>JARFIY010000298.1:0-10000000 GCA_036346155.1 Sinelater perroti
AATACTAAAATATATACTCACTGAATTTAATACAAAAAATTCAATTTTGTTTTAAGGACAAGGTTTTTTCCTGGCATGTTGAAGATAGTACCAATTTAAAAAATCTAGAAAATATCTTAAGAAAACATCTTATTACTGACCTAACAGTCTTATTCGTACCATGTAAAAAGTGTTCAAGAAAATCTTCTTAAAAAAGATTAAAACTTCTCTTATTAAATTTAATACCAGAACACAAGTTTGGATTTAAGGAGCAACACGTTACTATAGAGCAGGTAGACAGATTAATTGGTCAAGAAAACAAAGAAAATTTTTTAGCGGTTTTTTAGATGTTACAGAGGCTTTTGACAAGCTATGATGCGTGGGATCCCTGTACAAAATTAAATCTAACCTATTTTATCTTTGTCACAGTGCCTTACAATAATATTTTACAAGCGGACACTTTTGTAAAGCTAAAAATACTTGTTACTTTTTTCAGTCAATTCAGAGAAGCATATTAGGTCCAACGCTATCTCCACTTTTGATCTTCACAAATTTGACAGTAACAATCTTTGCTGATGATATAGCTATTATGGTATCTCACATCAACTCGAATGTAGCATCACGTTACTTACAATACTATTAATAAAATCCAAATCTGTCTTAAAAAATGGCGCATCAAAGCAAATGGAACCAAATCAAGGTATGCAACTTTCACTTTATGTAAGGAAACTTGTCCTCCAGAAGCAACGACTTCTAGATCTAGGTGTTCATTTTAATCGATATATTTTTTGAAATAAAAAGAAACAATTAGATACGAAGGATAGACTGGTTAATAGATCACAGCTCGCAACTATTTCTAGAGGGCAAAGTACTTGTACTTAAAGCCAGTGTGGATTTATAAGCTAGTTATATGGATGCGCTAGTAAATATAATTTAACTGTACTTCAGCGATTCTAGTCAAAGCTACTGCATGCTCCACGGTATGTATCCAAGACTTTTTCCAAGCCAGTTGGCCCAATTTCAGCAATAAGGCATTGGATTTCAGCCTTCACTTCAGGAATTGTTTGTGGTTTGTTAGCATAGATCTTGGACTTTACAAAAATCTGGGTAGCCAATTAACTGAAAATCATACGACCAGAAAAACGTTGTCTTAACAAATTACTGGTTTCTATTACTGCATGACATCCTGTTGAAACCCCCTAACGTCGAAGTCCATATTGTCTAATTGATCCCACAAAAAGTTCAATATCATATTACCATGTAACAGTCCATTTATAGTTAAAACATGACCGAACTTATTCCAAAAGAAAGAACGGTCCAATTACACCTCCAGCCCATAATCGGCACCAAACAGTAACTCTTTGTGGGTGCGTCGGTTTTTCATGAATAGCGCGAAGACTTTCGTTGGCCCAAATTCGACAATTTTGCTTATTAGCAAAACCATCCAAACTTTATCGCTAAAGATGAAGTTTAAAAAAAATTAATTTATTGTTTGGTTTTCTAGCGGCCAATTAGCGAATTGTCTTAAGCTCCTTAATTAATTAACTTTGTAAGAGTGGAGATAAAGGTCTCTAGTGAAAATTAGTTGCAAACTGATTTTGCTACTGTTCAATTATTGAGAACGATTACCTATTGGTGTTCCTAAATTATCATCGATGCTCTTACTGATGACTGCAACGTTTTCGGCCGACCGCACAGGACGAGGACTTGGCAGAGTTAGTTTTCCTACAACTGAAACTATTTTACCCAAATTTTTAAATTAATCATTAAGTGAATTATGGACACGAAGAATTCCACGCACTTGTCTCCACAAAACTTTCGTCAAATTTGTAATGTGTTCTAACAATAACAATACGTCGTACCTTTTTATAGTGATCTATTTTTAATAACCTCGATTGTAGATGATAAATGTCAAAAATTAGGGGCCACCCACTACTTTTGTTTATTTTTCGACATAGTCTCATTTATCCCAACGTGACGATAGTTTGAACATACCTTCACGGTACTGCTGCTTGTCAAGTTGCTTGAAGTAGTCCACAACAGTGTCTTGCAATTCCTTCTAATCCGCAAAACGTTTCACAAACACACAAAAACGTTCGACAACTATACAGTTGTTATCCGTGTGTGAGGTTTCTGATTGTTTATCTTTAAAATTTTTGCATTAAACGAAACTTTGGATACTCTGCGATTACATATGTATGTTTGCTTCCCGAAAGCTAAATTGAGTCTTAAAATCTAGTCATGCAAATGAATAAAAATAAATAAGAATAATCTAAATATAAAAGCTTTTTCTTCATTGTACATATATATTTAAAATTGTTTTAAAATTCACCTACAAACAGAAATGGAAGACCAATAACAATTTATCTGTAAAGAACATATTTGCCATAAAAGGCAACTATTAATTATTTAAAGTACGATGGTGTAAACACATTCTGTAAGACTATTTCATAAAAGGATATTCATCAAGAAAACCTGTACCGTCAGTGTTTTGCTTGATCCAACTCTCGAACCGTTTAATGGTCTCTGGCAATAATTCTTCCTTATATTTTCCGACAACACCAGCTCGCAAAAAATTTCCTTTCGTTTTTCCGACGTTGTTTCTGTGTATATAATCCACATAGGTCTCTAAATTAACAGCGGGGTTTTTCTTCATGGAATCAAAACTCAAATGGGCACACAGTTGCTTTATTTGCTCGTCCGTCAGAGTCTTATTTAGAAAAGCTGCTACTTTTCTGATCACTGAAGGAAGGTCTCGTTTCATGTCCTCGTAGGCAATGATGAGTATATTTGGCATGTCCTTTCTTCTCCAAAATTCTAGAACGTTCTTCCAGAACGGGCCATATATTACTAGAAAACGCAACGACGGTGAAACAATACAAATGCATTTTCTCCTTCTTACCTTTGCCTGCCATAAACACTTTGCAGTAATTTTCCAGGTTGGCTGTAAAATTCATTAGAAGTTCATTATGGTGATGAAATGAAACACAAGCGTCCTTTGGATTGCGCATTACGTATATTATCTGAGACATAGAAGTATTTTATATTGGATGTATATGTTTAAATATATTTACCTTTGGAGTTTTATGCCCCAGGCGTATGTCATCAGGTAGCAGAGAAATTGGAAGATGTGTTTTTATGTATCTTGGGTGTTTTGCGTTTTTAGTAAATTCTACAGAGTTAACTACACTTGCATGGCACTGCTCTTGGGATTGCTGTTGCAGAAGTTCTACGTCGTACATGCAAGATAACCTAAAAATATATTAATGTTGCCTGCATATTAAAGCTGTTCCATATATAAAAGTTTACTCTAGGAAAGGACAGCGTTCGTTTATCGCAACCTGAGCTCCTTCAAAGTCCATATCATTGCCTATCATCCACACCATTTCTTGAGTCCATGTTGTGCCTACAGATTTCAGTATAACTTAGTTTATCAAGCAACTAATGCACGTACCTGATTTTGGAAAAGATATTACGAAAATATCACTATCGTGCACTTCAAAGTTTTGAATATCCTTCTGGATCTTAAGGTATGCCGCGGGCATGCAAGTTTTGTCGTCGCCCAAAAAAATATACCCCTGCGTATGCCTGCAGGTCAGTTCTTCATTCAAAATTCGATCAATTTCGGTTTCGTCATCACTGGGTTGCTTTTTTCCATGATCATCCATAGTTGTCGATTGTTCGGCCGTACCTGCGCGGAATGAAGTTACGTTGTTACTAGGAAAACACTTGGCCTTGCGAAAATATGTTTAAGTAGACATATTATTTCCTCTGCTGTTGATACATAGCATGGTCAATAATATGCGTCGGATATTATTGCTTGATGTTAAAATACCTATTTCAGCACATAACATCTAATTTTGCGTTAAATTGTAAATCACGTGATTTTATCGCCCAAGGTCTCTTTCAAATATAATGCGAGTTTTATAATTCAATGAGGTGTTCGTTAAATTTAATTTTTATTTTACTACTTTATTTTACAACTAGCACAAACTGAAACTGGAACAGCAGAAATCGCACATAAAAGTTATCATGACAAATGAGTCAGTTACTAATGGATTGTTCGGAAAGTGCCTGCTGATTATTAGGCAAATTTCAAAGACAAAACTTTTATGTGTTGATGTTTTATTTATTCCGTTATGTATTTACCACTTTGTTCAACCACCTTTCTCGATTTTCTCAGGCTTCTGGGAAACAAACTCCTTAAGGTGGTTGAAGTTATTGCCGTTAAGAGAATTTCACAAAGACCTAAAATAAACCTCTGAACATGCAATATCTGTTAAGTATGGCGGCTGGGGCAGGACATCCAATCCAAGCTCTAACAAATATTGTTAGGTAGTTAAAGAGACGTAATGTCTAACATTACCCCCGTAAAATACAACGTCCTTTCCTTTTATTAGTTCGCTCAATTGTGAACAGTACTTATCTGAATTTACCGAATAGTCGTTTGATAGGAGCTCATGACACAGGGTTCTTTTTTAATATCGCCAGAGGTAGCTAATTGTGAATCATTTTGTTTATTCCAGGACTTCGCTCAACATTGTCGTAAATGCTCTATTTTTCATCGTCCGCCACTAATTTCTTAAAAAACGGTGCATTTTTATTGCCTTTGCCCAGCACGTTACAGATGGAAATGAAATCCATTAAAATTTTCTCGGTAAATTGTACGGAATTCAAACGTAGCGGTTATGGTGACGACACTTTACTAAATATTCTTGGACGATGGTTTTGATGTTTTTGGTATTTTGAATTGCTGGTTATTCTGAGTTAAGGTCTTGACTTGCTCATCGTCAGCGGCAGAGGGTCTTCCCGAGCGTTGTTAATCTTTAAGATCGAAATCACTAACAAACAATTCTTTCAGCTAAGGAGCTTTCTCCTTATACAGCGCATATCGTTTTTGCTGCTTGTGTGGAATTTTTGCATTTGCAGTATTAGAAGAGCATCAAGCGTCTAAAGTTCACTTTATTTTTTCCCATTTTCAAAAGAGTACAAGAATGACAAAAATCAATTTGTTGTAAGAAACTTTTTAAAGGTGCATTAAAATTATGCCTTGTATTTATATAACTGTGACGTATTCATCTATTGAAAATCAGCACGAATTTTTCGAGCAACCCAATAAATTATACAAAACAATGTTATATCTTTCGTTGTAGTTAAATTAAGTGTTTTTTAAATTTTTTATAGACAATAATGTTAATTTACAATCTACTTAACAAAAGTATTCAGGAAATGTGATGCTAGGGGAGGTAGTGAAAGGAGAAGTCATCCATTGATGACACTCCCTAGGAGCACCATTTACGGGAGGTTGATGAGGTCTTCAGGCCATGTTTTCTTCAGTCTTCGTATTGGTGGATGATAAGTGGAAAGCTGGTAAATTAGTGGATTGCTGTGTCCATGTAACTTCTGGTGGTAATTCATTGCATATCTTTTGATTTCATCGACAACGAATGGGACGTCTAGGTCTTGGTGGATTGTTTAGTTGGTTACAAACTAGGGCGCATCAACAATTGCGCGGAGGGTTTTTGACTTAAATTGTTGCAGTGTTTTTATTCTGGTCGGTTTAGCACATCCTAAAAGTTGTATACCGAATGTCCAAATTGGTTTCAGAATCGTTTTGTAGAGTAGCAGCTTATTTCGGATCGATAGCTTTGAATGTTTACCAAGGAGCCAGTACATTTCACGGTATTTGAGTTTTAATTGTTTGCGCTTAGTTTGTATGTGTTTGTTCCATGTGAGCCGTTGATCAAGATGTAGTCCCAAGTATTTTACGTCGGTTTTTACCGGTACTTAATGCTGACAGGCGGGCAAATATTGGTTTTCATAGTAAATGTTAATTGGACTGACCTTGATTGATTAACTTTTATGCGCAACTTATCCATGTGCTGATTATATTGAGGTGTTGTTGGAGGTCGGAAGTTGCACTATCCGCATTTTCATGGATGGAAAGTATTGCCGTGTCGTCAACGAAGGTAGCAATCACAGTGCTGTCAGTTTCTAGCAGGTCAGCAGTATAGACAAGGTAAAGGAGGGGGCCCAGGACGCTTCCCTGCGGGACACCGGATTTGATGGGGTAATATGGGGATAGTTCGATATCGCAATTGACAGAGTAGTAGCGGTCTGTTAGGTATGACTTAAGGAGCAAGTAATAGTAGCTAGGTAATGACTCTTTTAGTTTATATAGCAGCTCTGTGTGCCAAACCTTGTCGAAGGCCTGATACACGTCCAGGAACACAGCGGTGCAATACTTCTTTTCTTCTAGATAGGATGAGATTTCATTTACTATTCTGTGCGTTTGATGTGTGGTTGAATAACCCTCTCGAAAACCGAACTGGTGTTGTGGTAGGTGTTGAAATATGTCTGTATCTTGGCGAAGTCGTTTACTCATTATAGGCAAAAGGCCGATACGAAGTCACACTTTCTGGTTCCTTGCCGGGTTTGGGTATCATTAATATATGTGCGTACTTCCAGGTGATTGGGTAATATGAGAGACTTAACATCCGGTTGAAAATCGTAGTTAGGATTACGACAGTTTTCTAGGGCAGCATTTTTAGAATTTCTCCAGTTATTAAATCATGACCTGGCGCCTTAAATTGGTTCAGTTTTTGAATTTCATATATAACTTCAGCGGAAGTTTATTGGGAGTGACATTTGACACGGGATGTCTAGAGACGCTTCGATTGCGTTGTCTCCAGGGGCTGCCGTCGGATAAATGCTCTGCAAAAGTGGTTGCTTTATCTATAGGAGATCTTGCCCATGTTCCATCTGCTCTTCTGATAGATCTTTTGGGTACTTGAGGACTCTTAAGGTTCTTCGTGGCTCTCCAGATTGAGTGATCCTCTTGTTTCAAGTTTTTTAAATACTCAGTGAAGTTATCATTTTGTATCTCTCTTAATAGTTTATGAAGTTTACGCGTTAAACGATCGTAGATAGTTTTATCAGCAGGATTATGTGTCCCCTGCTACGTTACTTTGGCTTTCCTCTTTTCTGCGATCAGTTCTTTAACCGTTAGAGGTATGGAAGCAATAGGTTTTTCATGATCAGTTCCGATAGGGGTTGACTCCCAGGCAGTCTTTTGGATTACATTAGTGAGATGATTAGTCGCTTCGTCTAGTTCGTTGGGGTCTTTATTCGTAGTTTAAGATTTGTGTTGTCTTCCAAGTATTGTTGAAAAAGTTCCCAGTTTGTTTGTGTAGACACTAGCTTGTGGTTGAGTGATTTTTTGATAGTAGAGGTACATAAGTTTAGTATGACTGGCGAGTGATCTGACGACAGGTCATTACTTGCTTCTACCATTATGTAATTGGTAGCTATACCATGGGAAATATAGAAATCCAATAAGTCGGGAAGTTTATTGTAGCCTGACGGCCAGTAAGTGGGCACTCCGAAGGAGTGGCAAGTGAAGTGGTTTTGTGTGATTGATTGTAGTTTTTTGTTAGTATAATTCTAGAATTCCAGTGGGTGTGTTTAGCATTTCAATCACCACCTGCAATAAATTTACTGCCCAGAGCAGAGAAAAAGCTATTATATTGGTGAGTAGAGATGTTATGTCTGTAGATAGCTGAGACAACAAAAGACCAACAAAAGGAGTTGACTTTAACATTTGTAGCCTGTATGAATTCTGTTTGATAGTTTTCCACTTCAAAATGTGATATGGAATTTTTAACGATAACCCCAGAGCCTGCATGGGCAGTGCCGTCTGGATGCGTTGTATGGTAGATAGAATAATTGGGTATTCGAAACATGGTTCTTACAGTAAAATGGGTTTCACTCACTAACATAATGTCAATTTTATTCATTTGTAAGAAAGCTATTAATTCTTGTTTATGGTTTATTAACCCGTTTGCGTTCCACGTCCCAATTCTTAGTATATTGGCCACTAAGGAATTATTTTGTTTATAACAGTTGTTAATAAGTTGAGCATTGTATTATTTTGTTGCATTAATTGAGCAAACATATTTTTAAATGGCTAGAAAGGTGGTTAGTTGTTCTCCTAGGTTGACATGCTCGTTGGGACTTCCTTTGACGACTTGACTGTAAGATTGCATAAGGTTTATATGTGGCATCATTTTGGGTTGCAGCGGAGTGACTGGGACAGGGTTAGATGGTTGCGAAGGTATCACTCTTCTAGTAGGTGTTGTTTGATTATTTGCTTTTGTAACGCATATTTATTAAGTTTATGTATGTTAGACATCCTTTATAGTTTGCAGGATGGGTGCCCTCACACAGAGCGCATTTGGCTGGCGAGCTTCTTGGCTTTGTACACGTTTTGGTGTAGTGGTCATCACCGCATTTGACACATTTGTACTGTCTCAGGCAGTAAGCCTTCGAATGGCCGTAATTTTGGCACCTTGTGCATTGTATCATATCTCGTCTTTTATGTGGGGCTTCAACAGTTATTCTACAGTTGCAGAGGAATTTTACATCATAAATACTTTTATTGTTTGGGTTAAGTTCCAAGTCGACATAGAAAAGTGACCCTGCGCCTTATGTTTGTTATATTTCGGATTTTATGGTTAAGTTGTTGGAGTTCTTCTTTAATCGTGCAAGTCGGGATGGTGTGATGGAGATATCGGATCACTACTCTGTATGCCCGCTCTTCTTTGGGCTGATAGGTGTGTTGGATAATGTTTCCTTTTCTTAAGTGCCTGATAATATTTCTGTATGCTTCGGGAGCGAGTGGGTTGAGTTTAACTGTATTGTTAGGAAGTGTTTTGCTGTAATATTGCTCCTTCTCAGCAACTTTAGCAATATTCTCAATCATTCCGTTGTAGTTTGTGACCCCATATATAAATATAGGAGGAGGCTTAATAGCTTTGGTTGTATTTTCATTTCTTCCAGAACTCTGAGGGGTGGTTGGTTCTATATTATGGCCAGATAGTGGTTGGAATCGATTTTGAGTTATGGTTTGCGGTTGCATCGTAGGAATATGTTCGGCAGGTTTGTTTGACCGTTTTCTTTTTTCGTCACTTGCCAAGAGTGGGCATTGGTTTCTCCATCTACTTCGATGTCATCGCTGTCGTTAGTTTGCATTGTCGATGGGTCATCAGAGTGAGCTGCTGTACTTAAATAAAAATCTGGGGTTGGAAGTTGTAGGGGAGGAAATGATTGGTTATGCGAATGATGGGTAGGGTTAAATTGTGTCTGAAAATTCTGCTGACCGCCATAAGGTGTCTGTTGGTAGGTTTGTTATAGTTGGGGCTGGTTATAACTTAAATTAGTTACATACCCGTAAGTGGCGTTAAGATTGCCAGTATTAATTGGATACATATTACTCCATCAGTTGAAAATCGAAAACTTTAGTCCGATAATTCAAGTATTTAATCGGTGCGCTTGACCTAAGGTCAGCAGCGAGGCGCGCGATTGTGGTTATTGCGTAAAGCAATTCACCGCACGTCATTCACTTATCAAGCGTGTAACACTCATTGTTGTAGTTAAAAGTCTTTAAATAATTATTTTAAAAATTACTTTCAGTTTATTAAATTTTAAAGTTAAAATCACAAGTTGACCTCAAGTCGCTTTATCGCTCGGCACTTTTAATCTTGTGGACCGTTAGCAGACGTCTCACTAAGTGGTTTGACGTATTATTTATGCAAAAGTTTATACAAATTTTTTATAAAAATATTTTTAGGAATATAGAAGGAAAATATATTTTAAATGTTAAAAGTTTTTTGAAAGAAAATTAAAATTTGGTCAAACAAAGTTAATAGCTAATTATTTCTAATTTTATAAAGTACGACGTTATTGACCACCCTCTATACATATTGATATACGAGTGCCATAATGCTTACATTAACTTTTTTAATGCGCTTATCATTTATTTATTATTATACTAAATAAAGTCTTGGTTCTTGTCAAGGTCATTTTTAGATTTTTCGTGTTTAATAAATAATTTAATTAACTGAGTCTAGAACATATTAAAATGAATAATGATAATAATAATAATAGCAATAAAAGTAAAAGTAACAAATATAGAGTTAAGTGCAAATTAAGTTATAATTGTTAAAAAATATAAAAAAATACAAAGTGATCTATAAATCACTTAGGGTTAATGTTACTTGTTATTCCAGTTTTTCCCAAAAATATTCTTCCATGAACTTTTGCGAACGTTCAAATAACTCGACTATACTTCATCGATTTCTGTAAGAAGAATTTGTCTATGTACTAACAAATATTTGTTTTGTTTTTAAATTTATGTCCTTGCTTGGAAAACATGGTAATCTCTTGGTGCGAAGTCCAGACTATGGGCCTTGAGCAATTTTTGCTGAGTCGCTTAAATGAATTCTGGTCGCCCAGAAACGTGTAGAAATCGATTTTGTTTGCAGTTTGTTCTATGACGCATTAAGTTTGCGTGCTCCAAGGCTTGGCCTTGAGGTAGGAGCTCAAAGTGGAAAATACTTATCGAATGTGAGGCCGTGGCTGTTTTGTCCACGAACGTTTTATGCTTAATGGTGGCGTAAAATGGCCGTTTTTATCTTCTTTCAAAATAGAAGCTAAACATTGGCAAGGCGATAAGACCAGCTTCCAAACGGCACGGGTGTTTTGGTTCATAATATATTATTCCAAGTTTATCTGCAATTTCACGCTTTAGTTAGAATCAGATTTGCTGTGACTAGCTTTTGCTGATTCCCATTAACTTTCAAAGGTCGTCTTGAGCAGAACTAATCTTGGAAGTCGAAATTTCTACTGCCAAAGTCTCGCAGTCTCGATTTGACGTCGTATAGCAAACAACGATCTACGGTGATTTGGACAAAGATCCTGCAACTTGTGATCATCGCCTGCCCGACACTAACATCTAAATGTCAATCTAAATTTCTCTACCATCAAAATATATAACGTGCAATTAATTAATTGGCACTTTTTATATATCTTGGCAACCAAATGTAACCGTCACAACAAAAACGGCCATATAAGTGGTTACACAGCTTATGTTAGGTTTCAAATGCTTATTTAGTAAAAAAGAAATGAAGTACATACTGTTTAGAGAGATCATAAATGGGTTCCAGCGTTACTTAAATATTTTTCGTCCCCCAATGTCACTTTGCCTTACCACACATAACATCGAATTTCAACGTTAAAACTTAATTTCTCAGCAAAATTATCTTTCTTTATCTATTAGTAGAAGTAAAAAAAACTGAATAAACAATTTTGATCTTAAAGATTGTGTGTCTGTAATGCAAAGATGTTTGTAGGTTAAGTTGCGGATAATGCAATATTTTGTATTAAACTGTAAATTTCCAAAATTTTATTTAAAATTAAAGGTTTTATAGTTACTCATCAAAGATGCTTATGATAAGGAAAGCATTTAAAAGGACAAAGCCTATTGCACTGCTCATATTCATAATAATTGGTATAAACTAAATAAACACAAACAAAAAATTATAGTGCTGTGTTTCACTTATATGGTTTCTTGTGTTGAGTGGAAATTTATTGCCCCAGTTTTGCTTTTATGCGTGCTTGCCAAACGATTTGTGTTTTATTTTTTTTTTGTATAGAATGGTCAGAAAATCTTAACATACTAGAAGTAATACATTTGCCTAAGGATTTGAGAAACTTTATAAACATCATCCGTAGATATTTGGACAAGCTTATCTTCCTTTTCTTTCTGTATCTATAGAATGATCTACATTAGACATCAGGATGTTTCTCTTAAATAAAACAATATTCTTCGGTCAAATGTCCCCCACGACTTCCCTGGAATGAGACTATTCTTTTAGCAAAGTTTTCTATAATGCTTTTCCATAAATGTAGTTGGATTTCTGTAATTACACGTTTGATGTTCTCTTTTAGCCCTGTAATCGTATCAGGTTTATTGATGTAAACCTTTTTGTTCAAATAATCTTAGAGAAAAAAGTCGAATGGAGTTAGATCGTAAAACCAAAAGATTTGGTTTGAAGTGAAGTCAGAGTTTCATGTGCTGTGTGACATATGGCTCTATCTCGTTGAAACAACGTGCCATTTATGTTCAAATCGTTGATGTCATTGAAAAAAATGGTCTTCTAACATCTCCCGGTAGCGTGCACCATTGACAGCAACAACGTTGGCAATTTCGTCCTCAAAAAGTACAATTACTGATTCCTCCAGCCTACAATGCGCACCAAACAGTGTATTTTTATAGAAGCACTGGTTTTTCGTAAATACCACGTAGACTTTTGACGATTCACAAAGCCATTTAAAGAAAAATGAGTTTGATAGCTCATTATGAGTTTTTGAAAAATCAGCATCAACTAACATGTTTTTTAAAACCCAGTTTACGAATTTACGGTGCTTCTGGTGGTTTGTGGTAGATTTTGCCAGGTGTATGATATCAACCATACTTTGTCAGTTTTGTTAATTTTTTTAGATTTGAAAATATCTGAAAGTTTTTTCTGCACTCGTTAATGTCATAGTGCCATCTTTTGAAATAAATGTCGTATTTTATCTAAAATCTGTAAATTTAACTTAAATTAATAATTTGGTGCGCCATAACCATAAAAAAACTACTCAGGCACTTATTAAGGTTTTAGAGCAAAAGTTACCGACATAAAAAGTACTAATTTTTTGAAAAGGTTTTCAAAAGGCTTTGTTTTTATAAAATTGTGATAGATTTTATACTAATTGATGCAAATATCAGACATTGCATTTTTTTTTGGTTGTTGCATTTAGAAGGTTATAAACGAATAACGTAATTTTGTGATTACAATCAACAGTAAACTTTTTATTTTATTTAAACTTTTTTGGAGACTATTTTTTGGAAAGAAAACTCAAAACGTATGCAAAAAAAGTTTTTGGTGTTGTTAAAATGAATATTTAAGAAATACTTCTATGTGGCATATAGCTAAAATCAACAAATGCAAGTTTATCTGCATCATTATTTTGGAAATCAGTATTCTTGGTAGTGTATTGCCTATTTTGCTTATATATCTCCTACACGGTTTGGATCCTCTCCAAAATTTTTATTTATTTTCCTCGAGTATTTCCTCTTCGATATTCAAAAAACCACATTTTAAAAGAGCTCTTCAAAATCGTCAATCTATCACTCTATTGATCTTTTGGTCTGTCCCTTTTTGAGGGACTTTTTTCCTTATATTCTATCCAATGCAAGTGTTCCCTCTTAATATGTTATAATGTTCTGTTTTTTTTTATAGAGGTTCATTTATTCTCCCTTCTAGTAGAGTCTTTCTTTTTTGCTTACGTTTAAAATTTGTTAAATTTTTGTCAGATTTTAAAGATATTTTATATTTGTTTCACAATAGGATGTGAGGCAAAGGTGCTCCTATTATAGCAAGATTAGGTAAAACAGTCTACCTGTAAAAAAAGTATTTTCCTTTGTTAATTGTGTCTACTCTCTACGTGATTTGTTTGTCTTGCTAATTTAGCGTTTATTGTTTTTTTACTTTTAGATGCTCTTATAAGATCTCGACCGATCTTTCGGCCAAGTCTACAAGAAATATATCTTGTTAGAGAAGGGGATTATTTGGGTTGATATCGATTTCTGCGAAACTTTCTCCAAGCACTGATTTACGAAAATAGTTAAGACCTCATCTCACAGTTCTAACTTTCGTTTGACTTCGATTTCTCGCAACAAGTTGCCCTGTATCTTAAGTTATTTTGATGTGACCCACTAATTGTTTTAAGTATTTTAAGCTTTGATGTAATTATATAAAGACAACAATGCTGTAGATTTGTCTAAAATTAGTAGAATTAGTGCACGTGTGGGAGGTTTTTGTCTAGGAAAAACAGTACTATTTCTTACAACTACTGTACTCGCTGGCACCTATACTTATAAATCTTGATTTTTGTCTCCGAGTACTGTTTCGTCATTTTCCTTGCAAATACTGGTTCTAGTTATAATTTAAAAGGTTCTACTCTTTTTTCAATCGCCCTTTCTTGCTGAATATTAATTTTTGGCCTCATACACTTTGCGACCGTGAAAGTGAATGGATGTGTGCACTGATCTTTATTCATCAAAGGAAAACGGACGCATCTACGAGCCAGCCTTGATAACGCAGGCTATCAGCGCGGCAATGATCGTAGCCTTGCTTAGATCACCCAAAAGCTGGCGATCCCCGAGTCAAGTGACCCCTGTATAAGAAAGCAATCTGCGTACTCATATAAGGTCGTATATTTTTATAAAAACATCTAAATACTTAAAAACTTAACTAATAACCCTTACGGCTTATTTTCAAAATGCTACGATGCATTATAACAATCCACAAGCAGAACCGCTGCAGGCTGAACAATTTCAGCCGGGCTCGTATTACCTTTCGAATTATCCCACAACTTATCAGCCTTTACCAGTCAACAACATATATCCACAATATCCTGTAAATCCAACGCAACAGCTCCCAAATAATTCTTTACAAATCGCCGCATCTAATTACCACTACAGTATTTTTTATCTATCACAAGATTGACAGCTGGTAGAAAACAGAAAACGCCAAAAAAGATAGATAATACTTCAGCACAACTGAAACAGGCAAAAATCACAAACTACTGGCTAAATAAACCGATAGAGACTTCTAACCGATATTAGCAACTACATAATGAAAACTCAACTAACGACGTAGACTAAACAACAAATAAAAATGACCCAAAACCACCTCTAATTTTCGTATCGGGTGTTAAATTTCTTCATCACTAATAGAGCTACTAGAGAATGTAGCTAAAAACAAATTTGAAATAAAAGTATTGTACAATGACGAGGTCAAGTACTACCAAAAACATCGGAAATATACACAGGAATAATTAAAACCCTAACTGAGAAAAACACGAAATTCCACATATACCAACACAAATACAAACAACTTCGCAGTTTTAGAGTTGTTTTTCGCAACATTGATTCTAGTACTAACCTGTAAAACCCAAAAAAGCAACAGAAAAACATAAGTACACAATCACAAATATGTCAAATATAAGAAAACGAGATACAAAAACACAACTGCTATTGTTCTTTATAGAACTAAAGCCGGCCTCCAATAACAAAGATATTTATAACATTGATAAAATTCTAAACCCTACACCAATTGGTAGAAGGGTTCTTGATTAAATAATAAATAAATAATAAAATTCAACATTCAATCATAAAATTTGAATTTCTAAAGCGAGAGATACCCCGATGCATCAAATGTCAACGACTAGGGCATACAAAAAAATTCTGTAACAGGAGTCCACGATGCGTGAAATGTGCAGGTAACCACTTAACTACTCAATATCTACGTAAAACCACAAGCCCTAACGTTAAATGTATTTTATGCGACGGAAACCACCTAGCCAATTACAAGAGGTATGTATATAAAGAACTTAACCAGAAAACATTTTCGGCAGTTCGACAAAAACAGATAAATAGAAGACAATTGTTCTTTGTTCAGCCAGGTAGCACATTCGCACAGATCGCTAGCGGTAAAGCTCATCAAGTTCAAGTTGAAAACAACAACAAATGACGTCTCCCTCCCCAACTGAACAAACAAACGACATGTACGAATTAAAACAGATGATGAAGAACCTCATGGAGTATGTGTCAACCATATTAAACCTCTTAAGGCCAGGTTCTCATCAAGAGGTTTCAAAAAATCGATTTTTTTGCATTTTTTGAAAGCTAATTATGTGTAGAATATCTTCCCAGAAGGGTTTGTACGAAATTATTTTTTAAAAAAAAGTTATAGCAAAAGAGTAGCGCGTGTTTTCCGTAATATTTTTGAATTTCCCACCTTTACGACCATACCATGCGTAAGCATGGTAAGTATAGCTACCTCGAGTACCACCAGATATCGGAATATATGCAATTACTTTATAGATGTGCTTCTATATATACTAATATCAATATAGCGTGTAGCATTAGTCGACCACGTGCTCCGAATACCAGCAGTTCGTGTACCGAAACTTTAAACGCATTTTTTTGGAACCACGTTTTTCAAACTGGGCGGCACGATATCTCAAAAACTGCTGAATATATCGCTATTTTGTTTTTTGTATTCCAAAGTAGACAAACTAAAAATTTGGTGTCACACGCCCTTCCTTATCCTATTATTTGGGTAATTCTGGCAAAAACAGCAAAAAATCCGCCATTATTTCCTCAAAATTGTTAAAATCTCGCTTCTATCAAAAAATGTATTATTTTTTGGTACTCCCGTTCAACAGTAAATTTGGAACTTATTTAATGTGTAGGTACGCAATACTATTATTTTTCCATTAGCTCACGTCTAACTTATGGCTCAGTTGGATATGACCACGGACGCTGACCAATATGTCATGGGTTCGATCCTGGGTTTCAACTTTCTTTTCGAGGTCCTATTTTACCAACTTTTACTTTAAATTCATGTTTATCTCGTGATAACAAATAATTTTTATTCTCATGAATTTTTTGTATCTTAGCGACCGTTTTGCGATCGATTTTGTGACCTTGAGACCAAACGGCTCTGCCGATTGTTACCAAAAGTTTCGCACTGCGTCCCCTACCTACAAGTAACTTGCATACCAAATTCCAAGTCTCTGGCTCTTACGGTTCTCGAGATATCCTGTTTACTGACAGATCGACAGATACACACACGAACCAATGGCCCAAACCAACTTTTTTGGTGTCCTGAGGCTATAATTCGTCCAGAAATGTGAAAAACTGGGTAGGTCAAATTTCCGCCGATTACATTACTTTCCTTATTATAGGATAAGGAAAGTAAAAAAAAAATGATGTATTGCATACTCTTGTTTATGTATATATTAAAATATAAGACTAATAAACAACACACTTTGAAAGGTTTTGGCGTTGTACAAAATTAATTAATTAAAGCTTCTGTTAGGAAAGTATACTGTAATAATACAAGGGGAACTAGAAAAATTATTTGTGCAGGCAATTAGTGACAAATAATAAATTTTAAGTAAATCCATCAATTAATTTGTAATGCTTTTTGTCATTGTAAATATGTATCAGACAAAATTTTCTGCAAAATATGGAACTGACCCAAAAAAAATTTTGGTTGAATAATTTTGCTAGCTGTGGGGGTCTGTAAGAAATAATCCCCGAATTGAAAAACCTTTAGAAGTGACAGTTTATTGAAATATGTAAAAAATGAAAAACCTGTTTTTCCAGGATCGTCGTTTTGAAAATGTCCGATTGCACTGTAAGCAATATCAGGACAATCATTAATAATTTTTTAATGCGAATAGTAATTGAAGATAAAATTTGAGTATATCACTGTAATTGTAAAATAAAATTAAAGAAAAACATAGAGAATACAATTTAAAAGTTTAAAAATCATTTTCCTATTGGAAGAAGTAGTAAAATAGCATTATTTTATCAGTAATAAAAATCTCAGTAAAAATAATAATTTTTTTGTTTCTTAATTAAATAGATAATTTTTCTAGTTCAAATATGACATATAACTAAATACTCAACTAGTTCCCTTATTATTTAAAAAACTTGACAAAATGTTTTTGTATATTCTTAAGTATCCTAAAATTTGTAGGATATCACCAGGTAATTTAAATAGTAACATCACACAAACATAAATTCTAGTTTAGGATATGCTCGATAAAGTTCGAACCTCTCCTCTTCTTCAAAATCTTCTGAATCCAAATATATCACTGTCAGTGTCGATATATTGAAGATTTCAGCGTTTACAAAACTGAGATCGTTATCCTCTAGGTGCAGCTCATCCAGGCTATTTAAGCCGTGAAAGGTGCTGTTGCTCAAGTACTCCAGTTTGTTGTTTTGCAGATAAAGCACCTCTAAGCTCGACAAGCCTACAAACGCATCACCATTAATTTGGTCTATGTCGTTGTACTCCAAATGCAAACGTCTCAGTTGCGAGAGCTCGAGAAACATGAATATGTCTAAATGGCTTATGTAGTTTCCACTTAGATCCAATAGCGTTAGTGAGGGCAGATGCTGGAATACGCCGGGTTTCAAGTTGCTAATGCTGTTATTTTGCAAATACAGCACCAGCAAGTTTTCAAGACCTTCAAACACCGGCTCCTCCAGCTGCAAGTTATTTTTGGACAAATCCAAATACGTCAGTGAATCCAGCTTAAAGAAAACTTCTTTTGGCAAGTCGCTTAAATTGTTGTTGCCCAAATAAAGGCTTTCCAAAGATACTAAAACGTTAAAAACGTCTTTATTTAAATCATTGATGTTGTTGTCCGACAATGACAGAACGACGAGTCGTTTGAAATATTTAAAAAGGTCTTTGTCTATAGTAGAAATATTATTGTTGTCTAAATACAAACAATGCAGCAGTTCCACAGGCTTAAACGGCTCGGCGTTTACTTCATTCAGGTGATTTCCTTCTAAAAACAGAAACTCCAGCTCGCCCAGCGCAGCGAACGTGGCGTTCTCCAGATAGCTCAGGTTGTTGTAGCTCAGATTCAGAACCTTCAAGGACACCAAACTCTTGAAGACTTCTTCCCCCAATTCCTCGATGTTGTTGAAGCTTAAATCCAGGTCTTCGAGCAGAGTCATGTTTCCGAAGAAGGCGCTTCCGATCTCGCTCACGTTGCATGCACCGAGCTTCAGCGAGGTGACGTTCCGGGGGAACACGGATTCCACCAGGACGGGTAAGCTGCAGTTTTCGCACTTAATTTGGTGGGTGGCTTCGCTGAATGTGAAGTTTTCGGTGAAGAAGTCAATAGATGTGATGTTACCGCAGGAGGCCACCTCTCTCTCGGCGTACCAGGGCGCCTCGGTGATGCACATCTGCTGCAACGCGTGGGGAAAGACTATGGTCGCAATTGCAATCCAGGTGAAGGCTTTGTAAGTCATGGTCTTCGTAACCTGAAGCAAAAAATAATAATAATAAACAATTCAAAGCTGCTACAACTTTGTGAATAAATCGTGCCCAAAGAATGCATTTCGCCAAATTTCATTTTCCCAAAAACGTTTTTGTGGATTTCTTAGGATGCGTTCAAGTTCTAATGTCTTTTAATTTTTTTCTCAGCAGTGAGAGTAAGTAGAAAGATGCGGTTAATTTAAAAAAAAAACGGGAAATATTTCTGAATTTGTATAATAGATGGTAGCACCACATAACATACACAGGTCGAACTTACCTCCATTGCAGTGAGTGTTGTTATGTGCCAACGTTTAGTGTTCAAGAACAATGTTTTCTCCTCTTGCGTGGTGAAATGCCCATCGAAATTTATCGCTAACTGAGTGAGACATGCGGTGAAGGCTGGATGGATGTTAAAAATCTGCATTTGTGAGTGCAAAATTTTAAAGGTTGAGAGTGCTGTGAGAATAAACTGAAGCAGCCTCGCCACCAATGAGCCGGACCGAAACCATGGCTGCGCGAGTGGAGCAAGTTGTTATAGAAGATTGTCGATTAGGTGTGCGTAATATCGCCTGAAAACTTGAGATTTCCGTAAGATCTGTACAGTCAATTTTGCATGATAAAAGTGCAAAAAATTTCTTTAAGGTAGGTCTAACGAATGCTGATCGACGAGCACAAGGCTGAGCGTGAGTGATAAATGTGTACGTCTATACGGAGATTACGCTGAAAAGTAACAAAAGTTTTGAATTTCTGGGTAATTACTTCTTCAGAAAAAAATTGAAAACTTTAGAACTTGAACGCTCCTCGTATGTAATATCCAAATACTCAACGAATACAAAAACAAATTCTTAAGGTTGTAATGTCAGAAAATTCACAAAATGGTAATAATGGTGCATGAACACCTGCAAAACAAAAGAAGTCATGAAACAATACGGAATTGTTTTTATTTCATATTATTAATTATTAGTTGTAAATAATGCGCAGTTTACAAGCTGCAAAAATATATTTTATTGTTATTAGCGAATTTTGGTTAAAAATGCGAGGTTCAGTCAAATATAAATTGGAAAGAGACGCAGCTTTTAGCGTGGCAGGGAGAGTTGCCTGAATGGGATTCGCCCCTGTAAAGTACCGCTCACTATCGCTTTTTCAGTCAGTATCATCAGGTTGTTAAAGCGCATGTTCGTTATTATCAAGTTTCTAACGACCTAAGAACTAAGAACGTTTAAAATTTTGGAAAGAAATAAATTAATTTTACTTCAGCGGAATAACGACTCATTAATACTATTTTTAGAGAAAAGTTTAGAAATATTTTTGTATATTACTAGCATCGACATATTGCTTATATTTTATATGACTATCCAAATTAAAATATAGGTGGAAATGTGTTGATAAGATTGGAAGAATGTGGTAAAACATTTATCTAGACTATTGCATCATATATAGTCTTGGGTACATAAGACTAAGTTTTATTAAAAAAGAACAAAATTTCTTTTCTTTCGCTAGTGTTAACTGTTTTCAGGAATAAAGAATCTTCTATTCAGAGGTGCTATTTTAAATTTTACGCTATTTTTATCTTTTGATGTTAAAATTGTTATTCTTCTTCACGTGAGTAGTACAAATTATATGGTTAACAGAAATTGAGTAATACACGCTTGGTAGTAAAAATTTAATACAGCAAAGGTGAAAATGTCGTACACTTTCTGTCGAAATGAAGCATCTTGTGGACAGTAATTGGAGAACTAATCGAGAAATTCGAACTTTTCAGTCAAGTTTCGGGTTGAAAGCACCCGAAATGTGCTGACTTAGCTAGATCTGTTGGAAATGTCACTTCTGTAATTGAAAGTCCTGCAAAAAATCCAAATTTATCGATTTTAAGAGATTTTCAACAATTGGGTACCTTACAAAGCAACCTAAAGCGTATATTGTACAAAGATATAGGTCAAAGTCTTACAAAGTCCAACTGACACAAGAATTTAAGGGCAGCAGATTAAGATAAATTCTTTGGAGATGCAAGAAGCAGATTTTCAGTTTTTCAAGATAATTATCCTGACTGATAAAATCAACTTCTATCTTACCGGATACGTAAAGGAACAAAACCGTCACATCTGGGGTCTGAAAATCCAAGAAAAATAGTCGAGAACCACTTCATTCCCAACGAGTTAAAGTTTGGTACGTTTTTTGGGTTAGTGATCCGTATTTCTTTAAGAATGAGTCCGGTGAAACCGTCTTGGTGAATGGTGTTTGTTACTGTGAGTAACTGACTTTTTTGTCTAAAAGTTGGTACTCTAGACAAGAATGGCTTTTATTTTTAACACTACATGTTACACAAGATGCTAAACAATTGCATTACAGTGCGAGAAACTTCCTAGGGGGAGTAATTTCTGGAGATGAAGACTTGGCCGTCCAGATCATAAGATCTGACACATTCGGGGCTACATCAAAGACAATATCTAAGTCAATGCTTCAATAAAGCACAAGTGTCTTAGGTTAGTTGCATCTTTGGTGCTGACAATAGCCCATAATAAGCTCAAATACATAGTACATTTTTCACCACACGTTAGAACTTCACTTAAAAATGTCGTTTTTGATTATTCTAGATAAGAAGCCTCTGGTGTCAGATTGTAAGATCTAATTGCTTAGTGTCCACCTTTTACTTCGAGTTATGCAGGTGTGGCTTATGATTCTTCTTTTTCATTAAATATAGTAGTAAGTTTTGGAAAGTTAATTTTTATTTTGTTTCTATTGAAGTTTTTTAATTAATGTTTTGTTCGAATGCTACATAAATCTTTCGGTAGATTGCTGAGCCTGTAAAACTAAGTTTGAACTCACACATGACACATACTCACAAATAATTGTTTTTGGTCATCTGTAGCACCTACAAATGTGTGTAAAATGGATACTGCAATATTTTTGAATGAGGTAAATATTTTAAAATTACTTAACCCCGCTAAAAAGACTCGTTATTATTATAAATAAATAAGCTTCTGAGTGCACTTTATGAAGCACCCATCCAATCAGCTTTTACTCTCCGACTTTGTCGACATTCCGGGGCGTTCAAAGCCGCTTTATCTGGAATTGGTTGATAATTATAGCTCTTTCAGCAGACTTTCCTAAGAATCTCTTTATGATAGATCAATATTCTTCAATAGACTTAAAAGTTGCTGGCAATTTGGTGGATTGACTTTTTGGGTACTTATGTTAGATACTATTAAATCGTGTTCGAGCAATCTCATGTCATTAGGCCTAACCAGTTCAGTAGATTAGTGTCGTGTTTTTTTAGAAGTTGCTTGTTGTTTGGAGTCTTTTAAAAAACCAAACTGAATCGAAATCTATTACTACATAGAATGGAAACAAATATTAAAGAAAATAATTATACGAAGTAAGTAAAGTAGAAGGTTAACACCTTAAAAGAAAAGGCCAAAAAGACTGAGTGCTGCAGAAGAAAAGGTGGTTTGTTTCATCTTCCCACTAACACCAAGAAAATAATTGTAAAGTAATTTTCTGTTTACGAAATAGGCCAAAATAGTCTATAATGCAAACTTTAATTAACCCAATCTAAACCAGATGTTAAACAATCAGGTAGATCGCAACAATTACAATATTATTAATTATATTTCCTGGAAAAAAAGCATGTAAGGTATGCTGAAATTAAAAATTTATATCTTTAAATTGCTTTCAATAATAATGTTAATAAGACACATTTAAGATTAGAAATGTTTTTGATTATTTTGACTAGCAATTATCAGTAATCATAAAGATCAATTGATTATAGATTAGTCCTGATTTTAAAAACAACCATTTTTAAAGTTAAAGAAGAAAACACAAGTACATGGGGTAAAATAAATATTCAATTTGTATAAAATTACATTTACTATTTTTGTATTAATCTTTATCCAAAAAAATTACGATTAAGTTTATTTGGTAAACGTTTTATAGGTAGAGGTTTTTTTTAATATCTCTAACTTAAATGTGTAAGTTCACACAGATGTACACATAAAAGGTCCTGACAAATTCATTTTTCCTGATAAACAGGCGATATGTTAGTTTTCTTGACAAAATATGCCTTGCGTTGTAACAATGCTTGGTTTTAAACACTGGATTTGCAACAACTGTCATGAGATACAGTTCTTGTATATATCTTACATAAATTAACCTTCCCATAATGCTATTTAAGCCTTTGAATTTTTCCAAATAAAGAAGAACTTGAATTGAAAAGCTGCAAAAATATTGTAATTCTGCAAATTTTAATTTACAGTTAACTACATATTTATAAACACAATAAATTTCAATTAAATTTAAAATGTGCCTTTAATCTCATATATATATAGCTGATTATATGTAGTACAATTGAGGTTTTATGATGTTGCGACAGCTGAATTGAAATAAACATCTTGTCAATTACTACTCCCAAGTAACGCTACCTTTAGTAACTCAAAGAGTATTTGATTTCTATACACTATAAATTTGTTTTTGTCTTTGAAATCGGCAATTCTCGAAAATATTAACAGCCAAATTGCACTCGCTATGCAATGCCAATTTCATCTTTATCTTACTTAAAATATTTCACAAGTCACGTGTGTCAAGTGGCAGTAGTAGCACGATCGCATAACGAGTTGAAATTAAATAGCAAATAACATAGAGTTCGGATTTGAATCGGCGTCACGATTGCCACTTTGCGATTCCAACTTGGAATTAGTCCATAATGCGCACGGCTCCATTTTCCACATTAATGTGTGATGTATTAGTAACATAAACCAAAAACGTCAAAGAATGTAAATAAGAAATTATTATAGAAATATATAATTAGAATTAAGGATTGAACTTCGTTGATTACTAAAAAATTTTCAACGTTTTGGCATCCCCTTGGATACCATATTCAAGAGAGAATAAAGTTAGTTTTGAATCTCTATTTGCCTACTCCCCAATGGAAACTATAAGTCATAAAGTAGAATGTTGTTAAAAAATGCACTAGATTGGGAGTAAGGTTGTGTAAATGAGTTCAAATAATGGATAAATCTTGACCATTGTCTCAAAAACTAACGTATTCAGGGTATTTTTTCTATTTAAATTGCTGTATTCTGTTGGTAGGATAGGAAATAAAAACAAATGTTTTTGATTTAAAAAAATAACTTTATATGCCAAAGTATTGTTCTTTCGTAGAGTCAAAGAATGCTAGTATGTGAAATTCTCAAATCGTTTTCCTTATTATTTCTTATTATCCCAATAATCTCTTTGTAACTTCTAAAAATTAACACAATCTAAAAAACGATACTCCTAAATTAATTAATCATTACCTTTTTCATATTTATTTTACATTTAAAAACAAATTTTACTACTTCAATGGAAATCTTATGGATTATGTTAAGTGAAAACTGCTCTGCAGACCAGCTTTAGAAGAGCCTTATACTACAGCACTCCTAGATTTAACGGCAGAGGGTCAAACTGCATAGATCTCTAGATCTAGACTATAAAGTTGATAAATACTCCTCTCCTCCACTGACTTAACGTCACTTAGATGATTGCACAAGAGATAAGCTGAACCCAATCTAAGATGTTATGCGACCTAAGCCAAGGAATAAATGACACTGGGGGTATAAATGTTGCTAGCGGAATCAGGCGACCTCCCATAGTAATTAGTTGTGTAGAAGGTTCCGCAGATGTAGGCCGTCTTTTCCCCTATACTCGTGAAAACAGTATTATTACATCTGAGAAACCTTCTGACTCGGAATTAAATTTTATTGCCATGGAATAACGAAAGCACATGTTACCTGCGGCCTGTTGCAAACAAAAACATGGAAGTACCAGAGGAGAAAAAAGACTCCGATGACAACCTTTCAAAAGAAAGACGTTAAGGCGAGCAAAGTAGAAGAGGGTAAAATGTCGAAAAGTAACCGATTAGAATCCGAAATCCCGCTACAAAAATTTAAAACTCGGGAGCACACATGTGTCAAGTGCTGCAAACTGGTACATACAAAGAAACGGCTAATGTACTCAAAATAGCAGTAATAGAAAGGCGTCATATCGAAATAACTCTGAACTATGAACAAACCCACCTGATTAAAAATAAAACTTATTGATGCAACAAACAATACCCCTACTAGGAGCAGCAGTCTGTTCTGATTCAAAAATACAACGTTTAGCGGAAGTGTCTTGTAGGCGACCTGCGCTAATACGACACCAAAGACTGGCTCACTGATAAACCTTCCTTCCCTTCTTTTTGAAATCATAGGAGAGGTAAAAGTGCTTTTTATAGAATACGCAACGTACCCATTCGCATAGATAATATGGAAGGGGGACATCTGAAAACTAGACAAATCGATAAAAATAGTAAATATGACAATAAACCATATGACACCAAAATTTGCATTTAACACAGATTTCAATGTTAATATTATGGACTCAAATGAATCTATAAACAAAATAAACTACAGGAAGATACCCGGACAAATTATTAGGTACACAGACGGATCAAAGACCAGGTCTAAAGCGGGAGTAGGCATGTATTGTAAAGAGAAAAATTTGCAGTTAAGATTTCTACTATGAAAATACACATACATTTTTAAGCGGATATTTGCTCTACTGCAGTGTGCCAGAAAAAATAATTTGAAGGCTTATCAAAACAGAAAAATATTGACGAACACTCAGGAATTCCTAAACATCCAGACCGGTATGTGGCAGCCCACAACAAATCAATTCTGTTGTGAGTACCAGGATCCTGTAGAATTGCAGGCAATGAAAAAGCTGATGAGCTAACACAAAAAGAATCACTAACTACTTATAAAGGTCCAGAACCTTACTTTGGGAGAACCTAAATACAAAACTGGGTGAGAGAATAGGTCAAAAAATTATATAAAAAATACTGGGAAGTTGTATCGGGTCAAAGATATTGAAAAACCTTTATTAAAGGAATATTTCATAAACGAATTGAAGAACTGTTAGGGCAAAGCAGGAATCAGTTCTAAATTATTATAGATCTCTTTACAGAACATAAAACTAATCAAAAATCTTTATTGGAACCAACGTGCTAAAGTAATGGTAGAAGACACTGAAACAAACAACGTAGAAATTAAACGCGGGGTACGTCAAGGCTGCATACTGTCCCCAATGTTATTTAATCTCTATTCGGAAGTAGTTTTTCAGAACGCCTTACACAACTGCAATTTAGGAATAAAAATAAACGGGGAAACGATAAATAACATAAGATACGCGGATGACAGCGTACTAATTGCAGACAACCATAGAGCATTACAACAGCTAATTAACAAAGTATACGAAGCAAGTTTACAAATGGGCCTAACAATCAATACTAAGAAAACAAAAATCATGCAAGTGAGTAAAAATCCTAGGGGTATAAATTTTACAATTGATGGCAACGCTTTAGAAGAAGTTGGAAAATTCAAATATTTAGGTTGCTGGTTAAACTCAGATCTAAACTCAAATATAGAAATAGCTAGGCAAGGATTTATAAAAATGAAAACACTCCTGACAAATAAAAATCTAAATTTACAAATCAGATGGAGAATGGTAAAGAGTTATATATGGTCAATATTGTTATATGGAACGGAAGTCTGGACACTAAATAAACACGAGATAGACAAACTGCAAGCCTTTGAAATGTGGTTGATGAGACGAATCCTTAAAATCCCATGGACAGCCAGGATTACAAATCAAGAGGTATTACAAAGAATGAACTGTAATAGAGAAATTATAACTACCATAAAAAGAAGAAAAACCGCCTACTTGGGACACCTAATAAGAAATAAAAAATATAACCTACCCCAACTTATCATACAGGGTAAGGTTGAAGGCAAACGCGGAAGGGGTAGAAGGAAAACTTGTTGGCTTAAGAATATAAAGCAGTGGACAGGCATGAATGTTTAACAAATATGTAGGGCAGCTGCAGAAAGAGAAACATTTGCCAATGTAATCGCCAACCTCTATTAAGAGAAGGCACGACAAGAAGAAGAAGACAGAACATGTTTTCTCTGAGGACATCTCAATAAAGTAGGATTGTGCAATGGTGATCTGAGTTGCAAACAATATGGCAGAGAAACAGAGACAAACATTCGTATCTTGTGCGAGTATGAGGCTTTAACTCACAGAAGACAAAACTATTCTTAGAAAACCAATAATTAACCCAGAGGAATACAGTAACTACCAGCAAAGGACTTGTACAAACTAGTCCAAGGAACATAAATACTGCAAAATGTGCTGTAAAGAAAAAGAGGCATTTTTGCTACCGGAGATATAGATTAAACAGCTTTTTAAAAAAAAATTCAAGTAGTTTACGCAATACTTGCTGGTGGTTGTTATATAATCTACATGGGGCAAATGAGCAAATTAAGCCATATATATGAACATTGTTAGCCGGACGTGGGAGGGACAAAAATTCTTCAGTATTTGCCGAACATAATAAAGAAACTGGATATAGAATTACTTTTCCAAATTCTGAATACGTGTTCTTATGCCATTTGCAGAATCATCCCTTAGGCAATTAAAACAGAAAGAACACCTTTGAGTGCCTCTATACTAAAGACAATAATTAAGGATACCAATTATTTAAATACCGTTAATTATACTACGTCATCAGTTGCACAAACGATCTTTTCTTCACTTGCTAAAACATGCTCCCGCCAAACTTTCATTTCTAATTCAATAAATAGGGAACCTAGAGCAAAAAACCATCCTTATGACTCGTAGTACCTTTGGGTGAACAAAGACCTTCACTAAAGAACTAGCTCCAATTAGTCTTGAATGTAGCATTAAAGTGGATGTTAAAACGTCGACAATATCCAAAAATTTTAACGCTTGAATTTAATTGCTCATTTAGTTTTAATTACATTTGCAACCAAATGTTTATATTTGTTCAAAATTTTATTATATCATTTCTTAACTGTGTTTTATGGAAAAGTATTAATAAGAGGCATAAAAGTGTTTTCCGCCATTCAGATTACGTGTAACTTACACCGATATAAAAATATCTCGTCGTTGACAAGTTAGCAAATTTTAAAGACGGCGTATTATTGGCCTACATGGTAGAGGTGCTTGCTTATAAGAAATAAGCCCAAGAATTGGTTACCACAGCAGTAATAAATATGAAACGAGTAAATCGAAGAAGATACCCTTTTCGCGAAGACAGGGGTCTGTAGTAGTACGTAGGATAACCGACCAGAAGAATCGTTAATTTTGTAATGCGACTTCAAGTGAACACGGTGAGCCATTATATGGTATTGTTTGTCTATCTCCTCTGTTCGACATCGATTACTCGCAATTTACAACGTTCTTTTTTCCGACTATCACTGACTTCTCTGCACCGTCAACGGAGATTACAATGGGCAACGGAAAGGCATCTGGGAACACACGAGTGTTATAAAATTGTATTTTCTAACACATACATATTTTGTTTAAATAATAACCACAGTAAAATATTAATACGTATTTGGCACGGAAAAGAGCGGTAAGAAGATTGCGTTCGTACAGTGCACACTATGAGTATTGTGATATGGAAAGTTATTAGATAAGATAGCAGCCCACCCCTAGTTATAATGAAAGACAACATCACTAGTCAAATCTTTATAATCCACGGTACTTTTTTTTAGATAGTGTCTGAGACACTATTAATAAGAAAATATTTGTGAATAAAACAGAGTAGAAACTCTCCTATAGCTGGCTCGATTACCTTTCTCCGATCGAAAGTGACTAGGATGTGTTTGCACGAAAGATACATCGCTATCCACAACCTCTAATCAATCTGTTTAAATTATGGGAGCGTCTCAATAATAAATAGTTTAGAAAGGCAATATCTGATTATTGTTTGAATCGATGCCAAGAAGAATGGTGGTGGTCGCAAAAACCCGATATGGGACCAGACATTAGTGAATAGATATACTGATATCACAGATTAGATACTGAAAAGTTATTGCATAACATCAACACTATGAAAGTATTACTTATATTTTATGTTATTTAGCTAAGGAGTATCTGTAAAAATAAATAATAAAATTATTTTTTTAAATTTTAATTTTGTGGATAAATTTTTTGGCCTACCATCAAAGAAAATGATCAGAAAGTTTTTACTATGTAAATATGTGAAAGGTTTAATTTACATAAATTAAATAAAAACTTTATCACAACCCAAACAAAAAAACAAACCTACTAAAAAAAAGAAATAGTTAAAAAAATAACTTTATAGAATATTGCTTTTGACACACCAGCAGGGATATGAAGTTATGCGTCAACTATAATTTATTAAACAATTAAGAACACACCATAAAGAAGCAATAAATTAAGTTAAAATTTATAAGAATATTATGGCTGCATTACATACAATACATAAAGGAAAAAGAAAAAAATCAAAAGAAGAAGATGAAAGAAAAAGTAGTATACTAAGAAAAGAAAGCTTAGCTGTACTGAATTAATATTGTCAATAATACCTGTTTACTATTATATATTACTCTTCTGTGGTATATGATGGGTGGACTGAGTAGTTCATCAGTGCCGTTGACCATCTCAAGCTCGAATAAAAGAGGGAAGTGGGGGAAGCGGGCGACCTACCGTTCATAAAACCTAATTCTTCCTTATTGAACTAATACATTGCCTCGGAATAGGATGGATAATCAGATGGCGAATACGGTTCGACAACGGAAAAAAAGAATCTGGAGAAAGAATCATATTAGAGTGAATACTGGAACAACAGAAGTTCGAATAAAAAAGACCAAGAAATAGCGATAGAAATAAAAAAAATAATAAAAATATGCGCTCTTACAGAGACAAAAAGTTCTAATGGCAGTGTCAACAAGGAAAAAGGGGCAAAAGACTGTGTCATTTTGTTAATACACAATAAATATATAAACAGTATATCAGAGATTAATTATATATCCTCAAGACTATTAACAGTTACAAAAATGGTTAATAAGAACAAGATACATATATTTTCAGCATAGGCGCCGAAAGAAGAAAAATTCAAATACGAAAAGAAAGGCTTATATGGAACATTTAGCAATGAAATAAACCAAAAACCTGAAGATGATATGATACTGATCATGGTAGATATGCATGCAAGGACTGAAAATGAGATAATCCCAGAAATTAAACAAAGATTGAATGAAGAAGTAGATACTTAATCAGAATGGACAAATGTTGATACAGGCATGTGCAGACAACAATTTAAGAATATCCAATACTTACTTTGACCTGAACCCGCGGTATAAATATACATGATATAATATAATAGGGAAAATATCTACTATACATTCTGTCACATGGAACAGAAAAATAAGGCCAGAGTAAATAATAATACTTAGAACACTAAATATTGCAGACTTTGGTAATGACCACTAATTACTGCTAGTAAACATTAAAATACAGTTAGAGACTAAAAAAAACAACTAAACAATACAGGAATAGGAGAAATGATTAAAATAGAACTCATAAAGATTAAATTAATAGACAACTGTACACCAGAAGACTGGATAGTAAAATAAATGGAAAAACGGTTCTATAAGAAGATGAAATTAACGAAACCTGAAAACATAGAGAAAAATATTTTGGAAAATGCCAGATAAACCCTGGGAATAAAAATAACAATTATAAGAAAAATACAAGAGCACTATGGTTTTCTAATAAAGTAAAAAACTGCTTAACAAGAAAAGGAGTGCTTTAAACAAACAGAACTCAAGATACTTACGCAACTTATCGAATGATAAGAAGCGACGCAAACTTTAAAATAAAAAAAGATTAAAGAAAGCTAGTGGAAAAATTTTTTAAAGAGTTTGGAAAGAAACTTCTACGGCACAAAAAACAATATGGAAGGTAATAAGGAACAGCAAGGCAGACATCAAGAAATGGTAAAAATAAACAATATTGACTTGGAAGAATAGATAAAAATCTCCAAGAAATTGTACATACATAGGAGACGACACGCCTGACGACAAAAGACAGTTTGAAAATAGAATTATAGTAGAAAAAGAACAAGGAATCTTAAAAGAAGAAATAATAGTCGGAAAATTAAAAAAATAGGAAATCTGCAGGACATAACCATATATATATAAAATCACTCAAATATGGGGGGGGGGATAAAGTTCTACAAGAAGAATTAACGAAATATTACTACAAAATTTCATAGACAAAAGAAGCCCTCATACCTGAAGAACAGGAGTGGTAATAACAGTTTTAAAACAGGTACAACTACTGAGGAATAACACTGTTAAATACTACCTTAAAACTAACGACAAGAATACTAAGTAATAGAATGAATGAATCAATACCGCTACCAGAGGAGCAATAGGGGTTTAGAAAAGGAAGATCTTGTGTAGATGCTATTTTTATAACACAGCAAGTGGCGGAGAAATTTTGGAATTTAATAAGCCAGCTTTTATGTGGGAAAGCTTTTGACCCAACACTGCTAAAAGATATTATAGAAGTCTTACAGAGCAGGGAAATCGCTCAAGTATTTATTGAACTCGTGAAAGATATCTATACAAATAATGAAGTAATAATCAAGGTACGTGGAGAAACTATCTAGGACCCATAGACACGGCAGTAGGAATGAGACAAGAAAATTCTCTAAGTCCACTATTATTTAATATTACGATGGATAAAGCAATTGAAGAGCTGAGAACCCAAGGTTATAAACTGCGAGACGCAGACATAAAAATGGTATGTTATGCTGACGAAGCAATACTAACAGCAGAGGATGAAGACCAGTTCACACACATTCAATTATCTAGGAATAAATATATGTAATTGGAGAATACTAAAAGAACAGGCAATAAAAGCCGCCAAGGTACGAGGAGCATTAAATAGCATCATATGGTATAACAAATTTATCAACACCGAAGTTAAAATTAGGGTATATAAAAGTGTAGCGCGCCAACTACTGACTTACGCAGCGGAAACTCGCGGAGATACACAAAAGATGAGACAAATAATGGAAACGACCGAAATAAAGACATTAAGAAAGGTAGTTGGTAAAGCAAGAATAAACTGCATCCGAAATGAAGATATACGAAACCAATGTAAGACAAACTAGAAGGCAAGAGTAGAACAATCACATTTTGAGGATGGAGGAAACCTGCCTAGTAGGCCGAGCTGTAGATAAATCACCAGTAGGAAACAGATCCAGGGAAGACCGCTGGGGCGGTGGAGAGAGGCATTATAAATTGGAGTGAACAAGCGTGAGCCTATATAGAAGTTGGAAGAAGAAAAAAAGAAAGAGTATTACCTCTTTTCTTCTACCCAATTGTAGGGTGATTCAAATTGGGATTTAAGATTTGAATTACGCGCCGTTTACATTCTGTGAACTTTGGAAGTTTGCATTTGTGCAGTTGGTATTTGAAAGTTCACCAACGACCACCAAAAATGAAAGAACACAGCAGTTGATGCTGACTTTTGCAAAAAAAAACTGACATTGAGCGATAATGCTTATTTTTTTAAAAGGCTTTGCGAGTCGTTAGAACTGTTACATTTAGGATAATGAAAATGCGCGTGCTATTCACAAAAACCATACACAGTTTGGTGTGCATTGTGGGTTAGAAAAATAATTGTCCCCCTATTTTTTGAAAACAGAGATTCCAAACAACTTTTTTCCATAAAACCAACGATTTAAACTTCAATGACAAGCGATTTTAACAAAAGGTCATATGTCACAAGTCAATAATTTGGTTATGTTATTTTGCAGATTGGCCATCACGGTCTCGCACTCTAATCCTATTGGACGTTTTTCTCTGAAGCCACACGAAGGAAAAGGTTATGTCAACAAACCTGTTACGACTCTACGGTTGAAAGAAAGCATCAGACGTATAATTGTTGAAATGAAGCATTATGGAAAACTTCGCTAAAAGATTGGTAGTACGTCAGCGAAATCATGGGGGGCATTTGGTCGACATCATATTTCATACATAACTGCTAAGTCTGTACTTTACACCGATAGCAATAAAATACGGATTGTTATAATATTTTGCGTATTAACCAAGAAAAACATATTAAAATCCAATTTGATTAACCTATATTTGTTTAAAAAGGGAGAGAAAAGATATAAAATCCTTGGTAATTAAAAATTCTTCGATTTAAACAATTTTAATTATATAGAAATGTTTTTGGTTTAATAGAAGGTAAAATTGTAACTTACATGGGCACGTTACAATATACTAATTATACCAACCAAATGGTTAAATTTTCTACTACGCAGTGTGAAATTTCTTAAGTTGCACTTTACTAAATGTTGACTTACTCTATATAAATATATAACCTCTTTTTTCAATAACCAACTATATATTACGTCAATCGATTTTGAATGTTGATTTATTTTCAAACTGATATTCCCTGCCGAAAACACCATGGCAGCAGCAGCGTGGCCTTACCAATTATGTCGCACGGCCGCAATTCCACCGCAAATCAACATCCGCACAGAGCACTAAAAACCGGCACACGCGTTCGGAACGGGATGCGTTATCGCGCCAGATAACCCTAAAAATTGGATAGAGCCCCAGCCGCAGTGAAATACAACAGCCAACTTCTGGCGATGCACATCGACAAACACAGCGCGGGTCAGCCGGGATGTACAGCTCGATCCGAATGTGGATCCGTCTCGATTGTTGGCACAGCGACTTCGCCGTGTTGGCGTGTGAAGGGCCGCACCTGTATCGGATGTGAGCGCGGAGTTTGGCGACGAGGACAATGTGCGTTTGGCGGAAGGATTACAATGGGCGCCACGACATAATTCGGGCTAATAGCGGATGCTGGCGTTTAGTGCGAAATTCCATTTCGAGCTGCACGAAACCGCAAGCGCACCTTTGTCAGGTGAGCACGGAGCTATAATTAATTAATGGCAAAATGTTTTTGTCTTCAGCTGATCAAAGAAAACTGCTATCAAGACACGAATCAAGTCGGTATGGAGTTTTCGCAACACTACAATTAATAACCTAATAGTGAACTGAATTTCTTCGTTATAAACAGAACTTGGACAACATTACCATGGACCATGGTAAGCTTTCAATGATACTGAAGTGACAGGAACGGTCACTTACAAGTTTACTCATGCAAAATACAAAAATTAATTTTGTTGAGGAATATTAGCTTTGGTGAACAGCGATATTGATGGATTTGTAATAGTAAACAACTGAAATGAGGCTAACGTTATTGGTTTCAACAAGATGGAGCTCTCACAGCACAGTATAATATTTAAATGCATTTATTAATCATAAATTTGTCGTAAACGCTTTATAAAGCGCACACTAAATTTATTTCGTTTATTTCGTTAGAGGAGAGTGTGATGTAAAAACATAACAAAAAGACAGAATTAAATATCAAAAAACGTAAAGAGTGTTTCATAAAGAGCACCGAATTTGAAAATTTAATAAATCTGTTAAATTTTCATGTAAGTAGTTATATTTAACAAACTCTTAAACAGTAAAATCTCTCATTTACTTATGGAACACAATGCTAAGCATATGTCCAATCGCTCTGAGTCTGCATGCATTTATACGTTCCTTAAATTTACTGATTATTTTGTAAATACTCTCAAAAAGAAATCACAGTGTGTAGAGAGCGCATCACTTTACTGGCCATTCCTGGTCACCATGCAAAGAAATCACTCGTGTAGTAAGGCAACCATCTCGCGGGAAGTGTGACAAGTTGCGCTGAAACCAGAGATCGTCAAACTCCATATCTTCAAAGGTAGGCCACAACCGATTGGATATCAAGTTACTGTAATGTTTTGCACTAATGGTAACTGCAGTCCACTCATCACCTTTTAAGAAAACGCTCCTATCACCCACCTGCCTGAAAACCAAACCACACTGTCGTTCTTAGTGGATGTATTTACGCTTCTAGATTACTCGGGGATTTTTATTTCTCCATATCTTGCAGTTTTGTTTATTGACGAACCCGTTATCTCTCCACAACCTATTTAGTAAATCAGCTCCGTTTTCCGTGATCAACAGGCTTAAGTTGTTGCGTCAGTTGGACTTTATAGGCGTGTATATGGAGACCTTTATGCAAAATTCAATGTAACGAAATTGGCATGTCCAATTGCTGCAAAGGTCGGCGAATCGATTTTTCGAGACGACGAGACCGATTTTTCCCAGGAGATTTTACCGTTCCCACTGCATCAGTCTTCTAAAGCTTCCTCATTAACCTTCGAACTGTAGATTCGTTGTGTGCTTTATTTCTCTCGAGAATCGCACGACGCTTTTGCACTGTCTGCGTGGCACTTGTACCGCTTTGGTAAAACGTTTGTAAACTCTTCTATGACAAAAACGAACCAAAACAACCAATGCCAAATTAATCGGAGTGACAATAGATAACAAAAATGATACTTAGAGAAACTAGAATGTCTTCAAACAGACAATATATGGACTTTCTTGAGCGGCATACTGCGCTTTCTTCATAATATTACAGAATAAAGTTTTTAAATGCTACTACCTACTTAAAATCTTTGCTTACCTTTGTTTGAATTAAGTGACAATCTTTGCTAGAAATTTTGGAACGGTTCTTTCTCCCTTTACCAATGCCAAAATATCTCGCTCATTCGGCATTTCGGGCAGTAGTTGGATTCGTTTGCAACGTGCCGAATTTTTTAGCTTTCAAAAATTTTGCTATTGAGTGGGTGTAATGACAAGATGCCTTTTTGGACTAAAATGGTATGTGCAATGTTCAGGAACAAAATCCATTTTTATAATACATTATTTTATATACAACAAAGCGTTCATACTTGTACTGGTCACAAAAGCTAGTGTATCTTATACAATCTTGCCACATTATCATTTTCTACAAAAATTGGATTTGGGCTTACTATAACTTCTATGAAAGATGGTTTACACCGCTTAAAGCAGTTCTTGCCACCTTCCATCTATTTATTGATCAAATGGCAATTTTTCTGGTCCCTTGTTTCCTCCACTTTTTTTTGACATTCTATTATAGGTTGCATTCCAGATTTATTGTCATAGCTCATAGCACCTATCTTTAAAAAACTCTTTAGTGATGCTATTGAGTCATCTTAATCCTTGAATCGAAAAGATATTTCTTAAAAAGTTTTCGAAACGGATGTTTTAGTGTTTACTTCCTGAATGTTAACTTTAGACGTTTGCCTTGCGCTATACCCTTTTATTCTGCGGTGGTGTCCGCTGACGTGTTAGGACAATCAATTTGATTCGCACTTAGTTTTATTTTAAAAACTACTAAGTATATCGTTAGTATACTTTTGTTTAAGCCAAAACGATGATCGGATATTAATACACGAAGAAAGGAAACAAAAAGAATGCATTCGAACGATGCATATAACTCCAACTATAGATATTATTGGTAAGGAAAGCCATTAATTATGATAATAAACCACCTTTAGTTATAGTTAAAGGTAATATTGCCAGCAAAGTCTATATAGACGCAATTTTGCAACACGTGGCACTTCTTTTGCTCCAGAGAGCGTTGCAAGCCATCTTTCAAGAAGATAGCGCTCAAACACATGTGGCCCGTAATACATTAAACTTTCTTCAGAACATAAAAAACGTTATATGACCGGTCCAATCATCTGACAGTCCACCAATCCCAAATGCTTGGAATATTATTGCACAAAAGATCTACAACCTGTAAGGAATTTGTCTCCAAGTTGGATCATGCATTATTAAATTAATGTAAATGTTTATAGACAAATGTTTTCTATATTTAATTATTTAATTGTCTTACACTATTAAATAAGTTTGTTAAGTTTTAATTGTTAATTTCCATTTCTTCTTGATCTTGTAATTTCATTTTTAGTCTGTAACTTGGCTAATTTTTTTTCCTAAGTTTACCTAATTTATTTACACAGTAATAGAAAAAAAATTCCTTATCCTATTATTTGGGTAATTTTGGCAAAAATTCTGGGCTTTAGTTTTTTTTTTGAGTTCCTATTTTACCAACTTTTACTTTAAATTCATGTTTATCTCGTGATAACGTGCGACCGATTTTGCGACCTTGTGACTAAACGGCTCGGCCGATTTTTACCAAAAGCTTCGCACTGCGATCCCTACCTACAAGTAACTTGCATACCAAATTTAAATAAAATATAATATATAAAAAATAATATAGAAATTTGAGTTGAATAACAAATATGGCGGCATAGATACACTAGAAAGCAGAAACAGGGTTAGGTTTACAAGAGAAAGCCTTTTGGCGTTCAGTTAGAACTCTATACCTGTCCTTACTGAATAAATGACTTGGCCTTAATTAGTTTAGATCTTACAACTTTTGTAGGCAAAACGTTTTTGGATAGGAACTTAACCTGCTTTGGGAGATTAAGAATTAGAAGAAGCACATAAACAGGAGTTAAAAGACATAAACACTAATTTTTGCAAAAAAGTATAATTTTTATTAACCTTTCAAGCTAACATAAATCATATACTGTAAATTCAAAAAGTCAATGTAGATTAAAAAACAGAAACAATATAAAAAAACATAGCTGTGTGTATACTTTAGGGTACTAGAAAAGTTACAGATATGGAAAATATCACCTGTCCCACGGTGAACAAATGCAACATGATCTGAATCTAACCTTTCTGGATAAACCAGTTTTATACAGTGCCAATTTACGTTCTCTCCCCCTTCTCCTTCCTCTTTATAACCTCCTGTTAGGGGGAGGATTGGTAAGGTTTAACACTAAAGTGCGCAATTATTCGGTCACTGTACTTGGCACTGTAGCGTTGGATTTCTTGTTTGACTGCTGTTATTTGAGGTCTTTCAAAATTACTGCGTTCGGTTCGAATCGGGGAGTGGAATCGTTCTAATATTGCTGTTAGATTTAGAAGCTGTGCCCCAGAGATGGATACGCATGTTCATTCCAGTTTGACTATGGATTTGTATAATAGAAGTTTGTTATTCAAGGTGAGTCTGGATTTGCGGCCCAATATCCAATACATTTTGGTAAAAGTAATTTATAATTGTTTCCTCTTTGCAAATATGTTTTAGCCTACTAAATCTTCTGTCGAAATACAGTCCAAGATATTTGACTTTATTTTCTTGAGGTAGTTGATTATTGTTTAAACGGATAGGGGGACATGCATCTCGACGAGTGGTAAACGTTATATGGACAGACTTTGCTATTTGTTTAATCATTGTTGGATCGCTCTTAAGTTTGCTGGTAATATCTGGGACGCAATAGCAGGATTACTGTTACAGGCTAGAATTGCAGTACCGTCGGCCAATGTTGCTTCTGGAGTAGTTGGCAGATCTGCAATGTACAACAGATACCGAAAGGGCACTGCCTTGGATAAGATTCAAGGATAAGGAAATAATGCAGTGAAAGGAAAAACGTAGTTTACAAAAGAGACCAGTGTGCCATATCTTTGAAATAATAGGCAAAAGATTTATTGATCGGTAGGATTTTAGTTCATTTAGCGATTTTCCAGGTTTTAGAATTAGAATAATCTGCGCAGCTTTCCACTGAGACAAAGTATGTTGTGCGTAGGACTGCGTTGAATAGTTGCGTGAGATATTTTAATCCAAGTGGTAGGTAGCTCTTTTAAGATTTTTTCCGTAATTAAATCGTATCCGGAGGCTATCCTAGGATTAAAAAGGAAATTACTTCTTGAATGTCAGTGGTTTTAAAATGTTGAAGTGGTGGTTATAGCTGTTAAGGGGACTTTAAAAGACGACTAATCTCAGCTTCTTGTTCAAGTTTGTTTCGGGTAGATATGGTTGTAATACTTCAGCTAGGTGTTCCGTAAATGCGTGTGCCCTTCTCCATTACTTCTAGCCCAGGCGCCTTGCAGAATTCTAATTCGTGGCGAGGTTTTTTTTAACTTGTTTTAGTTTTTTTGACGCCTTCCATAAGGAATGGTCATTAGCTTCTGTAGGTGAAAGTCCCCGAAGAAATGTTTGAACGCATTCGTTTTTATTATTGTTAACTAGCTCTTTTACTCCTGTATTGTTATGTTGTATAATTGTTTACTATAAGGTGTTTTCAATATGTGCTATTGTTTACAAAGTCTCCTTGTTTCTTCAATTTTGTGTTTGATTGATGGGGGTATTTGTCGATTGGTGATTTTTGTGTCTTTGGCGTTGCGTTCAAACCCGCCCATTGTATGGTATCATTAAAAAACTTAACGGCGCCTTCGATATCTTCTTTAATTTTTAAGGAAATCGATAAGGCCATTGCACTTCTACCAGACATCTAAACATGTCCCAGTTAGTGTTTTTGTTGCTTAAGTGAGGCTGGATATTCTTGTATATTAGGCTATCAATTAGTGTGGTTAATACCGGGGAGTAGTCGGATGATAGATCAAAGCATGATTTTGCTACAGCTAGTTCTGGAGTGATACCTTTGGTGATGCAGAAGTATACTAGATCGGATATTTTATCTCTGTCTGATAGCCAATACGTAGGCACGCTCGTAGATAGGTGCTTTAAATTATTGCTTTTTAATGCTTTGAGTAGTTCGTGTTCCTTGGAGGTTATGAGTCTGGATGCCCAATCTGTATATTTAGCATTGTAATCCCCTCCCGCAACGAAGCGTTGACCAAGAGGGTTAAAAAGGCTTGAAGTTGTTCTTGCTTAACCGTGTGTCTTAGAGGGAGATACACTGCCGCAATAGTTAATGGTCCGGTGGAGTCCGAAATTGACACAGTGGTGGCTTGTAGATAATTTTCTGTGCAGGTATTTGTTTGATAATGGTTAATAGAATTTTAATTATTATAGCAGTTCCTGCTGGATGGTTTGAATGATAAATCAAGTAGTTCTTTTCAGTAAAATGTGTCTCAGAGATTAACATTATGTCAATATTGCGGTTAAAAATAAATGGTTTAATATGCCATTTGCATTCCATAATGCAAGTTGTAGGAATTTATCCATTATTTAAGCTTGGAAGTACTGAGGTAAGTAGATTTAACATAGTTCCCATTTGTTTGAAACAGATTTTTTATCATATCATTCAGTTCTTTCATATGATTGGATTGTTGTTGAGGTGAAGATGTGTTTTGCATTTGTACTAAATTGGTAGGGGTGAAATTGCTGGTTTGATTCATTGGTTATCTGAGCATTTGATAATCCTGGCTAGGTTTGCCGATAGTAGCTAAGAAAACATTGAAAATAAAAGACTATTTGGCTAAATTACGTATAGGTAATTCTATGCAATAAAAAATGAGTCCAAGCTGTATCTCATTAGGCAGTCATTCTGGAGATAAGAAGATTAGTATAAGACTAGCATCGACAAAAGCGAACTACCCACAATTTATTTGTGGGTTAATAAATAAATCAAAAATTCCTATTAGAAAGAAATTTTTCGTACTACAGGACGTCTACGTTTTTACATATCGACTTGATCATTTGTAAAATAAAAGGAGTATAGAAAGTACTTCTACATTTTGTCTGCCACCCATTTAAGACTTTGTTTAAATCTATTTTAAACAGAGTGGGAGACAACAAGTTCCTTTGTTTGTTTTTAAATAATTGTTTAGTTGCTTTAATTAATGTCGAATTTATTTTTTAGTTTTCTATTTCTTCATATAGCTTCTTTATCGGTATGTGACTATATGCTTTTCTAGATTAATCAATAATATATGTGTTTCGGGATTACTTCAGATTTATTACAGACCGTCTTGTCCTAAATCCAGATTGTTTTTCAGACTGTTTCTTTTCGATATCTTTTCTATTTGATTTTAAGTATCTCAGAGTATATTCTACTGACGGTAAGTAATATTGCAATGCTACGGTATTATTTCGGATTTCTCCAGTACCCTTTTTTAAATATCGCTTTAACGTATGAGCTTCGTTTCTTTGGGGTGGCTTCTCTATTTAAACATCTTTCATGCAGCTTTTTAATTATTTCATTTAACTTACACGTGCCATATTTTTGACTTGCCATTTTTTGTTGTTTGAATAACTTCTTCTATTTGTAGTATTAAATTTTATCTTTGCTGTCTTGATGCTTTTTGAGATCGTTCTTTATAAAATTGTGGTCATCTTTCTTCGAGTAAGCCTTTAAAATAATTTATTTATTTTTTAATGGTAATTTTGTATTTTATCTTAAGTTTTTTCACTTTTTCAACTGCCACGGTAAAAATTATTAAAACCACTCGTAGAAATGGAAGAAAACAGTACAGAACCACAGAGTATGATTAAACTTTTACAGGAAATAAACAGAAAATTAGAAAATATAGAAGAAAGTAACGGGAGAATGGAAAAGAAGTACGATAAATTTCAGGAGGAACTCGATAAACTAAAATTGAATACGGAAAATAAGTCACTGAAACAGGGACTTTTACTGCAAGAAAAAAGAATCGAAATGTTAGAGAGGGAAATTAGGAAAAATAAAAGAATCATACACGGAGTGGAGGAGCAATCAGAGGAGAAAGATATACTTTTAAAAGAGAAAGTAAGAGTAATTTTACGCGATATGGACATAGTTATGAATATGGAAGAGGAAATAACAGAGATAAGAAGATTAGGAAGTGAACAGAAGGGAGGAAGAAGACCAATAAGTTTAGAGTTAAGAAGCTGAGGTTCTAAAATCAACAAAAAAACTAAAGGGCACCAAAATCTACCTAGAGGAAGAATACTCAAAAGAAATTCAGGAACAACGGAGGGAATTAATAACATATATGAAACAATATAGGCAAAATGGCTACCATGCCATCCTAAGATATAACAAACTGGTAATAAATGGAGAGGTAGTTACACTGGATAGACTAAAGCAACTGGATAAGCAGGACAGAATGAGAATGGACGATGACAAAAGAGGGGACGATCCGGAAAGTGTGGCAGAGAAAGAGATCCCAAAAAAGAACTATGAACCAGAGATCTCCAGAAAGTAACGATGAGGCGGAACTACGAGAAAAACTACTCAAGATAACGAAGACGAGTAGATTTTCAAAAAACGAACAAAAGTAGTTACAAAGCAATCTCCAATGACGACTGAAGAAGAAACGGCTAAGAAAAAGGTTAAAGATGCAGATATGAAGAAAAAATACAATTATACAGAAACAGCATACAAAAACAATACGGAACACAAGACATCAACGAATTATGATTCAATAGCAAAAGAAACAGAAACAGGAAAAAAATACGAAAAACAATACCAGCAGTAAAGAAAGACGTCAATAAAGTAAACATAGGGACATGGAATGCAACGGCGTTAAACGGAAAGGAGATAGAAATAACGGAAGAAATGAGCAAGTTCAAAATAGATATTTTAGGAATAAGCGAAACGAAGAAACAAGGAAAAGGAAATATAAATCTAACGAATGAGTATACGTTATATTACTCAGGGCCAGATCCGGGACAAAGAAGTAAAGAAGGAGTAGGAATAATTATCGCCGATAGATTAAATAGAAGAGTAATAAAAGCAGAAACAATTAATTCAAGAATAATGGCAGTAGAAATGGACCTGGGCCAAATTTACTACACAATACAAATATATGCTCCGGTAGAGGGAGCAGAAGTAAATAAGAGGGAAAAATTTTATGAACAACTACAGAGGACAATAGATAGTGTGAAAGAAAAGAGTAACAAAATACTGATAACAGGAGACTGGAACGCTAGGGTAGGCAGCAACATAAATACAGGACTAGGCAGCTTGGGACAATACGGAGAAACGACACAGAACAGAAACGGGAGAAAAATGATTGAATTCTGCATAGCAAATGACCTAATAGTCGGTAATACTTTTTGGTACCAACCACTAGAAGAAAAGTACACTTATGTAGCAGAAGAACGAGGAGCAAGAAGCCTCATAGATTACGTGGTATACACTAGGGAACTAGAACAAAAAATAGATGAAGTGAAAACAATAGTAGAAGCGGAACTCTCCACCCAACACAGATTGGTGAGAGCATTACTAAATGACATAAATATTACAGAAGAAGAGAAAAAAGAATACGAGAGAATACCAGTATATAAACTAAAAGATACTGATAGGGCAGAAAAGTACAAGAAAAGCATAGATGCCGAACTCAAAAAATTTGAACTAAAAAGAAAGGAAGGGACAGTGGAAGAAGTATGGAAAGTATTCAAAGAAACATTGATAAAGAACGCCAGACAGATCTGCGGAGTAAAGAAATTTAAACGGGACACCAAGAGGACCAGATGGTGGAACGAAGAGGTAAAGAGAGCAATTAGAGAGAAGAAAAAAGCATGGAAAAAATATATAGATACCAAAAGTCAAGAGGACAAAGAAGATTATATAAGAAAAAGAAACAAAGCCAAAATAGACATAAGAAAAGCAAAGACTCAATGCTGGGAAGAATTTGGACGGGAACTAGATGAACTATATACTAAAAACAACAAACATTTTTGGGGAATAGTAAAAAAGTTAAGTGGTAATAAAGGAAAAGAAGTAAGAAGAATAAGAAACAAAAACAATGAATTAAAAACGGAAACAACAGAAATACTACATATATGGAAGGAATACTACGAGGAAAAATTTGAGGAAAACCGAAACCAACAGGAAGAACAAGAGGAATACGAAGATACGGATGAAGAACAACAAGAAAACGTAATAGAAATCGAAATGAAGGATGTAGAAGAGGCAATTAATACACTTAAACTTGGCAAGGCAGGGGCAGCAGATGGTGTCGAGGCAGAGATGATAAAAGTCATGGGCCCTGAAGGAAAGATATGGATACATGAAATATTTAAGAAAGCATGGAAAGAAGAACGGATACCGGAGGATTGGGAAAACAACATAATTATACCAATCTACAAAAAAGGAGAAACAGGAAAATGTGAAAATTATAGAGCCATCTACCTTTCCTCTACAGTATTCAAAATGTATACGAAGATTCTGCAAAAGAAACTCATACACTACATAGGACACAAGCTAGCCGATGAACAAGCAGCATATAGACAAGGAAAACAAACAACAGACAACATACACATAATAAGAAATATAACGGAGAGAACAATAGAAAGAGGAGGAGAGCTGTTTGTGACACTCATAGATTTAAAAGCAGCGTTTGACAATATAAAGAGAAGTCACATATGGAGGTATTTGGCAGAATTACAAACACCAAGAAAACTCATCAGAAATATCAGGAACATGTACCAGAATGTCAAAGGAAAGTGCAGATGAACGGAGAATCTTCAGACACGTTCCTCATGACAAAAGGAATAAAACAAGGAGATAGCCTTAGTCCACTGCTATTTATAACACTGATGGACAAAATCTTATTAAACACAAGAACAAAACACAGCATCTGCAAACACAAATAGGACATTACCAACTAAGGCCAATCAAAGTAGACAATTTAATGTACGCAGATGACATAATACTCATAGCAGACACCCACAATAAAATGAAGGGACTGGTTAAAATATGGAGCGAAGAAATAGAGAACATGGGTATGGAAGTAAACACTAACAAAACAAAATGATGATTATAAATAACAAAAAATCAGAGATGGTAAGAAGAATAGAAATAAACGGGAATACAATAGAAGTAGTCAGAGCAGTAGAATATCTTGGCTCCGTAATAACAGATGACGGAAGAATAGAAGTCGACATAGCAAATAGAATGAAAAAGACAAGGAACATATACTACGCAATAAACAAACCAATATTACAAAAACAAGAAATAGACAAGCAAGTGAAATTGAAAGTTTACAACACAATTAACATATGGTAGTGAGACATGGACCATAAACAAAAAGCACGAAAGCAAGATCAATGCTGGTGAAATGCAGTTCCTAAGAAGAATCGAGGGGAAAACCAAATGGGATAGAGAGACGAACGAAAGAATCAGACACACTCTAAGACAAGAAGGAATAATGGGCTTTATAGAAAGAAAGCAACTAAGATGGTATGGCCACATAATAAGAAAAGATGAACAATCGCTACTAAAAAAAGATCACAGAGTCAACAGGAGAACGAAAGAGGAAAAGGGGGTAGACCCAGAAAGAGGTGGACACAAAGGATCGAAGAAATCGGTATCAAGAGGGCCAAAACATTGGCAGATATGAAAAGAATGGCAAAGAACCGGAAGGAGTGGAAGGACTGGACCTCATATCCGACACCCTGAAGGGGTATAAGGAAAAGAAGAAGATGAATAACTTCTTCTATTTGTAGTATTAAATTTTATCTTTGCTGTCTTGATGCTTTTTGAGATCGTTCTTTATAAAATTGCCGTCATCTTTCTTCGAGTAAGCCTTTAAAATAATTTATTTATTTTTTAATGGTAATTTTGTATTTTGTTTTATAATGTATTTATCTATTATAGAATTTATATTACTCACTTCTTCATTCTATATGTATTTATAAATTTCCTTATAAGAAAAAATAAATGAATTGCTTGCAGTTTGTATTATGTGCATATATCAATTATTTTTTCCATTGTTGTTTACTATTTTTCTCTTTGCCTACCCTTTCGTTTAAATAGCCTGCTATCATTATTCCACAACCATCGGGTATTCTTTCAAGTACTTGTAAGTTATTTTTATATTCCTTTTTTTTGTTGAATATACATCTACAACAGTTATTATATGCCCTCTTATAATAAATTCGTTGATCAGTTTCCATGATAATATTATGATTAATCTTAATACTCAATTTGTAGCTCTTTCGCTCTTTTTTACTCCACTGTCACAATGTACAAATTTATTTACATTTTCAGAGTCGGCTCTTTTTTCTTTGTTCCTGACAAAATAGCTATATTAATTTATTTCTCTAATAATTTTTTGCTGTTCGTTTCTGATTATTATTTTGTATTCCAGTTTTTCATATTCAGATGTCTTCGTATCCTTTGCTGGCAGTTTTCTCCAACTTTCTTTCGAGGCCCTTTATTGAGCTTTTCGATTTCGGTCTTTTTACATGACTACAAACGGTGGGTCACTGTACAAATCCTTTTTTTGGAAGCTTATTTCTCCAGCTCTTGTTTGCCCTGACACAACTTTTCGCCGGTTGGTTATCTGATCTCTAGTGAGATATTCTTGAGGTTTAGTGACCTCATCGGAATTTTAAGTCATATATTACGTTTCACTACCCCCATTAAAAAGTATACAAATACAATTATTGTTGAAAACGCATTGCAAAACAGTTGTCAACATGACAAAAAACAATACAAACAATTATGCATAAACAGCAGATCTGTAGTCAGTCTTCATATTGTACAGACTAACGTTTAAGATTGATTTAAAATTTTTTTAAAAGGTTTTTATTTTAGTGTTTCCAGGAAGGTAAATTGATGCCAACAGCCTCAGCAGATCAAAAATGATGTAAAATGTAGCAAAAATAAGTAGCAAAGCTTTAAGAAATGAGACACAATTAATTTGAAAAATATCTGTCAGACTTGCTCAGACCAGAATAATCTCGAAATTTATAAAGAACAAGAATAAACCTAACTTAACATCACCTCCCATACGCCGAAACACTACTCCACCAGATCCTTGGGCAAAAAGTGATAAAGAGAATGTTACTTTATTTGGAGAACACTTGACAAAAGTCTTTTCTCTGCATGACAACGACCAAGTCTAAAAAGTAGAACAAGATCTAGCATTATCCATTTCAGAACAAGAACACTTAACACTATTTACCTCAAAAAATCACAGCAAAATAAATACTATCTAAACTTCTTAAAAAACTGATACTTAAAAAAATTAAACAAGTCCTTAACCATAATAACTGGATTTCAGTTTACCAGTTCTGTTTGCGACAGGATCATACCACAGTGTAACAGTGCCACCGACTAGTACACCTAATCAGACGAGCTATGGAAAATAAACAGTATTGCACAGTAGCCTATCTAGACGTAAGCCAGGCCTTCGACGAGGTTTGGCATCCAAATCTACTTTATAAAATTATACAAATTTTCCCCAGTAAATACTTCAACCTACTAAAAGGCACTGCAGCCTCAAGGGCTTATTGTGCACTTAATTCTAGGACAACACACACACCCATGGGTGGAGCAAGACCCGAACTTGCTCGCGTGGGCTCGATGACAGTGGAACGATATTCTTGACCGCCGAGTCAACGCGGCTCCTAAAATCATACTTACATCAACGATACTTCGAAATAGTCGAGGCAAACTAGTAACAAATTTCTTAATTTTTTCTAGGTAGACGCATCGAGACGTTTCAAGGCACATTCAATTTGGAAGAGCCTCAGAAAAAAAATGTTACCACATATTTTTTGGTTATAATGCGAAAGTGCATTTGTGCACGCAAAAAATGCATTTATTTGACATATTTTTGGCATACCAAGGAATATTTTATTGCTCCCTTAATATTGTTCAGAATAAACTTAATCCTGTTACTTAGGGGGTTTTGGGGTCGCTGATCAAGAATACGATGATTAGAAAGTGTCCCAATTTACTTGGGGGCAGAATCCTAGGGCTGGGTGCAACTTTGGGAAATTATCTCAAATTTGCTTGTTTTTCGAGTTTAAACTGCCTAAATAAGGTTTTTTTGAGGTTGCTGATAACTAATATAATGTTTAAAAGTGCTCCAGCGTACGAGGGGAGCATAATCCTGGGTATAAGGGCGATTTTGGAGAATTATCTCAAATTTGTTTGTTCTTTGAGTTTAAACTGTCTGTAAAAGGGTTTTTGGAGTCGCTGATCACGAATATGATCTATCCAATTTTCTTGTCTTTGAATAATTTCCATGAAATTGAGGCGTTTTGAAATGGCTTGTTGAGTCACTCTTAATGATCATGCCAATTGTTTTTGCGTTTGACACGAGTCTTCATAAAGTAATGCCTCCAATTTTTCATCTTCGAAAAACTTCTCTCTTCCACCGCCATGTCGGTCTTCGATGTTAAAATAACCGTTCTTGAAGCGTTAAAACCACTCATGACACGTTCTTTTACTAATAGCGATCTCGCCATAAGTATTTGAGAGCATTAAGTAAGCCTCAGCTGCAGATTTATTGAAGCAGAAAATTTAAATCTCTCGCAAATGGCGAGAATTTGGCTCGTAAACTGACATTTTTAATTAAGAATAACTTTACGATATAGAAACAAATCGACTAATGTTTTGATGGGGTTGTGTTGATAATTGCCCAAGCTTATTGTATGACGTCTACATCTATTTATTTCCACCATCACTTACCGCCTAAAGCCATCTATTGTAAAACGGTGGAAGCAAAGTTGTACATCTATTTTATATATATGGAAGATCATTATTACAACAGAGAAAATTGATTGTAAAAATTGAATCATTGTAACGTTTTTTTTAAAATATGTTGCTCTAAATGACTACCATTGCTTTATAAAATTTTCAATTTACTTTAAAAAAAAGAGAAAGGCTCAGAAAACCAAGTCAAGTTCAAATTTGAAAGTTTTTTATTACTTCTGATTTTGCCCCAGGAGATGTTTTTACTCTGACGCATTGGAACATAATTTGACAATCAAAATCGTTATAAGCGACTACAAAAACCCTTATACAGACAGTTTAATCCCAAAAACAAACAACTTTGAACTGGCTTGCCAAAATCGCTTCTCAATCCCAGGATACTGTCCTACCATGCATCGGAACACTTTCTAAGCATCATATTCTTAATTAGCGACCCCAAAAACCTCTAAGTAACGGGATTGAGCTTATTTTGGAAAATATTAAGCGAACAATAAAATATTCTTTAGGGTCTGCAAAAATGCGTCAAATAAATGATTTCTTTGCGTGCACAAATACATTTTTGCATTATAACAAAAAAATATGTGGTAACATTTATATAATAATAATATATAGTAAATTTACTCAACTGCTGCTGCTGTGCGAGCACAATAGGGTACTGAATATTTAAAAAATAATACAAAATCAATGTAAAAGTTTGCTCTTTTGTTTACCTATAACTGCTTGGACGAGAATGTAGTGGCATATTAACTGCAAATGTATAAATGTACAGATGAACAAGTTATTAATCTTGATAAATAGAGTACCAAAAACATTTTGTGATAAGTAAGAAAATTAAACGTGGTTGTATTAGGCTGTAATTGGATAAGTTATAAAAGTGAGACAAAATAAATAAAACATGAGTGGATACTCTAGCTTTTCTAGCAAAGGGTCTGCCAAAAGAGACACAGGGAAGTAAACGTCATTTGACACTGTCGCCATGTTTTTTCTGTCAACCCAGCGTTATTTTTTTAGTTTAAGGTTTGCAATGTTTGCTATGGAGTCACATTCTATTGAAGACTGCGCCAAAGTAATTAAAAAACACCTATCGGGCTCTCCGCGATTATTTCGGTTGTCATAACTGTACAAGTAAAACCACCATCGGTTATTCGGTGCAAAAATTTAAGGCCACTGGTTCTGTTGGTGGTATGCCTAAAATACCTAAAAGTGTTCGCACACCGGCAAATATCGCTACGGCGAAGGAGAGTGTAAAAGGACCCAAAACTCTCAATAACTCGTCGATCGTAAGAATTGGGCGTTTTGGAGATCGGTTTACGCCGTATTATTTAAAAAGATTTACATTTGCATGCTTACAAGATCCAATTAACTCAAGAACGTAAGCTAATTGACTATTTCAACCGATGTGTCTTCTCTGATTGGCTCCTTCAACATCGCGCGATTGGTCCGAATTTTCCATCGAAAATCATCTTCAGCGATGAGGCGAACAAGCAAAATTGTCGCATTCGGGCCAAATAAAATCCAAGAGAATATCAAAAACAACCAAAGCATTCTCAAAAGTGATTGTTTGGTGATTGCTCTGTGGTCAAAATGGGTCACTTGGACCTTTTTCTGAGCGCTACTGCGGTATGATTAATGACCATTTCTTCCAGAAACTTAATCAAAATGGCATAAATGATGCTTATTTTCAACAAGATGGCGCAAGATGCCACACAACACATGCGAATATTGAGTTGTCGCAGTAGAAGTTCGGTGAACGTTTAATTTCGAGAAATTGGTCTGCGCGTTTGTGCGATTTGACGCTTTTAGATTATTTTGTGAACATATCTAAGAAGTAAACTTTACGTTAAAAAACCAGCCACTATCCAAGACCTCAAGAACAACATAATTGCCAAGATAAATACCATTTAAGTGAAAATATCATCAAAATTTTGACCATCGTATCGACGTCTGCAAAGCCAGTCGTGGTGAACATTTAAGTGATATAATTTTTCATACATAAACGTTTAAAATAAAATATCCTAGTTGATTATACAATCGTCACCGTAGTTTCAATAAGCGTTTACTTTTCCTTTAGATAATAAAATAGCAACTTCCAAGAAAGATGAATATGAGAGTATTTTGTAGCTTCTGGATTAGATAGAATCTCTTGAACATCTCGATGACAATGTATATCAGGAATAATCCGCAACATATTTTTAACTACCTCCTAAACAGTTTTTAGGGGCGCACGAAAAGTCGTCGAATTCATTCTAATCAGGCAGGCCACGCGCTCCGAAACCTCGTCCTGCTCAGCGCGCTGTTTATGTTCGCGCGACTTCGGCGTAATCCTACTAGAGCAATTCAGCAAGGGTTGCTTAATCTGCGAGGGCGGTTACCGAACATTCGCACGGTCACGTGGCCGGATTATTCTAAACAGCCTATCAATCAGTTTGACAAGTGGCGTATGCTTAGTTTGACTCCGGCGCGGCGCCCCTTCGCCGTGCAGCCTTTTGCAGCCCGATTATGCACGGTGGGAGATATTTTAGTCACGTCGCCAAGTGCTGCTGCAACTCGTTAAAAATTTTACGGCTGCATCACCAACCATTATGGTGAGGCGTCTACTACAACTTAATTTTAACTTGTTTGTTTTGTAAAAAGGAAACCAAATGAATGAGTGCACAGGAATGTGGTTTGAAGGAGAATATAAACTTTTAGGTATTCGTAGTCTTTTAAACTTTATGATTGAAATAAACAAAAAAAACATTTTTTTAATTGATTTCAAATTTACAAGTTGCTATTTAGAGCTATAAGTAAATGCGATAATTCTTCTGGCGAATAAAATTACTTTTTGCTGATTAGAAACATCCATAGGCCACCCTCTTTTAACCTTCTGATTTGAGGCTGAATGTAGAATTGTCTTGCTTCCTCATTGGGATGTTCAGGGAGATGCTCCAGGCAATTCTTTGTTAGTCTACTGATTTTTTCTTCAACAAGCAGTATACAAGAGTCATCGTGCAGGGTTTTATTACTGACATATCATGGTTCATTAAAAATCATTCTGATTATCTTTGATTGGACTCTTTGTATTATTTTTGTATTTGACGGTCTGCCAGATTTGGACATCATAAGTCCAGATAGGGGTGTAGGGATGTGTCGGAGAGGTAGTACCTTTTATTTCAAACGGTCACTCCAAACGTTATAGACGGGGGAAGGTTCGGATAACTAGTCCTCACAAGACACCCAACTCTCACTTGATCCATAAGCTAAACCAAGTGAGGGTAACCAGATATGGTGAACTAGCAGCGTCTGATCCAGATTAGGCGGCTGCAAATAGCGTCTGTATCCAGAGTGGACGGCTGTCACTAATACTTACCAACCCGTCTGGCTAGAGTGGTGAGTTATGGCCAAAACCCCCCTGTTCAAGGGGAGGCTTATGTCCAGGAGTAGACCGAGAAAAGCTGATGAAGAAGAAGAAGAAGTCCAGATAGGCTTTATTATACACTTATATATTAGTATTTTATTTTTTGTTGAGTTTTAATTTTTATCTTATTAGTCATCACGTTTGTTGATGTGATGCGTGCTTTTCATGTCAGTTTTTGATCAAGTGTTAGATTCTAGGTATTTTACTTGGCTGTTCACTGGTAATTGTGTGCTGTTTAATTTGACATTAGGACACATAATATTCCGGTTGGCGAATGTGATTTGTGTGGTTAACTGTAATTCTCTAGCCATCTATCCAAACTTGCATATGACTGAGATGTGTTTGTAGGTTCTCAGATGCTTTTTAAAAGTTTTTACTTATGGATATTATGGCGGTGGCAACTGCGATAAAGTTTTTAGTTGGGATGTCAGCCGTAAAAATTAAATAGAGAAGACACTCCCTTGGGGAACACCCGATTTTATAGGATAATAATTGGAGGTTTCAGTGCTGAATTTTATTTGAAAGTATCTGTCTACGAGATATGATTCTGGATCGGATAGTGTGACTTTGTACAAGAGACCTCCTGTCATACTTGATAAAAGCTTGTTGAAAATTCAAGCAGCTGTATATTATCTTTTCTCTTCAAGACTTGTGAATATGTTTTTAATAATCTTGCGGAATTGTACAGTTGAGTGACTTTCTCTAAAATAAAATTGGTGGGTTGGTATTACAGTGTATATTTCTATGTCTTTGGAGATTCTTTTGAGCAGAAGTATTTTTAAGGTTTTTGACATGATCGGTAGCAAGCTTATTGGCGGGTACAAGACTATTCGGAGTTTTATTTAGTTTACTGATCATTATTATTTGTGCACACTTTCAAGTGATCGAGTAATGCTAGACTTAACATTGTATTATAAAGTATGATTAGCAAAACTAATACTTTTCTGGGAAGCTGCTTAATATTTGACCTGTAAATTGTGTCATAGCCGGGAGCTTTATGATTATTACATCTTGAGATCTTTTATTTTACTTTAGTTGGAGAAAAAGGTTTAATAGATAACATCATCGAGCAGGGGATGTCCAAAAAGTTTATAAAAAGATCACCGTTATTGTTATTATTAGGTTCAGGTGGACTAAACGCTTGTGAAAGATGTTTGGCAAAGATTAGTGCTTTTCTCAGTTCAGTTTTTTCCCAACTTCTGTCTTCTTTCTTTGAGGTGGAATGTGATGTATCGACCGCTTGAATAATTTGGTAGCTTTCCAGATAGTATGGTCTTCTTTTGACAGACTGCTTATCTATGATTCAAATGTGGAATTTTGGGTATTCTGCAGAACTGTTTTTAATTACCATTATGGCTTTACATGCATTGCTCAAACAGATAGACATTTGACAAAAATACACTTATAAATCAAAACAGAAAGACAGTGTATACTATACAATGTACAGTTCAGACAAGCAACATATTAAAAAAGAGTGCGGCTCAGTTAATAGTACGACCGTTTGTTACTTTATATGTCAACGTCTAGGTTTGTGATTCAATATAGCGTCGAAGGAGACGCCTCCAGGAAGTTGGGCAAATCCCCTGTATACGAGCGCAGAAGGCACCCACTGTAAATATGAATAGTTTGCCTCAGTGTGCGACAGTCGCATCCAGGTGATGCTGTCCTCCCCCACCCGTACAAGGAGTCCGCGCACCTGCTATGTCCAGTACGCATCCGGTTCAGTGCTGTCCACTTCCTCCTGCTTAGTTTTGCTCCAGGGATGTTACAGTTATAACTCTCAAACCAGATTTGTAGTTGATTATTTTATTTGAGATTCCAGTTATGTGTCCATTGGGAGTCGTAGTTGCTATTTTGGAGCCGTTCAGCCAGGCGAATTGGAGGGTTTCTCGATTTTAGTCGGGTGCGTCTCAGTTGAGGAATATCCTCGTGGATCGGCAGTTTTGGGTTTGCAACAATTTTTCTATGCTCTCGTAGTAAGGCCTCATTTCTGCGTAAGTTTGGGGGGAGTACGTTGCGTAGCACTGGCAGCCATTGTGTATGTGTTGATCTGATTGTACCAGAAATAAGTCTCATTGTATTCTTGAGCTGTCTGTCAATGAGTTTGGTATGGCAGCTATTGATCCATACTGGCAAAACACCAGAGCAAGCGATGAAGTACGCAATGTGGTAACATTTGCACTCCAAGTGGTACCACATAGTTTTTGAATTATGTTATTCCGAGTCCCTATTTTTTCGGCCGCTTTTTCCAGATGTTTCCGGTACGACAGTGTTCAATCAAGTGTTATTTCCAGGTATTTAGGGTACTTATTGTGTCGGATTTGGTTTGAGTCTCCACCTCTTGAAATATGTGCACAGTGTAGTAAGGGCGTTGTTAAGAATTGCTTCTGTACCATTAAGGGTTTTGTGCTGGGTGGCCAAAGCTATATCGTTCGCGTAGCAGAATTTTTTAGATATTGTATCCGGGAGCTCAGATATATCCAAATTAAATAGAAGAGGCGCCATGACTGCGCCCTGCGGGAGCCTGTTATTAATGATCTGCTCATATTTTTACTAAGCGAAACTCGGAAGCTCCTATTTCCTAGCAAGTTTTGTATTAAGCAAGTCGTTGTTTGACAGGAAATTATTTTTAAAAGCTTATACACTATCCCCTCTTTCCAGACTGTGTCATAAGCTGATGTTAAGTCAAAAAACATTGCAGACGTCTTCAGGTTTTGTTGTAAGATGTCAGTGCAAGTACCTGGTCACAGCAACTGCGACCAGATCTAAAACCTGCTTGTTTTGAAGGCAGATGTTCCTCGATGGCACCACTAATTCTGTTATAGATGAGTCGCTCGAGGAGTTTTTATGAGCAACTGAGAAGTGCTATAGGCCCATAACTTTGTGGCTGGTCTGCTGGTTTTTCGAGTTTGAGTATGGCTATTATTTTGGATTCTTTGAATTCTTTTGGAAGATGGCTGCTTGTTAAGATTCTAGAGAAAAAGTATGTCAACCACTTGATTTTTTCCCAGCATGTATTAAGAATTCTGGATGAATGCCATCGATTCCCGGGGCTTTATATGTTTAATAGCTGCAACGACCTTTGCTTCATCGAATGGTCTGGAGAAGTCTGACTCGATTGGAGAGTCTTCGCGTAGTGTTTTTAGTTCTTTTTTAATTTCTGTGGTATGATATTTGTAGCTTGGGGCTCTCGAGGCCTTGTTGATGTGGACTTCCTTTTCCCGGGTGAGCACTAAATCCACCGAGTTTTCTCAGAAAACTCTATGCTTTCCTACTTGATCTGTAGAACTCCATTCCCTCCACCGCTTCTGCCCATCGTTGTCTTCTAGAAGCATCCAAGCTATGCAGGAAGTCATCCGCTATCTCTTGTTCGTCGTTGTCGATGAAATCCTGGTAAAGTTGATCGGAGTGCTAAGTGTAGATGATCAGTGGAAAGAACCCAGGATACTTATATAGTAACATAATTAGGAAATATGCCTTTATGGACGAAGAAATTAAGTAGGTGTGGAATCTTATTTAGGTCCAATGATAGATAAATAAAAACAGTTTGAGTTATTGATGGCTTGTCTCAAATTTATTCCTTTTGGTGTGCATATCCTCTACCCCCAGTCTGTATGCTTTGCATTGCAGTTTCGTCCAATGATAAATTTTCCTGCTAATTGTCTGAAAATGTCTTCATATTCTATTGTACTAATTCCATGTCTAGGTGGGCTGTGAATTGCAACAACGTCAAAAGACCATGGTTGAGTTTTGATATAGATCACTGCAGTCTGTATTTTGTCTGTCTGATATTTAGTTTCCTCTTGGTGTTACGAATAATTACCTCAACGCCACCGTGCGCTTGTATGGTATATAGAGTAATGTGAAATTTTAAACATCGTTCTGTCGTTGAAGTATGTTTCCGATATAAGGAGTATATCAATTTTGTTAAGTTGGATAAATTATCCACTTGTCGATGTGGATTGATTTCATCTTTATTATTGATTTTGTTTATTACTGAGGAAAGCATGCTTAAAATTATGCTGTTCTGGTTTATGAGTTGTGAGAATATTGTTTTGAATTAATTCAGGAAGATATCCATTTGGGTTCCTAAATCTGTGGTCGGACTGTTTGAATTTGTGCCTTTTGCTATTTATACATAGAATACATGGTTTAGTGTTTCTTTAGGCAAGTTATTTCTAATTATATTTTGATTTTTGAATGCTTGGTGTTTTTTGAAGTATTTGGCATTTGTTCACTTGTCTTTCTTCTTGCATTAAGCGGGTCCTTATAAACCGTACACCATTTGTAACTAGCAGTACGATCTCCATTGAAAAGCGCACATTTAGCAGCTATATCTTGTTTTTTTTGCAATTGGGCGACATATGTCCCTCGCCACATTTAACTCATTGGTAAGGTCTAATACAGTATGTCTTAGACTTAGTATAGCTGGCAGCTGATACATTGAATTATATTTCTTCTTTTATGGGGTGCTTCTATTACTATTTTCATTTTGCCTAAATATTGTATTTGTATATTTTTTTATTCTTGTTATTTGTTTGGTTTGAGATCTACGTAGAACATTATTAGATGTTTCTTGGTTACTCTATATTGTTCATTATGTTACGTTGTCCATGTTGTTTTAGTTCGTCGATAATGTCACCAGTGGGGAATGAGTAATAGTTATTACAAATTACAATTATATTTGCCCTATCCTGTTTTAGTTGGTAAGTGTGGTAGATTATTTTATTTCTATTTAGATGACTTATGAATTTTTTATATGTTACAAGGTTTGAAGTGTTAATTTTTATTGTATTGTTTCGTAGAGCTGTGCACTGATAGATTTCTCTTTCTGTCACCGCTGTTAAGTTTTTGATCATTTTTTTAAATTTAGAACACTATATACGAAATAGGAGGGGGTTTAGATATTGTAGATATTTTGTTACTATTTGTGGTATTACTGCTGTTATTTTCCATTTCACGTACATTTTGTAAGGCGTTAAATTTATTGTTGGTATTTATTTACAGGGTATATATAATATCTGTTGGAGATTTTGGTTTTTTTTTTGTTTTTTGTTTACCAGACATAATTTTTTGATATTTTGTTGTCATTATCTTCTATGGAAAACATATTGCTCGGCGGCAGTGGTGGTACGAAGGGGAGATTTGGTAAATTTTGCTGAGGGTTAGGTGATATAGAGTTTATGTTTAAATTGTATTGAGTGTTTGGAAATGATTTTATATTGGATAAATATTGATTTGGAGGTAAGAAATTTGATGAATTCTGTATAGATTTATTGTATAGTTTTGTTGAAATTGAACATTTGAAAATGACGACGTGGGCTGATATTGTTGTGGATATTGCTGCTTATAATGTGGGGGAAAAAGCTGGCTATTAATTTCGCCACTTCCATTATAAAATGGGTCACTTATTTTTAGGAGTTGAAATTGAGTGTCTGGTAAGGTACTGGAATGTTTATAAACGCTTTTTCAAATATAGGCACAAAATCGCCGATGAATACTCTACATACTCTTGGTACTGAAAAAAACAAATAAGTGCGTTATAAATTTGACAGAATAGAACATGTAATTATAAAAGTAAAAAATAACTTTGGCTCACAATATAAATTGTGATGAGACGAGTCAAAACAAGTAATAAGAAAGTAATTAAAAAATGCAAATGAAAATAACAGAAATAATAGAAACGTCTAAGTAAATAAAGAATAGATGTGAAAAAAATATATTCTTTTTTAACTGTGTTGTCATTTATTTATTAGTCTATCAATCAGTAGCTTTTAGTTTAAACACATTGAAAGTTTCAAAATTCTTTGCAACTTTTTTTATATTAAACTAAAGCAGTTTGTACTCTCTCTTCCTCTTCTTCTTCTTGTGCCATCCTCTATCGAAGGTCGGCGATCATGAAGGCGACTTGAATCTTCGACACAGCAGCTCGGAACAATGATCGGTTACTTTTGTTGTACCATTGGCGTAACTCTCTAGGGTAATTAGTAACTTGACGTGTTTTTCTCAATTTAGCTTATATGCTAGGTTGGTTATATTGTCAGTAAAGGTGTTTATCAACGAACTTAAAAAGTTCGTTACTGAATTCTATATGTCGATCGGTCTGTCCGTCCGTCACAAAATTTGAGATTTTTTAAAATTTGAAAATGGATTCTTATAGGAAATATTACGCTAAATTTGAAAATGAAGTCGAAAACATTCTAGGTCGAATAATTTTCGAGATGTTCAATTTCGAATTTTTAAGTTCGTTTTGGGACTGCTTACAGAGCAATCTCTTCGCCGGCCCCATGTTTTAATTTTTATTTTACTATAAACGCTGTGAACAAGCACAAACTGAGGTACTGGAACAGCAAAAATCCGTACATAAAAAGTTACCATGATAAATTAGTCAATTACTAATGGGTTGGTCAGAAAGTGTTTGCTGAATTTTAAGTAAATTTCAAAGACAAAACTTTTGTGTTGATGTTTTAATTTATTGCATTATGTATTTACCACTTTGTTCAACCACCTTTCTCGATCTTGTAACTTGAAAATTCCGTCTTTTCAGAACTTCTCAGGTATCTGGGAGACAAACTCCTTAAGGTGGTTGAAGTTATTGTCGTTAAGAGAATTTCACAAAGACCTAAAATAAACCTCTGAACATGCAATATCTGTTAAATATGGCGGTTGGTGCAGGACATCCAAGCCAAGCTCTCACAAATATTGTTAGGTAGTTAAAGAGATGTAATGTCTAACATTACCCCCGTAAAATACAACGTCCTTCCTATTAGGTAATGCTGGACGTTTTCCCTAATTCGCTTTTATTAGTTCGCTCAATTGTGACCAGTACTTATTTAAATTTCTTACAGAGCAATCTCTTCGCCGGCCCCATGTTTAAGATTTGGTTTGATCTTGATAGGTCTGACAAATATAAAATATAGGACCATACTTAAAGTGCTATTCTGAGAAATACTAGATTAGATAAAGTAAAAACTCACCATTGACTTTTGCACCGAAGCGTCTGTTTATGAAATAGGATTTTAGAATGAAAAATAAAGATTAGGGGGCGGGGGATTGTTTGAGACCTTCACGTTATATCTTATGCCTAGTTCATGTTAATACTGCCGCAAGATATGAGTTGTTTTCGACGGTCTTGTTTATAGAGTCGACTAAAAGATGACACTATAGTACTTTATATGTACAGCGGGGTTACTTCTTGGATATAGATGATAATAAATTTTTTGAACTATATAAGGATACTTTTTTTAAATTTTGTAATCGTTATTTCTATATTTTAAGTTGTTTCAGTTAATATTTGAGTTTTAATTAATAATTAAAAATATAAACTAAGTAATTCTTTTAGCATTTGAAGAGTTGTTTGGTATAATCCCGGTGATTTCTTATCATTTTCCAAAAATATCTCTTTTTATTTTTTTGAACTTTAGATATTTTATTAGGTTTGTTTCTGACTATAGTATTCTTTGCAGAGGTAAACGCAATAATAAGTTAAAGTAAAAATAGGTTAGTATTTCAGTGGCTAGTTTTGAATCCAAAGTTCCAACATGAGCTGTGTTGTTGGAATGATTGGTGTGATAAATATTGCAACGTAAAATTTTAAAGTAAGATTTCTTGGTAAAGTGGTTTGCACTAACTAATAAGATATCTATAAAATATTGACAAAAAATATATACTGTTAGAATTTTATTAAATGTTGAGATTTTAGTTATTGAGTACTGAGGCAAATAAACGTTTTAATCGTGGGAACATCAATAACATATTATGGTGGCGGTCGAGGTTCCTCACGGAGCGTTAAAATGGACCTAAAGACTCAATTCTGGGTGACCTAGAGCTTGTTGATATGTGACTTTGCAGCCTAACCCATAATAGAGTCGCATATTTTGACAGGGCGGATCGTTGTCTGGTAAATGATCAGCTTATTTCAGTTAGATATTTGGCTCTGAGAGTGAAGAAGGGAGCCTAATGTTAATTTCTCCACCTTTGTTTTAGTAGCCGCTTTGTCGATGTGGGCTGTTCAGAATTACCATGAAGTAGTTAGTTTCCCCCTTCTAAGATATTCTCCTGCCAAAAATATTGAGGTGAAGAACAGGACCGCTAAGCTCTTCGGGTTGATACTCATTCTTCATCTATTATATCAGTTTTCTAAGAGATCCAATTCCTTCTACAACCTTCGGCATACGAGCTATACACTCTGTGAGTTAGACATCGTCGCCATGTTGTCGGCAGACTGGGCTAGTGTAATGGAAGGCGTTGCCGACATGTTCTAGACTTAGAAGTTGTATAACGTCGGAGACAGAATAGAACCTTCACTCGGAGCTTTATACGTGAGAAGAATAACACGAACAGTTGAACTATCGGCAGCGGAATTGCGATTAGCCCGTTATGCCACACTTTGTCGATGGCCTTGGCCACGTCTAAGATAGTTTCATTAATCTGAGTAGCTAAAGGGTGGTAGAGTAGCCGAAATGAAATCAGTTGGAGGTGTTCAACTGCTGTCCTCAGGCACTTGTGCATCACATGCTCTACAAGCTCATCTGCCGATAGTCCTATGAAAAAGTTCCCAACTGCTTAGTCTTGAAAAGCACGTTGATGTGCACCACCTCTCAAGGGTTTAAAAATTGACAGAGGTCAGCATTGGCGATGACAGTAACACAAACGATCGCTTTTTTGAAAGAGCTTACAGGGTAGAATTCGGAATGTCATCCGGGTCGTATGCCATTATTGAGGGCCCGGATGAGCCAAAGTACTTCTTTGTAGGTTGTTGGATTTAGGTAGTCGTAGTGTCCTGCTCTTGAAGACGACTCAGAAACCGGTCGAGGTGGTATTTAAATGTCAGTGTCGATGTATCTAAGGTCATATTAACGTTCCATGTTGTCAGCAAGGGCCTCAACTTTATTTGATTGGTATAGACAATGTTATGCTCCCCTTGGATGAGAAGTGGCAGGATAAGGCGATTACGTAAGATTTTGACTACGTTTCAAAGGCTGTTGTCGGCAAATATTGGGTGCTTCCAACTTGTTCTCCCAAGTGATGTGGTGTTTCGCAATAGCACTCTTGACTTTTACAGCGATTCTGCAGGTACTCTTGCTTATCCGCGAAATCCAGCATTCGTTGAATGCACTGTCGCGTCCTCTTTTCTCTCTAATCCACTCTTTCAACTCCGGAGGTAACAGGTTTCTTCCATTTTCGGTACGGACTAGATTTGTGGTAAAAGGATAGATTCCTGAATGGACACCGTGAGGTGGTATGCTGCTTTCTCTAGGTCTTCGTCAGAATGAATGGGTTCCATAATCTGCTTAGATGAATAGTAAAGACCGACTATAAGACTGTAGAGTAGAAAGATACGTCGTCGGTTCCGCCAGGTATTCCCAGATTTGTGATCACTATCTAGCTTGCTGACAGACTGTCGTCTGCTGTATAGAGACGGCCTTGAAGATAACGGGACGTTCGCGCGATCAGTGAAGCCGTAGTAGATACTACAGTACTTAAAACGTACATTTTTATAGATACTTGCATTAGGAGGAATGATTTATTTTTTATTCTTTTAGAATTAGCAACAATATCATTAATATTGATTGTATAATACGAATTAATAAAAATTTTATTTGGTATTTTTTATTCACATGTCTATATTATACACTCCAAGTTATTAGCACATTTATTCCAAGTTGCTCTATGTCTGTCATTCCATTTCTTGATATGATCGTGCCGTCTTTTTTTACAACGATAATATATGGAATATATGTGATATCATAAATTATACGCAAATGTCTGCAACAAATATGTTAGTGTAAAATAAGCTAATATATAAAATATACTCTATAGTGTCATCTCCAAATGGTACTGCGTACCAATCGCTACACTGCTCTTTGAAATAGTTAAACATGTCGTCGGGCTCTGTGTCGAACGACACGTACACCACCTGAAATCCCATTTTCTGCTTACAATTTATCTGAAAATAAATTTTATTTGCTCTATAAAACAAAACATTTCTTAAGTAGTACCTTATATATCTCTTTAAGTTTCTTTAAATAACACTTGCTTTTGAGGCACCAGGATGATGAAAACAAATATATGATGTATTTCTTCCTGCTCAGCACCGCCGTTGCCGGCTGCAGTTTTCCGTTAATGTCTATCAGCTGCTTGTTTTTCAAAATATTCATTTCTGTAAAAATAAAAATTGCTGATTATACCAAATAGTTCATATTTTGCACTTTGACGAGAAAAGTGACAGCAGTATGTCAAGCAGAACGGTGTTTTGATTAATGTTTGTGTATTTTTGCATTTATTGAAGCAATATGGCTTGTGTAGTTTGCTATGTAGTAATAAAAAATTACAATCTACTCTTAACATTATTGAGTATTTAGTTATTGTGATAGCAATGAAAATGTCACGAGAGAAGCACCAATCCCCGATGGAGGTTTTTCGGTTCTGATTAGGTTACTGCACTAGGTGCAGCGGCCATTGTCGTTTTAGTCATCATCTGACTTCTGGTTGACGGTTAAGTTGGTTTATAAGGTCATTTGAGTTACGCTGTAGGTTGTTATTGTATGCAGTAGAAAGCTTCTTGATTTCACTTGTTACGTACGGTACTCCTAAATCAGTGTGGAGGGTTTCGTTTACGTACCATGGGACGTCTGCTAGCATTCGGAGTGTCTTCGACTAAAAGTGCTAAAGGATTTTCGTATGTGACACTTTTGCGCACCCCCATAGCTGGACTCTATAGGTCCATACTGATTTTAGGATGGCTTTGTAGATTAACAATTGTTTGCCGAGGAGGGTTGCGAATGTTTTTCTAGGAACCAGGACATTTGTTTGATCTTGAGGTCTAAGTACTTTTTTTTGTTTTTAATATGTAAGCTCCAAGTGAGGGTTTGGTATAAATGCATACCGAGGTATTTTACCTCTGTTTTAAGCGGGATGGGTACATTGTCGATTCTGGTTTGCGGGCATATAGTACGTCTTGTGGTAAACTTCACTTGCGCGGATTTGTCTGGATTAATTGTAATTTTCCACTTGTAGAACTAGTTTTGTCGAGTGGTTAGATGAGTTTGAAGATGTTTTACGGCCGTTGCAGGTGAGCGATCGACAGGCCGGATAGCAGTGTCATCTGCAAATGTAGCAAGGACTATGTTGTCTACGGTTGGTGCGTTGGCAGTGTACAGCAGCTATAGCAGTAGTCCTAATAAACTTCCCTGTGGAACTCCAGCGATAATTTGTCGCAGGTCAGACAGTAAACTATTTACTTTAACTTGGTATGTTTTATATGTTAGATATGATTTGAGTAATAACACATCACTCAATAGGTTTGTAGGATGATTGTTAGATGACGCCACTTTTTAGAAATCCATGTGATATTTAGAAAGTACTATCTTTCAAATAATATGTGTCAAAATTTCATGACAATTTGACGTTTAGTTTATAAGTTACAGTGGTTTTAATTTTCAAAACAATGGAAAAATCTGAATTTTGTGTGTTGATAAAGCATTGATTTCTAATGGGAAAAATACTGTTCAAGCAAAGCAGTAGCTTGACAAGTGTTACTCGGACTGTGCTCTATCAAGGAAAATGGTAGAGAAGTGGTTTGCTGATTTTAAACGCGACTGTACAAACACCGATGACGCTGAACGCTCTGGTCGCCCAAATTCGGCAGTTGTTCCAGAAAACAAAAAGTCCACGAAATACTTTTGACCGATCGTTTTTTCTGCGTGAGATAGCTCATACCTTAAAGATATCAAATTTTGCGTAAACATTTGTTTTTGAGAAAGTTCTGTTCGAAGTGGGTACCGCGTTTGCTCATAGTCGATTAAAACAACAACGTTTTGAGGATTTACTAGGTGTACCGGAAAGTCTTTACCGTTTTTTCTCAATAGGTGTCGCTAGGCTTAATATACAATATTATGATTTGACGCGTGTTTATTTTATTCTACAGACATCAAGCTTCAACGTCGTAGGTTACATTTTGTGAAAGTATCACCGTCATATATTTGTACCTCTTCAAGAATGTCAAGTTATGTGCCTGCAAACGTGCATTTGCGACATGCATTACTTTTTTTATTTAATCAAAAGAAAAAAGCCGCTGAAAGTCATCGTTTGCTACATACGGCGACCATGCTCCAACCATAAAAACATGTGAGGCGTGGTTTCGACAATTCATAAGTGGTGTTTTCGATGTGCAAGACAAAGAACGTTCTGGCAGACCGAAAAAGTTTGAAGATGCGAAATGATGCAGGAGTTATTGGATGAAGACCCTACATACTCAAATACAATTGACAAAAGCGTTAAATGTGGCCCAAGAAACTATTAGTGACCGATTACGATCGATGGGAAGATGATTTTACACACGATAACGCGCCGCCTCATACAGCAAAACCGGTAAAGGAAGCATTGAAAGCGCTTGGGTGGGAAATATTATTGCACCCGCCGTACTCTCCAGACCAACTATCGCCTTTTCGCATCAACGGGCTATGCATTAGCAGAGCAGCACTTCGCCAATTTCAAAGAAGTTAAAAAACGGATTCGATGAAAGGTTTTGCTCAAAGGAAAGACAATTTTTTTGGAATGGAATTTATAAATTGCCTGAAAGATGGGCAAGATGTGCAGAATTAAATGGTCAATATTTTGAATAAATAAATTTTTCCATTATATAGAAAATTATTTATTTTTTCCAAAAAAAAAGAACCGGTAAAGACTTTCCGGTACACCTGGTAGAGCGCTGTTTGGAGCTGTTTCAGTGCAATAAAAAGGATTTTTTCGTACGGTGTGTAAAAATGGATCCATCACTACACTCCAGAGTTAAATCGGCAGTTATCTAATTGGACAGCAAAGAGCAAAATCTACGGAATTTTAGAAAAGGAAAAACTATCAATAGCGAATATTATATAGCGTTTGAAGAAAGAAATTGTGTAAAAAAACCCAAATAAAGAAGAAAAAGTGCTCTTACACCAAGACAACGCACCGTGTCACAAGTCGATAGCAACAATTACGAATCGCACTTTGAATTACTTCCCCATCCACCGTATTCTCCAGATCTGGCTCCCAACAATTATTAGCTGTTTACAAACCTAAAAAGAATACTCCAGGGAAAGAGATTTGTCTCCAATGAATAAGTGATTGCCGAAACTGAAGCCTATTTTGAGACCAAAGATAAATCGTTCGAGAAAAAAGCATCAAAATGTTAGAGAAGCGTTGAAATAAATGTATCATTTTTAAGAAGACCATCTTAATGAATAAAGTCGAATTTTGCCAAACAATTATTATTTTATTAGTCATCCTGCGAATTTATTGAGTGATGTGTTAGATACAATTCACTGGGGAGAAGTACTTTAAGTTAAGACTTTATCGAATGTTTGTTTTATGTCTAAGAAGACTGCTGCTCATATATTCATTGTTTCTAAATTTATCATATTTTTAAAATGTACACAATGCGCATCACAGAGAAAAGGGTAGTTCGAGAATAAGTTATTAGCAATTAATAGTTTTTTTAGACTTCCTCCACGTGAATAGGAGTTTCATTTCATTGGTAAACAGTAAACCAGTAATTCCAGCCTAGAGCGCACGCCTATAGCGGGGGAGGATAACAATTTACAAATAAGCTATTAACGTGGCCTCTAATTTTCTCTACGTAAATAGGCGTCTACTTTTTAAATAATAAAAATTATGTGTAACGGAGGGAAGAAGAAATAAAATTAAATAGATTCTTAGATGGGACATAACCAAAAAAGGTTGGATAACACTATTGCAGACTGTAGACTGTAGACTACAGACTGTAGGGGTCTGTAGACTGTAGGCTATAGACTGTAGGGGACTGCAAAATGTAGACTATAGACTGTAGGGGACTTTAAACTGTAACTGCAGCGTATAAGCTACAACATGTAAACTGTATACTGCATACTGTAGACTATAGACTGTAGATTGTAGATGGTAGGCTGTAGATTGTAGACTGTAGACTGTAGACTGTAGACTGTAGACTGTAGACTGTAGACTGTAGACTGTAGACTGTAGACTGTAGACTGTAGACTGTAGACTGTAGACTGTAGACTGTAGACTGTAGACTGTAGACTGTAGACTGTAGACTGTAGACTGTAGACTGTAGACTGTAGACTGTAGACTGTAGACTGTAGACTAGACTGTAGACTGTAGACTGTAGACTGCTAGACTGTAGACTGTAACGTAGACTGTACTGTAACTGTAACTGTGACTGTAGATGTATGTAGTGTAGGCTGTATATAATATATATATATATATATATATATATATATATATATATATTTTATTTTTGTTATTACTTCTTTCCTTTTTTTGCCAGGCCTTGTGTATTACACGCGTTATCTTGTTTATTTCTTCTTATTTTACTGTTCCGCACCCTTACTTAGTTGTGTTATCCTTCCCACTCGAATTTGATAGGACTTCCTCTATGTAAGATGTAGATTTCCATCAGGAAATTATTTTTAGTGGTTTTTTTTACTTATAACTAACCTAGCTAACCCAGACCAATAAACTCTGCACTTTTGAGGATTTTGTAGGTTAGCCGTCCACTTTAAGCCAGATGCTATTGATTCTTTTGCCTCTTCCGCAGTTGGGAGGAACTTTATCCGCCTTCCGAGCCATTGATCGGTTTTCACTCACGACCTTGAGCCGAGGTTCCTACACGATCCTTTAAATGTTTTTTTTAAAGGTGTTATTTCTCTATTTGCCTTTTTCAATCTCACTTAAGACAGGTTTTCGTGTTTTTCATAACTGTTTGAGTGACACGACTTGTATATGACATACTTAACGTATGGTTCTTCATATTACAAAACAATAGAGCGTGACAACCACATCGTTGTTTTTTGAAAGTCAAATGCCTTTAACTCATAACTCAATATAAAGAGGGTAAAGACTGGGTTTCCAGACGACTAATTATAAAAGTAATAAATGACGAATTCATTTATCATAGTTTATTGTTGAGTTGTTCGTGCACATGAATTGGGAGTTCTAGTTTTGACTTCAAGAGGGAGTCTTACTAACACTGAGTCGTTTGATATATTAAATATAAGTTTTATATTATATTTATATACATTATATTTATTAAACTACAGAATCCATTATGGTGGTTTTAGTTTCAGTAGCGGTGTTTTGGTTCTACCACTTTTTTGGTTGTCTGCCCGTAGTTTTTGTGTTTTTAGTTGAGTTTAATCTGATCTTAAACATAGACATCTTCAACAGAAAATCTTACTAATATAAACTAGGCATGGATATTAAATGTTATCCTTAATTATTGAAAATTGTTTTTAAAAGTGTCATTGAAGATGTGATAAATTAATTTTATTTGCTTACAACTTTTTTTAAAAGTTTTTATAGTCTTTACTTCATTTGAGTGAATCTGTACGATACACAGAACCACATTTACGTTAACAAAATATTGATTGTAGTATGATATATTTAAATAAGAGAAGAACTACAAAAAGTAATAAAATGAGACCTAGGACGTTACTTTGCCTTATAACTGACCGAATACGTACAGTGATCTTGGTGCGTGCGCGAAATGTAAAGCCTCCATGGCGAAATCGCCGAAAATGCCTTTGAATGCCTTTGAATGCCTTATTAAAAACGATCGTCGCGCAGCTATGAACAACATTAGAATTTAATTAAGTGGCAGAGCGCCGGCGACAGATACAAATGGCCGAAGTTGGCTCGAAGGAGAGGATCCGTTAATCACGGCCGCAGGAGGATTATAATGTACACGCGATCTAGGCAGCGCCTCGCAAATTACTTATTCATTTTCGCGGTCCCAAAGACGCGTTAAAATCAGAAGAAGCGCCGCTGGGAAACAAAGTGTGCCATGAATATAGCCGAGTGCACATTAGAGCGGCGCAACAGGAAATAGGCCGGAGATGAAACTGCGGCGTCATTTCCTGCAGGCGCCTCGGGCGCCGTGGCGTGTCTTCGCCGCTCCGCCGAGCGCTCTCGACGCCGATTATTATAAGCGTCGCCGCTAATTCTTGTTTTATTTCGGCGCCTGCATCTTGCCGTTATCCAGGGCGGGACGTGTTTCAATTCCGGCGAGGACGCCGCACAACGCCAGATGGAAATCGAAGTGGCAGTGCCGGCTGCCTCTTCGGAGCAAATTTATTGCCCGACCAAGCGATCGCCGCCATTGCGGTGCTGATGTTGCATGTTTTCAAAGTGATTCAAAATGTTCTGCGCGAGTAATGTAAAACTCAAAAATTTATTAAGATAGGATTAATTATCCTCTTTATTAGTAGTATTATTTAAGAAAATAAGTAAGATGAATCAACAAACACCAAAGAATCTAACTTACAGATAAGAATTATTGGTATCGATAATCACCCAATTAAAGGGAAGGAGAAGTATTTGCTTTGATGTCATTCAGATTCATCTTTATTGATATACAATACCGGTCAAAAATATAACAACTTTATATATACATATTTCCAAATTTTTGAACCTTTTCTACAATTATAAAATTTTAATCTTTTCAAACACCTGGTGATAATAGCGTGTAAATCACTGTAATAAATGAAAATAACCATTTTATTGATTTTTGAAGAACTCGTATTTTTTTCACGTGTTTATTGCTATGAATATTTACAATCTATTAGTTATATTAACATTCAATAAATTATTTGATTTTTTACATAACATAAGAAAGTAGTACTATCCTTTATTTTATAATAAATTATGTTTGCATTAGCTTAAAATTAAACTTAGTAATTCTGAAACTAATCTTAAATAAAGCTATTAACCAGGTCTAGTGGGTCGAAACTTTGGAGTCGTTTGTCAAATTGTCTTTCTAGAACAGCAGCAGCTAAATCATTGGGATGAGCACTAAGTTTTCTTGGTAATTATTGCTGTTGCGTAGAATTTCTTCCTTAACTGAAGGAACAAGTAGATCTTGTTAAATTAGCCAATTAGAGACGTACCTAGAAACATTGGCTATTAATTATATTATTTTATTTTGGAATCTACGCAAAATTTTTAGGTTGGAACTGCTGGCAGACCCCCATAACTTGATTCCATAAGTCCATATTTGTTTCAAAATTGATTTATACAGTAATATTTTGTTTTGAAGTGATAATTGAAAGTTTCTTCCTATCATCCAGCACATGTTACGGTGTTTTAGCCCATGTTGTAATCTTTTCTTCATTATGTGAGTCTTCCAGGTCAAGCGTCGGTCTAAATTAATCCCTAGGTATTTTACGCTGTCTTGTTGTGGTATGAGGGTGTGATTCAATGGAAAATTTCTTTTTGTAAAGTGAAGGTCACTTGAACTGACTGATTCGTTCACACGTATTCATCATAGTTTGAGCCATTATTCTGTTTTTCTGAAATTTTGTTGAAGTATCTGCAATGCTGTTTGGGGATCGTTATGTGATGCGAAGATTGCAATATTGTCTGTGTTTTGAGGTATTGGCAAATTCACCGTATATAGGACGTATAAGACAGTATCTAGAATGCTGCCCTGTAAATATATATATATATATATATATATATATATATATATATATATATATATATACAAAGGATCTTCACAGCTGACGCTGTCTTCCTTCAACTCAACCGTTTCTTCCACTCCTTCTTGTCTTCCCAATCTCCGTCTGCTAGCCCTCTTCTTTCCATGTCTTCGTCCACCTCATCTCTGAAAGATCTTCGGGATCTTCCTCCCTTTCGTTTTCCTGGAGGACTCCACTCTGTTATTTTCTTTATCCATCGATTATTGTCCGTCCTTCTAACATGGCCGTACCATATTAATTTCTTTTCCTCGATGTAAGTCAGTGTGTCTTTTCTACATTCATTCTCCTCTCTATTTCTGTATTTCTAATTCTGTCCAGTCGTGTCACCTGGCAGCACCTTCTCCAAAATTCCATTTCTGTGGCTTTTATTTTTCCTCTATTTTTCTTATTAATTATCCAGTTTTCTGCCCCATATGTCATAATACTTGATAATTGTGTTATATATTCTGTGTTTTGTATTTTTTGTAATGTGTGTGATCCATAGAATGGGATGTAGTTGTCTGATACTTATTTTAGTTTGTCCTAACCTGTTCTTTATTTCTTCTTCTGTAGATGTATTTTTGATATAGTAAAGCCGAGGTATTTGAACTTATTTTTCCTCTTATTTCTACATTGTCGTCTATTTCTAAGTTTTTACCTCTTCTTCTGTAATCGCTAAATATTCTGTCTTGTCGAAGTTTATTTCCATACCGGCCTTAGTGTACTCGTCTTTTAGTTTTCGTAGCATATAACTCAGGTCCTCCTCATCGTGGGCTATTACCACTTGGTCATCTGCGTAGGTTAGTGTATAAAGATGTTCATTGCGCATTGGTATCCCCATTCCCTCACATTTCCTTTTCCAATACTTTAAGGTATCTTCTAAGAATATCTTGAATAGGGTTGGAGATGTGCAGCATCCTTGTAGGAGCCCTTTTGTTGTCTTAAAGTAATTACTGATCGTCTGCCCCCCTTTCACTGCCACTTGGTTGTTTCCATAAAGATCAACAAAAGTCTAATCAGGGCAATACAGCCCTGTAAATCACCTGCTATAAATTGTGCCTTTTTAAATTTGACATTGAAAAACTTCTTTCTGACGGGTATGTTTTTAGCAGCACATAGTATTCTGGTGGTAGAGCCTTCTTTATTTTGTATAATAAAACCTTCAATTTCATGCAAAAATAATGGATTTCTTTTTACTAGACCTATTATTTTAAAATATTAATTAAAATTCATTCATAATTAAAATTTTAATTTTGAATATTCTATTATTGAAAGCAGATCATAAAAACTAGCTAAACGATAATACTATCCAATAAAATGTGTTATCAGTTACAATTCATTATTATATATATTCTAGATGTTTTTGATTGCTAAATCTGAATTTAATATACTTCCTAGTCTATTAACATTGTTAAACATATTATTAATTTGATCTATCGAATAATTATTTATTTATTATTTTTTTTAATAGAACTTTTACCTGCTCAACAATATACATTGTTATACAAAGTATGTTTGACAATTAATACTTAACGAAGGGAAATAACAGAATGGTACCTAATAACCACTTGAAATAGCTGTGTTAATAGTCATTTGGATTTACCATTTGATCACATAGTTAATTGAGAATTAATTGCACTTAGACATCAAGACTATCACTTACGTATTTTGATCAAATAGTTATTTGGAGATTAGTCCGCACTTAGTCATCACCACTATCACTCAAGTATATGTCTTGGGGTAACTTTCGTTTTAATCGTCTATGAATACTTTGGCCTAGTTCATAGAAGGTGGCACCATTGCAGTTGGTAAGGTTGTCATGGAAGGTTTTAGTCAGTTTTGCAATATGTTCTTGAATTGTGAGCATGTTTAATTCGTGATGAAGTTGTTGATTTGTAATGAACCACGGGGCGTTGACTGTTGTTCGAAGAATTTTATTTTGTAACGTCTGGATTCGGTTGAGATTGGTTTTGGAAGTGTTAGCCCATATCACACATCCGTACAGAATCAATGGACGTATTAGAGATTTATACAAGAGCGTCATGCATTCGATTTTCATAGTGGACTTTTATTTATGATTGGGTAGAGCTGGATTAAACGCGTGTGGCCTTCGTTCAGCTTTTTAATATATGGTATTTCCATGTGAGCCGAGTATCGAGATGGATACCCAGATATTTCACGGGCTCGTCTTTGGCATTCCATTGTATAGTATGTCCATTGATTGTAATTAACGTTGGATTTTTGATAATTCTAAGTGTGAATATTTTCGTAGTACACTTGGAATGATTAATTGATAGATTCCATTTCATGAACCATCTGCTTAGTGTATTGGCGGCAGTTTGTAAGTCGGCTATTGCTTGCTCTAAGTTTTGATTTCTAGTTAACACGACCGTGTCATCTGCGAACATTGCTATGTTTGCATTGGGAACAGGAAAGTAATGCATGTAGATGTTGAATAAAATGGGACCTAGAATACTCCCTTGTGGAACCCCTGCATGTATAGCTCTAGTAGTTGATAAGCTTGCCTGTATCTTGATTGCATATGTACGATTTTCTAGGAACGAGAACAATATGGATTTTATGTACTCAGGTAGTTGAAGACGTACTATTTTATATTTTAAGCCATCGGTCCACACTCGATCGAATGCTTGAGCTATGTCTAAAAACAAGGCAGTAACGTATTGTTTGCTTTCAAAACCTCGTTCAATTGTTTCGATCATGCGCTGTAGTTGATGGCAGGTGGAGTGGCCTTTTTTGAATCCAAATTGAAAGGTGGGAACAATACTCAGTTTTATTACCTCTTCATTAAGCCGGCGATATATGACCTTTTCGAAAAGCTTCGAGATTGTAGTTAGAAGACTAATAGGTCGATAGCTAGTAATATCTTTCTTGACTTTGTTTGGTTTGGGAAACAGTAGAATAATTGCATGTTTCCATGCATTCGGAAAATAACCAACTTACACGCATTAAATGTGGTTGCTAGGTATGCCAATGCTTTTTGTAAGCTTTTTAAGTATGGCATTAGGTATTTTGTCATATCCTGGCGATTTATTTATTGGAAGACTTTTAATTATTGATGCGAGTTCTCTAGGTGAAGTTGATTTGAAGTTTGGTTCTATGATTGGCTGGTGAGTTTCTACATAGTTGATGGCTATATTTCTAAATGTTGGATCTGCGTGATTTTCAGATGTGAAGGTTTTTTCTAAATGATCTGCGAAGGCTTCACATTTTTCTTCATCGGTGTTAAATGTTTGCACACCTGAAGAAATTGGAGGCATCACTTGTGGCTGACGTAGGATACGTTTGGTCGTCTTCCATAGTCCGGGATCTCTTGGTTCAAGATTACTAATATGTTTTTCGTAAGTCTCTATTCGGTGGGCATCTAGCTCCTTCTTTATTAGATGTGACAAGTTATTTACCATATTTTTGGTTACGGGGTTTCTAGTTCTCTGCCATTCCCTTCGCAGTGTGCTTTTTTGCTTAATTAGATCCACTATGTGTTTGGGTGAATAATGATCAATGTGTACTCTTCGTTTGTACGTGGTGGTAGTGGCCTTGTTGACACTGTCAGTGATAGTTTTTGTTACGTGTGAGATAGTTTGATCTATTTGATTTGGAGCTTGAAGGTTATTAGGATACTTAAGTCGTTGGTCAAGGATATCTTGAAAAGCGTTCCAATCTAGTAGTCCATTTATGAGTTTCGGTTCTTGGATTTGTTTTGCTGGTGTCAGTAAAAACGAAATTATAATTGGTAGGTGGTCTGAATCTAGTTCAGTGCATACTTGTTGGAAGATTTCTTTGCTGAAGTTTTTGTGGACAACTATGTCAAGTATATCTATCTGGTCTGTGATCGTCTCTGTGCGGGTAGTGTGTAGGTTCGGCTGGAGCTTCTATTTGGAAAGCGTACGTTGATGCTAGGTCGTAAAGTTTGTTTCCAGCAGGGTTTGTCTCTCTGCATCCCCATATCGTGTTTTTTGAATTCATGTCTCCTATCAGAAGGATGGATTCGCTTGGATTAAATATGGTAGAGATGTCGATTTCAAGAAGTTGTTTATTGGGTTGTTTGTAAGCACATATTATGGTTATAGTAGTATCGTTAGTTAGTTTGATTTTCACCCAACTGTTTCGAGGTTTATCGTGTTAATTGTTTGACATTCATGATGAATTATGTTGCGTTTTATGATAATGGCTACTCCTCCTGATGCAAACCTGGCTTCTATCTGCGCGGTAGATCTGATAGCCGGCAATTTTGAGTTGATCTGTGTTGGCTAAGTGCGTTTCAGAGACGCACGCTAAATCCACAGAATGTCTCTCAAGAAAAGATTTAAATAGAGTTATTTGTCTTTTGATGCCATCCGCGTTCCAGTTTAGGAGTTTTAATTGAATTATAGTCTTATTTTTGTGATCCATTGAAAAGGGAAGGAAGGAAATTTGATATTATGTATTGCTTGATTTGTTCTAAGATAGGTTGAATGAGTTGCAACAGGGATGACAAGATGGTGTTGAGGAAGGGTTGGGTTTCGGGTGATGTAGAATTTGTTTTTGGGAACCAGGATACGTTTGGTTGGAAGGTGTTGTTTACACTGTTTTTGAGGAGAGGGAAATTTTTCAGATTGTTGGCAGGGCCGGGTTTGCTATTCGGTCTTATTGCTCTAGGAGTCTCGTTCTGAGGTCGTTTGCCTTGCTGGTTCCTTGATTGAGGAAGTACTGGCATCCCCAAAGTTAGCGGGTGGTTTTCTCCGCAGTTAGTATATACTGCGGCATCAGTTCGAGGTTTATCGCAGTTGGTGTACAAGTGATTTCTGGCACCTCACGCATCTTGGTTCAAGTCTATAATAATTTTGTATGTCCGATGCGTTGACATCGGTGACATTGAGGAGTTTTGCGATTAGTTTTACGTGGTTCAACAGTAACTAATGCGTGGAATATATTTTTGATCTTATAAATTTCATTTGCTTTTTCATTTGCCGTGAGAAGTAATACAGACGGGCATGGGCTTTTTGTCCTTATTTAAAAGCCTTGTAATTCGCGTTATAGGGAGGTCGTAGACGGCAAGTTCCTGTTGTATTTTTCTTCGGTTAAAGAGAGAGGGACGTTCTTTATAACTACCGATAGTGGTCTGCTATTGGGGTTTTGATATGTGGAATTCAATTTTGTTTGTCAGATAATGTTTGGCCAAGTTTCTATAATCAGTTTCGCTTGTTAGAGTGACTTTCAGTGAAGATGAGCTGAGGGTAGTCGTAAACTCTCCTTAACAATGGTTTTAATATCGTTTATAACTTTTTATGGTTAACTGCGCCTTGAAGAAAGATAGGCGGTATTTTTATTTTGGGTTGTTCAGTGGTCTCTGGTTCCTCTGAGGATGATGGTTCGAGATGTTTAGGCAAATAAAACTTGTTTCTCTCAAGTAGTGATTCCGGTTTCCACTGATATTTTTTTTGTAAATTCAGTGATCGGTGGCGATAAGTGATCAGAATTTCTTTTGAGATGTGACATGATAATACGATTAATTCACCCCCCTAGGGGGTGACAGGTAGCAATTGAAAATGTTGCTGCTAATTATATAAATTAATTTTGTTACCAGAAATAAATATTGTGGTTTATGTTGATGTAGATAAACGCTGGCACCAGGCGTTGATAAGCCGCACTCACACTTCCGAGTCGCGGAGCGAACGTTGACACGTCCTTGCTGTTCGAAAGTAAAGCGAGAACTCGAATAATTATTTATGTTAATGTTCGTTCCTTTGTTAGCATTTGTTTTTTTACAAAATTGCTATTTCTTGATTAATGGCATACAAAATGTTGTTTAAATTGTTTAAATAATATGTATGTGTATTCATTAGAAGAATATGTTATAAAGATCGTTTGTAGAACTACTATATTACTTTATCCATATCAATCATCTTTAAGGAAATCAAAGTCTGCAATGCCACATTTAGTCACATTTCTATAGATAGCCTATTGCTAAAGTGTTGCGGATGCTTTCGAATACCCGTTGAAGTAGAAATAAGTCCTTAAGTCACTTATTAGAACAGTTATGTAATTAATAAAAGTATTTCTAAATAAACTGCTCATCAAGTTGTTGCTAGCAAAATTAGGTAAAATTATCTTTAAAGAAATGACTTGAACTCTTGAACATTTGCTTCTTCTAGCATTTGTACTTTTTAGGCAATTTAAAACATCTAATAAATGTTTGCTGAAAATTTTAAAGCGTTGCTAAGGTTAGAAATCGGTCTTAACGCTCTATGTATAGCTAATGGCAAAATAAGAAGTTTTCACAACAAAACAACTGAAACAATACCAATTAGCTATTGTTTAACAATTTTCTGTTCTCTCTTTCGTCGGTTTCCAAACTGTTTAGTTTTTTGTTGCAACTTATTTCTTCGCACACTTCTTCATCTTATTCTTTAAATTTGATTTACACTTTAATCAACAATTCCAATAAACAATTCTATAAGATTACTGCAGTAAATAACGTAATGAGGCCTCTTCCACTGAAGAGACCCCGGCACTTCACTTGAAGTTGGTTGCTAATTTGCTTTTTAGTTTTCTGCTGTCTAAGAAAGGATTGGGAGGTCTCTTTAATTTTTTATCAAGCTCTCTGAGGGATAGCAATGCTTGACTTACTGGCGCATTCCAAAGTAGATATTGGTTTTACTGCGTTTTGAACACTAACAGCTTGTTTTCTAAGAATAAGGGTATTTTCTTCTAGGAGCCGGTATAATTCCTTTTTTAAGGTGAAAGTCATTTGTATTATTTTGTATTATATTGATGATATATATTGATTCGATAATTTTTTATCTTACGTTTTTTGTCCAATCCTATAGTAAATTCAGGTGATGCTGTAGATGAATGGATGCAATATTCAGGTTTTATGATTTGCTATTATACCCTTATCGTCGGCGAAAGTATCAGTTACTATACTGAGAGTTGCGCATAGGTGTGACGTACATATATAAAAGATAAAATACTGGGCTTAATACACTGCCCTGGGGGAGCCGGCGAAAAGACCTTTATCTCTTCTCCCAACATATTTTTAAAATATTTTTGTTACTAATATTAAAACAATTGTTAAATAATATTATACCAAAAATAAAAATCTATTTTTCTAAATTTTACAATTCACATAATAAACCAATTTAAATTGTTATTGCTTTAATAAAAAGATCAGGGGGTGAAACGGTAATATATACAAATGTTGAAACTCATAAACACCTTGGAAACTCAAACTTAGACCAACCAATCAACTATGAAGGTCTCAGCACTCTATATATTATCGTTCATGAGATATGTCACTTTAAAATAAAAAAAGCAGGAAAACCCCCCTTAGGGGTGTTTCAATGGGTCGAGTTTATGAGACATTCCTATTCTACTTTTTAATGAGGAGTTCAAAAAAGGTGGTCAGAAGTTTCGACCTAATTGTACAATTGATCACTATACTCAATTGTATATATTACCTCTAACAATTCGGTATGCCAGACCTTGTCGAAGGCCTAGCTAATATTTAGAAATACCGATAAGCAGTATATTTTTAAATGTAGGTCGTGGTTTATTTTTGTCACTACTCTATGCACTTTGTTATGATGTTTTTTGGTCTAATATCGGTTTTATCTTTTGCAGAAGTATCTTTTCAAATACTTTGGACAAAATAGGTAACAAACTGATTGGCCGGTATGAGGTGACATCTTTTGGGCTTTTATCAGACTTGCGCCGCTTTGCATTGATCTGGAAACGTTCGTAATCAAAATTTTTCATTAATTATGTAGGTTGTAAGTGTAATTGTCTTTTATGGTAACTATTTTAGAATTTTGGCTATAATCAGATTGTAACCAGGAGCTTTTCTTTGAGTTAGGATTTTTTATAATATTTTTAACACTAATTTTCACAGGTCTTATAGGCCAAGGGACGTTGTTAGACACGTTGAGAGTTTGATGTGTAAGTGTTTCTTCGTTTGCGTGGCACGATCTTTCGTGTGGTTGAATACTAAAATAAGATGATCTACAAAAGTGTTTGCCTTTTCTTGATTTGTTCTTGACCAAGTGTTGTCGTGTTTCTAATGAGTGCAACTGGAAGTTTTGTTGTTTTTAAATGTTTCGTGGCTTTCCATAAAAATAACCGGTGTCTTCAGTAGGAGTTAGGTTTGTTAGCTATTTTTACACTTGTTAGTTTTTAATGGTGGACAAAAGATTTTTTAATTCCCGCGTAGCTTGATTGAGTAGGGTTTCGCTTCTGGGATTTTGTGGTTTTCCAGGTTTTTTGTTTTTCTTTTAGTTTTTGTTTAATGATTGTCGGACATTTTTCTGATATATGTTGAGTTTTGTGGACTAGAGTAGCCTTCCAAGCCGCTTTTTAAATGGTCTAACTGAAGTCTTCGATGGCACTGTACAGTTCGTATTTTATTTTTAAATGGATGCTTAATTGCATTCTTTCTGTAATTAATTCCCGAAAGTAATTTCACTTAGTGGCTCTAGAAGATAGCGTTGCTGGCTTTTTAACTTTTAGTACTTCTGTGCTATATGGAATAAGTACCGGTGAGTGGTCGGAGGACAAATCCTAGCAAGAACAGCTTTTAAATAGTTTGATGAGACACCTTTAATGACGCAGAAGTCTAACAGGTCTGGAATTTTGTTGAGATCTGTTAACCATTGCGTTGGTTCATATGTGCTTAGATAGTGTAAGTTGTGCTTTTCTCCTGCTTTATACAGCTCTCTTCTTCGAATGAATGTTATTCTCGGCCCCCATATTTAATTTTTGGAGTTGTATTTCCACCAGTGTATTGAAGAAGGATGCAAATTGGTACTCTTTAATAGTGGGTCATTATACAGAAGAAAATATAATACCTGTGGTTTCTCTATTACTGCGACTGTAGTAGCTTGGAGATATTCGGATTGAAATTTTTGTAATTTATAATGTTTGATTGAGGATTTTATGACGAGTGCGGTGCCTGCATGAGCAGTGACATCAAGATGAGGAGTAGTGTATATTGTATACCTTGGTATCTTCAAATAAGAGTTAACTGTGGAATGAGCTTCTGATACTAATACGATATCTATGTCGTGAAGGGGGAAGAATTATTTAACCTCCTGCTTATGTTGAGCAAGGCCATTAGCGTTTCATATGGCAATTTTTAGAATATTAAGCGTTGTGACTCATTTTTCTAATCATAGTTATAAGTAAGTATGGTGTCCATTTTTTCCATGAGTTTGGTCATAAGTGTCTTTAGCTTGTTATTTGTTGTTGGAGTGGGATTTGTGTAGATTGTTGTGGAATATTGGTTTTGTTGTAATCTGGTATATTGTCTGATATTTCTTGGGCATACGATACCTACTCCTTATTGTACAAATGGCCTTGGACTTAAGGGAGGATATTTTCTTCTCTAAATTTCTTTTCGCTAGGTGGATACCCTGTCGTTTAATGCATTTCAAATACTGGTTTTTAACTTTCTTTTTGCAGTTTTGCTTTAAGTGTTCGCCTACACATTTAACGCATCTTGGCGTTCTGTAATTTTTTGGGTGGTCGAATCTTTGACACTTTTGACATTGAATTATTTTAGATTTTATTAGAAATTCTATGTCAAAGACTTTTTATTGCCGTTAGCCTGTTCTAGTTCTAAAAAGAACACTGACAATTGATTTTTGGTGATTCTTTGTTTGATATTATGAATTTTCAGGACTTTATGTCCATGGTTATTTATTTCAGCTGCTAATTCTTTGATTTTGACTGTGAGGTGCATGTCCCGCACTTTGTACATTTTCTTGTCCTTTTGCTAGAATGTATGGAAGTCCGTGTTTTTTTAAGTATTTTGATAATTGTACAATAATGTATGGCTTTATTTAGTTGCAGCCTTACTTATGAGTTATTGATTAATTTAACAACATAATTGTCTTTGACTTTTTTTCAACGTTAGGAGTTTTAAATTATTTACGCTTTAAATAAATACTGGCGGCGGTTTTATTTCTCCTGTTTCTTTTTTAGGATTAGAATTAGCGAGAGGTTGATATTGGCCTGCTTAGTATCGTGATGTAGTTCGAAACCTTCGTGTGTTTAGAATTGATCGTCGAAAGTTGAAGTATTTTCCTTGTTGATTTGATTGATGCGGGACAAGTGTGTTGTGAGTGCTGCAATTGAATTTAGAAGGGTGGTCGTTCAAGTTAAAAGGCTGCTGTTGATATGTACTAGGATTGAGAGTGATCAATTAACATCGATGTTGTAGGAGGGTATTGTTATCTGTAATTTGGCGCGCCAAACATGGGAGTCTTGAGCACTTATTTATAGACGTATTGGTTTAATGTGTTAGATTATACAAAGCATTGATTGATTAGCTATCGCTCGCTGGGTCGCCAGATGAGAAGCATACAACCTTGCTGAACGAAAGTAAAACCGCAACTAAAACTCGTATTTCGCGTCGTTTTCATCAGTTTTTCTTGTTGTATTTTTAATATTTTTTTAAATACTAATGATTGTGTTAGGTATGTTTAAGCAGTCTGGCTCTAGCAACATATCCTCAGATATCTAAAAGGCGATTTCCAATGGTCGTGCCCTAGGTCGAACTCTCCATGAGCTTGCAGCATAGTTTAACCTCCACAAGAGCATCATTTCCCATTTCCTGAAGCGGTGGAGGATCCATTGTGAAGAAGCTCAAGGTCGGTCGGCCCATAACTACCTCGAGACTCTTCGACAGGAACGTCATCTGCATGGCCTGGGCAACACACGCCTCGCGGCAACCAATATTTATTGCCAATTGTGTTTGTATTAACAGACGTCGTCTGCAGTAAGCTGAAGTTAATGGACGTCGTCCGGTCAAAAAGCCGATAATTTCTGAAAAAGATAGCAAGGCGCGCGTGGAGTGGGCGCAGGTACACAAGAGCTAGATGAGGAAAAAGTGCGAAAATGTGCTTTAGAGTGACTAAAGTAAGTATATATTATTTGGAATGGACGGGATGCAGTGGATTCGTCGTACTCAAGTACCACATTTCTACAATGAAGCATAGAGGCGGAAGTGCCATGGTCTGGGATTGTCTCGGGCCTTGACACGGGTCCACTTAAGAGAATCTACAACATTATAGACCGCTATCTGTGTGATGACATTCTTGAGAACACGATGCGTCCATATACCATGGACAGAGGCTTTGTTTTCCAATAGGACAATAATCCCAAACATCTTTCGAAGTATGTCTAGGGCTGGACATGGTGTGACCCTCCTTAACGGGCTGAGCTAATCCCCCGACCTGAATATCGTAGGGGCTTCTTGGCAGAATTGAAGGTCGTCTGGTTGGTGGAAATGTCAAGAATGCAGATGAGAAGTATGCGTAACTCGAAGACGAACATTCACTTCTCCTTCATTTATTACCAAGTATTAGACTGTTTAGATGATTCCGGTGATTTAGAGTTATTTCGATGTTTCTTTTGTTGCTGTGCTAATAAAGTGTTTTTCAATTGAGTTGTTTGTTCTTTTTTTAAAATCAATCAAGGACCGTGTGAAATACCTAGAAAATTGCAACGGAAAAACCGAAAAAATTATGGAAAAATACTAGCTCAACAACTTTTGATAAAGACAAATTGAATTATATCATCATAAATAAAAGAAAAAGTTTATGGTAAGACTCACTATGACAGTTTGCTTGATATTCTTAAGAGTACAACCTTTGCTAGAATAGTTCCACGATTGGTCTGATACAAAATAATTTATTCAACTTACTAACTAATGGTCAACTAAAAATCTTAACAAAGTAGTTCTTTCGACTACCATAATTTCTGAAGGTCATGAAAGTAAGCTGGGGCAGCTTAATCCGGGATGCTTCTCAGCATATTTGTCAGATTGCATTTTCACATGGGAAACAAAAAATGTGGACAGTACAGTATTATGTGCTATTTATAACAGTGTAAATGTGTATGTTTTGAATTAGTTGATTAAGTAGTACTGGTTAACATAATGCACGCATCGCTTGTCAGCATCCGTTAGTTACACTGTAGTTGCTGTTTGATTCATAAAACTGTATACTGACACAAATTACGATATGTGCTGACAGCTTCCTTTTTGGTCTGGCATATAAGGATTTTTTCCGAGGCTATAATAAGCTGTACCACTGCACAGATTAGTATTTTGATAAAATTCCCTAGAAGTTTTAATAAAGAATTAGTGAATGAAGAGGATACCGGTTTCTTTTTGTAGTTGAGCATTTCTAACATACCACTTAGCGTTACTGATCATACGCATTATCTTGTTTTGTAAAAAACTTCTAGTTTATGTAGATCTGATTATATAAATATATATTAAATTATAATTTGTATTTTAAGTGATAATTGTTTACGCTAAGCTAGGACATATTGAGTTTGACATATGCTCCTAATAGTTTATTATTTATGGGTTGATGCAAAAGTTTCCGGTTACAAATTTAATTACAAAAAATTTTATTTTTTCTCTAGATATTTTTAAATTTTAAATGCTCATTTTCTTGTATACATTTTGATGTATAAATTGTTTATTTTGTTTCAGTATAGAGTTGACTAGAAAGCAAAAACTTCTTGCAACATTTTCAATGGAAACTAGCAGAAAGATTTATGAGGCGTACGGTAAAAAGGCGATTAGAAGATCAGTAGTCCAGGAAAGGTTTGCAAAGTTCAACGCTGGCACCAAAGACTCGAAAAAACAAGTGCACTTGAAGAATTCTTTGATTTGAAAGACGCCGAGTTTTACCACCGGAAAATCATGAAGTTACCGGAAAATGGGAGGAAGTGATCGAGGTCGATGGAGATTACTTTGACTAAGTATATGCTGTTATTATTTGTTAAAAAATTATATAAATTTTTTATTAAACATTGTGGCCGAAAATTTTTACATTAGCTCCATATATGATGGCTTCAGGTGAGCTTTTTATCTAAGTAGATTTTGAAGTCTAGAGAATTTTATGTTACTGGAGTGTTATTTATATGCATCAAACTTTTATAGGTTTTTGACTTGCAAAAGTTTGATGCACCATTTGTTGTATCAGAGGATAAGTTATTTAATACTTTTCTTCGTAGTTCATGTGGTGTATAGTAAATATCATGGCCTTGCATTAGTATAGCAATATAATGGCTAAGTTAGCATTCGGAATATATGTCCGATGTGGATAAAATAAATAATATGTAAAACTAATGTGGCGTAAATTGTTTCGCATTTAAAATGTTTGAGACAAAAAATTTATTGCCAATTTCCAATTTATATATCAATCCATTAGTCCAGGCACGATTAAAAGCTTGTGGCAGTGTATGGATTTTGTTTTAAAATTGTTTTTTAATTTTTTCTGTAATTTCTTGGATCTGGCGATTGATTGAGTGAGAAGTTTTAAAGCCAAACTGATGTCGTGGAAAAATATAATACAAAAATACAGCATACAAGCAAGCTGGTAGGTCGACAGTTTTGTGGGTTTTTAGAGTGCATTTCAGGTTTGGGAAACAAAAATTACAGTTTTTTATGTTTCTGTCCTTAAGAAGGCGTTGAATACCACTGTTAGATAAGTAAAAAGTTTGTTAGGCAGGTTTTAAAAATATATATTCGGTATTTGATCAATTTATAGTGCTTTCCACTTTTTAAACGTTTGTTATCTTGTTTGACTTCGGGTGAAAAAAGGGAATAAAATGCTGTTTGGCCATTAGAATTAATGCTGTTGATTCCTTGTTCTATCTGATAAATACTTTTTACATTATTAGTGTCGCTGCTATTTTCGTAAATGTATTTTCTAAATGTTCTGCAAGTATTTCGCATTATCTTTATCGTCAGAGTAAGTGCCAGTATTAGATAGTTGGTAGTTTGGTAGCTTTGCACATGATTCGGTCCTTAATTATTAATGTTTGGAATTTGAGGGAATTATATGCTCATTGGTTTAGAGTGAAACCAATAGGTAGATGGTCAAAGTCAAGCTCTGTGAGGACTGCTTAGATTATTAAAAGAATCAGGTTTTTATGTACTATTTTATTGAAGATATCTGGTAATTGATCAATTTTGTAGAGAAAATCTCTGTATTCACTTGGTGAAAAAATAAGTAATGCCAATTGGAAAGTTAGTTTTTATAGATTATTAGTGTTGACTTTACAGCTCCAATTCGTACTTTTGCAGTTATAATCACCTGCCATTTGTAGGGAGCGTATGCAGATACTAGAATTACTAAGTAATTATTTTCCAGTTTTAATTTAGGTGCTACGCTTTCAAATAACGTAAGTACGGTAAGTCGATTGGTTTACGACAATACTTCGTTTTATGATTATTGCAACTCCTCTTTCTATCTACTTATTACATAAGTGAGTATTGTGAATATTTCGTTTTGTATCAGATCGGTTTTGGTGATGCAGGCAACATCAATAGTGTGCCTAGCCATAAATGAGATGAAGGCTGTGCGTTGTGCTTTCAACTATCAGCTTGCAGAATAGTATTATAATTATTAACAGTATTAAAATTAAGTACATAATAAAGTTGTTAATTTAATTAAGGTAGTAATTTAGTATTGCTGTAAGGGATGGATCAAGGTTATCTTTACTTTTGTTATGGGCTGTAGTTAGGATTTATTGATAGCTTTTATGGTGTAAGTTGTGATAGCTGTGATGTTTTCGGTTATAAAAGCATTAGGCTTGGAAAGTTTGGTTATAGAAAAAAAAAATTTTTTTTGTTGAAGTTTTTAATATAGGAGTAACTCTTATCGTTAGTGAAGTGTATTTAGCGCAGTGTGAAGGTAAGTGGTAATGAATGACAATTACTGTGCAGCATATAATTACCTCTACGACATTGTTCAACAGTTGAAAATTTGCTTAACTTTTTTTTACTTCTTTTTAAGTCGATGGCAACAAGACTTATTAACTTGTTTGTTATTTATTAGTCAGGTGTTTTTTATAACGATGTATTTTAAATAAACTATAGCATGATGAAGGCCAGAACATTTCGTATTATTGTCGAGTTCTGGTGAATGTAGTATCTAGCCTTATGTTTATCATAGAACCTGATTTTTCTGCAATCACTGATATCTGTTAAGCAATTTTTTAATTATGTCCCTCTATAATAAAACTTGATTTTTTATATCTTTAATTTTAGGTTGGTTTGATTGTGAGAGTTGATTTACATTGCTTTAGAATATATAAAATCTATTTCGTGCTATAAGAATAACAATTTTAAATAAATATTTTTTACTGATGTTATTACCTTTAGGCGATGTTAGAAGTTTTTATTTTGCATTAGTGTGTTTAAGTACACGATTTCTGCTTGGTGATTTTAATGTAAAACTACTTATTTCGTGTATTTACGGTATTTAGGGCGCGTAGTTTAACATAAAATATTGATTTTCGCTCACTCGATACTCGATTAATAGTTCATCTACTAGTTTATAGAATATTTATTTTACATGCGACATAGAAATGCAAGGGATACATATAAGAAATATACACTTGCCGTAATTGTACAAACTAGGATTTACTCAGGTAGTATAACTAAAGTTTTATAAGCAAATGCTAGATGATTTTTTATTGCTGGTTATTAGAGAAAAGTGATTCTTTGGACAAAAATGTAATCGATGAATACTTAATAGAGTTAGAAGTATCTTGGATGACCTAAAGACAGATATTAATAAACGTATCGTATGCTTAGGCTACCTTAATAGTTTTTACTTAAGAGCAGGCAGCTGGATACTGCTCAAGAAGGTAATTCTAGGCACTTATTTTATGCTAAAATTATTGGACAAGCAAATAATACCTACTAGGGAGCATAACAGAAGACGCCATTATTCGAGATTGTTTGTCATGAATGAGTTGTTCTGTTTTCAACTTGTTTATTACAAAGTTAATCAAAGGTAAGGCCAAGAAATGGATTCAGTTAGCTACGAGAGGTAGTTACACTTCAGATCAGTTAAGGGATGTGATTCATGCAAGAGAGTCTGGAATGTGGATAAGAGCTTTAGGTTGTGATTTCAACATTCGCGAATACACAATTTGTTTAATAATGAAGACCTGGAACTTATTTATTGCTATTTTCACGTCACTAATTTATATAATAGCCTGGCTTATTTGGATTTTGTAAAATTGTTTAGGAATTTATAAAAAAATCTCTCATAATTTCAGTAGAGTAACTACCAGGGAAAGATTGGTTAGCATTATTAATAAAGCGGAATCTACACATAAATCAGTGAATACCAACATCGATCTAATATATGCGTTCAATGAAGAATCTGTGAAGAGTTGATATGGATAAATATAACATTCCTCGATAAATAATATACAATGTAGATGAAACCTATACGAATATTTGGACTAAAGCGATAGAAACAAGTTGGGACAGCAATATCAAGAGAAGGGAAAAGAATTTAACATTTGTTTACACTATAATTGGCTTTGGGATATTTTATTTTATTTTCCTAAGGTTGAGAAAATCTCACAACTTTGATAAGAATAGGTGGATAACCAAATATTTATTTTTTGATTGACTTCAGCACTTTGCTAGTAATACAAAACCAACAATTGCAGGTACAATTGCCCTGCTTCTAGATAACCGTTGTAGACATGTTTCAATCTAAATTTTTGAATGTTGCAGAGAAAATAGAATCTTGTTATCATTTTCACTCTACAAAAGTCACAGATTTCAGCCTCTAGACTTATTATATTGTGGTCCTCTAATAAATGTTCTTGCAAAACGAAAATGAAAACAAACTAAGAAAATAACACAGTATCGGGATTCCCATCTGTAGCCATTCTACCAAATAACTCGGAGGAGTTTATAAAGGCTGATTTCTATTCTTTGCTTACTGATGTAGAATTGTAACCTAGAGTAATTGAAAAGAAGCTCGAAAAAGCAGTTGAACATAATCTCGTGGAACAAGTAGCTGAAACTACTACTTGTGTGCCTAATATTCTGCAGATCAGAATAGGTACTTAAATCAGTGGCCCACAGTTCTCTACAAATTACAATCGTTTATATTTCTTTTTGTTCTAACAAAGTTTTATCCTTAAATAAAATTAAATGTAAAGGAAAATTTAGTATAAATTTGAACGGAAATTCCAATAGGAGAAAAATAGAAAAAAAAACAGAAAAACAAAGAAGAATGTAAATGACATAAGGAAATTCAGCCCTGAGAAAGTCAATAAAAATTTACTGTTTGATGATGACGAGAACGATGCTATTTGTGGCATTCGAAAAAGATAATATAATAATAAAATGTGGTATAGGTACGTTAGTTAAATAAAATATTATCTCATACAAATTGACATTATGCATTAAAACTTTTTTTAAAACAATATCTGTACCTAGCAGATACAAATTATTTTAAAATCCTTAATAATTTCTCTTTTAAATGTTTCGTTACGCAGTCATATTAAGAGCACATGATCTGAATTATTTTCTATTTGAAAAATAATTTTTTAAATTCCAAATTGCTGTAGGAATAAAAAATTTAATAGTTACTTTTAACCCGCCTGTATCTTTGTGGTAGTACAACAAAATGTTTTGGTTTGAATTTTAGAGACAGATAATTTCATAATTTATTAATTATATTATTTTTCGTCATAAATGTAAAAATTGCATGGACCTTGGCAAAACAATAAAATCCATTGCATATTTAAACCAACAGTATTACTTCAGCCAAAATTTTTCTTTTGGAACTTATATCTGTTTTCTGATGCTTTATTATCATAAATAATTAAAAAGAGATCTTCTTTTGCTATAGTGATACAACAGAAGATAGAGTTGTCAAAAAGTTAAAAGCATAGTATGTACATTAAAAAAATATGTTGCAAAACTTGATCTTTAGGTTTTTCTAATTATTTTGAGAAACAAAAATTATTGAAAGGCCAACAGAAGGTTGTCTAAGAGTCATCAATAACCGCAAAACTAAATTGTGTAATATAGGCTCTCGATCTCCTCTAGAAATACACAATTTTAGTAAATTTTGCATGGAGAACTATACGGAGATTTATATATTAGTATCCCACTCATCTCCCACAAAAATTAAGTTAAAACCGTTAACAATAAGAGTTAAATCAAAATACGCTAAATGAGTTCAAAAATTTGTTTATCAAATTCTGTCAGATGTCATGGACATCATCAGAATAATGGCGTAATAATACGGTAGGCATTGCATTCAATGCTTGTACAAAGCTACGCTACGTTACTCTGTTGAAGGTGCCATTATTCTGGATATAAAGTGGAAAGTAATGAAATCACGCGCACTTAGGTTTCAATTTGGCCCATTGTACTACCTCCTCCGACTCCTCTCCCCATACAACTGTCAATCAAGTCAATCAATCCTTTGGATGAGCTTGAGGATATCCGTCAGAGGGGTAGCGTTGATACTAGCCATGTTAGACCAGAACTCCCCAACATGGATCTAATTGGAGCAAGCGCAAAACATTCGCAAAGATTGATAAATTGCAGCTTCGGCAGGATAGGTTCGCTACGAGGCTCATTCTGTACATATGCTTTTTCAGGTTGCAGTGACCTGATAATATTCCTACTACAAGTCTTTAGGCAATTGTCTGCATGTTGGCACATCTTTATATTGACTCATCTACTACAATGTCGATTGTGGGTTTTTTGATTGATTAGTGTGCAGAGTGCAGCTGAGTCGGAGTGGTAGCTCAGGACTGCAAAATGGTTGTTTCGAGCCTTGCCTTGCCATACTATCTACGCACTCGTTACCATATAAACCAGAATGCCTTTTAACCCAAACGAGTTCTAGGATATTATTTGCCTTGATCAGTCTGCCACTAGAAGATTAAAAGTGGCAATAATAAACAGTAAATACTGAAACCTTAGACTTTTCAGAAATGCGGTGGGTTCAAAATTTATGTTTATAGACTAGAATGGACATTCTTTTGCAGCAGAATTTGTAAATAAAGATCTCAAAGATGAAAATAGGCAGGACACAATAACTGTGACAATTATTGTAAAAATAATAAAATATTTTTGCATTTGCATCATTTACTGTAGTAGTCTTTGTGCATTACTTATTTTTCTTGTTGTTGTGTGTTATTACTTTTTCATAATAAATCAACGATGCAAGTTAAGAATGATACAAATTAAACTTAGGATGTTTTTCTTTAAGTAAAACACAAACATTGGAGCAATCCAATTTTATTGCTATTAGCTACGTATTAAATTGGATGTTGCCTTCCACATTGACACGCGGCCATTCTTTTAGTGAAGTTGTCCATAATACTTTCTCATAAATGTGGCCCCGTGTCAGGTCTGACATTTTTTGATAGCCCTGAAATCGTAGTGGTTTTGTTGACATAAACCCTGTGCTTCAAATATCCCCAAAGAAAAAGTCTAATGGTGCTAGAACGCAAAACCGCGGTGGCCAATTGATGTTTGCGAAATGATCCGACCAGGAAATTTGGTGTGTTTTATGTGTTGCGTGACATATGGCTCTATCTCCATGAAACAACATGCCATTTAAGTTTAAATGGTTGGTTTTGTTAAAAAAAGTTGTTTAGCATTTAGCGATAACGTACACCATTGGCAGTAACAGTGTTAACAACTTCATTCATAAAAAATTGCAGACCAATAATTCCTCAAGCCCACAATGCAACCAAACACAAAGTTTCTTGTGGTAGCACTTGGATGTTCACTACCTCAGATGCGGTAATTTTGACAATTTACAAATTCATTGAAAGAAAAATAGGGTCATTGTGAATTATGTAGATACCTTTCTGCACAGTGTACAGAGTCATAAGGATTTTGTCGTGTATTTAGATGACAACTGCACAAATTCAAATTTTCAACATTCACAAAACACAAACGGCGCGCAATTCAAATCCTAAAATTTAATTTGGATCACCCTATAATTATACTTTGATCTTGACATGTAGTTTTATTTGGGACAAATTATATGTTGATAAGCAATAAGATTTTAATAGATAACCCAATACAACACATTTTCATACAAATTTGGTTTTGCATATGTCTATTTTTAAAAAGTTGAGATGTTCTTAAAATTTTATATGCACATGTTGAACGACAATTTTTTATATTCTTACCATTTTGGCTATTCTGGCACACGAAAATTCAGCAAAATTAAACAGCGTTGCAAAAATGGACAAAATAAAATATAAATAATCTAATGCTTCAGATAGACCTAGAACTGCAGGTCGCTGAAACGCAATTTGTACGGCATTAGCGGTGCATCCCGAACCGTGCAAGTTACGAGGCACGTTATTGATCCTAACAACGTGTTATTGTTATCACTCTCCACCTTAATCCCTATCGGCGGTGCGACTAAGCGTCACAAAGCTGCCTCCCCCCGCTAACATTCGCGCGTCACGCGACCAACGCAAGTCGGTCACTTAATCTGCTATTTATGTGACTTTAGGGGTGGCGCTGGGCGCCTTCCGCTGCGAACGCTAATCAGAATTTAAATTACTTTCAGAAATGCGCCCAGATTTCATTGTTCGTCCCGTAATAGCTACAACGGCAGGGTTCGTTTTGAAGTAAGTAAGCAGGCGCTAAGGATGGGCACTTGGAAGTTGGACGGATTTGGTCTGTAAATCGGACGCGACGTGTTCTCACGAGTATCAGGCGTCCAATCCTGATTAATGGTTTTTTGTGGGGTTCGGCGGGAATGCGTCGCCCAGTTTAAGAACAACCCACAACTACCACTAATCGCTTTGCACGTACAGATTCGGGGTATTACCTTTGACGATCAAAATCGCCCGAGGATGATTTTCAATTTGTTCGGATTGATCTTTTACCTAATGTAATCTGACAATTTAAATATGTTTTGGGCGCTTTTCGTTTTGTAGGTGTTGTCGAACTGACACATCATGTTTGTACGCGAGAGGCTTGCTTGGAAAATAAAATTCAAAGTTTCTTTTCACGTAGTAAATTTTTCGTTGTCGAATCAATTGGCTTAACTATTACATTTTTGAACGCCGATTTAATAACTTCGTGTGTTAGTCCAATATAAATTATTTTCAAACAATACAAACTATATTATAAATAATACATTAAAATAAATTAAAAATGTGTACACTACCTTTACCAAAAATTAAATAAAATGTTGACAAAGTAAAAAAACTTTGATTAAAGTTACCTATTGGTTTGAAACCATGGTAATGTTTTTGATCGAAATAGTGATGAAATTGGATCTGCAGTAAGTTTAAGACTCCGTCAATATCAACGTGCAGTTCTTATTCCTTAAGAATACTGTCATAGTTAGTCATAGTGTTATTGCAAATCCGAAAATATCGACTCGGTATCCTGCATAATAATTGGACGGTGATTCACTAAAGATCTACAGCTTTATATGTACAAAATTTAAGTAACACAGGAGCTTAAACTTTCTGACCATTTTTATTGTCGGCAATTCATTATTTGGTTTTTGGAGCATCATTCAGTAAATTTTCAATTTAGTGAAAAGATCATCTTTGGTGATAAGGGGAATTTTTAATTCGACGAGTTCATAAGCAAACAAAACTGCCGCATTTGGAATTCCAAGAATCCTTGCATAACTCATGGAAGCAAATGCATTCATAATTAGGCACTGTTTAGTATAGATTTTGGAAAATCTACGTGATAGACCCTTACTTCTTTAAAGTTTATACTGGAAATCTAAATGGCGACCAGTACCGGTACATTTTAATTAATTTTTTTGGCGACAGTAGGCAAGTTGTATTTAAAACAAATGTTCCAACAAGACGGTGCTATCTGCCATAAGAACGAGCAGCAGATTTATTATATTAAATCCAACATTATGTGCTTTAATACTAATAAAAATCCATCCATAATATCAGTTAAAAGCCGTGTTGTTTAAAATTTAAACTTGACGTCTATTTTGGGCGATCTGTATCAAATTATCATTTGTAACTTAAACCATGTGTGATCATTTAGATTTTTAAAGTCGCAATTTGAAAATGTCTAATTACTAAAGTAAACACGGAATATATCAAATGTTTTGAAAAATGGAATTTTATTTCGGAAAAACTAACCACCATTGATTTAAAATTATAAAGAAAAATGTACACATCGAAAAAACAGACAAATCGAATGAAAACTATAAATGATAAGATAATTCTAAACCCAGCTCCAAGAGAAATTGAATAGAAGCAAATATTTTATTTCTCGCGTAATATTGGCTCAAATTAGCTCATTCTCGTTACTCAGATGTTACTGGAGTCGCTGATCACGAATACGATGCTTAGAAAGTGCCCCGATGCATTTGGGGGCACAATTCTGGAAATGGGGGTGATATTAGAGAATTAACTCAAATTTGTTTGTTTTCCAAGATTAAACTGTCTGCATAAGGGGTTTTGGGGTCGCTGATAACGAATATGATCTTTAAAAAGTTCCGCAATGCACTTGGAGGGAAGCATAATCTTGAGGATGGGGGCGATTTTAGGAAAAACGCCAAATTTGTTTGTTTTTTGAGATTAAACTGTTTGAATAGGGTTTTTTGGAGTCACTGATAACAAATATGAGATTTAAAAAGTGTCCCAATGCACTTGGGAGGGGGAGGCATAATTCTGGGGATAGGGGCAATTTTGGGAAACCAGCTCAAAGTTGTTTGTTTTTCGAGATTAAACTATCCATATTTGATAGCATTTTTCTTAAAATTTGGCAGTTTCCGGTATTTTATTTTTAGCTGATGGAAAATGACTATATATATTTGGAAGATTATTATTGCGACAGAGAAGATTGATTGTAAAATTTAATTATTGTAACGTTTTTCTTTCCAAATCTTGCTCAAAATTGCTTTATAAAAATTTCAATTTACTTTAATAAATGAAAAAAGCTAAGAAAACCGTATAAAATTGAAATTTGAATATATTTTATTACTTTTCATTTTTTTTTTCTTAAATAGAACATTGAAAACCAGTTTTTAAACCTTGAAAACCATTATTTATTTAATACTGTTAAAACGTGACACTGATAGGGTTGTCTGTGCAGGCAAAATTTTTTTTCGTAATAACATCTGAAAAAATTGTTTTGAAATAATTAAAATTGAATAATACTCAAATGAAAAAAAATACCTACGCGTACTTTGGTGCCCTAGGGTATCTTTTCCCCAAAGAGCTCCAGGGCATTTTCTCACTTCGGTGCGTTGTAGTTTAATTTGAGAACATCGTTATCAGAGATCCCAAAACCCTTATTTAGATAGTTTAATCTCGCAAAACAAACACATTGAGCTGGTTTCCTAAAATCACCCCCATCCCCAGAATTATGCCCTCCAAGTGCATCGGAATACTTTCTAAGCATCACATTCGTGATCAGCAAACCCAAAAACCATTATATAGACAGTTTAAACTAAAAAACAAACAAATTTGATGTTTTTTCTAAAATCGCCCCATCCCCAAGATTATGCTCCCCTCTAAATGCATTGAGGCACTTTTAAAGATCATATTCGTTATCAGCGACCCCAAAAACCCTTATTAAGACAGTTTAAACTTGGAAAACAAACAAATTTAAGGTAATTATCTAAAATCACCCCCATCCCCAGAATTATGCCTCCCAAGTGAATCGGGGCACTTTCTAAGCATCATTCGAGTAACGAGAATAAGCGGCTTTGGGCCAATATTACGACAGAAATAAAATATTCTTTTGGATTTGAAAAAAGCTTATCAAATAAATGCATTTTTTGCGCCCACAAATACACTTTCGCATTATAACAAAAAAATTTGTGGTAACATTTTTTTTGAGGCTCTTACGAATCGAAAGCGACTATATATATATATATATATATATATATATATATATATATATATATAATAATATGTATGTATATGTATGCTAACGACTTAGAAAAAGCTTTCGACTAGGGAATTAACCTAGAGAACATTAAGATAGAGATATATGAACGGAAATTTATTAGAAATAATCCAAAACTTATATATAAAAAAAAACTAATAACTGCGTAAGAGTTGGAGAAAGGAGAACAACAAGGATCCATAAATCCCTTATTATTTATAGTAGTCATGGATGACATAGTTAAGTCAGTTAAATCAGATTGAACGGCATAACTAAAAAAGCAACATCGAAAATAAATATGTTTACGAACGACCTAATGCTAATGGCCAATTTGAAAGAAGATCTTCAAAATAATATTGATGTATGGAGTAAGGAATCGAAAGCAACTGGTATGAAAATTAACATAAAAAGAATTAGAACTATGCTGATAGCAAAAGAGCAGGAAAAATCAAATTAAAAATGGATAATGAAAACATAGGAAAGACCATAAAAATGTGTGCTTAGGAACCGTGGTGGATTCCAAAGGTGACCTAAAACCAGAATTAATCAACCGACCAAGGGCAGCTAAAGGTTTTATAGAACATTAGAAAAACCGTTCCTAGAGAAAAGAAATATCTAAAGAAACAAAGTCGTTCACCCTCACCAAAAGACAAATTAGTAAAACACAAGCAGGCGAAATGCTTTACTTAAGAAGACTATGCGGCATAACAAGAAAGACAGGATAAAAAATAACGAGCTATTAGATAATTTAAGAGTAAAAATCTTATTAAATATCGTACAAATAAGACACTTAAATTGGTTTGGCCACGTGTAGAATGCTTAACGGAAATGTGGTGAAAAGAATATAGGAAATGAAAACCAACAAGAAAATGTGTTTAAATGCCTTATATTTTTTAACTGTGGTACTTTTAAATTTGTTTAGTAATTGCAGCTTTTTCTTCTTTTTAATTACTTGCAGAGAGGAACTGGTGCTGATTGTACTAAAATTTTTATGCTAGAATTTTTGTTAACTTTATTTTTATTGTAACCCAAAATTAAATTCCTTAGTGCCCCTTCGCTATAAGTGCCCCTCACATTCCACGATCCAATTTTTCTTAATCCTTCCTTAGTTACCTCTTTTTTTTAACAGCTTTCATTTCATGTCCTAGTCCGTAGCCATTTTCGTTTCCGTTATTCCGTCCAACTACCTTATCTTCATTTCTTAGTTTTTTCTTCCCCATGTTGTACGTGTTGTTTTTCTTATTTGTTCTTCAATAGAAAAGAAAAGGATAATGAGGAACTACGGTCTAGAGGTAGTGGCAGTTCAGGAGACTAAGCAAAAAAGACAGCAATGTAGGCAGGTGCATAACTACCCCCTCTTCAATAGTGGAGGAGAGAATAGATATTTGGGAGTGGGATTTGTTGTAAGCAACGAAATCAAGGACGCAGTAATAGATTTTGAAGCAGTGAATGATAGAATGTGTAGGCTAAGGCTGAGAGGTAGATACCGGAAGATAACAATATTGAACGTGCACGCCCCCACGGAGGATAAGGAGCTAATGGTAAAGAGCGAATTCTACGAGGAGGTAGGGAAAATGCTAGAGAAGATTCCGAAATATGACGTTAAAATAATAGTAGGCGATCTAAATGCCAAAGTAGGTAGAGAAGAAACATATAAAAAAGTAACCGGAGGCAACAGTTTACATGCTCAGTCAAATGAAAACTGAAAAATTATAATAGAGTTCGCCCTAGAAAATAAATTCAAAATAATGAGCACAAAATGATACACCAAGCGACGTGGGTTTCACTGAACAAGGAAAGCAAAAATCAGATTGATCATTTATTAATCGAAGATAAGCACCAAAGATACGTTACAGACTTTCTAGTAATCGCTTCAATAAAACAAATAATGCCAAAGAAAGCAAAAGAAACAAATAGCCCGTTAATAAGGTATAATATTGATAAAATGCAAAACAAAGAGGTATTAGTTGAAACGAAAAAGCAACTTGATAACAGACTCAGGGAATTAAAGGAACAAAACAATATTCAGGAAGAGTGGAGGCAAATTGAGACTGCAGTTCAAGAAACGATGGAAAAATGTTTAGGAAAAAAAGGCAGGAGCAAACAAAAAAGATGGTTTGACGAGAAATGCAAGGCAAAACTACAAGTAAGGAATGAGGCCAGAATGAAATTATTGAGGCAAAATACAGAGGAGAATAAACGGAAATTTGAGGAGGCAAGAAGAGACGCAAAGAGAACATGCAGGCAGTTAAAAAGAAAATATTTATATACAAAACTAGAAAAAATAGAACAAAATTATATAAATAAAGAGCTAAGAAATTTTTACCAGGAAGTAAAGAAAAACCGCGAAGATGTAAAGCCCAAGAATATTACATTTTTAAAAAATAAGAACGGAGAAATGGTAGGTAATACACAAGGAAAACTTAGGATATTTAAAGAATATTATGAGGGGGTAATTAGGGATGAGGATGAACAATATGAAGAGAGGAGAGAAGAAGAGGAGGAGACAGTGGGCGAGAAAACACAAAGGCTTGTAAGGGAACCTACGCGGGAGGAGATAAAAGAGGAGATCAACAAATTGAAAAATAACAAAAGTACGGCTGAAAATAGAATACCCGCGGAAGTATATAAATGGAGGGAGAGGGAATACAGCAGAAAATAAGCGAGTTTATTATAAAAGTATGGAGGCAAGAACAAATGCCACTAGAATGGCACAACACTATTGTCTGTCTGATACACAAGAATATAGGTGCCAATGTAAAAACTATAAGAGAGTATCACTGCTGGACGTAGCGTACAAAGTACTGGCGAGACTGATTCGGGAAAGACTGAGTGAGCACCAAGAACGGGTAGTAGGGGAATACCAAGGAGGATTTAAAAGAGGAAGAGGAACCCTGGATCTAATCTTTACGGTGTAAATGATTCGGTGTAGTAGTTATGAACAAAATTTGGAATTACATATACTATTTGTGGATTTCCACCAAGCCTACGATAAAATCAGCAGGAGAAAACTTTACGAGGCACTTATAAAGCTAGGGATTCCAGAGAAACTCATAAGATTGGTACAAATGACCCTAAGAAAAACTAATAGTAAAATATTGATAGATGGGCAGGTATCGGAAAGCGTCAATGGAAATAAGGGAGTGAGACAACGGGATCCCATCTCAACAGTACTGTTTAACTTGGTACTAGAAGCAATTTTCATAGAAAGTGGTATCGAGACAAGGGGAATAATTTACCAAAGACGTCACCAGATAGTGGCGTACGCAGACGATCTGGCTATTATTACCAGATCAAAAAAAGAGTTGGAAACAATATTCAGTAAACTGGAAAGAACTGCAACAAAGTATGGGCTAGAGATAAATGAGACCAAAACGCAGTACATGGAAATGAGACAAAACACTGGGAGAGAGACGGTTACCAGCTTCCAAGGGGAGAGAAAGGTGTATAAATTGAAGAAAGTTAGTGAGGTCGATATTAGGAGTGACGTTATCTAACACCATAGAGGAAAGCACTGAAATACAGAAACGAATTGCAAAAAGTAGTAGGGCAGTAGGTGCAATCAGTGGAATGCTAAAATCTAAAGAAATCTCAAAAGCAGCAAATCTAATAATGTATAAAACGATTGTAAGACCATTAGTAACGTATGCAAGCGAATTATGGGCATTATCAAAACATATGGAGGTGAAACTGGAAGTATGGAAGAGAAGAGTCTTAAGAAAAATTCTAGGAGGAGTAAGAACAGGGGACGGAGAGTGGAGGCGAAGAACAAATAAGGAGTTACAAGATGAGTATGGTGACATAGCGTTCGTAAGAGCTCAAAGAGTACGATGGTTAGGCCATGTTAGCCGGATGCCCGATAACAGGCATGCGAGAAGGATCTTAGAAGGAGGGACAGTGGGAAAAAGAGAAAAGGGCGACCCAAAAAGAGATGATTGGATGCAGTAGTAAATGACGTGAGAAGAGTGGGGGTAGAGGATTGGAGAAGTATAGCGGGAGACAGAGTGAAGTGGAGGAGAATAGTTAATAAAGTTAAAGAAATGAAAATGTAGAGGTATAAAATGTAAATCTGAAAATATATGAAATGTAATGTTAAACCATGGGCCTTAATGGACTGTAGAGCTGAAATATATATATATATATATATATATATATATATATATATATATATATATATATATATATATATATATATATTTCAAATCACATCTTTATTGATATAATATCTATAGCAAACTTCTCCAAGTGATGCGTAACGGAGCTCTTATATGTACATCCTAAAGAGAATGTAAGGTACCTACGTATGCATTTAGATTGCAAACTAATGTGGAAGAAACACATCTAATCCAAACGAAGGCAACTTGATATAAAAGTAAAAAAGCCGCACTTGTTATTAGGGCAAAAATCGAGATTAACTCTTGGGAATAGGGTCTTACTTTATGCAATGGTGCTACCAATTTGGTTATATGGTATCCAATTTTGGGGCTGTGCTAAATCATCTAATCTTGAAATTTTACACTTTTAAAATGTAGATTAGTATATTAACAACAAAATAATTCACAACAATCTACGAAGTCCCTGGGTGAAATATGTCACCAAGACCTTGCCATAGACACAGTAATCGAATAATTAATCACTAATAACAATTCTGTTAACTAATAACGACACACCAAGACGTTTAGTGATTTTACAAATAGTAGGTAACAATTATAAAAAATTTCTTTATTAACCTGCTATCGTTGATTCATAAAACAATGCAAGTGAGACGGTTGAAAGGCTTGGTTTCTAGATGTAATGGTCAGGGGTTATTCAAGCTGTCATTTGCACTTCTTTAGTCGGATGTAAGCGTATTTTTAAATTATAACGTTTAAATATCCGAAGAAGAAAACTTAAACAAAGCACGTTAAGGGTTGCCAAATTTTGATTAGAAGCAAGGTAACTATAATTAAAACAACTATTAAAGCAACCAACACTCCCTCACTTTAAAATACAAAAAACACTATTAGATAATTTAACATAAAGTTTAATGCAATTATCAAACAATTTTTGTGTATATAAGAAAATTTTATTTTTCTCTTAAGAATGACTTTAGATGCGTTAGTTTTAAAGATCTATTAAATTTTATTTTGTTTAGGAAAAACTAAATTAAATTACTCTTAACGGAGTAGAGCGGGCGGCCAAATCCGGGTTTAATCTGGGCCTCAGATGTCTGACAGGTGGCCTACATAGTAGCTAAAAAATAAATGAGTACCTGCGTTTACTTAAAATAAGGGGTAAAATAATGCGATTGTCCAAGATGCGGTGTCCTCTGAGCAATATATAAGGAAGCCTTAATTTTTCAGTTTGCAAGTCATAAGCCTTTTTAGAGTGCAGAAATCTCAATATTATATATGTTATATTTGTAACAGACTATATTGAAATAATTTGCTCTCATTTAAAGGAAACCATCTACAAGAGGGGTTTGTGAAGACTCAAGATCAAAATTTCCTGCAATTAGAAGTCATTAAAAAATATTTTCTTTCTACAAACCAATCTTAACTTTACAAATATTGAAACATTTTTCCTTTTAAAATTTTATTTTACAGATCTAATTACAAATTTATTTTGTTACGTTTTCCAAAAATAAATCGTTTCTGTCGTTTTTTTCCTTCAAGTAAATATCGTTGCTTATCTTAGCGAAAATGAAGTGTAACTAAATGAAGCCGCAATGTCAAATCCGAGTGGAACTGTAACTATAATACGAGATATCAATCGATAACAGCTGTAAAGAAATAAATAAACAAATAATCTTAAACAAATTAACAAACTACTCTATCTATACTATCTCCAAATGAATTTCTATTGTCACCTGAGCGCTCTAAATATAAAATCAATATATAAATTAGAGTCACATATTTTTCAACAATTTCAATAAATCCAAACCACGACAATTTATCCATAAATGCCACATCGACTATATTCAGTTCTTCACCAATATTTCAGCAACCTTTGATTTAAATTCTCCCCAATATTTAAGAACCAAATAATGCTTAACATTATAAATCTTTTTCCCACGCCTGATTTGCCAACTAAACCTTAAATAGTTGCTCATGACTGGTAAGTACACAAAAACAGAAAAAACCTTGAATCGAAAAATTAACAATATTGCAGAAACATTTCAAGGAATCACTATAAATAAATTTTTACCCCTAATAGATATAAATGACAAAAAAATGTTTTCTTACGGCTCTAACTTTGGTCACGTTTCCGTGTGGAAGCACAGCCTGCAAATTGAGAGGTTAAGGCTCTCATATGTTCGTCTTCTCTGACCAGTCGTCACGCACCATCTCTGATGCGGGGCGTCCTAAACGACCGCTGTTATTACCGCATATTTAAGTGAACGCAGGTACTCAATTATTTTCTCGGGTCCGCCCGCATCGCAGTTCACGCCTCAACCGCTTGAACTGCTCTGGCTTGTACGAAAAAAATGTAAATAACGATAAAGCGCCAATAATCCATAAACCATCAGCGATCTTACCAAAATAAATAAAAATCTGGTGTGAACATCACACGACTTTCCTTATCATATTATTATATATTATACCGGGTCCGTCGTCTCGGCCCTGCGCTGCTCTCGTCTAAAAAATTGTTATTTTAAAAAAGGACGAGGCGCGAGTTCAACACTCGAGAGCTGATTAAAATAAACAGTATAAGACAATAATTGACTCGTACTTAAAATTTTGCTAGGTCACTGAAGGTAACCGTGCGAGCTCGGCCGCACAGCCTTCGCCATTATCGCCTGCGTGCTCCCTCATAGTGGCCAAGCGCTCCCCCCCGTCCTCCCGCAATCGGCCGGGAAGCTCTCCGAGCGCGCTGTGATTGGTCCGCTTAATTAATTTTTAATCGGCTATAACTTATTTATATGACCTCGGATCAAAAAATTTCATTGTAATATTTTGTTCGTCTCGGTCTGATCTATCCGGTAAAAATAAATTTTCCGAAACATTTTATGAACACCCGGTATATTAAAAATCCTGAGCTAAAATTTTTTTCGAGTTTCTATTTTACCAACTTTTATTTAAATTCATGTTTATCTTGTGATAACAAATCATTTTTATTCTCATGAATTTTTTGTATCTTCAACCGTTTAGATTTGCGACCGCTTTGTGACTGATTTTGCAACCTTGCGGCCAAACGACTCGACCGATTTTTACCAAAAACTTCGCACTGCGTCCCCTACCTACAAGTAACTTGCATACCAAATTTCAAGTCTCTAACTCGTACGGTTCTCGAGATATCCTGTTTACTGACAGACCGACAGACACACACACACACACGAACCAATGACTCAAAACAACTTTTTTGGTGTCCTGATGCTATATTTCGTCCAGAAATGTGAAAAACTGGGTAGGTCAAATTTCCGCCGATTACATTACTTTCCTTATTATAAGATAAGGAAAGTAAAAATTTGCCCAACATGACGAAAAAAGAAAGCTTCTAGTACAAAGCACTATCTGTACTCATCGACTGAAAAAAAAGTCTACAGATTTCCAATACTTCACCTACGCTATTCAATTTCGATTACAGATATAAAATAAGAACTAGAAATGGAAGATTATGCTGTTTACAACATTTTGGATTTTAGGCATATAGTAAGCAAGTAATAAATGATGTTTTAAGTTGATTTCATAGACAATAGGAAAATAACTATTCTAGGCTCTACACAGAAGTTAAACCGTCATCCCGAAATTTTTGATATTAACTATATGAATGTTCCAAATCCTATCGCACAAGACCATTTAAATGTCTAAAATACGTCAGAAGCAATAAATAAACTTACAGAACATGCAACTCAATTGACTTTTTATCCCAGACAAAATTAAAGTAGTGTTCACGCAAGTTATTAATCAAAACTGAATAGTACTCAATTTATTAAATATTGTTACAACCATTAAACTCGAACATTATATCTGTATTTCGGCTAATGGAACACAAATAGTCTCACAAACCATAAAATTGAACTAATCAAGTTCTTATATAATAAAAAAAACATGTTATTCTGTTTATTGAAATACTCTTCCTTTAAATTTCTCATTACATAATTTACCATACCAATTATCCTAACGAAATGGCTCTCGGTGGCACAGCAATAATCATAACAAGAACGGTATAATATCGTAAAGGAAACTTTCTACAGTGGTGCGATAAAATTAGGATAAATACTTTTAAAAAGAATTAAGATGTTGATTAATGTCTCCATAATGATCAGCGTCAAAAATGCTGTCGAATGATATGCTGCATGACATATGTGAGTATAATGAATTTTCAAAATCGTAACGGTCATTTCCGGTTGCCGTTAACCATGAAAGGTACTGACTTAAGATGTGCGTATGCTAAGTTTGAAGTGAATCCGTTGAATAGAACGGAAGTTATAGTCTCCAGATACACAGTCAGACAGACAGGATGATAATCTCATTAACTTTCTATAAGCTTCGCTGTAGAAAGTTAATAAGAGATTTCTTAAAATGAGGATTTTATTGTTTCATTCCTGAAGTTTTGATTTTTAGTATGTGGTGTGGTATGAGAGTACTGTGCATTTGTCATCTTGATGGTGATTTTTCTTAATGCCACCCATCAAGTGATCTACGAAGACCCCAGACTTGGATTGTCTGTTACTGCACTAAATAAGCAATTCAATGTTACAAGAGCAACATAATGAAGCGTTATCAGTCTTGCAAGCATCATGATAACTTTTCTCACTCTGGAAGCCTTCGCAGGACCACTCCGAGACAAGATTTTTAATCATTCTTACCTCGCAAGCTGACCCTTGCCTAAACTCTGTCAACACAAAAAGGAAAATGGACACTTATCATGGCTTAAAACTGTCAAGCGGCGGCTACGTGTTGCAAGACTCAATAGACGTCGCCCCGCAAAAAAGCCACTCATTTCCAAGAATTGTCGCGCACGCGTCACCTTCGCAAAGAACCATCATCACTGGACCTCTGCAGAGTGAAAAAAGGTCTTATACAGCAATGAACTAGCATTCCATCCTTTCGGATCAGATGAGATATCATAACTAAGACGCCCGAAGGGTCAGAGATTTCATCCCCGTTATCAGTTCCCCACCGTCAAGTACGGTGGTGGAAAGCTGATAGGACGGAGTTGTTTCTTACAAGATGGCGTTAGTTCTTTGTAAAAATTTATAAAGTAATGGATCGGTTTATCTACGGAATATACTACAGGACCACATGATTTCATAAGTAAGCAGAAAGGTTTGTCGTGTGGAGGGGCCTTATACGCATGCGTTGCTATGACAACGATTAGAAAGTTCCAGGTACGTAGCTAAGGATTTGGAGAAGAGCCCCAAAATTACGGGTGCGTATCTCATGGGGTACAAATTGGGGCATCCTTGCTCATCAAGTTTTCGATTTATTAAAAAAATTATTATAACCTGTAGTTAGCCAACGTTTATTTTTTTGTTTATTTGATAATTAATAAATTGTTTATTAACAAATCATATGAAAAATTTGTTGTAATTTAACATTCAGATTCGTGTTTATCGAGTTGAAAATATCTGAAATCGAGTCTAATATCGAACATTTAGCCAACTTTGATTTTTTTGTTTATTTGTTAATTAACAAATTGTTTATTAACAAATCATATAAACAATTTATTGTAAATTCACATTCAAATTCGTGTTTATCGAGTCTAATATCGATCATTTAGCCAACTTTGATTTTTTTGGTTATTTGTTAATTAACAAATTGTTATTAACATTGAGATAACTCTGTTTGTTGGTCGGGCACATGAAAATATACATTTACTTGCTTACAACCAATGAAAACCGTATTTTTCAATTTTTTCTTATAATGCTTTGAACGACGCGTTTATTTAACACTAATTATTGTTTATTAACAATATAAACAATTAGTTAGAAACAAAAACCCTTGCGCTTTGATCTAGAGATCATAACGAAAAAACTGGGCCCTGATACGTCAAAATCGGCCTTTAAGAAAAAAATTTAAAAATCAAAACCTTTATTTACTAGACTAAATAGACTAGCGGCCAAAGGTAATACAACTTTTTTTGGTCCGGAATTTCTCCTGGATCATTTCTTGTCGGCGTTTTTTTTGTGTTTTGGGTTGTTCTCCATCCCAGAAACCTACTCCTACTCGCTTGCATGCACAGATCCAAAATTTGTTACAATTCCCCCTGAGGGCCGGACATGCCCCGGACAAAAGTAATACAACTGAACTTCCAGCTGATTAAATTCAATTATGATCAACAAACATCAATAACGTGCAGCATAACTCTTCTTACAAATAACCTCAGCACAACGATTAGACATTGAGGCAATAATCCGATCACTAATCTCCTAGCCAATATTCGCCAATTCACAAGTCAGAATGGCGAACTTTTCAGCTCAATAGGATTGAAGTCTGGAAACTGCTCTGGCCAGGCCATAACCCGAACATTATTTTATTCAAGCCATTCTCGGTCGTTGTCATGCTGGAAAACTCGTTTGCGTGGCACATTTCGGCGCGCAAGCAGGAGCATGTGACCCTGCATTAGGTCGGCGTAAAAGGATCAATCCATTGTTTCAGTGATATGTAACAACTAAGCCACCCCGCGAGCACTAAAGCAACCCCAGCCCACCAGAGCCACCACCATGCTTGATCGTGGTTGCCTGCTATTGGCAATTGAATCTAGTACCCAAGAGGCGGTAAACGAACGTTGCACAATCCGAACGAAACCAACAAAACCTACTCTCGTCACTCCAAAGAATTTTCGATCAGTCGACGATAGTCCAGTTCTTATATTTCCGCATCCACTCCAGCCTGGCGGTTTGGTTCCTTTTGGAAATCAACGGTTTTTTGGCAGCATAGCGTCTGAAGCTTAGTCTCAACAAAACGTCGTCTGACGGTGAGGACCGAGAATTTATCCTGTTCAGCGTTGCTCAATTCAGTCCGAATTGCATTTACCGTATGACAGGGATCCGCAATAGAGAACTGGGTAATCTTCCTGTCTGTACGAAAGAAGGAATTACGCGGGAGGCTGAACGTTGGTGCCGTTTGTACATCACCTCGTGCTTGATAACGCAAGAAAATCCTTGATACCGCAGACTTTGGGACTGAAAATGAACTGGCAACCTTGGATTCGCTCCGGCCGTAATTTACGGCAAAAACAATCTTCTGGTTTGGCTCCTCTGTGTGACAGCGAACAATCTCAACTGAAACAACACTATAAAGAAATGTCAAAAAGTGCAAAACAAACCACCTGCAATGAAACGTGTAAGTATCGAAAATGAAATTGCAGTACTTTTGTCCGAGGGATTCTTGGGATTTGGCCTGGGTTGCAACAAGTTGAAAGCTAGTGTGTGTAAGCGGACTTTGTAGTGTTCCAGAGATATAAAGCACTAAAACACTAAAAAAAACGCTAGCAGGAAATAATCCAATGGAAATTTCTGACCAAAAAAGGAAAATTACAAAACTTTTGTCTACTAGTGTAGATGAGATTGTTAAGGGTTTTTACTTGGTATCTACCTTAATATTAATGTAATTAATATTTTCTTTGTCCGTTGGTAAATTAGAGCTTAATGAGATATTGAATTATAGATTATGACTGATGCACCATATCATTTGGATGAATTACGTGGTAAACCTTATAACATAGTATTTTAAATATTGTTCTTGAGATAAAATTTGCTTTTAAAATTGGAGTGATATCTATTTTTTGTAAGTAGGAAAAGTTTTATAGGTCGATTCTATGTTTAAATATGCTATTGGCGTTTCGCAAAACTACGTTACTATGCTAATTTACTTCTTTCTGTATTGATTATATTTAATATTGTTGGCTGAACATTGATTTGAATTCATTTAAAAATATTGTAAGCTGTTTCGCCATGTTTGAAGGGTTTTGGTTTTGAATAATTACTTGAGAATATGTAGGCCGACCTTGTCGCTAGTTTTAGCTTATTTATGCAAACTACATAGTTATTGCCATTTATATTTAGATTTTGATGAGACACATTGTAGATTTATGTAGATAGATACCCCATCCTTTATAGTTAGCCGGGTTATTACCCTGCCAAAGTGCGTATCTAGCGAGAGTATAGGCTGTTTTTTGCAATCTGTTATATTGTACACATATGTGTGACCTTGTGCAATATGTTTTTTGTGTGTCCATACAATTGACATTGGGTATACTGCGTTGTAGCGTTTTTTGTTCCTGGGACTTCAACTGATATTTTTATATTAATTAAAAATTTGATATCTTAAATACTTTTACTATTATCAAGAAAAGTAGCTAGTGTTAAAATATAATAAAATCTTATTCAATAAATTTTTTGTACTAAAAGTTATATAAAATTCATTGATTTTAATATTGTGCTGCTGCTTTAAATTTGTTTGGTGTCCAGTTTTCCCCGGACAAACTCGCTGCAAACCGCGCATTTACCCCTTTCGAGCGCGGCCATCACGCTCGGTTTTTCTTTCCGTGCCCTCGGAATAAATCAATTATGAAATGATGAGTGAGCTGTTCGCATGACACCACAGTCATTTCTCCCTTATCAGCAAACCGCTAAACAAATGCTATTCATTCAGAAGCGCTTATCAGTTCACATGCATGAGCTTTTTCCAGATAGGCCCCGGCGCGCGCTGTTACGGGGGGCGCGCACTTTATTACCATTTTCTATTAGCTGGCCGGCTTTACTCTCTTAATAACGCCATGAATTTGCGCCCCGCATCGACGCTCGCGTTCGGCGCGCGATGGACGCAAACCCAGGTACAGGCCTATCAGCGGATGCGATTTGATATTCATGTATCGGCGCACAGCATTCGTATCTCAACAGCTTTTCGCTCGGTTTTATGAGCGGCGCGCGCTTTTTGATGAGCTAATTATACAGGGCCGCTTTTTTATGAATATGAATCAGCGCTCCGATATATGATATGCCCGAAAAGTTGGAAATGCGGACATGCCCTAGCAACATTCAGAGTGAGCGCGGCTGAATTGTAAACCATCTCAAAAACTATACGTAAGACTTTTTCTTCTAAAAGTTATAACTGTTTTGGAAATAGAAATTTGAAAGTAAACTTTTTAGAGAGAAGAAAATAGATAAAAAGTTTTTGATATGCAGGTATTGTACAACATAGTGGAAACACTTGTCAAAAGTGGAACAATCAATCGTCTCTTGTTTGTTGAAGGTAGTATCGACTGTGCACTGATAGTAGAATGAGGCAGTGTGGTTGTGGACATTGTGCAGATATGATAAGTGACCACTACGTCCGACATAACAGAGTTTCAAAAAGGTCTAATTGTTGGTGCTTGTCTAGCTAGAACATCTGTGAGAAGAACAGCGACGTTATGCGATGTAACAAAAGCCACGGCCTCGAAAGTCATAAATGCATACACAAGGTACGGTAAAACAGGGTCGGCAAAACATAATAGTGGTCGGAAGACCAGTTGAAGAATAGGTACCTCCGGGCCTTGAAGTCTATTGCGACGCCACAGAAGAAAATGACCGTGAAACTGACTGCAGAACTTAATCAGTAGCTAGACACTTTATCATCCAAAACAGTGAAGCGGGGACTGCATAAAATGAGTATCCATGAGTATGTTGCTATTGCCAAACTCCTGATAACAGACACGAAAGCTCAAAGGCGACGTGTATGGTGCAATGGACTTTGGAGGACTGGTCTAGTGAATACCTTTTGAAGCATACGATATGGATTGTTTTTGCCCGATTGTCAAACATAGTGGCGGCTCTATTGTGGTCTGGAGCGGAATGTTATGGTATTCGGCAGCTCCCCTAGTCACATTACACGGTCGGGTCACAGCAGCAATGTATAGAAAAATCTTGGGTAACCAGGTCCACCAAATGGTGCTGACCTTGTTTAAAAGTAGTTTCAAATTATGCTAATGAGGTTCAACATCTTCCCTGGTCGGTCCAGTCCCCAGACCTGAATATGATTATGTCTCTGTAGGCTGTTTTGGAAAACAAGAGTTCGGCGTCGATTTTTACCTTCTTTGTCTATACTGGAGCTGAAAGGAATGGCTTTAAATTTTACTCATCACTAGTCAGGGCTTGTATCAGTCTAGTCCGTCCAGAATTCAAGTTGCATTGCGTGCCAAAGGTGGACCAACACCGTATTAATACAAGATGTTTCGACTTCCACAAGTGTTCCCATTATTTTGTCAAATACCTATATAAGTCAGCTCAAATCAAGTCTGTACTTTTAACAGTCAGGTAAAATTCTCACACAGAAAGCATTTGCGTCTTATGAGAATAATTTTTATTTGATAAGATTTCTTAACAAACAAAATAGTCGCTTATAAATTAAACTTTGTACCGCTTTATGGCAAAAAAGGTAATAATTTAGCATGCTATGTCTTTAAATAAAGTGTGTTACTGTAACTATAAACAATATTGTAGAATTTTAAAAAATATTTTTGAAACTTTCTTGATAACAAATATAGAAATTTCCGGGCGACAATAAAATACCCAATATCGTATTGAAAAAGCTCACCAAAAAAGCATACGCTTATTTGACAACTATTTTCAACGCATGTCTACGATTAGGATATTTCCCAAATATATGGAAACGCAACTATACTTATGTTTCCTAAACCGGGAAAGGATAAGAAAGATATTAACAGCTACAGAGCTCTTAGTTTTTTTGGCGCTTAGGATATGTCTTCCTTAATGGATCCATGTTTACTGCAGCCTGTGGCTTATTGTGATTACCCTAATAAAGTAAATTTACAACCAATCTGTAATTGATGTCCTCTGTATCAGCAGACACAGGTCCTTTCCAGAGTGTGTCTGGAAATTTTTCGGTTCTAGGATTGGTTTCCCGAATGTATGTTGCCTTTTCCTGCATAGAATATGTAAGGCTGTTTTTGGTTCCTTGCTACAAAGTCTGCATGCAAGGTCACCATTGAATTTACCAATTTTCCAGAAGTGTCCTGTCAAAAACCCTATGGATGTCTTTAGCTGTGGCCTACTTAGGTTAAGGAGTTCTGCAGCTCTCTTTTGCTAAGGTCCCTTAATAAAGGTTTTGCTGAAATTATGTCCTGATCGATTCTTCTAGTACATTCGATGATGAATGCGTGTCCTCTCCTTAATAAAGCTTCGGGAAACACTTCGTGAAATTCTTAAAATAGGGCCGATATAAGCCTCACTTGATCCCTGCCTAGTCAATTCATCGGCTTTCTCATTGCCGTATATACCGCAATACCCTGGTGCCCATAACAGTTTCACCGTGTTGTGTTCTGCCAGTACATTGAGTTCGTTAATGTATTTCCATACCAGTCTAGATAAAGCTTTAGAGCTTGATAAAGCCTTTAAAGCTGCCTGGCTGTCTGATGTAATATAGATCCGCTTGCTTCTGTAAGCCCTCTTACTGATCTATTAGCTTATTATCAACTATTTTAAAACTGTTAGAAAAAGTTATACATTCTCGGCTTAATGACGAAGTCCAAAGACTGAATATTCTATCAACCTTTCAATTCGATTTTAGAGAAGGCTACTCTACCTGCCATCAATTACAACGTGTTACAGGGACCATGGAAGGAGGTTATGAATCCCAACAATACACAGTAACCCTGTTTATAGACATAGTTCAAGCCTTCAATCGTGTGTGGACCAATGGCCTAAAATATAAAACCTCACTACTTCAAATACCCGACTACATCAAATCCATACTTTTCTCCTTCCTTGAAAATTGCACTTTCGCAGTCAAAATTTACACATCTCTATCATCAACCAAAAACATACACAAAGGGGTCTCTCAGGACACCATATTAAGCCCAATCCTTTTCAACATCTACATGCGAGACTTTCCCACCATCAAAGCTCACTTTGAATTGTACGCAGACGACACAGTCATAACAACTACAGACGAACGTGTGGAAGTGGCTATCTGTGAACTACAAGATGCTAGCATTATTCTCAGTAGGTGGTTCAAGAAATGGAACCTATTCATCAATTATGACAAATGTGTTACGAAAATCTTCACACTAATACGAATTAGTAACCCACCAGAAATTACAATTAACAGGCATTCAATGGAACGCTAACGATGAGTCTGTTAAATAGTTAGGTATTTATTTAGATGCTAAGCTCACCTGGAAATACGATGTCTTAAAAAAATTAAACGAAGGACACATAAGACTAATCCAACTCTACCCTTTTGCAAGTACTACTATCCTTTAGAAATCACTGATATTCCCGTTAATCCTCTACGGGTGGGGCAACACATCCAAAACAAATCTGCGTAGAATCCAAGTACTCCAGAACAAGATACTTCAGATCGCAGTCAACGCTCCCTAGTTTATTATAAACCAACAGCTTTATTACAAACTGGGTATTTCCACAATTGAGTAGTATATCGTAAAAATTTCATGCCAATCTCATCAACTGCAGTGGTGCAGCTTACTACACACTGAGTCAACGAAGCATTTATGCACAACTATCCTAAGACATAATTATTTTTCAGAGACAACAATGATGACAATTAAGTGATCAGTTTCAACATACCTAGTGCTTTCATGGCTTTAACAATTAAATTACCGCTTATGTTATTGAATTTATTATACATATTTTGTCATAAATGACTTGTATAACAGTGTAAATTGTTGAGCAGGCAAACGCCTAATAAAAATTTAAAAAAGATAACAAACGTAAGACTTTGTTTCAACAAGTCTGAGCCACCACTCATATGTTAAACTTTTGAATAAAATATAAGTTAATTTAAACTATGCAAAATTAGTGCACATATTAGTTAAATTGCCTTTTAGTAAATCACTGACTTCTATTCATAGAATTTTATTTTAAAAGTAATCAGTCTTTCATCACCGTGCAAAAATTTTCTTGACGCCGAAACAGGATATCACAACAAAATCGTTTATTCCTACCGTTGGAAAAATAGTTTTGCAGCATTATACCAGACTAAAAAACATGACGTGCATGGGCAAGAGAGCTAAAATGCGCTAATTCGGCACATAACTGTACACGATAACCTGTGGTTTTACTTTTATAAAATGTAGACTATAAAAAGGAGCTTTGGCACAAATTTTTAAAACCTTTAACGATTGAATAGCAGATCACGAAGAACTTTGCATAGTCCAGTATAGTTTGTTTTAAACTATCGCAATGTGTAGATAAGCAAAATTGTCATCGTGTCGTTTAGCAGCACAAGCTGCAATTTTTTTTAAACATTTCAAGTTTGTTACCAATAATAATAGAGCTGTTAAATGACTTCTAATTCCTTGAGTTAGTTAAGAAAAATCTAAGATATAGTTATTTAATTTATAATCATATTGTGACAGTCTACCTAAAGGGTTAATTTGAAACACATATTGGATAGGGCGTGTAATGGAAATTACGTAAAAAATAAAATTTGCTATCCCAAGCATTACAATAACCTTTAAATGGCACCTATTTGTATATTTGTAAAAAAAATTTAATTATTACAAAATTACATATGAACAGAAGTAAACTACTTATAGGTACTAGGACGATGTATTGTAAATATAAACACAATCGATACGCGATAGCGCAGCAGGCCGCCAAAATAGATGGCGACAAATTAAGCAGGCAGTCGTGCACTTGGCTACGGCTCCCCGCGATTTGACTCTGGAGTAGGCAGGTGTGCGCGTTGCAACGACTGAATTTAACCGCCGTTTTGTCGTTCGTTGAATCGGTTGAAGGTAGGGATAAAACTTGACCATCTTGGAGACAATGTCCAATTAATTTGGCACGTAATGATCGCAGTCTGCGCCAATCCACCCTAAAACCATTAAAAATATGACGGTTATAGGAAATATTTTTCCGAGTATTGGCTCCGCTACATACTTATTGGTAATTCTTTTTGTTTCGATATATTTGTCTCCAAAATGGAAATTGTGCCAATTTCTGCTTCATCTTTTGCATCTTTTTAATATAAATTGCAGGTTTCTATAACTTTAAATTCACCATAAATTACAAGAATAAGGTCCTTGGCTTTGGTACTTGAAATTATTTTAACATTTTATTATTCTATTACATAATGACTATTGTAAATGCATTGGTGCACTTTTTTAAATTTCTTTATTATTAGAGCAGCATAAAAATGCAAACGTATAAAATTATTTTTCTGTCATAATCTGCAGATTTAGAAACACATTTATTCCGATAACGAGGCGGCTCCTTTATCCCGCTATGGGAAAATAATATTGGTTGTGACAGCAACAATATCACCATCAAATATTTGTCCTCTACCTGCTTCTTTCAGTCGTCCAATCAAATGATAATTACAAAGCGATAAATCGAGACTGTAGAGAAAGCGCTCCAGTATAGTTCCAAACATATCCTTACTTTTCTGTCGAGTTTGGGCAACTGTATGAGAGCCTGACTTTGTCGTAAAGCAGAATAACGTTTCGGGGCACTTCTGTGGCTTATTTTGACGATAGAAGCAATTTCAGCACCCGCTAATTGGCGCATATTATTTTCTGTGACGTTGGTTTTGGGCGACCATCTTTTGCAAATGCTTCTCGTTATCCCAAAATCTTCTTAAAATTTCGAATGGTTTTACGCCCTCTGTTGTAGAACTTAATAATAATCTGCTGCGCAACTGATACACCTTACTGTGCTATTAAGATACTGACTAAAAAGTGGTAATACGAGGCTCTCTATAGGGTTTATAAGGTTAAAAACTACGATCCCATCTGTTCATCCCATGGCACATAAAAAAGCAATGTAAGTTTATCTTTGATTTACCACTGTAACATACAGCTGTGCTGGTTCAAATTAAGGCAAATTGAAAAAAGTATAGCATGTATTATAAATTAGATAGTTGAACTTCGTGTTGTACTAACCCCGTAAAAGTAGTCGCCAGTCCAAACTAGCTTTTCGGAGGGTGCCTCTAATCTGCCAAAGTAGATTCTATGCAAATAAAAAAATGTCTACACTTTAGCAGGCAGTAGGGGATTGAAACAATGAAAGCAATAGAACAGCAAATAACGAAAGCTAGAACAACGTAGATAGGATAAAATTGAGGCAAGAGTAATGTAGACAATGAAGAATGAAAGCAAAAGTGGCATGTACCCTGTACATGAAAGCAGACTTTATGGGAGCATCGCTGTGAACAAGAAACAAAACTAAAATTAAATTACATAAGCGCAACTTTTTTAGCTTATTTAGAGATAGCTTTATGCACTGAACAATAAACCTCTAAAAATTAGAATTAAAAAAAAATAATATACAAGCATAAGATGCAACGGTCATTTTTAATAATTACAAATTTTCAATAATAAATTGACGATACGTTATCAATCTCTCAACAATCTCGATAGACAGTTTAAAAAATTGTTAACCCTTTCATCACATATAGTTAATGTCTGTTTTTGACAATTCACAATAATTAAAATATTAAAAATAAAAAGAAAACTAATTAAAAATAAATACTAAAATCTAATGTTATTGTGCTTGTAGCTATAGAATCGGATTAATTAAGGTGTAAAAGGTTTAAACAATTTTTCTAAAAACCCTTAATGATATAAAAATCGTCCGTTAGAAATTTAATTTTAAATCTACCATTGCGCAAGCATTTTTATAATAAAGTTCTTGGTCATTAAAAGCACTTAAAATGTGTGAAATAGTTTAGAAATGTCATGTCACATTTAATTGTTTAAGAATATAATAAATTCGAATGGACGTAGTCAAAAATTAACCGGAAATATTACATAATGCAAACTATAGTATATATCAATTGATAGTATAAATCAACAGGTAGCAGATAGGTACTCCTATGCGATCCCGGCATGGAACAGACCTATTACAGGGACGCGACCCTGCCTTATGCGAGCAATGATTTGCCCCTACCTCCACTTCTGGGGGAAAATCATTTCCTACCCTTTACACCTACCCATCTCCCCTACCTACCCCATCCCTTACCAAACTCGCCAACACGCAATGGCAAGCGTGGCGTTTTAATGCCAAATACCCCTCATTCTCTTTAACTATGGTAATGTCAGTATCCAAAACAAAATTACCCCAGGTGGGTAGAGCTCAAAGCTCAGAATCCCACACTGATCTTTCAGTTTGTCCCAAGGATTCTGGGGGGGACAAGACACTGATACATAAGAAAAAATGTTTACTCCTGGTAGCCACCTATAACTGCAGATCCCTACTAGATGATTCACAACTATACGATCTGGAAAACGAAGCAAGTAAAATTAATTGGGACGTATTGGGACTTGCAGAAGTAAGGAGAAAAGGAGAAAGCTATATCACTCTACAATCAGGAAATGTACTAATGTATAGCGGCCATGAAAGCGACAGTCAAAGAGGAGTAGGTTTTCTTGTTAAGAAATCAATAATACCAAATATTATTAGCTTCAAAGGAATATCTGAACGAGTAGCGTATATGATCATAGAAACATCAAAGAACTACCGCATAAAAATAATACAAGTTTATGCACCTACTTCGGCATATACTGACGAGGATGTTGAAATATTATACGAGGACATTATAAATGCGAGGAAAGAGGGAATGTCTAATCTTGATATAGTCATGGGCGACTTCAATGCGATTATAGGACATATAAAAGAGGAGGAAGAATACATCGGAAAATATGGATTGGGCGAAAGAAACCCAAGAGGAAATAGGCTAGCAGCTTTCTTGGCAGATCAAAATTGTACGCCATGAACACCTTTTTCAGTAAAAAGCCCAGCGCAAGTGGACGTGGATAAGCCCAAATGGGCAGACCAAGAATGAAATTGACTATATACTCTCATCCAAAAGTTAAGCATAAACGATGTCACAGTCTTAAATTCATTTAACACGGGAAGCGACCATCGGCTCGTAAGGGCAAAGGTTACTGTTCAAAAGTTTAACAGATATAAATATAGATATAAAAGAACGATAAATGCCCAGACACTCAAACAAAACAGGGAAACCTATCAAAAGTACATACGACAATCATTGCTATTAAAGGAATATAATGACAACAATCTAAACCAAATATCTCGTGATCTGACACTAGCATTAACAGAAGCGTCGGAAAAAATCACAAAGACGACATGCCAAAAGATAAATAAAATTACTCAACAAACAAAACAAAAAATAGAAGAAAGAAGAGAGTTATATAAAGAAGGAAAATATGCAACTGATGAATATCGAGAAGTGAGAAAAGAAGCGAGGCGTATGATAAGAAAAGATTTAGAAAAATTCTATGAAGAACAAATAGAGCAAGTAATAGAGGACAACAAAAGCATGAAATGCCTGAAAAGAAGATATGGGAAACGAGAAATCATTGTAGTGAAAGACTTGGCCGGAACAGAAATAAGAAACACAGACGAGATCCTAAAAACTACGGAGAAATACTATAAAACACTATATGAGTCGCACATTAAACAACCTGAGGGGCCAAAAGAGAATTCTAAAATAGTAAATGTAGGATCTGAGGATATGCCGGAGATCAGTGAAGACGAAATTTTGCATGCCCTGCAGACGATGAAAAACAATAAAGCGCCGGGAGATGATAATATAATAATAGAAATGATCAAAGAAGCCAAAGAAATAGTAATCCCCAAGCTAAAAATCCTATTTAACATGTGCCTACAACAAGGGAGAATACCAGATAACTGGGATAACGCCGTGATAGTAATTTTGTTTAAAAAAGGGGACGCATTACTATTACAAAATTACCGCCCTATCAGCCTACTTTCTCAAATGTATAAATTGTTAACAAAGATCTTGACTAACAGATTATCACAAAAATTAGATGATTATCAGACAGTAGAGCAAGCAGCTTTCAGAAAGGGATATGGTACCTGTGACCATTTACTTACTGTTAAAATTCTAATCGAGAAATCCATCGAATATAACCTGCCTTTGTTCATGGCTTTTATTGATTATGAGAAGGCGTTTGACTGCGTTGAACACTGGGTAATAATGAAGGAACTTAATGTGCTAGAATAGATTCCCGATATACAGCACTGATAAGTAATATATACAAACACGCTACAGCAACAATTAAATTACATGCATATAGTAATAAATTCTCAATTGATAGAGGTATTAGACAAGGAGACACAATGTCTCCAAAATTATTTAATTTGGCACTTGAAGGAATATTTAAAAATCTGGACTGGTCAAATAGGGGTATTAATGTAAATGGGGAAAAATGAATCATTTAAGATTTGCCGACGACGTAGTTCTATTTGCAGACAACAAAGACGACCTACAAATTATGATAAACGAATTAGAAAAACGTCTAAGAAAATAGGTCTAAAAGTAAATTTGAATAAGACGAAGACAATGTGTCTTGAGAACCCACAAATAAACATAAATGGAACTATCCTAGAAAATGTCAACGAGTATATATATCTAGGACAAACTGTAACATTAAGGAAGGAAAACAGAGAACACGAGATAGATAGAAGAAGACGTCTGGCGTGGGCAGCTTTTGGAAAGCTAGCTTATATTTTAAAAAACAACAAAATACCCCAACGCTTGCGAACTAAGGTATATGATCAACGTATACTTCCCATAATGACATACGGCGCTCAAACATGGACATTAACGAAACAAGTAATAACAAAACTGGAAGTCACTCAGCGAGCAATGGAGAGAGCAATGATTGGAATTACAATACGAGACAAAAAAAGAAATAAATGGATAAGAGATAGAACTGGGGTCGCGGATGTAGTGAAAAGAGTGACGAAATTGAAATGGGAATATGCAGGACATACAGCTCGGATCAAAGACAGTAGGTGGAACGTTAAAATCCTCCAATGGAGAACATGGACACGCAAGAGACAGCGTGGCAGGCCAATAACGAGATGGCAAGACGACATTAAGAGAGTAGCAGGACTGCCATGGATGAGAGTCGCACAGAATCGCGCTACATGGAAGAATTTGAGGGAGACCTATGCCCAATACTGGGCGCAATGAGGGTTAAAGAAGAAGAAGAAGTATAAATCAAATTGATCTTTCTACATAATTCCTTAACATTCGACAGTTGGTTAGTAGGTTTTCAAAATTATACAATATCAACATTAAAATGTTTGAAAGTGTAAAAAACATAAGAATTTATATATTAAACTACTATTTATTTAATTTTTTTAGGGTTATACTGCTATCTGTAATAATAATCGTTACATTAAGCAATTGAATGACCTTTCTGAGGTGATCAGGTAAAATTTATTTAGACTGAGACTATTGGTGACATGCACTGGTCTGTTTACATCGTTGGGGACTTTTTGCAAAAGAATCTAAAAAGGACAGATATTTGTCACGTTTTCTATTTTTAAAAATCTCACTAAGATATGCCAAATTTTCTTTGAAGTGCTGGATAATTTTTTTTAAATTTCCAAGTAGCTCTGAGAGATACATTAAAGACTACAGATTATGACATTCGAGAAATAAAAATTAACGGCTTCTAACCAATGACTATGTCTGAAGCAGCCAATGCAACAAAATATCGAGTCTTATCTTTGCACAACTCTTGTAAATGTGTGGGAGAGAAACTTAAACTTCAATTTTTTGGTGTTTGCATTTCCTAGCAAGTCAATCATATCTCGCTAGATTGATAAATTTTGTGGTGGTACAGATTCAAAAAATTATGTCTACAACGAGTATCGTTTTTTAAAATTCTTAGTTTCTAAGATTTTGCAATTTTACACAATAAAAGTATTATAGTATTCTAAACAAATCCCCATATATAAGAAAAATTGAAAGCAAATATTATCCCGTTGTTTTTTTTAAACTAACCAGTAATTTTGTTTATTTTGTTAATATTAAATAGAAAGACGAAGGTTCATGTATAAAAATATAAACATAGTTAACGTTCTTTTTAAAACATTTCAGTATATTTACTGCTAACAACGTGTTGTAAGTTAATTATTATGATGTAATACTATTGTGTTTTATGAAAAGTAAGAGGTTACACAATCTAGATTTAAAATTTTTGACATAGCGTAGTTATAAAACAATTTTATTTCTTAAAATGAAATTTGATAAATCTAGATATAACAAAGGATCACAATTTTTGTTCCATCTTAAGCGTGTTTTGTATGAAACGATAATTTTTGGCAATAAAATAGATATAGTTTAAAGGATAACTAACCATAATAGATGTAATAAAATGCAATTGCTTTGTAATATATTATAAACATATATTATGACTTTTTTTTCAAAGTTAATCTATGTTTTTTTCTATATTATTGTTAAATAGTATAGGAAAATATTGATTTTGTGCAATATGAAAGAAAATTTAAACATCTTTATAACTGTGGTGATAAAAATGCAGAACTAGGCCTAGTGATAAATTAGCGACGATGAAACGTCTCATTCTCAAGTGGGGTGAAAGGGCAGCTACGAGAAGATTTGCGACGATTCTCAGGATCTCAGCGCAGTCACGACGAAATATTTTATTAATTTGCCAACACGAAACAGTGAGGCTTCTGGAATCTGTCTAAAAATAGTTAAGTGCATGCGAGGAACGGTCAAGGGGGCAGTTGTGGTTAGACACCACCTGTAAAAATAAATAATTAGGGCGTTAATTAATTAGCTGCTAACTTACTATAAAGATAATCAGCGCCTGTACATTGTTAAGTAAAAATAAATGATCAAATCAGTGAACCGAATTCGTTGCTACTAGTGCCAGAAGTGGGATTAGACGCAGTTTGAAGAGCTTTGTCAGTACAAATTAAATTGCACGTAATAAAAATGACGGAGCTAAAAGGTGAGTTATAAAAACAAGATTAAAGATGCTAGAAAGAAGATTGCAACAGAATTAATCAACAAAGGTGAAAACCCAAGCCTGGTCAAAATCACGAACCTAAATGAAAAATTAGAACCGCTTAGAATTTTGATAGGAAAATTGAAAGAGGACAAGAATTGTAAGAATTTTTTTGAAATTCGACAAAAAAGAGATTGCAAAGATAAAAGGAAATGCGGAGGAACACTTTCGGAGTTTTAAAGAAAAAAATTAAAAACAAGAAATAGTACTGGGAGTTTTGCAAAATAATTAAACGCGAACACAAAAGAGCAATTCAAAAACCTGAGAATAAACGTGGAGGTAAACGCAAAAGAAGAATTCAAAAGTTTTAAAATGAAGTTGGAGAAAACCACGGAGAAGTATACAAGAAGTTTGAAAAAGGAATTGGAAAAGTTAGAAGTAAAACCAACTGTTTTGTCAATAAAAACATTTACAACCAAAGGAAAAGGTTTGCGAGTTGCCAGGATCTCTTGTATTTAATGATCAGGGGTTGCCATAGGAAGTACAAAAAAATCATAATCTTGACTTATAATTAATAATGGTGCTAGCATAAAAACACGAAATTAGACTACGTTGGAAAAAACTTAAAGCACTAAACACAGCGATAAAGACTTATTCAAATTAAGTCTCGGAGAACGTCGATGGCATTTAATATATGAAAGTCGCGGTTGTTAGTATATTTTGATGACTCTTAGGGATTAAGAAAGTGTTGTAGAATTTTTGAGAACGGTTTTACTTGATGAATTGTAAAAAAGGCTTAGAGATGTTGCTAAAAGTGTGAATTAAACTAAATTTAGAAATCCCAAAGAGGAGGACAGGTAACATTTCTGGTCTATCTTTAGAGATAGTTAGTGACAACAAGGATGTCTTTGTTGTTGAGATGTATTTTAATAATAGGTTTAGAGCGTACGTAATATTAAATCTAGAGCCATCCGCGGTTCGTTGTTACTTTTACTATCATAAATCCAAATTTGGATAGTACGGAGATGCATTTATAGTCCTTTCAATAAATGGCTTCAATGATCGCGGTTTTAAAAGAAAATAGACTTAAAGACTTATCAGAAAGCCGGGTTTTTCTAGACGGACTGCAAATAAACGCGGCGAAAGGATAATTGGAAGGTTTTGCGAAGATTATCAGGAGCTCAGTACAATTAAAATAAAAGTTACGTTTACACTTTAATGAGATTTTATTTACTTACACTTAATCAATCAGTTAGTTCATATCTACTGAGATTTCTGCTGGGCAAGCTGGCTTTTCTTAAGACAATATCATCTCGAACTAAAGTTTCTCTTTCCAGATACTTTTTGATAATTTAGGTGATTACGCTTAATCTTAACAGCTGTTTCACAATTAGAAAGACCTTATTTATCAGAAAAAATTATTTTATGTTACTTTTTATTTGCAATTTATAATAAAATTTATAAAAAGAATAAATTTTAAGTGCCATTGCAGAGTTTATATACTTATATTATTTGTAAATTTTTGTAATAATAATTAGTTAGTAGAGCTTAATAATACCATTATTTTATATTACTTAAATTGCAAAAAAAACTGCTAAGAGATAGCTCTAATCTAATAATAGATATTAGCTAATTTCAAATAATTACCAAAAATATACAAAAAAATGGGTATTAGGTTAATAATAATTCATTAAGTAATTTAGCTGTTAATTAGTCATCAGAAATATCCCATTTGTCCCCCTTAGGACAGATTATATGGTTAAAATAGAAATTAAAAAATGATTTGTTATCTAGTTTTGCTTCAATTTTTAGCATTATAAACCTTATCTTGTTCATTGCATTTATTATATATTTGGCTTGTTTACTTCTCCTCCTAAATTAGAACTTTTCAACCATTTTCTGAACAAAGTGATAGCTTCGCCGACTGAAAAGGCGTGGAATAAAATTGCAATTAATGCTATTTCTTCCAATTTGTCTAAGATACGTAAATTTATATTGTCTAATGTTATTGTATCTATAAATCGCTTTTGATTTGCTGCTGATTTTAACCTTTCGCCATAATTCTTCCGAATATAGCACGATAGAGCGGTTTTCCTGCACATTTGGCCCAATGTCAGACTTTTTCACAAATTTTATACTATTCTGTCACCAATTATAACTAATGACAGGATGTCATATCCATCTACAACAATACTTTATTTTTTGTGACTTTTCTCAATAAATGGAAGTAATATTTTAATAAGATATTTTTTAAATAAATTAAAAAGTTGAAATACTAAGACGTTATTTTACCATTCCGATAGATAGCACAGGTCTGCAAAATTTGGATTGTGTCCTGTTTTTTAACTTTTGATAAAAGATTCTTATGTATTTTTTAACTCTGAGTCCGAAAATAATCTTAATTTTTTTCTATGACGTCAGAATTCTTCGCAAATCGCAAATTTTAAAATTTATAAAAAGTCGAAAAGCTGCAAAAATGTGACTAAAATAGACTTAAAAGGTTCTTGTCTTACAATTTATTCGATTTTTGCTTAAAACTATGCATTCTTATAGCTAAACAATTAAGTATTCTGAAGAGGGGGGCGCGAGAGAGTCATAGAGCCCTTAATTTCTAATGAAAATTGCCATAAATTTAAACTAAATTTTTATCTTAGCAGAGTTTTAAATTAGTTTATTTTTAATTATTTAATTAATTTTTATGAGATACGTCACGCCTTTAAGGGGTTACATGGGTTTCAGAGGCCATAAAAGCTAATATTCTTGATTTTTTTTCTCTTACTACAGAAGAGATTTTTATTCAGTTTTTTTGCATATTATTAGATAACTTTTGAACAACATTTTAAAAAATTTTGATGAAAAAATATGATAAATTGAATTGATGGCAGTCGATTTTCGGAGGTGCCTCAACAAAAAGGTAGTTTGCGGTAGTCAAAATTACTTGCGACTGCTTCATCTGAAAAATAAAAAAAATTTTCTTTTAGTATTAGAGTAAAACTAGTCCCTGAACGAAGGATTAAAAAAAATGAAAATTGAATTTTTGGCAGTGGTTTGAACGAAAGTGTCACTTTTTCGGTAAAATTTTCGGTATTCATTACGTTGTCAAATTTTTTGTAATCGAAGGAAAAAATCCTTCGTTCAGGGACTACAAAATTATATTTCAAAGAAGTGTTTTAAAATTTGGGCGAGATCATACCGATTAGTTTCCGAGAAATTTTGACTACCGATTTCGAAATGTGTGTCGACAAAAACGCGTTTACAGTCTTGTGTAACTAAAAAGTGAAGAAAAAAATTTTTTTTCAACTTACATAGAATCGTCGATTCCAGGTCCATAAAGCAACTGTCCTGCTTCACTTATGATGTCTAGGGCATCTTTTTGCTGCTGTCTGAGTTGAATTCGTGCCTCACGAGTAGAAGGATTGGCTTTTTTGTCGGCCATCAATATGCGATGTGCATCTTCTTTGCACGCATATTCGTGGCAATACCGACCAATTTTAATGTCCATACCATGCATCAACATTAATAAACCGGAAATCCCTTCGTTGAAAGTACATCCTGCGACATAAGCAGCAATTTCGACGATCTTCGAACCAGCTGGAAGAATTTTCGGAGTAATTTTCCAAATCAGCTGGTTGAAGCTTTCGTTGTTGTTTTGATTGAACTCGCCAACACACCTCTGTAACAGTCCATCTTGGCTAAGCTCCTCATAAATGGGCTTGAGGGCTCTCAAAACATCACTATGAATCGGAGTATAATCGTGTTTGAACGACGATAGAGTATTAGTAGCCGAAGCGCGTTGCCAAGCGCACCATGAATCTGAGTCGGCGGGGCATTGTTTGTGCTGCGGTTTTTCGTCTGTCGAGCTGTAATGAAAATTTTCATTAATTTCACCGATTCACAGTTCCTTCTTATTGCAAGTCCATAATAAACTGTTAGTTTATCGATTAACTTGCTTGTAAGTTTGCCTTTGCCAGATAACGTTTTTTTTTCTTATTATTTTGCCTTTGATTTTTGTTTCCTCGACAGTTTTATTAACTAAATTTCGCAAGCGGCTGCCCATCCTCTTTTGAACGTGCCCGATACACTCTTTTTTACTCACAATTAAATCGTCACCATAAGGTTTTGCATTGATCTATACGTTTTCGAGTCTCCATCTCCTACGTAGTTAGCATACCGTGCATGCGGTCGTTTGAAAAGTACTACTTTTCAAACGACCGCATAAACATTTCTACAATAGAAGACACTTCCATATTACCAGCTGGTCCTTTGTGATTGGCATGGCATTCTTCATTTTCTGCATGCTCTTGTTGCTATTCTTCGTACTCAGCTGTACCCAATTTTCGTTTCCAAGTTTCGCAAAGCTTGCAGTACGAACTTTTCACAACAACATCTAACACTTTACCAGTATAAAATCCAATTAAAGCACTTACACCATATAATGACGAATAACCGCGTTTTTTCCAACTGCCATCGCCAGGTACCGTAATATCTGTCGTATTTTCAATATTGTTTTCTTCGCAAGTTGATTCTTTTTCTTCTTTTGCAGCTGACATAGTCTTACGGCAACCACTTTTACACAGTCGTGTATTTTATCGATGTAAAAATCATACGTCGACTGATTTAAAAAAGTTATATGAGTCCATTAGTCCACAAAATTTTCTGCATCCAGCAAGGCCTAAGCCTACAATTCGCATTAGGAAAATAAATCTGCGATTTATTTCATACGACCGGCCGATTTTACAACAAGAACCAATATACCGGGGATTGCAATTTTCGCACTGAAGTGCAATCTTGAAACCGAGGCCAACTTTTGCACATTGCTTAAATGCGACATTACCGTTGCACACTTTGTCCTCTCCATTTGCACTTATAATATTAGAGCACCTAACAAAAGTAGATAACGTGGAAAATACAAGAAGAAAGTTGATTATGCAATACTATAACGTAGCATCCTCTGACACGTGATTTGTGATTTCAGCTTCTTTGTTGATGTAGAGGAGAAAAAAGTATCATCCTTCTCTGGTGTTTTGGGATTATAGGATTGCTTCCTTTTTTCGGCCTATCTTTTCGAAAGTCACTTTTTTGATCAGTTCGGGTAATTTTAGATTTTATCATACTGCAAAAAAAAATTAAAATACTTGTGTACAAGCTATTTTTCACACCTATAACCTCAAAAACACTGTACTACAATATGTGCTCTTTCACACAGTCCTGCGGCGTCCTCGGGCGCTACAGTCATGAGAGGGAAAGTTCAAAATGCTATATCTCCTAGAGTTTTAGTCGGATCAACTTGAAATTTTGGGAATATATTCTTGAAGAGTTGTACTATCAAATAAAAAATAAATAAAAATCGATTTTTTGAAGATCTGAAACCCATGTAACCCCCTAAAAACCACTCCCCCTCTTCTCTATCCTTAATGACGAAGTATGTAAAATACAATTTTATCTCACGTGTCAAAGTTTCTTTGGACCGCTCATGCTCTGCTGCACGCTTTTCCTTTTAATTTCTCTATGGAGTTCGTCTCTGTGTAACATCCAGCAATAACCAGCCACCATGGGAGTTCCTTGATACCTTCTTTCCATTTATTTGAAGTTCTGATGAAATCTCTTACCCATCTTTTCGCTAACGGCACCCAGATTTTCAGGAAAGTAAACCAAATGTAAATTTAGAAAGAATCTCTGGAACAGCCTAAATTTTTATACTTTTGCAGCATATTTTCAACGATTGATTTGAAGTTCGCATCCTTCTTATTGCCCATAAACTTGGTTACTACGTCTTTAAAGGTTCCCCAAGCTTCTTTTTCTGCAACTTCTATTTGTTTCTCAAAATTACCATCTTTGAGAAGTTTTCTAGAGTCAGAACCAGTAAAGCTACCTTATTTTAGTTTGGCGTTTGATATGACTAGAAATTTGTCACATATGTAATTAAAACATTTACCTTTTTTTGATAAGACTTTGACAAATTGCTTCATCAAGTTTAACTTGATATGCAGGGATGGAAGAAGAACTCTATTCAGATCTATGAGAAGTTTCTGGAGCGTATTTTTGTTTCCAGGTTTTAATGAAGCTCGTTTTGACTAATCTTTCTTTCTCCAATAATTTTTTCTGTTTCTGCTATCCCATTCGCACAAAAAACAAGGAAATTTTCTGTACCTTCCTTGCTGTCATAGGAGCACCGATATTATTTTGAAATCTCCGCACGTAATCTAATTATGATTATCGTATTTAATTTTATAGGAAACGAATTCCACATTTTCGTAATACTCTTTTAAATGAACAGAATGTCCGACGGGTATTGACTCATACTCTCTCACCGTCTCGTAATCTTTAACAAAAACGATTTTGTAGATTCCCTAAGGGAGATTTAGAAAAAAGGATGGAAAAGGGGTGAGTTTCAAAGGCCCAATGTACCTCTTAATAATTAAAAGAAATAATAAAAGTAAATTAATAAAAATTGTTATAAAATAAAAAATTAGGCACATTTATAGCAATTTTTGTTAGAAAACTTAAAGGGTCAATGAGACCTCCCCCCCTCCCCTCAACACATATACTGTTTTGTCATAAGAATGAATAGCATAAGCCAAAAAAGTAAATATATTATATTTATTTATTATATAAAAAAAGTTTTATGTCCATTTTATAGTATCAAATTTTCACATTTTTTTTGACTTTTTAACAATCTGGAAATTGCGATTTTTCAAACATTTTGACGTGATGGTAAAAAATAAAAATCACTTTCGAATTTAGCGCTAATACATAATGCATAAAAATCAATTATCAAAAACTGAAAAACCATGACTATCGTAGGATTGTGTGGTCTGCCAAATTAGATGTATCTTAAAAAACTTGGTTTGGAATTTTGTACAAAATTGAGACTTTATTTCCTAATTTATATTTCAGTTCAAGTACATCACAAGAATCCAGGAGCACATAGGTCTCATCGTCCGCAATTAAAATTAATTCTAATTTTTTGCGTAATATCAAGGTAATCTGCAATTTTTCTATTTGTAGAAATATTTTGGAGTTGTAATTTTTGTAAGATTTTATTTATAGTTTACTTTATCTTAATATGATTACAGCAGATATAGAAAAATCAACTTTTTCCACTAGTGTACGTTTAGAAACGCAGGAATTTCTGAAATACTCGTTTTCAACACTTTATATAAGCTTTGGTGTCATGGCTGCTTAGTTTTTGCTTCACCCGTACTTTCGTATCTTTTCAGCATAATGGAGAAGCTACTTTTTAGAATACATTTTCCTTTAAAGCTATTTTAAAATATTTTTTGCTCACCTAACTACATGCTTTTCTAAGTTGTTCAAGACGCATTCACCACAAAAGTCCTGCTGTTGTTTATTACTCAATGTATAGTTTATTAATTGACGTTACTAATATTAAGAGAATGTCTTATTTTTATCTAGACCAAGTATTACTTATGCATACTTTGGAATAGATACTATGGCTTTGTAGCTGAGCGAACTCTAGAAAAATATTTCTTATAACGGTCATATTTTTAATAGCTTTAGCCCATGCCAAATTAATTGGGCATTTGGTTTCTTTTACTTGTTAAAATTATAGGAAATATTTTCCTTCATTGATAGATAAGTTTCAACCCTTACTTGCGACCGGTTTACAAACGACAAAAGCAGAGAGTTTTTTTTGCGCACTGCAGCATCAAGGGCTTATTGTGTCCGCTAACATGAACTTATTCTAGAATATTCACACACTCATGGGTTCAGCGAGACTCGAACTCACGCGCCGGCTAGATGTCTCCAAGCAGGGAGTTAGCATTCAGCTGGTGCAACGGGCACAACGGCCTGCACCAGGCGAGAAAGCGCCGAGCCTTAGCCAGGCGCACGTCTGCCTACTGAAATTTTGTCGCTAGCCATTTCTTGCTTGCCGCGGTACTGCGTACATTAAAATATACGTTTTGTACATCAATTGTGTTTATATTTACAATTCACCACCCTAATACCTATAGCTTCTTTAATCTTATGCACTGTTGATGATCTTTTAAAATCACATAAAAATGAGAACCAACTTAAAATAAAATAAATTAAAATGGATAATTGACAATACTGGATAAAAAGTGATATAATAAATATAACGTAGTTTCTGCGGCTTTAAGCAGAACATTTTCTCGATAAAAAATTTACAATCTCTTGATTCATGCTGTAGATGTAATGTATGATAGAGTATTGATATTGTTCTATTGTGTGTCCAAAAAGAAACGCAAGATTTAATTTACGTGCCTTTTTTCTGCAAGGTTGACATCGTTTGGCTTGATGACATTTTGTAAAATTGCGATTAGTCAACACGGAAACGATAATCGCCGGAGGAGCGAGGACGATTGCTAAAATTCATTACAAGCACGGAGATGTGCAAAATAAAATAAAAGCGAGAAAACTAATTAAAAATGTTTAACAAACAGGTTTAGTTGCAAACGATAAAGTAATAAGCTGACCTGGTATGAGCTGTTCAGCTGACGACGTTCTACTACAAACGATAGGATGACGGAACCTCCAAAAACTGCCACTTAAGAACTAAAGCCAGACGACCGTTTAAAACGTTGGATATTTGCCGATTGAGTGCTAAAGAATCGATACGGCAACTTTACTAAGAAAACCACCTTTAGGGATGAGGCGCATTTTCACCTTAGTGGATGTATCAATAAATAAAATTGTCGTATTTGGGGACATAGAAATTCCGCGGCTTATTCAAAAACGGTTTATGCATATCCAAAGAGTAACAGTTTTCCGTACATTTTACGCTGGTGGAGTGATTCGGTCATTTTTTTAAAACGCGCTGATTATCATGGTGCACGTTATCGTGGAACAATAGTAGACTTTTGTTGTTTCATTTTGACGGCATGGATTTTAATAAGACGGGAAACAGTTCAATTTTAGAACAAAAACTTAATGGATGTCTTATCTTCCAAAACAACAAAGTAAACCAACCATCAAGATCTTGCGACCTCACACCGTTGCGACTTTTTCTCTAGAAATCGTGAAGACCAAAGTTTGTGTTACGAAAAAGTGATGGAGAACTTTGTCAGAAGAATTCGAGAGTGTTAAATGAGCTGTGGAGAACATTTGTCAAATATCCTATCCGACGTGTCTTTTGGAACACCTTTTAATTATTTTTGGATTTAGCATGGAATAGATTCCTCTATCTTCTTTGTATTCGTATCGCAGGTCTTAAAATGTAGCAATGGTATTTTGCCTTTTTTTATCGTTTTCTATTAAAAGGTAAATTGTATACTAATACCAGTTTTATTGAATTTGAGAATAAATAAATAATATGTAATAGAAAAGGGACTGTAGAAATAGCATAAATTAAAAAAATTACAAAATGAAAATACGAGACGCTACAGAGAAAAGTAAAAAAAATGTACAATCACAGAAACAGTAGTTTAGTATAATTCTAACCAAATTATTATTTGTCTTCTGTTATTATTTTAGTTGTTGTTTTATCATTTTGATTTTATATTTTTTCTTTGTCCTAGTAGTTTTCAATTTCTTGAACATTATTATGTTTTTTGTTTTTTATATTTCTCGCTATTTTATATCGCACTTAGATAACCATTTAGTCGAGTACGAGCAGTGAACCGGTTCGGATGTCACGTACGCCGTCCGATAACAGTGCGATACGCTTGACCTTAGCTATATCAACTCGTTACAAACGCAGTAAGTTTAAAATTGATTTTATTTTAATATATTTCAATAAAAATTGCAACCCATGCAATTAAAATGGATCAAACAGCGCAACAAAAGCGCAAATTCGGCGATCTGTCACCACCTATAAATGAAGTTCAAAAACGTTATGCATGGACAGCTCAAAACCTCCTAGAAAACAATAAATACTATCTTCCGCCACACCTGGAAACTTCCCTAACCGATAAACAATCTTCTGAAGAAGAAACAGAAAATAACCAACCCGATACGACGAAAATTAAAATTCCACCAATCTATCTGCCCAATGCAGTTAATCACCAAGCTCTTGTAGAAGACATCAAAAAACACGCAACTGGTGCGTTCACAACTACCTACAACGTATCCACACTACGAATAAACTTAACAAAAGACGAAGATTATCGGAAATTAACTAAATTCTACAGTGATAACCAAATACAGTACCACACTTACCAAAATCCCAACGATAAACCCTTATCAGTAGTCATCAAAAATGTACCACTTTCCTTAACAGACCAGGAAATCAAAATCGAACTCATAACCAATAAAATTCCAGTTCTAAAAGTAGCACGACTGTACACAAAAGAAAAAAACCGCTGCCAGTCTGCGCAGTTGACCTCACCAAAAACGAAGAAGCAAAACGTATATTCACGTTAAAAGCAATATTCTACTCTATAGTAACAGTCGAAGAAAGAAGAAAATCCAAGATCATCCCCCAATGCTATAGATGTCAGCAGTATGGACATACCAAAAACTACTGCACTCAAAAATATACCTGCGTCAAATGCGCAGGCGACCATCAACATACAGAATGTAAAAAACGACCCAATGACCCACCAAAATGTGCAAACTGTGAAGGAGGCCACAGTGCAAATTATCGCGGTTGTCCCCACCATATTAAATTACTGCGGCAACCAAAACCTCGATCCCCACCCCAAAACCCAACTACTTCCGAAATTCGGAAGTTAACAACGAACAAACCTATGCAAGCAGAACCCAAAGTGGACTTAATCACAACATCATCGAATCAGACCCAGCCAACAACATTATACAGCTCCTCACACCTCACCTCGATCAAATTAAATCGTTTATCACAAATACTCTCCTACCCATGCTCTTTAATGGACCATAACCAACCAAAACCAATTCAGTGCTTAACAATCCTCAACTGGAATGCTAATGGGCTCCAAAACCAACGATCCCTAATCATTGCCTTCCTAGCTAGACACAAAGTAGACATCGCTTGCATTACTGAGACGCACCTAGATGACACAACCAGCTTTAATATCCCAGGTTACCACGTCTATCGAAAGGACCGGAACGCCCCGGTTGCGTCAGGAGGGGTAGCAATTCTAATAAAAAGAAGGTTTAAGCATACGCGACTGCCCGACATCCCTAATTTAAATATTGAAATGACCTCCGTCCAAGTTACACTTGATGACAATAGTACAGTAACAGTAGCAAGCGCCTACAGGCAGCCAAATAAAAACTAGTACCCGAAGACATACAAACAATATTTAATACAAATCAGCCGCTATTGGTCATTGGTGATATAAATGCCAAACATACCTTATGGGGCTGCAGAGCATCCAACCCTGAGGGTAAAAGTTAGAGAATTTGGCAACAGCAAATTCCTTTCAGATATTAGCACCGGACGAGTACACTTATTACCCGTATCGAAGAGACCACGAGCCAGACATACTTGACATAGTTCTGCAGAAGAATTTTAACAAGCCGCTGTACCAACAAGTCATAACCGAACTCAACTCAGACCACATTCCTGTCTTAGTGTCCTTTACAAATAACCCAGTACCGAAACAACCAGTACCGAAGCTAATAAACGGCAAAATGAACTGGGATCAATTTGAAAAAATACTAGAAAACAAAATATCATGCCCCACAAATATCCATAACCAAGAAGATATTGACGCAACGATTGCCAATCTCACCACATTGATTAGCGATAGTGCACGACAAGCATGCACACCAGCGCGTGTAACAGCCCTACCAGAGTACAATTACCCTCCGAGGCATCTAATTAACCTAATCAACGAGAAAAGTCAACTCAGGCGTGAATGGCAACGAACTAGAAGTTCTTCAATCAAAACCGACTAAACAACCTTGCCCATAGGATTAAAAGAGAACTCGATCTACTCAGAGTCAACACCTATCAACAACACATAGCCAACTTTAGCCCAGGGGACAGGGGGTTATGGAAAACAACCAAAAAGATCCTAAACCAAAGAGATGAAATGCCTACACTAACAAACGACACAGGCACTGACAACTACATAACAGATGAAGATAAAGCTTCCGCTTTCGCCCTACACCTTGAAAGGACCTTCACTCCTATCATCACTTGCACTCCAACACACCTTAACCTGCATTGAAACAAACGTGCCGCACCCCGATAGAATTAAGCCCACCTCCCCCAAGGAACTTAAAACTCACATAGACACTCTCAACCAAAAAGTCTCCCGGACATGATCTACTCACAAATTCTATTCTCCAGCACCTTCCCAAGAAAGCCCTAGCCAGCCTAAGCACAATCTTTAATGCCTGCCTAAGGCTAGGCTACTTTCCCCTAGCATGGAAACATGCCCAAATTCTAATGTTTCCAAAACCGGGCAAAAACAAAACAAAAATAAGTAGTTATAGGCCAATAAGTCTTCTCACCACCCTATCCAAACTGCTGGAAAGAATAATTCAAGTTAGACTAAATGCCGTTATTGAAAACCAAAACACAATCCCTACCTTTCAATTCGGATTTAGAAAAGGCCACTCTACATATCATCAAATACAACGTATAAGCGAACTTATCGAGCGTGGCTATGAAAACAAAGTCTACACTGCGGCCTTATTTCTAGACATCTCACAGGCCTTTGACAGAGTGTGGCTTGAAGGTTTAAAGCTAAAAATCCTAAATATTGACATGCCTCCCTACCTAAAAGCCATTTTATTCTCATTTGTCGAAAACAGAACCTTTGCTGTACGAGTGAACTCCACGCTATCACAAACCAAAAATATCCATGCAGGTGTTCCGCAGGGCAGCGTCCTGGGTCCAGTCCTATTCTCCATTTACACCTCTGACCTGCCTGAAACTAAGGCAACTCTCGCCACCTTTGCGGATGACACAGCCATCTTCACTCAAGCATCGTCATTGGACGAAGCAGTACAAGCTCTCCAACAAGCCACAAACCAGCTTTCTCGCTGGTTTCAACAGTGGAATACCCAAATAAACCCAGATAAATGCCAAGCAAAAATATTTACTCTTAGACGAATCACGAATCCCAACCTAGTTCACATTAATAATAAACCAATACCGTGGAAATCCAACGATTCAGTAGTCAAATACCTCGGTATTTACCTGGACACACGGCTGAGTTGGGGCTTTCACATTAACCAGAAATTAATCCAGGGATATGCCAGACTCAAACAGCTGTACCCACTAATTAACCGTAAATCTTCCCTAAAAATTGAATGCACTATGCTGTTATACAAAACCCTGCTACGACCACTAATACTATATGGATCACCGATATGGTGCAACACGTCTCAAACCAACTTACGCAAAATACAGAGGTTCCAAAACAAAGTGCTACGAATTGCAGTAAACGCTCCCTGGTACATTCGGAACACACAGCTACACCAAGAATTAGGAATCATGCCCATTGAAGACTACATTACAAAAAGTGCAAAAAAGTTTATAATCAACTCAAGTGCGTGTAGTGGTGCGGTTCATTATGAATTCTTTCGAACAAAGATACACACAAGACTCAAACGTCAACTACCTCAGGACATTATATTAACCGATCGTGGAAATTACTGAAACAGTCACTGAAATGTTTGCTAAGACAGCTAAAAGTTTCCTTATGTTATGTAATCAAAGTCATGTATATAATTTACACAACATCACTGCTATGTATAACAAAATTGTATTTGTTGATCTAGCAATAAATGTAACCTTTTAAAAAAAAAAGATAACCATTTATGCTTTTTTATAATAAAAATTGAGCGACAAGACAGATTACAAATGTTCAATTTCTAATTTATATCTTCTATAATATTCTTAACTTATAATATTATTATTATAAATTGTTTTTGTATTATTAATGTTAGTGTTAAAGTTTTATCTTCGCCTTCATCTGCTAGTATTTTTTTGTTGAAAAAGGTATTATTTAGAATGTTTATTATGGTTACTAAATTATTTTTGAATAACTACTGGATATGGCTTCCAGTTGCAAAATTTAAAAAGCCGCATTGAATTCTGTGTTCACCTTAATCATCCACAAAACTCGAACCCTCCGCGTCAAAAAAGCATAGCCCCCCGAGAAAGAAGCCATTAAAACGTTTACCCACATACATTATAACAAAGACGAAGAATAAAAGAACATAAATGACATGTCAGTAACCTAAAAAAGGTTTAGTGTCTCATTTTTCGAAGACAAACTGTGCCAGTCCGTATGCCAATCTTTCCACCACAGCCGAGTTGCGCGAGCGGAGATGCTGAGCTTTTAGCCTTCCTACGCCGGCTTTGCAGGGCTAAATTAGAAAATAATTTCTGCAGCAATTATGACACAGATCCGCGGTGAAAGGCGAGAGCCGAATTTAAGCGGCTTGAGGGCGCCGGCCTCGGTGGAGCGCACCTTTCTCACGACAAAAATCCACGGTGGACGTGCAAGGGCAGAGGATATACCTGCAATGCTGGTAATAAAAGGCTGATTTATGTAGAGCCTTCGCTTGCTACCGGGGTCGTGGGGCTCCCACAATAATGGGCACCCGAGGGGGCGCCGCTCAGCTCTGTCACTTGTCACATTCTCTCGCCCACTATTTATGATTATTTAGTCTGCATTAAAATGTATCAATTTTGCAGACCGGAGGATAATGGCGGCGCAGGTTGGACGCAAGGCGGGAGTTCTTATTCGGTGCAAACAGTTCAAAAGGTAGATTAATGGCGGGGCGGCTTGACAGATCGAGCATTTTCTGGTTCACATAAAGGAGATTTAAAAATCAGGATATTTCAAGTTTTTCTTATAGACAATCGTAACACAGAATTTGTAAAAAAATTATTTAGGGGAAAAAGTGCAACTTAGTGCCCAACATTGTTATTTTTATAGATGGCCTTATAACATCCCTTTAAAATATTCATGGCCTATAACTTATAAACTCCCAACTTAACAATATAAGAGCTAAAATTTGCGTGGGTGTATAAATTAATATCTACATGCAACAGCATCAGTGTCAAAATAAATTTGGCAGATATGCACATTAACTTTGTACCCTTTTTGGCTCAAGTTTTGTGTACATAAAACATGTAGAAAATAATCCTAGTTTTCTATTTATGAAAGCAACATAACTTTAATTCTTCTTTAACTAGTGAGTGATTTTTTTGAAACACACTAAGTAAATTGAATCTGTCAGTTGACGTCTTTGACCACAGCAGTATTTGCTGTATATATTATTTGATTAGCTATTTGTCATAAGGATATTTTAAGAAAGACTATAAACTTAAAAGCGATATCTATGGGGGTATTACTTTATTAGTTGTAATACACAATACAAAAATTAACACACACATAATTATAAGCCAATATTAATCGGATTTTTGAGCAAAAACATTTACCATCGATTACTTAGATCGATACAATGGAGATAAAACACCCAAGGAAAATTGCGGAAAAAGCAAAGTGGTGTAGAATTAGCAAAATAATCAGAGAGATGACTAAACGAGAATCAATAATTAGCAAAATACAAAGAAGACATCTAAACTAGTTTAGCCACATGACTAGGGTGAACCAAAATGAACTGATCAGAAGAGTTTGGAAAGCAAAGAGCCACAAAAAAGAAAAAGAGAAAAGCCAAGCAAAAGATGTTTACAACAAATAGTGCAGGTGGAAAAGGAAAGAAATGAAGAAAATGGCATTAAATAGAAAGCATTGAACGAAATGAGTGGACGGATAAGAAGAACCTAACTTAAGTTCGATAGCCGAAAGAAGTACAAGAAAAACATAAAAAAAAACAACACTCATACAATTATAAGATATTTTATTATAGCTTATTTTAAAATTAATTTTATAAAATATTTTGTATTTTTTAACTATAATTATAATAACTAAATTTAATAAAAAAAAGGTAACAACCGAAGTTCAAGTTCATCACAACTCATATTTAAGGACAGCTGGCATTTTTCAATCGGCCTTACTGTTTTTAACAAATAAATTGACTTTTGTTACTGAAAATCGTATTTTATACTTTCGTCTGGTTGTTTATAGCCCATTAAGTTCTAGACGTTACTTCTTCAGATTTTTGATTTTGGGTTTTATAAAAATGGACGGTATAAAACATTCCCAAGAAAGGATTAGAAAAGAGTGAAATAAACGCTTTTTTAGCAACAAAGACAATCCATTTGTTATTTTCAGATGAAGAGGTGTACCGGTGTACATTTCAAAAATTACCTTTACAATTTCGTATCACGTCAGGTTCTTCCACAAATCATGGAAATGTGAGAATTTAAAAAACAATTTTTTAATTACATTGGTATATGACAACGTTTGTAACGAGTGAAAATGTTCTCTGAAAGGAGGGAATAAATGTATAAGGAATAAATAAACATAAATACATAGCTGATAAAGAAAATGAAACGAAAAGCTTCATAAATGATGTGTGTAGGAATTTTAAGGCGATTGGAATATTGCAACAAACATGTAACATAGAATTGGACTCCAGAGCAGGACGGAACGTTGGGCCAGTCAGAAGTACATTCACACCTGGCGAAAAAAAAACATTGTTTCACTTCCATTGGATGATCCCTCAAAAATACCGTTGCTACCTTTACACAACAAACTTGGCTTAATGCGCCAATTTGTAAAAGCTTTAAACAGGAACAGCAAATGCTTTCAGTATTTTGGTGTTAAGTTTTCATCAATCACTTCTGAAAAAATTAAAACTGGCTGTTTTATAGGACCACAAACACGAAAATTAGTGGCGGACAACATATTCGAGAAAATCATGAGTGAGTGCAAATTGCGAGCATGGACTGCACTCAGAAATGCGGTACAAAACTTTTTAGGGAACAAGAAAACTGCAAATTACATCATTTTAGTCGAGAAGATGTTGGAATTCTATAAACTGCTTGAACGCAGCATGAGCGTCAATGGTCACTTCATCTAAATTACTTTCCTGACAATCTTGGTGATTTTATGGAAGAAAATGGTGAAAAGGATATTAAAGTGGTAGAAAAAGACACCAAGGACAGTAGACTGTACATATAATAGCCGACTATTGTTGCATGTTGAAAAGAGACTGTGCAGATAAACACCACAGGCAATACAATAAGAAAAAGTTTCAACGGAGCCCAATAGTGAATTTTAGATATATTTGCTTTTAAAAATGAATCTATGTTTATCTGTTCCTTACACATTGATACGTCTCCCCACAGGACTTTTTCATCCGTTACAAACGTTGCCATATATCAACATCATTTAAAAATTTTGTTTTTTAATTTTCACATTTTGTGATTTGCAGAAATTCCTGACTTAATACGGAATTTTGAATGTCGTTTTCGGAATCTGCGAAAAAAGTACATTCCGGTACATCTCTTCATTTCTAAACAATATCATGCATATTAGTGTAACTGGCGATTTTAATGCCAAAATCGAAAATTCATGACGGTAAAAAAGTACAATTTAATTTTTGCAAACAAGATTTTGTGGTAACAAGACATTTTCTACGTTACCTCCGAGGGAGGGATGTATACGTGGAAGTCTCCCATGGATATGACTGTAAGCATAATCAGAAATCAAAATAATAACATTATAATAATTAAGAGAAAAACTCTATTCTGGGACGGATATACAGTCAGATCACAATCCCTTAATAGTAGTTTTTAGAGTAAAATTTAAAAAAATATTGCGCAAATAAAAGAACAAGAAATATGATTTAAGAAAAATAAAAAATCCCCTTATAAGAGAAACAACAGTATGTTTAAAAAACATAATTAGGGACGACCTGGATATCAATGAAAAGAAAAATTAAATAATGATCAAAAATGATATTTTAAACCCAGACGATAGGAAGCATAAATCGTGGATGGCGAAGAAAACTCTTTAGTTGATGGAAAAAAAGAATAATAAAAAAGAACCTTACAGTGTAAAAATTATTAAATATTATTAAGACAAAGATAAACGAAGGCAAAGGAAAATGTCTAGAATAGAAGCCTTGCAGCAAAAATATGATACTTTCAACGCACCTCGAAAGCCAACCATGACGAGAAAACAAAATAGAAGAAAAATAAACAAATTAGTTGACAGGAACGAAAAAGTTATTATTAATAGGAACAAAATTAAAAAGACAGAAAACATACATAAAGGAATTGCTTGAAGACAATAGACCAGAATCTTTCTAGATAAATAGTAAAATCGGGAAAAACATAATAAAAAATCAAGTGGAAATTGCAATAAGAGATATGAAAAAAGTAGAATTTCTGAAGTTATTTAGTAAACTAGGAATAAACTAGTTAACTTTGTTATATAATGAAGTCTAGAACTCAGAATACCCCTAAAGATTGGCTAATATATGAATTTACAACTCGGCTAAGAATAAATCCAAAATTTGTACTGACTATCGCACAGTAAGTCTCATGAGTCACCTCCTGGAGGGATTTCTTAAAATTATACATAAGAGAATCTACAAATTATTAGAATAACAAATTTCGCCTACACATTTTGCAGAAATGCTGTTGGTACACGGAAAGTCTTCTTTTGTGTTCAAGTACTTTTTCAGAGATGCAAGGAAGCGAATATTGGTGTCTACGCTTGTTTTATTAACTATAGCAAAATTTTCGATAAAATACAACTTCATAAAATTATTGAAATATTGAAAAGCAGCGAATTAGATATTATAATAATCGTAAACGAATGCTGAAACCAATCGCCATTTGTAAGACTGGACGAAGAAAGCTCAGATGATATTAAGATCTGTGAGGGATAAGACAAAGTTGTGTTTCGCCACCGCTGATTTCTAACACATATTTAGAATGCATGTTTAAAGAAGGGCTGTATGAAATGGATGAGGAGATTTTGTTGAATGGTAAAAAAGTAAACAATATTAGATAGGCCGACGATACAGTTATTTATTAGACAAATATCTCATGAACATAGTAAGAGAGAGTAACCAGCGGTATAGTCTGAACATCCACATCAAAATTAATGGTCATCCAACATCAAAACCCAACAACGACTAATAACACTGGTCAACACTAATTTTATTGCCATCAAAATTTGAGCGATTTCTAGGTAATCTTGTGGTGCTGATTGGCTCTATTTTTGAAAATAATTAGCTAATTAATTACAAATTAATAGAACAGTGAGTGGTCTATAAGCAAGTTTCACTAAAAATGACAATGTTTTTAAAAAATATAAACGCAAAATCAATAAAACTCACAATGATGTTTTATTCGGTATAATAACAAAGAAATACAGTAGTCTAATTCGAAAAATTACAACTAATTCGTATGGAAAAAGCGCTGTATTTATAATGTTCTTTTATGTGGGTTGTCAGGAACATCACGTTGAAGGCTCCAGCAATAGTCGACCATCATATGTTTGTCTCATCTGCCCTGACATCTTTCTTCTACCACCTTTACATCCTGGTGGAATCTTTCTTCTTGTTCCTCGCTTAAGACCCCAAGATTGTCGGGAAATTTATCCAAATGGCTAAGAAGAAAGTGTACTTTAATGCTCATATTACATAGAACCTAAGTTTTTAAAGTTCTTCATAATTGTCCGCTTTGTGGTTATTCAAGAAGTTTTTAATCACCGAGACAAAGCTACACCAAGCAGCAGCTTCAAGAGTCGTCATGTGATTTATAAAATTAGAGTCTTTAATAAGTTTGCAAATTTGAGGACCATCAAAAATACCCGGTTTTAGTTTTTCCATACTTAGTTTAGGAAACGATCTAGAAATGTATTTGAAGCAATCGCCATCTTTGTTCAAAGCCTTAACAAATTGCTTTATTAGTCCTAACTTGATGTGGAGCGGTGGAAGAATGATTTTTTCCTGGTCCACTAATGGTTCGTTTAATTCGTTTTTAGAGTTTTTTTTTTGAATTAATCCTATTCTAAACACAAAAAAGAAATTCGCTATAAATCGACAGGCCAAGGAAGCTTGGTTTACAAAAAATGCGAAGAGATCGAAAACTAGAAAAGATCACGACGCACATAATCTTCATAAAAAGATAAGGGAAGCACAAGACTTACAAGAAAACGGAAACCATGTATTTATTAGACGAAATGGGAAAATAATAGCAGATGTTGAGAGAAAAATAAAATTGTGGAAGGAGTATATAGAAAAACTATTTCAAGACAATCGGGTGAAAGACGAAGGAAGATAGAAGAAAGTGGCCCTGATATAACTGTAGAAGAAATAAAATATGCCATAAAATACGAAAACCGGAAAAGCACCTGGACCAGACAATCTCCCAAGTGAAATTCTTAAGCTGCTAGAAGAAGAACATATTAATACGCTACAAGAATTATTCAACAGTATATACACAACTGGCATTATTCCGGAAGAATGGTTGATCTGCACATTTGTAGCCATTCCAAAAAAGAATAACGCCCGTCACTGCAACGAGTATAGGACAATTAGCCGTATGTGTCACACACTAAAAGTATTTCTTAAAATTATCCACCACAGATTATATAGAAAACTAGAGGAGCACATAGGGAACACACAATTCGGGCTTAGGAAGGGACTGGGAACGAGAGAAGCACTTATGGCATATAATATATTAATCCAGCGGTGTCTTGACATGAACCAAGACGTCTTTGTCTGCTTTATAGATTACAATAAAGCATTTGACAAAGCAAAACATGACATCCTAATGAAATTGCTGAAAAATAAGAATATAGATACAAGAGACCTCAGAATTATTGCCAATCTTTACTACAATCAAAAAGCGACAATACGTATAGAAAACCGAACATCAGAAGAAATCGAGATCAAACTAGGGTCAGACAAGGTGCGTCCTATCACCAGTTCTATTTAACTTCTATTCAGAACATGTAATAAACGAAGTATTAGAAAATGAAACGGCGGGAGTGGGAGTTAATGGAATTGCAATAAATAACATCAGATATGCGGATGATACCATCATAATCACAGAATCCCTCGAAGACCTGGAAAGAGTAATGAGAAGAATCGCGGTGGTTAGTGACGAAATGGGACTAAGCCTAAACACAAAGAAAACAAAATTCATGATTATCTCTAAAAGAAACTACTATAACGTTAACTTAAATATTCAAGGAGAGATTGAAAGAGTAAAGAAATACAGATATTTAGGCACTATAGTCAACGATAAAATGATAATACCAGCGAAATAACCTCTAGGATAGAACAAGCAAGAAATGTATTCTTAAATATGAGAAATGTCCTATGCAGCAAAGACCTCTCCCTAACACTTAAATTACGAACAGTAAAATGTTATGTTCACTCCACACTTTTATATGGAATGGAAGCATGGACATTGAACAAACATCTTATGAAAAAATTAGAAGCATTAGAGATGTGGACATATAGGAGAATTCTGAGAATCTTATGGGTCAAAAAAATAAGGAATACGGATGTCTTAAACAGAGTGAATAAACAGGAAACGGAAATATTGGATGAAATTAAACGGCGCAAACTTCAATATTTGGGATACGTGATGCAGCAGTTTCAAAAGTGCAAATTGCTAGGATGATTTCCAAACTCCGTAGCGGAGATGGAACATAAAGAAGAAGAATCCTATTCCAATGATCTTGCTTCGCTCTACTATCCCATAAGCAGATAAAATAAGGGTGTTTGGTATACCCACTTTGATGGCCAAGCAAGAAGTTCACCATTTTCAAATCCACACAAATAGAAAACTAATTTCACATTCTTCTTTAAGTTTTGTCGAGTGGGCGATAGGAATTAAAGCATATCGGTTGCCATTGTGCAGCAAAACACACTTTAAACTTCTACTGGAACTGTCTGTAAACAGCCGCAAATCACCTGAGACAAATTGCATTCCCGTTTGACGAAGAAGTCCGGGAATGTTGTTACAATAAACAAGTTCTTTATCTTGGCTGAAGTAAGAAACAAGTCCCAGCTCTCGTGTTCTAAAATTGTTATTTTTGTATCTGGCTTTAGACAGTTCTTTGCTTTTGACCTGGATGCTAGAAGTTCAGATACTTGCTTTGATAAACCGAGTTTCCGTATCAGTTCTTCTTGGGAGAACTGTTGTATTGAAGGTATTCCCTCATATTCACTTCCGCTGCTACTACTTTAAGTCCTGGTCCTCAATTCTTCTACTTCTGACAGCGGAACATCAGGCAATGTGATATATACTGGTATGGAAACCTCTTCGCTATGTAGCACAGGTCTTCTTGCTGATTCTAAATCAGGATATTCCCACTTCGGCTTCTTGTATCTATTAAAAACTTTTACATTAACTAAACAAAAATAACAATCGTCGTGGTTTTTCGGTTCTTTCCACACCATTGGCACACCGAATTTCAAACTTTTTCTCCATTTTTTTTGTCCATTGTCGTAACAATTCGACACAGGTTTTGCATACTATATGGGGAGCCCAAGGTTTGTCTTGATCTCCAAGCACTACGCCAAAATAAGCCTGATAGGCCTGCCTTACAAAATCTGTGATATTTTTTCGTTGTTTCTGTACAGTATATTCACTACAAATGTAGCAGAAGACATTGGGATTGTTCGAACAGCTTCTTCGTGAAGAACTAGTTTCTGTGAACAACAAACGTAATTTTTTGTTAAAGATGTATAAACCGCGTGCAGCAAAGGTCAGTTAATTAGTTATTCTAGTTATTGCACGTAAGCAAGGCTAGAATGGCCGAGAACAGTAGAGTTTTCACATATATTCTTTTATAAAAAGCACCCATTATGGCTAAATTTCTTAAAAATTTATGGTATCTACTACCTCAAAACAAAGAGCCAATTTGAAAAAATTACTTTAATTTTTTAATTCAGCAGACTTGAAATACCCTAAATTCGTTTAAAAATACTTGGCAACAAAATTTTTAAAATTTTATTGGAAGGTGTAATTTTAGGTGTATAAATAAGTTCTCAGCTTTTTCTGCAAAATTAAAGTTTTATTTAAAAACAAACAAAAAAAGCTTAAGTATCAAAGTGTTCTCCGTTGGCATCGATGACCTTTTACCATCTTTCGGGTAGCTTGCGAATTCCCTGGTGATAGAAGCTCACCGGCTTCGAGGCGATAAAGTTATCGATGCATTTTCGGACTTCTTCTTCTGTTCTGAAGTGCGTATCATCCAAGTGATGCTGTAACGACCGGAATAAATGATAATCGGAAGGGGCCATGTCTGGGCTATACGCCGCGTGTGGGAAAAGTTCCCAGCCTAACGCGAAGATGTGTTCTTGCGTCGCCTTCGCAACATGTGGTCGGGCATTATCATGGAGCAGGATGACTTTGCGACTTCCTTGTTCAGCAAATGGACTCTTTTCTTCGATTGTGTCGCTCAAGTTGATGAGTTGCTGTTGGTAGCGATCCGCCGTAACTGTTTCACCTGGTTTCAACAGTTCATAGTACAGCACACCTTTCCAATCCCACCAGACACAGAGCAAATTCTTTTTGGCGTGGATATTAGGCTTTGGAGTCGATGCCGAAGGTTTGCCAGAGTTTACCCATGATTTTTTGCGCTTGGGATTGTCGTACAAGATCCATTTTTCATCGCCCGTAATAATTTTATGCAGAAAATCCTTTTTTCGGTTCCTTGAAAGCAAATGGAGTGCGGTGCCACGCCGTCGATTTTTGTTGTCTTCGGACAGTTTATGCGGAACCATCTGCCTTCCTTTTGTATCTTACCCATTGCATGCAAACGTATGGAAATGGCTGGCTGAGTGATGCCAAGCTGTTCTGCATGCTTTTTTTCAGTTTGCGCATTATTTTGATCCAGCAATGTCTGCAGCTCATCCGTGTCAAATGTTTGAGGGCGTCCAGCGCGTAGTCGATCTTCAAGACTAAACTCTCCTCCGCGAAATCGTTGGTACCACTTTTTGCAAGTTGCATAACTTACAGCATTCTCACCATATGTAGCACAAATCATTTCGGTGGCTTCAGCAGCGTTTTTCTTAAGATGAAACGCGAAGTGGATAGAAAATCGAATATGCTCTTTTATGATTGCCATCGTGAACACAGCTGATTATTGGAGTTATGTGCATCAAACGCCAAATGGCATGATGTTTCGAAAGACTAAATGTCATTGCTTTAAAACCGCAAGAGAGCGAACTAATACGTTACATGTAAACGGCGATTTGCGTCCTGTGAAATCTAAAGCTGAGAACTTATTTATACACTTAATAATAAGAAACCTATTAAAAGGGTCAATAGATAAATTTATCTTAGTCCAACTTTTAGTGACCAGTGGGACAACTAACAATAAATAAGTATTTGTATTGATAAAGAAAGAGCAACATTTAATAGTATGCATTCAATATTTAGAATTCATCATTTTGCCATGGCTACAAAGATGCGATTATTACGTTGTTACATGTTTTTCGTACTACTTACTCTAATAGAGGCCACAAGTAAAAAACTACAACAACATTAAAATTCTGCGAAAAAGGCAAAAGAAGACAGTAATGTTAAATACAGTAATAATAATAATAACAGTTCCCTATAACAGGCGCCTTGAAGGCCCTTTGCTACAATCTAGAGCCTACGGTACACAAGGGTAGTAACGTGGCTAGCGCTTCGTACCGACCGCCTATTATTACCCCAGAATTTGACCTCCATGTACTCATTTATTGCAGCCTGAGTCGAGCTGGGCCGTAAAAATCCCAGCGATCGAATTGGCGAGAGCGGGATTCGAACCCGCAACTCTTGGTTTCGTAGTCTAGCGATCTATCCACTAAACCACCACGGCTCCCATTAAATACAGTGGAAACCTAAAAACTCAAATATATAGGCGAAACGTCAATAGATATCAGCTTCTACAGAATATACTGCAAGGAAGGACGTTTGGAAGGAGAGACCCGGGCAGAAGGAGGATATTGTGGCTAAAAAATTTAAGAACATCGTTTGGCGAGAATACAACAGAATTATTCAGAACTGTAGACATTAAAGTATTAGTGGTCAGGATGGTTACCAATATCAGGACGAATAAAAATCTAAAAATTAACAAAAATACAAAACTTTTCATAAATTTCCTTTTTTGTTTTTTTATTTCCTCTTTCATACATTGTGAAGGAAACCAGGCCTAGTACGTGGGAGATCTGGTATATATTTAATAATATTAATAAAATATGATAATATTATCAATATATTCAAAATAAATAACAAACTTTTTGAAAAGCTCAAAAAATAAGAAAAATTTTTATGATAGCCAATTATAACCCCTATTAAAAAAATAAAAGTTTATTCTGTATCTTAAAACTTGTAAGAAAACTGCGTCAAAAATATTCTTACAATTTCAAAAATATTCAGAAACAACGAAGTTATGAAATGTCTTTTGTCCTGTATCTCCAAAAAGGTTAGAGACATCGGGGTTTGCACCAGTCAATTTCTTTTTAAAATGCCTTATAAACCCATAACTAGTCTTCTAGATTGTGCGGAAATAGGTGTAATTCTTAAATCCTGTCGAATCTGAGACACCTTGTACTATATCGAACTTAATAGAAAAACCTTAAACAATTTTTGGCGTAACATTTATGTCTATCATAAGTCTAAAGTTTACGCCACTGAAGATGCTAAAATATACAAAATAAGTATCAAAATTTTGTTTAAAAAAACGATGCTCGCATGGAACTGCGCGTCTCCCTCGACTTATGATATTCGCCACATCTGTATAAATTTCTCATAATCGCCCGAGGAGATAAGGGCATCCTGCAAAAACAAGGCACTTCTGGATCGCTCGCAAGCCATCGCCTTTCGAAAGCTCGAGCCGCTCCTTTCTGCGAGATAAATATATTCATCGAAGGGGCGGCGCGGGCGCTGTGCAAAGGATAAACACGAGACGATAGCGGGTGAGCGACTATATCGTTAAGATAACGCTAATCCGATAACCAATTGCCGGCCCCCAGATAAACAACACCCCCAGAAAGGGACGTGATATGACAGGGGCCGTGACAATTTCTGCCGCCCGCTGATAAGGAAGGATTCGTCTTAGTTAAACGGCGGAGATGGGGCGATCCTCAGCCATTCTGCGCGCTGTCTAACATCCACGGGCTGTATTGGATTTAACCTCGTTCGTGTCGTCGTCTTGGATTAGCTTTTATATTATAATTACCTAACGGCGCAGTCGGCTTTATGAAGCGAAATGCCACTCTTATAATTCTGCTGATGATGGCGTTGATGATCCGAGCTTTTCTTCAACATTGGCGGTTTATTTTTATTTTTGAGAAAGATGGAGATAGAAATTAGTTAACTTATTGTTCTGTAACGTTATATAAGCAATAGTAGAAAATGAATGTTATTGTAAATTAATTTTGTAACTTAGTTTTTGTTATTCTTTTTTATATTCTTTCTAGGAGTATTTCTACTAACTCGCTGTGTTGTATATAAACATAAAATGTCACTTACTATCAATGGAGTATGGTGTACCCTCTCCGTAACTTAGGCTACCAAAAATACAATCACCACCAAACACATTTTACACTGTTCTTCAAGTGCTTTCTCCGTTCCGAAGGTCATAGCTATACGTATTTTGAAATGGCTGATCTAAATAATTGAGTCGCCGTACAAATAGACCAGTCTCTTAAATTCTTTAACCATGAGTGTCATTTTCTTCCTACGTTTTCCTTCCCTTCGATCTATCCTTGCATTATTAATTAAAGCAAATTGTATTTTTTCTTCTTATTATTATTTTAATGTTCTTTTCTTAATGGTGATTATAATACCTTTTTTTTTAATTTTTCTAAATACTTCTATATTTGTTATTCGCTTAACCCAAGGTATTCTCAATATCCTTCTGTAAATCAATAGTTCAAATGCTTCCAATTTTTTGATATCTGTTCTAGCGTCTATGTTTCCATTTCATAATATAAGACTGAAAGCACGTAACATCTTAATAATCTTATTTTTAATTCTAAATCAAAACCTCTGCCACAAAAAATTTCTTTTATTTTTATAAACGTTGTTCTGTCTTTCTCTATTCTTAATCTTATTTCTATTAAACAGTCATTATTTTTATTAAAAAATGTACCTAAAGAATTGTTTTTATACTTTTTCTATAGGTTTGTCATGTATGTAAATGCCTCCATTATTTCGAAATGTTTTAGTTACTATAATAAAATTGGTTTTATTTATATATTGAGAGACAGTTTATATTCTTCGCTTGCTCCTACTACTTTATCTTAACTTTATCTTCTCTATTTTCGTGGTTTAGTGGGTTACTAATCATTTCTTTTGGAATACACATTAAAGAGGATTGGTGACAGCACGCGTTCTTATCTGATTCCTCTCTTTATTTTAATTTTGTCAATGATGTTACCTTATATTTGTAAAACTCCTCTCTGGTCTTAATATAGATCAGTAATGATGTTAATATAATTTTCGTCTAGATTTTTATTTTTTAGTAGTTGAACTAATTGATTAAAAGCTTTGTTATAATTAATGAAGCATATATATATATAGCCAAATTACGCCTCATCAATATCTTCTTCTAATTTTTTGTAGATTCTATGGTGTATTATTTTTAAAGATGTCACAAAATTTATTGTGCCATATTTTGTACATACTTTTGTATTTGGATTTTTAGGAAGGACTACAAAAATTGATATTAACCCTTAAATGACGCATGGGATCCAAAAGACCCCAGGGTGTTTTTTGACGGAAGATTTTTCAAAGCCCGCTGAAAATGGCCTCGTGGCGCCATCCATTATTAGTTGTGCTTCAGCTGTCGAGGGGAGCGTCTTAAAAATGTGGGGTATTTTGCACCACAACTTGGTGACTAATAAGCGTAGGTATTACTTACACGCGGTGGCTCAGCAGGTTCAAGCAGTTGCATTCAAGTTTCAACAATAATACTATACAGCTATTATAAAAATAATAATAAATGTGTGATCTACAGAGTCCGGCAGGAAGATGTTACAAGTTACGAGTTGTGGACGGTACACTTTGGGCTAGAACAGTAACTTCAAAAGGAGATGAGACTGGGACTGAAAAGGTAAAGGACACGACCTACGGAGGAGACCAGGTATCCAACTAAACAACATGGGAATCCATTCAGTATGAAGAAGGATGAAGCACGACAAACGAAAAAGCGGGAGCCATGTTTGTCTTTACGTGAGGGGAGGCGCAGACCCTCAAAGAGAAAGCAAAATTTAAAGAGGATTGCGACTAAAGATAATATTGGGGTATATCATTTTGAGTTTTCAACTAGAAAGTAAGAGTTGTGCAAAGTAGGGAGAAAAACAATTTGGCATAGAGATATTCAAACTTAATAGAAGTTACATCTGCAAAATGTTAATGCTAATTGAAAGGAATTGAAAATGGCAAAAGTGTAATATGAAAATTTTTAAAATTGCAAACCACAAGTTTGTTTTATGTATGAACCATAAATCATCGACTTTCATGCACTTACAAATAATTTCTAGTAAAAGATTTCACTATAACCGATGAATTCTATATGTGTTTAAATCTTAATTTTTATTTGAAAAGATAATTATTTTTTATACTGTATCGGATACAAAGTAGTAATATTCATTCATGTTTTTCAAATTCAACTAATAATTTCCAAACTGCAACTGTCTTATTTGTGATTTATGTGATACACAAGTAAGAGGTTCAATTATCTAGTTTTAAAAATTTTTGTCCTGCCCCACTTTGGATTTTAATTTTTTTTTCACAGTACTGAACTGTTTTACATATTTTTTACAAATTTTACTTGGTTACAGTAACGGCACGGGTTCATAGAAGTCCTTAGTCATCTGCTGACATACAAAATGCTATTGTTAAAGTACATCAGTGGAATAGAATGCATGTATAGCAGTTCAGGGTTTATCAGTGAACCATTTTGAGAATTTTATGTGGTGTAACTATCAATAGCAAGTCAAGAAATTCAGTTGCGATAAACCTCAAATGCCATGTCCCAGCCCTCGGTTTACACTTAGACGTTCTTTGAAGACGCAGACAATTTTTGAGAACTGAGTTGCCTGAATGACTGGCTCATGTCCATGCTCATTAGAATATAGAACTGAAATAAAGTTTTCTAATCAGACCCGTTAAATTTTATGCTATTTGGAACAGATAAAATAATGCAGATAAAAGACTAAGCGTTAAGGAAACAAATATCTTGACAATTTATAACTCTCTCTCTCTCTCTCTCTCTCTCTCTCTCTCTCTCTCTCTCTCTCTCTCTCTCTCTCTCTCTCTCTCTCTCTCTCTCTCTCTCTCTCTCTCTCTCTCTCTCTCTCTCTCTCTCTCTTCTCTCTCTCTCTCTCTCTCTCTCTCTCTCTCTCTCTCTCTCTGTGCTCTCTCTCTCATCTCTCTCTCTCTCTCTCTCTTTCTCTCTCTCATTCTCTCTCTTCTCTCTCTCTCTCTCTCTCTCTTCTTCTCTCTTTTCTCTCTCTCTCTCTCTCTCTTTCTCTCTCTCTCTCTCTCCTCTCTCTTGTTATTTTCATGTGAACATGCCTTCTCCATTTCTCAATTTATTTCTATCCATGTCTACGTTCATCCATCCATTCCTTAGCCACTTTCCTGATGTCTATAGTACCATCTTAGTATGGAGCTCTTCCTGGCGTTTAGTTTATCTCCCATGGTTTCCATTCAGTCGTTTGTCTTGTCCATTTCTTCATTCTCCGATCCTCGCTATTGTCCTGCCATCTCCACTTTGCTATAGTATTATTTTGTTATTGACATCTTCCATTTGGTTCGTCTCTAATCATTTTATCGACTTTTGTCTATCAGTCTTTTATGTTGAGGATCGCTCTTTCCATTCCTGTCGTTCGGGTAGTTTGCATTATACTCATGGTCTTCTTTGTCATTGCCCATGTTTCGAACTCCGTATAGAAACCAGGTATTACACATTAGGTTTAATAGTTTTCATCATTCATGTGTATCTTAGAATCTTTTTCTTTACTCTCTAATATATGTTTCAATCTTTCCGTAAGCTTCCATGCGAGTCTAATGCGTCTATTTACATCTGCCGTTCTGCATTTATCCTGTCTACTCGCAGGTTTTGTCCCAGGTACTATATATTGTTCTACTTTCTATAGTTTCCTCCATTTAGCGTAATGGGACTCTGTTTCATCTCTGTTAGAGGTATCATCTTCATTATGTTGTTGTTTTGTCATATTCATAGTTAGCCTATTATCTTTTGATTTTTCGTTCAGTTATAACTTGCCATCATTCTCCTGCAGTTCCAATGCGATTTTCTTGCAATAAGCACTACATCGTCTGCGTATCTTAGTGTATTTAATTTTCGCCCTTCTATATTAATACCATGGTTCTCCCAATTAAGGTTTTGAATATGTCCTCCATTGCCAGTGTGAAGAGCTTTGGCGATATGAGTCATCCTTGCAAACTTATTCCTCTTTGGATTTTTTCTCTGTTTCTGAGTGTAATTTCACAAGTGCTTGTTGCATTCCTTGTATATATTTTCGATGAGTTCTATGTATCTGGAATCCACTCTGCTGTTTTGTAATGAGTTTATAATTGCCCATATTTCTATCGATGTCAAATGCCTTATTATAATCTATAAAAGCTAGATATATGTCCTTGTTGTATTCTGTTGTTTTCTCGATGATGTTTCGGAGTGATTGTATGTGATCCAAAGTATTGTACCCTTTTCTAAAACCTGCTTGTTCGGTGTTTTGATACTGTTCGAATTTGCTTGTTAATCTTGTTGTTATTATTTTCGTCAGCATCTTATATACTTGACATAAAAGACTTATTGGCCTATAGTTTCCTAGATCTGACTTATCTCCTTTCTTATGTAACAACACAATTACGGCGTTGTTCCAATTCTGTGGTATTTTCCGTTCTTCCAAGCATTTATTTAGTAGTATCTTTAGGTTTTTATTAATTGTTCTCCTCCGTATTTAATAAGTTCCGGATTATTCCGTCTTCTCCCGGAGCTCTGTTTAATTTCATTTCCCTAATTGCGTTTTCTATTTCGTCTGCTTCTATTTCCGGTATTTCTTCCGATCCGACGTTAAGAATATGTCTTCTTTTATTTTATCTGGTTTTTCTACCTTGGCGCTGTACAGATTTTGATAAAAGTTTTTTGTTGTGTGAATGATTTCTTTTCTATCATACGTGATTGTGTCGTCTTCTTTTTTTCAGATGGCTAATGATGTTGATATTTGTGTTTATTTTTCTTCTCAGCACTTTTAAGCTTTTGTTTTCTTCAATTGTTTTCTCTATTAAAACCTCTGTATTTCTTCTGATATCTTCTTTTATTTTCTTTCGTACAGTATTGTTTAGTTCCGTGTATTCTAGCGTACCTCGTTTACCTTGGCTTGCTAATTCTTGCCTTTTTTCTAACAGTTGTTTTGTTTCGTTCCTGATATTTTTTTTTTACAGTTTTTGTTTTTTGTTGTTTAGCTGTTTTCTTTCCTGCTTGTAATATTGCATTCGTCATCTTTTTATTTATTTGTTCTATTGTGTCTTGTTTTCTAATTCTGCTGTACCAGAGGTTTTTTCTCAATTCTATTCTGTATTCGTTGGTTTTCTTTAAGAAGTTCTCTATCTATTTCTTGTTTATTTTTCTTTATTAGTTTTATTCGTTCCTTTTGTGCATTTATCCTTATATTTCCTCTTAGTAATCTGTGATCACTGCTTGTTGGGTATTTGTTAATTACCGTCACATCTGTAACTAGATGTTTATGGGATGATATAATAAAGTCGATCTCATTCTTTGTAGTTCCATTCGGGGCTCTCCACGTCCACTTTCTTCCTTCCTTCTTTTTGAAGAAGGTATTCATAATATATAGGTTTTGTCTTTCTGTGTAATGGACTAATGTTTGGCCTCTTTGGTTTCTCTGCCTTATTCCAAAGTATCCTACTGATTTCTCATTATCTTCTTTCTTTCCTACTATGGCATTAAAATCTCCAATTATGATATAATGGTGTGTTTTGTTTAATGCATTTATCTCTTCGTAAAACTGATCGACTTCTTAATCTTCGTCTGTCGATGTGGGCGCGTATACCTGAATTATTTTAAGATTGTATCTGTTGGATATTTGAAGTATTAGATGTGCCACTCTTGCTGATATAGATCTTATTTCTTTTATGTTTTGTTCTACCTTTTTGTGTATCATAAATCCAACTCCTGCTGTGTTTGTGTTATTTTCTAGTATACTTTTGGTATGATATAACATATTTCCAGATGATAGTTTTGTACACTGTTCTTCTTTTCTTCTTGGCTCGCTTAGTCCTATTACGTCCCATCTTTTATCTTTAATTTCATTTTCAAATTCTACTAGTCGTTCTTCAGTTCTGAGGGTCTGTGCGTTGTACGTAGCTATAGTCAACTTCGTCGTCATTTGGCAGCCTTTCCTCATTCGGTGATTCTTCGTACCCTCTGGTTGTCGGTAGGATTCACCGCTGCCGTGGTGAGCTACTTTCAACCTGACGGGGACTGAGGGCCTTTCGTTTATTTGTGTATTCATGAAGGGATTTGTTGGGTTTTCGGCCTTAACTCACCGCGCTGGCCAGACGTCCCATCTTTTATCTTTAATTTCATTTTCAAATTCTACTAGTCGTTCTTCAGTTCTGAGGGTCTGTGCGTTGTACGTAGCTATAGTCAACTTCGTCGTCATTTGGCAGCCTTTCCTCATTCGGTGATTCTTCGTACCCTCTGGTTGTCGGTAGATTCACCGCTGCCGTGGTAGCTACTTTCAACCTGACGGGACTGAGGGCCTTTCGTTTATTTGTGTATTCATGAAGGGATTTGTTGGGTTTTCGGCCTTAACTCACCGCGCTGGCCAGACGTGTTGGCAAGTCGCAGTACCGGAGCCGTGTTTATCAGTTCGTGATAGTCGCCTCTGATTTTTTAGTGATAAACTGTACCAAAGATTTTCTTTTCCACTTTAACTTAGTACTGACATTGCTGCTGCCCTATGTCAGGTTTCACCATATCTGGCTATCCTCACCTAGTTTAGCCTGTAGGTCAATACAGTTTTCCGGGGTGTGGCACTTGGAGCCATAGGTGAGAATTGGGTGCCTCATGAGGACCAGTTATCGAGAACCACTTCCGGTAAAACCGTTGGTGTGACCGTTCCCGGTATAAAGGTACTACCTCTATGACGCGACCCTACACCCCTTATAACACTATGCTTCCTCAATAAAGGCAAATACTCAGAAGCCTCACACACTAATATGACAATGGCACTTTTATAGTTCAAGTTTTGAAATCGCCTACAATAAAGACGCCAGATATCTGATCAATCAAAAAATAGGTGAGGGTGTATTTCTATAAGTATCGTCACCAATCCAATCACCTGATACTTCCATTTATTTTACTAAGTAATGAATATATCTAATTTTATTCATTTCCTTTGTAACAACTATTATCATTTTATTTTTGAGCTGTTCAGATCATTACTTGTTGTTATTGTAGTTTAAGCATGGTTGAATGAATGTTATTATTAGTCTTTATATTTCTAACATTTTTATTATTTTCCCTTGCAATATGTAGTAAATTTAGAAATATTTATTATGCTACCAAGGTAAATGGTGCATCTTAGACTGACATAATAATGCCATGGCTCTAACACCCCGCACGGGAGCTCGGCCTGCAAACTAAAAGGTTAAGCCTCCCATATATTCGCCTTCTCTGCCTGGTGGTCACACATCATTTCTGATGTAGGGCGATGTGACAAGCACTGTGCGCCAAAAAAAGTATTACTGTTTTAAGGAAAAATTTTTTTCCAAAAATAATAATGCTTTCGTTACAAATAGTGTTATGGCGTTTTGACGCCTGGAGACACATCTAAGCAAATAGTCTATAATTGAGCACCATCGGAAGGAAAACCTGAAAAGGATAGATCCGCGAATTCAACCTTGTTCACTCAAAAACTGACCAGACACAGAACGTTTGATGCTTTGCATCATAATAGCAGCCATTGTTGCGCACACACCGAAAACAACAGACTAAAATAGTTGTCGGTTGCTATTCAACTTTTTCAGACTCGACAGATATTGACTAGAATAAGGTAATCCGCAAATATCATTCTAAACTACCAATAATTTTTAACAAAAAGTGATCAAAAAAAGGTTACTTCGATTTAATGTTTCGGAACCTTAAACTATAAAAAGTGGTCCAATGTCGCTATTGAGCAGACACAAAACGGACAAATCGATGGCCAATGCCGTACTTCTTCGGAATCCTAGATCAAGCAGCTGTAAATGCTAGTATTTTGTTGAAATGCGCATTAGTTATTAAAAAAATTAACAGTACTGTAAGACCCAATCATTGTTTAAAAAGATTGGCCGCAACTGCAATTGCGCTTAGATAATCAAACTTTGCGACTCAGCATTCGAATTGGAATAAAGACCATATTGCAGTTGGAGCAGCTGATGCAACATGAAAGTGAAAGACCAAAATTTTCTGCTAAAATAAGATGCGTACTGTGCAAGCGTTCGGAGGATAAAAAATTAAAAATGAAGTGTCCGTGTAACCAACCGATGTATGATCTTCATCGAATCTAGTTGTGTACAGAATGCGGAGGAGTAGAATAAGTTGATACTTGCGTTAAATTTTAATTATTATCATTTTTCTATTAATTGTACTTATGCAATGTGAATTATTACTAAAAACAATATTTTTGTAATTGTTTTGTATAAATAAAACATCTATAATGCAGAAATTATAGTTTTTTCGAAATTTTTTTCAATAATTTTTAATGTAACTTAGTAATAAAATTCTAATTTAAAATCAATATCAACCTTTAAAGAAATAATAGGAGGCACCTCAAAACAATTTCAGATTGAAATATTAAAACTCAAAAAGTTATAAACATTTTACGCGCTTTGGTCCAAGCTCCATTTTTGCCACTCATTCTTCCAAATAAATATACTTTTTGAAAAAATGGAGTAATACTACCTTAAAAAGTAGCATTTTAAGAGTTAACAGCTAAAATTTTATGATCAAATATTAAAAAAAAAAGTTATTAATTTTTTACGAAAAAACGCAATTTTTTATTTTTTTATATCAATACTTAACAATAAAATTTTACTTTAAAAGTTATATCACTCTTTAATATAGACATCAAAGACATACCAAAAAAAATTTCAAAACGAAATACTAAAACTCAAAAAATTATTAACATTTTACGCGCTGGAGTCCAAAGTACCCCATGCGTCACTTATGATACTTTTTTGAAGTGTGTCGTTTAAGGGTTAACCAATTTGGTATTATCCCTGTTTTATATATAGTATTGAATAGGTTTACCAGTCATATGAATATTTGTTTCATCAATCAGTTTCAGTAATTCAGCAGGGAGTTCATCTGAATCCGTTGCTTTTCCGTATCTTACCCTTTAACAGCATGGATAACCTCTTGCTTGGTTATTTCAATTCCATTATTTCGATTTTTTAATTTAATTTTGTTTTTATTATTACTGAATAATTTATCGATATATATTTTCCATTCTTTAAATATCAGTACGTATTTCTCCTGTTTTGTTCATTAGTACATTAAGTTGTTTGCGTGTTTGTGTCTCCATTAATTCTTTTACTTTTTTATACACGTTACAGTTGTCATATTTTAGTTGTAATTATTCTGTTTCTTGCATTTATTTTTGTACCATTCTCCTTTTGCTGTTCAATTTTTTTCGGATTTTTTATATTAATTACTGTTGTTGTTTTTGACAATTCATGAGCTGTAGGATTTCAGAAACCATTCAGTTTTGTTTTATTTTTCGACTTGCCAGCGTAGAAGATTACGGCTTTTAAAGCCTCTGAACATATCTGATAATTTAAATAAAATCGACATTACTAAAAGTAATCTATAGGACTACACATCCTGCAGATAAGTAAAACATACAAACTCCAAATGAACCAATTATATACCCCTATAAGCACATCAGAAACAGATAAAGTAAAACAAATGTATGAGAAGCTTTGGATATGGTTATGAAAACGAAAAACAAAAACTTATATGAATAAGATGGACATTGAAGAGCTTTTATGGTTGAATTAGAGACTAAATCGATTATATTATATTAAACAAAGAATGTATAATAAAAGATATTATAGTTTTAAAGAAATTTAACATTGGCAGTGATCAGAAACTTTTAAGGGCAAAAATACAGATTGACACAAGTTCAGGAAGAAATAACCTTATAAAGCCCAATAGATCTTTTATTAAAAAATAATTATTAAATATCTAAAATACACATTCAAAACAAAAAAACAACGATACAAAAACGGCCAATAATAAGAAACGCTCCAAGACTATCAAAAATGCAAAAATTTATTGAAAAGAGAAGGAACACAAAAAGTCCCTAAAGTACTCGACTGAACAAAATTATGCAGGAAAGAATAAGAGAAAATGTAATAAATCGCATTATACACAGAATAAAATGTTATCGAAAATAACAATAATCATAAAAGTTTTAAAAAGAAAAATCAAAGTACACCAACTGAAAAATGATACAGGGAGAATAAAACATGCTACTAAGGACATTGTCAAAACTTTTTACGGTAGCTTATATTAGTTTAACAATCCTCCACCACCAAATGGATATTTCCATAATGTAGAAAACGTCGGTTTAGAAAACTGAAGTATGCTTTAACTCGGATGAAGAACTAGAAGAGGATGTTAAAATATTTTATTAAAAAATGCTTTACAGAACATAAAATACCTAAAATCTGGCAAAACGTGCAAGTTAATTAGTTGTATAAGAAAGACCATAAGCTCAAACTGAACAATTATAGACTCGCAAGTTTGCTCTTTCGCTAATGTAAACTATTTACTACCAACATATTAACCAATAAACTCGTAAAGATTGCAGTACGATAGAGCACATAATGTGTGCGTCAATAGAGATGTGGATTGAATACAACATAAATTTTCTTCTAAATTGTTTACCTTGCTTCACAATATGTTTGTAAAAATTAAATCTAGCTAAAAAAGGTGTAAATATCGACCGCTGATATCTAAATCAATCTTGTTTGTTTAGTAGCAATCCCGAAATACTACAGTATATTTTAAGCAAACTTAAAACAATACTCGTAGAAATAGGCTTCTCATAAACATAGAAAAGTCAAAAGTTATGCTTCCAAAAGACACTATATTTAAAGATGGTAATGACATAGAAAATGGTTATATCTGGTTACATAGAAAACTTGGTAAAACTAGGTAAACTAGGGTTCATATTTCTTCTCTCTTCTTCTTTTTTCGCCCCCACCTTTTATCCTTTTGGGTAACGGGTTTCGGTTAGTAGTCCTTCTCTTTGTTCGCTAATTCCTGGATGCTGCCATGATTTTCAACACCTCTAATGTTTGCCCTTTTCTTTTCCCACATTTGCTATATTCTTCTTCTTTTTTGTAATTTTCTATTTTATTTGTTCTTTTTACTAACTTATTAAGGGTTATTGTTGTCAAGTGATCGTACCAATTTAGTTGTATCCTTATTATTTTATGCATTATTGGTTCTTGTTTGATCGTTTTGTTTTTAATTTGTTAGTTACTCTCTCTCATCTCATCTTACTAGCAATTCTATTTAGATGTTTCATTTCCGTTGTATTTATCTTTCCAGTGTATTCCTTTTGTATCGTTCAAATTTCGCTTACTTAAATTAGTGCCGGTAAGATTATGGCGTTATAGATTCTCAGTTTGGTTTCGTTATTTAATTCATTTTTCCAATATTCCTGTAGTGCGTAGCACAATATGTTTGATTTCCTCTTTTTATTTGCCAATTCTACATTTGGGTTCCCATTATTTGTTCTTATACTTTCTAGATGTGTGTCACTACTGTCTCAAGGTTTGTGATTTTACATTGTATTTGTGTGTTACCCAATTATTTCTTATTTATAATTATTATTTTGCTTTTCTGTTTGCTTATTTTTATTTTCAGTAATTTGATCTTTTTCGATATACCCAATAGTCTTTCCGCTATGGGTAGGATATCATCTGCGTACATTAATGCGTCTATTTTTACGCCATATAGCCTTTAATATCCCATTATAGTTTATCGGTGTTTAGTTCTTTTCCTGGTATTTTTAATCAGCTTACTTATTATTATTATTATTATAGATAATTGTTTAATTCCTCTCATTCATTCAAGCGCTTCTGTTCCTCTTCCTGCTATATGTATCTTTCCTTTCACTCTCTTGTAAGTGCTATACACAATTTGAATAAGTAAGTTTAAAATATTGGTTCCATACCACGTATCTCTCTATTAAATGCCGCTCTTAGATCTAAAATACCAGAATAATTTCTTCTCTGTTCTCCGGACTTCTCAATATTATCATATGGCTATATATGCCACACCTTACTTATTCTCCTTTTTACTTTCCTCATCCTATAATAAGGAAAGTAATGTAATCGACGGAAATTTGACCTACCCAGTTTTTCACATTTCTGGACGAATTATAGCCTCAAGACACCAAAAAAGTTGGTTTGGGCCATTGGTTCGTGTGTGTGTGTATGCGTGCGTGCGCGCGCGTGTGTGTGCGTGTCTGTCTGTCTGTCTGTCAGTCTGTCATTAAACAGGATATCTCGAAAACCGTAAGAGCTAGAAACTTTGGTATGCAAGTTATTTGTAGGTAGGGGTAACGCAGTGCGAAACTTTTGGTAAAATCGGCCGAACCGTTTGGTCGCAAGGTCGCAAAATCGGTCGTAAAGCGATCGCGAATCTAAACGGTTGAAGATACAAAAAATTTGTGAGATAAATGTGGATTTAAAGTAAAAGTTGGTGAAATAGGAACTCGAAAAAAAATTGAAGCCCAGGATTTTTGTCAGAATTACCCACATAATAGGATAAGGAAAGTCGTGTCATGTTCACACCAGATTTTTTGTGAATAGGTATCATTAAATTATTTCCTTGTCTGGTGGTATTTCTCTTGTTTTCCATGCTCTTCTGCAAATTTTCCAGAATCAGTCTATCCTTTTTCCCTAAATATTTAAGCAATTCCTGATTTATTTTGTTCTCTCCTCCTGCTTTTCCGTTTTTATATTTCTTATCCCTTCTATTGCTTCATCCCGTCTGAAGTTTTCTGTTCCTTTGTCTTTGTGTTGTATTGTTTTTTTCTTCTGTTGTAGTATTAAACTGATTTTCGTAATATTAATTCCAAACTTCATTGCTCTTATTCCAGTCTAAAATCCACTGTTGTTAGTTGTATAATGTTCCTGCAGATCATTTCTAATGTTTTCCCAGATTTTTCTTTTTGCTTCTTTGATTATTATTTTGACTTCTCTCTTCATTTTATTGTATTCATTTTTATACTGCTCTTTTTAATCTCCAGATACTTTTCTAAGCTTGTTTTTCTTTTTATCTCTGATTAAGGAAATAAATCCACCAAATTCTTTTTTTTTTATTTAGTATTGTTACATTTTATTCCATAAATTTTTTGCAGATTTTTATTGTATCTTTAAAGGTAATCCAGATTCTCTATTTTTTTTAGTTTTTTGTTGGTTTCTGTCCTGCACTTGACTTGAATATTCTTTTTTTATTTACTTTTATTTATTTTATAGTGTTTTTGACTTTTCTCTGCATTTACGATATTGTCTTTTAATGTTGGCGATCATCCGTGTTGTGTTGATAATTTTTGTTCTTATATTTTTAATATTTTTCCAAAGTTTTTTGTGCAGACTACGTAACTGCTTAAGCTTGTTAGAGTTTATTTTTTGACCACAAAGGTGTATTTATCTTCTTTTTCTTGTTCCCAAAAAGTATTTTATATTAATAGTTCATTTAATGGCAGAATTCTATCATCTTTTAACCATTTCTATTTAAAGTTTCTTTTCCGTACATTCCTATATTTCTAGTCTTCTATTTACATCCTTACTACTTGTATCTTTCAGTTTCTAATAATAATGATTTCTTCATATTGCTCTCTTATTTTGTCCATTATACTCTGTAGTTCTGCGTAGAATTATGTTACTTTCTCTTCTTCTGTTCCTTCTGCAAGGCCATATATTTGTATTCTTATTATCATCCTTTTTAATTATAAATGTATTTTAAAATTCAAAAATACTATTCATCTTAAATAGAGAACTATTTGACATATGTGTACTTCCGTTGTTAACGTATAGAGTCGAGATCATGTCGTTAATTAGGAAATTATCGAAAAAACTAAGGACGATTCAATGACCCATAAAACATGTTACTTTAAGAGTTAGAAAAAATTAAAGAACGGAATAAAGTAGATATCGTAAAGAAACTACGAAGGCAAAATATATAAAACACATTCTTAAATGGTGATAAAACTGTACAGAAGTAGCATGGAAAGATCACACAAGAGATGATTATGTAATATTAAGAAAAAATCTGGAAAGAATTGGGTACAGAGAGCACAAAACAGATCGGAACGGGAGAAGAAAGAAAAGAAAAAGGCATACGTTTACGAGTAGATGGTGAAAATAAAAGTGAAGAAAATTTCTAAAAAAATATTTTTTTAAATTTTTATTTATTTACCAACAATTTACTTTATTTATGTATCAGGTGTTTTAGATATCTTAATTTGTTAAGTATCCTTTTACACTTTACAATTATTATTAATGTCAAAATTGATTTCTTTCTATTTTTGTTTTAGTTTGAGTAAGAATTTGTTTATTTTTTAATTTTAGATGTATACTTTTAGTATGTTAATGTAAAAAAAATTATATAATTAATCTACATAACCATAAAGGTTGTAATTTATGTCTGAGCTTTAAATGGGATAAATCTGTTAATATACAAAGTTGCAAATTGACTTCCATTTTTACCTTTAAAATTTTGACATACTGTCATAATGGTTGCTTTTTGACTAGTTTCTCATGATTGCAGTACCCCAGTTTTCCTCATTGTTTAGTTTTTGTGTTAAAAACCGAAAAAGTTTTTATAACCAAATATCCTTTAAATAGATTTTTTGAACATCAAGTTAGGAGAACAAGGATCTTGTACATGATAGAATTTTATATTTTAATAAATGCAGCATCAAGCACAATGACTAACATTGATAATACAAACATAAAAGCAATAAATAAAAAGGTAATAAAAACGAAAAACAGAAATTGATGACGACACAAAACAGTTAATAGAAAAAGAGATATGAATAAAAATAAAGTTAACAAATCAATAAAACGAAACATACAAAGATACGAAAAACTAAATTAGAAAACCTAGTAAAATAAACATTAGAAAATAACAACAGAATAAAATGTCCATGAAACGACGTAGGCAAGAAGCCCATATCTTTCCTAGTAAATAAAGTACATCAGATCAGAATCAAACGAACTTCAAACCACCAAAAAACGATAATAAACATAGGATCGGAAGAACTGCCTAAAAGCAGAACCTGGGAAGTAGAAAATGCAATGTAACATATAGAAACAAGTAAAGCTTTAGAAGATGATAAAATAACAGATTATAGGAAAGGAAGGAGAAGAGCTAGTTAAAAGTGTTGCCAAACTATTAAATAACTGTGTTCAACAAGGCAAAATTTCAAAAAATAGAACAACACAAAAGTGATCATACTTCATAAAAATGGCTAGTAGAGAAAGTTAGAGAATTACAGACCGATAAGTATCTTGCTCCACATGTATAAGCTCCTGATTAAGATAATAACGAATCGTCCAATGAAAAAATTGGATGTATACTAATCGGTGAAACAGACGGGTTTCCGGAAAGGAGTCACAACCGAAAACCACTTTTTAATAATAAAAAGACGAACGAATGTAACATACCAAACCAATTGTCATTCGTCTATTATGAAAAGGTGCTTGACAGCATAGAAGCAGTCGAATAAAAAATTATAGAACAAGCAGCCGATATATACAACCGTTGCAAGAAATTGGCAATAAAGCAACTGCTATGTACCATCTAAACTAAACAAAAAATCCAGCCCAACTTAAGAGAGGTGCTAGACACCAAAACTATTTCCCTTTGCCTTTGGTCAAATATGGAGATTAATATTAACGACAAGAATCTTAGCCATTTAATATATGCTGATGACGTCGTGCAAAAAATATACAAAAATTTTAATAAATGTTAGATATATTAACCATAGAATCTAGAAAAGTGGATCTAAATACAACAAAAATTATGACAAAAAACGATACAACCTTAAAAATTGAGAACAATCCAATAGAAAAGATACAAAACTATACATATCTGGGACAAGAAATAACTACAGGAAAAAATCAAACTTGAGAAATAAAAAGAAGAATCAATTATGGATCGCTTATGGAAAACTAAATTTTATAATAAAATTGGGAACGTAAATAAACTTCAAACAACACAAAGAACTATGGAAATGTTAATGATGGGAATTTCTTTAAAGAGAAACCAGCACCTGTATATAAGAACGAACAAAAGTAATGGACGTTGCCGTTCATGCCACAAAACTGAAATGGTCACATCGCTAGGAAGATAAGGTAAAATGGCATAAACAGATTATATCATGGAGACCATATGACTATCGAAGATCAAGACGCCCCCAAAAGAGATGGGTCGATGATATTAAAACAACAGCAGGTCTGAAATGGATAGAAAGAGAAAATAATAAACAAACATGAAAAGCAGATCAGAAGAGGCATATCTTCAAAAATGGGCACAAAGCTAATGAAGAAGAAATGCAGTACTGTTTATTGTTAATATCTACTGGAGAGATTTTTTATCACTAGTCTTCTAAATTATTTGTACCCAATAAACAATTATCAACAAATGAGCAACCATGATATTTTGTTTGATTGTAGACGAAACGAGTTTTTGTGGAAGTATGACTGTTACGTACATGAAAGCTATGATTGTTTGATACTACAAAGTATATTTGGTTGCCTAAACTCTACGTTTTAAAAACAATAGTTTTTTTTGTTAAAAATCTACATTATACAGTAGTAGTTTATAAAATTTACACATTCTCTTTATATTAACCTTGTCCAATGATTTGAAAAACAGTTTAATGAGAGAAAAATGACAGAAAAGTAGAGCGAGTGGTAATCGAATTCATTATACGCGAACGAGAACCGTCATTGTGGAGTTTATCTGTAATTGACTGTAAGCAAAGTTAATAAATATTATTAGCAGCAGCGTTCACACGCGGGGTGCATTAGCCGGGGGTAGGTGTGCATACATAAATGCGCCGTGCACACTCCTGCATGAAGCTCAGCGAGCTGGAAGAGGGGAAAATGGGATTAAAGACATTAGCGTCCGCGTCCGCGTATTGTGGTTACTGGTGTGAAAGTGAGACCGTCTCTCCCCTGCTACACACTGAGCGCCCCCGTGCCATCCCGCATGCAGGATTTTTAACTCGATCGAGAGCATATGCCTCGCCGACTTATAACGATCCTCGGGGCTTCGCCTCTTTGTTGGCGCAACATCAGCTAGATGCGTAAGACAGGCCCGCTGCTCCTTTACGGCGCTGCAAAATTGGGTGGCGAGGCGCTTTGAGCGGCACAAAGGGCCTGGCCTGCTTGGATACATAAGTCAGCTATTGGGTTCCAGAAAGAGGCACAATGGCCACAAAGACGTGAGAATTGGAGGTGGATTGCGGCTCTTCACGGCGAGCGAGCGTTTGGCTCAAAAGTGCGCCGCGCGAGATGAAGCGCCGAAAGTTCCAGCGCCACTAAATCAAAGCCGAAATCGAATGTGTAAACAAGTGGCAGGCTTAGGGTAAATTACCCGAATAGAGCGCAAGTGATCTGATACAAAGCGGCTCCCTGGGGCTCGCTGCGATCCAAGCGGGGGGCAACCGACTATTAGTTCACCCTGTAGGAGGGTCGCTTTATGTAAAGTATACGCTGTTATTTAGTTTCACAACTTTAAACATGTTTGAGCAGAGCTCTGCACAATATTGGACTTGTGAATAGGATTACTAAACCATTGAAACATATTCATCGACTTAACTTATTACTACTTTGTTGCAAGTTATACGTTAGATATTTCATATCACAAAGATCAAATTGTAATTCTTATATTTTAATTCCACTATTGGTTTGCTAGGTGTAACATTACTTTGGATAAGAGAATTTATTTAACGATTATTAAATATTATCTCAATTACAATAATAAATAGCAATAAACAATTAAAATCAACAGTCTAAACTATTAAAACGTAGCTAAAATACATATAAAAAAATTGTCTCAGATTCATATTGTTAACGCATAAAATAACTAAAAGTTTATAAACAAAAAAATTAATAAACATTAAAAGTTTGTTTTATACTTATGCACATCACGAAAATGGTTAGTCCCAAAATCAAAAATTAAAAAATAATTCTATCAAAATTCAATATAAATGAACAAAAAATAAAAACAGCATAACCTGCTACATCAAAATTGATAAAGCAGTCAATTCACACTTTATTCTAATGTATACAGTAGAATATTAAGTAATCTATTGATTGTGATAACATGCACTCTTAAAAATGATTAGAATGGCAGAATTGCGTTCCCCGCCAATTCACGTTTATGGGGCATTATTTATTTGGATTATTTAGAAGTGGTATACCAATATCATCGTGTAAAATTCGATTACTAATAGACCAAGATGCATTAACTCTCAAAATTTTAGATTGTGGTCATATGTTACTCTCATATCCTTATAGGTGCATTTTGTACACCCAGATAAGCTTGGGGATAGTCTTATATAACAGTCTTTTACTTTTTTAAGAGTTTTAATTGAGATTTAAAATGCTTATGTTAGTTTAAAATTTAAATTCATCTGCATACTTTTTATTTTCAGATGCTGCTACCAGGCTAGCTATCAAAATGGAACCCAAAATACTTGCTTTGTTGTAACTGTAATTTTTACAAATTTAGTTACATCAATAGATGATAAAAACACTCAAGATGATTCAAAAAATCCAGATATGACTAGTAAAGACTCCAAAAAATAAAAAAGAATAATTCTAAACCGTGCCCTACTCATAAACAATCCAACCAAACCAGAACATTAGACAGACACGAGGTTTCCTTACAAATTTAAATAAATAGTATAGAGCCAGAGCAAACACCCAACAATACACCACGTAAAATCACAAAACCACTGCTGCTGTATATCCACGGGTAAATAATTACAGTAAAATTATTAGCAACATACAAGATGTTCTTAAAAAACAGTACGAAACGACACACTATCAAACTATATAATCAAAATCAATACAATCACCATAGATTAGTATAAAAACTTGCCAAACATGTAAAATACGAGAATATATTTTGCTACACCTACTAACTCAAAAAAGAGTATATTCCAGTAAAAGAAAATTAAAATCTGAGTAACCTGGTCCATATAGTACGTAATAGGAATATTATTAATATTTGTTATAGAGTTACCGAAGAACTCATATAGTTCTTTATAATCGGTCTAGAACCAAAGAAGAACAACAAGCCTATATTTGATGTGAAACATCTAGGCAATATGATTGTTACCAAACGAAAAAAAATTGCACGGAGCGTTCAACATCAGGAGTACGACGCTACGAAAGCTTATTGTAACACACTGGCAAATACAAAGGCTGCACTGTATATGAAAATCTTCAGAAAGTTAGAAATTTATTTTTCAGGACAGTCGAAAACAGAATGCTTCCATAACAGCCACCACCAAACATAAATAAATTCCCCTTACTTGGTGAACAAACCACTAATATAAGTACTAAAACCATAATTCTCACAAGAACAGAAGGAAACCTTATAACCACATATTCAACGAATAACAAAAATTCAACTCAAATCTTATCTAATTTTCTCAGGAAATTTAAAGCACTATTTCCGCAGCTTATCAGCCAAAACAGAATGGTTCTAAACATTCTTTCGAAAGTAATAAGCAAACTAGCATAACAATGGCAAATTCTGTACGCTTTGCCCTCTGGAACGCCAACGGATGTCAAACCACACACCAGTAATAATATTTTAGAAACTGCAACAGGGCAATAATCAAAATCCCACAATATAATGTATATTCTACAACCGTCCTGACGGTACGGCAACACGGTTAATCAGCTGCAGTTGTCAAAAATAGAATCGCTTACTATGAATGGGAGTGCTAGCATAAAAGTTTAAGTTTGCTCTTATCAGCTAATAATAGCAGCATTCGTCTATCTAGTGCCCAAAGTATGCCAGAATCACACAGAAGACATACACGAAATTACAACCGATAAAATAAAACAATCATTACAACTATCCAACAATAAAGCGCCCAAACCCGGTGAAATAACTATCGAAAAGCTAAAATCAGGAAGGAATAAGTTAGGGATTAACCTGGTGAAAATCTTTAATACCCGTGTCGACCAAAAAAAAGTAACAAGCGACTGGAAAACTGTCAACATTACTTTAATTTTTAAAAAGGGGGACAAAAGGCTACTAAATATTTACAGACCCATCTCGTTAGTTTACTGCACGTGCAAACGGTGTACACAAATAATAACATGCAGAATAACAGCCAAACTTGATGCATTCCAAACACCGATCGGGCCAGACAGACTTTAGAGCAGAGTATAGTAACCTAGATCACATACAAAAAGTGAGACAAGTAATGGAAAACTCTTCTTAAATACAACCAGCCACTCTATATGGTTTTCATAGACTTCTAGAAGGCGTTCAGTAAGCTCGAAAGCTGGGCATTAGCAAACGCCCTCCTAAGATGGCAAACCTACTTTCGTTACATTCAGGCGATCGCTAACATGTAAGTAAATGCAATAAACTATTTACAAATTTACTAGAGGATGTCTTCACAAAACTTTAGTGAAGAACAAAAGGAATAAACATAAACGTCGAATATTTCAGTAATCTGAGGTTTTGCTAACGATATTTTGTTGTTTGAAAATAGGATGAAGGAGATAGAAACTATGGTAGAAGAGCCACAGAAGAGATTTCTCCCAATTAATGTGGCAAAAACAAAACTAATTACAAATAGGAATGATGGGAGGAGTTATTATTGAATAGACGACGAATAAGGCAGGCTAAGTACACACAATTAGCGCAACAATTGATATCTAAAGGACCTATGCATGGTCGGCTTTTAGCAAACTAAAAAATGTCTTTAACAAAACATTCATGCAAATTCAAAAAATAAAGGTAGTCAACCAATGCGTACTAATTATCATAACATATGCTACTAATACCTTGTCACTAACAAAAACCAACGGGGAAAAACTGTAGGTGATAAAAATGAAAATGGAAATAGCAATGTTAGGAATCATACTATATATCAAAACATACAATGCATGGATAAGGAAAGAACGAAACTCGACGATGCAGCGAATAAAATAGTCAAACAAAATGAAAATGGGCAAGCCACCTTGTAGGTAGAGGCGACGATAGATAGAGTGAAAAAATCTTATGAAGAACTCAAACAGATAAGTGGGACAGAGAAAAGTCAAGAACAGTTGGAGAGATGACACTGCAAAAATAGCAGAAACACGACAAGCAAAAAAGGGCAAGACCGGACTGGGTAGAAGAATCTTGAAGATACGTCCGTTCAAAATTGAACTGGACGCTATTCTATGATGATGATGAATAATAGAAACAGTCTGCAGTCTCTTTAGATATGCTACTTTTACCAAATAATACTAAGAATTTCTACCTTTTTTTGATGAAAAGTTTATCATCAAAGGAGACTGGAATGTCAAAAACCTAGCATGGGAGTCTAGATTAAATAATCCAAAAAGACGTAACCTTGTGCGAAAGACACAGAACTTTAATTTTAATTATCTATTTTCCGAAGAGCCACCTATTGGCCTACCCACTCAAGAAAAATATCATATGTGCTTAACTTTGCCTTTTTGGCATAGCAAACACATACGCCTAAGCAGAATTTAACTATGATTTGTCTTCCGACCATACCCCAATTATAACTACTTTAAGTACAACCATTATCAGCAAAAACTCACCACCAAAACTCTGTACCAACTAAGATCATTTTAGAAATCTTGGACCCAAAAGTCAACCTTGCCATAAGAATTCAAAACTTCTAAGATCTTGACGAAGCAACCCAATACTTAACTACAATTATACAAAATTCTGCATAGCAAGCCACGCCCAGTACAACAACTAATCCTCAGAAGATGATTGACACCCTCCTCACATACGCGATCTTATTTCTGATAAACGCGAGGCGCGAAAGAAATGTCAAAGAAACAAAAGAGGCAAAATTAAATAAAGTTGGGAATTACACTTTTAAATACTTTATTTCACACTTATCGCCTAATGATTATACGATATGGAAAACAACCAAAAAGTTTAAAACAACGATACCTCCACTCAAAAATGGTAATACGTGGGTCGGATCAAACAAGAAAAATCAGATACACTCTTTAAACATTTTTCTATTGTATTTGCAACGCCACATTTCTTGGGGCGCCATGTCAATTGTCACCAGTATTGAAACCATTCTCGCCAGCTAAAGTTTGGATAGGATTTAATAACAGAAGAAGTTTTACAAAACTTTTCTCGAAAAACTCTAGTACCTATTTGTTGCCACCATGAAAACACGCCCTAACAAGTATAATCCTTAAGCCTGGAAAACGACCCACACGACCCTCTCCTATAGACCCATTAGTCGTTTACTTTAATGTCAAAGATATTCCAGCCACTACTACCCAAAAATTCAAGAAGTATGTGGACCTAGATTATATAATTCCAACCCATTTTGTTTTCAGAGAACATCAATGACATTAAATTGTTACCCACATCATGAAAATCCTGCAGACCAAACGTGTATGTACAACTGTCTGTTTATATATAAAGAAGGTTTTCTATAATGTGTGGCACGCGGGCCTACTATATAAGATCAAACTCCACTCCCCAGAACAGTTCTATTTAATACTAAAGTTATACCCACTTGAGAGAACTTTTCAAGTCAAAGTAAATAATGCAGGGCCCGACTATCGTAAAATAACCTTTATAATACCGCAAGGCATTATGCTAGGGCCGCTGCTCTATCTCATCTACACTTCTGACAAACCATCAATAGACAATACTGTAATTACCGCGGTTTCTGATGATATAGCTATATTTTCTATCAATAAAAATCCAGAAATAGCAGGATCAAACTTATAAACCGAATTCAACAGCAAGATTGGTTTAAAAAATGGCAAATTACTACCAGACATATTTTGTATCGAAAAACAGAATTAATAATGTTCTAATACTTCAGAAAACTGAAATAAAATGTTTTGACCAAAAATTAACTTGGATTACGGATAGTAAAACCAACTGTTATACAAAACTATTATAAAGGTAATCTGGACATATAAGATTCAGCTCTGGGTATGCACAAAGGCTTTTCACCCAAAATCCTACAGGAATGTCAATTGAAGGTTCTCCGCTCAGTCATAAATGCTTCTCGGTACATACGAATCAAGAAAATTCAGAGGCTTGCATGCAGGTACACAAACAACTTGATAAAACATCCAAATTACCTTATAAAGCGGTTGTTTAATGAACTGACCGTAAACAGAAGACTAAAAAGACAATCTCTACAAGATCTACCTTTATAGCCACCCAGGACTGGTAAAGATTACGGGAAGCATGGCACTGGCTAGACTCCGCATGTTATGAAAAAGTATATCACATTTGCTTATTACTCACACCTGAGTTCATTATAGACAAGGTTCAATAAACAAAAATTATCATTAATACACCCGGATTGATTATTCCACCAAAATCAGTGGTCATCTATAGATGGTAAATTAATTTATGGAGTGTCAACCTTCACTAATAATCTGTAAAAGTTTTATGGTATTTTGTTTATTAAAAGATAAAATACGACGCATTAAAAACAAAGAAACCTTATGAAAATGTTCCAAATGCTTAAAATCAATTATGTAAATAATTATTTATTACAAACACAAGTGCTTGAATGGCATCGACAATCTAGAGAAGCCAAAAAATATGTGGGCGTTGATAAATGTTCAGGCTACTACTTAACTGATATAATGATCAAAGAAAATGTAGAAAAAATTTATAATTTTGTAAGAATTTCGATAAAACCTTCAGTGCGATTCATAAAAATAGAACTTCAAATAGCCAAGACAATAATGCGTTGCATTTTAACCTAAAAACTTACTCTGTAGAAGCTTAATTTAAAGTTCCACATCGATTGATGGATGACCAAAAATTGTCCTAGATTGAGCGTTGTAAAGAAAGGTTGAAAAAAAAATTTTATAAACCAGATTGTAACTAGTAAAGATACATGATGTTTTTAACATGAACAAATAACCATGTGTTAAAGTCTGAACGGCGGTCACTAAATGAAAGAAATCTAAGAAAATAAAACTAATTTCTATTACTTTTTATGATTCCAAGAGGAAAATTGTGTTCCAACCGGTACAACAATTAATGTTGAATATTATCTTAGCGTTTGGTAGACCGTATTCATTGTGTTTCTTTTTTTTTTGCTTTAATATTTCCCCTGTTCACCTGATTTGGATCGCTGTGACTATCTTCTATTCCCTTAGCTCCACTTGGCGATGAAGAAAAACCGTTTTCGATCAAGTGAAGGCATTTAAAAGTCAGTGCCAAGTAATCTCAATACCATTCCAATCAGACATAAAAAAATCATTTAATGCACTTCTTGAATAAACAAATTCACTTAGACTGGTGTATATATAGCTATTGTGACTTTAAATAGTTTAGTTAAATTTAGATATTTTTAGTTTTGGGAGATGTAAGGGACGTCCCAGGACACTAAGTAGGTTTAATTAATACAAGTGATTTAAAACAAAATATAACACTTTTACGTAATTCTATTCAATTATATTTAGTTTATATTTAAGGAGTTTGCAGTTACGACTTGACAAATTCAATAAGAAGCACTGCAACGCTTAACTATAACTATAGTGAAAACATTTAAAAAATCAATCATGCCTTACTGCAACACTGAAAAATCACAAATAGATTATCTTTTCACCGTTCAAATAATGTGGGATAGTGCATCTGAAAAACCTAGCACCTCAATAACACTAAATTCAACAATAACTAAGAGTTCAATTACGCCGTCAGCAATAAAATGAAAGTGTCTTGTACCTCTACAATTAAGACCGTTTTTTACCAAAAATCGGTAATAAGCAATGAAGCTCATGTGAACTTAAGCGGCTTGTTAATAAATAAAGTAGCTATATTTGGAAGCACAAAAATTCCCAGGAAATTTACGTCCCACTTTTACACTCTTATAGAGTAACTGTTTGGTGTGTATTTTAGTAAATGAGATGTCATTTGGTCATATGTTTATTAAAATGCTGCAGAAAATGCAGAAAATGGTTATACGATGATTAAACGGAACAAAATTAACGATCAAAAATAATGAATTGAGCTTGCAAGACTTGTGGTTTCAACAATAGATAGAGGAAAGTACGATTGCAGGGCAAAGATCAGAAAAATTCAAAAGGGGATAAAGCACGGGGACAGTTTAAGTCCCCTGCTATTTATTGTTAACACGGATAAAATCATTAAACTTATTAAAAAATAACATTAGCAGTTAAACACTTTTATATGCGAACTATGTGGTATTTACAGAAAATATTAAAAAAATATAAAAGCATGGAACAAAGAAATTAAATTTACGAAAAGGCATGACATGCAAAAATAATAGACTAGAAAGAGTAAAAACGTACGAATATTTTAAAAGTACATTGATTACTTCCTAAATAAAAAAGTGCTATAATATAAAGGCTTACGAGGTGCAAATAAAAATTTATAACATAATAACAATACCAAAAATAACTTACGCATGTGAACATTTATAAAACTAAACAAAATACCATCAAAATAACAGAATTAAAAAAACAATAACATTAGAGATATAACAAAAGAAAAATTGATAATAGAAATAATAAAAAGCAAATAAATTAGTATGGCCCTATAGTGAGGATTAAACCAGACAGAATTACAAGCAATAATAAAAATTACAAAACCAAACAAAAAAGGAGACCAAGAAAAATTGGATAGATTAAATTAAAGATGGGTTTAAAAAAAGAAAAACAATAGGGGAAACGAATTCCAAGAGTAGCAAGAAACAGAACGACATGAAAAAAATAGATACAGGACATAGAGCCCCCTTCGACACCTGAAAAGGAAAACAGAATTTGCGGAAAAAAGAAGAATAAATCATGACAATAAGTCGGAACACAGAAAGTGTATTTAAACATGCGCTAATAAAAGTCATATTTCACAAAGTGTGGATTATAAAACACCGGAGTAGGACAAGAAAAAGGTTGGAATATTGGTAAAACTGTTCTGTAAGAGGTGAAGCCTGGAAAATTGTGCTTCCGTAAACTGCCATTCGTGGCTATAATAACAATAATTTGATCTTGAACTGCTAATTTTCTTGCGCGTGTGTTGATTTCAAAATTCGATGCTTTTGTGGTCCAATACTGTAAAAATTTGGAAATAAGCAATTGGGTTTTCCCCATACTTATCGTAGCAATACCAGATTAACCCAGTTATACAATTAGCGAACTAAGTTAAGGTAACGATTGTTCAAAAGATTGTAAATGCTATTATTCTAATTGTGGACTCAACACTAGATGTCGCTACGAACGCCGTTTAGGGTCCGGTTGGATGATTTCGTTGACGTTTAAGTCCTAACTTGTGACCATAGAAGTTGAAAGAACAAATCTTCTTGCCAATGTGTTAACTTCAGAAGGTATTTAAAATTTTCTTTATTACAACAAATCTATAAATTTCTAAGTTCTTCGACTCAAAAGATGGAGATATCAGTTTTTACCTTAAAATGTTATTAACCTTGTTATCTTTAAAACTTTGTTGACACCAAATGCCAGTTCGTGGCTATAATAAAATATTTGACTCTGTAAGAAATGCTAATTTTCTTGGCTGTGTAGATTTGATTTCAAAATTCGATCTTTTTGTGGTCGAATATGTAAAAAAATTTGGAAATAAAGCAAGAGGTTTTTCCCCATACTTATCGAATGCAACTGCCAATTAATCCATTATACAATTAGCGAACTAAGTTAAGGTAAGATTGTTCAAAAGATTGTAAATGCTATTATTCTATAATTGTGGACTCAACACTAGATGTGCATACAGAACTAGCTTTTGTGGTCCGGTTGGATGATTTCTGACGTTTAATCCTAACTGTGACCATGAAGTTGAATAGAAGCAAATCTTCTTGCCACATGTGTTTCTTGCGCAGCAAGTACTCTGCTAAACATTTTTCTTTATTACAACAAATCTATAAATTTTTAGTTCTTCGACCAAAAGATGGGATATCAGTTTTACCTTAAAATGTTATTACCTTGTTATCTTTAAAAACTTTGTTGACAACCCAAATGATGTGCCCGTGCACAGTCAAACCTTATACAAATCGCATCAAGAGCTTCTTGATGTTTAGCCATACGCATGATAGTGATAGACCAAAAACGTATTACTGTCTGGGGCCAAATGTGATACTGGAAAAACTTGAGAGTCTTTAAAGAGCATTAATGGTATGTTTTTATAAAGCCTTGAGAAGTAAATAAAAGGCTTCAACAAAAAAGTACAAATACAATAAAGGTAATTACTCTATGCGGCACTTTAGAAGCTTTTATAAATAACCTTTGAACGAATATGAGTTTTCAAGGCTAGGAAACAAAGCAAAATTGTTGTGTAAAAGTGACGCCTGCAAAGCAGAAATTATAAGGAAAGTGAAGCCAAAAGTTTCTTTTGGTGAAAACAAATATGAAAAATACAAGTTTTCTGAAAGGCTGATTACGTTACAATTTATTCTCTGAAGTTTAGTACGAAAAAGAATAATCTATACAGAAATAAGTAAAGATTAAAGTTTTCTACAAGAAATCACTTAAATGGAAAATAACAGAATACAGCAAAGCGCAAGTCAACTATTGGAAAGGCATGCTTTTGATGTAAAAGAACATTTCCTGAGAAATGTACATTTAGAAACATATTAAAGGATTAATAAAAGCATTGTCAAAAAAGATAAGAATACCAAAGTTAAAATACAATTAGAATCATGAACGTAGAGTCAGCTTTTCCCAATACTAACATCGTTCTAAGTATTTCTAGGTATTAGAGTTACTTTCAGCTCTTAAGAGGGCGAAAAAATTTTTAAGATCAACGTTAAAACAAGAAAAAGTGACGGCTGTTACTCTTTTATTTACTGTGAATGAGTTTCTACAAAGCCTTTCTTTTGATATTATAGTAGGTTTGGTGATTTCAAAACTAAAAAAAATTTTAAATAAATATTTTAGAAGAAATGGACATTCGTTTTTATTTTTTCTCGTTGATGTACAAATGTATATAAGTATTGTATTATAGTATGTGTATGTAATGAACACTGTTAACGAAAACGGTATACATGGAGGATGCCGTGTGATATCAGCCGATACAAAAGTGTCTATATAATAGTCAAAAAAAAAATATAAGAACCAAGTTAAAGAGAGCAGAAGCTATTCTAGCCTGAACATTGACAGTGACTATAACATGGTCATGGTGAAATGCAGATATAATACAAAAATATTAAAAAGAACAAACAAATGAAAAATATAAACACTGCAAGACAACCAAACAAAACTCTAGAAAAGTACCAAACAAAAATAGATGAAAAGGCATAAAAGACAACATAATGAAAGCAATGTACCGAAGTGATAAAAAAAGTGAAACAAAATTTGCGAAAACCATGGAGGTAATTCAATTAATAAAGAAGAGAAGAAAATATAAGAATAACAATACTGAAAAGGAACAGGACAAGTACAGACAACTGAGAGACAAAATAGACAAGAAAAGCAAGAGAAAGATACGTAGAGAACAACTGCAAAGAAATACAAGAAGAAATTAATAAAGGAAACATAGAAAATGCATATACGAAAATAAAGAAGTTATTCAAAGAGAAGAAGAAAACAAGTCATGACATACGTAAAGACGACAGAACTACCTCTCTGTCATCTGTTACAAAGCAGATGACAGAGAGCAGACAGATGAAAACAGTATATAGAGAACTTTTATAAATATAACAATAGGACCATCGACACTGAAAGCAAAATTCAAAAAAGCTCTAAAAAGTCTTACGAGTAAAAAAGCACCAGGAATTGACAAAATCCCAGCGGAAGTAATAAAAAACCTTAGTCAAAGAACAAAAGATCTGCTCTATAAATTAACAAACACAATATATAACACAGGACACACCCCAGATGATTTTGCAAAGAGTGTGATAATAACAATTTCAAAAAAATCGGTAGTCGAAGGTGTGAAGAACACAGAACAATACGTTTAGTAACACATTTCTAGAAAACAATAACAAAGATAATATACGGCAAGAATAGAAAAAGATTAGGAAAAACCTAACTGAAGACCGATTTGGCTTCTGAAAGAAAATAGGCACAAGAGAAACAATATTAGCAATAAGAATGATTATAGAAAAGACGCTAAAAAAAACGAAAAAGCGTATGTAGCTTTTATTTGACACCGAAAAAGCGTCAAATGGGACACGATGTTTAAGATACTAAAATACATAAAGATAGACTATTGTGGCAGAAGTTTTATATATAACCTGTATACAAAACAAAAAGAAATAATAAGAATAAACGAAGAGGAAAGGGAAATAACAATAAAAAAGATAATGAGGCAAGGATGCACACTGTCTTCCCTACTGTTTACGTATAGATACAAAAAGCCATAGACACGCTAATCTCAGAAAACAAAGAAGGAATTAAAATCGCCGGACTGATAAATTAAATTTGCTTAAATGATGAAAACGAACTACAACAAGATCTAATCACAGTGAATGATAGACTTAACAATGAGTATAATATAAAACTAAACAAAAAAGGCAAACGTTATAGTGTGTACCAGATCCATACACAAATACAAGAAGATTAGCGAAGATAAAAAATGTAGGAAAAAATGAGAAGTAAGGAAAGTTTTTCTCGACAAGAAGAATTAGCGACATCAGAAAACATCTCCCTACAGGCGAGAAAAGCATTTTTACAGTCCTTGCTCTGTCTGGATGCGAAAGCTGGACCTTTAAAGTATCAGAAAGAAAACACCGAAACTGTGCTGCTAGTTCTGTATGAAGAGAGTACTCAAAATCAGTTGAATAAAAAGAACAACAATGAGGAAATTCCCATAAAAATAAATGATAAAAGAAAACTGATTAAGGATAATACAAAAGAGAAGATGTAACTCACAAGCCATAACCTACAAGACATGATAAAAAGATTATAAAAGAAGAAACAGAAGAAACGAATCAGAGAAAATCATCGCGGCTGAAATACATCAAACAAATAATGAACGATGTAAACGCAAGAACCTACAAGGAACTGAAAGAAATGACACAAGGTCGACGTATGTGGAGAACTGTTACAAACTAGTCGAAAGGCTGAAAACGTGAGAGGAAGGGGGAAAGATGTAATGAAAATTAAAAATCAAATTCTTTGTAATGTTTGATAATGTCCAATTAATCGTTCATTGAAAACCCTTTAGCATATACATGGAATTTGTTCAATGGAATCTGATATTGATATTAATTAGATTTTACATTTCGTCTTTGGATTTGTACGCTTTTATTAATATTTGAATTGACTTAAAATCTTTTACAGAACGAATTGAAAGTTCAAAATTAAAGACCAAATGGTCTGTACGTGTAAGACCTTAAGAACACGCGCTGAAAGCAAACTGCCGGTGTGAGGCAGAACATGATACCGCTGAAGAGCTGCCCTGGGTGGCAACACACGGAAGAAAGTAAAAACCTGGGGGGTCCATCGGAGACAAAGCGGCTCGTGGCTGCACTCACCTCGGAGGAAACAATGCGCGAGCTGATTGTTGCAGGCACTCCAGCCAGCTCTGGAGAGCCCCAGGATCGCGACCACCTTTGCAGCTGCCAATTTCCTCCTCTTCCCGAAATGCAGATACGGCACGCGAATGCCGATGCTTACAATATAAATTACCACTCGACGTCGAGTGCAGCTCGTCATTGTTTAACTGCAGCTCTCGGGTGAATGAAAATGCAGCCCGTGACTATCGGCGCATCTGATCGCGATGTGTTGCAGCTTATTGTTCATTATGTTGTTGGAGAGGACGGCGGCGGAGGCAGGCTCGGGACGCCGATTTCCGCGGCTGCTCGCCGGCCGGCCATAAAGCGCGGCTCAGGAACAACAATATTTCGGGGCGCGGGGCGCAGGAGATGGCATCTTTCGGAATGGAGGAGATATGACAAGATGGCCGAGATATGACGTCACGGGCCCGTATTGATCTCGGGCAGACAAAGCGTTCGCGATCTGCAAGATGCCAGCCACTCCTGATCCCACGGCCGAAGGACTCCTTCAGGACTCGCGCGGGGATTGATTTTCGCACGGCGCTGACGGATCCGCGCGTTATCGCCCATTCCGCGCCGCAGCCGGCCGAAATCGCATAATTAAAAGTTCGCGGCGCGTCGATCTCCCGCGGGGAGATGCGGAGATAAAAAATCGGCGGCGGCGGCGCCGGGCTCGTCCGTCGCCGGCGCCGCCAATTAAAGGAGGCGATCGCTAATTGCGTTGCTTAACGCGGCTTAATTCTGGCTCACAGCGTATTATTTACAGCCGAAGCATCGCGTTCTGGGAGATGGCTATCGGGCCGCTCCGGTCCAGGCAGATTTCAGATTGCTCTCCTGTTTACTATTTACTTATTGGCAGCAATTCTATTACTGCACAATAAACAGTACGTGCCTGACGTGATGCAGATGGTAGATTAAGTGCGGGACTGCACGTAACGCGGGATCGCCAAGTGCACCAAGCGCATGCTATCACTAATCGAATTGTTTAATAGAAAAACGCCCATTTACACCTAACATCAATTAACTATTGCAACTAATTGCAAATTAGCCGCGATGTTGCCACATTTTTGCAGCTTTTTTTGTTTTTACTGTGGTAATATCTACTTAAAATATAATTGTTTTCTTCGAAACGGCTTAACAGTACAAAACGATCAACTTGTGTGAGCACGACTGTATAAAATTCCTAACAATTTTATAGTTAGAAGACAAAATGAAGAAAACCATATCGTTAGTTCGATAAAAATTGTTCAAATAAACTAGAAGAAAAAGAAAGAAAGCTAAATGATTAAGAGAGTGTCTCTATAGTCCAAATCAAGCTTCAGAACGCGTCCTATAAGGGTTAATGGCTCCCTGATCTGACAAGGTAGATCCCATGACACGTCGTATCAGCTCTCAGTTCAGTTTGAGTTTTCGTTTTCGTGTCATTTCAGAGAAGAAGGTTTGGTTTTACATGATCCGTTCAGTTCTCAGTCCTTTCAGTTCTCTGTTCAGTCCGAGTTGCGCTTTCAAAGTGTACGTATGTTCAAAAATGTTCAACTCCATCTGTCTCTGATTGAGTGTGAGCCCCCCTAAAAATAAAAAAATAATAATAACTCTTATGACCTAACCAGTGTCCTACTAAATTTTTTTTTCTTGCAGATTTATTAGCAACCAAAACTTATAATTCTATGAGCTAATTTGATAACTTAAGTACTAATACAGTACTGACTATGACGTGATGAAGCCGCTTCTATCGACGGCGTCCTCAGCTGGCCAGTATCGTTTTAAGCGTCTATCATTGGGTTCTTCCAGTAATGGGTGTAGAAGTATGTTGTTGTGACTTTCCAGTTTTTCATGGTAGTTCGTACTTCGTTCCCTCATAATGTCTTTAACCTTCAGGTCGTCGTGAAGGGTTTCATTTGTGACGTGCCAAGGTGCATTTGTGATCATTCGTACTATTTTGGATTGGCATTGGATTAAGGTTGCATTGGATTTGCTCGTGCATCCCCAAGGTTCTGCTCCGTAAGTCCAAATAGGTTTTATAACAGTCTTGTATAATAATAATTTATTCTCTAATGATAGGCTTGACTTCCTTCCAAACAACCAGTGCAAATCTTTTATTTTTATTTGTTTTCGCTTTTCGTTTATATGCTCTTTCCAGGTTAATTTGCTATCTAGGTGAAAGCCTAAACACTTAGCAGTACTGGATTGTGGTATTTCTACTCCATTAATGTGAACTAATGGATAATGATTTTTCCTCAATGTGAAGGTTACTTGCAGAGATTTTATTTCATTGATTTTAATTCTCCACTTTTCGAACCAGATCTGCAATTCATCTAGATGGTTTTGTAATTTATTTGTGGCTGCTATTGGGCCCTGGTCTCTGGCGAGAATCGCTGTCTTGTCGCGAATGTTCCTCTTGTAGTGTTGGCAGATAGGATGTATATAACATGTACAAAAGTGGTCCTATAACACTGCCATGAGAAACTCCCGCTTTAATGGCACATTTTTTAGACACTGCTTAATTTACTCTTGTTCTAAACGTACGATCACTTAAGTATTATTTGAGAATTTTGTAGTAGGGCAGAGGTAAAGTAATGTTTAGTTATGAATAATAAGCTTTCATGTCAAACCTTCTCAAAGGCTTGGTTAACGTCTAGAAAGGTTGATGTGCAATATACTTTGTTTTAACTTCGTTAATGCTTTGAATAATCCGGTGAGTCTGTAGACCTGTAGATCTTGAAAGATCTTCAAAGCAATAGTCTCTCCAAAATTGTTGCTATTATAGAAAAAAGGATTATTGGTAGATATGAAGATGCAATTTTTGCATTCTTTCCTGGTTTCGGTATTAATACGACTTCAGCTTTTTCTATAATAATTGTTTTGGCCAGTAATTTAGTCTTCTCCGTTAGAATCAATTCCTCATACTCAACAGTTAGACCTATCCATGCTGGTGTCCCACAAGGATTCATATTGGGCCCAACACTATTTAATATCTACGTCCATAATATACCTCAAACAGACAATGCAGCCATTGCTATGTACGCAGATGATACTGCGCTACTTACCCAGAGCAACGAACTATTGGAAGCATCAAACGAACTACAATCCAGCCTAAATACAATATCAAGCTGGATGGAAAAATGGCACATAAACCTTAACTCAACCAAATGTCAAGCCCAAGTGTTTACCTTACGACGCCTCAGAGATATACCCAACATTCAAATAAATAATGAAGAAATTCCATGGAACACGCAAAATAGCCCAGTTAAGTATCTAGGGGTATACTTAGACCAACGACTAACCTGGGGTTTCCATATTAACCACAAATTGAATGAAAGCTATGCTAGATTAGCCCTACTATACCCACTGATAAACAGAAAAAGTTCTCTACACATAGACTGTACAATGCTAATCTATAAATCAATAATTAGACCAGTGGTAATGTATGCATGCTGTGTATGGGGATCTGCTTCACCGACTCACATCTACAAAATACAAACACTACAAAATAAGATTTTTCGAATAGCCACAAATTCTTCATGGTATATAAGGAACCACCAACTACACGCTAAACTAAATATCCCAACCATAGAAGAACACATTAAAAAATTAGCGACAACCTTCTTTAAAAATTTAAACAACTGTGCAGGAGCAGCCCATTACGCACTAGGAATGAGACACATACATCAACGCTTGAAACGCAAACTGACGCAAGATCTCCTCTCAACCGATAATAGTAGTGATAATGAAGTATAGAGTAGTGACAAAACCAAAATAATACAACAATAAAACTAAACAGTGAATGGGTAAGCCAATAGGCAATCCCTAAGCGACAATAGTGTTACATGTAATCAATAGTTAACAAAACCTTATATAGCACAACGTTGCTGATCTGGTTAAATAAATTTAAAAAAAAGTCTTAGAATTGCTTTATATAGGTACAGTAAAAGTAAAATTCTTTTTCTTGGGAGTTTTTTTTATTATTTTCGGTGTTAATTTATCTATACCTGGTGCTTTTTTTTGTATTTAAGGAGCTGATTTCTTGTCGAACTTCTTTTGGGGTGAATATTCGGGTCGGTCGAATGTTTTCTGGTATAGACGTGATGTCTTATTCTATTTTCTGATCATGTTGATTATCATGCGGCGTGAATACTTTGCTAAGATGCTTTGCAAATAGATCTGATTTTTCTTCATCACTGCGTGCCCACTGTCCTGCGATGAGTCCATCTTAATTTCATATAGGTGGTATTGGTATTTTGGGTTTCTTAGCTGATTTTATTGGTTTCCAGACACTGTTGTCGAATCGATTTAGATTGGTAAGATATTCTTGGAATTAATGATCCTTTAATTCTTTAAATGTTACTTTAAGTTTGTTACTAATTCGGTTGAATTATGTTTTGTCTGCTTGTGCATGAGTTCGTTGTCATTTTGCCTTGGCTCTTCTTTTTTCAGCTGTAAGTTGCTTCAGCGGTATGGGTATGTTTCTAGGTTTCTGTTGTGCCTCATTCTGAGGTATAGTTTGTTGAACTGCTCGTTTAAGTATATCTGTTAGATCTTCAAGAGCTTTATCGATTTGTTTCGGTGTCTTAAGACTTATGTTTAGTTTTATTACATGTTCTACTTTATGTTTATATTCTTCCCAATCCGTTTTTCTATTGTGTAATTTAGGTTTTCTGATTATGACAAACATACTGACAGTTGCAATTATCGGTGAGTGATCCGACGAGAGATCAAAACTTGGAGTTACATCCACATGTGATGCAGAAATTTCATTTGTGACATAAAAGTCTAGAAAGTCTGGAACCTTATTTGAGTCCGTGGGCCAATAAGTCGGGGCACCTGTTGATAAGTATGAGTAATACTGCTCTAGTAGCAGCTGGTGAATTCTCTGCCTTTCTGTGTGATCAATCGTGATCCCCAAAGAGTGTGTTTACTATTATAATCACCACCCGCAATGAACTTGGATCCCAGTGTTTGGAAGTGGGCAGTACACCGATGCTATCGTTAAGTCATATGATAACACTTTTACTTTAATTAATGTGCCCTCCAGATACTCTTTATTAAATTTTGGAGGTTCATAGTAGCTAATGCTATTTTTAATAAGAATCGCACTTCCGACATGTGATGTATTATCCGGGTGATTACAATAATACGTTTTATACTGTTGTAGGTTAAAATAAGATTTGTTAGTAAAGTGCGTTTCGCTGATCAAAAATATATCTATTGCGTTATTATCAAGGAATAGTTTTATTTCATTTTTATGTTTATGGGCCCCATTTACGTTCCATGTTACTATTCTATTGTGCATTTTATTTATCAGCTTTATTAACATGTTTAAGACCATGCTATTTTGCTGTATAAGTTGGTTAAAGATTGACTTGAATTTTTCTAAAAATTTGTTCAATGTTATTATAGAGGCATCGTCTCCTGTTTGTGTGTTCTATTGTACAACTCTTAATATCCTTGCATAAGAGAGGTCTTGTCCTTTGGATACTCGGCATTGGTTGTCTAGTTGTGACATGGTTGTGTGCTACTTAGGCTGACTGGATGTTAAGCCTGTTGTTGGTATTTTGTGGTTTTAAGAGTTTGTGATAAAATTCTCAGCCCTTATAGTTCGCTGTGTTTGGACCATCAGATAACGCATACTTTGCAGATTTTTTATCTTTCTTCCAGCTGACAGTGGTGTGTTTCCCCCGACACTTTACACAAGAAAATGGTCTGTTGCAATATGCTTTTGTATGTCCATATTGCTAACATCTTATACACTGTATCAAGTCTTTAGTTGTTCTCAGTGGCTCTATTTGTACTATACTATTTAGCAGTTTGTTGTTATTGAATATATCTTTGTTGTTCCAGATCAACAAAAATATATTTAAAGAATCCTTAGTTTTTTTGTCTTGCGTTATTTATGTTTTTGTGTCGTGTCCAATATTAGTTAGTTTTTTTTTAATATTGTTAGTGTCAACTATGTGGTGTAGGTATTTTTAATAAGAAAAAGTTAAATTATAAGCAAGTGGTCTTCAACTACAAATTATTAAAGTCTAGAAGAATAGTCGAAAATGCGTTTGGTATACTGTTTAATAGATTTCGATTTTTTTTAAACCGCTGTAAATTTGAAAGAAACTGAACATGTGAATATCTTCATCTGAATATGTTATGATCTTCACAATTTCTTAAAGAAATGTTCTCAAGATTTATGCATTACACCCGATTTAAATGACACAAATTCAATAAGATTATTGAACTGCAAGGGCTAATTAACACGAGCAAAGGAAATGTCAGTAGTAATACTAAATATGTTCGAAACAAGTTTGTGGAATATTTTGTTAATAAAAGTCGGGTTCAATGGCAAGATGATTCAGTATAGAAAGTATATTTTGGATAATTTTTTTGGTTGTATAATTTTTTGTGGTTAAAAATGTTTAAAATAAATTATAAAATGTGAAATACATTGGTTCTTGATTACTGCTCTAGCTATGCATTTTTAAGTACTGATTTTATCCTTGTAGTCCATAGTATTGATACTTGTTCCAGTCGACTGTTGGTGACCAACCAAAAGAGGTCATTATACTACAGTAAAGATTTGTGTACTTTTCCACTTTATTCATTATCTTTAACTTTTTAAGTTTCTTGTTATATATTGAGCGCTGGCTATTACTTTTGATCTTCACTATCGCCTTGCTTTGTATTCTTGATATTTTTTCAATAAGAGAGTATAGGCAGCTTCTCTAATGTTTGCATTGTGATAGTGTGGGTCCTTTTTGATCCACAAATATAGAGAAATTTTATAAAATTTAATGAACTCTACAACAAAATCGTTATCCTTCTTGGACATAGCGACGCACACTGAGCCAGACTTTGAAGAGAATTGATGCGAGAAACCGGACTGAGACATGACGCGTTTGTTTACCCAAGTGAAACAAATTCCGTCAAGTTCCGTCTTTGTTTCTGTTCTTCTTTCAGTTTTTAGTTTTTACACATAGGAAAACTAACGGTTCTACTGAAACTGAAACTTAAGTGAGAACTGATATGATTGTGTAAAAAGCCCTTAAAATTTATTTTGTCATTAATAAATAAAATTCTCAAAGTTATCAAATGTTCAGATATTAAAGTTGAGCACTGCGGCTTATTTAAGCAAATAAATGAGACCTAAATAAAGCACTGTGATTATTGTAAGATTATAAGTAAGTTGAAGTTTGAATTAATTGGCACTAAGTAAGCCGTGGTAGACTTTGATTAGATATGAATACAGAATTGCACAAAAATAAAAATTCTAAAACGCAATTTTAAAATTTATAATTATTTTTCTGAAATATCTTAGATTGGTAGCGATTCAACTTGTCTTATTTCAAAAGATCTTGCGTTAAGAGTTGTCAATTTAAATTTCGCGCTATTTTTATCTATTAATGTTGGAGCTGTTATTCTTCGACAGGTAAGTAATAAAACTATACGGCTGACAAAAATCGAACGATACATCCTCACACAACGTATTAAAGTTGTGAAAATTTGCTAAACAGTTCATAAATGTCGCAGAAATTGCAAAACCAATAAAAATTTAGCTTTTTGGTCAATCTTTGCATGTTAACTATTTAAAGGCCTGATGTAGCGGAAAGTATTGTAGAAGATCTAAATTTATCGTCGTTGAGACGTTCGTAACAAACGGACATTTCAAAAACTTGCCTGCACCGTATATTGCAAAAATGACTTTGCCTAAAGGATTACAAAGAACTGTCGCATCTGGGTGTCTGAAAATCCAAAATAAGTATTCGAGAAATCTCTCTATCCTCAATGAGTTACATTCTGGTATGTTTTTGGGTTTAATTGAATGGTGTGAAATATTGAGTGACTTTTTTGGCTAGAAGAGAATGTAAAAGTCGAGAACGACCTTTATATTCAACAGGAATGCGATGCATGCCACACAGCTGCTAAAAAATTTTTCGCTTATCTTTTTTCCTCCTGTCTTTGTTGTTGGTGTGTCTTCAATATTCTTTTTATTTGTGCTTTTCCACAATTTTTTTCTGCATTTCAGACTATCCCCAGTATACGTATTTTCATTGACGAATAGTTTATTTTAGTACATGTGTGCTTTGTTTTCCTTTTCTCTTTCTTTTTTATGTGCTTTTTTAGTATCTTCCGTTGCAATTAAACTTCATTGGTATAGTCTACTTACAAAGTTTCTAGTACCTTTTAGTCTTTTCGCTTCTTTCATGATTTGGACCTTTAATCTCCCACTTTTCAGTTGTATTAGTATTTGCATTTCTGTATCGTTTATTTGTTTTCCAATTCTTCTTATGTCTATGATATCTTCCTTTTCGTTAATACCAATTTCCGTTTGATTTAGTTTTTATATCTTCTATTTTTTCTTTCGTGGATTTTCGTATATCGTATACTATTTCCCTTTCTTATTTCTTTTATTTTTATTTTTTCTTTTCAAGGAAAATAAGAAAAAAACACAAAATAATAATTAACAAATATAGATTATAATACTCAGAACCAGCAACAAGATCAAAAGAAGTAGTAGATCTAATAAAATACAAAAAAAATAAACAGAAATGGTGATATGATACAATTATGTATAGTAAATAAACTAAAAATTGAAAATTTTATCTAGAAACAAAAACAAAAGGATATATATTTTTCTAACACTAGAAAGGCAAACAAAGACCATCATAGACTACATAATGTACACAGCAAAAATGAAGGAAGACGCAAAAGAAATAAAAGTAGAACCACAAGCAGAAATAGGTACACAAAATAATCTGGTAATAGAAACATTAAAAAAACTCAAACCAATTATAGAGAAGGCAAAAAATTATATTAGAATAAATATAAATAAATTAACAAGAGATGAAAACAAGAACAAAGATATAAAGATAATAGAAAGAAAAATAAACAACTTGAAAGAAACAAATAGAAAACGTACAATAGATGACAGATGACAAACACTAATTACCACGGCAAAAAAAGTATGTAGATACAGAATGATAAATAATGGGAAGAAAAGAAAAATGTAGTGGACAAAGAAAGTTAAAGACGCAATACAAGACAATAAAATAAGCATGGAAAAAATATACACACACTAAGGAGCTAAAAGATAAGGAAACCTATTATAAAAAAGCAAGAAAAGTAAAAAAAATAGTGAACAAAACATAAGAATATTTCTAAAATAAATTAAATAAAGGATACAAAGACAAGAACCGAATATTTTAAAACACAATCAAAGAGCTAAGAGAAAAAACAAAGAAAATATACTAACCCATAAAAAATAAAAATAACAAAATTACAACAAATACCTCGGAAAAATGGAAGCCTGGAGATGCCACTATAAACAAAAATTTGATCAAAATGAAGATTATAAAATACAGCCAATACAAGTAAACATACTCATATACCAATGTGATCATATACCGAGAAAACGAAATGCAAAAATCTGGAAACTGCAAATAATAGCGTAAATATATGCAAATCAAGTGCTGAAGATGAGGTAAACCTAGAAATGATGAAATATATGGCATAATACAGCTACACAAAATAATGTCCGAAGCATGAAATCCTGTACTTCAAGACTGGAAAAATAATTTGATAAACTAAACATTAAAACTAGTTGGTAAAGTCAAATGTTTTACATCGATTTAGGCGTCTGGTAATATTGGCGTTGTCAAGTAGGTTGCGTGCTAAATAATTGGGATGTTTGGATAATCTGGTAGCATAGTTTGATATGTTTCTGGTGATTTCGTCCTTGACCCAGGGTATTTGAAGGTCGTTATGAAGTGTTAGGTTGGATACAAACCATTCTGCGTTGGCTTGGCACAGCCCCACAGTTGGATTCCGTAAGTCCACACTGGTATCAGCACTATTTTATACACTAGCACTTTGTTAGATAAAGATAAATGTGATCTTCGACCAAGGAGCCAACTCATTTTCTTCATTTTGATGTCCAATTCCTTTCTCTTTTTAGCTATGTGGGCTTTCCATGTGAGTTTTTTGTCAAAATGCATGCCAAGGTATTTTGTTTCGTCCTGGATTGGGATTTGGATGCCATTTAAGAAGACGGGGGGAGCAGTTCCGTGCTTTGTGGTGAAAGTTATGGCGGTCGATTTTGTTTCATTTATTTTTAAGCGCCATTTGCAGAGCCATCCCTGCAGTGTGGTGAGGTAGCGTTGAAGTATGGCGGAGGCTTGATGTGGATCGCTATGTGATACTAATAATGCCGGATCATCCGCATATGTTGCAATGACAACCTGGTCTTGATGAGGGAGGTCTGCCGTATAAATTAAGTATAGGATAGGTCCCATGACGCTGCCCTGGGGAACTCCTGCTTTAATTTGATGGAAACTGGACAAGCTGTCGCTGTGTTTAACTTGAAAGTGCCTTTCACTTAAATATGATCGGATAAGAAAATAGTATTGGTGGGGAAGTACTTTTTTGATTTTATACAATAGGCCAGGATGCCAGACCCTATCGAATGCCTGGCTGACATCAAAAAAGGCCGCCACGCAGTATCTGTTTTCTTTAATATCTTGCTCAATGACATCTACAACTCTATGTATCTGCTCTATGGTAGCATGTTGCTGTCTGAATCCGAACTGATGTTGTGGGATAAGTTCATGATCTACAATTATGGGTAACAATCTTTGTAGGATTAGTTTTTCTAGAACATTTGAGAGTAATAAGAGTAAGGTTATCGGCCGGTAGGACGCGGCTTCGTGAGCGGGTTTACCGGTTTAAGGATAAGAATGGTTTGCCCAAATTTCCACTGGATTGGAAAATACTGCAATCGTAAAGTTGCATTGAATATATGGCTCGATGAGGCAATTCTTTGAGGACTTTAGCAGTAATTAAATCGTAGCCCGGTTCTTTAACGTTATGTAAATGTTTAATCACAAGTTTTATTTCAGCATGTGTAACGTGTTGTATAGGCGGGCTTAATTGACAAGGAGCCTTTAGGTAGTCGAGAATCTCAGTTTCTTCTTTATGAGGGGCTGCTATTGGGTGAGGTTGAAAGATACCGGAGAGGTGGTTCGCGAACAGCTCGGCCTTCTCGTCATCTGTTCGAGCCCATGTGCCATCATCTTTACGAATCGGTGGTATATGCATTTTTGGACGTTTAAATTTGCTAGTAGCTTTCCGTAGTGTGTACTCATCATGTGCAGATGGAGAAAGGTTGCTTACATACATAATTTGAGGAGATGCCTTTGGTGACAAAGAAGTCCACTGTGTCAAGAATCTTGTTTGGATCTGACGGCCAGTATGTGGGCTCACCAGTAGCCAATATGCCATAGTTGTGTGTCTGCAGCGTCTTAAACAGTTCTCGGCCTTTGGTGGTAGTTAGTCTGGATCCCCAAAGTGGGTTTTTGGCGTTATAGTCCCCCCAGCAATAAATGTATTCCCTAATTTTTGAAAGAATGTTTCGTATTGGTGTTGTCGAATATTATGTCTGGGTGGACTATATATGGCTGCAAACACTAGCGGACCGGTAATACTCTTGACGTTGAGGATGATACCTTGTAAGTAGTCAGTGGAGAACTCTTCCATTATGTGGGGAGAGATTTTATTACTGATAATTACTGCTGAGCCAGCGTGGGCTGTACCGTCTGGGTGATTTGTAGAGTATGTTGAATAATTAGTAATATTTATGTAACTGTATTCAGTGAAGTGGGTTTCGGAGATCAGTAGAATGTCGATTTTATGTTGTTTAAGAAAGAGCTCGACTTTAATGCGATGCTGGGCTAGTCCATTTGCATTCCATAATGCTATGCGTAAAGTATCCATTATTGCAATTTGTTGACTAACATGGTGAGCAGATTAAGTATCGTGCTGTTCTGGTTCATAAGCTGCGTGAATATTGTTTCAAATTTAGTTAAAAACTGAGATAGTGAGATGTCATTGTTGCTGTTATCTTCGAGTTGGCTGTTCGTGCGGTGCTGTAATGCTGCTTGGGCATATCTTACATTGTTTAAATTTAAGGTGTATGCGTGCTGCGCAGTTATTGGTGTATTCCATGTCTTTACAATAGATGTTCTTGGAAGACTACACGATTTACCTCTATATATTTGTAGTTGCTGATACCACTTGACAACCCTTATAGTTTGGCAGGGTGTGGGCCTTGACACAGTGAACATCGCGCGGGAGTTTCCTTTGATTTCTTGCAGACAGTGGTATTGTGTTCTCCTCCACATTTTACACAGAGAAAGGGCTTGGTACAGTAAGTTTTGCTATGTCCATATGCCTGGCATCGTGTACACTGTATTATTGTGGTTTTCTTTTTGGGTGGTTCTACGGTTATTAGTTGGTAATTAAGGTGCTTCAATTCAAACACTGTTTTATTATTCTGAGCCGGCTCTAAATCAACAAAGAACATAGGCAGAGGCTCTTTAGTTGCTCTGTGTTTGATGTTGGTGAGATTTCGTACAGTGTAGCCGTGCTTTTTTAGTTCTTCTTTAATTTCCTTGGTGTCAACAGAGTGATGTAGATTTCGAATTACCACTCTGTATGCTCTTTCATTCTTTAATTGATAGGTATGGTATATAATTCGTTCAGTTTTTAGGTGGGTGATTAGTTTTCTATAGGAGTCAGCAATATTAGTGTTTATTTTAATTGTGTTGTTTGAAAGTGCTTTAGTGCTTTATTGTTCCCGCTCTAAGACTTTTGTTAGATTTTCGATCATTTGGGCATAATTCGTAACACCGTATATATATATATTGTTGGGTCTCTTGTGTGCTACTGCTAGCTAGTACAGTAAATCGATTTTGAGTGTTTATTGCATTTTCTGGTTGTGTTCGTTCGGCTGTTGTTCTTCTGCGTTTTTTGTATGGTTTTTGTATTGTTGCCATTTGTGTTGGTTTTGATTTTCTGTTACTTCCTCTTCGGAAGAGTCATCGATATCTATTTGTTCTGTTGCTTCTGTTATTAGTCGCGGGTTTGGATTTTGATTAGGGGTTGAGACAGAAGAGAAGAATTTTATATTAGTATAATTTTGTGGTGGTGGCAGAGGGTTCTGATGCTGAGGCATCGGCATGACATTACATTGCAGGAGCTGCACATAACTGAATTGAAGTGATTGTTGATTTCCAAACTGAGGTTGTTGTGGATTATATAAAATTTGTGACTGGGGTATATACATATTCTGTATTTACAGAATTTGTGATGATGTTTGCAAGTTTTTAATCAGCAAATTTTAAAAATGTAGTAAAAGTCTTTAAATTACACATTTGATGTAAAACTCGGCAGAATTAAATATAAATCGTTGCAGGGTCAAGAGCGGGCACTAGTGATAACTTAATCGGACACGATATAGCACATCCACTCGCGCTCGCTGTCTACAGCGTTCTATATATATATATATATATATATATATATATATATATATATATATATATATAAAATATAATAATAATTAATATTAGAAATACTATTTAAAATATTGTAAATTTTTTGGTAAAAATAAAATTGATCCAAAACTAACAACTATTATGAACACAAAAGTAACGTTAACAATACTAACCGGTGTATTCTACACCATGTTTCATACGTAGTAGTCAAGAGGATTGCAGTCGAAACTGAAGGGTACCCATAAATCGGGGGACCAATGGTAATACAAATTGTGTAGCCATATTTGGGTCTTCCTTGTCTTGAGGTCTAAGGAGTTTTGCTAGAACACGTACCTCCTCTATTCTATCCTTGATAACTGTTTCTGGAACTTTAATATAGCTGTCGGCGGTTACCTTTAAGTCTTCCTTAAGGGAATGAGGAGCCATAATATCCTGTTCGCTACTCACAAGATCCAGAACCATCACAGAGGCGGGAAACGTTATGCTCACGACAGTAGACACTTCAGAAGCACCTTGGTACATTCAACGGTCATTTTGCCAATCTACTTGTTTGCTCTAGATAAAATTCTATTTCACTAAAAAGAATGTCAAGAAGCTAACACTATGATGTTTGATATCATTCAGCAGTGCGCATGCCCTTAAATTTTTGTCCATCTTATTTTTCTCACTCAATAGTTGGCGGTTTCTCAGGGCGAAAGACATAGTGCAGGTCCTGGTGCACTGTTAAACTGTCCGTCGACCTTGCCGCGTCCATTTCTTTGACGAGTTCTTGGCTATGTCGGAAACTTCGGTGCAGCCCAAACTTTTTGTAGCCAAACTACGATGATTTTTCGGCATGTAGAGATTCGAATATAACAGCTCTGCTCATTTTGTCGTTGATTATGTGCAGTTAACTTGTTGTGTTACCTAATAACGGATTGCGCATTACAACTTAAAAGAATTCCCGATTTATTTCGACGACCCTGTACAATAAACAATTTTTGACACAAGTAAATCGTTGTGTTACAAACATCTCGAAGACTTTTCAAGTCTGCCAATTCCCTTTTCGTATTTGACTTTATTTTATCGTTTGGGGAAACAACAATGCGCGTAATACAAATGCAGGACGTTGTATGGAAAAACAAGCAACTTGTGTGTCACAAAGCCTAAAATCTCAGCATCGCCGCGTCATTCGGCGCGCTTCCTCCGGGCAGATTAAATTGGAACTAATTACGGCCGTCTATATCGTATCAAATCAAACACCAGGAACTGGGGCATTTAGTTGACGATTTAGGGAGTTAGCGCCGAGAGAGGGTGGCGGCGGCGCGGCCGTCCGTCGGCGATAGGGGACGCGATACGGGGCGCAGGACGGAGGTTAATCTCTGCTTCTGGTCGCTTAGATAAGGCAATCGCGCCGGTATCTCCCTCGCCCCTGGGACTCTCAATGAATCATTGTGTATTATTTAGGGTTGACACCATCTATTAAATCCTTATCTGGAAATACTTATAAAATAATGTTACTACTGCGTTACGTTGCTGCCGCCGCCCGCGCTGCGGCGCTGGCGACGCCGCAGTTTTATGGTACGTTTACGGCCGCCTGAATGGGAGGAGAGAAGTTGGCAGAGGAAACGCACTCCGCGCCCGAACATCCTTTATCGTTATTGCCGCAATCATCACGGATTATTCAAAGGCGGCTCAAAGTTGCGAGCCTAAAAAAGCATATTTTGATTGCCATATCGCCCGGCGAGTGGCACCCGTCCAAACTTAAACACACAAAGTGGTACTAACGAATCTATTGTTGGGGGCGACAAGTATCTGGTTGCAGAGCGTATGTCTGGCACGGTGACGGCGCTTCCGGAACAAGACGAATCCGGAAATACGGCGGGCGTACCGCCACAATAGGAACTAACTACGTGAAGCCGACGGTTCGATTTATTTGCATATAAATGCGCCGCCGGTTAAATGCACGGGATCGGCAGCGCTATGCTTGTCGAGCTAACACCCACCATTTTCCTGTCAATAAGTTTTCCGTGTCTATTATAGGAGTTGTTTCTACAGGATGGTAGAAAACTTGTAATCAAAATGAACAACCATTAGACTACCTTTCAACAAAATCATTTTATGAAAGTATTATTAGCGTCTCTTACGGAATTAATTAGTTAACCCACGTTATTGAAAAAATAATAAATACAAGATACCTGAAAAAGTTCTTAACATAAATGAATTTCCTAAGAATCTAGAAGAGATACAAGTTTTGTGAAAATATTTACATTGTCTTGAAAATAGAAATCAGGCACTAAATAATTTTATACATTATTGAGCTTTGTTTTCAGTTACATGAAATTAGTCAAATTATTTCAAACTAGAAAATCCAGCTAGCTGCGCTTGGCTGCTATAGAGGATGCAAGTTTTACGAACTTTCTGTAGTAATCGTTACTATACTGCAGCTATTTCTTCCTATATTCTTTGAGAACGTCGCACGAATACAGACTGTGCGGTGGCAATGTTTCAAGACATGTTGACATGTAATGCCACCATAACATTTAACCATTTTCCAATCAAACCTCTGTTGCATCAGAGACTTTCCAGCGGGCAAAACACACCCCTAAAGAAGTGTTTTCACCAGCTAGGTTGTCATTGCGACGACGCTGTGAAAAGTATATATCAAGAGGAAGATTACATTGAGAAGCAACAGAAGTTTCAGCTTTCTTGGGTATGTACTTTTTCAGAAGAAAATTTAGAGACGTTAAAACTTAAACGCATTTCGTATTACCTCAGTATTGTTTATGGGCTGTCATGTTCTGTTGTGCATGCTAAACAACGTGGCCGAGGATTTATCTTTTCCATACGGTAGTTACAAGCGCTAGATGGCATAAGAATGCTATTTTCTGTAAAAACAACACTTATTTAACGAGAAGAACATAACTCCCTTGTCTAAAAGTCTAGTATATATATGACGATATTTACAATATTAAATGATCTGCACTCCATACCATTATGCTGACTCCCCTATATCTTACAATCTTCTTCTTCTTCTTCTTTGTCCATCCCTTATACCCTAAGGTGTCGGGTCCTCTATCCATTTTCGAAATCTCTTCCTGTCCCTAGCGATTTGTTCAGCTTCTGCCATGCTATCCTTTCCACTTCCTTCCTGATAGTTTCCATCCATGTTTGCCTTGGCCTTCCTCTTCCTCTTTTTCCTTCTCTTCTTGCCTTTAATACCCTTCTTGGCAGCCTTTCTTCGCCCATTCGTGTCACGTGCCCAAACCACATTAGTTGTCTTTTTGTCTTACAATTTTATGAAGATATTTATCATCAATTGATTCATGTTCAGCTTTGGCTACTGTCACTAAATTTAAAATATTAGCTAAAATCCTAAAACGAAGACGGATAGCCAAAAATCATCGGCCCGAAAACGCATCTTTTTTACCAAATTTTCTAGACGTTTCTGGAAGAATGTCAACAAGGGTATATTCTTAGCGACAGCTGCATACTAAGCAAAAATTCTTAAATGGTGTTATTGGTTTTTCTGACACTCACGTCAGTTAGATCATTGCTTTTCGGGAGCCTTTAGCAGTTTTATTTTATACAAATGTCCGTTTTATTTGCTCCAAACGTAGTGGAAAGCCGAGTCTTGACAATGTTTATTGTTTATTACTTCTCTGAATTTGAGAGGTAACTCAATTTACTATTGATAAAAGTATTTTTAAACAAGCATTTAATACTCTTTGCCTATCAAGATCTTAACATCTAGGTTAGCATGCTATATTTCAAACAACACTAAAGAATCGCTTGTGAAAGTTATTTAGCGGCAGCAGGTTTACCTTTTATCGCAGAATTTACTTTACAATTTTGAATTACTAACTTTCACTTAGTATTTATTTCATTCCGGCACTCTATTGTACTTTTGTTTGAAAGGCCACTAAATATGTAAATTAAAATAGCAAAAATAAAACAAAAATTAAAAAAGGAAATATTAAAAAAGACTAAAAACACTGTTTTGTTGTAGGGATAATAATATAAACAAACTTGAATACAGAACAATCATACAAAGGAAGAAAATGCCATTAAATAAATCGGAAATACTCTAATAAACTAGAGAGATATGAGAGATAAATAGAATAATGATACAATTTATGTACAAACACATTTGAACAGCGCGTGTGATTGTAAAAAAAATTGAAAAGATGTTACAATAATTTAGATCTAGTGGAAAAATTTAAAATAATTAGTGGAATAAATTGTATATTGGTATTCTACACCAAAGATTAGTTAGTAATTAAACAATTACATACATCTGTGACCAATTATCACTTTCTTATAATATTTATAAGACACTAGAGCCGTGGTGCCTTAGTGGATAGATCGCTAGACTACGAAACCAAGAGTTGCGGGTTCGAATCCCGCTCTCGCCAATTCGATCGCTGGCAGTTTTACGACTCAGCTCGACTCAGGCTGCAATAAATGAGTACCTGGAGGTCAAACTCTGGGGTAATAATAGGCGGTCGGTACGTAGCGCTAGCCACGTTACTACCCTTGTGTACCGTAGGCTCTAGATTGTAGCAGATCTTATCCTGTTACGACCCCAAAGAGCCTTCAAGGCCTGTTACGGGGAACTATTATATTATCTATAAGACACTTAGATCAATTAGTTTATTTAAAGAAAACTTAGAAGATTTTACTAGGGTGTTTGACTCTGAGTCGGTGCCAAATTTTAATGAAAACTTTCCATTATGAAAGAATGTTGTACAAATCTGACGCAACAGCTTAGTTTCCAAATGATAGAGATTATATTACGCCATCGACAAAGGAAGAGAACATGAAGAATTTGAAAATGAAATCAAACAACTTACCGACTGCTTACGACGCTGGCCTTATCTTTTTTTTTGCTGAGCTAATAACAATTCTGCATTAGTAGTTGCATTGATGACGTTTGAAGAGACGTTTCCTGAACAGAATCCATTTTGAATCAGGTCGATAGGATAAAAACTATGAGCACTATGCTGCCAATGCTGTCAAAAAACGTGATTTCGAGAAAAACGCGTTTTAAGTTTTGGAAGGGAAAATCGACCTCTAGTCTGCTATCCCTGGGCCGTATAAAATCTCTTCCTCGGCCAAGGGTTGCCAGGAAGCTTGCAGGGCTTGAAGACCTTCATGCGTGTTGCAATGTGCTTTATAACTGACGGAAGATGCAAACCGCCAAGAGCGCTAGAATAACTCATCAGCGTTTGGGGCTCATTTTGAAAATTTTAGTGCAAATTTTTACTTAGGAACAAAGATAGATACATGTTCTTTGACTGCAAAAATATTGACTTAGGCAAAACAAAAAAATCGATTTTTTGAAAAATTTACATTGTTACCCCCCTTAAATCAAGCAACTTCTAAACCTAAAAAGCTCCATTCTGATATTAAAAACTAGCTCATTAGATTGTAAAATACAGAGAAGTTAGTATAATGATGTGGAGTATCGTTTGGTATGGTGACAAATTACGATCCATTTGGTGCGATGGCACCGTGAATACTTACTTAGTCCTAGGCCTTTCTACCTTTAGGTGTAAGCCTGGTGCATACTTCCAAATGTATAAAAATTTTAAGTGCTAGTCTTTTGCTTGTGTCAAATATTAATAACATTTTTGTTAAAAATTATTTTTATGGAGGGTGGCATCCCTCATCATTGAGTGTGTATAACTTCCGCATAAAAAGAGGAATAACACACTTGACTTTTCTATGGACGGAGCAGTTTTATTCAACAAGACATGGCCAAAAGACAACAAAATCCTAGTAACAACACTAAATTAACAGCATCAGTGAGGTGATAAAGCATTGGCAGGAAATACCTCAAAAAACGACAAACAATTTAATAAATGTTATGTTCCAAATTTTAAAAACACTATGAAAGTAAAGGAGATTAAATTAAGTATCAATTGTAGATTTTAGTTGAGTTTATGATTGCTTTATAATTTGTATTTATTTTTTTATATTGACTCCTTATCATACATATTTTATTTACTGAACAAATCTACAGGCTGACGAGCTTTTAATTAACTAGAACTAGTGGCCGCCGTTCCAAATTATATTTAAGTGCACAAAGAACGTTTTATGTTAGTTTCAATTAAGTGAGCGTAGGTTGTTTTCGGGTTTTTTTAAATCTACATTTAATACAAAGGATATTTTCTTGTCAGACAAATTTTATTTATATATAATATTTTCTATCTTTTGCTTTATGGCTGATTTTTATATACAGAAGTATAATCTGAGAAGCAAATTTTACTTACCTTAATAATACGCACATATGTATATATTATTATATATTAATTGCAGCTTTTGTACTGCAAATACACACCTTAAACTGAGAAGCCAAAATTGTCGTCTGAGATACTTAAGATATATCAAAGAAGGCAATGGTATCAGGGCAACAGCTTGACACTTCAATATTTCTGAGAGAACATTGATGAAATGCTCAAAGACAAAAGCCAATTTTTTATACTGGTCAAGAAAAACAACTAGTTGAACTTGCTATATTATTGTGTAACATGTACTAAGGGATGATAAACATATAGCTTTATCGCGTAGCTTTTTAATTTGCAAAAAGTATGTGCTGCCACACAACTGTAATAAGGATGCAGAGCTTGTTGACAAGGACTGGGCTGCTGAATTTATGCAGGGACACAGTAACACAAATCTTTGCAAACCAAAAACAATAAGTCGCAATCAAATTCAAAACTGTACAAAGCAAAGATTAAAAAATTTTATGCAAATTTATCAACAGTGGTGGACGAAAGAAAATTTTATTCATCAAACATTTACAACGTCGATAAAACGAGAGTGACGACTGTTCAAAAGGTTCCAGAAGTTGTTGCCCCAAAAGAAAGAAAGCAGCTGCGAGCGAACCAATAAAATCATTGTGTTACACAATGAACGCAGTCGCCACTTTCATTCCTCCAATGCTTATTTTTTGGAACACAAAAATAAAAGAGGTTTAGACTAAAAAAAAGTTAACGGTGTTTGAAATTGTGCTGGATGATGAAGGAGCTATTCATTGAAGGGTTATTTTTTTCAAACAATTTTCAAAACCTTTAAATAAAATAAAATTATATTATTTTTAGACAGTCGCACCTTGCTTTCAGCTTATGACTTCGCCAAGGAAAACAAGATAATGCTCCTACTTTTTCTGCTGCACATACTACCTTTTGTAGCCAATAAATTTAAATTTTTCGAGTCATTTAAACGAACATATTCTGAAAAATATATCCATATAAAATAATCATAAAGAAGATAAATCCAGTCTTGTAACTTTGCATTCATAAAGTGTAAGCAAAGCTGTGTCTGGTTTATCTAAGATTGGAATCTAGTTCTTTAATACCGATAATTTTTAAGATGAGTTCTCTGTTTATCTCACTTAGCCAACTTTACGACGTTGTAATTTTAGAAAATTAACTAAAGATTTTGTAAGCTATCCGCCTTGTTTGTTATATCAGAATCCGCAGAAAGAAGTTCAAATCAACGCTTTACATTTTTGACTTTTACATTGTGCAAGGTGGTATTTGAAAAAAAAAGAATGACGAGTACGAACAAAATAAAGCTGGACAATAAGAAGATATTGTACAAATAAAGGAAAGTTTAAAAGAAAAAAACTGGAAGAAATGAAGAATAAACTGAAGACCTAAACAATAACATAGATACAATAAAAAGAAGAAAGGTCAAAAACATTTCTGAAACTGAAGATATGAAGCTTTTGTCTGAGCAAAAGGTACTGTACTTGCTGATTTCAAAGAGCAAAAAGCTGAAATTAAAAACCAATGCTGTGTTTGTGCCAAATTTGGAAAAAGGGGCAAACTATAGTGTACTGGCTCGGTTTAGCACGCAGCCCTGTCGATCGAGCACGTAATATTTGCTTCTATTATTTTTGATCATCTGAAGAAATCTTAAACTATCGTTTTTATTTTGACAGTCATATAGAAATTTTAAATTGAACATCATTATTTTTAGCACCGCGTCCCAATATTTGCAAACGAGGGTAATGGAACGCACTGTTAACTTTTGCAAATTTTGCTGAAAAAGCTGAATTTTGAACGATACAGATTTAAAGAGCTAGTAAGTAAAAGACAATTGACAAAAGTAAAATATGATGCATATTCAGTGAAAATTGTCCAAAAAATGTGGATACATCAAAGTTTAAAGTTAAGGACGTACCAATTCGCCTTTTTCTTTAAATAATAAACATAAAAAATATAATCATTCTTTATCTTAAACATAAATATCTAACATTTAACTAGCAAAAAACTAAAAGGATTGTAATAGAAAACTGCTTCACAGAAAAAGAAATAAAAATACAAAAGAAAGATTGAAGAAAGAGCTGTAGAAGAAAGAAGTAAACGTAAGAGAATAAGAGTAGGCTACTAGAAATTAACCATCAACAGTGTAATATACGAATGGAACCACAAAATGGGAACTTTAAAGGACAAACCTTCTAAAAACTGATCATAACATACCAAGCAAACGAAGTGACAGAAACGACCAAAGCTATAAACAAGGAATACAAAAAAATACATCAAAATAAGAGAGAAGTAATAGGCAAATAGAATTTTCAAGGGTCGAATTATGAAGGAGCAATATAAGAAATGTAAATAGAAGCAAAACGGTACAACTTAAAAGTTTTGTTTTTACAAGAGACATAACAAAAGAGCAACTTTAAAATATTGCTGAAGGAGTATATATTTTTAATAGTTAAATTGGTTTTCTAATAGCAAAGAGTTAAAAGACTAGATAAGAAGATTTACAGCGATAGGTAAAAGACTATGCCAAATAATAATGTAAGTTGAAAAAAATATGTGTTAAAAATTATTATGCAAATTTTATTATTACAAATAATTTTTCTCAGTTAGAGTCAAATAAAGATAATATCAATGATAATAGATAACTTCAACTTAAAAATTGTAAAGGAAGATATTTTCAGACCTACAATAGGTCGACACAGCAAGCACAAAAAACAAATAAAAATTGTTTTGCAGCGGGAAAGGCTGCAGAATATTAAGCACTTATTTTAAAAAAATGAGTAGCTCCCGATGATGAGACTGTTAACCAAGTGGATGACGTACTAATACTAAATAACAAACTCAGATCATTACATTGTAACAATCAAAATCGAAAGCAATTACCTAATTAAAAAAACACATTACAGCAGAACAAGAAAAACATAATACAAAATAAAATGGCTAAAGCTAGAAAAAGGGCAAAACACATATAAGAAGAAAATATAAATTAGAATAAAAAGCAGGAATGAACCTAATATTAAAAAAATGGAAAGAGAATCAAGAGTATGTAAAGAAAGCAGTAGAACAAATTCTAAAGAAGAAAAGCAAAAAGAATAAATGGTTCAACTTAGACTATAAAAAGCACAAGAGAAAAGTTACTTGAGAAAGAAAATGATGAAATTGAAATAAGAGTACGCAAACTATAAAAGAAAGACATGAAGAACGGATAGAGAAGCAAAGAAAAATGTCTAGCAGACATAAACAGAAGATTTTAAAAGCAAAGAAATAAAAAATTTGTATCAAGAAGCAAAGTTTACGGAAAAACATCTCAAAAGTCAGCCATAGCATTTAAAAATGAGAACAAAAAATAAATAAGGAAGAACAAATAGTTGAGGACCCGAGAGGAAGCAGTAATCTAAGAAAACAAAAAAATAAAACATCACAAAAACACATTAGAAGAAGAAGATGATGGGAAGGCATAGAACACAAAACATCCAACGATAGACAAAATAAAAAACACAATAGAAAAGCCAAAAAAAGAACCAAGAGAAAATAAAATAAAAAATAAATCAATCGTATACGGAAGAAAAAGCTAACCGTAAAGAAATAAATTGATTACCATAATTTGGCAGCAAAAAGAGTTTTCAAAAGAATGGATAGAAGCGATAATAACCTCCATCTACAAGAAGAGAGAAAACAGATAACAATAATTACAAGACCGATAATTTAATAATTTTAAAAAAGTACCAAATGCATATCGAGGATTTTTTGCAACAACAAATTAATAACAATGGATTTTTTTAATAAAAGTATTCTATTATTATAATTTTTAATTTTTCAAATTTGTATTATTAAAGACAAAAACTTACAATCGAACTGCAAATATCTGTCAGATGCCCTTTTCTTTAGTAATAAAATATAGTTAAACTTATTTTCAACCAATTTATTTTGATAAAGACCATTTGAAAGCAGGGTGGGACGTTAAATAGACCAATCCCCTATTCCTACTCCTTGGTCAAAGAGCTCTAAAAATTGACAACAAATTCCACTTCTTGGGTACTGTACTAGATATGAAGATGCCCTTTTCGCTGTTAAGTACCGTAAAATACGCGGCGTTATTGATTAACGAGCAGAAAATAAACGGCGCGCAAAAAATAGATTGGAAAATTAATAGAAAATATTTTGGCTTGACTACTCCTGTAGATGACCGGAAGCCTTTATTAATTATTAATATTTTGTAAATAGCATATAGAGATAAAGTGTAATTAAACGCTTACGTTTGCATTAAGTTCAATCTACTTATATCAATACCATACATAATGTTATCAAAAACAAAACTGTTATTCAATCATTACCTACTCGATAACAACGGTGTAGTTCTTATGTCATGGCATCCTTCGTTCGGTTTGCAAAAAAACAAACTTTTTACTTCAAGTTAGCTGCATAGCAGATATTCGGTCAGTCGTTAATAGGAGCGCGCGCGAGCGGACGCGAGATTTCCATTAAAATTTTTGAACAACGGTTTTGGTGTTTGGCTCGAGACGTTCCTTGTATGCCGTTCCCAGCTTGGAAGAAATGTTCTCACCACCAGCGGACCGAGTGAGTTCAGGCGCGCCCCGGTTATGGAAATGGTGCGTAAACACCCCTTCCTCGACCTAATAGAAAATTTAACTTTTGCTGTGGGTTAGGTGAATGCAGAGCCCCTTAACTCAACAATTGGTAAGTCGTTTTTTATTTTTCTGCTAATAATGGGACGCATGATAAAGGAATAAGGGTGAACATGTCGCTCGCAAATTATTCCCACACTTTCAAAACGAATAGTTTTTAAAAATTTCATCAACGTGGATATTCAAATGGTCGGTTGTTGGGAATGATTTGCAATAAAGATATGCATTTGTGTAGCGCTACACATAATTGGTGGTACGCATGGGTTACTTACAATTGCAGGTATCAAATATGACATCAAAAATGTGAATAGTTAAAGAAGAACTACAACAGTCTTTATGATGTTTTAATTGGAATAGTAATTTAGCTTATAATGTAGCACTTACAGTGAGGCGGTTATAATCCATACCCCAATAGTTCGACTAGTTGTTTCGTTATTTGCAACCGAATTTTACTCATTTAGAATTCATTGTATTATCGAATTTTTTGCGTGGTAGTATATTAACGCGTACGTTTGCAAGTCCTTTCTACAAAATAAATCAATGCTGAGGATTAGGTATAGGCAATGCAGAAGTGGTCCCCCCATAGTATCTGTAAAAGAGTCCATCACTCGGTTCCAGTATCTTTTTTTATGTAAGTAGAAGCAGCTTTCAGTTCCATATTCGAATTAGTCGGTCCAAAATAAACTATCTATTATCTGCAAATTATTTTCATTACGTGCACAACTTACTGCATCAATGAAACGCTTTTTGGATTCCAAAAATAGTTTTATATTTTTCCATCTGGACCTCTATTAATTGGTCGACCGTCTCTTCACTCTTATGGATATTTATCAACCCTAAACCCTCCCTGCAAAGGAGGTCAAAGTTAGTTAAAGGTTAGGTGTAATCATTGCGGAAATATTTTTCCACTGAATGTAAAAGAACCAACAAATCGGTTCCGTTGTCATTTCTTGTGTAATGGGAATATCCTAACTCCAAATTCAAACTAATCGGCCCGAACTGCCCAATCTATTATCTACAATCCAGTTCTACGCAGATAAATCACTGCGTTATCTAAACGCTTTTTGAATTTTGCAAGTTTTCTTGCATATCCCCCTTCTAGACCTCTGTCAGTCGGGCGACCGTCTCTGCACGACCGGTACCACTTAGGTGGGAGTGTATCAACCCTGAACGTTCGCAATCCCTCTCTACAAAAGAGGTTGGCGTTCGCTAAGGGTTAGGTATAAGCAGTGCAGTAGTACGGTCTCCTAGTGGACGTTAAAGAACCGGCTGATTGGTCCTGTTATCTTTTTCTACGTGGCTAGGAGCTTTCAGCTCCAAATGCCAATCAATCTCCTTAAACTGGTCGATCTAATATATACAAACCAATTCTACTATGCGAATAATTCATTGCATTTGCAAAACACTTTTTAAATTAGAATGTTTTCTCGCATCTGGATATCTATGAATTGGTAGACCGTCTCTTCACAATAGGTACCACTGGCGTGGAAGCAAATTAGTTCTTAAACGTTATTAATTACTCCCTGCAAAGAAGGTTAAAGTTAGTTAAGGGTTAGTATAAGCAGTGCAGTAATGTTCAGTCCTGTTATCTTTTTCTATGTCATAAGTAGCTTCCATCTTCGTTCGGATCAGTCGGCCCAAACTGGCAGATTTCCTATCTACAACGCGCAGAGGGCACTGTATTAACAAAACTTTTTTTGGATTCCAAAAGCTGTTTCATATTCCCCCTTCTGAATCTGTATCGGTGAAAATGAGTCGAATCTAGCTAAGGATTATATATATGTAGTCGCGAAATTGTTCCTTAATATTAAAAAACCAACTATTCGGCCGCGTTATGTTTTTTTTTATAATTTTTTAGGTTTCTCAGCTTCAAATTTTAATCGGCCCGATCTGGCCGACCTACAACCTAATTTTAATAAGATTCAAAAATTTTAATAAGATTTAAAAGATTCAATTTATTGGTGCACCCTGTATTTGAATTTATACAAACTAATTTATAAGACGTGCTTATTAGATACAGTATACAATATCAGTCTTATATGTTTATCTACCACCATTTCAAACACTCTGTGTATTATGGAGAAAATTTGTTTGATAGCATTTGGAAAGTCTTAGGAAATACACGAATAATTGTGATGCAAGTTGTAACACATTGATAACTAAGGTGTGAACGATCTCAACTTCGTTTTTTCTATCTTTAATTCGCAAAAACTGGTGAAATTTCATTTTTTCTGGTCCAGTTGCCACTATGAAACAAACAAAAAAATTTTATCTGTCGCCACCACACCAAAAAAGGAAATCCAACAATCCGCAATTTTCCAAGGTATGGGCACACGAAGAGGATCTTTACGCATCAAGCCAGGTATGGGAAATGCGGAGCAAATTGCCCAACAAAAACGTGCATTAAAACAAAATAAACTCAACCTAAGTGTTGTTTCATGTAGCCGTTCACATTTCTTCAAACTATAAAAGGTGTCGAGTTAAAGAGGAGAAAACTTCCACCAGCACGTCCAAAAGCACCCACACCATATCCAAGTTTTACCCAACTGCTAATCAACAACGAAAGAAGACACACAATTGTATCAAACAGGCAACAAACCCCTTTCCCCCCCAAGGAGATACATCGCAAATATCAAACATCGGGAAGTTAAAAAATATTATGATAAAACTAGCTAAGAATATCAAAACAATGTTTAACTTCCTCACAATCGTTGTCGCTCAACTAAAATAATAAGACAAATACTCAATATTACAGAATGGAACGTTAATTGCTTGTCAAACCACATTCAAGAACTATAAACCTTTATTACCAATCATGAGTTGGACATAGTTCAAATCTCTGAAACCGATTTTACGACCAGAAGCTACACAAAATGATCTAAATACTAAACAATGTCTTGACATGTCTTCGGATCATTCTCCAATCGTAATAACTCTACGTTCATAAATAATTTGCACACAAAGACTTTAACAAAATCAAGGAAACTACTGTGGAATGTCTTATGGTCACAATATATAACATTATATACTAGTTGAAATTGCAGTTACAAAAGTTAAAAAATGTATATTTTATTGATAAAGAATTTATAATATAATCCTTAGTCACATGAATATTTGATTAATAAATTATGTGGCATGTATATGTAAACATGAATTATATTAGCTTCAAACTGATGTTTGGATTAATTTTTTTAAATTAATTTATTATTTTAATATTTTTTTCTAAATCTCGAAAACCGCAAGAGATAGCGGGAAGCGGTTTTCGAAATTCTTTAGTTAGATTCGATTCTACTAAGACGACATTATTGGTGCGAGCGCACAATGATACCAGGTGCACCAAAAACGCGTTTCAAAAACACCCTGAAATTGTTTCCTCTGGCGAGCCGCTTACAGATGAAGATACCTCTGAGAGTCTTCGTGGATCTATAGACCCTTTTGTGAAGTTTATCTCTGCAAAATTTAAAAACCTTGACGAACGTTTAAGGGCTTTATGGGGGTTGAAAAAAAACCTTTTTTGCGGGTATCGACTTGCCGTAAGGACCAAGTTGTAGAAATATAAAGTGGCTTCAAAAAACGCTTAATAACCCGTGTCCTTATTCTCCCCCTTCCTGCCCAAAAACGGCCCCAAATTTGAAAAATCACTTTTTCGCTTATATCTCCGAAACGGCAAGAGATACAAAGACGGCTCCTTTACCAAGTTGTGGAGCCTAAAATTGGGCATTTTTCTGTATAAGACTTTTTCATGCAGGTTGTACGGGGGCCCATATTTGGCATTTCCGGAACCGGAAGCGATACAAATTTTTTGCCTGCTCTAAAATTGAAGGCCGGTCTTAAAGCATATGTATATTGAAAATCACAATTCTACGATTATTCCTTCGGTCAGTATTCGCGAGTTAATTTCGGCCTTCCTGCCAAAACCGCCGTCCTAGCAGACAGAAGAGAAATTTCGACGGTGCCCGCGATAATTTTGTTTGCGCGTCTCCTAATTCCGTCTCGCTCTGACACATTGATGAAATATGCGTTGACGTTATGTTATGTTGACATCAAATATATAGCAAAAATCGTTTGTGTCTTTCCGTGCCGATCCAAGCACCTCCGAAGGACAAATTCCGGCCCGGCAGCAGGCGCGGCCGAGTATTATATTTCCGGAACCGCAATAAAAAATTTTCGTTTGAGAGCGGGTAATAAAGCACTCGTGTGCCAAAATCACGTTCCTACGATTATTCGTTCCGTTAGTATTCGTGAGTCAAATTCCGCCTGGCTCGGGGCGCTGCGGGCCCTGCCGCGGCGGCCGCCTGCTAAAGTCCGCGGGGAAGCAATTAACGTTTTGTAAATGCATCTTGCCTTCACCGATAATACGAATTTAACTTTGTAAATATATATAATAAGTTGTTTCGAAAATAAAGAGAGAAAATTATAATAAATTAAATTTTTACTTGGCGACTTTTCAGTCTATAATTTTTTGTGTGATTGGTATCTAATATTTTTTTAATGCATAATTATATGCGGTTGGTAACTAAACATTAAAAATGACATCTGAAACGTCAGACCAACATTTACACTTCAAATTTTTCTTGTCAGAACCACTGGTGAAAACGTTATAACTTTTTAACCTTTGAGCGCCCGAGGATGACACTTAGTTTTTCGGATTCTACTCTTCAATCTGAATCGAATGACACTAGTCTGAGGTCTCTACGATGTATGCACCAAAAGTTTAACGATATACATTAACTACTAGTTAATAAGAAAATAGCCTTATTCAGTGTAACATACAAACTATTTGCTACACTCCTAAAAAGCAAAATACAAACTTGTATAGAGAAAAAACAGGAGAATAACAAACAGGATTTAGAACGAACTGTTCAATCACTGACCATTTTCATCGTAACCCAAGAAATGTGCTAAAAATACAATAAAGACATCTTTGTTGCTTTCATAGATTTTCAAAAAGCATCCTAAACAGAAAAATGTTGTATAAGGCTATGGAAAATTTAAATATACTAAAAATTAATATAGAGACTCTACTAAGCACATCAACCAAGATAATATAGAAAAGAAGGGTGTCACAAAGTTTCTATTTTAGAACCAGGATCAAAACAGGGAGACCTACTGTCAATGATCTTATTTAATATGTTCAGATTACACAATCAGAGAAAGTAAAATAAACAGAACAGGAAGGATAATCAACCAACGACTCCAATGCATAGCATACGCTGACGAGTGTTAATGGCAAACAACAAAAAAGATCTAATAAAAGTAATAAAGATAATTGAAGACGACATATCGATTACAAGAAATTAAAGTATATGGTGACAAGTCAAAATGTATACCACCTAAAGAAAAAATACAGATTTATAAAACAGTACCCAGTAAACTGGGAACAGTAAAGGAAGCAAAATTGCTGATTTGAAAGCGAAACATTTTAAGAAAGATATATGGGGAATAAATAAAGACAAATATAGCACAATACGTCAAGCAACAACGAGTCAGGTGGCTACAGCACGTATAAACGACAGAATGATCAAAATAAAGCTAAAGCTAAACTCAGAGTAAGGTCTAGAAGAGGACAAGAGATGGAAGAAAGAAGTGATACAGGATCTGAAAAAATTCTAACAGATTGAAGAGAAAAAAAGTCGTAAATCGAAAAGAGTAATAATAACCCTGTCAATAGGCCATTACGGCCTTCTTAAACACATCTTGTATTCTATATCTTATAACTGCTGTTCATGTACGTTGCTAAGTGTTACGCTTAAATATCTTTTATTTTTACCTGAACAATGCGTAACAGTTTGTTGTTTTTTCTATTGTGGTTTGATTATTGACTTTATGAAAGTTTTTTCAACGATGAGTATATTTCTTAGCCAAATTAGTTAACTCTAACAGTCTGCAACTATCTTAAAGAATGTCTGAAAAATTCCTTTAAGGTTTTTCAGCGTACTCCTGAAATCAGAATTGCAAACCCAAAATTATTCTTGCAGAAATGTGTCTCGATTTCTTGATCTTCTGAAGTTCATAGCGTCATACATGGTATGCAGTAGTTTGGGGACGGCGGCGATGAGACAGGGAAAATGAGGCGTTCGATCAGGAACGACCCGCCGCCCCTGTCGTTAGTCGCCCATGTAACAACCATGTAATAGGACGTGTCGAATTCTACTGCAGCAGAATATCGACGGTATCACTTCGAATTGCTGATGCGGCCGATGGTGCACGCACTTTATTGAAGATGAGCCATTTGTATTCTAACGGCGGCGCGTTGATAATTTTATTGCCGTCAGTCTTGTCCGATTAGAATGAGACACGCGCCCCTCGGACTCATTCTTGTTATTTATTGGCGTTGGCCGCGCTCCGCGCTACCTTTATGGCTCTTGTTCCCATCGTTGCGATGCTGACGGTCCAGATTTTAATTGCCGACGCGGCCGCGGCGTGACGCCCGCTTTTTGCGGGAAATTCCCGCGGCCGTTTGCATGCGCGCCGGGAAAGCGCGCCTCGCGCCGGGATTCCAGAGGGGCAATTATATTAATTAAAATATTTTACCATCTCATCTGTGGTGCCGGCGCGCCCCTCGCCCCGGCTTCGCGGGCCCCATATGAACGGCGCTTGTCTCTGCTAAATTTGTCATGAACCCGTCTTAAATGGCGTGGATCTGGGTAGGCCGCGTTTTTATCTGGCGTTCGTTAATGAGTGGTTAAGTACGGCGCCTTCCGCGCACAAGGGTTGCCTTTTCAGCGGCCGCGCAGCTTTCGAGCAGACAGCTCGGGCGCCTCGCGCTCGTTTCGCCGGTTCCGGTCCAATTTGCCTGCCTGCTTTACGAATTAAAGGGAAATTTTAACGAACTGTGTGTTGCGCAGTTTAGATTTTATGCTTTGAAGAACTTCCAACTCAATTTTATCTATGTTTGAATGCAGAGGGACCGTCCCTTTTGTTACTAACAACGTTCTTCTTTTTCTTCTTCTTCTTGATCATGTTTTGGATATAATCCGTTGCGACACTACGATTCTGTATTTTTACACTTGCTCCTTCCATCTCTTTTTCGGTCTTCCCAAGCTTTGTCTTTCTTTTGCTCTATATCCACAGTATATTTTGGGTAGTCTATCGGTTTACATTCGTTCTAAATGTTCTTTTCATTGGTGACTGTAGTCTTTCATTTGGGCCATAATGTTGAATATTTTTAGTTCTTCTCTGATTTTCCGGTTTTTGTTTCATCTCTGAGATTGTATCTGGCGGTTGGTCGCAGGAATCGTAGTTGCTCTGCGTTCGTTGTTTTTTGTAGCGTATGGTAGACTTGTGGCAGCTGCTACTTTATAGAACTTTATTATAGTTTCCTTCTGTACTTTATTCTTGCGTGTTTATTTTATTGTGCTATTGTAGAAGTTAAAATTTTAATTTTTTTGTATGTCGACTTCTCCCATGAAAGATATTGAACAGTCCAGGTGAACTAGCAACTTTAAAACCATTAAATTGTTTTATTTTATAATTACGCAGTACTCCTCAACTTTAAATTTTTGTATCAGATTAAATATGCCAAATTCAGTATTAGAAATTTAGTAATAAAACATTGTTGTAATAAATAAAAGTTGTTATATGTAACTATAAAAATGTTTCTAATAAGTGCTCTTAATTGACCATTTAAGTCCAAGAAGTTGTAGGGGTTCTAAGGGGCAGTAAAGCGTAATGCGTGATATAATATCCAGTTAACATAACATGTTCTCCTACTCAATTTCTCCAAATTGACGAACCCCAGAAACTAAAGATCTGGTAACCAACACACAAGACTGCTGCAATCAGCGCTGATAAGAGCAAGATAAGTGATCCTTCGGAAAGGGAGTTAGTTGGGACCAGTAACCCTCTTCCGTAAAAATGAGACAAATATGGAATACCATCTCATTTTATTATATGTATTTTAAACATATTTATAAAAAAATAAAGAGGGGCAGTTATATATTGTTTGGAAATATTGCTAACCGAAATTGTATCACAATAGAAGTACAAAAATATAAGGCAGTTATGCAAATAATAATTCATTGAAATGTGATAGAATGTATCAGCTATTGCTAAAGGTGACATGGAATAGGTAAAACCCTGTTACAATAGTCACAAACAAATGAGTCATTTTCACATTCTGCGTGATACCACGTGTTATATTTCAAACATCCTACCCAAATCTCACTTGAGTTTTTTCGGAAAATTTTATTTCACAAAAAATGCACTCTGCGTCCTCCAAATTTGCCACTTGATTATATCTTCAAAGTCTGTGTCGCTGAAGCCGCCATAGATGGACATCGTTTCATCTTCAGTACCTGAGTTATTTTCTCTTATAGCTCTAGAACTCTCTCCCTTTATCCCCGTTTTCCACGTTTCGAAGCAATTTTATTTCCTCCTGATCATTTGACCTTGCTGCTGTTCAAAACGTAACTGCTTAAGTGGTGATGAAGTGAACACTGCAGATGTTTCATGCTTTCTACCACATCAAAATGTTTGTCTTTTTAAACTTGATACAGAAGATGTGTCAACTGGTATGACAATTTTGATGAAGTGCTTAGATCTTAGTGGTTTTCTACCGAGGCTGTTTAATTTTCGTCAAAGGGAGTTAGAGGAGTGTTTTCTTCAATCTTGTCGATGCTAGGAGTATTCTCGTCGTTTAAATGTGTGGCTGTAGTAAGGAATTTATGTTCATTAATGTTTTGATTTAGGGAATAAATACCTGTAACTATGAAACCATTGACAGTGATCTCGCCGGACTGTTTGAAATTATCAGCCACATCAAAATTTGTTAGTGGTCTGCTGAAATGTCTGAGCTAGACTGTTATCTCTCTACTGTAATATGTTTTCAATAATTAATGACACTTGCCTTTAAGAGAGAGAATTTGTAGCACTTTAGACTGTACAACAGATAGTCCCATTTCATCTACATCGAATATTCTATCAGGAGTATAGTAATTCTTATCTTTTCTTCTTGGGGGATGTTGAAGAACTGGTTAATTGATTCTTTATTGAAACTCAATGTTCTGCTAAATAAAGTTATTGTTAGCCTCCTGAATGTGAGCACACCGTTATGTCGACATAGAAACAACTTCAGCTATCCCTTAGCTATGTTTAAGTTTATATGTCGTGTGCAGTCTTTTACTAGTAACTTTTAATTTTCAATGGAAGAACAGTCTTCCTCCTCAGCTTGGTATTTGCTGCACAAGTGATACTGATATCTTTGAAACTTACAATTTAAAAATTGTTGTTCTTAGAACATTAAACGTTTTCGCCATTTCCATCCTTACAGCTACAATTCCTTTAATCACCTTGTCCTCATCCCACGATTTTTTGAGTCTCCCTCTTTTATTTTGCAGCTTCTTGGTCGACACTGCAATCTGCGTTGAAACAGAGTGCAATATTTTAATTGAGGAGCTGCGAAAAAGAGAATTTACTGGTTTTTAAAAAGCTTCTTATTAATTATATTGCCATTAAATTAATTCGTTTTAATATTTAATATATCTAAATTTATTTTTATTTAGAAAACCAAATGTTATAGAAAAAGTACAATATTTGTAGGTTCACATTAACAAAAAATATTCCCTGTACATTAGAAATACCTAAACCTTTTACACCTTGTATAATCGATGAGATTCACGCAATCTTTTCTATATTTTAAATGGTAGTAAAAATTGCAGCATATTGTTTTTGTTTTTTATTTAAATAAATTACTTCTAATATACTTCTAATATTTTATATTAGTAACCTCGCCATACTGGAAAGAATAGATAAACAGACGACTTTGGATTTAGGTTACAAATTAAACAGTGAGACGAAATTGTCCCCTGAATGCACCTGTAAATATAATCCTATCTATACATTTGAACAGAAAGTAAACAACACAATGTGGCGTTCCCTACCCTTGATTTACACGAGCAGCTCCGTGCGTAGTAAACAAAGACAGCCTATACATTTGAACGAAAAGTAAACAAAGACGGCCGACATGAAATTTAGCGTGCCGCGCTCTGAGCGCTTAATTTACCCTACTGATGAGACTCATTTTCACAAGCCAAAAACGGCATCAGATTCTTCCGGCCGAGTTGTTTCGAACCCATATAAATTGCATAGGAATGAGACCGTCCGTGCGTTTGTGCACGCACGTCAGGGCCGCTTTCGCTCCTCCAGGCGGCCGCGGCTACTTTTGTACCCGTTATCCTTCTTATGGTGTAGGAACAGATACATATTTACTAACTGAACTCGTTGGCTGCCATGAGAAACAAATGTGGCTTCTCACGGTATTTTATTAACAGCCATGAGACACTGCATTGTCATCTCAGACATAATTCGGTTCTACACCTGCGTCGGTCGGTTGAGGTCTCTTTCCTATGCAATTTATATGGGTTCGAAACAACTCGGCCAGAAGAATCTGATGGCGTTTTTGGCTTGTGAAAATGAAACTCACCAGTAGCGTCTCATGGCCTCGAATATATCGTTCAAAAATTAAAACAACACAGAAAGAAAAGCGTTTTTATTGACGGGAAGAAATAAAAAACTATTCAAAAAATAAAACATAATATGTAATGAATATTAGACAAAATCATTGGAAATAAAAAAATATTTTACTTCGTACAGTTATAACACAACAAAAAAACATTCAAAACAGTAGAACTTCTCACATGCAATGCAATTTAGTTTTGTACTGGGGTCTTTTTTGGGCATTTCTCTTTTCAATTTTTCATAACAAACTACACATCGACGTCTTTTGTTATGACACACATCTTCTAGCAAATGCAGAGGCGTATCATGAGCTTTCTCGGTTGGGCATCTTCCATTTGTAAAAGTTTGTTGGTAACTTCTTGTTTGAATTTTGTTATTGACATTTTATCATTGGTCACTTCCTGGTTCAAAATGTATGAATTTAGCAATGCAGTACCAGCAAGAAGTTCAATAGGCAGTTTACGGTACCATTTCACCCCTCGCCGTAAAGATGTGGTATAAGCTTTCACTTGGTCGGATAAGTCGATGTAAGCCTTGTGCTTCTTATAATCAAAAACAGCAGGTGTTTTTTAAATTTCTTTTCCGGTACTGCCAACGGGAATGGTTACTAACTCATCGGTATGTTTTGTAAATAAAGTGATAACGTCTCTTTTATCTTTCCGTTTTTGAACAACACCTGTGTTGCTTTCAGCAGCTTTTGTCCCTCCCTTTTTAAGTTTTTTGTTTACAACGTATGCAGAATTCAATTTTATATTTGATCAAATAAGTGTTTTCTGAAGTAAATCACGAGTTAAAGCCATACTTGTATAATAATTATCCGTAAACCGTGCTGTCCTTGTTGAGTAAAGCCTTCGCGAGCGATAGGACTACTTTTTGAGATGATTATTCTCTTTTTACTCGGTTTTGCCCACAATAAATTATGAGATTGTAGGTGTATCCCTTATTGATACATAATTTGTACAATTTGATACCAAATTTACATCTTTTATTTTTATGTATTGTCTAAACGACAAACGTCCACGAAAGGAAACAATTGTCTCGTCGATACATATGGCTTTATTTGGTGTGGTGTGACGTTAAAAGTTTACAATTTTTCTGTGCTTAGGTTTTCGTTATTGTTGAAATGCCACATTTTCAATAATAACGGAAACCGATTTCAAACATTACAAAGCTCACTAAATTTTTGAAAATAGGCATTTTTAACCAATATATAATTCAATACTTAGGTATTCAACAAAACCCATCCAGAGTAGCAGACCGATAAACTTTTTTAATTCGTCAATATTTGTGTCTTGCTAATTGTGAAGTCTGACTTTTGGAGCATTTTCTTTGGCTTTGCATTGAGTTGCATTGAGTTTGTTTTGATGACCATTATGCTAAGCATATCTTCATCCACAAGCAGCTCGTAGAAGTCTATTGGTGATTTATTATAGTAGTCTCCATAAATTTTAACACTCAGGTCAGGAGTAGCTTCAAATTTAATTCCGTCACGATTTCCAAATAATGTGGGCATCGTTAGAATTAGAATCTTCTTCATCATCACTTCTACTAGTAGTGTCACAGGTGTAATCCTTAACAACTTGCACAATTGTTTGCATAATTAAATCACGGTTACCTGGCGTCTTTAGACAATTTGGATGTGATGACAAAGATGTATCTTTTACTTCTTTCCCACCAGTTCTGAACTGTTTTATTGGGAATTGTTTGAGCGGTGGTTTATTTGTTGAGTCATCAGATTTAATGTGCAGGATATAAGAACTACAGTCACACTAAGGCATGTCATAGAGTACCGTATACATATAGGAAATATGAAGGTCCTCATAATACATCAACATACAACAAATTAAAAAATGCTAAATATATCTATGCTCTGGATTACACACAATTAACTACAGGGATGTTCTGATATTGTCTGACATATCTTTGAGTAACTTTTCATCACTACCAAAAACTAAATCTACTAAAGCACTAGAAGAAATGTATTTAAATTATTTGAGTTAATAATCCAAACTCAACCGACATAGGAGCTATCGTTCACATAATTTCTCTTTAAATTCCAAGACATCTATCTATACACTGGAACGGAAAGCAAACAAAAAAATGTGGTTTGATTCTAGGCTCTTGGTTTACAAGGGAGGTCCGTGCGTAGTAAACAAAAAGAGCCTATACATTTGAACAGAAAGTAAACAAAGACGGTTGACAGTAAATTTGGCGTAGAGGTGCTCTGCGTTTTTGATTTACAGGAGGAAGTCCGTGAGTTCGTGCACGCACATCGGGACCGGGCGACCGCGGCTGTCAACGGGCCACTGCATTGCCGTACGCAAAAAGCGCGTCTTCGACAGTTATTTTATTTACTTCTGTCGAGCAGAGATTCGATTGTAAATACCCATTTATAATGGGCGTAAGCATCAACCGTCAATAAGAGATACGTATAATGCACGTAAGCCTTATGTAAACATTTGAAAGTTGCGCATGCCCAAACACAGTAGCGGCAGCAATGTCCTTCCAGGCATTTTGCATAATTATATGGCCTTTGTACCTGTTATTCCTTTTATGGTGTAGGAACAGATGCATATTTACTAACTTAGGTAATTAATAGTTCCCTATCCGTTGTAAAAACAAAGCCAGAATGTCGACAATACTAAAGTTAGATTATGCAATTTTAGAATCACAACAAACATTCTGTTACTGCTGCCAATATTAATCTAGGGAAAAATTAAAAATTACTGCAAATAAATGTAAGAAATACATAAAGTTGAACTGATTTCTACGAACGTAAAACGTAAAAATTACGGCAGTGCATTATGAACGAGCGCATAAGCTTTGCATTGGGTCAACTTTACGTATTACGTATTTCTTATGGGCCGATCTAATTAAAAATGTATACGTTCCCACTTTGCAAAAATTCGAGGGAAAGCGAGTGAAAAATTGTCAGCCTAGGCCGCCAAAAATACTTTTTGGCAGTCAAACTCTTGTTAAATAACATTTGCAAAACTATACAGAAAATAATAAACTCAGCTTTTTTACATACCTGGACACTTCTCTTAAAAGTCGCAAAAAGTCAAAAGCTTGAAAATACGTCTACACCACGTTCACTCACAAAATAACCGTTAAAGTCTCTACCCGCATGCTAGTAATAGTTCTAGATTCCGAGGGGAGATAACACCACCTACTGAGGTATGATAAATAACAGAAGACCACACAGACATATCTGCACTTCAAGAAATCAGGTGGCTTGATAGGGACATAATACAAAGAAAAACACATACATTGTTCAACAACGGATCACAACAAGGAAAACCTAAATTAGGAACTAGATTCATAGTTAGAAAAAGTGTATTGGCCAAAATAATAAACTTTGAAGAGATTAATGATAGACTATGCAAATTTAGAGTAAGAGAATTTCAACGATATAACATTACTATGCTGATAAAAGACAGTACTCAAGAATGCAAAGATAATTTGTTGAATAAATGCTTAAAAATAGTAAATCATTATTAAAGAAAACTATAAGTTTCTTGTTAATATTTGTACTTTGCGCCCTAAACTGTTGTGTAGGCAATTACTTGAAGAAGCTGGAAATGATATATCTATAATATTGTTACAATCAAAAATATCCAGATCATCTTCACTATCAAACACCATAAGGAGTAAGGTTATGGATTATCTCGATAACTTATGGAAACTCATATTGTGTCTTCATTTTACTCATACAAAATATATATTACACATACGCCATATTGACCACAAAACCAGTTTGCATCATATATGATACACATAAATGTTTTCTGTATACCGCTACTGCTGGTGAATTATGTATAAACAATTTGGTGTTTAGGTTACTACTTGATTCTTTTAAAATAATTTTTTCTTACCCTACATGCTATAAGCAATCACTGATATTGACTCAGATATATCTACTGGTTTTGTTGTTATGAAAACAGCTAATTTCTTCTCTACAATTTGCAACTGAAGAACTATGACATTTAGTGACTGCTCTAGGAGCCACATAGTAATACCATGGAGTCTTGTATTTGTTACAGCATGCACTAGAGAAGTAAAATCATTAAAAAATCTGAGACTTACGCTATTGCGCAGCTTCTCTACCATAACATCAATTGGAGCTAAGCTACGAGTTCGTTAACATGTCTGCCACCACTCGATTCTTGTGCCAAGTGTATCATTTGTTTCCTACAGGTAGAAGAAAATAGTGCAGCAGAAATTTATCGGAGAATGAGCTGTGTTTACGTTAGAAACTTTGAGTGATGGTGTGCGTGAATGGTGTAGGAAATTTAAAGATAGCCGAACTGATGTTCCCGATGAAGATGAAGGACACAAGTCTGTTGCTAATAAAGACCTTGTTCAGCGAGTTGAGCAAGTGGTTCGACAGTGACGGAGCTTTACCATTAGTCAATTGTCTGTATATTTTCCGAGCATTTCAAGGTCAACTATGCACACGATCATAACGGAACATCTACACTACCGAAAACTTTGTGTAAGTTGGGTTCCCAAAATCTTGTCCTGAGGACTACAAAACACGGCGTATGGCATCTGCCTTAACCTTTCTCACGTGTTCATGCTGCTGAGAGAAAGAGTTTTTGAAATCAATCGTCATAGAAAACTACCATTGGATTATTTATGATAATTCAGAATCGAAATATCAATTCAAACAATGGATACACATAAACTTCTAAAAGATCAAACAGATCAAGAATACCATTTTAGGGATTATAAAAGTGCTGCTCGTAGAGTTTATAAAGCCGGGGATTACGATCAATGCAAACGTAAATTGTCAGACATTACGTTGATTGCGGAGAGCCATTCAGAGTAAAAGAAGAGACATGCTCTCTTCTAGAATTGTTTTGATCCATGATAACGCACAATCGCATACTGTTGTGGTAACCTTCTTGCACAATTTCAATGGAAAGTGTTCGATCACCCAGCGTATAGTACAGACCCGGCACCGAGTGACTTTCACCTTTTTTGAGAGCTGAAGGGAGGTGTGGGAGGACAGTGCTTTCGCACCAAAGAGCTTTAAGATGCCGTGGAGACCTATGTAAACATGCTGGCAGCAACCTTCTAGGAAGAGGGTATTGGAAAACTTGTCCACCGGTATGACAAATGTCTCAATGCTCACGCTAACTATGTGACAAAGTAAGATTAGTTGTACTTGACTCCTGGCAATGAAACCGTTTTGTTATTTATTTTTTATTTAATGCCACAGCGGAGGTTCACAAAAATAGCCCTCGTATAATATTAAATGCGTCGAAATTTGGATGTATGTGCAGATAGAGCGTTGTTGAAAATCATGTTTGCGTGGTGTTAATTGCAGAAATTAGTTCCACCTGCGTATATGGCTAACACAATCCTAAGCTCAGTTATGCAGAAGCACCATTCTATTTGTTTATGTAGAACATTGGTTGTGTGTCTGTTACATGTAGATGTGTGTAAAAGTTTACACAACAGAAGTAATAGAATTAAATTTCTCCCAACAAAATGGAGATAGATAGCACAAAAATTATGTAGAATCTGTTAAACCTAGCGAGACCAACAGCGTTAGTAATCTTCAAGCAGATCACTTAACAGTGGGTTAACAGGATAATCATAAAGGCAACATTTACATCATTAAGCCTAAACTAAACTGAGTAAGGAATTAACATTTAAAATTCCATTAAGAGATGTACCTAGGTGTGGCAGGTGATCGAACTAAACTTTTAAATGCATCAACCCGACAGTAGCAGTCATGAAATTTACCTTTGATGTAGTTGTGCTAGTGATATTGAATTAAGAGACATCAGTGAGGTCCGGGGTGCCCTCCGAAGCAGGCGCAGCCCCTTCTATTATCCTGCTTAATAATTGTGTTCCAAAATTAAACGAGATTAACCGCATATCTCTCTCGTGACAGCTAATTTGGAGTCCGTAGACTCTTTCCTGTTCTTTTTAAGTTCTATCAACCCTTGTCTCGCGGTGACGTTTTAAAACTCGTTATATTCAGATGTCAATTAATCGATTATGTGTTTCGAGCGTCGCTCCCCGCGCCGAGCGCCCGTCTGTCCGGAGAACTTCCGTTTGACGTTTCGAATTCGAGATTATCTGCGCCCGCGTTCGATACCTCTATCTGATGCCTGACAGATCGGCCGTACGCGCGCGTAGCAGCTCGTTAATTTTAAATGTTAATTTAGGCAATATAATAAATGCTTTTAGCTGGGGCGCACAAAAAACGGCCGCAGCAAACATTCCAATTAGACGGCGGGCATTTCGTACAGGTGCCGTCGCTCGCGTCGCCCGGATGGGAAAGGCCTCACTAATCCTGGCTTTTTCACCAATTAGTTTTTGTAGCTGTGCGACGCGTAAAGCGCACAAGTAGCTTCACTTGCCAATTAACATTTTTGGGGTTTTTGCTTGGGCAGAAGTCTGCCATACAACGTTTATTAAAAAAAAAAAACATAAAAGATATCTAATTATTTTTTCTCAAAGCTCCAGTATTTAGCTATTGAAAGCTGCTGTATAATTCAGATCTTAATTTTTCTTCATTGTTTTGTTATATTATGCACTTTATTAGTTTAACTTTTTTTATTACTCTTTTAGGTAGCCCTTATATAATAAAATATTAAATATTTATTATTAATTAATAATTTGAATTATTTGTCTTCATTTCTATATATATATATATATATATATATATATATATATATATATATATATATATTTATTGATCAGATACATAACTATTTACAATCTGCTGCAAAGCAATAAGTAAATGATTTACGTAAGTGTGGGTTTAGGTGGAAGTTGACGTTCATTAACGTCACTTCTGCTGTAACTTAATGTAAGAATACTAGTACTAAATCCGGAAGGGTAAGTCCAAGGTGTAGTGTCTTTTAAGTCTGCGGTTGTGTTCACTGCTATCTAGTAGGTTTAAAGCTAAATGATTGGGGTGCAATTCTAGTTTATTGATATATCTTTCACTATTTTTAACTATTTCACTTTTCACTAAACTTATTTTTAGGTCACTGTAAATGTCCGCATTGGTTATGTAGTATGGTGCATTAGTGATGGTTCTGAGTGTTTTTGACTGGAATCTTTCAATTATCGAGATATTGGAAGATGAAGCAGTTCCCATATCTGGATACCATACATCCACACGGGCTTGAATATGACCTTATATATTAACAGCTTGTTGTCGAGAGAAAGTTTCGAGTTTCTACCCAGTAGCCAGTAATGCTTGCTGAATTTTAAATTTAATTGTAGTCTTTTCTTCCACAAGTGTGTTTTCCACGTAAGGCCCTTATCGAGATGTATTCCCAGATATTTAGCCGAATCGGCCTGCGGAATTTGCTGTCCATTGAGCATTATTGGCGGGCATATACCACGTCGTTTAGTGAATGTGACGTGCACAGATTTCGCTTCGTTTATTTTAATGCGCCACTTTTAAACCAATCGTGAACAGTATTGAGCCTGTTCTGCAGTTTTGCTGATGCTCTAATTGGGTCACAGTCGGTAGCTAGCAGCGCAGTATCATCCGCGAACGTGGCGGTTGTGGTAGTTTCACAAGTCGGTAAGTCAGCCGTGTAGAGGAGGTATAAGAGCGGTCCCAGGACACTACCCTGTGGCACACCAGAATTTATGGGCATAAGATTAGTGAGTTCATTTTCGTATTTAACTTGGAATAGTCTATCGTGTAAATAGGATTTTAGAATGCGATAGTAGTTATCCGGTAGCCATTTCTTTAGTTTATAGTGCAGCCCCTTATGCCAGACTTTGTCGAACGCTTGACTGACGTCGATAAATACTGCACTACAGTACCTTTTTGCTTCGAAGGATGCATTTATAATATCTACCACACGATGGACCTGCTCTACGGTTGAATGTTCAGTCCTAAACCCGAACTGGTGATCCGGTATAAGGTGTTCATCTTCTACAATGGGCATTAATCTTTGAGTAGTAGTCTTTCAAACAGTTTAGAGGTAACAGGTAGTAGACTTATAGGCCTATAGGACTCTGCAATGTTTGGGGTTTACCGGGTTTTGGAATTAAGATGATTTTTGCAACTTTCCACTGTGCAGGAAAGTGTCCAGTTCGTAGTATGGCATTAAATATAAGTGTTAACAACTTAAGTCCTTTAATCGGTAATTCTTTTAGTATACGCCCTGTTATAAGTTCGTATCCCGGTGATTTTTTACTGGCAATTTAGCGATGGCTGTTTTACTTCCTTCATTTTGAAGTTTTTAATTGGTGGCGTTAATTGTAACGGGGCCTCTAGGTAACGTTCTATTTCGTCTTCGTCTATTCCAGGGATGCCAGGTTCAGGTTGAAAACTTTTTGAGGTGGTTTGCATAAACTTCAGCTTTCTCGGCATCACTTTTAGCCCATGTCCCGTCTACTTTACGGAGTGGGGGTACTGGCTTCTGAGGCTGTTTAAGCCTTTTCGTGGCTTTCCATAAGGAGTAGTCGCTTTGTTCTGTTGCAGATAGTTCCTTCAGATACTCTTGAAGGAGTCGTTCCTATAGTCTTGCAGTAGCTTTTAAGTTCTCTGGTACAATTGTTTAATCTTCGCTTTTCTTCAGGATATCGTCTAGTGTGCCACTCTCTCAGCCTTCTTTTCTCCCTTATCTTATTAGTAATTTCGCCAGGATATCCTCGTTTGATTGGGTAGGGCGGGTTAGAGGGAGTGGACTCCCAGGCAGAATTCTGCACTAAGGTCTGAAAATTCTCTACTGCCTGTTCAATGTCTTCAGCCGTTTTCAGCGGAACGCTATCAGTTATGTTTCTATCCACTATCTCTCTGAAATAGTTCCAGTCCGTTCTGCAATTGTGTAGTTGTGGCGGTCTATGTTTGGCAGTTATATTTGCACTTAGGGTTAGAAGTACAGGGGAGTAATCAGATGAGAGGTCTTGCAGGTCTTCGACTTTTACGTGTGCTTGACTAATTCCTTTGGTGACAAAGAAATCTAGGCAATCAGGGTTTTTTGTCAAGTCAGTCGGCCAATAGGTTGGTTTTCCGGTAGATGCAAAATCTAAGTTATTCGTTTGGATACTGGTTTCTAGGGCTCTGCCTCTTGGGGTATATAATCTCGATCCCCATAGTGGACTTTTGGCATTGTAATCTCCGCCAGTAATAAATCTTGCACCTAATGCGTGGAAGTAGTCATCGAATCCTTCTTTATTCGCTCTATAGCGTGGGGGACAGTATGCTGCTGAAATTGCTATTGGTCCATGCCAGTCTTCCACTATTACGGTTGTGGCTTGTAGAAAATCTCTGCTAAATTTAATTAATGCAGTTCCTCCTCTGGCTCTTCCGTTTGGATGTTTTGTGTCATATGTTATATAACCAGAAATTTTAAAGTATGTTCTCTCAGTAAAATGAGCTTCTGAGATAAGTAATACGTCTATTTGGTTAGTTTTAATAAAGGCTTCTACTTCTTGACGATGATTTATCAAGCCATTTGCGTTCCAAGTTACGATTCTATATTGGGCCATTTTTGGGATCAATTTGTTGTCTAAGAGTATTGATTTCAGCAGATAATGTATCTATAGTTTTCCGCATTTCTCGTGCTTCTCTCAGTAGGTCCATAATTACATTATTTTGGTGTGTAATTGTTGACTGCATGAATTGCATTGCTTGTCTTAAGTGGTCTGCGTCTGAGTTTATTTGTGTTCTAGCTATTTGTGCATATGTGTTGCCAGATGTTCCGTTACCAGAGTGGGGTTCAGTATTTATTGGTGTGTTATGTTGTTGCATGTTATTATTTTGTCTCAATGGTGGAAACGCTATTGATGTTGATGTGAGGTTGGGCATTGTACGGGGTTGCATTGCTGGTTTGGGTTGCGTATTAGGGTAGCGTCTGTTCAGTATTTCTGTGTATACCTGGCAGCCTTTGAAGTTAGCTGGATGGTTGCCTTTACAGAGTGCACACTTATTTTCAGTTGGACTTTTAGATTTACATACTCTAGTATCGTGATTGGCCCCACAGTTTACACATCTGAACGGTCGTGTGCAGAAGTTACGTGTATGGCCATAGCATTGGCATCTCTTGCACTGCACTAGGGTATTTTTCTTGTGAGGTGGTTCAACTTGTATTTTTGCATTTAGCAGGTATTGTATGTCGAAGATGTCTTTATTATTGTCTTTAGGTTCGAGTTCTACGAAGAATAGGTTTTTTAGGCTCTTGTGTCTGTTTGTTTCTGCATGTTGTTATGCTACGTGGCTTGTGATCTTTTGCTACAAGTGCTGCTTGGAGTTCAGCAATGTCAATTGTATGATGGAGGTTCCTAATTACTATTTTGTAACTTCTTTCATCTTTTAAGCTAAAAGTATGACGCGCTACTTTATTTTGGTCAAGTATGGTTTTTATTTTTTTGTAGTTTTCAACGGTGTAAATCTGTAATTTAATTTTGCTGCCGTTCATAGTTTGATAGTGGTAATCTTTTTTGGTGATTGTGCTGTCGATAATCTTTAATAAAGGTGCTATGTTTATAACATGATGTATTATGAAAGGCGGTGGTCTTTCTGGCCGTATTTCCCTACTTGAATTTTTATCGCTACTAGTCTCTTTAGTTTTATTAGTGTTGGTCGCTAATGCTTCATATCTATTGTGTGTTTGAATTATTTTTAGTTTGGTTCGTCTTTCAGTATCTTCAGGACTTGTGTGTTGGCTTCGCTTTTTACTTGGACGGACTTCCTGAAAATCATTTATTTTAACAATTTCAGCTGTTTCTTCGTCTTGTGGTTTTTGTGGATTTTTTCCCTTGTCTTGCGTTATTTCTATATTATACACTTTATATTTGGCAGTCATAGAAAAACGTAGTTACATAGAGTGTTCCAAAAATACCTAACAGTTTTTAAAATTCAATTTTTAATTTACTTCATTGGCATATTTGTAAGATTAATTATTATTAATTGAGACAATGTAGACAAGTTGAATTACCGCCATACTTAAGATGGCGACGCTTAGTATTCAAAAACAACGTATAATCGTCCGTTTTCTTCTCTTGTATAGTAAAACGCCCATAGAAATTCATGGGTGCTACGGGTGTTAAAACGTGCGTTTGCGGTGCAAAACTTTAAAGAAGATCGAGGGTTGTGCGACAATAAAGCGGAGCAGCCTTAGTCACGTACCAACCAGACCGAAACCATGATTACGCGAGTGGAAAAGTTGTTATTGAAGACTGTCTATTAGGTGTGCGTTACATCGTCTCTAAACTCTAAATTTCAGTTTTGTGAAGTCTATTTTGTATGATGAAAATACGAAAGTTTCTTTGAGGTAGGTCCTACGAATGCTAACCGATGGACGCAAGGTTGCGCGAGTGGCAATGTGTCAAAATGTTTCCGACCATGAAGAACACTCTCCGTAGCCGCTTATTTTCCACTCCTAAGGAAGTGTTCTCGGCAGCCATGGAATCATGGCAACGGTGTTGTAAAAAATGTGTATGTCTAGACGGAGATTACTTTGAGAAGTAACAGAAGTTTCAACTTTCTTGGGTGAGCACTTTTTCAGAAAGTTAGAGAACTTAAAACTTAAACGCACCTCGTAGTTGATGTAGACAACAAATATTTAAGAGACCCTAATGCGGTATCAGACAATAAACAGTTCTTGCAGGTCAACTCGGAAACAAGCCATAGTACAGTATTAAAATTTATCTTATGCAGTAGGGCTTTCAATATTGTTGGCCTTGGTTATTCAAAAATTGTGGCTCTTTTTGTATTTACTTACTACCAAGTCAGTCAAATCTAGCAACGTACTCGCTAGTATCGACTATTTTTTCCACTGTTGCACGGTATAATTTTTCTACTAACTGACCTAAGAAAGCTTTTTTTGGAGCCTTAATTAAGCATCCTGTAATATTCAAAGGACAGTTATTCTATAACAATTAATTCTCAGTATATAAACATGCTGAAAATACTTCTTAAGCACCTTATCCTCATTACTAAATGTGGTTTTAGTAAGATAGAGCAACGGTGCACACCTGATGTGCTTTTTTGGCACTTCTTAATCAGGTATTTTTGGGGGGATTACTTCTCGCTTTGGGGGGATCATCTGGCTTGCTTGTTCGACCGAAATGTCTATACCAAATTGTTTTTGTAGAGCTATGTAAAACACAAAATTTATAACAACCTGCAGCAAATTTGAACGGCTGAATTTACGAGGTGTTTGGAAGATTTCGATAGACATGTTCCGACGAATTGTTATCAGCATTTTCAAGACATAGCGTTATCTAAGAGCTAGTATATCACTGCGAATTTTTAAGTTGTTTATATAAAAACTGCGCTTTTTGTACCTTACACACGCACAAGTATTCACATCTACATGTACACACATATACCAGAACACACACATGCAAATATATGTGTATATGTTTCTATTCTTAAAATCAGGTTTATTATATTCGTCTAACAGATAACCTAAAATTTTAAGTCGAGATTATGATTACTGCAAATATAAAAATTTATTACTAATAGTCCGCAGAAGAAATAGTCCAGGTCAGATAGTTTATTTTTTCGAAAAAGTTCTCAGTACATTTTCTCAACGTGATAATTAGGAGAAAATAGTAAAAATTATATGTATGTTTTGGAGAAAAAATTTGATGTGCAACTTGGTGAAAAAATTTCATGAAAGTGCCGAAAACAGGTGTTTTTTAATTTGTAAATGTCAATTTTTTTTTCAAAAAAACAAAAAATATTACGTTATAGTGCTAAAAAGTACAAAAAAATGAGCTCCAGATCATTAAAATCGGTCAACAACTTTTTTTACAACTTCCGGTTCCGGCGGTTAAACTGTCAACGCGTATGTCAGTCAGCTCCGCGAAAATAACTGATTTTCGGTGCAAAAAGTGTCCGCGTAGTGAATTTTAGGAAAGAAACAGTTCAATCAACTCAAAATAACATCCTCAGAATATAAACATCATCCGCTAGAATTTCGTAGCGTAAGCAAGTGTGTCTGAGTGCTCTGCTATCAACTGCGCTGAGATTAACAAGTGACCTCTGATATCAGCTAACCTGTCAACTACAAATAAGTACAAAGTTACTATCCAGTAATATTTATATTCAACACAATAATAAAACCAAAGAATGGTACCGGCATTTAATGGCCCAGGAGTTATTAATGACCATCAATATGTTTCAAATGACAATGCTATACAGGCTGCTCCATTAAATCGTCGACTACCGCTTAATTACAACTCTCAGCAAGTAAATCAACCAACAACAAGTGGTGTTAATTATTACTTACCGCAAGAGCATCTTGTTAATCCACCTACTCAAAATACACAACATACTTCAAATACTACTCACTTCTACTATGGCATGTCTTCTATAAGCGACGAAACTCCTGAACAAGATGTCAACAAAAATTCATGGCAAACGATCAAACGATCAAAAAGAAGGAAGATACATCCCCGAAATAGCCACGACATCAATTTAAGCAATAAATTCAGCCAACTAACAGAAATGGAGACGGAAACACCTAACAACAAGCAAGCCGACAATACAATTCCAAAGCCTCCGCCAATCTTCGTCTACGGGGTGTTAAATTATTTGGAAATGATCAAAAGCCTCAATGCAATTGCTGGAATTGAACAATACTCTATAAAAACGTTAGCTGATAATACATACAGAAAATTGATACGACATATGCGCGAACACGTCATAGTACATCACACATACCAGCTAAAGGAAGATCGAACATTCAGAGTCGTCATCAAATACCTGCATTTCACAACAGATACAAATGAAATCAAGAATGAACTTAACACCATGGGCCACATAGTTAGAAACATTTTAAATGTGAAAAATAGAGCTACCAAGGAGCCTCTAAATATGTTTTTCGTTGATTTAGATCCAGCGACTAACAACAAAGATATATATATATATATATAAAGTAACTAAATTTCAAAATCAAATAATTGCAATAGAATCGCCCAAAAAGATCAACAGTATAGTTCAATGTATGCGCTGCCAACAATACGGGCATACAAAAGCCTATTGCAATAAACCCTTCGTTTGTGTTAAATGTGGAGGATCACATAACACAACTAACTGCAAGAAAAGTAAAGAAACTCCAGCCAAATGCACTTTGTGTGGTGGTGCCCACGCGGCAAATTACAGAGGTTGTGAATTCTATCATAGATTGTTAAAAAAGCCCAATAATGCGAATAACAGACTAAATATCCAGCAAAATACAATAACAGTCACCACACCACCAAACCGGATACTAACACCCCATGTCCAGCAAAATTTTAGTTATGCGAATGCAGTAAAAGGTATTAGAACAGGTTCACACAATTTAAACTCAAATGAACGCATATCAGGCAGCGAACAAAATGAAGTCAACATTTCTTCAATAATGAGCAAATTTTTAGATGAATTTAAGACTAAGTTTCAGGAGCTAATGCAACAAAATAGCATGGTGTGGAACATGCTTTCAACCCTGGTCAACAAAATTCATTAAATTTGTAAAAATAGCCCAGTGGAATGCCAATGGCCTTCTACAGCATAAACAGGAGGTTGAAATATTCCTCTATATCAACTCTATTGATATACTGTTAATAGCAGACACTCACTTCACAGACAGATCCTACTTTAATATACATAACTACTTAACTTATTTCACCAACCATCCAGATAATACTGCCCATGCTGGTGCAGCCATAATAATTAAGAAATCTATCAGCCACTTCGAATTACCTAAATACGAGACAGCACACATACAAGTCCAAGCAAGAAGAATTAAAATGCTCCCGTATGAACTAACAGTAGCATCTGTTTACTGCCCACCGCGTCACAACATCAAAAAGAACATTTTCAGAACTTTTTCTGGACTCTAGGAACAAAATTTATTGTAGGAGGCGACTTTAACGGTAAAAACTTCCTTTGGGGATCCCGCATGGCAACTACTAAAGGCAGAGAGTTGGCAAAACTTCTCCATGAGCAAAATTATGCTTTCCTTTTTACAGGTACTCCTACCTATTGGCCTACCGATCCCAACAAAACTCCCGACCTACTGGATCTTTTTATAACAAATGGTATCTCATCACCATATATGGATATTGTCCCTAGCTATGACCTTTCCTCGGACCTTTCACTCTCCGATAATAGCCACCATCAGCTCTTGTGCCATACATAAAAAGCATATTGCTAGAGTGCACAACAGAAAAACCGATTGGGAAGCGTATCAAAATCATATTAAAGAAAATATAAACTTAAAAGTTAGTCTCAAAACTCCAGAAGAAATTCACGAAGCATTAAACAAGTGGTTCTGCATCATTAAGGAGGCTGCGCAGCAAGCAACTCCTGCAGTGTATCCTCGGAGCTCTACATTCAACGTCCCTGTGGAGATTAAAAAACTTATAGCTGTGAAAAGAAAAGCCAGAGCAATTTGGCACCGGACCCAAGCACCTGCGGATAAAAATACTTTCAATCGATTAAGTAGGATGTGCAAAATCAATCCTTTCATAACTACATCATTAGTTTGAACAGATACGACAACTCAATCTGGAAGCCGGTAAAAAATGCAAGAAAACCTAAAAACCAAGTGCCTCCCATATTTAATGAAGCAGACCCAAACTTAAGATGGGCCAGAAGTGACGAGGAAAAGGCTAAATTGTTTGCAGAGTACCTTGCGGAAGTCTTCAGCCCCAACAATGATGTAGTCGATGATGAGATCGAGAGACAATTAAGCAACATCACAACCAAAGTTCGAGGAATAACAAGTTTCTCTCCTAGAGAGATTCAAAAAGAAATCAAAATACTAAAACTCCATAAATCTCCTGGCATAGATGGCGTGACTCCTAAAATGTTAAAAGAAAAGGACTAGTGTTACTTACTTATATATTTAATGCTATCATTAAGTTAAATTACTGGCCCAAGCAACTGAAAGCCGCAGAAATCATATTAATACCTAAACCGGGCAAAGATTAAACAAGGTTTCATCATATCGTCCAATAAGCTTGTTGTCTATAACCTCAAAAATACCGGAAAGACTTATATAGCAAAGAATAGTTGCTGATCCTAACAGAGAAGAATGGATACTTCAATATCAATTTGGCTTTCGTCAAAATCACACTACGATACAACAAATTCATAGGATCTATCACAAAATTAATGAAGCATTCGAAAATAAGAAATACTGTACATCGGTTTTCTTAGATGTAAGTAGAGCCTTCGACAAAGTTTGGCACTCGGGCCTATTACACAAGATTAGAACATGTTTGCAACTTGAGCGACAGAGAATTTAGAACAAGAGTCAATGAAGATGTGTCTGGCATGAAACCGATCAAGTCCGGTGTACCACAGGGCAGTGTCCTGGGTCCCTTTTTATACGTGCTGTACACTTCGGATTTACCAGTAAATGATTATACTACAATGGGCACCTTCGCTGACGACACTGTTGTCCTTTCTACCAAAGATGACCCACAACTAGCAACCATTACCCTACAAAATTATCTAAATCAAATACAAGAGTGGACGCATAAATGGAAAATCAAGATCAACGAAGATAAATCTGTACAAGTTAATTTTACCTTAAGAAAAGACCTGTGCCCCCCTGTTTATCTAAATAACATACAAATACCTACTTCATCTTGTACAAAATACTTGGGGATACATTTAGATAATAAACTATCATGGAAACAACACGGTTAAAAATCGTAAACAGATCGATCTAAAACTTAATGAAATGCAATGGTTACTTGGTAGGAAGTCAAAATTACCAGTTGAAAATAAGCTCCTTCTTTATAAAACGATCCTTAAGCCAATATGGGTTTATGGTATTGAACTCTGGGATTGTACCAGTCGTTCGAATATGGCAATTATACAGAGAAGTCAGTCCAAAATATTACGTATGATCTCCAATGCCCCATGGTATGTTACTAATGACACACTCCATTCAGACCTGAAAATTCCAAATGTTAAAGATGTCACAACCGAAAAAAGTATTAAACACCACATAAAGCTAGAACACCACATCAACGCACTCCTTAATCCTCTTCTGGAAATACAAAATAAGAGAAGGCTTAAACGGAAATGGCCTAATGATCTAATAAATGTCTAAGGATGACTTGTCACTGAAGAAAACCTCACCACGTCAATGAAGAGCTACTTAGTTCTTAGATCATCACATTAGCTCATAGAATTCTATTGTATATTCTGATTGCTAATAAAATAAATTAGTAAAAAAAACTTTTTTCACAAAAAATTAAAAACCGCTAAATATGGCCATTTTTGCCATTTAATTACAGGGATTATAATTATCTTAAGAATCTCTCTGAAAGGTTAAATTGTAGCTTTTGTTAGTACCTACCTACTACAAAAATTTTATGCAAAAATAATAAGTTTTGCCGACATATCGAAAATGTAAAAAAGGTGTTTCCGAAAGACGGCGTGGAAATGGTCAAAAATTGTCGTAGAGAGATTTTAAAAAGAGCTATCTATTCTTGAGGAGTTGCTCTACAGCTCCATTATCTTTAAATTTACGTAATGTTTAGTTTAGTACCTTAAAGACGTATTTGAAAATCGGGCTATTTCTGTATTTCGGGTGTTCGGACACTGGAGGAGCGGAAACATGCCGCGTGTAGGGGAAGTCCCCCTCTCTCGCCCAGACTGCGAGCGCTCGTAAATGCTCGCGCGCCTTCAAATCGGCCTTCCCTCACCATATATTGTTGTATTATTTGATTGAACAATATTTTAAATTCTCCTAGAAATCCGTTTAACGTTATGATCAATTTGCCACCTTAAATAGTATCTAGTTTAGTGTTTTATAGATGGTACGGCTGATTTAATTATATTGTGTTATTTTGTTGATTAGAACGATAACTGTTTGTTTTAGATTTATAATTTTTCTGGTAAAATTCACATTTCCTGTAGTTAGCTGGGCGTCTTTCTTTGTATATACCACATGTTACTGGTGTAGTAGTAGTAAATCCCATTATTCCCCAGTGAGACATAGGGCGTTACTAGTGTACCTTTACTTTTTTACAACTTGATGTAACTGCTGGGCTCTCACGCTTAACGCGCAAATGGGATCTATTGCAATAAGATTTTGTATGCCCCTTTAATACATTGCAATAAATTATCGTCTTTTTTGGTAATTGTATTTGAAAGACGCTGCTTTTTTATAGATGTCGCTATTATTTTCCGATCCTTCCAAGTTAACAAAGAACATATTAAGTAGATCTTTTGGTACGCGATGTTTCATATGTATTATATTTCTCATACAACTCTATACGACCTCTTCCCTTTAGGTTGGTAAACATAGTGAATTATATTATTTTTCTTTACGTATCTTGCTGGCTTCCAATATGTGTCTGAAATTTAGCAGGTTCATTTTATCGTATTGTTTGTCATACTTTTTGTTGTATATTGTTCTATTTTGAGTACGTTGTTTAATTTCTCAATCATTTTTGTTAGGATTGTACCACTATATACAAATATGGGAAAAAGTTTTGGCGTAACGTTCGCATTATTTTTATCGGTGTTTGCAGATACATCTAATATATTATTAAGTGGTATTTCTTTTTGCTCTTCATTAGACAGTAAAAAATATTGCTCGTGGATTGTACAGCATATATTTGCTGATATATTGGTTGAAAAGAATAAATTTATAATCGTATATTTGGGTTGAATCTTGTTTGACCCTATACATTATTTGATAGTTGTAAAATGCATATCTAGGCCATTTATTGAACTGTGCGCACTATTATTGGTAAACAATTAATTAGCTTATTTTATTTGTATGTAGTTTTTTTATTACTACTACCTGTACAATACGGAAGGTCACCGAACAAGCATTTAACTTTCGAACTGTAAGGCACACGCCTATACACTTAGAATTTCACATGCAAACGTGTTATTAAAATACGGAAAACGATAATTAAAGAACAGCTTTAAATGCTAACAGAACGAAAAGGTTAACACAACTGTCCTAATATTTAATAAGGTGAAGGGGGAGGGGAGGGTAAGAGTAATCCCAGCACTGTCTAATGATAACGCTTCTAAATACGAAACATAAGCTACTGACCAAACTAATATTGTACAAAATGCAGTTACATCAGCATATAAATCAACAACAGTAGAATTTCCATTCTAATCAATTCACCACTGACGCTATATTTGTAATACGTTAAGTGATCTCTAAACGATTGGGTTCAACACATCAGCCTTTATGTGTTTTGTTTATATAAGAAAGCCATTTGATCGAGTGAAGATACAAAATGTATTATTAATTTTGGAAGAAGAAAACGTTCCCACATCTCTAACAAAAATTATAACAGATTGAATGAAAACGCATTGTGATAATTCAGATCGCAAATCAAGGAACGAAAAGCATAACGTAGTATGAGAATCCAAAAAGGCGATTCTCAAAGTCCTTCGTAATTTTGTTATAGCTAAAATTACTTAGTAAAATAAGAAAATTAACCGAATACAAAAAACTGTATGCTGAATGCGGAATCTGAGAACAACTTGCAGCGCCTTCCACATAAATTTGTCACGACAGCTACATATAGTATGGAACTCTCGGCTAATGAAACTCAATCAATGGTAACACCCGAAAAACTGACTTGATGCAAACTTAAAAGAAAAATAATAGTATAGGTTGTAAACTTTCAATATCCAGGAATAGATGTATCTAGTAAGTACAACATGTACAACAAAGTAAAACAGAAAATTATGAAAGGTGCACAAATACGTAGTAACCTGGAAGAACACGGTTATGGTTAAGCTAATTATGACCTACATAGAGAAGCCAACCACATGCTGCGTACTACTGCAATAAATACGTTACGAACAATAGCGAGAAAAATAAGGCAAAACAAAGTTAAAAAGAAAAATCTAAGGGATAATTCTAACATCATAGATATAGCCGGATTTGTAAGAAAAATAAGAAAGAATTAAATGAACATATCAACATAGTCAATGATAACAGGATAAAACAAGACAATAAACTACATGACAAAGGGCGAAAGGTAGACAAAAAAAAATGAGCGTAAAGCTGGATTGTAATATTGGAAGAACTTCCTAATTAATACGTAAAGAATAGGCCTACTTAATAGAAGAAGTAGAAGAAAAGTATGCAGAGTAATAAGTAGAAAATAAATCATAAATAACTTTTATAAAAAAGATTCGTAAAAAATATTTTAAAGGGTAGTAGTAATATAATTAATAATAAATAATACCAATAAAAAAAATTATATTTAGGTAGCTAGAAAAGTTTTATAAAGAGAATATTTTTGTTGAAGATGCTATCATCTTCCATGATGAAAGAAATTCATATGATTCAACAGTTAAAATATGATAAAAACTATGAAAACAATAAATTTCACATCCAATCAAGTACATTATTAAAAAATAAGAAAAATACAATTAAAAAGGATAAAAGTGAACAAATATGTCTTGTGGCATAATTTAATGTGAATTTCATCAGAATTTAATGCAAGTGGGAATCAAAATATTTAGTCATGTTTCCCCAAACAAAAGACAAAATACTTAAGAAAACATTTATTACCGCACGTGCGAGAAGCTAGGAATAAAGAAATAAAAACATAGATTAAAGGAGATAAGCTGATTACAAATGGAGAGAAGTGAAAAATGGAAGACCTTGAGAAAAATTAGATAACGACGAATGGAACCAAAAATTTTATGGGTAAAGAGAGAAGCAGAAATAGAAGGAAGAAAAGAGAGAGGTTCACGGATGAGGAAGAAGAAAACACACCACTAGGAGCAATACCAAAAAAAATCTGGACACAAACCATGCTAACACCCATTGAAAAAGGAGAAATAGAAAAGAAAAATCTGGCAAGGAGAAGAAAGATTTGAATAAAATCTTCAAAAATATCAAAAAAACAATCTGGTGACAGGATACCCTAAAAAATTCCAAGAAACAAAAACCGGAAAGAGCTACAAAAGGCAAAGAGAAATTACATGAGTTAATAAATGAAAAATTCAAAAAAAAAACGCAAACGGTAAAGTAACAGAAGCGAAAATAAATTATGGTTCATAAAACTACCAAATAATCAAGGGGAAGAAAGACGAATTAATTGAGAAAATGAAAAAAAAAAGAAAATACACATTATATGAATCATTACAACTACCCAAACGATATATTACAAAAATAAAAAAAAAATTAACAAAATACCAGGTGGGCATAATATTACCACAAGAATTATATATACAAGTAACGAAAATAATCCAATTAAATTCAATACTCGTAACAATCGAGTTGGAAATAGAGGAAAAAATAGACATCATATAGTTATACGCACCAGTGAAAAATGTCTATGCGGAAGAGAAAAGAAACTTATACGAAACATTACAAGATACACTAAATTTGTTAAGAGAGAAAAATGAATCGGGAATGGCCCAAGAAAGGGAATGGGTTGTATTTGACTAGACGAAAAAGACGTAAAACGTAATTACCTGCTCATAGAAAATACGTTCTTTTACCAATTTACAGAAGGGCGGTTTACTTTTGCAGCGAGTGGATGGAAGGCATAAGGCATAATAGACTTTATAATTTACACACAAGAAGCCAAAAATTTATCACTGAGCAAGATGGAGAACCAGAACCGACAACAAAGCATAGATTGGTGATAATGAAAACACATAAGTAAATCATGCTAAAACGTAGAGAAAAATACAGAAAAAAAGACTTAAAAAGTTGAATATGGAATAAATCGAAATGAAATACCAGAAGTAACTAGAAATAGAACTTAGAAGAATAGCTAATGAATCACAAAGCTGAAACTTAGCAGAACTTTGAAACAATTTTAAAGAGGTGATCAAATGTACAGCAGAAAAAATATGTGGAAAAAAGTGACTAATACGAAGCATAAAAAATGCGTTGGTAGAACGAAGAAGTAAAAGAATTAGAAGAAAAAAGTAGCATAAAAATGGTACGTCGGAACAAAAGCGAAAGAGGAAGGAGAGGAATTTAACAAGAGAAGAAATAAAGTTAAAAAAGGAGTAAAAAAAGGCCAAATCCAAACATTGGAAAAATTTGGCAAAAAATTAGAAGACTAGTGAGGAAGTCTACGGAGCAATTAGCAGAATAAAAATAGGAGAAGCCTGCGGCAAAGACGAAGTAGACGCTGAAATAATAAAGTGAGGGAGCGATAAGGCTACTGCATGCTTGTGGAAGACATGCAGCAAAGCTTGGAAGAAGCAACAAATACCGAAGGATTGGCAAAAAACATTATAAACCCAATATATAAAAAGGGGGAACAGACATATTGTAATAACTACAGGCCCATATGGCTCTCTACGGTGCGTTTCAAAGTATATACAAGAATAAACCTGCAAAGCTTGCAATGCAGAGCGAAGTGGCGAAGCAGTCTCCCAAATTTGAGAACCCTCTAGTTAGGGCACTAACGCTGACCTTTGACCAATCAGTTTCAAAATCGCCAGCAAACAAGCCTTTTTGGTCACCTGTCGATTGGTGAAAACAGATATTGAAAATTCCCAGCCGTTCTTCGGTTTTTTCTCGGACGGACGGACAGACAGACAGACGGACAACATAAAGTTAGTGACTCCGCTTTGCTTCGCCACTTAATAATAGAAAGACGACTTAGAAACGAAGCAAAAGAAAAATGGAAGACGAGCACAGTGACAAACTAATGATAATATAAGTATACTTAGAAACCTAATAGAAAGAGCAAAGAAAACAGACAAACAACTGTAAATGATTTTCATAGACCTTCGACAATATAGAAAGGAACATAATGTGTAACTGTCTAAAGAAATAAAAAGTTGAAGATAAATTATTCAGGTATACGGAATAATCCAAATCGAGGGGGAAAATCAAATTTATTCGAGAAAAAAAAATTATAAAACAAAGAGATAACCTGAGCCCACTGCTTTTCATTATCAGTATGGGTAGGCTACTGAAGAATACAAGAAAATACAAAGAAAACTGCCAAAAACTATTGTGGGATACAAAAACCTTAACCCATTACAAATAGACAATCTGTTGTATGCGGATGACATAGTACTAATAACAGACACAATGAATAAGACACAGAAGTTAATGGATATATAGATATTAACGATTAAAAACTGATGATAAAAATATACAAAAATTATGATAATAAATGAGCTATCTAAAGATAAAATTAACATGTAATAAAAATCACAGGACTTTCCTTATCCTATTATTTGGGTAATTCTGGCAAAAATCCTGAGTTTCTATTTTTTTCGAGTTCCTATTTTATCAACTTTTAATTTAAATTTATGTTTATCTCGTGATAACAAATCATTTTTATTCTCATGAATTTTTGTATGTTCAACCGTTTAGATTCGCGACCGCTTTGAGACCGCTTTTGCGACCTTGCGACCAAACGATTCGGTCGATTTTTACCAACTGCGTCCCCTACCTACAAGTAACTTGCATACCAAATTTTAAGACTAGGTCTTACGGTTCTCGAGATATCCTGTTTACTGACAGATCGACACACACACACGCACGCACGCACGCACGCACGCACAGGCTGAAGAGAGGCAATGGAGGAAGTGAAAGTTAATGCGGGGGACAAGAAGAAACGGAAGAAATGGGTGGAGTCGACATCCGACGCCAAGTAAAAGGGTCTTAATTCTTTTGAAAGAATGAAAGAAAGAAAGTAAACATTACTGACATATGTTCGTTTAAATAATTTATTTATTGCACTACGAGCAGATTATAAATAGTAACAAATAGTGATATTAAAGCACTATATCACGAAACATACCTACTTCATGAAAACTTTCTCATAAGGGATTTTGTAAATTGTATTCATGTAGTACTTATCTCTACACCGTAACGTAGAAGAGGATCGATTATGTATGTATGTTTATATTCATGTAGTAGGTTGATGCATTTGTTTGATAGATAAATAAAAAAAAATTACTGAATATTAAACAAGGACATTTGGGCAAAAAAATTGATCAAAAGAATTTTAAAATACAACGATAATGTGAATTAGGAAAAAAAAATATTGGGAAACACTTCGATGGGGTCTCCTACTCCATCCGCCATGTTCACCCCTTTTGATTACCATTTGTTTCGATCGATGACGCGTGGCCTGTCTGAGCAATGCTTTAACTCTTTTGAAGGTATCAAATAATGGGTCGATTCATGTTCAATTCTTTCTCCGAGGAACCCGCCTGTTGCTAAAAAGATAAAAAAAGTTGTAGCTAATGATGGACAGTACTTTAAATAATTTGTGCTTTATACTTTCTTTCTAAGTAAACATTTAATTTTACAAAATCGTTATTTAAAATTAAATCCAAGCTCTAATAATAAAAAGGACGTCACCTACACTTGTAATTGAGGCGAATTAGTAAAAAAGCTCGACATTTTTAGTGGGTACACGTATCGAGATGTTCCAGAGCGCATTCGATTTGAAAAAGCCTCAGAAAAAGATGTTATACCATATTTTTTTGATATAATGCGAAAGTGTATTTGTGCACGCAAAGAAGAATAATTTAAAGAATATTTTATTTCTCGCTTAATATTGGCCAAAATAAGATCATTCCCGTTACTCGGAGGTTTTTGAAATCGTTTATCACAAATATGATGTTTAGAAAGTGCCCCGATGCACTTGAGGGCATAATTCTGGGGATGGGGGTGATTTTAGAAATTACCTGAAATTTGTTTGTTTTCCGAGTTTAAACTGTCTGAATAAAGGTTTTTAGGGTCTCTGATAACGGATATGCTGTTTAAAAAGTGCCCCAATGCACTTGGAGGGGAGTATAATTCTGGGGCTGGGGGCGATTCTGGGAAATAATCTCAAATTTGTTTGCTTTTAGAGTTTAAGCTGTCTAGATAAGGGTTTTTGGGTCATTGATCACGCATATCATGCTTAGATATGGTTTTCTTAGCCTTTCTCTTTTGTCAAAATAAATTGAAATTTTTATAAAGAAATTTTGAGCAAAATATTTAGAAAGAAAAAATGTTACAATGATTAAATTTTTGTGCGGAATCGGAAACTGTCGAATTTTAAGAACAAATGCTATCAAATATGGACAGTTTAATTTCAAAAAACAAACAATTTTGAGTTTGTTTCCCAAGATCATCTACAGAAGATTCTGTCGAAGTCATTTAAACATTATATTTGTTATCAAAAACTCTTATTCAGACAGTTTAAACTCGCAAAACAAACAAATTTATGTTATTTTCCCAAGATCACCCATTCCCAGGATTCTGCCCGCCAAGTGCATCCGGGCGCTTTTTATACATTATATTTGTTATCAGTGACCCCAAAAACTCTTATTCAGACAGTTTAAACTCGCAAAACAAACAAACTTTATGTTATTTTTTAAAATAGCCCCCATTCCCAGGATTCTGCTCCGCAAAGTGCATCGGGGCACTTTTTAAGCATCATATGCGTGATCAGCGACCCAAAAACCCTTATATAGAGAGTTTAAACTCGAAAAACAAACAAATTTGAGGTTTTTCCAAAATCGCCCCCATCACCAGGATTATGCTCCTCTTAAAGTGCATTGGGGCACTTTTTAAACATCATATTCGTTATCAGCCACCACAAAAACTCTTATTCAGACAGTTTAAACTGGGAAAACAAACAAATTTGAGGTTTTTTTCCAAAATTGCCCCTATCCCCAGAATTATGCTCCCCTTCAAGTGCATTGGGGCACTTTTTAAACATCAAATTTGTTATTAGTGACCCTAAAAACTTTTATTCAGACAGTTTAAACTCGGAAAACAAACAAATTTGAGGTAATTTTCTAAAATCACCCCCATCCCTAGAATTATGCCTCTCAAGTGCATCGGGGCACTTTCTAAACATCATATTCGTGATCAACGACCCTAAAAACTTCCAAGTAACGAGAATGAGCTTATTTTGGGCAATATTAAGCGAGAACTAAAATATTCTTTTGGGTCTGCAAATAGTGCAACAAATAAGTGCATTTTTTTGGTGCACAAATGCACTTTTGCATTATAATAAAAAAATATGTGGTAACATTGTTTTCTAATGCTCTTACGAATTGAATGCGTCTTGGACTATTGATCAAAAAAGCGAGATAAGGTGTATGGGTCGTACAGTTATTCAAAATGTTTAAAAACCAAATAAAAAAGTCTAAATGAAAGACAATTATGAGTTGTTAAGAAAGACATTAGTAAGAAATATCAGGGAATAATTTAATTTTTTTTGTAATTTCCAATACACAAAGAGGAAGCGTGAAAATGAAAGCCGCCAAGAAATACCCTATCTTATGTTATATGTAGGAAATCGAATGTTGCACTCTAAATTATAGGCGTTATCAGGCGACACAACACACGGCCCATAAATAAGCGTATCACAAAATTTTCGCGGAGTTATACAAGAACAAAACAACGCAGTTTTCCCGGGTATCCCCAGGGGTAAATAAATTTCCGGGCGGGCCCGAAGTCTAAGAACGCCTGCAGCAGACAAATTTATTTTTAAGCCAAGTACCCGAAAATCGCGCCTAAAAAATCGATCGGCCGGCATTTCGCGTTTTTCGCGGCGACGCCGGGCGCCGCGGGCGAAGGCGGAAGCAGCGCCGCTCTCGAGCGCGCTCGATCACGCGGCGCGCGGCATAATTCACGCAGATTAGATCAATTCAAAAGCTGGAAGCTCACGTAAAGGACCAATATCGGCGCGTCCGAGTTTAAAATCATATTTACCGAGAGGGTGGCATCTAAATTTCACGGGCGTGTAAAAAGCTCCGATTCCGGGTGACTTTATCTCGCCTATAAATTTGCCAGAAGCGCCTCTGATTTATACGTTCGCATAAACGCGAGTCTATGCCGTGTATTTCATTTGCGACGGTCCCAAAACAAAAGCGGCGGCGCGCCGGCCGCCCCGCGGCCGCCTTTCGCCCTCGCCGGCGTGCGACCCCGCGGCCGCATTAATTCCGCAAAGCACCCTTAAAACTCTAAAGCGCGATAAAACGGTCGTTGGCCAATCGATGCGTCCGAACCCGAATAAACGTCGAAGGGCGCTTGGCCGCGGATCGCTGGAGCGGCGGCGCCTTTCGCCGGAGCTGTTAAAATTTTTAGGACCGCTGATACCGGTGCCGTTTTACATCCAAATCCTTATTCATTTATTTTATCAGTGCTGTTTTTTATCGCTCCGTCTCGCCATGAATACGATATTTTATATCTCATGTGCTTTGCCGCTTTTTTGAAACACTACTCGGTGCTTTTATTACTACTTTTAACGCGTTTAATGCGAACACTCGCCGAGCTTATTTAAGCCACTTTGTTGCGGCATTTTTGTTTCGAAGCCCCGGGGACCCGATACATTGGAAATATTCATCAAAATTATTTTTTATGCGCTCTCCTTATATATAATTTGCCCCATTCGAAGGGCAATGGGTACTTTTACGTTTCTATACCTGAAAGGAAAGCCTTATGAAGTCGGTGCGGACGTCTGTCTGTTCGTCCATCGCTACTTTCAACTTGAAAACTACTGAACCTAAAGACATAGAGGGGGGTATCATTCGAAATCATATGGGCTACCGGGTTCACATCCGCGAGCTGGCTTACGTGGGATATCCTACAACAATGCAATAAGGGTTTTTAGCGGACTTAGCTTTCAATATGTCATTCCTTATAGCTTTTGATGAAGGCAGCTTCCAAGCTGGAGATTATTTTTTATTGCTGTAATTTCTGGCATGTGTTACGCCTTATAATTTTAGATCTGTGACAGATAGAGAAATAACTTTTTCAGTACTCAACTAAGGGCCATAAAAGTCAAGTCCAGACGCCAAAAAATCAGCCTGTCGGAAAATCTCAAGACCGGTTTGACCGGAAGTAGCCGAAATTTTTGTTTATATATAGAAGGCCCAGAAATATGTGGAACCGGAGTTCCACGTCCGTATTTGTTTATATTTACATTTCGGTAAGTTGTGAATAATGAGCCAACACTCCTGGTCAGGTGGAATAAGGTTCAGTGTTGGAGAATCAGAAGCTCATATGGCTTGTACTAATTAGGATGTCGGTCGATCTTCAAAGTCAATCATCTTGCACTCATCCCGAAAGACTTTCTACCAATTTTTGCTATACTACTCTGTTCAAAAGGTAATGTAATTTTTTAAGTTAAGACTCGTGCGAACGTTGTAGTTCAAAAAACTATTTCTTTTATGTTAGCACAACCTTTAGTGACGTTCCCTTCCAAGTTTAGTTTTATACCTGTATGTTGAATTGTTTAGAAGTTGCAGCAGTTTGAGGCGTGCAAAATATAAACTCAGAACAAGTCTCAAAAGTCGCGACAGGAAAACAATATGGCACACAAACAACAATGAGTACATTAACAGGCCGGTCGGCCCCCATAAACCAAGGACCACAATGGCCAAGTATAAATCCGCAATACAGTGCAAGAAATGCTACAAAAAATTCCCCACTATTTTTTTTTGTTTAGAAATTTACAGTCTGTTCTATGAGAACATTTAGTGAATAGGATAATTAGTAGGTACAACATGATCCAGCGACCACTCTCCGTATATTTATCTTTATGTATGGCAAAGATAAAGATAAGTGATACCCAAGTAATTTAGTTTTGTATATCAGTGGGGCGTTTCCTCTTCCGTCTTCTAGGTACGGCTAGTTCATTCATTAGGTGGTTAACCTCCTCATTGTGATGCCCTGGGAGATTGCGGAAATAACTGAATCTTTGGATTTCTTCATCAACTGTAAGAATGGCTAGTCATCGTGAATGGTTTTATTGCTTATATACCAAGGCTGAATCCCATACGTCCAGATTGGTTTTATTATACATTTATATAGAAGTAATTTATTTTCTATTTTCAATTGAGAATTATGACTAGATAACCGATACATTTGTCGAATCTTGTTGTTTCTGGATATTATATGTGGCCGCTATGTGAGTTTAGAGTCTAGTATTACTTCTAGGTATTTGACTTCGTTTTGGACAGGTAGCTGGGTATTGTTAATGGAGACATTTGGGCAGTCGATTTGTCTAATTTTGAAATTTATCTGTGTTAACTTAGCGGCATTTACTTTGATACACCAGGAACTGAGCTATTCTTCAAGTCTGTCTAGATGAGTTCGCACGCAATCAGCAGCTAGTTGAGGATCATTGTCGACTGACAGGATTGCAGTATCGTCTGCAAAAGTGGCAGTGATTGTGCTATCAGTAGTTGGTATGTCCGCCGTAAATACAAGGTACAAGAATGGTCCTGGGACACTACCCTGTGGTACTCCTAACTCAATTGGATGGGTTGTGGAAACATCATTATTAAATTTAGTTTGGAAAAAGCGATCGCTGAGATAGGACTTTAGGATGAGATAACAGTAGATAGGAAGGATTTGTTTCAGCTTAAATAAAAGACCTGTATGCCATACACGGTTAAAAGATTGAGCAATATCTAAAAATGCTGGGACACAAACCTTTTTTTCTTCCAGACTTCTTATGATCTCGTTAACGATTCTGTGACACTGGTGAATTGTGGAGTGTCGTTCTCTGAATCCGAGTTGATGTTTAGGTGGTATCTCGTTCAGGTTAATATCAGTCTCCAGTATATTTAGTGGTAATCTTTCAAATATTTTAGATAGCAGAGGAAGTAGGCTTATAGGACGGTATGAAAAAGTTGAATTAGGTGATTTACCAGATTTAGGTACTAATATGATCTGGGTAAATATCCAAGAAATGGGGAAATAAATCAGTCTTATCATACTATTGTAAATAGTAGTTAATATTGTTATTGCTTTTTCTGTAGTTTCATAAGAATCTGGCCAGTTATCAGGTCGAATCCAGGAGCATCGTGTGTGTTACAATTGTTAATTTCATGTTTTATTTCAGATGGTGTCAACGGTTTGATTGGGAGGGTCATTGGACATGATGCAGCTAAATAATTATTGATATTCTCAATATTGATGTTAGAGTTAAGTTCTGGAGGACTAAAAGTTTGGGCTAAGTGCTCTGCAAAAGCATCTTGCTTCCTTACTGGTGGTATGTGATTAGTAGGTCTTTTGATTTTCTATGTAGCTTTCCACATTGAGTGGTCTCCTCTCGACAGAGACGATATATGTTCAATCAAATGTAGAATTTCTTAAATCTTGTAGTGTAGTTTTAAGTAATCTTGTATACCTGTTATATGTATTTTTATCAACAGGATCGCGAGTTCTTTGCCATGTGCGTCTTGCACGTCTTCTCTGTGCAATCTGCTGTCGAATCTCTAGCAGTATGTTAGTAACTTTTTGTTTATTTGTGGTTGGTGTGGTGTACTTATCCAGGCTGCTTCTTGTATTGTATTGTATTAGTAAAGTTTTGTACAGTAATAGGTTCTTTTAGTATAATGTTCAGGATTAAATTATCTTCGATGTATTGTTGGAAGCTATTCCAATCAGTTTTTGGAGAGACTAGTTTGGGTGGATTTGATTTTATAATAGTGTGGGTGCTAAGGGTGAGGATAACGGGGGAATGATCCTATGAAAGGTCCCAATTAGGTTCAATATGAAGGTAGTTAGCTACAACGCCGTTGATGACAAATAAATCTAACAAATCAGGAAGTTTGTTTAGGTTAGTTAGCCAGTAAGTTGGTTGACCAGTTGACAAATGCTAATAATTTTTGCTTGTTATGAGGCGTAGTAGATTTCGGCCTTTGGGCGTAATACATCTGAAACCCCAGTAAGAATGTTTGGCATTCCAATCCCCACCAACTATAAAGCGAGGTCCCAAAGTGTTAAACATTGTTTCATATTCGTCGGTATTGATTGTGTGCCTAGGTGGGCTGTAAATCGCTGCTATGGTAAAAGATCTCGGTTTAGCATTGACATGAATTACAGAAGCTTGTATTTTGTTGGTTTTGAAATGAAGGAAGTTCATGATGTGCTATTTCAGAACGTATGTTCCATCCGGATGAATGGTATGATAAGTCGTATAAGATGGTATTTCAAATATTGATCGGTCTGTAAAATGAGTTTCAGATATGAGCGTTATATCTGTCTTATTAATTTGTAGAAAATAAGTTATTTTTGTTTTGTGATTTGCCAAACCATTAGCATTTCAGAGAGCTATACGTAAAGATGAGATGTCCATTAATGGACTAGTTTATTGATGACAGTTGGTAGCATATTTAGTATCATGCTGTTCTGGGTGATTAACTGGTTGAATTCGATAAGGAAATGGTTGAGTTGGCTACTGAAGTCATTATCTTGATTTCCTGTATTTAGCCCTTGTCCAGCATTAGCATATGTTCTAAGGTCCGTTCTTGGTTGTTGTATTGATTGGTTCGGTATTTGGATATGTGGAATTTGGGGTTGATCACGATTTTGATTATTACTTCCTCTAGATTTGGTTCTTGCATTTTGTAACTGTTGATATATTTCGCAACCGTTTATAATTCGAAGGATGATCTTTTCCACAGAGTGCACCCTTTGCTGGAGTGCTTTTGGATTTTTGGTACAGTGTGGAGTTGTGGTCACCTCTACGTTTAACACATTTGTATGGTCGTGTGCAGTAAGATTTAGAGTGACCATATAGTTGGCACCTTGTACATTGTATGATATTGCTTTTTTATGTGGCGGTTCAACAGTTATTCGCATATGTCCTATGAAATCTAAACTGTAAATATCTTTAATACTTTTTCTAGGTTCTAAATCTACATAAAACAGCATTAGTGATTGCTTGCTAATTCGATGTCGTATGTTAATAATATTGCGAACGGTGTGACTAGCTTTATATCTTTTTTTATATCTTCGATAGGTATTGAATAGTGGAGATTTCTAATAATCACCCTATAGACCCTCTCCTGCTTCATTTGGTATGTGTGGTGTATAATTTTTCCCTCATTAAGGTGTCCGATAAGTTTCCTATAGGTTTCGAATGTATTAGGATTTATTTTTATTGTGTCGTTTGTGGGTGCTTGGGTGCTTTGAATAATAGGTTTCTTCTTTATTAATAGGTGATAAATTATCGATCATCTTATTATAGTCTATTACTCCATATATAAAAATTGGAGGAGGTCTAGGGTCTATGGGAGGATTATTTGGACTAGGAATGGTAATTTCTAATAATTCATTTGTTAATGGATTGAATCGATTATTTGTGGGTGCCACAGGTGTTGCTTCAACATTTTTATTAGCTATTGTATGGAATGTTTTCTTTTTTTTATTTTGCCATTTCTAGAAGATTGTGGAGGATCTTTATTATCACTCTCTTCTTCCATTAAGTAACTAGTGGCCGTTTCAGGGGCTGAGTTGATCTCCTTCAGCAAGGCTGCGGCTCCGCAGCACAGGTATAGTTCGGCACGCACGTTTGCTCTGCTTCAAGGCGCTGGTCGAAGAATAGAGTTTTTTGTTGCAAACACTGATGAAACGATTTATATGCGCCCTTTTATACGTATTCACTCAATTGTAAATGTCTTTAAATTATAATAATATAATATTTTCTGTGGAGCACAATTTTTCTCGGCAGTTAGAGTTTGTTTAATTTTTTAATTATATAAAAATCAATTCATAACCTACCTTCAAAATACAATTGAAAACTCACAAACGAACTAAAAGAACCTTTTATTTACTGCATATTTACAACTAGTCTATCTAGACTAACAATAAAATGAGTTGGATGAATAACATGTGGGGAGGAACACCAAGAGTGGCCTCCTGTCATTATATTAGGTATACAAATCTTATATATTAATTTGTTAGGTCACTAAACTTTGTCCGGTTCAGGAGTCTAACTGCGTTAGCATTATTTAATAAGTCTATCAATAGAATACTAGGGTGATCACTAATCCGATCTTTGTATCTGCTGCAGCGATCTTTGATGACATGTTTAGTCAACTGAATGTTCGGATCGTTTTGCTTTAGAATCGTTGTAAGATCTTGATGTTCGATGACTTAGCAGATCCCAAAACTGGATCCCATATGTTCATATCAGTACTATTATGATTTTATAAAATAACACTTTGTTAAATTTAGTTGGGATTTCCGTCTGAGGAAGCAGAACATCTTCTTCACGCGGATATCTAGTTCCTTTCGCTTGATCTGTATGTGTTTTCTCCAATTAAGTTTGTTGTCGAGATGTATATCGAGATATTTGATTTTTTATTTGTGTAGTATGTTAGTGCCGTTAAAGATTCTAAGGGGCAGATCAACTTTGCGGAAGGTAAAAACCACTGATGCAGATTTATTTTTATTAATTTTGATGCGATAAGTCTTTGTTCAGCTCTCTAATGCTTCCAGAGAATTTTGTAGATAAATTTATGCCTGACATAGATTTCCATGTGGAGATAATACAGCCATGTCATCCGCAAACGTAGCAATTACAACATTGTCAGTAAACAATTGTTATAATATTGGTCCCAATACATTACCTTGCGGTACACCTCTCTCGACTGGGTAGATTAGTTAGTGGCTATCGTTCACTTTAACTCAAAAGTATTGGTCTTCTATATACGACTTACAGACCAAATAGTACTGTTGCGGTAATACCAGACTCGATGGAAAGCTTGACCCACATCCAAGAATACTGACACGACCATTTTTCCGCGGAACTGTTATGTTATCCACGATTCTATGGAATCGTTCTAATGTTGAGTATTTTTACGAAACCGAATTGATGGTAAGAGATTAAATGCAGGTTCTAGTCTTCTTAGTAGAATTCGTTCGAAGAGCTTAGAGAGGAGATATCGGTCTGTAAGAAGCTGGTGCTTGAGCTGGCTTGCCTGGCTTTTGAATAACAATAACATTGGCAGATTACATTAAATTGGATAGTATTGGGTTCTTAAAGTCGCATTATATATCTGTATTGTAGCTGTCATTCCTTTTCTTGGCAGTTGACAGAATAATTCAGATGTAATTAGGTCGTATCCCGGTGCTTTACTAGTTTTTAAACGCTTAATTTCTGTTCGTACTTTGTTGGGTGTACAATGTTTAATAGGTAGGTAAAGTTAGATTAGTTATTTGAGAATTTCATAGTCATCTTGTGGAGTTCTGTCTGTTTTGTGCGGTTGAAAGGTTGTAACTAAGTGTTCGCCGAATACCACCGCTTTTTCTTCGTCACAGCGGCCCCAGCAACTATCATTTTTACGAATAGTGATACGTTTTTTCAAATTTCTAGTTGTACACCATAGGAAGTAGTCATCGTGTTGTTTGAGGAAAAATTTCTAATGTAGTCGTTAAACGTTTTGGTTTTTTTTTTGTTTTATTAATTTTTTTAGTTTTGTGGCAAGGGTGTTCATTTTATTTTGTCTCTTGGGTGTCTTGTTTGTTGCCAGATCCATCTTGCTGTTCTTTTGTATCTAATCTTCTGTCTAAGTTCTAACTCGGAGATGACCAGAGATTATTGCCGGATCGGAAGAAACATGAAAAAATCCCCTCTTTAACGTGCCAATAATCGTTTCTTCCGATCCGGGAATAATCTCTGGTCATCTCCGCGTAACAAGTAGTTATTACTGTTTTTGTTACAGTTATGCTGTAATTTTATAGACGTAGCATACTGTAAAGTTTGTGTTAGTTGTTCTATTACCTCAATTTTATTTTCAGTGTGCTGCTGAAATAGGTGTTTGTTGATATATTGTCGAGAAATATCCCAATCCGTACAATTGTTGTGTAGGCTAGGTCTTGCAGGCTTGTTGATTATGGAAGTACTTAACGTTTATATTATAGCGGAGTGATCAGAGTTTAGGTCATAGCAATCAGCAACATCAATGTTGTTGAGAGAGAGATTTTTTGTTATAAGGAAATCTAATCCACCCGTCAGTTTATTCAGATCGCTTGGCGAATAGGGGGGTTTACCTGTGAATACTGCATTATAGTGGTTATCTAAGTTGGTTTTTATTTTGGATTAATTAATTTGGACCCCTATAAGGGATGTTTAGAATTAAAATTTCTACCTGCTATAAACCTGCCTCCTAGAGTTCTGAAGAAGTCATCGAATTGATTCTACGTTATTAAATGTTGGGGAAAACAGTATACGCAGAAACAATTATGCCTCCAACGCAGTCTTTAATTTTGACATTTGTGACTTGTGACATTTGTGACTTGTGACATTTGTTTTAAACTTCTCCACTTCGTAGTGTAATGATTTCTTGCTGATTATAATTCCTGTTCCAGTATGGGGTGTGTTTTTGGGGTGGCAGGTGTAATAAGTTTTGTAGTTGTTGATATTCAGGTAGTTATCAGTAAAATGTGCTTCAGATACCCGGAGTAAATTAACTTTTGGATGTTTAGACACGCTTCTACCTCTAAACGACGTTGTAAAAGTCCGTTTACGTTTTATAGAGCTATTCTTAGTGCATCCATTATTGGGAGATTTTAGTTACCAGGCTAGTGAGTAGGTTGAGCATCATCGTATTATATTGAGACAAGGAATATCATTACTGTTTTTGATTTTGAGTGTTGTATGAGTTTGATGTTGTCATGATGTGTTGCTGTCCAACAACGCCTGCAGCATAGCTAGTTGGAGATCTGTTCTCCCTGTTTATGTTTGGTTGAATTGTGACCCTTTTTGAAGTTTGTGGTACTTGCATTCTAGGAATAGTGAAGTTGTTTCCTCTTTTATACTAAAGTTGTTAGTATATAGAGCATCCTTTATAGTTTGATGAGTGGGCTCTATTGCACAGTACACGTGTAGCAGAAGGTTTCTGTAGTAACTTTTGCTGTGTCCGTATGTTTGGCAGCTAGTACACTGGATTATAGTGGCTTTTTTCCTTGGTGGTTTGTCAACATTGATCATATTTAATAGAGATTTAAGTTTGCATATCTCCTTGTTGTTATTGGCAGGCTCGAGGTCTATAAAGAATATAACCTTGAGAAAGTAGAGGATTAACCTCCTATCTTCCTTCTGATCAGAGTACAATTTGTTCAATCCTGCCTGAAAGTTGCTAGAGTGATCAAATTTTTTGTTGGAGAAAACGTTCCGTCCGCTAAAATTTGTCACAGATTCTTACAGTATGAAGAAGAGTGTCTTTCACAGACCCGTGTGTTTCTAGTGGTATAAGTGCTTTAGATAGGTCAGAGAGCGCGCAGAGAATAAATTGCATGATCGTCAGCCGTGTCACCAAGCCTAAGATCGATCGTGCAGACGCATTTATTCGTGAGAATAAGTGCAGCAAAAACAAGGATTTTAGAAAAATGCTGTCTAACAATGTTGGTAATGTAGACGATATCGTGAAAAAACACCTGCACTATGGCAAAGCAAATGGTGGTTACCACGCACTTTGATAAACGTAAACAAAATGGTGCTCATGCAAGTTGCCAGTCGTTTCCTACAGCAGTTTGAAGACAAAGGTGATGCATTTTTGAAATCTACACTAAACACGAATGAAACATGGACGCACTACTTCATTCCCGAGTCTCAGTAGTCATCACATGCGGGTGGCGGCATGCCCGTTCTCCAAAACCCAAGAGAGTGCTAAGAAGCCGTTCGACAGGAAAAGTTATGGTAACATTCTTCTGGGACTGGCCAGGGATTATCAAGGGGTCACTGCAGCATATTACCAAAACCTTCTGGTAACAGACATAAAGGAATAAATCCGATCTAAGCTGAAGACAGGTGGAAGCGGACAGCCTTTCTTTAAGACAATTTACGTTCCCATACGGTCAAAACAACAATGGAAACCTTCCGGAAATTGAAATAAAATCTTCTGGCACATCCGCCTTATATGCAGTCCCGATTTGGTCCCAAGTGATTTCTACCTGTTCGGAAAGCTGAATTCAGACTTGCAAGATATGCGGTTTGGGAACAATAACGCCGTTATCCTGACTGTTCGACAGTGGATCCGCCGCCAACCAAAAGCCTTTCTTGAAAAGGTCATCAGGATGCTTCCAGAACGTTGGAAAAAATGTGTTGACTTCGGAGAGGAGTACGTCGAAGACTGACATGTGCAAGTAAGTGTTTGGCATTTTTTTTTGTAAAAAATCATTCTCTTGCATACTTGAACCAACATATATATTTTATGGTGGCCGCCATCGCTATAGAATATCGCGCACCTTGGGGAGCAGAGAACCTGGTAGAGGGCGTTCGCCGTGTGTACGGCGGCAGTTACGGCGAATTGCAAGAACTGATGCAATCATATGAAAATGTCGTTTTTCACACTAATTTTTACAAAAATAGAGATTTTAGCGTATTTTGTTTTATCAGCTTAAAAAAGCTCGTTGCGAATTAGTATATGATTAAGACGGTATAGTTTAGAACTCAGACTAGAAAGTTTTTAATCCTTTAGGAATGCCAAAAAAACGACACTTAGATCAAGTAGTGATAAGAAATCTTACATTAGGTACCAAAAGTATGTTAATTAGTACAATCAAACTTTGTTTGAAATATAAGCAAACTAAATAGAGCGGTTTTTATAGTGTGAATGACTGTTTCTGCAGACCCCCCCCCCACCCGACTCGGGTTTTCCATAGTTTTTCTAAGTATCGTTCAAAGGCAAATTCCGGGACGAGGCGATCACCCGCGGCCAGGTTAGCATGTAACAAGAACTGACCAACCCTATAAAGATTATCCAAATACAATAGTTTTCAATAAATAATATGTACGTTATCTAAAGATTGGATTCTCTCATTCAAATTGTCCATACTTTAAGCCAGTGTTAAACTTTGGTTTGGTGAGCTCTGTAAGACCCCCAAAGATTACAGTTGTGATTAATGTTGATGTTAAGAAGTTAGCTGTGCATAATAAATACAAAATTAGTTCTAATGCGTTACCCCGTGGTACTCCTAGTATAAGTTATGCATTTTTTTTATTTTGTCACATCATGTTAAAGACGTGGTATATATGTAAGAATGCAACTAAGCAGTGTTTCGTTTCTTCTAAGCCTCTGCAAGTCTTATACTATTCGGGGTATCTCTTCTATCGTTTCGTCTTGATTCCTGAATCCAATGCTGAATCCAATTTGATGACTGTGAATTAATTTTTTATCCTCTAGTATTGGCTTAATTCTTTTAATAACAGTTTTTCAAATAATTTAGATAGAACAGTTAATAAAACTGATAGATGATACTATTTCCGCGTATGCTTTTCCTGGTTTTTGTATCATAATAATTTGTGAGATTTTCCATGCATTTGGAAAGTGTCGGCTTCTAAATATAGCATTGTAAACATGGGCAATTATTTCAATCACTTGATAAGTTTTTTTAATAATAATGTTTGTTTCTATATCTTTAGTTACATCTATATTTGTTATTGATTTGATTGATATAAAAAACTGGTTGGCCTGTTTTGTAATACGTCTAGGAAATTGTCGATTTCTTACATAATCACTTGGAAATCATAAAAACGACAAAAACGGAGAATATGAAAATAAATTACCAGCCAAGAACGATTAATACAAGGACAGCACTAGTTATTCTCTAAAACATATTGAATAAATCAATAATAATTTGATTAATAAAGGTTTTTCAGCCTAAATATATAAATAATTTTAAACAACGTACAAAATAACTTTCCGCAGATAAAGAGAGTTCGGGCACATCAAACTTTAGTATGATGTAGTTTCGCAGTTTAATATGCGAGAGGCCGTCAAAGTTAAAATTGCTGTTAGAAGGGTTTGAATGACCAAACTGGACATTTTTGAGATGTCCGTCAATTCTATCTGCATACTTCTCTCGGTAGTGCACTAGCGTCTAGGCAACGATATAAGAACACTCAAGCACAATCAAATAGATAAAAAAGTGAAAGTTTAAAATGATAAACTGCAGAAAAACTAAATTTAAAAAAATCAAATATAAAAAAAAACAAAAAACACAACCTTTCAGTTAGAAATTTTATACAGAAAAATGTAAAAGTGAAAATAAAAATTAGAAATGTTAAATAATTAAGGAAGAAAACATAAATGTAAATAGAAAACGTAATAATAAAATAAAAGTTATTAAAAATAAATATATTAAACAGGATGAACAATACTAAATTTTATAAAAAATAGCAAAAAGAAAAATGAAAGAAAGAAATCGAAAAATAGAAATAGATAACCAAGCATATATGCAACACTCAGAATACACATAGTTGGTTATAGATAATAAGGGATGTGAAATAGAAAAAAGCGAAACAAGGAAAATAGGAAAAGGACACAAAATAATAAATAACAGATATAGTTCGTGCTACTCAGGAATATAATCAAGAGCGATGCCAAAAAAAGGAGGAGGTTTAACAGCAAAAGAAGAAATAAACACAAGAATTATTAGCTATAATCCAATATCATCAGAAATTATATAACAATAGATATGAGAAAAGAAATAAGTATAGTACAAGCACATAGCCCAGTAAAAGGAACAGATAAAGCGCAACAATATAATTCTATTTAAAAATACAAAATACTACAGATAAATTGAGAAAGAAACAAAACAAAATTATTATAATGGAAGACTGGAAAGGTAAAATAAGACTCTAATACATAAAAGGACTAGGATGCAGATAACCATACGGGGAAAGCAAAATAAACAGAAATGGTAATAAGATAATACAATTTTGTATAGCAAATGAACTAAAGATTGGAACTTCCTTGTGGAAACAGAAACAACGGGACATATATATTTTTATAGTATAAGAAAGGCAAACAAAGAGGAAGAAACGTAGAAGAAATAAAAGTAGAACCACAAGCAGAAATGGTTACACAACACAAGCTAGTAATAGAAAAATTAGAAACCTTCAAACCAAACGTAGAGAAGACAAAAAAATTATAGAGTAAATGTAAATAAATTAACAAAAGATAAAAACAGAAACGGGTATATAAAGATAATAGTAAAAGTAAGTTTAGAAAAACAAATAAAAGATGGACAATAAATAATAGATGGCAAGTATTAAAAGAAATACTAATTAGCACGACAAGAGAAGTATGCGGATACAGGACGATAAATATCAGAAGGAAAAAAGAAAATGGTGGACAAAGAAAGTTAAAGGCGCAATATAACACAAAAAACAAAGAGAAATAAAACAATTACTGAAGAAACCGAAACAAAAAACGTCGAAATATTTTAGAAATGAATTAAATGAAAGTGAGCCGTAGTGGTCTAGTGAATAGGCCGCTAGACTACAAAATCTAGAGATGCGGGTTCGAATCCCGCTTTTATAGATTCGATCACTGGTATTTTTTCGGCCAAGCTCGACTCAGGCTGCAATAAATGAGTACCTGGAGGTCAAACTCTGGGGTAATAATAGGCGGTCGGTACGTAACGCTAACCACGTTACTACCCTTGCGTACCGTAGGCTCTAGATTGTAGCAGACCTATCCTGTTACGATCCCAAAGGGCCTTCGTGGCCTATTACTTATTATTAATTAAATGTAGAATACGAAGTCAACATTCAAAAACATTAGAACATAATAAAAGAGCTAAAAGGAAAAAGAAAGAAAATAGACTCGAGCATAATAAATAAAAATAACAAAATTGGAACAATTATCTCTAAAAAAAATAAAAGTCTAGAGCTGCTACTATAAACAAAAATTTGAAGATGTAGATAACAAAATATAACCAATAGAACTAAACATACTCAGACAATAAGGAAACTAAATGCTTCAAAACAAAATTAATATAAAAGAGCTGGAAGCAGCAATTAATAAAATTAAAATAGGCAAAGCAAGTGACAAAGACAAGGTAAACTCAGAAATGATAAAATATATGAGACAAAAAGGAATAATATGGCTACACAAAATAATGTCAAAATCATGGGAAAGAAATGCTATACCTCAGGAATGGAAAAACAAATTGATAATGTCTATATTCAAAATGGAGACAAAACTAGATGCGATAATTATAAACCAATGTCTATCATAGGTAGCATACAAAATTTCCACAAAAATAATAAAAAGCAAACTAAAAAGAAACATAGAAGACAAGCTAGAAGATGGGCATTTAGAGAGAAAAGACAAATAACAGATAATATATTTATAATAAGGCAACTAGTAGAAAATAAAATGGAGACGGGGGAAGAACTCATTTTCGTATTATAGATCTAAGTGAGGATTTTGACTCAGTATAGAGACAAGTAATAGAAAACGCTTTGTAATTAATAGACACACCAAAGAAACTAATACAAATTATAAATTTAATATAAGACACGCAAGCTAAAGTGCAAGTAAATATAAATCGATCAGAAGCATTTAACATCAAAAATAAAATAAAATAAAGAGATAGTTTGAGCACATATATATATATATATATATATATATATATATATATATATATATATATAATAGTAATGGATTAATTACTCAAAAATACGAGATAAAAAACGGACAGACTACTGACTACAGTAAGGTACAGAAATGTGATATCAATCAAAATATATAGCTTATTATATGCTGACAATCTAGTGCTCATAAATCCAATGAAAATAGAAGTAAATGTAAAGAAAACCAAAATACATAAAAAAAAGAAGACCAAAAACAGACCAAAATGATGTGTATAAGGATCAACTCCTAGAAGAAGTGACTACTATAGAATATTTAGGAACTATAATACGGAATTATGGGAGAATAGATCTTGAAATAGCCAATCGATACAGGAAAGCAAATAATATGTATTACCTGCTAAATAAGGCTATATTAGAGAAAAGAGAAATAGGTGAAAAAATAAAATTGAAACTGTACCATATAATAGTGATCTCAACGATTTTAAATGGAAGCAAAATGTGGACAATGCACCAAAGACACAAGTCAAAGCTGATTTTTTTTTAAGTTTATTTGCAGATTAACAATCAGAACCATTTTACATAATAAACATATCATAAGGTCCTATGAGCTAATGAGATGACGGTAGTGACGTGAGGGGAGTCCATCCATCGATGTTATCCCGTTAGTTTCTTCTTAGATCAATGGGCCACGTTTTTTGTAGTCGTCTAGGAGGTGGATCATGTTGCAGGCTGGATGCCAGGACATTGGGATGAACTTGAAATCGCAGGAAATGGTTGTTGCTTCTTTTAGTACGTTCTTCTACCACTGTTGGCATTTCCAGGTCGGTATGCAGGGTGTCGTTGCTAACATACCGGGGAGCATTGGCTAACGTTCTCAGTGTTTTGGATTGCATGCGTTAGATTATGTTTACGTTTGACTTGCAGGAGCATCCCCACAGCTCGATGCCATAGGTCCAGATAGGTTTAATTATTATTTTATAAAGTAGAATCTTATTTTCTAAAGAGAGACACGATTTCCTACCAAGTGACCAGTACATTTTTTTAAGTCGTAGATCAACTTCCTTTCGTTTCTTTAATATATGCAGTTTCCACGTGAGTCTTTTGTCTAAATGAAAGCCCAGGTAGCGGGCTTCATTTGCTTGAGGAATTGCTATATTATTTAGATGCACCGGCGGGCATTCCAAGAGATTTAGGGTAAAATTTACCTGGGTGCATTTGGCTTCGTTCACTTGGATTCTCCATTTGTTTAACCAGGTTTGTAAGAGGGACAGATGATGTTGCAAGTTTAAGGAGGCTGTTTGAGGATTGGTATGATGAGAGAGAAGGACTGTATCGTCAGCGAAGGTGCTTATAGTTGTAGCTACTGTTGTAGGTATGTCTGCCGTGTACAATGTATATAGAAGAGGTCCAAGAACGCTGCCTTGTGGTACTCCGGAGTTGATTGAGTGAATGGCAGAATATTGTTGGCCATACTTTATCTGGAAGTGTCGATTTGATAAATAGGATTTTATAAATAAATAATATTCACTTGGAAGGTGTAATTTGAGTTTATATAAGAGCCCCTTATGCCATACTTTATCGAACGCTTGTTGTATATCAATAAATACTGCTGGACAGTAAGATTTAGAGTCCAGTGCTGTGTTAATCATATTTACGACGCGATGACATTGCTGGATGGTAGAGTGATACTTTCTGAACCCAAACTGGTGGTCCGGGATGCAGTTTTCCAATATATCTGTTTCATGTATTCTCCTGACTAAAAGTTTTTCTAACAGTTTAGAAACTTGGGGCAGTAAGCTTATTGGACGGTAAGACGTAATTTCCTCAACAGGTTTACCTGGTTTTGGTATGAGAATTATCTGTGCGAATTTAAGTGGTAACGGCCAATAATGGAGACGTAAGATAGAATTGAAAAGGTTCCTTAAAAACACAAGACGGACTCTAGGTAATTCAGCAAACACTTTACCGGATATTAGTTCGTACCCTGGTGCTTTTTTATGGTTAAGATGTTGAATTTCTTCTTCCAGCTCTGCACAGGTGAATCTCTTGATAGGTAGCGACAGTTGCAATGGCATGTCCAAGAAGCTGTTTACTGTATTATCAGGATCATCTTAGTAGGGCGTAAAAACATTAGCAAAGTGTCGTGCAAATAAGTCTGCCTTTTCCTGATCTGTTCTAGTCCACTCGTTATTTGTTTTTCTTAGAGGGGGATTTGTTTTTTGTGGCCGTTTGTTTGCTTTGGCGATTTTCCAAATGCTATTATCTGTTCTTGATAATGTAGTTAGATAATGGTTAAAAGTTTCCTGCCTTACCTTGTGTACTTGGTTCTTTAAGGTATTTGCTAATCTATTATATACTGTTTTGTCAGCTGGATGTTGTGTTCTATGCCATCTAGCTCTCACTCTTCGCTTCTGTCGAACTAATTCAAGTATGTCATTAGGAATATTTATATCTCTTTGAACGTTGTTTGTGATCGTAGGTGTGGATTTCCATGCTGCATTCTGCAGAGTAGTGATAAAGTGACCAGTAGCTTGCTCTAATTTCTGGGGAGTTTTTAAACTAATATTTGATTGTAGGGTTTCTTGAAGAATGGCTCTGTATGAGTCCCAATCTGTTTTATTGTTATAAAGTGATGGTCTTGGTGATTTTGCAAGATTGCTGATAATATCCGTATAGTTAGAAGAAATTCAATTTGTGACAAAAAAGTCCAGCAAATCAGGTCCGTGGGCCAGTATGTTGGCTCCCCAGTTGATAGGTATCCATATTTTTCTTCTCGTAGGAGGTTATATAGAGCCCTACCCCTAGTGGTAATTAGCCTAGATCCCCAGTAGGTGTGCTTACAGTTGATGTCTCCACCGCATATGAATGTACTGCCAAGTGATTGGAAAAACGGCTTGAGGTCCTCCTTGATAATATTATGTCTTGGTGGACAATAGACAGCAGATATGATAATTGGGTTTGGTAATTTACAAACTTGTATTGTTGTTGCTTGTAGGCATGGATCCTCATATTTTTGTAGTTCATAATGAACTATTGAGTTCTTTACGAGTAGCGCTGTTCCTCCGTGGGCGGTACCATCCGTATGTTCCGTATGATAGCATGTATAGTGCGGAACTCTTAGATAAGATCTGTCCGTAAAATGTGTTTCTGATATAAGAAATATATCTATATTATGGAATTTTGAAAATAATTCGATTTCCTGAATTTTTGTTTGGATGCCATTCGCATTCCATAAACATATTCGTAAGGACTTAGACATTAACGACAAGTTTATTTATGACAGTAGACAACATGTTTATTATCATGTTGTGTTGTTGCATTAGCTGGGTGAACATGATTTTGAATTCTTCTAAGAACTTTTGTAAGATTGTGTCTTGACTGTTGGCTTGTACAGTATCACCTTGTACTACTTGGCTGTATGTTGAGTGTGTGAACTTTGAATGTTGTCTATTGTTGCTGGGTGGTGAGTGGTTTGAATTGATAAACCTGTTTTGAGTCTGTGTGTCTGGTTTCAGTCTGTTTTGTAATTCTTTGTGTACTGTACAGCCTCTATAGTTGGCGGGATGATCACCGCCACATAAAGCACATTTAGCCGGCAAATCTTTTGATTTCTTGCATGTCTTAGTGTCATGCGGTCCTCCACATTTAACGCAAGTGTAGGGACGGTTACAGTAGGCTTTGGTATGGTTATATTATTGACACCTCGTACACTGGACAATTGATGTATTTTTACTTGGCGGCTCCACTTTTATAACGTGATTATTTAAGAATTTAAGGTTGTAAATGTCTTTATTGTTTTCAGTAGGTTCCAAGTCTACAAAAAACATTGGTAAGGATAATTTTGTAATTCTGTGTTTGATGTTTGTTACAGCTCTTACTTTGAAACCTTTCTCTTCCAGTGATTCTGCTATTTCGGTAGAGGGTACAGTAGGATGGAGGTTACGAATGACAACTCTATAAGCTTTATTTTCTCTCATCTGATATGTGTGGTAAATTATACCTATTTCCTTCATACTAACTTACGGTATATGTCTGGAGTATTTGCACTTAGCTTAACTATATTGTCAGCCATTGTTTTTGCCAAAACTGATTGCAGCAGAAATAATATAGTTTCGGAAGATAGCAGGGAAGACTAAGCTAGACCACATTAATGATGAAGAATTTAGAGGAAAACTAATATAGAACAAAAAACTACAGACAAAAATCTGGTGTGAACATCACACGACTTTCCTTATCCGGTGGACACGGTATATATATATATATATATATATATATATATATATATATATATATATATACCGTGTCCACCGTCTCAACCTCGCTGCTCTCGTCCTGGAACTTGTTACTTTAAAAAAGGACGAGGCGCGAGTCCAACACTCGAAAGCTGTTTAAAATAAACAGTACAAGACAATAATTGACTGGTACTTAAAATTTTGCTACGTCACTGAAGGTAACCGTGCGAGCTCGGCTGCACGGCCCTCGCCATTATCGCCTGCGTGCTCCCTCCTAGCGGCCAAGCGCTCCCGCCCGTCCTCCCGCAGTCGGCCCGGTAGCTCTCCGAGCGCGCTGTGATTGGTCCGTTTAATTAATTTTTAATCGGCTATAACTTATTTATTTTACCTCGGATCAAAAAAAATTCATTGTAATTTTTTGTGCGTCTCGATCTGATCTATCCGGGAATATAAATTTCCCGAAACATTTTATGAACACCCGGTATATTAAAAATCCTGAGCTTCAATTTTTTTTCGAGCTCCTATTTTACCAACTTTTATTTTAAATTCATGTTTACCTTATGATAACAAGTCATTTTTATTCTCATAAATTTTTTGTATCTTCAACCGTTTAGATTCGCGACCGCTTTGCGACCGATTTTGCGACCTTGCGACCAAACGGCTCCGCCGATTTTTACCAAAAGCTTCTTCGCACTGCGTCCCCTACCTACAAGTAACTTGCATACCAAATTTCAAGTCTCTAGCTCTTACGGTTCTCGAGATATCCTGTTTACTGACAGACCGACGGACACACACACACACACACGGACCAATGGCCAAAACCAACTTTTTTGGTGTCCTGAGGCTATATTTCGTCCAGAAATGTGAAAAACTGGGTAGGTCTAATTTCCGCCGATTACATTACTTTCCTTATTATAGGATAAGGAAAGTAAAAAAAATTGAGAAAAGTCAAATAAAATGGTATGGGCATGTACAAATATTGGACAGCAAGGGACTGCCGAAAAAAATACAGGAAATAAAAACTACCAAGAAACGAAAAAGGGAAAGACCAAGACTAACATGGATGAAGAGAATTGCGGAGATAAGAAAAGCAATGAGGAAAACGATAGAAGTTGTAAACAAAATGATATTAGACAAGAAAAATGGAAGGAATACAAACATCCGACACCCGTGAGGGTAAAATGATGATAGAGAAAGAAAGAAAGAAAGAAGATATAGAAAAAGAGCCAAAAGCCGAATTGGAACAAAATGCTATGATAGAATTGAAACATAATAGTGAAAAGTCTACAATATTTATTGCTTTGATCATTTCGATGTTTTTCGATTTCTGTCACTACATTATTTAAAATCGTACTATTAAACCGTTGTATGTTTGCCGAACCTATCACTTACTAACAATAATGTCAAATTCTAAGCAAAGACATTTGAAAAACGCATGTCTTAAATCACGAACATATTTGACCTTGAAAATATTGACCTAATGTTGCGCGTCAGCTAATGAGAGTTGACTATATATGACGCGTATGCGTAAATAAGAACTTCACTGGCTAGGTCAGTTGGTAGTTAGACGCCGATAAATGAGCCCATATAGTGTGTGATCGTCACATTTTTAATAAGTGAGCGAGTAGAACAGCAAATTGGAATATTTGTCAGCGCAATTTGATCAGTGATCAGAGCATTTGACTGCAACACAGGACTTTGCAGAATGTTTTAAACAATAAAAATGACCTTGAAGAAAGTGTGCGAGATCCAAATGTACTTACTTTAATGAGGACCATTTTTACTAAATATATTGATTTTTGTTATTCTAATTGTATTTTTGGTATATATGGCTTGATACTTTCAAAACAGACCATGTATGTGACAAAGAATAAAACAATTTTTCTTCGCTTTGTCAGAGTAATACAGAATGGATCGACAAAATAGACTACCAAATTCAAAATTTGCCCTAAAATGATCTGGATTTGCATTTGATGCAATCAAAAATATTGTGTATCATGAATTTATAAAATACCACTGCTTTTGGGAATGTTGAAGAAGATAAATTTTAGGCATATCCAGTTTTCTCTAACAAAGTCACAATCTTCTACGTTACACATTTTAAGATTCAGTAAAGCATAAACAGTCCTTAGCATCTGACTATCTCTGGCAAATATATTTTTTAAATTTTCGCAGCTTTTCAAGATGGGCTTTTTTGCATACCATGGGCCTTTCAGCGCCGCACTCGTAGTCCGCATTTATGAGCTGCCGAACAAAGCGCCAGACAGAAGAAAGCAGCGCCACTTCCCGCTGAAGTGTTTGCTGACTCGGCAGGCCAGCGGGCATTAGAGAAAAAATTAGCTCATCATCTTTAAGTGACGGCGCTGAGTGAAGGCAGTGGCGGCGCCGGCGGTAATTACAAAGCGGCTGGCGCTAATGCAGGGGCGGACCAGCCGACCCCGTCACGCGCGCCCGTGTCACCCGGCGCAGTAGCCGGCCACGACCCACACATCATCCGCGCGGTAATTATCCGCTGCACGCGGACGGCCGCCTAATGACTTCGGGCTTCCAACTTGAGTTCGCTGATTAACAAATCTTCTTCGCGATGGGCGCAGACCACTTCGTTCGGGGCTCCAAAGGCCGGCCTGTTAGAAAAGATGGAGAGCGGGATAAAAATCAGAGGCGGCTTTGCACATCATTGAAATTTACCATGTGTCAATTTTATATGACGTAAATACCAAAGCAAACAAAAAAGATTATCGTCATTGCCTGTAAGATATTCAAAATCTGAGGCATTGCTTGAATCCTTGTAATACGGCGATTATTGGTGGATTCATTTAGTAATTTCCAGATAGATATAGACATCAAATATGTATGAGGGTTGGTCGTAAGTCATGACAACCATTTTTGTTTTCAAAGGTAATGGATGGGACCACAAAATTTCGTATATCTCAAGAAAGTCGAGCACTCATAGTGTGTGCCCACAACATAAGATGGCTCTGTAATGTTCTCTATCTGCGCAGAGAGCAACGTTAAATCAGTTGTCTGTCAACTGCCGTACAGGATAGATGTGACCCAAATAGAACCAGACGGGAATTTAACAACGCGCCTATATTGTACTTCTCATGTCTATTAAGGTAGTTGACATAGCATTACAGGTTTGATGTTGCAGAATTATTCTATCCGTTGCAAGTCGCTGGTTGCTTCGCGTCTTTGCTGAAATTCTGCTACTCGCCTCGAGACTGTTCGGTATGGAAAAGCATTATTTCCGATATCTTCTACCAACTCTCTGTGTCAGTCTCTGGCATCTTTGGCACGGAGAACGGCTATTTTGATTTACGAACGCTGTTTTATTTGGGTCACATCCGTCCTACATGGCAGTTGGCTGACAACTGATTTAATATTACTCTCTATGTAAATATAGAACATCACAAGCCATCTTGTATTGTGGACACGCACGACTTTTTTGATACGAAATTTTGTGGTACCATCCCTTACCTTTGAAAACTAATAGATACCGTGACTGATGCCTCAACCCTCGCATCATGAAATCATCAAAAGAAAATGGAAATTGTTTTTTTCTCGCAAAACTACAGATTTTTGCGTCCTTAGAATAAGAGTAATAAGTTTCGACCTAAATATTATGATTCCCTATCATGTTGAAACTACTAATTTTACCAAGAGGTTGTGGGCATGGTAACATTAATGCAAAAATTACAAAAATGGCGTGATAATTTTGCTGCTTTACCAATCCTGGTTAGCGGTAAGCGACTGTCTGTCATTCTTAGCGAAATACGAACATAACATGTACAGATACAACGCACCACCGTATAATAAAACAGAGCGATTCAAAATCATAGACTAAACCTTGTAAATGTAGAAATATAATGTCAATTACATTTGATTTTATTCATATTTATGTTTATAAATGTTCAACTTAGCCTCTTTCACAAATAACACCTAGATGGTAACATAATTCATCTCACACTCGATGAAAAATGTTTTGCATTACTAAGTTCACCGCAGCTGTGATACGGTTTCTTAGGTCATATAAAATATGTTTTTGGAGGTAGTGAGTGGGGGGGGGGGGTTGAGTAATACATAAGCTGCTTTTTTACGAACCTCTACAGAAAAAATTTGCAAAGTATGATATCAGGAGATCTCAGGAGAAAAAATATTTTTTTAAATTTATTTATTTATCTACAATCTGTCTTTCAAAGACATACAATAGGCTATTTGTCAATAATATATAAATACAAATATAACATAAACATATGTACTAAGAAGAGTAATGTAACGGATACTCTATTTCTGTACTTTGTGATTGAGAGGATGTTTAAATTACGTTGAATAATATCGTCTGGGACAAACCAGAGAGCGTTTACCATAAACCGTAAAACTTTAGACTAAATATCAGTATTGTAGTTGCTTGTTGTTTCCCAGAGTTGAATGTCATAACTTCATATTGGTTTTATAATGGCTTTATAGAGTAAAATTTTGTTATTAATGGACAGTTGAGACCTCCAGCCTAAAAGCTAATACATCTTTTGAATCTTTAGACCCAGCTGTTTCCTTTTTGTGAAAAGAGTGTCCCTTTCAAGGCAGTCATCTCTTTAGGTAGAGCCCTAAGTATTTCACATGTTTGTCTTGCGGTACTGGTGTGCCATTGAGCAGTTCAGGCTGGCAGGTACATCTTCTTAGGGTATAAGTCGCTTACACCAACTTTTCTTCGTTTACTTTTAGCCACAATTTATAAAACCAAGGTTCTAATAGTTGTAAACGTTCCTGTAGATGTTGACTCCCATATGGTAAGTTTAAGATACTGCAGAGTCATCTGCACTGTCAGTACCATAGTGGAAACAGTGGTGGAAAGATCAAAAGCAGGTATAATAATGGACTCAACAAACTGTCCTAAGGTACACCTGCGTGTATTGAGAATAGGGGTGTGTGACTAACTCCATATTTGACAAGAAGATGCCTGGTTATTAGGTACAACTTGAGGATTTTATAATAGTCCGATGGTAGATTTCTTTTGATTTTGAATAAAAGCCCCTGATGCAACACTTCATCAAAGACTTGTGCGACATCTATGAAGATGACCAAGCGGTAGTGTTTGTTATTAAATACAAAGTGTTTTATAATTTTGTCGACTACTCGGTGTACCTGTTCAATAATTTTTCCGGAATCCACACTAATGGTTAGGTATGAGCTTATTATTCAAGATGATAGGTAATAATTAGAGGCAGAACATAAGTGCGAAATTTTCATAGTCCTCATGCGGTTTATCCATTGTTTAGATTGATTCGGAAAGCGTCAAACGCCCCGGTGCCAACGGGGTGGAACTCTGTCCTGTTGGAAAATAAAGTTTTCTGAATATACATTCATTTGAGGAAAAAAGCAGTTACACAACATCGTGAGATACGTTACCCCAGTAACCATGTTACCACCACAAAAGAAAGGTCCATATTTTTTTAGTGTAAATGAAGAATCAAGAAATAAAAGAAAAAGTGCTCAAATATAAACTTACCAAGATTAAGTGGATAGATAAGCAGTGCGTAAACAACGACTAAAAATCAAGGTCACGCGCGAAATTTAAGCGATATTGCCGGATTGTACCCAAAAATAGAGCAGTATAAAGAGTTAACTGAATTTATTAAACAACAAAAAATAAGAAAACACCAAAAAATATCTTGAAAAAATAAAGAAACTAGAAAAGGAAAATAGAGAACTAAAAAAGTATATGAGTAAATTAAAAAATAAGTTTGAATACTTAGAGAAAAAAGGTAAACTAAACAATGCCATAATCTCAGGGCTGACAATAAGAGAAAAAAATCCATTGGAAATGAAGAAAGAAATAGAAAAAACTGCAAACAAAACTTTAGAAATAAATAACGAGATAGAAGCTGCACAGAAAATTAATGTAACTACCTACAAAGTTGAAACGAAAAACACTCACAGAGAATGTACAAAGAATACTATAAAGGCATAAGAGACTTAGCAAAAAGAACTAAAGGAAAAAGGGAAAAATGGATTTGATGTGGCGAATAAGACCAGTTTAAAAAAAGAATAAAAAGTTTTAACTGGAGAAAAAACACAAAAACTAGCAAAAACCAGGGGTAAAAAATTAGTGACATTTGCGACGAAGATGGACATAAATAAAAAAAAAAGATAAACTATAAAAATTAAAAAAGAAAGATGGCATTTCGGAACATGGAATGTTAAAGGATTAAGAAGTAAAGAACTTGTAAAAGAGATATAAAAAAATAAAAATTTTAGGATTACCATAAGATAATAGAAGAAGAAGATATATTAATAAATATTTGAGTAACACAACAAAACACAAGCGGGAGCAGGATGCCTGATATTGAAAGAAAGTACACAATACCTAAAAAACTGGGTATATATTTCTTAATGAATAGCAACAATAGAACCAGAAAGAAGCAAAACAGAGCAAATTATATTTAATTATATCTTATAGACCTAATGAAGGTGAAATGTTTGAATGGAAAAATATTTTTTGGGAAGAGTTACAAGAGGCACTAAAACAGATATAGCAATAAAACGATAATAATAGGGAACAAAATAGAAAAATGGAAAGGAATTATAAGCAATAAATCAAAAGATACGAAGTTTGTTCGGAAAGTAATGCAATTTGGTTGGGTTAGAGGGAAGGAAAAACTCTTAGTTTCACAACGCGTTCAAGCTCGACCTACTATGAGCTCTAGGAGCGTCAGGATCACTGTTTCCGTGAACCTGCTGTTAGTACCTGTGTCACGACACGTAATGGAGAAAACTATCGGAACAACGTTGTACAATCAAATTCTGTGCTAAACTGAACAAAAATTTCGCCAAAACCCACCAAATAATTCAGGCGGCCTGCAAAGATTCTGAAGCTTCCAAGTGATTGTTTAAGTTGTTTAAAAATGGTCGGGACGAAGTGTAGCATGGCCCAGCTCCAGACGGTCGTCAACCAGCAAAAGTGACAAAAATGTGTCTCGTGTTCGTGATTTTAAATGCCGATCGTCAACTGAGTGTTCGAAGATGGCAGACTCCGATAATCCGAGAACCACCAAGTACACCGCCAAGCGCGTAAGGAGTTTCTGGCCAACCACATTGGCAACGTTGCCTCAGTTTCCCAGTCCTGACCTGGTTCAGAAGACTTTTTTTGTTTCCGAGGATCAAATCCGCCCTGAAGGAAACCACCGTGAGAAAGGCCTCAAACGAGGTCCCGGTCGACGCCTTCCAGGATGCGTACCGTGCATAGAAAAGTTGCTGGCAAGTGTGGATACCAAAATGAGAGTACATTGAAATTTGTAACCAAAACAGTTGTAGAGGAGAAAATCAATTGTTGATGTTATAAGAAAATACACTAAAGAAATAATAACACAAAAGTAAAAGAGGAGCAATACTGTAAGGTAATAATTTTCTATTAGAGATAACGTTAAATGATAAAAGGAAAAAGTGTAGTGACAAAATGCAAAACTGCAAATTATTTTTAAGGAAAATATAAATACATAAAGTGAAACAAGTTGAACCACAATAAAAATACAGAAACCACCTGGAACGAAAATTTACAATTAACCCAATTAGATTAGAATTAAAGGAAAATATACACCATATTGGAAGCACTTTAAAGACATAATAATAAAAACAGTTGGGGAGATATGTGGAACCACAAAACAAAATAAAAGTAAAAGAAACACCACGGTGGAACCAAAAAGTTAAAAGAGAAAAAGGTCTTATAGAAAAAATTCTTAAGTAAGTAGACCCTAGAAAATGAGCATTTGTATAAAGAACAAAGGAATAAGGCTAAACAGACAGTAATCGAAGAAAAAAGAAAGTTGGGAAAAATTTTGAACAACTTTAGAGCTAATAGAAAAGAAAATGTTAAGATGTTTTATAAAACAATTAAAAATCTAAGGCACAAAATATCAATGAAACAAATTAAAAGCAAGATAGGAGAAATACTAATAGATAAAAAAGAAACTATTGAACGTTGGAAAGGACACTTCGAAGAATTATTATCTGTAAAGCAAAATGAAAAGAGATTATTATCTATTAATCTAGAAGAATACAGAAAAGAAACAGGAAATTAAGAATGCAGACAGAAATATATAACAAATGAAGAAGTATAAACGGCTCTAGAAAAACTGAAATTAGGAAAATCTCTGGAAGATTATGAAGTGCACCTAAAAATTCTAAAATTTCTAAGTAAAACAGGAATGACCGAACTAACCAATATTTTTAATAAAGTATGGAAAGAAGGAAAAACACCCAAATATTAAAATAAAGCAGTTCATACCACTTATATATAAAAAGGAGATCCAAAATGTGCGATCATTACAGAGAAACATTCCTTTGAAGTGAGGCTTTTAAGATACACGAATTAAATAGTAGAAAATATTAAAAGATATACTAGAACCACAGCTAAAGATCAACAAGAACATGGAGTACAAGATTATATCTTTACATTGCAACAACTAACAGAGAAAGCCACAGTCATAAAATATAAAGAAGATACCTCTGTTTTGTAGGCATTAAAAAGGCATTTGGAAAAATTAAACGAGAGAAAATATAAAAAGCCTGAGAAGAAAAGGAATTAATAGAAAACTAATTCTAATGATTCAGAGCATCTACCAAGATACTCAAATATAGTTAAAACAAACAATAAGAGATGTAAACTTTTTAGGACATCGAAGGATAAGACAGGGAAGGGTTCTGAGCTCACTTCTACTTATATATGCAACTGATGAGATTATCAAAGAGAGTAAGAAAATAAAGAAATATAAAAGTGGGACAGTACAATGAGGGAAGTCGAGATAGAAACGCGTGTTTTGCAACTGATCTGGTCCTAGTGGTGGAAAACAATAAACAATTTGAAGAAAACCTGGAAATACGAAACAATGAAACGAAAAACATGGACTAGAACTTAATATAGAGAAAACGAAAACAATGGTAATTACAATAGAAGAAGGGACATTACATATCAAGATAGATGATATACAGATAGAACAAGTAGAAAATTATAGATACCTAAAAAGTATAACAAACAAGGCAAGAATAAAAAATAAATAATAGCATGAAAGCAGCTAAAAAATTATTTTATTCAAATAAAAGTTTTCTAAACCATAAGAAAATCAGCAGAAGAGCAAAAACTATGGTGTATAAAACAATATATGAACCAATTTTTACGCACGATTGTAGAGACTAAATATTAAACGAAAAACAAAAGAACCGTATATGTAAAATAAAATTCTTACGCAGATTCTGGGTATTAGAAGAATATATTAAACGAAAGCATTAATATACGTAAGATATTAAATACTCCTTGAAAAAGATAGAAGAACAAAAACAAGGTGGTTTGACACATCAGCCGTATGAACAACAGCCAACAAGTTAAGATAATGTAAAATCTAGAATGATGGGTACAAACAAAAAGATTTGCCCAAACAAACATGGAATCAAAGTATTAGAGATATACTAAAGAAAAAAGGGAACACACGGGCAGAGAGTAAGGTAATAGCAGAATACAGAAAGGAATAGCGCAACTTTACCAAAATCGATACAGAAATATGAGAGAAGATAGGATTATGATGATGATATAATTTATTCTCTTATTAACATAACCCTATCAAATAGAAAAAAAAATTAATAGTATTGTTAATTTCCATAAATTGTTGGGCATTTTCTTTAATTACAGTACTTTAAAATACCTCATGTAAATTATTCATTTTTGAATAATAGAATCTAATTTTCTTTAATAAAGCTTCAGTTTCCAGTAGGCGAAGAACTGGAGCATATAGAAGCAATTACTATAAAAAAATTGTAGTTCAACTATCTTGGTCGATAGTGTCTAATAAAGGCATTTGCTAAACCAGTGCAATCTGGTCAACATTTCTATGTACAAAAAGAACCATATAGAATCGGGGGCTCAAGTTTAAGTTCCTTAAAAAATTTATTTTTACACAAAAAAGTTAAAGAAAATTAGAATCACAATAATAAAAAATTTACAGGTGGCAATTCACACCTTAATAAAAATTCAAACGGGCATAAGAGAAAAGTTAATACTTTTATAGGGTTATGTTAGAATATATCAGAAATAACTAAACTAGAAAACATAAAAGCATAAAACGAATATATCCAACATAAAGAAAGATTTATAATAATACAAAGTAACAGTTGATATAACAAAATTAATAAGACAGGATAAGTACAAGTGGAAAGATAAAAATAAAATAAAAACAAAAAATATGATAAATACAAGATTTAATAAAGCAGCAAAATTTAGATCGAACATAAAAAAATAAGAGAAACATATCAAAGAAAATTGAAGCACAATATAAAAAGAGTAAAATACGAGCATAATAACTAAAATGGCGATATTAAAAGAAGTAGAATAAATAGAAAAGATAAAAAAACAGGGTGTTTCAAAAAGAATAATCTGATTTAAAAAAAACAATTATTCAGCTTTTAATTCGTTTTAATCCAACAATGTATTGTTAGAGGGGTGTAAGGGGGCCAACAACATCCTAAAGGCCCCAAATGTCAACCTCACCTGCACGAGAGGTGGTAGTCTACACCACCCGGTACACCCTGCTGGAAAACTGACGAGGCTCTGGCGACCCAGTACCGGAGGGTATAACCCGGCACCAGTTGTCCCGAGGTAACGGGGCCCTTGACGTTGGGCTAATCACCCACTTGAGGTACGATGATTCAGAGAAAAATAGGAAGCCTCGGACTAGGACGGAATAAAAGGCAACAACAGGCGAGAAATAGGTTACGAATAGGAATATAGAATATTACCACACTTAATGGAAAAGAGGAAGAAATAGTAGAGATGATAAAATACAAAACACAAATATTGGGGAAGAAATAAAAGAGAGGAAATGGTATAAGGATACTAGATAAAGGGTACACACTTCGGTATGCAGGAACCCCGGTAGGAAATAGAATAACAGAAGGAGTGGGAATCATTCTAAGCAACGACGTAGAATCAAAAGTGATCAACTGGGAGTCATAAGCCCCAGAATAATAACAGTAGACTTAGCATTGCAAGAGAAAGTAGGGATAGTACAAATATATGCACCTACAGAAAGTTCTAACTTGAATGAAAAGAACAGTTCTATGAAGACCTACAAAGAACAGTAGAAAAAATGCAAAACAAGAACCGCCATCTAATAATAATGGGGACTGGAATGACATCGGAAACAACAAAGAGATGGGACACGGAACAATGGGGAACACGGAGTAGAGGAGAAATAAACAACAATGGAGAGCGTATGATCGATTTCTGCATCACTAATGAACTACTCATCGGAAACACTCTGTTTAAACATAAAACGATACACAAAATAACCTACGAAGCCGACAACTTGGACACAAAACCGTAGTGGACTATATAACCATAACCAAAAGCATGAGATATGCATTACATAGACTAGTGATAGCAGATACAATATTTAGAAAACCAAAAATAGAATAAAAAGTTTTAACTGGAGAAAAACACAAAAACTAGCAAAAACCAGGGTAAAAATTAGTGACACTAATTGCGACGAAGATGGACATAAATAAAAAAAAAAGATAAACTATAAAAATTAAAGAAAAGAAAGATGGCATTTGGGAACATGGACATGTTTAAAGGAAATTAAAAGTAAAGAAAACTGTAAAGAGATATGCAAAAACCAGGTAAAAATTTTAGTGACATTTGCGACGAAGATGGACATAAATAAGAGAAAAAGATAAACTATAAAAATAAAAAAGAAAGATGGCATTTGGGAACACAGAATGTTAAAGGACTAAGAACCAAAGAACTCGTAAATGAGATATGAAAAAATAAAAAAATTTAGGACTAACAGAAACCAAGGTAAAAGTAAATTAAAGAATAGAACCAGAAATAAGCAAAACAGAGCGAATTATATTTAATTATATATATCTTATAGACCTAATGAAGGTGAAATGTTTGAAGGGAAAAATATTTTTTGGGAAAAGTTACAAGAGGCACTAAAACAGATATAGCAATAAAACGATAATAATAGGGAACAAAATAGAAAAATGGAAAGGAATTATAAGCAATAAATCAAAAGATACGAAGTTTTTTCGGAAAGTAATGCAATTTGGTTGGGTTGGAGGGAGGGAAAAACTCTTAGTTTCACAACGCTTTCAAGCTCGATCTACTATGAGCTCTAGGAGCGTCAGGATCACTGTTTCCGTGAATCTGCTGTTAGTACCTGTGTCACGACGCGTAATGGAGAAAACTACCGGTTGTACAATCAAATTCTGTGCTAAACTGAACAAAAATTTCCCCAAAACCCACCAAATAATTCAGGCAGCCTGCAAAGATTCTGAAGCTTCCAAGTGATTATTTAAGTTGTTTAAAAATGGTCGGGACGAAGTGTAGCGTGGCCCCGCTCTGGACGGCCGTCAACCAGCAAAAGTGACAAAAATGTGTCTCGTGTTCGTGATCTTTTAAATGCCGATCGTCAACTGAGTGTTCGAATGATGGCAGAGACTCCGATAATCCGAGAACCACCAAGTCACACTGCCAAGCGCGTACAGGAGTTTCTGGCCAACCACAGCTTGGCAACGTTGCCTCAGTTCCTACAGTCCTGACCTGGTTCCAGAAGACTTCTTTTTGTTTCCGAGGATCAAATCCGCCCTGAAGGAAACCACCGTGAGAAAGGCTCTAAACGAGGTCCCGGTCGACGCCTTCCAGGATGCGTACCGTGCATAGAAAAGTTGCTGGCAAGTGTGTGGATACCAAAATGAGAGTACATTGAAATTTTGTAACCAAAATTCAGTTGTACAAAGGAAAAAATCAATTGAGGTCATTGAATTCTCAGCGATGACTTACGCTACAAATATGTCATCAGAACTAAGATAACCAAAAGTTAAAAAGAAAATAACAAAGCACTAAAAAGTCACAAAAGAGGAGCCAATATACTATAAGTGGTAATAATTTTCTATTAGAGATAACGTTAAATGATAAAAAGGAAAAAAGCGTAGTGACAAAGTGCAAAACTGCAAATTATTTTTAAGGAAAATATAAATACATAAAGTGAAACAAGTTGAACCACAATAAAAATACAGAAACCACCTGGAACGAAAATTTACAATTAACCCAATTAGATTAGAATTAAAGGAAAATATACTCCATATTGGAAGCACTTTAAAGACATAATAAAAACAGTTGAGGAGATATGTGGAACCATAAAACAAAATAAAAGTAAAAGACAAACACCACGGTGGAACCAAAAAGTTAAAAGAGAAAAAGGTCTTATAGAAAAAATTCTTAAGTAAGTAGACCCTAGAAAATGAGCATTTGTATAAATAACAAAGGAATAAGGCTAAACAGACAGTAATCGAAGAAAAAAGAAAGTTTGGAAAAATTTTGAACAACTTTAGAGCTAATAGAAAAGAAAATGTTAAGATGTTTTATAAAACAATTAAAAACTAAGGCACAAAAAATCACTGAAACAAATTAAAAGCAAGACAGGAGAAATACTAATAGATAAAAAAGAAACTATTGAACGTTGGAAAGGACACTTCGAAGAATTATTATCTGTAAAGCAAAATGAAAAGAGATTATTATCTATTAATCTAGAAGAATACAGAAAAGAAACAGGAAATTAAGAATGCAGACAGAAATATATAACAAATGAAGAAGTATAAACGGCTCTAGAAAAACTGAAATTAGGAAAATCTCTGGAAGATTATGAAGTGCACCTAAAAATTCTAAAATTTCTAAGTAAAACAGGAATGACCGAACTAACCAATATTTTTAATAAAGTATGGAAAGAAGGAAAAACACCCAAATATTAAAATAAAGCAGTTATACCACTTATATATAAAAAAGGAGATCCAAAAATGTGCGATCATTACAGAGAAACATTCCTTTGAAGTGAGGCTTTTAAGATACACGAATTAATATTAGAGAAAATATTAAAAGATATACTAGAACCACAGCTTAAAGATCAACAAGAACATGGAGTACAAGATTATATCTTTACATTGCAACAACTAACAGAGAAAGCCACAGTCATAAAATATAAAGAGATACCTCTGTTTTGTAGGCATTAAAAAGGCATTTGGAAAAATTAAACGAGAGAAAATATAAAAAAGCCTGAGAAGAAAAGGAATTAATAGAAAACTAATTCTAATGATTCAGAGCATCTACCAAGATACTCCAAATATAGTTAAAACAAACAATAAGAGATGTAAACTTTTAGGACATCGAAGGAGTAAGACAGGGAAGGGTTCTGAGCTCACTTCTACTTATATATGCAACTGATGAGATTATCAAAGAAAGTAGTAAGAAAATAAAGAAATATAAAGTGGGACAGTACAATACGAGGGAAGTCGAGATAGAAACGCGTGTTTTTGCAACTGATCTGGTCCTAGTGGTGGAAAACAATAAACAATTGGAAGAAAACCTGGAAATACGAAACAATGAAACGAAAAAACATGGACTAGAACTTAATATAGAGAAAACGAAAACAATGGTAATTACAATAGAAGAAGGGACATTACATATCAAGATAGATGATATACAGATAGAACAAGTAGAAAATTATAGATACCTAAAAAGTATAACAAACAAGGCAAGAATAAAAAATAAATAATAGCATGAAAGCAGCTAAAAAATTATTTTATTCAAATAAAAGTTTTCTAAACCATAAGAAAATCAGCAGAAGAGCAAAAACTATGGTGTATAAAACAATATATGAACCAATTTTTACGCACGATTGTAGAGACTAAATATTAAACGAAAAACAAAAGAACCGTATATGTAAAATAAAATTCTTACGCAGATTCTGGGTATTAGAAGAATATATTAAACGAAAGCATTAATATACGTAAGATATTAAATACTCCTTGAAAAGATAGAAGAACAAAAACAAGGTGGTTTGCACACATCAGCCGTATGAACAACAGCCAACAAGTTAAGATAATGTAAAAATCTAGAATGATGGGTACAAACAAAAAAGATTTGCCCAAACAAACATGGAATCAAAGTATTAGAGATATACTAAAGAAAAAAGGGAACACACGGGCAGAGAGTAAGGTAATAGCAGAATACAGAAAGGAATAGCGCAACTTTACCAAAATCGATACAGAAATATGAGAGAAGATAGGATTATGATGATGATATAATTTATTCTCTTATTAACATAACCCTATCAAATAGAAAAAAAAATTAATAGTATTGTTAATTTCCATAAATTGTTGGGCATTTTCTTTAATTACAGTACTTTAAAATACCTCATGTGAATTATTCATTTTTGAATAATAGAATCTAATTTTCTTTAATAAAGCTTCAGTTTCCAGTAGGCGAAGAACTGGAGCATATAGAAGCAATTACTCTAAAAAAATTGTAGTTCAACTATCTTGGTCGATAGTGTCTAATAAAGGCATTTGCTAAACCAGTGCAATCTGGTCAACATTTCTATGTACAAAAAGAACCATATAGAATCGGGGGCTCAAGTTTAAGTTCCTTAAAAAATTTATTTTTACACAAAAAAGTTAAAGAAAATTAGAATCACAATAATAAAAAATTTACAGGTGGCAATTCACACCTTAATAAAAATTCAAACGGGCATAAGAGAAAAGTTAATACTTTTATAGGGTTATGTTAGAATATATCAGAAATAACTAAACTAGAAAACATAAAAGCATAAAACGAATATATCCAACATAAAGAAAGATTTATAATAATACAAAGTAACAGTTGATATAACAAAATTAATAAGACAGGATAAGTACAAGTGGAAAGATAAAAATAAAATAAAAAAAAAATATGATAAATACAAGATTTAATAAAGCAGCAAAATTTAGATCGAACATAAAAAAATAAGAGAAACATATCAAAGAAAATTGAAGCACAATATAAAAAGAGTAAAATACGAGCATAATAACTAAAATGGCGATATTAAAAGTAGAATAAATAGAAAGATAAAAAACAGGGTGTTTCAAAAAGAATAATCTGATTTAAAAAAAACAATTATTCAGCTTTTAATTCGTTTTAATCCAACAATGTATTGTTAGAGGGGTGTAAGGGGGCCAACAACATCCTAAAGGCCCCAAATGTCAACCTCACCTGCACGAGAGGTGGTAGTCTACACCACCCGGTACACCCTGCTGGAAAACTGACGAGGCTCTGGCGACCCAGTACCGGAGGGTATAACCCGGCACCAGTTGTCCCGAGGTAACGGGGCCCTTGACGTTGGGCTAATCACCCACTTGAGGTACGATGATTCAGAGAAAAATAGGAAGCCTCGGACTAGGACGGAATAAAAGGCAACAACAGGCGAGAAATAGGTTACGAATAGGAATATAGAATATTACCACACTTAATGGAAAAGAGGAAGAAATAGTAGAGGAGATGATAAAATACAAAACACAAATATTGGGAGTAGCAGAAATAAAAGAGAAATGGTATAAGGATACTAGATAAAGGGTACACACTTCGGTATGCAGGAACCCCGGTAGGAAATAGAATAACAGAAGGAGTGGGAATCATTCTAAGCAACGACGTAGAATCAAAAGTGATCAACTGGGAAGTCATAAGCCCCAGAATAATAACAGTAGACTTAGCATTGCAAGAGAAAGTAGGGATAGTACAAATATATGCACCTACAGAAAGTTCTAACTTGAATGAAAAAGAACAGTTCTATGAAGACCTACAAAGAACAGTAGAAAAAATGCAAAACAAGAACCGCCATCTAATAATAATGGGAGACTGGAATGCCCACATCGGAAACAACAAAGAGATGGGACACGGAACAATGGGGGAACACGGAGTAGAGGGAGAAATAAACAACAATGGAGAGCGTATGATCGATTTCTGCATCACTAATGAACTACTCATCGGAAACACTCTGTTTAAACATAAAACGATACACAAAATAACCTACGAAGCCGAGCAACTTGGACACAAAACCGTAGTGGACTATATAACCATAACCAAAAGCATGAGATATGCATTACATAGACTAGTGATAGCAGATACAATATTTAGAAAACCAAAAATAGAAGTACCGAAGAAGTACGAAAAAATCAAATTAGAAAATCTAGAAAACCCACTAACAAGAGAACAATATAGAAGAATAATTACAGATAGATTAAATAACCTCGAAACACAAGAAGGGCAGCTAGAAACCCCCTGGAAGCTAGAAGAGAAATGGCAGAAATTCAAAGAAACCACACTTAAAACAGCCAGAGAAATATGTGGAACAAAAATGGTAAATCAAAGCAGTCTAAAGAAAAGAACAAGATGGTGGACCGAAGAAATAAAAGCGAAGATTCAGATGAAGAAAGAAGCATGGTGTAGATATAAAAGAACAAATACAGAAGAAGACAGAAACCTTTATATACAAAAAAGAAATCAAGCAAAAGAGGCGGTAAAACAAGCAAAGCAGGCCTCCTGGGAACAGTTCGGCACAAAGATAGAACAGAACTATGTAGAAAACCAAAAACAGTTCTGGAACATAATTAAAAGGCAATCAAGCAAAACAGATAAGAAATATAAAGAACAAAGAAGGAAAACTAGAAACAACGACCGAAGGAGTTTTAAGAGCATGGAGGGACCACTACCACAATAAATTTAAGAACCAAGAAGATATTCAAGAAGAACCAGAAATGAAAAGAGTAGATCAGGAGAATGAAAACGACGATATTACAGAAGAAGAAATAAAACAAGCACTAAAAACAACACGAAATGGAAAAGCACCCGGGGAAGACGAGATTACATCAGAAATGCTCAAGATAGAAGGAGAAGCAATCATAAAATGGCTCCAGATAATATTTCAACAAGCGTGGAGAACAGAAAAGATACCGGAGGACTGGGAGAAAAATATCATAGTGCCCATATATAAGAAAGGAGAAACAGTTAATTGCAACAACTATAGAGCAATATGTTTATCATCAGTGCCCGGTAAAGTGTACTCAAAAGTCATAGAAAAACGATTAAGAAATGAGATTGAGGACAAAATGGAGCAGGAACAAGCTGCGTTCAGGCCCGGCAGACAAACCCAGGACCATATATTCACAATACGAAACATAATAGAAAAAACAATAGACAAAAACAGAGACACTTTCTTGGCCTTTATAGACCTTAGGGCTGCTTTTGATCTGGTACCAAGAAGGCACATATGGAATGCACTGGAAGAATTAGAGACAAGCCAAAAGTTAATACGAATAATAAAAGCATCAACAAAAAGTAGTAGGCAAAGTAAGACTAAATGGACACAAGTCTGAGGAATTCTACATGAATAGAGGGGTAAAGCAGGGAGACAGTCTCAGTCCACTGCTATTCATCATATACATGAATAATATAATAACAAAATGCAAAAATAAAACCAGAAGAACAAGAATAGGATATCATAATCTAACACCAGTAATGACCCAAGATTTAATTTATGCAGATGACATACTCCTAATAGCCGGAAATCCACAAACACTACAAAATAACATAAACATTTGGAAAAGAAACTTGGAGGAAAAAGGAATGAAGATAAACACTAATAAGAGTAAAGTTATGCACATTACAAGAGAAGATAATATAGAACAAACTGCCATTCTGATAGAAGATAAACAACTGGAGTATGCGGATAAAATAGAATACCTTGGAACAATCATAAGTAAAGATGGAAAAATAGAAGAGGAAATTAGACACAAAATATACTACCAAATAAATAACACTTTAATAGGCAAGAAAGAGCTTAAAGTTAGAACAAAAATGCATTTATATAAAACCATCTATACATCTGCACTAATATACGGAGCGGAATCTTGGACATTAGTGGATAAACTCAGATCAAAAATAACAGCTTCTGAGATGAAATATCTACGGAAAGTAGTGGGCAAGACCAGGAGAGATAGAGTTAGGAACAAAAGCGTAAGGGACGAATTAGAACAGCAGCCAATAATAGAAGAAATAGAGAACAAACAATTAAAATGGTACGGACACCTTATGCGGATGAGAGCTGACTCATACCCGAGGAAAATTTTTGAAACCAGACCAGAAGGACAGAGGAAGAGAGGCAGGCCCCGAATCAAAAGGGAGGATACTATCAAAGAGTTGGCAAGGAAAAGAGGGAAGACCATTCAGGAAGCTAGGACGTTAGCGATGCAAAGAACCAACTACAAGAAATGGATAGAGGCCCCAACGCTGTAAGGCATAAATGGGAAAAGAGAAAGAAGAAGAAGAAGTATTGTTAGAAAGAGGGAATTCTCGAGTTCTACGCGGTTATCGATAGGTAGGAGTAGTGCGCTTCGTTCGCCTGCCACTTCAGTGTTTGTCAAGATGACGACTACCAACAGAAATTATTTTTTGTTTACGCTTCACGAAGTTTTAATTTAACGGGTTAGGCTAGCCACCTGCTCAGGGTACGTCCAACATGGCTCATAGTACCGCACAACTGTGCGACTAAAAATAGGTTAGTAGCCTACTTAAAAAAAAGAAGAAGAAGAAAAAGAAAATGCTTTGCAAAGTGTGAGCCAGTAATAATTGTTGAGCGTGACTTTCGACGACAATTTGGTGTTGAACCTTCTATCACTCAGAGCGTTACACTATGGTCTAGACAGTTCCAAGACACAGGTTGTCTATGTAAAGCTACATCTAGTGGTCGTCCCCGTGTTTCAGACGAAGATAGGGAGTGCCTCCGGCTGAGTTTTGCACATAATCCCCAAAAAGCCACTCGCCGTACAGGTAAAAAACTAAATATTTACTCAACGTCTGTCTGGCGTATTTTGTAACGACGTATGATTATGAAACCGTAAAGGATTCAATTAATGCAAGCCCTTAATGCAAGTGACATACAACGACGTGTTGTGTCAAAACATTCTGTACAAGGTAGCAGAAAATGACAATTTTGTCACACGCTTCGTGTTTAAGTGGTAAAGTGAACCTACATAATGTTAGAATATGGACGGTCCCTTTTTCTTCTGATAGAACACTGTTACGAAAATCATATGTCTAGATATGTTTGAAAACTGGATTTTCCCACAGTTAGAAGCCGATTCGTATGACTTTATTTTCCAGTAGGACAGGACACCACCACACGAAGTAAAGTTCTAGAATTTTTGAATAATCAGATTCCACAACGATGGATCGTCAGTATGGGATCTAATGATTCAGCTTTACATCACTGGCCTCCAAAGTTGCCGGACCTCACTGTGTGCGATTTGTTCTTGTGAGGGTGTATAAAAGACAGTGGTCGAACTGCAAAACCGCAAAACAGCAGCAGTAGATCAAGATATGCTCGCAAAAGTTTAGAGCGAATTTGACTACATTCCGTGCATCTCAAAGTATCACATTGACCACCTGTTATTTGGTATGTAAAAAAAAACCTTCAAGATTAGCTCAGTAATGTAAAATTAATTTTAAATGTCTACGTTTATTATTTTTCATAGTACAAACATTTTAAATAGGATGATTTTTTTAAAACATTCTGCATATAAACAATAAATTGGGAGAGGGGAAGCAAAAATTTGCCTTAGAATAATACCACATTACAAATTAAGACGTTAATTTTTTATAACGTAGTCTTGCAGCATAAGACATTAAAAATTATATTGCTTTATAAATAAAAGGAATAAAAGTAAGTGAAAATAAAGTACTGTAAAAATAATGTGAGATAACAATATAATAAAAAATATAAAAATATTAAAGTGCATAAAAGAAAAAATAACATTATAAACATGTCAGAAAGTGACAATAACAAATAAAAAAAGAGAGGGGGGTAAAAAATAATAAAAATCAAATAAATAAAGTAATAGAAACCGTAAAGAATGAGAGAATATAGTCGTTTTTAAAATATTTTTGTTTAGTCTTTTTTACTCTGATGACTTAATATCTACATTTTGATGAATCTGTTTAATTGGAATAAATAAATATTTTTTGTGTTCTGGACACCAAGTATCAAACAGGCTATAATAATAATAATAATAAGGCTTTCCATTCTATAAGAATATAGCCACTTCTTTCCGAAGTTTACTAATCCATTTCGTGGGGTGGATTAGTCCCCTTTTTGCTTCGTACGCTTAACTTCTTATAGTTTCTGGTGTGTTTTCGCTTTTTCTACTATTCTTCTCCATTCTACTCTATTACTTGTTTTCTTCTTCCAGTCCTTGACATCCATCTTTTTTAAGTCTTCAGTAACTTCATCGCACCACCTCATCTTTGGTCTCCCCCTTGGTCTATTTGTCTCAGGTTTCCATGTTGTTATTTCTTTAACTATGCTTTGATCTCTTTTTCTCATTATGTGTCCCATCCATCTAATCCTCTGTGCTGCCATCACTTTCACTATATCCTCTCCTTTCAATATTTCCCTAAGTTCGTGATTCATATATTGTCGTTTTATCCCATCTCCTATGTTTTTGAGTCCTGTTATCGACCTTAACACTTTCCTCTCGAAGATTCTTAACTTTTCTTTTTCTGTCTGTGTAGGACACATTACTTCTGCAGCATACAACACTATTGGCCTAATGAGTGTTTTATAGATTGTTATTTTCGTTTGCAACTTTAGCTTTTTAGATTTTAGCATTTCCCGATTAGCATAAAGCTCTGTATCCTTTTTGTATTCTTTACTGTATTTCTTCTTTTCTCTCGTTGTTTTGTGTTATTTGAGTTCCCAGATAGTTGAATGCCTTTACTTTTTCAATTTGATAGTTTTCAAACTTGACTGTTGCCCTTGTATCATTTTTTCCTCTCTTGCATTGCATGTATTTCGTTTTGCTTTCATTTATTTCAAGCCCTATCTCCTTTGATTCTTTGCATAGCTTCTTCACTATTTCCGTTAGCTTCTTTGATGTTCTTGAGATAATAACTACGTCATCAGCATATGCTAAAATTTGTGCTTCCTTGTTTTTTATGCACCCTTGTACGTTTACTTTTCTTATTGCCTCTTCAATCATCAGGTTAAACAAAGTTTTTGGAACATTACGTGTAGTGCATCGATGGTAGATCTCCCTGGCCTAAATCCCATTTGATAGTCCCCTAGTTCTTTTTCTGCATAACTCTTCAGCTTACCCTGTATTATTGAGATGAATACTTTGTAAGTCGTGTTTAATAGAGTTATTCCTCTGTGGTTGTTGCACTGTTGGAGGTCTCCTTTTTTTGGTATAGTTATAATTATCCCCATTTCCCATTCCGTCGGCATTTTTTCCTTTCTCCATATCTCCCTTATCAGACTGTGTATTTTTCCTTGTAGTTTTTCACCACCATATTTCAGCAGCTCTCCATTTATTTCATTGCTTCCTGGCGTCTTTCCGTTTTTGATTTTTTTTATCACTTCCATAGTTTCCTCTAGGGTTGGTTCTTCTACTGTTTCTTCTTCTTCTTCTTGAACTGTCTGTCCTCCTTCTTTTTCCTGTTCGTCCTGGTAACTTTCTTCTTTTACTTCATATAGCAATTTTTGGAAATGCTCCCTCCATATATCTTTTATCTTGTTTATATCATATTCAATTTTACCTGCTTCATTCCTGAGTCCTCTGTTTTTACATGTGTTCTTCTTGTTTTGCCTCTTCATTTGTTTATAAAACTCCTTTGTATTGTTATTTTTGTAATTACCCTCTATTTCTTCCATCTTTTTCTGCACCCATTCATTTTTTTTTGTCTACATGTCATCTGTGCTTCCCTTTTACATTCTTTATAATGATCCATGTCTTCTTCTTTTTTAGTTCTTATCCACTTATTCCTGGCTTTATTTTTCTCATTTATCTTTTCTTGGCACTCATCGTCATACCACTCTTTTTATCTTGTTTTCCTTGTACCCGATAGTTTTGTTACACGTTTTAAGATTATATCCTTAATTTGTATCCATTCATTTTCTATAACCGTATTCCCTTTGAGGTTTTCTACCTCTTTGTTTGTTTCCTTTATATATTCCTTTCTTCCGTTTTCGGTATATAACTTCTCTATGTTCCATCTCTTACATACTTTGCTCCTTTGGTTATTTCGATATTCCTGTTTTACTTTTGCAATAACTAGGTAATGATCGGTGTCTGCATTCGCACCCTATATGTTCTAACATCTGATAGTATGCTACTTTGTTTCTTCTTTATTAGGACATGGTCTATCTGCGTTCCTTTTGTTGCTCCTGGTGGCATCCATGTTTCTTTATGTATTCTTTTATGTTTGTACTTAGTACTACTAATAACCATATTTGTTTTGCCATGAAATTACAGATTTTGCTTCCGTTGTCGTTTGTTCTTTCATGGATGGTGTATTTTCCTGCTACTTCTTTTATGTAGTTTTCTTTCCCGATTTGTGCATTCATATCCCTAGTATTATCAGTATGTCCTGTTTCGGTGTTTTTCGTATTCTGCTTCTAAGTCGCTGTAGAATTTGTCTTTTCCTCCTGATCATCTGCTTCTGTGGGTGCGTAGGCGCATATTACAGATACATTTCACTTTTCCTTCCACTCTTACACTGCATATTCTTTCATTAATCGGTTTGAATGCTATGATTTTTAGTTTTCTATCTATTATAAATGCTGTTCCTTTGTGCCCTCGTTTTTCCCCGGAATATAACAATTTAAAATCTTTCTTATTTATTTCCCCTTGTCCTTCCCATCTTATCTCCTGCAGTGCGGCTATGCTCACTCTATATTTTATTAGTTCCCTGGCTATCTCCATCATTTTACCCGGTGTTAGCATCGTTTTTATATTCCATGTTGCTATTCTAAACACTTTACTTTTAATTTCCTTTTTATTAATATTTTTATTGTTATTGATTGTGTTTTGTTTTACTTCTTTTCGATTTTCACTCGTGTCCGTTTCCATTGCCTTGTTCGTTTTATTTTCCAATTTTCCTGGTTTTCATCAGTTTTTGGATTAGCATTACTTCTTTCACGCCCTTTGTCTTCTTTTACATATTTTATGCTCATTTTTATCCCATTGGTATACCTGGTTGTTTATTATTATTTTCTGATAGCCAATTTTTACTTTATTTCCGATCCTTTTTTCTTCTTTAGCTGCTTCTATTATTTCGCCTTGAATCATTCTTTTAGTTTTCGTTAAATCATTTTCTATATAGATTTTTTTCCTGCTAGTTTATTTTACTTCTCATTATCATCCTTTTTGTTCGAACGATTCGATTCGTGCTACTACGCATTTTCTTTCAGGAATTTTTCCTACTTTATAGGCTTCGATTACCTTCGCTTGCACTTTTATTTCATTATACAAAAACTGTTCTATCTTTTCTTCAATTTTCACCTCATCTACTTTCAGCCCTTTTATTATAATGTTGTTTTTTCTCTTGTTTTGGTCTTGTTTTTCGCTTATTTCTTCCACTTTTTCAATTCTATTCATTAACTGTTGTTTTTCCTGTTCCCATTTGACCTCTTTTTCTTTTAATTGCTTTACTTCATCTTTTAATTTCTTTAACTAGTCTTTATTTTTTTGGACTTCCTCTTTCATCTCTTTTCTCATTTCTTTAATCTCTTGTAATATTAGTTCCTCATTACTTTTAGTCTTCGTCTTCGGTGAACGCATGGTTTTTTTACTTTTTGTAAATATCTCCTGCTCATCTTCGTCACTTCCGTACTGCCTTCTTCTTTTATTGCTTTCATCCGTTGTTTCTGATTCGCTCATTTTCCTGTGCTCGTTCTTCCCTTTCTTCCTTTTTCTTTGCTTTTAATGTTCCACCCGTTCGCGTCGAGTCAGCGTTCCAGTCTACCCGTCGAAAACCTGACTCGTATCGGCGTTTCGCTTCTATATTTATTGCTGTTTATTTAATACCGCACACCACGCTTTCACTTAAGTTAATGAGCTCATTAATTTTTTGACACTAATTTATCACATATATCAGTTCGCACTACTTTTTTTTATTTGATATCGGTTCTGACTGAATTCTGTTAATACGCTCCTGTTCGTTGTTTATTACCGCGCTTGACCGTGAGCAACCAGCTGTGCTCTTATCTGTCACTTTGCACTTTCTTTATCGCCGCGCCGTTTCCGAAATTTCGGTTTATTAATTCTTATTTTCTAGTCCTACCTTCAATTTACTGCTTTTTCGCTTCCTGCCCACTTGTTATATTTCAGTTACACATCACATTAAATTATTATTCACTGATTTCTCGTAAATTTGATTTTATTTTGTACCACTTATCTGCAGCTTGTTTGTTGTTGCCTGCCAGGACCGGACCCCCCAAACAAGCTATGAAAAATATAAAATTCGTTTATTTGCAATTTTTAATCAATACTTTTTGTCTAGAATTTATAGTACAAGTCCATACAGGCCTACAATTGGAATAGTAATGTTTCTATTTGAGTTTATAAGGGAGTCAAAATGCTGACTGAACAGAGTAATGGTTCTGATGTAATTTATGGTTTCAGATAACCTGCTAGAGCATTAAGTGAATTCCCTCTTTTCTGTATATCTTTTTATTCCCGCAATGTCTATCTTGAGAACACTGGAGCGTTTATTTAAAAGAAATCTTGATCCAACTAAAATGGTATAAAACAATTATGCAACATAAATGCAAAAGTCAATTAGACAATTAATCTTTATTGTGTTAAGTAGAAGTAACAATAATTCTGGTTGCTTTAGTAAATTTCTCCTTATGTGCAAAAAAGAAAAAAATCAGTCAAGTTCTTTCAGTTCAACAACCCAATTCTCACATATCGGACCTCGGAGAGTTATTAACAGCACTGCGCCAATCCCAGACGTTTAATGTGTCACAACACAGCATTTCGAAGGCACCCTTTAACAAATGTGCATTGCTGGGGGCAATTAACTCGCGTACAAAGTCGCAGCCGAGGGAGGAAGACTTGGACCGCAGATTCGGCCTCATGTGGGCTGTTATGACTCCTGAAACGCCAGCGTTCGACTTTGATTTAGTGCGCGGGCAGATGGTTGATGTGCTCTCCCCCTGGGACTCGTATTAGCGGCAGTTAACGGTCCCATTCGATAACCATCGCGCTGCGCAAAGATTGAAAAGCATGTCTGGAGCTCCGATTGTTGCCTGCCCGTTCCCGATAACCGCGGACTGTTGCGTAACGTGCTCTTCGTCTGTCCGTCCGGAATGGGCGCATGTAGGCCCGAGATGACGGCCAGATATGATTATTAAGTAATTAATATCTCGCTGTGCGTGGCGGCGTTTGTGGCTAACGAGCTCATTGTTTATCTAAACGGCCGCAACACGGTTATACTTACACTTTTGCATTCAATGAAGAGGTTATGAGAAAAATAATACATTCCACTTATTAGTATATATTATAGGATTATCAAATAAATAGAAAACAAATTTATGACAAATTTGTCAAGATTAGCTCAGTTGATAACAGTTATCGAAGAAACGGCGATCAATTATCAACATATCGATTTCCTGCTATCATAATTGTCGGTTAGTCGCACGGTCAATTGAGACACTGTTAGGAAATCAGTAAATTCAAGTGAAGAAGTTCAAGTCTAGTTAAGGATCAATGGGATAATTTACAATAAATTGGATACCGTACTGAAGTTTACAAAAATTAAGTCCATATTTTTATACGACACGAAAGTAGATTAGAAGTCTCTGAATTTTTTTTCTATCAAGAATGTTGAAGATAGCATGATTACGTCATACATTCAGCTAAGTAAGAGCGTGTTTGGCACAATTAGCAATTTGAAAAAGGTATCCGCCCTAATTCCTTCGTGAGTTGATAGAGGGAACCTTTGTTCTCGATGCTTTGTCACAGAAGATTCAGTTAGCGTTGAATTCTTGTTAGGGAAACGCGTAAAGCACCCGAAATATCTGAAAATGTTTATTCAACGACTACTAAGCACATGAACAAGTCGAAAAAAGTGTCAGAAAGTGAGTGCAGCGATATAAGGAAACAAAAATGGTCAATAACTTGCCGGAACGTGGCTCGATAGACAAAGTGTCCCCTACAGTCAAAAAACAAACCGTAAACTCGTTTTCGCTGAACCCAAGCTTAACATTGCGTCAAGGAGCAGCAAAATTAAAACAGAAAGGTGTAGATATATCTTACGTAGCTATCCGAACAAGAAACTCGCTTAAGCAAAGGACAATATCGACCGAGATCGAAGCAATTCAACTTTTAAGGACAAAGTTTTTGATTTGGGATATACTATTGTCCCACGAGTCTGGCCAACCTCAACTAACAGGTTGGTGCACCGGACCGTTAAACACCCAGTAAAAGTGTATCTTTGGGGCTGCATCTCAAAACTGGGTTTTGGAAAGTTGCATCTGTTTACATACAACATAAATGAAATATTTGTCACCAACTGCCGATCGTTGGTTTATCAAGAAAAAAACAACCCCAAACACTGCCGCAAGCTTTGCATCGAGTGGAAAGAGCAGTCTGGGATCGGTACACTTGATTGGCCGTCGCAGTTGCTTGATGCAAATCCGACTGAGAATGTGTAGGCATATACCAAGCACAAGCTTCGTGGAAAAAATTACTTATTTTGAAGCAGTTAACACGAGAAATTCGTCAAATTTGGAGGTCCTTGCCAGATGAACATGCCATCAATTTGATCGAAAGCATACCTGGAAGATGCCAGGCAATTATCGATGCAGGTGATGACTGAACTGATATAATACCATCTTCGTTCTGACGGAATGCAACTCATGTATTTGAAAATGTTTTTAAATAATTTTTTCTCTACATTAACCCGAACTCGCTTTTACTTAAATAACTGTATTTTAAATTAAGAAATGTTCAAAGAATGAGAAAAGAAAAATCTATCTTTATTGATACATTACTTCAAATTTAAAAATTATATATCACGCACAGTTTAGTCGGGTGGCAACACTAAGTAGCTGTCAAACCTGTGTTTGCTTTTCTCATACAGTGTGCCTCTTAATTCTCTACTGTATACATGTGTTTTCTGAATTTTGTTGAAGTGGCAAGTGTTTCATTTTATATTTTGTGTTGTTAATTATAATCAACAACGTAAATTATAATTTACGATGACTTCTAGAACATGTGATATTTCACCCGATTGTTTATATTGTAAAAAAGCAACAAAAAATATTTCCGATTTCGTTAAAAAAGTTTACTTCTCTTACTTTGGGATGAAGTTAGGCGATCAAGATAAACCTTGCCCCCCCCCCCCAAAAAAAAAGTATGTTTAATGTGTATTGATGAATTAAGGCAGTAGAGTCAAAGTAAAAAGCAATTGTTTCGTTTTGATCTTCCCATGGTGTAAAGAGAACCTAAAAATCACAGCGATGACTGTTAATTTTGTTCCTGCAACGTGACAGGTTTCAACTTAAAAATAAAAAGGAGATATCTTATCCTAACATTCCATTAGCGATCCGCCCTGTTCCGCGTGGGGCTAATATACCGATACCTTTTCTACCAGTTAGTCGTTTTAAATGAGACAGACATATTGCCCCAACCGTGCTAGTGAAAAAGACAGTGAGATCAATGACATTTATGATTCTAGCACAAGTGAACGTATACCTTTCACTTAGTCTGAATTGAATGATTTGGTTAGAGACTTAGGACTTCCAAAGGACTCAGCGGAGGTTTTAGGTTCAAGATTGAAGGAAAAAATTTATTGGCTTCTGGTACGTCTTTTTGGTGGTATCTACATAAAGAAGCGGATTTTGTCTCTTATCTTTCCCAAGAAGATGACCTAGTTTATTGTAACAATGTCCCTAGAGTTACGGCAGCAGGCTTCAGTGTTCAGTATGTACCAGAAGATTGAAGACTTTTTATTGACTCCTCAAAAAACTTGAAAACAATTCTTCTACACAACAGTAATAATTATGCTTCAGTACCTGTTAGTCATTGAAAAACCTTGAAGTGATCTTCAACAAACTTAGCTATTCAAGCTAAAAATGAACTATTTGTGGCAATTTAAAAGTAGATCGACTGTTGCTTGGCCACAGAATAGATGCACAAAGTATCCATGTTTTCTTTGTAAATAGGATAGCCATGACAGAAAACAGCATTACATTAAGAAAGAGTGGCCAGTCGGAAAAACCTTAGAGGTGGGTACAAAGAATATTCAGAGAGTGAGTCTTTTAGATCCAAAAAAAGTTTTTCTTCCTCCACTTCACATCAAATTGGGTCTGATGAAGCAATTTGTTAAGTCCTTATCAAAGGAAAGAGAATGCTTTAGATACCTTTGTCAGCAGTTTTCTGGTTTATCTGGAGTATTTGTTGGACCTGACATCCGAACACTTATGAAGGGTGACAACTTTGAGAAAAAATGGGCCGAAAAGAAAAAACAGCATGGATATCTTTTAAACTTGATATAATCAGATTTCTTGGGAACGAAAAGGATCCTGACTACAAGGCCATTGTAATTGAAATGTTGGAAAGCTTCAAGAATTTAGGCTGAACATGAATCCAGACAATCTTGGTTATGTAGCGAGGAACAAGGTGAAAGATTTTACCAAAATAAAGAAAATGAGAAAGCGATATCAAGGAAGGTGGAATGTTAACATAACAGTGAACTGCTGCTGGATGTTGAAAAGAGACGATCCCCAGCGATTCTACAACAGAAAAAGCATAAAACAAATTTTTAATGGATAGCGAAAACGATACTACAAGGACTATTAAACAAGAAGATCATTCAGTTTTACTTATTTTGTGTCGTTTTTATGAAAAATGTTTGGTTACTTATGATTTTAATAAAATGTAAAAAAAAGAGTTCCTTAAGTTTTTGTATTTGGCTTACTATTCCCAAAATACATCTGCTTTTTCTGAGAAAACCCTACGCGATAGAAAAACGGTTTTTGTGTTTGAGTTCAGCACTGAAAACGCACAAAAATAAGTGATTAAATTAAAACAATTTTTAAAAAGTATTTTTTGTAGGTTTGTGTAATGTATTACGTTTTTCTTACCAAAAATTTTTGAAAGTGGTCGTGAAACAATGGGACCTTCAATTTTTGTGTATATGCCATGCTATATACAAACATAATACCTACCGATTTTTTTATTTTTACAAATTAGAATACACTACCAAGAATATTTGCAAACATCGTCAAACATAATTCTTTTAAACGTATAAAAATATGTATTTATTACACAATCTGTTTTATTTACAAAATGCAGTAAGTATTTAGTGTGGCTTCTTCTTCCTACTTCTCTCTATTACCCCAATTTATTTGGGGTCAACCCTCCTAGTACCTGTGCGTCACACTATACGGTTGTTGGTTGCCTCTTTTGTTATATTGCTTGCTATTATGTCATTTTTTATTGTTCGTAGCCAGGTTATTGGTGGTTGTCCGCGGTCTCTTTTTCCGTTTTCTATATTCAGGACTCTTTTAGTGATATGGTCATCATCTCGCCTCATCACATGCTTGTACCAGCGCACGAGGCTTATCGTAAATCTTAGCGTCTTTAAAAGTACCACGGATATGTTCGTTTCTCATTTCATCCATTTTCGAAACTCCACCAGACCAGCGTAGCATCTTCATCTCTGTGGTGTGAATTTTCTGTTCATCCGTTTTTCTCATCGGTCAGCACTCAAATCCATATAGTAGGGCTGGTCTTACTGCCCTTTTGTATACGTTGCCCTTGACTTTAATCGGCATACGAGAGTCGCATAGAATTTCAGACAACGATCTCCATTTCAGCCAGGCTGCCTGGATTCTATTGTGTGTCTCTCTCTACACAGACTTTTGGTGCTACAATGGATCCGAGATACTTAAACTCTTCAACTTTCAACTGTTTTCGATGGCTGGACATGGTATGGAAAAGTCGCAAGACATATATTTGGTGTTCTGTTTACTGACCCTCAACCCTCTCCTCTCCAAGGACTCCTGCCATGTCGTCAGGTCTGATTGCAATTCTGCCAACGATTCAGCTAGAAGAACTACATCATCGGCATATAGTAGTGACCATGGTGCTGGTTTTTGTATGTTTGAAGTGATATAATCCATTACCAGGTTGAATAGTAGAAAGCTCAGAGTCGAGCCCTGATGAACACCTACTCTGACCTCAAATGCTTTACTTGTTCCTGCTGGGCTAACCACTCTTGTAGATAAATTGTGGTACAGATCTTTAAGGAGGTGGATACAATGCTCCGGCACTAGTTGTGCTCTCAGTGCTTGACAGATAAGCTCTCGCGGAACTCGTTGAACGCCTTTCGAGGTCGTTGAAAACCATGTGGAGGTCTTGTTTGCGAGACTTATACTTTTCCATAAGTATTTTCACCGTGTGAATTGCGTCTGTGGTTTTATATTATATTATATATGTGCCTCATATAACAATTAGTGCATCAGTTAAAGCTGTCAATTGCTTATGAGCATGTAAAGTAGAGCTACAATAAGCCACTCTATTACAAATTTTACTAATCTATAATACAAGTAAGTTTTTTTACATAAATTTAAGAGAAAGAAGAAAAACTAAAATTAATTCTTATAAATAATTTTAGATTAAATTAAAGTTACTAATTAAAACTCGTTAGAAGTTCATTGAGTTTAAATCGTTTTTTGTTTATTGGATTTGTTCATTAAGGTATTCACTGGTTGATTGGAGATGTACTGATAATATGTTTTTATATCTTTGGGTAGTTCTTTTTATTATTTTTTCTTTTATAGTAAGCATACATAAATCACTTAGGATCACTTAGACACTGACTAAAGCACGTAGCACTTCATTTTGGAATCTTTCTGTTATAGCTAAGTTGGAGATGCTAGCGGTTCCCCACGGAGAAAAACCATACGTCCGAATAGACTTTATAGAGCAGTAATTTGTTTTCTAATCATCCAGTACATTCTTGCATATTGTAGCCCAAGCTGTTTGCGTTTGTTAAATATATGGGTTTTCCAAGTCAGGCGTCGATTCAGACGAAACCCGAGATATTTTGCGGACTCGTCACGCTTTAGTTGTTATCCGTTGAGTGCTATAGCCGGACAGTTATTGCGATTCCTGGTGAAAGTGACATGTTGGGCTATGCTCTCATTCACTTTACTTCTCCATACTTTGAACCGTTGTTGAATTTTATTAAGGTAGTCTTGCAAGTTGTGAGATGCAGTAGCGAGATTCATTTGTGAGACCAGGATAGCCGTGTCAACAGCCAAAGTGGCGGTTGTGGTTAAACTCGTAGTTGATAAGTGGGCTATGAACAATAAGTATAGGATGGGTCCCAGCACACTGCCTTGGGTAACTCCAGATACAGCAGGTTGGAGATTTATGGATTCGCCTTAGTAGTTCACAAAGAAATACCGATCTGATAGGTAAGATTTTAGTATTTCGTAGATTTAAAGTGGCAGAAACTTTTTTAGTTTATAGAATAGACCCAAGTACCAGACCTTGTCAAAAGCCTGGGAAATATCATTATGGATTTGATCTACTAAACGATGTTCTACGGTTGTGTGTTGATGTCTAAATCCGAACTGGTGATTGGGAATCAATCTAAGATTGGCTGAAGTGGTTTTAATGGTAACTTTTCGAGGACTTCGGAGACAGTTGGCAAGATAAAAATACTTGAAACAGTTGAAATTGATATTTTCTAGATTACAAGCGTCTTCTAGCGTTTCAGGTTCAAAAATAGCAGTCGGCCCCGGTATTCGCAATTTATAAACGAACTACGCCTATCTAGTAGTGCCTTCAAGATAAACAAACTGAAAAAGCACCCGAAGATATCTCAGTCCTCGGCGCATAAAGAGTCCGTGTGTGGAACGCTTAATAACTTAACAAATAACCCGTCAAGCACCTTTACAAACGCAAGAAATACAAAGTGCTACCGTATGTTATTCAATACGGCTCGCGTTACATAATGCATTTTATTCTTTTTGACAAGTCTACACACAGTTGCGCTTTTCAGGCCGCTGGCCTCAACAGGCCCGGCTTTGTGAGCGCTGCGCGCTTTCAAAGGGTTGAATGGGACGAATTACGGGCGCAAATGAGTGGGCGGAATTACGAGAAACAGTAATTACGGAATTTGTAAGGCTGCGTGGGCCCACAAAAAATCTAGAAGAGGCGCGCGGCTTGTGTGCGGAGCGCGGCTGTATCTAATTGCGGCCAACTTATATGCGAACCGGCTGAAGATAACAGGTTTGAAGTTTTAAGTTTCACTAAATTGCTTTGTTTCTAAATGTTTTCTATAAATATACATGAAAAGTACTTCATAAATGGACGGGCTTTAACTCGCAATTATTTATAATAACCAGCAACTTTCAGACTTCGTCTGATTTATTTTACGAGGATTATAAAATTCTAGATTGCATGCTATCATGAAAAATGAGCAGCATGGTGATGAAATGACATAGTCCTAATTTAGTTATTTAGGTTTATGTGAAATTTTAAATTCCTGATTACATGAAGAAGTTTATTAGCGAACCAAAGAACAATGTTTACTCTATAGGAGGCCTTTATCTCGCAAGGTAACAGAATCTGTAATAAACTACCAGAATAAGTATAAAACTACAAAAGAGCTCCCGTTGTATGATAAAGATTAGTTGTGACAAGACTTACAGCGAAAGAAAAGCTCCGTTTGACACGCGTAAATACGAAATATTATATATATTAGAAACCTACAATAGTACATTACATTTCGACATAATCACTATGCAAATTGAGGCACTTGTCACAGTCCATTATGAAGTTTGAAATTCCTTCTACAAGAAACTCTCCCATCTGGGAATAAAACCACCCCCTAACAGCATCGTCAAAGCGGTGCAATGCAAGCCAATTGTTTCACATGCGTAACGGACCTTTTTGTCAATTTCCTGCACAAGTTCATCGCTGACCACAGATGAGCGGTCGCTCCCTGCCTCATCGTGCACGTTACAGCGTTTACATTTGTAAATATGGAATTCCATTGACAAAAGAAGGCTTCACTCATCACATTTGGCCAATAAACTTTACACAGTTTGCAATGAACCGCAGTTGCCTAAAGTTTGTTCACAGAGATCGTCGTACTGCACGCAATTCACATTAGTTGGGATTTTCTATCGCAGTATTCATTTTCAATTGTTCTAGCATACAAGTACTCTGCAACACAACTTGCTTCCTCCACTCCGCACTACCTATCGAACTACTGGGTATAGCGCCACAGGACGGGCTATCTTTGCTATCACCACTGATTTCTTGCGTATCTGCAAGCAGAGTTTTTTCAAATTACCCTCGTAGAAGACAGAAAAACGCAATTTACTAGTACAGCTAAAAATTTTAGCAGAATTTGGTATTATAATTCATATATTTTATTCTAATTGGCCCTGACTTCAGCTACGAACTAAAACTGTAAACTATCCTCTAGCAAGTTTCTTTTAAGTAAAAGTACTTTTGTGTGATTAATCCGATTCGTTGTCATTATCATGGTGTTGTATATTACGAGCTTATTTTCTTCTTTTGCTAAATATTGTTTTATTTAATGCATAATACACCTTATTTATTATTTCAAACTTACTATTATTTGAAAATGTGCTTTCTCTGTCATTGATATCTTCTTAAAAACTTTCACTTTTATTAAAATTGGATATTTCATATACCGATATTTTATTGTATGTCTTTATTTTATTTTAGTCTATCTTGACTTTTATCTGTATATTTCCTATTTCGTCAATCCACGCATTTTCCTTTTTTATTTGAAATTAGCGCTATGTTATCTGCGTAAAAGAGAGCATCTTTTGTATTGGGTTTATATTTTTATGATTTATTACAGACTTGGTCTTCATTTTTTTCACGTACGCTTTTCAGAATTCTGTTCATAACCATTAGAAATAAACGTAAGCTCAGACTATCCTCTTGTTTGATTCCCATTTTCAGATGAAGGTTTTGCGATCTACTTCCATTTACTTGTATGTTTGTTTTGTATTGTATGATAAGTTAACAAGATTTATTAATTTTCTAGGCTTTCTCTATTAGCTTTCTCGTGCTAAAAACAGTTTGTTTTTCTATTCATTCTGTTAATTCTTGTGTATGTTTTGTATACCACTGATGATGCTTATTTCTCGGAAATTTTTACAATTTGGCGTTCTCAACAAAAGACACTCCTTAGAAGTCTTTCTTAACCTACAGAATATTGATGTGTGTCTCATCTCAGAGACACACATGACAACTCAAAGATATCTAAAGTAAAAGGATACAAAACTTACCACACAATCCATCGGGATAACCAAGCAATAGGAGGAAGTGCGATTATTATCAAAGAATCCATTAACCACTTCGAAGAATGCCATCTACAACGTGTTGATATGCAACCTACCGTGGTAGGGATCAAATCCACCAAACAAAAACTCACAATTGGAGCTGTCCACCAAAGCACAATCTTAAACAACAAGATTACAAAGCTCTCCTTCAGCACCTAGGCGAAAGGTTTATCATGGGCGGTGACCTAAACGCCAAACATGTTGATTGGGGCTCGCGATTAACCACTACTAATGGTAGGAAGCTAAGAATAGTTGTTCAGGAAATAGGATGTAATTATCGTACTACAGGTAAGCCGACTTATTGGCCAACTGACATTAATAAAATCCCGGATTTGTTGGACTTCTTTATATCACGAAAAGTTTTACCAAATTTCATGGAACTCGAGGAAAACTTCGACTCGGAATCCGATCACTCAGCAGTTATTATGATGCTGAGTGAGAAGTTAATAAAGAAAGATACACGACCAGCACTAGTGAATAAAACCACAGACTGGGAAAGCTTTAAAACGGAACTACAAAACAAAATCGACTTAAGAGTTAGCTTAAAAACAAATGAGGAACTATAAGTCGAAACTGGACCCTTCACCAGGCAGCAGCATACAATAACACAAGGGAAATCAAGCATAAAACCAAAGGAATAAATTATCCAGTAGAAATCAGACAAATAGTCAAGAAAAAAAGAAGAGCCAGAAGATAAGACCATTCTAAATAATAAAATACAACAGCTCAAGAGAGAAATACAAAAACTAAAAGAAGAAACTCTCAATTCTTATCTGGAAAACCTAACGACAGATGAAGAAATTTGCTTTGGCGATCTACTAAGAGAATCAAAAGACCTATATAGTCAATACCACCAGTTAGAATTGGAAATGGTCCATGGGCCAAAACCAATAAACAAAAAGCTGACTTGTTTAGCAGCTATCTTCACTCCTAATGAAACGCAAGTAAATAACACCTTGAACAATATGGCTAACTCAAGAACAGAAAACATCACTCCCATCACTCCAAAAGGAAGTAGCCATGGAAATAAAAACAAACTTAAATCCAAAAAAAGCACCGGGATACGACTTGATCACTGGCGAAATCCTGAAGCAGTTGCCTAGGAAAGGCATAGTCATGCTCACTTATCTCTTCAATGCATCACTGAGGCTCCAACATGTACCCGCTAGTTGGAAAGTTGCAGAAGTGATAATGCTGCCGAAACCAGGTACGCCGCCCAACGATGCTAAGTCCTATAGGCCTATCTCCCTGTTACCAATCGTATCAAAGTTATTCGAAAAACTACTCCTTAAGAGACTTAAGCCGCTTATAGAAAATGGCAACCAACTACCGAACTACCAATTTGGATTCAGGCAAAAGCACTCAACCATAGATCAAGTACACCGAATCACGGATGTAATAGAGGGTGCCCTGGAGGAAAAGAAAATCTGTTCCGCGGTGTTCCTGGGCGTCGCGCAAGTTTTTGATAAAGTCTGGCACGAAGGATTGATTTATAAACTTAATAAAATGCTCCCAGAGCAATTCGTAAAGATACTAACATCATACTTAACAGACAGGCTTTTCAGGATCAATCAAGAGGTCGAACACTCGGAACTAAAAGAGATAAATGCGGGAGTACCTCAGGGAAGTATACTGGAGCCCATCCTTTATCTACTTTATACCTGTGATATACCAAATTTGGAGGGAACCACTGTGGCTATGTTTGCAGATGATACTGCACTACTGGTAGTGGACTCAGATGAAGACTCAGCCACTGAAAGACTACAAGAAGCCAGAAACAGAATGCTTGACTGGATTAAAAGATGGAAAATAAAGCTTAAGGAGATAAAATCTATTCATATCAACTTCACGAACAGAAGACTGAGTGATCCACCGTCTTTAGATATAAATTGTACCACTGTGCCATATGAGAACAATGCCAAGTACCTAAGCATGACGCTAGATGCCAAACTTAGGTGGAAAGTACATGTGAAGAAGAAAATAAGCTAACTAAGACTAAAATACGGACAACTCTATTGGCTTATTGGGAGAAAATCCAGGCTGCCGATACATAGTAAGATTTTGATATACAACCAGATATTAAAGCCAGTTTGGCTATATGGTATACAACTATGGGGTTGCACCAAAGATAGCAATATCAAAACTATACAAACTTTCCAGAACAAGGTACTACGCAACATAGTAGATGCACCTTGGTATGTACGCAATACTGACTTGCATCGAGACCTAGGCATCCCTACAGTTATTGAAGAGATTAAGAGGTTCGCTGGGAAACATGAAGTCAGGCTACACCTTCAGCTGCTGGATAGACAACATATAATACGAAGACTGAAGAGAACCCAACCATTTGAGCTTGTGTAAAGTGACTGTGTAAAAGCAGAGCACAGTGCGCGAGTGAGAGTGCGTATAGTAGACAGAAATATCTACAGTACATTGATGGACCATAGTTGTTAAGTATTTAGTTTTTAAGATGTACCAGAAACAAATTAATGGTTGATCTAAAAGATCAGTTTTAATTGTCAGCACCATTGGTGTTATCATAATAATAATTGTATGATAAAAAGTATTAAAATATTATTCCAATCTTCAGATATTTTATTTCACTTCTCTTCTTCCATATATGTTTTCCAGGTCCAATCTATTCGTGTACATCCGAGCGACTTAATTATCTCTTTTCTCCTGTTTTAATTTTTGATGTTGCTTCTATTATTTTCCATTGACTTATATCGTATTTATCTGTTTTATTTTTTCGTCTACCTTTTTTCCTTAATTTGTTTTTTTCTTTTATATTAAATATTTCAAAAAAGAACTTTCCATCTTGCTGACAACTCCAAGTTGGTTTTATTTACCTCTCAGTCTTAATTTTATTTTAGAACTTTCTGATGTTGTATTCCAAATTCTTTCTTTTACCTGTCTCTAGTGTCTCTTTCGCTTGTTTGTGCAGTCAAAGTGTGCTTTGTTTTCTCTCTTTTTTATTTATTGGTTTCTTTTCTATTTAACTACATACCTAGTACGGCCCGTGCATTGAAACAGAGTTGACGTGTGCGAGCCAATTTTTACCTGCGATATCGCCGCGCCCGAGTCGCAGCCTTAAGGTCAGGCGTACTTATTTATTTAATAATTTAATACCCATGTAATCAACTTTAATATTATTGTTTCCCACTAGCAATGGGAATAATCCGCCATCACAAAATAACTCCAATATGTATCAACAATATGGTTACCCACCCTCCTATCAACAGCAACAGTATACTGTAAGTAACAGTATACATTCAACACCACCACTCTTCGAACAAACACCATTAAAGCAGTATGCAGTGCCGTCAATCCCACCGGTTCAACCCTCTCCGTATTATACAATGCCCGTAATGCAATATCCAAGGTTGTCTCAAGTGCAATTACCTTCCCCGCAAACCTTGCCGCAAAATAATCAAATAGAAAAAGACCAGCAAGAAATTTTAAGTAATATCGGCGAAGACGAAAACATGGCTGATAATAATAACACTTGGCAAGTGGTTCCTGGCAATAAAAGGAAAAGACGGAAATATAACCCACAATTAACTCAAACATTCAACTTAACACAAACAAACCAATACTCTACGTTAACAGAGGAAACAGATGTACCAGGGGCTAGCAGCAACACTAATACTACGGGACAAACTGTTCAACTGCCAAAACCACCGCCAATCTTTGTTCAAGGTGTCGAAAACTATCAACAAATGGTAGCTAGCATCACGCACATAGTCGAAAAGGAACAATATACCTCTAAATGTATGGCCAATAATGTCGTTAAAATCAATGCCCATTTTTTTAGATACCAACGTTATATTTCACACATATCAAAACAAGCAGGAGAGGGCGTATAGAGTAGTTGTACGGCATCTACACCCCACAATCCCGATAAATGTAATAATAGCAGAATTGGCAGCAAAAAATTACAAAGTTCGAAATATTAGCAACATCATTCATATTCTTCGTGGACTTAGAACCGGCCGATAACAACAAAGATATTTATAAATTGCAGTATCTGCAGAACCTAAAGATAACGGTTGAACCACCTAAGCAAAATAAAAATATAGTACAATGTACAAGATGCCAAAACTTTAACCACACGAAATCATACTGCAATCGCCCATATGCGTGTGTCAAATGCAGCGGTAACCATGATACAAGAACGTGCACCAAAAATAGGGATACGCCGGCAACGTGTATCTTATGCAATGGACCACATCCTCCCAACTACAAAGGATGTATGGTCTATAGAGAATTACAAAACAAGATCTACCCAAATACACAACAACCAAAGAAACAACCTGCACAGTATAAGCCAGATATAAGAAATTTTCCTCCTCTGCCAAAACCTAATGTTTACGCTGATATGCCGATGCATACCTATAGCCACGTTACAGCAAATAAACCAGACTCATCTAATGACCACACCTTCGCACAATTCCTTGCCGAGTTTAAGGGAATGTTCAATCAACTGCTACAACAAAATAGCATGATCCTCAACATGCTCACAACAGTAATTGCCAAATTAGTTAAATAATGTCTAAATTCATACGTATTGCATTATGGAATGCCAACGGCCTCAATCTAAAAATTGGAGGTAGAAGTCTTCCTTCAAATGAACAAAATTGATGTACTACTCATAAGTGAAACACACTTTACAACAAGAACGTTTATAAAAATACCTCAGTACAGCATCTACCACACTGTACACCCAGATAATACAGCCCATGGTGGCGCAGATATTATTATTCGAAACTCGATAGTTCATCATGAATTACCAAAATACGAAGAACCGTTCCTGCAAGCTGCCGTTATCGAAATCAGTAAACTTCCTAGCCCAATCACACTAGCCGCTGTATATTGCCCTCCAAGACATAGACTAACCACGAACATACTACAACCATTCTTCAACACCCTTGAGGGAGATTTATAGTAGGTGGCGACTTTAATTGTAAACATACAAGGTGGGGTCTCGATTAATAACTACAAGGGGTAGAGAACTTGAAAAATTCTTACTAACAACAATTACATGCATTTATCAACCGGTACTCCAACATACTGGCCGACCGACGTGAACAAGATTCCAGATTTATTAGATTTTATATAGCCTCGGGCATTTCAAGAAATTATGTGGACGTCACTCCTAGTTTCGATCTATCTTCGGACCACAGCCCTGTGTTAGCTGTCATTAGCGCTACAGTTATCCAAAAGCAGCCTAAGCCAGTACTTTGCAGTAGACGAACTGACTGGGACAAATTTAAAGTACACGTCCACCGACATAAATATTAATATAAGCTTAAAAACACCGAAAGAAATAGAGATCGCAGTTAATCACTTTATAACAACAGTCCAAGAGGCAGCCTGGAATGCTACACCAATGAATATCCAGAAAATCGAGTCATTTAATGTTTCTAGAGATATAAGTGAATTAATAAAAGAAAAAGGAGAGCAAGGTCAATCTGGCAACGTACACACAACGTTAATGATAAAACCACATACAATCGACTTACTAATAAACTTAGGAAGAAGATGTTAGAGCGCGTAATGAAACATTCCATAACTACATAACCAACTTATCCAAAGAAGATCACAGTATATGGAAAGCCACTAAAGGATTTAAGAGACCCCAACAACAAGTCCCGCCGTTACGCAAAAACGATGGCTCCTGGGCAAGATCAGACAAAGAAAAGTTGAACTTTTGCCCAACATCTGGCAGACGTATTCACACCTCACTCTAATGAAATTGATGAAGATGTTAACAACTTTCTCGAAGCACCACTACAACTATCACCCCTATAAAAAATTCACAATTGGTGAATTACAAAATGAAATAAAATGGTTAAATAATAAGAAAGCGCCGGGCTATGATCTCGTTACAGGCCTTGTACTTAAACAATTACCACGACAAGGAGAACAATTCTTATTGGCACTCTTTAATGCAATCCTACGCTTAACATACTGGCCCTTACAATTAAAGTTTGCACAGGTCATCCTAATATTAAAACCTGGCAAACCACCAAATGAAGCTCAGTCTTATCGCCCAATTAGTCTACTGCCTGTCGTGTCAAAACTCCTAGAAAAATTAATATTAAAGCGAATAAACGAAAATAGTCTACTTGAAGAATGGATTCCAAATCACCAGTTTGGATTTCGCAAAGGACACTCGACCATAGAGCAATGCCACCGAATAACCAATATTATTCAGCAATCATTTCATAGTAAGAAATATTGCTCTGCTGTATTTTTAGAATGCGGCAAGCATTTGACCGTGTTTGGCACAATGGGCTACTATTTAAAATTAAACACATCTTTCCACATCAATACTATCCCTGCTTAAATCTTATCTAACTAATCGACACTTTCAAACCAAAGTTGGTATGGAATATTCACAACTGTATCCAATCACGGCTGGTGTTCCCCAAGGAAGTGTGTTGGGGCCACTCTTATATCTGATTTTTACTGCAGATATACCGTCGACACCAACCATAACATTGGGGACATTTGCAGATGACACTGCAATCCTGGCATGTCATGAAGATCCACAAATCACAACTAATATCTTGCAAGAGGCACTAAGTACAATAGAGGGTTGGCTGGAAAAATGGAGAATTAAGGTCAATGAGACGAAGTCCAATCATATAACATTTACCACAAGACGATCACAATGCCCACCTGTAAGCTTGAATAACGTACCCATCCCCAAGCAAATGCAATTAGATACTTAGGTCTCCATATGGACACAAGATTAACGTGGAAACCACATATATAAAAAACGCAAAGAAATGGACATCAAAATTAAAAATGTATTGGCTCATAGGAAGAAACTCTCAACAGAAAACAAATTACTGGTGTACAAATCTATCATACGACCAATATGGACATATGGCTGTGAACTCTGGGGTTGCGCCAGCTACTCAAATATTGACATAATACAACGTTTCCAGTCTAAGACATTAAGAAGTATATTCAATGCTCCCTGGTATGTTTCAAACCGTATCCTCCACTTTGACTCCAACGTACAATATGTGCGGGACATAATCAGACAACGGGCTACAAGCCACCATGCTCGGCTAGTGGGACACACTAATAACGAGATTACACCGCTAACACAGCAGCCAGTAATGAGACGACTTAAACGGAAGTGGCCATGGGACTTGACAGAATAAAGAAATCATTTACACCATCCCTAAGCCTTCAATGGAGTAACGAGACTGCACCACTGGGTGCACCTCTCTTCAAATCTATTCCAAACTTCACGCAATTAGCTCATAGAATTTATTGTAATTAATTCTGATTGCTAATGTACACGAATTCAATAAAAAAAAAAAAACTATATACCTTACTTTTCAGTCCACTAGTTCGTTTATTATTATATGTTGTATATATTTTTTTATTACGTTCCATCTGCTTTCTAACGTAACATATTTATTATGTTTTTACACATTTTTCTTTATTTTTGAGACTCAACTAGGTGTTCTTGCATTTGCTTTAGTTGAGTTACGCTTTTTTTAATTTTTTGATAGTATTCTCTTTATTATATATAATTTAGTGTGTCTATATTTTCCCAGGCTGCCCATTTCTTTATTTATGCAGCATCTCACTTTAATGTCACATTTTCCTATAATTGCTACTTTATCGGTTAAGTATCTTATTTTATTTAGGGTATATTGTAGCGTTTCGAAAAATTCTTGCATTTTAAATTTCTCTGTTTCTTCTACAGTTGCGCATATTTGTATGGCAGTGATTTTTTCTCCGAGTTCGAGAGTCCTTGAAGTTGTTTTTGACAATACTGTATCTCATTTTAGATTTTCATTTATTTAATTCTTCTGTAATTATTATCCCAATTCCTTCTTTTGCTCTGTTGCTAATATAATCCATAGTTATTTTCTAATATTTTGGTTCTCTGACTTGTTATTTTTGTTTCACTATATTCTAGTAATATTATATTAATTTTTTTCCTATTATTTCTTAGTTTTTCCAGTTGGCGTTTAGATTTCAAACAACTATACCGCGTCAAAAATATAAAAAACTTACAGTTCTGTATTGAGCCAAAATTTATTTTGATGAATAAAATTATGTCGCCGCCACTCCGGTAATGTACCCGAAATACTTGAGCAGCGTTAAGTACAGCTCAGCTGATGAATCAAAAGCAAGGTATAATTGGGTTCGCTAAGAAATATTTAATTACATAAAAATTACGCTCCAAATTATGTAACAGAAAGAACCTAATAGTGGACTAAGGTGTAAAATTTGTATACTAAGACGTTTTTAGTATATACTTAACATGTTAAAGTTCGACTGGTTGTCTGGTTCTTGGCTTTTTTCGCATTGAGATAACATAAATCTAAAATTTAACAACCAACTCTTAAACCAAGATAGATTTTAGATTCGGCTCAAATATAATGACGGATATATTTATGGGGAAAGAAATTAAACAAAATGGAAGCCAGAGATCGAAGAACTAAAAATGAGAAACAAGAATAAAACAAAAAACAGATAATACACAATCAGAGTAAACAAAACTCAAAATGAAAAATCAAAAAACAGCTAAAAGCGACAATTTCTGAACAAAATAAAAGGAATAGAAACGTAAAAAAATAAAGAAAAATTTCAATAATTTTTGCTATAAAAGAAACTAAAAATAAGTGTCTGAAAACAGCAACAAAATATAAAATAGTAACAATTTAAACGGAAGTGGGGATTGTACTAAAGAAAGATATAACGGAGATTGCAACAGAAGAAAAGGAAGATAATAAAGAAATAATAAAGGAGAACAAAAAATCAAAACACTAAAGGCAACCAGAAACCTGAGAAATACAACCTGGAGAATTTGTAAAAACTTCCCGAGGGAAACACAAAATTAAAAAAATACTTATTAGAAGACATGAAAATGGCAAGGAACCAGGGCAATATAGAATATAATAATATAATAATATAGAAAACATAGAAATATGGCAAACACAACAACAAAAAGACGGGTATATAGATCAAGTACAAACACCACGGTGCAAAAGAAAAGCGAGAAAAATAAGCAAAGAACTCTAACAGAAGCTGATCGAATAAGCTACTGAAAATCACGAGAATAAAAAAAAATGTATAGAATTATATAGAATTTAAGCCTTTGCTAACGTACGGGGATCATAAAAAGAATAAAATAAACAAAACGAATATTATTAATAAATGGTTTATTGCAACATAGAATGTAACATCAACTACTAATCGTAAACGCAATTATTGAGTTTAAGCTCCTTAAGTTTTTTTTTAAGATTGTATAGATATAAAATTATCATAAACATAATAAATTAGTCAAATTTGGGTGAAAGTTATTTTAAGATTGCAAAAATACCGGTTTGTAATGAATTCTTTACTCAAATTATGTTCAGTACAGTAGTGCAAGCGAAAGATTAAACTATTGATTACTATCGCTTAATGCATATTGCAAAATTCTTTAGAAGTCTATTATGCTCGACTACGTAGAGTCGAACAAGGCATAATATCCTGTAAATTCTTTTGTGCTTTGTAAAGCCAGATGAGATGAGAATTTTTTAGCTCTTCTATTTCGCCTTCAGTATTTCTCCTGGACTTTTTCCAATCTAAGTGGCTACCAGAAAAAAAGAAATGATTAGAGAGCTCTTTTACTATCTCGTTTCATAAATTAACAAAATTACAGTTCACCCCCATTTACTGACACTCCCTTAGATCTTTGCAAGAATTAGTTTATCTTTTGCACTTAAAACATTTACCGCTTAGTTATCAAAAATACAATCTATCCTTACATTTGAACGGAAAGTAAACAAAGGCGGCTGGTACGAAATTTGGCGTGTCGCGCTGAGCGATTAATTTGCACGAGGAGGTATGTGTGTTTGTGCACGATCGTCGGAGCCGCTCTCGTTTCTTGCCAGGTGGCTGCGGCTGTCGGGTCGCTATACTGCCGAACGAAAAAGCGCGTCTGCCACTGTCATTTGGTTTGCTTCCGCTGAGCAAATTTTCTATTGTAGCGCCCATTTATAATAGACATAAGCATAAGCCGCCCATAAGAAATACGTATAATGCATGCAAGCCTTATGTAAACATTTAAAAGCTGTGCATGTCTAAACACAGTAGCAGCAACAATGTCCTTCCAGGCATTTTGCATAATTATGTTGCCTTTGTACCTGTTATCCATTTTATAGTGTGGGAACAGATGCATATTTACCAACTTAATTAATAGTTCTCTATCCATCGTAAAAATTAAGCCAGAATGTTGACCATACTAAAGTTAGGTTATGCAATTTCAGAATCTAAAAAACTAGGACAAAGCTAGGGAAAAATTAAAAATTATTGCAAATAAACGTAAGAAATAGGTAAAGTTAAACTAATTTCAATATTACGTATTTCTTACGTTTGAACGTAAAACGTAAAATAATAAGCATAAGCTTTGCATTGATTCAACTTTACGTATTACGTATTTCTTATGGGCGGCTTTTGCTTATGTCCATTATAAATGGGCACTAAGTTAAATTGTTCCATGTTTCCGATTCGAGAAAGAACCGATCCAAATAAAGTTAATTCGTTCTCACTTTGCAAAAATTTGAAGGAAGTCGGGTGAAAAATTGTCAGCCTAGAACCCCAAAAATACCTTTTGGCGGGCAACTCCTAGTCTATCTATACATTTGAATGGAAAGTAAACAAAAACAGCTGATATAAAATGTGGCGTGGCTGTGCTCTGAGCGTACGTTTGGTTGCCGATCTTCAAGATCGTTTTACATGTCTTACTTTCACAAGGGTTACTTATCGCACTGCTATCATTTGTAAATAAATAAATTGTTCAACGTTCCCACCTTGCAAAAATTTGAGGAAAGGGGGGTGAAAAATTATCAGCCTAACACACCAAATATACTTCTTGCGGGCAACCCCTTGTAATTGAAATATTCACAATTGGCTTGACTCTATAATAATATATGTGATAACAAATAACGGAAATTTTCAGCCTTCTATAACTAAAAATAAATGTAAAGCAAGTAACCGCAAAGAAAACATAATGGAACTAAAATTAGCTGTAATTGTTTTAACGCTCTAAATGCCAGTTTTTCTAGGCTTCTACTATTATGGTTATTTTATAAGCATAATAAATTAGATATATGTCATTTATTACCTAATAACAAAGTTTTTTACTACTATATTTTCTCCTTAAGGTTTATCGTCAACTTTAGTAACCTAAAGGTTACTATAGTTACGATTCTAGTAGCTGTTATCGTTTTGAAAACAGTTACAAGTTTTATAGCTATTGGGCAATTACGTCAAAACTTTGGTTCTCCATTTTGGTGAAAAAATAGTATATTGAAATGTGATAAAATCTTGATTGTCATTCCATCACTGTGGGGCAATAGTTTTGATTGAAAGAAGTATTTTTATAATCGTTTGATTAGTTTTTTTTGTTACTTTTATAATCATATGATAAAGCATTAAGTTTACCCATAATTACCTCGTTTTGTTAAAATCTAAATTTCGCTATACTACCCACAACAAGGGGTAAGCCCAGACATTTTGCCGCGTTTGAAGTAACAGATGCCGAGCCTTGCCGCTGAAATCCTGCAAACGGCACCAAACGGCACTTGTCAAGTCGGCACCGCAAAAATACCCCAAAACGCAAAATCTAGACTTCACGGCTGTCAGCTCCTTCAGGGCCACCGCCGCCGGGGCGCAAACGCGGAACGCTCGGCGCGACCAGATGTCTGAGCTTTGTCGAGCGATTTTTGAAGTCCCCGGAGATGATAATTTAATAAACCCGACGTATTAATCATCTGTCAAGTGGTGGCGCTGTGGGACGGGCCGCTGCCCATAATTGCCTTATTGTCAAAACAGTGACCCCTGCGCAGCGTGGCTCCCATAAGACCACACATTCAGACTTGAGAATAAGGAGCCCGGCGCGCTTCCACGACGTCCTCTGCAGCTCCGTAATTATTCAGAGAACGAGCACTCGCGGCTGTGATTGATGAGTTCGACTTTCGGCCGCGGAATTAGGGACTCCAATAGTTCGCGCAAACGCCGCAACGAAGACGCGGCTTGGGCCGGGCGCTTCGGCCCTGGGCTAACGAGGTGGCAAACGCGATGAAGTGAAGGAAGACGCGGGGCCGGGCTCGGAGCACCCGTAAGAATGTCGGTAATTTATCCCGGAACCAGACGAGCTCGGCGTTAGCTATTGTATGTTATGGGATTACCTGCGCACAGGCGCCACTGCGGGCGCCGTCCTAACATTTAGCAACAATCGCATTCCTTCGAGAAACGTTGGTCACTGGGGCCAAGATGATTATGGTTTGATCATTTCTTTCGCGTAAGGGGCACTTCAGAAGAAAGGGATAAAAAATAATTGTAAAAATTACTGTTTGGAAGCCACAAAAATGTGTTTTAACATAAAAGCCTACTTTATTGAAATGCATTGATTGTTTGCCTCATTATAACAGAAAAAACATTAAAAGACAGAATGGAAATTAAGTGATTAAGTACATTTGTTAAACTGTTAATCTGTTAAACACGGTACTAACCTGTAATCACTGCAAACATTGATGCCATGAACAAAACTCTAAGCGTATCTAACAGAAAAATTTTTAAACCAAAAGCAGAACAAAAATTAAATTACATATTTATAACTAAAATTAACAAAAATGTTATTTTTCTTCTTCAGTGTATCCTCTACCACCCTATATGGGTGTCGGGAATTCTTTTGATGTTGCATCTATCCAATATTTCCAATTCTTTCGGTCTCTGGCACATACTTTCGTTTCCTTTTACGTTTTCCCTTTAAATTGTCCCATTTTGATAACTTGATCCACCCAAGTTTACTTCAGACTTTCTTTCTTCCTTTTGTTACTGCTGCTAGTTTACGTAATTTTTCTTGGTAGTCTTTCACTAGCTATTTTATAGAAATGAACGTACCATTCTAGTTGCCTCCTTTCTATTTTCTTGCAAATTTATTCCTGTTGTAGCGTAGCTCTAGCGTCTTTATTTTTTTATGCAATTTAGTTTTGCTTTATTTGCTATCTTCTTTAGGATCTTCATTTCAGTCGCTGTCAATTTTAATTTGTGTTTGTTTTGAATGGCCTATGTTTTATAGGAGCACAGCGTTATTAGAAATAGGATGGTGTTATTCAGTTAATTAGTAGTACGCCTTGTTTGTGTTTCTTGTTATTTCTATGTTAACTAGTTTTTCCCCTACTTGTCTTAATATGAATATTAAGTCTTGTGTGCTTCTTCCTCTTCTAAACCCGTGTTGTGCTTCTCCTATTGTGTCTTCCAATTTTTCTCTTAATCTGTTTTCAATTGTTCTCATAAATACTTTGCTTGATATACTTGATAGGGTAATTCCTCTATAATTCGTACATTCTCTTACGTCTCCTTTTTTCCTGGTAGTATTGTACCTATCTTCCATTCTTGAGGTATTTTTTTTTTGTTCTAATAATATTATTTAACAGGTCCTTGAACACTGTTCTTGTTTCTTCTCCCATGTATTTTACCATTTCTGCTGTAATATCATCTTGTCCCGCTGCTTTCCCTGTTTTTAGTTTATCAATAACTTGCGTAATCTCTTAATTTGTTATCGGTTGTATATCACTTCTTTCCTACTTGTAATGTTTCTCGTTCTGGTTCTTCAATGCCTGTTTCAGTTAATTCCTCAAAGTATTGTTTTCACCTATCCATAATATCTTTTTCGTCTGTTAGTATATTACCTTTTTTGTTTTTTATGTTAGCTAGTCTCGGTGCTTTCTTCCGTCTGATCTGTTTTAGTGTACCGCGGAATAGCTTCTGGTTTTCAAAATATTGTTCTTTCATTTTTTATCAAAATCTGCCCATGTTTGTTTCTTTGCTTTTTTCACTGCGTGTTTATATGAGTTGTAGTCTTCATCCTCTTATGACCTTAGATACTTCATCCATTTGTGTTTTTGTCTTTTTATATATATATATATATATATATATATATATATATATATATATATATATATATATATATATATATATATATATATATATATATATATATGGGCGTCAACTGCCCCAGCGCCACCGCAAACATCCGTGAGAGCGGAAAACACGACTTTTTCATCTTATCGTTTTGACATCAAAACATTAATAAAAAAATTATTTAAGAACACAATCTTACGTATTTTCTTTTCAACTTTCCAATGGTAGTATTATTTTGTGCAAATTTTTACTGTGTAACCTCAAAAAATCCATAAGTTTTCAAACATGTTATATCTTTTTATTTTCAATCTTTTGAATTTTTTAGATAATCTAGATCGAAAGATCAGGCATTTTTACATAAATATAGATAATAAAAAATAGGTGTTTTTGTTTTTTTCAAGTATTTAAACAATGAACAGGAAGATGGGACTCGTCGCGCGGCAGACCCCGTTACCACGCGCCGCCACGATCTTTCTTATGAAACTTATAAATATTTATTGATTGTTAATAATAAAATTATTTAATTAATAAATTATTGTTTTTAACATCTCTATAACTTATCAATTGTAAATTCGCATTAAATAGCTGTTGTTTAGATCGTTCAGTGTCGAAGTGCCTCGCGTTCGGGTCGCGTGCTCACATCTTCGTGTTCGTCGTTTAAATACTCGAAGAAACAAATTTATCTTATTAAAAAATCCACCTGTTGTTATAAGATACTTTTTGTTTTGTTATCTACATTTTAACCTACAAAAATTTTGATAGCTATTGTAAAATTGCAGTGGTGTTTGATCAAGAACATTCAAAAGATAATTTTGTTGAAATTTATAGAAGACAAAGAGTTATACCAAACTAAAACTAAAAAAAATTAATAAGAACGAGGGGAATCTCCTTTAGATATCTCTACCTACAATGCTTAGAAGACGCAATCTTCTCGGTTTATCACATGGTGCGTAATCAACAAATTTCGGATTATATATGATGTGTCTTTATAGGCAGAATAATTTTTTTTAGTATTAATGACTCATTTGTTTATTTTATTAGACCTTCCCTCAAATCACTACATTATTGACAGCAATAGTATAGTTAGAGTTGAACTTTGACCTGTGTGACAGCCACAGCAGCAGCACTCATAATTTTTTTTATATATATAACTTTACAATCACTTGTGAACGTGCTTCCTAAGTATTCTATTGTTCTAACCTCTTCCAATATTTTCCTTTATAATTTAAACTGTATGAATCGTTTATTACATCTATTATATTTCCTTGTTTGATTCTTACTTTTAGTTGGAAGTTGTTCGATGTGTAACCATTTATTTGTACCTTTGCTTTGACATTTATATATATATATATATATATATATATATATATATATTAGTAATTAACAGGATGATTCTCTTCACAGAGAACACACTGTTACTTTTTTCTCATTTTGACCACTAAGATATGTCGTGATCACATGCGCATTTTACATAGCGCAAACATCTTTGACAAAATCGTTTGGTATCTTCATACCTTTGGCATTTAACGCATTATTGCATTTTGCATCTACTTTTAAGTACTGTACTATTTTTGTTATGTCTATAATATGGTGCTTATTCCTCAGTGCACCTCAAAAGTACTTTTTTGTCTATTTTGATACTTATGACACTTCATACTTTTTCACCAGAAGCTTTTATAATCGTTGAATATTGTTTTATAATTTTGGCTGCATTTTAACAGGATCATTAACAAGTATTTTAGTTACAGATTTACTTTTGAGGATTTTATGAATTTTATTCTCCTATTTTATGATTTGTATCACTTCAGTTGGCTTTTTAGTTTCTTGTGGTCATAAAAGTTGAAAACTATTTTTGTTTTAAACTTTTGGGAAGTTTATCAGGGGTATCGTTTTTGTCGGACGTCTCTTAAATTGGTAGTAAAAGAAATGCTACCAGTGGTACTATTTGTGTAAATTGCGGTAGTATATTGCAAATTATTATCGGTTGGGGTATGATTTGCTACACTTGGGTCTAAACGGTTGTGTAATGTAACTTATACAATATGATTTTGTGGTATTTGCTGGTATTATACAGTATTCGCCGTATTTTGCATAATTGGGAAGAACGGCCACCTTTTTCTAGCACCTGTGGGCTGCTTATTTAATTATACACGCTTTCACGTTAACTATGATGTACATTCAGCCTTAAGACCTACAGTTAGCTAACGCTTCACTTCATATCTCTAGCACGGGATTCGATAACGCATATATTTAATATAGTCTAAGATGGCTTTTTTATATTATAGGCACAAACAATCTGCTTAAGAAAAATTCATAAATTTAATCAAATACCTTAAATTATAACCAATAATAGCAATAATCAGCACCATCAAAATATACAATCACATCTAAATATTAGTTGGAAGTTGTAAGAAAGAAAAATCAGATCATAGGTTGAACAGGCTTTTTCTTTCCCGCAGTTTTAACAAAAAGGTTGTAAAAATTCAGAATTTAATTTTAAAAACCATTTTATTTATTTATTGGTAGGAAAATGATGGCATTGTTTTAAAAGATAAACATTCCTATTAAATTTGGAATAGTGCATTTTATAAATGTCCTCGATGACTCATTTGACACTCTTAAATTCTTCTGACTGAATTAATTTTTTGCTTTTAATTTAGTAATCATTTTTTACGAATCTCCAAAGAAAAAATTCGCGCCATGTGCGGTCGCAAGATCTTGGAGGCCAGTTCATTTTGCTGTTTTGGAAGATAAGTTGCCCATTAAATTTGTTGCTCTAACGATTGGATTGTTTCATGCGTCTTATGACAGGTGGCGTCGCCCTGCTGAAACCACAAGTCATCCAAGTTCATGCCGTCAAAATGAGGCCACAAAAATTTACTATTATCTCACGACAACGTTCGCCGTTGATGGTCACTGTATTTCCGCCTCAGTTTTAAAATAACGATCTATTTACTCCACAAGCCAAAAACCACACCAAACTGCTACTTATTAGGTATGCATGAGCTGTTTTTAAATTACCCGAGGATTGTCTAGATTCCAAAATATGGCAATTTTGTTTATTGACATACCCATTAAGGTGAAAATGCGCTTCGTCGTTTAAGATGATTTTCTTAGTAAAATTGCCGTCAGCTTCTTGATTCCCTAGCACGCAATCGATAAATACTCGTCATCAGGTTTTAATTTTTGAGATACTCGAATCTTGAATGGGTATAAATGCAGATCGTACGTTAAAATCCGCTAATGTTCAGTTGCATTGATTCTAGACGCTTCATCATACTATCGTTCACAGCGCGAATAAATTCAGCTGAATCGCCAATATGAGGTCAACCTGTTTCTTTGGTTAATGATAATGTGTTTACTACAAAATGTCAATTTGCAGAAAAAAATGGCACACAATTTATAACCTGTTTCCTTTGGGACCTAATTTGCAAATAATCTAATTGTTTAAATGTATTGAGATGAGAATAGTAAGTTTAATTTTTAAATTGTATTTAGTGTAAAAAGAATACTGCTATGCTCATTTTTTGCATAGTATCATTCTGTTTAGATAGAGGATATAATTATATCTCATTTGTATAAATATAAAAATGTACGTCTCTCTTCTTAACTATTTTCTTAAAACAGTTATATTAAAAGCTGCTAATATGTATTTTTGTAAGAAATTTTGTTTCATTTGGGCCCAAATAGCTCAAGATTCTATTACAGCTAAGGGTTAATTAATTAATTAATTATTAGCGCTACAGCCCTTTAAAGGGCCTTGACTCGCTCCACAATATCTCTCCACTGCTTTCTATCCTCCGCCTTCATTCTTCATCTCCGCACTCCTAAGGCTTTTATATCCTCCTCTACGTCGTCTCCCCATCTTTTTCTGGGACGTCCTCTTAATCGTCTTCCCTCTGGCTTTTTCTCGTTTGCTCATTTTGGCGTTCTCTCTTGTTGCATCCTGTGCACGTGACCTAACCAAGCCAGTCGCTTACTCTTTATTACTGCTATGATATCTGGTTCATTATAAAGCTGCTTTAGTTTCTCGTTTCTTCTTATTCTCCATTCTCCTCTTTCTTGTATTGGGCCAAACACCTTCCTTAGTACTTTCCTTTCAAAGATTTGGAGTCTGTTTTTATCGTCTGATGTTATTGTCCAAGTTTCGGACGCATACATTACTGTGGGTCTAACAATTGTCTTGTATATTTTTAATTTACTCGATCTTGATAGGTTGCGGAACTTGAAAATGTTTTGTAACGCATAATAGCATTTGTTTCCGGAGGCTATCCTTGCTCTTACTTGGCCTTCGTATCATTTGTCTCGGTTAAAATACTTCCCAAATACTTAAATTGCTGTACCCTTTCTACCGGTTTGTTTCCAAAAGTTGCATTCGACGTTGGGCTTGACCTCCTCTTTCCTGTCTTGACTGGAACATGTACTTTGTTTTAAGTTCACTTATTTTTAGGCCCGCTAATTGTGCTTCCTTTTCTAATTCTCTATAGGCTGTCTTAAGTGCTTCACTTGTTCTTGCCATAATCAGCACATCGTCGGCATATGCTAGATATTGCACTGACCTGTTGTATAACGAGCCTCCAGGGTTGATTCGTATGGCTCTTATGCATTTTTCCAACACTAAATTAAATAAGGTCGTAGATAATGGATCACCCTGTCTAAGACCTGTTGTCACCTCGAATTCCTCTGACATATTCGTACCTATTTTAATCTTACTTTTGGTGTTTTTCAGCGTCATCATGATAAGTCCTTTCAATTTCTTTGGGACTCCTAATTCTCCCATCGCTGTTTCCAGGTACTCTCTTCACACTATCGTAGGCCATTGTAAAGTCTATAAAACCTGATGAACATCTATATTGTACTCATAGCATTTTTCTAGGGTTTGCCTGATTGTAAATATATGGTCTACTGTGGACCTGCCCCTTCTAAAACCACTCTGGTATTCCCCTATTATCTGCTCAGTGAAAACTTCCATTCTGTTCGCTAAACTTTTGGTGAATACTTTATATATCACATTAAGGAGGAGATTCTGTAGTTATCACACCTCTGTTTATCTCCTTTTTGAAAATGGGGCAGATTAGGGCTTTACTCCATTCTTCGGGCATCACTTCGATTCCCATATCTGTTTCACGAGGGCTTGTATTTTTTAATCATCTCTTCCCTGCATTCTTTATTAATTCTGAATTTATGCTGTCTTCGCCCGGGGCTTTGTTGTTTTTAAGAGCGTTAATTATTTTCTTTTTTCATCCAGTGTTGGGGCTTCGATGTTTAGGTGGGGCCGTACATCCGTTCGTGTCCTTTTATTAAATTGTGGTTATCTCTTTCATAGTCTTCATTTAGTTCTTCTTTAAAGTATTCCGCCCATCTATCCATGACTGCCTTCTCGTCTCCAATCAGCTTCCCTTCCTTATTTTTTATGAACATTGTTTTGGCTTGAAATCCTTGCTTACCCTTTTTAAGTTCTTCATAAAATTTCTTCGCATTTCTTTGTTGATAGTGCTGCTCCATTTTTTCTATTTTCTTGTATTCACACCTTCTCTTTTCTTCGGCATATTCTATTCCTTCTCTTCTTCTATTTTGATAGTTTTCTATTGTTTGCCTTGTAGCTCTTTGTAGCATTCTTCGCCTTGCCTCTTTCTGCCTCTCGTGTTGCTTACAGTCTTCGTCATACCAGGAATTCCTCGTCCTTTTTCTTTTCTCCCAAAACTTCTTTGGCTGTTCTGTTGATTGTATTTTTATTTCTTGCCATTTTTCCTCTATAGTTGTTTGTTGCTTGTTACTTCTTGACACTGTTTCCTTAATTTTTCCTTCATATTTAAGTCTGGTCTCCTCTTGCTTCAACACCTCTAAATTATATTGCTTGCTTTTGTTTTCAACTTTTGGTTTCCTGGAGATCTGTTTAAACTTTTGTCTGTATACCCCCTTCACCAGAAAATGGTCAGAGGCGACTTCTGCTCCACGCCAACTTCTTATGTCTATGATGTCTGGTGAATGTTTATTTTCTATCAGTACGTGGTCGATCTGGTTCCTGGTGACTCCGTCTGGGTGCCGCCATGTATTCTTTTATGTGGGAACCAGGTGCTTTTAATGATCATTCCGTTGCTCAAGGCAAAATCTATTAGCCTTACACCTTTGTCATCACTCTCCTGGTGAATACTATATTGTCCTACTGCCTCTCTATATTCTATCTCCTTCCCCATTTTGGCATTCAGATCTCCAAGCACTATTTTCACATCTCTTCTTGGTATTGTACTGACCACCCTTTCTAGGTCCTCGTTACTCGTTAGCTAAGGGTTACCCCACTATTAATTTAATACGTGCAAAGAAGGCCCGTTATATTATTTGATAGAGTGCAGCACGCACTACATCAATCGGACAAGCATTCGCTGAATCCATCAGCGCTCGCGCCAAATAATCAATATGAGGGTGCATTTGAGCAAACTATGTCTCTAAAACTGTCCATAATTTTTAATCTAATGGGTTTGAGATGTGGCCTACGAGAAGGCCAACCCTCTACTGTTGGAAAATTATTGCTCAGCCAAGCTAGAGTTGACTATGCTTTGTGGGCGGATGCAGTCTTGCTGAAAAATCCGAAGCGCGCCTTCGAAAAGCGTGCGATTCAGAGGTTTCACTACACTTTCCAAAACGTTCTGTTTATGCACAACAGCCGCAGTTTTGACTCCCTTTTCATAAAAATAAATATCGGCCCACTCCATCATAACGCACTCCCCACCAAACCACTACAGCTGCTGGATGGTGGCTTCTTTGAACCTTTGGCGCTGACATGCTTTTTCGGACAACCTAGCGCATACACTGCGGAAAAAATTTATCCGTAAACAAAATTTTTCCGTTGACATAACAACCATTTTGCTTTTTCTCTCCTACTTTTCTATAAAGTATCTGTCAGCAAATATTTCATGCTTTTATAAGCGGCTAGTACAGGGCTTGCTTAATATCATCAAAATTTTAGCAATGTGCATCTCCCGAAGCATAATCTTTGCTTACGCAATCGATTTCGTTTAATTCGACACTTACGGTTTTGACTACCTGAATAGTCTGAACTGAAGGTTGTCTTCCAGATCACCAGACTCATTAAACAATTTTATAGCCCGATACACAAACATTCCACTAATGCCGAGAGGATGCAAGATCTTCAGACTACACTTTTTTATTGCTATTACAGCATTACGGTTCTTTGTCACTTCATTCCATTGATAAATAACCAAATTTGACAAGAAACACAATATAACTTATAACTTTAAGACTTGATAACTGCAACCATATGTCAATATCATAGATACCTCGATGATGTGTAAAACAAGGGTAGGTTTCAGTATTTAAAGGAATTCACTGATTATTTTTAAAAGCCCATACATCTTTCCAATAAACTGCAGTTGAAACATTTTTGCTTTGAGCCAATCTTTTCTTATTAAAAATTTTTATATCCAGAAGGCATTCGTTTTATTCTGCAGATTTTTACGATATTTCAATCTCTACCCGTTCGCCCTGTCGCGGGTGCATATTAACATTCCTCTACATGCGCCAGGTATGCATATTCGCAGCCGAATGCAGCCTCATGCTCGACAACATATCAGATTACGGCTTAATGGTATCAACAATCAAGATACAAGATAATGCGTTTTAGATGCAAGTTAGGGTTATCAAACCAGAATCTCGGCTCACCACCTCACACTTCCACCAGTTTTTATCAGATTCCGCGCAAGCACGCCGCATTAATCCAGTTTATAACTGCATGAATTAGTGCTGCGTTATGTGGCGATCTCAAATGCGGCAATAAATTCGGGTCTTTATTATTACGATAAATTCCGAAAGGTAAGCCGCAGAGCGGGGAGCTTTCGGGTCTTTATTCGGGTCGGCGGCTAACTATTCCTTCTCACGTGCCTGTAAATTAGGCGAGAAAATGAAAATAACACGCCGCGGAGTAAGTTTTCGCGAAGTGCGGACTTACAATTAAGCAACAAATTGCGGGCCGGCATGAAACTGCGCGTTCCCCTATGAGCGCCCGAGCCTCACCTGCCGCTGTTTTATTGTAGCAGGCGCCGTTCACAACGCGCGTACAGGTAGGATGGCTTTGTTTGTGGGTATTTCCAGAAAACACATAATTATCCGCATTGTGCCGCTGTCAAAACTTTGGATTAGCATTGTGCAGGGCCAGAGGAGCTGTGAAATGTAGGCCGGGGAGAGCCTGGATGCACTTTGCCTGGCATTCTTCTCTAGATTGGGACATTCTTTTTAGCGGCCGGATTATCCCTTTGTGCCACCGTTTGGGTCTTGACTGCTCTGTTAAATATTGGTTTGCGCTTTATTTCGCTCTGCTTGTGCGTTTCGGGTTGCGATCCACAACAGGTAGCAGGTTCTTGACAATAAATTACGATAGTTAACGTAGTGTTGTATAGAAATAAGTACTGGATTGAGCTGCAAGTAATGTCTCACCTGCATCATTGTTATTTTTGGTGCAAGGTATTGATCATCCCATAGCTTGCTTACTTTTTATTTTCAAAATAAACAATTACACCAAAAACAAGATTTTTAATTTCTCTTAAAGAGAATGTAGATAACAAAACTTCAATATGTATGATAAGATAATAACCATTGTAATTTCGTAAGAAGGCACCGCAGCGCCACATATGTTAATTTGTTTGAGTCTTTATTTTGAGCTCTTTTGCGCAGTACATAGTTTACCCGCACATTGTGGGAGTCAGTGAATGATTTTTATCCTTAGAGTCCCTTCTCTCTACGGAGGTTGGCGATCATAAGCTATATTTATCTTAGATGTTGCTGCTCTGAATAGATCTACCGAATTGCAGTTGAACTACTACCGGAGATTTCTCAGCCAAGAGATACGTTTTCTGCCTATAGATCTTTTCCAATTATCTTCCCCTGTATAATTAGCCGCAGTATCTCATACTTCGGACCTCTCATGATGTATCCTAAGTATTCTAATTTTTTTTTGTATGATAAATACAATCTCTGTTTCTTTTCCAATTTGTTGCAGTACTTCACGGTTAGTAATCTTGTCGGTCCACGGTATTCTTTAGGTTTTGTTTTGTTAGTGTCCACGTCTCACTCCGACACACCAACAGTGCAAAGATACGTCATCGTAATGTACGTACTCTCAGCTCTATATTAAGGTTTTTATTTCATAATAGTGGTCATTTTTATAAACGCTTCTCTTGCAATCTCTGTTCCTTTGTTTATTTCTATGCTGTATTCGTTATCTTCATTTATTATCCCAAATACTGATACTTCTCAATAACAGTGTTGTTAATTACCAGTTGTTGTTGAGAATTAGTTGATTCTTTGTTTATTTTGTTTCCTTGAGATTTATGTTGATCCCAAATTCCTTACTGTAAGCACTAATGCGTTCCATGAGCCCTTGTAGGTCTTTCTTATTAGTTGTGATAATTACGGTATCATCTGCGTACCTGATATTATTTACACTTTTTCCGTTGATTACTACTTCGGCTGAAGTATTGGCAAGTGCTCGACAAAATATTTCTTCCGAGTATAAGTTAAATAGTATCACAGATAGGATACACCTTTGCCTAACTCCTCTACAGATATTTATTTCGTTTGACACTTCTCCTTCTACTCTAATTGTTGCCTTTTGATTCTAGTATAACGTTTTAATATTTTACCATCAATGCATTTTTCTTTAAGTATGTGAATTGGTTTATGATGACGCACTCTGTCGAAAGCCTTTTCGTAATCAATGAAGCATAAGTGTAGTTCAACGTTTACATCTAGGTTTCCTTGTATTAATATATTCATGGCGTAAAGCACTATAAAAAAAAACGAACTGCGTTTCTCCGATGTTTTTCTCGAGCTTTTTAGAGATTTTGTTGTGTATTATTTTTATGTGTGGCTCATAAGACTCAATATTCGGTGTTCTGAACATTCCTATACATTCTCTTTTTTTTGGGATTACTACAAACGTTAAACCGAGCCATTTCATCTGTTTCATAAATAGTATTGTACATATCTTCTAGTATGTTCAAATTTTGTTTTTCTATTAATTTTAACAATTCCACCGGCATTTCGTCTGATCCAGCTGCTTTATCATTTGGAGTTCTTAATGGCATACTCAATTTCTTCAGTAATTTTTTTGACTAGGTGATAACAGTTCTATTTGGTAGGTATCGTCTCTTTCAATCGAGAACAGTTCTTTGATATATTCTTCCCACCGTCTTAGTGTTGATAAAATATCTAAAATTTTGTTTCCTTATTGATTATTTACGAATCGTTGATGTATTTATACTCTTACGCATTTTTTTCTCAGCTTTTTGATGTAGTGATCAGTGTTCTGAAAAAAAAACGGAAACAACCTTAAAAGAAAAACATAAAACGTTTTATATCTCGAAAAGGGTATTTTTAATATTTTTTTTAATACCCCCAATCGAAAGATCAGGATTTTTTACGTAGAAAATGACTTTTTTCTTAGTGTTGTACAGCATTAGTTTACGAGATTAAACGACGAATAAGCAGGGCGACGCGACGAGGCACTGCACCGTTCGCTCACTCGCAGAGCACTCGTACGATTCAGCAGTGCTGTTTTTTTTATTAAAACTTATTTGGATTGTTTTAATAAAAAACAACAATTATAACAATTCTTTTGCTAAACGAAATTATAAATTCCAAACTTTTTTGTTTATATATACGTGTTATATACATTTTATTCTTGTTCTTGTCGTTTGTTTAATCTTTATTTTCTTTTTTTCAGATAATTTTGAAGTAAATGATTGTTTCTTCTTAGAAGTAGACATTACTTTCTTACTTTCTGTCTTCACTTCTGACTTTTTTATCTTCGGAAAGATGTCACATTGATAAGAAAGAAAAAATTGTTTCATATACCGTCAGATTTGTGTCTTTTAAGCGACTGTTTGGACTGCCTAAATACAGTACCACTAACAAAGTTTTTACTCAAAAATATTTGAGTATAATAATATTAATGAGGTGAAATTCGACACATGAATGCAAACCGATCGATATACAATAGCAAGCCAAACTATGAATATGTATGAGTATTTGGATATATTAGCATTTACGATTTTATTGCCTGTAAGACAATCAACTGTTAAAAATTTGAAGGACACTCTTTTAGAACAAGAATAGTTTTTTCGACTTTGCTGAGAATTATGCTTTGTTGTTCAAAATTCAGCCCATTATTCATCTAGAATAATAACCATCTACTGTATTTACTGTTGTGATTTATTACAGAGAAGGAAATGAACTCAAGACAAGAGCTTAGCAATAATATCAGATAATTTAGCTCATAATCTAGTCGCTGTTTATGAGTATCAAAAATTTTAGTAAATTATTTAAAAAGTAATTTCAAACCCCAAAAAATGTGTTACATGTCGGATGGTGCATACAACACTTTAAAAATAAAAGTAATTTGTTTAATATTATGCATCATAAAGATTTCAATATTCCTGCCAAATGAAATTTTATGCTACAGCACATGGCAAGGGAGTTTGCGATAGAGTTGGGGCTAATTTGAAACGACAACCAAAGCGTGCGAGCTTACAAAGTTCTAATTTTCGAATACTGACTGCGAAAGATTTATGCAACTGTGCAAAAAATAATTGCAAAGAGAGTCAAGTATTTTTACGTCCGAAGTCTGATTACAATAAAACTGCAGAAGAATTAAAGGAAAGGTTTTTAAAAGCTGTACTGATCCCAGGAACTTTACAGTATTATGCATTTATACCCAATCTTGAAGGTAGACTTCTAATAAAACATTTTTCTCTTTCCTTTCAACGTGGCATCTTTCCGAATATAAAAAAGTCAGAAGTAAAGACAAAAAGTAAGAAGGTAAAGGCTATTTCTAAGAGGAAACATCTTCAAAATTATCTGCAAAAAAGAAAATAAAGATTAAACAAACAACAAGAACAAAAATAAAATGTATATACAAAAATAAAGTTTGGAATTTATAATTTATTTTAGTAGAAGAATTGTTATAATTGTTTTTTATTAAAACAATTCAAATAAATCCTTTATTAAAAAATAAAAAAACGGCACTGCTGAATCCTACCAGTGCTCCGCGAGTGAGCGAACGGTGGCGCGCCTGTCGCGCCGTGTAGCTTGTTCGTCGTTTAATTTCTCGGAAACTAATGCTGTACAACGCTAAGAAAAAAGACATTTTTTACGTAAAAAATTCTGCTCTTTCGATTGAGAGTGTTAAAAAAATATTAGAAATGCCCTTTTTGAGATATAATACGTTTTGTGTTTTTTAGGGTTGTTGTTTTTTCAGAAAACTGATCACTCCATCAAAAAATCTGAGGAAAAAACACATCTATGATGTATTTTAATTATTTTTCCCGAGTACTTTATGAGGCCGCAATCGTGAGCTGAATAGTAAGTGTTTTGGCGCTAATGCTGGAGGATCTGGTCTGAAATGCCCTTTATGTCCGTTGCTAACTGCCATTTCTCCGGCACCCGTCCTCACTATTGTCACATAGCTATTGTTATTAATCGCGATCCTCATAGAGTCTTAGCAGCTGTAATCGTGATATCATATGGAAGGCTTTCAACTTTTTCTTTGTGGTTTGGAAAAACATCCGAGTTTTATTCAGCAATTTTAAGGAAGTTAACAATTTTTAATTTCTTTTGTTAGCATTGAAAGCATATTAAGAACCGTGCTGTTTTGTTGCACTAATTGGTTAAACAGCCCTTTGAACTCCCAAGAAATTGGCTATTATGAAACCTTGTCTTGCATTTTCCCTGGGGATATTGGTGTAACTTTATTAATTTGAGTATGGTGGAGATTTGATGTCTTTTATGTATGCTTAAGTTTGCATTGGCAGAACATTTGATTTCCGTGTAATTATTATTTTCTTTGACTACGTGGAAGCAACGTTCGCAGCCTTTATAATTGATAAGGCGGCTTCCTTCTCGTAAGACACACTTGGCAGATATTTTAATAGGAATAAAGAAACATAAAGTAACGGCTATTAATTTTTGTTATCACTTCTCAGTTATTTTCTTAATTTGGCTGAATATGTCCTTTCCTCGCTTATGGATGAAATATGCAATAGATGTCTACAGTCAACTCTATTTGAGTAGTTGCTATATAGTATTATAAAGGTGGAGCTACTTATTGCTTCTTCTCTTTGTCGCACATTTTCGATTTTAACACTTAATTCTTTTATTACCAATTAAAAATTAAAATTGTTTTTAGTTTTATTTACTATTATCATCTTGGAATTTTCAACTAACTTTCTTTTCTTCTAGTTACACTCGAACAAAAATATGTTAATTGAATCGCATATATTTAATAAAATTAACAGTAGCGTTTTTTTTATTATACATATGATATTATATAAACTAATAAATTAACAACAAAATCTTCTTAATACAAAATTAATGGCATACAAGCAAGGCATTTAAGAGCAGTTTTTTAAATAAATAATATGCAATGTGCTCAATAGTTTTTGTTAAGATATTTTCTAAGAAAACATTTGTACCTAGAGAGCGAAAATCATTAATACAATTTTAATTTTTATTTAAGTAATATTTAACAAATTTTACCGATCAGAAAAAAATCTGCATTATATAATTATTTAACAGATTATGACAAAAAAATATTATACAATATTTGTATATAATGCACAGCGTCCTTTGCTGATTCTACAAAATAAAGTTTACCTCCCTCTTTTTATATGCGTTTTGTTATAATAAAAATAGTCCGCCCGTCTTATATTTATATCTTAATGTTGAGATATATCGAGAACTCAAACCTAAGAGAGAAAGTAGAAGTATAAATTACAAATTCCAAGCAAGTTTTAATGATCTAAATGATTACCAACTTTTTCCGATCGTCTCTTGCGAAATAAATATTAGTAGGGGTACGTCTTTGCTTTATCATTAGTGTACAGCAAAGTTTTACCCATTTTGTTCATTTGACACCTAATAATTCTTTTAGATATTTAAACACCAATATCTATTACATGTCTAGGGATCTCTGCAAAGACTTTTACATGCATATTTTATATTTATTTTGATTTTTTGCAGTTACTACTTCCGTCTTCTAGTTTGTATCCTTTTCCATATCTTTCTCAAAATTTATTAAATCAAACTGTAAAACTCCAAAAATATATGCAGTTTTTTCAACAAGTCAATTGTAACTTTTCATGTTTCCTTAGATATATCATTTTAAGAACGTTATATTATATTTTAATTGTTGATATTTATGTGGAAATAAATAAACGATTTATCTGAAAGATGCAACGAACGTGTATTTGTAACTTATGGGTTAAAAGCGTACAAGTCAATCGTAGATAGAGACAGAGTACCTTATTCAATATAGGTGTTGCCAACTTATATTAAATGTGGTTGCGTTCTCATTTGCCAACACTCCCCGCAGAACGCAGACCCATTTTACTGATACAGAACAAATGTTTTTCAAAGGTAGTACCTTTAGTCAAGTTATCAGCTACCATGTTGCAAACCATTTACAAACTTAAATTTAACTTTAGAATTAACAATGTTTTCCCTAAGAAAATGTAAACGAATATCTATATGTTTAGTTTTTGGTTTATAACAGTCTGTTGATGCCAGTCTTATTGCACTTTGATTGTCACAGTGGATGAGTAGGGCGCCGTCTCCACCTTGACCGAGCTCGGCCATCAGCTGCCGCAGCCACAGGGCCTCCTGGGTTGCCGCCGCCATCGCCATGTATTCGGCCTCCGCTGTAGAGAGTGCCACGGTTTGCTGTTTACACGAATTCCAAGATAAACAAGCATTCTGAAACAGAAAAGTATAACCCGTGCACGATCGTCTATCCACTGGGTCGCTCGCCCAGTCAGCATCACAATATCCAGTTATTTCCTTTGAGTCATCTTTGACATAGCATAGCTTTAGGTTCCTGGTTCCTTGAAGATACCTCATAATCCTTTTATTCCAAGCCAGTGTTGATTTCCTGGACTATTACAGTACTGACTCAACTTGTTAACTGCATAGGTGATATCAGGTCTCGTGACATGTGCCAGATATATCAGACATCCCACCGCTTCCTGTATGGGATATTTTGTTCCCATCTTCAGGATTTTTCTCAAATTTTGCATTCACCTCTATCGGGGTACAAACTGGTTTGCATTCAGACATATTAAAGCGGTCCAATACTAGGTTTATGTATTTTTCTTGATCTAACATAATCATACCTGCCTCTCGGTTCCTATTTATGTTTATGCCGATACAATTCTTCGTTTCACCTAGGTCTTTCATACTGCATTCTCCTTTTAACTTGTTTTTAATCTCTGTTGTTTTATCCTTATTATTTTTAAATATCAAAAGATCATCCACCCACACTGCAATGAATATAGTTGCAGACTCATTTACTAAATAATAAATACAGGGATCCACTTGTGATCTCTGTAAGCCAATTTTTAATAAAACATTGTTTAATTTAAGATTCCACTGCCGGCTAGCCTGTTTGAGTCCATAAATTGATTTATGTAAAATACATACTTGATCATTTTCTTTGTAGTATTCTGGTTGTGACATGTATATCTCAGTATCTATGTCACCCTGAAGAAAAGCACTTATGGCATCCATCTGAAACATTTCTAAATCAAGTATTGGACAGAAGTAACTTACATCATGGTCATCTGTTTCTGCATACTGAACAGTTCTCCGTGGACGTAAATTTATGTTTCTTATTGGTGACTCGAGATCAATCGATTGCTCTGGTATGTAAGATGAATTGTCATTCTCGCCAGACTGGTAGTCCTCGCTTGACTCACCAGTAAAATGGTCTGTGCTGTCCTCTAATTCTTCCTTACATGTTTCTTCGAGTGGCTGTGTCACTGCTGTTGGATGTACAAGGTAAGTATATATTATTATCATATTTTTCCATATTTTCTAGAAATACTACATCTCTAATTTTTATGATTTTATTGGTATCTGGATCAAGTATTCGGTAGCCTTTGGTAGATTCACAATAACCAACAAACAGTAACTTTCTGGATTTGGAGTCCCATTTTTGGCGTTTTTCTTTTGGAACTTGTGTCATTACTTCACAGCCAAATACTTTTAAATTAGACAAGTTGGGTTTCTTACCAGTCCACATCTCCATAGGAGTTTTACGATGAATTGATTTTGTAGGTGATCTGTTAATTATATATGCTGCCGTTGCAAGGGCCTCTGCCCAGAACTGTTTTGCAAGCTGAGCATCAAACAACATACATTTTGCTCTTTCCACCAGAGTCCTGTTCATCCGTTCAGCAAGACCATGCTGCTGGGATGAGTACGGAGCACTTGTTTGACGTTCAATCCCATATTTGTTCAAGAAATTTTCAAATTCTCTATTGCAGTATTCTTTTCCATTATCAGAACGAATTACCTTTATTTTTCTCTCATGTTCATTCTCTACTTTGTTTTTTGTAATCTTTGAAAACTTTCGCAATATTCAATTTATTTTTCAAAAAATAGACATGAACTCGTCTTGTGTAATCATCGATAAAAGTAATAAAATCACAACCTTCATCTCTAAAATTTACATTACAGCCATTTTTCACCATAGCACTGACTGACAGGTGGTTTGCGATAAGTTTAGGTATGTATATAACTTGTCTTACCTGAATATTGCTTTCTTTATTACCATTTAGCAATAAATTGACCTTTCCCATACTTTCCACAGGTAGCGGTGTCTTACTGGCAACAGTTATGGTGGGTATCGGTGGACTTGTAACATCATACATCCAGTCACGTCTATATGTCATGTGCATGGAGGCACCCGAGTCCACATACCACAGGTCCGGATTTGTTGTCTGAAGAGATGCTGAAAAAGCTGCAACAAAACCTTTATTTCCTTCTGTATTTTCTACATTTTTCTTTTTCGGAGCACGACAATTCTTAGCAAAGTGTCCATGCTTGTTACAATTATAATATCGCGGTCCTTTGTAGGCCTTTGTTGAATCATGTTGATTTCTTTGAATGACCTTTTTCCTTGTGAAGAATGCTAAATTATCAGAGCATTGAACTTCCTGCAGGAGTTTAGATTGAATAGAATCAGCACTTATCTTGATGCCAGAGCTCTCCAGTCCGATGATCATGGGCTTATAAGCTTCAGGGAGGCCGGCTAACATCAGTGTACCGAGCCATTCATCATCAATGTCAAACTTAATATTCCTGAGGTTGTGGGCGGTCGACATTATTTTATTCACATAATCAGCTACGCTTCGAGAAGAATCCAATGTAGTTGTTATCAGGTCCCTCAACAAGGCTACTCTCCTGTACAACCCGCTGTCATCAAAAACCTGTTCCAAACTCTCCCAGACTTCTTTACAAGTAGTTGCATTCTGAACATGTACGTAAATGTTAGGATCCAGTAATAAAATCAACTTAGATTTTGCCTTGGTCTCTTTACTTTGATTTGTATTGGTACCGGTGACACAACTCCATAAATCGTCTGGACTGCAAACTTCCAACTGGCATAGTTATCTCTTCCAACTAGTCTGTCGATATGAAATTGATTGTAACCTGAATTCGACATCTTTGCGTAATTATGATTTACACGTGATTTCTGACCGAGCACGCCGCCCCGGTTAACCTCAAAATGTATGACGGACAAAAAACACGTCGGCCGGTTTTCTTAGTTTTTACTGCGTTTACTTTTTCTTCTGTTTCCACAAGTAACAATCAACCACGCTCTGCTACCATGTTGATATTTATGTGGAAATAAATAAACGATTTATCTGAAAGATGCAACGAACGTGTATTTGTAACTTATGGGTTAAAAGCGTACAAGTCAATCGTAGATAGAGACAGAGTACCTTATTCAATATAGGTGTTGCCAACTTATATTAAATGTGGTTGCGTTCTCATTTGCCAACATTAATGATAAAATTTATTTTATTTGGGTGCTGATTAAGCTATGTAGTCACTTTCTCGGCCGTTGTTTTCTTTTACCATCACAATACGCTTCAAAGTTCAGCGGTCCCTATTCTGTAGCTTCGACTTTCGACCATTATTATGCTTTGCTGACTCTGTTTTACCGTGCACTCCAGCTAGATGGATACCAACAATTAGACCTCTTTGAAACTTTGTCATGTCGGACGTACTGGTCATTCATTACTCCTGCACAACGTCCACAACGCCATTGCCTCACTCTATTATTAGTATACAGTCCGATACTACCTAAAACAAACAAGAGACTGTTGATTTACTCAGTGCCCAGTGTTATCAGGCACAGTGAACATGTCCCACTTTTGACAAGTGTTTCTATTATTCTACCCAATAGCTGTAATTCGCTGGTCAGGTACTGTAATTCCATTTGCGTTGTTATCAGAATCACTAAAGTAATGCATTTGAGTGTTCTCTATGTAATAGGAAGATTTTGTAACCTCAGATGAGTCCTTGAATGATATCGTAAATACAATACAAAAATGAGATTTGCGCAGCCAGGTTGTTTTTTGTCATACCCCCTAACGATAAGATTTATTTGAAAATTCTATCCAAGCAGCGAGAGCGTAAACATGACGAGGTACGTGAAGTTATTAAACTTTTGGAAAACCAACGTCATAATGCAGTCAAAATTCATCACATCGTAAATTGCATATATGGTAACAATTTTAGAAGCGATGGCGTGGTATGGAAGGAAACGAGTCAAGAAATTTAGCATAAGTTCACTGGCACTGAAGACGAAAGCAGTTAAAAGGAGAAAAAAATGTCATTTAACAATTTCTGATTTTTCTTTAAACACCGACCCCGTCAAAAAGTGAAGCTGCAGATTGGAGTGAGAACTTGGCTGCAAGAATAGACTATAAAGTTTTTCGCAGATGATATAAGAAACACACCGCGCTTCAAAATAGTTTAAAAATAACAAACTTTTATAAGTAAAGCATATTTGCAACCTACTATTGTGACTTTACCGAAAATAGTAAACTAGTCAAATGTTTCATTATAAGTTGTACATATTAACGGTATATGTACATATGTGAAATATATGTCGTTAAGTAGGATAGCAGCTACTAACAAATATTATTGCAAATACATGTATATGCGTAAAGAAAATATACCGACAATTTGAAACGATCTTTTTTATTTTTTGCAACTTTTGAAAATAGTCCGTTTGTATTTGTTGGCGAGCTTTCGGTTATATGCAGGTCAAACCAAAGGCCGCCGCGTTCGGCCCGGGCGGCGCGATTTATTTTTTAATATGCATAAGAGCTTTCATTAGGCACAATGCGACATAATGTCGCAGCAATGCGCTCTGCGAGGGAACAATGCGGACACACGGGCGCTTTGTGCGGACAAATTTCGTCCATTGTTGGGAAGAGTTTACATAAAAGAATGAGCTATCGCGCACCACGCTGCGTTTTTCCAGGGCTCAAGCCGCCCGAATGCGAGCCCGTCACGGCGCTGCGAAACCGTTCCTTATCACAGCATCGCCCGCCTATCGCCCAGATGCATCTCTTTATCCCCAGATAGCGTACGGATAGAGATGTCAAACACATGAGCTTTCAGATTCGGACGAGCTTAACACACGAGTGCCCGCGCCGCCGCCGCCGTGCGCCAGACAGAGACGGCCGCCGGCCCGGACGAAAGTGCTGTTCGTGATTTTCTGGCCAACTAAAGAGGATGAATGCAGAGCGGGCCTTTATGTTTTAAGAGAATGCGGAGGCCGAGGACGGAGTTTCGCCAGCTTTCTTGTAGTTTGTAACTAACAGGGAGACGGTAAAGTTCATTGGTGATAAAATTAAAATGCGCATTTTACTACAATAATCGCAGTCTCTTCCAAGATACTAAACAAAAATAAGTTTTATATCATTTTTAGATTATTAAAACGATCGCCTACTGATACACTTATATATCCTATAAAATCTCGACCCTCCATTATATTAAATCTTTTTTCTGTAAGTTAAATTTTGGTTTGCAGAGCAAAGCTGAGGTTAAATCTCTTGCATATGTAAACGCACAAGACGGATTTTTTCCACAATAATTTTATCCAACAAATTTACTAAAACTATTCATATGACAAACCTAAAGCTTCATATCATTGTAAATTGTTTGTCCAAGATGTTCGTAATTTTTTTACAAATTTTGGTAATATTTCACAAAAATATTTCACTATCTTTTAAATTTTTACTCTTTGTGGCGTCCATTTTATTTCATATTTATTTGATATATGGTTCAAAGAGTACATGAAAAAGGCACGAGTCTATAGTTAGTTTGAAATTAAGATCAAGCAAAAAAATGAAAACATTAAATTTAATAATTAAACAGTGTTTGCATAAGTGACACAATGCAAATTTAACTTTATTAAAAATTAAGATACCAATTGTAACACATTTTCTATTAAAAACAACAAAAAATTTCGAAGTGGTTGCTACTGCTAAAGCTGTAATGTTGGCAGCTTTTTGCATACAATAATCTAGAAACCAAATGACTGCAGAACGTTTGTACAGGTTAGTGCAAAGAATCGAATTTTTATTATGGACATTTTTGATGTCATCATTTATTTAAAACTGAAATATAAACTACTATTTATGGAAATCACTAAGTCGCGCAAATGACCTCTTTTCTCTTTCATAACGTTCTACTCTCTTTAGAGCATTTTCTATGACTTTCGTTAGAACGTCGAGAGTTGGATCCTTAATTTGGATGATTCTTAGCTTTTTAACATAAACCCTATCTTTTAAGTAGCCTCAGAGAGAATAATCTCTGTCTGTTAAATCTGGCGATCAGACAAACTTTATGATTGCAGAATTTCCTGAAAACTTTTCGTCAAAACTCTCATTTGAAAGGTCTATACTAATTTGGACAGTGTATACAGTGGCTCCGTCTTGTTAGAAGCACATCATTTTATTATCATTAAGTTTGAATCACATATCGTGTTCGGCCGAAAAGTGGACTGTATGGTAATTTTAAATTTAAACAAAGAAACTTCAAACAAAAGCTAAAGCTAAAAACACTAACCTGTGGAAACGGCGCTTTTCCGTAGAAATCGGTTTCTTGTGCTGCAGGTCCTGGGGAATCCAAAAAAGGAAATAAGAGTGTAAGTTAAAAGCTAAAACAAATTGCCCCAATCTTCACAGCGAAACCGAACGGTAGCGTCTTTCCTGGTGCAAAAGTTCCTTCTTCGTTCCTTGCCGAGTCAGAGCAAAGAAAAAATGGATCGAGTTTTACAGCAAAAATTTCAACCCCGAAATGTAATCAGGAAACAAAAGGACCTCCGGGAAGAGATTAATCTGGTCGGCAAAATATCGAATTTCGGCACAAAATTAGCTATTAACAAAACGGCCTTGTAGAAATGAAAATTTCTGCCGCCAATCAAACACGCCGGCGAACTCTCTGTCAAAATGCTCTCGGCTTACGGAAAATTTAAAACTGGTCGCTCGCTTTCTAAACTATCACAAACTGAATTCAAAAATGACGCGTGCGAAAAGAGGCCAGGCCAGCAAGGCCGCTGCATTATATATCAGCGCTCCGCGTAATCGGACAAATTCGCGGCGATATCTCAAATCCAAAATTTACAGGAGGAAATCAAAATTCGGGAGGCTCTAATTTAAAAATTAAAATAAAAGCAATTGGAGATTCGCGCGAACATATCGATATCGCTTGGCAGTTATAGTTACGGTACTCCGCTCGTAGTTTTTAAAAAATAGAGCTCAATAATCATTTAACATATAATACTGCACCACACTGTGTATTTGAGCGAATGTAATACTCTCTCTTGAGTAACTATCAAACTTTTACTTCTCTATGTTTGATAGCCACGCTTATTTACAAAGCCATTCACCACTTATTAACAAATGATAGATAAAATATTCTAAATTATTGAAACTATGGCATTGTTTAAGCGCTGCTCAAGGTCTATCGCCTTCAATTCTTGAATGTGTTGAATTTTGTATGGAAATAGTCTTAAATCTTCTTATAATATTCGTTGTAATGATCAACGAATAATGTTTAACTGAAGATTACGTCTTCGAGCTGATGTTCCTGGCTTCTCCTAAATAATTTCTTGTGTTTTGTGAATATTCTCTTTTCTTCTAGGTGAACGTGGTCTTCCAGATTTTGGCAAATCCTTTACCGAATCCTCTTTCTAGAAACGTCGCATTAAGCATCCAATCATGGAAATTAAAGGCAGATCTTTAACAGTGAAATGGCGACGGTAAGCTCATTAAGTTGGTATTATCGAACTTGGTTTTCAAAATATAATTCTATGATTTTCGTTTGCTGCAACTATGTATATTTTCGTAATTAATTTTTCAGATTTTTTACAAGATTTGAGAAGAAAAAAGGAAAAGTTAAAATTAAAGAAATTACAAATTTTCTTGCGCCACCCTATAGAAACCAGCAGGTGTATTAGCTATAAAGATAAAAACGATATTTTATATTGGATACACAGGCGATACGAATACGTACGACATATTTAACTTGCATGGGAACAAATTAATAAAATTATATATGTATACAAGAGGTGCATTTTAGCTTACTCAAAAACTAAATCAAAAACTTAATTCAATAAGTAAATAAAATTAAAAGTAGAAAAAATAGAGCAAGGCTTAACATTTGAAGACTAAATAATAGTTGTTTAAATTTTATATTTTTTAATATATAATAATAAGCTTCCTCTTATCACATCATTAAATTTTACACGACACTTTCTACAATAATCATTTTTTGTCTTAAGTACTTGAATCATTGTTTCCTCTCTAAAACTCAACAAACTAACTAGACTATTGTTAACTTAGTTGTTAATAAGTTTGAAAGCTACTGCTAATAATAATAATATTGTTGAAGTAACTATTTAAACTTAACGGATTGTATATTTCAGAAGTATAATAATATATGATAAAAAAGTAATAAGATTGATAAGAAAATATACTCAAGCTAAGATGTTTTTATCATCTTATATCAATAATTTTGTCATGGTTGTTAAATCTTCAATCAAGCGCCTTTTCAGGTGGTGGATAGACAAACGCTCACTAGATATAGGAAAATAAAATTCTTAGTGCAAACCAAAATTAGCAGTTTAAGACACGTTCAAACCTTTCGAGTACTAATGAGAAAGGTGAAACTTAAGAAAACTGAAACTACCCCTGTAAATTGTTGACAGAAGCGATAGACACTTTAACTGGCAACAAAGCAAGCCACTGTATTATTACTTTCCAAAAAAATTACATAATGATACAAATAAAACAATGGCTCTTAGTCTTCCGCAGGTTTTCAATATCCAGAGAGTGTTTAGAATGCCCAATTGTTAATTCTAAAGTTAAATAGGCATATGGAATGTTTGGAGCTTATATTCATCAGAAAAATTGACAAATGTCACACAAGAGATGAATAGAATTAAAATACAAACTTAAAAGCCAATGAAGTAGATTTCCTAATTCCAGATTGTCTAGACTTGATGATAAAACTGTATATTATTCAGGAAATCAAGAGAAATATCATTTAATTAGTTTTATTAATAAGTATATATAATCAACCGAGTTAATTTGTTTAAAAAGTTATACTACATTCTAATAGAGTCATGATTTTGCAATTGAAAGTGAAGTCCATGAATATGTAGATAAATTTGTTTGAATCATGCGTACCTACAGCAGACAAAACCAAAATATTATAAAAAAATTGGTTATAGGGGGAAATAAGCCGAAAGAGATTAATTCAAGTTTAAAATGATATTAAAAAACATACCATAAATAAATAGATGTGGATAAACTTAGAAATACAGAAATAAAATTACAAGCAAGATTAATCTTTGCATGTATCAAACAATCTCCAAGATAATATAGAAGAAACATGGTACAGAGTAAAAACAACTATAGTAGAAATAGAAAATGCATCTCTTAATTATAACCGAATAAATAAAGAGATAAAAGAAATCAAAGTTGATAAGAAAATGGATCGGAGAGAATTACAAAGAAATTGAAACTCTAAATGAAAATCACAATCCGCTTGAGTCGCATATAAGAGAATAAAACCATTGTAAAATAAATCGAATAACAAAAAAACAATTTTTAGAATAATTATATTAAAAAATTGTTTAACAATGAGAGATCAGAACCTCAAATTGACAATAAAGATCAAGAAACAATAGGACCATGTATTTTAAAACGTAGAGTTTGTTATAAAATATATGAAAATAAAAAGAACTATCAGACTTGAAGGTGCGCACATAGAAATATTTAAAATAATAAAAGAAGACATAAGAAGCCAGCAGAAATCAACGCAGAGTTATTAAAAATCGGAGCGGAAACGTTATATAATCCTCTGGTATCTATATTTCCAAAATGTATAAATGGCGAAAGAGTGGAAAACTGCTTATATTTTATCGATTCACAACAAGGAAAACAAATTAAATTGCACAGAGGGATATCAGTAACTAGCACTATAAGTAAGATATATGGCAGAATAATCGAGACCTGATAGAACCAGAATATAAAACTACGAGAAAAAAGAGTAATGCGGTTTTCGAGCTAGTAAACCTTGTACGAACAACGTGTGCTGCTTAAAACAAATTGTAGAAAAAAGTTAGGCAGAAACACAGCAACACACTTAATTTTTGTTGATTTACAGAAAGCATACGATAATATTCCCATTATTATTATTAAACTACGGGAAGAACTTTCACATATAAATATTAACTACATACTGATAAGAGCTGCCCAAAATTTATATCAGATATAAAATCTTCTGTGAAGATGAAACATAAAATGTCAGAGTCACTTACACTGAACAAAAGGTTACGTCAAAGATTCTGCATTTCTCCAACGTTTTTTAAAATATACGCTGCGAAAGCACTAACACTGAAAAAAAATGTAAAGGAATGGGCATTCGAATTGAGGACGATGCATGTTTATATACCCTTCAGTTTGCAGATGATCACCTGATATGTGCAAACGATAAGGAAGATTTAGAATACATGACACAAAATGAAGAAAATGTGAAAAATGGGGTTTACAAATAAACATCGAACAACACAATATTTATGTAGTCGTGAAGTATCAATCAAAAAATGTGAAAATTACAAGTACTTAGGAATAAATTTCAATAAAGAAGGAAATAACATCTAGGATAAACAAAGCAAGACATATAATTACAACACTAAACGGAATACTATAGAGCACAAAAATGAGAAAACAAAGAAAGATATTTTGTAGGACAGCCTAGTTAAGAGCACGTTAATGTATGGATGAGAAACATGGCGATTGAAGGAAGGCATAAATAGGAAAGTAGAATTTACAGAAATTAACGCCCTAAGACGAGCATCTAGAACATCAAAAATTGAACGAATCAGAAAAGAGCAAAATAAAAAAAAAGATGGGCATAACACAATTAATTACAGGCAGTATTGGGGAAAAACAACTGATCTGGTATGGTTATCTATAAAGAGAGACTGGTAAAGAAAGTAATGAGATGGATATCGACAGAAAACCGTAAAAAAGGAAGATCGAACAGTTCATGGATTGGCGAAATAAGAAAATCTATGAGCAGTAGAGGACTAAATGAAGAAAACTGCTACAACCAAAATGAATAGCGATTAGGCATCGGATAAAAAGATATATATACGTAAGATTACTATAAGATGCCCCAAATTGTACACCGGTTTTAAATTTCGCGCTTTATTTTTTGTTCTACGATCAAAAGCTATGATACTCTCACGGATGTCATCTATAATTCTTCTGATTAGTAAATATGGAACGCTATACTAAGAAAAAACGATTTTTAGCGGACTCAGCTTCAAATTTAGTAAAAGTTTTTGAAGGAACTGTACAACTTTATGGAATATTTGGTCAAAATAGTGAACCAAATGAATTAAGTGTCCCGAGATTGATCACAAAATTTGATGAAACTAGATCTTACGACTTCACGAGTATCAGAGTAGGGTCAGTCCCCGTACTGTCATAGTTAGTCAATATGTCGCTGCAAATCCGAAAACATCGACTTAACGTCAATTGGATGTTTCTGAAAGCTTTCTTCTGCAAATACTCGGTACAGACTCATACTTTTATGTGTACAAAATTCAGCTGACGGAAAAACAAAGGTACCCCCAATTAATCACTATTCGGAGATGCTGTATGATTGTCAATCGTTAGCGTTATATAATAATACAGTTGGTTTCTTTGGCACCAACTGGGTAATATAAATCTAGAGCAAATGTAATTTTAGTTGGACGAGATTACCTGCCATAGATTCGAATCGGTTTACTCACCAACAATTTCCTAATCCCGTAATTTCACGAAATACCAACCTCACATGGTTGGTAAGATCTTGTGATCTAACACCGTGAGATTTCTTTTTGTCCGAAATCCAATGTCTACGTCAGCAACGCACAAATAGTTGATAACCTCAAGGACTAAATCTGACGTGTTTTCGATAAAATTGACCCGAACGTCCGAAATTAAAATTTCTATCAAAATTCAATACAAAAGTTGTTTCATTTAAAATTTAAATCTAGCTTTCAATTAGACCACGCTTTATAAGTCTTTTACTTATTTTTAATAGACTTGAATTAATTTAACAAAGTTAGAGAAGAAGATGGTTATCATAATTTAAACTCAATGTATTCCTATAAAACAAATTAAATTGTATTTTTTTAAAAATATGTTTTAATTTTATAGGCTTACCAAATTTGACTCTTTTATATAAATATTATATTCTTTAACATTCGGATGGCCAGGTGGGGATTAAAACAACCCCAACATTTATTTTTGAAAGTATTTAAAGATAATTTTTTTTATTTTGATTCTTTTTTTAGTCAAGTCAATTAAAGTACTCTTCTAAGAAATGGGATTCTGGTCACTAATTAACTCCACATTATCGTTGACGGTACAATTTGTTTGTGCTCTTTTATGCATCTATTGCAACTCCAGACATATTACTGCAAGAATCAACTAAAAAATGTGTTAGAGCTCATAATGTCGCTGAAGATTGTAAATTGTTCGGCTTATCTGCAAATTATCTGATTACAAGTCTTAATTTCAAAACAATTGTAACCTGAGATGGAACTCATTGGTTGAGACAGAAATTGGCTACCCAAAAAATTGCTTTGTTGCCTAAATGCATCCAAAATGGCATAAGAATGATTTCAGCAACCAAAAAATATAGAAGACTATTGAAATTGCAGTTAGGGGTTACACCACTTTGAAATTTTCAAAAAATAAAAAAAAAACTTTTGTTAAAGTACTCTTTATAGACACAAAAATGATATCCCGTTAGTTATAAATCGATATGTAAAGTGAAAGGGCAATGGATAAAGCAGTATACGATGTGATTCTGCCTGTATATGAAGAATTAACTAGCGATGATTTTTTAAATCGTTGTTGAGGAGGATTCAGTTAGAACGCGAATGAAAGTTTTAATTCCACTCGCTCAAAATCCTCGTCGAGTGGGAAAACAATTCTTCAAATTGCTTCCCACATTTCCGCTAGCGTCTTCATGAGCAGTATTTTAAGAATTATGTAGGCCTTAGAGTTGCCCATTGGGACCGAAAGTTACAATTATGCCTAGGAAAGAGATATACAGCGCGTGAAACTGGCCGAGGGCTCTCTTACCGAAAGGACCAAAAATGCTCGGAAATAAGCACCGTCGATGAGAAAAGCAGCAGATATCAATAATATAGATGTATAAGAGATTTTTAGTTAAATCATCTTTAATCATGACTAAACTGTAACAAGAACTTTAAACGTTTTTTTTTCTTCAAAACTACATTTTAAAAATCGGTGGACACTAGCTCCGCCAATTTTCAATCGATCATCTGATGTAATTTTTTTTTCATGTCTTTATTAATTGAGTATTTACAATCTGTTATAGAATAACATTCATTAAATCGTTTAGCATATAATACGTAACATGAGGAAGTAATATCCAATGATAGTACTTAGCGATACTGCAACAAGTAAGGGTTAGTTGAAAACATAATCTAATTAAGTTTCATACTTAAACTATAACTAAACCTAATCTATAAATCGTTCAGATAAGTCTAACGGGTCACATCTTTGGAGTCGAGGGATATATTGTCTGTCTAGTAACGCCACAGCTAAATCATTAGGATGCGCACTAAGTTTCACTTGATATTTTTCACTAGCACTTTTAATTTCCTGCTTAATTGTAGGTATCGGGACATCCTATTGTAGTAACCAGTTAGGAACATACCAAGGAGCATTTGTGATGATCCTGATTGTTTTGTTCTGAAATCGTTGTAGTATTTCTATGTTTGAATTACTGGCAGATCCCTAAAGCTGGATGCCATAAGTCCAGATTGGTTTTAAAATGGCCTTATACAGTAGAATTTTGTTTTCCAAGGATAACTGAGACTTTCCCCCGAGCATCCAATACATGTTTCTCAGTTTTAACCCATGCTGCATCCGCTTTTTCATGATGTGGGTCTTCCAAGTAAGCCGTCGATCTAAGTGAATTCCTAGGTATTTTATGTTGTCATTTTGCGGCAGTAGGGTATTATTTAATGCTACCGGAGGGCAGGTTTCTTTCCGGAGGGTAAAAGTTACCTGTGTCGATTTTGTTTCGTTCACACGTATACGCCATAATTTCAACCAGCCTTCTATTCTGTTAAGGTTTCGTTGGAGTAACAATGATGCTCTTTGAGGATCAGTATGGGATGCGAATACTGCGGTGTCGTCGGCATAGGTAGCTACTAGTGTTTGTGGAGTGGTTGGTAAATCCGCTGTGTAAAGTACATACAGGATAGGTCCTAGTATACTTTTCTGCGGTACGCCGGCTTGTATTGAGTGGAGACTCGATTGCGCATTTTTGAATTTTACTTGAAATCTTCTTTCCGATAGGTGGGACTTAAGTAATTCATAATAAGGCAATGGGAAGACTTTCTTAATCTTGTACAGCAGTCCAGTGTGCCATACCTTATCAAATGCTTGGCTTACATCCAAAAACACAGACGAGCAGTATCTTTTGAGATGCAGGTCGTGAGTTGCTTTAGTTACAACTCTATGAACTTGATCTATCGTGCTATGGCCTTCGGGAAATCCAAATTGATGATTGGGTATGAGGTTTTGTTGTTCAAGAGTTGGCTTTAGTTTTTTTAGGAATATCTTTTCAAACACTTTTGATAAGACAGGAAGTAAACTGATCGGGCGATATGAAGCAACTTCTTCCGGATTTTTGCCTGGTTTGGATACCATGACTACATGTGCCATCTTCCACTGATCCGGGAATATGCGTAATCTGAAAATGGCATTGATTGTGTAGGTTATCAGTTGTATTGCCTTTCGTGGTAACTCCTTCAGGAGTCTGGCAGTTATTAAATCATATCCTGGTGCTTTTTTGGGATTAAGGTTTTGTATGACACTATAAACTTCGTTAACCCTTACTGGTTTTATTGGTAGAGCAGGGTTATTTGGTTCTTCCAACGCTTGATCTATGAAGTTTTCATCCTCCACCGAGCAGAGTCTATCATGAGGTTGGAATACCGTTGCCACGTGTTCTGCAAAAGCATCCGCTTTTTCTTGATTAGTGCGTGCCCAGGTCCTGTTGGCTTTTCTTATAGGTGGCACCGAGGGTTGTTGTTGTTTTAATTTTTTAGTCGCTTTCCATAGTGAATAGTCGGTAGCTTCCGTGGCGGTTAAGTTAGACAGGTAGTTTTGTATTCCCTGGTTTCGAAAGTTGGTCAAGAATGCATTTAAGTCTCTAGTTGCCTGGTTAAGTATCGTTTTATTTCTAGGATTTCTGGTGGTTTTCCAGATTCTTCGTAGCCTCCGTTTTTCTGCTATTTTTTGTTTAATTATTATGGGACAGTACTCTACATTTTGCTGATTTTCGCGATCTGGCATAGCTTCCCATGCCGAGTGTTGGATAGCTTGATTTAAATGTTCAACAGCATCAAAGATGTCTCTTTCTGTTTTTAAGGAGAGATTAAGCAGCAGTCGGTCCTCTACAAGGTCTCGGAAGTAGCTCCAGCCAGTGTTTCGTGAGAAGAGCGATGCAGGTTTTTGTATTCTTAGCACTTGTTATGAGTATCGGTGAGTGGTCAGAGGATAAGTCTAAACAAGATTCGATTTTTAAATAATTTTGCGAGACGCCCTTAATGACACAGAAATCCAGTAGATCTGGAATTTTGTTAAGATCTGAGGGTTAAGTAGGCTCTGACGTAGTTAGATAGTGCAAGTTATTTTCTTCCTTGTTTTATAGAGTTCTCTACCCGGGTTACTGTTACTCGGAGCCCAGATTTGATTTTTGCATTGTAGTCCCCGCCAGCTATGAAACAAGGACCAAGGGTTCTAAAGAAAGACTTAAATTGTTGTTTTTAATGATATGTCGTGGAGGACAATAAACCGCTAGAAAACAATGTCTCTATTTTTTCTACAACTGCAATAGTAGTAGCTTGGAGGTAATCAGTTTGAAATTGTTTCATTTCGTAATGTTTGATTGAGCTCTTTACAAGTAGCGCTGTTCCTGCATATGCTGTGCCGTCAGGATGCGGAGTGATATAAAGTGAATAATTTGGTATTTTTAAGTAAGTGTTATTTGTGAGATGAGCTTCAGGGATCAGTAAAATATCTAGATTGCGAGTATGTAAGAATTTTTTTATCTCCAGGCTATGTTGAGCGAGGCCGTTGGCGTTCCATTGAGCAATCCTTAGAATATTAGGCATTATTATTCATCTTAGTTATCATGGCTGTGAGTAGGTTTAACATGGTATCCATGCGTTCCATAAGTTTAGTTACCAGCATTTCCAGTTTAGTTTCTGTTTGTTGTTGCGATGTAGTCTGCACTGATTGCGAGTTGCAGGTTGTAGTGATTTGATCTTGCTCATTTGTATTATTTGTTTTATGAGCATATGATACTCCTGGCTGGACAAATTGAGTGTTAGTGCCAAGTTGTCTGGGGCGCAGAGGAGGATATTTTCGTTTTTGGATTTCTTTTGCTACTATGCAGCCTCTATAATTTGCTGGATGGTTACCTTGACAATTAATGCATTTAACATCCGTGCTTTTAGTCTTGCGTTCGCAGTTTTTTGTTAAGTGGTCTCCTGCACACTTAACACATCTTGGACTTCTGTGACAGTAATTTCTTGAGTGCCCATATCTCTGACAGTTTTGACACTGTTTGACACTTTTGTAACGTTTAGCATGCGGAGGTTCAAATCTAATTTTTGTTTTTATGAGGAATTTAATGTTGAATATTTCTTTATTTTTTCTGATTGTTCTAATTCTACAAAGAACATTGGCAATGGATTTTTAGTAACTCTATGTTTTATGTTGTATATGTTTAGAACTTTGTGCCCATGTGTAGTTATTTCAGTGACTAACTCTTTGAGGTCAGTACTTGGATGCATATCTCGTAGAACAATTTTATAATGCCTATCGTTTTTGTGTTGGAAGGAACAAAATTCCGTGTTTTTAGCTTTTAAAATTTTAATATTAGCGCTGTATAATTTTGCGTCATTTAATTGTATCTTTACCTGAGTATTTCCGATTACCTTAATGACATAATTATCTTTGGCGTGTTCTTCTAACATATCCCTACGCCGTAAACGAAGATTGGTGGAGGTTTGATTTCTGTCGGTTTTTCTTCCGCACTATCAGCAAGAGGTTGAAAACGATTAGATGTTCCTGGAGCACTAAGCCAGTAATCGGATGCTTTTGCTTGTTTATTAACACGTTGTAGTTCCGTTGAGCCACGTTTTGATTTTCTTGTGTTTGGTGTTTGACATAATTCTTCATTGTGTGGGGCTATTGATGCCGGTAGTCCGTGTTGTTGTGATTGTTGTGGGGGATAATAAAATTGCTGATTTTGTTGCGGTTGAGCTTGCATAATTGATTGAGTTTGCATAGGTGTTTGTTGTTGTTGCTGCTGTGGGAGGGTTTGTTGATATATGTAAGGGTCTGATTATTGATCAATTAGCGTTGGTGTGTTGATAGGGCGCGCCAAACATGATTGCCTTTTTGTAAATAATTATACGATTTAGTTAAGTAGATTTCTATGTACAATTTATTTGTGGTGATTTGGCCCCTGGCCTCTCGATAACACTATACTTATCACCGATAAACCGCTGGTGCGGGTTATCGCACTTTATACTTTCACTTGCAGACACAATTTGTATGTCTTTCCTCTTTGAAAGTAAAATAGGATCTGATGTAATTGTCTAGCGAACTACGTACGGGTTTTTTGAAATATTAATATTTATGTTTTCTGGACAACTTTGAGTAACAAAATTTAGGCAAAAATACGTATCTTTTCCTTCAAATCGATTCCATTTTATCAAAAATGCATATTTTTAAAAACAGATACGTATTTTGCTAGCTTTTGAGCTACAAAAACTAATTCTTTTTAGTTTTTTGTTTTAACTCAAACCTGAACTAACTTATCGTGACCACCGCACGACCATCGATTTTCGCAGCGCTCCGCTAAATCACCTTTCAAGCCACCATTTTTGCAAAAAACACAAAAAAATTATTTTGTAGTTTAATACTAGTATAATAACTTACTATACTACAATTTATTCACAAAGTATAGAGGCAACTCACCACAAGTTTTCATTAATAACAATCCATTACCTCAAGTAACAGAGGTCAAATATCTAGGAATGCACCTTGATAAGGGGCTGACATGGAAGCCACATATTTGGAATAAAAGAAAACAACTTGGCACCAAATTTAGCAAACACTACTGGCTGCTGGGCAGAAAATCCAAATTGTCTCTCAGGAATAAATAGTTAGTTTACAACGTCGCGTTCAAACCAATTTGGACTTATGGTGTCCAACTATGGGGAACTGCAGCCAACACTAACATCCAAATTATCGAAAGATATCAGTCAAAAGTCCTACGTGCTATGTGCGATGCTCCGTATTTTGTGAGAAATGCTGACATAATGAGTGATGTGAAAGTGGACACAGTTAAGGAAACTCTTAGAAAGTTTAGTGCAAAATATCTAAATAAACTAGAACATCATAGCAACGTCTTAGTGATCAACCTTTTGGACAATAGTGACAACATCCAAAGGCTAAACAGATTAAAGCCCCTTGACCTGCCAAATAGACTTTAGTTGTAGTTAATGTTTTTATTATTATTATAAATATAAGCAACAACTATATTTTAAGATAACACTGCATACTACTCAACCCACAATTCACACATTAAATTTGCTTATTGTAAGTCTTTATAGATTGCAAATAGTTAAAAAAACTTCAATTTAAATAAAAATGTTTCCATTCTTCAAAAAAATTCTTGAAAAACCGTAATTTTTTGGAGGCTCAAAGTGTTGTAACCCCTTAAAACGACGTCAACGTTAGTTTTTAAAAATATTTGCAGATGAGTTTTTATGCTTTGATTATTTTTCTATTCAAGTTTAACACTATTGAACAATTTTTGTTTCAATAACAGAATCTAAAATACTATCCTAAGAAATGGTGTTCTGGTCACTAATTGACCTCGCATGATGGTTGGCGGTACAATTTGTTTAATGCTTTTTTATTGCCACAGAATCAACTCAAAAATGTATTAGAACTCATAAAGGCGCTCAAGATACTACAGTAGATAGTAGATAATGCAGTGAAAACAAACTATCACCGACTGTCACTCAGTTTTGTTCTGTGTTGCACTATTATTTTTTTAGCTATTTATTATTATATAAAGCTCTACTAATGGATTAAGAAATGTGTTTAAAGGTACCTTTAAAATGTTATCTTGCATAGTAAATTATTTAAGAATTTAACAAGCGGGATCAGTAAATAACTTCTGTGTAAAAATTGTCATCTGGTTAACAGGTGCAACTGTTTTCAAATATCAGATTAATTATAAATTTATAGGATGAATTCATCTTTAGCACACACATGTTATAAACTTTCTAAAGTCACATACACTATCTTGTACCATGCATAAGAAGACAATTGACTTTAATTCGCCCTAATAATGATATTCAAAACCCTGATGATATTCATTTCCTGTCAGACTCTACATCAATACCTTTTAAATTTTCGGCACTGCACCTATTTTTACTTTTTATGTTGGAGGTAATCATATATTATCGCTTAATGCGAATATTTTAAATTCTTGCTGTCGAAACATAAATTGATCGTCTATCTTTCGGAATTTTCTGCAATTGCAAATGTTTGCATCGACATCAAGTGAAGGTAGACGAAAACTTTTGGCATTTCAATGAATGCTTACGCCTTTGATTAAATTTCGATCATAATTTAGTCGCTAGTAGCTACTTCAATATTTCACAAGTTTAATAAATATTTTGTTTCTTTATACAAAACGTATTAACAATCACGGAAAACAGTATGTTGTTTGAACGACCCATTTCAGATTCTGGAATTATTAGATTAGTAGCACTTTTAGTCACCAAATAACTACCATTATAATAGTATGGCTCTAACGCCCCGCGTGAGAGCACAGTCTGCAAACTGAGAGGTTAAGACTCAAATGTTCGCTCACTGTGCTCGGCCGTCGCCCACAATCTCTGGTACGTTGCGATGTGGCAAGCACTGCGCCTTAGACAACCGCCATTGTTATGATTCTTGCAATACCATGAGATCATAGCATCACGTAGTTTACATAAAATCTCGGATTTGCATGGTAAAAGAGATTGTCACTTTAAACTAAACATAATTTATTCTAAAAAATAGTCGCAATGATATCGACTACTTATCGATGATTAAATAAAGAAAAAATTTTATTTTTGAAAATCTGAATTTTTATTGTCAAGGGAATCTCCGAATCCAAATGATAATTGTCCAATGAGTATTAGTATTGCATATGGTTGCTCAGCTCAAAAAAAATTATAATAGTATGTCAAAAAATGTTAGAAGAATAAAGTAGATGGGAGAAAACTTCCTAGTCCAACTATATTAATTGTTGCAATATCGATGGTGCTAGATAAGATCTCACGATGTCGCTATTCATCAAAAATAATGAATTTCAAACAAAATTTCTCATGCATAAAGTTTAATTTTTGCGATACCACTCTGCTGTGATTGTTTTAGCAAAATGCAAAAAGAAATGATGGATAAAGCCTTCGCTAGACCACTATACAATCATCACGACCTTTATGACTTGAAGACTTACTACATGCTATTTGGTACAAAAAAGATTCACTTTTTTACGATTGTCGTACGAAATCAGCTGTTTATCGTAAATCTGAAAAGGAGTCCTTGTGATACCTGAACAATAAGTAAGAGACCGCTACAGATTTATTTAACTTTATTAGTATTATAAAGTTTGCGACATTTTAGGTACACTGAAGTCGATCGATCTCATTCATAATTTGTTTTCATCAATGTTAGCAGACGAGCGGGTACATGCTTTATTTTCTAACTCAAATTTTTTTCTCTGAAATGTTGTTATCAATATTAGATTATTACTACGTTGCGCGTATTTTTTCAACATTTAATTAATTTATCTTGCTGCATATCCCTTGTCAGGGTGTTAATATAAGAGAGAAAATGACAATTAAACAAACACTACAGCTGGACGTCAAAAAATAATGTCGAATACTCCTTTAACTGTAAAATAACCGTCAAAACTTAAATGTAGAAAAGTTTATTCTCGCAACAATGTCACAAATACAAATGCCCAACAATACGACATTTCATGTGAAACTATCTGACGGATGTGTTATATCACTTATATCACTTACACTCCGCATCATAATCTACAGCACGCGATTTTTAGACACATTTATTTATTTTTAATCATAAGACGCTATTTCATCATATTTTTCACATTAGTGGGCGTGCATGTTTGTCTATCAACCGTTCAGTAGAGTAGCAGATATTATTTTTTTGTTTTGCCCAGAACAAGGAGAAATTTTAAAAGCACAGTTTTACATTTTTTACTTGTCTCTTTTCTCATTTTTTGACTTGATTTTTGAACGAGAATGATGTCATTTTATCGACTAAAATTTATAGCGAAAGTATCTGTAACACAAGAAACTTAAATTTCATCTCCTGTAACGATATGTCTCAAAAATATATCTTTCCCTTAAATATGGATTTAAAGGAACACAACTTTAAAATAGCCACGTATTTTTTTTATAAATAAACTGAGTCGCAGATTTCACTTTAAACGTAAAGGAATTTTCTCTTTTGTTGTTCAGATGGTTAAACGTAGAAAAGTGAATTGTGATAAAGTCCTAACTACGATTAACGCACATTGGTTTTGTCCGACATATTTATTGGCTTTTTATTTTCTATTTTAAATACTAAAATTTTAAAAGGTTAATTTTCTAAAGTAGTTTAATATTTTAGAAGCAAGTGAGAAATATAATATTCCGATTTTTATGCTGAGTTGTAGTTTTATTTTTGTTATATTTAAAGCATGACGCCTTATGTCTTTTTGTTGTATTAAATAACGTTTACTGTTTTTAAACATTTTACTATTGTACTGTTTTGTCTTTGTATTGTGATATTGTCCTTAATACGTCTTTTTCTTTTACTATATGCCCGTACACCTCCAAAAACTCGACACCTATCTGGTCAAATATCAAAGTTTCCCAACTTATTCTTTCATACATATAGTTTTTTTTATTGACAATAATGTTAATTTACAATCTACTAGACAAAAGTATTCAGTAAAGGTGATGCTAAGGGAGGCAATGAAAGGAGAAGTCATTCATTGATGACACTCACTAGGAGCACCATTTACGGGAGGTTGATGAGGTCTTCAGGCCATGTTTTCTTCAGTCTTAGTATTGGTGCATAAGTGGAAAGCTGGTAAATTAGTGAATTGCTGTGTCCATCTAACTTCTGGGGTTAATTCATCGCATATCTTTTGATTTCATCGACAACGAATGGACGTCTAGGTCTTGGTGGATTGTTTGGTTGGTTACAAACCAGGGCGCATCAACAATTGCGCGGAGGGTTTTTGACTTAAATAGTTGCAGTGTTTTTATTCTGGTCGGTTTAGCACATCCCCAAAGTTGTATACCAAATGTCCAAATTGGTTTCAGCATCGTTTTGTAGAGCAGCAGCTTATTTCGGATCTATAGCTTTGAATGTCTACCAAGGAGCCAGTACATTTCACGGTATTTGAGGTTTAATTGTTTGCGCTTAGTTTGTATGTGTTTGTTCCACGTGAGCCGTTGATCAAGATGTAGTCCCAAGTATTTTACGTCGGTTCTTACCGGTAGTGGAGCATTGTTAATGCCGACAGGCGGGCAAATATTGGTTTTCATAGTAAATGTTATTTGAGCTGACTTTGATTGATTAACTTTTCTGCGCCACTTATTATGTGCTGATTATATTGAGGTGTTGTTGGAGGTTGGAAGTTGCATTATCCGCTTTTTCATGGGTGGAAAGTATTGCCGTGTCGTCAGCGAAGGTAGCAGTCACAGTGCTGTCAGTTTCTGGCAGGTCAGCAGTATAGACAAGGTAAAGGAGGGAGCCCAGGACGCTTCCCTGCGGGACACCGGATTTGATGGAGTAATATGGGGATAGTTCGTTATCGCAATTGACAGAGTAATAGCGATCTGTTAGGTATGACTTAAGGAGCAAGTAATAGTAGCTCGGTAATGACTCTTTTAGTTTATATAGCAGCCCTGTGTGCCAAACCTTGTCGAAGGCCTAGGACACGTCCAGGAACACAGCGGCGCAATACTTCTTTTCTTCTAGAGAGGATGAAATTTCATTTACTATTCTGTGCGTTTGATTTGTGGTTGAATGACCCTCTCGAAAACCGAACTGCTGTTGTGGTAGGTGTTGAAATATGTCTATCTTGGCGAAGTCGTTTAAGAAACAGTTTTTCAAATAGTTTACTCATTATAGGCAAAAGGCTTATTGGTCGATACGAAGCCACACTTTCTGGTTCCTTGCCGGGTTTGGGTATCATTAATATATGTGCGTACTTCCAGGTGATTGGGTAATATGAGAGACTTAACATCCGGTTGAAAATCGCAGTTAGGAGTACGACAGTTTTCTTGGGCAGCATTTTTAGAATTTTTCCAGTTATTAAATCATGACCTGGCGCCTTAAATTGGTTCAGTTTTTGAATTTCATATATAACTTCAGCGGGAGTAAACGGATTTATTGGGAGTGACATTTGACACGGGATGTCTAATACATACAGTGTATGTATGTTTCTGAATTTGCTTGTAGCAAAGCTCACGGTGGAGGTAAAGATCATAGATGATAGTTCTACAGCAGTTGGAACAAAGTTAGCAAACTCAATAATCGCTCGAATCGCTGAATTTTAAGATATAATGTGGTGATACACTTTTTAAATTTTTACAGCATGACTTAATTAATCAAGTAGCAATTTTTCTCGAACAAGTCTAAATTTCGTCGGATGCGTTAGAGCTCCGTTTGATTTATGGTCTACGGCTAGTTTTACATTAAAAATATAATGGTTAAGAGCACATTCGTGCAATGTCTTACATAATCAGTGCCTTTTAAACGATTTTAAATAATTCGTAGAAAAAAATAATCGTCCCAATTACTCTTAATATAGTATTTTCTTTGTGTTTAACAAATAATTTCTTTTAAGACTCATTGATAAGCATCTACCTTTACTTTTTATTAACTCTTTACTGGTATCGGAGGATGGTTTAACATATATTACGCGGTGTGCTTTCTTTTTAAATTTGATAACATGATATCCAAGAGTAGGTTATCAAAATGGCAACTTTCTTTGTAGATTGTACCATAATACAACAGCGAAGCGTCATTTAACTTCCACTATCAGGAGTTAAACCAATCAAAATTTATTCACCTTTTTACCATAAATAAATTGACATAAGCAGTATCATTTTCTTAAAAACGGTAATATAAATGTAAAGTATTTGTTGTAGATCAGTCATCAAAAAGTTAAATATATTCAAGTTAAAAGACTTACTGTGTGCGACTCTTGGGCACTTTACTTATGGTACATCTAAATGTGGGTGATTTTTATGAAAAATATAGATGACATAAGTTTTATCATTTGTAAATGGAAGATTTAAATTTATTTGTTACAATTTTAATCAAAATTGCTCTTCCAAGTAAACGTCATTGTATTATATGGTTAAAATTTACTCTGGTTAATCCTTAAAGCTATAAATTTCATAAAACTCTCCTACAATATCTTTCAATCTTTAAACTGCCCCTATAAATGGATAATAATTAAGTTGCGCAGTTAATTTTACTTTTCGTCTATTTGTCAGTGTGCAGAGATATGTTATCTTACTTGTAGAAGAATTTGCTCTATTAGTCGAAGTAAATTACACGACATTGTTTTATTAAATAATTTGTTTTTCTAGTAAGGATTAGGACAATATCTCACTTTTTAAAACGGAACACTCGACACAAAGAGTTGAAACAGGTCTCCACAATTCACGATCATTTTATTACATCGCTTTTTAACTTTGCCTGCATGTAAAGGTGCCGAATAACCAACACTTGATGAAAAGTTACATTCAAAAATAATAATAATTTAATAAATTATTACATTTGTTTCAATTATTTAACACAAACTTTAAAATCAACTTTCAGTAACAAAGTATATATAACTTTTAAGCATTAGTCAAATCAAAATGATACTTTTTTCTTTTGCTCTACATCTTTTCTTAGCTGTTTCGGTGGCTTTAGGGTTTTTTTATATTAGCGACACACCAATATACCAATTATTAATATTTTTTACTAAGTTTATAATAAAATAGAGTAGGATTAATTAATTAAATACAGCATACAAGGGGACTTAAACGGCTACAAAATAAACAACATATATAAATAAATAAAATTTAGACTTCAAAAATGGTACCAAAATATCAAAGCAAATGTTTTGGTCAATTATTTTTGTTTAGCAGGGAGATGAAAACAAAATTTTAATTACTATTGAACTAAATTGCAGAATTTCCTTCTGCTTTTTAATTTCTTTTCTTTAGAACCCAATTTTTTAAAAAATGATTTTTGAAAATCAGAAAAAATTGTTACAACTCTCTCATACATACCTACATTATACTTCTTCTGCAATGCCGTCTCTATTTAAAGGTTGGCGACCACCTGGTTTTTGTATTCGGGGATTCTTAGCACTCCTGTCCCATTCAAGGGAAATCGAGGCCATATCTTCAGTTTGACTTTCTACGGTAGTTTCATGGAATGGCAGTGTAGTAGTAGTCTCTTTTTCTACAGCGCTGTACTTTAGCCTTTCTGCTAATTTAACTCCGCCTGAAGAAATCTGTCAACGAGCCGTACCATTGTCTTCATCTCAGCCATCGTTGTAGTATTGGTAGCTACTGCTACTCTTTACCAATTAATACAACAACCTCTCAATCTGAGACAGACAGTTGCTGTTAAGTTACTACGGGAGCCATTAAATTTATTATTTGGAAAATAATATAGAGGTACTAGTCTTGGATAGAAGTCCCATGCATCCCTCATACATCATATTAAATGACATTTGCGCTAAATTAAATTTATAAGCGATGCAAATATTTAGAATGCATAATTGTCTAACATTTTCACGATACATTTTTCTGAAAATATTAAACATAATTGTCAGTCACCGACAGATATGTATAGGAGTAGAAGGTAATTAAAGTTTTCTAACTTTATTTTGGATGTTCTGACTTAGTTAGTTACACCCCTTACAATAATGGTGGTAAAGTAACTGTTTTTGGCTACTTATAGTAAAGGCAACAAAAAGTGGCTTGAGATCTAAATTTTATTAGAGCTACTGTAAATTACCAACAGTAGAGCTTTGCTAATAAAGTCATAATTTAATTATTTAAAAATCAGCTAGTTCGAAATAAAAATGTCAGACTTAAAATTAAATGAAGGTATTACAGGGTTTCTAAAATGTGTTGTTAAAACTAAATTAAATTTTGTATAATTTGTGTATTAATCTTTATATTTATTCTCCCTTATAACATTTTCAGATTTGCATCTAGCACTAGCATGTTTAAAATACTTAACTTACAATTTTCGTGTGTCGCTTACGTTATTTCGGATATGGTAACTTAATCGTGCAGCATATTGTAACAGAAAACCCCGTAAAAGTGGTCTAAATCTCTTATAAAAACATTGTTTTGTTGTAAAGATAATTTGGGAGTTTCCGACATTTTTGGATGTCGGCGGTTTATCCAATAACAATAATTTTATTAAAAAGGGAATATCCAAAAACTTCAATTCGTTACTATTCTGAAGAATTAGCAAAAGTTTTGTACAATAATTTTAAGGAATGCTCTGGCTCTACATGCTTACAAAATTTGTTTAAGTTAAGAAGTTAGATTTTCAAATTATAAAAATCGCTGAAGCACGTTAAAGTCAACAATAAATTTTGCGACAAAATTACCTTTAGCCATGAAAACGATTATTATGCCAGAGTTATAAAAATAAGCAAACTCTTCTGTTCGATAGTGTTCATTTTTTGCAAACAAAAATATATAAACGGTTACTGTCAATGGAACATGTTACTGCACCACACTAATAGATTTATAGCTCCTATTGTAGAAGATGTATGAATAATTTGTTTTTTAGCGAGACAGTGTTACGTGCCGCACTACAAAAGCAATGCATGTCATGTGATACTCAGATTATTCTATCAGCATTATTTCTTAAAGTAGCGATATCAAATGGCAACCTAAGTCTTATATATTCTTTGAGTCTAAGTTTATCAAAATAATCCACAGGTAACTAAAAGCTTAAAATTAAGACATAATTGAGCCAAAGTATGATTGAGAATTTTGCAAGAAGGATGGCCATGCACAATAATATTTCAAGGAGGCATTTAAAAGCATTAAGACATAATTTCTATGCTTTAACTTTATGGTAAGATCGTTGTTCTTTAAAATTGATCAATATAACTTAAAAGACAAGTTCTGACGTACTAGTTAGAACACTCTCTATATGTTGAACCACACTGACTAATCTGCAGTTGTTAAAAAAATATCTCGTTAAAGAAGACAGCTGCTAAAAATAACAATGTTTCAATTAGAAAAATGAGAATACTTACGCCTCGGTACTTGGAACATCAAGCCTTCAAACATCAAAGAGCAGAAAACTGCATTGAAAGCAAAAAATAATAATAACAATATCTGTGCGCTATATACACTCATAATTTAATAGCTAAAAATAAACGAGTAAAAGAGGGAGTTGCACTAGCAATAAACACAAAATACAAATACAAAAAACATCATTACGTATTTATATTAACTGAAAAATTGCGCACGAAAACTCAACTCCAGAATATACGCACCCCAAGACAATAAACTAAAACAAAAACAACTCCAAAATATTATTTATTCACTGCCACGAAATAAAGTAATTATAATCTTAGGAGATTTTAATGTAAGACATGGTGATGGAGTAATCCCAGGGATTAAGCAACGTTATAATAAAGATATGTTAAATGACAATGAAGAAGATTTGTTCAATTAATGATTTAAGAATTAACAATACTTTCTTCGACCACAAAATACACGATTGGGAATACCTAAAGACAATAGTACATAGTTGAACATATCGTAACCAATATACGCATACACCCTTTGCAAGTAGTAGACACAAAAACCCGAAATTCTATTAATTGTGAGTTTAGACCAAAAGAAAAAAAACGATAGAAGAGACAACATTAACAACACTTGCTAAAGGTTACAGAAAAACGGGGGCTTTCGGGACATCAGAAGAAACTCAACGAGAACAAATATCAAAGAAAAGATCAGGTTTCACAAATAAATCAAAGAAAATATAAAGAAAAGAAAGAGATATTTAAAACACAGGGCATACAAACAACAAAAACTTATAAAAATATAAAGAAATCCGCAACTAAGAACAAATATCTTTTCAAAAAGAAGGAACGCTGATTTTAGATGCTGCAGAAACGAATATAATAGTTAATCAAAAGTTGAAGAAAAAACGAATTTATGTTTTAGTGCTTATCACATACAAAAAGATGTCTGCATAAAGTACTTAAAAAAATAATCAAAAGGAAAAATGACCAAGTATGGCGGAAATGGTAATGGATGAAAGAGAAATTAAACCTATGATTAAAATTTTAGTTAGCAAGATTCTCTGTTGGCATGAAATCCGGGTGAATAAAGAACCAGTAGTATAATTATTTTCTTGTTTAGAAAAGGGGATAAAAAAAAACCTTCAAACTACAGGAAAACAAATCTCAAGTACAGCCCTAACACACCAAAATCATAATGAAATGAAGTAAACGAATTTACCTCATTAGCCAATGTATAGTAAGGGTTTACATCGGAAAGATCTTATACGGACACCGTGTTTGTTATAAGGCAAATAATTGAAAATTCACTTAAACAATACAATTGAAAGATGTTATACGTCTTCTTGCAATAGAGTTCCTAACATTATTAAACCGATTGAAACTATTTATACAGCAAATAAAATACCAGCTAAAGTAAATACCAGTACATAACGGCTTACGGAGACATCTCTGGCCACAAGGCCTCCCAAGCCGTAATCATGCAAAATCCTTGTAAAAAAAAAACACAATATCAAAAAACAAGATAAATTTAGTCATTAAGTTCGCAACATGGAATGTAAAAGTCTATACACAGCAGGAAAATTATAAAATATCATAGTTGAAATAGAACGACAAAAAACACGATGTTACGATTATCATGGGCGACTTTAATACTAATGTAAGCCAGGGAGTAGTTGAGGGATATGTAGGAAACTATGGATTAGGAGAACGTAACGAGAGAGGTAATCGACTGGTTCAATTTCCCCAGTCTAATAAAATGGCAGTCATAAACACGTATTTCAATCTGCCGAAGCGAAGAAATAGACGTGGAAATCTCCAGCAGACCAAGAAGGTAAAATTGTACGGATCGGATAGATCTTATAATAATATCATAAGATTTAGAAACTGCATTACCTGGACAAGGGGCTATTCTGGAACGGATATTCCGATAGTTGCAACAATGACAATAAAAATGAAAAAATAAAGGAAAGGTAATAAAATAACTACGAGCCCCAAAAAATTAAAGGAACCTGGAATAAAAGAAAAAGAAAATATAACATGACAAACCTAAAAGAATACCGACTAATTAGTAAGTTAATTAAAGTAAAAATAGGACAGGCAAAAAAATGGTTACAAAAACAGTGCCAACAGATAAAACTATCAAAAGAAACATGACACGTTAACACACACAAAAATCAAAGAAATAACAGAAACAAATGTAAAGAAGAAAGTAGGCATGCTAAGAGATGAGAATGGAGACATTAAAGTTGACATGAAACAGAAAATGAATACATACAAAATCTATTCAGAGATAAAAACAGAGAAAACAATTATCAGATAGATTATGAAGAAATGTGATGTAATGAGGGTCCGGTAATAATTAAAGAAGAGATTAGGTACGCTTTACAAAAATCAAAAATTGGAAAATCTTGTAGGTCCCTTAAAATTCCAGTAGAACTACTAAAATTAATAGACGAAGAGGCTATAGATATTTTCCTGGATTATTATAACATTTACATAACTGGTGAAATAGAAACGGAATGGTTAATCTCTACCTTTATAAACATAACTAAGAAATCAAATATAAAGGAATGTAGCAAACATAGAACAATAGCGCTAATACATAATCGTATATACAAAAAACTAGAATCAGAAATAAATCACACTTAAATGGGCTTCAGGAAAATTAGATGGCAGAGAAGCCTTATTCGGGCTAAAACTAACGCAAAGATGCTTAGGTATGAACTAGAAAGTGTATGTTTATTTCATAGATTTCGAAAAAGCATTCGATGAAGTCAGACATGAACGACTAAGGAAAATAATAAAAATTTGGACAACAGAGAGATTAAAATTATTTTAACGCTCTACTGGAACCAAAAAGAGGGTAAAAGTCGAAGACGAATTGACTATTCAGTTTGGATAGCGAATAAATCTGCTAAAAAGTACTACACGGGGAACAGAGGGGTATTGTAATTAACGGAAAAATAGTAAATAACTTGAGATCCCCGGACGACACGGTGATATTAGCAAGCAACTTAGAAGATCTAAAGCACCTTGTCGACAACAACAATCTATATTTCAATAAATACAGTATAAAGATAAATCTAAATCAAACAAAATTTATGATAATAACAAAAAAATTAAAACAGCAGATACTCTCAACATCAGCTTTGTACATATTGAAAAGGTCGGCTACTACAAATATCTAAGGACATAGATACAGGAGCAATGCGACCAAACTAAAAAAATTAATACTCGAATTAAATTGCCAGGAGTGTCTTTAATAACATGAAAAAATGCCTCTATAGTCGAGACCTCAATAATAATTTAAAACTGAGAATGCTTCGCTCCTACGTGTTTTCCACGCTGCTGTATGAAGTCGAGGCCTGGACTATAAAACAGATTCACATCAAGAAAGTTGAGATCTTTGAGATGTGGTATTACAGGAGGATTCTCAGGATTTCGTGGACAGAAAAAGTAACAAATGTAAAAATATTACAACGAATAACGAAAGCCTATAAGAGACATACATTTAAGTATCTGGGGCATGTTATAAGAGGAGAAAAATACGAACTATTAAGAAACATCATGCAAGACAAAATAAGGGGAAATTATTCAAAAGAACCATTAACAAAATTAAAGTTGCAATAATGATCTACAATCTCCAATAAGAGAGGAACCTAAAGAAATAAAACGACATACGACAAGAGAATTACATAAATTAATCAATTCAATAAAACAGAAAAACAGTTCAACAATCTAAACAAAATATATGACCACCTCTAAAGCTTCAATCAAATTATATAGAAGGAAAGGAAGATTACGTATCTCGGAACAAAAATATCCGCATTTGGTGACATGGAAGCAGATATAAAAAAGCAAACAGCAAAGGCGACAAGAACTGCAGCATATTTAAACGACACAATACGGCGAAACAAGCATATTGAAATCGATAAAAGATATCTTTATAAGACTGCTATTATCTGTGTGACATATACAGCAAGAACCCGATCTGATACATCAACAATTCGACGATTATTAGAAACAACAAAAATAAAAATGGTACACACGAGCAGTCAGACATTTTTAAAGGCGTTAAAGAACTTGAAGATAACATCTAGGCTGCTATGGGAATGCCGCGAAGAACTTAGTTCTTTGGCCAACCACAACGAGTTAACTCTATTGTGGGTATCACGGCACTATGGAATTGCAGACAATGAAAAAGCTGGCACAAGAAGGATCATCAACTTTCTATATAGGCCCCGAAATGGTTCTGGAAGTACTTAAAGGTACAATACAAAGCCGAGTGAGAAAATGGGTCAGAAAACAACATAAAAAGTATTGGGAAAATGTACCGAGACAAAGACATCGAAAAACCTTTCTAAAAGACTGAGGAACTGTTAATACAAAATAGGAATCAGCTACGAACTATTATAGATTTTATAGATAAAGTACACCTCAATAAAATAGGTCTGTACAATAAAGACCTGAATTGCAGACTGTGTGGTAGGGAAACAGAAACAGTAATATTTTGTGCTTTAGCTTACAGGAGGCAAGCTATTTATGAAAAACCAATGGACTGTAAGGTAGAGCCATAGTAGTCTACGAAACCTAGAGATGCGAGTTCAAATCCCGCTCTGGCCAATTCGATCATTGGCATTTTTATGGCTCAGCTCGATTTAGGCTGCAATAAATGAGTAACTGGAAGTCAACCTCTGGGGTAAAAATAGGCGGTCGCTACGTAACGCTAGCCACGTTAGTACCCTTGTGTACCGTAGGCTCTAGATTGTAGCAGACCTATTCTGTTACGTTCCCGGTTCGCGCCAATTTCCAATTACTTTATTTGGATTTTAAATTAGGGCTGGCCGTCTTTTGGCTCCCTCTGTATACGCGCTTTAATTTTGATTTGAGATAGATATAAAAACGAAGCGGCTCTGTTGCGCCTGGCTCTTCGCTCTTTAGCTTGCTTCGTTTTGAATTTTGAGTTGTGATGGTTTAGAGTTTTTCCGACCTTGTTAATTTTTTCCGGGGGTCGCATTTCGAAAGTTGAAATTTTTTGGTGAGAAAACTCGGTCCGATTTCTTGTGTATCTGACCCGGCGAGGAATCAAGGAGGAACCTGGTTGCACCAGGAAAGACGCTTCCGATCGGCTCCGCTGTGAAGATTGGGGTAACTTGTAACTTATTTCCTCTTCCTGGATCCCTCAAGATTACAGCACAGAGAACCGATTTCTGCAGGAAAGCGCAGTTTCCAAAGGTGAGTGTTTCAGCTTTTTTGAAGTTCCTTTGTTTAAATTCAATATTACGATACAGTCCACTTTCGGCCGTGACAACCCCAAAAGACCTTCATGAACTATTACGGGAAACTATTATTATATTATATTATAATGAATTGTAAGACAGTAAAAGACTTGTACAGACTAGTGCAAGGAATAAGGATACCGGAAAAACCGCTGTAAAGAAAATAAGAGATGCACAATAAGTTCGTGAGACAGCAGCGCTACCGAATAGATAGATCAAACGGCTCTCAACAACAAAAAAGATGATTGACGGGATATCTGGTAAAACATTAATAGACAGGGAAAAAAGCAAAGCCCTTAGACGAAAATCTAGAATAAGTACCATCAATTAATTAACAACAAAAAAAAAGAATGAAACCAGCACATAGATTGCGCGGTCAAGGAAAGAAGTATTAGTATAACAAAAGACAAATCTTCGAAAGGGCATAGAAACATTGGAAGACCAAAAAAAGATGGGGTGCCAACATCCAGAACAGACGAATACAAGTAAAGAAGACGAAAAATAGGCAAATTGTTGTATATAACAGAAAAAAGAAGAAAATACTTTCATACAGCATTGGCGAAACTTCTAGATCACCAAAAAATTGTTTTCTTCTCTCTTCTAGAAATATCTCAATTTGAACCTCTAAAAAAGCTATAAAGCTCTATCTGTTTCCGATTTCTCTATAATCCAGTCAAACGGCTCGATTATCAGCGCCGATTGTACTGTCGATAATCAGTTCGATCATCACCTGGCCGCCAATTGTCGAATCACGGCTCGCTGGGGCCTTCCCGCTTTCGGGGCCGATGCGCCCGCCGATAACGGCAGCAACCCCGAAACAAGGCCCATCAATTGCGCTATTCTCCGGTTACAAAGCCGCAATGCAAGCAGACAAATCGCGCATTTTGGCAGCTTCGGCTGACCAGCGTCTACCTGCGCTATCGCGGGCCTAATCTGCGGTTGCGGCCAGTTATCGAACGCAAATATCAGGAGCGTGCCAGCTGTAACGAAATACTACAACAAAACTTTCCGTGTCGATTGCAGATACGCTTTGCTCCGGCCTGGCATTTGCTCCTTCATAGTTGAGACGTCCCGGCCGTCGGCGCGCTCGATCCGTCGCGCTGAAAGCGGAGATGGCATCTCGGCGCTTGAAGGCGCACTTCATCGGGCCGCTGCGTTTCTGGCGCGAACGCCAGTGCGTACCTCCTAAGCGGGCACCTGGGCTCACGCCAAAACAAGCAACGAATCGCCCCATTTCGCGCGATTAGGCTGAGCAGCCCGCTGCTGCAAAAAATATGCAAATCGCGTATAATGGTAGCTGTCACAAGCCTGAGACTGCTGTGCTTTAAAACTTGACGTTTTTGTGGGTGTTGAAATGTTAATATTTCGCTGAAACCATAAATATTTATGAGAAACAAAAGGTAGAAACGCAAAGTCAATATTTTTGTGCGGTTTCCGTCTAGCGGTCTCGATTTTTTCAGTAAACCACCCCAACTAATTTAATGTAAGTTGATCAGCTACTGTAATTAACTTCTGACGTATAATGTATACTTTCTATAGCCTATGACCGTATATTACATTACGGTGATTTAGATGGCAATTGTGATAAGCCGATAGCTTGTGTTATATAGCCATAAAACAAAATTCTGCAAGCATTAACTACTACTAACGATTAGTTGTGATATTTTAATACACAAGCACAAAGCATATTTTATTTATTTAACTAATCTGATCTTAAGGTCAGTGAAAAACTTTACTGTACGAGGTGTTATTAAAAAATATGCAACAATCACTATTTATAATAATGGTGAGGCTCTAACACCCCGCGTTGGGACATGACTTTTCTGAGAGATTCGACCTCACTATCCAGTGTTCGCATACCCAGGGCCCGATTAAGATTTTTGATGTTCTAGGTTACCAATTGTTTACCCCCCTCCGCTCTATTTTATTATTTATATTTGAGACATTATCAAAAAATTATAAAGAAATTGACTGTTTAAGCAAAAAACTTATTTAATTGTTCCAATTTTCGTTAAATAAGTATATTTCAATATAACGTTAATAAAGAAAATTACAAAGGCCTATTTTTTCTAAAAATTATTTAAGGAAATGCTGCTAAATGCACACATTTTCGAGTAATATTTTATCTAAATCAGAAACATACTTTTTAATAGGACTTTCCTCTGCTGCATTCTGTCATTTTCCATTTGTGTAATTTTCAATAGAAATCTTAAATCTATACCTATTTATGCACAGATTTTTCATTTTTGTACTACGTCGAGCTTCGGGAAATCAACTGTAGCATATGTTTCTGTCACGAAAGACTATTGACCAGAAAACTTCTGATTTCTATCTTTGTTTTCTCAAAAAAAAACCCAGAAAATACTAATAACTGGACCACAGTTTCCTATAAAAGAAATAGAAATCTAGATGAAGTGGAAATCAAAAATAAGCCAAACAACAATATGATGTTAAAGCTCTAGTCAATAACCAAGTAAAAATTCAGCTAAAAACACCTGAATATTACAGAATTATAACAAAAGCTCTGACTGAAAAGGGAACGGAATTTCACACTTATAAACTAAAAGAAGAGGGAAATTATAAAGTGGTGCAAAAAAATATACACCACTCCATCGACTATAAAGATATCAAAGGTGAAACTGAAAAATTGGGGCTCGAGATCACAAACATTTGTAATGTAAAACAATTTAAAACTAAATTGCCTCTCCCAATGGTTTATGTCGAGCTTAAACCAGCCCCTAACAATAAAAGCCAGCTACCCGCTAGATGTGTAAAATGTGCAGGCGATCACCTCACGGAACAATGTCAAAGATAAGAAAAATCCCGCGATGTCCGCTGCGTCCTGTGAAAACATCCTGCGAATTACAAAGGATGTACTATATATAAACAGCTACAAAGTAAACATTTTCCAACCCTGCGACAAAAACAGTACATACCACCCCCACAAATTAGACAATACCAACAAATACAACCGGGACTATTGTATTCACAAATAGCTTCAGTACAACAAAAAAATCTGAACCTGCTGTAAATCTCCCACAAACAACAAATACTAGCCATCCAAACCAACAAGCAAACGACATACAAGAATTAAAAAACATAATGTTAAAGCTATCAGAACAAATAGGAACAGTATTAAACCTATTAACAGCCGTCCTTGCAAAAATTAAATAATGGACAGACACTTACAGCTTGCCTAAATGGAACGCCAACGGCGTGTCACAGCACCTTGAAGAATTAAAACTATTTGTTACTAGTCACAACATTGATGTGTTACTTATTTCGGAAACACATCTTACTGGTCGGGGCTTTATCAAAATCTCAAATTATGCGGTTTATACCACGAACCATCCGGCGGGAACAGCTCGTGGCGAGTGTGCCATAATAATCAGAAACACAATCAAGCACCATCAACTAGAAAGCCACAGTAGCGATTTTCTCCAAGCAACAAGTGTGTCAATTCGGCGTAGTATTTCCCCCCTAAACATGCTGTTAAAGAAGAACAATTTACAAACTATTTCAAAACCCTTGGGCAACGATTCATTGCGGGCGCCGATTACAATGCCAAGCACACTGACTGGGGTTCCAGAATTACAACGACAAAGGGACGCGAACTAAACAAAACTCTTGAACACAATAACTTGCGGCACCTATCCACGGAGAACCCACATATTGGCCAACGGACCCAAACAAATTTCCTGATTTGGTGGACTTCTGCATAACAAAAGGAATTCATCAAAGTCATGCCAATATAAAATCCTGCTTCGAACTTTCCTCTGACCCCAGGATTGGGGAATCCTGATCACCCTTACCACTAAACCCTCAAAAGAAACAACTCCTAAATTAAGCAATAACCGTACAAATTGGAACACCTTTCGGTACGTCGTAAATGTTGAACTAACCTTAAATATTCCACCGAAATCTCCCGAAAACATAGAGGCTGCAGTCAAATTATTCAATGATATTCAGCGGGCATGTTGGAAGGCCACGCCAATTATACTCGATACAGTCACAATTCCTGATTGCCCCTCAATTATTAAACAAAAAATTCTAGATAAAAAAAGACTTCGAAGAAACTGACAAAGGCTGGGTACACCTGAAAGCAAACTACTACTCAACAGAGCAACTCGAGAGCTACAAGATCTCCTTAATAAAAACAAAAGCGATTGCATCGAAACATTCCTTAAAGACTTATCACCCACGGAAGCGACGGATTATTCCCTGTGGAAGACAACAAAAAAACTGAAACAACTAAAAAGATTCTCTCTGCCCATTCGCAACCTCCAGTATTTGCTGTACACTTGACATCTGTGTTCCAGCCACATCCTTCAGAAAATCTCCCCCAAGAAGAAGACAACCTCACTCAAACACTGTTTCAACCGTACCAACTTGAACCGCCTATTAAAAAATTCAAAGCTGCTGAAGTTCATGAAGTCATTAGCACATTCAACCCTAAAAAGGCTCCAGGGTATGATTTAATAAATGGTAAAATACTCAAAGACCTACCTGCCATCGGTACACAGTACTTAACTCAGTTATATAATGCAGTCCTTCAGAATGGTTATTTTCCATCCCAATGGAAAGTGGCACAGATTATACTTATCTCAAAGCCTAATAAACCCCCCAACGAGCCAAAGTCCTATCGACCGATAAGCCTTCTGTCTATAGTAGCTGAAATTTTCGAAAAGCTCTTAGTACAAAGACTAATTCCAATTATTGATGACAAAGAGCTACTACCATTCCACCAGTTTGGTTTCCGAAAGTTGCACTCAACAACTGAACAAATCCATTGGGTAGTTCAAACAATCAATCAAGCCTTTGAAGACAAGCACTACTGCTCTGCTGCGTTCCTAGATATATCACAGGCATTTGATAAAGTGGGGCATACGGGACTCCTATGCAAACTAAGAACACTCCTCCCCCTAAACTACTTCCTAATCCTGCAATCCTATCTCCTTAATAGGTATTTTCTGGTTAAATACGAAACTGCAACCACAAATCTTTTTCCGATCAACGCTGATGTACCCCAAGGCAGTGTTCTCGGACCACTGCTCTATCTCTTATACACAGCAGACTTCCCGACAATACCAGAAATCACAACAGCCACATTTGCGGATGACACCGCGGTTCTGGCTACTGACAGAGACCCAGTCGCAGCCTCACAAAAACTTCAAGCCAATTTAACTGCAATTGACAAATGGTTAACAAGCTGTAGAATCAAAATAAACGAGTCTAAGTCAACTCAAGTAACCTTTACCCTGCGCAGAGATACGTGTCCCCCGGTTCAGATAAAGAATAATCCTTTACCGCAAAAAGAAGAAGTAAAGTACCTTGGGTTACATCTTGACAGAAGGCTAACAGGGCGCAAGCATATCTTCAGTAAGCGTAAGCAGCTGGGATTAATTTTAACCAAGATGTACTGGCTACTGGGACATAAGTCGAAGTTATCATTAAACAATAAACTCCTTTTATACAAGGTAATTCTCAAACCCGTATGGAGCTACGGGATTCAACTTTGGGAAACATCTGCCAACTCTAACTTAGAAATCCTTGAACGCTTCCAATCTAAAGTGCTGCGCATGATTGTGAACGCGCCCTGGTTCGTGTCATACACGGCTATCCGTAACGATCTTCATATGCCTTCAGTGAAAGAAGAAGTCAGCCGTTTCAATGCTAAATACAGTCTTAGTGCACACCCCAACACATTAGTAATGGATCTTATAGTTCCCCAAAATCGCAACCGAAGACTCCAAAAATATATACTAAATGACTTGCCCACTAGATTTCCTACTTAATCAATATAAAGTCTTGGTTTATTTTATTTTAGTTTTAAGATCTAGTTTATAAGTTTACTTTTATACCCAAAAACTCAAAACTCATCTAGATGACAATTGTTACATCCTACTGGGGATGCTTCTACATGTACAAATAATCTATCACAGAATTTACTAAATGCAACTTGTGCAGATTGTAAATAAATTGGGATTTCAATAAAAAAAAAATGGATTGGTAGTTTTTGCAAAGCTAAAAGGTTCACAACTTTAACAACTCTTAAGAGGACATTTTGCTACTTCAAAGCTTCTTCTTTTATTTAAATATACACTTAAAATTAAACTTTACAAACCAATTTGAACCTAATTTTAAAACTAATTTTTGCCACCTATTTTTTGGGCATTCTGTACCGTTTTTTTTCAATATTTTCTATTTGGTGCTATTTTTTCCAGTTCCTACCCCTTATCGTTTTCAGGTCTGCCTCCACATTATTCATCCATCTTTTTCTCGGTCTACCTTTTCTTCTCTTTGCTATTGGTCTTCTACTTATGGCTAGCTTTAGGAGCCTCTCTTTACTTAATCTTTCTAGGAGTCCTAGCCACCTTACACGCTGTGCTTTGGCGATTGCAATAATATTAAAGTTTTTATACAACTCTTATAGCTCCTAGTTTGTTCTTCTCCTTCACCTCCCCTCGGTTTTGATTCCTCCATGAATCGTTCGTAGCATCTTTCTTTCCTATCTTTTCATCTTTTCTTCTCCTTCTTTGTTGAGCACCCACGTTTCACAGGCATACGTAGTTGTAGGTCTTATAACTGTGGAGTAGATTCTTTTCTTTGTCCTTCTTGACACATACGACGATTTTATAAGTGCCTTCAAGTATCTATATTTCCTGTTTCTCTTTGCAATTCATGCTTGAATTTTTAATTCTTTATGTCCATTTTCTTCAATAGTTACACCTAAGTATACGAAGTGATTTGTTCTTTCGAAGTTGTGTTATTTATTGCTTGTTATTAAAATCAGATTTTTTCCCTCTTCTCGAGTTCCTTGGGTTTGTCCCATCACCATATATTTTGTCTTGTCTTAATTTATCTTCAGGCCTGATTCTTTTTTGCTTCTTGTTCTACTTTGGTTATGATCCCCATTCATTTTTTTTCTGTTCTTGCAATGATTGTTAAGTTGTCCGCAAAGGCCATACATTGGTGTTTGTTATTAAATAGAGTACCATCAGTTTTTACTTTTCTATTCCTTATTATTATCTTTAGTATCTGTTTCAAGTGTTGTTGACAAAGGGTCTTCTTGTCTCAACCCTCTTTCTACTCAAAGTCCTGCGATTCCTTCCCATTTCAGGTTATTTTATTTTTTGTATTTTGTAGTGTCATCATCGATAATTTAATAAGTTTTTCCGAAATTTGTAGTTGGCGCATTCCTTCAAACAGCTTACATCTTTTTATGCTATCATATATTCTCGATTTTTCTATTAGTTGGTTCTTCTCTATTTACTTCGCCCCCTTCTTGTTGGTGCTGTTCTAATTGTTCTTCTATATCTTCTTCATTTAGCAAATTTTTAAAATGCTCTCTTTATGTCCCCAATATTTCATTATGCTCTGTTGTTAACATTCCTGCTTTATTTTAGTGTGTTTGTGATATTTCCTCTGCTATTCTTTACTTGTAAAACGATCATTCTATTTTGAAACTTTTTTTCCTTCAGTTATTTTAAGATATATTTCGCACTCTTCATCGTACCAGTTCTTTGTCGTCGTTTACTGTTTTCTCATTGGTAATATCTCTTGCTTTGTGTCGACTATTATCTATTTTAATTGTTTGGATATCAGTCGACATTCTTTGTTGTACTAATTTTATTTAATCTTATTCATTTCTCTTTTGGTATTTTTCCCTTATTTTTGTTTTCTGCAATTTTTCTGTCTCTTTCCGTATTTTTTTTGGGCTTTTCTGTGACCACTTCCTTGTTTTCTCTTAAGTTTTAGCAGGCGTTTTTTACTAAATAATAGTCCGATTCCGCCTCAGCTCCCCTCATGCTTCTTACATTTGTGATTTTACCTAAGTATTTTCTTTCTATTAAGACATGGTCGATTTGATTTTCCACTTTACCATCCGGCGACCGCCATGTTTCTTTGTGGGTTTCTGTCTTTTCGATTTGTGTGCTTTTATAACCATACCTCTTTCTATTGCAAAGTTAATCAACTTCTGGCCGTTGTCGTTCGATATATCCTGTTATTTTCATACATAACTCTTCCTTTTCTGCCTTTACGTTATAGTCCCCTACGACAGCTTTTACATCAAACTTAGGTAATTTTTTAATCATTCTCTACTATCTCATAATGTATTTCCTTTTATCCTCTGCCTTTTCCTCTGATTGAGCATGTAGATTGATAATACTAATATTCCGTTCCTTATCTTTTAATTTTATAGAACATCTTCTATCTTATATAGGGTTAAATTTTATCTTTTTTTTGAGTTTTTTTCCCCAGTAAAAATGCTACACCCAGTAACCAATTTTTCTTGCCACTTTTCTTTTTGTTATTTGTTCCTGTTTTGTCTCTTCTAAAGCCACTATTTTTATACTGATTCATTTAATGTACTACTTGTTTAAGACTCCCCAACATATGTCTCTCTTACGTTCCATGTGCCTATTAATATCGTATTATTTACTTTTTTTTCGTTTTTTCTAATTTGTTCTCCAAAGCTTTCTCTCGCTTACAGTCTTTTTTCGGCTAATACTCCCCTTCTTGTCTTATTTTCTCGATCGTTTACTTTGTATGTTTCATTATTCATTTTTAATTTAAAATTTGTTTGTGAATATACGTTCCACCACAACTTTTTTACTTTCTATTGTGCTCTCTTGCAGTCTTTCTTTTGCTTATCTTTGAATACTGTATACTTGTACGAATTTCTTCATATAAAATATTTTTAATAATTTATTAGTTTTGTTATACTTTTTTTACCTCCTACTTTATGGTTTTCTCTTTTTAACTATTTTTTTAGTTTCTTATCTGCATAATTTTGCTCACATTCTTATAACCTTTCTATATTTCCCTTCTTAGTGTTCGACTTTTTTTGTTACCGTTCATTATTTTTTATTATACTATTGTTCCATTTTTCATTAATCATTATGTCCTTTTTGCAAAAGTACTTTAATGATATATTTTTAATATACTTTCACTTAGGCAGCTATTTCTGCTATTTATTATACTATATCTGTAATTATGTAGAAGACTTTATTTTATTAAAATGCAGTAGTCAAATTATTAAGCATGCATGTCATTTTAGGATTCTTGTTACAGTAGCACTGATGTAAGATAATAATCAACAAAAAATTATATTAAGATAAACAATGATTTATAAAAAAATCTTATCTTATTCGATATATTGTCATCCCTTTTTGCGGGTATTACAACTCGCTTTCTATTTTATTTTTCCAAACCTCTACGAGTTTCTGCTTAATTACTAACAATTTTTTTAAAGTTTGCTTCCTAACTAATTCTCACGGGTTGTTTGAAGAGATAAAGTTTGGATAATTACCAAGCCAGGGTAAAATAATGTTTTTTCACTCCCTCAAATATGGTGATGCTACCTGCATAAAAGTTTTTTATTTAAAAACAATTCTTTAACTTGTAACATCATTTTTCTTATTTCTCTCATTATCCCTTTGACAATATAAAAATGGTCAATGCTATTTTCTGTGATTTATGAACCACACCGTGATGATGTGTAAGGCTACTTACTGCAGTCTTTGTTAAATTGTTTTTTCTGAAATGCGTCCGAACGAATTTTGATTTGACTATCAAAATCTGGAATATGAACTCGTCTAGGTCAGAAAATGTTACCAATTGTTGTTTCATTTGCAATTTCTAGCTAGTTGTAATCTCCTCTTCATAGTTTCTGTTAGATTTTACATATTCTTTGAATTCACTTAGATATTTTGATATGAATTGGGAACATTATATTTACTTATTTTTTACAATTTGATTTGAGCTGTGTTGGATGTAGCAATATAATCTTCAAAGTAGTCTATGCGTTTCAGAAATGATAAAATCTACGTTATTTTTATTACTTAGTTCACGGGATGAACCGCGTCTATTTTGGGAAAATTCTCGACGTATCGGCATTGGCTTTCATGCCATTTTCAAGAGGTTAGCTCTTCACTCGGAGTCTCAATCTACCTACTCCCCAAGGAGAGCTATGAGTCTTTGCATAAGACTGACCTTTTCGTGTGACCTGGTTGATCTTTTATAGGTCTAGAAGTGAAAGTTTGTTTGGGGGGAGATACGTTGTGTTGGGGAAAGTTTGTAGGATTAAGGGTGTTGCGTAATTGGCGGTGCGGAGTAATAAGGGACTTCCACATGACAGGCAAACGCTGGCTGTCATCTCTTGTGTTGAGGCACTGTGGGCGTTTTTCTATTTCAATTGCCTCACGTACTATTCTGCTGGTAAAATGGGAAATGGGGGCAGTGGTTTTAGCCCCAGAGAAATTAATTTTGTGGCCTGTTTCTTTGCTGTGTTTGGCAAGTGCCGAACCATTATCGCTTTTCCGTACGGCCAGAGAATGCTCGTATATTCGGCTAGATACTTGCCGATTTGTTTGACCTATGTAGGTCCTTTGGCAGTCTCCACAAGGTATTTCATACACTCCTTGGGATTCACTGGGGCAGTGATCCTTTGCTGAGCGAATAAGCCCAGATATTTGGTTGTTGGTCGTAAAGACCGTGCATACATTTTGCCTCAATAGTATGCGGCTTATTCTATCGGTGATGCCTCTGATGTAAGGTAGAAATGCTTTTTGTTGGTCAGGAGGGTTTTGGGATTGAGAGTTAGTGTTTATATTTATATTTTTGATTATATTGGTTAAGGATTTGTGGGAATATCCATTTTGCAGAAGGGTGGTGGTAATGGATTTAATTTCTGTTTGGCAATTTTTCATATCGGAAAGTCTGATGGATATGGTTATGAGGTATTTTGCAACCGAATGGATTTGGGCGGGGTGGTGATGGGATTTGGCATTTAAGTAGCGGTTAGTGTGAGTGGGTTTTCTGTAGACAGTGTAATAAAAGCTGTCATTAGAAGGATTTCTTGTTATGAGAGTATCTAGGAAGGGAAGGGAATTGTTATGTTCAGTTTCCATGGTAAATTTGATATTGGTGTGGATTTGGTTGAGGTGGGAAAGGAATTCTGGAAGGGTATCGTGTCCATGAGGCCAGATAACAAAAGTGTCATCGACATATCGTATCCAGCAGGTAGGTTTAAGGTGAAAGGAAGCAAAGGCTTTTGTTTCAAAATCGGTCATAAAAAGGTTAGCAATGACAGGTGAAAGTGGGAAACCCATGGGAGCACCATTAGTTTGGCGGTAAAATTTATTTTGGAAGGTAAAGTTAGTATTTATTTATTAGGGAGAGGATATTATTATTTATATTATACGTTGACTTTAATAACTGTAGGGTATCAGGAATTGGGATGTTTGTAAACAAAGAAACGACATCAAAGCTAACCATAATGTCACCTTTGCGTATAGGACGGTTTTCAGTATTTCTAGGAAATGATAGGAGTTTCGGACTCTGTGAGAGGTTGGAGAGTCTTGGCAAGGTATTTGGCTAAGTTGTGGGTGGGAGAACCGAACGCACTAACTATAGGGCGTAAAGGAAGGTTCTCTTTGTGAATTTTTGGGAGGCCATACAATATGGGAATTCTGGACGATTTTTCTCGGGGTATGAGGAGTTTCTTGGTATCAGATAATAGGTTGGAGTTAGTAATAAGGGTTTTGGTTTTCTTTTCGTAGTAGGTAGTGAGATTATTAGGTACATGGCGATAATCAGAGGATTTAAGTAAATTGTGCATCTTACCGATGTAGTCCGCAGTATTTAGGATCACTGTAGCGTTGCCCTTATCTGCCTGTAAAATTGTAATATTATTATTTTCTTTTAGGGCTTTTAAGGCGCGTAATTTGGAGGCTTTGATATTTGGTTTTGGTAATTCGGCTGTACGTAGCACTTTGGCTACATCTTGCCTGGTTTCATTGGCCACATTTTCGGGAAGGGTGGAAATGGAGGACTCTATTTGGGATATAATTTGTTCAGTGGGAATGCGGTTTGGTGTTACAGCAAAGTTAAAACCTTTTTCCAAAGCCTGAATAGATAGGTTGCTTACAGGGTAGTCAGAAAGGTTATGTACCGTCGTGTTGGTCAGGGATGGTTGGGTATTGGGAATTTTACTTTGGCACAACTTGGAAAGTTTGCGTTTCTGGGTGTCGGTTTTCTTTTCGGATATGCGCGACGCTTTGTCGTGTATAATCCTAGAGAAAGCATCCCTGATAATAGGATGAATTTTGGAGGAACTTAATTTATGGAAAAGGCCATAAAGTTCCAGATTGGTATTGGCGAGGTTTTTACGGGTAGCATGGATGGCGTTTCTAAGCAGAGATAGCTCTGCTTTTTTAAGGATACGGGAGATGGTGGATGATTTCTGGTGATGTTTTAATCGCAAACCAACAGGTATCACCTGTTGGTCTCTGCAGCATTTTAAGAATGCAAGATCACACAAAAGTTTGGCCTTACGTAAAGTAAGCTTTGAATATAGCTTAGTTAAGTTTAAAGTTTCCTCCCCGTAGAGGCGTATAAGATGTTCGGATAGGTTTCCGCGGTTAACTATGTTTAAACAACTTAGTTCACGGGATGAACCGCGTCTATTTTGAGAAAATTCTCTGCGTTTCGGCATCGGCTTTGATGTCATTTTCAAGAGGTTAGCTTTTCACTCGGGGTCTAAATTTTTTTTTACTTGCCAGCATATTTAATATTTATTTTTACCTAAGTTTTATTCAGCATGAAACAGAACTTATAATCTTATTTTAAGACACTGAAATAAAATTAAGAACATAATTACGGTTAAGTAAATGCTTACATTTAATCTCTACTTGGATCATTTATCTATAAGTTGTTTTTAAGTACTTGAATTCAAAATGTTTCTAATAAATCGATTACAAACTGAAACGTTTTTTTTAATGCACGGTTTTTTTCTTCTATCACTTAAACTGATGACTCATTAGAAGAGGCCTTCCATGACTGTCTTAATAAACTTCTTGAAAATTCATACATTTCTTGGTTTAATAATCAATGTTATCTTATGTTCACTTACAATATTTTTACTGGTGTATTAAAGCTTTATTATTATATATACTATTTTACTCAAAAACTAAAATGACTGTTTGAATAAAACACATGCTATTTATTTATTCATCCAAATTTATTTTGTCTCCTTCCATTGTGATACACATACGCCAATGTTTAATCCAATATTGAAAACAGTTTTTATATTTACATTTTGGAATTTTCATTGGCACTTTCTTTAATTTTCGTGTTATCAATTCAGCCGAGTTAAATCTGCTTCCTCAAAGTACCTTTTTTACTCGACCAAACGGGAAAAAGTCATATAATGACATATTTGAAGAATACGGTGCTTGTGAAGCAGTGCTTGTTAAATTTTGGGCGAAGAATTCACGAATATATTGCTGAGTTCTGCTGACAAATATTATAAACCCAAAATATTATTTTAAATTGCACTTACTTATTAAACCTATTGATATCCCTACATCCTTAGCAAGCTATCTTACAGTGAAATGACGTTTTCGCATAACTTCGTTTCTATTTTTTTTTTTAATATATTCTTTGGTCATTAATGTTGATGAACAACCAGAACAAGATTCATCTTATACAAATTCACAATTTTTTTGAACAACTTGTGCCAATGAAATACAGTTTTTCCCAATGAAGATTGATCACCGAATGCTTTCTGCGCCATTTTAAATGATTCGGGAACATCTTTATTTGCCTCTATTCAAACATTTTGCAAATGAAAATTTGTGACAAACAAAATCAAATAAAATTCAAGTAAAAAAATTGTCCATGGGAACGTTAGGAGGTAAAGTTACCACAATGCAGGCAGCATTTTCACGATGAACTTCAAAACTAATGCGTTGGGATAGATACGAACAAGAACGTAATTCCCCAGTGATAAATCGTAGACGTAAACTAATATCATTAAGTAAAGTGATGGCATCTTCCACTAAGGAAGTCTCAAGAGCAAATGGGATGAATAGATAACTTTGATAAATAATGGTTTTATACTTATTTCTCTTCTTTGTGGAAGCTAATTCGGTAGCAAAACAGTTTTTTTAAAATAAATGAAGAGGCCATCATGGTGACACAAGCCATTAGTTTCCAAGCAAGAAGATGTACCAGTAGAATAAATAGCACGCTTTAAAACTTTATTAATTCTTCTATATCTATATTGTCTTCCTGCGCTCTTTTTACATTGGGGACAATGATAACCGAGACTATCCACTTCTGCTCCGCAAACGATTTTGTAGGGAAAGAAAATGTTTAATCCAAGAAGAAGACCAATAACAATCTTAAATGAGTTTTCATCAAGAAATGTGTCTAGAGCCAAAGAAGTTAGTACGTTGAGCCAAGCGGAGGATTCATGACAATTAATGGATTCAAAACGAATTAGTTATTTGATTCAAGTTGATATTATCCCAATCTTTTTGAAAAGTAGGACATTCTGGAACTGGTTCTCCATTTAACTTTTTCCACACTCTTAAAGCATTCTGATAAGTATCAACACTAGTCAGGTCTTAAGAAAAACGTAGTATTAAATTGACGAGAGCTAAAGTTGTGTTTAAAAAAGAAAAACCTCTATAACGAACGGGTAACGATGTTTGTAGCCATTGATCATTACTTAAAAAAACATTAAGACGAGATTCTAAGCCAGATTTGAATAGATTATCTGCAATATCTATAGTCCCGAAACTTTGAAGATATGAGTAATACGAAGAAGATATACCAATCTTGGTACGAGTAGGCATTGCTGAAGAAGACAATATGCAATGTGCGGTACATGAATAAATTTTCTCCGATATTTTTTTTTTCTAAAATTGGCCTAATCGCATTTTGTTGAACTGGAGCTTCAAATAAAGAAAGATCTTTATTAACTATTGTTATCCCTGGTGAGATAGTATTAATTTCGGTTACTGTTTATGGATCAACATCACCAAGAAAAACAGCGCACATTTGTTTGTGTTGATAAGTCCCAAAGGCTCAAAATGTTTTTGAATGTATAGAAAATCTTGTGAAACAGTATTGGGGTTTCTTGCTATTGTTCCGTCATCCACATATTCATCTAAAATTTAAGTTTTGTGATTATAGAATAGATATACATGCGAAAGAGTAAATGTCTGGAAGTATCACCTTATTGTACACCAGTACTAATAGAGTGATGGAATGTTACCCTTAGTAGTTTCCAACATATCCACACGTTCGAGAGTATTGAAGCGTTGTTGACGTCTACTTTCAGAATAACTTTCGAAGTACTTGAATAACGGCTAATTTAATTTCTTAGACAATGTAAAGCAGCTTCATGTCCACCCCGAGAACCAAAGCCTAGCTGTTGTGGTCTTGAATAATCGCCCATGTTGGAGTAAACTGATTTGCAAGCAATATTTGAGGCAAATCTTTTAAATCAAGTCCCTACTGAAATCGATCTACCATCGTTCTTAGAAAAGGCACACAGATATGTCCCATACAAAATACGGATTATTGACGAAAGTTTTACCAGCAAGTATCATATTGCAAAATTTTGTGAAAGCAAGAATTAATTTGTTGATATGATCGCTCATGGAAGCACATAAATCCATAAAATGTTGAGAAGTGAATCCATCCAACTCTCTTGCAGATCCCCTTTTAAAAGTCAACCTCAGTAACGGTTAAAGGAGTAAAGCTGAAATCAGACTTTGTTGCATCAGTAGACGAATCTTCTGGACTAACTCTTCTGAAGAGGAAAGCATCCGAATGGCTCCATAAATACTTCAGATACCTTGCTTTTGACACGTCTCGGGATGTTCACAGTAGGCTTCATTTTTTTGGATAACAATGGAAAAGTTTTCATTTTGATCTTGTTTTTATGCAAGGGACTTTTATTATTTGCCGCAATTTGAGGAGCATAAAATGTAAAAGTTAAAGTAAAATTTCCACGCAGTCATTTATCAGATTAGCAAATGTAAAAGCTGTGACAATTCGGGCTCCTTTAGGGATTCCCTTAAGAACTTCAGAATTTCTTTTTAGATTCCCAAGGTGCAAGGAAACTGTGTGATTACAAATTTGTAATATTTGTTTGGGGTGCAAGATTCTTGTGCTTCATTGAGGGGTGAATCCGTAGTCCGTAGACATTTAATTATAAAGTCAGGGGATTTTGGTTCTTGAGTAGCTCCATTGGTCATGCAAGATTGGCAAAACCACGAAGAGGACGATTCCTCAACTCCACAACGTCAATATTAGTTAAGGGTAAGCATTCAACATGAAACCAGTGAGAACACGAATTTCAAAATATAGCCTGTGTAGAGAAGGTTCCATTAAGGCAACTACAAGGGCAGAAGACAGTGCTTGACATTTTCTTTTCACCAAATCTTAATTTATTAAAACATATAAATTTTTCAGCTCTCATTTATTTTTTTAATGTATATCGTATTTTCTCTATATTGTTGTTATATATTTTTTTATTTTATTATTTTTTTATTATTTACTAACTCTGCCCCCTCCGCGTAGTGGCCCTTGGCCCAGTTGTTACCTGCATCGCTTTGCCCGAAGACAAAGTTGTCTGGCCGGAAGATCTGCCCGAACGGGCCTGGCCGCACAAAGTCCATGGTGCCTGGCTCCAGGTCTACCAGGACCGCTCTGGGAACATACTTCCCGCCGGTGGCTTCATTGTAGTATACGTTGATTCTTTCCAGCTGGAGGTCTGAGTCGCCATGATAGGTTTCGGTCGGGTCTATTCCATGCTCGTCGGATATGACTTCCCAGAACTAAAGAAGAGATGTCTCTGTTAACACGAGTGGTGAACACAGTACACAATCTCCTCACCTTCGCTCCAATTTGGTTTCCACACTGACCTGCTTGAATGTATACAATTTCTCGCATTTTATCTGATTTTTATTGTAACGAGTGCTTTATTACCCGCTCTCAAACGAAAATTTTCTATCGCTTGCGGTTCCGGAAATATACCTCGGCCGCGCCTGCCGGCAAGCCAGAATTTGTCATTCGGAGGCGTTCGGGTCGGCACGGAAAGGCACGAACAATTTTTGCTATATGTTGAACTTTGACCTGTGTGACAGCAGCAGCAGCGGCACTCATAATTTTTTTTATATATATAACGAGTGCTTTATTACCCGCTCTCAAACGAAAATTTTCTATCGCTTGCAGTTCCGGAAATATAATACCTCAGGCCGCGCCTAGAATTTGTCATTCAGGCGTTCGGGTCGGCACGGAAAGGCACGAACAATTGACAGCAATAGTTGAACTTTGACCTGTGTGACAGCAGCACTCATAATTTTTTTTTGTATATATATAATTATATTATAATTTAGCAATACTCATTTCATGTTTAACATATTAATGCAACTCCTTTATTCAACAACAAAGAGTTGCTCGTAAAAAAGTGTTTTTGGCGTCCTAGACTGACAATTTTTTACCCCCAAATTTTTCGAAGGTAGGAACGTGGAACAATTTATTTACAGATGATAATAGTGGGATAAGTTGGTGCGGCGACCTTACGATCCTAAAGATAGGCAACCAAATGTACGTTTAGGGCTCAGTCACGCCACATTTCATATCAGCTGTCTTTATTTACTTTCTGTTCAAATGTAAAGATAGAAGATATTAGGCGTTTCAAAAATCGACAAAATGTAACTAAACTGCTGCAATCTATAAACTATTTAACCTATCAGACTGAAAATAGTAGCGAATGTCACTGAAGGTTGTGCCAATATAAGAAAAAAGTTTTTTAAATTACGACTTTAGCTCAAATTTCAAATTGAAGTCACATATTTTTGAGCAAAGTATTATTCAAATAATAAAAACACTATTTTTGACTATTCTTTATGAAGAATGCAGAGTCGATTACTCTTTTTCTTTTAAACTTATTTTTACTTAAAACTATTGATAAAAAAGGGAAACATTGAGATTTTAGCATATCCGCGCTCTTCGAAATGCGTTCGTTTCGCGAGGGTTTCCGCCATTCGAGCCGCCGGGGAGCGGCGAGGAGACAAACAAAAAATCGCCCGGAAAACGCGGCACAATGGGTCGCGGACCTCGCATTTTCTCCCGCGCTCCGGGCTGGTTTTCCATCTCGTCTGCACATACATACACGTACGTATGTACGTAGTCCATATACATAAGCGTGAGCCCTCGACATAAACACATCCCATCAGGGCCCGCTCAATCGAGAGACGAGCCCTCTGGAGTTGGTCGCGTCATTGTGGGGCTGCGTTCGTTATCGTGAGGACTGTCATGCCAAAACACGGGCCCAGAATGTTATCAGAGATCTCTTTCAAATCTTGCTGAATGCATAAGGGCGGCCGTGATGTTATCGGCGCTTGCTGCAGGCGCGGCAGCTGCGACCCCGGCCTCGCCGATCCTCCGGGTGGGTGCCGCCGCTCCCCATACAGCGCCGCTGCGGCTCCGGGGACGTTCGTTCTTCGGCCACCTTTCCTCTCGGATGCGAGCCGTGTGCGCGCCTGGGCGCGGCGCGCCGAGCGCCTAATGCACCTCGAGTGCCTTTCGGCCCTCTATACATCGCCGAGTATTAATGCCGCGGGTAATTAGTGCGCTCGGTGCCGTTTGTACGAGCAGGGGTGCAAATTTAGTGACTCGCGCAATCCAAACTGTTCAACTCGGCGCTTAATTACTCGATTCTTGTTAATTATCGTATAAACTTATAACTACAAGAAATAGCTTTGCAATTATAGTTCTCATTTTCAACGAACTTAAAAAGTTCGTTACTGAATTCTATATGTCTGTCGGTCTGTCTGTCGCTGTCACAAAATTATGGATTTTTTAAAATTTTAAAATGGATTCTTATAGGAAATTTTACGCTGATTTCAAAATCGAAATCAAAAAGTTTTTATCTCGAATAGTTTTCGAATTTCGGAAAATTTCGACATTCGATTTTAATGGATTCTTAAGAAATTTTACGCTGATTTCAAAATGAAGAAAATTCTATTCGAATAATTTTCAGATATTCGATTGAATTTCGAAATTCGAAATAACGAATTTTAAATGTGATTCTTATAGGAAATTTTACGCTGAATTCGAAAATGAAAAAAATTCTATGTCGAATAATTTTCAGATATTCGATTTAGAATTTTCCCGAAATTCGAAATCGAAATCGAAAGGTTTTTTTAAGTTCGTTCTGGGATTGCTTACAGAGCAATCTCTTCGCCGGCCCCATGTTTTCACTTGTCTTCTTGATTGGAGAATATAAAAAGGAAATTTTTAGGTTATACTTCAGGAAAGTCAAAAGGACGTCTTATGAGTAAGCTCAATCCCTTCCGTATAATCAACAATTTACGATTGTTGACAAAATTAATCGAAAATATGACCACACAACAGTCCGCACCGGAAAATCGTTGATAGAAAGTATTGCGTGGTTTGACTCCAAAAACTCTCAAGTTGACGAAATAACCAAGAAGTATAAATAATCTGACTACCAAATAATTTGATCGCAAGATAAGTAATAAATTTTCCCTCAAATTAAAAGAGAAGGCCAATAAGAATGCTGGGCGGAGCATAACTAACCCGGCAAAAAAATGGGCGTGGCGAAGTCGACGATCAGTTTAAGAGAGCACCATAAACCTCACTACAAGTCTTTTATCCTGAAAAAACGCCAATTGTTGACTAAAAAAACAAAATAGATAGGAAGTTGAAGGCTTAAGCACTACTGAACAATATTGAACACGACAGCGTTGGCTTTCTGAGATTATTTTCAAACAGGAAGGTAAATCGCCAAAACGACCGTTAGATCTGTCAAGATATTTTTGAAGTACATACAGTCATATATACAAAGTTGTCTGTCCCTGCCACGGTGCTGGAGCTTGTGAGAAGTGAGGAGTATATTATTGTATCTCGCTTCATTGAGGCGGGCATGAAGGTGGCGACTACATCAACATGCTAGAGACAGTTGTCAAGCCATGGATAGACTATTTACATGTAAAGCGTAATTGAAGAAAAATCAATAAAAGGCATTATAATACCAAAGGCAGTTTTAAAGGCCCCTATCATGGAGGTAACATTTCTTTTTATTGTATTGAAATTATTATTTGCAACCTGTATTAGATACAATAAGCAAAGTTTATAGTGCAGTGTATAAAATAGCACATTTAATCTATATGAGTGTCATTCCAATAAAGGGCACGATTTTTTATAGTCTGGGTACTATCAGGAAGTTATTTATTAAACCAAAAGAATAAATTAAGGTTTAAATTGTTTTAGCCTATGAGTTTGTGCACTATTGTCCAGCAGGTTTACTGCGTAGGCATTTGTGTGATACGACAGATTGTTTAAGTATTTTTCACCGCAATCACTATTTTTACTTTTAAGTCCCTTACTATATTTGCGTTTCTCACAAAATATTTTCAGTGGTTTGTATGATTGAATTGACTGCTGTGTCCATAAGTGTAGACCATAAGACCATATTGGTATTAGTGCTACCTTGTAGATTCGTAACTTGGTAGTAAGAGATAACGCAAATATTTATCCAAGAAAGCTAAAGTTACCAAAATACCTAGTTGTATTCGTTTTTTCCAGACGTGGGTTTTCCACGTTAGTCCCTTGTCTGAGTGTATCCCCAGATATTTCATTCCTTTTATTTGCGCTGGTGAGATGTTGTTTATGTAAATGGTGGTGAGATACCTTTACATTTGATGAATGTAAAGGGGCTAATTTTTCCTAGTTAATCTTAATTCTCCATTTTAGCCCATTTTTCCATTTCATACAAGGTGAATTGGAGAACTGTGCCATCTACTGTAGGATACTTGTGTTCACTAAAACAACATTGTCGCCTGCAAAAGTTTCCGTAACGGAATGCGTGTTTGTGGGGAAATCAGGTACGAAGAGTAGGTACAGCATTGGGCTAAGTATACTTCCTTGTAACACTTCTAATTTTATTGGATGTAACTCAAATAGTTCTTGCCCATATTTCACTTGGAAATATGGCCTGTCTTCTAGGAATGACTTAATTATGATCAAGAAGCATGGGAGTGTTTATTTTAGTTTTTATAATAGCCTTTTACGCCGGACCTGGTCTAAAGCCTCTTTGTCGTCTAGAAATGCCGCATAGCAGTAATCCTTTCCCTCGAATGGTGAGTTGATTTTATCCCTTCGAAACCCTAATTGGTGGTCTAGTATTAAGTTCAAGTGTTCTATGATAGGTTCTGATTTATAGTAAACAGTTGTAAGGTCTGTAAGAGAAGACCTTATTTTGAGCCTTGTCAAGTTTTGGTATAAGGACCATTTGAGAAACCTTCCTTTGAATCGGAAAGTAGTGTATTCTTAACACTGCGTTATATATTAAGCTACTGCCTAGTGATTAGGTCGTAACCTGGAAATTTTTTGGTGCTGAGGTTATTTTGATCATCTCTTTTATCTCTGTGACTGTGAAAAGTTAAGAAGTGGTGTCATTTAAAAAGATGCGTATAGTGCTTTACTTATTTCTTGTTCCTCATCCAGAGTTAGTTGAGAGGGCAGTGGCTGAAATACTGTAGCGAGAATGTTGGCGAAGATTTCGGGTTTTTCTTTATCTAAACGTGTCCAAGATCCATTGTGTTTTTACATGGGGGATATTAGGTGGCGTTGGTATTTAATCTAAGTTGTGACTCCGTAATGTGTATATTCACTGTGGCACTCAAATTTTGTAAGTATGCATCGAAGAAGTTATTTTTTAGTTTCTTTGTTAATTTTTTTCAGGTAGAGGGCTGCCTGATTATACCATCTTATCTGGAGGATAATATGTGCACTGCCATATTGTTTGTAATCTAATAAAAATCTGGTGTGAACATCACACGACTTTCCTTATCCTATTATTTGGGTCATTCTGGCAAAAATCCTAGGCTTAAATTTTTTTTCGAGTTCCTATTTTACCAACTTTTACTTTAAATTCATGTTTATCTCGTGATAACAAATCATTTTTATTCTCATGAATGTTTTGTATCTTTAACCGATTTTGCGACCTTTCAACCAAACGACTCGGCCGATTTTTACCAAAAGTTTCGCACTGCGTCGCCTACCTACATGTAACTTGCATACCAAATTTCAAGTCTCTAGCTGTTACGGTTCTCGAGATATCCTGTTTACTGACAGACCAACACACAGGCAGACACACACACACACAAACAAACAAACCAATGGCTCAAACCAACTTTTTTGGTGTCCTGAGGCTATATTTCGTCCAGAAATGTGAAAAACTGGGTAGGTCAAATTTTCGCCGATTACATTACTTTCCTTATTATAGGCTAAGGAAAGTAAAAAAATTTATGTCTAGCTAGTTTTCAAAACAACTCCCAGTTTATGCTATGGTTAATGGTGCTTACTGTAGCTACTACAGGCGAGTGGTCAGAGTATAGGTACCAGTTCGGCGAGATCTTTAGATAGCCAGGCGCTATATCTTTTGTCCCAAAAAAGGGTCAGTGGACCAGTGGGTCTGTAGCTGAAGTTTTTTGTATCATTGATACAGTGTTTTCCTACTACCTGGAGCTGATAATCTGGATCTACATAAATTGTTTTTTGCGTTATCATCTCTTCCGGCTAAGAATCTTCCTAGTGAGTTGAAGTTTTATAAAGCCTTCTTTGTTGGAAGAATAATTTGGTGGGCAATATACGGTTGAGACTGCTAAGGCTGCAAGCCAGTCTCTTAATTTAATATTAAAGAAGATTTTACTACCATAAGATACGTACTAAGACAGTAAGCATTTTATTTAGCTATTATAATTTGATAAACTATTAAGGTACTGATTAAAAGCACTATTGGATGTTTACTCTTAAAAAACGTAAAAATGTTTCATCTTATACACTCCTCTGAAAAGATTGAGAATGAAATCTTCGTTTTCTATTTAATATTAGAATTTTTATATAAAGATTAAAAATTGCCTATAAATTATGTATTTATGAAATGCTGAAATAGTAAAAATAGAGATTATTTTTGAATAATTGGATAAAATACTTTAGTCTACAATATTCCTTTTTGTATATGATATGGTACAGAAAATATATGTAAAAATGAGCAAAATGAGAAGACTGTCAATACCAGAGTTGCTAAATTTGGCTAACCTCTTTACATTAAGTGTTAGATGAAGATTAAATATATGCATAAATGAATTCCTATAAATCAAATTATTGTACAATATATTGAATAGCTTAAATTAAATTATGTAAATGTAAGCAATGAATTAAAGCGAAATGAAAAGAATGAAATTAAGAAAGTTTCAATTGAATTTCTAACTGACCTTTGAAATATCCATGAAGCAAGTTAAGAGACTTTAGGGCTGCTTAGCTGTTCTAACATTTTATTCTTCCTTCAAATATCGTCACTGTAAATTTCTTTGCCAAAGAAACGAGGTGTAAACAAGAGTAATACATACTTAAATTTTTTTAAGTTGTTTTAAATAATTTAATCCTTTTGTTCAATAAATACAAATTTGTTTTGTCACATTTTTATTATTTTATGCCAGTATTAACAATGTCATTAAGAACTAATATTTTAAGTACCCCCAAAAACCCCTAACTTGCTTCACGGATGTCTTAAAACAGTTGAAAATTTGACCCATGTTTATTAAAACTTTTTTGCTTAAAAGTCTATAAACAAAGTTTTGGAACATTCCCATGGAACGCCTTATAGAACAATCAATCAAATTACTATCAAGGATAAGAACCGCGAAAATATTTGTACAAGCCACTAAAGGATTTCGAACAACTTTTGAAGAAAACCTGACAATTAAAAATTGGTTAGCGATGGTTAAAGTCCGTTGAAATACGCAGCTTATTTTCTATAAAGAAGGAATATGAAAATACTAATAAGTTTAAAGTAAACGCAAATAAATACAAGATATGTTAGAGTAAACTAAAGGTATATTTATCAATATATTTGTGTTAAAATTATTACTACAAATACAAACGATATTAAACAAATTAGCAGCAACTGTTATATAATTATATTATATATTAAAGCTACTCTCCGAAACTACCTGAGCAAAATTTATAAACTTAAAAATAATTCTATTACAGATTTTAAGAACCAAGCACCATGCAGCAAAACATTGCAGTAAATAAAGTGGCTATATAAAGTTTTAACTTACTCTTAGAAATATAAAATTTAAATCCAATAAACCTGCAAAGCTTGCAACGCATAGCGAAGTGGCGAAGCAGTCTCCCAAATTTGAAATCCTCTAGTCTAGCTGACCTTTGACCAATCAGATTCAAAATCACCAGCAAACAAGCCTTTTTGGTCACGTGTCGATTGGTGAAAACAGAATTTGGAAATTCCCAGTCGTTCTCGAGTTATTGCTCGGACGGACGGACGGACGAACGAATGGACGGACGGACAGACAGACGAACAACATGAAGTTAGTAAGTGACTCCGCTTCGCTTCGCCACTTAATAAAACGTGTGATACAGTAATAACGAATTAAACTTGCATCAACCAAGATTTCGTTTATATTTTCGGTAGGTCAAAACTGTTTTTTATTTTGAAAACGAGTATCTATTGTATAAGAATAATTTTGATTTAGTTATAGTCATAAGTCAGTGAGAGAGACGATTATTCAGCTATCGCAGCTACAGTTGTATTGAAAAAAAATTATGTCAAAACAACCTCAATGAAGAATACTTCAGTACAACATTGCATCCAAATAAAAATAAAGAAATATGAATTTTTAAACAAATTCTTAGTTCTCTAATATACAGAGTTGTCGAGGTAAATCTGGAAAATACATAAACAATCAAAACACTAAGATAAATTAAATTTATTTATATAAAACAATCAAAAACAACTAGACAACTAAAGCAAATGGACTTGAGAATCATATTATTCAGTGTACCCGACACCTTTAAGAATAAGGATATATATATATATATATATATATACATATATATATATATATATATATATACACTTACCGGCATAGAAATCCGCCCACTCCGGTTTCTCTCAATAATATCCAGTTATCCACCCTATTTGTTATGGTATTTTCTAATTGAAATTTGAAAAAAATGCTAACTAAAGTGAATTTAGTACAGAAACCGTTATTTTTACTGAATTATTAGTCACACTTCTACTTAAATTATTCTTTATTGTTACCTAGAGATGACAAGATAAAGATAACATTCTTATATAACGTCATTATCCTAAAACAAATTAAACACCACCTTCTCCTAGAGTTTAAAGAAAACTACACACAAACTACTAACGTTGGTGCGGCCGGAATAAGTGGACTGTATAGGTAATTTTAAATTTTGAATAAAGACTTGAAACAAATCTAAAGTTAAAACACTAACCTGAGGAAACGGCGCTTTCCCGCAAATATCGGTTCCCTGCTGTTGGTCCTGGGGCTTCCAGAAAAACAGAATATAAGGATATGAATAAGAAAATAGGACAAGTCACCCCAATCTCCACAGTAGAAGCCGAAACGGTAGCGTCTTTCTGGTGTAAAAGATCCCTTCGTCGAGCCAGATGAAAGAAAATGGACCGAGTTTTTTAGCGGCAAAATTTCGACCCCGAAAAATTAGCCTTTAACAAAAGGCCTGGCAGAAAATTAAAACTTCTGCTACCAATTAAAGCCGCCGGCAAACTCTCGGTTAAAAAGAATAATGTTCTTGTCTTATGGAAAATTTGCCTGCGAGGACACAGCCAGAAAAGGCCAAATGAAAACGCGAACAAAGCAAAAGCGTAATGCCGCGCGAACTAAACCAAGTCGAAGTGCCAAGTGCCAATTGCGCGGCCCGCGGCCCAGAGCGCCGGCCATATCGCAACGCGTGCTTGAACAAAAATTAGGCCGATATCACAAATTTCAAATATGTATCAGAGGGAATCAAAATATATAGCCGGCCCTAATTTTAAACTTAAAAATAAATATAACTTTGAGATTGGCGCGAACAAACGTTACGGTAAAAAAACTGGCTTGGTCCCTTAGCCGTATATTGCCCATTAAATTATTTCTCCAACAAAGAAGGCTTTATAAAACTCCGAACTCACTAGGAAGCAGATTCTTGGCTGGAGGAAATTATAATGCAAACACAATTTATGGAGATCCAGATTATCACCCGCAAATAAAGGAAAAACACTGTATTAAGTGATGCAAGAAATTCAGCTAGGTCATCTGCATATTAACCAACTTACTGGCCCACTAACCCTAGAAAAATACAGAATTCTTTTGTGACAAAAGATATAGCGACTTTGGCCACTCCCCTGTGGAGCTGCAGTAAGGACATCTACCATTGAAACAGCAAGACTAACAAAATTAATTAACAATAGTATAAACTGAAACTATGACAGAGTTGTTCTGAAAAACCAGCTGGACATAAAAAAATTAAATAAAAACCAAAGATTACGAATAATATGGCAGTCCCATATATTGTCTTTACAACTCTATATGTTGTAATGCGCTCGTTCCAATTTTACATTAACATTATCCTTTTTTATAATGCTATTTGTACTGTTCTTTAATATTTGTAAATTATGATATAGCAGTTGTTGTACTTTCATTAGTGCCTTATTATACTTGAACTTTATATAAAAGGTGTTCCAAAATAAACGTAAGATTTGAATTAAATAGAAAACACAGTTTTTAGTCTTTTGATTGTAATTTTTTTATTAAATCATAAAGTACATAGGATAGGGTTATTTATGGAATAACACATCGGGCAAATGGCCTCCACGGCTTTGCATACACATACGCACTCGTTTGTCGAAATTTTCCATGACCATTCTGCATAAATGTGGCTGAATTTCGTTGATGCAACGTTGAATCTCCTCCTTTAATACACGCGTGGTTGTGGGCTTGTTGACATAGACCTGTGATTTTAAATACCCCCATAAAAATAAATCTAATGGTGTTAAATCACACGATCTAGGGGGCCAATTCTGATCACCGAAACGAGAGAGTACACGACCTGAAAATGTCTCATGCAGTAATTGAAGTGTTTCACGGGCTGTATGACATGTGGCACCGTCTTGTTGAAACCACGTATTGGCCACATCAATATCATCCAATTTCGGAAAAAAGAACTGTGTTATCAAGTCGCGATATCGAGCACCAGTAACAGTCACTGCTTAACCAGCCTCATTTTCAAAAAGTATGGTCAATTATGCCTCCAGCCCAAAATCCACCAAACAGTGACACGTTGTGGATGCATTTGTTTTCGACAATCACATGTGGTTCTCAGAACTCCAAAAGCGGCAATTTTGGCGATTAACAAACCCATCAAGGTGAAAATGTGCTTCGTCGCTTAGGATGATTTTGCTCGAAAAATCAGCATCCATTTGTTGATGCTCAATAATCCATTCAACAAACTCTCTTCCTGTGCATGGTCATTAGGCTTCAGTTGTTGTGTTAATTGAATTTTGTAAGCATGAGACACAGATCTTTAGTGAGTATACGCTGTAGAGACTTGTTGAAATTTGCAATTCTTGTCCACGACGCCGAATTGAGGTTCCTGGATTGTCACCGACACTCTCACGCACTGCTTCGATGTTGACATTTGAACGGCTTGTTTTGGACGACCAGTGTGTTTGGCGTCTCCAACGGATCCTGTCTCTCGGAATTTTCAATTAATCTCTTCACAGCTGATGAAATTAAAACACTATTCCGACCATATTTTGTATGAAATTTTCGAACAGCGGCCGCCATGCTTTCATTATTTTTGAAATATTGTTCAATAATGAAGACACGTTGTTCTATCGTGTAATTCCATTTTTACTAACCCTAAACTGTCAGCTGTCGATTTGTTTTTGTTTTAGGGTTGTCAACACTTTACTGCATAAATGGCGGCAAATTTAAATCTTGCGTTAATTCTGGGGCACCCTTTATTATTTTATTTCTTGTAATACAGATATTATTTTTTTATTAAAACAGAAAAATTGCACTCTACACCATTATAATATATCTGTCTTAACTAGTTGGCAAAAAGAAAATTTTATACCGGCCATCGTTTCTTCGTCTAATCTTTTTTTTGCATGATGAGCTGCAGAATATTCTATTTTGAATTACTTAGAGTATCTTTATAACATTCGAATTTTAACAGTAAGTAGGATCTTTAGTTACTTTATTAACTTATACAATGCCTGTTGGTTTGTAATACAGTCCATGTAGTAACCAGTAGGCAATTATGGTTTTCTTTTCGATCTGATTATACTACGAGCAATCTTTTGCGAAAGTTTGTGTTAGTTATACGGGTCATTAATTTTTGGATATAATTTTAAAGAATACGAGGGGAATCCCCTTTAGATATCTCTACCTACAATGCTTAGAAGCCGTAATCTTCTCGGTTTACCACATGGTGCGTAATCAACAAATTTCGGATTATATATGATGTGTCTTTATAGGCAGAATAATTTTTTTTAGTATTAATGACTTATTTGTTTATTTTATTAGCCCTTCCCTCAAATCACTACATCATTGACAGCAATAGTATAGTTAGAGTTGAACTTTGACCTGTGTGACAGCAGCAGCAGTAGCACTCATAATTTTTTTATATATATAATTAAGATGTGCCGCAATAATTTTTTTGCAATCTGAACATCACTTAGGATGTTAAATATATCTTGTAATTTTCTTTAGTTATAAACCACTAATTTATTATTTTGTTAAATTCATCAATGGTGGAAGATACGATGGAAAAATTTTGATATAGTAAAACTATTAATATTAAAAAAATTATTAAATTATGCTTTGATCAAATTTATTAGTAGTTGTAGGTTTTCGTTAATTTTAGTATACAGAAATTCTAGTTGGTTCTTTATTAATAAAACACAGTACACATTTAAAATTGGTATTTGTAATTGTCACTAGACACAAAGGTAGATAGATTGTTACTGAAGGAAACATCTCAAATCACTGATTACATTATTGCCAAATTCGTACCTAGCGTATACAGTAGTATTGGAAATAGAATGAGAAATGCTTGAAAAGTTTGAGAATTCATAGATATGATTAGGATTTTTATTTGTTAAATTCAAAAGTATGAAAGTTGATTCGTTTGAATAATCTACTAAAAAAGACCTTCGAGATTCTTCCTAGTTGTTTTTATAGTTTAATATTGTTTATATAATTAAATATGTTAGTATCTTTGGCTAACAATGATTTTATCAAATTTGGTTATAGATTTCACTTATACTTTAATAACATTTGATTTTTGTTTCAAAATATTTCTTATTGTGTTAATAATTTCGGTTTTCTCGCCTGCCAAATATTTATTGTAAACCAAATACTGCAATAGGAGTAGTCGTATAATTTATTTAGTAAATAGAGGAACACAATAACGCGGACCTAGCAAGAAGTCTTTATAATAATAAAAGAAATTATATCGATTAGGTCTTTTAATGTAACCTCTGCGCAGTCTGCTCTACTGTCAAAAATGTCACTATTATTTAAGTTTGAGCTGTGTTTCTTGGAGGCAGCATTTCTATGGTTTGATTTCTTATGATAGCATCCATCGTCTCGCAAGATCAAAACAATTTATAGTCATATTCTTATTAATCGTGAATTAACCTTTCTAATCGGAAATAGACATGTTAAGGGCCCGTATAAATGATAAATATTTATCCACATAAATAGAACCTAAAATTTTTTAATTATTGAATAGTTAAATTCGGATTTGCTTTAAAGTGTAGGTTTAGTTATTAATAATTGGGAAGGTGTGTTTATAATTTATTGTTACTTTATTTGATTTTCTCTAGTCGACCACTGCTATCCATTTTTGTTTTCCAGATGTGTCTGATTTCTTGTGGACTACCTGAGCTACGGGTGAGCTCCATATAAATTGTTTAAACAATATGAACAAGGTATTGTTTACGTTTTTTACATTTTCCAAGTATATATGAGGATTGCTATATTCATATACTTTAAATGTTGCAAATATTGATATTAAAAAAAAATGATCACACATATAACATGGAAAATGTATTAAGGTTGTGTTTTTGAAAGTACAAATTGAATTAGACGAAATTTAAGCTCAACACCAAATAAACAACATCAAATGTTGTCTAAAAATAGTGCAATGAGAATAAACCAATTTACTAGACCTTTTGAATTAATATATCAATATTTTGAGTACCTCATAAAACTCCAAAATTTAAATTACTTTTAGCAAAATTTTGCACTAATTCTGCTAATTTGCAAATACGTTTTGATTCTTTGACTCGCCCTAATGTTTATGAAATTTATAAAAGATTTGCTGATACTAAATTTTGCACATTTTCTAATTTGGTTTTAATAATTATGTCTTTGGCGAGAAGAATTATAACAAACGTTTCTGCAGATTTTTAAAATTTTATGTTAGTAATGTCTCAACAAAACCGTAGGATGAATTTCAAATTTTAGCTATTTTAGAATAGCCATCTAATTAAAATTAGAAAGTGTAAGGGTAACATATTTACATACACTTAAAGATAAATATAAAACAATAGTTGATTAAGTTAATCAATGCTAAAAAGTAACATTTTTTTGTTAATCTGAATTCGTTTCGGCGATAACAAAGTAGCAACTAAAGAAAGTAAGTAGAAAAGCTTTATACTGTAATACTCAAAGAAAAACGATTGAAAAATGTCAAACAACGTTTCAAAAAGGGGATACAGCCGTTAAAGAGACTAGCGGGCATAGTTTAAAAGCGTCTTAAATTAATCCACGAAATGTTGCTGGAACGACACGACGTTCCAAAAAGTGTCATCTATCCCTAGAAATGCCATATTATCAACTAGACCATTGCGCACTGGCAAGTCAAATTAATCTTCAAGAGTACTTAAATACTCAAGAAAAGCTAGATCTTTAAATCCCAAAGAAAAAATTGCAAACCACTCGAACAATACCAAATCTTCTCTAGCACATTGCCCAATACAGAGATGAAAGGATTTATCATTAAGATAGTCACTCACTTCATCATGCCAATGAAGTAAAGCTCCATCTTGTTAGCATAAGTTGTTGGAATTCTTTCTTAACTGCAACATACCTCTCTGTCACCGCTTTCATCAAAGAAAAAGGGTCCATATTTTTGAGGATATACTAAGATTGTTACGGTTCGTCTTTCGAATTACTTTAAATATCGGCTTATCGCTGAACATAAGAAAATTTGTCATACTCCATCAGTTTCACGTTTAAAACAAAATTTATAAACCCACATTTGAAACTTAGGCGTTTTCTTCCTTTCATTTACCTTTTACAAGGTAACCAATAAAGTTCTTGTTGTTTTTAATGGCCAAAAAGAAAATAATTTATGGAAAGTGTAGCCTAGTTAGTCCTCGAAGTAATCGCCATCGGTATCCAGCACCTTCTGCCAACGTGCCTCCAGCTGTACAATTCCTTGCGGAAAAACACGATGGTTTTGGACGCAAAGAAGTCCGTGAGTGCTTGGCACAAGTCTGCTTCATCGGTGAAGGATTTTCTACGAAGATGATTGTCCAGGGGGTGGAAGAGGGGGTAATCGGATGGCACAAGGTCAGAGGAGTAAGAAAGATGGCACAAAGTATCGCAACCAATTCGCTGTATGGTATCCCTGACCACCCGCGCGACATGCGGTCTGGTGTTGTCATGAAAAAGAATACACCTTTGCGATTCACCAGTGCTGGCTCCTTCTGTTGCAATGCCTATTTCACATTCCAATTGGTGCGAGTACAAGTCCGCAGTGACCGTTTGGTCCGTTGGTAGCAGCTCACAGTGAACCTCTTGAAGACCTGTCCACCAGACACAAAGAATATTCTTGCGTGGCTGCATAGGTGGTCTTGCGCTGTGAGAGACAGTATTCTGGAGTAACAAACAATGTTTGGAACGCTTGGGGTGTCATACAGGACCCACTTTTCGTCACTGGTAAGCCCTCGATTGAATATGGATGCGGTACGTTGGCGAGAAAGCAACGTGTGCGGAACCCACTTGCTCAGCCTGTACGTCTTACCTAAGCGGTACAGATGAAGTCTAACTATTTCATCAGAAACGTTAAACTGTCTTGCAAGTTCACTACACGTTAGACTACTGTCCTCCTCAATGGCCGCCTACATCGCTTCGCCATTTAAGGCCTGTGGTCGTCCACTGCAAGGTTCATCACAGAGGGACAAATCTTCCGACCTGAATTTTTGAAACCAATGCCTTGCAGTACGTTCATTGACAGCACAATCCCCAAACGCTTGACATATTCGGCGACTTTGAAGTCGTAAAGCAAACAACACCGAACGAGATTCTTGGACACTTCCGTTTGTCTTCGCTACTGTACGAGTTACGAATGATGAAAGTGCGCAGTGGACCTGCTTTTATAACGAATGATATTCCCATTTTAAACCGACCGATTTTTACACTACGTGATACACTAATCGAATACATATTTTTCCTTCATTCAATGGCAAAGCAAAAACGACAGAAATTTATTGGTTACATTGTAATATTATATCTGCAATGCTTTGTGAAGTATATCTTTTAAAACTCAATTATTCTTTTGTAGTAACTTTAATGGCAAATAACAACCAGACAAAAAATGTTTGTAGTTAATTTAGCAACTGTTTTTGTAAATTTACATTCGGATGGATTGGGTTTAAACAATTGTAGATCTTTTTCGCTTAATTCTCTCCTACATCGAAGCATATAAAAGTATTCTACAGAATTTCTTGCTACTTTTAATCACTGTTTGAACAGTAGTGAAATTGGTTTAATTGCCATATAAAAATAGTCAAAATAAGGCGCTTTCATTCGCTTAAATTACAGCCAAGTTTAAAAGACTTAAGATGGAGACTACAGGATGTAGCGACCGAAAGAATCCGCAGGCAGACCGCGGATGTTCGAAATAATTTCGCGAAGTAAATCCAATTTCGCCGAAACTTCTAAAAAGTTCCCTGCTTAGAGCCTGTTTAAGCCCGCGTTAATGTCTCCACGGCGAACTTTTAAAATATTCTTTCCAAAAATTAATTTAATCCCCCGCGCCGACGGCGCGCGGTCGCCTGCGGCGGGCGGCGCGCAATTAATTTATTATTAGTGATTAATTAGTAATATGTTGGAGATGCGATTAGATAGGCCGCTATTATGTCGTATGCTAATTCCTTGTAAATTACCGGCATGTGCGATTCCATCAAAATGCGAACGGCGGTTGTTGCAGGCATTACGCCAGAATTCAATTAGATAGGAGTGCGGTTTAATTAACCGCCTCGAGCGCTGGATGAACAAAATTATTGTCTACAAATTATGCCCGATTTTGTACTGTATCTAACGGCGAAAGAAATAAGCGGAAAGCGAGTAACATCGTTTATTACTAAGGCTTATCCGTAAACTACACAACTGCCTTGAGTAATTTTGCTTTAATATTGGCAGATTTTGTTACAATACGTGCTGTGACAACATTAATGTTAGTTGTAAGTTATGTTAGAAGTGCCTTTATTGAAATATTGCTATAAATTTCAAGTTATTGACTAATCGTAAAAGTAAAGTAAAGTTTTTTTGGCTAAAACTAAGAGCCGTAATGTTAAACCATATACAAGAGTGGTCCGAAAAGATTTCGGTTTCAATTATGAATGTCGCACACTATAGGCAAGATTATTTCTTTCAAGAGTGCGTATTTGAATATATGACTCAACTTGTAAAATTTAATTATTATTGCTGTTTAAACTAATATTGTTTTAGTTATCCCTTAGAATGGATAACATCTAATATCGCGCGGTTATTAAGTTCTCTGTGAAAGAAAGTTTAATACCAAAATAAATTCGAGCACACTTTATGATATTTTATAATTATTCTTCTTCTTTGTATTTAACAAGTAATAGATAAGCTGCCGAGTTTAAAGATAGTCGCACCAGTTTTAAAAATAAACTCCTAGAGGGATATTAGAAAAGTACATCAAAAATTATTAAATAAGTAGAGGATATGTTATTGGATAACGGAGAAATGAACGTGCGTGAAAATTCTAAAACAGTATATACTTTAAAAGAAGGAGTAGCATATATTTTGCATAAAGAATTGCATATGATAAAGCTTTATGCAAGATGGGTGTCGCACTTGCTTAAAGAAGAAAAAAACATATTCGAATGACAGTTTCCAAATAATGCTTAAAGCGTTTAAAAAATTAAATTATTATTATTTGTTGATTTATTACCACGAATAAAAATGATAAATTCGCCATTAAACACCTGAATCAAAACAGTGAATTTAAGCGGGTTGTTCTACTCCAAATAAGATGGAGTTTCGTCCATCCGCAGGAAAAGTTTCAGTTTCAATATTTTGGGATGCTAAAGGCGTTTTATAAATTGATTACCTTGAATATAATAATAGTTCCCCGTAACAGGCCTTGAAGGCCCTTTGGGGTCGTAACAGGATAGGTCTGCTACAATCTAGTGCCTACGGTAAACAAGGGTAGTAACGTGGCTAGTGCTACGTACCGACCGCCTACTATTACCCCAGAGTTTGACCCCTAGGTACTCATTTATTACAGCCTGAGTCGAGCTGGGCCTTGAATATAGCAAAAAAATAACTATAAAATATTACCCATATCTTTTAACAACGCTTGATAAAAATATTCACAAGGAAAAAACTGCTTTTCAAAAGAAAAAAAATTCTGTCTTCAAGACAATGAGCCTGTCCACAAAAGGAGGTTGCACCCACAGAAAAATATTTTGCAAACCTAGGGAAGAATCATTACGGAGATATGATAATGATACTAGAGCATCCCTGCAAAAATGTATTTCAGAAAAATGAGTTTGGTCCCGGTGCAAAGAAGTTCAGTTAGATGTTATTTTGCAGTTCTTACTGGTAGAATCTAATTTGAAAATTGGATAAGTGGGTATAATCGAATGGATAGGTGCTTAGGCAATGCGATGAGTACTCTTGAATTTGTTAAATAAACTGGCGACGGAAAAGTGCTACATAAAAAATCAACAATGGTAAATAAATAACACCATAACTTCGATAACAACTCAAAGAGATTAACTAGCAAAACCGAAATTCTAGACAAGTAAAACAAAGTCAAATTCGGTAAAAATTCTGTAAAGAGTGATTTCGCAATATTGATTAGCTGGTGTACATGCCAAAGGCTGAAGGAAGCAGGTTTTTCATTATAGCGTGTACGGGACACCAAAGTGCTAAATTCATCTACAGAAAAAGGTTTAGTATTGAGTGTTAAATACTAAGAAGGAGATAAACGTATGACAAAATATAAAATAATTAAAAGTAAGAATAAGGAAGCGAGTCCCATATGAATAGCAACACAAAAAATAATAAAGATAATAAAATAGAATGGGCAGAACTAAATACAAACCTTGAAGAATAAGAAGTCTTCCAAGTGCTGCAAAAATTGTCAGGACACTAGTTAAATGAAACGTATAATAGAAACTAACAACAAAATGAAAGATTATTGTATGAAAGAAATGAAAAACACCTACAGTAAGGTGTAAGAATTGGAAAATAGTAAAAAAAAAACAAAATGCGAAACATTTAGTGATAACAGAAATAAAAATTGATGCAGATAATGAAGACAAAATTATAAAAATTATCAAATATGTGTTAGAGAAGGAGAGAGGAAAAATAAACAACTAGAAATAAAGAATAAATTAAAAGAAGCACATAAAATTAGAGATGAAACATGTACAATAGAAATGACAAACTGGGCTGACAAGCTAAAGGTGTTAAAATTAAAATAAAATTTCAAAGAAAAATAATATATTTCAGAAGAAAGGGAAATCCAAGGATGCATAAGAAACATAACAAAAGAGAGAAATAAAAGTCCAACTGCAAAAATAGGCTACTATAGAATGAAAATCAATGGGAAAAATAACATGGAGTCAAAGGTTTAAAAGCTTGTTAAAATATTATAGGTCATTTAAAAAACTAATAATAAACAATAGACAAGATATGCCGACAATGGCCAAGCAAATGAAATTAGTTGAATACTGAAAACGTTATTTCCTTTACAGATCAAAAATTATAAGGCGTGACAAATGTCAGAAATGACAGAAATAGAAGCTGGTCTCCAGCTTGAAAACTGCTTTGATCAAAAGTTGAAAAATAAAAGAACGGACAGACAGACGACATTATTCTCTACATGAGGCTTCTCATTTTAATGTATAGAAGCCTAAAAAGCAAGGTAATAGTAAATTAAGACAGGAGGATGACAGAAAGGAGCATACGGACTCTGAAAGCTAAATAACCCCATCAACGAATGTAAAACCATGCTATTATATACACGAGGGATTGTCCACAAAAAGGTATTTTTGGCGTCTTAAATTAACAATTTTTCACCCGCCTTCCCTCAAATTTTTGCGGTAACCTTACGAAAGTAAGATATGCAAAACGATCCTGAAGATAGGCAAGCAAAGTTACGGTCAGAGCATAGCCACACCACATTTTATATCGTTCTTTGTTTACCTTCTGTTCAAACATATACCAGAAGATTTTATAACAGAAAGTTTTATAGTGTCTGTCGAAGCTTTCCGATCTGTACTCTTCTTCATTTTTGTCTATCGTAACAGTTTTTATATTAGAGATTTCTCTCACATACAGCCTTGTTCTGAATCTTCCTCTCTTTCTTTTTTCGAACGCGATCCATTCGAAAATTCTACTTGGCAACTTATCTTAGTGCATCGTTTTTACATGACTGTACTATATTAATTAATTTTTTTCTGCATTTTGATTGACAGTTTCTGTAACAACATCATTGGGTTTATTGTGTTCTTAGATACACTTTCTAATTTAGATACTCTTTAAAGGTCTTTTTATTGTATCCATTTTAATATCGTAAGTCTCATAAACGCTTCGTTCATTCGCCATGACCGGTTATCCGCAAAGTATAAAGTATAAATGCTTGTATTATTTATGGCTACTCCAATTCCTGCATATTTCTTTTTTAATTTTTAAGCTCATGCCCCACCTCCACTTTAAAAAAAGCGATTGTTTTGTTACTTTAAACCATTTTGTTAAATGAACCCTTCCTTATTCTTTATTTTTTTCATCATCATTATCAATATATAACAGTATCATGGAGTCCACTCCGCCTTTGGACGTACACCTCCTCAAGATTTTTCTCCTTAGTCCGATCCTGTGCCTTTCTTCTTCATTGAGTTCCTGCCCTTTTTGCGATGTCATCCTTCCAACGTGCTCTCAGCCTTTTTCTGTCCCGATTGCCTGTTCCAAGTCTCCATAAGATTGCCTTTTTACTACATCTTTCGTCATCTCTATGTACAAGGTGACCTAGCCATCTCCATTTTGTTTTGCTATTCCCTCCAATACATCGTCGACTTTTGTTTTATTCATTATCCATGTATTGTTTTTCTGTCCAGTAGGCTGATTCCTAACATTTTCTTTGTCATTTTCAGTGTCTTCATGTTGGTTTTTAGTAACACCCAAGTCTCAGAAGCATATGTTAGAATATGCAGTACACATTGGTGGAATGCTTTTGTTTTTTGGATTTGAGTGAATGTTTCCTTAAAGAAATTTCCTAATTTGCAAAAGCTGACTATGCAAGTTAAATTCTTTTATTGACTTTCACTGCTTAGGTGGGCTTCTTAAATATCAATTTTTTTCTTAGATATGCTTACTCATTAGCCAGCTCTACTCGTTGTCTATTCAACAGTAACTCCTTCCCATCATTCCTATTTGTCATTAGTTTTGTTTTTGCCAATACTGATTGTGAGTCCTATCGGGTTATATTTATACATGATCGCTCTGTTATATATTTCCCTTGTTTTTTAGCTTTGTAGTGTTTGTATTTTTCTCTGTAATTTTTACATTTTCTTTGATCTCATTTCTTGTATATTTATATTGTACACCCCAGTTTCCATTCTTTGTGTACCTCGTTTTTATTTATACATTTATTATTGTGACACCGAAAGAGAAGGTCAAATTCCTATGGCATAACAAACAGAACAGTTATCAACAGACAGGGAGAACGGATTTCTTAGTTGTAGTAGAAACAATTTGTCTATGGGAAAAGCAGCCCTAATTCAAACTTTTTAGTTCTCCGGGTTAGGAGTTGAAACGTTGAACCTACAACCCATTATCGGTAAAAGAAATTTAATTAGAAAACAAGGATAAACTTGAACCTCCGAAAACGGATAGAAATAATATAAGCGAGCAAAAAAGGACGGAAGTAAAAGAGGGATAGCGATTTAATTAAAAAGAAATATAGAAAACTCGTAACAAAATTCGAAACTATAAATGAAACAATTAAAATACATGTCAACGTCATAGGAAGAAAAAAATGGCAATGGTTTGAATATACAGACCAAATGATGATAAACCTTTCTAAATAAAAGAAGAATTTTATGAAGACCTATAAACAGCTTTAAACGAAGTTGGAAAAAGTAGAAATTTAATTGCATTGGGCTATTTTCTTGTTAGGGTAGGGTAAAAATCAGAAAACCAATTGTAGGCAAATTTGGACAAACATAAAGAAACGATAATGGGAATAAACTGATAGACGTATGATCAGAATAACTTGTCAATAACAAACGGTTTTTTCCAACATAAACGCATTTACTTGGACACAACACAAACTAAAAATTAAAAATAAATTAGAAATTACATTATAGTAGTGCAAAACTCTAGTATCTGCGTATGGAATGTCAGAATATTTACAGGAGCGAAGTGCTGAAAATGTACTTTTTATATAAAAATATAAGCATTAATAGAAAACAACAACTAAAAGCAAGAAAAATGGAAAAAAAACAAAAATATAATTCAAGAAATTTTAAGAAAGAGAACATTGTATATCTTTGTAAACAAAAAATTAGATCAAAAATTGCAAAAAGATTAATATGATGATACAGAACAACTATATAAGCATATTAAGAAGTATCTGCAAGAACTAGCAAAAAAATAGTTAAAACAATGAACACTGCAAAAAATAAATGAAAATATGCGTTGAAATGATAAAAAGTAAACATAAAAAGATGGCATAACTCAAATGGCTAGGATTTATATCAATTGATAGAGAAGAGCATGTAAAAAGAAGAACTAAAATAGGAAAACTAGTTAGTCACTTTATTTCCAGTTACACCTTAAAAAATTATTCTTTTTTTTTATTTAGTTTATTACTATTTACAATCTGTATAACATACAATAAGTAAATACAGGGTCACTTGAATAATCACAATAGGGCGTGACTAATGGCATGTGAGAGTATTCCAACGAATACCTCTCTGTTTGACTTGCTAAGGCACAGCGGTGTTAAGTTGCAACAAGACAAAGTCATTAAAATCTGTGAGGCAAATCTAAAGGTTTAAACCGTTTTAACCTATGTGTTTGTTCACTGTTGTCAAACAGATTGACTGCATAGGCGTTTGGATGGTTGAATAGTCTATTAAATATTTAGCACTACACTTACTTATTTCTTTGCGCACTGTGTTTACTTTTAAGTCACTTAGGATGTCGATGTTTCTGACAAAATAGGGCGCATCAGATATAACACGAAGCACTTTGTTTTGAAATCTTTCTATAGATTGTAACGAGGAAGAGGCGGCAGTTCCCCAGAGCTGAAGTCCGTAAGACCATATAGGTTTAAAAACAGTTTTATAAACTAGCAGTTTGTTTGTTGTTGATAGTTTGGACTGGCGGCCTAGCAGCCAGTAGTGCTTACGGAATTTGAGGCCCAGTTGTTTCCGTTTTATCCATATATGACTTTTCCACATTAATCCTCTGTCTAGATGTAGTCCTAGGTATTTAACTTCTTGAACCTGCTGGAGTGGAGCGTTATTTATAAAAACTGGTGGGGTGATCCCTCTACGTTTTGTGAATATGATATGTACGGATTTTTCGTTGTTGATTTGGACTCTCTATTTTTGCGCGCATTTTTCTATTTCGTATAAGTCCCGCTGGAGGAGCGTAGCTGCGATTGTTGGGACCTCATGTTTAACTAAGATTGCTTTGTCGTCGGCAAAAGTAGCGGTGGTAGAATGGTTATTCCTCGGAAAATCCGCTGTAAATAGCAGGTAGAGCATGGGACTTAATATGCTTCCTTGGGGAACGCCTGATTTTATTGGATGCCGGTCTGTAATTTCTTGGCCATGTTTGACTTGGAAGAACCTGTCTGATAAAAAGGATTTGAGAATGACAAAGTAGCTGTGTGGAAGTGATTTCTTTAATTTGAATAGGAGCCCGTCATGCCATACTCTATCGAAGGCTTGGCTGTTGTGTAAAAATGCGGCAGTGCAATACTGCTTGTCTTCGAAAGCTTGATTTATGACGTCAACAATCCTGTGGACTTGTTCTATCGTAGAGTGGCCCTTGTGAAAACCAAATTTATGATCCGGAATAAGTCCCACGTCTTCAATAATCGACTCTAGCCTCTTAGCAAGTAATTTCTCAGATAGTTTGCCTAATTGTGACAATAAACTTATTGGTCTATAAGAGGAAGTAGCATTTTCTGGCTTTCCGGGTTTAGGTATTAATATCACTTGTGCTACTTTCCATTGAGTCGGTACGTGGCCTAACCTTAATATTGCGTTGTAGATCATAGTTAACATAACTAGGCCCTTGCGAGGAAATTGCTTGATAAGGTATCCGGTTATAAGGTCAATGCCTGGCGATTTTTTTGAGTTTAAGTTATAATTAATTACTTCCTTTATTTCAGAGACTGTAGCTAGTTTTGGTAGGGGTGACATCTGGTATAGTGTATCGAGTGTTGTCTTTATCTCTAAAAAAAATTATTCTACTATGTTAAATCCTATTTGATGCTTCCCACTCCCCTACAAAGAGCAATCTGTTATACAAATAAGCAACGTGGACTAATAGTTTTAAAGCTGGGCAACTCCATATTTCCTCCTTTATTCTTAAACTCTTTATCCTCTTCAAATTCTCAAGTCAAAATAAATTTTCTTAATTTTTTCTTCACATGTTAGTGGGTAAGTTACCAGAACTGTCTTTTTGAAACAAACTAAACAACACGACTTATATGATAAGTTATAGCATTATATCTTTGTGTGTATCATAAACAACCTCAGAACAAAATTAAGTTAACACTGGCAAAGACTGAAATGGAAGTAAAAGTGTAAATATGGTACAGAACCAACAATTATGCTGTATTTAACCTAAAACCAACCAAAGTCTTTATGTTTTCTGATAATCTTACAAATTTATAGAGACAAGAATGGATAAGTTAGAAAAAGATAATAAGAATAACACAAAACTATACAGACAAATAAGACGGCAAACACGAAAGAAAGCAATGACAAAAGTAGGTAAAAAGAAATGGCAAGAATATCTAGAACAAATACAAATCGCAGAAGAAGGCAGTAATGAAGATGACGAACCAAATAGCACGTAAGAAGAGACTGTGGAAAAACCAACACAAGAGGAAGACATTATCATAAACAACTTAAAAAACGGGAAAGCAGCAGGGTCAGAGGGCATATATAATGAAATGTTAAAAAACGGAGGAAATGAATTAAAGACAAGAATATAGGAGCTAATATTGGCAATATGGGAGAAGAAAATAATGCCCGAGGAGTGACGACTAGGGATGATAATGCCTATACCAAAAACTGGAGACCTAACGAAATGTGTTAATTATAGAAGAATAATGTTACTAAACATAGAGTACAAAGTACTATCATCAATAATATTAAACGGGCTTACTAAATACATAAAAGGCAGACTACCAAAATGGATTGATACAGGGGAAATCTACAGTGGATGCAATACACGTACTGAATCAAGTGATAGAAAAATGCTATGAAAGAGAAATTGAGCTACATATACTGTACATAGATTTTAAACAAGCATTTGACAGCCTGGAAAGGGAAATGATAATGAAAGATATATCCATGCTAGGAATACCAGTAAAGATAAAAAGATAATTAAAATGACACTGGACAAATCACAAGCAATGGTAATAACACAAGAAGGACTAACAAAACCAGTAAAACAAACAAAAGGCGTAAGACAGGGAGATGGGCTTTCTACAGCCTTGTTCAACGTAGCATTAGAAGGTGTAATAAGAAATTGCAAAATAACAGGATCTATAATAGAAAAATCAATACAAGTAATTGTACATGCGGATGACATGGCAGTAGTTGCAAGAGACAAAAGAAGCCTGGAAAAAATTACAAAGAAAATAGAGGACGAAGCACGAAAACGAGGGTTTGAAATAAATCAAAAGAAAACCAAATATATGAAAATAAGTAAATATCAAACACCAGAAAATAAACTAGAAATAACACTGGGAAAACATAAATTCGAACAAGTCCAAACATTTAAATATCTTGGAACAGTAATAAGTAATAGAAACGAGAGAAGAATCGAAATAGAACAAAGAATAAAAGCAGGATACAATGCATACCACAGATTTAAAGAAATTATGAGAAGTAAACAGATAAGCAAGAAAACAAAAATGACAGTTTACAATAAGATCAGCAGTATTATATGCAAGCGAAACCATGTGTATTACAAAAAAAGACGCAGAAAAAATTAAAATATTCCAAATAAAAATAATTAGAAGAATATATGGACCAAAGAAGACAAATGAAGAATTATATATAAGATTAACAAACCAAGAAATAGAGGATCTACTAAAAGGAGAAAATATAGTAAAATAAATAAAAGCCAGACGAATACGTTGGTATAGACACATATATAGAAAAGATGAGAACTCAATTACGAAGAAGATGATGAAATGGAAACCACAGAAAATGAGACCAAGAGGGAGACCGAAGACAAGATAGGAAGACCAAGTAATAGAGGACATAAAAACAATGAGAATTGGCAATTGGAGAGAAAAAATTAAAAATAGAAAATTATGAAGAGAAATAGTAGAGAAAGCAAAGAATCACAAAGGATTGTAAAGAACAGTGCAGAGGAGTGACAAACCACTCCACTAATTTAAAAGTCAGAAGAGCTCGAAAGAGCAGCAACAATTCCACATAGGAATGTACTGCCGGATATATATATATATATACAGAAAACAGAGAGTTTATCTCAGTATGTCACTCCCCCGGTTATCACTGTGTTCCTTACCTTAAATCATTTAAAACATTTTTCTTTAAATCTGAAAATATTTTTGCCGTTACCTTTTTCCATCGTCCGAACCATCTTTAGTTTCCTTGGTCGTTTATAGTCCGGCCCGCGCTACTGACTCTTTTTGTTGGAGAATTATAGCACGGAATCATGGTTTCATCCTCTATAACAATAAATTGAAGAGCTCTTTTTGTTTTTGTTGCGCCAAAGCTTTAAAAATTGCCTACAAGTCACACGTTGCTATTTTCGAATCGCTGACAAAACCATTTGGTACTAACAATAAACTTATTTATATAAAGATGCTCACAGAAAATACGTCGCACGACTGTTGATAATTATTTTATTCTTAAACGCCTGTCCTGTAGTACATCATGCTTGACGACATATAGATGTTTTCTTCCAAAAGCACTTTAGTTGGCCAACTTGTACATGAATTGTCTTTGATGTTTTCTGAGTCCATATGAAATTAGCTTTTTTTATTCCTTTACAGTGAAATATGATTTGCCGTACATAGCATCAGAAGACTACATTGGTAAAAAATTTAATTACGAATCTGTACTCCACTGTCAACATTGTGCAAAGAGTGACTGTTGCTAGGCGAGTAAGACAAATCGGCTGCTGTAATGTTTACGAACGTTTAATCAAACATGAGGCTACCTAACAATACCGTTACTTTGTTTCTTTTATTACTGTAACATAATCAAGACGAAAACTTTTGGCACTTATGCCTCTAAAGTTATCGTTTTTAAATTGAAAATGTGTTATTAGAAAAATTTCCAAAGTTTTTTCTAATTTAGTATTTTCCAGCCAGACTTCTTATTAAAATTATAAAATATCCAGATTCATTGTCAACATTTTATGCAGATAATTGTTTGCAGTTTTTAATCTACGAGGTGCGTTCAAGTTCTAAGGTCCCTAAATTTTTTTCTCAGCCGTGAGAGTAAGTGGAAATATGTGGTTAATTTTAAAAGACGCCTGAATTATTTCTGAATTTGGTGGCAGCACTATACAATATACACACGCCACTGTAGTGAGTCGTTTTGTATGCTTTAAATGGCGGCGTTTAGTCTTCAAGAACAACGTGTAATTTTTATTTTCTCCTCGTTTGTATTGCCTATCAAAATTCATCGCCAATTAAGTGAGACATGCGATGAATGAGTTAGGGATGTTAAAAATGTGCGTTTGTGGGTGCGAAAATTTAGAGAAGGTCGAGAGTTGTGTGACAATAAACCTAAGCAGCCTCGGCCATGAACCAGCCGGCCGAAACCATAATTGCGCGAGTGGAGGAAGTTGTTATGAATGCTGTCTCTAAATTTGGTGTTTTGTAGGATCTGTGAGGTCCATTTTGCATAATTCTGAAAATGCGAAAAGTTTCTTTAAAGTGAGTTCCGCTAATGCTGACCGACGAACACAAGGCTGCGCGGGTGGCAATGTCTCAGGGCATGTTGGCACGTAATGTCGTCATTAATTTCCGACCATAAAAAACACTCTGTGGCCGCTCCTTTTCCGATAGAGCTGCTGTTGCATCAGCGATTTTCCAATGGACAAAAAATTTCAACTTTCTGGGGTAAGAACTTTCTCATAAAAAAAATTGGAGACAAGATATACACCAATAATTTTTTTAACTCTTTTTTTTATTATAAATATGGTATAAAAGCTAAAATGCATTTATCGCTTTCTTAAATTTTTCTTCCTTTTCCAGTCAGCCTAAAAGATTTTCGTTAAATATTTGTGCCGTTTTTATTTTCCTGAGGACAAGCCATCGTGATATGAGTTTACTACTAATTTCTGTAATTTTTTAATAACAATTCACTGCTTTACGCCGTATGATATTTATTTTAACGATTGGTTATATTATTGTCATATTAGTTCTCTTTGGTTAAGATTTTGCTACAATGTAACCGGCTACTTCAGACTTTTCTGGAAAAAATATACCGGTGCTTTGTACTTCTAAAACACTCCTTAGTAAGAAATTTGCTTTGCTGTACATTGATTAGCAAGAATATTATCATCTTTTATCTACTAATAACAAGCTAGACTTGTTGTTTTCCTTAATTAACAATTTTAAAATAATTGACGAAAACAAATTTTAAAATCTCATAGGATGCAATGTTCATCAATTCCAATAATTTGTTGGAAAGATTTCCATGAGATCTTCTTCAGATAGTAATTTGGTCTATTATGAGAGTTGTTATATGCGTAATAGAAGAATTATTTCCTGCTTACCTCGTGATGGTATCATGGTTCTGCATTAGACAGTATGTACATAGTTTGTAGCCATTGTGAACAGTCGTATCTAATAAAATGACTCACCTTTCAAGATAAATAATTGAGAACTAGAATATCGTTGACTGTTAAGGATGTTTAGGGAAAAAGAGCATGGGGTTTAAGAATTCCAACATTAAATTACCATTTGAAAGAAAGTGCGGGTCTGATCAGCTAATAATAAAAGATGTTGAAACACGAACAAATCTTAAAAGAATAATACTGGAAATGTCCTAAATATCCGAGCTATGAAACATTTTTGTCTTAATTGAAATCTTTCATTTCCAAACGAGATTATCGAGCTAAAAATATTTGTTCATTAGGCATAACAAATATTACTTGCAGAAATCTATGAGAATGTTATACACAAACTCATAATGCATACCAACTCTATAATTGATATTGTTTGGCAACTTAACTGATTAAGAGCAGATAGATACCTCAAATTGTAATTTTCAGCAATGCAACCTTACCTCAAACTAACACAGATGCTTTAATAAACACAATATTAATGTCTTGTCTTATTGCGGCATTATTACGGCATAGTGCCTGACGCTGTGAAGATTGTCAAATGGTATTTGATTTCCAGTAACCCTAAAAATCAATTGACTTTCTTCTGCTTCTTTAAGCGTTTGTTTTCTATCTTTACTACCCCAGGCAAAATTTTATTTAAAAAAAACTTTTGTTATTAATACCCGGCAAGACTTTTGTCTTTAGTATCTCTAGATTGTTTATTCAGGCAACCACTTTGTTATACTACTGAATATGTATGTTCGGTTCGTTTCCTATTAGTCAATAGTCTACTGCCACTTTAAATTATCAAGAAAGTTAATTATGGGGTACTTTCAAATCTCGTTTACAATCATACATTAAACCAGACTATCCTGCTTTGCTATAATATTTATATGAGAATATTCTTCTAGTATCATAAATCTTTTAAGATTATGGCTTGATTTAGCCCCCTGTTTCTGATACAGTTTTCTGAGTATTACAAGAATTAGTTATTGTTTAACAACAATTATAATAAATGAAATAATATCAAATACATTTACTATCTGTAGAGGCGTCCGTCAGGGGTGCATATTGTTTCCTCTGATTTTTAACATTTATACTGAGTTCCTAATGACAAAAGTCTTCGCTAAATAGAATGGAGGAATAAAAATTAAGGGTGTCGAAATGAATAATTTAAAATATGGAGACGACACAGCTTTAATTTTTAAGTCGGTAGAAGAAGTCAAAGAATTCTTAAACATCGTCAAAGAGAAAAGCGAAAGTTTAGGACTAGCTTTAAATAAAAATAAAACAAAAGTAATGATAATACCAACAAAACGAGCATACACTGGCAGACATGGATTTGACGGAATATAAATAGTAGATCATTATGTATACTTGGGGTCGCGCATAGAAAACAACGGTAACTGTTACAACTAAATAAAAAAAGGGTAGTATTAGCAAAAACTATAGTTACTAAACAAACGAAAATTTGGAAAGATAGGGATATCGCCAAACTTACCAAAATTAACATAATGAACGCACTAGTTTTCCTTATTACATTGTATATATTTGAATTTTAGACGATGAAAAAGTTAGACAAACAAAAGATCAACTCATTTGAGATGTGGTACTGGAGGAGATTGCTGAGAGTAAAATAGCCTGAACATTGTACAAACGAATCCATAATATGTGATATAGGAACCCCACACAGATTAATAATTATAATACAGAAAAGAATTTTGAAGTATTTTGATCATGTCTCTAGAAAAACGGATAATAATTTGGAAAAATTAATAGTACAAGGCAAAATTGAAGGAAAACGACCTAGAGGTAAAGCGCCAAGAAGATAAACAGATGAAATAAAAGAATTATCTAAAACAAAGTTAGAAGAAAACACTAGGAACGCACAAGATAGAGAGAAACGGAAAGATGTAATCAGGAACCATACGAACACTTAAACAAACAAATCACGATCTTTGAATGCGAAGTGTAGGACTAGAGAGAGGAGAGATGAAAGACCAGTAAAATCAGGTTAACGGGCTCTAGGTTTTGATATAATAAAATCAAAGAACTAGTGGACGAGTTTGATAATTTGTGCTTAAGATAACTTAATTCCATCATATTAGCCATTAGGGAAATAGCGAGTAGTAAGAAAAAGGAAAATAAAAAAAATTTATGATCAAAATTGGTTATGAGTGATAATAATCAATTTTTAAACTACTTTTCCAGAAGTACTAAGAATATATTTAGCAATATTAGAAGCGAACATAACATACAATGTAATTAGTTGTAACCTTACATTTTGAACATTTTAAAAATTGTCGGATAGTATGGGCAACATCAAAATGATTCCGGATCGACAACCTCTCTTCACTGCAGGGGGAGAGGCGACACCTCTTTTAAAACATTTTAAATCAGAAAGTTGTGGTGAAGTTGCTGCTTCAGAAGAAGTTATGGTCTCCTAGAAGAGATTCTAGAATTGTTTTAGGAATAGGTTGACGAGAGGGTGGCACGGCTGCTGGTGAGCTCGAAGAAAGAGTCTTAGATGTAGCAACAGCAGTTCCTTTAGAAGTCGTCTCAGAAAGCGGTACCTGTGGAACGAATGAGACCTCACTGCCCATAAAATTCAAATCAGTACAAATGTTTGGGTTTGTCGGGCAAATGCAGCGATGTCCATTCGACACACCTGTTTGTAGGCATTAGCTACTAATTTCACAGTGTCATAATCATTTATTCTTGACCCTGAATTAGCCCTCATCCATAAACTGCAAGCAGTATTGTAGCAGTTTTTAAATGGCTTCATGAACGATCTGTTTAGAGGCTGTAACTTGTGCATAGTATGAGAATGAAAACTTAACATGTGGAAATGGTTTTTACGAGCAAACATGATAACATCTAAGTCCTTGTGGCTACCATGCCCATCTACGATTAGCAAAACAGAATGTTCTGCGGAGGGCTTTGTGAAGGAAACAAAGTGCTCAAGCCTCAGCCCTCATCTATCCAATAGGAGTTTGAAAACTAACGCTTTCGGTTGGAGCACCAATCGTGAGACGGTCATTCATTCTTTTCCTCAGAAAAATAAAAAACGGAGGAACGGTTGCACTCATGCAGAACATAAGTGTAACATTGCGCCCTCTTGACCTGACGTTTTCCTTTCAGTGTAATGACTTTATCATTTTCATGCACACGCGAAACGCCCATCTCGTCTGCATCAAAGATTCTGAGCGGTCGAAACGAATGTTTTTCTAAGATAATTTCCAACTGGCTGAAGAATCTTTCGGCCTGTGGTTTATTAAACCCTATACATCGCATCAAACTAGTTGATTGTGGTTTTTGTAGCTCAGTTCTTCATAAAACTGGCATAAAAATTTTTACCGGTCATTTTTTTTATTAAATCTGTGATTTGCATTTAATTTTTCAACCAGGCCAAAGGCCAGCTTCAACAACTCTGATTTAGATAAGGGTATTAGTCTCGCATCTAAATCCTTCATATGAGCTACTACCTGAGCTTCACATCTTTGCTCAAAGGTTGCCTTAAAACACTCCATCTGTGGTTTAATTTCAGTCGACTCTTTATTTAAAATAGGTTTTAACTTCCTTGATAAAGTGCTTCTTGGTACATTATAGCGGTCTAACGCAGCCCTTTTAGAAAATTTATTTTTTAGAACACTTGCTACGGATTTTTTCATATCATCCCCTGACCACTCACTCCCCTTGACTCTTGCCTTTCAGTTTCTTCTTAAATTTTGGCATAGTGCCCTAAAAACAAAAAAAAATACAAATCAGTTACCACCCGAAATTGACATGACCCAGACTACCCGATCAACATTGGTATGAAAACATGGCGGATAGCGTAAGAGATTAGAGCAAACCAAAGAAAACTGTCAGTGTCTTATACTAATAGAGTAAACTAAATAATAACCCTAGTTTCATAAATATTTTATTACCTATAATGACTTAGGGTGATGGTAAAAATTATTCGAGGCAAAAACCTGAAACCTCACAAATAAAGATTGATCACTCATAAACGACACGGCTTAGTGAAGTAAACAAACTCTCTGCGCATTGCAGGATTACGCGGGTTGAATAGGCTAGACCGTGTATAGTGCTGCTATCTACCGGCGAATCGTTGAACTACCATTTGGCCCATACTACCCGCCGTTCCCCTACCAAAAAGCTTTTTGGCGTCTATACCAAAGTAAAATTAAAAATTTTCAATGACTACATAACCAGACAACCATTTTGAATCACCGTTGACATTTCTGTTTTCTATTTTATTTGTATTTCTTTCAAGGACGTTTCTCCTGAATAAAACATAAAATATTGAAACGATCCGAATTTTATTGCTATGAGTGTGAAGTACAGGCTTAGTTATTGCGTATGAAATATAATGTTAGCCTAATGCTATCCACGATTTCGCTAATTTGCCACCATTTTTTTGGTTTTCCAAAATGCTTCCCATATATGCCGCTTTATTATAAATAAACCCTATCCTTCAAATAACTCAAGAAAAAAAATTTTAATGGGGTTAGATCGCAAGACCACGGTAGCCAGTCGATGTTACGCCTCTACGAGATAACACGACCAAGAAATTTGGTTTAAAGTAAAGTGAGTGTTTCACGTGATGTGGCTACATCTCGTTGAAACCACTTGTCATTTAAGTTCAAATGGTTGATGTTATTGAAAAAATTTGTTTACTATCTCTCACTAATGTACACCATTGCCAGCTTCGTCCTTAAAAACTACCGGCTAATACCTCTAGCCCACAATAGACACCAAGCGGTGCATTTTTGTGGATGCATTGGTTTTTCGTCATTTAAAAAAATAAGCTTCATCGCTCAATGTAAGTGTTTTCTAAAAATTAGCATTAACTATCATGTTCTCTAAAAACCATTTCACAAATGTACGATGTTTCTGGTGGTCTTTTTAATTTGGATCACCCTATATTAGCAAATTCATAATAAGCAAGTGAGGTGATTATGTTTATTTCAAACAAAAAAGAACGTTATAAGACTACTTATTGACCACCCCGTAACTATGAAACGAACTAACTGGTAGCATATACATAGATCTTACTAAGCGGTTCCATAATGTCGCGCGCGATCGTTCACTGTATCTTTTTCAACCCGCTCGTGGCCCTTTGTTTTGCCGCTCGGGGAAAGCACAGGCTCGCGTCGCAGCTTGACGTCTGAAAGCCGAACAGTGCGGGTGCCAACCGCGCTTATTATTTATACCGCGCGATATCTCGCGAAACTATAATTTAAAGCCGCACATAATAAGCATATAAACATAATTGAAATATAAAGTTGGCGAGGCGCGGGCGTGGGATGAGTTCCGCACAATAGCGGCAGCGCGGATCCGTTCTTTGGAAAACTCGAGCTATATTTTCCGCGGAGGGCAATTTATTTTTCCAACCCCAGCGCCCTTATCTAAACAGCAGCGAAAATAATATCGCGCTGATAAAACTGGCTGTGGCATCGGTACAGTCGGGCGAGCAGATTAGTCATATGTAAAAATGGGCTGCGCGCCGCGCCCCCGGCCGGATTTTTCCTTAATTCCGCTGCCGCGTTCCGATTTGATAACGAGGCGGATGCGCTTATTGTTGTTTAACATAAACGCTGATTACAACCTGTTGCTTATGCTAATTAACCGGGATATCGCTGTCCTTATTATAATCTTGTTAGTTCGCAAATTAAAACGACGCTCTAGTTGCGGAAAAGAAGTTAACAAGAAACGACGCCCACCTATCCGGTGCGGCAGCGGATGTTTGTTCAAACATTTTTTGCGCGTCCACTGTGTGTGTACAGAAGGCACATACAAGCGGCATGCGTGTGCCCTTTCGCCTCCCGAGTCCATCGACGCAATGCGAATGAAAACATTATCTTATCGGGCTGCGAACGCTGACAAGAGCAGTTACTCTTCGTCCGGAGTGTACCGAACGTTATATACGCCGCCCCCGGAGTGTGTTTTAAAAGTTGCCGCTATAAATTGTCCCGGAGCGATCCCCGGATCTCGCTCTTATCAGTCCCAGTGCCTCTTCTTACGGCCCCCCGAACGTCTCTCCGGCCGGATATCTAGTCTACTTGCTTTGTTTTGTTTTGGTCCGAATTACCCTAATTTTTGGACGTATGCAGCGCGGATGAAATATACTCCGGGGCGGCGGCTCCGCGCCTGCTTTCCTTTTGTTTATTTCGACAGAGAACCCTTGTTGCAATTTAAACAAACGTTTTGGAACAAACGTGTGTATATATATATATATATATATATATATATATATATATATATATATATATATATATTCTTCTTTCTCTTTTCCTTGTGCCCTTGGAAGTGTCGGAATTTAAGATTTGTCTTCTTTTGGGCATTTCTTCCATCTCTCTCTATCTGTTGCTAGTATTTCCATTTCTTGCATTGTTTTTCCTATCTCTACTATTTCTTAGATACAAGTCTCTCGTGGTCTGCCCTTTCTCCGTTTTTTGTCACTTCTCATTTCTAGTATTTTGCTTGACAGTCTATTCGGATCCATACCATTCCATTTGTGTTCTTTCCATCTTCTGTATAATTGGTTCTTCTTTTAGGCTATTTCTTATGTCTTCGTTTCTTACTCATACTTTTTATTTTCCCCGTAATGTTTCTCAAATATCTCAGTTCTATTGCATTAATTTTGTTCTTTTGGTTTTGTGGACCACCCATGCCCAGCTACCATAGAATCTGGTATTGCTATATTGTCAATTTAGTTTTGTTTTCTATTTTCCCTTTTGTCATTATTGTGCCATTTAATGTGTAATATATATTTGTTGCTTTTTCTATTTTACTGGTTATGTCCATTTTACCATAGTCTGAAATGATACTGCCCAGATATTTAAAGGTAGTAACCTCTTCTAGAATTTGTTGATTACATGTTATCTTTGTGTTTTCGGTTTGCTGCTTGTTTATCAGCCATATCTTTGTTTTAGCCGTGCTTATTTCCGTTTTTGTTTTATTTTTTTCTTATATCATTATTAGTTTTTGCATTTTAGAGTAACTATCTGCCACCAGTACCACATCATCCGCATATATTCAGCTTAAGTTTCTGTGTCCTACCCGAGTTGATAATATGAAGGTTTTTTCTCTTAACGTTTTTTAATACTCTGTCTATTACTATTGTAGGTGATAGTAATGGGCTAAAACTATCCCGCTGCTTTATGCCTTTCTTTAAATATACCTCTTTCGACTTTTCTCCGTTTACCTGTGTTTGTATTCTCCCATTTCGATAGATGCTGTTTATTAGTGTTATTATCTTTTGAGATAAATCTAAAGTTTCCATTGCATTCTGTATTATTTCCTTCTTTTTTTTTATTTGTATCAAAGGCTGCTTTAAGGTCTATAAATGCTGAAGATGAATTGTTTTTCTGTTTGTTTACGTCTTTCTATTATACTTCTAATAATAAATATATAGTCGGTTATTTGTCTATTTTTTCTAAATCTCGCCTGTTCTTCTTCTAATTTATTTTCTATCTGGTTCTTTATCCCTTTTTTATTATTCTTGTATATACGTGTGGCAGAAAAGTAATGAGACTAGCAACACTGCAAGCGATCTGGCAACGCTACGTTGTTGTCCTTGATAGAGCACGTGTATAAATACTCTTCCATAGCTCAGTGCGAGTTCCGTTAACTAAGTGATTTTTGTGACTGCCATTAGTGAAGTTGCATTTTGGTTGTGCGTCACAAAAAATGGAACAGCGGAATTTAGAGCAACGTTGTGCCATTAAATTTAAAACAGGCCTATGGAGAACTTGAAATTTTGACTGAACATTTGCACATGCCAAAGGTCTGTGCCAAAATGGTGCCAAAAAACCTCACAATTGGGCAGAAGGACATTCGAAAAAACAAGTGTCTTGATCTTCTTATCAGAATCGTTAATGAGCAAGATTTCTTTTTGTCATTTTGGGACCTTAAAAAACATCCAAAGAGCGTAAAGGACATGCTGAAAACCATACCGGTTGAAGACTTCCAGCGCTGCTACCAATAGTGGAAACAACGTCTCGATCGGTGCCCAAGTGAACTACTTTGAAGGGGATAACATTGATGTTTGAAAAAAATAAAAACTTTCGTAAATAAAAAATCAGTCTCATTGCTTTTCTGCCACACCTCGTACTTTACTTATCGCTCGTGCCAGGCATATCGCCTATAGTCACATTCTATCGCATCGCCTTTTTTATATATTGACAGAATTATATTGTTTTCCCAGTCCGTAAGTATTCAGTTTGTTTTCCAGGTTTTTTTAGAAATCTCCAGAAGCTATTTTTTTTCTTGTAGTCCTAGGCATTTTACCATCTTTGGATCTATTTTATCTTCTCCGGGTATTTTCCCTGTCTTTAATTTTCCAATGACTTTATCTGGTTTTTTCCATTTCTATATCTCTATCTACTTCCTTTTCTTCCATTCTTTCTTTTACGTATCCTCTTTTTACTGTCTTTCTCTTTTAGATTAAACTTTTCCATATAGTATTCTCTTATATTTTAAGAATATGTGTTGTGTCTAATTGTAGGTCTTATTTTTATTTTTTAATTGCCATAATTTTATTCCAGAATATTCTATTATTTGTCTTCTACGTATGTGTTGTTCAATTGTCTTTTAAACCCCTCTCAACTTCTTTGTTTTTTTACTGTCGTTGTTGCTATTTTGCCTTTATATATTTATTCCAAGCTTGTTTTTCTTTGTAACTTTTTTTGTTACTTCTTGTGTCCAGCAGTTTATTCTTTTTCTAATGCTGTTTTGCACATTATCTCCTTCATGATCTTTCATATTCCATACTTTATTTAATTTTAACTGTTGTTTAAATTTCCCATCCGTCTGTGTTTGGTATTTAGCTATTAACTGTTTATTCTTTAACTTACTTATCTTTACTTTACAGTAGTCTGTCTTATTTCCTTACTTTCTGCTTATAATTTGTAGTTCTGCCGCTACTTATCTATGCTATATGCTTAACTCTGCTTTCTTTCTTGCTTTTACTTGTTTTATTTTTTCTTCCATTTCCTTTGTATACACTATGTAATCTATTATACTTCGAGCATTTTGTTCTTCCGCTATAAATGTGAACCTATCTTCTATCGGTTGACACCATAAATTGTTTCCTATTCTTAGGTTGTTGATCTAGCAAAATTCCATCATTTTCTTTCTATTTCTATTCATATTTTGCTTGCCATATATGCCTATTGTTCCCATTCCTGCATTTATATCGTTCCCCACTCTAGCGTTCCAGTTACGTATCATTATTGTATCATTTTTCGCTTTTGTTTTATCTAGTATCTGTTGTACGTTTTTACAAAATTTATTTACTAAATTTTCTTGCTTTTCTACATTTAGAACATATACTTGTGTTATATTCAGTGTCTTCTTCGTTTCGATTTTTATTCCCATTATTCTTAATTGATCTTAGTTTATATTCTGTTATATATTTGTCTATTTCTCCCCTTACTACTATTCCCACTCCCTCTTTTGCTCTGGATCCTTGTTGGACCCCTAAGTGGTATAAGTTATAGTTGCTATTTATGTTTTTGACTCTCCTCCCTACATTCTTCTTTTTGCTTATTCCCATTATTTGTTCATTCCATATTTCTATTTCATCTACCAATTTTATTTATTTTCCTGTGAGTGATGTTATATTCCATGTCCCTATAGTTAACTTTTCTGTATATTCTTTTCTTTCATTTTTAAGATTTTTTCCTGGTACTCTCTTTGTCTTATTTCTTTGCGTGTCGTTATCTGTATTTGTGTCCAGCTTCTTGTTGTTGTTAGTTTTTGACTTTTGTGTTTATAATCCTCCTTGAGTCCTTTTTTAATGCTTCTTCATCTGCTGACAACTTATAATATATTTGTGCTATCTCGTAATTCTCTGTTTTTCTTTCATCTACCTTTTTGTAATGCACAAATGTCCAATATTTATTTTTCTTTGGAATTGCTTCTTTAAATACTGTTTCCCTGAAGGTATTTTCATTTTCCTCCTTAGTAGATCTTCATTGCTTTTTGCCCTTCTTGTTTTCCTCTATATTCGTCGTATTTTCCTCGTCAGTGTTGCACCGTTTCTTATTTTCTCTAGCTGTACGGTCTGTCCTTACTTTGAGCCTTGTTGTTTCGCATTTAAGTCTCTCCTCATATTATTTCTTGTCTCATTTTTTATTAGCTGCTTTACTGTATAGGATTCACTATTGACAATGAGATTATTGTACGTTAAACACGCCGTATAACCTTCCTGCCTAGCTTATTTCGGATACTTAAGTAATTCTTTGCGTTCTTCTTGCACTGCTTTTGGAAAATCGTTTAAAATCTATATCTTTGTATTCTTCAACTTTTGTCTGCTGCTCACCACCTCAATTTTCTTTTTATGGATCCAAATTTTGCTACTACAAGTCTAACTTTTTTTTGGTTTGATACCCCATCTTCTTGCTTCTTCTTCCTCCTTTTCCATGTTGATATTAATACCCATATCCCGCAACAATACTAGTTTTCTCATTTAATTTTAAACTTGATTTATCTTCTTTATCGGTAATGCCTTATTACAATTTTTATTTTACTTACTTTCCTTTTCATATTTTCCATTTGTTTCTTCTGTGCTTTTAGTTTCACTTCTAGCATCTTGTCTTCCTTCTTTAACTCGCTGTAAGTTGTTTATTTTTATTTCTATATTTCCAATCCGTTCTGTCCTTGTATTCATTTGGTTGTTTTAGCTTCAATATATTTCCAGCATTGTTTTCATGATTTGTTTTTTTTCTTGTTCCCTACTTGTTTAGATACTACGCTGTTGTGCGTGTTGCCTGCAAACTACTTATAATGTATTATTTCTTAACTATCTATTGGGTTGCCCATCATCTCCTGCGTGAAAGCTCCTTTCCGAATTCACTCTTGGAAGGTCGCAGCTTAATCAGTATTTATTTCAAATTATAAATTAATTAAGTGTAATTTAACATAAGCCTGTTTACACTTTTATCCGGGCTCTCTTAATTTTGTACTGCGCTCCTTCACCTAGTTTGTTTATTACATTCAATTTACTTTGTATTTGCTTTAAATCTGAGCATCCATTACCTCAGTTGTCACTGTTATATCACCAAACACAAACTATCATATATATTATTAAAAAAAAAAAATATATATATATATATATATATATATATAAAATAAATACGAATGATTTATATAAGATGTAGCTTTAAGTTAAATAATTTAACTAACAAAGTTACCAGTTCTATACCCGTTTTTCTAAACGTTCCGTTAGAAGTTGATTGCGTTTCATAAAATTCCTAGCACAATTGACTAACATAGTGTTTAACTATTGTAACGAAATGTTTGTTTACATGCATACAAATTGGTAGGAAAAAATCAGAAATCACAAGGTTTTGGTAGGTGTAGATTATGCAACCCAAACATAACCTGAATTTGTTCACACGAATGCACAAGCAAAACGCTTTAAATGGATTTTGCATTAAAATACGCAATCAAAAATTACCTACAAAAAATTATATACAAATCAAATATGAAAATATTACAGAGATGTATAGTATTATTAACATAACCTACATATTTGTATTTGCCTATTTTACAAATAATTCTTGTTTTAGTTGACTAAGTGCTAAAAAATAATTAAAAAAACTTGACGCGGTAATCAGCAGTACATATGGCATTAAAAGTGCAAAAATTGTAATCCAAAGCTACTTGCTATGCAATTAAAGCTGGTGCATGATGATTATATGACAAAATATTTTAAGATATCCAATTTTATGCTCTCTGTTCATAGAGTTGGTCTAGTATTACTTTACCATATTACTTCATACATGTACTAACCCATCCTGGTTTATACCAAACAGTGACATTCGTAACGATCTAAAAGTTCCCACAGTTATAGAAGAAGTGAGCAAGTGTAGTGAGAAATATCTAAAAAAAACTAGAAGTGCACCCGAATACTCTCGCGATAAATATCTTAGATAATAGAGAGGCTCTACATAGGCTTAAAAGACATAAAACTATAGACCTGTCAACGAGGTTCATGTAAACAGTATCAACAGTATCCCCAAACTAGCAGTGCCTACGGACACCTAAAATAAAATGTAGAAATTACTGAGTAAGCTGTCACTGGATGGTGACTCTCTTTATTATTCAATACCTGTACACACAACTCAAAATATTTACTTATAGTATTAATTTTATACTGATTGTAAATAGTAATAAACAATATAAAAAAACTTCATCCAAGTAGCCGTACAATACGTACTGGGTGCGTAATAATAAACGCAATTTTTGAAAAATTTATTGAAAAAAAACAAAATCTTATTCTTGCATATTGGTATATAGTAGAGTGATAATTAACATTTAATGAAGAATGCGATTTTTACTAGTAACCACATGATAAAAGTTTAATATACCCGATCTTCCAAATAACCCCAAAGAAAAAAATTAGACTTTGAGAACGGATAAATTACTCTGCCAATGAATGCCAGCTTGTGCGTTCCTAGACTTATCCCACCAAAAAATCGTGTCTTCAAATACACTGAAAATCAATTCTAGATTGTTTGCAATGCAATGGAGTGTAGCCCCGTTTTGCTGAAATCAATAGTCAGTAACTATTTTCTTGAGCTAAATTTCAGGGAAAATTCCTTCAAAATTTCTTTTCGTTAAACAATTTAATTCACATATTTTAAGAAAAATGCCTCTTTAGGAGATTGCGCACTACACACTGACTTTTCTTGAGTAGTCTTCTAACTTTAGTCAGATGATAATTTTCTTTGCCCCAATAGCGATAATTCTGCCTATTGTTAGTATCCATTCAACTGAAAATAGTAGTCATAGCTGAAATAAATGCGTTTCAAATCTCTTCTTTTTGGAATCTCTCCGACATCTCATTAGCAAAAGTCAATCTTTGGTCGAAATTAACCTGTGTGAGTGGCTGTTTCAGTTGGATCTTAGAGGGAAATCTTCCCAAATCTACCTTTAGGATCTTCCTGACTGGCCAATTGCTCATATTGAGACAAGCTATTCCTCGTCTGGAGGAATTAGTGGGCTAATATTCATAGAGTGATTACAACGACTGGTCGTTCTGTCTTCGACTCAATATCATTAGCCACTAGCCCAATACTCCCAAAGTTTTTAATCAAACTGATTGAAACAAAAGAAAATTATTTTTTCAAAATCGGTTCCCAATTTCTTTAACTAACATCGGTCTGCTACAGAATGGTTTCTACAATACTTAATAACCACGTTGATAATTTAAATATCTGTTTAGATTTAACTGGGCACTAGAGAAAATAAAGCTTTTGGACAATTTAATTTAAACATCCTAATATGCCCCAAACACATATTTATTCAAAAATGAGTCGCTAATAGTGGGCGGTGTAGAACAAAAATAATTACCTTTGTGGCCAGCTACTAGGCACCTTCAACTACAACAAAACAATATGAAATTTTCTCTATCCGTATAATATTTTTTTGCTGACACAAAAATTTAAAATATACTTATATTTGACAAGTAATAATTAAAAATCAGTTGGTTGACTATATGAGCATAGTCGTCCGATGACAGTTCACCCTATAAGTTAACCAAATTTTTCTGATCTTTTTTCGTTACAAGTTAATAATTGGTTAGATATTCTATTAGGGAATTGTCGTGATTAGGTTTTTTCTCTCTGTGTTTTGTCGCGTGAGGTTCAATTACTTGACTAGTAAGTAGTGTTCCCAGACCTTCCTAAAAAGTTTTGTTTGACACGCCTACCACTATTATGGGACATTTCAAATAATATTTTTAAAGATTTGTTGTGTTTCTATGTTTGGCATAACTCTAGAGCTCAATCCCGTGCTTATATATAGATTTAATAGCTAGATATAGTAGTCAGCTTATTTACATTTTTTTATTATTGTGTTGATTTTTACTTCAATATAATTTATCCATGTCAGTTTATGGTCCAGGTAAAGACGAGGATATTTCACTTTATCTTTTATTAAAAAGGTTGCCTGTGTAGTACGAGTTTAAGACAAGTACGTCATAGTGTAAAGTAATCTGAATGGATCTGTTACTGTTAATTTTAATTTTCTATTTGGTTAACGAGGTAATTTTGGAGTTCCTTTGTTACTCTTTTTCAATCTTCATCAATTAGTAGAAATGCTGTGTCGTAACTACATAGATGTCAATCGCATTGTTATATTGCAATAAATTAGATATGCGTAAAGTCTCACAAAAGAAATATCGGAGATAGACATAGAATAGCTGAAGAAAGCGTTGCCCCAAATAAAAAACGGAAAAATATAATATTTGAGATGCTCAAAGAAAGTGACGCAAAAACCAAAGTAGAACTAGTAAAATTATGTAATAAATGCATAACAGAAGAACACATTCCTAAGGATTGGGAGAATGCAGAAGTAGTCGTGCTTTATAAAAAAGGTGACCAGGCTAACCTAGAAAATTACAGACCAATCGGTCTGCTATCTCAGATATACAAACTATTCACTAGAATAATTACAAATAGATTAAAGCAAAAACTTAAATTCTGTCAGCCAAAACAACAGGTTGGTTTTCGAAGCAAATACAGTACGGTAGAACATTTTCATACAGAGAGACAGACCAATAACCAAATGTCTGGGCTTATTCGCTCAGCAAAGGATCACTGCCCAATGAATCCCAAGGAGTGTATGAAATACCTTGTGGAGACTGCCAAAGGACCTACCCTTAATTTCTCTGGGGCTAAAACCATTGCCCCCATTTCACCAGCAGAATAGTACGTGTGGCAATTGAAATAGAAAAACGCCCTCAGTGCCTCAACACAAGAGATGACAGCCAGCGTTTGCCTGTCATGTGGAAGTCCCTTATTGCTCCGCACCGCCAATTACGCAACACCCTTAATCTTACAAGTTTTCCCCAACCCAACGCATCTCCCGACAAACAAACTTTTACTTCCAGCCCTATAAAAAACCAAGCAGGTCACACGAAAGGTCACTCTTATTCAAAGACTCATAGCTCTCCTTGGGGAGTAGGCAGATTGAGACCCCGAGTGAAGAGCCAACCTCTTGAAAATGGCATCAAAGCCAATCGTCGAGAATTTTCCCAAAATAGACGCGGTTCATTCCGTGAACTAAGTTGTTTAAACATAGTTAACCGCGGAAACCTATCCGAACATAGAACTGGTGACTTTGTTTGTTAGTTAAATGATTTAACTTAAAGCTACATCTTATATAAATCATACGTATTTATTATACATATTATACATACATACATACATATTGTGCAACTTGATACCAGTTGAGTCCCACAACTTTTTTTTATCTCATCATACCAGCGGTGTTGAGGTCTTCCAGCACTTCTTCGCTCTCCTCATGGTCTCCCTCTGATAACGTAGTCGTTCCATTTCTCTGTATGTTTGGCTACATGGCCGTTGCCGTTTTAAAGACCCTATTCTTTTAATAATGCCTCTAACTTTGTTTTTTTCTTTTATCCATTGGTTTGTTTTGTGATCTCTCAGTGATATTCCTAGAATCCTTCTCTTTACAGCCCTCTGATGTACTTTTAGTTTGTTCTTAATCTTTTTAATCAGGACCCAGGTCTAAGACCCGTATGTAACAAATGAAAGTGCGCACTCGTTATAAACTTTTGTTTTTAATGCCATTGGTATATTTATGTTTAGCAGATGAACTGGCGGCGAAAAACCGGCGGTGTAAAACGTCTCTTTCCCTGTTTAGTATGTTCTTTAATTTCCCATGGGCTACCCATCCTAGTCTAATTCTCCTATCTATATCTATTTCCTGATTTTGTTCGCCTAGTGTTACAGATTGGCAATGGCAATGGCCATGTAGCCAAACATACAGAAAAATGGAACGACTACATCATCAGATGGAGACCATGAGGAGAACTAAAAAGTGCTGGAAGACCCCAACACCGCTGATATGATGAGATAAAAAAAGGTTGCGGGACTAAACTGGTATCAAGTTGCACAAAACAGAAACACATGGACAAATATGAAAGGTTTCTATATCCATTGGATAGAAAACGGTTTCTTCCTTGAAGAACTCCGAATTGTACTGTCATAATTATTTGTGTTTGTTGATGTCTAAATATCTAGCAGATAGGTAAAATTTGAACAACAGATATATTTGGCTTGGCAAAGTTTTTTTTTACTTTTCTGAATGTTTATTATACATCTAAGAAAACTACATACATTTTATCTTTCAGTCCTTTTTCTTAATTAAATTTTGTGTAATACTTTTCTCTAAAGCCATTTGTGTTAAAATATAATACTTTCTTGTGAGACCATTTTTTGGCAAAGGAAATATATTAGCTGATATGATATAACTTCACTTGGTAGTTTTCTGGACTTGGCAGCCATAAATCGTATATTGGGACTTTACGGGAATTCGTCATTTTGGCCGCATTTGCAACTCTTAATGGGTGGTAATTGGCAAAGTGCTTCAAAATAACAATTTATTTTTGTACCTGCCAAATTATCTATTGGAATGAAAACTTTGCCGAGATGCTCGGTAAAACTTGCGCCTTTTTTTATCACATCTGGTTCAGTTACCATTAGATTGTCTTATTGAAGAATTAAATATTGTCGGTCTTTTGTATTTTTTAAGGATTTTTACATTATCGTCGAGTGTTGGATCTCTTATATAACCTTCGAATGACTCGTTGTAAATTTTGGTACAAATACGTGCAATCGATGAGTGAGTTTATTGAGCTTGGTTTTGGTTATGCGATTTCTAATCATTTGTGATTTTTGTAATTGTATTTGTAATTTTGTGAAAATGTTGCCTTTTAAGCAACATCTTGCAATAATTTATTTATTTATTGTATTTATTCTTCAACTTCTTTGCAATCATTTATTTCCATTTATTTCATTGATAACTTTCTGAAAAAAAAATTTTTGTTCCGTACATATCCTTGGATCGAGTTTCTTAGATCTGTGAAGATTTAAATTTTGCTCTTGAATGACCTTGAAAAGATTTTTACATTTAAGCGTGATAAGTCGTGAGCCTCGAATAGTATGTTTTGCTTTCCAGTTTTGTGGAACGAGAAACTTGAATCCAAACAAAGCTAAAAATTCTTTATATTTTCTAATAAAAATAACACGACGAATAAATTGCTCCTATAATTATTGCGAAGGTGAATAATTCTTGTCCTAATATTTTATTTGTGATAAGTTGCTCTAGTGCATGGTAGCTCAGATGATAATTGGTGATCCTATATAGGCTCTACCGTGTAGATAGAGTTTTGCGTATTAAAAGTATGTTTATTTTATTAAGTTTCAAAAAGACGTTGGTGTTCTGTAGATGAGTCAGTAACCCGTTAGAATTTAGATAGTAGTGAGTAATTTTATTGATAATCATTATAAGCATGTTTCAAATCTCTCTATCCAGCGTTTGTTGTCCATAGGTGAACATACGCCTCCTCAATTTCCCTCCATTTGTTTCTATCCTGTGCTACGTTTATCCATCCCCTTCCTGCCACTTTCCTGATGTCATCGTACCATCTTAGTATGGGCCTTCCTGGGTTTCGTTTTTCTCCCCATGGTTTCCATTCAGTCGTTTTTCTTGTCCATTTCTTCTTCTCCATCCTCGCTATATGTCCTGCCCACCTCCACTTTGCTTGTATTATTTTGTTTTTGACATCTTCCATTTTGGTTCATTCTCTAATCCATTTTATCGACTTTTTGTCTTATCAGTTTTATGTTGAGGATCGCTCTTTCCATGTGTCGTTGGGTAGTTTGCATCTTACTCATGGTCTTCTTTGTCATTGCCCATGTTTCAACTCCGTATAGCAAGACCGGTATTACACATTGGTTTAATAGTTTTATCTTCATGTGTATCTTAAATCTTTTTTTTTTACTCTCTAATATATGTTTCAATCTTCCGTACGCTGTCCATGCGAGTCTAATGTGTCTATTTACATCTGCCGTTTGCATTTTCCTGTCTACTCGCAGGTTTTGTCCCAGGTATATATATTGTTCTACTTCTTCTATAGTTTCCCCATTTAGCGTAATGGGACCGTCATCTTGGTTAGAGGATCTCTTCATTATTTTTGTTTTTGTCATATTCATAGTTAGTCCTATTTCTTTTGATTTTTCGTTCAGTTCTTCCATCATCTCCTGCAGTTCCAATCGATTTTCTGCAATAAGCACTACATCGCCTGCGTATCTTAGTGTATTTAATTTTCGCCCTTCTATATTAATACCACGGTTCTCCCAATTAAGGTTTTTGAATATGTCCTCCATTGCCAGTGTGAAGAGCTTTGGCGATATAGAGTCTCCTTGCCTTATTCCTCTTTGGATTTTTATTTTCTCTGTTTCTGAGTGTAATTTCACAGTGCTTGTTGCTTCCTTGTATATATTTTCGATGAGTTCTATGTATCTGGAATCCACTCTGCAGTTTTGTAATGAGTTTATAATTGCCCATATTTCTATCGAGTCAAATAAATGCCTTATTATAATCTATAAAAGCTAAATATATGTCCTTGTTGTATTCTGTTGTTTTCTCGATGATGTTTCGGAGTGACTGTATGTGATCCAAAGGATTGTACCATTTTCTAAAACCTGCTTGTTCGGTGTTTTGATACTGTTCGAATTCGCTTGTTAATCTTGTTGTTATTATTTTCGTCAGCATCTTATATACTTGACATAAAAGACTTATTGGCCTATAGTTTCCTAGATCTGACTTATCTCCTTTCTTATGTAACAGCACAATTATGGCGTTGTTCCAATTCTGTGGTATTTTCCGTTCTTCCAAGCGTTTATTTAGTAGTATCTTTAGGTTTTTTATTAATTGTTCTCCTCCGTATTTAATAAGTTCCGGGATTATTCCGTCTTCTCCCGGAGCTCTGTTTAATTTCATTTCCCTAATTGCGTTTTCTATTTCGTCTGTTTCTATTTCCGGTATTTCTTCCGATCCGACGTTAAGAATATGTCTTCTTTTATTTTATCTGGTTTTTTACCTTGGCGCTGTACAGCTTTTGATAAAAGTTTTTTGTTGTGTGAATGATTTCTTTTCTATCATACGTTATTGTGTCATCTTCTTTTTTCAGATGGCTAATGATGTTGATATTTGTATTTATTTTTCTTCTCAGCACTTTTAAGCTTTTGTTTTCTTCAATTGTTTTCTCTATTAAAACCTCTGTATTTCTTCTGATATCTTCTTTTATTTTCTTTCGTACAGTTTTGTTTAGTTCCGTGTATTCTACCGTACCTCGTTTACCTTGGCTTGCTAATTCTTGTCTTTTTTCTAATAGTTGTTTTGTTTCGTTCCTGATATTTTTACATTTTTGTTTTTGTTGTTTAGCTGTTTTATTTCCTGCTTGTAATATTGCATTCGTCATCTTTTTATTTATTTGTTCTATTGTGTCTTGCTTTCTAATTCTGCTGTACCAGAGGTTTTTTCTCAATTCCATTCTGTATTCGTTGGTTTTTTCTTTAAGAAGTTCTCTATCTATTTCTTGTTTATTTTTCTTTATTAGTTTTATTCGTTCTTTTTGTGTATTTATCCTTATATTTCCTCTTACTAATCTGTGATCACTGCTTGTTGGGTATTTGTTAATTACCGTCACATCTGTAACTAGATGTTTATGGGATGATATAATAAAGTCGATCTCATTCGGGGCTCTCCACGTCCACTTTCTTCCTTTCTTCTTTTTGAAGAAGGTATTCATAATATATAGGTTTTGTCTTTCTGTGTATTGCACTAATGTTTGGCCTCTTTGGTTTCTCTGCCTTATTCCAAAGTATCCTACTGATTTCTCATTATCTTCTTTCTTTCCTACTATGGCATTAAAATCTCCAATTATGATATAGTGGTGTGTTTTGTTTAATGTTATTGCGGCATTTATCTCTTCGTAAAACTGACCGACTTCTTCATCTTCGTGTGTCGATGTGGGCGCGTATACCTGAATTATTTTAAGATTGTATCTGTTGGATATTTGAAGTATTAGGTATGCCACTCTTGCTGAGATAGATCTTATTTCTTTTATGTTTTGTTCTACCTTTTTGTGTATCATAAATCCAACTCCCGCTGTGTTTGTGTTATTTTCTAGTATACTTTTGGTATGATATAATGTATTTCCAGATGATAGTTTTGTACACTGTTCTTCTTTTCTTCTTGTCTCGCTTAGTCCTATTACGTCCAATCTTTTATCTTTAATTTCATTTTCAAATTCTACTAGTCGTTCTTCAGTTCTGAGGGTATGTGCGTTGTACGTAGCTATAGTCAACTTCGTCGTCATTTGGCAGCCTTTCCTCATCCGGTGATTCTTCGCACCCTCTGGTTGTCGGCAGGATTCACCGCTGCCGTGGTGTTTCAATAATGTTTCAAATCACGAGGTTTTAATGGTTGCATATGTCTTTAAACTCTACAAGGAATTGTGTTATGGTGTTTCTTAAACCTTTGTAGTTGGTTAGATATGTCTCTAGACATAGAGCATAAGTAAATGAAGTCATTTTAGATTTTCCACATAGCTTAGGGTCATATTCTCTTCTGAATTTTGTATATTTGCATGGTTTAAAGCAATGGGTCGGCGAGTGACCATAACTTTAAAATATTGTGCATTGAATTAAATTTCGTTTTTTTTTCTTGGATGTTCTACTGTAATTTTAGCATAATTTAGACATTCTGGATCATATATATCTTTATTATTAGCCTTGGGCTTTACGTAGATGGATAGTAGAGTGGGATTTGTTTATCATTTGTTTTATATCCATTACGTTTTTCGAACTACTTGTAGGTTCTGTTCTTCTTTGGTATTGAATGGTGGATACTTCTTATTACAGATCTCTTCCTCTATCGTTGGCGTGTTAAATAATTTCGTAAGGATTTGAGTACTTTTTTATAGATATCAATAGTGTGAGGCTGCTCTTGGCAGTATCTTCTGATAGAGTTCTTGAATATGTTTTGTCTTCAACTTTAATTTTCAAACGTTGCTTTGCAGTCCGATACTCGGTAAACGTAAATAAGAGATAGTTTAAATCCCTTAGTTCATTTTTTTTGAGTTGCTATTATTATCGAAAAAGCCTTTTGATAGAATCAGCAGTTGGTGGTGCTTTTATTGTTCGATATTAGTATGTTTTGCTACTTTAAATATTTAATTTTTGTTTTTAGTTACCAATTGCCAGAAATTTAGTTTATTATTTCCCATATTTTCACTTTGTCGCATTAAAAAATTATTATCGCTAAATTTACGATTGCTTGCTTTGTTATCAATAAGCTTTTATTTGAATTTACTATTATTAGTTGAGAGCAAATGTTTATAAGACTGGCATATTTGCATACTACTGATTTTTCAAGTTTTTATACATACGTAGATTAAAGATAAGTGCAAGGTTAATTGTATATTGCATGCTTTAATAATAATGAACAGTTTAGCTCCATTACTTACATAAATGATCCTATATATCGATCGGTCAATTTATATTTATAATATTAAAAATATGAAGATTTAAATTGATTAACACATTCGTCATATGTAACGAACTAAGGCTTATCTCTTCAACATTATCTAAAGTGACTTTATATGACGTTAAGTAAAATATTAGAAATGGTACAGCAGCTTTATATACAAAAACCGGGTTAAATTTTAGAACATGCTGTAGAAAGAGCTTAATTTTAGTAATAAAGTAGTCAGAACTTAGGTAATGTGATTATAAAATTCTTATAATTTTAAAGTTATTTTTTCCCATTATTTTAAAGATTATTCTATAAACTAACAGTGAATATAAACACGAAAAGTAATCTATAGTAGCATATTAGTGTGTTGGGTTGCGTTATTCTTTTAATTCAGAACTGGTTTCTTTTTATACATACATTATGTTCTGTGTGTTGATTTTTAACGATATCTTGGCAAATGCATAATATAAAAATGACACCTCATAAATCAGCAATATATACAATTATTTATGATAAAATATAATCGCAAGGGCTTTGCTAAGGTGGTTTTGATTTGAATTACTAACCGCGTTATGACTAACTTCTCAATCATGATGCGAATAAATGCAGCATTACTGGATGAAAACAGTAGGTAAACATAAACAAACACATCAAATTATTTTTAGTCGAATATCAATTTAAAAGAGTCAAAAAAAGGTAAACGAATTTCTCATGAACTCTTCAAGGATAGCACAAACGACTTGCTTTTTAACTAAATTCTCAGATCATTGTGGACTATAGAAATATATGAAACAACTAATACGTTGGTTAGCATTTGAGCCGTTTGATCATTTTAGTTTAGTTTTATATAAACAACAAGTCGCAATAAGATAACATTTCCAACTGAGCGCAATATCAAAAATTTAGCAATAAATTAAGAATTATGCTAATTGTTATATTAAATATGAATATATTTAAAAAGGTCATTGGAATTGTCTACGTCTAGATGTAACAAAAATAAACAAAAATTGTATAGCGATATACAAGGTGGTTCAAATATGCCCGGGACTGATTTGCCATCACTTTTCCTGCCGGACGGCTCCTCCGCGCTCTCTTGGGTTTGGGAGGACTGGTATGCCGCCACTCGCGTGGTGACTGCTGGGAGTCGAGAATGAAGTAGTGCACCCGCGTCTTATGGTGGTTACTATAGACTTCAAAAACGCATCACCTTCGTCTTCAAACTGCTGTAGGAGACGATTGGTAGCTTGCATGCGCATCATTTTGTTCACGTCCGTCAAAGTGCGTGGTATCCATCGCGTATTCACCTTGCGATAATGCAGGTGGTTTTTTACGATGTCTTCTACACTATCAACACTGATTGGCAGCATTGCTCCAAGTTCCTTGATAGCACTGCGTCTGCACGATCAATGTTTGGCTCGATGACGGATATTCGCGGCTGAAAATCACACGAATCATTCTGCGCGCGTTCTTTGTCCTCTGTGAAGCACTTACACCACTCAAACACACGGGTTTATAAGAGACAATTTTTCCCGTGCTGTTGGTGGAGTCTGGTAAATTTCAGCGAGCGAGGCGTTTTCTACAACGACGAATTTAATTGCAATGCGTTGTTGCACGCTCCGCGATACCTTCTGTTTGAGCATCACTCTAGCAACTTCCAAACAAAACTAAACAAGTTGTAACCCAAGCAGGAGGAGGGTGAAGGTTGTGGCTCCATTTTTCGAAGTCCCAGTCATATTTGAATCACCTTGTATATTTTAAATACATTTTTGTCGTTATTTCAAATAATCATATTTTTAACGCCCAAAAGCTTTTGTGCCAAAATCTTTATTTTCTGAAATGAGTGATGTTATGAAAACTGTTATTATATTTCTTCTCATCAATGAGGCAGACTCATATTTGTAAAGACTTGGATTTTTAAATGTTTTTTATTATTATAAATTTACAGTCTACTTTACGAGAGGTATTAAATAAATGTGGTAACAAGAAATGAACAGTGTTAGGAGAAATCAGTCAGTAATAACATTTTTGTAACATTCCTTCTCATTTTATGGATCTCTCGATCGAGGTTCTATTTAATCTTCTTACGGGAGGACGACCAATACCCAATTGGTAAAGTAGATCATTAAAATGTCCTTGAGGTTTATTATCTGAGCAAATCAAAATTTCTTCCAGTGGCAAAGGGAACGTCGAAATCCTCGTGCAAAGTTTGGTTTGTTACATACCACGATGCATGCACCAAAGCGCGGAGGATTTTTGACTGAAACTGTTGTATAGTTTTTATTCAGATACAATATTAGTCCAAGCGTCTACCTTATTACCTTTATTGTTTATATATCTATCGTAAATATAGGTCTCGAGAAAAAGATAATCATAACTTTGAAAAAAATTAATTTGTATAAAATTTGATATACTAGATTTCATCAAACGCCTGAGTAACGTTAATAAAATAGCTGTAGCAGTATTTCTTTTCCTTAAGATTCCTTGAGATGTGGTTAACGATCTCATGTACTTGTTAAGTTGTGGAATGTCAACCACGAAATTCAAGTTAGAGCAGTAGCAGATGTAATAAAATATTCATAAAAAAGTATTACTTAAATATGTTTCCTAAGGAAGGCGGAAGATTAATTAGTCTATAGGAAGTTATTGTATCAGATGCATTTCAGGCTTCAGGATCATTACTATCTGTGCAAATTTTTATAAGAGGGGGTAGCACGACAGACTTACGCAGTTAAGTATAGTTGTTAATAATACTATAAACTTTTTGAAAACACCATCAGTACTTCACCTGTTATGAGATTAGAACTTGAGCCCAAGTTTTATTTTTAGGTTTTCTTATAGCATACATTAATTTGAGGCCATTTAAGTTTTTTATTTGTCCTTTAGGTTAAAATGTGATTGAATAAGTAAAAGAAGCATTTTCACAAACCAATAGGACCACACAAAATGCAGTTTCCCAACAACACTACAAGTTTTTGTCATTTATAATAGTTCGAGCTCGTTTTTTATTGAGGATTATTTCCTTCATATAAAAGGGTATGCTGTTTGCATGGTGGAAGTATTTGTTTATAGTGGCGTGGCTCTCCAAAAAGCGCATTTCATGAGAATAACAACTTAATTGATCTCTTCAGGTTTTTTTTTGTGCAGTTTGAGATTAATTTTGTCACTGACAAGATGTTGAATCAATTGGTTTGGTTTGTTGTAATACAAATCAATAGTCGTTGGTTCTTTATTTATAGGCCTACTGCTAAAGTTTAACATTAATGAAAGATGATCCATTGAGAGGATATTATTTAGTTTAACTAGAGATGATATGCGGAAGTATAGAAATTGAATAAATAAGAGAGCTTGTACCTGTAGGTTAATACTTATGTTGGTTCCCCAGTGCTGTGACAGTTTTTCAGTTATAACTGATCTAAAGAGGATTCTGCCCTTTATTGTTATAAGTCTGGAACCCCACTAAGTGTGTTTAAGAGTTCAAATCTCCTCCAGTAATAATTTCATTTTGTAAAATATGAAAGAATTTGTTATACTCATCTGTAAGAGGTATGCGACTAGGAGGGAAATAAATTGCAGATACTGTAAATGCTGACATGAACGCCCCAACCTCAACAATAGCAGTTTGGAGTTTTTCAGTTTAGAATAGATTGAGCTAATGGCAAGATATAAAGTTTTTGATTATTACTGCAGCTCGTACATGTGCAGAACTAGGTGATTTGTGCTGTAGATGAAATAATTGGAAATATAAAGCATTGCTCTATTAGTGTCTATCTTGTACATGAAATAATTTTTGTTTTTTACTATTTTAAACAAATTCTATTTAAAACATTTTCTTATTGGTTTCATCAGGTTTAAGATGAATATAAAAAAATAAAAGTGGATTTTTAGTTAGCCTTATGTTCATTATGTTTTTATTTTGTGTCCTACTTTTTCTAGTTTCTATTTAACTCGATAGATATCAAATGATGAAGCTATCTAAAAATTAGTCTGTATGGGCGTTGGTACATATTATTAGTTACTTTTCACCTTTCAGGTGTCTAACAAATCGTCGGTATGTCTGCATTAATTTTTTTTAGTATTTTAATGGAATATTGTTTGCTTTCAGCAACTGTAGAAATATGTTTCAGCACTTGATTGTTATTTGTAACTCCATATTTATATGGCTTTAAAATATTTCTAGTGTTGTCATAGCCTTCGTTTGCATTGGACTAAAGTTCTCATTAGAGAGTCGTACTATAGGTCTATATTTATTTTCGGTATTGGGATAAAATTGATCCAATATAATACTCTTAATAGTTGTTAATTCTCCTTCTTTTTTTGAACACTAATAATAAACGACATAACATTTCATGTTACTCTGCGAAACCGCGAGAAACTTTTGCTAGACATTAATTTATACATACTTATTTGTACTTATCTATAACATTATTTAAGATAATTAATTTTAGCCGCTAACGGCGGAAATTTCCTTGACCCTATGAGTATTTTTATTAATAAGTTAATTAAACTTGCGATTAAGTATACGGAAATAACGTCATATGTTGATGAGATCGCTAATCATAACCCTGTTAGTGTAGACAACGAATTAAGCTGAAGATTGGGTGCACAATTGTAGAAATGATGTGAAAAATTTGTACTGACAAAGAGTTGTTAACTAAATAAAAATACGGAGATATTTGACTTTCTGATATGTTGTAGGCAAAGCATTTTTGCGTATTATACCAACAAATCCTGTATACCATTCATACCAGTTAAGGCTTAACCCTGAGACAATTGTCTCATCGCATCTAGAGCACATTGGCCTGTTTAACGAATAGTAAAAAGCGAACTAATCTAACAAATCTCAAGACGACAGCTTTTATCGCTGTGACCAAAAGTGTTAAATAGCACATATTCGTAAAATAAGTCTGACAAGTTATTGAGAAATGCTATACTCGTACTTAGTTAGTAAACACTTTTTGTCCTATATTTTAATGTTTGGAGGACAATAATTCAGACCAGCAGCGTTTTATAATATCGTGCCCGTAGACACTTTAGGTTAGGATGTTGAAAGATGCCGTATGGGAATGATTTGACTAAAGGCCATTTTTTATTGATTATAAGCGAATAGATTCTATATTAACAAATCCGGCAGCTAACTTGATTTATGAGCTTGTGCTAACTTATTTTCATTTGAGGCAGTTAGAGGTATCGTTTGATATGCGTTTCATCACCTTTGGCTAAATTTTACCCTTTAATATTAAAAACAATAAAAGTGCAGACTGCAAAGCAGCCGAATGTAATTTTTTTCTCACAGAATATCTCATAAAATCCTACCAATATTCTAAAGTAGTGAGGCTCAGGAGAACACGACAGCCGCGAGGTAAAGGCTTCGACCTGCCAAACTGGCGCGCGGCGACCCCGGGTTCGAACCCCGGCAATGACAAACATCGAATGCTCTCCGGCCGTCCTACAAACACCTTTGGCGGTCTTAAAGCACATTCTACCCTGTCTACTCGCCAACCCGCCCGGCAAGGTTTAATTGCCAAAAATCCCCCCAAAAGGGAAGCCTATGTTCAATACTGGGCGCCACAAAAGGCTGAAAAAAAGAGAAGCTCAATAAATGAGATAAGGTTGGCATTACTCGAGGAATCTTTGACTAAAACTATGGGAAGAGTTTATTTATTATTATGTTTATTTTGAAAATACATAAGTTATAATACAATACAACAGTTGGGACTATGAGTATCTTACTTTTATGAAAGATTTTTATGTTTGGATAACTAAACGCCTTAGAGAACATTTGTAGAATTATATATTAGTGCCATCTGCAAACTGTCTCTGGAACTAGACTTAGACAGTTATATATATATATATATATATATATAATATTTTTGTATGCTAGTTGATTTTTGTTCTCTGAATTTTTGTAAGTGCTTTTTGCATTTTTTGTATAAAAGACTTATAATATTGTGGGGCCTAAAAAGAGTAGGTTCTGAAGGACTAAAAAACCAAATAACTAATAATAGCCAAGGTATGAAATAGGCAAATATGTCTAGTGTTGCCAAGCAGTGTGGCTTGAATAGGTCTACAAAAGACACAATCTTAGCTAAGAAACATATAACCAAGACGACTTAAGCAACTAAATGAATAACAATAAGCACATTTAAAAAACAAATAGATGCCATCAATAAATAAATAAAGAATTGCTTTTAGTTTGAATACAAGGATGAGGAATTTAACTAGTATAACTATCATGTAAGGGAAATTTCAAAATTTTTTGAAGAACTAAAAAACTAACTCTACATTCTACACACGAGTCCTCTGAGTCCGCTGAATAATTTGCAAAGTTTAAAAGAAGATCTGGTATTAAACATAATACAAAGTGAGTCTGGTAGTGCAAATAAAGGTGAAATTGAGAAGCTATGTCTTAAGTTTTAAGAATTTATTAATAAAAACGAATAATGTTTACAACAAATTTTAAATTGTCATGAAACTGGTTTATTTTAGAAGTGTATGCCCAACCGGACCTACACCACGAAAGATCATAAAAACATTCCTGGGCATAAACCCATGAAATAATTAACGTTACTTTTGGGGGCTAAGGCTAATGGGACATAAAGTTTAAGCTTCTTCATATGTATCGCTCTGAGAACTCTAGAGCATTCAAAAAAATTCAACTAAAAAAAGACTGACAGTGATATATAAATCGAATAAAATTGAGCCCCAAACGTCAAGAATTATCTTCAGACCAATGATTTGCCAGTGCAAGCACTGGTGCTGTTGAACAATGCATCAGGACACCCAGAAGATGTTCGAGATAATTTGTATTTCAACTTCTGTCTCCAAATACCACTTTGTTGATTGAACCAATGAATCAGCAGATCATTGCGGGTTTCAAGAAATTGTATACTCGCGCGGTGTTTTGTCGGTGTTTTGAAGCACGCGAGTTCTCCTCAACGATGACATTAAAAAGTTTTGGAAAGAAGAATTTGATATTCTTGAAGGTATCTGGCTTACTCAGAAAGCGTGGTCGGAAGTTACTCAACGACAGTTTAATTCTGCTTGGCGAAAGCTGTGTGCACCCTTGCGTTCAGAGAGACGCAAATGTTGTGCGTAACTGATTTTTTTGAGCTATTGCTTGTGTTGTACTATAAACATTGCATAGAAACATCATGTTATAACCTTCTTTTATTTGCAGTGTTTTTTATGAGATGTATTTGCTTTTGTATAATCTAGCGCAATTGTTATTAATCACAAAAGGTTTGTAAATATAAGGAATTTACTGGCATTAGCAACACAAATTTAGACGAATTAACGTAGATGACACTGTGATGCCACCTTACCAAATGACGATGATCACTTTCTTATCATAAATAGTGCAAGTTTCTATTTATGTGGTATCGAGATGCTATTTTAGATTAGTTATACATTTGCATATGTTTAAAAATGTTTACATGTTAATAGAAACTGCATCACTCTAAAATAATTAATTTATGCTTGATGTAAAACTTTCAAATTATAAACAAAAGATTGCCCACTAAATAAAACTACAACCTCTAATGACGACAATTTCCAAGTTAACTTATGTATACAGGCTAAGTATTTCCAGATTATTTTGAGTCGGAAGGTCGCTAAAATTTAATCTAACTTATAGTATTACGAAACTTGTTAATGGTTGAATACTGTAATTTGTCTAGACTTTGAGTTTCTAAGGCTCGGTGGCCTAAAGTTATCGCCATAATGGGCCGACTGGTTCCATTTTGTTAAACTTAAAATCGTGTTTATTAACTTTGATTTACTGTATCTAATATGTCTATAAAACTCTGAGTTTCTAGTGAGGCTCAAATCTGCTCAAAGTTAGTCCATATATGTGGTATTCTTATCGACTGCTTCCATTTTAGTTAAATTTAAAAATAAGTGGTTTATTAACTTTGATTGAATTTAATCCAATATGTATAAAACTGAGAATAAAATATTCTAAATGAGGCAAATCTTTCAAAACTGTAGTCCAATTAAAGTAGAGTATTCTGTAAACCATAGAAACTATTCCAATTTTAAGTAATACAGATTTAAAAAAAAATAAGTGGTTATTGGTGTGCAGAAAATCCAAATGCAAAAAATGAGGAATAAAATATTCTAAACACAAATATTTTCAAAACAGTGGAATTAAAAAGCTAAGAGAAGCCTGTAAACCAAAGAAACTTTTAGTCAATAACTAATATTCAATATACACACTTTAGTCTAATCTAATAGATGGGCAAATGTATATCAAGAATAGAAAAACTGATACACATCAATAAATATCTCGACCATACCACACATGCCCATTATTCATCGTCGTTCGTTACAGATTTTCTATCTTATTTTATTTTTTCTTAAACAAAAGTAGCAAGAAGTCATCTTTCTTTTTAAAAGCACTCAAAAGAAGTACGCGATATACAGATCTTTGGGTGAAGGCGGATTTATCATTCTGCACCGCTTCTTTTCGCAATGGATTGTAAACATGCACAAATCTAGTTGGTTCCAGACACATTCGGTTTTATTAGAAAAAGTAAATGAATGTAATGGATTACGTAACTGATTAACATCACAAACAGAACGTAACATTAAAAACATGAATATTCTCTACTCAACTTTTATCAGAAAGCCATGAAGATGCTACATACATTGTCCGTTGATTCAGAAAGCTCAACAGATTCACTAGGTTCGTTGGTAATCTAAAATGGAAGGAGATTATATAGCAATTCTTATAAGAAAAATCACTAAGGAGCCGATAACTTGACAATGTTTATATATTCACTATAAAAGAAATCATTTTTGACGTTGATGCTACCATCATTCCAAAGAATAGCAGTTTATTATATTGGACCTTGATCTACTATTACGTGGGATGATTTTCAACAAGATTTGTAACCTATGCAAACTTTTGGTTGCACAAATGTAAATAAAAAATGAATAAAAATTTTTTAGGGCCAAAGTTCGGTTACTCACAAACACCCTAAAAAGATACCTCTATCAAAACAGGAATAACAACTGTAAACTGAGTACCTCCCTATAATTGATTTCTTCTTTCCAAGTATAATATTCATAGCAGCATATAATTCCTCAAATGCATGTAAAAGGTGTCTTTTGATTGTAATTTTTTTATTGAATCATAAAGTACATAGGATAGGGTTATTTATGGAATAACACATAGGGCAAATGGCCTCCACGGCTTTGCATACACATACGCACTCGTTTATCGAAATTTTCCATGACCATTCTGCCTAAATGTGGCTGAATTTCATTGATGCAACGTTGAATCTCCTCCTTTAATGCACGCGCGGTTCTGATCACCGAAACGAGAGAGTACACGACCTGGAAATGTCTCATGCAGAAATTGAAGTATTTCACGGGCTGTATGGCATGTGGCACCGTCTTGTTGAAACCACATATTGGCTACATCAATATCATCCAATTTCGGCAAAAAGAACTGTGTTATCGTGTCGCGATATCGAGCACCAGTAACAGTCACTGCCTGACCAGCCTCATTTTCAAAAAAGTATGGTCCAATTATGCCTCCAGCCCAAAATCCACACCAAACAGTGACACGTTATGGATGCATTTGTTTTTCGACAATCACATGTGGGTTCTCAGAACCCCAAAAGCGGCAATTTTGGCGATTAACAAACCCATCAAGGTGAAAATGTGCTTCGTCGCTTAGGATGATTTTGCTCGAAAAATTAGCATCCATTTGTTGATGCTCAATAATCCATTCAACAAACTCTCTTCGCTGTGCATGGTCATTAGGCTTCATTTGTTGTGTTAATTGAATTTTGTAAGCATGGAGACACAGATCTTTAGTGAGTATACGCTGTAGAGAGCTTCTTGAAATTTGCAATTCTTGTCCACGACGCTGAATTAAGGTTCCTCGATTGTCACCGACACTCTCACGCACTGCTTCGATGTTGACATTTGAACGGCTTGTTTTTGGACGACCAGTGTGTTTGGCGTCTCCAGGATCCGTTGGAGACAGAAAATTTCAGCATTCTTCTGAGTTAAAGTTTATTTCGTACTTCTTTAAAGTTATAAATTTAACTTTATTCTCGTTTTTTCTTCTTCACTTTTATCTAAAAAATTTAAGCTCTTCTTGTCTTTTATAAATCTTCAATTTTTAGCTGCTCTTAGATCACGATTTCTCTCATTTTTAATAAAAGTTCATAAAAGCCTAAGGCATGGCCTTTCTATTGGCGGTCTGTAATTTCCAAATCTTTTATTTCCTTATGGAGAGTTCTATTTTGCGACCACACGTTTAGGTCATTTGGCCAAGTCAGGATCTCTATTAAAAGAAAAGGACTAGAGGAGTAAAGGATTCTCTGTACTAAAAGAGTTAACACTAAAAACACTTGCATTAACGTAATTACAATGTTATATTTTAAATTTGCGATTATCTTTAATCAACCGTGCAATTTACGCATGAGTTTGTTGGTCCATGTACACTTAGAAAAGTTAAAATATGTATTTTAATTTCGATTTTGCTTAATAAGTTTTAACGTTAATGTTAAAAGTTTGCTTTTCAAGTTTTAGTTTTGCTTAATTATTAAAAATCTGGAAGTAATAAAGGTTATTTATAAACTAAATTTGTAACGCTTACAAGGGCAGCATTAGAAAAGATTTTTTCCGAAGATTATAATTTTTATTTAATCTTTTATCACCCAAAATTTAATCCATGTTTATAAGACAATACATAAGACAACTTTAAATCGTTTGTTGATAAAAATAATTTAATCCGCGCATGACGAAAACAATTTTAGTTAAGTGAATGGCGGAAATGGGTGTCTAGAGACCTGGACTCGCAAATTGATGTTTCGCATACATTTTGAAACACTAAGACGTTTAAATTCGTAGAAACTTATTCAGGATAAGCTAATCATAGCAATTTTGTTTTTTTCAACTATTTATGGACTAAAAAATTATTATTTGTTCAATAAAAAGTTTTGGTTTTAAATAGTTTAACAATGAAATGATTTACGTTCTTCTTTTTGCTGGAGTAATTTGTTTATATGAGCACCAATGTGGTCGCGCAGTTGAGGCGCTCGGATGGGTTCAATCCTGGACTCAGATGCCTAGCGGGTGGCCTACTCAATCACTAAAAATTGAGTATCTGCGTCCATTTCGAATAAGGCGTAAAAATAAACTGGTGATGGTAAGAGCAGTAAGAGCGAACATAAGAGAAGCACAGTTCAAGTTGAAAATTGCGTGAGGGGAATAATGGTAACAATTTTGCTAGACACTTTGGATTTCACGTTTTAGATTTATTCTACTGCTGTGTTTTTGTATGCTTTTGTTTTTGCAACATTTTGTTTCAATTCTTTCAGCGTTGTCCTGGCGTTATTGACTTTCTCTTGTTTCTCTATTTTCGTACTGTTTGCACGAGGTGGCATTTGCGACCAATTGTGATCAGGCATAATTCCGCCATGCCCCCGCTCCACAACTCAAAATTGTGGCCGTTTACGACCAAAAACACCTGCCTCGCGTAAGCCCGGAGGTTCCTGCGGCTTCCGTTTTTTGCCGGCCGCGGCGGCAGCGGCCAGCCGCTTCGTTCCTGCGTAAGTGTTATCACTGCGATGTCGCCGAGATAAGGGCCGGTGCCATTTATTCCGCTCGTAAAATGTAAAAAGCATTTAATTATCCTGATGGATAAATAAAGCGTCATTAAAAGCTGCACGCGCGCATCGCGGGCGCTAATTCAGCAGCGGCCGACGCCTCGGAAATGTGGAGCAGGCCGAAGGCTGCATCACAACACCTAAGAACCAAATTATACGTTATTAGCGGAGAAAAAGTCCAGGAACACATTTGGGGTAGTCGGGGCCGGCATCGCGAGAGAGCGCGGCCGGCCGCTGGGCCCGGGGCGCCGCTCGCCGCCCCGATGGCCGCGACTAGCGGCCTGTAAGTGGCAATGAATCAGCGATTCGGGTAATGCCCGCCGTGTGTATTAGCTGATGTTCAATATACACACCCCTGCTTTTTGGGAAAAATGCGCGGCGCGGCTAATGGGGCTCGAAACTGACTGTGCAATTTTTCGCAGTTGTGCGCTGTCGTCCATTCTGGCGAAGCTGTAGGTTAGGGCCAAATCAATTTAGCTGCCTCTATTTATCCCCAAGTTGCTATTCTTTGATACGGCACTATATTTGGTACTTTTGTCACATTTTAAAATATTAACCGATACTCTAAACCGCCCCCTCCCCCCAACAAAATTAACATGGAAATATCAAACAATTATCGGTCAAATTTATCTTAAGCTTATAGAATTCTTCTTAATTTTAACCTCTTTTTGAACCTTTCAAACGAAGAACTCAAGTCCAAGTGTCATTTTAAGTAGTAAGCACCTTCCTTACCATCTGAATACGATAAACCTATTTTTTCTAAAGAAATTATGTTTCGTTTACAAATTCTTTAATTTTTGGTAATTTACTCATAGAAGTTTTATTTTTCATTCTGGTCTAGACAGTGTTTTTATCATAAACTGTTTTTGTTGAAAATTCTTTGGTATGATTGGTATAAAATTAACAGAATAAAGCATTTTTATTTCTTTGCTATAAAAATATTTAGATTTTTTTAGCTTTAACTGTATTCTTCATATATTAAAACTTCGCTATGATTTTTTTGTATTTTCTACTTCATTCTGCGTATTGATCGAAAAGGTAATTTGCCTTTGATTTGATTTTAATATTTTTTTATAGTCTCTTAATGGCTACTATGTACTATTGTTTCATATTATCTAATGCCTAATTATCTTTTAGTTTTCTTTTATCACCTAATTATTTCGGGAGCTATCAATTTTTTAATTTTTGTTGTATTTTTTAGACTGGGTTAAATTTCAATTTAGACTTCTGTATACCTTTTATATGTTATCGTAGAATTTTGCAGTTTTCAACTATATTTCTTACTGCTTAACTGCAGCGGCCTTAGGTATTCAGCTTATTTAGCTTTTTTCCATTTGAAATTAACTTCCACTCTTTTCTTTGTTAATTTTTTACCTCTGCATTTTGTTTGCATCATAATGAAACTATCTGTTTTCAACATTTTCTTCAGTCGCCTTGTAAAACATTTTTAAAAATCTCTAGGCGCTTATGCTTTATTGTAGAATGTCTAAATACGTCAAAAAATTAAATTTATTGTTGGTAGGCTTATATTCCGGCTCTTTGTGTATAAAATTAAATTTTAATGAGATCGTACGTAAAATAAATTCTTCTTAATTATTGAATAAATTGCTGCATTGCTTAAAACACTTATTTTTATTTATAGAATTTAAAAAAATTGAGGTGAGAAAAATCCTCTCGCTTGAGACAGTTAAATCACAAATTAGTTTCAAAAGGTTTCAAAAAAAATTGTCATCAATTTCTTCAAGTACGCGCTAAGCAAATTATGTTAGGCATCGTCCCTCCAAAAACGCAAATTATCTAAGATTCGGAGCAAAAGGATTAGTTGGTCAGACCCATTAAGCCCGTTTTTCCCCGACGCGTGGCTTAAATGTACAGCATTTTACTCGGTGATTGATTGGGGCCCGTTTTTACATGGGACACCTTGTAGATGTTTTGATGTTCTGGCGTGAGATGCAGCTTTCAGATTAATTCCTCGCGAAAGACAAGGCATGAAACCCGAGGCTTAAGAGGGCAAAAGTTAATTTTGTTTATCGGCAAAATTTTATTTTTATTGTTTTCCATTTTTATTTTTTTATGGTAATTTTCGCGGGCATTCCTACATTTCACTTTCTACTCTTATTGCACAATTTCAAAATTAAATTAAGAATTTCCGAATTACGTTTAATTTTTAGAAATGTTTGTGTTTTAATTTTTAGGTTAAAGTAAGATATAACGCTTTAAACATTTAATAATTTATCATACATTAAACAATAGAAAAGAAAAATTAATTGCAAATTGTTTGGTTGCTATTGTATAATAATTGTGTTGTTGTTAAATGTTATTGGAGAATCAAAATAAAGAATAAGAATATAATTAATTTGTTGATTAACTCCTTTTTAATGGAAAGATTTAACTTAAAAATTGGGCCTTGAACATTTTTTTTTGTTAGTGTCAAATTTGCAATTCAAGAAAATTGAATTAAATATTTAAGTTGCTACCCTTACCGATGCAATTAAGATAATTTAATTAGATTTTCTTTCATTTCAATGCAATTTGAGCAACCTAACTAAAACGAAGAATCTTAATCAAATGATTTTATATTTAAAATTGTTAGTGTTTACAGTAAAATATTTTTAACGCCAGTGATTTTTTTTATTCAAGTTTACTGAAAAAGAGCTATTGTTGTTAAAAAACAAAAGGTAATTTTAAAAACTAATTCAATTAATAAATTATCAAACAACAAATATGCTGCTTAATTAATTCTACTACCGCCGTTCTCCTTCCTGATCGAATAAATTTTAATTAACAACTAATTTATGGCATACAGCAAAAATTAGAGCAAAATCGTTTGTCGCAACCATTGAGCGCGTCTAATTTGTTCTACGAGCTTATTTTTTAACAATCTCACACGCGCCAGTTTTCAACAAAATGCCCGTTTTGATCTGCAGATAGCAAGTCGAGTGTAATTAAGGCGGTTAAACACTAATAAAACCATACTCTCTCTTATCCTGAGCATCTGAGTGCCACAACGATACCAGGATAGTGCTGGGTGAAGTAAGTTTTTAATTATTTATGAGAAATATAAAATGTTTCAAGATTTCAAGCGCTTGTCTGTTATTAATTACCATAATACTGCAAAATTTCTGATAATTAGTGTATTTGTTTGAAAATTTTATTTAATTAAATTTACCAACTATCAAATTAACGAAAAATTTGAATTTCACTAACATAATGGAACTATTTATTAATTTCCTTAATTAATTGCAAGTTTTTCATTTAATTAATTAAGTTGTCAATTATAATTTTGACCGTTACACTTAAAACATAAAAATAATTTCCGTAGATTTGGCACTGCAAGTTTTCAAGTTTGCAACGAACCAAACGCGCTAGACTATCAAACGGAAGCAAAATAAAAGGCGCTAGACAAAGGCACAAGTTTTAAGCTTCCAGCAACTTTCGCGTAGATATCACGGACTGTTCAGAAGTGCCCCGAAGATGCCCAATTAATACAAAAAAGTTTCGGTTTGTACTACGAGCCGAACAAATGAGTGGCGATGCGGGGCAGCTTCGCCGTGTGGCGCGGCAGCGTAAAACAAGAAGACAACATAATAACAAGGCAGATCGCTTCGAATCTTAGTGTGCTAAAGCGAAAAAATCGAAGAGAGAGCCAATGCGCGACATGAACATGAAAAAGGGGCCGACAATCGTTAAAGAGGCGGGGCCTCTTGATTTGTGGTCGCCATTTTGTCAAATAGTAGTGTTTTGTTAGCGGCCTTATCTGATTGGATAATCTCCCTCCTTGCAGCGGATCAAGACGGAACTCGTTTTGTTCCTCCCGATTTTAAATTATAAGCGGCGGATGGGCTTCGATCGCCGCGCTGCCGTCGGATGCTGCCGCGCGCGGCTGGCGCGCCGCCAGCGCGCCGGCCGCGGGGCTTTTCCGGCAGAAACTGCACTCGCTTTTGTTTCGCCCGGAACGCTTTCTTTGCGCCGAACTGCTGTTGCGTTGAGGCCGGGAACAAGAAGAATTAAACGAGAACTCCAGAAACTCAATAAATATTCTGGCTCCTTTTCCGTCCTTGTCGCTCCACCCACTGCGCTGGCTACGCCCTCCCGGCTGCGGCTCGCCAATGGGCGCGCCGAAGCAGCGCGAGCGGCGCCGAGCCGTGCCGAGCCTCGTTGCCAAGGGAAACGGCCCAAACCGATACTAGAAACATTTAGTGCGGGCGCGTTAGTGACCGCGGTGGTTTCGACGTGTACCTATGCTCAAATCATGTTGATACTGTTGTTTAGATAATCAGTGTGCAGTGCTGGTTTGTTCTCGGGACGAATGCCGTTGACTGTGATGTTGTTGCAAAGTGATTTTTCGCATGTGCTTGCCCATCGGAGTGATTCCCGGATTGTTTAATTGGTAAGTGGCGTTTGTATTGTATGATTAAGGTACAGACTCAAGTGCGTTGAAGTTTCAATTGTTTTTGAAGACACATTATTTGTTTTTATTATTTATCTGTTAATAAGCCTGCCACCTTTGGCCGTTTGTGCGAAAGTTAACTACATATCCTTGCCTTTACAACCTGGGAGTCCCTAATTAGTTGCCGTTTTGTTTAGCTATAGGCTATTATTGCTTTAAGTACAGTACCACTTACTAATGAGTTTAAGAAATATTTTTAAACCAAAAAGTCCTACTGTTTCAAATTCCATTAACATTGATTTGATTAAAAAATATAACGTCACAACATTGTGATGATAAACTAAATGTATTTGGGAGAGCTCCATCTTGTTACAACCAACAATTAGGCTAGCTGATAACTTCAGAGGGCAATAATTTAAAAACATTTAAAACGTTAATTAAAGACTATACTCCATAGGATTTATCAGTCATCAGTTATAATTACTACATTAGCAACATGCCAATATACGATCAAGATTGATCGTTTATCAATAATAAAATATCAGATACGTTATTTATGTTTCTAAAAGTCAAGATCAACGGTGCTGCTCTCTCTAATTTGTTGGAAGTTTAGTTTGTTTAATTATGCATATTTATGCAAAACGCTAATCTCGCCGTGTCTTGTACATCTAGCTGATTATCCGAACGCCGTTTTACCTCAATTAGTTCTTCTACAGCATTCCTGATCCGCTGGCTTTATTTTGGTATTGCGAAGAACTGTCTCTTATACGTTTCCACAACGCATATTCATCCGTCGGGCCTCCGAAATCTTGGGCTGTTGAATTTGCAGTCGACAGATGGCGCTGAAGGCGGCCGTCGGATCGTTGAAGATGCATCTTCTGATATTGGTACGATAGCACAGGACATCCATAGAACATTACAAACGTATCGAGCGCCAATTATCATGACCAAAGCGACATTTAAAACAGAGTTCCTACAAGACGACATGTCCGAATCGGATGGAGATGAGTCGCCTTCCGGCGCTTTGTTTTGTTCGCCTTAAGTGCGTTTAATTTGGCTTATTGCCCGCAACTTTGTGTCCCAGCGGCCTAATCAGATTAAAAATGACACAAATCCTCTCAAGCCGGAGATAAGGATTAGGCAAAAGCGCACCAAGTCCATTATACTAATTAAAAGCGTTTTAACCTTCCCGTGCCGTTCGGTCACTCCCATTGTTGAAGATGGACGTACGCATCGCCCAAAAAATTTCGCAGTGTTTGCCCGTGCCGCACGAGCCGATAAGGAAGTCCAGCGCAATTGCCTTTTTGGGCCTTTGCCAGTCCATCACCCATATCAAAACGACCAAGCGGCGAAATCGCGGATTGCATGCCAACTCTTCTCGTGTTGCTTTATCGGCGTTATCTGTTCCTAAATTGGGCTTATCAGCTTCTTGACAAATTGATGAACCGAAAGTAACCTTCTGGATATCACGCGCTTGTGGCCTGAAAACGGCCGCTATGTTCTCGAGTGGCACAAAAGCACAAATCCGAAAAATCGTCATTGGATAAGCGTCGCTCGTCGCGCTGCTGCCGGTATCAAAATGTAAATGACGGATTACATTGCCCGGCGCATTGAATGCGCAATGACGGATCTGCTTCGTATACCTTCGATGATTGCGATCGTTCATTTATTTTCTCGTTTTGCGTGGAAACTGGAGGCTGCTTCAGCAAAACGAATGTAATTTGGAAGCGAAGCTACAAAGGTCGGAAATTGAGTTGTTCTGAGCGGGAGCGGCCATCTTGTATGAGACTGTTCATCTATTTGAAGGAAAGCATAATTGGAGGAAAACACAAAACGATTGTGAAATATTCTTCTTTGATCTATCTCTACCATAAAAATAGTATAGGTTTTTGCTATTATTCTACGTCTATACTAACACCATCAGTTCCTGTGTTTAGGGAAGTTGATTTTTTCTATGATCTGTTCAATTGATAATTTTGAATGAGACGTGGATGTAATAGATATTTAGTTTTTTCTGAATTTTGAGTATCGGAATAAGTATTTACAGATTTGCATATCTAATAATGTAATGACATAAAGAAGTTGTACTGAAGCGCCTTTTCTTTGTTTAATTTTTTGAATAAACGCAACTAAATTTTTTGTATCAACATTCCTTGTCGTTCTTCGTCTCTTTGCTACGTAGCTGCTTCTAATCTGACGGCTTGTAAGTTATGGAACAGCTTTATCGCAACCCCAACTTTTCAACAACCTGTCTGTTGAGTTTCTACATCTCTTGTATTTTGTAATACCTACTGCTTTAACGCCTAAATTGGACTTCTTGATCATTTACTGTAATTAGGCACATCTAAAGTATCGGTTGAATCTATTCACATATTCTTCAAACGACACCCCCGTGTTATTATTCCAATAGATTATACTAAATGCTGAATTTTCTTGAAAAGGATATCATACACTTGTATCGGTTTATAGTAACGATCTGTCTCATTTGGCGAAATGAAGTGAATGGGCTAAAATTATTTGTTTTTAAGAAAAATAAATCTTAGGCGTCTGCTCAAGCCTTTTATCAAAATTTTCTCTTTTCGGTTGATCATAGAATAAAATTGTAGCCACAAAATTACTTTTTTGAGCTACACTACGTAGTCTGTTTATTTCAAGCTTTGTTTAGTCATTTGCCCTTAAATTAAATTAATAATTAGAAAACTTTAAGAACCTGCTTTTAAGCACAAGCAGTATTTCAGTTGATCATAAAAGTCTTCAAGATAGTCTCCAAGTAGTCTAGAATCTGTTTATAAAACTTTGGTGCAGTAAATAAACCTTCAACTATAATCCAAGTTGTTAATACGCCATTTCTTTAACGTTTTGATCATTAATATGGCGATTATTTCTCATAGCAATCATAAATAGTTTTTGGAGTTATTTAGAGGTTTTAGAACGTTACTAATATTTTTACAGATAGTAAAATTAATAAAAAAAAACTAAAGATTACTCTTTAAATCCAATATTATGAATCACATGGTCATAGTCAATTTATAATGGTATTGTTGCTATAAAACTATTTTTATTATTTATGCATGGTTTTTGATCTTATTTAACTTTGCACTGCCGGTAAAACTAATAATAAATATTAGAAGCAGCTCCTTCAGATTACCTTAATAAAATTATAACTCAATTTAGTGCTAATAAAAATTAAATCTATAGTTTTCATTTGTTACAACAAAGTGTTTCTCTAATCCAGAGTAAATAGTCTCTGATATCTTTGTTGAATTTTGCAATCGTACTATAACTTGAAGAACATTTAAGATACGCATTTATGGCCGCGGAAAATGATGCTGCAGCTGATCTTACCACAAAAGACTTTTAACGTATCAAAACTGTTGTCGCTTGGCCTGCTATTTTAACTTAGTAACAGCAAATCAATAATAATTAGAATAATGTTGGATGATTTAAAAAGCAAATAAAACCTATTTTTATTGAAAAGCACCCCACAATATATATAACCTATATTTTCAGTAATACACATGTATTAGAAAAAGTATATTCTAAAATATAACTAATAATCAACCTTAAGTTTGCCTTTTTGGGCACCTGGCTGATCACAAAGGAAATCTTGATTTATTTGCAAGTTGTTAGTCTTCTCTGTTCAACTTTACTAACATTGCAGCTCACGCAAGATAAAGAATTGCTCTCTTTATTGTGGTGCGATATTCCATGATTAATTTTGAAACAATGCACAGTTTGCAATAAATGTTCACGTTTGTTTAATTCCGTACTAATGTTATAAACAGAAGACCTTCAGGGTCTGCTTGTATCAAATTTGATTATTTTATAACAATTCTGGTCTATTATAAAAGATTTTCATAGTTGTCTGGGCTCTAGAAAGATATCAGATCCTCCCAAAAAGGAAGTTCTCCATTTGTTCTCAACTTGTGTTGTTCAAATATCTTTTTACTTTTTGGTAAACTATGTCAATAGCAAATTGAATTTTGCTGTTTTGCCACCAAAGCCCATTTCTTATTTTTCTTAGATAATTTGAGCATTTAGAATCTAATTAAAATAGTCTGGTAGCAAATTAGTAATTTAATAACACCCGAAAAGACAATATTGAAAGGATCCACGTCAACAATTATATATTCAATATCTTGGGAGACTTAAAGTTAGTATACACTGTAAGTATTAGCTGGCTAAAAGTGCAATTTACTTAAAAGAACTGGGCAGTTAATTGAACAAGTTATAATTTTTACTTTTTTAAGCTCTACACCTAGATTATAAATAAATAAACATTCAAATCTCACTCTTCTTAGCTTAAACCTAATTGTAATGGATCCAAAAAGAACTAAATCATTGCTTTGAAGAGCTGGCCTCATCTTAAAGGGAAGACTTATACAGATACTTAATTTTAAATTCACAGTATAAGCAGAAAATGTTTGAAGTCTGCTCTTTTGGATGCTTTAAATACTAATTAAGAGAGTCTTAGGGGATGTATAGCTCCAAATTTATATTTGCCGCCTTTAGACTTAAACAAATGAACAGAGAAGGTTGTAGATCTAATTTATAACAAAATTGTGGCAACTAAATTATTTTTAGTATAACTCTAAGTAGTCTACAATTCAAATGAAAAACTGGGACGGTTTCTTGCCTTTTTAATGATGATGTGTTTGGGTAAATATTAAAGAACACTTTATTATATGAAGAAAAACTTGGAAATTGTATAACTATACATTGATATTACAAAATTTAATTTTGCTTTTTTCAGTTGTTTTTAATATTATAATTAGAAAGATGGGATTAACGACAATTATTGTAGAACACCTATAAATGGTTTAGTGTCTAATTGAAGAACTTAGGGTAGTTTTTTATCTTTGAATTACCATGATTCCTGGTGAAGGTCTGAAAAATTTGTAAAGACAAATAGATTTTTAAACATTTGGAATTTGTATCAAAATTATTTTCTGTACATCAAGACGTGGATGGGTGTCTTCCTATATGTAGTTTAAATTCATAATTTGCATCGAAGAGTGTCCTTAAAAATTAAAATTGAGGCGATCAAAAAATTTTGATCTATTTTTAGATAATCATTCACTTGATTATCGGTTGTTTTTTGCAAACTTAACTTGACTATTTAATATAATGTTTAAGTTGATGATTGGAAAGGTTCTTATACTCACAATTTAGCTGTAAAGTTCTTATTTGTATCAACAACCACCACCCTGTTTCTATGGCAGATTTTTGTGTTTCGGCCTTATGTAGTCTTCCTTCTGTTTTGCTTCAGGTTGTCCTTCTAATTAGTTGGGAAAAAATAAAACGCTCAAACTTAATTTTGTTATATAGCCATATCAAGTGCAGATGTCCAATGTATTATTAGAGACAGTCATCACAACAGATAGTTTTCATCTTCCGATAATAAATACAATAAAGAGGTAAATATTTTTGAAAATTAATTTTGACTTACAAACTAGTATTCCATAGTACTTTTAACTTTAAGGAAACTTGAACTCTTTAAACATGACAATCATCTCTTATAGTCTGTACTGCTAAATAAAGCTAAACAAATTTCATTGTGTTTTTAAATTAGAGATAGAAGTTTAAATGCCATTCAATCTACTGGTGATAATAACGCCTTATTGCGTCGCTCGATCTTTGGAATTTTTTCCAAATTTCAATTACTGAATCAGTCATACATGCACATGAGCCTTATTGTTTGAGATAAGTTGATAGCCTTGGCAGCGTGCAGAAGTGCCGATGTCGATATAGCGACCCAATCTCGGACGTGCACCGAGAGGACTCCAAGATTAGCACAATAGATTCCATTTAGCTGAATGGCGTGTACCTGCGCCGCCGATATCTTCCTTCGCCGATAAGCCGTGCACTTAATAACGCAGCCCGTGCTTTTCAGATAGCGGCTGCTTTCGATCCGAGTTGGCGGCCGGCGAGCGCACCCAGGCGGCCAGCAGGAGTTGAACCCGACGCTGCGACGGCGACGATGAGCAGCAGCACCCGAGGCCCGACCACGCCGCTCCGCAAGCGCTGAGAAGTTTTCTGACTGTTTCGCGGGTGATGTGCTTCTAATCGCCTGGACTTATGATTATGGAGATGACTAACGATTCCGCGGCGGTGGGACGATGGTACGAGTCTCCGCGCACGGGCACGTCGGCCAGCCCCGCGCAGGGCGCCCTGGAGGGCGGCAGCTCCGAGCTCAACCCCAGCGTGGCCGAGCACATGGGCTTCTTCCTGGATCCGTCCGGCACCCAGAGGGCCGCGAGGTACTACCACCAGAGCATGCATTCGCCGTACGGAAGCGTCGCTGGGCACGGTGAGTCCGCCTGACTTATTGATTGGTCTTCCATTTGGAAGAACCTTTAACCATAATTTGTGTCACACGCAGCCCTTATTTAATTTATATTGTATTGAAACTCAATGCTATTTAATAAACTCCTTGTGGACCAATTCTTACTTTTGCCACATCTACACATGTTTGTTGCCACGTTATAGAACTTTTGATCTGTGATAAAGAAGATCGGCTTTCCGATTTAGATTTATGACCCCCAATTCTGTCACCAAAGTTCAACCTCGTTGATACAGACTCCAATATTTTCTCCAATAAACTATTAAGTTTATGTCTTATTCAAGTTTCACCCCATTCTCTTCTAACTGTATAGATGACAGTAGTTTTTAAGCTGTGCTGTAACAATACATCTGAGTCCTGCGATACTTCACAGCATAAAGACGATTATCACATCATCGACCTCTTAATTATTCAATTGACTTTTCTCAAGATAATCACCTTTTTATTCTTCCCATTCATAAATGTGTCGATCTAATCGTTTTGGAAATGATATATTTTATCTAGTTTTGCTTCTTTAACTATTTATCCTGCTTTATTTCTAATTTACCTTCAACTTCTTTTGCAAAGCAGAGCATTTTGTAAGCTTAGTAGGAAGTTCAACCATTTTTAACTAACTGATCACTTGAATTAGTAGAGTCGTTCTATTTGGACATTCCTAGCCCGTAACCTTCAAGTAGCTTTCAGGAGTTTTACACAATGGCCACGTAATTCTTAGCTCCGCCGCCGCATTAGACACGTTCCTGGCATTTCCATTATTATTTCATTATAACCATAAACTAACGCGGCCTAAATTAAATAGACATTAACACGGAATTTTAATATGTTGCGGTTGCTTTTCGGGTACTTTCTAACAGCAGTAGACGTTAAATTTCCAGTTTCTATTGTTGGGTACTTAACCAATTCTTGAGTTTCGTACATATTTTACTACGGTTTGGCTTATGTTATTAATTGTTGTACAGGGTTGACACATGTCAGATTCATATCTACAAACATTGTTCTACTTAGTTTTTAATACTGGTCTACTACATATAGATTTTGGTTTAATTTCCTTTTTGCTCTTATTTATCACATCCTTTGTTTCCCCATCTATCTAATACTACATCAATTTTAAGTGTATTCTTTCTGCCGCGGCTTATCAGTATCTATTTTTCAATTATTAAGGTGTTATACGTTATTTTTTAATTTACTTCCCTTTTCCTTTTACGGCACTAATTTTATTCCAATTTCTGGACTATTCAAATAACAAAGATTATCCTAGTGCGGCTTTTTGCCCAAAACCTAAAGCAAAAATTAGATTTTGGGGCCAGGTCAGTTATCAATTGCGCGCTACTTTAAAGCCGGGCATATTCATTTTGGCCTTGAATTTGTCTATGCAATTATGTCCCAATCAGTTGCCATGCATTTCGAGCTGGATTGCTATATTTTTTGGGAATTTGAAGGCTTGCATGCTATCGCCACTCGAGCCGTGTTTATTTTCTGCCAACCTTTATCTGAACAGCCGTTATCGGTGTTGACAGGAGCGGCGATTAAGGTGGCGATTTGTTCAGGATTCTTTCTTCGCTTTTACTGGAACGAGAAGCAATAAGGACCTCACCATTGTTAGGCTATTACGCCAATTTTAATTTATTTTAAATTAAGCCGACGATGTCTCCTTAGAAAAAGTCTGCGGCCCAGAGGTAGCCGCGGTTATGTAACAGAATGGCAAATAAACTGTTTATCTGCCGATAGCGAAACCGTGTTCAAGGGTATTTTGGGACTGTATTATTTGGTAATCAGTCGCGATAAGATTGGCCTAATGATCGAAATGCGCGACAAGTCGCCCACTTGAGATGAGCTGGAGTGCCTTGCAAATTGTAGTCCCGCAGAAATTTGGCTTGCTTTGCCCGAAAAATAAAACTGGTTTTAAAGCCGTGGTAGAGTCAGTCGCGAAACTAAAGCCCAGTCTACAAATTTCTTGGTCAAAATGCAGAAAATATTTCTTCAGCTTTTCGAATTTTTGCTGGAAGTAACTTGAATCTCTTCACTTAAACAAAAAATCTCCTTTCGACCAAAAGTGCTCTGTTTTCGAAAGAGATTGTAGTATGAAGACTTCAACAATAATAATTCTTGTTTTTGCTAGATAATAAATCAAAGAAGAATTTTTTAATGTTTAAAAAACTGACTTCGTTACTTCCCAGCTTCTACAAGATTTTCTGCGAATCATTTAGCCATATCTTCTTAATTTGAAATGACAGCTGTTCCATTGTGTACACTGTGCTTTATTTTCATGTACGACCACATATTTGCAATGGGATTAAGATCTGAGAACATTGCCGACTATACCGTCGTAGAGACGTTATTTTGTTATTACCACGCACTTCACAGTTTGTTGCGATCATTGTCTTCTTGCACCACCCAACTTGTTCTGTTACCAGACCATGAAACTATTCAGCAGCATTGTAAATTATTTGTAATCAGAAAGAAGCAACCAAAACTCCGTTTACAGAAGCATCCACAAAGACGCACTTTTACAGAGTGTTTTACTGTGCGCTGAAGAATCCTATTACTCTTCGCTGGCCACATTTTTGTCAGGCCAGGCACGAAAACTCGTTTGCGAAGATAACGTTGCCTCAATCTTGATCCAAATTTTTTTATCCGCGCTAGTCACTTTTCACGTGCTGTTCTGACGATAAAGGTTTCTTAAAAAAGAAACGCTTTTTAGAGAGACCCAAAATTCTTTTTGGCGAAGTTTGATTTGGGCACAGGCAGCGAAAGACTCGACTTTCCCTCAAAGAGATGCAAGATTACTTTATTCTTTTTTATTATTGTGACGCGGGTTGTTTTCCCCGGCAAATCGTCTATATTTCCAACCTCCAAATATCGCTTTATTTACTCCTTAATTAATACCTTAGAATATATCCTTTCGGATATATTTTCTGTCTACAGTTTACGAAAAACATTGCCTTATATCGCTAACGAATTTATAGAATCAACAAAATGTGCTGACACACTATATACTGCACAAAGAGCATGAAATAAAGATTCCAAAGAATTAACATAGATGACGGTATGTCGCCTCTACTAAATAACGGCAGCTACTTCCTTTTCAGATTCTAGATGGGATACTCTGCGAATAATTTTCTTGTATCCTACATTCATAGTCGTTCTAAACGTGATTTACCATTGACGTTGGTGCAAACAGAATTGATATTTGCCCATCAAAATCTTGTAGTAGATAATAAAGATGATGGGTTTTCCAAAAACAGCTTCTAACATGAAGATAACTTTGTGAATTTCCAAATTTTGATTTTTTTTTATCTTTCTACTGACTCAATTTTGAAAATCGCCCATTTCTTAATAAGCAAACTGCGTTGCATATTTAGTTTTAGTACAAGCTGTGTATGGTGCAACTGAAAGGGAAACTCGATTGCATTTTGAAAAGTTCCCCGATAATAGCAGCGCTATGCATCAAACAACGAAATTGAATCGCTTAATCTATTGATAAGTTATCGCGGCTACAAGTAGGCGCTTGAATTTCGGCTGAAATTAATGATAAAAATAAGTCCCAACGATTTTTATCTGAGCAAACATATAATACGTTGCGTCAAAGGCGCTAACGGAGCAGCCTTTACTCTGCTACAAGTTAATTGATCTATTTTTACTTTTATTTATTATTATTAACCTTCACAATATCTTATTTGCCAGTAAATTTTAATTTAAATTTAATACAGCAGGCTCCTGAGGAGTGCGTCAAAACGTTCCATATTTTGGATGGTGTACAATTTGCCTTGCCCTTAACACGATACTGTATGGGTAGTTCCAACGAAGAGCTTCGCCCGCTCACCGTGGCATTTCTGCGATTTGTTATGGTTAGCGCTTGTGCGGATAAAAATACAACGGCGATTAGATCGCGCTGCGTTTTTGCAGCGCTCTTAAAACGCTTTTAAAGATGTCGATCCTTATCTCTGCAAAGCATCTTAAACTACTTAGACACGGTGTGTCTAGTTTTCTTTTCTTCAAACGCACCAAAGTGGATATAATCAAAAATGGTTTGCTTTGTTGAAGGCTGCGGAACGGGAGCCCCCAAATTCATCACAGAACTTTTGTTTACAAGGAGGTTCTTGGCTTAATGGCCTTCTTTGGGCAAGCAGCTAAAAGGTAGCCCAAATTGAACGCCGGATTTAAACTGCACGTCTATTTTTTGTCTTGCGTCGGCGACTCTGATATACTTGGACAGATGTCACCGGCGATTCTTTCGATTAGTGAATATGGAACGTTATATGAAAGAACGAGTTATTATTGTTAAAACGTATTACAAATGCGATGAAAATTTTGATGAGGTGGCACGAAAATTCTGTGGAATAAATTTAATGTAACTGAACCGGTAATAGATGTAAGATCTCGTGAATATCAGTGTGGAGTAGGGTGCCATAGTTAGTCAAAGAGCATCGTGCTCAACAATTGCACATTCCAGCGAATGCTTACTAAAGATATTTAAGCGAACAAAATTCAACTGGCAGGAGATTAAGTTTGCTGATCATTCTCACCGTCGAAAGTTCCTCAGTTGGTTTTTAATGCACCATGAATTGGACTCTCAGTTTAGTCGAAAAATCATCTTTAGCGATGGGGGCATTTTCAATCTTAACTGGCGGAATTTGGGATTCGGAAAATCTTTGTGCAACTCATGAAAAGCAACGAGTCGCTGTTTCTTCGAAAATGATCCTGAAAATTCTATGAATGACGATCGGTACATGATATCGCAGTTTTCTGGGCACCAAGTTTGTAACATGGATCTGAAGCTTAATGTGGTTTTAGCAGGATGGCGTCGCCTGCCATACAACTCAAGCAACAGTCGATTTGTTGCACCAGCAATGCCCTGGTCGCCTAATTTTCCAAAATGCCGACATAATCTGGTCAGCAAGATCTTCAGATTTACCAGCGTGCGTCTTCCAAGATCTACGCCAGCAATCTACAAACAGTTGACCTTAAAAACGAAATACGACGTGTTATCGATGAAATTGCAACGGATTTTTTTTTTTTTTTTTGTAAAGATCAAGATTTACAGCCAAAGCCGATATGGCCATTTGTCAAACAGTCAGTAAGAAATTGCTTACTTTAATACTCAACAGAAATCCAACCACAGAAACAATTAAAAGGTTTGTCTTATTATATAACACGAATAGAATAAAGAAAAAACAAATAAAAACAAAATTTAAAAAAAGAAAAATTAGAGTCAGTCAAGATAAACTCAACAGTGACGCAAAAATAAACAACCATAAAAAACAAATAATTTGCACATTATTTGCATCGTTTATCCTCTACTATGTGTGGCTTCCCATGTTTAAATTCTAGCAGCGCTGTTGCAGACAGATATAATTGTGGAATGCAGCGTTACGCTAACCTGTTGGATCAAGAGGAGATAACATATTTTGAATCCATTTAGCGTCCAACTGCATAAATCATCCAACATAAATATTGTTGTGTAACGAAAAAAAACGGCAACAAAAATAGCTTGCGTATAATGTAACACAGTAGTGCAATGGAAATATTTGTTATATAAAGGTATAGGTTAAACATGCAAGCCGTTGTTGGTTGCTGTTGGAAGAAGATCGTTGTCTGCGCTTCCTGTTTACAATAAATTTATTTTCTGCTAGAACCCTGTATGTATCGATTATGCAGATTGAAATCTGCATCTACATTTATAGTTCAAAATTAATTTATCCCACTTTACTATGAACTGCTATACAAATGTTTTAATAAAAATTAAAAGTGTTAACCATTAAGTAACAACTTTATTGTAGATTTTTATCTTTTGAAGAAGTCAAACTGTTTGAAGCTAAGAATAGTCCACTAATCTGTAACATGCAGCAATTTTCAAAAAAGTTTTGGCAAAGTACCTCGATTAGACTGTAAAAATACGAGGGTCGTTCAACTCGTAACTAGAACACGACAATAGTGTTAAAAAATTAGCTCTTGCTTCTTGACATGACCCCTGCTTCGCGGTACACTCTTTTAATGTTTCTTATTTCCTTTTCATAGAATTTTTTAACTGTCGCAGGCACAGCTTGTATAACAGCATTGTTATCGCAAATTGCTTGTCCCTGAGATGTTATTTCAAAGGATCAATCCAACAAAAAGTTTGGACTACTACTGCGGACGCTAAGGCCTGAAGAAGTCCGCCTTTTTGAACGCAAACCTAGCTTGACTATTTTTCATCAAACTGCTGTAATGTTCAGCGTTTTCAAGAACTTTTCCAACTCATACACAAACTAATTTGCTGTTGGGTTGAAAGTGATGGACGTAGGCCTCATCACAAGTGACCATGCCCTAAAATTGATGATGGTAACAAAATATAAAATATAATATTTTGATTAAATTTTTTTTGACTTTGTAACAACTAGAATTTAAGAAAAATAATTATTTCTATTAGGAGCTGAGCGTCCTCCATTTATTAGAAAATCTGAGAAAACCTCCAATACGCTTTGGCCCTTATAATGCTTATTAAAGCTCCCTAAAACTCTACTGAATTATCAACGTCAGATGACTCCTCTCGTTTATCTAGAGCAAAAAATTATTGACTTACCGAAATGTTTAAAAATGCTTCTGCTGTAGGGATGAGGGTAATTATTTAATACTTTGATTCTTCTGAAGCAGTTGTTCTGTAGAAATTGTTGTAGTACCAAAATATACTTTATCAGTCAGGAATCACATTCTCCACGACTCGTCTAAAACCCTAGAGCACCTTAGTGCAACCATTTGAAGTTCGGCGTTCTATAAGAATAATTTTCACAGCAAAGTTACCAGTCGGTAGCAACACTAAAAAGCTATTAAAGAAACTAAAAGAGTCATAGAAAATATTATAGGCAGACTAAGACGCATTGCACAAATTTACACCAGAATCATCGCTATCAAATAAAATCCAATAAAATCGTACTTTAACGAATTGTTACTAGGGATGCGGGATTACAGGCAAAATTTCGAGAAATGATAAGTGCCCCTTGAATGACAAACATTTTAGTACTGCAACTGTTTCCGTAAAATAACTGGTTCAAAAGTGTCAAGGTACTATATAATTACCAGACCATGTTTGGAAGTTTTGAAAACTGAAGAACATCAGAATCTTCTTCGAATATTCAAAATACAAAAATTTGAATCATTGTGTTGTTTATTTTCGGGCTGGTAGACAGTGGTTGAAGTTTGGACATTCTTGAGGTTTGGTTCACAACTGCAGTGGATATCTTCAGAACGAAATTTTCTAACTAAGTTACTGTTGGCGTTCCTAGCACAAACCTCTAACCTTCGTCTTCCTTGATGGCCTCTCGAAAATTTGGTTGATCTGTGTTTCCGTACCGCCTTTACGGGGAATCAGGATCTTCTTATATTTTGAACTTTATAATTATACAGGTTACGGATGGATGGATTTCCATGTTCTTGGGCGTTGGAGTTGTTTTTGTAACGCATTGGAAGATGTACTCCTGGATTGTAGGCAAATCTGTGTTTGTGTGCAGAGTGGTGTTGTCATGATGAGTCGCAAAATGGTCTTATAAATCCTCAGTTTGTTTCGGATAAACAGCCGACTCCTAGGATTGAAGATGAAGCTCAGGACTCGAGGTGTCTTTACTTTATTTACGGCTCATTCCACGTGAGTCTTCCAGATCAATTTCTTGTCCAGGGTTAATTCAATGTACTCTGCCTCTTGATTCCAAGGTATCTCTCCTTCGAAGATTCTGAGTGGTGCTACTTTATCGCGCCAAAGAAGTCTCGTCCTGGTAAAGAATAGAACTGCCAAATTCTCGTACGTTGACACCTATTGTCCATCGACGGCACCATTTTCCTATCTCGTCCATGTGGGCCCTGGTGAAGTTACTGTTCAGTGCACTCTTGTTTTTATACTTGTGTGCGTGTGGTAGGGATGGTGGAAGATTGTTGATTCTTTGCTGACGCCACTCACTTTTTCACTGTAGGGCGGTCCGTTTTTTACTCCTTAAAAGCGGCGAAGGATTTATCTAAATAAAATCCGTCGTTTCTGTTGGAATGATATTTACAAATTTCTACCTCAGGGGTGTTTTCTCAAATCTAGTGACCAGCATTTTCCAAGCCACGTTCAGAAACATTTTTGGGGTCGATTGAGGCATAAGAGCCGTTGGTGTGTCTTTATTTTGATACTAATAGTTCGGCCCATAGTCCCAATATGGTGTGCAGTATATCCCTGGTGCATCAGGTGAGTTTTTTGTGTCCTTGGCTAGTCGAAGCAAGTCACGTATCTTAGTGTGAATAATGTAAGGCCTACCGGTTAAAAAGGTTTGCCTACCACGACCGATTTTGGTTGCTTCGTGTACGCATCTGCTGGGTTTCATTGTTCTCTTTTATCATTTTCTTGTAAGACTTGTCCTAGATGTTCTAGTCCATAGTGACATCAATAGCACTCTCCCACCACAATCCCTACCATACGCGTACAAGTACATTAATTTAACAGTGGTGACCGAAACGTCGATAATTTCCAAACTCCGACCACGACTTCAAGCACGCATCAAAAGAACGGGCGTTAAATCCTTCGTATCTACAAATTTTTGGTTGCAAGAACCGAAAATAAATTGGGGGAGGGAGCACATCAGCTTCTGGACTGAGAAGCCTAATAAAGGTAAAGAACTAGTAGTTGGAAAGGCTACTGCATAAAGTCGTCTACTTATCTCACCTTTGGAAAATCGAAAAAAGTAGTGATGTGATACGGTAAATTCGGAATTATAACCAAAACTCAAGATTTTTAAGTTTTAAACTCTTAAAAACATAGTGGTAGAAGTATTAGAGTTGCGATAAGCAATTTCTAGGTTCAAACCTCTGCAAGGGCAAAAATATTTTTTTTTATTCTGATAAGTAAAAATTTTCCACCAAATTCTACTTTATGGGTGATAATCTTAGTATACGGCCTTTAACTGAAAATTTGATTCCTCTATCTTGTTTGTCATTCCACATTCCCTAGAATTAGAATTTTTGTGGAAAGTTATGCAGACCTAGTTGCATCAACGATTCTGGTACTTCCTAGCAAAGGTGGCATCGAATTAGCTATGGACTTTTAAATTGTTGTTGCCGATGCTAATGACGCGGGCCAAAGGTGACATCTTTACATCAGCGGAATACGTAATGGTCCTGCGGTGCATTCTCTCCGCTGTTTGTGAGAAACGGTTCAAGGTGGAAGACGGCGCCCTGATAACAATGAAACAAAGCACAATGCAACAATAATTTTTATGTGCCGCGTCTTGCGGGTAATCCACCGGCCGAGATAAGCCGCGCTTTTAATTAAAGCTCCCCATACGTAATTTACGTCCGCCGCTGCATTCTGCTGCCTGCAATTAGCCGGCCTATTATTTCGGCTCTTCATGGCTTCTTGCGGCGGCGAGGACGCGTCAAATTATGACTTTCACGTTCGCGCTTTTATAACATTAATATGCGCGCCGCCGACGAGAAGGGAAGACGCGATCGCGACCAAATTCCTGCCGGCGAGCCTCCGGGCGCCCGAGCATTCGGCGGTCGTTCCAAGAACGGGACAATGCCGCCGCCGCCGAACTGCGCATCGGCAGCGCCGCCCGCGGCCCGCATCGATTTTCCTGGCGCGCTTCGTGGAAGAGCGGACGTGCGCCGATGGCGGCGGCTCACGTGCCCCCGCGGCGACGTGAGCCACTGCCAGTTCCCCGAATATGAGCGCGATATTGCGCCCGCACTCGGCCTGAATTTCAATCGGAGGCAGCATTGACCCGCACCAAGAACGAGGCCCCCGGCCACGAAGAAGAGCCACTGCTGTCACCCACCTTACTAGCCCGAATTGATCCGCCAGGCACGTTTATTTGGTCGTAGAGATTGATTTTAGGACCAACTCAAATGTTATGGAAGGAGGGGGGATTGGTATATTTCTTCTGTAATAACCTTTATTAATGTATCTTTCTCGGTTTTCCTTATCAGGTAATGCAGAAAATATAACTCAATTCACATTGTCCTTCAAATAATTGTTGTTTGATTAATTAATCTATATCATATCTTAAATTATCTGAAAGCGATCAAACAATTAATCAATGAAGATAATGAAATTCCAACATTAAAGACCGCTCCCATATTGTAAACGAAATCGAAAAACATCTTAGCTGTGGCAGTACTTATCAGTTTAATGCGAAGGTTGAATAATAATAATTTCCCATCGAGATTTGAGTCGTAATACAATCAAGAAACTGTTACATCGCAAGATTCATTATATAATAGAATATTTAATGTGATACAGTATACTTTTTCACAGAATGATCCTTCTGGCACCTTCAACGAGCTTCTTTAAAGTTAAAGGTCTGATAACTGATCACCCGTTGGTCTCTTCATTTCGTTTATGATCGTCCCAAAAACAAAATAATCTAACCCGATAAGCTTCTACAATCCTCTTGTCCTTTATCCTTCAACATTACAATTTTTACCCGCTTTCAGAACTGCCCCCTTGATCTTCCTGGTCGTTTTTCAAGTATAAGTCTGGGACGATTTCAAACTTCACTTTGGCACGCCTGATGTTTTGATAATGTCCACAATATCGCAGATGCTGTTTGCAAAATGAAGACAATGAAGAGGAAAGTGACAGTTACAAGATCTCGTTCTACAATTCTAAGAAACAACGCTTTTTGAGGCTAAATCCGAAGAGACAACTAATGTTAGATCAAGTTTTTAGAGATTTTCGAGGTTTGGTTATCTGATTTATGGGTTTCTTGGGAGCTTTAACCGAAATTTTAGTATCGCTCATTATGTACATTATAGGCAAAAATTTGCTGAACCCATGTTCGTTAAAACCGAGTAGTACTTCTTGTTGTGAATTGTAAGCTTCTTACTGCATGATTGAGTAATGATTATAAGCATTCGATACTTTATGGTTACTATAACTGAGCTTTTAGTTGATATCGTATTTGAGTCTGGTTGTTTCCAATACGTTCTAATACGAAGAATTTGTCAAGGTGATGTCCACGACTCTTTATGTCTTAAGAGTGTGTATTATTTAGATTTGAAATCTAGTGAAAGTGCTATTCGGTTATAAGGGACACGAACCTCGTTTAGTCCATGCTCACTAATGATCTTAGTGAAGTTCAAAATAGCTAAGCAAACCTAATATTTTGTAGCTTTAATGATTCTGTTTGAACAGGCAGTTTTGTTGATCTGTTAGCTCAGTTGATCCTCATTTTAACGTAATCGATCAAGATTTTTTATAAGATGCGATTATTTATCAGGGGAAGATAAAAAACAAAGCAATGTTTTAATAACAATTTAAGTTAGGAAAAATTTATATTGTCATTGTTATACAAAATGAAGGAACTGTAGAGAGAAAAAAAGTTTAAAACACCAACATCTTCAAAAATAATAATAAGTGGTATGTGAAATTCGAAAGTATTGATAAGAGTCGTTTCATATGTGGTGTAGGTTTCATGGAGAGAACACATTTCTCAGCATTAAAGTGGAGAAATGCAAGACCACACTTTATGCCACAACCAAAGCAAATATTTTCAAAACAAATTTATATTGGAAAACAAGTTTCAAACACTGTTAGTTTGTGCCCACACAAATAGGGATGAAAAATTTTGATTGCTGACAAATAAAAAACCTTCCAACACACCTGAACAACAGGCAGTAAATTTGACGAGAAGTTGAAAGCCTAGGATAAGCAATTCAAAAAAATTACTACTCTTGCACAATTAAACCACATATCTACGTTTGTCTGACCTTCAAAACGAACATACTAATCTGTCGTGCAGAAAGCGGAGAGGGGATAGAGTTTTTTAGGGAATTAGAAGACTTCAATTGAGACAATTGAGATTTTGTTTCCGAATTGTACGGTAAACCTGCGTTTTATTTCCGATTGTTACTTTTTTGAGGAAGTATGGTTCATTGTTAGTATTTGAAACAAATTAAATGTTCTTTCGAATTTTGGCACAACACGTTTCATGCTAAGATCATATGTCAAAATTTCACGCGCTTTAATTTTTGATATTCTTAACTCATTTTTTAGTTCTCGACCCTTGTTGATTATGTTCTGCCTGTCGGTCTTCTAAAATGTGGAGTAGAATCATTTGTACCATGTTGTTATTCGTGATGTACTTATTCTAGTGTTGCCGAATACTTTTTGAATCATCCGAGTAGTTTTTGGGGGCAAATATTTCAGTTTTTCCAGCAAAAGTTAATGCAAACTCGCTATTCTGCTCTCTCAATTATTACAAATGCCTAATAAGTGACTACTAGTAGTAGGAAAGATATCTTAAGATATAAAAAAATTTTCATTATAAATGCCCTTTCAAACAACTTTTCTTACAAGTTATTTACGCGATAAAGACAGAAATTAATGGGCTAAATACAAGCGTGTTCTTGTATCACCAGTTTTTTTCAAAATGTGCTTGGATGAGGAAAATAGACATGTCAGCACTGGCGCACTTTTTTTACTCACTTTTCCTAGATGGTGATTTTCAAAGCTTGAGCCTTTGTTATTAATAGCAGTAATAGCCACGCTAGCATCACAAAGAAATTAGCAATGTACAAAGTGAAAAATTATTAACTGCCTAATATGGTGTTCGTCGAATAAAATGAATATTCAAGTACAAAAGGAGCAAAGCCCAGGTTTTCGGGGCGCAAAGCAATCGTGTCCTGATTTCGTATTCAATATTTGATTGAGTCTGTACATGTTCATCATCTTCTGATATTCTACTCATTGCTGGTATTCGGAAAAGTAGATAACCTTCAACAGATTCCCGGATGTCACAGTTATGTGTACCATGCCTTTATTTGTAGTACACTCGTGCGGTTCCTGAGAATTTGTCAAATATTTTCTGCATCATCAGTATGATTTTACTGTGTCGCTCAGTTATTGCAATCGTGACAATCGCACACTGTATATATTCTCAACTGACCCGGCCAATGAACTAACGCATTTGTATGATTTTCTACTATCATCGGCTACCTGGTCACACCGCAGCAGTCGAAACTGTTTTTATTATGTTAACATTGGTACTTGCATGCGCTATAATACAAAGCAGTAACAATCATAAATTGGTTATTATGAAAAAGTGACTTTAATTTCTAGTGTAGTGTTATGTAAAAATTGTTTTAATATTAATAACTCTTGAAGATATAAAAAACAATATTTTGCGGACCCATTTAAAATTTTTTTATCGTTGCTTTTCCATTTAATTTTTCCTTTTTGGAACACTTGTGCTTTAGCCAGAATGGTCCGGTAGTTGAGGGGCGGACGGACCCGGGTTTACTCTTAGAGCTCTCTGATGCCTGGCGGGTGGCCTACTCAGTCACTAAAAATGATCGGAGTACCTGCGTTCACTTCGAACAAGGGGTAATAATGGCGGTCGTCTAAGGTGCGGTGCTTGCCACATCGCCCCGCATCAAAGATGCTGCGCGACGACCGGGAGAGAGCGGAACATGTGAGAGTCTTAAGCTCTCAGTTTGCAGGCCGTGCTCCCACGCGATGCATTAGAGCCTTATCATTTGTATTTGTTTTTTATATTGTTCCAATTTATAAATTTAATGAATTATCTGAGATTAGCGTTCTCTTAGTAGTTTTTAGTAGTAATTTGGATTTCTGCCAAAGTTTTACACCGTGATCCATTCCTGTCCTTTATATTATTTATTATAGGTATGCTAAGTTCACACACATAAAACAGAGACAAGCTTCAAGTACTCCATTGGCTTTAGTTTTGATAGCGGGCAATTTATTTTGAGGAGATAACCAACACTAAATAACATATTATGTTAGCGACTGCTCAAACTTTAACATTTTGTGGTGATGTTTCTGATAACTATCTTCTTTTGTACTGCACACGCTCGATACAAATAAAACTCTTATCCATTCGAAGGACTGCATATCTAGTAAGAAAAAATATTTTTCGATGCATTAAATTTGCACATCTTTTTCTGTTTTTTTATTTTTCCTCCCAAAGCGTTAGTTTTTATTTGAAACCTTGTTTTTGTTGATATAAATACGCATATTCTCATATTTCCCTTGTATATTGTTTCTGGAAAGATTAAAATAAATTGCCAAGGAATGAAACTTTATCACTAAGAAAATCAGTCAACTTAAACTGGTGTCTTGTCAAAAATGTAGAAGTTTATGTTTAATTCATAAAAACTTGATACAATTATTGTATGAGATATCCACCCAACTTCTATACATAGAAACGTGTAAGTGAATTTTATTGAAGAACATAATGCTGCAAACATTTCAGATTGTAGTAGCATTCTTTTTATATAATTGGTCACAGTTTCATCCTTTTTTCAACGCAACTATCAATAATTTAAACACTGATGTCTTATTGTAGACAAACCATGATAAACAATGTTGCACATTTTTGGGACATCATAATACTTTTTTTCACATTTCCTGACTTGCAGCATGCATCACTTGTACAGATACTGATGTAAAATACCTCAGTAGAGTTATGAGACTTTAAATAATTATCAAGAACATAAACAATATATTAGCTTTTTGTTGTGTCTAGAAATAGCTAACGCAATAAAAAATTCTCTTTAGTACCAGAATAATGGCCTTACTAACAATATTAGCTGATTTATCCAACTATTCACTGCCTTAATACAAAATAAAAATAAACAACAAACATTTAAAAAATAAAAACCAACTGCAGTCAAAAAACTCTTTAAATTATTTGTGCAGTGCTGCGAGTACAGCTGTGTATGAAGCCAAAACCATAAAAACAGACAATTATAGGCAGATATAGATGGCGCAATTTCTTTAGAGGGAGTCGGTGAATGCTTCAGAAATCCATACCAGATTTGTAGTCGTGCATGGAAACCCAACACTAAGTCGCAGAATTGTGTTTTGTTGGACACAGATTCAAAGACGGCAAGTGAAAGGCAAAAGCAGCCACGCACTATTCAAAGTGTGTCTGACTTTATATTTAATTCATTAGTAAACACAATAAATCTCTCTCATGGAACTTTACATCTATGAGGACTTGAGAATGAGAAAAGCTCAGCAGATACACAGCCGTGTGGAGGTATTTAACATGACAAGGAGATTCTGCTGAGTTGGCTGTTCTCTTGTAAAAATACGAGGGGTTGCCTGAAAAAAGATATTTTCGGCGTTCTAAGCTGACAATTTTTCATTTGCCTTTCCTCAAGTTTTTGTAAGGCGGGAACATTGAACAATTTATTTCTAAACGATAACCGTGATCATACTAAAGTAAGATAAGCAAAATAATCCTAAAGATAAGCAATGAAACGTATGCTGAGAGCTCGGCCACGCTACATTTTCTGTTCAAATGTACAGTGAGCAGTACTAAAAGTAATTAAAAAGCGATTCTGACAACGTATGACGCGGTGTGTTATTTAACAGCAGTGCACATTGTTACTAGGCTACAGGCTCTTAGGTGCACTATTCTGCAACACACCCCATATATGCCGGATCTTGCATCGAGCAGTGGGTAACAATAAGTTCTTCTATAACCAAGAGCTTTAGTCAGCTGTCCACAAATAGTGCCGTGCTACGCCCAAACATTGATTTGTGGGAACTTTTTGTAAACTACCTGAGCCAGTCAAAAGAGCACATGTAAACTTCTTAGCAAAAGATTACCGCAACTGCAGTGCCAATCGTTTTTGAACACCCCAATTAAATACACCACGCAACTTCTCTAATACGCGCTAAGCTCACAGAGTAACCGACAATTTCATAAAGAATAACTCAGCACTTAAAAAAGAATTCATCAAGGAACTGCTACTTGAATATCCCGAAGCATTTTTTAGTTGGGCTTATTTTTTTGCTGCATATGTTAAGAAAGTGATGGTTGATGCTGTTCGTATAGAATTTGAAGTTGCCGAAAAAAGTACGACTGAAGAAATAGAATAAAAACAGAACTGCTGAAAGGTCTGATACACTACAAAAATTAATGTTGAGGGAATGTGCTTTGTTGATTCTAAAGTTATATTTACATAGTATAACCTTTTGAAATCGATTGTTGTGCTTTTTGAAGTTTTTATAGCACTAAATTGGTTTTTAACAATTTCAAGGTTAATTTCAAAACCCCAAACAAATAAGTCTTTATTTTTTTTTAAATACAATAAACAATTATCTGCCAAAAACATACAGAAGCTGAAAGAATGCTTTCGATACGTCCATTTGTTTTTTTTTTCTAGTCTGTATATGCTCATCGTTTTTTTTTTCACATAATTAGACATAAAAGTAATTTAAAGCAAAAACAAAGAAATTTTATTGATCTTCAGTTCCTAAAATTAAATCATTTGCATCTTTATGTATTTGTAAAAAGAGATCTTCAAATTAAGGCCAAAGATCCATTTATAAAACTTGGCAGAAAGAGTTTTTGGACCAAGATGAATATCTGCATTGCTTTTTAGACTCCAAAATTAACTGAACTTAGTTGGTTAAGGATCAAAGGGCATCCAGATATTAATCTGGATGACCTTTGATAGATTTTCATTAGATTTGGCGCGAGTATTAGAGTCTAAATTCCATGTCGGTTTTCAGACCTCTAAGGTCAATTAGAATCAGACCCCGTTCATTCGTCATTCACTTCTTTTGATACTTCCAGATGCAGTATGCTCTTGATAGTCTATGCTCATCTGGCTAAAAGCTGCTCAAAGCATCGTCTTTAACTGTAGATTAGTTAATTGGAAATTATGAAAAAATAAATGAAAGCACGTCTTGTCAGATTTTCATCGGCAGCTCTTGAGCTCCTGCGAAATCACACCGCGCTGCTTTGCCAAACGGTAAACCGCTCCCGTACATACGGTTTCGCGGTTGCTGCCACACGACGCCGTTGTTTATCGCCCCCGACGGCCCTCCGTCGTGAGAGTCGCGTCTGCCGGCCGCCCAAACTGGACGGGCGAGAATTCAAATCGCCGGTGCCCCGGCCGCTTATTTACTGCCCCGAAATTAAGCGGTTGTACCTGATAAGCGGAATTAAGCCGACGTGTAAACAGCGCCGCTTAATGGGCCGTCGCGATAAGAAAGCTCTGCTCTACCGCTGTTTCCATTTGTTTGGCCGCGGGCCGGGCGCGCTCGCCACCTCGCGCCCTTTGGCGGCGCTGCCGCGCGCGTAATTGAATTTACCATTTGGTTGTTCGTTTATTTATTGCACGATCGCTGCGTGGGCAAGCCGCGGCCCGCGAGGTGTTAAATATGAAGCCTACGTAGAACCGGATCGTTACTCTCCATTGAGTCCGACGAAACGCACCGTGGATCATCTCGAAGAGTGACCAACAGCGACCACGGGTCGGAGCTTGTTTGGCTTGTAAATTTTTAGTATTTGTTTAATAATAATTATCCCTAAACTCTAAATCAGTGATTTCCAACCTTTTTTGGCTATACATCACCTAAGCATCTCTGAAATCTTCATTTTCCTCTCCGCTCATGTAATGTAATTTTTATTGTTCAAAAAGTGTGCTGTTGTTTACGTGAAAGAAGCCTGAACGGTCATTAACTTGGTCTAAATAAGCAAAGAACAAGGTATCGAAGAAAGAGAAAAATGAAAGAACGAAAGATTGTAAGCAGCCACCAAGATATCAGGCAAAATTGTGGGAATGGAAAATAACAGACTTTTATGTTTGAAATTGTAAACAAAGGGCCATTGTGATGTTAAAAAAAAATTGAGAGGAGTGACTACATGCTAATTAAGTTTTCTGATTTAAGGGTGTCTGCAATAGCTACTATTTCTTCAAAATCGAACAAGCTCATTCACCACAATTTTCGCTGAGCTGCTTGTAAGGTGGCCGAAGGAAAATATCTTTGCTCGATAGATGCTCTACACAATCACGCATCTCTAAAGAACCAAAACAACCAAAAATTAAAGTAACGCTGGTGACAATGTACACAAAGTAGATGGGAGTACTTTAGCAGTACAATTTAAATAGTTTAGGAATCTTACGGACAAACTACATATATTATTTAAGTTTTAAAAGTAACGTAACTTATTATACTCACTATAGCAGAATATATATACACTTGAGAGCAAAACAATCGACTCGCTAGCTGCACGCGCATTTTTGTCTGTTGTTTCACTCTAAATAAAATGAAAATAAAAACATTATCGTGCAAGGAGTATGTTTATTATGAGCTTTAAAAAAATGTTGTCGTTGCATTAATCAGACGACGCATTTAAAAAAAAATGTGCATCACGAACGGGTTTTTACGAATTTGCCAATTGAAACACACGTGCGCAACAACTGTGATTGGCCTACAGTAGGCTTGCAATCTGGTAATTCATCTCAGTCACTTATCCAAAATTGACGTAAGTAAGTAAGTGATATAAGTTCTCGAGTGATTTGCAAGAAAATCCCACAGTCGCCGAAGCAACCCAGGCAGTTGCATTGTTGAGAGAGGCCCTCAGTCAGAGGGCCGTGGCAAATAGACCAACTGTGTCGAGAGTGTGGAGTCGGTACCGGAAGACCGGTGCCTACGTCCGCCGACAAGGAAGCGGCCGTAGGCGCGTGACAACGGAGAGAGATGATCGATTTCTCGTCTTAATATCCCTCAGAAATCGACATGTGACTAGCTTTGGCCTCAAGCAAGAGCTGAATGGGGTCAGAGGTGTGGTCGCCAGCGCTTGGACAGTGAGAATAAGTCTGAAAGCACCCAACCTAACCCAAAAAAGCTACGGGTGCCAAGCTGACTACAGTCCAAAAGCAAAGGTGACTGGAATTTGCTCGAAAATATCTCGACCTTGGGACTTTGGCCATTGGAGTCAGATATTATTCACCGACAAGTCAAAGATGTGCCTACATGTCAGCGACAAAAGACGTCGAGTATATAGAAGGTCATGGGAGAAATTTTCTCATTGCTTTATTCAAAAAACTGTTGCATATGGAGGTGGCTCTTACATGTTTTGATCGGACATTTCCATACATGGAAAACTGAGTTGGTTTTCGTGCCTAATAAAGGACGCAGAGGACGTTTAATAGTGGACCGTTACATCAAGGACGTTCTGGAGGAACATGCCGTTCTGTTTGCGGGATACCGCGCGAAGGAGCACTACCTATCTGGCTGACGTTGGTATACCGAAAATGGACTGGCCGCCGTGTAGCCCAGACTTGAATCCTATTGTGCATGTTTGGGATGAGCTTAACCAAAGGACCCGGGCCAAAAATTTTCTACCAGAAACCGTGATGGAACTGAGAGCGTAGTCGATTGAAGTGTGGGAAGCAATCCCTCAGGAGAGCATAGGAAAAGTCATCTGATCTATGTGTAGAGGTGGCAACACCATGTATTAAAAAAATCATTAAATTAATTTCAATTGATCATTTTATTTTATTTTGCCATTTATAATCGCCTTTCTTCTCTTTTCAATTCTTTTGTGTTACACGTATTCTTAGGCGAATAACTTTGTCAAAATAGGTCCGATTCCAATCAAAGTGTATCATTTGAAACCACAGTTTTTAAGCTTTTAACAGTACACCAAACCTTACTTTGAATGCTGTCGGAGTGGATACACATTCTCTCAAAACTTGAGCATGTTTCTGAATCGATTATTTTGCTCCCAAGTGTAGTTTATTATGTGTAACTTATTACGAATATGAAGGGAAAAAAGTTACATTTGAATAAATATAATTTCATGTAAATTTTTTCAAAACATCAAAATTATTACTCTATTCAATTTCTAATATATAATTCGGTCATATACAGAAATTAACAAATATTAAACGATATACAAGAATTCATTAAGTGAAAACTATTGGAAAAAATAATCTCTAAAATGCACGATATAGGTTGCGCAGCTGCTGAGGTCAAAGATGTTTTGTAAAAAACCTAGAACCAACTATCATTGCAACTTCCCAAGAAAGCCAATAGAGCTAATCCACGAGAGCAGTTGCAACTATAAAAAATTTGGGAGGCAAAAAATGAAAGGAAAAAATATGCCAACGATTGTTTAATGAATGTCATTACGAATCGTCAAACTTCAAAAGGTTATTGACATTCCTTGATCAAAGAATTTTCTGACCTGGAAATATTTGGTGATTGCAACTGAAATTTAGAAAACAGAACTACTCTGGTGTGATGCATGAGAAGTGATATGGTGACGTAGCGCTTACTAAAAACCTTCTGCAACGTCTTTCTACTATGAACGAGTTACAGTTGGCCAGTAAGGCGGAAAAACAGCCATTCATCACTGTGAAATATGGAACTTAGGAAACTCGTACACAACGTTTCTTTTTTGGTCACTTATCAAATAAAATCCAGGCATAAAAATTAAAAACTACAGGCCGTTAATTTTATTTAAAAGTCAAATTGAGTTGCACTTGCCTTAGTGGAACGAAGACTTGCAGCCTATTTGCTCACGCCTTTGCTTTTCTCTGGCATCTTGGTTACACAAGGCACCTTAATGCACTTCCGCCAGTGGCTTGCGAGTTACTATTGGAATATTTAGATGGAATGCTGAGTAATATTTTATGCTTTTTGTTAATCTTCGTATTTTTTGCTCGTTAATTACGAACTTTCTACTTAACGTGTGATTTTAAGATATACACGTACAGAATCTGGTTCGAAGTGGTTCTGGAGGTACATATAACTGGATGTCTGTCCTATTTGTATTTATGTCTATATGTTCCAGCGGCACACTTTGAAAAATACTGCATGTAGTACATCAAAGTTAAAAAATGTAATCCAACGCATAAAAACAATAAAACAAAATATCACATACGGTGAAATGTAAAGCGCTGTATGTCTGGTTTTGTTTTTATTTTTTGAACTTTAGACATCTAACAATCAAATAGTGAGTGTTTTTGAATATTTGAGATCAATTTTGAATTTACAATTGCCCAACAGTTGTCATATGGTTAGCAAAATATATACAAACATATTAAATACCATATTTGTCTACCATTTGTGTGATATCCAATTGAAATCTTTAGTATTAACTTTCTGATGTCATAGTTTGATTGTATAATTGATTTTGTGCAGGATATAGTTTCCTGCTTCAATTTTACCACTTTTTGATTGGTATCTACTTGCAGCTATGGTTCCAGAAGACTTTTATATCTGCTGATCAACTTTGTCCAATTTTCCGTCAAAAGTTTTACATTTTTTCTGTTGAATATGCAATAGAATGAATGTGGTAAAAGTAAAACATATATTAAATGATAGCATGGTATCATTCTTTCTTAGCGATTCAACAAGCTTTAAGAATGCTCCAAGAGCTTTTATTTGCTCATTCTATCTTTCAAATTCTTTGAAATCATTATCTAAATCCAATATAAGTATAATCAATTTTTGAATCGTAGTATTTACAGGATAAAATTTGATGTTGTAAGTACTTTAAAAAGTACTATGGCTAATTTTAATGGTTTATAAAAATTTTGAGTCACAATTTATCTTATGTAAAATTGTGTAAGGTAAACAAAGCTGATATTTGTCTCATTACAAATCAGCTATGCTATGCTATACTATGCTATGCTGTTATGCTATGCTATGCTATGCTATGATATGCTATGCTATGCTATGTTATGTTATGCTATGATCTTCTGTTGAAAGACTAATGTTACTGAAATTGGTCTTCAAAATTGTCTACTGAAAATTCGTAGAACTATAGCACACAAAACTCTAGATAATTAGTAAGTCACTGTCCTGTATGTTTTGTGGCTACAGAACGTTTGATCGCTTTTTGAGGTATATACGAAGTAATTGCCAAATGTTTCTGGCTTGACTGTGTTCCAGTAATAATAGAAACGAAGTAGCGGTAATGTCAGGTAGAGCCACCTTTGGTTGAATATTCCTAAAAATATCAGCAGCTGATTTATTTCAGCGTGTGGCATCGGTTATTTGAGTATGCGACATGCCGTTTTTTATAATGTTGGAGATGGAGTATTGAGCCGTGATTAAATTTTATATTAGAGACCTTAATCCTGCCGATGTTAAAGGTTTGGATAATGCGCATGCTTTGTAGTGTAACTCATGTTTAATAAACTACGCCTGCAAATTCATGATTAGCATCCAAAACCGTTAGCAATGTTGAAAAAACTAAGAAGTTTATTTATTGTAACCCTCGCTAACTGTTTGTAAAATGGCTGAAGGAAAAAAGGAAAATGTGTTTGATGTTGGACCGTTCCCGCAATTAGTCATAAACTAATCAGTACAGCCACAATCTGCCTTACATAAAACAGTATAACCTTTTCCTGTTAAAACTAGATTTTATTTCAACAGTTTTAATCACTTCGTAAGTCTCCAAACTGAATATTTTAGTAATAATAGAAACAGAACAGCGGTAATTTCAGATAGGACCAGCTTTGGTTGAACATTTGTAAAAATATCGGCAGCCGTTTTTGTACAATCATAGCAATCGGCTAGCTATGATTAATTTTTACAAAGAGAGGAAGAAGCAGTTTGGTTTGAATCGAGAAAACATCAAAAACAAACCGTGTACAGGTCGGTCAATTGAACTAATTTTGGGAGGAAAGAATCGGAGTTTAAAACTTAAAAAATCCTCTGCAAGGTTGGGACTTTCCGATACAGTTTTGCAAGGCACTCTCCATGAGTACCTTCGTATGAATAAGGCTAGTGCCAGATGGATACCCCAACTTTTGTCAACGGTTCAATAACGTGTGACGTGTTGTAAACAATTTTTAAGTCTCTGTCACATTAACAAAGAAGATCTTCAATCTATTGTCAGAGGGGATGAAACCATAATCATGTACTATAATCTTTAAGAAAAATCAATGGAATGGCACAGACTGGATAAAAAACGACCAAGAAAGGCAACGGTCGCTTATTCGACAAAAAAGATTGTCACGATCTTTTAGGATTCAAATACAACTTTTCCAGCTTTCTGCACGATAACGCCCCTATTCATAACTGGTTTTGAGAAGACTCCCACTCTATAGCCCAGATCTAGCCACCAACGACTACTATCTATTTTCAAAACTGAAGGTAAATGAAGAGTTGCAGGAGGCTATTTTCACAAGGGTATTAAAACGCTAACTTTGAGTTGTAATAGATGTACTGAAATGCATGGGGACTATTAAAAACACTCTAAATATTATACTGTTTTATTTCTCCCTTGCAATATTGGACCGGAAACTTGCCTCGTATCTTCTGGTAATGATAATTATACAGTTCAGAGCTTTGAAGTTTCAAATCATTAAATTTTATTTCTTAAAATCTCCTAGTAATTGTTAACGAGCTGCGAAAAATATTACTCTCGTATTATTGTTACAGACAATTTCAACTGCCAAAACTAATTAAAGTAGACTGATTTCAAAAAGATTATAAAAAGGGACAGGCAGTAGAGCTAATGTTTGTTACTAAAAAAAAATATGTAGGCTACCTATTGCACTAAGTAAAGATTCTTTAAAAATATAAAAAGTTTTGGCAGATGTGCTAACGTTTGTTAGTGCCTTCATGGTAGTTAAACTTGTCCAAAAATAATCTTCCAACTGACAAATTTTTTTCAGTTGTTTGTTACAAATGAGAAAACAACATGAAATCACGTACTGACATATCCAATTACTGCAGTTAATAAAAAGCGCCGCCAAAAATCCACCGTCACATTCGTAGTTCCCACCTATAAACCTGGGGTTTAGAGGGGCTCGTTGGCGATAAGCAGCTCGAAATGCAGCCGAAACAAGGACTCCGTAGGTAGGGCCGGCATTCCAGAAATCCAAAATAAAAGCCAATTTGAGTGAACACTCCGCTGCAATTTTGAGATACGGCCGCGCTGGCCGTGCATCTGGTTGAGTGGTATTCATGCGGCATATTTATGCGATGGTCCGTGCCACAAGGGCGAGACTCGCGCGCTGCGAGGACATTTTTATGATCACGTCGGCTGAGATATAGCGCTATCAACTTACCAACTTTTATACGCTGAAAACAAAACGGATCGTATTTCAGGTAAACTTATACAAGTGTCGTTCAATTTGAAATCGTTACTCTCGGCCGGCGCTCGGGAGCGGCAGCCGCGCTGTCGCTGCCCGTCTGCCGGAGACTTCAACGCTGCATCAGCACAGCGCGCCGCGATCAAAGCCGTCCCCGGCGCGTTGCGATATTCCGGGCTTTGGGCAGAAACTGGAGGAGGCGGCTGTAACGATCGGGTATCCAGAAAATAAAAAATAATTACGCTGGGCCGTCTTGTTTTTATGGAAAGCTGAAATCAGTATGTGGGACATAATAAGTAGCTGTTAGTTTGATCGATAACTATAATTTTCTTTTATCTACGTCCACACATGTCTGATAATCTGAGACCTACCCATTTGCTTCGATTATCTATCCATATTGTTATTTTAATGCGATAATATGCTAATCCGACATGTTTTACGACTGCTCGGGTCTCCGAGTTATTAAGATGTTAGCGCCGGACATACGGGTACTTGTGCATTAGCGGCGAGGTGTTTGCGGACCGACGGCGCGCGCCGCCGCCGCCGCCGATAAGTTACGACGGCGGCGGGAAATCGCATGGGAAAGAGCGCGCCGAACAATGGCGCATTTGTATGGAAAATACGCCCGGCGAGTTCACTAGTCGGGCCGCGCTTATTTATAAATTATGTAAGGCAGAATTAGTAAGATCCGTGGCCAAGGTCAACGCGGTCGGACGTGTTCTTTATTTGTGGTGAGAGAGGAAAATGCCTCGTTAAATATTTTTACCCAATTAAAGAGGGACATCGGACATTTCGGGGGCCCGGCGCAATTTCGTAAATAAGTCATTATAAAGCGCTTAAGTGCCCGCCGAAAACGTTTTATTAGTTGTCTCTTTGAGTCATCATAAACGTTGCATAGAAAAGTTATTTACCTTTAAACAATCCGCAGGAATGGCAGTTATGACAATGAACCCTACATTGATACATTGATTGAGTTGACGTTTTTCTAAATTGTAAAACTGTTGGTTAGCTAATTGCTACTTTACGATAACAATAAAATCAATAAAATGGATAATTAGGTTTACAATTTTTAAACAGACCATTAGCAGGATAATTAAGTATACCTATCGGAATCTCTTAAATTTCTAAGGCTTTTTTATTATCAACGCAGTTTTTTACATTCCTACTAATATAAAGAAAAGCGTAATAATAAATAATTAGGCTTAAAAAATTAATAAAGAAATAGTTTACTCCAACAAATTAAAAATTTTGAAAATTGGTATATACAACATAAGGGTATATAGGATACCAAAGAAAGAAAGAAAGAAAAATGGTATTATTCGGCTAAAAATTGAGTCTTAGCTTCAGAAGTAGCCCAAGTATATTACCATATCGAATAATCCTAAATGACGTTGTCGATAAACAAGGGAAAATTTCATTAATTTAAAAATAGAAGAAGAAAAGAGAAAAGAGTTCTAAAATCAAAGTTATTCGCAAATATTAAATTTAAAGTAGCGCAAATATAATCAGGAGAAAGTAAAACTAATAAACAACTATAGAACATAAATAACAACATTTAAAGTGAATTATGTTTTTATTTTTCAAAAGGCGCACATTCTTACAGAATTTTATGAAGAGAAATACTTAATAAAATTTGGTATACAGTTAATTTTAAAACAGATCAATTTGTGAAGCTTATTATCTTATACTATTATTGTACGTGTTCTTCCAAAAATCGTACCTAAATTTATTATTTTAATCTTTATCGCAAAACAATTATTAATATTGTTTGGAACAAAATATTTTAGAAAAAAATGTTATGGTTTGTGTTTCAGTTGATGAATCCTATCTTCTATATAAAATTAGTTTCATTTCCTATAATAGTTTTGGCGCTCGAATCTTTAACAAAATAATTATGCAAAAAGCAGTTCTAAATTTGTGCGAGGGTCATTTAGAGGTTTGATCATCGATAATCTGAGCAGAAAACACTTGTGAATTAGTCAAGCTGCCAAATATCGAGCACAACTAAGCTCTCTAGACTTTTGAATCCGTCTTAATACCGTCTGAGTAGAGCTCAAGATATGATTAAATGAAGTCCCAAGCAAAGCTGTAATGTCAAATAGCTGTTTTAATTTAACAGCCTAAGAATATCATAGCTTTGTTTAAAGTTTTGGAAGTTACCACTTGTGCTTTTAAAGACCCTTACAATAATTGTTAATATAGATGAACGTTTAGTTTTATACTTCCAAATGATCAAATACAACTGCCACCATTTCTGAAGGTCTGAAGCAGAGAAAACTTTATCCAGGATGCTCATCAACACGATCGTCTGGATTGGTGCGATAGCTTCACGACGCTTCTCTTTCGGTGGTTTTTCATGCGGGAAGACAACAAAAATCATTCGGCAATAGGATGTAGTAGAACGTTGTTGTCCAATAAGAACAACTAGGACAACACCACCAAATTACTAAAAGTTTTGGTATATCGTTTGTCCTTCATACAGATATTCACGGTACATCAAGTAGCATAAAAAATGCGATCAACATTGTAGCTTCGCCTTTTGGAGGCTGGAGTACCATGACCTCACCGTTCAACAATTCGGTGCTTAACTTGAGGATCATATCGACACTTTCATTCAGTTTAGCAGCAATTGTTTATCTGATTTTTTCTATTACCCTTCCAGTGTGCGAGGGACTATTTTTGTATTGTTTTTACTTCTCTAAACCGTTGCGTAAAATTTTATGATGCGCCAGTGTGGGGCTCGGCTGCGGTTAATTCCTAGGATTCTCATATGCCTGGCGGATGGGCCTATTCAGGCACTAAAAATTATTTAGAACAATGAATAACAATGTAGTCGTTCAATACGCGGTAATTGCCACATCTCCCCGTATCAGAAATCGTAAGCAATAACCGGGCAGTGAGGACAAACATATGAGAACTTTAATTTCTCAGTTCGCAAGAGAAGAGAGTCTCAAAAATGGTAATTTGTATTTCCAATCAATTTCAGTTTTTCTAATATCATCCGTACAGTAACACGACTTTTTCTTCCTCTCTCACGTAGGGGATTTTGACGGGCCCTCCCAAAATATTTTGCTATATTTAAAGTCGGGTTTTCTTGATAACGCTTCGTCACCATAAGCTTGGTGTATTGTACCTGGTACATGTTCCACTAGAGGCTTTTTTAAGCTAACGCAGAACTTAATATTAATTCTCTGCTAGAAATCTGCATCCAACAAGTCACTCGTGCAACTTCCAACTAAATGTGCCAACAAGTCGAACATTTGGTTACTAAGCGAAGCTCTACCACCTAGTGAGTTTACATAAAAACATTTCTAGGGTCATGTCTATTCAAGACACACTTCAGGTGACTGAATATTGTAAATAAAGTAGTAAAAAGTCAGTCCCGAAACTTTCTTGACAAAAGTTTTTCAATGTTATAAATCATTATTTTTAATTATCCGATTTTGCGTATAAACTTTCAGTTGCTTTGTTATCCAAGTTTGAAGCTTTACTTTTGACTAGCCTTCTAAGGTCAATTTTAAAATTGACACAAAACTCCCTACTTTTTTGGTGTAACTAAAACATAAAAACTATAACATGTACATATCTCGGACTCGAAGTGTTAGTGTCTGCAAAAAAGATGAGGTGTTAAATATATTTAAAAATATATTTTTATAAAAATAACTTGACAATATATTTATCTACCGAACTATGTGGGTGGATCAAATATAAAAAAAATTCTTTTCTTACGCGTCATGAGGTAAGCTGAGAAGGACGTGGTTTCTGGGCGTTGTAGGTAGGGATACCTGTCGGAGCTTTCGTTCATTGTGCAACAATTATAAAAGTTTCTCAGGAAAGAGGGCGTAAAAGAGTCTCAGATTTTGAGAAGACATAGGTCACAGTTTAGGTACACTCTTAAAAAGACTCAATTGTATGCATGGCATAAACAATTTTTGGGGGGATTAGTAGTTAAAAATGATGACCACCGACGTTACAGAGGACTAGAGTGGCTGAGGAGAATATTCAAGTCGTTCTTCGCTTTTTCGAGTATGACCGTCGATGAACAGTTGCTAAAATTACTTTTGAGATCGGAATAAGCTCAGTGCTCAGGTACAACGACACTCGATTAGTCTAAACTCGATAAAAAATTGAAGATTTATTTTAGACTACTAAAAAATCACTTGGAAAGCGGAAATTTGACGAAAATGTTGCTTTCAACACGTACACTAAAAGAAATTGGCATTTGTCGTTTTACTGATCATTCAAAGTACTTTCAAAATTTCAGAATAAATTTTTTGAAGTTACAGTGAATATAATTAAAATCAAACATACGCATAGAACAGCCATGTTTGTGCAATTATTATACTGCAAGAAATACTTGTGATGATATTTCCTTCTAATTATCTTAAGTACCACTAAATCATATTTACAAAGCAAATTCATGAGTAAATCAATTTGCTCTCCCCCGGCAGCTATAAAAGACGCTTTATTGCGCTGTTTTTAGATAAAAGCAAAAATTCGAGCATTCGCAATTACGGTTGAGTGCTGTATCTGCGACATCGGCGTCATAACCAGCTTTGTGTGTCATTTAAGTGATAACTCAGGGCCCGGCACGCAGCAAGGTGCCTTTATTGCGGCTGCTAGTTTAATGGCTAAATTATACGAGATCGATTCGCTGTATCGACTCCAGCCACGAAAACGCGGCTCCCGACCAAAAACTGCCGGGCGCTGTTCCAACCGATTTAAATGCGAATCACCCACCTTTCAGTGAAGCATCATGCCCAATTCCTAATCGTCGATGTTTTGCGGTTGTCGCTCGGGGCCAAAAAATCGAGCCGCGCTTTGTAGCCCGACAATGCCGTAGCGCATGGCGCACTGTCATGTGCTCGCATTCGGAAGCAGGAAGGAACTGGCGATAAGATCTGATCAGATCGGCGGCGGTCTATTTGGAAACAAATAGCAACAAAACACATGATCGCTAAATAAATACAGGCGCTCGGCCGCTCCATTTGCGGCGGCCATTAGGTTACAAGGATGCGGCACAATTTTCCACGCTGGAGGAGCACATTACCGTGTATGTCCGTGCAACTTAGCCTAATTGATTTTTATGTATTTTTAATAGGCCCTGTCGGGCGGCGAGCGCTTCTCTGGCCGCTTGACCCAATATTCCGATCGTTTGAGCGTTGCTCGTGGAATTTTTTTGAACGCCATAATGGAATTCTGTTTAATACCAGTTTAATGGTGCATTCCGTACTGTATTCTTAATATTATGAAACAAGGATAATAGTTGTATGGTCTTGCAGCTAATGACAGAGGTAATGCGCATCTAACATGCAAATATGTACAAGTTAATTTTTTACATTTTTTACATACATATCGTGATAAAAATTGAACTTTGGGATTAGACTTGGCAACGCTTTTTATTGTCAATAGTGTACACTAACGGTAGATGGTAATTAACTTTTTTTAATGAAACCAACTATTTGAATTTGAATGACGTGTGGTTTCAGCAAGATCGATTGGTCACCTTAGTTTTGGGATCTAACCCCATCACTTGAAAGAAAGGATTTATTTCAACAAACCTGCTACGGGGTTAAAAGAAAACGTCAGGTATATAACTGCGAAAATAGAACCGCATTTATGGGAACGCATTTCGAAAAAATATAGCAATACAATTCACATTGTTCCAATATTTTCTTTTATTTAGGTTGCGATTACTTCATACGTATATAGCAATCGAGGAATCTTAATAAAATACATTGTGAGTTCTTCTACAAAAATAAAACACGCAAAGAACAGAGACGGGTGTAAAACAATTTAGACGGAGCTGAAGCTCATACAAAATCGCTTCTTGGGGCATCAAAGCTGGGGCCGTAATAAAGCGATATTACGTGATGGGCGAAGGCCCTTGCCCGGTGGCGCCAAGCGAACCAGCCCGTTCGTCGGCGTGACGCCCCCGAAACGGCCCTTCGATTCGCGAGACTTGCGAGGGCAACTCGAACCATATGTTTCAAATCATATAGCACGCTCGGCGAAAACAGAAAACGTCTCTTATGCCGAGCGGCGCTGGCTGGCCGCGTTTTACAAAAGGAAGACTGCGCGGCGATGTGGCTTTATGGCATTATCGAATGATAATCGGCCCAGTCTTGTGGTGAACCGAATATGTCTAGACTATCACAACTGTGACTGTTCTAAAACTGCTGTTTTGCTAGCCATGAATTACAGAGTTAACTACACATCATATAAAGGGTGTTCCATAAAGAGCGCCGACTATGATAATGAAAGTGGTATGTAACATACTTGTAGTCACTAAAATCTCCCATTTACGTATGAAACACGATATCGGGAATATCTCCACCAGCATGTATTTTATGTGTCCTTCTGATAGCTTTCTCGTAGATGTCTGACTCGATGCCTACAATCACGCGTAACAAGAAATCGCAAGGTCTAAGATCACATAACCTTGCTGGCCATTCTTGATCACCATGAGGTGAATTACTCGTTGAGGGAATTTTTATGGCATTAGCCAGCATCTCACGTAAAGCGTGACGGATCACTCCAACGATCTCCATATAATCAAAGGCAGGCCACAACCATACGAATATAACATTACGGTAACATTTTTTATTGATGGTAACTACAGTCCCCTCATCATCTTTGAAGAAGAACGGCTCTACCACTCTACTTGCTCACAAACCACACCACACAGTCGTTCTTAGCGGATGCATTTTACACTCCTGTATTATTTGAGGATTTCAGTTTGCCCAAATCCAGCAGTTCTGTTTGTTGTCGAATCCACTTAAGTGAAAGTTGACGTCGTTACTAAAAATTCTTTTTTTGCGAATTTTTCGTCCGCTGCTAGTCTCTCCATAATCCATCCCTCTCCGTTTCCTATGTTCAACAGGCTTAAATTGTTGTATCAGTTGAATTCTATACGCATGCATATGGAGAACTTTATGCAAAATTCGATGTAAGGCAAATCGATTTTTTAAACAACGATTTGTTGCTCTATCCACCTTATTTCGCTTAGGCGATTTCACCACCTCACTGAACCAACTGCCTCAAACCGTTTTATTAGTCTTCGAACTGCAGATTTGGTAGGCGCTTCATTTCTCCCGAGAATTGTATAAAGTTTTTGTACTACATCTACATGGCACTTTCACTACTTTGATAAAATGTTCTAATAAGTAGCTCCGTTGTAAACTGTTTCAAGACGAAAATGAACCAAAACAAACTGATGCGCTGGAAAAATAACCAAGCTAAATTAATTGTGATACAGACCTGTCAACTTCAAAACAAAAAAATGTCTCCCAATTCAACTGAACTAAACGTTTTTCTTTAATTTTCTGGGGGAAATTTATCTAAAAAGGCACACGAATAAGCTGCATTAATTGTAATACAAATCAAAACTGCCAGAGACCGTAGCTACTGTAAGGAATTGAAGGAACAACAAGTTAGAGTGAGAAAATGGGTAGTTCGGTGGCATTAAGGCCATTACAAGTATCTTTGTTTCAATTAATTTAAAGCACTTTAAGGAGGCAAAGCCGCCGATCACAACCAGGAACAAATGCGTTTTGAGCCCGCGGTGTACGAACGTGCTTCTGTGTATAATCCAAGTCAGTCAGCTTGGCTCTAACGATGTGCACCGAGTCATAAATTAGCTGCTTTTAGCAATAGACATTAATTATTTACAGATTAGAACTAATGCATAATTTAGCAGTTTGTAAATAAATGGTCTTTATTAAAGGCCTCAGATTTATGGCCACCGTGAGTTAGTGGCTGTCGCGGCGAGGATCTCCGACTTACGGCGAATTCTGCTGGCTTAGAAAATTTCGGTTTCAATTTATTTTGATAACAAAAAATACCGGTATTAACAATTAAGAAAATTAAAAAATGTGTTGGCACCTGCAACTTGAATGAAACTAAAAAGTTTTTTTCAATTTTTTTATTAATCGTTTTTGTGTCAGGAATGAAGCAAAACAATAAGATAAATCATCAGAAAATCTTCAAAACTAACCTACTGCAGGTGTTAAGGTTGTGACTTTTAAAAAAATATTTTAATATATTTTCCAATAAATGTAATGCTTTGTAGTAACTGATTTATTATAATTATAATACCGGAGAGTAGATGGATAGACTAATCAATAACGTATCATAACATGTTCTCTCAAAATTAAAATCAAATATTTTATTAAAGATAATTGAGCAAATGTTAAGAAAATTTAAAACAAATATAAGCCAAGTGCGTTGACTGGTACACCGTCACACATCGTTATACTGTTTCGAAATTGCCTTATACCAAATTCAACCATATCAAAAACCAATAGGTTTCTTCGTCAAAAAATATTTATGTCGATAACCTTTCGCTGATTGGAGAAACTTTACGATTTAATAAATCTATTATTGCTCTGGCTGTGTGTATGTATATGTACCACCATTTTGTTGGAACCATACTCTGAATATCATTGTATAATGTTGATTAGCGTACCCCACTGAGAGTAGTAGCTCTGCCAGCTTCGCCTTTAAAAAAGTACGGGCCAATGGTTCTTTCAGTCCACAATGCACACCAAAGAGTGCATTTTGTAGATGTATTGCTTAAATAAAAATGAGCTCTATCGCTCATTATGAGTTTTTTTTTGCAAGAATCAGCATCGATTGCTATATTCTCTAAAACTCAATTCGTGGCGTTTCTGCTGGTCTTTGGCGGACCTTGTGGTGAGTTTGGATACCAATTGTACAAATGCAAGCTTCCAACGTTCACAGAATGCAAATGGCACCAATTCAAATCCTAAAGTTGAATTTGGGTTACTTAATAGAATCATATTACAATATTAAATCAGGATAAACAATGTTTTGAAAAATACTTATAAAGAAGAACCTACCCACATTAAATTTGATATGAGAGGCTTTTAAAAGAATCGTATATTAAGAAAAAACGTACAATAACAGGTAAATATGTGTGATATATATAATTTTTTTAAATTTTTTAGGAACCAAAAAGGCGCTCATAAATATTTCATATCATAAAACCTAAAATATTTTAATAACACCGTTGTAAATCACGAATTCTATCAACCTTATTTTGTCAGCTGTCTTTACTGTTTTTAAATTTCTGTAAATGTTTGTAATACTAAAGTATCTACTCTATAAAACTACAAAAATGCAATTAACATTGCATCTCTTTCTGCAGTATGAACCGATTTCAAAGGTCAATACCTCATTCGCCAAACCTCGCACAAAGGATTTAGATTTTCGATTTAGGACACGGTTGACCTGTTACAGATCAAAACATAAATTATAATGAAGTAGTTATACAGTTTGCACCACCTATTGGTGTTGCATACACTACACGACCAATTCTTCCCGTTAGTAGACGCATGCGGCACAACTTTGATTTATATTTCTTTTACTGGTGTAGAATAATACTTTATTGAGTTTTCCGTTCATATTTCTACTTTTTGAAGCTGTGGTTCTGTAGTTGACAAATGTAAATACAAAGAGATATAATTGTTGAGCTACGTAATAGTAGCGGACAAGCAAATGAAGAAAATGGTCTCCTGCTTTTTTTTCTTCATATCATTTCGCCTCAATCACTGCTTTCTGGATCTGCCAAATTCATCTTTTAATGGCATTTTTTAGTAATTGACTTTCTTTCATACGTTCAACGTAGGCTTTCCACAAAAGGTTGTTATTTGCTATTGTTGTTAAGATAGGGATTGTTTCAAATTTTTTTCTTATAGTCTTGTTTCTAACTCTATTTCGCTGCACTTTTGAACACCCTTAAAAATTTTATCTCGCTAGTCTGAATACAAAATTATTCCTTTTCCGTAAAACCCATGTTTAATTAAAACTTTAACTTAGTGTCTTTGCAGATTTTATTTTGGAACATTCTACTTATAATTCCGCGCATAAGTTGATATCTGTTCAATTTACATCGATATCGTTATCGTTATTGTACCCTAAATTTGATCCTAGATAGTTAAATGGCATATTTGTTCGATCGGCTGGCCTCTATTATAATGTTAGATCTGACGGGTTCTTTTCCGTTTTTGTTTTCGGGTGGGAGATAATTAGATTATTATCCTTACCTATTAAAGGTAGCTGGTGTCACGCAAGTTGTAAGTCATCTTCGAGTATAATGACTAGAGCCATCTGTGAATAATAGGCAATTTATGTATTGCTTTCTAATGATATAGATGCCTTCGGGGTTTTTAGTTTTCCACTAATACAAAACATCGTTAGCAGCAATAGAGGAGAAACACAGTCTTACACATAAGGGGCTTTGTCTGCTTGTGTTTTTTTCTCTATTATTGGTTTTTTGTCTGCCTATAATTGTTTATAATGTTTGATCTACTCTTCTTCTGTTATGATATTTAAGCGCGCTTGTTTATGTTCTTTACCATTCAGAACCTTCATTAATTGATAGTCCTGTTTGCTTGATGTATCGCGTTAAAATCTGCCCCAACTATTTCTTTTGTGCTTTACGAACTAAATTTTTGGTGGCACTCCTTTTATTTTTGTAGTTTCTCTTTTTTCCGTTTTCTTTTAAATGTAGTATACATAAACTATTTGTTTTTCTTTAATCGCATTTTCCTTATTTTGTATTCTAGACTCTTTCTTCTTTGAGCATCGGCTTTGCTCTTCTAACACTTATAAAGGTATTTTTTTAGTATATCTTTAACGTTCTTTAATTCTTCTTCAATAGTTTTATATGATTCTATTTTGGAATAGCTGTTGTATAGACTCATCTTTCGATAGATGAGTCTTAAATCTCTTCTCTACTGGCGTGTTCATTATAGTTTCATATTTTTTCCAAGTACAATAGATAATTTGTAACATGTCTGACGTTGCCTACAATTAAAATATCTGTTCAGATAAGAAAAGGTCGAAATTAAAGGTATTTAACAAGAAAAAACTAAAATATTAGATTTTACTAAGAAAAATAAAAAATTATGACTTAAATTCTAAAAATGTGCTTTAAGGTTGCTAAAATATATTTAAAACCTTTTTCGAGTAATTTATTGAGACCTTCTGACAGAACTATGTTATTATAATATATACAAGGCAAAAACTTGAGTCAAGGAGAGATAAACTTATATCGTCAAAAGATAATTATATCGAACAAAGCAACTGTTATTGGTTTTGGAATGGCTATGATGTGATCAAACGTGTGGTAAATTAGTGGTTGTAGGACCAACCGCAAGCTTCTACCAGAAGGATCTGCGGCAACAATCGGCGTAAATGTGTGAGTAGGAAGCCATAAGGCATTTATGACTAACGAATGTTCACCAATTCTGATCTAGATATGCCCAATCGCCGCCTGGCCGGCCGGCGGCCAGAATGGGGCGAAATTGCAGGGCCGGGCTCGCGGGCGTGCGTGGCGTGTGAATAATTCGGCGGAGTGACGCCGCCCGGCGGAAGCGAGACGGAGGCGCTGGTTCTAATAGAATTCGGCGCTACACCCTTCTGGTGACCATCTGCGGAAGTCCGTTAGAATCCCCGCTAATCTGGCGTATCGCTGATGGGATCGCGCGATAGCGCCCGGCGCGGCGGCGGCGGCCATTGTGGCGGCCGGGGAACATGGCCGTCGCCAGGTGAGGGGCGCACCTCCCTAAGCACACACGGCGAGGACACCCTGCACGGCGCAATTTATTCCCCGCGCTGGTACACTCGCGACCAGCATGGGACGGTCGCGCCGATGGGAGGGCGCAGATGTTCCTGCCGCAGCCCCGGGCGCGCACGCGGTGCGTTCCCGGAAGAACTTCACATGCTGATAATCTGCCTAGATAAGAGCCAAGCAGGCGCAGCTTAGACCTTCCTGCAGGGTCGAGTGATCAGGTTTAGATTTTCTTTGTCTGCTTTGTTCGTTGATTACTTCCTGTTTATATTAGCTGCATAAATGGCAGAATAACCGAAAAGTTCGTCTTTATTCACCAATTTTCCTAACTCATTTATTTGCCTTTAATAAAAACTAGAGAAGACCACAATTTTTTTCCAAAAGGGAGAAATATAATTTGCGGTAGTGCTAACAATTTTGCAAAAGTTGGTAATGTATCCTAGCATCTATTTTCCAGGAAAAAGTGCAACTTCAAAAATTTTTTTAATATACAAATTATTCAAACCATAGATTAATCGTTAAATATGGTATACTCAGTATGGAAGGCATTATTTTTTTATTATAGTGATTACGACAGATGCAATCATTGTAGTATAAAACAAAATATGTAGACAATTTTTGATGTAAGTTAATCTAAAGATAATACGACTTTAGCATATTTAAATCAGCATCAGAATGGATCCTATTTGAAGCAGTAAGATTGACTGCAGATCAAAAATGTAAATATGAAACTAACTGTTGGACCAAAATTAAGCATGCGACCTCTAAATACAACAATATCGTGATTATAATAGAAGACATCACAATCTTGTCAGTAATATAGTATTTTAATCAGTGCCTAGGCGACGAAACGGTTGCCTCAGGGAGCAACGTTCTGAAGTGGGATTAGTTAAATAAAAATTATGTTATCTGACCTTAGTAATGTAGGTATTTGAGTCACGGGCCAATTGTGATAAAATCTTGAAGCGCCTTGGGCACTGCTATCGGAGCACGGCACACGTCCGCTCGCTTCAAAATCTTAGTTGAAAGTCAGTCAACAAAAATAGTCAAATAAATAAAGAAGTAACATATAAATTAGCAGGACCCATAAAGTTTGCTACCCAACCAACAACACACTAATAGAAAAAAAAGATCAAAAAAATAAAAATACCCTTGTATAAGAATATCTACACACCCATGGGCAATAATAGACAAACATAGATCTAAATTAACGACAGCAGAATGAGATGCCTAAAATGGGTAAAGACAAGAAGAGATGGGATACGAAACAAATACATGAGAGAGGCAAAAGTCAAAGACTAAGGAAAAAACCTCGAATAGGATGGAAAACAAAAAGGAAAAACCTGGCAACCACTAAGAATCGTAGAGACAGAAGAAAAAACAGAAAATGGTTTAGTCTTCCAACATCATGAGTTAAACAACAGAAGAGAAAGTGAGCGAGTGAGCTCCAAAAATAGAAACATAATCTCATCAAAAATTTTTGACCTGGCATTCTTTAAATCCTCTTCCTGTCCTTCAAATATTATAATATTTACGCCCAAGACATGTTAACAACTCCACCACCACCGTAGTAATTTAATACTCAGGCACAGCAAGAATATTCACCTTGCTACGATTCTTCCTCGCAGCATCACGACTCCAGGATGCACCAAACAACTTAGAAGACTGGCAAAATTAGTAAAATTAATCAATCAACAGAATCAACTGAGGAGATGACTTCCAAATGTAGCTTCAACAAAGCTGCACGTAGCTGAAAAGGTCAAAAATGTAATGCGTTAATATTTCATAAAATCAAAAAGCTTAAGTTAGGTGTACAGAGCAATTCAAGTTCTTTTTCTTAAGAGATGCCCTATGAAGACAACCCAACTTGTCTTACAATGGCTATAGTCGGTGATCTGATGTTATAAATTCACACCTAAAAGTAACGGCGACATCAACACATCTCATGAACAAACTGTATCACACCCCATCATTTATACTACTCTAATATAAATAAATCTAAATTAATTAGAAGTTCCTAAAAGTTGCGTTGACCTTCTTTAGTTTGTAATAAATTATATTATTCCAATTTTTGTTATATAACCGCTTTCTCTTTTCACCGAAATAAGTTAAGAAACTGAAAAATGATATTTTACATTTTTTTATATTTTTATTTCTATCTATCAAAGCTACTTCTATCTCTTGGCATCTGTAGCCCCACGGGGGGCTCTCTTATTTGGTTTGAATAATACTAATATAGGTGATGAGAGGCAGTTGCTTTAGAGCGCAATATTCTATGGTCGAACTACTCCTAATAAAACTACCTAACCAGAAAATTGTTTTAGCCCCTGATAACAACTATCTACATTATGGAGCTGCTCTTTATCTTTAAAATGCCGGTTTTTTCTAAGACTGTCCAAGATATTTTCAAGCACAAATACAATAGGTGATTAATGAGAAACCAATTGATAATTTCCATATTCAAAAATTATCGTATTGAAACAAAGATTTGATGGATTTGTTCATTTTAAGCAACTTTTTCCATCTTTTCAGGTCATATTTCATTAACATGTGAAATTGTGAAAACTTAGAACAAACTAATTTAGAAGTTTCTAAACACTCTTCTACTGGTAAAAAACAAAGTTAAAAACGTTTTGCTTGCTTAACATCTCCATAAAGCTGTTAATGCTATTTAAAAGCAATTAAAAATAGCTAACATATTTTAGGCCTAAGTGGCATAATTTTTTATGTCCCCTGAATATTCACAAACTACTCTACTGTAGCAGCCATAATGCGTGCCCATAAAAAACATTTATGGGTTTTTAAACAAATGGTTGCTCAGCTATTAGCAACTTACTACGCTGTTACATTACAAAAACTCCAGCGATCGCCCCTCGTTACGCGTTTCTGGCACACTGTCCATCTATATATAGCCAAATTAATTCAAATTCGATTCAGGCCATTTATCATTAGAGGTGCTCCACTCACGAGCTACAACTGCCGCGTTTACAACAAAGGAGCCGAGTGTGCTCTCAGCACACTCTGCTGATTCGATTAGTGTAAATTAGTCGAAAAGCCGTGCACACCAAGATGCTTTCGAGCTTTATCTGTGCCATCTTCGGCGAAATAAGAAGCGCGCCGCGGAGGCAGCAGCCGTCTAATCTTCCACACAAGGCACTTGCTGATACTCATTCAGCTGCAATTAGCGGCGTGCACATGAGAAATTAATTTGGCGGCAAAGTTTTTTGTGAGTTGTATATTTTTGTTATGCAAGGGTTGCATTAAATGAGGCCAAATACAATAATCTGAAAGTTTCTTACATCCATCATTTCAAAAACATCAAAAATATATTTACATTTACAAAATTTTTATATTTAAATATAATTTTATTATGGAGAGTCACTGAAAAAAACCTTGGAAAAATAAGGAACTAGGGTCAATTAAGAAAAGGCAAATATTTTTGCAGACGTCTATCACACGCCTGAGGCTACCGCGTTTAATATATGTATAGATGATGAGAATAGAAAACCGACTTTCCCGATGGAGGAAGCGACGCAAATTAAGCAAAACAAATCCCAGAGAATCTCCAAGATATAGTCTCATAAATGGAAAAAGCTCGAGGAAATTTTCCAAGAAAGGAATTGTAGAATTGGCTAACTTAATAAACGCTTTATTCCGGTTTAACCACGTCCCATTATGTTGGAAGACCTCGGAAGTATCATGATCTCTAAATTCGGAAGACCAGTGAGTGAAATAGAGTCGTACAGACTCATCTCTAAACTATACGAGAAGTAGCTTCTGAAGAAATTGAAACTTAAAGAAAGATCTGGGTCATCAATTCAGATTCAGGAATAAATCTGTAACATCAGATCAAGTTTATTGAACCACCAACGTTGTCGAATGGACGTTTGAAAAAAAATATTTCCACGACTACGTTTTCTAACAATCACCCCGGAATTGGAATTAAAAGATGTATGAACGGCTACCTAAAGACTATAGCCTGTTACTGAAATCTTACATTAGCGATAGGTTTTTGCAATCGATAAGAAGGCGTTTAGTTCTAATTAAAACCCATTAGAGCTGGTATTATATTGTGCTAGCTATAGACTTGTGGCATACTTTGATCGCTCTATTTGCAGCAATTGAAGCTGGAGAGCTCGAAGTCAATAACAACTTGCAAAGATCGCATGGTTTATGTCCACGTCAACTTTACGTATCGTAAGACCAAATAGTTACTGTTGATTATCGGGAACATGTAGTTCCATATGCTAAATCGATATATATATATATATATTTATATATAAATATATATATATATATATATATATATATATATATATATATATATAAACATGAATTTAGATGTTAGACTGACACTAGATGAAGTGGTAGGAACACATCAAAGAGAAGAACGAAAAACTAAACATCTAAGTCAAAGAGATGTATTGACTGATGGGTAAGAGATCTGCTATGTCAACACATAATATGTTAATGATGCACAAGCATATGTTAAAACTTCTTTGGATATATGGTTACCAACTTTGGGGCTAACGATAGCAACATGCAAGTTATACATTTTCAATACAATAGTAGATGCTGCTTGGTAGCTCAAAAACTGTCATATACATCGAGACCTAGGGATGGAAATGGTGGCGGATGAGATTAAACGATTTGTTAAGAATTACCAAGGCCGGATGAATCAGGTTAAAATAGTACATAGGCGTAATTGTTTCAAGCTAGTGGACTACGTGATGTGCAAAGATCATAATGCGCGTACTGTGATTCTCATGTGATAAACATATGAGTAACGTCATAGGGAAGAAACACTGACTGATTAGGTTTCAGCTTGTATTAAAGTAGAATGACTAACTAAATGTAATGAAGCCCTAAATTAAAAAAAATTATTGTCTCTCGTAACGAGAGGGTTGTTGTATGGAGTAGAGGTTGATTATATATAATCTTACAATTATCTTATTTATATCTACCGCTGGTACGATCATAAAACAATACTACAGCTTAATAAATAAACAACCACACGTAGCTAAATAGTTTTCTGTTTAATTTATGTTTAAATATTATAATTAGTACTAATTGTTGTTTGTGTTTGGCTCTTATCTTCGCCTTGTACTATCTTTAAGCTATAACTAAAAATGTTACATTGTTTTTCTTGTAATTTTCCCACTACTTGCTACCATGATATTGATTTATTACTTTAATTTATTTTTTCTTGTTTTTATTTCGTGCGGCGTTTTAAATTTTACGGTTGGGTTTTCCTTTTATATTGCATGCGATATAAATGTGTCACATTTCTGCTTGTAATTAAATTTATATGGGGTTAGGGGTGTTAGCAGCTCCTCCAAAAAATTCTGCCTCCATCTAGAAAATATGCGAGGAAAATTTAAAAAAAGATGGAGGCTTTTGTGACATACTGTTGAAGCATATCTCGGATGTACTCCGCTTCTCCCACCGCAGGACTTCACCTGGATTCATCACTGCTTTCGTCCAGTTTATTTTGTTCTATAATTTTTTTATTTAACAGAAGAAGGCAACAAACACCAGATATGCATTTATCATCAGCACTGCAGATAGTTACATCTTTTTCAGTCCTTTATATACTCTTTTCAGCTCCTAATTTAAGATTTTCACTTTCCTTTTACGCGTAACTTCTGTTTTCAATAAGATATTCAATATTTTTGTTCATACTTGTTATAAATCTTTGTTTTATGTTGTATGGTACTTTTTTTTACTACAGTCACTCGATTGAACTTTCTAAATGTCCAAAATAGTAGAAAAAACATTAATTCAGCAATGTTTTAGTTGACATACTAAAGATGTCGTAGCTTAGGTGAATTATTTTTTTGTATACTGAAGAAATCGTTTCATTTCTCCAATTTTGCTTTAACAATTGCCAATCTGCTTTAAACAAGATCTGTTTTTTAATGCTAAAGTTATTACGATTTTAACTATACTTTTTTTACATTTAATTCTTGAATATTTTTAAATAGAAGCTCAGTTATGTAAACTTGTGAAATGCTAAGAGTCATAAAGTTAGCGCAGGTGTTAATAGTCTTTTAAAAAAGTTTAGATACTTTTCCCGACTGAGTATTTCGCTTTGTAAGCCCTTCAATCCGCCAATGCATTGTCTGTTGATACTTATTCAACTGGGTTACCTACTCCCATGTTGTGTCCTTTTGAATTGCATTTATGATTGAATTTGTATGTAAATGTTGTTTGCAAATGGCCGCATCGGCTTCGCTAGAAAACTCTGTACTCTTCTTAAAACTGTTGATTACAATTCCGCACATGTTCCGATTAGTTTCATCGATAACACATCGGATTTCGTCCTTGAGGTCGTCAATTGTTTGTGGATTGCAAGCGCACATCTTGGATGTTAGGCACCTTCACAAAAAGAAATCGCACGGTGAATGCAAGGTATTGTTAACCAGTTAATGTGGGCAGTTTGTGAAACTACGCGACTACACAGTTTTTGGTGTAGTGAATCGACCGTTGCTCGAACTATATGGCAGGTGGCTCCATCCTGCTGGAACCACATTTATTTTACATCCATGTTACTAAGAAAACTAAGTTATCTTGTAATAACAATATTAATTAACATTCACAGCTATAGCATTTCCAACATCATCTTCGACGAAGTACCTATTACACCACCTGTCCAAAATCGAAATTATGCAATAACTTATTAGGGGTGAATTTGCTATTTCTTAATAAAACGAAGAACTTCAAATCCAATAACTTTGTTTGTTTACGAACTCGTCTAGTTGAAAATGCGCTTCATCATTAAAGATGATATTTTAACTAAATTCAGAATTCACTTTATGGTGCTCTAAAAAACAGCTGACAAATTATCGACGGTGAGAATAGTCAGTAAGCTTAAGGTCTTGCGGTAGTTGAACTTTGTATGCTTGAAGATGCAGGTCTCTAGTGAGTATTACCTGAAGGAAACCTATAAAAATATCCATTTGTTGTGTTTGATACTTGATCGATGTTTTCTACCTCATCTAACTATGGCAATATTTCCACGAGATCGTATCCCATGCTAATATTCATTGTTCAGTTAGTTAAATTAAAATTTATAATCCACTTTCGGACAGTTGATTCATTTATTGGACTCTTCATTACTTTATGTTTAAAATTTCCACCAAATTTGCAATGAGTTCTAACAACATTCTAACATTCTAACATTCTAAACGTAGTTGACATCTGTCAAGTATTAAAATTTTCGAAATCGTATTTAGATAAGTTGAAACTTTATGGCAATGTCACAAGGAATCATAAATTTATCTTTATAGAAACGGTTTATAAAGTTTTAGATATTCATAAGTAACAATTTAAAGTATAATCTGCAATGTTTTTGATAGGCTATTCTATTATTGAAAAACTCTTTTGGTACTAGTCGCTATTATTCTTTGTAAGTCTATGTTACAATAATTGTATGTATATTTCAAAGTTGCAACTATGGGAGAAATATCAATGTACCATTTTAATTAATTAGGTATCACTTTACTTATTGAATTAATTATATCTTTTTTAAACAAATAAGAAGCTTTTACAGGATGAACTTTTACATCACATAATTTGTTCAAGTAATTTATTATGGCCTATCTGCAACAAAATATTTTTTTTTTATTATCTATAACTGTGTGTAAGATTACTAAGTTTACCATAGTATGCGATTAATTTTTTTAAGTGAGATTAGTAAATTAAAAAAAATTGACTTCACCTTACCCTCTGGAAATCTCCAAAAAGGCAATTTAAATCGTATTTTTCACCAAGTATCTGCGATAGAAGAATTCTATCCATTCCATGTATATTCCTTTAAATGGTATCCGTTTTAGATGTTAATCTTTACCGATGATAAGAATCGTGTTAGTTATTCATATGAGTATTCAATTATATGTTTATCTATCTATGTGCTTATCTATTCGGCTTGATTTATTGAAATAAGGTTACAAATACTATGTTGTAGTAGCTAACTCATATCATTACACGTTTATTTTAGCTCGCTCAAAACGTTGCCTAATGGAACGCTTCTTGCTTTGCAGCGTCGCGGATGTCGTCGGGCCAGGTGTGCAGGCCCCACTTCCATGCGCCGCTCCACCCCTGGCTGTCCGACGGGTCGAAGACGCTGACGCACTCGGCGCCGTGGGTGCCGTTCGGGGGCGGCGACCCCGACAAGTCGCAGTCGCCCTCGTCGGGGCCCACCCAGCCGCCCAACCTGTTCTCGTTCCCGCCGACGCCGCCGAAGGACAGCACCCCGGACTCGGTGGTGCCGACGTCCGGCGGCGTCGAGTACCAGAGCGCCGTGGCGGCGGCGATGGGCGCCTTCATGCACGACAACCAGCAGAGCTGCGCCCTGGACGTGAAGCCGTCGGCGGTGGCCAACAAACAACGCGAAGGTAGTGAATATGAAGGGGCCTCCTCCGGCATGTTTAATGGTAACTTTGAAAGCTCGTACGGCTCTGCGTATGGCCACGGTATTCACGGGGCTGCGTATTCGCCCCAGGCTAAGCAGAATTTGGTGGCGCAGAACGCGCAATCGCCCAACAAACCTCGCAACAAGTCGAGGACCAGCGCCGGTAAGACACGACACCGTTGGTTCCTTCTATTACCATACCATACTGTCTGTTACTAACCTTACACTTCTTTTAGCTTTTGTTTGTTTTCTTTGTTGGTAACCGTTCACTTCTGTTGGCTTTTTAGTTCGGTTCTTTGCTCGCTTCTGGTTACTAACTTTAAGTTATCTCATTAACATCACACACTTATTTTCGGAACGGCGACTCCCGAGTGCGACGGCTCGCTTTAGCACGATTTAAGCGCGAGGCTCAACCGGAACCAGCGGAGGTTTGAACCACTTAAGTTGCAAATGTGAATTGTTCAAATGAACTTCCTCTGTGTGCCAGGCAATAAAACAAACAAAGATAACGTTATCTCATCTTAACACAAAAAGTAAAATAGAATATTATAATTTTCTATCTTTAAAAGTTTGTTTTAAAAATAACTTTGGGCAAATCATGCAAAATTGTACTGCTTCGAAGAAAAGAAAATTTATTCCAAAATTGATAAGGCTATGTGTAAAGATGGTCATGTCATCCCGTAACTACAATACTTAAATGGAGATTTATTTGACGATAAGTCTTAAAAAAATGAAAACTCTTGAAAGACAACAAGCAGTCATTTTTATATGACTATCAAATATTTAGCTATCTACGTTATCAATTTTCTTTAAGGGGGTAAAGAAACACAACATTCACCTTGTAAAGTTAAACTAACAAAGCTTTGCCTATAGATATATCAGTATGGTGCAATACTTTAAAGTAAATAGAATAAATACAGTAAAAACAAGCAACAACAGATATGACTATTCTCAGATGTATAAAAAATGTTATACATAAATTAATAGAAATTATCAAACAATTGGTATTAAAGCGACTTGATACTACATTATCACAAATTGATAATCAAATGACAAAGGAAAAGTACTGAACTTATAAACTTGAAAAATAAAAAAATTGTAAAATGTTTAGAAGTCAACTTTGTTTTTCTTTGTTTTCGTGCTTCGGAAGGATAATTGCCAAATTATAATCAGCAAAATTTGGAAGATCTAGCACGAGATCGCACGAGCTTTTCTTCGAGGGAATGTTAACGAACCCGCCTGAGTGCAACTGTAATCAGATATGCAAAGTATGGACGAAATAGTGTTGAGCGGCGTGCTAAGGTGAGCGGTCGTTTGGCAGTCGCCGTTGCTTGTTAACATTTGGTTACTGAGTTGTTCCTTTGAGTTGTTTACGTTGAGTTCCTCGCGAACGTCTAGCTGAACGTTTTTGAGCAAGCTTTTTGACACGCGGCGTTTTTGGTGTGCCACACAACCAAGCACACGTTTTTGGGTGTGATCACGAGTAGAATGTTCACCGCCGTCTTGAGTGTTGCACCTCGCCGCAATCGAGCAGAGTAAGTAGCGCCTCCCCCGCGCACATCCGGGCAATTAGCGCGCGGCCGCCGCCATTTTGTGATGACGGTGCGTGATGGAAATTAATTGGAGAAACTGCATCGAAACCAAGAGTGACTGCGTAATGAGCGGCGGGCTGTGAGGATGGCCTTCGCGCGCGTGGGAACTTCGCAGGGGTGCCGTGGGACTAATTAACGATGTCTGCGCGCCGTCGCCTTTGTTTTCCACCCGCATGCAGCAACAAAGGTGCGGAGCGGGCCCTCGACGGGCACTTCGCGTGCATCGCCGAGATGCGCTTCGGTCGGGGTTGACTCAGCATGTTGACCAAACAAAAACCAAAGGGGTGGTAGCGTGGACGCAAATCACTAACTCTATGTGATTTCTAAGACTTTATATGAATATCATAAGAACAGATTACTAATCTGAGAGACGCATCAAAAATTACATAACACTTATGGTCATGACTATTTCATGGTTCTCATTACAACATCTACTAATAACTAACTTTGAAAACATAAATAAATATTTTCATTGCATGAAATGTCTAATGGTCCATTCTGAAAATTGATTTTATTTTTAATAGGTCATTTTATATTTCTTTTTTATTATATCTTTTACAAATTCCGTAACATCAAACTTTATCACCATTGGAAACCAGTTCAACACAATTTATTGTATTTTCTTGATTTCTTGGTTAGTTTATCTTTGGTTGTTTAACACCAAGCGCACTTATTAAATTAATAATAAAATCTGAAACCCTCGTTTATACTTTCTTTGAGGTTCTCTTAATATCAGTCTGAATTTTGACTTTTTGAAATTGGCTTTTATGTGAAACAATAAGAAAGTTTTGTATTTCTTTTCTCACAATTTTCTACTCGGTTACTAAAAATAATTGAGAACCTGCGTTCACTTCGGAGAAAGGGTAATAATGTCGGTCATCATGTTGCCACATCGTTCCGCATCAGAAGTGGTGCGCGACGACCGAACACAGTGGCGAATATATGAGAACCTTAACCCCTCAATTTGCAGGCCGTGATCTCACGTGGGGTGTTTTAGAGCCCTACTATTACAGAAATATTTGATTTGGTTTTTTTAGTACCATCTTTGGTGAAGATAAAAGATATAAGTAAATTTGCTTCTGAAAATTTCTAAAAATCTGTATTTAAGTTTGAGCTAGTTTCATACTAATTAATTCATCGTGCATAAATACTGATTTTTATCTTTTATTTAAGTGGTATAATTTTGTTTAGATTTTTTATGATTCTCTTCGGCTTTAATTTTTCGTTGCAAATATTCACAAAGAGCAATAGAATTATAAATCATATTACAAACTTACTTTTTAAAAGTGTAGACTAAAAAATTTTATAGACTCGCCATTAAGTAGTTTGTCACAATTCAGTACTTAAATTGTATTTTCCTTCATATTTTTAATAATGCTAAACGTTTGTTTGCTGTTGATATATGTATTTATCCCGGTGCTGATGTACTAACATTATCTCAACAAATAATCGCGTGATTAATTAACACTTTTAAGCATTTAGCTGATATAATCTCACCAAAATTTTAATTTCTATTGTTTGAAATTTTGACAAACAATTTTTAGTATAAATTTAAAACCATGAATTTACTTATGGGATAAATTTAGTTTATGCTAAAATAGGAAAAGATAGAATACATTGGACTATACAAATTAGGATATATGCTTCAGAAAAACAACTTGGTGTATTCAACACCTTGGACGTCCCAGAACAACGTTGACTATACATTAGTCGATAAAAGATACCACATTGCGTTTCCTCACTTAAAACACAGAAACTTACGTAATAATATCAGACTATAATCCGTTAGTGGCCGTGGTAAACGTGAAAATAATTAGAAGAAAAACAAAAAACAAAAATTATGACATAAAAACAGCTAAAAGAACTTGATATTGCATTACAAATTACGATGTGAACTAGCCGAATATTCAAATGGAAGGAATGCTGGTAAAGGAACATATATTGAAACGAAAATAATAATTAGCCAAAACCATTTAAAACACCAAAAACATCAAAAAGAGACTCCCTAAATGAGGGACTTTGTAAGATAAAGAGGATATCTTAAACTTTACAAGCACCAAGAAATATAAAAGCAGTGAAAGAAGAAATTTTGAAAAAAAAACTGTGAAGAAATTGAAACCTTAGAAGAAAAATATGATAGCTTCGATATGTTGAAGAAGGTTAAAGAAACAAGTGGTCTTTACAAAATTAGAACAACGGCCAGATTTTGAGTGATGCAAGACCAGACCCTCCAAAAATAAGAGATAATTCAAACCTCCTCTCGCTATCACTACAGATGTAGTCAGAACCAAATAAAAGAAGAAAAAGAATATAGAAGTATCAACCTCATAAGCCATCTGGAAAGATATTCCTAAAAATCAGCTATAAAAGAATACGCAAAATTTGGAAAAAATCCATGTCTAAAATTCAGTTTGGATTTTGAAAAGCACTGGGGACAAGAGAAGTATTATTTAGTATCCAGGTGATGTTTCGGAAATGTAAATATGTTAACACTGATATACGTCTGCTTAGTTGATTACTGCATGACTTCCACTTAATAATGGCAATTACATAATTCTGGTTATCGGAGAACAAGTAAATAAAAACAGATATGCTGATGATACTGTTATTATTGTAAGTAGTCTAGGACACACAACAGCTTACGAATAGAGTGACAGAAATCTCAATATTAACAGAACTAAATATAGGGTGATCACTAAAAATCAAATTCCAAAGGGAAACATAAATAACAGAAGTATAGATAACGTGAGAAGATATACATATATGAATATAGAACTCGATGACCAAGGAAGTACGACGTCGTGTTGAGAAAGAAACAGTTATTTCCTCAAAATATCATCAGTCTTTACAAGTCATTTAAAGTAAGACTCCTCCAGTGCTATGTCTTCTTAATTTTGCTTTATGGTGTCGAAACCCGGATTCAACAGAAGCAACCACCAAGAAGTTAACAGCCTTTGAAATCTGGCTTTATCAAGAATGATGGAAGAAACATTAAAATAATGATTACGGTAAAGATATGAAAGCTAGACTAAGTGAGACACAAAATGAGAAACCAAAGAAGACAAGGGTAAATGCAACGAACATTATAGGATCCCAGGGAGACGTCGTAGAAGAATTTTCTGGCTAAAGGTCTCTCCATACCAACAACAAGAAATAAGATAATGATGATCAGCATCCAAAACGGATTGGCATTTAAAGAAGGAAAAGAAAACTTAAGTGCGTTAAGGAATAATAACATTATTTTTAGTCTTTGACTCTTATCAGTTTTATCAGTCTAAAAACGTTGGTTTAACTTCAGGTGAATTTTAAGAGTACAACTTTATTAAATAATTGTTTTTATTACCCCTTTGTTCTTTGTTGGTCCAAATGGTCTTAAGTTTCATCTAATTTTAACTACTAGTGTAGAATAATGTCCTATGTAGGTTTATTTAAGTTGTTACTAAACATAAACCATCATAAACTGTTGACGTACAAATTAAAAATAGTTGTGTGGTGAATATTGTGCAAAAGGCTCAATCTTAACCTAAATGAAACATCACAAGTACGAAACTTTTACGTTTCTCCATGACCTGTTTCGCCCCTTAGTTACGTTTCTATACCACATGGGATGGCGAAATACAATTCTGTTATGTTCTGCTTAACATTGGTTCCTTTGCCTATGACACTGTTTTTCTTGTTTTTCAGTCTTGAAAGAAGAAATCTATTCCCACTGAATTCAATCTCTTGGTTTTTATTTGTAAGTTATCAACATTCTGCTTCATGCCTAGTAATTGGCTTCACGATGGCATGATACAAAAGACACGTCTAGAAAAAATGAGATTGATTTTAGAAAGTTGAAGATATATTTTTCAAGATAATAAAAATACACTGTTGCCAACGATTCTGCCACATGTTGAGACTAGTTTGGAAGTCTTGAAGTGGCACCTCTATAAGGAAAACTCGTTATATTTTTAGCAGTCCCAAACTTGTGTCTTATCAAGCTGTATTTGAGCTCATGAAAAATCGTCAAGAGATTTTTCTTATTTCGTCTGCTAAAACATTAAAAACCAATTTATTACATCTGCAATTCCTAACGATTATAGAATCTTATATCCATTTAACACTCAGACGTCGCTCAGAGTCTAGAACCACTTTAACCTTAGCCATATTACCTGAAGTGTGAACATAGATGGGCACTCTGCGCGTTGTTCATCTTTCACGTTCCTCGTAGGCTTTCTACATCATAGGAAGTGTTTTTGGATTTTTGAGTTTAACACTGACTGACACTGTGCTGCATTTTGGTCCATGACCCGACGCTGAAATAGCTGACCCAAAGTCAAAAAAGCTGGGTCGCACGGTTTACCTGACATTCTCCACCAATTGCCAGTCCCGAAAACTCTGCCCCCGACCTCTGCTTGGATCAAGAAAATCAATTCTATTACTTTCCAGACGTACCTTGTATGTTTACTTTTGTTTTATGAATGCTTGCGACCATAAAATATTATGTTGTTGGATTCCTGTATGTGTCTGGGTTATTTTGCCAGTTTAATATCTGTAGGTTTATCCGTACTTTTCATTGTATTCTTTCATTAGGTTTTTTGTTATAAAGGATACGTCATCTTTATTATTTGGAACCAGGCCCTGATCGTAAAGAGGGTAGAAATTTTTCTCCGACCTCTTCATCTATTCGGTAATAGTTTCGCATCCATTTTATACGGATTTTTTGAGCATCCTTGTTTGGATGTTTTAAAAAGCTTTGAGATGTATTTTTCCATTTTTACCATACTCACAGAGTTTTCAGTGCTTTTATAAAGTATTCCTGTTTCATTCTATATTTGCATGTTTTTCGTGTACTACGTTTTCTTCTTTTGTAAGCAGGCACGCAGTGTATGGTTTTCCTTGGCCATCTTGCGTTCGACATCCACACGACATGTGAATACCATGTAAATTGACAAAATCTAGTTCTATCTGTTATACTTTGCTTAGCATTGATTTGTTCACATATGAAATAATTTTTGACGTTACATTTTATAGTTCTATATTTTCAGGTTAATCTCCAATAACTGGATATTTAATTTTATTTTTAAATTCTGTTTATTGTATTCTTCTATTAGTTTTCTTGTTATAAAGGGTACATATGTCATTTTTATTATTTGGAACAGAACCTGATCATCAGCAATTAAGAGGGTGGCCTTTTCCGTTCGGTAATACTTTTGCATTCAATCTGTAAGAATTTTCTGTTTGTCGTGTATGGGACATGGAACGTCCGTGTTTAAGAGCTTTGAGATTTATTTTTCCACATTTATCTTACTCATGGAATTTTCGTACATGTTTTCCCTAATTCCATGTTTTTTGGGTTTTTCTATTAGGAGGGCCGCAGTGTATAATTTTATTTGACCATCTTAATAGTTAATTCCACATAAATTGGGGAATTCAGTTCTATCTGTTATGCTTCGCTTAACCTTGATTCATTCGCATACGACTTCGTTTCTCATGTGATCCAATCTTGAGGTTCTACAAGTTCGTCTTAACCATCTTCCATTGCTTTCACTTTTTCTTGGTTTCTATTTGTAACATTCTGCTTCATACGTAGTAACTGGTGCTGCAATGGCACGCCTTATGTTTGCTTTTTATTTTCAACGGAATGTTTGTCAACCATAGATATCATTAAGTAGTTGGACTGTTATACGTACTTGGGTTATTTTACTGTATATTGCTTGTAAATAGACTACCAAGAAATATCGTGGTTTAAAACATTTGGATGTTTTAAAAAGCTTTGAGATGTATCTGCTCATTTTTGTCACGCCCAAAGGATTTTCACTCTTATGTAACATTCGGATGAACTTAATTATATTGAACTTGTAAATATTTTATCATAATTTTTACTACCCAATTCTTATCAATATTTTGCTGCTTCTATAACTTTTAACCATTTTATAATTGGGTTTCATTTGTTACAATTGTTGCTGCAATGTATTTGATATTGTTTTATTCTAATGCTCTACATGTAAACATTGTAGATAGTGATTTAAAACTTTCTCCAAATCTTCTCAATTAAATATTTCATATATGCTTTTTGTTCAAAAGGATGCAATAGTGGCAATGACCAATTTACAATTGAGGGAAGAGTGGTTGTTGTCAGTGGTTGAGAGAACGAACCTTTTCTTGTGTTCAAGGTGAATCCTAATAGATATGTGGGAAGGTAACGCAACAAAGTGGACAGATCATCGAAACGGCGAGCTGGTCGGTTTCTGCCGTTGGTCTTCCACATAATCTGCTCCGCGGCGCTTCCCCCGCCGCGGCAGAACCGTTTTAACCCGACCCGACCACTTAGCAGTTGCTTAACCAAATTAGTTAACCGCACCGAGCAGACCGCAGCAAACGAGCGATGCGCCCTAATCGATTGCCACAGTATCCAGCCACCCCTGGCCCGCAGCCCCAGGCGCGCGGAAGGCGCCGAGAACAGGAACCGATCAATTTCACAGAACATTGGCCGGCACATATTTAAAGCGGAAAATTGGCCTAATCGCGCCGCTCGCGCCGGGCTCGACACGCGCGCCCAATTTGGGCATTTGGCGGGCGGCGGCGGCGCTCCCATATGGCGGTGGCCGGCGGGAGCGCGTCCCGGGCCGATTGTGCGGAGTCATCGGAACGCGAACACGTCAAGGGAGCCACTTAAGAGCATAATAGCGCCCACTTTGGCTCAGACCGCAATCTCCGGCGCAATTTTGGATTATTCGGGCGCCCATTGGGACGCTGCGCTGCGGGCCGCGCTATGCTAAGAGGATTAGAGGACAATGTTGCGGATATCGGTAAGGCATTAACTGCTTATTGATGACATTCGAAACTTCGTATTTTTGTATGCAGCACCTGGGCCGGTTTATCGGCCGATCTGTTTGGGGTGCCCGCTATGAAATGCGATTAGGTTTACCGAATTTCTTGGGCAAACAGGAAAGCAACTGAAACGTAGCCGCTGCTTTGTATGTTGATCCCGCGCGTTCGGGGGGCAAGAAGGAAAACAAGTTGCAGCGCCCGAGATAAGAGGCCGCTCCAATTGAATATACTGAACAAACGCACAACTTGACGTACACATTCTTCCATGGTCAGAATTCATGTTTTAATATTCCAATTTAATTCATCCCTCGATTGTTTTGATGTCATCTCTAATTCTAATCTCAAATTGGGCACGAGAATGTTTTCTTTTGGCCCTGGAATCGTAGCAGGTTTGTTGATATAAAGCCCTTCCTCCAAACAACCCCAGAGGAAAAAGTCTAATGGGGTTAGATCGCAAGAACGCGATGGCCAATCGATGTCACCCCTTTGCGAGATAACGCCAGGAAATTTGGTTTGAAGTATAGTGAGTATTCCACGTGCTGTGTGGTTCTATCTTGTTGAAACCACGTTGTCATTCAATTTAAAATCGTTGGTTTCATTGAAAAAATTTTGTTTATTATATTCCGATAACGTACACCATTACTAGCTTCGCCCTTAAAAAAAGTACACGCCAATAATCTTTCCAGTCCACAGTGCATTTTTATGGATCCATTATTTTTTTCTGAATAGCACATGGATTTTTACTACCCTAGATGCGAATATTTTTATGATTTGCAGAACCATTTAAAGAAAAATTAATTTATTATGAGTTTGCCAAAAATCAGCATCAACTTTTATGTTCTTTAAAACCCAGTTTACAAATGTACGGCACTTTTGGTGGTTTCTGTAGAGATGCAAATTTCTAACGTTCACAGAATGAAAAACAGCACGCAACTCCAACCCTAAAGTTTAATATAGATCACCCTAAATTTAAGAAGAAACTAATGGTCTTTTGGCACAAAAAGCAAATGAGACATCCTTGTTAAAAATTTTTCTACTGCACAAATTTTGCCAAAGCAACAAAGTACAAAGTAATTAGTTAACTTGTATGTTTGTTTTATATCATAAAGATTAGGAAGATCAAAAATGTTGCTAATCACTTTTTGGTTACCGTAGTGTCTACTTCATACTTTTCTCTTGCCTATTTGTAGCCTTTCTGATATTTATTTGCTTTAAACGATTCACATTTATTATTCTATAAATCCAGTCAATGTTTAAGGATAATAAAAAACTATTGTTATTGATACTTTCACCCTATGATATTTTAAAATTTAGTTCTTTAGTTGTCTAAATTTTGGCAATTTGTATATTTTGTTTCAGTCTCTTGCAAATGACACCCGAGAAAATTTTAGTTTTTTTTTATTCTCTAAATGACTGAACTTGAGAGCACCGTTTCGAAGAAAAATTTTCAATATTGGCTTAGTGATTTTTGTACTTAATTTTTAAATTTATGCGTAATTTACTTTGGCCCTTTGCGATTTATGCATTTTTGTCAACTTTGGATGCAGCACAACACCAATTGTGAATTCTTACTGCGCATTACATCAAACAGAACCTGGCTTTTTGGGACGAGGGTCGTTCTGTAGACTGGCATCACATCTTCAGTGTCGAGTGCTAGAGCCACAATAGTCTATTATAAGTAGACACTCAAAGAACGTCATCGAGTCCACGCTATACAACTGCAGCCAGAGACGTTGAGAACTAACGTCTGGCTCAAGCAAAAGATATTTACTGGGTCTCCAAAAATGCTTTCTTGTATTTACGTTTGCTAATATAAAAACATATTTTAAATATTATTATACTTAAAATCTAAGTCTCTGTTATGACTCGTATAATAAACCAATTTAAATTATTACTGTCCTAACCTACGTTCATACGAATGCACAGATGATGAACATGGGAGCCAGCTAATAATAAATTAATAATAATTAATATATTTACTTAATAGCCGGGCATCTGTTATAAACGATCCTAACATTAGGGGTACATCCAAAAATGTTGAACAACTGGCAAGGACAAGTGTCACCGAGAACTAGATGAACTGGGTGTTCCAAAAAAACTAAAGTGTGTGAAATTTTGACGAGAAATCTCGGCATGAAACGTGTTGCGGCTACCAGAACAGAAAGAACAATAGTTCAGTTGTTCAATGGAAATTTCCTGGTTTGTCATATCAGAAGAAGTGCGCTCACTTTGATGCTACCTGCAATGTTTGTTGCATTTTGTATTATTTTTACTAAATATATAGATTTTTTGTTATTGCAATTTTAATTATTTATTTATGTTTTGATACTTTGGGAATAGACCACATATTAAAGAAGGTTTTGCAAATGAATGGAAAACTGATTCAACTGTGTATCAGTACCAATAACCTCTTTCAATTTACACGTAATCCACTCGGAGGACTCGAAAGGCACTAGAGAAAATAAATTTTTTATTTATCTAAGGAATAATATTATTTACTGCAACAAAATTAAGGGTCAGCGTAGAATTGGTAAGAAGCAGATGTGTTGGCTGCGAATAGACTGGTGTCAAAAACGTAGAATCGCGGTTTAGAGTAATAGGAGACAGAATTGCTTATACAGAGGTGATCGCCAAGACCAAGGAGACCTGACTCGGCATTTCTTAAAAAAAAAAGAAAAATATATTGGAGTTTTCCTGGGCTCTTTAGAACTACGGGTTTGGGGAATTTTAGTACCTTTCCCCCCTTCTCGACAGACTTGGCTGCAACAACTGTTAGCACACTTCTACACTTTTCTACTGAACGGTGAAAGCATGGAAAAACTGTTGCGGATAAACTTTGTGACTCACATTGTAGCACAGTAACTTGTCAACTTTGAATGTCACGGTTCTGCGACTTAGTGTTACGTTTCCTGATATAGTTACTAACCTCGTATTGATCTCCGAAGCAACTGTACTATACATCATTGCCAATGATTGTCTTCTTCCATGATGTTCCGGTTTGTTTTCAGCTGCACTTGTAGCACTGCAGTGGGCGTTCAAATAGCCCCATCTGGTGGCACCACGTGGCACTACAGTTGATATACGCACTAGGCTCGCATTTTAATCTTCAAAGATGTTAACCAATTTTCTTGGACACGCTAAGTATTCTCTTTGAATAAATCTATCCAACAAAAACATCACATACATTAAAAAATTGTACTTTAGGTTCCATACTTTTTCTTATTATGGTAATTAAAGTAATTTTTATAATGGTCTGCTAATGCCATTTTGTTTTTTTCTTTACTGAAGAGCAATTTTGATCGTTCAAATGGTTTATTATTTTGAGATGATTGTAAAATCTTTAAATATATCCAACAGTCTGAATTAAATTCCAAGTTATTTTTTTATTATTTGTTTGTGATCAAAGCCGATTTCAAATTTAGATTATACCTTTTTCTTGGTTTAAATTGGTTTTTGGACTATAATCCTTGAGAATGTCCCTTTTTAGAAATTTCTGTCCCGCTGTCGCCTTTTTCATTTTAATTGTTTTGAATATGAATTAGCTTGAGCTATTAGCTAAAACTCTTGAAATCAGTACCTAATATAACTATATCTACCTATTCTATTTTTTATCGATTTTTGATGATATTTCATTTTATCGCCATACTCTGGGCTATTTCAAAATCAACATTTGACTGGTTAATAGAAGATACTACTATCTAATTTCAATTTCTTGTGGATTGGCATGATTTTGTCTTTTCTGTTTGGTAACGTTTAAAATCCATTAAAAGGGGTGATACTTTTGATACGCCGTCTTCATAAAACTTATTTATTTTAGAAACAGATAGCTACAAGTTCTAAAATTATAAAGCAACGCTTTCAATTGATTTTTACAATTAAAAATGTATTTTTGAATTTTTCGTATAAATATTTGGAAACCCTTGAAATGCTTGAACTTTAATTGGCGGGTGTAGCGATGGCAATGTTCATTTTATCTGGCAACTAGTGAATTAAAGTGGGCTACAAGTTTGCTACAGTCAACCGCTAAATTTTTATTAATTAGAAGCTTTTTTGAAATTTTTGGCTCGATTTTCATTATTTTGTTCGTTTAAAATTGTTACAATTTTAAATTACGCGGCTTTTGTATTATATATTTTTACTGTTAGGATTTTAACTTATTTTATTCTATAGTTAAATAAAAACTACACATTTACACTTCATTAGGACCTTGTATTTTGTCCTTCTTTTGCACAGGAGTTTTAAGTTTGCTTTGTTACTTTCATGGTACTACCTTGTACTTTTATGACTAACTCGGCTAAATAGTGAAACAAATTAAAACCCAAATAAGATGTAATGCTTTTAGAGTTGTTTAATTCTATCAGTACAGTTAAAACCTGCGCTATACAAAGACTCGATTATTTCGGTGCAACTGCTAAAAAAGCGGAATGCCATAAAAATAGCCCGATTACGAAATAAATTGTCCACGAACGTTGCATATTGTTTGACCACGATGAACAAACAAATTACAGCTCGCTCAATGCATTTTGGGTTCAGGAATGCACCCACGGTTTGAAAATAAAAATAAATAAATAATTATATTTACAATTAGTGTACTAAGTATAATAAACATCATACAGACCAAGTTAAAAAAAGGTGTGATTGCTAAAGGTGTGGTTATTTGCAAACCATAAGCAACCTTACCATATGTAACTAATTACCTGTTATTTATTTAGTTTAGAAAGGAGTGCTATTCGCTTTTGTGTTTTTGGTCGCCACCTTATTGCTTTTTGGCACGGAACTCGATCAATATTTTTTTTAATGCCGGACAAACTGGTGCAACCATAAAATAACAGCATTATTAAGTTTTCATAAATAAAAACTTTTTGCGAAAGAGTTTTTAAGTTAAAGATATTGTTAAATGTACGAGGTTTGTCCATAAAGCATGGTGGAAGTTGATAGGGTAGCAAAATGATGTGAAGTAGAGTAATTTCTGAGTACCACCCTGAATGGTAGAAAAATGCAAACGGTTTCGGCACGAATTTGTGTGCAGTCGCTCCTCATTAGCGGACCACTCTTGCTTTCGATCGCGCGCGACCGTTTCAAACTCTGCTCTTGTTCAAAGCCGATCTAGGGAATCCTGGAGAACGAGAGCAGTCACGCAGAAAGGCTTTCGATGACGCGTCTCTGAATACCGCGGACAAACGTGAGCTCTGTCTGTCTGTCTGTATGTGTGCATGCCATTACCTACTCGTGTTCTGTGTAAAGTTGATTGCCTGCCGTAGAGCTATCGCGATTGCATGGCACCGCTTGCCGCTAGGCGCCAGCTCCGTGGAGACGCTCTCCAAGCCAAACTTATAAATATCCCGCGGCGTTTCGGTGCTCCCGATAGCATCTGGACGTCGCCAGGAGATTAGCCGTATTAGAGCTAATGCGCCCCGACTTTCGAACGGAGCTAAATGGCCCGGAACGGCTTTTGCGTTAATTGCCGGCCGTCATGTGAATAATTAAACGATTAGGCGGCGCAGTTTCGAAAATCGGGCATCGCGGCGATCGCGCCTAACGAGGCCGCATTATCAGCGCGCGGCGGCGATCCCCCGATCGGCCGCCGATTAACATATGTCTACGGGCGGCAAATTAAGACCTCGGTAACAAGGGCCGCTGCGCCGAAGATCGATTCGGGCATGTGAATAAATTCGCTCCTAATTAGAAAGCTGTGCCGTACAGATTGGACCACACACGGGCGCGTATGCTCGCTTAATCGCATCGACGAGTGCATGACGAAGCGATCCGCTTATCGGAGGCATTGATTTAAGCGATCGATTCCGTAAGTCGATATGGTGTGCAACCAGGCGACACTTCTGTGCTGGAAACCGGGAGAACTCTAATTTCCCCAATTACGGCGACGTGTCCGTGTGTGCCAGAGGTGCTGGGAGGAATTCAAAATGGCCGCCGAACTGTTTCAACCTGTTAATGATCTGGCCTCTGCTATGGGCTGCATGTTTTGGAATGTAAAACAAGATATGCTACACCACGAGGCTGCTTAGGGCACTTGCATTAGCAAGACCTCGGATGAATCAAGACATACAGTTTTGGACATGTTATTGAGCATTGCTTGCAGTTGAATTTCTCCAACCTATTCTTTTTGGAACACCAGTTATACCCAATCTTATTGATGACATATCTAAATTACTCATTTTTCTCTAATCAAGTTTAAAATTTTAATTTTACGCAACTTGTTCAAATTTATTCTCTTCACCAACACTTGATTGTTGATCTTGAAGATCAGTTATTCAACCGAAAATTTGTTTACTATGCTGCTAGTAATAAAATGATCGACCAACTGAAAAATATGTCGCTATAATAGTTATCAACTGTGTCAAAAGCAACAATTTATTCCATAAAAACCATACACCAATTCAAAATAAAATTCATGATCTTAATTAACCATGCAGATGTGTCTAAAGATAAACATAAAATATGTAAGTAAATCAAACTAAATGATAGTAATCAATAGTCAATCCAGATTTTTGAATAAATAAGATAAATCAAGTGATTCTTAAATTACTAATTAAAAGTATCATAAAAAAATCGGCTGATATTTTAATTAAAGCTGTTAGCTATTAGATGTTTTTGTAATTACATGCATCATTAAGAAACAAACTGATACATTTGAATCAATTAAACATTTGTGATAGTTATCCATGAAGATGGAAGTAATAAAGTTAGTAAAGTCAATAAATTGATTTTAATGTTGGTGTTATCAGAAAGATTGTTAGTGGAATCATATAAATGTTGTTAAAGTAATGAAAAAATTGATTAAATAACAAGTTAATTGGCAAGACTAATCATTAAAAAAACGCATAAGTGCAATAAATTTGTTGACTAAGTCACATACAACAACAAGATGCTTCTTTACAGACAAGATGATTGATCAACTCATCTGAAGTGATCAAAAAAGTGTAACCTTCATAAAATGACTTATCCAACGTGTACTTTATTTCGTCATCTTCTATGACAGTTATAAAAGTTGTAGTGTAAAGACAGATTAATGATCAAATAATGTGAATCAGCTGATTTTTAAAAATTACAATGAGTCCCATAATGATCAACTGATTAGATCAGTTGATTTTTAAAAATAAATGCTATCAAAAATAAAATCATTTAATGAAAAAATCATATAAAACCAGGATAATTCTTTGAATGATTTGAATCTTGTTATAGAATATAGGCAAGAATAATTGTTAAACAAAAGGCTCAATATTTGATATATTGGTCAAGTAGCGTAAAGCAATTGATTCTTTTTAAATTAAAGCTACTAAAGGGACGAAGACAAGATTAGTTGTTGAGTACCATAAGTTAATGATTTTTTAATTAATTAATAAAATTAAAATCGTTGAATAGTGCGAGTTGATTAACAGTAGCAATCAATAGTTACATATCTAAGCACTAAGTTAGTGGTTGTACGTAGTAAGTGAATTTTTCTTGCTCCTTCTAGTATATCCTGTTTTTCCAATGTGCTCACCCCACGAACATTTTGGTTTAAACGCTTTTTCGAATACATCTTCCACTTTGGTCTTTTGTCTTATCCGTATGTTTATTTTATATTTCAGAGTGATTCCCATTTTTGTGCTGTTCTAAATTTTTATGTTTTTTCCATGTTTCTGTTGCGTATGTTAGTACAAGGAGTACGTTTTGGTTGAATAACTTTGTTTTGGTTTTTGGTTAATTTTGCTCTGTAAAAATGCTTCTTTATTTTCCAACTCACTTTTAGCCATATATCTATTTCCCTTGTTTGATTATGTTTGACTAATACAATAAGTTGTCCAAGGTATATATAACTTACATCGATTCCTTGTTCCACTAAGTTGTTTATCATTCTCTTGCTCTTTTCCTTTTTTATATACAAACCAATTCTTTGCTTTTCCATTTATATCTGGTAACATTTCTTGTAAATTCTGTAGGTTGTTAGATATTAGTGGGATGTCATCAGCAAATCATACCTATATAGGTAGATGTATTAACAGTAAATTTCTAAATGTGTGATATTTCTCCAGAAGAACCCAATCAGGAAGCACGTCAAGCGCAGCCTCCGGCATCACGCCGCATTTCTGGGAGCATTGTGGAGCATTTGCAAGTTAACGAGAGCACGGCATTTCTGCAGCGATAACGCAATCATTTGTACTAATCTAAATAGCAAAGCAACCGCAGTAAATCCGGCTATGGCATGATATAGTTCAGGCATCACGGCGGACGCTGAATTATGCCCGTGCTTCAACTACCTGTTAAGCACATTTCAACGCGTCCGCCGCTAACGCGGATAAATATTCCGCAAATATTTATTAGCCGGCAATTTGCTATTTAGCGTATAAGGCGGCCGCTAATTTATACGCATCCCGGCGGGTACGCGCGCGGTTCGAGCCCATTTTTGACGATGGCGCGATAGCGCGTCTTCCCCGCAGCCAGCGCAGCCTTCAATTAGAAAAATCGCCGCGCGTTGCTAAATATAGAAAGCTGGGTGTACCTCCCGAAGGCTCCTGGGTTACACACCGCCGAAGAGGAAGACAAATTGCACAAACCTGGATTTGCATGAAATAGCGCTGCGCTCGCGTCCTCAGCCTGTTAAGTGAGCCGCGCTGCTCAATTAGCGCGCAGATCTGCGGCCTGGGAAGCGGCCAGCTGGATCTTGCGCATCCGAAGTCTTGACCCCCTTCGCCGGCGGGCGTTAAATTTATACAGCACCGTTTCGTAAAATTGGCCCGGAATTGAACAATAACGCCGAAAATTCGGTCGTGGCCGCGGTGCGTGGCGAGCTCTTCTGCGGCGTGTCACAACAGATGGAAGCGGATGGACATGAATAAACAACAGCTCAAATCGCTTGGTGCGAATTCAACGAAGAAAGATTGTCATGAAGGGCAGAAGAAATTTTAGTTCACTTACAATGGTGCTCTGCTTGTAAAATAAAACTGATCTACAGGTATTGGACAAAATAATGGAAACACCTGTGTGTCCACTTTTAGCATGCAATACACTTTTAATTCTGGACCGAATAGACCGATATAAGTTCTGAATAGTGGTGAGTAGAACTTGAAACCTTTCATCATGCAGCGCAGTCTCTAACTCAGTTAGAGATGAAGGAAGTGAAAGTCAACGCTCAACCCTGTTTTCCAAAACAGCATACAGAGGCCCGATGATATTTAGGTTTGGGGACTAGGCGAGGGAAGATATTGAAGCTCATCAACATGTTCTTAAAACCATTTTTGAACAGGACCAGCGGTGTGAATGGGCGCATTATTATCCTGGAATATGACATTGCCGTCTAGAAAGTTTGCACCATTGGGTGGACCTGGGAACCAAGGGGGCTGCTGAATATTATGATATAGTGCCCTAGACCATAATAGAGCTACTACCATGTTTGACAATCGGACGGATACAGTCCATATCGTATGGTTCAGGAGGTGTTTACCAGACAAACAAGCGTCCAGTGGTGGGGAACAAGGTCCGACCAAATTAGACGCATTTGTGTTTGGTATTAAAGGCTTGGCAATAGCAGCACGTCTATGAATACCCATTTTATACAATTTTCACCTCACTGTTTTGTATGACACTGGAATTTTGTCTATAGTCACCTTGTCGGCCGTTGTTTTCTTCTGGGGCGTCACAATACGCTTCAAGGCCAGACGGTCCCTAACTTTCGACCACTATTATGTTTCGCCGCAAAACGTCGATGTTTTGCTCACAGACGCTTCAGCTAGACGGGCACTAACAATTAGACCTCTTTGAAACTCCGTCAAGTCGGACATACTGGTCACTCACCACATCTACACAACGTCCACAACCACACTGCTTCACTCCACTATAGTGCACAGTCCATAATACCTGCAACAAAAGAAGAGACGGTTAATTTACGCAGTGTCCAGTGTTACCACAGTGAAAATACGTTCCACTTTTGACAAGTGTTTGCATTATTTTGTCGGATACCTGTGCGATCGATAAAGAAGGGATGTAGGACAACTGGGAGATTTTTGGTGAAGTTTTTCATAAAGCATTTTCTATAAATGGGACTATTTTATCAATTGCAAGCTAATGTTTTGTTTGAGCCCTGGAATCGTAGCAGATTTGTTGACCTAAACCCTTTCTTTCAAATAGTTTTCGAGGTTAAAATCTAATGGAGTTAGATCACAAGACCGCGGTGGCGAATAGATGTCGCCCTTTTGTGAGATAACACGTCCAGGAAATTTAGTTTAAAGTAAGTGAGTGTTTCACATGCTGTATGACATGTAGCTTCATCTGGTTGAAACCACATGTTATTCAAGTTCAAATCGTTGGTTTTATTTAAAAAAGTTGTTTAGCATCTCTCGATAGCATACATGATTGACAATAACAGCCTCGATTTTCTACTTAGATAATCAACTGTATTCTGAGAATATTCGCTTTTTAGTTAGGAATTGAAAGATCTTATCCACGTCCAAAAACCTAAAAACTATCATACTAATATATCTGTAAAAAAAATATGAAGATTGGTTTCAATGTCAGTTATGAAAGAGGGTAGATTTAAACACCCCGCTCATTGATTTTTAGAAATTAAATAAATAATTATATTATTATGCGTACATTTCTTTTTACCCAGTTTGGAATATATTATATTTGTTAACTTTTTCTTGAATGCAATCGATAAAACTATGGATTGTTATACAACCGATTATAGAATGGTTCCCGTAATTTTACAAAAAACACTATAGGATTATTTGGACTATTAGAGACAAGCCTTATATTGTGCAGTCAAAAATTCCTAATCCCACTTTGCTTTGGAGCTTTACACAGCCCATAGCCCGCGGCCCACAGCGAAAGGTATAATTTCGCAAAAATGGTTGAAACTGAGCGGCGACCCTCTAACCCTGCTCGCGTACCACCACGCACGGCACGGAAATTACGGCTCCCAGGAGGGCATGAGCCCATTTGCTTGTTTGATAGTCAATAATGTTTGTGGGTTATGTGCTCGTGTCATGCTCGCGGTCAAATGGGCCGCTGGTTTCATGGTGAAGGCAACAGGCGCGCGGCGTCGATAGGCAGCATATGCGGAGGCTTGGGCAGTTAGCAACGCATGGTAATGTGCATGGCGGTTTGGGGTTGCAGTAGCTTAAGAGCACGCCCGTGGCCGTTCTTCTGACTACGCCCTGTTCTGTTCTTCCCGCAGAGGGTAGAGAGTGCGTCAACTGCGGCGCGACCAGCACCCCCCTTTGGCGCCGCGACGGCACCGGACACTACCTCTGTAATGCTTGCGGGCTGTACTACAAGATGAACGGGCAGAACAGGCCGCTCATCAAACCTAAAAGAAGACTGGTAAGTCACGCTTAATTATTAGCTCTTTTTATTTGCTATAATAAACAGAACATAAATTGTATGGCAGCATTTTTCTGGCTAACCCACGTGCGATAAGATATAATTGCATCACTCGTAAACCACATTAAAGCATACGGTAAATAAAACGCATTTAAAACAATGACTAAACAGTTAGACGCTTTTTTGACTCAATTAAAAAGCCAGGTCTAATTTTTTGTTCACATAAACTGCAAATAATTATACTTAACAGCCAAACTGGATGGGAAATAAGTTGGTTCCTAACTAACAAGTTTAATTATTTACAATATTTTTAAAAAATATCATTTCAATGAAATAAAAAATTATATTTGTTATAACTATGAAAATAAGTAATAAAATCATTAATCTATCCCTCTTGTTATAAAAAGAAGAGTCACATATTTATGTTTAATATGGGTTTTTCTAAAATTCTATACTCATTGCTCAAAAAGATGTATCACACTTTTGTGTCAGATTTAAAAATATTTGTAATCGAGCTATGGTTGTCCCAATTTTTTTGTCTGTAAAAATTAATACAAAAGAAAACAGATTAAATTGAATTTGGTGAAATCGAAATGAAAAACAAATCTCGTTGCTGACCATAACTTTATATTTTTAATAGGACTAACGGTAACGCAAATTAATCTTCCATAAAAATTCTATTAAAGTTTGAGAATCATATGAACCATATTTGTCTCAGACTTGAGTATATTGTTTCCTAGATATGAGGTCTAGGGGAAGTAGTGGTATCATGTGTAGAAAAAACCTACACGGTCTAAGAGTCCCTCATCGTCGACAAAAAGGGTACATTATCAACCAGCGAGAAAATTGAGAGGATGTATTGGGGGATATTTCTTTACGAGGAGTACATGGAAGAATTGATAGCCATAGAAGTACTGTGGTGCGAATATTGAACCAATGGGTCGAAGAAGTTACTCTGGAGCAGTATGCAAGACAACAAAAATTGGGATGATCGTTATTTTCAGAGGCTTGCGACTAAAGACCACAGCCCTAGCGCAGCAATGATGAACTTTTACTCCTCTGTTTAATGTCGATTATTTCCAATGAGGCTAATAACACAACGTTCTTTCTTGCTACTAATAATAACTTTTCTGCACCGGCAACAAAGATTACAAAGGCCAATGAAAAGTGTCTATGGACACATAGATGGCATAGAATTGTCTTTTCTCATAAATTTAGATTTTGCTTCAACAAAAACGATGGTCGGATGCTAATATACCTCAAACGCAAAGAAAGGGAGCAAAAAGCCTGCAGTCATACAAAACATAATGCAAATTGTAGGTATGGGGAGTTAAGAAGTATCAGTTATGATAGCAAGTCATCTCTAGTCAGAGTTGCAGGCATCTTTATCAGACAAATCAACATCAACACCGTCTTACAGTCTAACGTATTTCTATTCCTTCGGAGGATACCCGAAACAATCTTTTAACAAGATATAGTAACACATTAAACTTTCTTCAGCAAAACGAAGTGGATACTCTCCTTTGTCTGTCCCGATTACCTAACTTATCTATGATCTTTAAGGAAGAATGTAGGCGGTCCAAGAGCCCACATTATCAAATAAATGTAAATGTAACTCCATTGTCGTATATTTTTGTAAAACTATTATATACAATATTTTTTAATTGATTCTCGAGTACTGATAACGGCCTAATTTGAAAGAATAAACTCAAAATATGATTTCACTTAATTTTGAAAAAGATCGTTAAATTTCTTTTTCTTTGATGATACAATCCAAATGTAATCTCTTTTAACCTTCCGATGACCAGACGACCATGTGAGATCGCATATTTGGTCTTCTTATAAAATTCATAATTAACTATATGAAATAAAACTTTCAAAAGTATCTGTATTATTAATCTATTAAAAAAGCTTGAAGAGAAATAATAGTGCAATACAAAACAAGATAATTAGTGGAAATTGTTATTGTTACTTTGACAAGTATTGCATATTATTGTTTTTACGGCAGTGGTAGGGTTATTATGAACAAAACGATTACAATTAGAATATTTTTGCTAATATTCTTGTAAAATTATGTATCTCATGATTTAATCACGCAATGATTAGATGCAGTAGAAAATTCTGGTTTCACCGCAGGATCAATGGGGTCTTCCACTTCTTCAGTTTTTGAAACCATTCTTTTTGACCACTGGGTTCTATTTCTGGTTACCATTGCTTTGTAATTCATTATGGGAGGATAACTTGCACAATTTGCAATCTTTAGCATCATTATTATCTTTAAACGATGCGTTTCCTTCCTTTAGCAAAAATATTATCTAGATACTAATTAGCTAATTTTTTAAGCTATACTTGTGTCAAATATATGCTTGTGAATCTAATATCTACAAGTTTGCATACGTATGGACACGAGAATAAGTTTCTGCAAGTTCTAATATGTTTCTGACTTAATTCCTGCAAATAATAAGCGTGCCAGTAGGTGCAACAAACGGCATTTAAAAGTTAATGACCATGGGGTTGTTTAATCATCCCAATCCAATAATTACTTTTTAGGAAGGGAGATTATTTTTGATTTGTCTTAGAAAAAATATGTTACTCGATTAGAAAAATAATAAAAACACATAAAATGAGATTTTTCTTAAACATTCACAAAATACCGACGTTAGGGTCATTTTGATCCCCCATTTGGTTATCCAAAGGTGCATACAATATTTGTTAAAAAGCATTTAGTCTTCTAGTTAAACAACACTCAAATTATATCACTAAAGTAAGTCCAAGTAAATATACTTTGAATGATCCATCAGCACTAGTAGTATGTATTTCGATAACCATTTAAAAAATCAAAAAGAGGTTTTGAAATCATAAACCAGGATACTTTTAATTATCTTACACTTTCAACAAACTTGCAAACATTTTTATGATGGTGTGAGTCAAAAAGGTTTATGGCAGTAAAACACTATCACTACTCATTCCACTATTGCGATGAAAAAATGAGGTTAGCTCTAAAAAAATCAATTCTGAACTCTAGGTTACAGCTTCAGACCTGTAATTTATATTTCACGACTGCCAGAAGGTTTTATTTACATAGAACCTTCACGTTTGCCAGCGGATGCGTGATGCTAATGCCGATTAACCCAAAATGTTGGTTTGTCCACCTTTTATCATAATTATAGCCTGGCAATATATTTTAGTCTTATTAAACAGTTTTCTAACTTTTCGCAGTGCGAATCAGAGTGGAATCTGCTAAAAATTGTTCAACAAACCTGTAATTGTGATTTAGTGAAGATAAATGTCGGGTGTAAGCAAATCGTGCAACTTTTGAAAACGATGTCATTTTTCTCAGGTTTTGATCTATATACTGTGCTAACGCCTGTACTACCTTATCGCCCTGATGAGTAAACAAAAAATATTACCTTAGATTGTCTTTGAAAAACGATTTTGAAACCCCTCACATGATTGCTCTTGACCTTGAAAAAGTTGCTTGTTGAACTATAAACTTCTGTGAGTTGAAGAGAAATACTATTAGAAGTTATTTGGGAGAAAATTAGAAGAGATGGAGCTATAACCAGTTTTATTTGTGTTTTAAGGTCCTCCCGTTAGTTTGTTTTTAGACCTAACGAATGTGTAAGTGTTTTCTAAGGATTAGTTGCACATATCAATATGAGATGTGAATTCTCATTAATCACAGACCTCTTTGAAACACCATACGTGCTATTTGACTAGAAAAATGGTGCAAATTTTACTTTGTCATCACTGACCTTACATAAACCGACATATTCACAGATTCACTGCTTAGAGATGAACCTCAGATTTCTTAACAGACTTTAAAAAATCCTATTTAATTGAAAAAAATTGATTAAGTAAAATGAGGTACTGAAAAGAATATTGCACTTATTAGTAACATCTATGTTTGAAATCAATTGGGATGTCCATTGACTTGTATAAGAATGATTCGTCTTTTTCTAAAAAGTGATTTTTTCTCCCAATCCCTTAGTTTTATTTTGTTCATCCTGGCTAAACGCCCCGATAATAAAAATTCTTGACTTAGTTTCATTTGGAGAAAACGGTTCTTTTCATTAGATTTTTAAAACCCTTTTCGGTTCACTTCACTCTTGGTAGTAACAATTATTACCATCATAGCCAAATGGGGAAAAAGTAAAAAACAACATGCTGTTCAACCGTGAAATTCGCTAAGATAACAAACAATTTGCTTTCTAAATAACTACCGCTGTACTAGGCTGCATCAAATATAAACCGCTATCGTAAGATGGTGGTTGTGACACCAGCCAATCGCCTGCGAACGCTTCGATAGTATCGAAAGACCTTTCAAATTCTTCTTTTAGTGGTCTAAATAAAAAATAATAACAGCATGGTAAGAACGGACTGTGCGAAGAGTTTTTCTGGACATTGTGGTAGCTTATTCCGCCCTCAAAAGCAATTTGAGCAATCGTTAATCGAAAGTTGTCCCCCAGAAGGCGGCGAACAATACGAATATGTTTCACAGTTACGCCGGTTCTCGGGCGACATGGGTGACTTTCATTTTTAACAGCTTCTAGCTCTCAGAAAAATTGTTTATGCTACGCAAAATTTGGTACTGTTCTTGAACTTTGCCTTAATTCTCCTCAATATTTGGTATGGCTCCCTGTCGTGAGAAATAAGGGTATCTGACATAGTACTATTGATTAAGGAAACAGTAGGGCGAAATCCTTTTCAGATTTACTTATGTACAACACTCCAGCTGCGCTCCTCTCCGTTCACCTCACAGTACGTATAAAACGCATTCTGGTTTGCGCTGGATTCGCCCACGTAAATTTTTGTATAAATTGTTACCCATCAAGTTGCCCATTGTGCTAAACAGAATTATATAAGTTTTTATTTTTGGGGTTGCTCATGCAGATGTTCTTTGTTGGTAAATGTGATAGAATAGATTAGCATCATGGACAAATTGAAACAACTCACTTAGGTTCTACCTAAAGAAAAATGTTAGGTCTAAGATATGTTTTAGAAGTCGTCTGGATTTTTCTATAAATCAAAGAAAAATGTTTGCCCATGAAGTATATTAAACTGCCCACTGTCTTTTTGGGATTAAGATAGTTTGATCTAATTTTGAAAAACAGATAGATCCCTCAATATAGAGATTCTCACCTCTAGGTGTGAACTGTTAAGTGAAATATGTGCATTGTTGAAATTCCACTATCGCCCCTTAATTGTCCGATTGCCCCGGGGACTGATAAGGGCCGTTCGAGATATCGGCCCGATACCGGTGGTTGCCCATTGTTCCCCGAAGACGAGCGCGTAAATCAGCGCGTGGCGAGAGAAGAGTTGAAAATTGTTCTGGGAAGCAATTCCCGAGTCGGCTGCAAGAATCATTTATTCTGTGTCACTAACTCGGTTAACAAATGGGATGTGTTCGCCGAGTGTGCAGCGGTAATCGTCCAGATCTCATTAGGTTATGAACGGGCCCATTGAAGGGGCCCGTCTCGCGGCAGCCCTCGGCCGAGTTAATTTTAAAAACATATTTCGAGTGCGCTCTAGATGGCGCGATAAGCGTGCGCTACCGCGCCGCGTGAACCGCGCTCGCCATTGTGCCTGAAATATGACGATAGCATCGCAGATTGAGATAACAGGGCACAATGGACGAAAGAAATGGATTGAAAAATAACAATGCATCATGCGGACCTGCAGAGGGCAAACACCATTCAATTTGCCGTAATGAAAAGGCCGTTTCTGGAGATGATGAGCGCGACGAAAATGGCGGAGCGCTCCCGTGCCGAGTTTTCCCGTTCTTCGGGCTGGCGGCCATAAGTACGATTTGTGCTCGCCGAGGCAGCGCAAGTGCGCCAAACTGCAGCCTGGAAATCTGGCCTTCCCAGCACGTCCGATTTAAATTCGCTGTTAAGCGTACTCCGCCGGCGTAAACAATATCAGCATTCCTGGAGCACCTGGAATGCTCGCATTTACTTCATTCAAATTAGCAAATGCAAAGTAGATCACGTATCGCGACATGAAAGGATTGGCGCAAAAAGCACGGGACCTTTCTCGTGCTGCAGCTGATTTATTGTCTTATTTTGTCATTAAAACCTGTTTGCATTGGTCTATAATTTCTAGAAATTTACAAGGCAACTTTTGAATAATACGCGTTTTGTGCCATTAAACTTAACAAGGTTACTCTTCGAGCTATTGTCTCGAGCAGTGCTAGCTCAATACAACCGACCAAGACGATTTTATCAATTGTATTGTATTTGTGAATATCATATTGGGTTTAATACAAGAAAAATTTGTACGCCATTCCATATCCTTTGGTTTATTTTTTAAAACAAATTATTAATTAGCTATGGGGATAATTTGACCACCGTACTTCAAAGTAGGTCTCGTTTAGTGCTAGTGTTAAAGTTTCGCTTAACTAGTTTTGTACTGTATTAAGTGAATATGTTTCTGACAAGCATCTAACCTTTTTTGGGATAGTCGTTTATGTATATACACTTTTAGACATTCATACCATATTGTCAAAAAACGTTTGCACGTAGTCGAGTTGATTATTTGTTAGGAAGAATGTCTTGAGGCAGTGTTTGTGAGTAGTTACAAAGTGTAATACCAAAAAATAGCGCTGGTGTGGGCGCGTAGTTAAAACACAGGTTTAATCGTGAGCTCGGATATCTATTCAGTCATTAAAAACAATTTATGAGATAATAATCTGGTTATTTAAGATGCGATGTTTGCGACATCGCCCCGTATAAGATATGATGCTTGACGACTGAGTAGTGACGCCAAATATAAAAAAGCCCACGTGGGGCGTAAAGTCTCTATGCTTTATTATTGTTGTTTATTAATAATAAAAACAGGACAAATTAAGTGATGCAGAAGAATAAATAAACTTGGTTACATTCATATGACGATGCCGTTTAGATCAGGTGAAGACCATGACTAGCTTCCAATTCTTTGTCGAGTTCTTTAGTTATAGACGGTAAAGTTTACGACCAGCTCTTTTTCAAGTTAATTAATCTCAACTAAGAAATGTCATTTAAAAGAAAGTTTATAAGAATATAACAAATACCATAGAATGAGGTGTGGCAAACCAAGCTTCAAAACTTTCAAAAATTTAAAACAGGCTTACTGCATGACACGGTATATCATCATCTCTTCTTTACTTCTCGTTTACCTTAACAAAAGAAAATAGAAAAAATAAACACTTTTTTACAGTTCTACGTTTCCTTGACACTTAAATAAACTGTTGCAAAACCTTGTGCTTTAAAGAATTATGACATCTCTAGGACACGACACGACCTAGATTAACACAAAAATATATTAAGAAGCATTAGCAAGACTGTGCGGGAAGCTAGATGGATGCTAAACTGACACTATAAAAATAAAAAGTATCTCAACCATAGAGCATAAAAAAAGTCGTTAAAAATATATTTGGGAGACATTGGCGTCATCCTATATAACAAAATAGGCTTCATTTTGCATATAGAACAGATAACAAAAAGGCGAGCTCAACCATGATGTCTCTAAACTATATAGGGATGCTAGCGATATCTTCTAGTAAGAGAAAGACTCAAAATGCACAGAATAATGTGAAAATGCAAAATCGAGGCAAAACGCATCTCTAGGGCAATGGTAAAAATGATAAAATCTTGCAGTAAAGTGTCAATAGTAGATCTATAGATTAATGGGAAGTTCAGGGAAATTAGATATCAGATGACAACTCAGTTTTTGAGCAGATAGAGTTATTTAAAGAAGTACATATGTCACTTCATAAGACTGTATAGGTTAAAGGATGCGCATTGTATTGTTACCGTCCTGGAGTAGTGCCGAAAAGAAAGAAGATAAATTTAACAGAATATTAGGGCTAAAGCAAGTTCTGAAAACACGACAAACTTAAAGTTTAAAATTGCATTATCTTGTAGCCACTCTGCTGAAACAGAAGTAGTAGATGTTCTTCTCTTAAGGATATATAAAAATGTCTAACGTAACTAGTGTTTTAAGTTAATTCCTGATTTACAAACAAATTATATTTATCAGTACCGTTGTTTGGCACCAAAGAGTAATCCAAAAGTCAACAATACAAAACATAAAATGGTACACAAGACCTCATGAAGACTATCGTTTCTATACGAGCTTATCATCACTTTAGAGAAGTGGTTTCCAGTCCTTTTTGGCCATACGCCACCTAAGCATTTCTAAAATTCTGATTCCCCCTTGAAACGTATAGTGAAACAACAATCTTCAGAAAGTGTACTAACTTAACTAATACTTCCGTAAGATAAACCAATGGAGTAGGTCATTAGCTTATGTTTCGGATGATATCGCAAGAGAAAGGGTGTTGTTTTTATAAAGTAAGGGTCGCAGTTGGTGCGTCTCACCAGTATTCATTTTAAAAAGACTTGCACCTTATGCTTGTTTTTAGAATTTTTTGTTTCAATGAACAGAACTTATGCAACATTCAAGTTTATTATGTTCTAACTGCTAATTTTATACTCTTGGGATGTTTTGCTGCTTCTTCTTGAAGCTCTGGATTATCCCCTTCTTTCGCTTCTTCATAATTTCGTTCGTCACTATATTTGCCCTAGTAGTCTTTGTTTTCTTATTCTCTATTTTCAACTCTCTTAGATCTTCTACAACTTGGTCCCATTATCCGACTTTTGAGTATCCTTTCTTCTTCGTCCATCCCTATCGTATATCCCATATCTCTTATTTTTTGCACTTTCATCTTTTTTATTTATTTTGCGTCTTATTTATTTTCTTTCTGTTCTGGTTGGTTTATGCTTTTAATATATTACTTTACCATACTTTTAAGTCTTCCTCTGAGTATTTAAAGCTGTCTATCTCCTTAAATATCTATTTTAACTAGACTCCTTGGAACTACATCATCAGCATGCGGTATTATTTGTTTCCCTTAGTTTATTATTGTTTCACTTATATTTATTTTTTATTATGTTTTTTAACGCCATTAAAGAGTGTTGTTGATAAAGTGTCTCTTTGTTGCATTTATGTGTTTGTTCGGTCATAATTTTTTCATGTTTTGTTATTTCATTCAAAGTCGTCTTTGTCAACTGTAGCATCTTTCCTGGTATCTGCAGATGTATTAAACTTTTTTTTTATTGGGTCAGAAATGTATTTGAAATTAAAGAACAACCTATACATATCTATATTGAATTCAAAATATTCCCGTATTATTTCCCTCATGTTAATTGTACCGAGGGATGGGCTGCATGGTCTAAATCCATTTTGGTGGACTTCTGTCTGTAATTCCGTGTATTCTACTAGCTTCAAATTTATTGTTGTATATTTATCAGGCATCTTTCTTCTACATTTTTAAAATAAACTGGCATATTTTTCTTTGCCGGTCTGCTGCTTTTCCTTTCTTTATCTATTTCACAATTTCTTTGAATTCTTTATGCGTTTTGTTATTTCCATTTCATCTTTTTCTCTTATTGGGCGGTTTTGTTTGTCATGGATTTTTTGTGAAATTTCTGTTTGATTTTCAAAACGAAAATAGTATTTATTACTTAACTACATCACAAATAATTCACACTTGTTTAATTTTTCACATAAAAGCTCATGAAGCATACTTTGAAAGTTCTGAAAGTCTTGTTGGGCTTCATTTATTAATATAAAACTTGGCATTGAAGCCACAATTACGATGGAATAAAGCACACCTTGAGATTCTTTTATAGATTCCTTATCTGTATACTGTATACTACATTTAAACAGAAAGTAAACAAAAACAACTGATATGAAATGTGGCATGGCTGAGCTCTGAGTGTACGTTTAGTTGCCTATCTTCAGGATAGTTTTGCATATCTTCCGTAAGGTCACCCCACCGACTTATCCGACTGTTATCATTTGTAAATAAATTGTTCCACGTTTCCACCTTGCAAGCCATCGTCACATATATTAAAAAACAACATCTATATAGTTAGTGACAGTACCCCATAGTTTAACCATTTTTTAACATTTAATAACAACAGTAGTTTCTACTTTATATGAAATAATAACTGAAGGAGACGATGTCATTTAATTTTCCTGTAAATATTTTTTATAAGTGAGTCGTAATAAAAATGTGTCGTATTAAAAAAAAAACAATCGTGCAACATGACGGCATGCAATATAAACTGTGATTAGCGCGATTTGTTCGGTTTTTGCATCACATGTTAACTGGTTCTATATATAGTCACACACATTATCAGATACCTATCAATTATGCACGGTGCAATTCTGCCGTTGTCACACTTTTTATGTTTGCAAACAATAGTTAAACGTCAGCCGCAGTTATCTGTGGACATGGCAGCAACTATCCATTCCATCGACTTTATTGGACTGCCCCAATTTGCAGCCGACTGCACTTCCTACATTTTAATTTACAAACTTATCTGTAATTTGTCTGCGCTTTATTTGGTACAAGCGTCTTTCTAATATAAGACGACTGAAGTGAAAGACAGTTTGCGATGATGCAATTCCACTCGTACAAATACCGCTGAAAATAACGAACAGCGCGTTCATAGAACAATCAATCATAGCTGACAGGCGAGGAGAGCCTGGCAGGATACATAATTAATTATGAAATCATTACGAACCGACTTTTAATTCTGGTTGTAATTTTTAAGCCGATGGGATTTGAATATTATTGTTCTGTTCGGTGTAGTACTGCCAAATTAGAAACTCGAACCTTTCGCGTTTAGGAAATAGAAAAATCAATTCTACGAATGCCCCGTTTAATTGAACAAAGAAATTCTAAGCCTGGTAGTAAATCAAGAGTTCCTTAATCTTCCCTTTTTTATTGTCACTAGATAAGTCCAGGTCTTCTAATTTCGATTTGCTGGCTTAATCTGTCAGTAAGCATCACCAGTCCAAGACGGTGTCATCTTCATTATTTTAATCTAAATTTGTTGAGTTTATCAGCACATTTTTTCATATCAAATATGCACAAGTTTCCAATTTTTTTATTTCGCTTATTGACCCTTTCATTACAACAAAACACTGTTCTTGTGTAGGATATAATTTCAGAATAAAGTACCGGGCGCTGCCCATTTGTTGTCAAAAACTACAAAAAATCAGGTTTAATAACTTAAAACCAACCGAATGCAACCCAGTATTGCGCCCTTGTGCATTTAACGTAGTAACTGGGATTAAAATACTTTGAATAATTTTTATAAAACCGAGTTTTTTATGTGTGCATTATTTATTTTTATACAAGGCTTACTCTGAAAGTATTTTGAATGTCTTATAGTGACATATAACGCTAGTATTGGTTATTTAATGTTGCAGTATTTAAACAGAAATGCCATAGATAATGTCTAATTATTAATATTTACCATACTGTTTTTGGACAGATTAAAGGTTTTGCATTTCACATAGTTTGACCCACAGGTATCAAGTTATACAACACAGAATATTATAACTATAAATCTATATAATTAGCAAAATGATACAAGGTACAAGAAACATTCATGTAGCCTAAATTCAATTCAAAGTAAACGCTTTTGAATTTAACACCCCAGCATTATTTCTACTGTTCTTCAGTCCTACTTTGAAATAGTAAATAACTAGCTATTGTAATAACTTTTTAATGGCCTGGAATTTATTTTTTTTTAAAATAGCAGGGCGACACATTTAGGAGCTCCAGCTCATTTTTTTGTTCTTAGACGGTTAGTCGATGATATTTTTTATAGTCTGTACATGTTTAAAATTTTCCAGTTTTCCGCTCATTGCTGTTTTTTCGGAAATTGGATCGCTTTTAACAGATTCGCAAACATCTCTAAATTGTTGCATCATTTCCAAAAGCTTTTCGAATCATATGAACAATTTCTGAAACGCAAAAAACGCAGATTTGCTGCTCTACACGTTGTCATTACAAATGTGACATGTACTTATTAAATGTGCTCATTCACCGGCATCTAAATCTCAACTGATCTGGCTAGTGAAATTGTCCTCATTCACGCATGCGCATTGTAAACCACTCTTGCGGGCTACATCGCCTTCGCTGCTTTCATCATATCAACACCGATTAGAATTTTTCGGGACTTGCGTTGTATTTTTAAATGTTCCTTGATGACCTTTGTTTGTTGAAGCCCACATTTAAAATTTTTGTTCTACTCATTGCTGGTCTTCTGGGAATTGAATTACTTTTAATAGACTCTAGGGCATCTCTAAATTGTTTATATTATGCTTGTATGTATATTTTGTGCATTTCATCATTCAAATAGTTTCTGCAGAAGAAAACATATAATTAGATGCTGAATTGCTGCTCTACTTATTCACTACATGTACTCATTCACCGGCGTCTGAATTTCAACTCGTTTGGCCAGTACAGTCACCCTCACCCACGTATGCGCATTACAGACCATTTTTGTTGACACACAATGACGCAAAATGTTACAAATTAACGTTATAGAAATTTTATTGAAAAATGTGGAAATGCTTAACATAAATTTTCAATTAAAAATTTCTTAAACAATTACAGTAAAATCATAAGAATTATTTCAAAGCAACAATTCATAGATCATCGGTTGGTATTCATTAGCGAATGCAACGTGTATTGGTGTATTTAAAGGATATTCAAGATCTGTTTTCTGTGTGTTACCTTTTTAAATTCCAAAGTTAATTGTTCTCTATTAATATATGATAATATGTATTTTTCACTTAACTTCTTTGTTATAGCTGGAAGTATTTTTTCCAACATTTTGCGTTTATCATTCTTAGTGCATTTAATCTATTTATAATATTTCGTTGAATGCATCCAAAATATTTAATTTTGTTTATTTGTGTTTCCTGAGAGAGTCTATTGACTTTTTATAATATTGTTCTATGTATAAACCAAATGTTAATTATAGAGACAATCTTCAGAAAAAGGGACAAAAATATTATGTGAACATATTGTTTAAAAATGTACAGTAAGACTAAATCATTACATCGCATTGTATTTGATGGTTACTATGCCATTTATTTCTGACAGCTTTAGTGTAGGTGCTTTATGGGTCTCCTCGCATTGTAGATTAATTCGAATCTTCTGGGTTGTATTAGAATAGTGTCACAGATTGTAATGACACCTTCAAGTGTCTGCATATTTGAGATTTCTTGACCGTGCACGATAGTTTTCAAATGGATCCAAATGTAAAAGCTACGACAATGGTTTAAATCTGGTAATCGAACGGATTTTGCAGCAGAATTACCTTATCCTATCTATTTGTCGGGAAAGCCCAAATTATTAACACTGAAATGAGCTGAAGCTCCGTCATACATTAGCCACGTGACCTAGCCTTCTACTAATAGCATATCTTTAAGCAATCAAGCATCGTCAATAATTCTAGTCTAAACATTGATATGAAACCGTCGCTGGTGATGAACTTTCAACATTTTATGCATATTCTAATTAGCCTGAAAATGATTGTTATATAAATTGATGATACCAACCCACTCAAAGGTAGCTTCATCTATAAGAAAATCGACGACAGAAATTTCATAATAGTAGTGATGCTGCAAAAACCTTTTTCCAGAAAGATAACCTCTGCAGACCTTGCAAGTAGCTGTTTTCATGTGTAATATTGAACGGCTGAAAAGTGGACTGTATCGTAATTTTAACTTTAAACAAAGGAGCTTCAAAAAAAGCCGAAGCCAAAAACCACTAATCTATGGAAACGGCGCTGTCCTGCAGAAATCGGTTCCCTGTGCTGTTGGTAGTGGGGGATCCAGGAAGAGGAAATAAGGGTGTGGGTGAAAAGATAGGACAAGTTACCCCAATCTTCATAGCGGAGCCGATCGGTAGCGTCTTTTCTGGTGCAAAGGTTCTTTCTTCGTTCCTTGACGAGCCAGAAGCAAAGGAAAATGAACCTAGTTTTCTCACCAGTAAAATTTCAACCCCGAAGTGCAATCGGGAAACAAAAAAGAGCTCCGGGAAGAGGTTAATCTGGTCGGCAAAATATCGAATTCCGCCACAAAATTAGTTTTCAACAAAAACGGCATCGCAGAAATGAAATCTTTTGCTGCCAATCAAACACACCGGTCAAAACGCGTTCGGCTTACGAAAAATTTAAAGCCGGTCGCCCGCTTTCTAAACTATCACAAAACTAAATTCAAAACGAAGTGAGCCAAAAGAGCCTGGCAGCCGAGAGGAGAGCAAAAGCGAACGCGCCCGCGGCCTATATAACAGCGCTCCGCGTGGTCGTCCAAATTCGCCGCCGACATTTCAAATCCAAAATATACAAGAGGGAACCAAAATACGGCCGGCCCTAATTTAAAATCCAAATAAAAGTAATTGGGGATTAGTGCGAACAGTTTAGCTTATCTCGAACTTTTATTGAGATTATTTTCAATGTCTTATAGAACACGATTTTCTAACTCAAGTCTATCGACATGACGTGCTGTTCTCCGTTTTTATTTGTGCCATCAAACAATCTCTTTTCATAGTCACCATTACACAATGCTGCAAAAAGTTTGAGATTTGGTTGTTGCCTGTGAGGATAGACTCCTGGTAAATTTCCAAGGAATTATTCATACATATAAATAAACACACGACCATGTGCAAATGAAAGAAAGATATAAACACACTTTAACTGAGATGGTTGTTCTTACAAGGAAATAACATCATGAAGAACAGTATCGTCATCTATTATGGAAGAATCATCTTCTAAAGTTTATTCTTATAATTAACATTTGCTCTGTATATATCATTTTAACTAAGTGGTGCGCTCCTATAGAAATAAAGATTTCCGTTCTTATCTCTTCTTCTTATCTCCGTCCCTGTATTTTGTTTTTAAACATGAACGTTACAAATGCTTTTTTGACATGGTTGTTTCTAATTATGATACTGCAATAACAACTATAACTAGATTTTTAGAGCAATCTCAAAATTGTGCCATTTTTAAGTTATGTATTTTCTTCTGAATGATTCTGTTATTAGAATGTGAAAACGTCGTGTATATGATCATCATTGGCGTGCCACTGAAAGATTTTTGGCGATTCAAATCTTGTCTCAACTCACCAAAATGTTTGATGGATTTTCTCTGGAAAAACGGGTACCTGGCATGTCTCGATCTCAATTTTTAGTTCCCAATTTCAATACAACAGGAGCTGACTCCTTGTTTGGTTCTGTTAAAAACTTGTAAATGGTCTACCAGAAAAATACAACTGTAAGTCTTGGTAGCCGAATTAGAGCCCCACAAAAGTTTTTCAGGAAAGTGCCAATCGAGGCAGCACAATCCAGAAATTATAAATTCATCTGAACGAATGTGCAGTAGTTGCGTACACGATGAAGGTTGAGGTGACCACAGGTGCACCTAAAAAAGCAATCGCCCGGTTTGATTTGCACAGACGCTGGATATAACGAGCGAGCGCGTTGTTTACGGCGTCCGCGGGCGAGCGAAAGCACCCGCATTGTTGCGGCATAGAATTAATAGCCGATCAGGGGTTTGCATGCAAAAACGCCTAGTTTATGAATGGCATTGTTTTATGCGGCAGCGCGCACTTCAAAGCGCGCGCGGGGCCGCGGGCGCGAGCAATCGGCCGCGCGGAGGACGAGGAAGCGGCGGCGGGAAGACGGCGCGGGAGCAGCAGCACTCCGGGTGAAATTATCGGGAACGCATAAATCGCGGGCCGACGGCTCGTAGCTGCAGATTTACAGCGCGCCCGGGCCGTGGGCGCTAATGCCGGCAGAGCACATCAATAACTCCGAAATGAAAGGTGCTACTTATGCCTTAAATATTTAAACCGATAATAAGACGGGGCCCTTCTATTTGCATAATGTTCGACACCTGTCCCGGCGGGGCTGCGGTTCCTGGGCGTCGGGCCCCGTGCCGGGTTAATAATACATGCGGGGGCGGGCCGCCGCCGATTGACGTGACGCGACGTGTCGCCTTCCTGTGACTTGCGTTACGGCGACGCGGATCGATACCCCGATAGATTATGCCGTTCGGCGGGCTAACGCAAATATTTGGGTTCGAATGCAACGGGTCTACGAGGGATAGTCGGAAGATTCGTTTAGTCATACTGTCTGAAAATTAATTTAGAAAATCTGATGACATGATAATTCTTGGAAGTAAGGTCCAGCTAAACGACATTCGTTCTTGCAAGAAAAGTTAAAAAGATTAACTCTAGGGTTGTAAAGTTCAAACTACCGTCAGGTGTGGATTTTCGGTTATCTAATATCGATCATTTTGGTTGTTCATCTATTAATTTAGTACTCACATCATTTATGCAATTAGTTGCCTGGATTAATTCTAAAATTCTTAGTACAAGACGCCTAGATTATTCCCCAACCTGCAAAAGCAACTAAAAGAAACAATTCTACTTTCTAGGTGAACGGATACAATTATTTGTTTTGTTTAATGACAACGGCGTCAAAAAAACGCAAACAAAAGAGGCAACGACTGAAGACAGGGACGATGACATTTAGACGAAGTCGGCAAAGAATTGAGGTGGTTATTGTACACAATGTGCACTAAATTATGCGAAAATTCAAACGAAAAAGAAACTTTTAGATGGAGACAAAAGATGCGAAAGTTTTAGGCGAGTAGGTTAATTTTTTGAATCAAAAATGAAACTGCTCCTAAAATGGGAAATTAGAAGTTATAAACTGTACCATGAATTACGCTACTATTATGTAAAGTTCAGGATTGAAGTTCTTTTTAAACTTTTCTTCTTCTTCTTCCTTTTTTATTATAGGATTACTTTTATTTTTCCACACTATTATAGTGACTCTTTCCACTTTCTTGTTGGTCTTCCAGGTGGTCGTTTTTCTGTCGGCAATTTAGTCTGGCTATTTGTGCTAATTGGTCTCCATTCATTCTTTGAATGTAGTTGTTCCACTCTCTTCTTATAACGGTAATCTATTAATTTACTGATTATATGTTGCACTGGTTTCTTATGTCCTCGCTTCTCGTTCTCTCTTCATATTTTTCCTACTATTTTTCCTGGAGTTTTCGTCCCGGCTGTTTCCATCATCTATATAATTTTTTGCGTATCTCCTCTTGTTTCTGCGCCATATGTTAGTATTGGTCGTATCGTAGTCTTTCGACTTTTAACCTCTGTGTTTATGTATTTGTTATGCCATATTATGATATTTAGTGCGTCAGATGTCTTAGCTGCCTTTACAACTTGTGGCATTACTTGCTGCTTGAGGTTTCCATAGTTAATTATATAAGTCCTAGGTAATTAAAGGAGGATACTTGTTCTATAATTTCGTTTTGAATTTGTAATTTACATCTTATAGGCTTTTTGCTTATCGTCATACATTTAGTTTTTCTCGCTGGTATCTTCATATTATATCTTTCACATATCATTTCAGTCTTCATTAGTAGTCGTTGGAGCTGGTCTTTGCCCTATATCTTGTATTCTTCTAATGCTTCCACTTCTTTTATTACCTCGTCCATCACTATGTTAAACAGTAGCGGGTTTAGCGAACTTCTTGCCGAATTCCAGTTGTGGCTTCTATAGGTCCCAAGAATTTTCAATTTACCTTCATTGTTACTTTATTGTCGATGAATATGTTTTCGACTAATTTTGTAATTTAATTTGCTACTTGTCTTTGTTTTTAATATTTGTAACACGTCTTTTAATAGTATTGTATCAAAAGCCTTTCTCAGATCTATTATGCACATAAAAAAACGGTGTCAGTACAGGATCTTCCTATTCTAAAATCTTGTTCGTCTGTGAGAGTTGGTTTCTATTATTTTTTTTGCGATTTTTGTCGTTAGCTTAACTAAGATGTTTAGTAGTGTAATTCCACGGTAGTTTCCTGATGTCTGCCAATGACTCTTTTTAAATATTGGTATAATTATGCTATTTTTCCATGTTATATATTTTGTAGGAGTTGCCATAATTCATTTTCAAGCGCTTCAACTCGATATTTTAGAAGTTCATTGTATATTTCGTTTTCCTAGAGATTTACTGTTTTTTAGTTTTTTTATTTGTGATTTTATTTCTTCTAAGCCTACATTTTGTTCTTCATTTGTAGTTATTATCTCTTGCTCTTTGTTCTGTATCTCTACCGTGTCTGGTCCTTCCTTGAAGAAGTCCACTCATACTTTCGAGACAATATTCTTTATTACTTCATGTTCGTTCATATATATATATATATATATATATATATATATATATATATATATATATATATATATATATCAGTTTTACTTCTCCTTGTCAATCTCCATATCCGTTTTTGGATTATGTAAAAACCACTTTCCAATTTCTTTAAACGTTTTTCCCAATAGTCTTCCTTGATTTTGCTAATGTCGCCGTTGACTTTATTTCTTATCGCCTTATATTTATTGTAGTTTTCTGGCGTTTGGTTACTGTTGTAGTCTCTCTTTTCTTTTTTCTTTACCCAACTTCTTGACTTCTCTTGTAAACCATGACGTTTTTCTATTTCTTTTCTGACTAATTTTTATTTTTGTTTCCACTACCTTTTTACTACCTCTTTAATATATTTATTTTTAACTTATACCAGGCCTCATTAACATTGTCTGTTATTAATATATTGTTATCTCTAATGTTGCTCGTCAAATGATTTTGATACAGATCTAGAATTGTTTCGTCTTGTAACAATCCTATTTTTAGTTTTTCTTTGTCTCCTTCTTGGTTCTCTGCCCTTAATTTGTTTTTTTACTTTCCTTATCTTATAATAAGGAAAATAATGTAATCGGCGGAAATTTGACCTACCCAGTTTTTCACATTTCTGGACGAATTATAGCCTCAGGACACCAAAAAAGTTGGTTTTAGCCATTGGTTCGTGTGTGTGTGTGTGTGTGTGTGTGTCTGTCTGTCTATCGGTCTGTCAGTAAACAGGATATCTCGAGAACCCTAAGAGCTAGAGACTTGAAATTTGGTATTCAAGTTAATTGTAGGTAGGGTTGGTAAAAATCGGCCGAGCCGTTTGGTCGCAAGGTCGCGAATCTAAACGGTTGAAGATACAAAAAATTCATGAGAATAAAAATGATTCGTTATCACGAGATAGACATGAATTTAAAGTAAAAGTTGGTAAAATAGGAACTCGAAAAAAAAATTAAAGCCCGGGATTTTTGCCAGAATTACCCAAATAATAGGATAAGGAAAGTCGTGTGATGTTCACACCAGATTTTTGGTATTTGCATCCTTAATATTCATAACAATAATCTGTGAATTTAAGGTTCTTATGGTCAATACTTGAAATTTTCCTATTATATAAATGTTGCACTGATTTTATATTGGATTCGAAATATTAAATGATCATAATATTAATTTTTGTTTCGTCGACTAATGATTCTAAAAATGAGTTTAGAAAAATTGCGAACTTTTGAATGAGTTATAAAGATATTCATCTAATATTATAGCACTTTATATTTCTTCTCTATAATATTTTGCTTTAATGCTTTACTTTTGTATTTGATGTTGGATGGAGTCATTTTTCTAGCCCTCGTTTCTCTTTTCAATATTACTACTTGTGATAATGGTATTAATAAAGATTAAGCAGTGGCAGTGCTTTTTTCTTAAATAAAATAGTCCTAGTCCGTTAACAAAACCTGAAAATTTGCTGAATAACTTTCTGTCGGGATTTCCCCTTTATTCTCAATTTTCGTAAAAGTGTAGTGTAGCTCTATCAGACTGTAAATTTGATACTTAATGCAAAATAAAATTTTTACTTGTTCAATAAAACAAAAATAAAATGGACAATAGGGCAGCATTCACTCTGTGAAGGTAATCAGCTTCCAAAATACAATAGTTTTGTGTAAAGTGGGTGGATTGCTTTTTAACCCATAAAGTGGATCCATAAAAACAAGAAAAGAAAAATGTTCTTATTCCCTAAACAAACGGTAATGGTTAGCTAGTTCGGTCAGCGGTGATTGGTTTCTCAGACAGGTGGCAGTCGTTAGTCGCAAATAGTGCTTTCAGCTTATTCGAAGATCGAACCAAATGTCTAAAAGTATCTTACGATCAAGCCACGCGATGGCTGCCAACGAAGAAACTATGTTAGAAAATTTGAAAACGATAAGAATGCAGCAAAATATGAAATATGTAAGGATCGGGAGTAGATTGTAGTACAAACGACGCTGTTTATACTTTTGGATACAATGACAAATTGGGTTGCAGTTTAAACGCTGCAAGAAGCATGTCTTGTTGCAATTTAAACATTACATCAGTACTTATTTCGCCCATTTTCTTAATAAACCAAACATGCAAATGAAGAATTTTATAAGTCTAAAATGAAGAAGATAAAGAAGTTGAGATGCAGATATTTATTTCAATTTGATCTCACTTATGTATGCTTCGTTACTTAAACAATTTCTATTAACTTCTGATATTAAAAAATCTTTTAATCTTCTCTTTGTGGATGTAAAGATTTTATTATATAAACAAATAATTGTATGTTTTATTTTTAATTGCATGAAAATCGGTCTAAAACTAAAGCATCTGCAACACTTTGTGCTGCCATCTTAATACTGAGAAGATATTTAACATCGATTAGTGTGATCACTACGGCAAAATGAAATTACAATTTCGTTCTAATATTACAAGATATATGATAAATAAAGTCGAGATAAAAATTACCTTTAGAATTTTATGATATCTTATTAGTAAAACATAGTTGTAGAAGGTAACCTTCTTTGTCTAAAGAATATGGTGTAGAAGGTTTTTGGGTGACCAAAATAATAAAGAAAATTGTGAATGGTGATCTTTTTGCCTCTAAAAATGATGATGTTATTGCTTATTGCATCGCTTCAATCTTTTCCTAAAAGTATCCAGGAGAACAACTAGAGATTCTAATGGTAGATGACAGTCTTCTTATTTGTCTTGATACCACTTTGTGTATGTTTTGTTATTTTGATGGAAATAGACAAATAATCTTAACTATAGTGTTACTTTAATTTTGAGACAAGATAGGCCATTGACGTTTTGTTGAGTTTTTATAAACTTTGGATGTTTGTATCTCCAGTTCGTAATTGCAGTAATGTAGAAATATGGATTTGTAAGCATTTTTGTTTAACACAAAAATGTCAAATGTATATAGTCATTTTTCTGTTTGTTTGGTTTTCTTACTTATTGTGCCTTCGCATAAGATCTTCTTATTATTTTTTATGCCTAAGTATTTCAAGCCGTTCGTCCGGTTCTAAGACTCATTGATCTCAGTTTAAACCCCTCCCCCCATTCTGGGGTACCAAAGCCCCGTTCGTTATCTAGCAAAGTGTACCGGATAGTTCATTTTGGCACTCATGCAGATGGGGTTGACATAGAGTAAGCTTGAGAGAAATATATAGAAAATAAAACTAAACAAAATAGAAAATGAAATAAAAATCTGCAAAAACAAGTGGACAAAAACACGTAGGCAAATAGAGATAACTACGTAGAAAACTAAAAACAATTTTGGGAATAACTAAAGGAAAACCGAGAATCAGAAGTATAATTATTAAAAACCAAACAAGAATATTGCAAAAAACACACACCAAAAGTACTGAAAAAATGAAAGCCAGAAAATCGAGAAGAAAATAACATATGTAGCAATAAAAGAAACCTCGAAGAAAAACAAAAGTGTAAACATAGCAAAGAAAAATAATGTAACCCCAGAAATGTTAAAAAAGAGTGGTAGATTATAACAAAATAAACGAAAACGATACTACAATAGACATGGAATAAAAAGCAAATGCTGGAAGATTGCAAAAGGAGTATCATAATACCTGTACACAAAAAGAAAACACTACAAACAAAGACAACTGCATGGTAAGTTGTCCACCCTGCTTTCAAAGAAACGAAGATAACGTCTCTGAAATTATGGACACAACTACTGGAGATTTAAAATGGGATGTGAATGAAGATAGCATTGAAGAGCTCATATTGGAATATGAAAATGATCTCTAAGAACTCTTGAATGAAGAACGCCCAGAAACTCAGTGAGACGTGTTTTTTTGAAAAAGAAGACGACAAAAGGACTATGCTGACATCTGCTATTATATATCGAAGTAGGAGGATGTCAAGATAACGGTCGTAGAATGGCACCTAAACAAAATTGAGGTCAATACGCTTGGGAATCTCTACGACTGGGTTATTAATGACTTCTGAAGAATCCTGAAGAAGAGAGAAAAGCATTCGACATTGGACACATTAATGAAAATGCAAGATTGTGCATGTATGTACTATTGTTATTACATATAAATAAGAACAGTAACAAATTAGATGATTTTTTTAATCTCCGTGACAAATTCATCAAATTCTCATAAAAATCTATGGCAAATCGATGATCGATTACCAAATAATGTTTTAGAACGGATTGTATTCGTTAATCAATCACCCCTTGTACATTTTGGACACCGAAGAAATTTAGTCACGGTCTTTTTGTTTGAATATCTTTCAATTTTCTTTAAAGTTTCGTGGCAACTCAAGGTTTTTCTTGACCAGTTTCGCTGCCGCATGTCGGCCGAAGGCACTTCATAACCTTTCAGCCGTCGGGCAGCCCGAGCCACCGCGATTGACAGGAACACGTCGCGGCACCCGCTCCCATTAAGCCCATTCTATGATAATTTAATAATATTGTTTTCTCGCTTCCAACCGGCGCGGGCCCATTAGTCTGATCTACGGGCCCATAAACGTATGCGCGCTGGCAGCGGACGCAGTGGCGGTATGATATGTGTTCGGCGTGGTGGCCGCCGGCAGGTTGGCTGTTTGTTTACGGACTGGCCGAGTGGCCCCAAGAAATGGCCCATGCCCCACATTCACCAAGGTATTTTTTTGGTCTCTCTGCCTGTCCACTGTTTTTTTCCGGATAACTAGCTTGCCCTATTTGCCTTATAGGCCCGACTAGTCGAACACAGAATAATTGAATTAATAGACTACGTCAGGATAAGACTATGAAAGCATTAACTAAGAAAATTTTCAAAAAAATTAAGAAATGGTAAAAAATTGATGAGTTCCATAAAAACAGAATTATGAGAGACGAAGAGTAATCTATGAAAAGGTATGAAAATGAATTAAAGACAAACAGAAGTGGGAGTGGACAGTAAGTGGGGAATAATCAAATGATGAGAATTGTAAAGACAAAAACGTTTATCCTTTAGCAGAAATCGGTGCTTATCCGACCCCCCTCGGGGCCGCCTTGAACATAGTCGTCTTAAGCACCTCGGAGGGTGTTTCAAGTGCCTTTGGGAGCCGCGGGGAGGCCAGCCAGCGACAAATCGATTACGGTGAAAAATGGCCCGACCTGGGGCTCGGGCCAGTAGGTGTTAACTAAATAAGCCGCGCGTGGGCCGCGGAATTAGATTTTCCGAACTAAAACAGCTTGTTGTGCTGTTATTTGATTATCTCCGGCTCCATTAGCCACGAAGTTCGGCGGCGCTCCTCCATAAATCCGAAATGAGACACCCCGGGGTTCGACATCGATAGCCGCCGCCTCGCAGTGGTGAAACCCGAAGAAAGTGGGCTGGATGGCCAACGGGAACGGATTCGGCAGGAGGCTCGCCTCGATACCGATCTACATGAAATAATATGCCCATATGCAGGCTGGCAGATTGCGCCCGCCACTGGTACAGTTTCGACGCGAGCATTTAAATAGGCATTGTTTTCTAATCATCTTTTTGTAGTTTTTTTAATCAAATTAATAAAACTTACCAGGTCCGACTGTATTCCAGGGGTGATGAAATTATCATTTCTGTACCCTTTCAAAAATACTCTGACGTTTGATTTGAAAAATTGTTCAAAACAGTCTCCTACAGCTCTTCATCGTTGTTAAATTTTCTACCTCGAAGATGTTTCTTCAGTTGTGAAAATAAAGAGTATTCAGTGGAGGCTAGATCTGGGTTGTATGAAGGCTGATACAGCCCTTAAAACCACAGTCCTTTGAAGCAGCCTGACCAACGAAGATAAAAGTTCAACTTAACATGTCACTCCTCTTTTCCCCGATAACGTCGCATAATTTATCTAGTAAACTGGTGTAATACTATCTATGTTTCCTCCATTCAAATCAATACGCAAACATCGTGACCATAATCATTTTCGCCGATTGAACCACTTTTGCCTTCCTTGGCCATCTTTCATCCACTTTGCGCCATTTCATTGCCTTTCTTTTTGATGTAGGATTAAAGTACAGAGACATGATTTCATCCCCTCTAACAATGGATTGAAGAACTTCTTCTTTCTTGTTGTGACATAGGCTTGAGACAAAACAACAGATCCGTTGTTACTGTTTTTGAACCATTGTCAAAAGTCGGGGTACTCATCTGCCACTAACCTTATTCATATGAAGGTGCTCATGTCGTATGCATCATACGACTGCATCAGGAAGCCTTAACCTTGCTGATAATTGTTTTGTTTTTAAAAGCACCTCACGATTGACGAAAGCGACGTCCTCTTTCAAAAGAACTTCGAACTGACCAATCTACATGTGGTTCATCTTGTACGATATTGTTTTGCCCATTCCTTTGCATTAAGTTATAAAGGCGAAGATTCACCGTACATACCGTAGACTGCAATCTAATATCATTGAAACCAAAACCTTTAATTAAATAAAAAAAGGAGAAAACAGATGCATTGAATAAGACAAAACACCCTAATGGGAAGTTTGCGTATCTGTACTACGTATCGTTGAATTGGGGGGGGGTTCAAATTTCTCATTACGTATGCGTTCTATTAGAAATTATTTTTGCGTTATGTACAAAAAATCCGCGAGGTAGTAATTCGACTATTAACAGAGATTACTTGTAATTTATTGAAGCTTTATAGAAACATACAAAGTTATTTTTTCCCCAAATCTTTATCTTCCAAGTGGTCTTTGGTAGCCCAACTTTAGAGAGTGTGTTTTGAAAAAACTCATCAATTTTGTGTTGTTTCAGCAATTATCTAGGTGCGGGTGTTGTCGTAAAGAACACCCCTGTTTCAGAATAATGTTAGTAGCCGTTGATTTTCAAGAAATCGCCGAACAATGCAAATATTCTCCTAAACCACGCTGGATTTCGAATAGCGTCAGTAAGCTTTACTTTTAAGTGGTTTTTCTTCTGCCAAAGCTTATTTATGTCACATGTACACTAAGTCTTCTTAAGAATGTTGTCTCTGAAATGAGCCTCAAATCTTCTCAAAATTTTGGACTGTTTTATAACCTTTGTTGTTAGAAACTTTATAATAAACCTTTGCGCAATGGATAAGAGTACCTTTTGCTATGACAATGTAATGCTGAGTAAAGAAAAAAGGACACCTCTTTCGAAATTCTTACCTACAATGCTAACAATAAGTCGTGCCCGCCATCCATTTGGCTTACAGCGCGCAAAAAGAAATTTCGATTCGTATTCGATTTATCTTGTTGATAAAGTAACCATACAAATAATATGGATAATTTATTAATTGCAATTTTTTATTATTTCAAATTTGTAATATTTTTCGGTATCTAGATATTTTTCTTCGGTATTTACTCAAAAGAGTTCACCATTTTTTGTCTTCCATGTCTGCTTCTTGCAAACCTTTTTCCTCCATAGCTTTTATATAGACTTTTAAAGAAGGAATTGGTCTATCTTTTTCTGGCATCTTGAAGACCACTACTTTAATTGCATTGGCCATTCTGTCGTCTGGCATCCATTTCACATGACGATACTATTGGAGAGCCCTACTTTCTAACGTTTTCATGATTAAGCAGGTGATATTCTCCAAATTTTTCCGGTTCTCTCCGGTCTTGTAGCTTGTAAACATCTTTTCATAAAATATAATTCTTCTAAATTTATATATTGTTTTTTGCGAGTGACCGCATCTCTCCTTTATAGAATTTTTTTTAATATATTGAACTTCGATAGGTTTTATTCCATTTTTGTTGGATATTTTTGCCCCTTTATTTTATTACAAATCTTTATATATTCTATAACTTTATCCTTAGGGTTCTAGGTTCTGGTGCTCTGTTGTGTTTAGCCTCTTGAAAGGCTTTCCTAATAATTTCTTTTGTTATATTACAATAAAAATTACATTTTCTATTAGTCCTTTCTCTTCTCCACTATTTGTATTGTTTTTGATTTTTTTTATTACTCTACAGACCGTTGTAGATCTATTGTATCTAAAAGTATTATTTATGTTTATGGATAGTCTGCTCCAAAACTTCTCTTTTTCTCCTCTTACTTTCACTTCTATTAAGTTTTGTAGTTGAACGTATTATTGTGCCTTCTCATGTCCATTGTATGTAAATCTTCTTTTTGGCCTTCTTACATCTTAGATCTTTCAAAAACCTCTTTATATATTTAGCCTTCCTAATTTCGATATCAAAAATCTCACTCGCTGCGCCAAATAAAATTTCTTTAAATTACTTTCTTTATCTATATCTAATTTGCTTTGTATTCTGTTTTTGTCCTTATGTTGAAGCAATGTATTCATAAAATTTCTATTAACGTTGGTTGCCTCTTCTTCAAAACATGCAACTACGTTAGCACCCTTTTTCTTTACTCTACTATTTAGGTCGCCTATTATAATATTGCTTTTTGATTTAGTATACCTTCTGCAATGTCTGCCAGTCTCTCAAAGGGACAATCCTTCTTTTTGTTCCCAGTATTATTATTCTTTCCATCTATTTGTATAATAGCTGGTTCTTTGTATTGTTCGAATGTTATGATATACTTCTTTCATGCCCTTTTTATTAGTATGAAGACTCCACCTTTGGCATTTTGGTGCGTAGGTGTTATTCCGCTCCACAAATGGTAATAGTACCTTTCTTTTTGAACTTACTATGGATTACTATATCTAATTTTTTTGTTTATGGGATAACTTGTTTTTGTTTGGTGCGTACACCTTGTATATATATCAAATTACTTTAGCTATAATTTTTTTGTCGCCATATTTTCTATTTGTTGATTTTGGGTTATCTGATATTACATCCGTCTTTTACATGTAAATATTTATCTCTTTCCCTCCCCTGAGTGCCTTGGCAGTGCTAGATTCCGGACTGTCTACCTTACTCGCCTAGGGTAGTGTTATTTTGCAATTCAGAATTGGAAGCAGTTAGCTAGGATTTTTTTTTCATGTGTTGTATAGTTGGCTCAACAACACAACCCTTTTTTTTGGACTTGTAACCGGCAAGGATATTTTCCAAGCCAAATTATTTTAATTTAAATATTTAATAATTTTTGTCATTGATTTTTTAAAATTTTTTGATACCACAACCCACAATTATAATTTAGCTATATATAACAAAACATTTTTTTTCATAACGGTATAACCATTGCTGACAATTACTTTATAAATAATTATTAACTAAAAAAGCGGTTAAGGCATTGCATTACTTCGAGAAGCGATATGGGAAGGTAAACAAAAATAAACAGCTGCGCTTATTGTCATTATATCTATATGTTCTGGAACTGTACCTCACCTTAAACGAAAATGCAGTGCACAGTTTTGATTCGTAAAATTCAAAAATTGAGTTGTAAAAACTCGAAGGTTTATGCCGCCGAAACTGTTGAGAGGCATAAAATTTAATTGGTTTCCAAATAAGCTCCCGATGGCATAAAGTAAACTGATTTATGTCGATCCGAGCTGCTGACGCTAATTAAGCATTTGCGCAGTTTGTTGGGATCGAGCTTATTAGAAGAGTTTTGGAGCTTTTGGTTGTAAATCTACTGGCTGGATTGTTTATTGCATTTTTTGTGCGCGCGCTAAAAATTAATGCGGAGAATGACTTAAGGAGGCTAATACAAGCGTCTTGCGCAAAGTAAATTATGAAAGATCATTTAGCATTGAGCTTGACTCGATAACTGGACTGTATCTGTATTGGGAATACTTGGAAATTTTTAATTTACGAATGATCCTTGTTAGTAAATTGAAGAGAACATACTTAAACTTATCACCTGAAAATCTAAAATTGTCTTGTAGTTACAAGGGTTGATTATTAAGTAATATAAAAATTAACAAACCGATAGATAAGTAGATAGAGACGGTGCCGATGTTACGGGGGTCACTCTAGAAGTAAATTTTTGATCTCGTTGTATCACCTCGCCAAAAGTAGGTTGCATTGCGTTATTTACCTGAAATCCGCACGGACAAGCCGCGGAAGGTGATGGCCGTGAATGTCTGCTCGTGACGACCGCCTCAACTTCGACAATTTAGACTTTGTGAGAATCCGCGTTCGGGAACAATGGCGCCGCTTAAAGCCCTCGCTGCGTCCGCGGGCTTCTGGGAACCACCGGCGAAGGGTCACGGCCGCGGCGCGATTTGATTGTAAATTAATTCGCCCGCAACTGCAAGGAAGCCCGGGGAGCACATCCTGTGCCTTGGGCGCCCTCGGGCGTGTAATCAATTCCTGCCGAAGTTTTCCATTATCAGCGGGGCCGCGGGCCCGCCACTTTCTCCGCTAATTACCATTCGATGCCCGGCAGCTCCGAGGCCGGCCGGCTGGCTTAAAAATTCGCGAAGCGTTAGGTGTTGGTGAAAAGCGCGCCAAGTGGCGAAACAATAGATTTTCGTCCGCGATAATCGGCCGGCTGACTCGGACAGCGGCCGGTTTTTTCTGTATTATATTACTTCTATAAATTATTTCGGTATTGACCGCGCCCAAACTTTCCAAATTATAATGACCGCGGCAGCCTGTATTAATGATCTATTGTGAGCCAGCAAGTTGGTCTGTTCTAAATGTCATTACGGGCTGCGACCGGGTACGCACCATATAAATGATTCGAGGATGATATGGATTTATTGCGCGAGAGAGAGCGCCGTTGCAGCATCGCAGCCTTGTCGGCGCTTTTAATTGCTTTTGCGTGAAAAACAAAGGAGGGAAGCGGCCATTTACATCTAAATGGCGCGACGTTGCGAAGTTTTCCACATTTGCGCGTTGCACAAGGGGATTTCTTATGAAAATGCGGGTTTTGCAAGGCAGGCCTGCAACAGCACACAATGGGCTTGGGGCCTTGAAGGCGCAGCTCTCCTATTGTAGTTTTCCACCTTGCAGCAGTATTGGCCAGATCATTGTCGGTGCCGTTATTTAATTTGCAATTAAGTTTCAATTGCAGAATGGGAAAACAATGGACATCTTAGCAATTAAGTGATTTTACTTGAGCAGCTTTTGGTAGAACTTTTTTCCAACAACTTTGGCTCTATTGCATATTTTTATCCATTTTGGGGTTAATTGGAAGCAAGTAGATTATTATTAGTATCAGTATACGACAGATAAAAGAGAAAGTTTTATCTTAGTTTTGATATTCTCATTCATTTAGAACTGAAAATAAATGTATGAAATAGCCCAAAACCAGAAAAGATTTTTCTATTAACTTTCTGATAAATATTCACTTTTAATTGCTTTTAATACTTTTAGTATACTTTTCTCAGTAGACTTAATCATTTATCAAAATGTATATTTGGTTAAGCTAATGAAGAATTGCCAAATGTAGCTTTGTAGATCACTTTTAACAGTGCGTTTTAATTTTCAGTTTAGTTCTTCGATGGTTTATGCTTAATATTTATACTACTCAGTTGAAAAAGTATGGTAACTTCAATTTGAAGCTTACGTGAAATTCGTAATTCAAAAAACTTTTTTCTATTTTGTTGGCACAACTTTCAGCGACATTTGCTCCCAATTTTAATTTGATATGTTAGATAGTTTATGAATTAAAGCAGTTTATTTCTATCAGATCTATCAGATTTTTGCCTTTTTTCGATTTTTAAAACGTCTAAAATTGTTGGACAAAGAACAAATTAAATTTCGTGTTATAAAGAAAATTAATGTTCCTGAAACATTTAAAATCGCATAGAAAGCATCGTCGATCAATTTTTATTAAAAAAACTATATTCCATTGACATAAGCTGTTCAGAGAAGATCGAAGACAATATTTAAAAAAATAGGAAGAGAGTAACGGGAAATCGTTATATAACTATAAGAGAGCTTGCTGAATATGTTGGCATGTTAATAGGTTCAGTATGCGCAATTCTAAATGATGTTTTGGCATTGAAACGTTTGTCGATAAGACTCAGCCCAAGAATCCAAAAAATATTGCCCAATAAGCCTTGTATTCTCCAAATATGTCATTATACGATTTTTTCTGTTCAGGAGATTAGGAGACCACTTTGGGACACGCGGTTTGAGTCAGCTGAATCAATAAAACAAAAATCGAATGAACTGCCGATGAAACTTCGAAGAAGTGGTCACGAAAAGTGTTTCCAAGCCTGGATTAAACGTTAGAGTGTATATCAATTACTTTGAAGGAAACAAAATAAATTTTGATGAATAAATAAACAATACGTGCTAAATAAAATTGTATGCAATCCATTCATAAGAATGAAAAATTGTTTTCCAAACTGATGTTTGGATTGTGAGATGATTATCTTATTGTTAGCTTATCTTACCGGCGCCTTTTTTTCCTATCAGTGGCCTATGTTCTTGCTTTGCTCCAAGTGGTGCCCTTTTCTTTACAATTTTTCCAGTCTTCTGAGTCCAAGATTAATTAGGTCTCCCTATGCATCTTTTTCCTAGCGAGTCCCCCAAATATGCTTAGGTATTGCATCTTTCTTTGTTCTAGCAACGTGTACAATTCATGACAGTTGTCTTATTACTTCCAATCTATGTCTTATTTCAGTATTCCTTATTGTATCAACTTTACTCACATTTGCAATGGTCTTTAAATTTTTTATTTGATAGCCTCGTAGTTGTGAATTTTTTATTTAGTCCCGAGACTTGCTTTTAAAGATTAGAGACGGAAGTATTTTGACTTTGTATATTTTGACTTTGGTTCTCGCGGTAATTTACCTTTTTTTTAAAGTTATACGGTATTTAATGCTATTTAACTAGTTTAGATTTTTGTTTTCTATTGCTACAGTTATATCTTCATCGCCTCTAAATATCAGCATAACTTTGGATTTAAGTACGTTTACCTTCATTCCCGCTTAATATTGCGTTTCATATGCTTAAATTCTTATATAGAGTGGTTTGCCTGCTTGCAAAAATTATAAGATCATCAACATAGAAAATCTTGATTGACATGATATCCTGTGCTTTTTGTCCAAGTATGTCCATTGCTTGGATTTAATTTTAAAGGATTTGTTTGTGAAATTAAATTCTTATTTTGAAAAAAATTATAGAGCACACATTATTCTAAGTACTGTTCATTGTTAGCTACAACTTTTTCCCCGGAGTAAGAATTCCTCTTCCTGTAATGCAATTCTCGAATCAACCCATTATTTGATATTTTCAAAAAAGTCGAAACATTGCCCAGACAGGCCATGCGTCATCGATCGAAACAAATGTTAATCAAAAAGGGCAATGTCTGGCGAATACGTGGAGGCGGGGTGTTAAGACAGCCCATCGAAGTATTTCCAAATAGTTTTTGACTTGGTTTGCATAATGTGCCCGAGCGTTGTTGGCGTATTCCGGTCGTCTTTCTGTTTCATTTGATCAACTGTTGTCGGTAGCTATTTCCAGCGATAGTTTTGCCTTGTTTTAGCAACTCATAAAACACTACGCCTTTCTGAGTCTACCAAATAAAGAGCATTACCTTCGAACCATATACGTTTTGGTTTGGAATTGATGTTGAAGTCGATGGTAATATTTGGCCTGGCAAACATCTGCTCTTAGGATTCTCGAAATTAATTCATTTTTATCAATAATTACGATACGATACAAAAACCTCTTTTTGTGCCTTTGAAGGAGCTATTAGCAGTTGAAAAAACGTCTTTCGACATCTCTCAGCTTCATTTCGTGTAGTACCCAATTTACTTGATTTTGTATCATTTCAATTGCCTTCAAACGTTTCCTGGCGGTCGATAAATCAACATTCAAGAAATCTACCAATTTTTTAAGCCTTTAATATGGACCTTCTTCATCCAGCAATACCTCAATTATGCATCTACAAATTTTTTTGGCTGATACGGATGCTCCTTGTCTTCCCTGTCAAAATCATCACTTTTAAATCGTTGAAACCAATACCCACAAGTTGAAATCGACGAAGAATGTACTAATCGCAAAAAAGTACTATGGCACACTCTTTATGTTAATTTCGAGCCCTAATAATAAACAACGCACTTGGGATCCGGCTTTATCTTACTTCTTTATCTACTCTAAATTCATTTGTTGGCGTTCCATTAACTCTTATTACATGGTATATACTTTGTATTCTAACAATTAATTCGCCAGCTCTCCATATCACTTCTGGCGGTAAGGTATCAAAAGTTTTTTCTAGATCGATTGCGCCTATACGTGTCTTTTCTTTTAATTCAAGCGTTTTTTCTGCAATCTGTTCGAGTCCTAACCTCCATTCTTGTGTACTTCTTCCAGGAAGAAATCCAGATTGGTTTCTGTTCCAGTGAGGTTCGTACGTGAGATACGGCTGAGATGTTTTGTTAGCAAATTTGTTGATTAGTTTTCAATATACTCAATATTCTCTTCGTTAAACAAACCCGACTCCTGCTCCACTTGACTGTTGCGCCACTTTCTAAATTGTTCTTAGCATTCAGAAAACAATGGACTGGAAACAGATAGGTTTCCGTTCTCATGATAACATGGGCGTTTTTCAGGTTTCAGCTTTTCGGAAGAGCACTCATTAATTTTTTCGGCGACACCTCCAGCCGCCCAAAAGCGCCAGTATTGTGTTGGCCGGAGGGCGCCCGAAAGCCTCACCGAGATCCGCTAGGCGTTTTTTGCCCGGTTTACAGGCACAGCCAACAAAGCAGCCTGCTGCTCCTTCGTCGTATCTCCTGTTCAGTTTTTTCCGCGCACTCATTATGCATGCGAGAACCTGCAGCAATGCATATTAAATCAGGTATTTGTTTTGAGCTCCTATCCGGTCGCAGAATTAGAGCTGCAAATTGTGAGAAGAAAAAAGAGGCCAGCAGCGCCGTGTCCGGCTGAAAAATTCAATTTGCATTCCGCGTTCGGCATTTGCATATAATGTGATATAATGTCGTGCGCCGCACTTCCTACAAGCGGAATATCTAAATCCGCGCGGCGTTTTTGCGGCCGCGGCGCGAAATTAACATCGGAAATTAAGATTCGCCGCTGCATGCGGCTGTGCGCACGCTGCCGCTCATATGCATAATTCCGGCTGATTTTAATAAAGTAGGCAGCGGCATTTAATTACGCGCCGCCAGGTTGCTCGTGACGGCGCAATTTTTTCAGTTTCGCCCATTGTTGCGATACTCATTTAAATTTGATTATTTAAGCAGTTGTTGCTCTGCTCCCCGTTTTCGCATTCCTGCCGCTAAAAAATGACACGCAGGAGGTGCTTTGAGGCTCAACTCACCTACACGGTGATCCAAATTGAACTTCGGTTCTGTAAATGTTCGAAGTTTGCATTTGTACAGTTGGTATTTAAATACATCACAAAGTCCATTAAAGACCATTGGAAACGCCGTACAATTATGAACTGGGTTTTAAAGCACACAACAGTTACTGCTGATTTTTTCAATAAAAACTCATGTCGAGTCGTGTAGTGCTATTTACGAAATAACAATTCACTAACAAAATGTCCTGTTTGCTGTGTATTGGAAACTCGTACTTTTTTGAGGATAAAGCTGGAAGCGCTGTTACTGTCATTAGTCTACGCTATCGGGATATGTTAAACAATGTTTTTCAAATAAAACCAACTATTTAAACTTGAATGACATGTAGTTTCAACAAGATGGACCCACATGTCATAGAATACGTCAAACATTCACTTTACTTGAATCCAAAATTTTTTGGTCGTGTCTCACAGAGGGATGATATCGATTAGACTTTTTCCTCTGGGGCTATTTGAAGAAAAGAGTTTGTCAACAAATCTGCTACGATTGCAGGATTAAAATAGAAGATCAGACGGACAACTGCTGTAATAGAGCTGCATTTATGGAAGCTAAACGACTGATCGCATATATATATCAGCGGTGTCGTGGAGGACATTTGCCTAACTCATATTTCATTCGTAACTGCCAAGTCTATTTCAAACTGATAGCGATAAAATTGATATTGTTACAATATTTTGTTTTGTTTAGGAAAAAATTCCTAAAGTTCAATTTGGATCACTTTTTATTTTTGATTTTATTTATTATAAAGTGATAAACCTACATATCGTCTGTGATCAATAATTGTTCGTTTAAGACCTCTCAATTTCACATTGTAAATTACAAACAGAGTATAATATTAAATATTTCAAAAACTTTCTAAAATCAATACATTAATTAGTTCTTTTCACCCTTCTAATCTACATATTTATTATTATCATTAAACTTTATTGTGTTTTTATTATAAATATGGAATTTATCCCTCTATAAATTGTCACTTTAGTATCTCACTACGTTTTCTATTATCATGATTATAAGGAATCGTTTTGATGATCAATACACTTTTTTATTATATGCATAATGTTACATTAATACTTTGTCTTTGTATTCTGTGTCAAGTGAATGTGTGCCAGCGCTCCATAATGTCGGTACCCATAGCGCATAGAAAGTTATGAGGTTTTATGCTAAGGTCCATATAAGTAGCTTAAAAGGCAATGTTATCTAATGTTAATGGTAATAATTTGTCATCACATTAATTCCAATATGACCCCATACTTTAGTTACTTTAACACCCTTATCAGCAACAAACCTATGTTGCATATAATAACACACGATAAGGACCCATACCTTATAAACAAATACCGTTGACCCAATATCCCCCAAATTCACAATTCCAAGTAATACAAAAAACAGTTTTTTATAGCAGTGCTGAGTAGCACAAATGAAGATGAATGTATGACGGATGGTAAGAACACTTGACAAGCAGTCATTGGATATAAAAGAAAGACATAAAAGATTAACCAAACATGGAACCATCTCCAATAACACAAACAAATAAGTATTTTGAGTTGTTAGAATTAGTAGACGACGCAAGCACTATGGTACTAGCAGCATGGTTCTACCTATTGAACCACCAAAGCCTCCAATTTTTGTACAACGAAGAAACAAGAAATTGGTGAATCGTGTAACGCACATAATAGCCAATATACTGCCAAATGTGTGGTTAATTTATTCAAAACAATTTCTGTACTTCTAACGCCCATATAGAAATTACTGAGCATTTTCTAGGCAGCATTGTTATTGATTGCACATTAATTTAAACAGTTTTGCATATAAAATTGATATCTAGATCCTACAATCCCAACAGCTGATGTATAGCAAAATAGGTATAAAAAATTCGTAAAATTAAAAACATAGATAACATAAAATATAGTCAAAGTAAACTCGCTGAATATATGGAAGACATCTATAAAAATAACTGCAAAAAATATATACAAATTTAGTTTAATGTACAAGATATCAATATCACAATCAAACCAAATCGTACTGCAACCGGGCGTGCGCTTGTATTAAATGTGATAGTAACACTCTGAAACATGCATTCAAATTAGGGATACCCTAGCAACATGTGCGCTATGCACTTACAAAACGAAGTCCATCTATACACAGTACAATCCCAGAGGTTAACTGAGCAATATAAGGTGGATATAAGAAATTATTCTCGATCACCCACAACCGATTTACTTACAAATTCTCCTTACCCATAGTCTTGCACAATTTCTCTTTGAATGTAAGAGGTTGCTCAGTTAGATCCTGTAACAAAATATCACGATTTTACATATGCTTACAACAGTTATTGCCATATTTATGAAATAATGGCTAAATTTTTACGAATTGCATTAAAGGCTTCTAAATTTATTAACAAGAATAATATTGATATTCTGCTCATATTTGAAGCACATGTTACGGGAGTATTTATTACACTGAACATCCATATAATAGAGCCCTTTGTGGTGCTTCCAAAGTACGAAGAATATTTCCTATAAGCATTACTTATAGAACTGCAAACACACCAGATAAATATCTAGTCTAATAACTACAAAGGGTATATATAACATGACCAACTTGTTGGCCTGCCAATACAAACAAAATTCCGGATTAAAATTCTAAACAGCTGTCGAAGTTTCGATAAATCTGGATGATCTTAGAACTATAACTACTTTTAAAGAATGGTCTAGTATTTGCCACTATTATATATATTATAATAATCATGAAACAATCTAACTACTTTGTACTAGACGAACCGATTGGAATACATTTAAGCAATAGATATATGAACACATGTCTTGAGAGTGCAACAAACCATTTTATAACAATAATCCAAGAAGTAGCATGGTGCACTATACATCGATTTATACCCTAAAAAGACTCTTTTAATGATACAAAGAAAGAAAAACTAGATCAGTAGCAAAGCTTAAAAAAGAAATGGCCGATTTACGAAACTTTCTCCAATAGGTAAAATTGATGATACTGGGGCAAGGTCAGATAAAGAAAAAGTTGAACTTTTTGTCCAATATAGATCTTGAGATCGATAAAGTTTTGCAGATAAAAGATAAACATTTGCTACTAGCGAATTTTGAAATTGTTAAATTGTACAAAAGTGCCAGAAAAAGGCGCTCTTCAATATGATGGGTAGCCTACCCTGTTGCTCATTGAAATTAAAGTTTATTCAAATGATCTTAATTCAAAACCTGTAATGACGTTCAACGAAGTTTAACCCTATTCAGTTTGCTGTCAACATTTGTAACGAATTAATGAATATAATATGCTACAAATTTGAGTCCAAGTCATCAGTCTGTATTCAGGAAGATTTATTCGACTATACAACAATGTTATAGAATAACAAACTTAAATTCTCCCCTTCCCTAAACTTGTCAATAATAGTTTCCTCAGTTATCCTACATGTTAAGTAAGCATTTGGTCGTGTGCGTTTAAAATGTTAAAGCCCTACTTAACCAATCGATATTTCCGAACCAAATTTAAAGTGAAGTTTCTAGAATATGCCCAGTTTCTGTTGGTATTCCTCAAGGTCCCATATTCCATTTGATTTTTACTGCAAACATGCTAAATGCGCTAAGTACGACAAATAATAAAAACACTTGCAAATGACACTATGTAACACTTAACAAGTAAATGATTCTCACTCTTGCAAGATGAATTAAACGCTATAGAAATGGAAGAACAAGGAAAACGAAACGAAGTTTAACGTTTACAATACGACAGTGTGTCGGCTTGTAGGGCTCAATAGCATCCCCATACGGCAAGCTGAATACTTAAGCTTTCACATAGATGAAGGATTATTGTGGAAAATACTCATCTTGAAAAACTGTAAAGAAATGGACCTCTGAATCAAAATAATTTATTGGCTTACAAGAGTTACTAGAAAAAGAATTTTTTACTCACTGTGCCAGGCATAATTCAACGATTTCAATTAGAGATTCTGAAAAACATCTTTAATGCTTCTTGGTGTGTTTCCAATTATACCCTTCACACAGACTATAGCATTGAATATGTGGAAGACATAATTAGAAAGTGAACAGCAAGTCACCATGATTATTAACTTGGACGTACAGATGATACAGTCATAATACTAATACAAAGGTTGCACTGCAAGTATTTATGAGACCTAAAAGTCTAAAGATCTGAATCGTTTGGGAGACGGCATCACTGAGCCTTTGTCTATTTATAAATGTTATAAAATTAAGTTATAGATCTGTAATTAATTTTGATTGTTTTTAATTAACTGTTTTTAATTAATTTAATTAAATTATTTCATTTAACAATTAGTGCAACAACGTATTATACGCACATAAAACATTTTTTAAATCATATAATATAAAGATAAAGCAAAACAATAAACAATACAATGAAATTGTAGTTAAAGCTGGTTGTTGCAACTACAAACTTTAAATTTACTGTTTCATAGGATCATATAAAGAAAATATTTGATAAATCGTTATTGGCATTGTGCAAAGATAGACTTAGAAGCAACACAATATCAACAATGTAGCTTGGTATAGTCTTGTACAGCGATTATATAAGCAAGTGTTGTTCCACGCAATAAGAGAGTCCAGAAAGGCAATCAAAATGATCTTTATAGATAGAAATATATAACCTAAAACAACTGTTGATGCATCATAATCAGCAAACTCCTTTCTTCAGTTTAAGTCTTTTATCCTTCCCAGAATTTATTGAGATATTAACACATACCTTTTTATATTGTGTATTACATTAACTTTTATAGATTTTTTATCTGAGTCTCGCTATTACTTTATTACTGATTTTGTTCTCACCGAAGATATTTTAATATCCTTCAAGCTTCTTGCCCCATCTCTGCTCTTTTTTGTGTAGTTTACCTATTTAACATGCTCCACGCGATTCTTTTAATTTAAATCTGTAGTACATAGAGAGCTTTCGTTTCTTTGTGAAGACTACCTGAGATTAACTATACTTTATTTTCTAAATGCTCTAACTCGTAGATGTTCTCCGAGTTCATTTTAGCTTAACATGAGCACTTGGAATTGTTAATTTTGATATTGTATGTGGATAAGAGCATTTTTCTATCAATGTCAGGACTATTTTTATGTAGCTAGAAGAAAAAGCTTATATCTTGGTAGACTACTGTATCGCTAAATATTCCTTATATGAATAGTCATTCGTTTTGGCAGAACGTCTTTTCTAGAGCAATTTAGATGTGTTTTCAAAGATTACTCTAAGTGATTGGTTCAATAATGGTCACACGATATCATTTTTAGAATTCCATCGTCTGCGAATGTACCTAGTTGACATCATAGTGAAGATTATTAAGTATTACTGTAAAACCTAACATGAAAATAATTCTATTGCCTTCTAGAAAAGATCTAAATTAAAAGAGGAGTTAGGCTAGATGATACAATCCCAGAAAAACTCTTTATTCTCACCCTAGAATACGTTTTCAGAAACCTCTCATGGGAGCAAAAAGACATAAAAATAGATTGATAATATCTGAGCAATTTGAGACACGCGGATGAAGTAATCCTCTGATTTCAATGAACTGCAACGGATGATAGAGGGACTCAATCAAACAATCGAGAAAATAGGGCTTCGAATAAATCTTAGCAAAACCAAAATAACGAGTAGAGACAACATCCAGATTACTATAGAGGGAAAACACATAAATAATATGGATAATAACACATCTCTCAATGAGTCTGTAGGGTGACTAATAAAACTAATAAACACAACTGTTAGGCAAAATTCGACATTATTCATTAAGATGGTCTCCTTCAAGAGTGATATATTCATTCCAACGCTTTTCTAACATTTCGATGCCTTTTTTGTAGAACGATTTTTCTTTGACCTCAGTTTCGGCAATTACTTTTTCTATGGAGACAAATATTTTTTCCTGGAGCATTCTTTTTAGGTTTCAAACAGATAGTGGTCGTTGGAACCCTGATTCGGATCATACGGTGCGATTTGTGCAAATTTGCCATTGTTGCAATCGATTTGTGACACGGTGCGTTATCTTAGTAAAAGAGCACGTTTTTCTTCTTCATTTGAGGTCGTTTCTTTACAATTTCTTCCTTCAAACGCACCAATAACGCCACATAATATTTGCTATTAATGGTTCTTTCTTTCTCAACGAAATCGATGGATAAAATACCGTGCGCATCCCAAAATACGGAAGCCAAAACCCTACCAGCTGATATTTACGTTTCTGTTCGCTTTGGACGGCTTTTGCCCTTTGCTGCCCACTCAGCTGACTGGCGATTTTACTTTGGAGTGTAGTAATGGATCCATGTTTTATCCATTGTCACACACCCCATAAAAAATCCTTTTTATTGCGCTGAAACAGCTCTTAACAGCGCTTTGAATCGTCGACGCGCGAACAGAGCTTTCTCATGGACAAATGTTTATGCAAAATGTTGAATATACTGCCTTCTGATATTTTTAAGGTGTCAGCTATCTCAAGCAACTTCAATTTACGATCGACCAAAACTATTTTGTAGACTTTTTTATGTTTTCTGGAACAACTGCCGAATTTGGGCATCATCGATGTTTGTACGGTTGCGTTTTCTACCATTTGCCTCAATGGAGTAGAGTCTGAATAACACTTGTCAAGCCATTGCTTTATTTGAACGATATTTTTTCCCATTAAAAAGCAATGCTTTATCAACACACGAAATTCAGATTTTGCATTGTTTTGAAAATTACAAAAGTAGCATCACTAAAGCCACTGTAACTTGTGAACTAAACATCAGATTGTCATTAAATAATAGACGCGTATTATTTGAAGGTCAGTACTTTCTAAAAATTATATGGATTTGTCATTTGTGGCGCCATGTAGCAGTTATCCTACAAACTTATTGAATTATGTGTTGTATATCTGGGGCGCAATGTAACCATCGGTAAAGAAACTTTGATACCTTGAAGAGGCGGTTTATTATGGACCTCTTTTGGAAACTTCAGATATATACTACAGAATAAAAACGTACCCATAAATCTAAAGCGAAAAGTATTTGACACATGTATTATACCAGTAACCACACATAGACTGGAAACCATAGCCTTGACAAAAAAAAAACAGAAACTCGGCTACGAATAATGCAAATGGTCATGAAAAGAAGGATGTTGGATATCCCCATAAGAGATACAAATGTAGCAATAAGACAAAGAACAGGAATAACAGATATCATGGAACGTATCGCAAAACTGAAGTGGAGCTGAGCAGGCCACATAGCTCGGGACATCAAACATCACCCACTAGAGACCCAAAGAAATAAGGTGAGGTAAAGGACCACCGCGGATAAGATGGGTCGACGATACAAGGAAAATAGGTGTTGTACTAACAAGCACGAGATAGAAATGGATGGAAGAATTTGGAAGAGGCCTACATCCAGAAGTTTTTTTATTTTCACTTTACCAATTTAGGGGTACTTTAATGTCATTCATGAACCAAAAATAATCCCTCTTTTTATGTTCTTTCAATTTTTCTTTCTAAATGTATCTAGATAAAGAAGCTTGTATCTTGATAGTATATTTAATCACTAAATTTTTCTTATCAAATTATCATTTATTTTGGATGAGCATCTTTTCTAGAGCAACGTAGAAGTGTTTTCAAAATTTATTTGAATTGCGGTCGTTTATTCTTTTTAGAATTCAGTGCAATTATCTGTGAATGTACCTGATTGACATCATAATGAAAACATTGAGTATTAAAACAATTTCATCGTCTTCCGGTGCCTTTCTATATTCTCCTCATGATTTTCATTGAAATCAAATCAAGAACAGGTTCATATTACTATCTTTATTGACAATGGAGTATTAGATATCTAAGATCTTTTATTTTATTTTGGTTATTTAGTCTTCTGTGCACTTTTTGTTGATTATTGCTGTCATTTTGGTTTACCAACTTTTTTAAATCGGCTAGGTTTCTTGTATTGGGTTTTAAAAATTTTACAAAAATTTCTTAATATTAACAGACCTAGTCTGACAAGTCAGAATCTAAATGTTTTCTTGCAGATTAAAAGATATTAAAATAACCTTATTCTGTTCTTTACTTTGTTCTCTATGCTGAGCTTTACCTTTAACATTTATTTTATGTTAATAAATTGAAATGGAAAACGCATTGATGGCTTTAGGGCGAAATAGATTTTTGACTCAGTTGACTGAAGATAAAAATTCGTGGGCTTTTTGTGCATGTACTTGAAGAAGGTTATTCATCTAAAAAACGGACGTCTCTCGGTATCAAATCTGCATGAGCAGTTGAACGGCGAAGCGACCGACGAAAGTGAAACTACTCGGCTGTCCGGATAACCGAAAGTAGTCCAAATCGAGCTTTTTTGTTCGGCAGGTCCTGCAGCGAGTCGCGAACTGAAACTGCCGCTGCTAATAAACGGAGACGGCCATAAACTGCCACGACCGCTGCTTCCAAATAGTTCGCCGGCATCGGACTAATTAGCCGCTAATGAACGGCCGCAGGTGAAAATACTTTCGTTAGATGTCCCGGGCGTCCGGGCCGGCCGGGCCATTAAGGCGGACCCCGTCGCACTCGACGCGCTGTTCACTTAACTTTTTGCCAGCAGCGCGGCGAAGACCTCGAGCACTTAATAAGTTAATAATATCCAGGTAACGGTCGGCCGAGAGGAAAAACGCGCCTCCGCGCGAAGAGCGGCTTATCCGGCGAGCCGCGCGCGGCCGTCTAATGGTCGTGCGAGACGGGGCGACGCGCGAGCGTGTGTGGACCGAGATCCTGCGATAACACACAGTAGGATTATTGTTATTAATCATAGCCGCCCGGGGCTGCGCCGCGCTAAACACCTGGGCCAGTGCCATTGTTTTAGCGCCGCGATTTAGTGCCCACTATCTGGCCCGACTTTCTTTTCGCCCATTATAATTTCAGATTTATTGTGTTATAACTTTATTACCGTTGTGCAAATATCGGAGCGCGCCGGGGCGACCGTAACGGCGGCGCGGCCGTTTAAACTGATAAATATTAATTGTTGCTAACGCCCGTTCGCGCCTGGGAGATAAAACGCCGACGTTTATGGCGTTACGTACGCATACCCACTTTATCTTTGGCTGCAATTTAACAGGCCGCTGAGCACTGCAAAGCTCATCGCTTGTCGGACTCTGGTCTTCTGTACGTGCACTTAATTTAAGAAGTTTTGGTTACATACTTGGGCGTAACGCTTCACATGCCTGCCACTTAAACTCGAAACTATACCGCATTAAGAATGTAGCAACGTTATCATATCGTGCAGTAGAGAAATGCAGTGTCTTTCTCTTTCCTTTCATGCATTATTTAGAGTAACATAACGTATCCACCACATTCAAACAGCAACAGGCACTTACAAGATTTATCCAGATTATTTATCTAAAAACCTCTTAGGATCTAATTATGAGTGTCCACAAAGTTTTAATTTAACCCTGCACGTATGTCAGATGATAGCATTGAAGCAACAAGCATTTTTTATGGGAACGTCTGCTACAATCATCTACAACTTAGATACGAATTTTCATACCAATTTACATGAAAAAAGTCATCACTTTTTGGAAATTATCCAAGTAAAAAGCACTTTTCTGTAAAAAGCTGGAATATATCTATTTATCTCCATTTATATATTAAAGTCCTGCGGTGATTAATTATACTGTGAAACTACAAAACGCACATGGCAACATTATATACCAAAATTAGCAGGACAACACCAAGATGTTCGCTTTTAACTTAAAAAAAATATTTTGCTCCAAACCTTCAAAATAACAAAGAAAAAACGAAAAAATGAACTCGGGAAAACGTAATCAATTAATTTGGCAAAACTAAAACGAAACAAAAGCCATATCCAAAAATATACATTTAAAGAAATTTTGTTTTTGAAATTGAGAAAAAAACATCTACATTTCTCTAGAAAAGGTGTTTAGCCGAAATGAATAACAATTTGTATAAGGAAAATTTATTAGTCTATACCAAGATAGAAGCTTCTTTCTTTGGCTGCACTTAGGCGAGAAAATGGACAGTGTGAAAAAACACGAAACAATAGAAAAAAGAGGGACTTGTTACCTTTTGGATTATAAATGATATTAAAGTACCGCCAACGGGCGACCAATAAAAAAAACATCCTCATCCACATACAAGGTGCTCGGAATAAATTTGAGAATTTCCTATAGAAGGGAAAAATAAAAAACCAAAAACAAATGTATTTAAAAAAATGGGAACAGTGATATGAAGATTAAAGCAGCCACGACAGAATCATTCAAAGAAGCCACCCCGAGTATCTACCGCAGCGATCGATCCGGGTCCTTAATCTGGCATATGCGGCCTTTGCGGTGTCCCTAGACAAAGCTTCAAATGCCTCCTTTATTTTGCCTGGGTCTTTGTGCTCAAGCAGTACGATTCTCAACCACAGACATAAGGTCTTTTTAAGCAACCCTCTCCAACCAAGGCGTAGCCTGCTCAAAGTGTAAGGTGGCATGACACCACCTTTACTGGAGGCATATCTAAAAACCATCACAGTTTGAGGAAACTTGATCTTCAGTACACGAGGAACGTCATTTGGATTGTAGGCAAGCGATCTGTTGTTCTATATGTTGTGCAGCTGGTCCCACCAGAAATTATTTTCATCAGAGATGAACCAGATTATTCCTGGTTCAACAGAATGTTTCACTTACTTGAAGAGTTTCTTTGCTTTTGTCATGTGGTTTTCTTAAGTTGGCCTTTACGCCTCTTATATGAGTGGTTTTCATTTAAAATTAGCTTTAGGGTGAAAGCTGCAATAGCAATTTCCCAAATTAAAGCTCATATTACTTTACCTGGGCTTTCCACAACTTTATTTTGCAATTGCTGAATGAATTCTCGTGTAAGAAAGCAAATGAAGCATCTGCGGTGTCCTTTTTTATAATCCAAGTTTTCGTAGTCTCCGTTGTAGCTCTTCATTTCACGTCCTATTGTTTTCACAGTGTTCAAAGGGTACTAAGCATCGTCATGATGCAGGTTACTCTTTTCCAATATTCAGGTGGCTTCTACTTGTTTATTGCACTTGATTTTGACATTTCTAAACCGTGGTGATTAGGTTTCACAGTGGCGTCCATTACTGCATCTCTGATTGCCTTCTTCTGGGCTACACCATCGCATCATATGACTATATCATCAAAAAGCTTTATATAAGTATCGTGTAATATTGGTGTGATATCTGCTCCGCATTTCTTGTTGTATTAATGGAATATGTGAAATTATTTTTTTATATCTTAAAAAATATGGATTATGGGATCGCTGTATTAATATGTTAATTAACTGCTAGAAACTGACAGTAGAGATAAAGGTAGACGAACTTTTTCTATTAAGTTTACGGAGTACATAAGTTTGGATGTATCAAATAATATCTGAGGAGTGAGAACAGCCATAATGTCGAGTAAAACTTCTAATCCACTCATTGTCACAATTTTCCTGGGTGAAGTAAATTCCATTTGAAACTTTAATCCACCTTTCCATAGCCCAGTTAAGTGTATTGAATTTGTTTTTTAGTTTTATTTTTTCTAATACTATTTAGCTATTTCAACTTTTTCGAGTTTGACTCACAACTGTTGAGTATGTGGAACGCTTCGTTATTTCAAGCTCCACCCTCATCTTTGAATTTGATTAAGCCGCTCTGTTTTTTTCTAAATGGCGTTTCTAGGTCATGTGAGCCTTGTTATTACCGCACTTACTATTTCTTTTGTTCCAACTCACTTACTTTCAAAAATGAGTTAACAGTAAGTGCCTTATTTTAAACAAACCCATGATTAGGAAGCTGTCAATTTGCAATTGAGTATTATGCAAGACCCCGGAACAAAGAGTTTCGGAGAGCAACTGCTGAAATGAGAACATTTCTAGAATATCCATGTTTAGTGACGATCACTATAACTAGTTTATTAGGCCCGGTTTTTTATTTAATTTACCCACCCGACTTACATGTAACTCTAAATACTGTAATTGGAACATTTAGAAACGATACAATTATTGCTTCACAACAATTATATAATAAAATATACCTACTTCAAGAATAGTTTAGTAAGTGGAAAATTAGAGCAAATCCTTCACGTTAAGAAGAGAAAGTGGTCCACCTATCTATCTGAAATACCACATGCTATAAAAAAGGTAAGTGGGCTATGTGGAAAAAGTCCTCTTTTTTCTAAAAATTTTATAAAATCATAATCAGATCAATTAAGACGCACGCCTTGGAACTGTGAAACTATTCCAGTATGTCAAATTTAAAAATTATTAAAATATTTTAACTTTGAGTTTTAAAACAAATAGCAATTAATCAACACGAAATAAAATATGATTGTCGATAATCTACTCGAAGCACCAACTTTTAAGCGACTCAAAAAGAAATGGCCTCATGACTTTCTAATCAAAGTAATGCCATCGGGCTGATTCCTTCGCTTTAACTTACCATCAAATCAGCCCATAGAACATATATTTTGCATTGTTCTGATCGCCATCGCATATATTAACAAAAAAAAATAAACATGAGGGTGTATGCCTTTAACAAAGTGCAATTTAATGTGGAATTTTTTTATTCCTATTTTCACTGAAACTATCTAGAGAGGAAGAGGCTTTTGATGAATTTTGCATCTAAATAATAAGAAGCAGATATTCATTCTACTTTCTCAAATTAATCAAAATTACTATTGGATACAATAGGGAAACATTCAGATTACAAAGTCGCTACATACTAGAAAAGCTTTTTAGCAAACCTTTCAAAACACGTGCTACCACAATATGGACTTCTGCATCCTCTAAAGACAGTCGGTGAACCAACTGTTCTACCTCTTTCCTCGGAGCTTAACAGGCTCGTCTAAAGATCTTTTCTTTTTTACTTATTCTTCACGTTATAAAAACCAGGTTTTGTCACTTTTTATGAAGTTGTTGACCTTGCAAGGTCTTCTATTTTCAGATTTATTGAGCATCTCGCGGAACAACCATGTTTTCGTTCGTGTCTTCCAAACTGAAAATTTTTTGTTAGATCTTTTAATACCGTCTGAAGATGATTCTACAGGAGCCGTTTCCTATAAACACTGGTAAACACTAAAATCGCAAATTTATAGAGAAAATTGACCAGCATGTCAGACGACTTTGCAAATTTCTTTCATTGCTACATTTCAGAAGCAACATCTAGAGGTATTATTTTTTATATTAAGTGTTTATCTTTGTGATTAGAAGAATTGTAAGGGGAATTTTAATATTCAATACTGTAAGTTTAATTTAAAAAACGGGTTGATTGTTAAAAGTACAAATCCAATCAAATCGATTTAATTAATCTATTTAGTTGATGATAGTTCCACACTTCCCGACCATTTCGATTTTTTTTATTTTCTTATTTATAGTGGTGAGGATGAATACGGGCTTACATTTAATGTAATCTTCTGCAACTACTTCATAATCTGCTACAAGCATATCGCTCATGTACCCTGATTCCGGCAAGTTGCTACAATTATTCTTAAATCTGCTCATGATTTATGTATATAACTGGTCTTATTTTAAGGTCTATTGTGGTAATGTTATTTGAATTCCTGGCAAAACGTATCAACGTAATGCTTTTTGTGTATAGCGCTGGTTTATTGGGTTCGTTAATGTGCAACGACTGCTGTGAAATTTGTGTTGTACAAGATGTTACAATGGAGGTAAGTCTGAATCAAGAACTTCAAGTTTTATTATTTATTTGGTGGCCGCTTTCTAGGACGAAGTTTCAAATTTGCAGGCCAGGGACCGCAAACATTGGTTTGATGTTTGTTCCCTACATGAACAGAAAGTGTTTGTTATGGCTGTAGATATGCAAAACATCTTTCCGATGAAAACTGACGTCTTGATCTATCGCTAAAGTTTAAAATACGCACAGACATGTACAAGCACTGGGGCGGTTGAGGACTGCTGCCAAAGCTCAAAGGTTGGCCCGCGGCTGAAAAACAACCGTCCGCGGCCGCCGAAAAATATGGCCTCGCCGCGCTCGGCCGCCCGAAACTTGATCTTTCTGAAATCTGCAGGAAATCCACCGAAATTATTAGCGGTTATTAATCTTCCCTAACAAGCCATTATTTCATTGTTTTTATGCATCTCCTGTCCGCTCTCCGTCGCGGCCCATTAATTGGCCGGCGGAACGTCGGCCGCCGAATCTCGCCGCGGATTTGAATATTGCCTCTAATGAATGAAAACTAGAAGCCATTAGTATCGGGCCGCAGCGGCGGCCGCCCTCGTTTCAGCGGTTTTTTCAGCGGCAGCGGCTGGTGGCCGTCGAGTGCGGAAACACGTTTTGGTCAAGGGTAAACGCGGACAGCTAGCGCAACTTTCTTCTCTTCAAACTATACAAAGTTAACATTATTTGGGTTTTTTGATTTACCCGTTTTAATTCACTTTCTATAACGGAGTAGCCCACTCTGCATAGCGAAGAAGTTTGAGGCTCTGTCTGATTTCTATGTTGATTGGGATTATCGCAAACCATGCGATGAGTTTTTGAAATCATCGAAAGAGCCCGTGCACTTACGTTGGCATTGCAGTTGCCCATTTAACCAGTAGCTGTCTGCTATTTGTTGGGTAAGCACGGTTGGCTATAGAAGGAAAAATTAGTCTTTTTACTAAAAAGTTTGTTTGAGTCGCCCAAACGTACTGGCTGCAAAGTAATCTTAGGCTATGATTAGGACTCACCCTTCCATCTACTATCTGCAAAGTGAATAAAGGACAAAACCTCTGAGAAGATAAGGCAGCTGAACTATAAAGATGTAGATGGTACCGTACTGTAATGGATCCAGCATCAACAATGTGCTTTTCGAGAGACCGTTTACTGAGTTAAAATTTGTAACGTTTGTTTTACAGATATGTAAGATAGTCGAAAAAGTTCAAGTTATGCTAGATATAAACAATGGTTACATGGGCAAAGAAACTCACAACGTCGACAAGTACATATCGGAGAACGTGTGGCTTGAGCTAAAGGAAAGGTGCTCCTTTGCTAGCGTTTTTAACGGCGATAAGATTGGCATTACCAATAAAAATACGCTAGAAAATATAATTGTTGATAGAACGTATTATGGTGCTAGTGGCAGAATAAATGAGGATTGGTGATAAGAAGTTAAAACACTCATTGTGTTTTAAGAATATTACCCGGTTGCTAGCTATTTACAGAGTGAACAAATTCACATAGATAAAGTTTCAGCTGCAAACACAATTAGCATTTCTGCAGCCGACAAAACACAAATTTATAAAAATATTGAAGAGTTACTTCAGGAAGAAGGTTGTCCAAACTGATGGAAAAATTTCCATTGATATGCTGGATGCATTAGTCCTTTTGTCAAAGCTTTTTTATCTTTCAGAGAGTTATAAAGGTTTTATACAGTAACTTTGGCCATAACTATCCTAAAATACTGACAAAACTCTAGGAGTAGCTACAGGACGAAGAATTAGAAGTTAATTCTGAGGAGTCCCAGGCAGACAGATTCTAGCAAGCTTGATACACAACCATAGTTGTTACTTGAAAACACTTTTAGGATGTACGGAGATGATTTCCTTAAAGGACCATACAAAATACAGGAAAAAATGCAAATAGTCCATTAAAAGACTAGAATAATTCAAACCAAGATAAACATTCTGTACCTAAAAGCACAATATTATAAAAATATTAAAGTTATTATAAAAAGAAAATTCAGTAATTTTTTGAGTTGTCTTTTTGGCATATAGGGAGTTTTAAAGCTTCACTGCAGTGGATTCAGCCACAACTATAGAGCCAGTTGTGAAGAAATCGTCACATTAGCGCCAAAATGGGGAAGCAATCGGACGAAAAAAAAGTAAAAGGAGAAGCTGAAGTTTGAATATAACCACTCTAATGAATTAAAACTAGAAACTATTAGTATCAGGTCGCAGCGGCGACCGCCCTCGTTTCAGCAGCTGACTCGCCGTTTCTTCAGTGGCTGATGGCCGTCGAGTGCGGAAACACGTTTTGCTCAAGGATAAACCCGAGCATCCAACGCAATTTTCTTCTTTCTAAACTGTGTGTAAAGTTAACATTAAATGGACTATTTTGGTTTTCCAGAAGAACTTATGTGTTAACTCACGAAGAAGCTGGAAGTCTGTGTACTTTCTTTGCTTATTGGTATTATTGCAAGCCATTCGGTGAGCTTCTAAAATTCTTAAAAGGGCCTGTACATTTTTGTGTTTTTGTTGGAATTGTAGCTGTCTATTTAACCAGTAGCAATATGACATTTGTTGGATAAACACGGCTAGATGTATGTTAGAAGGAAAATTTTGTCGCTTTTCTTGAAAAAGTTGGTTTGGTTGAAAAAGTGATGCTAGGTGATGATCCAGACTTGCGTTTTTAGTGTCTACCATATGGAAGTACAAGCAGAAGATGGTCAGTATGAAAAGGGCAAATACGGCAAAAGTTAAGGAGGCTGAACTATACAACACAGATCATACCGTAGTGCAATGGTTCCAGGATCAACAATGTGCTCTTCTGAAAACTAAAAAACTGAGAAGGTTCACCATACAGCTGTGAATCGGAGATTTCATTGCTTTAGGATAACTGGGGAAATTTAAATTACGTTATGATATAAACTACGACTATATGATGTCTTCGGAATTGGAAAGAACATCACCAATTGTAGGCTGAAAAACGCTTGGCTAAAGTTTCGATAAGATACGGTTAAAAGTGAAAAGTGTGTGTATTTCGGTGCTAGCATCCACCCATCGGTGATTGAAAAATCAAAACACTCATTGTATTTTAAAAATATTATGTAATTGTGAGCCACTTACATAGTGAAGAAATTAACATAGATGATGTTGCAGTTTTTTGAGCAAAATAATCATTTTGCAACCGATAAAATACAGACTTAAAGAAATAGTGAAAAGTCACTTCAGAAAGAAAATGCCGTTGAAGATTATCTAATCGGATGGGAACGTTTCGATTGGTGTGCTGGTTATAGCGGTTTTTCTCACCAAAACCTTGCAAAAAGCTGTAAAGCTTCACTACAATCAAAGAGAATCTGGCCACGGCTAAAGAGCCGACTGTGAAGAAATCTTTAAAGTAGCGACAATAGACGAGAAGAAACAATAAGACGGAAAAAAACTGAATTTAGCAAAACCCGAGGTATACAGCTTGAGACACAAGTTACTTCAAAAAATTTTCAGGATGTACAGAAATGATTTTAAGACTCTTAAAGAATCATCTAAAATACAGGAACAATGCAAACAACTTATTGAAAGAGTAGAATAATTCAAATTAAGATGAACGTTGAAGATCGAATCTGATGGAAAAATTACACGGATGTACCGGTTGCAGTTTTTTAAGTTAAGCTTTTTTGCTATGCAATGAGTTGTAAAGCTTTACTACAGTAAATTTGGTCACTACTATAGTCAATTGTAAAAAATCCTTAAAGTATCAAAAAATAATCAAAGAAAAGGAATAAAACAAAAAAAGAGAAGTAAAATCAGAGAATCCCCAAGAACCAAGTAACTGGAAAAAATTTTATAATGTACATAGATCATCTTAAGACAATTAAAAACCCACTTAAAGTAAAGGAAGAGGTGTGTATAATTTATTGGAGGATTAAAACAATTTAAAACAAGATAAATGTCATGCAGCCAATGATGCACAACATTCTAAAATATTGAAGAGTCACTACAGAAAGAAGATTCTGCTGAAGGTTGTCCAATTTGACGAAAAAACTCTCCCCTGATGTGTTGGCTGTCGTAGTTTTTTAAGATAAGTCTTTTCTGCTACACAGGGAGTTGTAGTGAAACTACTATAAAACCAATTGTAAAAAATCCTTAAAATGGCGACAAAAGGCAAGGAGAAGCAATAAGATAAAGAATAAGAAGAGAAATCAGAAAGATCCGAAACATATATCACGCAGCAAGCTTTGAAAGCAACCAAGTTGCTTGGAAAATTGTTCAGGATGTACAGAGATGTTTCTAAGTCTCTTGAGAAACCATTCAAAATCTAGAAAATAAATAACAACAATTGTCTATGATATAGGAAAGTTAATTTATTAAATTTTGTTATGGGAATTTTTACGGTATTTCATAAATATCCTGGGGGGGGGGGGTTAAACTTTTTAAATTTTTTGAAAATCATGTACAACTGATTTAAAATTGCAGGAGTACATCTGCAAGTAATTATTTTCGTTCAAGAAGGTTGTGACTTATATTTGAATATATTTTTAATATTAAATATTTAATTTAAACTGCTCTACTTTAGTTACAAGAGAACTCGAACGTGCCATATCCCACGTCGATAGTATTCGTAGTAAAGGTCCAGGTTCTCTATTTTTTCCAGCATAATTAGCCGCTCGACCGATCGACACCTGCAAATTATTTCTGTGATTGATAAACATGTTTTTGCATGACCCACATTGCAAGCCGGCCGTTATAATTGCGTTAATTGGTTCCATTGAGTTTAACAATGATTTGAATGAACGTATACCGAGCTTTTAATTAATTATCTCGTTCTAACTTTACGAACGTTTTTTTTGTGTAATGGTTTTTCGATTGGCAACAGCAATTCGATTTTGCACCTTTAAGAGTTTGAATAAATTGTTATTTCGACAGCGTGCTCGCCTTGAGCATTTAACCATGACAGAAGCTGAATAAAAGCCCAGTTTTAGGAACTTCGTCCATTACTTAGTAATTTATCTCCATACGGGTAATCGAACGATGTTTACAAGTACGTGAGAGCTTTGTTAACAAGTTGGGCTTTGGCCCGGCTTGTACATACTAACAAACGGGCTTGAGGAAGATAAGTTTTGTTTATGCGTCTATTTGTTTCCGCGTGATATAAATTATGAAGACGGCGGTACGTTGTACCGGGTGCGTTCAACTTTAACTTAACAAACTTGGGTGGACGTTTCTTATTTGAATTTGAGCAAGTCATTCGGTTCTGGCGAGCAGAATAAATTCCGAGCCGAACGGCGGCGGCCGCATAAAAATTCCGATTTCCCAATTGGAAAGCGCCCGTCACAGTTTTCCCTGGCGCTCCAAGTGGTTAATTGTGCACGGCACGCGAGCTCGCGTCTCGCGGCGCCCCATAAAAATTCGGCGGCGGTTAGGGGCGCCGGCCCGAGGCCTCTGCGCCTCCGGGGGCGTAATGGGGAGAAGAAAGGGTGTTTAGGTGGCGTGTGAATGCGCGTGCATGCGCGCACAGGCCCGGGGGCAGGCCCTGACACCCCGAGCCTAGCAACGCGATATTGACTTTTCACGCTTCCGCGCCATGTTCGAACATGGCGTCTCCGGGGGCATTACAACTCTATCAGCCATGAAAATGGAAACACATGCTTGGGCAAATATTGTCTGAAGGCTCGGCGTCACTTTGTACGCGACAGATAGCGCCAGCGCCGCGCGTGGCGCTTTATGGACGACCTGTAACCCGGAGCGCTTTTTTCTGTCCACCTGGCGGGGCTGCGCCTTTATATTAGTTTTCGGCGAAAATATAAAAATCCCCCTTACACCAGATTAGAAACTTGCAGAATTAGCGAATTTGATGACGTATACATTCTGATTTGTTTATTATTTATTATTATAAATAACAAAAGTTGGCGAAAAACTGGTTAAATAAAAATTCAATTTAAAACCTAGCATTCCATTCTTCTACCACATCTGGAACTAAAAAAGTGAAGGATTTGGGTATATATAAAATTTGGACAGTCAAATGAAAAAATGGGAGGAACTCTAGGGATACCCCATAAAAAGTATTGTTTCTAATAAAATTTAATTCTCCTTTAGGTTTTATTTGTTTATATGGAATTTTTTATGGTGACAATTTCTAGTTTAATTTTTCAGAATTCTTCTCTTGTATATACACAATTTTAGATGGGGAGAGTTGAATTTCAAACGAACTACCGTTTTTAAATTTGAGCAAAGCTTTGCTTGTTACACTCATTTCTATTTTATGTTAACTTTCTCATTATTAGTTGCCTATTTAATTATTTATTAAATCAATCTGTAGCATAATTAATTAAATCAACATGCAATTGGCTAATTAGCCTTACAGAATTGTGCATTTTACACCCCGTTGCCCTATAATCCGCACTACCATATACCGGATGTTCACGTAAATGTTTGCTTTAATAATATTTTTCAATTATGTCTAAACTTGGCTATCTATTTAGAAATTAGTTCCATTAAGAACACTATGCGAGACTAGTAATGGCTTTACAACAAATTAGTTACAGATCCGATGCCAGCAACCGTGAAAGCTAATGAATACAAATAAAGATGTTCGCCTAATTTCTTAGTTGGCTAAGTGTACATAATTAGCCCATAATCCCGCGGCCGGAGCCTTTTAATTTGCACTCGAGTGGAGATTTCCCCTTGCATTATTCGCGAATGATCCGGCGTTCGCGCCCAAAGTTGCGAACTGCTGGCGTGATTGATAACATCGCATTATCAGCCATCATTCTTATTCCGCGGGTGCGAACACAATAAAATTTTATGCCCGATAGCAGCAGCTTGCGTTCGGGTTGAGACACTCGTAAAACGCAAATCTGGAGTGGCACAAAGAGCGTTCCGTGCGGGAGGCGAATGCGCTTTGCATGCCCGCAAAAATTAATAACCAAGTCCTAATCTGCTGCTTTCGTTAATTCGCTTTCTTTTTCAGGTAAGTTGGCGTTGCTTTAGTTCGCTGCCGCCGGCACATCCGGTAAGTAGGGAGCCATCGGCGGCAAGGCTGCGGGCGCAATTTGATTGTAGAAAGCTGATTAGCATGCGCCTAATCTTAATAATTTTGTATTACAATATTGCGCCGGGAGTAATTGTGGCCGGTTATGAAACGCCATTAATTAATTAGCCAACACGTTTAATGAGCTGAAGCAGCAGCTAAGCAACTCGGGTTGCGAGGCCTTCAGCAGCTTTCACAACAAAACGAGCACTTCTGCCGCTTATTACTGAAACATAATAATCTTCCTATTAGAAATGTAATACAATCGTCCGGCCATTAATCATTAATGGCCCATTATAAATTACTGGTGATTGCTTTGTTGCTCAAAAAGGTGGAATAGCTGGTTGCATGATGCTTTAATTATCTAGCAAAAGGACTAAAAAATTGTAAACAAACAAATTGTAAAAGGAAGTAGCTTGCAACATAAAAAGTAGAAAATAAATAATCGATTGTTGGATTTTAGCAACAATTTTAGGAGAAGTTAATATGGCCATTTCTTGTTAATTCTTCCTTTTTTATGTATTGCTCCAGTATTATTTTTTGCAATTAATAATATTTAGACTTTTTTTTCTAATCCAATCAAAATTTAGTTGTTTCGTTCTGCAATCTAGCAAATATATTTTGAAATTTGTCTTCGTTGGGAATGTTGCCTTGGATGTAAAAACGTCGGCTTTGAAACAGGGTGGATCACGCTCTATTCCTGTGCTAGAAAAAGTTGACCGAAAGAAAAAAGAGCCTTGCGGGTTGTTTCTCTGAATTAGAAATTAATAAATCTGAGTGGATTAAAAGGGGCGAGTTTTGTTTCTAATGTCAATTTTGTACATAGCAAATTCCTCTTGATAATTTAGTTATTTTAAAAATCCAGGTAGGCTCTCGTACATCTACGGGGTTATCCCAAAGTATTTTAGAGTTTTGTTCAAGCCATTTCTGGCACACTCGGTATTTTTTGCTGGTCGTTTAGCTAGGAACAAACGGCAAAAGCCGCATTTTGTTGTCTCTCACCGTTTAGGAGAGCTGGGAAATTTTTTTTAAATTTAAATTCGCCATTTTGATCGTGAAAGAGTAAGGCTAGGTGGCGGGTCTATAAAGGTTTTTATCTTACTTTTGCCCAAGCTATTAAATTACAGTGGTGCTGTTCAAAGGTTACTGCCCTATTGACCAATACAATTGAATACCTTTTTTCCTTTTTTAGTTTTTTCTTTTAGATTACTTTTATCATAAAGTCCGTATTAGACAATTTTTGCACAAAGCAGTTCCTGCTGCGCTTTCTATGTTATCATAACTATAGCAACAAGTTCGGTTACTTCTGTTGGAAGGCAAAAGCACCTTGTGTTATCTTTATTTATCTAGGAATAAACTCTCGCTCTTTTAGAACGATGCTGGGGGAAAAGGCAGTACCTCGGGTCACTTTTTTGCTTTGTTGAAAATGTAAAAATTACGGGAGGATGAAATTGATAGCTCACAAATTTTAGATTATATAGTGACCGTTTTGTAAATTAACATTTCTACAACTTTTTAGCTGTTTTTTAATTTTCGTATTGTTATTACGTTAAAATTCAAAATTGCAAGTTTCTTCAAAACGCTTTTCCGTTTTCTTTTGACTTTTTAAAATTAGTCTTGAGCGCACTTACTGTCATTGCAGCCTCAAGAGCTTATTGTGCTTATTAACATGCACTTAATATGCTAGGACATCAGGCACATTCATGGGTTGAGCGAGACTCGAAATTGCCTGCGCCGGCTCGCGGACAGAGGAGCAATAGTCTTGTCCGTATAAGCCAAAGCGACAGCTCCTTCCTTTACCTTACTCTTTTTCTTAAACACTCGTCCCATAACTTTGTTGTGGTCTTATTTTATTTTTTTTCTTCGGAGTCGCCCCTAATCTTCTGTTGGGGTTTCTTTCTTGCTTATTCTCACTACGTGCCCATACCACTTAAGCAGCCAATTTTTTTATTCATATATTAGTTATTTTATATTTATTTGTTTTATAGTAATTATGTTTCTTAATTCCTACTCCTTTTTTTGGCTTTTCTTTATCCCAAGCATTCCTATTTTAAACGTCTTTTTGCTGCTTTTATTTTTGATTTTATTGCACCCAGTATCTTCAGTTCACATTTTCCCAAGGCATTATATATTAATTTCCTAGGCTATTTGTTGTTGTCTAAAACTTCGCACCGTAGTTTTTTATTTCACCGATAACTTAAACCAGTTGGCCTTTAGCGCAAGAACTTCTCTTATCTGATATTCTGGAGGCGCGCTTTTTAGACGCAAATTGGAAATCGTACTGTATAAAAGAAATGTGACTATTCTTGACATTTCCCATATTAATCCTGAAATTTTCCTAGTTTGATTTAGTGGTCTTCGTTTTTTTACAGATTATTTTAAAACTAGACTTTTTAGGGAAACCTGAAGATGTTATCGTATGGTAATTCTTCGTCTTTTTCTTAAACAATTTGTCATTTATTTCTAAGTTATTTTTAATTTGCCTTTTTGTTGCCTTCTTCCTAAAACTGCTTTTTGATAAAGAGATATTAGAATGGAAATATAGCCAGAGTAGCCTAGAAGAGTTTTTTGGCCTCATTCCAACAGCGAAGATGCATATATTTTAAGAACAGAAACCTGAAGAATAAAGAAACCAGAAATTTATGTTGAAGGATTTGGTTTTGGCAAACATCTTTTTCTTAGTCTGCTTTTTGTGATGTTTTTTCTATCATAATGGAAGACGAAACACTTTAATCCAAGCCTTGATGATCTACTTTGATGAAGTCAATATTAAATAAATGTATCTAAGAAACTGATTCTTGAACATTTAAAATCACCGGCAGCAGTAACCTCAGTTACGTTTTCTCATACCTTTCCACAGTATCATATGAATGCTTACCACTCAACTTTATTTGTAATTTGTTCATTAGGCGAAGAGAATGATTTTTATTTTCTTTTTTCCGACTTTTTGCTAAAGCTTTTTTTTTTATAAAACGTTAAATAATTTTAAAAAAATTGAATAGGATAGTCAGAATATATTCTAAAAGTGTCTTTTGGTCCCATTCTAACTAAAAAGATACATTTTTTGGGAAATCAAAATTCGCGGAATAGAAAAACTACAAATTGAGGGATTTGTGAATGTTGGGGATTTGCTTATGATGGAACGCCATTTGCTTAAGCTCATTTTTTCCCGATGTTTTATCCTTTCATAATGGAAGATGAGACAATTTAATAGAAGTCTTCAAGATTATTCTTTCCTTTACTCCACAGCCAATGAAGTCGGTGTTAGGTAAACGTATCTGACAAACTGATGTATTTCTCGGCAGTTAAAACCACTGGCAGCAATAGCAGCCTCAGTTATGTCTTGCGGATTTTTAATGCTTAACTTCATATATAGTACAATATACGTAAAAATTTGTTTGGAGACAAGCCTAGAAAGTATTTCTTGCTTTAAAGACAATGTCCACATTGTGGTTATGAGAGTAATAGAACCAATTGGGTCTTGACCGAAGATTTTATGATTTCGGCTCAACTTAATAAGTGAAACTTTATCTCGTGGGTATTGCGAATCTAATTGAGCAGAAAAATGTCATCACCTCCAATATTTGTACAGACGATAATGGTGAGAGTTTTGTTTGCATAAAGCTCAGACCACATTCATCTGCGTTAGAACGCAATTTGCAATGTATTAGTGGTTTAGCCAAGAAAAAAAAAGTGACTATCTTTTTCAAAATGCACCGGTGTGGCAGCGCGCTTGATGTGCTTGGCTGCTGTGCAGGCATTCCCGGGTTCATTCTTGAGACTCAGATGCCTGGCGGGTGGCTTACTCAGTTATTAAAATAATTGACACTTTAAGATGGCAAACATGTGAGAGCTTCAACCTCTCAGTTTGCAGGCCTTGCCCTCATGCGAGACGTAGTATTTCGTCATTATTATTTCTATTTAAACTTGCCCTGGTAACGGTTGAATCACTCTATATTTTAAGTGAACTCATAGAATTGCTTACTAGTTTTGGTTCTAATTCTAGAAACTCAGATGTTTATGTATTTTTTATTAATAATACCACAGAAAATGTGACGCAGGAGTTCTTCTGACGCGGTTCGCATAAAAAAAGTTGTGGCTGAGCTTCCTTAGCTGTCTTTTTTTGTTTAACGCTGGTATTTCTCGGTATCGGCTAGTAACGACAACCCGAAGCCGATGTCAGGATTGCCAAGCCGCACATCACTCCAATCGTACAGTTTTGAACAATTACAAGCACAACAAGCCGTCGGCCGTTTTTGTCTCTGCAACGGGTGCTCGCGGCTCTGAGTAGTCGCAGATACTCGATGGTGCATGATTTAACAATATCCGGAGCGGGCTGCCACCGCAGCGCAAAGCGGCGAGCGCGCCGTCGATCGATCAAAGTCAATATTATTAATAATCAAAGCCGGACACCTCAGCAAAAAACGCCTAATGCTGGGCGCCGCATTTCGGGCGCTGGGCACCCCGTGCCCGCGGCGTGGGTGCGGAATCCGCGGCCGCCGGCGGCACGGCGCCCGGCCCAACGGGTGCCGTAAATTTCAATAAAATCGTCGCCGCTTCGGCCGATAATTTATGCGCGCGTCGCAATTTATTCGGGATGTTTTGAATGCCTGTATAATAAGGATGATAGGCGCAGCTGGCGCTCGGCCACCGCAGGTGACAATTTATAATTTCACAAAGGCTGCAACTGCACGAGCGCCAGGGCGTCTTTATTAAGTTATTAATGCGTGATAGCATTATTTACGCTTTATTAATGTGCGCCGTGCTACAAAAAACGTGACGGCGGCTCGAGCGGGAACTTTCCGATAAATCAACGGGGACGAAATTATCGCGCCGCTCCGCGGCCCCTCGGTCACGTCCCGACAATTTCCGCAGAGCCGGCCCTGCTTCTGCATGCAAAAAAGATATTTGTGCGGTGCACCTTTCTGTTTGTTATTCAGACTTCGGCCAGCATTTGTTGCTTTTTTCTGGCTTACAACAACGACGGCAAAACTTGAATTTAGTTTCTGGATATTGCCTGCTATATTCCAGCAACCGTAGTTAAATTCCTCTGCTCTTATTCTAGAAGGGTTATAGTCAATTTACCCCATATTGCCACAATATTTAAGGAAAGGAGAACAAGTTTAGATATGGTTAAAAAGGATGTTGTGAAAAGAATGTTATTAAAAAGCTATTATAAACCCTTTGATTTCTAAAAAAAAAGTAATCAAAACATGTTTAAATACTGGCCAGATTAGACCATCCCTGAAGTGTCTTACAATTAACAACGTACATTATAGTAATAGACGAACTCCTCTTAGAAACTTAAAAATTTGAATGTTATCTCTAGAGGCCTCCTGGTCCAGAGCTTCTACTATCTGCTTGCATTTTTCGGTTGATTGCTATTTCCTTCCAATTCACTACAACAAGTTGCTTAAATCTTTACTTACTTACTTAATCCAAAACCTTTCTATCTTTTGGTGTAAGGCTATTGAGCTGAGTTGTGCTTTATGGATTCGGGCTTGTCTTGCACAGTTCTCTCCACTTTTTTCTATCCTTTGCTGTTGTGCGAATTTCTTCCCACTTTATGTTTCTTGATTCTGCTGCCTCTTTTAGTACCTCCTTCCATGTTTTTCTCGGTCTTCCTATCCTATTTTTCCCTTTTGGTCTTGCTTCAAACACTTTTTTCACTGTTCTGTTTTTGTCCATTCTTATTATATGTCCCAACCACCCTAACTGTCTCTCTTGCACTAATACCGCTACCGCTTTAGTTTTTAAATTTTCTCTAAATGTTGTGCTCCTGATGTGGTCTCTCTTTGTTTTGCCCTCTATTTTACGCAGGAATCTCATCTCCGTACTTTCGACCCTGCTCCTATGTTTATTCACTGTTGTCCATGATTCACTGCCATAGATGAGTATTGGTGTTACAACTTTTTTGAATACTTCTACTTTTGCGTCATTTGGTACTTCCTTTTTTCCTAGAAAAGAGGACTTTATGGAGTTAAATAGTCGTCCTGTAATTCCTACTCTTTCATTTATCTCGTCATCGAGTTTTCCATTTTCCTGTATCCATACACCTAGGTATTTGAACTTCTCTACTTGTTCCAATTTTCTTCCTCTATATATATACGATGTCTTCTCTTGTCTGGTGCTATTACCATTGTTTTGGTTTTATCTCCGTTTATCTTCATGTTTTTCTTTTTTAGTTCTAAGTTGTATACATTGATATTTTCTTGTAGGTCTTTCTCACTTTTTCCGAATATAACCATATCATCAGCAAAAAGTAATTCTGATATGTAGATTTTTTCCATATTCCAGCTTCCTACATGGTATCTTCTTGTTTTTTTCTTGCATTCTTTTATTGCCTCATCTAATACTAAATTAAATAGCAGCGGGCTGAGTACACATCCCTGTCTTAGGCCTATATTGGCCTTAAATTCCTCCGACTGCTCGTGTCTCGTTCTTATTATGTTTCCGCTATTTTCGTATAGTGCTTTGATGGCTGCTACTTCTCTGTAATTTATGTTTGCTTTTTCTAGACACTGCCATATTGTCTCTCTTTCTATTCTGTCGAAGGCCTTTTCCAGATCTATAAAACAGAGATGTATTTCTTCCCTTTCTATGACCTTTTCACTTAGCTGTCTGATTGTAAATATGTGGTCTTGTACCCCTGTCCTTCTCTAAACCCACTCTGGGTGTCTTCTATTGTCTTATCTAGTTTGTCTCTGAGTCTAGTTTCTAGAATCCTTGCGAATACCTTCCTGGGATGCTTAGTAAGGAAATTCCTCTGTAATTACAGCATTCTCTTCGGTCTCCTTCTTATATATGGGTATTATGATTCCTATTTTCCATTCCTTCGGTACTTTTCCTGCTACTAAGATGTCGTTGTATAGTTCTAGTAACCTTTCCTTGCCTGTTTCTCCTATGTATTTTACCATCTCTGGGGTAATTTCTCTATGCCTGGGGCTTTTGCTAGTTTGAGTTTCCTTATTGCTATATCCAATTCTTGTTTTGTTATTTTGCCTTCTGCGCTATCTTCCTCTGTTGAGTTCGTATCTTTTCAAAGTCGGTATTTTCCTCCCTCTTCTTTTTCCAATCCTCTCTGTTCTTCCCTGCTGCCAACAAATCTTCGAAATATTGTTTCCATCTTTCCATAATATCGTTTTCATTTGTCAGTACATTTCCCTGTTTATCCTTGATGTTTTTTGTGGGTGTAGTTTTCTTTTTCTCAGTTGCTTCAAAGTTCCGTAAAATAGTTTCTGGTTGTCGTCAAATTCTTTTTTCATTTTGTTTCCGAATTCTTCCCGCGCTTTCTGTTTTGCTTCCTTCACCTTATTTTTACCTGCGTTCTTTTCTCTTTGTATAGATTGTAGTCCTCTTCCAATTTTGTTTGTAGATATTTGCGCCAGCATTCTTTTTTCCTTTTTACTAGTGTTTTATGTCAGTTGTCCACCATGCCGTTCTTTTAAAGTCCGTGTTAGTTATCTTTGTCACTCCGCAACATTTGCGCGCTGCTTTTATCATGCATTGTTTTATCGTTTTCCATTTATCTTCTATATTTGGTCTGATATTTTTGTCTCGTACCTTTTTAGGATGTCTTGGTATTTCTTCCTGATGTGTTCTTCTTGTAACATGTGGCTTTTAATTTTCTCCTTAGTTATTTTTCTATGTTTCTCTGTCGCTTGTTTTTGGCTCACCCTCATATCCATTTGGAGTAGTAGTGGTCGCTGCCTATTTCCGGTCCTCTCTTCACCTTAACATCTTTGATTTTTCGCCAATTCTCCCCGTTCACTAGAAAATAGTCTATAATTGATTTCTCGTTTCTGCTGTGTTGCACCCTTGTGTATTTGTGTATGTCTTTATGTACGAACTTTGTGTTCGTTATTACTAAATCATTTGCCACGCAGAACTCTACAATTTTCGTACCGTTTCTATTTCTTTGTGCCTCCTTGTCTTCCTAAAATTCTCTCTATGCCTCTATTATCCTTTCCTACGCTTCCATTTAGGTCCCCATAATTATAATATTGTTTCCTTTCGTATCTATTACTTTTGTAGTTCCTCAAAGAACTGGTTTTTATTTCCACTTTCTCGTCTTCATCAGGTCCGTACGCCACAATCATTTGCCATGTTTCTTCTTTTTCCCTAGTTTGACTTCTACTGCCATTATTCTTTCATTTACATTACCATTTCATTTATTATTGTTCCATTTATTATTGTTCCATTTTGCCAGGGTGTACCACTAAACCCACCTGCTTGTGCCCTTTCAGATTTTTCTATTCCTGACCAAAGCATCCAATATCCTTTGTGTAGTCTCGTATGTCCTTGCCCTTTCTTCTTTGTCTCTGTTATTCCCATAAAATCCAGCTTTTGTTTCTCCATTTCTTCTATGAGTTCCTCCTCCTTCCGTTTATACTTCTGATGTTCCATGTTCCTATTTTTATATACTCCTGCTTTCCTCTTTTTGTTTCGTTTCTACTCGTGTCCGTGTCCTTTGCTCTGTTCGTCATCTTTTGTGTCTGTTTTTATTTTCTGGTGCTTAGTTTTTTGAGGAGGAGTCTCTTCTATGACTCTTTGTTCTCCTTCGCTCCACTTGTAGCAAGTTCCGTCTATTATTATCTCCTGGTATCCAGTTTTTACCTCTTTTCCTTCTGCTCTTTTCTCTCTTGCTATTTTCCTGATTTCCGCTTGTATTCTTCTCTCGTCCTGTGTTTGATCGTTTTCAATGTATATTATTGTTCATTTCAAATATTTCTTGTTTTGCATTACTTCCTGTTTTTCATTCCAAGAATCCATCTCCACAACTGTTAGTGCTGGCTTTATGGTATGTACATTTTTTACTTTGGCCTCCACTTGTAATTTTTCTTCGAGGAACTCCATCACGACCTGTTTCTTATTCTGTCCTTTGAATTTAACCCCTTTTATTACAATATTGCATTTCCTTCTATTCTTTTCTGTTGTCTCTAGTTTTCCTTCCAGGTTTTCTATTCTTTTGATTAGGTAGTCTTTTTCCAGCTCCCACTTCTCTTCCTTCTTCTTGAACTCCTCTCTAAGTCCCTTGTTGGCTTTCGTGTTTTCCTTTATTTCCTTCATCATCTCTTCAAACATTATTTTCAGCTCACTTATTTCCGACATTTTGGTATTCGCTGATCCTGTGATTTTCAACAGGGGGGATATGATAATATCTATCTAAAACAAATAATTATAATTTTGAAACCAAATAAGGGCAACACAGCAGTGACTTTAAGAACTCAAAACATACAGAAATTATCAGACTTTCGTCATATGTCTATTAATCCCACCATCTACTTTACAAACAAAACCAAAGTTCTTATTATAAGCATCTTATATATATTTTCAAGAATTCTAAAATTGCAGGTATTCCAAGAAATTTATATTATGTCCTATATAGTAGTTAGTAGATTTGGTTCTTCTACCAACCAGATTGCACCTACATCTGAAATTCTTGCGCAAGGGTGATGGTCAGCTTTGGTGTCCTTTCTTTGCTTACTAATATCTCAATTCTTGAGACGTTGCACTAATTGTAATCAACTTAGATCTCTAGAAAACGATATCTGTGTTTAACTAACCAACTTTACTTCAAAATAATTTTACCTTTAAACTAATGGTGCTCCCCATTTTCACCTGTCATAGCTAACCTTTTCATAGCCGATTTCGAAATAGAAGTCCTCGCCTTTTTTCACCTTGAACTGACCTGTCGGATATGATATATAGATGATGCTTTTGTTATCTGGCCTCACAGACAAGATGTGTGTGCTCTCCGAATCTCTTAACTAAAACCTAATTCACACCTATCTTAAATTTACCATGGAAACAGAACAAATAATTTCTTTTTCTTTCTGGACACTATCAGCAAATCATCCTTTAAACTATAGCTTTCATTACACTATCTATAGAAAACCTATCCATACTAACTGCCAGCTAAATGCCGGACCTTAAAGGACACCTTCACCTTGTCCAAATCTATTTACTTGCAAAGTTTCTCATTATCAGAACCATCAAACTTTGAACATGAAAATGGAACTTAAAAATATTTTCACAACCCTATTAAAAACGGATCTTCAAACAAACCCTTGTCTCATATACTAATAAATTAATAAAAGCACCATCTCTCAGTTTCAAGACCTTTTCGACCAACAGGAAACGTTGTTGCCTTACTTCAGAGGCATTATTGATAAAATAAACCACTTATTTGAGGCAAAGCATACATATGGTAATAATAAAATAGCTGACTTCATTCATTTAGCTAAGTATTACAAATCCCAAGGAGTATATGAGATATCTTATGGCAAAAAACGAACAAATATTAAGCCGAATATATGAGCATTCTCTGGCTCTAAAATCAATTTGTCCCATTTCTCATCGCACCAATAGTGCGAATAGTCTTCAGACCATTGAAATAAAAAACCGCTCTTAATGGTTGAATATAAAAGATGATTTTAAGTGTTTTACCCCGCGCTATTCAGTGTATCTTCAAATATTCGCCTTTAAACCTATAAAGAATCAAACAGAGCACATGAAAGTTCATTCGTCTTCAAAAGTCATAAATTTCCAAGGAAAGTAGACGGATTGATGCTCCAAGTGCTCTTGAAACGGTATCAAAGCAGCTCCGGCATTCTGACAGCAGAACGGTTAATCAAATTGAGTATATTTTAATAGAAAATAGCCTTATAAAGCCTGTAAAAAATTCAAAGTTACAGAGGGGTGCTCACCAAATCAGATTAATTTATGGTAAAAATAAAAATATCTCGGAAGTTAGGAGCACAAAAAATAAATATAAATAAAAGTAATAATGTAATGTCGGAAATTAAACAAAGTTTTGAAGTGAACAATAAAGAAGAACTAAATGAAAATGAAGTAAGAATAAAATATACAACAATCGTCTAAAAGATCAAAATTGGCTAATAATGTATAGAACAAAGGTACAAGGCTAGAACGAGATGATCATCAAAAGCTGCAGGGACAACAAAACTGTTCATTATGAAAAAGAAAAGAAATAAAAAAAATTCGCCAAAAGAAGGAAGTAAAGTTTATGGGGAATAAAAGAAAATAAGATTGTTTTAGAAATAAGTAAAGGCACGGACGAAGAGAAATTAAATAGTTGGAAAGAACATTTTAAAGAATTTTTAACTGAAAAAATAAGTGAGGCGGGCATGGATGAAGATGCCATAGAAAATGTGAGCAACAAAAACCAGCAGTTGAGTACCAAAGTAGTACTTGGGGAAGATAATATAAATGTAGCAATTGATCGAATCAAAAACGATAAATATACTTGAACCGATACAAAGATATAGTGTCTCAACAAGACCAATATATAGCTCTACAAGACGTAGCTTATGTAATGAAGTATTTAGACTGTAATAAGGAAATGAATAGTTAAACTCTGTTTGGGCATCTGCCTTCTAAACCTACCCCCCTCTTCTCTCTCTCTTTCACAACATATAAACATTTGAAGTGGGGTTGGTAATTTGTACTTATCTGTAAATCACTAGAACAACGTGTTTCCCAGATTCGTCCATGCTATGGCAAGCAAGAGAGCTGAAGAGCTGGAGAGAGTAGAGAATCCACTACAATTCCTTGTATAATGTGAGACGGTAGTACTTCAACGATGGGTTTAAACTGCATATAAGGCTTTTCGTATTATTGAAGACAGTTGTAATTGTTTTTTTTTGAAGTTCTAAACCACCGCATCGGTTTTCGCGTACAACTTTTTGCTAGTAGAGCTCATTAAGACCTTGAAATCGATATGTGGCTTTGTATGTGGTTTGGGGTAATTACACCTCATTCTGATATTTGCAGCTTAAATTTTAGATTTTGTTTCCCGCTATATTTACATGGTTTAGAATAGAGAAATCTTCGGACATAAAACCGACAAAACATGCTCTTAGAGAGAGGTAAATTTTTCAACAATGTAAGTCCTCATTTAGCGGAATTTATAATTGAGTTTTTTCGAATTGACTGGATGATTAAAGAGAAAACATTCACCCCCTAATTAGCAAGGACAATTCTAAACCAGTGTTCTGTTTTTCTAGTACAATTTTCTGTTAGTAGAGATCGTTAATGAACTTACAACCAATATATGCAGCTCTGTATATGAAGGGGCAATTGCACTTTATTTTGGTCCGTGTTCCTTACCCTTTTCACAGATGTTAATTGTTTTTGTTCATATTTGAATTTATTTTACTATAAATGGTTCTAACACAACACGATTTAGACAAAGAGACTCTTCGCTAAAAATCCAATAGAACATACAGAGAAGCACTTTTTTGAAAAGGGGTGCGAATTTGTGCTCATCCATTACATTACCACAAACCAAAATTCTGCCGTCCTGTCCATTTGCTAACTATTAAGTGTAATTACACATGTTCTCATTTCATTCCAAATCTGTTCATTGTTCGCCAAGTGAAGGGTGCGTTTGAATATGAAAAATACTCAGATCGGATTGGAACAGCTCAGCTCGCCTCACATCTTTTGGCTGCGGTTCTCCCCCTATTTAATTACAGTTTCTATTTTGCATCATCTGTGAACTGTAAAAGAAAAATAAATCCGTCGAACACTTTCTTTGCTCACAGTGTTGTAAAATAATATACTACAAACATTTACCTAATAATTAAAATAGAAAGTTAAACATTTGCGATCGCATCTTGCATATGAAAATATTTAAGAATCTCCACCACTCATATTTTCAAAAATTTGAGCCTGTTATCAAATTATCTTTGTGTAAAAGTCAAAAAACCGGTAAACTAATTTTGTTTGAGAAGCAAAACAGTCTTTCATTGTTTAAATTGCCAAAAGGCACCTTCCTGCTTAGTTCACTATACGTGGCTATTCAAAAGAATAGATAAATTGCCTTGATAATTTTAATTTTATTCGCATTATCACACAAATATTACGAGATACATTCAAATTAACAATCTATAATACGAGGATCATTCAATTGCATTTTATCATTTAAAAAATATTATTTGTTACATTTCTGTCAAATGTTTTCTAGTGTTTATTATATTTACAATACCACAAATGCATTTTGTAATTTTACAGACAATTTCTAGATGTTATACAAACATTTTTTAGTATTATCTTTACTTACTACAATATTAATTAAAAAATATATTGCTTTTTGTTTGTTAAAGGCGTTCTTTTTAATATGTAGTTAACTTTCTATCATAAAATATAGATTTAGAGCTAATAGGGTCATATATGGGTAGATCATAAACGTGGAGGAATTACGGTGACTTGTCTTGAAAACCTGTTGCAATGGTTGAGTATTGAATAGAGTGAGAATTACGGTTGTGAGGTCTGCGGTATTTGGTAAAATGATATTCGGGCAGTTGCTTCTTTTTCTTCTTCTTTCACTCAATGTTTGCCGAGGTTTGCCATCTTTTTCTTGATCTACCTACTTCTCTTGTACACCATCTTAAGCAGTCGGTGATCGTCCATCCTTCCGATGTGTAGTTTCCAGTTTTATTGTTGCTAGGGCAGGCTGTTCTATTGGCTCTGCTATATCCTTTTACAGCTCTCAAGAATTTCATCTCAGAAGTTTGGATATGCAAATGGTCTTTTCGTTGCCATAGTCATATAACATTTTATTTGCATTTCTTTTCTAGCCTTGTTGCAAATGGCAATAGTCCCGCACATGTTTCAACCAATGCATTTTGGTTTCTATAACATGGTTTATCGCTTCTTACGTCACATCCAAAACGGTTAAAGTTGAACAGTTAATTCTAATTCTAGTTGAATCAAAATTGAATACGATGTTTTTTCTCTGCTTTTCTTCATGTTGGTTGCTGTTCTTATATGCCTGGTTAATTGCAGTTTTTGCGTTTCCTCCACGGCTTGTATATTAACAGTGCGTTGCATCTAGGAACAGCTCCATTCTGCAATTTTCATTCGAGTTGGGAGTGTTTGGTTTATTCAAATGAAGACAGATAACTGGGACTAAATTGCCTATAACGGTTGGAACAATGCGCCCGACGCGTCTGTGCATTAGCCTCTAATTAGTATTTTAAACGCTTTGTGAGCCGAGCTAACGGCATTTTCGCAGATTTGCATATCACGCTGCGCGGCCGCGGCGCGATCCTTATCAGAAATCATATCATGGCGCGACGCACCGACGCTCGCGCTCTCTCCGGTCGTCCTAGGTGCGATCGAATTAGCCACCGTTGTGCATCCGATTAGGAAAGCGGCTTGGCGTTGCTGCACCGTTGCGACAGCGGACGCGGCGCAGCCTTACCCACGGTGCAAATGTGGGCAAGGTCAAGAGTGGAAATCAGAAATTTCCTGGCGTTGCGCGATCGAAATGCCCGCTCTTAATAAGTCATCCCGCGGCGTTGCGCGCGATAATTTGCATTATTAATAAAGCCCGGCGCAAGGAGCGTTGCGCAAAGCCATTGTCCCCGCCCGCCCCGCTTGATTTTTAGAGTGTAATAATTTATGCGCTTTATTATCCCATTGTTCGCGGCGTTTTGCAAAGCGCCCGCTAATTGCGAAACAAGGCTGCGTTTTCCTGCAGGATTTTGCAAAGCCGCCCGCTGCAGCCGATTGCGCGCTCTTGCGCATGCAAATGCGCGGCGCCCCGCTTCCCATTGTGCCATTGTTGCAGCGCCGGGCCATCGGGGCCAAGTGGCAAACACTCGTCAAAAACAACAATGCTTCACGGAACGGCTCTAAGAGGTTTATGGGCGATGTGAGCAGCTCTATTATGGCCCGCCCGGCGCCTGCTTTGTGCAAGGTGGCTCACGGAGAGATTTGGGCAGGTGCCCGGATGAGGCCAAACACGAGAAAGCAACGTTTCGAGTGCCGAGCGTGAAATGTTGCGTTCTCTTAACAAAACAATAACTAGATTCTGCTGGACAACTAGCGATGTGCTATTTGCTATGTTCAGTTGATTCTGGAAAGTCCCTGTATTATCAGCCTTTGTCGTTATTTATGTATTTCTATCTATCTATTTTTTATATATCTAACAATTCTATGAAATTTTGCTCTCTCTGTATCTTCGGAGTTCCTTTTGAGTAATTTTTTACTACGCACCATCATATAGATTTTTGTACTGTTTGCTCTAATCTGTTTTTGACTGTCTTGCCTTTCGATTCTCCCGTTATTCAGTCAATATTATGTTTGTTTTTTGCAGAGCAGCAAAACGCTGTATCATCGTTAATATCAGAGCTAGCGATCTAGTAGTAACTCCCCCAACTTGGGCATTCTCTTCCAATTGATATGTTTATGCTGCTGTTCTTTTTATCTTCTCTGCTCTAACCTATTTTTGATTATTTTGACTTTCAATTCTGATATTCAGTCGATATTGTTTTAGTTTCTTTAAAGAGCAAGGCTACATTGTCAGCAATAAAGCCATAGCGATCTAGTAGCAACTCCTCCAATTTTGGTGTCCTCTACTAATTGATAGTGTTATTTTGCTGTCCTTTTCATCTTGTTTTCGAATATTTTAATATTCAGTCGATATTTTTTTTTTGGGGAGTAACAAAAAGGCTATACCATCGTTAATAACAGCGCTAGCGCTCTTGCAACTCTCGTAACTTTGGCATTCTCTGCTAATTGATTCTGCGATTCTTGTCATCTTGTTTGCTTTAATCTGTTTTAGAATATTTTGCCTTTCAATTCTGATATTCAGTCGATATTGTTTTAGTTTCTTTCGAAAAACAACAAAAAGGCTATATCATCGGCAATAACAGCGCTAGCGCTCTAGTCGCAGCTTCCCCAATTTTAGCATTCTCTACTAGTTGATATTTTAGTTTTGCTGTTATTTTTATCTTGCTTGCTCTAACGTCCTTTGATTATTTTTCCTTTGAGTTTTGATATTCAGTCGATATTAGTTTAGATTCTTTTTAAGAGCAGCAAAATGTCTATGTCATCTCAATAACAGAAGAAGATTATAAAGAAAAATGGTGTTAAGATTAAGAGCAGTGTCAAAGCTAGCGGTACTTGAAACTTTAAGAACTCTTTAATTTGAGTAAGTAAAAAATGAGCCCCTAATTTTTTCCAAAGCACCAGAAGACGTTATTCTGTCTAATACTACAATAATTCTTTCTTGGCTGCTGTTTTATTACTTAATATTTACAGAGCGCGACAAAGATTTGGAAAACAGCTGGATCAACTTTCAAAAGGTGTTTGTCTTTGTATGATTTTAGAATCAATCTGTTTAGCGCAATGCATGATTTTAGTAAGTAATTGTTCCTTCGAGTTGAATTGCTCGGTCTCGTAAACTTTGTCCTGGAGAACCTTCCAAATGCTTTAAGTTAGTTGAACTGTTGGCTGGCCAGTTACTTGTAAAGATTTCTTCTTTGTAAAAACACTCGAAAACCTTGTGCGTGATGTCCACCGAAGAATTGTCTTGGTTCCATATCCACGACTCCCAAAATCAAGCTAATTTTATATATTTTTTTATAACAAGTGCTTTATTACCCGCTCTCAAACGAAAATTTTCTATCGCTTGCGGTTCCGGAAATATAATACCTCGGCCGCGCCTGCCGCCAAGCCAGAATTTGTCATTCGGAGGCGTTCGGGTCGGCACGGAAAGGCACGAACAATTGACAGCAATAGGTGAACTTTGACCTGTGTGACAGTAGCAATCATAATTTTTTTTATATATGTAATTATCTTATTCGATTCAATTGTGCGTTGTCGGTAGCGTAGAGCCCATATTGTCAGATTCATTAAGCTTAAAACGTTTTCCGCTGGAAAATCCATGTCAGCTATCAAGCGCCATCTGAGAAAATTGAGGCGATTCTGCTTATGCTGCTTTGTGAGAGGCAATTTCTTCTTGATAATTTTGGTAGTAAACGTTAGCGCCCTTCAGTCTTTTTTGGATAGTCATTTTATCTTTCAGATCTAATTTGTCTTTGATCGTACAAGACCTGACAACGTGGACAATTTGAACTTTCTCGACAACGTGACGCCTTATGCGGGGGCAAAGTCACTTATTCAGCTTCTTCGGATGGCTTTATGCCTTGCCTAACTTCCCAGACTTATGGTGGACCTTCCAACCTTGCATTTGTTGGCTGTCTTACGAATCCTTCGGAGTTTGCCATAAACTTGTTTCTCGTCTGACAGCGTTTGAAAAGCTTAGAGCTTAGCACTGATATCAGAAACAATTAAGCGCTCTACAATAAATGTGGGAAAATAGCACAAATTCAATTGCCATCCAAAAATAAAGGTTTGAAATAAAGTATATTCGAATGTCCGGTAATATTTAATTTTTAAGGTGCGTTTTGGTGGCAATCAGACCACAAGCGTGTCATAAAAATTTAATTCAAAGTGGCCTACTCAGTTTCCGAGATCCAGCTGTCTCTCAATTTTTGTCGCGCTTTGTAACATAGGGAGTCGATCAAAATTCTTTCAAAGGAGATGATAATAGAGTATCGATCAGTATGATTCTGTGTTTTAGGATTTAGGTTCTGGAAAGTAGCAAAATTTTATGAATCTTATATTAATTTTAAAAGAGATCAAACAAAGTCAATGTAATCGTGGCTGAATCATAGTGCAACGGCAATTGTTAATAGTTCTACTGTTAGATTCCTAGAATCTGCCTCTACATTTATCAGTTCGAGAAACTGGATTGACGTCATGTGTGCGTCCTAGCACTAATCTTATAGTATCACTTCGTTTGCTTTCTATAAAATCAAGTCCTCAGTAAAATTAGAATCAAAGCAGTGAAGGGCAGCTAATCGTACTTTCTCCTAAAATCCGTTCCAATAATGTCAAAGATAATTCAAAATCGTTCAGGAGGTTTCTCACCTCACTAATAGCATTACACTTAATAAAGAGGGAAATGCAAGGATTCAAAGCTTAAGAGCTTCATGTACTTCAAACGTCGGATAGAACTTACAGAGTCTGTAATCTGAATGAAGACACTATCATAACTACCACAGTAGAATGCTGTATAGGAACATGACGATACGAACGTTGCTAAAATTGTTCAAGTTGTTTTTATTAACTTTGGATAACAGTAATTGGTTACTCAGACGGAAAAGCTCCAAATATTGCGTTACTCTGAATAGAACATTATGTTGTCACTACAACTGTTATAGATGTGAGTCCTCTTTTCCAATTGAAGTAAATATTTAATTTCAATTTTTGCAAGTCTGTGTTTTTTATGATGTTTGATCATATGTAAAATATATAACAATTTATTTTATCTTTATGAATGTTAAATATAATTAAACTAGAATTCAAACTTTTACAACTTATATGTAAATTGTTACCGCTTTGCTCTATAATATATTCAAATGCAAATTTGAAGAAGCAAACCATGTCTATTCAATCAAGGTTGGTGTAATAAAAAAACAGTTTGAGCGGCTGCAGTGTAACCTGCCAGCTGGTGAGAATGGATTATAACGCGCATGTGCCAATAAGAAGGACTTTACTGGATCGATTGGGAGTTAGACGTCGGTGACTGAGCATATATTCGTTTATAGAAATTATTTGGGTTATTTAGAAGGCTTTCAAAAACGATGCAGTAAGTGCATAATGAATAAAAGGGTATGATATATGTGTTGCGGAAAATTTGTTCTCTAGCTTTAGATCTTGGTCCAGGTGCCAGTGGCTTACTTCGAATTGCTACCATTTAACCAGATTTCCTCCATGCAAACGGTTTTTACGTAACTAAACAAAATACATTAAGAAATTTGACATTAATGAAGTATACATTCAAAATGAGCCAGCAGGTCAGAAGGTTTATACCCTTTCAGTCTTCTTGGTCCTTTATCTTCAAGTAATAAAGTACGGATATTGTACTTTTTGGCAAAGTTTTGTGTTACACTTTTCATTCACGGAACATACAGGTCCTTCAATATAACTTTATTGGGTACCACGGAGCGTTAACGATCGTACGTAGCACTTTGTTTTGAACGTGTTCCAGGATCTACACGTTGGACTTGCTGACTGTTTTCTATAGTGATATTCTGTAAGCTTAGGTGAGCTTACGGCAACTTCATAAACTAGCAGTGTACTATTTAACAACGTTTTGGATCTTCTCCAATTAGCTAGTAGAGTTTACTAAATTTGAGTCCCAACTGCTTACGCTTGGTGAAAATATGCGTTCTCCAATTCAGCTTTCTGTCAAGGTAAAGTCCAAGGTCCTTAGCAGATTCAGTATGTTTCAGTTGCTGGGCATTGAGAATCAGCGGTGGGCAGTTATATTTTTTTCAGCGTGAAAGTGATGTGGTGGCATTTGGATTCTCCAGAGTTTAAGCTATTGTTGTATTTTGTTTAGGGGTGCTTGCAAGTATCTAGATCTAGCTTTAGGTTATAAATGATACACTAGCACTGCTGTCGTCAGCGAAAGTTGCTGTTGTAGTTCGTCACGATGTTGTAAAATCAGCTGTGTACAGCAAATAAAGTAGAGGTTTCAAGACGCTGCGTATATCGCGTGCAGATCAGTAATTTTATCTTTGTCTTTAATATAAAACTGTCTGTCAGTTAGGTAGGACTTGATATCTTTTTTTCTATCTGTATATCGTTTTCAGTTTTATACAAAACCTTTTTCTAGCTTTTACATGTTATCGACCTGACTTCCTCGATCATTTGGTTTTAAAACTTGGCTTAGTATGAATTTTTTTGTTTGGGATTGGTCTCCTTCCTATTCTGATGTCTTAACGAATCCTAAAGTATCAAGTATTTGCACCATTGTGCATAGATTGTGTTTAAGAAAATAATGAAGATTTGTTCTTGTTTGTCTTCCATGGTTGAAGGTCGCTGCCCAGGAGAGTGTGGATGTTCAGGCGGTGGTTAAATATATTGAGAGAGGTCTTTGAGAGTACAGCCGGCCCGCTTGCGCCATGTCGCGTTTGCCGAACAGCGAAATTTGCGGTCCTGGAATTCTCCGGCCCCGTCGCGCCGTTCCTTTTTCCAGCCCGCGCCTTGTAATACATTTCGCCGATGAAAGCATTAATTGCGGGTTAATAATGAGGAGCGATGCAGACGCAATTTGTAGGCTCGGAGGCATGAAGGCCGAGTGCGAACTCGACAAATACCCGGCAGAAGTATGCAAAATAAAGCACGGGCGAGCGTACGGCACGGCGTTAACTCGCTGCCAGTACATAAAGAACCAGCAGTTTCCCCAAAGAGAGGACAGCACGGGCGCGACCGGTGTCCTACCCGGGCTACCACATTCCACACGTACTCTGCAGCACGGCACTTCGGCGTTTCGGCTCTTTTGCTGCCTTTTGGTGCGCTTCCAGGTGCTCCGGGACCAAAAACGAATGTGGGATACACAAATCCGCCGTGGACCTCCCCTCCAGCAGTCCTCAGCATGCAGATGAATGAGCCCAAGGATGAAATATTAAAAGGAGCCTCGACAAGGGGCACTTTGTCGAGGTACTCGGCGCGATAGAATTACACCGATATTGATCTCAGCAAATGATAAATCGATTACCGGCTAAACGGGGCGCTCTGCATAAATCTCGGGAGCCCGAAATTCGGGATCGTCGGGAGCGCTCTGTTTTTGCGGTTTGGTCGCCAATTAGGGACAAGACGGCCGTCCGAAAACCCACGTCAATCAAGCTTAAATCCGATCTCTTCAGGCTTGATTGCGCTTAATGCATTCCGCAGCGGCCGGCTTAATCCTCTCGCATAATTTGGAAACATTGGTAGCTGAGGATCATCGCTGGATGCGCTCTCAGCGAAACGGCGGAATTGAGGTGGACGCAGTGATAAACTGGCCGAGGAATTGCCCGGGCTGTCGTTGCGTAACGGAGAAACCTAATCACAGAAGATGCGAATGATACTTTTTCTTTCAAGATATTAATCTTCAAAAACACCTACGTGGTCCGTGGGATGCTGTCATTAACAACGATAACTGAAACAGATAATGAAATCAGATATATCTAAAAGTGTATTTGTATTGTTATTGTTCTCAGTCTTATCCCTTCCACAGAGAAATATAGGGTACTTTCGAATTTCACTAACGTAAATTTTCTGATTTTTAGTATTTGGTACGATTATGATTTGAATAGTTGAGTTAGAGACAATTTGAGGTGTAAGAGACTTGGCAATGAAATCCTTAATTAACAATTGCGTTTGGTTTTTGGTTAGATTATTATAGACCTTCTAAGTTGTTAAAGCCTTCTCTTCCTACTCTATGTGGAAACTTAACTATATGAGAATATTTATGGTCCAATACTGGACAAGAAATCTCACCTTGAACTACTGACCATAATTTTTTCTAACAGACATTGAGTGTTGATTACTTAATTTCAGTTTATGACAATGCACACAATCTAAGATTATAAAATTTCCGATTATTCATTACTATCGAAGATTCATTGTTTTCCATTTGTTCTGAAATATATATGAAGGTTCGTTTGATTTTCAGTGCGTTAAAAGTCAAAATGATCTCTTAGTCTAACAAATACAATAAATAAGTTGTAATCCTTAGTAAAATTAAACATTTTTGTGTTTGTCAATAAAAACTGTGGTAGTAATCATTCTGATTGGCCATCCAATAAACGGGAAGATTGTTGATATTTATTCCTTTAAATGTGGGTAGCATTTTTGATTTGTTAATATCCAATGTTTTCATTATATGGTTGCTGGAAGCGTTTTGAGCTTTGGCATTTTTTCCCAAAATAACCTTGACTTATCAAGATGCGAGACCTGATTAAGGGTATAGAAATTTTCAGAAAATTTTACTGAATGTTCTTGCGCCGCATCTACATTATCAGGTGCTACTTCAGCTTTTAATTTTAAATTTTGCATATAATGTTTTTGTTTGATTCTTTTGAACCAATCATGGCTTGCTTAAAAGACTGCTTCATTTCAGCTAAAGAAGTAGATGATAACTGATGCTTAATTTTTTCAGAAATCTGGAAAGCCTTGTTTGTAACGGCATTTGTATCAATTGATATCCACTTTTAAGTTTGGTCTTCTATCCACACTGATGTTTTGTGTTGTTTTTTATTATTTAAATTGCATATTAGTAGACTTGAAGTTTAATATATTTATTTATTAAAATCAACAATTAATTGCTTCTATTACCATCTTCTAATTTTTGGTGATAATTAAATATAGTTTTCCTCTTTTGCAAAACAGTTTCTCATCTCTCAGGTAGCATAGTTAAAAAGGCTACTTTGAAAACTTTCCAATATTTCTTTATTGATTGCTTCAGTAAGTAGTCCCAATTTTCGTAACGAATCCCAGATATGCGATCTTTCAAAGGCACAAAACAGTTGAACTCACAGTGATACACATCGGGTGAATATGGAAGATAATCCCAAGTGTCCCACTTTCCTCCATCAAATATTCTGTAAGGAGCTTTGCTTTGTATGGTCTGGCATTCTCATGAACAGTGATAGAGGACTTCACACTTTTATGTAAGTCTTGAAGAATGATTTATAGGTCTCTTTTAGTGGCCGTAGTCTTTTCTTTGCAGATATGCCAAAAAGCAATTCCATCGAAATCCATTGCTATAATCAACATCCTCTACCTCTTTCTGAACTCTTGATTTGGCTTCGTAGAACAGTCTCACTCTCCCCAGCCATTGAGCCAACTTATTTTTAGATAGGGGTCTGTAGAGGGGTATCCGATTTTTACCAAAATTTTTGACCAGACACAAATCCTCAGTCAAAGTCTTTCAAAGATTAGTTTTGGAAAACGTGTATGGCTAGCTCGGCAACTGGCCATAATCTTGCTTCCGTCAAACACGCTTTACCTCGCTCCGATCTTTGGTCTTTATCTGGAGTCCGTAATAAGCCGCTTCTCTGGACTCTTCAGTTACAGTGTGCCATTTCTTCATCTTTGTCATCAATTTTTTCAGTGTGTGCATAGAGAATGCCCTTGGTTGATCACTTTGATTGTATTTACTTGTTGACAAATGCGAACTTACGTGCCAAGTTTTACCTTGGTGGGCAAGGATATAATTTTTGGGTTTTAGACTGGATCGCGCTAATATTTTTGGTTTTACTAATGTATTAGTTTTATATACAGGGTGTTCTGATTGCAGTACACGCGTTTTAATACTATACCAAATTCATTTCCTCTATTTGTAAACAAAAAATATTTTAATTATTTTTTAGGTAGCGTTTATTATTAAATTATTTATTTATTTTAAATCCTAAAACAGGAATTTCTTGTTGTGAAGGCGTAAGGTATTTTCTTTGGTGATAGCGACCAAGTACAACAACCTCCTCGCAGCACAAACAGTGCGCGGAGAGAGCTTTTAATGACTTCGTTTCCGATATCGGCCGCGTGGCGCGGCGCAGCCGGGGCCAGGGGGCGCCCGCGAGCGCGAAACAGGTCCAAGTATGACTTGCAACACGTGGGATCGTGTCCATTATGAGTTAACTCATTAGTTGTTTCGTTAACAAGTTAACAAGATGGCTGTGTTATCGCGATCAATCGGAGATGATATTGCCGGGTTCCACGCACCACAGGTAGGTATAACACGGCCCCTTGTTTGAATATGGCATTGTTCTTGCTCTCCGATGACTCCGGACCGTTGCTCCACTCCGTGTCGGGCCCGCTTGTTATTATTATACCACTACCATCTACAAGTCATTTGGTGGGCTTTTGTCACCGTTCGTGCCGCTTTCCGAAGCGAACGTCGCCTAATTTTCTCCAGCAGGATGGCGAAGTGCAAAAGTGCTTCAGCCAAAAGTGCATATAATGTTTACTGGACAATATATGGGCACATCTGCAACCACTTTTGGATCTTCCATTTTGCAGAGTGCAGGGTGAATTATCGTAATTATCTCTATCCATTAGGCTGTTCTTTATAGATTTTCTCCAAGTCTACAACTATCCATTTTTCAATTCTACTTACCTTACTATAATTTTCTCGTTCTCTTTATTCTAGAAACTAAAACTGGTTTTGCACGTCTTGAAATAAATAGCAGACTATGTATATATTTTTTCAACAAATCAAATTTAAAACGTGGCCTCTCTATTTACGGTCTTCATTAATTGTAAATTAAAAAATTAAAAATTAATAACAATTTTGTAATTTTATTATTTTTTAATATTCTTAGATTATATTTTAGTTTCATTACGTTCATTTAAGATGTCTTCGAATTTTCATCATTTTAGAATTCTTATGCAGTCTTTTTCACTTCTGGAAGTAGGATGGGTTGTCTAACCGACATCAAAATGCTTGAAAATAATTATGCGGGTTTGCATAACTATCATATATTAAAGATCAGAATTGCTCTTTCTGATTATGAACGTAAATTTTCTCTAAAGTACATAAAAACAATTTTAAATGTAGAAGTTGAAGTATAGTAGTTATATGTAAGGCGATGACTGTAGATACCAAACAAGAGTAAGATCAAAAATGTTAAACAATACAAATAATAAATGTAAAACGTGTTTGCCTTATCTGGTGAAATCATAGCCGTAAGAAACAATTTTAATCTAAAGTATTTTCTTTAATACTTTTCACCAAATCAAGTTTATGGGCGGGTTTCTTTAGTGTCTTACCACTTCACGCGCAATAATTGAGTTCTGATGCATTTAAATGCAGATTTTTCAAATTAAGTTTGAGTGCTAAGCTGGTTTCTAGCGTTAGCTGAAGAAGTACGCAATACAGCGTAATTTATAGTTTTATCTATACTTTAAATTGATTAACTTGACGAAAATCATCAACTCTATAATTTAATTAATGTTTATGAAGAGTTCTTTTGATCCAATCAAGTCGATTGTATGCACCTCTTAAAAATAGCTTTCCATCGAATCTTTTTGGCGAGAAAACTATTGAGCAACATTGTGAAACCAAGGATTAAAATATTTTGGAGATCATTGTTGTTAGATTTTCAAATTAACAAGTGATTAAAAACTCGATAATTTTGAGAGTTTTGTAGACAAAAAGTGATTTTAGGGACTATAATGCGTTATTAAGAATTTCTGAACCATCTACCGTCTCATGTTAAGTGATAGATATTGGAGCTTTATGTGTTAGGGCTTTTTAAATTTTTTAAATCTCAGATAAATTACTTCCCAATTTCTATCATTTAATTAGTTATATTATTGCCTTCTAACAAGTGCTTAAGTAGGTAACGAATACGTAACCTATCCTATTGTTATGGCTATATTTTTAAGTCTAGTATGGTATGGTTTTCTTTATTTGTGACAGTTTTGGGCAATTCTAAATATTTGTGGTATATACCTTGGATGAAAGCCTAATAAAGCGTTTAAGTTTTTTTAGCCAAACATTTATTTACTTTTTTCTTCTAATTTAATTATCAACATTATCAATTGTTGACTGAACTGTAACAGTAAATGAAACTGATGCAGATTAAATTGCTAATTAAAGAAGCTAGTGTAGCATATCAATAAGCAAATCGACAAAGGTTTTGAAATGCAAGTACAAATTCGGTTTACAAGGAGAAAAGAAGAACACGAGAATGATTAATTTTCCAAATTAAGAATATCTAAACATTTAAACTTTAACACACAGTTCCGGAGCAATTTATTAATTTAAGAAATTTATTAATTTAATAATCGTCTCTTTCTTTTTCTGTCTCCCTCCCTCTCCCCTTTCTTTCTCATTTTTTGCCTGTCTGGCTTTTTCTCATTTTTTCTTTATCTTCTTATTTCTTTATTCCATCCCTTACTCACTCTTTCCCCCCTTTCCATTCATCTCACTTCTGTCTCCACTGTCAGCTTCAGTCTCTGCATTGGAATATTGTCACCACTTTAAATATCCGTTAGAGGGTAAAATTGTATTTAGGAAAGGTTGTTTCGGGAAATCCTAAAGAAAAATTCTTCTGTTATCCTAAATATCTAAAGGGCTTCAACCAGTACAACTGATAAATGCGTTATACCTCTCAAAACAGCAAAAATAAACAGGTGCCAATATCTATTTTAAAGATTATGACCTTCAAAAACCTAGTAGTAAACAAATTTGTTGGTACTATTTTTACAAAACATATTTATTCAAGATACACCCACAAATAGTAATCTTACATGTTAGAGTTTTCACATAAAAAATTTTTTTTTTATTTTGAGACATTTAAGTTATTTTTGCGTTTGTATCCTCAAAAGTCATATAAAATGAATCAACCGTTTGTTTTTTTTTGAAAAATGTTAATGTTTATGATTAAATGTATCAAAGCAGAAAATATTGAAAATTTTGGAGACACCGGTACGCTTATTAGTCTATCAACTTGTCATTCATAATAAGCTTTAATCTTATTGAATACATATAGTCAAATTAGGCAAAAATTGCATCGTTTTTAAACCTAAATATTTTGGGAATCGAAATAGCTTAGCAAATTTATATTCTAATATAAAATAATCATTTTAAAATGTTTTTATCCCAAAAGCTATCAGACAATTTTATTATTAAAATGTCATCTTTTTACATATTGTTGCAATCGGGTCACTAGTGATTGATTGTATAATAATATCGTTGAATGTCAATCATAAACGATTCAAGTTCTGTTGCACAGAAAATTATTATAGAGTAAGAAAGAGAACAAAACTCTTCAAAATTTAGTAAGACTTTTGCAAGGTTAGGAGAAACACTTTTATTCAAGACTCAAGTTTTCGATTGCTGCAAAATATTTAAAAACAAAAGAAAAACGTAACCAACGCACTACGTATCTTGTGTACCTCCACTATTGTGAATGAAACCACTAACAAACGAGTTGACCGATAAATTTGTTTTGTTGGAAGTGTGAAAATCGTACTCTATGATAAAGATGAGTACCCAAATAACTGTTATCTGAACAGAAAGCCCACCAAGTTGTAGTCTGAATCACTGTTACATAGTTCAACGTATTAGAGAAGTGAACGATGAGTTACTTAAGAGCAAAGTTATAGTAATCAAACTTGAGCTCATCACTTTGTGCCCGACAGTAAATTAGTTTCAATGGAATGGTTACATTAGTCATCGCCTCTGTCCAAAAAATTCAAATCTGTGCATCTACTGGAAACGCCCTTACAACCATATTGTAGGATTAATTTGGATTGGTTTACTCTAATTTTTTTAAAAATTGTCAACATTGAATATTACAGCAGTTCTTTAAAAATTATAGTTAAGCCGCCTTTTCGTTAAAAAAGGCAATTTTTCAGTCTTTGGAGTCCATTTGTTCCACTACAACACAATACACTTGGGAATCTTCACTATTATGACTATATCGTTGTAGTCCGTATAGTACATGTTTGTCTGCTTAAAATGACAGCTAAGAGGCAGAAAATTTACGTTCAATAATGCTATGATTAAGTATCTGCATTTGTAGCTGCAACAACTAAAAAACGTACATTAAAAAGAAATCGGGAAGTTAATGAAAACATGGTAAAAGTATATTGAGTTAAATTTGTAATGTTATTGATTTAGTTTTCTTAATAAAATGAAAATGGAGGTTATTAGTTCAACGTCCCTCATATAATACTTACCTTGATTTATAACTTTCTTTGTTTTAAAACTAAATGTATTTTTCAATCGCTAGGTAAAATAGAATTTACATTTAGATGTACATAGGTGATTAAATTTGATATGTTAGCAACTATTTTTTAACTGATTATTCCACTTTAGAGAGCTAAATATGGATAATTTAATTAATTAACACCAGGAAAAAACAAAAATTGATTTTTAAGTCGCTCTTAGTTTTTGAGTATCATCATTATTCAATTTTCACTTTATTGTGTTGTTCAGGATCTTCGCTAATATATTTATATTGTATTATATCATTATATTAGAGGTGACTATCGCTGCTTTATAAAACAAGAAATTGTATTACTTTTTCATATGTTTGTTATCTATGATGTTTTAATAACGATCACCTGCAGTTGGCGAATAAAATAGTTTAACTTTCTTTTTAATTGAAAAAGATATTATTTCTTTGCTGTTATTTTGAATTTATTTGCCATTTTCAATGCAATATATGTTGTAATTACAAGACTTCCTTTTCATCGCTAGGGATGCGTGTTTAATACTTTCTAGAATATCAAATTAACATCCTGTTATTGTTCGTATTTTTAGAGTGTGCACCCAAATAGTTTGATAAACAATTTTCTAAATGGCTCTTCAAATCACAATGACCTTTAATTGTCAAGATAAGACTGTTATTTTGGAGTAATAACAATAACTTAGATTTCACTAGAGTAGAAGTAGACATTGAACTAAGATGCTTTTCAGATTTTTAATTCTAATACTGGGTTGAAATGAACATATTCTTTAGTAGGTGATAGTTGGGCAATGAGTAAACAAACCAGCGAGAGCCATTTTGCTTAGGAGAATAGTGTAGCTATTTATGCTTTTTCTATCTACGCCTGAAAGCAAGAAGTATTTTTACAAAAATGGTCTTATTTGCTATTGCTAACTTACCTTTTATAATTGTTTTTAGAAGTGACGAGGTTATTTTAACTAAAGCCGTTGCAAACACTACAAAATGTATTGCACTTTGTTCAATTAGTAAAGAGTTGATCGACCAAAAAAGGAGGGGCGGAATACATCAAAAAGGCACCATATGAATTCAATCTAGCGTAAAGCGATCTCGACCATTTTATATATTTGAGAAGGGCGAATTATAAAAATTTGTTTTTTCTAATTTTACATTTTTATAGGGAAACATTCTATGGTTTCAGTAATTTTTATAACTTCAACAAGTTTATTTTTTCTTAGTTTCTACTGTCACAAAATGTTTGAGTAGGTTAAATAACTTTGAACAAAAAAATGTAATTTTAAACATCCGGAGAATTAAGGTGGCATAATTCTTAGTAACTGTAATCAACCTTCAAATATCATTATCGTATGATTAGTATGCGAGGGGCAATTCTATTTTAATTACTACATTTTTTGATTGCTTTGTATAATTAACCAGAGAGGAAGGAACAACTTTAGTTGCATTTGTTCAACAACGATAGTTGGTATGAGTGAAATGGGATGATAAAAGATGATAAAAGACAATGTTCCAAAAGTCAATTTTACCTTTCATGAATCAGTTGAGTAACTGATTGTGAATATTACTGTAACCGGAAAGCAGAAATTCCTGCTAGAACAGTATGGGGATAAGAAAATGATAGTGGTGGTAATGAAAAAGCAAGGAAAGCTAAGAAGTGGAGTACGCAAATGTTATTTACTAGTTTTGAGGTCGGTTTTATTTTTGTAAACTAAATCCGCTAAGCCTGTTTACATTTTCTGGGCATATGTCGAAGCCTAAGGTTAATTTGCCACACTCTGTTCTATTATAATTTTTAACACTACTTTTGTCAAGATTCATTAGCTTTTTTATGGATCAATTAACCAGATTTGACTGACCGTAGTTAGATGATTAAAAACAAGTTGGAGGGGTTTTGGAAATCCACTCTAGTTATGACCCCAGTGTGGCCGAGTGATTGAGACACTTGTCTGCGGTGTTGACGGACTTGCGTTCCATTCTGGCTCAAATGCTTGGCGGGTGGCATACTCAGTCGCTAAGAATGATTGGCTAGACCCAGTCACAATTAGTTGAAATACTTGTGTCCATTTCCAACAAAGGGCAATAATACAGTCATCTGAACTGTGGTGCTTGTCACATCGCCTTATATGACAGATGATGCCCAAGTTCGAAAGCAATGCCTCTACGAAGGGCGTTAGAAGATTTATCCTCACCTTCACAAGCAAATTATACCATCGTACAGGGATAATTAAAATTATTTTCTGCTTTTACTTTGTTATGTAAGAAAAAAACTTCAATTTGCCTCAACCTCTGCATAAGAAGAACGATTATGGGGTACAAAATATATTGGTGCCAAAATCTTGATTTAGTTTTTCCTATTGAGAAATTTTGTTATTTTGGAAATCAAGATGTTCCATATTTTCATGTACCACAATGGACCTTTTTTGGTAATACTCAAAACCATATCATGCCACATTTTACTTGGTACTTTCCAAGAGATTTACAGAGTTGGAATTTTCTTAAAGAAAAGAGTCGTGTCTTTTGTGGTGGGCCAAAAGGAAGGTATGGGGCATTACAAGAGTTCAGGCTGTCCTCGCGGCCCCACATTTTTGCTCCCCTTCAACTTTGACAGCGGCGAGCCGTAAATTGGCCAGAAGCAAATCAATTAAGGGGCCACTTCGCAGGCAATTATTGGGATATTTTAGCGTCCGCGTAATAGGCAGACGCGCGCATAAATCAGCCGCTCATTCCGTGGCCATTTTGAGCGTGGTGCGACTGTTGAGCTAGCAGAGGGACTTAATTGGGCCCGCGCTGCGCGCCGCTCATAAAAATCGAGGATGATCGCGGCGGCAGATTTAAGCGCGCTCGCCGAAGAAGCATCGCAGAAATGCTAAAAGTGAGGCAGAGTTAGTAAATATGCGCGCCCGGTGGCTCCGTGACAGCGGCGCATGTTAACTGCTCTCGCATTCTGGGGAGTTTACATTCGGCCGACACACTGGACACGAATAATTCAGGACGAGACAAAAACCAGAATAGCCCTGCTCGCTATTAAGTGCCACCGGTGTCGTCTGCACCTCCAGATACCACCCTGAACATGACAAGATAAAGCGTTGGCGATTTGAAATTTAAACGGCCCCAAAAAGACGGCCAGGACGGCCGGATTTTTCTGCCGTGTAGCCGAGCGAGCGGCCGGGGCGGCCTTGAGGTGGCCGTCTTAATTTTTGCATTTTCGGAGGAACGGCTTCATGGAACGGCGGCGGGGCCTGGCCGCCGGGAGCTGGGGCACCCGGAGACGACTTTGTACCTGCAGAGGTCGCTCGGCGCTGTCGCATCTGATTTCCCATGTTAATTAGAAATTATGCCTTGCCTGTAAAGCACCTCCATGCTGACTTCAGAATACGAACAAAGTGCTGTAGAACATGATACTCATTGATCCATAATAGACTAGTAGCTGCTTTACTTAATCATGGGTTGTCCGGTTAGTTTGTGTCGGTTTTCACTAGATCGCATTAGAAAATATCTGAATACGTCACAGTTATAGAAAACGCGTTATTGTGTACACATTCTTAAAGTAATTCTCAACGCATCTTTAAAAAAAGTGTCTTGTAATAAATTGATTTGTCACATTCTTGTACCCTTTTGAAGATGGGCGACAATTGCTTTTCTTTTGCCAGAAACTGATAAATACCATACAAGCAACAAAAAAGATATGAACTGTTTACGAAGAAAGTTCTTAGAGCTGGTGATTTTGACCTTAAGGACCAACAGCACTCTGGTAGACCTTGCACCATTGACAATGAACAAATCAAAACAATGATCGAGAATAGACGACACGAGATTTAGTAGAGATACTAAAATAATCGAAAATTTAGTAAAGCTTGGTTACGATGTTTGAGTTCCGCATAAAAAAATTTAATATATCGCATCTCCATATATGATGCGCTTTACAAATTCTAGTGAATTCTTAGATTTTTGAATAAATTTCTTACTTCGGAAGCCTGGTCGAACCCAAACACTCTTAGCTCCTTTTATCTTCTTACTATTCTACCCGCTGTCTTGGCTGGGAGCTTAAAGATTGCTGGAGAATGAGGGCCTTTGGTTCTGCTTATCATATTAGCCTTGAAGATATTTGGACTAATACGCCACGTTGATCAGACGTCTTGGTTTTTATACCTCCTGCCAGGATTAAATTCAGCCACTCCACTAGAGCACTGCCGCAGTTGTGCACCTGATCACTCTGAGTCAAACAATACACGTGTTGTTACTTTTGGCCCGCCACGGGTATTTTATTTCTTCGGTACTCTGGTAGGTATTCCTTAATCGACTACCTGGGGAGGCGCCCTTTGGAGGACTAGTAATCAAACAAAGGATAAAACTAAGTTGGATTTTGTTTGGTAGATGGAAAGGCATTCTACAAAGCAAAATTTACCAAAACCAAAGTTATTCGACCAAAACATACTGCTTGTGCATGGACATTAACTGCAAAGAACATACAAAAATTAATAAAGCGTAAGATTCTGGATATAATTCTAAGAGATAAAATAACAAGCATACGAATAGGAGAAGAGACCAAAGTAGAAAACTTATTAAAAAGTCTTTAAATTGAAATGATTGTGGGTTCGGATAATTGCAAGACGATACTAGATGGAAAACAGGGCAATGGAGACCGATAACGCGGAAAAGAAACAGGAGAAAACCCTTACTCAGGTGGGCAGACGATATAAATAAAACAGCTGATTACAATTAGTTACAGAAAGCGCAAAACAGAGGGCAATAGCGAATATTGGAAAGGCAGATGATGATTATTTATTTAAACAACGTGTCTAAAACATTTGACTCTTTATTTCTTATACCTTTTAGATTTAATCTCCTTTAGTAACTTTTTGTTCCTTCCTCTTTATTAATATAACAGTATAAATATTACTGTCATTTTTTTATTCATATCTGAATCATCAAAAGCAAAAAAAACAGCAAGGCTGCGAATTATGTAATAATTTACAGCCAACAAAAAAAAGGAGTTGCCAGCAATAAATTAATGTTTATTTATGGTTAAAAAAATCTTCTTGGCTGTAAACATCCGTGTGAATCCTGTTTAATAAGGATTTCACGGCGGAGGATGTATAATTTTGTCAATTTATACACACCAAGTAATTAGATACCCATGCGTTCGCTGGTTATTGCTTAATCTGCTTAGCCTACTCAGAATGGTATTTACAGCCCAGCTTTGCTATATTTTATTGTAATTGATCACACCTTGTATTCTAATTTTAATTTTACCACAAAAGCTATTAAGTGGGTGGGCATTAGATTTTTCAGGTTGTCCACTTACAGGCCTAACAGGCTCTTATAGATGTAGAGATGAGAAGTTATTGGTTTTTGAAACTTTAAAAGTCTTTAACAGGCCTATTGATCGGTAATTTATAGATCCATTCATTTAGGAACATACAGATTTCTAGCCTATCCACTTTAAATTTACTAATTACTTGTAGATCATAAACTTTGAAGTTTAAGACGTGAACACCAGGTTTATTTGATGTTTACAAAAATATATAAGCATCTCTAAATATACTTTCAAGCTTCATACTGATTCATACTAATGTTGAACAAATTTAATAGTTTGTTCCTTAGATTTTTCGTTTCGCTGCAACTTCTATTTATTTAATTTATAAATATGCAAATTTATAAAGAACTCTAAATTTGTTTTATTCTGCAAAATTTTGGAAATAACAGATTTTAAATACATATGTAATTAAGTAAATTGGACAGAACAAAGTGAGCATTATTTATTTAAGTTAAGTTTATAATTCGAGCATTATCGGTTGTAGTTGTTTGTTTATTAGTATTGCTTTTCTTTTCCCACTTATAGAGCATAAGGCTCTCTATTCTATTATGTTACTTCAGGGGGTAAACCGCTTTTTAATATGTTTTTAAATTACAGTTTTTGAGAAAAATACAAAAATACGTGTCTAAAAACGTATTCAATGCCATTAAAATGTATTCTTTAAAGTTGCACTTACGATTTATTGTTGTTGTATGTGTAAAAACAGCACCTTATTCTTGTAAGCGCAAACCTCTACAAATTTATCCTGCTTCTGTATGCTATAAATTTAAAGAGTGCTTACAGGGGCGTAGCGCATCAACGCTTTGTTCGGGGACAAGGTACTTACCAGTATCCCAAAGCAAAACAGTATCTTATACTTGCATGTTTTATTAATAACAAAAAATGGTAAAACAGCATTACACCAGAAATTATATTATGTAGTAGAGCGCAGCTCAAATTATACAAAAAGAGAGCTGAAGGATTATAAGAAGGCTCGCCCAAAAATCATTCCTATAAAACTAGTCGCGAATCCTCCACGGGCGCTCAAAAACGTTGAGTTTTAAAGGGTTGTAACAGGGAGTGCAGAGGTTGCAGCAATATTTTTGTACAACAATCATTTTTATAAAATAGCAAGTGCGTTAAGGTACTAAATAATTATCTCTAGAGCTACGTGAATGTTTGGAAACTGTTTCAACTCGTAGTGCTTTAATTTTATTCAACAAATCAAAGTGTAATAATTAAGTGTGTGGGAATAAAACAACAAATGTTTATTTTAGTAGATTTTACAGTAGACAACCCAATTTGTATTATTGTGGTAACACTTTTACTCAAACCAATATCGAGTGCAATGAAGATTTAATTTTTTATCTTGATGGGTTTTCAGCAAGCTTAAAACTTTTTTTGAAATAAAACTGAGTACCCTTATAAAGCTTTTCAAATTTTCTTTGTCGTCATACCCCTGGTTATGGTAATCGGCGATTGAATTTTAGTATTCGTTGAGGGTACTTAAAATTAAACCAAATAAAAAATTAAAAGGCCACATTTTCCAGGTTTTGTAACTCTTACAGTAAACCAGTTTAAATTCTTACCACCTTACCATATACTACACATGGGTGGTGAACACGTTTTGCTTTAAGTGTCTAATGTAAGGAAAAGGATGCAACTATTTATCTACACTACTTAAATAATAGAGAAAAATATATTAGAGTTTACCCTAAGAACCACGAGCAGGAGAAATTCTGTCCCTTCTCCCCCTTTTTGACAGGCCTGGATGCACACGTCTATAATTTTGAGGTATGAACTTTCAAATAATGCATCTAGGAGGCACATACGATTATTATTAATTTGCTTATCCAATAGTCTACAGTTTATGTAGAAGTCTACATAATTGTTATAAAGTTAGTAGTACATAATATGTTTTTAGTTTATAGATGCATAAAGTTTAGAAAGTTTATAGTCTACGTAGTTTATACATCCTAGTGCTTTATACGTCGCAATCTTTAAATTTCTAGGGGTTTCTAGTAGTTAAATTTGCAGAGGTACTAATCTGCTGATTTGTATATTTCAACATATAAAAGATATAAAAATTAATAAAATATGGATTTGTGTATTTACTGCTTTATGACTTATAGTTCTTTATCGTTATGTTTAACAGGTTAGTACAGCACAGGTGAGCTTTTATCGACATAAATCTAAAAGTAAAAATTACAGGAAGTCCTATAAATGTCAAATTTTATATTTTAAAAATTATAAATTTCTATCTGCAGCTTATAAATATGAAAACTACAAAAATTTAAAAATATAGAACTACAAATTTGTCAATATTACTATTATATATATTTTTGTCCGTGTATGATTTGGTAGACTATAAATATACCACTAAGTAAGCCTACCATCATGTAGTTTATAATAGTTTATAGTAAAATAATAGCCTTATAGATTTCTTAGTTTAACAGCTTCCAAATTGTTAGAGTATTTTACAGGTCGTACAGTTTGTAAATGTTTGTTTACTATAAAAAATGTCGAATATAAAATTTTTAAAATTAGGAATTTATAAATCAACATCATGATCTTTCGAGAGTATATAGTATTGCAAAATAGTCATGAGAGGTTTAGGCTTTAAGAGGCTTATATTTTATAAATATAAAATTTATAGAATTTGCAGCCTATAAATTAGTGAACATAGATGATTATATATATGTTAATATACAGTAGCTCATAAGTTCTTTTGGATATAAGTCAGTTAGTGTATCAATATATAGAAGTTTTGTTCTGAAAAATTCGAATTACATTTTTTAATTTAAAATGTTATAATTGTATTACTTATTAGGCTCCTAATCGTAGTTCTGTCTGTAGATAAGAGCATGTGTTTCATTATTTGAAGAGTTAACAAGCTTAATCTAAATATTATCGGAGAAGAGACTAAATTTATTATTTTGAATTTTACAACTACATATATGTAACATAACGTATCTCAAAAATTTGTCATCTGGGAAATGTATTAAAAAGAAACTACAATAGACAATAAAACTGTTTAACGTGCAACCAATTGACAAAATATGGGACTTGATAAAAATATTCTAAAACGTCTCTTTTTTAGTGGCCGCAGCTAATCTCTTCAAAAAGTGAGCAATAATTTTGTACGGTTTTTTTTCGAATATTGAATTCATTAACTCGGCGATTCTTTCAAGAGTTCCAGGTTTTCCGAACAACTTTGACTTAGTCAGTACACAATAGCTTTGGTTATATCCCAGAATGAACATTCTCAAGAGTTCAATTGGGTGAATAGTCTGGCCAATTAATGTCTACACAGTAATTGCAAATGTTTACAAATCCTTTCACTTCATAGTGACACTCATCTGAGAGTCATCTTTTAGCTATTTGTATTAAAGGGGAGCAACACTGTAAGTTTTTCAAAAAATCGATTTTTTGTTTTTGCCAAAATCAATAGTTTTGCAGCCAAAAACATGTATATTTGTTTCCAAGTACAAATTGCACTAGAAATATTCGAAATGAGCTCCAAACGCTGACGAGTTATTGGAGCGTTCTTGGCGGTTTGGAGCGCTGCGCGCGCATCTTCCATCAGTTGCAAAGCACATGCCAGCACGCCTGAAGGTCGTCTTCAAGCCCTGCAAGCTTCCCGGCAACCCTTGGACGAGGAAGTGCTTCTATACGTCCCAGGGATAGCAAAATAAGACGTACAAGCGTGTTTGATATCGATATCCAGTTCACATCAGTCGATTTTCTCCTTTCGAAAATTAAAACGCGTATTTATTGAAATCGTGTTTTTTGACCGCATTGACACCATAACACCCAGTTTTTGTCCTATCGACGTTATTCAAAATGTACTCTGCTCAGGAAAGGTGTCTTGATTACGTGACGTAGCCGTTTTTTGACATATGCCTTATTTTTTCCTAAATAATTTACTACATTTTTTTTCAAATACCCGACATTTTTTTTAATCAAAATTTTTCAATTTTCCTACGTCACGTAATAGTTATGCACATATATTTAAAAAAAATTTAATTTTTTGATTTCAAACGTCTCGTTTTGCCGCAAAGCTGTCAACGCCAAAGGGGTCATTTTGAACAAACGTCATTTTGGACCAGCTGCTGTAAAAAACATGTAGAAAAAATTTTTTTTTTGTATTATATTAACCTCATATAATAAACGTACCAGTTTCACAATGATTGATCAAACCGCTTTTTTAATTAATAAAACAAAAAACGCCTCGAATTTCAACATTTACAGTGTTACTCCCCCATTAAAGTACTCAACGGTTGATGTACTTGAATTTTGTAATCACTCTTGATTTCGAGCTCTTTTGATACACTTCTCACTAATGTTCTTAGAGTTTTTGGACCGATGTTCTTTTCAGACATCACTGTTCTGCCTTCATCGTTTTAAAAACTTTTAGTGCCCAATCACTTCTTGGTCAAGCCATACAATTTCAAATGAAATTTCTTGAATAAAAATTTAATTTTTCTATTTTAAAATTTTTTTATCAAGTATAAAATATCAAGACAGCGAATATATACATCGTTAGCAAAATTCGATCATTTGTATTCTTTTGGAAATTGAATATTTATCGTTCGACAAAGGCATTTTACGAAATTTGTATGTCAACAAATAATGTGAATATTTAAGAGTTTGGTTGAATACTCTACAAATGGCGCGACGATAAGTGATGACATAGACTTATGGGATACCTTGTAATTCGTGCATTCGTCAACATAACGATGTAAAAGTGTGAACTTAATGGGCTATACTAAATTAAAAGTAAATACGGGCTTGTTCAGAGTAAAATTAAGTGTCGAAAAACTTTTCCCAAATGAGGACTTTATCATTACTGAAGGTCTTCCTTTTTATGGAATAGATGTTAATCAGAAGCTTTAATAAATTTTGAAAACATTGTAATGCAAGACAGCACCCTTTCTGTTTGCGAGAGATGGACAAAGTGACTCATTTCTCATTTCAGATCCAGATCGCTCACTCACCAAAAAGAGTTGGCTCTTTTTTATAACTCATAACTCATTTTCTGCCACATTTGTGCCTACTGGCTACATCAGATAGGCTGTTACTGCTATTATTATAAAACCAATTGTAATGAACTGTTTAATTCAACAACGTTTTATTTAAATTTTATTTTTCCCTGACAATAGCGGCATTTTCCTTTCCCTTCTATGGTAAAATGGTACCAAATATCACTCGACAACCTACTAGCTCTTACCGACATTTCGTTCTAAAATAACAACAAAATATTATAAATAACGTAAATCGTTTAAATATTATATTATAGATGTTATAGATAAATATTATATACCAAGCTGTATAAAGGCGAAGACTGATAGATAGAATAAGCAAATTATCAAAAAAATGATGAGTTATCGGAATCAGAAACAAGTCGAGATCAAACTTAGGGAGTGAATCAGATCAGTGAGTCAGATCGAGACGGGAGAACCAAGAGCTGCTCGCACATGCGCAGACCGCACGACAGCGAAAGAGCGAGAATCGAGTGAGAGATCGTAGAGTTACCGCTCTTATTTTGTGAGTCATAACTCACTCACTCTATAGTAGAAATGGGCGATCCGCTCTTGAGTTATTCAAAAGAACCAGCTCTTATGAGTCAGATCGAGGCGGGAGATTGAAGAGCTAGCGCTATTATTTTGTGAGTCATAACGCACTCACTCCCTACCAAGAGCTGGTTCTTTTGAGTAACTCATGAGCGGATCACCCATCTCTACATTATACGAATTTCTTTATCTAATCTTGTTACGAGCAATATATGATTGATTCAATTATTTTGCACAGCAATAATAGCTTGCAATACATGACGCCCTTAATATTTCACCACACGAAAGGCATGGTCTTCTTTGGTAGCAATAGTAAACTTTTTAAGGCCCGTCGAAATCCGCTTAAAAAAACGTTTTTACGTACCGAATAGCAAATGGATAAACGAGTAGTCAAATTGGTCTCGATTGATTTATGCAACAGCTGAAATTTGAGTCAAAAACTATCTGAACTAGCGCAAATGTTCTTCTACGCATGCGTGGTATACCTCGAATGCCATCGCAATATCTAATACTAACTGGGATATACTCTGATTGACATCCCCGTATACACAGCAATTTTTTTATGTACCTACACATCATGTTTGGTTTTTTTGAAATAATAAAACAAAATATGGTAAAAATACTCGTTATTTTCCTCTATTTTCACAGCTGCACAGCACAAACAATAGTAGCGTTTGACTCGCTTACATTTACAGAAAGATTAAGCTAATATTTCTTTTAATGGCGCATTTGAGGAACAATCAGAACAATTAAGCCAAAACATTGTTCTTTTTTTTACTCGGCCCACCTCTTCCATTTATTTCGTTGAGCATTTTCCCCTCTTTTGGGGCGTTTTTTCCATCTTTTTATATTCTTTTTTGGCCTTGCTTCTTTAGAATCCTCGTAATTTTGCTACTTTATGGCAACATTATCTTCACATGTCCATACCACTTGAACTGCTTTTCTTCCATTCTTATAGTGGTTAACTTTTGTTTATTCTTTCTCTTATGTATCTGCTTTTACACTCATTTTTTTGTTTTTTTATTTTTCTATGAAAGACTGGGTTTCACTCCCATAGTTTATAGTTGGTACTGCTGTTACGTTGTAATTTCTGTTTTTGTACAGATTTGTTTCGTTTGGTTAGTAGTATACTTAAGTAAATTTTTTTGTTGGACTCAAGATGTCTCAATTTTTTATTCTTTCTAATTATTTTTTATAGGTACTCAAATGTTGAGACTTGTTCTAAATCTTCTTTTCAACATTTAATATTTTACTGTTACGTTTTGGTTTTTCAATTTTCTTTATTTTTGTTTTTCCGATGCTTATTTTCGTGTTGTGTTCTGTCATTCACATATAGCAAGTTCTGTAATGTGGATATGTGTCAAATTTTTGTAACCAATTACTATATTTGGGACTTAGTCTATCTCCCTGTTTAAGTTCTCTCTACATTTCAAATACTCTACCGCTTCTATGACTGTTTTATAGATAATTTTAAACATCTGTCTGTCCTCCTTTTTTTAAATAACACTCACCAAGACAAAAATCTATAAAAAGATGTTTTTGTTTACTTGATATTATAATTTGGTATATTGCATTTGTCTTAGCCTCTAAGTCCGCTAGTTTTATTATTTTGGTGGCATATATATCCAGCAATTTTCACATAATGTAAAAGTTTCTGAAATTAATATGTTGCAGGTGGTTAAGCCTATAAATATATACTGACAGTTTATAGAAAATGTAGCCCATAAATTTGTAATGTTAAAAGTGTGAATATAAAATTTATAGGTTTAATAGATTGTAAAAGAAAGGAAAAGGAAGTATCCACCACTCTACCAGTAGGTAAACGAAAATGTGTCATTTCTTGAATGTTTTATAGTGAACAAATAGAGCGCCGATAAATTTCAGCCTACAATTTATAGGCAGTTAAATTCAGCACATGCCGTTTTATCGCCGAGCTGAAAAAGCTGTCACACTCAAGCTCGCTCCGTAATCGGGCGGCGATAACAATTACGCGGGCGCTTATGAAAGCTCAATAGGAGCCACAACAGGGCAGAACAGTAGCCTGACAAAGCAGCACATAAATTTTCCCCGCAAGTTCACTGACTCTGCCGTATTTCTGCTACCTGACCATAATACTCCTCGTATGATTTATCATTTTCCATTTGGGAGCTAATAAAAAACGTTCGAATGCGCCTTTCAAGTCGAGCGGCCGGCCGAACCTATAAATTCACACCGCTTTCGAATAAAATAAGGAACAATGCGCACGGATGCCTGCGGACGCCGCGGCATCAAAACGGGCGCGTTTTTAATATGCACAGGGCGCGTGATTTACGAGCGGCGCCCGGCGCCGCGCGCGCCGCGAGCGGACTGGTTCCAGCGCGACGGAGCCCCCGGTGGCTCTAATTGAAGACGATCGGATTCCGATAGCTGCGTTTTGCTCGCTGCCGCGCATTCCCCGCATTTCTAATTGCACGTTCCGCTTTTTTCGGCCGCCATTGGCGGAGGCTCGCTTTTTTCGGCCGAGCCGCGTATGTAAATGCGCACTGCTGAAACGGCTTTCAATAGGAGATATGTGTCTCCGCAGCGTTTAGCGAGGGCTGGGCTATAAAGTAGCCGTGTAAGACAAGGCATAACAAGTGTCCAGGCTGATTGACACGTGAGTCGTTGATTGACGGGGAGATGGATGTGATCGATCCCAATCTGTGTAGATCACGCCGATAACGGCCCGGTTTTTGTGCTGCCGGCCGATGATCCTCTGGTGCGCGAGTCGGCTTGTTGCTCGCTTTTGGGGGTATTGTTTCGACTTCCATTGAAAATGGGAGGAAAGTGGATATTTACTACGCCTTTGTCCCTGCCGACTTTATGGGAATGCGGCTGCAAAGATCGGAACGACTGGAAACGTTTTAATGTCGAATAACTCCATTGTTTATAAAACACCGATTTATAAATTAATTTAATAGTAAGGCAATGCTTTGAGTCAGTCTATATATAGAAACGTGTACTTTCTCATCGACAACAAAGATTATTTTGTACTACAAACTAACTAAATTACGTATTCATAGCGTCGTAAATCATTTCGATTGCGCCTTTACTAATTTCTGCTTAACATCTTGGAATTCTTCGGGCCCACTGTAGTGAAAAATTATGTAACTCGGTGAAAATGTAATCAATGTACGTTTTCTTCGTCGCGATAAGTCAACGCACCGTTGAGCAGTTGAGAGTTTCTCATATGTGCAAGCGAGAGGAGCGTGATATTTTACGTACGAGGCTTACCCTGAAATTCAATACCGCGATGTAAATAGAACGGTTTTACAAATTCCTAGACTATTTTTGGATGACTGGTTCATTAATTGACTGCGATTTAACGACCTGAGAGTTTAATTTTAGGCAAGTAGTACAAGTTTGTGTGGTTGCCGGCAGTAATATTAATGGACTTTTTGCTGTTTAACTAATTGGGGCTAGTCGATCGGCGGGTCGGTGCTTACACGAGGTTTTTCACCGCTGGAACTTGTCGTGCAGCCTCCGATTTCGATAGCTTACTCGCCAAAAAAGGCAAATGGATGGGATCTAACGACTTGGAGTTCCTACTGATAGGTTACGCAAAATACTCTTGTTCGTGTGCGGTTTGGTTATGAAAATAAAGTTAACGTCAAGCTTTTAGATGTTACCACACCTATCACTGTATAGTTTAAGGTTAAATACAGCGAGTTAAATAATTTACATTAGCACCTAATTTGAAAGAAAACGCTCATCTAACCATCGTACCATTAAGGCTGCGCCATAACGCTTTTTGCAGCTTTACAAAGAACTGCAAGATCTTAATCCTCTCATTAATATAATTTCAACGCGAGCATGCCCGACATTAGCATAATTAGCTCACGTAGCACCGTTTACACGACTTTAACCCAAATTAACGCAAAAATCCGCGTTCGGGGGCAATTCGCAGCCGGCCGGGCAGCGAAAGCCGGAGTTTCCCAATTAAACGCGTCCCAGGCTTGTGACACTGGCGCATTTTCATGCACCTGCATACCTGGGAATAGATCGCAATTATTCTGTTGTTTACGGCGAGGCAATGACACATTAACATGCCCGATTAAAATGCATAATTACAGCGTTCCTATTTTGAAGCAGCGCGCACGTAGACGTGCCTCCTCTCATTTAATTAGCCGCGATGTATTAATGCTCATTTCATAATTATTGCCGCGGCTCTCGAACGAATCGGCGCGAGCAGTACTCTCATTCAGGCATCTAATTAGCGCAGGTGTATCGCGCGCAGCGCGCAAGAAAAATTAATTTGTCCTCGGCGGAATTGCGCAAATTTAATCGATCGGCTTCACGTTGAGTTCAGCTGACGCTTCTTCGGAAAACCACTAAAAACGGAGTGCCTATTAAAAAATATTTCGACACTTTTCAATTCTCCATTGCGTTTTTCGATAGAGTTTGATGTGTATTTTTGCTATCAGTTTCTAGTCATTTTTGTTATGTTTGTGTCTCAAGCGTGATATGTGAGGAAACTTGTTGCTGATATTAAGTTTGTCACATTCTCCTTTTTAGGCTCGATTTTCCAACTTTGCGGTTCAAATGAAAAAAGTTCAGTGTTTGTAGCTTTATATAGGAAGATGTCATATTTCCTTTGCAAAAACTTCAAGAAAAAAGTTGCTTTAACTTGCTATTATTGCAGTACTCGGTGACTTTTTATAAGAGCACTTGATCATTTCGCTAAACTATATATTTAATTAGATACCTCGGCTGATCTTTCTTCCAATGTTTCTTGTTGTTGTAATACGATAATGTTATGACAGACAGTTTTTGCGATTTTACGACCGATCTTATATTATTCATAGAAGGAAAATGGAAAAACCATTGGAAAACAATCAGAACTGAAAATGCAGCAACTGATTAAGGTTTTACTTGTAAAACTTATTGGTCATTTGGTTTATCGGTTATGAAGCTTTTAGCCAAGATATTGTGGAACTAAAACTCGTTCTTTTAAAAGAAAAAAAAGTTGTTTATCAACAGGAACTTCTAATAGTCTATGTAGTACCTCAATGCTAATTATTAGTAGAAGTCGCTAGTAGTAATAATAAATGTTATTCTACTCTAGAGAACACTCTTTTTGAACAGAAATTGTTTCGGCCGTTACCCTATACTATAACTGCGTGTTGGCAAAGCTTTCTTTTTATACGACCTTCATAAATATTTTAAATATCTACTATCATAGAAGTAAAGCGTTATAACAGAACATAACTTTCTTAGTGATACAAAGATATAATCTGAAATTTTGAATAAAATTCTCTCTTTTCGCTATCTAGGCGTACAAGTGATAATGCAACTTTGCATTGTTAATACGATGGTCTATAATTAACTTTAATAATATTTGCATTTACAATAATTAATCTTCATTTAATTCCTTTTTCCATAAGCTTCCATTGCCACAGTGATACTTTTTTATCATTTTGTATAAGTAATGGTAACCTACAAATCTTCGTTCCCTCTAGTCATTAATTAAATAGTTTCCTATTTTTTATTAAACATTTTTATGATTTATAATCTGTAGTAGCCTATATGATGTAATAAGAAAGTATATACTGCAACATATTTTGTTATCTAAGTGTAAATTTGTTATAACAAGTTCGTTTGTAATAGGCAAGGTGGTAATTATATATATAAAAAAAATTATGAGTGCTGCTGTCACACAGGTCAAAGTTCAACTATTGCTGTCAATTGTTCGTGCCTTTCGGTGCCGACCCGAGCGCCTCCGAATGACAATTCTGGCTTGGCGGCAGGCGCGGCCGAGGTATTATATTTCCGGAACCGCAAGCGATAGAAAATTTTCGTTTGAGAGCGGGTACTAAAGCACTCGTTATAATAACAAAAATAATTGTGGAACATTCATATTGAGAGCAGTTTTATTAAAAATACCAAATACGCCTATTATACTGCAATTTTTGCGCAAAAAATGCCTTTAAACTTAATCCTTGTAAATTATTCTTCTCTTTTCCTCAATTTTCCAGTTATTATTAGTCTGTGACTAATAACGTAGCAATCTACTCTGCATGTTTATTTTTTTGCCAAAATTAGATGTCTTGGCTACCCCCCAACGATTTCCTTGCCAATTAGCTTAGTATATGTGGATTTTTGTCATGTGAATAGAAAAATACAGTTGAAAATACCTTTGGACATTTTCTGTGGCAGAAATTGTTTGCGTAAAAGCGTTGAAGTTCTTTGATACTCTCGATTTGCTAAGGCAGTTTATCGACTTAGGTAATAAGGCTTTAATCACCGAAGAACTTCAGCTTAGGCCAAAATTGCGGATTTTGTAACATTGTTCTTTTTCTAAACTAAGCAAAACGAGGTGGCGTGTAATATTTGAGATATTTATTTATAAAAATATTTGTGCTGGGAAAGAATAAAACATTCTGAATTCTTTTTTTTAATAAGTTTAAAATATTGGTATTTTTGTTGACCCGCCCTTCACCTTTGTAATGGTAATAATGGTAAGATTCTAACGCCCCGCGAAGGTCCATGACCTGCAAACTATAAGATTAAGGCTCTCATATGTCCGCCACTGTGGCCAGTCGTCGCGCACTATCTCTAATGCCACTATTTCTTCTTGTTCGAGAGAACGCAGGTACTCACTTATTTTTAGTGACAGAGTAGGCCACCCGCCAGGCATCAGAGAGTTCGGAGGATAGACCCAGGGCCCGTCCGCACCGCAGCGCACCCCTCAACTACGAGACCTCGCTAACGATCTTTACCTTTGTAAATGAAGAAATTCTTTTCGGTATACTAGCTGCAAGCTCCTTTTGCTATTCATTGGTTATGCTGGTTCATTTTTTAAAAGGAGTGTTTTCAAGTGCATCTTTGAGGTAATTCAGTGCCAACGTAGTTTTTTAGTATTCTCAATGTAGTTGAGGTTTGGAGGCTGTACAGGTCAGTTTAAGATCCAATCCCATTGAGCATTCAGCTCATTGTGGTCGCAGACTTATGGCAAACAGTGTCGTCATGCTGAAATTTGACGAAGACTTAAAAATAGTGGTTAAAAAGACAGTTATAAGACTTTGATATATTTTAGACCATCCATTCGGTTTCCTCAGACATAAATTTTTTCTACTCCGCTAGCTGCCATGCAGTTCCACATCATAATGTTGCTGGCGTTGTGTTTTGTTATTAGCACACAGTAGGAGCATTTGGAGTTGTACTCTTCTTTAACTTTTCCAGCTAAAAATAATAACCTTCAAGTTTTTGAACATGTCAATTTAGGCAAAATTTTTTCTATTTTTAGAGCCCCAACATATGCTAAGATAAGCTTTAAGAATCTTTTTTGATGATTTTACATGTTTTTTGACAGTGTGGTTATATCTTTTCTCGAAACCATTTGATTTATCTTTTCTCTTGCTGTAGAATTCACTATTTCTGGTTTTAAAACGTATCTTTCTTTTTATTTTTTACAAACTATCAGATATGTAAATTTTTTCTGTATTGGCATAAAACAAGAATTTATAGTGCTATGTTGATAATGCGGCTTTTATTTGCAACACATCGGGAAGATGGCAAATAAAAAAAATTGTGTTGGTCCAGTCTTATTTAATAAGGCCCGTTCACTTTTTAAGTAGTAAATGGTCTCAAGAAAGGAGAAAGTGAACAAGCTATCAATCAAGTTATTATCTTGGTACATTAGACTGTCACTCTCAATTCTAACGGCCACGAAAAGCACTTTTTGTTAATTGAATGAATGCTAAATTTGTAAATATTGAAGTCTACTTTTCTTACTTGTAGGCGCGCTAAAAGTATAGAAGAGTAAAAATTTACTATTTATATAAAATTTCGGCCATATAAAGCCCATTGGTAGTTTATAACAAATAATTTAGTTGCACCAAATTAATTCTAAAATCTACTTATTCGTGTTCTGATTATGATGCTTTTGGGTTGTTATTTCATATATGTGCTGGTAATCTTTAAAGGCTTTTTTCCTTTGGTAATTTAAAGACGGCCTATTAGAAAAAAACTATTATTTTTGCGAAGGTCTTTCTATTGTAATATTATTTTCTCAATTAACTCTCCTTTTAATTGCCAACTTTATAAGCACTTGACGAATGAATCCAATAAATTGGTTTTTTAATTTTTTTACTAACCGTTGATTTACGTTTTTCTGGGAAAATCTACAACCTTTTTAATTTTTGACTATACTAACCTCATAGTAGACACCATGAAAAATCAGAATTAATGCGACTCTTCCGTAATTTAAATTCTATACTCTGATAGGCATTGTTTTTTGTTGTCTCATTTAATGACTGTATCTCGGTATACATTTTTGTTCAATAATCATCTTTTTAAGCGTACTGAATAGATGTAGCCTATTCTTTGCTTTATTGAAATGCCTACGTTTTTACGTTTACGAACATTTTAAGAATGCTTTTTACCATATCGGCGTCTTCTGAAAACAAAGCGATAACTACAAACGTTAGTCTTTTTACGTCTGTAATTTTAAAATTTGGAAATATTACAGTATATTTTATTATATATTTTCTTATTCCACGTCTTTACTTCTTTGGGCGTTGGTCATTGGGGGAAAACCTGACGTTAATAACTATTACCCTTTTGATGTTACTGTTTACTGTTTTTTTAGGCACAATGTAATTTGTGCAATAAATATATTTATTTTCCTAGCTGTGGTAACTATTTACACTTGGTCAATCCAAAGAGAGATATAGAAATAAAAAAGACAAAAAGATAATTTTTTTTTAATTTAATTCGTGGTATATATCGAAATAGTGCATTTTTCTCGTCTACATCAGTAAGATCATATTAGAGGTAGTGTAATAAAAGTAGAAGATAATTTTGTCTAGAAAAATACCGCGTTGTTCAAAACATACTCTTCAAAAGAAAAGAAAAATAAAACTTAAAACTGAGTTTTTGTAAGGCTCTTCTTTTTCGAAACTTTTAATTTTGATTTATTATTGTTAGTCGGTGATTAGCAACGTGGGACTTTGCTCTTCATGTTAATCTTCTTCTTCAGTATTTTGAGAATTAGATGTTTCAGCTACCTTTTCAATGATTTTATGGCCAACCAGCTCAGTACATGTCGAAACTTCCTCTATGAAAAGAAAGAAGGCTAGAAATCATTTGCGATATTTTTTTGCAACAGAAATTTTTGAAATTCTACGCCTTGCTAAGACATGTTAGCATTCAACAGAGTTTAGGTACATGTTTGAAGTTTGCCAACTCGGATGATAAAACCTTAAAGTTTGAATTCTTCTGCAATTAAGAGAATCGAGATGGTGTTTAATGTCTGAGGTTCTAAATGATATTTATTCATACACCATAGCACCAATCTGACGTTCTGCAAACTAGACAAGTAGGACTACGCCGCAGGATTATCGAGGAGAAGAACGAAGGTGATCCTTGTCAGCTAAAAATAATAAAGGTTTCTGAACGTGCCAGTTTAGCTTAAGGAACACTTGTGCTCTTAGAGATCCGGCACCTGTTTCATATTCTTACTGCTCATATTATAAAAAAAACCTCACACAACTTTTTTGGTTGATTTTACATGTCTTCTGACATTGAGGCTCAGCTCTCTGCTTAAAACCATCAGATCAGATTGATCCCAGTTGTTTAAGCACATCTCTTTTTTTTATTTTGTTATAAACTCTCAGTGGTGTCTTATTGTTTCTGTATTAGTGCTGGCACCATGTCGACAATTGTAACTTTTTTCCGCAAAAAACTGACGAAACAACAAACAAAACAAAAATTAATGTACTAACCCGTTCACTTTTGAACTAGTGAATGAATTAAGAAAGGAGAAAGTATTAACAAGCCGTTTACTATCTTACTATCTGAAACTGTCATCTAATGACAACTGCCTAATGAAGCATTTTAGTAACCAAATAAACAATAAGGATTTGAATAGTTAAATCGTTTTTCCTATTTATAGACTCGTTTAAATGTGGGAATGTGTAAATCTATTGTTCTTATTGTATCAATCCTATAGGTAGCTTACAAGGCAAGTTTGTAGGAATTAGGTAGTACTGTAGTAAAAAGAATTTTTCTTTTTTTTTTGTCTTCTAATTATAGTTCTCCTACCTTGTTGTTCTTTCATATATGTGATGGTAATATCTATGAGGTTATTTTTTTAATCATTGATGTATTCATGATGTTCAAACGGATCTGCTAAAAAACTATTCATTGGTATCTTTATGAAGGTTTTCTCAATGTGTTGCCACTCTGTAACATTATTTTCTTACTTAACTCTCTTTCTTTTTAATTATCAACTTTATAAGCGCTTTGTGAATACATCCAATGTATACATTGTTATGACGTTTTTTCAGTAACCATCAATTTCGGCTGTTTTAGGAATGTCTAAATCTGAGAGTTTGAATTTTGAAGACTGTAACATTTTTTTCTCGCTGTTTTTGCATTAACGAACATTTCAAGAAAGTCTTTTTCTACATCGATGTTTCTTGAGAACATTTACAAACACATTACTCTGTTTGGAACATCTGTAATGTTCAAATTTGAAAACTAAAATTGTAAATTATTTATTCCATATTTTTTTATCTTTTTGATCCCTAATGGGAAAAACACCTGTCGTTAATAACTATTGGCCTTTGGATGCTATTATGTACTATTTTTTATCTCTTCTTAATATAGCATAAGTCGTGCAATAAATATATCCAGAAAGAGAGAAAGAGGGAGATAGAGAGCAGGAGGGGAGATGTAGAAAAATACGAAGAACGAAAAAGCTTAAATTATAACAGTTAAATGTTTGGTTTGTATCTGAAATGTTGTAGTTCTTCTGTCTACATACATAAAAGTATATTAGAAGTAGAGAATACAAAAAAAACAAGAGGAGTTAATTGCATATTAGAAGAATAATAAATAAACCAGTAATCTACCACCAAATCCAAAACATGCTTTTCGAAGAAAAGAGAAATGAAACAAATTCTCTTTCATATTTGGGGAAACAGTTTTTATGTATCATATGTCTTCATGGTCTATGAAAACTGTAAGTGTAAACTAAGTGTACTTTAAGACAATGTATTTGGGCTAGTTTTATACATGTTGTGTACATGTAACATTTCAAAAACAAAAAAAAATCGAACGGTACTAACAGGAAGTACCATAGAAGAATCAAAAATTAATTATGCAATTCCTTGAATATCAGACCAAATTTGAATACTAAACTAAAATAGTGTAAGTATATGTGAAAACTAAAATAGAAGAGTATGTTGGTCAGGAAAAAATACCCAGCTTTGCAATGAAAACAAAGTACTTGGTCTATAAGTATGTCCTCGAACCGGCTGACGTTGTGCCAAAGAAAGCCATTGTGCTTGTTTTCAAGAAGTTTCAAAACAAACTACCAAGAAATACAACAAATGCTCCTTGGTATATTCGAAATGAAGGTTCTTCCAGAAACGTTAGACAAGGACAGATAATAAAGAAATCGGAAAGGGTGTTGAGGAGAATAAACGGACCTATGCCTCGCCAAGACCAGATTTATCCATTTTCACCAGTGGCGGGCGGTGGTAGTTGCAAAAGATGAATTATGGCACCCATAGCAGCCGCAGAGGCAGCAACGGGCGACTCTAATAGCGCTTCGCACGGTATTAATGTTTCATCGTGCGCCGTTAATCTCGGCCCAAATTAAAAACTAAATAAGTCTGCTCGTTGTAATTGCCGCACCGTTAAGACGACGCTCCGCATAAATCCCCGTTTTAAATTGAATTCTCATCCGCGCCGTTCATTTTCCCATAAGAGCGTGGCCGATAATATATAGGCCTCGTTTTGGTCTTATTTATTTACGACCCGCGCATCGTAATAAACTGCGGTCGATTTTATTACAAAAAGTCTCACTTTCTACAGTGCGGTTTGTAATTATAGGCCAAACGTAGCGCGGCCCGCCGTCGGCACGGAGCGCTGCGAGCGGCGCGCCGCCGGCCAGTGGGGAGCGGCGGCGGGGCCCTGGCATGCTGGCACGGACTACATCGGCGTTTAATAAGTAACGCCTACCTATTTGGAATTTGATTTACGATTTTGGACAGGTGAGGGGATTTGACCCTCGGACGGGGGGTGCACTTCACCTGTCCGCGTATGCAGGAATCGAAATTTAACTACTTCCGGAGCAGATGTCGCCACGTGCGCGCCCAAAGGACGCGCTGCGGCCGTCGGCTCGGCTTGTCTCAATTTGTTGCGATCGATCATTGTTATTACGGGTATTAATGGACGGTTTAGCATGCTGCAATTCATAATCTTTAATCGACAATCAATTTACCTACCGGCGTTTGCACTACAAGCAGTGTAGTTAGTAACCTGCAGAAATTTAGAGGGAGCTGTTGCTATACGTTTGACATTCACATCTTATGTGCATCAGTAACCTCCACATACAAGGCGAATGTTAACTATAATGTGAAGCTTAAAGAGTTGATCTTTAATGGGAAAAAACTTCTTATGTGAAGAGTGAACTTAGAGCGTCCACTTAGGAGCACCTGTACAAGTTTTTTATTGTTATCCTTTAAGCTAATTTGATAATTTGACATCTTGGGGAAAGATTTCCATTACTGGCGTAATAAGGGATAAGAATGCTCTTCAGTAGACTAACGTCTCTTCAGTCTTCTGACTCCTTGGTTGTGGAGTAGCTCATTTAGCAGTGAGTTCTCGTGGGCTGTTATTTTTTCAAAGCGTTTTTTGGGATACTAAGATATTTGTGTACCATTTGGTTGGTTATGTACTACAGTACATTTGCTATTGGTCTTAGAATTTTTGGACTGGTATCTTTGCATGATGACTTGATGACTGTTTTGTATACCATTATCTTATTATATGTACAAGGTTGGGATTTTTGTCAAATTAGCTAGTTTCAATTTTCTTGTATCATTTTTATTCCTGTTTTTAAGGTGAGCTTATTATCAATATTAAGCCCCAAGCATTTCATAGTAGTTGACTGAAATAGGTCCATATTCTTTAAGTGAACTGATGTATCCTGCTCTTTCTCTAAGGATTTGATTCTATTTTGATGATTTTATACGTGAAATGATGCGATGGTGACGTTTTTATAACGTTGTGCCGTCAGCAAACGTTTCTGTAGTTACTCTTGGTGTTAGTGGAGGAGGGGTCCAAAACGCTTTCCTGAGGTACTCTTAAATAAATGGGACACATTTCTCAGCTTTCGTCATTAAAGGTTTGTTCTAAATTACCGATTACTGAAGTAAGAATGGAATAGTTTGTGATATTACGGTGGTAGAACACGATTTGTGCCTAACATCTAGTAGAATCGTTATGCAATAACATTTTTTTTCTAGATCAGTATTTAGTTTTTGCTTAATATGGTAGCATTATTGAATTGTTGAATGTAACCAGTCAAATTGAAAATCTAGTATCCCATCTGTTGCCGTGAATTTAAGGTCAAATTTTTCTAATGTTAGGTTCTGCAGTGGCTTTGAGGTCGCCGGTAATGAACTTATAGAACGGTAAGTTGACTCCTAGTTGGAATTTCAGTCTGACTTGGGGATGAGTATTATTTCGTTTATATTTTAACAAAAAGGTTTCCAATTTGGTTTTGAATTGTAAAGTCTTCTGGTGTATGACGTGTACATTAATTGTTCCTATAATTGGTAATTCAAAAATTGCTGTAATATCTGCGTAGTTCCCATTGATGACTAAAACAGCGAGAAGGTTTGGATCTATTGACAGGATGTTGTATCTGTTTTTCTGACTGATATTGTACAAAGTTCTACTATTAGTAGAGACCACTTGGAATTCCTTTGCTATTAAAATCTCCTCCAGTAATGAATTTAGACCATTTAGTGTGGATGAGTCTTTTAAAGTATTTCTAAGTATTGTGTCCAAGAGAAGAGTTCATAACTGTGACAGAGAGCTTTATTACGGCAAAGTAAGCACCTCGATAGATGTGGTCTAAAACATTTAATCTTCATAATTAAATATGGCATAGTTTTAGTGTGACGGTTTCTGCATGTTTGGTTTATCAGGACGGTTAGTGTAATAAATTTGATGGTTTGAATTTTAAAGTTGAAATTTAGTTTCAGGAATAAGTTGATGCTTCTTTGAATTTAAGTAGATTATATTACTCACATTCTTTGTAGTTCATCGAGCGACTACCTTTACATAAGACTTTATTTGGCAGATACAAAAATGGTCTATTGCAATATGATTTGGTGTGGCCGTACTATATTTCTACCCATTTTCAGAGGTACTATTAGGGTGCGGTTATTTTGCAGTGGCTTCGTGATCCTGTATTTGGCGTTGATGGTATCTTTCACTTTATGCCCATTTCTGGTTATTTCTGCTTTTTTGTGGAGGTGTTTGATGACCATCCTAAACGCCCGTTCTTCTTCTGATGTGTGTGATGTATTATTTGGTTTTTTAACAAATTTTATTGTGCTAATTGTCATACTTTTCATAACATGTTTTTCTACTGTCGTGGAGTTTTTTTTTATTTCTGGTGAGTTAATGACTCAGTAGACAAATATTGGGTAAAATTTGAGCGTTAGCCTATTTTTGTTGTATTGCTTTTGAGCTCGTTTTTTCGGGCTAATTAATTTGTTGTATTTGCTGTTATTTCTTTTTTCTTGTATGTTTTGTTCTTATTTTTCTCTATTTTATATTGTTTTACTCCTTGGAAGAAGTAATATTTATTTCTTTGTCAATAGTTGATATCATTTTAATTAAATTCGAGAATTGTACATTGAGGAGGCTCCCCTCTCGCTTCATTTGGAGGGAAATAGTTAATTCTGGTGTTGATTGGTTAATTTATGTATGACTTATTACCCCAACAGGACTGGTTATAGAAAGTTAAGTGGTAAAGATTTGGAAATTGTAGCATTGAAAAAAGGTGTAATTACTGTCTCTGTCGTTAGTAAATATTTATTAATATTCTGTTGTACGCTACTAACGATAAGGGTGACCTCAGCCACTTTGTCAATCGATATACTTGAAGATTTGCCAGAGAAGAGAAACATATAAATAAACTGTAACTAAGATTAGCCTTCTTAGTGAGAATTAACGTTATGAATAGCATTATTGTTGTCTACTGTTTTCATATAAACGTTTTTTTTTTCGTTTTCCATAGAAAGAACCTTCTGAAGTTTGTTTTTGGAGTCAACATTTACTCTGTGCAAGTGAAAATAATTAAGTACTTATCATTACTTACATATTGCTCCTTGTATTAGCAATTTTATTTCAACGTAATTATTTGATTTGTTTGGTGCACATTCCATCCCCATTACATGCGATACGTGCCTCTTGTGATAATTGCGTGATACAGATCTGTTACATTCTTTAATCCTGTAATTGTTGGAAGTGATCAGTCACTTAAAATGCCTCATGCCGTTTAGTTCTTTACTTGAATACTAACGGCTTATTAAGTGACGCTGCAGGTTTGGCGTAGCTGCACTATCGCCTGGTGCGCTAAGCTATGCCGTGAAAATTAATTCTAACGCAAGAAATCACACGGGTGAATCCGCGATATTAAGATGCTAATTTCTTCGCCCGAAAAATGAGCTAAAACAGATAAAATTTGTAAGCATTACATTAGTATAGAGAATGGACCTAATATAAATGCAAATGCAGGCCAAATTTAGCGCAGGCACTTGAAAAAGTGCATAAATCAGTGCACTCTCATTTAACTCGCATAATTGCCGCATTACAAGTCTTAATCAGGAGTTCGCAGTTATAATGTATGTATGACGTTGCTGCAAGCTACACAGTTAGGCCATACATGCAGCCTTAAGCTTGAAATGGAATAAGAAGTGCAAAGACGATTTTCTTAAATAAAACATGAGGTTAAAGCATTGGCAAACAAAATTGTGGAGTGGTCTTTCCCAGACATCGATCGCGATGTAGATAGATCCACTTCCATACCTAAATTCAATGCACAAAAATTTTCGAAATGGTCAGTACTTGAGCAGTTTGCGGCGCAGAACTTTTTTCTAGAAAGGATCGGATTTTGCAATGCAAAAATTTAAGTGAGGGTTTGAAGACGACCATTTATTAGGGGGTGATGGTTTTAATGTTTTTCCGGCAAACTATTTTTGGGTGGATTTGGTCTTACGAGTTTTTACCGACTTATCTAGGAAAGCTATTGTAAACATCTGAACATTATTGTTAAGAATTATTAGAACATTATTTCGGACATGTTGCCTCTAGTCTTTACCCAAAAATTTGGTTGGCATACCCACATAGCAAACAGAAGGTTCTTGATATTCTTACCATATATCACTAATTTTTTCAGCTATTCCATTCTGTTAAAGATTTATTTAAAGGTATTTCTAGATTCATTTTTGATCCTTAGTATGGCCTGCTCATTTTCAGTCTTATTGTTTCTTTCTTTGTTTGACAGCGTGTAGTTTAAGTGATGACATTTTTAAAAAAATTTTAAGCACTACGGGGCTATATTGAATCTGTTGGCCATTTAAAAACTGTGAAATTTGTTTTCACATCTAAAGGCAAATTTTTGTCGTTTCAATTTCTAATTTTTATATTTCAAAATTAGAAATATTGGAGAGACAAAATATGTAATGTGTAATGCGCAGTGATCGTTACTTAATAGCTCATCCTCGTATTGTTAAAACTGCAACGTTACTCTAATTAAATTCAACAGAGGAGCAAAAAATAGTAAGCCATTAGATTGTTACGAACAATAGCGGCGCAATTGCCGGGTCGCGCACTTGCAGCCATTCAAACTCTAATGAATGGAAATGATTAATTAACAACAAGCTTATACACATGTACAGTTTTAATTTGATTAATGAAGGCAATAGTCGAAGGCTTATTTACAAGTCTATGCGGAGGTAGTAGCCGAATAGTAAGCAGCTGTCTGCAGGTTGGATGTTTACAGCAACTTAACCATTTCCCCATGTAAATGCAGCCTCTGCCACCACGTGGAAATGGTGTGCTGCTTGGACAGGTATAATAGCAGCGCTTCCTGGTGCTCTGCTCGCGTCGCACAGCATTGGCCAAATGAATTGTTAGTGGCTTAATTCTTTCCGGCTGCTGGCTGCGGCTGGTTGCTAATTCTTTTTGCTATTATATCTGTAAGCGGCTTAACGAAGCCGTTTTATGTTATTTTTGCTAATAAAAAGTTAGCCAGTTGAGAATGCCAGGCTGGGTGAAAATAAGCTTTAAATTGTCTCCTCCACATTTTAGTTGCTTTTTATTGTTTTTTAATGAGAGAAATGTCGAATAGTTTCGTAAGACTTAAAATTATAAATTAGGGGCTATGGTAGCCGATTAAAATTAAAGATGCAGGCGCATATTCAGTTGTAAACACTTGTACATAAACATAAAAAAATGTAGCTTTTTGCGCCAAAATTGATATGCCAATGTTATTTTTTATTTAAGTAACGAAATTGTAGAATAAGGCATATGCACCATTGATACATTTAATGATTCCAAGAGAAAATCGTGTAAAACTGATAAAATGTATCAGAATTCGTCCTAAGGGGGATTTGAGATTGTTACTGAATAAATTTTAGCTTGTAGATCAAAGATTTTCAAACAATGTAAAATTTAGCCCTAACTTAAAGTTTTACCAATTGATAGTTTTTAAGCGCCAGTGTGGCGTTTGAGGGCTACGAATGGGAACATATAGGAGCCTTTACCTATCAGTTCTCAGACTATGCTCCCACGCGGGACGTTTTAAGTTGTAAAAACTATTAAAGTTACTTTCATGAAAAAAATGAAAACTGGAATAAACCAAAAAATGGATTGTTAACGATTTGCAGTTTCAGAAGTATTTATTAATAGACTGTTAGCCAAATTATTACAAATGCACCAATATCTTTTCTTCACTTAACTAAATATAAAACTAATTTTATACCGTTGCTTGATGAGCTTTGGCAAACATTGCTAATTGAAAAGTTCATTCGTATGTGGTCCACTTCAATATTCTTGCACAAGTGCCACTGCTTCAGGAGGCTGATGAGTAGGTGTAGCTACATTCGCTTCTGCTAAGGTCTGGAATTCACGGTGTCACTATTTTGAATTTTTATTTTATGTAGACAAAAAATATATAAAAATAGGCAGAAGTTTTATACACGGAGGAATACAAACAACGCATAATAAAAAAGCCGGTTAATTATCACTAAGTAATATTATCAATAATAAGTTAGTGAAAATGTTGGATTATAAAAAATCGGCATTTATGTTTATGTTACTAACCAACAGGAAAGGAAAAATTTTAAAAAACAAATAATGCCTGAGGGTACAAAATGAACACAGCTATTTCATTTTAAATAATAGAAATAAGATGTTAATAAATATATAAATAAATAATTACTAGCATTTTTTTGTAGTTTTTGGCCCGCTGTACTACTTTCTCCCTTTTTTATAATAAAGGAAACGTTGAGGTTCTAAAGAATTACCGATGACATTGTATTTACAGTGGTTAGATAATGTTATGTTGCGATTTGACAAGGTTCAATAACCATCTTTTTTAAATAAAATAAATGTCGGTTTCTGGGATGGTCTAGTTAGTAGTATGCAGAAAATTGCAAATAAAGCAACACATACAAGTTAAGTTCAGTTTATTGTTTAGACTTGTTCTATATGGCTACCACAACGAAATCAAATATATTTTTGCAAAGACCTTGTATGTACTAACATAACAAGTACACGACAAGTAGTTGTAGGCAGTCAATTGTCTTGGGAGTTTGTAGTTATCTAAAACTTTCCCCTTGTAAAATTGTTTTTTAATCTTTTTGGCATTTCTTCATGAATTGGACTTTATAATAGCCTCTCTTGATGTGTGGCTGTCAAATGTATCTTCAATTTTTGGGCTAAATGCACCTTTTGTCTCCTGAAAGGGTACTAGTGGTTAGAAGGTGTAATTGTACGTTATATAACTTACTGTCCTGGCTAGAAAAGCTCCTTTTGCGTTAAGAATGTTATAGGTTCAATGTAAATGAAAATTGCAATTAAAGTCGAATTGATTATTGTTTAGGCCAAACACCGTGATTCGTAACGCATTTGCAACTTTCACAGCAATCACAAAAATATTTATGAATCATAAAAATCCAATTTTTTGTGTTTTCCAGTTTCCAAACACTAAAACTATAGTCTTAATCAATCTTTATTCTTTATCTTAGATGTAGTCTTCCAAAAGTCTACTACTTACTCTTCTTTTAAACTCAAATGAAGCATGATGCTTAATGGTATTTAACCTGTCATCATCACTGTTATAATCTGGTCTACTCTTCATGTCACAGATATAATAAGAAATTCAATGTATAACAACACAAAGAACATAGAGGTAATGTTAAGCACAGTATTGCAGTTATTTTCTTCTTTTGGTCGATATTGGTCATTTAAAAAAACCTAACATAAACCTTTTGCAGCCCTCAAACAACACTCTCAGGCTTAGGTATTCGCAAATCTGCAGTAACAGAATTTATACAAATCCGACATGTTCAGCTAATCTAACTAATCCTTCCATAACCACTCTCTGACCAATATAGCGTAACCCTCTAATGTTATTATATTAATGACTTCATACCTTCATCCCGAGTCCAGCGTTTCTTTTTAATCGTGTTTTCTTATAAGAAAACGTATGTAAGTTTAAATTTAATAGATTCACTAAAATTATCTATAATTGCGAGCCTTCTGTATATTGGTAAGAGTATCACGAGAAAAACAGGGAAGATTCAAGTAAAATTTTATTATTTAAGGAATATTACAAGAATGGAAGATTGCAGACAATAGAATGAAGAAAGAATGTTAAAATCGACAAAAACGAGGTTGAATGGGGTTTTGTCCTGCAGAAGTGGTATGCGACGTATTTGAGGACTAAGTTATTGAAAGGAACGCTACGATTGTCCTTTCTTTCCTTGTACTAGTAGGACCAGGTCCTACTAAATTTTCTAGATGATCTAACTTATTTTTTAACTTAGTTTTCTTTATTTTGTGACGTTTTAGTAAAGATTTATGTTTCAAAAGTAAAAATAGAAGACTCTAAAGCTATAGTTGCGCTATATATAGTGTAAGATAAGAAGTTCGAACACTCATTATATTTAATTATTGATTTTTTCTCTTTTTTTGTTCTAGTAGTAGACTAACCACTTATTAAATTATTTAAATGACTTATTTTTTTATTACATTGTCAGTATCTTATGATTTAGTATCTTACGATTCAGTATCTTATAGTTTCAAGATTTCAATTCTTTTTACTTTGAGACTTAAAGAGAAGGATGCCTCATACACCTTCCCTGTGTTTGACTTTTAGCATCTTGCAGCCTTCTTGCACGAAGAATGATTAAGGTAATTTAACAAAGTAATAAAAAAAGCATACGAGATCTTCCCAGAAAGTACCGACCCAATGTTAATATAATGGAAGTAGTTTGTGCGGCCGCCATGTAACCTGCTAGCCGATGAGAGTGCATCGTAATTCGCATGCGTAAATAGATGCTATTTTTGAAGAAAATTACGTATTCAAGTTGCAAAAGATTTTTCTGGCTATATTACCGGGTACACCCTATATGCACACTTTGAAAGTTAGATTTATAGCCGGTTTTTCTTCACAATCCCAGCTATTAAGGCTCTGACCACCTAGGGTATATTGTGTGGTTTAGGGTTGGCGCTTTGCAATAATTTTTCTGATCGGTGTCTACTTATAAATTTTAGTATCTGCCTCTCAGAGATTCGTCCAAGTGGCCTTTAAATCAACATGACTATTAGACCACATTTTAATTAATCGAAAACATGACAATCACATAAGGATTTGTTTAAATAATATATTTTAACTACTTGTGTAGTTAAAAGAGCCAGGAAAATTATGGTTAGTTAATTTTGTCGATCTTCTTTAACACGCCCATGCATTGTTTTTATCGACTCCAAATAATTTAACTTTGACGGTTTGATCAAAAGGGTGAAGACTAAAATATAGAAAACTTTGGTAAATTAGATGCAACATACCAATTCTATAGGGGGCGAAAATAATTTTTTATAAAGGATTAATACAGGGAAAAGTTTGGGAACCTTTGGTCTAGAATGATGTCTATCTTGGAATGGTAACTAAATGTTTTTTTTGTACTAAATATAGAAGTTACGTTTTGTACTGAAAAACTACTTTTGTAGTATTTTTTACGAAACAAATTTTAAAAAGCTTGTCGTTATAAAAAAATTCTTCTTGAAAACTCTAGAAAAATTTAGCTCTAACCATATGCTATTTAATTAATAGCAGTCGTAATTATCAATTATGTTATAGATAAACTAATGAGCAAAGTTTTTTAAAAAAATGAATAAAATTTGTGGCAACAATACATACGCTAATAAAAATGTGCATAATACTGAGCCTTTTTCTAATGTTGTGTAAGGGCTGGAGCCAGAAAGTTGTCACTCTTAATTTGATTGCTGTTTTTGGTACCATATAATCCGATCTTTTTTGTCTGATGCTTTTTGTCTTTCTGCTGCGATATTTTTTATTCCTCTTATCAACTATGACTTCCTTGGTCTTTCTATTCTATGACTTTCGTCTGATTAAGCTTTAAATATCTATTTCACTATTTTATCGTTTTGCATTCTGTGTATATAGCCCTCTTAAGTGTTTTTCTCGTAATACTTCTTTCACTGCATTTGTTCTCTGTATGCTCTGTTGGTAATCTTGTCTTGTTTTCTTTCACTTCCTCCAAAACATCATTTCTGTACTTGCCAATTTATCTGTAATCGCCTAAAATTCGCTTCCGTAACTTATCATTGGATGCATTACTTTCATAACTTCCACTTTCGTTTCTTTCGGTGTTTGCGCTTTTCTTAGAAAGGTGTCTTTTATAACGTTAAAAGTTCTTCGTGCAACGTCTGTACGGTCTTTATTTGTTGTGTATCTTTGCATTACTATTGGTATGTGTTCCCAAATGTTTAAATTTGTTTATTTGCTTTGCTCATGTCTTTTCTTTTGTATTAATTTCCATGTTTGTTTTTTATTTTTCTATTGTACATATTCAGGTTATATTGTAGTTTTTTTTTGTTTCTTCTAAGATTGCAGTGTTATCCGCATATGATAATTTAGACACTGGCGTCATTTCTATTTTTGACCCCTTTATATTCTATTTTTTCTTTCTTTTTTGGTTTCCAAAAGTCTATGATAGCATGAAACAGTTAGAAGGGAATAACCTTACTAAGCATATTAGATAAGGATAGACGAGAATTATGGAATCAAGAGAAAAACTGAAAACACAATGCGGTTCCATAAAGCGATAAGAACCACAGGATTATATATATGTATTTATACTGACACATAAGCAAAAAGGCTTTAAGAAAGGGAAAAGACGGTCAGTTACACTATAAAAATCGGAAAGCATAAGTCCCCGAGAGTTCGGTAAAAAGCAGCGAATATAAAGTTGTTTCTCTTACTTCTCTTATTGTCGAGTACCCTTCGCTGTAAAATGAATTTTTTAAATTATTTTTTGAAGGTCGTTATACCTTGTTTTACATACTAAAATATAAAATATCAAAATATTCCCCAAACTAAAAGAGTTTCAATAATTTTAAAAATGTCCAAATTTTCGATAAAAATAGTGATTCTGTAAAATCGTCGTTGGAATACATCTATAATTTTACAGTGTATATAGACCTGAAATAGTTTTTTTATAGAGTCAGAACAGATATATAAAAATAGAGATGGTTAAATAATAAGGCAACAAATGTAATAAGGAGTCTTTCCAAATTTTCAAATTATTTTCGACCACACTCGATGAACTTCTACCTCCTTAAAACCAGTCGTTTTATCTCACATTTTCTCGGCGATTTAAGTCTACTCATCTTTTGATTCAATACCTTATCCTTATGATTTAGGATTTAGTGAGTAGGTCATATAAATTAAGTCAGGTTTTGTCTCATTTTTATTATTAATCTTGCGGCACCAGGAAATGCGTAATACTATCTGCTTGTTGGTTAAGGCACCTAGAAAAGACAAACATTTCTTATTTGAAGATAGCCGTGCGTAATAGTATAAATTATCAGTGCAGAAATGTGAAGACACTCTTGTCTAGCGATAGATTACATATCAGACTTAAACGTCTTCCTCACAGCAGCGATGTTATTCCCTTTGATAAATGATGGGCGTTCTAGCATTGGAGCGTCTTCGGGAATAAAATTCTGTGTCTAAGACTTTTGATACTACCTGAATATGGTTGTATGAAGAGAACTATCATCTCTCAATATAGGAGCCATTCCCAAACGCTCAAACTACGTAAAAGGTTAAAGCGCAAAATCGCCCAATATTCCGTATTTAACCAAGACGATATTGCAATCTTCTTTTACTGCTAGCTGCTTGCTACAATTTAGGTTTGAACCTAGATCAGAAATACGCTTAAACTTGTCACGATGTGAGACCATCGTTTGTACCATATTCCAAAACTTTCTTGGTACCATTTGTACTAGGCAAGACCATCTTAGACCAAGTTATAATTATCCTTCTTAACTACTTTTAAGTAATTTAATGTACTTTACCAGGGTAACATATCAGAAGATGCTGATATTTTTGATGAATTTTTTAGGATTTTTTGGTTTTAAATTGAAATTTGCAATCTACAAATTTGTGTCAAAAATGTTTTACTATAGCTATAGGGAAGAACAGAAGGTTACAGTAAACTGTACAAACATATAAAAGTAGTCTTTGGTCAAATTAGCCATATCTAGACAAAGATAATTTTATTCCCCAAAACAGCTTTTGTAATCGTCTAAAAACTAACAAAACTATTTATGATGACTATTAAAGAGTATTTTAAATTTACTTACAGTTTGGTTTCTAAAGTCTTACGTGATAAGATTTAAAGCTTCGTTCTAGATTAAGGTATTTTTGGAGAGTTTTTTAGTCCAGGGGTTAAGGGGTTTGACTGGTAACTATTGTTGGTGATAATAATGGTAGCTTTAATAAAGACGAGGTTGTTAAGAGCCTAGAGCAAAAACTACAAATGATTACTAAAAATAAGTGCTTTCCTATTAATAATCTAAAAGTCAGAACGATTTAATTGGTTTTTTTAATACCAAACCAGTTTGAGTGCAAGAAACTGTTGAAGTTTTCATTTAAGAAATCAAATGCATTTTATGTCATGGGAGTATCGTATAGATTAGTTCTTGTTTATATACTATCTGCTCATATACTACAATTTGTACCATCTGGGCACCATAAAGATGATCGTATGGGACTTCTCCGCAAGTTTGAAGATAACATACGGATGATGTAGCTCGCGGTCTCCGGCGCAACCACCTCGTAAACCACTAACGGTTTAGATAACGTCCCGCGAGGCATGCAAAATGTCCGCGAAAGCCCATAAATGATTAGCAGAACACCATAGCGAGCGTCGGCCGCCCGGCGAATGGAGCGATCGCTGCAGAAGGCAACCAGGTTTTCAAGACCGTTTCGCACGGGGCCGGAGAAGTCTTGAACCCGCAGCGGCGCAGCTAGTCAGATATGATCTCCGGCACAATGGACAAGTGGATCGCATTATGGAATGTCATACTCGTGTGGATTCCAGAGAGACAGCTCTCGACCGCGGTCCGCTGCTCTGCAATGCGTAGAGCGCGCCGATTTCAATGGCGCGCCCTCTCGCGCCCTCTCGCGCCGCGCGCCCAAAAAAGTCCCGAATATGTCAAAAAGCTTTTACGGCGACAAAAGCCTTTTTCTCGGACGTCAGATCGAACAAGCGTGTGTCCATTCAGGAGAATCATTCTAGTTAAGTGGTTTATTGTCGCAGGCAGATGATATTCCTCCTCGGATTCCGCGGCGTACCTGCGCCCGCCGCCCGCGCCGCCCTCTGCCGCCGCACTTGTCATCTTCTCCCGAAGCCCACAATGCGACGTGGCGCAAGTTTCGTACAAATGCGTCCCGTCATGTTTCAGTATCAATCAGGATTAACGTCGAAGCCATCGCTCTCCGTTCTCCCGATAATGCGATGCAAATTAGCGTTTGTTTATGTTCTTATTATTATAATTTATACGTATAATGCCGTAATGTGTTATTATGTAACGGAATGCTCGCCGCCTGGGGCCGCGAGTGGTCTAGAAACCGATGCACCATTAGGCCGGCTGTAATTGCGTGCGTTTTCAGCAACTTATTAGAGGATAATAGAATACACCGAGCGTATTGACTTATTGTTTATGTGGTGATAGCCGCGGCTCCTTATAATTTCTTGAAACCATTATCTGTGCTGCCCATTAACTTTGATAATATTTACCATAAATCTTCGATTTCTTCTTATAGAGAACACCAATTAAATTGGACTCTTCCTGGCTTTAAATCGTTTCATCCTTTAAAGGAGTTTGTAGAAGCTTATCGGAGGTTAAAATTGTAATTTTTAATGGTTCCCTCAAAGCCCTGGATTTTTCTAAATCTAAAGTTACTTTTTTCACTATTTTTGGATATTTTTCTTAACTTGTCTAAGAGTGCTGATCCAAAACTTTTTTCGAAAGCAAAGTCAGCAAAATGTCTTTGGTGTCCTCAAAAACCTTTTTGGCTCCCTCCAAAATCCATGAAACGTCTTCGGACTCAATTTCAAGCATTTGATCGACATCTTGTCTAAACAATATTGATGACTTCCAATGGCGGTATGTCAAAACTGTATAATAGATTGTACTAATATTTTCTAGTGTGGTAACTATTTTGAACACCCTGAACGTAGCTTATCATCTGTTTGTACAGCTTTGACTACCTCCCCTCTCCTCAAATAGCTTCTACCTTGTAATTTTCCACCACTTCTAAATAAAAAAATTAATATCTGAACAGAAAAAATGTATCGAGATATAGAAACACAAAACTTTTTGACTTGAGAACTTGTCTAAATCCATAGGTTTTTTGACTTTCGTTATTTTAGTTAAAACTCCAATCTTACTCATCTAAAGTCGCAATCTTCTTAACGAGCATATTATCTTTTTCTTTTTAATTCGCTTCAAAAACTATTGACAACTAAAGAAATAAAAGTTTAGTTTTCCCTCTAACAATATGGTGATACTTCATATTCACTCAATATTGGGTTGGTAGTAATTAAATTAAATTAAAAAATGTTAACATTGATTTCAAATTGGCTGTTCTACGATGGATTGGCAAAATATTTTAGACGAAGATTTAAACAAACAAAACAAAGGATGTTTGAGGTAAAATCCCAATTGTGTTAGTCCGCGCAGCGGAAAAGCCGTCTTCCCCGACCATTTTCACATGTGCCACTTCGCCTTAATTATGCAAAACACCGCGTATATTCCAAACATTCTAATGCGGGGCCGAAGAACGATGTTTATACGTATCCATTAATTACAGCGGTAATGACTATAATTGCAGCCGAAAGGCCCGACAAAAAGCAGCCTCGATGCTCCCCACAGCTCCCTCATTATAATCTGATTTTCATACATTTGCACCGCTAATTCGCGGCTTAGTATGCGGCTGACGTCAGTAAGTGGCCGGTGAATGGCGAAATAAGTCTTCTGCTCCCGCGGACGGCTAGCAACCGTGAAAATCCCGAGTTTATGACCCACACCGGCCGCGAGTGCGCCCATATCTACGGGATAATTGTCCGCCTTTGTTCTTGCAGTTCGCAGTTTGTATTCGAAGACCACGAGCTGCTTTATTACGCGCGCATCCTGCTTGTTATTCTTCCGACAGCTTCCTCCGCTTTTTGCGCCGTGGGACTGTCCCGATTGATTTTTGGTATCCGTGCCTGTCGGGCGCGTCCATTATGAAGTGGAAATTGGGTTTTTTTGCTGGTTGTCAAACGGATAAGTTCCTTCGAGACACTTGCAATGCGCTCTCCAGCTTGAAAAAGGCAAGACTATGCATAACCCTGTAGAATGAAGAATCTCAACCTTTTTATATGCAAATCACAGCACACTACTAACTCATAGAATATTTTACTCAAGAGGTAGTTGCTTACTATTTGTTGACGGAGAAAAGTTCAATATATTCAAAACAGGGGACAGAGAACTTCATCTAAGTAACGACTAGATGTTATTTATTTTGAGATAACTTAGACCATATAGGTATCAAAAGAAAAAACCGGAAGAGCTTAAAGTAAAAAAGAAGATCAGATAGATATAACGACAAAATAACATCTATAAATAGAAAAGGACGTATATTGGCAGACAAAACAATGCAAGCAAAATAAATTATTGCTTTAAATAGAGAAAATAAATAATGGGGCACTCAAAAAACTTTAAAATAATATTGCTAGCATATTAATATCTGAAAGTCTGAAGACTTTTATATTTGAAATTGAAACAGCAATAATAAAGAAGATAAAATGGGGACAACACCATTATTATGATATGGGTGTGATGTATAGAGATAGAGGCGTCAGTGTGGCTGTGCAGTTGATGTGCGCGGTGTAGATAAACCTGTATGCATTCCTAAAACATTCAGGTGCCTGAAAGGTGGTCTAAAGCACAGTGCTTGTCGACAGAAATGGTGTGCTATAACAGAGCGGTAAGAGCGAATACATGTGAGCCTCAATCTCTCAGTTCATAGGCCTCACTCCGACGCGGGGCAAAATCTCATGATTATTATTACCATTATAATTATGTGAAAACAGAGATGATAAAAAAAACACAAAAGATCAGTGAAAAGGCGTTGAAGAAAGCAAACAAACTAAAGATATACAGAAAAAATTTTTAAAACAAGACATTAGAGCGTAAAGCTTTCCCATTATTCTCAATTCTTCTTCGAAATAAATAGACTTGGATAATTCGTCTTCTGCTTTCAGCTCGTTTGGATCTGTTTTCTTTATTATTCACATCATTTGCGAATATAGTGATCAATTTTGCCTTTCCCATTAGCTCTAGAAATCTGTTTTAGTTTTGTGTTGTCAGATTGTTTCGTCTATATCACAGCACAGTTTTCTACTGAAAAATGATAGTTCACTGAATAATCAAATATCAAACCATCCCCAAACCTTACAATCATGACATAAGTAATTGTGCTTACGATACGTTCTCCTTAAAACGGTTGAATTAGAAAAATGCACCCCACGACTGTCCGAGGCGGAATAAACCCGGGCCCACTTAGGCGATCCTGAAGGATCCCACCCGCGCGCCATTCGAATCTATTTATCTTGTAATCAATCAAGGGTGCTCGCGATTAGAGCAGGATTGCGGGCGCTACGGGCGAGATTCGCGTGGGCCGCGGGCCCCCTTGGGGTCAGTTTGGGCCGGAGACGTGGGGAAGGAGCAGGCGACTGCCGCCGCTACGGCCGCCGGCTCTCTTATCGGGCCGAGATCGCTATCCAATTAAATCTGACAATGGGTTTACGCTGGTGACATCAGTACAGAAGTACATTCCGGCTAGGATCGCTGTTTCAGCGAGCGGCTGATGTTGATGCTGATGGACTGTTTTCCTTTCAGAGCCTCCAGAGCGCGGCGCGGAGGGCGGGCACGAGCTGTGCCAACTGCAAAACGACGACCACTACCCTTTGGAGGCGCAACCAGAACGGCGAACCCGTTTGCAACGCTTGCGGACTCTACTATAAACTGCACAATGTAAGTGAACGCACGCTCTTTTTGCGCTTCCTATTCTGTAGTCGGTTGCCATTATCTCGCGGCTCTCACATATACCTTTCACGCGGCTCGCCGGCATTTCCATACGCAAATGCCCGACGCAGAAGGGCCGCGCTCCGGCCCGGAGATGGTGTCGAACAATGCAATTGGACAGCCCTTCACTCCGGCCCCGGACTGCCGCGTCTTCGCGTGGCGTGTCGCTGAATCGAAGCCTGGCTGCCGTGAAGTATCGCACTCCCACCTTGGAGCTGCCTTTCCGATCTATTTGACTTTTTATTAGCATACTCACACGTTAGCAAAACCACACCCTTATTGATTGACACCGTCCATCAAGTTTTGTCTACAGTTTGCAACCTTCATTTGATAAATACATACACAATCCTATCTACCCGTTTCGGCGTAAGGAGATAAATAAATCTTTAAATTTACTTTCACACTTTCAGAAGAATAAAAACGCCTATATGGTTAATTTAGTTAATTAAATTAGTTTGGTATTATTTTATCTGAATCACATGTTTGTGCATATTATCCAGAGAGATCCTCATAAGGTACATGAAGGGTTTGGATTGACGTTCCTGGGAGTTCTGCGTCTGTGCCTAGCTGTCTTTTGTCTCTTGTATTTTATTTTTGATATAGGGTTTGATGCATAATTTGTAAACCAAAATGACACTTTCTTTGACTTTTGTTTTTCTCAAGAGAATATAATAAAACGCGTACTGATCTGTTCTATTATTCTTTACATCTACATCAACCATATTGAATAAAGAATTGTAGAAAGCATGTGGCAACACTAGTATGCCTCCAGAAATGAAAAAGATTTTATCCTTCCTCCTAAATGTGATTTGGTCACGTTTCAGAGGCTCTGATTCATTTTTAATTTCTGCATTTTGATTGTTCCGCATACCCTAACTTGTCTTGGAAGGGGGGTTTCAGCAATTGTCTTATTACTATAACAGTTGTCTTGGCAGACGTGGTATTTTTGATCAAGGCAAGGTTTTAAGAGTGTGAAAATATAGTCGTAATTTTTTCCCTTAGCCTTTCGGTGATTTCAATGACCACTCAAACAAGTAAGTCATACTTTGTAAGTTTATCTGGGTTATATGCTTATATACGAACACTTCTCCTCCAAAAAATCATTGCTTTATCTAAGAAAAGTTGTTGATTTGACTTATAAATAGTCTGAAATTTTTCAATGAAGAAATCCTATAAAGGTTTAATTTGTTCAAGTCTATTACGGCTCATAAGTATCCTGAAAATGGATCCGTAGGCCAATAATAATTTAATTTCTTTTCTGACTTGCTCCATTAGAATAATAATTATTTTTTTTAACATTTCAACGCCTTAGAACCAATAACATACATTTCCTGATTTGTTTCCTCGCCAAACGTATCAAAATATAGCTCTCCAAGAAAGGGTCTGGTGACTTGTTAAGTTTCGTCGAATCAAAAGGAATTTGATTCACTCTTGGGTTTCCGGTAAATGGTCCAAAATTTGGTGTTGGTACATCATCGTTATCATTACTTTTGCTTGCACTTGTTCATCGTCATTATAACGCAATAAGGGATACACAATTTTGTCTTGTCTATTTCCAATAATAGAAGAGTCACTGTCACGTCAGCATCAGATTGTGTGTCCACCAACAGTTTCATCTTCTGTAAAGTATTTTTTCCGTAAGAACTACGTCTTTCCGTTATGCTGTAAAGTGACCGAAATCTGAATGCGGACTAAATGAAGAGCAGAGTAACAAAGAAAAATTGAGAGCTGTTTGTTCTCTATATTTTTCATTCGCAATGAGGTCACGTCACCAGCACCATTCGGAAACAGGATCCATGTATTGCGTAGTTAAGTGTATAGTGCGTGGAAACCATGCGCATGTTATAATTCCACAGTTATAATGTGTAGACACAAATCTGCGTCACTGGCCCACAACGTGTTCGTATCAAAAGTAAAACGAGAGGACGTATTTCAAAACCTCTTATGTAAATTTGAATTGATTCAGTGCCTATAAAACTTCAAAAACGAAGAAATAAATTCCGAGTCCATATTAGGGTGTCGTCGGGTTTTAAACCTGTCAGCAAATCCCGAAACGCAGCAAAATCGTCCTGCTGTAGCCGAATCGTACATCTAATTCCGAGTACAACACACCCACGTGGTAGATTGATGGTCATTAATGGCCATTCACAAAAACTTGTTTATAGTCGCAACTACACGCCGCATTAATTGACACTAAATTCTTTCGCCTGATTTAGAGGCCGATTTGGAGCAAAACAGTGAGTCTTCTCGCCGGAGCGGCCGAGGCGCTCTAAACGTCAAATCAAACATTATACGGCCTGCTGATAAGAGAAACCTGACCATCGGGATTGCGAACATCAGCCGACCGCGCTCCGCTCCCAAACCCGAACGTAAAGCTTAATTGGATCACGTAATCGTGAATTGAAGTATTCAAAGCTGCCGGAATGCGAATTCGGGCCGGAGAGGCCGGCCCTCTGCAGCAGACTTCCTCATGCTAAACAATCGCCAAAGTGGCTCCATTTCGCGCACAAAGGAGCACTCGAACCAAACAGGATTATTATCGCAGAGGCGGGAAGCCGGCCGAGGAGATCGGATGCAGTGAATTGTGTAACTTAACTACAGCTTAGAAAACACCCCAAGATCCTGCAGCCCCATTGTGCGGATAAATGTATCGCTCCGGAGCGCCATGGGGACATTTAGGACATTGTATCGAGTTCCGTCGGATCGCTTAATGACAGGCCGGAGATCTGCAGAGTATCGGGAAGTCGGCGAGATTGAGCTCTCAGAGTTCTCTAGTTCTGGGGATGGCTCTTTATGCATGCATCCAAGGAATGGGCTATTGCATTAGCCACACATCTGTTCCAACCCATTAGCCTTGCCCGGCGTTCTCATATACAATCAGATGGAGTCCTGGCTTTACGACCACGGCGTCGAGGAATTGCCGGAGACGAGGAGGGAATAAATTAACATTGGCGGATGCATAAAGTTGGGAATGAATTTTTAGCCATCGTCACCTGTTGCTCATATCTAAGCAGATAATTTTATCGCGCACCCTGTATTTTAAAGAGCAGATAACTTTCTTTGCCATAATGGCAAAGGCTCTAGCTCAGTCAGCCGCAGATAGAGTGTCAATTTTATCGGATCGGCCAGATTTATGGATATGTTTTGATTGCATACAACAGCACTGCTCCCATTTAAAATAATTTATTGGCCCATAAATGTTTTGTAATTGCGCTTTAAATGTTAATAACTTTGGGCATTAGTTTCTCCACGATTCCGGTACTTTTTGACGTGCACGCGTAGAGTCGCGAAGCTTTGCGGCTGCTTGTTATGCAATTCACTAGGCGGTGCATTCGCGGGCCATTTTTGGGCGCTATTAATAAGCCCGCGCCGTTTAATTTCTGTTATGACAAGCGCGGCGAGCGTTAACGGACACCTAAATTATCACTCCGGCACTCGGCTGCTTGCACCGGATGAATTACGGCCTGATTTAGAGATTGAAGTTGGGCGATGCTTTAGGTTGTAAACATTTTTGCGCATACCTTGTATTCATCTTCAACCATTCAAGTCCTTTTACTGTATCTGTCATTCACCTTTGGCCAGACATTTTTCAAAGTAAAGAACTGCTTATAATGCAAACACTACAACCACTTTTTCCTTGTACTAATAAGAGTAAAGATGAAATTAAACATAAAGAACAATAATTAGATAAGCAGTGCAAAAGATAAAAAAAAATAATTCTGACAGTATATCAACATACAACACACTAATGTAGGCAAAATTGTGATTCTCGAACTTATCTTTTCTCCAAACCAACCCCCCCCCTCCCGTTATCAATTTGTTGGTTAAATTCCATTTAATTTTCCCTCTATAAACAATAAGGATAGCACACAAAGTTCCCTAGCCGCCGGTTCCTTCTGGAAAGAAAAACCAAAAGGACAGCTAAATTTGACGTAGAATCCGAATTCGCGATTAGAAATTCAATGAAACCAGTGCTAAGTGGTCTAAAAATAGCCTCTTTCTCATTTATATGTCAGTGACTACATTTAAGTGGGGGAGAAGGTATGACTTGCATTTCTTACGAGGTCGCGAAGCGCCTCAACTCACACCGCTCGAAAGCTTTACCATTTCATGCATAGAAGTATACTTTCCCAAATGCCGCGAAGCGACCTTTACGCTATAATCTAGTCCCTTACTTAATAATACAAAAATCACAAACATAGTCCACAATTTAACGTGACCAAGAAATTTCTAAAAAGTCTGTCATTCATTATTTATTTAAAACTTCTAATTTATACTTTTTTGAATATTTAATATTCGCTACTTTTAAAGCAAAATGAAGACGAGACACTGCTTACTTTTAGATATAAATCAACTTCGTTGAAGTTCAAACCTACGTATAAGGTTTTTAACTTACTCATATATCAACTTTCTAATGCAAAGCCAAAATATTGGTGGTTATTTGACAGGCACCAATCAAATCTTTGTCACTTAAAGGAAATTTGGATTGATATTTTTTAATTTACTTGGTACCGAAAATATGAAGCTGATGTTAATATAAGAAAAACAATTGCGATGGACCGTAATGCGCATGCTTAAATGAGGACGACTTAATTGGCCGAATCCGTCGGAAGATATGTGCAACTGTCGCATTCGCAATAACTTAGTAGGCAAAGCAGCAAATCTGCATTAAATTCTGCGCAATGCTTGGAACAATCGTTTGCATAAATTATTCGGGGTGGTTCAGAAAGCTTTTGAGAACGATGCAATGAGTGAAGCAGAAACAAAGGCATGGTAAAAACGACCGAATCGGAAATCTGTTGAAAATAATCTACGTTCTTGAAGACCAGCAACTAGCTGGAAAATGTTGAAAGTGTACGGGGTATGGGGTGAAATTTTGACGGAAGATCTTGTCATGAAGTGGTTAGTTCCGTGTTTGCTGTTACCGGAGCAAAATGAACATTATGCTGTAGTTGCTGATGACTTGCTTCAGCTTGTTACCAATAATTTTGAAAGAGAAGAAATCCCCGACCATTGACTTTTGAGACAGACCATATATTATAGTTTATTAATGTATTTTTTACTTCCCGGGGTTTACGATTATTTTAGAACTGTTAATAATTGGAAAAAAGAAGAAAACGGATAAAAAATAAAGCTTTTTGGTTAACACAAAAACAGATTATAAAAGAAATGTAAGGGAAGCAACTTTGTTGTAAAAAAAAGAAATATCCTATGAAGATTATGCAAGAATATTTGGATGAAAAGGCGACCCATAAACGGACTTTTTATGGTATTGAAACTTTTCTACCAACTTTCTATTAAAAATGAAAGCCAAAATGAGTATTAAAATATTCGCACACCAGTTTAATAACTAAATAGTTATTGCGCTTATGTTACTCACTCTTTATTAATTATATTGAAGACCATACTGAGGGTGCTACACATTTTTGAACTTTACGCTAGCTGAAGTTTACTCAATGTGAAAATCAAATTTGATATCACTAAGGACTGATAAATCCTTCTATTCAGTAGCTCGATCATGGAAAGTAAGCCTAGTAGGTCTAAATTAAATATATTCCCAAGTTTAAATAGGTCTTAAGTTTTGTCGTCACCATTCAAGAAGCTTCTTGTTTAATTTGCCTAAATCACTCCTCTTTAATGTGAACGAAAACGATTATAAATAAAGTAATGGCCTAAAGTAATTATGTCAAATGCAATCTGAATTTGCATTAACACAACCTCATTAATCCATAATCCTTGCTAATTCCTAGTTCTGATTTTGTTGGACCAAAATAGATACCACAACACCTACGGATTTAGCGAGATTGGAATTTTAATCCCCGGTCTTTCCGACTGGCATTGTATTGGTAACGTCAAAGTTAATCATGAAGTTACTCGAAAAAACTCATTTGCAATTTAAATGATGGTTTCCCTTTACAACCTCGTAGTAACAGGCATTTCTAAAGAGTGAAATTATTCGGTTCACTTATATGGTTTCTTAGCAGGATTACCAAGTGGTTAACTGGTGTTTGTTTTTTCTTGTTGCTGAATTCTACATTGTTTTTATCTATCTATTGCATTATAAAATAACGCTATTTGTTATAGCTGACTATACATTATTTGATTTATGCGAAACTCATAAATTAATTATCTTCCTTGTGTACTCAATGATGTTTCTCAATCGACCAAAATTGAACCAAAAATAGATATTAATATATCCAGTGAATAAATTATTAAAAGACAACAAATGACAGACAATATTTGAGCAAATATGTTAAGCTTCTCAGAAAGCCAATATCCAAGAGACGAACAAGACGACTGAAGAAAGATGTTAAAGAATTTGCAATAATAGGAACATAATAATGTGGAGAAACACAAGAAGATCAAAATATCTAATGGTAAAATCCATTTTTCTTTTCTTTCTCTTTATTCTTTTTCCCTCTATAATTATGAATTTACTGATTAGTATGATTCAACACCATGATGTTTAACTGTTACTATGTAAGTCATTTATGATTTGCGTCATATACCACATTCTTGATTTGCCTGGTGCGGTTTTTCCTTCAAATCTTCCTTCAAAAATTGTTTAAGAAGTCCTTCATGGCGCAAGGTATGTCTCGTCTTTAGAGTTCGTCTTTTTTCTATTCTTTTTAATGCTTCCGTATTCGTATTTCAATTAATCCAAGTTATCCTCGAGAACTGTGTGCAGTAGTATATCTCAAAAGTCTTTAGACTCTTTCTTTTATTGGTTGCTATCGTCCAAGATTTGCTTCCATATAGTGCTATACTTCAGATGAATACTTTCAGAACCCATATTGAAAAAGGCTAGCTTAGCTTGATGAATTTTGCAATTTATTTTCTTGTCCAAATTCTTCCACTTTCTCTAGTGTGATGGCCGAGTGTAATTCTTGTTTGCTGTGTTGGTGTTTTCCTAGGATTTATTTTATTTCTGCGAACGCTACATTTAAGACCTACTCGTTTTCCGCCAGCAGGGCTAAATTGTCTGTAACCTAAGCATCGTAATTTTTCCCCTTGTACGTTAATTCCCGCTTTGACTGTCCCTTGCAATTTATTCATTGCATTAAACAGTGATGCTAATAGCATGCAGCCTTGTGTAACTCTTTTTTCGATTCTTGCTTCTTTATTCTCCGACATTTGTCATGGCTGTCTATACTAGAATAGTTCATTTAGCTTTGAAGTTTACGCCAATATCTGTATTAATTTAAATAGTTTTGGCTACTCTACGTTGTTAAATGTTCTTTCTAGGTGTCTGAAAGCAATCGTAGTTTACAGTTGTGCTATTTTTAGAAATAGGGACTATTATTGTTTTTGACTTTATTGTATCTGGGGTATTAGCTTGTAAATTGTTTTATGGTTTTTGCTGAAACTTGATTAGTCCCTGTTACTATATTCATTTTGAGTTCCTGAACTGCTTTAGTATATTTACCATATCTTTTTCCTATCTTTTTGGACTTCTTTGGTGTCTTCACTGTATAGTTTTTTCAATATAGCGTTTCTACCTTTTCACTAGATTCAGTAAGATATGTTTTGTTTTACCTTTTACGTCTACATTTGCTCTTGTTATAACCTTAAAGAAAATTATTATTTCATAGGTTTGGTCAACTTTTGCTTCTTTGAAAAAGTTTATTTTTTGCATTTTTTTTTGGTTTAGCACATTATCTATTGTTTTCGTTTCTCAGTTCTTGGTACTTTTCTTATCCATCATTTGTTTGTAGGTTTTATATTTTTTTCTTTCTTTAATCATCTGAATAATATTCCTTGTGATCCAAAATTTTCGTGTTTTGTTTATTCAAATTATAATATCTCATCTGCTGCACTGTCATATGATGTTCCAATAATTCTTCTTTCAATTTATCTATTTTCCATTCCCCTTTTCTCTTTTTGAGTTCTTAAATTTCAAATACCATGTCATCATTACATGTATTTTTACAATTTATAAATTGTATGTTTGTAGTGTGAGAGGATTTTATATTTTGTCCTGTTTTTCTAAACGCAAGCTATTGAATATGACCTTTACCCTATATGGCCGACTCTCTTCATAAATCAGTAGGACGGTGGTTGCCTTTTTCGTTCTTTTAAGTGCACTAGAAGGCTGTTCAATAACGAGGACAGGAGGAGTTAACCTTCGGGCTGGTTGGTCTGCGTTGGGCGAAGAACAAAGACGCGGTGGGCGATTAGCCATGGTTACCTTAATTAGACCCCAATTAGAAGTGCTCGGTGCTTCCGCCTTCTGTGCGCAAAGCGGCGCAATTAGAGGCCCGCTCGGCGGGAAGACGTCGCGCAATTCTGCAGCCATTAACTCCCCCGGACCAGACGCGCCGCGCGCCAATTGCGCCCCCGTGCCGCCATGGGCGCGCCGGCGAGGTCGCCCTCTTCAAAGGCGCTGCAGGCCAGGCCGCGCGGCTCGCCACACTGTCTAACATATTCGTGACATATTTAGTATTACACATGCAACGCGCGGTCAGTGCACCTCTGCAATGGGCAGACGTGATGGCGCGGTTCCTCTGTTGTCACCGCCGCGCCGCATCACCGCTGACGCACGCACGCTTCAGCTATCCGCAAAAAAACCATACGGTCATCCGCTGGTCTGCCTAACCTCCTCAGGCGCGGCGATGTCGCGAAATTGCGCTCGCCGCGGGTTAAGCGATGATTTGTATGCACCGCAGGTTTTGTGGGGTATGATGGCGATGGTGGCTTTAACGACGGCGGTTTGGAAAACCGCGGCCTGGGAATACTAAATAAACTGGAAATGTGACGTTTTCTGGAGTAATGTGATTTATGGCATGGCTGGGCCGAGGCAGATCCGGTAACGCTTCCCCATAACAATCTCGGAAACATTCCATGTTAAGCGGCTACACAATTCTAAAACTTGAAGAGTGGTATGCTCTCTTCTTTTTCTAAAGTTTTTTAAATGATCCTCTATTTTTGACCTTTTTTCACAGGTGTGCGCAAGATGATCTGATACTCTGGTTCTTTTCTCTTTAACTTCCTATACCCCATATTTCTTCACGGACAGTACCATTATGTTCTATCAATATTTTTTCTCTATACTTCATGTTCTATAAATTAAAATTAGAAACAAAAATTTGTTATATTTACTTTCAAGAGAGAATGGGCAAAACCTTTGAGAGGTGCCAAAAGATTGTAGTGGGCCATATAATAACGGATTTAGGATTGGAAAGCATGTATTAATGATGTTTCCATTAATTTATATATTAACTAATTCTATTGGTGCTCAACAATCGATGATAGTATTCGTTTATATTTATATAGTGTTCGCCGTGCAATCATAACAAATCGCCATCTATCAGATTTACGACGCAGTGTAAGAGATGTCTCTTTTACCCACATAACCTAATCAATGGTTTCAAATGTTTGAGGGCGGATAGTTTTGGCTTGGATGATGGCGAACACCCCCGACAACCAAAATAAATCGAAGATGAGGAACTGAAACAACTTTTGGAAGAAGATTTCTGCTACAGACAGTTAGAACTTATAAGGGTTTCGGAATAATACGTCAAGCCATTTTAAAACTTCTGAACAAGCTGAGAAGGATTTCCAGCTAAGCCAGTTGGTTTCCCCAGGAACTCATAGCTTGAGGACAAGAGTAGAAGCTATTATATTGCTGAAAATCACCGGCCTAGGTTGAGACTTTTCCTTTTAGACCTCTTTAGGTACCTGTATTTGTGGAAGAAGTTGAGAAAAATTTGTTTGAGTTTATTAATTTTATTTTTTAAAGTGGAATTCTGCAGTTTTCCAATGTAGGATGCAAATGCATAATAAGCAAGGAGGGTTATTTCAAAAATAAATTAGTAGCCGATTTCTTGCAGTGAAGTCCAGAAAAGACAATTGTCATAATAGTCAGCGTATTTAATTAAAGGGACCGATAAAATTTCAGAATACATATAAATAATATAATCAGTAACCTTATTATAGGGTTAGCTGTTAAAGTAAAGGTTAAAAGTATTAGCTAATATTATATTCACAGTTTACTATAAATTTTCTTGGTCCATTCAATTTTGTTATTTGTCTTTTTTTTCTTTAGTCTATATCAGATTTTTCGGTTTTAAACTGTTTACTACTTTCTTATTTCATGGTTTTCTTGGTCTGCTTCTTTACCTTTTTTGTTGTAATCTTGCCTCCCGCATTCCTTTTTTTTGTTGTTTATTCTTCCATTTGAACCGTATGTCCAAACCATCTGTTGCCGTTTGTCTCTTCCTTTCATATACCGTAAGAATCTCATTTCCGTGGCTTGAATTTTTTTTAGTCCGCTTTGCTAGAACATAAATTTCACTTCCGTACACCAGTATCGGTTTTGAAATGATTTTGAACACTTTGTTTTTTGAGCTGTTCTTTTCCTAATGAATGCATAGTGGGTCTTGGCTGCTTTTTTTAGTTTATCGTTTATTTCCGTTCCTCTGAATCTGCATTCCCAAATATTTCAGCGTTTGGACTTTTCCATTTCACTATCATTTAGTTTCTCTTTTCCTATTACCATCACCTTAGTCTTCTCTATGTGTATCTTTTAAGTTTTTTACAAGTAGTACGTTCTTTCATATATCCAAGTCGTGTTGTCTTCTTGATCTTTGATATGTCAGCAAGTCACCAACGAATACACTTTTTAATACTTCTGTTAGTTCGATGTTCATGTAACCCACCTTTAGTACTTTTAACTTTTCCCTTTATTTCTCTTGGGACGTCGTCCATTACTAGGTTGCATAAGGTGAGGCTAAGAACTCAATCTTGTCTTAGTTCTTCCGCTGTTGTGAATTCTTCAGACTGTAAGTTGCCGGTTCTCACGTAGATCCTTGTGTTTTTGTATAGACTGTTTATCTTTCTCCGCTAGCTGTTCCACGCTAATTTTCTTTTAACGCTATTAAAGGTCTTTTCAAAATGAATAAATGGTACAAATTTTTTTATTGGTTGTTTAACTATAAATTTACGATCTTGCACTCTTCTAACTTTTCTGTGCGCCCTTTACTTTATATTCCATTTTCTTCATTAAAGCCCTTTTCAGAATCCTTATATAATACTTGGTTCATTTCCTTCTTCTGTTTTCCTTTTTTACGTTTGTTCTGTCCTTAACTTTCTCAAAACACCTCTTTCATCTTTTTATATTGTCTTTTTTTATTAATTATCTTCCGTTTTTGTCTTTGGAATATTTTATTTTATCTGATTTCCTTTTCTAAGAGAAGTATTTCAGAAAGAAATTACATTTTTAGTGATATTTACACTAATTGATTTCAAAGGTATTGTAAATGTAGGATGATGCGAAGAAAGTGAAACAGAATGCGGGCTTTCATGGTAATGAAGGCTAGCTCGCATGAATCATGCGTTCCACCTTCTTCCATGTATATCTGATATCAAAGCAACTAAATCAAAACCAGAAGTCGTAACTAACGCGGCGAGGGTTATTTCAGATTCATGCTGCAGCCAGAGGCTGCTAATTCTCTTTGCGTAACGGTTTCAGCCCGGCTTCCGCACTTTCTGGAGTGCCTCGAACTCCGACCCACTTTCAGCGCTTTCCTTCGAATTCGGGGTGCGGCGAGCACCTCCAGGACCTTCGGGGAGCTGGAGCTGGAGCAGCATCGGTGCGCCCGGGCCCTTATCGCCCATCTGCCGGGCCCGCTCGTCGCGGGCAGCGATTGCAGTAACAAATTGTTATTGTTGTTAGGTAACGACGTTGTTTAAAGTGGGCGGGGGCCGCGCATGATATAGTGGCCGGCGCGTTGCTCGCGGCCCCACATACGCGCGTCGCAAGACATGTCATTATGATCGAGAGCCTCACAATCACAACGTACGATTCGAATTAATTCCGTTTTATTATACGTTTTTCCGTTCCTCGCTGCCTGCCTGTAGTTCACGAGGCTGAGTTATTGCTAATATTGCGCACTGAGGCATTTCTCATCGGCGGCGGTGCTCGGCTTAATTAGGAGCGTGATGGCCGTGCCATTGCCGGCGAATTCCCGTACTCGCCGCCCGTTTCTCGGATTTTCGTGCACTTGGAGGCGACCTTATGGAGCGGCAGCTAATTAGCGGGAAAGTCACGGGAGTAGTCCGAATGGGTTTGGTGGTATTAGCATTCCAGAAATTGTTTTGCTGCACACAAACAGACGCAAAGATGAATCATGTCAATTAAGATCATTGCAGTGGAGTACTTCTGGACTTACTTAGATTAGACGAGGTCAATTGTTTGCTTTAGATGAATAACTGGATATGACACTACCAAATAGAGCCCATAAAAGAATAGAAGATCAAAAATGTTCCAAGAATGATGGTAATAAGAGAAACAACCCATAAAAAGACTAATTTACTCATTGTTTGTCTAGACAGTGATGAAAGGCGATAAGAAAATTAAATACTAGGGTACTGTAAAGAGCTTTGATGTGATCTAACCACGGTAATCAACTTTGATATACTTTTATATGTTTATATGAATATACTACTCTGTTCAAAAAGTAAGGTAATTGAATAAAACACATACTATTTATTTACTTATACAAATGTATTTTGTCTTCCCGTTGCGATACACACACATACCAACGTTTAATCCATTTATTGTTTGGAATTTCTGTCAGTACCTTTTTCGATTTTGTTTTATTGATTCAACTGAGTTAAATTGGGCCTCTTGAAGTGATTTTTTAAGCGACTGAATAGGAATGAATTGCATGGTAACACCCAATCAGTTAAGTAAGAGCGTGTTCGCACCAATAAAGCGAAGAAAAAATTAATTAAAAGCGTTTTCAAATATATGGATACGTTATACTCTATCAGAACCAAGATGGTATTGCATCAATAATGTGTCCAGTTACCAATGGCGTCGGTAATTGCCTGGTATCTTCGAGGTATCTTTCTCGTGTTAACTTCTTTAAAGTGGACACTGTTCTTCCACAAAACTTGTGCTTGATGTGTGGCCACACATTCTCAATCGGATTTGCATCGGGCAACTGCGACAGCCAATCAAGCGTAACGATGCCAGACTGTTCTTTCCACTTGATGCAAAGCTTGCTGCGGTGTTTGGGGTTCTCCTGCAGGATCGAGTCCTCGTTTTCCTTGATGAACTAACCTTTGGCAATTGGTTACAAATATTTCTTATAAATCTCGAGCATTTTTGAAACATTTAGGTTGCACGTAAATAGATGCAACGTTCCAAAACCAAGTTTTAAGAAGCAGCCCAAAAATGTACTTTTACAGGGTGTTTAACGGCCCGTTGTACCAACATGTTAGTTGAGGTTGACCAGGCTAGTGAGACGATAACATATCGTCAAACAAAAGCTTTGTCGGTAAAAATTACATTGCCCCAATCTCGTTCGATAGTGTCCTTTGCCCAAGCGAGTCGCTTCGTCACATGATTTTTACCTAACAAAAGGTTTCTTCATTAAACTACAGAATATTTTGATCATTTTTCTTTTAACGTTAGGTTCTATTTAATCAGTTGTTGTCGGTGGCGATTCTCAGTGAGAGTTTTGCCTTGTTTTCGCAACTCATAAAACACTATGCCTTTCTGATCTCACCAAATACAGAGTATTACCTTCAAACCATGGATGTTTCGCTTTGGCGTCGATGGTAATGTTTGACTGAGCATACATCTGACTTTTCTGCGCTTAGGGTTCTCGTAATTAACCCATTTTTCATCAACAGTTACGATACGATTCAAAAACCTTTTTTGTGCCTTTGAAGCAGTATTCTGCAGATGGAAAAATGCCTTTTGACGTCTCTCGGCTTCAAATCGTGTGACACTCAATTTGTTCGGTTTTGAATCATTTCATTAACTTCAAACGTTCACCGACGCTCGATAAATCATTTTAAAAATTTGCCAGTTTTTATGGAGTAATTCCTCAATTCTGCATCTCAAACCTTTTCGGCTAGCCCAGACGTTTTTTGTCTTCCATGTCATAATCACCATCTTTGAATTGTCAAAACCAATACTCACAAGTTAAAATCAATGGAGCATGTTCACCATAAGCTCCGGACAACAAGCTAAGACTTTCAGCTATCGATTTCTTCAAATGGAAACAAGAAAGTAAGTCTTCATATAAATTGCGTTTTGTTGACACGAAACTCGACAAATTCAATGTTCAAAAAATTATATGGTTTACACTTGACAAAATTGCACACACTCAAAATTCAAGTCTATTGATGGTGCTTTGCCATGAAGTTTATTGCAACTAGTAATTCCATCCGTTGTGAATCCTTTAAAATTAACTCCAAGCCCCCACAGATCAATTTTTGTTAAATTGTTGGTAAAAAAACTCAGCTGAGTTTTGTTGACAATTGTTTGAAGCCGTAAAATTGTCTAGCGAATTTATTGATATGCCAACATCTTTGGAAAGCTCTCTTAAAGTCAAACGACAATATCCCATTACTTTGTTTTTGATTTTATCGACATATTCTTTGGCTATTGATATCAATAGATGACCAGAACGAGGTTCATCTTCTAAGGAATTACGGCCTTCTCTGAATAACTTATGCCACTGGAATAGTTTTTCTTGATAAAAATTGATCATCTAATGCTTTTTGCATTTTAAACGTTTTAATAGCATTAATTTAGTAAAAATTTAATGCAAATTCTTTGACCAACAATATTAAACATTTTAAAAATCGGAAAAGGCAACAAGTCGATTTAAATAAACTGCTGTAACTTCTAAACAATTTGACCTATCGAACTGAAATTAGAAGCGAATGCCACTGAAGGTTATGCCAACACAAGAAAAAGTGTTTTGAACTATGACTTTCACGCGAGTTTCGAATTAAAAAGCTACCTTATTTTTGAATAGAGTAGTACACTCTACACGAATATCTTTTCTAAGTGTTATCATATGCTTCAAAATATTTAAATGAATCATTATCATCTATTTTAGGAGCTTTTATCTTTAATTATATTTCTTGCATAAAAAACTTTTAATATCAGTCATTTAAATCGCAAACAATTGTTGCTGCAAGATCGCAATTAAAATTATCTGACCTTGCAATTAGCAAACTCATAATTATGCAAATGGGGCCCCAAAATTATTAATACGCGGCATAATGGGAAACTTTATTATAAACAATGACCCGGTTCGGCGTTGTAACAGAAACAGCCATTCTTCTGGATTGCATATTTTAAACAAATGCCTGGGCGATGAGTCGCTCATTAATTATTAAAACAAATAGCGAACTTGTCCGACTTAATTCGTTAGCCTGCTCAGTACTACATTGCGTTGTCGCCTGGCTTTAATATGGTTTTATCTTGTTGTTTTCGAAAGGTAGCACCATATAGAGCGCTGCAATAAATTAATTTAAATTGCGTCATGCATGCTAAAAAGGCTAGGTACCTACGGCGTTTTGGTCATCTTTTGGTGGTGTTGCCGCTGCAAATACGAGGTCGAGTCAAATGAAAAACTCAAAATCGTGGTAAGAATATTACATATCGCGCTGCTGTCTTGTAAATTAGCAGTACAGTCACCGGTACTATTAATTAATTAATTCTAGTTCGTAGTACTTTGTCGAAGCATCGAGTTTAGTGAAGTTTAATAGTCAATGGTTTAATACATCATAGATAGAATTTACTTTGAAATATGAAGATTTTATATTCTGTAGCTGGCAGTACAGTGCAAATAAGCAAAATTACGTCACATAATTTACTTTATTTAAGACGCATGTAAAGCTTTAACAGAGTGATAAAGATGTAAGACTTATTTGAAAGTCGGCAACAAATTTATCTTGTCCCGATGTTACCAGTGAATAAGTGGGAAAAAATTCGATCACAATAAAGAAAAAAATATTAAGAAGCCATATAAAGCCTTTCAGGTAAAATTAATTATTAGTCAATTTGCTGAGTAACAACTGCTTATACTCGGGCACCAAATTTCTTACAAATTACTATTTGATGGATGTTTTTGTTATTGATTTAGTGTGGTTAGCGCAAGACAGATTCGGCGTGTTCCCTGCAACTCAGTTCTATGCTTTAGGAGACTCCAGAAAGTTTATATGCGCTTTGCTAATCGATGGCCAAGATAGGTATTCTAAAAGTTTGTTAAATGTAAACAAAATGAAGAAACTGTTGGTATCCTATACAAATGGAATTAAAATGTATTGAGTCTTGCAACAAGACATGGACGCTGACCACCTTTGACGTTTGTAATGTCTACTATAGAATGTAAAATTTGAAATAAAATATGTAAATTCAAAATCGATTAATTTAACAATGCGATGTTAAGGACATTGAAATGTTATATAGAAATAGATGCACGCGAGAATAGGAAAAAGTAGAAAGTTGGTATTTTGTATAATTTTGTTTTCAGAAGTTATTGAATTTGCTAAATTGATTATTTTTTTACTGCATAACTAGAAGAGACATTGTAGCAAACTGGAACCCCATAAATGAAAAACCCCGATTTCGCACTGAATTTTGCAGATAATCAGGCAGTTTTTGCTCAAGACGCCTATAATCTGCAATTTATTATCAGAAAACTTTAAATAAAATATGAAAAATGGTGACTACAAGTCATCCTGCAAAAGACTGAATATTTTGTAGTCAATTTGAATGCACCTTTTGATGTATTCATTAGCGACGATGTTGCTATAAAGTTAATATATCAGTTTAAGTACTGAGAACCAGTAATTGACAAACATGGATTGGGAGAGGAGGAAATGAGGCATAGAATACAACAAAACAGCAGAATAGTTGGTTGGCTTAACTCGCTGTGGTGAAGTAAATCCTTATCATTAAAAACTAAGAAAAGCATAGGACAAACAATGGTCGAATCCATTTACAGTTAACGCAGCAATAAAGAGAAGACTTAATGTAACAGAAATGGATTATCTACAAGGGAGCACAAGAACATGAAAAAGAGAACGAATTCGTAATAGAGAATCAGATTGTGGAATGAGGGGATGAAATAATGATAGATATATAAAAAGTTATTTTTCTGCATAATCTCTACAGTGCACATGAAATGATGGTTGTCATACTAGCCAGTCGCGCATGACCGCTTCAACGTAAATATTGTCCCCAAGTGCTTTAATTAATGGACATCTGGATTATAGGGATGGTGTTGCGGTGTAGTTCGGAATAAATGCTCATTTTTTTGTCAAGATTGGGCAACTGTATGGTTCTGGCGTTGTGAAGCAGGATGACGTCTCGGATCGCCTGAGTACTTTTGTAGTATATTACGACCTCGGGAGAAATTCCAACAACCATTACTTGGCAGTTATCCTTGAGAAAGTAGAGATTAATCCAAATATTTTCCTGGGTCACGGTACTCGTCCTCAAACTGTGCTTTAAATTTTTTCAAAGTGGTAGACAATTTAACGCCTTCTGTTGTATAATAATCCGGACATCGCTCTGATATCACGATACTGACCATTGCTAGGTAAGCTACGGGAGAAATCTTCTTCATGTTTGCTTACCCTACGGCTCGAAAATAAGAAATTCCTCTTTCTACTTGGTTCACCCACAAACAAAAAGAAATGGGAGGACAAAATTTCGTCGATTGTAGAAACTTCGAATTTAATAAAACATAAAGTTCCAATAGAAAAACATGGCAAAAGATTGAAAATTTAATATAAATATATAATACAAGTATCTAAGAACGAACACAGTTTGTAAAGATACTCAGAAAGAGAGTAAGAATTAATATCCCAGGGACTTGGACAACGATTGAATAAGATAAATATTAAAGAGTCTTTAATAGCAGAAACGAAACATGTTCTTCAGTAATCCGCTTTTTTGTATATAACATACCTATTAGAAGAACAAGACCATTATCTATATTCAGCCAATTATATAACAAAATGAAGTAGATTTTTCAAAATTTGCAATTGCAAAATCAAAAATAAATTAACGAATCTACAATATTCCATTTCTGTGCAATGTGTAATTAATTGTTAATCTTTTATGTCATATTAAAGTTGTTTCTACATTTAACTGGATCATAGATGGTTTCTAAAATAAATTAACTGTAATATGGCATTAGTTAACAAGGTTAATCCGGATAATCAAATTTGCGGATAAACAGCTATTTGTATAGCTTACACTATGTATGTTTTCTTCTTCACCACTCATGAGTTAATGGCTTAACAACTATATCTTAAATATTTGAATTAATCTTTTGGGCCGTAGATAGGCGCATTTTTTAATCTTTCAAATTTTTCGCGTCCAGGTATAAAGGAGTTTTTGTATCATTGCTCAAATGCAAAAGTTGAAATATTTGTAATTTAGTAGAAGACGGTTGGCACATTTCGGTTTTCATTGCGTAAGACGGACAAAAAACCTGTTCTATGTAAATTTTTCAGTATTTTCTCAGGTATGCCAACAAATGAATGCTCCAAGAATGTGTTTATAGAAATAGACTTTCAAGCTGTAGTAAAATTTTTAAACGAAGTTAGTCTTTAGAAAGAGGGAACACATTTTAGTACGTTATATGGACAATAATAAGAAATAGAAGTTCACAAACCTTATAAATGTAGTTGAAAATAACAAAATTTTCTATGGGCTATCTTGACGAACAGGGTAAACGTAAAGGCCATCCCCAAAACACAAGACGGCATTTTAATTTTGAAGATTTTATTGCATAATCAAATGGAGGAGCAAATACAAAAACAATTTGACAATTCAGCCAATTAAAGTTACTTGATTAATTAAAAAAATAAAAAGTCATTTTAATGAATTTCACTAAAAATGTGGAAGATTGCTAGTAATTACTAATTGTAGTGAAATAAAATAAGACTTTACTAAGTTTAAGTTGTCTAAGGTATGATTGGAAACGGACCATAGAAATTAATTAAGACTATTTTGAACAAATCGGGAACTAGCAGCAAATATGTACCATGAAAACCCAAAATATGCAGTTGCTTCTGATTTATAAGGGACGAAATTGGATTTTAATGTTATCAGAATGATTAAAACCGAGATTGGAAACTTGTAATTGGACTGAACTCAATTCTATTTGGGATTCTTGTTCAATTTCGTCTTGAAACATAGAGACTGTATTTTCTATGGTTTGAAGACTTATACTAAGCATTAGTATTTTGACAAAAGATTTAAGAGACAAGTTTGTTGAGGCAAGGTAGTTTCCTATTCTACAATCACTTGGAGGAGTTTTCAGGAAATTTGAGACCAGGTTCCTTCTTTTCTGACTTTAGGATGTATGGTACTTAGACCAGAACGAAAATTTTTGTACAGATTAGTATTGAAAATTTTCATATTCTTTTCAAAAAATGTTAACTCAAGGTAAAGTTCTTCATCAGCATTTGTTTGAATGGTAATCACATTATTATGTGATCTTAAAAATCAGACCTCTTCTTAGTTTAAGTTCTCAGTAGTCTTTTTTGCTAGTGGTTGCTTACCAAAATGAGCAAAGAACCTGGTGAAACTTGTACATCAGTACTCTCTTGTCCTTATCCTAAAAAATTATGGGAATCAACAGCGACATAGTAGAAGAAACATAAAGGAGGCAACTGATTTGGTATAGACATGTTCAAAGAATAGCCGAGGGACGAATACCAAAAATGGCTATGGAGTGGATACCTCCGGAAAGGAGCAAAAGAGAAAGGCCGAAAAAGAGCTGGAATGAAGGGATACGAACAATAATGGAGAAAAGAAATATACAAGAAGGAGAATGGCAGAACAGAACACAATGCAGAAATCTTTTAGGAACCGGAAGGGAAATGACCCGTGAAACCGGCCGAGAGAGAGAGAGAGAGAGAGGGGGAGGAGGAAGAGAGGGAGGGAGATGGAGAGATAAATTAGTAAAGAGATTATTAGGCATCAACATCATACAAATATAAAGAAAATGAACATGGAATTGTGGGTCTCTTTACATCTGAGAAGCATTAACCCCCCTCTTTTCTTAGGGTAGTAGAGTAAATAATTTATCCTAAAAATACACAAAGCTTCTTTTGGTCTCGTACAGTTTTAGAATCCAGAAATGTGACGCCCTTGTATTCAAAAAGGAACAAAAGCTTTGGGAGAAACCTCTCTCAGCTGAATTGGTATGTTAACAACATCGTTTTGGGCCTCTCCGGGCGTTTTCAGCATAAATGGCTCCCATCCCATCGACGGACGATAAGCTACCTTACGTAATGTAAATATTTACCGGCGCAGGTCCGTCCGTCTTCGAACGCCGCAATAAACGTCAGCGGCGGCCGCTCCGTCCCGCTTATAAAAAGCGGAGCTTTCATTAAGCGGCGTATTTATGACGTAATTATTTGTCAGGCAAGCCCTCGCGCGGGGCCGAAAGCGCGGCGGCGGCACAGGTGCTCGGAATGCCGCTGCTTCCCGAAAATAATTACAAGCTAACGGGGCCGCAGCTGCGAATCCAGTTTCCGCGCGAAGGGACGCGGCGCGCGCCCCGGCGGCGCGTATTTCTGTCTCGCGGGATAAAGCGCGCCGCTAATTCGGCGAGATGGGAGCCGAGATTGCGGCCTGGACAGATAATCTCGCCGCGATGAGAGAGCTTCTGTGTTCCGGCTTGGCGGGGCAAAAGCGCGATGCTATCGGCGTATCGGCGCGCGTAAAATATCGGAGATGTCGACGTGATTTTACTAATTCCGGAGATAAATTGGGCAGTTAGCCGGCGCAGGGAGCGGGCCGCCTGCCCCGCGCGCTCCGCGCTCTCGCCGAATATTAAATTAATATGAATATAGTAGCCGATCACCTGCGGAGTAAATGGTGGATAACTTGTATCTGTCGGCTACCGAAATGTCGCGCTGCTGTCCGGCCGCTCACTGCCCCATGCTAACGAATCTGTTAATTTAGTCTCCTTGTGTGCCACCAAAGCATGATTAGCTTTCCCCGATTAAAATCAACGTATCCGTTTTTCTGCAGATTAATTATAGAGAAGACAGCGAGCTTTATGAGGACGTCGGCTGCGTATTGTACGGTAAGCACTATACGCCTGCCAGTTATACTACTCCCATATCACCAGATATGATAAAAAAGGTGATACAAATGGCCAACCACGATTCGCTTCTGGCGAAGTTTTCCATAATACCTTCTCATAATTCTGGGTCTATTTCACCAATTATACGCCTGGTGTCCTCTTTTAGTTCGTTAGCCTAAACCCTTTCTTTCAAATAGTTCCAGAGATTAAGATCTAATGGGGTTAGATCACACACTCCCGCTGGCAAATCGATATCACCCCTCTGCCAGATAACACGACTAGGAAATTTGGCTTGAAGTAAAGTGAGCAAATCAGGTACTGTGTGACACGTAGCTCCATCTCGTTGAAACAAGTTATCACTCAAGTTCAAATCGTTGGTTTCATTGTTTAGCATTTCATTGTACACCATTGACAGTAACAGCGTTCTCAGCTTCGTCCTCATAAAATATACCGTTCAACCATTGCTCCAGCCCGCAATGCACACCAAGGTGTGCATTTTTGTAAATGCATTGGCTTGCTATACATATAACGTGGATTTTTCACTAGCCCAATACGACAATTTTGAAGATTTACATAGTAATTCAAAGAAAAATGAGCGCAATTGCTCAATATGAGTTTTTTTGCAAATCAACTTCAACTGCTCTTTTCTAAAACCAAGTTCGCAAATGTATGGCATTTGTGATGGCTAATTCGCTTGAGTTTTTAAGACAATTGTGTTTTATATGCCTATAAATGAAGATCCTTTGTTAAAAAACGTATGGAAAAATGAATTGATCTGATTCTTTTTCACCTATTCAAGCAATATTGTCACCTCAACGACCGTCGCGTTGATAGCGAACCCTTGCTTTGTCAATAACAATACTATTGGTTTCAAACATTTGCCCTAGATTATGAATTCCACCCCTTACTTGGCATAGTATTACGTAGTAGTTTCGGTTGCATTATCAAAATAAGGTGTTTTTATTGAAAGGATTGAATCGAAAAAAAAAGAGAAAGATTTAATTTATCGGGACGCCATTAAAACTGGACGGTCTGTTGCTTAGGTGAGGCACCCTATTATTACCCACGCGCGGCTAATTGCCGGCAGAACCGAAGATCCAGTTTATGATTCTGTCCGGCCGCCGAATTACCCAAATTATTTTTATTGCTCAAATGAGGAGAAGGAGCACCACTCGTAACTGTAACTAATAAAAATGTGTTTTCTAAATTCATTTATTATAAGGTGACTGTAGTTTCTTGTTTTGCTTGATGTCGTAATAATTTGTATTGATTAGCTGTACTGTTGTTTAGAAGTCAAGGGTAATTGCATGTATGTAATTTATGTTGTATCATTCAGCAACAGAACCTTTGAAGATTTTTCAGTTTTTTTAACTTTTAAGCTTTTGATTATGGACATGAAACTGGACAACTATAAACGGGCTCCATAAAAATGTTGAAAATTTATTAATAGGAATTAAAAAATGTGTTTACTACAACTATATCTAACGCGCTTTCATCGGTAAACACAAATGCCACAAAACTATTTAAAAATCATTTCTAAGGGGATTAAAAAGCACATTTGAATAGTGTAATATGAAAACCTGAAGACGGAATATGTCGCCGCGTGATATCATCAGATGGCGTTGCTGGAACGCAGACAGAAACGGAGTGAGTCATTTGTGCAGTTCTATGAGTGCAATTGTGAACAAAGAGGAAAACCATAATCATTCGTGGCAGCGATGGAATGCCTAATTTCTTTAGAGAAACGAATAACTGACAGCAGTGTGTGGAAACACAGTGTCGAATCGCAGAACTGCGTTTTGCTAAATATCAGAGTTCAAAAATGCGACAAAGACTGAGCTGAGAAAGACAAAGCACCGCGTGTTCGGCAAATGCGCTCAAGCCATACATTATCAGTTTGTGTCCGACTTGGTAGTGATGAAGAGGCCTACGATATTCTTGGAAACGACATATTTTACTTGCGGAACTTGATCATCCATGAGAAGATACAAAGAGTTATGCAGAATGTGTTCTTTACTCTTATCTCTCAGCGGAAATAGAAGCTTGGGAAAGTATACCAACAGCTGCTGTAGCCGTACAGTACGGATGTGAAAACGTTTTTGAGTGTCTGGTCACACAGTAAACGAATTGTGGTTTTGGCACAAGACGCCATAAAAGAAACATCAGTCTATGGAATGGTAGAACACTGAAAATCCTCTTTTCAAGAAGCCACGGCCGGGATTGTTTACTCAAAAGCAAACAATGATAGTCTTTTGGAATCGGAAAACAGGGGAAGATTCTGCTGATAGATTGGCTGCCATTTCATGAGAGCATTGCGCATTACTTCGATGTCAAAATCGTATACCAATGGCTACAATATTGTCGCCCTTCAAGTCCTCGACTATACCGTGTTGTTTTGCGTCCTAAATTTGTCGGATCTTGCTCCGAGAGGCTAAGCTTTGTTTGACGTAATGAAAGAGACAGTACGCTGGACAAGTTCTTCTCAAAGAACAATTTTTAGTTTGTTGTATATTTGGATTGATTTTTAATTTTCCAGTTAATTTACCCACTCCTCTAATGGGTTTACTACTAGAAACTTTGTTGGTATATGATGCTATTTTCATACTTCTAACTGAAGAAGTTTGGGCAAGTAAAATATTGAAAAAAGCTGAAAAGCCGATAATAGCCTTTCCTTCGATTTGGTTTACTCCTACTTGAGGCATATGTTTTTGCTTTTTAAGGGAGCTGGTGATCAACTGTGTTGGTACAAGAGAAGTGTAAAGAAATATAGCCTCTACCGTCAAATTTTTGTTAGTCCAGTAATAATATACAAACTAGCTGAAACTGCTTGTCTTGGACAATGTGATATTCTTCTTAAGCATATTATCTTTGATGACTCTTTTAATTACTATCGACATGTGCAAAAAACATTGCGATAGTATCGTATTGCGTTTCACAATTTTTAATTTTCGTGCTTGTATGTGTAATTTACATCGTTTTTTTGTTTAGGTTTTCTTCTAAACGGTTGATGATTTCTAAGAAATCACAAGATAATTAAAAAGAGGTAGTACTTTTTACCACACTTATCCGCTTTAAAAAAGCCTTTAGTAAAATACTTGTGACCTACATATGAAATTTTTTTGCCCAGACATATCAGTACGCCAAATTTGTGGAGCAACCTCCATGTTTATAGAGATAATTTAAACTGACGTAGAAGTGCTTCGCCCCTACATGTTAATCAGGTTTTATTACTATACAAAAAAGAGCGATGGTCGGTATCGTCACTGTTACCCTCTGGTATCCGCACTTTTGTAGCTACGTTATTCCACAGCGTAATAAACGTGTGAATGCCAGTAATAAACCTTCGTCGTTTAGTTAAGGAACACCACGTGACCAATTTCTATCATCTCATTTGACTCAGACCTATTAAGGCACGATCGGTTTTGCCACCAAACCCGCCTTCATTGTAAAAGAAAGATACCTTTTTCCTGTTGAGTTAAAAGACCCAAAAGAAATATAAGAGTCTGTCAAAAGTCTCCTCGACCGTATTTACTTAAAAAGATAGGCCTATTTTTGGTCTTCTAGACGTTCAATTGACATTAAAAAATTATTTGTTTTAATAATTTATATAGATGGCCCCACCAATTTCTAAATCCTTTCTTTTATTTTAAAGTATGTAAAATTTAAAGTCTGTTGTTGAAGAAACATTCATAGAATTGATTGAATTTTTTTAAAGAATAAAGATGAACTGAAAAGAGTGACTAATAGAAATTCTATAAGTTCTAATGGTTGCTGACTAAATAATGATAAAGGAACTAGAGACTTGCTCTTCTGGAGAAGACGAAATAGGTAACGCGCCAACTACTATTTTGTGCTGTTTTTAAAACATTTTTTCTAGGGCATGTTTTAGTTAAAAGCGTAACGAAAGAACCGAGTTCATACAACATGCATTAAAATCTTAACAGACCAGAACCTATAACGGAACATGACGTGAACAAATTTACACGCATTTACATTTTTAGGTACGTTTTCTATAGCACAGGTGCGCGGGGCTACTGTTACTAACACCAACATTGTAATAAATGTTATGGGTGTGAATAAATTAAGAACAATAATGGGAATTAGGCTTGATAAATTACATTTGGACGAGCACAAAAGGTTTGCACAAAATGTTTGCCTATTTCTATAATAGAAATAAATGGTGCAACAATAATTTCATAAAATGTTTGTTAAACAATCCACATAAATGTAACTAAAAGTTGTTTTTCTTAGGTTTCCGAGGATATAATTTAAATTTCCTTAGCATTGATGCTCAATATTCGTCTCTAGTAATATCTTGAGATTACTATCACAGAAAGAAGCAAAAATAAGTTTCTCCTAGGTTAATCCAGTGTTTAATAAGCACGTAACACTGATAGTCGCATTGAATTAGAGTAAAGTCGGAGAAATAATTATTTGAATGATTTTTTGGGCAATTATTGTGACATTTGATAATTTATAAAATTTATATAAGAAGAATGCAAAGGGTTAGAGTCATGGAAGACACACTATGGGGAACCCTTAGACTGGGTGATATAATACATTTAGGGGAAAAACTGATAAAACTTTAATTGAACCCGGACTTCTTCTTGAAGTAGATCAAACTTTGTATTATTAAAAATAATCTGGAACTACAGCTGTTGCAGCATTACATTGGTTCGGAACGATATCAACTACGAAGAGAAAAGCAAGTATTTGAACACTATTTTATATGTTAGCTATGGTTGTTGTGGAGAGAGATCTATGAACTACTGGTATGGATAACTAACATGCTTCTTATAACAATTTCATAGACTCGAACTGTATTCACATGTATCGTTTTTTTATTGTGAGGCAAATCATGTGTATGTTTTGAGGATTTACTGATTTGGTATGTTAATGTGGGCTTTGGTGGTAAAATTCAAGCTTACCGCACAAATAGGTAAAATCGTTAGGTAGATCATAAAATCAAAGAAAGAGCCAATAGGTATCTCCTGGAAATTCATAGTTGCTCAGTGCTTTCTAGCCCAAACCCAAATTAAATTTTGTAGTAAAAAAATGCAGCAGAACTTAATACGGCAAATGTTCTAGAAAGAAACGGTTTATTTTGGAGACATAAGAGAACTCTTGAAGAGAAAAGAAAACCTACTACTCATTACCACCTTTGACTTTCTAACACATCGAAAGTAGCAGTTTAAAGACAAAATGTTTGTAAATAACCAAGTACCACATATATAACATTCAATTATATTAAATTGAAGATCAAAAAACCCAACATCACGCTTGCCTTCGTTTATCTTTCTAAATTTCATAGAAAGAGATTTGGTCTACGATGCTACTTACAACAAATCTATGAAGTGGAGAAACGCTCTATGAAACGTGATAAGTTTTATTTACTTCAGAATTGCTGCTCTCAAAAATTGTATTAATCTTTTTACTCATCTATGTTTGATGTATGGTGTAATTATACAGGTAGTACGAGAAGTGATCTAAAAAAGAAGATGTGGCAAACAAGCAACTGTAAGGTAAGGCAGAACTCGATTAGCTGAACTGCTTAAGAAGCCACCCACAATAGAACCCAGCGTGGTGCTGCGTTAGGGCCAAACTGTCTGGAATGGAGTGGAAGCGCAGGCAACCGCGGACGACGCCCCGGCGGAGAAGAAACCGAATCTCGTATTTCGTGAATTACGTATTAGAGCCGCATTAGCATAACCGCTGCGGATGGTTATCCTGTTAATGAGGCAACCATGCAGCATGCTACGAGTATGCAGTCTGACAGCTGACAGGGACATGCAGTCACGAGTGTGCTACTAGACGGACCTTTGGGTTATGTGTTGTAACACTGGTCGGTTGCCTGCGGACGCTGGAAAGCGCTCGAATACTTAATTTACGCTTTAAGTGCCAGACCGTCCGCAGATACCAATTATGTACTTAGTGCTCGTTGCGAGCGGCAACGCGACGACGCCGAGGACGGAGGAAAGGTGCTCGTCCTGTGAATGGACCGCGAACGTCTTCATTATCGTCCGATATTTGCTTCGAACGCCCGCCAGTTAGTCATCGGCCGCGAGATTCTATCTGGCGTTATTTACTGCAATATTTCGGTGGCGAATGGATACGTTGACCTTTTTGATCGATGGAAACATTAACTTTTCCGAAATAAAATCTTAATTAAAGCTCCTTCAAGAAAAACGTGATGTTAAAAGTGGAAGAGGATTTATCACAGTCTATAGAGTATATTCTCAATAATATTTTTACTATTATTATTTTTAGTGCGACTTCTGTATATTAAACTCCGCAATTTTCCTATGATACTCATGTATAACAACGGTTTTTTTATTTCTTTAGTTTATTGTAGAAATATCTACTGCTCAATAGTCTCATTTTGTTATAGAGTGAATTAAGGATTTCTAATGAGAAGAATTTTTTAATTATTACTAGCAAAAGGGCTTTTATTTTGTGCAAAATATGTCTGGTTACTACAAGATAAATTCTGGTTTATAAGGCCTGGCAGGGCTAAAAATAAATTTTTTGATTGCATTATCAGAAGTTGTTTACCGCGTATTAATGGTGGTTATGCAATTAAATTACACTTGAATGTTGCTATTTGTAGCTTCAAGGCTGGAATTTGCTATATCGCCGATTTCAAGAGATTTATCGGATTACACCGTGCCTAATATTTTATTGCACATTATTTTTTATTAATTAATAACAGCTGTATGTTAGGGAGCACGACAACAAAGAAAAGAAAGTAAAAAGCAAAAGTATAACTAGAGTTTATTGTCCATTTTCTACGAAAGCGTCTTCGACGGATATTATCTTGCAGGGGTAGAATGCTTAGGTTTGGATGAGCTTGAAATTTACGCACGTGATTGGTCATATATGTAGCTTGTTAACATGTGGTATCTTCAGGTCCTCATGTTGAGTACGATTTGATACATGCCACGTACTATCTGCTATTTCAATTTAATTATACTGTATAAGCGCATTTGTAGGTATTTTGTTTTCTTGGATATGGATGGGAATTATTGTTTTGAAGGGTAGACGTAGCTTGGATAGATTTGTTTAACTTTATACGCCATTTTCAACTACTTACAGATTAAGTTGATCTGGTCTTGTGCCTGAGAGGGCAGCAGTATCAGTTGCAAAGGTTCCTACCACATCTTCTCACAATATATACCCCAGATAGAGAAGAAGTCCACTAACATTACCCTCTGGAACATCAGAATTTGTTTTTAATTTCTGATGCTTTGCAACCGGACTTTTCTTCAAGGTAGGATTTGAGAAGTAGGAAACACTGACGAGGAAAGAATTTTTAATTTTGACTAGCAGCCTTGTATCCAACCCTTACCGAAACGACTGCATAGCAGTATTTTTTATTCCACATTGATTTATTTATTATGCCCACTATTCTATGAAATCAAACTGGTGTTATGGAATTAACGCTTCCAAAAACGCATTTGCCAAAGTTCTTCTGATAAATAATTTTTCCAATAATTTAGAAATGAATGCGTATAAGCTGATGATAAGAAGATATTTTAGATAGCCTTTTGGGTTTTGGTATCATGAAGATTTGAAGATTTGAAGATTTTCTTGGCAGTTCCTTAGAGTACTTTGTTTATAAGAAACTTTCCTAATGTTTAAATATTTAAGTTTTTCTTATTTCTTGTGGTAAAAACAGTTGGATCGACACTAACAGTTATAAGGAGCTGTTAAATATTCTTCCACTTCTGAATTTGCTTCATTCGAGTAGGAATTGAAAATTCTGCTAAATATGGCGAAAATACATTGAATTTTTTAATTAGTTGCCCTGTTTAATGGTTTATAGGTGGATTGTGCACTTTGGGGACCTTTTAAGACTTTCCTCAGCTTTCCAAAGCAAATGATTATAACTAGTTAGCGCGCCAAAGCGCTTTAAATTGCTTATTGTGCTTGATTGCCTAAGCGGTGATGTTTTTTATCTCAAATATTATCATTTTAATTTTTAGCCGAATGATTATTCGATTTTGCTGCATGCGTTCAGTAGATAAAGTAGCGCACTAGTCTGCTTTTTGCAACGTTTCAATAAAGTAATTTGTTGGTCTCTCTAAACAAAAGATTCAATTCTAAATGTTGTTCAACATATCCACAATTTCTATATGTTCCTGGGTGATTGCTTTTGAATATAATTTAATACTAAGAGTTGCAATTGCTGCCAAGTTGTCTAATGATAAGTCAAGTGAGCTCAACATTAACATTCCTTACAAAGAAATCCAATAATTCAGGGATTTTGTTTTGATCACTTGGTCTATACGTTATGCTCTACCTCTCCTAATTATTAACCTTGATTCCCAGTGGGTATATATAATATTTTAGATATTATTTTTTAGATATTACACACCAATCTTCTTTGTTTTAAATTAGAAATGAAATTTAGAAAATCGCCACTGGTATTCTACTTGTAAAGGACGCTGTGTCGTAAACAGCAGGTCTTGAGTTTGATTTCCAAAGGGGATTCAACAGTTTATTCTCTTGTAGTAAAATTTAAACGCGTTTTAAATTTTATCTGAAATAGATCTGCTGATTTCAGTGTTCTCAATAAACTAATACGCATGCAAATTTGTTAACTGGAATTGTTTTAAACTTTACTTTATTTAACTTTCTATTACTGCAACATTTATTAGGACAGAGTCTTCAAACAAGCGTCTGACAGAGGTTTTTTGAAACTCCTATCTAATCTTTAATGAGAAGTACAAAACATTTTGCAGTACGGTAACAATAATTGAAATTATTAGAAGTAAAAACCGTTTAGTTTTATAATTCGAACTCATCTTTTGGAGAGTTTTTCGTTCTAATATCCCCTAGATTCTCAAAATTGCTTTATGTTAATCAAAGCTGGGTGTTCTTGTCTCAGTTTTACGTCATTTATAATTAACTGATAGTAAATTATTCTCTACAAATGACCTTAAACACAAAGCATGTCTGGTTTGACGCAGATTTCTAAGCTTTTCCAAAATCTCACCACTGACTTTTGAATCATCGGAAAGTATTTCCCAGTAATTATTCGAGAAATAAAGTTTTTTTAGTAGCTTTTAACAATTTTGATTGATTTTTGTTCGCACGTAATAAGCTCAGACGGCGGCAATTTTAATTGATGTTAATCAAGGCCACGATTATCTGTGTTATCACGTTTAGCAGATAATCTTCAAGAGTGTCAAGTATTTCACCTTGAAAAGTAGCTTCTCGATCGTTAAACTTCTACGAATTGAGATAATACTTTAGTCTTTTTCGCTTTTTTGCTTGTCCAACAAACTCCAATTTCCTCATATTATTTTAAAGTTGGTAATGGGATAAAGTACATCCTTTTAAGAAAATGAAATGTACGTCATCAGAAGTGTTTTAAGAGCTACTAAACGATCTATAAAGCTAAAAACAGTACGAAGCATATAAATTTGAGTTTGATTCTGAAGGAACTGAAAGACAAATAAGACTGGTGTAGGTCGCGTAGGGCTCTTATTGTCTTTTATTTTTGAATATTTATTTAAGAATATATGAAGCACCAACATTTTAATAAATGTTGTACCTTTTATGATTATTTTTAATAATTTAAGTCGATGATATTGTCCTTGGGCGAATTTTAGTACACTATAGGATGTGATGGAAAATTTAGTAAAATTGATAACCATTTCAAGCGCTTCAGTTTCGGTGCTTTAGGATTGAAAATGTTTTTGTATGCTAATAATTTAATTATTTTAGCTAATTCAAATCCGCGTCAGCATATGGTGTAAGAATTAAACTGCTAGAGACTGAGAGTTTACTGAAATGATGCTATCTGATGCAACATCTTTAATCATTAGTTATGCAGCACATGTATTTATGTAATGTAGGTTTGGAGAAAGTTGACAAATGTAGTTAAGGAACCCTTTGAGGGACAAGTTCGAAAATGAAGACTCCCTTGTAGTTTGTGACCATCAAACGTGTTGGAGAGTTCAAAAGTGACATTTGGTTACTAAGCGAGTTCAACTATTGAATTGAGAAGATTATCAAACGTAAAAGGGATGTTCCGCTACAATGATAATTTTTCCAAAACGAATTTGATCACGTAATATATATGAGTATGATGGTTTTGACGAAATAAACTCAAGGGTGTTTAAAGTCCTTAGAGACCTTAAGTTCTGCATGCTTTTTTTCTCTTATGACTTGGTTGGGTGTTGGGATATTAAATAGTTTACACTCTTTATGGCAAGATCTTATACCACCTCGCTTTTTGTTTGATCTTGCTTTCCTGCGTGAGTCATAAACGAGCCAAACGAAATTTATATTATGATAAGTTTAATATATGACACATAATTGTTTGTATTGCATCAATGTTTAACTGCAAATTTAATTCCTTTTGCCTCGCTTGGGTTACTGTAAAATAATATGCCAATACCTTTGCTTAACAGAAAAGAATGTTTTTAGATATCTCTTATCTTTGGTATTATTTTGATGTTGCAAGAAGGAGAATGTTGGAGCCGCGGTTCCCAACGTGGAGCATATGTCCCCACAGGGGGGGGATTTGATTTTGTAACGGAGGCAATTTGAGAATAAGGACCTTTAGGCTTCCTCCGTAGAATAGAAGTTTACTTTTTGAATAATAAGAATTATATGTTAAGAGGGGGAGGGGGAGCATCAGCAAGGTGATAATTTTGATATATGGCACATCTTGGTATTGCATCAATGTTTTGACTGCAAATTTAATTACTTTTGCCTCGTTTGCGTTACTGTAAAATAAAATGCCAAGATCTTTGCTTAAACAAAAAAGAATATTTTTGGGTATTTCTTACCTTTGGCCTTATTTTGATGTTTGCAAGAAGGAGAAGGTTGGAGCCGAGGTTTCCAACGTAGAGCATATACCCCAACAGGGGGCGATTTGATTTTGTAATGGAGACAATTTGAGAATAAGGATTTTTAGGCTTTTTCCGCAAGAATAGAAGTTTACTTTTTGAATAATAAAAATTTGTATATTAGGGGTATCAGGGTTTTAGAGATGCTTAGTCGGGGCATGGCTAAAAAAGTTGTAGATTATGCCTACTTTTTTAGAGGTAATTAGAGGTAATATATACAATTGAGTATAGTGATCAATTGTACAATTAGGTCGAAACCTGTGACCACCTTTTTTGAACTCCTCATTAAAAAGTAGAATAGGAATGTCTCATAAACCCGACCCATTGAAACACCCCTAAGGGGGGGTTTTCCCGCTTTATTTATTTTAAAGTGACATATCTCATGAACGATAATATATAGAGTGCTGAGACCATCATAGTTGATTGGTTGGTCGAAGTTTGAGTTTCCAAGGTGTTTATGAGTTTCAACATTTGTATATATTACCGTTTGGCCCCCTGATCTTGTTTAAATTACTAGAAGTATAACACGTTTGGATACTTTTTAACTTTTAACATAAACAACCTCCAAGAATCTTAAGAGGGTGATAATGGGAGAGAGCAGTTTATTTATTCTACAGCTTTTTTCTGCAGCATTGTGTCTTCCGCGGGGCAACTTAACAGGGGAACATCCCCGGAAGTGCCGGCCATTCTGGCGTAAGTACAAGTAATTAAAACGAAATAGGGCGGCCGTAATTCTCGACCCCAACGAAGGGGGGCCGGCGGACGCTGACGGCGCCTCTGGCCGGAAGAGCCCCGTGTTTGTCTCTGCCGGACCATTTCCGGCCCTACTTAGGGACGCCTTAGTTCCGGGTCATTGCGTCGCGGAGATTCCCTTATCTGGGCGGCGGCAGGCGCGCGAAGATCGCCCGATAGCGGCGACGCTCTCGGGCGGCGGCGCCGCGCACGGAGCCGGCCGCCGCCGCGGTCGCCGCCGGTTGATTTACACTGATTGGAAATCGGCCGTCCGGCGCGCTCTAGTTGCGGCCGTAATTGACGGATTCCGATTTCACGCGCCCCGCGCGCTTCCTCGTTCCCGTGATTTATAGCCGGGCGCGAAACGACGAAAAAAACGCGACAGCGCGCACAAAGAAGATTAAGAATCGGCCCGCTCTTGAAAGATATTCCCGCTGCGTGCGCTCACTTCATAAATTTCAGTTCAGTTCAGTTGTACAGTAGCGGCCCCTGGATTTATTAGATCCTTTTATTATCTGTCAAGGAGTGTAATTATTTTTTATGGCCGTTTTTAACTTCCCTGGGCTCTCCGAGCGATTATTTAGGATGATTCGTGTTTCGTTATGTAAGCGCGCAGCGTCCTCGCTCCGGCGCCCGCTGGTTATCCGGTTTTCAGGACGCGGGATCTTCGTTCTTCCCTTATAAACGCGTATTTTCTTTTCGTCCTGACTGTAACTATGTTCATTTAATGTCTTATGTTTGATCACAAGTTTTAATTGATTATCCCACAAAGAAATCCCAATTTATAATTCTAATTTTTTAGTACGATGAATGAAATTGCTTCTTAGTTATGGGGATCTCCGCATACGCCTCATCATAATCATTTTCTTCTTTTTATTTTCTCCTACTTTTTCAACCAGCTTTGCTGCTGTTATTTCTTCTTTATAATTTTCCAGCAACATCGACTTTGCAATGTCGCTATCTACATGACTGGTCTGTACGTCATCGTTTAGCTGTAGTTAAGCATCGTTGATAGTCTTGTTTGTTCTTCTTCTTAAGTATTGTGGGACCTCTCGAGAGTTTATTTATAGCAGCTGTCACATACTTTTTTCTAAGCATTTGTTGTCAAGTGTAGTACGTTGAAGACAGATATGTTTATTGGTCACTTTAGAGCTTGATGGGGATTTTTTCGAATATCATCTGCCCCATTTTTATCTTTATTTTCTAAATATTGATAATTTCTTGATCTGGTGATTGAACAAGGAAGGTCGTGTTTGGTGACAAGAACACTAATTTAATGTTGGACAACTTGGTGTGAGGATGTGCAGGATAGTTGTCCAATAGACGAGCAATCTTCTTTTTCTTTTGAAATTCGCATCCTATTTGCAAAAGTGCTCTTAAAATACTGCTGCTGTCACCCATAGATGAAAAGGTACGGCCTTTGTAATTTATCGGTAAATGCTTCACCCCCTTCAGTCATCTCGCAGCATTGCTTTTTCCAATTACCACTAGTGTTCTTTTGTAATTCTCCGCTATGTTACAAATTAAGAGGACTGTTAACCTTGCTGATTCCGGTTTCATCTGTATTGTAAATATTCTTCGGGAGTACCTCTCCAGCAAAGACGGCCAAACTTTCTGCTGTAGTGTCTGTTTTCTCTCCTTTTTGTACACTATTCGAAAACGCTTTCGTTGATTTAAAATTCTCTTTTCCTACTCTCTTGATCAGATTTTTCGTCTTTACAAAGATTTCTCTAGTTACTGATGAGTTAAGTAGACTCGCCTACTTAAACCACTATAGAAGAGCCTTTTCCATCGTCTTATTCTTCCCCGCTTTTTTCGCTTTATTGCACACCTATTTAAAGTGGAACTAAGCTCTAGGTGATCTCGAGACTTATTTTATCTCATTAACGTGGCTCTGTCGATAGCCGGCCTCTTCGTAACCCCATGCTGAGGTGGCCCTCCCAGATTTTTATCGTCATATTTTTTAAAGTTTCAGCTTTAGAGAAACAACAAGGTTATCGCTTCGAAATATAATCATTGTCCTCAGTTAGCTTCTCGAGAAAGACCAACTAACTTTAGTAGATCAACATACCATGACATCGGAAATCAGGTAATAAAAAGATTTTCATGAAAACTAAACAAACCAATCGCGAGGCAGGTACAACTGGGGCATTAGAGAGCAGCATATAAAAAAGCAGAGACAAAATGTTATTGTTTGACGCAAAGCTAGATCTATACCTGAAGTAATTGGTTTTATTATATGAAAAACAAATTATTGGAATTTTGGTTCATCAAAACAGCTGGATCATTTAACAAGTGGCTCATTTAAGCTGCATTTACTGTACTTAACTAGAACAAGGACTTCTTTTTGTTTTCTTTATTTATATATTTTTTTAATAAAAGGAAGGGGATGATAAACTAAAGTTAAACATCCCATAAGTAAATTATCTATTTAGGTTTCATAATCTTATCTGAACAAATATTGATTAAATGGATGTAGATTAATTTAAAAATCTGATTACAAGACTCAATCCAATAATAGAAGCACAAGAAAAAAAGTTTAGATTAAAATTTCAGCAGTGTTCTATTTAAGTTTAATATTTCCGATACTCTTGAACTTTATAGAATGAAAATATAAAAATAAATTTTCCAGGTTACAGAATAAAAGAAATATTGATTTTTTGTTTTGAAATCATTCTTAAAATAACAAGAATATGGATCTAAAATAAATTCAACCAACTCAAAAGAACAACAATATCAGCTGCTTAGAGTTGGCCACATTAAAAGAAGAAATAAATGAGAAGAAAAATACCAGACTTGTATTAACCATTCCTTATTTAAATAATTTTATCCTAATTTTGAATTACTTTTACAAACACTACCTCAGCGTATAGCATTAGTTTGGTTTCCTGTATCGAGTGAAGCAAAACCCATTTGTCCTAATTAATCAGCTCTAATTGGCAAGCGTAGCTATAAACGTTTGTGGAGTTGCACTAAAGAAATCAAAGCTGATCTATGGATAGACGCAGTTTCAGCCGAGGCACGTCGCACGGCCGCGTATCAAGTTTCAGTTACATGAGGAAGATCGCGCCGTGGCTGCTTAGGTTTCACTAGCCGGCCAACTAATAGCTCTAGGATGTTTTAATACGTCTGTGTTGACAACATCACGTTTAGAAGTGTAATTATAGACAGTTAGAGGTACCTTGTGGCTACTTACACAACCATAATCATACGAATGTGGTAATTCTGGGCCCCGCGCCCGATTTGTCGCGCCTCACAATCGATAGCTTGGAATTTTACACTGCGTCTACGCCATGAGTAACCGATATGTCGGATGCTGCAGGTGTCCGTTTCCTGATGATTACCATTTTACGTGTGCGCTGCCTCTAAGTTCTGCCTTAATGAATTTTCCACTCTAAAACCAAACGACCCGACAGTTACAGATGTATACATTCATTTTAATACATTTCTGTGGGGAGTAAATGACTACCATTGAAGAAGCTGCAAATTGGGGAGGACACCCTCTGTTATAAAAACTAAACCGTTATAAACTTAAAAAAAATGTTATAGGGCATAAAAATGCCTTGAGTACTCCAAAGACCTAAGCGAGGATTTCATTGGGACGTTGAAATTGATAACAATGATAAGAAAATGAAGAATAGATTATGTTTAATCAGTGGTGAAAGATTTGCAATATTACAATTTAAATCGGGACTTTCTGTAGTTCTTAGGAACAAGTAGTTGAAATAAAGGAAACCATGTTTTATATTTTGTAGTGAACGTTATTTTTCTTTCCAGGTGAACAGGCCACTGACGATGAAGAAGGAAGGCATCCAGACGAGGAACAGGAAGCTGTCGTCGAAGAGTAAAAAGAAAAAGGGCGGCGGGTCGTGCCTGTCGCTGGGGGGCGTGATGAGCGACATGATGAAGCCGCTGGACAGCAGTAAAGGAGCTTTCGGCGGCGGCGGCTTCGGCGGCGGCATGGGCGGCGGCCACCCTCACCTGAACCCCGCGCTGCATCCCCACCACGCCATGAGCCACTGGTACCAGCACGGCGGCCACCATCAGGGGTTCGTGTCGGGACCTCCGCCCCCAGCACCGCCGCCCACGGCTTCGTACCACCACCACATGAGCTCGCTCAGCGCGGCTGGCTTGGGGCTGGCATCTAACGGAATGGTAAGTGAAAGCCACACTTTATTTTCCTTGACCTTAACCCCCAAAGTCTTCAGTAGATTTTAAAATTTAAAAAGAAAAGCCGAAAACATTCGATCAATTTGGGTGGAGTCCAGATATGGACATAATACCAGTTTCATATACAAGTAGATATTTAGCCTCGCCATCAAATAATATTTGGGGAAATTCTGTTTTAAAAACTTCTTAGTTTATTTTTGATTTTTTTATTTATCAAAAGATGTGCTTCAAGAGGTAAATTGAAAAGATATACGGCGATGGTTTCAATGATGTGGTATGATAGATAGTAACTGAGAAATTTCAAGGGTGTCGGCTCTAAGAAGCCAACATATTTTATAATCACTAAATGATAGATAGTAGGAAAAAAGAAATATAAGAAAACATAAAAGGTGAGAAGAATCAAGAGGATTATTAGAAGAAATAGGGAAAAAAGATAAAGATTAAGAGAAACCGGAATGAAAAAAGGAGACATAAAGAGGAATTTTGTACGTACTTTTTGACCATAAAATTTTGGCAGATGCTTTGTGATTTATAAAATGTTACCCTTCTTTCTCAAAGTTTAATAATTATCTTCTGATAGCATGGAAAAATCACTTCTGTTTTTGGTGGTTGTTAAAATTTTTTGTTCTTCATATAAGTTACTGGTGTGGCAGAGAAATGTTTTCCTTTTCCGTTGTTTTATTTACCTTTAATCAGATTTTGGACGATTGTTATTCAGACCTAGAATCATGTAGAGTTGTTAAGATTCCCCATAGAGTCAAATAAGACGATTGCTGCATATAAACTTTTACAAAGTTCATAGACTATCTGACAGAGACTATATGCATGTCCGTCGAGAGGAAGGGGGATAGGGAATGGGTTTTTAGAAACTCGGACACGTTTTAATATAGTAATAAAATTGTTTTTCCAAATAATGCCCCAAGAGTTTCATGCACACAGTTGCATTCTTTTTTTTTTTGTAGAAAAACAGTCTGAAATAACACTCGAGATAATATGCATGACCTATTCCAAAAATATCCACTAATCCAATAATTAGTAAAAATGGTACAAACATTTTACGTAATCTCACCTCCTTTAAAGTAAGCACCCATGGATTGCATATACTTCTTCGAACGTAGAGAATTGGGAGACTTTCATTTGAACGATCTCGTTTTTGCTTCTTGATTGTAGCTGTTGACCCACGTTTCATCCTCTTATAACTTTTTTGACGAATTTGGTTTATTGGTAGCAATCTGAAACAAATCATTAGCAGTTGTAGCACGATGTTCTTTTTCCTCTAGCAACAGTAGCCGTATAATAAATTTTACCGTGATAAGTTCGACGCTAAGCTCTTCCACCAAGATTACACACATCTTATCTTTTATTTCTCGGATTGTCAGTTACCGAGTCTTATTTATTATAACTTATTAATGTTTTTCTAGTATTCTGCTCATTGCTACTTTGCCAAAACGTTGAATAATTTTAACAGATTTCTGATCAACTCTGAATCGTGTATGTTTCATGCCTTTATTTATGTTACACTCATTGCGTTGCTTCTGAAATCTGTTAAATCATCCGAATAGTTTCTGCAGATGAATGTACCAGCTTTTCCAATAAAGTTTAATAAAAATTTGTTGCACTACCCACTCAATCCTTGCAAATGAGGCTATCACACACTATACCGCCAACTGACATGGCCAACGAAGTCGTCCTCCTTCAAACATGCGCATTACACTTTACCCTTATCAGCTGCTAATACTATTTTCATCATATTAACATTGGATGACACTATTAAAAACATTTTGGTAAATCGCAAATAATTGTCGTCATATCGGTCAAAATCTCTTAGATGGTCTAGAATCTGTTCCCATTCAAATGCGATTTAAGTCTTGCAACAATCCGAAGTCGCAGAACAATCTCAGTGTGACACACCTTCTAGTTCTTCGATTGTCAATCGTGCACGTTCAACATTTTCCAATTTTTTGCTTCTAGAATGTGGACCACTTTTAATATACTCCCAACAATCTCTGAATAGTTTATACCAAGCCCTCATTTATGTCACGTTGATTATGTCGTTTCCGAAAACCCCGGAATCACCCGAATAGTTTGCATATTCGCTGCTCTTTTCACTCAGTCATTGTAAGTGCAACGATCACACACTAGATGTGCTTATTCATCCTTGTCTATATGGTGCGCCAGTGTGATCAAATGGTTGAGCCGCTTGGTTGCTTACATTGCTGGACTCAGAGGCCCGGTGGGTATCAAACTCAGTCACTAAAAATTATTGAGTACCTGCGTTCGCTTCCAACAAGGAGTAATAATGCAATCTTCTAAAGAGGTAACGAAACAACCAAGCATTTTGGGCGCGCATATGGAAGCCTTAACCTTTCAATTCGCAGGCCATGCTTCCACAAGGGCTCTAATGCGCCTGTTATTATCCGTATGTGTAAGTTTAGAATAGAATTTTGTGTGGAGTCAGTACTTTAAGTTTAAGGATTGCGTTTAATTTTGCTGTTATAATTGCAACTTGCGTTTCTCTTTGTTCCAGACTGGTTGGCGCTCAGAATACACGTGATGAGTTGCTGCAGGAGCCGCCGCAGGAACTTTCTAAGGGTATTAAGAAGTAAACATGCATTTTGTAAATAACTCTAAGCATAATTGATAGACTTAAGGAAAAGTGAAACCGTGATCACAAAATTGGGCGCGGCTGCCGCCAGGGCCCGCTCGTTTTGTATGTACGACTGTAGATAAGCCGCCGCGGCCTGGCGCGCAGCCCGCAGCTATATATACAGATGTAAATTTCAGTACAAAGTTGCAAAGCGTTTGTAATGTATTGTAAATAGATGTTAGTTTGTTTTTAAGACATTTTTAAAGCGAGTGCGTGTAAATAGTGGATAATACAACATGTGCAATCTACGCGTTTAAATTATGCCTATTTATGTGTGTTCGAACCACCTGATCCACAGTACGCGGCCTGAGAGTTTCAGATACTTTACGCTTGCATAAACGCATCATTGTGATTTTCAGTTCGAGGGAATCAGGTCGTCACGGGTCAGTCTAGAGACTGCGGATTTTGCGTATATTATATATGTATGAGAGAAGTCGACCAAGTTGTAATGTTCATTTTAAATTATTCTCGCTTTGTATTTCAAAAGTTTATGACTTCCGGCGGAGGCATGCGCTCGAGCTTCGGCAGACTTTTCCGCTCGCCGCGGGAAAGCGTCTTCATTAAGGCTGAATCGGTGTAGAGTGTTCTAGTAGCGTTCGCGACCCTATAAACATATCGACGAATCCGGGGGACAAGTCTGCCGGGGCTTCGGCAACTTATTTCTTAGGGCACCTTGATACTTTCGGCGCCGCCCCGGTGCGGCGCTCACCCAAGCCAGTCAGATTATTTTACCAAGTCACACTGCATGAACCAAGTCAGTCGGGCAAAATCGAGGACGGACGAGCGAGGGAGTAGCGTAATTATAAAGATTTCAGAATGTATATAAAACTCGATGTATGTATATTCTCTTTGTGTGATATATAAAAGCTGAAACAATAGCGGCCGTCTCATTTCCCCTAAACCCGACCCTGCGACCCAATCTGGTCGCAAATCCCGCCGTCGGGCGCAGCGAGGTGCGATCTGCAGTGTCCGGCGGCTCAATGTTGCGCGAGTAATGCCCGAAAGCCCTTTTCGGCTGGCTGCGTCGGTTTCTTAAACAAATAGCAGCTTGGCGCTTCGCCTGATGCGGACGGACGCCCGGGATTCCGTTTGATTTATTTCGGACGTTTCCAATCTCGCGGGGATGGCGCGCCACTCAAGGTAAGTCAGCCAAAAATTGCATTTGGAAGCTGAAGTGTTTTCCGAGTGTTCGCAATGATGATTTAGTAGTACGATGTATCTGAAGTTTGGCCGTGCGTGAGGTAACTTAAGGACATCAGGACATCAGGGTTCGAAAAATATTGTTGCGTTGAAGAGATCAACAGGATACAAAATGAGGCATAAGTCTTCATAGCTTAACTTACACTTGAATCTATCATCAGGTTCAAATGCAATATTCCAAGCTCACTATATCCACATTATTTGTAATAAAGGTCTTATTTTGTCACTAAATTATCTATGATATTCAGATATTTTTATTAACAGTTTAGAGATAATAGCGCTACTGTGGCCGAGTGGTTGAAGCGCTTGACTGCGGTGGGGATGAATGCAGGACGAACAAGGTGCTTGCCACATCTTCCTGTATCGGAGAGGGTGCGCGACGACCATGAGTTCTAATCTCTCAGTTCGCAAGCCATGCTCTCACGTAGAATGTTAGTCTCACCATTAAAAGTTTTGAAATAAAAAAATGGTTTTGATTTGATTAGAGAAGAAATGTTGAAAAATTAGATCGATATCTTTTTTAATTCAAAGTTGTATCAAAAACAACTTGCCATCTTTAGAAGAAAAAATTGTGTCATTGTAGATTAGTGATGTTAAACCTATTTGTTCAACTTTTCTAATGATAAATAAATTTAACTTCAAAACGTTGTATTGTACATTTCTTATTAAATTATTTTCTCTTAAATACTGTTACCAAATCTAACGTATAAATGATGTTTGGATTTTAGCTTTTGTATTTTTGAAATGATGTTTAGGTATTAATTTAAAATCATTAATGTAACTTCAACTCTTAACGACTTTAATAATAAAAGGTAATCGAAATTGTACTTTAGGATTTGAATTGAGCGTCGTTTATTTGTACAGTTGGTATCTAAACATATCGCAAAGTCATCATGGTATCGTATCCTGGGCAGCAACACCTCAATATAATTTAAGTTTACTATAATAATAATGGTAAGGCTCTACGCCCCGCGTGGGAGCACGGCCTGCGAACTGAGAGGTTAAGGCTCTCTGCCCGGTCGTCGCGCACCATATCTAATGCGGGGCGACGTTGCAAGCACTGCGCCTAAGACGACCGCCATTATTACCCCTTGTTCGAATGAACGCAGGTACTGAATTATTTTTAGTGACTGAGTAGGCCACCCGCCAGGCATCAGAGAGCACCGGGAATTGAACCCGGGTCCGTCAGCATCGCAGCCCGTCCCTCAACTACGGGACCACGCTGGCACTAAGTTTACTATAAAGGCGATTAGTTACGAGAAGGAAACTTGGACGCAATGTTAAGCAATAAGGAAGCGTGCAATTCGTAATCTAGGGCAAAAGTTTGAAACAAGTGTTTAACAAATGTTTATTGACAAAGCAGGGGTTAACTAACGGCACGATGGTCGTTTAGGTGGCAATATTGCTCTAGCAAGTGATAGTGTACATGAAGAACCAAGCACGTGAATTCGTTACCGTTCGCAGCAATTAAATATTTTATACTCAGGAATTTAAAGAAACACATCAGTTGATTAAGTTGCTTGAGCAATAAGACTTATTTCTTTTGTTTATAAGTCGTTAAAATTATCGCATCTGGGGTAGTGAAAATCCATGCACTATAGACAAGAATCAGTGCATCTACAAAAATACATTGTTTGCTGGCAATGTCAATGGAAAATGCCAAGCAACTTTTTTTTCAATGAAACCAGTGATCTGAACTTGAATGACATGAGGTTTCAAAATGAAGCCGTAGGTCACGCAGCATGTGAAACACTCGCTTTACTTCAAACCAAATTTCTTAGTCGTATTATGACGCCGAGGGTTGACATTGATTGGCTACCACAGTCTTGAAATTTTACCCCTTTACACTTTTCTTGTGGTTATTCGTAAAACTAATCTGCAACGATTCCAGGGCTAAGAGAGAGCAGCAGTTCTGAAATAGGGCCACGTTTCTGAGAAAGTATTATGGCAAACTTCGCCAAAAGAATGGGCGCAGGTCAACGGATCATAAAGGGCAATACGCTGATGGCAATAAAATTTGAATTGTTCCAATATTTTGTGTTTTATTCAACAAAAACTGAACCTATAGTACGGTAACTGTGATTACAGCTGATGCCGAACTTAGTAAAAGGTTCGGTTATACGCGCGAATTCTATTTTATTCTATTGCTATTAAATTATTTCTCAGTCTTAGGTATATCAAATCGTTAAAAGTTTTAACCCAGAGATTTTGGAAATTTATGTTTTTTTGCAATAAGAATTTCAATCGTTTCGTTAACTTTATATTTGCATAAAAACTTATTCATGCCCGTCGATAAAATATTTTATACGCAAACTTCAGGTTGTCAAGTAATTTCGCAAAGTTTGATTAAGCGCCATATTGATTTATATGGGTAATAACAGAAAGGTGTAAATTAATACTTTGTACTGTTCAATTGTAGGAAGCTTTATGACATCATCCTATACAAGGTAATGTTTTGGTGTCTATCTTCACTCTGTTTCGATTCTATGGGGTCTTTGGCTTTTCCCTACTCTTCTTGCTTTAATTGTTAGACTCCCACTCTCTTGTACTTGGTCTGGTCTTATTGACTCACTTAAGGTGTCCGTACCATTTAAATTTTAATACTGGTTGTAACTGTAGCTGCTCGCTGATGGAGATTATTATACAATCTCTCCTTATGACTCCTAACACTCGTCTTAAATATTTAATTTCGATACTTTGGATTTTGTTATTTGGTTTCTTTGTTAGTTCCCAGTTTTCGCTTTTATATACTCATTTTTCTTTTGCGGGAGGTTCTTTCTTTCCCAAAAGACTATTACTGACGTAATACACTTCGATACGCTCTCTATACTGTCACTGATTTCTGTTTATGATTTTCCTTGTTGTCGAGTCGTATTCCCAACTATTTGAAAGTGTCTACTTGTTATATCACCTTTTCTTTTTTTATTGCATAGTATGTTAACAGATTAAACAAAGTCAGGTTCAAAAATCTGCTTGCCTTAGCGCCTTGTGTACTGAGAACTCATTTGAGTGCATATTATCAGTACTTACCATATTTCTGCTGTTTTTGTATATACTGTTTATTGGTCTTATTAGTTTCGCATCAATTTGACTATTATCATACTTTTTTCTATGGTTGTTATTAATATTCTGTCACAGAATCAAAAAAGCTAGGTATTTTTTATCAGTTGTGTTTCTTATTTTTTCTGCTATTTGTTTAGTCGTAAATTTTGTATGATTTTATGGGACTTTTTGATCTAGGGTTTCTTTCGTATACCTTTGCTGCTATACTCAGTAGTAGGTAAATTCCTAAATGGTTGTTGCAGTCTCTCCTATTACCTTTCTTGTATTTTGGTACAATTATCTTCTAGTCATTTAATAGAACTTTTTCTTTTGTTATTGCCTTATTACATATTTTTATTAACATATGTACCGCTTTTTCGTCTATGTTTTTTTTTTATAATTTTCCCTGTAGTACTATTGTACCAGCAGCATTTTCTTCGTTGAGCCTCCTTATGGCGTACTTGCCTTCTTCTAGTCATGTGTTTTTTTGTTGTTGAATCTTATAAATTGTTTCCTTATTGTCCCCATTATTTTCCCCAGTCAGCAAATTTTCAAAATATCTTCTCTATCTTTCAGTTATATCTACTTCTTTAGTTGTTATTGCGCTATACTGATCCTTAATGAATTTAATTATTTTATTTTTGTTGCCAGTTCTTAAGCTTTTCTAATTTTTGGTCTATATAAAAATTCGTTTTCATTTTCCTTCCAAACTCTTCCCAGGTTTCTCTTCTGGCTTCTAATACTATCCGACTTTTTGTACATTTCTATTTTTATTTCTGCAGTTTAAGTTTTTTCTTGACATTTTCCTTTTATCAAACCATTTCCTTGATATTTTTGTTTATTTTTGTTGTATCACATTTTTTTACTGCACTGATTAAGATATTCCCGAACGTTTCTAACGCCTCTTGTACATTACAATATACATTATTTTTTATTTTTCAACTTGCTCGCTACTTCTTTTTTCATTAGCATATCAGTCTTTATTGTTTTCTTGCAAACTTTGTTAGCAATTTTGCTTTATTGTCATCATTGCTTGCTTCCAGCAACCTACTGCCGTCTTTGCCTTCAAAAGGTGACGTCTTTTATTTCTCTCCTGTGACTCCTGTTTCTTAGAATATAATCTATTATAGATTTTTTATCTGTACTTAAAACCCCTTTGGTGTATTTATGTGCTTTTTCGTTTTAAAAGAATTGGTTCACGACTAATGAGTTATTTTATATGCAACAAGCAATAATTTTTTGATTTCTGTGGATTTTTTATTGCATCGCTAGTTATACCGTTCTTTATGTGAGTTTTGTTATTTAAATCTTCTAGTATTACAATTGTTTCTTTGCATCATTCCACTGTTTCTGTTGCTTCTTTTCAGAATATGTCTTTAGTTTTTGTTCTATGATTGTCATTTGCACTATACGACATTACTAGATGTAATCTACTATTTTCATTATTCTTCGAGATGTACATTTCTTAAGGTTCTTTTGTCATATTTTTATGTATTACACAACCAATTTCTCCTATTGCCCTATTTTCATTTGGGATTACAGTTTATATTATTATGTAATCTTCTCCCAGCTCTGTAGCTCTGTTTTCTTTACTTGTAATTTCCGTAACTTCTAGGATATTTATACCTCTTTTTCCAAATTTCTTACTCAATTTTTGTTTTCCATTTAATCACCTCATATTGCCAAATTTATTCTTCGTAGTGTCTGCTATATTTTTTGGATTTTAATCTTTTTCTTGCATTAACAAAACCAACTTTGCTTTACCTTCTCTTCAATTTTTCACTTTGATCACAAATAAACATTTTCTGGAAACCTATTTTTAATTTCTATTTTTGTATTTCTCTTTCTTTTGTCCACATATGATTATTAAGGTATATATTTTCTTCTTCGCAAATTCTTAATTTATTTTTTTTTATAAGTTCTGTTTTTCGTTTGTCAAGTTTTATTTTCTTAGTTTCATACTTAGCTAATCCGTACATCCATTTCTAGTTGCTTTTTTCATTGCATTTTATTGTTTTGGTAATATTTTATTATCTCTTTGCTATAATACAATATTATTCTTTCTTTCTGCCTAATTTGGTTTTAACTTATCCATTTAACTTTTTCTAATATTTTAACCTCTTTACTATATTATTTATGTTTTGTTCCCATCTTTCTTATCTCAACTGCTAGACCTTCCAGCACTTCCAGTATTTTTCAGTTTTAGTTTTAGTTTGCCAAGAGAATGTGCTGTTACCGTGCTTTTCCTAGAGGTCTCATCTTCACCTTCATTATCCCAAATTCTTCTTCGATGTCCTACATATATTGCGTTTTTTTTACCAGTCACGTTTAGTTTTTTAATTTCTAGTTGCATATGGTTCTGCTCATTATTTCTTTGCAGCAGATGGCAACAATCGTCTGTATCTTAGATCGCTTCGCGATAAAAGCCGCTCGTCCGGATCGACTCCTCGGAAGTTGCACGTAAATTGCTGCTTATTTAGCACTTAATTCTAGCCCTGCCTTATTTACTTTTCAGATCTTTCGCTCGCTATTATTTAGCACGCACCAGTTACTTTCCAGACCCTAACAAGCTAAATTTGTGTGTTTGGAAGCTTGTTATTGCCTCCTTAGGTGTCTTCATCTGTATGCTTATTCCTAAATTTCCTGCAGCAGTTTCTCACACTACTACACTATTATTTTTCACGCAAGTTCTGGTTACAAAACGCGACATACACGGTAAGAGTTCACATTTGATAGCAATAGCTACGTCATGGCCACGTGTACAACAAGTAGGATACTGCAGATCAATCCATCAAAAGTATTATTGCTTTAGTTTGGTTGGAAGATACACATCAAAATAATTATAATTACTCTGTATATAACCCATGGTATATGGTCTGCCAAATAATTTTATATCGTTGGAATGAATGTATAGAAACTTAATTAATGTTTTGTAAGTTAAGAAAATGGTAATCCTTACTACCACAAAAAACTTTGCCAAAAATTTGATATCACAAGTTGTACTTATACTTTTAATTTAGTGGAGACTTTTTTTTACAATCTTCACAAGATTCCTTTTTGAAAATGTTCTTTTACATTATTTTTATTGCTATTTATGTCTAGTGGTTTAATTCTTATTTTTGTTTATTGCTACATGCACATGCAGACTATGCCCATAAATGCTGTTACACACTGGTTATAACTACAAAATACAATGATTAACTTTTTGCTTAATACTTTCAGAATTTATTAAATGGTTATTGGTAATAATAATTAAGGATTCATGCAAAACCGTCATCCTTAACCTCTATATAAGCTTCAAAACATCCGAAACTATTACACTCATTAGAAAAGTATTGATTGTCGCTGTCAAGACTCACCTCAAAGAATTAATATTAGTGTGTCATACTTTGTAATCTAATAGATTGAAGTATGGACTTCCAGAAAGCCTCTACTGTTAGAAAATGAGGCACACTCACCTACGGTTGAGTTGTGGATGGGTGTGGGGTCTTGCTTAAAGATCCAACGTTTACATCGAAAAAACGTGTGATTTGGAGGTTTCAATACATCTTTCAAAACATTTTGTTGAGACACAGCGACCGAAAGTTCAACTCTCTTTTCACTCTCGATCAAATCACTACAGTCTCTTTGAATCCTTGGTACTAGCTGAGATGCTTCTTTGGACGACCCACCTTAAAATTTGTTTGTTGAAATATTAATTTACTGTAAATATTTTTTTTACCCGCAAACAAAATTTTTCAATCAACAACCGTTTTGCTTTCTCTCTTCTACCTTTCTTTAAAGCATCTAAAAGTTGCATCTCCCGAAACAACATCTTCTGTTTACAACTTTAAGACTTAGCAATTCCAACTGTATGTTAACATCACATATATATCAATGCTGTGTAAAACAAGGCTAAGTTTAATTTTGTAGTAGTATTTATAGGAATAATAGGTATATTATTAATAATATAGAGAAATGAGCAAAAAGGTGAAAGAAACAAAAAAGTAAAATGCACAAGTCCAAATGCACTGGAAGGTATAAAGCTACAAGAAAAACGAAAACGAGATTTCTGTGGCAGTTGTTCACAATTTACACTTTCATTCGCCCCATAATACGTGTAATAACGCCGCAAAAACAATTTCGTAGCCCTTTTTTAAGCCTTGCAAACGAAGCAAGCACGTCCAATTATTAAAGTTGCATTTGGACTCCTTAATTTAGTGTTTTAAGTTATACAACGTAAATAATGACAGCGATCAGGGGCCCCACCTGCTCCTTGCACCGGGCCAAAACTTGTCCTTGCTTTAATGGCCCAAACGCAATGTGTACAGAACTTTTTCAGTGGCTTACTTCAGCGCTAGCTGTGTTTATGCGGCCGTAATTTTCGCATAAAAAGCGCGCGGCGAGGCCTTAAATTTCTGATTTTTCCCACTTACCGTGGATGTTTAAGGCTCGGCTCGCTCCGGCGCGTAAATAACCTACACATCTATTAGCTAATTAAACGCCGCAATTTGGCCGGGGATAGCGAATCCGTCTTCGAGCGCTTAATTTCAAATGCATAGTTCTGGCAAAACGCACAGTTTACCATTCATTACGTTTGCTTAGAATTGCTGAGCGGAGAGGCTCTGAAATTTAGTTTTGCTAAGTTAATTTGTTGCGTTAATTAGCACATAATTTCAACAGTCCTGTCTACTGAAACAGAAACTAACATAAATGAGTGGTAATCAAAATAGCAACTTTAACACCGATGCAATTACTTCACCAATAAATCACGCAGCAATTTTTTATCTAGATGGGAATAATAAGATATTTCGTGTGGCTTTCTCTTCCCGTTTGTTAAGAATGTCTCTCATAACAATATTATTTAAATTATAATAAGGATTTAGAGAAGAGAAACAAAATCGTTTGGACTAGTAACCTATATGCGATTAAACTGCTCAGTCAGATGTCACGATTAAAGATAATGAATAGTACCTACTTTGTGTGGTAGATTATTAATGTTAGATTCAATTAGTCTTTGTTCAACAAAATTGTTTTCTTCAACTTCTCGAGGCATTGTAATATGAAATGCATTCGTGTTATGTTAGAGGATGAGACGGACTTTTATTAATTAATAATTTATTAGATATTGTTTGTTATAAAAAACAACGAAAAAATTCAAAAGCCCAATAATACAAATCCCACCTGCCTATAATGAAACCTGATCGTAACTGGACTCGGACAGACGACGACAGGGCTAATACATTTGCAGAGCATCTATCAACAATATTTACAGCAGTTTCAAATAACGGTCATCAAAATGACGAAATCGAAAATTATATCAATGCTCCTTGCCAGTAATCGTTACTTATTTCACCCATTTCACCAATAAATCAACAAGACCAATTTATATAAGACTCCTGGGTATGACCTAATAGTTGGAGAGGTGCTGAAAAATTTATTAAGAAAGCCACTTGTGCTTGTTAACAACAATATACAATAACATCCTATGCCTGTGCTACTTTCTGATTCAGTGAAAATATGCGCAAGTAACTATGATTGGAAAACCTGGAAAACCGTTCACTGAACCTACATCCTATCGCCTAATAAGTTTGCTACTACTCATAGCAAAGATATTTGAAAGACTTCTACTGGGCAGAATAAACCAACACCAACAAATTGCATAATCTCCAAACATAAATTTGAATTCAGATAAAAAGATTCAATAATACAGCAATGCCACCGAATTGTAAATAAAATCAAAGAACGGTTCGAAGGAAAGAAGATGTGTGCTGCAATATTTCTCAATGCACAGCAACCTTTTGACAAAGATCAATGAGTTACTGTACAAATAAAAAAAGACATCTTCCCAATCCTACATCATCATCACAAGGCATTGGAGTCCACTGCAAGGCATAGACCTCCTTTAAAAGTCTTGCAATTCAACGGGGGATTTGGCAACTAAACGCCACGTTTGCCGCGCAAATTGGCGAGTAGATAGGGTGTATAGAGAATAAGTGTATGTAAATTATGGGTAGGATTAAGGTTGGAGGTTTGCATGGGCAGGATCACTTTCCTGAAGTAGATCTACCCTCTATCGGGATAATGTAGAAGTATCTAGCCGGTATCCTAAGTTCTATATACCTAATAATAAAATTCTACCTCAGTTAACAATACTTCTAAGTCAAAGTCAATAATGCATTCTCTGATGATTACCTAATAAAAGCTGGTGCTCCGCAAGGTAACGTCCCCGGGCTACTCCTTTGCCTCACCTACACTGCAGATATTTTTGTCACAGAGAGCACTATGATTTCCACATTCGCCGATAATACATCATCTTGTCATCCGCCACTGATCAGATTAGAGCATCTGGAAAACTACAAGACTATTTAAAATAATGAAAAATTCAAGTCAACGCTGAAAAATCCGAACAGATCACTTTCAGCGAAAAACGAAGTAATTTCTCTCAAGCAAACATAAATAACACCCCTATGTCAGTAAAAACAACAGTTAAATATCTCGGCTTGCATTTAAATCAAAAGCTCTTAAAGAAAGAGCACATTAAAGCAAAAAAGCAGTGGTTATTAAGCAAAAATCAAAACTAATTGACCGTTTATTATTAACCTACATTACGGTCACTTTAGACTTACGGCATAAAACTGTGAGGTTGCATTAAACCCTCCAACACAAATATATTTCAAACTTTTCTTCGGATGATAGCTGACGCTCCCTGGTACGTAACGAACCAAATCCTCCATAATGATTTCGGGACTACGAAGGTGAATCAAATATAAACGAGACTTTTGATCTCGGGTGCGCAATATTGACGCACGAGAGTTCTCATTTCGTCAGGTGTTGGGTAGGGATGTCAGAAGTGGAGGAAGCAGGCGGGCGATTTCGTTCGTTCCTGTCAGTACCCGTAGTGACAATGTCTGAGCAGGAGGTGCCGTCGTCAATTGCGCAGCGTATTATCATTAAATTTCTCGCCACGGAAGGTGTAAAACCGGCTGAAATCCTGAGGAGATTGACTGCGCAGTTCAAGAAAGAGACACTGTCACGAGCTAGAGTGTTCGCATGGCACAAAAAGTTCGCGGAGGGTCGTGAGAATGTTGAAAATGAGAGCCATGATCGCCGACCTCGCACCAGCATCACTAACGAAAACATCGTCCGCGTTCAACAATTTATTGAGGGTGACAGGCGTCTGACCATCGATGAGATTGCATCTGAGATTGGAATAAGTTATGGCAGCACTTTTTCGATCATCACAGAGGAGCTAGGGTTTCGTAAGGTGTGCGCAAGGTGGGTGCCTCGCCTTCTGACAACTGAGCAGAAATTGCATCGTTCACAGTTGAACACCCTCCCTACAGCCCTGACCTATCGCCCTGCGACTATCACCTATTCGGTCCTCTCAAGGAAGCCATGGGAGGGCATAGATTCGACAGCGATGAGGAGGTTGAGGTCTATGTGCGCAATTGGCTGGAAACACGACCAACTTCATTCTACGAGGAAGGCATTTCAAAATTAGCTACACGTTGGGAAAAATGTGTTTCTAAATCAGGAGATTATGTAGAAAAATAATCTGCTGTTCTTTTGTTTCAAGTTCAAATAAAATATTTTTTAAAAAATAAGTCTCGTTTATATTTGATTCACTCTCGTACCTTTTGTAAATGAAGTGACCAACTTCTACTCCAACAAATATAAAGAACGCACTACCGAATATAACAATCAACTCATAAGCGAGCTTTACAGTCAACCCTTAGTTGATTAAAGACAAACGTCAGTAGCCAGAAGATATAGTACAATAGGAGAAAAACGGAGAACCGTCAAAAGGTGGTACCCAATGCATGTCACAAATTATACATAATATTTACTCATTACTTTGTAATTAGTTAGAGTAGTTTGTAAATTTGCTGAAAATTAAAAAAAATTATTTATGTCTTCTTGATATATAAGGCCATGCAAATTGGACTTCGGAAAGTTTTTCGTAAATAAAACACAAAATATAAGAACAATCCGAGTTTTACTGCTGTCGGTGTAAAGTATAGACTTAACAGTTACGTATGAAATAGGATGTAGGCCAAATTTCCTCCACAAATCCGCTGATATGCGATCATTGTTTTAAAAAAGTTTTCCAAAAATATTTTCTATAAATGCGGCTCAATTACACATCTGGGTTTTTTTTAGCCCTGGTATCGTAACAGGTTTGTTGACATAAATCCTTTAGTTCAATTAGCCCCAGAGGTAAAAGTATTATGGGGTTAGATACCAAAACCGCGGTGGCCAAACAAGTGTTTCATGTGCTGTGTGATATGTAGCTTCATCTTGTTAAAGCTAAGTGTCATTTAAGTTTAAATCCTTGGTTTAATTAATAAAAATGTTTCAGCATATCCAGCTAACGTACACCATTGACAGCAACAGCGTTGTTAGCTCGTTCCTAGAGTATAGGCCAATGATTTCTCCAGCCAACAAGGCACACCTAATTGTACTACCCCAAATACGACAATTTTGACAATTCAGAAAGCCATTGAAAGAAAAACGAACTTCATTGCTCAGTATAAGTTTTTTTTTTGCAATAATTAGCACCAATTGCAGCCCGAACATTTAGGCCACAATTTTGGTACGTCTTAATGCATTTTTTTAGTAACGGTCCTTACAATTAAAAATCTCCTTATTTGATGTACAAAATTTTGAAAGGATAGTCACATATACGTTTTTTAAACACAACCATTATAATTATCTTTTGATCACAAAACTATCGAGGAAGCGAGTAGACAGGCTGTTAATTTCTATGTATAGATCAGTTATAAAGATTTCAAACATGATTTTTTGTTAGATAATTAGGATTTATGAAGCTTTAAAGTCATTTGCTTACTTTTAATGATTTTATGTTAAAGTTAGGAAGGAAGGTATATTGTAATACATTTTTTCTCACTACTTAAATCTTTTTTTTTAGTTATATTAGAAATGCGTAAAAAATAATTTAATAATTTTTAAAGCTACTTTTCATTTTTAACGTTACTTAAGAGTAAAAATATACGCGACTGACTACAAAACAAAGGAAGTAATAGACAAAATACCTTATAAAAACTTAATAATTGAGTTGGGAGACTTTAACAAATAGGTAAAGGGGAATATATTAAGCATGTAACAGATAAACGCACAATCCATAAAAAAGCTAACAACAATGGAGAAACATTCTGCAATTTACCAACAAGGACAAATATGATTATAAGCAAGACTAAAACCAAATATTTAAAATAACATGGAAATCAAAAAATTTACACACAAATAGATCATGCACTAAAGCTCTAGGGAAAGATGACATAAATTCAGAACTTGTAAAGTATTTTATGATGCGAAAAAATTGCATGAAATTGTATATACTGATATAAAGATTCTGAGAAGAAGAAGGGATACTTGAATGCGGAAGTATTAGTGGCGAAAAACCGCACAGTGATGAAAAATATGTTAAAAAAAATAATAATAATAATAATGGTAAGGCCCTACGCCCCGCGTGGGAGCACGGCCTGCGAACTGAGAGGTTAAGGCTCTCATACGTCCGCTCTCTCTGCCCGGTCGTCGCGCACCATCTCTGACGCACCTTAGACGACCGCCATTATTACCCCTTGTTCGAATGAACGCAGGTACTCAATTATTTTTAGTGACTGAGTAGGCCACCCGCCAGGCATCAGAGAGCACCGGGAATTGAACCCGGGTCTGTCAGCATCGCAGCCCGCCCCTCAACCACGGGACCACGCTGGCTGTCAAAAAAAATATAGGAAAAAAATGGGACTAAAAGTCAATGAAGAAAAAATAAAAATAATGAAAGTAGGCAGACAGTTAAATATACGAAAACGATATTAAGATACAGGAATACGAAATTGAAGTGGTAAATAAATTCAAATATCTTTTCAGTAATGAAAACAGAGATGTAGAAATAAAGGAACGAATAATGACAAGTAACATAATATTCTAAGAGAACAAAAAGATGCTAATATAAATTCCCTTATCTACTTATAAATATTTATAGCGTATTAACAACCTTTTTATGTGTTACCATTTAAATTAAATTTTAACCTAATTTGAATAAGTACTCACTATTTTTCACTTCATTTTAAGGCTAATAAGTTCCTTTTTCTTTTGCGTCAGTTAAATAGATTTTGAGCTAATGCATAATTTTATAAACTTTTGTTATTTTATCGTGTTGTATTAATAAGTATATCAAAATGTTTAATTAAAGAATAAAAAATTTTGCAACCACATTGATTGGCACAATAGTGACATCCTATCTTCCTTGCAAACAATATAATAGACTGGAGTCGAGCTTTCCTGGAAGGGTTTCCGTCAAGCGCAGCAGAAGAAAAGCCATTGAAGGTTTACGACAATTTTTGAAGTTCAGTGTGCTGACAGGGAGCCGCGAAGATTCTAGAATAACGTCCGGGGATATTCGAACGTTTAAAAGAAACAGTTAAGAACTGCAGGCGTTGAAAGCAATTGCAGTAAGGTGCAGTTCGACTGATCTAAGTGTGTCACTAAACAGACGGGTTAGTACAAGATTAGCGCGTTAATTAATTAGATGCTTGTATGCTGCAGCCATTTAGGAAAAACAGTTGATCTGGCATGGTCATGTACAAATGATATCAAAAAGGTAATGAGATACATACTAGTAGAAAATCGAAATAAAGGAAGACCGAAGAAATCATGGATTTAAGGTATATAAAGTTAATGAGTGCAAGGGGAATAAATGAAGAAGACTGCAACAATCAAGATGCCATAAATAGTGTCTGTCTATTCTTAAATAATTGTTAGTGAAAATAAAAAATCGAAGTCATAAGGCGAGTACTTTACAATAACTAACATATTACTGATAAAAATAAAATACCATAAATGTGCCTATCAAATGTAATGTAAATAATTTTTCTTGAAAAGAATTCCACTTCTTCGTAAGACTGAAAAGCAAGATTACGCACCGGGTTCAAATGCTGTCAACTATGGAACTAGACACCCTATTTATAAATTTATTTTGCTTATTTTGCAACATTTAACATTTATAATTTAATTTTTCTATTTCTGCAATAAATTGCCAATTTCTGTATTTATGTTAATAACTCTTATCACTTATCTTTGTTACAATTAGCCTAAAACTTTTTTGGCTGAAGATACATGAAAATTAGGTAGTAAAGTAATCTAGAAACGTCGAGTGGATGTATCATAAGCGACATACATTAATATAATTCAAAAAAGTTAGCAAAGGTCAAAAAAGAAAAAAATTACAACATTAAGTAAATGAATATTTAAAAAAGACATTCATGCGAAACACAAATAGAAGTTAACAAGAAAGAGACACATTTTTTTAATCATTGAAAATATGATAAATCATAATTCAGTAATCTAATAGTGACAAATATAATAAGAATAAGAATATCAGTTATCAGTTCAGCGAAAAATTCAGAAAGGAAATAGATTGGAAAAATTATTTACTTACTAAAATTTAATTTTGTTGTATCATGCTGTAGCGCTGATCAAGGCAAAAAATGTCTTATTAAACAAACTTACTAAATATGTAAATTGTTACAGTGTTTTATTTTACAAAGATCCACCAAGTCACCAGTAAACGATAAAAAGATAATAAACAATCAGCAGTTTTTTTATGTTATTATAACTTACATAACTTTTTTCATCTGTACTTTCTCAGTGAGATACATAGTTTTGTATCAGAGTTTGAGATTGTGTCAGGTAACATTAAACAAAAATAAGCTTTTGGAATGATAAGCAAAAAATCATAAACGTTAATTTGAACAACACAAAATGAGAATAAAGATGGTTTAATATAATTAGAGGCAAGAAGACAATAAATACTTAATGTATTTATCAACATTCTTTTGGTGTATAAAATATTAAAACTAGTCTAGGAAATTAATCGTGAATTTTGTTTTGATGCATCTGAAAACTAAGAATTTTTCAGCTAAAGTCAGTTTGTTGATGTTCTTTAAACTATTTTAACGACTATACCATACTTTTGCACCACTGCACTACAAAGTCTAATAGTTTGATGCTCTTTAATCTTTGGTCATGTTGTCGATTGTCTAGTAGCTTAAGAGCTTTTGCATTAATGTGAAGATAGAGCCTGCCTTTATGCTTGTTAACATACCTTTTGATCTCTTCTTTGACAATTTCGATAAAGGTCAGTGATGCGAATAAACCATAGAGCATTAACTTTCTCATGCATCACCTTGTTCTAAAATGCTGGATATATTTGATATTAGTGTCACTAGTACAGTTCTAAAGATAGATACTATAAAGTCGCAAGAGCTTGAGGATCTGATTTAAAGTCAGTATTTTATCATGTAATGGCAACATTTAATTTAAACTAATAAGTCAATAATGCTGTAGCTCGGTTCTATTCTTTGTCTAGATATTCTTCACATAAGAGCCAATTATACCATTAATCTCTAGACAGAGTGGGTCTGCCAGTTTTGGTTAGAAGAGTTTACATGGATAAATTTAAGTTTGTTTAAGCTTGATCTTTCATTGTCTGGTCCAACTAATCATTGATTCACTTGCTCTTTAAAGATTTATAATTTAATCTTCTGCAACTTGTAAAGCTGGCAAATTGGTGGTAAATTACATATGACAAAATAACATTTCAAACTGATAAAATTTGTTATGTTTCAATAACTAATACGTAGTAGCAATATTTTTACGCAAAAAGAACTAGCAAATTATGTTTCTTCTACAAAACGGCACAAGCTTTTCTGAGCTTCTTATTATGTAAGCTAGATTATAGTTACTGACCTCCAAAACTCATTCCTTTTTGCTAGACGAATCTAAGAAGTAATGTATTAGTGAAATTTAAAAATTGGAAATAAAAAAAATAAACTAAGTAACAATGTTTTCAGCACTAATAAAAAATTAAGGAAACCCAAAGAAAATAATCATAATCATAATTTTATTAATTTGGTTATATGTGTCATATGACAGTAGCCTTTAGTTATTTATTCAAAAAAATTAAAAATTTGGAAGATTAAGAAACGTAAAAAATAAAAGAAGGTTATGCTTTAGTATCTGGAACAGATACATTCAAAATTTATTATTTAGATACTTTATCACATGCTATTACTATGTAATGCAATAAGTTTTCCTGTTTTTCACATCTTTTGTCCAAAATCTAGATAATTATCAACACTGATCAATTGATGTTTAAATAACTAAGACTTATTTAAGATTCTTGTAGTTTTAAGTAAAAAAAAACTAGAATTCTTTTATTTGAGAGAAATGAGAAAGTTCCTCATTTCTAGTATTTATTGTTTGTGGCAAATTGAATATTTTAAATTCTCCTAGTTTCATTATAATATTGTACGCCTTAGGAAATAATAACTCTAACATGTTTTCTGTCAATGTTAGCTACAACACTGTGGGAAGAACGTTTAGCACTAAATAGTGACTACAAAGACAAAGTCGTATATGCATACTTAATACTGAGCTTTTGCACCATACAGTGTAAGTCTTGGAATCAGTAGGTTGTTACTCTTCATTTGGTTGCTGCTTTTGATACCAATTTTTAATACTTTTTTTAAACCTCTCTGATACGATGCTATTTTTAACCTCTTCTGTCTATGTCGTTCTTAGTCTTCCTGCTCTACTCTTTACCATTTGGTCTTATTTGAAAGGTTTGTTTTATCATTTTATCCTTTTGAATTGTGTATACATATCTTAGCTAGCTTAATTACTTTTCTTGTAACACTTCTTTTACTGATTTTACTTATAATTGCTTTCTGTATGTTGTGTTGCTAAACTTGTCTTGTATTTCCTTTAATTTTGCTCAAAGACTTCATTTCTGTACTGTGAGCTTTCTCTGTTGTTTATCTGTAATCGCCCACGATTCACTTCAGTACGTTATAGACTACTTTTTACACAATTTTTACTTTTGTTTGTATTAGTACATCCGTTTGTACTAGAAAGTTTTAGCTGTTTATTTTCCCATTACTACTGATAGTTAACAAATAATTAACTTTGTTCACTTGCTTTACCTCTTTCTCTTTTGGTGTGAGGTGCCGCATTTCATCTACTGCTGTGACCATCATCTTCGTTTTATTTCTTTATTGTATATATTTGAGTTAGGTGCTCTTTTCGTTTTCGCTAAGATCACAGTATTATCCGTATATAGTAATTTAGTTTTTTCTTTTTTTATTATTCTGACTAGGATCAATAAACGGTACGTTTTAACCAGCTCTATGTTTGTTTTGTTTATACTTCCAGAATTAACTGACAACTCTATTTGCTGCAATAACATTTACACCAATCTAAATTCTAAGACCATAAATGTAGTAGTCCAAATTGAGGAGTTTAATCAATCGGAGAAAGATTATTGTTATAGATTACAGATGACAGACTACATGTTCTCTGGACGACCTAGTCAAAGACGGCTCAGTACATTGATCAGCTACAAATTTAATATTAAAATATTAGCTAGTGTTATTGTTTCTTAGATTTATGAAAACAAAAATGCATTAATCATAATTATGAAAAAATAATAATATAAAATTTTGAAATATTATTGTGATGTTATTTATTTTAGCGAACTATAATATAATTTAGCTAGTGTACCATGTTGCTAGGTTCAATGAACGAGAACCAGCAGGGTTAATTCCAGAATTAACTGACAATCTATGCTGCAATACTTACACAATCTATCTAAAATAATTGTAGTATCCAAATTATTTAATCAACGGTTATTTATAATTACAGTGCGACTAATGTTTTGACGACCTAGTCAAGCCAGCTGAGTAGATAGTCAGCTACAAATTTAACGTATTAAAATAAGCTAGTGTTATTGTTTCTAGATTTATGAAACAAATGCTTAATCTCAGTTCGCAGATGTATCAACTTTGAATAATGGCGTTACATTATTAATAATATAATTTCACTGTAAAATACAACTTGTGTCACAAGTTTACTAAGGGATGATCTGAAGTAAAGATCACGCAATTAAATTAACGTTCTCATATGTAAATTTTTATTTTATTATAAAGGGATATTAAAACACGATGCAATATCATTTAATGGTACAGGATTGTCATAATCTCCTTGATTTTTTAATTTATGACCTGCCTATTTAAAACAAAGTCCTCATCTAGGGGTTTTAAATTACAAATATTTTTGTCTGTTGATTATTAATTTCAAGAAAAGGCTGCAGAATTATACAGTTTTACTTAAAAGATAAAAAATATAACAAAAAAAAATGGAAACCATTTTTTGTACATAACTATGCTGTGAAGTAGTGGAATATATTTCCTTCTTGCATCTGAACTAATGTACACTGATCAGTTTCTTTCTTAGTTAACTAAAATTATATGTATTACTGAGCTAGTAAACCATCTGATGTCGTTAGAGGACGTGGTAACTAACATACGCCCTCGTGCTATCTTCTGCAATTTTTTTCACCTTGTTATCAACACCTTAGAGTCCATTTCTTTTACATGTACCCATCTAATAAATATTATTTACCTTTAATGTCTTAATTTAGAGATACATTAATAAAAATATCTAAGTACTACATGTCTTAGCCTGCATTTTAAAACCCTACTTTTTGGTTTTTGGCAAGTACTGTTCGATTTGTAAACGTATTTTTAACAAATTTATCGTTTAATACGGACTGATTTGTCTTTATTGCTAATAGGTATTGTGTCTGAGTCCACAAAATGCAAACATCGCTTTATGTTCCCCCATCTGTTTACTGACATAGTATCAGATATAACAGTCTCTACTCACAGTCCCAGTATTGCTTTACACATTGTTGTAAGTAAAATTCTAAAACACATTGTAAATTTAATCACAAGTGTTAAATTATCTTTGACATGAATACAGATTTTTTTATAATTAATTTATAAATTTATTTGAAAAGAGTTGTGAAAAATATTCTCTCTATGGACGTTTCTTGTAAATCAAGGTTTGTTGCCAACAAATGAATTTCCTTTTTTACTAAAGACTGGTTGTATTTGCAATATAATATGGGCAGCAACAACTGTATTTTGTACACCACTTAGACTTTAAACATTTTAAGTATGGTCAACAGAGGAAGGACACTAAATATTATTGTCTTTACTTGAACTGTCACCCTCTGCAGAGCAATATTGTGGTTGCTGGTAGTATCATCAGCAGAGCATATTTTTAATCTCATTTTTCGTAAGTATTTTAATGCATCTGGCTGTTGGTTATTTATAAAAAATAATATTAATTAAAAAACTTATTATTCGTTTAATTTATATAAAGATATTGGGCAAAATAATAGAAACAGTTGCAAAAGTGGAAGATGTTTTCACTGTGCCTAATAACAGTGGGCATTGCGTAAATTAAACGTCTCATGCTTGCCGCAGATAGTATGGACTATGCACAAATAGTAGAGTGAGGATAGTGTGGTTGCGGACGTTGTGCAGGTGTAGTGAGTGACCAGTATGTTCGACCTGACTGAGTTTCAAAGAGGTCTAATTGTTAGTGCCCGTCTAGCTGAAGCGTCTGTGAGCAAAACTGTGACGTTTTGCGGTGCAATACAAGGCACGGTCTCGAAAGTCACGACCGCATACACAGTGCATGGTAAAACAGGGTCGGCGAAGCAAAATAATGGTCTAAAGATAAGGATCGCCTAGTCTTGAAGAATATTGTAACTTCGTAAAAGAAAATAACGACCAAAAAGGTGACTACAAAACTTAATCAGCACCTAAATGCCCCAGTGTTATACAAAACAATGAGGCGGGAACTACATAAAATGGGTATCCATGGGCATGTTGCTATTGCCAATCCCCTAATAACAGACACGTATGTGCAAAGACACTGGAAAACTCGGCAACGTGTCGTTTGGTTGGACGAGTTCCTCTTTAACCTCTTCCCTGCCATTAGAAGCGAGTTTGTCTGGCGAACACTCTCTGAAGCATACGGCATAGGCTGTCTCCACCGGATTGTCAAACATAATAGCGGGTAATAGCTCTTGGGTAATCAAGTCCATCCAATAGTGCAAACTTTATGTACAGAAGGAAATGCCATATTTCAGGATAGCAATGCCTTTATTCATAACGCTGGCTCTGTTCAAGAGTGGTTGAACATCTTCCCTAGCAAGCCCAGTTTCCAGACATAAATATCATCGAGCAACTGTGGGCTGTTTCGGCAAACAATGTTTGGAGTCGATTTTCACCTCAATTGTCTCTACCTGAGCTGCATGAAGAATGACCTCAAACACTCGCCACTATTCAGCACTTGTATCGGTCTTGCGTGCTAGAGGTGGACCAATTAATTCAAGATATTCCGACTTTTACAAGTATTTACATTATTTGGTCCAATACCTATACCTATATGTTTTTAAATATGAACAAATTATTTTTAAATACATTTTAACAATGTATTAATAAAAATGAAGAATTAAATATAAGAATACATAAAACCGTAATATATATATATATATATATATATATATATAAACCAACAAAACTTTTTAATACCATTATACACTGTAAGAAAATTGGTGGTCCTGTGATTGAGACTCTTACTATCTGGTGGATTTTCTTAAAACTCTTTGGAGTCCCTAGATAAGGACTGCTTTTAAAGCATAAATAATGATTATGAAGAAAAATATATGTTTATTTATATGAGACCTTTACGCATAAGAGGGTTAACACTGAAAATGAGTATAAACATTTTTCTTGTAGCGCTAGTGAAATTTTTTTCTCTGAGAACAGAACTCGAACGTGTCCATTGTTGACGTAACTCTTTAACACGCCTGTGATCTTCTATCTGTAACATATTATGTACCTCTTTTACTTCAGATCCATCCTTGAAGAGGCGGTTATTTGTTTAACACGCCGGATGCGGAGAGAAAGAACCATCACGCCGCAAGCCACTAAAAGGTTGAATCGGCAAATAATGGCTCTGTACATCTAAGCCTTAAAAGGATCGGCCCCATGCCGGCCGCCACGAATTGCTCCTCTAATTGAGCCTGTAATTTCCACTCGCATATCTAGCCGAAATCATCGCCCCGGCGAGCTTCAATTTACAATTTTATAGCCCCGCAGCCGGGCCGAAGTGGGTTAAGTGCGAAATCCAAATCGGCGACGCGCCGCGGCCGATTCACCGTTGCGCGGCCTCTTTGATTCACCGCACGTGTCATTGTTGCGCGGCGCGCTCGCGGATTCCCGGTAAGGTCATTACGCGAAACCGAAATTGCGGCCCAATTTGCGCAATGCGGGCCACCTTTCTTGCGGCCCGCACCGCGCCGGGAACACCGATGTTAATGTTCTTGCGGTTGTTCGCCGGCAGGTGAGCGGAGCAGCTGTCGGCACGCGTCTTCTACACCTGAGCCTAATTAGGGTATGCACCCGATCACCTGTCTCATGTATGCTTCATTTCGCATCGGCACCTTTCTTGCAAACCCGATTGGTGCGGCAACACCGATTTCGTTCTTGCGGTTGTTCGGCGGTAGGTTCCGGAGCAGCTGTCGGCACGATTCTTCAACCTTGAGCCCGAGGGAACTTGCAACCCGATGTCCTTGGCTCATGTGTATGAATACTGTCTTTCGCACCCAAATATTTTGTCCAAATGCCCGATTGGTGAGGCAACATTTCCTCCGTTGACTCGGCTGCGCGGCGGTACGACGTTCTCCAAGTCCAATGTCAGGACGAATTCTCAACCTTGAGCACCGGAGGTCAACTTAACAAACGTTGTCTTTCGGTGCAGATGAAACTACTTTCGAACACAAAGATCCACTTTTCCTTAAAAATACACGTTAAAAAATTTACTTTACACACTTAATGCCACATTAGAGTTTACTTTGTTTAACATCAGTAAAATACACTAAAAAATAGGTCCTATATCATTTAATATACGGCGATCCAAATTGAACTATAGGTTCTTTGAAAATATGCATTTCTACAGTTGGTATCTAAACATATGGCAAGGTTCATTAAAGGCACCGTACATTTTTTAATTTGAATTTGAATGACAAGTGATTTCGACAAAATGGAGCTACACAGCACGTGGGACCCTCACTTTACTTTCAAGCCAAATTTTCTGGTTGCACTATCTCGTAAAGGGGTGATGTCGATTGGTCACTGTGGTTTTGCGATCTAACCCTATTAGACTTTTTTCTTTATTTTTTATATATTACGATTTTATATATATTCCAGAGCTAAAAGAGAACATCAGAAGTCTAATTGTTAAAATAAGCTGCATTTATGGGAACTATTACGAAAAACTTTTGGAGAACATTTGGCCAATGTCATATTACATAGGTAACTACCAAGTCTGTACTTTACTGATAGCAAAAATTCGGATTATTCAAATATTTTGTGTTTTACCCAAGAAAAATATATAACATTTACTTTGCTTTAAACCATATTTCTTCGGGGAGTGACATCGATTGGCCACTGCGGTCTAATTTCATTAAAATTCTCTTCTGGGGATATTTGAAGAAAAGAGGTTTATGTCAACAAATCTGCTACGATTCCAGGGTCTCTAATTTTGAATGAAATACTGTGAAGTGTATGCTCTGATGTGCTTTATATTTTGCAAATTTAGACAGTGACTCAGTGACTGCTAAATTTTATGCGCATGCGCGATTTTTATTCGTGACAACATTGCCAGTGTCAGTACAATTGTACTGAAATCAGTACTTTTTCGGTACAAACAGTACATCAGTGTTACTTTCTTTGAATCAGTACTTTTTGAGCTGTTACCATAAAATACAGTAAAAGAATGTAAAATTAAAATCTAATTTTTAAGTTTTATGGTTATAGCTGGCTGATTTGTGATAGCTGACGGATGTTTACAGTCAAATGACTTATGTTCTAATTGTAATTAGCTTTTCGCATTGTGAAGACAGTGAAACTAAAAGTGATTTTAAAATGAGTACAAAGGAACTCTTGAGTACTCTTGAGGAAGTAGAAAAAACTGTCAACGGTCCTGATTTATATATGGACGTGGAAGTTGATAATATAGAGAGTTTAGATTCTGAGAGTGACGATGACACTCAAAACTTTTGTAAATCTACAGAACGTGCCTTATGAAAGTGTGATTACTACAGGTGAATCTTCAAATAGTAAATTGCCATTTGTTCTAGGATTGTTCAACACTGATTATTTGTTATTTTTATGACAGTGGAGAATAGTTCAAACCAACTAGTATATAATATGTTAGACAGCAATAATGAAGTTGATATGCAAGAATTCGAGTCTGTAGCTGTAGCAAATGAATATCAAGAAAATCTATCCGCATTGTCAGCCGAAGAATTTTCAGATTTCGAAATAAAAGAAGATGTACAAGAAGCAAATGTGGAGAGAGCAAATGTCCTCGTTGATCCACCGAACTGTGAAGTGGTAGTTCCATCAGGTCTTCAATGGAAAGCTGTTCCGAGTAATCAAAAAAGACACGCTGTGCTAATATAATGAGCACTATGCCGGCGATAAAACCACACATACGTCCACAAACTCCTCTTGAAGCGTTCAGGCTATTTTTTTGTGATGATGTTATTGACTTGATTCTACGCTACACCAACCAAAAACTGCAAAAAGTAAAAGACACTTCATCTTCAATATTTACTAGAAACAGTAACTATTTTAGAAGAGAAGACATTTTTTGTATATTAGGCTTTTTGATAACCGGAGGTGCATATCGAAATAATAGAGATCCACTTGACGAACTTTTTAGTGAAAAACACATGCCAATTTATAAAGCCACTTTTGCACAATTTTGATTCAAACTTCTAATAAAATGTCTGCGATTTGACAATAATGACACTCGTGAAAATCGGAAAAACACGGATAATTTTACAGCTGCTCGCACACTCTGGGAACTCATTACTTCAAAGATTGTAAATATTTAAATTCTGGACCATCAGTAACTATTGATGAAGAACTAATTACATTTCACGGAAGGTGTAAATTTCGTTTATTTATACCAACCAAACCAGGGAAATATAACTTGGAAGCGAATATTCAGAGACCTACTACTGTTTTGCTGTTGAACCTTATGTAGGTAAAGTGGCAAATCAACCAAAAGATTATAACAGTGGTCCTGAAGTTGTAAAACGTTTAGTTACTTCTGCTAAACTTGAAAATGCGGGTAGGAACATCACAATGGACCGAAAATTTACATCTGTGCCATTAGCTTATCTCGAATAAAAAAATTTAATTATCGTTGGAACAATACTGTGTGATCATAAAGACATCCTATTAGGACTAAGACCCACATCACTGAAAAAATCTATTCCAAGTACCATCAGGTTTGCTTTCAAAAATTCTAAAACTTCAGTTAGTTACGTTCCAAAAAAAAGGTAGTAAGCGTTCTCTCTACTCAACATCATGACATGAAAGTAGAGATCGATAAGCCGGAAATTATCCATTATTACAATTCAACAAAAGCAGGTACACTTGACAAATGTATTAGAGCATACATGCCGTCATGGGACAAGAAGATGGTCAATGGACGTGTTTTTTAACTTGATCGATTTAGTCGCTTACAATTTATATGTGATTTATTGTGAAGCAAACGAAACTTGGGCCTAAAAATATCCGAAAGGTGAGTCAGATCGAGAGGTTTTTTTGAAAATTCTAGGCAAATCAACATGAAATACAGATCTGATCATTCCCAAGGTTTGCATAGTAGCTCAGTAACAGCACTAAAAATATTTGGCTTTGAATGGAATCAAGTGGGGCAGTTCCAAGAGGGACAGTTCAAACGGAGCCGAAGGGAAAAGCAACAAGAAATGCTACTAAAAGTGTACCTAAAAAAGGAAGATGGCTTCATATGTCCAAGATAGAAAATTTATCTTGTACAAAATACGTGAAGTAGATCTGCCCGAAACATTCAGCCAAAGAAGAACGTTCTAGTGTTAGAACATGTAGCGAATGTAATTAACATTTTAATGTTTATTTTCATTAATAAAAATAGTTTTGAGTTCTAAAGATGGAGTTATTTTTAATAAACACGAGTTAAAAGAACAAACTTATTAAAAAAAAACATATATCGCTTTGGGGTCAGCTTCTAACCCCCTTATCCTAAATAATTACATTTAATTTAATGTTGCGGTTACTTGCTGACCCCTCTCATCTGAGTTTTCATGGTGCATTTTTAGCATCCGGCTGCGGCTGTTACAACATAGCATTTATAGAAAAAGATTGTGGAAAACTTCACTAAGAGAATATTCGCAGCAGAGCAGTGAAACGGTGCGGACACTACGTGTACGCTCCGTTATCAGTGCAACGCAGCTAACCACAAAGCTATCTAATAGCCTGCATTCCTTATTCCTCAGGGCCCAGCGAACACAACCTCAAGTGCTGCCAGGAGTACGCCCGCACGGAGGGTGAACCCTACGGCGGCGACCAGGGCTTCAGCGGCACCTGCGAGCCGGACCTCTCCGGCCAGCAACCGAGGCCTTCTCCCAGCGAGAGCATCTTCAGGTCGGTCATCCTGGAGGGCTTCAGTATACAGAAGCCATACTGGCAGCTGCTGCAGTCGTTTTGTCCCGCTACATGCTCTACAAGAAGAACCCTTGCTTCAAAGGTCCTCAAGTTGTCGTTTGGCTTTCACAGCGTAAGGTTGTGCTTAATCGCGACTGGAGCCAGGTGGCCAGATAAGCAAGTAACCTGCGGTCACGAACTTAATAAAACGCGTAAATATTTTCCATTCATTTATATTTAACATCATACTTACTGTGAAGTACTACAAAAAATTTATAATTTAGTTGTCGTTTGACTTTCGTAGAGTAAAGTTAACTGCGCGCTAGTGATAGCAGGCGACAAGATAATCGTATGACCCTAGGGTCAAGTGCAGTATTGCATCTTAAAGTTGTTAAACAACTAATCTGTAAGTACGTAAACAGAAACAATTATGGCATATTATCCTAATCAAACCACACCTTACCACAACAATTTAGTCCTATGCAGACTGATCAAGGCTTCAACCACAAATAGCACAACAAAATTATCAGTATTTACAACAGCTATAAATAATTTATACCCAAACCCGTCAACAAATAACATTTTACAAACACAAATACCAAGCTTCTCTTATCAAAACAATATAGCATATCAACAGTCACAATCAACTGAATTGATCAATGCCACAGGGTGGCAAGTAATTGAAAGCAAAAAAAGACATCGGAATACTGAGAAGCTGCAAAGTCAAGCCAAACAATTCAAAAAGACAACAAATTGGCTCAACCCCTCAAATAGATACGAAGTACTAAGCGATAGCGAATCGGCAGAAGAAGACGGCAGCAAAACAACAGATGTTAAGGTACCCAAACCACCACCGGTGTTTACCTCGGGAGTCAAAGTTATCCAGCCATTAATAGAATTATTAGAAACGATAGCGAAAGATAATTATGATATAAAAACATTGAGTAACGACGAGGTAAAAATTTTACCGAAAACGTCAGAAAAATACAGTAGTATAGTTAAAGCTCTACAATCAAAAGGTACAGAGTTTCACACATACAAAAGAAAAGAGGAGAGAAACTTTAGAGTGGTCCTCAGAAATCTACACCCGTCTACCGATTTAAAACAAATAGGGGAAGAACTTGGGACTCTAGGCCACAAAGTTATGAATATTGCAAACATCCGTCAAAGAGTCACGAAGACGCCACTACCACTATTTTTTGTGGAATTAAAAACGGCTGATAATAACAAAGACGTCTATAACGTAACTAAACTAATCCACTCAATTGTTAAATTCGAACCACCAAAAGAAAAAAGAGAAATACCACAATGTGCCAAGTGCCAACGGCACGGTCACACCAAGAACTTCTGCAACAGGAGCCCACGATGTGTGAAATGCACTGCCTCTCACCCAACATCTCAATGTCCGCGCAAGGTTAGAAATAATGACGTCAAGTGCGTCAACTGTGATGGCAACCACCCTGCCAATTATAAAGGCTGCCATGTGTATAAAGAGCTACAGCAAAGGATGTTTCCCGCTTTAAGAAATAAACAACCAACAGTTGCAGTAAGACCATTCCCAGGCCAACAAATTCAAGAGAATATCTCATACTCCCAAGTAGCCAGGCAGTCATAATCAAAATAATAGCAACATAAACACCCAACACCCTGCAACATCACTAAATGAATCAAACGACTTGGCTGAACTTAAGAAAATGCTCAAAACCTTAATGGAGCAGATGGGAACGATGCTAAATCTATTAACGGCTCTCGTCACGAAGACCAATCATGGCACTACAGCTTAAGCTAGCAGTATGGAACGCCAACGGCCTAACAAACCATAGGGACGAGTTGGCCGCCTTTCTCATTAATCACTCCATAGACATTATGTTAATATCTGAATCCCATTACACAGACAGGAGCTATATAAAATCCCAAAGTATACCATTTATGCCACACAACATCCGGATGGTACGGCGCATGCTGGCACAGCACTTATAGTTAATTCTAGGATAAAACACAACGAACTTCCCAAATACAACCCACAACACCTTCAGTCTACCACAATTACAATCGAGGACTGGGAAGGACCTCTTAACGTATCAGCGGTATACTGCCCCCCAAGACATAACATTAAACAGGCCCACTTCGAAGATTATTTTCAAACACTGGGAAGCAGGTTTATATCAGGCGGAGATTATAACAGCAAACATGAACACTGGGGGTCAAGAACAACTACTACCAAAGGCAGAGAATTAAAGAAGGCAATCACCAGCAACGGATTTCACTTCTTATCCACAGGCGAACCCACATATTGGCCCTCAGATCTGACTAAAACACCTGATCTATTGGACTTCTGTATTTCAAAAGGCATTCATCCAAATTACCTCAAAGTAGAATCCTGCCTAGACCTCTCCTCCGACCATTCTCCAATAATAGTTACAATAAGTACACAAGTATTATCCAAAAAAAGTTCTCCTAGCCTTAGTAACAGATTCACAAATTGGAACCACTTCAGAGAAATAATTGAAGAATCGTTAACACTCGAGATACCTCTGAAATCCAAGGAAGAACTCGTCTCTGCAGTAGAAGTTTTAATCAAGCGATCCAAAAAGCGGCTTGGCAATCAACACCACCGAAAAGTTTAGTAGAAAATAATTCAACTCTCCCTCAGGAGGTCAAAAAGAAAATAGCTGAGAAACGACGACAACGCAGAAGGTGGCGAAACACTAAACATCCTGAAGACAAAAAGAAGCTCAATAAACTAACAGACCAACTCAAAAAACTACTGTGCAGTACTAGAAACAAATCGATTCAAAACTATCTGAGGCACTTGACACCTACGGAAAACACGGATTATTCACTCTGGAGAGCAACAAAAAAATTGAAACAACCCCAACAACACATACCACCTATCAGACTTGAAGACAACACCTGGGCTAGAAATGACTATGATAAAGCTTGTGCCTTCGCAAGACATCTAACGAAGGTTTTTAGTCCATTTGACACCCAAACCACACCAGACGTGGAGCAAGAAATCTATCAATACCTTGAAGCGCCATTTCAATTGAATCTACCGATCAAGCCCTTTAAAGCCAGTGAAGTCAAGGCTACAATCCTGACGAACTTAAATCCACGCAAATCCCCAGGGTATGACTTAATTACGGGTAAAGTTCTTAAAGAGTTGCCAGAGAAAGGGTTTAAGTATATTACCCAATTATTCAACGCGGTGTTGAGACTGAGACATGTACCAGAGCAGTGGAAAGTAGCCATAATCATTATGATTCATAAGCCCGGAAAGCCAAACGGAGAACTGTCATCTTACAGGCCAATAAGCCTGCTACCAATTCTATCAAAGTTTTCGAAAACTTCTACTTCAGAAACTAACACCAATAATTATGGAAAGTAATTTACTACCCGACCATCAGTTTGGATTTCGCAAACACCATTCCACCATTGAACAAGTCCATAGATTAGGTGACAGAATTCTGAAGAGCTTTCAAGATAAAAAATACTGTTCAGCTGTATTTCTTGACGTCGAGAAAGCCTTTGACAAAGTCTGGCACGACGGATTGTTATTTAAAATCAAGACACTACCTCCAGACCACTATGAAGTACTGAAGTCATATCTCACCAACAGGCATTTCCTAGTTACATACGGAGACGCTCACACATCGCTATCTCCTGTCAAAGCTGGTGTCCCTCAGGGAAGCGTGTTGGGACCGCTGTTGTACATTATATTTACAGCTGACCTTCCGACCTCAACAAGTAAGCAATATTATCATCACATGTAGCAAACATAGCATCCGAGAAGTTACAGTCCCATTTAAATAATCTAACTGAATGGTTTAAAAAATGGCGTATTCATATAAATGAATCAAAATCAACCCAAGTAACGTTTACAACTAGAAGAGGAAATTGCCCCATTGTAATTATAAACAACAAACAAATCCCACAGAACGAAACAGTTAAGTACCTAGGTATGCACCTGGACAGACGGCTAACGTGGAGAAAGCATATATTTACAAAGCGTAAACACTTGGGTCTAAAACTCCAAAAAATGTTAACGGTTAACTTCGGAAAAATGTTCGCTGGAACGTTTTTCATCATGTCCTGTAATATATACTGTTAAAACAATTACTAAATGTCAATTTTATGATAGATTGTAAGCTATAAATTAATTTAAAAAAAAACTAAGAGAATGTGGGCCGACATGATATTTCATACGTAACTGTTAAGTCTGCTGTAGCAAAAAATTTGTTCAAAAAAATTCTACAGTTCAATTGGATAGCACATTAGAAGCAAATTTGAGTTTATACGATAACATTTTTGTCTAAAAAGTAATTTATTCTCAGACAAACTAATTTTTTATTTAACATATTTTTAAGTGAGTGTTAAGTAGAAAAAGAAAATACTGTGATAGTGTCTGTAATCAGTAAAACAAAGATCCGTTATAGTAGACAAAATTGTATTTTTTTATTAGTGTATAGTAAGAATTAGAGGAGGACTCAATATATTAAAAACGTTGTCTAAACTGATTTAGAACTAATGCCCGAAAGACAAGATCACATGATATCTGTTAGATAACCATCTGATAAACTTGCAGCAATCAAAAACAGAAAATATACAACATCCATACCAAATGTTCTTTGCTGTTAGGGTTTGGAGATGATGTTCTGGTTCATCGAGAGAGAAGGAATCAAGGGGTCTTAAATAATCTCTAGGAGTCTGTAAGTTAATTCCGTGCTAATTCAAAAAGCTGGATGTTATCAACACCACGGTTGCATTTCTTTTCCTTACATTTTCGAGAAATAGCAATCCAAAATTACACTCTATTTTTAAAATATCAAGTTATATAATACAAAAAAATAATTAAAATAACAACTAATTTATATAATCAGTAAAATGGTATAAATTACACATTGTATGTAGTCTTGGCGTCTTACATACTTCTTCGGGGGCAAAAAATTAAGAGACTTTCATTGAAATAATCAAGTTTTTGTTTTCCGATATTAGCCGTAAGCCTAGGTTTTATCTCTGATTGTCACCTCTTAGAGAAAATCTGGTTTCGTAGCAGCAATTTAAAACAAATCATTAGCAATTGCTGGTAAAAGCAGAATAAATTTTGTTACCACACATTTAATATTTTGGAATCTTTAGCCCATCTTCTAGTTCTAAGACTGTCATTCAACAAGCTTTATTGACTGCAACCCATACATATTTAATATTTTCCTCACTGTTGGTCTGCCAAAACGTAGAATACTTTTAACATATTTCTGGCCATCTCTGAATTGTTTATATAGAGCATTTATTTATGTTGCACATCGTTCCCGAAAATGTTCTAACTGTATTGACAAAGTTTGATGAAAATGTGTTCGTCTGCTCGTTCATTTACTGCGAATGCGACGATTACGCATTACGTGCGCTTATTCACCATTCACAGCATCAATGCTTTCTTCCTTATAACGCGTGCGCAATACAATCTACTTTCACTCTCTGTTAGGTTACATCGCGACCGTGCAAACTGTTTTCAAGATATTTTTGACGTTGCCACTATTTCGCAAAATCTTTAGTTAAAATCGCGAATAACTGTATTGGACTAAATCTCTTAGATAGTCTAGAATCTCTTCTTTTAAATGTAAGATAACAAATCTTAATTATAATATGAGGTATCTTCTAGTTCTTGGACTGTTAATCGTCGATCTTTGTTGATTGTAGTCCGCACGCATTTACCTTTTTTCGATATTTCTCTCGCTGCTGGTCTTCTAGAACGAGGATCACTTTTAATATAGTCGCGACCTTCTCTGAGCCGTTTATATGAAGCCTTTACTTGTGTTGCACTTGTTGCGTCGTTTTCAAAAATCTGTAACTCATTCAAATAGTCGTTTCAAATACGACGAAAACAAACTACATGTGTTTATTTAGCGCCGTCTTACACCCAACTGGTCTGGCCAGTGATATCGTTTTTATTACTGCTTTGGCTTTTAAGGTTTACTTTCATCGGCTGCCAGGTTACAGCAGCCGCGAAACCTGTTATATTATGTTGGTTAGATATTTTCTGGGTAATCGCACATGTTCACACCCGTGCATTTGTATGCAGCAAAACTCAAGACAGTAACAATTTAAAGTGGTTTATTATATGAGTTGTGAGATTTTGAAAAGTAACTGATTTTTAGCGCAGTAACATGTAAGAATTATTCTGACATTAAAAACTTGTAAAGTTATAAAAAAAAATTGGGGGGCTCGGTAAAAGAATTTTCTTCTCACAAGGAAAAACAAACCAAGGAGCACTGGAATAGTCTACAATAGCAATATTTCTTAAAAAATAGTAATAATAAATACTGCAACACCAATTAATAGGATAAATAATTTTTAGGCAATTTCTTGAAGAACTAGTGTATGCCAATTACATCTCCTGCAAGATGTAAACGATCACTTAGTATGTATGACACTATTATACAAGACAAAAACTTCTGCGGCAATACTGGAAGATCGGTGATGACCTTTGTGGTTATACCATGAGATACACACAGAATAATCCTCACTCTACCGTTTTTTAAAAGTTAATTAAAAGCCTTTGGCTATAATGTCCTAGGGAAAACAAAAGAAAGAGCGTTAAAATTATTTTCACAGCAGAAATATACCTTGAAAAGTGACCATCCGGCAATTTCTGCAGCAGTAGTTCTTTTAAAACAAATACAAGTCGTAGAAATATCCTGAAAAATCAGCGAAGACCAATGACCTGTCTTAAAGGATGAACAATGATTACTTTGTATTACTGTATTGTGTAGAACAGCAGCTTTTCTGGTGATACCCTGGAATATGAGTGATGACTTATGTGGATAGGAGACAAACAAAGAGCATGTGTCACGACGATGATGTCTCTAGGCAAAACAAACAAGCAGTAACATAAAAAGTGATTAATTTCTAGAGTATTTTTTAGATCTGCAATGGTCACTTCGTATGACACTATTATATAAAACAATTTCTACAACGATACTTTGGAAGATAAGTGATGACTTCTGTGATTATACCGGGGGACAGAAATAGAATACGCGTTACCACGATAATCTATCGCTCCAATTAACAAACAAAGAGGCGCTGAAATTATTTACAAAGCGGCAATATCCTATAAAAGATGACTAATCATAATTCTTGCAGCTGTCTTTTGTAGAACAAACAATTTCTGTATAAACATCCTGAGTGAAGCCAGCGTGGTCTTGTGGGCTGCGATGCTGATGGACCCGGTTTTGCTCTGATGCGTGATGGATAGCCTACTTAGTGACTAAAACTCGAACAAGGGGTAATAATGGCGGTCGTCTACCACACGGTGCTTGCCACATCGCCCTTCATCAGAGATAGTGCGCGACTACCGGGCAGAGAGAGAAAACATATGAGAACCTTAACCTCTCAGTTCGCAGGCCGTGCTCCCACGCGAGGCCTTACCATTATTATAAACATCCTAAAAAATGAACAAAGGCTATTGAAAGATGCGCAACAACCATCTCTTACAACAGTATTGTATAATATAATTTTTGCGACGGTAATCTGGAAGCAAATAGCAATTAGCATTTGAAGATAATTAAATTTAGAATAATTTTATCTACGAAAATCTTTTAGTAGGTTTCAGAATACCTACTTCAATCGTATTTTAGAGGTCAAGGAACAAGTTTTACTATGGTATTCTGGTGAGTTCTATTAGTGTGTGGTTTCATTAAATGAAGACGTTGAAGCAAGTAACAATCATGTTGTTCGACTGTGAAAGTGGCGAAATGCGGCAGCAAAATCAATCTGAAAGACGAGCGATAATCATACAACCCAAAATGAAGCATTATGTTTAGTACTCACACGAGTCTGTGTATTGTTTGTTGAATGGCCCCAAATTTTATATTTATAGAATGCAAGAGGAAAATTGTAAGTCCTCGAAATGGCCAATCAAAAGATTTCAAAAATATAAATTGTATTCATAATATTAAAATGTTTTTTCTAATTGCATTTTTATTCTAGCATGTGCTTTATAGTATATCAATACTAAGCTAATTATGCCTTATTTCGAAATCAGTGTCAAAGTGAATTTTCATCCACTTTATGCACATCCGTTGAGAGAAAGAGGGAGAGGGGGTAGAATTTTTTGAGCCTGTAAATCCTAGGGGTCGGGACAAGCTCCAATATAGTGTTCTTTATAATAATAACATTTTTATTTTAAAAAACTCCAGTAGCATCCAATTTGATTCTAAGCAAATTCGAAGAGCTGGTCAACATTAGTGCGCAGTGCATCCTATTTCCTTACATTTCTGTAGTCGAAAGAACTATCTGAAATAAAACAGAAACCGAAATACGTCTAGCCCGACGGCATCGACCCTATAAGACAAAAAATTATAATTACAATAACAAAAAATCTATATATTTAATAAAAATGGTACTAAATACAAGATAAACTGCTTCAATTACTTTTAAAGTAAGGCTTTTTGGATTTCACATACTTCTTTACACGTAGTGAACCAGGAGAGAAAATGTGGTTTATTGGTAGTCTAAGGCAAGCCATTAGCACGATGATCCTTTTGCTCTGATAAAATTAGCTGCGAAACGAGATTTGTTTCGACAAGTTCCATCCAAGTCTCTCTCAAAATTTCACAAACTTTAATTTTTAGAATCCTTAATTCATCTTTTAGTTCTTGGAATGCCAGTCGCTGATCCCTGTTGATTGAAACCCATACATGTTCAACCTTTTTTGCTGGTCTTCTCTTTTAACAGGTTTTCGTCCATCTCTGATCGTTTGTATCTTACCTTTATTTAGACTGCCTTAATTGCATCGTTCTTTAAACAAATTCTCCAGTTTCACATAAAATGTGATGTAGATTCGCTGATGTAGTTGTCCTTACTGACGCATGCGCGTTACAGGTTACATTACGGTTGCACAAACTATTTCCATTATATTAACATTGGCTTGTTGTTTTTGGGGAAGAACTTTCACGTTTATTATCTATGTGTCCGTATGCAGCTTAAGGTAATTAAATTGGTCTATTATATAAGTTGCAAAATCGTAAAAAGTCACTTTAATTTCTAGTATATTCTTTATTTTTTTAATATTGATAGTATTTAAAGATTTAAAAAGATACTTTGGGGTCTTGTAAAAATATTTTGCTCTGGCCAGGCGTTAGTTCTCGACGTCTCTGACTGTTCGGTCTATAATTAAAAATGTTGATAACGAGAACTGTTAGATAGGAGAGTCAACTTGAATAATTTTATTGGAAACATATTGTTAAGGTGGTAGGTAAAACCATCAGTAAGATTGTTTGCTATCACTAACACAATGCAAATTTTTTTGTTATCTTGGCAAAGTTTTCCTGCGTCTCTATTATATTTATTAGTTTTATTGGTTTATTTACGAATAAACTTTTCGGAGTAATGCTTAACTCTACAGCAATAAGATTTAGAAGATTTTTCTTAAAAATAACAAGTATAATCTTACATCAAGTAAGTGAACATCTGTTCTTACTCTACGTTTCTTTTCCGAGAACTTTTTAATGCATTAGACAGCTGGATCGGTTAATGTGAACGCGAAAAGGAGAAAAAACTGTCCAATCGGGCATTTTTTCTTCATTTCTATTTATCAAACTGAAGTTCCCTTTTTAATTAATGTGATCTTCCAGGGGTGAATTAAAGCTAAATTTATGTTTGGCTCATGATCGCAGTATTGCTTAGTTGTGCTTAGTTGATATCTAAAGCAATCTTTTATATTTGGAGAGGTGTTGATTTTTGATCATAGATTTTTTCCGATCTTGCAAATCTTGAAACCAAACAAGATTAAGTTCAGCTGAGAGGTCTCTAACTTGAAACCTCTTTTGAACTGCTTTAATCACCTTTGATACGTAACTCGCCTCGCGTACATTTCGGGTCGCTGTTTGCTTTAAGGCAGCAGATAACAGTAAGCGTAAATCCAACTTGCATAACTAATCTGAGCAAGCGAGCTTACGCCCATTTATAAGTAGCCTTAAAAGCTCGAAAAGCCCGCCGAACAAAGAGTTCGTTCCGCGTCCATTAGAGTGGAAGCTATTTGCAGCCGCTTTTATAGAGAGGTAATTGCGATGCTATTTATACGCGGGATTAGCAAGTGAAATTTTGTTGTTATGAAAAAATGAATTGCTAAAATCTAGATTAAGCCGAACCGCCGTGCATACATACATTAGCAGGAGTAAACGGCGCACACTTCGGTTGTAAAAAATTTACATCGCATTTGTGCGTTGCTCCGAGCAGTCGGCAGGCCTATTAATTATTAAATTCAGAAACGGAATGTAGTTGTTGTGTATTAAGAAAATCTCACTTCGTGTATAAATTATCGCGCTCACATAAAAACTCACTTGCAAAAAATTTAAATACAGAAACTCGGATTAAATCATTTTATCGTTGAATCTCTCCAGATTGAACGGTTCGCCTGCTTAGCAAAACTTGATCAAGATTAAAATTAATTTATGAGCCTCTATTGAATAATTAGCTTGTTTGGTGGCAATTTATCAAGTTTTTGAGATTTGTACAAATATCGGTAGAACACACTTCTTACTCTTTTATGAACAATGTATGAATCGTTTAAAAAAAGTTGGTGTGAATATTTGCAACCAAAAAATATATACATTTTTCTTTTTCATAAATTTTGCGGTTATTGCAGCTCTATAAGGCGGCATGTTTGAAGCAACTTAATTTAATGCAGTGCAGTTTCAATTTAATTTATATCCAGTTGCAGCTTTAATTGTTTTTTGTGCAAGGCTGAGCATGTTATTGTAAATCTCTTAAGATCCCGTCTATTGAGAAAGCAACTTTGCAGTTTCGAACCGCTTAATTGGCAAACATGAACCTGATTTCACTGTGAGAATTCCCAAATTTCCTCATAGCATTCAATTAGCCCATGTATGGGAGAGCATAAAGAAAGTTTGTGCATCCAGATTTTCTTTTTGTATAATTTTTGATGTTTCTACCTTATCCTTATGATATGAAGGTTTATATTGTATTTCCAAAAAATAAAATATAGTGGCTAAGAATCACAAAACAGTTTTATTGTTGAATATTGTCAGCAATGTTGGTTTAAAGATTACATAATATAAATAATAAGAAGTATGTAATATAATTTTTATTATTCTTAATTACGCTTAATTTCCGCAAAATGATGTTAGAAATTTAAACAATTAGACTGATTGTTGTCAGCAGTTTCATTCTTTATTTTTACCATCACAGTTCCGGAATGTCCCAGGAATGAACCTGGGGTCGTCTGTACCGCGCCACGCGCCTCAACTGCATAGCCACACTGGTGCTCAAAAGCGTAATAGCAATATCAATGGTAATTGATTTCCTGTGATCTTTTTGCTTTTTTGTACATTTTGCTAATATTTTAACGATCCTTCATGATAGAAAATCCAACTAAAAACTTTGTTACTAAAATTATTACGATCTCACAATATGTTATAGCAAATGTGATTACTCTATGAAGTTTCGAAATGTTCTCCCTTGGGCTTAATGCGATTTAGGAAAGAATTGATTACATGCTGTATTTCATGTACTGTTAAATTGTACTCCATAGGGCTTAGTATAGACCCCAACTTTCAAAATTGATGCTATAGTTCTAAATTTGGTAGCAAAAATGTTTGTGGAACAAATCCTTCCCCGTGCCTAATGATGCATAATCAAAATTGAATTAGTTTCTGCCCTTTTCACAACTTGTGTGAGGTCAGTTAAATATCCTTTTACAATTTTCTCACCGAAACTCTTGGATGCCACTGGATTCTATTTTAGATAATATTAGGGAACGTATGGGTTCTAACTGTTCGTTTCTGGGGTTATCTCTATTATGACCAAGCTCGTTTCAGTCTTGAAAACTGTTTAAATCATCATCAACTTCTTATTATACACTGTTGAATAAAGGCCTCTTCAAGTTTGTTCCATGCGTCTCTGTCTCTTGCGGTTTGAATCCAGTTTTTACCCGCCGTTTGTTTGATGTCATCCGTCCATCTTTTCTGTGGTCTTCCCGCGTTGTAAGTCTTGGTCTCCATTGGATTATCTTTGTGTCCCACAAAGACTGTTTAAAGTAAAACATAAAAAATAAGAACAATAGCACACTGATACTTTCTAGTTTTAAATAATTCGATTGCAACTGTCTGCCTTCCGATTTATTGGACTTGTTTCTGATCTCGTAATTTCACGAATTGTAGACATCGATTGACTAGTAAAATCTTGTAATTTAACACCGCCCGAATGTTTCTTGTGGTGTTACCTAAAATCGAAGATTTACACCAGCATCGTGTGGTTGGTTATCGGGTTATAAAGCCGTGGTCGGAGTTCAGAAACTCTGACGTTTCGTCCGCAACTGCGGCGGACATCTTCAGAAGAAAATCTTCTAAAAATTAAGTGACTGTGCGTTTTAGCTTTTATACTCGTGCGAGTATGGTAGGGATGGTGTTGGAAGGGCGTGGTTGACGTCACCGAGATGGTGGATGACGTCAACGGGCTAGCTGCTGAGGTCAATCGGGACGTTGCAGGTAATATTTCTGACGTCACTTGATATTTCGCCGTATCGCGGTTTGTTTTTTGCCCCTTGAGCGCGATAAACCAAGACCTAGGTAGAGTGAATCCGTCGTCCATGTTAAAATTATTTTTATATTTATAAATCTCCACCGCCTCTCTGTATAATCTCGGGTAGTAATTCCTACAATTCGATAAAACTTGTGTTTGCCCGAATTCGTCAAGAGTTTCTGAACTCAGACCACGGCCTTATAACCCGAGAACCAACCACACGATGCACCATAACACCGGCCGTGAACCCTTCCCATCTATTTGATCTCCACCAGCAACCTACAAAGAGTTGGCGATGATCAAAATTCGACTTGTATCGATGAAATTGTAATCAAAATTTGATACTCATTCATAGAATCAATTCAAAAGTCGTTTTATCTAAAATTCGGCACTGAATTTGAGCCGTCCGTTACTTTTATAATAGCTGTATAAAGAGATTTTTCCATTTAAAGGTCTGGATTAATAAATAACCTTAATTGTAATAAAGAAATATTAAGACCTTTATTTTAGTTTACATTAACTTTAAATATAGTGCATTTTATGATGTTTTTATTCAAATTATTAAAGCACAAGGGGGTATTTTGTACAAAAATTTCAATCTTAATTCAATTTGTTTAAAAGGTAATTGAATGCAGTATTTCTATTAAGCTTATAGTTTTTTAAATAGATTTTACATTAATAGTGACAACTTTAAAACTTATAGTTATTTAGAGAAATAATAGTCAAGGAACTGATTTTGGTGTAGACAAGTTTGACTAAAGCATTAATTTCGGCTTAAAAGATCGATTGAAGTTTGAATAAGTTTAACTCTACCTTTTAAGATTTTTGCAGGTTTTCGCAATTTTTTATTATTCTTATTTAGTAGCTTATGTAATCACGAAATAATTTTGTGTATTTAATTGTAAAATCTACTGTAGATCGAAACAGATCCAAAGGTAATGATTATTTGTTTTTTGTCCCCAAAAATGTAGCGAAATACTATCTTCACTTGTAATTAAATTGGTCCTGTTTGCTACCAATTTAAATTTTCCTAGCTGTGACTAAAATCTGGCTTGTTTCTCTTGTCTTCTGATTAAATTTAAAGGTTTCTGTAACGCCGATAAAAAATATAACTAATTATGGCTTGTAAAGATTTAAAAGAAGCTTCAACATAAACGTAAAATTTAGTTCCTCGTGCTTTTTTGATCTTAATAGTGACACGGCTATTACTTTGATGCCATTTTTAAAGGGTTTAATTCTTTACTCGGGGCCTCAATCTGTCTACTTTAAACCTCTTGAAAATGGCATCAAATTGGATGCCAAAACGCCAGGAATTTCCCAGTAATCGACGCGTTTCAACCCGTGAACTTAACTGTTTATTTAACAAGGGCCGCGGAAGCCTTTCTGTTATCCTAATAAGAAATCTTTAATAATTCTACAATATTAAAAAAGGAAAATATAATTTTAGGATTTTATCTCACCTTTAGGTGACGGGATGTCACATAAATTGTTACTACATTGCAACTGTACCAGTATTCGTACTTTTAGCTCACCCCAATTTTTTGTAACTCAGTTTTACCACTGCTCACGCACACCTAAACATCTTTTTTTGCAGTTGTGAATATATTATATAAAGTAAAAGCGAAGATTATTTTTTTAAGAATTTGTAATTGCATTTCAAAGTAAGATTAGTGTACTATTAGTTTGCTTTTATTTGTGATTTATTTTAGTTCTTATCAACTTTTTTATTAAAGTAAAGAAGTACAGACAAATATAGTAATAGTGGCTACGGAATAATTGATATGCCTAAAAAGATCGGGGAGGGAAAGACAAATTCTATAGGAGGAATTAAAAAAACAGTATACGAACAAAAAGCGACATAACTTAATTTTAATCATAAAACCACTGAACCAGAAGAAGCAGCGTTGGCTGTCACAGAACATGAAACCGTTTGGTATGAGAAAGCTGCCACACTTGTTGTCGCCTACAACTACGAATAATATAGCAACTGCTTTAATGTCTATAGCAAAGGTATAATAAGTCGGAAAAACAACTCAAATGATTATTTATCTACAGGGCCTTTATTATGCGATGAAAATGATAAAAAATATATTATAAAAAATTATGTACAACAAATTACAATTCTTTTTTTATTATGATGACGAATAAATGGAGTTCAGTGCATTATGTTTTCAAAATGACTGCCTTCACTAGAGATGGTTATTTAACCCTTTTCCCGAAACTCTCAATTGCAGCTTCTGTGATGTACGCAGACATAGACAAAACATCTTCTGTGATGCGATTCTTGAGTTTGTCGATGGACTGAAGTTTATTTCGATAAACCCTATCTTTAAATAACCCCATGAAAAAATCGGGGGAATTTGAGGCCCACTTTTTATCTTGTGGGGGGCGTCCAGACTTATGCTTCTTTCCAAAGACTTTGTGAAGATGTCAAAGATGCTCTGAGTTTCATCTCGATGAAACCAGTATTGGTGACTTGTTTTTTACCTTTTACAATTGGAATTAATTTATCGAGAACCTGAGCTTTAAACTTCTTCATTCATATATTTTTCATACCTTACACTAACTTTTTCTGAGTGCAATCGGCTAACTTTAGTCAAATGTGGGTTTTCGGTACTCCAATGTCTGTATTTTGTTTGTTGACATAGCCATTTAGTTCAAAATAAACCTCATTCGTAAAATAGACGTGTTTTTGGTCCAAACCATCTCCAAGTGGATTTTTTGCCAATATTGACCTCGGTTAGAGGCGTTTATACAGAAATAGATTCAATTTCTTGGTGAGAATGGTGTGCATAGAGCCCACAACCACACCCAGTTAAGCTGCGCCTTTAGAAATCGAAGTTGGGGTTCTTGTTCAAAAACTCCCGAACTTGTTCTACGGTCTCGGGAGTGGTCACAATGACTAGTCTGTCTGTTCTTGATAAATTGTCATCCAGTGTACTTTTGTATTCTCAAACTTTCCAATTAGCCTGTTGTAACATGGTAAAATAGAAAATCCAATTATAGATCAAATTTATTATAGAGACACACAAAGTAGTGTACTCGTCAAACTTGGTCTTGAAGGCAGTTAGCGGTCTACTAGCACTTCGGCCCCTCTTTAAAGACGAGCACAATGAAGACTCTTTCATTGGTTGAATAGCTGATCGTATTTGACGCTATATTCAGTATTAGCCTATAGTGTAAATAAAACTCCAAACGTTGATCTACCTATAACTAACGACAAGGTGGTTGAATTGGTTGAAAAATTTGACAATTGTAATAAAAAACATAAAACATTATTAAATTAAGTCATCAATAGAGAGATCGTCAACGTGATTTTGGGTTTATTTCTGATGCGTGGCGGGTGGCCTAAGTCACTAAAAATAATTGAGTTAACTCGAACAAGTGGTAATAATGGTGGTTGTTTAAAGCGGGGTGGTTGCCACCTCGCCCCGCATAAGAGATGGTGCGCGACGACCGGGAATAGTGGCGAACATATAAGAGAGCCTTATTATCTTAGTTCGCAGGTCATACTCCCACGCAGGTCGTTAGAGCCTTATTATAACCATCACCAGAGAGAGCCATTCCATCAAGATAAAGCGGAATAAAATGTGCACAGAACTTTGACGAATTAACGAACGGTGTTACGCTGCTCTAAAAGAAATTAACTGCTATTATTTTTTATTATGTTGTATTTTCTGAAAGTTCAAAAATAGTTTGATTATTATTAAGGGTACAGCTGACCGAGTTTACATAAAGCGCAAAATTCAACATTAAGAACAATTAATAGGTCATTCAGTAACATACATAATATACTATCCACAGAAAGAATTTACTGTAAATGTAAAAAACTTATAAGCTATAAAAATGCTACAGACTACGTAAAGTTTAAGTGCGTTGTAAATGTGAGTAATGTACTAGTTAGGAATGATTTACCATTACGACAACATAATTGAAATTGTGATGACAGTACCATAATGCACCTGAAGCGTGAGATAACTGAGTGTTAATAGATACAAATAGTATCGAAAATAGAAAATGGGTTTTGATTGACTTGATTTTTAGAGAAACAAAAAATGAAATAAAATGAAGAATAAAATAGTCTTTCCTTTCTAGCGACCCACGTTATAAAAAAAACCGATTAATTTAGGACAGATTTTTGTTAGATAAAAATTATTTGGCGAATTCGTAGATGTTGAAAGTTAGAAGTGAATATTTAAGGAAATTATTGAAGAAAATTTAGAATACGAACGTAACGTTTTACGTAACAAGATAATAAATTAAGAGAAATCATGGGTTTTGAAAAATAAACTGTCACTTTATTTTCCCGATAAAAGATTAAAATAAAATAAAGTTTAATGCGCTATTAAAAGATAACTATTGTTGATAATAAGAACCGATTTGAGGTTGAAGTGGCTAATTCCAGTCTAAACGTAGTAATGATTTCAGATTATAAATGAAATTTCAAATGTATGAAATCTTCATTTTTATTTTCCTCAAATGATGAAAGAATTATAGAAAATATCTAAATGAAGAAAGGGTGCAGATATATTACCAATCAGGATACAAGTTGTTAATAGTCTCTTTGACGTAAATGTCAGGACAGTTAAAGTACCAGCTGAGAAGCGAAAAATTACAGTATATTGAAGTATCATCTGCGATCCATGAGGCAAATTAGATATTTTTTAAAAATTAGTGTAGTAATAAATTTTTAATGTTTTGAGTGTATATGTTATACAACAGAGGAATAGACCCACTTACTAAATTTAGACATAAAAAAATTATTAAAAAACAGCCTAAAAATTATTTTCTAGGAGACATGACCCGATTTTGGGAGTATGAGAATTGACGAACTAGAAAGCCCAGAGTGTTAATATAATCACTTTAAAAATATTTTAGCAGGTATATATTATAGAAAATAATTAGCTAAGTTTATTAATATTTTATATATATTTTATATACATTAGAAGATAAAAAGTTAAGATTATGTAAATGTTGAATTGGTAATTCTATTTGCTTATTTAATATACATAAATATTTATAATTTTGTTATCCTTACGCATATTCTAAATACTGCTGAATTATTAAACTTATTAAAATAAAAAAGTATAAATATATCTAAATATTTAATAAATTAATGAATGTTTTTTTCAAAAGCATCGAGCCCTATCATATAAAAAATTATAATATCGATTAAAAAACCTGCATAATTAGTAAAAATTCTACAAGATACAAGTTGTTTGTAGCCTTAGCTCCCTTTTAAAGTAGTCACCTTATAGTCTCATATTTTTCCCCGAGGGTTGTTTTCAGTGTTCAAAACATTCTGCAAAGTACTGTGTTAAAATCGCAAATAACTCGTTGACAGTCTCACATTTTTTAAGGTGATTAGGTATTAGAAAGTTTCCTACGACACAATCTTACACACTTTAACTTTTGAAATTTCCAGTTTTCGGATTGTTAATTAATAATCTTTGTTGTTTGTAGCACTTTCAACATTTTTAGTATTATATTCGTTATTGGTTCCCGAATGTTTCCCAAAATATCCGAATTGTATTTGCAGAAGAAATCTAATAGCTTCTCACAAATGCAAATTAGCTACACGTGCTTACTTACCCCAGTGTCTAACTCCTAAGTTGTCGTCATTATAATCTACTCTCATCGACTGCCAGGTTATATTGCAACCGCTTTCACATTTGCTCGATCTGATGTTATTTTACATTACGTTGTTTTTTGCGACAATAATAAATATGATGACTATGAGTACTACTTTAGATTACAAATTACATTTATATTTAGAAGAAAAAAACGTATAATAGATATTCAGACCGAAAACGATTGAAGATTTAGCTAATAAGTTGAGGCTACTATTTAAGTTTCTCGACTTTCTTATGTAAATTTATTAGTTGATTATCCACTGAAAAAAAGCGCATAAAACTACTTGGAGTACCAAACGAGAAGGACAATAACGGGACATCTGATAAACAATCGCAGGATAAATCAAGTAATCGCCAAACTAAATTATCTGTTGCCAACAGAAACTACTAAATATTCATTTTGAAAAAAAGTAAAAAGCTAAAAATTTAATTGCTCCCCAAAACCACTAATTTAGATGTGTAGAAACATTGAAAATCACAGTGCTAGCACGATTAAATTAGTGCACTTGCGAAGTGTAAAACTATTTTATTCTATATACAAATTGAACATTATAAGTGGGTTAAAAATGCTGTTTTTAAAGAAAAAAATTTTACTGATCAAATGTGAATGTATGTGGCATAGTAGTGGACCATACGACGTGGTCGCCGATAGCGGCTCTCATTACAAACTCAGACTCAAAATATTACTTAAACCACTAAAAGGTGGCTATCCGCATCTAATATGCGTCTAATTTTAAAGATGTAAGCACATCAAACTAAATTTATTTATATAAATAATTTGGCCCTGTCGAATTGAGCTAAACAATTGAAACTGAAAGTGCAGTTTCTGCGATGGAATCAACGAATACTGTCTTCAGACTCAACGTCGGGCTTCTATTACCATCTTTGATGCAAGTGCACCTTCCTCAATGTCAACAACTGCCAATCCTACTAATGATACTCAGATACCGAGAAACTTGCAATACCATGTACGCCAGCAGCAAACTATTCCATAATTCTAAGCTACCAACAAGCACAATATAATCAATTTGGCCAAAATCTAAAGCACTTTATCATAAAGCAGGAGCAATAAAAAAATTATTCCGAAACCTTCCTTGCTCTTACTCGTATGGAAGATCAAAGTAAAGACGCAAAATCCCCACTCTTGGTAAATAACATCAAACAAGCAATACGATAATTATTACTAAGCTTGTTATATATATATATATATATATATCTATATCGATACCAATCCTTGTCTCATATTCAAATTGAAATAAACTCAAATCCAAAGGCAATCGATTTTCTTAAGATCATACAACTACTTCCATATATATATAATATATAAAAGCACGTAACAGGCCATTTTTCTTTTTTGACTCATAGTTCTCTTTGGAGCCTAGGTAGATTGAGATTCAGAGTAAGGAACTAACTCCAATGTCTTGAAAATAGCATTAAAGTGGATGTCCAAATATCAAATATTAATACGATTTAACGAGTAAATCTAATTTTTTATTTAGCTTTGATCGTAGAAACCACTAAATGCTAAACAAAAATAAAAGAAGAAACATTTTACTGCAAAGCATAAAAAGAACTTCTCACATGTATCAACAAACAGAGGCGTCACAAAAAACCTCCATTACTCTATTTCTATTTCAGATAAGAAAAGTATCAAACATAAAATTATACTATTAAAAACATTGTATATAGGACCATTAAATACTCTTGATAGTTTTTTATATATTCTTAAAACCTAAATCAAACAACAAAGCATTCGAAATTTTAAGGTGAGAAGAAAATCTGTGTTGGATTACTAAATAAGAAAAACAACATTTTACAATGTACGCGCTGTCAGTTATATAATCACTAGAAGTTATACTGTCAAAGACCTTATAAATGCGTAAAATGTGGCGGAGGTCACATGTCAGTCTATGTCAAATACTGAAAACTACGTCAACCAAATTTGTTTTGTGGTCAATAGGCTACAAAGCCTACAGAAAGCTCCAAGCTACCAGAAATAACTTTAGAAAAGTTTTGAAACAGCCCGAAAGACATGTCTGTACAACCAGCACAATCATACATCATATAAAAATCATACCAAACAAGGAAACTTAGAAAGAAAACTTTACTAATAATTTTTTCACTGAATTCAAAAATGATTTACCAGCCAATAAGTCAGAAAACTTATGTTACTAAACCTGTTCTCAAATAATGGATATTTCATCTTTACACATTAGTCTCTGTAATGCTAATGGACTAACAAATTATATAATTAAATTTGCTCATTTTCTCCAAACCAAAAAGGTAGATATAATGCTCATTTTAAAGCAAATTTTATTGATCGTACAGCAATAAAAATATCTTACTATACAATGTCCCACACTTTTCACCCTAATGGCACAAACCACTGTAAAGCTGTAAAATCTTATTTTTCTTCTGTTACATTTGTAAAGGCTATTAGTCTATTTCTAACCACACAGTTGTGAGGTGCTATAAACAATGTTAAGCTTACTCCGGATAGGCAGCCTACCCAGTTACTTCAGAAGAAGGAAAATGTAGTTTACGACAATCAATTGAATGACGCCTAGAGAGCATTTGCTGTTCACCACTGCTTTTAACCCGAGAACCAAGCGTTTACCTCGTGGCTGCCATGCTCTCATCTAATCAAATAAATTCTGAGAATCAACAATTGACTTCAGCGCAAAACCAAGTTCATTTACAATAACTGCACTTTACAGCTCTCCTAGATAAGTCATCAGTACTGAAAAATACAAAGACATTGTTAATTAAATAGGAAACCGATCAATAATTGGAAAAGATTAGAATGCTAAACACACAAGTTGGGGTACCAAGTATATAAATCTTAAAGTAAAACAACTGCTTCAGGCTGCTGTATGTAACAACTGGTCGTACTTATCGCCAGGAAAACAACTTATTGGTTTCCAGGTCTAAACAAACTACCCGATCCCCTCGTCTTTTTTATTAGTACTTGTAATCAAACCACACTACTGTAATTCTTACCTTCAACAGTCACATTATTGTGAAATCACATTCTTCAAGACTTAATTAACTCTTCGAAGATCGACTGATTGAGCTTTCAACGTTATCTAAAGAACGGCACATTAAAATTGAAAAGTCTGGAGGTCTTGATAATATTGTTGAATACTGCCATAGTACAAGAAGCGGCAAATTAAATTCACTCTTAAAACATCTCTGAAACTACTCCATTGCATGTAGTGTGCCGCAGGATATTCGAACCATTTTTGTGCCATGTTTTTATTTGCGATAATGAACAACACATTAATTGCCATATTTGCAGGCAACATCGCCATACTATTCACTCACTACGACCTATAAGAAGCCACATATCAGCTCGACAGTTTTTAAGAATATCTTAATACTTAATGAATAAAAATCAGTTCTACTAAATCAACATAGGTCACGTTCAAAATCAGACGTGATCCATTAAAAACGAAGTTAAATGCTTATATCCAATATTTAATTCTCAAATAATCCAGAAAGCCAGAGCAAAAAACGAATAAAAAGTAAACCAGAACAGATGCAATGTTTTTTAGGCTAGAGTCGAGATTAATACTGGAAAACTAAATTCTTTTTTACAAACTTATATGAACATATGAGATATAGGGTCTATCCTCGTACTCAATTAAAAAATCTATGCACGATTGTAGATGTTACATAATAATAAAAGTAATAAACTCATACACTTTGATCTACGTGTTTCCACAGTTGAAACGGAAATCGGTTCCATGACCATCAACTACTTTCCAAGACTGCCGAGCCGCCAGAACAACAAAATAAGCCAATTAGATGAACCTCTTCCAGAACAAAGATGTCTGAAGAAGCAGCGAGCCACAAACGTAAGGGCGTAATAATGAGGTTATTTTTTTATTGCTCCTAAGGAGTAGTTTGTAAATCTTTTAATTATCAATGAAAAAATGTTTTAAATCTTAAATTGAGCTCTTTAGATATGTACATCGACAAAGAAATTTTTTTAAAGAAGTAGCCGGTTGGTTCTATCTCTAAAATCGGAATTTATTACAAATTCTTAAAGTATTTAATGTTAAAAAAATTGTGTTACAGAATTGCTACTGGATAATTCAGTTTTTACTATCAGCATGTTACTGTTAACAAAGCTGGACATTAACTAGATCATAGATGATTTTAAGATCAAGGACTTACTTTTTGTAATAAAGAATATCCTTTTGTCAACCATATTAATCTTATCAAATGTAAATGCATTATACATTATATTTTTTACTGAACGCAGGTCAGAGTATTATGATACCAGAAAAAAATGATTACAACACATCTGAGACGAAATTTCACATCTTGGTTTATTTGAGAAAGTTACAACAATTAAAATTGTTCGCAATTGTTTGAGCAATAAACAATGAATAAAATTATACTAAAATGTAGGGGACTCTTACAGATCAAAAGAATGGTTGGTTTATTTGAAATTCTTTCAGTGCCTGTGTATTTTGCTAGATTACTTATTAAATAATTACTTATTAAATAAATGTCGGTTGAGCGAAAATATGTAATACATTGTAGCTAATAATAGGTTAGAAACACGTTGGGATGCTTTGAGAGTTTTCATTGACTAAATATGATATGACAGTTTTAAATTGAAAGTGAGTAAAATTTCACCTGGTTATTCAGCAAAATTTACATATGCAATATACAATAAGATTTGTAGGAGCTTACAATACGTTATTACCGTTTTCAATAACACAACTGAACAATTTTGAACTTTTTTCCTGATTCCTATATAAAAGTAAGCGATTCTAACGGAGAATTTTATGCAGAATTCAGAAATACCTTCACTTTTTCTTATCACGTACAGTTTTTGAGAAATCGGTAAGTTTATCATTTATCAAATTTGGTAAATCGCGAAAAAATAATGTACTTATTTCAGTATACTTGAAGTTCTTGTTTCTTTTCCGCTTGTATGATGTCGCTACTGTGTCCCTCACTGCTAACCAACAGTAATCTGCTAACATGGCTGGGGTCTGTCTTAGCTGCTGACCCTTGTCTTCTTATCCAATACATTCCAGTGCTGTAATCGTAATCGTAGCACCTGAGCTAGATTAAGGTCTTTAACCAGGTAATTTAACTCCTCTAGTGAGATCATATGGGGTTCGTTGATGTTTCAGATATCGTTCTTGTTTGTCATTCTGTTCTAAAACATATGATTTAGGGGGAACAAGAACAGGAAGACCTGGACCATGTGCAATAAGCCGCATAGTAGAAAATAAATTGGGATAAAAAATTGACTTCTTGCTTTTTGCAGAGAAACCTACTATTCCGGTGACACAGAAATAAAAATCATTTAAATGATTCTGTTGTGTCCTTCAAATTATTGGTACAGTAAAAGGCATAGATGAACAAGAAGCTCTAAGCCATTGGCGCAACCTGTTTGCACGTGAAACACAGCAAATATGAGGTGCCTATTTCTTGTCTTGATCACAAACACCGCAACCAAAATGCAGCTGTTTTTATATGAGAGGTAATGCACCTTCTTTAATGCTTCGCAGTGAATTCGCCATATGCAACAGAAATTGTTTGAGACATTTGTACATTTATGTGACGTGTTTTTAAGTTATCTGCTTACTTAAGGAATTATGGACCACATAGTAGAAATTAATTTGGTTTCAACTTTTAACATTTGTTAAATAATACAATGCTGACGTAAAACTAGAGTAACACTTGACAATGTGACAACTTATAAACAGATTAAGGAACCTCTCCCTACTCACACAGCACCTAACATTCAATACCAAATTTTTGAAAATATCTACCGATCTGTACGTGACAGCGAAATTTCGGATTCAACCAAAAAAAGCGCTTTTAGCTCAGCTATTTACTTTTGAGAACCAAAATCATTGTTGACCAATATAATACACAACTCATTGCAGCTGTATCAGGTTTCATTTTTTATAAATAAAATTTATTTTTTTCTAAAAAATTGTAGTTATTTTCGTTTATCGGATGGATTATATTATTTTATTAATTACATAGTTTATCTATTAAGTTACAATGTACATGTTGCGATAGATGTGCAAAAATATGTCATACATTTTTTGTAAGAAGTCACGTTTTAACAATATCTAATGGTCCATCTAGTAGAAATGGCAAATGCATGGTAATTTTACTTTTTATATGCTCTAAGGGATGTACGGGAGATTTCACCCAGGAGTAGCACCTCTATACTCTGAATTGCCGGACCCTTGGGTCATTCAGAGATATTGGTCTCCGGGTGGTCTCTCACTCTCATTTATGGCTCCCAGAAGCTTGTTAAGCGGCCACATCCCGGATACTGTGTCGGCACACAGGCTAAACTAAATGAGAGGCTATGGGAGGCAACCTTCAATTGATGAATTTAATGGCTCCCATAGTAACAGTAGCGTCTGACAAAGATTGAGCGGCTGCAAATAGGGTCTGTTCCCATATTGGGCGGCTAGAAACCAAAGCGGAAAGCAAGGAGAAACTACCGCTTAAACTTTCTCAAGACAAACAATTATGGCGACACATCAATACAAAACGGCCCCTAGTCCGCGGCAGACCTTAAATGGTCAAGGGGTGTGAAGAATCCCCGCGATGAATGCTAGGAACCACCCGAAAGTGGAAAACGAAAAAGAAATACCAATCAAAATTGGCACTTGGAATGTGAAAAGCATGTATATGGCTGGGAAGATACACAATATAATCCAAGAGATGAAGAGACTAAACATAAATGTCCTCGGAATTAGCGAAATGAGGTGGAAGGAGTCAGGAAAAATGAACATAGGCGACTCAACTGTATATTACTCTAGAAACAACCTACCTGATCACCCAAACGGAGTTGGAATTATAGTGAACAAAGAGGCGAAAAAATCGGTCATGAATTTCATACCGCAATCTGACAGAGCAATGTTGATCCAACTAAAAGGAGAACCAAAAAATGTTAACATAATACAGGTATATGCACCAACAGCAGAAAAACCCGACGCAGAGATAAACAATTTCTACACCCAAATAAAACAATTAAAATCACACATAAAAAAAGATGAGATAACAATAATTATGGGCGATTTCAATGCCAAAATCGGAAAAGGACCATTTCAAGATGTAGTAGGGGAGTATGGACTGGGTGACAGAAACCCAAGAGGTGACATATTAGTACAATTTTGTCAAGAAAATCTTGTAATAAGCAAAACATGGTTTAAACTACCTCCGAGACGCCTTTATACCTGGAAATCACCGCAAGACCACCCAAGACATGTGATCAGGAATCAAATCGATTTTATCCTAATAGACAAAAGATATCGAAATGGAGTTCTTGGAGCAAAGACCTACCCAGGAACAGACGTGGGGTCGGATCATAACCCTGTAGTAGCACGCATCAGAATTAGGTTAAAAAAGATAAGGAAGAAGACAAACACAAAACCAAATATGGCAATACTAGAAGACCAGATACAAAAAGATCAAATATCCGCGTCACTAAACAACGAATTCAAAAAAATACGCGAAACAGAGGCTGAAACCGACCAAGAGCAAATAGAAAATATCTGGAAACAATTTAAAAACACGCTAAACAATATACAAGCCCAAACTGTAAGAGCATCAAAATACGATCACAAAAAGAAATGGATAACACAGGAAATTTTAGAACTAATGGACGAGAGACGAATGTATAAAAACTCGGACCAACAGAGGTACAATCAAACCCAAACCAAAATAAGACGAACAATAAGAGAAGCAAAAGAGAAATGGATGAACAATAGATGCCAAGAGCTTGAAGAACTGCAGAACAAACACGATCTCTTTAATTTACATAAAAAAGTAAAGGAAGTTACTGGAAACTTTAAAAAACGACTGCCAACAAGGCTAACTGATAACAACCAACTGATATCTACAACAAAAGAACTAAACAGCGAATGGACAAACTATGTACAACAATTGTTTGACGATGAAGTTAACCTCCCGTACACCGCGAAGGGCGAAACGGGGCCAAACATATTAAAAGCAGAAGTAGTTAAAGCTCCCGGACCAGACGACATTTATACAGAATTCCTGAAACTCATAAATGAAGATAACATAAACATAATGACAAACCTGTTCAATAAAATATACCAAACAGGAAACATACCACACGACTGGCTAAAGTCAATTTTCATTCCTATACCAAAGAAAACTAATGCGAACAAATGTGATCAATTCCGATTAATTAGCTTAATGAGCCATGTGCTAAAATTATTTTTAAAAATAATACACAACAGAATACGCAAAAAAGTGAACAAGACCTAAGTGAAGAACAGTTTGGCTTTCGGGACGGCCTTGGCACTCGAGAGGCTTTATTTGGATTAACAGTATTACTGCAAAAATGCAGAGATCAAAAAAAGGAGGTATATCTCTGTTTCATTGACTATGTCAAAGCATTTGACAGTATAAAACACGCAGATTTAATAAACGTGCTACAGCATAAAGGACTGGATAAACAAGACATCACAATTATTAGAAACATATACGAAAAACAAACAGCAGCAATAAGATTAGAAAACTCAATCACAACTGAAGTGGCTATTAAACGAGGGGTCCGTCAGGGATGCGTCCTATCACCACTTATGTTCAATATATATTCGGAACAAGTATTCCAAAAAGCACTTGAAGGCTCGGAAGATGGTATCAAAGTCAACGGAAGATTACTCAACAATTTGAGGTACGCGGATGATACCGTAATTATTGCCGACAGCCCTGAGGGTCTACAACGCTTAATGGACCGTATCACAACCGAAGGAGATACTGTCGGACTCAAAATTAATACAACGAAAACAAAAACAATGGTAGTGAGCAGAATACCGAACACAACAGTCAATATAAATGTATACAATGAACATATAGAACAAGTCCACAAATTTAAATACCTTGGCTGCTGGATAACTGACAATCTAGACCCAGAACTAGAAATACGAACCAGAATAGAGACAGCCAGAATGACTTTCCTAAAAATGAGAAACTTGTTATGTAATAAAAGCCTCGCTCTAGATGTAAGATACAGATTTGTGAAATGTTACATTTATTCAATACTGCTATACGGGGTGGAGACTTGGACATTGAACAAAAAAGAGATTAGCGAGCTGGAAGCATTCGAGATGTGGGTGTTCCGAAGAATGCATAGAATATCGTGGGTTGAACACATAAGAAACGAGGAAGTACTCAGACGTATGAACCGAGACAGAGAATTAGTTAATACGATTAAAAAAAGGAAAACCGCCTATCTTGGTCATATCACAAGAAACCACAAAAACCAACTATTAAAACTTATGATAGAAGGGAAAATAGAAGGAAGACGCGGCCCAGGTCGAAGAAAATGTTCATGGTTGAAGAACATAAGAGACTGGACGGGCTTAAACACACACACATTAATTAGAACAGCACAAGACCGAGACGAATTCGCCACAATTGTTGCCAACCTTCATTAATGGAGATGGCACCAGAAGAAGAAGAAGATATGCTCTAAGGAGCTTTTTAGTATTATGTTTTAAATATATAACTATCATAATTTATGTATTTTATGACTATTAGTTGAGTATTTTATTCAGTTCACATGTTTGAAATATGTAGTGGTAGAAAATGAACTAAAATAAGGCTTTGTAGGCTTTTTGCCAATGCAAAATAATCTCCCGCAACTAATTTTAAAAAACGCGGAAAATATTTCTAAATTTGTACTACAGATGGTAGCACCATATAATGTGCACCTCGAATTGCAGCGAGTGTTGATTTGTATAGTTAAAATGGCGACGTTTTCATTACAAGAACAACGTGTAATCATCCTTTTTCTCTTCTTTCGTGGTGAAACGTTTACCGAAATTCATCGTCAGTTGAGTGAGACATGCGGTGAAGACGTTATGGATGTTAAAAGTGTGCGTTTGTGGATGTGACAGTTTAAAGATGGTCGAGAGTTGTGTGGCAATAAACCAAAGCAGCCACAAACCAGCTGGACCAAAACCATGATTGCGCGAGGTGTTATAAAAAACCGTCGATTAGGTATGCGTGATATCGCTTCTAAACTTGAAATTTCCGTAAGATCTGTGAAGTCCATTTTGCATGATGACTTGAATATGCGGAAAGTTTCTTTAAGGTGGGCCCCCAAATGCTAACCGACCAACACAAGGCTGCGAGGATGGCAATGTCTCAGGATGTGATGTTGCCATGAATTTCCGACCATGAAGGACACTCTTCCTGGCCGCTCATTTTCCAATCGAGTCGCTGTTGCGTCAGCGATATTCCAGTGGCAACACACACCTTTAAAAATGTGTTCTCAGTAGTCATGGAATGATGGCGCCGACGTTATAAGAAATATGTACGTCTAGATTTGGATTACGTTGGAAAGTAACAGAAGTTTCAACTTTTTTAAGTATTTTTTCAGAAAAAAATTTGAAGACGTTAGAACTTAAACTGCATACATCTGATCTACCCACCACAACTAATACACAAACTGAGGGCTTCGCTGACGACGCAGTTATGCTTCATATGTACAAGACTATCTAAACCTCTCGCAAAACACATCGATCAAGATTAATGAAACGAAATCAACGCAAACAACCTTTGTACTAAGGAAGAGCGTTTGTCTCTCCAGTTCCTATTAACGACACAATTATCTCTGAATCGTTAGTAGTGCGTTATCTGGGATTACGCCTAGATAACATACATCAAAGAAAAGGAAACAAATATATCTCAGATTCAACAAATTATACTAATTAAACTGAAGATTATTTTAAGATTTGTTTAAAACAAAATCTTAATCTACAAGCCGGGTTCCAAACCGATATAGTATTAAATTACGAGGGTAAGATGAAAAGTTCTCGGCCTGACAATGAAAGACTGCGACATTCAGTTAAAAAATGATTTTGTTTTTCTACATAATCTCCATAGGTAGCGAATAGGTACTTCTTTGCGATCCCGGTAAAGGACAGACCTATTTCAGGGGGTGGCGACCCTGCCTACGTGAGCTCTTGATTATCCTCCGCCTCCTATAACAGGAGGAAATCAAGTCCCTACCCAAAGTCCTATCATACCTAACAAAATTTACCGTACCTTATCCTAAACCAACACACCAACCCGCATGGCAAGCGTGGTGTTTTAATGCCAAAATACCTTTCATGATGATATTAAACCCTAAGGAAAGGCCCCGAGTCCCCGGCGGTCCGCTTATCCCCGACCATGGCGGCGGTCGGATAATGAGGCAGACCAGGGGTGCTAAGAATCCCAGGTTAGGACAGGCTGCCAAAAATAACTGAACTAATGATTGGAACCATAAATACCAGAACACTACTACACGATCAACACATATATGAACTGGAGCATGAACTAACTAAAATAAAGTGGGATATTATTGGATTATCCGAAATAAGGCGCAGAGGAGAAGAAACTATAATACTCGAATCAGGTAACTTATTGTATTATCGAGGATCAGAAAACGAAAGCCAACGTGGGGTAGGTTTTATGATCAATAAAAAACTAATACACAATATAACCAGGCTAGATAGCGAAACAGATAGAGTCGCATCAGTAACAATACAAATATCAAATAAACACAAATTAAAAATAATAGAATGTTATGCCTCAACAACTGCCCACGATGATGAAGAAATGGAAAGCTTCTACGAATGCATCAATGATATTCTATCAAAAGAAAATACTAATTATACCCTCATCATAGGCGATTTTAATTCAAAGCTAGGCAATAAACAAGAAGAAAACGAAGAATATATAGGACCCTACAGTTTTGATGAAAGGAACGAGCGCGGAACAATGATGCTTGAATTTTAACACGCCACAAGATCTATGCAATGAATTCATTTTTCAAAAGAAAAACAACGTAAATGGACGTGGATATCTCCGGACACCCGAACAAAGAACGAAATAGACTATATTCTCTCAAAGGATAAGCATATAGTAAAAGATGTAACAACGCTAAATTCTTTTAACATAGGCAGTGATCATAGAATGGTTAGAGCTAAAATAAATATTAATAGCAAAATAACAAAAAAGAAAAGAAAAGAAAAATATAATCTACCAGACACTCAACGATTATTGGAGAAAACGGACGAATATCAGCAAGATCTACAAAATGCACTGCAACAAATAGAAGAGACATGGAATAGTAAAAACTTAGATGATTATACTGAACGAAATAATGAAAGAGACCGCTGATAAAGTTGCACCAAGGAAAAAACAAAAAGTAGAGAAACTAAAGCAAACAACTAAGATTAAAATAGAATAAAAGAGAAAGTTATTTAGAGAAGGTAAATATGACGAATTTAGAGAAATGGCTAAAGAAACGAGAAGATTAGTAAGAAAGGATTTCGAAAACTACTATGAAATAGAAGTAGAAAAAATAATAGAAAATAACAGGGGATTGAAAAGCTTAAGAAGTAATAGAAAACAACAAATAGTGGTATTAAAAGATGAGAGAGGACAAGAGATACGACAACGAGAAACTATGCTAGAAATAACAAAAAAGTTTTATAAAAACTTGTACAGTTCAAAGAAACAAGAAGAACAGGAGAGAATACAAAACAAAAATAACCAACATAGGATCAGAGGAGATGCCGAAATAACAATAGAAGAAGTATACCACTCACTCAGGCAGATGAAGAATAACAAGGCGCCAGGAGAAGATGGAATTTTGACAGAGATGATAAAAGCAGGAGGAAAACCCATAATATCAAAGCTGTGATCTTTACAATAAATGTCTCATGGAAGGACGAGTACCCGAAAGTTTCAACAATGCGGTAATTGTAATATTATATAAGAAGGAAACAAGGCGGATTTGGAGAATTATAGACCAATCAGTCTACTATCACAGGTATATAAACTATTGACAAAAATTATTACAAATAGACTTAATAATAAAATAGAACAGTATTTGACAGTAGAGCAGGCTGGATTTAGAACAAACTACAGTACACATGAACATCTATTAAATATGCGAATTCTCCTAGAAAAATCAGTAGAATATAATCTGAATGTACATATGGCCTTTGTTGATTTTAAGAAGGCCTTTGACAGCGTAGAGTACTGGGCAATCAAAAGGTCGCTAAATAATGCAAGGGTAGATCATCGGTACTCAATGTTTTATCATATATATATATGAACATCAAACGTCGACAATACAACTTCATGAACATACTAAACCTATCCCAATTAAATGCGGCATAAGACAAGGAGATACGTTATCTCCCAAATTATTTACGTTAGTTATCGAAGATATATTCAGACAACTTAACTGGGACAACAGAGGCATACTAATAAATGGAAAACGTCTAAACCATCTCATATATGCAGACGACGTAGTACTTATCACAGAAAACTCTGAGGAGCTACAGAATATGTTAACTGATTTAGAACAGCAAGCATCTAAAGTTGGTTTAAATATGAATTTACAAAAAACAAAAGTAATGTGCCCAGAAAATCCAAGAATAAATGTAAGAAACATAGAAATCGAAAATGTAGAAAGCTATATATATCTTGGAAATATGATAACGTTAGGAAGGCCTAATCAAAAAATAGAAATAAACCGCAGGAAAAGACTAGCATGGAGCGCGTTCGGAAAACTAAGTAAAACACTAAAAAATAAAAATATACCTATGCGTTTACGTAGCAGACTATTTGATCAGTGCATATTACCGGTGTTGATCTACGGAGCACAAACATGGACCCTCACCAAACAGTCAGTGAGCCAATTGAAAGTGACGCAAAGAGCAATGGAGCGTCAGATGTTAGGAATATCCCTAAAAGATCGTAGAAGGAATACATGGATTCGAAGCATCACGAAAATTAAAGATGTTGTGGAGGCAGTGACAGAACTGATGTGAGGTTACGCAGGACATGTTGCTAGATACCAAGATGGAAGATGGTCTAACACTTTATTAAAATGGAGACCATACCTAGGAAGAAGAAACAGAGGACGACCCCCAATGCGCTGGACCGGCGACCTTAAGAAAACGGCCGGGTTAGCATGGATCAGAGAGGCTCAAAATCGTGAACACTGGAGAAACATGAAAGAGGCCTATGTTCAGAAATGGACCGAAGATGGCTAATGATAATGATGACATAATCTCCCTTGACTTCAACACACTTGATCCAGCGCCTCTCCAACATCAGTATTCCTTCTCGGAAGTGAGAATCTGGAAGGTCGTGAAAATATTCATCAACTTCTTCATTAGATGCGAAGCACTTCCCAGAAACATTTTTTTTTAAGTTTGGGAACAGATAGAAGTCTGAGGGTGCCAAATCAGGAGAATAAGGGGGATGGCCGAGCAAGTCATACCCCAAATCCCGCAGTTTTCCCATCGCCAACGTAAGTGCGTTGTTCTGGTGAAAGATTATTTTTTTCCTCTTCAAGCCAGGCCTCTTCTCGCAAATTTTGGCATCCAGCTGGTCAAGAAGGTTGGAATAATATTCACCTGTAATTGTTCTGCCTTTTGCAAGATAATCAATTAACAGGATCCCTTTCGCATCCCAAAACACGCTGGCCACCTTTCCGGCAGATGTGATCGACTTCGCTTTCTTTGGCGCTGAATCACCGGCTTCCACCCACTGCTTGGACTGCTGTTTCGTTTCTGGCGTGTAGTGGTGGGCCCATGTCTCATCCATGGTGATAAATCGCCGCACAAAATCGGTCGGATCCCTGTTGAATTGGTGCAAAGTTTGCTGCGAAAATCGTTTGCGCATTTGCTTTTGATCAGCATTCAGCAAATGCGGCACCCATCTTGTGCAGAGCTTTCGCATCCCTAATTCTTCGTGCAAGATGTTTCGCATCCTTTCTTCCGATATCCCCACAGCCTCAGCTATCTCACTCACCTTCACTCGCCTATCGTCCAACACGATATCATGCACTTTTTCAATGGTTTCCGGTGTGGTTGCGGTTTTTGGCTGTCCTTCACGTGGGTCATCTTTGAGGGATGTGCGACCACGTTTAAATTCAGCTGCCCACTTTTTAACAGTTGACATGGAAGGAGCAGAGTCCCCGTAAACTTTTGTCAACTACAGATGAATTTCCTTAGGGGTTAATCCATCCAAAACGAAGAATTTTATAACCGCACGATATTCAAGTTTATCCATTTTAACAAAAAACATGCGACATGTCTACTGAAAAAGTTCATGCAAACAAACTACTTGAGCGAACAAGTTGAAACTAGTCATACGAACTAATAATACATGCACCCAAGCAGGAAACATACTTGTTTGCCGATTGCAGCACCATATCTGCGTCAGGCCGAGAACTTTTCACCTTACCCTCGTATAAGATTGTGCAAACGATGCTCAAAAAATGCCAGTCTAAGATTTTTCTTGTAATGGCCAACGCACCTTGATATATATCCAACTAAACGCTTCACGTTGACCTCGGCGTCCTATTTGTGAAAGATAGCATTTAAAAACGCAGTAACGAGCATCATGCCAAGCTAAAATCTCACAACAATTCTTTAGTGGCACCTCTAATACAAGAAAACAGAAGATTAAAAAAATGTAGGCTAGCCTACCTTAGGAGCTAAAAAGTAGACTCCTTACTGGAAGAGTTCACATCCCACCAAAAAGACCCGTAACGCTTCGGTCTTATGCTTTCATATTAGCTTATAGATAGTATATAGATAGTAGTAGAATTCTGATTGATGTATAAGAAAGTTTATAAAAAAGACAATTTTGGTTTATGAAAATTTTTGATGTTCAAAAAATATTAGTTTATATCCAGAAACTGCAAACTTTGTTTGGTTCAATATTACCTTAAATTTTTTGACTTTTTGTTTTTATTAATGTTACTATATTAAGTTACTATAAATTCATAGACCTCAGATATATGTTAGGACAAGTTCTCCGTTTAAATTGTTTTGTATTGTTGTGGAGCTCGAGCCGAGCAACTATTTTTAGTGGAAAGCAAAGAGGTTACCTGAAACCTGCTGTGACTCAGCAGCGTTTTGTAGGCCTTCCTGTTACCTCAGCCGACCAGAGTGTGCATAAAGAAGTGCATTTAATTAAAAAGATAAATTGTAATAATCTCGGACATGCCATGCGAATATTCCTGTTAATTATGCCGTCCAGCGCGTTGTCTAAGGCGAGAAATTATAATAACAATAAGGCTCACACCTGCAAATTTAAGAACGGGAATTTAAATTACTTTTTAAATGCTTGTCTACATTTACAAACAATGCTAATGTCCGGTGCGAACAGCCTCTGTGCCTTGTAATTTTCAATTAGGTGGCGGAATATGGAAATCTGCGTACGCGGATTTTTTTAAAAATACCCGAACGGGAGATGGTATCGGCGGGCGTTGCAAAACGCTTGCAGCCGGCGTTCTGCTTTCTCGGCCGCTTGCGAAGCCCAAAACTAAAAGGATTTTAATGAGCGCGCAAGCGGCGAGCGCGCACATCCGTAGAAGTCGCCTTTCGGTACATTCAAAGTTGGCACTATAAAAGGCCCATGCGAGAGTATTTAATAGAATAGCTAATAAGTTTATAACAATATGGAGTGACGGACGGGCATTGTGTGAAGCCATCAGGCGGGTCGCCTTACGTGACAGCCGTGAAATTACAATGTTCACTTCGGAATCGATTGAACAGCGTTACATGGTGTATTATAACGCTAATCAAACCATCAGACGCTCCACGGGCGACCCGAACCCAACAGCATATATACAACATAAATAAATTAGTACAGTGATAAAGCATTTAGCCGTAAATTGCATTCGGCCCTGTTTGGGAGCCGTGGCGAAAATTGTCCCCGAAAGGGGTTCGAATTTGAATTTCATTGCCTTGTTTTGGCCTAACGAGCTTCTTAGGCGCATCCAACAAGCTCTGCGCGTTTTATCTGCCTCCTACCAATTACCACTTTGATTTTTTCCTTAGACTAAAATTTAGTTTGGGCGTTTCCACGTGCCATAAGTGCTGTTTAAGAAATAAATAATTGTGTTTCATTATTTTGATATGAGAATAATCAAGAAACGAGTGGTATAGTGTTATAATGCCATGTTTATGTGTGAACTCTGGTTCAAAACTATAAAATATTAGATTAGTTAAATTAGAGGTAACTATATTTTATTGGTAAAAATAGTTTTGCGATAGTGTAAACAGAAAAAATTATTGATTAAATGTTACAACAGGCGATAACTCCCTCGCCATTCTCGATAAGAATTAAATATATTTTCCTTTATTTTTCATGTGTCTAACTTGAACTTTCGTTACCAGTTTTGTTCTAAAAATATTCTGTTTGTGTAGGTTTATTTTTGGAGCTGTTTTTGTCTATTTTAATTTTGTGGTATCTTCCATTATTTTAGTTATGTATTTTAATTAGGTAAATCCGGATAACTAATAAACAATGGAAATAACATTAACGTGCTAAAAAGATTAAATTTATTTACAATTTAACTTAGCACATTTAAAGTAAATATTCAATGTGGTTTTTCGAGCTGGGACCTAAACCTGCTGCCGGTCAACATAACCTCCTTCTTGTCCACATGTGGCACCACCTCCGCGATAGATGCCCTTCAGATGTTCTTGGTATTACAATAGCTCTCGTTGACCTTTGCCTCAACCACGTCCCAAACATAGTAGTGAAAAGAATTGCAGTCGGGGATGAAAGGTAGGCACAAGTCGGGAGATCAGTATTTGTTCAGTAACTGTTTCAGCCCGTTGATATAGCTGTCGGTGGTCACTTTCAGGCCTTCTTCAAAGAGATGAGGCACCATGGTATCCCCTTCGCTACTCGTAAACCCCAACACCATCATCGAAGCCGAAAACTTTGTATGCATGACGGTAGGCACTTTAGAGTCGTGTTAACGGATCTAATAGTCATTTCAGCGACTCATTGGACAAAGTTATTTTTGTCCTAAAATAATCTTGGTGTTGTAGAACAGTGTTTTTGAGCTTTTAACTTGTTTTTCTCAATCAACAGTTGGCGATTCTTAAAGAAGAAAGATTTGTAGTGAAGATCATGGTGCACTGCTAGACTGACCGTCAACTTTGCCACGCCCATTTCTATTTTCAAGTCGGCCGCACTTCGCCCAGGATCCTGATCGATCTTTCAATTCGCAAACAAATTCATCATATCTTTTGCTATTAGATCGTTTGTTTTAAATTATCCTGACAGCAGTTACCTCCTGGTGGTCAGATTTCCTGTACTTCTTGTCTACGTACATTTGGCTTTTTTGTATCCAAACCATGCAACAATTTCTATCGGTGATTTTTCGGCGCGAAGGAATTCGAGTATAGTAGTTCTATCGTTGTATTCTCGGCTCATTTTGTCGACAATCGTAGGTTGTTGATTATGTGAAGCTAACGTGTTGGTTTGTAATAGCGAATTGGGCATGCGCATAAGATGGTCTTTTAACTTTTCTGCAATACAACCTAAAAAATTCTTGATTTTCCTTTACAACCCTATACTTAAGGTATTTATTTTATAAAAGCTCTAAGCTTCAGTCTGTTACTAAATTTGTTCTCATATTTTCTTTTAAATTTTATTTAGCCGACATTTTGATTTTTAGTGTGCCTATGTTTAGCAACATATTTATATTATTTATTTTTCTTTGAAAATTTCTTTTTTCTTATTATTTTGTTTGTATTTTTATTATCAAATTATGACATGTTCATATTTAAGGACATTTGCTCTGATATCTTCTTTATCTAACTCATTTACTTAATTAAAAATAAACGATATGTTGTGTCTATTATTCTTATTAACTTTTATAAATATTTTTTTGTCTCTCCACCGGCTAATTTATTTATTGATTTTTTATTGTCTCTTTTTTCTTTTATTCTTTTTTATGCGCTGGTCTTTTGAGTAAAAGTTGCTCTAAAAAGGTGTTTTTTGTGTCCTAGGCTTACAATTTTTCATCCGCCCTCCCTTAAATTTTTGCAAGATGGGAACGTACAAATTTTTAACTGAATCGACTGCCCGGTTACAGCCGTCCATTCGGCAAGGAGCGAGAGCGGCCCCGCCGGGCGTGCATAAGCGTACAGACCTCCTCGTGTAAATCAAGAGCTAAGAACACACTACATTACGTTGTTTACTTTCTGTTCAAATGTACAGATAGATACAAAATTTAAGTATAAGTTTTATTAAAACAATATTTAACCAAAACCTGCTATTAAGATTAGGTTAAACCACACTGTTTTTAATCTTTTGGGCATGGTATCTATTAAATCATCTGTTGCTTCTTGGGTTTTTTCAAACTGTCGTTGCCATTAACTCGGCCGTGTTGTTAGCCTTTTGTGGTCTTTTAGACATATCTTCTTGAATAATATGTCATAAATCTCCTTCATTATTGGAGACTGCTATGTCTATGGCAAAAGTCTAGTTTATTACTCCACTTTAGATGCGGTAGAGACGCTATCTTTCTTTGAAACAACAGTTTTCTTAACAATGTTATACTGAAGACAGGTTGAAGTCCATCACACAAAATTTGGCCACATTTACGGTGCTACTATACATAACTACTACCATACCATGTGGCACCTTACATCATTCCCCCTATTGCACAGCCTGGTGAAAAATTCGTCATCCATTGATTCGACGAATACCTCTGTATTCCTGTCACACCAGTTACTAAATCAATAGCGTCGACTTTCGTCAAATCCTGTTGACGCTTTTTTTGTAAGAGCGTCAGCAAGAGTTTGTTCTTGGCGCGTGTTTATGTAGCTCCATCAAATTTAAATAGAGTTAAGTAGTACTATTACTTTTTACTAACATTTTGGTTAGTTTTTCGGAGATCCTTGACAATTCTTTTATCATTACTCGTTTTGTTTGGTTCGAGAGTCTTGAGATGCTCGGGATTAACGGTGCTAATCGTTTATATATATTTTTAAAATAAGTAATAGAACGATTTACCCTTGATAAATATATTTTTAAACATGCACATATTTCCTGTTACAAAAGACCACGATCCAGCTGCCCATAATACGGCTACAGCTAAAATCACAGAGATTTTATACACAGGTAATCGTAATTTGGTTCAAGAAATGCTAAACTATTCATATATTTTTAAGAATGTTATTTAGTTCCAGGAAGTTTATCCCTTTTCATAGAATTTATCAACTTTAACATGCTGTTTATTTTACTTTGCCACGTCGTCTCGTATCAGAAATGGTGTCTAACGATTGGACAATGATATCGAACATATGAGAGCCTTAACCTCTTAGTTTGCAGGCTATGCCACCACGCGGGGCGTAAAGCCTCACCATTTTAATTCAATATAGTTTGGATTTTCTTATCAATTGCTGTATTTAGAAGACTTTCTATTTTAGTTCTTTCTTATTCAATCCTCTGTTTATTTCTATATTTACAATTTCAAAATTCTTGAACTTCTTTAGTATTTTAATTCTTTATTTAATATTACATTTTTAAAAAATAATTTACTAATAATTTATGCATATAGTTTATATATTATATTTCATAAGGACGTTTAGATTATGTGTTTTGCACTTCAATGATGCAGGTATTGATACATTTGTAAACAAAAGTAATAAAATGTAATACAACTCTTGAAAAAAGAAACTAAGAGTTTGCTATTATCTATCTTTATTATTTTCAACTCTCTGTTAGAGTGTTCGGGAGCCTTGGTGATTAAAAATTATAAAATTTGTAACTGCTTGCCAGTTAGGCCCGGAGTTTTTAGGAAGTTATTTTTTAACCGCATTTTATCTGTTAATATAAATAGTTCTTTTGTATTTCCAGTAATTTTGGGAATATTGGGTAGGGCCGGGTTTTTTTCTGTTTATTTAGCATACGCTTTTAAAATGCGCAAGTTTGTTAATAATTTTAATTTGCGACAGACTGATTTGCGCTTTATGAAATTGTATTAAATACTACATACAGTTAATGATTTTTTTGCAGGACAAAAAATTATGAACCAAAATTCAATTTAACAAAAGATGTCTACAGTAATAAATGTAAAGTTTAATTTAGGTTTTCGACTGACTATAAAATTTAAAAGAAAACGATTTGTCCTCTAATTACTATTACACAACAGATAAGACGACACTAAAAAATTAGTAGAAATATTTTCAAACAAATAATCGAGGTGATTTTATAAGACATCTTAGCTTGCTTGTGTAGATGGTGTCAAACTATTCTCTCATGAGCAAAAATAAACGGAAAGTGCAAGATTATAGTGTTACTATATCTAAATCTGTTATGTGACGCTTAATTCACTAAAATTAAACTTGCACTTAAAATTGTATATTTAGTGCATCTGGTAACAGTAAAAGTTTGGCATCCATTGGGTCGAGTGGGAATTAAGAGGTAAATTGCATGAAAGACGATTTTTTACCATTAATCCAGTTATTTAACGGCCAAACCTTATATGCCATTATAGTGAGATGTGTACAATTTCTTTATGTTTTTTATTTGTGTTAAGGTTATTGGAGAAAGTTGAAAGAATAAAGCAGTGAGTGAGTGCTGTAAGATACAACAAAAGTAAACAAAGATTTATAAAAATACCAAGCAAACAAAAATTATAAAAAAATAAAACTGCATATTGGTGAGAACCCAGCTAAATTTACAAAACAAACTTAGGAGAAGATAACTCGTAACAATACTAAGGTAGCTTAAAGCTAGTGAACAACGAATAACATGGCAGAAAATGATATAACACCGGCGCACATCATAAAGCAACCGAATAAAATGGAAAATAAAATAAAACAACAAGGGACGAGAATATAATTACTGGAAAAAGAAATATAATAATTTTTGGCATCCCAGAAGAGGAAAAAGAAGACATAAAAATTCTGAAAACTAGATTTTTAAAAGAAGTAACAGAAAAGATACGACTTACTATTAAAGAATATGAGATAGACTTCATAAACAGACTGGAAGAACAAAAAGATGATGGAAACAGGCCAACAAAAGCAGGCCTAACTACAAAATTCAAGAAAATGGAAATATTAAGAAATGTAAGGGCATTAAAGGGAACAAGAATTGGAATAAACGAAGACATGGATAAGAAAACTAGAGAAATTAAGAAGAGACTGATACTTCATATGAAAGAAGCTAGGAAAAGGGGCACAGAGCATCAATAAAAGGAGACAAACTGATAGTAGACGGAAAGGAATAGTCGGAGGAAGAATTTATGGAATACAAACAGGAAGAACAAAGAAGCAAAAAACAAATGGAGAAATGGAAGGAAAAGAACAAGAGAAACAAATATACAGAAGAAGAAAAACCATCCAAAGAAGCGATCTCAAAAAAGAAAGAGAGAAGAAATAGAACTAAACCCACACGTGCTGGAGAACTTAAGTACAACTCTAAGAAACATTACGAGAACAACACGATGCCAATACAATCCAAAAAACTAGCAGAGGATGAGACGAAGACGGAAATAATAATGACGACAGGCAATAGAAGAGGACAAACAAACAAAAGATTAGAAGAAAGAGAAGAAAAACAAGGAAGGCATAAAAGCCAAAATAAACAGTGAGAGAGAATAAGAAAAAACAAAAACTTATATTGAGTACTGGAACACTAGAACCCTGCTCAAACTCTCACAAGCAATGCAAAACGCAAAAGAAATAGAAAGATACAGACCAGATATGGCAAAAAGATTAAAAAATAGAATATTTTGCAACAGCACAAACCAGTAAATTGGTCACTAGGGGTGCAAGAGACTAAAACCCTCCAACCCCTACAAGTGACAATACCAACAAGGGAAATAAAAAGAAAACTGTATATATGCACTTTAAATGTAAAAACGCTATTATCAGAAGAAAGAATGGTAGAATTAGAGGAGGCTTTGGAAAAAATTTAATGTGATGTACTAGGAATGGCGAAGATTAGAAGAAAAGGTGAATAAATTATAGAAAAGGAAAGTGGAAGATTATTTTACTACTTTGGTGAAACTGTAGGCCAAAATGGTGTAGGCTTTATAGTAAGTCAAACTTTTAAAAATAAAGTTAAAAAATTAGGAAAAAAATAAAAATAAGAGGTAGACCAAAAATAAGATGGGCAGACGAAATCGAAGATGTAGCTGGAAAGAAATGGACGGACAGACCTCAGGACAGAGATTGGTGGATGGAAAAGGAGGAGGCCTTTGCCCAACATAGGGGATAATTAATTAATTGGCTGTTACTATTATTATTTGTGTTAACTAGCACCAAGTATAACGATTTTATAATAAAATTGACTTTCCATCATAAATCACAAATTTTTTAAAAAGTAAGTTTGATTTTAGAAGTCAAAGCAAAGTTGTACAAATGTATAATTTACAATACAGATATATAAAGGTATGCAGACAGAGAATTAATTTGACCTTTTATGGCCAATCTTCTTGAAAAATTGCGACAAATTATCGTCATGAATTTTTTGAGATTGGCCAGACATAGGAGGTCTGAACCAGTTGTTGGAGAACATACAAAAATTGAAATTCATGCAACGTAGATATTCACCATATTTGTGGTTACATTGCCTTCAATTATATGCTCACGTAGCATTTCACTTATTGAAAACCTTATGAACAATGAACGAATGTAAATGTATTGTTGGTACGTTTATATTCAATGGTTTGTTGATTTTTGAAACTGGTTTTAGAACCAATCACAATAAATGTGACCCAGGGCGACAATTCTTACAATTAGTAAATATAAAACGCTATGCTAAAGGACACAAGTTATATATATATATATATATATATATATATATATATATATATATATATATATATATATATATATATATATATAATCTTAACCCATTTACCTTACGGTGTAGGGTGTTTGTAAGCTTACATAAATTTACATTTCCGTGAAAACAATTTACATTCTAATAATTATTGTCAATACCGTTTTTTAAATTAATTTCAAATAAAACAAATTAAATTAAATTTAATTAAATATACAATACATTTTATCTTACAGTTCCTATGCAAGTTGTTCTTGTCTATCTGGTATTCTATTTACTTCACTTGCATTACACTACACTATGTTTCGTATGACGATCTTCAGTCATTCTTAACCGCACCAATCTATAGTTCACTCACACGCTTCACTACATTGATTATTCTCTCTTTTTATTGTGTATTTGTTATGTACGTACGAACCTCGCCCATTCCTTTTTGTTCTGTGCCAATGTTTTGGCCTCTTGCCAGTTTCGATTCTTCCTCTTTAGGACTCCCGCTATTGTCTCATCCCATCTCCTTCTTGGCCTTCCTCTTGTTCTTTTTCTTATTGTTTTGGTTTGCCAAATTATTTTTGTTTGTCTGTTATTCCCCATTCTGATCAAGTGTCCAAACCATCTCATCTGTTGTCTTTCTATGTCCTTCTTTATTGGTTCAACTTTTAGCGCCGTTCGTATTTCTTCATTTCTTAGTCTATCTCTTTTAGTTACACCCATGATTCCTCTCAGGAATTTCATCTCACATGCTTGTATCTTATTTTCTTGTCTTTTCGTGAGCGTCCAGCTTTCGCAACCAAACATCAATATCGGCTTGAATATCGTGTTGTATACTGTTAGCTTTGTTTTATTGCTTATCTCTTTTTTCCTAATTAAAGCATTGTTTAGGGCGTAATACACTTTATTAGCACTTTCAATTCTGCTATTTATTTCCGTTTCGTTTTTCCCATCTTTCTGTATTGGTATTCCCAGATACTTAAAACTGTCTACTTGTTCGATCTCTTTATTATTAAGTTGTATTCTTATTTGTCTATTGTTTCTTCCTAGTATCATCACTTTGGTCTTATTAGTATTTATCATTAGTTTTCGTTTTTGTAGTGCTGTGTTCCACAGTTCTAAGTTTCTTTGCAATTCTTCCTGGTTTTTTGCACAGATCATCAGATCATCTGCGAATGCACATTCTGTTATATATACCGCTTCCAAATTTCTATAGCCCACTAACAGTTTCTTAACTTTATGTTTAACTTCTTTTATTACTTCACCTAATACAATATTAAAGAGTGTTGGGCTTAATACTCTCCCTTGTCTCACGCCTTCTTTTGTTACAAATTCGTCTGACTCCATATTATTTGTTCTGACCTGATTTCGAGTTTTATTGTATAAACTAGCTATATTGCTTCTCAGTCTGTTTCCAATTCCTCTTTTCTTAAGGCTATTCTATATAACTCTTCTTGGTATGCTGTCGAAGGCTTTTTTAATATCGATAAACGCCACATATATGTCATTGCTGTGGAACTTCTCTATCAGCTGTTTTATTGTGAATATGTGGTCTTGTATTCCTCTCCTTCTTCTAAAACCACTTTGCGATTCTTTCATTTGGTCTTCTGTTTTGGCTTTCAATTTGTCGTCTAGTAGTCTCTCGTACACTTTATATGCATTGCTGAGTAGTGTTATCCCTCTATAGTTATTGCAGTCTTTCTTATTTCCGGACTTGTATAGTGGTAATATTATACCAATTTCCCATTCCATCGGTATTTTGTTTTTTTCTGCAATTTTGTTAAACAGTGTTGTCAATACCTCTAGACCGTTGGGCCCTAGTAGCTTTAACATTTCTGTTGTTATATTATCATGGCCTGGTGCTTTGCCTCTCTTAAGCTTCTTTATAGCTTCTCCTACTTCTTCCAGACTAAATGTTCTCCCTTGTTCCACGTCTTCTTCTTCTTCCCTATTTCCTTCTTCGATGTCCCATGTACTTGATGTGTTTGCGTTTAGCAACTCTTCGAAGTATTCTTTCCATCGTAGCATTATATCGTTGTTTTCAGTTAATATTTCCCCTTTATTTGAGTTAATATATTGACATTTTGTTTGCCTATTCTGTCCTTCTCCATCTTTTCGCCGAATTCTTCCCATGTGTGTATTTTTGCTCTTTTCACCATCCCTTTGACCTTTAGTCTCTATTCTTTATATTTTGTATAGTTTTCGTTATTTTTGTTTCTTAGATATGTTTTCCATGTCATTTTCTTTAGCTTTGTTTCTTCCTTTATCTCTTCGTTCCACCAACTCGATTTCTTTCTATATTTATTATCACTCGTCTGTCCACATATTGCTTTGGCTGTGTTTATTACAGTTTCTTTGAATTTTATCCAAATCTCTTATATGTTATAATTCATAACACTTGCTTTTAGAGTTCCCATTTCTTTTTCTGTTCCTTCAGTATATTTATTTGCTATTTCTTCTTCCCTTAATTTGTGTGATCTTATTTTTATCTTCTCTTGTATCTTAATCATTTTATCCTTTTTGTTTCCCTTAGTTTCCCTTACTAACTCCATTTTCATTTCCGATACTACCAGGTAGTGATCCGTATATAATTCGGCTCCTCTTTTTACTCTTGTATCTTGTATGTCTCTTCTATATTGATTATTTATTATTACGTAGTCAATGATTGACTTCTCATTTCTATTTACTATTTCTCTCGTATACTTGTGTATATCTTTATGTTCGAAGAAGGAGTTTGTTAGAACTAGGTTATTCAATATACAGAAATATATTAATCTTTTCCCATTTGTATTTCTTGTTTCTTCTCCATGTGCCCCTATTGTCTCCCCTGATACCGCATCTTTTTTCCCTGTTCTTCCATTTAGATCTACAATTATAATTATTCTTCCATTTAGGCTTTCTATTGTTTCTGCTAGTTGCTCCCAAAACTGTTCTTTTATTTGTGCCTTGTCATTTTCCCCTGGTCCGTATGCAATTATCATTGTGCTTTTAACTGTGTTACCTGCTTGTATCTCTATCATAAGTAATCGTTCTGTAATTGCTACCGATTTCGTAATATATTTAGTTATTTCCTTTTTAACTATACAGCCTACTCCCTCTCTTGCTCTCAGATTTCGTTCGACTCCTGTATATATTAGTAGGTTTCCACTTGGCAGAATTATCTCTCCACTCCTTTTCTTTTTAGTTTCAGTTATTCCTAAAATGTGTAGTCTTGCTTTGTTAAATTCTTCATCTAATTCATGTTCCTTTCCTGCTATACTTCTTATGTTCCATGTTCCTATTTTCCATCTCTCAGTCCTTTTCATTGCCTTATTCGTTATCCCATAGATCGGTCCCATGTTCTTATCTTCCGCTTTTAGTTTTTTCTCCAGGTTGTGCGTGTTATTTTTCTCATTTGTTCCGTAAAATTTTGCCCATCAGGGGATCTCTCAGCCACTGTTCTCTTGTAGTTAGTATTTTGTCTCCCTGCGGATTCTACTAGACTTTCTTGTTGTATTTCTTTATGTGTAACCATTTTGTTGTATATCTTTAATTTATCATAACTTAAATATGCCGTTTGTCCTTTTTCTCTGGCTTCTTTTAGCAAAGGTATTAGTCTTCTTCTTTCTTCTTAGACCTTTTTCGTATAATCTTCATCTATCCAGATGTCTGATCCTTTTAGGTTTTTTGCGTTTCGTATTATCTCTTGCTTAGCACTCATCTTTGTTAGTTTTACTAATATTGGTCTTGTTTTTCCGTCCATGGGTTTCCTAATCTTTTTATCTCATCTATATCGACTTTTCCATCTAGGGTTACTCCTATTTTATCTATTACTGCACATGCTTTTCTTCTAGTTATTTCTTCGTCCTCGTTTGTTTCTTCTTTAATACCCTTCATTACCAGATTTTTTCCTCTTACTTCTCTTTCTAGCATTTCTATTCTGGTGTTTTGTTCTGTCACTTGTTTCATTAGTTTCGTGTTTTCCTCTTTAACTTGATTTAATTCTTGAATTATCTTATCTAACTTATTATTCGTTTGGCTCGTGTTTTCATTTATAGTGGCAAACATTGCTTCAATTCTTTCCATATCCATTTTTATTTTTACTGTTTTAACTATTTTATTCCGTTCGTAAGTTTTGTATCACTGTAATTATTCGTATTTAATATTTATGCCCGTGTATAATTTTAATTTTAATTGTGCCCAATACTGTTATTTATGATACTATTTTCGCCGCACCAATTTTTATTGTTGGCTTAACAGTCCGGCTCGACCTCGCATCAGCCGATGTGGGGTACACGTGCGAGTTTTATACAAACGCCTCTTTCTGCGTTGTTGAGGTTATGACATTCGTAACAATAAAAATAATCAGTTTCTTACCAGCGTCTGCTGTACTTTGTTCACTGGTATCTACTCTACTCACATGTAATTTTTTATAAATTTTTATCCACTTTCGCCGTGTTAACAGTAAGAAATTTATATAGCGTGACGGAGCCGATGTGTTCGGTTACCCGTCGCCGCCGCGAATCTGGACAACAAGTTATTATTGTTAAAATGATAAATTTTGGTGAACACTTTAGGGAGACGCTAAGAAAGCTTCGTGAAACTTTTGTTAAAAATAGCGCATTAAATAAATCAAATGTGTGAAGATTTATTAGAAAGTTTGATGAAATTAAATGTAAGACTTTGTAAATATCATCATGAGGTAAGATTCCGTGAACATATTGCCATAGTTAGTCAAAATGTCGCTGAAAATCCTAAAATATTGACTCGGCATCTTGCCTAAAAAATGGACATTTCGGAAAGCTTTATTGAAACGAATATTCACTTCATGCGTACAAAATTCAACTGACGTAAGAGCTTAAAGCTGTTGACAATTGGTTTTTAGAGCATTATGAATTAGATTTTCAGTTTACCCGAAAAATCATTTTTAGTAGCGATGACGTGTATTTTTAACTCGATGGTTTCGTAAACAAACAAAATTGTTGAATTTGGAGTACAAAAATGGTCGCGTTATCATAGAAAGCAAATGCATCTCTAACGAGTCGATGTTTGGTGCGGATTTTGGGCAAGTGGCGTGATAGACCTCTACATCTTCAAAAATAATGCTGAAAGTGCTGTAAATGTAAATGACAATTATTACCGATAAATAATAATAGTGTTTTGGCCACTGAGCAACATGAATCTGGAATAAATATGGTTCCAGCAAGACGGAACTCGTGCACTGCACAAACAATTCCTGCTTAATTTCACCTAAGAACCAAAGTTTATTCCAGCAATTCACAAACAGTTGATGAGCTCATGAATGAAATCCGACCTATTATCAATGAAAATGATGTGAAAAGAACTGAATTTTGTAGCCGAAGACGAGGTAGCCATTTGTCAAACATAAATCTCTATATTTAATCGAAAATATTGTAGTTTAATACTTCAATTATAAAGTCAATTCAAAAGTAGCTTTATATAAAAGTTAAATGCTACTTTTAATTTTGGGCCACTCTTTATAACGCATTTATCGAGGACTTTTACACAGAAATGTAAAAGTTGAGCTACCGTTTAACTGCTTAATCGTAGCGTAATTAAATGATGCAATACTTAACTTTCTTTTTGTTTATTTTTTATCGAGTGGCGTTTTCACCGCGCTATGTGCACTCGCCAACTCAGCAATGCAAATGACGATCCGCAATGTATGCGCATGCGAGAGCAGTTCTAAACGTTGGCGTTTTCAGAGGCAGATGTGATTTACCGCAGTTCGATGCAGTACGTACGTACCTGTCGAAGCACCGGCATAATTAATAAGCTTCCTACTTCTAATTGCTGGCTGGAGTGTGTAATTGTTACCACGCTATCTCCAGCCCGGCTTTCGAGCTGAAAAAGCGCGGGACGCATTGCGCCGGCAGCTAGTTGTAATAAGTCATGCTGTGCTATTTGTAAAACAGAAACATTGCAATTTTCTATGCAATAACGCCGGTGTCAGTGCCGTAACGGTAAAGCGGCCGTTTCGCACGCCGCTATTAATGTTCTGCATTTTTCAGTAGCTTCAGGGAACTATATGAATTGCTTTTCTGTTTGATTCAGTTTTGAAGTATGAGCTTTTATAATTTCACTCTTTGATATAGTTAAATGTATAAATTGTTTCAGAATAGTGAAACAAAAGATCTTTTCTTCAGTGTTAAACTGTGTGTTGAATTTCTCGAAGTAGGCGATGATCTGATGAGGCTGTGTTTAGGGAATAAGGAGCTCGTTGTAGCTCCAAGTATAAACATAAAGATTAAGTAGTGGGTTTTTAGAATATTTTGGAATTTTTCAATTAATTACAACATAATATTGTTATGGTCTCGTTAGATGTAGCGTAAGACTTTCTTGAAGTGCATGTTGGGTGTTGGGAGTCGACACATTCGGCATGTAATGTGTATGATGCAAATTATTTATTTTTTATTGTCCCTAATAATTTGCAGAAATTCTTTATTACTTTAACATCGAAATGAGGCAAAAAATATTTAGATAACAGAGATAAAATACTACTAACTAAGATGAAGAAGAATAAAACTCCCGGCAAATAGGGTATTATGGATATAAAAGTTAAAAAAGAAACATGAGGTACACATTACTAAAAATAATAGAAAGCTATTTAATCTATGCTTATGTCGTTGTTTAATACTCACTAAATGGAATAATATAGTAACTTAGAATGTTTTTTCATATAAAAGAATATAAGGCAGATCTTGAAGATTGTTAACCAGTAAGGCGCTAAAACTATATTTCTAAGATATTTAATATATCAAAACACTTACAGGAAAAATGTATAGAATGTAACTAACCACTTGCTTTAATATTTACTGAAAGGATAGCATTATGGCTGCCATGATAGAAAGTCGTATCGATTATAGATACACTACGGTGGTCAAAGTACATGACAAAACAAAACCTGTAAAAGTAAAACGAGTCAGGCAACGCGACAGGATATCACTCAAACGATTTATAGCTGCTTTAGAACATGCTTCCAACACGCTTAGCTGGGATACAAAAGTCTTAACATCGGATGACCTAAAAAATCGCGACAATTGCAGCTTGAGACTACCTGTAGGAGAGTTAGCTTAGAAATAAACTACGCCATAACAAAGCTTACAACGAACTCAGTACTTAGTGAAAAACCAAAACTGAAACATATAAACATAGAAATAACTGCAAAATATGTGTATTTAGGTCACGAGATAAACAAACTACTGAAATACAATGACGAATAAATCTAAGCTGAGCGATGAATTAATCTTTAAAAACCATATTTAAAGGTAACATGTTTATCTACTTTAAGATAAAGGTATTTGATCAGTGTGTGTGCCCAGTGGTCGCCTATGGAACGGAAACCTTGACACTGACTCAATAAATAGAAGGCAAACTTCGAATAACCCAAATAAAAATAGAAAGAGCAATAATAGGGATAAAATACAAAATAAAGAATTAAGAACAATACAAGTCGCATATGTTATTAAAAGAATGAGTAACCTAAAATCAAATTGGGCAGGACATATAGCCAGAGATGAAAAGCTGATAAACGAAGTGTAAGAAGACCATCCATGCGCTGGGCAGACGATATAAAAAAATAACAACTAACTGGATGAACGAAGCACAAATAGAATAACAAGGGAGGTCTATGTTCAACAATGGATGGTCTACACGACGTTTCTTCATTTTTTTGCTGTATGTATTTGCTTTTTCTCTAAAGCTTTATTAATTAATGCAAACAATAAAAAACAAATTTAGAAGTTTTTAATAATACATTTGTTAAACTCTGAGGCAACGGCTGAATCAAAATAAAAATCTCAGAGCAACTTAAAAATAAAGTGCTTAAATAAACACTATGGTAATTTGTTTATTTAGTACTGTTAACTTTCGGGTATGTAAATTGTGTAAGCCTAAATAAGCTGTTGGTTTTTATGGCTTTTATAATCAGTAGATACTTGGCGGAAAGTTTTGCTAAAAATCTAAAAATTACGAAACTTTTGTGATTTTAAAATAATTCACAAAGGAGAAATGCTGTAATAATTTGATTAAATGCAACTTATGTTTAGTTTCTTCTCTTTCTTTGTTGAAATAATGTTGAAGTAAAGTTACTAATTTTTAACTCAAAATTAGTTCTTATTCTATATAATTTTATTTGTGCTTTGTTATGTTAATATTTAGTGTTTATAGCAAGCATAAAACATATTAACCTTTTCAGGCGCCTGTATTTTTGGGCTTGGAATTATTGTTAATTATGAGCACATATTTAACTTCTAACAAACTATAAATATAATATAATATAATTTTCCTCCTTATTGTAGCGTATCTATTTTCAAACCATTAATAAAGAAGCCCTTTCTTCCTCTTTAATAACTGCTCTGTTAATTTTGAATGTTTTCAACTGATAGAAAGAACTTGAACTCACTATAATTAGATTAAATTACGCACCTTTAATGGACTGTGGCCTACTTTTATATACTTCACTTTTTAATCGTTATTATCGATGAGTTTTTCTAAGTATGAATACAAACGACTAACTTTATTTTTTATGTTTTACTGCAGCATTAAATAAATTAAATTGGTTTTTATATGTGATCCGAGCTTTTTCTTCGTCTTTCTTACAAGTTTGTATTATTCTTTCACATTTGAATGTCTTTAGCAATGTTGAGCTTGTTTGATAATATGATTTTTTTAAATTAAAAGGTGCATTTTACGCAATTTATTGCAATATTAGCTGCCGCGTCGTAGATTTGAAAAGTTTATGTGTACTATAAAAATAAATAGCGTACTTTAAGTACAGGGTATCTAAAAACAATATTAGTTTTCAGTAGCTTGGCTCATATGTCTGGCAGGTGGCCTACTAAATCAATAATAATAAGGACGGTCGTTTAATGAGCTATCGCATCTATTGGCATTAAGAAAGTTACTCGATTGATGGTGTCAATAAAATGAGTCTACAAGAGCGACTGTTTATTGTATCATCAATAATTTTAAATCGTATGATTCATTTGCAAATATACCTGATCGTCCAGGAATTGCGCAATCTATTGAGAATATTGCTGCTGAAAATCCAAATACTTCCACATAACACCGAGACTTGCATCCACATTTATACAAACTACGGTTGACGCAAAACTTCAACCCAAAGTACATTTATGGCCCCGGCAATGAAATGAGCACGTTTTAAGTTTCCATAATCAAAATTGAAGTTTCGACAAAAGTTTGTAACGAGCAATGAAAGTTATTTTGACTTAAGCGGTTTTGTAAATATACAAAATAGCCTCATTTAGAAACATTAAAATCTTCAGGAAATACATAAACAATCTTGACACGCACGTAGGATAATTGTTTGGTGCGTAGCTTAGGCTAGAGCTGTCATTGGGCCATATTATTATAAATACGCTTCTGAAAATGCTGTTACGGTGACTAAAGAACAGCTTGCTGTAGAACATCTTAACGGTCAAAATTAATTAATTAGGGAATATTTCCGCACAGTGGAGCTACATCGCACATTGTACATGCTATTATAGAAACTTTGCAGCAAACATTTTCTGATCAAATAATGTCAGGAAGTCGTAATATCAACTGATTTTCTTGTTTACTAGATTTAACCGCCCCCGACTTCTTTCTGTGTAAATATTTGATATGAAATGTGTACACTAATAAACCTAACACAATGGAATAACCAAAAATATGATCTAGGAAATTTGAATTTTATAACGGGACAAGAGGTAGTCAATTAACCGATATTATATTTCCTGCATAACTGTCAAATTTAAATAAAAGGTTCAGATTAACCAAATTACTTTTATTTTAATTAAAAATTATTTAAGAAATTTAGTATCATTTGTTTTAAGATATTCTGTACCTCTTTGTTGGCTTTAAACATGTCTCAACACCTGTATTATGAAGCAGACGATTTTGAATATTCTTCTCAGTTTCTTAACTATTATATGCTCCTGGATTTTTCAATTGCATCTAGATAAAAAATTAATTTATACGACTTTTCTTCTCATGCTTTTTCGCTCCTACCAATTGAGAATAATTTAGGACACTTCCTACAATTTTATATCATTCTAGACACTTCTTTTGTTAGAGTTTTTGCTTTTTTTCTCGAATCTGCTCTTTTCAAAAGTCTGTTCATTTTTTAATTTTTTCTTTAAATTTGGTTTAGCCCAAACAACATTTTTGTATGTTGGAGACGTACCTCTTCTCTATGTATTTGGCTGTATTCTTTCACAATGTTGTTTAATATACACATGTTAATTGTTGTTATCGTCTTATAAGTGGTGTGAGTTACTATTTTATTCGAGCTTTTCCTTAGTGTTAGACAATTCTGTTTTAGCATTTCTATTATGCTGTATTTGCAATTGGCATCTTTTTGTTTTATTAATTAATATTTTATGTTATAGACAGGCTGCTACTACCTTGAGTATGTGTTCACCTTTTATAAGCAAACTTCTTCTTCTTCTTCTTTCATCCTCCCTTTACCATTGAGCGTGTCGGATATAAGCAAACTTAAAACTTGAAAGGTTTTTTTAAGCCATTCAACATAAATATCGGAAAGTATTCTATAGTAATTTATGTACAGAGTGGTGCAGAAGCTCTTGATTCTAAAGTTTTATATTCTATTTACAGTTAGCCATTTATAAATACAAAAATAAAAGTAGAAACAAAAAACATAAAAAATGTTACAGTGACTTGCATATTAGGTTGCTTGGAAAAAACAACCAAAGTTAGTTTTATTAATACTTCACTAATGAGCTCTGTACCCGATCCTAGGCTATTACACTTGGTTTGTGAAAAGAAAAAAGGGCTAATATTGATTTAGAAAAAGTCAAACATGAAAAAATAAATGTATTATTTTGTGATATCAACTAAAAGAGTGCAATAGATTATAAAATTAGTTTACGATAAATAACCATTATTATATAACAATAAAAAGTACAGCAAATGAAAAAGTAATATTTGAGATAATGATGATTAATAGTTAATCCCAATGTACGAAGAAAAATGCGCGATAGTGCAATTAAGGTTAGATTTTAGTGTACTTGGAAGTTAAATAAATGAATGAATGCAATAAAACAATATAAAGAAATGGAACATCAAACTATAGGTTAAGACACGAACTTCTAATTTCCTTGAGTTATATTTTTATTTTATAAAGTTAAATCTAATTGTGAATAAGTTAATTCCGCAAAATACGCCTAATGAGACAGTGTGCTACCAAGAAAGGTTATTTATTTGGATCCCGTGGAGAAAATCTTAAAAAGTATTGTTGGTGAGGCAGCTTCAAATGAATATTGGAGACAACTCTAGGACCGAAAACTTAAATATATAAGAAAATTTATATGCTGTCTTAAAGCAATGTCTTAAAACTACGTAGAACTTATGAAATTGTTAACCTTATATGTAAAAAAGTTGTACTTCTTTAACTTGACATTGCGTAATACAACGGGGGTATTTTAATTTTTAACTCGTAAAGAAAAGTTATTTTAAGCCTCTTTTCGTATATCCATCATGTTGATCCTTATTTTTAAGGTGACGTTTAATTAGAATGGAATACTTACAGTTAGTAAGAATATTGCAGTAACTTTTGCATTTCATAATGACAAGGTATTTTTTAAAATGTCTGTATGATTGAGACGATAGCGTTTATGAAAGACAATTTTAATAATCAAAATAAAGAAGTTTATGCCATCGTTTAGTTTTAAACAGACCCTTCCCTTTTCGTAAATATATACTTACTGTAGCATTGTAAAATACATTAGTTGGTAATCGCTATTTCCTTCGGATTCTTTCTTTGGGTTTCAGGTCTGTAAGAAATTGCCTAACGTATAGTCTTTGCATTGGGTAACTTCACATAAAATTGTTTGAGCTGCTGCATAGCGCCAATCCAGAAATACGGCATAATAGCACTATTTTTTGCAGCCACATTGATGCTTAGTATCAAAAATTTAAAAATACGTCGTATATATTAATGGCATATATTCGAAAAGAAAAAATAACTTAGTGTGATGTGCATAAAATGATTTTTCTTCCCCTACTTGTTAAAACTATTTCATCGATATTATTATTTTTTATTGGGAACAACTTCTGCAGTATCCGTACTTTAGAGCAACACTTCTAGATGTTATTTTCTAAATCATTTCAACAATTGCACAATTAACGTCCATACATCTAGTCAAGGCGCACGTAAATTTTTGAGAACTTGATTTAATAACATTTGCGTTCGATATTCTTTGTATTAGGATTGTTGTTTTGTAGATGCTTATCTGATAACATTGTGTATTACTTGTAAATAACAGTACCTAGAAAACTTAAGTTTTTATAATGGTACCTCAACGTTCAGAAATATGAATTGTTTTTATGATGACTGATTCCACACTTTCGGTTGGTGTTCATTGATATCATTAAGGATGGGAAGAAACCAACACCAATTTACAATTGCGAATTTTAAAATACATTTTTAATATAAGTGAAAGCTAACCTTTGTCTAAATTTAAAATAAAGAGTGTCACACCATTATAAGTTAAATTAATAAACTTTTTTTAAGTATAAATAGTTTGATGTCAAGAAATAACATATTAAATAGTGTGATAAATATTTTCTGAATACACAAAACCATCAACTTCTTCTAGGCCTTAAATTTTTTTTTGTATAATAAACGTTAAGAATTTAATGCATTTCTTTATTTTGTGTATGTTTTCAGTTATTTTATTATTTTAGCATAACAAATAGGAAATTTTATCTTTAGTTAAATTGTAAAATGATTATGACACGTTATTACCACTATGTTAGTATTCATAAATAAGCCTACAGATATTACCTATAAAAGTGAAAAAATGTAATAAAAGTTATATGGTAATTTACAATGTACAGTATAAAAAAGGAAATGAAACATTCAACTTACAAAGAAGTACATATTTATTATGGTACTTAGTAGATAAGGACAAAAAAAATATATCTCAAACTTACCCGATACATTTTTTAATTAAACTACATCGTAAATGCTGCTAACCGCACGACACTACAACTAAAGCCAGCAAAATACACTTTACTATAAATAATCGATTGATGTTACGGCGAGAATGAAGTTGCAGATAAAAATTGCATCCTAAATAAAAAAACTCACAGTGTTTCCCTCACAACAATATTTTTCTATCATAATCAAAATAAAATTAAATTTGATAGTTGTTCTTTTACAACATGGACAATAAGAAGATAATAAATAATGTAAAACTAAAGCGCATGCTCCCTGTGAGTGTTCAACAATAAAAATTAGAGGATGAGCATTCTTCCTAACAAAAAACTTGTACTTGCTACTATCAATACTGATTATCGATTGAGCCTGCCTGGTGTTACAAGAAAGTTTCGCCATTATTGTTTCAGGTTTAAGTTTCAACCTCAGTAGGCTCCAAGCGGCTGTAAAATTTGTTTCAGGGGCGCTGCCAAGTGAAAATTAAGTTCCCCATAATTGGTTGAGTACAGTAATAAAATGATCATTGATTTTAAAACAACAAATAAATAAGTAACAAGCTCTTGTGGTATGAATGTTTATTGGTATTTATATATATTTTTTAAATTTAATAAGCATAAATATAGTGATCTTGTCTTTAATTATTGTTTTAATAAAGAATGTTTATAATTTCTTGGATAATTACCAAGCCTATCTCGTAGAGGAATAAATAAATGCTTATTACTAAAGAAATAATCAAAGTTGAAAAGAGAATAATTCAAGAAAATTAAAATAAATTAATACAATAAAAAGGAGTATTTCTAAATCAACATAAGTATTAAAAAATATATTAAGCAGTTACAATATTTATACTAACAGATAGAATATAAAATTAACATGTAGAAAGCCAATTATAAAACAACAAAACCATTCGCAATTTCCTAGAAAATAAATAGTAAGTAACATAGAGACAAATTTTTTTTCTAATAACGAGGTCTGGCAGCGGCCCCCCGGAGAGCTTGTCCAACTCCGACATGCTTGAGCCCCTTCGCATAGTAGTTTTTAAAAATAAATAAAAACACGATTAAAAAGCTCTGTTTGACATAATTGGCGTACGCCGTTGCCATGACAACGCATTTACGTATACCCAGTTAGAGTTGAACTTTGACCTTTGACCTGTGTGACAGCACTCATAATTTTCTTTATATATAAGTGTTTTATTACCCGCTCTCAAACGAAAATTTTCCATCGCTTGCGGTTCAGGAAATATATTACCTCGATCGCGCCTGCCGCCGGGCCGAAATTTGTCCTTCGGAGGCGCTCGGGTCGGCACGGAAAGGCACGAACGATTTGACCTTTGACCTGTGTGACAGCAGCAGCAGCAGCAGCACTCATAATTTTTTTTATATATATAATTAACGTAAAAGCACACAAAAATAGAGTTCAATTGCCACTCTAAATTAAATTTATAGATATAAAAAGATAAAAAAATAAAAGGCGAAAACTCGGATTAAAATACAAGTTTGCAATAAAATTAAAAAAACTAAAGAAAAATGGTGATGATCTGTTTATTTATCACTGTTTGGTTCAAATGAAGAATTATATAAAATGAAAACTAACCAGATGTGACTCAAACTATCAAATGATTGAAATCTCTAGCTATAATTAGGCGACACCTAGGAATTCTTATTTGGAGATTTGATCTACAAAGACAGACACTTACAATCTATTCAATAATAAAGTGACCACTGTAATTTTGAAAAGAAAATTGTGGATAATTTTTCTTTTGTAGAAGTATGCATTATGAGCTATTGCGCAATTACTTAATATCTGGTTTAGTCACTTCCCTTACTGATTATAGCTTTATACTTTCTTCCCATGCTTTCGACGGGGTTTTTTGAAACGTCATATGTTCTTAATTCGAAATGACAGCTGTTTCATCGTTCATTACTTTGATTTTCATGTTCATGTACGATCACACGTTTTGAATAAGATTAACATTTTTTAGGCATTGCTGCCCATTTAATGTAGTGATGTTATTTTGTTATTTCTACGTACAGCTGCATAATTTGCTGCGTTGTTTAGAGTTATTGTATTTTTGCAGCATTAAAATTGTTCTATCAAAACTAAAAAACTTTTTAGCAGGCTTCGGTAAGTATTTCTGGTAGATGGTGCACATTTTTTCGGAGTTTAAATTGTTCACCATTAGAAAGAGGCAACCAAAACCGCTTTTACAGAAGCAAACATGCACTTTTACATAGAGGTTTACTGTGCGCTGAAGAACATTATTACTCTCTGATGACTACGCTTTCAAAAAGGCAGGCCATAACTAGAAAGAAAACTTGTACGTGAAGATAACATTGTTCCAATCTCGATTCAAATTTTCTTTTGCCCATGCCAATTGTTTAAGTGCCTTTCATTAAAGATTATCAAAAAGAAAGATTATTCCACAGGCGACTACTAGTATTTAGAGATACCTAAATTTATTTTTTGCTGAATTTCATTTGGTCACGTCGAAGCAAAAGCTCTGGTTTGTCTTTAACGAGATGCAAGATTACTTTATCCCCTTTTAGCTGTTGTTTTTCGGGGTGTTTTGCTGTCCATTAGATCGTCTACATTCCCAACCTTCAAATATCTCTTTACCCCACTTCTTGACGTATGCCTCTAACTTGATACTTATGCCAATTTCGGCCCTTTTGCATGATTCATTACGAAATCTGCCTCGCATCATTTCAAGAATGTTGCACTCATTATAAAGATAAAATCAACAACACAATATGCCGACAAACTATATACTAAGAAAAAGAGAACAAAAGAAAGATTGAACTGGCGTTGAGTTGTCTTTACCAAATGCTGACCTTCTTATCATTCAGACTGTATTTATTTGATATAAATAAGAAACCCTAGTGATGTTGCTAGAAAGTCGAAAGGCGAACAAATTGATATAAGCTGAAAAATCTATCATGTAACAAAAAGAGTAAATCAACTTTTTGGTAGTTAGAAAACCTAAATACGATATTTTTGGTTAAAGAAGTGGTACTAGAGAAAAAGTCTGCCGTGAGGCAGACAGAAGAGGGCAAGAAGGGGACAAAAAGATGCAGCAGCATCACGGAGCACACAAAAGAGTGCGTGTTCATTATTCAGCCGTAATAAGTTCCACAAGTCCGAGATAAACAAATGATCCCGGCCAGTCCATCTCGTTACGAGCTCTCCTCCGGCTCACGAATCAAGGCGATGGGAGATAACCAACCAGAACAGGCGTTCTGTTTAACAATGTACCGAGGTGTCAAACGCAGCTTCCCAGGAACGCTTTTAATTACTGCCCTGACATTTAGCGCCGAACCCCCAATTAAAATACTCGCCCAATAAATATATCGCCGGAGTGACCCTAACGGACCGCCTGCACCTGGCCGATGGGCGAAACGGCCCCGAGTTATACGCGGATGGACGGTCGTGATCGGGATTCGTGATGCCGATATACAAATATTAAATGTTTTCTACTTTGTTCTGCTCCTCTGCTCCGCTGAAATGCAGCGCTTACGATTTTATTGGCCGTGTAACTCGACCGAACTGGGCGCGCTTCTCCTGCTCGCCCCCTATCTCCGGATCTCGAATCCCGAGCAGTTCGCCCCGTTTCCTAACCGCCTCGCAATTAATAACCCCCAGCGTTCGAAGCGATGGTACAAAACAAGGGCCGGGTACGATCTGGCGTACTTGACCTTTTTTATATCGACACATTTACATAACAAGCAGCTTAATGCTGGTAAGATCTGCGTTTTATGGAAACCAATCGGAGTGCAACAGCATCGAGTTTGTAGAAAGTGTAATGCGTTTCACTCTATTTCTATCTCTTTTCTTGGGGCGGCGAAATAAAGTAGCTTTTTAATAAAACATCGAAACAGATGGGGTGTTAAAATTGATGAAACTAAAGCAAAAGAAAGACTTAAATCGAATCAAGGTGGTACAAAAACAGCACTGACTTCTAAAGCTTTAAGAGGAGCTTGTTCAAAGACATATTTTTAAATTTATTTAATTAGCAATTACTTTTTATGAGATAATGTTTTGTACTGTAACTCCCAGTGGAGTCATCCCTTATTTAAACAGCCAAGTCTTTCGGTCACTTGTTCTGAAGCCGTCTGAGGTGAAAATATTCTGTGAACGTTGCAAAAGTTTCATTTGGATGAAGCTCTGGTACTGTTTGGTGCTTAATAGCATACTTTTTGATTAAGTTTTTTACAAAAGGGATGTTGAGGTTTACACGGAGTGTTATCAAAGTGTGGCTGCTGTAGTACAGATGGCTTTAGATTGAAAACGTTAAATTACTTTAACATTCGATCGACTTGTGCAACCCCATAAGTCTACATTGGTCTGATAATAGACTTGCATAATAATATCTTGTTTTCCACGCATAGACTGAAGTTTTTCCCAATGAACCAGTACATCTGTCTCAGTTTTAGGTCCATTTGCTTTCGTTTCTTATTAATATGGGTTGTCCATGTCAATATTTTATTAATATATAATCCCAGGTATTTGACTTCAAGGGACTGGAGGAGGATATAATCATTAAGGGTGACAGCTGGGTATTCCTGATATTTTGTTGTAAATATAACATGAGTTGACTTAGTTTCGTTGTCTTTAATTCTCCATTTGAGTAACCATCGTTCAATTTGGTTTAAATAAGTTTCTAATGCAGCTGATGCTGCTACTTGATTTTCGTTACTCTAGAGCTTCTTCGTGTCGTCAGTGAATGTACCTAAATCAGTTGATTCTCTTGTGGATAGATCAAAGATAAATAATAGGTATAACATAAGTCCCAGGCCACTGGTTTGGGAGATGTCTTGACTGATCCTTGTTTGAACGGTTAGGTGTGTATGATATGATCATAATAGAAGATATTAGTCAGAAGGAAAAGTTTTCTTAAATTTTTTGCATGTCGATGTGCCATGCCCGATTAAATGCCTGCCTTACATCTAGGAATGCAGTAGAGCAGAATGTATTGCTTTTTAGTGTAGTTGGGATGATGTTTGTTAGACGGTGGCATTGTTGGATAGTTAAATGTTGCTGCCTAAATCCAAAGTGATAATTAGGCAGCCACATTTCTTACATTGAGATTTTATTAATATGCCTTAGGACTAAATTCATAAGCAGCTTGGATATTATAGAGAGTAGGCTAATAGGATGGGCATTTTCCGGGTTTCAAAATGAGGATTATTTGAATGAATTTGAATTGTAACGGCCAGTACGCGAGTCTCAAAATCCAATTAAATAGAATTTGTAAACATTTTCTATTTTTCGGTCACTTTATCTAGTTCTCTGTTTTGTTGACTGACTGTAGTTCTTCTTCTATATCCTGATCGACCTCATCAGAATTTGGTTTGAAAATTTCAGATAGGTGGTCTAAAAATGCTTCTGCTTTTGTGTTGTCTGTTCTTAACAATGAGTTTCTTTGGTCTCGTACGTGAAATATGGATTTTTTCAAATTAAATTATCATGAGTATTTAATGTCTGTAGATAGATTTTAAAAGTTTTATTTTTCTTATATTTTAATTTATATCTAAGCTGATTATTTAACTGATTAAACCTTTTTTTGTCTTCGATGCTAACTATGTGTTGCCATCTGGCTCTCGTTTTTTTCTTTTATTATTTCCATGATTTTATTTGTTATATTGAGACTGTTCATTTTGACATTTGTTGGCTGTGGTGTTATTATAAAAGTTATAAAATGATTTGTTGCAACTTCTATTTCTTCTGCAGAATCCGTAAAGCTGTACCAGTTAGTTTTCCTATTAGTGAGCAGAGCATTAAGTAACACATAAAAAATGCAAAGGTGTAATTATATGCTTTAATGTTTTTTTCAGTTTACTGCTAGTTTTCCATGAACAGTAATCAGTGTACCTAGAGGGTATTAGATTAGGAGATTTGGTAACTCGCAAGAAGGTTGGTTAACTTTAGTTCTATTTCTGGAATTTGTTGTGGTTTCCTAGATTCACCTTAATCTTCAATTTTTTTTAATGTTTTGCTTAATGATCGTACGACAGTATTCAGTTAGCTTTCGTAGTGTAGCATAGCTTCTCAAGCTGATTTCTGTATGGCCCGATTAAAATTATTCACGATACTAAATAGTTCTTTTTCTGTTTTTCACGAGATACTTAGTTGTATTCTTTTATAAATTATTTACTAAAATAAATCCACTGAAAGTTTCTTTAGAATACCTTTGCTGATTTTTTAATTTGTAATACTTCTGTGCTGGTGGGTAGTCAGAGAAAATATTCCAGTAAGATTTAGTTTTTAAATACATTGATAAAACGTCCTTGGTGATGCAAATGTCTAATAAGCTTGGAATATTCTTAAGGCCTGATACGCAGGTTTCAATGTGCTTAAGTACTATGAATTGTGCTTTTCTATTACTTTGTACAGTTGTTTTTCTTTTAGTTACTTTAATTATTAATCGCATAGTTTATTTTGAAGTCGTAACCTCTCTAGTGTATCTTGACATTCTAAAATGAGGTTGGTTGTGGAATGAGCTTTGAATACGCAAGCTTGCATAATTTGGGTTGTGTCATGTTTTAACTTATGATAATTGATTTCTATGTACTTTTTAAGCGATGAATCAAAAATTCATTTTTCCCATTGCGTCAGAGTTTTTCGCAAATTGCAAATTTCAAATTTGTAAAAAATCAAAAAATTGCGAAAACATGAAACGTTAAAATAGACTTAATCCGTTTTTTTCTTATAATTTATTTATTTTTTGGCTTATATTATGCTTTCTTATACCTAAGCAGTTAAGGGTCTAAAGAGAAAGGTGCGGGCGGGGTGGTCATTGACCCCTTAATTCCTAATAAAAATAGCCAAAAAATTAACCTAAATTTCTATATTTATTTTTATTATTTAGTTCATTTTTATGAGGTTTGTCATGCCTTTGAAGATCACTCTTTACTTATCCTTAATGACGAACTATGTAAAATACTTACAATTTTATTTGATGTGTTAAAGTGTCTTTCGACGGCTGATACTCTGCTTCGCGCTTTTTCTTTTACGTTTTCTATGGGGTTCATCTCAGTGTAACACCCGGAAATAGTCAGCCATTATCGTAGTAATCCATTTTCTTTGGTACCTCCTTTACATTTCTTTAATGTTCTGATCTTTCACCCATCTCTTCACTAACGGCAGAAAAATAGTCCAAATGTTAATTTAGAAAGTAAACGTTTAAGCGCATGGAACAAGCCTATATTTTTATACTCTGCAGCATGTTGATTGATTTGTTCGAATGTTCGGAAGTTTGGATCCTTCTATAGCCCAGAAACTTCGTTTCTAAGTCTTTAAACGTTTTCAGGCTTATTTTCTGCAATTTCCATTTGTTTCTTAAAATTACCATATTTGAGAAGTTTTCTAATGTAAAACTAGTAAAGACACCCTCTTTTAGTTTAATTGTTAATAAGTCTGGAAATTTGTTATTTTCGTAAGATTTAACAAATGCTTTATTCAGATCTATGAAAGCTTTTCGGAGGACATTTTTGGTTCCAGTTTCTAATAAAGCTTTTTTTGGTCAATCTTTCTTTATCCCATGATTTTCTCTAATTATGCTGTCCTATTCACACAAAAAGCAAGGAAACTTTGTGTACCCTCCTTGCTGCCTTAGGAGCATCGATATTATTTTGAGATCGCCGCACGTAATCCAATTTTGATTGTCGAATTTAATTTTATCGAGAACCAACTCTACATTTTCGTAAAGCTCTTTTAAATGAACAAAATGTCTGACAGGTATTGACGCCCACCGTCTCGTCATCTTCAACCCAAACAATTTTGTAGATTCCATAAGGGATATTTAGAGAAAAGAAGGGATAGGGGGTTAAGGGCTCAATGCACCTCTTAAAAATTAAAACAAATAATGAAAATAAATAAACGAAAAATGTAACAAAATAGAAAATTATTTATAGCAACTTTCATTAGAAAACTTAAGGGGTCAATGAACCCTTCCGCCCTCATCCGACCTTTCAACTGTTTTGCTATAAGAACGCATAGAATAAGCCAAAACAGTAAATATATTATAATTATTTATTATAAAAAAACGTTTTATTTTATAGCATCAGATTTTGCAATTTTTACTTTTAACAATTATGAAATTTGCGATTTTCAAAAATAAAGATTATTTTCTGATTCAGTGTTAAAAAACACATCAATTATCAAAAACTAAAAAAACCATTGAAGGCTTTTGATGTTAAGATCATATATATGTCTTGTGTTTGTAAAAATCCCTTTGCCGTTGGCGTTCAATCATTTTAGTGTTCAGTGGCAATAGTTTTTGGGTGACGACTGTATTTTAGCATTCTTAATATTAAATTATTTCTTTTTTAATGTGCGGTAATTCTATTTATATTTTAGATTTTATTGGAAATTTTGTGATATAAATATTTTGATTGGTTTTCTTATCACTTTTGGTTTTAAAATAAATATTGGCAATGAGGTTTTGGTGGTTCTACTTCTAATATTGCAAATATTTACTACATATCTATGATTAGCTATTTCAGTGGTCAGTTATTTGAGTTCGACTGTGGGATGCATCTTTCGTAATACTATTTTATACCTCTTGTCGTTCTTATGTTGGAATGTGTGAAATAATTGCACAGTAGTCTGCAGTTTTATTTAGTTATTTTTTTGATTAGATATTAGAAACCACTTTAACGACATAATTATTCTTGGCTTTCTTCCTTAAGCATATCTGTTAAAGGTTTTAGATTATTTACGTAGCAAATAAATATTAGTAGCTGTTCCATCTTTTATTACCTTTCTTAGAGGTAGTTATAGTATTAAACCAATAATATGACATTTTTGTTTGTTTTGTCGAGATTTTAAATGTTTCTCTTGGTGAACTAATTGTTTTATTGGATATGAAAGATAGTTGTGTTCTAATAATTGCTGTGACTGTACTGGTACGGGTGGTTGTTGAAGTTAAAGTTAATGTTATTGATGCTCTTGTTGAGGAAACATTTGTTGATATGCACAAGGATTTAGTTACTGCTCAGTTATCACTGGCGTTGTAGAAAGCTATTGGCACGCCAAACATGGCGGTTTTTTATTACTAATTACATGTTTGAATAAGTTCAATACTCATTTATCAAAATGATCTAATGCACATTAAAATATAAATTTGGAACGTTATCGGCTGACTTTGATTGATCACACAACGTTGCGGTACAAAAGTCCAATCGTAACTAATTTGCAACTTAATTATATTGGCTAAGAACTTATTTTCTGTTTTCAATTAGATATAAATTAAAAACTGAAGCGGCCGATATTTATACCAGACAGTCCTACAAACCCATAGACTTATATGTAATGAAGTAAAATTATGAAAAAGGAATGCTTTGCAGTTTCAGACTACTACTGAACTCGGAGAGGTGGAGTCTGCTATGAATAGAATACTTAAATGACACCATAAGTCAAATGTCATCAATATGTGTCTTGTGTTAGAAGTAATTATACACCATAGAAATAACTTACTTAAATCCTCTGATTATCGTCATGTACCTAATAATCCCACTACTTACCTCGAAAAGAAAACCAAAACCCTTATTACTAGCTCGAACCTATCATCCGATACCAAGAAACTCCTCATACCCCGAGAAAAATCGTCCAGAATTTCCAAATTGTATGGTCGCCCAAAAATTCACAAAGAGAACATTCCTTTACGCCCTATAGTTAGTGCGTTCGGTTCTCCCATCCACAACCTAGCCAAATACCTTGCCAAGACTCTCCAACCTCTCAGAGAGCAGGCATCATCCTACGTCCGAAACTCCTATCATTTCCTAGAAATACTGAAAACCTTCCCTATACGCAAAGATTATATCATGGTTAGCTTTGATATCGTTTCTTTGTTTACAAACATCCCAATACCTGATACCCTACAGTTATTAAAGTCAACGTATAATATAAATAACAATATCCTCTCCCTAATAAACCATTGCCTATTCAATACTTACTTTACCTTCCAAAATAAATTTACCGCCAAACTAATGGTGCTCCCATGGGTTCCCCACTTTCACCTGTCATTGCTAACCTTTTTATGACCGATTTTGAAACAAAAGCCCTTGTCTCCTTTCACCTTAAACCTACCTGCTGGATAAGATATGTCGATGACACTTTTGTTATCTGGCCTCATGGACATGATACCCTTTCAGAATTCCTTTCCCACCTCAACCAGATCCACACCAATATCAAATTTACCATGGAAACTGAACATAACAATTCCCTTCCCTTCCTAGATACTCTCATAGCAAGAAATCCTTCTAATGACAGCTTTTATTGCACTGTCTACAGAAAACCCACTCACTCTAACCGCTACCTAAATGCCAGATCCCATCACCACCCTTCCCAAATCCATTCGGCTGCAAAATCCCTCATAACCAGATCCATAAGACTTTTGGATACGAAAAATCGCCAAACAGAAATTAAATCCATTACCACCACCCTTCTGCAAAATGGATATTCCAACAAATTCTTAACCAATATAATCAAAAATATAAATAAAAACACTAACTCTCAATCCCAAAATCCTCCTGACCAACAAAAAGCATTCCTACCTTACATCAGAGGTATTACCTATAGAATAAGCCGCATACTAATGCGGCAAAATATCCGCACGGTCTTTACGATCAACAACCAAATATCTGGGCTTATTCTCTCAGCAAAGGATCACTGCCCCAGTGAATCCCAAGGAGTGTATGAAATACCTTGTGGAGACTGCCAAAGGACCTACATAGGTCAAACAAATCGGCAAATATCTAGCCGAATATGCGAGCATTCTCTGGCCGTACGGAAAGGCGATAATGGTTTGGCACTTGCCAAACAGAGCAAAGAAACAGGGCACAAAATTAATTTCTCTAGGGCTAAAACCATTTCCCCCATTTCCCATTTTACCAGCAGAATAGTACGTCAGGCAATTGAAATAGAAAAACTCCCACAGTGCCTCAACACAAGAGATGACAGCCAGCGTTTGCCTGTCATGTGGAAGTCCCTTATTGCTCCGCACCGCCAATTACGCAACACCCTTAATCCTACAAGCTTTCCCCAACCCAACGCATCCATAAGTTTTGCGGTAACATGTATTTTGGAAAGTAAAAAAGGTTATCCATAGGCAATGGTTAATTAGTTTAAGGGAGACTGTGATTAGTTTTTAGAAGTTGCAAAGTCCAGGAATAGAAATATTAGTAAACAGAGAGACAGTATCAAAGTTGACTCTAATATCATCTTCGTGTGTCGAAAGGTCCTAACAGTCAAAATAAATTAAGTAAAACCTTTATTGTGTTTTGCATAAAGATTTTAACATGACGAGATTTGAATAAAGTTGCAAAACAATTACTAAACTATAAAACTACAAGAACGAACATTACTGAACTGCAAAAATTGTTTGATTTATATAAATGCAAAAACAGAATGTCTCCTCAATAATGCTACTTAATAAAGTGTAGTAATTATGATAAATTTAAATTAAACAAAGCAGCAATACAATCAAAATTCAGTTTATTTGAATAAAAACTTATCTTTTATTTATAACCACAACTTCCGCGTTAAATAAATGTAAATTGTTTTTTGTTTTATTGTACTTCTGGTTAATAATATATCATACATATAAAAAAACTAGAAAGCTAGCTACGAAAACAATGAATTTTATATGATACAGTGATTTAATTGCAGCAAAATATAAATTACAAGTACATATTTATAGCTGAGAAGCGGTCAAAATGCTTTCTAAATTCTTGTTCATCTTTTTACCTTCCTTACTTGGTTATGCTTTATGACTTGCAGCTACTCGATTATAGTGTTGCTACAATTTTCATCTTGAAAGTAAGTCGCGTATTTTAAAAGTAAAGTTTAACTATGCTAAACGTTGCGTGACACTGTGCCACTTAGTTCTGACAACTTTGAGTTTGATAAATCTGCCATGGAAATTATTACTGATTGTGAGATACTGGTACATTTTTAAGCAATAAGGTTGAGCGATTCTCGAAAATCGCTGATTTGGTTGGCCTCTGTAAGGGTAGATAGCAAAAATAATAAACATGTAAACAAACCGTAATTGAAATAGGTGTTCTTACTGAAGGCTATCTACATGAAGAATAGAAATAGCATCTGTTATAGAATATTCTATCAATAATCGCCTTCTGAAGTTTATTCCTAGAATTAACATTCACCCTATACTTAGAATTTGTTCTACTATTGCAAAACCAAAAAAAAAACAGAATAAACATGTTTAAATGTTTCTCATAAATTTTATATCAATAAACTTTAGCAAAGCAAACAATAATGTTGACGCAATTATTACAGCGGAGTTATTTTTTCATCGATTCTTAGTCCTATTTTTTTTCTTTCCTGTATTACTTCTTTTAGCATCTTTTTCGTCTCTTGCCACTAATATTGCGTCAACCGTATAGACTATAATTTAGTTACTACCCGCCTTTAGTGTATACTGGTAAATCCTTCTCAATACGTATTCCAGTGCTAACTTAAATAACTCAAATTCTTCTATTTCTCTTTGCGTTTTTACACTTATTGTTGTTTTCTCATTGTCATATTTATTTATTGGTTGTCTCAGTTTAGTACTCATTCTTTTTTTATGCGTTTATTAATGTTCACCCTTTTGTGGAAGAAGTCGAAGGTTTGTTTAAAATCTATAAATAGTAATTATACTTCCATTTGATACTCACGTGAATTTTTATTATGTTTTACTAGGTTTATCGGGTCTCTTGTAGATCTTTCGTTAATAAATCCAAATTGGTATTGACCTATTAAATTCTTTGTGGTGTCCATTAGTCGTTTGTATATTAGTGACGTTGCGATTTTATATGTAGTATTTAATAACGTTTTACATAGTCTCCTTTCTGTTGTATTGTAATTATTTGTCCACGTTCTCATTCTAGAGGTAATCTTTCTATCAGTATATTCAGTTTGTCATGCTACTCTTTTCCATCATATTTTATAAATTCTGTATTTATGTCAGTTTTCCTAGGGTTTGCTATTATTGCTTTTTATAGCATTGTCATTTATTTATTCTTTTGATGGTGCTTTGCTTGCTTTGTCCATATCTTGTTCTGGTGTTTTAGTTTCATCATATTCTGACTCGAACATCTCTGTTTTTGATAATAGTCGTTTAAAATATTGCATCTTCATGCATTGATTGTCAGTTTCAGACCATAGATGCTGCTTAATTAAGTAAATTTTAGTTATCATTAAGAAATATAAATGTTTAATTATTTTTATAAAAAGAAATACAATAATTATCAGTCAATGAGAGACCATTAAAATTATTTTTAACTTTATTACGAAGGTAATAAGTGGAATAATAAAAATACTCCTCTAAAATTTCCTTGATGTAACTAGAAATATAGATAAATGTACCGAATTTGAAGAAAACTTCAAAATAAAAGCTTGGAAATAAGAAGAGGCGTACTGCAACTAATAATAAAAAATAATAATAAAAAAAAGTACAAATAAGTTAAGGTAGAGTGTTAAAAGTTACAGTAATTACAAAAAATACAAGAAACCGCTGTAGAAATAAGAAAAAGCATCTTGCAATTTTGAAAGTAAAATCAACTAATATTTAAATATGGCAACATGTAAGCAATAAAACTGTGTAGTAAGTAACTAAATTTAATTACATTTTTAATAAAAAATAAAATAGAAATATAAAAATAAATCTAAAGATATACAAGCATAAGGCTTATTGTATAAGAAAACAATAAAAATGATTAGTGTTAAAATAACAAATTAATATTAGAACGGTGAATTCCCAAAGATGGACTTCTCACACAACCAGAGTTTGTATGGCGTTGCGAAAAAAGATTTTTATAACGGATTGGTAATTTTGGGATATTATTAGTGCGTTACTTTTGATTAGTCAAATAATTGTTAGCTACCATTGGTGTCATGTGCGGCATTTGTTGCAACGGGAAGAACTGTTTAAATAAATTATTATTTTGATGCAAATCAAGTTGCACGAACTAAAATTGGGGGAGCTAAAAGGTGAAGTGGAAGAGCGAGATTTAGAGAAAACGGCATTATAGGAAAAAATAAGGCAAGCCCTGCTTGATAAAAATAAGAATCTGGACAAATATCTGTTGGGACTTTGAGAAAATTAACAATAATAGACAAAGCATTAAGAGGAAAGTTAGGAAAACACTCTAGAACTTTAGATTAAGAATCGTAAATTAATATGGCAAAACAAACCAAACATTTGAAAAATAAATTTCCGAATTCGGGGTATCTTCAGAAGAAGAAACTAGAAATTTGGCAAAAAAGCCTAAATAATGTGCGATCAAGAGCTTGAATTGGAACAGAATTGAATTCACCCACTATTATTGCCAAGAAGCCGGATATTGGGTGAAGAAGTAGTAGCAAAAGATTTAAGAGCGATTCCATTGGGTGAATTGCAGAAAAGACGTAAAGAAGTGGTGCTAGACATGCAAAATGTGTGTGTAAAGTATCATAATCTAGAAAGCCAAAAAAAAAACGACAGTCGACATTTCTACTCCGTCTTCAGAGATAAAGGATGGCAATACAGATGTCCTTGCTGTGGATTGTTTTGCTAATGGGGCTATAGCGTATGCAATATCAAATTAAAAGCCAACCACGATTTATTACTATTTCTACCATAACATGTATTTCTGAAATAGTAATACAATTTTACTAACTAGCCCTTTCTACAAATGGCACTAGCTTGAAACAGAACGTTCTTGGTAAAAGTACAAAGGTGTCAGCGAGAGGTTGTCCTTAGGATGTCAGGTTTCCTTGTTACATCGTATAGTATTCAAAGAGTTCGAGGCGCGTAGGTAAAATAGGTTTCTCTAATCTATCCAGCACGTCGACGCAAATTCATAAAGCCGCTGCTGACAAACCAGATGACCAAATTAAGCAGCTGTACGAACATTTAAAAGAAATTTTAAAGTCACTCTAATTTCAAGAAATGAATATAACAATGACGGAATTCAGTGCAAAGGTGGGTTAAGAAAAAGTAGGGAATGTTGCAAACGATTATGGACTCCAAAAGCGGAGAAGTATACAATTTTATAGAGAAAAAATTATTTATTACAAATATTCTCTTTGAAATACTGCAAAAACGCCTGTATAGTTGGAGATCACTCGAAGACGGTGCGCACTCAAAATAATGATTTTCAAAATAGTATTGCAAGAACAGTTGCGTATTTGGGTCCAAATATGGCTCTGAGCATAACATAATTATTGTACGCGTTCCATTGTGATTCAAGCTTCTCTTAAGAAAACAGATAATGATGCATATAAATTAGAAAAACCAAAACAATCAGAAATAAAAAAGCAGCTAAAACTTAGATTGAATAGAAAATTTAGCGATAGATATCGTTCGAGACAAACAGGATATCGATGAAACTTGAGATCATATGAAGACGAACGTCGTAACAGAAAACATATTTGGATATTAGTCGGAGATAAGAAGAAACCTTGGATGACAATTGAAATATAACAGAGGCTTGTAGAGAAGCAAACAAACTTATAAAAAAATTTATGACACAAAGAGAAAGTGAAAAGGAGTAAAAAAAATGGTAACCAAAGAATGCCAGAAAACTAAAATAAGCTTTATGCTAGTGTCAATTATCACAGAAAAATTAAAAAAATAACATAACAACAACACTAAGGAATGAGGGAAAACAAATCATCAAAAAACTGTACAAAAATATTGTTTGGGGACCAACATGAACTAAAAACTACTTATACTGAGAATAAAGAACTACCTGGACTACGGATATTAAAAGTCAAATTTTAAACAGCTATGCAATAATATTTATTCTAAAGTTCTTCAACTTATAAAAATAAAACAGCTTGGAGATCTATGTAATAAAATTTACAATTTTACAACGATTGGCCAAACCAAGAGATATAAAATTGACAAAAAAGACATGAAAGAGTAACCGAAGAACTTTACTAGTGCCTTTTCACTGAAACCTATGAAATAGCCAAAGGTGTCAAGGATACTTTTTGTTTCCTATTATTTTCAATACTTATACCGAATAATTTGTTCAATATTTGAAGACAAGTAAAGAAGTGTTAAGACATTTTCGATTAACAACATCTTTTTTTGCCAATGACATGGCTGTTCTGGCTGGTAGCTTGAAGGATCTTTAGTATATAATAAATCATGTTAACCAAGTAGACAAAAAATACAAATTAAATATCCAATACCAAAATGAGTAGACAACAAATCCCTGATACCCATCTTACAGTTGATGGACAGAACACAGAAAAAGGGTTTTGCTTTATATATTTCCAATGAACATGAGACGATAAAAATTCGGACCAGAATCGTAAAAACAACTATTATAAAACTTAAGCCATTTTTATGCCGAAGAAGTTTACCAATTGATTTGCCTCTGTTTCTCTTGTTATATGGTGCTGAAACGTGATCTTTAAAGAGAGAATTTTAAATCGCATTGAAGCCTTTGAAATGTGGACTTCGCGAAGTTCTACGAATCTCTTGGGTAGCCCATGTACCAAACGCCAAAATTTTAAGGACAGTCGGAGTGTCGAAAGGAAACGTGAAATATTATATGTAGCACACATTCTAGGTAATGAATAAAAATGCACAATATTAACATTAATTTTACAAAGACTAGGCATAAAACAACATTCTCGGTTGCGTAACATAAAGGACTAGACGGGAGTGTGAAATGCGACGACCTTGTTCAGAAAAGTTGAAGAAAGAATCTTTTATTATCTCTGTTGACTTAAAGATGAAAAATGGCAATTAATCGCTTCAACTAAAATATACAACGACATACCATGCTTTTAAGCTTTTAAGCATAGTATCGATTAAATCGGCTTACGTATTTCCGGTTTCTTTTTGTTATTCTTCTGTCACCGTTGCCACTAACTGAACTTTGTTGTTAGATTTTTGTAATTATCTTGTTTTATAATATAACAAAAGTCGAAACTGTTATTTGGCGTCGTTTACAGTATTATACAAAATTATACGTAATCTACTACCCGACCAAATGGCACCTTATACTGTTATGTTAAATTCCTAGAATTTTACAGAATGAAAAGGAATCATCCATTTGACTAAATAAACGCCCCCGTGCTTAGGTTTAAATAAACACCCTTTAAATTGAAAATATCGACTTTTATAAAAAAAACCCGTGTGGGGTTTCCAGTCCCCCATCGGGCGCCTCCCCAGGTGGCGGATAGGGGAATGCCCACTAGATGTGGTGGGTACCAGGGAAATCAAATACCTGGGGTGGACCAAAACTGGCTGACAACAGGCAGCGGTGTTGTTAGTACCGAAATAAGGCTACTGCAAGATTATCTTCCTTAAAGGCTTATTATCGGAAACCTATGGGCAAAGCATTATGTAAATCCTATCCAGTCATAGCACCGCGGCGCAGAAAGCAAGGAGAAACTACTGCGCTACTTTCTCAAGTTCCAACAATCATGGCAACACAAAACCCGAATTTGGCCCCTAGTCCGTGGCAGGATTTAAATAACCAAGGGGTGCTAAGAATCCCCACGTTAAAACAAGATAGGCACCATCTAAATGTGGATAAAAAACAGAAAGAAAACACTAAAATTGGAACATGGAACGTAAGGAGCCTTTATATGGCTGGGAAGACACAACGTAATTCAAGAAATGACTAGATTAAACATAAAAATTCTAGGAATATCAGAAACAAGATGGGCGGGATGTGGAAAAGTGAAATTGGTGACCATGTCATATACTATGCAGGTAACAATGACACAAATCATCCGAATGGTGTTGCGATTATAGTCAACAAGGACATAAACAAATCTATAATCAACTGCATACCCTTTTCAGATCGTATAATATTACTACAACTAAAAGCGTCACCAAAGAATATTAACATCTTCGAAATATATGCCCCGACAATGGAAAAACCAGATGCAGAAATAGAACAACTGTACGTACACATAAATGAACTAAGAAAAAACATTAAAACAGACGAAGTAACTATTATTATGGGCGACTTCAATGCCAAAGTGGGCCAAGGCAAAGTAGAAGACATTGTGGGAAATTTTTTGTGGGCGAACAAAACGATAGAGGAGAACGACTAATACAATTTTGCCAAGAAGAAAACATGGTCATCATGAACACGTGGTTCAAGTTACCACCTAGGCGCCTCTATACATGGACGTCTCCACAACACACCCCGGAACACATTATACGAAATCAAATAGATTATCTTCTAATTAACAAGAGATATAGAAATGGACTAACAGGCGTTAAAACATATCCCGGAAGTGATGTGGGCTCAGACCATAATCCTGTTGTAGGATACATTAACATACGTCTCAAAAAACTACGAAAGCGATATGACAAGAAAATAGATTTACAGAAACTGAAAGAACCAGTCCACTGCATGCAGTTGGCTCAGACTCTAAACGAAAATATAAAAGAAAGTGGAATACACGAGTTCATAAATAATGTAATTACTGATGTAGACGATACAGACCGCACAGAGATTATCGAATCTATCTGGAACAAAATAACACTAGCCATCACAAACACACAAAATACCATAACCGGACAAAATCGTAACAAAAATAAGAAACCATGGATGACATCAGAAATGTTAACGTTAATGGACAACAGAAGAACATACAAAAACAAAAATCAACAACAATATAAACAACTAAATAAACTAATACAAAAGAAGATAAGGCAAGCGAAGGAACTATGGCTAAATGAGAAATGCAATGAAATAGAAGAATTAGAAAAGAGACACGATACTTTTAACCTACACAAAAAGATCAAAGAAACTATAGGAGGGACTAAGAAATATAACTACAACAAAATGTTAAATAACGACAACCAACTAATCACAAACAAAGAAGATCTAAAACAAGTATGGGAAGAATATATAAAACAGACCTTTGAAGATGTGAGAACTGAACAACATATAACAACAACGGAGCATGCACCAAATATATTACAAAGTGAAACAACAAGCGTAATACGAAATTCTAAAACGGCAAAGCAGCTGGACGAGACCAGATTCATAACGAATTTTTGAAACTTCTAAATGAAGAAAACATAACATTACTTACTAATCTTTTAATGCAATCTATCAAATTGGGAAAATGCCTTCTGATTGGATGACATCGGAGTTTATCACTATACCCAAAAACCCAACGCAAATAAATGCGATGATTTTCGACTCATAAGCTTGATGAGCCACGTTCTCAAGTTATTTCTAAAATTTTACACCTTAGGATATATCAGAAATGTGAAATAGATCTGAGCGACTCCCAATTTGGATTTAGAAAAGGGTTTGGTACCAGAGAAGCGTTATTTAGCCTGTCTGTTCTGCTACAAAAATGCCGTGACCAATAAAAAGATATCTACGTGTGCTTCATCGACTATGAAAAAGCCTTCGGCCATGTAAAGCACGACGAACTATTGACAGTATTGACTGAGAAAGGACTTGATCAAGAAGACATAATAGCTATTAGAAACCTATACTGGAACAAAAACGCCACAGTGAGAACAGATAATGAAAATACGGAAGCTATCTCAATTAAAAGAGGAGTGAGGCAATGTTGCATCCTCTCACCACTATTATTTAATATTTATTCAGAGACAGTTTTCGCCAAAGCCCTAGAAAACTCCGAAGACGGAATAAAAATAAACGGTAAACTTTTTAATAATATAAGGTACGCTGACGACACCGCAATAATCTCGGATAGCCTAGAAGGACTACAACGGCTGATGGATGCAGTAAGCCGTGAAGGAGACGCAATAGGATTAAAGATAAATACTAAAAGACAAAATACATGATTTTCAGGAAAACACCAATAGCACAAACACAACTTATAATATAAAATCGACAAATAGAGAAAGTACAAAATTCAATACCTGGGAAGCTGGCTGACAGAAAATGGAGACCAGAAACGGAAATAAAAATAAGAATAGAAACAGCAACATCAGCATTCCAAAACTCAAAAACTACTTACCAACCGCAGTCTTCGTCTTACAACCAGATACAGATTTGTACAGTGCTACATATACTCAATACTATTATATGGTGCTGAAGCGTGGACCCTCAAGGCTAATACAGAAAAGAGAATACAAGCTTTTGAGTACTGGGTGTTTAGAAGAATGCTACGTATATCTTGGACAGAGCATATCACAAACGAAGAGGTCCTGAGACGAATGAATAGAAGAAATGAACTCATATTAACTATTAAAAAAAGAAAAACAGCTTATCTTGGAAATTTATATCGGAATGACAAATACAATACTTTGCAGCTCATTACGGAAGGAAAAGTTGAAGGAAAAAGAGGGCGAGGTCGCAGAAGATGCTCCTGGCTTAAGAATATTAGAGACTGGACCCACATGAGTACACATGAGTTGATAAGAGACACTAAAGATAGACAAAATTTTGCCTCGATTGTTGCCAACATTCAATAATGAATAAGGCACTTTAAGAAGAAGAAAATAAAAAAAAAACATCAAAATTCATTTGGTCGAAAATGCATCTTTATTGTCTAATTTTGTTGATGCTTTATATGCAGTTTCTTCTTGGCAGCACGTGCTTTTTTTAACGCATGCACCTGACCCTTGCTATTCTCTTAATCCTGTTTATTTTATCCGTTCTAGGAGTTCTGTGAGTCTGAGCCTTAGTAGTGCCGATGCTTATCGTTTCTTGTACAGCCCCTGCAAACAGTGTTGTATGATACTTTTTCTGATACCTGTGCCAATTCAGCTATTGCTTTTTGCAAGTCAAACAATGACGATTTCCCGCGGCTATCTCTTTAATTCTTTTTTACAAAAGTGTTCTAAAAGATAAGTGGTAGCGTGTTGGAAGACTTCTATAACGGCATAGTTTTCTTGGAAACAAAAGGCGATTTTGTATTCAATGGTCACTTTTAATTCTTTATAGAAACTTGGAAAAGATGAGTAAGAGTTTTATGATGATAAAGTTTCTCGAAGGATGAACAGTAACACATTAAGAATAATTTAAATAGAGGTTGTGCCCTCCCCTCCCAAGAATGATAAAGTATTAAAAGTATTCTATGGTGGTGAAATTCTCTAGAGAATGGATGACAGTTTTATATTATATCTATAATCCAATAAAGACATAATGATAATAATTTTAGAAAAATATATATTTTGTTGTTGCTCTATCGGTTTTTTTTTTGTTATTAGTATCTTTCTTTTTGTGGTACCGTGGCCGATTGATGGTCGTTGGTTATCATCATGTTGACTACAATATTAAAGATAATAGTCTTGTCGACAGCTGCTTGCATAGTTGTATCGTAGTTCTTGGGTAACATTGTCTTAAATTTTTCAACCAAGAAGTTCCTTTTCTACTTGGTCTGAGCTTGCCTTAGTATAATTGTACATAATTTCTCAAAAATTATATAGTAATAAAAATATAATAGATTACTAACGTAATATAATAATCTGACAAATTGATAATCGAAGGTATCTTTAGTTGTCTCACTATGATGTCTGTTTTTACAAGTCACTTGCTATTTCTGGTCTCTCTTTTGACTATAATTTTTTTCCTATCTAATGGTTTTATTGTGTATATCTATATTTGTTTATTTTATTACCGTTTCTCTTAATTGTGAACGTTTTTAAATAACTTGTACTTTTTGCATGTTATATTTAACAAGATTGAAAAATAAAAAATAAAGCAAATATTAAAAAATTTCATTAAGGTTAATTTAATTCATTTGATATTTATTTTGCGCTTTTTAACGCATTATATAGTTTGCCGGCACATTGTGTTGCTGACCTCACTGAATTTGTTATCTTTACAATGAATGCAAAATTCTTGAAGCGATATAAAATTTTTAGGAGTAAATCATGTAAAATAGCCGAAACTGGAATATAGAGCTACTCCAAAATATATGCAAAAGTTTGAGGTATTCATTGAGAAAAGGGTAAAGCGATAATTAGAGGTTTTGAATGTAGATGACGTACCGGAGAGGATAATAACCCGCATTTTGTGTCTCTTTGAGGAAAAAACCAGCCCTTTTGCTACAAAGTGCGCAAATAAAACTCTCCAAAAAATACGATTTGAAGTCGCCTGCATGAAAAACCCGTTTCTCTCCGATCAACTTTGGAGTAACCTTTATTCTCCGAAAATCACGTGGAAAGACGATTGGCGTGGACAAAGAAAAACTTAGATTGAGATTGTGATAACGTTACCTTCACGGGCGAGAATTCTTTTTGGCATGGTCTGTCTTATTGAAAGCGTGGTCAGCTAAGAATAGTAAGATTCTTTAGCGCATAGAAAAATACCCTGTAAAAGTGCATATTTACAGATGCTTTTGCAAATCAGTTTTGATTGTCTCTTTTGTTTACGGGCGATTTAATTGATAAACTTTGTACTATGTACTAGAGCTTACTAAAGTTGGGTGCTGCAAGAAAACCTAAGCATCGCAGCAAACAATGCAGTGCGGAAGCAACAAATTAACATCACTATGATGGAAATGTTCCCAAATGTTAATACCATCAAATTATCGCCATGCCAGTGAGTGTTGTTTTATATACATAAAAAACATTTAGTGTTCAAAAACAACCTGTAATCATCCGTTTTCTCCTCCTGCGTGGTGAAACTCCCATCAAAATGCATCGAAAATTGAGTGAAACATGCGGTAAAGCCGTTATTACGTTGAGAAGTAAAAAAAGTTTCAACATTCTTGGGTAAATACTTTTTCAGAAAAAAAATTGCAGGCCTGAGAACTTGAACGTACCTCGTATATAGAAATGAAGATCAAACAAAAGCTAATGTATACGTTGAAACGGTTATCTCTCCAAATTAAGAAGATATGGCGATATTTACCAAATGATTATGCAGAAAATCCCTTCCAAAGCATGAAAAATGCGTGAAGCTATAATCAGTAATAGAAGTACTTCAATAAAAGGAAGGAAATTATCTACATTTTTATTTTTTCAGTATTACAGAGATCACTCTAATATTGAACAGACTGTAAGTCTGAAAGCCTTCACTTTAACTGCATGATCTGATTGGGACACTCGCATTCAGCAAACATAAACCGCCTGCTCGCGCATGCTCCAGCAACGAAATTGCCAGCTATTATGGGCAAAAATCTTGCAATTACTCCGCTATCAGAAATATTCAGATCGGCCTGCTGCATTATTCACACCCCGCGTGCAAGCGGCTGCCGCTGCCGGCGTCGCCGCGCGCAATGCCACCTTAACGGAACGTATTCCCGCTCGATGCGTTATCTTATTAACGACTTCTGGTAATTATGAGGCATTTGCAGTCGGTCTTCTAACTAATGTGTTTTTAAATTCCGTTTAAGTCCTGAATCGCAAGCGGCCCCCGGCAAGCCGCCCCCGGTGCACTCCGCCGCCCGGCGGCAGGCGTGGCGCGCGCCGTGCGCGGCGGATTAAAGTCGGAATTATTTGAATAATAGTTGGGTTTTGAGGCACGCCATTAACACCGTGTTGCCGAATAGCTCGCGAGGCGGCGAGCATCTGCCTCAAAAGCGTCTGCCGGCTCCCATTTTCAATTAACTGCCTCTACAGGTGTGCGCTTGCAAAACGCGGAACGGCAATTTGAATAATTTTATGACTGCGCGCGAAAATGGCAAAAATTTTAAGTTCGAAAGCACTCGGGCAAGCACGAGGTGAAGCTGTTACGAAATCTGCCTGAATATTTATCAGGAAAAAACTTTATTTTTGCATAATTCGTTAGCAGTTACCAAAACGTTTGATAGACCAGTAATTTCATTAATAGCATAATAGAGCAAATATGTATGCTGATTCAAGTTTTTCCTAAGTAAACCACAAATAGTAAAACTATCTAAAAATTTTATTGCTATTAGTGAAAGTATGGACTTATGTATGAAATACGATGTCAGCCAAATGCCTCCTACGACTTCGCTGACATGCGACTATTCTTTTGGCGAAGTTTCAGCCTCGAAATCGTAGCAGGTTTCTTGGCATAACCCTTGTCTTTCAAATAGCCCCAAAGGAAAAAGTCTGATGGGGTTAACTGGTCAATTGACCAGGAATTTAATTTGATGTAAAGTGAGCATTTCACGTGCTGTGTGATAGTAGCTCCATCTTGTTCAAACCACATATCATTTATGTTCAAATCTTTAGTTTTATTGAAAAAAAAGTTTTCCGTTAGCGTACCGATTGACAGTAACAGCGTTGCTAATTTTATCATAAAAAAGTACAGGCTAATGAATTCATCCAGCACTTATATTTTGACTTTTCTAGATGTGAAGCCATTTAAAGAAAAATGTGCTTAATCGCTTACAATAAGCTTGAATGGTACTGATGCGTTGGTGCACAGTATATGGTGTCATAAACACTTTGCATGTGTTTAGATACCAAGTGTAGACGTACAGATTTCCAACGTCCATAGAATCCAAATGGCACATAATTCAGATACTAAAGTTCAATTCGGCATATCCTTTTTGAGGATGATTATCACATTGATCATAAAACCGCCCAAAAGGTGCACGTTTTGAAAACTCCAATTTTATCTTACAATTTTATTGATTACTAGCTGTACCTGGCCACGCGCTGCTGTGGTTCAGTTTGGTTAACACGCGCGTATTCTAATGTAACGTTGTGTCAAAATTTCAAAGTAATCGGTGAAGAACTTTCGGAGATCTAAGATTTTGAACAAACGAACATTTACATTTTTATTTATATAGATAGATTGTAAACCCATAACAAATCGTGCGTTATCTAATAGCGCTATACCGGTTGATAATAACTTTTAAAGTTTTAAAATAAAATTTATTTTTCAATTATTTTGTATTTCGTCGGAATGTATAGTATTGTGAGAATGTTTAAAAGTCAAAATAGTTGAGTTTTTTATAATATATGTTTAGACGACCAAAAAATATTCGACGTCATCAATATCTTTGCCTTGATTGAAACCAAGAGTGACAAGTAAATGTTTCTATTTTTAATTACATTTTTTACATAGTGGCAAAACTGTATTTTGTAAAGTGCCTTTTTCCTCTTAGAGTACTGTCTTCTATCGGGGGTTATCAATCATTAAAGTGATTTATATTTTGTTGGCAGCAGCTTCAAATAATTAGTGGTATTTATTTCATGCCCCCATATTTTGAGTTTCATTTTCAAGTCTCTCAACTATTTCCTCCCGCGATCTTATATGTGATTTTAATTTTTTGTGTATGGTGATGGCCACGCCAGCCGTTGCTTTTTTATCTTTTGGGACCCCACTAAAGAACAGTATGTATTCTCCATACTCTTTGTATCCTGAGCCTTTCTTTTTGGTCTCTCTAAGTGCAACTTTGTATCTATTTAGTTGTTCATGGATTTCTGGTTTTTTTTCGTGGAGTACCTTGTACATTCCACATTAGATAGGTGAATTTCTTTTTTCTTATTTTGTGTTTGGGATTTTTAGCAACATAACTGCCCCCCTCTAGACGAGGTGTGGATTATAAATTTGACGTATTTTTCATTCTGTTTTGAGTTTTTTATCCTGTGATGGGCTGCAAGCGCATCGACAAGTTTAATTCAGCCGTTCGTTCCGAAGCAGACGCTACTTGCTAGTTTTGGTTGACGCCAAGTATTTTATTTCCTTGGTACCATCCACATCTGGAAGGCATTCCCCTATCCACCACCCGGCGACGCGCCCAATGGGGGACTAGCAACCCCTCACGGGCAATTAGTGATTTGTTACCGCTAAATGAGAAAACTGAAAAGAATCTACAGCTTAAGCGAATTACTTTTTAGCAAAAAAACATAAACTTTCTTAAGAAAAAAGTAAAAGGCATCTTTGGGTAAATTATGCTTTCATTTTATTGTTTTACTTTTACCTTCCTGTTGTCAAAGCGTTTTAAAAATAAATATTTTTTATTTATTAACGGACTCTAGTTTAGAACATAACATCTAGTTTTTCTTCAGCCTTTGTAGCGCCCAGTATTGAGCATAGGCCTCCCTTTTTGGGGGGGATTTGGCAATTAAACGCCACGCTTACCGGGCGGGTTGGCGAGTGGATAGTGAATGTACTTTTTACGACCGCCAAAGGTGTTTGTATGACGGCCGGAGAGCATTAAATGTTTTTGTCATTGCCGGGGTTCGAACCCGGACCCGCCGTGCGTCAGTTTGGCAGGTTGAGGCCTTTACCTCGCGGCTGTCGTGCTCTCTAACACCTAGTAATCTAACATAAATAATAAGGTCAGGAAACCGACAAAATAGGTTTCTTATCGTAGATATATTAATAGTTAATTAAATATGTTTACAGTTTTTAAACAACTGACAAATAATAACAAAGAATTTCAAACTAATTTTTTATATAAAAGTAATTAAATAAATACGGACATAATGACGTTTTCTGATTATTCTAGAAATTTTTTCAAATTATCTGTTCAAGTATTATACTTGGTTTTGCTCCAAAGATTCAAATCAGTTTGCTACCGAGCAGCTAGATTGCAACAAAAAATTAAAGAGAAGGGAAGATTAGTTACAAAGATCTTTCCTAGGGATAAGCTTTAACATTATCATCTCATGTGAGACAATAGATATATAAATCACTTTTTAAGTATTAGGAGCATTTTGTTTAGGCAGTATATCTCGGAATATAATGTAGAAGACAAACTTAACGGTGCTTGGACAACCACCTTATAGGGTATTTAATAATAAAACCTAATATCTTATACCAAATTCTTTGTTTACAAAAATGTTGTAGTCTCAATGCTACTCTATGACACCAAAATATTAATTACTTTTATTAGCAGAAAATTCATTTCATTATAAAGGAAACTTACTGCATCTAATCTCCAAGGAGAAGCTTCTAATTTAGATGGAGAGAATATGTCTAATACATGACACTAGACATGGGTAGAAGATAACAAGGCGTCTCTTTGAGACTTTATGAAGATAATAAAATACTTGCTGTTGTAATGTTTGAATAAAAATGTTATAAAGACAAAGAGTTCAGACGATGAATATGCAATTTGTATCGAACTTAACCTCACCCTACCTTATACATAAATAATTTGTGTGCTTGCGTATTTCACCCTATTCTATTAGGATTGTAGTTACTATACAGTGAACGTTATGCACAAAAATAGTTGGAAACGAATTGCAGTAGATGATAAAATGGTTTAATTCAAATTAGAAGGAAAAAAAATCAAAATGCTGACAAAAAAATTTGTAAAATCGCTATGTTCTTAATGGCATCTTACCATTACCTAATTTTTGCATTAGAACAATAGTTTTATCTGAAAACAAACATTTGTTACTTTCTAGTTTGCAGCAATTTAGAGTTGGTATGTATTAACTTACCTTTTTCCCATCGACTGTACTAATAAATTTACTTTGCCTGGATATGAGTATTTTTTTATAATTTGCCTATAAAATGCTTTAATTTAATGTAATTCAAATAGGCTAGAGTTAATAGTTGGAAACATTTTTTACTTTACCGTTAAATCTGATCCGTCTTTAAAGTATAATACAATTTATTAGGCTACGAAATCGCTTACTATGAATTGTAAAAATGGATAACAGAGCTTAAATAGCTTGGGTACGAAAATATTTTATTTAAGATATATAGATACATACAACCAACCACAACCTCACATCTTCATCAACGAACGTACGCACAAGCAGCGAGCCAAAACAATCACACAGAACCACAATTAAATTTAGAAAATCAATTGTCAGCATTTCTAAATGAATTTAAAAGTATGTTTGCACAGCTAATAAACCAGAACAGTATGATTCTAAATCTACTAACCACAGTTATTGGGAAACTGCAACCATGAATAATTTAAACACTTAGAATTGCGACATGGAATGCTAACGGCCTGCTAAATCATAAGAAGGAATTATAACATTTTTAAATATAAATAAGATTGACATCCTGCTCATTTCTGAATCACATTTCACCAACCTGACAACATTTAACATACCTCAATACTTCACATACAGTACTCCCCACCCAGACGGCACTGCCCATGCTGGCTCAGTAATACTTATTCGCAAATCTATCTCGCATCACAAATTACCCAAATTTCAAACAGACAAAATACAAGCTACCAGCGTCAAAATAAAGGCCAACCCATGGCAACTCACCGTCACCGCGATATACAGCCCGCCACGGCACGCAATATCTACAGATGAATACAAAGACTTCTTCAGCACTCTTGCTACTAGAGTTATAGCGGGGGGAGACTGGAACGCTAAACACACGAACCGGGGGTCTCGACTAATTACAACAAAAGGCCGAAATCTACTACAGGCAATGAGCGATAACAACTATGACTTTCTTAGTAGCGGTGAACCCACTCACTGGCCAAGTGATCCTAGAAAACCCCCTAATCTCCTGGACTTCTTCATAACAAGAGGAATAGCAAGAAATAACTATAAAAGAATCTAACTACGATCTCGCATATGACCACACTGCAGTTACGACCAGCATAAGCACTATTGTTATCACAAAATCACCCCCACCTAAACTAACCTCGAAAAACACCGATTCGTCTTCCTTTCAGCAACACCTAGAAAAAGTAAATCTCAAGCTGCGGATCAAATCTGCTACAGACCTTGACGAAGTAGCGCAATACTTCATTCAAGTAGTTCAAGAAGCAGCCTGGAAATCAACTCCATAACATGAACAAAATACAACAAATATCACGAATATACCACTACACATTCGTCAACTGATAGTCGAAAAATGCCGCACTAGACGAATTTGGGAAAGATCACGAAATGTTGGAGACCAACATATCTACAATCGGTTAAGCCGAAAACTGAAAAAAGCCCCCCACGGATGTGCAAAATAACACCTTTGAACATTATATTACCAATCTATCTGCAAATGACTAGACACTATGGAAAGCTACAAAAAAGCTAAAAAGACCGCAGACACCGGTACCACCTATCCGTCAACCAAATGGCGAGTGTGGTCGTTCTGATAAAGAAAAGGCAAACGTTTTTGCCTTACATTTAACCAATGTCTTTAAAACTGAGCCAGACCATAGTGACCAAGAAATAGAAGGTTTTATCGACACACCTTGCCACTGTCTCTACCTATAAAAGCCTTCTCTCCCACGGAAGTACAGGAAGAAATGAAATTGCTAAACATACGCAAGGCCCCAGGATATGATCTCATCACAGGAGAAGTTCTAAAACACCTGCCTAAGAAAGCCCTCGTTCTCCTAACAACCATATTTAATGGCATACTTCGGCTATCGTATTTCCCTACAATCTGGAAATATGCGGAAATAATAATGATCCATAAACCAGAAAAGCCTCCACAACAACCGTCATCTTATAGACCCATTAGCCTGCTACCCATCGCAAGCAAGACTCTTACTCAAAAGACTATATGCGAATCATAATTTCCTAACTATACTCCTCAATCACCAATTCGGGTTCCGAGAACACCATTCCACAACCCAACAAGTCCACAGAATCGTTAACACAATATCCCGAGATTTGAAGACAAGAAATTCTGCAACGCGGTTTTCCATGACTTCTCACAAGCTGTCGATAAAGTTTGGCACAGAGGCTTACTTTTTAAACTAAAAAACTCTCTATCCCACGACTACTTCCTCCTTCTTAAATTATATCTAACTAACAGACATTCAGAGCAACACTCGAACTTCTACCCTATTAACTCTGGAGTGGCTGAAGGCAGCGTACTAGGACCACTGCTTTTCCTCATTTACACCGCAAACATACCTGAAACTGCCGACACACAAATAGCTTCCTTTGCTGATGACGTGGCAGACATTGCCACCGACGAGAATCCCATAAACGCCTCCGCGAACTTACAAAGCTACCTTAACGTACTTCAAGTATGGTACACTATATGGGGAACAAAAATTAACTCAGCTAAATCAGTGCAAGTTACGTTTACCATGAGACGGGTAGTCGTCTCATTGTTCATCGTTACAGGTGGACACAACTTGACACAAAATTACGACAAATGCAACGACTCATTGGCAGAAAATCAAAACTCGCACTAAATAACAAAATACTGATCTATAAAATTATACTGAAACCCATATGGACAAATGGCCTCCAACTCTGGGGATGTGCGAAACCGTCATCGATCCATAGTATACAAAGATTCCAATCCAAAGCACTAAGAGTACTTTCTAACGCTCTATGGTAAACCAAACAACTAAACACTTCATACCGACCTGAAGATCCCATTTGTCACAAGTGAAATTTCGAAAATGAATGCCTCTTACAACATGCAGATAGCTCACCATACAAACGAGCTAATAGACCAGCTCTACATCAATGGCCCACCCATACGAAGACTGCACAGAATATGGCCCCCGGACTTATTACCATAATTAAATAAAAACCCTATAACATATTTACTTAATACTCTATACATATGTAGATTGTAAATGAGCACATTGTCATATAAAAAAAAAGATATGTAGATGCAAATAAAATTTTTATGATTTTTTATATTGTATTATTTTAAGGTTCTTAGGCTATAAAGAACACATTTTCTCCAGACCTTCAAACATCGTAATTTATCTAACGAAAGCAGTAATTATGGCATTTTTTTAAATATCCATTTGAACCAATATTTAAATATACAAGTAGCAGTAAATCAGACCAAATGCTCACACTTATGTAAAAACATAGTAATTCTAAACTACACCACATTGACACTATTGGAAACGGGGTAATAAAAATGGTTGGCTGGCCAGTGCCACCGCTTTAACGACGAAATAAATAAATTCTTAGCGGAAGTCGTTGACTGCAACCTTACCATGCGTTAGCAGCTTCTATAATTTACTACAAAACCATAACATTAATTATAAAACTTTGCTGCGTAAACTTCATAAATAAAAGTGCCAGGAAAGTGCAAGTCACATATTTAGGCTTGCATGAGCTCTTGGCAGCGGCGCAAGATAAAGCGGTAAATTGCGTGTAATTACGGCTGCTCATCAGCTACCTTCTGCCGATGCCTGGCCAAATTTCGGTTAGCTGGGCCAAGAAGGTTGCGATTCAACTGCGTAATTTAATTTTTTACAAAAATAAAGTTCCACGCGCGGGTTAACAGAACACGGTTGGATTAAAAATATCGCGTGAAATTGACGAGCTTTTTTTAATCTTTGTAGGTAAGGAACAAGACAATGTCACGTCGTACTTTGCTTTTTCTTTAAGTTGTCTTAGACAAGTATATTTAATCTTTTATCTGCTGTACATAACAGAATAATTTAGTTGATACAATTACATGCAGTGTTTCATCTTGTAGATAATATTAACCATCGTTGCCCAGTTTCCACTATATCAAGATTGAAACAAAATTTGAACCTTTAAGGTTTCCTTCAAAATTTTATATACATTTGAGGCATACAATCTATCAAAATACAACATTATAAAAACATCTATGCTATAACTTCAGGATGATCCAAATTAAACTTTAGGATTTGAATTGCGCGCTGCTTGCGTTCTGTAAACTTCGGAAGTGTGCATTTGTACAGTTGGTATCTAAACTCATGGCAAAGTCCATTAAAGACTACTAAAAACATTGCACATTTGTAAACTGGATTTTAGAGAATATAATAGTCAATGTTGATTTTTACAAAAAAAACCTTTTTTCTTTAAACGGATCTGAATTGTCAAAACTGTAGCGTCTGGGTTAGTAAAAATCCACGTACTATTCATGAAAAAGCAATGCATACACAAAAATGCAATATCTGGGCTGGAGGAATCATGGGGCCGTACTTTTTTGGGGACAAAGCTGGCAACGGTGTACGTAATTGAGAGATGCTAATCAATTTTTTTTAAATAAAACCAACGATTTGAACTTGAAAGACATGTGGTTTCAACAAGATGGAGACATGTCACACCGCACTTGAACCACTCACTTTACATCAAGCCAAATTTCCTGGTCGTCTTATCTCACAAAGGGGTAATATTGATTGTTCACGACGACCTTGGGATCAAACCCTATTGGATATTTTTCTCCGAAGATAATTAAAGAAAAGGATATATTTCAATAAATTTGCTATGATTCTAGGTCTAAAAGGGAGCATCAAACGTATAATTGCTAAAGTAACACCGGATTTATAGGAAGGCATTATGGCCGATATCATATTTTATGTGTAATTGCTATGTTTGTACATAAACCGATAGTGATAAAATTTAAATTTGTTTCAATATTTTGTGTTTCATTTAGAAGAAAATACCCCAAAGTTTAATTTAGATCATTCTATAGACGTTTAAAAGCTAGAATGTACATTTACAGTAGAGGTCATTAAGTAACAGAATTATATGTGCTTAACATAGACAAAATCAAAGAATTAGTTTTTTTGCAACGTCTACAATGGCAGGGATAAACTTTTTAAAGGTACAAACGGAAGTATTATAAAATATACAAATATTTTTATACAGATAAGGGATGACATTTTGTATAATAACAAATATTCTATCCGATATCAATAATCTGTTTGTGGTTTCTCCAAAAAGGGCCAATGCTTTTAAGCACCTCCATCAGTATTTTTCTTCATTCAATTCAACGCATTTCTAATTTTTTCATATAGTGTCCAATACACTTTTGTGATTGCAGTGCTAATTTACGTTTAAAGCATTGCTACTTCAGTTAATAAAAATATATACAGACAAAAAATGTTAATTTTTGAGTTACCATGAGTATGTTTTATAATATTGATAAGTTCGGGACACTATATAGCTACCCTTACCTATTTGTTTGCTTAAACAGTCTTCTCTGTCAATAACTGAATTAAATGAGAGTCCTGATAACCTTTCTGTATCCTTTTTAAAAGCTTGTATACCATACGCTTTTTAATTCTGTGTTGTTAGCTAACTGTCTTTCTGATCACCTAAACACTCTTGCCAATCATTTTTTTAACTCTTTGTTTCTCCTTTTTCTTATTTTACCTTTCCGCTTCCTAATTTTCACCTGTTTCAACCTTCTCTTTGTCTTTCTTATCTACTGCTGTATCATGCTCTTCATCCGTCTTTAAAAAGATTGGTCCTTTTCGTTTGCCACCAGATACCCCCAAGCTTCTTTTCATTCTATTATCTTCTAATTAAGTTGTTATGCCAAAAATTATATGTTGTAAAATATTTTATTTTTTCCGAGAGTAATGCCTGAAAGCTAATTGGTGAACATTTCTTGATATTTATTGTTTCTAAGTAATCTGAGTACAATGAGTAATTTGACCAGAGGTTTATAAAATAATCCGTATAATTACAATGGCCCAACAGTTTAATTTTGGTTTGCTGCTTGGTTATGTTGCCATTTACCATTCTCTACATAGTTATAAACCTTTTTTCTCTTCAGCACTCGACTTTTTATCTCAAACTATGTACATTTAGATGTTTCTAACTAATGATATGATTAGAAACCTTATTTATTCTATTGATAATTAATTCATCGCCCAGTATCCCAAGTAAAGCAATTTTAATTCGAGCACAACTGCAATTAATATTAAAAAAATTTTATTTTTGAATATTCAAATAAAGTATTATAGTATATGAGTAATTAATTTTTTGAAGATAATATTTAAAGGGGGAGGAAGGTATTTTTTGTTATAGTAGGTTAAAACGTTAACGTTTTAAGAATGTACTTTATTGTGAGGTGATAATAAACCATTTTGCGCATTATAATTATCTTACACTTGTATGGCATGTATTAATGTAAATAGATACTAGTGAAAAAAAAATTGAGCACGAAAATAAAAATGCATTTATAAAAGATTATCTACACTCCTCCATTATGGTATGCAGGAGAGTCATGGACAATAACAGACAAACATAGAACTAAATCAACGACAGGTGATGGAAAATGCAAGAAGAGAAAAAATGTAAGAAAAAATCTACAACATGACCCTATAGTGCAAATCCTAAAAAGAAAACAACTACAATAGCATGGCCGCATAATCCGTAAGGAAAACAGATATCCAAACAAAGTATTTGAAAAGAGAAGGAAAGGTTAAAGACCGAAGGGAAACCTGGAATAGCAAAGACATCGCTAGATGAAATGGAAAGATCTGGCAACAACTGAGAATCTTAGCTAGAAACAGAAGAGAATGTAGAAAATAATACAGTGCTTCAACGCTGTAAGACAAATGAGAGAAGATAAAGTATGGGAGTAAATTTAGTTACTTTTAAATTCTTTCAATTTTGTCAAGTGTTCAACAAATATTAATTTTTACAGAGGCTTCAAACTTTTGAATTTGGTTGACGCAGTTTTTCCACAACCTCCACTTATTCACAGTAAATTTCTCGTTTTTAGTTTTTTTATCTTTATAAGTAGAAAAGCATTTTTAAAAATGATAATTGATTGTTAAATATTATATTTAAACTTTTGTACTTCTGACATATTACCGGTGCTTAAACTTGCAAATGTGTTTTTTGAAGAGTCTTTACATGTCGAGTTTCCGAGTTCGCATTTGATTCTGAAAGAGTAAAGCCATACATGTCGTCGCTTTGTTAAAAGATCAAGTGCTGCAACAGTTAAGTAATAGTGAGAGGTCGCCAGGTCACTTTAGATCCATCTGGCCTAGGTGACTTTACTTTACCTAGGTGGATACCCACTTTTATTATCGTCCGGATGCCCTCGTAATGAGACACTAATTTTTAACAGTAGACACAATTATTATCAATCTCCTTGTCCAGTCCAGCAAATTTTTTTTTATCTTTAACCCTAATAACTTACAATCATCAATTGCTTTCTCAACTACACCAGCTTCTACTCCTGTATTTAATCAATATGCTGTACCTGTAGCTACGCCGCTCAAAAAGCAATCAACACAGCAAACTTCTAACAAAAACTAAGAAGTAACGCAGGAAAATACTCACGACTGGCAAGTAGTTAAAAAAGGAAAAACCTAATCCTACGAAAATCTACAGATGAACTTGAATCAGTTTTATCTAAATGCACACAACATATTTTCAGTATTTACCGACAATGACGTTAATATGCTGAAAAATGAGTCAACTACCGCAGTTAAAATTCAATCGGACTAAAACCACCGCCAATATTTATATACGGCGTAACTATTTTTAAAATTATGGTAAACAATCTCGCGATGATGAAACATACCATAGCAAGACCCTAGCAGATAATAGGTTAAAATGAACGCCCTCAGCATTGATACTTACAGAAAGCTAATCAGCCACCTAAGAGATAAAAAGATAATTTACCACATCTATCAACTAAAGCAAGAGAGATCCTATAGAATTGTCATAAGGAATCTTCACCATTCAATCCCAATTGGTGATATACAAGCGGAACTGGAAGGGGCTGCTCACAAAGTCTGCAATATGTTAAATATAGGGCACAGAATAACTAAAAAACCTTTTTCGTTGTTCTACGTCGATCTAGAACTCAAAGAAAACAATCATAAAATCTTTGAACTGAAAGTCATCTGTGGTACGATAATAACCATCGAACCTACTAGGAAGAAAAGTGGAATAATACAGTGTAATAGATGCCAGTACTATGGACATTCCAAGGTATATTGCACTAAACCATTCAACTGCGTGAAATGCGGTGGGCCGCACAATACTTCCATATGTATTAAGACAAGAGGTACCCCAGCAAAATGTGTACTCTGCGGCGGCGACCGCCCGGCCAACTATAAAAGCTGCAAGGGTTATTAGGATCTCTTGTACTTAAGAAGTAAATTAAGTCACACATTCCAATATAATTCTAATGCCACAAGATCACGCCGAAACTCCCTTTATGAAACCCATTTTATTTCTAATACATCAGAGACCACAAACAACAAGTACATAAACACTCAGAATATGTCTTAAGCTCAGGCAACTTCTGGAACAACAGAATTCGATACAATAAATGACTTATTCTCTATAAATACTCAGCAATTGATCTTCTTCTTATCAGAATTCAAAACCATGTTCGTCCAGATGATGCAACAGAACTACATGATGTTAAATTTACTAACAAGTCTCGTCAACAAACATTAACAATTTAAGTTAAGTACACAAAAATTGCAAACTGGAAAGCAAATGGATTTGTTAACCATAAATTTGGATTAACTATACCGTGTACAGCACCTGTCACCCTGATGGTACTGCGCATGGCGGCTCCGTAATTCTCATTCGCAGCAGCGTCTCGCATTACGAGCTTTCTAAGTACCAAGCGGCACATATACAAGCTACTAGTGTAAAAAGTAATGCCTCACATTGGACCTACACTGCAACAGTCATCTATTGCCCCCCTCGCTATACAATATCGACAGATTAATTCAAAATCTTTTTCCAAACACTAGACCAAAAAATTATTGTTGGGGGTGACTGAAACGCAAAACATACATACACACTGGGGATTTAAATTAATCACCACGAAAGGCCAAAACCTGTTTCGAACAATGAATAATAACAATTACATACATCTTTTAACTGATAAACCCACCTGCTGACCCTCTGATACGCAAAAAATCCCTGACCTGCTAGACTTTTTCATAGCTACAAGAATCTCTGAAAACTATCATGTCGAAGATAACTATAACCTCTCATCTGACCACTCTCCTGTCATTATAACCCTTGACACAGAAGTAATACTCAAATCAATAAATCCTGCTCTGTCCACTTGACTAACAGACTGGGAGCAATTCCTAAACCATATTCAAGATAATATTAACAAAACAGAGAAATAAAGATTTAGACAATACGGTTCAATACTTCACTGAATTTATTTAGAAAGTAGTATTATTGTTCACACCTAAATCCAATATAATACAACATAATACCACTCCAAATCCGTAAACTAATTTCTGAGAAGAGTCAGGCTAGAGAAAGATGAAACAGATCTTGTAATCTTGCAGATAAACAAATTTACAACAGATTGACTAGAAGACTCAGTAAAAAAGTAATATCAGTAAAAAGAACATCAAAATTCCAGCTTTGAAAACTACATTACAATGCTAAACAAAGAAGACTACTTTGTTTGAAGGGTCACAAAAAAAGTTTAAGCGTCCTCAAATTAACGTACCACCAATACAAAAATAAAATGGCAGCCGGGCAAGATCTGATATCAAAAAAACCGAAGAATTCTCTCACTATCTCTCAGAAGTTTTCTCACCATTCGACAAAGTGCCAAATAGCTAACTTCTTGGATATTCCTTGTTAGTTGTAACTACCAATCAAGCCGTTTACCTCTAATGTAGTCAGTAATGGGATTAAGGAATTAAGTAACCATAAAGCACCAGGTTACGCTTTGATAACAGCACAAATCCTAAAGCACCTTTTAAAAAAGCTGTTATTCTTCTGACCAATATCTTCAACAGGATGCTCAGTCAGACTTACTTTCTCATAAAATGGAAATATGCACAGGTCCTAATGATACTTAAGCCGGGTAAACCAACACACTTAATTAACTCAGATAGACTAATCAGCCTGTTACCTCTCCCTGGAAAACTATTTGAAAAGCTTCTCTTAAGTAAACTACACGACGATTTAAACATGACCGCCCTGATACTAAATTATGAATTGAGATTTAGGAAACGCAACTCAACAGTTCAATAAACCCACTAAATCGTCAATTTGATATTAATAAGCCCATAGGAGAAAAAGTTCTGCACCGCAGCCTTTTTGAACGTCAAACAGGCTTTCGACAAGGTGTGGCATGTCGGATTATTATATAAATGAAGGCAACGATTACCGAGCACCTATTATCATTTGATAAAATCATACCTTACCAACCGCTACCATACAGTAAAACACAACAATCAACTCTCTACGTAACACCCAATAAAAGCAGATGTATCACAGGGTAGCGTCCTTGGTCCCTTCCTGTACCTTCTTAACGCATCTTATATTCCAGAAACCAAAAATACCTTTATCGCTGCATACACTGACGATATCGCGATACTTTCTACACATTAAGAAGCTGCTGAAGGTACACTACATCTACAAACACACTTGAACCGTCTGAGTGATTGGATTGACCTTTGGAGAATCAAGATAAACGAAGACAAATCTCTATAAGTAACATTTACAACTAGAAAAATCACACGTCCTTCCATAACATTTAAGGGTATTTCCCTGTCGGTTAAAACAGAGACCAAGTATGTTGTACTCTACCTAGACAGACAACTAACTTGGTCTCCACATCTTAGAGCAAAAAAGAAGCAGATTGATTTAAAATTTAAGTAAATCTATTAGCTGCTTGCACCTAAATCCAAACTCCCAACTAAAAATTAATTCCTGCAATATAAAACAATCTTTATGTCTATCTGGAGATATGGTATCCAATTATAAGAGTTAAGAAAGCAAATATAAATATTATACAACAAACACAAAGAAAAATTCTTCAAGCCCTTGTAAATACACTCTGATTTGTAAGCAACCGAACCCTACACGAGGGTTTCAACATACTGTTCGTAATAGATGTAAGAGAAGAGTCAGCCTTAGACTTTGCAAAACTACACGAACATGAAACCACCTCATTATACAACTCATGGACCTTCTTTAAACCAAAAGGTTCAGCAAACAATGGTCTATAGATCTGAGCTGATGAAGAATGCAATTCAAGTCATCTCAGTTAACCCCAAAGGAATCGTCGCTGGAAGAAGGCCCTTGCATGCCTCAACAGACAACATATTTACTGAATACTATTATAATACCGAAGTAAATTGTAAATTTGCCATTTTATCTAAAAAATAATAATAAAAAACATGTGAGTTTCCGCTTTTATTAGAGAAAGTTTCTTTGATTATAAGAATGAGCAATTTAAATTTAAAACTCGCCCTATAATAGTTATTACTTTAAATTTATGTTTCTGGTAACGTGTAAAAAATAGAAATAGTAACACTCATAAAAAAAACACCCTGTATTTACATTTTTAATTAGGTTGAGTACAACACTGCAGTTGGTTCGTCAATTTAGATGTAAATTACGTGCAATTACACTAGTGTTTCTTCGAGGCTAAGTATTGTAAATTTTCTGTACGAGAAGTTTACACGTCAAATGACAAGGTAAATAAACGGTTATATTAAAAACCAATTATCATTATTAAAACAGTTGTAGTCTAATTACTTTTTAATGACACGTTAGTTTTAACCAAGTTTTATAGCAGCAACGTGATAAAGTGAGCTAAAAATTCAATAGCTGCAACTGCAGAACCTGCAAGTTTGAAGGCAGAAAATTTATTACTTCACTAATTATCACAATTTATTAAAAACAGAGTAATCAACGTACAAAAGTAATAATTCGCTACTTTCCACATGTATTGATTTTATGGTATTTCTCGTAATACTGTAGTTCTTCATACTATTTACTATTGTAACATTAGCAGCAAAGCTCAAATAAAATATGAAAAAGTTTCATTATAATTTACAAAAGTCGTCACTTTTGAAATTACGCATGCATAACTATGGTCAAGGTAAACGGGTTCCTCCAAGTTAGTCAATTTTATTATCCTGTCGCTTCCGTAATAAATGAGGCGATTACACAAATTATGTGACTGTTGCAGTATTTTATAATATAAGAATGTTAGTGGATGTAGCTTTCAAGACTTTTTAAAAGTTGAAAATCGAAAAATTTAATAGCCTTTAAACTGCAAAAAATAATATGGTGGATGATTCGTAAAATAAACTTATCTAAAACGTCCGTGTTTGTTACAGAATGGACGTTGTAAACGTTTTTACTTGGAGCAAACTTAAGGTGTCAAATAATAGAGCAAGGCGTTTGGCAAAACACTGAAGGGTGTTTACTACAGATGAAAAGCTTGTCTCGATGTAACAAGAAAACGAAAAACAACCAGCAATTTTAGTCGCACGACCAAAGATGTAGAAGAGCTATGATTCTAACTTTAAGCTATATTCCTCAGTGGTAATCGCGATGATTATAACAAATAGGAAATGTAGGAATAAAAAGTTGCAAACTAAATTACTTAAATAAGATTAACAAAATTATGTAATTTTAGTTACATATCTAAGAGATCGAATGTATTGAGCGTTATGGGATATCTTGGTATTTTATCTTTTTTTCGGAACGGGGTCTTCTCAATTTCATTGCACCTCTATTAATCTTATATAGTGCGTGGTTTTCTGCGAAGATTCGAATCAGTTTTGCTCCGGAATAGCCGGATTGAGTATGCGGTGCTAATTTGAGTTTAAAATACTTAACCGATTAATTATTCAAACAAACCCAAACAAACCTTGAATTATTTATAACTGCTATCCGGGGAACATAAAATATAAATTTTATTGAGGTTATTTGAAACGGGGAATGCAGCTCGCTGGTTTGTGTTTGTTTAGTGTCAAAGAGTTTTTAGAATTTAACAAAGGGTTATTTTGAAGGGTATACTAAATTTAGATTTAGAGGCTTTATTAATTGGATTTCAATACTACAGTATAAAAGCTTAATAGCTTTTTGAAAAGTTATTATAACTATAAAAAATATTTACACCCTGTACCAGTATTTAAATTAAAATTTCTCATGGAACATTATTAAGAACAAAAAAAAAACAGGATCTGTTAAGAACAATTGTGTTGTAGTAGTTGCCTATTGCTAAAATTATATATATTAAAAGTATGATGAATACAGCAAGGCTCGACCCAATACTAACATAAACGGTAAAGTAATGCTTAAAGGAAGTAGAGTTGCACGAAAGAATTTCTGTAAGAAACTTTTAAGAAAGACAACGAATTGAAAATGATAGAATATATAAAATCGCACCAAAAGTGGATACTACTACAAGAGAATCAAGTTCTATGGACTAACAAATCCAAATTTAAATTTTTTGGTTTTACAAGAAGACACTGTTCGACAGGTGGGACAGACATCAGAATAATGTATTGTACTGTAAAACATGGTCTAGGTATTGTGATAATTTGAGGATGTTTTGTCTACTTACCGGGCTAGACAGGAGACTTAGCGCAAATTGAAAAAAATTCCAAAAGAAACTTCTAAAATCCGATGTTTTACTATTGGGCAAGAAAATTATTAAGTATGATTTCGTCTTCCAAGAAGATGATAATGCAAAACTTTATTCTAAATTGAGTAAGAATGGTTTAGAGTTACTGCGGGATTAAATTGTCTGAAAGAGAATGTTTCGGTTCCTGCAGTTTGATGATTTGTCCCTGAATTAGTTGTTTTGATATTAACTTTCTAAATTACAAAGAACAGCATTTTCTTCTCACCAGTTTAGAATAGATTCTCAAAACCACCTCATCCTCCCCATCATAAGTTTTGAAGCGAGCTTAAATGCGCTAATTACATTCATGCGCCTTTTTAAATCTTTTGAGGCGTAGTCCAATAGCGTTATAGATTTCAATATGTTGTTTAAATATTTGCACATTAGGAAGTAGCTCAGTATACATGACGTTTTTTAAGCAAGCTCACAGATAAAAGTTAAAAAGGCTTTACCTCCGATGACTGGACGCCAGTAAAACTGTTATTGAGAAACTGAAGAAAGCTAAAGCTTACTGTGTGTCAGCAAGATGTCTGTTGTACCGCCGATGGTACTTCTTCAAGAAGTAAAGTTAAGGTGTTTCTTAAGAATTTCAGATATAAAATCATTAAGGGGCTTGTAAAAAAGCAATTGATACAACTAGGTAATCTTCAATAATTTTATTTTAGAGGAATTTGCATATCATACAAAACGATTGTTGTGTAGATTGATAATGTCATTCCTAACAAAGGTTGTTATAATATAATGATAGTTGTTGTAGACACTAGAAGAAAACTTTTTTTGGAGAAAAATTGACTTACGATAATTTCTGTACACTTGTAAGTGATAGGATGTAGCTCTTCTTATTTGGGATTCCGCGTTTTACTTTCATGCAGTAAGGAAGTGTTCCAAGCTCGTAGTGACAAGTGAGTGCAACGCGCGGAAATCGTTGACACTCGGGTCACCTATATCAGTATACCTCAACTGATATAAACTTTTTTTACGTTATATATTTTTGAAACACCAGCGAACTAATCGCAAGTCATCAACATGAATTACAATAGCAGCAATTATTATTATCAACAGCCAACAACTGCTCAACGGGGTTTCCAGCCTCCCATTAATTTCAATCAGACGACAAGCCAGGTAATACCACTATCTTCTGTTATAAATGCCTCTTACATACCTATTAACCAGCAATATATACCCCACAGACAAATTTCAAACACATTTTCCCAAACACCGTTACAGATACATAACCCTATCACATCAACGCAATCAAATAACATGCTCAATAACGATGCAATAAGTAACATGAATACTGAATACTGAAAACAATATTGAACTATCTAATACACCAAGTAAAGATTGGCAATGTGTCAGAAATAATAAACGTAAACGAATATCTAAACAACCAGCATCAGCGAACACTATGATACCTACTATAGATAATAACAGATACTCGGTCCTCACAAATTTTACTGATGCGGCTGAAATAGAAAATACATCAAACACACGGAAAAATAAAACAATCAAACCACCACTAATATTTGTACAAGGGGCTACGGACTTTAATAAAATGTTCGCAGCACTAACAGATGCTGCAGAATCAGAACAATACAAAACTAAAGCACTGGCTGATAACGTAATTAAAGGATCTGACAACACGGCTGGTATATATCGCAAGCTAATCACACTCATGAAAGAATCAACGTCATATATCACACCTATCAGATGAAAGAAAATAAAGCATACCGTGTCGTCATCCGTAACTTACACCACTCTGTTCCCACAAAAGAAATAGCCGATTTACTGGAGGAGAACGGTCACAAAGTGAGATCCGTAACCAACATTAAACACCAAATAACAAAAATGCCCTTGCCAATATTATTTGGAGACTTGGAACCTGCGCCAAGTAACAAAGACATTTATAACCTCAGGTTTTTACGAAACAAAATTATAAAGGTCGAACCACCACACAGAAATACAACAATCGTACAGTGTATGAGGTGCCAACAGTATAACCATACTTAAGCCTACTGTAACCGCCTATTTGTATGTGTAAAATGCGGCGGCTCACACGATACCCGATCTTGTAAGAAGATAAAAGACTTACCTGCCAAATGTGCTCTCTGTGGCGATGAGCACCCGGCTAATTATCGAGGCTGTACCGTACATAAGGAACTTCAAAATAAGTTAAGATCCAACACATCTTTCAAACTCGATCCACAACATCAAACAAGTTCCAATAACGACTTCATCAAACTCACCCAATCTTCCCTAATCATCACAACCCATAAACCTATAGTTAGGCCGTTCAAGGAAATACAAACACTACACAAGCACAACCCAAAGATGTAACCCTACAAAAATTTCTAGAAGAATTTAAAGCTATGTTTTCACAACTGATGCAACAAAACAACATGGTAATAAACATGTTGTCCACAGTCATAAGTAAACTTGTAAGCCAATGGATAATTCACTCCGTATATCTTTATGGAATGCTAATGGCATCCTGTCAAAAATTTATAAAATTGAACCATTTTTAAAGCTAAATAATATAGATATCCCACTTATATCTGAGACACACTATACAGACAGGTCTTTTCTAAAAATAGCACACTCTACATATGCTATAACACAGAACATCCTGACGGTACAGCGCACGGAGGCAAAGCTATATTAATACGGAGCTCAATCGCTCACAATGAACTGGAAAAGTACGAAGAACCGTTTCTCCAAGCAACTACTATTCAAGTCTACAAATTATCACATCCACTAGTAATCTCTGTTGCGTATTGCCCACCCAGGCATAGACTTACCAAAGACGTCCTCAAGCCATTCTTTCAATCTCTTGGCAACAACTTTATATGTGGAGGTGACTATAACTAGAAACATACCTATTGGGGCTCTCGTTTAATAACTACCAGAGGCAGAGCTTTAAATGAACTCATCAGCGAAGAAAACTATGGCTCCCTATCCACCGGAGAGCCCACGTACTGGCCCACGGATCTAAATAAGGTACCTGATTTACTGGACTTCTTTATCACCCAAGGTATATCCTCTACCTATACAGATATACTCAGCAGCACTGACCTATCATCCGATCATACAACAGTCATTGCTACAATTAGCACTACAATTATTAAAAGACAACCTACACCATCCTTATACAACCGAAAATCGACTGGGACGAATTCAGAAGGCTTTTGCCAGAAAATCTCCAAACCAACATCAGCCTGCGCACCCCTAATGATATAGAGGAAGCCACAGAACACTTCACCACTACTGTTCAATCTGCAGCCTGGAGGGCTACGCCCAAACTTCTAAATACGGTACGACAGGATGGAAATATCACCAATGAAATCCTTGAACTCAAAAAAAAAGAAGAGCAAGATCTAAATGGCACAGGACTCGAAACGCAGCTGAAAAAACAATATTTAATAGACTAACCAATGCCCTCAAGAATAAACTCAAACTGCACAAGCAAGAAACTTTTGAACACTATCTAACTTCCTTGTCCCGAGCCGACCACAGTATATGGAAAGTTTCTAAAGCTAATAAAAGACCACAGGCTGTTAATCCACCTTTAAGAAAACCAAATAATGACTGGGCTAAGACAGATCAAGAAAAAGCAGATCTCTTCGCCCAGCACTTTGCCCAAGTTTTCACCCCCTACTCTACTGCACCCGATGTTGAGATTCAATGGCCATCTAAACAATAACAAAGCCCCTGGGTATGACCTAATTACGGCTAAGGTGCTTACTGAACTGCCCAAAAATAGTATAACGTTTTACAAAATCTGTTCAACTCCATATTGAGATGCCAATATTGGCCATCATCGTTAAAATTCGCGCAAATTATTCTAATACCAAAACCTGGTAAACCTACTGAAGATATTGCCTCTTACCGTCCAATAAGTCTGCTGCCACTACTCTCTAAGCTGCTAGAAAAACTTATAATCAAAAGACTGTATGATAGTGACATACTGGAAAACTGCATACCAGACCATCAGTTTGGATTTAGGCGGTACCATTCCACGATTCAGCAATGCCATCGACTTGTAAATATCATCAATGCGGCCCTCGACGCCAAATCTTACTGCCCTGCAGTTTTTATAGACATTAAACAGGCATTTGACAAGGTGTGTGCTTCGTTCTCGTGTGTGATTTTATGGATGTTTTTATGGTTATACCATGTGTTTGCAATCAATAGCTGATTTCTTATGCAGAAGTCTATCATACGTTCGCCGTTGTTATTTAGTTCGACGTTTATTCCATAGCTACCCATTGTTCTATATCCTATTTCTTTGTTATTCCCTATGTGGGCATTCCAGTCCCCCATGAGTATTACGTGTCGGTTCTTGGTCTGCATGTTTTCTAGGGTCCTTTGTAGCTGTTCGTAAAAGTGTTCTTTATCAATTACAATGGCATTTTCTGTTGGGGCATAGACCTGGATGACCCCTGTTTTTTCCTGCAGTTGTATATCCATTGTAATTATCCTCGAGCTTACTGCTTCCCAGTTAGTGACTCTTGTTTCCAGTTCACAACTAGTAATTATCCCTACTCCCTCTGTTGCTCTTCGTCCTACATGGGATCCTGCGTATCTTAGGGTATATCCATCCTTTGTCCAGCATCTTCCTGCCGTCCCCCCTTTTCTTTGTTTCTGCTGGTCCTAGAATATGAATTTTGTACTTTTGCATTTCTTCTGTCACTTCTATTTCTTTTCCTGTCAGCGTGGTAATGTTCCATGTTCCAAGTCTTATTCCGTTTCTAGCTTTTGGTCGTCTTTGTTGGTTTCATCCTATTCCGAGGCTTCTCTTATTTGTATTATCCATTTTATTAATATGTGAGGTAAATCTTCGCGTCTAATCCATCCATATCCATCTCGTATTTCTTAGTTCCGCATGTCGAATTTCTCTGAATCTTATTAGCAAGTTATATAGAGTGGGTGGTTGGTCCAACGTCTCGCTTATGGTTCCTTCGGGCCGACTTTTATCCGTATCCCTGAACGGGGCCCTTACAGGGTGCTATCAGCCGGGCCAGATGAACCCTGGTTTTTTCTAGGAGGTGTTACTCCTCCATCACTCCCCATTCACCCTGGCTTGTGACAGGCAGATCCTGGGTCCATTCTTGGATCCAGGTTGTTTGGGTTACTTGCTTTATCGATGCCTCAAAAACGGTCGAGAATTTAACCCATATTTATTGCAACTTTTTTGCTTAAAATGTTTCAAAGAAATCTGCTAGCTAGAAATTCCAATACTCCTAATCTAAAACTTTTGCAACTATGCCCAACGCACCATGATACGAGTTAAATAGCACCTTACACACTAACCTACACATTTCATATGTGAAAAATGTTCACCAATGTTCTACCAAACGTCATACCATCCTGGAAGGTCATCCAAATGAAACTCTGAAACCTTCTGCAGATCAGCACCTTCGATGATTTTAGATGAAATAGCCTAAGGATCTGACAAATTAAGCAAAGATAATGTTTTAAGCGCCAATATTGTGCTTACTATTAGCCTAGAGAATGTAAATATTCTGACTACTAATAAAGTTATTAACAAAAAACCAATTTTTCTGATTGATAAGCATATACACAGGCTGACTGAAGTGTAACTATACAAAACTTTTTTTGTAATCATAAAATCTTAACAATTTTTGTGGAATCTTACCATTTTAACTAAACAGAAAATTCAGAATTATAAGAATTACTTGTTTTTTCCGTAAAAAACAATTTTCAATGCAATATCAACATTTTCTTTCTCCGAAAATGTGTGTAAACCAAATTCTTTTTATGTATTTTTTAACAAAAAAGGATGTCTTAATAAATAGGACTTTTACGTTTTCTTATATCGGGTCTAGTGACCTGTTATTTCCAATTTCTTAATCTTGATCTTGCGACGTTGAGGTCCACCTTTTGTACTGCCTACGATGTGATGTGGCAGTTTCCGATTTGTTGTCGCACGGTATTTTTAGAAGCTTGATGTTTGGCATTCTGGTTATGTTGTCATTACAACCTTTTCTATTTTCTACCCTGTTGCATGCATGAGAAACAGGTGGGGGTAGCAACGTCTGTTTTGTGATGCTGTAACCAGTAGTAGCAGGCAGAGCAGAGCAGAAGAAAGTTGTGTCGCAGTTTACTCATCCGCTAGATCAATCAAAAACGAACGGTGCCATAGAAAATCCTGCAAAATGTAAAATGCGTGCAGCAACATAATTTCTGCTTGCAAAAAAACTTTTGGGCACTTGTGATGAATTGAGAACTGTGTAATATTTCTAGACCAAACCTGATAAGTAAAGATGTAGTACATCAATGGTGTCGCATGTTTAAAGTTGGACGCATTAACGTGTACGTGAGCCAAGAAGGGGAAGTCCTTCCGTAGTCAGCGTTTTGGATGGCGATTATGGCAAAAAGCAATATACTGTTGTAAATTTCTAATGTGCTCTGTATCTGTCATTGTTAATCAAATGGGTTTCTTTCCAAATTGCCTTTGTATTTTAATTTCTGTTGAGCAGATTATCCTTTCTACAATCGATGTGTCTGCTCCAGTTTCTTCTCTGTACGTCATAATTGAGCGGTGCAGGTTTTATAGATTTTGACTTTGGGCTCTATGTTGAACATCCCGATAATTTTGTTATTTTGTTGGTTTACGTTTTAATTTTGGGTGACTAATCTTCTGTCGCTTAAGACGTCGATGTCCAAGTATTTAAAGGACATTTCTTGTTTAATGGTTTCATTCTTGGTGACTTATTGTAACCTAGGAACGTTTCTTTTACTGATATGTCGATGTTATATTTGCGGATTTCTAGATGGAAGACTTGTGAGTGTCGTTGGATAGACGGCATCGTCCGCATAGTATAATAGACAGGCCAACTAAAGAAAAAGTTTTCTAGGCCAATTACTATATAAAGCTAAAAAAATTACCGAAGTATGCAAAATGTGGTACTGGGTCACGATGGTCTGGGGTAAATTAAGGATATAGAAAAGGTAAAATAAAATAAAGTTAAAAATTTACGTACCGCATTAACTATTTAACAACACTCTTCTAAGAGAACATTTTGGAATTGCCTTAGATCTTTCAAAATAAGATGCTTTGTCTCATTGAATGAATATTAGACAACAAAACGTACATAAGCCTTCTATGGGTAATTTTCTCTAAATGATGGGAAATTGCAGCAAGAGGACTTGTATTCTACAAATTTTTGAGTTTAGAAAAATTATAAAATTTGCCTGTTCTGAAAATTCTATTTCTTTATTGTAATTTTAGGAGATTCTGCACAACATACATTTGTGTCATCTATACATTTGATGTAATTTTGTAATATGGTTTTTGTGAAGCAACTGATGAGTGTTCTGTAGTTAAAAGTGTAGTTAAAAAACCGTTTTTGGAGAAAAAAAATTTAAAAGTTGATTGTCCTTATGAGTTTGGAATTCAACGCTGTTCCAATTTTTACATAAATACTACAGAAATGTATGACAGTACGGCACGTTTGAACTTCTTGTTTTGATTATTTGTGATTTACGTGATGTTTATTTTATTCGTTTGGAATAATTTGATCGTGTGAATACTTACCCTTAAGTAAATATCATATCTTTTAAGATTCTACCTCCGTTACTTTCAGTAATAAACTATGTCGGTCGTACTCCTAGATAGTCGGTACTTTATTTCTCTGATAATGGATTTGACTGCCCCAACTTACTCTCTATTAGAAGGTTGATTAGTCAGCTAACTTATTTATAGTACGATTAAATATTTGAAGACCTTTATCTCAGCCTTTATCGATCTAACTGCATTGTTACAGTCTTTTATTCGCCGCGTTCTCGGTCCATTGGCTTGTAAAACTTCCTATTCCATAGATTCCTAATTGGCTATCTGCAGAACCTGCGACTTTCACAATGGCCTTCTATTAAAATTCGGCCGAGTATTCCCGCAACGGCTCATTGGGCTTTCACTTATTCCGCGGCAGAGCAAATCGCAAATTTCGCCGATGGAGTGTACTATTGTCCACTCGCGGGCTTTATCTGGCCGTGGCGCGGCACCAAATGGCTGAAAAAATTGTCCCGAATTCGCAACGGCTGCAGGGCGTCCGGGCGGCCGTTTAATTTCGGCTTTATGTAGTGGAAGGAATTGGGATCGAAGTAACGCCCGGGCGAGGAAAAGGAACCGACAGGGTGTATCTGTATCGAGATATATCGGGGGGCGGAAAAGATACGGAATTGGTTTTTGATTTATCGGGTCCGGCGGCCGCCGGCGCTTTCCCGCGAAAACAAAAACACGGCTAATTTTCAATCTGTTTTCGCCGGCACGCCCCTGCCATAACGTTTTTATTATCGAATTAAAAGTTGGCGTGGCTGTAAGTCAAATAAAGACGGGATCCGCCGAATTAAGCAGGGGGAGGCTCATAAAGCCCATCTAAATTCACAGGCACACCTTAAGACTATTTACCTGTTTACTGGATTTTTCCATCGATTACGGTATGCAGATTATACGCCGAGAGTTTATGGCTTCTTATAATAAAGCGAATAGGGTAAGGCAGCGTTTAAACGAATATCTCTACAAAGTTGCATGACATCCAGTCTCTTGACGATAGAAAAGGTATTCGAAATAACTTCACTTGCCTGTACTTAGTCTTAAGCGTATTTAGACTATTTAATCAAGTTAACTTTGTTTTACGTCTTTGTTCTAGAGCGCAGCTTTTAATTTATATTTATTTCACATTTTTTTCGGTTGCGGTGTTATACGTTTCTTTTTTATTTGTTTTTTGCAGTTTATACTTTCCTACTTAAATGTCTCTTTTATATTATACTTTGGTTTACTATACAATTTTTTTAACTACAATTTTAGTCTTTTAGTACTTTGTGTTTCCTTTTATTTTTGTCAAAAACTATTTCTATTACATTTATGTAGTCTATATGAGTATTTCTTGCAACATTTATATTGTAGGACATTTACCATTCAAATTGCTAATCGAAATATTATTCTCTAGATTTCTTCTTCATTTTCTATTATATTGTTTTTATTACTTGATGTGTTTTTTTGTATTTTTCTTTTTCCTTATTTTTGCTATATCTTTTTATATTTTGTATAAAACAAATATTACATGTATATTTCTTTTGTACAGTTGTACTGCCGTTCCTCTATAGTTTTATTTATTTTTTATTCTGATTTGTACTCTTATCCGGCTTTTAAAATTTTCTTACTCTAACTTTTTATTGAGTTTACACCTGCTTTTCTTATTTAGAACTTTTTTACTATTGTTATTATTCCCTTATGGTAATTGGCAATATGCCAATGTTACTTCTATCCACTTTGTCTGTTAGGTCTATAATTGTTATTTTTTTACTTTTTGTTTATATTTTTTTATTATAATCTTATTTTATTCTACTATAATGTTTATCTTGTCACCATATTCTTTATTCTAAATTATTTGTACTCAGAATGATGAACAGCAAGAACTAAGGAAGTTGAAAGATGCAATAGAAAAATGGGAAAAGTAAAACAATACAAAGTTCAGTAATAAAAAGACAAAAGTCATGATGTCAAAACAGCCAAAAAGATGCAGCAATTCTTGCTTCATGCAATCTAAAATAAAATAAATACACAGTCATGCACACAAAATTAGAGAAAACAGCAGTAGTATCAAAAATCTTAAAAATGTAATGGAATTAAAATGAACCTAAAAAGGCAAAATTAAGGATATAGCTAAAGAAGAAAGCAAGATAAAATTGGTTGAAAAAATAATAGTTTGCAATTAAAATTATGAATGAAAAAAAAAATGACGGATTTTACAGCACAAGCATATCGTATACCAAACAACAAAAAACAGGTAACTGGAAAATATTAATACAATTCAGAAGATAAGGAGAAACGTAATAAACATAGAAACAAAACGTCAGAATACTACTGACACCAAAAAACGTGTTAGGAGTAGCAAATAAGTTAAAATATTATAAATTGAATATTGCAACAATTAAAGAAGAGGAATGTGGATGTTAACAATGAAGACTTGGTAATCTTGTATTTAGACGAGAGATGTAAGGCTAGAATAGCGTGGCATTAATAATAATCAATAAGGTAAAAGATAATATAATAGACTGCAAGCCGCTATATAACAGTTTAGCTTATATAAAAATAAAGAGAGTACCTGCAAATATATCCTTAAAATTATGATAATAAGAATGATAAAGTATCAATGTGTCAAAGCACAACACTCCCATAGTTTTAGGCGATTATAATCTATAAATAGAGAAATATTTATTTTAAGTTAGCTGGAAAACTAATTATGCGGAAGAGAATTAAGAATAACGATTTAAGAGCGGAGGTTCGATTGTAAACATCCATTCGTAATGGACATAACCATAAGTCGTCCATAACAAATACGTATAATGCACGTCAGACTTATGTAAACATTTGAAAGTTGCGCATGCGCAAAGTAGCGGCAACAATGTCCTTCCAGGCACTTTGCATAATTATGTTGCTTTGTACCTGTTATCTCTTTTACGGTATAGGAACAGATTTATAGTTACTCACTTAATTAATAGTCTTTTATTCGTTGTTAAAACAAAGCCAAAATGTCGACAATACTAAAGTTAGGTTATGCAATTTTAAAATCAAAAAAACATTCTGTTATTGCTGCCAACATTAACTTAAGGAAAAATTAAAAATAACTGTCAATGAACATAAGAAATACGAAAGTTTTTGTTTTACGTATTTCTTACATATGAACGTAAAACGTAAAAATTAGGAGAGAGCATTATGAACAAGCGGCTTATGCTTACGTTCATTATGAATGGGTCCTAAGTTAAATTGTTCTACGTTCCCGATTCAGGGAAAAAGCCGATCCAGTTAAAAATTTATACGTTCCTAACTTTCAAAAATTTAAGAGAAAGCGCGTGAAAAATACTAAGTTTAAAACGCCAAAAGTACCTTTTGTTGGCCAACCCCTAGTATTTAAACATACTATAAAACAAACTAAACTGATTACATTTTAATAAACTATAATAGAGCAAAATTTATTTGTATCGTAACATCATATAGAAATACAAACAGCGGCTACTACCTAGCTATAGTAATTATATATAAAATACTAGTTATAGAAAGTATTAAAAATACAAGGTGTGTAAACAAGTCGCGCTCCGCAGCAGCTGTGCAACCTTGAGAGAGTAAAGCCACAACCCCCACCTTTTATCCTGTTTGAGTTAGAACCTCTTTAGTCTTGTTTGGGAGTTTCTAGAATGATGAGCACACAGAAGGTACCGCGAAGCGTAGAATAAAGCATTCTGATCAAATTCCTCGTTAGAGGAAACATCCCGTCCGCTGAAATTCACTACAGACTCCAGGTATGAGCAAGAATGTCTTTTAGGGACCAGTGTGTTTGAGTGGTGTAAGTGCTTCAGAGAGAGCAGAGATCGCGTGGAGAATAAACTGCACAATCGTCAGTCGCGAACATTCGTCACCGAGTCAAACATTGATCGTGCAGACGCGTTTATTTGTAAAAGTAGGCGCAGCACTATCAAGTAACTTGGAGCAATGCTGTCCATTAGTGTTGGTAATGTAGAAGACATAGTGAAAAACCACTCGCGCTATCGCAATATGAACGTGACGTGAGCAAAATTATGCGCGTAGAATCTGCCAGTCGTTTCCAAGAGTAGTTTGAAGACAAAGGTGACACATTTTTAAAGTCTATAGTGACCACCGATGAAACGTGGGTGCACTACTTCATTCCCGAGCCGTAGCAGCTATCACACAAGTGCCGACCTACCAGTTCTCCCAAACCTAAGAGAGCACAGAAGAGCCGTTCGGCAGAAAAAGTGATGGCAGCCTATATCTGGGATTGGCAGGGAGTTATCTACGTAGACTTTCTGACAAATACTAGAACAGTTAATGCAACTTATTACTTAGACAAGCGGAAGATAGATGAAAAGCGGGTAGCTTTCCTTCGAGACAATGCACTCACCCACCGTATGGCCCAATCAACAATGAAAACTCTCCAAAAATCAAAATAAAATCTTCTGCCACATTCACCGTTTAGTTCTGATTTGGCCGTAAGTGATTTATACCTGTTCAGAAGGCTAAAAGCAGAATTGCAAAGCATGCGGTTTGTGGACAACGGCTAAAAGTTTAAATAAAAAAATCAAAAGGTATAAAACAAAAACAAAAAAAAACTTGAATAGTGAGAAATTAAAGTAATGTTAAGGAATTATTATCCTAAACTGTTAAATGTACTGTAGATACATACGGTTGTGTGGTGATAAAATATAAATGGAAAACAAGATTTTTAAGAAGGCAGATAAACTTTTAAAAGTAAAAATAAATAATATTAGTTATAAAAAATAAGAAATAAAGAAGAGCGAGGAGTTTGAAAATAGACCACGTCGCAATAGAAAAGCAAACTTAAAAATACAAAAATAAAAATTTAAAAAAGTTTTCACTGAAGATGTGTACTTGTAAAACATTAGATTTTACTAAAAATGGGGACCAGTAGATAAAAATGACTATGGAACTAAAATGAATTATAAGCTACAACTGAAGATAAACACGAACAACATAGCAAAACTAATAAAAAATCAGAGGCTTAGATGACTACAGCAATTTTGCAAGTTGAAGAAGGAAAATCAGTTAAGACAATTAGAGAATGGAAGCACGCGAAAAAGGAGATCCAAAAATGAGACATTGAAACGAGATAAAGAAGAAAATGAAAATTCAGAATTGGAAAAATAAAGTAGTGGATGGAATAAAAAACCAAAAGAATAAACACAACCAACTATATAGATAAAAGACGGAGGAAAATGTGAGGATTAATCTACACCATCATATGGATTCTGAACAGAGAAAACCAACCAATATATAATATGTATATGAAGTAGCAGATTATTAAAGGAAATGAGAGAAGGCAGACAACAAAATTGTTGAAGGACAATATTACAACCAAATAATGGCCAACAAGATTGTTAATGTTAATGTTAATAATCTAGATATATAAAGAAATCTAAATAAACATTTCAAAAAACAGAAATGTATTGGTCGCACTTATGATATCAAGTAAGAACGTGCATATAAATTAATTATTAGACACGTGTAACTTTAACTAAAAGTAATAAGGGAGTTAAGCTCACTGGATCACGTTAGAACATTAAACTATGATAAATTAATAAATTATTTTCTGTGTTCTTTTAAGACTTAGAAGTGTCTGGTAACAATAAGGAATATCTGCAAAACTTAAAAATCGTTGCAGAAACCTCGCAAAAATGTAAAACTAGTTCAATGTAATTGATGTCAGAACTACACCCACACTAAAGCAGATTGCAGACTGCCGTACGCACGCGTAAAATGTGTGAGGTTCTCATGATTCACAAATCTGTACAAAATTAAAAAAGCTTCTACTATATGTACTCTATGTTCTGAGCGGCATGTAGCCAATCACAGGGGTTGTTTTGAATACCTAGAACTAAAAAATAAGTTACAAGAAAAACTCAGTCGCATAAAACTGTTTGCGGGTCATTTAACAAATCTTTGAGTAACTTTCCATCACTTCTAGAAAGTTTCTGGTAAATCTACTAAAGTACTCAAAGAAACCTAAAGACATACCAACTCAATCCAATGCCAATCGCCAAAAGAGCTTTGTTTACACAGTTCTTCTTCAAATTAAAAGGCATATTTAATCCTTAATGTTGCAACTTTTCCGTTTTTTACGGTGGTCAACAAAATGTGCAAATTTACTAACGCTACTTATTTATTCTACTTTCAGATTAACAACGCTATTTATTTACACACTACATGCAATTATTGACCTAAACAGCACACAATTTATATCAACACAGCTCGCACTTGCATTTGCTCATTGGAGTTTGGGGGGGGGGGGGATATTTATGTCTATTCGGGGATATTCCAGAGCAGCCGCAAACCCTCGAAAGTCGCCGAACTAGAACTTTCTAGAATATTCGGACAAATGCGTGCTAGCTGGATTTTTAAAAGTATCAGCCTCCGAGTCAGATGAAATATGGATGTCTGTCAGCCCTATTACGAGGGTGTTTGAAAATTCGTTACAATATTCTTACTGGAATTATAAATAAACTATTTAAATAATGGCTAAATTCTTACATATTGCTAAGAATAAAAAGGGAGCTATTCTTAACTACAATAATATTAATATTTTAATTGTTTCGGAAATACATTTCACAGATATAAATATCCAAGACAATTCAATTTGAAAAGCCGCTAAAGGTATCAAAAAACCACAAACTCATATTCCTCTATTAAGAGACCAAAGGGGATCATGGTTAAGGTCAGACAAAGAAAAGGCAGAATTCCCCCCTTTCCTATATTATTCAAGTTGCTTGAGAAAGTAGTTTTGAAATGTATTAATGAAAACTCATTGCAAGAAGAATGGTTGCCTAACCACCAATTTGGGTTCAGACACCAACATTCCACTATTCAACAATGCCACCGACTTACCAACATCATACAAACTACACTACAAAATAAAGCATTCTGTACTGCTGCTTTCCTAGATGTTAGACAGGCGTTCGATCGAGCATGGCACAGAGGATTATTACACAAAATCAAAAAAACTTTTCCTTCTGACTATTATCTACTACTACGCTCGTATCTCACACACAGAACCTTTCAAAAAAGGATTGGTCAAGATGTCTCTCTAATTAAACAAATAAAGGAAGGTATACCGCAGGGAAGTGTCCTGGGACTTTTGATATGCCTGATATTTACATCTGACCTACCCACAACGGAATCCATTGAAATAGGCACATTTACAAACGACACGGCGGTGCTCGCATGTAACGAAGACCCGATAGCATCATCAGCTGTACTGCAAATTCATTTAAATCAAATCGAAGAATGGTTACTTAAGTGGAGAATCAATGTAAATGAGACTAAGTCGGTACATGTCACATTTACCACAAAACACCAAGAATGTCCACCAGTAACCCTTAATGGTATTATTCTCCCACAGTCCACTGATGTTAAACATCTGGGGCTCCATCTTGACAAAAGATTAACTTGGAAAACGCATATTAATAAAAAGCGGAAACAAATGGACTTAAAAATGAAGCAGATGTGCTGGCTCATTGGTAAAAAAATCCATACTATCCTTAAAGAATGCTGTTATACAAGGCTGTTATAAGACCAATCTGGACCTATGGATGCCAGCTCTGGGGTTGTGCAAGTCGAAAACCACCCGCAGCATGGTAACCGCACCCTGGTATGTGACAAACCAGACACTCCACCCAGACTTTGACATCCCCTATGTAAAAGACCTAATCAAAGAATATGCCATTAAACATCAAACCACACTGGAACATCACCCAAACGAAACCCTGGCACCATTGATAGTAAATCAGCAAAATCGGCGTCTTCAGAAGAAACGGCCAAAAGACTTAACCGTCTAAAGAAGGGATGACTCCAATGGGAGTCTACCCATTAAGTCTCGTAAAAACATACTATTAGCTCGTAGTATGTACATACATTCTGATTTCTGATTATAAATAAATAAATAAAAAAAATTCACAGATGGATCGTTTATAAAAATTAATTATGATATATGCTACACAGCTTGCCCAGACAAGACGGCATACGGCTGTGGAGTTGTTATCATTCGACGAACAATCTTGCATCTTTCGAACCGACTCTATGGAATCAGCAATATTTGAAGTTAACAAACTATAAAACATGATTACAGTAACTGTAGTTTTTTATATCTTCCGAGACGAAACATTACTAACATAATGTTACAGCCATTTTTTTTATTCAACTGTGGTGATTTTAATTGAACAAAGTATTAATGGATAATAACTACGCACTTTTATCTACTAGTACACTAACGTACCGGTGCATCTCGTGGTTGGTTCTCGGGTTATAAGGTCATGGTCGGAGTTTGAAAACTCTTGACGTTTCGTCCACAACTGCGGTGTACATCTTCAGAAGAAAATCTTCTATTGGTCCAACAAAGTACCAAACTCGTTGGACTTCTTTATAATCAATGAGTTATCCCAAACTACGATTTATCATCAGATCATACTCCACTTATAGTGATTATTAATAATATTTTCATTTAGAAAAAAGCAGAAAAAATCTATAACTTTAAAAAATACATAGAAGAACAAATCAATATTAAGATGAAAAAAAGTTGACAACGTAATGAATTATTTTGTGAGAACTGTGCAGGAAGCGATTTAGAGTTCCACACCGGTAGAAGAAAAGCAGAATCTTAATTATCAGAGTATTCCGGGAGATATAACCGAATTAATAAAAGAAAAACAAAATATCGGAGGAACATGTTACCGCACCTGAAATATTTGTGATGTAAGCAGATACAATCAGCTCAGTAGTAAGCTAAAAACTGTATTAAAAATTCACCAAACAAAAACGTTTAATACTACGTTATAAATTTAAAACCATCAAAAGATAACACAATGTGAAAAACAACTAATAGTTCAAGAGACCAACAACATACGTGCTATCGCAACTAGCCTACAATGTTGTATGGCATGGAACAAGAATAGTCAATCTATTTGCGAGACACGTAACTAAAGCTTTTAAATCTAATTTGATAATATAGACAAAGACGTAGAAAAAGTCATTGACATATTATTTTATTTGTTATCATCAATACCAAAATTTAAAGTCGGTGGATTGCGTAAAGAAATAAAACAATTAAAACTTAAAACTCTTGGTTATAATCTCATAAGCCAGGAAATTTTAAAACAATTACCAGAAAAGAATAACAAATTTATGAAGACGTATTACGTTAACGCAAACAGCACTTTTCTCAGAACGTATTGATACCAAAGTCCAGAAAGCTGCCAAATTATACAGACTAATCAACTCATTGTCCGTTATGTATAAACTCCTGTAAAACTAATATTAAATCCAATGAAGGAAGATTCACTACTCGATGAACCCGTTTCGGAACATCAATTTGATTTTAGAAGGCCGCACTGCACCATACAGCAAAGACATCGGATGACCAACTTAACTAAAAGTCTATAGAAAGCAGGAATACCGTTCGGTTGGGTTTTCTACATCTAACAGCTAACCTATTTGGCAAAGTATAACAAAAATCAAAAATATTCTTCCACATCCTTTTTATTTCTTATTCTAGTCACATTTGTCAAACGGCTATTTCCAAACAAAACTAGGAAGCCGCTACACAGAACTTTGCTCAATCAGAGCTGCCATGCCTCAGGGTAGTACTTTTGTACTTTTTGTTGTATCTTCTTTTCACTTTTTACAAACTCACAGTACAATAATTGGAACATTTGGTGACGACACAGATTTTGTTGGATGTTATGATAATCCTCCTTTAAATCTTTTGTAAAAAGTCTTAACAGAGTAGAAACGTGGCTCCAAAAATTGATAATAGAGGAATGAAACCTAGTATACCCATGTGACCTTTACAACACGCCAACACTGTCAACCGATTACTATTAACAATGCTAACATACTCTAAGCTGACTTAGTCAAATTTATAGTTTATATGCACAAAATACGCCCTTGAAATAAACATGTTCTTAAAAAGTGGAAAGAAATGGATCTAAAAATTAAAAATAAAGTATGACTAGGTTGGTGATCGAGACTTTGCTCGTTCCAACATAGATATTCTAGTCCAAGGCTCTACGAATTCTTTTAAAAGCTCGTTCACTTCGTACAAGACGTATCAAGCATCAAGGGCGTCTTTTTGGGCACTTTAACAATACGGTTCTACTTCTAATCGTACAACTGGATCATAGAAGACTTCGACGGAAATGGCTATGTAGCGACCTCACCTTCTTAACGGAACCACCACTAGATACCAAGTTCGCATACAATTAGCTTACAGAACATCTTGTGATTATCATTATAATTTTGGTTTCTGATGCAATTCAACTACAATAATATGAAATTTTACAGTTTTTCAATTTCTTTATTTTATATAATTGTTTATAATATTATTTATTTATTTGCTTTATCTAAAATTCAATTTTTATAACAATTTATTGTCAATTTTTGGCAAGTTTATCAAATTTATCTTTGTTATGTGATTATGATCTTATTTTTAAATTATGAATTTAGAAATTTCCCAAAAATTTGATACATCTACATCAAATTAAAAAATTAAATTAATATAAAATAAATAGTAATACCAAAATAACAAGAAAAACTAATAATTTCTAAAAAGTCAAAAATAATTTTTGGTTTGAAAAACCAAAAAAGCTATTGAAAATTATGCAACTAAAAATTATTTAAAAAATACTATTGTAATAGGGAATAGGTTAAAGAACTTGAGGAATAAAGTACACATGTAAGTTGAAATGGTAAACAATTAATAGCAACTTATTTAACAAAGAAGTTAAGAAATTGAGAAATTATAAATAAAAAACTAAAAATATATAATAGAAAATTCTAAATAAAAAGTGATGTACAGTAGAAAAACAAGTAAAAAATTGAATAAAGTATGAGGTCTCGTTAAAAAGGAACGTTATTTCATTCCAGCGTGTTAAAATTTACATTTACATATTGTAAAGCTTCATCACGTACTAATAATGACAACTGTGACTTGTATACAATAATTTTATGTTTAATACTACATTTTATGTACTATACAACAACTACAACTAAAGATCGTGGTTGAAAATAAATTTTACCAACAATGGGCATTGTTTTAATTTATGGAGTGTTACTTTACAGCACAACATGGGTTTTTGACACTCTTAACGCGAAGTAATGACACTGTTGAATACAACAATTTATTTATTGCACAAATCAATGTTAGATTGTTTTGAATTTACTTTTTCGTCCTTTCAAATCTATAGAACGTTATATCGAGAAAGAAAGTGCCCCCAAAATATTTAAAGTCAGCTCACAGTCGACTTCTGCAAAAAGCAGTTGTACGACTCCCGATTTTTAGAACACCAGAGCAATGACATTGAAAAGTATCAAATTCATGGGAAAGAGCTTGCAGAGGTTTGGCCGTCCAAGCCGCAATTCCAGGAATGCCTAAACTCCTGCACGTAGTCGGATTACTTTTTAAAATGTTGCGATGATAAAAAGTGGCAACACCGTGTTTGTTTTAAATTTTAATAAAACAAATAAAACATAATAATTTAACACTTTTAGATGTAAGCACATCGCAGATTATTTTATGAATTATAGCTTTAAAAAGGCCATTTTTGTGGAAAATTTTTATTTTTCAGGAAAACATTTTTCGTTCAATTTTCTCTACGATTATTTACAGTTATAGTTTATTATAACAGCCTTTTTTGATCTATTGCTGAGCATAGACGCCCTCTTATTCTCTCTACATGTATTTGTTATTCAATTTCAAACCACAATTTTCATGTTGTTGAGTTTTTATTTTATTTTGGGTTTTCTTCATGTTTATTTTGTTTATTTTATACCTATTACTACTACTTTAAATTAAGTCCTGTTCTCAATGTTAGAATTATTTGTTAGTACATTCAAAGTAGATGCATTGCATTTTTAAAATTTTATAAACAAATAGATCTGTGGTACTTTTTCAACTTATTAAAAATATGATACGAAGCACTAAACAACTTATTCTGTGTTTTTAACTCTAACTCCAGCGCTAAAAAACTTTAAATTGTTATTTGGTGCGTTCAAAAATTGTTGACTAACATACGTTTTCTCCTTTTGTGGGTACACATTTTATTAGAGGAATTTCACTTTTTCCACCTATTCGACAGATTTTATAAAGCTACCATAGGCCATAGAGAGTAATACTATCCTACTTAAGGACAGCCGACCGAAGCTCGTCGTCTGAGAACTTATTACTGCCTACAGTTTTTTTTAATTGCATCAAACAAAGCGAATATGGGACGTGAGATGGCATGATGTACCTGAGAGTCTTCAGGATAGCTATGGCGTGGTTCATTATCATGTTAAAGTAACGCGTTTCGTTCCAATTTCCGGTAAGGGTCTTGCCAAGTAATTCAACCAAATCCCCTCCTGACCCTAAAAAACATTACCATTTTTCTTTTGAATAAACAATTTCCGCCATAGTTTCTTGGGACGAGGCTCTCCAATGTGTTGTTATTCTATAGATTAGTCTTTTTTTGCCTTCTGTGACTAGACACTCGAAGAATGTTTTACGATTCATTCCGTACACGCTAAGCAACGGGAGTATAAGGAACCAATTGCACACAGAACTTTGCCACATTTATAGATGATGACAAATCTCAACATTATCAAGTCAAAGAAAGTAATAATGCGAGGGTTGTGTGCTTTTGCGCGATACCCGCTGCCTTTGAGTTTTTCAGCTCAGTTCATACCTCTCTTAAACACCGATGCTCAGCAAAATACAACACAGTTCAGCGACTCGACGTTGTCTTCCCACACGCGGCTACTAATCACATATGGATGTCTAAAGCAGCTAGTTCCTCTCTTCAAAAGATTATCCACCGTTGTCCGTTACTGTTCGCTTTGTCGATAACTGTACTCGTAGCACTACACGAATTACTCATTATCGTTTCTTTTGTGCGTTCTAGCAATACTATCAAGAAGCATTATGTAGCACTAAAGCCTATTTTTGCACACGTACTTAAACGCTTTAAATAAAGATTAGTACGACAAGTCTTCATCAGATTAATAAAAAAGCCGTCTTGTTTAATAGTACTATTGTTGTTATTATAATTGCCTTTTTCAGTTGCATTACACTTAAAATTGACTTTCTAATGAAAATCTCTTGTTTGTCTTACTTGTTTACTGTTGTTCTTGTATTCACAGTAAAAACACTCTTAGTATCAATACTATCTATTTCTTTGGCAAATAACGTATACAAAGAACTATTCAAGACAATCGGCAGTTAAAAATATCTTAAAAGTATATTGAAGATATTGGCAGCTACTGTAACATAAAACGTGACACAAACCCTAACAAAATCAAATGCATTGTGTAGGCTGTTAATGAATAAAAAATTACTAGAAATATTATTGTTTTGTCTTTTATGATAATATTAAAATATAATTTATGTCTTATTATTTAATGGTTTTGTTTTCACTTTCTATTAGTCGCACATACATTTATGACATATCTGGTTTCTTAAATAAAAAATGTGCACGCTACTTTTTGTTTACTTTTTTTATAAAAATAACTTAATAAACATTAGAACTCGTTTTACTTTTTAAACTAATTAAAAGGCTATTTAAACTGCAAATTTAAATTTCAACGCAAAAAAGTTTTTTAGTGTAGTTTTAACTTTTTTAAACAAAATCCTCAAATAGTTACATATAAATTAAATAGAAATAGATATAAAGCAGATTTTTAACACTCTCATATTTATGTCACATTACACAAAAAAGGAGACAAAGAAATATGTAGTAATTGTAGAGGAATTGTGCTACTAATCGCACAATGCCTCAAAGAAAATTGACAGCACATAAAAATAGGAATAGTGGAAGTCTACAATAGGATATATTTATATATATATATATATATATATATATATATATATATATATATAAGCAACAAAATAAGCAGAAGTACAAAAATGCGAATATATAAGACACTGATTAGACCGGTAGTTACTTACGCTATGGAAACAATGTGCTTAACAGAAAAAAGAGGAGGAACAAATAAAATGAACTGAGAGAAAAATTCTAAGAACAATTCTAGGAACAATGAAAATTGATGAAAATGAAAGTAGACAAAAAATGAATCATAAAATAGTTACAGAAATAAACAGCGTAGACATAATAAAATTCTTCACTTGATCAAACCTTTGTTTGTCTTGTAATATACTTTTGTGTATAATTGGAAAATGTATTTCTTCTGCTAGTTATATTAAGTACGTTGTTCAAAGAGCACTTCCTTAATCTTGATCCTAAATGCTTCCAGCAGTCTCAGTTCCAGAGCACAAGAAATGGTTTGCCGTATAGGTGCGTACAAATGAATAATTAATACCAGTATATAATATTTTTGAATTGGCTAAATATATACTTCAAAAACGTTTTGTTATTGTCTAAACATTTTATGAAAATGGTCGTTTCTTTGTGAACATTTAACCCCCCCCCCCCCATGCTTGCTATTCGTCGAGTCGTTGAAAAAATCACAATGCGAAAATACCGACATGACGTCGAAATGCAAGAAATGTAGAGAGCATTGCTACTGTCCGAAATAGCGTTGCAGAGACTCCAAATTTGTCGATTCCCGTTGTACTCAAGAACTTGGGCTTAGAAAACAACAACTTAGCTTTTTGCGCTTGTTGATTCAAAAACTGAAGCCACTGAACTATCGTGACTTTGCTGCTTCCGCTTTAGAGCAACTTCAAACGGATCATAATTTTGGGCAAAAAATTCTCTTCTCAGATGAAGCTCATTTTGGTTAAGTGGATATGTTAACAAACGAAATTGTTGTTTTTGCTGTGAAAACAATCAACAAGAGATTTACGAAAAGCCTTTGTACCCGCAAAGGTCACTGTATGTGTGGTTTATAGCATGGTGGTATCATCGGACTATTATTTTTCAAAAACGAGTTAGGAGAGGCAGTTATGGTGACTGGTAAGCGGTAACAATTGATGTTAACACATTTTTGTGGCCAAACTAAGATGAAATTAATTTGAAGAACAAGTGGTTCCAACAAGATAGTGCTACATGTCACACTGGTAATGCTACCATTGACGTATTGCAAGAAAGGTTTGGTGACAGGATAATTTCAAGAAATGCAACTAATTGCCCTCCAAGAAGTTATGATTTAACTCCTTAGATTACTCTTTGTAGCGTTATTTAAAATTTATAGTTTTGCAAACAAACCACAAACCCTTGATGTACTAAGAGTGCACATCGAATGCTGCATCCGTAACATTAGATCCGAGTTATTGCACAAAATCATCGAAAACTGGGTTTATCGAATTTGCCCGTGTGTTATTCAAAATATAATGTAATAGACTATGTTTCAAAATATTATAAAAAGTGTGGTTGTATCTGAAATAGCTTTTATTTTATTGCATTTTAAAATTATATCGTTCTTATTGGATATTTTTTTACCGAACAAGATTTGCACTATCAGAATATCAGTTGTAGTGTCATATATGTCATACCATTCTATCATACAACAGTGCCATCGCATCACGCAAGAAATTAACACAGCATTCTAACAGTCAGCCTACCGTATAGCTGTTCTTTTGGACATTCGCCAGGCGTTTGATAAAGTCTGGCACAAAGGACTCAAACTCAAAATACATCAAATCTTACCTCCTCAATTTCATAAATTTTGGACTCCTATCTAATAGACAGAAAATTTCGAACACGCGTGAACGACGAAGTCTCTCCAGTGTACCCAATCCAATCAGGGGCCTCACAAGGTAGCGTTCTGGGCCCCTTTCTTTATACATTATATACCTCAGACCTTCCAACCTATCCAACCACTACTGTAGGAGCTTATGCTGATGACACAATTATACTTGCGAGACACACGGACATAAACCTCGCTGTGGAATATGTCCAAACTCACCTCAGCTTACTTGAAGACTGGCTCCAGCGCTGGAACATTAAGGTAAATGAGTCCAAATCTACTCATGTGACCTTCACTCTTCGCAAAGGGATATGTCCTCCACTACATCTTAATAACATCGAGATACCACAATCCCCATCAATGAAATACTTGGGTCTACATCTGGACAGCAAGCTCACCTGGAAGGAGCACATTACTAAGGAAAAAAAACATATAGAGCTCAGATTTAAAACCCTTTACTGGTTACTAGGCCGACACTTCCCATTATCCATCTCTAACAAAATCGTTATCTACAAAACCATCATTATACCAATCTGGTCATATGGAATAAAACTTTGGGGCTGTGCTAGCAAGACTAACCTTGCAATCATGCAACGAAGTCAATCTAAAATCTTAAGATCTCTCATTGATGCTCCCTGGTACATCACCAATCAGATGATACACGACGACCTCGGCATCCCGATACTCAATACAGTAATACAGGTCAGAACCAGGAAACATCTTGAAAAACTTACCATTCATGACAACCTTCTTCTCCAATAACTTCCACGCCATCAACTCATCAGACGCCTCAAGCGCCGCTGGCCTACAGACCTCCACTGAAGAGGACCCCGCATGGGCCCAACACCTTAGCACTATTTTCTAGGACGAGGACCAGTCACTGGACGGGCTCTCATCATGTCAATTTATAAACCAAAATATTAGCTTATATAAATACAATGAATTCGGATTGCTAATGTTAATTAATTAAAAAATATATATATAATCTCAAAACAACATCTCTTAAACTATCTGAATATTTATTTGATCTATCAGGCTATGTTTGTATTTAGTTGCGATGTCTATATCATTGTAGCATCACATAAAGCAAAATGTTTTAAAGAAGATTTGTTTAATTTTGAATGAACATATAGGAAGCTGCACTTTTTCTAAAGCCAACAATATTTCACTTACTTTAATATAATACATAAGCTAATTAATAGTAGTTTTAACAAAATTTTAAAATATCTTACAAATAGGGGTATGTTTATGTTACTTATCTTACTCATTTACACCCAGTTTCTATGCCGTCAAATCGAATATATCGTAATAAAAATCTAAATTTGTAAAAATACTGTTGGATGTAATATCCCGGCTTTATATTTACTTTTTTTCTAAAGATCTTTTCAATTCATTTAAATGTGTAAACTCTAAAAAAGCGCACATTTAATGTTAATAAAAATTGTTATGTACCAATTAGTACTGTCTGTAACATCAAACATTTTATTCTCTCTAAAAATAGCTCAATATTTCTATATCCTAATAACTTCGCCGTCGATCTTTTTTTATTCTAAGCGCTAAATAAATCAAATTTTTATACCAATAATAGTAACCACAGTCTCTTACACCAGAATACCTCTTTATTTCGAGCAAACTCACTATACAATTACTTAACTTTTACCAAAAGTCTATTAAAATGTTCTAAGAAGAATTTGGAAATGAAAATCACTTTAGTTACACAAACTGCTGAATATCAGACATTAAAAGATAGTAAACTACAGAATAGCTTAATAAAACTCGTTAATTACAAAACAATTGTGAACTGCTCCCATAATTTAGGCAGATTCTTTGGATGTCCTGGATACTGCTGTTACCTTCGCGCAATGATATTCTAGACATTTTCGATCAGTAAACGGTAGGGTGACTAGGCTGACAACGGGAGGGTTTCTACCCTATTTTGTTGAAGGAAGTTTAATGTGTAGTCATGAGATGATCTGTAACCGCAAGACTCCTTTCTATTGTTGTTCTTCGTACTGTTTCAGACCCCGGTCTTTGCAAATGAGTACCCTCTTCGACCCACTGATTTAATATTTGATAATGTGTTGACTACTTAGGCTACAACTGAATAGCATACTTTTATGCCTAATCTACACATGATATTACTATTTTTCGATATTCTAATATTTAAGAAACGATATATCGAAATTTCAGGCACACATAGACACGTGGTTTCAAAACTTTAATCGTCTTCTGATTAGAGTATGCTTTTTAATATAAAAGTTCCAGTGCAACATAATTTGTGTTTAATTATGCTACAATTTTAATACACATTGGGTGGTCATAGCAAAATAGACCCTAAGTTAGTAATTTAAGTGGAAAAATAAATTATGCAAAAAGGGTGAATAACATTCTTGCAGCTAAATAGCATTTTTAAACATCTGTTGACAGGTTAGTGCTGTTTGAACCACGCCACGCTTGCCTGAATATGAAGATCTAGATGATTTCAGTCACGGTCGCATCATAGGCCAGGCTAATGCAGTGGTCGCAACGAAAAATAAGTGCGTGTTTAAAATTGCCCTTGTTGATAGTGAATTGGGTTATTATGCAGTTTAAAAGAAGTGATAAACGATGAGCACTGCCAAGGCTCGGCCTTGCGGAAACCTCACAACGAATAAAACGAGAAGTGGTAATAGAAGCAGTTAAGAACCGAAAAGCAATGGCCGAATTAACAGGGGCCTCAGGCAGAAGAAGAAGCACCATTTAATGCCAAGAAAAAAATCTTGCTGGCACCCTTTCAGGGAAATAGAGTCGTTTTCGATCGAACGAATTCTTGCAGTCGGCTCTATCTCTGACGAAAGCCAACCTAATAGCAGTGGTGTAATCTCGGTTTAAGGTCATTCATCCAATCAGTCGAATAAATTTCATCAAATTGTAAAATATAAGGGAGTGAATAATTGTGTGAAGTGTTATTTGGTATGGTCGCAGATGGGATTTAATTTTGTATACGGATATTGTAAATGTGACCAGGCACACTGAAATTTGAGCGGTAGACTTTTACCTGTCTTTAATAATAACATTTTTGTTAAACAAAATGTTGTATTTATAGACGATAGCGCCTCTTGCTATTGAATGCGTACAACTACCGCGTGGAAAGAGCAACACATTTTACTGTTGTAGTCGGACTAGTTTCCAGACTTGAATATAATTGTATACATGACACCTTATCTAATAAAGTAGTCAGAAGACAAAAATCTAGTACCAAAGATGAGTTAATCAGGGCGGTGACAGGAAAATGGCAAGACATTTTGGTAAGTATTAATTGTAAATTTTATTTAAGCATTTTAATAAGTGCAAAATGTGTTAGAGTCTAATTTTAGATTGTCTAAATGTAACAGTACCTTCTATAGCAAATACACTGACTGTTAAAAAATAAATAAAGAGATCAAATTAATTTTCCAATAATATAAAATAATATTATATAGTTTAAATATACTTAAGCAGATTATATTTTTACTTTACCAGTAATACAAATACAAATACAAATAGTGTGCTGGTGATTTTCATGATAATTGTGTTATTTGAGGTGATATACAGATTTCTAGAGATTTAACTTAATCAAATGCTACAATTTAAGCTACATTTATAGATGACAATAAAACTGTTATGCATTAAAAAATTAACAAAATGACTGAGAAATAGTGGAAAGGAATGGCTATTCGAAATTTTAAAAATGGCATGGAGAACGAAGAGAACACCAAAAGACTGGTAAAGAAATATTATTCTGCCTATTCACATAAAAGTAGATGATACTATATGCGATAATTATAGAGCAATCTGTCTTGCAACAACAACATTTAAAATTTACTCAAAAATATTAAAAAGAAAACTAAGATCACTAATAGAACTAAAATTAGAAGAAGAACGGGGCGCATATAAAAAAGACGGGCAAACAATGGACAATGCCTTAGTTCTGAAAAAGGTTATCGAGAGAATGATTGAATCAGAGAACTGTGGTTATGCTTTATAGATATAAAAGCAGCCTTTGATTCTATAGATAAAAGTATAATATGGGAAAGCCTAAGAAAACTACAAATATCAGAAATTCTAATAAGAAAAATTGAGAGTGTATACCGCACACATCCGAATATACAGGGCTAATTCAAAAGAATTAGAACTTCAAAGAGGGATAAAACAGGGTGATAGCATCAGCCAATTGCTTTTCAACGTGATAATGGACAGAATAATTAAAAACCCAAATGCAAAAAACACAGAACGAAAAGATATTGCTAGGATATAAGAACTTATGACCAATACACATATACAATTTTGTACATTCCGATGACATAATTCTAATGGCACAAACATCAAGTAAACTTAACAGACAAATAAAAATATAGAATAAAGAGATAGAAGAGAGCGGTATGAGGGTGAATCTTGAGAAAACAAAAATCTTGGTAATCAATAAGAAACAAAGGGAAGAAGAAGAAAATATGATTGTATGTAAAGAAATACATCTGGAAGAGGTAACGTCTTGTGACTATCTGGGTACTAGAATTATAAATTTTGGAAAGATAGAAGAGTATGCGCTGATTAAAACAATATTAGGAAAGAAAGAAATCTGTAGGAAAATAAAAATACACGTCTATATAGCAATTGTAGGTTCCGACCTTAACATATTCTAGCAAAGCATGGACGAGAATCAAAACGCATAACAGTACAATCACAACAATGGAAGTGAAAATACTTAGGAAACTAGCGGAAGTGACAAAATTAGATAGGATAAAAAATACGGAAATAAGGGAAAGTTTACAAATTGAAGCACTAATAAACTTAATAGACAAGAAACAATTGAATTGGTTTGGCTATGTCTGGAGGATGAAAGAAGAGACTCTCCAGAAGAGTAATGCAAGTAAGGAATATAGTCAAGAAGAAAAAGGGGCGACCAAGAAAGGCATGGATCTAGCAGATAGTGAAAATCGGAAAAAGAAAGAGAAAACTTAGACAGAAATTAAGCAAATGGCTCAAAGGACCGTAAAGCATAGAAGAACTAAACGTGTAGTTAAACAACAGTTCTTTCCAACGCTCTGTAAAGGGCATAAGGATCATTAAGAAGAAGAAAACAAAAAGTATTTCTTTGGAATTATGCAAAGCAAGATATTAATTTTAATTAATTATTAAAAATCACTCGTAATACCATATCTCAGCAACTTGAAATGACGTAATGGTTTCTACTAATAACTCATAGTACAGTTGCAAACATCAGGCTATAAAAATTGAAAGCATACAAATAATGAAAAACAAAAAATGAATAAAATTATTTAATTTACAAAAAATAGATGTTGTGTCTACAATAGGAACTAAAACAATAACTAAGCACTTATGTTCAAATAAAACGAAAAAACAAACAGCATTTACATTTATATAATCACAAACAAAGAGAAAATTACTTTAAATTGCTTTTTTGATTTTTAAAATATCTGATGTTAGTGAACAAAGCATTTATATTAAATTTTGTGCTAAAAATTAAACCATTACTACTAAAATGCTCCAGAAAGTATTCGATGTTCAATTTTTATCGAAAAACTGTATTCCAGTGGCATAAGTTATTCGTAGAAGGTAAATGCGTAGAAAATTAGTCGTCCATCAATATCAAGAAGCAAAAAAAGTATAACAAAATTAGAAAAAAATAATAGAGAGTCGTGATTTGACCGCAAAAGACCTTGCTGAAAATCTTGGCATATTGACAAGTTCAGTAGACAATGATATTGAAGTGAGTTTTTCGCCAAAAATTTAACAAATATTGACCCACAAGCACCGATATGTCACCATGTGCCTTTTTCCTGTTCAATTGATTAATAAAACCACTTTGAAGAACCTGATTTAATTCAGTTAAATTGATAAAATAATTAAAGGGGGTGTTGATAGAAATTCCAAAAAGTTAATATGAAAAAAAAATTTTTATAATGAAATTAAACATTGGCGTATGTGTATCTCAACGGGGATTGATTACTTTAAAGAAGGCAAAATAAATTTTTATGAGTAAATAAATAAATAAACAGTATGCCTTTAATTCAGTCATCTTACCTTTTGAACAAAGTGGTATATCTTTAACATAGTTTTACATCTTAAAAGTAAATAGGTGAAATAATCCTAAATGTATATTTAAACTATAAAACTAAGATTAGTAAAGTAATAAAGACAATATTAGCAACATATTAATTAAACATTTTAAAAGCTTGACATTAGTTGTCCGGTACAAAACAAATCATCAGTAGATGGGAAAAAAGAATTACAAGGGTGCGTTTCCATATAAGGTATTAATACATAGAGAAAACTTCAACAGTCATAGCAGTGGCGACCTATTCTATAAATGTTCAGAAATATTAAAAAATAATGTGTTAATAATTACACTTTGCCAAATAGAATTTTCATCAAAATATTTATTGAAACAGTAATTCCAGACTATGTTAAAGAACAATAAAGGAGTTATTGAGAAAGAGACTAAAGGCCGAAATATTAGAAGCAAAGAAGTCTGAACAAAAAAAAATGGCTCCCCTATTATATTTTGAACTTTTATTATCGAATTTATTGTTATATTGTTCTTAAAAAATTAATATTATGATTTACCCCCTAGAACATTCTAGAACATTCTAACAGATATGGTAATTGGAACTAACACGTGAACAAATTTTGGGTTATTTAATGTTGGATTCTTGTTATATTTTTATTTCTGTATTTTAAAAATGTTCTAGAATTAAATTGTAATTATCAGAGAGTGGTTAGGTAACTGAACGTAGAACAGATAAGAATGTGCTAGTAATTTGCAACAAAGGCATGTTTGAAGCCGTAAAATATCTTGTATACATACAAAGCTAAATGTAAAAATTGCACAAATATTTTTGATTCAAATTTCTAAAGCGCGGGGAAAAGATTGTTACAGGATATAGTTGATTGATTATAATCTACTCTATGAACAAGTTTATAATACGCAGTACACATATACTACATAATACGTTTATATATAATTTACAAAAATCAGTAAAGACGCAGCGGTATAAAATTTTTGTTAGTCCATTCTACTCAAAAAATAAGACTGCGTTAGACACATTTTAAAACTATAGATTTTTCTAAAATAAATGGTATTTTCCAGACAAAACCTTTTCCCGTCTAAAGTAACATAGTAATGTAAGTGCTGTACACCCTAGGTATGGTTAATCGTATTGTCTTACAACGCAAAATAAATTTTTGTTTCAATATACCCCTCTCAACAACTAATCAAGTTATTGTTTAATTTAAAATAAGTGATACACAATCGGCACTGTGAAGACCCGGTCTCCAAAAACTTTGAAAAGACAAGACGAGCAGCGACGGAAGAAATTATTAAGAATCTACAAAAAAATAATAGCCGAACTGGGCAGGTGTTAGAAAAAGTAGAAGTATAATAAATAGGGCACTGTACTAAGAAAAAACACTTGCTGATACCTTTTCAAATAAATCGTTGGGTAACAAAGATATGTATGTTCTCAACTAGATGAATTTAGCAGCTCATTTTTCAAATTTAGTCATAGTTGTTGAAGGTATTTATCAAACTAATTAGATGATAAATTTCTGTAAAAATTGTAAAATACGTGGAGTTAGCACAGAATGCAATGTACCAAACCAAGTAATACAGCAGCTGATCAAGTTTGATTTTATGTGGTAGTGCCGCAAATAAAAATTTCTACCTGTCTTTAATAATACCATTCTCGTTCATGAGTATATCTTCATCTACAACACATTTTGACGGGGCAACTGCTAGAGATTAACCCGATTGCGAACCTGTGGCACATTGTCCAACAAATAGTGGTAAAAGTACCACAAAAGCTAGCAACAAAACCGAGTTAACGGCAGTAATCACAAAAGAATGATATTCGATTTAATAATTATTATGTCCTAAAGCATAATCCTGGGATGCAAAGTCATTTACCGCATCAATTGCTTTGGTATCAGAACTTCATGTGGGGTGGTTAAGACAAATCCATCAAAACAAGAGAAAATAATTCACTAGAACTTTTTAATTTGCGATTTAAGCTATTTCATTGCGAACTGTGAGTTTAAACCAGTGGTTTTCAACCTTCTTTTGATCACGATCTGCCTAAGCATCTCTAAAATCCTGATTTACTTTTTCCCTTCCTGAAACAAACATTTCTTATTATTGAAAAAGTGAGCTATTTACTATTAATAACTCATTCTCGAGTGCCCTCCTGTGGGACGTGAACCTCACGTTGGAAACCGCGTGTTTAGAGGTTAATAGTTGCTGAGCACTAAAAACATACTTATTTTACTTATCTTCAAATGTCACCTATTAGAATCGTAAGGTACATAAGGCGCGGTGGATGTTTTGTTCCCGTTTCTTCGTTTCACATTAAAAAACACTTGTTTTTATTTGCAAAGTCTTTCTCTTCTCTTGATACTTTCGTATTTTATGTGCTTCCTGTAAATCTTCTAAATTAATAATTACATCTTTTCGTTAAAGTTCGTTTTCCCTTGATCTGATTTTTATTTAGCTTCGATGAGGCTATCTATAAACCAAATATCTGCCTTATTAGAGGAAGAGTTTGATTAATAATTTATTAATTAGGATCACATCTACAACACGATTTGTTGAGCAATCTCATTGTAGTTATTTTGATTAGTTATAAAGAACAGTAGACAGATTATATCAAATTATTTTGATCAATTTACTTATTCTTATATCTCATCTCTACTGTTAATTATCACAGAAAATATTTTTTCTTCCACATGGGTTCATAGTATGCAAACGCTAAGATTTGAAAGTAGCTAGAGGTAACTATCATTCTGTTTTCTCTTACAAGGAATGTCATGGAGTTGTTCTGCTCCGATCGTTATCAAATTTGGTATGCAGTATGATATGACTGAGGGATGAATACATGTTATTGCTTTTTGCTGTGTGACTCAAAACTTTAGAGATATGAAGTATGCAAGTTTACCGCTTAACAATAATGCATATGAGAGATATCATTAGTGTTAACTGCAAAAAAGTGTTGAGCACAAAGATACATTGGACAACGAGCACATCTGATGAAGAATAATGCATTGCATCGCTCGCCCTCGATGTCCTTCTGACAATTTTCGAAGGTTCTTGGGAAACAAACAGTGGGAGGAGTTTCAAATCGGGGTGGTCTCTCTCGTATGTATCCTGTCTTGAAGAAGGAATATTTGATCATGTCTACGAAACATTCTGCTTGAAATTGATGCATTGTCAACAAGTAGAGTTTCAATATGTTGTCCCTTTTGGAGAGGCGAAGACCGACACGTTCAACTCGAATGCGATCTTGGAACTTCTTCACAAAATGCTTGAATTGGCGATTGAAAAAAAGACCCAGAGGTCGAATCAACCCGGTTGCCTTTGGAGGAATGACTTTCTTGACAAAAATGGTGTTGTTCTTCATCAGATGTGCTAGTTGTCAAATCTATCTTTGTGTTCAACACTTTTTTGCAGTTGACACTAATGATATCTCTCATATGCATTATTGTTAATCGGTAAATTTTTATACTTCATATCTCTAAAGTTTTGAGTCACACAGCAAAAAGCAATAACATGTATTCATCCCTCAGTCATATCATACTGTATACCAAATTTGATAACGATCGGAGCAGAACAACTCCATGACATTCCTTGTTAGTTAGTTCACTGTTATATGTTGCTTGCAATCCAGTTTCTAATAATGAATTAATTAATTAATCTAATAACAAATTTGGTTATGGTTTATGTAACAATCCAAATCAACTTTTGGTATATTGATTTGCTCTATACTCCCTATCTTGATAGACCTGATTAACCTGTATAGATTTTGAGAACATTCACCTGCACTAAATACTTTTGACGCAGCTTGATTATTTTATCTGATCAAAGTAAAGATTTTGGTCATGTATTTATGATCTCAAAAAATTTGATCTGACAAGTTAAATAATTTAAAGCGGAGTTAAATGATAAATTTGTATTTGTTATGTTTTATATAATTTTTCAAAAAAAAAACGTTTTTATGGTATGAATAGGTGCTCTTGGAATTAATAGGTATTAGATTAATGCGTTGTGATATACAAATGAGTGTTATCACTTTTCTTGCACTTTATTTTTATTAGGGTTTATGTGATGAGAAAATTTATGGCCATATAGGTTAAGAAAATATGTAAGTTCATAATCTTTCTTCGGATGGACTTAATTGATTTCAAAGTCCTCTGCCCTCTATAACAATCGATCAACTAGCATGGACTATGCTTTTCGTCTTTATTTCCCATAAAATAATTTAATCAAACAGATGTCAACTAATTTTTGCCTCACTCTTGTCGAATTACTTTGCTTTCTTTTAATTGCGTGTAGAAATATTGTGGTATTCATCTCTGTATCATACGATCAGTCTCTTAGGAAGATTCAAATGTTTTCTTCCGCTTTTATTTGCACCTAACAAAATTACTTTTTAAATTTTAAAATTAAAACCCGTAATAAGTAACTTAACTTAATTGTCATATCATTAAATTAATTCATTTAGTAGTTTATGTTCTTAACATTTGATTTTGGTTTGAGAAGTTATAAACAATTTGAATTTGAAAGTTGCTATTTGTTATTCTTTTACAGAAGCGGGAGATTTTCAGTTTGATATCAATCTGATTATGTTATATTGTTACTCTTGACTGTGCTGAAAGATTAATGTATGACTTTTAGTGATTTATCCCAAATGGTTAGATGCTACGTATATGTAGCGTAACTTCTGCAAAAAAGCAAAGCGAGGAATAAATACCCTAGGGCGAATAAAATAGATAGATACATAATTCAAATAATAAATTTTATTATTGCTACACTTATTCAAATATTGAACTAAAACCTGTGATGAGTATTTTGTTGAACCTTCTTTACTAACTAAAGAAGTTTTAGACAAGCAGCTAGTTTATATGGATGAAAAAATAAACCTGCAAAGCTTGCAACGCATAGCGAAGTGGCGAAGCAGTCTCCCAAATTTGAGAACCCTCTAGTCTAGCTGACCTTAGACCAATCAGTTTCAATATCACTAGCAAACAAGCCTTTTTGGTTACCTGTCGATTGGTGAAAACAGAATTTGGAAATTCCCAGCCGTTCTCGAGTTATTGCTCGGACGGACGGACGGACGGACAGAACAACATGAAGTTAGTAAGTGACTCCGCTTCGCTTCACCACTTAATAAATATGGGATTAATGACTCATAACACACTGTGTAATGAAGCAATTAGAAAGCTGGTGTCTGTATCTCCAATCCCATTCAATTATGAGCCATTTCTTCATCCATGTTCAGCCTTATTTATTGTTTTTTTCTTGGTGGTTTTCAATTGAATATTTTCTTTGACTATCTTAAGTCTTCATTTTTGTAGTACATGTCTGATACATGTCTGAACCTTCAAACTTTTCATTTCTATTCTCTCTATTAGTGTTTCTGTTGCTGTAATTCTGTTTCTAATTTCTTCATTTTAGACTCGTTGTGGCCTTGACATTTTGGAACTTCTGCATAAGTAGTCCACTTTTCTTCTATTAGTGTTAGTTTTCTTCTTCTCTCATAGTCCAAATCTCAAAACAGTTTCAAGCATAATTTATCCTATTGGTTTTTGTTTGTGGTAATTATATTCTGACTATGCTACACGTTTCTAGCTTTTTGAATTCTATAGCGTATTCATGATTTCTAAATCCGTTTTTATCTGCTATAGCCCCTGATTATTTATATTTATTTACTTGTTTTACTCGTACATTATGCTTCATACGAATTTCAAATTTTGTACCAGAATTCACAACCAGATATATTGCCTTCTCTAGGGCGTCTATAACTCCCATTACTTATATTCCGCATGTAATCGTTTTAACATAAATTTCATGTTATAAGAAACTTGTGCCAATATAACTTGATTGTTGGCGAACCTTAATATAAAAGGGTGTACTTCATTTACAGGTTTACTAATTGGTTTGCATGATCGTTTACAATTTTTTTACATAGATTTTAAATAAAAGAGCTGACAAGCTCTAACGTTGCTATGTCCTTTATTAAGATATATTGGTTCTTATAAGGATAGTTTTGGTTTTATATAGGAGATTATTTTTTGGAGTTTTTTAACAATTAAGTAAAGAATTGTTAACTCTAATTGTTTATAAAAAATTAGTCATTTTTTCTTGGGATTCTATTATAAGCTTTTTTTGACTCTGTAAAGGTAACGCGTGCATTTTGATCTCTATTTCCTTCTCTATTAATTGTTATAAATAAGTAAATTATCTGCACATGAAAAGCCGAGTGTAAATTTACATTGATCACTACTAATAAAATGGCCTATTTCACTTTTTAATTTTTTTAAATTTATTTTCCCTTAGTTTATTCAAAACACTGATTGCGCTCAGCTCTCTAGGACATAACACGTATTTTACATTCCTTAGATGTTTTTTGTACACTTTCACTGTATCTAATAAGTTCTTCAAATATATTTCTACCACCAGGATTCATTTTTTATTTCTTTCATTGACTGGTATTTCGCATTCATCATTCCTAATTGTTTTCTTAGTTCTACCAATACAGATTTGTAATAATTTTTTACTTACGTCAATCAAGATCAGGGAGTTATCACCGTTGTCCGTTGTTATATATATTTTTTGTTTTAATCGCTTCAGTTGATCGCGAAACTCTAGTCTTTTCTTTAGAAATTTGGTCTTTTCTGCTGTAATCTTATTTCACAGTTCCCTGTTTTTTAGTTTATAAGTTTGATTATTTTTTTTCGATTTATTTATTAAAAATTTTATGTAGAGCATTTTTTTATTTAATTAACTGTTTTACGCTACCTATGAGCTAAAACGTTACTTAGTTTTGCCGCAAGATTTTACTAAGCTTTTGTGTTATTTCAATATTTTCATGTTTTCTATTGATTGTGATAGCAAGTTATTATTTAATTCAGTTGTTAATTGTTTTTGACGTAGGTCTTTAATGCTCGATTGGTGAAGTAAATGCGGCTTACATCTTTGTTGTGATTGTGGTAACATTTATTGTTGATCGGGTATTGTCTATCTTGTTATACTCATAAAAGACACATTATTTGGTTACTAGCAGTCCTACAGACGGTTTCTATTTTTACTCTAGAATCATGTACTTGATAATATGAGATTGTTTGGTGATGATATAATCAATTGTTGACTTGTTCTGTGGTGGAAATCCTTATGAGCATACCAAGTATTAGTAAGTTTTGAACTATAATTGGTACAGAGCTAAATGAAGGTTTAGTCATTTTTTGCCAACTATGTGCCTATCATATTACTTTTTCATCGCATACAAATATGTTGTCAATATTACATTTTGGTGTCTTTTAGTACTTGAATATTTTATCAGATATATAGCTGTAGTTTTGTATAAACCTCCTAAGACTTCTCTTTTAAAATAGCCACCCCAGAACTGCCCTCTTATGTTATGTTTCTTTACACCTTACTAAAAGTTTCTCTTTATTCCCACATCTTTGCGTTTTGTTTCAGATAGCGCTACAAAATCTGGTTTATATATATTTTCTTATTTTATATGTTATTTTCGTCATTTGATCTGATATTCTTATAGTCCTGTTTATTACTAAGCGTTGTCTTAATTTATGTCTGTCTAGTTTCAGAGACTAAATGCTGGTATTTTTAGAATTACATTTGTCTTAAAGATGCAGGATGCTGGCCTACACCAACCTCCAATACTTGGAGGACCAGGCTTTTCCCCCTTAGTTGTAATGCGGCAGAGATTCGTCTTCCATTATAGTCTATTACGACTTCAGTTAGGAAGCACGGCGTGAACGTTGATTTACTGGTAGAGATGTTGAACGTACTTGCAAGGTTTTTTTAATATTTAATCGGATGTACTTATTCGATATTAATAAATCCTTCGAGTCCGCACCAGTTATTCGCCTCCCTTAACGGATCAAATTGTCTGTTATTTCGAACGAAGTTGGAGTATATGCAATTCTCACACTGGAACAAAATCTTTAGCGAATAAAACTTCCCAAAGTGTAATAAACTGTTTCTTTAATTATTAACTCGCATAAGGCTTGATATATCAATGAAATTCTACTACCAAGCAAAAGCCCGCCCATACGGTAGATGCGTAAAGGCTCTCTACCATGTAAAGAGGCCAGAAGGCAATATTCAGCAAAATATTAATGACTACAGTTTTCTGAGACAAGAAAGTAATTTATTTACTTGCATACATAGTTTTTTCAAGGTACTACAAAATTAAAGAAAAACTTAGGAATCTGTTTTACAGCCCAAATAAGCCCTATCGGAAGCCGACGCTGTGGCCAAAAACCTAAGGCTGGGGCGAGTCCTAAACTAGCTGGAAACCCATGGGTGTATGTGACGTCCCAGAATTAAGTTAGTTAAATGTATGTTAGTAGTAAGTGCGCCCCAACAAGAAACAAAGCCCAATGAAATTGTCTTATTTCAAAGAAGTCTAGAGGTACATAATTTTCTATTATCCTAATAAGATCTTTTGCTTATTTTTGAAATGTAACCGAAGTGGCCGTCGTCATTTGGTAAGGATGCATCACAGCACCATCTATGTTAAATCGCTTGAATCTTTTTTTTTTTGTTCTTTGGCGCAGTATATCGTTTGATGTCAATGAATTCATTGTCTTTACAATGTCATTAGAGGGTTATGCGAGAAGGTCGAAATTGGCATATAAAGCGGCTGCAAAATATATGCGGAAGTCGGAGCCATTTATTAAGAAGTGGGTAAAGCGATATTTGGAGTTGGGAGTGTAGACGATTCTTCGGAGAGAAGAATAGCCTGCGTCAGAACAACGAAGAAGGATAAAGCGATCTTGCACCATTTTGAAGTCAAACCAGGTCTTTCGCTGCGATGTGCCTAAGTGAAACTCCACAAGAAAAGTCTCTCCAAATAGGATTTGAAGTCGTCTGCGTGAAAACAAGTTTCTTTTAAATCAACTTTGAGCGAATGGAAAAACGACTGACGTGGGCAAAGAAAATTTGGATCGAGATTGGTATAACGTTCTTCACGAAAAAGTCTACTTTCTGGGCATGCCTTTCTTTATCAAAAACGTGGTTAACGAAGTGTAATGGGATTCTTCAGCATATGGTAAAACATCTTGTAAACTTGCAGGTTTGGAGATTTTTTTATCGTCTCTCTATTGCTATGGTGCAGTTCCTTTAGGGCAATTGGTCAAGTGTTGTACTTGCCGATTGGTCTGTAGGGCAGATGTATTAATATTGTATTGAGATTTCCGTGGAGCTTACCGTTGCTAATTAAATTTGGCGCTTTTTCGGCGAAGGCCCATTAGCGGCGCTCGGCGCAATCAGTGCGTTGTGGAGCTAGCGGCGCGCGCGACGTCTCAATTACATTAGCGCGCTCTCGCGCCTTGCTTTCTAGAGGCAATTTTCGCACCTTTACAAATTTCCATACATCGCCAAGTATGTGCGCGTCACGCTCCGAATAGCCAAAATTAGCCAGAAAGTACAAATTGCCGCGGGCGCAAATTAGCTGCGCCGGAGAGCGCGCCGGCACCGCGAACAATGATAGATTTAATTCCGAAAAAGGAAAAAACTGTTATTCGAGTTCACAGGTCGGTAGCCATGGCGACCAGCAAACCGGGACGCCGTAAATACAGAAAAAATGCGCGACGTACGGAAAAACGCGCGCGCGCGCGCCGCGCGCCGCTCTCTCTCGCCCGCGCCGGCGGCCAGAGAGAGACGGCGGCGCGCGGGACGTCGGCGCTCCGGTGTTAATTTCAGCCATTATCTAACAATCTTTAGACTTGACTAACTCGCGCGAGAGAAAGAAAAATTATGTAGCTCCAGCGGCGCGCGCCGCCGCGCTGCGCGCTCGGTATTGTTTCGGCGGCAGTAGCGAGCTGGCCGACTGCCGAATGCATATGCATGCAAGCAACATATTAATTTATACTCGCATTAGCATATTCGTATCCGTTAGACTTTTTTCAACATATGTTGGCCACAGAGTTAATTACACACATAAAACACTTGTCCGCGGGATATATTTGGTTTATCAAACAAATGGTTCGATGGGAGTTCCAGGGCAGGCCATAGAATTATTGATCGCACCTACGGCGCCTTTGTACAAAACTTCCACCTTGGATTCCGTTCTTGTTATTATCGGCGAGCCATCGGTCACCGCTGACTTAATAGAATTGCATTTGTCTAGATATATCAGAACGTTCAACTCCGTCGACACTTCTATTTGCAACATGAAATTGGCGGTGTAAAAGGAGCTCACACTGGGAAAGACGAAAGAGGGAGTTTTCTTTGTTAACATGGAAAAAGATCCTGAGACCTTTCGTTCTTACAATTTCTTGATTTTGGTAAAATTTTGTCAAGAAGGTCTGTCAAAAATTGCAGACATTTATACCCCAGAAGAATGGTTTACCATAATTACAATTATTAAAGAAATGGTCATAAAAATTTTGATTGCTTAGCTTTGTGCCAATAGAACTGGAAATATGAAGTTTCCAGATCGATTGTAATTTGCATTTTTTGGTGGGATATTTTAAAATTGTATTTCCAAAATGCTCCAAAAACAGCCTCTAGCAACTCTTCATCGCTGTTAAATTTTCTAACTTAAAGATCACTGGATGCTAGATTAGGGGTGTAGGATGGATAGGAAATTCTTCAAAGGCAAGGTTGTGATCTTACGGACAAGGGATTTTCATACAAAAAGCGAACAGTTCGACTTAGGATTCCACTCTCCCTTTCCTGGATAACATTCTTCAATTTAAGTAGTAAGCTGGTATAGTACGCTCCTTTTTTGGAAATAAATTAGCAAATTCTATTTTAATCTCAAAATATCATTGCTATGATTTTTTTTATCGAATGAACCATCTGCCTTCCTTGGCCATTTTTCTTACGGTTTGCAATATTCTAATGACTCTCTTTTTCAGGAGATTATAAACATCTCTTTTATTATTCTTACAGCAATTTGTTCATATGGGCTGTTTCTGAACTATCGACAAAAGTCCGGGTACGCATCTGGCACTTGTTTTTTCGAAAAGCTTTAATCTTGCCGATAATTTTTTTAGTTTTAAACTTTTATGTCGCGGCACCTCGCGCTTAAGAAGAACAACAATTTCTTCGAAACTATCTTCAACTGGCTGGCCTGCACGTAGTTCTCGACCCAAACGAAGTTATTTTACTCATTCCTTTACAGTAGAATATGAAAGCGAAGATTCATTGTATACACCATCCAAATGTTTGATATTTTTGTGACTAACAATAAGACCTTCTTTAGTTAAAAAATTGGCTACAGCTCGCTATTCGATTTTTAACATTGTGTAAAGTGACGTGGTATATGGGCATACATGTCGATTATATATAGCAACGTTTTTGTTCCTAACTGTGAATAAATTAATTAAATTTATTTAAACTGCTTATTTAATAATATTTATATACATCACATATATTTACAAATATAAAATCACATTCTATAACCCTATTTATCTACAATTTATTTTGCACTAGAATAATTCACTTCGCTTTTTTTTGGTAACTTGAATTCCTGTTGCTGCTCTGCTGCGTGCTATTTATACCTGTAGCATCTGTTCCAGAAGTTTCTCGTAGCACCGAAACTTTCTGGACTATTTTGACTCGTTCTAAACCTTGTACGTGTACAAGCACTGGGGTGGATTTGAACGGCAGCGACCCCGGTATTAGCTGTGCCTTTATAACGGTGTTCAAAAATTCCTTGCTCTATCATATCTGGGATAATAAATACCACAAGCTGCCTTAAAGTATTGCAGTCACTTAGTGACCTTGTCATAAGTCCAAACGGAAAGATCACCAGTAAAATTGAATGAACTGTCCGGCACAATTCCATTACGGTTCGATAAAAAAACTTATGGCAAAATATAGCAAACATCATATCTAAAAAGAAACCTACAGCAATAACGGAATTAATTGAGTATCTAATTCAAGTGTGGGAAATTTTAAGCCAAAACGATACAAATCGATTACCTAAAACAATAGATGGCCAATAATTTTTTTTTTTTGGGTTCTCGCTTCACTTTCGAACAGCAAGGACGTGTCAACGTTCGCTCCGCGACTCGGAAGTGTGAGTGCGGCTTATCAACGCCTGGTGCCAGCGTTTATCTACATCAACATAAACCACAATATTTATTTCTGGTAACAAAATTAATTTATATAATTAGCAGCAACATTTTCAATTCCTACCTGTCACCCCCTAGGGGGGTGAATTAATCGTATTATCATGTCACATCTCAAAAGAAATTCTGATCACTTATCGCCACCGATCACTGATTTACAAAAAAAATATCAGTGGAAACCGGAATCACTACTTGAGAGAAACAAGTTTTATTTGCCTAAACATCTCGAACCATCATCCTCAGAGGAACCAGAGACCACTGAACAACCCAAAATAAAAATACCGCCTATCTTTCTTCAAGGCCCACTTAACCATAAAGAAGTTATAAACGATATTAAAACCATTGTTAAGGAGAGTTTACGACTAACCTCAGCTCATCTTCACTGAAAGTCACTCTAACAAGCGAAACTGATTATAGAAACTTGGCCAAACATTATCTGACAAACAAAATTGAATTCCACACATATCAAAACCCCAATAGCAGACCACTATCGGTAGTTATAAAGAACGTCCTCTCTTTAACCGAAGAAGAAATACAACAGGAACTTGCCGTCTACGACCTCCCTATAACGCGAGTTACAAGGCTTTTAAATAAGGACAAAAAGCCCATGCCCGTCTGTGCAATACTTCTCACGGCAAATGAAATTTATAAGATCAAAAATATATTCCACGCATTAGTTACCGTTGAACCACGTAAAACTAATCGCAAAACTCCTCAATGTCACCGATGTCAACGCATCGGACATACAAAAAATTATTGTAGACTTGAACCAAGATGCGTGAGGTGCCAAGAAAATCACTTGTACACCAACTGCGATAAACTTCGAACTGATGCCGCAGTATGTACTAACTGCGGAGAAAACCACCCCGCTAACTTTAGGGGATGCCAGTACTTCCTCCAATCAAGGAACCAGCAAGGCAAACGACCTCAGAACGAGACTCCTAGAGCAATAAGACCGAATAGCAAATCCGGCCCTGCCAACAATCTGAAAAATTTCCCTTCCAACCAAACGTATCCTGGTTCCCAAAAACAAATTCTACATCACCCGAAACCCAACCCTTCCTCAACACCATCTTGTCATCCCTGTTGCAACTCATTCAACCTATCTTAGAACAAATCAAGCAATACATAATATCAAATTTCCTTCCTTCCCTTTTCAATGGATCACAAAAATAAGACTATAATTCAATTAAAACTCCTAAACTGGAATGCGGATGGCATCAAAAGACAATTAACTCTATTTAAATCTTTTCTTGAGAGACATTCTGTGGATTTAGCGTGCGTCTCTGAAACGCACTTAGCCAACACAGATCAACTCAAAATTGCCGGCTATCAGATCTACCGCGCAGATAGAGAAGCCAGGTTTGCATCAGGAGGAGTAGCCATTATCATAAAACGCAACATAATTCATCATGAATGTCAAACAATTAACACGATAAACCTCGAAACAGTTGGAGTGAAAATCAAACTAACTAACGATACTACTATAACCATAATATGTGCTTACAAACAACCCAACAAACAACTTCTTGAAATCGACATCTCTACCATATTTAATCCAAGCGAACCCATCCTTCTGATAGGAGACATGAATTCAAAAAACACGATATGGGGATGCAGAGAGACAAACCCTGCTGGAAACAAACTTTACGACCTAGCATCAACGTACGCTTTCCAAATAGAAGCTCCAGCCGAACCTACACACTACCCGCACAGAGACGATCACAGACCAGATAGATATACTTGACATAGTTGTCCACAAAAACTTCAGCAAACAAATCTTTCAACAAGTATGCACTGAACTAGATTCAGACCACCTACCAATTATAATCTCGTTTTTACTGACACCAGCAAAACAAATCCAAGAACCGAAACTCATAAATGGACTACTAGATTGGAACGCTTTTCAAGATATCCTTGACCAACGACTTAAGTATCCTAATAACCTTCAAACCCCAAATCAAATAGATCAAACTATCTCACACGTAACAAAAACTATCACTGACAGTGTCAACAAGGCCACTACCACCACGTACAAACGAAGAGTACTCATTGATCATTATTCACCCAAACACATAGTGGATCTAATTAAGTAAAAAAGCACACTGCGGAGAGAATGGCAGAGAACTAGAAACCCCGTAACCAAAAATATAGTAAATAACTTGTCACATCGAATAAAGACGGAGCTAGATGCCCACCGAATAGAGACTTACGAAAAACATATTAGTAATCTTGAACCAAGATATCCCGGACTATGGAAGACGACCAAACGTATCCTACGTCAGCCACAAGTGATGCCTCCAATTTCTTCAGGTGCGCGAACATTTAACACCGATGAAGAAAAATGCGAAGCCTTCGCAGATCATTTAGAAAAAACCTTCACATCTGAAAATCACGCAGATCCAACATTTAGAAATATAGCCATCAACTATGTAGAAACTCACCAGCCAATCATAGAACCAAACTTAAAATCAACTTCACCTAGAGAACTCGCATCAATAATTAAAAGTCTTCCAATAAATAAATCGCCAGGATATGACAAAATACCTAATGTCATACTTAAAAAGCTTACAAAAAAAGCATTGGCATACCTAGCAACAACATTTAATGCGTGCTTAACGATTGGTTATTTTCCGAATGCATGGAAACATGCAATTATTCTACTGTTTCCCAAACCAAACAAAGTCAAGAAAGATATTACTAGCTATCGACCTATTAGTCTTCTAACTACAATCTCGAAGCTTTTCGAAAAGGTCATATATCGCCGGCTTAATGAAGAGGTAATAAAACTGAGTATTGTTCCCACCTTTCAATTTGGATTCAAAAGGCCACTCCACCTGCCATCAACTACAGCGCATGATCGAAACAATCGAACGAGGATTTGAAAGCAAACAATACGTTACTGCCTTGTTTTTAGACATAGCTCAAGCATTCGATCGAGTGTGGACCGATGGCTTAAAATATAAAATAGTACGTCTTCAACTACCTGAGTACATAAAATCCATATTGTTCTCGTTCCTAGAAAATCGTACATATGCAATCAAGATACAGGCAAGCTTATCAACTACTAGAGCTATACATGCAGGGGTTCCACAAGGAGTATTCTAGGTCCCATTTTATTCAACATCTACATGCATGACTTTCCTGTTCCCAATGCAAACCTAGCAATGTTCGCAGATGACACGGTCGTGTTAACTAGAAATCAAAACTTAGAGCAAGCAATAGCCGACTTACAAACTGCCGCCAATACACTAAGCAGATGGTTCATGAAATGGAATCTATCAATTAATCATTCCAAGTGTACTACGAAAATATTCACACTTAGAATTATCAAAAATCCAACGTTAATTACAATCAATGGACATACTATACAATGGAATGCCAAAGACGAGCCCGTGAAATATCTGGGTATCCATCTCGATACTCGGCTCACATGGAAATACCATATATTAAAAAAAGCTCTACCCAATCATAAATAAAAAGTCCACTATGAAAATCGAATGCATGACGCACTTGTATAAATCTCTAATACGTCTATTGATTCTGTACGGATGTGTGATATGGGCTAACACTTCCAAAACCAATCTCAACCGAATCCAGACGTTACAAAATAAAATTCTTCGAACAACAGTCAACGCCCCGTGGTTCATTACAAATCAACAACTTCATCACGAATTAAACATGCCCACAATCCAAGAACATATTGCAAAACTGACTAAAACCTTCCATGACAACCTTACCAACTGCAATGGTGCCACCTTCTATGAACTAGGCCAAAGAAGTATTCATAGACGATTAAAACGAAAGTTACCCCAAGACATATACTTGAGTGATAGTGGTGATGACTAAGTGCGGACTAATCTCCAAATAACTATTTGATCAAAATACGTAAGTGATAGTCTTGATGTCTAAGTGCAATTAATTCTCAATTAACTATGTGATCAAATGGTAAATCCAAATGACTATTAACACAGCTATTTCAAGTGGTTATTAGGTACCATTCTGTTATTTCCCTTCGTTAAGTATTAATTGTCAAACATACTTGTATAACAATGTATATTGTTGAGCAGGTAAAAGTTCTATTAAAAAAAAAAAATTTTTAAATTTAGATTTAAAGAATGTATTGAATGATTTTGCTATTTTCTCTTCTATGTTACTATTTAATCTACAAAATATTGCAATTGTAGCAAATTTTCCTTTAAATTCTATTTAAGTTTTAATCAAAATGTTTTTCTGTGGTTCATAAAGCTATTGTGATTACTTGGACAATGTAGAGAATAAGTGTTCGGAAGAATATCTGAAAACAAGGTGTCCCACGAGAAATTTCGTATACTGGTTCTATGAGTGATGATAAGTTTTATAAGCGAAAATATTCAATAATTTTTTTTTCTAATTCTCAACCCTTTTATAGATGTGGGAGTTAAAAATTGCTAACCCGCATGGGTGATTTACTTTACTTTCATGGTAAAAAGATTTCTTTAATGAATGATGTTCTGGTTCATTTAACTTTAATTTTGATGTAATTAAAATTGGCATGTTGATGTAGTTAAGTATTAATTTGTTGACTAGTAATTACGGAATAAAACATGCGTTCTTATTAAAGGGCAACAGCCAGAAAATTACAGAGACTTACAGTGTACAAATAAATCCAGGAAAAGAGATCTTCACCATTCAAAGAAAATTGCCAGCAATTGAACTTCAGCCGAGAAATTTGGGTTTGATTCAAACCAATTAACTACAAGTAAAGTGTCTTCCAATAATCAGACTAATAAAATAGGATCAAAATCTACTCCCGTACGTCCTCCTTATGCATAATTAGATCTAAATCTTCCATTATATCAAAATGATATTATAACCTGAATGTAACAGATGATTGACCCATGACAAAACATTATAAAATCTAGTAACAAACCTTAAGATATTGGTTACGAACTTGCAAACATAGCGCAAACATATAAACTATTACAGTGAAATGCGAATAGTCTTATGAAGCATCGGCGTGAAATAGAAATGCAATCTTTGTCAGAAAAGTTTCTGTATATAATGTTGATGGATGGACGACTCTGTTTTGTCACCATGTGCTTGTTGTATCATATTCCATGTTTAGGGGGTTAACACTTTATGTTAATCCTCTGGTTAGAAATTGTCTTCTTCACGAGCAACTAAATGCACCAACAAACCGAACAGTTGGTTGCTAACCACAGCCCTCCCACCTTGTGCGTTTACATTAAAGCACAGCTAAGGCCATATCTTTCTGACAAAGGTAGTATATTCGCAGATAAAGAAGATCGATATCTTACTAATATCCGATACTTATTTTATGATGATTTAACTTTTGTGGCTATTAACACTAATATCATACAAACCATATAACCACATAAAACACCATTAACTACTAAACTTGAGAACTGATCTTCTGCAAGCTACTTATGTTACTATTTAAAATTGGAAGATTTCCGTAAATGTTCCTGCTAATTAAAAAGGATTACAAGAATACTTTCAATCACTAGAGCATAAATTCTTATTGGAAAGCGACTACAGTGCGAAGTATTAAAAATGGAAATCTTGTTTGATTACTCCTCGTACAGTAAAAAAGATTATAAAATAGCAACTTGAATTAATATTCCAGCCATGACTAAGAGAAACGGAAAATGTTTTTGACCTGCTTGATTTTCTTGTAGTCAAAAGAATCCCCCAGGTTATCTAAACATATAATTTATCAGCAAATGATACTCTAAATATTGTAAATATAATATACCAACAAAAAAACCTACTAACACTCTACAACAAACAACCCCGATTGAAAATATTTCAGAAAGATAATAAAATAATAGAGCGAAATCTCTTAATATCTCTCTAAGTAACTCAAAACAATTTCAAATAGGCTGTTAAATATTTTATTCCCATTCACCAAGTGAGTGCAACAACAAAACCACTTACAAAGAGCAAAGAAAAAGTTGCTTACGAAAGACGTTTGCAAAAATCTGACATAACAGCAAGCCACTAGAGAATAAACCCAAATAAAGTTAACTCACTAGAGCGATTAAAGCACACCTAAAGATGTGACTGCCAAAAAAATGACAACGATTTTTCTTTGAAAAATTATTAAATCGCTTAATCAATGAAAACAACATAAACCGCCCATTAGAACGAATGACGGACCATGGGCACGTAATCATTAGGATAAAGCAGAAATATTTGCTAAATTTCTAAAAATCTTATAGCTAGTACTCTCTCCACATGTACTGAATTATCTTTATATTTTAGAATTTATTTTTATATTTTTAGAAGAATGCTATCTTCACGTAAAGCTTAGGTGTGCTACAAAGGAGTGATTTAGGCCCAATACCGCACTAATCGTTTATGTCTGTTTTCCAATAAACAATAACAATACTATGGTAACGTTTGATGTTGATGATGAATACGGTGGTAGCAGCTCAGTTTATGGTAATGCTCTAACATTCCGAGTAGAAGCATGACCTGTGAACTGAGAGGTTGAGACGTTCATATGTTCGCTCTCTCTGCGAACACAGGTACTCAATGCATTTTAGGACCAGTAGCGCCACTCGACCGCATAGGACTCCGGGAATGCGAACCCGGGTTCCTCAACGACTGGACTACGCTAGAAATGAGCTCAGTTAATGCTAGGCCACCGCCAGGCATCAGACGAACGTTCGTCTCACTCAACCACTGACTAGATGAGCTATGCTATACCTAAATCAAGTGCTAAAGTGATTAAAAAAGACGCGTATAGCAAATAAAAATTGAAAATTGGTTAATATAACCTTTGCAAGATGTAGATGTATAACTTACAGTGTTTATGTAAAAGGTTAGTCTTTATCAAGGATATAAAGTGTGTAATATCTTAGCATGCATTTGCACAAAGCTTAATTTGAAAAACCTACATATGGGCTGATACAGTATTGATGATTTTCACTTGGTGCACAGCAAGTTGTTACGGTACCAAATTATAACTAAACTAATTTGGTTTTATAGGGATCTGAAACGTTTGCAATCAAGCGTTTAATAGTTAATGAGCCAATTTGTACTCGAAGTGCCAAAATTACTAAAATTTGAAAGTGTCTTCGGTTAAAGAAGTGGTAACAAATGCAGTAGAAAATATCTTCAAAAACAAGACTTTCAACCTAATCATCTCACTTACAATCTACTACAGTACATAGGTACTTTCATATGTTAGACTTACGACGTTGTTTTATGATTTGAGTTCTAGTGTTATGTTTATTTATATAAATCTGTAAATTAATACACTTGTCGCGTACAAAGAAAAGTTCTGTAGGCTCTCTCTCCATGTGAATTTTTAATAGGATTATCTTAATACGAAGGGTTGCCTGTAAAAGTCTGTAATCAGTCTTCCCTCACATCTTTAAAAAGTGGGAACGTAGAACAATTTATTTACAAATGATAACAGTGGAATTAGTCGGTGTGGTCACCTCACAAAAGTAAGATGTACAAAACGATCCTGAAGATATGCAACCAAACATACGCTCAGAGCTTAGCCACACCACATTTCATATCAGCTGTCTTTGTTTACTTTTTGTCCAAATGTATCGGGTGTCTTTATTTATTTTCTTTTCAAATGTATACTAGATTATCAGAAATATACTAAGAGTTGCAAAGGAGTATACCATGTAATAGGTGTATAAATAAGTTCTCAGCTTTTTCTGCAAAATTAAAGTTTTATTTAAAAACATAAAAAAAAAGCTTAAGTATCAAAGTATTCTCCGTTGGCATCGATGACCTTTGCCATCTTTCGGGTAGCTTGCGAATTCCCTGGTGATAGAAGCTCACCGGCTTCGAGACGATAAAGTTATCGATGCATTTTCAGACTTCTTCTTCTGTTTTGAAGTGCGTATCAGCCAAGTGATGCTGTAACGACCGTAATAAATAATAAACGGAAGGGGCCATGTCTGGGCATACGCCGCATGTGGGAGAAGTTCTCAGCCTAACGCGTAGATGTGTTCTTGCGTCGTCTTTGCAACATGAAGTCGGGCATTATCATGGAGCAGGATTACTTTGCGACTTCCTTGTCCAGTAAGTGGCCTCTTTACTTCGATTGCGTCGCTAAAATTGATGAGTTGCTGTTGGTAGCGATCCGCCGTAACTGTTTCACCTGGTTTCAAGAGTTCATAGTACAGCACACCTTTCCAATCCCACCAGATACGGAGCAAATTCTTTTTGGCGTGGATATTGGGCTTCAGAGTCGATGTCGAAGGTTTACCAGGGTCTACCCATGATTTTTTGCGCTTGGGATTGTTGTACAAGATCCATTTTTCATAAACCGTAATAATTTTATGTAGGTTCCTTGAAAGCAAATGGAGTGCGGTGTCACTCCGTCGATTTTTGTTGTCTTCGGACAGTTTATGCGGAACCCATCTGCCATCCTTTTGTATCTTACCCATTGCATGCAAACGTATGGAAATGGCTGGCTGAGTGACGCTGTCTGCAAGCTCTTTTTCAGTTTGCGCATTGTTTTTATCCAGCAATGTCTGCAGCTCATGCGTGTCAAATGTTTGAGGGCGTCCAGCGCGTGATTGATCTTCAAGACTAAACTCTCCTTCGCGAAATCTTTGGTATCACTTTTTGCACGTTGCGTGACTTACAGAATTCTCACCATATGCAGCATAAATCATTTTGGGTGGCTTCAGCAGCGTTTTTCTTAAGATGAAGCACGAAGTGGATAGAATATCGAATATGCTCTTTTGTGATTGCCATCGTGAACACAGCTGATTATTGAGGTTATGTGCATCAAATGCCAAATCGTATAATGTTTCGAAAGACCAAATGTCATTGCTTTAAAACCGCAAAAGGGCGAACTAATACGTTACATGTAAACGGTGATTATCTAAAGCTTAAACTTATTTATATACCTACTAGGTATATTCAAATTTTAAAGATCAATTTTTAAGTAACAAATAAATTTTGGAAACTATCTAACATTTTTGAAGTAAAAAAAAAAAACAACTAGATGAGGTCTTCTCTGAATATAATAAGTCGCGGATTAACATCTTTTACTTTGTTTTTGCGGTTATTCAATCTACTAAAGCCCCCAATTCAAAAATAACTCGATCAAAATAAAAAATTTGCAGATGAATTTGGCGAAAGATTGGTTTTTAAAAAGCTTAGAATTCTGAACTTACCATACTCCAAATGTAAAGAGAATAAGAAGAAAAAACTTCTTGTGGAAAGACCAAAAATTGGATAGAATTTGTAAAGTAGCTATTTAATTATAATTTAATTTTATACCTTAAAATCACAAATATTTATAGTCACATTTTCCTACTCCCACATTCGAAACCGTCCATTTTTGGAATGTATCTTGGTGTGAACTTAGGATTATACGTACCAAATATGATCTAAATCTGTCACAAACTGGGGAAATTAGAAAAATTCTATAATATTAAAGGTCATTTCTCCCCAGCACTTTGACTAATTTTTTCCATAATTTGGTCGAGATATTAGCCCAATAAATGTATCTGCAAATTTTTCTTTTGAATCCCACACGATTTAGGTAGGGAAAATTTTTTCCTACTGAATAAAAAGAATGACGGGATATATATGAACTTCAAAACATTAAAATTTGTAATGTAATTACCAATTTTCTACAAACATGAAACATGAAAGTGCCCTTATAAGAGCTGGCCTAAATTGAACCCTTTTTGCGATCGGCAACTTTGATGGTTTGGGAGATGTCTTTTATGTTTCTTCGAATTAGTAAATATGGCACGCTATACGAAAGAACAGAAAATTATTATTGTTAAAACTTATCGCAAATTTGGCGAAAATGTTGCAGAAACAGTACGAACCCTCTATGGAATTTTTGTCGAAGTGATGCATCTAATGAAACAACTGTTAAAAAATTGATTAGAAAATTTGTTTAAATTGAATTTGTAATGCCTGCAAAACCTTGTAAGTAATAAGCACGGGGTAAGACTTTGTGAAAATAAAGCAATGGTTACTCAAAGTGCGACAATTCCATAATAATTGGGTATTAGATAAAACTCTCTTTAAAAATACTCAAAGATTTAAAATTAACTTCGAAAATTACCACCTTTATATGGAGAAGCAAGTTTAACTAATTTCGTTTGAATTCATTAATTTAATTTATAGTGTTATAAAGTGGGGTCTCAGTTTAATTTAAAATTATCTTTAGCGATGAGGCAGGTTTTCAACCGAAATGCATTCGTAAACAAACATGAAGAGCAAATTCGCCCCCAATGACTCGCTGTTTAATGTTTAATTGAACATATAGTCTGATAGGCCCAATTTATTCGAATGATGCTTTGAGGCGGAATAGCCATCCCTTAAATCGGAAAAGAACCCAGTTCCTCGACACAAACTGGTCACCATAGATCTAGAATAGATGTGGATCCAGTAAGACGGCACCACTAGCCATAAAGCTAAAATCATAGTCAAAATGTCGACTTAACTGGTCAGCAAGGTATTGTGATTTAATACCACCCTACTTCATTACGTGGGATTACCCAAAATCTACGCTAAAAGTTTTCAAACATTGGACAAGATCAAGAACAAAATCCAAGGCTAATCAACATGGATCTAGAATAGATGGGGTTCCAGCAGAGTGGCACAATTTGCAATAAAGCTAGAGTAATAGTTCTTGGTCGCCTAATTTCACGAAATGTCGACTTTAACTGGCCAGCAAGATCTTGTGATTTAATACCGCGCACCGCTTCATTACGTAGGGTTATCCAAAATCTACGCTAAAAATTTTCAAACATTTGACAAGATCAAGAACAAAATCCAAGGTATTATTAATGTTTATAAAAACGTGCGCGAAATTGTAATCGAAGATTTTCTAAAAAGATTTAAGATTTCCATAATTAATCTGACATGTAATTTAATACTCAATAAAATGCAATTATAAAATCGCTTTTAGAAAATTTAAATCCAGCGTTTAATTTGGGCCACCCTTTATATAGAGACAGAAGTTAAAATAGAAGGTTCGGCTTGAATGAGTATTAGGAAACTATAAGCGGAAGACTAGTATCGAAAGAATGTGACAAAACTCGCAAAATAAACCAGAATCCTTTGGTTTACGAAGCGCTCCCGCTTACATTTGTTTATATTATCTAATCATCAAGCTAACCAAAAAGTATATGATTATGCGATTTGTTAACATCACAATAAAATTATCACAACATGCATTTCATTTGTGATTTGAGGCGGAACAATTTATTACCCCATTAAAATCGGCAATAACTTTTGAATTCCGTCGCAATTAGCGTCCGCCTGCGGCTAATTACAGCGGCTAATTTCATGTGTAATTACCCGGGAGCAATTTCAGGCCTACATACGCATAATTTCGGAAAGGAAGCGCTAGCAGCAGCTCGCAGCTTCATACTCTACTTCGCCCAGGTAGGCGACTTGCGCCGAATGTCGAGGCTCAGTGGCGAGAACGGCAGCTCCTCCGCGGGTTTTCGGGGAATAAAATTAGACCATAATGAGGTGATCCGGCCGAGCTGTCAAGATCCTCAACTTCCAGGCTCCGCAGGAAGCGGCGGCCAGATAAGAAGTTAAATTTGGCGCGGCGACCAAAAGTTTAGTTTGTTGACATTAAAACTGGGGGCTGTAATCTAGTCGGTAAAAAATTCTTAATCTGAAAGCTTGCGTTAATATTCTGTGGTTTTTCAGTTTTCTGCTGAAGATGTTTTATAAGTAGACGCTTTTGCAGGAGTGACCAGAAGGGTTGTGGAAAGTGATTTGCAGACTGCGCCTTTTTCTACAGCAAAACTGAAATTGAAGACGCATCTTCAGAACAATGAAGGTTTGCGACATGAAGAAACTATGAGTCAATAGATTTATGACTATTAAATAATTTGAGTGTGGGCAGATATTGGGAGAAAAAATATTTTATTAAAGTATTTATTATCATTTTCTTTAATGTTTAAATTAAGTATTGAGTTTTTTTTTGTAAAATTAAATGTTTATTTCAAAAAAAAATTGTAAAGCGTAAGTTATTTAAAGTACTGTATCGTTAGCTATAACTTTTCCTCATCTTTGTAAAAATAATAAAAACAATTCCTCGCCCTGTGGTGCAATATATAGATCGACCAATTTTATATCTTCAGAAGACTGCTCATGCAGGCTATTCGTTACCAATAGAAACAAAGAGTAATCAAAAGGGCCAATGTCTAGTGGATACCGTGGGTGGGGTAGGTCATCCCATCGAGGCGTTTCCAAATAATTTTGGACTTGTTTTGCAATATGCATCACTTTATCTCTCTTTCCGCGTATTTCGGCTGATTTTTCAACGCTCGTTTCAATTTGATCAGTTGTTGTCGGTAGTTACCGACGATCGATAAATCAACATTAAAAAATCTGCCAATTTTTCAAGCGTTTAATATGATCTTTATCGAGTAATGCCTTCAATTCTGCATCTTCAAACTTTTTTGGCTGGCCTAGGCGCCTCTTGTCTTCCGTGCCAAAATCATTACTTTTGAATCGTCAAAACCAATACTCACTTCTTCTTTCTTTTTCTCTCTTTGTCTAAACGGCGTCGGATGCTTCTATCCATTTTCTATAGTTGTTTTTGTCTCCTGTCAATCTGTTTACTTCCTCCATTGTTTTTCTTTTCCTTCTTGCCATTTCCTGGATGTTGTCTGTCCACATTCTCCTTGGCCTACCGCTTGATCGTCTGCCTTGCATTCTTGCTTCTAAAATTCGTCTTAAGATTCGGTGTTCTGCCATTCTTTTTGTATGCTCATACCATTTTAACTGTTTATTTTTTATTGTGGTGATTTGCGGTATTTATCGCAGTCTTGGTCATCCATTCTACTATACTAGTCCCTCCATATTTAATTAACTCTGGTAGTATTTGGTTGTATCCGGCTGCTTTTCTGTTTCGCATATTTTGAATCGCCGCTTTTACTTCGTTTTCTGTTAAATTTCGTGTTCCGCTGCCTTCAAGTCTCTGTTCTTAATCTTGTATGGGGTTTCCTTGAGTTTCTATCTCTTCTTTCTTTTTAAACTCTTCTTCGAAATACTTTCTTGTTGTACTGACGATTTCTGCTGTTTCTGTTTTTAGGCTGTTATTTTTGTCTTTGTGCGTTCTTAGGTTTCTGATTGTGTCCCAGAAAATTTTTTGGTTCTATTTATAGTTTTCTTCTATTTTGCTTCTAAAATCTTTCCATGTCCTTGCTTTTGCCTATTTTACTGCCTTCGTTGCTTGATTTCTTCTTAAAATGTATTTATTTCTGTTTATTATCGTTTTGTTTCTTATGTACTGTTTCCAGGCTTGTTTCTTGTATTTTACTTTTTTCTTTACACTATCGTTCCATCATGCTGTACTTTTATGTCTTGTGTTTAACTTTCCTTTTTCATACCTTTTTTACCACCTGTTGTTACCCTTTAAGTATCTGCCATTTTTATTAACCTCCCATTCTTCTCCATCCTGTTCCTCTTGTTATTGGTAGATTTTTAAGTTATTTTGAAATAGTTCTTCATACTTTTGTTGATTTTCTTCATTATTCAGTAACTTTATCTTCAAGTCCATTTTTAGTATATAGACGTCAGATCTACCTGTCTGAGTGGTCACTCGCGCAGTGTGGCATCCAACTCAGTTTTTCCGTCCATGGAAATGCTCGTCCAGAACATGCAAGTGTCATTTCCATATGTTTCTTGAATACAGCTTTTATCAAATCGCTCTTCTAGCCTTCTATAGACCGAACATCTCCTGTCGTTGGCATGTAGGCACATCTTGGACTTGTCAATAAACAATATCTGACTCTAATGGCCGAGATATCAATTTAGATGTTTGCGAGCAAATTTTAGTCTTCTCTGTTTTTGGACTGCAGTTAGCTTGAGACCCGTCGTTATCTTTTTTGGGATTAGGTTAGTTGCCTTCAGTTTTCTTCTCATTGTCCAAGTACTGGCAACCACACCTCTGACTGCACTTAGCTCTTGCTTGAGGTCAACGCCAGTCATATGTCGATTTCTGAGAGATATTGAGACGACAAATCGATCGTCTCTTTTTGTTGTCATGTGCCTACGATCGCCTACTTGCCGATGTATGTAGCCATCTCTTGACTGAGTTCGTCTCTTAACAAATTTACATCACTTACTTACGTCAAATTTGGATAATTAACTGAGATTGATTACCGGATTGGAAGCATACTATAGGTCAAACAGGGTTGTCACGCACGTACGTTTCAATTAGGAAGATTCGTAAAACCCCGTTTGTGATGCATATTTCTTTGAATGCATCATCCGATTAATGGAGACGAAAATGCGTGTATAGTTAGTGAGTCGATTGTTTTGCTCTCAAGTGTATTTCCATATAGGTTCTCGGTTTTGGATATTAATGAAATGTCTATTTTATTAAATTTTATGAATTTTTTAACCTCGAACTCGTTTTGCTGCAATTTACTGCATTTTTAAAGTAATTTTTAAGAAATTATTAATTAATTTATTTATTAATTACATTGACATATTGGATATCATACCGTGTTGTAGTAGGTAATTAGGCATGTTTTTAAATTCTTAGAGAAATTGTTTGATACTGAACATTTCATTGGAATGCAATTGCTTTTTGCTACTTGGAGGAAGTTAGGAAATAGTTATATCGACTGATAATTAAAGGATGAAGTCTGATGGGACCGTAAAAGACAACGATTTCGACTTGCTAGGACTGACGGTGTAATATTAAAAGTTTGTTTAATAGGTTCGTATTTTTTGAAGGTCTAGATAGATTATGCAAATTGGTTTAATGAGAACAACCACATAAAACACATTAAAACTGGATTAGCTTGTGTTTTTTTTAAATTTCTGTTTCGTATGGCCCTACACATTTAATAAATACAAATAACCTGTTATCCTAACTGTTTATATGTATTTATAATTCTGAGATTTGATATAATGGACGATATGCTCATTCATTAGAAGGAAATTAGATGTTACGTGTTTGTTTTGCAATAAACGTATGTTATAAATGTATTTATTTTGTGTAGCCGAACAATGGTCTATAAAAAATATTGATAATAATACTTTGTTTATTTACTTCTTATATCTATTGTATTTTGCACCTAATTCTAACCTAATTTGCAATGTAATTCTTTAAGGGCTTTTATTATATCATCAATTATAGTAGCGTAACACAACCCTGTATTATTAACTTTTTTTTACATCCAATTTGTAATGTGTGATATTGTTTTATTGCATATATTTAACTAATATACAATATACATCTGGACCTTTAATACTAATCTTAACTATTGATTTTGTAAAGCTTTGTGTACTTTTGCTTCTCGACAGCTGCTAATAAATTTTTTGTCTTATTTTTGTAATCTAATTTACCTTAGACAAAATTTTGTATTTGCTTATGGTTGTATTAAAATTAGATAAATATTGTAGTTTGATAGCTTCTTTTTTTAAAGTCAAATAGGGCTGTTTTCTATTTCTAAATAATTGTGTCTCTTAGATCGTGTGGTTGTTATCTGGTCTGTTTGCTTTACTTTCTTGGTTATTACGTTTAGGTTGATGTTCATGTTCATATTTACATTACTGATTGACTAAAGAATCTAAATGTTTAAGAATCTTAACTGATATGTGAGGGTTTTGTCGTTTGAATTTAATATTAATGGTGTGATAGGAAATTTGCTGGTTTTTGCTGTCATTTTCTTCCTTAAAATTGTCATATTTTCTTATTAAATATGTCTGTTCTATATATAACTCTATATGTTTATTGATTTAAACCGTTTCGTCTGCAATCTACCTGTTATTTCTACATTAGCCAAGAAAAAAGTAATAAAAACAGTTATTAACTCCGCCTGCATTGCTTCTAGGGGCAATATTGCCGGTCTCAAGCCCAGATAGAGAAGGAGGGTTGTGGCGTTAAGATAACTTTTGAAGAAGCTAGGCCCATAGGCTATGGAAGGGGGGGGGGGCGATTTTTCTGTAAGTGATTTAGCAAACCCTAGGTTTAATCTCAACCAAAACAAGAAGAGAAAGGACAAACGACCCAAAAGAGACAATAAATTGTGTAGAATGTGAAATGTCCAAAGCTGGAGCATCAAAGACACCAGAGTTATACAATAATTTGAAAAAGGAATACAAGATTTTGGTTATAAGTAAAACGAAAAAGAAAGGAATCGGTATAGAAGATATAAATGGTACACCACACTGTTGGAGAGGAGTCAATAAAGAAAAGAGAGCACAGGTCGGAGTGGGTATGTTAATCAAGAGAAAGTGGAGCAAGACTGTAACATTCTGGGAACCCATTGATGGAGAACTAATAAAAGTAGAATTAAAAGCCTTCGGAACAGAAATTATAATCATCGGAGCATATGGTCCAACAGGCGACATCACCATTATGAAAAAGGAAAACTTTTTTGAAACACTGAAAGAACTAATAGAAAAAGTAAAAAATCATTAAGAAGAAATTATAACAGGTGATTAAAAACAAAAGAATAGAACAGTAGAACAGTTTAGAGAAGATGTCGTTAGTAACAATGGAAAAGACTATCTGAACTATGTGAATCAGAAGACCTTAAAGAAACTAACAGATTCTACAAACATAAAAACGTCTATAAATATACATTAATAAAAAGAGCACAAAACGTCAGGTCCATCATAGACTACGTTATAGTTGAAGTTAACACGATTTTTAAAATAAAAGATGTGAGGGTTCACAGTGGTACTGAATGTGGTACCGATTATAGGCTTCTGTTATATGTGAAATTCCCATGGCACAGAGAAAAAAAAAGAAAAAAAAGAAAAAACTAAAAATACGCCTGTTCAATTAGAGAATTGTATAAAAAAAATTGGATGATGAAAAATTGAATTCCACTACGGTACACTGAAAGAAAAATATCATATCAAAAACAGCATCAAACAAGCAGTTTTGGAAGCTCCATGAGAAGAAGAACCCCAATACAAACAACACAGAGACATCAGCGAATAAACAAGAAAAGTAATAAAAAAGATAAAAAAGCCCTATACAAAAAATCTCTGAATACGAAAACACAATAATTGGCAAGCATATAAATAACAAGAAATCAAAAGACATAAGCAAAGATAAATTAATAAATGACAAAAAACATGTCAGAACATAAAACCATATATTGGGGATACAAGAAGTACAGAATCGTGTAAGACAATTAGAAAATTAAAAACAAATACAAGAGAAAAAGCACACAAACTACATACAACAAAAAGAGCGGGGAAAGTATTATCGACAGCTATAGACAAAGAGCCGTTCACAGTTCTTACAAAAAAATAGTGACCCAACAAAAATAATAGTGGACCTGCTCAAAGAAAATTACAACTCGAGGAAGTGAAAAAAGTAGTAAAAACATTCAAACACAAGAAGCCAGCTTTATTTAGAGCACACGCTTAAGCATAGGAATATAAAGTGCAAAGAAATAAAAGTTCCAGTAAGAAATTATCATTTATATACTTTAAGCCTTGCGGACCACCAGGTAGTCATAAAGCAGGGTGAGGAAAGCCTAGGTTTCATGTTTAGAAAACTTAATAAAGAATAGTGCGTCGTACGGTTGGTTCTCGGTTATAAGGCCGTGGTCGGAGTTCAGAAACTCTTGACTTTTCGTCCACAACTGCGTCATATATATATTATTAAGTGGCGAAGCTAAGCGAAGTCACTTACTAACTTCATGTTGTCTGTCTGTCCGTCCGTCCGTCCTCCGAGCAAAAACGCGAGAACGGCTGGTAATTTTCAAATTTTGTTTTCACCAATCGATAGGCGACCAAAAAGGCTTGTTTGTTAGTGATTTTGAAACTGACTGGCCAAAGGTCAGCGCTAGTGACATTTACGAATTCAAATTTTCAAAATAGCAACATAGGACATGTAGCATATCATTTAACTCGTCTTCGAACACTGATTAATTTAAACATAAAACGCGATTTCAAAAATTTGGGAGACTGCTTCGCCACTTCGCTATGCGTTGCAAGCTTTGCAGGTTTATTTATATGACATCTTTTTGTTATAAATTTTATTATTCATAATTAGAGGTTGAGAGCGCGACAGCCGCGACGCAAAGGTTTCGGCCTGCCAGACTAACGCGCGGCGGGCCTTGGGTTCGACTCCCAGGTCAAAATAACGGCAAACATCGAGTGCTCTCCGGCCATCATACAAACACCTTTGGCGGTCGTAAAGTACATTCTCCTTCTTCTAACGGGTCAGACTAGCCACCTGCCCGGGGTACGCCCAACATGGCTCATAGTACTACACGAAATGTGTAGTTAGAAACAGGCTAATAGCCTATATAAGAGTAGAAGAAGAAGAAGAAGATAATTAGAGGTTATAAATATATTATTGTAATACTGTTAGAGACAATCAGGTAAAACATATAAATTTAATAATTAGTTTTGTTTTTTAGAAAGCATTTGCTGAGCAATATTCAAAAGTCTTATTTAACTTTGTTAAATTTTTGCATGAAAATGTATCACAGCCTGCTAACAGATATTTTGTAAATCGGTTTTTCAAACCCACACACCAACAAAAATTTGCATTGCATTCATTCCTTAAAAATAATTTGCATCATTTTCCACTGTTACTATAAATGTTTCCACAGATAGCTATCTCGGGCCGGGATTGGACTATTCCGCTCGCCAGCGGGCGCGTGAAGAAACAAAAAGTTGTAAAAATTTAAATAAAATCCACCATTCTTCGCAGTGTGAAGCGGCTCAATCGTATGTACATTTTAATAAGCATCTGATAAGCGTCCTATGACGTTTCGCACAATAAATTAGCGTTATACGCGCCACCACGTGCGGTGGATTAAAGCACAAAATGCGCCTGAAACTGACCTCGTTTCCTACAGACGCGGCGGCAAGGATGTGTTCGTACACGCCTTGGTTTTTACATCGATTGCAAAAGCCTCATAACAGGGTCAAAATCGGCCCGAGGATGCAAATTACACTCCGGTGGCCAGCAGACCGTGCAAGCATGCAATGATTCAGCAAAGGCGTTTGGGGCTCGAGATTAATTGCTTTGTTTGTATATTTGACTAATTATACCATTAATGCAAAACATTTGTCTTATTAAGTTCTTTAAACTTATAATAAGAGGGCAAGCTTGTCTACTTCTATCACATCAAATATTTCTACAAATTGAGAGTCTATTCAATGAAGCAAATGCATTGAGCGTTTCAGAACCACTCTTCCTTCCTTCGTCTTAACAGGCTGATATATTGGATATAATAGTATTATTATCGTTAGAAAGAATCAGGTCGTCTTCTTTGAAAGTAGATTACATGGGGAAAAATATCCACGGTTGTTGTGGTGGTGTTAAAATAAAGGTGAATTTGACAAGAAATTGAGCAGACTCAATTTAGTCCTCCCTATTTTCTGAAAAAATGTATACAATTGCTAAAACAAGCACATAAAAGTATCTTTATGTCAGAAAACCCTATAAATAATCTCCATTTAAAATCTAAAATGCACTAATTTACCTTGGCGCTAAAAGTTGGAAGAGAATATTAAATTTTTAATTTGATTCCAAATGAATACTTAGGTCTTAAATATATATTTTTTAAAGGCCAATAAGCACACATACGTGTAACTTTATCATTCTCCAAAGAGATCGCTGTATATTTGTTAGCGTTAACTCAAAGCTGGTTTTTTTGTTGAATAAACCTATACAATTATTCAGCATCTTAACCATTTTTAATAGTGTAAGTAATTAAAAAAGGAATTTTGGTGTGTTTGAGAAGTGAAGACGTACTGGTAACCGAAAGTGTTGTATTGTTGAGAAATAGATGTTAAAGTAGAAAGTAAAACTTGAACTTGAAGTAAGCAGCACAATTATTAAAAAGGGAAATAACTGATAGAGGGTTAGATTAATGATTTAATGTAAATACAACAGTAAAAGGTCTATGTAAAAGTGAACGCATTGAGAATACTTTACGCGGCCCGCAAGTGAAGTATGCGCGGATGAATCGTCGCCTGGCCGAGCGAAATAAGTGATAACCGAAGTTCAAGGTCAACCAATCATAATAAATAACAAAATAGTAAATACACGTAATTAAAATTTAACCAGAATCGGTTATAATACAAAAAATTCTTGAGAAAATTGACTTGAAGCTAAATAAACTGGAATCGTTGGAAGAGCGAACTCAAAGTATGGGTAATAAATTAGACGGCATAAGTAAAGAATTTGATACTGTAAAATTATAAAATGCTTTAATAAAGGAACAAAATAAAAATCTTGCGAATTACTGATTTAAATGCTAGAAAAATAAATACGAAAGAAAAAAATTATCGTGAAGAGGATACGGGAAAAAGAAAATAAACTAGAGTTAGAAAAAAAAAGATATGGGAGTAGATTTGAATAACCAAGAAGAGTGCAAGAGATTAGAAGATTAGATAAGCCGACCACGAGAGAGCTAAAAGGACGCCCGATTTTGATCGAATTAACAACAATCAGCAAAATACACGAAAAGGGAAAAATATCTGTATTAGCGAGGACTATACAAAATAAATTCAGGAAAAAAGAAAAATTTTTATTGAATATATAAAGGCAGCAAGGAATCAAGAATTCGTAACGTACAATAAGCTAACAGAAAACGGCGAGGCCAACACGCTAAAACAGTTTCTAAGTAATGAAATCGAAATTAAAGAAGATAAAGGTAGTAAAAACGCAGGAAGTCGCAGCATAGGTAAGGAAAGAGAACAAAAAAATACAAAAAAGAAAAAACCAAAATCTGAAAGTTAGGCCAGTAAGCGAAAGATTCCCGGAAAATATGGAGAACGAAGAAATAAAAAAACAGATAAGGTTAATCACAAAAACCTGGCAAGAGGCGCCAAAAAACTATTAAGAAAGAAAAAATAAGACGCCAAATAGAGATGACAAACGCAACGTAAAAGGAGGAGAAAAAGGAAAACGATATAAATTAAATCAAGATAATGCAAAAAAGGCAACATAAAATGTGAGAAGTTTGATAAAACCAGAGGCTCTACAAAATGTAAAAGAAGAAATTCTCGCAAAATAAAATACATGTTACGGCGGTACAAGAAGTGAAATGGAAAACGAGCGACATTTGAGATGCAGGAGATAGTATGGAATGAGTCTTCTAATAAGTAAAGAATGTAAAAGCGCAATCGTAGATTCTAAACCAGTGAATGAGAGAATAGCTACGATAAAAGTGAAAGGAAAATTCGGGAATATTAGCGTATTCAGAACATGAGAATGATATATTTTATATACACCTCAAAGGGCCGTGGATGACATACCACCACATGTCGTAAATGGGGACCTCAATGCAAAAGTGGGAACCGAGGAACATTACGCATCGATTGTAGGGAATCACAGCCTACATTAAATAAGCGACGATATCGGAAAAACAATAACAGACCTAGCAAGTACAAAAAATATGGTGATTAGCAGCACACGATTTCCACATTTAAGAATTCATAAAGAGACATGGATATCCCCAGACGGGCAAATGAAGAATCATGATTGATGATTGATGCAAGATATATGTCAGATATACTGGTCCGCAGTTATAGAGGAGCAGGCTGTGACTCTGGTCATTTTCTGGTAGGGGTAAAATTTAAATAAAAAATCGCAGTAAAGAAGGAAGGTGGTAAAGAAATAAAATTAAAAATTTAATTTAGAAAGGCTGAGGAAACATGAAGAAATCGGAGAAAAATACAGAGGAGTATTCTCAGAAAAAATCAAAAACAAGGGGCAAAAGGAAACAATAGTGGACGAAGACTGGGGAGAAATAAAGAAGATATTATCTGCAGCGGATATGTTAGGAAAGAGAAAAAAAAACAGTAAGAGGAAACCGTAGTACGACATGGAATGCAGACTAGCTATAGAAGAAAGAAACAAAGCTAAACTTGCAGTCCTAAAGAAACCATGTACAAAAAGAGATATATAAATAAAAAAAGAAAAGTAAAATAGTTATGCAGGAAAAAAAATGATAATTGGAACATCAAAGGTTAGAGAAAGTAGAAGATATGGTTAAAGCCAAAAGCACAAGAAAATTTTACAGAGAAGTGGGGGTACAAAAGAAGGGATTTCAACCACAAGTGGCGTTTTTTAGAGGTAAAGAATAGGATTTTGTTGGCTATAAATAAAATAAAATAAAGAGACGGAAGAAATATTTCAAACGGTTACTAAATATTGAAAGTGCAAGCAAGGTAACAAACGCAGAAGAGCTAATAATGAAGCATCAAGAAGAGGATAAGGTAGAAATACCAACAGAGGAGAAGGTGAAAGAAATCATAAAAAGCCTAGAAATTATAAGTAAAATTGCAGCGGAAATGCTCAAAGACTCGGACAGGAAAATGAAAAGCAACATATACAGTTTAATTAAAAAACTATAAAAAAATTAAGGAATGCCTAAAACCTGGAGTGCAGGTTTGCCCGCTACACAAGAAAGGTAACAAAACGATATGTGAAAATTATAGAGGAATAGCCTTGCTAAGTAATGGGTATAAAATACTAAGCTCAATAATAGTAAGAAGGATAACACCCATAATGGTAAGAGGGTAGGAGATCATCAGTGCGGATTTAGAAAAGGATGATCCACACTAAATTCAGATCTTTACTCTAAGGATAATAGAAAAAGTTAAGAAAAGTTCTTGATTTATTTTATTTATTTATAGACTTCAGACATACTGACTCGGTTCAAAGATCACAGTTAATATATTTACAAGTGCCACCAAAATTAACATGGTTAATTAAAATGCGTCTAAAATATTGGCAAACAACAGAAAACAGCAAGGGATTTTATCCAAAAAATTCAAAATAAAGTAAGAAAGGTTCTTTTATTATGTTGATTAAGACTTCAGCATATGACTGGTTCAAGAACATTAATTATTTACAAGTGTCCACATAAATTAACAGTAATCAAAATCTTAATAATATCTGAGAAAAAGAAAAAGAAGGATCTGATCCAAATTAAAAGAAATTTTAGATAGTGGTTGAGCGCAAAAGATACTATCAAGTATAATCAATACAGCAAATCCAAGTGCTTTTAATATTAGGAGAAAATTCGAATTAAAAGAAATTTTTATAATAAACCGAAAAGTGGTCTAGAAAATAGTGTAAAAAATCAGTTTAAAGGCGTAATAGTCAGAGGAAATAGGAGCTCTTACATAAAGAATTTGAGAAAAAGTGGGACTGAAGAAAAATAATTCAGGAAATAGAGCCGTGAAATAGTCGAGCATGGACAAATAAAAAAAAGAATGTAAAAAAATTCAGAAAAATATACGGTGGCGGAAAATGGTGAGTGGCGAATAAGATACAATTTTGAACTAAAACGGTTGTACAACCAGCCTAGAGAATTTGGACCGAACGTACGCATTTTGGGGTTGCAAAAGCACGGGTTTTGAAGGTAAAAGACCTAAAGGAAGACCGCGAAAAGTGATTAGACATGTAAAAAACGACATCGAAAAAGCGGGAGTGAGTAACTGTAGAATTTTAACGATGGATAGAAAAAAGTGGGGGGAGGTGAAAAAAAAAGTTAGCAAGGGCGATGACCAAGCGCAAGTCTAACTAATTCGCTCTGGTAGGAGTTGAGCAATCTGGAAACTCGAAGAGAAGCATGGCCCTTAAAGAAGTAGGTAAGTAACTAATAATAATTAGATAATTTACATAGTTTTTTTTTGAAGAAGAATTTACATAGTTAATTGAATGTAATGTCTTCCTAACAAATTAGTTTGATTGACATTTTTACGAAGTAGCATGAAATAAATTAAAATAATAAAGAATATAAGATGGTTGAAAATTAACATTGTAGAATATTTGCCTACGTTTTTTGTAATAATCTCACTACATTGGCAATGAGTGTACCCATAAATGACATTTAGTTTAAATATCATAGTAATTGCCATACGTTTACTTTACGTTAGATTTTAATTTTACAAATAGATTAGCGAATACTATAAAAACTTGCATTGTGGGTTTAAAAGAACAGAGAACTGTTTTCACATTTTTGATGAAATTGTGCAGATACTAAATATATCATTATATCAATCTGCTATGAACCCCGTTGCAGCTTTCAAGTAAAGAAAACGATACAAAAAACGATAGGAATTGATAGATGACTATCTGAGAGCAAGAAGGCCAATTTTGACGGAAGGCCCAAAAAATGTAAAATGAGTGGAACATTTTCTAAGCGCAGATTGTTGTGTCAAAATTAGATTCATAGTGAAGCATTTAAAAATTAATAGAGCAATGGCACAAAGAATAATAGAAAGGGATTTGCAAATGCCCAAAGAGTGTGTGCGATGATCAAAAATTGAATCGACTTTGTAAAGAATGCTTACTACAGATAAGAGATTATAAAATGGACACAGCCATTATTATTAAAAAGTCTTATTGTATTAAATGAAGGACAACGTGGTTAACGTGCTACCAAGAACATTTATGAAATCAGAGAAGGAAATTAATTAAAATTAATTTTTTGGTATCTACCATCTAATTCCTAAATTTGATTATTTATTTACAAGTAAAGAAGTAAGAGACAGAAACACACTTAGTTAGCAACATACGTCTAATAGACCAATCCGCTAACCGTAATCCTGTATGGTCAAAATAGGGTTCAAAATTAGAAAATCTGTTCCAAATCTCAAAAATGCCGGAAAATGAACAACATGGTGTACTTCAACCGACTCAACCAAGTAAAATAGAGGGTGTCCTAATAGTCGATCAAAAAATGTTGTAGATGGTAATCTCTTTGGATTTGCAATATATTGTAAAAATGTTGTAGAAGGTTCTATATGCAAAGTTCAATTAAAATCGCACGTTTACGAGTAGCTCAATTTAACCGAGTTTTACAGATGTCGATTTTGGACATTGACTAAAATATAGATGTGATAAAAAAGTTAATACGTGTAGAATAAAGTATTGACTATCATCGTTTCTTTATTATTAGAATTTGGATGGAAAAACAAGCAAGCTTTCGTTTTTTAGCAATATCTTACAAACCGAAAGCAATACGAGGATGATACCATCAGTGTTTGATAACTAGCGTACAAAAAGATTTATTAAAGAGGGAATTAGGCTAAACTTGTGTACAACAAATAGGTCACACTTAAAATTGTAGTAGATAAAAAGATCCATCACGCTGCCGCTTGTATTGATTAATTAAAACTTTAGAGTCTCTTTAACATTAATATCAAGTTAAGATTTTTATCTTTCGAATATAAGCACAATATTTAATAAAATGCCAAATTAGTAGAGAAAGTAATAGACAATTACATGAAAAGAAATGTCACGTAAGGTAAATTTGTATACAAGGCAAAGAGATTAACAAACTGGACTATAGAAGGTATAGATAGGTTGTAATTTAACAGAAGACATGGAGGGGGTATTCAACAATGCCTATATGCCTCTAACAAATGCAATAAAACAAAAATAAGCTTTTATCTTTATATACCAATGTTGTGGATGACCTTACTAAGAAATTGTCACCTCGACTATGTTAACGAGTCATTATTGCAAGGAAACGCTTTACGGGAGTCATCATGAAACGGGTTTAGCGTGCCCAAATATAACAAAAGGAGAATATTGCCGTTAGCCTTCAAAAACTTATTGCTTTAAAAATATTATTAAAGAGTTAATGATTCTATTATCTAAAAAGTTGCCAAAAAAACAGTCGTAAACAAATGTATGTTCAATATACGACAAGTTGGGTTAGACATTATAATAGCATTATTAAAAAAACCTTTTTCGATACAGCTAAAAGGTAAAGACAATTTCTTGCAGAATGTGGCATTAGAAATTCTAAAACATCTATGCAAGTCTTTTTAATAGTAACTAAGAGTATTTTTTGTTGCTAGGAGGGTTTGGCTAAGGCAAAACATTGGGTGAGAAAAACAAAAATTAAAAATTATACTAATAAAAAAGAAACATGAAAGAGGCTTCACAAAAATCTCAGCTATTAGACCAAAAACATGTTTTTAATTTCTAAAGCAAGCAACTATTCCGTGGTTAAAGAACAAGAATATAATTTGATTATCTTATCATACTGTATGCTTTTTATCCCATCTTTAGTAAACAAATCAAAACCCAAATTTTTGACGTTATTTTGTTGACTTATTCAAGTTCTAAATCTGTATTTCTTAATATTCATGTGGCTTAACGCAAATGGCCAAAAGCCTTGTGCTGGTGATTGTCGTCACAGAATTTGAAAGGCTTATCAAACATAAACTACCAAACTTACAATAGTTCAAGTCCAACTGTATTTTTATCCAAAATTGTTGCTATAAATTTCACTATCGGATTTTCCTCCACATTAGCAAATAATTTCTCAAGCAAAATTAATTCGGGTAGTCCTTTTGATAATTTATCTGGTCTATTGGAAAATATAATTACTGTGGGTTGTTGAAATAACTTTGATAGGATGTGTAAAGCAATGTAAGAGTGAATTAACAAATAATTTGTTTACTGTGTGATCAGGATAGAGTTTTTACATACTCGTATGTATTTTACAGTCAGAATCATTTAAATTTTTTTAGAAATTGTAATAATTTAAATTTTTAAAAGCGAGGAAATATTGACTTAATGTATAAAATTGTTACTTGGTTTAGAGATGGATCGGTATTGGACACTTTTAGTTTTAAATTAAACGCTACGACATGTGGGAGTTGAATACATTCTTTGATCAGCTCTTGGTTTGTCTATAAAGTACATCGGGTTATCGTCACGTCTTGAATATTTATGTTAAAGAGGTTGACGTAATATTGAAAACATTAGGTAGACGTAAAATAGATGGAGATTATCTTATATTATTTTTTGGTCGTTTGGGCATCAGTCGGTGTCCAATACCTTCAATCTGCCTGGTGAAAGAATGACCTCCGAGTTCTTAAATCTAGCGCGTGTAATTTGGTGAAACTGCTTTAATAAAAGAATTTCTTTGCTGGCAAATTTCTAAACGAATTTTGATGTCTATTGTTGCATTTGATAAGTGTCTTTTCTTTTCCCCTTTCCTTCAGCTAGCGGAAGTAAATAAAAATATAGTAACCTTCAATGTTACGTGAGTCTCTGAGACATCAATCTCCCTCTTCTTTCTGTTTCAATGTGCACTCTAATCTAAACTAAATTGTTATGACGAGTGTAGGGAGTTTATAGTGTTAACTTTAAATTTGAGTAAATGATGAAGGATCATAGTTTCTGTATTAATACGTATTTGAGTATTGCTTTTATCTGTACGCATAAAAATCTACAAATAGTACGTTTGGCGGTTCAAGTTTGGTGAGTGTGATTCTAAGACACTCTGCTTGATAGTCAAACGTTTGGACGTCTATTCTAGTTTACGTTTTTCTATCCAACAAATGATTCTTTGTTATATGTTTAATCCTTGCCTTTTAAAAACTCCGTTGTCTTTAATTTTAAGATTAATTTGCATCCAATGTATGAGGAACAATGTTAAAACAAAAATTGTGTTAAATATATATGCTATAACTACGGACGTTTTTTAAATGATTCTCTCTTTTAGATGTATTTGTAATTCAGAGTAGCATGTATAACTTTAAGTTATGTAGATGATGTTAATTATTTCAAATGTCGAACTTGTAACTGACGTTATTATTATAGACTTGGCTGGTTTTTGATAGAATCTTGATTTTGTTTATTTTCCATTCAGTTATGAAAACTATAAAAAGATCACGTGTGAAAGATTGATTGAGAAATAGTATGCTATATTTGACTTTATGTGATCTGTTTTCAACTCGATTCTTAGAGGCATGGCTTTGAACGTGTTATAGCTACCTTAATGTTTATAAGCCTTCTGGTCCCCATTTGTTGTTTATCTTTGGATGGGCTATCATTTGATTTTTTTTATCTTGTCGTCATTTAATTCCTGGTTCATTACTTTGCTTTTCGGGTTAGTTTTAAATACTGCGAAGAGTAGTCCAGAGTAACTAAAGAGTAACTTTGTAATTCTAAATTTAAATAGAGATAACAGAAAAATCGAGAAGAAAGCGTAGGCATAAAATATTTATGCTGGACATGGGGCTTTTAGAGGTAGATTAGTAAGCCGTCTTTAATGTTTGTCCTACAAGGGAGGATGGCATCTAAAAAAGCCTTAACAGTAAAGAATCTGTCAGTCAATAATTTAGGGTTCTTAAAAGATTCTCAGATCCTCTATGTTGTTAATTCCAACTGTTAAACTTTATACAAAAGGAAAAGATGTGGAAATTAATGTCAATAAAAGAAATAAGATAACAACTATCTGACTTTTTGTAGCTCTCCAAGACATAAAAAACGTAACTTTTTAGTAAAAGGATGGGAGAAAGATTAAAACTATTAGTTCTACTTTTTTAAAGAAAGAGAGAGGGATAATTCTGGAGTAGTGTAAAGTGTTCTTCTTTTTCTTCTGTTCGGTGCAGGAATATTGACAAAAGATTTTTATCACATAATTAAGAGTGTAAATGACACAATATATTAAAATTTTAATAGTTTTTTAAAATAATTGTTAAATATATCGCATGGTAAGAACTTCTGCTAAAACCTCAAAGCAACGTTGCATTCGAAGTAACTGCTGTTAAATTATTAATTGTCATTCTATTTATATTTTATATTTGAAGCCCCTTTTACATTGGCAAACCTGATTTCTTCTTTGTGTTGCTATCCACATCTTGTACAAACCTGTACATAAAATTACTGTTAACTTATTTAAAACAGATTGGCTTCAGTGTTTTTACAGACCAGTAAGTTGTATATGTATATAAATAATTTGCAATTGCAATTGAATGACATCTGATAAAATGTTACGTTAATAGTTATTTTTCTCTTTTTTAGATTTGATCCCTATTTGATGCTCATTATAAATGTCATTTAGAATTGAAAATATTGTTAATGATCCTAATTTTATAACTTACGATAAAAAAGACGAAAATGATGTAAACAAAACAACTGACCTCGACGATCTCCCACAGGTGATTTGGGAGTTAACCTATTTTTATTGTCTTTTACTCTCTTCAGATGCCTTAAGTAACCCATTTTACAATGTTTATTACAAAAAGCAGTTAGTGTATTAAAGTCGACAGTTATAAAACGACAATGGCGTTTCTTGTATTCTCATAATTGTTAATAACTATAACTTGTTTTAAAGTGTCTCTGGCCATAGATTGCTTCTCAAATATGTGAAACCATGATAGTCCAAGGATTCTAGTAATTTCTAGTAATTCAAGTAATCTAGAGGTATTTAGCTTATAAATAGATTTTTTTTAATAAAGACTATGGTATTAAAAACATCAAATTACATTTTTGAAGGCCGACGACTCTTTTAGGAAAATTTAAAAATTAGAGCTTCCATTAGGGATTTACAGGATGGCATCAAGCTATAAAAAATTATGTAAGGTTTCTGAAAACCTGCTCCTCTCTTACGAGGGTACATACATAATAAAATTGATATTCTAAGTTTACTTTAACTTTCAAGCTGATTTGAAATGGGCTCTAGATAATAGACTAAATGAAAATTTTATTAAAAGCTTCAGCCCGTAAATGTAGATCAAAGAATAATTTTTGCTACCTGTTCCTACCCGGCTATAACCACGATCCTATATGATTAAAATAACATCAAAAAATCAGGTCTTGGAAACTGCTGGGAAATAAAAGACACGGTTTCCACCGACCGATTAGACTACCAAATGGGAAGCGTGTCAATGGTGGATTAAAAATTAATGTGGATGATAGACGTGTGAAAGTTTTACAAATATTTTGCAAGAGAGTTTGTATGTAAAGTTAAATTTAAATCGTATACTTGTGGGCAGCATGAGAGTTCAATACATTTTTTAGTCAGATCTTGGTTTATCTGTAAAGTACATCGAGTTATTGTCACGTCTAGAACATATATATTGATGAGATTGAGTTAATATTGCACATATTGGGTAGACGTAAAATAAATGAAGCATGTCTTGTATTGTTTTTTGGTCGTTTGGGCATAGATCGGTGTCGCATAGCTTAAATCTGTAGAGATACTATCCGGTGAAAGAATGGCATCAGAGTTCTTAAATGTAACGAAATTGCTTTGGTAGCAGAACTTTTTGTTGGCAAATTCTCCGATGTTGAGTGAGCCTTTTATTTGAGATATCGACCTCCTTTTTCTTTCTATCCTAATTTGCGCTCTAATTTAACACGAAAGATTAATGCAAGTGTAAAAAGTTTATTTCTACAAACAGATTCATGCCATGGCTGTCTTGTAATGTTTATACTGTTAAATTTAAATTTGAGGAAATTGTAACAAGTTATGGTTTCTGTATCAATACGTATTTGAGTGTAATTTTGTCTCCAATTTACTTTCATCGGCGGATATAGAAAAATTGGCTGCAATCAGTTCACATTTGGTTAATATGGTTCTAAGTCTGTGCTGGATGGTCGAAGGTTTGCCAGTCCATTCTGATTTTCGCTCGTTAAATCTTTGCTTTTTCCGAACTTTTTGTCTTGAAATTTGGTATCAATGGGAACTTATTCTCTGTTCCTGGTAAATTTGTATTTTATAGCCCTCGACCTTAAATTTGCAGGACTTGTAACTCCAGGTTATATAGCCTTTAAGCAGATGATTTTAATTATTTAAGGTGTCATACCCCATATAGGATATGCAACTGACACTGTGCTTTGAAAATCTATTGTAACTTCTGCCTCTTATACGTAGTATTTTGGTTGTTAGTAACTCACAAATTTGACGTATTTTTAATCATTTTATTTCGATGATGCACTTTCAGCGAACTCAAAACTTCTGTTTTTTCGGTACCATATTTGAGTTCAACGTATTCATTCGTTCTTTGACGTTTGACGTTAGTGAATCCACCTTTTTTGTGTTTGAATTTCACAGTCGTTTGGGAGATCGTATTTAAAGACACCGCCGAATATTGAGTTTAAAAATGTTGGTCGCATGCTAAACACTAAACGCATAATTTAATAATACTTTTCTACATTTCGATGACTGCATACTAATCTGAAGCTTTTATCTATTAGGAAACGGTGCACTAATTTGCGCAAATTGTCTTTAAGCCGTCTGTTGTTTAGTGCATTAATCAATGCTGACTACCGAGCAATATTAAATGTTGTTTTAATGCCCAGTAAAATGGTCAAAATTTTTCTCTAGTCTTAATTAGTGATACGCATTATACCGCCTTTGATACCATTAATTGTTTACGTTTCCTAGTAAAGCCATACTAACACTGACTTAATTTATATCTACGGCAAAGGTGTCACCATTCTCTTCTTTAATATAGTTTAAGTAGTTTTCGAAGTACCAAGATGAATCTTGAAGCACTTGTTGAAGAAAGGTGGATTACGTATGAGGTTGATTGAGTAACAGTATATTACATTTGTGTTGATGTGATTCATTTTCGGTTCCTTCCTTAGATTCTTTATTTTGAACGTGTCAATCAATTAAAAGTAATTAATTTGCTCTTTTCGTCGTTTGTCAGGTTTAGTTTGATGTTGGTTTTAGTTGGAATATCTTTTAATTAATTGTCGTCTAGACGTAAATTAATTTCGGATTTATTATTCTGCTGATTCCAGTAAATAAGATTGTACACCCCCTGAAAAATTAAAAAGGTCTGGTTGGTCTTTAATGCAAAAGGAGTAGTTTAAAGTAACCAGAGAGTAATTATAGAAAAGAATAAAGATGAATGACCAGAAAAATAAGGAAAGCGTGTTAAGTATAAAAAATAGATTTGTTAAAGTATTTGTTTAAGTATTATAAGACAGAATGGGATCACCTAAAGACGCTAACGGACAAGAACTTTTTATTCGATTTTGAGATCCCTATACTACTAAATTGTAACTTTTAAACTTTATATGAGAGACAAAATATATGGAGATAAATAACAACGGAAGAAATAAGAAAAGAACTACATTATCAACAATTATGAAAACCAAAACATTGTGATCCTCCAAGATAATAAAGTATGTAACCAGAGAAACAGTTTATTAAGAGATTTGGGTCAAGCAAAAGAAGTTACGTGCCCAAAATACAAAATTTTACAAATTTAATTAAGATGAAAAAGAAGAGGCTATATAAATTTTTCGGTAGAAGAATATAGGTTGGAAGAAAAGACATTTTGAAAGGAAGAGAAAGATATAATTCTATAGTAGTACAAATTTTTCCTCTTTTTCTTCCGTTTGGTGCAGAAATATTAATACAAAAACGATATGAAGAAAAAGCTAGAGGTGTTTATAATTATAGATTCGACAGCAAAGATGAGATCTTGACAGTTACATAAAGGGATAATAGTTGCGTCAAACTGCTAACAAATCATGACGCAATAGAACTTGTAACCCAAATCAAGAGGTAGAGCAAATGTAAAAAAAAGAATCTACAAGTCCTTTAGACAAAACTAGTGGCAGTGTACAATAAGATAATGGGTGGTATCGACAAGATGGACTAGAATGTGCAGAAGTACCGTATCAGAATTCGGGGAAAGAAATGGTACTTTCCACTGGTAACCAGTACATTGGATGTGACATTGGTCAATACACATGCTCGTCTACTGCATCGTCAATAAAATAAATTATTGTTTCATTCAGAAAAATGGTGGCAAGGCCGTATATTGCTAAACCTTTCTTTACAGACCCAAAATAGGCTAGACGTCGATCGTACGCAAAATCATCAACATTACGTGTTTAAGTGGAGATTAGGACTTCCGTCATCGGGTACGTGATTGAATGCACGGCCATTGAAAAACAAAAGGAATATGCAGTCTTCAGGAAGAACGCTAGAAAGCATAATAAACAAAATATGTAATACGAGTAAAAATAATTATGACATATATTCAGCTATGTGGTTTTTGTTGTCTTTTACTCTCTTTAAATGCGTTAAAGGGTTACATTACTCAGCATTTTTTTATTGGTTTAAATAATGCACAAACTATTAAAAAATGATAATCCAAAACAATTTTGGGGGCAAACTTCGATAAACATTTTTTTAGATCATTTTCCGAGATACCTTTAAGCACTCTGCAACGTTTGAAAAGGCCGCTTTGCTGCGCACAACATTTTAAGTGTATTACAGCTCTGTTGGTCGTTTCTGTCTGTTCAAATCACTTTTACTTCTTCTTACCTTAAAGGACTGATAGTGCCTGGGTACGGCTCTTGGAGAAACCGCAGTTTCTCTTCTCTTTAAGGATTTTCAAGTTTGATTGGATGGATAACAAAAAAAGTGGTGTAAAATCAAAGTACTGTAAGGAGTGTGAGCATTGGGAGATAAAGGACACCGCTGAATGCAAAGAATGGAATGCCTTGCACGAGAAACACTGTAATGCAAATCATATTGGGAGTGCAAGAAAATAGAGCCCGACGCAGTGATAGAAATGTTCTTACGTTCAGAGTCTATCACAATGTTCGTTACTACAGCGGAGATGGCGATAGCAAGACTTTCAAGAGTATCCAAGATGCCAAACCATAGGGTGATTTTCCTGTGGCCACAAAAATGTATAGGACATGTACAAAAAAGGCTTGGAACAACATTGCGCAATTTGAAGAAAAGTGAAAAATGTTGGTGATCGAGGCAAGTTGACGGGAAAATTGATTGATGAGCTGGCTGTAAGTCGAAACATAGACTCAGTAAAAAATATGCGCAAAGAAATATATGCTGCATTATACCATAAAATGTCCACGGATGAAAAGCCTCAGCACGACAGATGTCCCGCAGGAGAAGATTCTTGGTGTTCTTGTCAGAAAGCGAAAGCATCGCATACTCTAGAGTGTATACACACAAATCAGCAATGCCAATGCATGTATCCAAGCAGTTCAAAAAATTTATGAAGATCTAACGAGAGAAGATTTTCTTTCCCGTTGTCTCGGGGGATTTACTCAAAATGCAAACGAAAGTTTGAATGCCGTCGTGTGATTGATTTTTTTTTATAACTCCAATATTTATACAATCTGCCAATTAATATTAGGCTATAAGTATTCTATAGGACTAAATATAGGTAAATGAGTACAATAAGACATGTGGGATAGAATTCCAGCGACAACTCCCCTTACAATGTTTTAATATAATATTCATGAGAATGAGGAGTACAATGTTGTGAAAAATTAATATACAATGACAGTTAGAATCTAGTAGGTAGATCAGATGGCTTAAAACGCTTAAGTCTTTTGGGTTCGTTGTTATATTCCATAAGGTGCTGCACAGAAGGGTTGGGATGAGCGAATACTCTGTCTTTATATCTCTCACTGAGCTTTTTAATTTCACTTTTCACTGTGGGAATTTGTAGGACACTTAAAATCATATTATTGGGTACGTACCATGGCGCGTCAACGATCATTCTGAGAACCTTGCTTTGGAAGCGATCAAGCATAGCTAAGTTGGAGGTAGCTGCAATACCCCACAAGGAGATCCCATAGGTCCAAATGGGTTTGAGAACTATTTTGTAAATTAGTAGTTTATTTTCTAATGATAACTTGGATTTTCTGCCGATAAGCCAGTATAACTTTTGGAATTGAAGTCCGAGTTGCTTGCGTTTGGTGAATATATGATTTATCCAGGTCAGTCTCCTATCTAAATGCAGCCCCAAGTATTTAACTGTCTGTATGTGGTAGTTGATGACCATTGAAAGTTACTGGAGTACAGTTATCTTTTCTTATAGTGAATGTGATGTGTTGTGACTTAAATTCATTCACTTTGATTAGCCATTTACTAGCCCACAATTGAATTTTGTTAAGGTGAGCCTGAAGGTACCTTGAAGCAGCTTGTGGGTTGATATGAGAGGCTAGAATAGCCATATCGTCTGCATAGGTCGCAGATGTCGTTAGACGAGATGTAGATAGGTCTTCTGTGTAGATCAGATACAATATTGGACCCAAAGCACTGCCCTGAGGGACGCCGGAGGAGATGGGGTGGAAGTTTGTAGTTTCGTCTTTATATTTTATTAAAAAGTGCCTATTTGTTAAGTAGGATCTCAGGAGTTTGAACATCTGGTAGGGTAATTGTTTTTTGAGTTTGTAGCATAAACCTAGATGGCAGACTCGGTCAAAAGCTTGTTTGACGTATAGGAACGCTGCAGAGCGATATTTTTTTGCCTCCAGGTCTCTGTATATTTTGTCAGTTATTCTGTGCACCTGCTCCACAGTGCCATGTTGTTTGCGAAAACCAAATTGATGTTTAGGAATTAGTTCATGGTTGTCTAAAATTGGCATTAATCTGTTCAGAATCAGTTTTTTAAGGATTTTTGCCAGAAGGGGGAGAAGACTTATGGGTCTGTATGACGTAATTTCCGTTGGTGGTTTACCGGGTTTCAAAATCATTATTATTTGTGCTGTTTTCCATTGACTAGGGAAGTATCTGATTCTGAGAATAGAGTTACACAAGTAGGTAAGGGCATATATAGCTTTAGTAGGTAGTTCCTTGATGATTGTCCCAGTGATCAGGTCGTACCCTGGAGATTTTTTTGTGTTAATCTTCTTAACTTCTTCTTTTCTCTCGATAATGGAGAAGGGTTTTATCGGCAGACTCATTTGATACAGTGACTCTAGGAATTCCACAATTTTGGCCTCTTCGTCTTGGAGTTGACAAGGGAAGGATGTGAATACTTTAGTTCGATATTCCGCAAAGGCCTCTGCCTTGTTCTTATTGCTGCGGGTCCAGCTTCCGTCTTCCAACAGAATAGAGGCTACTTGTGGAGTTGGTCTTTTAGTTTTCCGCGTCGCTTTCCAGGGCGAGTAGTTAGTTTGCTCATTAGCGCTGAGGTTTTTGAGGTATCTCTGTATTTCATGATTCTTATGTTAGTTAAGAAGATTTTTAGATGTTTGCTGGCCCTATTATATTCTCGTTTGCCTTGTTTCGACCTGGTTAGTTACCATCGTTGCCTGAGACGGCGTTTTTCTCGTATTTTATCCTTTATGATGATAGGTGTATTGTTGTGATGTGAGGTGATGGACAGTTTAGGAGTAGCATCCTATGCTACATTTTGGATAAGTTCAGTAAACGAGGTTACAGCACTTTCAATGTCATTCATTTTTTAGTGAAACATGTAGGTCTAACTGGTATTCAAGTCTTCGTCGAAAGTATTCCCAATCAGTTCTTTTGTTATGAAGTGCGGGTTGAGGTAGAACCTGCGTTACGAGTGAATTTAGAGTTATTGTGATGGCCGAGTGGTCAGCTGCTAGGTCAAAGCAGGATGAGACCGTGCACTGTGTGGCGGCAAAAACGTGGTTGATATTGCGGCTAATATCGCTGTAATAACATACAATTCTGGGTTTCAAGTACTATTACATGTTATGAGCACACTTCAATTGAAGATTAATCCAGATTGATGTACAATTTTTCAATGGAAGCGGATGAATGTCGAGTTAAAGCTGCAAACCCTCAGCATCGAATCATCGAAAAAGCGCATTTTATAGAGTTCACTATAAACTAGAAAACGGCAATAGTGTTTCTTGTGTAACAGTCGTCAATTACAGTAACTTAGTCTAAAGTGTCTTTGGCTTTAGATAGCTTTTTAAATATGTAAATATAAGTTATTTCGCTTTAGTAAGTAATTTAGAGGTATTTTTGAAGGCTGACGACTCTTTTAGGGAAATTGAAAAATTAGAGCTTCATTAGGGATTGACTGGTATCAAGCAATAAAAAATTATGAAAGTACTTCTTCAAAGAAAGAACACTAGTTAAGGTAAAAATATAGTAAAATTGATATTTTAAGTTTACTCTAACTTTCCAGCTGATCTGAATTGGTGAGCTCACCAAATTTTTGATCAGTAAAACGGGCTCCAGATAACAGGCCAGCGACAATTTTATTGAAAGCTTCAGCCTGCAAATGCAGTTCAGAGAACAATTTTTCAAGTTGCCTGTTCCAACCCGGCTGCCCTATCGGGCGGCGCAGCGGCCCGCCGGCAATTGAGCGGCGCAGGTCGGGGGCAGCGCTACTAGTACCGCAATGTTTTTAGCCGATTATTGCATCGAAATTAAAAAGCGGCGAACAAAGGGCCGCTCGAATTGACAGCGAACATCAGGTAGGCCGTGCGTGTTTTATTCGCGATAGCCCACTTATTGTGGCCGGAACAAAGGCGCATTTACAAATTGCATTGCGAATCACCCAATCAGAAACACATTGTTTCGTCTGATGTAGCTTTTTGCGCGGCCAAATTAATATATATTGGGAAAAAGCCGATTTCGTGTTTCGCTCGCTTTTTATCGCGATTACGCCGGCGACAGTATTTAAATTGAATCGCCGGCCACGCTTTACTGATGTTTGCCAATAGTGCATTCGTTTCCCGTGTACGCTCGCCATTCGAACAATGCGCTCGCCCTATTGGGGTAACAATAAAAGGCGCACTTAAAAGGCGCCGGACGTTAAAGGCGCGCAATTAAAACTTCGCTAAGGAGCAAGTGCTCCCGAAGAAAAGTGCGTGGTGCTTTGTTACAAAACTGCGCAGTAAAAAAAAATTAACTTTACTTGGAGCAGTTGAGTTCGTTTTCGGTCAACTTTAACTTTCACCTGACCTAGGATCTTTACAAAAATTGCTATTTTAAAAAACATAAATCACTAGTCTTTACTTATGTTTGTCTCATATAAGCGTTATCGCAACACAATTATTGAGTGATTGAAACAGAACAGGTAGGGATATATGGAAGTTTCATCCAGAAGTAGTGCCTTTACACCTCTAAGTTATCCTGGGATATTGGTCTCCGGGCGGACTCTCACTCTCATTTATGGCTCATAGAAGCTCTATAAGCCGCTACATCCCGGAAATTGTGTTGACACACAGGCCAAACTAAATAAAAAACTATGAAGGGCAATCTTCAAATAATGAAATTAATGGCTCCCATTGTAACCTATAGCAACAGTGTTTGTCTCGAAGAGAGAGGCTGTTGCATTAATTGGTAGAGGAAAGCAATAGTTGCCAATACTGCAACGATAGCGGAGATGAAGACATCGGTACGCCTTGTTGACAGATTTCTTCAGGCGGAGCTAAATTAGCAGAAAGGCTGAAGTACTGCGGTGTAGAAAGCAAGGGGAAACTACTACACTATCATCCGAAGAATAACTACCAAGGAAAGTCAAACTGAAGATATGGCCCTCAGTTCCCTGCGTCCCTTGAATGGAACAGATGTGCTAAGAATTCCTGGACGTATACTAAAAACCAGCATTAAAAGGATATGGACATGGAATGTCCAGAATATGTGCCAGACAGAAAAGTTAAAAAACATAACTAATGAGATGAAAATAAACCAAATCGAAATATTAGGAATTAGTACATTCAGATTGACAGGCTCAGGAAAATTTGAGTTAGACGACACCGTTATATATTATTCTCAAAGAAATGATGACATCCATCAAAGCAACGTAGGAATATTAATTGACAACAGAATTAATAAATATGAGTTAAACTGTATTCTGTACTCTGATCGTGTTACGTCATACAGACATATGCATCAATAGCAGATAAAAAAGACGATGAAAGAGAAGAGTTTTACAGACAAATAAAAGATATTACAATGTACCTTAGAAAACACGAAAAAAAATGATGGGAGATTTCAATGCAAAAATAGGGGACATAAGTAACAGAAATGACCATGGGTGAGATTAATCCAATTTTGTGGTGAAGAAAATATAATTGCCACAAATACAAGGCTTAAATTACCACCTAGGAGGTTGTATATCTGAAGATCTTTCCAAGATAACGCAAATACAATTGTAAGAAACCAAATTAATTTTATAATAATTAATAAAAGATTCCAAAATCATCATACACAAGAATTAACTTAAAAACCATCAAAAATAATAAAATAAAAACAAACTCAATCGAAAATTACTAAAAAATAACATAAACATAAAATAAATTGAAAAATATAAAGAAAATCACTACGGAAGTTTCACTGCAAGCACTAGGTGTGCATAAGAAAGAAGCAAAGAAAGAATGGACGACGAAGGAAATCCTGAATCTAATGCAAGAGCGCAGAAATATCAAAATAAAGATAAAAGCAAATATGAAGATCTACAAATCTTGATCCGAAGAGAATTGTAAGTAGACAAAGAATAATAAGTGCGGGATCGATGCGCAATACAAGAAATGCAAAACAAGCAAAACGAATTTAATTCACGCAACAGATTAAAAGAAGCAACAAGAAATGTTAAAAAGAAGATGATCTATGTAAAGGAAGATAAAAAATAAGGAAATTATATTAAATACGCATGGAAGACTGAAAAGGTGGTAAGATTGTTGTGTTGAAACAGGTAATGTATCAATTTTCACTGAATATATTGTAATTGTTACTGTAAGTAAGATAAGCCATTGACCCCCGGAATGAATAGATCAGATGTTGTTAAATTTTATTGAGAATGCAGTTGTTTGTGGTTAAGATGACGCTATTTCTGTAGTATTATTAGAGGACGATTTCTTGCCTGCTGAAGCAATAAGAATTGTGTTACCAAGAGTTACCGAACTCGATGAGTCCATAGCCAGTGATCAACAAGAGGGACATAAAAATGAACAGCAAAAAGAAGAAGAAGGGGAAGCCGATGTTCAAGAAACAAGTAAAGAACCACCAGCGAAACCGACCAGTCCCACTAATTTGCTCAAGTCCCTATCACAAACATTTATCCTTTGCCCAAATGTCAAAACCAAAATAAGAGAAAAGAGAATGTCAAAAATTTGAAATCTTAACATGATCTCCTTATAAAGACACTCGTGTGGCTAAGAAAACCCTAAAAGAGCAGGAGGAAGGGAAGAAAGAAAAGCGGATGAAATCAAGAGCCCAAAAGCAGATTGCAAAGACAAATAAGTGTCATAAACCATGAAAGAACCCCATAATTATCTTCCATTATACGACAATTAACATTTGCTCCAAGCACATCTAGTGATGAACAAACGTCCAAAGAAAAAATCTACATCTGTCCAGGTTGTGACGAGTCTTGTGAAGACGGAGATTGAGTGAAATGTAATGACTGTGGCGAGTAGTGGCATGAATTATGCACTGCATATGAAGGACCATTGTTAGTGAGTTTTAACAAATTGTGTGTTACTAAAACTAAAACAATATACGGGACGGGGGAGAAAAGAATGCACACTTACACAGCAAACTGCAAACTCTTACCGCTTCTGCCGTCTAAATGTTTGCATTGACCAACTTGTTCAAACTTGGGTGCCATAATAAATTATTAAGTTTTAGGTTTATTTTTATAGTGTGATCTTATTTTTTAATTTTCCTTCTGTCAAAATATCCATTTAGATAACAAAAATATGCACTTTCAATCATCTTACCAATAAATAAAAGTTAAGTGCACACAGTTACCCTCCATTACCTTACCACAAGAATGGTTAAGATCTACATTTATACCAATACCAAAGAAAAACAAGGCTTTATTCTGTAATAATTTTAGACTGATCAGCCTCATTAGATATTATTAGACATAATTCAACATTGAAAAAATGTGATGCTATTGTAACCGATTCACAATTTGGTTTTAGATGTGGGTTGGGCACTCGAGAAACTCTATTTAGTATGAACGTTTTGTTGCAAAAGTGCAGAAAATTCCAAAATCTAGCTTTCGTTTGATTGACTTTGAGAAAGCTTTCGATCGAGTCAAACATGCCCAAGTTATCAAATCGCTAATAAAATTAGGATTAGGTGGAAAAGATATAAGCCTAATTAAAACTATCTATTGAAATCAAACTATAATAATCAGAATCGAAGATAAAGATATAAACGAAATTGAAATCAAATAGAGAAGGTTGCGTACTTTCGTCGATCTTACTTAATGTATATTTCAAATCACTCTGGAAAGGGGCAGAAGGAATTAAGATAAACAAAGAAACTATCAACAACATCCGATATGCCCACGACACGGCCGTCCTAGACGAAAACACTGTAGATCTCCAAAATATGTTAACGCGATTAAATAACGAATGCGAAGCAGTAGAACTGAGCACAAATTTAAACAAAACAAAATACATGGTAATCAGCAAAACACCAGTAAAATAAATACAACTTACACTAAATAACATACCTATTAAAAGGCTCCGGAAGTGCAAATATCTTGGATGCTGGATAAATGACTCATTAAAACCAGATAAAGAAATCTTAACAAATATTGAAATAGCCAGACGTGCTTTCGTTAAATTTAAATCGATGTTAAACAATATAAGCCTTAACCTTGCAATTCGATTAAAATTTCTTAAGTATAATCTAACTTGATGTATGCAGACTTGAACGTTAAAGAAGACAATTATGAAACGAATATAATCCTTCTAAATGTGAACAATAAGAAAAATATTAAAAATATCTTGGACTGCTAGAGCAAGTAATGCTGAAATATTAAGAAGAATTGGGGAAAATAGAGAATGTATAAATAAGTTATCAGCTTTTTTCAGCAAAATTAAAGTTTATTTAAAAACAAACAAAAAAAAGCTTAAGTATCAAAGTATTCTCCGTTGGCATCGACGACCTTTTGCCATCTTTCGGGTAGCTTGCGAATTCCCTGGTGATAGAAGCTCACCGGCTTCGAGACGATAATTTTATCGATGCATTTTCGGACTTCTTCTTCTGTTTTGAAGTGTGTATCAGCCAAGTGATGCTGTAACGACTGGAATAAATGATAATCGGAAGGGGCCATGTCTGGGTTATACGTCGCATGTGGGAGAAGTTCCCAGCCTAACGCAAAGATATGTTCTTGCGTCGTCTTCGCAACATGTGATCGGGCATTATCATGCAGCAGGATGACTTCCTTGTCCAGTAAATGGCCTTTTTTCTTTCACCTGGTTTCAAGAGTTCATAGTACAGCACACCTTTCCAAACCCACCAGATACAGAGCAAATTCTTTTTAGCGTGAATATTGGGATTTGGAGTCGATGTCGAAGGTTTGCCAGGATCTATCCATAATTTTTTGCGCTTGGGATTGTCGTACAAGATCCATTTTTCATCGCCCGTAATAATTTTATGCAGGTTCCTTAAAAGCAAATGGAGTGCGGTGTCACGCCGTCGATTTTTGTTGTCTTCGGACAGTTTATGCGGAACCCATCTGCCTTCCTTTTGTATCTTACCCATTGCATGCAAACGTATGGAAATGTTTGGCTGAGTAACGCCAAGCTGTTCTGCAAGCTCTTTTTCAGTTTGCGCATTGTTTTTATCCAGCAATGTCTGCAGCTCATCCGTGTCAAATGTTTGAGGGCGTCCAGCGCGTGGTTGATCTTCAAGACTAAACTCTCCTCGGCGAAATCTTTGGTACCACTTTTTGCACGTTGCATGACTTACAGCATTCTCACCACATGCAGCACAAATCATTTCGGTGGCTTCGGCAGCGTTTTTCTTAAGATGAAACGCGAAGTGGATAGAAAATCGAATATGCTCTTTTGTGATTGCCATCGTGAACACAGCTGATTATTGAAGTTATGTTCATCAAACGCCAAATCGCATGATGTTTCTAAAGACCAAATGTTATTGCTTTAAAACCGCAAGAGGGCGGACTAATACGTTACATGTAAACGGTGATTTGCGTCCTATGAAATCTAAAGTTGAGAACTTATTTATACACCTACTAGTAAGTACAATTAAAAAAAGACTTCGTACTTGAGGGAAGAAGAGGAGTGGGAAAAAACATTGTCTTGGCTTCGAAATATATATAAGAATATGGACTGGAATAAATACCGAACAACTATTCCGAGCTGCAAATGACAAAAAAAAATTAACTAGGTGGTCGTCAACCTTTAAATAGAAACGGTATTGCAGAAGAAAAAGAAGAAGAAAAAATAGGACGATGCTTTTCGTTTTTTTTTTATAAATGGACAACACTCATTTTTTTATTTTGAGTTTTGATACATTCACTAAAGCAAACATATTTTCCATATGAAATTTTTTTAACTTTACATTTTAGCTTTTGGAACTGATCTGGGTTGGTTAATTATTTACAGTTTTAGAAACATAAAATTTTTCTTCTAATCTGCTTGGCTTACACAATATAACAATTATGTTTTTAAGATCATTTTACTAGCTATTTAACATAATTAGTATATTTAAAAAATTTGGTGGGTGATCGGATATCTCAACAGTAATGTGGGCTAGGTACGCATGCATACACATGGCTATCCAGAGGTACTTCGAGAAGCGCCACTTAGCATAACTTACGCGGGCATTTGAACGTAGTTAGTATCAGAGCTAGAGATAGTGCAGTCGAATAACCAAGGAACATCAATTTCTGTCACAAATTGAAAAAATCAGCACAGGAGACGCATGATATGTTACTGCAAGTATCCGGGATGGAAGCAGTGAGTGGAAAATGCGTTTAGAATTTCTGTGTCGCGAAGGTGAAGAAATTGGGCATTATCAAGAACGTGGTGTGTAAAAGATCTATATCCCGGTTTGTGCCATATACAGATTTTTTTTTAATTTATTTATTTAATTAGCAATCAAAATACAAGGTATTCTATAAGCTAATTTGTTAACCTACAATCTAAATTTAGGATTTAGATCGATTAATAACATGATGAGATCTCATCCAGCGATGAGCTCTCTAAGTCTATTTATAGGTCAGCTGGCCACTGTCTTTTTAGTCTTCTTATTGCTATGTCTTCTAGTAAGGGCTGTATTAAAGGATTTGTGTGAGCTTCCAATTTTTGGTGGTGGGTGATGCTTCTCTCATGGATAACTTCTTTTATAGTTGGTATCTTCAAATCTTTGTGGATCATTTCATTTGCAATATACCATAGGGCATTAACTATCGTTCTTAGTATTTTGGTCTGGCACCTTTGGATTATTTCGATATTGGACTTGCTGGCACAGCCCCATAGTTCTATTCCATACGTCCATATGGGTTTGATTACTGATTTGTACAACAATAGTTTGTTTTCTATAGATAGCGAAGACTTTCTACCTATTAACCAATATAGCTCTCTCTGTTTTAGGTCCATTTGCTTTCTTTTTTTGCAGATGTGTTCTCTCCAGTTTAATTTGGAATCTAAGTGTATTCCCAGGTATTTTACTGTCACAGTTTGTGGTATTACTATGTTGTTTAGGTATATGGGTGGACACGGATCTTTTCTCAGGGTAAATGTGGTATGAGTAGATTTTGTCTCGTTTACTTTTACATTCCACTTTTGAAGCCAGTGTTCTAGAACATGTAGATAATCTTGTATTAGAGTGTGTGTTTGGAGGACTACATTGTAGCTAGCCAGTATGACAGTGTCGTCAGCAAATGTGCCCATTGTGATGTTTTGTGAAACTGGAAGATCTGATGTAAATAAGAGATAAAATAGCGGGCCCAGGACACTGCCCTGTGGTACCCCAGAGTTGATTGGGAGTATAGTTGAGACTTCCTGTCTATCACTTAGGTATGTTTTAAGTAGTTTGTAAAACGCTGGTATGAGTTTTTTAATTTTAAACAGTAATCCTGGGTGCGAGACCCTGTCGAAAGCCTGGCTTACGTCTAGGAATACAGATACGCAGTATTCTTTGTTGTTTAAACTGGCGAGGATAGTTTGCGATATGCGATGACACTGTTGGGTGGTCGAGTGAGCCTGTCGAAATCCAAATTGATAATCGGGTATCCATTCAGAATTAATTCTTTTAAGAACTAGTTTTTCAAGCAATTTTGAAACAGCTGGTAATAAGCTGATAGGTCGATATGATTTTGCGCTATTTGGGTCTTTTCCAGGCTTAAGGATTAAAATTATCTCGGCAGTTTTTAATTTTTGAGGCCAATATTGGATTCGGAGGATTGCATTAAAGATATACGTCAGTAATACTATGCCTTTTTGGCAGTTCTTTAAGCATTTTGCTGTTATAAGGTCCATGCCGGGGCTTTTTTGCACTCAGGCGTTTTATTTCCTCCTTTATTTCTTTAGGTGTGACGGGTTTAATTGGTTGCGTTGCTAAAACGGGAGATTCTAATATTTCCATTATTTCCTCGTCCGGGTCATTTTCGTGCGGCTGAAAAACATCGGCAAGGTGTTTCGCAAATACTTCTGCTTTCTCCTTATCACTTTTTGCCCACTGTTCTTGTGATGGTTGTTCCATTCTTAAAGGGGGAAGAGTTATTATTGGTTTGCTTTTAGCTTTGATCGGTTTCCAAATAGAATTGTCATAACGGTTAAGGTTAGATAAATAATCTTTGAGTGACTCTTCTCTCAGAGATTTTAATTTAGATTTCAGCTTATTACTAAGTCTGTTCAATATTTTCTTGTCTGCTGGGGTGTGTTCGTTGCCATTTGGCTCGTGCTTTTCTTTTTTCAGCTACCAGTTTTTTAATTTCGAGAGGAATATTCGTGATATCTTTTTTGTATGTTACTATTGGAGTAGCTTGTTGGGCTGCTTCTTGAAGGGTATTTATAAGACTATTTGTAGCTTCCTCAATTTCATTTGAGTTTTTAAGCCTTAGATTTAAATTTATTGTATCTGACAAATTGCGCCTATATTCGTCCCAGTCAGTTTTCGAATTATGTAGTCTAGGTACAGGTTGAATATATAATGGGTATGTGCTGTAGGTGGCTATTACCGGTGAATGATCTGAGGACAAGTCGTAGCTAGGTGTAATGTCCATATAGGTTGGCGAAATATTGTCTGTGACAAAAAAGTCTAGTAAATCCGGTAATTTATCTCTGTTTGTCGGCCAATATGTTGGAGTTCCGTAGATAAGTATGTATATCTTTTGTCTTGAATGAGTTTGAATAGCTCCTTCCTTTTGTGGTGGTTAGTCGGATCCCCATGCCGTGTTTTACTATTGTAATCTCCTCCTGCCAGAAATTTGGTGCCTAAAGTGCTGAAGTAGGATTCAAAGTGGTGTTTTTATATTATGTTTTGGTGGACAGTAGACTGCACTAACTGTTATTTCACATGGGGAAATGTGGACACGAATTGAGGTAGCTTGGAGATAGTCTTCAGCAAACTTTGGTAGTTCATAGTGACTTATTGTTTGTTTTATTATTATAGCTGTGCCTGCATGTGCAGTGCCATCCGGTAATTAGTGTGATATACATTATACTTCGGTATTTTGAAATATGTCTTTTCAGTGAAATGAGTTTCACTGATCAGGAGGATATCTATTAAGTTTTGTTTTAAAATAACTGAATTTCATCTTTGTGTTGAGCAAGGCCATTGGCATTCCATAAAGCTATTCTAAGAGCCATTGTTTTGTTTATTGATTAGCATTGTTAGCATATTGAGCACCATACTATTCTGCTGTATCAGTTGGTTGAACATTATTTTAAATTCTTCTAAAAATTTATTTAGTGACATGGTCGATTCAGCGCCTTGAGTTGTATTCTGGGGTTTAGTTACACGACTATAGCTTCTAGTTTGGGGTCTTGTCGATAGCGGTTGCAGTTGACTTTGTTGTGTTATGTTATTTTGATGTGTTAGGTTGTTTTGATGATTAGGATGGTAATTGTTTGTTTTAGCTTTATAATTTTTTTGGTAGTACTCACATCCCCGGTAGTTAGCTGGATGTCCACCTCCACATAGGCCACATATAGCTGGCGTATTTTTACTTTTCTTACAACTTGATGTAATGTGCTGGCCACCGCACTTAACGCACAGGTAGGGTCTATTGCAATAGGCTTTAGTGTGGCCGTATAATTGGCATCTGGTACATTGCACTAAATTGTTGTCTTTTCTTGGTGGTTCTATTTGGATGACACTGTTTAGTAATCTGTTTATTTTGTAGATATCCTTGTTATTCTCTGACGGTTCCAGGTCAACAAAGAACATATTAAGGGGATATTTTGTTACACGATGTTTCATATTTATTATATTTCTCACTTTGTGTCCGTGTTGTGTGATTTCCTGTTTTATATCTTCTAGGTCAATCGAATGGTGTAGGTATTTAATTACGACTCTGTACGACCTTTCTTCCTTCGGTTGGTAGGTGTGATGAATTATATTATTATCTTTCATGTATTTTGCTAATTTTCTAAATGTGTCTGAGCTTTGACAGGTTAACTTCACAGTATTGTTTGCCAAGCTCCTAGTTGTGTATTGTTCTAATTCAACTATTTCTGCTAGTTTATTAATCATTTGTGGTAAATTTGCAACTCCGTACACAAATATGGGAGGGGGTTTAGGTGTGCCCTTGCTTGCATTGTTATCTATCTGGCTATTTGCAAGTGCATTGAATGTGTTATTTAGTGGTATCGCTTCTTCTTCATGATTTATGGATTTCCTTATCTTCCTTCTCTTAGTACCTTTTACTACTTGCCACGGGTTCTCTTTAGTAGAGTAGGTGTTATTTTCTTCATCACTAGTTGAAGTCATTCTTGTGTATTCAGGGGTGCTATTTTGTCTATTTACATGATACATTGGATTTTCTTGCATTATAAATTGTTCTTGATTGGGCGGAAAAGAGTACTGGCTCGTAGGTTGTGAATGATATATTTGTTGTTGTAGTGGTTGAGAGGAATAGTGAAATTGCGATGGCATATTAGTATTGAACATTGTTTGCCTCTGTGTATTATTTGATGGTTGTAATACATACGATTGACCCTGTATGTTGTTTTGTGTCATTGGATTTTGGACGAGTCCCATACCTGGGCCGTTTCCTGCTGGTAACATTTTAAAGTTCGGTTAAACCGCACTGTTATTGAGTAACAATATTTATTTGCGTATTTATTTACGCGGAAATTTATTTATGTTTAAAATAAACTTTAATTGTACTTAAGATTAACTTAACACTGCCCGCACGAGGCGGGAGGTCACCGAGCGCGCACTTATCTTTCGAGTTTCAGAACACACGTCTTTACGCTTCGATTTCAAATGCGAACTCGCAATCTAACAGATGAACAGAAAATAAAACAGATAAAAAGCGCTAAGGATTTTATTACCATGTGTAACTAGGATTTATTTTTTTTTCCTGATCTGGTGCCTGCGAAAATTTTTTCTGTTATCCCGCATGAAGAGCGTTATGAAAAGTGCAAAATTTTGCGGACGTGGTGCTAATCTAAGAACGTATGATCGTAGTTGTGCTAAAGAAACCTTCATTGACAATATATAGAAACCTTATGAACGTGTTGAAACATGTGTTGTAAAAGATAGTGATGATTTTGAAAAAGAATAAAGATAATTTGTTTGTATCTTCCGTTTTCTTTGTTTTCTGACACAATTCACCGAACTTCGTAGACACACTTTATATTAACTAAAACTTTTGTGATACTACAGAGAGCAGAAAGAATGTTTGAGATAAAAAAATATATTTGTTTAAATTTTAAGTGCTACGTAAGGTACTTATGTACTGCGTTTTACCTCAAATTACCAAGCCTCCCTTACTACGACTACGAGGTAAATCCAGATTTTTTAGAGTGTATTGTAGGACAGCCGAAAGTCTTATGCGTATATCCAATCCCCTATTATTAATCAACAACCTATAATTGTTATAAAAAGTATAATCTCCTCGTGCCGGAAAATTACAAACAGAAATTATTGCGTGGCTTGGCTAAAAAAAAACGCAAGTTTACATAACCAAAAAGTACAAGAAATATGACCACCAGAAAAAGATAACTGTTGACAGAGATAACTTATAACAAGCGATCTGATCACAAGATAAGTGACAAATTTGTTCGCGATGTATCAGGATCCTGGGCGGGGCGTGACTGACCTGGCAAAAGAAATGAGCATAGCGAAGCCAATGGTCAGTCTAACAGTACAAGTCTTTCATACAGAGAAACTGCCAACTATTGATTAAGAAAACAAGATAGATAGAATGTTAAAGGCGCGAGCACTCCTGGACAACATCAAGCAGGACAGGCTGGTTTCTTGAGATTCTTTTCGGATAAAAAGAACTTCCTCTGAACAGGAAGGTAAATCGCCAAAATAATCGTTGGACCTACCAAGATGCCTTTGAAACGTCTACCGGTACGCACACCAAGTTTTCCGCCTCTGCGATGCTGCTGGGGTTTGGGACTAGCGAAGGGGATATCATGGCGTCTTATTTTTTGAGAAAAGCCTGAAGGTGACCATCAACAGCTATATCAACGTGCTGGAGTCAGTTTTTAAGCTTTTTGAGCTAGCAGTCGCTAGGTGGGAGCACGCATTCCAGCAAGATTTCTCTCCGGCCCACAAAGCAAGGAAGACTGAAACATGACTATACAACAATTTGTGTTGCCACCAGTCCCCCAACTTGACCACTCTTTAGCCTCGACTGCAATATTCTTGACTATTACACATGGAATGTTATCAATCGTAGGCATCGTAACACCAAGGACATCTGAATGGGCCTCCATCATGGAGATAGTATACATATGGATAAGGAGAAAGTGTGTTGGTCTAGATCAGGTTTAGATTACGACTCAAGAGGATCGTGGCTGCTGATGGGGGCTAAATTGAATAATATGATTCTCAATACTTTTTTTATTTTTTTTTTTATAAGGATTCTACAGCTGTCGCCGTTTTCCTTCCTTCAACCAGGTTCTCCACGCTTCTCGTTCTTGCCAGTCATTCTCCTCTAAACCTCTCCTTTCCATCGCTTCATCCTCTTCATCCCTCCACGATCTCCTCGGTCTTCCTCTCTTTCTCCTTCCTGCGGGACTCCAATCTGTTACTCGTTTGATCCATCTGTTGTCATCCGATCTTCTTACATGTCCGTACCATGCGAGTCTCTTGTTTTCGATACTATGAATTATGTCTGTCTCTACTCTCATTCTTCTTCTTATTTCTTCATTCCTAGTTCTTTCCATCTTGGTTACCCCACAGCACCTCCTCCAATATTCCATTTCTGTCGCTCTTATTTTTCTTTCATTTCCGTTGTTTATTATCCAGACTTTCGCTCCATACGTCATTATACTTTGTACAATTGTGGTGTATATTTTCGTTTTTGTGTTTTTCGTAATTTGTCTATCACATATTACAGGATGCAACTGTCTAATACACGATGTTGTTTGACCCAGTCTATTTTTAATTTCCTCTTCCGTTGTTGCCTTGTCTGTTATTGTAAATCCTAAGTATTTAAATTTCTTTGTGGCTTTTATTCTTATATCCTTCTCTATTTGTAGGTCTTTTAACTTTTCTTCCGTTGTTGCTAAATACATGGTTTTCTTGTAGTTTATCTGTAACCCCGCTTTTTCGTACTCCTCGCTCAGTCTTCTCATCATGAAGCTCAAATCTTCCTCATCTTACGCTGTAACCACTTGATCATCTGCGTAGCACAACGTGTATAGATATTCGTTTCTGACTGGCACACCCATACCCTCGCATTTACGGTTCCAGTTTTTCAGTGTTTCTTCTAGATAGATCTTAAATAAAGTCGGTGATGTGGAGCATCCCTGTAATAAGCCCTTTGTTGTCTGGAAGTTACCTATTATCTTCTGTCCCGCTTTTATGTACACCCTATTTCCCTTGTACAAACTTTTAACGGCCCTTATTAGGTGGTTGGGAATTCCCATCCTCTCCATTGCTGTCCAAAATCTTTGTCTGGGAACCGTATCATATGCTTTTTCCAGATCCACGAACGCCAGATATATCGTTTTGTTTTTAGCTCTTTTCTTTTCCAGTAATTGTTCTATTATATATATATATATATATATATATATATATATATATATATATATATATATGGTCCACGCACAATTTTCCTGCTGTGAACTCGGCCTGTTCTTCCCCTATTTTGTTTTGTATGTGTTTTTCTAAATTGTTTTTAAGTATTCGTCCGTATATTCTTCCCATTATAGCAGTGACACTGATTCCTCTGTAATTCTCACATTTCTGTCTATCGCCCCTTTTAAATATGGAGACAAGATAGGCTTCCTTCCATTCCTTAGGCATGTCTTCTCCACTCATCACTTTCTGGACCATTATCGTTATCATTCTGAACAATTTTTCCGTTCCATACTTTATGAGTTCCGTTGGTATCCCTCCTGGTCCCGCAGCCTTATTGTTTTTTAATGATTTAATTGCCGCTTTTACTTCTTCCAGTGACACCATCTCCTCTTCTTCATCTTTATTTTTATCTGTCTCCTTCTTCTCTTCCTTTTTCTTCTCTGCCTTCTCTTCGATGTCCTTCATGTACTCTTGTCTGTTTTCTGTTAGCAGGTTTGCATAGTATGCTTCCCACTCTTTGTCTTCAATGTACTGTATTTGCAGGTGTCCTTTCCTGTCTGTTCGTAGATTTTTTAGTAACTTCCATGATTCAGAGCATCTAGTGACCCCTAGGTATTGGTCAATATCGGTACAGATTGTTTGCCAGTTGTCATTTTTTTCCTTTATTGTCATTTTCTTCACTTCTCTGGTCTTACTTTTATACTCTCTTAAGTCTTCTTCCTTTTTTGAGCTTAACCATTTGCTGTATAGTTCCTTTTTCTGTTTAATTGCTTTCTGGGTTTCACTTGTGAGTTTGTGTTTATATTGTGTGGTTTTCTGTTCTTTTTCCCCTAATGCTTTGAATCCCGCTTGTTTTAAACTTTCCTTTATGTGTTGGTAGATCTCTTCTATGCTTTCGTATCTAAATTCTGTCAATTTATCGTCTAATCTTCTCCTATATAAATCTCTCACTGTCGTGTCTTGCAGTAGGTGTAACTTGAGCTGTTTTCCTTTCGGTATATCATTTGTTTTCTCTGTGTTTCTTTTTTCACTTGTTATTTTTCTTTACCATGGGAACCCTATTTTTGCTATCAGCAGCTTATGATCCGTTCCACATTCTGCCCCTCTTTTGACTCTTACGTCCTTCGTTCTCATTGTACTGTTTCGTTTTAGTATTACGTAGTCTATTATGGATATCAGCTGCCTTGTCTCTTGTATCCATGTGTATTTGTGGATATCTTTGTGTGGGTAAAAACCATTCATGATCTTTAGATTATATAGTTCACATACCTCTGTTAATCTTTCTCCATTGTCATTTATGATGTTCTCTCCGTACCTTCCTACTACCTCGTCCTTTTCTTTCCTTCCGGTTCTTCCATTTAGGTGTCCTGCTATGATTATTTCTTGAGTTCGTTTAATTTTTTCTATTTCCTCTTTTAGTGCTCCTATGAATGATTCCTTCTCTGCTACTGCACTGTCATCTGTTGGTCCATAAACACCGAGTATTACCATGTTTCTGCCGTGTAGTGACATATTTAATTTTATTATTCTTTCATTTATAGGTTCCCAGGTCTTTATGTTTCTTCTATATATATTTTTTTATTAATATTCCTACTCCTGCCTTTGCTCTCTTGTCTTTTTGCACTCCAGTCCAACAAAATATGTTGTTGTCAATTTCCTGAATTCCATGACCTTTCTTTTTTGTTTAGCTCAAAATTAACATGTCCAGATTCATTTTTTTGAACTCTCCCATCACTTCCTTATCTTTATTCCTCCATCCTTATACATTCCATGTTCCTACAGTTATTTTCTTATCCTTTCTTTTCTTTCTCCTGGTTTTGTTTTCCTGGTTGATATCTTTAACTGGATTTTGAAATTTCAACGCAGAATTAGCCCCTCCCCCAACTTATAGGGCTCCCTCTCTTCGAGGTGTGGATTACCACCCGGGGAATATAACTCTGATTTTTCATTCTGTCCATGACTTTCCAAACTTCTTTATTTTTACATGTGTTAGGTTGTTTATGCCTAACGCCATAACCCCCTTATATGGTGGACCTTTATATACGGCCGCCCAATCTGAAACAGTCGCCGTTCGTAGCCGTCCACTCTGGATCAGACGCTACTAGTTTTGGCTCTTCCGCCCTTTCGCCATTGTGACTAATTTGTCAACTTATGCCTTCCAGGTCGTTGGCCGGCTTTCGCCTGTAATCCCAGGTAGGAGCCCTTACTGGGTGTTATCAGCCGAACCAGCTGAACCCAGTTTTTTTTTCGAGGTTATTACTCCTCGATCCTTCCTCCTTTTTCATCCGGGCTTGGGACCGGTATTGGCGGAGTTGATTCTCAATACCTATTTACTTTAATTGACCTTTAATTGGCAAATGAATGTAATGTTTCTTGGGTTTTAATGTTAATTTCATTATTTAGTCAATTTCTGGATTTTGACATTTTTAATCTGAAAAGGACACTACCTTCAATTAGCTATACAAATAATTTAATTACTATTAGTTATACCATAAAAATTTTTTTCACAAAAGGCACCTTTGCGTTAATGCCAATAAATATGAGGCGATCTTTCCTGAAATCGATTAAATTATACGTAAATTATTCTTGCTTTTTTGACCTTTTTGGAATAACATTTAAGCAAGACCTAAGTGTTCTTTTTGAAGTCAAATTAAAAACTTAAGATTCTATTCCAAGTTATAGTGCTAAAGTAAACGTCACCAAACGAATTTTAAGTGTAGTTCATTACCTTTGCAGTTTTCTTAAATAAAATCATCACACGTGTCTGCTTTAGCAATTTTTACATTGGTCTAGCAAAGAGCATGTATTTTCTCAGCAAATTTACCGCTACTATAACAAGCTTTTCATAGATATTCGGTTAATTCTTCTGACCGTGTTGAGTGTGATATATAACATTCCTCTACGAAACACCTTTTCAAGAAAGTGAAAGTATTTAGTATGACAGAAATAATTTTTAACACAGACATTGATTGTATCTGGACATCTTAACAGTACAAACGTTATAAAGTCAACTATTGAAGGTAATACTTAAGTGTTCTTCTTCTTAATTATAATTTCTATTGCTTTCCATTTGATTATTTCTCTCACCTGTATTTTTTAAATTTTTGTTACCGTTGTCTTTATATTCTGATTATTTTTTTTTTCCTAAAATACGTTGTTTGGCAGTAGTCACAATTTAAGTTTGTTTTGTTTTGCAGGTAGAGCGGTAAACTTCTTCCAGAAATTATACATGAGTCTAACATCCTTTGCAATGAATGCAAATGTTTACGTAACAATTACAAAAAACTTGGATCCCTAGCATGTTGTAGCCTTTTTAATTCTGTAATTTATCATTTTATATATCCGTGTTAAAAATCTAATGCATTTTTTTATAATTAATTTTATTTTGGTCGTTCCAGTTGCTAGATTAAGAACATGGAGTATATACCACTCTCAAATAGACATGACTGCGCTCTTATTCTAAGTTTAAAGGACTTAATAACAAATCTTTTGTATCAGTGGTATAATTAGTCGAATATATAAACAAAACAGTTAATCTCGATCCCCAAATGCCTTTGCTTTGTTGGCCACCGGCATCCTTGGGCCGATTTTGACGGATTAATAGAAAGTGAGAAGAATGAATATTTAGGCAAAAATAAGTACAATAAACTAGCATATAACTGTTTACTCTTAGTTTTGGAACACAACAAAAAGAATAAGAAATAAGAAAATAGATAGAAAGGATATATTTAAAATAAAAAAATTTTCAAATACTGCTGAAGAACCGAAAATTACTTAAAATAAAGTATCCAAAGCACTTTTAAAAGCCAAAAATAATAAATCTCTTGGTCTAGAAAATATGAGGATGAAACAGCTTAAATATGGATAAAAGAGAGTTTTAACAAAAATATTTAATAAAATAGAAAAAGGATACAAAATTCAAAAAATAACAAGACTTTTTCATAGTTACATACATAAGAAATAAAATATACAATGCTTTAACTACAGAGGCATAAACATAATCCTTCCAAATTTAAATTATTCTCAAGTACAATAAAAAACAAAATAAAGACTTTAATGAAGAACAAAGAAAATAAAGAAGAACAAAAAGTTACACATTAAGAGGTCACAGATCTAGAGAAAACTTATGCTAGTATACAGAAAACCCTAATATGGCAAGGTTTGAGAAGAGTAGGAGCGAGATACAAGTGGATAAATATGGTAAAGATTCTATACGCAACTAATAAAATTAAAATAGAAATAGAGAAAGATGTTGCTAAAAATATTTTAACAACAAAAGATTTAAGCAAGGAGGTGCTCATGCCTACTTTTTAATATATACAGAGAACAAGATTTGGAAATAAGGTACGAAAAATGTTCAGGAATAGACATACAAATAGAAAATAAAATACTACCATTTTGGGGGCTTGACAATAAACTTTCAAAAACGAAATATATGCGTATTAAAAAAATAATCTGTACATCGACGATCAGAAAGTTAAAGACTGAATGTTTTAAATACTTAGATAGAAACATCAAATCCACGGACACGTGTAAAAAATATTTATTTGATAGTTACAATGGAAAAAATGGCCACAAAATTTTTGCATGTAATATTATGGAATAAAAACCTAAGTCAAAAAGCCAAACTACACATTTTTCACAATATTGTTTTAACATAATCCCTCATGGAGCAGAAATGTGGACAAAAATCTTAGACCATTAGAGAAAAATAGGGACAGTAGAATTATACTTTATGAGAAGACGCTTGAAAGTAACTAGAAAAGACAGAATGAGAACGGAAGACACATAGAGAAGGAAAAATCAGTTACCAAAAACACTGCAATGGTATGGACTCGTAGGCAGAATACCAGAACAATGTTGATTAAAGAAAATTACTCAATTGTCTCCATATGGCCTTATGTCACCTTAGGGCGGAAGAACTATATAAAACCAATAATGGCAAAAGAAGAATTAAGAAAACTATTGGGAAAATATAGGTTTGTAATTATGATGACATTAGCGATTTTAATTTTTTGTCGAATAATTTTATTAATGACATTTAAAACATTACAGGAGAAGGTTAAAAAGACTATGTGTTTGGAAAGCTCCATTTCAAGTTTTCTCTTCATTGGCAGATTACTTATATCGATGTCAATGTTACTATTGCATATATACAGACTGTTTTAAAGGTAGATAATTATTAATTTAGGGATTCCTATATTTATTTACTTCTAACAGAAAAGTTATAACCAGGAAGAGGCAAACCCACAAAGATTCTGAAATTATTTTTCGATTCCCAAGCTATCATAGCTGTAGTTCAAACTGCTGCCGTTAATGTGACAATTTTCTTTTATAACCTTAGGTGAAATAAGGCAAAATTCCTTAGTTTCCTGAATAGGCAATGGTTTAACCATTCACCAGAATTTTTGCCGTTGTAGGGCCGCGACCCACTTCGCTCGGCATTCGTTTGTGCGCTAGCATTGCCTCCGCATTTAGCATAATTAATTTGGCATGGGCGAAATTAACCCAGCGCGGGGCGGGCGCTTAAAGCGTTGGAAAATTTAAATTGGCGGTAATTTATTGGGCCAGAAAAACACGGCGGCCGAAAACATTTAGGTAATTAAAAGCCCGCTCGAACATTCAAGGCATAAAAGGCTCGCCATAAAAATTACATAAATTACTCGAAAAAATGCCAATAACGCTGGCGTGCCTGGGGCACATGTTCGTGCCGCTCGGGGTTGTAACGTTAAACGGGGAGGCATTATGGGGCACGCGAATTACCGATCGAGAGCGCAAACAAATGCTTGTTCACGCGAAACAAAAGCTACCACTTAAAACAACTGACGAACTTGACTAGTAAATTCAAATTGGCTATGGAATTTACAACCGCCATCACGAGATTTCCCCGGCTAAACGACCCTAACAGGCGAAAAGTGCGCGCACGCTCGGGGTCGCTCTCCGGCGCGGCGGAGTGACAGGTTCCGGCCTTAGGTTTTTCGGATTTATCTGGGCACACAAGGTGGGTTTCTTGGGTATCCGTGACCTTAACATGAGAAAGGGGAATGTAATTTATGTAAAGAACGCTTTTTGCCCGAAAAAATCTATACAAACATGTAATTGTGCATTATCATGGCTAAAGCCTTAAAAAGTGTTTATAGCGTGTGCAATATCAAAAACAAATTCATTATTATAATACGCACCTCATTTACAACTAAATGCTATAACAAATGTATTTTTTCTTTGTTGTTGATAGGTTCTCATTGAGTTGGGAACATTTTTTCTGGTTAAATTTTTTTAAATTTCATTTTAAACCAGAAATCTAGTTACAGACACGTGGGCTGCACGATATCTATTGGGAAAAACTAACAAAAACAAATGTTTAATCTTGAAAATTTTTTATTGTTTTTTAAAATATTCTCCCTGATAGTCAATTCATTGTTGAATACGCTAGAACCAATTTTCATAGCATTTTTTATGGTGAATCAGATATGTCCGAAACATTGCTTTTGAATACATCGACCGCCTATTCCAGTGTCGAAAATTGTAATCCAAGCCGTTGTTAGTGAGCTCCCATTGCCATGGTGGAGAATGATCCAGCATCGCACATTGGTTTTTCTTATTTCTCCGAAGAATTCTGGCGAACAAGTGGTTGTGTACCATTTAGAATGGCCGTTTTACAACCTTCTAAAACCACGATTGCAACATGTCCAGTTTTTCAAAAAAAAAGGCGACAATTTGCTTCGAAGTGCTTCGAATTCGAACGACTTTTGATGGGTTTGACTTATTTTAGAAGACCAATATAATTGACTGCTGTTTACTTTCGGGTTTACACGCATAAATCTAAGATTCGTCATGTTGTAAACGGTATTTGAAGCACCGCGATCGCATTTCTTCAGCATTTTTTTTGACCATTCGATAGGAGCTTGTTTTTGAACGATCGCTAACTTACACCGGATCCAACGCGCATACAGTTTTTTTTTATGGTTAAATGTAATATGAAATATATGCTAATTATACTAATGCTTAGGGATGCCTAAATTTTACACTAAATCACATGACAATCTTGCTTTATCGGTTCACGCATGACATCGATGTTTGCTAACAATACAGCCGATTTTCGATGCCCTTCTTTAAATTCATCCGCCAGTGAACTACGACCACATTTAAACTCATTGAACCAACGATAACATACACTGGTATTTGTGTGGAACTTTATCTCCGAATGTCGAAGTGAGTTGATCTATTCACTGTTGTTGAGATAATCCATGACATTATGACTACAGCACCTAATAAACAACTTAACAGATATATGCAACGAATATGGACTGAAGCTCTATCATAATAAAATTAAAGATTTAGATATGGACTTAAAAATACCCAATCTGCATGTGTCGCAAAATTAATATTTTAATCCTAATTGCAGCAAAACGCCCAAGAGTTATCATTAAACCTTTTGAATCAAAGTACTTTATTATTCTAAAAAACAATTGATTCACTATTAACACAATTTAACAGAAATGTCAGTTATATTAATTTTATTACTTAAATTAGTATACTTCATCTTGTTTGTTAAATTTTCTCAGATATTGGTGTGGCGGCCTTTCGCCCCTGAACCGTCTGTGTTCGAGGCGGTCTTGGTGACTCGATATCTGCCGGCAGACGTTTTGCTATCACACACAAAAAACGGCATATGGGCTTTTTTCGCTCGCCCTGCGAGTCTGCATACGTCGTCGGCGGCACCCTTTGAAATACGCCGACAAGTGCTGTCGAATCAAAATTTCCCGCAAATGATCTACCACTAAGCCAGGTGCGAAGCCCGGCGACTTTCAAAACGCAACCCGGACAGTGCGGTCGTGTTTAATCTACCCGCAGCTAACTCCCCCGCAAAGCCAGGCACGAAGACTTCACAGCACGGTGGCCACCAGGAAATCAACGCCGCTGAAGCCGTAGCCGAAGCCGATTACAGGTGAACGATTTCGCAATACTCGTTGGTTGATCTCGGTAACCGCCCCCATCCGCTTTCGCGCCGGCCGTTTAAGGGACGATTTGGGCCTCAGCGTCTTACTTTCGGGACGGGCCGTACTTTGTTCCCCACACCGCTTACGAGGGGCACTTCTATTTACATGCCTGCCTCTCCAGATATTTTATTTGTACAATTACGTTTTTTAATTTTTCTTGCTATATCCCTATTTATGCAATTTTTGTGGTGCAGCTGATTTTTCTCTCCACATTTGTTACGACTAATCTTTATTATTATTACCTCTTTTATTAACCTTTTTATTCCACAATTTTATTTGTTTTAAGAGTAATGGTGACTTAGCGTTTTCAGGGGTTGATTTTAAAAAATAATTGTTTTGTTTATGATATTATCATATTATGAAAGAGAAACTTCTTGTTTTTACATGCAGCTAAATTTGTTCCCGACTTTTTTACTCGATTGCCATTTAATTATAAAAATAAATTACCTAATTTTTGAAATATTCTCTCTCATTTTTTAAGTTGCAGAATTTTAAATTGATCAGAATGCTGAGTGTGATAAAATTTTCTAACCCAAGTGATCGTTAGTTATAGCGTCTACTTTTGTTATGAACACTAAGTTCGTTGAAAATCCAACGATCTTTTTAATCGCCTAAAAAGTAGTTTGGCATGTTAATCTGAGTTTCTTTGAGAGCTCTGACTATGTATCTTTGACTTTATTCCGCTCTCAAGAATGTTCCATGTATCACGTAGATTAAAATAAAGGTTTAAGATCACGCTACGCAGTTAGTACCTTTTAGTCCGAGAAGTCACTTTGAGTGTCCATGACAGGAGTAGGTTACAGACTGCTGGTTCTTGTAAGGTGTCAAGCTCTTTCTGGGTAACTATATTGACCTGCAGACTAATTAAGTGAAAGGGGCAACAGCAAAAAGCGGTTCTAACACTGGTGTAAAAAGCATGTAGGAAACTATTGTGCTATTATTCCAAGAATATTCACCATAAATTCACAACTGAATGATACGGCCCCGAGTTCTCGGCGTTCCTTAAGTGGGACAGGAGTGCTAAGAATTCTCGGGCGGAATATTAATATAATAGCAATAAAGAATCTACAGATCATGTTCTAAGCTGAATAACTAGATATTGTTCTTCATGAAATAGACTAAATATTCAAATACTAGGCGTCAGTAAAGCAAAAAGGTTAAAATTCGGCTTGTTAAAGTTTTACACTACTTAAGGTTGCCTGATGATATATAGTAAATTAGACTGCATCTATTATAGAAAACAAAATAGTAAATCAATGTAAATATTTGTACCCTTCTCAGATAGAATTTTAACGCTTCAACTATACGGTAGTCCTGTTAGGATTAACATCTTACAAGTTGTAGACAAACAAATTATTATGAAATACTTTATTGAGCAAGTTTGAATCAACAGAAAAGCAAATATAATAAAAGGTTTTTTTGTCAAAAACGCCAGAGATAATTTTTTAATAGAATCTTGTCAAGAACTACAATTATTAATCATTAACACACGTTTTAAATCGACCAAAAGACGGTTATGCATTTAGAAAGCGCTAGCAGATAACAAAAATAGAGTAATAAAAACCAAATTGATTTCATTTTTGTTAACCAACCGTTTAGAAACAGCATAAAAGCGGTTAGAACTTATCTGAGGACACATATTGTATTGGACCACAGCTTGTTAATAGCACAAATATAAATAAAACTTTAAAAAGCTGCACGTTGTTCAGTGGACACAGTTACCAAAAAACACGTTAAATTTGGACACTTAAAATTATATCTAATAAAAAAAGCAATTTTAATTTAAACAAAACAAAGGATACCCTATTTATTTATTTTTTTTTATTATGTAATTATTTAGCAATCAGAACAAGGTTACATTCTATAAGCTAAATGGTTAACAATCATTATAGATACTAACGATAAGAATAACATGATGAGGCTTGCATCCTACGATACAACCTACGTAATTACAGTTTTGTACTTCGAGAGTATTAGAGTCTAATAGATATTAGGAATACGCTACACACACACACACGAGTTTGTTGGCCATACCACGACATTCACACTAGGTTTATTGGCCATAGTTTCTTTAGTCTTTGGTTGACCCTGGGTTCCAGCATCTGCTCCAGTAAGGGGTTTGAGTTAGTTTCTAGGGTTGCATGGTACTTGATAGCTCTCTCCTGGATTACTTCCTGGACCGTTGGGAGATGTAAGTCCATATGCAGCGTGTTGTTGGATACATACCACGGCGCATTTGTAATATGACGTAATATTTTTGATTGAGTCCGTTGGATTAATGCGATGTTTGATTTGGATGCACAGCCCCATAACTCTACCCCATACATCCAGATTGGTTTTATAACAGTCTTATAGATTAGGGTTTTGTTTGCAAGCGATAATTTTGAATGTCTTCCAATTAGCCAGTTGAGTTCCTTAACTTTTAGATCTATTTGTTTTTTTTTCTTCTTGAGGTGTTCCTTCCAATTTAGCTTATGATCTAGGTGTGAGTCTAGATATTTTGCCGTTTCCAGTTGTGGTATTTGTGCATTATTTATTACGACTGGTGGGCATATCTGTTTTTTGAGCGTAAATGTTGTGTGTACCGACTTGTCTTCGTTAACTTTGATTTTCCATCTGTGTAACCATTGTTGAAGGAGTACTAAGTGGTTTTGTAGGTTGGCCGATGCAGTTGCAGGATTTTCATGTCTGGACAGTATAGCAGTGTCGTCTGCGAATGTTCCTATTGTTGTATATTGTGTCGTTGGTAGATCCGATGTATATAGGACATAGAGCAAAGGCCCCAGAACACTGCCTTGTGGAACGCCTGAGTTGATAGGGTGGTAGTCTGATGTTACTTCATTAATTTTTATCTGAAATGTTCTATCGCTTAGATATGATTTTAGTAAATTATAGTATGCCAAAGGGAACGTTTGCTTAATTTTGAAAAGTAATCCGGGTGCCACACTTTGTCAAATGCTTAACTAATGTCGAGAAAGACAGCTGAACAGTACTCTTTGTTTTCTAGTGCTTTATTTATGGTTTGTGTAATGCGGTGTACTTGTTGCACGGTAGAATGAGCCTGTCGAAACCCAAACTGATGAGAAGGTATCCAATGTTGGGGCAGTAAGTCTTCATTAATTCGACGAAGTATGAGTACAGCTTTGAGGTCACCGGTAGGAGGCTGATAGGTCGATAGGATGTAACGTCGGTTGGTTCTTTTCCGGGTTTTCCGACCATTATGATTTGTGCAGCCTTAAAGCATTTTGGCCAATATCCTAGCCTCAGGATATAAGTTAAGAGCACTAGGCCCTTTTTTGGGAGTACCCTATTTATTGAAGATATTTAGTACATGTGTAAAATATTAGTTTTATCTGATTTACCATTATATGCCACAGATCATACTTTACGTCGTATACAACCCATTGCACGGTCTCATGGCTCACTCTTTTTGCAGTCCATAACCAGGATTTCTGCAGGTTGGCTACCGAATTTACTTTTCCACCTTTTTTTAATGCCTTCTATTAGGTTGATGCAATATAAATGCAGGTTTTTAACCTATATCTTTAAAGTATCATAACTCAGCACAAAAAAAAGTTTTTTAATCGAAATAGAAACCATTAAAATCAACATATTTTCGCCAACGCGAAACAAGTATTTATGCCGGTAGCGTAGAAATCTGGAGTTCTGGAGGCGATGAAGTCGGCGAAGGCGTTCTTGGCATCGTCGTGATTTTTGAAGCATTTCTCGCCAAGGAAGTTGTCGAGATGCTTGAAAAAGTGGTAATCAGTAGGCGAGAGATCCGGTGAGTATGGTGGATGAGGCAGAGTTTCATAGCCCAATTCGTTCAACTTCTGGAGGGTCGGTTGTGCGACGTGCGGCCGTGCGTTGTCGTGGAGAAGGATTGGTCCTTTTCTGTTGACCAATGCTGGGCACATGCGTTGCAATTTCCGGTGCATTTCGTCGATTTGCTGACAGTACTTTTCTGCCGTAATCGTTTCACCCGGATTCAGGAAGCTGTGGTGGATGAGACCGGCCGCAGACCACCAAACAGTCACCATAACCTTGTTTGGGTGCAATGCCGGCTTCGGAAAGTGTTGTGGTGCTTGATCGCGGTCCAACCACTGAGCTGAACGTCGCCGGTTGTCGTGGAAAATCCACTTTTCATCGCACGTTACAATTCGATCGAGAAAAGGATCATTTTTGTTGCGTAGAATGAGCGAATACGCCATTTCAAAACGACGAGTTGTTTACTGTTCGGTCAATTCGTGCGGCACCCACTTATCGAGCTTTTTTGTCTTTCCAGTTTGCTTTAAATAGCGAACGACGGTTGATTGGTCGACGTTGAGCTCTTCTCGTATGGTTTTACGAGGATCGGCTTCGATTAACTGCTTCAATTGCTCGTTGTCAATGGCTGATGGACGTTTGACGTGAGGCTCATCATCGAGCCTGGTATTGCCGGAACGAAACTGTTGATACCAACGTTGCACCGTACATTCGTTAACACTTCCATCGCCCCAAACTTCGTTGATGTTCCGAGCGGTTTGAGCTGCATTACGTCCTAGCTTGAACTCATGGAAGAAAATGTAGCGGAAATCGCGTTTCGACATCTGCAATTAAAAGCCAAATTATTGACAAAAAAAAATTCACGGTAAATATCAAACAGATATTTAGAAAGAGCATGAAATAAGCTTTCAAATGATATATAACACTGCAAGTTGAAACAACGATTTATTGGGTTAAACTTGAGCTAAATACAAAAAATCTAAAAACCTGCATTTATATTGCATCAACTTAATATAATAGACCAGTACTGTTCAACCGGTTTAAGTTCAGGACTATTGGTGGATTACAGTCTTTGGAAAGCACAACTCCATTATGTTTATACCACTCTTCCACTAATTTAGCATAATGACACCTCGCTAAGTCCGGCTAAAACAATGGTTGTGACGTATATTTTTGTATAAAAGGCAAAAGTCACTTCTACAAGCATTTTTTTTTGTAAATCTCCTGGTTTATTGTTCTCGTGGTGATGAATAAAGGGCTTGTTTTTTTACAGCTGCAAATACTTTACCAACGTAAGTATTTTTTTGATAAATTTGTCCTTTTTTAGTTTACAATCTCCTGGTGCATCTATACAACTTTTTCTGGTGTAAAGCTCTTGCTCCCAAATTTGCGTGAAGTCCGTTTTGATGTATGTAAATCTCGGCATCCATCATCACGCATTTATACATTTTTCATATAATTTCTTTGATTGATGTTTGGTAGTTAAATTCTGTTTATCATTACAATTGGGTGCGACTTTGGCCTTATAACTTTTTAAACCAGCTCTACCCTTGACGATTTGTACATAATATTGGATATTTTTATCTTTTTAGCCACATCATGCGAGGATAACTTATGATTGGATGCAAAAAGCTGAATAACGCGTTCTTCCTTCTTTTTGTCCTTCACTTATTTTGTCGGCTTTCTGGCTTCCTTTTCACTGTTAAGCGATCTCGAAACTTTTTCAAAACGGAACTGTTGATTGAGGATAATCTAACTTTTTTGCTAATGCTCTATAACTCATTAAAGAGTATTTAGAGTATTCATGCAAAATAATTTCGTGCAGCTGAAGTCGGCAGCTCGCCATGATAACCAATGAGCAACAAAAAACATAAATTTTTAAATTTTGATCCTATGTCTATTAGATATATTTTGTCAAAATAAAAAAGGCGCTGTCTATTATATTATCTTAGGATTGGTAATATTTTATTTATGCTCAAATTTTTGGCTTGTTCAAAATTAGCGACAATCTTAAGCAAGAGATGGGAAGTTTGAAAAATTTGACAAACGATGATGTAAAAACAATATAAAAACGTATAAGAAAATGCAATGATAAAACGGGAAAAGCATTAATGCAGTCAAGTAAAATATTAAAAGACAAAGGATAACCGATGAACTAATAAAACTTTTAAAAGAACGTGGAAAACTAAAGAATAAGGGGGAAGAAGAATATAAAGATTAAAAAGGACACTTAATGGGAAAATTATGTTACAAACCAGTTGATGATGAAGAAACAAAAAACGCGGTATCAGAAACCGGTATAACCATATTGAAACAAAACAAACAAAAAATAGATCGAGATAAGATTCCAGTAAAATAGTTAAAATATCTTAACAACTTAAAATAAGAAATATAACAAAACATTTATAAGCTTAATGTATGTTTGTTGACTACTAATAAGCATTTGACCGACCAGAGCACATAAAATTAATTGACAAATTACAGCATATCCATTAAGCTAACAAAAATATTATCTTATTGAGGACTTTACATTGAAATAAATAATCAACAATAAAAATTGATGGTAATCAAGTAACTGACGACACTTCCTTTAGACCAGGTGTGAGGCAAGGGTGCGTTCTATCGTCTTGCCTTATTCATAGGTTATTTTTTAGAGAGTACTGCAGAAAGAAAAACAATCAGAATAGGGAGTGAAAGTATTACGAATATAAGATATGCTAATGACACGGCAATATTTGCTAAAAACATCAAATATCTTTAGAAGGTGTTACACAAAGTGAACGAACGAAGCATGCAAATAAGACTAAGCTTGAATTTTAAAAAAATCAAACCGAATCAAAGTGAATTTGCTTGCAACTTATTGGAATAAATATTGTTCAAGTCGACCATTTCAAATATTTAGGTTTACGTGTCAGTGAAACCTTAGACCCATATGAAGAAATAAAATATCTTATACACCTAAATCCCGTGTGGGGTTTCCAGTCCCCCATCGGGCGCCTCCCCAGGTGGCGGATAGGGGAATGCCCACTAGATATGGTGGGTACCAGGGAAATCAAATACCTGGGGTGGACGAAAACTGGCTGACAACAGGCAGCGGTGTTGTTAGTACCGAAATAAGGCTACTGCAAGATTATCTTCCTTAAAGGCTTATTATCGGAAACCTATGGGCAAAGCATTATGTAAATGCTATTCAGTCACAGCACCGCGGCGCAGAAAGCAAGGAGAAACTACTGCGCTACTTTCTCAAGTTCCAACAATCATGGCAACACAAAACCCGAATTTGGCCCCTAGTCCGTGGCAGGTTTTAAATAACCAAGGGGTGCTAAAAATCTCCACGTTAAAACAAGATAGGCACCACCCAAATGTGGATAAAAAACAGAAAAAAACAATAAAATCGGAACATGGAACGTAAGGAGCCTTTATATGGCTGGGAAGACACACAACGTAATTCAAGAAATGACTAGATTAAACATAGAAATTCTAGGAATATCAGAAACAAGATGGCCGGGATGTGGAAAAAGTGAAATTGATGACCATGTCATATACTATGCAGGTAACAATGATACAAATCATCCGAATGGTGTTGCGATTATAGTCAACAAGGACATAAACAAATCTATAATCAACTGCATACCCTTTTCAGATCGTATAATATTACTACAAATAAAAGCGTCTCCAAAGAATATTAACATCTTCCAAATATATGCCCCGACAATGGAAAAACCAGATGCAGAAATAGAACAACTGTACGTACACATAAATGGACTAAGAAAAAACATTAAAACAGACGAAGTAACTATTATTATGGGCTACTTCAATGCCAAAGTGGGCCAAAGCAAAGTAGAAGACATTGTGGGAAATTTTGGCTTGGGCGAACAAAACGATAGAGGTGAACGACTAATACAATTTTGCCAAGAAGAAAACATGGTCATCATGAACACGTGGTTCAAGTTACCACCTAGGCGCCTCTATGCATGGACGTCTCCACAACACACCCCGGAACACATTATACGAAATCAAATAGATTATCTTCTAATTAACAAGAGATATAGAAATGGACTAACAGGCGTTAAAACATATCCCGGAAGTGATGTGGGCTCAGACCATAATCCTGTTGTAGGATACATTAACATACGTCTCAAAAAACTACGAAAGCGATATGACAAGAAAATAGATTTACAGAAACTGAAAGAACCAGTCCACTGCATGCAGTTGGCTCAGACTCTAAACGAAAATATAAAAGAAAGTGGAATACACAAGTTAATAAATAATGTAATTACTGATGTAGACGATACAGACCGCACAGAGATTATCGAGTCTATCTGGAACAAAATAAAACTAGCCATCACAAGCACACAAAATACCATAACCGGACAAAATCGTAACAAAAATAAGAAACCATGGATGACATCAGAAATATTAACGTTAATGGACAACAGAAGAACACACAAAAACAAAAATCAACAACAATATAAACAACTAAATAAACTAATACAAAAGAAGATAAGGCAAGCGAAGGAACTATAGCTAAATAAGAAATGCAATGAAATAGAAGAATTAGAAAAGAGACACGATACTTTTAACCTACACAAAAATATCAAAGAAGCTATAGGAGGGACTAAGAAATATAACTACAACAAAATGTTAAATAACGACAACCAACTAATCACAAACAAAAAAGATTTAAAACAAGGATGGGAAGAATATATAAAACAGACCTTTGGAGATGTGAGAACTGAACAACATATAACAACGGAGCATGCACCAAATATATTACAAAGTGAAACAACAAGCGTAATACTAAATTCTAAAAACGGCAAAGCAACTGGACCAGACCAGATTCATAACGAATTTTTGAAACTTCTAAATGAAGAAAACATAACATTACTTACTAATCTTTTTAATGCAATCTATCAAACTGGGAAAATGCCTTCTGATTGGATGACATCGGAGTTTATCACTATACCCAAAAAACCCAACGCAAATAAATGCGATGATTTTCGACTCATAAGCTTGATGAGCCACGTTCTCAAGTTATTTCTAAAAATTTTACACCGTAGGATATATCAGAAATGTGAAATAGATCTGAGCGACTCCCAACTTGGATTTAGAAAAGGGTTTGGTACCAGAGAAGCGTTATTTAGCCTGTCAGTTCTGCTACAAAAATGCCGTGACCAACAAAAAGATATATACGTGTGCTTCATCGACTATGAAAAAGCCTTCGACCGTGTAAAGCACGACGAACTATTGACAGTATTGACTGAGAAAGGACTTGATCAAGAAGACGTAATAGCTATTAGGAACCTATACTGGAACCAAAATGCCACAGTGAGAACAGATAATGAAAATACGGAAGCTACCTCAATTAAAAGAGGAGTGATGCAAGGTTGCATCCTCTCACCACTATTATTTAATATTTATTCAGAGACAGTTTTGTCAAAGCCCTAGAACACTCCGAAGACGGAATAAAAATAAACGGTAAACTTTTTAATAATATAAGGTACGCTGACGACACCGCAATAATCTCGGATAGCCTAGAAGGAGTACAGCGGCTGATGGATGCAGTAAGCCGTGAAGGAGACGCAATAGGGTTAAAGATAATTACTAAAAAGACAAAATACATGATTTTCAGCAAAACACCAATAGCACAAACACAACTTATAATATATAATCGACAAATAGAGAAAGTACAAAAATTCAAATACCTGGGAAGCTGGCTGACAGAAAATGGAGACCCAGAAACGGAAATAAAAATAAGAATAGAAACAGCAAGATCAGCATTCCAAAAACTCAAAAAACTACTTACCAACCGCAGTCTTTGTCTTACAACCAGATACAAATTTGTGCAGTGCTACATATACTCAATACTATTATATGGTGCTGAAGCGTGGACCCTCAAGGCTAATACAGAAAAGAGAATACAAGCTTTTGAGTACTGGGTGTTTAGAAGAATGCTACGTATATCTTGGACAGAGCATATCACAAACGAAGAGGTCCTGAGACGAATGAATAGAAGAAATGAACTCCTATTAACTATTAAAAAAAGAAAAACAGCTTATCTTGGACATTTATATCGGAATGACAAATACAATACATTGCAGCTCATTATGGAAGGAAAAGTTGAAGGCAAAAGAGGGCGAGGTCGCAGAACATGCTCCTGGCTTAAGAACATTAGAGATTGGACCCACATGAGTACACATGAGTTGATAAGAGACACTAAAGATAGACAAAATTTTGCCTCGATTGTTGCCAACATTCAATAATGAATAAGGCACTTTAAGAAGAAGATACACCTAAATAGGAATTTCTTCGTGAAGTAATAATTATCTCAAACTATCCATTAAAATTAAATTTTTCTGGTATGTGCTGTTGGTACTATGAACCGCAATGTAGCATTTGAGTTATGGTGCTACCGCATTATTCTCTAAATTTCTTAGATGAAAAGTATTAAATATAGTAAACAAGAAGATAGAACTCTTAATGCCAATAAATGAAAAGAAAATTGAAATGCCTCATATGATGAAAAGAGCAAAATATAAACGACTCCATTTAACGCGAAATGGGAAAATTGGTAGAAAGATATAGGTACGTAAAAAAGTTATGACTGAGAGACCTGCGCTAGTAGGCTGGACTAACCGTCGAACACTTGTTCCTGATGTACAAAGTAGAAACTAACATGAAGAAATTCTCCACATGGTGATAGTTCATGTATGGTAATCGGGAAAACATGTGAAGAAGAAGAAGGTCAGAATGTTTATTCTCGTACTGGACAACCATTCAAACCACTTATAGAGTTCTTTCTTAAAATCACGCAAATTATTTGCCGGGATTTATCGGAAATTTTTCAGTACAAACGCAAAGAGGAGATGATAACGTTGCAAATTTTGCATGTCATGCGAGATTGTTTTTATTATTTTCAGGGTTGTGCCAGTGAATTATAAAGCTGTCAGATGATGCTTCTACGATTATACCACAAGCATGATATATAATTCTGTCATCGACTGAAATTAGGCGAACGTCAAAAATTCATTTGGTGTTATGTTTAAATTGTGTGATCTAACTCTTTCCAGGAAAACTGTTCTGAGTTTTTTTTAATATTACAAAAACAAATGTTATTATAAAGAAAATGTTCTATTTAGCTAAGCAAATTTTGCATTACTTTTCAATATTGCTTTTCTTCGAAACAAATAATTAGAATGGCTTTCTTTTTTTTAAAAGCGCCCGTTCTAGGTTTTCGGGTTGCTCTAAACAAGTAAATTCTATTTAAGAAGCTGTCCTTTAATTTCAAAAATGTGTTAAGATACCCTTGTCTAATTTACTATCTCTGTATTATTTAAAAATCTGTTACTTTTTGTATGGTGACGAATAAATATGTCCAAAAGCAGTCTTTCGTTATTGTTTCACCTGGCATAAATTACTTTGCAATAAATTTTACTGGCAATTTCGTAAACCGTAGTACTAAAAAGAGAAAACTGCATGGGGCTTATCGATGTGAATCTCCTATTTTACTGAATATTTGCATCAAAAACAGCTTTCAATTTCCGCACATTTACTTCGTTTATCATACCTTTCCCACACACTTTTTTAGTTGAGCGATTTTTGGCATTAAAAACTAACAACCGATTGCAGCTTACAACTGGCGAATTGATAATTGATATAGTTAATAAAATGTTAATCAAAGATAACGTTTGGCTAGTTGCCAGTTACAAGACCTATAAGTAAAAAAGAGCCAACTTACAGCAAAAATTATAATACTTTCAATGCAATTAAAGGAACAAGTAACATCATCAACAAATGTAACAAAAACTACACAGTCGTATCTAAAATATAAGCTTCACTTACTTAAACAGGATAGTATTAGTCAACTATACAGCAACAGTCCGAATAAGACATCGGTTCATAACTGTAGGAGGAGTTGCAATGTTAGTTAGATGCACACATAATTACATTTTTTCAGTTTTATAAAGTAGATGAATAGTTGACATTTTTTAGAGTTCACAAACTGAATGTTGAATTTATTTTTAAGTTATAACCAATTTAATATTTTAGGAAAATTAATAACATACGACATGTAATAGCAGTTTACTCATACTTTACAATGATTTTATTAACATATTTCTTAGTGTTAAATACAAGATTGTACATTATTGCTCAAAATTAATAACTGGTGTATTTAACAGAGGCGATAAAATTGTTCACCAGTTACGACTAAGAATGGTACTGAAGTTTACGAACTTACTCTTCAGTACAATTTGTAAGAGCTTAGAACTAGAATCTTATACTGTAAGTTATATGGCATGTTGAGTAATGATCTATTGGGTATTCTCTGTGAGTTTCACTTAAGTAGCACAAAAATATGTGCAGTGTTTTTTTGGATCCAATTGTTAGGTTCGATCGTTTGAAGCGTTTTAAATTTCTTGTTTCCTTGTAGGACTATGGTTGCAAATTTGTTTGTATTTTCTGTTAGTTTGCTTGTGTATTGGTACTAAATTTAATTATTTTCTTTTGGACTGTTAGCGTGTTTAGGTTAACAATAAATTCAGTACTTAAAACATACAGTGGAGCATTAACAATTGGACGAAATACGTATTTTAAAAATTTTGAAATATTTCTATATTTGAAGTACAAGTCAAGACCCCAGGAAAAATCCGTCAAATTACGTTTATATATAATTATTTTTAAGAATCGTTTTCCGTTGAAAATTAACTTCCTCCGATCATCCTATACAGCTGTTTAAACTTTGCTCCCAACTATTTTCTTCTAATGAAATTGTAAATACACCAAGTTAGTTTTCTGTCCAGATGGAAGCCTAGATATTTGGTTGTGTCAAATTTTGCAGGTCACGTGTGGTTTAAATAGATTAGCTTTTTTCACTCGCCATTTTATCAATCATTATTTCAGTTAATTTGAGTGATTTTGTAAACTCTCGGTTGCAAATTTAGGATTGTTGTGTTGTCGATGTATGTAGTTGTCATTGTTAAATTGGTTTGTAGGAGGTCTGCTATGTATAGTAGATGTAATGTAGGCCCCAGAACTACTGTTGTACACCGAATTTCACGGGTTATTTTAGAAGACGGTAAAAACGGTGTGGTGTTTTATTATTTTTTACAAAATAATTCTATATTTTACAAATTTTTATTTTTTGTAGAGAAAGCAGCAAATCAGTATCGTTTTTTTTCATGTTATTAATTGTGACAATTATATTTCGGTTTCAAATTGGTGTTTAGGTATTAGACTGTTTTTATCTGTCAGTTAGTTGTTTCAATATAATTTTATCCAAAACTTTCGATAAAATCAAAAGAAGTTGGACAATATGGTGTGATTACTCAGATTTTTGCACGGTTGAAGATTATTGTAACTTTTGTTATTTTTGCTGCTACGAGTAGCAATCGTTATGTATAACAGCTTTAATGTCTTTTTGGATAGTTCTTAAAGTACTTTGTTTTTTTGCGAACTTTTAGTGAAGGTTAGCTTATCTAAAAAGAAATTTTGATGTGGTTTTAATTTCTTCTTCTGAAGGCATCAGTTAGAATGAAAATGGTTGGAAAACTGGCTAGGTGTTTGGAGAAGAGTGTGGCATTTTCATCTTTCGTTTGTGGTTAAGCGGCTTGCCTTGTTTTATTGTACGTAATTGTTCTATTGATTGTTTAGTTTAGAGATTGTTCTCCGCACAGAATAATCTGTGGCTTTTGTTGGTTTTAATCTTTTAAGATAATCTTAAATAAATTAATTCTTCACTTTATACAGGAACGTTTTGAGGTTTTTGCTAGATTGTTGTATTGTCGTTTATCAGATGAAGCCCTCTTAATTTCTCTTTATTATTCATGAGCATTCTTCTTTAACATTAATTCTTTACAGCATTATGAGAAAGGGGGAAGAGAGCTAGCGAACGAAAGCAAGAGAGAGAAAGTCAAGAATGTTAAATAGGACAAAAATCTAGTTAAATATTTATTACTAATCACAAAAAACATTATTTGTTATTATTAGGACACTAATAATAAAATGAAAAGTTCTAAAACAAAAATTAAGATCAAACTATTTAAAACCAAACTGTTAAAGTACTATTTTTCTTAACTACACATACCAAAATTAAAATAATTTACGTTTTAGATTTCTTAACATTTTATTACCTGGTAAACATTTTGATTGTACAAACCGGTACTTGACTACTAATTAATGTTAGTTATTTCTTAAATACTGTTATTGCAATAATAAACTTAATTTTTGCAAAATTAACAGTTTATTATATGCAACAAGGCACTAAATTTATCGTTATTGTTACTTTTGTTTGCAAAAGTTCTATTTAAATGTAAAGCCTGGAATTTATAGTAATGGTTTTAACAAATAAAAGGAACAATAAATATTTTGAATGTGTATGTTTATGTAGATTAATGCAATATTTCAATTCAAATATGGGTGTTGATTATAATATTAAGGGTATTAAAATGTAAAATATTCTAGAACGTTTCTAAGTGTTACAGAATCCGTTAAAACTCATATTTTTTAGCATTTTATTTACCGCTGTTTGTATTTTGTTAATATGTAACTGCAAACAATAGCGATATACTGTAAAACACATACTGGTAATGTTTAGACTGGAAAGTTAAAATCATATCAATTATAGACACCCTTAAGTGGTAAAAAATATCATTTATCTTCTAGTAGAAAATTTCTCTTATCAATCCGATGATTCCTAAACCCTGAAACGTACAAGCTTACGTTTCGTCTAACAGATCTCATTCCATCTTGGGCAGAAAGTTTTTAATTTTCGTACTCTTTCAGCAACAGTAAGAAAAGTGCAAAATATGAAGGTTTAAATGCTACATAACATAGTCACTGCTGTGATCCCAAAAAGCTGCACCAAGTATGTTCAAGTACCTAACGTCATTTGCAACCAGCTTTTTAAAGATAAATTACAAGTTTTTTTATAACTACTGGATGAGAGATCGTGTTGGTAGTATTCTGGACACTAACAGTCTGAGATATCTTATCATAAGTAATAATTCAACGAATTTTTCAAATAATGCAAATTGTGGTAGTAAAGATTATTTGATTTATTGTTTCAAAGACTGTGCTAAATTAAAGCAATAAAACGTCTTCAAAAGTTGATATCATTCCGCGCTTGTGTTTCGGAGCGGACGGTCGAGTGCTGCGCTTCGATATATAAGTGCCCCAAAACGATCTACCTGCTATTAAGGTCATTCCTGCATTTTCTTCTAATATTAGAAATACGAGTCATTTTCTATATTTTGTTCTGCCAATAACTGCAATCAGAGGTCAAGCTTAACTCAAAACCGTATGTACTACAATATTACTAGTCGTATATGTAGTAAATTTAAATCATGTTTCCAATGGGAGGCAGCATTGGTTTTACGCGTCCCGGAACACCCGCAATAATAAATAATCCAAATACTCCAATAAACACGGGCCTTACCTATAATCCAGTTCCTCAGCAATACCAATACGTACCGGCTCAAACCCAATTTAACTCACAAACTCAATATGCGCCCCAAAATCAACCCATACTTTCCCCACCTAAGCAGCTCAATTATAATAAGCAGTCTAAGAGATCTATAAACAGTATCAATCGAGACGATATACAAATAAATGAGGATTTTGTCGCAAATTTAACAGACATGGATCACGAAAGTTTCTGTGACCTTACTAATGAAAATAAACACGAATGGCAAATCATCAAAAAAAGGAAAAAAACCATACACATTCTGCTCTTAGCACATCTAAAGTCAATCAAACAAGTACATTCAACAGGTATGAAATCCTATCCCAAATGGAAAATATTAACCAAGAACAAGAACAAATATCCAACAATCAACAATTAAAAATTCCAAAGCCTCCACCGGTGTATATATATACGGTGTTAATAACTACAATCAAATGGTAGTAAATATTTCCAATGTCTTAGAAAAAGAGCAATTTTACACTAAGACAATGGCCGGTGACACAATTAAAATTAATACTTTAACTTCAGATTCATATAGGAAGCTAACTAGACACCTCAAAGATAAAGCGATTGTATTCCATACATATCAACTCAAAGAAGCTCGATCATACAAAGTTTTCATTCGAAATGTCCATCATTCCACACCAACAGACGACATTAAAGAAGAGCTTGTCAATCGGAGGCATACAGTAAGAAACAACCTTAACGTACGCCATAGGGTAACCAAACAACTTCTGCCATTGTTCCTAGTAGATCTAGAGCCTAAATCAAATAATAAAACAATATACAGTATTAATTATTTGGGAAACCAAAAGGTTTCGATTAAACCTCCTAGAAAGAAAAATACCACAATGCATCCGTTGTCAGCAATATGGACACACAAAAACATATTGCAACAGACCTTTTCAATGTGTGAAATGTGGTGAAGGACATAACCCTTTGTAAAAAAAAACACCAAATACACCTGCCAAGTGTGTCCTTTGTGACGGAAACGACCCGGCTAACTATAAAGGCTGTAGTTTATAAAGACCTGCAAAAAGCCAGAAACGGACCATATAAAGGCGCAACCAAAACAATAATAACAAAAACACCTGAGCAACAAATCAACTTAAATGCAAACGACTATCCTTCACTCCCACAGCAAATAACTACCTCCAGTAATGGAACTGCAGGTCTACTACGGAACAAGCCAACGCATTCGCAAGTGGTTACAGAGAGACACAATGTCGCATCTAACGACCAACATTTGAACATCAACTAACAGCTATCTAACTTCCTCGTGGAGTTCAAAACAATGTTTACGCAGCACATGAACCAAAATTGCACGATTCTTAATCTGCTCTCTTCGGTCATCAATAAATTGGCTTAAAAATGGCTTCATCATTAAGAATCGCACTATGGAAAGTTAATGGTCTTGCCAACCAGGTGCAGGAGATAACCTTTCTACAGTTAGAAAAAATACATATCTTACTTATATCAGAATCCCATGCAACATCAAGAACCGCAATTAAAATACCATACTACTCTGTATACTTTGGTAATCACCCAAATGACACCGCTCAAGGCGGAGCTGCTGCCATCGTAAAAAACTCAGTTACACACTATGAGCTCCAATCTTACCGAACAGATAAAATCCACAGCGCCAGCATAAAAGTGCAAACTCAGCTTTGTCCATTTGTAATTGCAGCGGTATACAGCTCACCAAGATATTCCATTATCACTGAAGAATACGAAGACTTCTTGCGATCCCTCGGGAACAAATTTATAGTAGGGGGAGGCTGGAACGCGAAACACACAGTATGGGGATCCCAAAGGTCGCAACATCTTCCCAGAAATCTAGCATCTTGCGATTATGCTACTTTCCCCTGCAATGGAAGTTCGCCCAGATCATTATGCTAGCTAAGCTTGGGAAGCCTCCCTCACAAAGCTCATCTTATAGACCAGTAAGCCTTCTTCCTCTGCTATCCAAAATCTTTGAGAAACTACTCCTTAAGCGAATTCATGAAACAGTCGATCTAAACAACATACTTCCTCCCTCTCAATTTGGTTTTGGAGAAGGCCATTCAACAGTTTAACAAAGCCATCGGATAATTACCAAAATCATAGAAAGTTTTGAGACGAAAAGAGCTTGTGCAGCGGCGTTTTTGGACATACATCAGGCCTTCGATAAGGTATGGCATACGGGCCTTCTTTATAAAATAAAACAACACTTTCCTAGTCAACTCTACTTAACCCTAAAGTCATATCTCAGTGAACGGTTTTTAAAAGTCAAACTGAACAACTCTGTATCAAAATATTGCCAAATCAACTCAGGGGTGCCACAGGACCGTGTGTTGGGTGCACTCCTATAAATCATCTATACAGCAGACACTCCAAATACTCCGAATACATTAATAGCAACATTCGCTGACGACACAGCTGTCTTGGCAGTCAATGATAACGCAGATGTAGCAGCGTACAGCGACATCTCGATCTACTAGGCGACTGGTTCAAGAAGTGGAGAATTACCGTTAATCATGCCAAATCAACTCAAGTGACTTTTACTAACAAACGCACAGTCTGCCAGCCAACAACAATCAACAACAACGCATTACCAGTAAGGATTGAAGTCAAATACCTTGGACTGCATCTCGACCATCGCCTTACCTGGAAAACACATATTAGGGCTGAACGCAAACAACAAACAAATGGACTGGTTAATCGTCAGGCATTCCCAACTTTCATTATCTAACAAGCTGCTCCTGTACAAGGTGATACTCAAACCCATCTGGACCTACGGCATTCAGCTCTGGGGTTGCGCCAAGGCGTTACGAAATCTAACAAACGCTCTTTGGTATGTAACCAACGACACACTCCACACAGACCTAAACATACCTTACGTTGCTGAAGAAATACAGACTCTCAAGTGCATACCATCAAAAACTAGCTGACCATCACAATGAATTATTACAACAGCTCGCCAACATTCCAGCGACCAGAAGACTTAAGCGTCATCCAGTCACAAGATCTTATTTAGTGTAATTATCTGGGATACCAGCACTGGCTGGCCCCCACTCATGTTATAATATCAAATCATTTGCTCATTATTCAAATTGATAGATTGTAAATATGCAAACTTTAAATTTAAAAAAAAAGTTGATATAGTAAAAAAGAAACAAGCAAGTGTAAGGAACATTACAGAACTGAACGAGTCAAGACATTTGGGTTGGATGACGACAAAAATCAAAATTAAAAAAGCTAAAATGCGTTTGTCTATTTAGCTATCCGTTTTTATTTTATTTTGTGTGCAATATATAGAAAACTAGACCCAATCTAAAAAACCCTTATCAAGTGGTAAAGACTACAAAATATAGTAAATAAAGATAAACATAAAAGACAATAGAAAAAACAGGTAACTAAACATATAATTCATTTAAAATGCAAAAGTACTAAGGAATAACTTATTTTTTTGCAAACTTAGAGCCATTCAAAAACAACAAAAGCGTTTCAACGATTATAAAATAACGGTAAAGTATATAAAGTTTCAAACACTTGACCTTCACATCCTTTAAGCGGATATTTAGTCTTTTGGAATGCAAATTATCAAAAAGATAAAATAGTGCCTAAGCAAATTATTTATGTAGCTTCAAGCATTTAGCATTGTCAATAATTATGAAGAAAATATTCTAATTTGTAATGTTTGCATATTCTTTATTTTCAATTAGACATATTTAGACATCTGTTAACCTCGCATTATTTGACTTATAACTAGTATACTACTTTTAGATTTTAGCGTAGTTTTGGCTTACCCGACTCGATAGATAGGCCTCATGTAATAAAACTAAACTATTGTGTAAGATCATGATGGATGTTTGTCTATTGTAGCTTCTTATCTACAAATTTTAAATACACATACAGCACAAAGGATATGCAGAAAGCCTGTAACATCCAAATACGAGTACGGCACACAGATGAAACAGAATTTTTCGATCTTTTTTAGATAAAATGATATTATTAAATTGCACTGCAAATGTCCAAAGATCAGTAGTAAATATTAAAAGTCAACTTTCTCAAGAAGTTCTCCAACATCTATGTACTTGGCTTTTTAATACATATTTGACAGGAACGCATTTGACGTATTTTCTTATTCACAAGTCCATAATAGGGATCCAAGGAGAGTATCACCTATTGAAAATTTGTACTGACAGTTAGGAAATAGATAAAGGTCACCAGCAATCACCATAGTTATGACTTCATCCATTTTTATTTTCTTTTGATAATTTATGTCCCACGACTTTCAGACAACGCGCATGCTGATTCGCTAAATTATAATAAAAAAAAATCTGGTGTGAACATCACACGACTTTCCTTATCCTATATATATATATATATATATATATATATATATATATATATATATATATATATATCGGCCCTGCGCTGCTCTCGTCCCAGAACTTGTTATTTTAAAAAAGGACGAGGCGCGAGTCCAACACTCGAAAGCTGATTAAAATAAACAGTACAAGACAATCATTGACTCGTACTTACAATTTTGCTACGTCATTGAAGGTAACCGTGCGAGCTCGGTCGCACAGCCTGAGTGCTCCCTCCTAGCGGCCAAGCGCTCCCCCCGTCCTCCCGAAGTCGGCCCGGTAGCTCTCCGAGCGCGCTGTGATTGGTCCGTTTAATTAATTTTTAATCGGCTACAACTTATTTATTTGACCTCGGATCAAAAAATTTCATTTTAATTTTTTGTTCGTCTCGGTTTGATCTATCCAGTAATATAAATTTCCCGAAATATTTTATGAACACCCGGTATCCTGAGTTTCAATTTTTTTTCGAGTTCCTATTTTACCAACTTTTATTTTAAATTCATGTTTATCTCATGATAATAAATCATTTTTATTCTCATAATTTTTTTGTATCTTCAACCGTTTAGATACGCGACCGCTTTGCGACCGATTTTGCGACCTTGTGACCAAACGGCTCGACCGATTTTTACCAAAAGCTTCGCACTGCGTCCCCTACCTACAAGTAACTTGCATACCAAATTTCAAGTCTCTAGCTCTTACGGTTCTCGAGATATCTTGTTTACTGACAGACAGACACACACACGAACCAATGGCTAAAAACAAGTTTTTTGGTGTCGTGAGGCTATATTTCGTCCAGAAATGTGAAAAACTGGGTAGGTCAAATTTCCGCCGATTACATTACTTTCCTTATTATAGGATAAGGAAAGTAATAATACCAAACATTTTGAGTTTTTCAAATACAATCTACAACATCTACAATCCACTACACTTACAATTTAAAATTGGAAAAATCCATTAAGCGTATCAGTAGCCTACTTCCCTCCAAAATATTTCGAAACACTAGGTAATGGGTTTATCTCTTGAGGAGACGCTAACCATGAGTATTGGGGATCGTTACTGATCACCACGAAAGACAAAGAACTAATAAAGGCAATAACCAATAATGAATTACACATGCTTGCTGAACTTTTGTGTTACAAAAGACATCAAAGCATTGTAAAGCTAAATTTTGTTTAGACTTATCATCTGATCACTCACCAGTAATAATGGAATTGCCTCTCAGGTGTTATGCAAAAATAATCCTCTTTATAGTAGATTCACGAACTGGAATCTTAACAGTGTAATAGTTGATGAAGCGTTAACCCTTGATATATCTTTGAAAATCAAAGAGAATTTAGTAGTAGCAGTCGAAAACTTCAATAAAAATTCCAACAAGCAGTGTACTAGTCAACACCAAAGAAAAGGTTAAATAAAATTTTTTATTCTCCATTGACATTAAAAATAAAAAACACAGGCTACTTAAAGCGACTTGTACCTAGGGAGGTTAGAAAATACTCGCGATGGAAGGCCAGTAAAATGTAGCGACATATTTTACCGATACTGACAATAACATGTGGACTAGAAGTAACCACGTCAAGATTGTCGCCTTTGCAATTCACTTAACAGATATGCTTAGTACATTTGATTAGCAATCAATCAGAACTGAAAAAGACAAAATTTGCTAATACTTCGATGCATCCTTCCAATTGCGCCTGTCAATGAAACCTTTTATATTAAGACTACAATTAAGGAACACCTTTAAAAAGGTAAAATAAAAGGGCTTTAAATATATCACCTTTTTGTTCAGTGCCGTGCTAAGATTACGATGCTGTCCTCTAGTAAAAGAAAATCATACTGATTCTCAAACCAGACAATGAGCTCTTTTCTAGTCCAACTAGCCTCCTGCCAGTACTATCCAAGGTCATTAAAAAGCTGCTATTACATAAATTAATACCCGCAGTTGTGGAGAACGTTAACCCAACCATCAATTTGGCTTTTGCAGATAGCACATCACAATTGAGCAAATGCATAGAGTTGTAGACAAAATATTAAAAAACTTCTAAAACAAAAGTTGCTAGTCAGCTGTATTCTTAAATGTTTTTGATAAGGTCTGGCACGACGATTTACTATTCAAAATCGAAAACCTATATTTAAATCTTACTTTACCAACAGATACTTTCTGGTTAACTACTCTTAAATCTCTTTATCCCCAAGCAAAGTTGTTGTCGCCCAAGGAAGTGTATTACGCCCTCTTTTATTTTTACTCTACTCTGTTGACCTGCTTATCTCACCAAAAACTACAGTTGCATTCGCTGATGACACAGCAATTTTTTTTATCACGTTCTTATCCGAGTATGGTTATTCGTACAATTTAAAATTATGATTTAAAAAATGGCGTGTTCAGATAAATTAAGCCAAATCAGTTCATGTAACTTTTCTGCCAAGAAAAAGCACCTGCCTATCCGTTATATTAAATAACAAGCAAACACCACAAGACGACTATCAAGTGCTACTAAAAGAAAACAAATGGACACAATTTACAATTGTCTATTAAGAATAAACTACTACTATATAATCTATGTGGTCTTACGTAATACAACTATGTGAAACAGCAAGCAGATCAAATATAGACTTCAGCAAACGGTTCCAGTGAAAAGAGCTGCAATTTTTAGTAAACTCGACATGGTTCGTTCTGAACGAAGTAGTACGCCAGGACTATTGGCAGTAAATGAAAAAACACAAGAGTAGTGTTCGTTACTACGATAGGTTTGTGCTTATCCAAACACGTTATTGAAGTCTACTGGACTTTAACGACAAAGAATCAAAATGGTAGACCTTGCAAACAATATACTATAAAGCAGTATAAGCATTAAAATATTTGTGCATTATAAAACTTATCTGTCTTATTATAAGAAAATTTTTCATGTCATATATCTTATGTCGCGAGCCAGCGTGGTCCCGTGGTTAAGGGACGGGCTGCGATGCTGACGGACCCCGGTTCAATTCCCGGTGCACTCTGATGCCTGGCGGGTGGCCTACTCAGTCACTAAAAATAATTGAGTACCTGAGTTCATTCGAACAAGGGGTAATAATGGCGGTCGTCTTAGGCACGGTGCTTGCCACATCGCCACGCATCAGAGATGGTGCGCGACGACCGGGCAGACTTTTTTAAGATTGATAGCACTTGCATGTATTGTTTCGTATTTTCTAATTTCTTCACAGAAAAATTAATTTAAATGCAATGTTTAAAATTATTGTTTTGCTTCACAAGGAAAGGGCATGAAAGTGCATTGAATCTATGAGTTTATAGATGGCATAGAGGATATTATAGAAGCCAAATGCTACGCATAAAAACGCAAGATTCTCTACGCTGATATAAATGCCGACAAAAGAGACATTTTAGATTGATAGAGTTGATGGAAGCGAGGATGTTTGGTGCACACGACAATTTTTTCTTACTATCATTTATTTAAGTTTAATAACATTGCCTCTATGCTTTTTATGCTCTTCATTAATTCATAAATTTGTCTGCTTCTGAAAATGTTGCTAGTCGATACGTTCTCTAATGCTCTTTCCAACGAGTTTCACATTCGCGCTCTTGTCAGATCATTGATTGTCTTTATTTTCAAAATTTATTTTTTAGCGATCGGTAGAGGGGTATATGGAGACATAAAACCAATATACAACTAAAAATACGTAATATATAACTTACAGAACGTTAAAATTGTAAATATTTTGTAGTACCAACAGTCGAAGGAATTACTTCTTCGAAGTACCTCAAACGTATTTCCGCGTATTACATTCGCACACATTTTGCTAAGCAAACACGACAATGATTTATCGACCATAATTACTATTCGAATATTTGGTTACCTGGAATACATTAGCCCGCCAGATTCCACTGGAATTAGCCCGCCGCGTGTGTAATGGCGCAGCCAAATATATGTGGACGTAATTATACATCACTCCGGTGCGATTAAGACACGTTAATAAACCATAAATATGCTAAACGTATGTAAAAGCATTTATAATTGCATATTTTTGAATTATTTCTGCATATCGTGCTTGCATGATACCCGCACTTGCACAAGCGGTGAGTTATGGGTCAATATATTAACTGACCTTACGCTAGTTTTTTTTTCAGGTAGAATGTACTCCTGATAGCTCGCCCCAGCGATCGATTGCGGGTGCGCCCGTTTTGCAACTGCTTGGGTAAGCTTTTAGACGGATAAAACGTTACAGAAACACTCATGGAAGTCTTTGATAAACTACCCGTTCAAACGGGAAATTTCTTAATTTGATTGTGTGGCTACATAGAAATAGGAAAAGAAAACCCTGATCGATTTTTTAATTCTGCCAATTTTAGATGAAACGTTCAAAAATAGCCGGCAATAAAATTGTTTTTTTCTTGCTACTCTTTTGGTTAAAAAGTAGTCAGTGCACACTTCATTAAAAGTATTCCTTTTCAATATCTATGTATTTTTGCCTGCAAATTAATTTTTGGGTGCAGCACAACACCACTTGTGGACAGCTGTCTGAAACTCGTTGATGAAGGATTATTGCTTCAGAGAAAAAGTAGTTTTTGCAAATGTGAGAGTGAGGTAACACAACCCGAGAGGCTGCAGAATGGCAATGAAGTAAGAACTGATATGCGACTCAGCAACACTCTCAAGATGAAGCATTCATTTTGTGTAACGGGGTTGCTGAATACGTTAACGTAGTAATTGGTAATATGGTAATGCCTTTACAAGAACACAGCTAATTTATTAGCAAAACCTCTCTCCCCCTATTCCAAAAGGTAATTGCTATTTGTTTTAGAATAAATAATACTGATCGTGACCATAGTTTGTCTGTGTGATCATAGACCCAAATAACGCCTCCAGTTCCTCCGTATGCTTTTACTTATGTTAAGCAGAAAGAGCATGGAAAATCTATTGCACCTAGGCATTTCCCATCTTCAAGTCTTTATGCATAATGTACTGATGAATGCAACAAGTTTACTTCATGAATACCATCACCCATGAAAACTTTAAGATAAAAGGTCTATGCACAATGGGTTTCCCATACTCCAGTCCCTGGCCAAAAATATTGAGAAATTTAACCATCAAATGTGATTCGCCTATTTATCATTATCAAATCGGATCACTCCCTCTTTTCAAAGATTACACGCCGTCCACCGTTACTCATGATTGTCCACTTTATCCACAATTGCACGCGCAGCACTACACGAATTACACTACTCTGTCCCGATAATGCTATTTGGTGACATTACAAGGCACTGTAGTTTTCATACCTGCAGTAATTAGGTATAGACTGGAATCTGCAAAACAACCAAAGCTTCGAGGGGGTGCGTCAATATTTTTAATGTCTTTAATATTTTTAAATTTTTGTATGTAATTTAACCTCAGCTTAGATTAACTCAACCCTAACTTAGTTCCCATACAGAGTAACCCAGAGATTAAAGAGAGGCATATTTAGAGTTTTTTTGTTGGTCAATCTTTTAAAACTTGTTGCTTGGCGATATCATTAGTTCACTATAGTATCAGAGGTTAAACTAATTAACACAATTTAGTACTTTTAGCCTTTGCCGATACAGAAAAAGCGACATAAAAGCACTAAAGCACCCGACAAGTCTATTGGAAACATATTAAGACGCTAAATATATGAAGGTAACAGAGAAGCTTACTCACTAAAATAATCATTACTTGTAGCTATTTCTTGCAGAACTGCTCATTGCAAGCAAATCAAACAAAAAGCTGACAATATTTTTTAACTTGCAATACTTGAGTTCTAATTGTTTTCATTGATCAAACAATGATATGATTCTTTAAAAAAGTTAATCTAAATAAACTCACGTGTTATATATATATATATATATAAAATTGAAAATGGGAAAGAAGAAACTAAACGGACTGTTTATCTTTTTAACAAGTTCCAACTTGTAAATTTGAGCTTTTCTTAAATTACAAAGATTCACGAAAGTCTTGTTGATACCACATCTTTAACAGCTACTTTATACAGAGAAATTTTCTCGATCCCTCTTGTTACCATTAATTACTCATCATTATCCATCCATGCAATGGCGCTACAGCTCGATTCGGGCCTTGGCCTCCTTTAGACATCTTCCCCATCCGTCTCTGTCTGTTGCCGCTCTCTTCCAGTTTTTAACTTTCAGTATGTCGTCTGCATCTCTGGCAACCTCCTCCTGCCACCTCTTCTGGGGTCTTCCCACTGGCCTTCGTCCTTCCATCCTTGATAGCAGTACTCTTTGTGGTATTCTTTCCTCATTCATCCTCACGACGTGTCCTGCCCACTTTAGTCTCTGTATCTTTACGTACTCTTGGTATATTTCATGGTTGTATCTGCACCTCCAGTTTCCGTTATCTTCTTTTCGCCCGAACATTCTTCTTAGTATCTTTCTTTCGAATGCATCGATTTAGTTTGACATTTTTTGTGTTATTACCCATACTTCACATCCCTCAGTTATTACTGTTCTTATTATGATTTTGTAAATTCTGACTTTATTGTTTTTGTGGACATCGTGGGACTTAAATATGTTCAACATGGCATAGTACGCTTCTAATTTCCGTTTCTTCATTTCCATCTTTTGCTATGTTTACTCCTAGGTATATAAAGTCTTGGACCCTTTCAATATTGTCATCACCTATTGTAGCGTTTTGTAGTATTCTTCTTGAGCGTGTTTGTGTTAAAGTTTTAGTTTTGTCTACATTTACTCTTAGCCCCACTTCCGTTGCTTGTTTTTCTAGGTCTATGTAAATTTCTTTTGTTTCCATCATTGATCTCCCCATTATATTAGTATCATCGGCGTACGCTGCAAGTTGTGTTGCTTTGTTGATCAGAATATTGTGGGGGTTAATTGACATTTTCCGTATGGCATATTCTAAGGCAATATTGAATAATGTAGGGGCCATTCCATCGCCTTGTTTTAATCCTTTGGTTATTTCGAACGGGTCAGTCAGTTGATTTTGTATTTTAACGTATGCCGTGGTCTCTGTCATTGTTGCTTTTATTAGTCTGATCAGTTTTCTTGGGATTCCAAATTCATTCATGATGGCGTATAATTTGTCTCTTTTTATTGAGTCGTAGGCTTGACGAAAATCAACGAATATTTGGTGGACGTCAACCTCAAATTCCCAGGTTCTTCTCAGGGATTCTTTAACACTAAACAATTGATCAATGGTGGATCTACCTTGTCTGAAGCCTTCTTGGTATTCCCCTATAATATCTTGTGTATAATTAAGTAGTCTCTTATTCAGTATGTGCGTGAATATTTTATACGCTGTGCATAACAGTGAAATGCCTCGGTAGTTTTTACATACTAGTTTGTCGCCTTTCTTGTGCATTGGTATGATTACGCTATTCTTCTAATCTTTTGGCATTTCTTCTTCATTCCGAAATTTTGTTATCAGCTCATGGAGCTGCTTGGTTAGCTTTTCTCCTGCCACCTTATACAGTTCAATGGGGATTGGATCAAATCCAGGTGCTTTGTTCTTCTTTTGTGATTGGATAGCTTGTATGATTTCATCGTATGTGGGAGGATCCAAGGGGATGTCGTCTTGTTGTGCTTCTTGAGTTGTTTCTATGTTCTCATGTTCTCCAAGAAGTTCCTGAAAGTATTCTTTGTTTGATGTTTGATATATCTAAGTTTATATGTCCATTCTTGTCTCTCATTAGTGTAGTTTGTGGTTTGAATCCTCCTCTCAGCTTCTTTATGTATACATACGCGTTTCTGGTGTTGTTATCTTTAAAATCTTTTTCCATTTCTTTCACTTGGTTATTCATCCATTGTCGTTTTTTCTTTCTGCATATCTTATGTGCCTTTTTTCTTGCCTCTGAGAATGCCTCTTTCCTTTCACGTGTTCTTTGCTGCACATACTTCCTGTGTGATTCATTTCTTTTGTTTATAACATCCTGGCATTCTGCATCGAACCATGCCTCTTTTCGTTGATGTTTCTGATGCCCCAATGTTCTCTCTGCTATTTTCTTAGTTATTGTCTTAATTCTATTCCACTGTTTTTCAATTTCCGTTTCTTCCCCATTGTCTTGTTGATCGATGTTTTCTATTTGTTGGTTTACTTCTTCCTCGTATTGCTTCCTTGTTTCTGGGTCTTTAAGTTTTCCAATATCTAGTTTTTTTGTACGTTCAAGTTTTTGTGCTCTTTGTCTATTAATTTTGCATCTGTATTTAGCTTGTACTAGGAAGTGGTCCGACCCGCATGATGCTCCTCTTCTTGATCGGACATTTAGGATACTTGTTGCTCCTCTCTTTTCTATCAGTAAATGGTCTATTTGGTTGGTTGTTGCTTCGTCGAGTGAGACCCATGTTTCCTTATGGATATCTTTATGTGGGAAACATGTAGAACTGATAATCATATTTCTACTACATGCGAAGTCTATCAGCATTTCTCCATTCTCATTTGATTTTGTGTAAAGACTATATTTTCCTATTGTACCTAGATATTCATTTTCTTTGTCCTATTTGGGGTTTAAGTCACCTAGTATTATTTTTTAAATCATTTTTGGGGTACTATTATACACCTGTTCTAGTTGGTAGAAGGTTTCCTTGATTTCTCTGTCTTTTTCTTCCGTAGGTCAGTGTACATTTATGAGTGATACATTAAAGAATTTTGTTATAATTCGGAGTCTACAGATCTTTTCATTAACTGGTGTGAAATCTAGTATGTTGGGTTTGAACTCTTTGTCGACAATAAAAGCTACTCCGAATTCTTTATCCCCTCTTGGTTTGCCACTATATAATATAGTGTATGTTTTCGTGTCTTTGATTCCTTGGTTGATCCATCTGGTTTCCTGTACTGCTGTGATTTTGATGTTGTACTTTTTTATTTCATTAAGTAGATTTATTTGAGCGCCCGGTTTGAGGAGCGTTCTTACGTTCCATGTACTCAATTCCATATTCCGTTGCCTGAGTCGTTTCCGATGTATCAGTCCGTTCATCCGAGGCTTCTGCATAGGTTTCAGAACAGGTGTACCTAGTGGTACGTTTTACGGTTAGGGGTTGCTAGCCCTTAGTCCAACCCCCTTTTCGGAGGACCATCTCGCTCTCATCAGCCCTGACCCCATCTTTCACCGGGGTTGATTACCCGATCTCTTAGGGCGGTTGCTCAGGTTTCCGGGGTCCGCCAACTTGGAGGTGAGAGTCGGAATTGGGTAGGAGAGGCTATGCGGTGCTAACTGAATGCGGCACCGTGCGGTACGCATGCACTACCCCATTTGAACCCCACCATTCATTACTATCCTTTTTATATTAAGCAAAAAACTACGCAACTTTGATTTTGTATTTACTTTAATTGCAACGTTAATACCCTTACTTTCTTATTCCTTTAAGAGGTAAAAGCTATTTCTAGTAGCAGTAGATAAACAGGCCCATGTATTTATTTCAAATTTTCCATGTATTTCATTTTATAACCCTTTATGCATAATCAGTGGTTAAAATTAACTAGCATACCAATACCGATCGGCTCATCTGCTTATATTCAAATTTTTGTTAACTTGGAACGAAAGCTCTATAAAGTGCAATTTCTAAATTAAGTTGGTATAGTGCACTTCGAGAATTACCTAATATCCTCTTAGAAGTTTACTTAAAGATTTTGAGAACAGCCTGACATTGTGCTACGTTTAATTTCACTATCACAAAAAATTTAATGCTCTTTGTTATTTTAACAACTAAATCAACAACCCTTACATCACAAAACATAAAGTCGAATTAAAGTTACCTGTTAAAAGAAGTTAATTAAAAAATTTGTTCGAATACAATATTTTAAATTAAAATATGTTTAATCCAGATTTTTTTCGTGTAGCTTCTCATCCCATTATATCTTCTCTCTCCTTCCACACATCTTGTACAAAACACATTAATTTTAGTTCTAAAAGTGATGTGAACAGTGAACCTTTAAAAATTATTTTTCATTTTGCCTCAAAGCTGATCATATCGTGCGCCTTGCTATATGTTAACCCCAGATTTTCCGTATTGGGCATCTCTTAATGGCGTAAGAAAATTATTTTAGAGCCACTATTTCGGTTAACTATGGAAAATTATCGCTCCGCAAGAAATTCGATTATATTTTCGCTAAGTTAGATTGCTTTTATAACAAAATCTGCTCTAATCATCTAAGGCGCTAATCCATATATTTATTGTACGAGTTAGTATGTGGAATACGTCATAAAATATTCTTATTTTTCACGCAGATTACAAAAAATACAATGAGGTAAAATCAAGGATTAGTACAGACATCAACATCCTTGAGAAAACTTAGTTTTGTTTCTAAACGATTTTCCTTCCCTAATACAACCTGATATAACATATCTCTAGTATTTGCTGTTATTGCAAAAATCACATCTGAATGATATAAATATGAGATATATGGTAGTAGATAAAACAAATTAGGACCAATCAGCAAAAATGCGTTAAGTAAATTTTTCTATTTTGCACGTTTTACAGCCGCTGCAAAACCAACCTTGATTTTTAATGAGATGTTAATACAATAATTTTTTAAGAGAAAATGATGCTATGGTACAGATAACTTAATGTAGCAAGGTGTGGTTGTTTCTGTAATGTTAAATACTAATGCATAAAATTTTTTTCTTGTTCTAAATGAGGAGAAGCTCTTTGCCTATCCTTTTAAATTAGTTTATCGGTTATATCAATGCCAATGAATGTAAAACAGTAATAACGAAAGCTTTTCTAGCTGAGACAATATTCAAAATAAATAATCAACAAGAAATAGTAGAGAGGCAGGCGTGCCCTCGTGGTGCGGTGTGGGAAACTAAGTACGGCCCGTTTTGAAATGTAAAACGCTAAGGCCCAAATCGTCCCTTAAACGGCCAGCGCGAAAGCGGATGGGGGCGGCTACCGATATCAACCGATAAGTAAAGCCAAATCGCTCACCTGAATCGGCTTCGGCTTCGGCGGCGATGGTTTCACGGTGGCCACCTTGTTGCGATGTCTTCGTGGCGGGAACACGACCGCACTGGCCGAGATGCGATGCGGATCGAGTATGTCTTGCGGGGTAGTTATCTGCGGGTTGGTTAAATGCGACCGCACTGGCCGCGTTGCGATGCGAGTATATATTGCGGGTTGGTTAAATGCGGCCGTACTGGACGCGATGCGGTGTGAGTATGTCGCCGGGCTTCGCGCCTGGCTTAGCGGTAGGTCTTTGCGGGAAATTTTTAACTTTTCATCTCAAAGGGTGCCGCCGACGTCTTATGCAGACTTGCCGGCTGAGCAAAAGCCCATATGCCGTTTTGTGTGCGATAGCAAAACGTGGCGGCAGATATCAAAGCCACCAACATGCCGCCGCGATATACAAACGGTTCAAGGGCAAAAAGGCCGCCACACCAAATAGTATTAAACCACACGTTAAAGAAGAACTATCCTCAGTATTAATTATAATACAAAAGTTGTAAATAAACTACTAAAACAATTGCTATGAACGCAATATAATTTTATAAGTGGTTTACATGAACAACTAGCAAACTTGAAAGAAACGATTCAGCTTAAAAGCACAAAGTCAAAATGCACCACAATTCGTCAAAAATTAGCTTGAAAAGTACGGTAAAGTGCAATTAATTATTGATATTTGAGAAATTTATTTTATAACCTTTCTTATTGAAATATTTATTTATTTCAAAAAGAGCGAATGTTGTAATAGTTGTAACGTTGCACAATAAATCATTTTACCACTCTGCACGGGTGAATCATACCGCGAGAGCAGGATACCGCAGGTTGCCCTAGTTCTTCTCCTATCGATATAGACAAGTGATTCACAAAAAATAGCTGACACATTCGACACAGCCACTCATAGAAATAACAAAAAATATTTGCGGTGGGGTACCATTACGTAGTGCCTATAATCAGCTACTTTATAATTTTTACATTTTAATCTGTACGTGCCTTCATTTGTGGTTTGTGGTCTACCGCCTGAGATGCTGAAATCTTATTTTGCAACCGCGCTCTCAGTTGCTATGATTTCCCTAGTTCTTCACAACAAAATAGCTACAGTCTTATCGTTTATATTGTAAACCACTTGTGCAACTAAAACTACAATTACATAATTTACATAAAAGGTTTATGAACTATAAAGGTCTTTTTTACACCCAACATAAGTGCCATGTGAAGGATTAATAAAATTTTAAAAGTGGCTTTAGAAAACATTGACCTTCAAAAAATAACTCCTAAAAAAGAGGTTAAGTCATTTATTTTGTGTACATCTAATTTTAAATCCTTTCCAAGAGTATCTCTTTATAGTAGCCATTTCATGCCAAATTCAATCTAAACTAATCTTTTGTTTACTGTTCTTGTTAGTTGTTATGTATTTTTTTGTTATTTGCTGTGTAAAGTTGGATTATAAAATGTAAAGATTTTTATAATTAAAAAGTGACATTGCATCTTGAATGCAAAAATAGGCAACACCTAAGATAGTTACACTACCATAACAAGAATGATATCTATTTACATCACGCTTTCAAATTAAAGTAGTACAAAATGTATATTTTATATTTTAAAAAAGACACAAAATTAACAATCAAAATATATGTCATTGTAATGTATATTATCTTGTGGTTCGAAATCAAGCAACTGATTACGGCTTTTTTCTACTTCCTGAAATTTAGTAAAGTAAAGTCCGGCTAAGAAGTGAGGCATAGGAACAAATGATAATCTGATTATGACTAATCAGAACTACAGCCGTGGTGGAGTAGCAGTTTGATCCATCCAGTTTTTCCAATTTATCGAGTTCTTTGAGCTGAATGCGGTCTAGCGTTATCTATCTGTGAAATTCATTGTTATTTCAAAATAACATACATTAGTTTGATCAGTTTGAATTACAAAGATGGATCAAGTTTTCGTAACTGGTAACAATTCGGCAAAAGAATCGAATATTCTGAAGATTTCCAAGCAGTTGTCTGTACACATTAATCCGGCTTTCAGCTTGGTGTTAAGTTGATAAAACGTGATGTACGTCTTCGCATATTCTGTTAACTTTGTCTAGTTCATGCAAGTTATAGTTTATTGTCCATCGGAATGGTTAAAGCTGTCGGCTGCTTATAGCTAGACATAATTCGACAACTCAAAGTAAAGCTCCTAGATGTATTACAGAAGGCCGTCCAAATCAAGGCAGCATATAAAAAATAGCGTCACCGTTAATAAATTTTTTAAACCAATATTGGACAATTATATGTGCCAGCGTGGTCCCGTGGTTGAGGGACGGGCTGCGATGCGGACGGGCCCGGGTTCAATTCCCGGTGCTCTCTGATGCCTGGCGGGTGGACTACTCAGTCGCTAAAAATAATTGAGTACCTGTGTTCATTCGAACAAGGGGTAGTAATGGCGGTCGTCTTAGGCGCGGTGCTTGCCGCATCATCGCCCCGCATCAGAAATGGTGCGCGACGAACGGGCAGAGAGAGCGAACGTATGAGAGCCTTAACCTCTCAGTTTGCAGGCCGTGCTCCCAGTAGAGTGCTTACCATTATTATTATTGGGCAATTATACGGCTTTCAATTTGATCTCTCATGATTTGCCCAGATTATCAATTCCTTCTCCGTAGAAGTTGTGTGTATTTCTCCAAAAAGCCCGCGGGTAATTCTCGATAACTTCCACACTTTTTGTCATTCAAAATAGTTTTCAGAAAACAGAACAGGTGAAAAAGCAAAGCGTGTGTAATACTGTAGCTACTGGAGTTTAGTATTTTAACTCTTATAGTTTTCTCAGTATGTTGACATGTGTTGTGGTGAAAATAGTTCTTTTCAACTAACCAGAATTGAGCATTTTAAATTAATTTTTACATTTAATTCGACATATTTTCAAGAAGCTAAAAGAATTATTTATTTACAGTTTTACCAAACAGATATGAATATAAGATACAGATTCCGCATTTTCACCTGCTTGCTTCCTGCCCATTTCTTGTTATACGTTGTTATGCAGTATTTATTTTTGCTACCTGTTATGAGTCGATTTAAAAAGGGTATTTTTATGATCTTCAAATGGCCTCAGAAACATAGTCTAATTTATTATCTGTCAAAAATGGGATACTTATTTATAAAACTTGGAAGTGAATCTAAGTTTCTTTAAATAGGGAAATACAGACGCATTGTCAATGTTTAAACCCTTAACAATATTTTAACAAAACAGTAGTCTACTGAAGCAAGCACAATTTCATATAATGCCAGAAGGCTGTCCAAAGCGGAGTCGAACGTCTCGGTTAAAATCACCATTTAGAAATTTGTCCAATCACCTCTTCACTGTTCGAAGAGCGGGAACACGGCCCAAATAAACATCCCAAATGTTTGTTGTTGCCGGTCCAACATGCATTCTTTGTTACAATTTGCAACGTAACCTTTTCTCGTCTAAAATCGACTGATTACACATTTTTTTACTTTAAAAAATATAAAATAATTGATTTTTATATATTTATCATATTTTTGTTATTAAGGCAGCTACATTGTAGAAATATACCGTGCTAATAGAATTATTAGTAATAAATATAAGTGTTACCTTAACCTGGTAAGTAGTCTAGTGGTTGAGGCGCGGGCTGCGATTCTGACGGACCCAGGTTCAATTTCCGTTGCTCTTTGAGTACCTGCGTTCACTTCGAAAAAGGGCTAATAATAGCGATCAACTAAGGTGCGGTGCTTACCACATCGCCCTGCATTAAAGATGGTGCGCGACGACCGGGCAGAGAGAGAGAGAGAGAGAGAGCGAACATATGAGAGCCCTAACCTCTCAGTTTACAGGCAATGCTTCCACGCGGGGCGTTAGAGCCTTACCATTATTAAGTGTTACCTTACATAACTTAAAAAAGTAATACCTTATACTTTTGATTTTTTTGAAATTAAAAATTATGCCATCTTTATGCTTGTTCAAGTAATTGCCTTATTGTATTCCTAAAAAAAAAACCTATTATATTCTTCTTAGAGATATTTAAAACACAGTAGGTGATCTTATCAAAAAATTTACATTATAGTCCTAAAATAATTGCATTTTCGTTTTTTTTTTAATTACATTTTATTAAACCATACATTTATTGGTATTAATACCACATCAAAAAATTGAAGCTATAATTTAAATTAAAATCCACAAAAAAATGTAATTTATTAGATTAAGCAAGATTGCCAATCAATAAGAGCAAGTAATACATACGAAATTTGTCCCAAAGATACCGGAATAATATTAATATAATTAAATTCATTACCAAAGAAACTGTCAGCCAATGAAATTGGACTGCAATGCGCGGCGTCGGCGATTAACACGTTGACTGGCGACTACGTGATAACTCGTAGATTGCGTTCTTTTCTAGGACCCCAACTACGAGTTATCTCGTCCTTGTTTACTTGCCATTTTTGTGCAGCTACGATTAAACTCGGAATATATCAGTGCTAATATCGATAGATGGCTTCTGGAAAAAAAACAAAAAATCAATGCTGGCTTGCATGAACAGAAAATTTATTAAAAAACAAACAAAAAATATAATTATAAAAATTAATTCAAATTTATTAAAAAAAACACATTTTTTATGCTTTTTGATGATAACTATGCACTAAAATTAGAGTTTTCAATAAGATAATGTGATTAAATCAAATTGTCATTTTAAGCCAAATTTCTGAAAATTGCCGTGGCAGTCAACGTGTTAAACACATGTAGTATATAACCGACACATTTGCAATAACTGCACGTATAGAACAGTAAACTTGCATCAAAGTTTATGTAAAGCCGGAACATTTGGCCACAAAAACTATTTGGTTGATTTAGAAGGCTTTCGGAAGCGTAGTAATGAGAGTAGAATAAAGAAAGGCGTGGTACAAACAAATCAGAAATAGCCGGAAACCTGTTGAAAATTCTTAATGTTTTCAAAGACTAGCAACAAGCAATTTACCAGAAAATATTGAACGCTACAATCAACAAGGATCAGCGACTAACAGTCCGAAAACTTAAAGATAAGCTGATGATTTTACTAAATACAATGTTTGAAATTTTGAAGGAAGGTCTATTGCAGACACAAAATTTGTTATGCGGCTACTGTTACCAAAGCAAATATAATGCTAAAGTTGCTAATCTCTGGCTTCAGACTGCTACTAGTTGTGTCAAATTAGTAAAAATTCGCTAAAATCTCTAAATCTTTTCTCGGTGCACGTATCGAAATGTACCAGAGCAGATTCGATTCAGAAAAGCCTCAGATTCGCTTTAGTGCCTTCAAGCAGAGCAGACGTGCGTGCCGAGCTATACCTGTGATATCGCAGCAGCGGAGCCGCAGCCTCGCTTAAGGTCAGGCGAATTATTTATTTAATAATTTAATTTTTGCTATTTTAAGATAAGCCTGAATAAAACCTACAAATTTATTTACTATTAATTCCACGCTTGAATTTCAACGAGTAAAGTCGTGTGCGGGCTGCTCATTGAGATAAATAAGTGTAACAGATAAATAGTAAGGTCAACTCCACAAATTTATTTTAATAAACCATTTATCTATAGCTTATCGTGTTTATAACTTAAAGTTACACAAAATAATTTCCAAACAACATACAAACAGCAAGTAAATTATATTTGCTTAATAATGTATCAGCCACCGAACTACGTGCAATATGCACCTCCACATACTATCTTAGACCCTCATGGACACCCACTTCCACCCATTTCAAATACACAAATGCCAACAAATTCTTCCTTTTCTCAACCACTTCCCATACAAGTACCGGCACAAAATACAGCCTTATCCAGCAATCAACTAATAAACAACAATTTTCCAAACCTCAATATAATGCAGCCGCAAACTGCACAGTATTCTCAGTCACAAAATACCACAGACACATGGAAATTTCCCACCATAAAACAAAGTAGATCTCATGAGGATCAAGATGCTACTTCTTCAAAGAAGGATTATTGGTTCGGTCTTAGTAATAGATTTGCCCCACTTGCAGATGAAAACATGGACCAAAATTCACAAATCACTGAACCCAAATCATCACCGATCTTCTTCTCGGGCGTTGAAAATATTCAGCCATTAATTACCTTACTCAATGAACTGGCTAAAGATAAATACGCGTTAAAGACACTATACAATAATCAAGTTAAGGTGCAGCCCTCTGAAAGTGCGATATATACTGTGCTAGTAAAAGCACTTGCAGCTAAAAACACCGAATTTCACACATATAAGCCTAGACAAGAACCCAACCACTAAAGTACAAGACATTAAAACAAGTTTGCAAGAGAAAGGACACGAAGTAACAAACGTTTGGAATGTGAAGCAAAGAGGATCAAAAATTCCATTACCACTGCATTTCTTAGACCTAGTATCTAAAGATAATAACAAGGACATTTACAAAATAGATTTGCTACTGAACACCAAAGTTCAGTTTGAAGCACCGCATGCCAAACGTGAAATTCCACAATGTTTGCGTTGTCAAAAATTTGGACATACAAAAAATTATTGTCAAAATAAACCACGTTGTGTTAAATGTGCTTCAAACCACTTAACTAACGATTGTCTTAGAAAGGTTAAAGATAAAAATGTCAAATGCGTAAATTGCAACGAAAACCACCCGGAAAACTATAGAGGTTGTATAGTTCACAAACAAATCCAACAAAAATTGTACCCATCACTACGACCACGCCATATTGAGCAGAGAACTGTTTAACCGGGCATTATGTTTGCCCAAATAACTCAAGAACATATCAGAACTCCACAAAATCAGCCAGAACTACCATCACCAAAAAATGAAATAGACGATTTAAAGCAAATGATGAAAACCCTCATGGATCAAATGAGTACACTTATAAACCTCATGTCAATGATTGCTAATAAAAACAAATAATGGAACAACAGTTAAAAATAGCACTCTGGAACGCCAACGGCCTATGCTAACATACACAGGAAATCAAATTATTTATACAAACCAATAACTTAGACATTCTGCTCATCTCTGAAACTCACTTTACCAATAGAAGTCACATAAAAATACCAAATTATAACATATATAAAACAAACCACCCAGATGAAACGGCACATGGGGGGTCAGTATTTATAATCAGGAAAAATCTAAAACACTACGAACGAGCTGAATACAGACGCAACAATATCCAAACCACCAACATCAGTCTTCTAAATACCCTGGGATAACTAACAATCTCTGCTATATATTGCCCTCCAAGGCATAACAACAAATATGAACATTGCCTCGAATATTTTCGGACCCTGGGAAATCAATTTCTGGTCGGATGAGGCTTTAATGCGAAAAACACAATATAGGGATCCAGGATCACAACTACCAAAGGGCGAGAACTATTCAAAGTTATGTCCGCTTATAATATGACTTATCTATCAACATTTCAGCCAACATGCTGGCCATCCGACCCCCATAAGGTACCTGATCTTGTCGACTTATGCCTAATCGAAGGTCTTAACTCCAAAAAATTTGATGTTAAGTCCTGCTTAAATTTAATGTCGGACCACACTCCAGTCCTAGTAAACATGAATACACAAGTATTGGGCAAACAGAAGAAATCATCTCTTTGTAGCAAACGGACAGACTGGGATTATTTCAAAGAAAAACTGTACGAACAAATAACTCTTGAACTGCCTTTGAAAACTCACCGCGACATATAAAAAGCTGTGGCAGACATCACACAAGCAATACAAAGTGCAGCGTGGCAAGCGACCCCAGACATAAACGAAGAACGAATTTTAGAAGAATCCCCAGTACTATTACAGCAAAAAATCTCCGAGAAACGAAAAGCTCGTAAACGATGGCAGATTACGAGAGCCCCAGTAGACAGACAACGGTATAATACCCTAGCAAAAGACCTGAAAAAATTACTGTGTAGGATACGCAATGATTCCATACAAAATTATCTTAAAGAACTAACACCAACAAACGCAACCGATTACTCTTTGTGGTGACTCACTCGTAAACTAAAGTACCAACAACATCTACCTTCGATACGAACCAATCATAACACATGGGCAAGAACGGGTCAGGAAAAAAAATAGTGTCTAGTTTTGGCATTTTCTTGATCATAAAATCGTGTCGTTTAAGGCGTTCTTTAAAACTTTTTCCGAATTCTACTTCACTTGGTTTTTTTACCAAATTTATAAACTCTGCCATTCATTGTTTAGTCACTATAATAAATAAAATATAAATTGAAGGACGATTTAATTCAATACTGTACTTTCTTTACCAGAACTGAATAAAAATTATAAATTATAATACTAAATATTAACGCAATGGTCAACGTTTGCTATAACGCTAATTTATTTACAACATTGTTGTTGACTATATGACTTTTCCTATTCAACTGCTGTGATTGTCCGTCTGCTCCGTCTTATATTCAAACCCGCATCTTTAGAACGAATCAGAAGGTTTTGGAATTTGAACTGAAGAGCGCTCCTAGAAATAGCGTTGATGATAATCTACTATTAAGGAAAGTTCCTAAATAATTATTTGTGATATGTTATTTCCCTTGCAACAAAAATATTTTTAAAATTTTTTTGTGATAAATATACGATAACAAAGATTAATAGCTACAGCAGGCTCAATGTTTTTCTGATTGAGTTCACCTTTTCATTTACTCATTTTATTGTGTTGCGCCCGCCAAATTCCGAATTAATTATTAATTAGGCCCTGATCCTATTGCGTCTTATAAATGGCGAAAAACATTGGTGTAGTATGTCTTAGTAATTTCGGGGCTTAGAGAAGTATGCTCATAATGGACAATGTTGTCCTAATCAAAAACACGGTCTTCAGCTTGTTGCGATGTCAATTGGGGTGACTAAATGTTTGTTTCCGAATCGCAACTGTACTCTTGCGCTTTATCTTTGGTTATGACTTTTTTAAGAGAATGTGGTTTATTGGTAGCAATCTGAGGTAAGTCATTAGCAACTACAGCACGACACATCTTCTGCTCTAGGTAACAAGTAGTTGCAGAAAAAAAATTTGTCGTAACACACTTCATGTCGGAAGAATTTCATGCTCTTTAATATTTGAAATCTTCAGCTAGTGCTTGGACGGTCAGTCACCGGATCTTTATTAGCTGTAATTTCTATAGATTTAACAATTTCCGGTGTTGGTATTTCAAAACATAAATCACTGCACAAGTTGTTTTCCTTTGAGCGAAACCATTCATCGATCCATTTTTGGTGCTCTGCTAATGCAGAGCCCATTGATGCGAAAAGGTGAGTACAGCGAGTTCAATAATATTTCCCACCCAAGCGCTTTCAATGCTTCCTTGACCGGTTTTGCTGTATGAGGCGGCGCGTTATCATGCTGTAAAATCACTTTACCGTGTCTTCGGGTCCATTCTAGACGTTTTTCGATCAATGCATGGTTTGAGTTGATCATTTCTTGTCGGTAGCGATCACTATTATTAACTGTTTCGCCAGGTTTCAACAGTTCATAATACACCACGCCACTCTGGTCGCACCAAACACAGAACATCGTTTTCCTGCCAAAGCGATTCGATCTCGCAGTTGATGGGCTAGCTTCTCCAGGTAATGACCATGATTTTTTGCGCTTAGGGTTTTCGAAATAAATCCACTATTCATCACCCGTCACTATTCGATGCAGAAATGACTTTCTATCAAACCTTTGAAGCAGCATTTCACAGACGATTTTTCGATTTTCCATTTGCCTGTCATTCAATTGATGTGGCACCCATTTCCCATCTTTTGGATTTTTCCCATCGATCGTAATCGGTCGCTAATAGTTTCTTGGGCCACATTTAACGCTTCTGCCAATTGTTTTTGAGTTTGTGTTGTGTCTTCATCCAATAATTCGTGCATTTTCGCATCTTCAAACTTTTTCGGTCTGCCAGAACGTTCTTTGTCCTGCACATCAAAAACACCACTTTTGAATTGTCGAAACTACGCCTCACATGTTTTTATGGTTGGAGCATGCTCGCCGTATGTTTCAACTAGCAAAGGATGACTTTCAGCGGCTTTTTTATTTTGATAAAAAAAAGTAATGCATGCCGCAAATGCACGTTTTTAGGCACATAACTTGACATGTTTGAAGAGGTATAAATATATGACAGTGATACTTTTACAAAATATAACCTACGACGTTGAAGCTTGATGTCTGTAGAATAAAGTGAACACGTGTCAAATCGTAATATTGTATATTAAGCCTAGCGACACCTATTGGAAAAAACCGGTAAAGACTTTATGGTACACCTGGTATAGTACACCAAACAGTGCATTTTTGTAGTTGCATTGAATTTTGGTAAATAACCCACAGATTTTCACTATCCCAAATGCGCCATTTTTAATTATTCACAAAGCCATTTAAAGAAAAATTGGCTTTATTGCTTAACATAAGTTTTTTTTTGCAAAAATCAGCATCGACTGCTGTGTCCTTTAAAATCTATTTTATAAATGTATAGCGTTTCTGATGATCTTTTGTAGACTTTGCCATATGTATAGACACCTACTGTACAAATACAAACTTTCAACGTTCACAGAATGGACACCCCATAAATTTCAAAGTTACTGTCCTTTTTTGAGTTTCATACGATTGGACAGATAGATGAGCAGAAGATACCTTTGATACTTCAATACTAGTAATAGTTCTAACTAAGAATTATAACTATAATGGTATGTTGGGGAGAATGTTATAAATGAAGAAAAACGCCCCTCTTTCAGAAAAATTCCTTCGGCTTCGTTTATCGACCACCCTGTGGCATGCGGCAGGAAAATCCGCCGCCGCGGCGCGTTTCCGTGGCCTGCGTGCGCGCCCATTAGCCGACAATAAATTTGGCCAATATATCGGCGGCCAGCGAATATAAACCGGCGTGTCCGCGTATGACGTATGTCGCACCGCCGAGGCATAAAGCGCGCTCACGCGAACTTAATTTACGGCGCCATATTTAGTTCTAACACGCGATCTCTTTTGTTTTAAACGTGTCATGGCGAAACGTAGTTTAGAGCGGCCGCTGGAAACAAAGGCCTCGCCACAATGGCGGGAAGCGCGTTTTCATAACTTATTGAGTTTCCTTGGCTGCGGCCTGCGAAAACGCCTTTTCAGCTAGGTGTCGTTAAAACTAGGCAAGCTGATCAATCATGGGCGGCACTGGGCAGACTTTAGTTTGTTAACTGGGGCCTTTGATCGCGGCCTAGGGAAATTGTGGATGATCGAAGAAGGCCGGCGTCTAATTTGCGTGATAGCTAAATATTCAGTGTCTTAACTGTGAATGCTGGCAGTAGCATGCATCATGGCTGGGTATCGTGGAGACCCGACTTGCTACTGCCGCCGTTTACAGTTAGGCACTATATTTCTACCCATCAAAGCAAATTAGCTACAAGCTCCTTCACATAACTCACGATTTATGTCTAAACTTTGATAGCCAGTTATCCACACATGCAGCGGCAGTTACAAATGGTGAGAAACACAACTACACGTTAGTTGTGCAAAGGCTCCCTTGACGAAATACTATGACCATGCGAAAAAGCTGTTATTTTTCTTTCCTTTAATGTACGCCGTTATGTTTGTCTTCCATTCATGTGAAAATTGTTAAAAAGCTACATTTACATATTTTTTTAAATTCAATTTGTTATAGTAAATCTCATTTATATACTCAGCACAGTTATTAGAGTCAATTTCATAATAATGATTACACGATGTGTATGACGTACAACTTCTAAATATCAGATAACATCAATTTTTCAATAGCACCCTAAAATAGAATGCTCAAGTTTTATCAGATAAAGCATTTAAGTGTTATTCGTTTTGTTACGGCCTTTATCTTTTATCTGCTGGCTTTCTTTTGTATTTTTCCATTTTAAAAATTTAAATATTTTAAATTAATACATGGATGAATCAGCTATACATCGGAATTTCTTTTTTTCTGGCCGTGAGGGGAACAAAGAGGGGCGGAGTTTAATCACTAAGCATAAAACCATGCCAAATTGTAAGAAGAGTTATCGCACAGTTTAGAGATAACACCCTTCAATTGACTTATAGATACGCGTCACACAAACAATTTTTGGGATGACAAAAATCAGTTGAAAATGAGACCGACGTTTTCCAAAGACCATCGTGAGAACGTTCGCATTATTCGCTGCTCTCACTAATTGCTGAAATTGCTTACAAAGTCGAAATAAACTATATCACTGCTCAATGATCCAAGGCGTTATTTTGCTTTATGACAAAGGCCGTCTCACTGCAGTTACCCAAACTTGACAAAAAATTAAACATTTGTTCTGAAATACACTGAAGTGGCCCCCTAACAGTTCTGACGTATCACCCTGAGATTAACAACTGTACATTTTCTAGACGGACACTTAATTTTATGTTGAACTTTAAATTGCAACTATTTTTTTAAGTAATAGGCACTGATAGCATCGGCTGAATGTTGGCTTACAATTGTTACTATTGCTTAACAGATAAGCACCAATGAATTTTGTATTAAGATTAAAAAGTTAGTCTGTGCAGAAGTGACTTTCAGAAAAGTTGCCCTCGCGAAAGCTCTCAAAAATTAGTGTTCAAATTTGGAGGTTTTTTGAACTATCAAAAGCTTGACGATTTGCTTAAATTGCAACGTTGAAATGACTTGGTAAATTCAAGAGCTGGGAAAATTGTTTTGAAGCCGTTAAAGTCAAAAGAATATTTTTCGTACGTTGAACGGCCCAAAAAGGGTGAACTCGACTTAGATACCGTTAAAAATATAAAAAAAGAAACAACAGTTCTTTCAAAAAACAGGAAATGCGGAAGAGTAATTGGAAGCAACAACTTCGGTCAAAGAAACATCGTGGAAGATTGTGCTCGTGTTCTTATTGATGGTGAAACATACGTTAAAATAGTCACCAGTACATTGCCAACACCTCAATTTTATAATTCCGTTGTGGGACAATTTGTACTTGATAATGTAAAAAAATATTAAAGTAGATAAATTCGGTAAGAAAATCTTTGTATGGAAGGCCATATGTTCCCTGTTATTAGAAGATCCGCATTTTTTACATGCGATACAGTTAAAGACAACGTGCGCAGGAAAGAATGCATACAAAATTGGTTAGTACCCTTATCTCGTAATCACAATTCTTCCATTATTTTGATCAAACTTAATATTTGCCCTTTACTCTGGGTGACGTTTCAGCTTTTGGATTCTAAAGATATTCGTTTTGTGCAAAAGAGGACAGACTGTCCTCAGCTTCGTCCTATTAAACATTACAGGGCTATTCTAAATAGACACTTGAGAAAAGATTTCAAAGAAGTAAAAACAATTAAGGAATTTAAACAGATGTAGAGTGTTGTTAGCTGAAAAATTTCAGTAAACGATTACAGAGGCTTATGGCAGGTGTTCGAGCAAAAGTTAAACATTTCTATCGTTCTTGATTGTATATAGCGTTTATATCACTCATATATTTCGATCTTTTGAAACGTGCATTATTTGTGACAGCAATTTACTGCCCGTTTAGTAAAATGAAGTCATCTTTTGTTTACTCAATTTAACACGACATACATCTTTTAAAGTGTCTTTGTTTTAATCATGATATAAAAATTTATTACTTCATTACAATCTTTTTTACACAAATCATTTACGTTGCAATTCTTATTATTCGAATTAATAGTCAAAAAAAATTATGAAACTAATCCATGTACATAAATGCTAGCATAAACTTTAAAGGATAGAGCACACGTAGATTCTAAATAAAGTACCAGAGGAAGATAATCATTTTATAATTTCGGTTAAAATAGTGAGAATCTACAACACAACTGTAGAAAAAAAATTAACTTTTTCGGTTAAACAGAAGCTTGAAGTATCTAACCGTGCTAAATAAGCTGCAAAATTGTGATATAGAGTCATAAAAAGGATTTACGAATACTACACGGCTTAGCTGGTGCTAATAAACATTGAGGAATGTATGAAAAGGGCACTAAAGAATTGATTATCGATGTTCTTTAAAACACATTTAAATTTATCGATTGGAACATCAGCAACTGAGTGTTTCCAGAGCAACAGAATCAATTACTACAAGGTGGATTAGTTTTTCACAACTTTTGTTGTATGAATATAATAAAACGCAAGCTCATTAAAAATTGTTGAAATAAAAGGAACAAAACAACTTGAGACAATAGCATTCAGAGAGTGGGAGCAGTAAGTGCAGTATATTAACTAACTTTTAATTGAGATTAACACTAACTTGTAAAAAAAAAGATAAGCGAAGAAAAGTAAAAAAAACTGATTTATATTTAGTTTCTGATAATTAGAAGAAAGAAGAGTTGTGTCCCTTTCTATATATTTTTCCAAATTTAAAAATAAAAATTAGATCCAAAAAACAGTCACCATCATGTAGTGAGTTATGGATAACTTCCATTAATTATAAAACTTTACCCAATTGTTACTTTCTTCACTTCGAACTTCTACAGCAAACTGGTCATTTTATTCGTTAAAAACCAATATAATCTTTACGTGTTTCTATTTTACGGCAAAATAGATATATTTGCACTTTTAACTTTTATTTGTACTTTGTTTTATTATTAAACTTACTTTTTGCCGTTGAATTTATTTTTGTTTTGTTTTCTTATTTCCAAACAACTTTCTTATATATGATAAATTGGTAGCTGTTGTTTATTTAGCTTTATAGATTAAATTATAACGGAAAGTCAGTGTTTTAAACATATGACTGGTTATAACCGAAATTTGTACAAATTTATGTAAAATTTAATTAGGATTTAATTTACTTAAAAAATTTAATTTAATGTTGTAGAATATCGATATGATCCGCCTCTTAAACACCTTTAGAGAGCAGAAAACTTAAAAACCCAATAAAACGTTTGCTTGGTCTATACTTTATGGGAATACGAATTGCAGGGATAGAAGAAATCCTTTCTTTGAAAAAATTTATACGTTGTTCAAGTCCAATTTAAGTTTTGAAATCAAATTATAATTAGATACCCATTTTGATATATCTTTCTGGTTAATTGCTACTTCACATTTTCTTTTTTTTTTTATTTTTTATTATAGCTGGCTCTGCAATATACAATGCAATACACGGCTTGGTTGTTATAGTACAATTACATAAGAAATAAACTACATACATTGAGGTATAATCCAGTGGGGATTAACTGATAAATTACATTTCTATCTTAATTTGACATTGAGTTGGGTTTATATACCACATTTAAATTAAGTCCTGTGATAGTTTAGGTTTAAGACGCCTGTGAATCTTCGTTTTGGCCTAGATTTAATTTAGTAGCACTTGAACACAAGGTTAGATTTTGGAAAAACTTTACAGTGGATTTATTAATGAACTCTGTAATGAATGGAACACTTAATTCACTGTGAACTTGATTATTACACACAAACCAAGGGCAGTTGATGGCGATTCTGAGCACTTTGTTCTGGATTTTTTGGAGTTTCTTCATGTTTGTCTTTGATGTGTTGCACCATATTGGACAAGCATACGTAAGAATTGGTCTGAGGCTTCCTTTGTAGATAAGTACAGCACACTCAGGTCTGAGGTGAGATTTGCGGTTTATAAGGGGATATAATGCACCCAGTCTGTTGTGGCACTCGTTGAGTTTTTTATTGATATGAAACCCCCAGTTCAGTTTCGCGTCTAAGTGCACGCCTAAATATTTAACAGCTGAGTCCTTTGGATTCCAATTTATTTCGTTATTATTTATTTTTATTTTTGTAATTTGCTCATATCTCTTGTGGGTAAAAATTTTTGTTTGACATTTATTAGAATTTATTTTAATTTTCCATTTCTGAAACCATGCACATAACGTATTTATAGAGTTTTGTAGGAGTACGATTGCTGTATCAAGACTGAGGCTCTGTGTAATAATAGCAGTATCGTCAGCATACATGGCCAGCGTTGAGTTAAGATCTGTAGGTACGTCGTGAACGAACAGGTTGAATAAGGTGGGTCCCAGAATACTGCCCTTGGGTACTCCGGCCCGAATAGGTTTAGAACTAGATAAGGTTGAGCTGATCCGGACCCTAAAAGTTCTGTTAGTGAGAAATGAGTGAATGATTTTGGTTAGGTAATTTGGAATGTTTAAAAGCCCCATTTTATATAGAAGTCCATCATGCCAGACCTTGTCGAAAGCTCTTTCCAAGTCTATAAATACAACCGCAGTGTATTCTTTCTTTTCAAACCCTCTTTCAATTGATTCACTTATTCTGAGAAGCTGGTGAGAGGTCGAGTGATGGGTTCGGAAACCAAATTGAAGAGAAGGAATAGAATTTTGGTGGAGGTAATCTTGTAATCTGGAAAGTATCACTTTTTCTAAGAGCTTGGCCAGGGTTGACAAGAGACTGATAGGTCGGTAACTGTCAGGGTTTTCCTTCGGTTTTCCTACTTTATAGATGGGGAGCACATTTTCAGTTTTCCATGCTGTCGGAAAGTATCCTAGTCTGAGACAGGCGTTGTATATTGAGGTTAAGTAAGCCAGAGCCTCTTTTGATAGGTGCTTTAGCATTTCGTTTGTTATAAGGTCGGATCCAGAGGTCTTACGCTTAGGCAATATTGTTATATAAGATTTAATTTATTGGACAGATGTAGGAGCTATTTCGTGGTTATCCTGTAACTGCATATTTGCGATTGCGCTTGTTACCTGCCTTTCGAAGTGTTCGTCTTGTTCTTTAAAATTGGGCGTAAATGCCTGTTCAAGATGAGTTGCTAATAAGTTGGCTTTTTCATCATCGGAGGAGTATCTGGCGTTATTTGATATCATAGAACAGATTATACTCGGTTGTCTTAATAATCGTTTGGTAGCTAACCACATAGATGGGTCACCGGGTTTAGTGTCTTCAAGGTAAGAATTGTATCTTTGGATTCTTAGACTGTCAAGTTCATTTTTTACTAAGTGACATAGTTGGTTGTACAGTGTTTTAAGGTATGGTAACCGGTGTCTTTGCCAATCCCTTCTATATCTATTCTTTTGCTTAATTAGATCAAGTATGTAGTTGGGAGTTCTAATATGCTCGGCAACTTTCCTTTGCTTCCATGGAGTGGTTGTTTCTTGTATACTTGCTTGTAAGGCTGATGTGTATTGTAGGACGGCATTGTCTATATCCGGGGGAAGTTCAGGTGGTCCCACCCAACGGAGTTTTTGATCAAGGGTCGACTGAAAATTGTCCCAATCAGTTTTACCATGCGCTAAGCTAGGCGGTGGAGGTATTATTTGAGGGGTGTTGTGAAGGCTGATGCTGACAGGAAGATGATCAGAGTCCAGTTCAGATGCCACTGTTTGATACACTGGATAAGTGACATTTTTATGCAGTATAACATCTAAGATGTCAGGTTGATGGTCTGTTCGGTATGGATGGTAAGTGTAGTCGTCAGGGGCTGATATTAATATACTGTGTTAGGCCATAATGTTATGCAACTTCATCCCGTCTGGATTACTAGCACGGCATCCCCATATGGTATTTTTTGCATTTAAGTCTCCTAAAACTAACGTGGGCTCGTTGCTGCTGAACAATTCACCGATTTCGTCTTCAACAAGCCGTTTATTTGGGGGTTTGTATGCAGATGTAAGGGTTAAAGAGCCACTAGTTTTCATGTGTATTTTGATAGAAATGGCTTCTATGTTTTGAAGATCACCCATATGGAGGAGATGGTGGCTGAATTTCTTTTTAATTATAATTGCAACTCCGCCTGATACTATTACAGCTTCTCGGTCTTTCCGATATACGTGATACCCAGGAATTCTGAATTTTTCGGTGCTTACAAAGTGTGTCTCTGTGATACACACGATATCAATGTTGTGTCGTGTCATGAATTCTATAAAAGTTGAACGTTGAGATTTAAGACCATTGGAATTCCAATTTGTCACTGTTATATTATTTATTAACGGAGGATTATTTTGATCCATTATTTAGCAATGTTGGTAATAACGTTGTTAGGAATGGCATTATTTTGTCTAAATGGGGGATTAGCAGTTCTATTAATTTCTTAAGTACTGTGGAGATAAGGTCGGTTGATGATTGCTGTTCGTCGGGAGTGGAAACGTTGGGTTTGGATACAAAACGTCTTGGAGGCGATGACTCATTTGTCGTAGTATTTTGTTTGTCTATTACTGCTTGGGCGTATGATCTGTTTTGAGTTCTAGAGCTAGAGTTTCTTGTTTGGTTCATTAGAGTAATAACTACAACCTTTGTAGTTCGCTGGGTGCTTTTCCAAGCAGTTTACACACTGAGGATCATCTCCAGGTCGTTTAGGGCATTCGGTAAATAAGTGATTGCCAGTGCACTTCACACAGCGTGCTTGCGAGTGGCAATAGTTACGTGTGTGGCCGTACAGTTGGCATTTTTTGCACTGAGGAATATCCTTCGACTTTCTTCGTATCTCTACTTCTACTATGCTGTGGTTTAGTTTTGTTAGTTTGAAAATTTCCTTGCCTTCTTGGGTGTCATCGAGATCCACCGCGCACAGTGGGATCAGATATCTGTATTTGTTCTATAATCTGGCTACTTTTTGTACCGGATATTTTAGAGTTGTTAATTCGTTTTTGATTTCATCTTCCGTAAGGGAGACAGGGGCGTTTTGGATTATTACAGATAAGTTGCGAACTTCTGGGTTTTTAAATGTGTGGTAGGCTAAATTGTTCTCGCTGTAATGCTTAGTCATTACTCGGTAATCCTCTACACTGGTGAGATTTATTCTTAATTGTTTGTTTCTAACTACAGTAGTAAATTTACTCGTAGCTTTTTCTTTAAGATCAGTAATTATTTCTTGAAATTTTAATTTGTCTGCATTATGCAGATAAATTGTCGGGATCTTTATTTTATTCTCCTTAGTATTAACAGATTGGGACGGAGCGGTAATAGAGGTATCCATGTCTTTTATAGCTGCAGCGAGTTTACCTTGATAAATGGTTTTACCGGAATTCTCGATTTGTTTCTCCGTAACGTAAAATTTATTTTTGGTTATTAGATTTTCAGGTATAAATAAATATTTTCTATTCGGTTCGGATACAGGTGGCGATAAGGTAGAGCTGGTTCGTTTAAGATTAGGATTGCTCATCTTGAATAAAGAACCCCTCCGCAGGGGCTCTTATTGGTAAAGTCTTTGTTTTATTCAATAGTAGATTTATGCGTTAAAGGTATTAAATTGTTAAATAAATAAATAAATACGCCTGACTTTAGACTGCGGCTGGGCGAGGCGATATCCCAGGTAAAATTAGCCAGCACACCTCCACTCTGCTTCAATGTACGGACCGGACTCCTCACATTTTCTATAATACAGATTTAATACACCCTACACAAAATGGTAATGCATAGCACTACTTCAGAGTATTTTAAAGTAAACAGCTTCGGCCACCCAACAGCAGATATTTTCCTTTAAAGCTCTTCAACATTTAACATTTGTTATGTACGTAAGTAAATCAACTGTAGATTTTTATTAAATGAATTTTCATTTTTATTGAAATATAGTAAGAATACAAATATAAATAGGTATTTTTATACGTATCTCCTAATTTAAAAACACACTTGTCCTAACGGCTAGGTAGTTTTTAGATCCTGCTATCATAAAAAGGGTGGCTTTGGCGTATAATTGCGTATATATGCTTCGATAGTAGTATGTTTGTCAAATCTCTATCCTTCAGGTGCTTCTTTCAATAATTCAAATAAGTCATAATCATACAATGAAAAGCCGGGTCTGTAAGCAAGGTGTCTAATAGAGTTCTGAATAATTCTCAATTTTTTGATGAATTTGGACAATTGTATAGGACTGGGTGTTGTTGTAAAGCATGACATCCCGGATAAAAAATAATTGCTTGAACACTTCAATTTGACACAGACAGATGCCATGTTTTTATTCTGTCAACTCAGTATTATTTTTTTAGTTTAAGGTTTGTCATTTTTTGTTATGGAGTCATATTTGATTGAAAACCGTGTTAAAGTGATTAAAGAACACTACAAAAATGGCGAAGAAATAAAAAATCTGTCGAGCTCTCCGCGATTATTTTGGTCGTCATAATCGTCCAAATGAGAACACCATCGGTCGTTTTGTGCAAAAATTTGAGGCCACCGGTTCTGTTGGTGACATACCATGGAGTAGATGACCAAAAAATATTCGCACACCGGCAAATATCGCTGCGGCGAAGGAGAGTGTGAAAGAGAACCGAAAACTTTTGACTCGTTACGTTTCCTCATTTATTTTTAATATTATTTTTGTTATTATATTAGTTTTGGTCTAGATTATTTTTTCCTTTCAGTTGCTTCATGTTTTAGAATATGGTGTGTTTTGATATTTCTCTCCAATTAAAATAGTTATTAATTAACTTTTTCTAAATCTCCGCTTTTGTGTTAGAAATAAAAATGCTGTAACAAATTTCAGAATGCGTCGCGTAGTCATATGAGACAAATATTTTTTCGTTAAAATCCGCGGTCGCGGTTGAGCGACCTTCGTAGTGTTTTCCAGAAATTTACCTGTACACGTGCCAGAATTCGAACGAAGCTAACGTTTTCAGGCGTTTTCCAGTGTCTTCTGGTAGACCCCAAATAGGCATAAATATCGCGCAGCAGGGAGCCCCCTGGGAATTGAAGCGCCGGAAGCTGTACGAGTGCAACATAATTGGTGTTACAGGTAAATACAATGTAATTTTACATTATTAATTGTATGTGTTGTGTAGATAAAGCGTTAAGTGATTTTAGTGCCCTGTAAGTAAAATAACTAAGTAGTAAGTAAATTTGCACGGTTTGTTCACCACTGTGGGGAGCAAAAACGTTACAATAGGTTCTCTCATAAGTTACTTTTTAAGGCACATCTTAATCCATCAAAAATAAGTTGATACAAAATAATAGTTGACCTCTCATATTCGCTATCTTCTGCTTGTGTGTTTATTATATGTGCATTTCGGCTTTAACCTTTCTGTATCTTTATTTTACTTTCTGTTTTGACATGTTTATTACATCAAAGATTAGTGTTTATTTATTGACTTATTTCAATTCAATTATTTCAATTAGATACTTTATAACTTTAATTTCTCTCTTTTTTTATTTTTATCTTTATCAATTTAGTTCGTTTTGTATATCGCAGTGCATCGAATGGGTGAGTTTTTCAAGTTTGCTACCATTTTTATTTGTTGTAATCGCATTACTGTTGCTAATATTGATATACAGTAAACAATATTTTAATTATGAAATTAAAAAGCACTTCTATTAAAATAGGAGTGCTGAACAATAAATTGAGCTGTATGCAAGCTAAATAGATTGTGAAAAAGAAAAAAAAAGCATTGTTTAAAGTTTACAGAACAGAATGTCTATAGCAACTGCTAAACAGGTCTTAAGACAAATAAAAATGAGTGAAGTGGTCCAAAAACTAGTAAATAACTTGCTGCCGTGGTTTTCCAACTGTAATAAACAATTCTATTGCTTCCCAATCTTAATACAAATGTTGCTTGTTTCTATCTCGCTTTAAGATTTATTGTTCTATAAATTATGAATTATTTAAATTTATGTGTCACACAATATTTTTTGTTTCGTTTTTTATTCAAAATATCCACACAAGCGCGCAGTATATGTTTTTATTTGAATTTTTACAGGTAAGTTATGGATTTTATTTAATTATCTGATACGGTTTCATAATATAAAGGACTCAAGTATCTTGATTAAAGAGTAATTTGTCATTTAGAAAACGTGCTGTAGCAATAATTTTTAATAAATGAGGCGATAATAGTAATATACTATACTTCTTAACATAAATCTAGCAATTTTATTTATCTGCTAAATTTATTAAATATGCTGTTACAATCTTAAACCATCAGATAGTCATAATATATGTGGGCGTCTAAAAAGTTTTGAGCCTAACATAGAAACAAGTACTTTTTCTATCAAATTCAATTTTTCCAGCGATGCTGCAACCTCTTTAGTCCATCCAAATAGTGGTTGGTGTCTCCTCTACAAAATAGGCGCATACGGTTGCAATGACCTCTTCGTTTAATGAAAATATATGTCCTCCGAGCCAAAATTTGAGCTTATAAAACAGGAAATAGTCCCTGGGGGCCAGATCTGGTAAGCTGGGCGATTAATCAATTCAAACTGTAATTTGTTAATTTTGGCCATGGCGAATGCCGAAGTGTGAGCTGGTACGTTGTCTTGATGGAAGAGCACTTTTTTTCCAAATGAAGCCGTTAATAGCAATTGCCGTGATTATTTTCGCTTTTTCTAAATAGTCGAAGAATAGAATTTCTCGACTGTACCGAAAAACAGTAGCCACTACCTTCCTTGCTATGAAACCATTTCCACTTTTTTTTGGACCAGGTTCACTCTCAGCAATCCACTATTTTGACCATTTCGTCGTCTCAGGAGTGTAATGGTGGACCCAAGTTTTATCGGCAGTGATAAATCGACGCAAAAACTCCGAGTCGTTTCGCTGAAACCGCTTAAGTAGAGCCTTGGAAATGCGCATTCGAATAAATGTTTGGTTCAAAGTAAGTAAGCCCTGACCTAACGCGCGGAAAGCGTTCTCATGCCCAGTTCTTCAGTCAATATATAACAAAAGCGTTCTTTAGATATGCCCACAGCCTCTGCTACTTCTCTAACTTTAACTCGATGGTCGTCCAATAATCATTTGGTGAACTTTTTGATGTTATAGGTGAAGGTCGCAGTTGTTGGCCGTTCCGAAAGCTCATCATCAGCCAAGTTGGTACGATCTCGTTTAAATTCAGCTGCCCATCTTTTCACGGTAACAAATTATGGGACAAAGTTTCCGTAAACGGCTTTAAATTGCCTTTCAAATGCAAGTACTTAATTCGATTTTTTTCCATTTCTACAAAAGCACTAACATCGACCGATACAAACAACTCTCAAATAATAATTAAGTGTCCACAATGACAAAAATTTTTACAGGTATCTTTCAAAGCATGTACAATTGTAGTAGCTGAATGGTTTTAACGAGTAGGGCCATCTTTATGTTAAGAACCCAAACTTTCCAGACTGTCCACGTAATAGAATGGTTGTAGGAGCTCGAGTACAATCGTCAGAACTCATATGTTCCGCAATATTATCTGAATGAGAATTTACCAAATAGTCTAAGAATTTCACTAGTAAATATTTAATATAGTTGATTTCTTATCAAGAAGCTGCCCGGTTAATAGTAAACAAAGATCTTTAACTAACTACTTACAAAGAGAACAGTATCTTACAGATACAAACAAAAGTGTGAATATTAACAACTGAAGCGTCGTGTTACTACTGGTCAAGTGGCGAATACCCTTTTCGCGAACAAAATTGAGCAGGCACACAATAACCAAAATGACAAAAAGTGCTCTCGTAAAAGTCCAAGACTATCTAATATGGTTGTGCATCATTAAGGTTCATTATTTATCATAATATGGGATATAATCTGTTCTACAGGTGAAACTCCTCTTATTTTCAATCCTAAATGGTTTAAAATAAATTGATATGTGTACTGTAATGACATTTTGTAAACTGTTGCGTTACCTTGAGTTTAGAAACATTTTTGGCGACTAAATTTCTGATTTTATTGGCCCTGAAGAACAGCTGCCGAACTCACCAAACTTAAACCCTACAAATTACGATGTGTGGTCAATTTTGAAACCTGTTCAAAACCCCAAAGAAGTGGGGTGTCGTTAGATTTATTAAGCATTTACCAGTTCAACATATTAATTGTTATTCATGGTAGCGTTAATACAGATATGCTAATGCTTGACACAGATCAGAACGGCAGGAAGGTTATTATCACCTCTTAGAAATACAACTTAAAATGGTTGATTTCAACACAGTATTGTAGATAAAATAAGTAAGTTAAACAGGATCAGAATCACTTGATATTAGATAATGTCTTAATGCCTGTGTATTTGTTTTTGACTAAGATTATAATGCACTGCACCATTGCACTTATCAACATTGTCGTGGAATTTTTGGGTTACTTTTTAATATGTTCATGAATTTTAGATATACCGAGCTCAGTATAGAGTTAATAGTTGATAAACTATGGGGCATTGAGAGAGATCCTTAGGATTTTGTTTGGCAAAGCTTGAATTCTATTTAAGTTTTTAACGTGGTTTCCCAGACGACGCAGGCATAGAGAACTAGTGGCCGAATTAAAGATTTATATAATATAGTAGCACATTTAATTTTGACTGGAGATTTTTTGTCGATGAGCGGGTATAACAGTGCCAGTCACGTGTGACCCTCAATGAGTTTTTTAATTATTTGAAATCTCCAAATTAGGTGGGTGTCCAAGTACAGGCTTAGGTATTGCACTGTTTCCGTTTTTTTTTTTTTTTGGTTCCAGATAATAGGATATTTGTTGATTGAGATTGGAGGTAGGTCAACGATGCGTTTAAGTGTGAAAGTCTTTGTGACGCATTTATTATAATTGATTGTCAATTTCCATTGTTTTATCCATCTGGCTAGAGTGTTTGTGGAAATTTGTAGCTGGTTGATCGCTACTAGTAGATTTTCGTTTCTTACTATCAATACGATGTCATCTGCATATAATGCCAGATTCGCAGTGATATTGGAATTATTACTGAGAAGGATATTAAAGAGTATTGAACCCAGAACGCTCCCCTAAGGCACTTCAGGTCTAATATGTCAAGGTGTCAATTCTTTAATGTAAATTTTAATTGCAAAAGTTCTGTTGTTAAGAAACGAAAACAGAATTGCTTTCAGATATTCTGAAAATTTCAGTTTAGATATCTTTCTGGCATGTAGAATGTCCCCTTTTGAATCCGAATTGGAACTTTGGTTGTAGCTCTAGTGTCTCGAGTTCATCATAGAGGCGAGTGTAAATCACTTTTTCGAGCAATATTAACAGTGTTTTTAGAAGACTATTACGCCGGTAACTAGAAATATCTTCGTTATTTTTACTAGGTTTGTAGAAAACTAGAATTTGAGAATGTTTCCATTGATTTTGGAAATAGTCCGTCCTTAAACAGGCATTAAAGAGGGTTGCTAGATAAGCTGACACTAACGGTTGGTGGGTTTCAATGTGTCTCCCAGTAATATTCTTAAAACAAGGATCATAATGCTTATAAGAAGTGAAAGTTTTTCTTCAGGTGGTCAGCAAAGGCCTCACATTTTTCTTAATCTGTATTATATATCACGTGATGTAATGGAGGGTATTTTTTGTGGTTGTCTTAAGATTTTCCTTTTGGTTTTTTATAGTCCTGGATAATAAAGTTTTGACAAGTCTCAATTCTGTAGTTATACAGTTTCTGTTTAATGCAGTAAGATAAATTGTTAGCCAGGTTTTTAGTTATCTGATTTCTAGAGTTGTCATTCGTTACGAAGTTGACCCTTTTGTTTTATTAAGTTGATTATATGTCAAGGCGGAGAACTAGGGTTCACGGATGCTGTTTTCATGCTTTTGCTTATACTTGTTATTATTTCAGTTATTGTCTTTTCTATTTCATCTGTAATTCAGAGATCATTAGAATATATAAGATTTTTGTCCAGGGTTTTCTGGAAGTTATTCCATTCAACTATTCCATTGTTTAACCTAGATTTCTTTGGTCTGTGGGAGGATGTTGTAATAAATGAGATTATGAGCGGTTAATGGTCTGAATCAAGCTCAGTGCAAACTATTTGAGAAATATTTAGAGTATTTTTTTTTCGTACAACTATATCCAAAATACTAGTAGGTAGTCTGTCCGGTAGGAAAAATAAGTTGATTCTTCTGTTAGTTCTACAGCCTCATAGAGTATTTTTAGTGTTTAGATCACCAATCAGTAGAGTGGGTTCTGTAAAATTAAATATTTCATATAGGTCAGTATCCAATAACTGTTGGTTAGCTTGTAGATAGACACTAATAATTTTGACGTAGACGCCATCGTGAATTTTAATTTGAATGCGGCCGTCTCTAGATTAATTACATTAATTTTTGGTACTTTATGTTGTATAATTTTTTATTTTACAAAATTAGCTATTATCCGGGAAGAGAATCTTGCTACTTTGTTAGCCCAGTAGCAGTTGTAACCCGATGCTTTAAAGTTGTCCGTTGAGTTTAAATGTTGTGTCTTCAAAAAAAAGTTGTAAATAAGGAACTCAATGCCATTAGCATTCCAGTTTAGGATATTTAAATGAATAAGGGTTTTGTTGAGATTATAATCCATTTAGAAGGAAATGTAACAAATTATTTAGTAAGAAATGTTTGATTTGAAATAGGTAGGTTAAGAATTGAAGTTAAGTTTGTTGGACTATTAGTTCAGTATTTGAAATGTCTGACGTTGGCTTTCAAGATCAATTAGGGTGCGGTGGACTATTGGAATTTTTGATAAGGTAGGTGAAATTGCTAAGGTTAAATATTATAGATGATTGGTTAGTTTTGATGGGCGGTTACTGCAGGTACCCTTATTGATTTTAGAAAATTTTAATTATTGAAAGTATTTGTAGCCTCTGAAGTTGGCTGGATGGTCAGCTCCACTGTTGACGCAGATAGGAGAAGTATTTTTATCTTTATCGCAGTTGTTATATATATGACTGCCTAAGCACTTTACGCATCTTCGCTGCAGGCGACAATAGTTTTTAGTGCAACCGTAGCCTATGGCACTGAGGCGTATCCCCTGTTATTTTGCGTAGTTTAATCTTGACCAAAGAGTGGCAGAAATCGATTTTAAAGATTTAGTTCGCTTTCTTATCGACTGTTAGGCGCACGGCTACTTTATTAAGTAGTTTTGTAATACTAATTATTAGAAGATTGTACGTAGCTAGTTTTTTATTTAATTCTTACTCTTATACGGAAAGTGGTACGTTTGTAATGACTACTGATAGCGGTTTTTCGTTTTAGTTTTGGAAAGTGTGGAATGCTATCTTATTCAATAGATAGAATTTGGTTAGTGTTCAATAATCCTCCCAGCAAGAGAGATTAATTTTTAGTAAGGTTCCACTGAGGTTAGTAGTAATATTTTCCTTAACATATTCTTTAGTATCAGATATTAGTTGTTTGTAGTCATCTGGTCCGTGTAGGAATACCGACGGTATTTTAATTTTGTTCTCGTACTCACTTATTACAGAGGCTATTTCGTTATCATTTGTTGTTGAGTTGTCTACTGAGGGATCAAGGTTTGTCAGTTGATAGTATTTATTTTATTCTGGTAAAATTGTTGATTTGCATAAATACTTTTTTGTGTATCGCTAATAGGAGATGATAGATGATCATCGTTCTCCTTACTTTATGACATTGCCCTACCCTTTTAAAGGAGCAGTAAATGTAAGCTTGATTATTCAAGCTTATAAAAATTACCTGCGATTACGGTTGAATTATTACAGAATTGTAAATAGCCGTTAACTGATAGAATGCTCGGAGTCGTGTTATCACTAAGGTTACTACTCGCACATGCGACTGCTCAGCTAGAACGTTCGTAACCGAACTCGGCAGAAGACCCTGGAAGATGCGACCTCGGTTGCTCCGAATAATGGTAAAATAAAAAAATAGCGAAAATTTGTTTTACAGGTAAACTAAACTATAGGATTTAACGAAATTTAATTGAAACGAATGACAGTGAATTATATTCAAATGAAAGTGAATAGCGGCAAAAGTTTAGCGGCCGGAACCGAAAGATTTGCGGCCACTTTCGGTCAAATCGGTCTCGAGATTTTCCGATCAGACTGATTTTTGGCGTCTAGACTTGTCTTATGGTCCTTGGTTGAATACTGAAAACGTTATGTCTCTATCTGTCACCGATCAAAAATTATAAGCGTGTGACTGATGTCAAAAATGACAGAAATAGAAGCTGGTCTCCAGTTTGGAAGCTGGGTCCGCAAAAAACAAACAAAATAAATGCTTTAAAATACAAAATAAATATATTATTACAGCTTTTGCAAAAAGCCTTTATTGTTACCATAGCACACGTACCTCCATATTTTGCAAATGGTACGTTAATTATATATATAAAAAAAATTATGAGTGCTGCTGCTGCTGCTGCTGCTGTTACACAGGTCAAAGGTCAAATCGTTCGTGGCTTTCCGTCCCGACTCGAGCGCCTCCGAAGGACAAATTTCGGCTCGGCGGCAGGCGCGACCGAGGTAATATATTTCCGGAACCGCAAGCGATGGAAAGTTTTCGTTTGAGAGGGGGTAATAAAGCACTTATATATAAAAAAAATTATGAGTGCTGTCACACAGGTGAAAGGTCAAAGGTCAAAGTTCAACTCTAACTGGGTATACGTAAATGCGTTGTCATGGCAACGGCGTACGTCAATTATGTCAAACAGACCTTTTTAATCGTGTTTTTATTTATTTTTAAAAACTACTATGCGAAGGGGCTCAAGCATGTCGGAGTTGGACAAGCTCTCCGGGGGGTCGCTGCCAGACCTCGTCAATATTAATTTTTTAAGAATCTAACTGTAAATAAACTTTTTTAACTTTTTTTGTCTTACTGTTCCTTTTTGTACAAATTTGACTTTGTTATTTCAAGTTAAATTTAAAAATATTTTCTTGTCTTTGAACAAACTTTTACTTTAAGCTCAGCACTAGGGCATCAATTAAATTGACATTTTTATGTTTTTGGAATTTTTTTTTCTATTTCAGCTTTTGAGAATACAAAAATTTTAACTGTGAAAGGAAAATTTCTGGTGTATTTTTACTTATCTGATTTTTAGTCAATTAGTCTTAAAGGACTTTTGTTAACTTTCGATGACAATTAATCGTGTTAAAATATCTCTTTACTACTGGGCAAGATCATTGTGACTAAAAATCTGTTTTAAATGTTTTTCAACAATATTGTTGATAGTCATTGAATTCCTAAATGCGGTTGAACTTATCTATAAAAAAAGCCAGTATATAAACTTTTGAAAGAACCATGTACTGTCTTGTCCATCGATTTAGTATACGAGAGGTATATGATAACAAACTCAGATCTACCAATATTATAGATATTTATCGGAATCTTTAATAACGATCAACAAAAAACTGAACAAAAGCATCGTAAAAATTATTTGAGAAGACCAAACTTAAAACCACCGACTTTAAAATAAACTAATATTTTGATATTTGGCTGTCATTTATGTTAATAAGTAAAATGACCTTTTGCTAGAAACACGAAAATTATTTTTCAATGTAACAACTTGCAGCTGTAACCACCTGCCTCGCATTTTTCAATTCGTTTTAAATGGTCGATAATCAAGCTAAATATAGATACATCTAACACAAACAGAATATAGAAAATGTATAATATAATAATCGAAAGATTCAACTCGTCTAGGTAGATCAATAAACGGAGAATCTTATAATTTTAAATTAATTAAAGAGTTTATAATTTAGATATATAAATGAATATTAATACAGTTTATCGATTAAAATTACAATAACTCAAGACAAAATCACGTAATTGCCGGATTTAAAAAAATATTATAAAGTAAACGGGCAGAATTTTGGTTGAAATTATATATGTGCAATATGAATTTGTTCTAAATGATTGCGGTAGTATTACTGTAGATTAATAGGTTTAGTTACACTAAATGCACGTCACTTCATTGCAAAAATACTCCATCCACTCAACGGCAGTGGCAATAGTATAAAAGTAGGGTAATCTATGTATTAAAATCTCTTGCTTAAACGCAACGAGCTTCATGCTTTCTACAATAAACTTATGTAATGCAGAAGGCGCTTGTGCACCAACCACAAAAAACATATGTAATAACGTGATCTTAGCATGAAACTCAACAATAAAAGTTAGTGAATTGTATTGCATTCTTTTATTTTAATAAGTTGCACTGCTTATTAATGTTGTTTTTGCTACATGATAATGCGTCTGCAATAGCTCAAAACAGAGTATATAAAATTGTATATGTAGTGGCATGTTTATAGTAATACTCCAAAACATTGGTGTAAAGGAACAATTTTCTTAATACATAAGAAAAGATTCCAATCATTATATAAGCACAGAAATTACGAAGGTATCGTTTTATTAAATATCATAAAAAAATTGCTACATTTAGTTTATCAAGGACAAAAACTTTACCAGAAAGGATTTCAAAGATGAAATTGCGCAATATACAAAATAAATACTACAGAAACACTAGATATTATATTTTTGTGAACTTCAAAGCAGCTTACTATATAATGGTATTCTCAGTAATAAACCTATACCAAGTTGGGAGGGATTTAAACATTCTTAATTTCACCAAAATGACAATGACTAATATTTAGGATAATGTGTTAGGATATAAAGTAGAATAATTAAAACATTTGAAACAAAGGGAAGAACTAGCAATACCAGAATAGTAGAGGAAAAGTGACTGCTATAAAACTATAAATTGCACCAGAGATCTGGACACCAAGCGAATAAAAAGAGAAGGCTCTGGATTCCTTCCAACTCAAAATTGCAAGAATATACGGTTCTAGAGGGCATTCCATCACCAATGATATTAGGTTTTTCTAGAGAAAAAATAAATTTGCTCTGTACCTAAATATCATTATTTTCTATAATTTTATTTAAAAAAAAGTAAAGTTACATTTCTGTTGTAATCATTTGGTTTTGTTAAAGTAAACTGTACTGATTAAAACAATAGGACTTAGCTAAAATTGAAAAATATCTTTTTATACCCAAGATTTAGGAAATAGTACCTGTTTTGGCTTATGTATCTACGTCTCTTTTACCACCATCTTTAGTGTCGGTGGTTTTCTATTCTTTTAACGTGTACTTGTCAGTTTTATTGTTACTAGTACAGGTTGCACTCCTAAATTTCTTTTTATATTGTTGTTTCTGATTGTAAACTCTCATACATCCTTAAAAATTTCTGTTTATAAGATTGTTTTGGTAAAGCTTTAAGATTTTTCCATTTATTCAAAATATTTGAAGCTGCATAGATGATGTTCAGATCCTAATTCACTATTTTTGAAGACATGTGCATCTGTTTTCTCATTAGCTGTAATATAGTCCATTAGGGAGCATTACTCCCGAGCTTTTCAAATGAACTTGTGGATTTGTTTCTTTCGGAAGAATGTATTAGGTATTCTAAATTTGTTACATGTACAAAATTTTCTTAGGTGACATTTATATGTCGTTCTGTTTCTGTTCCAACTATCTTAGGTATTGGTTGGCCACGAAGCAGAAGATTGGTGTATTTTGCTTTGCAGTACATAATAAAACTGTTTATCTTTCTCTCGTAATTCCTACTATTATCATATATCCCTTTTCGGTTTGAAACCTTCATGTTATCATTTTTTCATTAATGTATCAGTAGTTCTTTAGCATGTTTTTAATTTTTTATTTATCATTATTCCCGCACTAGCTTCTACTCTTTTATTATATTAATATATATCTTTCTATAACTCCTTTCTTCTTTGCAATTTCTTTTCTAATTCTATTTGTTTTGTGTTCAGTCCTTGGATATTCAACGTACCTATTTTTAGTTCGTCTGTTCTTCCCAATCGTGTTTGCATGTTTCATTGTCGTTAATAGATCTGTCTGGTTGCCTAATACCACGGTTGAGCTTTTGAGTATTTATTATCTACTATTCAGTGCTGGCTCTTCATCAGCTGCAATGGTCTTAGGTCGGGACAAGCTCTAGCTTAATCGACTTTTTTTATATCTAAATTGTATAGATAAGGTATATTTGTTACCATAGTTTGTAAGCACATTATTGTCTCAATTTATTTTAAATAATTATAATTGTAAAATAATAACAGTATTAGGGAAAAACTAAAAAGTGCAAGTAAACATTAAATAATTACACATAGTTAAGAATTACTAATAAAAAAATAATTTATGTGCCGACTTACAGTCATAATTACGTCTCTGGTAGGCTAATAATTTTAGTAAAAGCAATGTTACTATGTTTAAATGCCAAAGGATGAATTGACACTCAACAATTATGTGTATAACGATACGCATCTACTTAAATCTTAGTTTTCAAATGTTCATAAATCTATTGTTGCCTGACTGATTCTCTTAATGATTCCAAAGTATTTTTAATTTGCATTAATATAATTAGTTTGTAGTACTACTATATGACAGAGATATTGACAAAATTTACGTAAAGTAAAACCTTTACTGTAAAGGTGTAACGGTAAGGTACGCAACTATTATTTTTGCAAAGCTACTGCCCTGAATATTATATAAGCAGTAGGACATCAGTTCAAAAGCTCTGTGTCACTTCCGGTCATATACGATGTGGGTAAATTTTGCGGATGACAATAGCATCATCATGCTTCAACTCGCTTTATTATTTTAGCTCTGCTTAATGATATATTAATTTTTTGTTTGTGTAAAAAACCGTTTTTAGTTATAGCCAGTCAAAATTAGCATCTATGAACATTTAAAATTACTAGGTCTTTAAAACTGTTGCTTAAATGTATGACAATTAGAGGTTTGGTGCAACCAGTGCAACCAAACGTGGTGTTATGTTTTAAACAGTACCTTATTGTCAAAAAAGTTTGAGGTAATTTAATTAAAACCGTAGCTTTTATAGATAATATATATTGCGTTGTTAGTTATTAAAATATGTATTTGTTAAAAAACTCAGGGTATCTAAAGGCCCAATGGTTGCAGCCATAATTAAGCTTAATAACTCTTCTTTCGGTTCCGTTTGTTTACTACTTTCTTTATGTTGCTCTTATAAATTTTATTAGATATATTATTTAATTAAAGGCAATATATTAAGTATAGTTTTAGGCTCATTACACCCACGATCTATAATTAAATTAGTTTTGATGGTAAATTACGGCTCTTTTGAACTAAGCTTTTATCTGTCACAAGGCTTGTCCTAGGATGCGATGAATATCAGCCGCATTGAGATAGGGTAAAAATAGATCCATAATATCATCTGCTTGTCATAATAGGCGACTAAAAGAGGCCAAAACAAGCCAAGTTCCCCTTTCATAAAAAAAATCCAGTCACGAAATCTTAAACGAAGCCTCGGAATGAACGAAACACGGAAAGATGACCTAGGCGAGACATGAGCATAAGCACATCAAACGTGCAAACCGTAAATAAAACCAAATTAGTTAAATTGTTATCAATATTAGAAAGATAGAATGGTCGGCAGTGAACTAAGTAATAAACAGCCCGGGAAATATTGCTATTATCGACTTCAAACTTATTAATGAGAAAATGTGAATTCTGCGGTTATTAATAAAATTCTTCGATGTATTAATCGTAAATACATATGCTAAAAAAATGAATATGACAAGGACGCCTTCTACCAAATGCTGGAAAGAACTTACTACGTAATCTCTTTGAACGACACAGATTATTATTGGAGACCTAAACTCAAAGTTGGTAAAATAAAGTTACTACCGGCCAGCAAGAGTCCAACAATAATGAAAAAACATCTATCGAGTTTGCTATAAGCAAAAGTATGTTTATCAGCTTAAAATATTTGCAACATAACATCTTTAAATATATGGATATCAACGGATGGGAAAACGTAAAAAAAAGACGTATACTAGATGTCAGATTGTATAGTAGAGCTTACAAAGACTCCAACCATCACTTAGTAAAGGTCATCTTTAAAAACAAAATTAGTAGCGTGAAGGTAACCAGTAAATCAAATCGTAAAATGGTAAAATACCCAAGATAAAATCAGAGGCTAATAACATATTAAAGAAAAATAAAAAAAAGAAAGTTGGAATATAGCTAGAAAGCAATTGGAGAAGCAGTTGATACCACAATAAGACACACACGCAAAGCAGCCGTAGGGACTAATTTGATATAGAGTGTGAAATATAAAAAAGGCCGTACAACAATAAACAAACTACTTAGAAGAAAAAAAAAGATTTTCTATTTCAGCTAAGCTTCGAGAGTAGAAGCCTCTCTCTTATCAACACAACACTTGAACATGTGGTAAGAAATATTACGGTCAATGTCAGTGCAACCCTTCTTTAAAAATCCAATCTACTAGCAGGATACGCTGATGACATTAACATATGTGAAATAAACAAACATATCGTCAAAGAAACAACTAACATCTTGAACAAATCGAATAAAACAAAGAAATCACAATTAATAACGTAAACAAGACATATTACAGCCTATCGTCAACATTTAAATCAAGCGATATTTACAGATAAAAAACTACAAAACTATATTTAAACCACTACTGTGTTATGCAAACATAGATGTCACAAATAGAGAAACCGTAAATGGATTCGAACAAAAACTAAAGACCCGCTGCCAACATAAAATAAAAAGGAATGCACATAGCATGGTGTTAACTAACTACAAAATGAGATTTTAGACAGGAAAATTGAGGAGGTCAAGGTCCGATTTGGACTGTAGATGGATAAATAATGGATCTCATTGCTAATGTGTCCACTAGCCACTGAAAAACTTCTGGTTCTGGCAGTCAGAATTACAACTACAACTAAACAAAAGTTTATACGATTTTGGGCCTACTAAAAAAATTGTTTTTTTCTGAAAATTTTGGTGTACAACACATGATGCAGCCCATTCTTTATTACACTTCACCCAGCGATCAGCCAGCTTCTCGGTTCCCCTGAGAAATCACTCCCGATCTTTTGAGGCGAAGAGCTTTTTGTCGGAAGCTATGATTCTGCGTCAAAAGTTGATGTTCTGCGGGTTTTGGAGAGGCTGCTAATCATTTTTTGGAGATGATGCGTGGACGCTTGCTCTCGACGCCCAGTGCATGCAAGTGATGCTTTTACATTTCTTCGGTTACTGTCCTAAACTGAGGATGGAGTATAATAAGTTTTCATCAAAATTCTTGAGAGCAAACGAGCTTTCTAATGATCCCAAAATCGCAATTAGTTGACATCCTAGCAAACGTTTATTGCATCACTACATGGTATCCTTCTCCATACAACAGATGTTGACCGTAATTTTATTTTAATATTAAACGAAACTTAATTTCTTTTCTCAATTATTAAAATACAGTGTTGTCAAGGGTCATCGCTGTAGGCGACTAGTCGAGAGCGAATACTTTGCTGTTCGGAACTTAGCGCGCGGGTGAGTTCGAATCTCACTGATAGATGCACGTGATCTTTTAGTATTAAGTTACATGTTAGTAGATACAATAAGCCCTTAAAGCCGCAGCGGCAGTAACGGAAAAAACAGGATTGTTGAGGTTATTCCGGATTTTTTTAGGTTGCATAGGTAACAGTTTCATATAATCAACAACCTACAACTGTCGACAAATTGAAGCGAGAGGATATGACCGCAGAGTCCCTTCGCGCTGGCCAATCGCCGACAGAAAGTTGGCTACAAGTTTAAAACGTAGTCAAGAAGTACAAGGTATATGACCACTAAGAAAATAATCCGATCACAAGGGAAGCGACAAATTCGTCCACGAATTGAAAGAGATCGATCGGGATTTTGGGCGGAACGTAACTGACCTGGCAAAAGAAATGGGCATGGCGACAATAAATTTACCAGATCCTGCACTACAAGTCTTTTATCTTGACGAACTGCCAACTATTGACCAAAAAAAATGGACAGGAAGTTAAAAGTTCAAGTACTGCTAAACAACATCAAACAAAATTTTATGCAGGACAAGAAGTTAAATCCCCAAAATGACCGTTGGATCTGTCAAGATGCTCTGGATGTACCTACCGTCACGCATACAAAGTTTCCCGCCTATGTGATAGTGCTAACGGCGAAAGAGATATAATGGCGCTACACATCTTTGAAGAAAGCCTAAAGATGATCTCCAACAACTATATTAACATGTTAGAGATAGTTGTCAATCCCTAGATAGAGTAGGTGACCAATGGGCGAAACCGTGTGTTCCAGCAAGACTCCGCTATAGCCCTCAAGGCGAGGAAGACTCAGGCATGGCTGTACAACAATTTGTTTTATCACTGGTCCTCCGATTTATGACCACCCTAAAGCCCCAACTACAGTTTCCTTGACTACTAGGACTTAAAGGTCAATAAAAAGCATAATAACAAAGACAGCTTAAGGGACTCCATGATGGAGGTAATGACACATATGGACAAGGAGGAAGTTGTGTTGACCTCGGTAAAGGTTATATCCGCTGATGCAGACTACATTAAATAAACTCATTTAAATAAATTTTTTTGTACTTTAATATTATTTTTATTCTTTACTATTTTCTACATTTACTTTGACGACCCTGTATTTATACGTATTTCTTAGTATTGATAATTTTGTTCCAGTTTATTATATTCCTCTACCTGTCGTTTAGCTATCCATCAAATATTAAGAGCTAAGTTTCCTCATCCTAATAAATGAATTTTGAATTGAATACCTAAACAATTTATCGCATATCTATTATGTATGCAAATGATTAATGACTAAATGATCCCAGTGATTTTTTTGTTGGAGCTGAGGCTAGTTTTGAACGCTTTTATAAATGACGGCATGGCATCGCGCCTTCTTTTCATGAATGTGCCTCTCAGAAAGCGACCTGAGCCATAGGAGTGGCGAGAATACTCCGTGGATTTGCTGTAACGAACGCCTTCCGGTGTTCCGTCGTCCTCGTTGCAGGCGCCCCGAAATTCTTGCGGCGGCGGGCACCTGCCCGTGCCATTAGCCGGCGAATGCAAAAGCGGCGTGCGTGCGGCGCGGCGCCGCAAAAAAGGCATTTAAATTTCCGATAGCCGGCGAAACCGAGCGGCTAACGAATCCCGAATTACACTCGGAAGGCTGCGAATAATTAAAACGAAATTAAACCGTCTGAATAAGTCGATTAGCATAAAATATGCATAAGTACGCGCACGCAGCGGTGTCGACGGACGCTCGCGTACGCTGCAGAAATGAATAGGCGCATTATGCGACTGGCCCAGGACTCGCGATCCTTCGGCCAGATAGAATTGTTGTCGCCGTTTAATTGATATCTCATTTCACAGAGGATGTATCGCCACCGCACACCGATCCGCCGCATAACTGCATAATACCGGCTTGCAGCTGGAATTCAGAAATTTGTGCTTTAATGAATGGACGGCTGATGCGATCGCGGGCGAAAAGCGTCGTGCTGGGAGAACAAATAGGCTGGCGGCTCGGATGCTAATGAAATCATAAGAATCGGACGAGGACGCCGGGGAACACCCCCGGGCAGAAAACTTGAGCTTTAGAAAAATCAGATTTTAATATAAACTTAGTTTCTATTGAGAACTAGGCGATTATAAAGGCAAATTAGATCAGAAAATTCGTAAGTATTAGGACAGTAGTTGATGATAATGAGTCGAAGATAGAATGATCAATCGCTTTGATCAATCCCAAGGTCTTTGTGGCAATGAAAATGAGCCCACTACTTCCTCCAGAAGAGAAGCAGCTGGTCTCAATATGAGTGATTGATCAATTAGGAAGATTTTAAAAGTTGATTTCGGAATGCTTTCCTATGAGATCCAACTGCAACAGACACTCACACAGATCCATTTCGACCAAGATTGCTGCTAGAAAGTTTTTGAAAGGAGCAATCGTTTTAAAACGCATTAATTTCAGGGATAAGTACTATTTCCAGATAGACACGTCAGTAGGCAAAACTATCACTAGTGTGGTAAAAAATTCTCATCTAAGTGAAGTTAGAAGACTCTATCCAAGAAAGGTTAGTCACCTACAGAGGCATAATTGGGCCATTCATCCTTTTAAAATATGCCAAAGAAAGAAAATGTTTACAGAAAAGAAATTTTAAAGAAAATCTTTTCTAAAATTCCACGCCATTGAATGTTTGCGAACTATTGATTCTAGCAAGACGGGGCGACACCTCACCGCACTGCAAACAATTTTGAATTAATTTTTCGTGCATTTTAATGCAGAATTATCGGATTGGATGCCTGCAAGAAGCACAAGTTAGCATTGATTGGTCGAGTAATTTGCCCAATCTCAAGCTGTGATTTTTTCTCTGAGGTTATATAAAAAATCAAATGAATCAAACTCCCTTCGATAGCATCGGAGAGCTTAAAATTAGAATCACATGTAAAATCCAAGGCATCCCAGACTATGTACGGCATAAGGCTATAATAACCTTTGAAACTCGGCTGCAGCACATGGTTGCTAGTGAAGATGCCCACTTCGAAGTTTTTTTTATTAAATACCAATTATTACGTTATCACAATATCCAAGGATAAAATTTTTGTGTCTAATAGTTTTTATAAAATTGCATTTATTATCTCGGCACAAATGCGGTCACTCAGCACATATCATTTAGAAGCTGCTGAAAATTGTTAATATCACGCAAAGCTTTCTTTATTACATCACTAAGAGTTTCACAGAAGTCCTCTATATTGGTAACAAGCCACACCCCAGCTGATCTCACACGGTTCGTATGAAATCTTTTAGTAGTATAATAAAAGCACAAATTAAAAGTAATGCTCTCAGCAAGTTGAAAAAGATACAAATGTTGGTTTTTAAAATTGTCAAAAAATGTTTAAAAAGTGTAATCAGTTGAGAATTCAATCAGCAATCTAAAGAAGTAACAAACGATGTGCACACAACATTGCTTGAAACCATAAAAAAATGTTTCGGGTTAAGCAAAGTTATGATCTATTTTCTGTCATTGTCTCTGAATATCTTCTCTGAGTGAGAGATAAAAATACATTTTTTGAAATATAAGAATGTATGATGTTTTTAATAGCATAGTACAACTGTTATCAAGAATTATTATAAGTTTATTAACAAGACTGGCCACCGAACTATGAAGCCAAGCGTGTTCAAAAAGAATTCAGCTGATAAAATACCATGTCAAAGTATAACCTTCGTCAAGCTCAGATTTAGATTTTTTTAATTATTTATATGATTTATTAAATAAAGATATACATAAAGCGCTACAGATAAATGCCTGCATTCTAGTGACTGGTGCTTCGTCTGATAGCACTATTGCAACCTCATGATCTTACCCAAAACTTGCTTTTCGTAATCCTATATTTCATAATCTCTATCGTAGCTGTAAATTTCCCTGCCATAGCATTTCTTAGAATAGGACCCAAAGAGGCACAAAAACCCGAGTCAAAGCAGGCGACTCGAAAAGCTAATAATTCTGACGGTGAGTCTCCTTAACAGTTCCAACTCTACATAAAACACCAGACAAAACTACCATAACACACACAACAAGCTGTATCTGTTCAATCTTCTTCTTGAGTTTGTATCGCTCACCAGCACTAATTAGCATTTACACGTAATTTTCCGCATTGTTTCACCACAAGAGCTATCCTAAAATTTCTTCGATGTTCTCGCGCATTTTTTTTTTTTTTGTTTCTTTACGCCTTTGTAATCAGGACTTTATTTGACCTGGTGTTCTCGACAAGTGCATGTAGTCAAATTTCTCACATGCGCATCTGATTCTGTCGTTCATCAGCTTCCGGAGTCTTTGTTAATCGTGGAAATAAATATCCACGCATATCTCTTGGCTTTAGCGGCTTAGCACCCTGGTCCCATCTTGCCCTCGTTCTCTCGTCTTAGGTTGTAACCGGTTTTTTACAAGCCTCATTGAAACCACCTTGAAAATCGGCGGTCTTGGTTCTGCTATTGCTTTTTTGACCAACTGGTCCGCCCGCTGGTTCCCTAGAGCCTCAGCGTGCACCTTATTTTAAAGGAACTGGATCTCGATCTCAGCGGGCAGTCTTTTGCAAGACTCCAAATCCTGACTTGCAAATTCGTCGGCGCCCTAATGTTTGTGAGAGCTAATAGCTATGATTTTCTATCAGATATTACAGCACATCTTAGAATAACTTCTCTGCTCTTGTCGATGTACCTTAGGCCCTCTCGGATAGTCAGTAACTCGCACTAGAAGGTGGGACTTTGGGAATTTTGGGCGCTTAGCTCATCCACGGTGGATCTCTTGTTTTCCTCGCTCGACTACAATTCCGTTGCCATCTCACTCTTCTTGTTGTTGTCTAACCGCGACCCCAATAAAGAGTATTTTCTATAGCCTCAGCAAGTTTAGCTCTTTCTGGCTTTGCATCCTTTCGCCCATATTCTGGCTTTGTTGCAAAAAGCATATGTTAATAGCGCCGCCACCCCGATCAAATAAAAAAATTGTGTCTTATTGTTACAAACCGCCCTTATGTAACTCTTCCACAAAAATCGATCTTTACTCTAAGATATCGGGTGTTATTCTTGCAGCGAACGCGCTCGATGTTGAGCAACAAAGTCGATCCCACTTGCCCTGGACGCATTCTAAAAAATGCGACTTCGGTCCTTTTCAAATTAGATTTTATTTTTAACTGTCGCCTTAGAAGACCCCCATTCTGCACTCTTGCGGCAATTAAACTCTAAATATACTTTCGTATACCAGTTTCCAGTATATTAATCCGAAGTTTGAACCCTGCAGGCACCCTCCCGTTGTGGCCTATTTTTGATTATACAATCTGCTGCTATCCAGAAGAAAGCATTTTAGTTGTATGCCATTTATATTTTAATCACACTAAAAAGATAGCTTATTTGAGCAATAGTCAATTTATATAATAAAGTGGTGCCTACTGTGGTTAATTATTAGCCGACATGTTATAATTAGTGACTTCACAAAATTCAGTAAAATAATTAATTTATTTATCAATATTTGCTCCTCGTCTCTATTAAAATTTTTCTCTTATGATTTATTTCAGTTTGTGTTATTTTTCAAAAAAGTGATTTGTGTAAATAGATCTAAACAAACGTCCCGTATAATAGAGGCATTCATTAACAATCCAATTTTAAGGTTGCGTGCTGAACGAACTCAACTTAGCAGTAAGAATAGTCACATGTTTTTCATGGCAATTAAGCAAAAATTAGCAGAAATTAAGGTCACACAAAAGTAATACGACAAAATTTCACTTTAGAAAAAAGTCACAAGAAAGAACGAGATAGGCTACGAAAAATATAGATAGCGATTGGGTTAATGTAGTGCTCAGCGGTTAATCCCCTTTTTGTACGTAGATTTAAACGAAAAAAGCCTGGATAATGCAAGAGTAGTCTTTACTATAGAGCTTGATTAAAGCTCACGTCTGGATCCCTTTGAATTCATATAAATTTGGCATTTTATGAATTTTCACATACCGACGAGGTATATTTTCATCTGCTAAAGAATGGTTTAGTAAAAATAACGGTAATTGGATCTTGAAAGAGAATAATGATGCCACATTAATATAATCAATCATGAATAAGGTGGTTTCTTATAAAGATTTTTTTAAGTAAACGAGTGTTAAGTTTAAACAACAATCTTTAAAAAACAAAAGATATGACGACAGCTACCTAAAAATTATATTAAAACATTTGTTATAATAACGGTGATTAGATACTGTAGTAGGTAAAAGCAATTGGGTAAATCGCAAAATATTTTTTATGTAGTGTTATGTACATGTAATAAGTACCTCTCTTTAAAGTTACAGTTTATTATTCAACATAAATTTAAATTTTTTACAATTTTAGCAAATGATTATGATTTTTGGGGAAAATAAAGTAATTATGCCAAAAGAGATTTTATTTGTATTTTTTGAGCGGTTAAGTTAAAATTCTTACGTTCTATTCCACGTTAAGACTTTCACATTTTCTTTGATCACTTTATGCCTCTACCAAGCGACAACTATGTGCACTATATCTGTGATGTTGAGTTACAATTACTCTTACCTTTTCCATAGTATTTTGTTATTTTTATCCATTATGCACTCCAATGTACTTATTTATTTTGTTTACTTTATTTATTTACTTATGTCCTATAGGTTATAGCCATAGTTTAGCGTAATAGGGCACGAATCCCCTTTGGGGTATTAACAGGATAGGTCTGCTACAATTTAGAGCCTACGGTGCACAAGAGTAGTAACGTGGCTAGCGCTATGTACCGACCCCCTATTATTACCCTAGAGTTTAATCTCTGGCGAGAGCGGGAATCAAACCCACATATTTAAATGTCATAGTCTAGCGACTTATCGACTAGATCATTACGGCTCTCTTGTTCTAGTGTTTTATATCAAATTTTAACCAGATCTTTATCTTTATCTTTGAAATACTTTATAATCAATTCGATTACCTATACATTATTTTGCATTGATTTATTTTTATTATATAGTTACTGAGAAAAGATATTAATGGATGGACACAGGTTAATATACACCGGAGTGAAAGGAAATATAAGAGCGGCAGAAGGCGTGGCATGCATTATAAACAGGAATTTGAGTGATAAGATCATAAACTGGACAGGGTGGTCAGAAAGAATTCTCACGGTAGAACTAGAAATGCAAGGAAAAGAAATAATATCGATAATTGCAGTCTATGGACCCGATGAAAATAAGAAAAAAGAAGTAAAAAATAAATTCTGGGATGAATTAACAATGATAACAGAAACGAGTAAAGGGAAAATATTCGTAGCAGGTGACTTCAACAGTAGAGTGGGAAGAGAGAAAATGATACAGAAAAGGTGATAGAAAAATTTGGTGAAGATAAAAGGAATAACAACGGAAAGAGATTAATAGAATACTGCTCCCAAAACAACCTGATTATAGCAAACTCATTCTTCCAACATAAAAAGATACACACATAAACACGAGAGGTTAAAAGCAGAGATGAGAGATCTATATTAGAATACATACTAGCAGAAAAAAACAACAGACATACAGTGAAAGTTGTTAGAGTTAAAAGAGGAGCTGAGATATACAGCGACCATTACCTATTAGTAGGAAAAATAAGGAGGCCAGAAGACCAGAAGCAAACAGTAAAAGAAGAATACACAGTTCAGAAAGAAACAATAAGAATCTATATACTACAAGAAACAGAAACAGCAAGGGAGTATGAGAACATAATAAGCAGAGACATACTGGTAGATGAAGAGAAGTTTGATCAATTAAAGGTAGAAGAGATGTGGAACAAGATAAAGAACACTCTACTAAAAGCAGCAAGGTATGCATGCGGTGTAATTAAGACAAACAAGCATATGAAAAGAACCGCCTGATGGAACGAAGAAATAAAAAGACAAGTTAAACTAAAAAAGAAGAGGTGGACAGACTACTTAGGAAGAAAATCAGAAGATACCTACAATGCGTACAAAGAACAACAGACAATAGTAAAACACATGGGGAGAGAAGAGAAAGGAAAGGCGTGGAAAGACTTTGGCGAAAAACTAGAAAAGAACCGTAGAGCAAACCAGAAACTATTTTATAAAGTTTTAAAAAATCTAAAGAAAGGAAAAACAACAGAGTACACAGTAATAAAAGATAAAAATGGAAAGGTATTGATAAAATCAACAGAAATAATGAGCAGATGGAGGCAATATTTTAAGAACTCCTACAGACCCAAGTCATGATTAAAGAAGAAAGTACACAGATAGAAGATAGACGCCAGAATACAGGAAATGAAGAAGAAGGTATAACGGAAGAAGAGTTAGTAACAGCATTAAAGAAAATCAAAAATGGAAAGTCACCAGGACATGACGGAATCACAGGCGAAATGTTAAAAAAAATGGGAGAACAAGGAATTAAGACACTACTAAAAATGTTTAATAAAATATGGAAAGAGGAGAAAATACCAAAAGACTGGGAAGTAGGACAAATTGTCCCAATATTTAAGAAAGGAGATAGGAAGATATGTAATAACTACAGAGGCATAACGCTGCTCAGTATTCCTTTAAAACTTCTTCTTCTTCTTCTACTCTTATATACGCTATTAGCTTGTTTCTAACTACAGATTTCGTGTAATACTATGAGCCATGTTGGGCGTACCCCGGGCAGGTGGCTAGTCTGACCCGTTAGAAGAAGGAGAATGTAGTTTACGACCGCCAAAGGTGTTTGTATGATGACCGGAAAGCACTCAATGTTTGCCGTATTTTGACCTGGGAGTCGAACCCAGGGCCCGCCGCGCGTTAGTCTGGCAGGCCGAAGCCTTTCCGTCGCGGCTGTCGTGCTCTCTCCTTTAAAACTGTATGAACAAATACTTGAAGGTAAACTCCGAACTGTAATAGAATCAACGTTATCAGAAGCACAGGGCGGTTTCCGTAAGGGTAGAGGCGCACAAAACCATATATTTACTGTTAAGCAAATAATTACAAAAACAATCCAATACCACGAGAAAGCTGCCTTTGCATTTATTGATCTCGAGAAAGCTTTCGATAGAACGCCTAGAGAGAGAGTGTGGAAAAGTTTGAGCAACAGAGGAGTAAGCCCAAAAGTAACGAGGGTAATTAAAAGTTTGTACCAAAAGACAAGGAATTACGTGATAAATAATAACAGAATATCAGAAGAGTTTGACACAAATGAAGGTTTAAGACAAGGAGGGGTAATGAGCCCGGTACTATTCAACATCTTTATAGACGAAATAATACGAACATGCCACCAGAAAACCAAAGGGTTAAATGTAGGATACAGAAAATTACCAACTACATTCATACAAGATTGTGCATTTGCAGATGATATTATAGTAATGGCAGGAAGAGAAGAAGAACTACAGCGAAACCTACTGATATGGAACGAAGAATTAACATATAACGGAATGAAGATGAATATCAGCAAAACAAAAATAATGACCATTGGGAAAGATCACCAGAAGATAAATATACAGATAAATGGAGAGGAGATAAAACAGATAAAACATTTTAAGTATCTAGGGGTTACTATCGATGATAGTGGAAGACAAGAAATAGACATAACTGAACAGATAGAGAAATGTAACAAATTATATTATGCAATGAATGTAAACTTTATAAATAAACGAGAGGTGTCACAAAAAACCAAACTTACAGTGTACAAAACAATCTTTAGACCCATCATGACCTAGGGATGCGAATCGTGGGTACTGACACAAAAAATGAAATCAAGATTGGAAGCCACGGAAATGAAATACCCGAGAAGAGTGAAAGGTGACACCCTGAGAGATAGAATAAGAAGCAAGCAGATAAGGGCAGAATTAGAGATCAACCCAATAACAAGTTTTATCGAAGGACGACAGTTAGCGTGATGGGGTCATTTACAACGGATGGATCAAGATTGACAAGTCAAACAAATATGGGAAACGAGTAAAGTAGCAAAAGGAAACAGGGAAGGCCACAAGAAACATGGGACAATGTCATAGGAAAAATATTAACAAGGAAAGGAAAAACAATGGTGGAGGCAAAGGAAATGACAAGGAACAGAAAAGAATGGTATAAATTTGTACATAACTACATAAGTTAATTAAGTTAAGAAAGTAGGTATATAGGTACCATAACACATAATGTATTTATTTTAGTTTATTTTATAAGCCAACACCAATTTGGTAAATGTTTTGATTATATATATATCATATATATATATATATATATATATATATATATATATATATATATATATATATATATATATATATATATATATATATATATATATATATATATATATATATAAATTCTTTGATCGCACTTTTTATTGTTGAAGATTTTTGTTCAGCTAGATAATTTGTGCGGTAATTTCCAGTATACGCATTATAATTTTTATTCTTATTTCTTGATTTTAGGATTTAAAGTACATTTAGACAATATTCCAAAGATTCCATTGGAAGCTGATTTGCCAGACTTTTGTAGAAACAATAATACTGGTAAAGGTCTACGATCTGCAAAAGAATCTGCTCGCAAGAACTAGTTGTACTACGTTGAATTACTTGTTTTTTATAATGATTTAAATCTAATCTGTTAAAACTTTAAATTTATCATTAAAATATTAAATACAAATAGCATAATTAAATAAATTGAAGAGTATGTTAATCTATCTATTTATCTATCTATATACATATAAAACAAAGTATAAAGATGCATGTCCGCACATCACGTCAAAACGGCCAAACCGAATGACATTAGTTTTGGTATGATTACTGGCCTTGGTACTGCCAAAGTTTTTTTCATTTCACCTTAATGGTCGAATATCTGTGTGATGAGATAATTGACCTTCAAAGTGTCCATTGAATTGCAATGGGAGCGGCCGGCTATCTACATTGTTGTGAGCTCGCGCCATCCAGCTGCCCAGTGTTAAGCATCCAGATACGGAGCAACAACCACCAGGCAACCAAATGAAATTATTTACTTAAAAAAAAATTTTCAAAAATCTGATACTTGTGAAGTTGGGTGACCGCGGCTAGTGGGTAATAAGTTAGAGTAAACGTAGCGAAGTAGTAGTAAACCGTTTAACGAGAAACTTACACACCATCCTTACAGTCTTGCCAACTTTGTCGTAAAACAGGAGCTTTTGAAGGATCGTACACACGAAAAGGCGCATAAAAGGATAGTTAAATAAGAGAGCTGAAATTAATAAGCTTTTTAACACTTAAATCAAATATAAACTGAAATTATTTTTTAATCAAAAAATTAAATATAAAAATAAAAAAGTACAAAGTTATTTTTTTACATAATCTCCTTACTTAGAGAAATATTTTTGCGGGCGGACAGGTACCTTTTTTTTATCCTACTATAGTAAACGAAGTCAGTCACACACGAATACTTCGACAGTAACATCGTCATTAAGTCTATACTTACCAAATGTTATCTTTAGTAATCTAAGTAGATGATAATCGCAAGGCGGTAAGTCCGGATTGTAGGGAAAGTGTTTTAGTGTCCTAACTGCCGTTTTTAATCTTCGACTAGAAAACGAGACACCTATCTTGCGGAGAATTTTCTAAACCCATAATCGCCATTGATGGTTGACTGAGCACTGTCGTAGTCTATTGCAACCTCATAGGCAACCACAGCAACCGTTAATCGGCGGTAGAAAAGACAGTGAACAATGCAAATATTCTTCTTAGTCCCCCTAAAAGTGATGTCACTCGTACGCTTGAGTTTTCTTAAAATATTGTCCCTAAACTGTGTTTTAAGTCTTCTGAAAATTTGTGCCGGTTTTAAGCCCCCTGCTCTGAGAAACTTGATAATACTTTGTTGCGGAACGGACTTGGTGACAATGATTAAAGAAGAGAGAGTGTAAGGTGCCCTATGGCGAATCTCGTGTAATCCTCGAAACCCTTTACTTTTCGGCTCGTTATAAAGAAATTTTGGTTTATATGTGATTTTCCTTGTAATAATAATCAATGTGTTGGTTAACAAAAAATACAAAATTAGATAACAACTAACACAGCACATGCAAATACGTCGCGTTTATATTAAATTTGTAAAGATTGTGTATCACTAGATTTTCATTGTACTGCATGAATTCGTACGTTGGTTTAAAAAAGTAATAAGTCATATAACGTACAAATTAAAACAAATTCACATAAAAAATTATAGGAATAAAAAGCTGTAAAATCACCTCATGTTCAATAAAATTATTAGGGAAAGGTAATGCAATACGTACGTAAACTCGTAGTGTTTTCGGATGGTACCCGAATTGATTGCAACCGATATGATGCGTTTAAATAACGCCACTATCTGTTTTAGTACACTCTATTTGACTAAAAGCTATCATTGTTGCCACGTCTAGTCCTTTGTTGCGATCCGCTTAGAGAAAATTCTACGGCGATCCCATAATAAAGCTTGCAAATACCACATAAAAATTATTTTCTAATAAAAATTTTACAAAACATCAGTGAGATTTAAATTCATTTATCGATACACTCCACAATCATAAGCTGTCAGCACTCTCCAAAAGATTACAAATTTGCTTCTTTATTTAAATTTAAATTCTTTTTAGTATATCTGATTAAAAATTTGCCAATAAATTAAATTGTGTGTGTTTTAAAACAATAATAATAACAACAATATTTTTAGTTTTTATATGACTGTACGAAATTATTTATTTACAAGTATTAATAATGTATCTTGAATTTACTTTTTATATGTAGTGAGTATTTACTTTTCTATTTTAATCGTTTTCTCGATTTTAGTTGCGTAGTTCTAATTTGGGTTTATTTTATATTTCATTCCTCTACAACTAAGTTATAAGTAAACTAATATAATATTTATATAAAAATAATTGCTCAAATAACTGTAAATAAACTCTCTAATTTGTTTCAATACACATTTTCTTTCATTGCTTAAGTCTTTTTAGCATATTTGGACTAGATAAGTTATACTACTCTTAGAGCCCTGGATTTGAGCATTTCCTTCTTAGATATAATTAGAGGTCTAAGAAAACTAAAGGTTTGCATGTTTTATCAACTTTCTATTCTTCAAAGAAAATATCAAAGAAATAAACAGGAATAACATTTCGTTTAACTTTATTATATTTACAATCTGCTCTGGTGAGCAATAAGTAAATCAGGTGAATTTTACAAAAATAATGCATGTTGGATGCCGTCCCAGTGGAAGGCTCCCCCAAAAATTACTTATTAGCTATATACAGATAATATTTAACACACAAGTCAGGCTAGTATCGATCCGGAAGATCCAAGGGCTGAGGCTCCTCAGCCTCAGACTCTATTGCTGTTATCCAGCAGATTCGCAGCAAGATAATTTGTATGATTTTATAATCGTGAACTATATCTTTGTAAAATATCAAGTCGAAGTTGCTTGTGGTTCCCCACAGTTGCAGCCCGTACGTTTAGATAGGCTTTAGTATACTTTTGTAAAGTAGTGCCTTATTGGTAAAGTTAGCTTGGATTTTCTTCTTAACAGACAATTTAACTTACGAACTTTAGGTCCAGTAGTTTTTGTTTAGTGAGAATACGTTTTTTTCAAGTCCGCGATCAAGGTGCATACCAAGGTATCAGACATCTCCTGCTTGCGGAAGTAGTGTATTATTAAGGGCAACTGGTAGACATGTTTCTCCTCTGAGAGTAAAAGTAATTTGAGTGCACTTGTTTCCGTTTGCTTTTATACGCCAAATCCGAAGCCAGTCTTGCACATGGTTGAGAAAGATTTGCAAGTTTCTTGATGCAATAACAGGATTTTCGTGAGTTGAAAGAATTTCAGTATATCGTAAGGTCGGTGGTAGGTATATCTGCCGTGTACAGTAAGTAGAGCGGTTCTAGTACGCTTCCCTGCGGTACACCGGTGTGTAATTTTGTTATTTCATCTTGAAACTTTACCTGGAAGTGTTGTTGCTCAGATAGGATTTGATCAGGTAAAAATAAGTGTGTGGCAGACCTTATAAAAGGCCTGGGTTATGTCGAGGAAGGCAGCGGGGCAATATATTTTGTTTTCAAATGCCTGGTTGATTTTGCTTACTACCCTGTGAACTTGTTCGATGGTGGCGTGGTCCTCTCTAAATTGATGTGCTGGTACTATATCGTGGTCTTCTAAAATTGGCTTGATTTTTCTCAATAAGAGTTTTTCAGAAACTTTAGATATTATTGATAGTAAGTTGATCGGACGCTAAGATAATTCTTCAGAAGGCTTGTCTAATTTAAGTATGAGTATTATTTGGGCCATCTTCCATTGTGCCGGAAAATAACTCAATCTTAAAATAGCATTAAGTATAGCCGTTATTAGTTTGTATCCTTTATTTGGCAATTGTTTTAAGACTTAGCTTGTAATTATGTCATAGCCTGGTGCTTTCTTAGGATTTAGGTCGGACTTGATTAACAATCTTACTTCTGCAATCTTTTTTATTGGTAGACTTAGTTGATCTGGTGTCTCCAAGTGTAGTTGTATTTTGGCTTTCTCTTCTGGTGTTATTGCAGAAGTAAAGGGTTGAAAAACATCTGCTAGGTGTGCTGCAAATGTATTACCCTTTTCTTGCTCACTCCTGGCCCAATTTCTATCAGGTTTCCGAATTGGAAGAATTGCTTGCTGTGGTTGTTTTAGTTTTCTCGTGGTTTTTCATAAAGAGTAATCTGTTGCTTCGGTAGCAGATAGGGTTGATAGATAATATTGTATAGCCTAATTTTTTTGATCTTGAAGTGTTGCTTTCAAATTTCGTGTAGGATTGCTGCGCCTATTTTTATCATTCAGGGATCTAGTGTTCTGCCAAATTATGCGAAGTCCTCTTTTCTCGGCTAATGTTCGTTCTATTACCATAGGTAGAGTATTATGAACATCGCTCGCTTTCGATAAGGGGGTTGAATCTCATTCCGTACGATGCAGGTGCTCTACTACATTATCGATGTCATTGGTAATCTTGAGAGGTATGCCTAGATCTATTTTCTCGTTAGCTATTACTATAAATAAGTCCCAGTCGGTTTTCTAGTTACTGAGTCTCATTAGTTTAGGCCTGTTACATATTTGAGTACTTCACGTGATTAAGATTGAGGAACGATCTGATAGCATATCAAAACATGATTTAATTCTTAGGTAATTTTGTGCTGTTTTTTGTAAAACAAAAGTCGAGTAAGTCCGGGATTTTATCCCTGTTCGTAGGCCAGTATGTAGGTTGCCTGGTGGTGAAATATTTAAGAATATTGGTAACGAGCGATTTTAACAATTCACTGGCTTTAATAGTGGTTACTCTAGCACCCCATTCCTACTGTTTGACGTTGTAGTCACCGCCAGCAACAAAGTGTGCTAACGAATTGAGGAAATAACATTTGAAAAATAAATTATTTACTTCGTTCTGGATAATAACGATTTTTAAAATAAATCACAACTATCGTAACAAATTAAAATTTAAATTTTTCCTTAATGTACTAAATGTGGACTTTTAAAACTACTGATAGTTAAACTTGTTAACGTCTCTTTTTACTCTCTGCCATTTGTTTTACAGTCCGTAATAATGGAAGCAAATGTCAATAATTTTGTCCAAATAGCGCCATTTCTGCTATTATAAAGGTTACATACGTTGTGGTAAGCTGTGAAAAACATTTAAATTGTAATAACCGTTCACTAAATTATGTTCCTTTTAAGTGCTAACAGAGAACAAGTTGGCAATAGTTAATACAATAATAGTTATTGTTGCTAGGTTAGTACCTAGCAACATTATGTACGTATAGAAACGATCATTAATAACAGTACATACAATTAATTTACACTTGTGTATTTATTGTTTTTTTTTGTTTATAGTGATTAGTAAAAAGTACAGCTTTTTTCTGTTGTGTTTTTATAAACTTCTTAGTCCATTGTTTTAACAGAAAAATTTTAAAACAACAAATGTAACATAAAACTATAAAAATAATACAACTTTAATAAAACAAAATGTGCAGAATGCATCATAAAATTAGAAAAATTAAATATAATAAAAAAGTAAAGTTAGAGAAATATTTGTATATTATTATAATTGGGTTAGAAGTCTTACATTTAGTATGGGATAGTGTAGATGGGTACCGTAAACGAATGAATTCCCTAAAACATACTCTAATACTTTGAAATTTGTAACTCAGTTGCTCTGCTGCAGGCAAATTATGTGTGGTATTGTACGAGGGCTGTTTTTACAATGGGATTTGAAAAGATATTCTTGTATCATTGCCTCAAGGGCTTCAATGAGTTTTATACTACTCGATTCTCCCGACTTCCAGAAAAAGTGGATAAAACGTCACCAGGAAACAAAAGTTGTAATTAAATAGATTATATGAAAAAAAGACAAGATACCGTGAAGCGATGGTAGAACTATATTAAGAAATTCAAACTTAACTTTATTACACTCATTTACAACTTGTTCAAATGGTGTTTAAATAAAGCTCATGTCTGTCAAACGACATTTAGAAGCCTACACTCTTCTTTACCTATACATAGAAAAGTAGGACTTAAAATTGTTTCTTAATGAAAGCCCATGAAAAAACAAGATTTGTGGGCAGAGATCAAATTTGAAAAGTATTAAGCAATTTTCTGCTTACTGACCAGTAGTTCTTCTATTCTTGGTCTCTTTTTAAGATGTTAAACACCCAGTTAAAACGTGTGTTTGGGGACGAATGGGGATTTAAAACATCTCATCTTCTTACAAACATGTCAAATGCAAAACAAATGGTTAATATATATGAAAATATTTGCTAGTCTTTGCTTGAAAATGATATAGAGCCGTATAGTGTGTGTGTCTACAATAGTGTACTACATGATATTATTTCTTTGTAAGAATGTTCATTTTCATCAGTGTGTTTATATGTTTCTTGTCACTTACAGATTTGCATCTATGTGGACGTGTATTATAAAGTGCTGTTCATTTAGCCAATTGTTCATATCGGGATGTTTCAAATGTATAAATAAGCGTATACAAGTAGCTGAAAAATTATTAGGATTTACTAGAAAATATACCCTCGTAGACAACATTAGATTCTCAAAAATTTTGCAATATCGGTGAAATAAAGTCGTTTAGTGGTACAAGTTATTTATATATTTTATACATCTGATGTGAAAGAACCGGTTCTACGAAACATTGAGAATAACTCCAGACTAGTACAAAAAACGACATTGCTATTGTTTCTATTACTTAAATTGTACACAGGGCTTATTGTAGGTAGGTTTTCTTCCAAGAAAAAAGGTTTGAGCTGATTTTTTGCAAAAAGCTACTACCATTACGTCTGTTATCAACCCTTTAACAAATGAAACCACTTTTTGTAATAACCTACGTTAATCTAGGCTAGGCAGAATCTTTATTGAATGGTTAAAGTTCATTCTGAGCAATACTCTGCTATCAATACGTAGGTTGGAATTATTGATAACGACCTAGTTGAATTAGTTGTTTCCTCAAAACCCTTTAACGGTCCAAGATATCTATAATCCCTGAGTAAAACTCCATTTTTAGTGCTTAAAAATGTGCCATTGACGGTACGATAGGCCATGTGATTGATACATGATGCAGATCCAACTCACTTCAGTGATAACGTTGGCCAGTTTATTAAAAACAGCTTTCTCGACAGATGGATCGGACGAGGTGATCTTGCTGTATGGTCCACTAGATTTTTACTTCTAGGACGCTTTATAGACCAAGACAATTACTAAGACATTCGAATAACGTCTCATTGCAGTATATTTGTCAAAAATAAATGGCATTTTTGGTCCTTTACCAAGAACCGCCTCTTAAAAGTTGTTCCTATACTAAACATCTTCCCTATCCATTACACAACTTTATGCTTTTGGTATGTGTTGTACTGTTTGTTGCTGCTAATTTTTTAAAATGCTTTATTTATAAATGCTTGATCTTGTCTTCTTGAGTAAATCGCTTCAATTTTGGCAGAACTGTGTTGTATTGGTATAAAATAAAGTATTGTTATTTAACTTAGCGTAAATCTAGTGGAAAGAGGTTGGTCATTGTGTTATCAAGAAATCTAAGTAGTTCAATAGTAAATATTATCTGCAAATCGTTGGACAGCATAACAACTCTGATTGCATCAAACTAGGCTACGTAAATATGGCTGAAGCATAACTCTTGCTACTAATTACAGATATGAAGAAGTGACGTCCATTAACAACTAACGTCACTTTCATTGAGATAAAGAATAGGAAGAAGAAAGAGACTTTCCTATGCCTAGAGTTAAGATACTGAATAATGATATGATTTACACGTAGATAACAATTAATTATTAGAACATCAATAATCCTGTAAGAGATAAATATGCTTTAACAATAAAGTCTGATAAATTTGTAGCCTAACATAGAAACAAGTGTTTTTTCTGTCAAATTTAATTTTATTTTTTAACATAGTTTCCTTTTAAGTCAATATACTTTTTTCTAGCGATACTCCAACCTTTTTTAGTCCGTTCAAATAGTAGTTGGCGTCTTGTTCTACAAAATAGGCGTCTACTGTTGCGATGACTTCCTCGTTTGATAAAAGTCTCTATTCTCCGAGCTAAACTTTGAGCTTAGGAAACAGGATCTGGTGAATACGCTGAATGGTCAATCAATTCAAACTGAAATTTGTGAATGAGAGCTATGGTGACCGCCCAGGTGTGAGCCGGTGCGTTGCCTTGATGGAAAAGCACTTTCTTCCGTTCGAAATGGAGCCGTTTTCAGCAGTTGCTGCCTTAAATTGATCCAATAACTATGTAGTACGATCCCGTTATTGTTTTCTATTTTTCTAGGTAGTCAATAAACAGAATTCTCTGACTATCCATAAGAAGAAAAAAACAATCGCCATCACCTTCCTGTTCATTCGAATGTGGACAACATGTGGACAGCTTTCTTATGCCCAATTCTTCGGTCAATATAAGACAAACAGTCTCCTTCGATATGATTACAGCTTCTGCTATCTCTCTAACTGTGATTCAACGATCGTTGAGTACCATTTGCTGAACTTTGGCCATCCCCAACGCTTATCATCAGCCAAGCTAGTACGACTACGTTTAAATTCAGCTACCCATCTTTTTACGGTGGCAGAATCCCCGTAAACAGCGTTTAACTCGGCTTTAATTTGCGTAGGCGTGTTGTCTTTTAAATGCAAGTACTTATTTACGGCACGGTATTTTATTGGTTCCATTTTTACAAAAGCACCGCCATCGACTGATACAAACGACTGTCAAACAACAATTAAGCGTCTACAATAGCTGAAATTTTTACACCTATCTTTCATAGCATGTACGATTGTAGTAGTAGAATGATTTTGACGAGCAGGGGCATTTTTATGTCAAGGCTCAAAATTTTTCGGACTGTCCACTTATACTAAAGAAGATTGAATTGGATATTCAAATTATTATAATAAGCCTTAACATATAACATATTCAAAATGATTGGGCAAAAACGTGTTGTTAAAATTGACAAATTATCATAGATATCTCCAGGTTGGACCGTATCGGCCTAATTTGCGGTCGCTTTTTACGCGACTGAGCCTCGTGCTTTTTAGCCGCTCCTATGCGAACCGCAGTCAACCGGGTGGCGAAACGCAAAAAGCCGCGCTGTTGCAGGGCGCAGCGGCAGCATTGTTTTTGCCGGGCGCATTAAGCTCCCGGAATTTCAGATGGAGGACCAGATCGGTGTATCGGAGGCCCGGGATCGAGATTTGGCGGCCCGAAGCGGCCCCATTCAATAAAACCATAATCGAAACAATAAAGTTTTGAATTACAAATTTGTTGGCGTATAAAATTTGTTTAAAAATCCGATCCAAAATTTTAAATTCCGCGCTTATCGAAATTTTGCATCAGCGCGCCGCGATTTGGCTGCGCGCCGGCTGCCGCTGCGACCTACGGCCGCCCCGGCCTCCTGGGGACCGTGAGGGCGCGGAGCCGGGGCAGGTCTGTTCTTGGGGGCCTCGGCCTGCTTACTGCAATAAATCCAGCAACGAGTGTTATAAATTGTCCGCGAGTTTGATATCAGATCTTTCAATCCCACCCCCACTAGCTGCTTGCTGTACGGGCCGCGACGCGCTGGATGTCGCTGGCAAATGGGACTTCTCTTGCCTAAACGGGATATATTTATGTCACAATTCCGAAGGAGTTGGGATACTTTATTCAGCGGTACAACAAATTTAGGATTAAATTAAAAAAGATTTTTATATGTTACAATATCCTTCATTATACGAGTCCTCAAGTATTCAAAACATTCTTTTCTAAAAGACATCGACTTTTTCATTGACATTTTAAAGCTTCACTTTTTTTAAGTATTAAACATTGTCTCTTAGGGTCTATTGAAGGACTTAAAAAAACAAAAATCCTGTAGTGAAGGCGACTCTTTATTCTGAGGTCTGCCAATTTAGGAGTAGGAAAGTAAACACTTATTGAATCTACAGTAAAGATTGTATAATTAAGTAGGGTATTTTGTTTTATACATTTATGTGTGTCATTTATGTATGAAAAGTGATATTACTCAAATACTCACCATGATTGGATTTACAGACGTCGATACAATGGTCGAGATTTTTGATGATATTTTTACATGGAGTTATTTCAATGGCATTTATCTCGGCAATTATGTTATTCTTGAGTCTTAAATGGTCAAAGAGTCAAATCGCATGATTTAGCAGACCAATTGATATTTCTAATTTCCAAAATTAAACACTTACCGAAGTTCGGCTGCAATAACTCGATATTCGCACGTGTTGTGTAGCATGTTGCGTCGTCTTGTTAAAAATAAACAACATTTATGTCAGCTTTATTAAGTTTTGAGAAGAAATAATCATTAAACATGCCGCGGTATCGCTCAGAAATCACAGTAATAGGCTTCCAGTCTCATTTTAAAAAGAAAAGGGTTCAATGACGCCTTTTGAGATCACAGAGCACACCAAATAGTCACTTTGTAAGAATGCATTGATTATGCTTAATATTATCTTAGATTTTCGTTAGTCTAAAAGCGACAGTTTTGCTTGTTCACTGTCCCATCCAGTGTGAAATCCAACTCATCGCTGATTTCCGATGCGGATCAATTGCACGCTGTTGGAGGAGCCAATCAGAGAATACACGTCAGTTAAAGTGGTCAACTGGCTTGAATTCTTTAGTCAATTAAATCTTGTAAGCGTGTAAATTCAAATCTTTATACATAAAACAGCATAAACTGGTCTCCGAAATACCCAAATCTTGCGATCGACGAGTTTTCAGAGTTTTCTCTTTCACACTTTCCTTTACCCCAGAGATACACTTTTGGGCCATCAACTCTATGATATATCACCAAGAAAACCAGTGATCTCAAATTTTCGAACCAAACAACCAATGTTGATCTCATTTGGACGGTTATCTCGACCGAAATATTTGCGGAGAGATTTTTTCACAATTCTTGTAGTATTTTGATCTTCAATCAAATATAACTTCATAGTAAAAATAACAAATCCCAAACAAATAAATAATGGTGGGTTGACAATAAAAATATGGCGTCTGTGTCAAATTGACGTTTACTTTTGGCGTCCTTATTGGCGAACCGTTTAGGTATATCTAAAGAGAATTTGCCTGGTAAACTGCCATGTACTAACGCTTCTTTTTTCAATATCACGTTGTCAGAGTAAAGTGTTTTCGTGGGTTGCTGTTGATTACTGTCGTGTTCCTCACGACAAAAAACATAAAACTGTTTAAAATTTTGAGAAAAAAACACAATATTAATACGACACCCTTAAGAAGACTAAAATTTGATTGCAATATAAACAATTTTTGGCAGGACGACAAGCAGTTGACAGTAAATATTACCAATGTTCCCCGAAAACAAGCGTGACTCAGGAGAATATTCGCATTTTTCTAAGGTCTAAATAAGTTGCGGAAGTGCTCGGGTAATCATTTTTCAATCCAAACTGTTGTCATGCTTTACAACAACACCCGGTCATATAGAGCTGTCCAAATTTATAAAAAAATTGAGAATTATCCAGATTTCTACTGGACCCCTTGCTTACAGACCCGGCTTTCCATTATATGATTATAATTTATTTGAATTACTGAAGAAAATACCTGGATTTGACAAGCAAATTCCTATCGGACCATTTATGCGCAATTAACTGGCGTCAGAGCCACGTTTTTATGATATGAAGATCAAAAACTACGTAGCCGTTAGGACAAATGTGTTTTTAAATCAGGAGATTACATTTTTATTATATTTTATAAATATCAAAAAAATATCTGTTTACAGTTAATTTACTCACGTACATGACAAGATTGTTGTTAAATGTTAAAGATCTTTAAAGAAAAATATTTTCTGTTGGGTAACAGAAGCTAGTTTACTCTAAGATACTCTAAAATACTGCTGTGCTTTACCATTTCAAGTAGGGCGTATTAAAACTGAATGATAGAAAAGGTGAATCAGCAGATAGCCAGAAAAGTATATCAAAGTAAATGTCTGTTTACAATTTTACTAAAGTTGATTTAAAAACTAAAATTGCAAGCCATATTCTTACAGTGTATAAACCAGGTAAATGTTTCATTAAATATTTAGGTTTTTTGCTCTCTAAAGGTGGCTGAGAGGCAAATCACATCGATCTTCTACAACATTAAATTAAATTTTTCTTGCAGTAAATTGAATCCTAATTAAATTTTACAAAAACTTGTACAAATGAAACAATAATGAAAAAATGAAGTTCAAAAGCCTGCAATAGTTCCTTAATTGGAAAAATAATATTTACGGGGGATAAATAAAAATTTAGAAAATCTATGGAGCAATCATGGTCTATATATACATGGGGAAAACTACTGCAGCATTCTATTTGGAATATTACCTCTCTTTACAAAAATATTAAATGCGTAAAAAATAGTTTTAATATTTGAAAAGTGTTTGCTACGGTCTGATCGAAAATAGTATAAATGTGATAAAGAAGTGTGATTGTTACAAGACTATAAAAATTCAAAACATCGTAGTAGAGTGTATGTAATCTGGAAAAAAAGTGAAATTAAGAGATTGGACTAGCATCAAACTATTTTTACGCCAACATAATCCAGCACAGACTAAGTGGTAAACGCATATTAAGTATCGCAAAATTGTTTCCGAGGATTTGGGATATAAGGCCCTTTTCATAAGCTGTAAACTTAATTGATAGTAAGCGGAATTGTTGCCATACGATTTGGTAAGCCTCTAAAGCTCCGCGTGGAAGCATGACCTGCAAACTAAGAGGTTAAGGTTCTCATATGTTCGCTCTGTCTGCCGGGTCCTCGCGCACCATCTTTAATACGGAGCGATGTGGCAAGCACCGCGCCTTAGACGACCGCCATTATTACCCCTTGTTCGAGTGAATACAGAAGACTTATTTGGTGTTTGCAATAGTTCAAATCTGGAATATAAATTATTAGTTGGCACTTGCTATGAGCATTGGTAATTTTGTAGAATAATTGGATATGTCTATTTTGGAACAATTTAGAGCAAATTCTTGAGTGTTTTGTATAGGAGTAATTTGATTGTAATAAGGCATGTTTTAGATACAAAATTAAAATTAACAGGTAAGTGTGGCTGACCTTAAGCAGGTGCTGTGATAATAACGTAACTATTAGTTAGCTTGGATACACGAGCTAACCTCCAGAGTTGTAGAGAGTCTTGCTTCGACACCTCTATTCTAGAGAATGCCAGGAAGTAAGTCGTGATGTTTTTTAATTTTTTACTTTTGTAACAGTTTTGAATTATACATCTAATGCGGAAAATAATACACGTTTGTCTCTGGCAACATTATTCTTAACAATGTTTTATGATCAATAGTTTCTTGTAAAGTTCAGTTAAGCGATTTGAAATTTAATAAGAACTAAATTATGACAAAGGGGAAATGATATATAAGAAGTAAGAAATATATTTTAAAAATGTATCTGGTGTGGCGGCCTTTTCGCCCTTGAACCGCCTGTGTATCGTGGCGACATGCTGATGGCTTTGATATCTGCCGCCACGTTTTGCTATCGCACACAAAACGGCATAGGGGGTTTTGCTCAGCCGGGGAGTCTGCATACGCCGTCGGCGGCACCCTTTGAGACGAAAAGTGCTGTCGAATTAAAATTTCCAGCTAAGCCAGGCGCGAAGCCCGGCGACATACTCACCCGCATCGTTGCCAGTGCGGCCGCATTTAACCAACCCGCAAGAAAAATAATCTGCAACACGGCCAATTCGGTCGTGTTTAACCACCCCGCAAGACTTTCGCATCGCATCCCGGCCAGTGCGGTCATGTTCCAGGCACGAAGACATCGCAACAAGGTGGCTACCGTGAAACCAACGCCGCCGAAGCCGATTACAGGTGAGCGATTTGGCAATTACTCATAGGTTGATATCGGTAGCCGCCCCCATCCGCTTTCGCGCCGGCCGTTTAAGGGACGATTTGGGCTTCAGCGTTTTACTTTTCATAACGGGCTGTACTTAGTTCCCCACACCACATCACGAAGGCACGGCTATTTACACGCCTGCCTCTCCAGTATCTAATCGTTAGATTGAAAAATACAAATGAACAAATGGATACCAGCAAATTAGTAAGACAAACTTATTTTATTATTTTTCCAATTTTTTCCAAATCTTCACTTATTAAGTTATGTAATATTGTGATTATTTTTTCACATATTTTATATAAATAAGACAACTTAATTTTAGAATTTAGAGATTTTCTGAGTAAAAGGAACTTGTTAAAGTAGAAAAATAGTTGCAAGTAGAACCAGGAGATTTATTGACCTATGCCAAGGTTACTCAGCAGTGACTGATAATAGTCACACTATATTTTATCTGCTTCTTTTCATTCACCCAATTATATACTCTGTTTGTTTAGTTGTTGCTTGGGGTTCAAAATAGAGTACTTTCAATTCCAATTCAACTGTGAATGGTCTCACTGTGCCTAATGATCCATTTCAAAAGTACCATAAAATTTCTAATTTTTTCGAGATTCGAACTAAATGTTTTATCAATAAAAGCGGTATAAATGACACCTCTTTTGAGGAAATCTATTTTGACTATCTTAAAAAGCCCCAATTTATTTATATATTAGAGAGATTGTATTACGTATAAAAACTGATTTGACCCAAAGTGAAGAATTTTAGATTTGAAGCTCTTCCAATAATAAATAAATCAGTCATTTTTAATCTGCATTAAATATTTAGTTTTGAAAGAGTATGTGTGCGAGCAATTTGCAACACTGCGGCAGTGCGTCATCATGAGAACGGCTTACGTTATTAGTGACTACTAATAGGAAACGTAGGAGTTGATATTTGTGAAAGTTATGCTACATTGCTTTTATTGTTGATACGTTACCATACAATACTAAATAACAGTAGTGATAGGATTCTTTACTAAGTCGGAGGGCAGTAATGTTTTGTAAATAGCTTATAAAATGCGCTTTTTTATTTTTTGCTGTAACCACGAAAATTTAATAATTTATTGGGGTAATAACAGCAAAAATTATTTAAAAAAATTTCTCAGTAGCTTTTATTGATGTAGCAGCGATTCAATAGTATCGGCCACATAAAATTGTCATACAAAATAATAAAATGTGGAAACCAAACCAAAAATATTTTAAATACTCGATTAACTTTTCTACCGTAAAAAATTAAAAAACTGAAAAGAAGTTGGTTTAAAGATCTACTTCAGATGGATAAAAATTATTAAACTTACAAAGATAGAATAAAAGAATTGTCTATTGATTATTGTTCTTTCAAGATCAAACGAAACTGTAATATAACTAGTCAATATATGTTTTTTTTTCTTTAATAACTATCTTATTATAAAAATTAGAAAATATGTTCAAAATGCCAATTAAAAATATAAAATTTATAAAGAGGCATTTAAAGGCACATTTAAATTGCAACTTAAGATCAAATTATTAAAAACATAATCTACAAGAAACATTACTTTCTAATGATAAGTAGACATATTACGAATAATTTGATGAAACAAAATATGCAAACTCAAACTTATCAGCAATATTAAATAGCGTTGGCTCTTAAAAACTTGAAGAAAAGGAAAACACCAAGAAATGTAGAGACTATAAAATGTAGAGTTACAGTGACTCTTTAATCTATACTTTTACACAGGAAGTATTTCATATAGCTGAAATTAAGCCATAACCATTCTCTTATACAAAAATAGAGTGTGTTAAATTAAAATAACTGTAAATATATAAACATACTTTTAAAAACCTTTACGTTTTTTGTAAAAATAACCATATACTTAATAAGAAAGAATTTTAGCTGTAAGGACCATTTACATACTATTTAAATCCTAATTAAAAATAAAAAAATAACTATTGGTTAGCTTCGTGGATTACCAAAAAGCTTTTGATAGCATCTAGAGTTAAGCTATTCTGATTTTTTAGAAAATGCAATAATTGGCCATAGATACACAATTTTGATTAAAAATAGGTGTAAAAATGCTACTTTAACAGTACGCTTACACAGATGCGTAAAGCAAAAGGCCCCATTTATTTCAAACTTTTTATTTTAAGTTGGAGGACATCTTTAAGAAACAAAAATAAACCTATCTTTGATAAGAAGTAAAAATTGAAAAGAAAATCGGGAAACAAAATTAAATAAACTTATTATATTGAAATATCTTTAGCATTATATTGCTAAAAAAACTAAAAAAAAATGCTAATTAAATTGATTGTAATTGATAAATTGAAGACATATGAAAACATTGTAAACGTGCTTTCATTAACATATATCAAAAGTGTTAAAGCACAAATATAACCTCAAGAAAAAAAAATCAGTAAAGGCACCTGAAAATTAATAGAAAAAAGACAGGAACTGAAGAAAAAGAGATTAAATTTATAAAATAAGCAGCAGAGAAAACATTTATAGGAAAAATAAAAAATCAAAAATAAAGAAAGCTTGTATAAAGGACAAACCGAAAATATATTGACAGGATAGTTAAAATGGCACAAAATACACTCAATAAAGATAATTTGAAAGAGCTATAAGAAAATGTAAAAAAATTAACTGGCAAAAATAAATACAGTAGTAAAGGTTAAGGTTGGACAAATATTATGCACAGCAAAACAACAGCTAGCAAAATGATTGAGTTTTTTAGTGAAATAATGAGTAGATAGAATGGAAAAAAGAAAAACAGAATTAATCGAAGTAAATGTGGATCTACCAGCAAAAAAAATAATACAAATTATCAAATAAACAGAAAAAAGAAACGCATCTGGAGTTAATCAGATTGCAGCTGACACGTTGAAGATAAATATAGATATATCGGCAGAAATACTCACTCCATTTATGGGTAAAATATAAAAATAAAGGAAATTCCTAAGAGAATGGAAAAACGGGTCATTTTTAAATTGTCAAAAAAAATAACTGTACTAAGTGTTGCAAACAAAATATTCTCTAGGGTTATCTTAAATAGAATACCGGTGGAAATAGACAAGAGAATACGTAAAGAGCAATATGGTTTTAGAAAAAGGAAGAATTCGTAGAACTTCAGTTACCATTGTACCTGATATTCGTGTATTTAAAGAAGATTTTTTACTTTTTGGAAAGAAGGTGTACATGAAATAGTCTTGTAGAATTAGGCTTTCCAGAAAACTAATAAATCTTATCAAGGAAGAACACAACGGTTCTTATTACAGAGGGATTAATGCTAGCAAATTATCACTAAAGTTTTAATCAAAGATACGACACGGCTGTATATTATCGCTTATATTGTTTGTAATTGTAGTAGATAATATTTTACCCAATGCTCTGATAAAACCATAATAGAAGTATTCAATAGAGCCTTTGAAAAACTTAAAAAATTTAGCTTTTGCAGACGATATATGTTTATTATCAAATAATGTAAACCAAGAGCAAGAGAAATCAGTAGAAAAGCAGTAGAGAAGGACGCAGAGGAGGTGGCCCTTAGAATAAACGCCAAGAAGACCAAAGCGATTTTCATAAATGTAAAAGTACCAGGACACTTGCCTGTAAGTAGTAAAATAATAGAAAGTATCTAAGAGTTTACGCACTTGGGAAGTGTTGTAGTTGAAGAGAATGAGGGTTCAAAGACGTGGCTAAAATAAATAAAGCGAGAGCATGCCTATACTACTATCTAATGCTTTGAAAGTAAATCATATTTTAATTAAAACAAAATTAATGTGTTTAAGGCTACAGCAAAAGCAGTGTGGTTGCATGGCTCTGAAATGTGGCCGATTTCGAATGTAAGTTTCGAGTATAAGTTACAAATTCTTAAAAATAGGAGACTACGGTTAATTTTAAAAATGTTGTGGTAAGAGACATTATTAAATAGGAAGCTATATGAAAGAACGGAGATGAATGAGGAAGTCAGAAAAAGAAAATATGGATAGTTTAGTGATATCTGAGAAAGGAAGAATTGGAAGTGTGCAAAAGAGTCTAGACTAGAATTAGCAAGAAGGAATACGAAGGAACCATCTTAAAGAAACGCGAAAAACTGTGGAACGTGAACAAACTAAATCGTGGCGCAGACAAAAAAGGATGGAGCAAATATCAAATTTTCCTATGTCACGTCAGGGAACAATAAGTATTACAACTACTATTAAACTGAGATAGACAACTTATGGAAAATTACATAATGAAGAGGAACATTTTACTAATTCAAAGATATTTTTTACTAAAGAATATATGCTTCCCGTACTATTGTTTGGAACAGAAATTTGGACGTCAACAAATCTATTATCAACAAAGTTAGCGTCAGCTAACAGAATATAGAGCGCGAATTGATTGGAGTAGCTCTTCTCCTTCTTAAGGTGCTATCTCCCCACGGAGGTTGGCAATCATTCTCGCTATTCTCACTTTTGATGCGGCTGCTCTAAACAGATCTAATTATGTGCATTTATACCATTTTCTTAGATTGTCCAGCCACGAAATTCTTCTTCTTCCCACTGACCTTTTGCCTTCGATTTTTCTTTGTATTTGGATCCTCTCATTATGTGGCCAAAGTATTCTTTCTCTTCTGTATCTTGAAAACAACCTCTTTCTCTTTCCCCATCCTTTCAAGGACTTGGTCATTGGATATTCTGTCTCTCCATGATATTTTTAAGAGTCTGCGGTAAATCAATAACTCGAAATTCTCTTAATATTATTTTTCTTTAAGGTCTATGCCTCTGCTCCATATATTAATATGGAAAGGACATCGCACTGCGCCATGCGAGTTCTTAATTTTAAATTTAAATTTTTATTAGTGAGGAATGATTTCATCCTTATGAATGCTGATATTGCCATTTCTATCCGCTTATTTATTTCTACAGTCTGATCGTGTTCCTGAATTAATGTTGTACTTAAATATTGATATCTATTTACTCTTTCTATATGTTGGTTGTTAATTATTATGGATTGTTGTACGTTAAACATTGCTTTATTAATTACGATATATTTAGTTTTATTGAGATTTATTTTAAGGCCATATTTCATTTACATTTGTAGCGATTATTACCGTATCATCGGCATAACGGATATTATTGATTACTTTTTCATTCACTATTACGCCGGTTGTAACCTCTGAAAGGGCTTCTTGGAAAATTTGCTCGCAGTATAAATTAAATAACATGGGTGACAAGACGCACCCTTGTCTCACTCCTTTATATATCTCAATTTCTTTTGATGTTTCCTGTTCTACTCGTATTGTTGCGTTCTGCCTCCAGTATAAATTTTCAATTAAGTTTATTGTGCGTTCCTCGATACCCTTTTGTTTTAGTATTGCTAATAGTTTTCTATGATTTACATTGTCGAACGTCTTTTCGTAGTCAATAAAACATAAATGTAGTTCAACATTAACGTCACGACATCTTTCTATTAAGACGTTGATAGCAAATAGTGCATCGCGTGTGCCCATGTCATTCTTGAAGCCAAATTGAGTTTCTCCGATATCTTCTTCCAATTTTTTGTATACTCTATTGTGAATTATTTTTAGCAGTATTTTAAGAGTATGGCTCATGAGGCGTATACTTCTATGTTCAGCACATTCTTTCGCATTTTCTTTCTTAGACAACATTATGAATGTTGAGGTTAACCATTCTTGAGGAATACTACCCGTTTCATAAATTGTATTGAACAAATCTACCAAGGCATCCAAATTGTCATCCTTTATTATTTTAATATTCTTATTTTTCAGCAATTTAAGAATATTAAAATAATAAAGGATGACAATTTGGATCCTTCGAAGACCTGGAAAGAGTAATGAGAAGAATCGCGGTGGTTAGTGACGAAATGGGACTAAGCCTAAACACAAAGAAAACAAAATTCATGATTATCTCTAAAAGAAACTACTATAACGTTAACTTAAATATTCAAGGAGAGCAGATTGAAAGAGTAAAGAAATACAGATATTTAGGCACTATAGTCAACGATAAAAATGATAATACCAGCGAAATAACCTCTAGGATAGAACAAGCAAGAAATGTATTCTTAAATATGAGAAATATCCTATGCAGCAATGACCTCTCCCTAACACTTAAATTACGAATAGTAAAATGTTATGTTCACTCCACACTTTTATATGGAATGGAAGCATGGACATTGAACAAACTTCTTATGAAAAAATTAGAAGCATTAGAGATGTGGACATATAGGAGAATTCTGAGAATCTCATGGGTCGAAAAATAAGAATACGGATGTCTTAAACAGAGTGAATAAACAGGAAACGGAAATATTGGATGAAATTAAACGGCGCAAACTTCAATATTTGGGACACGTGATGCGGGGGGAACATTATTATCTGTTGCAACTTATCATGCAGGGAAAAATCAAGGGCAAACGTAGTATGGGAAGAAGAAGGATGTCGTGGCTGCGCAATCTTAGAGAATGGTATAACTGTAGCTCCAATCAACTCTTTAGAGCAGCAGTTTCAAAAGTGCAAATTGCTATGATGATTTCCAAACTCCGTAGCGGAGATGGAACATAAAGAAGAAGAAGATTATTTTAATCAAATCAACTGGAAGTTCATCTGGGCCGACTGCCTTATCACATTTACTGTTTTCAATAGCGTACTTAACTTCTTCTCTTGTTATTTTTTGCCAATTTGGCATCGTTGGTGGAGTTCTTATAGTTCTTATAGTTCTTTCTTCATGGAATAGATCTTGTATATATTCTTCCCATCTTTTTATCTTTTCTTGCAGGTCTAATATTAATTTACCATTTTTATCTCTTATCGTGCTTTTATTCTTCTTTATTCCTATACCTGTAAGTTCCTTTATTTTTCTATGCATGTTAAACGCATAATTTTTCTTTTCTAGTTCTTCTATTTCATTACATTTTTTATTCATAAATGCCTCTTTCGCTTCTCTTATTTTATTTTTTATTTGTTTGTGTATTTCTTTATATTTCTCTATGTTTCGTCCTTTATATTTCCTTCTTTCTTCCATCAGAGTCATTATTTCTTGAGTCATCCATTGTTGTTTTGCTTCATTTCGTTTGTATTTCAGTTTATCTTTTCCAGATTGTAATATTGCTCCCTTTATATTATTCCATTTCATGTTTATGTCTGTTATATCTTTATTATTAACTTCTGTAATATTTTTCAGATTATTTTCTATTTCTTTCGATAATTCTTCTTTGATTTCTTCATTCTTTATCATTTTTGTATCTATTTCCAGGATGTGCATCTTCTTTTTCAACTTTTTTAATTTTATCTTAAGGTCTGCAACTAGAGGGTTATAGTTGGAATTGATGTCTGTTCCGGGATATGTCTTTACTGAGGTAATAGAATTCTTATATCTACTATTTATCATAATAAAATCTAGTTGGTTTCTGATTACATTCTGTTCTGTATGCCTTGGTGATGTCCAAGTATCTAATCTTCTTTTTGGCAGCTTAAACCATGTGTTCATTAAAGTCATATTGTTACATTGACAAAATTCTATTAATCTTTCACCTCTTTCATTCCTATTACCTAATCCATAATTTCCTACTATATTGCCAACATTACCCTCTCCCACCTTGGCATTATAATCACCCATGATTATATTAACTTCTCTGTTTTTGTTATTTTTAACACTTCGTTTAACTGTGAATAAAACTTTTCGATTTCGTCTTCACTTTTGTCTTTTGTCGGAGCATACACTTGAATTAGATTTATATTGCTTGCGTCCGCTTTTAGTTGTATTAAGATAACTCTTTCTGAGTACTGAACTACGTTTATAACTGACCTTTGAATCATCATCATCATCATTAGCCATCTTCGGTCCATTTCTGAACATAGGCCTCTTTCATGTTTCTCCAGTGTTCACGATTTTGAGCCTCTCTGATCCATGCTAACCCGGCCGTTTTCTTAAGGTCGTCGGTCCAGCGCATTGGGGGTCGTCCTCTGTTTCTTCTTCCTAGGTATGGTCTCCATTTTAATAAAGTGTTAGACCATCTTCCATCTTGGTATCTAGCAACATGTCCTGCGTAACCCCACTTCAGTTCTGTCACTGCCTCCACAACATCTTTAACTTTCGTGATGCTTCGAATCCATGTATTCGTTCTACGATCTTTTAGGGATATTCCTAACATCTGACGCTTCATTGCTCTTTGCGTCACTTTCAATTGGCTCATTGACTGTTTGGTGAGGGTCCATGTTTGTGCTCCGTAGATCAACACCGGTAATATGCACTGATCAAATAGTCTGCTACGTAAACGCATAGGTATATTTTTATTTTTAGTGTTTTACTTAGTTTTCCGAACGCGCTCCATGCTAGTCTTTTCCTGCGGTTTATTTCTATTTTTTGATTAGGCCTTCCTAACGTTATCATATTTCCAAGATATATATAGCTTTCTACATTTTCGAATTCTATGTTTCTTACATTTATTCTTGGATTTTCTGGGCACATTACTTTTGTTTTTTGTAAATTCATATTTAAACCAACTTTAGATGCTTGCTGTTCTAAATCAGTTAACATATTCTGTAGCTCCTCAGAGTTTTCTGTGATAAGTGCTACGTCGTCTGCATATATGAGATGGTTTAGACGTTTTCCATTTATTAGTATGCCTCTGTTGTCCCAGTTAAGTTGTCTGAATATATCTTCGATAACTAACGTAAATAATTTGGGAGATAACGTATCTCCTTGTCTTATGCCGCATTTAATTGGGATAGGTTTAGTATGTTCATGAAGTTGTATTGTCGACGTTGCATGTTCATATATATATGATAAAAGCATTGAGTACCGATGATCTACCCTTGCATTATTTAGCGACCTTTTGATTGCCCAGTGCTCTACGCTATCAAAGGCCTTCTTAAAATCAACAAAGGCCATATGTACATTCAGATTATATTCTACTGATTTTTCTAGGAGAATTCGCATATTTAATAGATGTTCATGTGTACTGTAGTTTGTTCTAAATCCAGCCTGCTCTACTGTCAAATACTGTTCTATTTTGTTATTAAGTCTATTTGTAATAATTTTTGTCAATAGTTTATATACCTGTGAGAGTAGACTGATTGGTCTATAATTCTCCAAATCCGCCTTGCCTCCCTTCTTATATAATATTACAATTACCGCATTGTTGAAACTTTCGGGTACTCGTCCTTCCATGAGACATTTATTGTAAAGATCACATAGCTTTGATATTATGGGTTTTCCTCCTGCTTTTATCATCTCTGTCAAAATTCCATCTTCTCCTGGCGCCTTGTTATTCTTCATCTGCCTGAGTGAGTGGTATACTTCTTCTATTGTTATTTCGGGCATCTCCTCTGATCCTATGTTGGTTATTTTTGTTTTGTATTCTCTCCTGTTCTTCTTGTTTCTTTGAACTGTACAAGTTTTATAAAACTTTTCTGTTATTTCTAGCATAGTTTCTCGTTGTCGTATCTCTAGTCCTCTCTCATCTTTTAATACCACTATTTGTTGTTTTCTATTACTTCTTAAGCTTTTCAATCCCCTGTTATTTTCTATTATTTTTTCTACTTCTATTTCATAGTAGTTTTCGAGATCCTTTCTTACTAATCTTCTCGTTTCTTTGGCCATTTCTCTAAATTCGTCATAGTTACCTTCTCTAAATAACTTTCTCTTTTATTCTATTTTAATCTTAGTTGTTTGCTTTAGTTTCTCTACTTTTTGTTTTTTCCTTGGTGCAACTTTATCAGCGGTATCTTTCATTATTTCGTTCAGTATGATACTTTGATCATCTAAGTTTTTACTATTCCATGTCTCTTCTATTTGTTGCAGTGCATTTTGTAGATCTTGCTGATATTCGTCCGTTTTCTCCAATAATCGTTGAGTGTCTGGTAGATTATATTTTTCTTTTCTTTTCTTTTTTGTTATTTTGCTATTAATATTTATTTTAGCTCTAACCATTCTATGATCACTGCCTATGTTAAAAGAATTTAGCGTTGTTACATCTTTTACTATATCCTTATCCTTTGAGAGAATATTGTCTATTTCGTTCTTTGTTCGGGTGTCCGGAGATATCCACGTCCATTTACGTTGTTTTTCTTTTGAAAATGAATTCATTGCATAGATCTTGTGGCGTGTTAAAATTCAAGCATCATTGTTCCGCGCTCGTTCCTTTCATCAAAACTGTAGGGTCCTATATATTCTTCGTTTTCTTCTTGTTTATTGCCTAGCTTTGAATTAAAATCGCCTATGATGAGGATATAATTAGTATTTTCTTTTGATAGAATATCATTGATGCATTCGTAGAAGCTTTCCATTTCTTCATCATCATGGGCAGTTGTTGGGGCATAACATTCTATTATTTTTAATTTGTGTTTATTTGATATTTGTATTGTTACTGATGCGACTATCTGTTTCGCTATCTAGCCTGGTTATATTGTGTATTAGTTTTTATTGATCATAAAACCTACCCCACGTTGGCTTTCGTTTTCTGATCCTCGATAATACAATAAGTTACCTGATTCGAGTATTATACTTTCTTATCCTCTGCGCCTTATTTCGGATAATCCAATAATATCCCACTTTATTTTAGTTAGTTCATGCTCCAGTTCATATATGTGTTGATCGTGTAGTAGTGTTCTGGTATTTATGGTTCCAATCATTAGTTCAGTTATTTTTTGGCGGCCTGTCCTAACCCGGGGATTCTTAGCACCCCTGGTCTGCCTCATTATCCGACCGCCGCCATGGTCGGGGATAAGCGAACCGCCGGGGACTCGGGGCCTTTCCTTAGGGTTTAATATCATCATGAAAGGTATTTTGGCATTAAAACACCACGCTTGCCATGCGGGTTGGTGAGTTGGTTTAGGATAAGGTACGGTAAATTTTGTTAGGTATGATAGGACTTTGGGTAGGGACTTGATTTCCTCCTGTTATAGGAGGCGGAGGATAATCAAGAGCTCACGTAGGCAGGGTCGCCACCCCCTGAAATAGGTCTGTCCTTTACCGGGATCGCAAAGAAGTACCTATTCGCTACCTTTGAATAGTATTTTTTATTAGAAAAGCTACTCCATATCTATGATAGGGATCATTCCCGTCTACATAGTACATATATCCATTTTTAATTGGTTTTTCTCCTATTCCTGGCCACTGAATATCACTGAGACCTAATATGTCTATATTCAGTCGTTCCATTTTGTAGTTTTCCAGCTTTAAATAAGCTTGTAACATTCCACGTTGCAACTTTAATTGGGAACCCGGGGATTCTTAGCACCCTCTGACTATTCAAAGTCTGCCGGGGACTGAGGACCTTTCTTAAATTTTGATTTGCCATGATGATTTATACTAGGGATCATTAATTAAATTAAGTAATAATTAATGAGTACTAATGAGGTGGTTTCCCGTTGCCTTCCTCATCGCAGCTCCAGAGTCGGTTGAATCTTATACGAAAGTCGTCTCTGAATCTCTAGTATCAAACCGCTCAATGCCAGTCAGTTTTGGTCCGCCCTGGGTATTTTATTTCCCCAGTACCCACCAAATCTGGTGAGCATTCCCCTATCCGCCACCTGAGGAGGCACCCGAAGGGGGACTGGCAACCCCACTCGGGGGAGTAGCTCTAAGAGACGGAAAAAGAAATGAGAATGAGTAGACTTCGAAGCCAGATCGCAAGATATATGGACAGTTGGCTTCTTGTTAAATGTTCTGTTTGGATTATTCAGAAAAATAAAACATATTACGTTGCCACTAACTTGTCATATATTCACATATCGTTAGATTTAGTTCATATGGCGACTGTCAACAAATGTATGTTCTCATCCGAATAACAATCATTCGGATAACTGATGCTTTACTGTACCTTTAGTACATTTTATTTTTTTTTTAATGGCACATTTTTATTACTTATAAGTGATATTTAAAAGGTTTACTTACAAGATTGCTCATAATTGATCTCTAAAAATAGCATAAAGAAACATATCTTGAAGGAGAGAGCTGAGGAAATAAATTTTATTTTATAGGTATAGAAGGAAAAGGAATTTATTTAATTAGATATAATCTACAATTTTTGTATCTTTTTAAGAATAAAAGATTGTGTTTTATTTGTTTTACATTTTTGTATTTTTTATTGCAAAACCATTGTTCACTCTTTAAATCTGATGTTTGATCACATGCATGCCAAACAATGTTTTTATAATGTTGATTAAAACAAGTTGTGCAGCTACCACTTAAATACATTTTAGCGATGAGCGAAGCTAAACGGAAAACGAGTGCGGAACAAGAAGTGGCAAACGCTAGTTTAGCATTCAAATTGGATTATAGCACACCCGTGCCTTCGGGCACGCTGCATTTCTGAGCTGATGTAGCCCGATTACTTTTTCTCTGTGTCGTGCGATTAGAAAAACATCTACCCACTCTGCCGGCCACAAAACCAAGTGTTCGTGATTAATTGCCACGCGTCACAAAATATCAACTGTCGCTGCCGAATAAGTTTATAAATTAATCGCGAACATGCAAGTTGTTTTAGCGACATGTCGCAACGTGGGCTTGAAACTTAACAACAATGTCGCCTTTGTTCGTTATCATTACATAACACGGCCCTGCTTTCGTCCGAGATAAAGGCTGGGCTGCATGGGCGGCAAAAATTAGTTTTTTGTACGCATACCTCCATAATAATTATTATTATATAAAGTTTGGCAGACCATTTCCAAATATTGCTCTTGTTTATTATATGTGCAATTGATTCTGATTTTTCCAGTCGTTTTCAATTCGATTTCTTTACATATTTGTTTCTTATGTTTATACGATATCTTGTGTCTATACATAAATTGATACAAACTGAATTGATAAAACAAGTTATACAAACACTTTATTATAGGGAAATAGAAGAAAATCTTTAAATTTCAACGTAAGCATTGGCGTCGTCAACCAATTCCCAGCAGTCGGGGATGGAATACAGTTTTTGAAAGAACGAGGTTTGGGATATTGCTAAAAACTTCCTCAATCGTTGCCTCTAAGTCACCCAATATGCAAGGTTTTATTTGGTACACCTCATATTGAGCAAGATCTAGATTTTCTAGAGGCTACTCATGGGGTCCGCGTCGTCCTACCCAATGTTCTGGAGAATACTGGGCTAACCACGCACGCACAGTAAGAGCCAAATGGGGTGGTGCACCATTTTGCTTGAATATGAAGTCACCGATATTATTCTAGTCAGATACTGTACGCCACACGTAATCTACAAGCATCTAAATGTAACGATCTACATTTATAGTGCCACGCATAAGATATGAGCATATACTACTCGAAAAATTTGAAATCCTTTGTACTGCCGTTTGCTTAGAGACTGTTTTGATCATGACTCCAGTAATAGTATATTTCTACAATTAATTTTAGTACCTAATTACTTTCTATCTATTACTCTTTTGTTGTAGTCACCAACACGTCAAGTCTAATGGGAGATATAGGATCTGTGACTAGTAATATTATAGCCCCTCTGAGACGTTCACGAAAAACAAGAAATGGGTTGTTTTGTAATTTTGAGGCAATAAGGATAAAGAACCAACGGAAATTTATTGAGAGATAAAAAACCATTTTCACAAGTCTATGAGAAGCACAAAGAGCTCAAATAAAGTATTAATTTTAGCTGGCGTACAGCGTTGTGAGAAAATCTTACATCATTTTCAAAATTAAAAATAATTGAACATATAATTCAAAATTGTGAAATATTCTCCAGCTACTTACACTCTATATTGTATGAGTTACAATAATTGCCTCATGATGTTGGCTTTAATCTTTTCTCCTTCAAAGAAAATTAAATACTGACTGTCTTCAAAACGTGAAAACAGCCAGTAGCTGCCAATCATCGGTTGACAGGTAACAAATATCGAGGTTGTACAACTTAGTAACTGTTTGGTTTCGAAAAGTAGCTTCATAACAGACAGTACGTATCCAATCAAACAACATAACTAGCATGGTCTTGACATTAGTGAGACTATTGTGCATTTTCTTTGGATGTAGAGAATTAGGAAATTTTATAAGAACGGCTCATCCTTTCTTTCTAGATTGTAACCCTAGACCATATTTCGCCTCTATTTATGACCTTAAGAAAATTTAGTGCATTGGTAAATCTTTAAATAAATAATTAGCAACTGAAACATAATGCTCTTTTTACTTTGCTAACAGTAGTCATGGAACGAATTTTTCCGCGACACGTTCCATGCTGAGATCTCCCGTCATAGTTTTACACACTTTAATTATTGGAACTCCCAACCTCTCCCATATTCTAATTTTTGTAGATGTCTGCTGATGGATATTTTTAACAGATTCCTGTCCACATCAGAATCGTTTGTACCATCTTATTATTGATCACAATGCACTTATTGCATGATTTCTGAAAGCTTGTATGAATCACTCCAATAGTTTCTGCAGACAAATATACGACTTCCACAAAAATTTATATGAATACGTTGCTCTACACACATCATTTAACTCTCAACCGATCCGCCTAGTAAAATTGTCCTTATTTACGCATGCGTATAACAGTCAACTCTCATCGGTTGTCAGATTACATCGCGGCGTCACACAATTTCATTACATTAACATAGGCTCGATATTTTCGGAACAGACTTAAACATTACTTAAATCTAAACTAATATTAATATGCAATAGCAACCAATTTCCATCTTGTGGTCATAGAATTTCCCAATTTTTGTGATTTCTTCTTTGAAATGCAATTACACCAATCTTGAATTAAAAATTCGACTAATTCAGCCTTTATTATGAGTTTCTTTTTACATGCTGTCTTTCGCCGTAAGTTTTCTGTATGATTGAGCCCCAGAGGCAACGTTAGCAGTTTATACAATTTTTACCTTTAAACAGGCCTTTTTTATTAGAAAACATATAATTCTAAAATACTATAAGGTTTATAGATACGATATATAGCCGATTAACTACTCGGCCAGACTTGCATCTCCATACCATGAAAGAAGCTGAATGTTTAATTGTAGGAAGTTTATATATTCTTTTGTAGGACGTTTCTTAACATACTATTTATGATTAGATAGTATATTTTATTAGCGCCTTATAGTTCAATTTCTATGTTTGTTAGTCCACTGCAAAGATAAATAGCGCTTCTGTTGTTACATTTTTTTAATCCACAAACAGCTAATTTTTATCTTATAGTGGATATACAAGCACTCACATCGGTATCTTTGTCCTTTAATTTGATTTATTTAATAGAATTCAGACTTTTATTGGCCAGATTTGTTTTTCTTAAGACAGCGCTATCTCAAACCGTGCTTTTCTTTAATTGCTCACTATGTTGGCTGGAAGCAACGTGTTTTTAAAAAGATAATGAGCAGAGGCGTTCCTCATACAACAATAACAGCCAAATAATTAGTATAATTAGGGAAATATGCGAAAAATATATGGGAAAACAAACTTTTTCACACCGCTGTAACTTGTTCCGGCCGAGCGCATGCTGCGACTACGCCACTGTCGCTTCAGCTGTATTGTGGTCTTGAGAACTACTTAAAACCTGTAGTCAGATCAAAAGTGCTAGTTTGTACAATTATAATATTCTACTATCGGAAAGCCATCAAGAGCTTGTGCAACAATACAAAAGATTACCGAACTTCATATAGTGTCTACCATTTTGAATATTCACCAAACATAGCACCTGACTACTATCTGTTTGATCCCTTCAAAGGGCACCAACCAGGTGGCAAGGATTTCTACACTTACAATGAAGTAAAAGGAATCATACATGCATGGTTATTCGGTCAATCAAGAATAATGCCATTAGTTAAATACCAGCACACCTGCCTAATCATAAACAATTAGTACTTGTAATATCTGCTTAATTATGCTTTTATTTTAATATTAGCTGTAATTACTACACTTCAAATGTTACACCTTCAATTACGTTATACAGTGAAGGACAGTGGTATATTACATGATTACAATTTACAAACAAGTTTTTGTTGCTACTATTTATTTTAACTACTGTTATGATTTGTACCCCAATTTACATGCTAATCTATATTTTTTGATATCTTTATGAAGCAGTTTCCCAAAATTTGTTTGTAATGAGTTTGTTTGTTTTGTCGAAATTTTATATTTTTGCATATTTTAAATAAATATTAAGATTCAGGGTTTACTCAATACTGGTGTGGAAAAATACTTCTCCATAGTCTTTGTTGTGGTTAACAGTAATATTTTTGGCCGCCGTGAGCCTTTTGGTGTAATAATAAATTATAGAGTGTTAAGTAAATTAATTGCTCTTTTTAATCTTTTTGGTTGCTATTTTAAAGTTGCTCTTAAAGTTTTATAAAAAAATGATTTACTTTAAACCAAAAATTGTGTAGATTTGTATTGAAAGTAGTCTTTAATAAATATACAAAATTTAAAACTGCGTTGCACATATTTTGTCAGAAATGCTTTTTTGATTTGCTCTAAGTATCAATAGAAATAGAAGTTTGTAAAGTTTAGCTGATTAATAATATTTAGATACAATTACAGCTCATTTTAAAGCTTTGACGGTTATTTCCATATAATATCCTGCTTATTTAGGATTTACAGCCATATGACTGATTCTAAGCATTCTGTTTTTTATAACTAGTAAGAGTCGTAGATAATTTTCCAAAGAATTTGATTATATATAGTAAAGCCTATTTTTCTTTAGATATTTTGGTCAATAAACACCAATTATTTAAGCACATATACGCGTGTGCACAGTTGGGTGTTACAGATCCCTTTTTTTTCAAAGAAATAATGCCGAAAGTGGCAACAGTTAACAAATGGTACGCATAGAAATTTAGTTCCTAAATTGTTTTACATTTCAAGATATACCTCTACATAATCCCAACAAGAATACTGCAAGACAAACAATAATATTTTTAAGGCAATTTTTGTGGAACGGGGAGACGATTAATTACAAGTGAATTTTTAGATTAAATAGCTTCTAACAGCTTGTAGATATATTTAAGGAAAAGAATGTCCCAATAGTGACTTTAAATAATTATTATTAAATTTACTTTATAATAGGTGTATAAATAAGTTCTCAGCTTTTTTCTGCAAAATTAAAGTTTTATTTAAAAACAAACAAAAAAAGCTTAAGTATCAAAGTATTCTCCGTTGGCATCGATGACCTTTTGCCATCTTTCGGGTAGCTTGCGAATTCCCTGGTGATAGAAGCTTCAAGACGATAATGTTATCGATGCATTTCGGACTTCTTCTTCTGTTTTGAAGTGCGTATCAGCCAAGTGATGCTGTAACGACCGGAATAAATGATAATCGGAAGGGGCCATGTCTGGGCTATACGCCGCATGTGGGAGAAGTTCCCAGCCTAACGCGTCTGCAGCTCATCCGTGTCAAATGTTTGAGGGCGTCCAGCGCGTGGTAGATCTTCAAGACTAAACTCTCCTCCGCGATATCTTTGGTGCCACTTTTTGCACGTTGCATGACTTACAGCTTTCTCACCATATGCAGCACAAATCATTTCGGTGGCTTCAACAGCGTTTTTCTTAAGATGAACGCGAAGTGGTTAGAAAATCGAATATGCTCTTTTGTGATTGCCATCGTGAACACAGCTGATTATTGAAGTTATGTGCATCAAACGCCAAATCGCATGATGTTTCGAAAGACCAAATGTCATTGCTTTAAAACCGCAAGAGGGCGGACTAATACGTTACATATAAACGGTGATTTGCGTCCTGTGAAATCTAAAGCTGAGAACTTATTTATTATTATAGTTTAATTGATAACAAAATGGTAGTCCACAGAATTATGCAAACTCCCCATTTTTAACAGTTTAGTGAAGAAAGTTATGATCCAAATAGTTGGATAAATGTCTTCATACCACAGCCAAAAGTATTAGGAGGCGCAGAAGTTATCAACCTATCGAAAGGTGCTTTTATTTTGCAAATGGTGTCTCAACTTTGACATTTATGAAGCAAATAAAAGCAGAATACACGTAGACAAACCGTGATTCACTATATTCCTCAAAGACGTAGAATAATTGTTTTTGACAAATAATCGGTCGGTGGTTTTGACTCAACGTGAATTTAGTCGTCGATTTTCTGGTCGTGTGTTACTAACTGGGCAAATACTGCGGCGTTTAGTTGCTCGCCTCAAGGATACTGGCTCAACACGGAGTAACAGACGCGACCGCCCCTGGAGTAGCCGTTTCTTCGAGAATATCGTTGCTGTGGCTGCAGATCTTCAACACCACCCTCAAACATTAACCAGATGACTGGCCACGCAATTGGGCATCAATAAATGTACTTTAGAGTAAGTTTTGGTGAAAGATTTGAAGATGTTCTCGTACAAAGTGCAAACAGTGTATTATTTATTGTGTGTAAAATTTACCCAAGCCCTCCTAAACTTCGACAACGTGATTTTCCATTGAAAATCATCATGAAGCGACGAGGCACATTTCCATCTATGCGAATAAGCAAAATTTTGGCTTTTGGGGCATTTAAAATCGGCGTGTAATGCACGAAGAACTATTATATCCTCTCAAAGTCACTGTTTGGTTCGGCGTTTAGAGAGGAAAGATAATTGGTCCATATTTTTTCAAGGATCGCGTCGGCAACATTGCTACTGTTGGTGGTAAGCGCTACATAACCACGATCAATGACTTCTTGCCGCCGCAAATTGACGAATTGGGTTTGGAAAACATGGTTCCAGCTGGTCGGTGTAACTGCACATACTGCACGAGCGACAATGGACATTCTAAAGCAAGTGTTTCTCTGCCGGTTAATCTCTAGTTTTGTCTATTTGCACTGGCCATCAAAATTTCCCGATTTGACCGTTCCAGACATAACAAGCCATAGCCCCTTAGCGGCTCTAAAGAAGAACATTCAACAAGAAGTGTATAATTTGTCGCCAGAAGTTATGAAATCTGTAAAACTAACCTAAATGTGCATCAACATTAGCCACTTGACCGATATTATCTTTGCGACTTAATAAAAACAAATTTAAACGTTTAAATAATACATAACATAATAAACAAACTAAACCAATTATTTTTATTTACAAACAAATTTACTGCATTAGGGAATTGAGTGATGACTTTTGCGCCACCTTGTAGTTAGTCGATAATGCATCTTTGTTGCACTTATTTTTCTGGAGTGGTGCCATTAAGAATTTTTTCTTGGCGATCTATTTGTACGGCCCTCCCATCATACAAATTAAATTGAATTATGCTGTTGCTTTTTCGTCAGACCTGCGCTGATTCGGGCATTGTTTTTCGGGCTTTCTTAATAGCTGCTCTTAGCAATGTTTGTTTTATTCATTCCAAGGGTCCCAGGAGGCTTGTTTTAAATTGAGTTATATTCCTATTTATTGTTGGCAAATATATTTTTAAGCAACACTAAACTGCCCACAAATATTTAAGCATCTTATTTAGCTGCAGGTGGTTCTCTCCTTTCTCATAGATTTTATTTTACCATTTAGAATTACTAGCCATCACTTAGTGTCTATTTTACTCTGATACCCTAGTGTTAATGTAATTTTTATTTTCAATAGCAACAAAAATATGAAATAATGTTTTTAAGTTTTATATGCCGATTTCAAATTCTTCACCTCGTTAATAGCACGGAAAGGCACGAACGATTTGACCTTTGACCCGTGTGACAGCAGCAGCAGCAGCAGCACTCATAATTAAATTGCAAAAGAATATGTAATGCATGCAGATAGTAATCGAAAAAGAAAATACACAATACTTATTGATAATAGTACAATCATTTATAAAAATTAAAATTTAGGATATCACTGATTAATCTCATCGATAGCACATCAAAAATTTTCTTGAGGCTTTCAACTCTTTGAAGACTTCTGGAATAAATTTTGGAATTTAGAGAACTCCACAAAGAGAAGTCGCACGACACATAACATTTTTCTTGACAGATAATGCCAATAGTTAGTGAAATTAGATACCAGAAAATTGTTAATGCAGTTGACTGTTGCGTGAATTGTATGGTAGGTGGCGCCATCCTGCTGGAACCACATTTGTTCCAGATCTATGTTGCTCAGTTGGTGCGAAAAAACTGGATGATCATGTAACAGTAATGATCGCCATTTACAATATTTCTTGCATCAAAGAAGTATGAGCCTATCACACCGTCTGCCCACAATGCACATCAAACAGTTTAGCGTACATTTATAATACTTTTAATAAGTTATGAAAGAATTTTTAAAATCCCAACTGCAACAATTATGAATCCATCGAGTTGAAAATGAGTTTAATAGTTTTCGTACCGTCTCTGCAAAGTTTCCACCGACTTTGCAATGCATTATTGGCTTAGGTTTTATATCTAACAAATTATTTGTCTACGCGAAATATTTATAGTACTTTTCGCAAGAAATTGTGTTGTAGTTTTGAAAATCTTTATTTGTAACGTTGTTGTTTTACTTTTCTTAGTAAAATAAAAATTTCTATTATAAGTTGAACTTCCTTGTATTTTAAGCATGATCGGTAGCAGAGTTATTAGTCAATAATGTGTAATTGGTTTGTCGGGTTTGGAATTGTTAAGTTAATTTTCTGATACTACCGTATATTGTAGTTTACATTACAATAGGTATTCTGGGCAATTATTAAAGTTAATTCGGATATTTCTTAATTATTTTATTTTCTTTCTTGTTTGGCTTCTGCTGTTGAGGAAAGGTTGATCGAAAGTGTCATTGAACTCGGATTACCTTAATAGTTTGCTATGAAGTTATTATCGTTCATTTGTGATACTAGTGTGCTAAAGACTTTGACAAGATGCACAACAAAGACATTAATCTTTTTCTTTACTATTCTAGTGCAAATGCCGTTTTTTTTTTCTTATAGGACATCATTGTTTTTTTAAACTTCTTGCTGATCTTCCAAATCATAAAATCCTAAGTACAAGATTTTACTTCTTTCTCGTTTCCATCTGGCTCTTATTTTTTTGAAAGTATTTGAAATATGTAAGTAAATGCAGGAATGTAGGCATCTATTCTATTTATGTATTTTCTAATGGAATAGTATACTGCGTCGTTAATATCGTTAGATACCTTTAATTGAATATTTATGTTAAAATCAGAACAATATCAAAACAAGTTGAGATGTCTACCACCAAATAAATTATGATAACATAGAACTCTCCATAAGGCTATAAAAGCTAGGCAATATAGAAGTAAAATGCAATAATCTAGTTGACAGACTCCAGGGAGCAACGAGAGAAGCCATACCGTGGTAATCCAAAAATTGAAACAAAGAGCACTCCATTACAGATAAAGAAAATGATGACAGAAGAGAAAAGGTAAGCCGATATAGTAGCGTATACAAATACTAGATAATAAAAAATATATAGTAGAACTAGCAACAAGCTACAATCAGAAAAAAGTATTTTGCAATACTTGCACTGGAAAGTTTCTTGCTGTTATACTAGCAAAATTATTTATTATTTTAGGATTGCCAATTATTTCGTTTATAGAAATTGGTGGTAGTTTACAATTTACTTACTTTTTATCACTATACTTCATGGCTTATTGAAGCTTATAAAATGTGTAAATTTATCTATGGAAGCTAGACAAAATGTTTATGTAGTAATTTTTCTATTTTGAATTCTTCTTATATTTGTTAATTATGTATACATTTCAAAACTCACTATCACTAAAATCTTTTATTGTGTGGTCTTCCATGATTTAAGTTGACGCGTGACGGTTGAGATATTAGGTGAGGAAGGATATATATTATAGTATACAATATTGTTAAGCATTTTAAGGGGATAAAAGTTAAATTATTGTTATTAAAAATTAATTAGAAATCAATAATGTAGAAGTTGTATGTTATATTTGTTTTGAAACATTTGTGATTATTAATTTTAATTTTGTTGGTGTGTAAGTTAGATTGAATATTATTTTGAATTCCATACCATGAGAGACACGCTGTTAGTTTGATCAAAGTTAGTTCAATTTATTATTGACCGATATATTTACTATTGTGTCACTCAGACATATTCTGATGACTGTGCTTAATCTCAGTTCAATTTTGTCATAAATGCATAAAGGTTTATTCGATGAAAATTAAATGACGACGCTTTTAGTATGATTGTTACTCTAAATTTCTTACCGTAATTGTGCTTTTGGGCCAAATGTAGGTTTATTTATTTAGTCAATTTTATGTATGTATGTAACTATTTATTAAAACAGATTTGGCATCTTTATTCTTTAGCATCCATAAAGTCATGCAACAGACGTTTCTTCCACTATTTTAATATATTTATTAGTAATACTGTACTATAATACTATTAGTAGCATGTATATTCACTTCGGGTCTCCCATATTCAATATTTGAGTTATGAAAAATGCCGATTTGTGTTTCTCATCGGCAATATGTAAATGAGGAAGAAATATTATGAAATAAACAAACACCTTCGTTCCTTCGCTCACTTCGTTTTTAAATTTTAGTTGTGATGGTTTTTCCGTTTTAACCGAGAGTTCGCCGGCGTGTTTTAACTGGCGTCGAGAGTTGCCACATCCCGGTAGTTCTTTGTTGAAAACCGATTGTCACATCGGGATACGTTACTTTGCCGACCCGATTTTCCTCTTCCCGGAAGTCGTTTTGGTGGCCGATTGCATTTCGGAAGTTGAAATTTTGCCGGCGGAAAGACTCGCAAACCTTTGACACCATCCAATTGGAGGACCCACATAAAAAAGACGCTTCCGATCAGCCCCGCAGCGAAGATTGGGGTAACTTGCCTTTTTTCCACCCACACTCTTTTTCCGTTTCCTTGATTCCTCAGGAGTACAGCACGGGAAGTAGATTTTTGCAGCTTTCAAAGGTGAGTTTTCCAGATATGGTTTTGTGATTGAAGTTCCTTTGTTAAAATTTTTAAAATTACGATACAGTCCACTTTTGGCCAAAACAAATTGCGTAACTAATAATGACAATAGAAAAAGGAATTATTTAAGTATACTTTAAATAAATCTCTTACGTAAAGTTGACGTGGTTTAATATGACAGTAACAAATATGGTGTTCAACAAACGTAAACTGTCATTTTGTGTTTTGTATTATGTAAAAATCACGTCAATTATAACTGTATAACCGCGATTTTGAACAGGATCAAGAAATAATGTGCTAAATTAAGAAATGGGGGATATCTCCTTCTTGGTTGGGAGGTCCAGAACATAGAGGAGTTTATCAACACGCCCACCAAAGATCTACTAAACGTGAAACTTTGGAGCTTACGATCTTGCAATCGGTTGTATGACGAATTACCTGTAAAGACCAAAGTGTAAGCCTTACAAATTTTAGCTGCAGCAGTATGTTAGACTTATTTATCTTCAATGACGAAACAACTTTTCATATGTCTGTAAAAGTTAATCGGCGCAGTAATCTAAAATCTCCGTGTAGTTAGACAGCATGTGCAAGGCTCACCTAGTCTTCTGCACTATTTAGAAGTAGAAGATGTATAGATAGTTTTTTGGAAAGTGTACCGTCACTGTTGGAAAATTGCCAACAATTGAGTGGAGGCGTAATGACTTTATTTTTCAAGCCGGCTGTCGGGCTCAAAGATGTAATTGAAAATATTTCAATAGAAATTTGCCACAAAGATGCCTAGGACGCAGACGACAACAAAACGATGCATCAATGCGAAGACCACCCTAGTAATCTAATTTAATCTCTTACAACTTTTTCTTTTAAACGTTTGTAAATGATACCGTCTGTGTTACCACTCCGTGCTAACCTCCAATACCGTCGTAACCTTATTACTGCTGCTATGGCTCTGGTGGATTATAATGTGTATAATCTGTCGTGTAATTATAGACAAACACATTAAGCGTTTGTAAAAAATGTAAACAAATTGGGGTGGTCTATATTTCAGTGTAATTATTTGGCATCCATTAGTTGTATTTTTTTAATATTTTACAGAATAACCTTGTACAAAAACATAAATTTTACGAGTTGTAATTCAGAAATTAATATTTTTGTTTAATCTGTGTATTCATATGCCAATATGTGTATAAGATGCAAACATGGTGTTTAGCAACAATTTCAAATCTTATGAAACTTTTATCCTCCGATCAGTGCATTAAGCTATATTTATCATATCTTTTGTAATCAAAAAGTTATTGAAGATATCATTATAATGAATATTACTTTATATTTTTTAATTTAAGTAAACCGCTAGAAAAAAATGTCCGTATCAAATATTTGTCAACTAAAAATAATGAGAATTACATAGAATATAAAAGATTAAAAAAGCAGATTCATGACTTGGCAAGGAAAACAAAAACAAGAGTACTGAGAAAGATTTACGAAAGGTCTAGAGGCAGATTTCTAGAGCCAACAAAGGCAAATATAGAGGTTTATAAGTCAACAAAGGATTGAAATGAAGGATTTGATTGAATACAAATACATTAAAAAAATGGGTTACTTATCTAACAGATTTACAAAACGAGTCAAATAATATTCTGCTAAACACAACTTTGAAATTAACGAGAATAATAGCGAAAATAATAAATAAAAGAATACAGCTGCAAGTAGAGCAGCAGGTCGATCGTGTAATGATGCCGTGCTTATAGTAAGACAACTGAAAGAAAAGTCACAGGAATATAACGTACAGCATATCCATGTCTAATAGACCTCAAAAAAGAGTTTGATAGGGTTCAAATAAAGGATGTCGTATATCTGTTATGTGATAAAAATATCCCTTTAGATCTAATAAAGACTGCCAAAAATGTTTGTGAAAATCACAAAGTAATCGTTAGAACAGAAGACGGATTTACAAAACAAAAAGAGGATACAGACTGCGAAATAAAGAGCTAAAGATTATCTGTTACGCAAACGACGCCATAATAATGGCAGAAAACAAGAAAGGCCAATTTCAAATTACTTCATAAAAATATAACATGTTAATATATAATAAAAAACAAAACAATAATAATAAGCAAAGAACTAATAAAATGTAAGCAAGTGGTCGAAAATAAAATAATTGAACAGGTAATAGAAGTGGAGTATCTATGCATCAACATGTCCAGTAATGGCAAAGCAGAAGAAGAAGAAAAGAAACAAATTAATAAAACAAACAGATTAATCTTAATAAACTAAAAACTAAAACAAAACCTAACACTAGCACAACAAAGACTATTAGAGACGATAGAAATAAGAGTAATTAGAAGAATCATAAATAAAGCATTAAAGGATAGAGTAAGAAGAGAAGATACAATGTGTATATGTAACGTGGGCAGTTTTAATAATTGATAAAAAAAGGCAGAATGGAACAAACATATAAAAAGTAATGGCATATGATAGAGTGATGAGAGTAGCAAGAGAAAAGTTGCCAGTTGGTAGAAGAGCGATAGGACGCTCCAGAAAACCATGGCGCGACAGTCTAAATTAAGGGGTAACCGAAGAAAAAACAGGCAGTTCTGCCTACTTTTTAAGATAGAAGAAGAAGTAATTCTTGCTATTACCAAAAAGTTGATTTAATAAAATGCACCAATTCAATTACACAAATCAAATTACTTAGTAAGTTATAAAACACTTCAGAACCGTTTATACATGAAGGATACTTTCAGGATTACAGCAATACATTTACCATTATGAAATTTATATCAGTAACTATCGGCATGAGTACATAAGTACTTAAGTATGATGGTAGGTGGATAAATAAATAATAAATTAAAATTACCTCCAGGATTAGAAAAATATATTTATTAACAGAAAAGTAGCTTTTAACTCCATCACCGTAAAATTAAGATAGCTATGAGACTGGTCAATCGTCTATAAGCGGTTCGATAGTAGCATTTGGAGGGTGATAAGCCTGAAATGTAGAGAGGGTGTTTTAATGTAATTTAGAAGAAAATTTTCTAATTATTGTGAAGTTGCGGCAATTATATGGAGCAGGGCACTATCATAAAGCAGAATATTAGTTACAATTTTTTACTTTTGCAGTACACAAGTTTCCTTTGTCCAAAAGTTATCAGAAGCAATTTCAGAAACCGTTAATTGAAGGTACTTTTAAAAATATTCTATTTAGTCTTCAGGCGACGTCCATAAACTTTTAGCTTTTCTAAAAACACATTTAGGTGCGCAACTACTCCTCAAAAACAATTTCCAACCTGGATTTGACTTCAAATCCTTATCCAAATAAAAAAATTGAGTAAACCCTTCACTTTTGACTTTATCTTTAAGGCAACATAAAACTATTCGAGACGATTGTGGTGTAAAAAATATTAAGAGCTTAATAAGCAACCTCCATGACTAATATTAACGCAACATTAATTAATCACTCACTTTTTTATGTTTAATTTGTAACTTTACCACTTTGTTCGATAATTTTTTTATAATCATTAGTATGCAGCGCAGCGCGAGCAGGAAAGCGGCCTGAAATTCGCTTCCTTGTCTGGAGCAGCGCCGGGTTCGTTTCAACAAGCGAAACAATTATCTTAATCCGTCACCTGTTATCAGGCGGGCGTGATAACCTGCTCGTTGCGCCAATGCCAAACAATTAAGCGATGTGGGTTACATAATTTATCATTATGACAATATCGTCTGGCCTAGTTGTGCAAGGAGTGACAGCAGCTGACAAATTAATTTCAATGGCGTAAATAAAATTAGCGGAACTGGGTTTTGCCTACGACTCAGCGCCCACGGCGGGGACTTCTAAACACATTGTCAACGTATAAATGCGGTGAATAAGATCTTCAAATATAAGCAACAATCGAATTTTTTATCTGATAAAACAAAGTATGTTGTTAGAAAGAAATTATATCTAGGCTTATTTGCTTGAAGGATAAAAGCGCATCTATGTATGATTATATTTGATATTTAATGTGCTGAATAATATTTGGCCAGCATTAAATAAATAAAATTTACATGATCTTAAATCTTATGTACGTGGGTGAATCAAAATAAATTAAAACTCTTTTTTATGCGCTGTGCGCATTAAGCGTTGTAGTGTTCTGTCTCGCAACAGAAGACACAAACTCGTCCGAAATTTTAAGAGAATGCTGCTTCAACGTTCGAAGACAACATCCTTAGAATTACTCAAGTGTATCCGTGACATAAGCAGTTTTTGAAAGGATGAAAAGCAGTTGAAGCTAAAGATTACCGATGTCGCCCAAGAATCAACGCAACTGAGGAGAATATTTTCGTTCCTTGCTGCTTTTTCAACGGTAACCGTAGATTTACGATTATTAAAATTGCTTATGGGTAAGAACAAGCTACGGCAGTGTTGCTTTTACGAGATCGCCAGGCGCCATACAGCCGCTCAAACTCAACCAACACTGAGGATTTTATTTAGACTACTCCAGAACATCCTCAGAACTGCAGGAACTTATTGCTCTACGATTACTTTTTATTTGGCCCTTTAAAAAAAGTGCCTAGAGGGCAAATATTGTATAAAAAATTTTCTCAGAAAAAATATGTTTATAATGTAACGGACTTTGTATGTTTGTATTTTTAGTGTGTTTTAATAGACGGTTTATATTTATTTACTCACGTAGTTTTATGTATTTTTGAGTTGTTTCTAGAGACAATGTTGTGACACATTTCAAGATTTCTCAAGTTCTCCAAACAAAATACATACAACCAAAATTAACTCTATTATTTAAACGTGGAAATCTTTGTCGATTTTAATTTAAAATTTTCATTAACATGACTGCAATCTATTTTTTCTTCAAGACATTTATATTAAAATATAAAAATATAAGTGCTATTAACTTTTCTACTACTGCTGTATTCATTTAGTTATCTGCATACAACAAATGGCAGATCAAATGTTTTTAAATAATAGAAAAACCTAATTACTTAGTAGTAGTGAAATAGCTACAATAAAAATATTAAATAAATATATAAACGCACATTTTTTCTCTTAAAAGTAGGAGTAGATGGACTAAAAGCAGAACTACTGAAGGGAACAGGTGAAGAAGGAGTGATGTTACTACAAAGAATATTAAATGAAGCATGAGTAACACAAACAGTACATAAGGAGTAAAAAATTGCAGTACCTATTTTTAAAAAAAGTAATAAGAAAGACTGCGCAAATTATCGGGGGATATCGCTTCTATGCACAACACGCAAGGTATATGAGATGATCTTGGAAGAAAGATTAAGGAAGGAAGTAGAAGGAAAGTTACATGGAGCACAAAGTGGTTTCAGGGCCGGCTATTGCACACAAGACCATGTATTTACACTAAGAAACATAACAGAGAAAATACTACCTTATAACAAAGAAATATGTTGTGTGGATCTGGAAAAAGCATTCGATAAGGTGGTGAGAAAGAACATATGGGGCATACTGGAGAGAAACGGCACAGCCAAAGATTTGACAGAAGCTATAAAATCATTATACAGTAAAGCGGGGAATTTAGTAAGGAAGGACAATATGGAAACAAACAAATTCAGAACCACACAAGGAGTGAGGCAGAGCGGAAACCTTAGCCCACTACTCTTTATCATTTTAATGAATGAAATAATCAGAAAAGTAAGCAGCAAAAGCAGGAAGCTAACGGTAGGATACTATAAAATGAAGCCAGTGGAAGTGAGTGAATGCGTGTTTGCATACGGTATTGCAATATTGGCAGATACGGAAACAAAGTTACAATTTAATGTGAATTTATGGGTGAAAGAGTTGGCCAAACGGGAAATGAAAATAAATATAAGCAAGTCAAAGGTAGTACTAAATAAATAATCAGGCAGTGGAACAAGTAAAAAGCCTAAAATACCTAGGAGTAACCATAGCCGAAGAAGGAAAGCAAGAAGAATAAATAAACAATAGAATAACGACAGCAACAAAGATCTTCTATAGGATGAAAAGCAGATTCATTAGCAAAGCAGAAATTAGTAATAAAACAAAAATGTCAATTTATAAAGCCAGATATTTGCCGACGCTACTGTATGGATGCGAAGCATGGGTACTGACAGACAGACAACTTAAAAAGATTCAGGCGTTAGAAGTGAAGTATCTTAGAAAAGTAGCTAAGGTTACGTTAACGGATAAAATAAGAAATGAAGATATAAGGAAAGATTGGATACCGAAAGTGTCAAGAAGATCATAGAGAGGGCACATGAAAAGACTGAACGAAGAAAGACAAGTTAGAAAAATATGGGAGGCAAAATCAGTTGGAAAGACAAAGAATGGAGAGGGGGCGAAGATAGAAGGCAAGAGGAATCTCATGGAAGCAGGCTGAAATTACAGCAAGGGACAGGGCTAGATGGAGAGCAATGATAAAATAGTGAAAGTGGGGAAATAAGTGTGAGTGAAGGGGAGTTCAGTTGTTCAACATCCCTGATAGGCTTGGGGTTAAAAAGAGTATAAATATGGAGTGTTTAAGGGATAGGTTAGTGAAGTGATAAATGACAGAGGCATCACAAGTAGAGTGGAGTTTAGTTATAGGGACAGAGCAGGATAGGATTTAATGCAAATGTAGAATTACTAATAATTTTTATTTCGCACGGAAAGATGAAATTATTTTAAGTTATTGTAAATAAGGTATTTAAATTATTTTTTAAAAAAAGGTGAATTTTATCCCTACACCTAACGGTAGGACAGATTATATTATATTATTATCTTTTAAGTTTTCTTAAATTTGAATTAACCGAAAATTACAAATTAGAAAGTTACATAACGGAATTTGTGATTAATCTGCATGATACTTAACAATTAATTTGAAAATTAGATGTTCGTCACGCTGACGTACGTTGATTAAAACCGACTACCGCCCATGTGAGCTAAAAGGGAGAACTGACACGAGCATCTATACTCAAATGAATAAATTAATTAACAGGTTATAGCAAATATTATATTATAGTTTTTTGTATAACGTAGCTCAGTTGTTTAATTTTAATGGAAGACTAAAAAGAACTCGCATAAAAATTAGATCAACAAAAGTAGAGATTATTTGAATATTACTAGAAATTGCTTTATACTTTAATTATCCTCTAATTTTAAACATCTCTATCTCTAATTTTTTACGAATATTGATCCAAAAACTTGGAAAGTTGTGATGTATAGCAGATCAGATAATATCTAAGGCAGGTTACAGTTGTAATAGTCTCCTCTAATGCAGACTATACAGGAAAATGTGTAATACACGAGTTTGCTATGCTATGAACTGCTAAACAAAATTTTACTTGCCACAAAATCTTTTTTTTAAAGTATTTATAAATTGTAAGAGCTTTTTGCCTAAAAATTCTTCTACAGCAACTTTCATCAATCCAAATGCTGAATGCTTTTTCCATTTTCTCAATTATTGGCATACGCAAAATGAATAGCATATTTTGTAGCTATCGAAGATTCTACAGTAACAGCACTTTGAATTTAATTTTTATTTTTTTATGGTTTGGGCTGTTGTTTCATTTAAAGTTTTTGCAATGTGTGAGCTTTTTTTCCTTTCCTAAGATGACTCAGAATTTGTATTTTTACACCCAAAAAAATAATTTTTCTCTCAAACGTTGCTTTTTTTATTTTCACTAGATACAGTCTGAGACTGACATTTAATTTTCCAAAAATTAATGTGAAAAATCAAAATATACATTTTTATATCAAAAAAAACTTCCTTTTGGAACCACAAGGACTAAAATTGTCTGAGATGGAAGAACTGAACATTTGAAACACAAAGTACACAATGATGTGTACTTTAGTCAGAGAATGAGTCTGGACAAAACAATATTCTGGTATTCTCTAATTGTATGTATTTAATGCTGTATAGATAAAAGTCGAGTATTTTTTCTATTTTATATTATGTCGTTATAGTAGCTAACAGCCGAGAAGGGCTTCAAAAACATATTGATGCAATAACAAGGGAGAGAGATGCATTTGTCTTTAAGATAAACACAGAAGAGGCAAAGATAATGCTTATCTCAAAAAACAAAAATACAAATGCAAACACCAAGAAACGAATAGAACAGGTGGACCAATTCAAATACTTAGGATGCTGGATAACAAGGAACTTGAACCCAGAAAAAGAAATACACTGCCGCATAGAAAACGTAAGAAGTGCATCCCTTAGAATGAAAAACTTACTAACAAACCCCACATTATCACTAAATATAAAATACAGTTTTGTGAAAACCTATATATACTCGATTCTATTATATGGAAGTGAATCCGGGACGATAAAAGCCTGTTTGATGCGACGATTAGAGGTCTTTGAGATGTGGATAATGGTCAAAATCTTATGGACGGAACACACCACTAATGAAACGGTCCTAAGAAGAATGAACGTAGACAAAGAAATTCTTGGAATTGCCAAAAGATGAAAGACTTAGGACATATATACAGAGGCAGAAGATACGGGTTTCTAAGACTGATAATGGAGGGCAAAATTGAGAGTAGGACGATGCTCATGGTTGAGAAATAAGAGAGACTGGACTGGCCTAAATTCACAGTCGCTGTTAAGCATAGCACAAAATAGAGAACGATTTGCCGAAGTTGTTGCTAACCTTCTATAAGAAGAAGATAAGTAGTGTGTAATTAGATGTTTAAATATATATAAACGTTAAATAGTAGAGATGCAGTGTTACACAAAGGTTTTTGCAAACTTCTGGTCGTGGTAGCAAAACCGCATTATATAAGAGTTATTTATACTCCAAAAGCATTTAAGCAGTTTTTCTTTTGTATTTTTTCATGTCATTTTTGATCATTAATATTTAGATGCTGTTACATTACCCTTAATAGTGCTTTTGTTCTCTTGGTAATTTGGAATATTACAAAAGCTTCTTGAAGGGCTTGATTAAACTGACCCAGGTGAGCTTTTTGAGTTTTTTCATTACTTATATTGAAAGAAATATTACCGTTTTATGATTCTGATCATTCGCCATTTTGCACACAAAATCCGCAGCCGCTCCAAACAGTAGCGAATAAGTTTCAGACAGAATTAAATTTGTTTATAAAAGAACAAATCTTTGCAGAGATGCGCAGCAAGCTTGGAGGAAGCGCTCCAAACCATTTTGCCGACGAGCCGGCCCTGGCCGGCAGCCGAGATGGTCCGCGGCGTGTTGAGATGAAGAAGCCCAGCTCCTCCCAGCGCAGCATGGATGCTGCACCGCTAAAGACCAATCGCTCCGTAGGCCGCCCGTTCCGCCGCCGACCGCCGACCTGAAGCTGGGCTTTCTTGCTCTTCGAAGAAGCCTTTTCTCGCCTGCTGCCAGCCAGCCAGCACGTTCGGGCAGAAATAACGAGCGCAACAGCGTGAGAAACTCGGGCACCATCCGAACCCATAATTGCACTGCAGATTAAACGCGCGGCTGCACTCGCTCGTCGCTGCCTTGTCTTACGACTATTCGCTTTCGTCTGCGTTTGGTGTAACTCAAAATAAACTTATTAGCATTCGGCAATTAGCGATATCGCTGGCTCCACTAGATTAGGACTCGTTAATTAATTTTCTGTTTTGATGGTTTCGGTTTTCCCAGTTCAATGGTCTGTTTATGACTTTAGCATTGTTTTTTTTCTATTCTGGACTGACCATGTCCCATTATGCTGTCTCGCTTTCTTCCTCGCGCTAAAACTCATTTCCTTGTTATTAATATTCATCTCCAGCATACCAACACCATATTAATCATTAATTTTCAATAAAAATTAATTAGAATTGATTTTACTTGTTTATTTTTTACATTATTAAATAGTTTGCCTCGTACCGCTTCAACATATGTTACGTAATGATACAGTAGTAGAAAAGATGTTTATTTTGATTTACACTTAATTTTTTTACTGTTACTCTTATTTAGCGTTTCTCTCTACATTAGTGCTAAAGTGATTGGAAAACTGTGAACCTCAAATCGACACTGGAATAGCTTTAAATTTATCTACCTCTACTATACGAACGATTATAACAAAATTATATTATCAGCAACCACAACAACAACATCTCTTGCAACAAAGATAACCCGATCCAGAAGCTATGTTTAGAGAAAATGGAAAAATGTCTTTGCATTTGGATTGGTGATGAAATCGAACGCAACATGCCACTAAGTCAGACAATAGTCACACAAAAGACCATAAGTATTTTTAATCACATTCAATATCTAAGAGGGGATATGAGCGAAAACTTTGCAGCTAGCAGAGGTTGGTTCCATAAATTTAAAAAAAGAAGCAACCTCTACAACATTCAAATCACCAGAGAAGCAGCGAGTGCAGATACTGCTGCTGCTTCAGCTTTTCTAGCAACTTCAAAGGCCGTAATTAAAAGAATAAATTATCCTCCAAAACGAATTTTTAATGTTGACCAAACGGAACTTTTTTGGAAGAGAATTTTGAAGTGCACCGTGACTTAAAGCTTCTCCTGGGTGGTAACGCCAATGGTGATTAAAACCATTGCTTGTACGTCATTCCAAAACACCAAGAGCCATGAAAAGAATTTTAAAACCGAGTTTATCTGTGATTTGGGAATTTAATAAGAAATCTTGAATCACTAAAGGCATTTTTTGAAATTGATGTACCACACATTTCGTTCCACTTATAAAACGCCACTGTAAATTTAAAAAAATTATACCAAAGGCTCTATACTGATGAACAATTTCCTAAACTGTCCCACCAACTTGTCCAACTTAGCCAATTGCATTCCAGTTAAAGTAATTTTCTTACCACTCAACACTACGTCATTAATTCAGCCGATGGATCAAGAGTCATATAAAATTTTAAGGTATATTATCTTCGTTGGGCATTTCAACAACTTATTAATAAAACAGACAGTACAATAAAGAATCAATTGTGTAAATTTGAAAAAAATATAACATCAATATTAATTGATAGATAAATGAACAGAGTGTAGAAGAAGGCATGGATGGAGGTATCCAAGAATTCTTAATAGGAAAAGCCTGTTGTTGGCCAAATTGTCAAGCTAGTCGATACATCAGAACTAGGAAATGTAGATGAGCAGGATATTGAGAACTTACTGCAGGTTTCTAGTCAGAGATTTACTAATGACGACCTTCAAGAACTGTCAGAACAAGAAATTCACCTAAAACATGAAAATAGTAATTCTGAAAACAACAAACCCAAAAAACTTACTAGAAATTTTCTTAGTAAGAGTTTAGACAAGATAATGGAAAAAGTTGTTCAAATTGTAGAGAATGATCCAGATTTTGAAAGGACCGCAAAAACAAAATGAGGCGCTTGAATGCGATCTTTTATTTACGACAATTTCTTAACGACAGAAAAAGCAAGCGGCAAATGACACTAGACGACACCATACAAAAATCAAAAATTTAAAGGAGGCAGAAACTGTTAACAATGAACTTTATTTTTTTATGGGCCTATGTTGTGACATATATATTTATGCAAATTATATAAAAATAACTTAAAATTAAACTACAATTTGTTTATTTTTTGTTGCGTATTACTCTTTCCCTTTGTACTATACGTTAAAGTGACTTCGTTTAACATTGTTTTGTTTAGCGCTTTGTGAACACAGCTTAAGAGCTAAAGGAGGTCTTATTGTATTTTTAAGTGTATGATCTATCACATTTTCGACTTTTTTTAGTAAACTGTTAATTTAAAAATGTGCATCATTATCTTATCATCTATTTTGTTGTTTTAGCTTATGCGTGTGTGGTCTTTGACAAAATTTTGTTTCAATTTTGTTTTATATTTTGTACTGCATTATTGTCCAGCTTTATTTCAAAAGTTATGCTTCATGATTATGCTAAAAATAAAATAATCATTACGCAATGCTTCCTGAAGCTTAAATTAAGTAACAAACGTTGCTGGCGTTATTAATTATCTTCTGCTAATTTAGATAAACAAGGAAACCCCAACTTCATAATGTATCTAATGCTTTAAGGTACTTTTTTATAATGTTGTTTAAATTGAAGCAAATAATAACTTTAAAGGGCATTATTAAAATTGCAGGTACGTTGGATGTGAATAAGCTTCTCATTCAACTTTAAATTATAAACTTTTTACACAGCCTAATGCCACTGTTCACGGGATACCGCAAAGAAAATTTACAAGCAGCCACTGTGGCTCTGGATGACAATGTAGGAACTTTAAATATATCAGCAATTTACTGTGTTAAAGTGTAACAACAAAAATAACGACTTCAAATATATTTTCCAAATTCTAGGAATCAAATTCATATCTACTGGTGATTGGAGTACTAAGCATCAACATTGAGGTTTATGGATAACTCTAACTAAAGCAGACAAGTATATAAAGCTTCAAAAGCCAACAACCTTACTGCAATATTTGCCAGACAGCCCACATGTTGCCCTTCCGACAAGAATCAAATTCTAGATCTAATAGCTTTTGACATTGTCAAAGAGAGTAACATCAAGAAAGTCAAGACAGAGGTTCCTTTAACCTCTCATATGATCACTGGCCAATTATAATAACAAGCAAGTAAACGAACTGGAAAGTACTCAGAACAACGTTAGATAACTTAAGTAATTAAGTATGCAATTAAAAACACAAGAAGAATTAGATCTCCTGGCAATAATGTCACCAAAACAATACAAAACATAGCTTAGATTGCTACAACAGATCATGTTACTGTTAAAGAAAAACTCTCAGTACTAGTTAAAAAAATATGAAAGAACAAAACTTAAGAAAAGATGGCATATAACAAGAGACGAGAACAACAAGATAAAATTTAACAAAAGAAACAAAAGAACTAAAAGAGTATTAATCAGATAAAAAATGTATTTATTTAAGAATATCCCAGTAATATATCCGCGACAGGAGCTACAGAGTATTCACTACAGGAATCGACCAATGATTCTACCAGTTAAAGATCGAAGTGGGTAATAGGCAAATAATAATAAAGGAAAGGCTGTAGTATTTGCAAGTCATCTAAAAATGCATTTAAACAACATGAAATATATATATAATACTTCAACAGAAAAATAAAGATTACTAAAGTTAAAGGTATAATTTTACGGCACATGAACCTACAAAAAGCCCCGGTATTTGACTTAATTAGTCAAAATGTGATACAAATATAATCAAAAGGCACAAAGCCATGCAATAAATTTTCAACGCAACATTGAGACTTGGTTACTTCCCCAGCACAAATTATGATATTGCAAAAACCCAACAAGAATCAAAATAAAACAACATTTTATTATCCAAAACGACTAAAACTTATCTTAGAAAACATCATTCCAAATCACCAGTTACGTTTTAGAAGCCGACACGGTACTATCGAGCAAGCAAATAGGATAATCAACATAATTAATAACGCATCCAAAAAAAAATGTACTGCCAGACGCTTTTCTCAACATTAGCCAGGTCTTTAAAAAGTTCTGACAAGAACGTCTCATGTACAAACTTAAAGAAAAACTCCCATACAGTTTTGTGGTCGTTCTTAAATTCTATCTAACAAAAAAGAAATTATTAGTAATGTACCAGAAGCATACACTGAATTGTTTGCACTTTAATCTGGAGTGCCGCAGGAAAGTGTGTTAGTACCCATTCTGTACATTATATATAGGGCCTATCAGAAACACCAATAGTTACTACATAGCAGATGATACTGCAGTATTTGCAGTACAGACCAATTTAAAAATTGCATCAGCAAATTAAAGCTAACGAATTGAAATCAGTACACGTAATGTTCACTTTAAACAAAGAAACATGTCCTCCAGGCACAATATACACTAAACTAACCTAGAAAAGCATACAGACAAATGTCTAAAGTGAAAAAAACATCTTTTTAAAAATTTAAAGCAGCTTATTTTAAAACTAAGGCAAATGCATTGGCTGATTGCTAAGAAATCCCAATTAACAATAAAAAACAAATTATTGACATACAAAGCAATTATGAAACCTATATGTACATATAGAGTACAGTTACACGGCAATTTCAATCTAAAAACACTGCAACGTTTTTAAAACAAAACATAACGAACAATAGTTAATCCCTCCTGATATATTACCGTCACAACAATTGCAAGAGATCTACAAGTGCCATCAATTAGAGATGAAATTAAATGATTTAGTGCCAACTACAGCGCCGAAACTATTGGCGAAGTGCCTAGACTGAAAATATTCAAGCCAAATGACCTAATAGGCAAAAAACTTTTTCACGTTTTTAGCAAAGATGCATCGATGTTCATTTTCTGTGGTCTCTTCTGAGATTCTTTTGGTGAAACATTCATTTTCATTTTGTAGTTCCTGGGCCAAAAACACGTTTCAAAACAATTGCTGCGATTTTTTAGAATCGTTATCTTTTCTCCAGATCACTAATGCAAGAGGAACATGTATTTCATCTATCTGTAAATTTGTTTTTATAAAGCTTTATAGAGCCATAATTTGTTGTTTTTATAAAATCCCAGGTTACAGTGATTATTATTTACAACTAAATCGCTACTTAAGGTTACTTTACTGATTTTCATGTTCTTCTAGAATGTTTTTGGTGGACCCAATTGTATTATAATTAAACGTGTTGCTTACTCTAAAATATTTTTAAGAATACAATCCCTTTTAACATATTCACTTACTTAATTGAACATTAAAATCTTATTTTATTAAATCTTCAGTACTAAACTAACAGAATACTTTTGTAAACTTTGCTCTATTTTTTTTAAATTAGAGTTTAATAGATATGAAGGTAAACAAGTAAAGCATATAAACCAATTTTCATGATTACTAAAAATTAAAAGGTAACATAAGCAAACATATATTTTTGTATATGGAGTTTGATGTTATTATTTACTAAAAGAAATTGAATACAAAGAGCACACACGTTGATACTGGTCTACCTTATTTTGCTCAATTGTAAGCTCATCCCGATGAAGACGTTAATAATATTAACACAGATATGCAGATTTTTGAAATACAAGCTATGACTAAAAACCTTAACGTCAATTTTACAATTAGGATCAATAATAGAACATTGAAGAAAACTGTAGTAATTATTTGAAATTACAACAAAGCTCATACCATGCTAATAAAAATAAGACCTCGATGTCGTAACATAATTTCACGATTAATAAAAAACAAATTTATTTTGAGAGTGCTTGGAGTACTTTCTTTTGAACATAAAATTGGTAAACCATGTAAGTACATTCTTTTTTGCTTGTATTTTATATACAACGTAGCCACTACCTAAAATTCTCTTTTCTTGCTCGTATACAAGCCGGCAGTCCGTTGAGCCTTCTCTATTGCGGCACGAATTGTCTGTTTTGGGAAATTACACCATTTTTTCTCAAAGAGCTTCTTCAAGGAATTTACTTTTGCACTTGTAATCTAAATAATTTATGTCTAGCCAAGCAGACAGCAACTCCTTAGTTGAAATAAAATGAGCCGCATTGCCCTTTCACTATTACTCAACAACTTTCGTTTTGTGCTGGCACATCCCTTTCTAGTATAAGAAGATCGTAGAAAGAGGTTTGATAATGATTTATAAGATGTCACGAGCTTGGCTTTGCCCGTTCAGCTCGCTCCACCAAACCATAACAATCCCGGGTTTTTGCACTCTATCTGTCTTTCCAAATTTTGGTAGCGTTTTTTACGCGATTGGGCGTATATCCCGTTATTCTAACGATTAATTTTTTCTTATATCGCCCGAAAACTAGATGCTTCTTAGGCCCTCTCTTGCATGACTTGTCAGAAGTACTTTGCTCATCGCGACTTGATTTCTTTTTTGCTGTAGACTTACGAAGATGCATGTAACATGTTTTAAATTCTTTAATCCAAGGTCCTCCTTGAATATCTTTTGAACGGTACCTTAAGGCATTTTCATTTGAATAGCCAACTTCTGACCACGACACAAATTTTGATGGATTCTCTCTAGCAGCACTTTAAATACTTGTGGTGTCCGCTTACTTCTTGCTGTGCTGCTACGCTTACGATCATCCGCAGTTCCGATGTGCTTGTATCTTTTAATCACATTATAAAGAGTTCTGTTTTCAACGCCTATCTTCTTAAACTATTGAAAAAGTTTACAAGCTTTCTTCTCACTCACATTCAACTGCAGGATCGCATGCCCATTTTGCGTCTTTAAAGGCATTTTTAAGAAAACGACATTTTATTAGTCAATGTGTGAAAATTCTTGAAAACAAAAATGCGTTTATTTTGTATGCTCTAGTGGCAATGATAGTTGTTTATATTTTACTAGGTAGAATACAAAATAAAGCAGATTACAATAGTAGAAAATATTGAAAACAAGTTTAAAGTAGAATGTATAGTCTGCAATCTAAAACTTTACAGAGCCATTAAACTAATTCCCAAACTAGCAGAACTACAGGATGTGTAGAGAACAAATAGAAAGATTCTGCGTATTGATGGACCAGTAGCTTTGAATAAAGTAACAATATAAACAAAAAGAAAGAAAAAGCTGAAAGTCATATTCAAACAAAACAAACCCATGAAAGACAGACAACAGAACAAAAAATATGAAAAAGCAAATGGAAGCAACTGTACGAAAACGTAGGATGTAGAATAGTTGTGAAGATGCTGTCGACAAAATTAAACACAAGCTCAAGAAGAAAAAAATGGACAATATAATATAGTAAAGATCGTAAATGACAATTTAATGAACATAAAGTTGGTAAGTAGAAAAGTGTTACAACACTTTCATGATGGGGTGGTAAATAATAAACAGCAAAGACATAGGATGTTTCTGTAAATAAGAAGTTAATTTGACAATTACTAAAAACATTCTACAGTGCAAAATGTGCTGAGGCATTTTAAGACAGGAGGCTGGTCCATGAAAAACATTTTTAGTGAGCTTCCAAAATATTTTTTATATTTACGTGTTACAAAGATCAACAATTTTTTAAATGATATACTTGAAACTAAATTAACTTTGTCAAGTTTTGTAACTCATATATTAGACCAATTTAATTTATTACAACTTAACTTTTACCAGATGAACTAATCATTAAATTATAAGATTAATTTAATCAATTGCCTCGAAAATGAGTGTTGACTGTAATGCGCATGCGTGAATGACGACTTGGATAAACAAATCTGAATGAAATCAGGTCCAAAGCTAAAACATTTGTTTCAACAAACGATTCTGAAATAGCCATCACAAGTGATTCGCGTTTTCGAAAACCAGCAATCAGGAGAACATCCAAAAATGTTGAACAATCGGCGGGGATTAATGACGGAAAACTGTAAGATTTACTGGGTACTGCAAAAATTAAAATCTGTGGAATGCGTTGCGACAGTATTCGTACCGCGGTTACTCTTACCAAAACAGAAGGAACCCTGTGGTAATGACTTGCTTCAGTCTGCTACCAATAGCCAGATTTTTTCAAAAATGTCATATTAGGAGATGAAACTACAATTAAGAAGCGGTAGTTCAGTGTCCAATGAAGTTTCCTGGTTTGTCGCTTCCGAAGAAATATCTGAGTTCCAAAGACACTTACTTTGATGCTATGTGCAATGTTTGTTTGTATCTGGTATTCTACGGATTTTTGGTAGTGTAATTTTAATTATTTATTTATGTTCCTTTATACTTTCGGAATAGACATACATATATTTCTTTTTGAAGATCATTTTAGGTTTTTTCTTCTGCATAAGTGTAAGGGAAAATAATGCAACTATAAATCAATGCCAATCAGCTCTTTAAATTTGTACAGAATCGAATTAGGCACTCAGCAGGCACTTAAAAATAGAAATTCTATTAATACAAAGGACAATATCATCTACTGCAACAAAATTAAGAAACGAGTGGAATTAGTAGGAAGCAAATGTCCTAGCTAATCTGCGAATAGACTAGCATCAAAAGCTCAAAAGCGCTGTTTAGAATGATAGAAGACAAAACTGCTTACGCCGAAGTGAACACCAACGTCAAGGAGACCTGTTATGTAATTTCTTATAACTCTTTTTTTCCATTCCCCGCCGGACCTACACATGAATACTAAGACTTGTATAATTTAAGAATATAAGAAGAACCATATAAAGATATAGCAAACATCGTATGCTAATACAAATCTCCCTTCTACCTAAAAAACCTAGATAATACTTTTCCCAAGATGCAAACATTATAGTGCTACAAAATTTCTTAACAATAAAAAAGGAACACAAACGTTGCTATAACTCAAATAAGTTGGCAAAATTTTTGACCGAAACCATACATTCGGTAAACATAGTAAAAAATGTATAAAAATAGGTGTATATTTTACCACAATAACATCAAGAGTATAAGCATGGAAAAAAGCTATTGACACATCTGAATCAATTATCTTACCTTAGTAGTAGATATAGTTAACACAAAAAAATGTACATCAAAAATCAGAGATAACAAAAAAAAATGTCGGTTAAGACAATGGAAGCTTGAATGCAAATACTGAAAAGAGGAAGAATAAATATGTACAATTAAAATATTAAAAAACCAAAATAATAATTAATTTCAGAAATAATACGAACTAAATGAACAAAATACACTGGGAAGTTACGTGTAAGAGTCATTATCTAAAACCGCATACTACCAAGAGGAAAATTTCGCCCCTATTTGTCAATCATAAAATCGATTTGTTTAGCCTTTTATTTATAAACTGTCGTGTAAATAAAAACGGCATAAAATTTTGGACATACGCTACCCTTAAAATATTTTTCAACGCCTATTTTAGAGATTTAAAGATCTAGACCGAATGTTGGGCATTCTATTATAGAGATAACTTCTCTAGCGCTTGGAGTTAATAATTTCGTTTCACGATATCAACCGTGCATTCAAAAATAATTTCCAATCAAAGATGATCCTTATATGAAATGTTAAGAAAGACACTTTTTGGATGGCTTTTTGTTACTGAGTGATCACTATATACATTGTCTTCTTAGTCTTGCGCTTTACGATTCCTGAATAAAACACAAACTATTGGAACAATTGGAATTTTATTGCTATCAGTGCAAATTACGTGTCAATATGATGTCGGCTGAATGCCTTTCATGACTCCACTGACATGCGGAGTTTTCTGTAATGTTTTCCTATAAATGCGGCTACGCTTCAGCAATTCTACCTCAGAAAAAAAGTCTAATAGGTTTAGATCTCAAGATTGTGGTAGCCAATTAATGTCACTCCTCTGAAAAATAACACGACCAGAAAATTTGGTTTGAGTAAAGTGGATGTTTCACCTGCTACGTGACATATGGCTCCATCTTGTTGAAACCACATGTTATTCAAGTTTAAATCATTGGTTTCAAATTTGTTTAACACCTTTTGATATACCATTTACGAAATGGTTTTTTGTAAATAGTATGTGGATTTTCACCACCCCAAATAAGATCATTTTGACGATTCACGAAGTAATTTTAAGAACAAAGAGCTTTACCGCTCAATATAAATTACAAAAATTAGCATTAGATGCTCTAAAACCCAATTTATACAACAGTTTTGGTCGACTTTCCCATGTGTTTAGCTACCAACTGTAGAAATGCAAACTCCCAACATAAAAGAATTTTGTCAGTTGTGAAAAAATGCTTATGTAACCATGTTGTACACCTCACATCTAAACCCAAAAATTCCTACCAAGCTTATAATGGCTGTTAAGCGAAATTCAAATTAATAAGTTTTGAATTTTAAGGCGCCCAATTAATTGCCCCCCGAATTCCGGAGTTCCGCATCTGCGGCCGCAGAAAAACGGCGCGCGGCCCCAAATTGGCCCCGGTGCGGCCGCGTCCCCATTACGGGCAGCCCGTCAACGTCGGCTAGTGATTCGTAGCACTAATAAAGAAGTAGCCCTCAATTAAAGGCTCGTCGGAGTCGCAGGTGCAGCGGCATCTGCTTCCTTCCGGACCGCGTATCAGCGCCATCTCCGATCGCTATCGCGTAATTAGGCCGCAACCCCGCGCCGGCCGTTGCCACGTACCCCGCGCGGAAATTTATTCACCTGAAATTTGCTTTATGCCCCTCATTACGCCGGCGTCGGCGTCACTTCCCGAATCGCGCGGCACGGAACTCCGCTTCGGAACATCTTGTAGGTGCGCCGGCCGGGTGGGTGTTCCGAGCCGCGCGTAATTGGCGCTATCTCGCGATCGGGCATCGATTCATTAAAATTTGGTAATCGCCGCCTATCTGGGAACGAGCGGGCAGGATGTTAGAACAAGCCGATTATTAGCACGAACCCGCGCCCGCAGTTCTAATGCGCGGCGCTTTCGACTGCTTCGGTATTCATAATTAAATTCGCAAGGTTGTGCAGCTATTGATCCATGTTCAGCATACGTTTGACCCAATTCCTCATTCTATCAGCATTGCAATGCTGGTAGAGAATAATAATGAACAAGAAACAAATTCGTAGAAAGCTTATTGTCATAAAAGTTTCGAATTCGTTTAAGAAACTAACAAAGAAGTCAACTTTTTTAAATTTTCAAATAGGAATATAGCTATTGTTTAAATAGAATTATTAGAGTTAAATTTTAGACAAATTTTTATTTTAATTATACATAGTGGGTTTTATTATTGTTTTGTAGACACGTTTTGCATTCGATAATTTGCTACTACGAAAGTTAAATATGGCTACTGTTAAGGACACGCTAAGAATCGAAGAACGTGTCTTCAATGTGAAGGCTTACTACTAAAATGGCGAGTTTCCTGCCGTAACTGTGAAGAAATACAAAGAAAAGTTCGGCCGAAACTCGACTTTAGGCGGTATGTATACTAAATTTAATGAGACCTCAATTAATGAAACACGAATTAATTTTCTCTTTATGCCTATCAGTCTATCAAGACTAATGGCAAAGTTTGGGCGCAATGGTAATGTTGGCGATGACAGAGGGTCGATAACGGGACGACCGATCTCGTTGACCAAGAGCAGCTCACAACTTCAACGTGAAAAGCCTCACCTCAATTGAATATCTCTCGATTGTCACTTTAAGTTATCCTCAAACAACATATGCATCTGTTACAACGGCGGTTAACTCAAAGCAATTTAGAAAAAAGGTTCGACCTTGCAAACAAAGTATTGGAGCAGATCAGAGATGATTCACTGATTTGAAACGCGTTCATTTTATTTTCAATTGGATGGCCTTGTAATAAAAATCCGCTTTCGACAAGTTGGTCGTCTTCATCCACAAAATTTCAGTGGCTGGTGCTCAATTGCCTGTAGTGCTGTTGTTGGGTCATTCTTTTTTACGAAATATGTTTATAAAAAAGTCTACAGGGAGAAAGTTTTCTAGAGAAATTCCAAAAAAATGATCACAAATTAGGCATCAGTGGGGGCATTTGGTCTAAGGCAATTATGACCTTTGGAAATTACCTTAAAGACGTGGTTACGAATGGAAAGAAAAATTTTGCCCATTAATTACTAATATGTTATTAAATATTTAAAATAAAATTTTCAAAGGTCTCAGTTTCTTATAACTCATTTTTAACTTTTGGTGCGAGTTTCTGGTCCCTCGGTATTTTCAGAAAATTTACCCTTTCACTTCTGGAGAAGAAAGCTATATGTGGGCTGCTTGATATCTATTGCGAATTAGCAACCCTGCATGTGCTAGGTGCGATCTAATGTTTGCATCATGCAGTTTGGCATTTTTAACGACATACATACTCAAAACGTTTTGTCATACAGACGCTATTTGTTTTGTTGTCATTAAGTTGAAAATTTCCCCCGGTCAAAAAATGGAATTAACTCGTGAACGTTTTCGTGCGATAATTTTTGCGAATTTCAACGTGGATTATCTCAACAGTGCGTAGATTAACTCACTTCGACTTTTGGGCACTGTATATCGTTGGTTATATAAATTTAATTATGGTCGTAGTTTGCTGGCCGATGAACTTAAAGAAGATCGTCCAAAATCGGCCACGGTGCCAGCAAACATCGATGCCGTGCGCGAACTGGTAAAGAAAAATCGCCATGTGAGTTATCGTGAAATTCAGGCATTTTTAGGTATTGGTAAGACTAACGTATATTCGATATTGCGTGAACATTTAATGGTGAAAAAGCTGGTTGTGCCTTGGATCCTGTAAAAGTTAACGATCGTTTAAAAACAGGCTCGTGTCGATTGGTCAAAGGAAATGCTCAAGAAATACGATCGCAGTGGTTTAAATGCTATTTACAACATCGTCACAGGTGACGATTTTATGCGCATGAGACTGTGTGGGTCTTTCAAGATGAGCTAAATCCGGGAAAAGTCGCACGATCTTTGAAGCAAATAGTTGCCTATATTTTCGGAAAAATGAAAATGTCGCAACCGTGGTTTTAATGCTAAAATGGTTAATTCTTAATGGCATACAACCATTTGTTTTCCAGAAATCTTCGCATCATTCTCCACCATGATAACGCAAGCTCATACACGTCGACGCAAACAACTGGCTTCTTGAGCACACATAAGGCCAAATTGATGTGTCATCGGTCGTACGGTCCCGATTTGGCTCCCAGGAATTTCTTTTTGTTTTTATACGTGAAGAACAAACTGCGTGGACAACGATTTTCGACGACGAAAGAGGCGGTTGATGCATTCAAAACCCGTATTTGAGATACCTGATTCACTCTGAAAAAATTGCTATATAAATTGGTTTCAGCGTATGCAACAATGCATTCACCCTCACGGAAAATATTTTGAAAAACAATAAAGTTTCCAACACTTTTTCGCAATACATATCCGATAGCCCACGTATAATTAATACTATAGAGACTTATACTTTAATATATAAATAACGTAACCTTGCAGCATTTTTTGGTATCTATTTTTTAAGTAATATCAATGACGTTCAATACAAACAAAGCTATAATTTATACAATTACGTAATTTGAAAATTCATATCTGGTGCTGATGATGTCGCGTTATCTTTTGTAAAGTGCAGCTAAAAACCGCCATTAAAAAATTAATAAATTCACCGAATTAACCTTAACTGTAACAATAATTGTAATAAATGGTACTAGGAATTTCACTTTTATATTTACAGCTTAACATCTAATAGTTCGCATTTAGTTTCAAAAGTGTTTATCATGAAGTGAAGGTTGCAAGGCCGAAGCACACGAAGCGAAAATAAATAGCCAGTAATAATCTTATTTTATGTTTATCTTATTTATTAGTTTTTAGAATGCCATACACTCAAAATTTTTCGAACATGCATTTACCACATTTATAATTACCTTTCGATTATGAACTCAATTCCCAAAATTCAAGTGACCCAATAATAGGGGACATACAATTAATTTAACAAATAAATATGCAAAATACTATATATTGCAGTTAGGCACAGTCAAATCTACCTGAACAATATTAACAACAAATAACTAATACTCAATTTTTACCATTGGTAATACAAAAAGGATATGAATGGCAAACAGCCCAACTATAACAATAAAAAAGAATGAATCGTTTTGAAGTAATAGCTATTAATAGTGAAGCAAATTATTGGCTGAATAATCCCATTCCAATTGGTAATAAATACAAAAAATTAACAACAAATGAGAAAACAAAACAACACTAAGAAGCATAAGAATAATATGTTAAAACCACCGCCGATTTTTGTATCGCGAGTTAAAAACATCACACCACTAATAAAAATACTTGAAGGTGTAACGAAAGTCGGTTATACTCTTAAATCGACTAACACTAACCAAATTAAAGTCCAATTTGCAACTTAAAGAAACTAACAGTACAAACATAAGAACTTTACAAGATCGTAACACTGAGCTGCACACTTATAAACCCAAGCAAGATAGAAATTTTCGCGTAGTTTTTAAAAATCTTCATTCATCGTCAGAAATTGAATTGCTAAAAGAATTCGAAGAACATGGCCATAATATAATTAACACATGGAATATTAAGTACCACCCAATAAAAGTTACTCTTCAGTATTTTTCAATACTCTAAATTAAGTATCACAATAGAGATATTTTTAACATCAAATTACTACAAAACTACGTGGTATATTTCAAAGCACCACATCTAAAAAGGGAAATTTGTCAAAATGCCAAATGTCAGAGCTACGAACACACTAAAAATCATATCGGTGCGTTAAATGTGACTTAAAAAGACTATCTAAAGAAAAAATAACAAATTTCAATTCATAAATTTCAACAACAAGCACCTTGTCAACTATAGGTGTTATTGGATTCACAAGCAATTGTAACAGAAGCTTTGATTGGCCTTGCGTCAGAAAATTAACAAGCTATATACACCCGACACTAATAACACCAATAAAATTAGTACAGACATTTTATTTATCAACCTACTGAATATCCTGAAGTCGATGAATACAATGTTAAATCTCATAACTACTGTCATTAACAAATGGCTTAATGGTTAAACTATTTAGAATTACAATATGAAATGCCAACGATTTGTCAATATGCTCAGAAAATTCTAGTTATGTCGGCATAATAATAAAAAAACAATACTACAAACACTACTTTAAGATGCTGGAAAATAAATTCATTTAGTTGGTGACTTTAATGCCCAAAATCCGCTGTAGAAATCAAGGTTTACTACAACAAAAAGCAGAGAGTTACTAGCTGCAACAAAAAACTATAACTTACAATGCCTGGCAACAAAAGAACCTAATTATTGACCATCAGATCCTCGGACAATATCTGATACCATTGATTTGCACTTACACAAGATATAAACGTTAGACAATCTTTGGAACGCTCTGCTGCTTGTAATAACTATGTATACACAGAAAGAATACAGACACGAACAACCAACATTATATTCCTAACATGCTGACTGGGATACATGTAGAGCACTTCTTCTTCTTTTAATGTAAGCTACAACATATTGCTCGTACCCTGGGCAGTTGACTAGCCTAACCTGTTAATTTAAAATAAGGAGAATGTACTTCTTAACCTCCAAAAGCATTTCACAACTGGAGAGCATTTGATGTTCGCCGTTGCTTTTGACCTAGGAGTCAAACCGAGGACTGCTACGTGCCAGTGTGGCAGGCAAAGGTCTTTACCTTGCAGTTATTGTACTCTTATTTAGAACACATCTGGACACATTGGTCAATTGTAATGTACCACTGAAATAAAAAACGATATAGATCATGCACCTTGTGAATTAACAAATACTGTACAAGAAGCTGCTTGGCAAGCTATTCCCTAATTAAAGGTTATAACCAGTAATTATCAGGGAAAAACTGCTGTTATAAACAAGTTATAGAAATGGTGGAAAATAAAACAACCAAGAGACGAATACTGTTGAATATCAAGAACTAAGCAATATTGGAATACCTTAGTAACCCCACTGCATCTGACTATTGACCATTTATTGTGAAAAACCTTCAATTATTATCCGAAATAATTGGAACCGACAGTTGGACAAAAGATGAAAAAAAGCCGTTGTTTTTGTTAAACACTTAAAAAAACATTTGAGGCCTTTCTACATAGGCCAGTGCAAAAGAAGAAAGCGAAATCTGTAGTTTTGTAGAAGTACCCCTTCAACTGGAACCACCTGTTAAAAATTTCACTGTACTAGATATTCAACAAGCCATACTTATAAAAGTTAATAAAAAAGACACTCAATTGGGATCTAATTACTGGTAAACACCTACAAAAATATCTGAAATGTCTGAATCAACATAGTACAATAGAAAAGGTACACAAAATTGTGAACAAAATAAGCAATAATCTGAAATCTAAAAGGTATTTCTTATTGGTCTTTTTAAATCTCAAACATTCAATTGAGCCAGTATGACATAAAAGCCTGCGTTACCCTCAAAAATGTACAATCACATCATTTTTATAAAATAATTAAATATTACTTGGAAGGCAAATGATTGCTGGTGAAAACAAGAGAAGATCCTTCAGATAAGCACCCCATTGCTTCTAGTGTTTCCTAGTTCGATATGTTAGACTTAACGTTAAATACCCCCTATAAAAATCTTACAAATACAGCCATACTATCTACATTGCCATTGCATCTGCAAATCTTCAGTATAATCTAAATATAGTTAACAACTGGCTAAGGAAATTTAAAAGCTAAGTAAATAGTTTAAAATCGGTATACGTTTCGTTTAGCATAAGAAAAGGTTTGTGGTCAGAAATAATACTTAACAATACTTTCATTCTACAAACAGAAGACGTAAAATACTTATGTCTACACCTCGACTTGGCGCAAACACACCTTCACCAAAGAAAACTTTACAAAAGAAGAATTAAATTTAGCCAGATGTACTAGCTATTTGATAGACACTCACAATTGAAGATTGAAAATAAACTCCTGCTGCACAAAGCTATTGCCAAGCTTACCTGGGCATATCGTATACTACTGTGGGGTACTGCTAGCACCTCTACCATCTAGATCTTACAGAGGTTTACAAAGCAACACTTGTGTGATGTAGGTACTTTTATACGATGGGCAAAAAGTGTAAAAGAAAGACACCATCAAACGCCTACAAATTGATTGGTTCATGCTAATAGCCGCCTGAAATAGGAGGATGTTGCTAAAACTATTGATATTTTTCTTGAAAAAGTTTACTACATCATTCCTGTTTTGATCTACTACAACAAAGTGTCCTGCCAATGTTTATTCGTAAAATAAAATACAATCGAAATCAAGATTTTCCAGCAATTTTTGGTTTGACACAAATAGAAAGACAGTGCCTTTCTCCATCGGATTATCACTATTACGATTGAGAGAACAAGCGCCATTTAATAATGTGCAGATATAAGGGGTTTTCTAACTCAAATATTCAAAGCCTTTGCTTTGGCATAAAAAGTACTGATGGCAGTTTTTTGAGACTGGAACAGCATAGCCCATATTAAAGCAAGACGATTCTATCCATTCCAGTCAATATGTCGACACTTTAAAAAAACCTCTTTAACTTGTCAATAGTCGTTCTTACTACACGCAACAAGCGCAAGAAGCATTACAGTGCTTAAAATTTTGCTATATTTTATATATAATTAACAATCAACTTTTTCTGAGCGAAATAATTTTTCATAAACGTAGGTACATCATTTCGAGTAACTTGCCACTAAGAATATTCTAATACTTCGTACCATAGCTCTTTGCGTCAACAACAGCCTGGCATCTCTTGGGCATGAAGTCGATGAAAGTTTCCCTGGTGGACTGAGAGATCTTCTGCCACTCCTCCTCCGCTGCATTTTTTGTTCGACGGGTTGCCATACGTCTCGTAAACTCTCCTCACAGCGGTTCGATGATATTGAGGTCAGGAAATCGGCTTAGCCAGTCGAGAAGAGTCACGCGATGGTGAGCGAATCCATGAGTCCATGAGCTGACAACTGCGATGCTTCGGATCGTTGTCTTGTTGGAAGATGAAGGCCCGGCCTATGAAACGAAGAACGTGGGGTCACTTTGTATTCTCTAGGATGTTCTTGTATCGAATCGATCCAGAATAAGACGAAGAGGACCGACTCCATTCGCATCGAAGCATCTTCACGCCACACACAATCCTCCACCATGCTTTATCGTGGGCAGTTGGTACTTCAAATCGACGCGAGTGCCGACAGGACGTCGAATCCATGCTATTCCGTCACTGCCAAAGAGGTTGAACTTGAATTCATCACTCCAGATGACTTGACTCCACTCTCTCCATCCTCATTGTAAATTGTCCTTCCTGAAGTCGTAGTTTTCGATTCTTCTTGCTGATCATTGGTTTCTTCACAGGTCTCCGTCGATGTAATCTTGCCTGCTGTAGACGACATCTAACCATTCGTACGGAGAGGCTCGAGTCCGTGGGAGTGTTGATGAGGGCGCAAATCTCAGTTACAGTAAATCGAAGGTTGCTCCTTGCGGCGCAGACGATGTTCCGATCAGTTGTGCGAGTGGTCACACGGGGTCTTTTGGCCATATTATTCTTTCTCACTCCTCTCTGCACTTTCTAACGCTTCAGGAAGATACTCACTGCCGCCTAGATCTTTATAAATTGTCGTGCGAGTTCAAACAAGGACTGATAAGTTTTAGGACCTCGGCGTTTTCCCATCACTTACAACAAGGTAGAACATATACCGAGAAGGAACCATGGAAAAACAAGGACAATTCGAAAAAATATGTACCAAAAACCAAAATGATAGAAAAAAGCAAAATTTCGATAAAACGAAAAAAATCAAGAAATTTTCTGTGTTTTTCCAAATCACACCATACTTGACTCACACTCTCGAGCGCACCACGTGTTGCACGCCGCCAAACTTCAAGTTGTTTCGCCGTTTTTGAGAAAAGCAGAAAAACCAAAATATAATATAATTTTGGCCGATACTGTATATCGTATAGTCCTATTAATAAAGTTAACGCACAGGGGCAAGTCTTTTCACAACACGTTCGTATTGAATTATAACTAAAAAAAGTGATCAACAATGAAATAAAAAAATTAACAACAATAAAAACCATTAAATATTAATGTAATAATATATTAGCATTATGATGATATATTAAATAAAAAATATAAACAATCAAACAAAAATAATTTAATTTATAAAGTATAGAAGTAGTCTATTTTATATGTAGCAAAGCCCGAATTCGCCTCCAGATATATGTAAGCTTAACAGGCAATAATTATTCGTTAAATGTCAGTAAACCTGGACTAGGTTAGGACTATTTCAAAAAATTGGAAATTGTAGGCATAATCTTAATTGTGGCTCAATTAGCCAACTGACCTCTGCACTATTTTTTTTATTGCCTTCCAAGAATTATGTTCAATTCGGTCTACAAAAATAATACAAATTATTTCGATTATAATTGAAAGAGTTTGGCTCTAAAGCCTATCTCTTTAAGTTAACACAGCTACTGTTATGATTACTAGAAAATTTAATCGTAACATCGTATTATTTACACAGAGGTGGGTCTAACGGGTGATATTGCTTGAACCTCTTGACACAGGAAATGGCTAGGAGGTTTGTTGCTAATGATAGAATTGCCTTGCAAATGCAGCCGCTATGGTTACCTCAAGGTTCTAATATCGTCCAGTATCACAATGAATAACATGATTTGGCATATACCACAGTGTATTGCAAAAGTTTACCAACATCTTGGGTCTGCAATATTAAAATTTTAAAATATTGCAGTCTAGAAGTATATCTAGATATATTTTTTCTGTACTAATAAAGGGATAAACTTCAAATAATATTGAAAACAATGCTAATATAAACACTGACAAATATTTTATTATCACATTAAAATTAAATTTAAAGTAAATCAAAACAAAATATAATTAGATTAAATTAAACTACAGCGTAAATTTAAATTTAATTTAATAAATTATTGAGTTTAATGAAATAGATTGTAAATTAATTAATTTGCAGTTCGTTACGACAAATTAATAGTATTTTACTAGATGGTAGCACTGCAATGATATAAATTTACATGTACCTAATTATTTCCTTAACTGCCGATTTCATCGTAATTTCAATTTAATTTAAACTGAAATTAGCTTTACTTCAGCTGAAACCTAATCATTTTATATAAATTAAAAATTAAAATTTATTTAAACGTTAATTGAGGTGTAAAGATTACCTGCATACATAATCTTATCATCTCTTTATCTTTTACTGTAAACGCTATATAATCAGGTTGTATTACTACCAGCATTTGTTCATCCTTTTGCTTTCTCACCTGTGTAATTTGTAAGTAAAAGTGTTATGTGGAGTTTTGCTGCTCTATGCTGTAGACCGGTATTCTTAGTAAAGCAGAGTTAACTCTAGCCAACCTGTGAAGGGTCTCATCACTTCTAAATAGCGGAAAGGCACTGAATGTAAGCTCGTAACTACAACAATTATGCTACATTGGTTTTTTGTATAATTATTGACTAAACTAAATTAAAACGCTCTAAAAATGCACTATATTTAACCAAAAGTAAGTTAGCTAAATTAATTATAGAATTAGTTTAAATTTCTTACACCCTAATGGTTTTTTGCGTTGATTTAACTTTAATTCTTTTTTATTGTCATGGTAAATTATATACTTTTAGGGAAAGGAGGGCGTTGCTTGAGTTTGATGAGTTATACAAGGCAGTCAGCAGCAACAGTTTTGGGCAGCTTCACCTTAATCTAAGATTGGAGAATGGTACATAGTTCGCGTTCATTCTCTATGGTACCAATTGGCCAAAAATTTCTAGTTCCTTTGTTAGCAGACAATCTTAAACGTACGCAATTTTTATCTTTTTAAAAGCTCATTTGAGCAACTCACTAATGAAGATATTGAAAAGAGCTGAAAAGAGTGACTTTTACTGTTAATAACTTGATTTATTTCTCTTAATATAAGTTTATTTATATTCTCTTTAAATATATAGAGAAGTTATTGTTAAAATTTCTCCGTTGAAGTCTTTCGTAATGGTTTCCACTATTGCATGTCATCAATAATGCACAGTACCTTCGATATTTTTTCTACTACCTACGTTCTATTAGTGATGAAATTATAACACTACAAAAAAAATTTCGGTTGATCTAGTTTTCGTAGTACAAAGTTATCGAATAGGTTCTACGAACCAATAAAATCGTGTCATGTTGTTTTACAAAGTTTTCTGTAGCGACACTACTTTATCACCTTTTTTGCGCACTTAAAGGCACTGCAGCCTCAAGGGCTTATTGTGCCCACTAACATGCACTTAAATGCTAGGACATTCACACACACACATGGGTTGAGCGAGACTCGAACTCGCTCGCGCCGGCGAGAAGACAGAGCTAATTGGTTGAACCATCTGAGCCACCGCGTCCCCACTTTATCACCTTATATGTATAATTTGCTATCAATCTTAAAAAAATTAAGATGCTGTAAAGCTAAGTGCGCTATGCCCAATGGAAATTAATTAACAACCACTTTCGCATTCAATGAAAGAAACTCCAGAATATATCAGCAGTACATTAATGAGAGAATAATAGCTTAAATATTGCTTAATCTACCTTCTTCGTTATTGCTATTAGCAAAAGTTTCTTTCTCTGGAAATTCTCAGAGGATCAACCACGTTAATAAAGGGTGTTCGAGTGTGGTAAACCATCTTCTACTGTTGTTGAAAGGCTCCCAGTATCCTTTTGACGTGTTATAGTTATATAAGCAGACGACTGAGGTGTGTGCATAAGTTACTAGCCAAAAACTCCTACGAAAATAATTCTCGCCATCCTATAAGCATATTCCATAATGGGTAGGGTTTCTGGTAAAATTGCTGAAATCCACAAAACGTGAATGAACTTCATAGAATTTATTTTTTGCCAATTGCCGATTTTCGGGGACTATGCCCTCAAGAATTCCCTACGTGTAGTGGTATAAGGAGTACTGGTGTCTTTCAATCTATTAAAGAAGAACAAAAAACCTTGCAAAAAGAAAACTGTTTAGCGATGTTATCATGGTTAAAACTTTGAGCGTACTGTAGTTACGTTGTCACGCAATATATTAAATTTGCGAATGCTTATCAGCCTAGAAACGGTGCTACTTTTATCGTTTATTTGAGGAAATCGATATGGCCTTAATTTATTTTGCCAGAAAACTAGTAGAAATACTACCTGTTTTAATAACTCTACTTACAGAGGAAAAAAAGATTTCTGATTGGAACTAAAAGAGATAATCCGAAAAATGTATGTAGTACAGTAACTTATACAATGGCCTTTTCACTCTGATGGCTAACAAGAGTACAAAATGCTGCATGATAAAATTAAGATAGCTGTAGGAAGAACTGATAATCTTATCTTATCTGGAGACCAATCGAGGTTTTAACAAACAGTTTCTCTCCAACTCAATTCATTTATATATCATATATATTGTTATAGAACCCGACCTTTAATTAATAACGCCGGCGATTTTTATTTGCAATTTTTATTTCTTACATGAGTCTAAAAACGATTGTAATAAAATTATTTTTAAAAGAGGCTCATTTATACATATCATTTTATTAAAAGATTAAATCAAAGTGATTGGCAAATCTTATACGTATAAAAAAGAGAGCCCTCACTCACTGACTGACTGACTGACTGATTCATCAACGCCCAGCCTAAACAGCCGAATATAGAACTGTGAAGATTGAAGGTTTTATTCTTTGTGTGGCGTAGGGATGTATTAATAAAGGATTTTTTGAAATTCACCCCTTAATAGGGTCTAATGGGGGTCCAAAGCTTTAGGCTTTCTTTGATATTTGGCATGAATAATCTTTAGTTAAAATTAGAAAACCTTTGTTTTAAACAATTTTGATTAAGCCACTCAAAAGGACTAAATTGGAGGTCCGAAATTTTGGGGTGGAGGGGGAGGCTCTTTTACTTTAAAACCAATAAAGATAGACCTTTGATATTTGACAGGAATAATCCATATTTAAAACAAGAGAACCCTGACTTCTCCGAAGGGGTAAATTAGGGGTCCAAAATTTATACTTATAAAATGGGTTCAAAATTCAAACTATGGAAGTGTATCAAGTTAGGTGTCGTTGAGCGTCTTTCAAAATGTTATTAAGGGGTGCACTTCCTTAAATGAAAACGCAGCTCCGCAGGGCTAGACGGGGAAGGGGAGCCGAAGGCGACCCGAGCCAGTTGTGTGGTGGACTTTCCCGTTGTTTGACGTCTCGATGAATGAGACGTATCCATGGTACGTGGAATTCCTGAGGACTCAGAGGAGGGGTTTTAGTGGGTGCACGTCCCACATTGCCCTGTGAATTATTTTTGAGTAGCAGGGGGTACGTTAGGCATTTGTCCTCCTCTATAAAAAAAATAGATGAAAGTATCTCTAGATTTGTTGTAACCTTCTAAGTAGTGACAGATTACCTCTCGACTCCTGTAATTATTTAATTTCTCCAAACAGAGGGACATTCCCCATCTATATACTTACTAAATATATTTGGCAGGAATAATCTATATTTAAAATTAGAGAATTCGAGTTTTACGAAATTTATTACGTGCGGGTTTATGTTATTAAGGGATGCACTTCTTTAAATGAAAACGCAGCACCGCAAGGCTAGATGGGGAAGGGGAGCCAAAAGGGGCTCAAGCCGGCTAGTGTTGTATAAAAATACCTATACAAAACAGTTTTCAAACCATAAAATAAGTCACAGATAGTTAACTCAACAATTGTACATGATTTTTATAAATGCACACTTTTATCTATTAATAACAATTGCTAAACGCTTGTAAAGTTTGCTAATATAAGAAACTCAACTTTGTGTGTCGGAATTACACTACTAGCGATCCAGTACAAACAAACAATGATTAAAGCATTATTTATAAGTGTTTGGTTACATAACCTAGAAAGGGTAAATTATTATAAATTCTGATTGATATTAGGAGCACTTCTTTATATACTTTCTGCTGACATAGACTTAATTTAAAACATGTTTAAGATCTGTATTATTACTATTTTGCTACCTAACTATTTATAATAATCTCACAATTATAAAAAGAAGTTTGCATCACCAAAATAACGCGTTTAAATAAACAAAAATCTTGATCTTACTAATAGTAAATATCACTAAAACCAAAATCTCACAATATGCAAAAAATAAAATAACCAAAAGTCACAGCAACTTATTTATTTTGTACATCTAAAGGCAGTAGTAAAATAATAAGCAAAACCCAATTAATTGACAAATATACATTCTTCAAATTCATTTAATTAAAAATAAATAATTTACACTAAGGAGTTACTGCAATCAGACTAGAAGTGGCAATGTGGCTATTTTTGCCATTATTACATAGTGCAGAAATACAAATATGATTTATTCTATGAAGAATGTGATCTATGTTATTATCTGATAGTTAATTGTCGCATTTAGTCTTCATTAGCATAACATTCGATTTGATCCTATTAACATTGGTTTGAAAGTAAATGCATTCTAAATAAGTTGATTTTGTTTTTTTAGCATTTATCTAAATTTGATATTCTTGTCCGTCAAAAAAACGTAAAATAAACGATTGTCTTATTTTTATCGCAAGTTCTCTCTTTGTTACATTTCATAACGCTTATTGTTATTTCATTAATTTATTGGTAACATTTCTGATTAAGTATGTATCTGAGAACCATTTCCTCGATTATGACTCTCATCCTTCTTTGAAGAATAAGCTTTTTAGATCTATTTTCTGTATGTAACTAAGCTGCTGCTGTATTTTAATTTCTTATGGTATGAACTCATTGACTCGTCTTTTAATGTTCATAAGTTTAATAATGCTCTTTTTTTTACTTTCCTTATCTTCTAATAAGGAAATCGGCGGAAAGTTGACCTACCCAGTTTTTCACATTTCTGGACGAAATATAGCCTCGGGACACCAAAAAAGTTGGGTTAAGCCATTGATTCGTGTGTGTGTGTGTGTGTGTATGTCTGTCGGTCTGTCAGTAAACGAGATATCTCGAGAACCGTAAGAGCTAGAGACTTGAAATTTGGTATGCAAGTTACATGTAGGTAGGAGACGCAGTGCGAATCTTTTGGTAAAAATCGGCCACGCCGTTTGGTCGCAGGTCGCAAAGTCTAAAGTTGCAACATCTAAAGATACGAAAAATGTACGAGAATAAAAATGATTTGTTATCACGAGATAAACATGGATTTAAAGTAAAAGTTGGTAAAATAGGAACTCGAAAAAAAACTGAAGTCCAGGATTTTTGCCAGAATTACCCAAATAATAGGATAAGGAAAGTCGTGTGATGTTCACACCAGATTTTTTACATTGTCCTCTAATTGAAATTTTTTTACAGGTGGTTCAAATAAAATTTATACTTTTAAGAGACATTTAGCAAAACAAATAGTATTTTAGTTTCTTATAATAGCGTTTCTAAAAATTTTGTTTGCTTGAAAAATCAAAGCAATCAACATATAAATCTCTCGCTTTCCTTTGGAACACTTTTTGGTTATCAGTACATTGAGTATAAATGTAGAGACAATGTTTTGTTGTTCATTCTTTACGGCTTATTTGGAGCAAGTATATCTACTATTTATTTCTATTTTACTTGTAGCTTATTTAATTTTAGCTGCAATATTATTTATTCTCAATATTTTACCAGACTGAAGTTTATTCTTCCAGCTTGCTTAGTTGTCTTCCTTTCTTTTCCAGCACCGGTAAATTCAGTTTTGAATGGTTTTTATTATTTTATTTATTATTTTATATTTTATTTATATTCATCATTTCTACTTTATTGTTCCTTATAATAAACATTTGTAAAATGATTTTTTTTATTTTTCACTTTTTCCCTTACTAAGCAAATGTTTCTTTAGGTGTTATTGCATTATTTTTGCGAGTTGATTTTAGCTGGTTCTTTTTGATGTTTCCGCTGTAGCTAATATTTTACTTCATCGATTCTAGTATTTTAAAGTTGTTCCTTACTTTTTGTTGGTCTATCTCTAGTGCTTTATCAGCTTTATGAGTCTCCTTCAGCTTGTTTCTGAAGGATGTTTCAATTTAACTTTGAATTCTAGCACTAGTGGTTTATTACTACGACATTCAGCATTGGGTAGAATGATTATATTTTTATAACCATATTTATGTCTTTGTTTTAATTGTTGATATATTGTATTTCTAATGGTTAGCGTATTTGCAATGTAGATGTTTTCTAACAATTTTTTTTACGTTTCTTTTACCAAAATAAGCAATAAAGTGGTTGATTTTTAATTTATATTTAAGTACTTTATATAACGGACTTTCAAAAATGATGCACAAAAATCAAAGAAATTTTTTGGTCATATCTCATACTATCTTTTTATATAACAAGATACATATGTAACAAAAATATTTCAAATAAACAATAATTTGTTTATCTACACTTGAAAGCAAAACAATCGAGTTTTGCGGTAATGTGTATCCACTCCGATAGCATTCCAAGTACAGTTCAGTGTATTGTTAGCTTAAAAACTGTGATTTCAAATGTTACCACTTTGATTAGAATCGGACGTGTTCTGACAAAGTTATTGGGCTAATAATTCATGTAATACAAAAGAGTTGAAAGGCAAAAGTTGATTATGAAAGGAAAGAAAACAAAATCCTCAGTTGAAATTAATTGAATGATTTTTTCAATACATGGTGTTGCCACCTCTACTGTAATTGCACTTTCCAAGCGATTACGCATGGATCGGATTACTTTTCCTGTGCTGTCTTCCGGAGTTGCTTCCCACTCTTCAATCGACACTGCTCTCAGTTCCACCACGCTTCCTGATGCAAACTTTCTGACTTGGGCTCTTCGATTAAGCTCATCCCAAACATACTCAATTAAATTCAAATTTTTGTTACACCGAAGTCAGTCCATTTTCGGTATACCGACGTCAACCAGGTATGTAGTGGTCACTCGCACGGTGTGGCATCGCGTACTTCTTAACTAAGAAATCTCGCAAACAAAGCCACACGTTCCTCCAGAATGTCCCTGACATAACAGTCCGCTGTTAAACCTCCTCCGTGCCCTCCACTAGACACAAAAAAAGCAACTCAGTTTTTCCGTAAGAACATGCGCGTCCAAAACTTGCAACAGCCATCTCCATATGCAACAGTTTTTTGAATACAGCAATGAGTAAATCTCTCCCCTGGCCTTCTATAGACCCGACGTCCCTTGTTGTCATGTGGGCACATCCTTGACTCATCGGTGAATAATATTTGACTCCAATTGCCAAAATCCCAATTGAGATGTTTGCGAGCAAATTTCAGTATTTTTCAGTTGTTTTTAGACTGCAGTTAGTTTGAGACTCGTAGCTGCCTTTTTTTGGTGTCAGGTTGGCTGCCTTCAGTCTTCTTCTCACTGTCTAAGCGCTGACGACCATACCTATGATCGCACTCAGCTCTTGCTTGAGGTCAATACCAGTTATATGTCGGTTTCTGAAGGATATTTAGACAAGAAATCAATCGTCTTTTTTGTTATCACGCGCCTACGGTCGCTCCCTTACCGGCGGGCGTAGCTACCGGTTTTAGTCGACCTTCTGACTGAGATCCTTTCTCATCAATATAACTGCCTGGGCTGCTTCGTCGGCTGTGGTATCCATTTTCTTGAGAATTACTTGAGTACTTACGCCAACTTTGGATAAGTGAATGAGATGAATTATCCAAATAGCAAGAATCGTAAAACCCCGTTTGTGATCCATATTTTTTTGAATGCGTCATCTCTGATTAATGCAATAGCAACAGTTTTGTAAAACTCAATAATAAAGATACTCCTTGTATGTTAACGTTTGTATTTTCATTTTCCCTAGATTGAAACAGAGAACGAAATACGCGTACAGCTAGTGAATCGATTGTTTTTCTCTCATGTATATATGCATGAACAATTTATGTAAACAATTTATGTACTGTGCACATATTTGCACTATACTTTTTCTCTCACCTTTGTTTTTGTCTCAACTCATGCCTTCCCTTTTTTGTAAGTATTTTTCTTATAACGTTATTTCGGGTTTCTTTCGTCTTTTTTTCTTTTCTTCATCATTTTATTTTTTTTACTATTATTTCCATTCTTTGTATTTGCCCCCACCAGTTTAGTAAAAGGTTTTCTGTAAACTCTAACACATATTTAATTTATTATTCTTGTCTCATTTTATTATTTCCTATTTGGTTTAATTTGGCTGCGATATTTTATCTTTATTGGCTATATTTTTTTACTTCTTATTGACAGTATCCATGATTTGCATCCATATGTTAATATAGGTTTAATATTGCTTCGCTTTTCTTGCATAAAATTTTTTCATCTACTGTGATGATATAGAAATTATAAAATCATAATACCAATACGTTTTTAGTATAATGTACAGCAATTTTATTAATTTTGTTGTAAATCCTCAAACATTTTTTGTTGTGATCAAGTTGCAAGTTTAAAAAGGTGTTTTCTTTTATGAGTATTTATATTTTAGAAGAATCAAATTATTAGTTTTAGTTCAAGAATAAAAAAGAGACTTGCAGAAGTTCCAAAGACAAACATAGACACTAGCAGATAAAATATAAAAATAATTATGGAACGGTGTGGAGTAAATCTTTGTGATTTTTTGCTTGTCAAAGACTCATCATTGCTAAACTCTATGCGCTATCCTTAAATTAAACTAAAATCACCTGAAGAAAACTTGTTTTAGAAAATAAGAAAGAATAGTATGGAACGATCGAAACTAGAAAATAAAAAAGTTATGAATTGTTTAGTTAATTTTGAAGTACATGGTAAACATTGAATCTTTTAATACGATTTTTGGATAAATTTATGTTTGTAATACTGAGAGTTTCCAGTACACAAAGAGTAGCATACAAAATTTGTTAGCAAGTATTTAAAGTACAAGCAACATAGAAACCGTGGCATGGAAGTAATTCAAATATCAACTCCATAAATAATCTTTGGTCCATTATTAAGAAGAGATTTAAAAAAACAACATTTATTGTATATATATTGTAAAAAAAATCAACTATATAACTACTCTTATTAATATTCGGCGCTATGATGACAAAATCAAAAATTATCAAAAAAAATAATAGAAATTATTCTAATAATCTTCATACTTTTGTAATTTATTATATATTTTATACTCAATCAAATTACAAAGCAAAAATTACAACTTACTTTTTAATGTCTTATACATTTTCTCTAATATATTTTATTTCTTAGGAAAACTTAATCTTGACCAAATTCTGCTCCCTATTTTAACCAAAATTCTTGCGGCACTTTTTGCAAATTGATTAGGTCACTAAAATAACCTCTTGACTTAACCAATATCTTTTAACAGCTATTGTTGAGCTAAATTATTGTTATTTCTTTATCAACTATCGTCAATTACGAACTCCTCTAGTATTAATTATTGTAGTGGCTAAATAACAGTTAACGAATGTCTTTCGAAATATATTTTAAAGTCGTTGACATAGCCACGTAAAAACATTTTTGAAAAAACGCAAACAAAAACTTAACAGCAAAATGTTTACAATTAATCTATTTTTCTGAGGCGTTAACAGCTCTATTTATTATTAAACTCAAGTAAAATATATAACAATAAAATAACAAAGATTATTTTATTTGAGCCTATATGCAAGTTACTATGTTATTTTTGAGAAAAATCTTATAAGCATTAAATGAGATACTAAATCATAAATAAAATAGTAGGGAAACTTAATATCCTATTTAATGGGGCACAAATTTGATATATTGTAAAGAAACGTAAAACACAAATATTTTTCATAAGACAAGAGGGAAGACGCACACAAAACAACAAATTTAGTACATTGGAATTAGAAATATAACTATTTATAATGTAACAGAAGAAATGGATATATAAAAGATGTATTTGTGTAAAGTTTTAGGTAGCAAAACAAAATAGAAAATTAAAGCATACTTGGTCTCATAGGATGTTTAGTAAAAAAAGTAACAAAAAAAGTAAATTTAAATGAAGTTTAACCAACGCAATGAATAGCATGTTTAAACAACCAGTAGAACAAAAACCTTTTTTCCTTGCAATGGTTCCTGAAGTTTTAAAACATTTTTAGAGAGGTAAAGGGAACATGATGATCAAAGCGGTTCTGGGTATTAAAAAAAGAACACTTAGATCGAGAACAAAGTATTTTTCAATATGTTGTTAATTAAACTAAATTGACTAGATGAGATAGACCTATCAAAGAGAAACACTTTATAATTTAAAAATATTAAATTTAATATAAAAATGTTTAGCTTAAAATTGTTTAACTTACATCTAAATACCCTTGTATTTTGATAATATAAATACATATAACATATAGTATGGTTATATATATTTTTATTTCGAGTCGTTGCTCGAATTGGTAAGGAAAATTACTAAGATATTACCCTTCGCAACGAATGCGATCAAAAGTTATTTTTATGTTCTGAAGTAAATACTTCCAATTTTTTAAAGTATAAAAATCAAATATAGAGGTCAAGGAAAACAAGATTACATAATTTTTGAAGCCTGTAGATTTAATTATTATCCGTTAGTTTGGGAAGGAAAATTCTGGGCGAATTCTCTGTAAATTAAGAGGTGTAACTGATCCTTCTCAAAAATTTCCCACGCGATAGTTTAGCTCAAGATTGGGCTACATACAAGGGTTCTTGTGCTTGCATCGAAGATTCTTTCGGTGTTTTAGAAATTTTCTGAGGTTTCTTGAAGCATTAGTTTGACTGGCATTATGCCCACTGATAAAGCATGATACAGTTTCACAAAGCCGGCAGTTCAAACTCTAAGTATCTGAATGGTTTGACCGTTGTCCACGATGTAGCGTTCGTGTTATACATATATTAAAAATCATCTTACTACTGTAATTTTGCCTGAAAAATGATCGTGGCCATACTTTCTGTAAGCACTTTTAGAGTTCTTGCAAGTTTTTATGGTACTCTGCAAAATTGATTATTACTTTTTTTCAGATTTTTAGCGTAAAGATTTTATTTGCATCTAAAAACTGTCAGTAGAACTTTTTTTGTCCAGGAAACTTATGAATTTTCTGATGCTATTACGAGTATTTTTAAAGTAATGCTAATATAACCATAATAATCATACATGCACTAACTGAGTAGAAGAACAAAGTTTAAAAAAGATAAATTTGGATTTTTTTGTAAAATACCATTATATGACAAAGATACTTGCATTTGTTTTCAACGTCTGAACTGGAAGAGAAGATAAATATAAACAAATAACTAGGAGAAATAGCAAGCATGCAGACAGTAATAAAAATTGACAAAAATAATAGAACTTGCATCCGAACATCACATAATGATATTTACTACATTTTCTTAACACAAGCTAATTCACAAAGAAACGTAAGTATTGACAAATGTAAAAATTAACAATAAAATTAATCATATCTTGATAGAAAGTAAATTTATGGGGAAGCTACGAGGCGCATTCATAAAGTAAGGGCCGTTTGCATGTATATAAATAGTGGCGCTTCGAAGCACAGTTTTACCACTGCAGCGCCATCTACTGACTCATTGCGAAGCTACAGCGTCATTTGTTTTGATTCTGAAATTGTATTGTTGTCAGTGAATGCAAAGAACAATGGCCGCGAAAATCGTTGATCCCGCCAAGTGTGAAGTGCGTTCTGTGATTCGTTTCTTATGTGCAAAAGGATCGTCGGCTGCTGAAATTCATCGGGAGTTATGCCTGGTTTACGGACCTACAGTTATGAGTGAAGGAAAGGTTAGACAATGGTGCCGTTATTTTACAAATGGCCGAACAAATGTCCATGACGAAGAGCGGAGTGGCAGGCCCAGTATCCAGACTGATGAAATCGTTTCACAAGTGGACCAAGCACTGCGATCTTATCGTCGATTGACGATTAGTGGCCTGGCTGACAAATTTCCTCAACTTGGACGCACTACTGTTTACAATATTGTCACAGAAAACCTCGCATACAGCAAATTGTGTAAGGTGGGTACCAAAATGCTCACCGACCACCACAAAGAGCAAAGAATGTCTAGTGGACGAAAGTTTTGGCCCGTTATCAACAAAATGGAGATGATTTGTTTTCTCACATTGTTACTGGGGACGAGACGTGGGTATCCTACGCCAACCCAGAAACAAAACTGCAATCGATGCAGTGGCGACACTCATCCTCACCAAAACCGAAAAGTTTAAACAAACTCAGTAGACAAGTCGAAAATTGATGGCTACAGTTTTTTGGGACAAAGACGGTGTTCATTTGGTTGATTTCATGGAACGTGGGACAACAATTACAGCTGACGTGTACTGCGAAACGCTCAAACACTTGAGACGTGCGATCAAAAACAAACGCCGCGGGAAACTGTCATCTGGCATAATCCTCCTCCACGATAACGCGCGTCCTCACACTGCTGCCAAAACCATTGAGAAAATTCAAGATTTTCGTTGGGAACTTTTTGACCACCCACGGTACAGTCCCGACCTTGCACCTAGCGACTACTTCCTCTTCTTGCATTTTAAACGGTGGCTGGGTGGACAACGTTTTGAAACCGAAGACGGACTCAAAAACGCCGTTGTCAACTGGTTCAACTCTCAGGCGGCAAGCTTCTATGCAGAGGGGTTAAAGAAGCTGGTGCAGCGGTACGAAAAATGCTTAAAAGTGAACGGCGATTATGTAGAGAAGTAAAGTAAGATTGTACCTAACTAAATATGACAATAAAATTTGTTTCTTATGAGTACATTTTTTTCTGTGACCAAACGGCCCTTACTTTATGAATGCGCCTCGTATATAGGAGTAAATTCTAACTATTAGCATTTATCAAAAAGACTACAAGATATACAAGAACACTAATACATGGATGAAAACATGATGTAGGAGATAACTTGTGTTAACTGGAAAGAATAGCACGCTGAACAAATAATACTACAACATAAGCAGAAGAGACTAAATGAATGATACGACAAGGACTCGAAGATAGCAGAATAGAAGTGTAGTAAGGCTAGAATAAATAAAATAATGGGAGTTTGAAAGCTATATAAACCAGCCAGCAATAAAGTGAAAAACATATGCAAAAAAAGAGTAGTAGAGAGAACCAGCAAAGTGTATATAGAAAGGTGGAAAGATGTAGTAAAAAGGTAATATAAAAAAGTCCAAAAATATAGACGATTAGCTCTGCAAGACACAGTATATAAGAATCTAGCTGTGTTAATTAGGTAACGGGTTAAAGAATTGTCGGAAATTATCTTGGGGAATTATCAGGCAAGTTTTACATTGAACATATGGGTAATTGATTAAATTTTTCCAAAAAAAAAGATACTTGGGGGCGTCTACAACTTTAACGTGTACACTTGAGAGCAAAACAATCGACAAGCCGCATTCGCATTCTCGTCCCCTGTTCCAGTATAAGAAAATGAAAATAAAAACATTAACATGCAAGAAGTATCTTTATTATTGGACTTTAAAAAAATGTTGCTATTGCACTAATCGGATGACGCATTTACAAAAATATGCATCACGAACGGGGTTTTGCTAATCGGTCTTGCTAATTGGCACGCACGTACGCGACGAGTGTGTGCCCTACAGTATGATTGCAATTCGGTGATACATCTCAGTCAGTTATCCCAAGTTGACGTAAGTCAGTGACATAGGCCCAGGCAGTTGAATTGGTGAGAGAGAGCCTCAGTCAGAGGACCGTGGCAAATCTGGTCAATCAGCTGTGTCGAGAGTGTGGCGTCGGTACTGGAAAACCGGAACCTACGTCCACCGACAAGAAAGCGGCTGTAAGCGCGTGACAACGGAGAAAGACTATCAATTTCTCGTCTCAATACCGCTCAGAAATTGACACGTCTGGCGTTGACCTCAAGCAAGAGCTGAGTGCCGTCAGAGGTGTGGTCGACTGTGCTTGGACAGTGAGAAGAACGCAGCCAACCTGACCCAAAAAAGGAAATTACGGGTTCCCTGCTGCCTGCAGACCAAAAGCAAAGTGCGACTGGAATTTGCTTGCGAACATCTCGAATAGGACTTTGGCCATTGGAGTCTAATATTATTTACCGATGAGTCTAGTATGTTCCTACATGGCAACGACAGAAGACGTTGGGTCTATAAAAGAGCGATTTTCTTATTGCTGTATTCAAGAAACTGTCGCATGTTGAGATGACTCTTTCATGTTTTGAGCGGGCATTTCCGTGCACGGAAAGACTGAGTTGTTTTTCGTGCCTAGTGGAGATTTAACAGGGGACCGCTATATCAGAGACATTTTGGAGGAATATGTAGTTTCGTTTATGGGATTTATTGGTGAGGATTTCGTGCTAATGCACGACAATGCGCGATGCTACACCACGAGAGTGACCATTAGCTTCCTGGCTGACGTCGGTATACCGAAAATGGACTGACCTACGTGTAGCCCAGACTGGGGCAGAAATCTTACACCAGGGAGCGCAATGGAACTGAGAGCGGCGTTGGTTGAAGAAGGAAAAACAAACCCCCAAGACATACGATCCACGCGTAATCGCTTAAAAGATGCGTTTACGAGTAAAGATGGCAACATCATGTATTGAAAAAAAAACATTAAATTAACTTTAACTTTTTTTTTAACTTGTTTGTGTTACACATATTATTAGGTCCATAATGTTGTCAGAACAGGTCAGATTTCAATCAAAGTGGTATCATTTAAAACCACAGTTTTTAAGCTTTCAAACAGTGCACTAAAATGTACTTAGAATGCTATCATCTCTTAAAACTCGAGCATGTTGCTGAGGCGTTTGGAATACTTTAGTTTCTTTAAGAAAATTATCAAATTATGTAAATTCTTATTAAATAACAGGTGGTAAAATATTACTGGAAGGAAAAGTTTTAGATAAAGTAGATGGTACACCACCTTTGTTGTTCTTTAATTTAATACTCATATATACTATGTGGTGCCATATACATCAATGTATTGTCTAAACTGCTGAATCTTCTAACTCGTACACCTGGTGAGTTCAAAGAAGTTTTTTGAAGACTGAAAATTACTACAAAGAATTATGATACGGAAATAACTAAAAAAGAACAAAATAAATAGTAACGATAGGCAATAATAATAATCAAAAAGGGGGTTAAAAGTATAAAATAATATAAAAGGAAGAAAAAGAATACAAATATGGAAATTTTTAATTAGTTAAATGTAACAACCATCGTTAGGATTTAACGTTTGCGGTGGCTTGGGCACGTAGGAAGTGTAATGAAGATCATGCTGTAACATAAAGCTGTTACAAAACAAAAAAGAAGACGCCCAAGAAAAAGTGGACCTATAGAAGTGCAGTATCAAAGAGTGCAAAATACTGGCACAGGACAGAGGAAAATGTAAGAAGGCAATAGAAACCTTGGGCGCCTGTTTTTGAATATTTTTATGTGTCACTGGAACCGTTCACATCATTTTTCTCAAATACCTTCATCGTCTTCCTACTGTTAAGACGTAAGCTTTCAACTCGCTATTAAGCGTTTTTGTAGGTCCATGTAAAGGTTGTTATTTTTTCAAGCGCCTGTAGATTTTTGTAGACGTATAACCTTTCATCGTCAAAAAACACTGATTGTTGATTCGTATTCACATTGGTATTAATCTGATTTTTAATTAAGCAACGATGCCACAACGAAAGCTTACATATTTAGATTAGATACATAAAAACTTTAGTTATCGCTCAATCTTTGTATTTTCCATAACTGCAGAATTCCATGAATATCGACCATTGTAGGATTCAACATCGCTAATAAACTAAAACTCGAAACGAAGTGTCATTCCGACATATCCGAATATGCATGCATATGTATTTGGATATAATTCCCAGTCCTATTTAGTACGTGACTTCACACATATGCCGCAGAAGTCACGCTTAGCTGAAATACTTTTGTTCTGCGGCCAGGTGGATTGCACAAAAAACTGTGCAATAGTCACTCCGCGAGGAATGCAAATAGTGGCCGTCTTGCTCTTTTTAATCGCATGCAAAGATATGCGCAGCATAAACAGGGGCTCGCAGTCCAAAATGGAGTATTCCTTTAATTAGAGGAGTTCGAACGCGTCGAAGGCATGTCGCTCTCATTTAGTACCTTCTAATGCTTACTAATTAGAGCCGTATGTAAATACCGAACTGACGAAACGTGCAGCTTGCATTCCCCCGCGGACATGTAAAAAGATGCTAATTTGTAGATTATTAGAAATTTAGATGGCCGCATCGGGACGTGGCGATGCTTCGGGCTCCCCGAATTCACGCTCTGAAAGCCCAACGGCGGCCGCTCTGGAAATTCCTTGCCGAAAATGAGCGGCAGGTGAAAGCGCGCAGCTATTGAGACGTTCCGTCCCGAGAGCCGTTCATAATCCAATTACTTCGGACGCGGCGCCCGGAACGGCCGGCCGGGCCGTCTTCGGTTTGGCGGCGCGGACACCATATTGAGAATCCGTTGAATTTAGCCATTTGGATACACGCCGTTCCGTGATAGTGGCGCGATAGCATCTTAATTATGAGTAAAACGCGTTATCTGCAAGCTGCCGCCGCGATGCGTGCCTGCCCTCGCTCGCCGCGGCGGGGGTTGAAAGGGCGGCCGGTGGGAAACGGCGCGCTCTTCCTGCGGTTATCGGGAGCAAATAAGGAGCGGGGCAGGATAATGCCCCGAACCACTCGTTACCGGCCGCCGCATGGCAAAAATGAGCGCTGCTCGCCTTGCCGCGCGATGGGCGGCGAGATAGCGGCGCAATTAGTTAACTGCTGGAGGTTAAGCTCAAAATTTGGATGTTTGTAGTCGCTCAGGAATTACGGCTACTCTTTCAGATAGCATCGACAAATTATTAACTTTATGAATGATTGAGGTTTATTGGCCATAACTCGCATCCACCTCCTTCGAGATGCAGGCGGAAGATCGCGATAAAGCGGTAATGAAACTTGACTGATACAAGCGATAAAGCTTCATATTTGCCTCCCGTATTAAAAAGCAAATTACTTCTGCGTGGCCACACCAACTAGAGGAGAAAGGGAAAATTTCAGATGCAATCACTTCTTCATCAGGAAGAAACGTAAAGCTGATTACTAACGACATTTTTTTTGTTTTGCGCAAGAAAAACCTGCAATGGCAAATTTAATCAAAATTGAAGAACGACTTTCTCTTAACTCTTACTGAAAAAGAATTTGCAATATAATAAGTCCATAAGAAATACTTAATAAGTAAAATTGAATCAACGCAAAGCTTATGCGCTCGTTCATAATTTTGTTATATTAACTTTATTAATAATCAGAATATATACATTCTATGAGCTAATATTATGTAATTAAGTATTTGAACTTCGGATTTTATTGTTTAGTTAGTCAGATCCTTCGGCCACTTCATCTGAAGCCGTCTATTGAGAGGATCTGCTGTCAGTGGCTCCATAATTTCATTTGGATGATTTTTAAGTGTGATTTGGTGTTTAACAGCACATTGTTTGATGATTTCTCTCACAAAAGGGATATTTAGATCAGTGTGTATGGCGCTATTTGACACATACCATGGTGCATTTGACATGTTTCGTAGGGTCTTTGACTGGAAGCGCTGTATGATGTCAATATTGGAGTTCTGGCGCATCCCATAACTGACATCCATATGTCCATATTGGGCGGATTATAACTTTATATAGTAGGACTTTATTCTCCAACGTTAATGGAGATTTTCTTCCTATAAGCCAGTATAGACTTTTTAACTTAATATCCATTTCCTTACGCTTTTTCCTTATATGCGATCTCCAAGTTAATGTCCTATCAAGATGGAATCCCAGGTACTTAACTCCTTGTGATTGAGGTATGGGTATGTTGTTGAGAGTGACAGGTGGATATGTTGAACGTTTTGTTCTGACTTGTCTTGGTTAACTTTTATTTTCCATTTATCCAACCATATTTCAATTTGATTTAGGTGATTTTGAAGCACCGCTGAGGCTGTGTTCGAATCTTCGTTGCATGCTATGATCGCGGCATCATCAGCGAAAGTACTTATCATGGTATTATTAGATGTTGGCAGGTCAGAGGTACAGCATTGGACCCAGGGCACTACCCTGTGGTACACCTGCGTTTATTTGCTCTATCTAAGATACATCGTTACCAATCTTACTTCGAAAGCTTCGATTAGTGAGGTACGAAGGAAATAAGCAGTAGTATTCATGTCGCATAGTTTTCTTTATTTTATATAGCAGCCCTCTATGCCAGACGCGATCAAATGCCTATCTCACGTCTAACATTACTGCAGAACAGAATAGTTTATTTTAAAGTGAAGTTTGTATTGTATTCGTTATCCGATGGCATTGTTGGATCGTCGAGTGACTATGTCTAAATCCGAACTGGTGGTTGGGTAACCAATCCACTTGCAGCGAGTTTTCTTTAATCCTCCTTAGGAGTAACTTTTCCAACAGTTTTGATATGACTGAAAGGAGGCTTATGGGTCGGTATGAGTGGATTTCATTGGAAGATTTTCCTGGTTTGAGGATTAGGAGTATTTCGGCGAATTTTCACTGTAGTGGGCAGTATGTCAGCCTTATAATAGCATTAAAGATAATCCTCAGAAATTTGATACCCTTCTTAGGTAGATGTTTTAGTTTAATTGGTGTGATGAGGTCTTGTCCCGGAGATTTTTTGTAGTTTAGCATTTTTATTTCGTTTTCTATTTCTGGGATGGTAAACTTTCGTATTGGCAATGCCATCTGGAAGGGATTTGTAGCTCGTCTTCTATTTCTTGGTTTATTACATTGGAGTTTGGTTTGAATACTTCAGCCAGGTGATGTGCGAATGCATCAGCTTTCTCTTTATTAGACTTTAACCAGTTTCCGCTCTGATCTCTTAGTGGTGGTATGTGGGCCTTAGGTCGTTTGGTTCCTTTTGTAGCTTTCCAGATGGATTTATCATGAGAAGATAATGTTTCTATGTATTCTTGGAAAGATGCATTACGAGTTTGTTGTAACTTATTTCTGAGCTTGTTGTTTAATTGGTTAAATTTATACTTGTCTTCTATATTGTGTGTACACTGCCATCTTGCTCTTGCCCTTCTTTCTTCCTTAACTATTTCCATTATCTCTTGTGGAATATTGGGGCTATTTATTTTAATATTGGTAATTTGTGGTGCAGCATTCCATCCTGCTGTTTGTAGAGTAGATATAAAATGGTTTGTAGCTTGTTCGATTTCATCAGTAGTTTTTAAACTTATATTTAGGTCTAGATGCTGTTCAATGTGATGTTGAAATGAATCCCAATTAGTTTTTTTGTTGCTGAGTTTGACTGGTGGCTCTTTGTGAATAATTGTTGAGCTTATGGTCGCGATTATTGACGAGTGATCGGACATTACGTCATAATTCGATGTGATATTAATATAATTAGTTCCAAGTCCTTTTGTAATAATAGGTCCAGGAGTAAGTTGGATTTCCCGTGGATAGAAAGTTATAGTTGTTATCTATTAATAAGCTATACAACTTCCTACCTTTTAATATTGTTAGTCGTGAGCCCCAATGTACACGTTTGGCGTTAAAATCTCCGCCAATTATGAATTTCTAGCCTAGAGAGTCGAAAAATGGCTGCATCATTTGTGTTGTAAAGTTGTGCCTGGGTGGGCCGTAGAGAGCTGCCACATTGATTGGAGTTGGAAGCTTTTTGACGTGAATTATCGTAGCTTGCAAAAAGTCAGATTGATATGATGGTAGTTCATAGTGTACAATTGAATTTCGAATAATTATTGCTGATCCACTGCGAGCAGTTCTATCGGGGTGTTGTTTATGATATACGAGGCGCATTCATAAAGTAAGGGCCGTTTGCATGTATATAAATAGTGGCGCTTCGAAGCACAGTTTTACCACTGCAGCGCCATCTACTGACTCATTGCGAAGCTACAGCGTCATTTGTTTTGATTCTGAAATTGTATTGTTGTCAGTGAATGCAAAGAACAATGGCCGCGAAAATCGTTGATCCCGCCAAGTGTGAAGTGCGTTCTGTGATTCGTTTCTTATGTGCAAAATGATCGTCAGCTGCTGAAATTCATCGGGAGTTATGCCTGGTTTACGGACCTACAGTTATGAGTGAAGGAAAGGTTAGACAATGGTGCCGTTATTTTACAAATGGCCGAACAAATGTCCATGACGAAGAGCGGAGTGGCAGGCCCAGTATCCAGACTGATGAAATCGTTTCACAAGTGGACCAAGCACTGCGATCTGATCGTCGATTGACGATTAGTGGCCTGGCTGACAAATTTCCTCAACTTGGACGCACTACTGTTTACAATATTGTCACAGAAAACCTCGCATACAGCAAATTGTGTGCAAGGTGGGTACCAAAAATGCTCACCGACCACCACAAAGAGCAAAGAATGTCTAGTGGACGAAAGTTTTGGCTCGTTATCAACAAAATGGAGATGATTTGTTTTCTCACATTGTTACTGGGGACGAGACGTGGGTATCCTACGCCAACCCAGAAACAAAACTGCAATCGATGCAGTGGCGACACTCATCCTCACCAAAACCGAAAAGTTTAAACAAACTCAGTACACAAGTCGAAAATTGATGGCTACAGTTTTTGGGACAAAGACGGTGTTCTTTTGGTTGATTTCATGGAACGTGGGACAACAATTACAGCTGACGTGTACTGCGAAACGCTCAAACACTTGAGACGTGCGATCAAAACAAACGCCACGGAAACTGTCATCTGGCATAATCCTCCTCCACGATAACGCGCGTCCTCACACTGCTGCCAAAACCATTGAGAAAATTCAAGATTTTCGTTGGGAACTTTGACCACCCACCGTACAGTCCCGACCTTGCACTAGCGACTACTTCCTCTTCTTGCATTTTAAACGGTGGCTGGGTGGACAACGTTTTGAAACCGAAGACGGACTCAAAAACGCCGTTGTCAACTGGTTCAACTCTCAGGCGGCAAGCTTCTATGCAGAGGGTTAAAGAAGCTGGTGCAGCGGTACGAAAAATGCTTAGAAGTGAACGGCGATTATGTAGAGAAGTAAAGTAAGATTGTACCTAACTAAATATGACAATAAAATTTGTTTCTTATGAGTACATTTTTTTCTGTGACCAAACGGCCCTTACTTTATGAATGCGCCTCGTATATTGTAGTTTGGAATTTTAATATATGATCTGTTAGTGTAATGTGATTTTGATACAAGTAAGTTTTAGGAACATTTTTATTTCTAGTTTTCTATGTATTAAACCGTTGACGTTCCATTCTGCTATCCGTAGGAAGTTGGACACTATTGGATTGGTTTGTTAATAACATAGTCAACATGTTTAGGATCATGCTGTTTTGCTGTAATAATTGGTTGAACAAGTTTTTGAACTCATCCAGAAATTGCTGGAGACTTAGGTCTTGATTTTGGACGGGCTGTTGTTTTAGGTTCTGCGTATAGGATGGTCTTTGGGAGGGAGAAGGTTGGTTGGGTAGGTGTTGATTAGCTTGTTGATTTGGTAGCATTGGAAAATTGTGTTCTGTTATTTGGAAGGGCTTAGTGGTTGGCAGGTGGTTGTTTGGATTGTATTTTTTCTGCAATTCTTGGTATACATTGCAACCCTTGTAATTTGCTGGGTGAGATTTTCCACACAGTATACATGAAGCGGGTGTACTTCTTTGTTTGGTGCAAGTTTTCGTGTCATAAGGTCCGGCGCATTTAACGCAAGCGTACGGTCAATTACAGTGTGCTCTTGTATGACTATAATTTTGGCACCTTGTGCATTGCACTATTTCAGAATTTTTTCGTGGAGGTTCAAAGAGTACGTGTTTATTGTTTATGGCTCTGACATTATAAATATCTTTATTGTTTTCTGATGGTTCAAGGTCAATAAAGAATATTGGCAGCGGTTCATTATTATATTTGCTTTTAATGTTTAGTATATTTCTTACGATGTGATCTTTTTCTTAAAGAGCGTTTTTAATTTCTTCAATAGGTGTTGTGTGATAGATATGTTTCATAACTACCTTGTAGGGACGGTCTTGTTTCATTTGAAATGTATGATGAATAATGTCGTTTTCTTACATATATTTTATTAATTTTCTGTATTTAGCGCGTTTATTTTAACTACATTGTCTGCTAAACATTTAGTTGTATATTGCTCTACTTTCGCTACGTCTAATAACTTTTTTTATCATCATGTTGTAATTTATTACACCGTGCACAAATATAGTTTAGGTATAACTGGAGTTCTTGTTTCCTTATCTATTTTATACGAATTAATTTCTGTATTACTAAGTATTGTGTATTTATTTGCTGATGTACATTTTGTTTGTTCGTTCATAATTCATTCTGTAATTTTGAGGTTTTACGTTCAAACGTAAGATATACCTAAAGTTGAAATTCGTTCAATATTATATATTTCTTACGTTACAGAATATTTGTTTTCGTTTCGAAATTTTATAACATAACTTTAATGTTGTCGACATCTTGGCTTCGTTTTTGCAACGGATAGAGAACTATTCACTAAGTTAGTAAATGGCCAACAGACCGTCGAAGGTTCCCAGACCTCTTAGACTTCGGTATCGTAAAAGGCTTAAACGTAAACCAGTATACCACCACATCCTGCTTCGAACTAGCAGCAGATCACTGCTGTGAATTACGATAAATGTATATTCACTCATAACTAAAATTCAACCACTACTTTCACTTCACAACAAACGTACAGATTGGAAATACTTTCGGAACAGACTCGAGTATTTAATAGATCTACTTTCGTGTCCCGTTGAAAACTGAACATGACATAGAACGGGTAGTAGTGTTACTCACAGAACTTATCCAACAAGTTGCTTGGAAAGCTACTCCAGAACTGCTAACCATTCCACATACTAAAGACATTCTAATCATCAAATAGCTGACAAATGACGAGCCCTAGCTCTAAACAGAGCTACGAAACAACTAAAGAAACTTCTTTACATACAAACAAAGAAATTCAGGACTACCTACAAAACCTTAGCACAAATGAGCAGTACGAAAACTAAAAAAAACTAATCATCCATATATCCCCTATCAAGAAGGAAGCGAATGCTTTTGGCGAACATCTCACCGAGGTCTTTACACCCTTCCCTTGTCAATACTCAGATAAACAAATAGAAATCATTGCTTTTCTGGACTCACCGTTTTAAATGAATCTACTCCTCAAACCCATAACCAACAAAGAGGTAGAAAAAGAAAAAAAGCTCCAGGTTACGATCAAATTACTGGAACGATCATCTTACTCACCTGTACAATGCAATATTTACTACTTAGCATTTACCAAGCCAATGGAAAACACCATAAATTATCATGCTACCAAAACCAGGCAAATCACCTGATGAAATAACACCGTATAAGCCTACCCCCTATCCTATCAAAGGTTTTTGAAAAACTGATTCTGCGTAGAATAATGTCAATCCTGAAAAATTTAACCCCTAAACACTAATTTGGCTTTCGGAGTCAGCACTACAGGTGTAATAAACAGAATAATTGACAAAATATACAAAGATCTGGAAAGAAAAAGATACTGTTTTGTGGTGTTTTTAGACGTAAAGCAAGCCTTTGATAAGGTATGGTATCAAGGCTTATGCTACAAACTAAAAAAACACTTACCTTACCAGCTGTATGAATTTATGAAGTCTTACATATCAAATGGGCATTTCTTGGTAAAATACCAAAATAAAACCACCACTATCAAGCCCATCTCCTCAGGCGTCCCACAGGGTAGCTCCTTAAGCCCCATATTATATTTATTATATACAGCCGACCTACCTATATCTCGATTAAAAACATCAGCTACTTATTGCTATTGTAGCCTCACATGTAAATCCGCAATCGGCATCGATTTCAAACAAAATTTAACGCTAGACTAGAACATGGCGAATTGGAGCGAATGAAACCCAGTCCCAGTACGTTACATTCACAACGAAGAGGGACAACTGTCCACCAGTAACCCTAAACGGACATCAAACTAACCATAATGAATCAACAAAATACTTAGGAATACATTTCGATAGGAAACTAACCTGGAAAACTCACATGTTTAACAAGCCTAGACAACTTGGTCTTTAATTTCGAAAGTTATACTGGCTGATCGGAAGTAGAACGAAACTATCCTTGGAAAACAAGCTACTAATTTATAAAATAATTCTTAAACTAATATGGACTTACGGAATTTCCTTATGGGGAACTGCGTCTACATCAAATGCAGAAATCATTGAAAGATTCCAAAAGAAAATGCTGCGAACAATTGTTAATGCACCGTGGTACGTTCCCAATAAAGTGATACTTGATGACCTGAGTGTACCGTCAGTGAAATCTAAAATACAGACGTACAGTACGCCGTGCTGATCAAAATAACGTTGTGCATCACCTAATGGTTGACAACGATGAACCAAAAAGATTAAAAAGGTTTAAACCGTCAGAGTTGCCCACAAGGTTTCAATTTTAATTAATTAGTTAATTTCAGTTTTAATTGCAATTAACATAGAATTGGAATTATCATAACATAAATACTATTAAGATTAAGTTAATGCAAGGAGAGGGTTCGCTGGAATCCTACTTTACACACCTAACTTGTAATGAGCAATGTTACTGCATTTACACTTTAGACGTGACAAAATACTTATTGCCCATCTCTATAGCGCAGATTGTATAATAAATGGGGTTAATTTAAAAAAAAATTAGTAAATATGTATTTGTTCTTACATCATAAAAGGAATAACATAAACATAACTATGCAAAATTCCTGAAAGGACATTGCTGCCGCTACTGTGTTGGGGCATGCGCAACTTCCAAATGTTTACATAAGGCTTACGTGCATTATATACGGGCGGCATATGCTAATGCCTGTTACAATTGAAGCTCAGCTCGGCGGAGGCAAATCAAATTGTTGTGGCAGATGCGCTTTTTGCATTTGGCAATAACATAGACCTACAAAAAAAATTTTTTTTTGGTGCCTAGGATTTTGGAAATGATTTTAGCTATATTTAGGTCGCTGAATCTAAATATAAAATTAGTTTTTCTCTATTAGTTCTACTTTTTTAGATTAGTGTTTTTTACCGTGAAATTCGGCGTACCAATGGTTTGGAAAGAACCCCAATACCACTTCCATGACTGTTATTTCTGTCTAGTAAATATTATTGAAATCAATTGAAACAACCGTAGCAAGTGGACTTATCCTGATTTAGTCTCTGCAAGACGCCCGGTCCCTCACTCAGAGGAAGTGCCACTCCCAACGTTTCACCAGCTACCAGAGCTCTGTGAGGATGAGTATTGTCCTCTGATCACCCTTCTGATATTAATGAAGGTGACAGTGATTATGAGGAATGTCATCAATTCCACAACGTTTCAACCAGGATGAGTTGAATGACCTCACCAGGGATCTCAACCTGTCAAAAGAAGTTTCTGAATTACTTGCTTCCAGGTTGCACAACAAACATTTACTGGAACAAGGAACCAAAATTACCTTTACCGTACAAGGGAAAAGGGTCTGCTACCCTTCTTCTCTCAAGAAAACAATCTTTGTATTTTGTCACGACATTAGAGGACTCCTGGAAAAATGGGTCTTTCTGAATATTTTCAAGATGATTTTCGCCTATTTATTGACAGCTCAAAGCGAAGTTTGAAATGTGTGCTTCTACTCAATGGGAACAAATATGGTTCAATACCAATTGCTCACTCAACGAAAATGAAAGAAGAATATAACACCATAGCTTTGGTCTTGGAGAAGATAAAGTATCATGAACATCAATGGGTGATTTGTGTGGACTTAAAAATGGTAAACTTTCTCCTTGGACAGCAAAGTGGCTACACCAAATATCCTTGTTTTTGTGCCTCTGGGATAGCAGAGACAAAACACACCACTGGGTTAGAAAAAGTATATTTTACTAAAATGTTATATCTTAGAAATTTGAGCTGATAGGCAAAAACTAATGCCATATTTGAATTCAGGGCATCAAATTCATATTAAATCAGCTCCAAATACCCCGGCACCAAAACAGCTGTTGGCCTGTGTCGTCGCAACCCGGACATTCGGCAAGGAGCGAGAGCTGCCTCGAAGTGCGAACAGCCCTCGGAGCACGCCAAATTTAATGTTAGCCGTCTTTATTTATTTCCGTTCAAATGTATAGGCTGTCTTTCTTCCAACGCACGGGCTTCCCAAAATCAAAGACCTAGAATTACAATTTTTTTTTAAATTTCTTTCAAATGTATAGATGATGAGCTATTGCGCAACTACCAATACTTAATCCAATCACCTTCATTACTGATTATAGCTCAAACCATTTTTCCATGTTGTGAAAAGGTTCTTAACATTAGCTCTATGAGGAAAATCTGAATTTTCACTTTCTAGATAATAGCGGTCCCACCAACATTTTCAACCAGATTTGAGAATAAAATGAGACTAGTAAAGGTCAATTTTACAAAGTTTGAAAATGTTTTTAAGAAGTGGTATGGTTAAGGGGTACATGTCAAATTTATAAACTTATAGTCAGAACCGTGAAATTTACTGTATAAACTAAATCAACTATGCTAATCACAAATCCGAAATTAGATTTCAATTCTTCTTAATTTGAAATGACTACTTCGACATGTATACTAAGCTTAATTTACAGGGAGTAAAATTTGGGGACTATTCCATTGTAGTAATTTTTTTTGCCCAAAACTGCAAGTTTCCCAATGTTTAAGGTCATTGTCTGCTTGCAACATTCAACGTGTTCTGTCAAAACCAAAAAACTTTTTAGCGCACTCTAGAATTTCTGCAATGGTGCACATTTTCTCGGCGTTTAAATTGCCGTAAAAAAAGAGGCAACCAAAACGCCTCATGGAAGCATACCATGCATTTACTGTGCGCAAAACCATTATTTTCGCTGATCGGTGCAAGAAAGACCATGCTCAAAAAAAAATTACCCGTAAAGGCGCCATTTTTCCACGTGATATTCGATAATAACAGTTTTTCAAAGTTGATCAAAAATAGTTTTTCGCACAGATGACTTCCAATTATAGTTAGAGAAACTACCCAGTTTCATTTGAGAATCTCAGTGAAACCTAACTTGTCCTCAAAGAGAGAAGATTCCTTTATCCCTTTATTTTTAATATCATTTCCTAACTTTAAATATCACTTTCATTTTAGGAATATTTATTCCGCATATATTTTGTTTTTACAATTAAAAACTGTGTATCACTTACAAATTTTTCATTTAAAGAACAAATTTAGTAACATCAACATTCCATGTGTTAAAAATATGTATGCGCAAAAGAATAAAAAAGTTCAAACAAAGTAACATAGATGACCGGTGCCTCCTTACAAAATTCAATTAACTGGATTTTAGCACCTGTATAGTTTATTTTACAGATTATTAAATTTGTTTAATATAACCTAAGATGTCCCTATTATAAACTTTAAAATATTTTTGAAAAAAAATTTAATAAACATTCTAATTTAATTTTTAAGATATCGATGTTAATTGTTAATCTTTTACTTGGTCGTCCTAGTTTTTTTTTACCAGTCATTATTTTACCTGATATAGGGTTATGCAGGTCTTTTGATTTTTATTGTCAAAAATTATATGCAAACAAAAAGACAAATATAAGAAGGGATAATTTAAATATTTCTTAATTAATTTTTTGAACTTTGTAAAATGCCGTATAGTTATCAAAAGTTTTTCAATAAAAATTTTTTTTATAAATTTTTATTTTAAATTGTAAAAATGCACAATTTTACATATATTTTGTTTACATCTAGTTCTTTCAACGAACAATGAAGTTGTAAAAGAATAAAAAGTTAGAACACCAAAAAAAACTTTTCAACGTTCTCAAAAGCTGGAGTTTTACCCAGTTTATTAAATTTTACTAAAATATTTCAAAGAACCAAATGTCTTGAAACATTTCAAACATGTATACAGTTTATATCTATATTTATACAATTTTAAAAATTCCCCTAATTTTTATTCAAATATGATTTAAAAGTCTTTAATTTTGACAAAATAATAGGTTGTCCAAAAGTTTTGATGGGCCTTTTTTAAAACCTTTAATTAAATTCGAACACAAGACAATATTCGGCAGGATATCGATAGATTGTCTTCAATTATGTTAAGTACACCTCGACGATCGATTTTTTGCAGGCGCCAGAACCCGCCTTGTTGACCAAACTTTCTTCGCCTCCTTTAAACTTTGCGAACCAACGTCTAGCAGTAGCTTTTCCAACAATACCGTCTGCGTAAGCTTTATAAACATTTCCGCCGGCCTTAGTGGCACTTATTTGTGGATTAAATTTGTATTAAAATTAGAACCACAATCTAATATCTTCTCGTAAAAGCTCCATCCTGCAAAAATTATGCAAATGTTGTATATCAAAAGATACGCATCAGATAGTGCAAAAAATAAAAAAATTAAATTTTAATGGGGTCGGTCAAAACTTTTTGGGCAACCCGTTAAAAATGAAACCTTTTTCTATAGTTGGAAAGTTAAATTTCTTTTTCTAAAATATTTTAAATCGCACAGCAGGCTACATCCTCGCTCATTATCCAAACATTTTTTTCAAACAATGGCCAGTTGTCTTTGGTGTTACTGTTATATCGAATGATATTAGAAGTTTTAAAAAGTCTGAGAGTAGACTTCAATGCCTAAGAAAGCTCCTATGATTTACAGTTTAATACCAAGAATAAATAGTCTTTATGCTAAATTTAGTTTGTTATGTACATTGATGTCGAAAATAAGCATTTTCTTCCTGTAAAACATCAAATTTTTTCTGAGTGGATGCTGGTAACTGCCAATTAGTCAGAATCAGTTGATTTATTTATTCTTTGAATTTTAACTTTAATTTTGATTTTGAATAGCACCCATTTAACAAGGATTTTATTTGAGTGGCATCATGAGGACGTCTCTTTAGTACTTCTACTTTCACACTGTAATATTGTTTTTTACTAACTCTAATTTATAATTGTTTTTTGGGGAATAAGTAAGTATGCGTCAAAACTACTCTACATGAAGTATTAAATAAATGTGACAACACTACACAGATATTGTTCATTGGCTAATAGAACTCCTGTAGCAATTTTTCTACATTAGGGTACTCTTAGAATGCAAGACTAGCTCTTCTTCAATCTTCTGCTGAGTGATGGGGAGTTTTAGTTATTGTGTCAGTGCATTGTTGTAGTTTTGGATTTTGTTGTGATAGTTTTCAGCAAACATGCAAATTTCTTCAACAAGAGGGATGTCAAGATCTTCATTAAAGATTTGATTTGTGACATACTACGAAACATTTATTAGTGTGCGGAACGTTTTGGATTGGAATTGTTGATTTGGCATATCCCCAGAGTTGTACTCCATAATTCCAGATTAGTTTGATTGTCTTGTAAAGAAGAAGCTTGTTATTCAAGAACAATTTGGATTTTTCCGAAGAGCTAATATGTTTATCTGAATTTTAAATTCACCTGTTGGTGATTGGTTTGGATGTGGTCGATCTAGATCTAAGCCCAAATACTTTTTGTCAATATTGACAGGTATGAGAACGTTATTTATAGTGATCGGAGGACGCACGTTTCTTCTCATGGCAAAATTTACTCGTACTGATTTAGTTGTGTTAATTTCATAGGAAAATCCAGAATTCTTTTAGTAGGTTGTAGCGATATTATTATAATAAATATATACCCTTGTAATGATGAGTGCGCTATGGATACTGTTAAGGTAGCGTACTTGGAGTGGCCAGTGAGTTGTAAATTTTGTAAACCTTTCTTCAACTGCTGATTCTAATAAAATCTATTTAACATAATAAGGAAAGTCAAAAGGCCGGTTTATAATGCGTATGCATTAGATAACACAAATTAAATTCATGTAAGCTGTTGGCCTTTCGTCGCAACCCGGACATTCGGCAAGGAGCGAGAGCTGCCTCGAAGTGCGAACAGCCCTCGGAGCACGCCAAATTTAATGTTAGCCGTCTTTATTTACTTTCCGTTCAAATGTATAGGCTGTCTTTCTTCACAACGCACGGGCTTCCTCATGTAAATCAAAGACCTAGAATCTCGCCACAATTTTTTTTTAAATTTCTGTTCAAATGTATAGATAGATGAGCTATTGCGCAACTACCTAATACTTAATCCAATCACCTTCATTACTGATTATAGCTCTAAACCATTTTTCCATGTTGTGAAAAGGTTCTTAACATTAGCTCTATGAGGAAAATCTGAATTTTCACTTTCTAGATAATAGCGGTCCCACCAACATTTTTCAACCAGATTTCGAGAATAAAAATGAGACTAGTAAAGGTCAATTTTGACAAAGTTTGAAAATGTTTTAAGAAGTGGTATGGTCGCTAGAGGGCGTACATGTCAAATTTATAAACTTATAGTCAGAACCGTGAAATTTACTGTATAAACTAAATCAACCATGCTAATCACAAATCCGAAATTAGATTTGCAATTCTTCTTAATTTGAAATGACTACTTCGACATGTATACTAAGCTTAATTTACAGTGGGAGTAAAATTTGGGGACTATTCCATTGTAGTAACGTTATTTTGTTGCTTCCACAAACTGCACAGTTTCCTGCAATGTTTAAGGTCATTGTCTGCTTGCAACATTCAACGTGTTCTGTCAAAACCAAAAAACTTTTTAGCGCACTCTAGAATTTCTGGTAAATGGTGCACATTTTCTCGGCGTTTAAATTGTCCGTAAACAGAAAGAGGCAACCACAAACGCCTCATGGAAGCATACCATGCACTTTTACTGTGCGCTAAAAATTCCTATTATTTTTCGCTGATCGTGCTTTCGGCAAGAAAGACCATGCTCAAAAAAAAAAAACTTACCCGTAAAGGCGCCATTTTTCCACGTGATATTCTGATAATAACAGTTTTTTCAAAGTTGATCAAAAAAAATAGTTTTTTCGCACAGATGACTTCCAATTATAGTTAGAGAAACTACCCGAGTTTCATTTGAGCACATCTCAGTGAAAGCCCTAACTTGTCCTCAAAGAGACGCAAGATTCCTTTATCCTCTTTATTCTCCTCTCCGGAATATCATCCACCTTCCTAACTTTCAAATATCACTTTACCTACTTCTTAGCGAATACTTTGGACTTCCGCATATATTTTGCATTTTTACAGGATTCGCCAAAAAACTGCCTCGTATCACTTCACAAATTTTCTCATTGTAAAGAACACGAATTTAGTAACATCAACATTACCATGTGTTAAAAAATATGTACTGCGCAAAAGAGCATGAAATAAAGATTCAAACAAAGTAACATAGATGACACTGCGGTGCCTCCTTACAAAATGTGCAATTAACTGGTACCTTGTAGCTACCTGTATAGTTTATTTTTACAGATTCATTAAATTTCGTTTAATATATACAGGGATTCCCGCGAAGATGTCCCAATACTGTGTATAGGAACTTTAAAATATTTTTAGCAAAAAAATTTCAATAAACATGGGTCTAATTCTCAACCGTTTTTAAGATATCGATGTTAGGAGTTAGTTAGGAGTCTTTGGGGGTACTTGGTCGTCCTAGCTCTTCCCTTTTTCCTCGCCACCAGTCATTATTTTACCTGATACTAGGGTTATGCAGGATCTTTTGATTTTTATTGTCAAAAAATTATATGCAAACATTGAAAATGACAAAGGTGATAAGAAGGGATAATTTAATTTGATATTTCTTGAATTAATTTGGTTTGAACTTTGTAAAAATGCCGTATCAGTTATCAAAAGTTTATTCAATAAACGCAAATTTGTTTTGTTATAAATTTATTATTTTAAACTTGTAACAGCAATGTCACTAATTGTTACATATCATCTTTGTTTACATCTAGATTCTTTGGCAACGACTTACAATGATATGCTTGTAGAAAGAATAAAAAGTTAGAACGACCAAGCACCCCCCAAAGGTCGCTAACTTGCTTCAACGGTATCTCAAAAGCGGTGGAGTATTTGACCCATGTTTATTGAAACTTTTTTACTAAAAATATTTCAAAGAACCTATATATAAAGTCTTGAAACATTCTCGTGAAACACCCTGTATACAGTTTATATCTATATTTATACAATTTTAACTATTAATTCCCCACTAATACTACTTTTATGGTCAAATATAGCATTTAAAAAGTCTTGTAGACTTTTGACAACACCAAATAATAGGTTGTCCAAAAAGTTTTGATGGGCCTTTTTTAAAACCTTTATTTTCACCTTAATTAAGTTCGAAAACAAGACAATATTCGGCAGGATATCGATAGATTGTCTTCAATTATGTTAAGTACACATTGACGATCGTCTTCTTCGCCTTCTTTAAACTTTGCGAACCAACGTCTAGCAGTAGCTTTTCCAACAATACCGTCTGCGTAAGCTTTATAAACATTTCCGCCGGCCTTAGTGGCACTTATTTGTGGATTAAATTTGTATTAAAATTAGAACAACAATCTAATATCTTCTCGTAAAAGCTCCACCCTGCAAAAATTGTGCAAATGTTGTATATCAAAAGATACGCATCAGATAGTGCAAAAAAAAATTAAATTTTAATGGGGTCGGTCAAAACTTTTTGGGCAACCCGTTAAAAATGAAACCTTTTTCTATAGTTGGAAAGTTAAATTTCTTTTTCTAAAATATTTTAAATCGCACAACAGGCAACATCCTCGCTCATTATCCAAACATTTTTTCAAACAATGGCCAGTTGTCTTTGGTGTTACTGTTATATCGAATGATATTAGAAGTTTTAAAAAGTCTGAGAGTAGACTTCAATGCCTAAGAAAGCTCCTATGATTTACAGTTTAATACCAAGAATAAATAGTCTTTATGCTAAATTTAGTTTGTTATGTACATTGATGTCGAAACTAAGCATTTTCTTCCTGTAAAACATCAAATTTTTTCTGAGTGGATGCTGGTAACTGCCAATTAGTCAGAATCAGTTGATTTATTTATTCTTTGAATTTTAACTTTAATTTTGATTTTGAATAGCACCCATTTAACAAGGATTTTATTTGAGTGGCATCATGAGGACGTCTCTTTAGTACTTCTACTTTCACACTGTAATATTGTTTTTTACTAACTCTAATTAATATTTGTTTTTTGGGGAATAAGTAAGTATGCGTCAAAACTACTCTACATGAAGTATTAAATAAATGTGACAACACTACACAGATATTGTTCATTGGCTAATAGAACTCCTGTAGCAATTTTTCTACATTAGGGTACTCTTAGAATGCCAGACTAGCTCTTCTTCAATCTTCTGCTGAGTGATGGGGAGTTTTAGTTATTGTGTCAGTGCATTGTTGTAGTTTTGGATTTTGTTGTGATAGTTTTCAGCAAACATGCAAATTTCTTCAACAAGTGGGATGTCAAGATCTTCATTAAAGATTGGATTTGTGACATACTACGAAACATTTATTAGTGTGCGGAGCGTTTTGGATTGGAATTGTTGATTTGGCATATCCCCAGAGTTGTACTCCATAATTCCAGATTAGTTTGATTGTCTTGTAAAGAAGAAGCTTGTTATTCAAGAACAATTTGGATTTTTCCGAAGAGCTAATATGTTTATCTGAATTTTAAATTCACCTGTTGGTGATTGGTTTGGATGTGGTCGATCTACGTAAGACGTTGATCTAGATCTAAGCCCAAATACTTTTTGTCAATATTAACAGGTATGAGAACGTTATTTATAGTGATCGGAGGACGCACGTTTCTTCTCATGGCAAAATTTACTTGTACTGATTTAGTTGTGTTAATTTCATAGGAAAATCCAGAATTCTTTTAGTAGGTTGTAGCGATATTATTATAATAAATATATACTCTTGTAATGATGAGTGCGCTATGGATACTGTTAAGGTAGCGTACTTGGAGTGGCCAGTGAGTTGTAAATTTTGTAAACCTTTCTTCAACTGCTGATTCTAATAAAATCTATTTAACATAATAAGGAAAGTCAAAAAGGCCGGTTTATAATGCGTATGCATTAGATAACACAAATTAAATTCATGTAAGCAACAATCTACGATTGTCCACAGAATAAGCCAAGAATACGACCTCAAAGCTGTACTCGAATCTCTTTGCGCTAAAAAACGACAAATTTTCGAGGTAGCTGCAAAGTACAGGAAATCTGACTACTAAAAGTAATGATAAATTCGTTCGCAAATCGAAAGTGAAAATCGGCGAGGATCCTGGGGGGAACTATGATTGATCTGACAAAAATTGAGAAAAGCAATATGGACAAGGAAGAGATTCTTTTCAAAAGAAATACAAAAAGATAAATTGCCAAAATAACTGCTGGATCTGTCAAGATGCATCTGAAGTGCCCATCGTCATGCATACAAAGTTTCTAGCCTCTGTGAAGGTTTTGAAGCTTGTGAGCAGTGAAAGAGATGTCATGACGCCCGTTTCTTTAAAAGAGCCCTGAAAGTAACCGTTAACAACTATATCAGCGTGCTGGTGATAGTCATCAAGCTCCGGATAGAGGAGGTGGCCGCTGAGCTGTAGTATGTAGATAATGACGTAAGGGCAAGAAGGAAATTGTACTGCCCTGCAGCAGATTTAGGTTCCTGATCGAGAAGGTCGTGACATTGAACAGTACGTTTTTCAGCGCTATTTACTTTAATTACGCTAAGTTTAATGTAAATAAGTTCAATTTCTTTAAATGTTATTCTTATCATTTATTATCCGTACCTATCTTGATGACCCTGTATTTTCTATATAATATGCTATTCATTTAATAAGTGTAGGCAACTTTAAAAAATTTGAAATGTGATAGTAATGACATCATGTGTACGATAAAAAATAGAAATGAAGGACAGGACCAAAGATAATTCCTTGTGAAACATCTTATTGGATAGCATACTCCTGAGAGACTTTATTATTGTATTTATCTGAGTAAAATCTGTGTGTTAAATAGGACATGAGTAAAATATAACAATTTCTTGGCAACAGTTCTTTTTGTATAGTAATCCAGTATGCCAAACTCGTTCAAACACATGGAAGTAAGCTGTTTAATAGTCTTTTTCTTTAAGATTCTTTATATATGATTTAGTATTTTAAGTATTTTCTGAGTTATAGAATGGTGTTTTGTAAAACTAATCTAAAATAAAAAGCAAGTGCGCTAGAATTTGTGTGTCCTCTAGTAGTCTTTTGAAAAACAATTTCTCAAATCCTTTGTCTAGTAAGGGTAGGGGATTATCTGGCCTATAATAAACCACATCCTTTGGAGGTTTTTTAATTGTAAACTTAGGTACCATTATTATATGTATATACTTTTAGAAGATAGAATACTATGGATTTTCTTGGAAGAATCTTTGGTATTCGGCTTGTTATTAGGTCATATTCTGGCGCTTTACGTTTAGTTAATTTGCGTAGCTCTGACTAAACTTCTGGTGGTAAAAAGTTTGCTACATAAAAACATCTGATAGGCAACAAGAAATATTTTCATAGTTTCGTCTGCTTCGGTCTTGACCAGTCTTCGATACTTTTTCGTATGCGGTGGTATGTTTACTTGTAGTCTCATTTTTTGTGTTGCTCTCCAGATGGTATTATCTTCTTGAAAATTAGGAATGTAATAGTTAATAATAGAATTTTGGCAATCTTAAAGGAGCAAATAAAGTCTTTAAATTAATCTGTTATAATTAAATCAGTAGAGTTCCGAGATCTTTCTCATTTAGTTATTTTCTCGGAAATTAATTTCTTTGTGTGAAGCGATACTATTTAAATGGTTAATTTGGCCAGTGAGATTTGGCGTAACTTTCCATGCTGCTTATTGGAAAGATTTAAAGTAGTTTTGTACTGCTTTATCTAGGTTTGCGGGTTCTTTTATACAAGGAGATTCAAATACGATCAGCACTGATTTTTGTGTAAAGAAGTTGCACTGTGCAGTAGCTATGCGACCTTGAAAGGGAGGCGCTACAATATTTACTCTCTCTTATGCTTGGGTTAAAATTTGTTCAGTCCTGCTTGGAAGTTGATAGGGTGATGAGCGAAAAGAAAATTCTGCAGAGCGTGCAACAACGCAGTGTCTTCGTTGGAGAAAACGCCCCGCCCGCTGAAACTCACCATAGACTTCAACAAAAGTATGGGGAAAAGCGTCTCTCAACAAACCCTTGCGTTTGAGAGGTATAAGTACTTCAGAAAGGACAGAGAGCGTGTGGAGAATAAATCGCATGATCGTCTGCCGCGAACATCCCTCACCGAGTCAAACATTGATCGTGCACTATCAATAAACTTAAAGCAATACTGTCCATCAGTATTGGTAGTGTAGAAGACATTGTAAAAAAACACCTGCACTAGCGCAAAGTGAATGCACGGTAGGTACCACGCATTTTGACAGACGTGAACAAAATGGTGCGCATGCAAGCTGTCAGTTTTACAATAAGATAAAGATGATGTATTTTTGAAGTCTATAGTGTCAAACAATAAAATGTGAGGGGAGTACTTCATTCCCGAGTCCTAGCAGTTATTATGAGAGTGACACCATAGCAGTTCTCTTAAACCCAAGAGAGCGCAAAGGAGCCGTTCGGCATGAAAAGTGATGGCAGCGTTTTTCTGGAACTGGTAGGAAGTTATCCATGTAGACTTTATGACGGATGCTAGAACAGTCGATGCAGCTTATTACTCAGACTTTTTTTCAACAGACGTGAAAGGAAAGATCCGATCTAAGCGGAAGACATTCCTCATACGCCAAAATAACAATGGAAACCATCCGGAAATTAAAATGAAAGTTTCTGTCACATTCACTGTACAGACCTGATTTGGTCCCAAGTGATTTCTTCCTATCCGAAAAGCTCAAATCAAATAACGCCATTATCCAGACTGTTTGGGAGTGTATACGCTGCCAACCAAAAGCTTTTTTTAGAAAAGGGCATTAGGATGCTTCCAGAATCTTATATCTATTTTGGGTGCTAGTAGTTGGTTGATCCAATACAAAATTGTTGTTGATCTGCTAAGTTATAATTGTTTTTGACATTTTACTTGGCGTGGTAATTATTTGGTGTCTTTTCAGAACTATCTTGTTTAGTAGCTATCTGTTCGTTAGCTACCGTAGAAAGAACGTAAGTTGTGGCATAATTATTAAGGACTGGTGCGTTGGCGTTTAAAACGGGTTTAGTGAATGTTTGATTAAGGAATAGATATTGAGACTGGTATTTGTTGTTGCTGATTTTGAATTGGCTGCTGATTACCAGTTAGGTTAGTTAAATAACTGTAGGTGGCATTTAAATTAACCGTTTTGATGAGGAACTTTATGTTTCATTTGAGTGCGTTGTTTAATACAAATTTATGTTAAACTTTTTTTTACCGAGAATTGTAGAGAATTACTGAATATTTTAAATTTATGAACTTGACCGCAAGTCACCTCGCTCACGTGTTGGCCGATTTCATGGATCAACAAACAGCGTCGCGTCTTTGTTCATCTATAGTTATTAATAGTGTAGCTTTACTGTCTGCATATTAAGGTATATTTTTTTGCTTAGCTTTACACAGATCTGTCTTGCATAATAAGTTTCTCAACATTCAATAGATTATGCGAATTTACTAAATTTATCGGAATCATCAATAATTTGGGCACATTTAAAATAAATATGAAGTTTTTGGGTATAACCACCAACTGCACATTGCTTATAATTTTTGACACCAAATTCACGTGTTTCAGTGAAGCTGCATTGCTTAAACATGTGTTTTATGAAATCGACCATCAATTCAGTGACAAGTTGTGATGTGTATCAGTTGTGATAGTCCATTTTCTGAGTTATAGGCAAAATGCCACAACTTAAGTGTCTGCACGTATCTGTTGTATGATATTTTGATATTGTAAAACAGTGGATTGTAAAAAATAGAATCATTTTCTAATACACTCTAAAGTTGTTTTTAGACTACTAATGTAAAGGTGAATTTCTAGGAAATTTTATCAGTATTTATACTACTATCACCTGTTATAATTAAAAATATGGAAACCAAAGTGGAATAGCCTTCAGCAGCTACGTTTATTATTTTTTCAATACTCTACTCTTGGTGTAAATTCTAAAACGTAAGTCCACCCATTCTTGGTATTTTTTAGATGCCCAAATAAATTACAAGATATTTTGCATCCAAGTATTGCTAATGGTTCTATTCTTTTTTTGTATCTATAGCAATGAAATTCTAAGTGTTTGGCTAAAATTAAAGCGAAATATCTTGCAAAAGCTCGTTAAGGTTTATATTACAGCAATTATTAATTTGAAATTTGCCTGTATCGTAAACATTTGCTTATTAGAAAATTTACAATATTTTCTACAATTTTTATATTACTGCTATTGATGAAACCTTTGGGTATGTTTTCTAATTCTTTCAAATTATTATTAGCCAAATTTTCTCTAGTATAACTGTTTACTGAATGACGTCTATTTTATGCAAATATCACAGCCAGAAACACTTATAATAGTTTTGTCAGGCAAAGAAAACGATGCCAACTAAAAAATTATTTAGCTAGGTAAAATTAGAGATTGTATATGAAACTTCCAAAGGGCTAACGTATCACAGATCAAATTTATCTAAATTTTAATAAAATGTTTAATTGTTTTAAAGCTAATATAGGAATATATAAAAGAAATTATGTTTATGTACATTTTCAACAAAGTTTCCGGTCAGATAGATGTAAGGAAACATAATTTAGTATATATTTGGAGAATCAGTTCGCATTTACTAGTCTAAAACTACAGCAAAATAACTTATGGCTGATCGTTGTCTTTGTTCGCCTCATAAATATAGAAAACAAGCAAATCTTAAGCTATTTTTCGCAGTTTTTATCGAAATCAGAAATTTCTAATGATTGTACCTAATATTCTTTACTGTGTTATTGTTGTAAGCGCTTGTATATTAACAACTAACAACATGAAGAAAGTTTAAAATATATCTATTACAAGTCGTTGTTATGAAAGGAGAAACTTTAAGTAGCAAGTGACAATAACTTAAGAATGTTAAAACTGTAAAAAAAATTGTTTTTCCAACGATTTAAGGAGGGATATGAATAGGTTTCAGTTATTTTTTACTATAATTTATAAAATAGAAGACTAGTTTACATCAAAGGAAAACACCGAATAACAATTATGCTAAGTGTTAACGACAACTAAAAGTTTCTTTATTCTTCAAGTTTCTCTGAAAGTTTCAAACGTGGCTTTTGGGGTTTTAAAAGATACAAATAATTAAGATACTTAGTTAAGAAAGATTTTCGTCAATTTATCATTATTTGAAAAATAATTTTATTGTTGCTTACAACCTTAAGCTGTAACAGCATTGAGTGTTTTAAAAGATATAAATATTACAATGTTGCATTTTGCTTAATGTAGTAATAATTGCTGGGTCTAAATAAATGCTTTAATACAACCTTTGATAGCTTGATTACCTCCAATTCTAAACGTACTGAACATAAGTCGATATCAGAAGTAGTGACACAAAAATTTATAAAAAAATAAAATAAACATAAATCAATTTTAAGTTTTTAAATGTAAATTATATATAGGTAATATCTGGATAACAATAAAAATTCCGCTAAGTTGCTAGAGGTCCATTATCTTCAACTTTTTCCATACTCCTTCCATCATATGTTGGATCAATATATAGACATCAATCATTCGCTGTGATAATTAATAAGTCGATATTGCCTTCCAGCCATTATCATAAAGCAAAACATAGTAGCCACCCCTATTGAACTAACAGGCATTCGTCAACTTGAAGCTACCACACAAAATTAATCTTTAAGAATAACTCTTCAATTAACATAATTTCGGCTTACAAACCACCCACAAATAGACTCATCTTAGAAGAACTGGTAAAAATATTTGACAACCAGCAGCCCACAATACTGGCCGGAGATTTAAATTGCAAAAACACAATCTGGGAATGCAAGGCCAACAACCCCAACGGAATAAAACTGAACACACTAGCGTCCCAACTGATTTTACAAATTTTAGCCCCTAGAGATTACACTTATTTCCCCTACCGCACAAACCACTTGCCGAACATCCTAGATATAATAATACATAAAAACCTGCAACTGCAATAAACCAAACCGTAATAACTGAACTTGACTCTGATCATCTGCCAGTAATATTCACTCTTAACTGTACTCCTTATTATTACCCGGAAATTCTAAAGCTAATCAACGGACCAGTTAACTGGGAACTTTCTGTAATATCATGGACGAACAAATCGAGTGCCCTCTTCCCATATCTACCACAGCTGAAATTGATGGAACCATTGAATTCTTCAAAGAAACAACAAATGAGGCTATCAAACAATCTACTCTAGTCTCTCAAACACGCAAACCTGTCAATAACCAAACACCCCCACTCCGAATTTTAAAATTAATAAAAGAAAAAACTCCACCCGAAGGAAGTGGCAACGTCTTGGGAACCCTGCAGATAAACATCATCTAAATGTGCTGATCCGGCAGGTTAAAAACGAACTGGATCAGTTCAGAATAAACTCTTATAAACATTATCTAGAATCGTTCGAACCTGAAGACCAAACGGATCCTGAAGCAACCCACGGTTACCCCCAAACTAAAATACAATGGCCAAACAATATCGGAAAGTAAAGACAAACCTGACATATTCGCACAACATCTCGAAGCAACATTTACCACCGCATATTTTAACAATGATCCCAATCATATCAGACAGGTTGAAATGGAATCTCAAAATATTACACCCCAAGAGCAAATGCTAGATAACCCTATCTCCCCAACACAAATTAAAGAATGCATAAAAAAACTTAAAACCAAAAAAGTACCAGGATCGACATAATTCTGAAAAATCTACCGCAAAAAAGTATATGTTTACTAACAGCCATATTTAATTCCTGCTTAAGATTGGGTTACTTCCCTACCGAATGGAAGCGAGCACTAATTCAAATGATTCCCAAACCAAATAAACCGCATGACAACCCTAACAACTACCGACCCATCAGCCTGCTGTCCACAATTTCTAAAGTTTTTGAACGAAAGCCGATTAAACCAGTTTTTAGAAGATAATGCAGTCCTGCCCAAATTCCAATTTGGTTTTAGAAGCGCGCACTCTACTGGTCATCAAATCTTACGACTCACTGAGATAATTGAAAAGGGTTACGAAAACAAAATACACACGATAATGGCACTTGTGGATATGGCGCAAGCCTTTGATCGTGTATGGATAAACGGCTTATTATACAAAATGAAAGATTTGGCAATCCCTGTTTACCTATTAAACATTGTTAAATCATTTTTAACTGATCGAACGTTCCAGACAAGAATAAAAGGTTATACCTCATCAGTACGTAAAATTAATCCGGGAGTACCGCAGGGATCCGTACTGAGTCCCTTGTTATTCAATATTTTCATGCACGATGCTCCTACAACACCAAACTCTGACATCGCAATGTATGCCGACGATACAGCAATCATAACTCAAGACTACGACATTAACCTAGCCGCAAACAATCTGTAACACAGTCTGAATCATCTTAACTCATAGTTTAACAAATTGTTTATACAAATTAATCCCAGCAAATGTGATGCCAAAATCTTTACCTTGCGTCACCCACAAGACCCACCTAACATCGTTATCAATAATATACCTATCCCTTGGAATCCAAAAGATAGCGCGGTGAAATATCTAGGGGTCTTTCTAGACCGTAGATTAACATGGAGTTTCCACACCAATAAAGACTGGCCATGCTCTATCCCATCATCAACAAGAAGTCAACATTGAAAATAAAATGTGGGGTTCTCATCTACACGACCATCATTCGACCAATTTTTACATACGGGTGCAGTGTTTGGTGCGCGACATCAAAAACTAATCTTCGCAAACTCCAAGTGTTACAAAATAAAATTATCCGTATAATAACAAATGCACATTGATACGCAAGAAACTCGCAGCTCCACCGAGAAACAGGAATCCTGACAGTGGAAGAATTCATAAAGAAAACAGCCCAAAAATTTTATGAGAACATAAATCAATGCAGTGATGCAGTTCACTACAACTTGGGCACTGAAAACTTACACCAGACTTAAAAGGAAGTTACCCATTGATGTCCTAAATAGTGAGAATAACTAATTTAATTGTCAAAATCACAATGAACTATCTATTTTAGTGATATAAATGTTAAAAATCTTTTAACCTTGCAATGTAATAGCAAATGTAATGCTGATCTGGCATAACCCCTATTAATAAAAAAAAGCCATTATCATAAATTAATCAAAATAAAATGACTAAATTTTTCAACTAAGCACATAAGGTGGATTTGCATGCTTTAGCACAATTGGTGTGTTTTCTTTTAGCGATTTCGACGTTCTCTGGGCATAATAACACGATGCCAGGTTCGGCTAGAACATTTTATCATTTTTGTAATACAGGGTGTCCAGAAAGGTAGGGGGTATTTGTAAATTCAATAAAAAAACACTACAAGTCAGAAAAATATTTTTTTATTTTTAATCTTTAGACAAAGTTTTGGAAAATTAAGTGCCAAAGATTATGTTGCCCAACGTTGACTCTTGCGCTGCTGGCACTCCTCTAACCGAAAATGGAAATTATCCGCCACGCGTCTACACATCTTTCTGGAAACGGCGGCCATTTCAGTGCGGATATTGTGCTTCAATTGCAGTAGAGTTCGTGGTTTGTTTGCATAAAATTTCTCTTTAAGGTATCCCCAAAAGAAATAATCAAGAGGTGTGAGATCGGGGCTTCTCGGGGGCCAGTTGATGGTGCCTCGACGAGAGATCACTTTTTCCGCTAAAAGTTGATTGACAACCTCAAGTAATTGGTTTGAGATGTGGCAAGTGGCTCCATCTTGTTGAAACCGTGTTTCTACATTAAAACTTCAAACTCCTGCAGTTGTGGAACCAAAAAGTTTCTTAACATGTCGCCGGTCTTCAAAAAAATAAGGCCCAATGGTGCCTTCATCTCCAAAGAGTAGTGCAACAACCTATTCTTAACGCGCCCCTCCAAACCGCGCCATTGTATGGGCGCCGCAGATACAAATACCCCCTGGGTTTCTGGACACACTGTATTTGTATACAAAATCAACAATTTCCAGCAAACATTTTAAACATGTACATCTATGTTAGCTTCTTCTTCTTTGCAAATATAAATAAAAAAGTTAGAAATATCTTGTAGGGATGTCACGCACCGTGTCAAAACCTTTTGCTCACACTTATATTTATAGTCAAATTTTATGTGAAAATACAGTTAGTAGTCTTTAGTATAAAAACTCTGGTTTGTAAGATTATTACTTTTTGGAAATGAAAATATTTTTCGTTATCCATAATGACCGTATTATCTATTATTAATTTCGACATAGTATTCTATACTTTTCAGGAATGTTTGCAAGCTGCTCATAGACATATTGTAGTTTTATATTGCATTTTATATTACAGATTAAATGAGCAGCATTTACCCGTGCTATACTAATCTTTTTAGGGTTTTCATTTAAGCTATACACTTTTACCAAAATTTTCTATTTCGTCTCGACTTCTCGCTTTATTTGAAATATTATGCTATTCTTAGACATTTTCCAATGATTGAACATACTACTAGTTCATTGAATTTAATAAAATTACGCTTTTTTACAAAAATTTTTTATGAGAAAAAACTATAGGGCGAAAATTATCGATATTCTTGCTAACACTGTAATTTACAAAAAAAGTAAGAGAATAAAAGAAAATCCGTGGAAAGAAGTTTAGTTTTTGTCGTAAGCAAAAAAAGGTTTAAAGTCCTATTCTCATTATAAGATAAAGAAAAGTATTAGAATTCAGCAACTGCATCATTTCAAAGAAACTTTGACCACTCGATCTGACGCTGTTTAATTATTTTCTGTGCAGGTACTTCAAAAGGAAAACTTACCACAACAAATTACAAATCATAGACGCTTTGAAAACAAAGCAATACTGTGAGAATTTAGACATTTTTTTATTAATTAGGAAACTTACAGTCTGTTGCTTATGAACAATAAGTAAATGTTGTGACATTTGACTTACTTGACTAAGTACTTGTCTAGAACTATCCAGTGGTAGTTTTTATCGTATAAATTATCTAACTAATTGTGTAATTTAGTATATCAGCACGTCTGATATATCAGTCCTATGGAACTGTAGACAGATGCATAGTTAATCAAACCTGGTGGGCATAACAACGCACTTATTAGCAAAAATCTTAAAAAATAATGTGCGCCTAGTTTATTCTGTCTGGACACTTTCAAGCACTTACTACAGTGTCATCACATTTCTTACAAAATTTTACAATACTTTCACTGGTATTAGAATTATAAGGAAAACTAGGAAAAAATCCGTATGCACTGCATAACACTTGATATATAAAACCTTAAATACAAATAAGAAAAAAGCCTGTATGTATTGCGTAACCTTAAATAGGAATTAAAAACGTTTAAAATCAATGACCTTCATTTGTGACCTTCGTTAATGACCTTCATTTGTGATTAGGATTTAGTAGCAAAATTTTTAACATATTTAACTGCTTTTTAACATTATGCGTATGGCAAGAAATTAATGTAAAACCCCTACAAAATTCTTCCAAACTCTCTTTTGCTCTTTAATATGACAATCTACGCCGTTGCCTAAAAAAGAAACATTTTACCCATGGCCAAGAGTAATAAAGCAGCACTACCCTTGTTTTATTCTTCGCAAAAAGGTAAATTAAAACCTGAAAAGTGAGGGTTACAGCAGTGTGCTCCCCTATTAACCAAATAAATAAGATTTTGACAACACACGAATGTGTAACTCCTATTAATTCTTTTATAAGGAAAAACACATTATATTGTAAGGGAGAAGAAGTCGCTTGTATGAACAGCGTTGGAATTTTGATAAACAAAAAATGGGCCAAAAATATTTCTTCAGCGCTGAGAATATCATCAAGAGTAAATTTAAAATTTAAAATAGTCGGTATTACATAAACATTATTCAAGCGTTCTACGAAGACACAGGGAAAGTAATAGATGAAAACAAAACCTGTCGTACACTTCTAATCGGATATTTTAATTGGAAAATAGCAAAGAAAAGAGACATCCCTGAGTATATATGCAGTAGAAACAAGTACTGGCAGAGAGAAAGCGTTGGTAAACATTCTTAAAGCGCATCAGTTAAAAGCAATAAATTCATTTTTCCTAAAAAAAAACGTTGAAAATGGATGTAGAAAATCCCTAATGGTATCACAAAAAACGAGATCTTTTTATATCCGATTTCAAACTAATAAACATCAGCAAAGATAGAATGGTAAGAACACGAGTAGAAATAAATACGAGATTAGAGAGAAGAAAATTAATTGAAGGAGTAGCTAGTAATACAGATTATACAGATGTGTAAAACAAAGAGGGCACCCACAGAAATTTACTGCAGAAGACATTTTCAAGCAACCCGATTAGTGAGACCAAAAATGTTAAAGATCTTTATAATTATATAACACCTTACACAGGTTTTTAGATTATATATATATATATATATATATATATATATATATATATATATATATATATATAAAATAGCATACCTAAAAAGACAAACTGAACTTAAAGAAGAAACAAGAAAACTAATAGACCGACATAACAAAGGAAAACTAAATATGTCAAAAGAAGGGTTAAAAGAAATTAACAAGAACATCGGAAAAGAAGTAAGATTAAACACATCAGAGTACAACGAAAAATCTATTAGAGAAACCATTGAAGGAAACAAAAGACCAAAAATATTCAGAAGGAGAATGCAAGAAAGAAAAAAGAAATATTAAATATAATGGATGACAAACCACCAACTAGCCCAAACGAAAAACGGTCACCATTGACCAGATATTACGGAAACCGTGATGAAAAACCTGAAAATTATGCAAAGAAGAATGAAAAGATCGATGTTGAGAGTGCGACTGCAGGATAAAAAATCAATCGAATGGATTTCAGATAAAACCAAAGTTGAGGGCATAGTACGACGCGTCGCGAGAAGACGACAGGTGGAGCAAAAAGGCAACAGAGTGGAGACCAAGAACAAGAAGAAGGGAACCAGGAAGACGGAAAACCAGATGGAGAGATGACATCAGTAAGGTCGCAAAAACACAATGGATGGGAGCGAATCGAATGGCATGGCGACATGTTGGGGAGCCGTATGTCTAGAGATGGAGTATGTAAACGCTGGGGATGATGATGATGATAATGATGAAAAACGCAAAAACTTGACTATGCTTGAAAATTATGATAAACCTAATAGCAGGCTAATATTTATGTACATAAAAGATAAACATCAAATATTGTTTGTAATAATTATTAATTTTTATATTACAATATATTTACTGGCAATTAGAATTGCAACATATTCTGTGAGCTAATTTGCTGCTTTCAGAATTAGGTTGTTTATGAATACTTTGGTAAAAACTTCTCCAATAACAAGTCTTCATTATCTTTCTTACCTCTAGATCTACAGGTCAATTTCTTTTAAGTCTCCTGGTATTTCGTAGTTGAAGTAGTGGATGTAACAGTGTATTTAGATAGATTTATAGTTTATTATGATACCTTACTTTTTTATTTATAGCTTTCTTTATGTAGAACATTGTTAGATCTTCATGGATTGGTTGATTCGATATACCATACCAGGTTACGTTCTCATTCATGCATAGTACTTTAAATTAACGTTTTGGAATTACTAGAAAATTTTACTTACTAGCACATTCTTCATGTTCGGCTCCGTATACTTTACTTTAACTATTGTTTTATATAGTAAGATTTTATTTTTTAATGAGGGCTTTGATTTTCATCCTATTAACTAACTATATGGTTTCTTTTACCTTCAAGTCTACCTATTTGCATTTTTTGATTATGTATTCTATCCATGTTAGCCTATTGTCTAATGCATATCTAAATACACTGTACTTGTACACAAACACATTTATAAGTTGACATGTGCTGGGGACTTTCTTAAAGTAAAATATAATTATACAAATTTGGTTTGTTAATTTTAATCTTCTACATATGTGTCAATAGGTGGTTTTGTAAGGTGACGTGCTGTTACTTACATACGTTGAGAAAATTGCTGTACTAGCAAAGATGTCCATTGTTATATTTTCATCGCTTCGAAGGTGTATAGAAAGTAAATTACTGGACTCAAAGCACTGCCTTGGAGGACTCGAGATTTTATTAAAAATTAGGCTAATATCTCTTTATTTTTCTGCAGCTAAGTTAAAATTTTAGTAGATTAAAGTATTTGGTAGGAGTTTTTTGGTCTTATCCATTAATTCAGTACGCAGATTTTGTCAAATTATTCATTTACGTTTAGAAATACTGATGAGATTTATTCACTAATTCAGACTGATGTAGAGGTATTAATTCTTCAGTATCTGAATGGGAGTTTATTTGCAGCAGGAGTCTTTCAAATAATTTTGATATAAACAATAACATATTTATAGTAATATGAAAACTTTTTATTTGGTTTTTTACCAAGTTTGAGAATTAGTATTATTTGTTGTTTAGGCCAAGGTTTTTGTTTTAAGATGACATTCAAGGTATTTCTGTATAATAATGTTGTCTTTTATTATCATTTTTTGCTCATTGTGTTACGAAGCGTAAATTGTTGGTGGCTTAAATATTTGTTGAGTTTTCCTGTTTAACATAAGATGATTTTTTCTTTTTTTTATTTTATGTTGTTGCTTAGTCGGTTTAATACAGTTTTAACAGCATATATTCAAGTACTGTAGCACGTTTTTATGATTCGTCTTCTTAATCGTTATTGATATAGTATACACTTTGTTTTGAATTCTTGTGAACGGTAGTACATATTCAATTGTCTGTATAAAGATGTTGAATCACAAGTTTATACTTATGAGGTATACTTTTAGATTATATTTATTGCAAAGTGTTGTTATTACCAGTGAAAGACCATAGGATAGTTCGTAATGTAGGATAATGTCTATATTTATACCTACGTCTATGTCTATGTCTATGTCTATGTCTATGTCTATGTCTATGTCTATGCCTATGCCTATGCCTATGCCTATGCCTATGCCTATGCCTATGTCTATGTCTATGTCTATGTCCATGTTTATATACATGTCTATTTGAGAAATACTATTAATAGCATATAAGTCAAAATATCTGGAATGTTATCGATCGGCCAATAAGTTGGAATACCCATTAATAGGAGAAGGAAATGTTGTTCCTGTAGAATATTTGAAGTTTTCTTTCTTTTTGCTGTAACTAGGCGAAATTATGACAAGAAATGCTTGCCATTATATTTTATGTCTGCAATCAATTTGGACCTCAATACTGGGAAAAAACCCTTGAAGTTTCGGTTTTCAATATTGTGCGAAGTTAATTCGTATAAAAGCATCTCCACTTTAACAACTGTGGCTTGCATGTGGTTAACATTTTTATTAATGTGGCAGTTACAGCACGTGCAGTATTATGTGGTTATTGTCAGGAATTTAGAGAATTTTATTTTTCAAAATTAGGAGCGTGGTTAGTACAATGCTGTTTTACTCTACTAGTTGTTAGAACATGGACTTGAACTCTTCTAGAAACTTGCTGCGATTGCTGAAGATATCTTCTATGGTTCGTTGTTTCCTCTTCTTACATTTGAGCGTAAATATTTTGTTCTTTCACCCTAGTTTTTTCACTACATCTGAATAACTCGGGTTTTGTCGTGTGTGTTGTTTGGATTTGGATGAACAACTGTTGCCAGATTTTGTTGAATGTTTAGTCTATTGTTAACATTAGTTTTTTTTGTATAATGGAGAAGCATTTGCAACCTCTAAAATTAATCAAATGAAATTCCTTGGATAATTACTTTTTGATAGCTATTTGTGCTATATACCTTTCTATGTTTCAAGCGAACGTAAGATTTATTGCAATATGTTTTAGAGTTGCAATACTGCTAATAATATACTCATTGTAAAATATCTTCAATATTTTGGGTGTCTATTACAATGATCTAATTTTGCATTTTTTGCACTTTGCCATATTTTTGCCAGCTGCATGCTCCGGGTCAAAGAAAAATACATTTAATGGGTCTTTGTTATTCGAATTATTGCATCTACTAGTAATGTTCTCGCACGCTGTTTGAGAAGTTGCAGGAGAGAGTTGCTAAAATTGCGAACGTATTATTGCATAAACTGTCAAAACAGTCGCTGACCCTTTTCCATGTTAAGTCTATGGGAACTGGATTTGCTAATTGCTCTAAATCCAGTTGTTCGATTTCGAAACAAATTATCAGGTTACCTCACTCGCTTTGAGTTCTATCATTGTGGAAAATTTCATAGTGATCGATTTCGTAGTAAAAACGCTACAGATGCAACAGACTGACGGAGATTGTCGCATTCATCCACTGCATACCGGTGTATCTCTAACTTTATGTCCTAGCTTGTTTATGTTTATTTTTCCATCTTAACCCTGTAGGCTTATCCTTCCTTTTAGACTGGTGCGTACTATATTTTCTGCATAATGTATATTAACTTTAGATAAGTAGCTGGATGTGATAATTAGTTTTTATAATGTTGCTATATGTGTTTATTATTCCTTGATAATATGTTACTTCGTATATACAGATTAAAAGGCGTTATTATTTTTCTTTTCTACTTGTCTTTAGTTAGTTCCTTTATATCTTAGCTTAGTTAGCTGCATTTATTGTTACATGTGATGTTTTGGTTGTGGGTTAAATTTCTTCTGTTGATTTGTTTCACTTTTGCTATAAGCTCCCTTTTAAATTTTTATCATTGATAGTTGAGGGCATTACCTAGAAATATCAAGTATTATTTGACAACTGCTATAAAGACTGGATTATTAATGATTGCACTGCTGCTACATGAAGCACAAGTTTGATTATTATTTTATTAGTATTCGTTAATTTTTTAAAAGGACAACTGTTTAATTGGATATAAAAAAATCAAAATAAAATAAGTTGCTTATGTATCACAATTAGTGTATAAATAGTTTTTTTATCTACAATTATAAATTATCATTATTTTTTAAAGTCAATAAATATTTGTTTTTATAGAAGTATTCTAAAATAGTATAAAGAAGTTAAAAAATTGCAACAATAAAACAAAAATGTGGATAATAACAATCACTTAAATATGTTTTACGTTAGCAATATATATTTTTATTTAACAAACACAGTTTTATAGATTTAAGAAATAGACAAGGAAATAAAATATACTGATACTTACTTAATTAATTTTGACTGCAGAATTTATCTAAACAGTAAATCTTTAATTAGCATACACATCTGCAATCAACATTAACATACCAAAGATGGACGAAAGTCTTCCTTAAAATTTGTTTAAGTTTCGTGCGGCCATTAAATTTAACGAATTCACATAATTGCCATAATCCCATCGCTTTGCGCTAAGCAGTGAAAACGAACAGCACATTCCTCCCAAAAAAGGGCACTCTGTAGGGCGACAATCCCAGCGCGGTTGTGCAGTCGTGTTAGCAAACCCCAAAATCGTCCTTCCCATAAACGTCTTGCGCCTGAAATTATTAGTCCGAAGCTGTAAAATACATTCCGGGTCGGTTTAATGGCCCACCTTGACAACACCTGTAAATCAGGTACGTTATGTCTTTGGCTCGGGCCCGGATTTGGGATTTGGTAGCTTTTCCGTTTAGGGGCTCTAAATAAATTAATTATTTATAAGCGCCGCTTCGGACCTCGCCATTGTACATACAAGATGCGGCATGAAGATTGCCGCACAAGACTTTGCGTTTCATTCATTTCGCCTTCAGTTTCACTGCGTTTGTACAATGGAGTCCACCATCCTTGCGGTAGTTAAACATTAATTAACAGTTTAGCTCTTATATGGGACTGTTAATTTTTTGTTTTATGAGCTGCTAATCCCTCGCTGTACGTCCGGCCGTGGAATTTTGAGTAATTTACAATCTAGAACGGTTCCGTGCTGGTTCTGGGATAAGAGCGATTAATTGGCAAGGACGTCTAATTGTCTGTCCCGAAATTAATTCCTTAATGCGAATTTCTACCTGTTCGTTGTGGAACTAATGAGTCTGGTTCGTGCAAGGTTTGGCGGCGGTGTGGCCGGAATGTGTCATAATTCTTCATTTTTGCGTGCGAAATTTGAGCCAGACGCGCTTAAGCACACATTAGCGTGCCTGGCTCTTATCTAAACAGGTCGCTTATTAGATTCGACAAATAAGGTTGGCTGCTGAAGTATTATACAGCTATGTCATAAAAAGGAAATTGTTAATTGTTTGAGTGTTCATCAAGTGAGCGTTTTGTCAAATATTAGAAATTTAATTTTGGAATAATACATTGACATTCCATTTGTTCACCATATTCCATAACTAAAGGTACTGCATTTTCCACAAATTTAAATTATTTTAATAGTTGATGTTCTGAACCACTATCTGTCCATTTTTATTTCTTCTTGTTTTGCGTTTTTGTATTTACATTGATTTAAGATTGTCTTCTTCCTTGTGGCTTTATGCATATATTTTATTTTATTGTAACATAAAATCCACCCATTAACAGGAAGAAGATTTTTCTATCCTAAAGTAACGCTCCTTCCGACATTAGGCAGACAAATATTTTTATTTATTAATAACTCCTTTATATTTACAATCTTTTATATACAAGCAATATGTAAATAGTATGTAATAATGAACAGTTAAGTATTTTTTAGAGAACATTTTATAAATGCTTTCTTTCTCTTATACATTATTTAGTAATTATTTAAATATTATATAAATAATATAATATGAGATATAATTTTATTACATAAATAGATACTCTTAGTTACCTTACAACAATATTGTTAATATTAACTAACTTATCTAAACTTGTCAATAAGATCTGAGGGCTTAAAGCGTTGGGGCCTCTTGTCTACATTATTATCGTCCAAAACTGTTTTGCTAGATCATTCAATGGTACAATTATTCTTTGTTTTTTATATAATAATTTTTAATTTCTTCACACACTATTTTTATTTAAAGGTCAATTTGTATTATATGGAAGTATCGACAATTGCTCTTATCACCTTATTTTAAAACCTCTAAAACATTTTGATATTTGAAGAGCTGGCTGTTCCCTAGAATTGAATGCTGTACGTCCATATTGGCTTCAGGCAGGCTTTGTATACTAGTAGCTTATTTTCTAATGTCACTGGTGAATTACGGCTATGAGTCAGTGCATTTTACTAAACTTAATTCCGCTTTGTAAATATATATCCAGTCAATATATATTCCTAAGTATTTCACATCTTCAGTTTGTGGCAATTGACAGTTATTTAATATTACCGATGGACATGAGTCTCTTTTCATTGTGAAGGTTATGCGTCTAGACTTTGTTTTATTGGCTCTTATTCTCCATATTCTTAAACAATCGGCAATTTTATGTAGATTGTTCTGTAGTTACTTGACGCAGCAGTTGCATTCGTGTGGGAAACTAACACTGCCATATCACAGGCGAATGTAGCCACTGTTGTAAGCTTAGTGGTTGGTAAGTCAAATAATTATATAAGTTCGAGCATTGCCCTAAAAGGCTACCCTGCGGTACGCCAAACTTTATGAAGTGAATAGCAAAACATTCCTCTTGTTGCGTTATAAGAAACCAACGACTTTCTAGATAAGACTTCAACACTTGAGAGTAGTGGTGTGGCAGATATTTTTTTAGCATTAAGCTTTGATAATGCGCCATCCAATTATTTGTGATTTGCATTTTTACGTAGATTTAGAGTTTACAAATTGAAAGAGAACAAGGCGAAGTCTCACAAATTTTTGTCCTTCAAAGATAAGGCACAAAATCGCAGCAAAACTGTCTACCACTTTCTAGTAATTTTACAACAGTTTTAGTTCCGTTATAGAATCTATTATTTCTAGGCGTCTGATTCACTGATTAGTGTTCAAATTTAAATTTCATTCATAGGACTAGCCGTAAATATGCATGTCACATTGACCAAATATTGTGGTTGACTATTTTTTCTTCAATAAACAAGCCACATATTACAGATCTATCAAACCAGATCTAACCTCCGGTGTATTAAAACTTGACAAGTTCAAATTCTATTAAACTAATTGTTAAAATTTATCTGATAAATCTCATTCAGATAGACCAATTTTTTTAATTTAGTTATTTTAAGAAAGAAAAAGGTGATATTTTACTAGTAATAATTTGTTAATGATAATTTTGATAGTAATGAATAACATTTTCACTATATTTGTCTTTGTACTTCCATTATAGGTAACATTATTTCTCACAGTATAAATAGATGCCTTTATGTAGATTTTGTCTTGTACTGCATACCTAACAAATTACCATAGAAGTAAGTGCAGGATAAATAAAGATTTTTAGCGGTGAAAATAGTTTCTCTCACATTAAAACCAAATGTGCCTACTTTTGCCTAAAATGCATATGTTTTGTCTGTTGTAGCATTTTTATTTATAAAAGAGAGACATCACAGATAGTGCCAGTAACAGATTTTTCTAGGTACGTGTTTCGCCGAATATTGAGGATTAAAAGCGGCAAAGACTATGCCGAAAAAGGCAAAAACAGTAGACCTTCATCAAATGCGCGCCACACACTAGCCACAGTGTATCCGAATTAATAACGACAAACAGGTCAGTCACATTTGATCTATTGTCTGATGCAACAAGTCTATCTCATACTATCGTTTATAAGAAATTAAAGATAACAAAACTCTATGCTGCATGGATTTGAAGATGTTCTTTGAGTGTCTGGTTACGCCCGATAAATTATAGCTAGTCTAGAGAATAGCAACATAATTGAAGTCCTCGCCCCAAGAAACCACAACCAAGACTTTTTATTAAAAAGCAAATTGTGATTGCTCTTTAGGATGAGCAGAAGACTTTGTTATTAAAGTTTGCAAAAGCATTGACATTTAGTGACATCGTTAACGACCTACAGGCTTTTGGATATACCGTGCTATCTTATACTCCATTATCGTCAAATTTTGGATCGAATAGTTACGCCTTGCTTGAGGTAATAAAAAGGAGTTTTTTTCTAAAGACGAGTTCCAGGCGGTTGTCCATAAGCGGTGCTATACTACATCCGAAGAATGATTTGCAGCAGGTTTCTGGAAGTTGAAACTTCCGGGGCAATAGCAAAAGTGCAAAAACATCTAAAAAAAATGTACATATAAAAAAATTGTGCATTCATTTCTTACTAATAAAAAATTAGAAAACAATTTTAGTACTAATCACTTTTAAACACCTAAATAAAACGCTTGTTTCACTCTTATTGGGATGCAGATATCAATTTTATATTTATAGTTGTTCTAAAATAAATTATGGCTTATATTTACTTATCTGCAAGATACTTGTATCTTAATAAAGCTATTTATATACCACGGGTACGCTAATAATAAAATAAATTGCTAGTACTATCAATCTGACATAATCAATTTTTCTTACAGTAATAGTATCATCTTGCAGTTATAAATTTTTATAATAACCATTTCTTCGTCAACTTAAGACAATTACAAATGCACACAATTATGTCTACAAGCTTTTGTAGTTTTAAAGTTGATAACGTTTAAACTTGCCAGAGTTCGTCGCATTTTATATTTATTACCACAATGCGTTATTACGAGGCGCATTCATAAAGTAAGGGCCGTTTGCATGTATATAAATAGTGGCGCTTCGAAGCACAGTTTTACCACTGCAGCGCCATCTACTGACTCATTGCGAAGCTACAGCGTCATTTGTTTTGATTCTGAAATTGTATTGTTGTCAGTGAATGCAAAGAACAATGGCCGCGAAAATCGTTGATCCCGCCAAATGTGAAGTGCGTTCTGTGATTCGTTTCTTATGTGCAAAAGGATCGTCGGCTGCTGAAATTCATCGGGAGTTATGCCTGGTTTACGGACCTACAGTTATGAGTGAAGGAAAGGTTAGACAATGGTGCCGTTATTTGGCCGAACAAATGTCCATGACGAAGAGCGGAGTGGCAGGCCCAGTATCCAGACTGATGAAATCGTTTCACAAGTGGACCAAGCACTGCGATCTGATCGTCGATTGACGATTAGTGGCCTGGCTGACAAATTTCCTCAACTTGGACGCACTACTGTTTACAATATTGTCAACTGGTTCAACTCTCAGGCGGCAAGCTTCTATGCAGAGGGGTTAAAGAAGCTGGTGCAGCGGTACGAAAAATGCTTAGAAGTGAACGGCGATTATGTAGAGAAGTAAAGTAAGATTGTACCTAACTAAATATGACAATAAAATTTGTTTCTTATGAGTACATTTTTTTCTGTGACCAAACGGCCCTTACTTTATGAATGCGCCTCGTACTATGACTGTAAAATATGAGATAATTATAACCGTAGAGATACATGTGGAACTTTGCAAATTATAAAGGTTGTATAATATTATTGTAATAGACAACTGAGTTACATTTTACATGTTAAAGTGATTTACGTGGTGTCCTTAAAGCAAGAAATTATTAATTGGCCAATGACCTGCTAGTCCAAAAAGCACTGAGCAGATGTTATATTATCGAGCGTGAAAGAACTTTACATGTTTGGGAAAGTTGCTTCCAATAAGTGGAAGGGGTACCACACAAATTATCAATAAGCTAACATACCATAAAACTATAATCATCATTCGTAACTTTATCTACCGAGAAATCTCTGTTCTTACTAAATTTTGCCCTGTTGTCTAATGGTTATACATGTATTCAGCTTATTTTATCTGATAATAAATGTAGTCGGTTCTGAAAATATGATGTCAATATTAATATAATAAAAAAAAAAGTAATCAGTAAAAAACGGCTTCATTGGTTGAATTAGTGGGACTTAAATGCCGGTGATTAAATATATGTCTCGTATTATTGTTGCATTTACAATGCTATAGCAAGTAGGGCAGATAGCCTGCGTTGAAATTTTTGCGAAACTGAAACATTTATTTTCAGAACTATTCGGATGATTCAGAATATTTTGGGAAAGCAGCCTGAATAAAAGCAACTTATGATTATCAGCAGCTTCGCTAAATTGTGCAGGTAACTCAAATACCGAACATTCCAAATTTGCCGCCCTGAAACTTCTGCCTACTTTCAAAACTTAAATCATCTTTGACTGAAAGGAGATTCTAGACCATCGAAGATACTCATAACAATACGATTCTAATAAATTAGGCAAATAGGTTTAAATATTCTTCTTTGGCGAATTTTGTTCTAATGTTGTGAGAATGAAATTTGAAGTAGATTTCATAGAATCTGTTGCAGAAATTTTCTCAAGACAATTAAAATTTTTTTGCAAATCTTTGTTTTTTACTATTAAGGTCACTGTTTAAATATATATTAAATTCTGGTTTTATTTATATTCAATACTCTGCCGCAAGGAATCTTTTTTATTGGAAAGATTAAATTTAAAAATTTTTTCTATTTTAAATTTTGATCATTTCATCTAAAGGAAAAAGCTAATAAAACATTTTACTGAAAAACTCTACCCAAGTACACCTAATGATCTGTTCAAGGAATTTTCATACCCACCAATAAAATTGCATTACATTTATTAGAAGTACCAGGGTATCAATTTATTTCTTATGGTTTTCTGGTGCTACGATTAATAATTTTTTTAGTTAATTTGAAATGTAGCGGCCAATAATTGTTCACCATTATCTTGTTCAAATATAAAATTAATGTCTGTTTAAAATTTAGTAACGTGGCAACTAATAAATCAATAAATTTCTCCCCCAGAATTTATCACGTGGAGCAAAATCTTTTTATGAATGTCTGTTTGTCACCGTTTTATCTCTTAAAACCATAATCATAACTTTTCCAAATTTAAAACTTAATATAGTCTTTACAATATAATTGAGCTTAGTATTTAGTAAAAATATCTCTATAGCTACCTCCACTCCATTTTATTCCCCATGACTAAACTTTATTTGTATATTTATGTTAAAATATTTGACTTAAAAAGTTATGTCTATAATATGAACGAACTTTTAAGACTTGTGTATATATTTTTAAAAATGTCAAAATGTTTAAAACAGCTGACTAAATTTTACTCTGTCAAATCCTTTATATTGAATTATGCACATATAAAAATTTTATCATCAGTCTTCGGTTTTAAAAGAGTGTATTGCAGTACTATAATTTTATCTCCAAACATTCGACCGGCAGTGATTTATTTTATGTATTATTTTGTTTATTGGATATTTGCATAAATTGGTCACAACTGTGAATATTTTTAACTCATCAATTTATGTTTCTAAACCAATGACGTTTCAGAGCGTAATTTACTGACCTTCATGCTGTCAAATTAAACAAATGTACCATATGCGTCTCGTACAAGGAATTCCGTACAGCAAATGCAATCATGGCTACATAATAATAGTGATAATAGATAAATGAAGGATATGATAATTATTATTGAAAAGGTCCATGTAGATGGTAAGTGTAAAAAGAAAACAGACAAATTTAAATTATAAAACAAATATTTTAATATTTTTTGAACTGGTGGCAAGACCCATAAGTAAAAATATGTCAAAATTTAATGTAATAATTATTAATCATCTGAGCACACTAGTTTATTATAGAAAGCCCTCTGTATGCGTTAAGTGTGGCAGATATCAGAATACAATCACATATATTAAGCCTTTAGCATACCTGTTAGATGGTGTGCCTTGTTATACATACCTTGGTCTAATTGGTACATTATCACCAAATACACAATTGTTGACAAATTTTATGGTAACTTTTATTGTAATAGATAAGAACAATAATAATTACGCTTTTTTATTTAATTAATAGTATTTACCAACATTAAAACATATAATCTACCAAACTCTTAAAAAAATTAGCAATATAAAATAATAAACAGAAATTTAGTAGGAATTTTTGAACTGGTGCCTATAAGGAATCTTCCAGTTTTTTTTTAATAAAACCTATATCAAGCTATTCTAATGTGAACAAACAAAATTGTTGATATTAGTTTTGAGTATATTCCAAAAACTGAAGCTTGCCATCTTGCATTAGCAGTACTCTTACAAACATTTGTTGGCCAAAGTTTTACCATTTTCTTATTATTATTGCTATCAGTTTATTGTATTTTGCACATCCTTTTTGCTTTCCTTCGCCTCCTACCTCTATGGCATTTAAATTGAAAATCAGATTCAAACACGCATTAAAGAGAATTTTGTTTAAAAATAAAAACTCAAAATAAGAAATGCAAAAAAGTGCTGAATTTTCTCCAGAAGGTGGGAAGTTTTGGATTCTAAGATATACAGTACAAACTAAGCTTGTTTTTCTCCTATCACTACTAAGTGCTCACAGGTAGATGGTATAACAATGAATATAAACTGATAAAGCTGTTTACCCTATCAGAGCACACGTAAGAAATTATAGATCTATAAAGTTGTAAGTTTTGTATTTAGAGTTATCTTTAGCCACTGAGCCGGATTAAGTTAATTGCATCTTTTTTAATATTTTTTGGAAGGTTGTTTATATTAACATTGGATGAATTATAGGTCTTTTTGTCTTGGATTTCCTTATAAGTTTGGAAAACACAGTTTACATTAATTCACATAGCTTGCTCATTGTTGTTTATTATTAAAATCACTCAATAAGACAAAACATTTTGTGGTTTTTGCTAGAATGTACCTTTTTGACTGAACTCTTACGTTCTCCATTTTAGAAACCGCTGACCTAAATCATGTGATAACATATTACCGTATCTTTTAATCATGGATATGTTTATCATCTCCTGAACACAGAAACTTGTGAAAAATAATAAATAAGATATATTTAAGTTGTCTATCAAAAATTCATGAATAATATATATTTTTTTGTTGAAAGACTATTGCGGAATTATTACTTATCAAATGTAACTTTTAACAATTAACAGTATAATAATATTAAAGTATTTTGATTTTGATAGTTCTTTAGCTTATAGTAACACGTAGAAGCTACATTTATATGAGAAATGCTTCATTTATTATTGTTTTAAAAATTTAAGGTCGCAAATGCAAATGAAATAAGTAATATAAAAATGTCCAAAAAATATTGTTTCTCACATTGTCAGTAGAGATGGACGATCAGCTCATGAGTTCCTCAAAAGAACTCTCTTGGTAGAGAGTGAGTGAGTTATGACTCACAAAATCGGAGCGGTAGCTCTTCGATCTCTTTCCCTGTCGTGCGGTCTGCACATGTGCCAGCAGCTCTTGGTTCTCCAGTCTCGATGTGACTCACTGATCTTATTCACTCCCGAAACTTGATCTCGACTTGTTTCTGATTCCGATAACTCCTCAGTTCATTGAGACTTTGCTTATTCTCTTTATCAGGCTTCGCCTTCATACAGTTTTGTATGTAATATTTATCTATCACATCTATAATATAATATTTAAACGGTTTACGTTATTTATAATATTTTGTTGTTATTTTAGAACGAAATGTCACTGAGAGTTAGTAGGCTGTCGAGTGATATTTGGTACCATTTTATCAAAGAAGGAAAAGGGAAATGCCGCTATTGTTAGGGAAAAATAAAACTTAAATAAAACTTTGTTGAATTAAACAGTTCATTACAATTGGTTTTATAATGGTAGCAGTAATAGCCTAACTGATATAGCCAGTAGGCACAAATGTTGCAGAAAATGAATTATGAGATGAGTTACAAAAAAGAGCTAGCTCTTTTTGGTGAGTGAGCGATCTGGATCTGATCCCAGAGATGAGTCACTTTGCCCATCTCTAATTGTTAGTACATTTTAAAATACAAATATTTAACTATTATTCGAGGAATTTTTATAGATAGTTTAGGACTGTTGTAATGATAATGTTAATAAGGTCAACGACTTACTTGAAGAGCACGCATTGCGAACAAAGGGAAAAAAACTTCATTGGCTACTGGGTAAAAAATCTTATCTATCAATCGAAAATATTGATATATAATACAATTATCAAACCCATATGGACGTATGGGATTGAACTGTGGAGTTGCTCTAGTTCTTCGAACGTTGACATACTCCAGAAATTTGCGTGTCCTGATAAATGCTCCGTGATACGTAACTAACCCTACATCAAAATCTGGAAGTACCATTTACCACAAAATATGCCAGTTGTACCATGGAAAACTTGAAACTCATCCAAATGCGATTATCCAACCCCTAGTAGATAATACTTATTAAAGATATCTTCGAACACATAATAACCTAAATTATTAGTTATATAATATGTTTATTATTGTAAAATAACACTGCTGGGTGTTATTTCCTCTATGTCATGTACATAGCCATCAAATTAGCTTATAGAATATGATGTGTAGATATTATTATTATTCCGATTTATAATACATGAGATTAGAGAAAATTAAAGTAATCACACATTAGCTCTACAAACCTACAGGCCCAAAGCTTCTACTTTCCACTCTTTTGGATAGATGCTATACCTATCTAATTGAATACACCAAGTTGTCTATGTCTTCATTTACTAAGTCCTTCTACTTTCTTCTAAATCTTCCTGTCGTTTTGAATTTTATTCGTGTCTTTATTGCTGTCTCAAACGTTCCTTCTTCAGGTAGTCGTTAGAGATGGCCCAGCCATCTAAAACTTTGATCCTTAACTATAGTGGTAATTTTATCTCTTCTATACAGCACCGTTTGCTTCTTATATTTTTCGTTCCCAATACTCTAAATTATTTTTCAGGACTTATTTTTTTAGACATTCTATTCTGTTGATTTCTCTTTTTACCATTAATATAACATCTAAATAATTAAATTATTTAAAACACGTAAGCTGTTGGTCATTTGTAGTATAGATATATTCTATATTCTCTTCTCTAATTATTAAACCAAAACATTTTTGCTATTTTTTTCTTTATAAAAATTTTGCTGTTGCTTGAACTTAATATTTAGAACAATATCATTGATATAACCTAAAGACCAACGTTTATTTTGATATGTAAACTTTTTAGTTTATATCTTGTTGTCTGTCGTAATGCTTTTTTAGTTTTAAAGTCATTTGATACTTTCTCACCCAGAAGTATTTTACTGTTTGAACTACCTAAAATTTTATTTATAGTATTTTAAAAGTTTATATCGCTTTAATTATTTTTTTGCTTTTTGATACGTTTGTTTAAAGTTGATAAGAACGGGAATATAAAAGTAAATATTGTTTTTATGAACTACTCAATATCTGGTTTAAAATTAAAATTTGGTAGTTCACTGATCTACTCTCTCTAAAACCACATTCTTATTCTTCCACAAATATCTGCGCTTTGTTTTAGAATATCTCTTTAATAACCATAGCTACTCGTTTATAAGTTGCGTTTCGTATAGCTGTACTTCGATAGTTTTGACAATACACATAATAGAGCTTTCATCTAATGTATCGACATCACTTCTTTGTCCCATTTTTTTTATATCAATTCCACTCTATTTTTTCATAAGGCATTCCCTCTTTCAAAAACTACGCTGTTACGCCATTGTCTCTTAAAGTTTTATTGCTTCTTAGTATGTCAATTGCCATATTTATTTTCTTTTTCGACACTCGGCTAATGGCTTTCAAAATTTATATTTTGTATCTTATTTTCAACCATGCTATCTTCATTGATTTATGTTTTCTATAAACTCCCTCTTTTTCTTTTGAGATAATTGTTTACAATAAACGGTTTTACTTGCCTAACGCGTTTTAGTAATATTTTTATTTTTGATTTATTTCTTTTTTATGTAGATATTTTACTTACTTCACCTTTGAGGCGTGGTGTCGACTACATCGTCTGTCGTCCTCTGAGGCATTTTCTGGCATTATTCTGTCGTTGTTGTCACTAACTTAGTTTTGTTGTTAAGCTTTTGTAGTTTTTTGTCCAAGTTTTGCTGGATAATGTGCCACATGTCTGCAGACTACCCGGGCCACGGCTAAAATCAGATTCGTTGCTTCTTTTTGTACGCTACAGTTGTATGCACTTTATTCAAGACAATATTTTTTTAACGAAAATGTTATTGTCGAAGATAGGTAAAAATCTATTACATTTAATTTAATTTAATGTAATTTGCCATCATACCAGATGGCACCTTACGCCATTACGCTAATCTTCAATATTTTACAGTTTTGTAAGAAAATTGGTCATCCAATTAATTGGACAAAAGTCTACCTACCCAGGTTTGATCACTTTAATTGAATTGGCAATATTATATAAAAAATAATTATCGGTCAAAAGTTATCTGGTTGAGAGCATACCTCTGATTGTCAAATTCCGTTAAAGCTTTTTCTGGGAAAGTATTAACAGAGATTCTTATTAGCAACGTAGCCTCACCTGCACCAATCAATTTAACCACTGGGTCTGACCAGTTGTGAACATTTATCGTTTTTATAAGTTTAATAATAAACTAATTTAGTTGTGAGAACGGTATTTTTAAAAATCCACTTATTTCTGTGGATCTTTGTATCAGACATTCATGACATAGTTAAAATTTTATTTAACTGTAGGTAGTATTTTTCTCGCTATTTATTAGTTTAAATTACCAGCTCAAAATACGTCATAATTATTTAACATATATTTAGGTCCCGTTAAAGCTATGTGCATTTTGTTTTATTCTTAAGATGAGAAGATTATTCGCCTCCACTCTCTAATCTCAACAATTAATTTACAATTTAATGATGCTTTCATTAACAATATTATATTACCAGTTAAAGAAATTATGTCTATTATATTATAATATGCATAAATATTCTAATAAAGTAGCTGCCGGCGAATCGCTTAGACAGATAACAAATTTCTGTAAAAAAACAAAAAAACGATTAGTATAATTTAAAACATAATGAAAACTTGAAATCCTGTTGACTACAGGCGTACACTTAAGCAACTTTACTGTGATTTTTAATTTTTTAATAAATAATAGTATGCATTAGTATCTAAACAACAGAGGTATGTTGCAAAAAGGTTAAATACAAAAGCTAAGCAAAACTTAAAAACAATTTTAGAATTAATATAAAAGAATATTAAAAATAAGCTAACAATGTTTTATGGAGCTCTAAAATAACTTAAAACAAATGGAAAACTATGAAAGGGGCACATAAATTAATAAAAAGCTCTGGCAAGATACAGTAACAAACATTTGTTCTAGAAATGATAAAGTAAGATTAAAAACAGCTACCCAAGGGTATCGGTCAAAGAAGCGGATGCTGCAAAGAGATGCCTTTAGTCGACCTCTGAGAACATGTGAGAGAATACTAGGAAATAAATTAAGAAAATAATTAGGTTATAGTTTTTGTAAGTTTAAACTACAAAAGAATAATACCGACTTAATATTTGGTTTTATGATCATCATTTATTTAGTGATTTATTGTTGCCAAACATTAAATAAAATTCTGTTTTTATTAAAGATATTTTAGATGTTTAAAAATTATTAGCATTGCCCTTAAAACTCCATTTCTCTAGCAGCCTATAGGACCACGCGCAACCAACAGATGATATTGCTAGAACGCAATGCTGCAAATACAATTGCAGACAAAGACAAAAATTATGAAAACTGATAGTCATCGATGGATAACCTGTTTTTTTGGAAGCCGAACGTGATTGTTTCGGATACTCACACAAGTTTAGCAGCAGTATGTGAGAACCGAGCTTAAAAGCTGCACGAACTATGTTATCTTCATGATCATCTTTTATTATAAGCTAATATGTCCGTTTTTCTTCACGAAATTGTTGTTTATGGGCTGTTTGTTGAGGTTGATGTCCAGCTTTTGATCCATATTTTCATTGGTCTTCCGGGGGCCCATTTCCCTGCCGGCCTCAAATTACTATCTTGATAAATCTGTCTTCATCGGCTTTATTCACGTGACTGTTCCATTTTTATCTTCCCCTTTTCACAAATTTTACAATGTCCGTTATATCACATTTTTCCTTATTATTTGATTTCTAATTCTATCCCGTCTTGTTTTTCAAATTTGTTAATTTTGGTGATTCCCAGGAACTGTTGTTTTACTGTTATCGGCGCGGGTTTCTGCGTATTGATATTGGTCTTATGATATTTTTATATATTTTTACCTTGCTCTCTATGTTTAGATACTTGTTTCTCTAAGTAACATCTCTGGGACATTCTGATATTCTAGCTGATTTCATTGCTTGATGTCGTACTTCTGTATAAAGATTGCGACTGTTTGAAACTTGCACTCCCAACTTGTTTTATTATGTTATTTTCTAACTCCAATTTACATCGAACCGGCTCCTTAGATAATGGTAATATTTCACAATTATTATGCTAACCTTTCATTCTAGTGTTACGTCTTCACTTTTAAGTAGTTTGTTAAAGATTTTTACTAGCTTGTTTACTAAGTTTTCTTCATCATATTTAACCAGTTCATTGCTTATCTCATCCTCACCTGGGGCTTTTCTATTTCTTCGCTATCCTCACTTTTTCTTTTGTTATTTTTCTTTTTATCTTCTAATTCTACCATTAGTCGTTTATTATTCGTTTATTGTTCATTATTGTTGGGTAGATTAAGTAGTCCAACAAACGCTGCAGCCCAATAATGCAGAGAATATAAAACCAACTACTTAAAAATAAAGATTTATCTCAAAACCGACTAGTCACCATTCGGGAGATATAACTAAAGGCTCATGGTCCAAGCTAGAGCTGTATTAAAAAAAGCAAAAACAGCGAGAGCCTTAAAAATATATTTTATTATTTAAAATATGTCTGGCTTAATATTGGCGAATTACATTATGTGCACTGTCGGATACAATAACTCTATTTCGTAAAACTTTATATTATCCATGAGGTATATACTTAATAGATTCTTTAGATTATTATACATCAGTCAAAGCAGAACCACGTAAAAGTATGTCAACAGTTGCTGCTCTACAGCGTGGACCTGGATGCGTTTTTTGAGTAATCATAATAGACGAATCATGGTTCTGGCGCGAGACTCTGGAAAAGAAATGCTAGCCTAGGGAATGCCAGCACTTTATAACTCTCCTCGTCCCAAAAACCCATGGACGGGATTTGTTATTCTAAAAACAAATGACAATTGTCTTTTGGGAACAAAAAACGTACTGCTAATTAATTGGATGCGTCCCGTGAGAATATTACCAATGCGCGTTAATACAAGTTATTGAAGTGCCTCAACTAATATATTCAGCAACGCTGCCACTCTGTAGTCTCTTAAATACCTCACGCCCCATATACTTCTAATAAAATATGTACTCGCCCTATAATAAAAGATGACTTAAAATAACACAATTGCAGCACTAATGATGCTTGGATGCTTTAAAGACACTGCGTAAAGTAGTTTGAGAACAACCAGCGATTATAGTAATGCACCTCAAGAAACAAGGGTTTTGTTCATTTTTCATCTGCAGCTTCACAAATTGCGTGAAATACTTGCAGCCACAACTGTACTATTAAATTTGTGTTTTTTTCCTCATTAGTCAAATTAGGAAAGAAATAACGCATCGAGTGTAGAGATTAATAAAAAGTATACGGAATGTGTACAAATTGTGCTGCAACTGTGTAAGAGCAGATTGTAATAAGTCTAAAAGGTTTCAGGCTTTGGAAGTGAGCTAGAATAGAATGTAGAATGGAACGCAACGATGGAACGAAATTGTTTGGAACAACTCAAATAAAACAATAAAAATAAAGGTGTGTATGTCAGGTTTTATGCAATCAATATTTGAATAATTTATTAATAGAAAATAAATTGTTAGCAAGTCAAGCAAAAGTTTTTAAAGTGGTATATACGTTTTTTCTTTTATATAATAGTGAATTAAACTGTTATAAGATTCTTAAGATGAATTAAAGAGGTTACAATACTAAACAGAACAAAAATGAGGAAATACTGCGAAATATAAAAACACATCGAGTAGTTTTTTCAGTTATGTAGAATGATAAACAATAATACTATAGAGAAAATATGGAAAGCCAATACAGGCACGAAAAAGTTTAAAGAGTGGCACAAATTCACCCTAATATGACAAAAAAGTTCCACAAAATAGAAACACACAATAGATAGATAGAAAAATAAAAATAAATAATGAAGAAAAAGGATAAACAGCTTTAAATCTTGATATCGATAACAGTGAGATTCAAACAAATACAAAACACATCATTTAGTTATTCTAATAGCCATTATTTAAAGATAAATAGTCATAGAGTTAAATACCAAACTACAACAAATTAACTCTAATGGCTATGAAATCATATAGAGGAAGAAATTACTCCAACAGTTAACCCTAATTTGTCGCGTAAAACTCCAGTCGTTCTATTTGCTGCGGTTACGGCTGACACCACTTTTCGGCCTTATTTTTTAATATTCGTAATCGTGTGACAACAAAAACTGAAAGGGGAATCAGCAAGTGGTTTTAATTTTAAACGATGACATTCAGTTTTCGACAAAGCAGCTTTAAACATTGAAAGCCCGATAATCACTATAATAGAATAAATCATAAGCTATCACAAATTGAGCACGCCTTCGTTTACTTTCATTCGAAACAGCAATTAGAAAAAACGCCGTAATTTTCTAAATTGGAAGCGTTATGGCACTCCGGGACGTGCGACGCCCTGTTGCGCAATTGTGAACACGCTGTAGGCAAAAAATGGCATAACAGGTGCAGAGGGGCTTCCGGGTGTAAGCCTGAAGTAATTGCGAATTTGTTGGAGTACTAATTATAGCCTGTCATTTTTTAAATATAACTAGATGCGAAAATTAGACAATTATTTGTTTAACGTTAATAAATATAAAAGATGTAAATTTGTCTTTTCCATTGTAATGCACCCTTCTACTATAGATATTTATGAATTGACTCCACCTACATTTTTAGGCCGGTCTGGTTTGCATATGGTTTCTATATTCATATTTTTTCTTAATTGCATTTTTCTCTCGAAATGCTTTAGTTATCTTGTTTTCTTAGCTATTAACACTTATGTAATAATTGTATTGTTTTTTCTCTTTCTTAGTGATCTTTTTTCTCATAATATCGTTTGTTCCCACACTTTTACCATCTTCTGTTGGCTGCCATTAAAAATTTTTTTCTTGCTAGTATACATAAATGTAAGTCTTACCACAGTCTTGTGAAACGTTTTTAAATTTTGTCACCTTAGTCGATCGATCCACGCACTTTTTCGCTGGTGTCGATTAGATTTACTTATCTTTTTCATCTTATATCAAAATGCACTCAAGTACGTAAGACTTTTAACGTTTTGAAGCTGATTTCTTGCCCTTTTTCCTATTTACAGGATTTTTTTTATTGAAATCCCAATTTATTTACAATCTGCACAAGTTGCATTTAGTAAATTCTGTGATAGATTATTTGGACATGTAGAAGCATCCCCAGTAGGATGCTTCTGTAACAATTGTCATCTAGATGAGTTTTGAGTTTTTGGGTATAAAAGTAAACTTATAAACTAGATCTTAAAACTAAAATAAAATTAACGCAAAACTTTATATTGATTAAGTAGGGAATCTAGTGGGCAAGTCATTTGGTATATATTTTTGGAGTCTTCGATTGCGATTTTGGAGAACTATAAGATCCATTACTAATGTGTTGGGGTGTGCACTAAGACGGTCACTGTATTTAGCACTGAAACGGCTGACTTCTTCTGTCACTGAAGGCATATGAAGATCGTTACGGATAGCCGTGTTTGACACAAACCAGGGCGCGTTCACAATCATGCGCAGCACTTTAGATTGGAAGCGTTCTAGGATTTCTAAGTTAAAGTTGGCAGATGTTCCCCAAAGTTGAGTTCCGTAGCTCCATACGGGTTTGAGAATTACCTTGTATAGTAGCCAGTACATCTTGGTTAAAATTAATCCCAGCTGCTTGCGCTTACTGAAGATATGCTTGCGCCATGTTAGCCTTCTGTCAAGATGTAACCCAAGGTACTTCACTTCTCCTTTTTGCGGTAAAGGATTGTTCTTTATCTGAACCGGGGGACACGTATCTCTGCGCAGGGTAAAGGCTACTTGAGTTGACTTAGACTCGTTTATTTTGATTCTCCAGCTTGTTAACCATTTGTCAATTGCAGTTAAATGGGATTGAAGTTTTTGTGACGTTGAGACTGGGTCGCTGTCAGTAGCCAGAACCGCGGTGTCATCCGCAAATGTAGCTGTTGTGATTTCTGGTATTGTCGGGAGGTCTGCTGTGTATAAGAGATAGAGCAGTGGTCCGAGAACACTGCCTTGGGGTACACCAGCGTTTGCAGCATTAGGAAGTAGTTTATGGGGAGGAGTGTTCTTAGTTTGCATAGGAGTCCCGTATGCCACACTTTATCAAAGCCTAGGAACGCAGCAGAGCAGTAGTGCTTGTCTTCAAAAGCTTGATTGATTGTTTGAACTACCCGATGGATTTGTTCAGTTGTTGAGTGCAACTTTCGGAAACCAAACTGGTGGGATGGTAGTAACTCTTTGTCATCAATAATTAGGATTAGTCTTTGTACTAAGAGCTTTTCGAAAACTTTAGCTACTATAGACAGAAGGCTTATCGGTCGATAGCACTTTGGGTCATTGGGGGGTTTATTAGGCTTTGCGATGAGTATAATCTGTGCCACTTTCCATTTGGATAGAAAATAACCATTCTGAAGGACTGCATTATATAACTGAGTTAAGTACAGTGTACCGATGGCAGGTAGATCTTTGAGTATTTTTCCATTTATTAAATCATACCCCGGAGCCTTTTTAGGGTTGAGTGTGCTAATGAATTCATGAACTTCAGCAGCTTTGAATTTTTAGTAGGCGGTTCAAGTTGGTACGGTTGAAACAGTGTTTGAGTGAGGTTGTCTTCTTCTCGGGGGAGATTTTCTAAAGGATGTGGCTGGAACACAGATGTTAAGTGTACAGAAAATACGTTTGCCTTCTCCTTATCGCTTCCTGTCCAGCTGCCCTGGAGGTTACGGATGGGCGGAGAGAATCTTTTTAGTTGTTTCAGTTTTTTTTGTTGTCTTCCACAGGGAATAATCCGTCGCTTCCGTAGGTGATAACTCTTTAAGGAATGTTTCGATGCAATCTTGTAGCTCTCGAGTTGCTCTGTTGAGTAGTAGTTTGTTTTCAGGTGTACGCAGCCTTTGCCAGTTTCTTCGATGTCTTCTTTTATCTAGAATTTTTTGTTTAATAATAGAAGGGCAATCAGGAATTGTGACTGTATCGGGTATAATTGGCGTGGCCTTCCATCATGCCCGCTGAATGACATAATTGAATAATTTGACTGCAGCCTCTATGTTTTCGGGAGATTTCAGTGGAATATTTAAGGTTAGTTCAACATTTACGACATACCGAAAGGTGTTCCAATTTGTATGGTTATTGCTTAATTTAGGGGTTGTTTCTTTTTTGAGGGCTTTAGTGATAAGGGTGATCAGGATTGGGGAATGGTCAGAGGAAAGTTCGAAGCAGGATTTTATATTGGAATAACTTTGATGAATTCCTTTTGTTATGCAGAAGTCCACCAAATCAGGAAATTTGTTTGGGACCGTGGGCCAATATGTGGGTTCTCCCGTGGATAGGTGCCGCAAGTTATTGTGTTCAAAAGTTTTGTTTAGTTCGCGTCCCTTTGTCGTTGTAATTCTGGAACCCCAGTCAGTGTGCTTGGCATTGTAATCGGCGCCCGCAATGAATCGTTATCCAAGGGTTTTGAAATAGTTTGTAAATTGTTCTTCTTTAACAGCATGTTTAGGGGGGAAATACGCCTCCGAGAGGTTGAGGGGTCCTATTAGATCCTCAATTGGCACACTTGTTGTTTGGAGAAAATAGCTACTGTGGCTTTCTAGTTTCTGGTGCTTGATTGTGTTTCTGATTATTATGGCAGACCCGCCACGAGCTGTTCTCGCCGGATGGTTCGTGGTATAAACCGCATAATTTGGGATTTTGATAAAGCTCCGATCAGTAAGATGTGTTTCCGAAATAAGTAACACATCAATGTTGTGACTAGTAATAAATAGTTTTAATTCTTCAAGGTGCTGTGACACGCGGTTGGCGTTTCATTGGGCAAGCTATAAGTGTCTGTCCATTATTTAATTTTTGCAAAGACTGCTGATAATAGGTTTAATACTGTTCCTATTTGTTCTGATAGCTTTAACATTATATTTTTTAATTCTTGTATGTCGTTTGCTTGTTGGTTTGGATGGCTAGTATTTGTTGTTTGTGGGAGATTTACAGTACGTTCAGAGTTTTGTTGTTGTACTGAAGCTATTTGTGAATACGGTAGTCTCGGTTGTAATTGTTGGTATTGTCTAATTTGTGGGGGTGGTATCTACTGTTTTTGTCGAAGAGTTGGAAAATGTTTACTTTGTAGCTGTTTATATATAGTACATCCTTTGTAATTCGTAGGATGGTTTCCTTTACACAGGACGCAGCGGACATCGGGGGATTTTTCTTTTCTTTGACATTGTTCCGTGAGGTGATCGCCTGCACATTTTACACATCTAGCGGGTAGCTGGCAGAAGTTTCTTGTATGCCCGTAACGCTGACAGCGTACACGCTGTGGAATAATTCTTTTTGCCCTTGGGGGTTCAAACTTGATTTTGCATTGCTGCAAGTATTCAACCTTAAAAATGCTTTTACTGTTAGGGGCTGGCTTAAGCTCGACATAAAACATTGGGAGAGATAATTTAGTTTTAAATTGTTTTATATTACAAATGTTTATAACCTCGTGCCCTAATTTTTCAATTTCACCTTTGATATCTTTATAGTCGGTGGAGTGGTGTAGATTTTTTAGCACCACTTTATAATTTCTCTCTTCTTTTAGTTTATAAGTGTGAAATTCCGTTCCCTTTTCAGTCAAAGCTTTTGTTATTATTCTGTAATATTCAGGTATTTTTGGCTGAATTTTTACTTGGTTATTGACTAGAGCTTTAACATTATATTATTGTTTGGCTTTTTCTTCTAGCAGTTGTATTAGCGGTGCAATAGTTAGTACACGGTTTACGAAAATGGGGGGAGTTTTTGAGATTTTCTCGTTAGTATTATCAGCGTTTGATTCGTGTTGTACATCGTCACCTTCCATGTTTAGATTGGAGTAGCGATTTGATGTTGAGGGTGGGCTAAGCCAATATTCGCTCCCTTTAGGGTGTTTATTTTTGATTTACACTTCATCTAGATTTCTATTTCTTTTATAGGAAACTGTGGTCCCGTTATTAGTATTTTCTGGTGGCTGCAGGGGTGCGTTGGAATGAGTGTTTTGTTGGGTTTGATAAAAGGTTTGGGGATAAAATGTTTGAGTTTGTTGCATTTGAAGTGGAAAATTACCTGGTGTTTGATGGAATTGACTGTAGAAGATCTGGGTTTGGTTCGGTTTCAATACTGATGGTTGCATTAGTGGTTGTATTTGGGGGGGTTGCACCCCTCCCGGAGGCTGGTGGTAGGCGATAAAGGATTCTTTGCTGCGGCTTCGTTCAGTTATATAGGATTAATTTAACACGCAGCGTTAAATTTAAAATTTAGAAATATATGTAGCAATAAATAAAGCCCGATTTCGCGGGTTATCACGCTGCCAACACTTGCACTTTTAACCGCAAGATACGTCTTTTCTATTCGAAAGTAAAATAGGAACTGATGTTTATAGGATAAAATTGTATATATGGTATGTCTAACCCCTATCCTTCTAATACCATATATTTAGTTTTACATTTATTCTTAGTCTATTTTTCCTTATTTAAAATTTTACTTCTTTCTTCATTTATTTTAGTTTTACTTTTTATCAGATCATCATTATACGCTAAGATTTTGTATTTTTCGTTGATTATTGTCTCTTTGGTTATAATTCCACCGTCAAGTATTTTTCATAGTGTTAGGTTAATAGTGGTGCGTTTCTTTGCCTGACATGTTTTTAGATCCGACATCTTCTGAAGGATTTTTATTTGTTATATCCTTTAATGTTATTTTCATTAATTGGATACGTTTTTCTGAGATCTGGTGCTGTACTTCCTCCGTAGTTGACTTTCTGGTTTAAACCCCTTGGTGTTCGTTTGCCTGGTCTTTTTCTACGTAGATTCCTTTATTATTTAACGAATTGACTACCAAACACTTTGATTGAAGTAATTTGAATAAAGTTACGTTTTTTGTGTTGTTATAAAATATTCAATTGGTATTTTGCATAGTGGCATCTTTGTTAATGGTCTTGTGCGACACATAAAAGTCAACTTTTGGATAATTTTTATTATCATAGTTAGCAAGGTCGCTTATGATTTAAAAAGATTTTTCTATGATAAATTGAGTAAGTACAAGACACTAATGTACAGCAAATTGTAGATTTTGATCTCAACAGTAGTAATGTTCTCAGATCTAAAGAAGAATTGGAAACTAGTTCCGCGAGTTAGAATGAAACGAATAATCTTGTTAATGCAAATTGAAATAGTACAGGTACTTTGAGTTTTACTAGATGGTAAACCCATTAATTTTTTTAACCTGATTGATAACAAATATTTTCTGCAAACCATTGTAGATTAGACAAATAGTTTTGCCGTGGAGTTTTTATGCAGTTAAGAGACAACTGGAAAACAGAATCATTGATTGGAAATATCTTACGTTAGAAAATATATTTTTCACATTTTTGATGTTTCTGCCAGGCACAATTTTATTTACACGTATTATTGTTAGTAAATACTGAGAAACTAACCCCCTTTTATAGTACCCCGATTTTTAATTTATTGAGGTTTGTATTCTTTTAAAATAATTATAAAGGGGGTTTTTTATAGAGGTATAAAACTTTAAGTTGGCAACACTTTTTTAATTGGCGGTTTTAATTGACTGTCAAGTGATTTATGTTTAGTTTGGTTTGGCATTTCAACATGAATAGACTGACGCCTGAACAACGCTTCCAAATTGTGCAAATTTATTTTGAAAATCATAGTTCAGTTCGAAATACGTATCGCGCACTACGTCCATTTTACGGTCAACATAATCGTCCATCAGAGCAATTAATTCCATTAACTATGGAACGTTTTCGCACCACGTTTACTCTAAATGATAATACGCATCCACAGTCGTACAGTGCGTACAGAAGAAGTCATTGCTGCTGTAGAGCGTAGCGTAGAGGAAGACCCGAATCAGTCTATCCGCCATCGTGCACGGGAATTGGATATGTGTCCATCCACTTTATGGAAAATTTTGCGAAAAAATCTTGGTTTGCGTGCTTACAAAATCCAACTCGTGCAAGAATTGAAGCCACACGATCACCTAGCAAGGCGTAGATTCGGCGAATGGGCCGAAAACAAGATTGCCGTTGATCCCGATTTTCATAAGCGAATTTTGTTTAGCGATGAAGCTCACTTTTGTTTGAATGGATACGTCCATAAACAAAACTGCCGTATTTGGAGTGATGGTAATCCTCAAATGTATGTTGAGACACCGTTACATCCAGAAAAACTGACTGTTTGGTGTGCTTTATGGGCTGGTGGAATCATTGGTCCGTATTTCTTTAAAAACGATGCTGGTCAGAACGTTACAGTCAATGATGACCGCTGTAGAGCCATGATTACTGACTTTTTCGTTCATCAATTGAACAACCATGATGTGCAGGAGCTGTGGTTTCAACAAGACGGCGCAACATGTCACACAGCTCGTGCCACAATTGATTTATTGAAGGAAACGTTTGGTAACCGCATAGTTTCACGTTTTGGACCCGTGAATTGGCCTCTAAGATCGTGCAATTTAACGCCGCTAGACTATTTTCTGTGGGGATATGTGAAGTCGCTAGTCTACGCCGATAAGCCCGAAACGATTGACCAATGTTGGAAAAAGTCATCGAAAATTGGACCTCCAGATTAGACTACGTCCGAGCCAGCCGTGGCGGTCATATGCCAGAAGTCATATTTAAATTATAATGCCAGAAGATTATCTTTCGAATAAAGTAAATTTCATATCAATTTAAAAAATTCATCTTTGTTTTATTCCATTTCAAAGTTCTATACCTCTATAAAAAAACACACGATATTATATTAATAAAAACAAATTTAAGCCATTGTCTATAATATATGGTATGTTTTTTCAACAACAGAATGAAAAATGTTATACTAGCAATTAATTGTCTTTGACATTTATTTAGTATACCATTTGCAGTTCAAGTAGTATATTAAAAACGATGGCTTAAATATGACATCAATTTTTATGTTACATGACTTAAACAATTTGACACTGAGTTACCGTATTTATTTAAATTTTTCAGTTGCATGTAGTGGAAATGGACATACAAAAATCGTTTTAAATTTACGGAACGTGTTGGCTAAACATATAAATGAAACATTCTTTAAAACTTTGAGAGTAGATTAGAAGAATAACCCAAAGACAGTGAAACTGAAAAAGATGAAACAAGTTTGTCTTACAATCGAGTGTATGTTCGTAAATATAGATATAAATGTACTGTTTTTTCATTAATAGAGAGTGTGAGAGCAAAATGGGAATTTTAAAAGCAAGAAAGGTTCAAAAATTGAAGATATATACGGTACAATCTATTTAAGTTTGAAATTTTTAGCTGCAATTATGTTTGCAGCCGAAAACTCATATGGTGGTATAAATAACATTTTACACGTGATGCAAATGTTGATAAATGCTTACTATCAACGCAAACAATATTCAATACAAAATTTGTAATTGTGTATGACTTGGCTCTGTTGCTAAAAAAGTTAATCATACTGATACATAATAGAAAAGACTACAAAGTAAAAGTTTTCTTTAAGTATCCACGTTTCAACCGACAAACAAATAGCACGACGCGTTTATGACGTCGCAGAGTGCCCAATAAATTAAAAAATAGAACATTTTATTAGGTCAGCGGCATCAAAACACGTAACAAAACAACCCTATTAAAATCCAATAATGAGGCCCTTCTAATAATATGGGATAATTAATGTGTTCTGATGCACGAGGAAATATAGAATGGTTGTAGAATTATGTGGAGGATTTTGACGAGTGTATGACAAATGTATCACAAACCTTTCCTAGTATCTATGTACATGTCTTCAGTCTGTACCCTTTAGACTTCTTCTCTAGAATGTAATGTTCATTAAATATTTTGATATCCATCAGTATAGTCGTTTAATGAATTTTTGAAGACCAGGTAAAGTTAAGAACAGAATAATGTTTTTATGTCTTCTATGTTGATTAATATAAATTGTTCATTTATAATGGCTTCTCATCTATAACTTAAACGAAAGTAATTTGAACTAATTTCCAATAGAAAGTAATTAACTATTTATGTAATCAGTAGTTATTTAAACGGCAAATTTGGATAAAGTGATTATTTTGAACTTTTTCCTAATTTTCTGTGGATGCAGGTGTTGTGTGTTATGTTATAAAAATCGCATGCTTGAAAATTATATACATAAATCCTGTTTACTTTTTTTTTACTGTTGCTTTATTTCAGATATGTGTGCCCTTGTTGATAGACCAGCAAGGCTCTCTCTGATGCGCAAAAGATCTTGCTTTTGTTGATGTGGTATATGACATGTGAATCTTGAACACTGCGTACAAAAGCAAAGTGCTGTTTTCAGCGATAAACCACATTGTAAAAGAACCCGAAACATTCTTGCAGTTGCTTAATTTGCAAAAATTAATGTAGAGTATCCAGACAGAAGAAAAGAAAAAGAAAATCGTTTATTAATGTGAAGTATGTCGTTGTTTGTGTCTAAAACTATTAATTCCTTTACAAGCGTCCCTTCCTTAGTTTATATTTGAATTATTTTACTCATACACCCCTCCTCCTAGTTGCGTATTTTTATTTCTTGGTAAAAGTTTTTTATCTTATTATTTTCATGTTTGTTTTGCAGCTTTACTATTTCTTTTTGCTCTACTGTAAGTTGTTTAGGCTTTTTTCTTTGGCTCTTTGCAATGTTATACATCCCGTTCTTCCAATAAATTCTTTATTCATTTTATATAATAATATATATACACTGTATTTATTTTTCTCCTTCATTGTTTTATTTCCACCGTTCCTAAATATATAAATCTCACCCCAGATTTACTTGCACTGTTGTAGACTGTTATTTTTACTAATTTTTCCTTACAATTTTCGTTAAACCTCTATATTTCTTTCTCATGTTTTTCATTGTTCCAAATTTTCTTTTTCCCTTACATTTAATATATTTTATTTTATATTTGGGCCTATTTCTTTTGTCTTTTCCATTACCTGACATGTGTATTTGTATACTTTAGTATGGTACGTGGTTTAGAGTTGAATACATTGTGTAAGCTCTTGTTTAGCACTTCATTTATTTTTGAGATATATTGGTTTTAATTTTATGTTTTTACAAGAAAATGGTTGGAATACGTACATCTTTCTTTTTGGATTGTTTACTTGATTACTGTACAGGCATATGTTTTTGAACTAGAACATTGTTTAATTAATTTGTGTATTTCTTATTTGATGGTGTTCAATGTCTCGTTATAAGTATTTTTTAACTGAGAGTGGGTTATCGTCACTCTTAGATATTTTTGATGATACAACTTTTATTTTTGATCCAACAACAACGTACAGAGCTGGGCATTAAAATTTCACTCTTTTTCTTTAGAACTTTTTTGAAAGTTTTCCAGTTTTGTCTTTGTCATCTTCATTTTTCCACTTTGTATGCATTTGCAATGACTGTATATCCTCATATTTATTTCCATATAAATTCGTTTATTTGTATTACTTTAATGATTAGTTTTTCGTTTCCAATTAAATATCTTTCTAATTTTTTATTAGTTGAATTTTATCGCGTAATTCTGAACATATTTTTACAGTTGCTACTTGGTGCTACTTATGGACATATTTCTGCTTCAGATGTCTGTTTTTTTATATAGGCAGACAACCTCATAATTATTATTCAAATGTTCCATATGTGTTTATTCATCTTTACGTTGCTCTATTAAATCTGTTTCCTTTTTTTTGTAGAGATCTCAATGCTATCTTATGCTTTTTTTTTTGCTCTTTTGACATTAAAATTACCTTCTAATTTTTGCTAAATAATTACTAAATTTTACATTACCTATCCTAACCAATGCCAAAGCCATTTAACAGATCAACTTTTGGAAAGAAGGATGTCTACTCTTTAACTTATGTTTTATAATGTATTGCTTTACTCAACAAAGCAAGATATTGTAAAACAGTTTTTTTTTTCAATAAGATTTTTCAATATAATTTTTTTATATTTACATTATTAACATTTTTATGTTCTTAAATAATTGCTTACTAGTATTGATTTTACTTAAATTTACGGTGCCCTAATGCTCTTATAATTAAATTTCTTTAACAACAGTTTAAAGGAAAAATCCGGATTGTACATATAGCATAGCGAATTCAATAGTACGGAGTGATGCAATACTCCCTCCATAATTTCAGAGGAAGGTTACGAAGCGAAGAGTGGCGTGAAGCGATGCTTTCGTTTGATGTAGGTAGTCTGGAAATTTTGACCCTTAAGACCGGGAACTTTTGCTGCCAAAGCGAAAATTCGAAACAATGGATTTATTGTGACTACACGACTTGCTTTTCAGGGGCGCTTTCAATTAGAGCCTCAGGCCTCCATTCCCGACCGGAACCGATTATGTTGTCGGTAGGGAATTTCAGAAGTATTAGTTATCTAATAGAAGGAGGAAAAGGCAGATATAAGAGTGCACGAACATTAGAAAACATCAACGCAGTAACACGTTCAATGTGACCTGTGTGCTAATATGCTGTTGCTCATTACTTATCTTGCCATGCTGTACGTCAAACTTTGCACTAAGACCTTTCCATACAAGATGAGTGTTTTACGGCAACTTTTCTAATATGTCTTACAAAATTGTCCGCAAATCTATAAAAGCATCTTGGAAAAGGATTATACGTTAGTGTAATAACATTTCACAAGATATCCACAAAAACCCTCTTCATAGCTAACACAAAGTCGCACGTTGACATATCTGTAGAATACGGTGCTTACGGAGCATTGTTTGCTAAATTTTTGGCAAACAAACTCACAAATAATGATTGGTGAGATTTTCTGACAAACGTTTCAAGCCTAAAACATCATTTAAATTGCATTAATTGAATTTACCCATATACCAACATTTTAAGCAAGCTTTCTTACAATCAAATGATGATTTTCCGTTACTTTGTACTAATGGCTGACCAGGTTTATTTTCAACGGATTCAGAACTTTCTCTGAACCATTTATGCCACTAGAATACAAACTACCATATTCCAGTGGCAAAAAGATTGATCACCAAATGCTTTCTTCGCCATTTTGTACGTTTTAGTAGTATTAATTTTATATTTAACTTCTTTGTTCAACAATACTAGACATTTTCAAAATCTGCCGTAATTTATAAATTATTTGATATATTAAACTGAAATTGTGGGCGAATACTCTAAAGATTGTGCTAACATAAGAAAAACAGTTTTCTGAACTACTACTATCGAGCGAGTTTCAAAATATAAAATCACCTTATTTTTGAACAGAGTAGTATAAAGTACAATCAGATAGTTTTATCCTTTTCTACCGGAACAGTAAAATAAAGGGTGTCCCAGAATTAACGCAAGATTTAAATTTGCCGCCATTTATGCAGTAGTGTTGACAACCCTAAAACAAAAACAAATCGACAGCTGACAGTTTAGGGTTAGTAAAAATGGAGCGTTACACGATAGAACAACGTGTCTTCATTATTGAACAATATTTCAAAAATAATGAAAGCTTGGCGGCCGCTGTTCGAAAATTTCATACAAAATATGGTCGGAATAGTGTTTTAATTTTGTCAACTGTGAAGAGATTAATTCAAAAATTCAGAGAGACAGGATCCGTTGGAGACGCCAAACACACTGGTCGTCCAAAAACAAGCCGTTCAAATGTCAACATCGAAGCAGTGCGTGAGAGTGTCGGTGACAATCCAGGAACCTCAATTCGACGTCGTGGACAAGAATTGCAAATTTCAAGAAGCTCTCTACATTGTATACTCACTAAAGATCTGTGTCTCCATGCTTACAAAATTCAATTAACACAACAACTGAAGCCTAATGACCATGCACAGCGAAGAGAGTTTGTTGAATGGATTATTGAACATCAACAAATGGATGCTGATTTTTCGAGCAAAATCATCCTAAGCGACGAAGCACATTTTTACCTTGATGGGTTTGTTAATCGACAAAATTGCCGCTTTTGGGGTTCTGAGAACCACATGTGATTGTCAGAAAACAAATGCATCCACAACGTGTCACTGTTTGGTGTGGATTTTGGGCTGGAGGCATAATTGGACCATATTTTTTGAAAATGAGGCTGGTCAAGCAGTGACTGTTACTGGTGCTCGATATCGCGACATGATAACACAGTTCTTTTGCCGAAATTGATGATATTGATGTGGCAATATGTGGTTTCAACAAGACGGTGCCACATGCCATACAGCTCGTGAAACACTTCAATTACTGCATGAGACATTTCCAGGTCGTGTACTCTCTCGTTTCGGTGATCAGAATTGGCGCCCTAGATCGTGTGATTTAACAACATTAGATTTCTTTTATGGGGTTATTTAAAATCACAGGTCTATGTCAACAAGCCCACAACCACCCGTGCATTAAAGGAGGAGATTCAACGTTGCATCAACGAAATTCAGCCACATTTATGCAGAATGGTCATGGAAAATTTCGACAAACGAGAGCGTATGTGTATGCAAAGCCGTGGAGGCCATTTGCCCGATGTGTTATTCCATAAATAACCCTATCCTATGTACTTTATGATTCAATAAAAAAATTACAATCAAAAGACTAAAAACTGTGTTTTCTATTTAATTCAAATCTTGAGTTATATGAAAATCTAAACTGAAAACAAAGTGTTTAGAATTTTAATCTATCGCTGTATTATTAGGAGGTACTCAAATTGAAGCACTATAAATGTTGATGTATATCGCATTAAAAATGTTTTTTTGTCTGGTTACACCAATAAAAGTTAATTACCGCTCATTAAGCATTTACTGGAATGTTTCCGTTTTGAGGACATGATAGATACCTCTTCGCTCTCGGTAATAGCTTCGTGAACACCAACACGGCCGCGCGCTGTTATTATTTTTCATTTTGGAAGTCCGAGGAGGTGGAGTTTTTTCCCGCCGCCCGCGGCGGTTTCGCTCCTCGGCAGTGATTTAATGACGAAAACAAATACCGCGGGAACGAAATTATGTATCCGCTTATGTGATCCCGAGTTTCAGTGGCGTACAAGCTGTAAACGAAAGCCACGAACACGGATTCCAATTGGTACAGCATTAAGATTCTATCTCCCTCCGGGGCCCGCGGCCGCGCGCTCCGTCCTTCCTCGGCCACGCTGGAATGAGACGCGTACCTGCGCATCCTACACACCCACCTCTATAAAATAAATTGTCAACCGTCCTGCAGTTCTAGGAAGCAGCCTGTGTCTGCTGAGATGCTGAGATAAACTCCATTAACTACAACCAGAGACAATACTATTTCACAGTGTCAGCGAGCTGCCTGGGACTCTTCCACCGGGCCGGCGAGCACCTCTGCATCTGGTGGCGCTCTTCTGCGCCAACCTCGCCGTTGTCGTTATCTCTCCTTATCGGCGAGCCCCGCTTCTGCCACTACATAAAGCAAGTACTGCTCCTTTCCAATTAAACTGCAAACGGACGGAGGATACACGCTCGCTGCTCCTAAATCCAAATTTGAGTTTCTCAGGCTCACTTCTGATTTACGATCTATTACTTTACTTGGTTCTATTAGACACATTTACATGATAACCAAAACAAGTAAAACTTTTCTTAAAAGCTAAATTAGATGTATTTCTAGCTTTTTGACTTCTTAGAAAGACAATTTTTCACTCGCCATCCCTCAAATTTTTGCATATTTGGGACATTATCAGAAAATTACAAGGAGTTGATTATTTAGACCAAACATGTATTTAATTTTTTCAATTCTACTTACATATTTACACTTCAAGGCAACATTAATGAGTAAAATATTAAAACAATGTTCATTTCATCCAAAAACTTTTATTTACAATAGATTTTCTTCTGGCTTTAAAAATTGACTCTCGATAAATTAAGGTGCAAATCCCGCTATTTTTGATTGTTTTAACTTTTATCTGAAAAATGTTTCTTAACCGTTAAAAAGAATTGTTCTCCAATGCAGTTACTAACTACCATACTTAGAAAAATTCTGAAAACGATGGTAGTAGACTAAAAAATAGACTCTACGTCGCAGGACTTTAATAATGCTAAGAATCTTTGTGATTCCAATCGTGTTTTTGAGTTGGTATTGTTATCTTCTTTATGAATACTTTTATTAATTCTTCTTTAGGGATTGTTTTATCTAGATCAGAAGCATGCTTTTCTAATAGCTGATTTGCCATTTAAGTAATCTTCCATAGAAATTCAAAATCTTTATGTATTTCATGTGTAGATTGTTCTTCCTTGTCATAGCTTGATCTACAAAAAATCAATTGAGCATAATATGTTTCTATTACGAAAAACTGTCGACCAGAAAACACCATCTTTGTTTCACCAAAAGAAGCTTTTGACTTTCTCTTTCCTGTAATGTCTGTTTTGTAGGCGTCAGTTTTACATATCAATATTGTTTTGTTTTCTAGCCTTAAAAACTTTTTTTCAAAGAATGTTTATAAAAGTTTCTAAAGTACTGTAGACCTTTGTTGCGTGTGTACTTTCTCTTTGAAACCTTTCACTTATTTTTCGAGTTTTTCCAAGAACATTGTCCCAGAAACATACTATTCAAGCCATTTCGAGACTCTTAATCTATATATAATATTTGCTTCATACTGTGTGTCTTTAGTCTGGTCACTAGTAATGCCAGAGCCAAGAACATCCAGATATAATTTGTTAATGCTTGGCTGGCATCAGCACGGGCACTCCATCGAGTTTGTCAACAAAGTTATTGAAGATAATGAGTCCAGTAGTAAAAAGTGGCCAGTGTAAGGAAGATATGTGATCAGTAGATATTCTAGCCTGTGTTGTTCATTTTCCGCTAATACCGTATCGTCCGCGTAGCGCAAGTTGTTTAACCTTAAACCGTTGACATTAATTCCTTCTTGTCTATCTTCTAAGGCATTTTTGAATATCGCTTCAGAATAGATGTTAAATAAAATTGACCATAAAATGAAGCATTGTCGCACCCCTTTTAATATTTTTATTTGATCAGTCTGTTCTCAGTAAAGGTTCATTATGATGCGAATATCTTTATTATCGAAACCTATATCTTTTAGAACTATCAACAGTTTCACGTATTGCATTCTGCCGAAAGCCTTTTCGTACACAATGAAGTATGTTTACATCCACGTTGACATTTTTGCATCTTCTGCTAGTACTTGTAGGCTAAAAAAAGCTTCCCTGGTGCCCAATCCATTCTTAAATCTAAACTGACATTCACTTAGCATTACTTCACATTTTATATAGATTCTATTGTGTATTATTTTTAAAAATGTCTTCATGTCTTATGGTTGGTGTTCATTGCATCTCTTAGCATTATTTGTTTTAGGTATGGCTACAAAAATTAAATTGCGCCATTCGTCTGGTATTCTGGCCAAGTATTTCTGTGTTATATACTATATTAAATAGTTCAGTTAAAACATCTAAGCTTATTTCTTCCGCCATCTTTAAAATTTCTGAGAATATTTTGTCTGGACCTTCGGCTTTGCCGTTTTTGCATTTTTGATTAGGTATATGATTTCTTCTTTACATATATAAGGTCCTGTGTCTGGGTATGAATAATTATGATGGGTTGATATGTTTTTGTAGAATAATTCTTCTATATATTGCTTCTATGTTTGTAGTTCTTCTTCTATGTTAATCTAGATTTTATTGTTGTTACTCAAAAGCAGGTTTGTATTAAGTGTTTTATATGATTTTGTAGCCTCTCTGATTTTCTTATGCAGGTTAAACATATCATATTTATTATTTAATTCTTTAATTTCCTCGCATCCGTCGTTTAATTACTTGTCTTTTGCTTCCCGTATTTTTACGAATCGTCTATTGTATGTGTTTGTACTTTTCAATATTTTTGTTTTTTCATTCCTTCGTTTCTCCACAAGTTGTAGTATTTCGTTACTCATCCATTCTTTATTTTTCCTCACACCTTTTGACTTTACTTTCTCTGTGAGTTTGGCCATTAGCTGATTGATTGACTTCTATATTTTGTTTACATTAGTAATGTTTTTCTTTATTTCTTGTTGCACCCCATACATCTCGCTCGATAAACTGCGTTCTATTTGCATATTTCTGTTTTTTATTTTTGGTAGTTTTTAGTTTTTTGTGAAGTATTGAAATAACTGAGTTAAGATAGAATCCTCTATCTGCTCTCTGGACTAGCTGATTTCTAATTATGTTATCAGGTGTATGAGCTGGTGACGTTGGAGTAGCAATTTGAAGAAACTGTAGGAGACGGTGTCCGCGATCATTCCTTACACCTAGTTTATATGCTCTTATTATATCTTCATATCGACCTTTTCCTATCATGGCGTTTAAGTCACCCATTATTACATTTATTTCATGTTTCTTCACTAATTGGAAAATTATCTTTAATTGTTTGTAAATAATGTTTATCATATCCTCATTTTATCCGGTGTAAGAGCGTATATACCTATATTATATTCACATTTATTGGATGTGCTGCAATGTGGAGCACCATAACTCAATTTGACATTAGGAGAAAATTTATAATACATATATATACTTTCTTATTGGCCAATACTGAAATTCCGTTTTGGTGTTTATCGTTATTTCCGGAGTAATATATTTTGCTATTATCGGTATTATATTTTCTGATCCCTTTCAGCGCATTTCACTTATTCCAAGAATGTCTATCTTTAGTCTTTCCATTTTGTTTAGTGCGTTTCCAAGTTTTCCTGCTTCGTATAACGTTCTAACATTCCAAGTTCTAATCTTCAGGGTTGACCCGTAGATTGCTCGCGCCCTCTGATTATTCAAGGTCTGTCGGAGACTGAAGGTGTTTTCATTGATGATTTTTTCTGGAAATATGAAATAGTGGGGTGGTTTTAAAAAGAATAAATTGGCTTAAAATTTATGAAGTTCCGTTATCATTTTTGTAATTATCCACAATAACAGCAGTAAAACAATAATTAAGACAATTTTAATGCTACATTAAGTTAACCTAAGTTAATTACTATGAACCTAGCAGACAAATTTATCAATTATGAATCTCACGGGAAAACAACAAACTAAAAGTTCTAAAAATGTAGATCGAAACTTCAAAATAATCACTATGAAAAATACCTATCAATAGGCTGACAGAAAAAGAGAAAAAAATATGTAACTTTGGTCGCTATGGCAAATAATTATTACTAATTACTTTAACAGCGTGAAATTAAATGCATTGTGTATTAATATTAACACTTAATAATTATCTAATAATTATTTTGACACATTTTCGCTTTCTTTTATATTAAAAATTTGCTTTACCTAACTATAAGTTGAAAGTTTTTACATACATACAAACTGAAGTTTTGAAAAGCATTAAAATGACATTTTGTCTATTATTTCACATTAATTAACGCTTATACAAAAAAAATATATTACTTTCTCTCCTCAAAAAAATCTGTTGCATTTTTTAATTTATCTTTTATCTCAAATATAAGTAGGTCTGTACAAGTCTTTGAATACCAAAATAAGAATTAGAAGTCCTATTCACATTTCTTAGTCTAAAATAAAATATTGCGCAAATATCTAATTTAGTTTTTCAGAAAACAGCAAATATAAAATACCATGAAAGTTAGAGAATTTACAAGCTGTTAAAACGCAACGTATGCTAGAAAAGTATGCTATAAAGTGGGGGGAAATAGGGGAAGGGAAGAGAACGTTGATTAGTTATTAATAATAGCTCAAAAGTAATATAATGATAGAAAAAGAGAGCTAAAATTAGAAGGTTATTAGATAACAGGAATTAAAATAAATGTTTATAGCCAGGTCCCTACAAAATTTGGTTAGGATTCGACAAAAATCTGACATGAGCAGGTTTTTAGGATTCGTTAACGGATGGTAAGTCAGGTATTTTTGGGCAGAAACGAGGGTATCCTTCTCACTTTGTCGTTTGTCCGGTAACGGTGATGTGTATAAGGGATCAGACAACTGCATTAATTTGAATTGATAGTTTGGATTGTCTTTAATTCTTATATTATATATATTAGGTACTATTTCTATTGGCATACGTTGTCTGCAAGAGAATTTGCACTTTTTATCACGTTAGGATGGGTGGTGTACGTAACTGTTTGTTATCAATACGCTTGAAAAAATTATAGAAGGTATAGAACGACCTCTTGTTTAGTATAACATCGTAATTTAAATATAGTCAAAATTAACACAATGTATCGAAAAAATACCAGACTATTGTAAAATTTTTAATGTTTTTTGTGAGAAATTGTTTCAGCAAATTTGTTACCTAAAAATAAATTGTCTAAATCGACTTTATAATAAATACACTTTTGTAAATTTTTAATCAGGACTTGTTTGTGCTGTTATTTATAAACCTTTGCAAGTTTAAAATGTTAAATAAAGAAAAATACCGTTAGCGATCGTTTCAGTTTTGTTAAGATAAATTTGAATTTTAAACATTTCCTCGGTCACGATTAATACCTCACTTAATCCTCACTTTGTGTTTACTAGAACTGACGCAAGCTTATGTCAGCTTGGCCAGCAAAATCCATAAAGACGGCTGGGTTACTGTAGACCGCATCACTTTCCATTCTGCGGAGAACCACGTAGCGGCCGCCACTATTAAACAAACGTTTAAGTTTCAGCGTTTACAGAAGAAAAGCGGTCCTACACAGCTGGATAGCAAACTGTAATAAATATTTCAAACACGAATTTAGCTAAGAAGCCATCGGCGCTCTCAGCAAATCATTCCTAAATTTATTCAGTCATGTGGAACCTTCCAACGGATGAAGCAGAGGAAGTACGAGTTGAGACTTCACGCATACTGCACCTTGCTAAGCCGCCTAAGAACTTATCCAGGACGGAATTAAACGCTCTACGTGACAACACCATCATTGTCTTACCGCAGATAAATGTAAGGCAACAGTTGTACTATCCTAGGAGGACTATACAAAGAAGATAACCGAACTGTTCGATACGAACACTTACACCGTGCTAAAACGAGATCCCACAACGCAGATACTACGTGATATGAGTAAACTGATAAATTGTTCCTCTTTGAATAACACCATCAAGAAGAGACTAATAACATTAAGGGTGATGCTCCTAAGAATATACGGGCTTCTCAAAATACACAAGGATGATGTATCACTGCGACCCATTATCAGTGTAATTGGTCGCCCTACCTACAAGCTGGCCAAATCCAGTCTGTTACAACCGTACATTGGACTTACCAGCAGTTACATCAAGGACTTCGCAAATTTTGTCAACCTCCTTTAAGACATCCAGCTACAGGAGGGAGATCTAACGGTTATCTTTGATGTAACATCCCTGTTTACCAAAGTGCCGATTTAAGATTCCCTGGATCACCTGTAGAAAATTCTTAACGATGTCTTACAGTTATTTCAGCAGTACCTTATGTCTACCTGTTTACCTCAAGTTGTGGACGAACCTAACAACCCAAGAACCAACCACAGGATGCAACAATAAGTATATTCAATAAAAATGGTTGAAAACATAAAAAACACTATACTGTAAATTAAGCACCTTAAGATCTCACATACTTCTAGCGTCAGTTCCACTGTTTACAACATTCTCCAAGATTCTGTATTGGAATCACAAATAATTGTTTTATCGTATCGGCCTGAATCTCATCGACGATCTAGAATTTGTTCCTTTTCAAAAGTAATACAGATTCGCTTCTATATTTGTTCAATCACTGCATTTACAACCCACTAAGTCAGCTAGCCAATTCATTCTCTCTGTGGTTACTGTTTTTATTACATTAACATTGGCTCGATATTTTTAGTACAAGCCCCGTATATTTGTTTTACGAAGTTTAACTTGTTTTTGTTTCTAAGAAAAAGCAAATTTACTTGGGTGTTTTTATACTCTCTAAAGATATGCAAATTATTATATTCAAAATTTTCCTGCATGTTAATTTAACTAATTGGCAGTTATTTAAAATAATTTGTAGACACATTGACACTAATGGCATAATGTTGAAGAAATGCTGTAGAGCATTACTTTTCTTTGCAGTTGCCTATTTATGGTTTAAAAGTATATACAAACACCGTATCGTGAAAGTTTTGTCTAAAAATTTATAGACATTGCTAATAACTAGAAAAAGGCCTATAGATTTCAAAAAACTGCAATGGTTGACAACTGATGCCTATCAAGAGTTATGTCGAAAGTAGAAACTTATCCCTACATTGGAGTTCGGTTTGTGCATCGAAGCAGGATAGACGTGTGTGAGCCAACTATACCTGCGCTATCGCTACAGTGGAGCCGCAGTCCTGCTTAGGTATTATAGTGACTCTTAGTGATTTATCGGCCAACACAATTTATATTTTATTTACCGCATAAAATTGTATAAATCAGTACACAACAATACCACAGTATATATACCAGTTTACCTTTTGCGGGGGTGAAACAATGTCAACCACCAAAAGAAACAGTAATTATCTCTCGCCACCTATCAGTGACCTCCAAAAAAATGGAACTACAAAAGACTACTGGACCAAAATAAATATTATCTGCCTGATCACATCTACTGCAGGAGAACAAGTAGGGACCAGTAACACACCCTTAGAACCAATTCAAGAAAAAACAAAGGTTAAAATACCACCAATTTTTCTACTTGGACTAGTCAATCACAATGATTTCAGTAATGTAGTTAAAAAAATGTCACTGCCCTCAGCGGAACATTTCTAAAAATCACCCTGAATTCAGAGAATGACTGCAGAACTCTTGCCAAATACTACCTAACTAAGAAAATAGTCTTTTTTGCTTATCAAATCCTGAATGAGAGACTTTTTTCAGCGGTCATTAAAAATGTTCTCCTCTCACTAATAGAACAAGTTGTACAGGAAGAACTCACCCCCGCATAATCTCCCTATAACTAGTATCACTAGACCACTTAAAAAAAACAAAGAACCAATACCTATTTACAGCAAATGAGAAGGCTAAGAAAATTTATAAAATTGACACCGTATGCCATACATTTGTCACGATTGAACCAACACAAGCATCAGGAAATACAGTTTGGTGCTATAGATACCAACGCTATGGCAACACATAAGGCTTTACGGTTATCTACAGCCAAGGCGTATCAAATGCCTAGGTAACCATCATTATACTGCCTGCGACAAAAACAAAAACACTGCTGCAGCTTCTGACAAATTCAAAAAGGTAATCACTCAGCAAAATTTGGAACTCCCCATATTTCAAGAAATCTAAGTATAATAAAAATAAATCACTAAGTTCTAATACTAAAACCGGCAGCAATTGATAACCTCCTTTAAACAACAATACTCATATCTTCTAAATACTATCGGATCAGCAAATCACAGCCAGTCATGGAGTACTAAAAAACTTAAAACAGATCTCTAATTAATATAATCTTAACAAAATTCTTAACTTAATTCGGCCGTACCTAGGACAAATCAAGGAACTGTTATTAAACTTAATACCTACACTCCTTAGTGGATCATACTCACATCAAAACTGTTAATCATTTAAAACTTGTTAACTGGAACGCAAATAGCATTAAAGCACAGCGAGCAATATTTTCAATCTTTCTCAAAATACATAATGTTGATGTAACTTGTGTAATAGACATGTACTGAATATAGTCCGAATGGAGATTTTTAAAAACGTTGACTCTGATCATCTACCTGTCCAAATCTCATTTATTACTTTTTCTGTACTAAAATACCTTGAAACCAAGTTAAATAGTGGAGTTATAGACTGAAACTATTTTCGCAGAAAACTTAATGCAAAGCTGAAGCATCCCAATGACTGTGTCCAGAAGACATAGATGAAATTGTAGCTTATGTAAAAGCAACTACAATTACTTAAAAAATCTAAAGAGTCTTATCCAAAAACACTTCTACTACATATTATACTAAATACAGATGAAGAAAAATGTAAAAGTTTCACCGATTACCTAGAACAAGCCTTCACATCGCATCAACACTAATCTTTAGAGTATGTCAATATAATAAACAAACATTTCCAAACACATAAAAAAATAGCAGGATGTAATATAAAACCAGTCTTTTCTAACCAATTAGCAGATTTAATATAAACGCCTCCAGTTACTGGAGCTCCAGGGAAAGACAAAACAACAAACCTCATTCTCAAAAACCTCACAAGGAACTTATCCACACTTTATAATATATACCTCAAAATCGGCTATTTTTCTAACAAATAGAAGCACGGAATTATACTGATGTTTCCCAAGCCGAGAAGAAAACAAAAAAGAGGTCAATGGACATGGACCAGTTAATCTTCGAACTATAATCTCTTAAGTATTTGAAGAAGTAGTCAACATAAGATTTAACAATAAAATTGACAGACTCCCATATTTCAACTTGGGTTTAAAAAGGGACACACTCCACCTGTGACCAGCTACAACGCATTGTTGAAATAATAGAGAAAGATTATGAGATAAAGCAATATACAACTGCAGTATTTGTAGATTTGGCTCAGGTCTTTGATAGAGTGTAGACCGAAGGACTTAAATACAAAATTTCTCGATTAAACATTCCGCAATACTATCCTCACATTATAAAAATTGCTCATTTGCAGACTAAATACACATAGCTATCTCCTCAACAGACCTATTAAAGCAGAGGTGGCGCAGGGTAGCATAGTGGGACCTGTCTTATTTAATATCTTTCTTTATGACATTCCAAATACCAATGCAGACCTTATATTATTTGCTGACAATACTGTACTATTGACTAAAGATTATAATCTCTAGTACACCTTAAAACACCATGAATACTATAACTTCTTCTTCTTCTTCTGTTCGGAATAGTTCGTTGGTGATGCATCCAAACCATTCCTTCAAGTTTCGCATCCAGGACATTCTTCTACGGCCTTGGTTTCTTCGTCCTTTAATTTTCCCTTGCATTATGTTCTGCAGTAATATGTATTTTTGTCCTCTCATTAGGTGACCTAGGTACCCAACTTTCTCCTTTTTATTGTCCGGATAATTTCTGGTTCTTGGTTTATGCGTCGTATTATCTCTATGTTTGTTATTTTGTCTATCCATCTTATTTTCAATATCCGTAGATAGCACCACATTTCAAAGCTTTCCAGCTTCTTTAAGTTGTTTTGTTTTAGGGTCCACGCTTCGACACCATACAGCAAGGTGCTAAACACGTAACATTTTAGCATTCGTATTCTTAATGTAATATTTATATCACGGTTACATAGGATTTTCTTTATTTTTTGAAAGTTGTTCTTGCAATTTCTATGCGTCTTTGTATTTCCTTGCTTTGATCGCCTGTCTCGTGTATTAAAGCTCCCAGATTTTTGTATCTACTTTTTCGATCTGAGTGTTGTTAATACGAATATGTGTGAGATAAATTGTATTTTTCGTAAATGACATATATTTCGTTTCCCTGGCGTTGATTTTTATCCCATAGTCCGCGCATGCCTTGTTCATGTTATCGAGTAAACATTGCAGATCTTCCGATGTTGTTGCTAGCAGTACAGTATCGTCTGCGTAACGAATGTTGTTTATGACTTCACCATTAATTACTATTACTTCCTTAGCTTGCGACAGTGCTTCCTGGCAGATTCTTTCAAAATAGGTTAAGGATGATTCATAGGTCTTTATCATCAATGCCTTTATCTTCTAGTATGTCTTTAAGTTTATCATATCGCACTCTGTCGAAGGCCTTCTCAAACTCTATGAAGCAGACGTGTACTTCTTGATTGACGTCTGTGCATCTTAGTGTGATCACATTTAAGGCAAAGAGTGCTTTCCTGTTGCCTAGTCCTCTTCTGAACCCCATCTGCGTTTCGCTTATATGAGCGTCTAATTTTTGATAGATTCGATTATGTATAACTCGAAGAAATATCTTTAGTAGATGGCTTATCAATAATATTGTTCTGTGGTCCGAGCATTCTTTTGCGTTTCGTATTTTGAAAATCGTGATAAGTGCGGATAAAAGCCAGTCATGTGGTATGATTCCCGTGTTGTATATCGTATTGAATAAATGTCCATTTGCATTTCCTTTCTTTTAAGATTTCAGGTCCGGTTTCATTTTTTGTGACAGGTCGTTTTTCTTTCATCTTCAAATAATTCTTCAATGTATTTGGTTCATCTTTTTATTTTATCTTTTAGGTCTGTAATGATCCTTCCATTCTTGTCTTTAAGTAAGCCCACTTGGTGTCTTCTTTGGGTTCGTATTATCTGTTTTACTTTTTTATACATATTGAACAAATCGTAACTTTTGTCATATTTCTCCATTTCTTCACATTGTTCTTTTAAGGATGCTTCTTTTGCTTCCTTAATACTTCTATTTATAATTTTATTGATTTCTTTATATTATTCTGATTGGTTTTTTACTTTTCGTCTTTCGTCCATTAGCATTAATAGGTTTTCCGTCATCTATATTTTGTTTTTTTTAAAGTTCTGGTCAAACGTTTCTATATTTAAGCTTTTCATTTATATTATCGGTATTTCGCACTTGGTTATGTATTTTTCTGAGATTTCTATTTATTTTTTCCTCTGTTTCCTGTTGTATCATGTCGTTCTTTAGTTTATTTAGATCTAATGTTTTTGTGACCGGTTTTTGTATCTTTTTTAGTTTTATTTGAATCTCAGAAACTACGGGGTTATGGTCCGAGTTAACATCGGCTCTAGGGTATGTCTTGCTACACTTAACAGCGTTACGGTATCTCCTTGTAATCATAATATAATCTATTTGGTTTCTCACTATTATGTCCTTTGTGTGTTGGGGAGATGTCCACGTGTACAGTCGTCGAGGGGGTAATTCGAAAGGGTGTTAGTTATTACCAAGTCTTCATTCTGGCAGAATTGCACTAGTCGATCGCCTCTCATTCCTAATTCCCAGTCCATAATTTCCACATGTTCTGACTTTGCCTTGACCAAATTTAGCGTTAAAGTCTCCCATTATAATATTAATGCGCTTTCATTTGTTGTTCTGATTAATTCCTCTAAATTGTTGTAAAATTCCTCGATTTCCTCATCATCTTTATCGGATGTTGGAGCGTAGGCTTGTATAAGATTTATTGTATTGTATTTATCTTTAAGATGTAAAAGCATTATGCGTTCTGACAAGGGAACGAAGTTAATTACAGAATTTTTCCATTTCTTTGATATTATAATCCCAACTCCGTATCGATGGGTTGTTTCCCATATAATAAAATACCCCTTGATTTCGAGTTTGGCATTTTCCTGAATTTTACCATTGTGTATCACTAATGCCAAGTACATCTATATTTAATCTGCCCATTTCTTGTGTAACATTGTCTAGTTTTCCTGCAGAGAGCAAACTTCTTACGTTCCACGTTGTAATCCGTAAGGCTGTTTTTTGTTTATTGTTCCTGCTGTTTTTACAAGGGTTTCGCTGGATGACGACCGAGGAAGCCTTGTAGTATTGTGTTTTTCTTCCCCTGCCGGATCTTGGTATCCAATTCCCATGATCAGTAAATCTTTGATTATTATTTTTGTTCGCCATGATAATTGAACTAGGGGTACTCTTCCTGTGAGTCTTTAATGCAGTGGTTCCCCGTGGCCTTCTGCATCTTCATGCCGTTGACTGCTTTGCAGTTCTTCCGTCTTTAGGACCGCTTTCTCAATCCTAGGACAAGAAGGTGCCCTTCATCTTATTAGCTCTTCCATTCGAAGCTGTTGGCTATCAAGAGGGAATTACTTATACCGGTAATCATTCGGTTGACCAATGTCATTGTTCCCATATCTGGGTACCCTTACTTGGTTTAGCCCGTAGGTCAATACGGTGTACCGGGGTGTGGCGCTTGGAGCCAACAAGTGAGAGTTGGGCGTCTCGTAAGGACCAGTTGTATGAACCTCTGCCTGACTATGTCGCTTGGAGTGACCATCCATAACAAAAGGTACTACCTCTCCGACACTACTATAGCAAGATGGTTCAAACTTTGGAACGTGACAATTAATCATACAAAGAATGCTACAAGGATCTTGGATCTTAAACGGATTAACAGATCGCCGTTACTACGCATTAATAATTATGATATACCATGGAATACTCTGCAAAACCAGTTAAATATTTAGGCCTCACTTGAAAGTACCAAATTAATAAATCTAATGAGGGTCACACTAGACTCATACAACTCTACATGTTCATCAATAGAAAATCATCTTTGCAAGCGGAATGTGTCATACTACTTTTCTTGATACGGCCATTAGTCTTATATGGAAGCAAACAGAGAAAGCTTCATCTTCGATGCTTTTTACTATATCTGTCGCAGCCGTTAAACGGGTTTAATTATATCTTTTTTAACAGTTCATCAACAATTGTTGGTCTGGTTCCTTTCAATTCCTCTGCTAGTGTGTAAAAAGCTACTTTACATTAAGTTTCCGTTTCCCTAAATCGTTGTCTAAAATTTGGTGATATATATTTCAATTTCAGTTCTTCTGATACCATGCGCACGGTAATATCACGGATGTGATGTTGATAGAGAATTTTGCCTTTCCAAAAGCTCTTGTGTCGTTTAAAGACCCACCTTTTCGGCAATGCTTCGTCACCATAATATATCATATTCTATGATTTACTAGGGTTTTTTTAGCTTACTGTTAACTCTCTGCTTGAGATCCGCGCCTATCACGTGATTCGTGCAACTTCCAACTAAATACGCCACTAAGCCAATGGTAAATTGCTAAACACAGCCCTATCATGTAGAGAGCTTATATAGAAACACTTCTAAGGTTACATTTATTCAGAACACATTTTAGATCATTGAGTAACACCTATTTCTTGTGTCTAAATATTTTAGGTAAAGAATTAAAAGTCAGTCCTGGAACTTTTTTGCTAAAGGTTGTATATATAGTTTGAAATCTCGGTTTATTGAGTAAACTTGGATATATTAAAATGTGGTCTATGCCCCTTAATAAAAGTTTAAAAAATGCTCATAAATCGTTTACTTTTCTAGAATCAATTAATTGCCTAACTCACCTGTACTTCATTTCGGAGATGCTTCAAACCCCGTCTTCGAAGCTTCTTGGACAACAATTGATAGCCTTTAAGTCTGAGTCTCCAAGTTTAACGATACTGAACAATTACCGAGGCGTATTTTCTTTCATCACACTTTTACTCTCAATAGCACAAATGTCCCACAAAGTTCTTGTAATATGGCAGCAAAATAAAAAGCGGGCTTTCAGATGATATAAAAATTAGATAGATTTTGTCAGAGAAATTAAAAGCGCAAAGAAATTTCCGTACAACCTAACATCTCACATAAATTTGCGTAGAATTTCGCCTTAAAAAAATTCTTATTTACCAATAGAAGTATCACAAAACATTATTATCTGTTAATTCCAGATTTTTTAAATGCTAATTATTCTGAAGGTAATACACCAGAAAGAAACCGCCTTATCTATATGTGTTTAAAATTTTCTCCATCTCCATCATTTCCCCTTTTAGTTGGACTTAAATTTTCATTCAATGTGATGAAGATGCAATTTACTGATTACTCAAAAACTGCGGATAAGCTTCGTCCATAATCGTCTGTTTTGATCCTTGTTGATTCTTCAAATCGCTTGATTGTACAATTTATTGTGTTTCCATGGATGTAGAAGAATTCCTCATTTTAGTTTACCTTCTCGTACAATAAAAATGTTTTAAAAATAGAAAGATTCGGGTACCCGTCTTCGATAAAATATTAAATAAAATTTACCATTATGCGACAAAAACAATGAATAAGAACGCTTCCTTGTATGCGATCGTTTTGTCTTTAGACGAATGATTTTAAGAGAGAAAAAACCAATACTTCTCACAATAAATGACCAAAAATAGTTTAAATAACAGTTACAGTCTGATATTACGTTCTAAAAATCAATTAAATTATTATATAATTGCTACTAACTGTAAAACAACATCTCCTTCCGCATGTTTTGGATTTTTATCTTTCGATTCAAGAAGACGGTTGGAATGAAGCCTAAAAATATAAATTTAGACAGTTCTTTCTAACTCTTAACCCTTCTTTTAAAATCGAAAAAGTTTATATGCTGTGATAGAAAATATTATTTAAAAAATAATTAAAACTCTTAAAATTTTTGAAGTTATGACACTTCGTTGACTGCAAACATTTTGAATGCTAACTTTTTTTTAAACTTCCTTATTTAACACCAAACAGATCTATATGAAAGATATTCTTACTTAATCAATATACATTTATTAGAATCTAATCAACTACTTTTAAACAAGCTTTAAAAAAAATGTTGTATGTTATCATTCCGTCTTCACCGTTTTTTTTAGAAATATAGTGAACTAGACGCTGTCAAGTATTGACTCACGTCCATCTCCTCTACAAGAAAATTGTTCTGAACTATACCATGTTTGGCATATGTTTGGTTAACTAACATAATTGGCATCACCAAAATATTTTCCACTCATATACGAACAATAGTTTACATAAAATATGTATATTTGTTTTCTGCGATTGAAACCATACTGATCCTTTCGACAAATATTTAAAGAAACTGCAAAAATCAAGCGTTTGAATTATCTATAAAAAATTCAAAGTATCTAGCTTTCCCTGCAGAATTTCTCTTTTAAAACACACGGTAACTGTAAGTGGTAACTTTCTTTTAATAAACAGCAAATGTTCTTTAAGATCGCTTTCCTTATTTTATACAATTTTAATCAATATTAAATATAAATACTCACCATTAGCCAAAAGAAAAAGGAAACCAGATTATATTAGATCAACTCCTTGTTACAGATAAAATTAAGAAAAGCAAAAGCCAAAAAGAAATAATATCAAAGCACTTCCAAATTTACCCATTGTGTTAAAAATTTCCCTGGTTGTTAAAATAAATGTAAAAACTTCTGATTGCTACCTCACATTAATAAAATACCTGCAGGTAAAAATATACTACATTCTACATTGAGCATATAGGGTCGTCTTAAGACATTTTCATCACTCAGTTTTTGTTGAAATAATTATAGGAGAATTAACAAAAAAGACTAACACTAGAAACATCTACAACATAAAGAGCAGTAGTAATAAAGATTTAATAGTCTTATTTTTTTAATTTGGTCCTACGGAAAACAATAAGGATATTAACAATCTTAAATATCTACACCATGCAAATATTAAAGTAGAACATCAAGAACTAAAACAGAATTAGCCACACACGGTGTATTTCTTATGTCAATTGCGGAAGGGCAAATAATACCACCACATGCACTAAAAACCACAAAACTACGTATTTCTTACGTAAATGCTCCTTTACTCAAAAAATTAGAAATCTTGTATAATTTATGGAGAACTTCAGAAAAAGTATCATCGTAACAAAGTTTTGCCACAAATTTTTTTTTTATTGAAATCCCAATTTATTTACAATCTGCACAAGTTGCATTTAGTAAATTCTGTGATAGATTGTTTGGACATGTAGAAACATCCCCAGTAGGATGCTTCTGTAACAGTTGTCATCTAGATGAGTTTTGAGTTTTTGGGTATAAAAATAAATTTATAAACTAGATCTTAAAACTAAAATAAAATTAACGCAAGACTTTATATTGATTAAGTAGGGAATCTAGTGGGCAAGTCTTTTGGTATATATTTTTGGAGTCTTCGATTGCGATTTTGGGGAACTATAAGATCCATTACTAATGTGTTGGGGTATGCACTAAGACGGTCACTATATTTAGCACTGAAACGGCTGACTTCTTCTTTCACTGAAGGCATATGAAGATCGTTATGGATAGCCGTGTTTGACACGAACCAGGGCGCGTTCACAATCATGCGCAGCACTTTAGATTGGAAGCGTTCTAGGATTTCTAAGTTAGAGTTGGCAGATGTTCCCCAAAGTTGAATCCCGTAGCTCCATACGGGTTTGAGAATTACCTTGTATAGTAGCCAGTACATCTTGGTTAAAATTAATCCCAGCTGCTTGCGCTTACTGAAGATATGCTTGCGCCATGTTAGCCTTCTGTCAAGATGTAACCCAAGGTACTTACTTCTTTTTGCGCTAAAGGATTGTTCTTTATCTGAACCGGGGGACACGTATCTCTGCGCAGGGTAAAGGTTACTTGAGTTGACTTAGACTCGTTTATTTTGATTCTCCAGCTTGTTAACCATTTGTCAATTGCAGTTAAATTGGCTTGAAGTTTTTGTGAGGCTGCGACTGGGTCTCTGTCAGTAGCCAGAACCGCGGTGTCATCCGCAAATGTAGCTGTTGTGATTTCTGGTATTGTCGGGAGGTCTGCTGTGTATAAGAGATAGAGCAGTGGTCCGAGAACACTGCCTTGGGGTACACCAGCGTTGATCGGAAAAGATTTGTGGTTGCAGTTTCGTATTTAACCAGAAAATACCGATTAAGGAGATAGGATTGCAGGATTAGGAAGTAGTTTAGGGGGAGGAGTGTTCTTAGTTTGCATAGGAGTCCCGTATGCCACACTTTATCAAATGCCTGTGATATATCTAGGAACGCAGCAGAGCAGTAGTGCTTGTCTTCAAAGGCTTGATTGATTGTTTGAACTACCCGATGGATTTGTTCAGTTGTTGAGTGCAACTTTCGGAAACCAAACTGGTGGGATGGTAGTAGCTCTTTGTCATCAATAATTGGGATTAGTCTTTGTACTAAGAGCTTTTCGAAAACTTTAGCTACTATAGACAGAAGGCTTATCGGTCGATAGGACTTTGGGTCGTTGGGGGGTTTATTAGGCTTTGCGATGAGTATAATCTGTGCCACTTTCCATTGGGATGGAAAATAACCATTCTGAAGGACTGCATTATATAACTGAGTTAAGTACTGTGTACCGATGGCAGGTAGCTCTTTGAGTATTTTACCATTTATTAAATCATACCCCGGAGCCTTTTTAGGGTTGAGTGTGCTAATGACTTCATGAACTTCAGCAGCTTTGAATTTTTTAATAGGCGGTTCAAGTTGGTACGGTTGAAACAGTGTTTGAGTGAGGTTGTCTTCTTCTTGGGGGAGATTTTCTGAAGGATGTGGCTGGAACACAGATGTTAAGTGTACAGCAAATACGTTTGCCTTCTCCTTATCGCTTCTTGCCCAGCTGCCCTGGAGGTTACGGATGGGCGGAGAGAATCTTTTTAGTTGTTTCAGTTTTTTGTTGTCTTCCACAGGAAAAAATCCGTCGCTTCCGTGGGTGATAAGTCTTTAAGGAATGTTTCGATGCAATCGCTTTTGTTTTTATTAAGGAGATCTTGTAGCTCTCGAGTTGCTCTGTTGAGTAGTAGTTTGCTTTCAGGTGTACGCAGCCTTTGCCAGTTTCTTCGAAGTCTTCTTTTATCTAGAATTTTTTGTTTAATAATTGAGGGGCAATCAGGAATTGTGACTGTATCGGGTATAATTGGCGTGGCCTTCCAACATGCCCGCTGAATGACATCATTGAATAATTTGACTGCAGCCTCTATGTTTTCGGGAGATTTCAGTGGAATATTTAAGGTTAGTTCAACATTTACGACATACCGAAAGGTGTTCCAATTTGTACGGTTATTGCTTAATTTAGGGGTTTAGTGGTAAGGGTGATCAGGATTGGGGAATGGTCAGAGGAAAGTTCGAAGCAGGATTTTATATTGGCATGACTTTGATGAATTCCTTTTGTTATGCAGAAGTCCACCAAATCAGGAAATTTGTTTGGGTCCGTGGGCCAATATGTGGGTTCTCCCGTGGATAGGTGCCGCAAGTTATTGTGTTCAAGAGTTTTGTTTAGTTCGCGTCCCTTTGTCGTTGTAATTCTGGAACCCCAGTCAGTGTGCTTGGCATTGTAATCGGCGCCCGCAATGAATCGTTGTCCAAGGGTTTTGAAATAGTTTGTAAATTGTTCTTCTTTAACAGCATGTTTAGGGGGGAAATACGCCGCCGAGAGGTTGAGGGGTCCTATTTGATCCTCAATTGACACACTTGTTGCTTGGAGAAAATCGCTACTGTGGCTTTCTAGTTGATGGTGCTTGATTGTGTTTCTGATTATTATGGCAGACCCGCCACGAGCTGTTTCCCGCCGGATGGTTCGTGGTATAAACCGCATAATTTGGGATTTTGATAAAGCTTCGATCAGTAAGATGTGTTTCGAAGTAACACATCAATGTTGTGACTAGTAATAAATAGTTTTAATTCTTCAAGGTGTGTGATACGCCGTTGGCGTTCCATTGGGCAAGCTGTAAGTTCTGTCCATTATTTAATTTTGCAAGGACTGCTGTTAATAGGTTTAATACTGTTCCTATTTGTTCTGATAGCTTTAACATTATGTTTTTAATTTTGTATGTCGTTTGCTTGTTGGTTTGGATGGCTAGTATTTGTTGTTTGTGGGAGATTTACAGCAGGTTCAGAGTTTTGTTGTTGTACTGAAGATATTTGTGAATACGATAGTCCCGGTTGTATTTTTTGGTATTGCCTAATTTGTGGGGGTGGTATGTACTGTTTTTTGGGTCTTGGGGGTTCAAACTTGATTTTGCATTGCTGCAAGTATTCAACCTCAAAAATGCTTTTACTGTTAGGGGCTGGCTTAAGCTCGACATAAAACATTGGGAGAGACAATTTACTTTTGAATTGTTTTATATTACAAATGTTTGTGACCTCGTGCCCTAATTTTTCAATTTCACCTTTGATATCTTTTATAGTCGATGGAGTGGTGTAGATTTTTAGCACCACTTTATAATTTCTCTTCTTTTAGTTTATAAGTGTGAAATTCCGTTCCTTTTCAGTCAGAGCTTTTGTTATTATTCTGTAATATTCAGGTGTTTTGGGCTGAAGTTTTACCTTGTTATTGACTAGAGCTTTAACATCATATTGTTGTTTGGCTTTTTCTTCTAGCAGTTGTATTAGCGGTGCAATAGTTAGTACACGATTTACGAAAATGGGGGGAGGTTTTGAGATTTTCTCGTTAGTGTTATCAGTGTTTGATTCATGTTATGCATCGTCACCTTCCATGTTTAGATTGGAGTAGCGATTTGATGGTGAGGGTTGGCTAAGCCAATATTCGCTCTCTTTAAGGTGTTTATTTTTGATTTCCACTTCATCTAGATTTCTATTTCTTTTATAGAAAATTGTGGTCCAGTTATTAGTATTTTCTGGTGGCTGCGGGGGTGCGTTGGAATGAGTGTTTTGTTGGGTTTGATAAAGGTTTGGGGATAAAATGTTTGGGTTTGTTGCGTTTGAAGTGGAAAATTACCTGGTGTTTGATGGAATTGGCTATAGAAGATCTGGGTTTGGTCCGGTGTCAATGCTGATGGTTGCATTAGTGGTGGTATTTGGGGGGGTTGCACCCCTCCCGGAGGCTGGTGGTAGGCCATAAAGGCCTCTTTGCTGCGGCTTCGTTCAGTTATATAGGATTAATTTAACACGCAGCATTAAATTTAAAATTTAGAAATATGTGTGACAGTAAATAAAGCCCGATTTCGCGGGTTATCGCGCGGCCAACACTTGCACTTTTTTGCCAACAAATAGACTTAGTTTTAACTCTAAGTCACAGTCAATTTCCTGTGTTCACAGACCAAATTCCTCCTTCAATCAAGTCTCAAATAAACAAATAAACAAATTATTTGTAGTAGGAAAGAACTACACTTTTAAACACACTTATTGGGGTTCAAGACTAATTGCTCTTAAAGGCAGAGAACTCTAGAAAAAAATGATTAAAGTAACTGTGATTTACTGACTGTAGAAAAATCTATCCATTGGCTAACTGGTGTAAATAAAATTCCTGATCTTTTAGATTTCTGGCTTGAAAATAGCTTCTTACCCAATTATTCCAATGTACAATCTAGTTATAAACTTTCCTCGGTTTACTTCCTTATCAATGCAACAATTAGTTTTTTCATAATTATGAAACAACGTCGTAGCATATAATGTATATATATATATATATATATATATATATATACGCAATTTGAAATACTTTTCGCAACTATATCACTCAAAAGATAAATCTAATTATCAAAATAAAGAAACCAGAATTAGATAGAGCTTCAGACCACCTACAAAAAGCAACAAAATAGTCTACCTCAAGGTGGCTAGAAGAATGGAAGATTAAAGTCAACGAAAAAAGTCAAAGCAACAACTTTGTGCTATAATAAAAATTAATAACACAATGGTAACATAAATTAAAGACGTCATTTAACTAGCATACTAAAAAAAAGAAATAAACCTTAAATCAAGTAAATGTATTAGTTACAGGTAGAAGAATGCCAGATTAGACTGAAATTAAAGTACTAATTTATAAAGTAATCATAAACCCAGTGTGTACACATGCCATTAAGATTTGAAAATGTTTAAATTAATCGTTGAACATTTTCAGTCAAAAACATTACGTAATATAGTTGATACTACTTAATTCATATTACACCAAACTATATATAAAGATTTCGGCATAGCTTTTGTTGAAAAAGTTACTGAGCATAGCCGCCGACCACCAAAGTAAACTGGAAGCATATCCAAATGAATTTGCCCAACTTATAGAAACGAAATACCCCAAAAGGTTAAAGAGAAAATGACCATGTAAAATAGTAGCTCACGCTTACTTATTAAGACAAAATACTCGCAGTTTGTCAACAATAAATGCAGTGACTTAAATATAAATATCATATTTCATATAAGTAATGGAATTTGTTGGTTACAAAATGTGTGTTATACATTTAGATGTAGTCATGCTATTAGCTCATAGAACAGTCATCTATAATAGTGATGGCTTCTTCTTCTTGTAGTGCTTTTCCTGTAGAAGCTTGGGAATCAATAGCGCTGCGGTTCGAGACGAGAAAAACTACTTTCTCTGCATCAGCCTCTTAACTTCTTCAACCATGAAGTCCTTCTTCTCCCACACTTCTCTTTCCTTCTATTTCTCCTTGTATAATTTTTTACAAAATTTTGTATCGTTCATGTCGCATCAAGTGTCGGAAGTATGCTAATTTCCTTCTTTTGATACTTAGTTCTACTTCCATATTCTTGTTTAATCTTTGCAGGACTTCATCATTTCACACTTTGATACATTTCGAATGCATTTAGTTTTCCACTTCAGCTTTGCTGATTGTCCATCACCCACACCTTACGAGAGGATAGAAAATATAAAGCATTGTACTAGTCGAATTCTTAAATCTAGACTTAAGTTTTTGTTGCATAAAAGTTGTTCGTTTTTATAAATGCCTGTCTTGATTGTTCACTTCTGGCACGTACTCTGATCATTCAATATGTAGCCTAAATATTTAATCGACCTTGTATTTTATAATACTTTGTTATTTATTGTTATGTGAAAATATTTAATTATTGGTTTTTCCTAATTATAGTTTTGGTTTTCTTAATGTTTATAGTCAAGCCAAACTCTTCAGTTTTTTGAACAACTAAATTAGGAGTTCCTGAATATCATCTCTTTCTTCTGTTAGTATTACTGTATCGTCCGCATGTGGTAAGTTATTAGTTCTTCTTCCTCCGTTCGTAACTTCCTTATCACAATTTTTCGGTGCTTATTTAAGTATTGCTTCTGAGTAAAGATTAAACAATAACGGACACCTTTGACTAAGTCAAATTTTTCTTCCATTTTATTTTAAACCTTCCGATTCCAATACAGATTTTTAATTAGTCTAATATCTTTATTGTCTAAATTTCGATCATTTAATGAAGATAACAATTTTTATATTTTACAGTATTGAACATCTTGATTGCTAATCAATTCCAAATAAAATAAAAACAACATTAAATTTATGATTAATAGCATACATCAAACACTTTCAATATTTTCTCAAGAAAAACCGGTTTTAACGAATGTTTGAGGTCGTTGTTTTCTTGTAATAACTCTCTTTTCTGTATTCCAAGTGTTTGTAAAGAGGTGTAATGTTCCAAATCCTTATACATTAAAACAACATTAAAGATTTAGCATAAGAGAGTGTTTAATAAAGATTTGGTGTAGTTTATTTCCTTGTACAAACCAGGACTTCTTTAAAGACACCAAGCCCAAAGGGATGCCTTATTAGTAAATGTAACGTTGCTCCAGTCCGTACTTTAAAACTTTTAAATCTCTTTGATAAACAATACTTGCGTAAACAATATTACTTGCTTTGGTTGTTGCAAAAGAACTTACAAAGTATTAATCCCATCCGTCTAAAATATTGACCATGCGCTCTTTTTGAATTTTTCTAAAATATTCTAATAAAACCTACTATCTTCAAATAGCCTATAATAATACCTACATTTAAAATAAAATATGTTATTATCCATATCCTCTCCATATCTATTATGAATAATTCAAGTATAGGACTACGTCATGACTAAAAAATCTGATAGCGGTGCTGGAGCACCAGCCATTAATATCTGACTTCTCCAACCGCTTGGTGTTCCCTCTTCTACGTGTTTTAATGTTGATCGTAATTTATATTTAAGCTATAATGGGAATTTAAGTGATTCAATCTTACGCAAGATCCCAAATGCTTTCGGTTTGGCGCTAATCTGCAATTACTCAGATCTTGTCGGCAGCCAGCCATTGAGACGCCGCGCGCAAGTATTCAAAAACCGCATGCTCCGGTCATTGGTTTGCGGTTACAAAACAAGTTAATTAATCACCGTTTTATTGAACGCTGCTGTCCAATGCCGTTTTGGTATAATGCGGTTGAAGACTCCGTAAGCAGGTAGCACCTCGCTGATGTCGTCGTTGTTCTTCAACTCAACCTGAAAGCCGCACGTTTGCGGACGTTCGATCTATCAGCGGGAGCAACTTTAATCAAATTCAAATTTATTATGTTGCCGCCTTAAAACATTCCTGAATAATAAAACTGAATTATTAATTAGAGAATTTTCTTGCAATATTTTCAGTAGTAGAATTTCAAAAGTAGCATTTGAACTACTTGTGATATTTCCTTATTTTTGTCGGTTCCTGTAGCTTTAATGTGACATTTTTACTATCAATTAGTTTTCAGAATTTGTTTATAAAATCCTTTCTGTCAAATATTAGTTGAGTATAACGATGGGATCATTAGAGCTAAAAGCCGAACGCAATTTTAATTTGGTCTAATTTAATTACCACGTAGATTTTTTCTCAGAAAGGAACCAAAATGATAACTCTTATTTGGTAGTTCCTAAAATTGTTTTCAGACTTGCACTAGAAATGATAAACCTAAAAAAATTAAATTTAGGGTGTTCAAACTTTTGTTCTCTAATAATAAATTATTATAATATCTACTTTATATCTGATTTAGATATGTTAAAAATAACAGTACACGAAAATTTAAGGTTACATTGAGCTAATGGTGATTGATACCAATAAGCAGCTCTGACACAGAGAAAACCAATTTTGCTCTTCCGTGCCGTAGTCTTTGTATAAGTAACCAATGCAGTCTGTTTAATCTTGAAAAAATAAAAATGTAGATGATTTTCTTTTCTTTTGTGGAAGTATACGTTATGAGCTATTGTGTGATTAACTAACACCTGGTCCAATGACCTCCATTGCTGATTATAAGTTCACACATTTTTTCATCGAAGTTTTCTATATTATAAATTGTTAAAGATCGCCATAAATTTATGGTATTTGCTTCACTTTGTACATTGACATAATGATGTCATTTTATTGTTTCCACGTACCGCACAGTTTCTTGGATGTTTAGAATCATTGTTTTTCTGCAATATCCAACTGATTCTGCTAAAAGATGTTCAGCAGACTTCAGAAGGCATTTCTGGTAGACGGTGCACATTTTCTCGGCGTTTAAATTGTTCGTGAAAAAAAGAAGCAACCAAAACCGCGTTTATAGAAGCATCTCCAAGCATGCACTTTAAAGGGCGTTTTACAGTAATATGAAAAATCTTATTACTCTTCGCTGACCACACCACGCGATGTTTCATTTGGGCCTAGCGCAACGAAAGGGCTGGACCCAAGATCGCTTTGTTCTGATTCATGGTTGTGACGCCGACTGCTCTTCTCTCTACCGGTTGGTCTACAGTCTCAACCTCCAAATATCACTTTACTTAATTTTTAACAGATTTTTCGGACTTTCGCACATATCGCGCAGCAGGTCTATACGTCAGCTTCGGTCTTTTCGCACATTTCACTAATAACATTGCCTCATTGTAAAGACAACAAGCTCACTAACATCAACAACACAATGTCTTGTCCCACAAAACTGTATACTGAACGAAAGATTCAAACGCTGCGGTGCATCCTTACCAAATAGCAATGGTCACTTTCTTGTCATACAGACTGTACCTCAAAACTATCATGGAGACAGCACGATAAAAATAATTCCTATCTGCAACTTTATGTAACTTCTTTTAGAAAGTTTCAATTTTTAAAATAAATTATTAGAAAAATGCAAAGTAATTTAAATTTATTTTAACCACAAAAAAGTGGCCTTTATTAGGAAAAATGACAAAGTATTTTTCGATGATGTATTCTAGATCATATTTTTATGTTTACGTTACTTTAGATTTAGTTAATCAACATGTTATTTTAATATATTTAAAACCCAAATGGCCATTTTAAAGAAAATTGTATGAGTAATTCTATAAGTGACCCATCGTTAGCACAATTTTGAAAAAGGCCTTAATAAACACGTGGAATTTTATAAGATAAAGTCGAATAACCAAATAACATCTTTCTTCATGCTAAATGTAGAAAAAGAACTACTGACATATAAAAAGGGTGGAAAATCTTACGCTGTATCTTTATTATATCTAAATAGATAAAGTTAAAAAATATATGCAAAAACACTAGATACAGAAATACTTATACGAATATGATGTCCAGAGTTAACCTGGATATCATATTAAAAATCAAATAGCTCTGTTCGTTATGCAAAATTATACTTCGATAAAATCATCAAGAAGAACATAATTGAACCACCAGAAGCTTTTTAAAAGAAACCGAATCTTAAATCTGAAAAGCATCTTTGTATTCATAGAAGTAATACAAAATAACTTCTGGTCGCATTTTATCAGCAGTGCAGTTATCTAAGCAGAATGGCAAAGACTTCAATCATTTGCATGATTAACTACAAGTAAAGGCAAAAAATTCATTTTGGCAAGGCTCCCAAGAGATAGATATATTTCTTAATGTAGCACTTTATGTGAATCTCTGTTACAGGTAAAAATAGAAATTATTTATATTCATATCTCCCAACTCTGCCATCCAATTCCCTTTATTCTTAGACAATACCTTAATATGTACCTTCTATACCAAAATTAATCTAAATATGACAATTAATGTAGAAATTACAAAAAAATCTTAAATACTTCAAAGTCGCTTACCCAATAATGAACTTAGCTGAGACATTAACCTAATAAATGTGTGTATAAAAAAGTACATACATATAAAGTTTTAGTCTGAAAGGCATAAAACAAAAAGTCACACTGGAAATTTCTGCAATATTTTATATTTATTTATTATTTATTATTATATATATTTTTATGAAATTGACCTTCTTCTTGTCGTGCCTTCTCTTAATAGAGGTTGGCAATTACATTGGCAAATGTTTCTCTTTCTGCAGCTGCTCTAAATATTTGTTGAACATTCATGCCTGTCCACTGCCTTATATTCTTAAGCCAACAAGTTTTACTTCTACCCCTTCCGCGTTTGCCTTCAACCTTACCCTGTATGATAAGTTGGGGTAGGTTATATTTTTATTTCTTAGTAGGTGTCCCAAGTAGGCGGTTTTCTTCTTTTTATGATAGTTATAATTTCTCTATTACAGTTCATTCTTTGTAATACCTCTTGGTTTGTAATCCTGGCTGTCCATGAGATTTTAAGTATTCGTCTCATCAACCACATTTCAAAGGCTTGCAGTTTGTCTATCTCGTGTTTATTTAGTGTCCAGACTTCCGTTCCATATAACAATATTGACCATATATAACTCTTTACCATTCTCCATCTGATTTGTAAATTTAGATTTTTATTTGTCAGGAGTGTTTTCATTTTTATAAATCCTTGCCTAGCTATTTCTGTATTTGAGTTTAGATCTGAGTTTAACCAGCAACCCAAATATTTGAATTTTCCAACTTCTTCTAAAGCGTTGCCATCAATTGTAAAATTTATACCCCTAGAATTTTTACTCACTTGCATGATTTTTGTTTTCTTAGTATTGATTGTTAAGCCCATTTGTAAACTTGCTTCGTATACTTTGTTAATTAGCTGTTGTAATGCTCTAGGGTTGTCTGCAATTAGTACGCTGTCATCCGCGTATCTTATGTTATTTAACGTTTCCCCGTTTATTTTTATTCCTAAATTGCAGTTGTGTAAGGCGTTCTGAAAAACTACTTCCGAATAGAGATTAAATAACATTGGGGACAGTATACAGCCTTGACGTACCCCGCGTTTAATTTCTACGTTGTTTGTTTCAGTGCCTTCTACCATTACTTTAGCACGTTAGTTCCAATAAAGATTTTTGCTTAGTTTTATGTCTCTTTCGTCTAAGCCAATGTTTTTCAAACATTCTATGAGTTTGATGTGTCTTACTTTATCAAATGCTTTCTCATAATCGAGAAAGCACAGATACACATCTTTTTTCTGATCTCTACATTTCTGCATCATTACTTGTATGCAGAAGAGAGCTTCACGCGTTCCCATCCCATTTCTGAAGCCGAACTGGTTGTCACTCACTACTTCTTCACATTTTCTATATATTCGGTTTTGCATTATCTTCAAGAGTATTTTAAGGGCATGGCTCATGAGACTTATTAATCTGTACTCATTGCAAGATTTCACATTTGCATTCTTAGGCAAAGTAATAAATGTTGATTCCAACCAGTCATTTGAATGTTACCCGTTTCATATATTTTATTATACAAATCAACTAGTATCTTTAGGTTGTCTTCGTTTATTAGTTTAATTAGTTCCATATATATGTTATCCGGTCCTGGGGTTTTTCCTATTTTTATTTGGTGTATTGCATTCTCTACTTCTCGCTTTAGAATTGTGGGTCCTTTTGTTCTTCTCCTCTGTTTTGTATAATTGTTTCTGGTCTCTCGTCGTCAAACAATTTTTCTATATATCGTTCCCAGATTCTTATTTTCTCAGTTTCGTCCATTATTATTTTGTTGCTGTCATCTCTTATCATCATTTGTGTTTTCTTTCTGTTGGTGCCGACAACTTCTTTTATTTTCTTATATAGACCAAACATGTTGTGTTGTTCGTTCAAGCTTTCTATTTCTGTACATCTGTCGCACATCCATTTTTCTTTTGCTTCTTTAATTTTAATTTGTATAATTCTATTTATTTGTTTGTATTCTGTTTCATTGCTATTTTTGACAATTCTCCGTCTCTCCATTAGGTCTAATATTTCTTTCGTCATCCACTTCTGTTTAAAATTCTCTTCTCCTTTGAATTTCAGACTTTCATTTCCAGCTGTGTGTATCGTTGTTTTCAATTTTTGCCATAAATCTTCAATATCTTCTTGTGTGCTCCCTGTTATTTGTGAGCCATCACTTATCAAACTTGCTATTTCTTTATTTATATTATTTATTACTTGTATTTTTGTTTCTGCATTTCGGAGTTTATCCACGTTTAGTTTTTTGTTTGTTTTCTTCTTCTTGATAATTATTTTCAGTCTAACTCGCATTTTGATGATTATGGGGTTGTGATCTGATCCAATGTCTGTGTCCGGGTATGTCTTAGCACTTAGTATATTGCTTCGATATCTTTTATTTATAAGCACATAGTCGATTTGATTTCTAACTATGTTGTCCTTCCTGTTTTGAGGAGAAGTCCAAGTATATAGTCTGCGAATTAGCATTTTGAACCATGAGTTGCTTATTACGTAATTTTCCTCTTGGCAGAATTGGATTAGCCGATCTCCTCGTTCGTTTCTTTCTCTCATGCTGTATTTACCTAAAATGTCATTGACTTCCCCACTTCCAATTTTTGCGTTCAGATCACCCATTATGATGTTTATATCTTGTTTTTTTGTCCAACGTGTCATGTCTCTAATTTGCGAGTAAAATTCTTCAACTTCAGCATTAGATCTTTTCGTTGTTGGAGCGTAAACTTGAATGATATTTATGTTGACAGGATTGCCTTTCAACTGTAAGAGCATGACTCTGTCAGAGTATGGTATAAAATTTTGGACATGTTGCTTTAGTTTACTGTCTATTACAATTGCTACTCCATTTGTATGTTTGTCTTGGTTTCCTGAGTAATATATGATTTTGTCATCAGATCTTAAAATTCCGGAATCAGGCCATCGTACTTCACTGATTCCTAAAATTTGTAAATTTATTCTTTTCATCTCCTAGATGAGATTTGCTAATTTTCCAGGTGAATATAAGCTACGGACGTTCCATGTGCCTATTTTAATGGTTGAATTAATATTTTTCCACTCGGGGATTCTTAGCACCCCCTGGTTACTTAAAACCTGCCGAGGACTGGGGCCGTAATTAAGTTTCGTGCTGCCATATAATTTTCTTGGAACAATAATACAGTGGTTTTCCGTTGCCTTCTGTATCGCGGTACTGATTGCCGGTTGTAGCGTCCATCGCTGCCGCCATCAGGTTCCATAAGTGAAGCTGTTCCAATCTCCTCGATTTCCACCTTCACTTACAGTTTTTTTTTTGAGAGACCCGCTTCCATCTTCAAAAGTTATTTCAACCAGGGCCATTAAATTCAATACTTGTAAGTTGCCCTTGGTTGCCCCTCATTTAGTTTAGCCTGTATGTCGATACAGTTTACCGGTGTGTGGCCGCTGTTTTATCTTTACAGCTACTAGGAGCCATAAATGAGAGTTGAGTGATTGTTGAGGACCAAAACCCCAGTACGACTACCCAGTTACCCGGATAGCCCGACAGTACTGGAAGTAGAGGTGCTACCTCTAACTATCACCCTATACACCAAAATTGACCTAAAAACTATTTATATTCCGAATTGTTTGATCTGTAGTTTTAGAATTCTTGCTGCCATTTTATTATATGCAAACAATGTTATAGGACAACCAGAACCAACTAAGAACGCTAGAAACCTAGCAAATCAAACTAAAAATGACTTATAAACGTTATCCGAGATAAACGACATTTAGTTTTTTGGCTATGCTATAATTGTCCCGGTTTCAATGCCGGCAACCTATGCTTGTTTTGACATATAATAGAGAACATTGCCTCACCGCATCGGTGGATAGGTAGAGCACATGAAGATGTCCAACGTATATATGACTTTCATCATCCACTCAGGTCTAGTTCTCAAATTATTTAACAAAATTAAAGTATTAGACATTATGGTTTAGGACCTGATTTTGTATATATAGTGCGATGATTCAAACTCTCATAACTATATTATCATCCGTTTAATGTGTGCTACTGAATGAGCATTCCACATTGAGGGAGAGACTCTCAATAAAGTCTAGACGTCATAAAAACAAATCAGACCCACATTTGTATTTTGTTTAATATATAAATCACATATGTTAGACACCTTGATGTGTTCTGCTTGTTTAACGGTTTTGGTGACAACCTCAAAAGACGCCGAGTCATGTGTTTCTGTTGAGAGATCTGTTGAAAAAGTACACAACATTGGAACAAATGAGTTTTCCGAAATGTTCCTAGGTAACGACTTCTTCTTCTTTATCGTTTCCCCGTAGATGCCATTATAGCGTTGGGGTGTAGTTGGGATCCTCTATCCATCTTCTAAAGTTGTTTCTGTTCCTTACCATGTTTCTTATTTCTTGTATGTTTTTTCCTCTTTTGTGTATTATTTCTTTATGTTCTCTTACCACTTTATCCTTGGCCTGCCTCTTTTTCGTTTTCCGATTATTCCTATCTCCATTATTTTTCTGGGAATTCTTTCTTCTGGCATTCTAAGTAGATGTCCATACCAGTTCAGTTGTTTGTTTTCGATTTTGCTCACTAATGGTATTTGTTCTAGATCATCTCTTATGCTTTTATTTCTTATTCGATCTCTTCTAGTTTTCCCTTTGATCTTTCTTAAATATCTCATTTCTGCCGCTGTAATTTTTGACTTATGTTTATCTCTCATCGGCCATGATTCAGATCCATATGTGAGGGTCGGTGTATATATGGTTTTATAGATTCTTATTTTTGTATTTGTTCTTACTTCCTTTTTGCCTATGATTGTGTTATTGATTTGATAGTACATGTTGCTTGCTATTTGTATTCCATTTTGTATTTCATTATCTATTGTTCCATTTTTGGTAATGATGGTACCCAGATACTCATATTTGTTTACTATTTCCAATCTCTCCCCATTTATTTGTATATTTATGTTTTCATCTTCTTCTCCTTTTGTTATATGCATGATCTTGGTTTTCCTATATTTATTTGCATTCCCTTTTCTTCTAAGCATGCTTTCCAGATGTTAACTTTTTGTTGTAGTTCAGTTTTCGTACTTGTTATCAGCATTATGTCGTCCGCATATATCAGGTCAAATGTTTTTATTGGTCTTAGTCTGTAGTGACCTATTGGGGGGGGGGGGGGGGTCTTGTTTTTGTTTTACATTTCTTGATTAGTTGGTCCATGAATATGTCAAATAGTAGTGGACTTAGGCTGTCCCCCTGTTTCATACCTTTTTCCATATGGAAGCTTTCTGACATTTCTTCATTTAGTCTGACACAACCTTTTACCTTATCATACACACTTTTAATTGTTCTTTGTAATTTTTGGTTTATATTTAACGCTCCTAGTGCTTTCCATATTTCTTCTTTCAGCACCGTATCAAAGGCTGCTGGTAGATCCACAAACGCCGGGTATAGGTCTTTTCCCATTTCTAATGTTTTTTCCATTATTGTTCTAATTGTATAAATGTGATCTTGTGTCTGCCTACCCGGTCTGAACGCTGCTTGCTCTTAAACGTTTTTCTAATATTTTTGTGTATAGTTTAAGAGCTACTGACGAGAGGCAAATTGCTCGATAGTTTTCGCATTTGGTAGTTTCTCCTTTCTTATGTATTAGGACAATAATATTGTTTTCCCATTCATTTGGTATTGTTTCCGTATGCCATGCCTCCTTGCATATTTCCCATATCCGTTTTTTCAGTTTATCTCCTCCTTTCTTTAGTAATTCCGGTGAAATATTATCCTCTCCTGCTGCTTTTCCATTTCTCATTGTCTATAGGGTTTTTTCTACTTCTTCTATTCTTATTTCATCTTCTTCTTCCTCATCTTGTGCTTCTTCTTCTTCTCTTTCTTTATTTTCACGCTGAGTTTGTGTTCTTTCTTGTTCTTTAAATTTATCCCTAGTGTTCTTTATTTGATGTTTTTAATTCACCATTCTGATCTTTAATGTTTCTTATCTGTTTTCTTTGATTGTCTTTTAATCTTTTTATTGTATTCCAGAATTGTTTCTGATTGCTTGTAAAATCTTCTTCAATTCTTTTGCCAAATGTTTCCCATGAATCTGCTTTTGCTTGCTTTATTTTTTCCTTTGCCTCATTTCGTTTTTGGTGATAGTCTTCCTTAGTTTCTTCTGTTCTAGATTGGTTGTATCTAATCCATGCTCGTTTTTTCTCCTGTACTTTTTCTTTCACTGTGCCATTCCACCAACTTGTTCGTTTTTGGTTATGGTTAACGGTTTTTGTACTACATATCTCTTCCGCTGTTTTGATTATGGTTTCTTTTAGTTTTTGCCATTTTATGTGTATGTTCCAGTCTTGGCTATTCTTTTGTTGTTCTAATGTATTTAGGTTTTCCGTTAATTTCTTTTGGTACTCTTCTTGTTCTTCTATATTTTCTAGTTCTTCTAACTTAAGTCGTCTGTGTTTCCTAGGGGTTTGTTTTTTGGTGTTTTAAAAGTTGTATCGGTTATCAATAGTCTATGATCTGTATTAAGTTCTGCTCCTCTAATGACTTTAATATCCTGTACTGCATATCTCATTGATCTTGCATATGTTATATAGTCTATTATTGATTTTTGTGTTCTCTCTTCAGCTTCATATGTTACTTTGTGTATCGTTTTGTGGTTGTAAAAAGAGTTACCTATTAAAAGCTAGTTTACAATACAGAAGTCGATCATTCGTTGTCCATTGTTATTTAAAGTTTCTTCTCCTCAAAACTTGCCTATCGTTCCATATCCATCCGCTTCTTTCCATCCGGTTCGAGCATTCCAATCTCCTATTATCATTATATGTTTATTTTTGTTTTGCATTTTTTTCAACTGATATTTGTAAGTCTTCATAGAATTTATCTTTATCTCTTGCATCCGCATCTTCTGTTGGGGCATATATCTGTATTAGTCCTATTTTTTCTTCTAATTCTAGGCTCATGGTAATAATTCTGGAATTTACAGCTTCCCAGTTTACTATTCTACATTCGATCTCAGCATTCGTTATTATTCCTACTCCTTCTTTAGCCCGACTTCCCACCGGAATTCCTGCATATCTCAGTGTATAATTTTTTGATAAATTTTTATAGCCCTGCCCTTTCTTCTTGATCTCGCTGATACCAAGTATTCCTAATTTATATTTTTCCATTTCTTCAACTATTTCTTCCTCTTTTCCCGTAAGTGTCTTAATGTTCCACGTTCCGAATCTTAACCTTTTCCTCGCATTTCCGTTGCTTAATTTCCGTCCGTTTCCGAGGCTTCCCCAAATACTCTGAATCGTAGTACTCCGTGTGGGTGATTGGCCCAACGACAGAGGCCCTGTTACCTCGGGACGACTGGTACCAGGTTATACCCCCCGGCGCTGGGTCGTCAGAGTCTCGTTCGTTATCTAGCAGAGGGTACCACGTGCAGGTAAGTTTGACATTTGGGTGACTGGATGTTGGTGTCACCCCTTATCCTCCTAGGTAATGACAATCTCCAATAGTTCAGAAAGGATTTTTAATCAAACAAATAAAACTGTTTTTTAAATAATACTGAATTTAAAAAAATATATAATAAGAATTCTAGGTGTGCATATAAAGGAGACGTAGCAAATAAAAAAAATGTAACATTTGTGTTTACAGTTAACTTTTTTTGTGTCACAAACGTTTATTCGAGATACTGTTGGGCTAACTTCAAGTCGGGATTCTAAATTGGCTAAAAGTCTAACAGTTGACTTACAACCGCACTATATTTGCTATTTAATTTTAAATCATTGCGTACCTCTGTTACAACAAGCAGATTGGACCTGGACATGATCGGATAAAGAAACAGCTGATCAATTTTCTCAAAATCTGCCATGTCTTTTCGCCTTTAAAGCAGATTCAAATCGAACTACTGAAAAATAATCGTGTTCTTGAAAATTGTTGCTAATTATTATCTTCGATTAGGCATTTTATTACTACGGAAGTAAGTACGGACATAAATGCTCTAAAAATTAGAAAGTGCTAGGTTACGATTTCATTACAGCACAAATACTGAAAAATCTTCTGAAAAAGCTTGTCATCTTATTTAACACCAGCTTTAATCGTATTTTAAATTTGCCATGCTTATCTATACAATGGCATCAAACCATCAGACTGATCTAACTTTCATAGACCGATTAGCCTGTTGCCTTTATTAGGAAAATTGAAAAACTTATTTTTACAAAAACCTTAAGGAAATCTGGAATACCAAACTACCAGATCTGATTTAAGGAACATCATTCTATAATAAAAAAGTTCGCCGAATTGTTAACTTAATAACCAAAAGCCTTAAAAAAATAAAATTTTCTACTATAGCTTTTCTGGGAGTTAAAAAGGCTTTTGATAAATATGGTAAGTTAGTTTATGAGATAAATTAAAGCAACATTTACCAAGTATATATTATTAAAATCATATTTACCGACTGACACTTTGAAGTAAAATACGTTACCAAATTTCTGATTGCCATCCAATAAACGTTTGGAATCATTCCCTATATCCTCTGTATAGCTTTGAAAGTCTGAAAACCAATAATACCACAATTGTTACTTTGGCTTACGATGCCGCAATGTTCTCCACAGACAATAACGCAAGAGAAACTTTACAGCACCTACAAACACACTTAAATATAACATTTATGGGTGCCCACTGCCGATTAGAACAGAAAGTAAACACCCTGCTATACATCTAGACAGATAAACAGCTAACGTAGTATGGTCACCTCAAAGCAAAAAAGACACAAATTGATCAAAAACTAAAGCAAATATACTGAATTCTTGGACGTAAATCAAAATTTTCAATTAAAAGTGCTGCTATATAAAACAATACTCAAAAATACCTGACCGCATGAAAGTCTCTGTGTGTGTAAAGAATACTATAATAATAATTGTATAACTAGCACAAGATGATCATCTAAAAATTCCGTTTGTGGTGGATATAGTAGAGCAGTAGCGACACTACTATTCAAAGCTACCAGGTCATGATAACAATCTTGTTCAACAACTCTTAGATCTATTGGCAACGCGAAAGATGAATAAACAATGGTCCAGTAACCTGAATTCATAAGAATACAATATCTGTTGTACTAGTAATAGTAAAATCCAGGGGCTCATTGGATGTACTCTTCTATATCAACATTCTTACTTAATACTCTTTGAAGTACAACAAAGTAAACTGTAAATTAGCGGAAATAAAATTAAAAATGTTATGCGAGCTCACTATCATTGTCAGCAAGCGCAACGCAAGCTTCAGATACATCTTATCGGAATAATTTGACATTTATTTTTGTACGTAACGTAAATTTTATAATAGACATCTGCAAGTACGTACATATAAAATATTCTTCATAAATTTACTAAAGCTAATATTTTCCGAGAAATGTGTTTTCAGTGCAGTCTGCCGTGACATCACCATTTATGCGGTTTCCGAACGTCTACAATTATCCTACATTGAAGCAAGGGTTTTCAACTGTGGAACATGTATTGGTATTTAAACCACTTATGAGAAAACTTACTTTATGAATCAATGTAGAGCCACGCTTTGTTATTAGACATTGTAAATCTTTATTACTATTCTCTGACCCAATTTTGTCTAAAATTTAAATACAAATCTAGATAGAATTTAAAAAATACTTTCAACTAAACTCGGACAGGTCAGTTGAGAAGTTTGCAATATTATGTGCAACTACCTCATCATTTTGCTTTATTTGGAAAAATGTAAGAAAATATTCCATTTTCTTTAATAACCACAAAATACAAGACTATTAAAAATGTTTAAGGACTTTCTTAATAAATTTGTTTGCAGAACTATCAGCTTTCATATTTATACGAAATTCCTTAAAAGAAATAGTAACGGCTATTGTTTAAAAATAGTTCTTTTACGAGCAGAAGCTCATAATAAAATTATTCAGTTATAATTTGTAAATGGAGAAATTAAAAATATATCACTAAAAATAATCTAGCATCTTCTTTCCATTCTAAGTGCAGATAAAAAATTAAAAAAAGAGTTAATCACAATAATGTATTTATATTTAAGGTACGTCCAAGTATTTGTTGTGAAAGTTATAATCTTCAGTTATAATAAAATTACTTGCGTGTTTGATAGTAAAGCCAATTAAAGTTCTATTGTAAAGATGTTTTAATTTTCAAAATGTTAAAAAATAAGATTTACAGAATATTACTAATACTGTTCCCCAGAACTAGTTCAAGATAAGAAAATGATATAATTTGATATAGAACAGCAATATGAAACGTATTAGTTTAAAGGGATTCAACTAATTCAAAAAATAACAAAAAGACGCCACATAGTTATACAAATGTAGAATAATAAGAACGTTTGACCACTCATTAAAATTATAAAGTTGATACACACTAAGTCTATTATTAATAACAAGATTATAATAATAAATTGTAGCAGCTATAGATAATCTCAAAATATCTCAAATGGTCAAACCTGATCGCTTAAGAAATGAACAAATATATTACTTTTATTATAACACTTAAAAACAATTTACAAAAAGAAAGTCAAAATTATAATGTATAAAAACCAAAAAGTATCCAAACGTATACTTTGTCCAACCAGGTAAATCGTGTATCTCAAATTTTAAATTTGAATAATTGAGCATGCATTCTAAAACAAGAGAACTGTACAGTCTGTACAATGTTTTAGATATATCTGCATGTTTAAAAAACCATATCGTTACAAATACAATCTATAGTCCACAAGGTTATACTTTCCTTAGATAGCAAAGCACGCGGGCTAAAAACGATTACTTGCTATGTAGCATTTTTCCATCTGATTTATTGACAAGATGGTCTTTTGAGTAACCTTATTAGTGGAATTAGAATTTAGAATAATAGTGTATTTACCATAACTACTGCCACGTGGTAAACATGGGTGTTTTTACTACACGTTTTTAAAGAAATTGCGGATCACTATCACCAAGACCCTTTCACAATGCCTAAGCCTCCTTGCCCACAAATTTATAAATCTAACATTGAACTGTGTATGAATGGTAATATAAAAATCAAGGAGCTTTTTTTACTTATAGACTCAAAAAAGAGTAGATAAGGAAATACTAAACTGCTATCCGTTTGGGACAAGTCTTTCACAGATAAGCTTTTATTACTTCCCAAATATCTTTTGTATACACTTATCCTTCTACAAAAAGATCATATTTTTGAATTAAATTTTATATTACGCTAAAATTAACATCAACGCTGTTTCCATATTGCGGAGCTGCACAAAGACGTCGCCATTAAGGAACATTTTCCAACACCCTTTCAGACAAATTAATTTCATGTATCTTATGAATGTTTTCACCCATTTTAGTTAAGAAAGCATACATAACTAAACGCCATTTAACACTACTGTAATAATCGCTATAACAGCGACGTATGCAGACGACACGGCCATCCTATCAATGCACCCAAATCCAACAGTAGCTGCCCAACAACTACAGACGCATTTAGATAAAATACAGCAGTGGCTCCAAAGATGGCGTATCAAGGTGAACGAGAATAAATCAGTCCATGTGACTTTCACAAAATATAGAGGGCACTCCCCAGAAGTAAATATGAACGGTCAACCACTACCACAGGCAGATAGCGTTAAATATTTAGGGATACACTTGGATAAAGGGCTTACATGGCGTACTCATATATGGAAGAAGAGGGTGCAGCTTGGACTGAAACTAAAGAAATACTACTGGTTGTTAGGTAGAAACTCCCAATTATCGCTTAAAAATAAACTTCTTATATACAAGGTAGCATTGAAACCAGTTTGGACCTACGGGATCCAGTTACGGCGCACTGCCTCTAGATCTAACATTGCCATATTGGAGAGGTACCAATCCAAAGTCTTGCGTCTAATAACTCATGTCCCATACTACATCCCAAACATTGAAATCCGAAACGATTTAGAAGTGGCCACCGTTAAGGAAGAAATTAAAAAATTTAGTGTAAAGTACCTAAATAAGTTAGAAGTGCATCCTAATCCTTTGGCAGTTAATCTACTAGACAACAGTGCTCAAACGCAAAGACTCAAAAGACTTAACCCGCTCGATCTACCGCATAGATTTTAGTGCCATTTAAGTTACATTAAGTGTCTTAATTAACTTACATGTAGTGTAACAATCAAATGAATTAAGTAATCGCAGGAGGGTTGTCATTGGGCGACTTCTCCAACACTGCTCAATACGATCAACATAATTACTTATTGTCAGATGTAATTGACAGATTGTAATTAACTAATAAAAAAAAAATCTAAAACTACGTAAGCGCGTGCCTTGCTGACGTAATTTCAAAAAAAGTGTCAGGAGAATTGTGCCTTAGAGATGAATTTTCCGAATGACTTTTGACGGCCCATCACTTTCTTTAGCAATTTAGTGACAGTGGTTGTACTTTGGAACGGTGATGTTCGTCCAATCAGTTAGATGATAATTTCTTCATTAGACTGTAAAATGTAAGGAGTTAATATTTTGTGTGTGGTGTCAAATTACGTTTAAGTTTGTGCGATGGCATTGCAAATGTCATCATATACATTGAGATATTGAGTGCTTGACTACTACCTGTCTTAGTAATAACGTTTATGTTAAGAAAAATGTCGTCATCAAGAAGAATAGTCTTCCTTATGCTTGGAAAATATGGCCAAAAATAGAAAAGTCTAGTACCAAAAAATGCAAAGAAATACCTCAGAAAATGTTAATTTGGTCAATAATATACCACAACAGATTTAGTTAAAAGTTTGAGGGTGTATTGTATTATATATACAAGATTTGTCCGGAAAGTGATGCAATTTGTTCGAACGCACCTCTCCCCCTGGTCGCAGCACGTTTCGACGGGTTGGGTTAGGTGGGATAGACTCTTAGCTTTACAGCGCTTCCAAGCTCCGTCTGCTATAATCTTTAGGAGCGTCAGCATCACTATTTTTGTGAACCTGCTATTAGTATCTGTGCGCAATGGAAGAAAACTATCGAACAACGTCACGCGATCAAGTTAAGAAATAGAGTCGTGTGCAGTTCGAAGGAGATCGCCAAACCTGACAGCTGCACTACGAGAACGCTCCCAGCCACATTGCGCTTCCAGGAGTTTCTAGCCAAGCACAGCTTGGCAGCGTTCCCCAGCCCCCTTACAATTATGACCTAGATCTAACAGACTTCTTCTTGTTCCTGAAAGAAACCATTTTGGAACTACTAAAGCGATTCAAACCGCTGTGACAGTCTGTAAACGAGGTACCGTCGACGCCTTCTAAGAAGCGTACTGTATGTAAAAGTCGCTATGGGAAAGTGCGCGGATGCCCAAGGGGGTTAGTTTAAAGAATTTTAAACATTTATAACAACATCTTAAATACATATTTTACGAACTTAATTACCTTACTTTCCAGACAAACCCTGTATATAATTAAAATTTTACCTTATTTTAGTATATTTTCGTTTTCCCTCTGGTTTTTTTCTTTGGAATTTTTGTTTTTCAATATCTGTTTAACCTATACTGTGCTTGTCCTTTGTAAGTGCCTGTATACGAAATAAGTTCCAAGTAATTCTGTTTATTGTTGTCCTCTAACTTGTTCACTTCTTACTCTATCTTTTCGTGATGTTCTTAATTAATTTTAAGTATTTCATTTCTAGGGTCTGGGGTCCTACTTTTTTTTTTGATGGTTAGGTACCTAAGTTTAGCATTCATTTATACCCTATTGTCTTTTTGTATTATGTTATTTCGTTTTTTCTTGTCCTCCTCATGTATGACAAGTCCTTCATAAAAAAAAATCGCTAACTTGTTTTATTTCCGGTTTTTGAGTTATATAAGCACTTCTTGTTTGATCTAACCATCACTTTAGTATTATTTTTTATCTTCATTCCGTATTTAATGACTGTGTCGTTTAAATATTAAGATTGTACTGAAAATTTCTTTCGTTTCCCACTATCAATGTTATACCATCCGCAAATAGGCATTCTGTAATCTTTACGCATTTTAAGACGTGGTGACCTATATGTAAGGCTTTCGTCTGTCTCTTCCTTTTTCTAATAATGTCATCTTCGAATATTATAAACAATAAAAGGCTTAGCCACCATCTTGTCTAGCTTTTTCCTTTGTGTAGAATACATCAGGTTTTTGTTAATTACACAATTATATGTAAACTCTTAATTTAATTAGTTTACTATTTATTTGTCTTTTATACATATTTTAGTGTTAAAATTGCCATAAAATGCTGTTTTTTCATATCTAAAAACGCTAGTATATACTTTCTTCTAGGGTCATTTTCTTATACATGAAAAAACACACAATAGGATGCAAATCGGCAATTAAATGCAGGAAACAAACCTTTTAAGGGTTGAGTTGGGTTACTATGCTTATAACGGCACACAAATATAAACAGAACAGAGCAGTATTTAGACAATTTATAATTTAATATAGATAGTGATGAAAGTACTACACGTGACCAGAAAATTAAATGTCCAGTGGAATATACAAAAATTTTAACAGAAATTTAAAAAAATGAGAACCCCAAACAAAACAAAAGCAAAATCCGAAGATAAATTAGAATTAGTACTTAAAATGTTAATTACAGTTACTCAAGAAATGAAAAAATGGGAATGGACCAAAAAAATTACCAACTTAAACAAATAAGTACTCAAAACTAGAATATTAAAAAGAAAATTTAGAGCTAAATATAAATATTAAGATAATCAAAGACAAACTCGTTATCCTTAAAAATAAAAATGTTAAGAGAGCGGATACAGAACTTATAAGAGAAGTCAAGCTTATTAACGACCAGTAGATTTCTTATAAAGAGAAAAATACAAAATAGTGAAATAGTACAAAGTTTAAAGATAAACAAGGAAGAATTATTAAACGATTTTATACAAAAATAAACCAAAATTAAGCAGAACTAAAAACAAACAAATAAGAAGTAAAATTTATCTAATTGAGTTCCATAACGTAAATAAAAAGGGTAAAGTAATAAAAAAAACACAAGCTGTGAATAAAAATGAAGAAAAAATTTATATTAATGACGATATGACAAAAAGCTATTGAGATATCTGGAATAACATAAGAAAAGAAGGCAATAATTAAATAGAAAAGGAAAGTATAAAAATAGATTTTAAAAATTAATAATTAATTTTGAAGTATGGAATGGAATTAAAAAAATCAATCACTGGAAGAACCCAGAGAAATTCTAAAATCTACTAAGATTAAAGGCACGCAGACGAAAACTGCGTTGATCACATGGCATGAAAACGGATTAATGTATAAGGAAAAAGAAGAAGAAAATAAAAATGAGAATACAAAAAATATATATTTAAACTGGATACACAGAATGTAAGAAGTATAGGCGGAAAAATCGAACTAAGTAATCAATTTAGCAAAGCAAGTTTAGATGTTGCTGTGCTACATGAAAAGAGAAAAGGGAAAATTAAATTGCAAAATTGTATAATGGTCACATTCTGACATGGAGTGTCCAATGGAGAACTCCAAACGGTATAAAGTAAAAACAATATGAATTTTCTAAATAAATGGAAAGCCCTCTCAAAAAAATATTGTTGTAGAATTAATGTATAAAATACACATGAAGGCGATATAGGGGTATGCGAGATGAACAAAAATTAAAGATTAGAATTGATTGGCAGCGAAGGAGAAGGAATGAGAAATAACAATTAGAAAAGATTATTAGGTTTTTGTTAGACTTATGGTTTAATTATAACAAATATATTTTTTAAACTCAAAACAAGAATAAAAGAAATACATAACGGCTACAATCAGAAGTATCCACAAATGGAAAAAAGTTATGGCTCAATACGATCTTATAAACTAAAAAATAAGGATATGAAAAAATAATCAACTTAAAGCTTGAAATAACTACAGCAAACGTGACAAAATAAATATGGAATAACTATGTGCATTATTTAAAAGTGCTATCATAAAATTGGCAAAAACTACGTGTGTGGTACAGGTAGGATAAATAATTACAATAATTACTCGATAGTGGATAGATAAAACTAAGAAAATAAAAGGGAAGGCATGGCGGACATATTTAAATATTAAAACAGACGTAAATTAAGAATTATACAAAGAATGGAAACAGGTCAAAACTATAGTAAAAGAAGCAAAACAAAGATCATGGAAAGATTTTAGATTAAAACTAGAGAAAGATAATGAAGAAAACCAAAAATCACTCTTCAAAGAACTTACAAACATAAATAGTGTTAAAAACTGATTGAATAACAATAAAAAGTACTGAAGATAAAATATCTACACATGAAAACATGGCCATAAACCATTGGAAAGCACATTTTCAAAATTTGCTAAATACAGGAAATCAAACAGAAAGTGTATAAATATAGTCACAAAGCAAAAAATGCAAGCAGAGAAGAAAAAAGAAGAAAATTACGAAAAAAATTAAAATACAAAAAAAAGTTAAAAACCTTGTCAAGGTAAAGAAAAAAACTCCGAAAAATTGAGGTTTAAGCCTTATAGTATCGATGTTGTTAAGCCCAATAACAAAAATATATGAACAACTGTTAGTGTTGAAACAAACAATAGATCCGACATTAATAGTATAAACTGAATTTAGAAAAACTAGAAATATACAAATATTTACATTAAAGTGTTTATTGTTTCAATTTTATGTTTGACACTTGTGCATCTATACAAGATTGGATTATGGGGTAACCAAAACACAATATGTAAATATGTATGCTGTTCTATTTTCTTTCTTCATTTTATGTAAAAATATGCAACAAGATTTGCAATTAATTGTTGATGATAATAAGTAGATAAGTTTTCTTGTTGCCAATTTGAAGTATGTATATATGTATAAAAGTTACGTTAAACAATCTATGTAATACTAAAATCCGAATAGTAAAAAATTTTATTTAAAGAAACTTAGTTGTTTTATAGATACTAAATTACTTATGACCTAAAAAATTCCAAGCAACCCATTCAGAAATTTCATCACTCGTTTTGTCCTTTTAGTTGATATAAATAATACTATATTGGATAGTATACGTTGTGTGGGCGCGCGAGAAGTATTTCAGGTTGTTTATGTAACGGCAATGATTAATCGGAATCGATCGTCTACATGTCAAACTACGTTATCAATTTACACATCATGAATAGTGAATGAAAGCCTACGTTTAGTAACAAGCAGCAAACTTTCTAGGCCTGGTTTTTGTTGATATTGCGGAACAGGCATTGTACTGATTTTTTACTTCAGATTTATGACCGAGCTGTAATTTATCTCGAAATTCCGCTAAAAAGAGGGGCGTATGCCGTTTCTCATAAGTTGTTTTTTATTACCGAAATAGTTGTTTAATAAATTGAATAATAATATTTCCCGGAATAAAAATATAACGTAGGCGTTTTTGGTGTCACCGTTTCTTTTATTAAATATATAACCACTACTATATCATAAACGTAATTGTAATGAATTGTTGCACTAATATATTAGAATCAGTACACCATATCAAACCATTTCATAATGTTACATTTAGGAATTCAAAAATAAAATAACAAGACAAATTTCTGTTTAAAATATATTTTTTATCGCATTCTATAATATTTTCTAGATAGACAGCAAATTGTGAGTACCGACCTAAAAAACCTTCTAGGTTTAGAATTCAAAAAATTCTGGAGTATCCTATTCACGTCCTCATGAGAGCCTATAGTCTCTCCAACTTAATAATTTTGCAACATCTATCGCATATGGCAATCGAAAAATGCAAAGGCAGCATGCTGCGTGATTTTACAGCAAAATTAATTTTTGCAATGTTTGTCATTGGTCTGTTAGAATAATATGCCATATTCACTGACGAACGATACTTACAATACGAGGCCGGGCGAGAGAATGGGTTAGGAAACGACGTAGAAAGTATTGAAAAAATTTACCGAGACAGACATGGAAAAACCTTTATAAAAAGACCATTTCGTAAACTAAATGAAAAACTGTTAGTACAAAGCAGGAAGCAGTTACGAACTAGGCCTCCTCGCAAGACATAGTTTTCTCAGAAGACACCGCAACAAAACAGATTGTACAATGAAGACTTGAGTTGCAGACAATGTAGCAGGGAAACAGAGACCTACATCTTGCGCGATTGTGCTTTTAGTTCACAGAAAGCAAGCTATTTATGAAAAACCCATAAGAAATATTTAGATAATCTAGATAACAATTGTAGCTATTTCTCTATGGATACTCCAACTTATTGGCTATCTGACCCAAATAGAATCTCTGACCTACTGGACCGATAATATCGACTATAAGCTCAACAATAATCTACAAAGAACCTATTGTTACATTTAATAATAAAAAAAAAACTAAACCTAAAAACTTCAAATACAATTGAAGCAAGCTACAAATCAATTTATAACTACTATACAAACAGCAGGCTGGAGTGCAATCCCATCGCCTACCAACAATAAAATAAACAACTCCAATATCCCATACGAAATAATGGAAATAGTAAAGGAAAAAACATGCCAGGCTAATATGGAAACAAACACATAATATAGAAGATAAACGTAAATTCAACCTGAACAAAAGACTTAGAAACAAATAAAAAACAAAAAATATTCCAAGAATACCAAACATTATTTACTCATGACCAGTCGATCTGGAAAGCCACAAGTAGTACAAAACGACCGAAAACATATATACCACCACTGTAAGGTAATTGAATAAGGTCTAACAAGGAAAAAGCTAATGCATTCGCACACCATCTGAAAAGATTTTAAGTTAAACTCTGATGAAGTAGACGAAGAAATAGAAAACAAACTACAAACCCCCTTCAGATGACATTACCAATTAATAATTTACTATTAAAGAAATTGAAAAAAAACATTTATGAACAAGAAAATCTTTGGGTCAAGATTTAACAACATCAATCATAATGAAACAAGTACCCTGAACAAGGAATTAAATTCTTAACACACACTGCAACTCAAATTCTCTCGGATAGTTCTCATCCCCAAATCTGGAAAACCCCCTAGTGATATCCAATCATATAGACCCATCAGTCTCCTCTCAGTCATATCAAAGCTGCTAGAAAAACTACTTCCAATACGAATAAATAATAACTCGATGCAAGATGAATGGCTACCCAACCACCGGTTTGATTGGCGACATTACCATTCCGCGATACATCAATTCCATCGAATAACAAATACCACACCAACTGCACTTCACAACAAACAATTCTATTCTGCTGTGACGTTAGATGTCAGACAAGCATTTGACAGAGTTTGGCATGAAGGTCTACTAGACAAAATAAGGAAAGCGCTGCCCTACAAGCTCTATATTTTATTTCTTTCGTATCTCAATAATAAAAGCTTTCAAACTGAGATTGGTAATGATGCATCCCGTTTAGAACAATTAAAGGCCAAAATTCCCCGTGGTAGCGTCCTTGGCCCAACGTTGTAATTACTTTGCACTTCTGATCTACCAATATTTAACCATGCTCTGGTAAAAACGTTCGTCGATGATACAGCTATTCTTGCTTGCAACATCGACCCAAATACAGTATCGGTAATGCTTTAACTTTACCTAAACCAAATTAAAAATTAATTATGTAAGCGGAGAATTAAGGTTAGTGAAGAAAATCAGTACATATCAAATTTACAACAAAACGTCCAACATGTCCACCCGTCACCTGGGACTTTATTTTGACAGTCAGCTAACCTGGAAAAGTCATATCACTAAAAAACGCAAACTAATGGGCATCAAACTAAAAGAGCTGTAAGGAAAAATTCTGGACATACGAATGACAACCATGGGAATACGCCAGTAACGCTTTCTGTGTAAATCCGTATACTACACGTAGACCTATACATCCCATATGAAAGAATTCATCAAGCAGTACGTTGTTAAACAACACAATACCCTAGAAACTCGGCTAAATGAAATTATGGGACTACTGATAGCAGATCCACAAACTAGGCGACTTTAGAAGGAATAGCTAAATGATCTGACTAATTAAACATGGAAGGACATTAATGAAAACCCTTCTAATAAAGTTCGAAGCCCGATTAGTGTTATTAACAAATATTAGCTCATAGAACGCAATATATTTCTATTTTTAATAAAGTTAAAAAACTACTCAATAAAGGACTTGTACAAGAAACAAAAATACCAAAAAAAGTACTGTAAAGAAACCATAAGACTGCAGTGCACTCAAAAATATACATAGATAAAACGGCTCTTAACATAACAAAACTATTAACAATAGTCTTTCTGGGTAATTGTTTGATAAACATTTAAAGTTTTAAAATGAATTATACCTTTAGTATTCTACAGTACACATTATATAAATTTCTTATGTAAGACTCAGGTTTTACTCTTATTTACGTCTATGCACAAATAAAGTAGTAAAGTGAAACATACATATGTCTCATATGTCTTAATTGGTGTTTTAATTTAAGACATTATTCTAATTATTTGCAAATATTTTTAAACTGTTGCAAACGTACAATGGATTTCAATTAGTTTCTCTATCATCTTCACCTTGAAGACCAAAGTTTCCACATCTGGATTCGTTAAATTATCGCTGATACTTGCACTTCTAGTTCCTTCTTTCCATAATCAATAAACATTAAAAAGTTTTTTACTGAATTCTATATGTCTGTCTGTCAGTCGGTCTGTCGGTCCGTCGTCGTGGATTCTTATAGAAATTTACTGATTTGAATTAAATTAAAAATTTCTATCTCGAACAATTCGAGATATTCGACTTAATTTAAAATTCGACATTAATTTATGATTCTTATAGGAAATTTTACGCTGAATTCGAAAATGAAGTCGAAAAAATTCTATGTCATATAATTTTCGAGATTTTTGGGAAAATTCGAAATCGAAATCGAAAGGTCTTTTTAAGTTCGTTCTGGGATTGCTTACAGAGCAATCTCTTCGCCGGCCCCATAGTTTTTGTTATCACTGATATCACCATGTTTCCATTGCAAAATTCCCATAATAGCAAATGACCTGCATATACGCTTCTTAATCACTTCCATTTAAATGTCTTTAGCACTATACACCGCGCTAACCACAACAATAAAACAAATGTACATTCAATGTGCTTTGCGGCATTTATTGCAAGGTACTTAAACTGCCCCTAGTACCGGCATCTCGCACTGCGGAGTGGCAGCCGAGAAAATTTCATATTATTTATTGAATGACTGTATACTTATCAAACTATAAGTTATGTAATATGGAATCGCTCTTTACAATAGCATAAAAAACAGACTATATCAAATATGTTTTTATTAAAGAACTTGAACTTAGACGAGAGCAAATATAATTTAATCTAGAGTGAAAAAAACAACATAAGGTGCTCAACTTAATTTGCATCATTTGGTATAACAAAAGAGGATAAAAGAATCAATAAGATATAGTTTTTATTTATATATATTATAATATATATATATATATATATATATATATATATATATATATATATATATATATATATATATATATATATACAATCTGATCTACAAAGAAAATGTGACAATAGATGTAAACAGGGTAAGAAGAAACCATAATGATGTTCTCATATCAGACATTTCAAGACAAGATAGAGGTTTATAGACTGTAAGGCGTATAACAATTGTTGGACCAGTGCACTATGATATTCCTGGAGCCTGTTCTTATAATTGAAAGAGAGGTTATAAATTTTATCAATGATGAATAAGATATATGGGTCTTCTAAACCACGGCGCGGAGTGTTTTAGACCAGAACGGCTGTATGGTTTCTATTCAGGTTGATTTAGCACAGCCCCGTAGTTATACTTCATGCATATAGATCGGTTTAGTTTATTTCTAAAGGATAATTTAAATCTTCTCTTGATAAGTCAGTACATTTGAGGAAATTTTGAATTCAAGTGATGATGTTTGGCGCGTACGTGGTTTTTCTATGCGATGCGTTGATCAAGGTGCAAGTCTAAATATTTGGTTTGGGTCTTAACAAGCACCAACGCATTATAGTAACAGGCGGTGTGGTAAGCGTCATACCGACTTAGTTTGGTTGATTTTTATGCACAATTTACCAAGCCATTCATTTATGAGATTAAGGTGGATTGGAGGTTACCAGATGCTATGATGAACATCATCGGGCAACAGGTAATGATTAACGTAATTTCAGTGTTTGGTAAAACCAGTGATGTAGAGGTAAAGAAATGGCCAAGGTCGCAACCTTTTGCAAGGCCAGGAATTAAAAAGAGGGTAATAGGATTTGGTAAGAGAGTTTTAAGTTTATATAGTAACCCAGTATGCTAGAAATTATTAAACGCCTGAGCGACGTCAAGAAGCGCGTCTGTACAATTTTTTTTTCTTCCTGACTTTGTGCCTTTTAGGTTACTATTCTGTCTATTTAGTTGTGTGATATAATGGTCCTTTCTAAATCCAAATTGATGATCAGACAGGTATATGGATATATATATATATATATATATATATATATATATATATATATATATATATATATATATATATATATGTGTGTGTGTGTGTGTGTGTGTGTGTGTGTGTGTGTGTGTGTCGTCAAGTAGTCTTTTGAAGAAAAGTTTTTCACACGCTTTACCAACCATTTTCGTATTGCAATGAGATGTTATTATAGCTGCATCATCAACAAAAGTTTGTAGTTGAAAAATCTTCAGTATTGGCTCCAGCACACTTTCATGAGGAACCCAGAATCGGTGGGTAAAAGTGGACATACATTTGTTAATAAAACGTTTATTTGCTAAATATAAATTCAAAACTTTATAGAACAAATTGAGCAGGTTAGATTTTATTTTAAATAGCAGATTTTGTGTCGAACTTTGTTGAATACTTGAAAGACAGATATGAACGCTGCAGAGTACTATTTCTTAGTTTTTTGGTCATTCTATTCTATGTATCTGCTCTTTTGTAGCATATAGATCTCGGAATTTAAATTAGTGGTTCTAAATTAAATTTTTATGTCAGGTTTGAGTCTCTTTTAGAAAATGTTCTCAAATACCTTAGATGTTATGCGATAAAAAATTATCTCCTATATAGAGGTTTGTTAGGATTTTGTATAGGAGTAATTTGTCCAACTCTCCAGTGGTCAGGAAATAATCAGTTTCTTATTACAACGTTAAATATGTAATAAAAGTATTTTGATTAAGCAGTTTTGTATCGCGTTATTTCCCGTATTACTTAGCAAGCTTTTTAGGTTTTAGCAGCTGTACTAGGTATTTATTTACTGCTTTCGAGTTTTGATATATTTCTCTTATACGTTTTTCTGCAACGTTTTGCTTTACTATAATTAGAACATCTTCATGTTTGCTAAGTTAGTGTGTAACGGATGTAGCTTACCATCCAACTTATTAGACACTTGTGGTTGTTGCGTTAAAAGTATCTTCTGTTTTTAGAAGCTCTAGAGTGATATTTTCATCTAATATCCTTCTAATTTTTTCCCAATTTATCATTTTATTGTTTAGTGAGTTTATAATAGGACAGCAGCTCTGCTAATCCTTTTGACTACACAGAATACAACAAGGTCTGGTAGTTTGTTTCTATCAATTGGGTAATGTTCAGGTTGTTATAAATTTTTTTAACAATACTCATCTTTGAGAATTAATACCTTACAGCTTAAGTGACGATGGAAATTGTAATCGCTTAGTAAGATAAATTTGTTTTAGAATATTAAAAAAGCGTTTATAGTGTTTCATGGTGTCTTGAAAGGCCAAACGATTCATCTATACTCACGCTTGTTGCCTGTGCCTTATATTACACCGCATAACGTCGTTGTTTTGCTCACAGATGCTTCAGCTAGACCAACACATAGACCTTTTTGAAACTCCGTCAGGTCGAACAGGTACTCACCATACCTGCACAATGCTCACAACCACACTACCTCACTCTACTATAGTGCACAATCCATACTATCTGCAACAAACAAAAGACGGTTGATTTGCGCAGTGTCCATTGTTACTAGGCCCAGTGAAAATATGTCCTACTTTTCACAAATGTTTTCATCATATATGGCATGAAAACTATAATGAAATTTACGGGAAAATCATCTTACAAAACTTTAAAAAAGTTGGACATATGTAAACCAATTAAACGTGTAGGATATTGAATATTACAAAAATGTTGAAAAAAATTGTTAAAATAAATTGTCGTTCCACAGCTGAAGAACTGATTATGAAATTATAAATAAATTTTTCGGTAAATATTCGCAGAAAAATTTTAAAGCAAAAAGATGTGGATGTTACACAATAAGCCAAAAATGGTTAACAATTATTAGAAAGAATTTACTCTAAACAGTTCTTTTATCAAGCAAAGAAGAAGCCACTGCTGACTAAATATAAAAAATGAAATCAATGTATTTGCAAGATAGCACGTATATTGGAATATAATCCATAATTTAGAGTGATTAATTTACATTTGAGCTGTTCACAGGCCGTTAAGAAGCTTTTAGCACCATTGTTTAAAATTTATGTTAAATTTTCTTCTTTAATTATAACATGTAGCTATATATTTACTCGTTGTATTTACTGTTGGTTATTTGAAAAGCACAAATAGAACTATAAACGGTTGCGCATCAGTTTTTATTAGCAAAGTGCTTGTTGCCATCTATTAACCTATTACAGACCCTAAATTACACATTATTTATGTCAACGCGTACAACTTCCGCACTTACATTCACTTGCTTCGCTGTTGCCACTTTGAATTTTCCCGGTTACCACGTCGCTTGTTATTTAAGGAGCTCTCATCGATTTCCAAAATGTTTGCGGAATTTTCTGGTAACATCTGGCTCCTTCCTATTGTCTGAGCTTTATACAAGGCATTATGTCGCTCGATGTGGCGTGGTAGAACGCGACAAGAACTGCGGCCGCGAATACCCCCCTCCCCCGTTGATTCGCGTCGGATCATTCTTCCCCGACGTTTGGATGGATCATGGAAGTACTTGCAATTTTGAACTTTCTTGCGGGATGTCGGATAAAAGTAGCAGTCCACGGTCTTCTGTGGAATTACCGACTTCTGTGGAGGCTAATTTCGAACTAAAACTTTTACGCCAGAACCTCTAAACACCTCTTCTTTCATACTCCTAATTATTCTGTTTCCTTATTTCTTCCACTGGATCAAATTTCGCTTGAAATACACATCTTTAGATCACGCCTACACAATGTGCTAGCGCATACCTTGCAGGTACATCAAATAGGTTTTGTTCTCAATCAGAGAACTTTGAATAGATTATAACTATTAAACATTGAAATAGTCATTCATCGTTCGTCGACGTATAATAATTTTTTAAAAACATTTGTATTGTAACAGAAACAACGTTTCACAGGAGCTTTTCAGAATGATCGAGCACCATCTGCGCCATATCAAGCAGCGCCCTTGAATTCAAATTCCAAAACGTTTTCGCGGCATCGAACAACAGTGGTGCAAATAAATTAATGTATTATAATATTATAATTTATAATTATTGTACAACAGTGCAGTCCTTATGAATAAAATAGAGTTAAATTAAATTATCGGCTCAATTCACATTTTATTTATTATAAAAGATGAAAAACTAGACACTTCTCCTCACTTAGTGTGCAACAATTACGATCGTCATCATGACTTCAGTGACTTTAAACGCAAATTGTAGTGTATCAAATGTACAGCTGCAAGAGCTCACAGAGCTCTCAAATACTCGCAAAGAGATAGACCCAATTATATCACTTCGAAAGTTAATGGCTCACAATGGTATTTAACAAAACGATAATTATGACTAAAAAATCTTAAATACAATGTGTTTTTTTAAAAGATTTTGTACAAATCAGTTCTGTAAAAAGTTAATGAATGGAAAACGCATCAAGCCAAATTGGTTGGCAAAATGAACCGGTCGAGTCATTTGTACGCCGTGCAAACTTTATGGACGAACGACTTTTCTAGCTACTAAAGAGTTTGATTCTTGAAAAAATAACCATATAATAAACGGTTATGATAACTCTGAACACAAACAGTGTATTTCAAAATTTACCAGTAGAAGTCAAGTGTCACAAAGAATAGATTATAAAATAGCAGGACAGTACGACGAAGAAGCTTTATATTTATATATATGCTAAAGTTAACAATCAATTCACAGAGAACATCGGTATTCAGAAAGGAATCTTCCAAGGCTGCGTGCTGTCTCCGTTACTTTTAAATGCCTATAGCGAAGCAATATTTCACAAAGTTTTATCATGTTCCATAGAAGATATATCTATAAATGGAGAAATTCCCAACAATTTACGTTTTGCAAGTGATACGTTAATAATAACAGACAATAAAACGTAACGCAACATCTTAATGCATACTGTAATGAATATGGGCTCAAGATTAATATAAACAACACCAAACATATGGTTACTACTAAATCAATAATTGTAAACACCAGGCTAAATGTTCAAAGAGTGAATGTATACAAATATTTAGGTACGTGGATAACACAAAACATAATTTAAACCAACGAAATAAAAATACGTATTGAGGTGGCACGCACATCGATTACATTAATAGGTATGCAAGGTTTTGTTGTTTTATATATATATATATAATAATGGTAAGGCTATAATGGCTATAATGCCCCGCGTGGGAGCACGGCCTGCGAACTGAGAGGTTAAAGCTCTCCTATGTCCGACTTTACTGCTCAGTCGTCGCACACCATCTCTGATGCAGGGCGATGTAGCAAGCACCGCGCCTTAGTCGACCGCCATTATTACCCCTTGTTCTAGTGAACGCAGGTACTCAATTATTTTTAGTGACTGGGTAGGCCACCCGGCAGGTGTTAGAGCTCCGGAAATGGAACCCGTGTTTATAGTAGGGGGGCAAAAATGCTTCCTTAGGGTACTCCCGAATAAATAACAAAGCGACTGAACACCTCTTCGTTGACCTTTGCTTCAAATTCACGTTTTTGTAGGTGAGACTTCAACAGGGTATAGTGTTTTTCCGTGAGTGTTCTTTCAATTCTACACAGAAAACCAAAATGTCAGACTTTGTCGAAAGCCTAACTTATGTCAGTAAATGCAACTGTACAGCATTTTTTACTTTGAAATCCTTTGTCGATTATGAGGTATTGCTGTACTCTTGAATGGGCTTCCCTGAAATCAAATTGATGGTCTGATATGCTATCAAGTAGTAAAAGATCTTTGATTCTTTTGAGAACAAGGTTTTCTAAGACTTTCGATATTATTGGCTGATCGGGCGATAACTTGCAACATCCATTAGATTCTTACGAGGTTTTGAGATCATATTGATCTGTGCTATCTTTAAAGCTTTGAGGCAGTATTTTAGTTTTAATACTGTAATGAAAATGTACATTAGTTTGACGAATCCTTCTCTTGGCAGCTCTTACAACATTTTTAAAGTGACGAGATTAACTCCTGGACTTTTCTTCAAATGCAGAGATTTGATTTTATCATACCTCCTTTGATGTAATCACACCAATCGTCTAATGCGCTCTTGGACATAAAATGGGTGTAGTTAAATTTTGTTCTACTTCTTGATCATGCACAATATCGGGTTGCATTTGATGTGGGGTAAAGATTTTTGAAAGATACTCTCCAAATAGGTCTGCTTTTTTTCTTTAAGCTCTTTACACAAGGGCTCAGTGGTGTTGCATATATAAGTATTGAGAGATTGTTGTTTTTGGTTTTTTATTGTTTTTAATCTGTTTCCATATGGTGTTAACCTGTTTTTTTTTAAGTTGGTGACGTATGTTTTGAAAAAGTCACTTCTAATTGCTTGCAATTTGGATTTTAGTTTATTACTCAAGTGGTTGTATTGCCTTCTGCCGTCTGGCAAGTACATCCGTTGCCATATTCATCCTGATCTTCTTTTTGTAACTATTGACTTTTTAATTGGAAGGAAATATAATTAATCACTTTTTGATGTACGATGTGTGGAGTGGCTCATTCTGTTGCTTGTTGGAGCATATTAATGATGTTATTTGTCTCGATTTCTATGTCTTCTGAGGTCTGAAATCCGACATGTAAATTAGTATTATTTTGGATTATTTGTCGTTATGCGTCCCAGTTAGTTTTAAAGTTTTGTAGTTTAGGAATATAATTTTTGATGATATCAGTTGTGCTTACTGTAGCTATTATGGGACTGTGATCCAACGAAAGGTCGTAGCTTAAAAAGATGTCCGTATATGCCTGGGAAATGTTGCTGTTGATAAAGAAATCTAACAGGTCTAGAGCTTTGTTTGTGTCAGTGGACCAGTGCGTTGAAGCACCCGTCGATATGAGGAAGTAATAATATAAAATATTTTTTTTGTATGTCGGCATAACTGTGATGATTTGAAAATGACGTGGGAACAGTGTTTTTTACGTAGGCCTGGGTTAATACTAGTGGAACGTTTAAACGGTGCATTGCAAGTTGGTATTTCTTTTGTCTTTATGCAGTCTGTGGTGTTGTGGAGCTCTCCGCTTTTGACACATATGTAGAGTTTATTGCAATAAGCTTTAAAATAACCATGTTGTTGACATCTCATACATTGGATTATGCCGTTTCTGATAGTGTGTGGGGTACTATTTGAATTATTCTGTTTTAGAGGGTAGTTAGTTTGTGTACGTCTTTATTGATGATAGCTGATTTGATGTCAACAAAAAACATGTTCAACGGCTCTTCGGTGATTCTGTGGTTGCATTTATTATGCTTTTTTTGTGTAGTGGTCGAGTAACTCTACCCCTATGTCTTCTAGCATCTTTCTAATTTGATTCACCAACTCGTTATAGTTTGTAACACCGTGTACAACTATTGGAGTGGGGAGGGTTAATGTATTATCTATTGTTGAGTTATTTTCTTGTTGGACTTTGACTTCAATATTCAATAAAGCAAATTGATTATTTAAGTATTCCCTCAGCAGTGGTTTGTTTTGTACTGTTGATTTTTTGCGTTTGGTACTTCGGTTTGGAGATCGCTTTCTTCTTCGCTCGTGGATGACATTCTTATTAGTGATTGTCTAATAGATTCTCTATTTGAGTAGATTTTTGGTAGTGCAGCTTCGCTGCTGGTGCAGTGTCAGTGATGCTTGTTGTGTAGTTGTCAAGAAATAGTTAGCGTGTATTTGTTGCCCTTGAGGGAATTGGTGCACTCGGTGTTTCATATTTGAGTTATCCATTAAAGGTTGATATTGTAAATTGAGTTGTTGATATATGTATTTAATTTCCATAGAGACACTTGGTCCGGGGCAATTTCCTACGAAAACATTGTTAAAATAATAGTAATAAATGTTTACGTACTTTTTTTGCATTCTCCTAGACTATAAGTTAGTTGTCCTGTGTATAATGTTAGTGTTTAATAGACAATTTTTACTTATTGATAAATATAATAAATGAATTCACCGACAAACGGCCTTCCTTTTACTACGCGCGATAAAGAAATACTGGTACTTAAACTTTCTTACGGCTGGAGCGATGATTCGAACATCTTTATACACCTACATTTAAATGAAAAGCAAAATTCCGCAAATAACGTTTAAAATTCCGTAGTACAACAGATTTTTCCACACATCACAAAAATGTGAAAATTAAAAAACGTAATTTTTTAACAACATTGGTATATGGCAACGTTCGTAACGTGTTAAAATATTCTTTGGAAGGACGGAATAAACGTGTAAGACAGATAAATATAAACACATATTTAAAAGCAAACATATCTAACATTTACCATTGGGCTCCCCTTAAACTTCCTCTTTTCAACATCCAACAATTGTTGGCCATCATATGTACAGTCCCCTTTCCTTGGTATCTCTTTTATATCCCGATAGAAACGCTTGCCATCTGTTTCCGTAAAATTCCGTGTAATTTGCACTCATGGTTTTTTGATTATATTATCCGGTATTAATTTTTGTATTTGTGAGCCTATAAAAATGCCAGCTTTAATTTTTTCAGACGTGATTGATGGAAACTTAACACCAAGATAAAAGGTGACAACAGTATTCTTAAGGGATCAACCAGTGAAAGTGAAACAATGTCTTTTCCCTAGTGTGTGAATGTACTTATGACTGGCTGCTATTTCTAAACGCAAATTTCTGTCCTAGCTTTAAAGTCCCTCTAAAATCCCCATACACAGACCCTTCATATACTGTACACTTTTTAGAGGAAATTTAAGGTTTTCGTATGTCTACTTCAAAGTTATGTTTATTTATTCCTTACTTATTATTTCTGTTTTAAAGAACATTTTCCCACGTTCCAAACGTTGCCATATATAACTGTCATTAAAAAGTTAGGTTTTTTAAATTTCTACTTTTTCGTAATTTCTGGAAAAACCTGACGTAATACGGAATCTTGAACGCCTTTTCCGGAATCTGCGAAAGAAATCTATTTCGAGACACATTCATTTGAAAACAACAACAAAAAGTTGCAAAATCGTAGATTACTGATTTCAAATTTAGAAAATTTCTATGCTGCCATGATGTATAGTTGATACTTAGTTTGAGAATGCTTCATTGCTAGGTATTTTTCAGTCTCCTATATGCTTTAGAGGTTAGAGGCTAACGAAAATACATCTATCGGAGAATTATACGAATATTGTGGATAGAGAGAGTGTCAAACATAGAAGTCATTTAAAGAAAATGAACGAGAAGCCCTGATAACCATCTAATACGGGAAACAAATATTTTGGACATGTAATGAGAGGACAAAAACGCATTTTGCTATAATTAATAATACATTGTTAAATTCAAGGAAAGCGAAGTGTGGGAAAGCTACCCTGGCGTAAAAATCTAAGAAAGTGATTTGGACGCAGCAGTGCAGAATTGTTTAGAGCGGGGGTCCAAACACCTTAATAGTTTCCAACTTCCGATAGAATAGAAACCAGAAGAAGGAGAATGTTTTATCTATTAAAACACATATTGAACTATTTTCGATGTTTATTTCTAACTGGGGCTATAAAGGTAGAGATGGAAAATGCTGTAATGTCAACTATAAATGTTCTAATTCTAGATCTAAATAACCAGCAACCTGTTTGGGTACAATAAAGATCTTTAGACTAAATTCAAAAAATAAATCCTATGGTCGTAAACATTCCTGACACAAGCCACTCTTTACAACTATTTGGTTATAACTACAGAGATCAGCAAATATTCTGTTAAATATTTTTTTAGAACAGCAAATCTATAATTTTTTTAATTCCTTAATTAAAAGGATTTTTTTATTTTTAAAGACAATCGATAATCCTATAGATTTTCCGTAGTGGCAAATTGTACCAGTAGCTTCTTGATGCTCTGACATACATTACACATAATAGCAAATAAACTAAAAACGCACAATACGAAATAAATAATAGAGAAAAAACTTAAGAGTCTTAAAATGATATATTGGTATGTTTGTTAAACAATGTACTTGTAAAGTCTCAAAAAAGTACAGATACAACAAAGATCGTTACTATGTGCAATGCTTTAAAATCTTTTATAAACACTCTTCGAAAGAAACTTGAGCTTTCAAGACTAGAAAGCAAAGAAAAATTGATCTGTAAAATTGACGTCTACAATACAGAGGTTACAAAAAAGAGGAAGCCAAAAGTTTCTTTTGGTGAAAACAAAATTGGAAATTACAGTCTTTCGTGAGAGAAACATATTACGCTGTAATTGATTTTTTGAAGCTCACGTTAGTACTAGAAAAAACAATCTTTACAGAAATCCATATGGATTTCGGATTTTTGTGGAAGATCACTCAAATGCAAATTGGTAGCATAAAACAGTGAGTAAAACAGCTATTGGAAAAGTATTCTTCTGATGTATATAAAAAACTCCTTTTTGTAGCATTTTTAAGAATTAATAAATCTATTGACAAAGAATAAAAGCAAACAAAACCAAAAACACATTTAGGATTACAAAGACTCCTATCATTATTGAAGTCATAGGACGTAGAGTCTACCTTACTCAATACTGTCATCGATTTAAGAATTTCTCTAAGTATGGCATTGGTTAAGTGTATTGAAGAACCAGACTTTTCAGGTTTTAACCTTTAGCTAATCGCATGGGGTCTATTTGACCTCAACCAACTTTGTTTCTGTCATAATTGGGCAAATACTCCTCCTTAGTGCTCAGCTAGTCGTGCCTTCAATCATACGCGTCATACGAATGTGCTTGTGAAGTAAATTATTGGTGAGCATAATATTTTTGTTCGTAATTTCTTTATTATTTTTGTTTTGATTATTATTTTGTTGATTTTTACAGGTAGAACATCACAACAGATAGCCGTTATCACTTAACTCAAGAGGGAATAAATTCTATTCTCAACCAAAAAGAAGTGGATCCTTTCGACAAGTTCGGCGTGGAAGAAGTGTATATTAATCAAGAGGGTCATTATTCTGATACTCAGCAGAGAGAAGATGAATCAGTGACAATGGCTTTAGAACACTACGAGGGTGAATCAAATATAAACGAGACTTATTTTTCAAAAAATATTTTATTTGAACTTGAAACAAAAGAATAGCAGATTATTTTTCTACATAATCTCCTGATTTAAAAAAACATTTTTCCCAACTTGTAGCTAATTTTGAACTGCCTTTCTCGTAGAATGAAGTTGGTCGTGTTTCCAACCAATTGCGCACATAGACCTCAACCTCCTCATCGCTGTCGAATCTATGCCCTCCCATTGTTTTCTTGAGAGGACCGAATAGGTGATAGTCGCAGGGCGATAGGCCAGGGTTGTAGGGAGGGTGTTTAACTGTGAACGATGCAATTTCTGCTCAGTTGTCAGAAGGCGAGGCACCCACCTTGCGCACACCTTACGAAACCCTAGCTCCTCTGTGATGATCGAAAAAGTGTTGCCATAACTTATTCCAATCTCAGATGCAATGTCATCGATGGTCAGTCGCTTGTCACCCTCAATAAATTGTTGAACGCGGACGATGTTTTCGTTGGAGATGCTGGTGCGAGGTCGGCGATCATGGCTCTCATTTTCAACATTCTCACGACCCTCCACGAACTTTTTGTTTCGTTTATATTTGATTCACCCTCGTATTTAAAGTATACGTAGGTTCTCAACCAAATAATACATATAAAAAACCAAACGACAAAATAAGCATTGTGAAACGAATTGCCGATCCAATGAAAGGTACGAAGCGTAATATTACGCTTGACAACTGGTACACAAGTGTTCCTCTAGCTGAACACTTGTTGGACCAAAAGCTTACTTTGATCGGTACTCTGCGAAAAAACAAAAATGAAATTCCTGCTCAGCTTGTACCTCAAAAGACAGCTGAAGTAAATTCATCAAGGTTTGGTTTTATATGTGCCAAAAAAATCCAAGGCTGTTATTTTACTGTCTACAATGCACCATATGAAGATAATGAAAAAAAAACAGAAATAATAGTTTTATGATAAGACCAAGGGCGGCGTTGATAACAACGACAAACTGTGTGAAACTTATAACGTTGCTCGTCCTACCAAGAGATGGCCTATGGTAATTTTTCCCTTCTTTTCAATGTGGCGACAATAAACGCTTACGTCATTTATAACATGAATAACAGTACGAAAATCACTGGAAGAGAATTCCTGGAAAAACTGTCAACGGAACACGTAGAAAGTTATAAACCCAAGAGAGCTGAACTCCCGACATTGCCTCGTTCTTTGAAACTGAACCAAGTGCTTCCAAAGGCCATGGTCACCTATGTTCGAGATCTAAGGATAGTAAAACCAAAATCCAACAAATTTATGTGCAATGAGCACCATACCAAAGTCTACAATTTATATGCCTGTTAATTACTAAGTATTTTTGAGAAATTTATTTAGAAGTTTATGTTCGGTTATTTTCTGGAAGTTTTATATTTTCGTTAAGTTGAGATGCTGTACTTTAAGTTCCTAATAAACATAAACATTTGTCTTTGTTATTTATGGGGTCTCCATGGACCCCATGCGACTAATAGTACGAAGGTTATTTTTTTTCAAGGTCCAATTGGTCGCGAAAAGAGAAAGCAGCCGCCTGTGTTGTCAGCCAATTCTGTACGATGGTCTGCAGCTCGTTGTCTGTGGCGAAAGTTTGTCCTCCTAGCCAGCGTTTCATGTGGGCAAATAGATGAAAATCTGAGGGAGCCAAGTCAGGACTGTATGGTTGGTGATCAAAAACTTCCCATCCAAAACGCTGCAGGAGGATCTCATCTCCTGTAACAATTTTGTCCAAAAACTCATCTCCGTCGTAATGGTAGCGCTGGAGGAAGGTTAATGCGGCGCTCATTTGCTGAGTTTTGTGATGGTCAGACAGCAACTTGGGAACCCATCTCGCGCCGAGTTTGCGGTACTCCAGTTTTTCACTCACAATGATATAGAAATCTGAACCTGAAATTTCCAGAAACAAATCACTCAACCCAAAAATTGTGAACCGACGATTTCTGCGAATCGCCTGATCCACGCGTTGAACAAGATCATCGGTTGACATTGGCTTCCTTCCCTGGCCGCCTGCATCATGAACATCTGTGCGTTCAGCATCAAAGTTCCTGCACCATTTCCGCACCTTGCTGTCACTCATGAACGTTCTTCCCTACACTTCACTCATTCGTCTATGAATTTCAGCTGCATTGCTTCCTTCAGCATGCAGAAATCGAATGACTGAACGCAATTCACATTTGGCGGGCGACTCTATTTTTCGAAGCATGTTTATGTGCTCCCTACGTACTCAGAAATGACAACCGCGAATCGACGCGTTCTCCGGGCCAACTACAGACACAGCGCAAGACGTCTGCGCACAGACCTATCGGATTTTCCCGGAAGCTTTCCTTTAGCGACCAATCGGACCTTGGAAAAAAATAGCCCCCGTATAATTATTTCGACGCGACTAGCCAAATGTTAAGAGAATGAAAAACCTTTTGAGATCAATGCTAATAAATATATAAAAAATGTGGAAGTGCTATTTAGTTTTGGTAACTAAAATACGAAATGGTATTATTCAGAACAATAAAATTGCTGTTAGGGAATTCAGGCAGAGCCTGCTATCGAAATGAATGAATTCATCCGCGTTGGTATATCATTCGCGCCGGGACCGATAAACGCAGAAAAAACTCGGAACATGAGCGCGGCTATCCAAATCCGAATCGGCAAATTAATTGGTGCCGATGTTATTCGGAGCGTATCAAAATGCGGCCAAACAGGTACGGCCGTCCCGTGGAAACGGCAACGGTAGCTGCCCGTGTAGAGCAATAGCGGCCAGATACCTTATCAGGCCGCGCGGGCTGGCATTCGGAAATCGGCGATCCGGGCGCGAGAGAGACGGCCGCGATTTCGAATCTGTCACGATGTCTCCGGCCTGTCAGACAATCCGGGCTAAAACAAAAAACGCGACGCCTACCTCGGCCGAGCTACCTGGGTGTTGCGCCGGGACCTGCCATAAATAACCGCGACAGAAACCCTTGTTAGGCGACCGTCCCAACATCAGATTGCAGCCGGGCGCAGCCGGGAGGCGCTCCGTCGCGCTGGACCGGCGGACGCGGGCCGGCTCACCCCAACGCGGCCGAATTCCTCGTCCTGCGTCAGAAGAATAAACAAACTTGTCCGTTCGGGAAAAATAGCCGCAGTTAATTTTTAATTGACGGGCCTAAGCGATGGCCATTCTTGGGAACCCATTGGGAAGTGTCATCAATATTAATTAATAAAAAGTGACGGACAGTTTTGTCCGGGCATCTGCACCTGACTCGCACCTGTAATTAATCGCTAACGACTGCGCTAATTGAAAGGTAGCACTTGTTGGTTAATCGCGTATATGTGTTCCATGCGCAGATGACGATCAGGCCTGTTTATACTTATATTCCGACCGAACGTCCGGCTGCTCGATAAATTGTCGGCCTATTACTCGTTCTTGCGCTGCAGAAGTCAAAAAACGTAAATCTTAAGTACATTCCGCTTACAAGTTATCAGCTAGATCAAATTACACTAAAGTCTGTGGTGTCAACGGACGAAAACAGGACTTTCTAATGTAATGATAAGCAGCCTTAATGCGTCAAACTTCAAAGGGTAATTCCTGATAGCAGAAGAAATAAAAAAGGTCATATAAACATATGTTTGGAAATGCTTGTCATATCTACATAGTATTCCTATAAATACCGTTATAAAATCAAAACTACCCTTGCTTTACACAGAATTAAAATATAGTGCAATTGGCAAGTTTTAAAATTGTAAATTTCTTCTTACGTTTGGTTATTTTCCAATGGAGCGAGGTTATTGTTATTGTAATACCAGTACATAAGTGTGAAAATGAGAAAAGTGTAATTTTTGAAATCCTACATCCTTTCAGCATTATCCGTATGTTTGTGTATCGGGATATAAAATGGTTTAAAGAGACTGAAGTTGTGAAGAATTATCCAAGATCTGGAAGACCACATTCACTTGGGACTGTTCAGTCAGTCAAATCATCTTCATAAGCAGAAGATTATGTATCGAGATATGCAAATTTTGGAAACTTTGACGTCTCGTACCGTCAAGCAAGACTAGTCCTAAGACTAGTTGCTTATTAAATATATAGGGGACGTTTGCTGGTAGATGTTTTAAATAAATGTAGGAAAGGAAAACCAGACGTTGTGCGCCAAGTACGCACTTGAGAGCCAAAGAGAAATTTTGTTTACGGATGAATAAATATTTACAGTGGAAGAATCTTTTAATAAACAACAGGTCTTCCAAAGGAACATCTGAACTAGTGCAAAAGGTTTAAAGAGGCCAGCAGATATGTGTTAGACGAAGTAATTGACATTTATTCTTGTGAAAAGAGTGTCAAAATTTTGGCTGCTGTGTATCAACAGATTGTTTTTAAAGGTATAGTGAAACCTCTGAATCACACTCTCTTCCTTGAATCATTCAGCAAAACTCTTCACCCACCTACAAACGGCGGTTAACTCAAACTTGGCTGAATGACATGTTTCTCATTTTCTAACAATAGGGGATTGGTCTTCTAGTAGCCCAGATAGCAATCCATTAGATTACCAATTATGGGCAGTTTTAGAGGGTATAGTTTGCTCAAGCAGACACCCTAATGTCGATCTTTTAAAGCAAGTCCTGACGACTGCATTCATTATTTTTCCAATGGATGTAGTGTGTGCCGCCATAGACGTGTAGCTTGTATTGAGATTAAGGGTGGTTATTTTGAATAAATCCGTTGTAATTATACCCACCAATAAACGCTTCTCCGCCAATATTCATCTATGGAGTAGTAGATTTTAAAAAAATCACATACCTACAAATCAAACAAATAAAATCCAAGCAACAATTATCCATATCAGTGGACGGCCGTGGTCCTTTGATACAGCTACTATATATAGTCCACCCAGACATACAATTTCAACTGAAGAATATGAAGCACTTTTTCAGCAGCTGAGAAACAGATTTATAATGGGAGGCGATTGGAATGCCAAGCACATAGACTGGGGGTCAAAACTTACTACCACCAAGGGTAGAAATCTCTTGCGGGACATCAATAACAAGAATTTGATCGCATCTTTCTACTAGAGAACCAACCTATCGGCCGACAGACCAAAACAAGCTGACGGACTTAATCGACTTTTTCGTGCTTAAATGAATCTCACCAAACTACCTTAATATAACCTCAAACTGGGATCTCTCTTCTGATCACACTCCCATAATTGCTACGCTAAGTACGCAAATCATTTGCCTACCCGACGCTCCTAAGCTCGTTTCAGCTAAAATAGATTGGGATGCTTTTAGAGCTTATATCGACGAACATCTCAATACCAATCTCAACCCGAAACATCCTGACAATCTTATTGATGCGGCAAGCCACATCACTCTTGTAATACAAAAAGCATCTTGGAAATCTACCCCAGTGACAAGTCGAGATGCGCATACCACAAACAACACACCCGTACATATTCGCGAATTTGTTGCAAAAAAAGGAGAGCCAGAAACAAGTGGCAAAGAAGTCAAAATTCTATTGATAGAAACATATGCAATAGACTTACAAGAGAACTAAAGTCAGCATTGCAAGAAATCCGAAATGCTACGTTTGAAAACTATATTACTGCGTTATCAAAAGAGGACCATTCCATCTGGAAAGCGATAAAAAAATTCAAAAGACCAGTCGCCCATATCTCTCCTTTAAGAAAACAAGACGGTAGTTGGGGGAAAACTGAACAGGAAAAGGCAACCATCTTCGCGGAGCACTTATCAACTGTATTTAGTCCATCTCAGGCAAACAATAATAATAACGATCAAGAAATCGAGAACTTTTTGGACAGTCCTTGTCCAATGATATTGCCTATTAAACCTTTTTCCCCGGCGGAAGTGAAACACGAAATATTTAAAGGAAAAAACTATAAAGCTTCTGGGTTTGACTTAATCTCGCCTCTAATACTTCAACAACTATCCAGGAAAGCAATAGTGTTACTGACCACCATCTATAATGGCATGATGAGGTTAGCTTACTACCCAGTAACTTGGAAGTTCGCACAAATAATTATGATCTACAAACCAGGTAAACCACCACAAGATGCTGAATCATACCGACCCATTAGCTTACTTCCAACTATGTCCAAAATATTTGAAAGACTTTTGTTGAAAAGGCTTACACAAGCAGTTGATCTGAATGAAGTAGTACCATCACACCAGTTTGGTTTCAGAGGGCATCACTCAACAATCCAACTAACGCACAGAATAGTGAATAAAATATTTAAAGGTCTTGAGGAGAAGAAGTTTCGCACTGCCACCTTCTTGGACATAAAGCAAGCCTTCGACCACGTGTGGCATACTGGACTATTATACAAATTAAAGCTTACTCTACCCACACCCTATTATCTATTACTCAAATCTATTCGACTGCTATTTCCAAACAAAATACAATCTGGAAACATCCACATATTATTCCATCAAGTCAGGAGTGCCACAAGGTAGTGTTCTGGGACCCATCCTTTACCTACTTTTTACTGCCGACATTCCAACAACAGCTAGCACAAAAATCGCTACTTTTGCGAACGATACTGCCTTAATCGCTACCAACAAAAACGCAGAATTGGCGTCAGCTAATCTTCAGTACCACCTTAACCTCCTCGAAGATTGGCAGGTAGCAAGTAACAGTAAACCAACTGAAATCAGCACAGGTCACATTTACAAATAGACGTATTGAATGCCCTGAAGTAACAATAAGCGGTATCCGACTTCCTGTGAAAAATGAGGTAAAATATTTAGGATTAACATTAGATCGCAGATTAACATGGAAAGCACACATCACGAACAAGAGAACACAAATCAATCTCAAGCTACGACAGATAAATTGGTTAATCGGGCGAAAGTCGAAACTAACAACTGACAACAAAATTCTCCTGTACAAATGTATAATCCGACCTATTTGTACATACGGAGTTCAACTTTGGGGTTGTGCTAAACCTTCAAATACCAAAATCATCCAAAGGTTACAATCCAAAATACTAAGGATTATATTCGATGCCCCTTGGTATGTCAGGAACAAAACCTTACATGATGATTCAGGCATATCCCTTGTAGAAGGGGTAATCCGCAACCTAACCAGCACCTACTTAAACAACCTACTTGGACATCCAAATGAAAAAGCCAGTACTTTAAACGTTCCCCCACCAGTACGAAGGCGATTAAACAGAAGATGGCCTACAGATGTGGATCCATAGCAGCACTTATTAACTATTATATGTAAAACAAATTTACATAAGTAGTAATTAATTCGGAGTGTAATCACTGGATTACTTTTGCTAAGCTAATTTACTTATTACTATGTAAAGCAGATTGTAAATCTTCATTAAAAAAATAAATAAAAAAACTAATAAACGCTTAATAAACCCTGAGAATTACGCAATACAGTTAATGGTTTTATTTTGTCTTTCTAATCAAAATCTAAGAGTGTTTATAGGCAGGTCATGTATGTGACAAGATTTATAATTAATTCTAGAGTGTCTCTTTTATGTAGTACCTATGATTCTGTCGAACGATAGAAAAATCTTTCAACAAACAAAATGACAGGGTATAAGCTAAGTCATTGAAACTCTTTACTAGTGCTAATAGTTAAAAAGAGGCCATTATACAACAACTGTAACGGTTTGGAGGGATGTGTGCTATGATGAGCCTACCGATATTTACTTTTGTGAAAAGTCAGTCAAAACTTTCGCCGCTACAGTTTTGAAACGTGTAGTGAAACCTCTGAAGTACAGGTTTTTTTGAGGTTATCCTTGGATCTTTAAGCAAGACTTTGCTAAGCAACAAAATGCCTCATTTTCTAACAGTAGGGAATTGGTGTTTTGGTAGACTAGATCTGGATTAATGGGATTACAAATTATGGGTAGTTTTAGAGAGCACAGTTTACTTCAAAAGACACCTTAGCGATAATTCTTTGAAGCGAGCCCCGACGGCCTCAATCAATACTTTTCTAATGAAAGTAGTGCTTGCTGCCATAGACAAGAAACCCGGTCATCTTAAAGCGTGTCTAAAGGCTAAGAGTGTCCATTTTAAATAAATCCGTTGTAAGTGTACTTAGCAATAACCATTTAATAAATCCTAAAAATATTTTGCAAACACAGTTAATCATTTTGTTTTAGGTATATTATGTATAAGTCACATTTGCCATTTCAATAACAATAAAAAAGCACATCGCAATCAAAATGAGCGTTCTTATGGGAGGCTAACGTTGTGAGGTACAGCATTACCATCCAGCATAAAACACAAATTTTGGACCTATATTTATATCAACCTTTCTGTTCTTTACTGTATTAGAATCACCTTAAAGTTTATTCTATAATTAATATTCATTCCTGTATAGGATAGAAAATAATTTATAAAAATAGATTTCAAGAACAGCGTTATGTAGACAACAGTCAAAAGTTTAGACTTCTGTGGGTTCTTTAATATTGAGCTATGTGACGGTTTGCGGTTTAGATGGAGTTAACATTTGACTTTCTTAGCGCAAATATGTGTTTAGCTCGATTCAAAGTGTAATCAAGTTAGTGTTTTCGCTTATCAAGTATCAACTAATACTCTGATTGCAGCTGAACCAGTGAGAAATAATTTTTACAATACCGAATACTACCACTGACGATGACTCCTCAAATAAAATTCAAAACATTTAATCAAGCGCCTTAACGCTACCCTTAAATGACATTTAAAAAATTATATATGGACATCACCACACCTATCATCAACTAAATTCTACTTATTAGCTCACATTGAACAACAACTAAACTAACAACAATCCACACACCAGAACAACAAAAATAAAAATTTCATTTATTTTGGAAACGATATCAACTATGCATAAAAAGCTGACCTCCGATGTCAGAAACCTAGCAACAGGCGAATTTACCACGCACTGCAACACAAATACTCTACGGATAAATTTAAGAAAATAGGTAAGTTACAGATATTTAATAAAATATTTTAATAAAAATAAAAGTGTCACACTTACTAAAACTCAAGATGCAAACCGCTTAGCATTGTAATCAAAAATGATCCAGTTTCACTTACATTGCGGGAAGTTGAGAACTAGCTTAAAGCTAATCACTGACCTAAATTATAATTAAACAGAAAATATATTTTCACCGAGATCACTATATTACTCAATGCCATCATTTCTAACAATATTTTTATACTAAAACTTTCTACACTAATATTTAAACCTCGTTACGCAAAACACGCAGAAAAACACATTCATAATCAATGATTCAAGAAACCAAACAAACGATCCTAGTGTGCTCACTGTGGTGGCAATCACATAGCGGGCTATTATGGATGTAGCTAGTATGTCAAACTACCCCAAAAAACGCTTAAAGAGTCGACTAAATACTGATAAACGGCCACAAACAGAAAACATATGGAACACCTGTACTCATACTAATATCCCTTAAACTTCAACCCCCAATATTTTTAATATGCCCTATACATCGTCACAATAATAAACTAACAATATAAAGCTAAGAAACTTAATTGACTTTTTAACTTCATTCATTTCTTAAAGCATTTTTCACAAAGATCTCTACCTCTCTCTTCAATGGTCCATGACGAGCAAAAAAATTCTGAAAAGCTAACAATCCTAAATTGGAACTTTAATGCAATTAAAACCCAACGTTCACTATTAATATCCTTCTTGATAAGTTACAACTTAGGTAGATATAGGCTATATTTTGGGAACCAACCGTGCATCAAAAAACAATTTTAAAAATGCAGGCTATAAGGTAAATAGAAAGACCAAAACTCTAAGAAGCAGTACGAGAGTTTGCTATAATTATCAAAAAGCAGATTATGCACATTTTTCCCGATTTACTAACATCTAATGTAGAAACTGTAGACATCAAAATAAAAGCCACACACTAATTGGCATGTGTAAGCAACCTAATAAAATAGATATGCAAGTAATATTCAATTCACTGAACCTACATTAGCAGTAGGAGACCCAAAATGGAAGAATACACTATGAGGATTCAGAACATCCAACCATAAAGGTATCAAACTTGAACGATATTTCACTGTATTCCAAATCTTAACTTCACCAGAACTTACTTACTATCCCTATTATAAAGATCATCAGCCTGACACACTATGTGTGTTTTTTTAAGACTACCTCATAAAGAAAATATATCAAAAATCATCAACGAGCTTTATTCTGACCCTTTACCGGTTTCCATTTCGTTCATAAGTACCCCACAAACAAAATTTTCCGTTTAATAACCAAGCCAATTAACTAGAAAAAGTTTCTAATGGCCCTTAATGATAATTACAATGCGCTACTGAATTAAAAACACCCGAATGCATAGATGACGCAGTATCCAAATTTACATAGTATACATGAGACAACCAAAGTCTTACAAACCCAGGCACTATTACCATCCAAATTATATATTCGAGCTTATTAAAGGAAAGGGGAAGTAAGGCGTAAATGATAATAAAACAAAAACCCTTTGGTAAAACGAACACCACTCACAAACTTAAAAATAGTTTCATATCAAACATACATAGAGACGCTCTAACCAAATGACCCAGAGATGCGAAAATAACTAAAGTAATGCTAAAGCAGCATGAAGAAATTCTTTCAATAACCGACGGCACCAATAACCATTTAGAGACACAAAAAAGCTGCGGTTTGCGCCAATAACCTAAAACGCACATTTACATCAAAATTACATCTAGTTTAACAGAGTTTAACGTACCTATCATCGTTGAATTCATCAAACCAACATTACCTAACAAATTTCAAGCTCTAATTGTCAAATTCCTTGAAAGCAAATGTCTTGAAAAAATCATACTAAATGTTCTGTTAACACAAATAACTATAAAATCTCTAGCATACCTCGTAACAACATTAAATGCCAACTTCAAGGCGGGATACTTTCCAATAAAATAAAAACACGCACAGTTTTCCGTTCCCTCAACTAAAAAAAAATAAAAATTGCACATAAAACTATAGATTTACAAATCTTTTAGCATCAAACGGTTAATCGATGAAGTGACTACTCTTAATTCGTCCCTCTACATTATGTGAACTTCAAAAAAACTACTTACCAGCTCTAGAGAATAATTGAAATAATCGACTGGATTCGAAAATATACAATACACCGCTGCGTTTGTTTCTTGATGTAATCCAGGTGTTTGATAAGATCTGGTTAGAGGGCTCAAGACAATATTGCTACCTTTCCTAGGAAATATAAGTTTTCCTGTGAAAATAAATGTTGAAGTCTCGAAAACAGAAGCATATGAACCAGAATCCCGCAAGGTAGTACCTTAAGACCACCACTTTTTTGTACTTATACCTATCCCAAAAATAGACGCTACGTTAGCAACATTTGCTAAAGCTACGGCTACATTAACTTAAAGTAAGAATCAAACAGAAGAAATTCTCCTGCTACAGAATACATTTGACAAAATATGTTCGCAGTTCAGCAAGTAGAACATCTAAAGCACTCCAACCAAATTCCAAGCTAAAATATTTACGCTAGGAGAATTCTCAACTAAACCACTATCCACATTAACAATAAATCATCGAATGAATATCCTTAAATTTAGAAGTAACACTCCATGCCAAGTAATCTACGAAGCTGCACATTAATCACAAACTATGTCAGAGTTGCGCAAAATCTCTCATCAAATCTCATCTACATTACAAAGGATCCAAAATAAAGTCTTACGTTTAGCAGTAAATGCACAGGAGTATATCAGAATCACCCAGTTACATTAATAACTAGGGATATCTAGTACAGAAGAACACATTAGAGCTAACAATAATTATATTTAAAAACTTAAAGAAATGTAAAAGAGTAGCCCGTTATAACCTGAGCAGACTAAAACGCAGATTCCCCAGGACCTGCACTTAATAGACGAAAACGAAAACCACACAACGCTGACAGCAACACATCATAAGTTAGCATAGCCAATTTTATACATTAACATAATATTTGTTGATCGGACCTTTTTGGCGCACTTACAGGCACTGCAGCCTCAAGGGTTATTGTTCACTAACATGCACTTATTCTAGGACATTCACACACACCTATGGGTTGAGCGAGACTCGAACTCGCGCGCGCCTTGGTTGAACCATCTGAGCCACCGCGTCCCATTGATCTGGCCTTAGACGACCGCATTATTACTCTTTATTTAAAACGAACGCCTTAGTGGCTAAATAAACCGTCCTCCAGGCATCTGAACCCGAGAATAAACACGGGTTTAATTATTTAACCCAAACTGATTCAAGATATACCAACAAAAAACAATTTTTTTTGTAACTTCTGCGGCATGACTGTAATAACAAATCTCTTAGTTTTCTCAGAATTAGACAAATAATTTATAAAAGTATTTGAATAAGCTTTCGCATGTTTACTGTATTAATTATTATTGTGTGTCAAAACTTATTTCGTTTAATTAAAAAAATATATTACTTTATAAAATGCATTTAACAATTTTGTTATATAATGAGTTTAATAAATTAGTCTAGTTTCTAAGGACCATGGAAAAAGGTAGATTTAACCAATTTATCTTGAGAATAGAAAATTTGTCGTTTGATATTCTGCAAAAGAGGCTAGTCGTTAGTAGTTGCTTCAGTTTATTTAAATTTTTAAATTTTATTGTTTTCTTTCATCGACATCCAATTAATAAAAAAAACAATGAGTTTAGTATCTTAAGAAAGACAAATTTTGTATGTAAGATATTATTTTGTTGTATATAACAATAATATAAAAAACTCTTTATAAAATGCTTTGTTTTACAAATTTCAATAGTTAAAACTCCAATAAATTATCCAAACCGATGTGAAAAATAGGTAGATCAGGATACAAAAAAACTAAAACTGAATCAGTTGCCGAAACTCTTGCCATTAGGGACAAAAATTTAAAAGCGTAAATATGTAAAATAGTTTCTCATAATTCTTTTGAATACTTTAAATTTATTAAAACAACAATTTGAAAGTACTAGTTAATAACGCAAATAATTAAAGTATAAATTTGAAACGTAATAGATACGCAATTTAGTTTCAGATGAACTCTATCGTGTAATGTGTGAAACATAATTTTAAACATATGTTTAGAAAGCAACAAGTATTAAAAGACGGAAAGTAAAACCATGTCATATCGAATTCTTGGCTGTATTTATTTCGTTTAAAGTATTATTTGACAATCCAAAATCAAAACACAACATTTTATATCTATTAACTATAAGAACAAGAGCTACTACACTCAATACATCAATTCTTAATATAATGAAAACAATTCGGCAGTCGATGGAGTAGACCGTAATGAGCATGAATAAATAAGAATGACCTTACTGGCCAGCTCAGTTGAGTTAGATCCCGATGATTGAGCACATAGTGTGCAATCATCGCATTTTCAATGACCAATCAAATTTTTGCAAGGCTGAAACCTTAGTCCATAGGGACTAGTCGAGTAATTCGAAAAGCTTTCGAAAATAATTATACGTCATCTTTCAGTAATTTTTTCAATTTGGTCATGATATCATTTTTTGGTTTAGGCGCAAAATTCAAATTGTGAATTTTTGCTAAGTCAAACGTAACCTATATGTAGATGCATTATCGTCATAAAGTAGTACTTGTTTTTATGAGTATTTTTGCCTTAAGGTGCTATTCATCCCATCTGGTTGTTGGCAACACAACGCAGCATTAATAGTTTTGTCATCTCCACCATAATCTTAATATGACATTTTTTCCAGAGCAATATTGTTAATAGAAACTCATTGTTTCCTCATAACAGAATTGACAGAAAAGGTCTATTTTTCATTCGAAATTACAATTTGGCGCCAAAAATGGTCATTCTTAGAGTTTTCCAGCAATTGTCTGCAGACCGTTATTTGTTGTTGGGCTTAATTTTAGGTGAGTTCATGTGAATCAGTTCAAAAAAACTTACTGCATAAACCAGGTACAAATATCAAGCAATAGTATCTTTTGAAGGCCCTTTGTGCTCGATAATTCTTGACTGTTAGTATTCAGTCGATCCGAAAGTAACTTATTTTTAAACTCACGTCTCTATTAGAAAGTCCTTGAACTAATCTGATACCGTTCGTCGAGTTATTACTTTCTATTGCACAAATATGCTCTACCTGTAGCAGTTTTATTGCAGCCTTTTTCTAATATTGTTGTATTAAGACACGAATTGCACATTTTTAATTAAGCATTTTGAAACTCTTCATATTAATAAGTTCCACAGAAATATAAATACTGAACATTGCAGACTAATGCGTTTGGTACTATTCTTTAAAATATGACAAATTACACTACATGTATTCAAAATAAGTTTTTTCTTTTCTTTGTCTTTAGTAAGCTACTAGCTTGTTTATTTACCCATTTTTTTTTCTTCTTTTTAAATCATATTGTCTTCCTGCCTTTTTTGGGCGCCCTAGGGTTCTTCTTCCTGTTGGTCTATTATCTCTTGTTTTCCTTTCTAGCCTACTCTGGTGCAATCTTAATATGTGGTCATTTCGTTGCTGATGTCTATAAGCCACCCATTCTGATAAATTTATGACTTTGCAGCTCTTATCTTATATTCACATTAGGTGTTCTATCTCTCCTTGTTTTACTTTTTATTCTTCTTAAGAATTTAGAAAAAATTAATACCTCAATTCTGTCAGCTCACTTTGTCGTCTTGTTTCGAAGGCGTAGTTATTATTTGACAAACAATGCTTTTACATATTTTACATTTTACGTCTTGTTGCAAGTATCTGTTGTTCCATATAATATTCAAACAGCCGATAACTCTGTTAGCCTTCGACATTTGTTCGTTTACTACTTTTCTATCCTCCCATTATTGGTTAGCAATATGCATAAGTACTTAAATTCCATATCTTGCTCAATAATGACATCATTCAACATTAATTTTCACCCCCTTGATTCTTTGGAAATTCTCATTGCGTTTGTCTTCTCAGCCGAAATACTCATGTTTTACTTAGTGTATATTCTATTAAAGTCATATAAAAATCCCTGAAGATCATCTTCTGTATTTGCTATTAACAGGGTATCATCTGCGTATGCTATTTTATAGCCATCTAGTTGTTTTGTCTCTTTTATTATTTCTATTATGTCTACAATAATATCAAGTAAGGCTGGGCTTAATGCGTCTTCCTGTCATGTTTGTGGTCATATATTGCTTAAATTGTTTTCCATTATTCTTTACTTTAATTTTGCTATTAGTATACAAGGTCTGTCCGGAAAGTAATGCGCCCATCTTTGTTTTAAGAAATTTATTGAATCGATTTGTACAATTACTTAATATTCTTCGAAATAAATCTCTCTTGCTTCAACACACTTGTTCCAACGAGATTTCCATGCTTTATTTTTTTATTTATTTAGTTTGTTTCCCTTTTTAAATGTTTATCAAAAACAAACGATATTAATAAATGGCAAAAACTTTTTGTTTCACATAGTAACATTATACAAACGATTGAAGGATGGCCGAATCAATGAACGCGAATAGAATGTCGCACTGGCTACAAACATCAAGGATCGACAATTGATAGTCACTAAATGATGAGAAAAGTTGAACTGTGTGAAGTTTTGAGGGAAGATCTTGGCATGAAACGTGTCTTGGCAAAATTCGTCCTGCTCTTGCTATTTCTAGAGTAGAGAAACATCGTGCTGCGGTTGCTAATGAGTGGATTAAAAATGTTACTCATGAACCAGATTTTTTCAAAAAGTTTATACCGGAAGATGAAACATGGGTTTACGGTTACTATGCGAAAACAAGAAGTGTTGTTCTAATAAACGTCTCCTGATTTACCACATTCGAAAAAATATTTAAAAGTCGCAAAGAGATTCATACGATGTTAATTATGTTTCTGATTGGAAAAGCATTTACCATGATGCGTACACAGCTCCGGATCAAATTACTATTAAGGCGTACTACCTCGATGTTCTTAGCCAGTTGCGAGATGACAAAACAAATCCAAAGCAACTAATGATTTTTAGCCTCATCACGACAATACGTCCGCCTATTATTTACATTTTGTGCAGAACTTTCTGTTGAAGCAAGTAAGTTACTTACGACTGTTTGAAAAATTTAAACCACCTTTAAAAGGGAAGAGATTTCAGACCTCGATAAGATTTACGTCAATATGACAAGGCTGTTATTCGCACTTCCAATAAATGTTTTAAACTATAGAAACGATACGTGGGATTTCAAGGTTCTTACTTACAAAAAAAAAAAACTACATACACCGTTTCTTGTATCTTGTGCCATTTTTACGAAATACGTAGATTTTTGTTATTGTAACTGTAATTTTTTATGTTACATAGCTCGATGCTTTCAGAAAAAAAACTACGTAAAAATTTATACAATGTAAACACAATTTTAAATTTAGTTTCAAGATAAGGCATCATAGTGGGATTGCTAATCCTTGGGTCAAAAATGTGCTTACCAACTGTAACAAATAGCTTCTTTTTCGTCCTTTTTTTAGGTAGGGTGTTTAGTCTGCTTCTAACCACACAGTCGTGCACGTACTATGAGCCATGTTAGGCGTACCTCGATCAGGTTAAAGTAGAAGAATGAGACGGTATTTCACGTCCTCCAAAGACGAGCATTGGATGTTTACTATTGTTATTCACCTGGGATTAGAACTCAGGACCTCCGCGCACCAATATGGCACGTCGGGACCTTTACCTCGCGGCTGTCATGGTCTCACTGGAACAAATTGCAAAATAAACAATTCCAATTTTTTAAAAGTGATCTAAAAAGAACTTAAATCTTAGCAATTTACATATTAACCCAAGAATATTTTTTTCGAAACAAAAAAGCAATTTTGAGTCGATCTCCCACGATACTTTTCTTGAAAAATTAAACACAGAAGAAAAAGGTACAATTGGAATACCTAGTAGCTCCAGAGATGTTAAAGATTTGAAGTAAATATTTTGGATTGACTGTTTTTTAAAAGAAGTGCCGTAGTATAATTTTCTGATGTTTTAGTTGAAAATATATAATAATAATATATAAGCGATTTATAAATTAAGCCTATACAATTCTTATGTCTTGTCTTAAGAAGAATTGTATTAGCATAAGCAGAGCAATGTAAAGTAGTAAAACAAAATACACATTGATATTGAAAGACTATAACGCTAAAATTGGCAAACAATAAGAGAACAATGAACTAGGGATGGGACCATTCGGCTCAGGAACGCGAAACGATAGAGGACATATGCTTATCAACTACGCACAAGAAAATAACTTGTATATAATGAATACGTTCTTTAAAAAACCTGATCAAAGACGATAGACTTGGCAAAGCCCTGACGGAACAACAAGAAATGAAATTGATTTCATAATCTGTAATAATAGAAACATTGTAATGGACACGAACGTACTAAATACAATATGCGCAGGGAGCGGCCACCGTATGGTAAGAGCTAAGATATACATCAACACAAAAATAGAAAGACGGAAATATATACGGAATAAACACAGTCAAATATATACAGACAACCTAAAATTAAAAAAATCCCAATGCCAAGAAGAAATACAACATCAAGTAAATCTCATAAACGACAATGAATCCCTAAATACCTTAAACACCAAAATAACACAATGTATAACAAAAACAGCAGAAAAAGTAGCAAAAAAGACAAACCAAAAACAACAACGAATTAGCAGAGAAACACTCGATTTAATAGAAAAACGAAAACAGTTAAAAAGAGATGAAAGAAGTAGCACAGACGAAATTATAGAGATGAATAAAACAATTCGAAAAAAAATTAGAACAGACATTAGAAATTACAACAACAAAAAAGTAAAAGAAACATTAGAAGATGGAAAAAGCCTAAAGAATACCATAAAGCTAATGAATGTAGGAAAAAATAACATAACAAAACTCACAAATGAAAAGAACGAAGAGATAACACAAACAGAACAAATTATCAAACTAATAGAAAACTTTTATCAAACACTATATAACGCCAAAGTAAATACACCACATAGCAAAACAGAAACAAAAAGAATATTAGTGCAAAACATAGGCTCGGAAGAAACACCAGACATAACCAAAGACGAAATGGCAAAATCTCCAAACAAAATGGCAAACGGAAAATCACCCGGTGAAGATGGAGTAATTGCAGAAATGCTTAAACACGGGGGAACACCATATACTAAGCCTATTGGAAAAACTATATAACAAGTGTATAAGTGAATGTAAAATACCAGAAAACTGGAATAATGCTACAGTGGTTTTGCTATTTAAGAAAGGAGATAAAAGTAAACTAGGTAATTATAGGCCAATTAGCCTCTTATCAGTTATGTATAAACTCTTCACAAAGATAATAACAGAACGACTAACAAACAAACTAGACAACTATCAACCCAGAGAACAAGCCGGATTTCGGAAGGGATTTGGTACACTTGATCACCTGCAAACCATCAGAACCCTGATAGAGAAAGCCAACGAGTACAACATGACGTCATGGATCGCTTTCATAGACTACGAAAAAGCATTTGACTCCATCGAAACCTGGGCAATTCTAAACGCATTGAGTAACAGTAGGATAGATCACAGATACACTACACTAATACAGAGCATATACAAAAACGCAACATTTCAAGTGAAAATAAATGGAGAAACTAAAACAAACACAATAAACATTAAAAGGGGAGTAAGACAGGGCGACACTATTTCGTCCAAACTCTTCACTCTCGCCTTGGAAGGTATGTTTAAAGAACTGAACTGGGACGATAAAGGTATTGCGATCGATGGAGAAAATTTAAATCACTTGCGCTTCGCCGATGATATCGTACTAACAAGTAAAAATAGAGAAGAACTGGAAAGAATGTTAGTTGAATTAAATGAAAAATCAAAACCAGTCGATATGAAAATTAACATTCATAAAACAAAATATATGACTAACGAACTGATAGAAAATGAAAACGACGAAAACATAATAATAGAAAAGCAAATAATAGAGAAAGTGGACTCATACATATACCTTGGTCAAAAAATACAGCTTACTAAAAATAACCTAAAAGCATGGACAACTTTTGGGAAACTACATATGATTTTTAAATCATAACTTCCTAACACACTTAAAGCTCGAACATTCGACCAAAACGTTCTCCCAGTATTAACTTATGGTACTGAAAGCTGGGCAATCAATAAAGGCATAATCACAAAATTACAAACTACCCAAAGGGCGATGGAAAGACGTATGTTGGGAGTTACTTTACAAGACCATATAACAAACACCGAAATTCGAAAGCGATCAAAAGTAACGGATGTGGGATACCGCATATGCAAATTAAAATGGAACCGAACCGGCCACATAGAGAGAATGCAGGATAACCGATGGACTCGCAGACTGATTGAATGGCGGCTTAGAGCTGAAAAAAGAAGCAGAGAACGCCCGTTGACAAGGTGGACGGACGACATAAAGAGACACGCAGGCCATAATTGGATGCAAAGAGCAAGAAATAGACAAGAATGGAATACGTTAGGGGAGGCTTACATCCGACGATGGATGACATAGCTGATGATGAATACAATTCTCCAAAAATAACAGATTATTTGTTTAAGAATTTGTTAAATGTTAATTTAGAATTAAGGTAATAGCTAAATCCCAATAGAAAAATATTTACAAATTTTCTTATCAAGTTTGTAAGCAGTTTTTATAATATTTAATTGCATTTTGAATAATTTTGATAAATTCTTATCTACTGACCAAAAAATTGTTTAGTCAAATATCTCAAAGGTCAAATATTAAGGTCAGAGACACTAACTATTACAACGTTTTATTGCTGTATTATTGACGTATAAATTAATTATTCATACACTTTAATTTGTTTTTATAACAGGTTAGATTTATTAACGGTTTTCAAAAACTGTCTCTTCAAAAGTTATGTCAAAAACTAATTTCACAATTCTGTTAAAACTAAGTTTTCTTAGCTTATCATTATATTGCACCACATAAAAATATATTTTATTTAAATATGAAGAAACAGCGACAACACTGAAAGCAATAAAAGGCAGATGTTCCACAAGAAAGTGTTTTGGGGCTGCTATTATACAGCTGACTTGCCAACTAATTAAGATGGCATGACGCTATGTTTACTGGCGATTCTGTAAAAGCAATAATAAAATCACAAAATACTGTAAAATACGCGAATGGCTTAAAAAACGTCAAAGAAAATTAAACAGAACTGGATTTGTTTATGTTCTCTTCAAAAAATGAAAAGACATAATCAGCATGGTGAAACTGCTGAGAATAATGACAGAGGAACGCCTTTCTAAAAAGGTACTAACGAGCCGCTTAGTAGGAACCAGAACAAGGGGTAAGTCAAAACAATATAGAGGAATAGCATAGAAGACCTAAAACACATGAAAGTAGCAGGATGAAAGGAAAAAACACTAAAAAGGCAAAGTTAGTGAAGCCGTTTTTTAATGCAAGTTTATTTATTGTTCACTTAGTTAAACGGTATATAGTAACATCACGATTTTTTAATTTAAAAATTAATTAGTGATTTAAAAACATATGTAAATAGTTAGTAAATAGTTCGCTGGAACATCTAGCTACCTAGTAAACAACAGCCTCAACGTGGGCGGCACATTTACTTTACTCCGATAGAGTAATCATTATGCCTTGTACTTAGCTTCAAGCAACAGCAACTTAGCTTTAAAACCGAGTACAATAAATAGCAATTAGTTATAGCGATTAAAGCCAATCTAGGAATTTAATTCGATTCCACTATCAGCATTGATCTAAAGCAGAAATTATTAATTCGCCAATGCAGCTGCCAAGAAAACAGAAGGTTGGAAGGTATAAAGTTTAATTGAGTTTTGCATATTTTAATGGCTATAATTCTGAGATGGGGTCTTTAAAATATACCAAAAAAAGAAAAGCAAAAAGATTTTCTCCTTTTATTTTAATTTAGTTATGTTGTTATGTAGTTAGTTCAAAATCTTTTAACTTTCATTTAGTTAGTTATCGATCCATTTCAAACCCTGTTTTTCTCTTTAGGTAAAATGTAAAAAAATCTAATCAGACTGACACAAAACATTTTTTACTGTTTTCCTCTGAAGAAGGGGGAAGGTACACCTTCATAGCTGTCAGGATTCCTCACAATTAAAGTAATTTTTAGTAGACGCAATTAAATAGTCCAGTTTCCGATAGATCTTTCTTACAAAAAAATTATCTTTTGAAGATTGCACAAACATTTAAATTTTTCTTGCCTAACTGTATATTAAACGCCGGAGTGGACATGTGAACGGAACCGGGTTCCATTTCCGGAACTCTGATACCTGACAGGTGACCTACTCAGTCACTATAAATAATTAGGTACCTGCGTTCACTCGAACAAGGGGCAACATTGACGGTTGTCTAAGACGCGGTACTTGCAACATCGCCCCGCACCAGAGAAGGTGCGCAACGACCGGGCTGAAAAGGCGAACATGTGAGAACATTAACCTTTCAGTTCCCAGGTTGTGCTCCAAGCGTGGGGAAAAATCCTTTATATTTAGATTTTAGGTTGCAATTATTAGTCAATTAGTAAGTGAGACTTCTAGCTACTTTTTATTATATCTCTTTCTTTACCCTTACTCCAATGCGGCAGATATCCGCTTGTTCACTATATTACAAGTTTTTCAATAAATTGTTTAAATCCCTAGAAGCATCAGTAACTATATCATATACATTACAACTTTGTTATAAACGGAAAACAAACAAATCAAAACAGGAACGATAAAAATTAAATAACATATTCAATGATATTGTGTAAAGGTTTATTTGTGATCAGGATAATACCATGCTTTATTGCAAATAAAAGTAGATTTTCGGAAATTGTTCTTTTTGGGTCCTACTAAAATTGGAGTTGTAGTTGGTCAAAATTGGTATCTCATTACTGGTCACCCATGACCTAAATTTATCTACATACTTTAGCATCTCTGGTATTGAGACTAAACAGGTCGCAAGTAGAACATTGCAACTCAATTGTACTATTCTGCTATAAAAAACATGCTGGTCACTCCAAACTTCTAAATAGTTTTTGCACAGGCACCCAAAATTAACTAGACGCTTTAGTCCATGGACCAAGTGACTTCAGCGCCCAGCACTAATAAAATCTTGCCTTGTAAGCAAAAGCAAAATTATGCTGAAATGTCCAAATTTTGCCTCCAAAATGTTTTTGGGCCCAAAGTCATCTAATACCTTTCAAAATATTGCTAGAGTGGATACCTTGATTTATTTTAAGGGGTTATACCTGTAGATCAAATTTTACTCAATGCCACGGTAGATAGTCTACCTTAAGGATGCATAACCACGTTCAATAGTCTTAGACATCTACTAGACAATTTCCTTGGGCCTGCTCAATTGTAAACATTTTCTCATCTATGAAAAAGTATTCGCCAGTTAACCAGCAGCGATGCGATACTTAGATTGTTGAAATTTGTCCTTCCATAGATGTTTATTGGCATCTATAAGATACTGCCTTTTTCGAAATTTATGTAAAGGTGGTAGAATATTTTTAATTAAAAGTTTCCCGATTAATATTATTTTTTGCAACTTTTCTCATTGACACTCGTGCATTCCGCCCAGCTTCCTTTCGAATAATGTTCAACCTATGGGATCTGACAGCTTATTTTTTTTCCTCTGTTTGTGCAACTTCATTATGCCCGAGCTCTTGAAACAACTTGTCAATGTCACTTAAAAAATGCCAATAATAGAATTGTGACTATTGGAGGATTTTCCATTGCAAATAAGAGATTAAATTAGCAAAAATTTCAAAATATTAAACAACCAGCTTAAATAAAATTTTACTTTATTTATTATTGTAAGTATTTGTAGTTCTTAAAGCAGTGTTGATGACAGATGGGTATTTTGTTAACTATGAATGTTATAAAGCCCACCACAAATTCCATTCCAGATCGGAAATTCAGCGGCGTCCCTTATAAAGCCAAACTGAAAAGTTGGTAATCAAACGTGAGGCAATAACTAGTGCATTGAAGTTGCTTTTGATTATTAAATTGCTCGTTCAAATTAAGTATCAATTCGGCATTCGATTAATTAAGAGCGCAGCCAACTAATTCGACGCCGAGCAGCTTTCGGCAAGGCAGCGCGCAGAGGAGTGTCAGAATTGGCCTCCTCGGGGGAGGCCCTAAAGACGCAATAAAAATGCAAATACCAGCAGAACTAATAACTCATAGACTAATAAGGCGAGACTAAAATTGATGATATGCCGGATATTAAAGTGTCTGCAGCTAAGGAGCCGATTGTTGAGGAGCGGCGCGGAGCGTCCTCGCCCGCGATCCCTTTCAGGTGGAGCAGCGGCGATGGGGGGTCGCCGCATGGGGCACAGCCACCGAGAGGAGCACCTTCGACAAATTGTAATTTATCGGGCCCGGGCGGCCGTATTTCGGCTTAGTTTTTCTCGAAATAAATTCGCCGGTTTACGTGTGGCCGCGTCAGTCCGGCGGCGGCCGGAGGCTGTGGGAACGGCCGCCCGACCGGCTTCTGCATTATTAAGCGGCTTGTCAAACCTGCAATTGTGAACGAATTGTCGGATCCGAATGGTTAATTGTCTTCATTTGTTAGACGCTATTTGCTGCCTTATCGTGCGAGGCTCACAAAGCCTACGCTCGGACGCTGCTCGCAAACGTCAGTGGCGTGCTGCATCTTGATGCCGGCCGGGCCGGTATCCATCAACCTTTTGGAAGCTCGTTCGCAGCCGCCTTTTTTGGATGCCGTGCTTTTATTCGGCTTTGGCGCAAAAGCAAAAAGTGCCAGCAGTATGACATCCTCTAGTAGCCAATTGTGTGGCCACTTGTACCTCCAGTATTCAACCATTTTTTTTAAATTAACGGTTACCATGAGACTTTATCTTTATTTTTTGTTTTCAACATATTAGCAGTAAAATAACAAAACTACTTTGGCTTCAAATCACAACACCTAATGAAAAAATGTAAAAACAAGACGTTGATGTATTAATGGAACAAACGACAAAAATATCAGCAATATTTAAAGCAAATAATGTCAATTGATAATTGATATTTCTTTGAAAAAAAATTTTGATTAGCATTTTTATAATACAATTTTATTGTGCCATTACTACTATCACGATGTGCCAAAATTGAAAATGTGATATATATACAATTGTCTATATAATTTTTTTATATCCATGTTTCAATTTATCATGTTGTTCTTGCTAGAGTTGTTGGACCGTAGTCGCAATTTGGAAAGTCTTGACATTTCGTCCACAACTGAACGACATCTTCAGAAAAAGAATTTTCTTCTGAAGATGTCCGACCACGGCTTAGCAACCTAAGAACCAACAACACTATGAGAGAGTATTACTTTAATTACTGATAATGATCTGATTACCCAAAGATCAAAGCAGAATGATAGATTATTAAGTCTTCAAAGCTTCCTCAGAAGCTTTATTGAGAACTTGTAACGTACACATTCATAGTGTAGAGTAAATTCTACAAGTTTTAAAGCGTGTGCTTGTTTCTATCTGGGTTGATTATTTATAGATCCAACATCAATAAATCTTTGAATAGTTTGAAACAAGTCTCTACAAAAAGCCACTGCTATGATCGAGTGGTTACGAGCCAATGCTTTTCTATCCGGAAACCCAGCGCCTGGTCGAGTTTGAGTCTTTAGCTTCTAGAGGTTTTAGTGCTTGTAAATGCGCCCAATAGAAAAAAAAACCTACAAAGTTTAACTCTTTGGGGGCTTTTAACACTTTTTTGGTTTTCTTGTAAAGTTCTCTGATTTTTCCTTTGTTGGACTCATTTACTGGCAATGCAGTCTTGAGGGTGTGCCTACTAACAGAGAAGGAAGGCTCATAACCATAGCTCCACGGCGGCATAGCTATAGTTATAAGCCCAATTATATCATAGAAGTTACACAAAAATATCTTATATCTTCCCACTTTTGCAGGGCAACTAAAAAATATTAACCTTGCCCGCTCTCCCCCCCGCTAAAAAAAGTAAAATTAAAATGCCTAAAAACGCAATTGTTAGATTATTTTTACCTGATGAATAGTATAGACAAATTGGTTAAGATAATCAAAATAGTTAATAAAAATATATGGCCCTTGAATCGTAATATTTGCATTGTATGATGCTTATCTCCTATAAAAATAGTAACAAAAGCAATATAAACCAGAATTACAAGAGCATATGGTTTTAAGCCTAACGAAAAGAATTAATCTTAACATGATAGTAAGCGACATTAGTTTATTTTGCCTATTCAGGCTATTATAAATACAGTAAAAACATATAATTCTATTTACATTGTTTAGTAAGCAAATTTTATCTAAGCCAAAAACATTAAAAAACTTTTATGAAAACTACTGCCAATTAAATTTGACGATCCCTTGATTTATTTCTGTAAAACGAACAATAGAACAACCTACCTAAGTGATACTTCTAGATGGTGTTCTAAAAAAAGCTTAACCATTTTAAAATAGTGTTGCACTATTTTTATTGAATTTACGCTCTAAAATTTATTTTCATTCCTTAGTTTGGTACAAACACAAATTTTAAATTTTTAAATTAATTTTAGTTGACAATATTTAAGCATAGAGAGTAAATGAGGTTATTACATTTTGTTATTCGATTTTTTCTTTACTATTTTAAAATATGAAAAATTTTAAGAATTTTTGTTAATGTTTATTATGGATTTTTAATGACTCGGTACTTTATTTGCCGTTTTTTGATCTTTGTCGAAACTCAGGTAATCAAAAAAGTGTCTGAATATTGCTAAAAAGTATTTATATTTATAATTGTTAGATGACATTATAAATTAAAACCGATATAGTGCTTCAATTTTGTCAAAAATAATTAAAATACAAGTCCCATAAATGAGCACAAAATAAAATTTGTATTTTTTACTTAAGCAGCAAAATATAATATAGCGATAAAGTTAGGTAGTTGTGATCCTTTTCTATTAATAATTTCACCCTAAATACACCTTCAGAGTCAATTTCTTGTTCTATAGTATCTAAGACTACTTTAGAGCGCTATTTAAAATATTGAATTTGTTAAAGCTTTACTACAGTTCTTACACATCTGGTATGTTCCACACATATATGTAAGAGAGAGTATACATCATATGGCTTGATTTGTTTTTATTGATATGTCTTTCCAGAATGCCTTGTATGTTAGCTAAAAGTTCTTTGATTATTTCTACTCAGATTTGCTTTTCGCACGATCGCTTGGTGAATGAGTTGAGTAACTGTCTTTTTAATATTGAAAAAAGTCAATAGATTTGTGAACTACTACCACGTATTATTTTTAACAACATGAGTTTCAAATGCTCTGACTTCTTCTTTGGTCACATTGTAAAAAGTTATAATTTATGACATGTCTGGTGATCCATCAATAGTAGCAATATGGCACGTTGCAGATAGAAGAACAAAGACCTAGCCCTTTTTTGAAATGTAAGACGATAGCACTGTTGTTGTACTCAACTTTAGGCAAATGGATCTTATGTTTATAAAAAGAGATGTAGTTTACGACAGAAAAGAGGGGACCAAAATTATTTTTTTTAACGGATCATACCTACTTACAACAACTCTAAAAAGGGAACAGCTTTTGTAAAGGTGTCCCAAAAGAAACGCAAGTTAGTTGCGTTCTGCTTGGTGACATTTTATGGTAAACACATTGCGGTTAGTCAATATGGAGTGCTACTTGACGGAAGAGTAAGTGACGATTATAAAAATTTACTATGAGCTTGTAGAATGTTTTGCCAAGACTGCGCAAAGTACATGGCATTTTTGGACAGATAAATGGACCAAATAAAACAACTGTAAAAAGACTAATTAAAAAATGTAAACAGACATGTTCGGCTGCAGACAACAAAAAATACAGGCCAACTTCAGCTCAAAACATGGACGCTGCTAATATCGTCCAAAAACCTCAATGCGACTGAACATTTCAGAAAACATCATAAAGCGAGTTTTAACAAAAGATCTGCATCTGTACCCATTCAAGATTCAACTCATCTAGGAACTAAAGCGAGTTGATTATTTGAAACGCCAGGTATTTACCGATTAGGTACTAGATACTCAAGAGGTTACTACAATTTTGCTAAGAAAATCTAGACAAGGCGCATTTCCACCTTAGAAAATTATCTGGTGGTTCAAGAACGGCCTATGCATACCCAAAGAGTAACATTTGCTGTGGATATAAGCCAGTGAAATGATTGAGTTGTTATTTTTTGAAATTGAAGAGGGAAATGCAATATCTATTAATAATGAATGTTATCATGACATGACAGTGGCATCATTTAAATAGCATAAATTTGGATAACTTAGAGTTTCGGGGCGGCACCACCCGTCATATGATGCGTAAAACAATCGAATGGTTGGAGCACAAATTTAATAAGACGTTTATCTCTTAAAATAGCGAAGTGAACTGAGCACCAAGATCTTGCAGTTTGTAAAGATTGCGAAAGTAAGAACCGAGCTATCGAAGAAATTGAGCCACAGTTGCGCAAATAAGAAATTAAATTTTTTGTTGGAAGAATTCGAGACTGTCAAATGAACCGTAGGGGATATTTACCAAATATCCTATTTTCAATTTAATGGCAATGTTTACCCTTTAAAATTGCTAAATAATAAATAAAGAAAATCTTTTTCTTTAAATTAAATCTCGTTTCTGTGGGGACACTTTTTACAACGTAGCTATTGATCTATCGATGGGAGAGTCTATGAAAAATATCAGCAACATAAGTTTTATAATAGATTTATAAACTTTTTAGTTAATTTAATACATCAATCAAAAGAATATTTTGGTTACTGATATTAGGCTTTGGAACACTATACTGGCTCTTTTTAAATTGCTTACAAGTAGGTATATTTAGAATGGAAATCTCCGCGTATTGAGAAACGGTCGCGTCTATCGTGTTAGCACCAATTATGTATATATGATTGTAACATTTAGTTGAAGTCGATTCCTCGTTTTGAAATATCCTTCATAGCATTAAAGGTTTCAAATATATTAATTTGAGAACAACCGATTCGATATTGTACTATTCTAGTGATGTAAGTCCTTCACAATTATAATTTATAAAAATTTTCAATTCGAGAACATAAGAGAGTGATTTTTGAAGTGCATATATATTGAAGGCTCAGCTTGTGGAATGACGACAGGAACAGTGGCGATATATAGTAAAATTACAAAAATACCAAACAGAGACATAAAAAGCTTCATAAGGTCTAAGGCCTAAAAGAGCGAGGCGGAAGTGAGGGAGGGACCTTGATTTCAAAAACACGGTAATAGTAACTTATTCTTTATTTGATCTTTAGGGCATTGTAAGTAAAGCAAAAAGAAATCATTGAGCTCATATAAGAGAAACTGAAATAGTCGATCAAAAAGCTCCTGGCAAGTGATTTTGCCTCAATAAAGTTCTTATAAATTTTATAAATTTACATAAAATAGTTTAATACTGCAACAATTTTAAATAAAGACATTAGACAAATATAAATAATATTTAACATCAATTACCTGAAATTTATAGAAGTGCATAAATTTAATACAAAAAAAAATGGCAAGCCATTTTAATCCAGAACTGTAGCTGCAACTATTCGAGCGAAAACACGTTGTCTTGAATATCGAATGTTACTATAAATATTTCCACAAAATTATTAATAAAATTTAATACCCTTCTTCAGTATTATCGTTTAAAATGGCAATATTTGACAGAAGTAGGAACTTGTCATTGATTTTATAAAAAGGCATTTTATTGAGGTTTATTAATTACACCCTGAAGTATTGCAACTAGAACACTACAACTACAGTTTAAAATCTGAAGAGATTAAAATTTCCGGAAGAAAGTTTAGTACTCTGAAGCGCCTTAAGTGCTAATTTGTTTCAGAGGAGTTCTACTAACAATCCTAATCATTACAGAGGGTGTTATTGCGGTTACTCATATCAGCACAACTTCTGATACTTCTGATATCCTGATATCACCACACAACAACCAAAGTAAAATAATTTTTAAATTGTGAGTCTTCAAAGCGCGCGGTTGTTTCTACTTAGGTCGGTTATTTCTATATCCAATATATTATAAATATATCTTTGAAAGGCACATAATCCTTTATAAGACTATTTTTAGAGGTTTTGGGGGATATCATGATATCTGAAGTATATAATGCAGTTGCACCATTGGAAATATTCAATGCCTATGATTTTAAAATCAATTAATTTAAACTCAGTTTGATACATTTTCATTTTTCTATCGCAACTGATAAAGATTTATCTGGTTTATCAGTCCCCTAAAAAAAGCAAATAAGTGATCTCAACATATGTGTTAGGTCGGTCATTTTTCCCTATTGGATAATATAGAAAGACACAAAAACAGTCAAAATAGTGGAGCAAGGTACGATCAGTGAAGGCATTACAATTAACATTGCACTTTTTTTAACTGATGCTTTAAAATAATTTCTTTAGACTCTCAACCTGGCACAAACGCATATTTTTGCAATTTTTTAATAAATAAGTTCATCATTCTTCCAACATAAAGATTAAATTGGTCTATTATGTTTTGTTACATCAAACTTTGGCATTCCATTTTTGTCATTTTAGGAATTTTGAAATTCCAAGTGCCCCCATTAACACTCATTGTTACCACAGAATTTAAAAATTAGACAAAATTGGAATGTCGAAAGGATGTCTAGATGTTGCTATAAAATGTGTCTTTGTCAAGCTCTTTATAATTAAAAGCGATTTTAGTGAAAACCGATCTGTTGCTTCAATTCTGTCAATTATTGACTTCTACTATAAAAGAGTTTAAATGATCGGTCCCATAAATTAGCATAAAATACCATATACACTTATTTTATCTAAGTAGAGTAGGTGTTATGTCAGATGATTGTTCAATACTAGCAATGTGACACACTGTAGAGAGAACAACAATCTGCCCCTTCTTTGAAGCGCAAGATCCGATAGCACTGTTGCTGATGTGCCTAACTTTAAACCAAAAGGCTATTCGTTTACACAGAAGGATTCGTAATCTACAACTGTTGAAGGACTTCTATTTTTATTTTTTTAAATTGTGAATTCCACCCATATAGAAAAACATTACTTTAAAGAAAAGCATCCAGTGGAGTTTTAGTTAATGTTCTGCTCTCAATATTATGACTTTTGGTTCAACTGCAATGTGCTCAGTAGCACATTGTCTTCAAAATTGAAGATAACTTTTTAACTTCTACATTGACTAAAATCTTCTTTGCCTAGTCCCCTTTGAATCTATCATCCTCAAGAAATCATAATAATGCTTCAATAGATTAAAAATTAACCACATTTAATTACAGATAAAAAAATCTTCGTCGTGTATGAGAATGATTCTGTTGAAGAATAATAGGACGTCCGACTTATTTATATTGCTTATTGTCTGCCAGCTCAACACTTCTCAATACAAGGGGGACTTATATTAACCAGATAAAAATAGAATGCTATTTACAAAAATTCTAATAGGAAAAAGTTAATAACAACTACACCGAAGTACCAAAATAAACATAAACAATTCAGTTGTGCGAGAGTAAAAATTTTAGGTACTGTATTTTCTAAAAAGCAACTTTTGCTGGGTGGTTTGGTGTTTCAAAAACTACTATCCGCTCTAAATGTTAGATTTGTTGGAATAAATGTTGCTTTTGTTATTATTGTTTTAATTGTTTTTAAGAATAATGGGCATCCGCTATTTTAATTAATTAATAAATAACAACAGCTGAAAGGTAATTGCAGCTATCTTGTATTTCTTTAGTGGTACGTGGTTCGTTATAGACACTGATAATAAGTACAGGTATAAAGTTAATACCATGGAGGCGACTTTTGGAAGCGAAGGGGTGGAGGTGTTAATCTCCCGCGGAGCCCTGACAATCTCATTACAACCAGCGTTACTTGCACTTTTGGCCACACCTACGTCAGATCGCTATTGTTAATACAACAAAGATGATTCGAAGATAACGCGGGCCTTGCTGTACTAACAAATTAGCTTTATGCGTCCGCGTCTGCAGGCGCAGCGCATGGGAAATGGCAGCTAATAACCAGAGCTGGCCGTAACGACGTCGCGGCCCCAATTAGAGATAATTAACGGGGATTTATTCGCTTCCATTCTGCGTTTGGAAAACCGCGACGCGCATTATTAATCCCGGGGTGTATCGGCCGGCCGGCGATCGGCCGATCTCCGATCGCCGGGGGTACTAACGAGAAATTGAAATGGAGTTAAATGTTCTCTAAACGCGTTCGTGGAATTAAAACAAAACAAAAATCGGATCGGCCGCTGGAGATGCAGCACTCGATAAGGTGGAACATGTGTGAGGTTCGATAGAAACCAGCCCGAACGAGATGGGCTATCGTTAATTAAATAACGAGGTCTGTAACGAGCCGAGATAAAAGTCGAGAGCACACCGGGTCCTAACAATGTAGAAAAGGGGGCAAAAAGGCTCGGACCAAATGTAAACGTTTCGCTGGAACTCGCGCCCGTAATTAACCGGCAATCCGCGGCTCGGAAAGGACGCGGTGCGGTACGGGCGCATTGTTAATTAATTAGCGCGTCCCGGATTCTTGGGCATTTTATCGGCCCGCTCGGAAACAACGGCCATTAATATCGGGCGACAGTTATGAGCCCCGATATCATTTATTACCTCTAAAACCGATCATAAACTTAATACTTTTACCCGGCTGTCGAAACCGAGACGCGGCCGCTTCCTTCCCTTTCGTTTTCGTCCTCGTTCGCGGATTTGGCCACTGGCGCGGAAAGACAATCCGGCGCGGACCGTCCCCGCTCACCGTGCGAGCGCCGCTAAATAAACATTTAAAACTGTAATATATATGTATTAGGTGTAGCTTTGTATTGTGATCCCCGAAATAATCGAAGCCTTTGTTCGCCCAATGGGTGTCCCGCCGAGTTAAAAATTGATCCATTACCGCAATCGGGCCGGGATCGCCACCACACCGCACTCTGGTGGCTTTCTTTTGAGATTCAACTCACCTGCCTGAATGGGCTTAAGTTTAAACACTTCATGCATAAAATCGGAATTTCAATTATGAATTGCTAAGAAAGCTACTTCTTATAGAGCTGAATAAACGATAATATAAGCGATAAAATAAGTAACAATTTTTTTTATTTTATGCAAAAAAAATTTAAAAATATCTAGAATAGCCCATTTACGTCGATAACACTCTAAACTGTATTGAAAATGCAGTAAATTAATTTGTAAATAATAAAATTAACTGGAGACTTCGATGATGGAATCAACAACAAACCCGCCTTCAATGTGAAGTAATAATTTAATTAAATAGTTAAACATCAACGTAATAAAAATTACATTATTTGATCTTTATAACAAATTTAAATGCAATACTTTTAATCATAAAAATTAAAAAAATTACATTTTGTTTTTTGCTCGTAAGACTAATAAATTTTAAGAAAATCATATAAGAAAACAAAATCTATATAAAATTAGCAATATCAAACATTCGAAATAATTTCAAAATAAAAATACATTTTCAATTAATATCACAAATGGAGTAGACTAACACCAGTAACATTAAACAAGAAATGGCAGTCCGTAGTAAGTAAATTAAATTAATTACAACAAATACTAATTAAAAATAAAAATAAACAAGTATTACTTTACTAAAACGTACTTTTAAAAACCAAACCAAGGCTTTTACCTTACTATAAACCATTATTTTCCTCCCTACCCCAAAAAAAAATAAATATTTCAAAATATTAAGAAAGATATAAAGTTAGCAATAACAACAAATAAAATTAAGATATTTTGAATTAATCTTTTCAATCACTTAAATCAACAATATTATAAATACGTAATATAAAATCTATAAATGATACTGTAAAAGTTTAAATAAATAATAAATCAGAGCAGCGTTGTAGAGCCACAAAAGCTGTAGTTAATAAAACAATAATAAAATATTTTTTTGTTATCATTAAGTTTTTAAATAAGGATAGCTGTTTGAAATTGGTAAAATTTTGTATAATACAACAAAACATATATTTTAATCGTATAAAAATAAAGGATAAAGGCAACACAATATTTTTGACCAGAAAAGAAAAAATACAAAATATAATTCGAAATATATTGTTAGCAATCCAAAATTTTAGAAAAAAATTTTGTTATCCTAGCGAGAAGAGTACAACCTAAAATTTTATTTCTCACAGAATCAATTCAATCATCATTATGTACCAAAAACGGTTGTCAGCTCTTTAGCTAAAGCACTGGAGTTTTATTTCACTTCAAAACGAATATCTTCTGAAAGTGCTAGATTTAATGACAGAAATAGTGGCCACAGCACATATTATCCAATAAATGGATTAAAAAAGAATGTTTCCTATGATTTTCGTTCCAAGTTTGGATAATGATCTTGAAACAATTGGGCATGTCGTTAATATTTTACGTTATGCTAGGCTCCAAAGCAGGCTTATCGTGATGTATCCTTGGTTGAAAGATAGAGGTTTCACTTATTTTAAAGTTAAGTAAAAAAGAACTAATTAAATGCTTTCAAAACTGTAAAAATAATAAAATAAAACAAAACTAGGTTTTTTGCAAGACAGTGGGTAGTTTATACAGTGGTGTAAGTATGGTTATAGACAAACCATAGAAATAGACAGACAATAGCGATGGATGGCAACGTTTTCTTGGAAGGAGATAGTAACTACTTCAGATATAAATACAAGGTTAGCATGTGGAAATGTAGTATCGAGTCGCAGAACTATGGGTTTGCAGGATATCGAAGTTCAATGGCATTAGGTTTAAGCTGTGAAAGATGAAAGCAGCAAGAGTCTAAAAAATACTCGCAAGCCACATATCCAAGATGTATTTGACTTGATGATAACCAATAAGTGAAAAACATCCGGTTCACTAACGAACACAGTGCTCTTGTCACAAAAATTTGAAAAATTTTCATCTATGAAGATTTGAAGAACACAAAAATTTTTGCAAAACTCTTACTGCAAACATTTGCTTCAGTTATACAGCCTGGATCCATAGACGTTTTTTGAGTGTCTGGTGGTAGGTTTGGTACGAGACACCAGTCTATGGAATACTAATACATTAGCAGTCCTCATTCTAAAAAGCCACGGTTAGAATTGCTTATTCTAAAATAAATAGCAGTTCTCTTTTGGGATCAGAAGCTTTTGTTGATACATTGGCTGTCTTTTCATGAGAGCCTTACACTAAGTGGTACTGCCAGTCACTAAAATGACTCCGTCGGCGTAATCAGCAACGCCGCCAATAGAAAATAAAGGCAGTAACACAATTGCAACATTGCAGGTTTTTGTGCTGCTTTACGTCCCACATTGGCCAGATTCTAGGAGTAGCAACTACTCTCTTTTTTATGCAATAAAAAGACAGTTTATGGTAAGAAGTTTCTCTTTAACGACAAGATTTATGGTTCGTCGCAAACTTCAGAAACAACTACAAAAGTGCATATACATTGAAGTGGAATAACTCTAATGATATATGTACTCACTTCCATTTAGAAAACGTTAGCACGGGTAAAACAATTTTAAACCTCCCAAGTACATTGTTTCATTTACTTAACAGTTTGGACCGATTCGGCCAAATTATAATTGTTGCTTAATAATAAAAGACGCAGTTTGAGGCATTATTTTTCTGCTCATCTTATTCAACAGCCAGTTATTTAATTTTATATTAATTATGGCATCTATGCAGTGTTTATTATATACACAATAAATAAAATAAATTTTAGATGTACCACAAATCTAGGTACTTGAACTAAAAAATTATTATAATTAGAACAAGGTAGAGTGATATTTACCCTCTCTAATCAAAATATTATTTTTTTAAGTCTGATACCTCTAGGCAGGTCGTATTTGATAACATTTATGCAATGGTGCTACTACAATTAAATTAGATTAACTTGACAAAATGTTGAAAACGAAGATATGAAGTCAACAGACAACAGTTTTTAAGTACTATGCTTCGAAATACAATTAAAAAAAATTAGAAAATCTTGTTCATCATATTAACAATCATTGAATAAAGTTTCAGTACTAATTATCTAAACACCACTATCCAGATGTCAATTATCCATGTACAATTTCAAGAAAATGTTGATATGCAATGCAATTGAAAATTACAGTTTTTATTTCTAAGAATTTAACATTAACGTCCCTTGTTAGTGCAAGGTGCCTGTTAGAAAGCCACATTTAGCGCATTTATTTTTTTATACACTAGCGTATAACATTTGAGTTAGTTGACTTTAAGAACATACGAGTATTAATAAAATTAACATTTAATAAGTTATAACAAAACACGTTAATATACAAATAAGTAATCCGACTTTATCGCTAGGTACTATTCGACTTTTCGATCACCAATATTCAAAGAGAATACTTTAAGTGTGCTGGTGTGCTAGACTTATCAATTTTTTCTCTCTTTTTATCACTCTGCCCCCTTTCTCCGTTTCTCTTTTTTTCTTCTTCCTCTCCCTCTCTTACTTTTCCTTTTTTACCCTCTCCCCCTTCTCCCCCTTCTCTTCCTTCCTATTTTTTTCGATCTTTCTCTTTATACCTCTCCCCTCTCTCTTTTTTCCTGTTTACTTCTCCCTTTTCTTACCTCCCTCTCTCCATCTATCTCTCTTTCCATCTATCTCTCTCTCTCTCTCCATCTCTCTCCCCCTCTATCTTTCCCTTTTCCCTTTGCCCCTTTCTTCCTTTTTTCTACCTCTCCTTTTTCTCGCCCTTTCTTTCTCCCCCCCCCCTCTCTCTTGCACTAAGCAGGACTTGCAACATAGCGTGAGACCAAGAAAAAGAATTACAGAGGCAGGAAAAAACTATTGCCGAAAAATGCTGTCCTCGACTTTTTCCTGCAATTTATTTAGTGCTAATGCATTAAATAATGATAGTAATAATGCGTAGCTGTGTCTAGCTTTTTTTTTATTCTCGCCTCTTCACGTACTTTTTGTTGTAGCTGTTTGTTGCCCATACGGTGGTAGAATAGTTCCTTTCTCTCTAATATTTATATCAATATTTTTCATTAATTTAAATATTCACTGTACGTTGGTTTTGCTTCTGACCAACTTACCATATCTTATTTTCTATCTTCATCGACCTGGCCTTTTGGATCCAAAACGATTTTCTCTGCTGGTTTCACTGTATAATTTCCGCAGTATCGCTTTGTTTCGGTATGATATTTTCTGTTTTATTTTTTACGCATAAGATTTTTCTTTTTATTCCATTAAAGAAAATTTTCTTGTACGCTTCATCAACTTTTGATTATATATATATCTTTCTTTTGCTTTGACGCGTTTTCTATTGGTTTTGTTGCCATTTGTTTACAGGTTATTGTTTTCTTCTTTCTCTAATCATCTGGATATTATTCTTTGTAATTTAGTGATTTTGTTTTGTCTTCTTTAAATCTCAATAAATGATCCGCTGTGTTAACCATGCAATGTCTTATGATACTCCATGTCTTATCTACGTCTACTTCATTTTGCGTTGTTCCCTCAAATCTCTAAGATTTCCTCTAATTTCTTTGTATTTTCACGTTTTAATTTATCAATTTTTTTTTTGGATTTTCCTCTTTTTAAGTCCTTAAATCGCATTTTACTATTAACAGATTGTAATAACTATCTACGTCGCTGCCTGAATATGCTTGATATTTTGATCTAAATTTTGATTTTTGTTTCACGAGTATAAAATCAATCTGGTATCTTCTGATATCAACGAGTATTTTCTAAGTATATCTTCTACGTGGGTCAAATAATGTGTTTGTTATTGCTAACTTGTGCTTTGCACAAAAATGTCAGACGTTTACTCCTTTCATTCCTTCCCCATAATTATTATCGACCCTCAGTTTCGACCTCCACTGCTTCGCTAATAATGACATTCTAAGGCCTCATTAATATTAAGTTTTTCTCTATTTTGACGTTTTTCATTATTTCTTCATATACTTTTTTTCACTCCACCATCATCATAGTCTGTAACCGGCGTATTTTTCTCAGTATTACTCTTTCACTCTTGAGTATATAACATTTCGTTTTTTTTGTCCAATTTATTTTCTCATAATAAATCCTATTCTGGCTTGTCCATTTACAACAGCAGTTTTTATTATTCTGTATTTGTCTTCTTGTGGGTATCTTTATTCATTTATTCTGAGCATATCTTAATATTTCATTACTTGTTTGATATTTGCTGGTTCCTTGTTTTTTCCCAATATTTTAGTTTCGCTTTATTTGGACTTATTTCTGTCTGTTAGTTGTTCTCATTTGAAGATCCTATTGGGGGACAGTTTTACTTCCGGAGTCTTTAACTACTAAAAACCTCATACTACTAGGTGTTGATAATCTTAGGCGAACCAGATTTTCCCGTTGTTTTCCACAGTCATCCTTAAACCTTTGGCTCATACGTATCTGAATACAATTCTTTTTTCGTGCTTCTTGTATTTGCTATGGTTATACCGCTTATTAAAAATAGAATGCACCACGGAAATGCAGAGGAGATATGTTTATCCACCCCTTATATATAAGCAAATAATTTTTTTTGCATTTATTATGCAAATATAAATTCTCAAAGATAATATTAGTGTATTAAACATCAAGTTTTCCCCAATTTTCAAAGTGATGCAGGACTTGTTCACACCATAAACGAAAGCTTCTGTTAATGTTTAACTTTAACACTATGTGCTGAGTTATCTACGTGTTTCAACTGTTATTTGCAACAGTTTTATTTTTAGCTTTACTGTAAACACCCACAGCTCTTAATGAAGCCATTGACGTTGTGTTTATTTAAATAGGAGCCTTTACCATAAAATTCTAATTAAATCCATTGACTGGAGAAAGCAACCGGCGCAATCAACCGGCAGGCACACTTTCAGGCCAATGTTTACGTCGAGCGAATGCATTTTAATCGTGTTTTTGCACTTCGCCGCTAGATATTTGATATGCAGCACAAAAAGCCACCTCTAATGACTTAATTAGCCGAAATAAAAAATATGGCACTAAGGCTTCCTGACAGATGAATGAATCCGTTTCAGATAAATGTTTAAGATTACATTATGCGCATTTACAAATGTTTTACGCTTTACAACACCAATCAGCGATAAATTTATTCGGTCGGGAAAACACTGCGGCATTTTAATAGGAATGGTCGTACATAATCGTTTAATAAATGGGTGCTCGGCGAATGCGATTAGGATGTGTGTGTAAAGCGTCGCCACTAAAAGCAAATTTAATTTATGCACCAACAGATTTCTTTATCCGTATCAATTGCTACTGTTTGTATAATCAAGAGCAGACAGTTAGCCGTTAGAAACAACTCATGTTTGCTTTACATCACTTTTTTGCCTTTTAATCGGCTTTACGTTTTTGTGGCCCCCGTATATAGATTTTTGTATATTTAAGAGAGATCATAATGTTTCATCGAACAAAGGAGGCGCAAGACATTTTTGTATTATCGGGGAGATATGAAATATTTATGTGACAAGCAAAATTTACGTTTTCAGAAGCTATTGTCGCAGAAAAAAATATTATTGCAAAATTTTATGAACGTCACTACAGGCAGTTTTTATTTTACTCTCTTATAAAACCTCTCAGCACTTCTACTCTTCTGCTGTCAGAAGCTAATTAATTTTTGCTATTCTGTTACCAGATAAAGATCATTTTATTTAATCTAACGGAAAATACCTTAACTAATGTTTTCAGGCAGAATATAATTGTGAAAGCTGTCGATCCGTAAAACTTCCGACTTGTGTGGTAAAACAGCATTTGAATTTTTATTGCATTTATTTATTTCTAGTTACAATATAAAGGCACTATTTATCCAAATTGAACTGGACCTTACCGCTACTCTCTGCAATTTGTCTTAATTTTTCCTTATACACGTTTAACTACCTAGACACCTAATTCTTGTTTTAGTAGATTGTTAGAATCTTCCTTTGCAACCCCGCCAAACTCCCGAGAATTGTTGTAAACGTTTCGACAGCGGTCCTTTTGTCGCACTTATCAGCAGGCCTTCCAGAAATATTTGGTTTTCTGGAGTCGGTCGTTACACTAATTTCTCTTCAAAGCTGTTTTGCTCTGGAACTGTAATAACTTACGCTGCTAGTGGAAATGATTGTGGAATTTGTTATGTTTTGATTTGGTATCGCATATGCTTTAGACTAATTGCCATTACCTGTCTCTGGATATGTAACGTCTTCTTAATTTAAAAATTTATTTCTGATTTCTTGCAGGTGGTATAGGAGTTCAAAAACTCGGTTTAGCCGCATTAATAACCGCGACCCGGATTCAGCGCCATAGACGGTCTCCAAGGTTCTCTCCAAAACAATCTTTTAACTTTAAGAAATCTCGTTATGTCTAATAAAATATTATAATTGGATTTAATGCACTGAATTCTTCCCCATTACCGTTTCGTCGTTCGGGACTGTCATGACCCCTTTTAATTTCAAGTCAAGCGTCTGGTTTTGGTGTAGCTCCTGTGATTGTAAATGATTACCGCATAATTTTATCAACGAAACATCTTTAATTTTTTAAAATGTTTGTTCAAACTTCCCAAACATTCTTTTAGGTTGTATTCCAATAATTCCAAAAAAGTGTTCTGCTCCGTTTTGTCTTTAAGTTTTTTTTACAAAACTTCCAGTATGTTTGTTGACCATATTTTTAGTTCTCTTAAACTCCAGAAGTACTTTTTTGTATTCACCTTTATTTCTTGCAATTTCTCTTCCAACGTTTTCTTTAATTTCTTACTTGTTTTTTTTTGTATATTTCTTTGTCTCTTGTAACTCTATTTTAAAACGTCAGATAAAATTTCTGGAATACTATTCTACATTTGTCTATGATTCTTCCTCCAAGATTTTGAAATTTTGTATCTGCTATTAATTTCTGTATTTTTTTTATTATTCTTTTAAATTTTAAAAACTTTTTTAAGTTTTGTAATTTATCTTCAAGGCTATTGATAGTATTTTGCAGTTTTAGAATTTTTATCTTATGATTCTGAAATTTTTTAGTTCTTTATTCTTTAATGCGTCTAGAATTGAGCGTACGTCTCCTTTAGTTCTTTCGATTTTGTTCGATTTTGAGCGGTTCTTGTCCAGGTTAATCCCTCTACCTCCTTAATATCGTCATACTAACGTGTTTTCGGTCTTCCTCTCGATTATTTCTTTCCAATCGACGGCTTCCATTTCACCACTTTACTGTTCCATCTCTTGTCTTCCATTCGGGCTATGTGTCCTGCATAGTCCCACTAAAATATAGGGTCTTGTCTACTATGTTCTTATATCTTCGTTTCTTTTTTTGTCTCGCAATTAGAAACCCAGCATTCTCCTTTCTATAGCTCTCTCAGATGTTTTAAATCTATTATCTATTTGTTTGGTGAATGTCTAAATTTGTGCACCTTATGTTATTACTGGCAAAATACATTATGTATTCTTAGGTATAAGGGTATTTATTTATTTATTAGGATTTTCTTAAATTTTGTAAAAGTTGCTCATCCGAACCTTATAAGTTTTTCAGTTTCCTTTGCTTAGTGTCACTTTTTATCCTAGGTATGTATAGTCTCTTGCGTTTTCTATTTTCTAGTTATTTATTTCTATTTTTGTTTTTATGCACATTTTTTTGGTTTTATTGATTTTTCTTCTAATTCTGTTATCATTTTTTTCAAATCATTACCATTTTCTGCGAACAAGATTATGTCGGCGAATTTTAGGTTTGTAAGTCTTTCTCCATTTACATTTATTCCTCAGTTCTCTTAATTTAGGGTGAACAGTTGTGGTAATATTGTATCACCTTGTTTAATCTCTCCGCATCTCAAAGAACTTTGTCGTGTCGTCTACTTCAGCTTTAGCATTCTCTTATATGGTTTTTATTACGTTTCCATATCTATCATCCACACGGGCTCCTGTTAGTTTGTGTAGTGTGGTCCAGCGTTCGACCGAGTCAAATGCCTTTTCGTAATTAATATGCTATATTTAAGAGCTTATTATATTCTATCATTTTTTTTATTACAATTTTTACTGTCAGAAGGCGATCACAAGTACTGAGTCCTTCAAGCTTTTTATTTATCCTGTTTGCAATTACTCCTGCAAACAATTTATAAGTCTGTTGTAATAGGCTGATTGCTCTATAATTCTGCAAAAGAGTTGGGTCTCTGTTTTTAAAAATTAGTACGTTAATTGATTCGCTCCATTTTTCTGGTATGTCCTTGTTCTAGGCACTTGTTAAAATGTATTTTAAGCTTAGGGACAATTATGTCTGCTAATTTTTGATCATCTCAATTATTATCTTGTCACTTCCTAGAGCTTGATTATTTTTAATTTTACTTAAGGTGTATAATATTTCTTCTTCAGTTATTTCCGGAATATCTTCCAATCCAACGTTTAATTTTTTTATTTTCTGTTTTCCTGGAGGTTGTTGCTTCTAGGAGCTATATGGGTATTCGTAGATTTTTCTGTTATATTTAAGATTTTGTTTCTATTTCTTATCTCTTGATTGTTTGAGTTTTTTAGCATTGTTGTTTCTCTTTTTTCTTCAATATTTTCTATTACATTTTCTACTTCTTGTTCGTAAATGCGTCTATATCTTTACGTATCATTCTTCTTGTCTCTCTTCTGACTTACCGGTATTCTGTTATATTCTGTTTTCCCTTTATAGTTGCCATCTTATTTCTACCGTTTGTTGTGTTTCTTAGAATAGTTTGCTCCTTTATCTATAGATGTTCTTTGCTATTTTAGTTGCTGTTACTATAACTTTTTCAGTTAATTGTTCGAAAAATTCATTGACATTGGAGGAATTATACACCTATTTGAGTTCTTCGTCCAGTTACTTGTAATCATCTTTCTTTTCTTTAAAAGTATATATATACATATATATATATATATATATTCTTATGTATGTTCTTGGTTTTATTTCTACTTTAGCTTTTACAAAGCGGTAGTCGGGTTAAATGAATTAAGGAGTGATACGTCTTTTATAATCTTTTTGGTGAATAAAAGGAGGTAGTCTCTTCCTTCTACTTTCTTTGAATTTGTCTTACAAAGTAGGTATTTATTGCATACATTGTTTGGCTTTCCAAAAAGTTACCTAGCCTATGCCCTCTTTGATTTCTCTCTCCTGATCCATGATTCCCAATGCAAGGCTCGTATTCTGGTAAAGTTCTTCCTATGATTACGTTAAACCCACTAATTACTAGAGTATAGTTACATTTATCTCTTAATAGAGCTTTTTAATATATTCGTACATAATGTTTACTTCTTCGTCATCATGTGTCGATGCTTATTTTGTTTAGTCCCAGTATGCCAAACTTTATTTTACTTAGTCGTAGAGTTGTCTCAGACATTAGTGAACTACAATTGTAAGTGCTATGGCGTTACTTTTTGGGGTTTTACGTTTAGTATGCGAGTTTTGCCTACTCCAGAATCCTCGAAGCAGACCTTCCTTTTGGACGTACGATTTAGGACTTCTGTTTCTACCCACCGGGGATATTTTTCCATTTCTGTGCAAAATTCGCCAAATTCTTCTGAGGAGTTTTTAGGATTACTACGTCACGTTATCCTATTGCGGGTTGGCGAATATATTTGCAGTCGCTCTTAACATGGAGAACAGAGCTGTTTGCAGCTGCCCACTTTGTTACTATAGGAGCCATTAAGTTCAGTATTTGAAGGTTGCTTTCTATAACTTCTCATTTAGTTTAGTTTTTTTGTCGACACAGTTCACTGAGATGTGGCCGCTTAAATAATAAGTTTCTTGGAATCATAAATGAGAATGAGATTTTGTCTGGAAACCAATATTCCAGGATGACCCTTAAATCAAGCAATCCTGGGTATAAAGGTACTACTCACAGACGTAAACGCCATACATTCAATCTCTTATAGATACATAAGCACAGCACATAGAAGTCCTTAGCCGCCAACTCCCTCCGAAAAAAAACAAAAGGAAAAGCCAAATTTGAGGTAGAATTCAAATCCGCGATCAAAAATTCAAGAAAACAAGTGTCCTAAAAATAGTCTCCTTGTACGACGGGCAAAAATTCCACCCGAAAAAATTAGCGAAAAAAGCGCGCTTTTTTGCAGTACCCGGTTGGTCGAGTTGGTAGTGCGTTTGCTTCGGAATGCGAGGTTCGCGGATTCAGTCCCTTTGGTTGGTGGTTGCCCTTTTTGCAGTCTTTTGGAGTGTAAATATACAAATTTACAATAATTTAAAAATTGGTACATAGATCACTTGTCACCTAACAATATAAGGCACTATTTTATTTATACGGTGTGTTAGGCCCTAATTAATTAATGCACCACCAATTACTTATTTCCTTTCACCGACACGTTTAAATACCTACAGACGCGATTTTGGAATGTTCGCGCCCTCTGAGTCGGCTTGCCAAGCAGAATACCAGAACTGTCCTTTACGAACGCGTCAAACTCTCAATAGTTTAATAATCTTTCAGTGACTGTTCTTCTCTAGCTTCCTTGAAGCGATGGTTACCGAACAATTTTACCAGGAAACATTCTAAGAACTCATTGAATTTAATTTTCTGTTGCTCTATGTTCTTTGGATGGCACACAAATATTTACTTTAATTTAAAAAATATATATATTTCTTTATACTTTAATTTGATTGTTATGGCTTTTAAATAATTGCATCCATTAAAAATTATAGCAGAGTAGCTATTGTTAGCGTTTACAAAAGTCTCGAAAAACACTTTCTAAAAGCACATTATGTAATTATATTAACGCTACCATAAATCACCAATAATTATCACAGTACTTTTAATTATAAGTGCGTACTATGATTAAGCGGGATGGAGTTAAAAGATCGTATATCAACTTTACATTTTTATACATAAAGACATGTCGGGTCACTATCTAACATAAAGAAATTTAATACGTCACATTAGTTACCAATGTACTGATAGTGACAATTTGTCATTATAAATTTAACTCTTGTAGCATATGCTCACATTTCTGTTTGTTTTTATAAATAATTGTTATTGGCATCTAAAAAAGGCATTTAAGTTACTTTACTTTTTATTAAAATAAAAAATTGAAAACTAATTATTAACGTTACTGGATTTTTTATTTTTATCTTTAATCAGTGCCTCTTTCAATTTTATATTTATCGGCCTGTTATTCTAAATTTGCCATATTTGTTCACCTGAACCTATTTTGAAGACTAAAACTTAAAACAAAGTAAACTAACAACTGAGAAATGAAATAGCGTTAGCTTTGCTGCGTGATGTTTCAAAATTGATTTTGTAATTAAGGTTTGCTTAAAAACAAATTTTAATATGGTTGCTTAAACTCAAGCAAGTAAGCTCTCTCTTGTAAGTATCAAAATTTGTTCTTTATCTTAATCTTAATTTTTTTGCATTTTCGAAAATAAACTATACTCAGCTTTAGCTAACAGCAACTGTTTCTTGATTTTTATCTGTCTTAAATCTTGTCTTATAGCGGCAACAGTACGTTTCGTTTATCAAAATGTATGTCATTTTGTTGCATTAGAAGTATCCATAGGATTAACAATATGTAAATTTTGTAAAATTCTAATAATATTTAACATTTCTTGTTTATAATTCGATAATTCGTGTAGATGAGTTGATCGAGGTGAAAGCTGCGCATAGCCGCTCGGCGCGTGGCCCATTGTACTAACATCTGCTGTTAGCTTAGGTTAGGTTATCTGCGGTTGACCACAAAATCTCAGTGCCTATTATGTCCTTCTAACAATAAACTTCACCATTAAAGTTTTTAATTAACCTCCAAAGCTTCGAGAGTAAATTCTTTCCCATCTAGCCGAGCTTTCACATCAACAAACTATACATGAATACCGGATTTCCTTTTCTTTTTGTTAAAATCTGCACCGATTTCTTTCTGTTACTCGTGATGCATTTAAATTATTCCGAAGTCTTCAATATTTTGTAAGGAGATCGGAAAGTGCTTTCAGCCTACTATGCCTATGGTTACATATTTAAAAAGATAAATTATAATAGCGGTTGTATTTACCTAATATAAATAATTACTTAATTCCTTAGTTGATAATATTTATTTATTAGTTTTAAAACAGTGGTGGTCGGATCTCGTTATAACACACAAAAAAGAATTTGGGTTATCATGTACAGTACAGTCAAATTAGTAAAGTGGGCTAAACAAAAGCACAAGATTTATTAATGCAAAATATACAAAAAATATATATAAAATATTTACGAGGTGCTATCAAATAATTTATGAAATTTGTATTATAGCAGAAATATAACCTCATATACTTCCATGCTTTTTGTTTTCGTATATATGTTACACGACAATTTCTCAATTACAGGCTTAAATGTAATTTTAAAAAACTGCAACATTTGCCCAATACTTATTTTAATAACAGACACAAATTTCACTTGGTTATACAAGGTGGTTCAAATATGACCGGGACTGATCTGAGTATAAACAAGCCGCACTGCGCAGCAGCTGTGCGATCTGGAAAGAGTGGAGCCACAACATCCACCCTCCCTCCTGCTGGAGTTAGAAGTTTATTCCTGTTTTGGAGTTGCTAGGGTAATGAGCAAACAGAAGGTACCGCGAAGCATGGAACAACTCAGTGTGATCAAATTCCTTGTTGGAAAAAATACCTCGCCCGCTAAAGTTCACCACAGACTCCAACAACAGTATGGGGAAAAGTGTCTCTCAGAAATCCTTGTGTTTAAGTAGGGTAAGTGCTTCAGAGAGGAAAGAGATTTTTTTTAATATAACACCAATGGTGCTGACAATTAGAACTGATCTTTTAGATCAACCATTAATTTGTTTCTGATACATCTTAAAAACTACATACTTAACAACTATAGTCCATCCATAAATGTACTGTAGATATTTCTGTCTACTATACGCACTTTCACTCGCGCACTGTGCTCTGCTTTTACAGTCACTTTACACAAGCTCAAATGGTTTGGTTCTCTTCAGTCTTCGGATTATATGTTGTCTATCCAGCAGCTGAAGGGCTTCTACGTTTTCGTTAAGGTATAGCCTAGCTTCATGTTTCCCAGCGAACATTTTAATGTCTTAAATAACTGTAGAGATGCCTAGGTCTCGATGCAAGTCAGCATTACGTATATACCAAGGCGCATCTACTATGTTGCGTAGTACCTTGTTCTGGAAAGTTTGTATGGTTTTGATATTGCTATCTTTGGTGCAACCCCATAGTTGTATACCATACAGCCAAACTGGCTTTAATATCTGGTTGTAAATCAAGATCTTACTATGTATCAGCAGCCTGGATTTTCTCCCAATAAGCCAATAGAGTTGTCCGTATTTTAGTCTTAGTTCGCTTATTTTCTTCTGTTTAACGTCTAGCGTCATGCCTAGGTACTTGGCATTGTTCTCATATGGCACAGTGGTACCATTTATATCTAAAGACGGTGGATCATTCAGTCTTCTGTTCATGAAGTTGATATGAGTAGATTTTAGCTCATTAAGCTTTATTTTCCATCTTTTAGTCCAGTCAAGCATTCTTTTGCTGGCTTCTTGTAGTCTTTCAGTGGCTGAATCTTCATCTGAGTCCACTACCAGTAGTGCAGTATCATCTGCAAACACCGTGGTTCCCTCCAAATTTGGTATATTACAGGTATAAAGTAGATAAAGGATGGGCCCCAGTATACTCTTTTAGTTCTCGCTTGATCCTGAAAAGCCTATCTGTTAAGTATGATGTTAGTATCTTTACGAATTGCTCTGGGAGCATTTTATTAACTTTGTAAATCAATTATTCGTTTCAGACTTTATAGCCAGTGCAGGATAAACCGCATAATCGTCGGCTGCAAACAACCATCACCGAGCCAAACATTGATTGTGCAGACATGCTTATTCATGAGAATAGGCGCAACACTATCAAGGAACTTAAAGCAGTGCTGCCCATCAGTGTTGCTACTGAAGGAGACATCGTGAAAAAACACCAGCACTATCACAAGGTGAAAGCGCACCACTTTAACAGATGTGAACAAAATGGTGCTCATGAAAGCTGCCAGTCGTCTTCTAAAACAGTTTGAAGACGAAGGTGATGCATTTTTGAAGTCTGTAGTGACCATCAATAAAACGTGGGTGCACTACTTCATTTCCGAGTCTCAGCAGTCATCACGCGAGTGGCGGTATACCAGTTCTCCCAAACATAAGAAAGCACGGAGGAGCCTTTCAGCAGGAAAAATAATGGCAACGTTCTTCTGGGACTGGTACGGGGTTATCTATGTAGAACAATCAATGCAGTTTATTACTCAGACCTTCTAGCAACAAATGTGAAGGAAAAGATTCGATTGAAGCGGAAGACAGGTAGAAAGCGGGTAGCCTTGCTTTAAGACAACACACGCTCCTATACGGCCAAAACAGCAATGGAAACCCTCTGGAAATTGAAATGGAACCCCCCAACTGCCGTACGATCCTAATTTGCGGTTTTCGGACAACGACGCCATTTTACAGACTGTTCGTGAGTGGATACGCCGCCAAACCACAGGTCTTTTTTGAAAAGAGCATTAGAATGCTTCCAGAATGTTGGAAAAAAATGTGTTGACTCCGGAGAAAAGTACCTTAAAGACTGACATGTGCAAGAAAGTGTTTAGCAATTTTTTTTTGAAAAATAAATAGTCCCGGTCATATTTGCACCTTTTACTTTAGCCATTCATCTTTTTTGAAATATAAAATATTTTAACATATGGGAAGAGTATGATAAGTATTATATATTTCTTTAGTATTGTAATTAATAAAATATTTTTATATTTTCTTGAAAAATTAAGAGATGAACATCCTTGGAATAAAACACTCCAAAGGTAACCAACTTTTAAAATAATTTTAGCACGTATCTGATCTTGTTACTTTTCCATTCACAACACTTTTATTTAATCTTTTGTAATAGTTAGAGTTTCCAGATTTGGCAGTTGAAAAATGTAACTTTTTACCAATTATTTATTTGAAAAAAAGTGAAGGTAAAATTTTAAACTTTTTCGTTTTTCAATCTTCTGTGCTTTTGTAGCATTGTTTATATTGTTTACATAATGCAATTATTTACTTTTACAATGTAATATTCAAAGAATAAATGTTTCAATATTAGATCTTATCGCAGTTCATATATAACAAAACCCATAAAATATTATGTACGTTTAAGCTCTGTCACGATTTGATTTTATTTAGGACGTACAAGGTATGCTGTAAGCATTTTTGTTATGATTTTTCCTTTCATTATTTTGTTGATGACCTTGTCTACAGTTTTCATAATGTCCATTTATAACAAACTATCTTGTCTTTGTTTTCAAATATTTGTTCTATGCCTCAAGAAAAGAACCATTGTTTTTGTTAAATTTTTTAGAGTATGGGAGGAAATTATGTCATTTTCTATCAAAACAAAATGTCTAAGTACTTTTAAGAAATAGCACCCTCTTGTTTTTTTCTCCGATTGTTCATGGTTTTTCATTGAAAATCAACCAGTACCATAAAAATCAATAAAACCTGCTCAGAAGATAAATCCAATATGAGATAAATATGTATACGGTAGTAGTTAGTAGAGCTTTCTGCCAATTCGCTGATATTTTGTTAAGTCGTTAAGTACGAGGTACATTCAAGTTCTAAGGTCTCCAATTTTTTTCTGAAATAGTACTTACCCACGAAAGTTAAAACTTCTATTGCCTCTCAACGTAATCTTCGTCTAGACGTACATATTTTCACAATATCGTGGCCGCTGAGAACACTTGTTTAGAGGTGTGTTTTGCCCATTGGAAAATCGCTGGTACAACAGCGGCTCAATTAAAATATGAGCGGCCAAGAAAATTGTCCATAGTCGGAAAAATTCAGAAATTAGAGCCTTGCGCACTTCTACGTCATCATGCAAAATGGACTTTACAGACCAATGGAAATGCCAAGTTTAGAGGCGATATCATGCATACCTAATCAACGGTCTTTCATAACACCTTGCTCTCTACTCTACTCTACTTTCTTTAAACTTTTGCACCCACCAACGCACATTTTTAACATCCATAATGCTTTCACCGCCTATCGCACTCAATTGGCGATGAATTTCGATGGGCGCTTCACCACGCAAGAGAAGGAAACGTTGTTCTTGAACACTAAGTGTCGCCGTTTAAACCATACAAAGCAACACTCACTGCAATGGCAGTAATTCGAGCTGGGTTCATTGTTTGGTGCTGCCATCTATATTACAAATTTATAAATATTTCCCGCGTCTTTTAAAATTAACCGCATATTTCCATTTCTTCTAACTGACGAGAAAAAAATTTGGAGAATTTAGAACTGGAACGCACCTCGTATGCATTTAGTTGATTTTCTTCTAAGTGTCATTGCCGTGGGACTTCAATTTGGGCTTTGCTACAATAATTTTTGCATAATCTGTAGCATTTTCACAATAGCGTAAATTGTATGTAGCCTTGATCGTACTTGAAGCAAAGAGATGCAGCTGAAAGATTTGGAATAATTTACTGCTCTTTAATGTGGCTGCTAAAATTTAAAGCATAATAAAACTGCGAACTTGCTTTTTTAACACAGATTATCCTTAGTTGTTAAGCACTTTTAATTTCTCTATTTTAATACACCCTGAATATTTATATATATAAGTGGAAGAAAATGGAGTTAGGACTACAAATGAAATTTGCATTTGAAAAATTAAAATAGTTCTAATGTAAATGCTCCAAATATTAGATTCTATAAGCCACAGCACTTAAACGTTTATTGACTTAAACAGATTTGTTATCAAAATGTTTTAGATTAAAAATGTAAAACTGTAAATTTCTAAATTATATGAATCAAAAATTGTAAAAAAACGTAATTTCATTTGTAAATAGATAATTATTGTACACATTTTTACTATCTGTTCAAGCAAAGAAACATTTAGAAAACATGTTTTTTTTATTAGTTGCAGAAAGACATCACTGAACTAAAAACTTTTCTAGCACTGTACTTGTGTTTAACTTTTCGGATTAATTACGAACATCACGACATTGACACTTTATTCTTAAAAAATTTTATTTTTGGCCAAATTTTTATCCTTTCATGACAAGAGTCCAAAAAAAGATGGATAAATTAATTGCAGCCTAAGAGATTTTTAATGTGCGTTTAAATAACCGTACCAGGCATTATTCTATGGGCAAATATTTTATGTTGATAAGTATTTCGATGTCATTAAATCTTTGGCTAATACATTCTCTTAAAGCCAAACAAATGTAGATTGAAAATGTTCTGTTCTTCAAAAATAATCTAGCAAAAATGTTTGTCCTTCTTCATAAGTGAAAAATGTTACTACAAGAAATAGTTAACACTAAGAATAAAGGGAAACTAATTTTAATTGGCAGCCGCTTGAGGTAGCCTAGCGAATTGTTAAAACATTGTAATATTTTTTAACAGTTTGTTCGAATCTGAAAAAAATAGGAAGAACGGCCTAGAATATCCCGGGAACTTGAGAAGAAAAGTCAATAGCACATTTCGAGAATTGAGGTAATAAACCTGAACTTTGGCAGAAAAGTTTAAAAAATTTTCTGAATTTGTTATAGATTTGGAAAGAAATAACAGAAGCTGCAGAAGTGTTATCTGATAATTAAAAGTAGTTACAAAAAGTAAAAATATATGTCGAAGGACAATCCAGAAAGATTAATCCAGGACCTTAAAAAATTGCAAGAAATAAAGATAAGTGCAAAGGAACATTTCAGAAGCTTAAAAAATAACTAAAATTAAACGCAAAAAAACATTCTGGAAGATATGAAAAAGAACGAAAAGGGAATATTCTAGAAGCCTTAACGAAAAAATGAAAGTGAACGCAGAAAAGAGTTTTAGAAATTTTAGAAAGGAACAGAAAGGAACAGAAAATTATTCGTAAAGTTTGAAAGAGTTTTTGGGAAAGTTAAACATAAAAACGTTTGTCTTGTAGACAAAGTAATGGGGCCATCATTTGTAACTAGAAGAAGAGATATGTGTGTTATGCGAAACTCTCATGCCTATAGGTATATCGGTGGTTGCCACAAAATTTACAGGGAGAACAGGATTTTAATGTTGTGGGTTATTTTATATGTGGTGTAAAATTAAGCGTCATTCACGGTTCATTTTTTTATATACCTCCGGGATACTATAACAATTCTTACACAGCCCTTTCCATAAGTGACAGAAGTCATTGCGGTTCTGAAACAGATCAACCTCTCTAAGACTATGCCGAAACAACCTTTAAAAAATAGAGAGTTCTAAGCACGTCGTTAAGAGAAGTTCAATTAATATATTTGGCGGGCCATCGTAGAACCGTGAAACTTCTAAAACAGTAGAAGTAAATGATTAGTAATAATGTGTCAGTTACTTAGCGGGCGACCCACTGTCTAGTGTAGTATCTAAGAGCCAAGGTTTTTAAAGGTGTTTGACCTTATTCCAGATAATTGTAGCGTCTTACTATTTATAACAAACATGCTATCTGAGAGTTATATGAAATATAGCACTTCCCATTTGTCAGAGCTACACAATTTTTCTTTACGCCTGGATACTTGTCTGTATTATTACATTCTTGTCATATGTCAATTTACCATACAGTCAGTGCACTGTCACAATATTAATGTTTGTTTGGTGGACATATTTAAAAAGTTTTTGATTTACGCTTTACGATAGAAAGAAGCCTATAACCACTCATTAAAAAAGGGTTCCTACTGCTAAGAAGAAAAATTTAGATAAATTAATGTCAAGAAGTTTGAGGCTACTATCAAAATGAAAATTGGGTTACATTATAAAATAATAAATAATTTTGTAAGAGATATCCACGACGAATACTAGCAGGAACATGATGCGCAATTTGAGAACAATAGAATTAAATTAAGCACTCCAGGTGATGAGTGTATAATAAAATTTATGATTTGTTTATCTTAATATATAGTATTTCTCTATGGTTTAAATTTTCAAAAGTGAGCTACCACTAATTAGGAGCACCAAAACGTAGCTTTTGAAAGAACAAGGGAGGAAGCATTAAAGAATTCTGAATTCCAAAGGAAATAATTAACCGCAAACTCAAATTGCCCATAGGCTGAAAGAAAACAAAGCAAATGAAGCAGCAGCCGATTTTAATGGTGTTCTAGTTTAAAATAAAAACAAATTGGAAGAAATCAATTGCTGAAATAAAATTTTCGAAAAACAACCACGAATTTAAATATTACATCTGAAGAAAAACCTAATAAAAGGCGTAAATTTAGAATATTTAGTAATGGGAATATTCAGGAAAATTAATCAAGGATTACTATTAAAGAATACATAAAAACTCAAGTGCCAATATAATATTACTTAACTTTAAATAACAAGATTACGATTATATTATTATTATAAGTGTTTTTATACGCAATTTATTTTCAGTATAGTATTTTGCAGTTCTTATTTTTATAGAATATGTAGTAATAAAAAACATTTTGGGGGCCCAATAAGCATCTTTTTCCCATTGGCTCTTGGCGCCGACAATAACACTGTAAACTCAAAAATAAATTGGAAATAAATCCTGTGGTTTCTCCAGTAAAGGATACTGCAATAAAAATTTCTAGGTTTTATTCCAAAAAGAAAACACTTATTAGTGAAAGTAATTTACTTCCCAAATATTCTGCAGAGGCATAAAGAGGATTGAAAATCAAAGTGCCTCAAAGTGTTCTGGTATTTATTTAACAAAAGGATAATAAGAAAAACAAAAAAACCTTAAAAAGACAAAGAAAAGCTTTCTGAATTTATCAAAACAAACCTTATCTTTATACTGAGCACAAAATAATTTGTGTGCTTAATCGGTTTAATCCTGAAGAAAAAGATGGTCCTTTATAGACAGTGTTTTATTATATTTAATGTCTGAATTTCGCTGTCATTTTTACTACAAAATAAAAACGTAAACATAAAAATGCTTTTATAGTCTAAAAAGATCTTTACACCTGTTCCAATTTAGAAGCTGTGGTATAAAAGAAAATTTATTTAAAAATAGCAGGTCAATTGTTTTGCGTTAGAAATGCATTTGCCATCACTTATGAAGCAGCAGAACATTACCATACGACATTTTACAATATGGAAATTTATCGCGACTTCAGTGAGCTTATCAAACACATATCTGAACTTTCTCTTTTCTAAAAAAATCAGTTTAACTGCTGTAAATCTGCATAATGCTTTGTTTGCTTCTTATAATTCATGACAGCAGTCATATTTTGACCTCTAATGCTTTAACATCTACGTTCAATTTCTCCACAGGAATCTGAAGATTCCTGTGAACTTTAAAGAGGTTTCAATATGGGCCATAGATATTCAAATGTTTAATTATTTTTAACGGCGCAAATAAACAAAGATAATCGATTGAGCTCTAGTTAAGTTTCATTAAACAGTTGCATGACAATAAATCAGGGCTGCACAGCGAGCAACACGCAGCCTCTTGAAGTCTAGATCTTTTTGGTCGCTTTAATTGGGCCGTATTAAGTCTAATGAAGAAATGAAGAATGCCTACGATCGGTCGGGTTGTGCTGCGACGCGGCGCGACGGCTCCGGGCGCTGCTCCCTGGAGATGCGGCGCTCCCGATACGGGAGAGAACGGGATTAGAAATCGACAAGTCCTGTTTAAAGAACCGGCGGCAAGTGTCACCCAGGCACCAATGGGTGCCGCATGGAGCCCACGCCTCTTGCCCTCGCCCAATGGAAGCGGAGAGTACGCGAACATGCACATGTGTCACTCCACCTGAGCTGCACTCGCATACCTGAGCCCGCACGGTAGACAGCTCCTATTGATTATCCACCACGATCATTATTCCACGTGTCAATTCCGCCGGTGTTTGCCTTATTTCACGTTCTGCTCTCGGCGCGCCGGCCGCGCGAATAATGGGACGGCCACTCGAATGGGACCGGCCAGCGGTGGTTTAATTGCTCCGTATTTTCCGCTCGGCCCATGGGCTGACAGCGCCGTTCCCACTGGGCACTCGCCCTAATGGACTTTTGATAACGAGTTAATTTGCTCTTAAATATCGCGGGAAGGAGACCGAGCCATCGCGCTACTTAGGGCTAATGGAAGAGCCGCGTAAGCCGGACTCAGACCACGCCTTTGGACGTCTCGCCCGAACCCAAAAGCCGCCGATTACTAATCTGAAAACATGGTTTCCTAATCCATAAGGTTAGACGGCACATCGATGTGACAACATATGTTAAAGAAGACACGCACAGATTTGATCACACCTTATTGTACCAACTCGCTTCCGTTGTCTTATTATTAAAAAAAAACAATTTTTGGAACGGCAATTATTGCTTCGACTTTTCATAGCCCGCTAATGCAAACCAACTCCTGTTTTTCTGCATTGTTGTCCTATTTAAGACTCGAGCTGACTTTCCTCATCATCACATCCACTTGGCTGTTTTACAACTATTTCAAATTATTGTTCGATCACAGATTTTGTCTTACATAATGGTGTACTAAAAATACCTTGAAATATGGCCAGTTCTAGGAACGAGGCTCCAAAACAAAAATTATTGATCTCATCAACTTTTAATTAAAAATTTTATAGAAACTAAAGATAGAGAAATGTTCTTTTTTTGTTGTTGAAATGCCCCAAAAATTCTGCAACCCTTGCGAACATACCAATTTTTATGGAAGAACATTTTAAAACAACAAAAACTATTCTTCGAAATAGAGGCCAATTTTAAAAGCACAAGTGGTTGTTATACAAACTGCCCATGCGCAATATCGCCTTCATATGCATGATTAGACATGTTCATGCGTGCAGTAGTAGTTTAGAGCGTTACATTCTTCAAGACCCAATTTAGCTCTCGGGAAGCAAAAAACTTAGTATGTGTAATCTTGGAGTATTCGAAGTGTGAAGACCGTGGAATTATCTGATTTTTGAAAGCCGAAGGAGTTAATCAGAATGAAATTCACCCCAGACTAGAGGACGTCTATGGTCCAATTGTTTAAAAAATTTAAAGATGGAGCTGATCCGGAGAAGAAATATGATCGCATTAAAATTCATGAAATTATTTAAATGCCTGCCATTCCTAAAACTTGTGATTATGTAATCATATGCGATCTAAACTTCCGCTTTCGCCATCTCGCTGGGTGCCGAAAATGTTCTTCGATAAACAAAAAATCAATCGAATGAGTGCATCACTTCGAAATTTCACTCAGTACTTACAGAAGGAGATTTTTCATTGAAAGCATTATTACTGGAGATGAAACTTAGATTTATGAGCTTACCCCAAGACAAAACAACAGTCTATGATATGGAAAAGTTTCACTTCCCCACTTAAAAAGAAGTGAAGGTGTACTGCTGTATGAATTTCTCAAACCGCACATAACTATCTGATCTATCTGATCGAAGTAGCACTCGGACGGATTTAAATCGAAGAACTCTTAACATGCTTCTTCAAATTTATCAAATTATTCGAATCAACGACTGCACAAGAAGTGTTCAATTGAGCGTGAGAGACAATAATCGAACAAAGCAGCATCTAGACTGTAGGCTAGACGCGGAAGAACTTTAACGCCGTTCAAGTTTGGTGTTTTCTTGCCGAAAAAAAGCGTGCTTTCGGTTAATTAAGGTTGTGTATTTTTCCTTCAACCTGTTGTAGATGATGCGGTACAAGTTCAAAATGCAAAAGTCCTTCAAAGTTCCGCCAAACGCATATAATGACCTTTTTGCTAAAATTAACTTGGTGCGGAATCGACGGCGGAGTTCGGTCTCGTGGAACCCGTTTCTCCTGACAATTGTGAATAACCAAGAAGACCAACTTTTCATTGGACGTCACAATTCACTCCAGAATCTGTCATTCAATAGATTATTGAGAAGTTGGCGGCAAATTTCAGTTATTCATTCTGTCGGAGGCTTCTAGTGAACGAAGTCAAGATGTTAGAGATGTCGACAAACCGTTAATTTTCCAACTGATCCCAAATCTCAGGTGTTCGACGAAAGCTCGTTTTTCAATATTGCAAACAAATCTTTAACAGCCGACCGAAATAATACTGATCTTTGAGACTCATGTTGACAAAATTGAAGCGTGTGTACCATCTTAAAACAATAGAGTAGTGAACTCTTTTAACAAAAATGATCGCTGCCAGCAATAGTGCTTCAAGACCCGGAGTTCAATTTTATCCAAAACCATCTGATTTTCCGACTTGTTACTACACTATAAACACAAAAATTACACAACGATCAGGGTTGCAGAACTTTTAGGGTAACTTAGCATTTTATTAAGTAACAATAACTTGAAGATAAGAAAAATAATGAAGGTTTGCTGTTCTTTCAGAGTAGTTAAGCTTGAGCATTAAAATACCGAAAGGAAACAGCAATTAGAAGCAACAATACAAAGCACGCTTTTTACTGTTGGTCGTGAGCTTGTAGAAAATCATATCCAATACTTTTTATCCGTAGATGTTAAGGTGCAGAATTTTTTTCATTATGATCTATTCCTTCACTTCTTTCCAAATAGTTCCTCTATTCTTTAGTAATTTTGCTATTTATACATTCCGTGTTGTAGATAATCTGCCTCTCTTCCGTTTCTTCTCGGTTCTATATATATATATTCTTCTTAAAATAGTGAATTTCTATTTTACTTTTTTGTCTCTTAGTGAGCGTTCATGCCTGATTTTTATAATAACTAATAACAAATTCTTACATTTGTTTTTTTTTTCTACGAATGCTTTCTCTAATGCTTTATAAAGCCTCGTTGCTGCTTCTAATCAATTATTTAACTTTGGTTTTAGGTCACCTTTGGAATCTAGTATGACCTCCAAAAAACTATAATTACAATAACAAATAATTTATATAATCATTAAAAATAGTACAAGTTGCAACAAACGTTATATGTAAGTTCAGCTTGGAAACCCATATACATCTCAGATGTAGCGAATTATGAGATGACCGGGCTTTTGTTTCTCGATCGTAGCCATATACCTATGTTTCATATTTATGTATAACCTTTTTGAGGAAATCTAAATGGGTGGTAGCAATTTGAAGAAAATCATTAACAGTTGCTGGTAAAGGTAGCCGCGGTGTAAGTTTTTACACACTTAAGTTTTTGGATTTTTCAGTTTATCTTTTGTTTTCGAGCTGTCAGTTACCGAGACATACTGAAGGTGACCTATACATGTTAACATTTTCCGGTGTTTTACTGTTTGCTGTTTTACCAAACCATGTAATACTTTTAACTTTCTGGTCATCCCTAAATTGTTTATGTTATGCATTTATTTATACTACATTCGTTGCATCTTTTTCAAAAGTGTCTTGAATCATTCGAATTGTTTCTGTTAACTTGCTAACACATTTTATTTAAAACTTGTTCTATTCGCTTAGTCATTGCAAATGTGATGATCATACACTACATGTGCTCAATCAACGCGCATTGCAGTCCACTCTCATCTGCTGTGATTTGTTGCTCGTTGTTGGCCTTCTAGAACATAGATTAAGTTTCTCTGAATTGTTTGTATCAGGCCTTTATATGTGCTGTACTTATTGCGTCGTTGGCGAAAACCTTCTACATTGTCCGAATAATTTCTGCTTTCCAAAATTCCTTCTTTGCATAAAATGTAATACAAATTTAGTACTCAATTAGCTCAGTCATTGAAAATACGACTATTACATATGCTACTACATATGCTCGCCTATCGGTGTTAAGTAAAATCCTTATTCCCATCGGTGGGTGTTCTTATTATATTAACATTTTTTGGGTATTTTCGGAAAAATTGCATGTTTATTACCATCGCATTTGCATATAGCAAAACATAAGGCGGTAACAATGTAAATACGTTTATTGAATGAGTTGTAAAACTTGTAATATTTACTTTGATTTCTAGTATAGTATTACATAAGAATTCGTTTGATATCCATAATTCATAAAGACATAGAAACAATATTTAGAGGCCCGGTAAAAATTCTTCCAATTAGTAATTATGGAATGCTGTAGGAAACAAAGGGGAATTATTGTCAAAACCTTTGCAAATTCGACGAAAACTCCGTGGATTTTTGTCAAAACAATGTATCAAATGAATCAACTCTCTAAAGATTAACTGCAAAATTGTTGATTGCTAATGGATGCAAAACCTCGAAAGTATGAACGTGGAATAAAGTTCAGTGAGAATATTACCATCGTCACTTAAAATGTCGCTGCAAATGCGAAAACATCGAATTTGGTATCATGCACAATAATTGAACATTTCATAAAAGCTTCTTGCAAACAAAATTTATCTGACCGAAGAACTTAAGATTTTTACTATTCTTATTATTGGAAATTTGTCAATTGGTTTTTAGAGGATCATCTTTAGCAACAAAGCGAATTTTCAAGTCGATGAGTTTGTAACTAAACAAAATTGTCGCATTTGAGGTTCGGAAAATCCTCGTGTAAACATAAAACGCAAATGCACTCACCAAGAATCACTGTGTGGTCGGTATTTTGACAGGTGGCGTGATAGATCCCTACTTCTTCGAAGATGGTCCATGATACTTGGCACCAACCACTCAACATAGACATAGGAGCAAAAAGTTGGTTTACTGCACCAGCATTAACCTATTGTCTTCTAATTTCACAAAACGCCGGATTATCATTTAATACTATGCGATTTATTTTTGTGGAATTAATCTGAAATCCAAGTTAACCTTAATTTGGGTCGCCCTTAAATGTAAAGAGCAATAAAACGAAAAGCTATTTTCACAAAAAAGACTGCCGTGACAACAGAAGTTACTTTAATTGAAAACCCAAATTTTGCTGTTAATTTTAATATTGAAGTTAAGATATACACTCAGAATAATAAACAAAATAGTACATACACTAATCTAACCATCAACCAAATGATAAGGCCTTTTTTGATTAATTTTAAATCTCAGTAGAGAAGTGACATATTTTATTATATTTCCTTTAGGCTTGTTTTAGGGTCCTATATAAATACATGGGCTTTCTTGTCTTATTGCTATTTTCTCGTTGATTACATAAGGTCTAATCAAATACAAAACCGAAATTTAGTTTTTACTCACCGCGAGGTGAACGAAGAAGGATGCGATTTCTGAGACTTGTAGATATGAGTACCTGAAGGGGATTCTCCCATAAAGTAACTCGCGCTACCTCTTCTTTACACAATATTAAAATGTTAACGCAAAGTATGTTTTTGTTTTTTGGGCAACGGGCTATTGTTAAACTTCTTATGACAAAAGGTAGAAAATATTACCAAGTTTTGAGAAGATTTGAGACTCGGTTTAAAGATAACACCCTTAAAGAGACTTAAGTGTACGCGTTAATTTGTAAGAGAATGAAAAAGAATAGAAAATAAAAGTCACTGAAATCTCCCTAACGACCAGCAATTGAGAAAAATAATGTCTGCGAATTATCGGTTGTTGAAATTACGTCTAAAATCGACAACCCAACTCGACAAAATTTGATGATTTGTTGTGGATCATATTGATGAAGCCGCTTACAGCTCAGACCTATCGCCTATCGATTATCATTTGTTGAGACCAATAAAATAAGCACTTAGAGGACAAAGATTTAACGACAATAGCAGTGGAAGGTACAACAAAACTAGTTATTCATTGGAAAAAGTAAGCTTTTAAGTTAGGAAATTAATAAAGAGGAGCGAGGGAGAAAATCACTACTTTACATGTTTATATAGTAACACCAGTTTTTTGTAGTGTCTTCAAATTTTAACTGTACTTCCGGTGGTTAATGCTAAAGAAACAGATAAATTGTTATAACTAAAATTATGAAAATGAAAAAGTATTAGCGTTTGTTTGTTTTTTATGACAGAACTGAGAAGAGTACAACAATTATGTGGCCATCAGATGTGTAATAATTAGACTCATTATTCTTGATCTCATGTGACAGATGGTCACAAACAATTCCTATATACCCGCCTGAGCTGCTCGTTTAAGATTTTTTTTTATTATCAACTTTGCATATTTACAATCTACTCCTTCTGGGAGTAATAAGTAAATGTTATGATTTTAATTACATGACATGAGGGGGATTCGGCCAGTGCCTTAGCCCCATATTTATTTCAACTAGTATTAATTAATTATCGTGAGGAGGTAAGTCCTGTGGCCATTTTCTTTTTAGCCTCCTGGTCACGGTAGGTTGGACGGACAGTCGTTCACGAGTTGATTAGTATGCTCTACCAATTTTTTGGTGTACGATTTAGCCAGTCTTTTGATCTCTTCCGCTACATAAGGAATTCCAAGGTCATTGTGGAGAGTTTCATTTGAGATATACCACGGAGCATCGGTTATGGATCTAAGAATTTTTGATTGGCATCTCTGTAGGATCTTGGTATGTGATGCCTGGGTACAACCCCACAGCTGGATTCCATATGACCAGATGGGCTTTAAAATTATGTTATAGAAGAGTATTTTATTTTGTAAGGTGGGCTGAGATCGTCTCCCCATCAGCCAGTTCATCTGTTTTATTTTTAGGTCTATTTGTTTTCTTTTCTTTTTTTTTTAATATGCGTGTTCCAAAGTAATTTCTGGTATAGATGTAAGCCAAGATATTTTATTTCAGTTTTCTGAGGTATGGGGGTGTTTTTGAATAATACGGGTGGGCACACGATGCGTCTATTGGTAAAAGTAACATAAGCAGATTTATCGCTGTTCACTGTTATTCTCCATTTGTCAAACCAGTCTTAAAGGATGTTGAGGTGATTTTGTAGATATGCTATAGCTGTTTCCGGAATTTCGCTGCTTGAGAGAATAGCCGTATCATCGGCAAACGTTGCAATTAATGTGTTATTTGTGAGAGGACTATCAGAGGTATACAGTAAGTACAGCAGAGGTCCCAACACGCTTCCTTGCGGGACTCCAGAAGTAATCTTGTGATAAGTAGATACAGTGCTATTGATCTTCATTTGAAAAATCCTGTCGCTAAGGTATGACTTTAATAACAAGTATAATTGACTTGGGAAGCGAAGCTTAATTTTGTATAGTAGACCTGCGTGCCATATCCTGTCAAATGCCTGCTGAATATCCAAAAATACAGCTGAGCAAATTCGTTTTGTTTCGAGGCTCTCCATTATTTTAATAACGATTCGATGAGTTTGATGAATCGTCGAGTGTTGTTGGCGAAATCCGAACTGGTAGTTTCGTATTATGTGCTCTAGATCTACGTCACTATGGATTCTCTTGAGGAGTAGCCGTTCGAAAACCTTGGATATCAGGGGTAAAAGACTGATTGGACGGGAGGAAGAGGGTTGTGAAGGAGGTTTTCCAGGTTTCTCGATTGCAATAATTTGGGCAAACTTCCACTAGGTTGGGAAATGGCATAGTTTGAGGATGCTGTTAAAGATTGTGGTGAGGAGTACTATGGTTTTTCTAGGAAGATTTTGAAGGACTTCCCCCATTATCAGGTCGTACCCTGGGGCTTTGCGGGTATTGGTGGCTAATATTTGTTGTCGTACTTCTCTTGGTGAGAATGGGTTGATTGGTAACGACAATTGGCATGGAGCCTCCAGAAATGAATTAATTTCAGAATCGTTGGTATTCGGTTGGAATTCTGGTGTTGTGAAAATGTTACCGAAATGTCCAGCAAATGTTTCGGCCTTGTTTTCCTCTGATCTGGCCCAAATGTTGTCCGGTTTCTTGATGGGAGGTATGGTGGCAATTGGTCGTTTGAATTTTTTGGTTGCTTTCCACAACGTGCGATCGTCAAGTGAAAGATTAGTAATATAATGTTGGAAGGTATTGTTCTTTGATTCTGTTAACACGTTGTGGAGTTGATGTGTAAGTCGGTTGAGTAAGGTTTTGTCGTATCTATCTCTGGTTTTTTGCCACTTTTTTCGTGCTTTCCGTTTCTGGGCAACAAGGTCTCGAATGTAGTGAGGAATGCTGTGTATTTGTTGATGAACCATTGGGTTGGCCGTAGCTTGCCAAGCAGCATCTTGTATCATTGTCGTCAGGTATTCTGTTGCTTCGTCAAGGTCTTCAGCGCTTTTAATTCGCAAAGCAAGATTGAGGTTTCCTTATAACAAATTCCTAAAGTGAGCCCAGTTGGTGAGTTTTGAACATAGTTTTGGAATAGACTCTTTGTAGATAATTGTAGTGCTTAGGCTAATTATGACCGGGGGTGGTCGGATGAGAGATCGAAATTAGCTTCTATTTGTGTGAACGTATTCGTTATACCACGTGTTACTGCAAAATCAAGGTAGGTCTGGTAGCCTGTTTGTATCGGTAGGCCAGTAGGTAGGCTGGCCATTGGAAAGATAACAGCATCTGAGGTTTTCAATGACTGGCAGTAGATTGCGGCCTTTTGGATTATTTAACCTGGCGCCTCCTATGATGAATTTTGTATCGAATGTTTGCAGAAACTCCTCGTACTCTTCGGTAGAGATAGAGCATCTTGGAGGACTGTAAACAGCTGCTATTATCAGTAGAGAAGGGAGAGCATGCACCTTTATGCTTTTATTTTGAATTTTATTGGTCTGATAAGACACCCATTCGCGATGATTGATTGTATTTTTGATTACAACCGCTGTCCCAACGTGCGCCGCACCATCAGGGTGGTTAGTAAGATATGTGGTATAGAACTGAATTTTTATTACTGTTCTTGTTGTTGCGTGGGTTTCTGAAGTTAATAATATATCAATATTTTGTAATTGCAAGAATGAGACTAATTCTGGGATGTGGTTAGAAATGCCATTAGCATTCCAGACAGCGATGCGCAACGAAGTCGCCATTTTTTATGTTAGTTTATTAATAACTATTGAGATCATGTTTAAGACCATGCTGTTCTGACTAATTAGTTGGCAGAACGTTGATTTAAATTCATTAAGAAAGTTAGCAAGGATTTGGTTTATAGAAAATGCTTGATCGTTATTTTGAAGGTTGTCAGTTCTTCCTGCTATTATTTGTGAGTAGGATAGTTTATTTTGCAAGGAATTTGTAGCGACGTTGTTTATGTTGTGAATATGGTTTCGAAGTGAGGGGAATTTGCTTTCATTCGGTATCTGTTGTGGACGCGTTATATTCGAAGTTCCTCTGAATGGGGCATTCCTGACTCTCTGTAAGTCTTGGTACACTGAGCATCCCTTATAGTTAGCTGGATGATTCCCGCTACAAAGAGCACATTTGGCTGGAGTATTTTGAGGTTTCTTACAGGTAGAAGTTTTGTGGTCGCCACCACATTTAACACATGCAAAGTGTTTGTTGCAATAACTCTTTGTATGGCCGTAATCCTGGCAACGAAGGCACTGCGGTATTGTATTCTTCTTTCTAGGCGACTCGATTACGACTTTGATATTATCGATATGTTTTACGTCGAATATGGTTTTATTGTTATCTTTAGGTTTAAAGTCTCCCATAAATAACGGTAGTGGTTGCTTAGTTAGTCTGTGACGAATGTTAATGATATTGTAAACTTCATGTCCTAATTTACCTAGTTTTTTTTTAATGACCTCCGTTGAAATCGTTTGATGAGGATTTCGTATAGCCACTCTATATGACCTTTCCTCCTTAAGTTGGTAGGTGTGGTGTATTATGTTTTCGTTCTTAAGATAAGTTTTGAGTTTTCTGTAGGAATCTGACGTGTTGGGGTTGATTTTGATCATGTTATTCAATAACCCTGTTGTGTAATATTGTTCTTTTTCTAGTACTGCATTTATATTTGTGATCATTTCGTTGTAGTTATTTACCCCGTAAGTATAAAAAGGTGGTGGCTTTGAGATTTTAGATTGCTGAGTACTGGATGTTTGCACTGCTGCTTGGAATTTGTGAGAGTACCTCGAATCCATTGGAAGTAGTTTGTTGATTTGTTGAATGTGGTTGCGAGTTGTTTCTTTTTCGTTTATTAACTGTTTTCCACGCGTGTTTGTGTTTTTGTAAAGTTGATTCTATGTTTTCATCGTCCATTATTACAGAAGTAGATTCATCACTTTCCGATGGGTTTTTGTTTGAGGTTGGGTCGTTGGATTTAGTGCTGGTAACAAAATTAGGTACATGTTGGTACGGATTAGCATTATTTGGCTGTAGTGGCACGGATGTGTGAGAGTTCATTGTATAGGAGGGGGGTATTGGTTGTCCATAAGGCGCAAATGGGAATTGCGAATTTGGTTGGTTACTGTATTGGTTAGATTGTTGATTTCCCTGATAATAAGGGAGACTGAATGTGAGTCCGTAATTCTCGGGAGCGGATTGCATTAACGGGCCTGGGGGTCCAGGGCCGGTCCCATTTCCCATAGGGAACGTGTATTAATTGTTGATTTTTAATATTTTTATATACACAGAGTTAATAGATTAATACAACCAATAATGTGTTTGTACATACGATTTATTAGCTGCAATAAGCGTATTTATCGCTTATCAATTGAGGGCACTGAATTTAGTTGACCTGCACTTGGCACTTTCGAAGATAGCAGAGCGTAGTCGATGTGCGTATCACTCGAAAGTCAAATGGGAACTGTTGTTTAAGATACAAACAAAAAATCTTTTAACAGGCGTACTTCTTCTTACCTAACTATGGAAAAGACAGACTTTCAATTGTCAAATAATAATTGAAAAATAAATTTGATTTGCTGTGTATGGAAACGCTCGTTTTATTTATTTTAAACCTTAACTACTCTATGCTCTCTTGCCTTATCGGAAAATCATTTAATCTAAATTTGAAGCAAACATCATAAACTTGCTTAAACAGACACGTCATTTTATGCAAATGAGTTGTTGTGTTCAATTAGAAGATATATTGGACCCAACTGATCAAATTAGGAAACTTTAAGTGTTTACTCTGTATTCTATTAAATAAAAATCACGCCCAAAAATATATCAAAACTAACAGATATGAAAGTGAAATTAAGTGAACGTAATTTTTTACTTTTGCTTCTCTGAAGCTTTTTACTTCATTAACCAACTACTATACTAAATTCAAGCGCAATTTTTAATAAGCTTTATGCTAACAAAATAAGTCAGCATACAGTTGTAAAACTGTAGATTTAAAATTTGCAAATAAATCTTAATGTTTCTATTAAATCTAGACCAAATATATAATTTCAAAAAATGAAAACTCTCAACAAGTTTTGGTTTTTATTTAGTTACGTTACTAAAACCTGGTTTTGTAAAAAAGAACTTCTATTCAATCTAGTTATTAGGTTAAGGTCGTCAGAGAAACAGAAAAGTACATTCAGATCCGTTCATAATCAAGCTTTGACTGAAATTTCAAAGGCAAACTTTAATTGGTGGCACTAATTACAATTATGTTCTGTATTCCCAATTATAGAATTGCTACTATAGTTTATATCTTAAAGATATTGCAAATTTTAATTAGTTGAGTTTAAACCGTTGTGTTTTGCGTTAATTTAAGTAATGAAGTATAAATCTACCAGAAAGAAACGAAGTTATTCGACAGTTTAGTTTGTAGAAATCAACGAGCAAACAAATACAGAATTGCAAACATAAAGTTCAGTAACTTAAAGGTTATAAATTGTATTAGAAGCGATTAATTAGAATAATTTCTATGTGAGATCAAACGTCCTTAAGGTTGTACAGAACAAAAAACGTGTGCAGTTAAGGGATTCTTTAAACCTTCATGTACAATAGCACGGTGTAGATTTACATTCAGGGATATAACATTAGTTAAATGTCCCCCTTCGGTTGGACTACGCATGTGAGATTTTTTAATCATACTTTCACACATTTCTGTCAGTTTGGTTGGGTTGAAAATGCTGTTTTTAGGTTGTTTAGTTGTGTTGGACTATTGGCGGAGGCTAATTGACATTATTTGTTGTAAAATCTTCGGTGTAATGCGTGCAGTATGCCTTATAGCTCCGTTCTGTTGAAACCAAATGTCTCTTAAGCCCAATTTATTAATTTTTCTTCAGAATTTCTGCAACATATTTCTATAGCGCGCACCAAACACTTTCAAATAAGCTTCATCGATCATAACCAATTTTCGGCAAAAATTGATGTCTTGATTTTGAAGGTTCAAAATACTTTCACTCCCTTGCCGGCAGCGTAAATGGTGTATGGGCTAAAGATTTTGCACCTACTGTATTTTATATGCGTGTATATGCAGCATTCCACACACCATAATGATTAGTAGTTGCTAAGTCCGAGGTTATATAGAAATACTTAGGTTTTCAACTGCACTATCACGCTCTGCAGCGGTATTTTGAATTGATTGCACCGTTTTTTGACGCCCAGAAGATGGTTTATTTGTAATTTTAGAAACTGATGACACGGTAAATAGCTGTTATTGTATTTACATTATTTCAACTGTAATGGATAACTGGTTGTAGTAAAATGTTTTTGAAATACGTATACGTTCTTGAGTGTTATAGCGCTTCATATTTAGTTTATCCCCCAACCGTACAATTTCTATCAGTCTAGAAGTTTTGTGAATACAACCCACAACAGTTTTGATTTTTATTCTTTATCGTTACTATTTTAACACAAGGTGGCTCAAATATGACCGGGACTGATTTGTGTGAATAACACACACTGCGTAGCAGCTGTGCGACCTTGAGAGAATAAAAACCACAACCTCCACCCTCCATTTGGCTTTTAAGTTTTGTTTGGGAGTTGCTAGAGCGGTGACCGAAGAGAAAGTACCGCAAAGCGTGGAACAACGCATTGTGATCAAATTCCTTGCTGGAGAAAACGTCCCGTCCTCCGAAATTCACCACAGACTCCAACAATTGTAGTATGAGGAACAATGTCTTTTACAGACCCGTGTGTTTGAGTGGTGTAAGTACTTCAGAGTGCAGAGTATGTGTGGAGCTGTCCATCAGTGTTGCTAGTGTAGAATATATCGTAAAAAACCATTTGCACTATCGCAAGGCGTATTTGTACGATGGATACCATGCACTTTGACGGATGTGAATAGAATGGCGCACGTGAAAGTTGCCAGTAGTCTCCTACAGCAGTTTGAAGACAAAAATGGTGCATTTTTAAAGTCTGTAGTGACCACCTATAAAACGTGGGCCTGCTACTTCATTCCCGAGTCCCAAAAGTCATCACGCGAGTGGCGGTGTACCAGTTCTCCGAAAACCAAGAGAGCACGGAGCAGCTGTTTGACAGGAAAAGTGATGGCAACGTTCTTCTAGGACTAGCAGGAGGTTAACCATGTATAGAAAAGTCAATGCAACTTATTACTGAGACCTCCTGGCAACAGATATGAAAGAAAAGATTCCAAGAGGAAAACAATTGAAAAGCGAAAAGCCTTCCTTCAAGACAATGCACGCCCCCATATAGCTAAAACAACAACAGAAACCCCACGGAAATTGAAAAGAAACCTTTTGCGACATCCGCCGTAGAGACCCGATATGGCCCCAAGTGATTTCTACCTGTATCTGTTCAGAAGGCTAAAATCATTCTTGCAAGGTATCCGGTTTGCGGACGATGTCGTCATCCAGACTGTTCGGGAGTGGATACGCCGCCAGCCGAAAGCCTTTTTTAAAAAGGGCATCAGGATGCTTCCAGAACGGCGGAAAAAATGTGTTGACCCAGGAGTAAAAAATCAGTCCAGATTATATTTGAGCCACCTTGTAGTTGATATAAATTTTAGCATAATTTTATTATACTATTTCCAACCCGTTCGACAACTTTAATTTAGCTTAGAACCAAGACTTAGTTACCTGATTGGTAAAACTGTAAAACATATCTCGCATACTTCGCATCACAGCGAGAATTGTTTAATGTCCAGTCGCCGTTTGTTATATACTTCCAGCTGTTTCAGTATTTTAGTATTTTGCATATATTTACGCACTTCACGTTGTCAGCTGTTTGCGGGCTTTGCGATTTATACAAGAAGGTCTGCCTGTCCAACGGTTAAAACTACTGAAATCTGCAGTGTTTTTGTAGACAACCGTAATCAAAACAAAAATTAAATGTCAATGTATTGTTTTTAATAAGAACACCAATCACTTCAAAGCGGCAATGCGAGATTGCATTGGAAGCAATAGAGAAAATATATTATGTATTAGTTTTAGGCTGACTCTCGTAATAAGTAAAGCGTTTAAAGGTTTTGCCACTGACTTGCTGGGTTAACCTTTCTTGGCCACTTTCAAGTTTTAAAAAATCTTGAAACCAATCAACCCTGCTATTATTGTTTTTCATGCAATACTTGCGTTCGTGTTCAACTTTAGCCACCTGTCATTTATTATTTTTTGGGTTTCTGAATACTTAATATATTTTTCTATATTATTTATTCTGCATTATAATTTCAAGTAAAAATTATTTATGTAAACAGCTGTCACAAAATAGCACCTGCTATTTTTCCACCTACCTTGAGGAATATCAGTTTAATTAAATTATTTTTTGTTTATTTTATTTGCTACATTTTTCGAATTTCGCTCATTTTTTGTAGAAATTATAATTTTATTGTTTGGTTAGAATCGCTATGAGAGGAGCTATATATATATATTTAAAATGTTAATTACATGTAAAATCTTTTCAGTGCTATTATTCACTTAATTTGACTTTTGTTCTTTTCAAAGCCGTTGCTTTCGAATTTGCATTTTTCTTCATATTTCGTATATAGTATTAAATACTTTTGTTTTATGCCACAAACTCGTTTTGTTACTTTCTTCATCCACCTTTACTTCCTCAGTTGTCTCTAGCTAATAGAAATAGTTGAGTTAGTACGAGTTACGTTTGTAAAACTAAGAAGATATTTGTGTCTAGCTTCTGTGACAAAATGACGCAACTATAACAATTTACCAATTTATTAATATTTCAGTTGTGTACAACCATTCCAATCCTAGTGCCCAAAATGTAAATTAATATGCTAAGAATGCAACTGCCAATTTCCAAAATTGTTTTCGTAATGGTGCAGTTTAAGACAATCTAGCCCCTAGCTGACCAACACCACCTAATCAGACAGTCAGTAAGTTTGTCAATCACAGACTGGGATATTTTATTCCAATCTTTTTTAGTTGGGTAAGTTTTTAAACCACACATAACACTTTTGCTGTAAGATAAATTCATAGCCGTACAAACCACGTCATAAATTTGGTACAGAAGACTTACTCCACAGCAAAAAATTCTTGCTTTTGCTTTCTTCATCATAATTTGAATATCTATGTTAATGATTTTTTCAGCTTTTTGGACACTTCCGAAAATTACTGATAATTTCAGCCTTGGTCTTCATTGTTGTAATAGTGGTAGTAAAGGTTTTTCTAGGCATTCTTATGCGTACATTTGTCCATTTATAGAGCTAGTTGTATAATAACAAATGCTTCACTTTTAATCTACATACAGTTTCTTCAATAATAATTTTGTAATCTTAAAAAATAAAAATGTAGCTATTGGGCAATTATCTATCTGGTTCAATTACCTTTATGACTGATTATAGCTTTAAACTTTTTTTTATGGTTTTTTAAATTTAAAATAATAGCTGCTGTACCATGTACACTGGCTTTCTTTTGAGCTTTATTTTTATATACGACAACAGATTTTTAATAGGATTAACCTCTGCCATTTCATTGTTGTGATGTTATTTTGATGTTTCCACGTATTGCATAATTTACTGTGATGTCTTCTAGCAACACCTAACTTGTTCTGACAAAAGCAAAAAAAAAACATTTCAGCAAGCATTTCTCGTAGATAGTGTACATTTTTGACATTTAAGTTGTCCGTAAACAGAAAGAAGCAACCAAAATCGGGTATACAGAAGCATCCCTAAATATAAAATTTGATAGTGTTTTACTGTACACTAAAGAATCCTATTACACTTCACCTGCCATGCTTTTAATAAAATTTGTCCGTGAAGATAACATTATCTCGGTCCAAATTCTCCTTTTGTTCTCGTTTTTCCATAATAAAGGTTTCTTCGAAGTTAATTGAAAACGAACATTTTTTTTATACAAATAACTTCAAATCATATTTAGAAAAACCTGATATTCTCTTTTCAAAGTCACCCGACCGTCTTATCCTTCTTCGTTGTGACGCTGACTGCTCCCGGTTCCGGCAGATTATCTATATTCCCATTCTCCAACTACCGCTTTGCTCAGTTTTTAACAAATGATTCTGATTTCCGTATATTTTTGCAGCCTATTTATACGCCAGTTTCGATTCTTTCACAAAATACACTAAACTATTGTATTGTACCAATTCAGGTGTTTTGTACTCATTGTAGAAATAGCGAATTCACTGATAAATTTTCGAGTAAATATACGTATTCCAGGTTTATATAGATTTTAATGTCACGCTACTTTTGTATGTTGCAATATAAATTTCTTGCTTAGATAGAGATAAATTTATCCACTGGAAAACAATCAAATTTTGTAAAAAAAACTCATGTATAATCTTGTGAGCTGGTCTAGTACTTAGCGTTCTCATTGGAGTTTTGCCAGGACATTTTTGAGCCTGAATCTTTGTGGAACCCATCTAGCCTGCCACCGTTCACTCAAACAGACTGTAAGTATTTCTATAGGCAACTGTAGTCCTGGTTTAAATTTTCTTTCAACAGCCTATGTAATTTCATAGAACGTTTCCATCAGTAGATGGATATTTAAAATTTCTGTTAATTAACCCGGCTCTAGAGAAGAATGTTGAGGTGGATGTTTGCAATCAATTTATTGTAAATAACTATATTGTTAATATGGTGTTTTTATCAACATTTTATCATAAAGCTTGTACCAGAAGATCACAAAAATATAATTTAATAAACAGCTTTTTTCTATATTTTGGAACAAATTGCCCAGAAATTGCAATTTTTTCCCTAATAGCAGACATTTCCAAATATAGTTTATATTGCAATACATTGGGTATAGCATAAACTTTTATTTTTTCTTGAACAATCTAGCGCTTAAGAAACTACCGTCTGAACTATTTGAGTGTGGCTTTTGTTGTCCCATTATAATAAGTCGCTTTATTGGGTCCGTAAATAATTTATTATAACTGAAGTTACAGAGCCAAAAAGATTTAAGAATAAGCAAAACAAGTAAAAGTGTGAGTAGGTACTTTTATCAAGCGAAATTTAATATTGATTACAAACCAATGTCATATTTTGTATTTTTTTATATCTCTTCATTACAATTCTTTACATAAATCTGTAAAAATACATATCTAAAACTATAAGTCGAGGTTCTGCTAAATAATTCTTTCTTTTTAATATGTAATTCTTTATATAAAATCACACGTAGGTAATAGTAGTCCTTTAATTTTGATTTATTTATACCTTCTCAAGCGCTCAAGAAAAACGCTGATAAATCAAGTTGGACCGATCTATGTGTAGCGGTTTTAAAGGGGGTGAGTACTTACAGGTACATAATTCTCTGCACCACGCTTTGCGTTTAAACTGATGGTGAAATTGCGCACGAAATAACTTTTCTAGTTATTTATATATTTATACAATAATTATATATTTATACGAGGGTAACGATATAAGCCACGGCAACTATTTTTTAAAGGTAAGAGATGATATCACCGTGCCAACAACAAAAGATGGGTTTCTAATTTCTGTAATTGCACAGAGAACAATGTTAAATAAGTTGTTTTCTGCACTTTTTGTTGTTTTGTTATAAGGCCTCTTACATTTTATATGAAGACCATTATGCTATGTTTCCTTTATTGTATTCATCTCTTATTAGGTTTCTTATGTTCCCGAGGTATTTAGCTAGTTGTATAAAAGTAGAACTGACTCCTCCCGTATCTTATGGGGGTCCTTCCGTTTCAAGTTTGATTTCCACTCGAAGAATGTTTATTTGTAACGAATGTTTTATTCTGGTTTTATATATTTTCTCCAAGTAATTGACTGGAAACTTTCAGACACAACCTTCTTTTTTATTCAGACTTGGGATTGGCAAAAGCAAGCAATGAACTACTACAATGAATTACATATACTCTAACACTAAACGAATCCTACCAATGCATACCAATGGAGCCTTATATTATCGTTTAAGAAATTATTTATTAAAAATAATAGCAATTAAATTTTTCAAGGGGACAGTGATTCGAAACACACAGTAGGTATTACCAGTCCCATTGAAAATGCGTAGTTCCTCATAAAGCATAATATTTGAGAAAAGAAGTGCCAAGTTTGAAGTCCCTATCTTTAGAGTACGAAAGTTATGACGGCAGCTACTCAGAAATTATACCAGAATGATAGACTGTAATAGCAACTGAATTCTGTGCTAGGTTAGAACAAGAAAGTGCACTTAACAAAGGCTTAAGTAAACCAAAAAATATTTTTAGGTAATGTGTGATTAACGTCATTCTGTAACGTTACAGATTGTACTTCAGCAAATGTAATAAAGATGTCTGTCAAAAACATTGGAGTTTGCTACTCATCTTTCATTTTGCTAGTACAACTACTTTTCAGAGTAGGTAATGCATAAGAACATAAAATAGGACAAGATAGAAGTAATAAAGTGTAAGTTACAATAACACTACTAAATTTCATTGGTACAGAAGTAGAAACATAACTAGAGTATACACGAAACATTTATAAATCTCGAACAATCTTTCTTTGCAGCTTTCAAAAAGATTTATTTAACTTTAATTTTCTTGAGTTTGTTATTTAATCTACTTTAAAACGTAACTTGCTGTTATACTTTATTTGTGATATTCTTTTATATAGAATTTTTAGAGAGATCATAAGATTCAAAAATTCTAATAGAGGCTCTTAATTGTTCTACTTCTTGAACTATGATTTAAGGCGTAACCCAATAACTTATTTATAATATATTTAGAATAAAATTTGTAAGCATCCACAGATATTTAGGGACTGTGTGCTAATAAAAACAATTATGTTTTACAACAAACAACGTCTTGCATTCTAGAATATACTAAGGTTTGTATATTTGTCCTAATGTTTTTTATATTTTATTAATAACAACAAAACTTCTACAATTACTACATTTCGAACGTTATAGTAAAATTCTCTACAATTGTTAGTACGTTACACGAAATCCGCGTTAATCCCACCCTTTATATTAAATGTGCCTATTAACATGTCAGTTTTGCTAGCCTCCTGTATGTATATAAAATAAAGTTTGTATCAATAAAATCATTCGTGGTTGAGTGCTTTTAATTTGAATATAATAACTCAAGGCTTTTCAAATTTTTTTTTAGATCATAAATTTACAATTTTTTTTATTAATCTTAAGAACGAGTAAGATAACCAAGAGGTTGTATTTCACTACTTACTTTGTCACAAACCGCATGATTTATGCACTTGAATCGGTTATTAGTCTACGTACTGCAACCATTGTAAAATGTAAAGCATTAACCGATTATTAGCAATAGTTTGTACAAATTGCACCTATTATGTGACATAAATTACACTTAAACTTAGTTATTTATTCAAGAAAGTGAAAGATTGTGTTGATATTATCTGGACAACCGACACTTACAAATTAATACATAATATTAATGCTTAGCTAATGAAATATTAATAAAATCATTATCAACATCATAAAACATTTGTGTCTGTTATACAAACATTAAAGCAGTAGCAATTAGTCTTTAGTGTGATACTGCTATTAATATCAAGTCGATAAAATTAATTAACAACATTACTACAATTATGTTTCAAATATATTTGTTTCTTTTCTGCTTTTTTACATCTTTTGACTTAAAAATGAAAGAGATAATAACGAAGATGGGAAGTTTTCTTGATTATTTATTTTTTGATTTACAAATTAATAAAATGTATTAATACTTTTTATTTGCATACTATAAATTAAAAAAACATGTTGCTTCGTCACATTTGTTTTTAGCTTTCTGAAAATATTACCGCTTAATGGATAAGGTTATCATGTTTTCTCTACTTACTCATAGGGAATATTAAATGTATTATATAATTTAAGAATCTTAATACTGTTTTAATAAATTTTTATGCTATTCTTATAGAATGTAGAATTACTGCAATAACACAAGATTTGGCAAAATGATCTTCTCTTTTATATATAGATCCTACTTAATGTTATTGTACCACCACACAGAACAATGCTTGACATCTAGTCATCAAGCAGTTTTGAAGAAAGTATCGTCTAAATGTTTGCCCTCACAAACTAAACCTTCCTGCAGCTTTACTTTAAAGTTTCACATTTCTTGGCGAGTATTTTTTATTGGTACTTATGCGATTGCGTTACGACTAGCAACCTTCAATTCCCCGGACTTCAGGTGCCCCCACAGAAAGAAACAAGAAAGGAACAAGTCTTGTAATCTAGCTGGAAACGTCGCAATGTAATGAGATGAGGCGACCTGGAAACATTTGTCCCAGAACTTCTTACCGTGTGTACAGTAGCACCATTTTGTTGGAACCATAGTGGTGATTTCCCATGTTCGATAAATTTGAGCTTTAGAAAATTGCGCAACATTGCAACATAAAGGGTAGATGTGACAGTCACCGCACATTTTGTTTCGAAAAAAATATATAGCTGTATTCTGCAAATAGTACAGCAAACACGCTGACTGTGGGGAGGAGTTGTTGAGGATGTTTTGGAGACCATTACCAAAAATTCTGCTTATTGATGCTACTTCATAAATGAAAATAAGCTTCGTGACAATCGAGCACAGCAGAATCAGCTGGAATTTTGCCAACATGTTCTTGCAAGTAGACTGCTAGGCGTACAATTTGTGTTCTTGAACCATCAGTAGTTTGTATGGATGGAACGTAAAATCGTAGCGTAGAATTCTCGATAGGTTGCAGTAGTATTCCAAAGGCAAGATAGTGTTTAGCGGGAGAACGTTGTGGTGATGTGACCACATGTTTCATTGTTACCATATTGTCGGGTGTCCGAACTCTACGAGGTCTACCGGATGATTTCCGTTTTAATACTGAATCCAAAACAAACGCACATTGTTCATTACTTTACGCTATAATAAAAACTAATATAGTATATTTTATGGTGCTCAAAGATGTACGACTTGAACTCCGTTTACCAGTACATTGCGCGCGACGGTCTATTCGAAAAGGGGAAATTATTTTGCTGGACCCTGTACTACTTACCACGGCAGAGTTTAAGTATCTTCTGGTTACTTTAATAAGCTTCAGTTTTAGACTAACTACAACTTTTCTATTTTTTCTGTTCATCGCTTGCTATATAGAGAAAGAGCTCATAATTAGGACCAATCCTTAATTTGCAAAATACATTTTTGTATATCATTCTAAATGAAATATTTAATATATATAAAAAAATAGAAATCTTTATTGCCTATACTTAAACTCAAAAAGCTAAATACCATGTTGCAATAACCCGTGTAACGAACTTTGCGATCATTTTGGTGACTATATATATATATACCACACATCTTGGTTGTTTGTCAGTTACATGTTAATATATTTATTGCTTTTTATATGCAATTAGTAGTGTTACATTATTACCACTATAAAGTAATAAGAGAGTTAGTATCTTTAATCTAACAACCAAACAATTTTTAAATTGGACGGATCCAAACTAAGTACTCATTCCTTCTTTAAGTTAAATATAACAAGAAGGAAAACGGAATGAAGAAAACGAGCAATAAACTTTAGCTGCAACTTTTCGTTTAAATGAAATGGAACTGGAAAATAAAAATACCCACGTTACCACAAAATTGGCCATCGTACAAATTGTCTACCAGAAATACATAAAAAAGATAGTAAGCCATATTTTCAAACCAAAAAAATGTATCTAGCATTACTCGAAATAATTTGTGAAAATTTACGACCTTGCGGGATATGCAGCGCGATCTGTAAGCTTTAACGCTGCCCTTTACGATGAGCATAATTTTGGCCCATTTGAAATATTTAATGCCAATAAAGCTAACTTATTTACAGTCAAAAGACATTAAGAAAACAATTGGCTATAAGGATAAATATGAAGTAGGTACCGTTACAATTGGGGAACGTGGTGTGAACATCACTTGTATTTGTTTTTTTTAAATCTAACTAGGTTTTAATGTTCTTTTAAAAACAGATACATGTACCAATCATTCCAAAAATTTCAAAATTAATTACATTTGTGAGATATCCCAGGACTGTAGCCCATGTAATATTTATTACTTTTATATTCCTCTTTCTGTTATTATAAGCAAGCAACTAGTTTTAAAGTTACTTATGAATGAATATGCTAAATATATTTTATTTGAAAATCCTAATAGTAGTTTTTGGAAAATGTGAAACGTAGATTTTATATAAAAATATTTTATATAATAAAAAATTTTTTAGTATTCCCAACCAGCACACTTAAAGTTTCTTTTAAAAATAATTACTATATTTTGTTGAATTGCCAATCTGACAATAATCATTTAATAATTCTATTGTCTTCTTTTACGTTCTAATAACAAATACTTCGAAAAAATTGTTTGTTTATTTACACTAATGTGTCAGAGTAAAATAGCTAAGTCAAACCGCCAAAGAAAATCCTACGAAAAAGTATAAACTATCTAAATAACGCTCTTAAACTTCTCTAGATAGTTCAATAATGTTTCAACTATGCTATGCAAAAGTTCAGATAATTTTAGTACCATAAGCCGGTCTGAAAATTACCTCTTGAAATGAGAAATAAGTACGTTTTTAGAAGTACCTTTGTCAACAGCCAACTGACTTAATTAACAAAAGAAACCATAATGATCGACACTGCCAAAATAACAACCTTTCAGGATCCGCTGGAAAAACAAAATGAATAATGGTAAGAGAAGCTGTTAAGCCCCCTTAAAAAGTTTGCCGAACTGGTGCAGGTGTCAGGTAAAAGTAGATGTAGATGTGTGAAGGCTGTACAACGCGTCTGACAAAACATCCTTTCTGACACCCCTTTAGAAAAACGGCCCACAAAATTGGGCAACAGAGATGCATTGTTGATCAGATTTATTCTGAAAAAGGCATATTAATAACAGCGGTTAAACTTGGGTATAAAAGTGTTCACCAAATCAATTGAATAATAAATTATTTCGCTAAACTATAGAATAGGGAAAACTTAGAATTATAATGCGGAAGTTTGAGTAATGGCAACGTAAGTAGTTTTTTTTTTAGTTTATTTATTTAACTACAATCTGTCTGATGTGACATTCAGTAGTTGGTTTGGCATACATAAATAATTAACAATTGAAAGACATGAAGACGAAGCGTCCATTAATGTTTCGTCTATATTATTCTAACCTAGTTTTAACATATATACAATTGCTCTATAGTTATACAACACAACTTACTAATAAATTACAAAAATCTGTCTGTTAGATCTAATGGTTTGAACTTTTTTAAACGTGGCTGTTCTACAGCGTCATCTAGTAAGTACTCCACTAGAGGATTAGGGTGAACATTAATGCGATCACGGTAGCGCGCACTAAACTTTTTTATTTCTTCATTAATAGTTGGAATTGCGAGATCACGACGTATAGTTTCATTGGTAACATACCATGGGGCGTTTACAATGGATCTGAGCACTTTTGACTGAAAACGTCGCAGTATTTCGATGTTAGATGTTTTGCTGTACCCATAGTTGTATACCATAAGTCCATATGGGTTTAATCATGGCTTTATATAGCAGTAACTTACTTTCCAAGGATAGCTGTGACTTTCGTCCTATCAGCCAGTACAATTTTTTGTACTTTTAATCCCAATTGTTTACGCTTTGTCCATATGTGCGTCTTCCATGTCAACTTCTTGTCTAAGTGCATTCCAAGGTATTTGGCACTGTCAGCTTGTGGAATTTCTTGATTATTCAGGGTCACTGGTAGGCAGATGCCTCTTCTTAGTGTAAACGACACGTTCACTGACTTGCTTTAATTTATTTTTATACGCCACTTGGTACACCAGCTCTGTATTTTATACAGGTGAGTTTGTAATTGTTGGGATGCCACATTTGGGTCGGTATGAGATGTAAGAACTGCCGTATCGTCGGCAAAAGTAGCGACCATGTTTCCTGTTGTTGTCGGAGGTCCGCCGTGAATAGTAGGTATAGAACTGGGCCCAGCACGCTACCCTGGGAACACCTGAACCGATGGGGTATAAGAGTTATCTCACTGCCATATCTGACTTGGAAGTGCCGGTTGGTTAAGTACGACTTTAGGATTTCATAGAAGTCTGACGGTAGGATTTCCTTGATTTTACAGAGCAGCCTCTCATGCCATACCTTATCAAAGGCCTGAGAGACGTCCAAGAATACTGCAGCACAGTATTTCCTTTCTTCGAAATCTTTAGTGATTTTATCAACTACTCTGTGGACTTGTTCAATTGTTGCGTGGTTGTTTCGAAAACCAAACTGGTGGTCAGGTATGAGATGATTGTCCAGAAGTATTGGATATAATTTCTCTAGTATCATTTTTCGAACACCTTTGACAACACTGGCAGCAGACTAATAGGTCTGTATGATGCAGGTTGTTCTTTGGGTTTGCCTGGCTTAGGAATTAAGATTATCACAGCATTTTTCCACATATTGGGAAACTGTCGGAGCCTTAAAATTGCGTTGAATAAGTGCGTGATGAATTCATAGCCTTTCTGCGGTAGTTCTTTGAGGATATAGCCGCTAATTAAATCCAGACCTGGGGCTTTGTGCGGGTTTACTTTACTGCGAATGGTGTTTTCAACTTGATTGGTTTTAAACTTTTTAATTCGTAAGTAGTGAAGAATACTTTAAAATTATATATATAAAAAAAAATTATGAGTGCTGCTGCTGTCACACAGGTCAAAGGTCAAATCGTTCGTGCCTTTCCGTGCAGACCCGAGCGCCTCCGAAGGACAAATTTCGGTCCGGCGGCAGGCGCAACCGAGGTAATATATTTCCGGAACCGCAAGCGATGGAAAATTTTCGTTTGAGAGCGGGTAATAAAGCACTTATATATAAAAAAAATTATGAGTGCTGTCACACAGGCCAAAGGTCAAAGGTCAAAGGTCAACTCTAACTGGGTATACGTAAATGCGTTGTCATGGCAACGACGTACGCCAATTATGTCAAACAGAGCTTTTTAATCGTGTTTTTATTTATTTTTAAAAACTACTATGCGAAGGGGCTCAAGCATGTCGGAGTTGGACAAGCTCTTCGGGGGGGCCGCTGTCAGAACTGGTTTTGAGTAAAGGGCTTTTTCCTCATTTTTAATAACAACCTTCTCGTTAAGGGAAACGTCACCGAGAACACACAATTAACAGTAAAAAGAAGAGTAACAAGTTCGACTTTTGCTATAGGCAATCTTTAGACAAAAAACCGATTGAAAACCTGACACATTATCCAATGCAAATGTCCAAAAAAGTTAAAAGCTTAGCAACAAAGCTGAGATAATAATAGTGCTAATAGAAAAATGGCAAGTAATGCACCAGTGAACAACATATGATTTAATGGATTGCATATCTCAAAACTTAAAAGCATCACATAACAATCAAAGATTTAATGATAGATTTGAGTAGATGTTGTATCAACAACATTAGTTGTTTATATTTTGTAACTGTCTATTTTATTTTAATACCCTCTATTAATACATTTATTATACCAATGTCTTGGCTACATTCAGATCAAATTTAGTTTGTATATTTTTTAGACATATGCCTAGGCAAAGTCCAATAAAGAAAAGAATCAGATGAGAGGATGGAGAGATATGACTACAGATAGTCATAAATAGTTATATTACAAAATCTACCTACTTCTTGGAAACTTTACTGCCAGCGATTTTTCACTTACCATAATTCCTTCTAAATATGACCACCGCAGTTGTGGATGAAACGTCAAGAGTTTGAAATCTCTGAACATCTTTATGATTTTCAGCTTGGGAACTTTTTGCATAATATAAATATTTATCTTTATATAATAATAATGTAAATAACAACCCTAATATTATTATAAGCAATATTCTAAAGTATTAATTAATTAATGAATTAAAAAGCGTTAGTGTAAAAACTATAACAAAAACATCTTTTATCGACAATATAAAACGAAAACAACCCAATAATAATTATTCTGTGTCTTTGGTCCTTCTAAAGACACAGTCAAAACTTAAAAATCCATATTCAGTAAAGAAATACTATCTATTCGACCACTTTCAGTAGAATCACTAGCAGAATTTGTGAACTATGGAACATAAAAGTCGTAGTGTATGCTCTTTTTAGGGCAGATGATTAATAAAAGATGAGAGATCAGCCAGAATTTAATAGAAAAATGATAGAACTCCCAAAAAATATATACCTGATAAGAACTGGTATAACCATCTACTCACTTGCGTTTCGAGATTACGTATAGGTCCATCGCAAAAGTGAAACTTTAGCTATTCGCTAACCTTAACCATTAATTTCAAGGAGTTCCGCTATTATTTTGAATTATTATGTTATTATATTTTTAAAGCCCTTACTTTATGAAGAGAAAATAGTCATGGCTCTTATGTTTAAGAATTTTATTACATAATAAAATAAAATCTTACCATTCTTTCGAAGTAACGAATACAAATATGATTTACTAAATATAAAGAAATGTTACTCGATCAAAACAGTTACATAAAAACGTCATCATTTACGATTTGCACCCCCCACCGCTAGACCCCCATTTATCGTCTGCAACTTCTGCAGTTCTTGCCACAACTCTTTAAAGTGCGACTTCGTTGGATGTTTTTGTACGCTAACAACTTATTTTATAGCTATGATTTTGATGTAACTTGTGCTTGGGCTTTAATTTGCTTATAATACTCGTTTAGGATCTTTTACAGCCCTTTTAAGTTGTACATTTTGCAGAAGACAATCTGGCAGGTGACTGGAGTGCACACACTACAATAATTCTAATAAAATAATTACTTTAAGTGCACCAATGTACCTTTTTTAAAATGGTTCTGTTAAAATGTAGATACTAAACATACAAATTGTATTAACTTAATTTTTTACAATGGCAATTTGGCAGCTAATATAAAATATAAGTTATAACAAGAGAATAAAAAGATAAATAACATTAAAAATTAAATAATATAATAATAGTTCCGCTAATAGGTCACCAACGACTTTTGGAGTCGAACAGAATAGTTTTGCTACAATCTAGAGGCTACGGTACACAAGGGTAGAGTTTGACCTCCAGGGACTCATTTATTGCAGCCTAAGTCGAGCTGGATTGTACAAATATCAGTGATCGAGAAAACGTGATTCGAACCCGCATCTCTAGGTTTCATAATCTAGCGACCTATCCACTATACCACTACGGCTCCCAAAAATTAAATAATAAAAATTAAATAAAGTGTTTGTGCACATTTATATAAATTGGAAACTGTAGTGTATAAAAACATAAAATCTAAAATTAAAAAGAGACAGGGCAACCAAGCCTTAAAAAGTATAAAATAAACGCGCAATTACGAAAAATATGTGGAATTACTTTTAAAACTTACCGGCATATTAGTATTGATAAAATGGGTTTTTAAATGTTTATTTAAAATTTGAAAATATAAGCAAATGTTAATAAATATCAGTGTATTGTTTAGATAGTTTTAAGTATTTCTTATGAATATTGACTATCTGTTATGGTGCAATTATAATATGTGAAACCTCTAAATTTTTTTAGTCACTCTTATCACTTTCCTAAGAAAAAATTATTAACAATCTCTTTAATAATATTAGTTCTTTGAAACTAAATAAATGATTTTTTTCTGCCTTTTCAATTTTATTCTTACCACATTTAAAAATAACTGCCAGAGTGGTCCAGTGGTTGAGGCACGGGCTGCGATGCCGACGGACCCGGGTTCTATTCCTGGTTCTCTCTGACTCCTGGTGGGTGGCCTACTCAATCACTAGAAATAATAGAGTACCTGCGTTCATTCGAACAAGGGGTAAGAATGGCGGTCGTCTAAGGCGCGGTGCTTGCTACATCGCCCCGCATCAGAGTTGGTGCACGATGACCAGGCACAAGTGAGCGAACATATGAGGGCCTTAACCTCTCAGTTTGCAGGCCATTAGAGGCTTACCATTATTATTAAAGATAAAGTTAACACTAGGCGTAGCCTTAGAAAGGATAGTATCCGAAAATGATGGCACAATATTTTTATAACAAGATGTCCTATTAATTGTAATTGAGCGCTGAAACTTAAGACATTGTACGTTCTCAGTTGAAAACCAGTTGAGAAATAGCAATAGCTATGGAAATGCATCCAAGAGAGATACAATATTAAGATGGGTCCATGCACTCCATACAACTGATTTTGTAAGAAAACAAAAACCTCCTGACCTTCCTCGGAATATGTGCGCCCCCAAAAACGTAGTGTGAGTTGAAGAGGCAGTCATTACATGATCACAGCTTTCTGCTTGGTGCCAAGTTGCAGTACTTCAAATGTTGGATAGATCTGTTTGTCTCATTTTACACTAGTAATTAAAGTGGATTATTTATATATTATATAATTAAACAAATGGAAGGGTTTGAGGGAGGCCTATGTCCAGCAGTGGACGACCTAGGCTGGGGAAGAAGAAGAAGAAGAATTAGTTTCACCCATACAAGTTAATAGTAGTTTACAACTTTAAGCACAAGATTACCCTCAGAGATTAACATTTGCTAAAAATTTGAAATCCTTGGAGAATACCCTAAGGCTTTGATGAGCGATGAATCGATATGCGGCGCATGTAGTTTCACCAAGACGGGGCAACAGCTCACACAACAATTACACTAATAAAGAAAGTTCGTTGCAAGTCCCTCCAACAGGTCAGCTATCGCTATGAAAACGATGAATGGCCACCTCGTTCTTTAACATTTGCGATTTTTTTCTTTGGGGGTATTTAAAAGGAAATATGTATGATTTGAAAAAATTAATTTACGGAGAAATTGCTGCGATTAACAACAACCTAGTCCAAAGAGTAATACAAGACTTCAAAAAGTGACTGCAAAAATGTGTGAGTCTAATGTATGGTCTAATAAAAATTTGTTTTAGATAATTTTGATTATTTTAATTGTTAATTAAAAATCTCTGCCGCACCCATTAATTGTTCGTTGTTTTCATCCAAGCTCCAGTACCAAACAATACCAAAATATGTAGATATCATTCAGACAAAACATAGCTCGCTACAAAACTAATCAAAAAATGTAAAAACGTTACTGTCCGATCTTATCTTATTTAATATGATGAATTAGCCAAATGTTATTCTACAAAACTCGTTTTGAAATTACTTGCGTGTTGCGTTTGCATCAGAGATTCGATTTTTAAAGAAAAAGTACATGAAAGTGATAGAGCAAAAGTTTAATGCTGGAGACCCGTCTAATTTTATGGAGATTTCTTCCGTCCTCAATCAACACACTTATTTAACACGTGACGACTCAGATTTGTCCATACTTGTTACTGAATAAGTTTGATAAAAAATTATGATTGTTGAGTTGCAGATCACAGCATTAAGTAACGGAAATATTTTGGACGATCTGCCCTAAAGTCTGCATTTGTCCAATTGATTTCTAATCTTAAAAGGATTGTTTGGTAGACAACTTTTTAAACGTGTGTAATACAGTAGGAAGCTTAAAATAAACAATTTGGGTCAAAATATTTTAGATTTGTCACAATTATAGATAACCTAAACCTTAGATTTATGTAGATCTTAAGTTTTTTGTCAAACGCGTCTAATTTAAGTACTGTTGGCGTATTTCGATGCAGTTGCAATATCCGCGATTTACTCAATTAATCAAAATCGAATTACTATGCACACGGTGTTCGAAGCATTAGAGTCGGCCGTCAAGAATTAATAGCTGCAATAGAATTTCCATTATATGAACAAGAAGATTACGTGAAAATATGTTCTCGTGCGGAATGCCTGCCGTTCCATTAAAATTGCAAAATGCAGGCGAGTGTGGCAGTTGGAGAGCACATAAAGCGGCACCATCTGGCCGGGATCTACAAGTCGCGGGCCGGCCCCGCTTTAAATAAATAATAAACGCAAAACGAAGACGGCGGCCAAAAAGAGCAAGGCCCGCTGCCACAAGCTGCCATAAAAAGCCAATAGTGAGCGCGGAGCCCATATTCAAATGAGGCGATTATAATGTGTAGCAGAATACAGTGTGACTGCCGAGAGCTGGGGGCAAATCCCATGCAGTCCCACCTCCCCCTATGGTCGGCCGGTCGTACGGCACGCTCGATAAAAACCACGACCATATAATTATGTATGTATATACACATATTTAGCCATAAGCATTCAGATAGCCGTTTATCTTTTAATACATAATTGATAGCTACGTAAGGCCGATAGAATGTTAAAAATGTATATTTTAATATAATATACGTCCGAGGCCCCCGGGCTGAACGGGTTGCCTTTGTTTTTCGGTGATGCCCTTAATCATACGTATTAGACGAAATTGAGGCTTCGCGGAGAAAATGGAACGGCTTTTGCCAACCCCAACAGCGGTCGCCGGTCCATGTGGGAAAATGCGGTCGCCTCCTCACCTTCCACTATCATTAATTCTTATATAAATCTAGTACAACTTTATTGTTGCTATTTTATCTATGTATTTTTTAATTGGTTCTCTAAATATCCAATTTTAAATAAATAAGTTATCAGCAAAGTACTAGATTTATTTGGAAAAAATAGTTTCAATTTATGAAAAATCGGATTATTTTGTAATAATAGGAAACTGACCTAAGAGATAAGTTCTTCGTCTTGTTGAACTCCGTTTATTTTGTTTGTCCATCTGTCATTTTACACTTTTCACCATGTCCCGTTCAATATTCCAGTCCCCCTTTAAATTATTTTATTTTTGTATATAGTATTGGAATTCTTGTTTAGCAGTCTCGTGATGTCCTATAACCAAAATAGATTTCGTTATCCTATTCAATGGTTCTCAGTCTGTTTAATCATGTTGTCTGTTGTTGCTTTGGGTAAACCGTATTATACAGTCTATGAATTTGTTGTTGTTTTTATTTCCAGGTTTTCGTAAATTTATACTTATAATTATGATTATAATCTAGTTTCAATCTAAGCTATTAGAAGCCGTTTATCTTTTCAATACATAATTTCTTTAAGGCCGATCAAATTATATGCAGGCCTTTTTTCAATATGTCAGTAACCTCAATGTATAAGGATGTTATTTCTGATAGCCCTTAATCTATTCAGATTTCGAAATTGAGTTCGTCGGAGAAAATGTTGAACGGTTTTCAACCAACAGGGTCGACCGGCCATGTGGAAATGCGATCGCCTCTACCTTCCTATCATTAATTCTTATATAAATCTAGTACATTTTCTATTTTATCTTGTATTTTATAATTGGTTCTCTAATATCCAATTTTAAAAAAGTTATGAGTTCTCTTATTTTTCTTGGAAAATAGTTCCAATTTATGAAAAATCGGATTATTTTGTAATAATAGGAAACTGATCTAAGAGATAAGTTAATGCGTTCATCATCCTGTTTGCCTGTCTGTCTATGTGTGCCTGTCGACACGATATCTCCGGAACTACTCAACCGATTCACTTTATGTTTAGTCAGCATATACCTTAGGTCAACTTCTTCTTCGATATTAAATTTCAGACCTGTAATTCTCCTTTGACCCGAGATACGGGGGTCACAATATTGCATGCATGACTTCTCTTTCGAATGTTGCTTTTCCGGGTTTTACATCCATCTCGTTTATTATTAGTTTACCATATATTTGTCCTATTTTTGATAACACATTTATTCCATTATAACTATCATACTTTTTCCAATCTTTTTTTAAGTTGATGTTAGGTACATCTGTTCCAACTTTTGAGGTATTTTTTTACCATTTATAGTTCTCTCGAATATTCTCTTTATCATACGATAAAGTTTTGCAGATCCATGCTTAATTAATTCAGCTAATTTATTGTATTTAATAGATTTTATTGTCTTGATTATTATTGCTTGATCGATAAAGATCTCATCTTTCTCTTGGTTTGGGGTATCTTCTTCGTGTGCATTTAAGAACTGACGTCTAGTTTCCGTTAAGAGTTTTACCTAACATCTCTTACATTCCTCTTTCTTTATATAAGGTATATATACATTTTCTTTTCTATTTGTGTTATCGCTGTAATAACTTTCTATGACTCAGAATTTATTATCCTACCAATATATTGGCCTACGTTTTTAATTTTGCCTTTACCAGTTCTAATTTTTTGCTTAACTATATATATAAAAAAAATTATGAGTGCTGCTGCTGCTGTCACACAGGTCAAAGTTCAACTATTGCTGTCAATTGTTCGTGCCTTTCCGTGCCGACACGAACGCCTCCGAATGACAAATTCTGGCTTGGCGGCAGGCGCGGCCGAGGTATTATATTTCCAGAACCGCAAGCGATAGAAAATTTTCGTTTGAGAGCGGCTAATAAAGCACTCGTAATTCTTAAAAATGTTTTTAACACGTGGGACATGAGACTTATCTTACGATACTCGTTTGTATTACAATTATTAATACCTAATTTAGTCAAAAGTTTTGTTGTTACAGTTTAATATATGAGGCCAAATACAGTCCTACATCCTATTGTTCTAAGAATCCATTTTATAGAGAATTTTTCACCAAGTGTGCATAGGATGCGACGCACAGCTTCAACAGAAGTAGTAAAAAAATTAGTCTGGCCTTAATCGTACGTTAACTATATGGTGGTTACTTAAGATATAGTGACGTCACATAACTGATTGAGTTTGTAATCAACTTAAAAAATTACATTATTACAAAAACTCCACCACTATGCGTGCTGCATCTATGCCTTGTTTCCTCAGAGTCGCATGTAAGTGTAGAAGCTTTTCTTTTGGCCTGTAAAACTTAGTTGCTGCAAACTTATTCTAAATTTTGCGATACTTGTAAAACTTAACACTGGTAAATTTTCAACGTCAGTGACAAAAGTATAATCGGGTTTTTGAGAATAACCAAATTATCAAGGTTATCTGGTTTATTATAACTTCAGTTTTGTGAACAAAGTCGAAACTATTAACAAATCAGAATAACGACAAATTTGATCAACTATCAAATATCTGAGATACTTCTATCATTCCAATACAACGTCTTTATGTTGAAATCAAATATAAAATTATATTTAATATAATTACAATTTTTATTGATTATTTGTAACTTTACAATCTACTCGAAATTAAAGTAATCCGTAAATGGTATCATAAGTGGGGATTTAATCAATGCTGATTTTCTGATAGATCACACTAAACTAGGTCTTCCAGCCATTGATGATTCAGTCTTCCAGTTCTGTCCTTATAGAGCTGCTGTACTAGTTCATTTTGGTCTGCTAATTTTCATGATATACAAGGGAATGTCGCTGTATTTCTTCGGCTGCGTAGTCTATGTGTAAATCTGTGTGTTTTTGTTTCGTTGATAACGTGCCAGAGAGTGTTTGTCATAGAACGTAAAGGCTTCGACTAGAATCTTTGTAGTATCATTGTATGTCGAGCCTTAGCGTAACTCCATAGTTGAAACCCATACCTTCGGATAGGTTTTGTAACACTTTAGACAGGAGTAACTTATTGGATATAGAAAGCTGAGAACGTTTGCTAGATAACCAATTCATTTATTTTATTTGAGATTTAGTTGTTTGGCTTTAATATCTGCACTTCAGTTGAGTTTATAATCCAGGTGCAACACAAGACCATTAACTTTAGTTTTCACTGGTATCGGACCATTGTTTTTTGTGGTTTGCTAATATATGGTACGTTTGTTAGTAAAAGTTACCTGGGCAGATTTGTGGTTATCGGCAGTAATTCCCTATTTTCTGAACCAATCGTCTATTAAATCGAGATGCCGTTGTAATTGTTGCGCTGCTGATCCTGCGTTGTCATCGACTGCCCAGCCAGCGGTATCATCCGCGAAGGTTTATTACACCACCAAAGACTAGAAAGACATCCAAATCCTCTCTTACAACCGCTTCTGCATTTAGAAGACTAAAAAGGAAATTGTCAATTGACTTCAAGCGAAATGCTGCGTTATTTCCTAAACAAATACTGTTGTTACTTTAGTCTATTCCTACTAGCAAATTAGCTTTTAAAATTATTTGTTCTGATTGTTGATTAATGTGTAAATAAGTAAAAAATTCTTTATTTTTTATAATTACAGCGGCCACTTTATTACTAAAGAGACTGTATGTGGAAGTGCTGTTCAAGAATATTGCCATTGTTGGTTTTTTTTTAGTAATTTAGTACCATTATGGACAAATTATTAAAATAATGTGGAACTAAAATTATTATAACTAAAACTTGGAATATATGCAAAAATGAATGTTTTGCATAAATTGATAGTTTTTTTTTTATAAATGTATATGCAAAATATTATTTTGTATATTTAAGGGCGCTCTCTACTTATAGTATCCATTTGATCTATTGGTTATACCATCCTTATTGTTTTCTCAGTGCATGGTCCGACCAGTTCCACTTCAAGCGTGCTACTCATTCGACTATATCGGTTACTTTTGTCTTCTCTCGGATCGAATCATTGGTTTTGTGGTCTTTTAGTTTTACCTTCAGCACCTCTCTTTCTATTGCTTTTTGATTGACACGAAATTTGTTTATGACTTTTTTTGTAAAGTTTTGTTTTAAATACATTGGTATTACTCATTTGCATTACGTCTTTTAATTTGCCGTATGCCGCCCAACCAAGTCTTGTTCTTCTTTCAAACTCTGCTGTTTGGTTTTTTTACTACTGGTCATCAGCTCCAAATATATTTAATTCCCTACGTTTTCAGTGCTTTTTGATTCTATTCTCGCCTCTACGTTCATTTCTTCATTCGTTATTACTTTTGTTTTGTCTAAGTTCATTTTAAGCCCCACATTTTCTGCAGTTTTATTCAGGTCATTTATTATTGTTTGTAGTTCCTATCTACTCTGTGCTATTACAACGATGTCGTCTAAAAATCTTAGGTTGTTAAGTCGCTCTCCTTCTACCAGTACATCCTTATTTTCCTATTTTAATTTTTTAAACACGTCCTCCAGAGCCAATGTGAACAGTTTTGGAGACATTATATCTCCTTATCTTACTCCTCTTTTTATATGTACTTTTTCTGCGTTTCCATGCATTTTAGTCTGGACAGTTACTTTTTTATAAATTCTTGTCTTTTTTAATGATTTGATTACTGCCCACATTTCTATGCTATCAAAATATTTTGGAAAACAATAAAACAAAGGTATAAATAGATGTTCTATTCCGTGACTTCTTCAATTAGTGTCCTTATTGTCTGTAAGTGGTCGATGATGCTAAAGTCGTTCCTAAAACCTGCATGTTCTATTTTCTGGTAGAAGTTTAGTTTATGTTCTAATCTATTTAGTATTATTCTTGAAAATAGCTTATAAATTTGTGGAAACAAACTGATTGGTCCATAGTTGTCTAGATTTTCAATGGCGCCTTTCTTGTTTAGTAGTATTACTATGGCGTTCTCCTACTCCTTCGGAATTTCTCCTTCTTCTATACACTTGCTGAACAATTTTACTAGTTCTTTACTTAGTCTGTCTCCTGCTTCTTTTAGCATTTCTGGATATATACCATCTTCTCCTGCTACTTTTCTATTTTTTGGCTGCTTTAGCGCGTTTTTGACTTCTTGTAGGTCTATTGGCTCTAGAGGTTTTGAGTTCACGTTTATGATCTTACGTTTTAGTTCTGTATTGTTTTGTTCTTCATTTATTTGCAATGTGCATAATTTTTGATAAATTCCTTTGTTCTAACTACCAATTTATCTCTGTCTGTTATAGATGCTTCGTCCTCTGCTTTCAGTTTTATTATTTCCATTTTCATTGCTGTTTCTCCAAGCGAATTTTACACATTTTAAAATGCATATAAAAGAATTTAAGTTTGTTTCAGTCCAAGTGATAGTTCGATTTTATTTGACTTTGAACAGTTTTTATTCGACTGATTTGAAATGTTTATGACATTTTGTGAAAACGGTGTATGTTTAATAATGACCAAACAAGCAGCCGCGAGAAGTGTGATTAAGAAAATATTACAATCTTGAAAATTATAGACTCCTCTCATATTTTTTGTCCATTTTGTGATAACAAGGTAAGTTTTTATTGCTATTCGATCTTACAATTATATTAGTAAGTTTTAAAATTTAAAATGTATTTTTTTAAAGTTTAAAATTGAAAAATGAGATTGATTTTATAATTAAATTTTCTTATAGATGACGTGTGATAAAAAATTTCAAATAGGGGAACGTTTAGGAGCAACTCTGCATATAAAAAAGGCTAATTGTTCCTGAAATATGGTGCAGCAGTTATTAATATCAAATTTCGACAATTCTGTACAGGGAAAACAGACAATATTTTCTAGAGTTTTGTGGTTGTTTTGTAGGTTGCAATATTCCACTATATAAAGTAGATCATCTCTTATTTCAAAATTTTTTTAAGACACAGTCTTCTTCTGAGCACACTGTGGATGTTCTTAGTTTTTTTAATATTAAGAAAAAAATATGTAGACATTAATTATCATCACATAATGGCTAAAATTAAAAAAAATTGGCACTTGGATTTGAATGTCTTTCAGTCGATAAAACAACTATTTTAAAAGTCGATATATAACTAATCTTGTGTTGGGTACCTTAAATGAAGATGAACCTGGAAGGGTTATTTAGTCAGGGTAAATAAACAAATTACACTAAAATCAAATATGTCAGTTTCATTATCAAAGTTTAGCTGCAACTGAAAATTGTATTAGGTATTTTAAAGAACCAAAAATTAAACGCCAGTTAGTTTACATAAAATTTAATTTTGTTTGCTTTACAACTGCCACTGAAAAATTAGAGAAGCGAGTACTTTTACTGTATGAAAGTTTAAGCATTATTAAAAGCTAGAAAAGTACAATTGTTAAAGGTGCTAGCAAAATTTAAAAAAAAAGTTGAAGAAAACTAAACTGTTTTGTTAAAAAATAAAGGCTACATCATGTTAAAAAAATCAACGATGTATTAAACGGCGAGCAGGTGGATGATCTAGAATTGGATCCAATTACAATATGTGCAGTTAAGTACGCACCTGAACGCATATTTTGAGGCTATAAATAATTGTTGAGCTATCGAAGACAATGTTTAACTATTGACAATTCAGAAAAATATTTAGTAATTTCCAGTGTAGAAGCGTATAATAAAAATTTAAGTTAATCATGTCTTCATGTTTATAAAATATTTTCACACTTGTTTTATTCAATTAAAAATACGTTTGTAACTTTTGTATAAGTATAAAACAAAAAAATCGAGAAGAAAAGACTCTTAAAGAAATTAATAAAATAATAGAAAGAAAATAAAAAATGATTTAAAAGGATGATACAAAGCAAAAATTCCAAGAAGCTCTCGAAGATAGAGGAAAGATAAAGCAACGGGAAAAATAAAAAAGTTTAGAAGATACAATAACGATATCATTAAGGGATACACAAAGAAACTTAATTACGAACCAAGGTCAGATAATAAAAATAAAAGGATTTTATAAAGAGCTATACAGCACAAAAGCAGCAACAAAAATTGAAAATATAAAAAAAGATCATAAATGTAAACTCGGAAGATATACCCGATAACGAAATATATGAAACAGAAAAATCTTAAAACAGACAAAAATAAACAAACCATCAGGACCGAACACTTTTATAAATAATCAAGGAAGGTAAACAACCATTGCCGAATGAGTTTAAAATATTATTCTATCAATGTCTAGAAGGTTAAGCAAGCAAAAGCCAAAGCGTGGAAGGACTTCGGTAATAAAATGAAAAAAAAATAACGCAGAACATGCCAAAATGCTCTATCGAGTCCTCAAAGGGTGACGGAAAACAAAGAAAACTCAGAAGGATAAAAAACGAGAACGGAAATTTCTTAACAGCAGAAAAAGAGATAAAGGAAAGATGCCAAAAGCATTTTAACGAGCTCCTGGAAGCTCAAGCTTTTCAAGTCGCAAGTCCACACGAAGAAGGCAGGGCAACAAGGAAATGAGAAATCAGAGCACCAGGGAACAGGAAAAATACAAACAACAGAAATAGAAGAGGCAATACAAAAACTCAAGAACTCGGAAAAGCAGTAGGCAAAGACGGGATAAAGCCGGAAATTATAAAACACATGGGGGAAAAGGGCCTTACACTTCTACATAAAGTAATCAACGCAACATGGAAAACAAAGACAGTACCCAAAGACTGGAAACTGGCCGTCATTGTCCCAATATATAAAAAAGGTCACTGTTCCAATTGCGATAACTACCGGGAATATCCCTACTGAGCGTAGTCGGGAAAATATATGAACGGATACTCGGAAAGCGACTTAGAATAAACATAGAAGACACAATAGGTGACAACCAGGCAGGATTTAGACCCGGACGAGGTACACAAGATTGGATCTTCAGTCTGAGACAAATCCAGGAAAAAATATTGCAACATAATGGAAAAGTATACATTTTGCAATAAACTTCGCAAAGGTGTTTCATAGCGTAGAGAGGGAGAGAGAGAGAGGAAATATGAAAAATGCTTAGAAAACGCGGAACTGACCTCAACCATTTAAAGACGATAAAAAGCATTTACGATAAAACACGGAATCTAATGCGAGTAAGTGGAATACATACAGAGAATTTATAAACGACAGAGGAGTTAGACAGGGAGGTATACTCAATACACTGTTGTTTATTACTATAATGGACGAGATTTCCAAACAAGTTGATGATAAGGTAAAACGAGCGACAGTGGGAGTGAGAAACCTAAAAGCAGTAAAAGTCAAGGAATTAAAGGCCTTCAGGAAAGCATCATAGCTTGGAAGGACGTTACTGAAAAATTTAAAATGGCAATAAATACCAGAAAAACGCAAGTAATGATGTTAGCGAGAAAATCAGAGGAGATAGCGATACAGATTAAAAATAAAAAACTAAAACAAACAAATAAGCTAAAATACTTGGAAGTAATAATAGAACAACAAGGAAGTTTGGAAGGCAAGTGAATAATAGAATAAGTGCGGCAACTAAACTTATTGGGGCTCTAACTCGTCCGTTCATAATAAAGAAGAAAGTATCAAAGAAAACTAGAAAGAAAAATAAAACAAGAAATGAAAACAAAATTATTTAATCAGAATATAATCCCTGTATTGACTTATGCAGCAGAAACGTGAACTCTAACCGCAAGACACAAACAAAAGTTAAGAGTAGCCGAAGATCTATGGAATGGAAAATGTTAAGAATATCTTTAAGAGATATATGAAAAATATAAAATCAGACAAAGGACAAAAGTGGAAGACGTGATTGAAGTGATACTTAAATTGAAATGGTCATGGGCGGGGCCATATTTCCAGTACAACAGATAATAGATGGACGAAGAAGATTGGGAAAAAGGGAAAGAGGAAGACCGCCTTTAAGATGGACCGACGACCTAAAAAGAACAGCCAATTATAAGTGGATATAGAAAAGCGCAAGACAGGGATCTGTGAAGAGTAGTACTTGGAGAGGCCTATATCCGTGAAAGGATAGATATGTAGGACATGATGATGATGATGATATATTCCAAGCCCTAGTTATAACATTGTTGAGTTCTAGAAGCATTTTCTTTTGTAGAAAAGAAAAGTCCTGCCGGCATCATGATACTAAAGCACAGCTTTCGCCAAACCTTCGAGCCGATCTATTAACGCTTACCTCACAGGTCACGGCGAATGGATAACACACCTGGCGGCACTTTCCCTAAGCCGCACGCGGCCGGCCGTTCGGCCGCGTCCCGATTATTATGATTAGCATGTGAGGACCGTACTTGAGCCGAATTATGCACAGTTGCGGTCTCAGCCGGCGTGGAACCGCGGCCCGAGCCGGCCGAGTTGCTGGAAGCGGCTAGAGCAGAGATGTCCATTTTTATTACGCGCGTTACATATTTATTTTCCGGCTGGAGCGCAGCGCGCCGCCTGGAATTTCGTATCGCTGGAGCCGGAGACTCGCGTTCTGCATATTTATCCCGCGAGATGGTAATCTCGCGAATCATTCATCTATCGGCGATGTTAGATGTGACGCTGGCGGCCGCGATATTTATTTTATGCCCGCCGTACAGCGCGCTCCGTACTTTACGCCGATGTGGGCGCAATAAACTAGGCATGACAAATTTTCTGATTGTGCGAATGGCATTCGAATTGTAACGATAAATTTCATAGGTACGCGGTATGCGAGGTGACGAAGCCCCGTTCTCGATAAATCCTCGGCGCAGGTTGTACATGCGTTTATCTGCGTCTCTAACCACATCGCCTCTATATCATTTTCGAGAACTGCAACTTTTTTTATTAACTCACATTACTAGCCTTTCGGTAAATTACACAAATCTGCAACTTTTTTCTATCGTCTTCAAATGAAGAGGTGTGTCAAATTGATGTTTCCCACAAACTCTAAAAGTGACCTTCAAAATACCATATCATGTCAGGTTTTTCCACAAATCACAAAAATGTAAAAATTTAAAAAGACGTAATTTTTTAATAACATTGATATATGGCAACGTTTATAACGTGACAATGGCTTCACAAGGTTGTGTCAATTATCCAGACATTTTTCCGTATATGCGGTTGTTATACGACAGAAAAACAGAGGCAACATAATACGCCTTTCGTAAAAAATACTTATTTCCAATACTTCGGAATTAAACTAGCAGATCAGAACAAAGCGTGGGCTCTTTACAAAGTGTGCCGTGCATGTCTGTAGAGGTTAAGGAATTAGAAAGGTGGAAAAAGAGAATCAATTTCGGTGTACCCAAGGTGCGACGTAAACCAATAAATCATAAGCTGGCATTTTTATAGGTCCACAAATACGAAAATTAATGGCGGAAAACATATTATAGAAAACCATAAGCGAGGACGAATTGCGAGCATGGACTGCATTCAAAAATGTGGTACAAAAATTTTGGGGAACAAGAAGGCTGCAATGGTGTAATTTGCAGCATCAATATTCACTTTTGCCATGCTCATCTAAATTACATTTCTGAAAATCTTGGTAATTTTACGCAAGAACATGGCAAGCGCTTCCATAAGGATATTAAAGTGATGGAAAAGAGCTGCCAAGAAAAGTGAACTGTACTGTACATATGGTGGCCGACTATTGTTGGATGTTTAAAAAAGACTATAAGGACGAACACCGAAGACATTCGAAGAAGAGGAAGTCTCAAGGGGAGCCCAGTGGTAAATATTAGGTATGTTTGTTTTTAAATATGTTTTTATGTTTATCTATTCTTTACACAATTATTCCGTCCCTCTACAGAACATTTTCATACGTTACAAACGTCGCCATATCAATGTCGTTAAAAAATTACGTTATTTTTTTTAATTTTTACATGATAAGGAATTTTGAACATTTCCGAAAAACATCCATTCCGGCACACCTCTTCATTTCAAAATAATCTTGCATATTAGTGTTATACATCAAAGTATTAACAATACAATAACCTGTATTGAGTAATACAACATAAGTAAATAACTTATAATTGTAATAAAGAGAAGTAAGCTTAACCGAAATCTAAATAAATTTGGTGAGTTTATTGGTTTAAATCTCATTAGTCGACGTGTTTCCTCTTTATTATACGGAAGGTTCATTGACATCATATTATGATTCAAGTTATAACAACTCCGATTTTTCTCACAAACTAATCACACGAAAACTGTGCAACTTGTATCACTTCTCGACGTAATCATCCTGCAGCCGGACACATTTTTTACAACGCCGACGCCACGATTCCATTACCGTTGCAAACGCTTCTTTAGGGGTGTGTTTTGCCCGCTGGAAAATCGTTGATGCAATAGCGGCACGACTAGTGAATTTGCGACCACGAACAGTGTCTTTCATCGTTGAAAACAACCAAAAGCCGGTAGGAGCCAGGTCAGGTGAGTAGGGAGCATGAGAAATCACTTCAAAGTTGTTAGCATTCGTGGTATTCACCTGGGGGACACTTTTTGCATTGTCAGATCTTCGTGCGCAGATCCCACGGAAATGTCAACTTTAGAGGCGATGTGTTCCACACTCATTCGGCGATCCTCCAAAATAAGTTTCTCTACTCGCTTGATCATGTCGCCAAACCGGCTGATGCGAAGGCCGAGTTTTGGTTTGTTGTGACACGACGTTCTGCCTTCTTTGAACTGTCGCACCCACAGACGCACATTAGACACATTTATAATACAATGAACACATGTCGCACTTAACTGGCAATGAATTTTAGTTGGTTTCATACCACGTAAATGGAGAAAACCAATGATTACACGCTGTTCTTGTAATGAAAACGTCGCCATTTTAAATGTCAAAAACAATCCTCATTCTCGCCGCTGCAGCTAGAGTCCTGTGTGCCATGCAGTGCTGCCACCTCAGCCACGCCTTTATAAAGAGTGAGCGCGTATTTTAACAGTATTATAACAGAAATGTTATAACTCGAACACACCTTGTAGAGTGAGAATCTATTTTGATATTATATGCTAAGCTTCGTAGTTTCCTTTGTAATAGTAGGATAATGCACATCACGATGGTTAAGCTCATTAGAAGAGATTGTGGTGGTCAATACATTTTTATTACGTGCGAATGGTATTAGGGTTTGCTTTGCTAAAAGTTTGGACTTAATTTGGTTAAACTCGTAAAAATTATGGCCACACATTTCAGATGAGCCAAAAACAGAGAAAAACTGATAGAATTTAGAAAAAGCCCAACAACTTTTCTTGTACACCGCATTTCGAAATCTGAGAGAGTACAAGTTTCTTATGAGCACTAGCATTTGTTTACATGTTGTAACGAATTTTCGAACGCTTACCGTAGCGCGGCTGATTCATATCTGGATTGCGTCTCACCCGTCCACCGGTCCTTATAGGAATGCAGCTGGTGCTCCCTTGTTCGCGAACATCCACAATGTTTGAGTGCCTCGTTTCCCGAAGGTTTGAGGCTATTCTGGTACATCAAGGAAATAGAAATATATAGGGCAGATTCGGAATTTAAACGCCGATTCCGGTTTTAAGTGCAGCAAGTGGACGAATTCAGACGTTAATTGTATATATATATAGTGTGTGTATATATAAATAGTGTTATAAATGTGTATAATATTAAGTAAATTAATACGTTTTATTCGCTGCTAAGAGTAAAAACGTTGCAATATCAATCGTACTAATCCAATAAATCTTGTGAAAGTGCGAATCTCCAACTTTTGCCTCTTAAGGAACATTTTGAAGGGAGAATTTGAGACACCTTTATTAGACAAAGCTAAAACAAACCATCTAGTTTTTTGTTTGCACAAAATGGGTCACATTGAAACATAACGGGGTAACGACCTAAAATAAATGCACAACGTCGCAATTTTTTCAAGTTACAGCACGTCGTAACTTAAATAAAAAGGTGAAAATTGCCAAGTTATTCCAAAAGTGTAAATGTATATATGTTGGGCTAAAACTTGGATAAATACTTTTAGGCTTCTATACCTGAAAGGAAAGCCTAATGAAATCGGTGCTGACGTTTGTCTGCCGTCGCGACTTTTAACTCAAGAACTACTAAACTTGAAGACACAAGGGGGGTATCATTCGAAAGCCCATGGTCTACCAGGTTCACATGCAATAAGGGTTTTTTAGCTGACGCAGTTTTAAAAATGGCATTCCTTATAACTTTTGATTAAGGCAGCTTCCAAGCTGGAAATCAGCTGTCATTTCTGACATCTATCACGCCTTATAATTTTTAACCTGTGATAGATAGAGACTTAACGTTTTCAGTATTCGACTAAGGCCCATAAAAGTCCAGACGCCAAATATCAGCCTGATAGAAAAATCTCGAAACAGCAAATTTTTCTTTATGTATAGAAGCCTCGGACATTGGTGGAAAAGAAGTTCCACGTCCGTATTTGTGTTAATTTTGTGCTGCATTATATAACAACGAAGAGTTTTCCCTTAAGGCCAAAAATTCGCAAGATGTAAATTGTACGTCTATTTTTCTTTAGAAATGTTTTTTAGCTGATCATATCAAAAAGTTTCTTGCAAAATCAAAACTTGTTAATTAAGTTTTGTCTATAAGTTGGAAAACAATTACAGCGAAAACTTTTAATTAGTTTTAAAAGTATACCAACCGTTTGAACAGTTAGATCTATCGAAGAATTTGACCGTTAAATGTTGTATACTAAATGGCGACCGAAGTTTGTGACAATCTCTTTGGAATCAAGTGGTACCGGAAGAAAGGATTGGCAGCACTGTGTATTTTTTAGACCGTTACCTCTTGATGTTTTACTGTGGCCCATTTTTTGCAAATAAACATCTTGTGTGATTTGTCTTAATCAAGTTTTAGTACATGTATGCAATATGTATATCAGCATTGGCTGGTAAAGTTGTCTTAAATTATTCCTTGAAAATTTTCCTTAAGAGACAAAAGCTGTAGAACCGTGCTCCCACAAGACTTTTCGCGTTAGTACGATTGATATGTAAAACAAATGCTAGTTTCAGATTTTGAAATGTGGTGCACAAAAAAAGCTATTGCGCTTTTCCTAAATTTTCGTAATTTTTTCTACTTTTGGCTTATCTAAAATGTGTGGCCATAACATTTACGGGTTCAACCGAATTAAGTCTAAACATTTACCGAAGCTACTTTGTAGTATAGTACATATTTTCTACATGTGGTTCCGGCCATCACTTGCTTACGAAACCAGGACAAAGTCGGTGAACTCAGTTAAGCAACCAAAATCTCAACCTCCATTCATATCTCATACATACATCAATAAATTTTCAAAGGATTTGTTGCTATAAATCAAGATATTGGTCGTGCAAGTAGACATTGACATATGATTGCTCTATAAAGAAAACTGGAAAATGATCGCTTGATTTGTTATGTAAAATTTGAGAGAAAATCGAAATATAAAACATATTTTAATTCCCAGTTCTTAATAGGTGAACCCAGAAAAGTTTTGGAGCATATCCCCCAAATATTCCTTAAACTATCCTAAAAAACTCCAATTCCTAATTCACTTTGTTTTTGAAATTTTCAACACCAACCCCACTCACATGTAAGAAGTATGTATGGATCAGCACCACCAGAAACAAGGCTGGACTTCAAAACTCTGATGGTAATGTTCTCTTCAAAAATGCAGAAACTAAAAAGTGAAACCACATAATTTAGAGAACTTTTGCTATTCTTTGCAATGTTGATCTTGAAATGTTGAGCGCCTTAAATGCTTGTCTCGTTGATGTTGAGGAGTAATTTTTAAAAAAGTCTCTAGTTTGTTCATTCGATTTGTCTGTTCTTGAGGTTTGTGGTCTGTCAATTATTGTTTTAATATCATCAAGGACATTATCATTCTGAGACCACTTCTAAGTTAGTCTACAAAATTCAAAATAAAAATATTAAAATTTTAATTTTAAATAATCTAATAGGAATTTAAAAACGGTAATTTAAAATTCAATATCTTTCAATCTTTCGCCGATCAATGTTTGTCCACTTTAGTTCTGTATACTTTGCATGTCGATCTCAAGCCTTTGTCCAAAAGTATCCACAATTCGATGATTTGTAGTCTTACCAATGGTCATGTTGATCTAAAAATAAATAATATTTTTGTGTGCCCATTCTTCCTCTATCAGGTTATAAGAAACGAATTAGTCTTATTTTAATCCTTTTTGTATAAAGAAGATTACATATTCTTTTGAGCCAGCCTGTAGGAGTACTTTACCCTCTAGAAATAATTAGGAGCGGCGATCCATTAACGAGTACATCATGTGGAACTCGTTTTTTTTTGTTCCAGATCTGGTTTCTCCAAATAAGTCGTCGATTAAGATTAAAGAATCCTATTTTTGATATGGCACTGTATATGTACATTTCAGGTTATTGTTTCAAAATTCTTAAAGGTATTAGATTGTTCAGGTAACATGTTTGTATTTCAATTTGATAAGTACGTTTTTAGGCTTTCTATACATTAAAATAAGAAGCCTTATGTAGAAAGTAATGTCGTCTGTCTGTTCGTCCTTTTATTTTTTAACTTTGGTCAAGGTAGCTTCCAAGCTGGAGACAAATTTCTATTTCTGGATATGCCTTTTACAACACAAAGGTGAACGAGATCAGGTAGTTTGCTGATATCTGTAAGTCAGTAGATTTACTAGATTTACAGGGAATAAAGATTATTCTTGTCTATTGTTTTCTTCCTTTGTGTGTGATTGCTCTGGATCCCCAGCACTAATACTGGGCTGCAATAAATCGAGTTCCAAAAGTATTGAAAAAGTTATCAAACTGTTCTAGTTTTATAGCATGTTTAGGTGGGTAAAGCCATCAAATTTGATAGAGTTGTTTCTACGCTTCGTTAACTTAAAACTAGCAAAAGGGATTTGTTATCAAGAGATAACTACCCCTTGAACTATGACTGCTTATTATGCATAATATCAGCACTCCTCGTACGGGAAAAGAAAATAAATTGTCCAAAAATAATTTTATTATTGATAGCAAGACGCACACACACCAGCTTTGTCAAAAAATTACAATAACGGTTTATAACAAAAGAAATGAGCAATACATCTAATATTACTGTGATATCTAATACAAAATAGTAAATGTGTCAAAATTATTTAATGATGATATAATAGTGAACTAGGAATTTGAAACATCAAAAATAGTACCAGATATTTTACATAGCAAAGCTAAACATCAAAATCAGAAGGGGCACAGGTCCAGACAGAGTATACGCACAGACATCTTAAAAACCATAAATATTAATTACAATATCACGAAAATATACGCCACCCTATATTGAAAGCAGATAACTCAAATTAACGTTCAAAACGCTTTCACTGAAGAAGTGGAAATTCAAAAAAGTGTTAGTCAAGGATCCGTTTTATCATCACTTCTACTTAACATCTATACTAACGCTTTATTCAAAGAACCATTGCATTCACAATTAATAACAAAACTATCTAATATCCATAAAACAATACAAAATATTTAAACATTTTGGTAAACTTACATGGAAATTATCTCCAACTAATACTGACAAGAATAGAACAAGCAAAAAGCACTTATGTAAAGATGAAAAAAAATATTTACAGCCCGTTATTTAAATTTAAATATGTGTAGGTGAATGCTTCAGTGTTACATACACCATTATGATGCATGGAATAAAAAAACTAAATTCTAATCCAGGAAACAATAAAAATAATTAAAGCCTTTGAGATATAGCTGCACCGCCGAATTCTGAGAATAGCACGGATAAAGTAACGACCGCCTCAGTTCTAAACAGAATGCAGATTAGTTGAACATGCCTTTTGGATATTAAAGCAAAGACACTACAATACTTAAATACTAAGTGTCACAATAAATTATTCAGAGTAAAATACCTGATAAAAGAAACTCTGGAAAAAGAAAAACATCCAGGTTTTGAAACTTGAGGAAATGGTTTGGACTCACATTTGTTCAACTCTTTAGAAATGTGACTTCAAACGTTAAAATTAGCGTAATGATCAGCAACCTTCTAAAGAAGACGCTGAATTAAGAATTGGAATGTCTATTCATTGCTATGTCAAGAATAATAAAGAGAAGCTCCGTGCGTTGCTAACTAATGGCCAACTTTAAGTAAAGCTGCAATGAGTAATATTAAAGTAAAAAATGTTTCCCGTCGCAAAATAGATGCAGCAGTTCAGAATTTCTTATCTTTGTGATATTACCCTTAACTGGTACCAAACAAGTAATGACATAGAACCAATTTAAGCACCACGAATCTTATAAATTGTTTATTTATAAGAAAATTATTTTGTATCAAGGTCAATCTAGCTTATCATAAGAATGTTTAGAAGTTGTTTGTACTTTATATATTCACTGAAATACCTGGGTTGTCACATATGTTGTAAGACAAGGTTTGAAATAAGCAAATTAGGAGTCAATATATTGGATGTAAGAGAAAGAAAACATTTTAAATTAAATATAATAAAGTATAATTTTAAAGTATTAAATTCTGCATCAACCCTATATATCATCGTCTACTTAGTTTGATAGAACACTTCATCAATTTTATCAGTGCTTAGGGAATTTGAATTTTGGTTGTTGTGTACGAATACCGTACATATCTAATGATACGCTGCTTAGAACAGCGCCGCGGGCAAAAAATTCACGGAAAACGGCCCGGCGCGGCCAACGTGGGCATTGTCAACCATCGATTTTACGTGACATCCTAACCGCAGAAAGTGTATCCCATGCCTGTCGAAGCTGACATTGTTAACCGCGAATGATAGGCCCAACCGCACGCTCATTTATATGCAAAACGCATTATTCCAAATGATTAAATGGCTAAGTACATTTCCCACGAATTTAATTTACATATTTCCAGATAGAAATGCTGCTATATTTGACTGGACACGAGTGCAACGAAATTTATGGGCGAGCTGCGCAAAATTTCGCCAGCGTTTCTCTTTCACATCGATACCAACGAACAGATAAATAAAATGTAGGGCATAGCCTTAAACCGTATCCATCGCAAATTGTTGGTTGTAATATCCATATTGACAATTTTTTTCGGAAAATGGTTTTTGAATTCTTAAAGATTTAATGTTGTTTAAAATGATTAAATACTTATTAAGAAAATTGTAATTAAACTTATTTTTACATTGTCTTCAGAATCTGCGTTGTTGATGAAAAGTCTAAACACTTGCTCAGTAACAATATTAGTGTTGGGTTAGGGACTTTAAAACTGTTACGTAATTTTGGCCAGTAACCGCAGTATGCAGAGATACGTTTTATAATTCATTTGATAGTTAAGCCAGAAATTAGAATGTTATTTGTAACACTGTTCATAACAATAAATACAAGCAATAATTTATGAGGGTCAATAATCCGGTGAACATTGGAAGTTGGTATCTAACCACATAGCAAAGGCCACCAGAAACGCAGTATGTTTGTGAACTGGATTTTAGATAACTAGCAGTTGATGCTGATTTGTTCAAAAAACTTGTATTGAGCAATAAAAATAGCTATGTGAATCGTCAAGATTGTAGCATCTGGAATAGTGAAAACCTAAGTTATAATCACGAAAAATCAATCTACTCTTTGGTGCACATTGTGGGTTGGAAAAATCATTGGCCCGTACTTTTTTGAGGACAAAGCCGGCAATGCTGTTATTATTAATTGTGTATGTTATTGGACAAGGCTAAGCAAAATTATTTTTAACAAAACAATTTGAAGTCGAATGATATATGGTTTTAACAAGATAAAGCCACATGTTACACAGCACTTGAAACACTCATTTCACTTCAAATCAAACTTTCTGATCGTGTTATCTCGCAGAGGAGTGACATCAGCTGGTCATCGCAGTTTTAAACTTTTTCTTCTGAGGCTGTTTGAAGAAAAGGATTTCTATCAACAAACCTGCTATAAGACTAAAAGGGAAGTTCAAACGTGTAATCTGAAATATGGGAAAGTATTATGAAAACTTTCCTAAATGACTAGTCGCATGTCTATTTGACCAACATCATATTTTGTACGTAACTGCTAAGTCTGTACTTTACAACGGTAGCAATAAAATTCAAATTGTTCTAACTTTCTAAAGTTTAATTTGGATCACTTTATATTATCGGTGTCAGACAAATACCGGTTTGCCTACCTATGTTACAGTGCTTTTAAAAAATTTCTTAGCGCTCGCACTAATGCAGTCTTGACTGTTGCTTAGTTTCGTAGTATAGTTGAGGACATACTGCGAATCGAAGTGTTTATTTTAACAAGGAATTACCAAGTTGGTCGGGTGTTCAGCAGTACTTATGAATATTTCACTGCAGAGTCGCTAAGATTTCAGTTAATGGGATTTTTTTTATTACTTTGGTTGGTGAATTACGGATTCTTCTAAAGAGAATATTTTAATTTGACACCGCGTGGGATTTATTTGAATATTCCAACTGAAGTCGGCCGCTGGCCGCGCGTGTTATCTATGCATGCACTCGATTTCCAGTGACCCATATTATTTAGTGAGTTTATTTTATTTACTTTGAATATGTTTTCGTTTCAACAACAAATGGCTACCAGTCAGCAACAAATTTTGTTTTCTCAATAACAATTATTGTACGCAAACCAGCCATTAATGCTCAGCAACAATTATCAAGTCACACATTTGTTCCATATATATCTTGTACCATTAATATCCCACAACCTAGGTACTGGCTATCATGGAATCCTAATAACTAGGATTTAGCATCCGAAACAACTGAAACAAACTCTCACGATTGGCAAGTAATGAAAAAAAGAGAAATATGCCTACATTCCTCTCGAATTGCAAAGCCAAATCAGTGATAACAACAGATTCAATTTACTAAATGACACACATAAAGATAACATTATAAAAACAGCTAGAAATAAGCCACAACTTATAGTTAACAGACCCCCTTTAGTGCACATGCATGATGTAGTAAATTATAACGTAATGATTACATACCTGACAAAATTATTAGAAACTGGATAATACCACTCAAAACCACCGATAAAAACGTCTTCAAGGTAGATACTAATAATTCTAAAATATATCGCAAACTTGTGAGACATCTTGATGATGAGAAAATTATTTTTCCTACATATTAGACTAAGGAAAAAAGGAAATTTAGAGTAGTAATCAAAAACATTTATCCATCAGTCGATATCGGGCTGACAAAAAAAGGACTAAAAAAGAAAGGACATACTGTATGTAATTTAATGAATATAAGACACATGGTAGACAAAACACCACTTCCTTTATTATTTTTAGACCTCGAACCTGCCAGTAATAATAAAGAGGTATACGAACTTACATCTTTATTAAATATGATTATTACCGTCGAGCCACTAAGGAAAAAAGCCACTATAATCCAATGTATTCGCTGCCAGGCATGTGAACACGGCAAAACTTATTACAGAAAACCATTTGCATGTGTAAAATGTGTAGTGACCACAACACGATGAGATGAACAAAGTCAAAAAACACTTCTGCTATGTGTGTATTGTGCAGTGGATCTTATCTAGCACTATAAAGGATACTCTGTATACGAACAACCTCAGTCTAAAAGAGTTAACAACTACACCATCGCTAGAATGCAAGTACCATAAACTCAACCACAGCTCAATCAAATACAAATAGAACGAACAGGTTCCCAACTAGCTATGCCGCAGCCGTTATTAGACAACAACACATTATGACAACATCAGACTCATACAAAACTCAAAATCAAAATCAAAATAGCAATGACACTTCTTTGTCTCATTGTCAGTTCATTTCCAAATTTGAAACTATGTATAGCCAGTTAATGCAACATAATACGATGATGCTTAATCCATCCACTAGCCTAATAACCAACATTTTCCAATAATCAATACACTAAGAATAGCCGTATGAAACACAAATGGACTTTTACAACTTTTTAGAAGTAAAAGAGTTCTAAATATCTAAAAGATCGATTTGCTCTTGGTATTTTAAGTGAACTTTATTGACTACAAGTACCTCAATATCCACAATTACAGAATTTATTACACCTACCACCCCGACAACACAGTTCATGCTGGAGCAGTCACAAATGTCAAAATTAAAGACCGCATTGAAGATATAATAGTATCAGTAGTATACTGCTCTCTCCGACATTCAATAACGCAAAATTAATTTGAAAATTTCTTCAGAACGCTAAAAACAGGTTTATAGCAAGTGGTGATTGCAATTATAAACACCCCTTATCGGGTTCTAGATTAATTAATGCAAAGGGAAGGCACTATATAAAACCATCTTAGATAACCACTATAATGCACTACCCATAGGTAACCCCCCTATTCGCCAGGCAATTTGAATAAATTTCCGGATATATTAGATTTCTTTATAACAAAAATTCTCTCGCCCAACCACATTGATGTTGCTGGTTGCTACGACCTAAACTCTGATCACTCCGCTATAATATGCACGTTAAGAACTTGCATAATTAATAAGCCTACAAGGCCCAGTCTTCACAACAATCGGTTGAATTGGGATATTTGTCGACAATATATCGACAAACACCTATCGGTTGCAGCAGAACTCACCACTGAAAATAAAATTGGGACAGCAATAAAATAGTATGCTTCTTGGACAGCTACGCCTATAAAACTACAGCATAAATGTAACAAAAACACTAATAACTACTCCTTAGAAATTAGAAGAAGATTAGCAGACAAAAAAGCAACAAAAAAGGCACCCAAGAAACAAAATGTACTAAACACTTTTACCACACAACTAAAAAGATTAATAAAAGAACAGAAAAACGAAACGTTTAATGACTATCTAAGAATTTTTTTCTGAAGATGTCCGCCGCAGTTGTAGACGAAACGTCAACAGTTTCTGAACTCCGATCATGGCCTTATAACCCGAAAACCAACCATCACAGGCACTATTATTACTATTTTTTTATTCGTAAAAATGTTGGCTCTTGGGCCCGCTGTGACTAAGAAAAAGCGGTGGTATTTGGCGAACACTTATCTGCAACCTTTCAACCGCACGAAACAGAAAGAATTCCGCAATATAACTATAAAATTCTGGAATTTTGCAAATCACCACTCCAGCTCTACCTGACTGTTAGACATTATACACCCAACGAAGTACAAACAGAAATTAAACATTTAAGAACTAAAAAAACCCAACGAAATACGACCTAATTACATCCGAATTACTACGTCAACTGCCAAGAAAAGGGATAGCAGCTATAACACGAATATATAATGCGACCTTAAGAACCCAATACTATCCAATTCATAAAAAATTTGCTAAAGTTATTGTCATTCAAAGGCTTCTTACAAACTGATATCGCTGTTACCACTCCTCTATAAGCTCTTTGAACGAATTCTACTAAGAAGACTAGAACATATTATAGAAAACCTGCATTTAATCCCTGAACATATATTTGGTTGTCGCAGAAAATACTCAACATTGGAACAAGTCCATAGGATAGTAGATAACGTAGAGAAAAATTGGGAAAAAAACGGTCGTGTCTATCAGTATTCTTGGACGTGGGTCAAGTTTTCCATTGAATCTGACACTGGCTTGTTATATAAAATCCTACCGCAGCAGTACTGTTTGCTCGTCAAGATGTATCTAGAAAACAGATACTTTTAAGTTAAAGAAAATGACAGCCACTCACCAATCTACCTAGCGAAGGCAGGTGTACCGCAAGGTAGTGTACTGGGACCAACATTATACCAGTTGTTTATGGTGGACTTACCTGTTATTGACAATGTTGTAATTGCTGCGTTTGCGGACGACACAGTTGTATTATCTTAACACAAAAATACACTTTAGCCATCAATTTATCTTCAAAATGCTCTGAAAGCATTAGAGAGCTGGACAAAAACTTGGCGTATCAAAATTAATGAAAACAAATCGGTATCTGTGGTTTTCACCCTCCGCAAAGTTGATAAACTCCCTATAACCTGTAACGACACCAACATTCCACAAAAAAGAGACATGAAATAACTCAGTATAGATCTCGACAACAAACTTACCTAAAGAAAACACACACAGACCAAGCGAAAGGAACTAGATTTCCATGTGAAGATATTCTGACTCCTCGGGCAGAAATCCCAACTCAGCCTAACAAACAATGTGTTGTTATATAAAACCATGATAGTGCCGATACGGATATATATATGATCTAGTTTGTAGATCTACTAAGTCATCGAACATCAAGATTCAAAAACAAAACAATTCTCGCAATAGCAAACGCCCAATGGTATGTAAACAACCCCACAAAACATAACGATTTGAAAATCCCATGCAGGTCATCAAAGATGTCAAGTACAAAGATCGGATTAGTGATCACCCTGTTGTTCTAGTAACAAACTTATTAAATAGCGCTAACACAGTTAGATTCCTAAAATTGTTAGACCATGAGGATATGTGATGTACCGTAACTTATAATTTTTTAATCGCTTGAATGAGTTTACTACTTTGTATTACAATTGCGGTATCATAGGCAGAAGTCACTAAAGTCTGGCTTTGGTTTCTAACACTATAGAGTTATACCTTCAACAAACCTTTGGTTTAAAATATTATTGCCTTTAGGTGTTAAAATATGTTGAGTTTAACTAACCTGTTTTTTAAATCCTCAAGCCAAGCTAACAAAAGCCTGAAGTACGTGGTGTTAGTTCATTCAATAAACGAGAGTACACAATTTTTTCGAATGTTTTGAGACCAATATTAATAAGCTTATTGGTCTGTAATATTCTATCTTCTTTGTTTTTTCCATATTTAAAGAAATTAACATTTCTATGTGTTAAACGTAGTTAGGAGTTTCTTGGTGATTTTAATTCTAATTATTTCCGGGGCTGGATTGTCAATATTGAGAATGAATTTATGAATAAATTTTTATGGATAAAAGAATAACTGCTCCACTTATGGTTATTCTGACGTTTTCTTTTATGTATTTATATATCAAAGTTGTCTACTAAGAGTTTTTGTTGTGTCTAGCAAAAAGGCCGTATCAGAGGATTTTTGGTTAGAACACCATTTACATTCCAATTTATGATTGTTAGCTATTCTATTCATTTTTGTGTGTTTTGGTCCGTTACAAAGTAAAGAAAGGATTGTATTTGTATTAAAAATTTTAATTTAAGAAAGGTAATAAATTAACAGATTAATAAAAATTTTAACTATGTTATTTGATACAGTCTATAGAGTAGGTTTGGTTGGTTTTTGTTGAGAAGATTACGGTTGACAACTGTGGGATTTTTATTCTATCTGCGTTTAATTCAATTTTTCGGAAAAAATAAATAAATAGCATGTAATGTACTGTACTTGGAGCATTTAAATGATTTTTATGATTTTTTATTACACTGATGGTATGAGTAATTTACTGCAGTTTTCATAGTCTAGTACGCAATGTTTTTTAAAGGTCGTATCTTTGCCACGGATTACATTTTATTAGTTTTTTTCTTAATTTTACCGTGACAATAAAATAATAAAGGAAAGAAATTTCTGCTGCAGTATTTGAAGCAGCAACAGCAGAGGTTGCTTCTGAATGTCCCTTAAGAAAATCAGTTTTAAACGCTTTCATAGACAAAAGGGCCTGAATTAGATACATCAAAAAATTGCCACAAGAAGAGCAAAAAACGCTGCCAACTATCGGTTATGCAAAAACAAGACAAATATTTACAAGCAACCAAGAAAGATAACTCTCCGAATATATTTTACAATGCTCGAGAATTTACTATGTTGCCAATAAAATTGAGATTTCCACCAATTGGACTGAAAAGAAGTTGGTTTCTGCTGACTGGTTTTCTCTATTTATGAAACGTTTTCTCAGATTAGCAATCCACACACCAGAGGCTATCAGTCTAGATAGAGTTTTAATAAATTCATTGTAAAATCCTTTTTGATAATTTAAAGGCTGTCCTGGATCGTTACAAGTTTGGTCGTGCGTCCATTTGGAACACTGTAGAAATCGGTCTGCAAATCGTTCGGGGATCTGGAAAGACAGGAGCGGAAGAAGAAGAGCCACATCGATAGAGATGGAAACGACTGTGACTATGATTCTAGCTGTAAACGCGTGTGACATTTTAATCACGCTGATGCTAATAAAGAACATTTTGTCAACAATGGTCCTCCAAACTAAAATGGTCATCCTAGTGGTTGGGTTACTAATGAAACATTTACATTTGTGAGACATTTTGTACGTCAATGTGAGGAGCTCAAAAGAAAATCTATGTTTACTTGTTTTGAATAACCATGGATCGCAACCACCAATTTCATTATTGGACTACTGTTCGGAAAATAGCGTAGTACTTTTGTCGTTTCCTCCATATAAGACCCACCGCTCCAGCCGCTAGACTGGTCTGTATAATGACCTTCCAAAAAATATTTTTGTGGTGCATCTAATATGGATGACTAGCAACCTGAGAAAAAGCATTTTTGTCTACGACATACCTAAAGAAAGCTCTCTTTGATGTTATAGCATCAGAAACATTTTAGCAGGATTTAGAGCTACGGGAATTGTACTTTTTCACCCTGCAGACTTTTTATGTTCTAAAGTCACTGACAGACCACTGCAGAAATCAACTGAAAGTCAAAACAATTTGTCCGCTATCGAGGAACAAAATCCAGCTAACGACTGTTAGCAGCAGCAGCTTAATGACATATCATCAACAAGTGGAACTGTAGCAAAAGTACAAGTCCTGAACATTAGTGAGTCCATCACAACTAAGATCATATCCTAAAGTACAACCGCGTTTGCAAACCAACATTCGCACAAACAGAAGGTCAGCAATCTTAAGGAAATTCCAGAAAACAGTTCTCCGAGAAAAGGAAAAAGCTAGAACTACGAAAATAAAATGAATAAAACAAAATGTTATTTGAATAAAAAAATAAAGAACAAGGAGAATAATTCTATGGTAGAAGAAAAGGAGAATGCAAGAAAAAACAACTGTCCATCAGACAACAAAAAGAAGAAATCGGAAAGCTACGACAGTTCGGATGAAGATTGCTTCTTTTTGGTTTGCATGGAATCTTATTGTCGATCAAAAAAAGGAGAATAATAGATCAAATGCAGCAAGTGTCACAGGTGCTTTTTATGTTTGCATCAATTGCGAATCTTATGATGAAGATTTCCAATAACTTGTTTATAAGTATATTTCTATTTACAATGAATTAAGAATAAAGTGTTGATTTTTTTGTGCAGATAGCTGCTTTTCTTCATGCACCCCATGTTTGGTGACCGTATTATGTTCACTTTGATACATCGTGCGTTGTTCAGATAATTTCTAGAAATTTGGCAGAAAATATATTAACAACTCTTACTAGCGCATTGTGTGTCTAAGATACATATGTTACTTATCACGTTGGTTACACTTTTTTATTGTAAAAATAAAAAATTATCTTTGCAAATATCTAAAAAGTGTATCAACTAACCCCGGTCTCTCCTATTACTACTAACTTTTTTGCGTTTGGTCGCTGTGTGTTTCTGTAGAAATTTGATACATTACCATGCTATTCTCTTATTTAATTTGTAATCTGTTTAATAACAGTCGATAAATGTTAAATTTATTTTTCCCATAAAAAGTTTAACAATAAGCCTCCATTTTGTTTGCACATTTGTACTACACGACAATCAATTAACGGGATATTAACCGAAATATTTGAACTCCATTACTACTATTATTGGTAATTTAAAACAGTTTTTGTATAATTTTACAAAGTGTGTGTAATTTAAACCATTCATTTGCAAAAATCGCTTTAACACACATAAGTGTTAAAAACAACAACTATTATTAAAAAAGCAGCTTCTCATTATCAACGATCTTTTGTCAGCGATCTGAAAGTTGACTTTGATTAGTGACTCATTTGAAACATATCCTAACAGAATCTAAACAAATTGTAATCAGAAGGTGCCAGTTCGGAGGTATAAACTAAATATGGTAAGATCTCAATTCAATAAGGTTCAGCAAAGTTTCCTTTAAGACTTGGTTGATACAGTTCGACTATGGCTTTTTCATTTGGAACCTGTTTAAAGTGCACAATACTATCAACATACTACTAAATCAAGACCATAATGTTCTTGCTAAAACGATCTAACCTAACAACTGGCGCTGAATTGTAGGCACGAGAAACCCAGTGAATAATAAGGTAAACCCATTTTTTTTATAATTGACAATGCGCTTCTAAAACTAACCATTCAGCAAATTTCAAGTAGTTGGCAACAAATACCTGTCCTGGTTTCTTCTGCTCAAAGTTTAATGCAGATGACTTTAGACAGTCATGTACGAAATGCCAAGTTCAGCTGATAAATGTATACAAAGCTGCTTTTTCTTAATATAACAACAAAATAGACGCTCAGTAGGAACGTGGTTGATCTTCAAGGTTAAATTGCATAAAACCGCTTGTCGCATTTAAACACAGTCACATAACTCATGGGACTTTGTCTTTGTCCTTTGTAGCATCTTTTATTGATAATTCCCTTTTCCAATAATAGTCGATCAACACTTAAAGTTCGTTCAATTTTGTTAATTGCTGAAAACCAAAAATTGCTACTAAACTGTTAATAAAAAAAAAACAACAAAAATAAGTGATAAGAAACTTTTTTACAACTTGATGAAATAATGGGCCACATACACTGCAAGTTGAAACCGACAATGAGCAGGAAATAAAAATACTCCTGTTTAATTATACGTTACTAGAGAGTAATTTAGTAAAATATAAGAAAACGTCATCAAATAATGCAAAAGTATAACAAAAAAGTTTAATTTAAAATTGTGCAGATGTAAAAAGTTTTCGTTTGTTAATTTAATAATTTTAATTTTAATTCAATTCGTCCCCCCGTTTAAGGGTTTAATAATTTAATAAAACTGCTTATTGCCATTTTAAATAATTGAGGCATATATACACTTATACTTTGTCTTTTTTCATTTAGTACAAGTCTCGTTCCCATTTTGAAATTCTAAATTCTGTATTCTACGTGGTGGACAACTTACGTAACGCATTTAACTCTCCCTAAAAACAAGTATTTTAGGAATGATCCGCTGCGGTGATTGCTCTTACTTTGATGCAGACCGGGCGAGAATACCAAAATAAAAGGAGTGGTAGAGAGGAAAGGTCTAGCTGTGCTAAGCGTCCGGGAAGGTTATTTCCCCCCGTTCTAAATTCATTTTAAATGTTTCTTCTTTATTTTATTTGGCTTTTTTAAGTGGCTGGTATAATTTGTTCCATTGAAATACGCAAAAAGATTAAAAAAAGAATATAGTAGATTAGAAAGATTTGGAAATTTTCTAGCTCAAATATTTTTCTTTTTTTGATTTATTTTTTATAATTATTTTTCTACTTTATTTAAATTAATAAATACACCATTAATAATACCCTAAGTAAATATAATAATTTATATTTTTATCTTCTACTTTATAATTTCCTTTTCAGCATCGGATTTGTTGCCATTTTCAAGAGTTTAGCTCTTCACTCGGGGCCTCAATCTGCCTATCCCCAAGGAGAGCTACGAGACTTTGAGTAAGACTGATTTTTCGTGTGTCCTGCTTTGTTATTTATAGGGCTAAAAGTGAAAATTTGTTTAGCGGGAGATGTATTGGGTTGGAGAAAGTTTTTTGGATTAAGGGTTTTGCGTAATTAGCGGTGCGGGGTAAACATTAGCTGTCATCTCTTGTGTTCAGGCACTGTGGGCGTTTTTCTATTTCAGTTGCCTCATGTACTATCCTGCTGATAAAGTGGGAAATAGAGCAATGGTTTTGGCTTCCAAAAAGTTGATTTTGTGGCCTGTCTCTTTGTTATGTTTGGCATGTGCCGAACCATTATCGCCTTTCCGTACGGCCAAAGAATGCTCATATATTCGGCTGGATGTTTGCCGATTTGTTTGAGTTATATAGGTCTTTTCGTAGTTTCCACAAGGTATTTCATACACTCCTTGGGATTCATTCGGGAAGTGATCCTTAGCTAAGAGAATAAGTCTAGATATTTGATTATTGGTCGTAAAGACCGTGCGTATATTTTTGCGACTTGTTTTATCGGTGATGCCTCTGATGTAAGGTAGTAATGCTTTTGTTGGTCAGGAGGGTTTTGAGATTGGGATTTAGTGTTTTTATTATATTAGTCAATAATTTGTTAAAACATCCATTAAGCAGTAGGGTGGTGGTAATGGATTTAATTTCTGTTTGGCGATTTTTCGTATCGGAAAGTCTGATGGATCTGGTTATGAGGGATTTTCAACCGAATGGATTTGGGCAGGGTGGTGATGGGATTTGACATTTAGCTAGCGATTAGTGTGAGTGAGTTTTCTGTAGACAGTGTAATAAAAGCTGTGATTAGAAGGATTTCTTGTTATAAGAGTATCTAGGAAAAGAAGAGAATTATTATGTTCGGTTTCCATGGTAAATTTAATATTGATATAGATTTGGTTGAGGTGAAAAAAGAATTCTGGATGGGTGTCATGTCCATGAAGCCAAATAACAAAAGTGTGATCGACATATCGTATCCAGCAGGTAGGTTTAAAGTGAAAGGAGGCTAGGGATTTTGTGTTAAAATCGGTTATAAAAAGGTTAGTAATGACAGGTGAAAGTGGGGAACCCATGGAAGCACCATTAGTTTGGCGGTAAAATTTATTTTGGAAGGTAAACTAAGTATTGGATAGGCAATGGTTTATTAGGGAGAGGATACTGCTATTTACGTTATACGCTGACTTTAATAACTGTAGGGTATCAGGAATTGGGATGTTTGTAAACAAAGAAACGACATCAAAGCTGACCATGATGTCACCTTTGCGTGTAGGAAAGGTTTTCAGTATTTCTAGGAAATTATAGGAGTTTCGGACGTAGGATGATGCCTGCTCTGTGAGAGGTTGGAGAGTCTTGGCAAGGTATTTGGCTAGGTTGTGGGTGGGAGAACCGAACGCACTAACTATAGGGCGTAAAGGAATGTTCTCTTTGTAATTTTGGGAGATCATACAATTTTCTGGAAGATTTTTCTCGGATGAGGACTTTCTTGGTATCGGATGATAGGTTGGAGTTAGTAATAAGGGTTTTGGTTTTCTTTTCGAGGTAGGTAGTGGGATTATTAGGTACATGGCGATAATCAGAGGATTTAAGTAAATTGTTTTAGCTCCAGAGAAATTAATTAATTTACTTAATTTATATTATAATATATGTGTAAGTGTAATATTATTTTTATATTTGAATAATAATCGCCAATGTGGACGGTTTATTTTATTTTATTGTAATAATAGTTGTAATGCCTAGGTTTTTAGGATATAAAATGTTTTTTCGTACTCATAAGCACTATATGGAAAGAAATGTTATGCTCTTTATCATTTTCTATAAATAAATTATTTGTTAACAGATGTAAATTATTTGTCGAAAAATCATTACAAAAGCAAATTATAACTTGATGGTCCAAAAGTTTTCACAAACATGAAAGAAATCTTATAGGTTAGTAGTTTTTCAGTTTCCTATTATCCAATTTCTTATATCATAATTCTATTTTTGAAGTATTTAACGTTATTAACTTTCAAAAGCCTGTAAGGGGTAGACGAAAGTTAATACAATTACAATGCTGTCTGTTTGTCTGTCGATACGATATCTCCAGAGCCATTTGAGCGATGCATTTCATAGTTGGTCAGTAGATACCTTAGGTCGGTATCTTCTACGGTATTTTAGATCTGTAGCTCTCATTTGACCCAAGATACGAGAGTCACAAGGTCTTGCTTTCCGGATTTTACATGCGTCTCATTCTACATTGTTGTAAATATTAATTTAGTAGTTTTATAGTTATTCCAATGAGCTTGACACCGTTTCCTATACCCATACTTGCAGTTACTTAATCTTCTCCTAACACTTTATTCTTCCAAAATATGGGGCAATTCTTTAAATTCACATTTATTACGAGAAGTTTTAGTATTATATTTTACTGTTGCATACTTGTTCTTTTAAATTCATATAGTTGTGCATACAAATTTTTAACATTTGTTTCTGTTTGATATTTGTTTCCTGGTAAGACTGAGACATTTTATGTTTATGTTTTCTTATTATTTTATTATAATTTGGCTTTGTATTTTTTTCCTGTGGCTTCTCACATTTTTACTTATTAATTTGTTAAACTCTGAATATTTTAGTGTACCTTTTTGTTATCTGTTTTACCAAATTATAAATGTCAATCTTTATTTTCTTATTTATGAGAATGAATCAAATATAAACGAGACTTTTGATCTCGGGCGCGCAATATTAACGCGCGAGAGTTCTCGCTTCGTCACGTGTTGGATAGGGATGTCAGGAGTGGGCGAAGCAGGCGGGCGATTTTGTTCGTTCCTGTCAGTACCCATCGTGACAATGTCTGAGTAGGAAGTGCCGTCGTCAATTGCGCAGAGTATTATCATTAAATTTCTCGCCACGGAAGGTGTAAAACCGGCTGAAATCCTGAGGAGATTGACTGCGCAGTTCAAGGAAGAGACACTGTCACGAGCTAGAGTGTTCGCATGGTACAAAAAGTTCGTGGAGGGTCGTGAGAATGTTGAAAATGAGTGCCATGATCGCCGACCTCGCACCAGCATCACCAACGAACACATCGTCCGCGTTCAACAATTTACTGAGGGTGACAGGCGTCTGACCATCAATGACATTGCATCTGAGATTGGAATAAGTTATGGCAACACATTTTCGATCATCACAGAAGAGCTAGGGTTACGTAAGGTGTGCGCAAAGTGGGTGCCTCGCCTTCTGACAACTGAGCAGAAATTGCATCGTTCATAGTTGAACACTCTCCCTACAGCCCTGACTTATCGCCCTGCGACTATCACCTATTCGGTCCTCTCAAGGAAGCCATGGGAGGGCATAGATTCTACAGCAATGAGGAGGTTGAGGTCTGTGCGCAATTGGCTGGAAACACGACCAACTTCATTCTACGAGGAAGGCATTTCAAAGTTAGCTACACGTTGGGAAAAATGTGTTTCTAAATCAAGAGATCATGTAGAAAAATAATCTGCTATTCTTTTGTTTCAAGTTCAAATAAAATATTTTTTAAAAATAAGTCTCGTTTATATTTGATTTACCCTCGTATCTTTTTATTAATTTTTTGCGCTTGTTATCTGATCAATACCTTTTTGATTTCCATCAAGTCCATTTTAGAACTCGTCTATTTATTCTTAATCTTTTTAGTATAATCGTTACCTTTTAAGTTTTTGCTTGGACCATTTTATGGTTGTTTCTTACATTAAATATATTTAACAGTATTACACCGTAAAATACACTTTTTGTGTCTGCCAGAATGTAACACACTTCGGTTTTATTATTTTATATGGAAGTATTCTTATCCACTTTTTTATATTTTTCTTAAAAAAGTTTCATATATAATCTTTGTTCTTAAAATAAAATTTAACAATTATCTCTTCGTCTTTCTTGTTTCTGCGACGATGTCCAAAATTTTCAACGTAAATCCATTTCTTCTTACCGCTTTCTAAGTTCACGGAAACCACTAATATAAAATTTTATCTTTGCTAACTTATATTCTAATTTTATAATCTTATCACATGCTAAAGTTTTTTAATTACATGTTCCTATCCATAAGGTCATCATACAGCCTGATCCGATCTAGAGGTTGTTAGCAAATTGCAGGAGTACTAGGGTTCATATTGATTTATATTTTCATTTATAAGGTTTTAGCCTTATCACTCCACTCTGGTTGGAATGGGGTAAGAAGAAAGAAAAGTGGAATTAGACTTCAGCCAGCATTACTGATTAATATAGCACTTTTTTCCAAAAAGTAATTTTATCTTATTTTTTATTGGATGGGGTTAGAAATATTAACTTTTATTTTATTCGCTTTAGTATCAAACACTTTATTTGTATAGTATCATTCTTGATCAGAGTTGCGTCTTGGGTATTTTTGTTAGCCTCCTAAGTATACGTTTTTCTAAACAAAGAGCTTACTAATTAGAAATCTGCCAATTTCGATACTTTTATACCCTGGTACCAGAATATACTAATACTTGAAACAAATTCTATAACAGCTATTAGCTAGCCGTCAAAAATAACTAAAACATTAAAACACATGGTTAAAAGGTGTAACCAGTATTCCTTAAAAGAAATAAATATATGAAAACATTTACGAACTTTGGTATGAAATAAAAGTCACTTAACTTCTTGCCCATGGAAATTAATCGAGAAAAAATTATAATATAATAACTGTTATTTACAGTAAGACTATTTACACTATGATGGCTACGAACATAGTTGAGAACTTTTTTGTTCTTTCAAATTAGTCTGCACCATTAATAGAATGGAAATGCTTTTTTCTTCTACTATCGAGAATAGGTTTGTGAACACAAACATCCACGCCACAAAAACCTAACATCGCCCGTAATTAAAACCAATCAGACACTCTCTCATAGGCGATTTCGCAGGAAGAGCTCGCGGCGGGATGACTTGTGTCGCCCCCTGGGGCCCGGCTAATACCGAGCATGACTGGTGCGAACCCCCAGGCCCATTGTCCGCTAAACAGGTCGCCGTGGGGCGCCTCCTTCACATACCCTCGATAATCCCGCCATAATGCCTCCATTAACTCCATATCAGCTCGCTGGCGGTTATCCTGTTGGGCGACGGTCGTCTTTTCGCACGCCACGTCTTTGTCCGCAACCCCGCAGATGTCACCGCAGCAGAACTCGGACCAAGAGCTGGTGGACGAGCGGTCAAAAAAGGAAGAGAATTAGTGGTTTATTTATGTGTATGATTCGGCAATTTGGTGTGTTTTGTCAATCACAGCGGGCACACCGCGCCGGAGCGGAGTATCGTATTGGTTTCAATAGTAATTATTAGCATGATATACAGTTTTGATGCGCTTATGATTAGAACAATTCGTTTTGATTTATTGCTGACTGCAAACAGATTCCCTCAGCCGCTGCCACTTAACGCTGGTGATTGGATCAGGAGTGCGTGTCACGTTTGTTGTTATTGTTATTGCTTTATATCGAGATATTAATGTTTGGTTTGGTTATATATTTAGAAGGACTATGGTATTACTATCTGTGTTGTACTACATAACGGAAATTGAATGGAAAATTACCAGAACAAACAAGTTACGGGCAAAAGTAATTAGTTTTCCAATTTCGATTACATTGGAACTTTCAAGAATCAATATGGTATTGTTCCATCTGAGCAATTAATATCTAAATACAAGCTTAGTGAAAAAATTATTCGTGAAGAGTTACTAGTGTGTATATTAAAGTATTAGCTTTAATTAAATGAAGAGAATCAAAAAAGATCAATATTCATAAAATAATGAGAAATTGTTATCATTTTAACTTTTTTAAAACAGCATCTTGCCTTTTAATCAACTTATGGGCTAATTTCAAATTGAAAAAAATTGGAAAACTATAGGAGACTATTAAAATAAGTAATTTTTAAAACTTCTTAATGTTTTTAACAAATCCATGAATTTTTTATAGAAATTTATAATAAAAGTTAGTTAGTGATGTACGATTTTATCTAAAAAGATCGGTCAGTTGTTTAATATTCCAACGGCAATATGAACCAGAGTGCACGTATGCAGATGGATCTTCAAAGACACTTAGAACAGTGCCACTAGCATGAAACACACGTGACTATCGCGATAAATCCTCTGCGGATAGGCGAATAGTCAGTGTAAGAAATAGAGTCAGAGTGTAATGGAGTAACAAATGAATATTAATTTTTGCTACAAATTGGGGGAAACGGATATAAAGACGCATTAAATCTTGTTGCAAGTGTACAGAAGTGAATACGTGAGAAGAATGAGTGTTTGTGAATGGTTCATGGCGAAAAGAAAACGTCAATGGGTATTAAAGGCTAGAGACCAACAATGAATTATAAATTAAGATACCTATACGAAAACCCATACATAATCGCGACAATTAAGACACAAAGACTGAAGTAATGACTATGCGACCTAAGAATGGAAAATAACAAAGGGCCAAAAATGGCATACAAAAGAAATCCGGAGGGTAGGAGAAAATGAGGAAAACTAAGGAAAAAATGGAGCGAAGATGTAGAAAATTATTTAATGGTACTGGGAATAAGAAAATGAAGAAGAATGGCACGAAACGAGGAAAATGGAAGAAGATCATTGAGCAGTCCAAGATCCTACAAGGCCAAAGAGATAGATAAATAGTTATGAGGGTGAATCAAATATAAACGAGGCTAATTTTTTAAAAAATATCTTATTTGAACTTGAAACAAAAAAATAGCAGATTATTTTTCTACATAATCTCCTGATTTAGAAACACATTTTTCACAACGTGTAGCTAATTTTGAAATGCCTTTCTCGTAGAATAAAGTTGGTCGTGTTTCCAGCCAATTGCGCACATAGACCTCAACCTCCTCATCGCTGTCGACTCTATGCCCTCCCATGGCTTCTTTGAGAGGACCGAATAGGTGATAGTCGCAGGGCTGTAGGGAGGGTGTTCAACTATGAACGATGCAATTTCTGCTCAGTTGTCAGAAGGCGAGGCACCCACCTTGCGCACTCCTTACGAAACCCTAGCTCCTCTGTGATGATCAAAAAAGTGCTGCCATAACTTATTCCAATCTCAGATTCAATCTCATCTGTGGTCAGACGCCTGTCACCCTCAATAAATTGTTGAACGCGGACGATGTTTTCGTTGGTGATGCTGGTGCGAGGTCGGAGATCATGGCTCTCATTTTCAACATTCTCACGACCCTCCACGAACTTTTTGTACCATGCGAACACTCTAGCTCGTGACAGTGTCTCTTCCTTAAACTGCGCAGTCAATCCCCTCAGGATTTCAGCCGGTTTTACACCTTCCGTGTCGAGAAATTTAATGATAATCAGAAATCGCATAATTTGTGATGTCACGAAAGGCTGTATTAAGACATGCTTTTTGTCAATCCCTTTTACCAAACAATTTACAAAGGTTATTTTGTTTATATGCACTAGTACTAGAATCGGCAAAGTTTTCAACAATTTTGGAAGACTTATTTGCCTAACTTAAAAATGACCTCATAAGGCGTGTGTACAGTGCGTTGGTAGTTGCACAATTGCATAATTATTTAAAATTAAATAATGTAAAGCTAAGGTCGGCGTTCTTCAATTTACGGATTGAACTTCAAATTAATCGGTTACATAGTACACTTGTAAAAGAAAGTTAAATTTAAAAGCTTGATCATTACTTTGCACGATAAAAATTTCAGCTGTAGCTTAAAATATTCATAGATTCAGCAAAATTTTTGTATACTTGTACTGAAATGACCGCAGTCCACTAATTATAATTTTTGGGAAGAAATGGTCAAAAAACACAATTTAATCTTGCAAATTTAAGTTAGTTATATTTATTTCAACGCCAGAGTGGTCCAATGGTTGAGGCGCGGGCTAGCTGCGGTGCGGACGGACCCGGGTTTAATTCCCGGTTGTCTCTGATGCCTGGCGGGTGGCCTACTCGGTCACTAAAAATAATTGAGTACCTGCGTTCACTCAAACAAGAAGTAATAATGTCAAACGTCGAAGGCGCGGTACTTGCCACATCGTCCCGCATTGGAGATGGTGCGCGACGACGGGTAGAGAGAGAGAACATATGAGATCCTTAGCCTCTTAGTTTGCAGGCGGAGCGTTAGGGGCTTACCATTATCATTATATTTATTTCCAATAAATCTTTTAAACAAATGAAAAAACATAATTTGTGAATTTATCTTGGTACACCAATCTTTTCAGGGATATTGCAGTAATATTCTAAAATATTATTTAAAATAAAAAATAAAATAAATCTCTCTCCCCCCTCTCCTGCTCTCTGTAGATGGATGCTACTTCCCGGTCCTTAATCTTGTGCCTTACAGTCATATGCCATTTCTTTTGCCAATTTTCGGTCCCTTAGCGCATTTCTTATACCTTGGTGGTCTTATACTTGCGTGGTAACCTTTTTTTTTGTTTTTTGCATGTAAACGGTTGTTTTGACTATCTTTTTTAGTTCATGCGTAGGAGGTGTGCAAACCATTTTAAATCATTTTTTTAATTATGAAAATGGCTGTGTCATTCGCTAACATTAAACCTCGAATATTTTTGTTTCTCACATTTTGTTTTCGTAAATATTCTACTTCACCGTCAACAAGTTTTTTATTGTTTTTCCATATTATTATAACTGTTATTTAAAAATCCGGAATGGCAATTTTTTTAATAAATGTATGCGCCAATAATATAAATTAGGATTGGATCATAGAACGGTTGATTAATTATGTATTTTCCTCCGGGCTCTGGGAACAAAATAGGAGTTATAACGGAGCCTGGTTGATGTAATATAATGATTGATTGGTCATATAGATTCGTTCGGTTAATTCACCGTAATTTGCTTCAATACAAAAAATAATTTTAATTTACTAATATGATTTTTGTAAATTTACAAGACTGAATCAAATATAAGCCGAAAATAATGGTTTTTGAAGCGTTATAAAAATATATATACATACAAAGTTACTTTTTTTACATAACTTCCACACTTAGAAACACATTTTTTTTCAACGAATGTACAGTTTTTTAAATCTACTATAGTAAAATGAAGGCAATTGTAGCTCTGGCACTTCGACAAAAACATTATCGTCAAATTTTCAAGTGGGTCAAACAAATAATATTTACAGGTCTATAAGTCTGGATTGTAGGTAGAGCGTTCCAGCGTAGTCCAGAACGACTTCTCAGTTTTTGTCGAGTTTGGGCAGCTGTACGAGGCTGAGAGGTGTTCTCAAGTAGAATAACGTTTGGAATTGCTTGAGCATTGTTGTAGTTTATTTCGATATTAAAAGCAATTCCAGTAACTATTAAGCTGGGACCATTCTTAAGAAGCCATCAGCCTTAATTTAAAATTGGGGATAATGGCACATAAATCTTGCTTAAAATAGTTGAGTTTTATTTATCTACAGTATTAGTTGGACAAACATTTTGACATGCTTATCTTTATCAGAACAAATTATTAAATTAATTACAAATCTTCAAGTGCTAAATCAACTCTTAAGTTAATCCAATAACGAAGTTATGTGAAAGTACTAAAAGAAGTACTAAAAGAAACTAGCGACAACCGTTTATCTAACCTCTTAGGAAAAGAAGTAACCGACTGTACCAACAAAAAGTCAGGGATTGTACGCTCTTGTTGACATGCCTTAGATATGATTTCAATTTTGATTTCAAATATTTTTTGAGGCAGTACTCTCTATGATCTTTTTTCGTTACCAACAAGAAATTGACTTGGCCATAACTCTACTGCAAGGATTTCAGGAGTACAACGAAAATGTCACGCCAATTTAGTAAAGTAGTGTGATTGCATTTTTTACAATTTTTACCTTTTTAGATATATATATATATTAAGTAGATATTGAATAACCAATGATTAATTAATTTGAGGTGTCTTCTTCCAAATTTTGATTAGTTTTTAGAAGCTGCAGGATCTCTAAACGAGTATATTAGTAGACACTTTTTAGACACTCTTATAACCGAAAATCTTTTCAATAGCAGTTTCTATCATACCGTCTACCGAAAGCCTACCCATACTAATCGTTATCTAAACGCAAAATCCCTCTATCACCCCGCTCAAATTCACTCAGTCGTAAAATCTAAAATCTAAAATCGACAATCTAAAATCGATACCATTACCAAAACAGTAATATAAAACGGATATTCTCAAAAAGCTCTAACCCATATCATTAAGAATATTAGCAAAAATATCACTTCCAGAACCCATGACCTTCCCGACCAAATCAAAGCGTTTTTACCTTACATAAAAGGTATTACTGATAGAATAGGTCGCATACTGAGTAAACAAGATATACGTGCTGTCTTCACGACCAACAATAAAATAGCTGTCTTCATCCGCTAAGGACCATCACCCCCACGAATCCCAAGGTGCCTACGAAATATCTTGTGGTAACTGTGACAGAACCTACATAGGCCAAACGAACAGGCAAATATCTAATCGTATATACAAACATTCTTTAGCTGTACGTAAGGGTGATATTTCTTCTATCTTGGCAATGCACAACAAGGACACCAGACATACGATTAATTTTTCTAATTCCAAAACACTCGCTCCCATTTCCCATCCTATCAGCAGAATTAGTCGAGAGGCCATGGAAATTGAAAAACATCCTCGACGCCTCAATACTCAAGACGATGGCCAACGCTTACCTACCATTTTGAAACCACACGTCATCACTTACGTAACCCGTTACAACACACAAACTGTCTCCAACCCAGTATGCTTCCGGCACAAACATGTCTCTCTCAACCTTACACCTCTGTTTCTACAAATAGTGAAGTAGAGCACACAAAAAGCCAGTCTTCTTCTTTGACTCTTAGTTCTTCTTGGGGAGTAGGCAGATTGAGACCCCGAGTAAAGAACTAAACCCCCTTGAAAATGGCATCAAAGCGGATGCCAAAATGTCGGGAATTTTCCAATAATCGACGCGGTTCGACCCGTGCAAATTGTGTAAAAATACTGGAAAATTAGATTACTACAAATATAAATCACTATGAGCGATTAAAAGTATGATCACCTTTACGTATGTACAGCTTTTAACAAAACAAACGCTGCTACATTGTGCGAATGATATCACACACTAAACAATTAACTACCCTTAGTATTTAGAATAAGAGAATTTCTGATCTTAGCATCTTGTTTTAAAAAACATAATTCTTAAAAGAGCCACAACTTTGAGATGGGTGGTTCAAGTGCGACTTCCTGAAAAAAAAAAAGAATTTCAATGAGTGTGCAAAGTTTGGAAAAATAAAGCAACCCCTGCGAGGAATCTGTTTATCATGCCTCATTATATATACTACAAATTAAAACATTAAATTAAACATCTCACCGACCTATATTTACATGATTGCCGAAACGATTAATGTTTACTGCCACATCTACGCACTACACACTTAGAAAACCCTGTTTAAGTATTGATACCCTTCAGTGATCATTGTGTTAAAAACATTCTTAACATCAAAATTTTATGGACAAGAGCATTTTTGTTTCTATAGAAGATCTGGATTTTACTTGCAATAACTTATGTGAATGCTAGAGCTTTGGGTATGCTAAATTTTGTAGTTGCTTTTTTCCAAAGTATATTAAGTGCGCGGATGATCACTGTTCTCAATAACCTTCACTTTCTACTTCTTCATAGTATGTAATATTGCACATAATAATATTTTCGTCCTGATTACCAGCTAGACTATAAAAAGCTGGCCGCCAAGTTTAATACTGCCATTTCCGACTACCTCTTACAACTTTTATCACACAAATTTAGAACATTACTTTTAGTATAATTTAAGGTGCATTTGCAATAGCACATGTATAAATTAGATCGAAGTAACACCCGAACATATCTTGCAATATAACTGAACTTTCTAAAAACAAATGAATTGTGTTATTTCACTTACAGATGCAACAATAACAGTAGTGAACACTGGATCGTCTCTTATACCTTGTACAATTCCGATGGAAAATATCACTTTAAGCATAACCTAAACCGCAATTGCAAGCATTTGCAATCGTCAATCATCTTCAATTTAATATACATGATCTGGATACAGAAAGTCAAATTTATTTACTACAGTTCAATAACTCTTTCTACAAATAGACAACTATTATCATTTTAGCTGATGTATCAATAGCCAGAATAAACACCGGAACACACAAATTATACAAAGCCACCTACAGTATAATTTAATAGGCGTGTGCAAAAATAATGTTAGCAGACGTCGAAACACCCATTACAACTTAAGGGATCCAAATACAAATTACATTCAACACAATGAAATCTGGGTGTGCACAAATTGCATTACCAAACTGTAGAACATTTTTACAACTCGTATAATCTAGATGCAGAACGTCATTTTCAATGTAATCTAATCTAAGTAGGTAAATACCTCTTAAAATATATGTCATTTAGGCACCCAACATCATATTCGGTTTAATTTGACCCATCAACTTTTTTACTTCCATGAAAATTCAACTTTAATGCATTTGACGTGAATAATAACATATCTGCCAGTTTATTGGTGTACACCTGGAGTATGTAGGAATATTTTGTTGAATTAACCAGTTTCCTGCGTTATTAATTGTACTTAACATTTTATCTTGCAATTTTATGAAATTTTTAAGTATCAATTATTAGCTAATTCTCATAACTAGATACTATAGATCTATTTTGGTTTAGTCATGCATTAAATTTGTTCTCCATTCTTAGTTGAAAGTTTCGACGTACGAGGGCTATTTTTTTTCAATGTCCGATTGATCGCTAAAGGAAAGCTTCGGGGAAAATCCGCTAGGTCCGTGCGCAGACGTCTTGCGCTGTGTCTAGGGAGCACATAAACATGCTTCGAAAAATAGAGTCTCCCGCCAAATGTGAATTGCGTTCAGTCATTCGATTTCTGCATGCTAAAGGAAGCAATGCAAAGTGTACGGAGAAACGTTCATGAGTGACAGCAAAGTGTAGAAATGGTGCAAGAACTTGAATGCTGAACGCACAGATGTTCATGATGCAGGCGGCCAGGGAAGGAAGCCAGTGTCAACCGGTGATCTTGTTCAGCGCGTGGATCAGGCGATTCTCAGAAATCGAGTTGAGTGATTTGTTTTCGGAAATTTCACGGTCAGTTCTCTATACCATTGTGAGTGAAAGACTTGAGTACCGCAAACTCTGCGCGAGATGGGTTCCCAAGATGCTGTCTGATCATCACAAAACTCAGCGAATGGGCGCCGCATTAACCTTCTTCCAGCGCTACCATTACGACGGAGATGAGTCTTTGGACAAAATTGTCACAGGAGATGAGACATGGGTCCACTACGAAACTGAAGAAATGAAAGAGCAATCCAAACAGTAGATGCATTCACACTCCCTGAGTCGTAAATCAGTGAAATTCAAGCGCACGTTCTTTACCAAAAATTGTATGGCTATTGTGTTTTGGGACCGTAAAGGTGTTCTTTTGGTGGAATTCATGCCACGTGGCACAATCATCACTGCAGCTTCGTACAGCAAGACTCTTCAATGTCTTCGAAGGGCAATTCAGAAAAAGAGAAGAGGAATGTTGCCGTAAGGCATTGTCCTTCTTCATTACAATGCGCGGCCGCACACTGCAGTTGCAACAACGATCCTCCTGCAGCGTTTTGGATGGGAAGTTTTTGATCACCCACCATACAGTCCTGACTTGGCTCTCTCAGATTTTCATCTCTTTGCCCACATGAAACGCTGGCTAGGAGGACAAACTTTCGCCACAGACAACGAGCTGCAGACCAGCGTACAGAATTGGCTGAAAACACAGGGGGCTGCTTTCTATGATGAAAGTGTTGGAAAATTGATACCACGCTACGACAAATGTATGAATCGGAACGGTGATTACGTTGAAAAGTAGCTTAATGTTGTATCACATTGTTCCATATAAAATTTTCTTGATTCTGACTGTGATTTTCATTTAGCGACCAATCGCACCTTGAAAAAAAATAACCCTCGTACTAACCAGCACGTTCTTCGAAATTCCAGTCCTAGTGTCAGAATTTTCTTTCACATATATGTCTTCTAGGTAAATATCTTATTTAAATGCGGTCTGACATACTTAACGTTATCTTGTTGGGGAATCGGGTTGCCGTTTAAATTCACTGGGTACATGTTTTGTGCATGTTACGCGGACTGATTTTTTCCGTTTATTGTAATACGCAATATCTCTAACCAGTCTTCTACTTTCTTTATATTTTCCAAAACTATTTAGGATGCTATGTTTGCGTTAGTATGCTAATCTAACACTGCAGGTATGGGTAAAAGTGGGAGAGATGTTGCACATTTTATTTAAGGCAAAATTTAAAAATTGGTTTAAAAATATTATATATAAACTTAAACACCATTATATAGAATAATTTACGGATAATACAAACCGACCCTACTAGTGCTTCAGAGAAATAAAATTGAAGATTGGCTCAGAAAATCAAAATTCGGATAAATTTATCTGCTGTTATTACTAAATTATAGAAAGATACACAATCTAACAACGCGAAATCACTTTAAAAATGGTAAAAATTTTGCGTATTTCTTTGGTCATAATAACGCACCTTCTCGAATAGCGTAATAAATTTAATCAACAAATATGAGCTAACCAGTTCAGTTCTAAACAAAAAAAAAAAACTGTGACTGTCTTCGAACCGCTCGTTCAAATGAAATCACAGCTGGTGTAAATATTGGAAAAATCCTTTTTTAAAAAACTCTCTTTAAAGAATTTTGATGACAGATTTGCATTTGTACTGTTACAAAGTGAAATTGTCACAAACATTGAAATCATAAGATCATTCAAGCCGTTAGGCGTTTCCAAATTGGGTTTTGGAAAATCAACAAGTTGATAGTGTTTTCAAAAAAAAATCAAATTTAGCGATGAGGCACATTTTCATCTTACCGACTCTGTCAATAATAACAAAGTTGTATTTGAAGATTCTAAAATCCAAAAATAATTAAGGAATATCCTATTCATTAACGGGTCACAATTTGGTGTAGATTTTGCGTTGAGGGTTTGATTGGACTTTACTTATTCCTCAAAGAAGAAATTATGACAACAAGTCATCAAAAATTTATCAAAAGAGGGAGCATGTACTACCACGCTAGAGGCAATTACTTGTCAGATTTTTGTTTTACACAACCTCCATGTCTCTACTTTCAAATAAACTAAAAACGTTATCAATGGTCAAATAAAAATGTGTTTTGTTAAAAACACTCTTTAATATAATGGAAAAACAATGGGAAATATGTCTCAACTAAAGTATTTTAGGTTTAAATGATTTTTTGTGCATAGATTAGATGTATTTCCATATTTAACACTACACTGGTCGCAAAACTACTGAGAGTATCGCTTGTTCTTGTAAACAATACTATCTATCGGCGTGCTACCAAAGCAGGTGTGTAAAACAGAGTACATTAACGCATGCTGAAGGACGTTCACCGTGCGGAATTAACGCTGCTGATTCCTTTTCCTCACTGAAGGCCTTATGTCAACGGAAATTGTCGAATCACTAAAGCATCCTTATTTGTAAGCTTTTTTTACCATTTTTACCGTTTCGATTTGCGATTTATCCAGGCGAAAACATAATTTGATTGCACAACGTTGCTCCGCTTTTACATCAATTTTAAGAATGGGATACAGTAGGCTCGTATTCAACAACTTGTATTGACACTAACGCTGCGACGAGACTACCAAGGGGTTAATGTTCAAATCGTAGTCAAGGTCAACAGTTGCACACATGTTCTTTGGTCGCATGTTGATAGATAGCAATGTTCGCAATAACAAACGATACACTCAATGACTTTGCGACAACTTGTATACATTAATTCGTGTAGCCACCAATAACTTTATGTCTAGTTAATTTTTGTAGTTTTGTTGTACTTTTGGAATGGAAGAGAAGTTTTTTCGATTTTCTATTAAAGGCTTTTTGTGGTGTTTTCCTTATCTATGTCTTTTTGTCTTTTTTGGGTTGTTACCTCTTTCTTTTATTTAATTTTTATACCGTATTTCCGTGTGGGGTTGTTAATCCTCCATCGGACGCCTCCCCAGGTGGAGGATAAGAAAAAGTTCACCGGATATGGTGGGTACCGAAAAAATAAAATACCCGGAGCGGACCAAACTAGTGGCTCCTTGTAACCCGCCAACAGTCTATGTACAGTAGAGTGGACGAACAGATACAGATAGAGCACTCTCTTGCCCTTGGTGTGGGAAATGGCAACAAAATGCGAACCAAGAAATAGGTCAACGAGATAGGATGTTGAACGCAACCGGAAACGACAACATTAAAGATCTTAATAGATATCAAGAGCTGACAAATGTAAAATGACATCAAAAAGTAAAACACCTATTAAGATGTGCACGTGAAACGTAAAAACAATAGCCCAAGCAGGAAAAATACACATTGCAATAGAAGAAATAAAAAGAATGAATATAAAACTTATGTGAGTAAGCAAAATGAGATGGGTAGGCTCAGGACAATTAAACATAAACGATTATAAAGTATACTACTCGGGAACAACCAACGGGGAAAATCAGCATGGAGTAGGAATGATATTACAAGATATGTAACAAACTTTGTGCCTATATCGAAGAGGATATTGTTTCTCCAAATATCAAGTAGCCCCGTCCCAGCAAATATCATCCAAATATATGACGAGAAGGTAGAACAATTTTACTCATAGACATCAAAAATATTGAATAAACTCCCCAAACAAGATCTTGTAATAATATAGGAAAACTTTAATGCGAAAATGGGTAAAGGACGAACTAGAAAACATATTGGGACACATGAGCTAAGTGAAAGAAACAAAAGGGGAGAAAGAATAAGTCATTTTGAAGCAGAAAATTATCTTATAGTACTAAATATCTTTTTTGAACTCCCACCAAGAAGACTGTATACCTGGAGATCACCGGCAGACATCTCAGACACGATTGTTAAAAAATCCAATAGACTACATCCTTGTAAATCAAAGATATAGAAACAGCTTCACGCCTATAAAATTTTTCCTGGAGCAAACATACAATCTGACCATAACCCGGTAGTAGAAAAAATAAATGTTAGAATGAAAAAGTAAAAAAGAAGAATATCAACACAAGTTGTGATATGCAAAAAATAAAAGAGCAAAATGTAAAAACACAAAAACACTAACATAGAAGACTAAATAGAACGATTAAACGATACAATGAAAAACATTAAAAAAGAAACGTTAAAAAAAAGCTGAAACAAACAAAACTGTAGATGACTAATGAAATTTTACAACTGATGGAAAAGAAAAGAAACTGTAAGAAAGTAACTATAAGACAAAAGATACAAAAATTAAAAGAAAAAGACATCAGAGAGAAATGTGAAGGGTTAGAAACTCTCCTAAAGAAACACGACAACTTTAATGTACACCGAAAAGTAAAGAAAGCCATTGGACAGTATGAAACAGCAAACAAAATTATAAACAATAAAGGAAAAATAGTAATTGACAAAGAATAAATCAAGAACAATTGGAAACTATATACTCAACAACTTTTTTAGATGAAAGAATAGAATCACCTGAAATAGAAGCAGAAACTAGACCAAATATCTTAGCTGCAGAAGTAAAAACTACAATAAAACAAATAAAAGGTGGCAAGGCTTTAAGCCCAGATAATTTGTAAGCCAAACTCTTAAAACTAATAGAGGACGAAGGAATCAAATGGTTAACCAGGTATTCAATCTTATATACAACATGGGTTCTATCCCACGGCAATAGCTTAAATCGGAGTTCATAACTATAGCAAAAAAGTCGGAAGCCAAAAAAATGCGAGGAATATAGAACAATAAGCCTTATGAGCTATTGAAAATATTTTTAAAAATCATACATAGAAGGATTTACAAAACGTGCGAGGAATGGATAGCGCTCGCGTAATTTGGATTTAGAGACGTAGTCGGGACCAGAGAAGCTTTATTCAGTGTATAAGTTCTATTCCAGAAATGCAGAGATACGAACTGTGATCTCCATGCCTGTTTTGTAGACTATAGAAAAGCATTTGATATGGTCCAGCATCACAAACTGATAGAAATTCTGAAAAATGCGAGTATAGATAACCTAAGACCTAAGGATAGTAATAAACTTATATTAGATAATTAGATAGCTAGTGTAAGAGTGGAAGAAGACCAGACAGAAGCGGTTAAGATTTTGCGTGGAGTAAGACAAGGATATGTGTTATCGCTACTGCCATTCAACATTTATTCCGAAGATATATTTAGAGAAGATTTGGAAAATTTACAAGAAGGAATACTGGTAAACGAACAGCACTTAAATAACATTAGATATGCTTATGACACAGTAATATTTACCGATAATATGCAGGATCTAAAACAACTAATAAATAGATGAACAGATAGTAGCCATCGAAATGGATTGGATATCAACATCAAAAAAACTAAATACATGATCATAAGCAAGACCAACGTTCCTATCCGACAACTAAGATTAGAGATAGTGAAACAATTAAAAGAGTCGACAAATACACATATCTCGGCACTATTATTAATGATCAATGGGGCCACTCTCTAGAAGTTAAATGTCGAATAGAAAAGAGCAGAAGTGTATTCATTGAAATGTCAGCAGTATTTAAAAGTCTAGAACTAACCATGAACACAAAACTTAAAATGCTGCGCTGCTATGCGTCGCGGAAGCATGGACACTGACAGAAGCAACGACGAAAAAGATCGAAGTATTCGAAATGTGGCTTTATGCAAGGATGCTAAGGGTATCATGGACAGACCACGTAACGGACATTGAAATCCTTAAAAGAATGCCAAAAGAAAAGAAAATCTTGAATGCAATTAAAACAAGAAAATTATAGTGCCTACGCCACATCATGCGAAACGAAAACAGATACAATCTCTTGCAGTGAACATTACGGGGTAAAGTGAAAAAAAAGAGAAGTGCCAGAAGAAGAAGAATCTCATGATTGAAAAATTTAGGGACCTGGTTCTCCATGACAACCAGTGAACTATTCCGAGCAGCTGTAAATAAAGTCAGATTAGCCAACATGTGGAACAAATAGGCACCCCAAAGAGAAGATCTCGTATTATTGTTTGCCCCTCTAAAATTTAAACTGTTTGTTAAATTTTAGGGTAAAATAAACATATATACTAATTGCTATTATTTAGAAAGTGTATATTTGTTTTAAGCCAGCGTGGTCCCGTGGTTGACGGGCGGGCTGCGATGCTGACGGACCCGGGTTCAATTCCCGGTGCTCTCTGATGCCTGGCGGGTGGCCTACTCAGTCACTAAAAATAATTGAGTACCTGCGTTCATTCGAACAAGGGGTAATAATGGCGGTCGTCTTAGGAGCGGTGCTTGCCACACCGCCCCGCACCAGGGATGGTGCGCAACGACCGGGCAGAGAGAGCGAACGAATGAGAGCCTTAACCTCTCAGTTCGCAAGCCGTGCTCCCACGCGGGGCGTAGAGCCTTACCATTATTATTATTATATTTGTTTTACTTTTGGAACTTTTTTGATCGTAAAAGGGATCTTTTAATGTTCTCGGTCATGCTTATTTTCTATAGGTGATAAAAAAAGCTAAAGCTTAGAAGACTAATTTGCTTCAAATTTCAAAGTCCTCAAAATGGCCGCATTTTCTCTAGATTTACTATTACTTATTTATTATAGAATTATTACAGATAGTTTAAATAAACAAAATTTTAGGTTATCTAAAACCTACAAATCAAAAAGGATTCAAGTTTTCACATTATTTCACTTCCATAGGTCCTACGGAGATTATTTGTTTAGATTGGTAATTGTCCGTGTTTAAGTATAAAAAAATCTTTTAAAAGGCCAAAAAAATTGTACTAATTAATTTCAATATATGTATACGGTAGGAGGTCAAAAATAATAAGATCGTACTGTATTGTACTCAACCAAAGGTAGAAAATTTTTTCTAATAATCTTCAAACCAAAAACGCTTTTGTAAGTATTTAAAAACAAGTTACAGTTAATGAATAACTCATACATATAGTAAAACTTAATCCCAACTCACCCAAAGCTTTGATTTCCTGTTTACATATTTTATAATTAAGATCGTGGTCAAAAATGCTATTTCTGTTTTAAAAAAATTTTGTCTTAATTTATAAATGTCACAACATGGATACTTTAAAAATCCTTTTTGTAATTGTTGAACTAGAATTATTCATAATAAAATACCCATGTAATCTATGTTAGAAGACTTATTTTTAATGCTAATGTGGTCGCACGGACGAACTCGGTTTCAATCTATATAAAAACCTTAACCTCTCAGTTCGCAGACCTAGCTCCGACACAGAGTATAGAGTCTCACTGTTATTATAATTTGTATTATTTTAACTGTAAACTCAATAGCTTTCTTACACGATTCTGGTTTATATATTCAGCCCTTGCTAAGAACTATTGTATGAAATGTTTGTTTCAGGAATGACCAACATTAAAAAAAACTTTTAAACATCATTACTAATTTTCAATTATTTGACAATATCTCAGTCCTATATATTTTCAAAAAAAAAAAACAATGATTTTGATATAAATAATGTGAGATATTTTTTTAAATTTTCCATGTATGTATTTATTAAATTACTCAATTACTTCAGTTATTCATGCTAATAATGGAACATCTCTCTCATCAGCAATGAGCGATGTCTCTCCCATATTTATTTGCATAAGTAAAAATCGTATATTATATCTTACATTAATAATGCTTAGAACCACTAATTTGTCTAAAAACTGTCGTAATTCTTTTATATCATATCTAAACTATGTAGGTAAAACATATTGTCTATTCTTCAAATAAATGGCCATATGTAGATTACAATTGCTCGGTACTACCGCAATTTCATCGTATAGCAGCTAATTGATGACGTGACGTGCGGCATTTCTTCCACTTTACTGTAATACAAGTCCAAATATGATACCCTGTGAGACTTGTTCTATTGTAGCATATCTCTCTGTGAAACAAAACTGGTATCAGATTTTCTCGCGTGAGTTGATTTAATATATTTTCAACGAACTTAAAAAGTTCGTTACTGAATTCTATATGTCTGTCTGTCGGTCCGTCACAAAATTTGAGATTTTTTAAATTTTAAAAATGGATTCTTATAGGAAATTTTACGCTGAATTCGAAAATGAAGTCGAAAAAATTCTATGTCGATTAATTTTCGAGATATTCGATTTCGAATTTTCCCGAAATTCGAAATCGAAATCGAAAGGTCTTTTTAACTTCGTATGGGATTGCTTACAGAGCAATCTCTTCGCCGGCCCCATGTTTTAATTTGATATTTAAATGATTTGGCTAAGATTGGAAAGAGATTTGTTAAGCATATGTACTATAGTTTTTTCCTGCGTTTTTTCATATTTTCGGATTAATGTTATCTACGCTATTTTCCATTGGTACGCTGGTTCCATTGGTATGGGAAAAATATATCTTTAACGATAGCGTTAAACTCGCATATATTTAGACTTTTTTAATAATGCTTTCAGGTATTTGGCGGTGATTAGATTGTAGGTAGGAGAAAGCTTTATTTAATTTTATACTTTTAATGACTCATTTGATTTCCTTAAACATAAACGGTTTGATAATAACATACCTCAACAATTTTGTACTTTTTCCTGGTTTCCAGGGCGAAAGTAATAAAAAATTGTTTATTTTCTTAATTTATAATATTACGTAGTGTATCCGCTAGTTTCTTAAAGATCTCTTTAATGTCATCTAACAGGGTAAATACAGGGTAACCATTAAAGTTCTTGCCGTTTTTGTTTTGCCATTGAATGAAGAGAGAATAGGTATGCAATTAGTATACCACGTGGTTTAAAAACCGGTCGGTTGAGAGTAGGAATATCAGTCGTTATAAAAGCAGGTGGGGACTTTCATCATTCGTAACTTGTACATTAGTGAAGACAAATAGAAGTGTCCAAGGATCTCATTCGGTGTTGTTTGCTTTACGACTTCAAAGTGGGCTTATTAGCAGCTGCATCAAGTCGCCGAATATGTCAAGAGGTTGAGTGCTCTTAATAAACGTACTGCAAGACATTGGTTTCAAAAATTTAGGTTGGAAGATTTGTCCCTCTGTGATGAACCTCGCAATGGACGACCACAGGTTTTGTGTGATGAAGCCCTGCAGGCGGCCATTGAGAAAACAGTAGTCTAACGTGTGATGAACTTGCAAGACAGTTTAACGTTTCTGATGAAACAGTTAGACTTCATCTGCACCACTTAGGTAAGCAAGTGGATTCCGCACACTGTTGGAAGTCCACAAGAGACAACAAATGACAGCCTGTATGTCGTTGCTTTCTCGCCACCGTACCGCATCCATATTCAATCGGGTGTTTATCAGCGACAAAAAGTAGGTTCTCTATGACACTCCCAAGCGTTCCAAACATTAGTTGTCACCCCAGGATACTGTCCCTCACACCGCAGGACCACCTATGCACCCACGCAAGATTATGCTTTGTGCATCAACTGGTTCACTATGAGCTGCTACCAACGGGTCAAACGGTCACTGCAGACCTGTACTCGCAGCAACTGGAACGTGTTTAGCAGACATTGCAATAGAAGGAGCCAGCTGGTGAATTTCAAAGGTGTACTGTTTATGACAACGCCAGACCGGATATCGCGCGGGTGGTCAAAGATACCATACAGCGACTTGGTTGGGAGACTTTGTGCTATCTTCTTTACTCATCTGATCTTGCGCCATCCGATTACCACTTCTTCTACACCCTGGACAATCATCTTCGAGGAAAATCCTTTACCAACGAAACAAACTTGCGCCAAACACTCACGGACTTCTTTGCCAAAACCTCCGAGTTATACCGCAAAGGGATTGCACAGCTGGAGGCACGTTGGCAGAAGGTGCTGGATGCCGATGGCAATTACTTCGAGGACTTACAATAGGCTATACTTTCTGTAAATCATTTTCTTTTTAGCCATTAAAAACGGCAAGAACTTTATTGGTTACCTTATACAACTATGTGAAAATGGTCCTCTTTCATTTGGTAAATATGATGTATATCTTATTATCTTGCATATGGTTAATAAGTCTGCGAAAGGTATCAGGAGTTGTTGCATTTATGTTAACAATATTATTGTTTTCTTTTGTGGCGTACTATAATGCTCTTCTGCCGCTATTAAATGTAAATTTTCGGCAATCTTCTCATAATTTAAAAGATAAAAATTGGTAGCTGCTTGTGTTCGGTGGCTTTTTGTTGATCTTTATTAATCTGTTTATTTGATTCATCTTTTTTAGCTATCTGTTTTCATCTATAATTAATTACTCTCTTTTAGTACTGTTCGTTTGTGTTCGTTAATCGTTTCCGTTTATTATTTGTAACCCATTGGCAACTATTGGCGGGATTAACTTCCATTTTTTCATCATCTTTATAACGTTCATTTGTGGCCCTTTTATTTTGAATTGGTTGACGCACTGGTTGTGCTGAGAAAGATACATTTGTGGCTGACTTAATGCTTGTAAAGTTGGTTGATATTGTGACGAAAAATAGGGTGGGTTAGGGGTGGTAGGAATAAATCTGGTACTACCACTAAACGACTTCCACCAAAACTAGTTCCACTGAAGCCACTTCCACGAATTACCACTTCCACTAAAAACAATTTTTACTAAAACCACTTCCACTAACAGTCATTTCGACTGAAACCACTTCCACTAAATAAACATTTTTAATAAAAAATAAAACATAATGAAATAGGAAAGGATATTTTTAACAAATTTATTTGAAAATGCGCAAATTAAAAGTTAACAAGTTTAAAAATTAAGAAAATTAAGAAAAATTAAGGAAATGGCTCTTAAGAACGTGTTCATACCTACCATTCTTAATCAATTTTTTCCCAGCAGCACAAGAAATTACCACCAGTAGTTGCCCATTTGCAGTCACGTAGCGATGATGCGGAATATTTTTAAGAGATCAGACTCCATTAGAAATGATGCGACCTCAAATGATACTTTGTTTCTTACGAAGTCCTTCCATAAAAATGTGGAAAGTGGGATGAGATGACCCCATACGATCGAGAAATTGGTGATGCCAACCTTCCAGCGAGTTATTAGTGCGAGGAAGTCTATTGTTGATCGCTGGATATTGATTCCAAATATTAATCGTAAACATAGTTTTTTTGCGTCTTCCCAGCCAAGTTTGTTCAAAATAGTGTAAAAATTCCTCCAAAGCTTGAAAAACTTCCTCATTTTCTTCGCTTATCCAAAAGTTACTGTTGGTAATGGTATCATATCCTTCCAAAACTTCATCTATTGGAAGAAAAGCAAGAGCACTAAGAGATTTAAGCTTACGAAAAAATCTAGGATTTGCTGTGTCACTCTAGCGTTTCCTGTGAATCGGAATCTGCCGAACTTGACGAAAAAGAGCTTGACCCATATGGAGATAGCATCCTCTAATCGTGATAGAAGGGAAAACCGACTTGAATGCCTTATGTTCGGCTTGTTCAAAATCCAAAAATACGCTTGAGGGGACTGCCGTCGGAATCATTTTCTTCATTTGTTTCAATACTTCAGTTTAAGTTGCGTTTGATTTGTTACAAAGGAGAGCATAAACAAAAGGAATACACCTGAAAATACAATTTTTGTTAGATATTTAGTTAGCGAGTAAAAGAAAATGTGGGGGCGAAGCTCGCCGCAAAGAGAGTTTGGGGGGCTAAGCCCCCCATACTACGGTGAGGGGGAGCGAGCGAACGTAGCGAATTCCGCGGACACTCGCGCGCGGGGATTCAAAGGGGGCGCAGCCTCTTTTTGAGGTTGGAGTGAAGTTTTGTAGGTAGAAAAATGTAAAAAGAAAGAGAAGGAAGATAGGAAAAAATAAAATATTTAGCAAATTCTTATCTGAGTCAGCCATGGCGTGAATTGTCCATAATTGGTTGAAGATATTGGGAACAATCTTGAATATTCCATCAGGAAGCCAGTGAGGAGATGAGTGGAGTTAGCGAGTTTGCTCTGTAAAGAAAATGAGAATTAGATCCTCGCGTTGATTGTCGTAGAGAAGGAAATTCTCCTCTTTGGCACCAAGATTAATCAGCTTATCGGATTCCGAGACAATTAGTTCACCGGCTGATTGTGGGTTGATTGGATTTCCAGCCGCTTGTTTTCGAGAGCGAGCAGCTAGTCGCGCCATGTTATCGTCAGTTGGAAGAGCCGCAACGATAGTTTCCTCAAGTTTTGAGGTGTAAGTTGAGACGATGGATAGAGAAGTGTCCTTGCTTTCTTTGGCTTTTATCTTAATTTCGGCTATTGTATTTTGACAAGCGGGCTTTTCGGTCACCAAAGTGCATATGTGTTTATCTGAGAATATAAAAAAATTTGCATTTTGTATTCGTATTAAATAAATTATTACTTACTTTTATTACGAAGGAAAAAAAATCTTTTGTCAGTTCCAATATCTGTAATTAGACGGTGACAACAGTTCGTAGTGTTGCAGTCTGCACATCTCCAATAGCGGATAGGTGTTCTATCCACCCAGATATAAGACCCTGTAAAATCAACAAATTGTACCAATTATATTTAATAGAAATAAATTTACTTGCCTTTTTTCTCATAGGTGTATCCTTCGTGGACTAGTTGAGTCTGTCCTTGGTACTCTTGGAAGTGGCCATAGTAAAAAGTTGAAGTAAAGTTGAAGAAGGCTGACGCAAAGTAGTTAGGCAAATGAAAAAATTTTGAAACTAACTGACCAACTCGACTCGAACGATTTTTTTTTCGACCTCTCCCCGTAGTTTTCTCCCAGGCAGAAAAGCAGGGAAAAACCCGGCGATAATCCGAGAACCATCGTTTTTTTTGTGGCGCGGCCTTCACAGTTCTAAGAATTTTCTTTCACATCTACAGTCAAATTTCAGAATATCTAACTTTTAGTGGAAGATGTTTTAGTGAAATGGCATTTTAGTGAAAATGGTTTTAGTGGAAATTGTCTTTTAGTGGAAATTGTCTTTTAGGGGAAATAGTTGTTAGTGGAAATGGTTTTAGTGGAAGTAGTTTTAGTGGAACTGGTTTTAGTGGAAGTGTTTTAGTGAAAGTGGTATAACATGAATAAATCTTGAGTTCATTGATAAGAGCAGTTGGGTTGTGTGCTGCATAAAAACGGCAATTAAAGTGATTGTATAGGACTTTCATTCATTTACCGCATTTTTATTTATGCAGTATAAATTTTAAAGTGGTTTAATTAATTAGTCACTTACTTACAGTTGATTTATTAAATATTTAAAGTTAATATCATAAGCTGACTACAGGAGTAACGAAATTGATAAGCCGTAAATTTCTTATTGTAACAATCAATACAACACTAGTAATGTTGAGCTAATACTTTTTTTGTACATTGCGTTCGTTCTTGATCTAATATACCTGCAGGTGAACTTGTAGTAAGAACTATTCAAGTACTAAACTTTGCATTCACATGAGAATTCGTTAACCATGACCAGAAATGGAATGTGCATTTAGTGACATACCAAACTACCAATAAGCTACCGAGGTCAGCAAGCTCAACCATTATTTCGTTCGTATCAGATACTATGAGAAATGATCGACAGCCGAGCGATATTTAATATTGCTACAGCTTTGGTACAAAAAGGTGTCGGTGTCGGTGTCGGTCATGTTCCTGCTTTATTGGCGTCGGCCCGTTCCGGATGATCGGTTGCATCGATACCGGCGCGGGCTGTAACGCGATTTTGCAACTGCCCGGCATAATTTAGTTAATAACTTTCTCAGGGCGCGTGTTGCTGGCCGTATCTCGGAACCTCAATCTGGATTCGGCCATTTGTCAGGCTAATGTCGTGTAATGCCTACCACTTCCCATTTACGGCACCGGGAGCGGGCAGCCCGTATCGCATCACGCGCTCTCGCGGCACCGGCCGCGAAGCCGCTGATGGAGCGACAAAGAGTCGATGATGTCTAGGAATGTGCGTGTGGAGGCCGTCTCCGAAGAGATGCGGGGGCGCGATACGCGGCACTCTATGATGCCGCGTGACGCTATGCGACAAATGACAGACGTTATTTAAGCACTACGTGATCTGAACTATGCATAAATGTCGGCGATCTGGATGCCTTTGTTAGTGTGAGAATGTACTCTTTGCGAATTTCTTGATGTTATTATTACGGCGGGCAAAAACCGCGGGGGCCGCCTCAAATGGATGTCGAGACGGCGTGACCTTCGCTTCGTAAACAAAAACGCCAGGATAAAATAATTTAATAGGCGACGTGAGAATCGTATTAAGCGCGTCGAAGGCACAATGAACAGGTAACATGGGTATCATACCAGACGTACTCAGAAAAGTGGAAGTGATAAGCTATTGGCATGCAATACAATATTTAAGAAAATACTTAATCAGATGGTTTCTAGTAGTCGAAAACAGTTTTAAATATTAAACAAAATTGTTCTCAATAAGGCACATAGGAAGCAGTCGCTAGAAATCAGGTCAAAAATTTCCAATTGAAATGTGAAGAAAGTAATATGTTTGTTCGGAATTTTGGGTAAATGTCAAACACGCCTGAATTTGAACTTTCAGTTGTGACCTGTAGTTTAAATATACAAAACGCAAGAAAATCGTTTATACCGCGTTGAAACTTTAGAAAGCATCGCCTTTACCAAGGAGAAATAACTTCTTCTCTTCAAATGAAACGCAAATTCAACATTTGAAAATTATTTGCGTGATTTTTGAAGCGAGGCTCTTTTGGTTTGATTTTAATTTGATCTTAACCAACTATGGTTTGTTAGTAGATTCAATTTTTATCTCTCTACTTACGATAGCTTACAGTGTAGCTAAAATGTAGGTGGTTTTACTTAGATGGAATTATGGTTTAGCCCTAAATTCGATATTTTGGCGGTTGGAGTTTTTTTTCTACAATATGTTTACGTAGCTCAAATTTAAACGTTTGTTAATCATAAAACTGTGATTATTAGATTCTAATGCTCGTGTAAAAAAAGTTCGGCTCATTTTAGTATTTATGTTGTTTTGCGTATTGTATAAGACCAATTATTTCCATGAACATAGTTCTACATTGAGATCTTTACGTAATAGTTTTAGATATTTCTAATTGTTTGCACATATTGTAGCTGACAACATTTTCATCATTTTCCATAATATTGAAAAAATTTCTGCCTTTCTATAACTGTCTAAAAATATTTATCTGATTTCTCTTTCGTAAATTCTTTAAAATATATGATAGCCCATTTTCAGTTTTTGCATGTGGTCATTGGCTATTCTGGCCTCACATATCAATCCTACAACTGCATCTCGTAACCCGCAAGGCCGTTTTAATAATATCCAACAATAAATAAATAAAAATAAATTACAATATGTCACAATAGACCCATATTTTCAATAATCGAAATCAGACTGTACTATCGGAAGTAAATTACCACTAGAAAACAAACTTATCTAGATGTACGGTATTTCTTTTGGGGAATTGCTAATATCTCTAACTTAGCTATCATTGAGAGGTCCCAAAGTAAAGCTCTACGTACCATAATTTATGCTCACTGCTATGTGCCAAACACAAAAGTGATTTTAAATGATTTGTGCATACCCAATGTGAAAGAAAAGGCACAAAGCTGTGCCAAAAAATATAAAAGCCGATTGTTAGTACATTTCAACCAATTCGCGAATACTTCGATGGACGAAACCGATAAACCAAAACGTCTGAAGCAATTTAAACCCGATGAACTTCTAACGCAATTTTATTTTTAATTTTAACCTTAAATCGGAATTAATTTTAACAACTATTTTAGTTTAATTATCCTACTTTGTAATATAAACTAGTGAAAATTGTAAGAAGGACTTGTTAGAACCTTACTATACATGCCCAAGAGAATTTAGCAGCTTCGATTGCTACTTGTACTAATTTGCATCATGTACAACATAATCCTTTATAAAAAGGATAAATAAAAAAACTAATAAAACATGACCAGTTTCACTGATTTCGTAATTTACGTTTTTCAAAGTTTTTGAAAGTTTCCAGCATTGTCCAAAGAAGAAAAAATAAATAAAAGAATAATTCACAGTCGGTGCCCATCAGTAATTCGCATCTAAAAACACTATAGAATTATGTAAAGTACATTTTAAAAAGTCAAATAACAACAAAATGAAATTCTTATAGCTGGCGTTACAATTACGCAAAACTGGTGCTAATTTTTTAAAGTTAGATAAACCATTTGGGCGTATTCCATCATTCCCTAATTTAATATTAATGTTGACGAGTTGCTATAAACTAAAATACGTGCACTATAAATTAAAAAAAACAACACTAGAATACTTATATATGCTCCCTGCAACATACAACATGAGATTATTATGCAAAACTAGGAGATAATTAAAACAACCAGAAACAATAATTCCGTCTGCAAGAGTAGCAAACGGAAATTTGATAAGTGCCATAGTTAAAAAGCAGCCGCATTTTCAAATCATCTAATAGAGGTATTTCAACTACTTCCTCAGATCTTCTCCCGTAAAAAGAACAAAATTACTAATTTGTTGAGAAAAATAACAAATTGACACAAATTACACTGGTCAACAGTTACTTTGATTCTCAAAAGCAAATAGCTCGCCTAGAAGTATTTTTACTTTTTTTTTAACTCAGAAGTGTAGTCAGTATTTTGCTATCACGTACAGATCGGTAGATATTTTCAAAAATTTGGTATTGAATATTAGGTGCTTTTTGAGTAGGGACAGGTTCCTCAGTTTGTTTATAAGTTGTCACCTTGTCCAGTGTAACACTAGTTTTACCCCATAAAGTTGTCAGCAGTGTATTATTTAACAAATGTCAATAGTTAAAAGCAACTACGTAACAGTCCTGACTCTTTCTTGCAGTAATGTGAACTCTGTATTGGTCGTCTTTCAGTGATTACCTGTACAATAAATGGGCACCTCATATTTGCTGTGTTTCATTGTGCCAATGGCTTAAAGGTTCTTGTTCATCTATGCCTGTTGCTGTACCAATGATTTGGAGGGAACAGGAGGATCATTCTCAAAATGCCAAAATGATCAGTCAGCCAACACATACACATCTAAATTATACACAAACAGTTTTTAATGAGTTCAAAAATACATTCAACATACCAATGGATCACTCGCGTCAAACATTTGTTCTTTGGCATATCGCTTTGTTGACTCTGAAGGGTTTATCCTTTTAAATCTGAGTGGCAATAACGCACCGAGGTGAGTTATTTATTAGCAGTAAACACAGTGAACCTTAAACTAACACTGTTAGGACCACTACATAGGACTAAACCAATCTCGTGTGTACGGGGGTAAAAGTTACAATCTTATTAGTTACCATTTTGAATTCTCATTGTTTATTAACGAAAAAACACGAACGTTACCATCTGTTTTCAATCTTGCTTTTTTAAACGAAAGTGGTTTTTCATCTTCGTCTGTTTTCAGATTCTTTTTAGCCATCCAATTTATATCTTCTAATCTTTGATGATACTAAATATGTTTACCGCAGTCATTAACAAACTAATTCAATAACGGCTAAGTTCTTAAAAATTGTAGAACTCCAACGGGTTACAACAAAAAAGGTGGAAGTTGAAACCTTTATACGTTTTAATAACATTGCCGTTTTATTAATTTCAGAAACACCGTTTACCTCAGGATCTTATTTAACAATACCCCAGTACTCGGTATATCATACAGAACATCCAGATGGCACTGGACACGGAAGTTCAGCCATAATAATACGTAACTTTATCAAATATTATCATTTACCTTCTTGTACAACGGACTACCTATAAGGTATTATGATAGAAATTAAGAGACTACCAGCACCTTTAGTTTTAGCAAATGCTTATTATCCACTACATCGTAACATAACTACAAATGTTACAACCCCTTTTCGAACTCTTTGGACCTAAATTGGAAGGCGGGAATTTTTAATACCAAAAACACACACTGGAACTCACGTTGAGCAACATCAAAAGACAAAGAACTGCATCAACTAGTAGATAACAAATATGGCTTTATGTCAACGGACAGCCCAACATATTGGCCCCACTGACCTTTATAAAATTCCAAATTTGCCAGATTTTTTTATTGCCCATGGTATGTCATACACCATAAGTCAAACTACATAGATATTGTCTTCAACTACAATATTTCGACCGATTATACACCTGCAATAGCTGCAATATATGAAGGAGACTGGTACACCCTCAGCAACGCAAAAACCAACTGGGAAGTATTCAAAGCTCCTATTAATAAATTTATTAATAAAAATATAAGCTTAAAAACAAACTGTGTTCTAGAGTACGCAACATACCACTTAATGGCAACTATACAGGAGTGCAACGCCACAAACCTACAATCTCAAATCCAATACTCCTAATATTCCCATTGAAATAATGGAACTAGTAAAATAAAAAAGGAAAGCAAAAGCAACCTGACAGTGTAGTCGTAATACTCAAGACACAACCAGATTAAATCAATTAAATAGACTAAGATGTAGTCTGTAAGAAATTAGCAATAAAACCTCTAAATACTATACAAATTCACTCTCTGTCTATGACCACTGCATTTGAAGAGCGACCAAAGAAATTAAACAATCCAGGGAACACGTACCAAAATTAATAAAGAATTTACTTCTCGCCTTGCAACGACAGAAACAGACTGGAATAAATTCGAACAATAGAAAGCTTCAAAAACCTTCAAGTTATCAATCCTCTTGTTCAACATCTAACACGGAAAAAGCCTTACCTTTGCAGATCAATCGACTACTGAATTCTAACAGTACGATTTACTTATGTCAGATGAAATTATTGAGACATTCCTAGACACTGCGTGCCTCTTTCTATCAAAACGAACATAAGACTCAAGTTATTACATTAAAACTCGCAAACACTGAGGATTTTACCAAAAAAATTATCGTTACTTTTACAGCAGTCTATAATCGTATACTAAATAGCTCGTATTACTTTATTTTATGAAAGTACACACACATTCAATGGTTTCCAAGCCCAGAAAAGCACCAGAACAAGTAACTTCATATCGACAAATTAGTATTCTGTACTTGTTTGGTAAAGTGCTTGAAAATATTTTCCTCAAAGATTACTTGCTGACACAACAAATTCACAGAAAAGTCAAACACAGTAATAAAATTTTAAACTACATTTTTCTTATCTAGATCTTTTATCTGTACCAATCTCCAACACTACCTTAAACTCGTAGATAAATGGCTTAGTAAATTGCGCATTGAAATCAACCAAACTGTAAAATAAAGCTTGCCACACAACGTAATGTCTGCCCGCCTGTTAGTATAAATAATTTTGTAGTTTGCATTCAAACCAAAATTAAATATTTAGGCTTGCACTTTGACCAACTTCTTGCGTGGAAAAGCCATATCACACCAAAATCAACAATTAAACTTAAAGTTGCTTAAAAAATGCTTAAACCGATCTAAATCTTTGAATAAAAACTATACAATAGATCCGGTCAAAAATACTCCGCACAATGGTAAATATGCTGTGGTTTGTCTTTAATCTTAGGAATGATACATGAAGACCAAGGCGTCCCTTTGTCACTGACAAAATTCATAGACTCTACCGCAGTTACTACAATAAGCTTTAGGAACATTACAGTGCACTGGTTTAATAATTTATCAATGCTCATCTGCCTTTTAAAAGACTCAATTGATGCTTACCTAGCGACCTATAACCTTCCTGTGGTGAAAGAACCAATATGAGGTATCATTGCTGAGTAGTTTTCCCTTACACTATTTCTATATGTTATTGCATTTACTAAAAACTTATTTGTAAAGAAGATTATAAATATACTGGAAATAAATAAACAACACATTTTTTAAAGTTGTTATCAAATTTCCAGAGTTGTTCGTTAACATATTTTCCTTGATATTTTTCAATCTCGCTGCGTCTATTCTTGGTATAACTTCCTAGTAGTCGTTATGTAAATATTTATTCTTAGATACTCCTATTTGCTCTAATACACTCATTGTCTTTTCGCCCATCTACGCATTCCTTTTAGATCATAGATTTTTTATTTTGCTTATAATTTGCTATATGTCGTTGAAGTCAAACTTCTTATTGACCAATTTACTTACACTTTTCTTTACTTAAGGTGATCCAAACTGATCTTTAAAATTTGAATTACGCTTAGCATACGCTCTGTGAACGTTGAAAATTAGTCCGCTAGTATTTAAACACATGCAAAGTCCACTAAAGACCACCAGAAACGCCATATATTTATGAAATAGGTTTTACGGAACACAGAATTTGATGCTCATTTTTGCAAAAAAAATTGTATTGGGAGATAGAGCTTATCTTTCTTTAAAGGCTTTAAAATTGTCACAACTTACTGAAAATTCACATATCATTCACAGACAACTAATGGCAACTCTACTACCTAACGTAGGAGCTCTATTTCTGAGATCTTTTGAATGGAGTGTGTAAAGTATCTCTATATGCAACTTGTTGAAGGCTTAACTTAGAAAACAAATAACTGGACAAAAAGAAAACAACTCTCAAGTTGAAGTGTCATTACTATCTGCTAAACAGAAATTCTAAACTTTCTCTTGTCAACAAACCGCTCATTTTCAAAGGGATCCTAAAACCAATATGGATCTATACATACTGCGTTACATTTATAAACCTGAATGATTTCCATTCAAGACCCCTCAAAAAAATCAATCTATTTTTTTTCATTAATTTATTTAATAATTTTGAATAAAAACAACTTATAACAACTAATCGAAGTATTCTCCGTCAACACTGATCACTTCCTTCAACTTTTCCGACAGCTTCATGATCGACGGTAGAATTCGGCATCTTTCGCGCCAAACTTCGATTCAACGCATGCAACTGACGGCAATAGACTTTTGAGTTGACAGTTTATCCTGGCTCTTACAATTCCCAATGCTCAACGCAACAAGCCGACCAAAACACATACAACATTGTCTTTTCGTGCCGAAAGTCCTTCTTCGGTGTCGCCTGGTGATCACCATTCGTCTTAACGATCCGGGTTTTTGAAGCTGTTGCATTTCTCATCTCTCGTAATCAATCGATTGGTCAAAAACTAAGTTTCATTTTGACGATTTACCAAAGTTTGACTAGCATTCACCCATTTCGTCTTTTGAGTGACAGAAAACTCGTGTAGAACTCTCTAACCGTACCTTCCCCCATGCTTTATTGATTCGGTGAGCGGTTTCAGCAGATTTGATTTTGAATTCAACTTGCACTCGTAAACTCCATACTGAAACAAATATACAAGTATTATATATCAAAATGCGCGGGATATTGTGAACTTTCAAATAATACCAAAACCGCGCAATAACAATGCAAAAAATATGAAAAAAGTGAAATGCCTGAAAATTTTTGGACACCCTAATATTTTAAGTGTAGTACAAAATATATTTAGCGATTACAACAGCCATAGCAAACATGTATATAGACTCAAACGTATTAAACTGTTAGACATTCCAAATGTTTCTGAATAGTTAGATTAAGGAGTAACTATAATCCATTGCAAAAGTAAATTAATAAAGAGGGTCGCTGACGGACGATTACACGAACATGCCAAATTTACCTATCCTGTAATAATCTGATTTGCTTAGTGTTATTGTAACAAATTGGAAATAAGTGTCTTGCCAACCAAAAAAGGACAATATTAATATGGAAAAGTTTGTTAAGATACAAAAAATATTGTTTCTATTGCTGTTCTCTAAAACAATGAATAAATGTCGACCATTGCAATTTATTTTATTATTTCTAAATATTACAATAATCCTACAAATGTTACTCGAAATTTCTAGTTGTAAGAATTTTTTTAAATTAAAATCAATTATATAAAATACATAAAATAATTATTTGAAATGTTTAAAAGTATCTCATTATATCTATAGAACATCAGATGATTCAAGAACTAAACTTTGAAATGGTTTTCGATAAACTTTTTGTAACATTTTTTATGTGTAACTGTGTGGACTGTGCTATTGGTCTAGTCCATATTAAGTAACGTTCAGTCATTTATGTAACATCATTTTTTAGTCGCATCAATTATAATGCGGTAGACTTTTAAGTAGCGGTCGGTGGTAGATTCTTTAACATTTAAAGGCTGCACACACTAAAATTCACAGACGTTTGGAAGCCGACATTTATCACAGGATGTATATTATACAAAGGAATCCTCAGACCAATTCTTACCTACGCATGTCCAATCTGGTGCAATGCTTCAAAAACCTTAATTAAGAAACTCCAAACAATGCAGAACAAAGTTCTCCAAATTGCAATCAACTGCCCGTGGTTCCTCCGCAACACCCAAGTGCATAGTGAGCTAAGTGTTCCACTAATAACTGAGTTTATCAAAAAAACTACAGCGTAGTTCTTCCAAAACCTAGTGCTACCAAATTAAATCTCGGTGAAAAAGACATTCATAAGTGCCTTAGACGCCAATTACCTCAAGACTTAATTTAAAGACTGTATATAAACTTATAACTGTTCAACGTTGAAACTTTACGATAGAGGTGTGACTTATCTAATCTTAATCCTCACTTGTAATGTAGTTGCCATGTCTATTTTTATTGTATTATAATAACTTAGCCGTGTATTGCATTTTATATTGCAGATCCAGCTTTAATTATAAAAAATAAATAAATAAAAGAACAAGTAAGTAGATGTATCAATTTTATTTCTCAATAGTTCGCAAAGATACGGAAGTAATTGGTATGTCCCCACTTATCTTTAGATATCAAAATTTATGCGACTTTGTGCATTCTTAAACTACGGCTAAATAAGTGTTACATTTTTGATATTACTCTATTTGTCAATCAACTCTTATGTGTACAACTTTTAGATTGGCAACAGACTTTGAGCATGATATACACAAACACAACCCGAGTTGTCTTTTCCAAACTCTCTTTAGTAACTTAAGCTCTGCCAAAAATCGTGATATTATTTTTTTATCAGCAATCAAGGTTTGCAGTTCTCTATTAATTTTAACGCCCCGAAAGCAGTTTGTAACCGCTCCAGTTCGTTTGTGGTTTGCTGATCGACTACTGTACCTTTACAGGGACTTTGGTGGTATAGTCGGCACTGTTCATCGCCTGGCAAAGCTTCGATTTGGCATTCTTCCAGGAGCCCAGCTTTTTGCAACTTTGCCACCTCTTTTTTAATCTCAGTGAGGTCCTTCAACAATAAATTTATTTCATATACTGTAATTATTGTGCAAAAGGTTTACAATGCAGGGTTTCCGGCGATCGATCGTTGAATTTAAGATAATCTGTAATTATTTTTTTAAAATCACTTTGCATTACTCTTTGGTCTTATTTATATCATTTTGGTCAAAAAATCTAAATTTTATAACGACACATTTTCTGTTTTTACCTTGTTTGAGAAGTTGTAGTCACTTAGAGCCGATCGAATCGTCTTTCAAATTTTCTGCACAAACTCCACCTCTTATTCAATAATCTCGTTTCTCTAAGCAGAATGTTTCGACTGTGGGTACATCGCCACACTAATACTGAGAACTTTTTGGACCTCTACAACTAGCTGCGATAGTCCCCGGTAAAGCTCTTCCGTGACGAATAACATAAAAGACTAGACTAGCTGCAGTCCCATTTCTAATGTTCTGTATAAGGTTGCACGCCCAGTCGGCACGTAAAGATAGACTTCAAATACAGCTAAAATTTAGCTGTAATCCACCACATATTTAGTAAACAACGTATTATACTAACACATTATATATCACACAAATCATACAGCTACAAATTGTAAATGCTGGTTGTAACAACTGCAAACGCTTTGAATCCTTTATTTACGTCAGCAACATCTGATGCTAGCCGTCTTAATATCCATCTATCCCATTAGATTTTCCAAAAAATCTAACTCTAGCAGATGAATTAAAAATCACTACCCAAATAAGTCAGAGTAAACTTAGTCGCATTGAAATGATGTTTCTGTTTTGCACCTAGTACAAAGGGCAAACCTCAATGCATCAGTGCTGCACTCAGAAATGTAGGACTTAAATTTTTAGTATATTATATGTGAATATGCCTCGGTATTTACAGTAATTTTCTCTTGTTATTTTTGAAAAAATATGAAGCTTTCCATTATACAGCACCACTTCTGGTACATAAATAAAATGTGATAATATATAGGAAACAGAGATCCAACACAATTTCATCATCTTTGGTAAGAGAACATTATTTTACTTAATTTAAATTAGTTAATTTTTTTCTAATATCTGGCAGCGTTTTTAAAGCTTACGCTTTTAGATAAAAAAAGTTATGTCAATAATGAAAACCACAAAATATACCTAATGGTTAATGCTTCCAATTTTGCAAAAAAATAAAATTAGTTTTGTTACTTTTGAAAACGATTTTTACATCCCCCAAAATATTACAATGAATTTGTCTTCATAAGCATTTGATGATTTTTTGGCATCTTGCATTAGTGATTTATCACTATAACATCATTTCAACAACGGTAATTACAGAGACCTTAATTAACTTCAGAATCTTATGCTAAACCTTTTACTCCAATATATGTGGAGGTTGTAATTGAAAATTACATTCTATTTTTGTAAAATTGAGGTAACAAATAAATACAACTTTTAATTGTAACATTATGTTGATAATACTGACTTTGCTCTTAGATAATTTGGAATTGGAAACTAACCAAGTTATTTTGGAAGAATGGAGCTCTCGCAAAATTTGATTTTAAGAGAATAATTAACAATAAACATATTTAAACTGTGTTGATAAAAATAGAACCAAACGATCCTTTCTATTTTCAGAAATACTGTTGGCTTACTTGGTTGATTTTTATTATAATTTATTGTTTATTAGTGAAGCAATATGTGAAAATTGCAGTATAAAATGTCGCAAGGGTAAAAAAGTCATATTTCTCAACTTTCATCTTTGTATTCTGTTTGGAAAAGTAAAAGGTCATCTTTTTCTGCATTATTTAAGATTAATATTGCTTTTTTACCTTTACTTTTTGTGTGATTAATAATTTTTGTCGTAAGTCTTTTGAAAAATTCTTAAGTACACTCTTGACGTGATATTTCTTTGTTGTGTATTTACAGTTTAGAAGAGTACAACGGCATGTATCTATGGACAATATTAAAATTTATTTTTTGCGTATGTCTAAATGATCTAAAATACAATCTTTGCATCAGTATAACATTTGCGTACGCTAAAAGCCTTCGCTTGAGGCTGAAGCATTTTAATTTTAATAATATTGCAGTACAAATGTAAATAGATTTAATTTACTGACAAATTTAGACATCGCACTTTATAACACATTCACTACATGTACGAGGCTTTTGAAGAGTTCAGATTTTTCTGCCAATTTGCCACTTCTTTACTCACATTCAATTCGCACTTATCCGACACTAATTATTATGAAGCCTTGTGGCGCAAGACTGAATGATAATTAAAGTCCCTGCATTTAATTTTTGAAAAATTAAAACTTTTATTTGGAATTGTATATTTGTCTGAATAATTGCACGCTTATACTTTATTTTAAAAGTTGTGAAACTATTTATGCCAAAAGCAACACCAAACAATTCAAGAACTTGTAGAATTTTTTTAGTAAATCAATTTACTATAGTGTACTCAAAATCAGATATTATAGATAATGATTTTTTAAATGCTTTAGTGTAATTATTATGGTGAGTAAATTTGTCGTTCAAATTTAAGGAAAATTAGAGCTTTTTATTTTCTATTTAAGGTATGTGGAGTTCCACGCAAACCATTTCTAATTTAGACCAAATTGCTGTTAATTACGCGTAGGAAATTAAAGTGGTGTATTAATGCAATTAAAAGGGTGGAGCGCCAAAAATCGATCACTTGTGTACATCGCTGTTACGTTTGAAAAGTGAAACACCCATGTTAATATCGTAAAATGTACATAAATATTTAATAACGTACTAACATACAAATAATGTCCTTTCCTCTCAACTGTCTACTTTACATAAACACAATGCTTGAATTAGTCCCAAAGTGCTGAAGCTTTTTAGGTAATTTTATAATTGATGTATAGTAGCATGCATTTTCTAATTATAGCTAAAAAAAAGTATAAGCTGCTGAACAATTATTTCCGTTTTTTCTACCACAAATACGGACATAAAACCACCAAATCTTGTATTCTGTGCATAGTAAAGATACTATAAATTTATTCGTACTAAAAAAAAATTTAAGTTAAATTATGACGACTTCTCATATTGCAGCTAAGCAAGTTATGAGTTAGTTGAAAAAAGACACTTACTATTTAATCATAATGAGTTAGATAAATAAGTACAGTTTTCTGATCAGTATGTTCTGTACAAAGTAAGGAAGACAAACATCGATACATTTTAATCACTTTATTTTTAAAGGTAAACCTTAAGCTGAAGCGTATGATATAACTCGCGAATGTAACCAGCATTTAAAATGTGTAGCTGTATGATCTGGGTGATGCGTATTTAGTCAGTATAATATATTTCTTATAAATATGTGGTGGATTATAGCTAAATTTTAGGTACATTTGAAATCTGTTTTTACGTGCGACTGCGCGTGCAACCTTATACAGAACATTAGAAATTGACTGCAGCTATTCTCGCCTTTTATGCTATTCATCACAAAGGAGCTTTACTAACGACTATCACAGTTAGTTGTAGGTTCTCAGTATTAGTGTGACGATGTACCCACAGTCGAAACATTCTGCTTACACGAACGAGATTATTGAACAAGAGGTGGAGTTTGTGCAGAAAATTGGCAAGACGATTCGATCGGCTCTGAGTGACGACAACTTCTCAAAGAAGGTAAAAACAGAAAATGTGTCACGTTATAAAATTTAGATTTTTTTGGCCAAAATAATATAAATAAGAATAAAGAGTAAAGCAGAGCGATTTAACGCCGGAAACCCTGCACTGTAGACTCTTTGCACAATAATTACAGTGTCAGAGAAGTACGAAGTGAATTTATTGTTGAAGAACCTCATTGAGGTTAGAAAGGTGGTGACAAAATTTCAAAAAAGTTGGACTTTTTAAAGAACACGGAATCGAAGCTTTGCCAGGCGATGAACAGTGCTGACTATACCACCAAAGTCCCTATAGAGGTACAGCATTCGAACAGTGAAAAATTTTAACAGTTACAAACTGCTCTCTTTTAAATTAATATAAAACTGCAAACCTTGACTGCCAATAAAAAAATTAATATTACGATTATTGCAAGAGCTTAAGTTACTAAAGGGAGTTTGGAAAAGACATCTCTGGTTGTGTTTTTAAATATCATGCTTAAACTCTGTTGGCGATCTAAAAGTTGTACACATAAGGGTTGATTGACAAATAAAATAACACCAAAAATTTAATACTGAAAACATTTTCTCATTTAGCCCTAGCTCAAGAATGCACGGAGTCGCATAAATTTTGATATCTGAAGATGAGTGAGGACATATCAATTACTTTTGTACCTTTGCGAACAGTTGAGAAATAAAATTAATACATCTACTTGTTCTTTTAATTTTTTTACGTTACTATATCTCCCGACAAGTATCGGCTTCCAAACGTCTGTGAATTTTAGTGTGTGTGCAACCTTCAAATGTTAAAGAATCTACCACCGACCGCTACTTAAAAGTCTACCGCATTATAATTGATGCGACTAAAAAATGATGTTACATAAATGACTGAACGTTACTTAATATGGACTAGACCAATAGCACAGTTCTTAAGTTTGCTACTCCTCTGAGTACACATAAAAAATGTTACAAAAAGTTTATCGAAAACCATTTCAAAGTTTAGTTCTTTAATCATCTGATGTTCTATAGACATAGTGAGATACTTTTAAACATTTCAAATAATTATTTTATGTATTTTATATAATTGATTTTAATTTAAAAAAATTCTTACAACTAGAAATTCCGAGTAACATTTGTAGGATTATTGTAATATTTAGAAATAATAAAATAAATTGCAATGGTCGACATCTATTCATTGTTTTAGAGAACAGCAATAGAAACAATATTCTTTGTATCTTAACAAACTTTTCCATATTAATATTGTCCTTTTTTTGGTTGGCAAGACACTTATTTGCAATCTGTTACAATAACAATAAGCAAATCAGATTATTACAGCATAGGTAAATTTGGCATGTTGGTGTAATCATCCGTCAGCGACTCTCTTTATTAATTTACTTTTGCAATGGATTATAGTTACTGCTTAATCTAACTATTCAGAAACATTTGGAATGTCTAACAGTTTAATACGTTTGAGTCTATGTACATGTTTGCTATGGCTGTTGTAATCGCTAAATATATTTTGTACTACACTTAAAAAATTAGGGTGTCCAAAAATTTTCAGGCATTTCACTTTTTTCATATTTTTTGCATTGTTATTGCGCGGTTTTGGTATTATTTGAAAGTTCACAATATCGCGCGCATTTTGATATATAATACTTGTATATTTGTTTCAGTGTGGAGTTTACGAGTACAAGTTGTATTCAAAATCAAATGCTGCTGAAACCGCTCACCGAATCAATAAAGCATGGGGGAAGGTACGGTTAGAGAGTTCTACACGAGTTTTCTGTTGCTCAAAAGACGAAACGGGTGAATGCTAGTCGAACTTTGGTAAATCGTCAAAATGAAACTTAGTTTTTGACCAATCGATTGATTACGAGAGATGAGAAATGGAACAGCTTCAAAAACCCTGATCGTTAACACGAATGGTGATCACCAGGCGACACCGATGAAGGACTTTCGGCACGAAAAGGCAATGTTGTATGTGTTTTGGTCGGCTTGTTGCGTCGAGTATTGGGAGTTGTTAGAGCCAGGACAAACTGTCAACTCGAAAGTCTATTACCGTCAGTTGGATGCGTTGAATCGAAGTTTGGATACAAAACCTCGCCGCTCGTGCTTGACAAATGCAAAGATCATCAAACTTTGTAGGGACCGCGTTGATCATCCAGCTTACAGAATTTATTGTTGAAGAACCTCATTGAGGTTAGAAAAGCGGTGACAAAATTAAAAAAAGTTGGACTTTTGTACCTTTGCGAAGAGTTGAGAAATAAAATTAATACATCTACTTGTTCTTTTAATTTTTGTACCTCACTATATCTCCCGGCAAGTGTCGGTTTCCAAACGTCTGTGAATTTTAGTGTGTGTGCAGCCTTCAAATGTTAAAGAATCTACCACCAACCGTTACTTAAAAGTCTACCGCATTGTAACTGACACAATTAAAAAATGATGTTACATGAATACTTAATATAAACTAAACCAATAGCTCCTCTGAACACACATCAAAAACATTACAAAAAGTTAAAACAACACATGGAAAAATAAATTAAAATGCATTTTGTGTTTTTTTTGTCACTTTTTCTGACAAAATTATCGAAAACAATTTCAAAGTTTAATTCTTTAATCAGCTGGTCTTCTATAGACCTAGTTGGATACTTAAACATTTAGATAATTCTTAACTATCTTAAATCAAAAAAATTCTTACAATTAGAAATTACGAGTAATAATTAATTAGGAATAATAAAATAAATTGCAATGATCGACATTTCTACAATGTCTTGGAGAACACTATCAGAAATAATATTCCTTGTATCTTAACAAACTTTTCAATAATATTATCGTTTTCTCTCTTGGTTAGCAAGATACCTATTTGCAATCTGTTACAATAGCAATAAGCAAATCATATTATTACACTATAGGTAAATTTTGACATGGTATGTACTTTTAATAACATGTTGAAGTAATCGCCCATCAGCAACCTCCTTATTAATTTTATTTTACAATGGATTACAGTTTCTGCTTAGTCAAACTATGTAAAAGCGTTTAGAAAGTCTAACGTTTGAGTTTATGTACATATTTGCTGTGGCGTTAATGGATTTGTAATCGCTAAATATATTTTCTACTACACTGAGATAGTTAAGTTATTACTTTTAAATCTTCTAGAATTTCTTTGTTAAGAATATAAAAGAATAGATTGATTTTTTTAAAGGTCTTGGAAGTATTCAGGTTTATAGATATAATGCAGTATGTATAGATCCATATTGGTTTTAGCACTCCTTTGTAAACGAGTGATTTTTGCTCTTTAGCAGATAGTAATAACACTTCAACTTAAAAGTTGTTTTCTCTTTGTCCAGTTATTTGTTTTCCAAGTTGAGCTTTTATGAAGTTGCACACCGAGATACTTCACACATTCTATTCAAAAGACTGCTTGTTTCTCTATTCATGACAATCTCAGGAATGGTGCTTCTATGTTTGGTAAAGGTAATCTGATGTAATTTCTATTCATAAATTTTGAAGCACCATTTCAGAACCAATCACAGACGTAAGTTAAACTTTACTATAATATTTTTGCTAATCGTCAGCTAATCTTGTAATAGTAATGTTAGAATTGGTGGGTACGTCAGCTGTATATATGACATTCAAAACCGGTCTCAGCACACTTCCTTGAGAAACTCCGGATTTAATGGGACATAAATCTAACATCGCTTTAATTTAAATAAAAGACTCTTATACCATATCCTGTCGAAGTCTCACCGACATCGAGGAAGATTCTTTGAATAATTTTCTATTATATTGGGAAAATACATCTTTTAGAATACAGTTGAACATTAATGTAACTAATTTTATTATTTTTACAAGAAATTTGTTCAGTATTTACTTATAATTAGGTCATACCCTAAAGACTTTTCACAATTTATCTTTTTATTGATCATTTTCGCAACTTTTGTAAGGAAATCTGATAAATAATAAGAACTGAAAACTTTCTATTAATAGTGTAAATTATTTTCTGGTACCACTAGTTGGAAAATTTTTTGCAAGTAGATAAAGCAACAAACACTTTAGCTTTGTTTATGTGAATATGTAGCCATGACCAATTTTTGTTGCCGAGTCGATGAGTATTTAGTATTCTCTGATGCAGTTAATCCTTTAAGGTATTTGTTTGAGATATTTATTTATTGGTCGTTTAATCGTCGTTTTTGTTCTCTAGTTGCTAGGTTATTTGATATTATTTTATTTATAATTTAGTTATCATCTGTATTTATTATTCAAAAGATTCAATTGAAGTAAAAAAATTATATTTTTCTAGAATAAACTGCATTTCTCTCATTAATTCAGTTTTCCACAACGATTTAGCATCTTATACTTCGTCATTTGCTATCCGTTTCTTCTTTATACACTGTCTAACTATGAGTGGCGTAAGATCGTTTCATATTTATTTAACGTAATTTCGGTAATGTAAGCTACTGAATTGTCTCTATTTTTAGTTACATGCTATATTATTGTATATGCAATTTTTTGGTAGATTTCTAAAAGCATAGATTCTCACAAGATAAAAAATGGTAACAAAAACAATTAAATATTCCACAATTCTTAAAATTGTTGGAAAATTTATTGTAACACACACGCGTGACCCATCATTGAATCAGAATATATTTCAAATATGAACTGATAGAAATATTTTGAATAAATGTGAAATTTCAATAAAAAATAACCGAATTTACAGCAACAGAAACTATATAAGTACCCATTAAATTGAGCTAGTAATTTGTAATACTTTGCAACAATATCGTTATGATATACATCGTATCTCATAGAGATAAAGCGAAGTAACTACCAAATTAGTAATTAGCAGTAAACTATCGTCACTTCAGTATACGGATAGATTAAAAATACTTTTTTTAGCTGTTTTATATTGCAAGCTACTTGGAAAGTAAACGATCTTAAAATGTCATATGATTATTTACCTTCCACTTTATCCGGAAATGCTCGCACTTACGACATGTTTGCCTTTTAGTAACCCTGGGCAAGTAAGGTTATACTACACAGCTTATGTTATGCTTGTATCATAAGTAATAAAACACACTTTTTACCACGGTTATTACAATTAATAAAAAAAAATTAAATTGCTAATTAGTTTAAGCTTTACCTGTTGCAACAATGGTAAGCATTTTTAAACCTATCTTTAGCTGGTATTGGTTTATAATATAATATTAAGTACCATTAATATGTTATCATTTTTATTGTTTTAAGCTTCGTAAAATTGTTTAAACACTTGAATACCACAATATAAGAAATACTGGGTAAGAGATCCGGTATTTAACCCTCTAATCTATTATAACTTTAACAGTTTTTGCTGCCACAGATGTAAGCGTTCTAAACTTATAATAGTAACATTTCATGAATTTCTGTTAGAATTTTTGTTTAGTTAGTTTGGTAGAATTCTTGTTTTTAGATTAATGAATATCTTTTAGAAGAAAGTAATCATGATATAGCTAACTATGATTTAGATCAGATACAGAAGTTACCTTCCTGAATACCAGCAAACGAGAAACACTTGTTAAAAGTTCACTAAAAGATCTTACTAAAGATCTAGTATCTGATCTTAATCTTATTTCGAATTCAATAGTTTCTGCTACAATAGAAGTAATGATCCTAAACCTAATAATAATATTTAATTTTCTCTGAATTTCTGATAGAATATTTCTTTAATCATTTTACTGACATGTTATTTTTAGAGTGATTATTTTTTTTTAGAACACAGTAATCTATCTATACATTTGAACAGAAAGTAAACAAAGACAGCTGATATAAAATGTGGTGTACCGCGCTCTAAGCGCTTCATTTACACGGGGAGGTCCGTGCGTTCGTGCACCCACGTTAGGGCCGCTCTCGCTCTTTGCCGAACGGTCGCACGGCCGCAGCTATTCGGCTGCTGCATTTACAAACGCAAGAACCGCGTCTGCCATGGCCATTTGGTTTTTTTCGAGCAGAGCTTTGATTTACGTTAAATTATTTCACGTTATTGATCCAGGGAAACAGCCAATCTAGTTAATAATTTATACGTTCCCACTTTGCAAAAATTTTAGGAAAAGCGGTGTAAAATTGTCAGCCTAGATCTCCAAAAATACCTTTTGGCGGGCAACCCTTAGTGATGATATATTTGAGTACGATTCAGATTAGCATCCCGAATGTCGTTCTCAAGTTTCGAAAACTACGAATACCACCAAACAAAAACAAGTTGATGATGGCAGACTGGGTGGAACGCAAGGTTTAATGCTTCCAACGGTCACCGATGCAAATAGTAATAATGGCGTTGAAACCATGAGAAACCGGAAAAGCGTAACCTGAAACTCTGAAAGGCGACTACGCGAAAAGCAAATAAATATACAGAGAAGAAACTAGAAAGGGAGTTCGTATGCCGGCCAAACACCTGAAGCCTCCGTATATACTATCATGTACCAAAAAGTGCACAGAGAATATTGATGAAAGTAACAGTAACAAATATGTGTCAGTTCATACTTTTGTGGTTGGCCAAAAAATGAAAAGGGGCTTAGAACTACTAATACAATGTCAAAAGATAGTTTCCCAGTCGTCAAAAGCCATTATATTAAAGAATTTATTTAGCCAATAAAATTCATATAAAAAATGCACTCGATGTACATTGAAAATTGCAAATGCGTGAGCCAAATACAAGCAAAACAATGGTTGTACAGCCACATACTCAAAGATGAATTCAATTTTTTATTGAAATTGATAGTGAACGATACCTGTAATCAATGTGACAAATATACATCAATGATAAAGAAAAGGTTAATATGGTTTCGAAGAAGATGCTAATGTCTAATAAGCGTGCTTGATAAATCCCGAGAAATGCCTCTGCGAATTTTCTTTGCAGCTCTGCTAGCAAACATTATATCCTAGGTTTACGTACTGCTCTCTGACTGTAGTCGTAATGGATTGCAGCTAACAAGATAGGATGAAGGGCGAGAAAACGCGCAATGACATGGATAACATAAAAGTGCGAGTACGACTAATAAGTTAGTTGAAATAATTAACGGTTTACAAAGAATAAAAGTTGATACCGTTTTATTAACTAAAACAAAAAAGAAAAGACAGGGTAACGCAGACTTAAGAGAATATACGCATTTCTGGTCTGGAGTAAAGAAATCTTGTATAGCTAGAAGAGAAGTCTCCATTCTCGTTAAGAAACAACCCAATAAATATATTAAAAACCATACATGCATTTCGTCAAGAAAGGACGACGCAGATTGTAGAATTATAGAACTCCTTTACCAAGATCTTCAGAAACTGTAGACAAAGCTGGCATAAATAAAGAATTTATTATTACCAGAGATTTTAATGCCAGAGTAAGTACCAGCTAAGTAGGACAATTCGGTGAACAGATTGTAAATAATTTTAAAAAACTGTTTATTGATTTATGCAAACAAAATGAACTAAATATCTTAAATGTTTTTCTTTAATCACAAGGCAGCATACGCGGGAAAGACATTCTTTAAATCATAAATTTATCTATTTTATTATAAAATTTTACAACAAATATGATACCTTATGCTTGTCGCATTAAAAGCAGTGCAAATTTTAGAACAGATGATTTTATTCTAATAGCTAATAGTATAGCTCTATGAAAATGTAGTACGTAAAAGAACGGAAATCCTAGAGCAAAACCTAAACATAGAAAAGGCAACTAAAGTTTAAGTTGCAACTATTACAAAAAGAAGCTATTAAAAATCTATATGAAAATAGATTACAAGTAAAGTCAAAGAGACCATAAATAACTGAAAATGTTGAAACTAAACACAATACTATTAAAGAATGCTTAATGAAACACCCGTAGAGGCAGTAGAAGTAGACAAAATTAGCAGACACAAGAACAAACAACAACGACTTTCGTTAACAGAAAAGGTACAAACATTAATCACACTATATAAGTGGCCAAAAAAAGAGATTACGAAGTATTACTATAAATTAATAAAAAAAACATTATGAATAATTTATTCGTAGAAAATCGCACAGAATTTACTAAAAATATAGAACCTATTTAAAATGAAACCAACTGAGCCTCCGTACAAATAACTATAGATGATGTAAAAAAGTGTGTTACAACAATGAAAAATGGAAGATCGTTAGGACCAGAAGAAATCCCAGCTGATTTGGTAAAATATGGAAGTTAAATGATTCTAAGAAAAATTAGATATTTATTCCAAAGATACTGGGAAAATGTAAAATTTTACAAGAGTGGGGAACATCATATATAATATCCATATTCAAACAAGGAAATAAACAAAATCTAAATGACTACAGAGGCTTAAGTGTTAACAATACTTTCAGTACACTTTTTAGCAAAATCTTGCAAAATAATATAAGAATGGAAATAACAGGAAGAGTAGAGAAAAAGCAAAGTGTGTTCACACCTAGCAGATCATATGTAAATAATTTGTTTATAATACAACTTTTAGAAAAAAATAGCAGTGGGAGAAGACAAGCACTTGGCCTTCATATATCTCTAGAAAAATTATGATGAAAACCTTCTAGTCCAATAAAGCCCAGAAAAGTATATAGTGTTTTACCAACATTGTTTAACATCTATATTAAAGTGGCATTGCAAAACTAGAAAAGACATTGCACTTGGATGGGAATACCCATTAATGACAAACATCGGTACACATCATCTTTGCGGATGATCAGATGGTTTTGGTACAAGACTCTTTTGACCTTGAATTTATGATTGGAAGACTGTATATGAAATATAAGAAATGGAGATTACATGATAGTCTTAAAAAGACGGAATATTTAGCAATTAATACATCAGAAAATTTTGACATTTTAATCGTTAAGAACGCACAGATAAATCAAGCAGACAAATTCAAATATCTTTATGCTATAATTGACAGACGGTTTAGGATCGCAAGAATTCAGAGACAGGAAAATTGTGGAAGCCCTAAATTTCATCTGGTGGGATAAAACAACTCAATAGGGAATAAGAAGCGTATAGGAACTACAATGGTGGAAACAGGGCTTTGTTACGGAAGTGAAGTATAAAACCCCAATGCTGAACTAAAAAGGAAACTGCTAATTGTAAAAATAGGTTATTTATGGAGGAGCACCAGAATATCAAGACTGCAATACATGAAAATGAACCGAATAAAAGTAAATGAAACGTTATTCAACGAATTGAAAGAAAAAATTTGAAGTGGTTCGGACACCTTACAAGGACGAATGACAACAGGTGGCCACAAAGAATATTTCGGTGGCAACCAACTGGCAAGTGAAGCGTGGAAGACTAAGAAGGTTATGGAAGTAATAAGTTAAACAAGCGAAGTCAATCAGCGGATTGAAAGAAAGCGGGCTTTAAATCAAGGGATCGGGTAAACAACTCTTATATATACAATGTACCTGATTATAAGTTACAATTATGTATTATGAGTATGGTGTATGTACAAACCCGAATATATATAAAGAATGTCAAAGAAAGTATACAAAAGTTGGAAGCAAACTATAAAACGCACTTGGCAGAAGGATAAATAGATCGGATAAAATTTTGTCGAAGGAAACTAGTTCAAAGAATTGTTATAATAATTGACGAGCAGAAGTACTTTCCAACACCTTAACTGACTAACTCACAATCATTTTATTTCAAAAAACTATCGACTCTTAATCTAACCATTCTTAATTCCACTTATGGAAAAGCCCATTGTGCCATGTGGATGAAACGATTGGGGCACGAGATACGTGTGGGGTCTTGTCTTGAAGTGGGCACTAAATAACATAACATGTGGAGCTACAGAACTGATTATCTAGTCAGATAATTGGAGAGGAAAAATCAAAAATTTTACTGCGGCGAGACACCTTTGGTTATTGAGAATATTGCCTTCATTATAAATAGCCAACAAGAATAGTCATAAATTTCTTCCCAGACGGCACATCCATATGGAGGTAGATAAAGTACCCAGGATTTAGTATGTAGAAAAGAATAGGTGGTTCGACCGTCATAATGATCTCTTGGGATTGGCAGCAGTTAATCCATGATTGTAAATTTCAGGATGAAGGAACAAAAATTTTAATGTTTCGTTTGAAAAAGGAAATTTGCTTTTATTAAAACTTTGAAAGTAACGATATAGTACACTTGCAATTGAGAAGAGAAGAAATTCTCTATCACAAGACTTCTTTTCTGACGAAAACTTTAAAATGGTAAACACAAAGAGCAGCACAAGTCAAGCAGCAAACTGGTCTGATAACATTCCCCAGACAAGCCATAAGTAATACCTAGTATCGAGACTTACTGGCACTTCAGAAATGGATACCATCGTTTTTATGAGAGTCTCCTACACTCACCAGAAGCAGATAAGGTTCGATCAGTGTGAAACAAAATATTTTTTTAATAATGAATGGAGTACAAATAAGTCTTCGCCGTTTGAGAAAAGATGTTATGGTTGAAATTGCAAGATGTAAAACATTATATCGTAAGGTTGGACATCTGGCAACACCATAACCTTAAATTATTAACGATTTTGTATCAGCAACACATAATTTTTTTCGTGCAAAAATGTCGAGTTGTGATGCCGAATCAGCGTCATTTGCAGGAAATCTTGATTTACTTCTTTAATTTGAAGAAATCTGCAGCTGAGGCGTATCGATTGCTTGTGGAAGCATATGGTGAGGCTGCTTTAAGTAAAGAAGTTGTCGTGAGTGGTTTCATAACTTTAAGAACGGTGAGTTTGACGTCGAAGACGAAGAACGTAGCGGAAGGTCGAAAGTGTACGAAGCCGCGGAATTGGAAGCATTATTGGAGGAAAATTCCTGCCAAATGCAAAAAGACCTTGCACTTACATTAGGAGTAACTCAGCAAGTAATTTCGCATCGTTTAAAATCGTTGTGAATGATTCAAAAACACGGAAATTGGGTTCCATATGAACTAAAGCCGAGAAGCGTTGAACGCCGATTTTGCACATGTGAAATGCTGCTTACCAAGCATAAACAAAAGGATTTTTTGCATCGCATAGTCACTGGTGATGAAAAATGGATTCACTACGATAACCCAAAGAAGAAAAATTAGTTGCTCAAACCGAACAAAACCATTACTGAGGCTCTTTACCGAACACAATTGGTGAGATTGAGACGACCACTCAAGGAAAAACGCGTCCACTAACTACTCCAGGCACGACAAAATTATTCTCCTGCGTGATAATGCTCGTCCACATGTTGCGCTGATCAAAACTTACTTGGAAATTACTCAATTGAGAAGTCCTACCCCACCCGCCGTATTTACCAGACATTGCCCCTTCCGATTATCACATCATATGAATATACCAAAAATTGGGTCGAGTCGTGGATAGCCTCAAAAGATGAAGCGTTCTTTCGACGCGGTATCCGTATGCTGCCAGAAAGATGGGAAAAACTAGTGGTTAGCGATGGACAATACTTTGAATAAAACATAAGGGTCCGTTCTTTCACAATATATGCCCAATTTTTGATAAAAACGTCGGAGACTTATTTGTACTTCTTATAATATTTGATTATTCATTTTCAAGTTCAATTGCGTTTTTTTAACAGATTCAAAGCAAATAAATAATTCTTAACGTTTTATTTTTAATCAAAATTTTGCTGTTGTTATGTTTTACAATTATTTGTTGATTACCGAAAAATAATCCATCAACAGAAAATGTTGCTATAAAACAGACTGTCGCAACTGCCTCTCATTATCTTTATTTAATGAAATTCTAACGACGTAGTCGTTAGAACAAAAATAAAAACATTTTTAAAGTAATGAAATAGGTGACCGAAATTTTGATAACGCGTTTCTGTAAAATATTGTAAAATACAGTTACAACACTACCTCAGGGGTACTAAGTAAAATATTTCCGTTTTTTATTTCGAAGTGGTGATAGAATATTTGAAAATGAATTAGATCAATTTAATAACATGTCATGGCGCAGAAGGTATTAACCAAGTTTCCGTGCAAAAATAAGTTTCGAGCAGAAACTGTAGAAGAGGTGAAAGAAGAAGAGGTCGGCAGCACGATAAAATACGGCCTTATGGGAGCAGTTCGCTTATGACCACGACAAACTCTAACTGGATCGTACATCTGGCCAGTTCTCCTAATACGGGAGATATGAAATGCGACCAGGTTGGTTCCACTATGAATAATGCCGGCTACGATTGCATTTACATGAGCCGTTTTCTATTGTTTCTGGCCGAGTTCGCGTTCGTTATATTTGTCGTGCGCACCAGCGCGCCAGCGCGCACTCGCACGCATCTGCAGCGGCTACGTGCGCGCCGCCGGCGCACGGCAATTTTATTATATTTAAATCGCGCGCTCTTTAATTTGAATACAACAATCATAAATTGTTGGCCGTCTGCGTGGCCGCGCACCTGACGCACATACGCATGCATGCCGAAGCCGTGCCACCGCCACCGCGCCACCGTGAAGGCTCCCTTCAAGGTACTCCGCGAGCTTCCAGGAATTTCCCGGTTTTGTTATTCGAGCCGCGGCTCGCGGGCGCGCTTGAAATTTGTCAACTCTCCCGTGAAAACAATCGGGGCTCCGGCGTGTGCGAAGATTTTTAAATGGCCGCGCACCTCGCGTTCACCTCGAAACTATAAATTACCTAGGCGCTTAGATTGAATTTACGCGGACCACCCCTTCGACCGGAAACGTCTGGATTTCCATTCCCAAGATAAAATCTGACAGAAATTACTGTTTTTGAATTACGAATGCGAGGACGGGCTTAAATAACCATCGCTGACAAGGACGTCTCTCGGCACGGATGTGTACGGGGTGCAGTACGAAAGAAACGACTCTTAGCCGCATGATGATAACAAATACACTTTTTATGGGAACCAAAACACATTGCATTTAGCTAAGGTGTTAATTTATGCCCCGTACTACCCCAGGCGATAAAATTCGAATGTCGCCAAGGCCATAGAACATACTTCTAGCTTAATTTCGCAAGTAGCAACGGAAATCTATTGTGGAGCTCCCTGGGAATGACAACAATCTAATTGTATTAGCCATGAGGAGCATTTAGAAGGTTATCCTCTAGAGTGTAACTGATAACTGCAGAACAGAAACTTTTTATCAGTTTTTTTAACGTTTATTTTCCTTCTTCTTTATTAGAAATCAAAATTACAATAAATTCTATAAGCTAATATGTTGTCTTACGAGCTAAAGTACTCTAAAATGGCGTTTTCAGACCTTACTCCAGTAAGATCTTCAGTCACCTAATAGGTCTGCTAGCCAGTTCTTCTTTAATCTTGTTCCCATTGGTACTTCAAGTAATGGTTGAATTCGTGTGATTTGCTATTCTATTGTGGTGGTTTATACTGCTAACTAGGACAACGTCCTTGACATATGGTACTCGTAGATCTTCATGTATCGTTTGGCTCGTCGTTTCGGCACATTTGATCCAAAACCAAAATTACTTCTTTTTAACGACCGGAACAGTTGAGTATAATAGTAATGTACAATATTTCGGCTTTTGTTACAGTACATCTTTTTCGTAGTGAGCATAATATATTATTTTAAGAAACTTTTACAATAATGGTAAACCTCATAAAAGTGCTTGTAACACAATGTTTTTTTTGCACCGACCACATCGTACAATCCCAATGTTGGTTCACCCTTCTATTTCGCAACGTGTTCCACAAGAGTCTCCAAAACTGAAATCTACAAGATTATCAAATTTGACCGGTCTTCTATTAATATAACCACTTTTATACCAGGAATATTTAAACAAATCTATGTATTTTGGTGAAGACAGTTGGTTATAAACTATGATTGAAGTTTAATTATATTATTTTTCATCTGTAAATTCATATCATGATCCATTAACATTACATTATCAGAAAATCTTCGGACAATTTTTTTCCAAATACGCAATCTATAAACATCAAGTGGATGAATTTTTCCCGTAGTTCCAGTTGGAATTTTTTTTATGTTAACAATTTTATTTTTTAGCGTTGTTTCCTCTATAACTCTATCACAATGTCCACTCCAAGAATCAAGTAATAGGATGGAGTGATGACCTACATGTGGATAAAATATTTTTTCATCCAAATTTTGAAATCATCTGCAATCAAACGACTTATTAATTAACTAATCTACGATGTTACAATATAAAAATTATCAGTTTTTTTACTTGTTAATTTTCCAGATTTGGATGCTTCCACATACACATTTTCTGGTCTAAATAATTTTTGTTCTACAATAGGGCCAAACTTTCCACTTGCTTATTTCAAAACAAGAAATAGCGCTGACAACAGTTGTCCAGTAGCTGATATAAGTGGTTGTATAGTGTAACTGTGCGTTGTTGCTGAAACGGATTGTACCAGACATTGCACTTGTTTTTTCCTTCAACTGCTAATGTTATTCCAGAATGCATTTTTAGCTGAAATCCGCTTTGATTTAAATTACACAAATTTTGTAGTCCAATACTTGATATGAATGATTAAATATTAGAGACAAACGCATCTGCTTCAGCCTTAAGTTCTGCACTACGTTCTAATGGTTTTCTTGTTATGAACTTATTTATTCTCCTGACACTATTCTGTGTGTATGCTTAAATTTTAGTAACCAATTTTTAGAACCTTTGAATCTAATATCATCAAAACCAGCCTTCGACCTGTCTGTGGTTGGGGTTTGGAGGTTTTTAGTTCAAAAGCACAGACCACAGTTTTTTTATGAAAATTAAAATTTTTTCGTCATTTTCGTCCGCCATATTGGATCCGCCATTTTGAATTTTCAAAATCTGATAGCAGATTTGTAATGAGCGACCTCGAAAATCCCCACATACAAACTATTTACGTAATTATATGGACTGAAGTACATACTTACAATTATTTTGTGTTAGGGGTGGTTTACCCCCTTCAGGGGTAATATTTATGAGAATACCGAAAGACGTCAACTTTATTTTTTCAAAACATACGTTTAAAAATTTTTTCCAAATTTATGAATAGTTTCAAACTTTTTTATCATGAAATTATGTCAAGAAATATATATTTTTAACTCCTAAAAAATAGGAAATGCCGCCCTTGCTCTTCAAAATACCATGAAATATTTAATTTTTGTAAGAAATAATTTCTATTTTATTTCGTCAAAAAATATTAATTTTAAGCCGAGATATTCAGAAAAAACGCTTTTGGGGTAAACTTTAGAGGTCGTTTTCACCCCTTAAAAGTAAATATTAGCCGATAAAAAAATACATGTTTCTTATTTTTCATGTTCTACAACATATGTAATAATCATCAAAATCGGTGAGATCTGGTTTGCCCCCCCCCCTCAACCTTGTAAGTTCAATACGAGGTCTCTTCAAATTCTAAGGTCTCTAAATTTTTTTCTGGTAAGGTACCTAACGTAATCTCTATCTAGACGTACACAATTTTCACAACGTCGATTGGAAATATTGGAAAATAAGCTGCCTCAGAGAGTGTCTTTCATGGTCAGAAATTCATGGCGGCGTCACGCGTCAACACGTACTGAGACATTCGTGGGACCTTCCTTGAAAAATCTTTTTGCTTTTTTAGGTAATCATGTAAAATAGGCTCCACAGATCCTACAAAAATGCGATATCTCTCACACCTAATCCACGGTCTTTCATAACAACTTGCTCCACTTGCGCAGTCAGGGTTCGTAGTTGAGGCTGCTTCGGTTCATTTTCACACAACCCTCCACCTTTCTTAAACTTTCGCACCCATGAACGCACATTTTTAACATCCTTAACGCCTTCACTGCATATTTTACTCAATTTTATCACGCAAGAGGAGAACACGTATAATTACACGTTGTTCTCGAACACCAAACGTCGCCATTTGAAGTATACAAAACAACACTCACTGCAATGGCGGTAATTCGATCTATGTGCATTATATGGTGCTGCCATCTATATTACAAATTCAGAAATATTTTCCGCGTCTTTTAAAGGAAACCACATTTTTTTACGTAGTCTCAATACTAAGAAAAATATTTGGTGACTTTAGAACTTGAACGCACCTCGTACATATGAGACACATCAACAAAAGAATTATTACAAAAAAAAGTTTTAAAAGCATCACACGGAGTAATATTGAAAGAAGAATATCAGCCTGTATATCAAAGAGAGAATGTTCCATAAGGTGTTCACTTACGAAAAAACATAAAAAACAGAGTTAGAACAGTAAAATTAGATATTATGAGAAAATTCTTACAAGACACAAGGCGGTATAAACTCGGAACCGAGGAAGTTTAAAAAGACGTTGGAAAATATAGTTCTCCAATGGAATGGACATGTGAGACGGATGTCAGATGACAAATGGTCAGTCGCTCAAAGGAGAAGCGAAGAAGTTTTTTTTTTATTTGTTGCTTATTTACAATCTACTCTCACACGAGTAATAAGTAAATTGTTTATAATTTATAATTTTATAACATGTCATTGGGGGGATCCGGCCAGCGCCTTACTCCCCGTAGGTTAAACACTAAGTTATTCTGGTAGTTACACTGGAAGGTCTTGTGGCCAATTTCGTTTTAATCGTCTGGTGATGGTTGGCTGGTTAGAGAGCTGTTCTGTTAGCTGGTTTTTATGTCCTGCCAGGTGGTTCGTGTATGTTCGAGCAAGCTTCTGTATCTCTGCGGCTACTTCCTAGGTCTGTGTGAAGGGTTTCGTTAGAGATGTACCATGGGGGGTTGGCTATTTTGCGAAGAATTTTTGATTGGTTGCAGGATCTTTGTGTGGGAGGCTTTAGCGCATCCCCACAACTGTATACCATATGTCCAGGTGGGTTTTATGCTTGGAAAATACATATGAAAACGTCTATGGAGAAAAGAGACTTGGAAAAGAGATATACGTGGAAACTAATAATGTAAAAATCCTATGAGGTGAAAAACAAAGAAGAAGAAAAACATTAGATACAAGTTACAAACATACGACTAGTCTAGTAAGTTGGTTCCCTCTGTTGCTTATTACTTTTTATTTTGCAAAATTTAATGTGTGATAGCGCATTACAATGGCTCTTAAAATACTTAGGCACAAATACAAAGAAAGACATTCACACTTACAAATTCGTCCACGCGCAGGTGTTTACTTCCCATTTAATTGTGTTCAATGCGCCTACGATTCCATTAACTCAAGTCCGCCGCGCTTGCAATTCCTCCGCGTTTTTCGGGCCAATTTCCAGGGTCCGCGGCGTGTTCGTCCTTTTGTCGCGCCCGAACGTATTGAGATTAAAAGAGAAGTGTTCGGCCGAAAGGACAATGGAATGAGAGCGGGCCGGGCCGCGCGCAAAAAGTGACGTTTCTGGCATTCCCCTTTCATGTACTGATGAATATTTCAGTTAATTCCAGCAATTTTAATTTGAATAAAAATCGCATCGCCCGATCTCGCGCATAGATTCCGATCCATGTTCGAATGTCGAAGTGGCGCATCGGCCGGCAAAAAGCCGGCCACCTACAATAAAACTTCATAGCCGCACACAAAAAGCGGCCAGGCGCGCAACGTCCAGAGGACGGAGCGCGGAATGCGTCGCTTCTCCAGCGCTAAAACACAAATCGCGCGCGCATGCATACATTCATCTCCCGGTTTTTGTTCCCTGACTTATGAATCCCGTTGACAACCAAGATGGAGGTATTATGTTCTTTTGTTGCCGGGGCCCGTAACGGATGGCCCATTATTTTAAATTTAAGCGCGCCGCCCGAAACCGTGAACAATATCGCGAATGTCTGCTGGGGATTTTCAAAAAGGAGCTGCCCGGTGATACTGAACACCGAGTACTGACTTTGTTCAAGCAACAAAAAGTACAAATCAAAATTGTTTTATTTAGAGTCTCTACCAATTAGTATTTTTCTACTCAAAGATATATTAATGTCTATTTTACTGTCAATGAAAAATTTGTTGTACTCTTGTACTTGCATATATAAATGATATAAAGGGAGTTTCATAAACGGCATCGAAATTAAAAATTTGATAAATCAGTCAAATATTCATAAAAATGGTTATATTTAACATTCATCACGTGACGCAAACGATAAAAAAAGTTGTTATAAAAAAACTACTCAAGATAAAATTTCAATTCTTCCTTTATTATGGTGATGAACAAATGAAGTGCATTATGTTTTCAAAATGACAGCCTTTACTAGAGATGGTCACTTCAACCCTTCCCCCGAAACTCTCAATTGCGGCTTTTCTGGTCTCCGCAGAAATAGCCAGAACCTCTTTTGTGATGCGATTCTTGAGTTCGTCGATGGATTGGGGTTTGTTCCGATAAACCCTATGCTTAAGATAACACCATAAGAAGAAATCACATAGGTTTCAATCGGGGGAATTTGGGAACCATTCGAAGCCAACTTCTATCTTACGGGCGGCGTCCAGACTTATGATCCTTTTTCCAAAGACTTCTGTGAGGATGTTAAAGATAACCCAAATCTGACGAGCGGTGGCTCCATTTTGCTGAAACCAGTACTGGTTTTCTTGTCTTTTGTTTCTCACAATTGAAATGCATTTATTGAGAAATTCTGTGAGATAAACTTCTTTATTTACATATTTTGTGAGAAACAGAGGGCCGGCAATTTCATAGTTGAAAATTGCACACCATCCACTAACTTTTTCTGGGTGCAATCCACAAAATTCAGTCAATTGTGGGTTTTCGGTACCCCAATGTCGGTAATTTTGCAAAAGTGAATCTTTCGTTAATGTTGACCTGGGCCAGAGGCATTTGCAATTGAATCTTATTTGGAAATAGATCCTATTTTTTTGGGGAAGATCGTGTGCACAACGCCCACACTCACACTGAGTTGAGCTGAGAAAGCAAAGTTGTGGACTCTTGTTTATAAAGCTCCCAAGCTTGTACTACGGTCTCGGGAGTGATCACAATGGACTGGTCTGTCCATTCTTGGCAAATTATTATTCAGTACACTTTCTGTCTTTTCGAGCTTTCCAATCGGTCTAGTATAACATGGTAATATAAACAATTTTATTATAGAGCAAATTTTATTATGGTATGTTTTACCTTGCCATAGTACAGACAAACGAAGTAGTGTGGTTGTCAAACTTGGCTCTGAAAACAATTAGCGCACTATTAGAACTTCGGCCTCTCTCGTAAAAGCGGCTATAATAAAGACTCTTTATTCGGATGAATAGCTGGTCTTAGCTGACGCCATATTCAGTGTTCACCTAGAGTGTAAACAAAACTCCAAACATTAAGCTAGTTGTAACTAACGTCAAACATAAAATTGGCTGAAGTGTTTGACCATGGTAACAGAAAACTCTTTTGCATGACATAATGAAAGCGCTGTAGTTGCACTCAGCAAAATTTACGTATAAAACACGATGTTAGGCCTATGTTTGCCCGCACTGAGTCTGCATGTATTCAGACGTTTCTCAAAATTACTTTCTCCAATCATGCGTATGATTTTCGCTTTAAGTTTTAGAATTGTGTGAGAGTCGAGTACGAGCAACGATACAGTGTAGACGTTCCTTAGCCTTAGTTTGACCTCTAAGGCTATCTGCAGCAAATATCGTAAATATAATTTATTTTTCTTACTAATAATATAAACGTTTCCGTTAATGATTCAACAATTAATTATAAAGCCTATAATAAACCCAAATCGGATCACCTCTCACCACCCATAAACGATGTACAAAAACGATACGCATAGACCTCTCAAGACTTATTAATTAGCAACAAATTCTATCTACCACCAAACCTAGAAAAGAAGCTAATTAGTGGCAAATCTTTCAGCAGCAACGCCTCAGAGGTAGAAGATAAAACACAACCAGAAGCAACTACACCAAATGCAGAAATTCCACCAATCTACTTACCAAATTCCATAAATCACAATGCCCTAATTGAAGACATAAAAAACAAAGCAACAGAAACTCACTACAATGTAAAATACAACTACATTACGCATTAACCTAACAAAAATAAAAAATTTCCTAACATTAACAAAATACTTCACAGAAAACAATATTCAATATAATACCTACCAAAATCCCAACGACAAACCAATAGCTGTAGTTATTAAAAGTGTTCTATCACTCACTTACGAAGAAATTAAAAAGGAACTAACCGACCAAGTATCAATAATTAAAGTAACACGTTTACACACCAAAGATAGCAAGGCTCTGCCAGTTTATTATAGAACTAACCAACAACGAGCAAGCAAAACGGATATATTCGCTAAAATCAATATTTCACTCTATAGTTACAGTATAGGACAGAAGGGAATACAAAAACATTGCTCAGTGCCATAAATGGCAGCAACAAAAAACTACTGCAGTTTAAAACCAATACGCGTAATTTGCGCAGAAAACTACTTACACACCGATTGTCAAAAGAAACCTAAATGCAAACTGTGGAGGCAATCATAGCGCATATTACCGCGGCTGTCTTCACCACATTCAGCTGCTAAAACAACGCAAAAGAACTCAACCAACAAACTTACACGTAAACAACATGCAGACTTTTGCAGACAAACTCAAAAGTGGCCTAACCCCAAACAACATGAAACACATTTTTAATATCAAACAACATTATCCCATACCTCAGTCAAATCCAAATTTTTTTTATTAACACTCTCCTACCAATGCTTATCAATAAACCATAATGGAAGGAAAGCGATACAAAACTTAACCATCCTCAATTGTAATTCTAATGGCATCGTCAACTAACGCTTACTATTTATTGGCTTTCTAGCAAGATATAACGTAGATATAACTTGCATAACAGAAATACACCTAGACCAGACTATCAAACTTCAAATAACAAGCTATAACATACACCCTAAAGATCAAAACTCTAGAGTATTAGCCGGTGGAGTAGCGATACTCATAAAAACAAATACGTGCATTTACTACTCCCCAAAATCCCCAATTTAAAGATCAAGCTGATAACAATTGAGATGGAACTCGATAATCAAAGCAGTATTGCAATAACCAACGCCTGCAGACAGCCTAACATTAAGATAGTTGATAAAAATCATTAGAGTTTTTAAAACGTCCAAACCAACGCCAGTCCTTGACGACCTAAATTCCAAAAATACCCTCTGAGGTTGTAGAACTTCAAACCCCAAAGGTAACAATCTAGAAAATCTGGTCACAAATAATTAATTTCAAATCCTATCATCTAATGACTACACATAACCGAACTGAATTCGGACCACCTCCCTATTTTGGTATCAATGAATGCATTAAGCATTCCCATTCCAAAACTAATCAATAGCAAAATAGACTGGAACATTTTCGAAGATCAGATGAACAGTAAACTTTACTGCCCAACAAGCTTTCAAACAAAGGAAGGCATCGACATAGCCATAAATCATGTCACCTCAACAATAGAGGAAAGTGTTAGACTCGCCACTACAACAACTCTCAGACGAACCTACCAGACTCTAAGATACATCATTAACCTAACTAAGACAAAAAGCCAACTTCGACAAGAATGGCAAAGAACCAAGAATCACTAACTCAAAAATAGATTAAACATAACCCATCGAATCAACCCAGAGGTAGGTACCTTAAGAATTAGCGCCTACCAAAAACACCAACTTTAGCACAGGAAAACCACAAGGAAAATACTGAATCAAAAAGAAGAACTTCCCCATTATCTTCCAAAATTAATAATAGAACCTACACCTCAGACCGCCTTCGTTAGTCATATTGAAAGCAATTTCACCTCTGCAATCACTTGTACACCAATTAAACACCAATGAAACAGAAGGAAGAGTACCTATCTCAGGCTGTATTTAACCAACCTTGCCTAACGAACTCACTAACATCATACAGAATCTTTCAGACAAAAAAAAACTCCCGACCATGACTTAATCACCAATAAAATTTTCAAACATCTTACAAAGAAGACAATAGCTAACCTAAGCTCTACATTCAACGTCTGACTGAGTTACTTCCCACAAACCTGGAAGCACGCACAGATCGTAATGTTCTCAAAACCGAGTAAAGACAAAAAAAACTAAATAGCCTACTATTAGCCTACTGACACCATTTTTCAAAGCAATCATATTCTCCTTCTTTGACAATAGAACATTTGCAGTAAAAATCACCACAACCCTGTCCAAAACCACTAAGATTTAAGCCGGAGTCTCACAGGGCAGCAACTTGGGCCAATCCTTTTGAACATACACACGTCAAATCTGCCAAAGTATGGTGCAAAATAGCAACTTTTGCAGATGACACCTCTATGTTCACACAAGCCGATAACGTCAATGAAGCCATCACCAAATTACAAACTGCAACAGACAAACTTCTAGCATGGTTCAAAACTTGGAACATCAAAATAAACCCTAACAAACGTCAAATCAAAAGCTTTACGCTAAGAAGGATCAACAGTGCTTCCTATATGCAAATAGAGAACAATGGAACCCTGCAACTCCAAAGATAACGCTGTGAAATATCTGGAAATATACCTCGACACTCACCTAAGCTGAAGGAGTCACCTAAATCAGAAGTTTACCCAAAGCTTCATTAGGCTAAAACAACTATACCCACTGATTAACCACAAATCCACACTAACAATACATTGCGCAACATTACTCTACAAAACCCTAATTTAACCTATTGCCCTATATGAATCGCCGATCTAGTGCAACACCTCAAACACCAACATACTGAAAATACAACGTCTCCAAAACAAAATCCTAAGAATTATAGACAACGCACTGTGGTACGTTAGAAATACCAAGCTGCATTAAGAACTCGGCATCTTACCCATTGATCAATATATCAAGAACTGTGCGAAAAAATTCATCTCAAACGTGAGTGTATGTAGTGGTGCGGAATTCTATGAACTCCAGGCTCAGACGAAAACTACCCTAGGACCTAATTCTAGCAAACGAAATACCTAATTAAACAAAATTTACACTTATTGCTCCTATTGCTCTATCGCACAATGTCATAATGTATAGTTTAAGTTATTAATATGTCACATCTTTTACCTATACCATGTACAACAAATGATTGTTGATCTGGCAATAAATTATACTTAAAAAAAATTGTGTATGGTTTGTTAGCGCACACCTGTTATTTTAAAAACCCCGATAAGAAGAAATCACAAGGTGTAAAACAAAGGACCTTGCCGGCCATTCCTGGTCACCGTTCAAAGATATTACTCGTTGCGAAAATTTATCGTGTAGTAAGGCAACCGTTTCGCGCGAAGTGCGTCAGGTCGCTCCATCCTGCTGAAACCAGAGATCGTTAATCTCCATATCTTCAAAGGTAGCCCATAACCGATTTGATATCATTTTTCAATGAGGGTAACTGTTTTATCTTATCGCCGTTGTAAACAGTTCTACGATAAAAACAAACCAAAATAAACTGATGTATTGGAACACAACTAACGCTAAAGTAATCTGAATGATAATAAATAATAAAAATAATAAGAACAAGTCCGCCAACTTCAAAACAAAAGAAAATGACGCCCGATTCAAATTTAGTGCTCTTTATGGAACACCCTTATAAATATTTTTATGTAAAGTACAAAATGCGGTACTTTATCATCAAAATCACTTTTCAAATTAGTAAGGTTTAATGCAACGCATATTAAGGAAAGAATATTTTTTGATTTATTGCTATGTTAGTAGCCAGAATTAATTATAATAATTTATGTTCTATAAGTTAATTGCAACATAAAAAGAATCTATCCAATAATGTTATCCCGCTCCTTGGAGCTAACATTCTTTTAAGTCAATCGGCCATTTTTTCTTTTTTAATCTCTGATGGGAGAATAATGCTCCAGGTTGTACGAATATTTGGATGGGCTTATAAGCGCAGGAAGAATGTTCATAGTTCTTTCATAACCTTTTATTAGTATGGATACTTATTTGTGACATATTCGTGCTTTTGTATTCCATTGTAAAACATAGTAATAGTTGCCAATTTTTTCTCCACTTATAACTTTTTTTTGATCTTGCTGAGGATTATTACATCTAATTTTAATATTTCAATCTTTGAAATAACTTTTTCTGTTTGGTGCATATATTTTGTTCCTAGAGCCATGGTTTTTGTTGTCACCATATTCTCTCTATGATGATTTTGGGTTATATAATATCATACCGTTTCTTTATATGTAAATCTTTACCGCTTCCTCTCAAAATTCTGTCGGATTACTGCCTTGGCATTATGAGATCCCAAGCTACCTTACTCGCCTGGGATAGTATTGCTTTATAATTTATAGACATATAAAACCATTAGTCAAGGTTTTTCTATGTATTGAGTAACTGGCCCAACGCCACAACCGTCCTGCTTTCTTCGAGCGTAGGGACTAATAAGTTAGATGTATGTAATTTTAACTAAAATCGGTATTATTTATGTTTTCTTCTTCTTCTTCTTCTACTCTTGATATAGGCTATTAGCTGTTTCTAATTTCGTGTAGACTATGAGCCATGTTCACCGGGCAGGTGGCTAGTCTGACCCGTTAGAAGAAGGAGAATGTACTTTACGACCGCCAAAGGTCGCGCGTTAGTCTGGCAGGCCGAAGCCTTTACGTCGCGGCTGTCGCGCTCTCATTTATGTTTTTAGAAGAACAAATGTTGGTCTATTTAACACACAATATAATTCAATTGCAAAATAATTAGTCCTAGCAAGTGTTTTCGACGGCGATAAGAGCAAAACATGTTGCCACACACAGTTCCGATGGTAGAATGGAAAAGACCAAAGAGTTTATCAAAAAGACCCAACTCAACTATATTACTAGCTTAAAAACAATTTTGAAAAATTGTCAAAAATGATTTAAGTTTGTCTATATCTATAGTCGAGTATTGGTACGGTGTGTGCGCAATCCGCGCGCTCCGCTATGGTACAACACAACCCGCCTAAACCACAATCTTTAAACTACACTGTGAGTCTTCATAGTAGTATTAACAAATAGCATAAAGTGTCGACGCTTCACTAAATGATTATAAAATGAACCTACAAACGCAGGCTAAGCGCAAATTCGATGAGGTGCGAAAACGATATACGTGGTCAGCTGAAGAACTAATCATCCAAAATACTTGCCTTCACAAAACGTTAATGAAGATAACACAACTGAAATCAACACATCTGCCATAGAACCAACCTCTTCTACTAATAAACGCAAAATACCGTCAATATATCTGCATAATTTAATAAATCGCAATGCTTTTGTGACGGATATTAAGAATATTATCAAGAAACCGTATGGGTGGGATATAGGAAGAATAAGTTAAGTTAGGATAGGATGAAGGTTGAGATACGACTCTCTCTTGGTGTTAGAAGGTGGAGACGAGCCGAGGGTTTAGTATATATATATTATATATAAAGGCAAAAACGGTTTCATCGGTCGGAAAGGTGTGCAACTGTTTTTTGAGATAGACAGATAATTGTATTCATCAACTACTTAGAAAAAGGGGATACAATAACAAGGTCGTACTACGTGTAGTGATTGGACCAATCGAAGGCAGGAATTGCTGAAAAACGGCCTCATTTAGAAAAAGTGCTCTGGCATCAAGACAACGTACCTGCTCACACTTCGGTAGTCGCCATACCCAGAATCTTTGAGTAATATTTATCTTACTTATTGAAAAGCACGATTATATTATAATTGCTCTTTCTGATGATGGAATAAAATTAACAAGTTTTACTATTTTGTATTTGTGAATGTTTTATTATTTCCTAAGTAATACATTATTCCATAATCTAGAGAAGAAAATAAGCTGAAGTAATTTTCTATTGTTTTCTGTAATACAGAATATTTAGACAGTACGTTACTATCACTCACAACATAGAAGAGCCATTAAATCGTGTTAAAATCAGCTTCTCCGTCTTAAATATTTAGCCGTAATTGCTGCTGCCACCTGTGAGGTCTGTGAATTCTCAAACGTTATTTTATCTACCTCCATAACTAAAGAGCATTTTCTCAGTTTCTCAAAATTAGCATAAAAGAGCAGCACCTAACCGCAGTAAATGTAAAAATCAAGAACTGGCAAGATACAGAAAGAAAACTAAATAACTTTAAAGAAAACCTATAAAATACAAATAAAATGAGCAGTGAACAAAAGTATAAGAATAAATAATAAAAAAACTGCAGTTCACTTTTCTAAAGTAAAAGAAAGATTACAAAACTACCAATAACGTAATATACCCATAGTATGTTAATAAGAAAAACTCTGATGCTGAATCTGAATGTGCATTATATTAAAGTTGTACACAAAAGTAAATTAAAATGCATTACAAATACTTTACGTAAGCAAACTAACTAATTAAAGATAGCTATTGCTCTCTGCCCGAACTTCAATCAAAAAACATTTTTTTAAATTCATATACTGTACTCGCTGTATTATCTTAGTAAAGCGCCATCTGTCAGATTTACAACGCACTGTAAGAGGTGCCCATTCTACCAACATAACCTAAAAATTAAAAGTGAAAGCAATTTTATGTAACAATGTAACACTGTCTCCTTTTTGTATTTCAATTGAAAATAATAGTGGCGAAGCCCGGAAAATAATTTATACAGCTTTAGAAGTGGATGTTGTTTCTTAGAGGATCTGCAAGAAATAGTATCAATAGTTTAAGGGTAAAAATTTTGACCAACGCCCTGGGCAGTTAAATAAAATTAAAAGTAAGATACTAAAACAATTTTTGAAAGACAATTGCGGTAATACACAATCAGAACTCGCCATAATACGCCAAGTTATTTTTAAGTCTCTACACAAACTAGAAATTATTCATTAGAATAGCCGTTTGGTTTCCGCAAACTTACAATTGAGAATAAGAGTAGACCCTACATCCGTTGCTCTACAGATTCAAGAATAAAGATTTCTTGAACCAAGCCGTAACATGTAATAAAAAATAGATTCTCTATAGGAATGAAAAGAGATAAAAATCGTAGATTTAGACAAGTGAACCGTCAATGAGTACAGCGCGACCAAATATCAATGCCAGCAAAATATTTATACATTATGCAACTGCGAGTTATTCCCATCGGATGAAACTACTTCGCGTTACCAGTAGTAACTTAGTCCTGTTAGTAACACGTTGGACGTAAAAAAAATCCTTGTACTGGCAAAAATAGAAAAGTCTAATATCCGGTTCACTTCTGTCAATAATGTTGAAAAAGGTCTGTTTGAGTTTATCAACTTTAAAATACCCTCTTTTTCCAAAATGTAATGTAGCAACTCTCTAAAGGTAACGTAAATACGTAGAAAACAAGGCGAATTACCTCAAATATTAAACAAAAAGTTGATTTTTTATACATCAATATCACAATTCTGTGAAAAACTAAGTTATGCATGTGATAATATTACTGAATGTGTGAACAATCATTAAGTAGAAAAAAATATCAAAATATGTATTAACAATTTGTCTTTTCAGACAAGCAAAAGGACGATTTATATTATTTTTGCTTTTTAAATTTATTTAATCCAATAAATATTTTGAACTTGATATGTACAACTGCTCTTTAATCTTTGTTTTAATCAGTGTGATGTTTACAGATGATAATGCTCTAGCCTCATAGGCAAGTGATGTTTACTAATTTACCAATAAATAAAGAAAATCGTTCATTATTGCAAAACAATAAATCAAAAGCATAACAACCTAAACTATTTTAATTTGAACTACTTTTACTACATAAATTTCAAGGGGTTTAATGAAGCCCGATTAAAAGTTACATTTTTTACGACCCAAAAAAATCAAAGGATGGGTTTTGATATTAGCCAATAAGCTACAGTTAATACATCAATGAATGGCTATTTGAATTTAAATCGAAATTCACATAATTCAAATATAGCGACATAGTGATAGCCTAAGGCAAAAAGTACTTAAAAGACAACTAAGTGGTAAACTAACCAGTTTTTTCTATTAGAGCTCCGCTTAAGCAGAAATTCTGTCTTCCTAGACATCAAAATAGTTTCGCATTAGCCTAATCGGTTAGAGTCATTACTCTTCATCTATTTTGTCACTCTTCAATTTATCACAAGATAAAATACATTAAAAACACTTATATACTTTAAAAATTATAATAATTAAATATTCTGATAGAAAAATTATATTTTAATCAAATTTTCCTGTCAAATACAGACGAGTATTGATACAAAATTTCGAAGCGCACAAACGTGGAGGTTCAATAAAAAACTGGGTTAGGATCCAACAAAAAATTGTGCTAGAAATTATTCTCCCAAAAAAAGTTACACATTTAATTAACAGTACAAAGTATTAGTTATTACTTGACCTTGCTCTTGTTACTTCAAAGCAATGACATTCATATGTTCATTCAATTGTCTCATTAAAATTTAAGATTTTTTCTAAAATTTAAGCTTTTTCGGCAATTCTTGAAGACGATGACGCAAATTTTCACTTTAATTTCATTCCCATCTCTAAGATATCCGTGGTCAAACTCAAAGAAATTCTCTTTTTTGGGAATTTGGCGCTTCACAAAAAAGTAATGGCGAAAGAATAAAATCTTCCAGCGCTTACAATTATGACACAATCCAAAAGCAACATGTCTAAATTACTTCTATTTATGAAACTACCAAATACTTACATACTGGAAATTTGTTGTACAAACTCTCAAATATACCAACTTCAAGTATTATAGTCTACGTAAAAGGTAACGCCACTCTAGAATTTTTAAAAAATTTCTTTTGGGTTAAAAGATAACCTTCTAGAATATGTAGCAAAAAGTTTTATGCCCAAAGCTATCGGCCGTGTCTAATGCGGCTATTTGCGTTTAAATATACGAGGCGCATTCATAAAGTAAGGGCCGTTTGCATGTATATAAATAGTGGCGCTTCGAAGCACAGTTTTACCACTGCAGCGCCATCTACTGACTCATTGCGAAGCTACAGCGTCATTTGTTTTGATTCTGAAATTGTATTGTTGTCAGTGAATGCAAAGAACAATGGCCGCGAAAATCGTTGATCCCGCCAAGTGTGAAGTGCGTTCTGTGATTCGTTTCTTATGTGCAAAAGGATCGTCGGCTGCTGAAATTCATCGGGAGTTATGCCTGGTTTACGGACCTACAGTTATGAGTGAAGGAAAGGTTAGACAATGGTGCCGTTATTTGGCCGAACAAATGTCCATGACGAAGAGCGGAGTGGCAGGCCCAGTATCCAGACTGATGAAATCGTTTCACAAGTGGACCAAGCACTGCGATCTGATCGTCGATTGACGATTAGTGGCCTGGCTGACAAATTTCCTCAACTTGGACGCACTACTGTTTACAATATTGTCACAGAAAACCTCGCATACAGCAAATTGTGTGCAAGGTGGGTACCAAAATGCTCACCGACCACCACAAAGAGCAAAGAATGTCTAGTGGACGAAAGTTTTGGCCCGTTATCAACAAAATGGAGATGATTTGTTTTCTCACATTGTTACTGGGGACGAGACGTGGGTATCCTACGCCAACCCAGAAACAAAACTGCAATCGATGCAGTGGCGACACTCATCCTCACCAAAACCGAAAAGTTTAAACAAACTCAGTACACAAGTCGAAAATTGATGGCTATAGTTTTTGGGACAAAGACGGTGTTCTTTTGGTTGATTTCATGGAACGTGGGACAACAATTACAGCTGACGTGTACTGCGAAACGCTCAAACACTTGAGACGTGCGATCAAAACAAACGCCGCGGAAACTGTCATCTGGCATAATCCTCCTCCACGATAACGCGCGTCCTCACACTGCTGCCAAAACCATTGAGAAAATTCAAGATTTTCGTTGGGAACTTTTTGACCACCCACCGTACAGTCCCGACCTTGCACCTAGCGACTACTTCCTCTTCTTGCATTTTAAACGGTGGCTGGGTGGACAACGTTTTGAAACCGAAGACGGACTCAAAAACGCCGTTGTCAACTGGTTCAATTCTCAGGCGGCAAGCTTCTATGCAGAGGGGTTAAAGAAGCTGGTGCAGCGGTACGAAAAATGCTTAGAAGTGAACGGCGATTATGTAGAGAAGTAATGTAAGATTGTACCTAACTAAATATGACAATAAAATTTGTTTCTTATGAGTACATTTTTTTCTGTGACCAAACGGCCCTTACTTTATGAATGCGCCTCGTATATCTGCTCGGAAGGTATCTCGTAAAGTCCTACCTAGTGATTTCTGACTTCTCTGATACACCACTAGATGTCGTTTATTCAATTAGCAAAATTTTTAAGCAAAAGTACGTAAGTCTATCATCAGTCCACTCTCGTGAAGAATATTCCTTATTCGCTCGTAATAAAAGTTTTTGTGTGTAAAACTGTTTTTTTAAGTTAAAGTTCTTTCAAGTAAAAATAAAAGGTAAAAAAGTGTTTGAGAGTAAGAAAGCTACAAAAGAACTGTGTCCAACACGGCATCGGTTAAAAAAGCCGAAACGACCGTTGAACAGATTCGAGGCTGAGAGTGATTCTACGGGAATCAGTGCTTCTGCCAAGAAATTGAAATTTTTAGATAAATATTTTGATGTTAATTATGAGTTTAGCTACAGAATTATTAATTAATTGGCCGTTTCCTCTGTTATCTCGAAACACGTGAAGTGTAAAACGTGCGATGCCAACATAACCTTTCAAGAAAGAGGTCCTCGTGGCCTAGGCTTCAAAATCGTAATCTTTTTCCCAATTGCCAAGCAGTTAATAAATAAATAAAGCATATGAGATTAATCATCAGATAGTGCTATCGATGCGACTACTGGGAGTAGGGTTCAATCGTTTAATTAAGATTTATGCATGCATGGAGTTACCAAGGCTTATATTTCAATCCTTTTACGACAAGATAATAAATATGATGTCGATTGCAACAGCATATGTACGAAATGTTTCTATAAAGAAAGCAGCGTAGGAAGAAAAAATAAAAATGAAGAAAATGGACATCTGAATGAAACAACTGCTTCTGGGGATGGCTCCGAAGTGCTATTAAAGTAGCAAAAAAGTATTGGATGTAGCGGTCGATTTGGCTATATGTAACTTCAACTTTGGTTGGTTTGACTAGCATTTTACGAATTATAAAGGTTTTAGAGATGCAAATTGGCATCAAGTCTTGAAGCCGATGCTAAGCGCATCAAGCACGTCGAGCAGTCTTTAACAGACAAGGCAAAAGAGGCACGCTCTAGCCTAAAATCGTAGAGGAAAGAAGATGAGGAGCAATATTGCAACTTAGAAGAACAAATTTATGGTTCTGGGATTGTAGGCGAATGGCAAAAAATTTTAAACAGTTAAATTTCTCATTTTTTTTATATGTAAAACTCGTTTCAAAACTTTAAAAGCGTTTTTCTCGAAATATCATTTTTCAAAACGGCACGCACCATAACTTGATCAATTTTTAATATTTTTATTTGAAATTTTAACAAACTCTTTAAAACAGAATTTTAAAGAGGAATTTTCGATAAATTAATTAGAAATTTTTAAAAATAAATAACTGCCCTTTTTGTTAAAAATCGGACACCTAACTTCAAATACTTGCCAATTACACGAAAAATAATATTTTTAAAATTTCCTATGTTTTTCTCTAACTATACTCATATAGATTAAGAAGAATTTTTTTTAGTTTAATTTAAAATTGTACCAGTTCTAGTGCGTGCCGCGGAGCGCCTCAATGCTGAGCTGCCATTTTAAAATATTTTTAACAAAAAATTTTTTTAAACTTCAATATATGCCTAATAGCATATTTCAACAGTTTTTTTTATTATCTTTACTTCTACGCAAAAATGTCAAGAAACGCTTTTTGGGGTAGATTGGTGTTACCCCTTACGTAAAGTTTCTACATTTATATTTTTAGTTATTTAACTACATTCTTTAGATAACATTAATAGTGTACCTAGGCATTTTGCCTCAAAAACAATTAACTTAATGTTTGTAAGAAAACCCAAGTTTTCATAATATTAAATATTCAAAGGTCGAATTAATCCATTCTTAAAATCGCTTAACTGTAGATAGAATCTAAACGAATCAGATATTCCTACTATTTCATTCGCAAAGTCACCTAGTGTAGTGTTCTTGTAGAGTGTTGGATACACGAACATTTGGAGTATTCTGACTCAGCGTTGCTTCTGGATGTGACTTTACGTGGTAAGTCTAATTATGATCATTACATAAAGGAGATTGGATAAGATTGTTCAACACCTGCCAAAGTCAGTTTACTATATCTAGACACACTACACTAATATTGTTTTTGGGTCATTTAGAAATCTCAGTTCTTATTTTATTAGACTGTTTTCTAAAATAAAGAAAAAATAAATAGATATAATGTGTAAAACTAAATATAATTTGTCAAATATATCTCCAATGATGCTTTACAAATAATTAACTAACCAAGTGTACCATAGACATCACAAAAAGAACCACAGAATTTTATACATGTTTCAAGTACAAGCTGCTTAAATCTTTTTGTTAAAATTAGATGTTATAAAAAAGATAAAAAATTAGAAACAAAGATAAAAATTTATAGGCCGCAAATTCTGTTGCACTTTTTTTGATGATTTATAATTATTACACTATTTACAATAGTGGTGATAGTCAAATTTAATAATCGCAACTTTATACCAAGTGCCAGTTGATGGCTGAATGAATAAAGCGCGTGGTTGCAATATAAATGTACCGAGGTTTCAAACAAAACGCGGTATTTGATATATATATATACTTCCTTGGGGGGTTTAAAACCTCATCATTATCATAACTTTATCCTAAATAGTGTTCTGTAAGAGCACTAAAAACGTAAAACGTAAATGTTTTAAGATAATAATTATCGGAATATATTGCAAAAATGTTTTATGTACATTTATATCGTTTTCTAATTGTGCAAGTTTCTGATTTGACCTTACATGTAATGTCTTTATGGAAGTATACATTATGAGCTTCTCAATATGAAATAATAACTCATTTACCATATATACTAGCTTTACTTTAACTTTAATGTACAGCCACATATTGTCAATAGGATTGATATTTGGGGACATCTCCGGCCAATCTATCGTAATGACGTTATTTTGCTGTCTTCACGCGCTGGAGAGTTTTCTGCAATGTTTAGGGTCTTCTTATACAAAGTGCGTTCATGTCTCCAAATTTTTTTCTCAGCAGTTAGAGTAAGTAGAAAGGTGCAGTTAATCTCAAAAGACGCTGAAAATCTTCCTGAATTTGTAACACAGACGGCAGCGCGATTCAGTGTACAAGGTCGGAATTACCGCCATGCAGTGAGTGTTGTTTTGTATACTTCAAATGCAATGTTTAGTGTTCAAAAACGACGTGTAATCATCCGTTTGTTCCTCTTGCGCGGGGAAACATCATCACAAATTAAATGAGACATGCGGTTAAAGCGTTACCGATGTTAAATATGTGCGTTCGTGGGTGCAGAAGTTTAAAGAAGATCGAGAGTTGTGTGACAACAAACCGAATCAGTCTCGGCCACGAACCAGTCGAACCGAAATCATGACTATGCAAGTGGAGCAATTGTTATGGAAGACCGTCGATTAGGTGTGCGTGGTATAACCTCTAAACTTGGCATTTCCGTAGAATCTGTGGAGTCCATTTTCCATAATGACCTAAAAAGTCGAAAAGTTTCTTTAAGGTGGGTCCCACAGATGCTGAGCGACACAAGATGACCATGAAAGACGCAATTTTCCAATTGACAACACACCCCTAAAGAAGTGTTCTCAGCGGCCGTGGAATTTTGGCAACGACGTTGTAAAAATGTGTACGACTAAACAAAGATTAGGTTGAGAAGTAGCAAAAGTTTCAACTCTCTTAAGTACTATTTTAGGAAAAAATGGAGGCCTTAAAACTTGAACGCACCTCATAGCACCCAAATTGTTCTGTCAGAATCAAAAAGGTTTTCAGCAGAGTTCAGCACAGTTCTGGTGGATGGTACACATTTTCTCGGCGTTTAAATTTTCTATAAACTAGAAAAGTCAACCAAAACCGAGTTTAATTAAGCATCCAAACATTCACTTTTACGGGGTGTTTCGCTGTGTGCTATAAGGAAAGCTTATCTGTGAAGATCACATTATCCCAACTCAATCTTAATTTTTCATTGTCCACGCCAGTCGTTTCTCCACATGCTTTTCTGATAATAAAAATTTCTTCATAGTTGATAGAAAAGAACCGTTTTTTTACCTACATGACTTCAAATAATATTAGTAATAATCTCAGTTTTTCTTGCAAAATTTCGTTTTGGCACAGTATAACAAAAGGCTTTCAAAAAAAACGCACGAATGCTGCTTATCTTCCTTTGTTGTGGTGACACGGGCTATTTTCCTCTCCGGTAGATCGTCTACATTCTCAACCTCCAAATATCGCTTCACACATTTCTTAACGAATGCCTCCGACTTTCGCATATATTTTTCAGCCGCTTTTTATATCAGTTCTGGCCCTTTTCTCATAATTTACCAGACACTGCCTCGTATCTCTTCAGTCATTTTGCACTCTTTGTAAAGATAACGAATTCACTGACACAAACAACACAATGTCGGCAAACTGTATAATGCGCAAAAAAGCACCAAATAAAAATTCAAACTAATTAACATAGATGGCGTTGCGGTGGCTCCTTACCAAATGACAATGGTCAGTTTCCTATCCTACAAACTGTAAAACAAAATTTTCAATAAAATTTCTTAGCTTATTTTGTATGCGGATCGAGTGGCCAGATTTAGAAAATTTACCTCACAACTTACCAATATTTATACTAATCAAAATTGGTATAATTTTATGATAATACTTTTACCGTTTTGAAGAATTCTCAGTAGTGTTTAATAAACCATTATAAAAACTTCGTACATATCAGACTTGAGAGCTTGGTTTAACAAAAATCATGTGTGAAAGTGAAATTAAGATAAAACCTTTGTCGTTAAACATGTGGTGCTTGGCTCTCGGTTATTTTGCCCTTGTTTGCACTAACAAGGAGTCTGCCCATATGACGCAATTGCGCAAGCATCCAGCCATCTCCCGCAATTGCGGCGAGCGCGCCGGCATCGCATCCCGCGTCCCACACATGCGAAGAGTTAACGAATCCCGGGTTGCTCATCTGCAAGAGCTGGTGCAGTAGGTTTGCCGGCCGGCGATGCTATCTGAAGGGGAAGAGACGTGCCTCGAATGTATTCTGGATGTCCCACTCGTGACGGATTTATTACGCATATATTTCGGTCGCAAGCGGCGGCGCGTTTGAAGAGCCTCGCCGTTTTCGACATTTCGTCATAACCATAACTGGTAAAGAGGCCGTTTAAGGGAGAAAAATGGGGAAATTGCCACAAACGCAGCTTTGTATTCCGAGAGCGGAAGATCGCGGCCAAATAGGAGAAACGAGGTAAAGAAGAGGCTGCGAGCTGTTCGGCGAGTATGTGTGTGGGAACTTCCACGGCATCAACAGAGACAAATTGAAGGCAATTGGAATCTGAAATTTGAACCAAAATCTTGATCGCGCAGGATTTACGATAGCTAAAAATTTCCAAAAATCTAATTTGGTTTTTACTCGAATGTGTATTAATTTCATCTACACTTTAATTACATAACCAAATCAGCATTATACCTGGTACGGTTTTTCAAGGCAGCCCTTTAAGAAAACCTATCAGGGAATGTTGGTAGTTAGTACATTTTTGTATAAATTATATATGTTCGAGTTACTACTTCTTCACCGGTTTGGGTTATTCTTTTCCATTGTAATGTTTTATGTTTACTTTAAAGACGTTTCCATGCATGCATACCTCATAAACTATATTTTTGTGCTCGTGGTGTTAATAATGCAGCATTTTAGTAAATTCTTGGAGACACTCTCAGCGACTGAAACTACCGACTATTCTTTGTGGAAAGTATTTAAAAAAATTAAAAATCTCTAAAGAACAAATCCACCAATCAAAAAAGCTGACGGTAATTGGGCCAAAACTGAACATGACAAAGCCAATACATTTGCAGAACGCCTTCGCTAGAAAAGGGAGCTACTATCCATCAACTATTAGGTGCCCCATATCAAATGGATACTCCTACAACCAAATTTAAGATTTATAAAGTAAAAGATGTCATATACCAACCTCAATCCCAACAACACACCGGGTTGCGACTTGGCCACAGGTAAAAAAAGGATACAGAATAATTACCTACATATTCAATGCAATAATAAGAACTAAACACTTCTCATCTCAGTGGAAAATTGCGCAGATCATAATGATCCAGAAACCTGGCAAAAAAACAGCTGAGGTAACATCTTATCGCTCCATCAGCCTTCTACCTATAATATCTAAAATGTTCCTAAACTCTTCCTAAAGAAATTAAAAGCCATTATTTTAAATTTAAGAAAAAAGCCTGATACCCCACTTTCAATTTGGATTTTGTTAACAGCATGAGACAATCGAACAGGTGCACCGAGTACCCAGAAATATAAAAGATAATCTAAAAAGCAAGAGATACTGCTCTGCTACATTTCTCGATATATCAACCAGCATTTGACAAGGTGTGGCCTGAAGGTCTGAACTGCCAAGATAAAGATAAATTTACCTCATATATTCTACAAAGTGCTCAAATCCTATCTAACGGTACGACACTTCCTAGTAAACCACGGAGAAATGTAACACAAGAGAGTGTCTTTGGCCGTATGCTCTATTTAATACACTCAGTCGATCTGCCAACTACCAGCAATACTCAAATTGTCACCTTTGCAGATGACACTGCAGTAATGTCATCACACCAAGACCTCAATATAGCAGCCCGATTACTACAAAATTATCTCAACAAAATTGAGAGCTGCTTAAAAAGTGGCGTATCAAAGTGAACAACACGAAGTCAACACATACTAACTTTACCCTTTGCAGGGAGATATGTCTAACCGTGTACCTGTGCAACACTTTACTCCCACAAAGGACAACATGAGATATCTCGGAATTTACTTAGACAAACAATTAAACTGGTCAAAACAGATATAGTATAAACATCTCCAGCTGGGCCTCAACTATCGCCAGATGTATTGGTTGATGGGTCGTAACTCTCACCTGACGTTGGACAACAAACTCCTCTTCTATAAGGCGATATTAAAACCCGCTAGGACTTACGGAATCTAAATATGGGGCTCTACCAATGACACAAATATCCTGTAACTGGGACGCTTTCAGTCCAAAACACTACGAGCTATCTGCAACGCACCATGGTAGTACATACAACTGTCAAAGAAGAAATAGCCACCAAGACCGCCTAAGAGATCATCCGAACACCTTGGCCAAGGACCTACTTATCGCTCCCAGAGTGAAGAGACTCAAGCGACACAACCCACTAGAACTTCCGCATAGAACTTAAGTACTATTATTATCATTAAGTAATTTAATATAATCTAATAAAATCCAGGTAGTCATAAAACTCACACAATGTGAAATACACTTAACACCTACTCACTGTCAATATTGTTACTTATTGTCTATATAGATAGATTGTAATTATATCATAGATGTAATAAAAAAATGTTGGTAAAAGTTATTTAACTCTTTGGTTCCTTTGAGACATATATGTCTACTTCTCTTATTTTAGTAGAAAAAATACGCATCGTTTTGCATCATTCTTTTCTATTGTAATGTTTTATGGTTGCTTTGAAGCAGTTTCCATATATACAACCGGTTACGCAACCATTATCATACCTCATAAGCTATATTTTTGTGTTCGTAGTTTTACTGTTGAAGCATTTCAATAAATTTCTAGACAAAAGCTCGAATATAAACTACATTTCTTAAAGATTATTAGTTGGTGATATGAAAATTAGTAATATAAAGGTACTACATCTATTCTCAACATACTCGTCTAAAAAACAAAACCTAAGTAAAAAATAGAAAATTTGTTTGAAATGCCCAACATAAATATTAACAAACTACCTATAATTTAGTATTAAAAGATACGAATGTACATGTAGAAAATATGTAACAGTGCAGAATGGAGACTACTTATTCATGTCTATGCCAATAGCAACTTAAAAGCATGCAATACATATTTCGATCACTAGCCAAAATATAAACAAAGAGGACACAATACATCAGGATAAAAAACGATAATCGATTATGTTATGTGCGCCAGGAACATAAAACAAGAACAAGTAAAAACAGTTGGAAGACTAATTTTCAAATATTAGCAGTAATCGCCGACCAGTGTTAACAATATTTGATTACTTATAACATACAAACACGCACAAATACAAAATATTCGAAAATAAAATAAATTCAGAATAGAAGATGAAATGATTCAACAATTGTACAAGAGAAGATTGTTAGGAAAAACAAAAAAAAAGATCTATAACACAAAAAATCATCGATTAGGAAAAATTAGAAAGCAACATTAAAGTTTGTTCTATAGAAGCATTAGATAATAAACAATAATTTTCCGAAAATGAATACCAAAAATGCCGTGGCTACTAACGGGGCGAAAGAATTAGATAAGAATAGAAAAAAGGCATAACACAGAGCACTAGTGAGGAATTTAAAAGATAGGAAAATAAGGAAAACAATTGGGATTACAAACAGGAAGATCTTGTACAGATACCATTTATATAAACCAACAAATAAATTAAAGCCATAGAACTTAATAAACCAGTGTATATATGCATAGTCGACACTGCTAGAATGGCACAATAATAAGATTAACAGTTTTGCATAATATTCTCAAGATTTATTAAATGGTTGTTGGAGTATAATTACAACAGGTTTATTTAAAATGGCCACCTTTAGCCTCTACAGAAGCTTTAAGACGTCCGAACCACTCGTCTATAGCAGCACGCATTTTCCATTGGAAAAAAAAAAGAATGTCAATTACTCCATCATAACACATTCCCCACCGAACCATTACAGTTGCTGAATGATAGCTTTTTTGAATCCTTGGTACTAGCTGAGATGCTTCTTTGAACAATTTAATATATTTTGTTTGTAGAATGTAAACAAAATGTTTCTGTGGTCATCATACGCGTACTTAGTCAACAATCTTTCGTTTTCCTCTCTTATCTTCCCTTAAAGCACTAATCAACAAATGTCCCGTATATATTTTGTAAGCTCCTAGTTCTTACTCGGAGATGACCAGAGATTATTGCTGGATCGGAAGAAACGGTTATTGCCACGTTAAAGAGGGGATTTTTTCAAGTATATCCCTCAAAGAATTAGCAGCCGAGCTACAAAAAAAATTGCACTAGATAGGAATCGAACCCTCGACCACCGGATTACAAGCACGACGCCTAACCGGCTGAGCTATTCGCTGACTTGTACAAACGTCAGTGGAGCATGCATAGAACATTTGGCATGAGGCGAAATCAAGAATAGAATACGGGTCGACTTTCCTGTGCATTCCTTACACTTATTTTTAGCTACCGTAGCTCCGAGGGGCTCGGAGCTCGACAGCTAATTCTTTGAGGGATATACATGAAAAAATCCCCTATTTAACATGACAATAGTCGATTCTTCCGATTCAGCAATAATCTCTGGTCATCTACGAGTAAGTCTCTCTTAATAACAAGAAACATTAAAGTTTTGGAAATCTGAAACTCTTGAGACAGTCTTCTGTTCTTAAAGATGATTTTGTTTAATTTGAGCACTTATGGCTTTGACTACCTGAATAGTCCCAACTGAACGTTGTCTTCCAGATCTTGAATGATCCTTGACATCTCAAGTCTCTTTAGACAATTTTATAGTCTAATATAGAAACACACGGCTAATGCAGGATCTTAAAGATTACACTTTTTTAGTTCCAAATTTTATCTAATGCTGCTACAGCAATACTGTTTTTTATGCCACTTTATTCATAAAGTACCAAATTTATCTCTGTGCTACGTAAAATAAAGGTGGGTTTAATTTTTAACAATATTTATGGGAATACTAGATATACACTAAAAATGAAAGTCTGGTAAAGGCTCTATAAAAACAAATCGAAGAACTGTGAGACTCCCTTGCTGTTTAATATCATAATGTATGAGATCATCGAAGAGATAAAAACTGAAGATAGAAGCAAATTTTGAGGTAGAGAAATAAAAATTGTTTATTACGCTGACGATGCATTATTAATTGCAGAAAGAGGGAATCACTTACAGACATTCTAGAAATATAATATGCCTATCAATATAAAAACCCTAATTAATGATACAAATTAAAACTCAATGGTGAAATAATAAGTTTTTGAATACAAATATCTCAATGTGGACATCTTAAATGATAGCCTACTAAAAATCAAGCAAATTAAAAACTTTAAATAATGAGTCATTTTGAACAGTGATGAAACTAATCTCAATCGAAGAAAGATACCTACATAATAGAAGAAACGAACTAAAAGACATAATGTTTATATATCAGCCTAGGACAGACAAGCTCAAAGCTCTTCAAGTATATGATACTTTAAATTCCAAATATTGAAGATGACAATATAAAAAGTAAACTGCGCAAAATATGTACGAGTAGGAGCCAATTAAATGAGAAGAAATGCGTAACTGGAAAAGATTTACCACTCAATGCACTTCCATTGCTTGACAATGAGGCTATTTATTTTTTTTGTTTAAAACATTACCTTTGCAATCCTACATATAATATGTAAAAAAATATTTCAACACTTTCCATTGCTAGAAAATAGTACACAATGCTTACAGAGCACACATTTCTCTTAAATTCTTAAACTATGAAATAAATGACAATCACAAACTTTAAAAAATTAAAAAACTCAAAAGAACATGTAAATAATAATGTAACGATACAGGTATTAAAAAGTTAATAAAATAATTGCCTACAAAGTAGCCAAAGAACTATTTTCAGAAGCAGAAGAATTAAGCAAGGAAAGCATTTTTACTTCATAAATTAAAAGACTTAATTACTATGTATAAATAACACAAAATTTGGAGACAAATAATATTTTAATAATACTATGGCAAACTGTCTGGGATTTTTAATCCAAATATACACCAAATATAGTACGTACCGGGGAAATAAAATATTTTGAGCAGACCACAACAAGCAACATATGCATTGTCTAACTCAGAATGAGCCAGCTTAATCTTAGCAGAAGGTATAAAATACATACACCAGGACGTCTGGCCAACGTGGTGTATTCGGCAAAATACATCCAAGGTTAATATGATAATACACAGAAGGAAAGAGTCCTCATTCTCCAGCTATTTTTAAGCTTCAACCCAAGGTACCGGGTAGAATACTAAGACGTTATTTATAGGCTCATAAAATATACAAACACTAAAAGAAAACGACAAAAAAGCTAAACAATATTAAATGGGATATTGTTGAAATAAGTGAAGTAAGTCTTAGAAGCGAACAATATTTAAGACTTAATTCGGAACACATAGTTTTTTAAAGGACCGGAAGATAAAATCTAAGGAGGAGTACGTTTCCTAATAAAAAAATATATCAAAACTAAACAGCAAAACAAAAAAAGCATACAACGGCAAACAAGAAAAAATACAAAGTAGAATAAGTAAAAAACTAAAATAAACGGCAATAAAAGACTAAGATAATCTAAAAGAATGGAAAATAATTATAACAGCAATCAATAATAAGAAGCAGAACAAACAGAGATTAATAAAAAAAAAAAAACTAATTAAAATCAGAAAAATAGTAAAAATAGTAACTTTTGAAAAACTTGATAAAACAATAAAGAAGAGAAATGGAAAAGTGTATAAAAAAGTGCCATGAGATAAAAATTGAAAATAAAAAGTGGGAAAACAAAACATAGGCAAAAATAGAAAATATTAAAAGATACATTTACATCACTAAAAGATGCAAACGGCGTCAAAATAAGATCCTCGAAGGAGTAGAATTCTATGACGTAACCAATAAAGTTCTTGCCGTTTTTGCTTTGCCATTGAATGAAGGGAGAATAGGTATGTAATTAGTGTATCACGTGGTTTAAAAACCAGCCGGTCGAGAGTAGAAATATCAGTCGTTATAAAAGCAGATCATTCGTAACTTGTACAGTAGCGAAGGCAAATGGAAGTGTCCAGGAAATCGTTCGGTGTTATTTGCTTTACGACTTCAAAGTGGGGTTATCAGCAGGTGCATTCGTCGAATATGTCAAGCGTTTGGGGATTGTGCTGTGAATGAACGTACTCCAAGGCATTTGTTTCAAAAATTTAGGTCGGAACCTCGCAGTGGACGACCACAGGCCTTGAATGACAAAGTCCTGCAGGCGGCCATTGAGGAGGACAGTAGTCTAACGTGTGGTGAACTTGCAAGACAGTTTAACGTTTCTGACAAAATACTTAGACTTCATCTGCACCGCTTAGGTAAGACGTACAGGTTGAGCAAGTGGGTTCCGCACACGCTGCTGGAAGTCCACAAGAGACAACGAGTGGCAGCCTGTATGTCGTTGCTTTCTCGCCACCGTACCACATCCATATTCAATCGAATGCTTACCAGTGACAAAAAGTGGGTCCTATATGACACTTCCAAGCGTTCCAAACATTGGTTGTCACCCCAGAATACTATTCCTCACAGCGCAAAACCACTTATGCACCCACGCAAGATTATGCTTTGTGTCTGGTGGACAGGTCTTCAAGTGGTTCATTATGAGCTGCTACCAAAAGGCCAAACGGTCAATGAGGGACCTGTACTCATAGCAATTGGAACGTGTGCAATAGGCATTGCAACAGAAGGAGCCAGCACTGGTGAATCGCAAACGTGTAGTCTTCTTTCATGACAACGCCAGACCACATGTCGCGCGGGTGGTTAGGGATACCATACAGCGACTTGGTTGGGAGACTTTGTGCCATCCTCCTTACTCATCTAACATTGCACCATCCGATTACCACCGCTTCCACTCCCTGGACAATCATCTTCGTGGAAAATTGTTCACCAATAAAGCAGACTTGCGCTAAGCACTCACGGACTTGTTTGTGTCCAAAACCCCTGAGCTTTACCTCAAGGGAATTGCACAGCTGGAGACACGTTGGCAAAATCATTTTATTTTTGGCCATTAAAGCGGCAAGAACTTTATTGGTTACCTTGTACAAAGGACTCTACAGAGCAAGATCACACACAATCATTGAAGACATAGAATGACAGATGTAAATTCAGAAGATTCGTAAAATTAAAATATATAAAATAGAAAAAGTACTAAAATAAATAAAAAAAAAAAGAAAGTGCCAGGAGATTAAGTACTAACCAAAATGATGGAGGAGAAGGACAACAACTACTACAACAACTAAAAATATGTTCAATCAATACCTGGAAGAAGGAAAAACACCGCAAGATTAGGATAAAAACCAAGTTTAGAAAATTACAAACCGATCAATTTACTACGATTGTCGAAAGACTACTGAGAGTATCGCTCGTTCTTGGGAACAAGCCTATCTATCAACGTGCGACCAAATCAGGTATGTAAAGCAACTGATCTGGCAAGACTGACTATTTGAAAATTAATTCCTGGGTAGTCTCGTCAGAGCGTTAGTTTCGATACAAGTTGTTGAGTGTGACCCTACAGTTTTTCGCATTCGTAAAGAGCAACGTTGTGCGAACAAATTTTTTTTATTTGGGTAAATTGGGTGCCGAAACGGTGAAAATGAGGAAAAATGCTTACAAGAAAGAATACTTGAGTGATGCGACAATTTTCTGTTAGCATAAAGCCTTCAGCGAGGAAAGAGAATCAGCAGCATTAATCCCGCACGGCGGACGTCCTTCAACATGCGTTAATGAAACAAACGTCAATACTGCGGCCGCTATTATTCGAAAGGACAGCCCTTTGTCTACCAGACTTCTCAGACAGCTACTACACATTTTAAAAGACTCCATTAATCTCATTCTGCGTGACAACTTGCACATGACAAACGTCTGTTCGGCCTGGGTGCCTCATTTTTCATAAGAGAGCAGTGGGCTGATACAAATGGTGGATAAGTATCTTCAGTCGGCTCATTACCTGCGATGAAAGTTGAACTTATCATTTCGATTCGACTTTGAAATTGTCATCGTCACCCAAAATCAAAAAAGCTCGGCAACGAGCATCTACAGGGGAGGTCATGCTTATCGGATTTTTGACTATCGTTGTCTTGTCTGCTAACATTTTGAACCACATAAAACAACGGTACATGGTGAGTACTACTGTAAGGTGACTCAACACTTACATGAACACGTCAGAAGAAAACGGAGTGACATCAAAAACACTTGGGTTCTGCATCAGCGCAATGCCCGTACCCACACTACAAATATCACATCCGGGTATTTCAAAAAGCCGAAAATCCAGATGATTTCGCATCCCCCTTATTCGCCAGACCTCCCGCCTTGCGACTTTTGGTTGCTCCTTAAGCTTAAAATAGATAAAACAGATAACGAGGTAAAAAACCCGTACACAGATTTTTCAAGAACACGAAAGCAGGAGAATTTCAGAAAACGATTCTCGCTAAATGGGTCGGAAGGATGCACCAATGCGTAGCTATGTATATATATATATTGGCGAGTTTTATTACGGCCGAGGCCGCGTCTCGTTTCCCAAACGCCACTTATTTCTATCTAGCCAATCTCCTTCTAATCTTCGGGATTCCATAGCGTCCTGTACCTCTGCTCTCCAGCTTCGGCGAGGTCTACCCCGTTTGCGACGTTCTGGTGGTACCCATTTCCAAACTTTCTTCGGCCATCTGTCGTCATCCATTCGTTCTAAGTGTCCATACCAGATAAGCCTTTTTGTTTCTATGGTATTGATTATCGTACCATCCACCTCCATTCGCCGTCTTATTTCTTCATTTCGCACGTGTTGTAGCTTAGATACACCACAGCTCCGCCTCCAATAGTCCATTTCCAGTGCCATTAGACGGTTTTTATTTCGCTGATTAATGTCCCATACCTCTGATCTATATGTGGTGATGCTTTCAATTATAGTCTTATATATTGTTGTCTTCGTTTTTTTTGTAATTTTAACATTCCAGAGTACCGTGTTCAGCAGTCGAATGGCTCTCCTTCCTTGGGCTATTTTAAGATCAATGTCTGCGTCACTTCCTGGCGTACTTGAAAATAAAACTCCAAGGTAGCGAAAATTTGAGCAACCGTGAACTACGTCGCCACTAATATTCAGGTCTATACCATCGTCTCCAATTACTAGGTGTTCAGTCTTCTGCAAGTTAATCTCAGGCCCCATTTTTATACTCTTCCTGGAGCTTGCGTAACATATAGTTCGAGTCGTCTACGTCTTCAGTGATAATGACTTGGTCATCAGCAAACAGTAATGTGCTAAGTATTTCGTCTCCAATCTGTAGTCCCATGCCACCACACTTTCTTCTCCACTGAATTAAGGCTTCGTTAAGATAAATTTTAAACAAAGTGGGAGCTATACAGCACCCTTGTCGGAGTCCCTTTGTCACCTCAAAATCAGTAGACATACGTGATCCAGATTTTATGCAGCTTGTGGCCTTTTCATATAAGTTTTTTACGGCAGCGATATATATATTACTAATGTTGGAGTTTTTCATGCATTCCCATAGCCTTCTTTGAGGTACACTGTCGTATGCCTTCTTAATATCTATGAAGGTAAGATGTAAGGGTCTTCCGCGTGCACTCTTCTTTTCAATAATTTGTCTTAGTATAAATACGTTATCGATACATGATCGTCCAGACCTAAAGCCGCTCTGTTCTTCTACTTCATTCATCTGTTCCTCTATTTTTTCTTTCAGTATTTTTCCGTATATTCTGGACATTGAGCTGATCACACTAATGCCCCTGTAATTCTTGAAGTCAGTTCTATTACCTTTCTTGTAAATTGAAGAGATATACGCTTGTTTCCATTTTTTGGGCCCTTTCTCACCTTTCAGGCATTTGTTGAATAGTTTGGCTAGAATGCTAAACAGTTGTGTTGGAGCAGCCTTTATAAGTTCAATGGGAATATTCCCCGGTCCGGGTGCTTTGCCATTTTTCATTTTATTCACGGCTTTTACTACATCATCAATTTCTATTTTTGTAACATATCATTAGGGAGTGAATTTCATTTATTTCTACTTCATCAACTTCTGTTTCTATAAAATCTGCTCTATCTTCTCTTAGTAGTTTCTTATAGTATTCTCTCCATGTGTTTGTACTGATAAGATCGATACCTCCGTTATTCTTATTCTCTACACGTATTGCTTTCAGGCTTCTCCACGCTTCATTCGATCTTGTGTTACCTCTGCATCCATTTGTTTCTTGACATTTGTTCTTCCATGCTTCGTTTTTTGCATGTGCTACCGTTCTCTTTACTTCTCTGTTTATTCTCGCGTATGCTTTTCTATCTTCGCTGTCGTTCGTGTTTAACCATTTTATGTAGGCGTCTTTTTTACTGTCAACAAGGTTTTCTATTTCTTGGGTCCACCACACATTAATGCTCTTCATTTTTGTTCTTGTATTTTCCCCCAGGGCTTCAAATGCTGCTTCGTGAATTATCTTTTCGATTTCATCATACATTTGTTGTGCTGACGACTCTTCTATGTATCGTAGTTTATTTGCCAGTCTTAATTTATATAGGAATTTTGTCGACTCGCCTTGTAGTCCCATTAAGTTATATTTTCTTGTATCTACCGTATTCAGTTCTGGTTCCTCCTCTTTTTCATGCTGGCTATAATGTTTGAAAGGGATATAGAGTTTTCCTATTAGTAGATGGTGATCGGAGCCGCATTCCGCGCCTCTCTTGACTCTCACGTCTTTACATATTAGGTTTGTATTTTGGCGGATAATTAGGTAATCGATGACAGATCTTAACTGGCGGGTTGACTGTGTCCAGGTATAGCGGTGGACATCTCTGTGTTTAAACCACCCATTTGTAATTCTTAGAGCATACTGATGGCATATTTCTATTAACTTCTCCATTATTGTTCACCGTGTTTTCACCATATATTCCTATAATGGGGTGATTAACTCTCTTCCCAGTGCGTCCATTAAAGTCACCAAGTAGTATTATTTCCTTTCGATCACTAATTCCATCTAGTACCGCCATCAATTCTGTATAGAATTTTTCTTTTACTATATTATTAGCATCTTCGCTGGGCGCGTATATTCCAACTATTACTATCTCATGTCCTCTTATGTGTAACTCGGCTTTAATTACTTCTTCGTTTATTTGCTCCCAACTCTTTAGGTTCTTTTTTAGTGTTTTCTTTAATATTATAGAAACCCCTCTTTTCGCTCTCTGATCTTTAGGAATTCCGCTATATATATGTATATAGTCTTGTTTTATTTCGGTTCCTGTACCCTTTCTCTTAGTTTCGGTAAGGACAGCTATATCTATATTATACCTTTTTAGTTCGTTAAGTACTTCTGTCATTTTGTTATTTATTGCTTGGACATTCCATGTGGCTATTTTGGTGTTCCATTTGTGCTTATTTCCTTTAGTGGTACATTTATTTATCTGTTTGACGTTGTTTACGTGCGAATATTTGCCCCAGAATCCTTGGGGCTGACTGTGATTACAGTACGAGCTGAGCTATTTGCTCTACTCGTCTGGGGTAGTGTCGTTTTACAGTTCGCAGGCATGTTTGGGAAATTTTAGCATTTGTCGTTTTTATGATGCTGGGTTGCAAGTCCACTGCGATCAACCCTCCTCCTTTACGCGGGCTTGGGACCGGCAACATCAGCTGCTGAGCTACTCAATCCACTCAAAAACTGATGCAGGCGGAGTTACCAACGAAAAATATTTTGAAAAGGGCCCAGAGATTAGTGATTATGACGTTTTGTAAAAATGGTAGGGCGTTATAGTCTTTGTTTTCTTTCAATGGCTGTACAGATAATACCACTGAACGAAAACGGTCGGAGTTTGTACACACTTGTTTTCGCCACATGTCGATAAATAACATTATTTGAAAAACAGCGATACTCACAGTAGTTTTGCGCCAACCCATGTATTATCATAAATATATGAATTGCTCATAAAGATTATAACGAATTGATTGGCCAACAGTACTCAAAATCACTTGTAAGTAGTACGAAGCCTAATAGAAAAATCTAGAGAACATAACTTACCCTAATGCCTTGTCTTCATAGTTTATGAAAAGGCGTTTGACTCAGTAGAATATTGGAATATAGTAAAATGTCTGCAAAACGGCGTAGCTGATTCCAAATAAACTGAGTTGATAGTAAATATCTATGAAAACGCTACATGTAAAATAAAATTATAAATCAATACAAAAGCGATGAAAATATGGTAACCCAAGGAGATATAATTTCTCCTAAATTATTTACATTATGTCTACAAGATGTGTTTAGGAACTGTGCGTGTGAATCAAAAAGATTAAACACTACCGAAGAGAGATTGAACCACTTACGACTTGCAGATGACATTTTACTAATATCCGACAACCTACAAGGCTTACAAAAAATGATAACAGATATAAATTGAAAAGAAAAAGAATTCAGTTTAAATATAGACAAAAAAATGATAAATGACATTGTGTAACAAGGGAGCGATATACAGTTAAAGGAAGAAACTATAGAAATATTTGATGGTTATATTTATCTTGGACAACTTATTATACTAAAATAAAACAGTCAAATATAAGAAATAAATATAAGAATAAAACTGAGTTAGGACGCATTTGCAAAATGGTAAAACATTCTACGAAGCAAAATTTACCAAAAACTAAAAACAGAGATATTAAACCAAAACATACGCCACAGGAACCTGGATGTTACTGGCAAAGAACATACAAAAATTAAGAATAGAACAAAGATCATGACTAGGAATAACTCTGAAAGATAAAATAAGCATACAAATAAGACAAAGACAAAAGTAGATGTATTTGAAAAACCGTTCAAACTAAAATGGTCGTTGCAAGAACAGAAAATACTAGACAGACTAAGAAAATGATGCAATTCAGATCGAGAACAAGGAAAAGACACAGGAGAAAACTCCCGGTTAGGTGGGCAGACGACATAAAAAGAACAGTTGATTATAATTAGTTGCAAAAAACACAAAACAGAAAGCAATTACGAATACTTAGATGCCTATATTTGAAGAGATAGATATAAGCAGACTATGATGCTGACAGTAAACAGAAGTGGTAATGTTACTGAATATTTCAAACAAATTTTGAAAATTGATTAAACAGAATATAAAGTTCAGTAAAGTATCTTTCCAATCCTTACATTTGCTAAAAATAAATAAAATATATATAGAGAAAACTAAAGTTTTTCGTCTCTAACAATAATCTTCCTTCTACCCAGAAGAATAAGCTCTTCTAAAATACACTCTTCATTCCGAAAGATGGTGCACAACATTTTTTCACGCTCCCTTCGGTGAAAGCAATAAAAAAATGTCAATAGAAAAAAGAAATTGACAAAGCTCGAAAAGGTGAATTGAACGAGGCAATATAATTCAGTAACTATCGAACTCCTACACATACACGCGGACGAATTTGTTAATTTTTGTTTGTACCACCGAAGGCTTGTATTGGCACCGATGTTCTTTATCAGCAACCGCTCATACGAACACAACCACACTCGTTTAATAAAACAAGTTCACTAATTCATCTATCAATTCATCTGCCAGCAGCGTTGTCCAATTATTCTGGGGGCAGGGCGGGGAGCCAGTAGCAGGCGGCGGCAGCGGCCGAAACACAATCTCGAAAGTGTATTTGCGATAACTTACACCAAAGGATCATTCATAAGTACGGTGTAATTCCTGCGCTCGCAGAGACGCCACCAGATTACAGAGATGCGAGATAGGGCATTTGTCATTGTCAGCGCGCATTTTTCGGCCGCGCGAGGCCGGGTTTCAATCATACAAACCTACGCTGCAGCGAGCAACAAAAATGAAAATTAATTAAAACATGTTACGGGCTGCCATTCCTAAAATGCAAAGTGAAATGAATGAATTAGAGGAGCAGAACAATGAGCGATCAGGGGCCGTGTGACAATACATGATGGATACGCTCGATTCCATCTCTGCTGCCTGCTCTACACAATCCCGAAGATAAGAGATAGCCGCACTAACAATGGGCTCATTTATTTATAAGCGGGTTACTCGCTCCTGTCGCAACTTAACTAATTATAGACTATTTCAGATATGATTTTTCAATCTGTATTTATTAGCTGTTTGTCCTCCTTACGTATGCATAACTTTCGAGATATATTATTGTTGCGTCCCGGGCACGTCGCTCCGATTCGTCTGGCTCGCGGAGGTCTTCCTTTTGCTCCGCTCCGGACGTCGCGCCAGCCCTTTGAAGCGATGAATTGATGAAATGCGCTTGCACATGACAAAACCACCTGCAATACGTTTCAGCCTATGATAAATATCCGATCTCTCGCTTAAGTAAACATAACGTCAGGACTGTCCGTGGCATTGTTGTGTCACTTTACCAACCTAAACTAGCGCACATGATTTATACCATTATGTTATTGCAAATATTCGAAAAGTAGGAATGTCTGTCTTTCTACTGATTGCAGTAATCACTTGAAGTAGATGATATGGGTTTAAAGCCAAAACTTTTCTATGGCGTTGCTCCACTAACGATTTCCTTATTATCAATAAGAATTTCTAACTTACTATCCGAAAAAAGATTTGAAGTACAGTCTCCTTTTCGAAACAACATAGATTTGGTTCAATATTTTATTACACAGAACAATGCTTGCCATTTAATCATCAACCAGTTTTGATGATATCGTCTAAATGTTTTCACCTTGATGTTCCGCATTGCTTGCCGAGTCATTCCCACCGATAGTCTTGTGATCATATTAAGAATATCATCATGTAATTTCTCAATATGCGTTTCAGTTCTAAGGTCTCCAAATTGTTTTCTCAGCAGTTAGCGTAAGTAGAAAGATGCGGTTAATTTTAAAAGACGCGGGAAATATTTTTAAAGTTTAATATAAATGGCAGCACCATACAATGTACACAGGTCGAATTACTGCCGTAGAAATGAGTGTTGTTTTGTATACTTCAAATGGCGGCATTTAGTGTTTAAGAACAGCGTATAATCATCCGTTTTCTCCTCATGCGAGGTGGAATGTTTACCGAAATTTATCGCCAATTGAGTGAGGTATGCGGTGAAGATGTCATGGATGTTAAAAATGCGTTCATGAGTAAGAAAGTTTAAAGAAAATTGAGAGTTGTGTGACGATAAACCAAAGCAATCTCGGCCATGAACCGGCTGGGCAGAAACTATGATTGCCCGAGTAGAGCAAGTTGTTATGGAAGACCGTCGATCAGATGTGCGTGATATCGCTTCTAAACTTGGCATTTCCGTAGGATCTGTGAAGTCTATTTTGCATAATGACTTAAAAATACGAAATGTTTGTTCAAGGCTGCGTGGGTGGCAACGTCTCAGATCCTGTTAACACGCAAGGCCTCCATGGATTTCCAACCATAAAACACACTCTTTGTGACCGGTCATTTTCCAACCGAGCCGCTGTTGCATCAGGGATTTTTCAGTGGACAAAACACACCCCTAAGGAGATGTTCTTAGCAGCCACAACGTTGTAACAAAAATGTATGTCTATACAGAGATTGCATTGAAAAGTAACAGTTTCAATTGGGGTAAGTACTTTTTCAGAAAAAAATTGGATATCTTAGAACTTGAAAGCACCTTGTAGTCTGCGTTGTAAGACTAAAACTTTCACGTACTTCAAAGAAATAAATTCTAAAAAGACACGTTTAGTGACCTAGCCGTCCATAGAATGTTGGTGAATACAATGGAGATGGTCTAAAACATTTGTCCCAGAACTTCTCAAGAATTTCTGGCCATACGTGCAACAGCACCCTCTTGTTGGAACGACAATAGTGCATTCGTTGAGTTGGGGCTTTAGAAAATTGCCGAACATCGCCACGTAGCGGTTAGATTGGCAGTTGCTGTCTGGTCTGCTTTCTTAAAAAAATATGGCCCTATAATTCCGAACTCCATAACAACACACTAAACACTTACACACTGATTGCGAAAGGTCTTTCATAAAAATATCAAAAATTTTATAAGGTCAACATGTCCTCACAAGCAGCTTGCCTGACGCACCGTTCACAATCTTTAAGTTCCTGGACCACCATCGGTTTGTATGAATAGAGCATGAGATAGATGCTCAGATATTTCTAAGGCGAGAGCATGCTTAGAGGCGGAAGGCTGTGGCAATGTGATAACAGCCTGCCTCACTGCTGCGATATTCTCGGATTTCTGAACGCTACCAGGTCCACCGAGTGATGTTCGCTTTAATACTTAACCCACAATCCGAAATTTCTAAGAAACAGCCACTAGGCCACAATTTAAAAAATAAGTCTCCGGCACAAACGCACGATGTTTACTAATTTACGCCAAGATGAGTGCAAAAATAGCGTGCCTTATACTGCAAAGATGTATTAAAGCACTATCTATCAATACTTTGCGCACGGCGGTGAATTCAAAAACCTTAATCAGAGTATAGATAGGTTATCCAACAAATTCTTGCTTAAATGATTATTATTAAATTACAAACAATGACTCTTATACTATATATGAGGTTGGTACATTTGGCTTGCCGAAATTTTAGAAAATTTTAAAATAAAGCTACAAACATTGATCATTCGAGAGTGTTTATTTTACAAATTTTGAGTTGGCGACTCAATATCCAAAGCCAATCAAAATGCCAATCAAGCATTAAGTCACAATGTTGTAATAGGGGTACCGCCCTGCAATAGTTGAGAATTTTTACCAGACTGAGCTTTACGATTAATGACAAGCAGCAGAAACTCTCAACAGTAAATTCTGAAGCATTGCGTTAAGCTGTTGAAATGAATCCTGCTTCCAGTGCTTATCCTCATTTGAAGAAAATAATCAAAGTTTCAGGAGGAGCCAGAGTGTACACAGGAATTGGTAATTCAGCAATGCAAAAACTGACTATAGATTTGTCAAATTATATTCGAGCGCTCGAACAATTTCTAGCCTGTGATAAATGTTGAGTACTTCATTATAATCCCCAGCAGAAGAGACATTGGCTATCACTTGTTTAAACGGCAGTGGGTTACCCCAAAAGTACATGAAAAATGGAAAAATTCTAATGAAGAATAACTTTATAGCTAATTTAAGTGATTATTATTTTAAAATAATTAGCAGCTTATCACGATGAACCCACAAGGTTTTCGAAGTGTTTCCTTTCATTTGAAATCATATGCTCTATACTCTATTAGTCAATAGCGAGTTACATCAGAAATAAAATTGATTTTAATTTTGATATTTTACTTCAATTAATCTACACTCTTGGGTTGATTTTTGGACACCCGATCCTTTATGGTAACTCTACAAAAAAAATCATAAGGGTTTAGATCAAATGAACAACTTGGCCAAACAACTCCTTCTCCGGTTTTTGCCTACCTCCGAACACACTGGAAACGAGATCAAGTTTTTCTGTGTTTTATATAAAGTAACTTTGCCTTACTGGTAATAAAAATCCTACTCTTTCTTTCGTCTTGCAATAGAAATAAATTTCTCAATAACTTCTTTGCAATAGAGTCGACATCCTTAGTCAAGAATATTAGACCTGCGTAGTCTTCCATTATGGGGGACAGCGCACCATACAATAACTTTCTGAAGGTGGTGTAGGTGTACAACAGACAGGTGGATGTTTAACTTATTTATATACCTATCTAAGAGAAAGTAGGCTTATTTAATATTAATTTGCTCATCTTCGATTAAAATTTTACATAATAAAATCGAATCTTCGGTCAATTTTTCTAGATTAAATACTACTGAATATGAAATTTATAGAAAAATAGATCAATTTATCGTGCACAATTCTGCTGATACTCGATTCTGATATTCAACTACTAGTAAAGTTGTATGGCTTTGACTACTACTGACCGTCTTAATGTTTTTCAGGGCGATATAATTTATTGATCGATTTATTTATAGCTCTTTATCAATAAAGGCTCTTGTCCTCAAACATGGTCATGTTTAAATTACTGGATTGGTCTTCTTATTGTGTTGTCGCTCAGTTTTATATAAGCTTCGTTAGTGTAAGTAGTCTTCGGCATCACCATTAGAGTTGATAATCATCTCAAAATAAACTACCAACTCTTATCATCTACAGTTACATAAACAAATGTTTTATTTCTATTACTAAAAGTGGAGTACAAACAACTCCTTTAGATACTTTTAGTGAACACTTCATATTTCAAGCAACAGCTTTTACATGTTTAGTAAGGCGTAGAAAACTTCATTTGCTGGAATCTACCACCAAGTAAATACACCAGCAATATTGCGACCTACAGAAGTCATTTGCATCAGGTACAAGACCGGGTTTGGTGTCCACTCTTTAAAAGTGTTCTCAAAACCTCACACAGCAAATGAGTTAGAATTTTTTCTCTCACCTATTTAGCACATTTTCCAGATTTTGCTTCTGGCGGGTATTTTTTTTCTCTATCAGAGTTGTGTACTAGAAACGTTAAATATAAAGTAATATTCTCTAGTCCAAAGAAGCTATGGCTTAATAGGCCAAAAAAAGTGCTAGTGACTCCACTAATCGTTACGTGATAAAAGCTTATACACATTTCATGCAAAAATGTTATACTTGCTGTACATGGACGGTATTGGGCTATTAAACAAATTCTCGAATAGATTATTTAACTAAATTTTGCCAATAATTAGTACTGACTAAATGGAGAATGTCAACCACACAACCGAGGATGTATTAGCCCAATTATTTTATAATCTACTCCTGTGTGATACTAAAAAAACTTTCCTATCGTAACTATAAAAAAATTTGAGAAGCAATCAAAAGGATTATTAAGAAAAATGTAATTAGTGATAATTGATTTAAGCCCTTGTCTTATTTTAATTAGAATATAACAGCATCTTCTCCAGTTGTGGTTTGTTAATTAAGAACAGTTTAGGAAAAAAAATTAAGACTTGCATATGTTTGCATATTTTAACCACACTTGCATCTAGGTATGCACATATTTTGAATATTTGTTAATATCGTACTACTACATCTAATCGGTATAGCTTAATTTAATATATAAAAACTAAATTTATTTCTAATATTACAATACATGAACGTTACTAAAGATTTAGAAAGGAACTTTCAAATATTTCCGTATAAGTTTCATCATATTTGTAAAACAATTAGAAAATTATGTTTTTTTTTGTATAACGTCCTAATTTCATACATAAAAAATAACGAAAAATTAAAAATGAAGCCCCCGTTATATTAATAATTGCAATAAAAATTTAAAGTAATCTATACATAAACCATTTGTTATACCTTATTTATTGTTCTCCTGCTACCCCTTGCTTACCCTATTCTCAAAGATTAAAACCCAATATATTTGTAAGTGGAAAACATATTTGTCGTTAATTCGAAACCACTTAGGAGCTACCAAAGCAATGGATTGCCAACTAGTCATTTGGAAGGCTAAGCTATAATCCAGTCATAATAAAATGTCAACCCCAACTCACGAATCAATTTTAAGTTCAAATAAAATTGTGCTAGCCCATATCCATTTCAATTTTGTCTAAGATGTCGAAAAAAATCTGGTCGAGTTTATCGACATTAAACCACCTCCTTTTTCCGAAGTTGAATTTCTCATTTGCTGGAAAGAAGACGCAAATGCACAGACGGGAGAAGGCCATTCAAAAGATTAAATAGATCGACTTTTATAATGTGATGTCCAATTTAGTGAAAAAGGTTAACACTTTTAGTTATGCTTGTTATAATAAAATAAAATATAATCTTGTTAGAATATGCCGACGACATTCCTATTTTAACAATAAATAGTTCAAAAACTATAAAAATATAAGTTAATAATTTAATTTATGCAATATAAACTAAAAGTTTATAATTCTAATATAAAATAAGGTGTTAATTAATGTAAAAAGGGGTTTGAAAGAAACTGCTGTAGAACATTGTAATAAACATTTGTCTCTTTTTTCATAGACTAGCCATCTATGCATTAGCAGCAATAATTTGAGCAAATAACTCTGTTGTACCAGTTCCAAACCTGGGACCTTCCCAAAATGTAAAAAATTGGGTCCAGCTGTATCTGCCTGATATCACCCTGTGAGTGCCCCTCCAAAGTTTCCTTGGATCTTGTCGGCTGCAGACAAAACGGTTGATGGCCATTATTATGTCATCTGTAGATAGACAGGTAAATAGCGCTTTGTAGCATTTCTCCTCCTTCCTTTCGTGTTTCACTTCCAAAAGTCCAAAATAATTCAGTCCCACGAATGTGAATGGTTTCTCCGGCACCGTAACCTGTACTTCTAGAAAAACTGCCATCTCCGATAAAACTATTTCGGCTCTCGTCATGCAGCAATCCAAACATCTATTTGCAACTTTTTCACAGCAATTTTTAGTCTACGTATCTAGTAACGCAGTCGCAGCTTATTACATATATTGTCAATAGCATGAAGTCCATGTATCTTATACCACCTGATTAGAAGTTGAGTGAAGTGATACGCCGGACATCATAGAATACCTAGCTGACACATTAGGAGACTTTTTGATGCAGCTATCGACGCAAATGACACCATCCTTCGGACATGAGTCTCATTAGGCGTAAGAAGTGCTTCACTTTTCTTCTCTCAAATCTTATAAGTCGTTACAGTGAGGCCTAAAATAATCTGAAGTTTTGTCACCTTTTCCACGTGATGCAGTAAAATTTCTCGCGAATCTTCCGACCCATGCAGTGACTAAAAAATTTTACAAAGCCGCTGAACCTGTTGACATCGGGTAACCAATTCTTCTCTGTAATCACTTTCTTAAGCCACTCTTCTTTGGGCACCTACACTCTGGAACTATGTCTGCAGGAGTCGCATTCCTAATTCCGCCATATAGATCATTTTCCTTGGTTGGAACCTATCTCCAGCAATATACGTACTACTTAAAGCGACTAGGATCCATAGTACGCAGCCAATAAAGAATGTTTCAGGAATCCGTACACATCACTGTCGTGCTAATCTTTAGATCTACTAAGATGGCTTGCAGCTCCAACCTCGGAATGAACACCGGCTTAATTGGTGAAACGCGGGACTTGGCTACTACAATGTTGTCAAAGATTTCGCTCAACAATCTCGTTCTTAGATAGGCTACTGCACAATAGGCTTGTTGACTGGCATCACAAAAAACGTACAGCTGCAATTCGTCGCATTTAGATATTTGAGGAACATAGCACCGTCTTATCTTAACATTTAAGAACTTTACAACCCGGCCCAAAAAACTCCTCCATTTTACTGTTAGGTCAAATTTGAGCTGCTTGTCCCATTCAATCGAAATTCTCCTAATATCTTGCAGCAGCATTATTTTACTCACTGTCAAATTGTCTAAGAATCCAAACGGGTCGTAATTTTCTTCTGCTTTGCTTCCGCCGCAATCCTTTTCTGTTCAGCGTCAATTTTCCTATGCTCTTTGGTTTCGAGCTCTGTTTCTTTCTGCTGTTTACGAAGTGTCGCAAGTCTTTCTTGTTTCCTAAATTCGGAAGGAGCAACAGAATAGCGTGAAGTGTGACGATATCCAACACTCCTGGAATGATGCGATGTGCGTGACGTATGGTCGCCGTTGTTTTTCCTAACCGTAGCGTTCTGCCAAACCCCTGAGTCAGTCGCCGTTGTCTGCCTGTTACGGAGCAACTAGAGTAGCTGAACCTCGTCACCAACTCCGAGACCTCGAGCAGTAACAGCAGCAACAATGGCGGACATCCTTCTTGTAAACACTGACATTAATTTTACTCCGAAGGACCACTTGTTTTCAATGAATGTCGGTGCTTGAAGGAAGGGGATGGACAAGAACGCAGGATACGGAGCGTTGCAATTTAAGAACGGACTAAAAACCTACAAACTGAACCCATCAAAGTCTGCGCCGGACAAAGTGATAGCTAAATCTCGGCGTTATTTGACTGCGTTTTTTTACACTAAACTAAACTCAGTTAACGACGCTGAAAATTAAAAAATAAATTTCCTTAACACACAACAATGACAACACAACATTTTTCACTGCTTCACACAAATAGTAGTGAAACAGTGAGTGTACACATGTATTTAATGACGCTGTCTTCTCTCAACGTCCTTTATTTGCGTCTCCAACAGCAATAAACTTTAGTTAATTTTCTTTAAAATCTGATTTGAAATATAACGGATATAGAGTTGCAAATTTGCAAAGATTAGAAACTTCGCTCGCTGGATCACTTTCAAAATAAAAGCAAAATTAACAAGTAAAACAAAACAAAGCCATACCTTCTATTCAACATCGATATTTTTGGACGACAGGCCTATCTGGATTAGAACTAAAACAAAAAAAGCTGCAAATTACCTCCAAAATAAACACAATTACTGCTTTCTAGGCATATTTTATGTTTAAAATAAAAGAACAAGCTACCTTTTGCGCAAACCTAGCTATCGATAAAAACTCCCGTTTCTAGATGTTCGTTTTGTTTATATTTATTCTTCCTGCTTTTGTGAAGTTACGATTTTGTTACTGTTATGTATAATATTTAAAGTTACAATATTTGTAATAAAGGTTTTGATTTTTATTTATCAATGAACAAGAAAGTCAAAACATATCCGAAATGTATTTTTGGCCTTTCCTAAAAAACGCAATTCTCTGAATTTATTTGATTTGATTTACAAACTCAATTGGTTATAATTAATTTTAATTTACTGATCTAGTTGCTATAATAATAACTAGATACGTCAAGGCATAAACAAATCAAATTTTAAGTTAAAAGTATTAGACCGTATTTAATGTAAAATTCACTGTAGCTTTGTGATCCATATTTTGCTGTTATTTAATTTTTGAAAATTAGTTATTTGAGAATCTAGCTAATAGCAACAAATACAATCAACAATATTTAAGAATATCATTTTTAATTTTTCTGAAAGTTTTCTATTTTCTATACTTTTTGAGGCTCAAAGCTCCTGCATTTCTTGAGTTTAAATATTGAAAATGATAGTCGGACAGGCAGACACACAGACTAACTGTTTCAAACTTTAATTGACACAAAAAGATTAGTGCAGAGCTTTGTCTAACTAAGCAGCATGTAACGGCATGTTATACTGTATACTTTCATAAATCTTATCCCAATAAACTAATTAAAACAAAAGATTTTTGAAAACCGTCTTTGAGTTTGAAAGGAATCATGCAGACAGATAAAGAGGACACAAACGAGCAGATTTGCATTCAAAGTACTTCCACTACTTAAAAATAAACCAATTAATGTTTGACTATCAAAAATCTTGAGAAAAGCACAACATAGCCTAATTTGCATCTTTTTCTTTAAGATGTCTACAATCTAAAATAAGTTGTGAACATAATAGAACTCTGTTGTAGCGTGACATTATTCAACTGCATTTTTTGAAAACCCTTAATAATGTCCTTTTCATAAAATAAAATGGCGGAGTAATACATTTTAACATCTAATTATTGCTACATTTACTTTACTAGCATTCCAATTCCTCTGTCTCATAAACTTGGCACAAAGCGCTAGAGCGTTTTATCTAGGCAAATTTATTGCCGCTACGACGTTGCATTTCAAGGCAATTTTTACGGGGCCGATATATCTATTAGCGGCAGATTTAGTATCTTTCAGTACGCCGCTTTCAAATCCAGCCTGTATTTGACTTGAAAAATGCACAATAGGAAACGTTGTCATGTCTCATTCGACTGCCTACTTGTTAGCTGTTGATAGATGTGTGGACGAACAGCCTACATTCGCGTATTCCGAAGGAGGTTAGAACGCGCAAAAACAAGTGTCCACTAGATGTTAACCCAAAACGAGTCCGGGTTCATCTGCACTAGCGCGATATACAAAGCGGAAGATGATTTTAGAGCATCCTCATACCACGCGTTTTTTGACACGGAAATCTTAATACTATAAATTGTAACAAGGAAGTTTATTTTAGTTATATTATTTTGAGGCTCAAATTTAACTATTAGGAGCAACTCTTTTAAAGCACGAAAATGAATTCTTTATTTTGACTGTAACAGTTTCTGAACAACGCTTAAAATTAGTAGTTAGTAATTTTATATTCTTCTTTTCTTCATTAGCCTGTGGTCATTCAATGTTGAACATAGGCCTTTTCTTTATTTTTTTATAAGTCTGTGTTTTGAGCTACCTTTGTCCATGTTAAACTTGCGGGAGGCCCAGTTTATTATTATACCGTTCGTCGTTCTATCTCTTTGGTATGACCAGCCTACCTCCATTTTAAAGGTGCTATATGTCTTTTAACATCTATTAATTTTGTCTTTTCTTTAATTTTCTTATTCCTTCTTCTGACTTTTAATTTTACATTCAACATATATCTTTCGAAGACTTTTTGGGCTCTAGCAAGTTTATCAATGAATGATCGTGTTCGTATTCATATCTGTGTAGCGTAAGTAAATAATAGGAGTACGCATTGGTCACATACAGATTTTCTCGATTTTGAAGGTATTTTTGGTTTTTAAGATTTTCTTTTGTTTTCCAAAAACTGACCATGCGTGGCGTGTGTGCATGTCGTTTTCCAAGAGTTGATTGAATTTTTTACATACCATAATCTGCTCTAAAAAAATTACATTATCAAGATCTTTGCCATCACAGCGTTGGCACTCTTCCAAGCACTTCCTTGACACGTCTTGTCCAATTGCTGCGGTTTCTCTCTTCTACGAGCCTTAAGTTGACGCAGATTAGTGAGAAGTTTTATGTAAACTCGATGTTTCAGATATTCCCACAGGAAAAAATCAGGTGGGGCCAGGTCAGGACTCCGTGGTGGCCAATTAATGTCACCTCTATGCAAAATAAGCCGGTTCGGAAACAATTCTCCAATTGCCTGTAATACCGCGCGTGCTGTGACTTGTGGCCCCATTTTGCTAGAACCATATTGTAGGGCTGTATCCCTCCTACACTTAAAGAGACGGACTAAAGAAATTACGAATCATGGCGATGTACCTTTTAGAATTGACAGTAAGTACCCGCTCATAGTTATCTTCAAAAAATACGGACCAATAATGCCCTTTGAAGCAATTGCAACCCAAACGGTGACTTTGGGGCTGTAGAGATGTTCCTGATGTTTTTCTCGAGGATTGTTTTCTGACCAAGACCTCATATTTTGACGGTTAACGTACTCATCTAAGTAAAAATGGGCTTCAATACTAAACAAAATGTCATCAAAGTTTTCAAACTGCAAAAGCATCTCGCGCGCAAAAGCGAAGCGTAACGGGTAGTCTGTTGCTTTCAGAGCATGCATTAACTGGATCTTGTGGGCATGAAAATGTAAGTATTTTTGCAAAATTCTCTAAAGGCTGTACCAGTTCAAATTCAAAACCGCTGCGCGTTTACGGATCTACCTTCGGGGATGATGCCGAACGCTAGCGCGCACGTAATCGATGTTTGATGGCATTCTCACTGTTCGCCGGCAGCCAACAGGTTTAGAGGTCACGGTAGAACCACTATGCTCGAACTTCTGAACCCAAAGCTTTATTAAATTAGCACTTGGCACTTGCTGCATGTCATAAAGCACATATCAAACTTGAAAGCGCCTATGTACAGTTGCGTAAGTATTGGTTTCGTAATAACTGCGCACACAAAAGACACGTTGCTCCCTCGGAAACTGCTTTATTGCAACTGACAAATTCCATGCTCCCTAATATTCCGCACATGGCCGCCCGTCCATTCCCCACTATTATATCTTGTTTAAATAGTGTACTTGGTATAAGATGTGGAAAACTAACTCCGTATTATTCATGTGGTATATAGATTGTTATTCCATCGGGCTCCTAGGAACAGAGACCAGTTGAAGACGCAGTCTACCAAGCTATTATAGTCTTAATACTACCATATTATTAAACCTAAGAGCTTTAGATAAAAGCAATACTTTATTCTAATACAAACATCAAATGAGCGACTACATCTTTAATTATAGATAATTGATTTAATTAAATTGCATGTCCAGCATCCACATAAAGAACAACAAACTTTTTCGTAAAATCTTTTGTAGTAAACAAAGATTACAAAGATAGATTCTAAATTTTTAGTATATAGATTCTTACCTTAACGTAGTCATTTTTTCCGCTGACAATACGTTTAAACGAGAAAAGGTCAAAAGATAACCACATCGATTCCTATCTATTGAACATTATTTCTGTGGATACATGTACTTAGCTTGTTTAATCACCAAAAGTAGAAAGAGATTTGTTATAAGTATTTCATATGTAGATACTCCCTAAAATGTTGTATTTGAATTTTTTGAAAAACGGGATCAAGCTTTTGAATGGCCTTTTATGATATTAGTAATATGTGAACTCCCACTATCATGGTGTATAATCACTTAATACACTCTATCTAGTCATTTTTTTCTAATTTCGGTTTCAAGTTAGCGTGTTGTTGGCAAAAATTCCTAGAAGAAAAAATTATATCTCTCACAACATTAACTTACGTGATACTAACATTTTATAGGAGAATTGCATGATTATTAGAAGTAAACCTTGTCTTTCTATTATTGGTATTGTTATAAGGCTGACGAGAAAACCGTAACATAGTGGTACTTATTTTTTTGTTCAAAATACATGAGTATTTGGGTGGCTACAATTCAACATATTGTCCAATTGACAACTGAAGGATGAAACTGTCTTCATCAAAACCTTTCTGTAAATATAATAGTATGTCTTAGCTCTTTGACTAAATATAAGTAAAAGATATTAGCAAAGTTGTTTGTGTGTCTTAACACTTTTAAAATTAAAATTACCAACTAATCTGCTTGTAATCAATTTATAATAAATAAACAAAATTATAAGACAAATCATGAGTATAAGATGTCTTAATCTGTTTCATAATTCGAGTTCTAGCATTCAGACAGGTCACGTATCATGCCCCGTTATCGCTGCAACCTTTCTATGAAAGTGCCACTTTCAATTAATATTAAGTGCCAAAAAATATAATAGATCACCGAACTTCGGAGCACTGTATCATTGCCCATAAAAAAGTGTAGAAAAAATATCAATGGAGTCTTGAAATCCTGCTTGAAGAAAATTGATTCTTTGTCTTACGTCAACAGGACAAACTCAAAGATATAAACATACCTGATAATAAAATCATTAAGAAATATGTTACAACTGAAAATTTGGTGTTTTGCTCAATGGATCTCTAAAATACCAAAAACTTATAAAAGACATACAAACGCAGATCATTTTACAACGGATTTGTCTTATAATATCCTAAAAATCAATGTAACAAAACTTTTCTCGATACTCTGTGGACAATGAATTTAAATTTCTATATATATTGCAACCAAATTTCAAAGCCCTTGTCCATAGTTATCAAGAAGGATGTCTTAGTCATTATCTAGAAAAGAATCACAAGAGGAACTAGAAAATCTCCCAATAATTAAGTTATCAATGCCGATATGTGCAGTTAAACTAAAAACTAACGATCAACCAAGCTAAATTTATAGAATCAACAAGTTTTAACACTTCATAATTACCGTAGAATAATGCAGACATTTGCGTAATACCCTCCAGCATCACAAACGTCGCTATAATCATACTAAATACTATTGTGTCCTTTCTCCACACTGTATAAAAGTCCTCCCCGCAATATGTAAATTGCGGTAAAAGATTAAAATACAAATTGGGTGGATGCAAGTACAATCCTCAAACTTTAAAAGTCCTGTAAATAGAATAGAAGATATTGAAAAAACCCTATTTAAATATTACAAAAAAATCCTTCCTTTTGTCTACAATAATTCACCCACAACTTAAACGACCGTTTAACTTCGTTAAGTAGCATCTTCAATCAAATCTTCTAAAAAATTTTCAGCTAATTGAGATCTTCACTACAAATCTCTTATCCCTTTTCCACAACGACCCATAGCTAGTTGCTTATCTTTAACATCAAACACGTAACTGAATTGGCAATAGAGTCAAAACACTAAATAAGCATAATTTGTGCTACAGAAACTCAGATGTCTGAATATCAAAATATAAAATATGTTGACAAGATAGAAATGCTACTTTTGCAATTGGCTGAGTCGCAACAAACTATTCAAAGTTGTTTCCATAAACTTAAAAAACGTGCAAACACACGTTAGCTTCCAAACCGTTAACTCATTTAACTTTATATACAATTATAATTAACTAAACAAGCCGCTGCTCGAAACAGACTTGCACCTGATCTTTAACATTATCTAATCTACTCTTGTAATAGACTACCTAGTCAGAAACTTCTCAGGAACAAAGTTACTCAACGTGTCAGCTGATTACATGCTTGATATCCGAGCACCTCCCGTTTGCACATATTTCCATACAAACATAAACTTGACATTCTGGATATTGTTATGAAAAGAAATCTTGATAAAGTTATTTACCAAACTGTTATTGCTGAATTAAACTCCAACCGTCTGCCTGTAATCCTCACCAATAAAGCAGCATCCATTAAATATCAAACTGAAGTGAAATCGAGAAATGTCGTAGTCCACTGGAGTTATTTTATCCATACCTGCTCATAAAATTTAACTACCCAAAAAATACTTCAGTGCACAAATACTCCCGAATAATACAATAGTAACAACCACAGCATCCTACGTAATTGTCAAAGATAAATGCAAAGATTTTGCATTTACAAATAAACCTTACCCCATTAAATTGTAGTATATCAGCATTATTTTTATTTTATAGCCAAACGCTAATTTCAAATATAAACATTTTGAAAATTATTAAAGCTCTTCCCAGCTCTTCTCAAAAGTGCAAAAGGTTAGAGTACTTTCCCTTTACAAAGATGAAAAATTTTTAAATATAAACTTTTCAACTTTATTTAAGGTTTTAAAAGAAGCGACTGGGTAAACAAGGTACCACCCTGAACACCAATCCAGCGTTTCAAGTGTGGCTATTCCATTTTGCATCAACTCCAAGGTTTGGCTAATACCATTAAGTAGGATTCGAGTAGCAACAATGCACAGTAGGAGTATTTTTAGACATTTTGTAGAAATTGGACTGTATCTGGCACATTGGACAAAAATACAAAATGCTACACCAAAAATTCCAGTCTTTTCTCTTCCCCCCTTAATAACTTTACTTCTTCTTCTTCTTTCTCTTTTCCCATTTATGCCTTACAGCGTTAGGGCCTCTATCCATTTCTTGTAGTTGGTTCTTTGCATCGCTAACGTCCTAGTTTCCTGAATGGTCTTCCCTCTTTTCCTTGCCAACTCTTTGATATTATCCTCCCATTTGATTCGGGGCCTGCCTCTCTTCCTCTGTCCTTCTGGTCTGGTTTCAAAAATTTTCCTCGGGTATGAGTCAGCTCTCATTCGCATAAGGTGTCCGTACCATTTTAATTGTTTGTTCTCCAGTTCTTCTATTATTGGCTGCTGTTCTAATTCGTCCCTTGCGCTTTTGTTCCTAACTCTATCTCTCCTGGTCTTGCCCACTACTCTCCGTAGATATTTCATCTCAGAAGCTTTTATTTTTGATCTGAGTTTATCCACTAATGTCCAAGATTCCGCTCCGTATATTAGTGCAGGTGTATAGATGGTTTATTAAAGTGTTATTTATTTGGTAGTATATTTTGTTTGCTTTACTTAGTCTGTGTCTAATGTCCTCTTCTATTTTTCCATCTTTACTGATGATTGTTCCAAGGTATTCCATTTTATCCGCATATTCCAGTTGTTTATCTTCTATCAGAATGGCAGTTTGTTCTATATTATCTTCTCTTGTAATGTGCATAACTTTACTCTTATTAGTGTTTATCTCCATTCCTTTTTCCTACAGGTTTCTTTTGCAAATGTTTATGTTATTTTGTAGTGTTTGTGCATTTCCGGCTATTAGGAGTATGTCATCTGCATAAATTAAATCTTGGGTCATTACTGGTGTTAGATTATGATATCCTATTCTTGTTCTTCTGGTTTCATTTTGCATTTTGTTATTATATTATTCATGTATATGATGAATAGCAGTGGACTGAGACTGTCTCCTGCTTTACCCCTCTATTCATGTAGAATTCCTCAGACTTGTGTCCATTTAGTCTTACTTTGCCTACTACTTTTTGTTGATGCTTTTATTATTCGTATTAACTTTTGGCTTGTCTCTAATTCTTCCAGTGCATTCCATATGTGCCTTCTTGGTACCAGATCAAAAGCAGCCCTAAGGTCTATAAAGGCCAAGAAAGTGTCTCTGTATTTGTCTATTGTTTTTTCTATTATGTTTCGTATTGTGAATATATGGTCCTGGGTTTGTCTGCCGGGCCTGAACGCAGCTTGTTCCTGCTCCATTTTGTCCTCAATCTCATTTCTTAATCGTTTTTCTATGACTTTCGAGTACACTTTACCGGGCACTGATAATAAACATATTGCTCTATAGTTGTTGCAATTAACTGTTTCTCCTTTCTTATATATGGACACTATGATATTTTTCTCCCAGTCCTCCGGTATCTTTTCTGTTCTCCACGCTTGTTGAAATATTATCTTGAGCCATTTTATGATTGTTTCTCCTCTTATCTTGAGCATTTCTGATGTAACCTCGTCTTCCCCGGGTGCTTTTCCATTTCGTGTTGTTTTTAGTGCTTGTTTTATTTCTTCTTCTGTAATATCATCGTTTTCATTCTCCTGATCTACTCTTTCCATTTCTGGTTCTTCTTGAATATCTTCTTAGTTCTTAAATTTATTGTGGTAGTGGTCCCTCCATGCTCTTAAAACTCCTTCTAGTTTTCGTTCTTTGTTCTTTATATTTCTTATCGGTTTTGCTGGATTGCCTTTTAGTCTTTTAATTATGTTCCTGAACTGTTTTTGGTTTTCTACATAGTTCTATTCTATCTTTGTGCCGAACTGTTCCCAGGAGGCCTGCTTTGCTTGTTTTATCGCCTCTTTTGCTTGATTTCTTTTTTGTATATAATGGTTTCTGTCTTCTTCTGTATTTGTTCTTTTATATCTGCACCATGCTTCTTTCTTCAACTTAATCTTCGCTTTTATTTCTTCGGTCTACCATCTTGTTCTTTTCTTTAGACTGCTTTGATTTACCATTTTTGTTCCACATATTTCTCTGGCTGTTTTAAGTGTGGTTTCTTTGAATTTCTGCCATTTCTCTTCTAGCTTCCAGGGGGTCTCTAGCTGCCCTTCTTGTGTTTCGAGGTTATTTAATCTATCTGTAATTATTCTTCTATATTGCTCTCTTGTTAGTGGGTTTTCTAGATTTTCTAATTTGATTTTTTCGTACTTCTTCGGTACTTCTATTTTTGGTTTTCTAAATATTGTATCTGCTATCACTAGTCTATGGTTTGTGCTTAACTCTGCTCCTCTTATCACCTTGACATCATGTAATGCATATCTCATGCTTTTGGTTATGGTTATATAGTCCACTACGGTTTTGTGTCCAAGTTGTTCGGCTTCGTAGGTTATTTTGTGTATCGTTTTATGTTTAAACAGAGTGTTTCCGATGAGTAGTTCATTAGTGATACAGAAATTGATCATACGCTCTACATTGTTGTTTATTTCTCCCTCTACTCCGTGTTCCCCCATTGTTCCGTGTCCCATCTCTTTGTTGTTTCCGATGTGGGCATTCCAGTCTCCCATTATTATTAGATGGCGGTTCTTGTTTTGCATTTTTTCTACTGTTCTTTGTAGGTCTCCATAGAACTGTTCTTTTTCATTCAAGTTAGAACTTTCTGTAGGTGCATATATTTGTACTACCCCCACTTTCTCTTGCAATGCTAAGTCTACTGTTATTATTCTGGGGCTTATGGCCTCCCAGTTGATCACTTTTGATTCTACGTCGTTGCTTAGAATGATTCCCACTCCTTCTGTTATTCTATTTCCTACCGGGGTTCCTGCATACCGAAGTGTGTACCCTTTATCTAGTATCCTTATACCATTTCCTCTCTTTTTTATTTCTGCTACTCCCAATATTTGTTTTGTATTTTATCATCTCCTCTACTATTTCTTCCTCTTTTCAATTAAGTGTGGTAATATTCCATATTCCTATTCGTAACCTATTTCTCGCCTGTTGTTGCCTTTTATTCCGTCCTAGTCCGAGGCTTCCTATTTTTCTCTGAATCATCGTACCTCAAGTGGGTGATTAGCCCAACGTCAAGGGCCCGTTACCTCGGGACAACTGGTGCCGGGTTATACCCCCCGGTACTGGGTCGCCAGAGCCTCGTCAGTTTTCCAGCAGGGTGTACCGCGTGGTGTAGACTACCACCTCTCGTGCAGGTGAGGTTGACATTTGGGGCCTTTAGGATGTTGTTGGCCCCCTTACACCCCTAATAACTTTACATTTGCCATAATAGTTCCTATTTTCCTTTCTGAATGCAAACAACTCTAAGTTGGAGTACCACAAGACAGCGTATATGGTATTATCTTATTTAACATTTATATGCTGACGACACAGTTTTTTTAGCTTAAAACGAAGATCCGTACCAATCCATAGTACAGTAGCGTACTATCTTCTGGGGCAACTCTAAAAAACGAACCTAAAGAAAATACTTTTCGGGATAAAGTATTAAAGATATTAGAAGACATTCTTTAGTTTATAAAAACAAAGAACTTGAAATAATACAATTCAACTACACATTCAAAAAATTACAATCAAATTTTATGCCAATCTACAAATTTACACGAAGCTAGAGAGGCGGTTACCTCAGGATATATATATTTGCCGAATAGGAATAGTACAATTGCCCGATCTTACCTATCCCAGAAGAATCTCAGAAGTGACGAAATGCCTTCAACATTATGTTTATTTGTTTAGTGTAATTTTCTAACTACCACGTGTAACATAGTATTTTGTAGAGCTGACTTTCTAAATAAGAAAACCTCTTTTACACAATTCTTAGCCAAAATTGAAATGTGTCAACTATAAAATTCTATAATCTTAGATGTTACGATACACAGCCGTTAACAAACGACAAAGCATATTTTTCAGTATCTTATCGATCTGAAATTTCGAGTAATTGGATTAAAAACTGAAACGGCGGCGCAGCTGAGTATGACCTCCAAGCTTTAACTTCCAGTAGGTTTCGTGCTCTCGTGCCCGAACCTAAACAATCAATTACCGGCCTGAATTAGCACGTCTGTTTGCGACACACGCGATAGCTGACCGAAATGCAGCCCATATTCCGCACGAAGCGAAAAGGTCGCTTTAGACCTCTACGGATGTCAGGTCCGCGTTCTGGACATTGCCGGGTCCACTGGCCGCGGCCGCTGCCGGGCCCGGAATGCGGAGTTGATGGATTCACATGCTACGTCAAATAAATGCGGGTGACTCAAAATATGTCAGAATGTGAAAAATTTGTTAATTATAAGCACACTTAGCTGAAGCGCAAGAATTAGATTTTTAAATGGCCCCGAATTTCTTCACGGCGCTGTCTGAGGACGCGCCGAGCAGCCACAGTCGTGCATAGAATTATGCATCGATCGGGCGCAGATGTTTTCACATTTTTGCAATGATAGATATTGCCATAGGCGCATAATATATACTGGAATTTACTGTTGCTGACAGTATAGATATTTATAAGTTATTTTACAATTTATGTTACTGGATGTCCCAAAAAATGAATTAACATGCCTAGGAGAAGGGCAATAATGAAAAGTAAAAAGGAGAAAATATGTCGAGAATTACATGAATAGATAGAGAAAAATAAGAAAAAGGGTAGTTAAAGTCAAACAACTGGTACAAGATAAGAAGAGCTTTCCAAAGTGGATCGTGGATCTCAAACTTTAGCGTAAGAAAGAAAGATAGAGAAAAAGAAAAAAACTATTGACATAATAAGATACGTAATCATGTATCAAAGTTTTGACATGATAGAACAGTTTTAAATGTCGAATAAAATCACACAGGATATACATAATAAGATACTGAAGTGTTTACATAAATATTAAAGAAATTGCTACAAGCAGCTACCATAATAAAACATACAGGACATAATATTTTGAGGAAGTAGTGTCTGTTACCCGTCATTTAGAAAAATAAAGCTCGAGACGAGCTGAAGACATTTTTACAGGTAATAATTGACTTCATCCATTAGAATAAATTAACAATTAAAACATTTGTCTATAATATACTAAAAATGTGCAAAAATTATGAAATTAGCGCTGTATGATCAGAATATCACTGTGTAGTGTACCGGTACTCGATACCCACCACGATCCATTTCTTTTCCATGAAAACAGGAAATGGTATCTTATGCAAAACTATTTTTATTAGAAATATACGAAAGATAATCCAACTATTTATACAATTGGCATATTCCAATAAACTTCTTTAATAATCACACTTCCTTGCATCTTTTTAACACTTAAATCACTAAATATGGTATTGAATGAAATGCATTTATTTGGTTTCATTTCTTAGGTGTTCTATCTTCCTAGTTTCATGTTTTTTTTTATTGGATTCTCTTTATCTTCTTTAACTTAAACAGTCCGTGGAAGGGTTCCTAAAAATGCCAACAAAAACAAAAAAATGACAGCGAGCTCTTGAAATCAGATTGAGAACCGAATAAAAACTACTTGTTCGAACCACAAAACTTCATTATTTAAAACAAATACTTCCTAAAAGAAACAAATTGAATATGTTAATAATATCATTTATCAAGGCAAAAACGCTGCTCTAACTGCTGCAATAGGCACCTCTAATCAGGCTGAGGCATCATCAACACCTACAAAAAATTACACCAATATATTTACACAACGCAGATAAATTGAACTGCCAAGAATTATTTGCGAAACTTAAAACGCAAATAAGTTTTCAACAGTCAATAAAAACAATCAACTAAGAATAAACCTAACAGCCCTAGAAGATTATCGTTAGATGACAAAACTCTACAGCGAAAATAAGCTAAGCTACCACACTTTCAAGGACCTTGAAGTTAATAAACTCTCAGTGATAATCCGAAACATTCCAGTATTACTAACAGGAAAAGAAATTAAAACTAAACTAGCAACCCTAAAATATAATGTTAAATAGAGTGTTAGGCTTTATAACAAATATAGATATCCATTCCCTCTATGCGCAGTTGATCTTGGAAATAGACAAGAAGGTAGAAAAATATTTAACTTAATGATACTTATTTACGATATAATTGAGGTTGAACCAGGAAGAAGATCTACAAAAGTGTGCAATGTAAGAAATGAAAGCTAAATGACGACACGCGTAATTACTGCCAGTCACAAACACCCTGTATAAAGCGCACAGGAAATTATCTATATGTCAACTGCTCCAAAAAAACCGAGTGAGGACGCCCAGAGTATAAACTGTCCACAAAGGCACCCCACAAACTATAAAGCATTCAGCTACTTCCTCAAAATAAAACAGTTGACCAACTACAGCTAGAATACCTCTATAAATTGGCAATCAACTCCTGGCCAGTACCAAGGTCGCTCACCCCAAACTACTGTTAACTCCCCAGACGATTCCCAAAACGTAACTGGCCTCATCACAACTATCTTTAAAAATTACTTATTCCGCACTTAGAAAAACTAACTCAACTATTAGTTACACTTCCCACCCTACTAACTAATGCATCCATATAACCAGAAAATATTAACTAAATTAACCTTGATCATTTGGAATGCTAATGGTTTTAAAAATTAACGTTCAACGTTTATTGACTTTTGGTTAGATATAACATAGGCATTGTAAGCATCACCGAAACACATTTTATTACTACTGAAATGTTTTGTATACCAGGATATCAAATTTATCAAAAGGACAGAGAAACTGATAAGGCCTCGAAAGGTGTCGCGATTATAATAAAAACAGACTAAAACACCACCTACTTCACCCCAGCGATATAACAAACATTAAATCTATTGCTATACAAATACACACGGAAAGTAATCGCTTCTTGAAAATGATCAGTACAGACTGTATGTATGCACTGTTGGACTGCTTGCCCAATAAAAACAGACATAGCTAAATTATTCCATTGCACAGAGGTCACGTTGTTACTAGAAAACCTAAACTTCAAAAACACAATTCGGGGATGCCGAGTAACAACCCCGGAGATTTTAAGACTACGTACCATCACGGCAAACCATAGTATATTAATTTCAGCCCCAAACCAATTTACCTATTAACCATGTAGAGCGGATCATCAGCCGCCAAATGTTACGACCGAAAAGTGAACTATACAGTAAATTTAAATTTAAATATAGGAATTTCAAACGAAAGCTAAAGCTAAAACAGTAACCTGTGGAAACGGCGCTTTCCCGCAGAAATTGGTCCCCTGTGCTGTTGATCCTGGGGGAATTCCAGGAAAAGGATATAAGGGTGTGGGAAAAAGATAGGACAAGTTACCCCAATCTTCACAGCGAAACCAATCGGTAGCATTTTTCCTGGTGCAAAGGTTCTTTTTTCGCTCCTTGTCGAGTCAGAAGCAAAGAAAAAAATGGACCTAGTTTTACAGGCAAAAATTTTAATTTTAAATACAATCGGTAAACAAAACTACCTCCGGGAAGAGGTTTTTTTGGCGCACTTACAGGCACTGCAGCCTTAAGGGCTTATTGTGCCCACTAACATGCACTTAATGCTAGAACATTCACACACCCATGGGTTGAGCGAGACTCGAACTCGCGCGCGCTCGCTAGAGGACAGAGCCAGCTGGTTGAACCATCTGAGCCACCGCGTCCCCCCGGGAAGAGGTTAATCTGGACGGCAAAATATCGAATTCCGCCACAAAATTAGCTTTCAACAAAAACGGCCTTGCAAAAATGGAAACTTCTGCCGCTACATAAGAACATTCAAAAACCAATACAAGAAATAATCACAAGTAAACTGGACTCTGATCATCTTCCAGTAATCATGTCTTTTTGTGACTTATCACAGATAAAGCCACCTATCTCCGCTAGAATTGAATACACGATGGCTATACAAGAGAGTATACAGACGGTTACAACGCTGCGAAAACAAAGAAATACCACTTCACTTAATTTGACTGCTAATCATATAAAAAACTAATCAAATAAAAAATAAATTCAGAAGACAATGGCAAAGATCTCGGCTACCTTACTATACAGAACAAAAAAAAACATTTAGTCAAATTTAGATACCCTTAAAATAAAAAATAGAACAGTTACCTGAAAGAAATACATTCCGGAGGCTCCATCATATGACCGGCAACTAAAAGACTGCTAAGACAGCCTAACTTCATTTATCTATTACTTGTAACAATCTACACCTACGAAGAGGAAAAATCAAAAATTCCAGTAGCGTGCCTAAAGCAGATTTTCACACCAAACCTAGTCGAACACGACCTCACCCTCTGCTACAGGCAACTTCCAGATGCAAAAGATCGCAAAAATTGCCCCCGGTATCTACTCAAAAACTCAGGCTGTATATAGGTATATATTCTTCCTAAGCGTGAATCCCCTGACCTTATAAACAACGAAATATAAAAACATCTACCAAAAAAAGCAATAGCCTTCCTAACTTCAATCTTTAGAGGCTGAATTAGAATAGAATACTTTTCATTGCCTTGGCAAACTGCCAATATACAAAACGGGGAAGGATAGTCAAAATCCTGTTAGCTACAGACCCATTATCTTAGTCAAACTCTTGGAAAAGGTTAGCCCCACTAACCTACAAGACTTTCTTCTGGAAAATAAAGTCATCCAGCCACACCACTTTGGATTTAGACCGTCACACTCAACCGCCCACCAACTTCCAGTCTTTCTGGATATAGAAAGAGCCCGCCGCTAATGTATGGCTGAAAGGACTCCTATGTAAGATGATTAAGTTAAACATCCCGACATATATAATCAAAATTTATAAACTCATTTTTAGGAACCAGGACATTTAGAGTAATAAATCAATACTACTCTGTCCAATGTGAAAACAATAAAAGCGAGAGTTGCTCAAGGTAACATTCAGGGGCCAACCTGATTTAATCTATATGTCTATGATCTGCCTGCGCAATCCTCACCAAGAGCACTACAATTGAGACAGAAATAGGATACTTTCAAAATGCAAAAAATCTTACTTGTGACTAGTTTCAGAAATAAGAAATACAAATAAACTCAACCAAAACCCAAGTGAATATTTACACACTTAAGGGTTATGTGAAACTTTCATCGATTAGAATAAAAAATGTTGACATACCATAGAGGTACCTGAAAGTTTACCTAAATGCTAGACTCAGCTGGGAACATTATCTAAGAAAACTTAACGAATATTACATTAGACTCATCATATTTTATCCACCTGTAAACAGTAGGTCCCAACTCAAATCTAAATGCTCACTGTTGATAGGTAAGACCATTTCTGATCAATACTAATTTAGGCATGGCCAATATGGAGTAGCATAACCAAAACGTTACTAAAGAATAAAGTGCTACGTACAAATACATCAAGAGTTAAATGTTCCTCTTATAACAAACTACAAAAATTAAGTGGGAACTTCTTTAACAAATTTGGCAACAAAACTAAATCTCGGTCAAAACTTAGATACAAGACTAAAGCGTAAGCTTTCCTAAAACTTGCTTGATATGTATTGGCCTTAGCGAAATTTTAATTACAATGTTAGTCAGAGGTGTGAATGTACTCACTTAATCCTCTCTTCAAATAGATATTACTCCTGAGTCATAATTTTGTATATTATACATTAGCTGGGTATATTATTATGACTGCAGAGCCACCTATTTAAAATAATAAAAAAAACTTTTTATAGATTTTCTGCTCCTATATTCGTTGGTTTATAACTAAAAGACAAGATTAAGTCAATTTAATGCCTTAAAAAATGTCCATTCGCTAGCTGATCAGACTACCTTTTTTAGAACTGAATAATTTACAAAAGTGATGCTGGATACTACACATATAGGGTAATCCAAAACAAATTTTATGGTGTTTTTCTAAATATTGGAATGATCCAAATTCTATTGCTATCAGTGCAAAGCTAGGTATAAAATATGATATCGACCAAATGCCCCCACAACTCCGCCGACATGCGACCATTCTTTCAGCAAAGTTTTCCATAATGATTTTCCATAAATGCGGCTCTACTTCAACAATTATAAATCTGATGTTTTTTTAAGATCTATAAGGTCCGCCATATAACTTTTTTTTAAAATGCTATAAATAAAAAACTACTGAATATTTTTCCAATTTTTTTTTATTTGAAAGTACAATCCTTCCGGTTAATAATGGAATATAACTTGATTCATATGGCTGCCTTGGCTAGCCATGCAGTAGCCTATACGATCGGTCCAATTTTTAAGTACATTTTCGATTGTATGCAGCTCTATTTCAGCTATGGCTGCACGAATGTTGTCCTTCAAAGCCTCAATTGTCTCTGGTTTGTCGGCGTAACACTTATCTTTGACGGCTCCCCAGAAATAATAGTCCAACGGTGTCAAATCGCAGCTCCGAAGCGGCCAAACGACATCAGAATTTTGAATGATAATGCGATTTCCGAAGACAGTGCGCAAAAGATCGATTGCAACGTTGGCTGTGTGGCACGGAGCGCCGTCTTGTTGAAACCAAATGTCGCAAATATCTTCCTCTTCAATTTCTGTGAACAAAAATTCGTTCAACATGGCCCGATAACGCTCACCATTGACTGTAACAGCCGCTCCTTGCTCATTTTCGAAGAAAAATGGTCCAATGATGCCTATGGACCAAAATCCGCACCAAACAGTGACTCGTTGTGGGTGCATCGGCTTTTCTTCAATTGCGTGCGGGTTTTCTGTGCCCCAAATGCGGCAATTTTGCTTGTTGACATACCCACCGAGATGGAAATGAGCTTCATCTGAAAAGATGATTTTTCGCCCAAAATCAAGTCGATCCCAAGCCCATGAAGCGAAACGAAAACGCATTGGATGGTCAGTTGGCTTCAATTGCTGAACCAATTAGACTTTGTACGGCGTCATAGCAAGGTCTTTACGCAAAATTCGTCTCAATGATCTCTCCAAAATGTCCAATTGTTGAGAACGACGGTGAACTGATGTTCCTGGCGATTCACGCACACTCTCGGCAACAGCAACGATATTCTCGGGTATACACACTGTTTTTGGTTTTTCACGCGTTGGTTTGTCAATAAGCATGCCAGTTTCTCTCACTTTTTTAACAAGATAAAGCACATACGGGGCTGACGGTGCCTCTTTTCTTCCCATTTCCGTACGTAATTTTCGCACACATTCTGCAACATTACCATGATTTCAAAGTAATGTCGCAATATTTTCCAGCGTTCTTCAAGCGTATACACAACCATTTTCGTTCAGCGGAAGGATAAAACTAATTTTCTGTCAAAAATGTCATGAGCTAAGTGTTGTCATTCATCGAATAACCGCTAGTTCAAAAAAAAACGTTAGATGGCGGACCCTGTAGAATCACTGAAGGTGTGTTGTCATAAACCCTTTTGTTCAAACAAAGGAAAAAGACTAATGGATTAAGAGTGCAAGATCGCAGTGGCCAATCGATGTCACTTCTCTGCGAAGTAATACGACTAGGAATCATCAGCTGTTGTGTTCTCTAAAATCCAGTTTACAAACGTCTGGTATTTCTGGTGGTTTTTATTTAACTTTGTTATGTGTTTAAATATCAACTGTACAAACACAAATTTCCAGTATTCACAAAACGCAAACGGCACTTAATTCTTCTTCTTCTTCTTCTCTAATCCTTCATACTCTTCCGAGCGTCGGGTGGCGCTTAATTCAAATCCTAAAATTCAGTTTGGATCATCCCGTAGGCGAGGCGGCAGACTTGTTATTTTCCTAACGCGAATTTTTTGTGCCAGTCCTGACAATCAACAAAGATTTACCTTCACAACTTTTTAAATATTTAAATATTTTACGGCAGCCTTGATTATCACAAATTTATGAGAATACTTTCCGCAACTCTCGGCAGCTACGCATTTTTCGGAACACATTTCACTTTTATTTTTCCACTTAAAACTATTCGATTAAAAATTCAGCAAACATTCAGATATAAATTCCTTCCCCGGGGATTCCAAACGCGCCGGTACGCTAGCGTTAATTATGCGCCGGCTGTCGCAGAAGGAATTAATCAAGCCGCCGGTAATGGTGCGGAATGCAGTGCGTTCCGAGCCCAAATTTTGATTCATAAATTGACAGCCGAAAGCGCTCCCGACCCGAAGCAACCCGGCTTTCCTAGAATTCCGCTTTGGGGGAATTAAAACGGCCGCGCGCCGTTAATTAACATAAAATACATAAACCCGGCGCATTATAAAAATAAATTGATCACAAAATATCTCGTCATAAAAAGTAAGCCACCGAAACGCATATCGTATAATCGGAGAGGCGGCGGGAGCGGCCGGCGGCCCGAAATTTCTCATCAATATATCGTCCTGTTTAACGGCCGCGCTCTTCGGCGTTAACGCTTTTGACATGCCATTAAAACAGCGAGCATCGTCACATACATATAAACCTCCTACATTACAACGATTTTTCTTCTGGCACGCCGGCCAGCTTCGTTGCCGTCTCTTATCTCGGGCGGTGACGCCTGGAAGAGAGAAGCCAAGTGCTGAGATTAAAATCTACCTGGACAAAGTGCTTTAATCATTTACACCGGTAGCCGAATGTTATGTGGATTTTTAAATCGTCAGTTGAGACCCACGCATCCCGGATTATTTTCGCCGGTGACAAATGGCTGCGACGCCGAGCGACAGGCTCGTAGTTTCACCGGCGACTATTGTTGTTGCAATAGCATACCATGCATACATAACTTCCAATTTACCTGACTCAGAAAGTTAAGTAACGAGTAATTTGTTTAGTACAGGTATCCACATGTCCGAATACTACCTCGTACCTCGCTAACCTGGACGCCACACCGATTTCGGATTACTCACTATGGACAGCAACCAAAAACATCAAGCGGCAAATCCAACCCATCCCCCCGATTCAAAAAGAAGACGGCACTTTGGGCAAGATCAGATAAACAAGAGGTTGAAGTCTTTGCTTCGTACTTCGAATCAATTTTCCAATCTCTACCATTAACCTTGTTACCCCTACCAGACTTATCTAAAGTCACTAAAATAAAAGAATTAATTAAACATAACCGAAATCCCAAAAATTGCCACATTTAGATCTTATTACCGAATATCTTATAAAAGAACTTTTCCGTAAAGGTCTAGTCATGTTAACAATAAACTACAACGCAATTCTAAAGCTGGGTTACGTACCGACTCAATGGAAGGTTGACCAGGTGATTTTAATACTTAAACCCGGTAAACCAAAAAATGCTGCTTCTTCCTACAGACCGATAAGTTTGCTTCCTCAATTAGGCAAATTATTCGAGAAATTACGTGCTAAGAGACTAGATCCAATCATCGAAGAACTGAGACTTATTCCGGATCACCAATTTGGCATCCGTAAGGGATACTCAACGGTAGAACAAGTTTACAGGATTGTCGATGTCATCAACAAAGTATTTGAAGATAAGCAATATTGCGCTGTCGTAAGCATTACTGGCCATCAGTATAAACTATCGATTACGAACAAAGTGCTATTTTACAAGGTTGCGTTTAAAACCATATGGTCTTACGGTCTTCAGCTCTGGGTCATTGCCGCCACCTCTCCGATACAAACCATAAAAAGATCATTCTATCTAACCAAAGAGTAGAAATGCCAACATCTCGTGTTACTGGGGAACTTACCTGGGGTTCAATGTATCGTCAAATAAAACTTAAGTAGTAATAAAGTCTCAAATATGAGTTGCATTCCGCGTTTTACTTTCATGCAGTAAGGAAGTGTTCCGAGCTCGTAGCGATAAGTGAGTGCAACGCGCGGAAATCGTTGACCCTCGGGTCACCTATATCAGTGTACCTCAACTCATATAAACTATTTTTACGTTATATATTTTTGAAACACCAGCGAACTAATCGCAAGTCATCAACATGAATTACAATAGCAGCAATTATTATTATCAACAGCCAACAACTGCACAACAGGGTTTCCAGCCTCCCATTAATTTCAATCAGACGACAAGCCAGGTAATACCAATATCTCCTGTTATAAATGCTTCTTATATACCTATTAACCAGCAATATATACCCCACACACAAATTCCAAACACATTTTCCCAAACACCGTTACAGATACATAACCCTATCACATCAACGCAATCAAATAACATGCTTAATAACGATGCAATAAGTAACACGAATACCTCAGATTCTGAAAACGATGTTGAATTATCTAATGCGCCAAGTAAAGATTGGCAATGTGTCAGAAATAATAAACGTAAACGAATATCTAAACAACCAGCATCAGCGAACACTATGATACCTACTATAGATAATAACAGATACTCGCTCCTCACAAATCTTACTGATGCGGCTGAAGTAGAAAATACATCAAACACACAGCAAAATAAAACACTTAAACCACCACCAATATTTGTACAAGGGGTTACGGACTTTAATGAAATGTTCGCAGCACTAACAGATGATGTATAATCAGACAATGCAAAACTAAAGCACTGGCTGATAACGTAATTAAGATATCTGACAACACGGCTGATATATATTGCAAGCTAATCACACTCATGAAAGAATCTAACCTCATATATCACACCTATCAGATGAAAGAAAATAAAGCATACCGTGTCGTCATCCGTAACTTACACCACTCAGTTCCCACAAAAGAAATAGCCGATTTACTGGAGGAAAACGGTCACAAAGTGAGATCCGTAACCAAAATTAAACACCGAATAACAAAAATTCCCTTGCCAATGTTCTTTGCAGACTTGAAACCTGCGCCAAGTAACAAAGACATTTATAACCTCAGGTTTTTACGAAACCAAATTATAAAGGTCGAACCACCACACATAAATACAACAATTGTACAGTGTATGAGGTGCCAACAGTATAACCATACTCAGGCCTACTGTAACCGCCTATTTGTATGTGTAAAATGCGGCGGCTCACATGATACCCGATCTTATAAGAAGACAAAAGACTTACCTGCCAAATGTGCTCTTTGTAGCGGTGAGCACCCGGCTAATTATCGAGGCTGTACCGTACATAAGGAACTTCAAAATAAGTTAAGATGCAACACATCCTTACAAACTTGATCCACAACATCACACATGTTCCAACAACGACTTCATCAAATTCACCCAATCTTCACTAATTATCACAACCCACGAACATATAGTCAGGTCGTGCAAGGAAATACAAATACTATACAAGCACAACCCCAAGATGTAACCCTACAAAAATTTCTAGAAGAATTTAAAGCTATGTTTTCACAACTGATGCAACAAAACAACATGGTAATAAACATGTTGTCTACAGTCATAAGTAAACTTGTAAGATAATGGCTAATTCATTCCGTATATCATTATGGAATGCTAATGGCATCCTGTCAAAAATCTATGAAATTGAAACATTTTTAAAGCTAAATAATATAGATATCCTACTTATATCTGAGACACACTTTACAGACAGGTCTTTTCTAAGAATGGCACACTACACATGCTATAACACAGAACATCCTAACGGTACAGCGCACGGAGGCACAGCTATATTAATACGGAGCTCAAGAACCGTTTCTCCAAGCAACTACTATTCAAGTCTACAAATTATCACATCCACTAGTAATCTCTGTTGCGTATTGCCCACCCAGGCATAGACTTTCCAAAGACGTCCTCAAGTCATTCTTTCAATCTCTTGGCAACAACTTTATATGTGGAGGTGACTATAACTGCATACATACCTACTGGGGCTCTCGTCTAATAACTACCAAAGGCAGAGCTTTATATGAACTCATCCGCGAAGAAAACTATGGCTACCTATCCACCGGAGAGCCCACGTACTGGCCCACGGATCTAAATAAGGTACCTGATTTACTTGACTTTTTTATCACCCAAGGTATATCCTCTACCTATACAGATATAGTCAGCAGCACAGACCTATCATCCGAGCATACACCAGTCATTGCTACAATTAGCACTACAATTATTAAAAAACAACCTAGACCATCCCTATACAACCAAAAAACCGACTGGGACGAATTCAGAAGGCTTTTGCAAGAAAATCTCCAAACCAACATCAGCCTGCGCACCGCTAATGATATAGAGGAAGCCACAGAACACTTCACCACTACTGTTCAATCTGCAGCCTGGAGGGCTACGCCCAAACTTCTAAATACGGTACGACAGGATGGAAATATTTCCAATGAAATCCTCGAACTCATCAAGTAAAAGAGGAGGGCAACATCTAAATGGCACAGGACTCGAAACGCAGCTGAAAAACGATATTTAATAGACTAACCAATCCCCTCAAGAACAAACTCAAACAAGAAACTTTTCAACACCATATAACTTCCTTGTCCCGAGCCGACCACAGTATAGGGAAAGTTTCTAAAGCTAATAAAAAACCACAGGCTGTTAATCCACCTTTAACAAAACCAAATAATGACTGGGCTAAGACAGATCAAGAAAAAGCAGATCTCTTCGCCCAGCACTTTGCCCAAGTTTTCACCCCCTACTCTACTGCAGGCTTCTGCTTCAAGGCTTCCTTCAGACGCCACTTCAAAAGTCGCTGCCCATCAAAAGCTTCACCTATACTGAGGTGCTTAATGAAACTCACCATCTAAACAATAACAAAGCTTCTGGGTATGACCTAATTACGGCTAAGGTGCTTACTGAACTGCCCAAAAATAGTATAACGTTTTTACAAAATCTGTACAACTCCATATTGAGATGCCAATATTGGCCATCATCGTTAAAATTCGCGCAAATTATTCTAATACCAAAACCTGGTAAACCTGCTGAAGATGTTGCCTCTTACTGTCCAATAAGTCTGCTGCCACTACTCTTTAAGCTGTTAGAAAAACTTATAATCATAAGACTGTATGATAGTGACATACTGGAAAATTGCATACCAGACCATCAGTTTGGATTTAGGCGGTACCATTCCACGATTCAGCAATGCCATCGACTTGTAAATATCATCAATGCGGCCCTCGACGCCAAATCTTACTGCCCTGCAGTTTTTATAGACATTAAACAGGCATTTGACAAGGTGTGGCGCGATGGCCTATTATATAAAATTAAAGAACTACTGCCAAATGAATACTACCTTTTGCTAAAATCGTACTTGAATGATCGCTACTTCCAAATCAAATATGTCCAACATTATTCTGACCTCCGACCAATTACCTCAGGTGTACCTCAAGGCAATGTCCTTGGACCGCTGCTATATTTACTATATACCTCGGATGTTCCCACAACAAATAATATACACTTAGGCACATACGCAGATGACACTGTCCTCCTTTCCAGTCATACCAATCCTCATATAGCATCCTCTAACCTACAAACCCATCTAACTCATCTTCAGACCTGGCTTGCTAAATGGAGAATCAAGGTCAATGAAACGAAAAGCACTTACGTTACCTTCACTCTAAATCACTCCGACTGCCCCCAGTTTCTCTGAACAACGTACCCATTCCTCAAGCAACAGAAGCCCGCTACTTAGGTCTTCATTTAGACCGACGACTCACCTGGAAGTCTCATATATTGAAAAACCGTAAAGAGATTGATCTGCGAATCAAGAAAATGTACTGGGCGCTTGGTAAAAAGTCGTTTTTTTCCCTCGAAAACAAGATCCTGCTGTACAAAACAGTAATCACGCCCATATGAACTTACGGCATTGAGCTATGGGGCTGCTCTTGTAAGTCCAACGTTAACATTATTCAACGCCTACAATCCAAAACCATCAGACTACTAGCAAATGCTCCGTGGTATGTCAGCAACTTGACCCTGCATACGGACCTACAAGTCACAACGGTAGAAGAAGAACGTACCAAACGATGTAACACCCACTTTGCGCGGTTGAACACCCATCCCAACACTCTTGCATCCAACCTTTATCAGGATCCCCCACCGAGAAGATTAAAAATAAAGAAATGGCCCAGTGATTTTAAAGGAGTGCAACTCTAATGAAACGGGGTAACATCGCTGGATTGACTCCCCCTCGCGTCAAATGTCATCACATTAGCTTATAGAACAATGATTTATTGTATTACGTTCTGATTGTTAATTTGCTTATAACCAATATATAAAAAATGTGTTGCAGTTAAAATGATTCTTTTTACTATTTTGAAATATGCAATATACGTTGTAAATAGTTAGTATATGCAAATCAGAAAAAAATACCTTAAAAACTCTATTTTAGTAACTATCTAAAATCAATCGAAAATTCAATATGGTTTTCTTATATATCTAAGGTGTTGAAAAATTAAAAAAAAACTCAAATTGCATCACAGTTTTAAGTGCGCAGCGGTAAGTGTAATATATAGCAAACCATTTGTGCAGTGCTGTGAGTGCAATTGTGGACAAGGAGGAAAACCATGAGCACAAATCATGTGCTTTCTTTAAAAGGACGAACTGACTGCTTCGAATAGGTTAATAATAATGTATGTAAACGCAGCAACAAGTCTCATAAATGTGTTTTGCCAGATATCGGAGTTCAAAACCTAAGAATAGCAAAAACAGTGGCCACTTATTATCCATCGTAAGTCCGACTTGATAATAGCTAACAAGCAAATCACATTCGATGTACAAATAACTCTCTTAAAATCTCTCAAAACATTGCACGATATATTGCTGTAAACAGCGAAAACTGTGGTTGTGCCGTACCGTGATCGCCTCGAGTTATCAGAAGTGCACGTGCCCAACCTCTGACCCGTAATAGATAGCAGCTCTGCAATTTAAACTAAATGTATAAGTTAAAAATACATATAATCATCAACCGCTTCGGCAGAATATGCAAAGTAACGACCCGAACATGTATTTATCACAACCACAACTCACACAATTCCTTACCCCTTGAACAGCCAGTGTTTGGAGATCAACAAACAACTCAAAATTCTGGTTTTCTACAATACGCACAAAACAATTTTTGTACACCATCAGTTCAACATCCAAATTGCGTATCGGCATCTCCAGCCTTCATTAACACACCTTCGTTAGTACCAGTAAGTAATCAAGCTTATAACCCTCAATTAACCGACAACACAGTCAATAATTGTTGACGATTCCGATGAGGAAAAAACAGAAAAGCAACAAAATAAAAAACGCAAACGGAATAATTAAAACCTACGACACAACAAGTAAATGAAAACTCGACTGCATATTAAAACAGATACAATGTGTTAGCCAATATTAGAACCAACTACAAACCGCAAGCATCAGAAGTAAGCGAGCTGAAGAAAATATCCAAACCTTCCCCAATATTTATATATGGTGTTACAAATTACGCAAAAATGCTAGAAAACCTAACAAAAGTACTAGCACGAGAACAATTTAATATAAAGGCTCTAGCAAATGATACAATTAAAATCAATACAAACACTTCCGAATCATACAAACAGTTAGTTAGTTACACTCAGAGTCAAAAGAATTATACATCACACCAGATAAAGGAAGAGTGGTACTTAGAAACACACATCCTTCTGTAAATACCAAAGAAATCAATGGAGAATTAAAAAAGCAAGCTCATACTGTACGAAACATCATAACTGTCCAATACCAAGTAACGCTGCCTATATTCTTTGTGGATCTCGAACCTGAGCTACAATTATCCAGTGCACCAGATGCTAATCTTATGAACACAGTAAAAGCTGCTGTACAAAACCTTACTTATGTATCGAGTTTGGAGGGAAGGATAGCACTACTACCTGCAAAAAAACAAGAGATTCTCCCACCAAGTATGCATTGTGCACCCGGAAAACTACAAGGGTTGTCAGGTATATCAACAACTGCACTTAGAGGAAAATCAGCTGCCCGTTTAGAAACACAAAGTATAAGAAAGGCCATTGTACTAATTATTGCACATCGTGTATATTCTTCAAACGTGAATAGTCCAAGCTACTCACAAATCGCGTCAAGCCATTTGTAACCTGACTTTATGCTTTTGGGCAGTACGTTTAATTTCAGCCTCAATTGTTTTCAACTTCAGATTCCGATGTACTTATAGCTTTGTTTCTTACACACCAAGGGGCATTGGATATATCCCTTAGCACTTTGTTCTAAAATATTTGTATACTGTCTATGTTCGTTGGTTTGGTACATCTCCATAACTGTGACCCGTATAGCCATTCCTACATACATACATTTTCCTATATTTAAATCCCAGCCTTTCACATTTATGTTTAACATGCTCCTTTCAGCTTAGCTTAGCGTCGAGGGTCATACATAAATACTTAGCTGTGTTGGAGATGTGACGGGATGATCGTTTCATTTATATAACTATTATTAGAAGTTGTTCTATTTTTTATTAGTGAAATGTATGTGGACAGTGTTGCTTTTACTGAATTTTATTTTCTATTTCTTCGTCCGTACATTCATATTTACAGCCATTTGTAGCTTACTTGTGTCTTTTTCAAAGGTTGCTGCTGTTGCCCCAATGAATTCAAGAATATCAGATGTGTAGAGGAGATACAGGGTGCAACTAATAACACTAATCTGTGGTTCTCTTCCTTGTACCTGTTTTAGTTCTAAGTATCGATCTTCTGACACAACAGTCTATCATAATATTCCAAAAATTCACTGCGTTGTCCAGGTAAGATTCTGTGCAGTTTCTGTCGCGGTCAATAGTGCCACACCGTCTCAAAAGTCTTAACTACGTTTATAAATACAGCGGTACACACTTTCTTTTTTCAAGGGTATTTTTTATCACGTTTATTAGACTGTGAATTTATTCTACAAGTGAGTGTTGGGTGCAGAATTCAAATTTATAATCCGTCAAAAGTTTTTTCTTCTTTTTCAGTCTTTTTATGTGTAGCTTCTCAAAGACTTTGGATACAACGGGAAGTAGTGATATTGGTCTGTATGAGTTCACCTTTGATATTATTGCCATTTCAGTTACATTTCATTGTCTTGGCACATATAAACGATGCATTTACTAAATTCATCAGATTATTAATTTCTTTAGCAATCTTTTTAAAATCTGGCCCTTTATGAGATCGTAGCCAGGTACCCGTTTTGGATTAATGTTGTAATTTCTTTCCAGTTCTGTTTCTGCTTCGTCTGGTAGGATGGTAGACTTAAATACGTCTTTTAGACATTCAGCAAACGTATCTGCCTTTTGATGTTCTTTCTAGTTCATGTGCCATTTTTTTCATGCGAGGTAATTTTGTAATATAGGTTTTTTATCATTTCTAATGATTTTCCACAAAGCGTAGTATGTAGAGCTATCGACAGTTCTGTTAAATAGGTTGCAGTAGTTTGGTTTTCGTATTTCTATGTTTGGGAAATGTTAAATGTATTTTTGTCTGCAGGCGTTCTACTTTCTTGCCATCTCCGTAAAGCATGCATTTTTTCTGATATCAAGTCTCTGATCTCTCTTGTATAGCTGTTTCCTTTTAATACTGTTATAATGGTAGATGTATATATTGAGATTGTTTATTAAATATCACATATACATTGTTAGGCCTTTTCTTCTAATTTTTCTCTGCTTTTCAATGGTATATTCAAGTTTATCCTTTCATTAAGAGTACTTTGCTAGTCCTGCCAGTTTACATGTTTATTCACCAGGTATGAGTTTCTTTCGTTTTTAATTACATGACCACTTAAAGTTAATGCTACTACCGAATGATCATATTATAAGTCCACTTCCATGTATGCTGACGATAAAGCAATTAATCAAATCGGATATTTTGCTGATGTGGGTGGACCAGTATGTGGGAAGTTTTGAAGTGTAAGCTGTACTGTCATTTTTTCTCCATCATTCCTGGTGACCAGTCTTGACCCCAGCTCAGTATGTTTTGGATTGAGGTCACCACCTAGGAAAAACCTTTCTCCCAGTCCACGTAACATCCTTAAGCATTCATTTTTTCGCATACTGTGCCTTGACCGGCAGTATATTACCATTGATATTACCTCGTATCTTGTTTTAATTTTTACCTTTATTAACTGTTTATATTTTACATTTTGCGTTGTCTCGTATGTTATCAAATATCTTTAAAGCACAATGCGGAGGTCCCCGGTCCCCGGCCGTGTGAGAAGCTTTGGTTACCAGAGCAACGTGTTCGGGGCCACGCGGAAATACACGAACAATCTACATTATATGCTATATATTTCGTAACGTCAACATAAGTAAACGTCCATTACGGCAATTCACCAGAGTGATACGGAGTTCATGCCTGGTACAATCATTGGAGAAGCAGCAATAGTAACGATTGCTACAAAAGTGCGTAACACTTGCATTCTCTAGAGTAGCAAGCGTAGCTGGCTAGATTTTCTAGTTTTTAATTATTACCCCGCTATCTCCTCTTGCCGCATTTTGAGAAATATAGCTTGATGTCCTTTCATTTTCGGATATGACTCCATGGTAAAATGTGTTTCCGAAATAAAACGTTTGTCTATTTTATTTATTTCTAAAAATACCTGAACTTCATATCGATGTTGAAGCAGCCCGTTCCCGTTATAAGTTACAATTCTAATGTTTTCTGCCCCTACGTTCTTCTTTTAGCTTCGGCCCCTTCGTTGCCGTTTATTTACCTGTCTCTATCCAGCCATTTGTAAATTATGTCTATACTTTTTAATAACTGTTATAGTAAGTGTTCTGTTTAGTTATTTTCTATTATTTTATTTGTTGCTTTATTGTTATTTTTTACTGTTTGCAGGTAGTTAGATCCACTGTTTCCTTTTGCGGCAACTGTACATGTAGTATCCACTTGTCTTGTCCTTGCTTCTTGACCTAGTAATTTTCTAGTTGATACATTACTGTTAGTAGCTTTGTTTTAGCATTATTTATTTCTTGAAAATGCTTTGCTACTCTATATCCCTAAACTTGGGATTCGCAATATTTTTGGGTATGCCCAATGTTGGCAATTTTTAGGCTGAAGAATAAGTTTGATTGTCCTAAGAAGCTCTAGTTCCACCGCTATTCCAAAGAATTCTTTTATTTCTTTGATATCTCTCTTTATCAGAAGTTAAGATAAAGATACACAGAGAACGCCTATCTTTTCTGTTTTCTATGTTTGTAACGTTAGTAATTTTTAATGCTTTTTCTATAAAATCTTTTACTATGCTTTTTGTCTTACCTAAAGGATGTAGTCTCTTCGCTACTACTGATTACTTTTGCAACTTCTTTGTATTTATCATCTTTTACTGCTTTAATTTTAATTTCATCCCTAAGCAATATTATATTTTTAAAGTTAACATTTCTCTGTTTTGAGCATCTGAAAAATATACAAATCAGTGTTCTGAAGCTCCGATAATAAATGTCCTTCTGGGCAGTGTCGAGCAAATGAATACATGAAGAAGACATACGAATAAAAGCAGAATAAGCAAGAAATAAGGAGAGAGAAAAAATTAAAATTCGTGCAATAAATGTTGAAAATTACATGAAACCTAACTTGATAAAAAAGGTAAGTAAAAATTGGCCAAGCGTAAGGCACATTTACCATTTATGGATAGGCAACACACTCTGCAACTCATAGTAAAGTAAATCATAAAATCAGGCTGCTATAAACAACGAGAAAGTAAATATTTAGAAAATTCCAATATTAAGTTAAATCTAAATAAGTAAGGAAAGACAATAAAAAATTAATTAATTGTATTTAGAAGAAATTATACATAGATGAAAGGAAGGATCCGGCGAGTCGACTAGCGGTGACTTTTTATGCAGTGCAGTAAAACAAGATAGACAGATAAGATTACCTTTAATAATACTGGTAAAACATCAACTAGTATACTGTAATGGCAGAACGAGATAGCGATGAGTATATAATGGACTGGGATACAAGAAAAAACGTGTGAAAAATCTTGAAGAGGCGTTTGGAAAATCTATGAAATCAAGAAGGTCAGCCACAAAACAAACAAAGAAAAATAGACAAAATATTAGAGATGATGGAGATGATGTACAAGGACCAAAAGGATATAATGATAGAGCAGCGGGAAATAAAAAAATATAAAAATAAAAATGCAACAAATAGAATTTAACGATGAACCCTGAAACTAAAACTGGAAAACGGAAAGAAAGGTGGAAAATACGCTGGAAGTAATAGAACAAAACAAAAAAAAACAATGTCATAATGTGTGGCTTTATAGATACAAACGACACCTTAGAACTAAAAGAAAGAATTAAAAGTTTCTTAAACAGCCAGATGGAAATAGTCGAAACAACAAGCCTGAAAGAAAGCTCTAGGAAAATTACCGTGGTCAGTATTATGTTAAAAATATATGAAAGAATTCTGAAAAAAAGGCTAAAAATAACAATTGAACAACAAGTAGAAGATCTACAGAGCATATTTAGAAAAGGAAGGGAAGTTCAAGATTACATATTTACAATGAAGCAATTAATATAAAACAGAAGGAACGATAATATATGTAGCTAGTATAGATTTAGAAAAAGCCTTCGATACCATACCGAGAACAGAAGTGCAGAGTAGTTTAAGAAAATGAGGAGTAAATGGAAAATTGAAAAAGCTATAGCAGCTATATAACAAAAAACTAGAGAACAGAAAACATAAAGTTTGACGAGTTTCTAACCAAAGAATAATTAAGACAAACAAGTACAGACGTGGAACTCCCTTTTCACCAATGTCCGGGGCTTCTATACATAAACAAAAATTTGCGGCCACTTCCGGTCAAACCGGTCTCGAGATTTTCCGATTAGACTGATTTTGGCGTCTGCACTTGACTTATCGTCCTTAGTTAAATACTGAAAACGTTATATCTCCATCTATCACAGATCAAAAATTATAAGGCGTGATAGATGTCAGAAATGACAGAAATAGAAGCTGATCTACAGCTTGGAAGCTGCCTTGATCAAAAGTTATAAGGAATGACATAGTGAAAGCTGGGCCGTTAAAACCCTCATTTCATTGTTGTATGACATCCCACCTATGTCAGCTCGCGGATGTGAACCCGCTAGGCCATAGGCTTTCAAATGATACTCCCTTATGTCTTTAGGTTCAGTAGTTCTCGAGTTAAAGTCAGACAGACGTCCGCCCCTATTTCATTAGACTCCCCTTTCAGGTATAGAAGCGTAAAAGAGTACTCAGCCCGATACTTTTCAATATAATACTTGTCGATGTCTTAAAAGTAATTAAAGTATTAGCAAAGAAACTGCAAGTAGGATATAAGAACATGACGACTTAGTAATAGGTATATGCATAGAACAAATAGAGACTTTCAAGTGTTTAAGAGTAAACATACACAAAAGTGGAAAAGAAGGCATAAAAATTAACAGCAAAATAGAAAATACGACTAAGTTGTATTATACATTAAATAACACATTTATAAGAAGAAAGGAAATAACAAAGAAAACAATAGTAACACTGTTTAATACAGTGTACAAACCAATACTAACTTATGGATGCGATAATTAGACTCTAAATAACCAGATAAAGAGCAGAGTACAAGCCATAGAAATAAAAGATCTGAGAGCGGTGAAAGAAGTTACTATTAAGAACAGAATAAAATATAAACTGACAAGACAAGTACAAAACGTACATCCTATTTTGGAAGGTAATGAGAAGCAATGATTAAGGTGGTTTGGACACGTAGTACGCATGGAGGAAGAAAGACAAGCAAAAAGTCTATGGTTAGCAAAAAACAATGCAGAAGAGGCACAGAGGAAGACCAAGAAAAACATGGAACAGTGTGATAGTGAAAAATCTAAGCAAAAGAGAAGTAACATGAAATGAAGGAACAAGAATGGCAGCGTTCTAATTTCTGTTTAAAATTGTTCTACAATTTTTGCAACATATTTTTAGCTGCTAGCTCTATTTGCTATACATTTTTCCACGTGTTTATTGCTATGAATATCTACAATCTGTTAATTATATTAACATTCAGTAAATTATTAGAATTTTTACATAACATCAGAAAGTAGTACCTTTGAGCATTACTTCTTTATCTTATAACAAATTATGTTTGCATTAGCTTGAAGTTAACTTAAACTTAGAAATTCTAAAACTAATCTTAGGTAAAGCTATTAACCAGGTCTATCGGGTCGAATCTTAGGAGTCGTTTGTCAAATTTTCTTTCTAGAAGAGCAGCAGCTATATCATTGATGTGAGCATTAAGTTTTGCTTGGTAGTTAATGCTGGCGCGTAGAATTTCTTCTTTAACTGAAGGAACAGGTAGATTTAGTTGAAGGAGTTGACCCCCATAACTCGATTCCATAAGTCCATACTGGTTTCCAAATTGATCTATAGAGTCGTATTTTGTTTTGAAGTGATAACTGAGAGTTTCTTCCTATCATCCAGTAGTACATGCTATAGAATTTTAGCCCGTGTTGTAATATTTTCTTTATTATGTAAGTCTTTCAGGTCAGGCTTTGGTCTAAACGAATCCCTAGGTATTGTACGCTGTCTTGTTGTGGGATGAAAGTGTTATTCAATGTTACTGAGGTGTTGTTGGTAAATCCAACACATCACTGTCTGATTTTCCTGTAATATGAATTGATTTTCCCGGTATAGAACGTCGCAGCGATTGTCCAAATTGATCCATATCTCTATTAGTTTTAGTTAGCCTCCTGTATATTCTAAGAATGTTTATTATTTAAAAACAAGTCTAAAGGTGTCGCACAATAATAAATTTTATTTACGTTTACCACAGCAAGGTTGCCACGCGGTCACTTTTTATTTTATCAGAACTCGGTTGCAGGCGTCCATACTCTTCAAAATCCAAGTGAACACTAAGTGAATTTCACTAATTTGTAATTTAGTCGTAACAGTTCTGCAAATTTTAAGCAAAGCATCTAAAAATGTTGGTAAAGGGTAGACAGTTTCAAATAACAACAAAAATATTCCAAAAAAGCGCAAGCGCAAATAAATTTTATCGAAATCAAAACCACTTTGATAGACAAAGACATGTTTATGGAGAAAAAGAAGAAATGGGTGTGATAACTCACCAGAAGATTATTGAAGATAGTTTTTCACATGATTTACATAATCGTTAATCTTTTTCACTTCCTGTACGAGGGGTGGTCTCCAGCCAAACCAACGGATAATGATAGCTGATGTCACAAGAGCTGCTGACCTAATTTCCAGTAATTATGCAGATAATGTGCCATTAACAATCCTAATTAGTTTTCTCCAAATAAAAGAAAGAACAGAATTCGGAATATAAGCACGCCGTAAAGCACCAGCACCTATGGTCGGCGATGAGATAAGCGTCTCTGAATTTTGAATAAACATAGGTAGTCCGGCGTTTTGCTTAACATCTCCAAGAAATCTTGTCAATAGGCTACCATCACAATTCAAGCGTTCGCTTTATCAGATAAGCGGCGGCGTGAATGAGGGAGAACGGACTGGGCAACTGCTGGGCCCGGTTTAGTTATCAAGCGTACAGTTTTACGACAACACTTAAATCTAATATTCGTGATACGATCAGAACGAGCGCGGAGAGTGATCGTCCTGGTGCAAGAATGCTGCCACCGTGCAGCCACCAAATTCACCAAATTAATAATAAGCCCTATCTCCATCTATGACTCCAGATTGGCCGGCCGGGCGATATTTTAAATTGCCGGATCGCGTTACACATGTACGCGCCGGCCACTTGGCCACCTCTAATGAATCATTAGCGCCTTCGCCGGAACCGTTAGCCGAAATTAAAACGCGGAGAGCCGCCGTACCCCATCCCCGCCGCCCGAGGACGCGTTTCCTCGGAACGCGCGCCTCCCGAAAGGATGATAAATCAAAAGGCCGCTTTCACACGGGGCCGTGTCCGAGCCAAATATCGAAGGAAGAAGAAAAATGTCGGCATTCCGCATATTCTCCCGGATTCCCATGATGCCGATTGAGCGGACGCCTATCACGGGCGCAGCGCCCCACGTGGCGAGAGGTCGCGCCCGTCGGCGCCGGCACCGCCGCGATTTGGCTGGCCGGATGCACTATCCATACCAACTAACAAGGCCCGAACGAGCAAAAAACCAAAGGGAAAAAACAAAAAACGACCAGTCTGAAACAAGTGATACTATTTATGTTTCACCCGTTACATGTAGTTTCTGTCTCTGTTCGCCGTTGACGCATACAAGCGGTCACAAAGTAACTGGACGAGCTTCGGCCCGGGCTCTGCTCTCCTCTGCATGTCATCACATAATTAACATTCCAATGAACGTTAGATTTATGGAGGAGAAAATTCGGCATGAAAACTCATTTAATATTACTTTCATCCTCACCGAAGCCTGCATTTACGCCGGCCTTCGGCAGCAGAAATTAATATACAATACTAAACAAAGAATCAAATAAAAAACAAAACGAAAAATTTAATTATCTTTGAGCTACCCCCTATACACATATAATCAAATTTTATTGAAGCAGACCATAAATTGATGTTCTCATCTTTTTGACAGTAATAAGCTTACATAATTCATTTTACCAGGTTATATAACTTGTACCGAGATAGTTCTAATGTAAAAGATATTAGTTTTCTTCAGCAAAATCATATATTTATTATGATCTCCCAATTACAGCAAAAATGAATTAACACACTTAATTACCTAGTTACAATAACATATTTGTAATACTTAAAAGAATTGTATCAAATATTTGGCATTGTGTCTCACAAAAAACAAGGATAATTTAAATAAAAATGGACTTTATTTTTTAAACTTCATTTTTCTGTCTAATTCTTGATTGCTTGTCAAACCAGCTTTTCATAGTTTCAATAATTTCATCGTCAATGCTATTATATACATAGTATGTCCATAAATACTATTACAAACTGATTAGAACGACAAATAAAGGATTAACTATTTTTGAATACTTTCAGGATTTATTAAATGGTTATTAGTAAGTGTAATTACAAGAGTATATGATGAGGAGAGTTGTTCGTACCACAGCTACATTAAGTTTGAAATCCCTGGAATTTAGCGAGTGATAGAAAACTCTTAATTCTCGTAAAACGTACTGGGAAGCCTATAAGGTGGACCTAGTCCAAAACTTGGCGAGTATGATAAGGAAGGATCATAATAACCTTGAGCTTGAAATTGCTGTGGATGAGTTAACTGAGGCAGTCATTTCAACGTACAATGAAAACTGTCCTCTGGTTGTACAGGCCTCCAGCAGGAATGTACCCTAGTGGAATGAAGACCTTGCAACAATAAGAAAACAAGTAAGAAAACTGTTTAACAGAGCTAAAATATCAGATGACTGGGATACCGACAGGGGATCTCTAACCGAATATAATAAAGCCAAGAAAACATCAGGGAGGAGGTACTGTGAGGAGATTGAAAATACTCCAGTATATTCCGGACTCCGAAAAGTACTCTCAAAACACTCTCACTTCAATATGATTTGAAATCTGAATCCGGAGAATACATCAAAACAGGTAACGAAACATTGACCGAATTCACTCGGATACACTTTCCTGGATCTGTAATTATAAGCAGTTGCCCTCAGACTGGAGAAACCAGGTATCCCTTGATCTTGGCAACACAGCATCAAGGAAACACTGACAGACTGCAAGAAGAGTGGTAACTTTGAACAAAATCAAATGGGCTATAAACTCATTTGAAGCCTATAAATCTCCGGGACCGGACGGAATCATTCCTGCCATGCTACAGAAAGCCTCGGAACTTCTTATGACAAAGATCTTCATGGTACTTAGAGCCAGTTTCGCCCTAAACTACTTTCCAAAATTATGAAGACTTACCAGAGCGGCATTTATACAAAAGCCTGGTCGAGCCCACTATTCGCAGGCAAAGAGCTACAGACCAATTAGTCTTATGTCCTTTCTGCTTAAGACGTTGGAAAATATGCTTGACAAACATATTAGGGGACGTATACTGGTACACCAACCACTATATGAGAACCAATTTGCCTATCAAGCTGGTCTTTTGACTGAAACAGCACTTTACTACCTCACCTGGAGAGTAGAGAAAGCGCTGGACAACAAAGAGATCCTTCTATGTGCCTTTTTGGACATAGAAGGGACCTTTGACAATACATCTTTTAACTCCATAACCTCGGCCCTGAGAGGGCATGGCCTGGAAGAGGCCTGCTGCAGGTGGCTAGACTGCATGCTCAAAGGAAGGATGGTTTATTCGTCTGTGTATGACGAAACCATAATGGTCCAGGTAGCGGCAGGGGTGTCCTCAGGGGGAAGTTCTCTCTCCCCTGCTATGGAACCTGGTAATGGATGGACTTTTAAGAAACTTAAAAAATGAAGGATTCTTTTCTGTAGGGTATGCCGATGACCTAGTTGTCTTGGTGTAAAGGAAATTTATAGGCACGATCAGGGAACGGATGCAGAGGGCTCTGACTGTGGTAACTGAATAGACTGAACAGAAAGGCCTTAAGGTCAGCCCCGAGAAAACCACAATTATACCTTTTACGCGAAGGAAAAATTAGAATGGCTTATACCTCTTTTCCTTGGCGAAAAAGAAATCGCCATATCGGGAGAAGTAAAGTATCTAGGAGTCGTTTTCGGTTCTAAACTTACTTGGAACCGTCATATTGAGAAAGTGGTCGACAAATCAGTGACAACTTTAGCAGTTGTAGACGGATGTACGACAAGTCGTGGGGGCTAAAATCAGGAATGGTACACTGGTTGTACACCAGAGTGGTTAGACCCTTTCTTACATACTCAGCTTTGGTCTGGTGGCCCAAAATTACATAAGAAACCACCAAACTAAAACTAAGCAAGGTCCAAAGACTTGCCTGTTTGGGCATTACAGGGGCTATGAGAACCACGCCCGCTGCAGCAATTGAGACTCTTCTAAACCTCCCACCTCTGCACATAGTGATTCAGGAGGAGGCAAGACTGGGTCACTACAGGCTGCATCATTCACTGTACAAGACACATACGGGTACAAGTCATACTAGAATAAATTATAGTCTAGGGGAGCCCTCTGCTTGAAATGAGGACGGACCACATGACCTCAAAAATATGTGACGACTCTCTATTCGAGGTGATCATGCAGGATCGAGGTAGGAGCGAAACATTTAAACAGGCAATTCCACCTGGTAGTATAATCTGGTATACATATGGTTCTAGAGCCACCTTTGTCTTTCAGACAGAAATATATGCCATACTACAGTATGTGCGTGAAAACAGTAAGAGGGTTTACAGAAGCAAACGGATTTATATTATATTAGACAGCCAAACAGCTTTAAAAGTTTTATCAAGCACTAAACCATCATCTAGACTGGTATGGGAATGCATCAACGAACTCAATGCACTGGCAGAACACGACATGGTGAAACTACTGTGGGCACCTAAGCATTGCGGTATCTACGGCAATGAAAAAGCCAATTAATTAGCTAGGCACAGATCTAGTGAGGCTTATATCGGCCCAGAACCTTCTTTAGAAATCTCACGAAGTGCTGCCCGAAGCTTTATCAAGGATAGGACGCGCACTCGTCATCGAATTACTGGAAGAATCGATCAGGGCATAATTTCAGCAAAACCTTCAACAAGGGACCTTGTCAAAAGATAGCTGCAGAATTTCTTAATCTAAGTAGGCCACAGCTAAAGACAACCATAGAATTTCTCACAGGACATGCAACTGTTAATGAATACCTATGAAAATGGTAAATTCAAGGATGACCTTGCAGGCAGACTCTGTAGCCAGGAACCAGAAATAGCTTTACATATCCTATGCAAGTGCGATGCGCTGCGCGGGAAAAGGCAACATACATTTGAGAGACCAATCCTGAGAGACACACCCTGTAAATGACCTGTATCTGTTGATTCAGGTGACATCAATTACATATTAGTTGTGAGTTTACCTTATTGGGGTAATCACAATAAGCCATAGGCTGCTGAATCTATTAAGGAGACATACCCTAAGGAGAAAAAAAATTACATGAGATTATTTAAAATGACTACCCTTAGCCCCTACACAAGCTTTGAGGGATTCAGGTCACTTGTCCATGGCAGTTCGCACTACATTTATTAGAAAAATATTAAGTGCAACCGTCAGGGCTTGCTACAAAGAATCAACATTAGAGTGTCTTCTTGAGCAAACTATGCTCTCTAAAACTACCCATAATTTGTAATCTAATGGATTGAAATCTAAGCTACTAGAAGGCTAGTCTTCTACTGTTAGAAAATGAGGCACATTGTTGCTCAGCCAAGTTTGAGTTGATCTTGCTCTGTGGACGATTGCAAAGTCTCGCTCAAAGATCTAAGACTCATCACGAAAAAGCGTGTGGCTCAGCGATTTCACTACAGCTTCCAAATATTCTGTTGATAAACAGCTGCCAAAGTTTTGACTCCCTTTTCACTAAAATGAATATGGGTCACTTCATCACAACACACACCCCACCAAAACATTACTGCTACTGGATGATGACATCTCGAAACCCTACCATGCTCTTCTATCTTTAGCTTTTTGTCTCCATATTACTATCCCCTTCTCCTGTAGATATTTTTTCACTGCTTATAACCATCTTATTTTCACTATACAGTTGTCTTTCTTTCTTTCTATACGTCCTAACCATATTTATAAACTGTGTAATTGTAGGTTTATCATACTTCAACCTCAACTCCTCTTTAGTTTTTCTTCTCCATATGTCGCCTCTTTTTTCCTCTAAATATTTTTCCTTTCCAGATCTCTAATCTTTCAGCCTCTTTTCTGTCCATAACCCATGTTTCACATCCGTAAGTTACTGTTGGTATAATCTCACTTTCGCTTTTAAAAATATAAATTTAGACTTTAAAATTTATTTAATGCACCTCCACAACGATCCCCGTTAATCATGTTCCTAAACAGACAAAACTCCTTACTTTCTCTATTTTTCTTTCCTCATTTTCTAGTTCTATTTCCACTTGTTTCTGTTCCTCTTCCTTCCCATATACACGTACTTCATTTTTTCTCATTTATTCTTAGACCCATACTTCTTGCGTTTATTTCTAATTTATTTGTTACTTTTTAGCTTTTTGTTTGTTGTTGCTCTTATTTATGATTGTTCCAGTACTATTTATTCCGCTTTTTCTAATGACTTCTCCAAAATTATATTAAAACATATTGTAGATAATGGGCCACCATGCCTTAGTCCAGTTGATGTTTTAAATGGTTCAGAGATTACTTTATTTGTTGAGTTCTCTAATGTTAATTTTACCAATATTATTATTTTGTTAGGTATTCCCACCTCTCTCTTCGCTTGATACAGTTTTTCTTTATTTATTGAATCGTAAGTTCTTAGAAAATCAACAAAATTAATGTACACATCAAAACCACCTTGGTATTCTATATGTTTTTCTGGGTATTTCTGTAGTCTGTAGCTAATATTTTATAGACCAGGTCTAATAACGCTATCACTCTATGGTTCTAACACTCTCTTGTCTCTCTCTTCATGTAATGGTATATTTCGTGTTTTTGGTATCTCTTCTTTCTCCCATATTTCACTTATAAAACTGTGTATTTTTTATCAGCTGTCGTTATACCGTTCTCTCCGGGGCTTTTGCCGCTTTTCATTTGTGAAATAATCTCTTCTATTTCTTGACTCGTTGGTATTGATATCTCTACTTCATCTTAGTTTTTAGTTTTCTTCATTCTTTTCGTTCACTTCATTTATGACGTGTTTTGGATTTAAAATTTTTGTGAAATATTCTCTCCACATTTTAATCAACTCCGTCTCCTTTCCTACTAAATTTACTTTTTTACATTTACAGAACAGCGACCTCGATAATCTCCCCTGCCTTGTATTTTTGACTTCTTGGTAAACATCCAACTTTCCAACATCTTTCTTTGGTAATATTCTTCCAAATTTCTTCTTATTTAATTTCTGTATGTTTGTACATCTCCCGATCTGTTAGTTTGTAGCATTTTGCTATTTTATTTCTACTTTCCTTACATTCATTATCAAACCAGCTTCTTCTAATTTTTTTTCTAATGTTTCTTCTGCCACTGTTTTAATGCTATTTTCCACCTTCTTCCACTCTTCATTTATTAGTTCCTCTTGGTTAATTGCTTGTAGGGTTGATTTCATTTTCTTCTGGTATTTTTGTTTTGTTTTCTCGTGCAGTAAAGTCTACGTTAAAAGTTGTTAGCATCGATAGTAATTTTTCTTTTCTTTTTTATTGTCCTAAAATTTTTGTTTATCCTTACTAATATATGGTCTGGTCCTATCTCTATTCCTTTATATAATCTTACATCCTGTACAGTTTTCTTAAACTTTTCGTATATTATTATGTGGTCAAATTGATTTACCGTTCTGCTATCTAATGAAGTCCAGATCCCTTTGTGTTCTTATGTAGGAAATATGTGCTCATAATTGAATTTTGACCTGCTATTAAACCATTCAACTACAACCGAATTTGATATTTCATGTTTATTATGGTTGCCTATGATTGGTTGATGGCACTTTTGAGTTGCAGTTTCCTAAAATTATATTTTCCTCATAATCTGCGAATTTATTTTAAATATTTTCGTAAAATACGTTTTTTTCCTCTTCTTCTTTTTCTTCCTTTCGTCGGTGTATGTATACTAAGAAGATTAATATTTCTACTTCACATTTTCACTTGCAGATGGCACATTTTTCATTGATCGGGCTGAATTTCATTAACAAAGGTTTAATTTCTTTTGCTACTAGAAAATGTCCTCTATACCAAATGTCCTCTTTTCGTTTCTACTATTAAATAGGATATATTTCTATAATTTCACAACCATCACTTCTTTTTGTTTGATTTCCTGTAGTACTAATGTGTATATATTGTACCTCTTTGCTTTCGTCTTCAAGTCTTTTAATGCTCCTTCGTAAAATGTTTCTCTTATATTTTATATATATATATATATATATATATATATATATATATATATATATATATATATATATGAGTTTATTTATTTTCCTAGAGTTTTCTCTATAAATTTTTATCCGTTTTATTTGCCTTCTTTTGGGTACTAACCATTTTTATAAGTTTTTTGAGTCCCGTTTCTCTTTTCTTGTGTCTTTTAAAACTTCTAAGATGTACTTCTCTCTACTTCGTTTCCAATCTTTTCCATTACTTATTATTTTCTGAAAACCAACTGTTATCTTATTTCCTAGTTTTTTTTCTAGCTCTTTCTCTAGATTTGCCTTACCTTTAACGTTTGATCATCATTAATATAGATTTTCTGCTCCTTATTATGCCTCAATTTGCTTTCGTTTTTCATCACTTTCGTCTTATCTTTTACTTATATAATAATTATATTTCAATTCAATTTCGAAATTTTATTTTATAAAATGGCCTCTGGCTATTTTTAGCGTTTATAGATTTTCTGTGTCTATTTCCAGGCCCAATATCACCACCTTGTTTCGTTTGTTTTTCTTCTCTGAATATTCCACTCTCGTATTTAATTCTACCAGTGCCCTTTTTATTTTCATTCTTAGTCACATTATATTTCTTTCTAATGCTTTCATTTTCCTCTTCCACCTTTGCTGCAATTTTTCCATTATTTTTAATAACTTATCCAATTTTCCATCACTTTTTTGTTTCTTTTTTACTCGTGTCCTTGATGTTTTTTACTTCTACGGTTATTTTCTTCTTTTCAGTTCATCCGCGAAAATGTCTTCATATTCTATTCTACCTTTTTACACTTAATACTGCTTTGTGTGTTTTCTGAGTTGTCTACTGTTCAGGCGTTCGATGCGTAAATAAACACACATATTATACATTCAGCGAATACATATAGTAATAAATCATTACGACACACTCCTGAACCGCCCCTGAAACGCAGAAAGATGTGCGCCGAAGCCAGGTTTACAATGTAGTATTTATAACAATATTTTATGTTTGCTTCTTTGCGTTAAACAGATGAATTAAAATTTAACAACTCACTTTTACAGTACACACTATCATTAATAGTGAGACACAAATTAAATTGCCACTTAAAATCGCAACAACTTAGCCACAGCACTAACTAAAAATGGATCAGTGTGTACCTGACTACTGAAATACCCGCACTTTTTTAAACTGGCCAATAACGGGTAGTTATTTAAAATGAGCGGGAACTTTTGACAGTTTTATTAGTATATGTATTCGCTGAATGCATTATAATTCTTTTTATTTGCGAATGTAAAATATTATGGAGATTTATATTTGAAAATAGCTTATCTTGAGAATCTGTCTGGTTATTCTTTATGGTATAAATTCTTCTCTATTTCTTTACTGTTTGCAACCTTGTGAAATAATATCTCGATACAGCCCAAAATTTTAAGTTTTGTTTCGGAATATTTATCTCACACGTATTTACATTAACATCGCCCATTGTTAAATAATATTGTACTAAAAATTAAAATCACTTACAAGTCATATAATAAATCCAGTCGTACTTCTTTAAACAATCCTACATACAAATCCACAGCAGATGAACATGTCATGCCTACCTCGAAAATATCTAGCCAATGTTAACATAATAAGAATAATTTATAAAATCTCGATCTAACCTGGCACCAGATGAAAGTGGACTCTAATGCGCATGCGTGAGTCAGGAATTTATTATTATTATTATTATTTATTATTATTAAATAATTTCGTGTGAAGAACGATGAGTATAGAGTATAGTACGAATATAGTACAAACGATTTAGAGATGGACAAGGATTAACGACTAACATGTCGAGAACTAAAGAAAAATCCGGGGTTCCAAAAACTAACGTTTGCAAAATGTTGACGGGGGATCTTGGCATAAAACGTATTGTAACAGATCAAAAGGAAAATTGTGCTGTAATTGCTAATTTGCGTCAGGGTGCCACCAATGAACCAAATTTCTCAAAAAGATCAGTCGGAAAAAAAACTATCTACAGCTACAATGTGGAGACAACTATGTCATTTTTATTAAATATATAAGAGGGATTTTAAAGATATAGGTGGCCGTTATATAAACTACGTATGCGCAATATTGCCGTCGTATGCATGATTAGATACGTTCATACGTGAAGTAGTAGAGTCTGGAGCATTATTTTGTTGAAGATTCAATGTAGATTTCGGAAAGAAAAAAAAACGTGATGCGTGTAATCCCGGAGTATTCGAAACGTGAGGTGAGTGGAGTTATTAGATCTTTGCAAGTTGAAAGAAATAATTAGAGCGAAATTCGTCGCAGATCAGATGGTGTTTATGGCCCAAACGTTTTAAGCCAAAAAGAAGTTAGCGTTTTGGTGTGGCGGCCTTTTCGCCCTTAAACCGCTTTATATCGCGGCGACATGCCGGTGCGGCTTGAACATCTGCCGTTAGGTTTGCCGTCGCACACACAGAACGGCATATATGGGCTTTGCTCAGCCGACAAATATACACGTTCCGCAGCGCGGCCAATTTGGTCGTGCTTAACAACCCGCTCATATTCACACCGCATCACGTCCAGTACGGCCGCATTTAACATCCCGCAACATACAAGAAGACAGCGCAGCAAGGTGGCCACCGTGAAACCATCGCCGACTAAGCCGATTCAGGTGAGCGATTTGGCTTTACTTTCGGTGGATATCGGTAGCCGCCCCCATCCGCTTTTGCGCTGGCCGTTTAAGGGACGATTTGAGCCTTATCGGTTTACGGACCAAGAAGCGGGCCGTACTACGTGTCCCGCACCGCATCACGAGAGCGGCTATTTACACGCCTGCCTCTCCATCTTTTTTGGTCCTTACGAGCCGTATCGGTATCGTATCCCGCACCGCACCACGAGAGCGGCTATTCACACGCCTGCCTCTCCACGTTTGGTGTAAATATTTAAAGAAGGATGAATGGAACTGAATAATGATCTGGGGAAGAAAAGAGCCAGACCAAGAAGTTGCACAATTGTCGAATGTTTGATTAGGAAAGATCGTTGCATTAAAGTTAGTAGAATTGCTAAAATGACTGATATTCCTAAGAATTGTGTTCATGAAATCACAAGCGACCTAAAATTCCATAAAGTCTGATGAAGGGGATTCTTTCACTGAAAGCATCATTACCGGAGATTAAACTTAGATTTATGAGTTCATCCCAGAGAAGCAACAACAGTCCACGATATGGAAACGTCCAGCTTTCCCAGTTTAAAAAAAAATATGTATCCAAAACTTCACCATCTGCCCGCAAAACCATAGCCACTGTGTTCTGGGATAGTAAAAGCCTACTGTTGTGTGAATTCATTCAATCGACGCACAACCTTTAACAGCGACAGATACTGTGAAACCCACCAAAAATTGCATACGGCCATTAGAAGGAAAAGGTTGGGACGATTACGTAAAGGAATTAAACTTTTGGTCGATGGAGCAAGACCCCATAGTCAAATTAAATCAAACTGCGGTTGACACAGCTGGATTAGGAGGTCCTGCAACATCCTCCGTATAGTCCAGATTCAGTTCCCTCGAATTTTAATTTATTCGGGCCTTTGAAGAAATTTTTGGTGTGGATACGCTTTCCAGTCACCTTCAAGAAGTTTTTTGACGTGGGGCGCTCCTTTCTTACTATTCTGTCCAACTACTATTCTATCCCCTAGCAAGTCGATGGAGTTGAAGTCTCAACTCTGAGGTGATGATGTCATCATTTTGAGCATGTTTTTCTTGGTTTGTTAAACAATCTTCACAAAGCTTTGAAAAATGTTTAGGATTGTTGAATTAATCACAACCCAGATAATATAGCGTTTTCCATTAAATTTTTTATAATTTTCTTTCTTCATAATGCCCTCGATTTTTACTAAGACTCCCATACCAGCCAAAGAGAAGTATCCTCATACTAAAACAGACTCACTTCCGTGCTTGACAGTCGGAACAATACAGTCCTATGACCTATGCAGGAAACTTCTCTGTTTCTGACTGAAAACTTCAAATTTGAATTTGTCCATCAATAATAGGTTTTACCACCATTCAATTGTCCAAGAATGATGCTTTTGCGCCTACTAAAGCCGTTTACCTTTATTGCTACGCCGTAACAATGGTTTATGGTCGCAATACGACCATGAAGATTACCCTCCTGAAAATACTGACTGATATTGTTTTATTACGCCTACGGTTTACCCCGCCACAATATCTAGGGCCGTTAATCTTTTATTTCTCTTACTCATCAGTCTGATGAACTAATTCTCTGCATGTAATAATGTAAGATTCCTCGTCAAAGCACAAATCCTTATTCTTCTGTATGTTACTCACTGATAACCATTCTCGTTATAAAGTGGAAATGGCTATAAGGAGAGGCTTGCCATGGACCATTGAATCTAACGTGGTCCCGCGATTAAGGCGCGGGCTGCAGTGCGGTAGAGCCCGGGTTTATTCATAGAGCTCTCTGATGCTTGGTGGGTGGTCTTCTCGATCACTAAAAATAATTGAGTACCTGCGTTGTTTTCGAACACGGGGTAATAATGGCGGTCGTCTAAAGCTCGGTGCTCGCCATATTGCCCCCCATGAGAGATGGTGCGCAACGACCGGATAGAAAAGACGAGCATACGAAAGTTTCAACCTCTCAGTTCGCAAACCGAGCTCCCACGTGGGCTGTTGAGCCGATAATACGACCGCAAAGCTGATAAACTGGAATCCCCCGCGTCGGAAAATTAACGCGACTAAACCTTGCGTAGTTTAACTACAAAAAGATTCAAAACTAACTGCTAACAGAGTAATTCACCGTAAGCGATCTGATCGTAAGGAAAGTGATGAAAGCATTCGCGAATTGAAAAAAAACACTGATCATGATCTTGGGCGGAGCACGACTCACTCGTCAAAAGAAATGAGCGTGGCAAAGTTGACGGTGAATATGGCAGTGCACCAGGACTGCAGACACTGCAAACCTTTCGTTCTGAGGAACTGCCAATTGTTGACTGAGAAAAACAAGATACACGGTACGTTAAAAACCCAAGCACTGCTGAATGACGTCAAGCACAACAGTGCTGGTCGGAAGGTAAATCGCTATAATAACTGTTGGCTCTACGGAGATGTCTCTGAAGTGCTTACCGTCATGCATATAAAGTTTCTCGCCTCTGTGGCGGTGCTAGGGCTTGTGAATAGCGAAGAGGGCCTAATGACGCCCCATTTCTTTGAGGAAGGCCTGAAGGTAACCGCCGACAACTATATGAGTGATGGGGACAGTTTTTAAGCCCTAAATAGAAAAAGTAGCTGCTGGGAGGGAGTACCAACGAAACTTAAATGGCATGGCTGTACAACAATTTGTATTACCAGTGATCTCCCGACTTATAGCCATCCTCCAGCTCCAACTTCAATTTCTTGATTACTACGTGTCGGACGTAGTCGAGGCGAAGGTCAATGAGAAGTACCATAACACCAAGGACAGGTTAATAGCTTTCATCATGGAGGTAATGACACATATGGATAAGGAGGACTTTGTATTGGCCTGCAGCAGGTTTAGATAACATAATTCTCAATGCTATTCACTTCAATTGTGCCGGGTCATGCAAGTAAATTTAATTTTTCTTGTATTTTAATGTTATTTTTATTGTTTATCCATTTTCGGATTTAGCTTGGCGACTCTATATATGTACTGAATTTTAAAAGAAGTCTGCAGATAAAACAGAAACAGAAAATAGTTAATTAAAAAGATAAGATCATTTTTTTTATTTCAGAATGTTGGTTATCACGTGCATATTTGATTCTTTCCTAGTGATTCTGTTAGGGGTTGTTCTTTCCTTAATGGAGTTCTTTGTAGAAGTTAGGGTTACAGCACATGCATCTGACGGCTTATCTGCGTGCGACGTTTGGTGATTACCTGCGTAAGCGCAGGCAAGTGCCAAAACGCAAACAAATGAAGGGCCTGCGGAAGGTTCGCCCGGTAATTTACGGTTAGTGGTGGCGGCCGGGCGACATAAATTTAAAAACCACGCTGTATATAACGTAAGACAATCGCTAACAAGTAGTTTCAATTCCAGGAATTTTAAATTCCCAAACAGTTTAAAATGTTTTGAGCACGAAACAAAATCTATTGCTCGGCTCGGCCTATACGTTAAAGGACACAAAAAGTCGCACAAAAAATGTCAACTTGTGCCCGCGCCGGTGCCAGGTAACCTCTCACGATTCCGGCGAAGTGCCGCCCGGTGACTTATGATGATTGTTTTCGAGAACAATTGTTCACCTGGCTCGTCGGCCGGGAAAACAATGGCCGGGAAATGCCCGCGGATCGGCTAATTGCGGCTGCCAGCGGCCGGCCCTTAATTTGGTTATTTAAATTTATCTCCCGGATGGTTGTCCGCGCTTGTTGGACGCGGCCGGACACACCGGTCCTGATAAGGGCCCCGTCCCCGTCGTTTCGGCGCTGTTAATGTAATTAAATTGCGTCCAGATTTGTTTTACGAGCCGGGCCCGGTCCATGCACGGCTCCGGCCCCAGTTCGCGCCTCGCCGGGGTAATGAGTCTCATTAGAGCCCATTGTTGCGGATTGTCTCCGCCGGGCCACTCCTAGACCTGCCGCCCCTCAAATTGATTTTGGATGATTAATGCTGGAGCGCCGATACATCCATCAAACTCTAAGTGGATCCGTTCGCTAACTAGGCAGTGGTGGCTCGTTTCCGTGTCGAGGCGAGAAGGCGCAGCTACACATAATCCTCGGCTCAAAATTATTTGTTACTGTTGTGGGTCGCTTATAAAAGGTTCAATAATATCAATTAAATTAAGTATACAGTTCTTCCTAAGGATGTACTTTCCGATGATCACTTATTCTTAGTCTGTATGCTGCTGTAAACGCTTGAGATTCTATAAGTAAGTAAAATGTTGTTTCCATCGAGACAACCCAGCCAACCTAGTACAAGAATTGGACTCAGACTCTGCCTGCCACAAGTCAGGATAAATGGGAAGTGATAGAGGAGTAACACCTCCTAAGTAAACCAGGGATCAACTGACCTGACTGATAGCACCCTGTAAGGGTTTCTACCTAGGACTACAGACGAAAACTGGCGAACGGATCCTGAAGTGAAAAAGTATTAAAGAAAATTCCAACAGCAAAGAAGGCGGAAGAGCTAAACAGAGAGGGTAGATCTCTAGAGTGGTGTAAAAACTATCTAGGAGGAAAACGTCCTAAAATCAAACTTCCTCGTGACTTGTAGAACCAAACAAAACGTTAAAATAACTAAAATGCAAGCTTCGGATTACGGGCGGAAATTACGATAAAAGAAAAAGCAAATATCCAAAGTATAAACACAAGAAAGCTGAGGTTTTTGAACAACTTTCCAAATATAAAATTAATTTAGCCACATTTACAGAGACAAAAAAAGCGAATTTACATATGGTTTTATAATGGATTGCTCAATGGAATAAGAGCAAAAGCCAAAGTAGCTATTGTTATATTAAAAAAGTATAAAAACAACATTAAACCTTGGGAACAGGTAAACAAAAGATTAATTATAATGGAATTACAAATATTTGGGCACATCATTGGCATAACACCGGTATATGTTCTCTACAAACAAAAACAGAAAAGACGAACTTGAAACTTAACTTTTTTACCAAAAAAAAAATTAAATCAAAATCTACTCTTAGGCAATTTAAATGCGAGGACAGAACACAAAGAACAAGATCTTGTAATAGGAAAATTTAGCAAAATTATTAGAAACATGCAACAGATTTAACCTAAAAATAATAAATGATCATCTAGATAAGCATGAATAATAATGATAATCGTATCAACCAACACGTTGACTAAAGTTTATAATAAATTACTTAATACAAAAACAAGTAACAAACATAAAACACATGATGTAAAAGCTCTAAGAGTACTTGAATGTGGAACAGCCCATTTACTACTTAGAGCAAAAATATACTTGAAAATACACAAAATAAGAGAGAGGATACGGAAGAAACAAACTTAAAGAGTGCAAAATACAATATGAATTTGCTACGGGCAGAATCAATAAATTTTTTACCTAAATTAACACTCAAAAAAATTAAATGAAAATGTACAAGGCAGTGTGGAAGACAGTTATAATCAAATAAAACAAACAATACATGAAACCACATTCGAATTATTAGAAGAAATGAGAACGAAACTAAAAACAATTTATTGGAAAAATAAAGACTTAGAAGAAAACATCAAAGAAAGAAAAGCTTATCAAAAGTGGGTGGCAACACAAGAGCAAGAAGTCAAAAAGGAGTTTATAAGGACAAAAAAAAGTAAAAGTAATCAAAGTAAAAAACGAAGAATAAAATAATGTTCTACATATATTTTAAAAAAAGTGAAAAATACTATAGGAGGAACAAGAACTAGAGCGGACTTTTATTTTATTAACAATAATGTTAATTTACAATCTACTTAACAAATAATGATGCTAGGGGAGGCAATGAAAGGAGAAGTCATCCATTGATGACACTCCCTAGGAGCACCATTTACGGGAGGTTGGTGAGGTCTTCAGGCCATGTTTTCTTCAGTCTTCGTATTGGTGGATGATAAGTGGAAAGCTGGTGAATTAGTGGATTGCTGTGTCCATCTAACTTCTGGTGGTAATTCATCGCATATCTTTTGATTTCATCGACAACGAATGGGACGTCTAGGTCTTGGTGGATTGTTTGGTTGGTTACAAACCAGGGCACATCAACAATTGCGCGGAGGGTTTTTGACTTAAATTGTTGCAGTGTTTTTATTCTGGTCGGTTAGCACATCCCCAAAGTTGTATACCAAATGTCCAAATTGGTTTCAGCATCGTTTTGTAGAGTAGCAGCTTATTTCGGATCGATAGCTTTGAATGTCTACCAAGGAGCCAGTACATTTCACGGTATTTGAGGTTTAATTGTTTGCCCTTAGTTTGTATGTGTTTGTTCCACGTGAGCCGTTGATCAAGATGTAGTCCCAAGTATTTTACGTCGGTTTTTACCGGTACTGGAGCATTGTTAATGCCGACAGGCGGACAAATATTGGTTTTCATAGTAACTGTTATTTGGGCTGACTTTTATTGATTAACTTTTATGTGCCACTTATCTAACCATGTGCTGATTATATTGAGGTGTTGTTGGAGGTTGGAAGTTGCACTATCCGCATTTTCATGGGTGGAAAGTATTTCCGCGTCGTCAGTGCTGTCAGTTTCTGGCAGGTCAGCAGTATAGACAAGGTAAAGGAGGGGACCCAGGACGCTTCCCTGCGGGACACCGGATTTGATGGGGTAATATGGGGATAGTTTGTTATCGCAATTGACAGAGTAATAGCGGTCTGTTAGGTATGACTTAAGGAGCAAGTAATAGTAGCTCGGTAATGACTTTTTTAGTTTATATAGCAGCTCTGTGTGCCAAACCTTGTCGAAAGTCTGGGACACGTCCAGGAACACAGCGGTGCAATACTTCTTTTCTTCTAGAGAGGATGAGCTTTCATTTACTATTCTGTGCGTTTCATATGTGATTGAATGACCCTCCGAACTGGTGTTGTGGTAGGCGTTGAAATATGTCTGTATCTTGGCGTAGTCGTTTAAGAAACAGTTTTTCAGATAGTTTACTCATTATAGGCAAAAGGCTTATTGGCCGATACGAAGTCACACTTTCTGGTTCCTTGCCGGGTTTGGGTATCATTAATATATGTGCGTACTTCCAGATGATTGGGTAATATGAGAGACTTAACATCCGGTTGAAAATCGTAGTTAGGAGTACGACAGTTTTCTTGGGCAGCATTTTTAGAATTTTTCCAGTCATTAAATCATGACCTGGCGCCTTAAATTGATTCAGTTTTTGAATTTCATATAGAACTTCAGCGGGAGTAAACGGGTTTATTGGGAGTGACATTTGACACGAGATGTCTAGAGATGCTTCGATTGCGTTGTCTCCAGGGGCTGCTGTTGCTTCAAAGGGAGTGAAGACGTCTGATAAATGCTCTGCAAAAGTGGTTTCTTTATCTATAGAAGATCTTGCCCATGTTCCATCTGCTCTCCTGATAGGTCTTTTGGGTACTTGGGGCCTCTTAAAGTTCTTCGTGGCTCTCCAGATTGAGTGATCCTCTTGTTTCAAGTTCGTTAAATACTCAGTGAAGTTATCATTTTGTATCTCTCTTAATAGTTTATGAAGTTTACGTGTTAAACGATCGTAGACAGTTTTATCAGCAGGATTATCTGTCCCCTGCCACGTTCCTCTGGCTTTCCTCTTTTCTGCGATCAGTTCTTTAACCGTTAGAGGTATGAAAGAAGTAGGTTTTTCATGATCAGTTCCGATAGGGGTTGACTCCCAGGTAGCCTTTTGGATTACATTAGTGAGATTATTAGTCGCTTCGTCTAGTTCGTTGGGGGTCTTTATTCGTAGTTTAAGGTTTGTGTTGTGTTCCAAGTATTGTTGAAAAAGTTCCCAGTTTGTTTGTGTAGACACTAGTTTGTGGTTGAGTGATTTTTTGATAGTAGAGGTACATAAGTTTAGTATGACTGGCGAGTGATCTGACGACAAGTCATTACTTGCTTCTACCATTACGTAATTGGTAGCTATACCATGGGAGATATAGAAATCCAATAAGTCGGGAAATTTATTGTAGTCTGACGGCCAGTAAGTGGGCACTCCGGAGGAGTGGCAAGTGAAGTGGTTTTGTATGATTGATTGTAAGAGATTACGACCTTTTGTTAGTATAAGTCTAGAACCCCAGTGGGTGTGTTTAGCATTCCAATCGCCACCCGCAATAAATTTACTGCCCAGAGCAGAGAAGAAGCTATTATATTGGTGAGTAGAGATGTTATGTCTGTAGATAGCTGAAACAACGAAAGACTAACAAAAGGAGTTGATTTTAACATTTGTAGCCTGTATGAATTCTGTTCGATAGTTTTCCACTTCAAAATGTGATATGGAATTTTTAACGATAACTACAGATCCTGCATTGGCAGTGCCGTCTGGATGCGTTGTATCGTAGATAGAATAATTTGGTATTCGAAACATGGTTCTTACAGTAAAATGGGTTTAACTCACTAACATAATTTAAATTTTATTCATTTGTAAGAAAGCTACTAATTCTTGTTAATGGTTTATTAACCCGTTTACGTTCCACGTCCCAATTCTTAGTATATTGACCATTAAGGAGTTATTTTGTTTATGACAGTTGTTAACAAGTTGAGCATTGTATTATTTTGATGCATTAATTGAGCAAACATATTTTTGAATTGGGCTAGAAAGGTGGTTAGTTGTTCTCCTAGGTTGACTTGCTCGTTGGGACTTCCTTTGACGACTTGACTGTAAGATTGCATATGGTTTATATGTGGCATCATGTTGGGTTGCAGCGGAGTGGCTGGGACAGGGTTAGATGGTTGTGAAGGTATCACTCTTCTATTAGGTGTTGTTTGATTATTTGCTTTGTAACGCATATTTATTAAGTTTTTGTATGTTAGACATTTTTTATAGTTTGCAGGATGGGTGCCCTCACACAGAGCGCATTTGGCTGGCGAGCTTCTTGAATTTGTATACGTTTTGGTGTCGTGGTCATCACCACATTTGACACATTTGTACTGTCTCAGGCAGTAAACCTTCAAATGGCCGTAATTTTGGCACCTTGTGAATTATATGATATCTCTTCTTTTATGTGGGGCTTCAACAGTTATTCTACAGTTACAGAGGAATTTTACATAATAAATACTTTTATTGTTTGGGTTAGGTTCCAAGTCGACATAGAAAAATGGAAGCAGATCTTTGCTAACCCTGTGCCTTATGTTTATTATATTTCGGACTTTATGGTTAAGTTGTTGGAGTTCTTCTTTAATCGTGTCAGTGGGGATGGTGTGATGGAGATATCGGATCACTACTCTGTATGCCCGCTCTTCTTTGGGCTGATAGGTGTGATGGATAATGTTTTCTTCTCTTAAGTGCCTCATAATATTTCTGTATGTTTCGGAAGTGAGTGGGTTGAGTTTAACTGTATTGTTAGCAAGTGTTTTGCTGTAATATTGCTCATTCTCAGCAACTTTAGCAATATTCTCAATCATTCCGTTGTAGTTTGTGACCCCGTATATAAATATAGGAGGAGGCTTAATAGCTTTGGTTGTATTTTCATTTCTTCCAGAACTGTGAGGGGTGGTTGGTTCTATATTATGGCCAGATAGTGGTTGGAATCGATTTTGAGTTATGGTTTGCGGTTGCATCGTAGGAATATGTTCGGCAGGTTTGTTCGACCGTTTTCTTTTTTCGTCACTTGCCAAGAGTGGGCATTGGTTTCTCCATCTACTTCGATGTTATCGCTGTCGTTAGTTTGCATTGTCGATGGATCATCAGAGTGAGCTGCTGTACTTAAATAAAAATCTGGGGTTGGAAGTTGTAGGGGAGGAAATTATTGGTTATGCGAATGATGGGTAGAGTTAAATTGTGTCTGATAATTTTGGTGGCCGCCATAAGGTGTCTGTTGGTAGGACTGTTGCAGTTGGGGCTGGTTATAACTTAAATTAGTTACATATCCGTAAGTGGCGTTAAGATTGCCAGTATTAATTGGATATATATTACTCCATTAGTTGAAAATCAAAAACTTTAGTCCGAGAATTCAAGTATTTAATCGGTGCGCTTGATCTAAGGTCAGCAGAGAGGCGCGCGATTGTGGTTATCGCGTAAAGCAATCCACCGCACGTCGTTCGCTTATCAAGCGTGTAACACTGCACTTTCAAAGATAGTAGAGCACGTCGAGCGTATGTTTACTCTTTGAAAGCCAATTGGCAACTCAGAGCGGACTAAAAAATCTTAGGCAAGAAAATCGACAAAAAACAAGTACACAAATGATACAAATTAATAAATGGAAAAAATATTACAAAGAGCTATGTACTTATGAATAGTAAGATAACACTGTGAGTTGACTGTCACAGTGTGAAAAAGTAAGGTTCAGTATTTCGCACCACACTGTTACTCTTTCATTATGTATGGTCCTTTGATGAACTTACCGTGGATTATTTGCTGCCCAGCACTGGCAATTTTGTTTGTTTACACCACTCAATAAGTAAAAATGAGCTTCGTTACTCGTTTTCAAAACACAGTCATTTTCCAAGGTTTCCAGCAACGTTTCTGCAAACGTACACCGTCGTGCATAGCTTTTTAATAAAGTTCTTAAACCACCATGGTCTTGTAAAGATAAAAGTGGAGTACAAAATTTGAAGAACTGACCTATCTGAAATGAGCATAGTGCGAGCGTGTCATACCACTGAACGGCGAGGGTTGGCCTCCACAGCCTGTGGTTCTAACTGGCCGATCACCTTTCCGAGCTGTTCCAAGTCTCACAATTCCTCTACAACGGGTATATGACAACCATTGCGCATGCACTAGTTCCCCTACCATCAATGTTCTATTCGTCTCAAAAATGTAACACCTCATTGTCGGACTTTATAGTTAGTTTTGTATAAGGCTAGCTCACAAATATGCTCGTTTGATATGCAAATTAGTTTCGATGTAGAGGGAAATTCCTTAAAATATCCTTGTTATGTCTGCCAATCCCTTTTTCCAATATTTTAATAAGAAATGGTGTCAGATTAATGAATCTGAAAATCTTAGCCTGGCTATAGAAATTACGCTCCGATTTTGTTATGATATAGACTAATTTCATTCCAGTCATTTTGTAAGTTGCTAAGTGAAAGACTTGTCCCAAAGAGAGGACATAGTGCTGAACAAATGCTTCAAAACCATTCTCCAGTAGTGCAGGAAAGTGTCGTCCATCTCTGATAAACTGATTGCCTGTGCCAGCCTTCTTATGTTGACTAATTTATCGTCTAATTTCCAATTTTCTCTTCTTGCCAGACTCATAAATATTGAAATTGTTACATGTCTCTAGTAAAAGCTCAAAATTTTCCCCCAGTTTCCACGTAAGCCTCATTGGGCTTCTTAAGTAACCACTAGTTTTGCATACTGACCTAACTTTGAAGAGGTTATAATTCCACCAAAAGTTTCCTATTTCTCTCTTTTTATCTTTAAGCAGGTAACTGTTTATATATGCTGTTATAATAGTTGGATGTAACCGACTAGTGCATCATTTTAATTGTAGCCAATGTTTCAGATTTTTATAGTTTTTAGGTTTAGTGCTAGGTTCTGCTTAAATATTTTGCGGTTACATGTTCTAGGATTTCTGTAAGTAATTGGTTCAGATCTAGTTAATGCTACGACTGAACTAATATGCGATCTGAGGGAGTTGACTTCTTAAACACATGCTAATCTTTGATCACTGCAAATCTGCGCAATGTAATGTTTAAGACTTCACTTATTGAAGAAGTTACAAAGCTCGTTACCTTAATTAAATTAATTAAATTATTGATAAGAGTAAATATGACTCACCTCTTAGGTTGTATTCAATGATACTCTATACCTTATGGTGCCCATCGGCATCACATCCGATTAATAATTGAATTTTTTTGCTTTTCCAATTTCTAAGAAGTGCCCTCATCTCTTCACAGGTTGGTTATATAAAAAGAAAACTAAACTTACAAACAAGTATCTAGTGATTAGATCCTATTAGACATATAATACAAGTTTTTTTGATGTTTTTAAATGATACAAGTACTAGGATGCTCTCCACTTGGACACAAAAGTTCTCGCTCAATCCCTGTAAATTAAAAGTTCCTGAATTAGTACAATGTGATAGATAATGTGATTTTGTAGAGCAAAGAAGGATGCCTTATAATTGATGTAGATATGCCTAAAAAACTCTCAAAACGATGGTACTTTAATACTTTTAGTACTTAGGAGATTTTTAAAAGAGTCCCTCTAGTATCTTTTCAATCTCCATTTAAGTCGCTTAACTTATTAATGGTAGTGGTAAAGACGAAGGTGTCCCTTCGTTTTCCTGTTGCTTTGGGTTGTTCGCCGACTTTATCCTTTTGTCCGAACATTTTAAAGATTATTCTTAAAAAGTTTAGAAAAAACCTCCTGTCCAAATCTAAAATCATGGTCTAGGACTTTCTATCTAAACAGCTAAGCATTTATTGCTTCTTTAAATCGGGCTTTCTATGTAGTTCTCGCCAGACTTCTATAAGGAACTTTGGGTTTTATCTACTGAGAATTTTTCCGATTTCTCAGTGAGTGCCGGAGTCTATGTCATGGCCGTAAGTGATTTGGGTACATCCTTGGCACCAATTATATTAAGTTTTACACTTTTTTAAGAGGAAATTTCTCTAATAAATCGCTTTACCTAGTTTTCAGTGGGCTAATCGATGTATGGTACATGGATCAAGTCCCCCTTGGGCCTTAGCCTAGAAAACCTTAGTAAAGGTTTATTCAGTTTTTTATGACCGTTTCCGTTAGGGTGATTAGCCTGATATCAGTCTTAATAGTTTTATCTTATTACATTATTTCAGTTTTTTGACTAGCTGCTTAGAAAAAAGAGATTTTTGTTGAAACTAGCAGAGCCAGCAAGTAATTTTCTTCCTTACTTGAAGTAGGCTTCTTCCATCTGAAGGTTTTCTGTTATGTAGCTGCTGAATGTTTCCACCTCCGCTTGTTGTAGATTGGGTTTTTGCTGTATTGTGTGTATCCAGAAAGATTATAGAAGAAGTGACGTCACAACACCCTGTAGGCGCAGAAGGCTATATACAACGAGATGCTCCTAATGCCCCGAGATTAGCCACTAATATATCTTCAATCATATATCCCGTCAGAACGCAGCATATCACTAAAGGGGAAGGGGGGATCATATATAATGATGCTCTCTACACACGAATCGGGTGCTTAATCAAAAAACTCCTAACCACACTATTCTGTCCTCTCGACAAGAATTTGTTATAGCCGGCTTTGTTATACCACAGTGCAGGCTCTTAACCACAACACGACATCTAGGCTGAGGAGTTGTCAACAGGGAAGTTTTTTGGCAATATTGTGGGTTTTAAGCAGCGCAAGCCTATAGTTCATTGTAATCATAGACTCTGCCCATTGCAGTTGGATAGAACCAGCTGCTCAAATACATTGGAGATCGTCTTATATATAACTAGAAACGCGCTCAAAAGGTACTACTACCCATGTGAAGAATGTACATTTATAACTGTCAGTAACATATGCCTGTGATCAAAATGTATTGTTAAGATCTTTGAGTAATTGATTTCTTTTGACCTGATAATTTCTATAGCCAAGTTTTCTATATATTCAGACTGAAGACTCGATTAATGCAAAGTATTTTTCCTGCTTAAAGTGTTACTTCTTCCAATTTTTACGAGAAAAGTATTTATTTTAAGATTATCTAATAACATTAAAAATTAAAAACGTTAAATTACTCTGATGTCGTAAAATAAGATCCTAAGCGGACTTTATAATGTACTTGTTCCGTAAGCTTTTGCACGGTGATTTTGTCAACCTTTCAAAACGTCAAAAATCACTTGTTCCGGAATTAGTCGATGGTTATGGCCACTTTAATTTACGTTGTTGCCACGATATCAAAAATTCTGTTCTTTGGGTAATGTTACGTTATTGATTTTAGCCAAAATAGTATATTAATGTCGTGCCTCTTCAGGAATCGGCAACAAGCATTGTTTAAGACAATTTTTATAGTACATATGGTAACAAATTTTAGAACACTCCCCCCCCCTTCACAAGTTCGCGACTTACGTCATACTTTCTAGAAACCCGCGAGATCATTCTAGTGAATACGCGAAAACTCTGGAAGTCTGGCCCAATAAGAGATAAATATCGTGCGGGGGGCGCCGGGGCAGATTTCGATTCCGGTTTTAAGTGAAACAAGCGAGCGAATTCGAACCAGAGCTGCATTTACGTAAATAATGTGTCACAAATTTGCATAATGGTAAGTACAATAAATTAGTAGTTCTAGGTAATTTTTTACGTTTTATTCACCACCGTAAAGAGTAGATATCTTTGTTCCTAGTTTCAATGATGATAAAAGAAGTATTCTTTAAACAACATGCACAAATTACTTGCTGAATAAGTCACTTTTGTAAAAATTTTGCTTCTGAGCTACATGAACTCCCTTCAGAAACATCTTGACGACTTGGTGCTGTGCATCAATCTCGACCAACAATGTAATTGCGATTTTTAAAACAGCAAACTTTATCACCCACAGTTTCGTATTTTATTGACATCAATTTGTTCCTCTTGTTGTTAAAGTTTGCTTTGTCTTCCTACCTGATACTATTTGAATCTTGAAGCACCTTAATTCTGGACTGGTTTTTTGGACGAATCTCTTTTTTACATTTTCAACAACTTTGGGAAAAGAATTCTTTAAATTCTTCGCAGTTGCTTGGCAAGTTTTCTTGGTTATTTTTCTGTTTATTCAGAATCTTTGTTCTTGAAATATAAAACTTATTAACAGATTTTTGTTTAGTTGTTCATATTAGTAGTAAATGTACAGGGCTTTTAACGTTAAAATACTAATTCAATTGTAGAATTCTATAGAGTTTATCCTTTATATACAATTCAGATAAACAGGTAAAATTAAAAGTAACCAAAAGAATCCAAGATATCTATAAAAAATTGTATTGTGACATTTTCCAAATTAAAAATGCCTAAAGCTAGGAATTCGTTAAACAAGCGCCGAAAACGTTTGATTACCATATCAAACCTGCCGGACGAGATGCTCGCCAAGATTTTCAAGCTGCTGCCAGCCAAAGAACGATATTTTAACATCAAACGTGTATGCACGAGATGGAGGAGCTTGGTAAGAGATAGAGACCTGAACTTCTCGAAAATTGATCTAAAGAAGGCGATTTCCACCAAGAGTGCGTGCAAATGGATGCGAATATCGCCCAATTTGGAACACCTGGTGCTGAGACACAGACATGATACCGACAAAATATTAACATCTGTATGACTAAAGAATGACCTTGAATAAATTAATAGACCATCCAATTCCAGGTGTTAAATAGCTGTAAAGCATTGAAAACCTTAGAGATGATAAAGTGCTCGTATACGACAAAGACGAATACGATTATTTGCCGGTTAATAAAATCATTCAGAAGCTTCCGCCAATTCTACTTTAGGTGTAAATTCGTAAGTATCTAAGAGTTTTAAAAACGACTAAGTTTCTTTTCAGTGGAATAATAATCCGCAAAAAGCATTTTTTTAAATGCCCCGGAAAAAATTGGCAGGGCAGGGAATGGAATTACTCAGGCTATGTTGACTTCTACGAGTTACGCCGTTTTCTGGGAAGAGTTCCAGATGTCACTTTAAATAACTGGACAGATTTATGTTTAATCTACCCATCTTATATTAAGGTCTTGTGTAAACCCCCATAGCTGTGCAATAAAAGTTGACATTTTTAATTTGTAAGATTGCAAGATAACATTTCTAATGTCTAGTCCAAGCCATTTTACGTGAGGGTTATAGTGCTTATTTTCTAAATGGTGAGCAAATCGAAAAGCTAAAAACAAATGAAAAAGAAAATAAAGATAGGACAGAGTTCGAATAAATAGAACGTAAAATATCTTAGAATTGATCTCCAAAAATCGTCATGATCGAGTACGGATTTCACAACTTTTCCGCGCGGACACCTAATTAAGAGTCATTTAAGTATTGCCCGGTGCTCAGGGGTCCGCGGACGGTCTTTCTATTTTTAACGCGCTCCAGTTGCAGCAAGGACACTCCATTCGACGAACCATTCATGTGTAGCGCGAGAAAGAGGCGATTCCCGGTATTAATCTGTGAGTCTAATAGGGAGTAAAAGTCCTGGTCATTAAATTAAATCGATCTGAAAACGCCTAGGTGGGAGCCTCGAGAATAAAAGCAATCGCCGGCAATAAGCAGCCACGCCGCGAGAGTTAAGTATGTAAACTAATGAAGGGGACCCATGGGGTGTCGCTCTACGGTAGTCCCGGTCTGTGTGGACCCTCATGCGCGGCGTGCAACGGAACGTCCGCCGATGCTGTTCTAATGAATTTGGGCCAAATCAAGCGTGACGGCCTAATGATTTACTGTTTGTAGAAGAGACGGTGGAAAAAATTAATTGCATTCCTGTTCCTACAGTACAGGCTCAGCTAATTGCACTAATTACAATAGAAAAGCAACAGGCATTACAGTTTATAAAAAAAATACGTCAAAACAAATATGTACGAACGTTTCAGTATTATAATTTTTTTTAATATTAAATACTCTACAAAGCATTTGTAAGTACTAACGAATGAATATGATTATAATTTGATACAAACGTGCATTTTGGTAACTCTACAATAAAATTTTGACATTAGATAAGTTTTTCTTATTATATAATTAGTCCCTGTCGTCTATACTTGGACAAAGACTCCTCTTTCCCCCACAATTTGTCAATGTATTTTATTCTCTTTCAATTGTATCTATTTAGGATATCATTAGTACTTCTAACATTTGCCCGTTTCCTTTTTCTGCTATCTTCCCATTGCCTTCATTGTATGATTTGATTGGCTTACTTTTTTACAAATTTTATCCATCTTCGCTTCTATATTATTGCTCTTACAAAAATGTCTTCAATGTTCTTCTGTGCCTTTTTTGTCCTTCTTTTCTTATTCTAGTAAAAACTTCCATTTCAGGGTCATTAATTTTTTATAAGGTAGCGATCCCTGTAGAAAATAAATATATTTCAAGACCAGCAAACCTACCTAAGCAAAATCTTGATTTTCTCCTACATTATCTCACCCGAAAGAAAATAGAACATTTGAGAAAGAATCAAATCAAAATAATTTTTCAGATTAGGTTCAACAAACTAAAACCCAAGAAAAAGAATATTTTACTGATGAAGAAGACCTCATCAAAAAACGGAATAGACGATCAAGATGTAAAGATAATAAAAAAAAAAAGAAGAGTCAGCTCATCAACGGTAGCAAATCCGGCAGCCCCAAATTAAAGCGCTAATTAAAGCATAAAAACCACTATCAAATCAAAGATTATGGAACCCTACAGTGTAAATTAAAGACAAGACAGTTTGAATTTAAAGTAGTTATAATAACTAACGAACAAATTAAATTAAATGTGGAATGTGAAGAGAAATACAGAAAACTAATAAAGTACCTCAATTCGGAAAAATTCTCCGATACTCGTATGAAAATAAACAAACGAGATGTATCAAAATAGCGGCAAAGAAATTATAAAGAGTATTGTAGATCATTTACATTGTCAAGGTTACAAAATACTAAAAGAAAATAACATTAAAAAAAAGTAAAAACACCAATTCCGTTATTCTTGTTTATCTTCAAAAATGATAAAAACATTCAAAAATATGTAAGATAAAATTAATATCAGTAATAAAGGTTAAAATAGAATCATTAAGGAAGCCCAAACCAATATCACAATGCAAGAAATGTCGAAATTATGGACACACATAGAACTACTGTACTACAGAACAGAGGTGAGTAAAATGTGCTAGCAAACACCACAGGAAAGAATGTAAAATGCAGATAATTACGCATTTAAAATGTGCTCTCTGTAAAAAAGCACCCAGATAGTGGGAGGCAGCTGAACATTTACAACAGATTAAAATTAACGCAAATAAAACAATACAAAATAGTAAAAAAAATATATAGAAAACAAATCACAATGCAGATGGAATCCAAAAGTATCCGCAGCATTTCTAAAAACTAGAAAAAGCGAGGGAACCCTGCAGAAAGAAGACTATCTATTACGAAGTCCGATTTCTAAACTGGAGCAACATGAAAAAAGATCAAGAAGCATGAAAGGATGCTTAAGAAATCACAGAGGAATTAACAAAACTGCAGCTTCTAAGAAGAATTTATAGATTTAAAATACATCAGAATAGCTGTTTGAAATGCCAACGGCATCTAACAAAAACAAAACAAATTTAAAAGTATTTTTAGATATACGAAACATTGATATGTTTTCTATCAGAGCCACATCTCACAAAACTGTAGTGTAGTAATAGTGAAGGAGGGCTGTAATGGCTCAGTGGTCAAGATCATTGTTCCTCTGTCCTGAGCAGGCGAGTTGGAGCCTCGCTCAACCCATGGGTGTATGTGAATATCCTAGCATTTAAGTGCATGTTAGTGGTCACAATACACCCTTGAAGCTGCATGCCGGTAAGTGCGATAATAATAAAAAAAAATAGTGAAGGAAACCAAATGTCATTACGAATAAAGGAAATAATAGAAAACAAAATTTAAGCTGCAGTTATAATTGTAAAAACAAAATGACTAATTCATAACATAAAAAAGATAATTATCTAAGTCTGTTGCAAAATATGGGGTTTAAGATTAATCACAACCAAAAGAGAAGAATTACAAGCTGAAATCCCGTATACTAGCCAGCAGATGAAAATAATACTCCAAACCAAATTGAATTTTTTTATTTCCAAGAAAGTATCAACAAACAACATCGATATCAAAGATAATATTAACCTTAAACAAGAAAGTGATCCAAAAACAGTCTAATTAAATATTGACCAACAAGTACACAGACTGGAAATTCTTCAAGAAAGAGTAGCAAAATTCAGCTCAACGTAACATTGGAGAAGGAAGCTGAAAAATTCATAATAGGCATGCAGCAAGCTACATGAAATGCCACAAGGGAACACAAAAGGAAAAAAACAGGCAACAATTATCCCAAAAAAATCAGAAAGCTGGTTACTGGAAAGATAAAAGCTAGGAAAAATAACACTAGACGAAAACTCAATAATTAAAAGAAGACCAAACCACCTTTAGCAACAACTAAAAAGAGAAATACAAGAAATAAAAAACTAATACGTAAACAATTACCTAAACAACTTATCAAACGATTAAGAAAATCATACAACTCATAACCTAAACGCTGCTAATAAAAAGTAAAAATGGCCGACCAAAAGGTAACAAGCAGAAAAACCCACCAAAAAGGCATTCCAAACGAATGAATAGCAAAGGCAAAATGGATAAGTACTGGTAGCGGAAGATAGATTAAAAGAGAAAGAAATAACATTAGTTACCCCTCAAGTAACAAAGGAAATTAAAGAAAATATAACCCTAAGAAGTTTCCAGTATTTGATCTAATCATAGGGGAAGTACTGAAACAGTACTAGAAAAGAACCAGTAAAATAAACAAACTTAGCATATACAGCATTTCAATCGAAATGGAAAGGTGAATAAAGTATTAATGATACAGAAGCCTGAAAAGCCACCAAACAAAAAAACATCATATCGTCCCATCTCACTTTTACCGATAATTTCAAAACTATTCAAAAAGCTGTTTTTAAAAGCCTAAAACCAATAATAGAAAGAAAAAAGCCGATTCCAACACACCAGTTCAGTTCCAGAAATCAACATTCTACCAAGGCCACACGCTAACAAGAATCATCAAGGAAAATTTCGAAAAGAAAAACCTTTGTTCAGTAATCTTCTCAGGTGATAAAGTTTGGCATCAAGAATTAAACCATAAACTGAGAAAAGCACTGCCTAGATAATTTTCAGAACTACTAAAGTTTTACATTGTAGATAGACTATTCAATATTAAATACTTAACATGAAATTAAAGCAAAGTAGTGCACTGAGATCACTGGTATAATTCCTGTACACCAATAATATTCACCAACCACTTTTGCAGATTACATTACAATGCTAACAGGAAAGTGCAGTGTAAACAGAAGTGCTATAGCAAACCTTAAAGGGGGTAAATTTATTAACAAAAAGATGGCGAATAAAATTAAATGACGACAAACCTGTGTACATCATTTCATGAACAATAAGAATAAATACTTATCAGTAATAGTAAACAACAGCATATTACCACATTCTAATACAGCAAAGGACCTGGAAATAAACCTGGATAATAAATTATGATGGAAGGAGCCTATAAAGAAGAAAAAAGAAGAGTGAATACAAAAACAGAAAAATACACTGGCTGCTAGAAAGAAACTATTAATCTATGACAAAATATTTCTGTAAGTCAGGTAATAAAAGCAGTATGGACATACGGTTATCAACGATATCCACAGAGACCTTGGAATAAAATCTGTATTAAAGGAAATAAAGAACATTGTCCAGAAGCACGACATCAAGCTTTCTGAAAAAAATTAGAGCTATTGCAAGCTATATGCAACGGAGCTATTAGAAATGGTGGATCGGAAAGAAAACTTTCGGGCATAAGATATATCTTAATTTGACAATAAAACTGATAAGAGCTATTGCGTAAACTGTAGAGGTAAAAATCCTTTCTTTATAATTAAGTTAAGCTACATATCCTACATCACAACATAAAGAAAATATTACATACTGAATCGACACGCACCCCATCATAGGAAAAAGAAACAAGAGGATACAAAAATGCGCCGAAAAAGTAGAACAATTCTAAAAACCACTGTGAAAACCTACCAAAAATAAAATTTAATTGGATGAATAAACCTAATATGAAATCCAAAAGAAGTACAATAAGTAGCAGCGTGCCTTTCTTGTTTGTTGTGCAAATATGTAAATTAAATAAATAAAATATATGCTAATAAAAGAATAAATAATAGAAAGAACATCATAATACAAATAAGAACACAAAGGAACAAAAACCTTGAAAAGAACAATAAGAAACTGGAGAGGCAGGCGTGTAAATAGCCGCTCTCGTGGTGCGGTGTGGGATACGTAGTACGCCCCGTATTGGAACGTCAACCGATAAGGCCCAGATCGTCCCTTAAACGGCCGTCGCGTAAGCGGATGGGGGCGGCTACCGATATCCACCGAAAGTAAAGCCAAATCGCTCACCTGAATCGGCTTCGGCTTCGTCGGCGATGGTTCCACGGTGGCCACCTTGCTGCGCTGTCTTCTTGTATGTTGCGGGTTGGTAAGACACGACCGAACTGGCCGCGCTGCGGAATGCTTATGTATGCGGGTGTTAAGACACGACTGAATTGGCCGCGCTGCGGATTGCGAATGTTTCCGGGCTTCGCGCCTGGCTTGGCGGTAGGTCTTTTGCGGGAAAATTTTCATTCGACAGCACCTTTCATATCAAAAGGTGCCGCCGACGGTGTATGCAGACTTGTCGGCTGAGCAAAAGCCCATATGCCGTTTTGTGTGTGATGGCAAACATAGCAGCAGATATCAAAGGCCCGCATGCCGCCGCGATATAAAGCGGTTCAAGGGCGAAAAGGCCGCCACACCAGAAACTTTATGTATCAACACCTAGGTATAAAAGTTACTTATAAATTAAATCTTAAGGTACCTTTGATGCAACTATGTGCTAAAGAGAATAAAAATAAGATAAAGTACACCAGCAAAACCTGTAAACTTTTTAACTATATGAAATGTCGTTTAAATAAAAGATAATTGTATCTCTATTTGGGACCTACCAGAAACGCCTAGAAACGCCTGGAATTTTCGCATTGTTCGGGTCCTCTCGACTCACCCGTGACGGAGCGGAGGTCGCTACGTGAGCGTTTGGAAATTTGTTACGCTGCCTCCTCCTTAAGGATGATTTGTCCCAAATCATATTTTTTTCAACGTTTGCGTGGATTATAGGGATATTTGCAGTTTTAACCTACTTTAGACCGAGACGTCAGAAAAAGTAACAGGCCACGGTCCTCTGCAGGATGACCGGCTTCTGGGAATGATGGCTGCAAACTAGGATCTCGGCACCAGAACCTTGAAGCAACTCTTCTATCATGTTCCTTCTTATTCTATAGTCGAAGTCGTCCAATCTGCACGCAAATCTTGATATTACTAGGTTCCAAATATTTCCATTCATCAGATGACCGCGTAGCTTCCTCTGTGTTTCCCATAATGCGCGATAGATCAGTTTGTACTGAGAAAATTTCTTGGTCACAATATAGTAGATATTTCGCCGGTATACTGAAAAGATCTTGTTATACTTCTCTGGTAACACCGCAACGCACTCACTGAAGCAATAAAGCTCACACTTCAAGGACATCAAATCTCCTGACCACGGTGTTTCGTTTCCGGTAACATGACACAGTCGATTGTATTGAACGATCCTAGGCTTGTTGATTTTTTAAAGACAACCAATGCCGCTATAACCATACTAGCTCTCGATGCGTCAATGTCATAGTGATCCCTCATCCTATCACTCGCAATGTTGATGTCCTATTGCACGTTGTCGTAGATCTACATCTATCTTCCCCTCGGTTCATTGACCTATTCTTCTTTAACTATGTTTTCTTCGGGTTTATTTCCTTAAAGTAGGTCACATGGCAGCTACAGCTCATAACCGAAAAAAACATTAAATGGTGTTTGACCAGTAGGCAGACGAACGATGCGCTAACAAAAACAAATGGAGATATTGGTTTCAATTTTGTCGATACTTTGACAGATACTTCCCCATTCTTCTATTTATGTGCTCAACCATTGTATCTGACTGAGGGTGTAACGGAGTCGTCCTGGCTTTCCTGATGGCTAGTAGTTCGCATACTTTCGTGAACACCGTTAATTCGAAATTTTGACCTTGATCTGAATGTAGTGGCACTCCAAATCTATTAAATAAGTTCTTTTGCCAACACCTCAGCAACGGCTGCGGCTTCTTAATTTAGTAATGCATAAACTTCACCCTATTTGCTGAAATAATCTATCACCACTAAAATACATTTATTTTCACTGTCATTTATGTCAACAGCTATTCTCTCTGGCGCTATACTGCCTCATTGGTGTCCTCAATTTCTTTCTTTACACATATTACATGTTTTCAATACCAACCCTTAACATCTTTCTTGCAATTCATCCAATAAAACTTCTCGCAAATCTTCTCTAAAGTGTTTTAATTGCCATATGGCTACCAGACACATCAGCATGGAGTTGTTGCAACACTTCTAGAATTTCCTTCTTTAGAACTAACAACTGAAGTTACCTTTGACATCCAACTTTGCTCTCAAGACGCACTGTAACACAACGTCTTCTACTGTGATGGAATTCTATTGTGCCCAATACGATTTTACTACTGGCGAACACGGAGTCACTTCTGTTCAGTTGGGTTTTATTTAAGCTTCTAAAGTTAAATCTTCTTTCTGGTCACATTATAATTCACTGGGTTGCTACAAGTTATTAGTCACAATCGTTTGCAACGTAGACGCTATCTTGTTGCTTAGTCTTCTAAACTTTTAAAATTCAAAAGTCACTTTAACGCAGCATAATCAGGCCTCAAAAGTAACCTTATGGTATACAAATATTTATAACAGTGTTCTACAGATTTAACAACAGCAAGTAGCTCTCTTGTATTTACGGAATGGTTGCGTTCAGACTTTGATAACACTTTACCGAAATAGTCGATATCTTTTACTAACTATGACAACACGTATTCAATTTTCACGTTACTTGCATTTGTAGCTGTGTATTGTAGCTCAGTATTGGTGCATTTACTAAGAAACATCTCAGATTGTCAAAAGCCTATTGACATTCTTCACTCCACCTAAAATTTTGGCCATCTTTTGTTAGTCGTGTCTAAAGCTTCGAAATATTGGCAAATCCAAAAAGATATAGTCTGTAGTATGTGCACCATTCGAGAAAACTTTTAATCTCGTGCTTGTCTTTTGGTATTGACCATCTTTTGACGGTTCTAATTTTCTTTGAATCAGTTGTTATACCATCATCACTGACTGTATGTCCCAGATAGTGCACTTTATTAAGCGGTGTCATTAAATTTACCAGAAACTACTAGAAGTAATCTTAATCGGAGCATTGAGCCTACTTTTATTTTTCCTTTCATCGCCCTGCCTATAGAAACACCTAAAATTCTCACATTATCATGTCCCCTGCTCAACCGTGGCGGGGCGGAGGTTGTTACGGGGGCGTTCGGAAGTCCGTTACAGTACTATGTATATTATTATCACTATTAAGCCACTTCCTGCTTATAAGTATTCCCTCCTTCATATTTAGAGCTCTACTTTAAATTCAGCAATTTAATTAAACTAGATGTTTTGGATGTTTCTATCATTCATTTAAAATGTAAAATAAGTATTATGTTTGAATCTATAAATCGCTTTCTGATAATATGTAACATACAAGCACATGCATCACAATTAGCATTCCTCATGGTTGAAAAGGAACTTTTGTTGCCAGAAAACGTCTCTTTGTTCTTCAGAGATGTCTTTAGTACTTTTTGCATATTCTTTTATAAATAAATTTTAAGGAAATCTCAGCAAGTGACTTATGGTACTGATAATCATATAATCTCAACAATTTTTGCATTATTTATTATGTGGGCTTTAGGCAGCTTTGGCATATTATTCCTGTGTCGTAGATAATGTTGAATATCTATGTTAGTCAGTTTATTTCTTTGTGATGATTTTTAAAATTTCTGAATAAACGTTATGTGGCCCCATAGCCTTACCTTCGCCCAGAGTGTTATCTGCTTTATCATCAGAAAAACCCCATTCCATATATTTTTTTAAATTTTTTCTTCGTCTGAAATTGTTCGATTTATAAGTTCTCCTTCCTATCCAACTTTTTAATAAAGTTTAAACATTTCTGATTGCTTTTATTTATTTATTTGTTTATATTTTTTAGCCTCTAGCTTCTTAACCGCTTTGCTTTTTTCCATCATATACAAGATTTTGTCGATAATCCAAAATTTCTTTCTTACAGATTTTGAGCTTCTTGAACTTCAATTTTGCTCTTTATGTGTTTTTGTCTTTCGTGCCTTATTTTATCACTACTTAATCGCTTCAAGTCATAGTTTGGTCCTTTACCAATATTTGATTTTCTTAAAATTAAGTCTTTTACTACCAAACAAAAAGTTATGATAAGATCCAAAATCAGTCCCAGGGTATATTTTCATGTAAGTGATTAAATTGCAATATTTTTTAAATGAGGCTCCTGACGGTGATTTTCATATATAGTGTAATGAATTTTCAAACACCACCATAGAGATATTGTAGCTTTACAACATTAGTGTTTAATACCGGGATCGCCCCCGAGTTGTCAAGGTGAAGCGGCGAACATAACGCCTTCAATGCAAATATTAATGATCGATAACTAGAGTAATTGCGGTTTTTTAATTCGAAAGGACCTATGACTTGCCCGTTCCTTCCTTGTTCTATTTTTGCAGTAAAATGATCAGAATTTTCTCTTATTATTATCTTGATTTAATTGTAGTATGTTTTATCTTCAGATTTATCCACTGCAGGAGCATAGACTCAAATAAAGTTGAGTTAACTGGGTATATATTAAGTTGTGTACACGATATTGAAACAAATTGATAACATGTTTTCCTATAAAATTCAATATACTTCGCTCTTTGTATATATGTTATCCGTTGGTACGGCAATATCCTAAATCTGCCCAACTCATTTCGCATTAAAGATATGAATTTTTCAGTTGTACAAAGAATTTTAACGTTCCAAGTGCAAATTATAACTAACTGTCTAATTACAATCTACCAAGGATTGAGACCCAAACTTTGATTTAATTTAGTCATGTTAGATTTTAGTAAAAAAATGATTCCATGGTAGTTTTCCGCAGCTTTCTACGAGCCGTGACAGCTGTTTTTTATCTTCATTCTCGATCTACTGCGGATGCTCAGTATCAGAAAGCTTTGGGTATTTTATTTTTTTAGTACCACCGATATCTAAAAGGCATTCCCCGATCCATTACCTGACTAATTACCCCGCACGGGAAAGTCTCTTCGTTATACAATTATTTAAATATTTAAAAATAACGCTATATCAGGAGAATTAAAACAAACTATTTTAATGTAAAAAAAAATATTTAAAATATAGACCAAAAAATTTATGTGCGTACATATATCAGCAAACATTAATGCTTTTAGTAAAACAAATATAATTTAGCTTTTCCTTGCAAGAGATACATTTGAAACTCAAGGAAGATAACAATAAACATGTTTTTGTGCTATTTTAAAGACGACTTCACTTTTTGCATAAAATTAATGTAGAACTTAAGAGACCTAGATTGAAGTGATCTATATTTCTCACTAGTGAAAAAATCTTCAAATTTTGTTTCCTCTTGTATTTTGTTATCTAGGTCTATAAAAAAATGCCGGCTTTGTTTAATTATTAACATCATATTCTAGCCGTAATTTAATAACATTAAGCTACTTTTCTTTATTACTACAGTCTGAATTTGACAACTTTGTCTGCGCTTCGTTTTGCTTTTCTATTTGTACTTCAATTGTATCTTCTAAACCGTTCTTGAAAAATTATTGAAGATAATAAATATAGCTTTTGGCGATTTACTTCTTTCTATGCCGTTTCACCATTGCTTCAAAATTTTGAATATTGTAAAATTATATGGCTGCAAAAACGTATTATGTGAAGAGGTAACTTTACTATCACTATCTTTTCCTGAAACTCTTTTTCTGCACATAATGCTAATAGAGAAAAACAATGGATTATTCTTCTGAGATTTTATTTAGGAAATCCGGTGAAAGCACGGCGGTAAATTAAATATAAACTTAAATTTCCTTTTTGTGCACCGTAAGATTAACGGAGGGAGGCGCAATCTCTAAGGATTGTAGAGAAGGATGCCTAAAGTAAATTCACTCTTGTCGCTTCTTTAGTCAGTATCACGATATTAAAGTAAGAAATACCTTCGTCTACTGCGCAATTGATTTTTATCGCGTTTTTTACGACTGAGCACGTAAAATTAATCTGAACGCTTAGTATCAATAATTCTTGAAAGAATGAGAATTAGTTGAAAACGAAAGTTACTGAGGAGTAACATGACTGATAAAAACATTCGAATCGATTGCCGCCTTTTCATAAGATTGCCGATTAACTATCACATAAATTGAGGATTTGTTCCTAACTACACGCTAGACTTATCGACTTACTATTATTATTTGTTTATGCTCCTAAAAGAAGCACTTGGAAACAGGCATTTTATGACAATGTTGCTGCAGAAGCATTCGTGCGCAATTAGTTTGTGTCACCAACCACCTCCACTTTAAAATCAATAACTACCTATCCGTTGGGGAAAATGTGAATGAGAATTTATTATTACGATTTTGTTTTTATTTTTTAATGTTTCAATAAATCAAATTCTTTTAAACAACTGCGTTACTACATAACACCACGAAGATATTTACTTTGCTTCTTTTTGTTTTTCTCCGACGACTGCAGACAATACAACAGCTTGTGTCACCTATAATTACTATATTACCATCTGGTAAAAGATTAAAGAAACTTCTTGCAACAGAGTAAAATACAATTACAAAAACAAAATTAAAAAAATAAATTGTATATGCATATACATACGTACATATATATCAGCACAAAAAAAGTTCAGATAAGCAAGTCTGTAAGGCTGTAAGGCCAGAAACAAACCGTGGCACTTGGAGAAGCATAAAATTAGTCGTTTACAGTGGACTTTACAAATCCAACATGACGATTAGCGTATACACTTGATCTTAATGTAAGATGGATAGCCTATACATATATCTGTCCGATTATTTGAAGTGAGATATACTGCACTCTCCAGCACACTGTGTAACTGTATGAAGCTGTACAAGCCTGCACAATTCCATATCTTCTCCTCCCAATTTCTTCTAAGACCATTTAAACATTGCATCTTGCGCATATCGTAATTCTTAAAACCTTTAGATACTCGCAAATTTCACTTAAAGTAAAATTGGTGCAAGTGCTATATTTTCCCATTAACTTACAAATAATTTTGTACGTCTTTGTTGTATACGAGCACTTTCTCATCTCTAAGATTTTCAATACTTTGCAGTGCTTTAACACCTGAAATTGGATGGCCTATTAATTTATTCTCGTTATTCCCAAGTCATACAGTTGTTAGTATTTTGTCGGTATCATTTCTGTGCCTCAGCACCAGATGTTTCAAATTTGGCGACACTCGTATCCATTTGCACGCAGCCTTGGTGGCCAACTTCTTCTTTAGGTCAATTTTTGTAAAATGCAGGTCTTTATCTCTCACCAAGCTCTTCCAACCTCGCGCATACACGTTTGATGTTAAAATATCGTTCCTTGTCTGGCAACAGCTGAAAATCTGCGAGCATCTCGTTCGACAGGTTTGATATGGTGACCAAACGTTTTCGGCGTTTCTTTAACGACTTTTAGCTTTAGGCATTTTTAATTTGGAACATGTCACAATTGCAAATGTGTGTTATTAAATAGAGATATTTTGGTTTTTTGTTACTTCACTTTCACTTATTTATCTTAATTGTAAATAAGGAGTAAACCCTACATAATTATATATTTGCATTTAATTGATATGACAGCTATCGACTGAAAAATGTCTATATTTAATAAATTAAAAATTTGTGAAAAGAAACATCTCCTTCCAATGAAATACTTTACTGATGCACCAAAGCCTGATCTTAGCCATAACCCTTTAACCGTCACTGATGACGTTATCTTGGTAATCAAACCTTCTAAAATGAGATCTGCAGGAGGGTTAGATGGGTTCACTTCTCAACATTTTATAAATTTATGCCGTTCTATTGGAGATCACGTTAAGAAATTAGTTGTCGCGGTCACAAAATTGTGCAATATGATACTTACTGGTAAAACTCTTTCGTCAATAACCCCTATCTTGTATGGGACATCTCTGTATGCCCTAAGAAAGATGGTCGAGTTTAACCGATTGTAGTAGAGAGATTCTTTATAAGACTGATCTAGAAGATTATTTACAAATCAATTTACTCCGAAATGGGCTATTATTTAAGACCTCAACAGCTGGGCTTTGTTTTTTGGGATGGATATATGGTGTAGCGGCCTTTCTCCCTTGAACCGCTTGTGTATCATGGCGGCGCATGCTGGTGGCTTTGATATCTGCCGCCACGTTTTGCTATCGCACACAAAACGGCATATGGGCTTTTGCTCAGCCGGCAAGTCTGCATACGCCGTCGGCGGCACGCTTTGAGATGAAAAGTGCTGTCGAATTAAAATTTCCCGCAAATGATCTACCGCTAAGCCAGGCGCGAAGCCCGGAGATATACTCGCATCGCAACACGTCCAGTGCGGTCGTGCTTAATCAACCCGCAAGATTACTCGCATCGCAACGCGGCCAGTGCGGTCGCATTTAACCAACCCGCAATATATACTCGATCCACAACGCGGCCAATTCGGTCGCATTTAACCAACGCGCAGATAACTAGCCCGCAAGACATACTCGATCCGCATCGCATCTCGGCCAGTGCGGTCGTGTTCCAGGCACGAAGACATCGCAACAAGGTGGCCACCGTGAAACCATCGCCGCCGAAGCCGATTACAGGTGAGCGATTTGGCTTTACTTATCGGTTGATATCGGTAGCCGCCCCCATCCGCTTTCGCGCCGGCCGTTTAAGGGACGATTTGGGCTTCAGCGTTTTACTTTTCAAAACGGGCCGTACTTAGTTCCCCACGCCGCACCACGAGGGCACGGCTATTTACACGCCTACCTCTCCAATATAAAGCTGCGGTACATTCTCTAAAAAAATATTTATGAACTCGGAAAGTTATTCTTAAAGTCGACCTCTAGAACGCTTTTAATATTTCCGAAGGTGTTGATATGGTAGAAACTATTAAAGATAAAATTTCATCACTTTATCTCTTTTTCCTCCATTGTTATGGTCAAGATTTCTTACTTTTTCATATATCACTATCTATTGACATTCAAAAACATTTTGAGTCTTTTAAACTTGTCATCAACCCAAACAAATGTGAGCTGTTTTTTTCTTGGTGCCCTTGGCCCATCTATAGTAACCGAATTAAACGCTATCTCATCAGTTAAGGAAGGTCTTTCTTTTCTTAGGGCTCCAGTTCAACAGATTTGTCTGAGCTAAATTTACTCATTTACCGCCTGAAGACTATCAAATCTCATTTTGCATATTATCTTCTTGAGCATTGTCTACACCTATCAAAATTAATATACCTACTTCTGCCTTCAAAGTTTCGGGGCTCATAGAGGATAAATTAAAATCTCTTCTTAATGTTTTTTTAGTAACAATCAATGTATGCAAGCATATTTACACGTTTGTTATGGAGATCTAGGAATAAGGAGGACAATGGATCTTTCTCTACTCGCTTTTATTTTCTTTAAACTCAACTCTAGCTCTTATCAATTTAATACTACATTTTTTCAAGACTTGGCTAGTGCTGATGCTTGTCAGGATGTTTTAAGAAAGTGGGAAGAGTTTAATGGAGAACCAATTCCAAAATGTCGCACTGTTCAAGGGGATAAGGATAATATCAACTCGAAATAATTGATTTAATTAATTTTGGAAGTGATCAACAGGAATCCGTTTTAAATCCATTAATTGCCATAATAACTCATTTAGGATTGCTCTTGGCCTTCGGCTTGTATTAAGCATCTGCTTTCCCTAGAAATGCGTTTGCGGGTAGAAGTGGATAGTTTCTGTTATCTCTGTCTCCATTGTAACAAGAGCGCAGGAAGACACGATGGACATAAAAGGATTAATAAAATTTTAAAGCGTGGAATTTCTTCTACTGGTGCATCTTCTTGTTTGGAACCTAATGGCCTGTATCGCCCAGACGGATGACCTTAGTACTATGGGATAAAAAAAAATTGGTTTGGGATTTCACATGCAGTGACAAATGGCCTTTTCATACTTAGACTTTTTAAAGCAAACTGATCCTGTTGCCGAACTAGCTGCTACAAAGAAGAGAAATAAGTACAAAACCATCATCCTGATTATCTATTCATTCCTTTTGCTGTTGAGACTTTCGGTCTTTGGTGTGAGGATGCTATCACTTTACTTAGTGATATTAGTTTATGTCTACGAATTATCACTGATGACGTCCTCGTTCGTATCTATCTTAGCGCATTAGTTTGGAAGTTCAATGTGAGAATGTTGCCTGCATTATGGGAACCTTCTTTCCTAATGTCCCCTCAGATAAATTTTTTTTCTTATATTAATTCTTATTCGTTTTTGCTTGTCACAAATTTGTTTTGCAAAATGTTAAGTAATTAAATAAAAATATGCATTTTTACAAGCTCTATATATTTGTTACGAATATGAAATACTGCAAAAACACAAAGTTTTACATTTTACAAAATTTTCAAAATAGTTTTACATAAACTGGAACACATATTCCGTATAAAGACCTGCAAAATAAAAATTTGCCTAAATTTATGGTTAATAAATGTTTGACTACTGAAAGGAATCTGGTACTGGAGATAAATACAACAAAACAACCGCATATGCACAGAATCTAAAGGACTCTTTTGCAAACAAGATGTTTGGCGTATTCGACCGGAAGGGATCTTCAAATTTTTCGAATTTGTTGCTAGAGCTGATCCAAATTTCAGGGTGCGATTCTGCATAGATTCATCTTAATATAACGTTTTCAACGAGATTGGCATTGGGAGACTGAGCCGACCAATCCAAAGTAACGACGCCATTTTACTCCGTCCACGAGCGTCACGCTTTACTCTGCTGTTTTGAGTCGTTGTCTTTTTGAAGAATCTAATCTTCGTCCTCTTTTCCAAACCAGCGTTCTGTAGTCGCTAATAAAGTTTTACAGTAAATTTGGTTCAGTTTTTCGGCGTTCAAGTTGTCGATAAATAGGTATAAAGTGGCAGAATTCTTTTCTGAAACACATCCCCAAATATAGACTTGACCGGGTGTTTTACGGTTCGTTGGAGTAATCTGACTCTTAATGTTGTCCAGAAGCGTTTTATCATCGAAAATGCCTAGAAGGATGCTTCCTTAAAGAAGAATATGTTGCTCCAGTCACGGTCCGGGTTCTCTTGCACCCACGCGAGACGTTTCGCGACGCGTTTTTCACTCAACAAACGTTTTTGCAACATACTTCAATATTATATGTCATTAGCACGCAAATTTACACAAATAGTATCGTACGATATTTCGACATCTTTTTTGTGTAAAATTACGATTTTTCTAAAACATTTTGCCAGAGGACTCACGATTTTGAAAGTCATCGACATTATGTAATGCCAAATGTTGGTTCACTCACTTGCTTACAAATTGCTGAGATTTTCCCATGTATTTCACGACGGCTATAGATCTTTTATGCATTTCTTGGCTTCGCTCTCTAGGCAATAACAAAGTTTGCTAATGTTATTTCTTTATATATCTGTAGTATCACTGTAATCGATTGATACTGATTTATAAAGGCTAGCTATTCTAATAGATATCCATCAATTTTTGGTAGATTAATGTTTCTCACTATCTATGACATTTGCTCAAGAAATGTGATTTAGTTTTCTAATGCTATAGAAATATCTTTTGGAGGTGAGGCCACTATTACTGTTTGTCTTCATGATGTCTTTCTTTCATACATCTAACATCTGTGTCCCCAATTTCTTCTTCAGCAGCTTCTCCTTCACTTTAAGTTCTTCTTTCTGTAACTTCAACCTTGTCATCACGATTTGCGCCATTTTCTATGCTACAACGGCCTCTAGTTTTAATTTCACTCTACTTACTGTGCTCGATTTTTTTCCGCTTACCTTTACAGATAGTTTTGATAAACACACTGATGGTATGAAAGAATAGAGTAATAGCAGATCATTTTGAACCTCTAAAGCTTCCAAATGTGATTCCTGTTGATCTTAAAATTACAATCCAAGTTTCTCTGATGGATTACCTTTATAGCTCCTCATGCTTTTTAAATTCCGCCTAGCTTCTTAACTTAGATAAGTTGAATCATTTTTTACAAATGTTGTTTCACTAATGTTGAGGGTATTCTTCTTCGACTTCAATGGCGCCTAATCATACAACAGTAATTTGTTAGGATGTCGCAAATCCACCCCACGTTGCTGCCGATAAACTCTAACTGGCATGATTTTGGCGTTAATTGGTTAACTTTTTAATACATTAATTAACTATCCGTATTTACTCTAAATTTTGACAATTTAATTTATCCCGCAGTGATAAATTAGTACTACTAAAACTGAATATTACTGATCTTGCCGAGTGTCAAGTGAAGATTTCTTTCGACCACGCATCTATACCTTATAAAATGCACAACTAAAGGAAATATTCGTCGCGTTTGTAATGTAAGCGCCTTTAAATATTTATTACTGCACTCTGCTGGCTACTACGCTGGCGGGTCTAAAGAATTTATTGTAAAATTGGTCCAACAGTAATTTACAAAAATAGGAGCTACATTAATAGCAGATTAAGGAAATGAAAGAATACTTGAAGAATTACTTGCTAGAATAACATAGCAACAGGAAAAAGAAAATAAACCGCAACATACCGACTGAATCCCCTCAAAATAGAGAAAAGTCATGAAAAACCAAAAATATTTAAATATGGAAAGAAAACGATAAAAGAGGTTAACCTAACAAATATATAAGCTTCTATTTGAAATATGAAAATAAAAACAATGCCACAAAATGCCAATGTTGTACCCAATATATAAATACGGATATAAAAGTGATTAAAACACATAGCTGTACGTATCATCGTCTTTAAAATTATAATGACTATAATAAGATCATTTTCAGAGAGCAATCGGGCCATAAAAAAATTACCAATATTTTTGAGCTTGCACTTCTTAATCGTGTAACAAACGGTGGATTCAGGATGGGACAAATTATTTCAAAAACACATTAATGAAAAGGATGGAGAACATTGTACAAAACCATCAAAGTCTCAAAGTTAAGGCTAAAGTGAGGAGATACATTTTTAGACATTTTTTAACCTTCTATTAGAAGATCTAAAATTAACAAACCAATTTGTTAAAACACGAATCATACTATAGCAGTACATGGTTTTAACTAGAAGACAAAAGTCATCAACAAAAAACACAAAAAATAAAGATAATAGAATGATAACAAAGCAAGCAAATGAAGATAAGTAAAACATAATTTTCAACAAATGAACAGATTTATCAGGGTGATCCAAGAGTTACCTACAACTTTAAAATAAATCACTTTCGAGTAAAAAAAACGTGAAATCAAGTTTATTATAAATGATAATTAAGTGATAAATGTTTAAGGTCATTCAAGGTCACAACGGTCAATATATTAAATTTTCAAAAGTTTTGCCTTCAAATACAACAGCATGGTTCAGTTTATCAACAAAATTCTGGTACAATCTAGCAATCATTTTTTTGGTGTAGCTTTTAGGACACCTGTAATGCCTTGGCGAAGAAGTTTATATCGTGTTTCTAATTTTTGTAGATCTTATCTTTTAGGAAGCCTCACACAAAAAAAATCCATTAGATTAAAATTCAGTGAGAAAGTAGGCCACTTTATCACAACTTTAAACCTCTCAGGAAATCTTAGACCAATAACTGGAAGTATTTTTGAAGGTCAGTATGATGTGGAGGTGCTCCGTCTTGAATAAACCACAATATTTTGAAAAATATTCTTTTCTTTCATTTCTGAAATGGCTTGTTCTTGGGGCGTTGTATAATAAAGTTGGCATTTGATATTTCCTTCAAAGAAGAAAATCTAATAATTCTTTTTTTACTCAATCTGGCCCAGCAAATCACTCTTTTTAAGTAGAATGGCATACTTTAATGTAATCTGATCTATGGGTGATCCAAAATCGCCAATTCTGCTTGTTCACATAGCCTTATAAATAAAAATGGATAATCTGATTAATATCAATTTCTTTGCTTTCAATCTTGCAAAATATAAAATTTTGCAAAATCGAGTCTTCCTTAAATATTTGCCTCACTTATTGCATGACAGACTTGAAACAAATCTAAAGTTAAATAGTTTGTCATTTCTAACCTATCGGATCTGTTTCTCCCAGACAAGATTAGGACAATTCACCAAATCTTCACTAGCGAATGGTCGATAAATGGATCATGCAGAACTTCCAGTTCTCGCTTTGTATCATAAGGTGTCCTAAATGGACTGTAGGCAGTATTTTGAAAGAAAGACTTGAAACAAATCTAAAGTTAACACTAACCTATGGAAACGGCGCAAAATTTCACCTGAAATGTTAGCCTGTAAGGATAAAGGACTGGAAAAATTAAAACTTACCCCAATCTTCACAGCGAGGTCGAAGGGCAGCGTCTTTCCTGGTGTAAAGTTCCTTCGTCGAGAGTAAAGAAAATGAACCGTGTCTCGTTTATCGGAAAATTTGCAACTGCGAGAACACAGCCTTTAGAAAAGGCCAATTACTGCTACCAAATTAAACGCGAACTCTCAAAGGCAAAATGTTCTCGTTTTGAGGAAAATTTGCCTGCGAGAACACAGCCAGAAAAGGCCAAATGCAAAACGCGAACAAAGGCAAAAGCGTAAAACGCCGCGCGAACTAAACGAAGTCCAAGTGTGAAGTGCCATATCGCAACGCGTGCTCGGACAATTGGGCCGTTATCACAAATTTAAAATATATATGAGGGAATCAAAAAATATAGCCGGCCCTAATTTAAAACTTCAAAAATAAATATAATTTTGAGATTGAACGCAAACAAAGTTGTTATTTGAATTTCGAACGGTAAAGACGTATTGTAAATGTGCGCTGACTCGCGAGTTATCAAGTGACCGCAAGGTCATCGGAGTATTCCACACTATTAATAAATATTACCTTCTTATTTTATCGGAAGGTCAGTATTTAAAATTTATATTTTACTACCGGGGGCCTTAAGGGCAGGGCCAATGGCCCACACACAAAATTACGTACATCCAACAAACTTAAATATGTATATTGGTCAAAACTCTGTAACACTATTGCACCCCAACAACATTACCCACAATTTAGTACGACATATTATTCACAACCATATGTCGCTACACAGATAGCAAATCAAATGTACAACCAAGCACCATACTCACAATCTACAAGTTCTTTTGGAAATCAATGGTAAACGGTCACACACATTAAAATACGTAGTAAGACCATAGAATCTCAAATTGAATCTGAGAACAAAAATTACTGGATAGGTGTTTCTATACCAATCAGCAATCGATACGACAATCTAGAAAGAAGAAGATGGACCAGAGCACCAAAAAAAGCAATAGAATGAAGAACCGAAGCCACCGCCTATATTTATAACAGGTGTAAAGAATATCAAGCCACTCACAAAGCTACTTGAAGATGTAGCAAAGGACAAGTACACAATAAAATCACTATTTGGAGATCAAGTTAAAGTGCAGCCCTTGGAGGGTACAATCTATACGACTATTATTAAGTCGTTAATTACCAAGAAGACCGAGTTTCATACTTATAAATCCAAGCAGGAAAAATCTTTTCGGGTAGTACTAAAGACCATACACCCCACCACTGACACTAAATGATATCAAACTCAGCTTACAAGAAAAGGGATACGAGGCTATTAATATATGGAACATAAAGCAGCATAAAACCAAAACAGAGCTACCCCTATTTTTCATAGACCTCGAACCAAAACCAAACAACAAAGAGATCTACAATATTAGGCTACTTTTAAATAAGTGTGTAGAATTTGAACCCCCACACGTCAGAAGGGAAATTCCAAAGTGTATGCGGTGCCAGAGGTACGAGCATACCAAAAACTGTTGCAACAATTCCCCACGTTGTGTTAAATGCGCGGCCAACCATGCAACCAAAGACTGCCCTAGGAAGATTAGAGACGAAAAAGTTATCTGTGCAAACTGCAATAACAACCACCCTGCAAACTACCAAGGCTGTATAATACACAAACAGCTGCAACAAAAAATATTCCCAGCACAGAAAAACATGCACCTAAAATTCCCAGTAGATTGACTCAACCAAATCTAAGCTATGCTCAAGCATCTCAACAAAACACACAAACAATACAACACGCCAACAACATACAATCCATTACTCCAATAACTCCAGCACAAACCACTAGTGACATGAACGAATTAAAAACCACTATGAATAAACTTATGGAACAAATGGGGACATTACTCAACCTATTAACAACGCTCATTACCAAATTAGCATAATGAACCAAACATTAAAAATTGCAATTTGGAACGCCAATGGCTTATGCCAACACGTTCAAATTAAATGGTTCCTAAATATTCATAGTATTGACGTAATGCTTATATCCGAGGCTCGATTTACAGATCGAAGTCATGTAAAAATACAAAATTACAATATTTATCACACCAATAGTCTTGATGGTGATGCTCATGCTGGCTCTGCAATACTTATCAAGCAAAATATAAAACATTACGAACGAGCCGAATACAAACACGAAAATATACAATCAACTAGCATCACTCTCTATGGCCATCTGGGCGAACTTACAATTGCAGCAGTTTATTGCCTCCTAAAACATAACAACATCGAAATTTGGTTAAGAAAAATGGAGAACACCGGAAAATCAGTTTGTCACATTTAGTTTAAGAAGAGGAAACTGTCCTCCTGTGACGGTCAATGGTCAACAAATACTCCAAGCAGATGAGACGAAATTAAAAAATTTAGTGTAAATCACAGTGCCAAACTTCAGGTGCATCCTAATAATCTGGCAGCCACACTGTTAGACGACGAAGCCGAAACTAGACGCTTAAAAAGGTTCAAACCGTCGGACCTTCAAACGAGATTTGATTAAACTATATCAATGTAAAATAATTTAAATGTTATAGAATATCATTACTTAAGTTTACTTAATTAACCCTATAATGTATATGAATTTAATTTAGTGTTAATTACTTAATAACGTACTATGGAGAATCTTCATTGGAAGGCTTTCTACTCGTTACTAGGTTGTTGTTATTACTAGAACAATTAATCATAGCATATACCAATCATCCGTAAAGATAGATTGTATAAATATTTTGAGTCATAATAAAAAATAAAAAAAGAATTATCATCAAGAACACTACGAATTCTTTCAAATCTTGCTAGCTTATTTCTTGGGTTGAACTCGGTATTATATTTTCTAATAGCTTCAGCTTCGTTGTCTTCATTTTTATAATAGGATTTAACAAAAAAACACATGCATGCGCTGAATATTTGGAGATTTTGACGAAAAATTCTGACATAAACCTGGAGCAACATCACAAGCTTAAGAATGGAGCAGCAAATAAAGTTTTTTCAATATCTCAAGAAATGGCGGAGCTATCTTAACTTAATATTGCAAGTGACATTTGAACCACCCTGTACATTCAAAAAGAATATTTAGAGAAAACATAAGTAGGAGCAAAATTAATGGAAAAATTCTGTTTGCAAGAATTAAATGGTACACTAACAACAGAACTGTCAAAGAGAGTGAAAGTAAATCGTGTGGTTGAGTCTCGGGTTGTTAGACCGTGGTCGGAAGACATCCACCGCAGTTGTAGACGAAACGTCAACTCCGACCACGGCCTAGCAATACGAAAACCATGATGCCCCATAACACCAGCTATTAAAGCCTTCGTATTTATAAACTGAAGGTAAAACTTCATAAAGACAATTGTTGTATATTGCAGTGAATTGCGGGCATTAGAAAAATATCATAAAAATATAATAAGGCAGATAGTACAAGGAATATCAAATGAATACTTAAATACTAGAGAATTAGCCGGATAAAACACAAGGCAGACTACCAAATTGTGAAAAAACAGTGGAAAGATACAGTGAATGAAGGCATTAAAAGATCAATAGACTAGAAAAAGCAATTGGATCTGTGCGGGATGAGTGAACTATAATGGGGGATCTTGGTAGATTATTATTCTCTGCAATAAACTGGTCTTAAAAGAGTCATTGGTAATTTTGTTGATTTCCTACTTTCTAGTCGTATAACAAACAATTAATTCCGGAACCTTCAAACAGCAAGAAACCCTAAGGAAAGGTCCCGTAGTAATTTATTGTCGAGCTTCTAGATTATAGTTTTGTTTTAATCTCCTTATAAATAATTTGTATATTAATTTAAATTATAAGAAACATTTACATAAACTAGAAGAAGAAATAAAGAGAGACATCAAAATACAGATATTAGAAAGGTCAAAAGCCTTCTGGCAACTTCCTGAAGCTTAATAGGTAGGGTATTTGCTATTTTTATCCTTTTGAGTATAATCTTTACTGAGTCTTCTGCTCCAATCTCTTCTGAAATTAATACTGAAGACAACTCGTCCATAAAGCTCGTAAGTAAGGAAAGGCACCAATTTATCCCTTGCGATAGCCTTACATAAGCCGAGTCGCAATAACCAGCGACTCGTTAAGAGCGAAGCGCACACGTACGGCCCATAATAACGTGGCTAATAGAGGGTCGCTCTAAACTTGAGTCCATCGGATATAGCATAACGTAATAACACGGGTTGAGGCCTCCTCATTACACGGTGGGTAGCGATGGTCACGACTCTGTAATGTGTGTACACATACCAGCCGATAATCACTTTTATTATAAACCATCTTAAGCATTGTACATCTTGTTTTAGCTTCGCACTTTTTCCGAGATTTATTTTCTTCGATTCGCCGCGAGCCGTTGCGCTCTCTCGTTTGTTCCCGGACTTTATTGCGCGCGGGGCCATTATCGCGGACGCCGATAGTATTTAGCGTTTCGGGCCTTGATTAATAATTCCGAGGTGCCACCTCCGGAATATTGCCGGAATAAATCACCGCTCGCAAATTGCGATCGGGTTGCTTCCCAGTCGCGCATCGAAGTCGCCGGCCCGGCGGCGTTTAACAGGCCCGGCTTGCGCGCCGCAAAAAACGCCGAATTAATGTTTTCTGGTGCTAAAACGGCGACTCTGGTAGCCGGCCGTCGTTGCTCGCTCGCCAGCAAGCGCTGCTCGCGTCAGATCGATTCAATTAAGTGCGATACGCTATCTGCGGCGTAATTAATTCTAAGCTGCTCGGCTAAAATTAAACTTAGATGGCTAATCTGGACTAGATTTAAACGTACTGCGGGTAAATTAGTTAATTCTCTGATCGCACTCTGCTAATATCAATAACACGCCATAAATCTTCCAGTGCAAGCGGCTGTGGTCACCATTAACTTCCTCGTACGCTTCGCTGAGATTAAATCCAAGTGCAAGGTAGATTACGCGCCTTCAATAGCGAGTTCTAAATCACTGAATGAATAAAAGCCACTTATAGTTTCTTTGAAATAATTTAGCCCATTAAAAAGTGTAGAATTACGTTTCAGATCTTTACGCTTTAAAAAAGTAGCAATTAGTACCTCTTTTTAGTAGGAGGAGAAGGGATGTTTGTTGACTTTAACTCATCAATCATACACAAATTGTTTTATGGACTTTCCCTCTCGTTATACCTCAATTATAAAAGTTCTATTCATTCGAAATTAAATTAGAAAGAAACTATGCGTATGATTGCTCCATTTTGCTAGAACTAAACGTTTTCCACTTCAATTATTTTAATAAAATAAAATAGAAATGCTATTAACAGAAATTAAATTGGTTCGACCATGCAGAAAATTTTTAAGTCCCTCATAAGCAAGTATTGCAGATGTTCATATATCTGAAGAAGTAAAACCATACAACAGCTGTAAAGAACATCGCATGAAAATTATATTTTATCTAACTGATAAGCCATAGACGCTGCCCACATCATTAACGACCTCTGCTTGCTTTACAATGTCCTATTAAAGCAAGGGGGGAGTTTTGTCCTGCCCTGTATATATTTTAATATACAAGAACTTTTAAAACATAGGATGGTAGGTTAAAAGTTTAAGAACAAAACTGAATCTAAGGTTGCAATGTCCCTGCATTTTTTCAATGAGAATTTTGTGTTCCAATTATTTTGCCATTTTTTTCAAAACTAGTAAAAATGTCAACCTGAAAAAGTTATGCAGTCTGTGAAACAAGAGCAGAAAATTATTTCTAATTGTCATCTCAAAAGTTTGAAAGATATAACATGCATAATGCATCAAAAGACGTTTTGGTTTTTTGTTAATATAGTAGAATTGTTATTAAACAATGATCCTGTAGTCAAACTTTTACAAACTGATAGGCAAGGTAAATTAGTCGCCCATACTATGAATTACATTCGCATCATCAAGAAGGTCCAGGTGTTTTTTTATTAGTGAGTTCAGTATCACTTTACTATTTTTGTTAACAACCGCAAAGTGGTTATTTGCATTGTTTAAGGTGTCTTTTATAGTTTCTTCAAATAAAAATTGCTAAACAACAGGTACCACGACTCAAAGATATTCCATCCAACAGCTGGCTTGTAAAATGTACAGGGCCTTCATTATGTAGAAAAATAAGAAAGATACAATTTTTTTATTATAATAATGAATACATGGAGTTGAGTGCATGTTTTTAAAATGGCTGCTTTCACTAGAGATGGTCATTTCTAATGTCCGCAGAAATAGCCAGAACCTCTTCTGTGATGCGATTCTTGAGTTCATCGATGGACTGGGATTTGTTCCAATAAACTCTATACGTAAGATAACCCCATAAGAAGAAATCACATGGGTTTAAATCGGGGGAATATGGGGCCACTCGATAGCATCTTTTATCTTACGGGGAAAGTCCAGAATTATGATTCTTTTTCCAAAAACCTCTGTGAAGATGTTAAATATGTCTTGAGTCCGATGAGTGGTGACTCTATCTTGCTGAAATCAGTATTAGTTGATTTATCTTTTGTCTCTTACAATTAGAATGAATTTTCGAGAACTTCTGTACGATAAACTTCTTCATTCACATATTTTGTGGGCCGACAATTCCATAGTGGAAGATTACATACCATACACTAACTTTTCCTGGGTGAAATCGACGAACTTCGATCAAATATATGCTTTTGGTACCCCAATGTCGGTATTTTGTTTGTTCGTATGACCATCTAGCTGAAAATAGGCCTCGTCCGTGAAATGGACGTACCTTATGTCCAACTTTTTGGTTCGAACCATCGCCACAATCACTTTTACAAAAGTGAATCTTTTTCCAATATTCACCTCAGTCAAAAGCGTTTGCAATTGAATCTTACACGGAAATAGATTCAATTTCTTGATGAGAGTCCACACTCGCACCGAGTTGAGCTGCGCCTTTTGATATCGAAATTGTGGCCACTTATTCATAAAGCTCCCGAGCTTGTTCTACGGTCTCGAAAGTGGTCACAGAGACTGGTCTGTCCGTTCTTGACAAATTGTCATCCAGTATATCAATCAACTTATTATAACTTGGTAAAATAGATAAAGTTAATTATAGAGCAAATTTTATCATGGTATTTTTACCTTACTATTGTAGAGACAAATAATTTGTTAAACGTGATCTTAAAGATAGCAGTTAGAGCTTCATAAGCACTTTGAACCCTCTCGTAAAAGACGGCCCCAATAAAAACCATTTATTCGGTTGAATATCTGGTCTTAGCTAACGTCATATTCCTTATTGACCTAGAGTGTCAACATAAGTCCAAACAATGATCCAGCCAAACATAAAATTGGCAGAAAAGTTTGACCATGGTAATAAAAAAATTTTTAGGTGACGTAATGAAGGCCCTGTATTATCAAGTAGCGTTGCCGCTTCATGTTTGTTAACACGTTTTGCATTTTACCTACCAAAGCTCTACGTTTTTTTTTTATTTACTCTGTCCAACTAAAATTAATTTTATCTGCAACTTAATTAGTCCCCAGCTCCTTATGAGGCAATCAACAACTTTGGCTTCAACTTCAAACTAAATATTGTAATAAAAAGTAGACGTGAATAAATAGTTATTTTTATAACTCAACTTTTACGCTTTCGATAAAAACAGAATGGAAAACGAAAAATAAGGTGACGATAAATTCAACGTTACTGTAGACAGAAAATATTAGCAAAATAAAATGTTAAATTATATCAGGTACGTCACAACCAGGGAAAAAAATTTATATTTATTATGTTACTTCTTTAAGGTTGTTGAATTAATTTCCCAATAATCTCATTTTCCAGTTTCTTTAGGTACTTCGTCATAATTAATTTGATTTAAATTTTATGTAACCTTTTTAGCATTATAGGAGTAACTCATTACACCCTGTACATCTTGTATTTTCACAAAATCTGACCTACTATTCATGCTCATACTCTTCTACTTTATCTCATTTGTAATACCAAGGTTTTTCCAATACTCCCTTTATTTTTTATTTAATTTTTTTAAATCTACAATTATAATTTAACTATTAATTATGACTTTTTGAGGTAATTTATTATTGTTGTGAAACCTCATGCAACAATTGTCAAAAAAGTTTCAGGATGGACTTGTAAAAAATAATTTATTCTTACTAACTAGTGGTCCTAGGTTTTGTTAAAACAATCCCTTCGGCTGTCCATTCACAGCTGCTACCTTATATAAAACTTCGTCTGGGATACTTCTCAGCATATCTATAACAGTCGTTTGGGTTGCTTCTAGATCTTCATTGCGCTTCCCTTTCAGCGCACAAATGCGGGATTCATTCTAACCCTTTCCAACCGTTCAGCAACAATTATTCGCCTAGTTTGTCTCTATTCTTCTGTCGATATAAGTATATAAAGGATTATTTTTGTATTTAGTTTCGGTTTGCCTAAACCGCTACGTAAAATTTAGTGAGACGCATCTCTATTTTATATCAGCTTTTCTAACATCATGAACACAGTCACATAATTACCCTCTTATAATAATTGCCTCACATAATCTATATTTGCATCTGTATATGGTATTAAGAGGTGGCTGATCTTAAGATCATGTTGCACTAATTATCTCCCCTCTCCCTTTACTCCATTAAAAATAGACCTTCTCAATAATATATCATTACCACAAACTAGTTGTAGCATATTCCAGTTTCACTAGAGATCTTCCTAGCTTAACACAGAATTTAATGTTAACTCTCTACTCGGAACCCCTGTCCATCACTTCTCTCATTTAATTTCCAACTAAATCCGCCAACTAGTTGAACGGCGAGTTACTAAGGTTAGCCCTCCCACTTAATAAATTTATATTAAAGCACTTTCGAAGGTCACATCTATTTTAAACAGGTATCATGTAACTGAATAACACCCATTTTTTATGTGAATATCACAGATAAAAATAAAAAATCTAGAACTTCAATTAACATAAAACATTAGCTTTAACAATTATCATTTTACTTTTTTTTAAAGAAAGTTAAGTTTCTTTAAGTGTTCTTTTGTGTCATTCATCATCATCATCAGCCTGCAACCGTCCATCGTTGGACGTAGGCCTCTCTCATTTGTTTCCATGCATTTCTGTTTTGAGCCTTCTGGATCCAATCTCTTCCCGCAAAGTCTCGGATATCGTCGCTCCATCTTTTTGGTGGTCTTCCTACACCTCTTTTCGTTAAACGGGGCCTCCATCTCAAGAGTTTTGAGGTCCAGCGGTTTGGTTCATGCCGTGCTATATGTCCCGCCCATTGCCACTTTGCTTTAGCTACTCTCTGCATTATATTGGGTATTTTCGTTCTACGCTTTATTTCCTCGTTTTTCAGTCTATCTGTTAGACTCACTCCCAACATTCTGCGCTCCATCGCTCTTTGGCAAACTCTTAGCTGCTCGGCCCTCTTCTGGGTTAACGTCACCGTCTCTAAACCATAGGTTGCCACGGGCAGTATACATGTTTCATACACCTTTTTTTCAGGCTATTGGGAATATCGGAATTTTTGAGAATATGCTGTAGCCTCCCAAAGGCTGACCAGGTGACTCTTATTCTTCTTCTAATTTCAGATGTTTGGTTTTCCTTTCCAATCCTAATTGAATGACCCAGATAAATATATTCGTCCACTCTTTCCACCGGTTGATTATCAATAAAAACAACTGCATCGCTGTTTGTCATTATTTTGGTTTTATTTATATTTATCTCCAGCCCTACGGTCTTGGATGCCTCATTCAATTGTATTAGCATAGCTTCAAGTTCGTCAATATTGCTAGAAATCAGTACGATGTCGTCCGCAAATCTCAGGTGGTTTAGCAGACATCCGTCAATGTTAATACCCATCCCTTCCCAATTCATTTGCTTGAACACATCCTCCATCGCCGACGTGAACAATTTTGGAGACATTGTGTCTCCTTGGCGGACTCCTTTTCAACCTTTATTTTGTTAGTTTGAAGGTCTTCATCTACCTTTACGTGAAATGTAGCCTCTTCGTAGATGTGTTTAATTAGCTGCGAGTATCTGAGTCAACTCTTGCGTTATTTAGTGCTTGGAGGACGGCGTGTATTTAATTGAGTCAAACGCCTTTCGATAGTCCACGAACGCCAAGTGAATGGGGTGTTGTATTCCGTTGTCTTTTCAATTAATGTTCTGATGGTTTGAATATGATCCATGGTACTGAACCCTTTTCTAAAGCCCGCCTGCTCTACTGACTGGTAGAAGTCTAATTTTTGAGTGAGGCGATTTGTGATGATTTTGGTCAGTACTTTATATATGCACGAGAGTAAGCTTATGGGGCGGTAGTTTTCAATATTTGATGTGTCCCCTTTTTTGAAGAGAAGAATTACCTCAGCATTATTCCACGCCTTTGGTATCTTTCTCTCAATCAAACATTTGTTTAGTAGCACCGTGACAATATTTTCTACTATTTCACCCCCCATTTTCAGCATTTCAGCTGTTATCCGGTCTTCTCCTGGCGCTTTTCTATTCTTCAGTTGCTTGAGGGTTTGTTTAACCTCAAGTCTAGTTATCTCGGGTATTTCCTCGGAACCCACGTTAAAAATAGTTTTATTAACCGAGCTCTGTATAGATATGTTAGATAAATATAGCTTTGTGTAGAAGTTTTCTATTGTATGTACTATATCTCTTCGGTTTGCTACTATAGTACCTTCTTGATTTTTTGTTTTTATTATTTTCTGTTTACTCTGTGATAGTTTCGATCTTAGTACTTTCATATTTCTGTTGTCCTCTATTGCTTCTTCAATTTGCTTATTTCTATGTGCTCTTATGTCCTTCCTAATCTTCACTTTGACCTTCTTGTTAATTTCTTGAAAATTTTGGTCTTCTTTCTTCTATTAAATTCAGGGTTTCTTGTTTTAGTTTGCTATCGCTAGGTTTCTTATTGGCACATATTTTTTTAACTGATTCGTGGATACTATTTTTAATTTTTTCATTTAGCGCATCTATGTATAGGTTCTTTAGCTTATCTGTAGGTTCTAGTTTTCGCTGTAGTTGTAATTGGTATTTTTCTTGATTGAGGCTCAATTCTTGTATGGTTGGAAAGTTTTGTTGGTGTTGTAACTTTTCCTTTCCAGTTGCGGTTTTATTTCTAGCACCGACCTGACTAATCTATGGTCACTTTCTGTATTAAATCTATTTAGCACTGCTTCGTCCGTACATAGTGTTTTGTCGTTCGACATGATGTAGTCTATTTCGTTTTTTGTTTTTTGGTCGGGACTTCTCCATGTCCATTTTCTTTGTCTTTGTTTTTTGAAGAATGTGTTTAAACAGTATAGCTTTTCGCTACTGAGGAAGTTTGCTAACATTTCGCCTCTGGGATTCCTAATTCCCAAACCATATCTTCCAATGTATTGGTCGTCTTCAGACAGCTTCCCTCCTATTATTGAATTGAAGTCTCCTGTGATAACGGTGTAGTATGTTTTGTGTCATTAGTTTAGCTAATATTCTGTTGTTTTTTTTTTAGTTACTCTTGCAATACTACTAGAAATAGGAAGAAAAATGTGTTGCCTCAAATTGTACAGTGTAAAATTGTTTTGTAATATTTAAATATGCTCCAGTCATCCAAACAAAACAAATTCTAAAAATATGAAAGTTTCGCCCACCGAAAAAGCTCTGTACAATAAAACAATGCCAAACTTATCGGATCAAAAACTGCACAAAATCCCCAAAATGAGCATTTTAGGACCCAAGCTGCAAACTTCAAATTGAATAATCAATTTCCACATAGCTAACCTTAAATAAGTCATAGAGCTGTGACCAAACGAAATAGATTTTTCCCCAGTTAAGTGAACAGTTTGTTTTTGATAAAATTTTTAAATCATCCTGTATCTGCCCAACAGGAAGACATGTATACAAATTAAAGCCGAAAATATCTGGTCTAAATGAGCAGCAAGTGAGTTTTTCTGAAAAAATATGATTCATTTTCGTACACCACGAAATATCTAACACTAGTAGTAAAAGAGGGGTGTCATTTCACATTATAAAAAAATTATTTTTTGAGAATGATTGAAGTATTTGTATTTAAACGTAGAGTACAAAGTCTGCCGTTAATCATAGAATACTTCTTCTTCTTCTTCTTTGTCCATCCCTTATACCCTAAGGTGTCGGGTCCTCTATCCATTTTCGAAATCTCTTCCTGTCCCTAGCGATTTGTTTAGCTTCTGCCATGCTTTTCCCCCTCCTTTCCACTTCCTTCCTGATAGTTTCCATCCATGTTTGCCTTGGCCTTCCTCTTCCTCTTTTGCCTTCTCTTCTTCCCTCTAATACCCTTCTTGGCAGCCTTTCTTCGCCCATTCGTGTCACGTGCCCAAACCACATTAGTTGTCTTTTCTGTAGTGTTTCCACTAGCGGTTCTAGGTCTGACTCCTCTCTTGTTGTGATGTTCCTCACTCTTTGTTCTTCCGACTATACGTCGCAGGTACTTCATTTCCGCAGCCGTTAATTTACTTTTGCTCTTGTCTTGTAGCGGTATGCTTTCTATTCCGTATGTTAATGTAGGTAAGTATATTGTTTTATACAGGTGGAGCTTAGTCTCTTTGCTCAGCTCTTTCTTGTTGATTAATGTTGAGTTGATCTGATAGTATACTCTAGTCGCCTTGGAGGTCCGGTTCCTTAATTCATCTGTTACTGTTCCGTCTTGGCTTATTATTACTCCAAGGTACTCATAGCTCTCCACTTGTTCCAATTGCTCTCCTTCACATCTTACGTTCAGGTTTCTTTGTTCTTCATCTGTGTTCTTACTTATTCTCATTATTTTGCTTTTCTTCGCATTTATTGTCATTCCTTTTATTTTAATTTCGTTGTTCCAATTATTTATTGCTTGTTGTAGTTTCCTTTGGCTATCGGCTATGAGTAGTATATCATCTGCGAAGACGAGGCTTTGTATATTGATTGCCCCCATGTTCCAGTGTCTTAGTTTAGTGTTCAGGTTTGGGTTCCTGCTGTTCTTAACTATTTCATTCATCATGATAATGAATAGTAGTGGACTGAGGGAATCTCCCTGTTTTATCCCCCTCTCCATCAAGAATTTCCCTGATTCTTGTCCTTGTATTCTTACTATTCCTTTCGTTCTTCCGTATAGTCGTTTTGTGGCTTCTACAAGTTTTCTCGGGACGTTAATTCTTTCCATTGAATTCCACAGGGTTGCTCTTGGTACCGTGTCGAAGGCTGCTAGGAGGTCTATGAATGCCAGGTGTAGCTCTTTGTTTCCTTCAAGTGTCTTTTCTATTACTGTGCGAAGCGTAAATATGTGGTCTTGAGTCTGTCTGCCTTTTCTGTATGCAGCTTGTTCCTCTAATAGCTCGTCTTCTATGTGATGCCTTATCTTTTTTTCTAGTATCCTGGTGTAGATCTTTTGTACGCAGGATGCCAGGCATATTGCTCTGTAATTTCCACAGTCGTTTGTGTTACCTTTTTTGTGGATTGGTACTATTATGTTTTCTTCCCAATCCCTCGGTATTCCTTCTCCTTCGTATACTTACTGACATATCTTGTGTGTCCATTTCTTTATACACTCCCCCATCAATATTTGATTAGTTCAGGGCTTATTCCGTCTTTTCCTGCAGATTTTCCTACTTTCATGTGTGCTATTGCTTCTTCTGTTCCTTCCAAAGTTATTGTTTCGTTTTCTGTCTCTTCTTGTTCTTCTTGTTCTACTCTGATGGGGTTGTATTGTTCTTGTATGTTTGGTGCTTTGAATTTTGTGCTGTAATGTCTCTTCCATGTTTCTAATATTCGTGGCAGTTCTGTAACGACTTCTCCTTCTTCGTTCCTAATGCTCCACACCTTTTGTTTGTGCATTCCCCTTAGGCCGTTAACTGTTTTCCAGAAGTCCTTTTTGTTGTTTTTGTTGTCTTTGAATTTCTGCTCCATCTCTCTACCAAACTCTTCCCAAGCTTCCTCTTTGGCCCTCTTCACTACCTCTTTTGCCTCTTTTCTCCTTGTTATATAACGTTACCTGTCTTCTTCTCTCTTGGTCTGTAGGTATCTCTTCCAAGCTGTTTTCTTTTCCATTACTATCCTTTTTACTTCCTCATTCCACCATTTCGTGCGTTGGTATCGAGGTGATATTTTGCTTTTCCCACAGATTGTTGTTGCTGTCTCAAGTATTACTTCCTTAAGTCTTGTCCATCTCTCTTCTACGTTCCATTCTACCTCCTGATGGTGCTCTTGTTGTTCGTGTTCTAGTAATCTGCGCTCTACTTCTTGTGCGTATTCTGTTTTTTTTTCTCGGGCTTTCTTAGTTCAGTTATTTTTATTTTCTCGTAGCCTTTCTTCGCTACTTCCTTTCTTACATAGAATCTCGTGTCCGCTATTACTAGTTTGTGATTTGAGTGGATTTCTGCCCCTCGGATGACCTTCACGTCTAATACTGCGTACTTTGCTCCCTTTGTGTATGTGAAGTAGTCTATTTCACTTTTGGCCTCTCTGTTTTCTGCAATGAAAGTTATTTTATGTATTAGTTTGTGATTGAAGAAACTATTTCCTATTAGCATTTCGTTACTTATGCAGAAGTATCTTCCTAGAACTCCATGTCCTTTGTCTGGGTTCTTTCCCACTCTGGCGTTCCAGTCTCCAAGTATAAATGTGTGTCTGCTTCTGTCTCTAGCTTTGTCGAGTACTTGTTGTAGGCTTGTGTAGAACTCTTCTTTTTCCAGTATGTTGTCATTTTCTGTTGGTGCATAAATCTGTATGAATGTAGTTCTTTCTTCTAGCTTGACATCTATTGTCATTATTCTTGAACTGATACCTTCCCATCCTATCACCTTTCCGGTTAGGTCTTCGCTAATTATCACTCCTACTCTCTCCTTTGCTCTTGTTCCTAACTGAACTCCAGAGTAGAACAATTTGTATCCTTTTTCGAGTGTTTGTTCTTTGATTCCTTTCTTTTTGATTTCTGAAAGTCCTAGGATTTTAACTTTATATCTCTCCATTTCTACAACTAACTCTATATCTTTCCCATTTAGTCCTGTCACGTTCCATATTCCAATTCTTGTCCTTTGTGCACGCTTAGGTCGTTTTCCATCTTTCCGTCCATGTCCGAGGCTTTCTATGTTTCTCTGAATCTGTATACCTCGTATGGGTGATTAGCCCGACGACGAAGGCGCCGTTACTCGGGGCAACTGGTATCAGGTTATACCCCCCGATGCTGGGTCGTCAGAGCCCCGTTCGTTTTCTAGCAGAGGGTACCACGTGCAGGTGGGGTTGACATTTGGGTGACTGGATGTTGGCGCCACCCCTTACCCTCCGCATAGAATACTATATCTTCCAAATGACCATCTGAGCTCTTCTTGCAGATGGACATTCATACAAGAAAATTTTTCTTATTATCTTTGAGTACTCAAATCGTTGCCGAAGCATTGACGTAGTCTTTCCCCAAGGAAAAAGTCTAATGACATCAGGTTGCATAATCTAAGAGGCTCATTGAAATCTCCATTTCCCGTAGCGCCGTTGTATTGAAAATAGAAGTCATCCTCGTTTATGGCACACACTTGTAGACTAAAAAAATCAGTAAGCATTTTACAATAAAGCCCACCGTTTACTGAAACGGTCTCACTATCTTCATTCTCAAAAAATACTAACCCATGAAGCGCATCAAACTGTAACTAGTGGGGGATGAAGAGGTTTCTTGACTATTTTTCTTACAATTTCAAACTCCCAGATACGACACTTTTGTTTACTTACGCATCCAATGAGATCAAAATAGGCTTTATCGGTCAGGGTAATTCTCTTGAAAAAATAAAGGTCAGTTTGTTCGGCTTTTTGTTAGACTTTGTAAACTTTTAGGTCCAGATCTTTGTGCAATATACTATGTAGGCTAAAATGTCCTTAAATGTCCAATTTTTACAAATGTTTTAAAATTGATAAATTTTGATCTTCTGCCAGTCGAACAGGCTTTGGATTTTTTATATTCGAAACTTGACCTTTCACTATTTCTATAGTGGATTCTTACAATTTGAATACGTTTTCAGCGAGATTCGAACTCGTCCGCTTGCTGGATCCTCGGACAGCGCTTGCATTCCAAGATACCAGTCTTACGAATTTGGCCATTACTGATTGTGAGTAAATTTATTGGTGACCCTTGTAATCACGTCTAAAATTATGTTGTTTTGACGTACAATCAGTAAATGCATAAACATCTTTGTAAGAAAATTCATTTTCATTGTTTGTCGTTTTAGCATTTAAATTAGCAAATACAATCAAAAATTAATGCGTCAAATTAACGTCTGCAAAACAGATACTACAAGAAAAGAAACCCAGGACCTTTTTTTGGTAAAAACAAAAATGAAATTACAAATTTTCTGAACTATAGTCTTTCGCCACAGGAACAAATTATGCTGCAATTGGTTCTCTAAAGTTCAACTTAATATAAAAAAGAATAATATATACAGATATCCATGAGGTTTTCGGATGTCTATGAGAAATCACTCAAATGGAAATTTATAGAATGCGGCAGAGGGAATTAGCGGCTATAACTGCAGCACATACACACGGCATTTCTTCTATGAGTTTATTGGCATCTAGGTACCTGCTTCCAGGCGTCCTGTGCCACTCTCCACAACTTTCTTGCTGATAAACACCCATTTACAACTGTTCTGATCCCAGAGTAATTAGATGGAATTGAATTCGGGGCTTTGTGGTAGCCACTCCATGTTTACAACTTCCTATAGTCCTCCATTCCCTTAAAATATTCCTTAAATACTTTTGCGGGGTGCTTTGGGTCATTATCTTGTTGTAACACAAACTTGCGTACACAAAGTCGGAATCCTGATAACACAACGCGGTGTTTTTAATATTGCCAAGAAATCCTTCCGCATCTTCACAAAATGCCACCAAAGTAACACAACCACCGCCATACTTGACTCTTAGTGGTCCTTTCATCGGGGGGTCTTCTAATGAAAGTCCTCCGTTTATGGGAAAATATTTTAAACTTTGTTTTGATTTGTCTGTAAATTAGACTAATGCCGATCTAGAGAGCCCCAATTTTGATGTTTCTGTGGCTACTGCAGCATCTTCTTGCTTTGTAATTGTATAAAAGATTTCTTTGCCGAAACACACCCTTTTTAGACTGCTTCTAATAAGCGACGCCTTACAGTAGTATGTAAAATAGGATTAGGCCGAGTTAGACTCAGTTCTTGTTGAACATTTGCCATCATTTTAATTCGGGTTCGCCTGCTTATCAAAACCACGAAGTTATCTTCGCTTTCAGATATTTTTCTTGGTCTTCCACCCTACATGCGAGACAAATTAGTAAAAAAAATAGCTAAAATCTCTAATTTTCTTTCTGAGTACAAGTAGCGAGACGTTCCAGGGCACATTATATTCGGAAAAGTCTGAAAAAAATGTTACCCCGTATTTTTTTGTTATAATGCGAAAGTGCGTTTGTGCACGCAAAAATGCATTTATTTAATGCATTTTTTGCAGACCCTAAAGAATATTTTATTGCTCGCTTAATATTGGCCAAAATAAGCTCAATCCCGTTACTCGGAGGTTTTTGAGGTCGCTGATCACAAATATGATGCTTAGAAAGTTCCCCAATGTACTTGGAGGGAGCACAATCCTGGAGCTGGGAGCGATTTTGGGGAATTGCCTCAAATTTTTTTGTTTTTCAAGTTTTTAAAGTTTTTGGGGTCGCTGATCACGAATATGATACTTGGGGAGGAACATTATCATTGAGATGGGGTGATTTTGGGGAACCAACTCAAATTTGTTTTTTTTTTTGAAATTAAACTGTTTATATGAGGGTTTTTGGAGTAGCTGATATCAATTTTGATTCTCCAATGCACCAAAATGAAAAACGTTCTGGAGCACTTTGGGGGAAGGATACCTTGGGACACCAGGGTACGATTAGCGCATTTTTTCCTTTAAATATGATTCGATTTTAATTATTTTCAAAAATGATTTTTTTTTTCACAAATTACGAAAAAAATTGTATTTGAACATAGACAACCCCATCAGGGTAGTCACTTATTAACAGTATTAAATAAATATGAGTTTTCAAGTTCTTTTTTAAAGGTTTACAAACGTTCTACTTAGAGTAAAAAAGTAACAATTAAAAATCTGTTGTCAGTAAAAAAATCTCGTTTTAGCACATGTGTTTTGGTTAAAAATGTTCGGTGAAGCGTCAGATAATCGAGAAACCAGAATTCATCAATTTGTAATGCAGTACACGGTAGATATTTGCAATAATGTAAAAAAATTGCCATTTCCTTGAAAATATATATATGCAAATTTTACAGAAAAAAGAAACATTTTTTTCAATACCACGTGCTAAATTGAAAACTATTGAATTTGAGATTATGGATTATCCGACACCTCAATGAAAATTTGGAGCCCAATTACAAAATAATCGGTTTCAGGGTCGCCTCAACTTGTTGCAAAATTTACTAATACTCACATGCGCTGAAACAGAATTTGCCAGATGTTAGTTCCTATATAACGTGGAAAAATCCAATTCAGCACGGTAGTCGTCAGGGGGAATTTCGCAGCTTTCTTGGAAAATTCGCGGAAAATGTTGAAAAATTGGGGCCTTGATTTTCAATTTAAAATAAAGTTTTTCAAGGTTTTTAGAGATTTTCAGGTTCTAAAATAAAAATCAGGCTTTTCAAGGTTCTTGAAGGTTTCAAGGTTCGGTGGCCACCCTGTCAATACAAAACTGCTATTATGTCAGCAGCATTTCCTCGTTTAATTCTAACGCCATTTCATATCGCTATTGGAGTTGCACTGCATAGAGAGAATTAGTAGATATTAGTAATGCAAAAAAATGTAAAAGATGGCGCACTCATCCAATTTGTACACAATATTGCAGACTGGAACGTCAAGACTCTTGATGGCAAAGGAACATTCTATAGTTTAGGATCAATTGAAATTATTACACCTTCTTCAAGTGCCATGCCTAAGGAATCGTTCCCACGTCTAAAATCAACATTATATTCGTAATAAGCAACCCCAACAACCCCTATTCAGACAGTTTAAACTTAAAAAACAAAGAAATTTGAGGTTATTTCCCAAAATCGCCCCCAGCTTTATAATTATGCTCCCCCTTCTCAAGTGCATTGGGGAACTTTATAAGCATCATATTCGTGATCAGCGACCTCAAAAACCTCCGAGTAACGGAATTGAGCTTATTTTGGCCAATATTAAGCGAGAAATAAAATATTCTTTAGGGTCTGCAAAAAATGCATAAAATAAATGCATTTTTTGCGTGCACAAATGCACTTTCGCATTATAACACAAAAATATAGGGTAACATTTTTTTCTAAGACTTTTCCGAATCTAATGCACCCGATACGTGTATCCAGAAAAAATTTAGAGATTTTTTTCTAATTTGCCTCGACTACTCTTAAGGTCGCGATTTTGACCGTTTTCTGTAAACCAACGTATGGCATATGCCACTGATGACTTTGACATCTGCAGTTTTTGGCCGATTCCTCTAATTTAGATGTCTTCTTTATGAAGAGTCCACATCTGTGCTCTCTTTTCAGTTGAATACTGAACTCTCAATTCCATATTGTTGAATTATTGGTTAAAGTCAGAGTATGAGAATGGTTAGAAAAGCAAATTGTAGAATCAAGTCAAAAAAAGTTTTTATGGTGAAAATACTACTGAAGTTGTCTTGGTTAGTTGTTCAAAGACGCGTTACGTTGATATTATAAGTTGTGAATTTATTGGGGAAAAACAAGTGTCTAGAAAAGCTGGTCCAAGACATATTTACATGGAGTTTTCCAAATATGAGTTGTGGGAATTTTGAAATTTGAATAAGCGAAAAGGAAAATTTTCCCAAACGATAATAATTGTTGGACTTATTGTCGGGGAGAGTACCTAGTAATGACCACAGGCGGCTCGCGTAAAGGCCCATCTGAAGAGTCGCGAGCAGCCTCCGACAGCATCCATATTAAATTCCGTATTCCGATCAGGCAGGCATCGTTAATAAAGTACCAATCGGTATGGCAGCGGCCCATCCGCGCGTTTATCAACTCGCCGATACCGATCGCGCCTAGCATGAAGTATGGTCCACTGGTCTGGTTATTGGTGCACCAAACACTATACTTAGCACAATCGTGACATGATATCTCCCGCGCCCGTAATTATATACAACGCCGCCACCCGGAGACGGTGCGCCATGCTCCGCGTTGCGCCGCGATTTTGTTGGGTTTTTTGCGCCCGGGCTACGGCGAGCGCGCGGGTGACCCCCTTACAGCGAAATGTCAAGGAATGGCCCTTGCGCGACGCGAGCTAATGCAGAAATTATTGCTTGCGCGCCGCGTTGCGCCATTATGCTGGGCTGCACTTATTTATTGCCGGCTGGGCGCAGATTTCATGCAAATGCCCGCTGCAGATTGGCGATACCGCGGCGAATTCCTTTCACACCTTTGGCAGATATCATGGGAAGTGTCGGCACTCGTGCACCCCACAGCTCAGTTCATAATTCACCGGGCGCGAATTGATCGATGTTCTCAGTCATGGACGCATAGTCCGCAAACGCTCATTTTCAATGACCAAATTTTATTGCCTAAAAGATTCGTCTAATTTTATATACACTTAAGAGCAAATCAACCGACTCCGTCTTCTGTTTCAGTCTAAGGAAGATGAAAATAAAAACAATAACGTACAAGGAGTATCTTTATTATTGACCTATAAAAAACTGTCCCTGTTGCATTAATCTTTACAAGTCTTGCCACTTGGAATGCATGTGCGCGAAGACTGTGATTGGCCTACTGCACAGTACGCTTACAATCTGGTAATTCATCTCAGCCACTTATCCTAAGTTGGCGTAAGAGTGATTCGCAAGGAAATGGATACCACAGTCGCCGAAACAGCCCAGGCAGTTGCATTGTTGAGAGAGGGCCTCAGTCAAAGGACCGTGGTGTCGGTACCGAAAAACCTGTGGCTACGTCCGCCGCCAAGGAGGCGGTCGTAGGCGTGCGACTACGGAGAAAGACGATAGAAGTCTCGTTTCAATAACCCTCGGAAATCAACACATGACTAGCCTTGACCTCTAGCAAGAGCTAAGTGCGGTCAGAGATGGTCGCCAGCGCTTGAACAGTGAGAAAAGACTGAAGGCAGCAACCTGACCCCAAAAAGGTAGCTACGGGTCCCAAGCTGATTGCAGTTTAAAAGCAAGGGCGACTGGAATTTGCTCGCATTCATCTCGATTAGAACCTCGGCCACTGAGCCGGATATTATTCACCGACGAGTCCAATATGTGCCTACATACAACAGGATTTATAGAAGGCAGGGAGCAATTTGCTCATTACTGTATTCAAGAAATTGTTGCATACAGAGAAAGCTCTTGCAAGTTCTGAGCGGGCGTTTCAATGTACTGAAAACTGAGTTAGCTTTTGTGCCTAGTAGACAACGCGGAGGAGATTTAACAGCGGGCGCTACATCAGGGGTATTCTGGAGGAACATGTTCCGTTTGTGGAATTTGTTGGTAAGGACTTTATGCTAATGCATACCTGGTTGATGTCGGTATACCGAAAATGGACTGCCTTTCGTGTAGCCCAGACTTGAATCTTATTGAGCATGTTTGGAATGAGCTTAAGCAAAAAGTCCGGGTCAGATATCTTGCACCAGGAAGCGTGATAGAACTCAGAGTCATTCGATACATGCGTAATCGCGTAAGTGCAAGTAGGAGTACAGGTGGCAACACCATGTATTGAAAAAAACATTAAATTACTTTCAAGTGTGGATTTCATTTTTTCTTTTATAATCACCTTTTCCTTTTCAACTCTTTTGTATTACACATATTCTTAGGGCCAAAACTTTGTCAGAACAGGGCCAATTCCAATGAAAGTAGTATCATTTAAAACCACAGTTTTTAAGTAACAGAAGTTTTAACTTTCTTAGGTAAGTCCTTTTTCAAAAAAAAGTTAAAATTCTTAAGACTTCAACGCACCTCGTACAATAATCTTACAAGAGTCATTCATCATCACAGGTATATCATCCATCGTCAGATGTAAGCCTCTACTTCTAAGAGTATATTTACAAAATTCTAAATCAGCGCTAATAATCTAATTTTAATTCCAAATATTTTTATGCGGTGATGTTCACCTTTTTTAGAAAACCAGGAATTTATAATTTGATTGAAATGTTAAAAAACTTTCAAGGTGACAAAGTTTTCCTATACGAAAAGCAATTTATTTATTAGAAAACTTGCAATGGAAAAGTTTTCCCCGCAGGACGTATAATAGCCGTGCTTTACCGCGATTGTAAAACATTTCTTCTTGTGGTGACATCTTACAAGAGAATGAACAAAGAAGCATTGAAAGACATCTACGGCTGCATAATTCTCCAAGTTTGCTGTGAAGGGACTTATATGATGAAAAACTTTCATAGAAGGCAAGCAACGACTTTTTACTTCAACTATTAGAGGATTGCGATGATGAAATTTTCTTGCAAAATATGTGATGACTTTTCACTTTAACAACAAGCGTCTATGTGTTAGAAAGCTTCCACGTTTGTAACTTTTTTTAGAAGGAACAAGAATATTGTTTTACGAAAATATTGTATCTATTCATTCAAATGGAATAGCTGAGTACAATTGATTCCAATTAAAGTAATAGATTCATTCGCCTATGTTTTGTTTGCCTAATTTTGCCCTATTCAACTTTTATTTGCGTCTCAAACTTAAAATATTCATAAATCAGAATAAGAAAAGCGCCGCTTTTAGTATCTCAAAGAACACTACCTATAAGAAAAAATCGACAAGTAGGAGAAACCTGACAAAAATGCTTCAAAATAAATTTTCAAATATAACTTCAACTAAATTACGGTGGGCGTTAGTAGGACCAAGCGGCTGGGACGCTTTCTGCAATACAGGTAAACCCGTGCTCGATTCTTAGATCAGATGCTCGGGGAGTGGGCTACTCAGTGACTAAAAATAATTGAGTATCTGCATTTACTTCAAACAAAGAGTAATAATACGGTCGCTTAAGGGCGCGGTGGTTACCACATCATGTCGTGACAAAAATTCTGCGCGAAGAGTAAGGTCAAACTTATGAGAGCCTTATCTATCAGTTCGAAATCTATAGCTCCATATGGGACATTGGAGCCTTATGAGAGCCATATGAGAGCCCATAGCTCCATATGGGGCATTAGAGCCTCGCCATTAATATATAAAAGTTACAATGGTGTTTAAAAATACTTGCCTTATAACCGATAGGTTTGATAATATTCCTTGGGGCATGTGGAATGGGTAACGTATTGTGGATAGAAAAGTTAATGGCAGTTGGATGTTAAGAAGAAAATGTGGAAACATTAATAGAAATATGCAAACTAACCAATCTCCACATCACTAATGGATTTTATGAACATAAAAGTATACATACGTGTACATAGATACAACTCACAAGAAAACTGAAAATTATGATAAACTGCTTCATTGTGAAAAACAAAAAAAGACATATTGGTAAGGAATGTATAAATAAAACGAGGAATGGAATGCAGCAACAAAGATTTTCTATAAATAAGAACATCACTTACTAATACTAAAATATCGATGAAAAAAAATAACTGAAGAAAAATTTTAATTACGCCTACTCCATGAAATAATTAGATAAAAGAAAGTGCGATCTAAAACCATACGCTTCCCAATTTAAAAACTGGGAAGAAATATGTGTATACATAAAGAACAACATAAAATACGCAGGAAAAACATTAGAAAAAGAAATAAGAAATAATCTGAACAATAGAAATGAGGACAATAAGATGTGTATATCAGAAAAAATGCCTCAACGCAGCAAACTCGGGAGTCTTAAAAGTGTCTACAGAAAAACAAACCAATTAAGAGACTGGTGCCTAGAAAATAGAACTAAAAGTAGGAATTGATATGCCAAAATATAAAACAAAATTTAGAAGACGGAATGAGCACTAAAGCTTAACAAACAATCAAATCTTTAAGAACAAATAATAAAGAACGAACGCAATTAAATTACATACCAGAAACGATTAGTAAGATTGATACCAAAGACTGATCGTGGAAAATCGCCCAAAGCTTATGACAACAGCTTTGGACAGTAACGTAAAACAATAAAACTTAAAGGAACAGTTAAGAGTCATCTTACAAGAAATAAAATGCGTTGTAGAAACTTTGCGAATAACAAATTTTCAGGATCAGGGGGTGTAGCACCAGAACTTGTAAAGTACGGATACAAAAAAGTATTCTATATCACCCAAAAAATCTTGGAGAGGATTACTAACGAAGGAAAACTGCCACGGCAATGGTTAGCATTCTATATAACATTAATACTTTAAAAAGGCAACAGAAAAATATGCGCAAACTACCAAGCCATCAGTGTTATACTTACAATGGAATGAAATTATAGAGGACATAACAGATAAAATTAAAATAATCAATCAGGATTTACTGCAAAACGATCTTGTATGGGTCACATATTCAGTGTAACAGCTGATCTAAAAAAATGAATAAAAATAGATCAGTACATATAATACTTAGAAACCTGTGATAGTCTATGAAACAACTTAATATCCCAAACAATAAAACACAGTCTATGTAAAACAGAATAGCACAAATATTTAAGACATTCAATGGGTTACTATAGGATTGCTCAATGTCTTCTACTTTCTTCAGAGATATTCTCAATGTGACATTAACACATTGGGAATAAAAACTCAAAGGCATGGGGTCCCAATTAGAAACCTTAAGTTTTGCCAATTATTAGGCGATAGTTGCACAAAATGAAGAAAGTCTCAATTTCATGGTTCGTAAACTCATTGAAGAATATTAAAAAATAAACTAGAAATTGTTATTAATAAAACAAAATATTTAATCACAAAAGTAAAAAAGATTGCTGCTTTGGAAGTTATTAGAGGATAGCAAAAGAAAGGAAAATAACTATAAATGCATAGGTTTCGCAATCTTAAATGAAGAGACAACTACAGAAGAGATGAAAAACAAATTAGATCATATATAAAACAGTTAAATGGGATCTTATGGGTTATGCACATCCCAAGCAACACAATTAAGATGATATTTAATGCCATGACTTAATGATTCGAGACATGTATTGCAAAGAGTTGGATTATAAAGAATTAAAGTAGAATTACCGCTACGGAGATGAAATATCTTACAAGATGTAGCAGACTAACAAGACTGGTTAGAGTTTCTAATTAAGAAATACGGAAAATATGTTAGTGAACCTACATTGAAGATAAGCACCTACATTGGTACGGCCACATTAAAAGAGCACCATCACATCGATGAGCAAGAAAAATAACGGAAAAGAGTCTACCAAGAAGAAAAAGTGGGAAAGACAGACAATCCTTTACAGATGAGGTCAACGAGACTATGCGATGGAGAAGTTTTGAGGGGGCAGAGGCAGATTGAAACTCTATAGAGAAATGGAGAAAATGGTTGAGGCATTGTCTAATTCAGCAGCTATCAAGGCGCTCAGTAGCATTCTCCTATACTATCAGATGGCTCTACTATAGTGATCAACAGATAGTTACTTATACGAACATGCGGTTGAAGTTACTCATTGAGTTCTTAACTACTGAGGATTGTTCGCCCTTTGACATTCATATACTAATGGATATCTACCGCAACTTTGTGTATACGTTACTACTATTAGAAGATGCAAGCACTCTCTGGTACTGCCAACAAACTTCTGATTTCTTCTCTAACTAGATGAAGAAACTTATTCAGCATCGACATACATGTGTGGAAAGCTGGTGAGTACTTTTGTAGAAAGATAATGACATCTTTTGCTAGAGAATATTTTAAGATTATAGAAAATTTATAACTTATTTGTATAACTTATCTGTTAACGAAAGAAAGCAAGACTTTTCAAAATACCCTCCTTCCAAAAACATTTTAACATTTTTACGTGTAAATTAATATAAAAGCTTGCAGCACAGCTGATGCGAAAACATGCAAACAAAGTTTCGGGCTACCATATTCTCCGAAAATAATTGCGACATAATCTGGCAACACCTGCTCATTTTCGGGGGCCATAAAACCAACGTCTTGCTGTAAAAATAACATTTGCATATTGTTTCTGTGGTGCATTTTAGTCTGTTAAAAATTTGAGGTCCATTTAGCGCAGGGTTTATTGAGAAAAATATTTTGCTGCAGAAGTATCTTGTTACAAGCGCATAAACGTGAATTTTATTATAGTCTATAAAAAAGTAATTTGCGAATAATTATTCTTGCGTTACACCAATATGTAAAATAAATACTATATTTTGCAATAATTGTGGTTTACGATTGATACATATACAGGATGTGATCAGATTTTATTTAATGTTGTGTTAAAAAGGTTATTCCAACAGTCATACATGCTTATTCAATATTTTGTTTTGAAGATGAGGTATTTAGGGTGTTCAAAAATGATCGACACTCCGGTTGTGTCGCATACTGAAATGCACTCCCAGTGCGTGTGTGAACATACACTTGAGATCAAAACAATCTACTCACCAACATACTCGAATTTTGAGATAATGCGTATGTATCCATTACGATAGCATTCCAAGTAAAGTTCAGTGTAGCGTTTTAAAGCATAAAAACTGTGATTTCAAATGATACCACTTTTATTAGAAACGGACCTGTTCTGACGAAGTTGTGGAAGAATATGTGTAACACAAAATAGTTGAAATGGAAAAGGTGATTATAAGAGGGGGGAAAACAAAATCCTAAGTTGAAATTAATTTTCAATACATGGTATTGCCATCTCTAAGCCTAATTGCACTTCTCAAGCGATTATGCCTGGATCGGATGACTTTTCTTATGTTGTCTTAAGGGATTGCTTCCCACCCTTCAATCAATGTCGCTCTTAGTTCCATCACGCTCCTTGATGCAAGATTTCTAGATTGGACTCTTCGATTAAGGTTATCCTAAACAAGCAAATCGTTCCCCCTGGCCTTCTAAAGACCTAACGTTTCCTGTTGTTACTATGAAAGCACATCCTGGACTCGTCGAATAATATCTGAGTCCAATGGCTGAGGTCCTAATCTAGACGTTTGGAATAAATTCCAGTCGCCTTTGATTTTTGACTGCAATCAGCTGTCTTTTTTGGGTCAAGTTGACTGTCCAAGCGTTAGTGACCACACTTCTGATCACACTCAGCTCTTGCTTGAGGTCAACCCCAGTCATATATCAATTTCTGAGGGATATTGAAACGAGAAATCAATCGTCTTTCTCCGTTGTTACGCGCCTACGGCCGTCTCCTTGCTGACAGACGTAGCTACCGGTTTTCCGGTACGGACACCACATTTTCGACACAGCTTATTGACTTAGATTTAGTTGATTTGCCTGGGCTGCTTCGGCGACTGTGGTGTCCATTTTCTTGCGAATCATTCGAGCACTTACGTCCTTAGAAACAGCAAATGCTCTGGACAGCCATACCAGATTAGTAACCACGTGTGGAAAAGCAGCACTGATTTGCAGAAGTGTACTCTGCTAAAGATCAAAAATGAAAAATCGAATTGATAGCGCCAAATACGTGAATCTCATTCGATGAACTAGCGAATCTAAAAGAGCTCACTATGCTTCTATCATCCATGAGAATTCGTTTTACTTTCAAAGAGTAAAGACGCATTGGACGCCGCTTCGCAGTAAAATTCAATTTGACAATATGTACGTGTGAAACGCGAATTGCGTTATACTTCGACGAGAAAGTGCACTTGTCAAGAATGTGACTGCACTCAGCTCGGTAAAATAACAAATTATTTATACAACAACATAATAAATCATTGCATCTTAAATCGCCAACCATCAATAACAGTCGATCACTTGTTATCTCAGCAAAACAAAATTTTCATACCAAAGTATTAATTAAGAACTGAGAACGGGATAAATGTATGAAATGCGTAGCAACAAGCCCTTGCAACCAATAAAACTTTACAGAATAATTTTAACCAGCTGATGCTGAAGGTATATAGCTCGAGAATGCACATAAGTGGCGGAGCCCAATACAAATCATGTAATAGAAAATAAAATAGAACATTGTACCAATGAAGTAGACCTAGAAAAAGAGACAGGGTCCAGAAAACAAAGGAAAATAATTATAAAAAACGAAAATCATCTGCGACCCCTGAGATTTTCCCATAAAAACAACTCTTAAGCAACCTGATAGTAAAGGGAGCGAAAAGAAAACACCTTTACACCTTATTTGGTCAACTTAAAAGATTAGATAAACGTGCATAAACTATTGCAATCAGCAAATGTTATATATACAGTAGCTGCCGTGAACAAACAGTTATTGGAGATTAATGTGCCAGACGTAATTCAATAACGAAATCTGATCAACCTTACGCAGTCAAAATGTCGAATATACTTGTGAAAACAAAGGAAACATCCATAACAGTTATGGCCAGGAGCATACACCTAACACGCCCAGTAAACATGATAGCAGAAGATCTGAAAGAAAGAAAATTTAAAATCGTAAGTGTTATCAACATTAAGCAAAAAATAAAATTAAATGGCGTCACTACGATAGTCATTTTCGCTGCAATGTTAGCTTTCGAAAGTGATGAATAAGACGTGCAAATTTACGGAAACTGCTTATTAGTTTTACTTACAGGCGATCAAAATCACTTAACACTATGTATACAACACATACAATAGATAACGTAAAACTACACTATATTTATCTGTAACACACACTATTTAGGTTTCACGCACACAGCTTTCACCACTTGTATTCGCTTTACTTTTCTGCCGCCACTTCAATTTTCCGCTGCGAGATATTTATGCCTATTTGTGATCTACCAGAAGGGCTCATAAACGTCTCGAAACGCCTAGAGTTTTCGACTCCCCCGCATGTGCAAGCGGCAGCTGGAAGGCGTTTGAAAATACAATTTCGGGATTAATATAACTACAGGATAGAAGGTAAAAATTTAACCACTACGCAAGAAAACAACCCTTACCCCGCAATGCAAAAGCGCCAGGCATATAGGATACACTCAATAATTTTGCAATATTGAAGCAATGTGCATAAAGACTGCAGAACAGCCGCACTTGCAAAGGCTATGTGCGCAAACTGCAGAACACTCCGAGAAAGAAGAAACAACCCAATAGACGAGAGTAATGAGGAAACTCAATAGGATTTTCTTATCCTACTAAAGATTGCTGCAGCAATTCAATGCAACTTAATGGGTGGTAGCTATGCAAGCACAAATGGTAAAAGGTAAGCCACGACAAAGTAGGGCGGAAGATACAAAACTAGAAGCTATAAATAACATGTTGCAAACAATTCTAAGCAAAATCAATAGATAGGAGGAGTCTGTCAATTATATTTTAGACAGAGTTGAAAAACTTGAAATAATAAGCCAAAAGCAAGAAACAAAAATGGCGTTTTTAGAAGTGAGTTAGTCTAACATGTCTATGAATTAGAACTATTTCTCTGGGATCAGAAAATAGACTTCTGTCTGGTTCCTGAAACTCATTTTACTAAAGAAAACTGAACATAAAAGGATACAAGCTATACCACACCATCTACCCGGACAACACAGCGAGGGGTGGGTCAGGAGTAACAATAAAGGAAAATGTCAAGCATTACGAAGAAGTCAAATATGAAACAGCGAGGTACACGCAATAGCGGTAAAAATCCGTACAAACTCCAAGGACCATACAATTGTTCCAATATTATACGTACTGCCCGTCTAGCTATTCCTCAGTTCTCTAAATTTCTAAGGGGCCTAACAGACGACAGGGATACTGAATACTCCCTCTGGAAGCAGACTAAAAGATTAAATCAGCCACAAAATCAAAATCTGCCTATTCGCAGGGAAGATGGTGGATAGGCAAAGAGGGATAGGAAAAGGTAGAATTATTTCCTGAACACTTGCTGACACCAATGAAATCCTACCTGGAATAGATAGAATGAAAGACAAAGTTATAAATCCTATAGCCCCGTCATTAAGAAAATTCAAAATAAGCTCAGTGCCAGAAAAGCGACAGGCTACAACCTAATAAGTGACCAAGTGCTTAAAGAACTGCCAAAAAACTTATGCATCTATTCACTAATCTCAGTGTTACCAACCATTTCCAAACTATTCAGACCCTAATTCTAGAACTCATCACGACTCATCAATTTGGATTTCGGAGCAAGCACTCGATCATCATTCTAGTACGTCACATCACCGACATTATCAAAAAAATGGAAGAAAAATATGCTCAGTTGTACTTCTAGATATGGTCCAAAGCTTTTGGTACAGAATGGTACAAACAGCGAATCTACCTAGGCAGATGAACCAAATTCTCAAATCATACATCCTCACCCGCCAATTCAGAATGAGATATGGTAAAGAGTATCAAATATCTTTAAAGCACAATGCGGAGGTCCCCGGTCCTCGGTCCCCGGCCGTGTGAGAAGCATTGGTTGCCAGAGTAACGGTTCGGGGCCACGCGGAAGTACACGAACGATCGTTGCTATATATTTCGTAATGTCAACATAACGTCAACGCCCATTACGGCGATGCACCAGAGTGAGACAGAATTCGTGACTGACACAATCGTTGGAGGGCAGCAATAGTAACGATTGCTACAGAAAGTTCGTAACACTTGCATTCTCTATAGTAGCCAAGCGTAGTTGGCTGGATTTTCTAGTTTAGAATTAAAAAACATTGCTGCAGGCGCACAAGGAAGCATCATCGGACCAATTTTGCACTTGCTCTACACTAGTAATATCTCTAAAAGTGGTGGAGTGGCAATGTCTCATTAGCCGATGAAACTTCATTACTAACATCAGTTAAAACGAAAGAAACAACTACAAACCAGTTACAAACAGCTGTGAAGAACGTCACTACTTGAACTAAGAAATGGCAAATTAAGCTAAGTGATGAAGTCTATACATATAAACTTCACCAGTAAAAGAACAGATTATTTTCCAATAGTAAGCGATCATCAAAGAATCCTCAACATAGCACAGCAAATAATCTAGGCAGTGCATTCATCAAACCATTAAAACTTCTCTGGATTTAAGCGTATTGGACTTAAATTTAAGTAAGATACATTCAAACCAAATTTTTAAATATTATTTAGTTGCAATATGCGCCAAGTGCGGGCTAGTAAAAAAATCTCTAAGAACTTATATATGATAAACATTTGTTTACAATGGATTTCCTATAGCAGCAGAGAGAATCATAGTTACGGCCGGAACAGGGGAGTTTGGGAGGAGCTGTTGAGCCCCCCCAATACACCCATATCCTGCTGGTGCCGGATGCAGTACCGAATACCCTTATTGCCGAATCTCCAAACACGAACCGGGAGGTTAACCCTCCTTACAGTATAACCGAAGTCTAGCACACTTGCAAACGCATGCACCCGGACAATCGTGCAAGTCGAGGCTGGGAAGCTCAGGCACCGAACCATGACCACAAAATTTCATCAGTCAGTGTGCCGGAAATGTCACGGCGCCAATGTCCGACAGAGGCCGGACGGGCTTTTGATGGATGGTGGGGGCAGGCCGAATCCCCCACTTAAGAGTATGCGCTAGCAAGGCCCTCCTGTCCCTAAAGCGGTGCCACCACCCCTAAGAGTCCAACACCATTGAGGGGGAATCGGGAAGCCCGTCCCCGGTTGGCTACCCCCCCTTAGTCCTCGTGTCAGTAAGGCTTTCCTTACCACGTTTGACAAGTCGCCGTCGAGGTCACTTGCGTGAATTGTCTACCCGACTATTACTCTCGGGCGGCATCTGTTACCCACGAATGTGGGATTGGGTAGCTCCACCAACAGTTTTACGGGTTACACGCGCCACGGGGTAAGACGCACTACCACTCGTGTCGGTAAAGTTTCCTTTACCACGTTAGACGAGCAGCCGTCGAGGTCACTTGAGAGCCTCTCCTCCACATCATATTGACGCTTTTCGCATCCGTTACCCACAATTGTGGGATTGGGTAGCTAGAAGCACCTTTATGAGCCTGCGCCGTGAAGTATACGCAGGCCCACTCGTGTCAGTGGAGTTTCCTCCACTACGTTGGACGAGCAACCGTCGAGGTCACTTGGGCGAGCCTCTACCACATATCGCTACTGCTACCGTCGTCCGTTGTCCTCTGTGCAGGGATTAGATAGACTGCATAGCAGTTTTAACGGAATGACGTCATGTGGTCTAACGTTTCCGTAGACCTGGGACCTAAATCGATGCAGCAAATACTCCATGTCGGTAGTACTCGTGTTGGCAGGATTTCTCCTGCCTCGTTTGACGAGTTGCCGACGAGGTCTCTTGCGTGAACCTCTGCCCCACATCATTATTACAAGCGGCATCTGTTGCCCACGGATGTAGCTCCACCCACAGTTTTAAGGATAAACGGTGTGGGGTCTCCCGTAGCAACAGTAGTGTGGACCCATAGACTTTATTTAAGTGCCAGTCATTGGAGTAGTGGCACATTGGAAGTCCTCGTCCCAAGAAACCACGACTTATAAATGGTACAACGAGTCACAGAAGCGATTAGGTCATCGTATTTGCAATGTCGCTACGCAAAAACGAAACGCAACGCGTTGTTTTAACATGACAAGCTGCATACATGTTAGCTATCTCGAGTACACCGTGCTGCCTTACGTTCCATATTCGCGGCATTGTTTAATGCAATAAAGGTAGTGCACTCTAAGAAGTTCTTCAATGACGAGCTTTAGTTGGCTATTCAAAAGTTGTACCTCGGCAGCTTTCCAGAAGCTGTCGAAGAAATGAGAGAAGTCCATAGAAATTTAATGAAAATACCCCCAATAATATGTGGAATCACTTATTTCTACTGAAAGATTAGTGAGAAGACAACAGTTGTCATGCCGGTCATTTTTAAACATCCTAAATACAAGTTGGCCCAAAAGCAAATGTAGTCAAATAAAAATATATTTTAGGAAAACTAAATGAGCCATTAAATCTGTTCAAAAAAATTTTATTAACAAAATATATGGCCCAATTAAATGAATTTTCAAAATGACCCCCACCTTGCAAGCGTGTGAAAAAAATGTCAAAACCCGCTTTCTCATTTCATCTGTAATTGAGTTCATAACGTCGGTGATGCGTTCCTTCAATTCTTCTAAGTTGTGAATCGGGGTAGAGTACGTTTTATACTTAATATACCCCCACAAAAAGTAGTCTCAAAGGTTATTCTGTCGTCAAAATAATAAGTAATAGTTTTCAGATTATCTTCAGTTTGATGTGCTTCATCTTGGAACCAAACATTATTTATCCGATCTTTTCGCCTTACTAAATTACTTGTCGAGAATTTTTTTTCGTGGAAAACTTGTGCGTTGATGGTATTTGTAATGAAAGTGTACTATACAGTTAAGCGTTTTGGATGCAGAGAGCGCACAACTACAAGCTATGGGTTTTCTATGTCTCAAATTGGGAAATTCCATCTACTGACATAATCATTTAAGTCGAAATGGCATTCATTAAAAAATCAAATGCATTTGTGTTCTAAAGATTTATCCTGTATCATTTGAACGACCAAATTAGTAAAACCAAACTTTTGGGACTCAACTCCGCGACTTATCGACTGCTATACTTGGATTTTGTACGGAAAGAAGCTTAAGTCTTCTTCCCCTATTCTTTGCAATGTTGTTTTTGAGATGTTGAGTGCTTTAGAAGCCTGTCTTGTTGATCTTAAAGTCTGATTTTTGAAGATAACTTTCTCTGTTTTTGAATTTCGTGGGCTGCAAATTATTTCTTTAATATCATTAAGAACACTATCAGTATAAGTATTAAAAGTATAAATAATTTAATAAAAATTTCATTTAAAATGGAATACCTTTCAACTGTTCACCAATCAATGATTGAGTGTTTGCCCAATTTAGTCCTGTATGCTTAACATGTCAAGTCTTTGCCCGAAGGTATCCAAAATTCGATAATTTGGATCTTTTGGTTAACACTATATGTGATTTTAGCACTAGCTATATTGAACTAAAAATGAATAATATTTTGTGTATCCCACTCTTCCTTTATCAGGTGATATAAAAAAATAGTCTTATTTTAATCCTTTTCATATGGGCCCTCTTTTGGATTACTCTATATATTTATCGGATCTGTTTCTACCAGACACGTTGCGTTTGAATGTATCAGTACCCTACTAAAAGCACCCGTAACAACATTTTGATTATTAAAAACATTAAAATTCTGAGTCGCGTCTGGTCAAATAATATCCACCATTATTTGGATTGATTTCAAGTCAAGTACGAAACCAAAACTTAAGATTTACATTTAGTGAGGTCGTCCTCATCTTCGTACTTCTGATCAATTTGGCCGAAATACTACAGCAAATGAGAAAAAAACTAGAAGAGGAATGCGACCAATTTCGCCATTGACCGCACTTGAATATATGTCTACAATTTTTTGTTGGAATGTCCGTAATGATGCCTACTACTCAAAACAACTTTTTTTTAACTCCATGAGAGATCAGCAATCTGCCCGTGGGCAATAAGCGTTTGTTTTGATTGAGTAACTAATGGATACGTAGAGTCTCACTCTAGCGAGTGATCTCCATAAAATTATCTAAATCATAAGTCTAGAGTATATTTGTCTGTGTAGTCTTAACTTTAAACTTATCTGGGTCCTAAGGTAAGGCCTGATAGCAGTAGAGGTTTTATCCTTCGCACTTCAATGGCTTCGCTCACGTATAACTGATTAGCCAACACATTTGGACGCACTGACACTCTTTCAGTGTATTTCGCACTGAATCGATGCACGGCTTCCTTAACGGATACCAGAGGGATGTCATGTAGAATAACTTCGTTGGAGACGTAGTAAGGGGCATCCATAATGGCACGCAAGACCTTGTTTTAAAACCTCTACAGGATAGCGATGTTGGTATCACTAGCAGTTCCCCATAACTGGATACCATAAGTCCAGACAGGCTTAAGAATGGATTGATATAGCAATAGTTTATTATCCAAGGATAATTTCGATTTTCGGCCAATGAGCCAATACATTTGACTTAGTTTTAGTCCTAGCTGCTTTCTTTTGGTAAATAGATGTTTCTTCCAAGTAAGGCGTCGGTCCAAGTGCTTCCTCGACTTGCGGAAGTTGGCAATTGTTAATCTTCATAGGAGGACATGTTTCCTAGCGTAGAGTAAATGTCACATGCAAGGACTTGGTTTCATTAGCCTTAATGCACCATGTTTTAAACCAATGTAGAATTTTATTTAGGTTTACTTGAAGGATTCGTGAAGCTAATTGCTGGATCAGTGTGGGATGTCAGAACAGCAGTGTCCATAGTAGTTCTTGTTGTCGGTAGATCCGCTGTGTACAAAAGATATAATACAGGGCCCAGTACGCTGCCTTGAGGGACGCCTGAGTGAATGGGATATAAGTCAGTGTATTCACTGCCTTGCTTTACTAGAAAGTTTTTATCAGTTAAGTATGATTTAAGCAGTAGATAGTGGGGATAAGGAAAAAGCTTCTTTAGTTTGACTAGTAAGCCTCTGTGCCATACCTTATCAAAGGCTTGAGATATATCGAGGAATGCAGCAGAGCAGTATCTTTTGGCATTTAGTTTTCTATTAATTTGGTTGACTAGTCTATGTACTTGCTCTATTGTTCCGTGTTTATTGCGGAAGCTAAATTGATATTTTGGGATTATTTCCCTTTCTGCTATTATAATATTAAGTTTTTTAATGTATAACTTTTCAAGAACTTTGGATAGCATTGGTAGTAGGCTTATAGGCCTGTAGGAAGAAACATCTTCAGGCTTTTTACCTGGTTTGAGGATTATTACGATTTTAACAACTTTCCAGATACTGGGAAGGTAGTTTAATCTCAGAATTGCATTAAATATGTAGGTTATTAGTTTGTAGCATTTTACAGACAGTTCTTGCAATATTTTTCCAGGTATAAGGTCAAATCCTGGAGCCTTTTTGCCCTTTATTTCTTTCATTATGACCTATTTTATTTCTTTAGTTTTAAACTTTCCATGTGACAATTCCATTTGAAATGAGGCATCTAGGAATTCTGTTATCTCGTTTTTCTCTTCGATGGATAGCTCTGAAGGAAAGGCTTAAATACATTTACTGGATGTTTTTAGAGAAGGCTTCGGCTTTTTCTTTATCGTTTCTGGCCCAGGTGTTTTCGTCATTTTTAATTGGAGGATTGTGTTTTTGGGATCTTTTTAGCTTTCTTGTGGCTTTCCAGATTGAGTACTCCGTGGCTTCAGTCGGCGTAAGACTTTCTAAGTATTTCTGAATGCCATGGTTCTGTTCTTCTTTAATCAAGTCTTTCAGTTCTTTAGTGGCTTTATTCAATTTTCTTTTGTTTTCTTCAGTTCTGGCTTGCTGCTATTGTTTCCGCAGGTGTCTTTTTACTGCAATTTTTTCCTTCAATAGCTGTTGATTCATCACTTTTCCTAAGAGTACAAGGGTGGGTGTGGCAAACCATGCAGCCTCCTGTATTTTCTATGTTAAATATTCCACGACAATTTCAATGTCCAGTTCAGTCTTTAACGGTTGATTTGTCGAGATTACGTAATCCAATTTTTTCCTAAATGCATTCCAGTCTGTCTTACTATTGTGCAAGGAGGGTTGTTTTTCTTTATTCAAGATCTGCAAGTGTACGGTTAGCACTACTATAGAATGGTCTGATGATAAATCAAAGTAGGTCTTTGCTTTACATTTTTTGATATCAATTCCTTTAGTACTGCAGAAATCTATAACATCTGTAATTTTGTTTCTATCAGTTGGTTCGCCAATAGATAGTTGTTGCAGATTGTTCTCTTTCATTGCTTTAAGGAGTTCTCTGCCTTTTGGAGTTGTCAGCCTAGAGCCCCAAGTTGGAAGTTTTGCATTGTAGTCTCCCCCTCTGAAGAATTTGTTGCCTAATGTTTTGAGGAATCCTTCAAAGTGCTGCTTTTTTTAATGAGGTGTTTAGGTGGACAGTAGATGGCAGCATAGTTATTGGTCCATGCTCTTCTTTAATGGTTACACTGGTGGCTTGTAGATAATCTTTGATGAATTTTTCTCTTTCGTAGTGTTTTATATTATCTCGAATGATGATGGCAGTTCCTCCATGTGCTTTGTCACTCGGATGTTTTGTGTGATATATTTTGTATTTAGGAATCCGCATACTTGTCAGTATAGTGTGTTTCAAAGATCATAATGATGTCTATGTTTTAGTCACATAAGAATATTATAAGTTCTTAAGCATATTGCTGGAGGCCATTGGCATTCAGATAGCTATTTTATATTTTGGATGTTCTCCCATTATGCTAGTTTGGTTATGACAGTGGTGAGTAAGTTAAGCATTGTACTCATTTGTTCCATGAGTTTACTCATCATTTCTTCGAGTTTGCTCATATTGTTGACATGATGGTTGATTGTTGGTATTACTTGATTATTTTGTGTCTTGCTGTTGTTAGTTATTTGTGCGTAAGACGTTCCAGGCTGAATATGTTGGGTTGGTGAAAGCTGTGACTGTGGCTGTGATTTTTCCCTTAGGGCAGGATATAATTTTTGTTGCAGTTGTTTGTGGACAAGGCACCCTCTATAATTGGCAAGATGTCTGCCTCCACAATTGACACATTTTACCTTGTTAGCACGTGTTTTGAGAGTGCGGCCTGCGCATTTTACGCATCTATAAGTTTTACGGCAATATGTTTTAGTATGACCATAAGCCTGTTATCTGGTGCGTTGGGGGACTATCCTTTTAACACGAGACGGTTCACATTTGATAATGCTGTTTCCTATTTTGTCTAGGTTGTATACTTGCTTATTATTTTCCTTATGCGTAATGTCAATATAAAACATTGCGAAAGGTTTTTTTGTGGTGCGGTGTTTTATGTTATGTATGTTCACCACGTCGTGGCCTTGCGCAGCAAAGCTTGTTTTTATGGCTTCGATATTTGTACTGTGGTGAAGTCCTCTCAAGACAAATCGAAATGTTTTCTCGCTTTTTGGTCTAAATGTGTATTTTTCTTATCAAGCGTTTTAAAGTTTTCGGCCTTGTACTTTGATTGTTTCATAATTGGTAGCTTTAACAGTATATTTGTTATTTGTGATTTGTTTTAATAAGTCGTGTATGTGTTGAATTACTCCTACCTTATAGATAGTTACAGGAGGCGGTTTGGGCACATCCTTTATGTTGCCTTGATGGTCTTTTTCTTTGTTTCCATCGTTTTCTTCTGATAAACTACCAAATCTATTTTTTGTTTCTATAGATTTCTGTAGCCGATAGTCACTTTGTTTTGTTTGTTTCCTATTATTCAGTACTCCAGGACTTCTTAGGCGTTTTTTGTTCATTACAGGATTCCATTCTGACTGTGTTTGTTGATAGGACACTTGTGGTTCTTGATTTTGTGGCTGAAAAGGCTGTATTAATGGTTGCTGCTGTTGATACATAGGATATTGGGGTGTCACTAATTGCATCATCGGAAGAAGCCCTTGTAATTGTTGATAATGGAGCTGTAAAGCTTGATTTAGGTCATTATATTGTATATTTGGTTGCACTACCGATACTGGAGCATAATACTGGGGGTTAGCCATGTGACCGGCCCCTGCATATAAATTGTTTGTAACGCACTATTATTTATTATCGGCTCAAGTGATATTTCTATTTTAAAAAATTTTGTTATTTATTATTAAATTGTTATCGTGGTGACTGACCCAACGCTTGTTATCGCTCCACACGCCCAGACAATCTTGGCTCGGATATACGTCCGCACCCTTCGAAAGCAAAACGCGCACTGTCAAAACATCTAAAAATTAATCCATATTTAAAGTTTGAATAATTTCATGTTTTTAGTAATCTTGAAGTCTTTTAAATATATTATCTTTAACGAGTTTTCCTACTAACAATAGATAACTGAAGGAAAAGTAATCTTACAGAAGACATACTGGTAGTGCAACAGAAATGTTGCGCGAGTGTAGTAAACCACTAAGACCATGTTACATTGTTTCATAATTTTTGCCTTTAGCGACAATAGACTTTAATGTTTTGTATATGTACTTTGCGAGAGAAACCAAATATATGTTTCCATAAAGCTGAATGCACTATGCGTACATAAAAGATATAACTGCATTTATCAGGTATATGGGAAGTTTTGTTACGTAGAACCTTTTTTCGGAAAAAAGTGTAGAAATAAAAACTTAGGTCAGAACATATATGATCCTGTATTACTTAAGGATGTATTATCAAGCCATAAATTCACTGCATTTTCTTCATGAAACATAATAGAGTGCTGCGACATATATTCTCTGCTAATAATAAGGGTACGGCTCTAAATGGCCCATATGAAGGCATGGCCTACAAACTAGAAGGTTAAGTCTTCCACATGTTTACTCTGACAGCACAGACGAAGCATTGTAGTAAGCACCGCGTCTTAGACAAGTGCATTATTATCTCTTGTTCAAAGCGAACGCAGATACTCAATTATTTTTAGTGAATGACTAGGCCACCCTTCAGGTACCACAGCCAAGCACTTCGAAGCTCAATAACGGTGACCATATGGGTGCATGGCCTGCGAACTAAAAAGTTCCCATATGTTTGTTCTCGTTGACCAATCGTCGCTAATCATCTCTGATGCAGGCATATATGGCAAGCACAAAGCCTTAAACGAGTTCTCGCTTTACTTTCGAACAGCAAGGACGTGTCAACGTTCGCTCCGCGACTCGGAAGTGTGAGTGCGGCTTATCAACGCCTGGTGCCAGCGTTTATCTACATCAACATAAACCACATTATTTATTTCTGGTAACAAAATTAATTTATATAATTAGCAGCAACATTTTCAATTGCTACCTGTCACCCCCTAGGGGGGTGAATTAATCGTATTATCATGTCACATCTCAAAAGAAATTCTGATCACTTATCGCCACTGATCACTGATTTACAAAAAAAATATCAGTGGAAACCGGAATCACTACTTGAGAGAAACAATTTTTATTTGCCTAAACATCTCGAACCATCATCCTCAGAGGAACCAGAGACCACTGAACAACCCAAAATAAAAATACCGCCTATCTTTCTTCAAGGCCCACTTAACCATAAAGAAGTTATAAACGATATTAAAACCATTGTTAAGGGAGAGTTTACGACTAACCTCAGCTTATCTTCACTGAAAGTCACTCTAACAAGCGAAACTGATTATAGAAACTTGGCCAAACATTATCTGACAAACAAAATTGAATTCCACACATATCAAAACCCCAATAGCAGACCACTATCGGTAGTTATAAAGAACGTCCTTCTCTCTTTAACCGAAGAAGAAATACAACAGGAACTTGCCGTCTACGACCTCCCTATAACGCGAGTTACAAGGCTTTTAAATAAGGACAAAAAGCCCATGCCCGTCTGTGCAATACTTCTCACGGCAAATGAAAAAGCAAATGAAATTTATAAGATCAAAAATATATTCCACGCATTAGTTACCGTTGAACCACGTAAAACTAATCGCAAAACTCCTCAATGTCACCGATGTCAACGCATCGGACATACAAAAAATTATTGTAGACTTGAACCAAGATGCGTGAGGTGCCAAGGAAATCACTTATACACCAACTGCGATAAACCTCGAACTGATGCCGCAGTATGTACTAACTGCGGAGAAAACCGCCCCGCTAACTTTAGGGGATGCCAGTACTTCCTCCAATCAAGGAACCAGCAAGGCAAACGACCTCAGAACGAGACTCCTAGAGCAATAAGACCGAATAGCAAACCCGGCCCTGCCAACAATCTGAAAAATTTCCCTCTCCTCAAAAACAGCGTAAACAACACCTTCCAACCAAACGTATCCTGCTTCCCAAAAACACATTCTACATCACCCGAAACCCAACCCTTCCTCAACACCATCTTGTCATTCCTGTTGCAACTCATTCAACCTATCTTAGAACAAATCAAGCAATACATAATATCAAATTTCCTTCCTTCCTTTTTCAATGGATCACAAAAATAAGACTATAATTCAATTAAAACTCCTAAACTGGAACGCGGATGACATCAAAAGACAATTAACTCTATTTAAATCTTTTCTTGAGAGACATTCTGTGGATTTAGCGTGCGTCTCTGAAACGCACTTAGCCAACACAGATCAACAGAAAATTGCCGGCTATCAGATCTACCGCGCAGATAGAGAATCCAGGTTTGCATCAGGAGGAGTAGCCATTATCATAAAACGCAACATAATTCATCATAAATGTCAAACAATTAACACGATAAACCTCGAAACAGTTGGAGTGAAAATCAAACTAACTAACGATACTACTATAACCATAATATGTGCTTACAAACAACCCAACAAACAACTTCTTGAAATCGACATCTCTACCATATTTAATCCAAGCGAACCCATCTTCTGATAGGAGACATGAATTCAAAAAACACGATATGGGGATGCAGAGAGACAAACCCAGCTGGAAACAAACTTTACGACCTAGCATCAAAGTACGCTTTCCAAATAGAAGCTCCAGCCGAACCTACACACTACCCGTACAGAGACGATCACAGACCAGATATACTTGACATAGTTGTCCACAAAAACTTCAGCAAACAAATCTTCCAACAAGTATGCACTGAACTAGATTCAGACCACCTACCAATTATAATCTTGTTTTTACTGACACCAGCAAAACAAATCCAAGAACCGAAACTCATAAATGGACTACTAGATTGGAACGCTTTTCAAGATATCCTTGACCAACGACTTAAGTATCCTAATAACCTTCAAACCCCAAATCAATAGATCAAACTATCTCACACGTAACAAAAACTATCACTGACAGTGTCAACAAGGCCACTACCACCACGTACAAACGAAGAGTACACATTGATCATTATTCACCCAAACACATAGTGGATCTAATTAAGCAAAACAGCACACTGCGGAGGGAATGGCAGAGAACTAGAAACCCCGTAACCAAAAATATGGTAAATAACTTGTCACATCGAATAAAGAAGGAGCTAGATGCCCACCGAATAGAGACTTACGAAAAACATATTAGTAATCTTGAACCAAGAGATCCCGGACTATGGAAGACGACCAAACGTATCCTACGTCAGCCACAAGTGATGCCTCCAATTTCTTCAGGTGCGGAAACATTTAACATCGATGAAGAAAAATGTGAAGCCTTCGCAGATCATTTAGAAAAAACCTTCACATCTGAAAATCACGCAGATCCAACATTTAGAAATGTAGCCATCAACTATGTAGAAACTCACCAGCCAATCATAGAACCAAACTTCAAATCAACTTCACCTAGAGAACTCGTATCAATAATTAAAAGTCTTCCAATAAATAAATCGCCAGGATATGACAAAATACCTAATGTCATACTTAAAAAGCTTACAAAAAAAAGCATTGGCATACCTAGCAACCACATTTAATGCGTGCTTAAGGATTGGTTATTTTCCGAATGCATGGAAACATGCAATTATTCTACTGTTTCCCAAACCAAACAAAGTCAAGAAAGATATTACTAGCTATCGACCTATTAGTCTTCTAACTACAATCTCGAAGCTTTTCGAAAAGGTCATATATCGCCGGCTTAATGAAGAGGTAATAAAACTGAGTATTGTTCCCACCTTTCAATTTGGATTCAAAAGGCCACTCCACCTGCCATCAACTACAGCGCATGATCGAAACAATCGAACGAGGATTTGAAAGCAAACAATACGTTACTGCCTTGTTTTTAGACATAGCTCAAGCATTCGATCGAGTGTGGACCGATGGCTTAAAATATAAAATAGTACGTCTTCAACTACCTGAGTACATAAAATCCATATTGTTCTCGTTCCTAGAAAATCGTACATATGCAATCAAGATACAGGCAAGCTTATCAACTACTAGAGCTATCCATGCAGGGGTTCCACAAGGGAGTATTCTAGGTCCCATTTTATTCAACATCTACATGCATGACTTTCCTGTTCCCAACCTAGCAATGTTCGCAGATGACACGGTCGTGTTAACTAGAAATCAAAACTTAGAGCAAGCAATGGCCGACTTACAAACTGCCGCCAATACACTAAGCAGATGGTTCATGAAATGGAATCTATCAATTAATCATTCCAAGTGTACTACGAAAATATTCACGCTTAGAATTATCAAAAATCCAACGTTAATTACAATCAATGGACATACTATACAATGGAATGCCAAAGACGAGCCCGTGAAATATCTGGGTATCCATCTCGATACTCGGCTCACATGGAAATACCATATATTAAAAAAGCTGAACGAAGGCCACACGCGTTTAATCCAGCTCTACCCAATCATAAATAAAAAGTCCACTATGAAAATCGAATGCATGACGCTCTTGTATAAATCTCTAATACGTCCATTGATTCTGTACGGATGTGTGATATGGGCTAACACTTCCAAAACCAATCTCAACCAAATCCAGACGTTACAAAATAAAATTCTTCGAACAACAGTCAACGCCCCGTGGTTCATTACAAATCAACAACATCATCACGAATTAAACATGCCCACAATTCAAGAACCTATTGCAAAACTGACTAAAACCTTCCATGACAACCTTGCCAACTGCAATGGTGCTACCTTCTATGAACTAGGCCAAAGAAGTATTCATAGACGATTAAAACGAAAGGTACCCTAAGACATATACTTGAGTGATAGTGGTGATGACTAAGTGCGGACTAATCTCCAAATAACTATTTGATCAAAATACGCAAGTGATAGTCTTGATGTCTAAGTGCAATTAACTATGTGATCAAATGGTAAATCCAAATGACTATTAACACAGCTATTTCAAGTGGTTATTAGGTACCATTCTGTTATTTCCCTTCGTTAAGTATTAATTGTCAAACATACTTTGTATAACAATGTATATTGTTGAGCAGGTAAAAGTTCTATTAAAAAAAAAACCTTAAACGACAGCATTACTACTCCTTGTTCGAACTGAACGCAGGTGAGTGAATAGGCTACCCGATAGGCATCTAAGCTCAATGGAGATGTAAAGCTGAAGGCTTGGTAATTTTCGCATATTTTTCTATTGCCTCTTTAAAATACTGATGCTATACAGTCCAGTGCTATAGTAGTTTTCCACTATTAATAGTCCTCTCAAACATTTTTTGGATCATACGATCATAGTTTCCGTGATTTTACAAGTTTCGGCCCTTTATCTCCTAGTCCACCAGATCTCTTATTTTTTAGGGTTTCCACAATGTCTTTTATTTGTTGTAAGGTAACAATTAACTGTCCATCTGAATTTTGTTGTTCTTCATTACGGTCGTCATGACTATCGGGCGCTTTTTTGTGAGCAGTCCTTGGTAGTCATTTAACCAATCTTTTTCTGAGATGTAATTTATTTGCATTCGTTCTTTATTATTTGTTCTTAAGGATTTGTTGTTCGCCAAGCTTCTGTGTTCATACTCCCTTTTAAATTTTGTTCTATATATTTGGTATATGGATTCCCATTTTTGGTTCTCTTCTCTAACGAGCATTCTTCTTTGTTTTTTTAGTCTAAAATTCTCAAGATCTTTGGATAATTGTCTATCTAGTCCATTTTTGTATAGTTGTTAGTTTTATATTATACACATCTTAATGTTCTCATTCACATTACACAGATTTTCACTTATTATTTTTCTATTTTTTCTAAAGTTTTCATCACTTCCTGTGTTATGCTTTTCTTTATGTGTATATACGCCTTTTCTAAGTATTAAAAATTGAATTCGTTTAGTTTCCTTCTTATAGTAGGTATAATTTCAAATATTCTTCTTTTCTCATACTTACTTCAGTATTAGCTATTAATATTTTTATTCATGAAAAATCTTCGCAACTTAAAATCTATAATCTTTGCTACATTGCACTCCTCGTGTTACTTACAAGAATCGTTATGAAATTAATGCTCATGATTTTTGTCCGACGCAACTGTACATCGTAGTGGGGGTTCTGCGTTTCCAAACGCGATCAAGCGCGATGAAGAATTCACTTGAACAAAGATACGCTATAAAATTTTGCGCGCGGCTTGGGAAAAATGCTGCGGGAACGTACCAGATGCTTCAAGAGGCCTTCGAAGACGACTGTTTATCCAGATCGCAAGTCGGAAGATGGCACAAGCCGTTTAAGGTGGGCCGGGAAGAGGTTGCCGATGAGCCCCGTTCCGGACGCCCATCAACGGCTAGGATCGACGACAACGTGTGCGCGATATTTTAAAATCAGAGCCTCCTTTAGGCATCCGACATATCGCTGATACCCTGTACATGTCAACATTTGCGGTACATGGGATAGTGACCGAGGGTTTGAAAATGCGGAAGGTCTGTGCGAAGTTTGTACCAAAGGTGTTAACGGACAAATAGAAAAAACTTTGAATTTTGCGCTGTGAAGATTTGTTGCAATTGAGTGAAGATGACCCGGATTTTTTTGACTCAGTCATAACCGGAGACGAATCAAAGATCAACACAATGCTCATTGTCTTTTTTGACGTCCGAGCAATCGTCCATTTTAGTTTGTACCACCAGGACAGACTGTCAACGCGACGTTTTACGTGGAAGTGCTGAAGAGATTGAAACTCAGGGTCGCCCGCGTCAGGAGGAACATCAAAGACTCAATGAAACTCCACCACGACAATGCACCCAACCTTCATCGTTGGCGACTTCCTGGCCCTGAGCAACACCTCAGTGGTTTCCCAGCCCCCATACGGTCCAGACCTGGCTCCCTGTGACTTTTTTTTTCCCGCGTGAAGAAAGAGCTCAAAGGAAAACATTGGGAGTCCGTGGAAACATTCAAGCTCATGTTACAAGAGTCCTAAAGGACAAATGCCTTCCAGGCATGAAATCGCGACTGCGCAAGTGTATTGATGCAGGAGGAGCGTATTTTGATGATTTGTACAGATCGGATCAATAAATCAGTTTTTATGGAACCATGTGCATTACTTTCATAACGCACTTTGTGTATATCTTTTATTAATAAGATTCTTTCTCTTTTCATAATAAAATAGTTTATTATGAATTTCAGTATTTTCTAGGTTTTCGTGTCCATGTATACGTATATATGCCCTTATGTTTGTAAAATCCAGTAGTGCTACGGAGATTGTTCACTTCGCACATTTATGAGTCTTCTCCTAAATATCCAACCGTCCTATCATTATATTTCTTACCAACAATACGATACCCATTTCACGTACTTCAAAGGAATATTATCAAACCTACAGGCTATGAGGCATGAGTTTTTAAAGCATCACTGTAACTTTAATACGTTCATGGCGAGGTTCTAACGCCTCATATAGAGGCATAGCCTTTCAAACTGAGAAGTTCAAGCTTTCACTCACGGTCATCGAGCAATGTCTCTAATACGAGGCGCTTTGGCAAGTAGTGCGCCTTAGATGACCGCATTATTACCCCTTGTTCGCAATAAACACAGATAGTCAATCAAAAGCAGGCCATCCGTCAGGCTTCTGAGCTCAGGACATTTTCAGATAAAAATATTACGTAGCAAAATTGTAAAAAATGAAAACTACAGTGCAATACCACACATTATTTTTAATTCCTATAAGTAAACCCCACGTGAATTGCCACTTTACTCTCAGTTATATCACAATAACATTTCATCAATTTGCACCCCATGCAACTTTTGTGGGCGTTATTAAATATTTAGCAAATTAGTTTTTTACACTTTTTAAATGAGGCGATGCAGTCCGACAGGAACCGCATAAAATATGCTTTCTGAAAATTGAGCGAGAAAGAAATTTTTACCAGTAAAAATAGTCTTCGGCGAAATGTACTAGATGGCGCTCTTTATGCTAGATATATAGAATAGGAATAAATGAGGTGTCTCAGCATATAAAACCGATTCTGAGTTGTACATCCCATCATGATGTAAATCTCACCTCCATAAACCCCACATGATCCAGAATCTTTGACGCTGCCTGGTTTGTTAGAATTTAGTTCTCCAACGTGACGCTGACTTGTCAACTATATAGAAATATATCTTCCAGTGAATAACACCAATACCATCTTCATTAAAAAAAAGGAATCTTCTGACTTCAGAGATAAAAAGGTAGAACTTGAGATGAAATGGGAGCAACACGTTTTGCATCCCCAAGAGCAGCAATAATTTACAAAAAAACTGCCATTAGGAAAAAATCTAGAAGAACAAGCTTAAAGCCTTTGACGTAGTCATCAATTCCATTTAGAGGCTAGTCCAATTTTAACAGTTCCTCAACGACTCTACTCATCTACAGAAAAAGCATCGTCCATATCGCTACAAAAACAAACTCAAAGCTACTAAGCCACATTAGCGCTAACGTTTAGACAGCGAGACAGTTGTTTTGCGAAGCAATATTTTAGACCAGCATCGGTATTGATATACTACTCAGAAGTAAAAGCAGGCAACATAATCAATGTTTGGAAAATTTTCCGAGTACCAGCTTTGCCAGTGCTACTTTATGATAATAACTGAAACTTCATTAATGTAAACAAAGTGATCGAAAACAAATTATTTTCTCAAAAGACATTACCGTCGTTAGATTGAAAAGAGAAAAATAAACCCTTTTTTAACCTATCCGCACTCTCTATGCCTCTTTAGGTATTTTCTCTAGATATTTCACTATCAGTTGGCCTACTATATATTAGCAGACTAAATTTGTTAAAATTGTCTTTCCCAAATCACATTTAAATAAATTGCAGTAATTAGAAAAAGTTAAAAAAGGTTTAATCATAAAAAATGCATTTAAAGCTTTTTATTAATATAATTTTTCAACTTTCAACCCTTTCCAAATATTTTAACAGGTAATTAAATTTTTTTCGATTTTACGTCGACAGTTTGCAAGTAAAAAAATTTAAAAAATAATGTAAGTAAATTGCCTCTTAGTACAGCTTGTGTCATCTATAACTTAAAATACATGATATCATGCTAATTGTACGTCTAAAAATCTCATGTTATGCCATTGAAACATAGATGGCACAAAGAGAAACAAGTGACAAGCAATGAAACTACTGACAGATGTCGCCCTGTCGCGCAACTTAACGAACTTTCTATTCAAACTTTCAAAGCTCCGGCCAGATTAGCTCGCTGATGATTGCTTTTGCCACCTGCTCGATTTCCTAAATCAGCAAAATGTTCATGACGCCTACGTTGCGGCCGTTCGGCCAGCAAGCACAGGAAAGTAAGTTGGCGCAGTTAGGCACTGCAACCTCAATCTAAGCGCGAACGTAATTACGAAGCTGAATCGTTATCACTTTCCAGACAGGGATGCGAGCCTGGCGCGGAAACCGGGCTCGAGCCTAAAGGGCTCTGCGCGGAAGCCCCTGGCCGACCGCTCGGTGAACAGGAAGCCGGGCTTGAATGAGCCAAACCCTGCCAAGACCAAGACCCCTCAATCGAAGCTTTTGCTTGCCGTGAGCCAGCCGATCACCAAGCAGGCCAGCCCCAGGCGCGAGTATCCCGACTGGCTGCTGGACGTTTGCTCTTACAAAGAAGTGGAAGGTAAGAGTATCATTGGCATTGTTCCGATGCATAGATCTACTGTGTTACATTTGTATAATTTTATACAGAAGCTTTTCATTATTTTCAACTATTGTGAATGGTTGCCTAGAGTAACATTACTGTAATAGTAGCTTACAAACTTTCGATATTAAGGTAAGAAGCAGGACCTTGTAATTTCGTTCCCCGAAAGCTCAATATGTCTACCTCTCTTGTAAGGTTGCTTTCAGCAGAGTATAATTAATCTTTTCCTTTTTTCAATTTCAAAAAGGTAAGAGCTAGAGAAACTAAGTATTTTACTAGATTCCCATAATGAACCGATGGTGTGAGGTTGGTTTAAACTTTATTATTCCTTAAGAGACAAAGTCTTACCATAGTTTGCTATCCTCTGCAATAGGTTTTTTCACTTTCTTGCTTTATTGTCTTTCGCTAGATTGTACAGGGTTTACCTGCTCCTCTTTGACCTTGTTGGTGTCGGCGATATCTTCTTGGCCTATTCTATGCCACAGTTTTTCGTTTGAAATCACTCGCAGCCACCAAACTTGTAATGCATTACTCAAACACCGGTTAATAAATTGCTATCTTGGTCTCAATAAAAAGAAATTAAGAACCCTTATAAATAAGTTCTACAAGTACTGACAAAGACAATAATTTTTTTGGATGCTGATAATTGCCGATGAATTAGATAATTGCAAAAACACTCTGGACAACATGCAAAACCAGGGCTTTATTATAGAAGACAGCGAAAACGTGTCCATCATTTATGGATAGACAGTAGTAGTAAAACAAATTAAATCCCTGATAATATACTGACACATGAGAAAACAGCTATTCAAATGACACTTTCTAAAGAGTATAATAGTAGCTAAATGATTTTGACCGAGGATTTCAGATGACTATGATCATATGGAACTGTCTTTGGAGTTTCTTGAACTAAATAATAGCTTTTTGTTCTTTTCTATTTGAGCAACTTTGGTGGAAAAGTTAGCCATTGACAGCCAACCAAGTAAGACTTAGTTGTACTTTCACTAATGCAGAACATGTTTAGCAACACTGTTATATCTCGAGTATGACCTAAAAGCTATATGATCTTGATTTTTTATTGCTATGTTATGCATCATAACCATGCACTGAAAAATGAAATTGGTCACATTCACTATAATCAAGACCATTTTTACATCATTTTGTTAATAGATTCTACACAGGACCCCGCTATACCATAGCAATATCTATGTATTGTAACTCATTCTAATTTGTCTGGCTTTCGTAGCTTCTGGTTGGTTGTCTAATCTTAAAATGTTGCTGAAAAGAACATTAAAGTAAGAAACAAAAAATTCTACTTTTGTACTTAAGACTAGATGGTACAGTAACCTGATCCATTCATCACAATGTCAAATCACAGCTCTATATAACAAAAATAAGAAAATACAATCTCCGAACATAAACATTCTTGTAAGTTGATGTCGCTGTAAGTTTAGGATATTGATATATTGATTTTCTCATCTATGCTTACACTTTTTTCTTTGTTGCAATTAAGTGGTTATGATCAAAAACTGTAACTACTTAGTGATCTTTGGCAAAGCAGAACAAGATGTCAAATAAAGCTGAACAACCAGCCCTTATGTTTCTGTTTTCAAGGACCAAGAACATTTCTCCCATTATTCTTCAGAAAAATACACTCCTTAATAGATGTATCAATTTTTCTAAAGCCAAGAAAGTGATGGATGAGTTTCCCAGCTCTCTTACTACAGCTAGTAGCTACTGATGATCTATTAGAAGTCAAAACTATATCACCTACAATTATTTCAATTTTTCTTAAAAGTCTCTTCATTATATCATCTAGGGAGTAAGAGAGGCAAAGAAATCTTCAATCGCTACTCTTTGCTTTTACAGCATATTACACTCAAACAAGTACACAAAATGATGGAAAAATGAACTAGCTTTGCACAAAACATCATCATCATTAACCTCATGATATACACAGATAACAAATCATAAGATACAGTTTGAATCTGCTAAAAAGATTATTTTTTTAACCTATTAAGTTTCTTAGCCAATTGCAAGTGCACTTTAATCTATGTTCCCGATTTAACAGAAGTTATTTATAGGTTCTTTTAATGAAAAAATACATTCTGTTTGTGAAATTATCCTGATTTCAGACACTTATGAAGACATTTGGCCAAGCTCACAGTTCCTGACCAGGCAGGACGTCATGAAGATCATCAAACCCAAGACGCCACCCCCGAAGCAGAGCTTTGAGATTGATCCAATGCTTCTGGAGCTTCCGCCCCAAACCCACTTTTTCAAAGTCTCTGAAAATCGCGCCTTGGAAAAAGTCTTCATCGATGAAGATGAGGTTGGCATACCGTCTTTTGATTAATCTTAGTTACCTGCTCCTCCATCTTAATGTTTTTATCTCTGTTTATTTGAACATTAGACTATAGTAGTGTGTATGTTTGCTGTATTTATTAACTTTGTTCCCTATGTTTCTATTTTAACTCAATAAAGGCCAGATAGAGAATATTAATTTCCATTCAGGTGATTTTTGAGGTTTTTTTGTGTGTAAAAATTTCGTGTGTGTGGGCATGCGTGTGTTATATATATATATGCTAATGGAAAGTAAACCTGCTTAAGCTCTTTAATAGTTTATTCAATATACGATCATAATTACAAAAATTCAAAACAAACCACTTACTTAAAATATTTATTTAAAACGTAATCACTAAAACGAACTGCAACAGTAGACATTGCCATCTACATGTGTAGTTACCTATCAGATTGTGAAGTCGAACATCAGTAAAAATACGAACAGCAATGTTACAGTACTTTAGGCACCAATTACTAATTTAACGTCCCCACTCAATCAAAATCGCTCCTATTTACATTCATAAACCCACTTGCAACTACAGTAACACTGGAGAGGGGCAGGGCCCCCCTACGACTCGCACCGTTACGTTAAATAGAGGAACACGAGTTTCTACTGAATCAGCCTGTGCAAATAAACAATTATGTTATCTAACTAGCTGCTGCGACACTGAGATTGGCAAACGATCGAACGCTATGGCAGGTACTTTCACTATGCTAGGCTGCGAGTAATCTAAGGCATTGTAAGATATTTAAAGCGTAACGAAACCGGAAGACTGTAACTTAGAAAAAGCTTACGCAGCGTCACATACACGAGATCTACATGACTAGAATGAGTATACAGTGGTGGAAATTGCTGTATGCACATGGGAGAAGTAAAATATTCAATTGGGCCAGCAAGGCATTTGTATCAAGAAATGTTTTTTTTTAATTAACCATAATTTAAAATATGACTATAATAATTAAGTTCACTTCATGTGTTAGCAACTACAAAATTTAATTAACTTTATCTTTATATTTCATCCTCATGGAATTCATTTTTGTAAATAAAAATTTGGATTTTTTAGTGCTTGGGGCACACAAACATTTTAAATTACAAATTAATTTATAGAACTTGAATGTCCTTAGAATGTTTCAACTGGTCATTAATTATTCTTATAAAAATTTGCATTTGGCTGCATCTTAATGCAGCTACAAGCAAGCCGTTGCTCTGTCTCATTTCTTTCATTTTACAAGCAACATCCGTTAAATTCTCGTCTGATCTTTTCGCAGGGTGTAATTGTCATTTACTTTCTCTCTCGCTTCCCTTTTGTTCTGTTTGTATTCAGAGCTTCATTCAAGCGCATTATAACTCTTGGATAGTGTCATACTTCAGAGCGGGAAAGCAGGTAATATCTTCCATCATCTCTCATATTTTATCTAATAATAATTCTAATAGTAGCTAATAAATGTCTTTTCATATGTTTTTTTTTTTGTTTTAAAGAGTATGCTTCAGAATAGCGGATAATGCAAAAAATCTTAACTTCTTCATATTTAGTAAGCTACTAGCTTGTTCATTTACCAATTTTTTCTTTTTTCAAGAATTTTAAAAATCTTAACTGTAGAGGAAAAATGGTATGATTGAAGTAGTAGAAATTAGGCCTTGGTGGTAAAAGAAACCAAAAGAAAATCAGAAAGCCCTTATTTGACGAGTTCCAGCAGCATTAACTGATCAATTTTTCCTTTTCTAGATTAACAATCTAAACAAAACCTACTTTATAAAAACAACATAAAATTTGAAAAATCAGTACATATTAAAGGTTAAACAGAGAAGTTATGGGGAAAGCAATTGATTAAGCAACATATTTGATACCAATAAACAAAACCTCTCACAAGACTAAATAGAACTTCAAAACAACTATTAACAAATATGCCATAGTGAAAAGCAGTACTTACTAGTAACCGGCAAGCCTGTAAATGTACATCATTTCAAAAATATGAAAAAACTACCATTAAAATATTTAAATGAGACATCCAATTAAGAAACAAGCAATTGATTGGCAATTTAAATAGTAAAATACATCATAAGTTCCTGCCAGCGCCCCCGACCAAAACAATATCTAAAATTTAAAAAACTACTTTAAAAACTGCTAATCCAAATTATTGAAACTGAAAAAATTGACTGATATTCAAGCCCCAGTATTGTGTAAGATAACTTAGAAAAAAGTAGATTTGTATAAACGATAGCATTGGATTATCATTACATCAGAGTCAAACTTCTATTGATACAAAGGTACAAGACCTTATTGTCAAGTCTCCTAATTAAAACAATTACTAAACAAGCACTGAGTAGAAAAACTATCTTAATTACAGAGAAATTAGTCATAAACATAACATTTACTTGAATCTCACCAAACATACTAACAAATAAAATTTGATTTGGAATATATGGATAAGTTGAGCATCCCTTACACTTCTAAAATCAAAGCCAGAATGTAGACTTATAGGCTTAAATTAAGTATAGGAAAACGCCAAAGAAAAGGAATACACCATTAACATGTTCGTGAATAAAGCAGTATATATTGCTTTACATTCACAGACAAAATGGTATATGCCGTCCACGAATTCTTGGTACTGTCCATAATAGAACATTCAGATAGTTGTCCAAGATTTTTCTGACAATTTTAAGATGCACAGATGGTTAGGAGTTTAGAAGATGGGGCTTTAGATATTTTGTATCAACTTGCAAGAGATCTGATAACTAAAAACTATTTGCGGCACAAAAAAGATAGTTATATCAAAATGAAGTGATAAGGCACATCACAAACAAAAACCCACACCTCGAAGCAAAATTCTTCCAAATCAATTTGAATAGACTTGGGGTGGTCAAAGACAGTCAATAAGCTACTGTTCTCAAACAAAAACTAAATGAACTATTAAGCAGCAAACGCAATAAGCAATCGTCAAGTAATAGGGTTACGTAACTGACTATAGCAAATGTAATAGAAATAATAAACAATAATACAGATACATGCTATAAGGGCTTAATTATTTTCCAGAGAAGAAACACAGAATTTATTCTTAACCTCACCTTGATTTCATGAGAAACAGTAACAAATATGACAAAACAAAGACAAAAGAACAATTTAAAAAAGTAAACTTTAAAATGAAGAATACTAGGCAAATAATTATTATTGAGGACAATCGAGCATGCAAGTCTTTAATCCGCAAAATACTCATAAAGAAAATCACTTTACTGGTGGACCAATGAAATTATGTACTCTCAAGAAAAGAGCATTAAGACAACTGCTAAAAGTAATGCACCAACGGCAAAAAAACACACACCTCGAGGAATTTATAACCATAAGAATAGAAATTAGAGAATACAAGAAGATCTTATACCAACTAGAATGAAATTTATCTTCACAATGTCTTAAAATGATTATAGAAACTTTAATCAATTTACAAAAATATTTGTTGGAATTACTGCAAGACCTGTCCTTTAGATAACTTCAAAAGAGACGGATCTATAACAGTTGGCGAGAGAATAAAATTAGGTAAAACTGTTGGTCCTGATGATATACACGCTATAAAAAATATTTTTTTGATCTAACTGGTATCTTTCCCAAAAATACGGAGGGTGGGAACAAGAAATGAACCTTCTTACGATATTGCAGTAACCAGCATATTGATAGTTAACAGCAAACGCGCATTATTGATTATTTATATTTTCGACTTTGTGCTTGTCAATTTTCTAAAAAATCAGGCAAAAAATGCCAAGTTGTTATCATCAGAAACAGATGCGAAAATTCGTTTCTCACAAACTCAATTAAAACCTGATCTCAATTTGAGTACAATACAAAATGTGATCCACTGTAAAGATGTATAGTGTCAAAACAGGCAGAAAACATTCCTCTGCTTTTGAAACGAAAACCTATAAAGGTCATACCGAAAGTCAACAAGATCTCCAGAATATCCAGCAAGAAAAAGGTCATCTATGTAAATTTTGAAAAAAACATCAGGAAAGATAAAATGTATATGATAAAAGTATAACACATCATAAACTATAGCGTCTTATAGGTCAAATATCAAAATATGTCACTGAATGAAGTTCAACCCAGAGTGGACAATAGAAAACTAGGCAATAGGAAACGCACAATTAATCATACCTGAAACTTGGGATTTGTGAAATGAACAAGAGATTTGGTTCTCAACCCATGATGGTTGGAATCATTTCGAGAGAGGACCCTTGGGATTAACGTAAGTACCAACAAAAGTGAAAATGAATGATAGCACTAGTTAAAGAGTGTTGAAGCTTTTGATGGAAGAAGAAATTCTAGAATTTCCAGGCCTGTACTGCAAGATTGATCCAGGAATATGGCGTTCATATCAAAAAAAAGGGGGCAGTCCACAACTTACAAGTGATAAAATTCTTGTCAAGATTCCTAATAGTAGTCCTATGAGTTTTTTGGCTTTGGCTAGCTTAAATAGCATATATTCCACCATTCAAGAGTTCTACAAGATCTATAAGATTAAAAAAATTTGTCTCCTGATATGACTTATAGTTTTTCAGAACTCAAAGTGCTGGTGTAGAGAAATAGTTAAGAATTAGGGTCATCAATTTCACTTATAAATTATTTCGCCAATTAAGTGTTTATTTCACAAGTCATAGTACACAAAGCAAGTTCAGCAACTATTCTGCTCTTATTTGTTGCAGCATATAATGCATCAAGAAAAAAACTAAAAATGCACTAGTCAACAGAAATAACCGCATGCTTCTTGTCAAGGTAAATAATAAGCATGTAGAGGAGATTATTGATGAATTTTATACACACTCAGCATTTTACAATAAGTACTCAGTAATTATTCTTTTTAAAATCGAATCACAATGTGCGTACTGTAGAAATTTTGACAACATGCATATTCATCATAGTGATAAAAGTTTTACAGGTTTGCGATAATTGTTATGCATATCTAATGTGAGAGTCAAATAGTTCTTCAGGCCAATGATAATCTAATACTATTTTATGACAAATGTTAACACTCATGATGATAAATGGTAAGATTAAAAAAATAAGGAGTTAGTTGGTTAAGTGAGGTATTTAGTATGACACTATGACAAGAACAGGAGATAAAATCATGAAAACTAGATGAAACCATGGTATTAAGTACTGAAAAAGGCACCACCCATCAATTCAATTCAAACTGTACTACAAGGAAACATGAAACTTCAATTACGGTGATTGCTTTAGGCTTAATCTAAGAAAAAAACAAAACTTGCATATAAAACCAGACTATTTAATTTTCAGATGGGAAAAGCCAAACGGTGAAAATCAAAGAAAAAAGATTAAACATAGAAACGTCACATTGAGATACAATTGCAAAGCAGTTATTTCTTGTAGTCAATTGTTAAAAATTTACAACATACTGATACTTCACTTCCCCATGTGCAGTTATTCAATATTAAAAAAAAAATACTAAATTGCACTTCACTTGCTAAATGCTGCCTGCGTGTATTTACGCTTTACTGACGTTTTCTAACACCATCGAACACAGCTGCAGACAGAACTTGGTGGAAAACTCTTTGAGGAAGCCAGACGGCCTCTTGTGCTTCCCTTCATCCTCCTTTCGTACAAGTTCTTCCCCTAAATTATTATTGAAGTTCTTGCAGAACAATAGTATGGAAAGTGGGTAAAAATACTTATCCATATTCTTTAAGAGAATGTTCTCTAGGACAGGTACAGGTAAATTGTTAACTAGCCAAAACTCGATGCATTTCAGGAGAATGTTTTGCATCAGGATGTGATTTTCAGACATGTAAGTTTGTTTTACGTAAAACTCTACAAGGCGAGAGGCCAACTGTACAATCTCTCTTAATCTTCCATCCTTTATGTGCATCAGCAAATCAGCATCATCAAGTATTTTATTCTTTATATTTTTGTTGTATGGATTTTCTATCAGCCTTGAAACGCTCGATATAGGAGGAGATCCTTCACTTTTGACCGCTTGCACATATTGTGACATTGATTGCCGAATGTCACCGATTTCTGAAATGTTGCATGGACTCTCACGCCCCCCTTGATCCTCCAAGTCGTCGCTCCATTGTTGGATGCTATCCAAGGAAGAGCTGCTGCTCAGCAAGTAAGCTGGGGAATGATGAATTCTATCTGCTCTATTCTCATACATATCTGCATGTTTGTTCGAATCGATGATCTCATTTTCTGCCTCTATAACCCCATTCAAGTTCGCCTTAGAGATTGGACTATTAAAAACAGAGAAATCTAAATTGCAAGACTCGATGTGAGCCTTGAGGGCTGTCAGCTGAAAACCTAAACTGTCGCCAAAATGGCCGTTTAGCATCGCAATTTTGCTTGCGGCCTGGAGATTGTTCACCTTCAAACACCTAGAAAGGACACTTTCAGTGTCATAATGGCCAGAGTACTTCTCCAAAACGAAGTGCAAAGTTTTGTGGCCGAAGTTGAAGGTGGGGTTCTCTCGGACCTGCTCAAATGGTGATCGGTTTTTATACATAAGTTTGTGGTTACCATTCATGCGACAGGGCAGTTCGTTTTCAATTGAAAGCACAGCATATGGAACGAAATTCTTTGACAGCACGCAGTGCAGGTCCGGAGGATTGAAAGTGATGGCCATGGTAGGAAGCCCAGGTATTTCAATGGGGAACGCATCAGAGCCGGACTGTAAAGTGTGTGGAATCTTGATGATGCGCCTTGTGTTCTTGAACAGCACTACCTTGCCATCTAGATGCTTGCCGTCTTCATCTTGAGGCTTGCCAAGGAGAGTCTGAAATTATAAAATATTTTTAAAAATCGAACCACAGCATGGAATTTTGTTTTACAATTATGCAATTCGTTGTAGAAACAGGCTATTAATTAGACTGTTGCTACACCAGTATGGTCCATCGGATATTATTTTATCGGAAGTTTGTACCCAATTTAGTAGAAGTGTTGCTGTTTGTTTTATAGTAAGAGTAAAGTAGTAGTGTCATTACAGTAAGTCAATTTTTGCATGAAATAAGTTCTTCAGAACAGGACGAAAAGTTACATCTACACCATTGTATGTCATAATAATGTATTGGGAAGCAGTGTGCTGAAACCACAATACAAAACATTTAGGACATTTGTTTTGGGTATGCTTCTGCACTTAAAACACTAAGAAGTGTTTTGGTAGATTTAAAAATGGCAATTTTAATCTGAACAACCAACAGCATTCTGGATGGCTTTCCAATATTAATGATATTACTCCTACTGGGTACACAGCGGTTGCCCTTTTAGCAAGTCTTCTTACAAGGGCACAAATAAAACAAAAAAATCAGCTCTCAAAATTTCTTTTATCTGCTGATATATTTTCTGCAGTCAATCCACACATTTCTATGGCTTATATAATTTTTCATTCTCAACTCACATATACTATATAGTTCACATATCCCATTCTTTCTAAAAATGCCTAGAGATTTTTCTACTAAGATAATTAAGTAATAACTACGGTCTACTCCATTCATGTCCATTAATAATGAAATGCTTTTGATGTTAATTAATGTACAAAATTGTTCTTACTATTCATCATAATTCCTGCCATAGTTAAATATAACGTGAATGGTCAATAAAATGTTGCCAACGACATCAACTTTCGGTAGTACCAATCAGTGATGAACCTTTTTGTAAAAAGCAGTCTCTACAATTATAACTTGAGAATGCTTGAAGGATTATTTGTGATAATGTCCAGTCCATTGTCTTTAACATTACTTTTAAGTTAATCACTTTATTATTAATAAACTACATACCAGTTAATTCATTTTTAATATCATAAATAAATGAAACTTACAAGAACAATTGCAAAGAAAATTAAAACTACATGTTGTACTTCTAGATCCATTCCACATTCAACAAACATAAGCTTCTAAACACACCCTGAAGTAATATACTTTCAAAGGTTGCTTAAATTGCTAATTTAAACTAAAAATCATGCACATTGATATAGCATTACCTGATCTATATATTATCTCTCTTGAAAAAATTTGATTTTAAGATAACCCAAAGAAGAATGCAACTAAAACTGACAGAATGCTCAACACTATGTTTCAGTGAACCAATTTTTAGTTTCTTTTCGTTTAAATCATGGGGTTTGTGGATACATACGGATTATATTTGGATATCGACAGCAGCGATAAAGGCGCAACAATTTAACAAAGTTTGAAAATTAAAAGTGCTTATTAATTTATGGAAGCGCATAATCATAACAAGAAAGAGTAGAAGTAATTAAAGAATAAACAACAAATAAGGTATGAGCAACACAAGTTAAAATTATTGAGAACAAATAAGAACCAAATACCACGCTGATAAGAGCTAGGCCAACAACGGGTCGACTGGAGCCACGCTCTTTACGCGGCGCGGTAACAGATAACGATACGCAAAGGGGCCCATACTGAGAAAATTTAGAAAGAAAAATTAAAACAGAAAATTTAGAAATTAAATTAATACAGTTGAAAGTGGCAGAAGGTAAAAAATTAACATTAGAAGACATTAATGGAAAAGAAAATAATAACACTGGAAGAAATCACAGTAAAGCAACAAAAAATAGAAATATTAGAAAATAAAGAAAAAGGAACTTAATAATATCCAAAAATAAAGAAAATGAAAGATATATTTATTAAATAGAAAAGGTAGAAACGCCAGGTAACAAAATAGACTCAATAAACAGAATAGGAAAAGGCGACAATGCGGAAAGTAGACCAATAAAAGTGGGATTAACAAAGATAATTGAAATTCTGAGGAACTCTAAGATACTGAGAGGGACTGATGTATGGGTAAACGAAAATATGGATAGAGACAAGGGATGCAAGAAAAAAATTAATACAACACATGAAAGGAGCAAGGAATAAAGGAGTGAAAGCAATGATTATTAAAGACATTAATAAATGGGGAGGAATGGAAGCTAGAACAGTTAAAGGAATAAGAGGATTGTGAAAATGAAGACATGAAACAAAGAGGGCAAGAAACGAAGAAGATTGACTGATAAGGAATAGGGAAGCTCCACCAAGCAAACAACGAACTAAGGAACAGTTCCAAAAAAGATTAAATACTGGGTACAAACCATGTTAGAACCCTATAAGAAAGCAGAAGAAAAGAAGTATGGGGAATTAGTTAATAACACGGATAATGTCATCGATGAAGGAAGAAATAGCAAGAAAGGACATAAAGACTATTACAAATAAAAGACGATGCCAACAAGAGTAAAAAAAACTAACAAAATATAGCACCGGATGGAAATGACTATGATGACATACGAAGGCATAGGATAGAAAAAATGGAAACAGTAAAGAGCAAAAAGCAAAATGAAAAGAAAAGTAAGATAAATAAGAAAAAAATGATAACGATAATTGGAATATAGAAGGGAAAAATTAAAGTAAGAAAAAAACGGAGAGATAAAATAGGAATTTTGGCATTACAAGAAATAAGGTGGGAAGGAGAAGGAAGAAGAGTAGAAAAGGAAACATTCTTAACCATGTAGGGAAGAGAAAAAGCAAGGAAGGAATGGAACTGCGTTTGTGATAAGTGGAGAGATAACGAAAAGAGCTATAGAATTTAAGAAAATAAATAGTAGAAAATCATACCTGAAAATAAAAATAACATAGCGAATATTATAATAATAAATGCATACAAAAGTTGTAACAGACAATGAAAAAGACAAGTTTCACGAAAATTTTGAAGAGGTGTGCAAAAAAGATACAGAAACATGAAACATCAATAATAGTTAAAGACTTTAATGCAAAGACAGGGAATGTAGCAGGAAAACCATACAATTCATGATATAACTACGGACAATGGATCCAGACTATGCAACTTAGCAGAACAAATGAATATGTTGATAGCCAGCACAAAGTTTCAACATAAGAAAGAACATAAAACAACAGGGTTTGTACCAGGAAAAACTAACGGAAACCAAATTGATCATATGACAATTAAAAGAAAGAAACAAACATGATGCAAAACGTAGGATTCTACAGAGGGATAAATGTAGACACTGATCACCAATTAATAATTGCGAAAGTTAAAATGAGAATAGTGGAGAACATAAAAGGAAAAACGTTAAAAAGAAAATGGAATATAAAACTGCAAAGCGAAGAAAATAGAAGAGAGTATAAGAAAGAGCTTCAGAAACAACTAAATGAGAAGAAAGATAGGGAAAATATAGAAACAAAATGGAAGAACATAAAAAGTAAGATATTGGAAAGAGCGGAAAAAGTAATAGGTCAAAAGAAGGCATAATAAAGGAACGAATGGTTTGACAATAAATGCAAAGTATTAATAAAAAGAAAGAAAGAGATAAGATGGATACAATCTAGTAAAGAGGATGATTATGAGGAATACAAACGTATAAGGAAAAAAACATCAAGAATAATGAGAAACAAATAACAGGAGTGGATTGAAGAGATGATATAGAAAAAGACAGTAAAAACAGTACAAAGTTATACCATAAACCCGTAAGGAAACAAAAAAAAAAGAAAGATCACTGCCAACATATACAAGAGAGGGTGGGAAAGACATATGAAAGAAATGACAGTAACAGAGGAACGTAATGAAAATAGAAACGAAGAAGAAGATTAAGAATAAGTGGAGGAACTATCAAAAGAAGTTAATGACATAATTAAAAACTTAAAAAAAAAAGAAAAGCAGCAAGACCAGATAGCATATGTGCTGAAATGTTGAAAGAGGGAGGAAATGAAGTTAAAAAAGGATCTACGAGTTAATGAAGCAAATATAGACGAATGAAACAATGTCTGAAGAGTGGAGTATAATAGTACTAATCCTAAAGAAAGGGAATTTAATGTTATGTAAGAATTATAAAAAGATATAACCCTGTTGAATATAACATATAACACAGACAAGGAAGATCAACTGTAGACGCAATTTATATAATAAAACAGATAATATAGAAATGCTATGAACAAGACAAAGGTAGATATACTATTCATAGACTACAAATGGGCATCTGACATGGTTAAAACAGGAAAACGATCATAAGAGAAAACTTGAAGGAAATGGGTATACCTGAAAAATTTAAAATAATAATAAATATGATCATGCAAGGATCAAGAGCAACAGTGCTAACACACAAAGGACGAGAGACGAAATAGATATATACAAAGGAGTACATCTGCGTCATTATTTAACATTGCAATAAAAAGAATCATGAAATATTGTCATACTAGAAAATCCAGCCAGCTATGCTTGGCTACTATAGAGAATGCAAGTGTTACGAACATTTGCAGACGATATAGCATTGATAGCAAGAGACAGAAAAAACTTAGAAGAAGCAATTGAGATAATCAGTAGAAGGTTTAGAAGTAAATCAGGAGCAAACTAAATATATTAAAATCACAAGAAAAAAGGAAAGAGAACAATAAAATAATAAAAATAGAAAATTATAATATAGAGAAATTTGAAAGTTTTAAAAGTTTAAGAACAATCATAAATAAGAGAAATAACAGAAGGAAGGACCACTGGTGATTCATGCGACCAAAAACATGTGTCTCATAAAAAAAGAAGAAGAGAAATTAAAGGTTTTGGAGAGGAAAATACTAAGGAAGATATTCGGAGGAAAGAAGTTAAATGCCCACAGTTTAGAAGACTAACAAATAGCGAAGTGAAAGAAATCCTAGATAATGAAAACATAAAGTAATACCTGAAATCCAGAAAAATAAGATGGTATGGACACAAACTGAATAAGTGAGCAAATAGTAGTTAAAAGGATGACAAATTATAAACCACAGATACGACCAAAAGGAACACCAAAAGCACGTTGGGAAGAACAAGTGATGGAAGACATAAAAAGAATGAGGATGACAAGATATTGAAAGAAAATCAAGGACAGGAGGGAATGGAGAAAAATTGTGAAAGAAACAGCAAGACATAACAACCTATAAAGAAGGGAAAGGGAGTATAAAGTGGAGAGTAGTGCAGTGTAGTGTAGAGGAGTAATAGAGTGGAGTGACACACCAACAACATGTAGCCAGTCAAGAGAGCCCCATCTAGGGCAGCTGTCAACTCCTACTATTATTATATTTCTATTTCCACGAAATACTAAAATATACAATTGGCTGTAGCTATAATTGATCTCAATTACACATATAAGACTTGAATAAATGCTTTGAACTGACAAATACATTCAACTTTATTAATGTATTCAGTGCTCCAATGGTACAGATTTCAACCTTCAGTATCACTGCCCATTACATATAGTGATAACAATATATTAGTATGAAGTTATTTCTCCTTATCCAGAAATGGTCTCTTCAAATAAATAAATAAGTTTTCAAAGACATATTGATGAAACATGTCATAGATAGCATTTCCAGCATAATAATCCCACACATAATGCTCAGAGCATTTAGATGTGATTTAAGAATAATAAAATTGCTTGATGGAATAACCAACATAATCTCCCAAACTAAATTACATTAAATATCCGTACAAACTTCATGTAGCCAGAGCAAATCAATCATTTTAATAAGAACCTTTCAACTACACATGTAGTGGCATTCAATTTAATATCCTGCCTCAAAATTCCAAGTCGTCTTGTTGTTGCACTGGAGTAATTAAAGAGCTTTGTTATGTCCTATATTTCTTATTGAATATGAATAAACAATTCTTAAAAACTTACCCGCAACTGCAAATGCATAAACTGCTGTCTATAAAATAAGCATAATCAGTTCAGTTGTTAACTTATTATAAAGTACCATCAGAATGCCACAAAATAACATAAATATCAGAAATTATTACACATAAACATGTCATGCACAAATATCTTATTTGGTACATGAAATGAATGAAACAATGACTTGACACGAGTAATATAAATGATTACTCCTAACAGCCAACACACTTAGGACAATAATTATGAGGCCATTTGAAAACTCTTGATAACAAATTCCACTGCTTACAAAAAGTGGTTTCTTTCTTTTCTATAACACTGAATGCCGTCATGTTGTCAGGTATTATAACGTTATTTATCTCCACCATTCTTTTTGTTATTGCTATTATTTATTTATTCTGATGTTATGCTGTAATATTATTAATTCTTATACTAATTTTTTTGTTGGTTGTCCTGGTATTTTCTTTTCCACATTTATGTTGACTGACTCTTAAATACTTTCTTTCCTCTACATACTCTGTTATTACTCTTTGTAATGTTTTGAGAATTGTCCATATCTAGTCTATTGCTACTTTTATTATTTTACTTTTCTTTTCTTAAATTTTGTTCGTTTTACTATCCAGTAAGTTTCTATTTTTTATGTTACATATTTTTTCAGTGGTCTACTTCTACTTGATTTATATTAATTTTTGCTATAACTCATTTATGGTACGTTTAGTTCTGTATCTTGACACTCCTTATAAAAAAGTTTAGAAATCGTTAATTTGTTCCCATCATAGACATTCCAGATATGTTCTATCTGATTCATGTATGAAGATCTCTCAGAAGACCAATATCTCGTAAAAATTACAAAACAGAAGAGGATAATGTTTAGCAAGCAAATAACTTGTAACCTCCATTTATTAGAAACTATTTGGTCTATATGGCAGGCATTTTGTTAAGTTAAAATAATCACCCTTAAACCCTCATTCACTAGAATAATGTGTTCTTCACAAATTAATTAAGGTACAAGAGACCTACTATGCCATAAACAACACAAAATGAAATTAATAAAAATGAGATGAAATAGTAATATGAACACGCAGCATGTTTAATGATCACAGAACTACGTTTATTATGCAAAGTACTCAATACACAGACATGCTGGAACCACTTAAAGCTTTCCAAAAGTGCAGTGGCCAACAAGTTCATATTTATAATAATAAATTTATTGAAAAATAACAGACAAGGCATTGAGCAAGATCTTTGGATATGAATCTGATAGAGCATGCATGAGATGTGAACATTTTAATATTAAGAATTTGGTGTCAAAATTTATTTTTTAACCGAAAGTTTTTAATATACATTCAAAAAATTAGGAATGTTGATTTTAAGTCTCCTGAAAGATTTACAATTGTACCCATAGGAGGTGCAATTAGTAGAAGATCTAGAATAAAGAATATTTTTTAAAGAGCGAATAATTTTACGAAATTTAGCTACTACATTCACCATATTTAATTACTTAAAATAATCAACAAGCCAATTAGCCACTCCAAAGACAACATTAAGCATTACCGACTTAAAAAATACTGTAAATAAAACTCACTGTTGCAAGATTCACAAATGGATAACTTTACATGACATATTTTACATAAATAAAGTAATCTATAACAATATGTGTACAAACCTGTGCCATAGTGTTGTTACCCCAAGCCAACAGCTTTCCACTTTGATCCATGGCCATGGTGAAATCCGGCCCACAAGAGACATGCTGGAACTTCTGATTAATTATACCCAAATTATCCTGCTCATTTAGTTTTGGCGGACTCATCTCATCATTCATATTTTTGCAGAGCAGCAACTTGCCACAATGTAGAATAGCTGAATGTCTAAAACCCACCGCCACTTGGTCCACCGGCTCCTTCTCAGAGCCTGTGAAAATCCGAATGCTGGCCTTCCATGGTTCATGACCCTTGATGCCAAACCCATTCAGCTTTTGCCCATACTTCGACTGTGATAGCCGCACCTCCTGTGGACTTGCACCCCACGTGTACACTTCTTCATCTGCTCTTACTGCAATCTAAATGCAGAACAAATTAAAGCAAGTAACTACAAACAAACTTTTAATATTACATTATGAAAATAGGCAGTGGAAATTTTCTTGATGGGTGTATGAATATCAGGCAAAATGGAAATCCATACAGGCGTTGTGGTTTTGTTATTTTCCATAGTATTGCTATCTAACTGTCCAAATGCATTGGAGCCAAACCCATACAGCTTCCTATCATTTGTTAATATAAGACTGTGTGCATGACCAGCTGCAATCTGAATTATCGTCTGCTTAAAGTCCAACAATTTTGGAAAAAATTCGCTGTTGGAATTGCCATGTCCTAACTGGCCATGTATTCCCCAACCCCATGTATATACAGACCCGCTCGAAGTTAAAGCCATACTATGATATTGTCCAGCAGCCACATCCACAATTTTCACCCCGCATAAGGTGTCTACTATTTGAGGGTAGGGAGAATCTTGAACAGCTGGACCAACACCCAATTGGCCATAGGAATTTGATCCCCATACGTACACCTGTAATATACATATTGCAAAATTAAAAACATTTTAAATACATACATTGTACTACCCCAAAATCTGTAACTGTCAGACAATGCTTCCGTCCACAGGTTACACTCAAAACCTTTACTTTCAGCTCTGATAAGGTATGCACCAGTTTTGGCGGACTACTTTGCGTTAGCACTGGCCCAAATCCAAGACACCCCGAGTTGGCTAGGCCCATCGTATAAAGGGCACCATTACGTATCACGGCTGCATGCTCGTACCCACAACTAAGTGGGTGCAGATCAGGTAGCTTTTTCAGAAGCGCATATTCAGAAGTATGTTCAGGCAATGGAATGTTGTGAAGCAAATCTATATTATATCTAAAAATACTGTTCTGAGTAAAGCATTTATTATGGAATTTAAGAAGAGCAGGGTCACCTATTATCAGTTGTTCTAGACACTAACTGAATAAGCACCCAAATAAAAGTCTCAACAGAATCTTTGGCATTGATCAGAATCTGATCGAGATTCTCTGAATCTGCAGTGTCTGCAGTAGAATCTAAGCTCGTGGAAACCTTCCTCTTCTGCAGCAAACGCCGAATAATGGAGAGCGCCGCCGGTTGACTGGGATCCAGCTGCTGTGCGAATCTCTGCAAGATATCGGCTGGAAACTGCTCCATGTTTGTGCGCACGTAACTCAGGATCCGTTGGCAGAAGAGGGGATAGATCAACAGGCTTTGCGTCAGGCTGGGCTCAGACAGCGATATCAGAAAGTCATAGTTCGTTGGTTGTGGCACGCTGCTCGACTGCAAAATTTGACTTAGCGCTGCCACGATTTCGGGCTGAAGGCCTCTCGATTTCGCCAGCAGCGTCACGATATTCCACTGCCCCGACTGGCATGCCACATTGACGGCCAGTATTTGGTCGTAAAATTCCTCATACCGCACGAAGTTCCTGTAAATTATAAAGAAAAGCTTACAATAAATTAAACATGAAAATTGATATTCAATTAGAAAATACAAATGACACAATACTATTGCAGTGGTCAGTTCCAGGAAGCAGAGATATCATCATAAATATTTGCAAAATTAAACGCTGTAAAGTCATTCCTAAACAGTTTTTATAGAATGAAAAAGCTGCTGTGCTATTGGTAATTTGTATAGTAGGGAGACTATATGTAGAAGACTCTGTAGGTCTATTTGTTTGAGATGGGTCACATCCCAAATCACTTGAGAACCATATCTTTCGATAATCAATTTCTTTTGATTCAACCATTTGCTTTAGTTTTCACAAAAGTATGTCTTTTAATAACTGCTTTATCGCTTAATGCTCGATGCACTTAAATTTTGTAAGTGAAAAGGTCCAAATCTTCTTTCATTATCTTTTGAAGAGACGTTCTCTTAATTCCAGTACCTTTCCAAACATTTCTCTGAGATATAAACACCGTTTCTCCCACGAGTGTTCAAACTTTTTCAATATTCTCTTCGGTTCTCACTAATACTGGTTGACCAGCTTTTTCTTGAAAAGGCGAGGCAGCGTTCGTAAAAATGGCCAAACTATTCAAGTGCCATGAATTATTTTTACCCATTAAATTAAGACTACTGAGATGCTATGTCTTCAGCGTATTGCTGTATGGAGCAGAGACGTGGACACTGACAGAGGCATCAAGACGAAAAATAGAGGCCTTCGAGATGTGGTTGTACCGCAGAATCCTCCGTATATCTTGGACAGAGCATGTAACCAACCACACCGTGCTGAGGAAAATGGGGAAACAAGAAACAGAACTCTTCACAACAATAATAGTTCGTAAGCTGGAGTATCTAGGGCACATCATGCGCAACAATCAGAGATATGGGCTCCTACAATTGGTCCTCCAGGGTAAGACCGAAGGAAAAAGAAGCATCGGCAGAAGACGCATATCGTGGCTGAAAAACTTGCGAGTATGGTTCAATACAACCATGGTTTCCAACATCCGAAACGGATCGGAACTTTAAGAAGAAGAAGCTTTTTCTTCTCTATCACCTTGAACATTGCTTGTGGTCCATCTGTAGAATTTACTAAAATTTTTTATTTATTCAAATATGATAAAAATTGAAAAAACTTCAACAGGAATAACATATGTAAATACTTTTTCAGTTTCTAATGTTGACTTCCGGTCTACCTCTCGCTTCCACTTTCTGACGGTTTAATTCGCATCCTTCCCGCAACTAACCAGTATTAGATGTTTCGTACTCTTTTTGGAATCGTATACACAATAGATGCCCATACCATTTTGAAACTGATTCCACGTGAGTATTGTGGGACAAACTGTAAACAACTCACGTAATGTTCCTAACGTTTGCTCAAACGGTTTAGAGATACCGCTCATAAAAGCACTTACATCTAATTAATTGGCACCTTGTATAACATCCAACTGATTGCATCAAATAACAACTCAAAAAATGGGCACCCAGAATTAATGTAGCGAATTCCTGAAGACCGATATAAGAAAACATTCGTCGTGAGACGCGCGCGGCTAAAACCAGGTTCACGTTTTTGTTGCCGCCGAGCCGTCACGGCCGAGTGGCAACATAACACCTTCCTTGCGCTAGTTGTGCACATGTAAGGAAGAAAACAGTGCGGCAATTTCCAGATGCAGTCAAAGTAGTCAAGTATTGTAAGCAAGTATTACAGATAAATACAATTATAGAATATAATTTTACGTTAGTAATTTTTTGTGTAGCGTACATAAATGTTATTAAGTAATTTGATTTCCTGTAAGTAAAATAAATAAATTGTTTAAGTAAATTTACGCGAGTTATTCGCGACTGTCGAGAGCAAAAACGTTACAATAATTTATAATGTAAGTTCTAGAATCTGCATACGCATTAAAATGAATATTTTACTATAGATTGAAATAAATTTTAGAAATTATAGTTTTTTTTGTTTGTGTGTGTTTTTCTTTTTAAGTAAACCCATGATAGTCTAAGAGCAATATATTTTGATACAGTGATTGGCTATCAGGAGCATTATAGCATGCTGCACTCTGGTGACAATGGAAAAAAATAATTTTCAAGTTTCTCAAGCAAATCTTTTTTAAATTGACATACGCATGATCAATGCAACTGAATCAACAAAAAATAACAAATTGACCTTTTCGTATACAAAAAGTTATGACAAAACTACCAAACTACCAGCACTGTGGCCTCCAGGGGCTTATTGTGCCTACTAACACGCAACTAAAATTCTATGACATCACACACATACATTCATGGATTTTCAGCGAGACTCGAAATAACCCACAAGCTGGGTCCCTAGACAAAGGAGCATTCACTCGTGACCAGTCGAGCACAGGGGCAGCCCAAGACTATCATACCTCACTCAAAGGTTTTTTTCTGTTAAAAGCCAAATAAAAATATATATATAATATATGAATACAGATGTGGTTTTTATAGGTTTTAAAATCATTTAAGGTATTATTTTCATTCTGATATACATATGCAGACTCATGAACTTAAGTTATTCCTCAGTCAAAGTAAATTGTATGTAGATCACCCTTTTAATTTGAATGTCTTCCAAACAAAATTAAAGAAAAATGTTTTAAATCAAACATACAAGAGACCATGTATCATCCTAAAAAATTGAGGTCTAAACACGTTGGTTATCCTCATTTTACTTAAATTTGTAGACAATTCAGGCATCAATCTCTTCTGTTATTACTTTACCGTTTTTTTGTGATTTTCTAACGTTTCACGAAGTGATAAGAACAATAGAAACTACTTTTCAATTAAAACTTAAAAAATACAGCATTTTGTTCTTGTGCTAAATAAAAAATAACTGTTGCATACATAAATCAAATGATATGTATTAACTCACCTTCCTTAACCACCAATCATTAATAGTACCTAAAGGTCAAAATCAAAATTATGAGCACTCAAAAACGCTATCAATAGAATAAATGAAATTGCATGCTAAGGGGGAAAGACAACAGTGTTATAATTATTTCAAATTAAGAAAATATATTTTTAAACATATAATTACCCCTCTTGTATGCAATTAAGTGTTACTTACATAAAATCTCTGGTAGTGGTAATCCTTAAGTGACCGGTATGCCTGAGAACTAGTTCCGTGTAGGCCATGACAGCTAAGTTTCCCATGTGAATCTTTGTTGCTGTAGACATGTCCACCTTGCTAGCACTCAGACATAAATGCACAAACTTCAGGAGCGCCCTGCTGTCTCCACAGACAGCGAGCTTCAGCACTCGCTTCAGCAAGTGGACCTTTGACTGCTTGTACAGGATAAGTCCTTGATGGTACGACCCCTCCGATATTAGCAAGTCCCCACAGCTTTCCAGCAGCTCTTGCAAGTTCAGCCCAAATATGACCGCTAGTCGCTCTGCTTTTTCCAGGTTGCATTCTTCTGTGACCAATTTTATGAATTGCGTTAGAGGCGAGACACTGTACAAATGGCCCCCGTAAATGAATGGTCAGTTGGTTTGCAAAATGTTACCTTAGAACTAGTTTGTACACAGCACTGCTTGTTACGACGACGCAGGTATCCACTTTTGGCTTGCGCAACTTTAGCTGATCGATGGAGCTTGGCAAGACGGGCATTTTGGAGTTCTTATCCTTTAGAGTTTCTTTGCTCTTCGATTCGTTGAAGGATGTAATGTCAGACAGTTTATAAATGTTCAAAATTTTTTCCTTGCTTTTTACAAAATTAATCTGCGCCAAGAGAGCGTCATAGTTGAATTCCTGCAAAAAAATTGATAGAGAAACAGGATGTAGTTGCTCTAAAGCTAGGTGTACACAGGTGAGGCTTACTTCTAAATAATACTATAAATTGTGAAAATAACAATTGAAAGTGCATTAGAGTTAAATGAATATCTGTAAGTATTTTATTAAATATCAAAATTCAAAATCACCAACACAGTAAATGAAATCTTAAGAAAATCTTTCTATAAAGGTGTTCAGGAAAAACATCTTCAAGACTAGTGCAGATAAAGAAGCAGTGTTTGTGCTATATTTAAAAATGTATCTAGTAAATATATCAAACAACCATTTTTATAGAACCACTTTTCCGTTTATCTTTACACAAATTATCAAAATAACTAAACATTGACAAAATAACTTTGTTTACAGCTGCTCGGAAAAGTATAGCTGTAGTTTATCCCAATCATCCTCTTAAATCTTTCACCCACGAAGTTTTCTCCTCCCTGGATCTTTTTTTGCTGTCCTTGTATAATAAGTTGCGATATAACACATTTTTCTGAACTTCACTTCAAAATTCAAGTCGTGAATACACGGTACATTCTTAAGGGTCGTAAAAGTAGATCGTGCTTTCTCAACGCAATTTTTAATATTCAATTAAAGGTTTCTGTTGTCATTATACAAGCCTCCAAGATAGGTGGTCTTTTTCACTTTCTCTAGCTGTATACAACTAGCTTGTAGTCCAAGCGCAAGTCGAATTTCATCTCATGAACGATGACAAATCAAATATGATTGTGATTACATGTGTAGTTTGGGAGCAGAAGCTTCATATTAGCTTTGTTTCAATTTAATACTACAATTCACTATCAATGGAGAAAACAGAAAGAAGCAAAAACAGTTTTAAGAATTGATAGTCATGTATAGTGAGTGTACTTGTCAGTACCGGTACTATTATTAGAATGTAATATTATAATAAGTAAAAACTTTTTTCATTCCTGACAACTGTCATTTGTCCTTCAGTCGCTTAAGTATGCCCAATTTGGTTTATGTAGCTTTTGATGAGATATGAAATTTATCAATAGACTTCCTCTAAAGTTCATTCTATATATCGTTTTAATTTTTTCTATAGTCGCTCAATTCTCTTACATCGCCTTTTATAAACAGGTACTATTATTACTCCTTTCTACCAACCTTCTGTTAATCCTTTCAAAATTTTATTACGTGTTTTGATAACACTTGTTTCTCATAATTATCGCGCTTTATATTGCCACTTTGTGTTTTGATCGTTTTTTTATAACTTGTTCGTATGTTATCAGCTATGTTTCTTCAATCCCTGCATTTACATTTAGTATGTATATATTTTTATTTTTCATTTCCTCATTGTGGTTCTTTCAGTATTTTTGAAAATCTTAATTCCATCTCGCCATTATTGCTCATCATTTGTTATCTCACAATCCTTATTCTTTATAGTTATATTGTGGTACAGTTTTGTTTTCTTCTATGTCCTTATTGTTGCTGTATATTCCATTTTATTCTTTATTACTTCATCGTTTTTGTTTTTCTTAATTTTTACATTTTTAGTTTTATATTCATGTAGACAATAATGTTTTCTTTTGCTTTCTTGAATATTATGTCACAAGTATCAATCTTTAGTCCAAATATTATTAAAGCTTTCTTTTATTTATTTTATCTAATGTTTATTTCTTTCTCTATATTTTTCATTTCCTTCTTAAGTGTTAATACTTCTGTGTTTTTTTACTTAGTTTAGTTCTCATATCATTTTACCCTTTTTAAATAAGTAATTTCAACAAAATAATTATTACACCTCAATTCTTATTTTTCTCTCCATCCCATTCTTATTAGTATCTTTTTGTTAGCTGGTTCATTTTAAAATTCTTCAGTTCCCCAATTTCCTGTTTAGTTTGGTTTATATATTCCTCAAAAGTTAAATTCTTTATCAACGTCCACAAATTCGGGTTATTTTTAGATAATCCCTCATTTACCTTGATGTCTTAACTTTTTTAAAATAAATTAACGTTTATAGCCTATAATGTAAGTAATAATTTCTCATTATAATCCAAAATTTTGACATATGTAGCAAAACCAAAATTCACCTACATATGTTTGTCCATGGGTTACCAGGACTGGAGCTACTGCAATAATTTTTTAATTTATTTTTTCAAAAGTTTATTATTATTTACTATACTTAATAAGTAAAAAATGTTTGACTACAGTCCTAAATTAGACCAGAAAATCAAAAAAGTAATTGAAATTTTCAAGGTGTCATAATATTTAATAAATATAGAAAACAAACCTGAGTACAGTTAACTGTGCATTAATAAAGGACTGTGCAAAGATAGGCTTCTTATAGGTTCCTGACCAAAGTGTCCTAACTGCAAAAGATCTGATAATATTATAATAGAAATTTATAGCAGAAACAAATTAAGCTTCTGGACAAGAACTCTCTGTGCTTAAAAAATAGTACCTTTGACTATATAAGTTACACTATCACTATCAATTATATTCTTATACAGAAAATGTGTGGCGTACTTAATTTTTTATGTGCACTTTTGTTTTGAAGAAGATGACCATAATCTTTGATTAAGCATTAAATTCTTTAAATGGTCTAATAATTTATTTTTGACTTGTTGTCTTCATTACTTCAATTTATTTTTTGTAATATTCGCGATCTTAAGTAATCTCCAATTTTTCTACGAATTTTTTCATATGTTTCAGTATAATAAATTAATCCCTTATGCTTGAATCTATTGTATTGCTTTGCCAAAATTATAATTGCGACATTCACCTCTTTAGCATTGCATTGATATGATGGTGACGTCTGTAGTAATGGGTAACATCACACTAATATTTTAAATATCCTTTTATTGACCTTTTTATTCAGTAGATGGTATAAGGCTCATCTTCGGACCTCCCTTGCTTTAAAAATAATACATCATCAGTGAACATTGCAAATGAATACACTAAATGTGTTATTTCTATTATTGACGATTATATTAGTCTACAATACTGATTCCAATATGACGCAATATGTTCATAATTAGTTTCTTAAAGGAAATTTTTAGATAGATATGACAAGATTATAATTTTAACTCATTTCATAGTTTACATAACTTAATCAACACTCAACAGGTTAAATATGTTCTCTTTACACTTCAACAACTGCAGAAAATTATATAAGTTATATTGTGCCCCTGATAGCATATTTTGAGAATTGTAATAGATATCCAACATTGGTAGCATCACATAAGTAGACCATAAGTTTTGAACATTACTGTATTCGCCACCTTGACTTTCACAAAATACAACAAATAAGAAAAGAAAATTGTAAGCTTTAATTACTTCTTATAGTTCAAGAATAAAGCTTATATTAATTTTAAAATAATTAAAGAAAGTTTGTTTTATGATGAAGTACTTAGCGATTCTTCAAAATAGGAAACACAATGTTCCTTCTTAAACTCATGCGAAAAAGCATCTGAACATTTGAGATCATACAAGCCAAATTTTCTTGTTTTCTCCAAAGTCCAACAATGTAAATGATAGATCATAATTTGAGGTTCTTTTTGAGAAAAAGTAAATTTGTAAAGAGAATACTTGAATGTCTTCAATTTATCATAAAATCTTTCCTCTTCAAGCTTCTGCTAAGCAAAAAGTATCCTGCCTCAACATTTTGACATTTGCACTTCCGTGACTTTGAAAATATCAACAATTTTTCTCTTGTACTACGCACTTAATATTTTTAAGTTTCTTTATTACTATTCTCAACTCAATTGTTTCATTCCTTCAAAAGCTCGTTTGGTGCATAAAGCACAACAGATATCAAATGATTCATAAATTTGTTAATAATTGAAAAAATAAACCAAAAACCGTGATTATTGACATAATTTTCTTACAAAGGTAAGGAAGGAATTGTGTCCTAACTTACAAGCAGACTTGGGCTTTATCTGCTTATTTTGAAGTCACCATGTCTTGCATAAAGGCATAAAGGATATCCAAGTTGTTCAAGATAAACTGTATTTTGATGAAATGTTACTACTACCTTCAGATCATCAGATCTATGTTAAGCGTGTTTAAATAAAAATGCTGAATTTTAGGATATACTGCAATTTAGTAAAATACCTCAGTCCCTAAAACCCATACAATAGTAAAATTCCACCATGTCAACCATTTTAATTATAATTTCAAAATTCACTACAGAAGGCACCTACAATGTACTCAATGTCAAATGTAGACAAGCTATATAGTTTATCTTGTTCAGCTTGGGAAAGATCTGGATGTATCATTTTCCATTACAATGACAGGTGTCTCATTCCCAAACCTTTATTGCACAATAAAGTACTAAACAAATGAACTTTTTCGTAAAGCAAAAATATGTCTAGATCCACTGTTAGGATTTTTAAATTAAAACAGATTAGAATTTCATCCAGCATAGTTCTTGCCTCTCATATGTCTATTCAGTCCAAAAATGTGGTAAGAGTATTTTGGCTCCACCAAAATTTATTATAAAACTAAAACCAAATCTTGCCTTGGCAAAGCTTATAATTAATCTACTAATACGCCTTAATGTGTCTTTTCAGTTATGTAATTACTTAATTTTTAAACGCTCAACCATCTTAAGCTAAGATTTATACAGAAATATTAGATGATCACAAATCAACAATTTTTTAATAAGTGTTTTTGTTATTGAAAATTTATTGAATGAGATGTACACTCTCTGCTCCAAAGAATTAGGAAAGTATCACCTTAGGATTATTTGTTAAGGTATATCATGATTCCATCAATCTACAAAAGTTACTTTACTAAAGACAGTATTTTTTCTATTGATGTCAAGGTGAGTCAACTTCAAAAGGCGAACAACATCCACACTGACATTATAAAATGTAATACAGCTTTTTGTCGTCATAAATCATTTTTAAACTTATATCAGTAATCTTTTAAATTAAGCCATCGTTTCTAGTGGTTTTGTTACGTTTTCTACAAAGCCCTATTCAGAACGTGTTCACCAACCCCAATTTCATCATGTATGTAGCTTCATTATCCTTGAAATGTTCTATCTTCTAACACCAGCAGCAACATCCATTATTTACTTAATGATAAACTCATGTTTATGTTTCGTGAGAAATTTAAGTCGCAAAAGACATAAAAATGTTATTTAACTTAACGTAGCATCTATAACAAGTCTAAGACAACTTGAGACACGTTAAATTGCTTCATTATACAGCATTTGCACAATTACTTAATTTGCATAGCACTGTACTTACAACTTAGTTAAATTGCAAATAAGAGCTGAGTCTGTATTAAGTGACAGAAAAACAACACCATATTACTAGCTTAGGTACATTTCTTGAAAAATGAGTAAACAGTTGCGTCATTTATAAAGATATAAATAAGTAGACCAGGTTTGATTTTGAGTCAGTTAGGTTATGTATGACCCAACAATATACTGCATATACGTTTTACTGAACCTACGTAGACATTACTATTTAACCAAAATTGTCCTATAATAGCTCATGTTCCTCTAAAGTAATGTTTACAAAAAAAAAATAAAAAAAAATGCTTATCTTTACACATAATCTAATACATGTGTAAACAAGTCAATTTTGTAATGCTCTACAATAGGATTATCTCTTCCATTTGTTTATTATCACCAAATTGCATTGTTATTATATTAATTTCTCTAATGAAGATAACATAATAGGTAAAAAATAATAGCGAAATAATTCTATAACACATTTAGAAATAACAAACTTGCAATATTCAACTTTCTGTAAAAGTGTTATAATATTTTTTTATTCTCAAAAAACTAGCAGATTTGTAGATATCCCATGAGATATAAATAAAGTTGATTTATTTTTACAATTTTTACTGAATAAATTCTTATTGGGAATAACAAAGACACTTATAAGCATTGCATTATTATAGAAATCTATGAATCCTGATCGACTTAAAAGGATTAACACTATGTTTTGTAGGTAGTTGGTACGGCTCTAACGCCCCGCGTGGGAGCACGGCTTGCAAACTGAGAGGTTAAGGCTCTCATATGTTCGCTTTTTTTGCCCGGTCGTCGCGCACCATCTCTGGTGCGGGGCGATGTGCCAAGCACCGCGCCTTAGACGACTGCTATTATTACCCCTTGTTCGAGTGAACACAGGTACTCAATTATTTTTAGTAACTGAGTAGGCCACACACCAGGCTTCAGAGAGCACCGGGAATTGAACCCGAGTCCGTCCGCATCGCAGCCCGCGCTTCAACCACTGGACCACTCTGGCAGTCACAAGTAGTTAAAATTCCATATTTGAAATTACTTAATAATTGTTTCTCCACAGAATGAGGTTAGAGTGATATTGCGCGAACAAAGTATTGGTATAGAAGTATCAAATGCTATTTAGGGACTTTGCACTTCTGAAGCATTTTCAAAAAAATTGCAAATTAAAATTAGGTGCATTTTAGTACTGTTGCAGTAAGATATAAACCAAGTATGATGTTGAATTATTGATATTGTACTTTCTCCATTGATTACTTTTCACTTTTTTCATCTTCTATAACAAATGAATACCTAAGGTGCATGCCAATATGCAAGTACAATATTGTTCATTTAGGCAATAATCTATTATTTTATGGGTGTTAAAACATATAAAAAGTACTTATAAAAAAGAATTGTATGATGCTGCTTTTTTCTGTAGCAATACATACATAATTTATCATTAAAAAATTCGTCATACCACATTTAAAAAAAACCTGTACATATCATTATATAATAGTTTAAAAAATCATATAAAAAGTTTTTGGATATTAAACATGGTACAACCATATTTATCATATTTCCATTTTATATACATAATTGCTTTACTTAAATTACTTAAAATTTTGTTTATTCACACCAAAAAAAAGATATAACAAATTTGTTGGCATATTGCATGTATTCTACATGTTTTATTCATAAAATCAAAAGAAAAAGGCGAAAGAGTAATCAATGATCAAGGAATCATTTGTTGCGAAATACTAAGTCTAGTCCACTCAGTGCTCATTGTGTTGTTTGTCCCTCAGCTGTTAGGCCGTGGTCTGAGTTTGAAAACTCTTGACATTCTGTCCACAATCGTGGGGGACATCTCCAGAAGAAAATCCTCTAAAAATTAAGTTATTATTTCATGATCTTTCGTTATACTTATAGACATGTGGTAGGGATGATGGTGGAGAACCATTATTGATGTGTTTGTTGCTGACATATATGGGACTAGCTGCTGATATTAATTGGCTCGTATGTAACACTTATTTTTTCACTGTATGGCAATCTGTTTTTGCCCCTTAAGAGCTGTAAACCAGGATTTACGTAAATAAAATCTGCCCCTTTGTTGAAATTATTTTTATATTTATAAATTTCCACTGCCCATTTGTATAATCTCGGATAAGGAAAAACACCTTTGCCTATGGTGACCAATTTCAGTTATTGCTCTTTTTATCTCTGTCCTCAAATAACCATTCGCTTGTAATGCTTGTCCCAGATATTTTAGCTCCTAAGGTTGATAAATTTGGGGTACCCAATCTATCAATATTTTTACAACTGTTCTTTTTTGACTTAGTTAATGATTCAATTGCTTGTGAAGGTATCAATCTATGTATACTACCCGCAAAAAGTTCAGGGACACGACCTCATACATAAATATTTTACATACAGTTATCAATTAATGCTAATCTGTGTGGGAGGAAATCCATCGCCACAAACAAACAGAAAAATTCAGCGACCGTATTCGCTCTGGAAGGCCTCAATGCACCTCAGAACAAGAGGACAAGTTTATTGTTGTGACCAGTAAACGTGCGTAAAACAGCCCCGGAAATAACAGGAGAATTAAATGCAATAAGGAAAAAACCGATAAATGTTCATAGCGTAAACAATCGTCTTCGTAGTGCAGATCTTCATGGTTGCATCGCAGTAAATAAACCGTTATTGAGAATTCAGAATAAGAACAAACGTCTTCAAAGGCCCAAGACACATCGTGACTGAAGAACAGTGGAATTCTGTTTTATGATCGGATAAATCGAAATTTAAACTGTTTTCAAACAAACGTCGCAATTTGTTTGTCGGAGCAAGGAAGAAAAAAATGCTGCCTGCTCATGTACAACGATCAGTAAAGCATGGTGGTGCTTCTGTGATGGTCTGAGGCTGTTTTGTGGCCGATTCAGTTAAAGATTTAATTAAAATCAAGGAAATAATGAAGAAAAAGGATTATAACAAGGTACTTCAAAATAATGCGATATCATGTGGCAATCGACTTGTTGGAGCAGGCTTCACATTTCAGCAAGATAATGATCCAAAGCATACATCCAACCTTTGCAAACAATACCTACAAGGCTTAGAGAAGTAAAAAAAGCTGCAAGTTATGGTATGGCCGCCGCAATCGCCAGACTTAAACCCAATTGAGCTCCTTTGGGATGAACTGAATAGATTACTGCAAAAATCAACAGGGCGACCGGCAAACGTTAACCATCTTTATGAAGCTTTGTTAGATGCTTGGAAAGCAATTTCACAACAAAAACTTATCCAAAGAATGCTTAGGTTGTACCAAGCTGTGATCAGGATTAAAGGAGTGTACAATGATGAAATCAAAATCTTAATACTGTCTTTCTCTTGTTCTGCGTTATTTATCTGTTACAATTTCATTGTCAGAGCTTATTTGAGTTGACTTATGTAAATAAATGAAAATTGGTTTACATACTGCATTATATAGTCCTGTTCTTAAACTTTTTGCGGGTGATGTAATGGGTTTTCTGTATATGGTATGTTGCAAATGTTTATTCTCCGATCTCAACACATGTATGGTCAGGAAAGCAATCCTATTGTTCGATTTCAATTCTATGATAAACTATATTCGGGGGTATCAAATTAAAGTATTTAAGAAATTGCGGTAGTGTTTTGACATAGCCATAGGAAATGCTTGAAAAGTGCATCATCTCCAAATAACATTTAATATTTTTATACCAATATTTAGTTCTTGCAAAAGTTTCTCAAAATCAATGGCTTGAAAGATCTGTGCTTCTCTTATTCAAAAAGATCAGTCTAATGATTTCAGAGTGAGCACCAAATGTTTTAAATATAAAATACCCAATTGTTTCTTGGGTACATTGAGATAGATGAAAAGCCAACTAAGTTGGGATCAACAAATTTAGTGCAAACAATAGCCACATGGGCTGTCAGCAATTTAAAATATTTTCTACTAAAAATCAATTGTACACATAATAAGCAAGGTTGAAGCCATGTATAAGAGGAGTATTCGTTTGACTTTCAAAGAGTAAACATGTTTGACAATGATCTGTTATCTCTGTATGTGCAATGTGATGTGACAAGAAAAATGATGTGTTTAAAAATAAATCAACTCAATAATATTCGTAGTAATAAAATAATTTCTCTTATTTGTGAGCCAAGTAATACAAATTATTGGTAACAAGTATTAAACACTTTAAAAATGTTCCCTTCGGGGAACTTAGCAGGTTTTGATAACAATGGGCAACCAGTATATGTATAGGGTCAACCAATACCAAATAATCAAAGCCCACAGCTACAAACGACTTTACCACAAAATAACTATACAGAATTATCCACATACTAACACTCAAACGACCCAAATGCAAATGTACTATCCACAACCACTACAAACAGTTGTAAATACAAACGATATAAAACCACCGCCAATTTTCATATACGATATCACAAATTACCCAACAATGATAGAACAGCTAACGGAAATTTTTACTAAAGAAGAATATACCACCAGATCAATGGTAAATAACATTATTAAAATAAATTGCAAATCAATAGACACACACAGAAAAATGGTAAAATACCTAAAAGATAAGAATGTCAACTACCACTCCTACCAAGTAAAAAATGACCATGCCTACAGAGTTATCATAAAATATCTTCACCACACTGTAAAGTTACAAGACATAAAGGATGAATTAACTGCCAAAGGCCACATTATCAGAAGCATAATTAATGCGAAAAAGTATCAAATTAAAGAACCTCTAAATTTGTTCTTCGTTTATTTAGAACCTTCAGACAAGGACGTATACAACATAAAAGCTCTACAAAACAAAATAGTTATAATAGAACCCTCCAACAAACCCAAAACCATAATTCAATGCATGAGATGCCAACTATATGGCCATTCAAAGAGCTAATGCAACAGAACCTATCTCTGCGTAAAATGTGGGGGTCAACACAACACAACAGCTTGCAAAAAGAGTAAAGACACTCCTGCTACATGCTCTTTCTTAAAGAACAACATCTTGATATCCTACTTATAAGCGAAACTCATTTTACAGCAGAAAGCTATCTTAATATTCCTAACTACAAACTGTACCACACGAACCATCCAGATAGAACTGCACACGGAGGAAGTGCTATCCTTGTAAGACAATCAATAAACCATTATCAATTACCTAACTATGAGAAAAATCAACTACAAGGCACTTCAGTTAAAGTCCAAAAATCCCCCTACAAACTCACAATTTCAGCTGTATATTGCTCATCTAGGCATAAAATAAAAAAAGAAGATTTCAACCTGTTTTTTCAAACTCTTAGTTCAAAATTTATTGCTAGTGGAGATTATAATAGCAAGAATACCCTATGGGGCTCGCGGCTCACCACAACAAAAGGAAGAGAACTGGCTAAACAGATGCAGGATTGTAATTACTCATTCTTATCTACAGGCACGCCAACATACTGGCCAACTGATCCAGCAAAACTACCAGACCTTTTAGACTTTTTTGTAACAAAAGGGCTCCCACCAGCTTATACAAATGTAAGTCCTAACTATGACCTATCGTATGAGCACCCCCAGTGATAGCATCTTCCAAAACAACAAGATATAAAACTTACTGAAATGAGTTCAGGACCATACTTACAAACAGAATAAACCTAAAAGTAAAAAATTGCAAACACCGGATGATCTGGACTGAACAATGGCCAAACTGATACACATATTACAAGAAGCTGCACTACAATCCACCCCACCTCAACATCCACAAGAATACATCAATGATATTCCGTTAGAAATTAAACAACTTCTAAAAGAAAAAAGGAAAGCTAGAGCAATTTGGCACCGTACGCGAATCCCAGCTAACAAACAAACTGAAAACTAAACTCAAGCAAATGAGAGAAGAACCTTTTAAAGAATACTTGAACAACCTAAAGAGATATGATCAATCAATATGGAAACCTGTTAAAAATGCAAGAAAACCCAAAGCATCCGCACCACCTATTAGACAAACAACTCCCAACTTAGGACCATGGGCAAAGAGTGACGCAGAAACATCCGAATTATTTGCACAACATTTTTCTAAAATCTGTACTCCGCACACAGACGACGTAGACCACGAAATGAAACAATCCTCGCACAAATTACAGAAATACGGCAACAAATAACACTTACAACTCCAAGAGAAATACAAAGAGAGATCAAACTTTTAGGACTCAAAAAAGCTTCTGGAATAGACAAAATCACACCAAAAATGTTAAAAGAGCTTACTAAAAAAGCACTAGTGCTACTAACATACATATTCAATAGAAGCCTAAGGCTGCAATATTGGCCAAAGCACTTGAAATTGTCAGAAATAATAACCATAGTCAAACCAAGGAAAGAACCTTCAGATATTAATTCCTACCGTCCTATAAGTCTTCTCCGAGTGATTTCTAAAGTATTTGAAAGGCTTCTATTACTTAGAATAAAAATGGACTTGCCAGCAGACTTGATACCACGCCGTCAATTTCGATTTCGGCCAGGACATTCAACAATACAACAGATCCATCGATTAACTGATCTCATTCAAAAAGTCTTTGAGGACAGATGCTACTGTTCAGCTGTATTCCTTGACGTAACCGAGGCTTTTGACCGAGTCTGGTATACTGGTCTCCTCTCTAAAGTCAAGCAAATCCTTCCTTCTTACTTTACCCTTCTCCAATCCTATCTTAGCGACCGACAGTTTCAAGTCAAAGTAGGGAATAAAAGCAGTGTCCTGGGTCCAGTGCTCTATATTCTCTTCACGTCAAACATACCAACCTCTAGGAACACAACATGTATATCTTAACAACGTTCTAATACCCAAGTAAGTCAAAGTAAAATACTTAAAATGACCATAGACGCCAAACTATCTTGGAAAACCCATTTACTAAAGAAACGGAAACAAATAGATCTAACCACCAAACAGCTAAATTGGTTACTAGGTAGAAAATCATAGTTAGCTATAGAAAACAAAATCCTAATTTATAAAACCATACCAATTTGAACCTATGGTATAGAACTCTGAGGATGTACCAGCAACACCAATGTTTCCATAATCCAAAAATGCCAGTCCAAATTGTTGAGGTCAATATTAGATGCCCCATGGTTCGTTTTAATAACACAATACATAATGACCTCAAAATCAAATTTGTGAATGAAGTCATTCCTCAGAAAAGCTCTATCCACCATGCTCGACTTGAATTCCACAACAATCCACTGATAGAACCCCTACTACTAAGAAAACATAACAAAAACGACTCTAGAAAAAACAGTCAATCGACTTGCTGTAAGAACCTGAGGTGTCGCTGATGGACAAAACCTCATCATGCCATCCCTTGACATTCATAAGATTAGCTTATAGAATTATTGTATTCTGATTGCTGATTGAGTTACAAATAAAAAAAATATATTTAAGAGACGTCTCATTAAAGTTTTATCAGGACTGGAGCAAGCCGACCATCTCAACATACTTTGGTTGGTCAGTCTAGCTGTTTTATCTTCTAAGTTTAAAGCAAATTTAACAAACTAATATTTAGCTCACTGAGAGCACACATCTACTTTTGGCTCCTGTAAACTTTAGCTCTTTTAGCTAGAGTGTGTGGCACCTGATGCTTCTAGTCATCAAGTTGTGCATGGTTCTTAATTTTTTTAGTGTACTTTATCCACATGTATCAAAACATTAAAAATGCTGTTTGACTTATTTAGCTCTATAGAATTTGTATAAATATGACTAATACCTATTATAATACCTATATCAATGCGAGTTGCAACTAATCAAAATGAATGATCACCTCAATTTCAATCTTAAAATTGGTTGCTCCATCTAATGACATTAAATAAATCCAATTTGAATAATGATATAGAAATTTATGCAAAACAAAATAATTTTGTGGCGCTCAAGTTCTCAAACATAGGCTGTGCACTAAATTTAAAAGCATATTTACATCAAAACCTAAGATCTTACCGTATCTCCATCCAATCGGCATTCCGACAGTTGTGAACTAATAACTGACAAAATATTCAACTCATCATTGACAGCGTAAATCAAACGATTCGTTAACAGAACATAACTGGTCTTTGAGTTCAGCTTATGCACATACAAGGGAGCTGATTCGATATCCACCGCATGTATCTGGAAGTAAATTGAGTGTAACACCAACATCAAGATGACCCATAATTATCTTACAGTTAGAAGGCTGGTTGGTTTGTAAAAGGCAGAAAACAAATAGCGGTTCTTTGCATATTGTGGTGCAAAGAAAGTATCGCACAAGTGAGGCAGGGGTTCTGGGCCGGAATGTGATGACTCAGAGTGGGATGACTCACTAGCAGTGTCGCTTGTCTGACTGTCCCTGCGAGTGCCTCTTGCTTCTGCAAACCGTTGCTTCAGCGATGCTAACTTGTCCACACCCATTTGCTTTAGGCTTTGCAGTCGAGAACCTGCAGAACCATCATGCAGATTTGAGTTCATCTCAGGTGGCCATATGTAACCGTTGGAGTGCTGCTCCAAGATTAATCGCCATTGTTGCCCACTCTCTCCATTTATCTTAAAAATATTACTTTTATTACAGTCACCTTCTGATACTGATGAACTTACAAGTAATGACACACAGTCCAAACTGTTGTCCTGGCACAAGTATAACCGCGAAACCCCATCACCGACACTGCAAGTGGCTAAACAACGGCCATCTGTTAAACTAATTAATCCTATAGCACCATCTTCATATCCAACCAAAGCGTTTTGGTTGCAGTCAAGTGTCTGCCACCAAACAGCGCTTAATGGTGTGGAATCTGGAGTTTGAGAATGTTTTGGAAAATACGTTAGATCAGTCACAGACCATTTACAATCGATCTTCTGCCGCTTGTCAACCAAGCTTAATGCGGGTACTATATACAAGGAACCATCTAAAGCTACAAACAGAAATGTAAACAATACAGGCAAGTTTGTGTACTCTTCATGGTTACTTACATACTATTAGCAACCATGTAGCTGTGGGATCAAAACAAATTGCTTGCACCGTTTTACAATTGTCGGTAAACCAGGCGATCCGCTTTATAACTGAAGGCAGCTCTCCATACGTATAATGCAGTACAATGTCACCACAACTGAAACAAATTCAATGTAGTCTAAGTACCGCATTGGGGCGCACAGTTTTACTCTGTAACAAGCGCCAAGAGCTGCTTTACGCCGCTCTCTATCCGGCAGCAGAGCCGAATGTCAATGTTGTCTATTATACACTTCAAATCAAATATACTCTGCAGGGCAAGAGAAGACATGCTTGACAGTCACGATCGCACCCGCTTTTGCTAGTTTAGTATCACATGGTTAATGGCTAGCGTTGCATTGAGTATGTAGGTCGCAGATTTGAAAAGAGCGCATTAAGTTTTAGGTTTTATAAATAACCACATTTTTAGGATACGCTTGACACCCAGCTGTCAGCGAAGTACTCACTTTCAATGCCAACATGGACAAACGAAAGTGGTTGCTGCTCATTAAGCGCTGCCAACTGAATTTTAATGAGTGCAATTATTAATTTTATTACAAAAGTTATGCAATTAAAAACAAAATAGAAAATGGTAAATGTTTGTGTTACATTAAGTTCGATTAGCTCATAATTGCAAATTTTATGTTAGAGAATACATAATTCAGTTCTATACCGCTAGATTGAGCTTATGGCCTAACCAATCAACCCCGAAATTACAAACTAAAGGCATCGGTCATGTATGGATAAAACAAAATTTCTCAAAATTATTACAAATGAACCATTAAATTTAAGGTCTGAGGGTACAACTTTGGCAAAAACTATTCGAATTTTGATTTGAAGCCAAAATAGTGGTAAAGACAATAGAAAAGTAAATTTCTTACTATTTCCAAGTTATGTAGGTCGTTGTCATAACGACTCAATGTATAGTACGTATCAAAATATTTAATACAGGTGGCTTCAACTAAATTTTAATACTGATTAAGTTTTTGCATGACAACCCCAGAAAATCTGATTAAAAACCTGACCTCTAACATTAGAGCGTTTTATGTTTGACTGAAGGTAGATTGATTTTCTTTTGTTGCCGACCATTTCTATTTTTGTGTCACATACTCCTAAGTTTTTTGGAGAAGAATCATCATCGTCTGGGTGAATGTCGTTTTTGTTGTAGTTGCCTTTGTTGGCCGATTGCTTTAGAAGGTTCTCCATCTACGCACAGCAAACTCATGTTTTTGTGTAGGATAAAGTTTATGAGAAAGTTCAGTAGTAAATTCAAAGACGTTGCGATTTCATAATTTTGCCATATTGTGCCAGTCCATATAAAACTTTGAGAAAGAAAAAAAATGGGGTACTTAAATTCTGTTTTTTGTTGCATTGCTTGGCTTTTACGACTTTGTTCTTTGGGGACAAAATCTATTATTATCCTGATCCATCGTTACCACAATCTTAAAAACGCCTCGATTATCAAATATTTCCAAACAATACCGGCCATCGATTATTTTTACATAAAATCATTTTTCTTTGTTGGGAAAAACGACTAATAACTAATGACCTGTCGCATTTTACAGATGATCTTTTGATTCCAAATTGTTTCGGTAAACTGTTTTTATTTATATTTACGTGGTGGAATCTGCTATCCAAAAATCTTAGTTAAAAGTTCGTTTTAAACGATTCTGTGCTTTTCGGCATCTGTTTAAAGTTTTTTAGTTCTGTCTTTAGATTTTTTTTTTATTATGTCGATTATATGCTACTTTATAAATTTGTCTCTTTAGTGTTTTCGTTTGTTTGTTTACGATATATTTTTTAAATTAAAAAAAAATCCAATTGTTGCAATTACTTATCGAGAATAAAAGACTAAACATATATAACGGAAGTAGAATGCAGAAAATTTAGGACAAACAGAGAACACAATCAAGACTTAAACAATCTGGAGGTATAAAAATTCTCAGGCAATTTATGAACAACTTCTACACCGCCGTAGAGTAACTGTTTGGTACGCAGTTTGAGTCGGATGTGTCAATGCACAATATTCTTATGAAGACGTTGTAGGTAAGGTTGTTATGGAGATGAAAAGGATATGCTGCAGAACTTGTTAACGACCAGAATTGATAATTTCGTTTTAACAGTCTAGCGTTACATCGCATACTTCTGCACCAAACGTTTTTTTGACCAAATAATGTCAAAAGGTGAAGATATAGTTTCGCACATATTCTAATCAAACTCACACATGTTGGGTTTCATTCCTGACGTCGTCAGTTGTTTCTGATTTATTAGCATAGACCTTGAATTTTAGGTAACCCTATAAAAAGAAGTCTCACAACGTTAAATCACAAGATCTTGCTGAAGAATTGATGTCGATATTCAGTAAAATTACGCGACTAGGAAATTGTTGGTGCAATAAATCGACTGTTGCTTGAGCTGTATGACAGGTGGCGTCAACTTGCTGAATCATATTTGTTCCAGATTTATGTTACGTAGATGGTGCCAAAAGAAACTGAGTTATCATATAAAGTTATATATAATTTTATAGTTACAGCATCATTATCAAAGAAGTATGATCTATTATACCACCTTTATAAAATCTACACCAAACATTGGCTCATTAGGATGAATTTGCTTTTTATGAATTTATGGGGATTTTCCGAATCGCAAACGCGACAACGTTTATGAACTCGCCAAGATAAAAATGTGTCTTATTGCTGAAAATGTTTTTTTGACTAAACGGAGAATTTACTTCGTGACGCTTTATTTCGACCGAAAGCGTCACAGTTCTCTTACTGCTTCTGCAAAATTTTCATCGAATTTTCAATTTTCATATTTATTACATGGAAGAATTGTAGATGACATGCGTCAAAGTATCAGAATTGGCAATCACAAAAAAAGCTTGATGCTTAAATCCGGCGTACAATTTGGGTTATCCTTTATCTGATTGTATCTTTATGAGAGTCATGTTTCTAGTACAAATAGCAAGTGGCGTATTTTTAAATAATTTAAACATAAATTTAGGAGCCCAAATAAACGCCTTCTTAAATAAATTCAAATAAATATTTGCACAGCTTATAAACCAGAACAGCATGATTTTAAACATGCCTTCCACTTTCTTTTTCCGTCGTAAGCTTCTTTTCAGAAGCGTCCCAAGACCCAAGAACTACTTATTTTGCAAGCTTCTTTTTGCGATGTCTCGCCATCGACTTCTGTTTCGGGCTGTTCTTATGGCCTGGTTGATAGTATGACCGGTGACCTTTTTGATCTGGTCTACCTTTTTGGTGTTCGTCTTGATCTCCGAGTTCTGCCCTGTACAACTAATCTTTCGAGATTGTCTGAATTTCTTCGTTAAACATGGTCAAAGCATCTTGTAATTTTTTCGTATATGAGTTTGGATAATGTTATAGGATGTTTCAATGATGGACACATTCGTTCTTCTCTCCGTCCATGACAATCTGAGTAATCTTCGCCAGCATCATAGTTCGAAGGAGTCGATTCTGGAGTCCATTTTCCTCTTGTAAGATATATGGTTTTTTTCATCATTTTCTGTTATATTGATGTTTTCTCCCGTGTCAATTTTATTGTACTTAAACATTTTCATCTTTCTCATTTCTTGTGCTCCACGTTCTTGCTTTAAAATTGGGAGTTAGCTTTTTAACTGCTATATATAGAGTTCTTTAGAAAGATTGTGTTCTGTGTGTTTTGTAAGTCTGTACGTATGTTTTTTATATAGTTGTTTCTGTCTTCTCTGCGTGCTTTTTGTATTTCATGTGGTTATTATATCCATGTATTTTGGTTTTTGCATTTATAGTAGTGTTGTTTAATTGTCTTCTCTTTATGTTCCCATGTACGATCCGTTAACCATGGTTTTCGTTTTTGTTCCCTGGAATGATTTGGTATTTCTTTAATTATGTCAGATATTATGGTTTTTGTTTCTGCCCACAGTTTTTCTACAGATCTGTGTTTTGTGAGGTCAGCAGCTAAAGCTTCTAGCGATTGTTGAATTCTTTCTTCAAATGCTGATTTATCTGAGTTAGATATTTTTAATTAGTTTTGGGGATATTTTTGCATGACATTTTTAGTTTTGTAGCGACTCGTGCGACCGGCAGTCTGTGGTCACTTTTAGTCTGCTCCAGGGTATGTTTTTGTGTTGCGTATTGAAGTGCGCCAACGTGTGCGTATTAGAAAGTAATCTATTTGATTACGATAGTTGCCATCCGGTGATTGCTAAATGTATAAATGTTAAATTGTTATTAATACAGAAATCTATGAGCTTATCTCCTCTTTTATTTGTTTGTCCTAGTCCATGCTTTTGATATGTGTGTTGTCTTCTATTTTTCCCACTTTCGCATTGAAGTCCCCCATAATGATAAGCGTTTCTCTATTTGGAATAGAATTTGTTACCTCTTCTAAGGTTGTGTAAAAATCCTCAATGGTTTCTTCATCTGCGTTAGTAGTAGGGGAATATGCTTGTGTTATATTCATAATTACGGGTTTAGGATTTATCTTTATCGATATCATTGTATCATTTATGGGATTGTAACATGTTTGGTTGTAATTATTGCTCCTCTATTTCTATTTAACGTATCATGTCCCGAAAAATAGATATTATTGTTATTTATAGATGTATAATGTCCCTGATTCCTTCCAGTGGGTTTCACATATTTCAGTGATTTGCACTTTATTCCCTGGAAGTTCTTGTTCTAATATATGGGTCTTTTCGGTTATAATAGACCTTGTACATTCCATGTATTTATAGTTAGTTCTTTATTTTTGACTGTGCTCAATGCGACCCCCGGAGATTCGATTGGGGACTCTTCTTACCTCCGGATAATTTAGCTTTCAGAGTAGTCATTGGGTTTTCATGGGAATAATTTCAAGGTGGTTTCCCGTTCCTTTTCTTGATTTTTTAACATCTACCCAATCTGGGTACAAATGCTGGTTGTAGCCGCCAAATATAGGAACCGATGCTACAGTTATTTACCTGTTACTCCGCAGGAGGTATTTTATGTTCTTCCTACCCTGCATATCTACCAAGCTTTGCCCTATCCGCCACCTGAGGACGCACTCTAGGAGTTTTAAACTCCCCGAGGGATGCTTTCCATTGTAAAAAACAAATTCAGTAATCAAAGTTTAATCACTCCACACTACCTAGGAAAATGTAAATAATCTAACCAACTATACAATAGAAATAATAAATTTTATCCAACATAACAAAATTGATATACTACTTGTATGGAAAACACACTTCACTGACAGAACGATGTTTAAAATTTTACATTACTCTATATACCATACCAACCACCCTGATGGGACAACGCACGTTGCCGTTGAGATTATTATTCCGAACACCACATCACACAAAGAGATAAAATACAGGCTACAGTGATCTATATCAATGCTCAACCATGATATTTTGACATTGCTGCAATGTACGGCATGAAATTGGTACAGTAAAATATGAAGATTTTTCAGACAACTAGTAGGGAAATTTATCATCGAAAGGGACTAAAATGCAAAGCATATGGACTGTGAGTTAAAAATACGCAAGCCAAAAAGAAAGACGTTTAAGACAAGTCATCACTAACTCGCATTGTTCTTATTTATCTATCAATGTATCTACTGCTCATTGGACTCAAATAAAATTTTAGATATTCTTGACCTCCTAATTATGTTACCATAGAAGCATCTTGGGGTCTTTCCACTGATCACATTCTTACTATCGTTACATTTAGCACTCATGTAATAAATCTTCAAATATTCCCAAGTTAACGTCACCAAAAACTAGCTGATGTGTATTTAAAACCTACACATATTGAAACCTAAGCTTAAATATTTGACTAAAGCAACCAGACGATAATAATACTGCGATACATCATTTCACTCAAACTATACAGACAGCAGCATGAATAACCCTCCCTTCAATAAATACAAAACAGAATCCGAGATCAACATCTTCGTCTATGTATAAAACACGTTGTTGCTCAAAATAGGAGGGCACGGCGTATATGTCAAAGAAGTCGTAATCCCATAGAAAAAATAAATATATATAATAGATTAACCCGCCAATTAAAAACAGTTCTGCGGGGTACCCAAAATGATAAATGTCAAAATAAGACCATACCATCAAACGATCAATACAACACATTCTTCTTCTAAGGGAAGAAGTGCTGAGTTGGGCAAAAACTGAACAGAAAAAGTAATAATTCTTTCCAAGCACATCTCACAAGTTTTTAGTCCACTTGAATCTAACAATAACAATAACGACGATTATATTACAAACTTCTTAGACATCCACCGTCCAATAATGCTACCGAACGAACCCTTTTTTCTAACTGAAGAAAGAAAAAGAGATCTAGATATAATAACGATAAAACTCCTAAATTTGATTTGTTTACTGGTCAGATATTAAAGCGACTACCCCGAGAAGCTCTAGTTTTGCTAACCATAATTTATAACAGAATATTAATATTGCTATTACTACTTAATAGCATGGAAGTTTGCACAAATAATAATGATCAACAAATTAAATAAACTTCCTAATACAACTTTTCGTACCGGCCAATAATTTTGCTATAAATCACGTATAAAACCTTAGAAAGACTTTTGTTTAAAATAATTTCTGAAGACACCGAACAAAACATAGTAATACCAATCCATCAATTTAGGGAAAATCACTCAACTGTACAACAATACCACAGATCGTTAAAAACATACTCATGAATCTTGAAGAGAAAAAATTATGTAGAGCTGCCTTCTTGGACGTTCAACAAGCTTTCAGCCGCGCTGAAAAGCTGAAAAGAAAGATCTTTGAATCATCATTACTTTATAGAAGAATACTTTTAACTTTGAAACCTTCAACTATTATCCTATAAAAGCTGGTGTTTTTCAAGGAAGTGTCCTAAGTTCCTTTCCTATTTAATTTTTATGGCTGACAACTCGACCACAAATTTTACTATAGTTGACGCATTCGCCTACGACACCGCTATAATATCCATAAGTTAAAACTCCCAAATAGCATCTGAGAGCTTGCAAACACATCTCCACTAAATATAAGTTTGGCTGGATAGATGGAAAGTCACACTTAACCACAAAAATCCCACACAAATGACATTCACCAACCGAAATATTATGTGTCCTACTGTCACATTAAACAACATACAATTACCAGTGAACAGCCAAGTGAAATACTTGATCAACAATTCACATGGAAAGCACACATCACAGCAAATAAAACGCAAATAAACCTAAACATTCAAAAAATAAGACGGAAATCAAGACTCTGCATGATGACTCTGGTATACCGCCTGTTGAAGAATAAATCAGCAGACCAATAACGAACCACAACAAACAGCTCCCTGAGCACCCCAATGAGGAAGCAAGGCAACTATACGATCATCCTGAACTCAGAGGAAGGTTAAAAACAGTAGCCTAGGGATTTTTTAAATCAGTGCATGGTCATGTTATTAGTTGGGAGAGTTATCATTGGATAACTTCTTCCCTCATGTGTAGTACATTGAGCACGTTTACTTATAGCTTTAAATATCAGGTTGTAAATTTGGAGTTTAATAAAAAAAAAGTTTTTGGTACTTTCCTAATTAAAAAAAAACATTATACATAATCAAGATATAGAAATATTATATTTTTGTTACGTATTTTGCTTTTAGAAGGATAAACTCGCCTACAAAGCCCGAGCGAGATCCATTTCAATTAATGAAAACAACCATTATGTTAATCAAGTCACACCCGTGCAAAATAATTTACATTAATTTGCACAACATAAATATTCATGTAGCAACACACCTACGTGCATAGGGTGTAATCAGAAAAGAAAACAAAAGATCTGCTTGATATGTGAATAAAATTGTGCTGTTTAATCATCAACCATACGCAACGCTTACTAAATCTTAAATATTGAATGTCATAGGAGATAATTAAATATTTTAAGAAAAAGACATTTCAAAATTTTTTATTTGTCCTGACTACTGATATGGTACAAGTATCTTACTCTGTAAAATTATAAGTCTTTTACTTTCTTTGTTAATAAGTACTGCTGCCTAATATTAACGATACAAAATAAATAGAAACACTCGCTTTCAACCATTTTAAACGCCCTATTTTGCTAAATCATTAAATCATTTAAGGATAGTACTTAATAACATGACTTAAAAAATTAGTATTAGATTAATACTTGAGACGTTCAAAGTTGATTTTCACTAAAATTTTCGCCTCATTAATTTTTTGTTAGAAAGAAATGGGTACAAATTTCATTAGAGGCATTTTCTTTTAATTTGCACTTTTGCTACTGCCTCTAGAAGTTTCCGTAAGGCTACTACTATAAACCATTCTTGATGACAGCCGGCTGAAGCTCGTCGTCGGAGGAGAACTGTCTCTTTTATTGCGCCAAATAGAGGGCAGGCGCCGGTGTAAGATCCGGAGAATATGGGGAGTGAACCAACACAGTGTACCTGAGAGCCTGCAAGGTAGCAACTGTGTGGCGCCTGACATGTTAAAGTAACGTCCCGCGTCTCCATTTCCCGTGGCGACACTGCTGAAGACGTCGGTAGAGCAGCTTTAGTGATTCGCAATACCGTTCAGTGGTAATATTCTCACGAAGGGCAGTGACATCAGCACCAGCTCCTCCTAAATCTAAAAGATAAATCTTTATTTGTTTTGTATAAACAATTCCGGTCGTGCTTTTGGGACGAGAGCTTTCAATGTTACCATTCCGTAAACTGTTCGTTTCTCTGTAGATTTACAGCGGCAACAACCGTTAGCATACATCCTATACTCTTCAGTTAAGCGGTGTGGAAAACTTATTGTGTACAGGCTTTGATCATCTTCAAGTCCTTCTATAAGGGGTGTCCAATTGTAATGGTATTCGTGGCTGTTATACAAACTGAGCATGCGCAATATCACCATTATATAAATGGCTAGACACGTTCGTGTGTGTAGTAGTAGAGTCTGGAGCGTTGCTTTGTTCAAGACTCAAATTAGCTTTCGGAAGCAAATAAACATGGCATGTAATCGTGAAGTGTGAGGTGTGTGGGGGTATAAAATTTTTACAGAGCGAAATTAACCGCAGATTAGAAAGCGTTTATGATCCGAACATTTTAAGATGGAAAGAAATCAGCGTTTGGTGCAACAATTTACAGATAGACGAACCGAGCTGAATGATAAGCCGGAGAAGAAAAAAGACAGACCGAGGACCTCACACACGGATGACAACTGCATAATTGTCAAACGTCTGATTAGAAAAGATTGTCGCATTTCTAAAAAATGTGTTCATGAAATCATATGCGACCTAAACGTTTCGGCTCGCTATGTGCCGAAATTCTCTCCGATGAACAAAAAACCAATCGATCTCATCCGACACCAACAGGAAAGAGATTCTTTCATTGAAAGCATTATTACGGGAGATAAAATCTGGAAACGTCCAGCTTCCCTAGTTCAAAAAAATCAAAACTTAATCATCTGCCCGCAAAGTCATAGCCACCGTGTTCTGCGATAGTGAAGGCCTACTGTGAATTCCTGCAACCGCGCACAACTCTTAAGAACGACAGATGCTACGAAACTACGCGAAGGTGTTAAACTTTTACACAACACCACAAGACCACACGTCAAATCAAATCAAACGGTGGTTGATACAGCGGAATTGAAAAGTCCTGCAACATTCTCCGTATAGTCTCGGATTTTTATTTATTCGGATCTATTAAGAAATTTTTGGCAAGAAAACACTTTGCGAATTAGGAGGACTTGCAAGACACCGTTGTGGACTACTTCAAGCAACTTGACAAGCAGCAGTACCGTAAAGTCAGGCTGAGATAGAAGTCTCAATGTTTGCTTTTTGTTTTTTAGGACAATTCTTAGTCTTTGAACTCTGATATCTGGCAAAACACAATCTTGCAACTCTCATATAGGTGTTCAAAATATCCTGATCGTCTCATAAAAGAAATTATGTCGTTTATCGTTGTTTCATTTTGTTCATTACCTTCTTTCTGTCCGTTATAGCAACATCTTTTGGTAGCATTGCGTAGCAGTATGGTTTATTTTCATACACGTACTAGGCATATTGTAATCTGCGACACATTTTTAACATTCTAACAGTATCTAAACCTTATTTCTTAGAGAAATCAAATATGTAATAAGTTAGACGTCGGTGGCTATAAATGTTTACTACAGAATATGTACTACAGTCTACATAGGAAATAGAATTTGATATTTAGAACAGTTTTGTCTTCAAATCATTATGTAGATGATTGTCCACAATAAGGTGTATCGAAAGAAACAAGGACAGGAGTGCTAAGCAGATTTTTACTACAAGGTGCACTTAAGTTAACACCTCTGATTATTTTCTCACAAAATAGTCATACGAAAACTGTAAAACTTGTGTCACTTCTTGACGTAATCTTCCTGCAGCCGTACACATTTTTCACAACGTCGAATCCATGATTCCATGGCCTCTGCGAACGCTTCTTTAGTAGTCTTCTTTGGCCACTGGAAAATCGCTGATGCAATAGCGGCACGACTAGTAAATTTGCGACCACGAACAGTATCTTTTATTGTTGGAATCAGTCAAAAGTCGCTAGGAACCAGGTCGGGTGAGTAGGGAGCTTGAGAAATCACTTCAAAGTTGTCAGCATTCGTGAAGGGCACTTTTGCATTTTCAGGTCTTCATGCGGGATTGTGTGCACAGATCCCACGGAAATGCCAACTTTGGAGGCGATGTGTTCTACACTCATTCAGCGATCCTCTAAAATAAGTTTCTCCATTCGCTTGATCATATTGTCAGACCAAATGGCGCGAGGCCGAGATTGTCTCGGTTTGTTGTCACACGACGTTCTGCCTTTTTTGAACTGTTGCACCCACAAACGCACATTAGACACATCCATAACACTATCACATGTCTCACTCAACTGGCGATGAATTTCAATCGGTGTTCCACCACGCAAATGTAGAAAACGAATGATTACACGCTGTTCTTGTAATGAAAACGTCGCCATTTTTAGTATCAAAAACAGTCATCACTCTCGCCTCTGCCACTAGAGTCCTGTATGCCGCACAGTGCTGCCGTCTCTGTCACGCATTCACAGAGAGTGTGCGCGTATTTTAAAATAAACCGTATATTTTTATCTGTTCCCAATCCTGAGAAAAAAATTCAGAGGTGTTATAACATGAATGCACCTCGTAGTAAAATGTATAGTATTACAGTCCCAAACTTCATTAAAAAATCTATCCCCAAATTAAACTTACCTAAAAAGTCTGCTAATGTTAATAATTTGGAATGTACTTTTTAATGTTGAAGGTTTCCATGGCTTTTTTGTATAGTTATAATCCCATTTGTAATCGTACGAAGTCATATTGTTGTTGCAGATGCTTATGAGGCTTTATGATGCGTTTTTTTTCATATGTAGCAAAACGATTAATGTACTGACAGCCGCATTTATATATAGCTTGTTCGCATCTTTTAAAAATATAACATTGGTAATGACTACTGAGAAGTTTTACTAACGATTCTACTAGATTAATGGGCTTTCTGGAAATATCTCACAAACAGCCTCAACAATAATTTTCTCAGCATGTCTTGTATTCCTTTTTTACCGACATGGTATTTCAACTCTCTTTTTTCACTGAAGCGAGGTTAAATGTCGTATCTCTAAGTCTATCTACAAACGTCTGTATAGGTAATTTTTTTAAGAAAGTATCGGCTTTAGTAGAGTAGATCAGCCAGATTCTAATGTCTTTCTAAATTGCTAGACGGCTTATTAAACCTATATATGATATAACTGTCCAAAATGTGCATTCTCATATCTTATATTTAATTGGAAAGCTAAAAGTCAGTAATTTGTTTGTTGTGCGCGACACATGGTGAAAGCGCTTCGATTCCGGTGACATCAGTCCCGTTCCGATCGGTTGTTAAATTTGGACAATGAAGACTTGTTGGAAACGTTGGAAGATGAGCCTTCGTCGAGATTTTGGAGTTTTTAGAGTCAATGATACATCGGCACTTCCAACAGCTTGACTTTGTACACTAGAATACCTGACAGGATTCTTATGCGCTTACTGAAGCGCAAGCAACCAAAAGAGTCAAAATTTGCTGCCAATTGCTCAACAATTTTTTTGAATAACAGATTCTGAAAGCAAACAATGACGTAGGATGAGAAGTGAGTCTTCTTGGGCAATCACAATTGTTAAAAAATGTTTTCACGAGACCGAGCTCCACCGTTGGTTTCACGTTAAGATTATTTCGGCAAGGAAGTTATTATTTGCGTTTGGTGAAACTTTGAAACAGTTTTGCATTCTTAACTTGTGCCGAATGGCCGCGCTATCAATGTCGAACTTTATTGCCAGCACCTGGACCGTGTCTATGACAACTTGAAGAAAAAGTACCCGATCTTGGTCAACCGAAAGCGCTTTTTGTTTCTGCAAGACAATACCAAACCCCATACTGCCAAGAAGATTAAGGAGAAATTTAAAGAGTTGGGCGGCGTTGAAGTTCTTCCGTATCTAGCCTGCAGTCCAGATGCTGCCCTGTTCTATGATGGCCTCTTCCGCTCAATGAGACACTTCGTTCATCTGATGAGGCTAAAGAAGCGTGTAAAGAGTATTTCAATTCAAAGTCGTCCGAGTGGTATTTTGACCAGAATCTAAAACTTGCAGGTCGGTGGCAAAAGATCGTAAAAAATGTTTCGAAGAATAGTTTTGTTGTTTTCATCCATAAAAATTGTTTTTTCGCAAGTGTTGCAAAAGTTTTGAGACAACTCAATATAAGCTTTCTAGTATTGGTTATTTTCTATTCCGTTATTTTAAAATGTCCTCTTAGTCTTCTTTTTGTATTACACATTACTTTCTCATCTAAAACTGTATAATTCTTCAAGAGCTTACTTTCTGAAGTTTTATATTTCTCGATTAGCTTCTTTTCCACAGTTCTAGAACCATTTTCAAGTTTTCTCTTCTGAGTATACCTTCAGTTTTTGTAATTGTATATTAACGTGTATCGATCCATAGTTTTAAAAAAATACCAGTCTGGGTTCTCAGTTTCGTTGCTCAGAGCCTGTCGTACTATTTTCTTCCCTTCATCCTTAAATGTTACTTTTTTAATTTATTTTTATTTCCCCGCCTTTAATTTGAGTAACTTACTTGGCTTACTTGCTTTGGTATGACAATGTATTTAAGAATAATTAAATTTATAAAGATTTTTGACACTAAGCAGTTATTTAACAGCTAGTAAAAAGGCCCGTCCCAAAGACGGGCAACCCTAGCTAAATATTTGATTAAAAGTTTCGTCGACAATTGAAGAAAAAATGAGCCAATAATTGTTTTATCGGGTATATCTAAGCATGATGGCATTTGTTCAACTATTTTCGGTTTCACATAAATCAACATGTGCCACATGCGCCTACTAATGGCAAGAATTGGTCATGTAGTGTATGACGCACTAATAGGTGGCGCAAACTGTCTAATTACTTTATAATAATTTATGTTTTGACCTATAACAAGTCAATCGTGACCTAAACTGAAAATCTAAAATTTTTATGCGAGCTTTGGCAACACACCGGTTCGAATGAGGTATTGACCTTTGAAATCGGTTCATAACTGTAGAAGGAATTGCAATGTTAGCTACAAACACACAAAGTTACATTTTTGCAGTTTTATAGAGTAGATATACGAGTATTATTTATTGCTGTTTTTGTCCAAATCCCTCTATAAACAATAAGCATAGCACAAAAAATTCCCTAGCCGCCGATTCTCTCTCTGGTAAAATAAAAAACAGGGAGACAACCCAATTTGACGTAGAATCCAAATCCGCGATCAGAAATTCAAAAAAAAGCAGTACAAGTGACCTTAAAAATAGCCCCTTTCACATTTATATACCAGTGGCTACATTTAAGTGGAAGAGAAGGTAGGGTTTACACTTCTTACAAGGTTTGAAGCGCCTCAACGCACATCGTTCGAAAGTTTTACCATCTCATGCATGGAAGTATACTTTAACAATGACGCGAAGCGGCCTCTACGATAAATTTTTTATTTTTATGAATCACATATTTCTTAATAAAATTAAATTATATATATATATATATATATATATATATATATATATATATATATACACACACACACCACGCATCTCCAAAAATAACTGATGGACTTCATAATTCAATGTATACAGACAGCATTCAATGAATTAGATATAAACAAGTTGGACAACGTATTTTTAACACTAAAAAGTTATATGAAAGCAGCTGAAGATAATTACCCGATTCCACACTTTTACAAAAGAAGTACCTCTTATGTAATGTATTAAAGCAAGAAGAATAAGATGGTAGGGCCACACAGCCATAATGAGTGAAGATTCAGCAGTTAAAAGATAATAAAAGAAAGCCACAAACAAGACCAAAACTATGACGGGATCAGCAAATTCTTAAAAATATAAAGAGCGTAGGAATTACAAGATGGGGGAAGACAACACAAAAATCAAACTATGAAGCAAGAACGTATAAAGTGGAATGGAGTGACTACTAACTACTAAAACTTGCTCAGTCTATAGAGATCATGGGCGGATTCAATTCCGATAGAAATGTGCAACCTTGTAGAAAAAAAGAAAAACAAGAAGAAGAATGTTTTTAGAAGCCACAAAGATTTTTTATACAGGGTGGCGCGGAACCAACTTACACGTTTCAAATTTGAATAGTGCGCCGCTGCGATGGCTTGTCGTGGTTGGCAGGAGGGAAAATGATAGAGGGGGGCGCGCCATTTCATGACGTACGCCACCGCGGCATGTTAGTCGCAATGGACCGTAGCAATGTGCAACACCGTGCTGTAGTTATTACAAAAGAAATTCTGCCACGAAAGTCTAGTATGTCTATCGACGATAGTTCAATATTGGTCGACTTGGTCACGTACCGTCTCGCAATACCATATTGGTTTGGGTGAAGAAATTTGAAGAAACTGGTTAGACATGAAGCATGGAGCTCCACGAACAGTGTGGACCCCAGAGAACCTGCAGACGGTGAGAGAATATGTTGAACGCAGTCCTCGCCGTTCGGCGCGACAGCAATTTCGCATTCTAGGCATCTGTAAAAGAAGTTTAAATGGAATGTTAAAGAAGATAAAACTTCGCCCTTACAAACTGCAAGTTGTGCAGCAAATTAACGAAAGGGACAAGGGAGCAAGACTTGCTTCTGCACCACCATGAGTGGTTTGTTACGAAAAAACCCAGACATTCTAAATAATTTGCTAATGATCGACCAAGCACATTTTTATGTTTCTGGGTAAATAAACAAAACATGTGATACTGGTCATTAGTAAACCCTAAGGAACTGCATAAAAAGCCTTTGTACTCTCTTAAAGTGACGGTTTGGAATGAAGTCGGTGCTTTCGGAATTGTATGCCCGTATTTTTTTTGAAAATGACAATGAACAAACAGCGACCGTTCATTAAGAACGTTATGTGACTATGGCTTTGTTGAACAAAGGTTACTACAGCTTGGCATTGACCCTAAAAACCTATATTTCCAGCAGGATGGAGCAACAGCCCATACCGCACGAAACAATACGACTGTAGTTCGTAAAATGTTCGGAACTGTTATCTCTCGTTTCGGCGAAATCGCTTGGCCAGTTCGGTCGCCCAATCTCAGTGTACCAGACTTTTTCCTGTGGGGGTTCCTGAAAGACCGTGTGTTCCAGAGGTATATCTTGAATATTCAAGAACTCAAGCAAGCCATTGGTGACGAAGTTGCAGCCATTGATGAGGACCTGCAGAGGCGCGTGTACGACAACTTTAAGAAATATTTGCAACAATGCATTGATGTAAACGGAGGCCATCTGCCTGATGTAGTTTTCAAAAAATAACCTTGTAATCGGTGTCAAATAAATGGCATACTTGGCCGTATTTATACACTTTTACTTATTTTTTCCCTGCTGTTAAAAAATGTCAGTTGGTTCCGTGCCACTCTGTAGGTGGTGCGTTATTAAGAAATTGTGAAGTGAACTTATATTAAGCAATAACGTTTTATCTTCAAGTATTGCCTTTGACTAGAAATATTTCATAAAAATGTTCTCATACACTTGCAACAATGATGTTTTGTTTGAATTCTGCCAGTTTATTAACTAACAATAATTAGAAAAAAGATTTATAGTGAGTTCGAATTCCACAATGCTCACAGTTACACTTCTTCCTGTTAAACAGGATTATTAATTTTATTTGACTTTTAGATGGCTTATTGATTTTAAGCTTATTTTTAAATTGTTATGTATTTACTTTATATGTAAATAATTATTTATTTTCATTTATGGTTATATAAAAAACACCATATTTTTTGTTGTCTTGTTTAACCAAACATTAATTTATCTGTAGACGATTTATCTAACCAATAAAAAACGTAATGTTGTCGTCTGCTGTATTGATGTTCGCGGAACGTTATCCTGAGAAGTGTTTTGCACATCGATACAAGCTCATCATGAGAACGTTGCACAATTTAATCACACTAATTTGTTTTTCGTTGGTGTGCTACAATGAAGGGGCCCGAATATTGGGAATCTTTCCGAGCTTTGGCTATAGTCAGTACCTACTGGGGAGCTCCCTGATGAAGCACCTTGTCTTCAGAGGACACGAAGTCACGGTTGTGAGTCCCCACAAGCTAAAGGACCCGCTAGCGAACTACAACGAAATTGTTACAGAAATGGATAAAGATAGTAACAGCAGTAAGTTTTAATTTTTTTGCTTGTGTTACTTTACGAAAATTGAAAAAAGGAAATTTAATTAAGAAATTGATGTACTAAAATATACATGTAAGTAAAAGTAATTTCTTATTCTTTAAACAAATTGCAAATATAGCCACCGATGCCATTTGAGATTTGCACTCTTACATACCTGATATTTAGTTGTTTTTTTTAATCTCAAATAGCTGGCTTTGCAATCATAAATACGACTAAGATATAAATAATATACAAAAGTATGACTAAGGAGTAATATCTGTTTGGAAAGAGGATTAAGTGAGTACATTCACATCTCTGGCTAACAATATTATAGTTCAAATTTCGCTTAGACTAATTTACATCAAGCAAGTCTTGGCTAAATTTATGCTTTAGCCTTGTGTGACCTTATGATTTTGATTATGTATGTAGGGATATTTAACTTAATTATCTTATATAAGAGTATCTTCAGCCGTACCTTATCCAAGGCCCTTTTTAGATCCAAAAAGATGCCTCTTCTTCGTACCCCTTCTCAATTAGTTTCATTATTTTCAGAAGTTGGTGAGCGGTTGAGTGTGTTGGTCTAAATCCAAATTGGTGTAGCGGTTTGACTTAATTTTTTAGAAGAAAGTCTTGTAGGTGAATGAAAATAAACTTTTCCAAGAGTTTGGCTAGAATGGATAATAAGTTAATGGGGCTGTAGCTATCAGCGTTTTGCTTATTCCCCATTTTGTAGGTTGGGATTACGTTTGTAGTTCGCCAGGATAAGGGAAAGTATTTAAGTCTCACGCAGCCGTTGAAGATTGAAGTTAGGTAGGCAATTGCTCTTTTTATAGGAGTTATAATATTTCGTTGGTTATAAGGTCATGTCTAGGGTATGTATGTTTAGGAATATGTTGTATATAGAGTTCTTAAGTAAATTTAGGGACTATTTCTGCGGTCTCTTGCATCTGGATGTTACTTACAGGATTTACTATTTGGGTCGCGAGGATGGGGCAGAATTTCTAATTTTTCCTCGTCGGAAGTGTAGATTTTATTGTTTACAACTAATAGATGAATATCGTTAGATTGTCGTAGTAGTCTTTTAGTGGTCAACCACATGCTAATTTAAACCATTACTGGGATAAATGTTACATAACTTCTGCTTTTACCATTTTTCTTTGGGAGTTCTGTCTTTTACACATGCCATCATATGTTGCACGAGATCACATAATCCGTTTCATTCTATATCATTTTTATTAAACTACTCCTCCGATGTTATAATGGCTTCTTTCGGTTTTCCTACATTATTTCTAAAATTAAATTTCTAACACTGATTGATTCAGGTAGTAGTGGATAAGCACTTCTGCGTAACCCACAAGTTATATTTGGTTCTACTGTCTAAATTCACACAATATATGTCAGATTGACAGCTGAAGTAAATAATTGAGTTGTCATTGCTGATAGGTCGAATTCTACGCTTTTGGTGACTTGATAAAGGAAGTGTGTGTAAGCATTTTAAGATGCGTATACACTCGTATAATTTACAGTACCACAATTAAAGGTAATCCTCTTTTTGAGGGTGATCTTCCCTTTAAAAGTCAATAGGGCGTGGTCATTTTTTATGCAAGTTTGGTAAATCTCTAACCAAGGTCATTCATAGAAAATGATTTTAAATATGTCTTATTTGATAATTCCTTCATTTTAATGATGCAAGTGAGGTATAGCAACACGCTAGGATATTTTCAAATAATTAAAATAACTTTTTATCACATTAAACATTTAATTTATTAAACTTTTAAGCTGTGAAGAGCAATTAAAGATTACGGAGGTGTTTTTTTCTATAAACGATAAAAACGAAGAAAAAATGCAGTTCTCAAGCAACTATTTACAATTACTTGGAACCCGACGTTACATGGAATGTTTTAGTAAATGTTTCTTTTGAGTTTTTCGCGTGTACTTTTTGGTGAGAACTTTTCCAGCAATAAATCAGAGTCGTGCTGTCTGTTGTTTGTTATAATGTGACTAATAGAGCTCAGTTTGATCTGCCATATATTTATCAGCGGTCAACTTTGTTTTTCCCACTGCAACTGTAGTAGCTTTGAGCGCTTCTCCACTGTATCGCTGTCTGATACGATGTGGTTGGTCTTAAGTCGTTGGTACGTAAAGGTTGCTTTCTTAACTTTATCTATTTGATTGATGTTTGGTTGTCATTTATATCATTACACATTTTCATATCACGTCTATTTTCCTTCAACACGAGTAATAAATTTACCAGATTGTGTTTTTTCTAGAGAAATATTTATCTTTCACATAAAACTTTTTGGTAATCACCTGTTACTCTTTGCTTATTCCTAGAGTAGGCATTCCTTCATCTTCACATTTGATTTATGAGTCCGCATTCGACTTTCTTAGAATAAACACACGTTTGACGCGCTCTGTTATCTTGGAAAGTGCAATGTCATACGCAGATAGCGTAATCAGAGGCCTTAATCCATATTATTGAAATAGCATCAAAAATCGCAAGTACAATATTATATTATATTAAATTAATTTCGTAAACGAATGTAAACTTTACACAACCAATGTTTCCGGCGGGAAACACTCACGGCTTCGGCCCGCCAACAAGTAACGCTATGAATAACACGGGTGCTCCGGAAAATTACGGATTTACATTTAATATGCTCAGGGGTTTCCCCTTTCCCAACAAGCAAATAAATCTAACCTCCAACTTTCAATGGTTCCTGCATTCACTCCACACCTCAATCCAGCCCCATTTCCACAGGCAATGCAATATAATTTTAATCTACAAACTTCTCATGGAGATTATGCAAACACACAAATAAATAAAGATAATGATATAGCCATAGAAGAAATAAATAATGATAATGAAAAGGAAAATTCAACTAAGGCTAAACATGAATGGCAAACTCTTAAAAGAAACCCACAACAACCCAATCCTAGTAACATCCAATCTTACCAATTAACCACATCAAACAGATAATTTCACCCAAGTGCTTGAACAAGAGCAATTTTATACTACGGCAACATCCAGTGATACCGTTAAAATTAATCCCTTAACTGCATACTCCTACAGAAAATTAATGCGATATCTCAAAGACGAAAATATAATAGGTCATCAAGTCCGAAATATAATCAATGTTAGACACCGAATAACTAAGCAGCCTCTCCCACTTTTTATGGTAGACCTTGAACCACGTGATAACAATAAAAAAATCTTCGACGTTAAACATATTTGGAACATAATAGTATCAGTCGAGCCCCCGAAAGAAAAATGTTGCACCTCAATGCCTGAGATGTCAGGATTACGGACATACCAAAACATATTGTAACAAACCTTTTATTTGCGTCAAACGTGGAGGTAGCCATCTAACATCTACTTGCAAGAGAGATCCTACCACCCCAGCTAAGTGCGCATTATGTGGCGGCATCCACCCAGCCAATTACAAAGGTTGCACAGTCTCTCAGGACCTTCAAAGAGCCAGAAACACACCCTTCAAAGGAACAGTAAAGAAGCATCGCCCGCGTCAAGAAACATTTACCGCAACTGACTTTCCTCCTCTCCCAACGCCACTTACCAGTCCCCCTACCGAACACCAAGGAATCCAGCCAAATGTTTCAGTCCCTCATCCCACATGGCCAAGAAGAACTACCAACCCACCAAATCCTGACCATCCCACAAACATGCATGACACGTTCTCAAATTTTCTCCTCGAATTCAAAACAATGTTTTCCCAACTCTTAAGCCAAAATACGATGATCCTAAACATGCTCTTTACAGTCGTAAATAAAATAACTTTAAAATACCAACTTCATTACGCATTGCACTTTGGAACGCCAACGGCATCACAAACCATGTTCTTGAAGTCTCTACCTTTCTACAACTAAAACACATAGATATAATGCTCATCTCAGAAACGCATTCAACAACAAAACCATTTCTAAAAATTCCTTACTATAGTATTTATTATGCAATCACCCAGATGGAACGGCCCACGGCGGGGCAGCAGTAATTGTCAAAAACACCATAGTTCACCATGAATTACAACACTATCTAACAGAAAAAATTCAAAGCACAACCATTCAAGTCCACACCCTTCCATATCCACTTATTGTAGCAGCAGTTTACAGTCCTCCACAACATTCCATCTCATCTGACGAATAAGAAGAGTTCTTTAGATTGCTAGGAAACAAGTTCATAGTAGGAGGCGACTGGAACGCAAAAACTATAGCCTGGGAGTCGGGGCTAATCAACCCAAAAGGGCGCAACCTTTTACGAACAATACAAAACAACAACTTTGGATACATGTCAACTGGAGAACCCGCTTATTAGCCCAGTGATCCGAATAAACTTTCCAATTTACTAGATTACGCAGTCACAAACGATATAGCACACACCTACACCAAGGCAGAATCAAATCAAGATTTATCTACTGATCATTCTCCAGTCATCGTTACTCTTAGCACCACCATAATCGCTAAAGAACCGCCTCCAACAGTTAGGATCTCGATGTCGCTACTCAGTACTTGACCACTATGCTCCAAACAGCTGCCTGGCTAGCTACTCCTGCACCTAAAACGACCAATCCTGAAGCAAATAACATTCCTCGTCATATCCGAGACCTTATAGTTAAAAAACGCAGAGCTCGAAAACAGTGGCAGCGAACACGAACCCGACAAGACAGAACCTCCTATAACAGACTTGTCCGCCGATTGCATAACGACTTACTGGAAGTTCGCAATGACACATTCAACGATTACTTATTTAAACTCTCCCCAGACGACCAAACTCTATGAAAGGCAACGAAAAAACTCAAACAACCGATAGTAGCACTACCACCCATCAAAAGACCCGACAACAGCTGGGCCAGAACTGACAAAGGGAAGGCAGATACATTCGGAGCATATCTATCCGATGTATTTACGACTCCTCCCCCCCAAGGGAATCACGACAGCAACGAAATCGACTCTTTCCTGGACGCCAGCTTCATTTATCCATCGCACCATTCTCTCCAGCTGAAGTCCGTCATGAGCTAATACACACCAATAAACGAAAAGCTCCCGGATGCGACCTCATAGTAGGAGAACTATTACACCACCTCCCACGCAAGGCAATAGTACTTATCACCACCATCTATAATAGCATACTACGCTTATCCTACTTTCCGATACAATGGAAGTTTGCTCAAATTATAATGATTGCTAAGCCTGGAAAACCATCTCACCAATCCTCTTCCTATCGACCAATAAGTCTCCTTCCTCTCCTATTCAAAACATTTGAAATACTATTACTTAAACGAATCAAAGATACAGTTGACCTCGATCAGATCATACCTTCCTATCAATTCGGTTTCTGTGAGCACCACTCGACGATACATCAAGGTCACCAAATCGTCACTCAAATTATGGAATGCCTTGAAACCAAAAAGACCTATACGACTGCACTCCTAGACATAAAGCAGGCGTTCGACAAGATATGGCACCAGAAGCTGTTGTACAAAATTAAACTTTACTTTCCAAGCCAGCTCTATTTGCTATTCAAATCATACTTTGCTGATCGGCTATTCCAAGTCAAAATCAACAACACGGTCTCTAACTACCACCACATAACATCAGGAGTCCCGCAAGGCAGTGTAGTGGGGCCACTCCTCTACCCACTTTACACTTCCGACCTGCCAACCACAAACGACACAGTGATTGCCACATTCGCGGACGACACAGCTATCCTAGCAGTTAGTGAAGCACCGCAGGTAGCAACCGATCGCCTTCAGCACCATCTGGACCTACTACAGGTCTGGACCAACCATTGGAGGGTATCAATTAATACTGAAAAATCCGCCCAAATAACTTTTACCACCAGACGAGCAGTTTGCTCACAAGCCAGATTCAATGATACCCCCCTTTCCCAGAAAACTGAAGTAAAATATTTAGGGCTGCATCTCGACGCAAAACTCACTTGGAGCACCTGTATTAAAGCCAAAAGAAAACAACTCGACCTAAAACTCAAGAAAATGTACTGGTTGCTGAGGCCTCGCTCTCAACTTTCCCTTCCAAACAAATTCCTTCTATACAAGGCCATATTAAAACCCATATGGACCTATGGGGTACAACTTTGGGGCTGCACAAAGGCCTCTCACACTAAAATATTACAGTGGTTCCGATCTAAAATTCTCCACTTGATTACTAACGCGCCTTGGTATATTCGGAATGATACCCTCCACACAGATCTGAACATCCCAACTGTTGCATATGAAATCCAGAGACTCGGCACCACCAGCTCGTAGGGCACGAAAATAACCTAATCGATCAGCTCTCCAACTCACCTGCAATTGTCCGCAGACTCCAGCGAAATTGGCCACAGGACCTCATCCACTAGCTTCCACAACCATAACATTATTCTGGAGAATAGCACTGGCTATATCCCTCCATATGACATGTAACATTTTACCATTTACTTATTACTCCATTAAAGAGTAGATTGTAAATAAGCATGAAATAAAATGAAAAAAATTGATCTATGGTTAAATTTCTTCTATGGTATCTTTTCTCCTAGGATGCCCCATAAATTTTATTTTTTTTAGTTAAATCGAACATTTTATCAGCTAAAAAGAAAAAAATAATAGTTTTCAAAATATAGTCCATTATAATCTGCCAGTTTTTGTGCCATGGACTTATACTATACTTTGTTTTTAGATATAATCATACGTCAATTTTCACTTTTTCAATTATTTTACACTGCTTATCGCAAAGAAAGTAGGCCATTATCGAAATAAGCAGTAAAGTAAGGTAATATTTTCAAATGTACTAAATTTTCAGATTTTGCTCTTTGTTGTTTAGATTATATGGAGAGAAGTATTATCTTGTTGCAGCACTGCCCGCTTTTCGCTTACAAGAGCAGGATATTAAAAAACAAATTAAAAGTGCGTGGGATCTTTGAATTTTTATATCAAATTATGTTTTCAAATCTATCACGTTTGGAAACAGATTTTGATGTTCGGCGAGATCCACTTTTTATCATAGGCAGCAACGTTTTATGAAATGATCATTATGAAAATTGGTAAAAGATTGATGACGAACTTTAATTCTTTCTTATGCTTGTGCTCGAGTCAGTTACTCAATGCAATTCTACAGCTTTTTCAACTTTCCGAATACAGTGGGGTAGCGATATAGTCGATAATTTATATATAGTTGAACAGTCCGAAATGTGGCTTTCAAAATTCACTGTGCTAAGTCTTTTACACAAGGTTAATCTTAATGATATTTAAAAAAATTAAAGTTTTAAAATTATGTTGTTTTCGTTGTTTTCTTTAACTAAGTTGAAATTTCCGAACGAGTTTAATTGTTTTTTCACTTTTAAAGCTTTTAAATAATGTAACCAACAAAGTATTCAAAACTGTAAAATTATTGTAAAATAAATGAAGTTTTTCAAGTATCATAGGCAACGTGTCCAATAGTTGATTTTCTTATTAAATTAATTTTATAGCAGAAATAGAAATGTATATGGCGAGAACTTTATTGTGGTCCTCTGCACAACTAATAAAACGAACAGATTTCCCTTTCGTTATTGCAAATAAAGTCTCAAATCAAAAAAACAAGAAAAATCAACTGTATTACATGACGCCCGAACCGACTTTTACTAAGTCTTGTACCACCACTTGTTTATTTGGAATTTTCTTCTGAGAAACGGGTAAGAATAGTAATGATACCAACCAAGAAAACACTTATGGTGAGTAGGGATATTTAATAAGCCTTAAAAATTCTGGATGAAGGCAAAGTGAAAAAAAAGCAAAATTATAAACAACAAAAAATAAAAATTAAACCACACACAACCTATAATATTAAATATATGGTAAAAGAAAGAAAACATTAAGTGGGATATTGCAGTACTTTTAGACGTAGAACAAAGAGGAAAGCAATGTATAGAACTGGAATTAGAAAACTAACTGTATTACAAAAAAAAACATACATAAGGAACAGGTTTCGTAATAAACAAAAACACGTAACAACATATGAAAATATTTAAAAGTACTTCAGTCTATGTATAATAATAGGAATAGAGAAGGAAAAAAAACAAAACTTTTACATGTCTACATACCAACTTTAACATACGAAGATAAAAAAGCCGAGTTTTTAAAAGGCAAACTTATAAAAACCATTATTATTATTATAAAATTGGGGGAAAAACTGACGAATAAATATAATTGGTGTAAAAAAACGACCATTGTAAAGCAAATGGTCAACAGTTTTCTTCTAGAGAACTGCAAAAGTTTATTACATTATGTCTGGAAACTGTAATACACTGAAAACTGAAACAAAATTTTCAACCCAAAGAGCCAAAGTTAAAGTAGAAGCTAGTAAAGTTTTGCAATGATAGCCATCACACTTGTAATGGTTAAAACGTTAAAGACAAAAAAATTGTTAAATGTGAACTCAGCGATCTTCAAGTATGGAAGACAGTGATTTTAGTAGTACAGTACAGTTAGTGATTACAAAATAAAGCAAAACAATTGAAAAAAACATACAAAAGAAAGTATTCTAGGAAAATTATGAGCTTCATTTGCTTCTTAAACAACACAGTATTTATTAATACGTCAATGTTAACTCTTGTCTTGTAAATGGTGTTTAAAACATCTTCTGTTACAGGTTCAATGCTGTACGACCTGCAGTTTCTGAGCGTTATGGAAAACGTGGAATTCCTTTATAGCAATTATGGTAGAGTTGTTACAACGAACTTACTGAAGAATTTCGAGGTTCAAAAGCTTCTGCGTTCAAACGCTGTATTTGATGTAGTCGTATGTGAAATTTTTCTGAATGAAGCTCACATGGGCTTTGCTCACCACTTCAAAGCCCCATTGGTTTTGTTCAGCTCTTTATGGGCAAACGAATGGTCCAACCATTTAGTAGCAAACCCTGCTCCGTTTGCTTATATTCCGAAAATGTTCACTGGCTATAGCGATATTATGAACTTCTGGCAAAGACTTCGTAATTCCGTAACCAACGTGTACGATTCTCTTTACAAATACCTGGTTATCTACCCAATGCAAGACGAAATACTGAAGAAGTACTTTCCAAACGCTCCGAATCTCGACGACCTTTTGTACAATGCCTCCATAATCCTGTTGAATTCCAACCCCGCCATAAGCATGCCGGTGCCACATGTCCCCAGCATGATCGAAATAGGCGGATTTCACGTCTCGCCTAAGAAGCTACCGGGAAATTTGCAGGCGTTCTTGGACGACGCAGCCGACGGCGCCATTTTCTTCAGCATGGGATCGTATTTGCGCAGTGCAGATCTAAGCACCAAGACTAAAGACGCAATGCTAAAAGCTTTTTCTAAATTGAAACAGAAAGTCTTGTGGAAATGGGAAGACGAAAATCTTCCCGGAAAACCAAATAATGTTTTGATCGGAAAATGGTTTCCGCAGCAGAGCATCTTAGGTGAGTGTATTTGTATGTAAAGAAATAAACACTCGCAATTATAATTGCCCGTAGCTCATCCAAATATTCGCGCCTTCATAACACACGGAGGGTTGCTAAGTGTGACAGAAGCAATCTACAGCGCAGTTCCTTTAATTGGAATTCCTGTTTATGGGGATCAGGCGCAAAATGTCGAAATAGCCTCTTCTAGAGGCTTCGGAATTCATTTGCCTCTCCAGGAAGTTACCGAAGGAAAACTCACGTGGGCTTTAAACGAAATTTTAACGAATTCTTCGTAAGTTGACCACAATTATATGAAATAAAATGACACTTCATCTTACAGTTACTCGAGAGAAGCGCAACGTAGATCGGCGATGCTGAAAGATCAACCAGTGGAACCTGCAGATCTGGCAGCTTTTTGGGTAGAATACGTTATTAGGCACGGAGGCACTCCTCATTTACGGTCAACTGCCTTGGCTTTGCGTTGGTACCAATATTTGCTCCTGGACGTGGCGGCTGTTACATTCTTAAGTGTTGTCAGTGCCGTAGTATTAGTTAAACTGATTTATAGTAAATTAATTCTAACATCTAGAGGAACAAAAAAAGAAAAATCTTACTAGTTCTTTATTGTTATAAAATTATTGTAATATTAAAACAGTTGGTAAACACAGATGTTTCAGTTTAGTAAAGTAGGAGTATTGTTTCTAAAATCTAAATTCTCTTGAGGATAGCTCAATGTCAAACAAACATTACTTAGTACTGTAGCTTTATCATCAAATGTATGTTTTGAAATGTAGCTACATAATTAAGTTCTGTATATTTGTCTGAAAGGTCTATAGAAAAGTATAAAATCTATAAGAAAATTTCTGTTTGATATTACAATTAGAATAAAGTGGTATCCAGTATATTTATTTTTAAGCGCTTTATGGTGCCAGTACTGTGTATAGGCCTTCCCTAATATTTGTTATTTCTTTAGTTTGTGAGGTTATCCAGTTTTGGCCATAGACTTTTTACATTGTCGTACTATCTCTTAATGTTCTGCCTTCGTCTTATTATTTGTCCGTTCCATTTTTAGCCTTATTCTGGCGATATGGTCTACATAGTACCATTGAGTACCACTAAGTAAAACCATCGCTTTCCTTATATCGATTTCTTTAATTAATGCTTTCATGGCTTCTTGCATAATTTAAAATTTACTTATTAGTCGTTTTGTAAATGTACCTATTGGGTATGACAGCTGGAAGAACATCGTAGCCATAATTGTATTCGCAAGTATTATGGTGTCTTCTTGTTTGTTAATATATTTGGTAATTTTGCAGATGCTCCTCATCGTCATTGAGTTCTGCTTTCTATTTATACATTTTTGTTTCGTTTTTTTAATTTTTATCTTTTGCGCCGGATATACGTATTCATTCACATTTTGTTTTCATATTTGGGTTTGTTAGATTTAGTTTTGGCACTATTAATTTTTGGTCCTATTTTTTGCATACAGTCTTTATTTTTTGCTGTTTATATTAATACCGTTGTTTGATTAGCCAAGTTCCTTAGAACTAAAGTGAATAACTGACGTGCTCTCGCTTTATCTAATTCCTCGATTAATAAGAAAGAGGTTGATTCATATACACCTTTAATAATTCCCTTATTTTGGACTTGATCATACTATGTGTATGTCGTCTGCTTTGGCGCTTCATTGATTTTGTATAATATTTAATTATAAAATATCTAATTTTTCCTAAAACTGTCTTTCCTCCTATTTCCAAATGTTTGCTCTTTTGAGCTCATTTTCACTTCATTTTGTTTCTATATTTTTTGTAGTCTTTTCTGGTCTTGGCTTGTAAGCATATTTTCCATTTATTTCTCTTTTTTAATTTCTTCTATCCACCAATTTTTATTACAAACTTTTGTTGTTTCGCAGCTTTCTTCAGCTGCTTCTAGTATGCTTTGCTTTGGATCATTTCATTCTTCTCCTATCTCTTTTTCTTTGTATCCATATTTATTTTTATTTGTATTTATTTCTGATATTTCTTTCACCTCTCACTTTCAGTCCGCAGCGTCTAATGTTTTTCCTTATTCATTTTCTGTCTTTTTTTTACTTTCCTTATCCTATAATAAGGAAAGTAATGTAATCGGCGGAAATTTCACCTACCCAGTTTTTCACATTTCTGGACGAATTATAGCCTCAGGACACCAAAAAAGTTGGTTTTAGCCATTGGTTCGTGTGTGTGTGTGTGTGTGTGTGTGTGTCTGTCGGTCTGTCAGTAAACAGGATATCTCGAGAACCGTAAGAGCTAAAGACTTGAAATTTGGTGTGTTACTTGTGTGTGGGGACGCAGTGCGAAGCTTTTGGTAAAAATCGGCAGAGCCGTTTGGTCGCAAGGTCGCAAAATCGGTCGCAAAGCGGTCGCGAATCTAAACGGTTGAAGATACAAAAAATGTATGAGAATAAAAATGATTTGTTATCAAGAGATAAACATGAATTTAAAATAAAAGTTGTTAAAATAGAAAATCGAAAAAAAATTGAAGCTCAGGATTTTTAATATACCGGGTGTTCATAAAATGTTTCGGAAAATTTATATTACCGGCTAGATCAAACCGAGACAAAAAAAATTACAATAAAATTTTTTGATCCAAGGTCAAATAAATTAGTTATAGCTGATTAAAAATTAATTAAACGGACCAATCACAGCGCGCTCGGAGAGCTACCGGGCCGTCTGCGGGAGGACGGGGGGAGCGCTTGGCCGCTAGGAGGGAGCACACAGGCGATAATGGCGAAGGCTGTGCGGCCGAGCTCGCACGGTTACCTTCAGTGACGTAGCAAAATCTTAAGTACGAGTCAATTATTGTCTTGTACTATTTATTTTAATCAGCTTTCGAGCGTTGGACTGTATATATATATATATATATATATATAATAGGATAAGGAAAGTCGTGTGATGTTCACACCAGATTTTTTTGTTATGTTTTCTTATTTGTCCCTTTATCTTTCCCGTTATAATAATATTTGACACGATCATCTATATAGTAAATTTTTCCAAAATATATGTTTCAATTTCTTTACTGTATTTTTGTTTGGTCTATAAGCTGCCTCTCTCGCTCTTTCTATCTATCTATCTGTCTATCTATATATATATATATATATATATATATATATATATATATATATATATATATATATATATATAATGGGTGTACAAATAAGTTTCCGCCGTTTTCAAAAGATGGCGCCACCGATAAGATAACATCGAAATTGTCAGCTGTAAAAAGTCGTATAGTATATGTTGACATCTGGCAACAGTATAACCTTTTAATACCTCTGACTTTTTGCTAGCATCACTTAGTTTTCATCGTGTTAAGATGTCAGGTTTTGAGCCAAATAAGCGTCACTTGCGGGAATTGCTAATTTACTTCTTTAATTTAAAGAAATCTGCAGCTGAGGCGCATAAGCTACTCGTAGAAGCATACGGTAATGTTAATTTGAGTGAGAGAAGTTGTCGGGAGTGGTTCCAGAAATTTAAAAGTGGTGATTTTGACGTGGAGGACAAAACACGTAGTGGAAGACCCAAAGTGTATGATGACACAGAATTGGAAGCTTTACTGGAGGAAGATCCTTGCCAAACGCAAGAAGAACTTGCACAAGAGTTAGGAGTGACTCAGCAAGCTATTTCACAACGTCTCAAGGCCCTGGGTATGGTTCAAAAGCAAGGAAATTGGGTTGCTTACGAACTGAAGCCAAGAGACGTCGAGCGTCGCTTATTCGCTTGCGAACAATTGCTCAAAAGGCAAAATCGCAAAGGATTTCTGCATCGAATCGTGAAGGGAGACGAAAAATGGATCCACTACGACAACCCAAAGCGTAGGAAGTCATGGGGTAAGCCCGGGCATGCCTCTACTTCGATGGCCAAGCCAAACATTCATGTCAAGAAGCTAATGCTGTGCATTTGATGGGATCAGCTTTGAGAAAACTATTACGAACTACTCCAACCTAATCAAACCGTCACCGGGGAACGTTACCAACAACAACTGATGCAATTGAGCCGAGCATTGAAGATTAAACGCCCACAATATGCCAAAAGGCATGGTAAAGTCATTTTTCAGCATGACAACGCTCGGCCACACGTTGCAAAAATCGTAAAGGAAACGTTGGAAGGACTGAATTTGGACGTCCTACCCCACCCGCCGTATTCACCAGACATTGCTCCTTCAGATTACCACCTATTCCGGTCGATGACTCAAGGTCTGGCTGAGCAGCACTTCACTTCTTACGAGGAATTGAAGAAATGGGTCGATTCGTGGATCGCCTCAAAAGACGAGCAATTTTTTAGACGGGGTATCCACTTGCTGCCCGAAAGATGGTCAAAAGTAGTAGAAAGCGATGGGCAATATTCTGAATGGCATTATTTGTACCTTTTTTTACAATAAATTCTTAATTGTTTATAAAAAAACGGCGAAAACTTATTTGTACACTTATAATAATATATAAAACAAGCCGACCTAGTATCGGCCGTTCAGCTAACAACATTGCCTTTGCGAACAATAGTGTACCGGTTTATCCTGAAACCCCAGTACGCCGTTGGTCACTGCAACTGAACATTTCGAAAAGCACCGTGCAGTAAATTTTAACAAAACATCTACATCTGCACCCATTCATTGTTCAGCTAATTTAAAAACTAAAAACAGTTAAGTGCGCTACTCAATAAAGATCTTGCGACGTCACACCGTGCGATTTTTTCTTTTGCAAATTCGTAAGAGTTTATGTTACGCAAATAAAAATGATTTCTGGCTTAAAGGCAAAAATTCGTAAAGTGATCGACAAACCTGAGCCACAGTTACGCAAAAAAAGTAATGGAAAATTTTGTCAGAAGAATTCAAAAGTGTCGAATGAGCTGTGGAGGGCATTTTTCTAATATTATATTCCACATTAAATGACAATGCTTATCCTTCAAAATAATGTCATAACTTTTCCAACTAATAAATAAATAAAATGTTTTTTTTTAATTAATTTCTACGTTTTTGGTTTTTTTTGAGGCGGGCTTTATATACTGCTTATTCGGTTTTATAATCAGCTACAGTCCTTCACTTCCTCTTTCTGTTTATTTGACTCCTGACCAGAGTAACCAGTATCCTTTTGTTATTCTCGTTATTCCTTGTCCTTTATTTTTCTACTTTTTTATACCTAAACATTCCAATTGTTGCTCTTCCATCTTTTCTATTATTTTTATTTGTTTTCGTGTATGTACCCACTTTTAATATACTTTTCTTATTTTTCAATTGTTTGTGTATTTGATTTTTTCCTTTTTCCCTTTTCTGTATTCGTCTTTCCTCATCTTATCTAATTTTTATCTTTTCTTGCGTTGTCTTCTTATTTGTTTTTCTTTTTTTTTTTTGGTGTTTTGTTTTAGGCTTCTATACATTAAAATGAGACGCATTATGTAGAGAGTAATATCGTCTGTCTGTCCGTCCTTTTATTTTTCAACTTTTGATCAAAGCAGCTTCCAAGCTGGAGACAAGTTTCTACTTCTGTCATTTCTGGCATCTATCAAGCCTTATAATTTTTGATCTGGGATAGATAGAGACATAACTTTTTCAGCATTCTTAATTTTTGTTTATGTATAGAAGCCCCGGACATCTATGTAACCGGAGTCCCACGTCCGTAGTTGTTTTGTTTGTCTCACTATTCTTTCTTCCTTTTTCTCTTAAGTGTATTCTTTGGATAGTTTTTTTTCTTCTATATCTTATCTTGATTCTCTTTCTATTGTTTCTTTTTTCTCAGTACTTTTCTAATGCAAATCTGTATGTTCTTCCACTTCCAAGTTATATAGTTTTCGATGTAGATTTTTGTTTCTTTTAACTTTCACAAGTAGTCACTTTATTTATGCCTCTCTTCCAATTTATCCTTTATTAATTGTCTTGCCACTAGTTGTCCATTGTGTTCGTCAAATTTTACTCTTTTAACTACTATACTACAACTCTTTTTATCATTGCTATCACAAATAGGTTGGGTGAACGGACCCGTGTTCATTCACGGAGCTCTCCGATGTCTGGCGGGTGGTCTACTCTGTCACCAAATATAATTGGATAGTTGTATTCATTTCGAAGCGCTTGCCATGTTCTTTAGTAAAATCGCCAAGAAACACATATTAGTAGCAATAAAGTAGCAAATAAAGGAACGTATAACCGTTGTAGGAAGAATTTTTGATGCCATTAAAAACATTTTCTAGGAAAAGCAAAAATATAAAAATTAAGCCAAAGTGTAATTTGTGAATTGTGCACAATTACAAATAAACAACTAAGCAAGTTGACTAATACAGAAATGCGGTTTTGGAGAAATAATGGAGAGAAAACAAGACAGAAAAACTTAGCGATACAACATATAGAGACCAGTTAAGAGTAGAGCGGTTAAAGAAGAAAAGCGATTAGGATAGTTAGAACATGTATGTATGGTATATAGAATTCAAAAGGACCAAATCATGCAATAGACATTTGAAGCAAAACCAGAATAAAAAATAGAGTAAGAAGATCAAAAAAAAGGTGAGAAATGTATCGCAACAGAAAGATGTAATTTGAACAATGACAACCTAATATTGTATCTTGGATAACTGGAATTAGTGGTGATATTTTAGTAAACTGTATTTAGAAAATCTGAACAAATACCTGAAGTACAGACTTAGCTTCTTACCCGTTAGTGCTATACCATAGCATGAAATCAAGAAAAACAGGTGTTTTTTATCTGTGTTTTTTTAATATCGTTTTAATACCAATAAAGACATTATTTTCCTGACTTTTAATTGCTCTCGCCGAAATTTTTTATGCCATTTTACTCTTTGTTTCAGTAATTGCAATGTCTGCATTTTTATTTCTGTTCAATATTCAACCAGTAAAGAATACATAGGGTAGAATTTTTCCTCTTACCGATTTGGTTTTCAAAACTTTAAAAAGGGATGGAACTCTAGCAGCCTCTGATATATATATATATATATATGATGATTTGGCGAGTTCTCTCAAGAAAATGATTAATGTAGACTATGACAAAATAAATTAAAATTTACAACAACTAATATTACATTGGACATATACTATATACAATTAACAGCAAACCACCTCGTTTAAATAGGCAGCAATAGCTAAGAAATTATTCAGATGCTTCAAAAAGAAGATAAATAAATGCTTTGAAATGATAAACTTTCCCTTAGTCCAATAAACTATTGACCGCTCTTGATAAGTTGTTATATATAACATTTTCAATTTTAAGAAAGGGAAAATCAATTTTTTTTTATTAACATAGTCTATTTACAATCTGCCTTAAGCGAACAATAATTAAATGGTGTAACAATTCATTGACCATTCTTTTAATTATATAATTAGCGAATTAATTGTATCATTATAATATATTGCAACATCGTATATGCAGAAAAAATATAAATCTAATCAAACCTGGTTGACGGGTCCCAGGGTTGTAAACGTTTCAGTATCTGTGTCTGTATCAGTGTCTCGATACTAAGGTTATTTTGTATTACATAATTAGACACATAGCACGGCGTGTTGACAATACATCTAAGCACTTTATTCTGGAACCTTTGAAAAATTCTTATGTTAGAGGTGCTGGTCGTATCCCACAGCTGAATACCATACGTCTAGATTTGGCGAAGAATGGTCCTATAAAATAAAAGTTAATTTTCCGTTTTCAGTTGCGATTTTCTGCCAAGTAACCAGTGTATTAAGCTAAATTTGATTACGAATTGCTTTCTTTTCGGTGAAAATGTGTTTACCTCTTATCAAACGTCGGTTCAGTTGCATACCGAGATGTTTAACATGTTCATTTTGTGGAGTGAAGGTATTATTAATGGCTATTGCTGGGCAGGTAGCTCTTCTTATGGTAAACGTAACGTGTTGATTTGGAATTGTCAACCTGGATTTTCCACCTTCTCAGCCAATCCTCGACCAAAGTTATATGAACCTAGAGATGTGTAGATGCAACTGTAGGGACGGCATCTGAGGCTAAGTTAGCCGTATCATCCGCAGTAGTTGTTAGATTGGTTGTAAAAATATCAGCTGTGTAGAGAGTATATAAAATTGGACCCACCTTGGAGTACTCCAGAAGTAATAGGGTGCAAATTTAAGATTTCATCTGCTTTCTAGATAGGATTTGATGATTTTATAAAAATAATGCGCCAAAACTTTTTAAAATTCTTTATCAAACTCCTGCTTGACGTTTAAGAAAACAGATAAACAATACTTTAGATTCCAAGGCATCTTTTACAGCATTGACAATCCTGCGTGCCTGCTCTATCGTAGTGTGTTGATTCCGAAATCTAAACTGGTAATTCGATATGAGTTTTCTTTCTTCCAGTATTGGTCTGAGCCGTTTGAGTAGTTTTTCAAATAGTTTTGATAGTACCGGCACTAGATTTTTGATCTGTACTATCCTACATTGTTTAAGTTCTTTTGCAGCTTTGAAATCATGGTTATTTGAGCCACTTTCTATTGGCTAGAAATGCATTTTAATCTAAGAACGGTATTTAATATAAAGGTTATAGCATTTAGACATTTGAGCGAAAGTTTTTATAGTACTTTTCCAGTAATTAGGTCTCAGCTTGGTGATTTTTTGGATTAAGTTGTCTTTTAATAGCTTGTTCCAGTTCTAGTAGTATAACATTTTTAATGGAAATTTCCATTTGGAACGGTACCTTTAGAAAATTATAGATTTAAGTTTCTTCATTTGGGCTTGGATGTGAGAGAAATGGCTTAAACGCATTTTCTAGATAGTTAGCAAAAGCTATAGTTTTGTCATTTACAGATAGTAATGCCTACTATGGTCGTTTTAATTTAGGACTGGTATTTTATAACGAGTAATCAGTAGGTCCCGTAGCAGTGGGACTGCTGAGATACTCTTGTACCGATTGATGTTTAATATCTAGCAATAATTGTTTGAGGTCTTGTGCTGTCATTCAACTTTCTTTTGTCTGCTATCGATCGCTTAATTTTCCACCATTTGCATAGTTCTAGTTTCTCTGCAATTTTTTCTTTAACTGTTATTAGGCAGATAACTGTGATTTCCGTTGTAAGAACATCATGAGTTGCTTACCAAGCGCCTTCCTATATGACTTTTGTTATTTTACGGACTGCGTTATCTAGATCTGCTTTAAATTTACGCGGCACATTCAAATTAATTGATTCGCCTAAATGTGTTCTAAATTTATCCCAGTTAATATGTTTGGAGTATAGCGTTGGTTCTTGTTAAATTTCTGTATACACAGTTATTACAACGGTAGAGTGGTTCGAAGAAAGATCTAGTAACGTCTGGGTCTTACATTGTTTAACGTTCATACCTTTGGTAATTGCGAAGTCAATGGCATTCCAAAAATCTGTTGGCTAGTAGCAAAATTAAATGTAAATAAAGCACGTTTTAGTAAAGAAGAGGACATTACAGTTTAACGCTCTAATAAATCAAGGTATGTATGTTTTCTCTTTTACTCCCACTTTTTATCATCTCAGTACTGTGTTTCAAAAACATAGAGGAAATATATAATTAAACAGCCGCCTTATCTCTCAATCAAAATTTCAATTATTTAAGATAATATTTGTCATTTAAAACTTTTGACTGTTACATTTGTACTTTCAAATAAATATTTATTAATTTCTAAAACAGACATTTATGTACTAATACAGGTTAAAACATAACCGGTGTTAAGAGATTGATAAAGGAACTGACTTGTCTAGCACTAAACCACATCTCGATTATATATCCTTTCAGAAATCAACAAGAATATACAATTTCTTCGAGTTAGTGTGTTGTTCCTTTCGAAACATGTAATGTCTTACTTCTTCTTCTTTTCTCGTTTCCCATTTATGCCTCACGGTGTTGGGCCCCTTATCCATTCCCTATAGGGTTTCCTCTCTCTTGCCATTCTTTTTACCTCCTCCATATTTTTTCCTCTTTTCCTAGCCGATAGCCTTACATTGTCTTTCCATTGTATTCGGGGTCTGCCTTTAGTTCTTCTTCCCTCCATTTTTGTCTCCATTATCAGTTTCAGGTATCTTTCGATGTCCATGCGGTGCTTGTTCTCAATTTCGTGGACAATTGGGTATTGGTTCAGTTTCTCCCTTATGCTGTTGTTTCTTATCTTGTCCCTACTAGTTTTTCCCAGAACTTTTCTGAGATATTTCATCTCTGATGCAGTTATTTTTGACCTATGTTTATCGGTTATTGCTCATGTTTCTGCTCCGTATATCAGAGTCGGGGTGAATATTGTTTTAAATAGGTGCATTTTTGCCTTGGTGCTTATTTATTCCTTTCCTATGATGGTGTTGTTTATCTGATAATAAATGTTATTTCCTTTGTGTATTCTATTGTTTATTTCGTCATCTATTCCATCATTTTTTATATATGCGCCTAAATATTCATATTTTTCAACATATTGTAGCTGAGTTCCATCCAGGAAAATGGGTTCTTCTATTTCTTCTCTGTTGTTTTTCTTGATATGTAGTATTTTACTTTTTTGTGTGTTTATTTCCATTCCCTTTTCCTCGAGGTTTCGTTTCCATACATTTATGTTGTGTTGTAGCTGTCTTGTGTTCGTTGCCATTACCAGGTTGTCGTCCGCATAAATTAGGTCTTGTGTGTTTGTAGGATTCGTATTGTAATACTCTAATCTTGATTTTCTAGTTTCATTTTTTGTTTTCCTTATTATACTGTTCATGTATACTATGAACAGTAAAGGGCTTAGGCTATCCCCTTGTTTTATGCCTTTCCCCATGTTAAATTCCTTTGACTTTTCCCCATTTATTCTGACTATTCCTATTGTTCTTTTATTCATGCTCTTTATTATTCTTGTCAATTTGGGGCTTGCTTGTAATTCTTCCAGGGCTTTCTATATTTGTTCTCTCGGCACCTGGTCGAAAGCGGCTTTTAGATCCAGAAATGCTAGAAACAGGTCTCTGTTCTTGTCTATCATTTTGCTGATTATTAGCCTAATAGTGTGTATGTGGTCTTGCGCCTGTTTCCCTGGGCGAAAAGCGGCTTGTTCGTCCTCTAATTTTTTCTTCTATTTCGGCTTTCAGTCTCTTTTCTATTATTTTGGAGTATATCTTTAAACTCACCGATGACAGGTATATAGCCCGGTAGTTTTCACAGTTTGTGGTGGCTCCTTTCTTATGTATGGGTATTATTATATTTTTTTGCCAATCCGATGGGATCGTTTCCGTTTCCCATGCTTGTTGAAGCATTGTTTTCAGCCACATCATTACTATATCTCCTCCCTTTTTTATTAATTCTGGGGCGATGTCATCTTCCCCTGCTGCTTTTTACATTTCTCATTGTTTTTACCGCCATCCTGATTTCTTCCTCTCTTATATTTTCTTCTTGTTGTTTGCTGTTCTTCTTGTATTTCTCTATCTGCTTCTTGATCATTGGCCTTCAGGTTATTGTGGAATTTGCTTTCGTAATGTCTTTGTCAGACTTCTAGGACTTCTTGGGTTGTTGTTGCTATATATCCCTTTTGGTTTGTTATATTTCGTGTTGGTTTTGCTTGGTTTCCTTTTAGACTTTTTATTACGCTCCAGAATTGTTTTTGGTTCTCTACATAGTTTTCTTTTATTTTTCTTCCAAACTCATCCCATGTAGTTCTCTTTGCTACTTTTACTGCTTCTTTGGCTTAATTTCATTTCTGATAGTAATGTATTTTGATTTCTTCTGTGTTAGTTCTTTTGAAGATTTGCCATGCTTCTTTTTTCTCTTTAATCTTTTGTTTTACGTCTCGATTCCGCCACTTAGTCTTCTTTTGTTTGTTGTGCTTGATCTTTATTCCGCATATTTCTTGGGCCGTTTGGAGTAGGGTTCTCTTAAATAGGTTCCATCTTTCCTCTAGTTCTAGTGCGTTTAGTTTCCTCGTTAATGTTTGCTCGTATCTTTCTTTCGTCTGGGGTTTTTCCAACTCTGTTATTTTTGTGCCTATATAACTTTTCTCGATTACTCTTGTAGGTTTTGTAATTAGGGTGTCTGCTACTAGGAGTCTGTGATTCGTAGATAGTTCTACTCCTCTTATTACTTTTACGTCCTATAGTGCGTATCTCATTCCTTTGGTTATTAGGATGTAATCGATTACCGATTTGTGTCCTAGTGCTTCGTTCTCGTACGTGATTTTATGGATGTTTTTATGGTTATACCATGTGTTTCCAATCAATAGCTGATTTCTTATGCAGAAGTCTATCATACGTTCGCCGTTGTTATTTAGTTCGTCGTTTATTCCATAGCTACCCATTGTTCCATATCCTATTTCTTTGTTATTTCCTATGTGGGCATTCCAGTCTCCCATGAGTATTACGTGTCGGTTCTTGGTCTGCATGTTTTCTAGGGTCCTTTGTAGCTGTTCGTAAAAGTGTTCTTTATCATTTACAATGGCATTTTCTGTTGGGGCATAGACCTGGATGACCCCTGTTTTTTCCTGTAGTTGTGTATCCATTGTAATTATCCTCGAGCTTACTGCTTCCCAGTTAGTGACTCTCGTTTCCAGTTCACAACTAGTAATTATCCCTACTCCCTGTGTTGCTCTTCGTCCTACATGGGATCCTGCGTATCTTAGGGTATATCCTTTGTCCAGCATCTTCCTGCCGTTCCCCTTTTTCTTTGTTTCTGCTAGTCCTAGAATATGAATTTTGTACTTTTGCATTTCTTCTGTCAGTTCTATTTCTTTTCCTGTCAGCGTGGTAATGCTCCATGTTCCAAGTCTTATTCCGTTTCTAGCTTTTGGTCGTCTTTGTTGGTTCCATCCTATTCTGAGGCTTCTCTTATTTGTATTATCCATTTTATTAATTTGTGAGGTAAATCTTCGCGTCTAATCCATCCATATCCATCTCGTATTTCTCTCGAATTTTTCTGAATCTTATTAGCAAGTTATATAGAGTAGGTGATTGGTCCAACTTCTCGCTTATGGTCCCTTCGGACCGACCTTTATCCGTATCCCTGAACGGGCCCCTTACAGGGTGCTATCAGCCGGGCCAACTGAACCCTGTTTTTTTCTAGGAGGTGTTACTCCTCCATCACTCTCCATTCATCCTGGCTTATGACAGGCAGAGCCTGGGTCCATTATTGGATCCAGGTTGGCTGGGTTGTAATGTCTTACTTATAGGAATATTGTTTAGAGACATAGAGACATTACAATTTTATGGAGTATCTGCGATATCAAAACACATAAAGGCCTTGTACATGTTCTCTTTGTTTCTTATTTTAACGTACGATGCTAAAATAAGTCACCATATATTTAGAATTGAAACCCATTTATTTTATTTCTACTTAAACTCTGAGCAGCAAAAAATAAATTCCAATGCCACAAAAACAACAGCGTCAAAAACTAAAATTTGTCATAGAAGTATGGGGTTGCAAGCATTACCAAATTATACAAAATCGGTCGTAACGTAACAAATAAAATACCAGAAAATGATAACACAAGCAATTTGTTAATCATCAAAGTTTATGGGTCCATTCGTCCTTAGAAGATTAAACGAAGTTTGTTCAAGTTCTGCGGTCTGCAAATTTTCTCTAAAAAAGTACGTACATAAAAAAGTTGAAACTTCATTTTTAACATTTTTAACAATGTCGTCGCCATGATTCCATGGCTGTTGAGAACACTTCTTTAGGGGTATGTCCTTCCTGCTGAAAAATCGTTAATGCAACAGCGACTGGATTGGAAAATGCTACGGAGAATGTTTTTCATGGTCGGAAATTTATGGCGGCATTACGTGTCAACATGTTTTAAGACATCCTCATCTTCGAAACTTTCAGCTTTGTCAGGTCATCATATAAAATGGCCTCCACGGATCCTACAGAAATTCTAAGTTTAGAGGCGATATCACGCACACCTAGTTGACGGTTTTCCATAACGACAGTTTTGATCCGGCTAGTTCGTGACAAAGACTGCTTCGATTCATTACCACACATCTCTCAACCTTCTTTAAACTCTGACATCCACAAACCCACATTTTTAACATTTATAACGCCTTGAGGAGAAAACGGATGACTATACGTTGTTCTTGGACACTAAGCGTCACCGTTTTAAGTATACAAAACAACACTCACTATAATGGCGGTAATTCGACCTGAGTACATTGCATGGTCCTGCCATGTATCTTACAAATTCAGAAATATTTTCCTCTTCTATTCAAATTGTATGAAAATATTTAATAAGAGTGGAGGCGTTCAGGGTCGTTCAAGATCTGGAAAACTACGTTCAGTTCGAACTGTTCAGGTACTCAAAGCCATAAATCCCGAAATCTTCTTCCCAAAAAGAAGATTATATTTCGGGACGTACAAATTTTCAAAATTTCGATGTCTCGTACTATTAAGTAAGATCTAGGACTACCTGCTTAGGAAAGACGTGCGGGACATTTGCTGGCAGATGCTTTAAAGAAAGTTAGGAGAGAAAAGGCATAATAGCCACAAACATTTTTATTTACGGATGAAAAATTTTTTACAGTAGAAGAACGTTCTAATAAGAAAAAATTACAAAGTATACGCTAGGTCTCAGCTAGTGCCGGCACTGTACACAGTGAGATACCATTCAAATTACGCACACTGTTTGAGTTAACCAATCAGAACAATTTCCATTATTTGTGCAGCTGGCACATTCCTTCCTCCTGGCATTATTTATCCCCGAAAGTTTTTTAAGCAACACATGCTTTCTGAAGCATCTTAAGCGGCACTGGGCTTGGCAAATCCTTCAGGCTGGTTGTCATCTGAGTTATTTTCAAAAGTGATGGACCACTTCGTCGGTTTATCACATAGCAGAAAAAAACATCCAACTCTGCTAATTTATTATATATGATTCATATGCTTATTTATCCATTGAATTCATTGACAAAGCTCGTGCTGCAGGGATCACAATTTTAATGCTGTTATCTCATTGTAGCCACCCAAGGCAGCCTAGAACTCTCCAGCTGACACATAGATGCTAAATTATCCAAAAAAAAAACAATTACTATCTACAGTATCGCAAGTTTAATATATGTGTCCCATGATGCAGCGAAATCTGGTTTTATGAAAACTGGAATTTTTCCGTTCAATGGCCAAATCTTTACGGCAGCTGATTTTAGAAGCTGTTGTTACCAACGGCCCTTTCACATCAGAAATCCAATCTCCTGAAGAGTTAGGTTTTGAAATTTCATTAACTGAGCGGCACGCTTCGGCAGGACGAAGTATAGCACCAGGGAAACCGAGTCCGGCGACTGAAGACAACTGCAGTTCTCTATCCATCAAGCTCAGCCTCGTTTTTTGTATCACCAAAAAACATTCGGTGGTTTCCCAAAGTTTTGAAAGAAAATCAAATCGAAGGACAGTAGGGAAAAAAGTCTTCATTATCACTAGCTCACCAGTAAAAGATCTAAAAGAAAATACAAGAGAAACAGAATAGGCCTAAGGTTAGGTCTAAAATACAAAAGAAAAACGTCAAAAAAACGTGTTTTCGAGAGTCATGGGAGCCTTCTAACCCAACTTAGTAGATGACAAAGACGACGTGAACTGGGTTAGACATTTTATCACGGCAGAGGAATTTCTAGGCAATAACGTTGCACCAAGCCCCCCGGGTGTTGCTTATATTGTGCAAGTTTTGAAAGTGAAAGACGATAACGTAACGGATAAACTTTCTAAAAAAATCAAAGAAATCATGTATTCCCGCAGTAAAAGACGAAAATTACGTAAAAATTCAACAAATAAAAAAAATATTGCCAAACCAATCATTTCCTCGCAATATAAGCTTTGTCTAAAAACAGATTTGTGTTTAATTAGAATTAAAAGAAAACCCTCTAAAACAGTGTATTTTTTCTTGCCCCACTGTGTATCTGCGGTGGTACATAGTGAATCAGATGCAACCTTTTTTTTAAATTTGTTGTAAATTTATTTGATGTAATAAATAAGAACTTAATAATTGTTAATACTTTTGAATAATAACCAAGAAAAATTTCAAATAAAAATTCAAACCGAACATGGTAGTATAGAAGAAAATTTGTATTTTATTTTTTCCGTTCCACTGAGTACCACTCTCCCCTAATGGTTTTATCAGGAGTTTGTTATGATGACATGACCGATATTTGTTTTTGTAACAAGGGAATTAAAACTTTGGCTGCTATGTATCAACAAAATGTTTTGGGAAGTGAGCCTTCCATCTTTCAGCAAAACCCAGCACCCGCCCAGAAATCACGGGCAATTCAAACTTGGCTGAGCAACATTGTGCCTCGTTTTCTAACAGTAGGAGATTGGCCCTCTGATGGCCTATTCGATTACAAATTATGGATAATTTTAAAAGGCACAGTTTGCTCAGAAAATACTGATTTTGATTCTTTGAAGGGAGCCCTGACGGCTGCAGTTCATACTTTTCCAATGTATGTAGTCACAAATGAGTATCTCGGACGTCTTAAAATTTTGAATAAATCCATTGTAATTATACTTACCATTAACCATTTAAAAATTGTATGATTTTTTTGTAGATACTGTTTACTTGCAAATTAGTGTTCAAACATATTTAATCTGAATTATTGTTATATTTTTGCCACAATACATTCGTTAATTGATTTTAGTTTTCTAATCATTACGCGTACAAATTGAATTAAACAGCAAGTACTGTAAAATTTTCTTGGATAGTGAACCATAAAGAATAAAACACTAAGTCACGAATACCAGATAACTAATGTAGATCTGTAAGTTATTTTCACTTATAAAAGCAATTTACCTATAAATAAAATTATGTTAAAAATGCGCGACTAAATAATTGCAGAAACGTTTTGTTATTTGTTGTTATTCTGCTCAATATCTAAAGTCCACGAAAGTAATTTATAATTTATAAGAACGGCCAGAACCGTTACTCAATCAAACCCATGGAAATTATTCACCTTCACGCTTGGTGGTTATCATTAACTTTGTAATACAAAACATTTCGCAAAAAAAGTAGGAACGGTTTTAAAACAACACAAAAACGTCAAATTTTTAGGTCAAGAACAACAACGTATTAATACATTAGCCATAATTGTTGTGTTCTATATGGTTATCCAAATTAAACTGTAGGATTTAAATTGAGCCCCGTTTACGTTCTGTGAACGTTAGAGGTTTGCATTTGCACAGTTGGAATTTAAACGCATGGCAAAGTTTACCACAGACTACCAAAAAATGCCATACATTTATGAAATGGGTTAAAGAACACAAAAGTTCTTTTCATTTTTGCAAAACACTAATACTGAGCGATAACTCTCATTTTTTCAAATGGCTTTGTGAATCATCATATTCGTCGCATCTGGAATTGTGAAAATCCACAAGTTATTCGGGAAAAACTAATGCATTGCTCGGTATGCTAGAGGAAGCATTAACCTGTATTTTTTTTTAGAACAAAGCTGGCTACTCTGTTACTGTCGATAGAGGGCTGTAATCGGGAGATGCTAGACAACTTCTTATTCAATGAAACCAACCAGTGTAACTTGAATGACATGTGGTTTTAACAAGATGGAGTCACACAACACGTGAAACATTCACTTCATTTTAAGCTTAAACGTGTTATCTCGCGGTTTTGCGATCTAACCCCATTATACTTTTTCCTTTGGGAACTATTTGAACGGAAGGGTTTATGTCAAAAGCTTGCTGCGATTTCAGAAGTAAAAAAGAATATCACATGGGCAATAGCTGAATTAAATCCGCATTTATCGGAAAGCATTTCAGAAAACTTCGCTAGAAGGCCGACACGTATTTAAACGTAACTGACAAGTCTGTAATTTACACTAATAACAATTATATTCGGCTAGTTCTAATATTTTGTGTTTTAATCGGGAAAAACATTTTGAATTCCAATTCGGATCACCCTATATATTACCGAATTATCATTGTGGTGATTACCGGTGTTTTTAGAAATACAAATCTAAATGACCATGAAATACTAAAAAAACAACAAAATTTTGTAAAATTATTCAACGGCGAATTGAGTATTTAGACAGAGCTATTCTTTAACAATGAATTAGACAAACTGGTACCACGATATAAAAAATATGTAAATTTAGATAAATATGTAAGATAGCAATGGTCATAATTTTTGTATGAAACAATTATTTAACTGGTTTTACATATTTACATTTGCTGGTTTTATGTAAACAAATTTAATCTTTCTATCTTATTTCTGTCTTCTACGCCTTCTGTGCTAAAAATAACCGTAATTACTAGAGTTACATGTTTACTTATAAAACGTTAACCATCTTAATAATCCAAAAATATTCCTGATATTTTGTTCACTATAAGCCAAGGTACAACGCATTAATAACAATAACTTATACATCGGTCAAAAAATGAATAAGAACAGACTCAACATTCAGTTCAAAATGTTTAAAATTGCTTACGAAAATATTTTTTTACCACAAACACAAGCTGTTAATTAGCTTCGAGGATTCAAAAAAGGCAGAGGGTATGTGGGTAATAATAAACGATAAAAAATAAAATGTTAAAAAACTACGTGATTTTATAAATATTTCGAAAAGAATTTTAGTAAGATGCTTAGAGTCAGAACTTGGAATACCCAAAGCAATGGTTTATCTCGTTTTAAACAGTAATTTTGTCTGCTAAATTCAAAGTTTGTTCCACATCTATTGACAGATGATTAAAAATTGTACCGAATTTGGCATTGCAAAGTAATTAGAGAAGCTCGAAGAGATAAAAACTTAATAATAATTGTAACTGGTGATGAAACGTAGCGTTTTCAATGTAATCCCAAAACCAAGCGCCAAAGTGCTGAATGGCGCCCACCAGATAAAGAAAATCCAAAAATTTCGTTTGAAGAAATTAAAAATCAAAACAACGCTCATTTTTTACAATTCCAAGATTGTCCACACAGAATTCGTTCCCAGTGATGGTACGGTTAATGACAAGTATTATTTTTTATTAATGTATTGAAGCGTTTGATGGGCCACATTCGTCGTGGTCGCCCTTAATATCTGGAATCAGCCAGTTGGCGATTGTTGCGTGATAGCGCACCTTCTTATTGTTCGTCTATTTTTTTTTTGCTTTATCAGCCCTCGTATTTACCCGATTTGCTCTTGGAGATGAAAGAAAACCTTTCTGCATCAATGGAAGACATTCAACGGCCAACTACCATCAATCTTCACATCGAAATGTTTGATTTATGCCATACAAAAGTCACTTAATGCACTTGTTAAACCAAAAAATTACTTATTTAGAATAAATAAAATTATTTTGTCAGACTTTTTAGTCGTTTCAGTTGCTTTGGTTAGAGGGTGTAGTTTCAAATTTAATACTTTGCGTATATGTTGACTATCTTGCCGATCCATTAACATATTTTATTTCACTACTGTATTTATATTTGTTTCTTCTTCTTGATATTAGATTGATGAATAGCTATTCGATGTTTTTTAAAAACATCACTAGATGTAGGTCACTTACTGTTGGGTATTTTCCCGGTAGATGCTCAATCAACCAACTTATTTAAATGGAGATAGATTTTTCCCACCTACAAGCGGTTACCATGGTAGGTCATAGAGCCTGGATAGAACTATAGAACGGAGACAGCAGGTATCTCATCTCTTGTCGGCAATAGATTAGACTACACAATGTTCCTTATGGGAGCGGGCGTTGTCATAGTAGATGGTAATGTGTTGTATAATTTAAAAGCCAGACAATCATGCATTTTTCCTTCTTCATTATTTTATTATGCGATATTTACTTTTATACCTAATTATGGGTACTTCTTATTACTTCTTTCACTCGCTTCTTTGGATTTCCTATCAGCACCACAAAATTTGGTACCGTCCCTCTATAGCACTACCTTCATAATTTGATTTGCACACTGAGAGCTGAGTAGATTATGAGCGTTCTTGATTCAGTTTTCCTTTTACAATGTTGGGTGGATCACCCGCATTCTCTATTCTTTAACATTAATCCTTCGCATGTGTTTATTGCATTATCATTTCTAATACATTAATTATTTTTTTTCTTTGTGACTTAAAAAGTTTTCCCATTTATTAGGTTTGCCTCTTTTCTCTTGTGTCCAACTTTCTAATATGCTGCATGCTCAAAACGTAAGTTCTTAAATTTATTTCTCATTGTCAGACCCATTACTTTGCTGTGATATGTTCTCCATTTTCATTTTGCAATTTCGTAAAATATATTTTCTGTCCTCTAGAGCACAAAATCAACCCTCGTTCGATTCAAAAACCTTCTGTGTTATAAAATTAAATATTTTATTTGTTACTTTCCAATCTTTTATTAACATTATTATGCTTTTCTGCTGGAAAACTTGTTTTATATTTGTCTGTTTCCTTTTTCATTTATCTCAAAATTTTGCATACTTGTAGTCTTGAAGTTCTCTTTCTTTTAAAATATAACATTTTCACTATGTTAATTATATTATATATATCTCGCGAACATTCTCTAAATTTTTCTTTCTAATTTTTTTCTCACTTGATTGTCCTTCAGCTTCATATCTTAAACGAACGCGTTCAATCTTTTTTAATTTTCTTTTAATTTTCTATTTTTTATATACTTTTAGTCTTTTATTAATATTTGTTTTGGTTTTCTATTCTTTTTATTTTTGGTTATCTCCTCTTTGAAACTTCTCAACTTTTTTTGAATTTGTTGACTATGTTCGGGCATTACCCGTTCTACCTCGATCACACGATTCGCCGTCTGTTGACTCCAATATTAAAGTCCAAATAGGGCCATATTGAGTAAGCAGACACAAAAGAAAGCAGAGAATTGAGAAGTTGAGTGAAACAGCAGAAAGTGCGGGAGAGCAGAGAAAACGCAAATAACAGATGAACAGTGAGTAAATTGATGTAGATAATAGTTAATTGAGATTAAGGATTTTGAGAATAAAGTCGAAAATTGCATGAGACAAGTGTAGATAAGAGATAAGAGAAATAAATACAACTGGAGTGACCTCCACAACAAAAATTTCTGGGTAGGCAATACACTATACACTAAAATAATGTAATTCACAAACGTTAGTGTAAAGCATAGCAACTAGAAGAGGGCTGTTGATAGATAGGTGACAGACCTGCGACGGGGGGACTGGGGTCTGTCACTTTACGCAATCAACGACAGACTTGAAGATGAATGAGATGGAGAGAATTGAGATGTTCCAACAAATAGAAAAGAACATGAAACAAATGAACGAGAAATGTTATACATTTGTAATGGAAATGAAACAAGTGAGGGATGAAAATTAGAAACTAAAAGAGAACATGGTACAACAGGAGGGGAGAATAACTAACTTAGAAAGAGAGATCAGGAGATATAATAAAAGAAGTAGTAGATGAGGAAAATGAAAGCACAAGTAGGGCAGAGGCAAAAGTAACTAGTATAATACAAAAGATAGAAATTGACAAAATGATGATTTAGACCAAACGAGAAGAATCGGAAAATATATGAAAGACAAGAAAAGACCAATTTTGGTTAAGTTAACTAAAGTATCAATACTACAAAATGAGAGAAAGCTCAAGGAAACAGACATATGGATTGATGAAGATTATACCAAGGAGGTATTAGAGGAAAGAAAAATGCTAATCCCACAAATGAAAGAAGCGAGGAATAAAGGATATATAGCACAGCTAAAATATAATAAATTGATAATTAACGATGAAATATACAGAGCAAATGATTTGGTAAATAAGGAATAATTGGTAAAGGACCATAGGACTGAAAGCAATGCATTAAAAAGGAACAAGTTTTGAGGAACAAATAAGAAAATAACCCGAACCGGACGAAAAAACTATTAGGTATAGATATGCAGGGGGGTAGCGACAGGATTGGAAACTTGGAGTTTGGAATACAAGAAGCCTAACGAGAAAAGAAGAAGAAGTTATATACGAGCTTAACAGAACAGGAATAGATATACTAGTACTAGACAGAGGGAAAGGAGAAAAGATATTAATGGATGGACACAGGTTAATTAATATACACCGGAGTGAAAGGAAATGTAAGAGCGGCAGAAGGCGTGGCATGCATTATAAACAGGAATTTGAGTGATAAGATCATAAACTAGTCAGGGTGGCCAGAAAGAATTCTAGAACTAGAGATGCAAGGAAAAGAAAGAATAACGATAATTTCAGTCTATGGACCCGATGAAAACGAGAAAAAAGAAGTAAAAGATAAATTCTGGAATGAATTAACAATGATAACAGAAACAAGCAAAGGGAAAATATTCGTAGCAGGTGACTTCAACAGTAGAGTGGGGAAGAGAGAAAATGATACAGAAAAGGTGATAGGAAAATTTGGTGAAGATAAAAGGAATAACAACGAAAAGAGATTAATAGAATACTGCTCCCAAAACAACCTGATTATAGCAAACTCATTCTTCCAACATAAAAGATACACACATACACACGAGAGGTTAAAAGTAGAGATGAGAGATCTATATTAGAATACATACTAGTAGAAAAAACAACAGACACACAGTGAAAGATGTTAGAGTTAAAGAGGAGCTGAGATATACAGCGACCATTACCTATTAGTAGGAAAAATAAAGAGGCCAGAAGACCAGAAGCAAACAGTAAAAGAAGAATACACAGTTCAGAAAGAAACAATAAGAATCTATAAACTACAAGAAACAGAAACAGCAAGGGAGTATGAGAACATAATAAGCAGAGACATACTGGTAGATGAAGAGAAGTTTGAACAGTTAAAGGTAGAAGAGATGTGGAACAAGATAAAGAACACTCTATTAAAAGCAGCAAGGTACGCATGCGGTGTAATTAAGACAAGCAAACATATGAAAAGAACCGCCTGGTGGAACGAAGAAATAAAAGGACAAGTTAAACTAAAGAAGAAGAGGTGGACAGACTACTTAGGGAGAAAATCAGAAGGTACCTACAATGCGTACAAAGAACAACGGACAATAATAAAACACATGGTAAGAGAAGCGAAAGGAAGGCGTGGAAAGACTTTGGCGAAAAACTAGAAAAGAACAGTAGAGCAAACCAGAAACTATTTTATAAAGTTTTAAAAAACCTAAAGAAAGGAAAAACAACAGAGAACATAGTAATAAAAGATAAAAATGGAAAGGTATTGAAAAATCAACAGAAGTAGTGAACAGATAGGGACAATATTTTCAAGAACTTCTACAGACCCAAGTCATGATTAAAAAAGAAAATACACAGATAGAAGATAGACGCCAGAATACAGGAAATGAGAAGAAGAATGTATAACGGAAGAAGAGTTAGTAACAGCATTAAAGAAAATCAAAAATGGAACGTCACCAGGACATGACGGAATCACAGGCGAAATGTTAAAAAAAATGGGAGAACAAGGAATTAAGGCACTACTAAAAATGTTTAATAAAATATGGAAAGAGGAGAAAATACCAAAAGACTGGAAAGTAGGACAAATTGTCCCAATATTTAAGAAAGGAGATAGGAAGATATGTAGTAACTACAGAGGCATAACGCTGCTCAGTATTCCTTTAAAACTGTATGAACAAATACTTGAAGGTAAACCCCGAACTGTAATAGAACCAACGTTATTAGAAGCACAAAACGGTTTCCGTAAGGGTAGAAGCGCACAAGACCATATATTTACTGTTAAGAAAATAATTACAAAAACATTCCAATACAACGAGAAAGCTGCCTTTGGCATTTATTGATCCCGAGAAAGTTTTCGATAGAACGCCTAGAGAGAGAGTGAGGAAAAGTTTGAGCAACAGAGGAGTAAGCTTAAAAGTAACGAGGGTAATTAAAAGTTTGTACCAAAGACAAGGAATTACGTGATAAATAATAACAGAATCTCAGAAGAGTTTGACATAAATGAAGGTCTAATACAAGGAGGGGTAATGAGCCCGGTACTATTCACCATCTTTATAGACGAAATAATACGAACATGCCACCAGAGAATCAAAGGGTTAAATGTAGGATACAGAAAATTACAACCCACATTCATACAAGATTGTGCATTTGCAGATGATATTATAGTAATGGCAGGAAGAAAAGAAGAACTACAGCGAAACCTATTGATATGGAACGAAGAATTAACAGATAACGGAATGAAGATGAATATCAGCAAAACAAAAGTAATGACCATTGGAAAAGATCACCAGAAGATAAATATACAGATAAATGGAAAGGAGATCGAACAGATAAAAAATTTTAAGTATCTAGGGGTTACTATCGATTATAATGGACGACAATAAATAGACATAACTGAACGGACAGAGAAATGTAACAAATTATATTATGCAATGAATGTAAACTTTATAAATAAACGAGAGGTGTCACAAAAAACCAAACTTACAGAGTACAAAACAATCTTTATACCCATCATGACCTATGGATGCCAATCGTGGGTACTGACACAAAAAATGAAATCAAGATTGGAAGCCACAGAAATGAAATACCTGAGAAGAGTGAAAAGTGTCATCCTGAGAGATAAAATAAGAAGCAAGCATATAAGGGAAGAATTAGAGATCAACCCAATAACAAGTTTCATCGAAGGACGACAATTAGCGTAGTGGGGTTATTTGCAACGGATGGATCAAGATAGACAAGTCAAACAAATATGGGAAACGAGAAAAGTAGGCAAAAGAAAACAGGGAAGGCCACAATAAACATGGGACAATGTCATAGGAAAAATACTAACAAGGAAAGGAAAAACAATGATGGAGCCAAAGGCAATGACAAGTAACAGAAAAGAATGGTATAAATTTGTACATAACTAAATAAGTTAATTAAGTTAAGAAAGTAGGTATATAGGTATTATAAAACATAATGTATTTATTTTATTTTATTTATTTTATTATTTCTATAAGCTAACACCATTTCAACAAAGCAAAAGACTGTTAGCTTACCAACAGGTTCGAATCAAACAAAAAATTTTAAACACAAAAAAGGAAACCCAACAGCAAAAAACTAAAGAACTTAAGACGATAATCTAAGTTTGAACAAATATAAAACTAAATTAGAACATTTTCATTTATTTTTATTCATATGGGTAACCAAACCTTCTTTTTTATTTTCATATGTATAATAATTTTCTGAAAATGTTTTATTTCATAGTATAGAACATTTTTTATTTTACGTGCACAATTGTAAAATAAAAACTTCTTACTTGGAGCATTTTACATTATGTTGTTGCACAACTTATCGGAAAGTATTCTATAGTGCAATACTATTTGAACCATGCCAAACTTATCTGGATAGAAATATCTAGATGATTTTAGTCGTGAGAGTATCATAAGTCAAGCTGGCAGCAGTGTTTTGCAACGGAAAATTAGTACGTGCTTAAAAATGCCCTTAATTTAACGCGGCCTTCCAGAATCTTCTGAATAAACAAAATGGGCAGTGGTATTTGAAACGCTGTTAAGGACCCTCGAACAACAGCAGATGATGGTGTAGAAGTGCCTCCAACGGCATTTGCATAATGTGGAGCCAATAAGAGGCTCTCAAAAAACCGGTAACAGAGATCCGCCTGCTTACAGTGGTAATTTACTGACAGTGATACAACTGAAATATGGATGGGTTCGTCCAATCAATTAGGTAATAAATTATTTCAACAGACTGTAAAATATGGGGCAGTTAGCATAATGGTGCGTGGTGATACTTTGTGTTGCGTATCGTGTATAATGCAGACCACGAATGCCTACCGCTAAATTTCAGTTACTGACGTCGGTGACAGAAGAATAACAATAATACTCAAGAAAAGATTAAAGATAAAAATTTGATCGATATCATAATTGAAAGGTTAAAAGCATTGTCAGTGATGTTTAACCAAATATTAATTGTAGGTTTTATTTGGATATTTAATAAAATTTGTTGTGCAAATTTTGTATCTGTCACACACCCTAATAGATACATGCATACAACGTTTTAAAAATTATAAATCGAATCTCAGATATCTTTTTCAGGGCTTAATTAAGGTTTTTAGCGTCTGAGGTTGACAATTTTTCACCCGTCACAAAGAAATTGATGGTTCAGACAGAATATTTATTTGGTTTTTAATTTTGGTTACATACAAATACTTCAATACAATGTTCACATATATTTATACCAATAATGAAAAATAAAATAAACATACTTTTTGGCCCGCCATTTCTTCTTGTTCTATTTATCTCAACAAAAAAAAATTGAAAAAGGTAGACTCTACGTCCCATAACTTCAATAATGTTAAGAGTTTTTGTGAATCTAATTGCGTTTTTTCGGTTTGGTATTCTTATCTTCTTTATCAATAATTTAAATACACACACTCCTCAGGGATTTTTTTATCTAAATCATAAGTATACTTTTCCAATGGCTAATTTGTTCCCCTAAAAACACGAAATTTTTGTGTATTCTATATATATATATTGGTTTTTTTTCGTACTAAGTCGAGCTTCAGAGAATCAATTGCAGTATAATATGTATCTATTGCGAAAGCTTATCTTATAGAAAATTCGTAATTTCCTTTTTGGTTTCACCAAAAGCTTTTGCCTTCCCCTTTCTTATATTTGTTTTGTATACGTCAATTTCACACAACAATTTTGCTTTGCTTTCTAACCTTAAAAATTCATTTTCGTTTCGCACGAAAAATGTTTCTAAAATCTTCTAAAGTACCGTATAGAATAATGACCTTCACTGCATTTGTACCTTTTCTTTAAAGCCTTTCACTTACGTTTCAAAACTTTACAAAACATTATTCCAGAAACATATCGTTAATGCCATTTTAAGGCTCTTAAGTTTTTCCAATATCACATTTGTTTCTTACTGTGCGTTCTTAGTTAGTCTAATCACCATTTATGTGATTATGGTACAATATGTATAGTACTTTACTGGCATCAGCACTAACACTCCATCGACTTGCCGACCAATTTTTTACGGTAAGAAGTCCTTTTTAAGGTATGACTGCAAGATATCCTATTTTCGGTTAAAGATCTAAAAGTTATAGCTTTGCCATTCTAAAGGAAAAAAATTCAACAGAGTATTTACTTGCTGCTCTCCGCAGCTGCAGAGCCAACTTGTTGTAAAGGGATGTATGTAGCCCCAGGATTTATTTCTATTTTAGTCTGAAAGTCTTTGCAGCACTTAAACGTTGCCCTAACTTTGTCCTCTACAGTATTTAGATTAAGATCTACGGTCAACGTTACAGCGTTCACCATAACTTTACCTGCATTGTCAACGTAAAAATCATTTAACAGAAGTTCCAGTAGACAGTATATAACGTATTACAAAAGCTAGTTGGTCTGGCGCTGAGTCCTCAATTTTAGAATTAATCCATAGTGTCCCAATAAGTATTTTAGATGAGATTTTTATTAAAATCGTTGTTCCTAAGCCCCTTACCACAAATATACTGATAAAAAATTTCCCCATTTAGCGCAGTACTCGTTCCATCTTCGAGGGTCAAAATTGCAAAATTTAAGATTCCGTGATTTAACCAGCTCAATGGGTACATGCAAAAAAGTTCATTTAAGTAAATTGAATTACCAAACTTTTTTTGGACTGACTAACCGTTTCAGCCGGGGACTGGTTAACATAATAGTACGCCAGAACAATGACGGTTTTGTGTGTTATGGTGTATTTTTCAGTTGTACATTCTTCTTCTTGTAAACCGTCTTTGTTTATTTCAGCAGTTGACTACCACTTGGTTAAAATGTTTTCGGTCTTCAACTAACCGAAACAATTGTGTTGCAATCAATACAATCCATTTACGTATGTTACACATCCATGACAATCTCTTCCTTCCCATTGGTCGTTTTCTTTAGATTTTTCCTTTATTATTATTTGGAGTAGTTTATATTTGTAATTTCTTAGAATGTGTCTAAAATAGGCTGTTTTTCTTTTTTTTATAACTTTTATCGGCTCTTTCTCTTTATGTACTTTCTTTAATACTTCTTCATTTGTAATTCGCACAGTCCAAGGTATTTTTAACACTCTTCTATACAACCACACCTCGAACGCCTCTATTTTCTTTATAATGGTTTCTTTTAACGTCCAGGCTTTCACTCCTTACATGAGAGTTGACCAAAGTAGCACTTGAGAAATTCTATTCTAATATCCAGTCGTAAGTGATTGTTGCACAGGATTCTTTTCTCAGAGTGCCATCTTCGTACGAAGGTCGGCGATCATTAGGGTTATTTGAATTTTATTCACATCTGCTCTGAACAGTTGATTAGAATTGCAATTATACCAGTTACGCAGCCATGAGGTCCTTCTACCTACGCTTCGTTTACCCTGTATTTTTCCTTGGATTATTAGTTGGAGCCACTGGTATTTCTGTCCTCTCATTATGTAACCCAGGTATTCCAGTTTTCTTTTCTTGATAGTGAATGTTAACTCTGCCTGTTTGCCTATTCTACACAGAATATTTTCGTTTGTCTCTCTCTCTCTCTCTCTGTCCAGCGAACTTTTAAAATTCGTCGGTATAACCATAACTCAAACGACTGTATTTTTTTTAGATGTGCTTTGTGTAGCGTGCTTGCTTCTGTTCCATATAAAAGTATTGGGAATACATAACATTTAAGTAATCTTATTTTTAATGCATTGTTTATATCTTTACTGCAGAAAAAATTTTTAATTTGCATGAATGCACCTCTGGCTATTTCGATTCTACTTCTAATTTCTTCTGTTAAATCAATTGAACTATTTACCCAGATTCCTAAATGTTTGTATTTGTCTACTCTTTTTATTAACTTGTTATGAATTCTTAATTGGGCATCCACGTTTGGTGTTTTTGTAACAATCATGAATTTGGTCTTCTTTAAATTCATGTTTAGACCGTACCTTTCGCTTACTTCTCGCACTCTTTCCACTATTTTCTGTAGCTCTTCTATGTTTTCAGCAAGTAAGACTGTGTCGTCGGCATATCTTATATTATTTACTTATATCATTTACTTTAACACCTGCTGTTTCTTTACGAAGTGCTGTTTTCATGATTTATTGGGAATGTATATTGAATAGAATTTTTTTTTATTTATAGAAAGTACTTTTGCTATTTCTATTCGAAATGTTATTTCATAATCAGGATTATTTAGTCAACTTAATATTTAAATCTGTTGACTTGTTCTATTGCTATTCCGCAGTTGTACATAAAATCTAAGAAAAAATTAATAACTTATCTTAAAGTCTAACTAAGCAGCAAAACACAAAATTATCTTTTAAGGGGGCATCGTTAATTACAGACTTCTTCAGTGTTTGATATTAGAAGACTTTATTGGTAAATTTGTGGTTATAGGGGCTATGGATCACCATTTGAAATAAAAATCTCATCTAGCGTATCCATTCGGCCGGTCAAAATAAAAGAATCTTAAATTTTGCAATTTTAATCTCCAAAGCTGGAAAAAAGTATGGCGCTATATGGGATTTTTTTATTATTCGATTCCTCAATGGGCTAGGCACAACCGTTACTTGGCATTTGAAATCTACTGGATAATCTCTGCCTTAACTTGGTCTTTGAACTGTGTAATCAATTCATTAACAGTTGTACCTGGTAAGTATGAGAAACACCTCTTTTTTATTTCCAAACTGTGCTACACGTTCAACCATAAAAGGATGAAATTTTGAAATCAGTGTTACACCGCTAAAAAAGTTAACTTTTCTACAGAATCTAACTGTGATTATCACCATGAATTGGCAATCCACAAAAAGCTAAAAAATTCACGATTTCAACAAATCTTGAGGAAACATTTTACCAATACAAAGCTACTTCCTTATACTGTTCTGCTATTTTACTTCTTTGTAAAACTAGACTCCTACTAATAAATTACAAATTATACTTTTCTTTTTAGCAGTGGTTATCGTGGTTGATATGTTTATTTTTCTAATCATCAAATCCCCAAGCAGTTTACTTAGTCTATAGGTTAATCATGTACTGCTTACGGTCAAATTTCAAAGTATTTCTGTTTATGTTGGGAAAACATAAAAAAAATTAAAATGACTTAGGTAAACCTAGTTGGTTTCTTTCTTAATTAATGTGGTCTTCAATTTATTTGGGTAAGTTTGGTCTGCTACTGTATTTGTACTTAGTTTTATAATTACTTCACGCTTTGCTGGAATACTTAAACTTTGTGGGTTGCTACATTTGACGCATTTATTGAAGTTCGAAACGCTTTATTCTCAAATCGTTGCAATATTTCTATGTTGGAGTGGTTGGCCGTAGTCGTTAACGGAATTCCTTAAATTAATATTGGTTTAAATGTCTTTTTACAGTTTTCTAATTTTAGACGACATTGTTTACCGAAAAACCTATAGATCTGCCTAGATGGTAAATTTAATTATTTAGTGTCGTTAACTTATGGTATCGGTATACTATATTCTGCATTACTGAATAACAGGAGTCTTATTTAGTGGTAAAGATAACGTTTGCAGGGTTAATCTTATTTTCATTTCCTAAACCAAAATCGAAGTTGTAAGTTTCGAGATGCAACTACTGACATGAGATGTCAGAATAAGAGCTTCATCAATACACCCTTTTTGATGTTTGATATAGACAGGTCTTTAGAATTAAGTGTGGTAAATACAGCTAGAGTTTGCAGGGAAGCCTTTTTGGCAAACTTTGTCGAAAGCTTTGGGAATGTTCGAAAATATTGCTAAACAATTGCACTTTCTATTCAAGTCTTATTTAGTTGTGTTGATCAATTTAGAAACTTGCTCTAATGCTACAGATATGTTTGAATCAAAACTGGAAACTACTTTATGTTTATCTAGAAATGGTTAAAAGTTCTTCAAGAAAATTTATATATAAATTCTTGGAAACTACAGGAAATAGATTAATTGGCTTGTAAATGTGACGTCCTTAAGGCCCTTTCCTGGTTTATGAGATATGCAAACTTTCACTGGCTAATAAAATATTTAATTCTCAGTACGGTAACTTAGTAACATAAAACCTTTTTTGATAAACTTTTGATCAAATCTTGGGATTTCTTTGGATGAATTTTATTTTTTAGTATAATTCTACAACTGCGACGGCTTTTTGGCTTGCAGTTCTTATTTATTTATTATCGTATGTTTTTGGAGGAACTATTATAAGAAACGGTCGTTATAACTTTTTAATAGTCTTCCATAATATGTGGTTTGTATTGTGACTTGTAGTAAATTTGTGGAAGTAATGTTGTAATGACTTATTTTTTAGTTATTTTAATAGTGTTTTACTTTAATAAGCTAGTCGGTTGGATGTGGTATGGGGTACACCTAGTCTTATAAACTGATCTTGACGAAATGTCAGTTGGTGTGTTTTATAGAGATGATTTTTTTTATTTTTTGCAATGACTTATTTATATAACGGTATAAAATCAGACGTAAGATTAAGATCTTATTATCAAGGAGCTAATATCTACAATCACTAGTAGAAAATATCATCAAACATCTTTTGTGTTTTAGTCTTCTTTTGCAATAAACAATGTTTTAACAATATTGCTATTTGTTATGAGAAAAAAATACAACACTAGAAAATTCTATTTTTTCTTAGATAAATGTTGGTTTCTTATAGTGTTTGATGCTTTACCTATAAGTATTAGTACTTCCATAAACTGTAGCGTTTGGTTAATTGGTATGACACATTAAGTAGTTAAAATAATTGTGTCTGAAGTTTGTTCCCAAAGATCTAGTAATAAATGCTGTCAGCAAATTTACTAACGTACCTATTTGTTTCATTAGTTTTTCCATAATCTCTTTTTGATGTTATGTGTTTGTAGTTACTTGCAATGCTCTCGTACTATAACTTGTTACTCAAGCGTATGTTAATCTGAGTCTTGAGAAAATGACATCATCATTTTGTTGTAAGTAGTATATTGCGTTACTTAAGGAAGAAACAATCCGAAACTTTGCGTATAGCTTGGGAAAACATCCACAGAAAATTATCAAATATCGAAACAAGATTACGATGTATTACGAGTGGTTTATCGCTTAAAAATAGTCGAAAATTTATATGTAAAATCGAATGATTGTTCTTCCCCAGCTTCCCTACTCCTTCTAGCTGAGAAGTTCCAGATAACTTTTTCATGTCCCTGAAATTTAAATTAGTGTTGGGTGAAGTGCATTAGTGGAGAAGAATAATATTTCAAAGGTAACAAGAACCCATAGTCTATAAACAATCCTTAAAAATTAAATCCGGTTACTTTTTGAACGGACCTCAAATGTTCAGATTATTTAAAAGTTTAACTTGATTTGGATTTTAATTAAAGTTAAAATTTTGCTGTCACTATTGCTTTGATTTGCTCGAAAAGTTGAAGTGTTTAATTCTGTTTGTAAGCTATCACTTTTAGTACATTTTGGGATTTTCTATTGTATAATACTAATACCAAAAGTATGCTTTTAATATTTAGTTTACCATCAAAGTATATAAAGACTATTATTTTTATCTCACCCTAAAAACTGATAGTAACTGATGTAACTTTAGTAAGCTCCTTTTGTTCCGCTTGATTAGTTTATTATTACACTAAAATGAACCCCAGTTTCGTACAGCAATTAACAGTTGCAGTGGTAAACATATTTTTTTATTGAGTTTTTCAATTTATTGCTTAAATATTATTAATTCCTCGGGTATGAGTAAAACAAATAGAAACTATTTTTTTTATATTGAAGAATTTTTGCAGCTATATGAAGCCAGGACATTACTAATCTTACAGTCTAGTGCTTTCTAAAAAACATCACATCCATCTAGACTTCAAATGTCCTTTTTTATATTAGATAAATCTTCTATCTCCTATCATCTCCATTCTAAAAAGCTGACCAAATTTAGGTTTCGAATTTTAAATAAAACAAATTTTTGATTAATTTTTATTAACTATTAAAGTGCATAAGCCACCTCGGTTTCGGCTATAAAACTTAATTATTTCATAAATGGTCAGTTCTAGTTTCGCGCATATGTTCCGCCCATTTCATGAATAATACGTCAGATTATGTTTTCGAGGTCGTCAAGTATTTGTTGATTGCTGGCGTAAACCTTGAATTTTAGATCCATAAAAAAGCTGTACGGTGTTGGCATTTTGTGAAATTACGCGAACAGAAAATGATTATTGCTTAGGTTGGCTGGCAAGTGGTACTACGAGGGTAAGGTGAAAAGTTCTCGACCTGACACAGAGATGGTGCTGCAATCGGCAAACAATTATGTTTCCTGCTTGGATGCATGTGTCATTAGTTCGTATGTTCGAGAGGCGCTGGATCAAGTGTGTTGAAGTCAAGGGCGATATGTAGAAAAATAAAATTATTTTTTAACTGAAAATCGCAGTTTTTCATTGTCAGGCCGATAACTTTTCACCTTACCCTCGTATCTTCCTAAACCGAATTTATTCTAGTTCTGTATTATTTAGTTGGTCTTAAAAAGAGGATTATGTATTTACAGTTACAGCATTTTCAGCATGATATTCGAAGAAACCACCTGACTAAAACCCATACCAAACAATAACTCATTCAGGGTAGATTTGTTTTTCATGAGTTACGCAAGGGCTTGCCGAACCCCAAATATGACAACCTTGCTTGTTTGCGAAACAGATTAAGTTAAAAATGCGCCTTATTGCTAAAGACGAATTTTTGGTTAAACTGAGACCCATTTCATGAGGCTCTAAAAAACTGACTAATTTTCGACGATAACAATAGTCAAGAGGCTCTTGTACACAATGCTAAGTCGATGTTTGGAGATTTGTAGCAAACTTTAACCTACTCTAGCAATATTCTCACGGATTTGTCCCATGCAGTTGATTGTGTCACCAGCTAACCGCGCATGAATCTTTCGATAATAACATCATCGTAAAATCTCCGTCCTTCAAGAGTTTTTTCAAGCAAATCAATCGTAAAGCGGCAAATTCCGACTATAAGGAAAGTATTTTAGTGTAGTCTAGAACAAACTCTCCTTTGTTGGTCTAGTTTTGGCAACTATATGAAGATCGGGCATTGCCGTGCAGTAGGATAACGTCGTGGATCAGCTGAGCACTGCTGTATTTTATTTCAATCTTAGAAGCGAGTTCAGTAACCGTTGATAAACGGCCATCTCAAGAAGACGGCAAACAATGTGAATATTCTCCTAGGTCACGCTGGTCCTTGTTCCACATCGAAGATCTTCGTATTCAACTAGTTCTCAAAATTTGAGACAATTTTACGCTCAATATTCTGAGAAACTCGACTATAATCCTATTTAATTGCACTGGAAAGAAAATAAATTAACAAAAACCTGTCTTCAGAGTATTTAGCCCATCAGTTCTAATGTTTTGTTTCATTCAAGATCCCAGTTGTGTTCCGAGTGCACAGGCTATGGATCTTTTTTAATTTTTATAGTCTAAATTTCAGCATGGTTAGTTGCCCCTTAAACTTTTCCCAATCTGAGGGTTTCTAGCTCTTAGTTTAAATATTTTCATTGCCATTAAAAATATCCAAAAAATAGCCTGATGAAATTTCTGAAACTCTTTTTATCCGTTCTTCAAATGTCACGAGAGTGACACTTTTTCATTGCATTTAAAAATATTTCTTTTCTAATTGTCATTAGCCATCCATTAGAGATAGTAACTTTGTTTAGTCCCAATGTTGATCTGAAACAAATTCGGCAAAATTATTAGGACATCATTTGATTCATTTTCATCATTTTATTTGTTGATAATTTCTAACCCAATTTCCACAGAGAAGTCTCAAAGCATAGTACCATTTTTTATTTTAATTTTTAATATTTTTCATGTATTACGAGGTCTGGTAGCGGCCCCCCGGAGAGCTTGTCCAACTCCGACATACTTGAGCCCCTTCGTATAGTAGTTTTTAAAAATAAAAACACGATTAAAAGCTCTGTTTGACATAACTGGCGTACGCCGTCCATGACAACGCATTTACGTATACCCAGTTAGAGTTGACCTTTGACCTGTGTGACAGCACTCATAATTTTTATATATAAGTGCTTTATTACCCCTCTCAAACGAAAATTTTCCATCGCTTGCGGTTTCGGAATATATTATCGGTCGCGCTTGTCGCCGGGCCGAAATTTGTCTTCAGGGCGCTCTCGGCACGAAGGACGAACGATTTGACCTTTGACCTGTGTGACAGCAGCAGCATCATAATTTTTTGTATATATATAACGAGGTCTGGAGCGGCCCCGGAGAGCTTGTCCAACTCCGACATGCTTGAGCCCTTCGCATACTAGTTTTTAAAAATAAAAACATGATTAAAAGCTCTGTTTGACATAACTTGGCGTACGCCGTTGCCATGACAACGCATTTACGTATACCCAGTTAGAGTTGAACCTTTGACCTGTGTGACAGCACTCATAATTTTTTATATATAAGTGCTTTATTACCCGCTCTCAAACGAAAATTTTCCATCGCTTGCGGTTCCGGAAATATATTACCTTGGTCACGCCTGTCGCCGGACCGAAATTTGTCCTTAGGAGGCGCTCGGGTCGGCACGGACAGACATGAACGATTTGACCTTTGACCTGTGTGACAGCAGCAGCAGCACTCATAATTTTTTTTATATATATAATTAATTGGGTATTTTTGTAATGAGTTGTTTTAACATTTTTGCCATTAACGTGAGGCATTACCATTTAAATAAGTCATTAGGGAAATTGTGTGTAAAATCCGAAATCCGCTATATTATACTTTAGGAAGACAGAATTTTTTACCTAGTAGTATCTTTAATAAAAAAATATTTTTGCAATTAGATGTAGGTAGTCACATCATTTTGGTGTCTACGTCTCTTATAATAATGTGTCGATGCATTTATTTAAATGTTAAGTTTCTAATATTAAGGCATATCTAATGTACCTATCAAGTCAAAGTGTTATTATAATTCTTTAGCTCTAAAACACTAAGCGTCGTTAGAAAAACAACAAAACCTTCAAAATTTCTGAAAATAATATTTACTTTGAATTATTTATGAAACTTAAATGCGCGTTTCGTTTAGCTGTTCTGTGAATGTGTCTCTAACGTAATTATTGGCTATTTTTTAGTTGTGAACGTAAAAACAGGCAATGGGCATATTCAACAAATTTTGTTTTATTATATTAAAAATAGGCGAACCCCTTGAGGAGGAAAAGTAAATATTCCGTGTATACAGAAATGACGTCTTTACTCGGTGTTTGTTACAACGAATTTTGAAGCAAAACTTGTTTTTCTTTACAAAATTCAATTGATTCAGACTCTTCAACTTAATGACCGACAAGTACTTCTCCAATATGCCGAGGAGTTTTTAAATTTTATAGAAAATGGTGCAACTTTTGTGCAAAATTTAATGAGTGATAAAACACATTTTCCCAACTGCATCATTTCGAAAATTGGTGATGTCAAGTAGCCACCGTGTTCACATCGCACTTAACGACTTTAGTTTTTTTCCTTAGAACTATCTCAAGGGCAGAGGTTAAGTTAACATTCCCGAACTAACTGAGGTCCTAAAAAAACATCTGTGAAGAGAGAACCGCAATATCTTCAGAAACATTGACAAGTAACATATTTTGAAAATGTTATTCAATAAAAAAGGCATTTTTCTGATATGATTTTTCACTTGTAATGTAAAAAAACTACTAGAATAAAACTTTCATTTAGTGTTTGTTTCTTTATTTGTTTTATTTATTATAAAATTGAATAACAAATAAAATGATCATACAAACAAAGAATGTTTCATATAGAGCTTCAAATTTGAATCGGAAAACATTTTTGTTTTCAAGTTGGTAGGCTTCTTCTTATTATCAGTTTGATTAATTTAGCATTGATTGTTTTTCCAATACATTTATTTGTTTTAGTTCGTTTCGTCATGCAACAGTTTACAACGGATTAAGGTCTTCTTAGCGTTAAAATATTTTATCGTAGCGGTAAAAGTGCTACGTAGACAATGCAAAATGTTCGTGCCATTCTTGGGAAAAATAAAGCACCCAATCTTCTCGAACTTTTTAGCAGGCAACAAACATAACATGTCACTAGCTCAAAGTGTCGCATAATAACAAAGCAGACAATTGCCGAAAATCGTAGACTTTGGAGAAGATGCCAAGCAGCAACACATCCTGAAAATAAGTAGATTAAGTCAGGCAACAAACTCAAACGAATCATCTATTATACATTTGAACAGAAAGTAAACAAGATGTGGCGTGGTTGAGTTCTAAGCGTACGTTTGGTTACCTATTTTCAGGATCATTTTGCATATCTTACTTTCGTAAGGTCACCACCGTTCTCATTTGTAAATAAATTGTTCCACGTTTCCACCTTGCAAAAATGTAAGGAAATTCGGGTAAAAATTTGTTAGCCTAGGGCGCCAAAAATACTTTTTTTGTGGGGCACTTCTAGTTTCTAACATTAGAGACCAATTCGTACAAAATTTCCTGAAATCTTTGACACTATGAAGTACCTGCTTTGAAAAGCAACTAAAAGGTTTAGACGGCCACAACATCAACGTAAAACACCTTTTCAAATTGATAATGGAAGTTGGGGGCAAATTAATCAAAAGAAAGCCTTGCCCTTGGTATCAGAATAAAGTAAGCATTCTCAAAATTTAAACATTGTATTACTTAAATATTTAACTAATATTTACCATTAACGCTTGATTAACACCAGTGTGGCCAAGAGATTGAGGCCTTTAACTTCTGTGCAGACAAACTCGAGTCCAATCCTGGGCGCAGATGTCTGATGAGTGGTCTATTCAGTCACTAAAAATAATTAACTACCTGCGTTGACTTCGAACAAAGGATAATAATGCCGTCGTCTAATGCGCGGTATCAGAGATAATGAGTGAGAGTGAATATACGAGAGCCTTAACCTCTCAGTTTTCAGGTCCTACTCACACGCGTTAGAGCCTCATAGTTATTATTAATGTTTGGTTAAATCTCTTTTACTGTCATATAATGCTTCTACCTTTTGTGGCGTGGAATCCATGAAATCAATCGTTTTATACGATATTTCCTGTCATTTTTTGTCGTCGCTTTATTGTTAGATTGTAGTGGATTTCAACCATATTTTGTTGAATAATAAGCTACAGGTTTATGATCTGGTTTATACTTGAAATCTATTTCAGCAACAGCAAAACTCAATGTTGCTTTCTTTCCCATATGGTAACACCGTCTTTTTTAACGAGGCAGGCAGAAGTCCGTCACTCAAAATTTTAATATTTGGCTGCATTGACGTTGTCATATAAGATTAAAAGTGATATGGCACTATACCAAACAGTACTCCACACTATTATGCTAACTCCCCCATATTATATAGCCTAGTGCAGGAAATATTATTCAGTTAACTAGAGAAACGTTCTCCATACTCAGATCCAATCACTGCCACTAAAATGGCAGTGCCAGAAAAAAAAACTAGGAACTGTCAAAATCATTTCTGTTGCTCATTTCCATTGACGCCCATTCTAGAAGATTGTAAGCTGGAAATTTTGCTGGGACACATTTTTTATGACATCCGCTCCAATTCGATCACTTAATTGGGTAGTCATTAACAATTTCTCTTGCCACTTTTCCTATTTATTCTGAGAATGCTGGAAGGTTAGGTTTTCGCAATGCTAATCGTCTATTGCTTTTTAGATTAAATAGTAACCCGATTCATTATTGATAAGGAAATTTTTTATTTTTTATTGCAAAGCAGTATGCTTAGCGTAGGGCTAAAACTATCTAAATGTTTGTATTCAGATAAGCGTGGCATGATTAAAATAATACTAAATTGTCGGCGTATGTTTCGAAATATTATTTAGCTGCAGGTAATTTACTCCTTTTTTGCAGAATCTACTTTACCTGTTTGAATTACAACTTTCACTTAGTGAAATTCTGAAACTCTAGCGCATTTGCTAACCTACCATAACAAGTTGCAAATAGTTAGTGTTAAAATGTAGAAGCGATACTAAATAGGTTTATTCACGATATTGGAGATACATGTCGAAAGAAGCTGCCATGTATAGCAAAATTTAAGCTGCTCTACCTTATATAGTGTCCTAGTTTAAGCGAGTTTTGTAAGATATCGATTAAAGCTGCGTTTAATTTATTAGAGAGAAACGAACGTACCGAGCAAAAAAGTTCCATTCATCATAAAATCAGTAATTTGTTTAAAACACAATTTTTCTCGTGATTTTACAGATATAAAAGTAAAATTTTGATCTCCAATTGCGCGGAGATTGTTATAAAATTACATTAATTATTATAAAATTAATAAATCATTTAAGAGTAGTACAGGGTGATGAATAATACATGTCGGAAAGTATTTTCTTATAATTTCTTGATCGTAGTTGATCGATTTTAAAAATTCAAAAAAGTTTTACTCGGCATAGACTAAAGTTTTTAAAATAACGACCTTGACTAGCAACCAGATAGTGCAGCTTACTTTCAAAAGCCTCATTTAGCTTGAAGAGTATCTTTTCCATTGACCAAAACTAAAAAATTATCTAAGTTTAGACCTATGACATGTGTTTTAAAATTATCCAGAACTGTGGAAAAAACGTCCCGAGTAAATCGAGGCCTCGAAAAGTCCTGCATAAACCAGTAACCGTTAGGTATTTTGGCTCTCTTTGCTCCCCATAGAAACTCCCATTCGCGCAGTGCCGTCAAAGAAATATGACGCAAAAATATTTTTCTTTAAAATTGCGCACAAGTCGGCCACTTTTGCTGAATGGTGAGGCTTTAGAATTGCAAGGTGAGGATTTTTAATACTCCAACGGCGCACGTTTTGCTTGCTAACAAACCTCGCAAATAAAAACCAGCCTCATCGCTAAACTAAATTTTCAAAACATCAATCAAACCGTCTTTCACTTTTTCAATCATCAATTAGGCAAATTGAAATCTTCCTCGATGGACTTGAACCTTGTACCATTTTCAAATGGTTTGTCAGGATAGTTTAGACGCTTCCACAGCTGATCCCCGTTTGTGAAGTTGCTCGACGAAACGACAAACTTTGGCTAATCAAAAAGATGTCCAACCTTTTCTATATTTTCTGACATCACAGCGGTAGATGGCCGGTCAGAGTTTGCGTCCCAAATACTGCCAGTTGTTTCAAATCTCAGAATCAGCCTAAAAGTAGCGAGAAAATTTTTTATAGACTGTGTTTTTACCCCGAAATTTCATTTATTCTTTCTCGCCTGCTTATCGTCCTTCTAAAATATTTGTCTTTGCCTAAGAGAGGCTCTTAAAGGCCCATTGGACCATGACACAACTTCTTCCAAATTCGTAAAATTTCTGCACAATTAACAGCCTTTCTTTGAAGGTTAAGCATTCCACGTTTACAATTATATAGTCACGTGATAAATGGTTTGCTACCAAATTTTAATTAGCTATTACATACGATGAACCGTGGTGGTTTAGTGGATAGATCGTTAGACTACGAAACGAAGAGTTGCGGGTTCGAATCCCGCTCTCGCCAATTCGATTGCTGGCATTTTTACGGCCCAGCTCGACTTAGGCTGCAATAAATGAGTACCTGGGGGTCAAACTCTGGGGTAATAATAGGCGGTCGGTTCGTAGCGCTAGTCACGTTACCCCTAGGCCCTATATTATAGCAGATCTATCCTGTTACGACCCCAAAGGGCCTTCAAGGCCTGTTACGGGGAACTATTATTTTTATTATATAGGATACCGCCAGAGTGGTCCAGTGGACGGACCCGGGTTCAATTCCCGGTGCTCTCTGATGCCTGGCGGGTGGCCTACTCAGTCACTAAAAATAATTGAGTACCTGCGTTCATTCGAACAAGGGGTAATAATGGCGGTCGTCTTAGGCGCGGTGCTTGCCACATCGCCCCGTATCAGAGATGGTGCGCGACGACCGGGCAGAAAGAGCGAACGAAAGAGAGCCTTAACCTCTCAGTTCGCAGGCCGTGCTCCCACGCGGGGAGTAGAGCCTTACCCCATTATTATTATTATTATTATTATTATTATATACGATAAGTGGCGCTGATTTACCTTCTCTCATTATTTTTTAAAAGTCAAATACATTCAGTATATTAGTATAAAAATGTTTTAAAATGTTGTAAGCATTTCTAACAATAATAATATTAGTTCCCCGTAACAGGCCTCGAAGGCCCTTTGGGGTCGTAACAGGGTAGATCTGCTACTATCTAGAGCCTACGGTACACAAGGGTAGTAACGTGACTAGCGCTACATACCGACCGCCTATTATTACCCCAGAGTTTGACCTCTAGGTACTCAATAGTTGCAGCCTGAGTCGAGCTGGGCCGTAAAAACGCCAGCGATTGAATTGGCGAGAGCGGAGTTCGAACCCGCAACTCTTGGTTTCGTAGTCTAGCGACCTATCCACTAAACTACCACGGCTCTATTTCTAACAATAACCATAACAAAAGTGTAATTCATTTTATTTAATAAAGAAATGTATGGAAAAGTACAGTTATCTAATGCATCTCCTACTTATGCGTATTGCTGTAAGATAACAACTAATTCACGAGAGAAACCATGACTTTACTGAAGCATGATAAGGCATTGCAACGTACAAAGCCACTCTTCTTTTTCTTCCTCCCACCTTCTCCGTACTTTGACGTTTGATCTAGCAAATGAGGAACTTTTTAATGCATAGGTTAATCCTGGGATCACGAGGACATAGATTTTTCTACTCTGTTATTATCTGAGGAATTTTTGAAAGCATTGAATAGATAATCGTTGTAAGTACTCATGTCGAGTAAGAAGAGTGGTTCATTATCGTCCAGTTTGATTTGAGTTACTACACCTTTATGTATCTAAAACACACTTGCAAAGATAGATTTGTTTTGATTTGATTCCGTAATTGCTTGTTTAAACTTGGGGCTTTGATAACAAATTTAAGCCTTATCAACGTCAACGTCCGATGCAAAAATTTGCCTTCCTTCTTTTGCAATGAAAGAGAAATCTTTGAGGGGTCTCAAGTGGCTTTTTTATTATTAACGGAACACTGCCATAACTAGCCCCCATTTCTACGCAAATTTCATCAATTTTTAGCCCCCAAATACCTAGCGAATTTTACTTGCCAGCGCAAACACCGGGACATTTTTGCTTCGCTTAGTTTATTTGAACACTTGATTTTTCGATAACGTGGTCTTATTAAACCGTTGGCGTAACGTTTGAATATGTTTCTCCACTTAAAGCTGTAATGTAAAGCACTGCACAATGACGCTATTAAAAAATCGCATATTTTACTAACAAAAAATTACAGTTACATAAGAGTCCAAATTTTAAAACTGCTAATTTCTATTTACAACTCAGAATATAAAGCTTAATTTGATGGAGCACTGGGGGTAGTTATTTTTCGCATACAAACCAAAATCTGCTCAAAAGAGACCAAGCTTAAAACTAGGCCTTTAGCTTTAAATTTTTTCTATCCACAAACGTCGTTAGCTCTGCTGTTTTTCAATAAACTATGGTTTCGTACTTGTACATTGCTTTGTAATGTTACGGGCTTCTGAACTTCGTTAGATTATCATGAGCTGTATTTTAACACCTTTTTTAACAAGGAGAGGTTGATAAAGGATGAAGTTTGGTAGTTTCTTTTTTACAGGTTTTGTTCCAGGTGCAGGGTGGCGCGCGGCAGACACATGGATTTGAAAATGTAATAAAACGCAGACTGTTACAAAATGACCAAATTTTTTTTCCGGATTCATTAACATGGGAAATTTATGTTTACACGGTTTTGAACAAAGTATCGCTGAAATGGCGCCTCTCACACTCCATACACTGAGTGAGCCTTGTTCTGAAGTTTTCTTGAACTCTTTAAAGCATTGCCACAGGAATTACGGCGATTTGGGCTCGAATGTTGTTTTTGAGGGCTTCCAAAGTTCTGGGACGATTGTTGTAAACAAGAGATTTTAGGTATCCCTACAGGAAAAAATCACAAGGGGCCAAATCAGGAGAGTGCTCCGAGCAGTTCAAATAGCCTCTTAGGGAGATGAGGAATCTGGGGAATCTGTCTCGTAAAAAGACCATGCAAACTCTTGCTGTGTGGACTGTGGCCTCGTCTTGCTGAAACCAGACGTCTTCCATTTCTATTCCTTCCAATTCAGGTAAGAAAAAACCTGGATCATATTTACGTAACATGCAGAAGTGACTGTAACCATTTTCTTCAAAACAGTAAGTGCCGATAATCCCAATTTTTGAAATTGCACACCATATTGTCACCCTGCCGAAGTGCAGGGGCCTCTGCTGGAGCTCCCTGGGATTCATATCACTCTAATAGCACATATTCTGTGTATTGACACATTCACTGAGGTGAAAATGTGCCTCGTCAGAGAAGAAAACAATACTGTCTCGTGGGAACTCAGCAAGCATGTTTTCACTAGAGAGTTGTCTGGCTTTAAAATCACGTGACTTCAATTCTTGGACGTCAACCATTTTATAGGGTTGCAAATGAAGATGTTCATTAACGATTAGTTGAATGGGACGTCTCGAAATACCAAGGGTACCTGCCTGTTTCCGCCTGGGAGATTGTTGAATTGCAGCTTAAACCCTTTCGATGTTTTCTGGGATAGTGACGGTGTTGTATCGTAGATACATTTCCGGTATCCCGGAATGCATTGACCCAAGCGAGAATTCGATTTCGATCGGGATTTCGGCCGCGGGGTGATATTGAACTTTAAACGGAAGGCACGCTGCACGCGGACATTCGACAAATAGGTCTGCACACAAAAAACACGTTGTTGAACAGACCACTCCATTATAGCGACTGAAACCACATGGAACATAAACTTCCCATCCCCCTCTTTCGAATCACCACACTTTCAACCTTCTAGGACCGTTAGGAATGGAACAGTAACTTTTTCAAATCCATGCGTCTCACGCGCGCCACCTTGTATTATTTTAACCACTTTTGCAGGTGACGCGCTGCTGCTGCAATTCTCAATTATCGGTTTTTGAGATGGTGACAGAAACACCGCTTCACATCTCTTTGCAAAAACATCGCTTATTATAAAACAATTTTACTTACTTCGCTTACAACAAGGAAATTGTCGTACTACAAAATATATTATTACTTCAGGAAATCGGAGTATTTAACATACCGCTAGTGAGACGGAAAACGTTGTTTAAATTTGCGTTACCTACGTATTTTTTAATTTAGAACGATTTGACCCTTATTTTTTAGTATTAGCCGAATGTGTAAAATCTAACATAAAAAATTGTAGAGCTTTTAACTTTACTATATTATTAGTAAATTTCAAATTTATAGTGCCATTAAATTTTTTGTGTGTTTGTGACTGGCTACCTACAGCTACCATTATCTCTGAAGTGGGGGCAGTAAGCTGCAATTTATCTGATAATGACGCCACTAAGCAATTGAAGACGTGGTGAAAGTATGTAATCGTCTACTGCATTCAACTTCCTCACATTCGGGCGTCGAACGTTGGCTTGTGAAGTGTTAGCCACATCGATAAAAAGTGACCATGATAACATCGCAAAAATGCTTAGTTACTCTGATTTGCTTTTCGCTGGTGCACTACGACGAAGGTGCTCGAATTTTGGGGATTTTTCCGAGCTTTGGCTATAGCCAGTACATACTGGGAAGCTCCCTGATGAGGCACCTCGTCTTGAGGGGGCACGAAGTCACGGTTGTGAGTCCCTACAAGCTAAAGGAGCCGCTAGAGAATTACACCGAAATTGTTACGGAAATGGACAAGGATATACATAGTAGTAAGTTTTAATTGTTTTGCTTGTATTACTGCGCGTAATTGCACTTTTTGCCATTTATTGCGATTAAAATAAAAATTTAATTTAATTTTTATAATAATTACGACTATTGCACTAACAAAGTCATAAAAAACTAACACAGTTTTGAATTTTTTAATTTTTAAGGTGGGAAAAATAAAACTTTTTTTAATTTAATTGAAAAATTCAAATTTAAATAACATGATAACCAGTGATTACGAAAAATCAAAATCTTTGGGCGCTTTTGGCGGCCCTCAAAGTTACAAGTTTATTCATCTATACACAGAAAGTTTTGTCCATATTCAGTCTCAACATCAGAAGTTATACGTTAAAAAAATTCAAAAAGGGCACATTGTATGGTACTTTCCATAATAAATTGTATATATTGAACGTTCAAAAATCTTCTTCTTTATCCTATGCACTTGTATGGCGTCGGGCCGGTTGCCTCGATCCACTTCTTCCAGTCTTTTCGATCTCGAGCCAACCCATTCATTTCTTCTTCCTCCATTCCCCTTCCTCTTACCATGCTGTTTATTTCTTCTCTCTATTTTATTCAAGGCCTGCCTCGTTCTCTTGTTTCCCCTGGTCTTGTTTCGAGTACTTATTTGCAAATTCTTTCTGCATCCATTCTAAGCACATGTCCGTACCAACCCAACTGCCTGTTCTCTATTCTTCCATTCAGGGGTATTTTCTCCACTTGCTTTTTGATTCTGGTGTTTCTTATTCCATCTCTTCTTGTTTTATTGGCCATTTTTTTTAAAAATTTCATTTCTGTTGTTTGTATGCGGCTTTTGCGTTTCTCTGCCATAGTCCAGCTTTCTGCTCCATATGTCAGGATAGGTGCATATACTGTATTATATATCTGGAGTTTCGTTTTATTTTGAACTTCTCTTTTTCCTACTATGGTGTTGGTCGCTTTCTTAATTCGGTTACTGATTTCCACGTCGTTTGTTCCGTTACTTGAGATGATTGTACCTAAGAATTCATACTCTTCTACTACTTCTAGTAGTGCTTCTTTGCAGCAAATTATAATGTCCTCTTCATGTTCTTGGTTTGTTATTCTTATTATCTTACTTATCGATATATTTATCTCCATCCTTTTCGCTTCTATTTGTTGTGTCCGCATATATTTAGCTTCTTGTTATGAGGATATCATCTGCATATATCAGTGCTTGTATGTATATCGGTGCTAGATTTCTATACCTCACCATAGTTTTTCTTGTGTGTTATTTACATCTTTTTATAACGCTGTTCATCAGTATATTAAAAAGTAGGGGTTGTCTTGTTTTACGCCCAGTTCCATGTCAAATATTTTTGAATATTCTCCGCATATTCGTACCATCCCATATACTTCTTTGTATAGATTTTTAATGGCTGTTTGGGGTTCAATTTGACTTCTAATTCGTCTAGGGCTTTTCAGAGTTGTCTTGAAACTGTATCGAAAGCGGTTTTGAGGTCTGTAAAAGCTAGATATAATTTTCCGTTGCGTTTTTTTGATCATATTTTGTACTGTCAAGATGTGATCTTGGGTTTGTCGGTTTGGTCTGAAGGGTGCTTGTTCTTCTTCGAGTTTTCCTTCTACTTCCTGTCTTAATCTTTTTTTTAGTACTCTAGAATATAATTGGAATATTAAAGAGAACATGCATATAGTTTTCGCATAATATTGTGCTTCCCTTTTTGTGTAGTGGGTTAATTATGATCAATTGTCAACCCTGAGGTATTTGTCCTCCCTTCCAGGTTAACTGGCAAAGTTTTTATATTCAACTCTTCTCTTTTCCGCCTCTATATTTAATCATTTCAGGGCTTATTTCGTCTTCGCCATTTGCTTTGCCAGTGTTCATGTTTTTAATGGCTTTGGTTGTTTCCTCCGTGGTAATAGGATTTTCACTAACATTTTCCTCCTCTATTTTCATATTTTCTAGTTCTTCTTGTTGATCAGGGTATTGTCCTTCTTCTTGTTGTTTAAATTTATTCTTATAATGTGTCCTCCAGGTCTGCAGTATTTCTGGCGTTTCTGTTGCTAGGGTGTTGTCTTTTGAACGTTTCTAGCTTTCTTTCCGTATTGTCTTCTTAGCCTTTTAATAATCCCCCAGAAGTGTTTCCTATTTTCCTGGAATTTTGTTTTATTTCCGAATTTATCCCATGATCTTTGTTTTCCTGTTTTACTGTTTTTTGTATATAGGCGTTTCTTGTTTTATTTTCATTTCTTGTGTTTTTCTTCCAGGCTATTTTATTTTCTCTAATTTTTTGCTTGACTTCTTTGTTCTACCAGGCCATTCTCCTTTTTCGTATGTCTATTCCTTGTTTCTCACAAATTTCCTTTGTTGCTTTGCATATGTTTTCCTTATAACAGTTCCAGTTATTGTGATATCCCAATCATTGCAGACATTTTCATCTTCTTCTTCAGGCTTTGACAATCTCTCCCGTATGTTTGTTATTATGCTGTTTGTGTGTCTTCTTCTCTTAGTTTGTGTACATTCAGCTCTTCGTACACTTTGCATTTTGCTTCTTAGGTTTTCTGTATTATAAGTTATGTAATCGATTGCACTTTCTACATTTTTTTCTTCTGACTTAAAGGTTATTTTGTGAATTAGTTTATGATCATAAAACAAGTTTCCCATAAGCAATTGGTTTTCAGTGCAGAAATTGACCTTTCTTTGTCCGTTTTGATAAACTTGTTGATAGAGAATCCCCTATCCTCAACTCTCCCTTTATTTCAAATTTTTCGGATAAAATCCCTTGTACTTTTAGTGTCGCTTGCAAATCTTTTAGGCGCATTTCAATTAACTATCTTAATTTTGGTAGCACTTGCAATACATTTAAATTTCCTATAACTGTGACTTTTGAACCGATTCGTATGTCTGACTGAAGTCTATAAATAAGTAGAATAAATCAAGACCTTTTTCGTAACTTTTTTCCATTACCTGTCTTATAGTAAAGATCTGATCTAGTGTGGATCTTCCTTTCCTGAATCTGCACTGATATTCCACCTTTTCCATTATGGGTGTTATCCTTCTTCAAAATGCCACTCGTGGTTGAAATCCCTTCTTTTGTACTCCCAGTTCTCTGTAAAACTTTCTTATGCTTTTGGCTTTAGTCATATCTTCTACTTTTACTAACCTTTGTTGTTCAAATTCTCGTTTTTTTCCTGCGCAGCTCCTTTACTTTTTCTTTTTTTTCCTTGTATATCTCTTTAAAATCTGGACTTTGCATCTTTCTTCTGTAGCTAGCTTACATTCTTGCCGTACCAAGGTTTTCTCTTTCTGACTTTCCTTTTTTCTTCCTAACATCTCCGCTGCAAACAATAATATCTTCATTTCTCCCCAGTCTTCGTCCACTGTTGTTTTCTTTTGCCTCTTGTTTCTAATTTTTTCTGAGATACTCCTCTCTATTTTTCTACAATTTTTTCATCCTCAGTCAGCCTTTCTAAATTAAATTTTTGATTCTTTTTTCCACCACCTCCCTTCTTTATTGCAATTCTTTTTTTAAATTTTACACCTACCAGAAAATGATCAGAGTCGCAGTCTGTTCCTCTAAAACTACGGAGTCCAGTATATATAACTTATGTCTTGCGTCAATCACAATGTGGTCTATCTAATTCTTCGTTTGCTGGTCTGGGGATACCCATGTCTCTTTATAAATTTTTAAATGTAGAAATCGTGCGATACTAATCACCATATTATTTGTACTTGCTAGGTCTGTTATTATTTTTCCGTTATCGTTGCTTATTTGATGTAGGCTATGTTTCCCTACAATCGATGCGTAATGTTCCTCGGTTCCCACTTTTGCATTAAGGTTCCCTATTATCAGTTTTACATCAAATGCTGCTATATGACCCACGGCCCTTTACAGCTGTGCATAGAATATATCCTTCTCATGCTCTTGTTCGTCTTCTATGGGTGCGAATTTCCCTCTCACTTTTAACGTACCTATTCTCTAAATCCACGATTGCGCTTTTACATTATTTACTTATTATAAAACCCGTTTCCTATTGCCCCCCTTTTGCTTCGCTACACATTATACTGTAACCATAACCTGCATCCCAAATGCCGCTCGTTTTCCATCTCATTTCTTGTACCGCCGTAATGCGTATTTTATATCGCGAGATTTCTTCTTTTAAATTTTGTACAACTCCTGCTTTCTCACATTCCATGTTGCTAGTCGAAAACTTTTTTATTTTGTTGCTTTTTGTACCAACAATAATTTAATTTATATTGTTTTCCTTCTTCTTGACCTTTTACATTGCGTTCACCATCTCTATTTGGCATCCTATTCTTTTTTGTTACTAGTTTTGTGGTGTCCCTCGCAAGATTTTTGCGATTAATCTCTTCAGTTTTATCATTTCTTCGTTCTCCATGTTTTCCAGGTATCTTTCGCTTACTGTCTTAACTTCCTGCGCTCTTACTGCCTTTATCTCCTCTCATTTCTATTTCATTACTTAGAAGTTCTTCTAGCGTATATTTTCTATAAATATCGGAGTAATGCTGCTTAATAATAATTTTTTAAAACACTTGGAAAGAATGGATAACAAACTAACTGATCTATGTAAAGCTACCTGTTCTTTAGGTTTACCCGGTTTTGGTATTAAGATTATTAGCGCAACTTTCCATTGTATAGGGTACTATTAAAGTCTTAGTATTGCATTAAACAGGTAGGTTAAGAATTTGAATGCTTTCTGCGGAAGTTCTTTCAGAACTTTCCCCGTAATTAGGTCAAATCCAAGCGCTTTGCGCAGATTTGTGTTTTTGGAAAAGTAGTTTTAATTTTGAATTTTGAATTTCTTGCCTGGTAGGCATATTTGGAACGGTGCATCTAGACGCTGTTGGATTTCATCAGCTTCTTCATCTAGGTAATATGGTGGGAGGAAACGGTTTCAAGATTTCCGCCAAGTGGTCTGCAAAAGCCAAGGCTTTTTCTTGGTTGCTTCTGGCCCATATAACATTATCAGCTCGAATGGGTGATTTGTGCTGTGGTGGTTGTTTTAATCGCTTTGTTGCCTTCCAAAGCGAATAATCTGCCGTTTTCGTGGACGACAGCATCTTTAGGTAGTGTTGTACATTTTGGTTTTTTATTTCTGCCAAGAGCGTTTTAAGTTCGAATGTTGTTTGATTTAGTCTGCGTTTGTCATCCGGATCATGTGTATTCTGCCATCTTCTGGGAAGTAGTTGTTTTTTCGCGATTTTCTTTTTTACTATCGCAGGACAGGCTGTAGTAGTAATATGCTGCACTGTTTTTAGTGTTGCTAGCCAGCCAGCCTGTTGCACTACATCATTGAAGTGTTCTATTGGTTTTACTAACTCTTAGTCTGTTTTTAAAGAGATATCTATTGATAACTTAGTGTCTAATGATTCCCTAAACAATCCCAGTTCGTACGTTTAGTGCTTAATGTGGGAGTTTTTATTTTAATTAGAACTTGGGTTCTTATTGTTATTATTATTGGCAAGTGATCAGCTGATAAGTCTGAACACGATTCGGCCTTAAGATAGTTTGAATTAATTGCTCTCACTACACAGCAGTCGAACAGGTTAAGTAGTTTGGGCGGGTACGTAGGCCAGTAGATTGGCTTTCCCGTGGATAAATAATTTAAGTCTAAATTATTAATGGCCTTTAGTAATTCTCTGCCTTTGGTTATCGTGATCCTGGAGCTCCATTGTGTGTGCTTGGCATTGGAGTGTTTGAAAGAAGTGCTCATACTGCTCTTTGCTGTTGTGTCGCAGAGGACAGTACATCGCTGAAATTGTTAATGAACCTCTCCAATCTTTAATATCTATGGTAGTAGGTTAAATATGATTTTGTTTATATGCGGAAAGTTTGTAATGTTTTATTGAGTTTCAAATAATAATAGCATGAGCTCCACCATCAGGATGATGCGTGTCATCAACTACATATTTTGGTATTCATAAACAGCTTTTATTTGTAAAGTGTGATTTTGATATTAACATGATATTAATATAGACTGACAAGGAAAGAGTTAAGTTCGTCCCTATGTTGTGTCAAACCGTTGGCATTCCAGGCTGCTAGTCTAAGGGGTTGAGCTATTATGAATTTTTGTGAAATTGTTGTTAGGAGGTGTAACATTGATTTCATCTGTTCCATTAGGGTTTTTATCATTCTTTTAGATGATTTAAATAACAATAAAGTTAAGTTAACGACAGTGATAACAGAAGTTACAAAAATAACCCAAAAAACGATAGACCATTTAATCGACGCTACGCTCCAAAAGTGAGAAGCGCTGTGCGGCATTAAAGAATCTTCAACCATGTCTTTATTGTATCTGACTAAAAGTTATTACATATAACAAGATATTAATAAGAGAAAAGGTATTTTAAAAGATTGTAACAATTAAAAGTGTACAGCAAAACTTTTCTTGTAATCTTTGAATTTAATATAAGATTTGTTATTTAAATTTTGTGTTTGCCTATATTTATGTGACATCCTATTGTATGCATAATTGATTTTCATCAATATACACAGGTTGTATCACTACCTTTGCAGCGCCTATTGTTTTCTATATTTAAAATGATCAAGTACAACGTGTAATCATCCGTTTCCTTCTCTTGCGAGGTGAAATGCCCATCAAAATTAATCGCCAATTGAGTGAGAGATCCGCCGAAGGCATTATGGCTGTTAAAAATAAGCGTTTATGGATGCGAAAGTTAAAGCCTTAGCCGAACCAAAACCATGATTGCGCGAGTGGAACAAGTTGTTACAGAAAACCGCCGATTAAGTGTGCGTGATATTGCCTCTAAACTTGGCATTCCCGTAGGATCAGTAAAGTCCATTTTGCATGATGACCTAAAAATGCGCAATGTTTTTTTAAGGTGGGTTCCACGTATTGCTGCGCAATTGTCTCAGGACAAGTTGGCGTGTAGTGCCGCCATGAATTTCCAAACATAGACACTCTTCGTGGCAGCTCATTTCCCAATCGAACTGCTATTAAATCATCGATTTTCCAGTGGAGAAAATACACAAAGAAGTGTCAACAACCATTGTATCAAAGCGACGACGTTGTGAAAAATGTGTACGTCTAGACGGAGATTACGTTGAGAAGTAACAGAAGCCTCAACTTTCTTGGGCAAGCACTTTTTCAGAAAAAAAATAGAGGCCTTAAAACTTGAACTCTCGTACTACGCAAAGTAACAATTTTGAAATTTTTGGAGTCTAACTTTTGATATATAAATTGTATATAGGGAAATTAAACTTTAAGATTTAAATTGGGCGCAATTTGCTTTCTGTGAACATCGAAATTTTGCATTTATACATTTGGTATATAAACACATGGAAAAATCCGCCAAAGCCCACCAGAAACACTGTACATTTGTGAACTGGATTTTAGAGAACAGATCAGTTAATGCGGATTTAAAAAAAAAACATAATGAGCAATAACACTATAACGTGTTATTCACGAAAAACTAAAACATCCACAAAAACACTTTGTTTGGTATGCATTGTGGGCTGGAGAAATCATTGGTCCATACTTGTTTGATGACGAAGCTAGTAATGCTCTTGCTGTCGATAGTTTAAATTATTAGGAGATCTCAAACAACTTTTTCTTAATCAAACCAACAATTGGAACTTGAATGACATGTGGTTTCAACAAGACAGTCACGCGCCGCACAACACGTGAAAGGCTCACATTACTCCAAACCAAATTTGTCGTGTTATCTCGCAATTGGCCATAATCCCATTAGACTTTTTCCTCTGGAGCTACTGAACAAGAGAAGTTATGTTAACAAACCTACTGTGATTCGACGGTTAAAAAATATTAAACTTGTAATTGCTAAAATATAGGAAATCATTATGGAAAACTTAGCTAAAAGAATGGTCACATATCAGCGCCGCAGTGGAGGGCATTTTTCAGGCATCATATTTCATATGTAGCTGACAAGTCCGTATTTTAGAATTTAGATTGTTCCAGTATTTTGTGTTTTATTCAGAACAAACACCCTACAGTCTAATTTGGATTACCCTACATAAACAAACCCTAATATATGCAGGTTACTGAATCCTTGTGTTTAATAGACAATTATGCAAACAAATATGCAATAGCTCAAAACCTAGATGTAAATATTTAAGTTAGAAGGGCAATAATATGATTAGCAGCAGTTTAATAGTCAAAATGGTTGCTGTTAACCCTGACACTCTAAATTACCGAATCGCTACATTTGGGAGGCAAGTTAGGCGTGAGAAAACTTCATATACAATTATAAACAGATTTTTTTATCAACCAACAAAAGAAAACAAAATTAATCAATTCAGAGGTTTCGAAGCAATTGTAATCATTTAATCTAAATTTATTTTTTCCCAAAACCCAAGATTATCTTCCAAGGTCGTTCCTTAGACATAGTAAACAACAATCAAAAGGTTATGGCATTTAATAAAACTTAGCCTTGTGAGGCTTCCCAAGGGAATTCTGTTATTTAATTTATTATAGCTTATAAATATTTAGATTATATCACTCGTTATTGTAACGATAATAGTGCGTTTAATTCATTTAATAAACATATCGCTTACTTAAATGTGGAATTTGTATTTAAAGCTGCTCGTGTAGTAGCTAATCTTAATTTAATAGAAATAGAGAACGTTTCCATAAAGAAAAATTACTTTGACAATGAAACAATGATAAATTCAAGATATTATACATTAACTATTTGTTGTCGGATAGAGCAATAAATCGCTGTTGTGGAATTCAGTGTCACTGTGAGTCCTGGAATTTTTCATAAAGATCTCCACGTACAAGCATATAAAATTCAACTAACGCTACTATTTAAGTCTGGCGATTATGGGAAGCGGAGGCGATTTGCTGAATGGGTTGTGGAGAGACTGACAACAGACGAAAATTTCGCAAAAAAATAATTTTCAATGCCAAAGCCCACTTTCACTTGAGTGGGCCGTCAACAAACAAAACTGCTGGATTTGGGTTGACACAACTTCTCGAATAATCCAAGAGTGAAATGCATCCATTAAGAACGACTGTATAGTGAAATTTTTGGGCAGGTGAAATGATAGGACAGCGTTTCTTTGGAGATGATGAGGGAACTGCAGATATCCAAACAATTGTAGCCTACCTATGAATTTATGGAGATTGACGATCTTTGGTTTCAGCAGAATGGAGCGACCTATCACACTTCGCGCGAGACGGTTGTCATACTCTACGAAAAATTCCCGTAACGAGTAATTTCTCTGCACGGTGACCAGGAGTGGCCGGAAAGGTCCTGCAATCTTGCACACTATGATTTTTCCTTATTTTAGAATCAGATGTACGCTAACAAACCACGCACAATTCTGAAACTGAAGGCGGAAGTCATACGCGTCTAGAAATAATAGAATAGTTAAAAAAATCTCTCGGTTACTTACAAACTAAAAAAAAAAGAAATGTAATAATATAATTCGCAATTCTTAAAAAATTAGAACAGCAGCGCAAAAAGTTCTAGAATGCAGCAAACTAAGTTTGAATAACTTAAATAATAAAAATGTGTTACCATTATCTGCTGACTTAAGCAGATTTTCTGTTCCAGGTTCTGGACTGTATGGGCTGCATTCCTTAGGCGCCTTAAAAAATATAGAACTCTTTCGCAGCGATCTAAGTAGGGTTATAACAATCAGTTTGTTAAAGAGCCCTCAGGTTCAAAAGCTTCTACGATCAAACACGACATTCGATGTAGTGCTCTGCGAAATTTTCACGAACGAAGCCCATGTGGGCTTTGCCCACTACTTTAAAGCTCCGTTGGTTTTATTCAGCTCTTTAGGAGCAAACGAATGGTCTAACCATTTAGTGGCAAACCCAGCGCCGTTTGCTCACTTTCCTAACATGTTTACCAATTATGGCGACATTATGAACTTTTGGCAAAGACTCAGTAATTCTGTGGCTAGCTTGTACGAGTTTCTTTACAAATATCTAATTTGCTACCGAATGCAAGACGAAATACTGAAGAAGTACTTTCCAAACGCTCCGGACCTTGACGACCTTCTTTACAATGCCTCTATAATCCTGCTCAATTCCAATTCTGCCATAACCATGCCGGTGCCGCATGTCCCCAGCATGATCGAAATAGGCGGATTTCACATCTCGCCTAAGAAGCTGCCAGAAAATCTGCAGAAATTCTTGGACGATGCAGCCGACGGCGCCATTTTCTTCAGCATGGGATCGAATTTGCGCAGTACAGATTTAAGCAATAAGACCAGGGACGCAATATTGAAAACTTTTTCTAAGTTGAAACAGAGAGTCTTGTGGAAATGGGAAGATGAAAATCTTGCAGGAAAACCGGATAACGTTTTAATCGGGAAGTGGTTTCCGCAACCAGACATTTTAGGTAGATGAATTTGTATCTAATAAAATAAACACTTTAAATTACAGTTTCTTGCAGTTCACCCGAATATTCGCGCATTCATAACACATGGAGGGCTGCTAAGTGTGACAGAGGCAATCTACAGCGGAGTTCCCTTAATTGGAATTCCTGTTTTTGGGGATCAGGCGCAAAATGTCGAAGTAGCCACTTCTAGAGGCTTCGGAATCCATTTGCCTCTTCAGGAAATTACCGAAGGGAAACTCACGCGGGCCTTAAAAGAAATTTTAACGAATCCTTCGTAAGTTGACCACAATTATATTAAATAGAATTACAATTCTTCTTACAGCTATACGAAGGAAGCCCAACGTAGATCGGCATTGTTGAAAGATCAACCTGTAAAACCTCTAGATTTGGCAGCTTTTTGGGTAGAATACGTTATTAGGCATGGAGGTGCCACCCATTTGCATTCAACTGCGTTGAGGTTGCGTTGGTACCAATACTTGTTATTGGATGTAGCGATTGCTATTTTATTAGGTTTTGTCTGTTTTGTATTACTAACTAGGCTAATTTGTTATACATTAATTCAAAAATTTAGGAAAACCAGAAAAGAAAAAGATCAGTAGTCTATTTTTGTACAAAAAATTGTTAACCATGACATTAAAGTAGTTGTTTAGTACTAGTGTTTTAGTTAAAGAAAATAGAAGAGTTGCATATTGTAACTTCAAGTTCTTTAAAAAATAATCTAACGCAAAAGACACATTTTTATCTTTTAAATTTAGCCTTTAGCAAATAGAACACCAAATAAAATAGATAGAATACTGTAATCTCTTGTGAATTCATTTCGCCATTTAAAGAACACAATCATCATGCACATTTAGCAGAAGGCTAATAATAGTAGATTCAGTTTTTCTTTTGGGTCTATTCTTGCAAAAAAATGCAAGAAGCCACGCCAGGAAAACAAACTAAAGAGATGTATACAATAAATGACAATATTTTTCTTTTTAGAGGACCCATGTTGGTGCGGAAAACCTTGTTCTAAGTTTTTTAATCAGAAAATTCTTCTACAGCCGGTCTACCTCTTCCCGCGATATTCTCTTGTACCATCTTTTTTTCTTTTATCATTGCGTGTCCTAAATATTTGAGCCTTTGTGTTTTTACCGCGATCATTATTTATGTGTTTTTCTTTATAAATGAAGATTTTTTCAAAAACTACTTCATTCATGTTTAAGCTTTCAAATTCTTAGCATTTTAGATAAAGTGAGATTTTAAAGGCTATTAACATCTTGGTTGTTTTTGTTAGAGCAAACCCGAAAAGACTTAGTATTAGACTAATTGACATAATGAGGAAATGAGCTTGTTAAAGACTGACGACATTTTAAAGAAAACAGCTTTTGCTTTTCAATGGGACATCATATCTCCTATGACTAATTTTACTGATCATTAAATTGTGTACCCAATTATACTATCTCCGTCCTTTTGTTCTTTGCTAGGAGGCCTCCGTAAATTGAATTATCGCATACACGTAATGTGGTAGCCCTTTTTGAGTTTGTAACATAGCTCTTTATGTCATACCAAATTAAATGGTTGTTTAGCATGCGGAAAGACTGCTAGACACTATCTTTTGGATTTTAGGTCATTGCTAATTTTGTGCACAATTCTAACTACCTGTTCGTTTGTGATATGCTGTTATCAAAATCCAAACTAATGGTTTGCTCCAGTATTGGCGTTTAAAAATTGATGCAAAATTAATTAAAAAATTCAAAGCAAATTAATTCGAAAAAACTTCCTACCCGATTTGCCATTTTCAGTGGTAGCAGACAATGTTTTGACAATAAAAATTAAACTAAACATCCTTAGTAACCATAGCATCAGGTAAAATAATGACCGGTCGCAAGGAAGAAGGAAGAGCTAGAAGAACCTCCAAAGACGCCGAACTTGCTTCATCGATATTTCAAAGACTGTTGAGAATTCGACCCATGTTTATTGGTTTATTGGTTTATTTGTTTAAAATTTTTATAAATATCCTACGCACAAAGTATTGGGGCATCCTTGTGGGATACCCTGTATGTGACTCGAGATTGCTTAAATCCTTCCCCGGCTCTGCAATCGTAATTATTATAACCAACTTCCATTGACCAGAATTGTATTTTATTCTCGGTATGGCGTTGAAAATAACTGTTATAACTTGCAGACATTTAGGTAATTCCAATTCTAGAAAATTGTAGATTCCGCTTTCGTCTTCTTCATTGAGCTTTGTAGGAAAATAATCAAAAGTTACTAAGATACTTCTATTTAGCTGGATTCTTTAGACCCATCAGCATTCGCTTGATGTTTTGTGCCGCTCTGTTAAACTTGTTTTGTCATCTAGATATATGCTAGCGTTTCCTTATCTTGCGCTTCTTCTTAACGATTACTTCTTCGATTTGTGTTAGATAGCTGTCGAGAGTAGCTTACCATGCGACTTCTTGTATTGTCACAAATTTCATGATCTATATCTTTTGATTTCAACGGTACATCCAAGTTAATCAGCTCGTCCAGATGTGTTCTATATGTATCCCAGTCAGTCTGTTTAAGATACAGCATTGAATGTTTCTGTTTGTGTTGCATCTGTGTACACATTTATAAGGACAACGGACTGGTTTGAAGATACATCTAGTGATGTTTAGATCTTTGATCGTCTAACGTTTATATCCCTTGCAAGTGCAAAGATAATGGCATCAATAAGTAGGTTCTCCCATTGGCAGGAATTGAGGGTTTATAGTTTTTTGTCGCAGCTAGTAATTCTCTGGGTTCTCTTGTGGTAAAGTAAAAAATAGTAAAGCAGATTTATAGCATTAAAATCGCCGAATATTTAGAAATATGTAGACTGCTCTACTTCAGAATGCTTGATACTCTGCCTAATGACTGCCGTTCATCTATAGACTTTTATTATTTTTTAGCCCTTTTTTTACTGGCACTGCAGCCTCAAGGGCTTATTATGTCTACTAACATGCACTTCAACTAGGACGTCACATACACCCATGAGTTTCTAGCGAGACTCCAATTCGCGCGCGCCGGTTCACGAACATAGGAGCAAAGGTGGTGTCCGTATGAGCCAAAGCGACAGCTCATGGGCTCTTATGCAAGGGTGAATTGTATAGTAAACTCAATTATTTAGTATTTCCATATGAAGTTTATTTGAAAAGGAGAACACGGACTCTTTAGGTTATCAATTTTGGTAAAATTTTGCATAAACAAAATATTGGTTTACATAAATTTGTTTATGTGTTGTTAAGTATTTTACAAGTTTTATTTATAATAACAGAAAAAAGAAATATCAGTGAGTATTAAGGAAAATGCAAACAAATGATCTCTCCATTCATAACACTCCTCCTTCTACTTCACTCGACTACCGTGGATACTTACTATATACATGTCTTACTGCAAGGCTACTAATACCTAATGCAACCTTAGTGTCTGTACTAGATGTAGATTACTTTTTAGTTGTTGGATATACATGACTCCAGGCTGTATTATACTTTTAGGGATCATGTAAATCTTCTGATGCAGAGTCAACGAAAGGTAACCCACCATCCTTTGTAGATGGTAGGGTGACTGCCATTGCAATTATGCACTTAAATTTGTTATTTTTTCTATACTTGAAGAATCTTTTATTGAATGACTACTTACACATTTAACACACCGATGGCAAAAGTTTTTAGTGTGTCCATATATCTGACACTTGACACAGTAGGAAATTTCTCTCTTACATATGGTGTTTCGAACTGTAGCACGCACTTCTGCAATAATTTAATTATGTTTTTAATTGTGTTTCCACTGTGCCTGCTACGCTTTGATTGCTTCCTGGAATGCGGAAACTGAAATGCGGTTTATGATCTTGGTCGCAGAGGTTTGGACCCCATCCACAAACTCAAAACTGATTCCTTTCAGGCTGAATTTAAGTTCTTGGAAAAGAAAAAAGTCGGGCAGGGCCAAATCCAGACAACGGTTGGGGCAACGTTATCACGTTGGTCTTGACCAAAAAATTCCGTGACGAGCAGCGACATATAGCTGGGCGCGTAGTCGAGGTGGAGGGTCCAGATGTTGATAATCTGTTTTCGGACGCAAACGACACTTTTTGGTAAATTCAACTTCTGTGCTATTAATCGAACACTTAAACGCCAATCAGAGCCCAAAAATTGTTTTACTTTCACCAAATTTTTATCAGTACGGCTATTTGACGGACGCCCTTTGCGTTTTAGTCTTCCACGGCTTCTCTTCTCTTACGAAACATCTTGTGCCATTCAAAAATCCTTTTAACATGGCTTTCTGTCCGTAGGCTTTCCTTGTCAGGTTCAAAGTCTCAATGCTTAATTTTTGAATTTGATAAAAAAAACTTCACTGCACAACGTGTCACCAAAACACAGTTTGCAAAAAGCGCGATCCTCACTTTATAAAGATTCGGGGGCAACTGATCCGGGTCACATTCTTTACCTAAGACCCCCTATCATCCATCCCACCGAAAACCACGCCCCTCTAGACCTCCTGGTTAACTAGAAGTATTATTCCCGATACTTTCCTGGCAAACCATATATATGTTTCTTGGTGTTGTTCTCTTCTCATATCTGTTTTTCATTTTTTGTATTTAGTAATAGTTAAAATAGGATTACTAAACCAATAATTTACTTCACTGTTAGTGCCTGTGTTCCTTTTTTATTGTTATGATTGACTGTTTGCAATTCACATTTCTTCTATATCACCAGTGGTAAATATTAAGTATTAATTATTTGGTGTTGATATTGTTGTTGTCTTTATTTGACCAAGGCTGACTGTAATACCTAATATTATCCATATTTATAAATTGTATTGGTTGTGAGTACGCTCCTGGTGGTTAAATTACTTGTATTTAAGAATCAAAATCATAAATGAACAGTAGTTGTAAATGTGGTAATCGCATTTTCAAAACATTTCGGTGTATGTCATTGTAAAAGGTACTATAAATATAAAATAAAATTATTACTTCTTTATCACTTCCGCATCGTTAAGTACCCTTGCGACCTTCACTTAACAAATAATACTTGATATCAACAACACCCAGACATATTTTTGTATTTTTAAAATCAGATGCGAATTGTTAAAGAAGATTCTCATAGAAAATGCAACGTACAATAAGTTGGTAGTAAATGGAGGAATTCACACAACACAACAAATTTTAAGTGATGAAATTCAAGTGACAGAAGGTAAAAATAACAAAAATGTGAAAAATAGGGGTAGAGAGAAAAAAAGCACAAAAATTAAAAGATAAAAAAAAGAATAAAAAGAATTAAAAAGGACTTGAAAAAGATAAACATAATAAAGTAAACCAAAGAAAAAAGGCATTGAAACAAAAGAAATATTTGATTTGCAATATGAAATGTAAAGAGATTTTTGAAATTAGGTGCATTAGAAAATCTAAAAGAAGAAATCACACGATATAAAATACATACTAAATTTGTCCGCAAAGTTATGCATTTTGTCCGACCAGTTGGGCTAGGTGCAGGGGGGGGGTTCTTAGCTTTAAAACACTTTCAAACTCGGTATGCTATGAGCGTCAGGATCGCTGTTTCCATGAACCTGCTGTTAGTATCTGTATCATGACGTGCAATGGAGAAAACTATTGAATAACGTTACACGATCAAGTTCTGTGCTAAACTGAGCAAACGCCTCGCCGAAATCCACCAAATTATTCAGGTAGCCTACAGAGACTCTGCTCTCTCGTATTCTCAAGTTTCCAGGTGGCTAAAGTTGTTTGAAAATGGCAGGGACGAGGTTGAGAATGACCCCCGCTCTGAACGCCCATCAACCAGCAAAAGTGATAAAAATGTGTCTCGCGTATCGTTGAATACCGATCGTCGAATGAGTATTCTAATGATAGCATAGACTCTGAGTATTCCAAAAACCACTGTGCACGAAATTGTTACCGACAATTTTGTACATGTGGAAAGTGTGTGCCAAGTTGGTCCCCAAATTGTTGACTGACGACCACAAAAACACTCGAGTGACGATCGCGAGTAAACTTTTGGATCTTGTGCAACGTTGCCCTAGCCCCCCTACAGTCCTGACCTAGGTGATCAAGTCCGCCCTGAAAAGAACCCGTTTTGAAACCATTGAAGCGATCCAAACCGCCGCACAGTGGGGGTATAAGTAGGAGAAATTAAAAGTAAAAAACTTAAGTGTTGGTGACCATTTTATGTATTATACATCCCACTAAAACACAAACTGACTTCTGGTATTAGTTTATTCAATAATAAAACAAATAACGGAGGCAAATGTTGTGCCGGCGTCTCATGATTGTTTCACGATAGTCAATCGCTTGTTGACAAATAACGGGCGTCAAAACGTTTGTTGTGATTATCTGGCTGTTATAAAAAGCTTTTATATTCATAATATTATAAATTCAGCATTTGAAGGTGTGTATAAAACTACGGATTTGTTTCAATTTTGTTGTTAAAATTATTGTTTATATTTGGGGACATCTTCATATTCATAGTAGAGTGGAAAGTCCAAGTTACTAAATGTTACTAATAGAAACTATTTTTATGCAAAAGTAACACTCTTGTACTTGATATAAATTGAATAGTTTTTGCCTGTAGTAGCCAATTTTATAAGAAATACTTTTTTTTCCTGTAGGTTACAAGTCTGCCATAACTCGACGAGATATTGTTTTTCGCCTAAAGGAATTAAGACTTGCAGTCGATTGTAACTAAAAATCGTCACATTCTCATAAAGTATTTAAAAAACAAATTAAAAAGCACAGGAGATCAAAATTTTTCATATTTTATATATATATATATATATATATTTATATTCACAATAGTTTTAAAGCGCTATAGGTTCAGGTTCACAGAACTTTCAAATTATTAGAACACAAATATGCCCAATGGCTAGATGAACAAATTATTTTGGAACCTGACTGTTTCCTTAGAAAGACCACCAAAAAGATTTGAAAAGTAATGTGCAAAATCTCAACGTGCTAAGGTTTTATCGTTAATAGGCCGACTTAGTACAAACAACTTGCCTTGGCTACTCGATCATCTTTGCATTGCCATGGGCAAAGAGCAGCAACTACACTTGTTAGTCAGGCAGTACAATCTCTAACAAAAGCAGTTACAATGAAGAGAAGGTTGCAATATTCTAAAAACCAGACGAAATGCTTCTCACCAGTTGAAGCTCTGGCACTACTTTTAGATTTAAAATTATCGAAAAATTCATATATAACTCTTCGATTAGCGTGCTTAAAAAAAGGCTTGAATATATTTCCTTCGTACAATTTGATATTAAAAGCTAAGACGGAGTGCTATCCAAAGAAGGAGTCATACACAATAACAGAGATCTCAGCTTGTGTTGACTTACAAGCAATTGCTGATAAAACAATTGAAAGATTAGTTCGAAGCAATAAACACATTTTTCGATCGTACGTTATAGATGCTGCTTCTTTAGAAATGACGTAGAAATGGGGGTTCGATGGAAGTTTTGGGCAAAGCCAATATAAACAGAAATTTTTAAACTTTGAAAACAGTGTACGTAAGTCATATCTTTTCATGTCGAAATTAGAAGCTTTTCAACAAATCCAAATGAAGAATTTTGTCGAAAAATCCTCGACCAGGCTCAACCAGGTATAGTCGACCTCTTCGCTTTCTATTTCAAAAAGAAACCCCCGCCGTAATTAAACGTGAAAAAGAAATTACTTAGCATCAAATTGATAACCTTCAGCCTACTACTATTAAAATTCAAGAAATCAATGTCAAGATTTACCACAATTATTTATTTACGATGATCGATGGGAAAACATGCGATTCATTGACTAAATACATCGTTACAGAATTGTTATCTATGTAATTCGAAACTATCAGAGATGAATAACCTCGAAATTGTAAAAATAAAACCAATAAAAACTGAAATAACTGCATTTGGTTTATCAACCCTCCACGCATGGATAAGGTTTTTCGAATGCCTTATTCACGTGTCATATCGATTGGACATAAAGCAATGGCAAGTCAGGGGTGAAGAGAGCAAAAGATTATTAAAGAGGAGAAAAGATGAAATTATAAGAAGATTTAGAGATGAAACTGGACTGTTGGTAGACCAAAAAAAGGAAGGTTTCGGATCTACCAACAATGGAAATACCGCTCGCATGTTTTCTAGAAACCCGGAGGCGCCTGCGTCAATTACTAGACTTGATGTAACCATAATTAATAAATTTTCAACAATTTTGCAAATGTTGTCAAGTGGTTCTATTATGAATATCAAAAAATTCAGAAGATATACTTATGAAACAGCTAAACTTTTTGTTGTACCCACGGTACAATATGTCTGCAGCCGTTCATAAAGTTTTGTTGCATGGGCCTGAAGTAATCAATCATTTTATGTCCATGAAAATTTATCTGAGAAAGCACAGGAAGCTCATAATAAACATGTGCGATACTTCCGTGAACACAGTCGATTTGCAACAAATGAGGACTTATTAAATAGATTATTACTTGCATCAGGCCCTTTTATAGCTGATTTACGGCGAATGCATAATTATAAAGAAGATAAATCATTGTCACAGGAAGTTGCAGATCTCATACTTCTCCGGATGTGGCACAACACGAAGAGGAGCGAGATTAAGAAAACCGTATTCTGAATCTAAATGATGAGGAGAATATTTAATTATAATCAGAAAAATAATGTATGAGACAACGATAATTACACAAAGTAAGTTTTCTGAACATGAAATTTATCGTCATATCTGTAAAACTATTAATCGTATCGAACTCATTTTGGTTTCATTCGATTCAGAATAAAAAAATGTATAAAAAGTGATATCGTACTCATTAGGAAAATAATTTTATAATTTTCCTCCTAAACAGATAATCTGAACCACTGTAGCCGCGACAAAGGCTCTAGACAATTTTAAACGTTTGTAACGATATCTTGAATACATTTTTTTACTAACTTCGTTGCATTACTTTTCGGACAAAGCCTGAATCACAGCGGTAAAAGAAATAAAACAAAGAGTAAAGGGCATCTTGGAGAGAGGGAGAGAAAGACAGAACAATTATAACAGGAGTAAAAGGAAAAATATAATTATATTCTAGTGATGGCTGTGGAGAATTATACAATTAATAACCCACAACGTTAATTAATAATGGAAAACTTTAATGTAAATTAGGGACCAAATGTGCAAAGATTATTGGTAGCTTATATCAAATAAGTAACATTAACAGGAAAATAACAGACAAAGTAACTAGTAATGATTCCCGCACAAGAGAAATCATAAATAAACACGGGCATTTCCTAGCGAATAAACAAGAAACCAGATAGACCACATCGTGATTGATTCGAGGACTAGACGTTCGTAGTTACAGAAGAACAGACTGCGGCTCTAATTATTTTCTGCTAGGTATAAGATTTAAAAAAAATAATCTCGGTGAAAAAAAAGGTAGAGGAATAAAAACCAAATAATTAATCTAGAAAGGTTGAGGAAAGTTAAAAATAAGCAGCAAAATAATAAAAAAGTAATTTCTAACAAAGTTAAAAGCAGGCTGAAAATGGAAGCAATGGTAGAAGAAACATGAAAAATACATGATATATTGATAATACATGATATATACAAGGCGAAAAAGCAAAGAAGCTTTGTAAAAAAAAGAGACACGAGGATATAAATAACAAAGATCAGCAAAAATAAAAGATAAGACACAAACCAGAAAAATAAGGTTTTATAAAAAAGTAGGAGTATAAAAGAAGAGAATTCAGCCGCGAATGCAGCTTATCAGGTATAATAAAAGAAAACAAGAAATGAGGAGGAATACTTCAAAAGATTGATAAAAATAATTGAAATTTTATTAATAAGATTTATAATCCGCTCAGTTAACCAGTGAGTAACTTTGTTGTTACAACTGGACTTACATGGAGGATACTTTTCTAGTGAAAAGTTCATTAATAAGAAATACTTAAGTACAAAGTGTATAATGGCTGAAAATTAGAAACGATCTGCTAGCTTCAAAGGATGATACCTATTTAGTCTATAAGTTCTGTTATCATTATCCCAGAGATTCGCTGCGAGAGAGTTAATATGGATTTCAAGTCGAGTGAGGTACTTTGTATTTGCGCACGACACTTCACTTTTAATAGTGCTCATTCGAAGATTTCGCTAGGGTTCGTAGGATTTTCGATTAGAACCTTTGTAGAATCTCCAAATTAGTTTTCTGGTGGTGCTCCAAAGTTACAGTACGTATGCCCAAATAGCTTTTAGTACGGTTTTATATAGTAAAATCCTGTTAGATGGTGTTAGTTGAGATTTGCACCTGAGTAACCAGTACGGTTTATTGACCTTCAGGTCAAGTTGCTTACGCTTGCTGAAAATATATTTTCTCCAAGTTAACCTTCGACTAAGGAGCATGCCTAAGGATTTTACATCATCTGCTTGAGAAATAGGAGTATCATTTAGTATCAGTGGTGGGCACCTTTCTTTTGGAAGGGTAAATGTAACGTGGATTGACTTGGATTCATTTGATTTAACACGGAAAATCCGCATCCAGTCTTAAACTCGATTCAGGAACGTTTGCAAGTTTCTTGAGACAGCCACTGAGTCTCGTGATATGTTAGTATAACAGTTTTATCTGCAAATGTAGCTGTCAGCGTATTTTTAAAATGAATAGGTCTGGCTTGTACAATAAGTACAGGATAGAACCCAAGACGCTTCCTTACGGCACTCCTGAGTTTACAGGGTGTAACACCATAAGATCCTGTTGAAATTTTATCTGGAAGCACCTGTTGATCAGGTATGATTTTATAAGGTGATAATAATTGTACAGCAAGATCCTTTTGATTTTGAGTAGCAGTCCCGTGTGTCAGACATTGTCAAAGGGGCGAGTCACAGCAGAAAAATACCTAATGGTTTCAAATGCCTAATTGATTTCGTTTACTATCCCGTGGGCTTGCTCTATTGATGATCCGGCACCAATTAGTATTCTTCAAGAAGAGGTTTTATTCTTTCTTTGGCAATAAACTAATAGGTCGGTAAGAGGCGGCTTCTTCTGGTGGCTTTCTTGGTTTTGGAATATCTACAACTTGGGCAAAAGTTTATTGTGCGAGAAAATGCTTCAGGCGTAGCACAGCGTTGAACTTAAACTATATAAGTTTTAGTCTGCGCTTCGGTAATTCTTTCAGGGTTTTTTCTGTAACAAGGTCGCATCCTGGAGCTTTTTTGGATTTATTTCGCAAATAATTGTGCATCTGAGCTCGGCTAGGGTTATCTTTTTGATAGGTAAACAGAGCAGATCTGGAGCCTCCAAATATTGATTTATTTCTACGTCTTCTTCCGCCCTTAACTCGGACGGGAAAGGTTGAAATATATTCGTAAGGTGGTTTTTCACTTCTTCCGGATTGGAGATAGTGATTGTTGTGGCTGTTTTAGCTTTCGTGGGGGTTTCCACAGTGAATAGTCTGATGGAAGAGAGATTTTATAAATCTTTCCGTATTCCCTGATTTTTTATAACATTGTGTTCAAGTTCTATGTTGAGTCACCTTGTGTTCTGTTATGTTTCACAAAATCTTCTTTTTTTCCGCTATTATTTTTTTAACTGTCAAAAGAAGAATAATTGGTTTGTCAATCGTATTTAGGTAAAGGATTCACTCCGAATCTGCACTTGATTATATGATTTAAGTGTTCTACCGTTACTTCAATGTTGTCTGCTGTTTCTAACGGAATGTCTAGGTTTATTCTTTTACTAACTAGATATCTAAAGGCGTCCCAATCCGTTTTGTTGTTGCTGGGTCTAGGGGGTTCCTATCATATAAATACAAAAGAATACAGTTTAAGTAAGATGGGAGGTCTGAAATCTTTTGCCGATCGATAGGCCAACAGATATGTTTTCTAATAGTGAGGTGCCTCAGTTTGTTGATACCAATCGATTTTAATAGATCTCTTCCTTTCCTGTTGTTTAGGGTTATAGTCTCTAACGCTAATAAATCTTGTAGAGTGTTAAAAAACTGGTAACGTTGTTCTTTGATATTGTGCCGCAGGGGTTGTAAACCACTGTGACTAAGTAGCCCAGTCCAGTCTTCTACTATCACACTTGTGACTTGAATGTACTCTTGGGCATTTTTATCGATATGATAGTGTTTTATGGATTTCTTAATAACAACTGCCGTACCTCCGTGGACCGTTTCCTCTGCATGTTGGGTCTCGTATATGATGTAATTGACTATATTTAGATAGGACCTATTGGTAAGTTTAGTGAATTTTTATATTAGTATTATATTTTAGTTGTAATTAATAACAAAAGTATGTAGCGTTCCATTCTACTTTTCTGAGTGTGATTTTAAAGTTTAACTATCTTTGACGATTCTATTTAGTTTTATGGTTAACGGAGTAATCTTCAGTACATCTGAAATGAATATTGGTAGAGGTTTTAGTGCTTTAGTTTCAAGGGGTTTGTCTGTTTCCATTATTTTATCGTCTAGGTCTGGGAGAGCTTAAAAACGATTTTTTAGGCTTAAGTGGGGAGTTTACTCTGTACTGTTCTTTTTACCTCACAATGAGTCTGTCTTCTTGGAAGAGCACTTTTTTTAGAAGTGATTATAGTCAATTCCCTCTTAGGTTATTTTGATATAATTGTCTAAGAACTAGGTTTCTGCCAATGCGTAGCAGATGAAATGCACGATGCCACTGCGTTTTGATCTATGTGTTGATTAATTACGAACGGCATGAGTGGATTGGAACTGTGACAGCATTTGCATCATATTTTCCAGCAGAGGGGTAGCTGCTATTGTGTAAATGGTAATTATGCGTACGGCACGAAATAATGTTGTTTAGTGGCTGACACTAATAAGCGGAATCGCTTACGATTAAAATATTTTAGAAATAATAAAAGTTAAATACCTTGTGAAATGAATATGTAGATAAGTAAATGCATAGGCCCGGAGGCTGTGCTTTACTATATGCGATAATAGACACTAAACTTTCTAGCTATCAGAAAGGTAATCGGAACGTCTTTACGCTTCGAAAACCAAATATGGACTAAATATGAAATATAAAGAGATAATAGATAAGCTAAAGTGAGTAAAAGTAAACTGACTTCAGGAAAAAATTTTGAAGAAAAGAATGCTTAAATTCTGCAGTACAGCAGTAACCAAGGCCACCGCATTGGTGCAGAGGAAACGAGCCGAAAAAATATAAAACAAGTTAACAAATACAAATATTTAGAATGTACAATTAACAGTAAGGAAAACATAGACGATGAATTAAACGAAAGAATTCAGCGGCTAATAGGGTTTACTGCCAAAATAAATTCCTAGGACATAAACAAATATCCAGAAGAACAAAAACAGCAGTCTATAGACAATCTACCTACCAGTACTCTTACACGGAGGGGAAAATTAGTTATTAACAGAGAAAAAGAGCGAATATTGCAGCAATAGAAATGAAATACCGTAGAAGGGTACTAGGAGTAAAAAGAATCGATAAGAGAAGGAATGAAGACATAAGATCGTGTCGTGGCTAAGGGTCTGCACTTGGGCTAATGATGCCGAAAAAAAGGCAAACATCAAGTCACGCCATTGCCGATGTACCATACATGGGTATCTCTGATGTAGTCATGTATTACGGGGAATATCTGTGCAGGGAAATTTAGCTTAACCGCCCGTATGGAGATATATCAATAAAAATTCTAAAAACCACGGTATTGAGACCAGTCCAATGAAATGCGCGGCTGTCTAGTTAACCAGTCCCTACTGGATCCTCCCTTGCGCACTGGGCGCCCCCCATTGTTTACAGTCCATCAATTTTTATTATGTTTTAGACTCGTGGGAAATAATATGGATACAGATAAAACAATTAACACTAGATAAAACCCTTACTTATGTCAGAGAAGGACTCTAGTAACGACTCCCTGACAAAGCATATTGAGTCCATGGAGGCGGCACCAATTCAGAAGACAGAGTTATTTGTCGGGCCTGAAGCAGAACCGTCAGACATGGGTCAGGAGGTTGCAGGCAAAAAGAGTGAGATACTGCAACTCAAGAGACTTTCTGAAGCCCAAAAGAAAAGAGCCAAAAAAGAAGCTAAGGCCAGGAAAACCACGTGGACAAAGGAGAAGTCCAGACCTGTAAAAACTGAGAAAGGGGGGGGGGGGATAAGAAGAAAAGTGAGGGTACTAAGAAATTCCGCTCAGACTCTTTAACCCCAAAATCCAAGCAACCGACAAAGAACCCCAGGAGCGATGAGCAAACTGGTCAATACAGTGCCGCAATGAGAGGACTAAGGATGGCGGTGCTGAACAGACGCTATCCAGACATCCTACTAAATCAAGGGCAATCGGACTTAATTCAAAAAAAAACTTATTACTGGTCTGGGCCAGACTCCTTCGGGAAGCACTAATCCACCGCAGTTCGAAAGCTCGAGGTACACGGGCGGTGTCTTATGGACCACGTGTGCCAATGAGCATACTAGAAATTGGCTGCGCAGAACCATCTTAGACTGGGGAGTAGTGATTGAAGGGGTTAAACTTTCAGCGGTAGAGGCTAAGGACCTACCCAAGTGCCCCAAAGTTCTCGTCTGGCTGCCTTGACTAATTGACGAAAAAGCTGCCAGGACCTGACTTGGGCTTCAAAATCCATGGTTAAAAACTGACGACTGGCGACTTCTTAGCCAAAAGGTAGACAAGGAAGCAGCCATCCTGGTCTACTCCATCGATGGTGTCTCTTTCAAGGCCCTTGAAAGCAAACAGTTCAAGGCCTATAGATTGAGGGCGGTTACTTTCAGGACCATCCAAAATTCCCAAGATGCTGAAGGTACTTCAGATAAACCTCCAACACAGTAGGGCTGCTTCGGCTGCGATGTTGTCCTCATTCAAAAATCTTGGGCCCATCAAAGTAAGGTAAAAGGTCTGGGGGAAATTGTAGGAGAACTAATATACAATAGATCATCAAATAGACCGAGAACCTGTATTTTAGTTAAAAAATACATCAAATGTCTGCCGCTACTGCAATACTGTTCTCAGGATATGGCAGCAGTGAGGCACAACAAGTGGAGGAAGACCGATGAAGCTCATACTAGAATCGGTGTACCTCCCAGTTGATGAACCGGATCCTCCACCGCCTATAGCAGTGAACGAGCTTGTGAGACATTGCAAAAACATTGGTCTGCAGATGCTCATTGGCTGCGATGCTAATGCACACCACCTCTCATAGGACAGTACCGACACCAACATCAGAGGTGAGTTAATTTTACAATTCACTGTAGCAGGCGTGTTATTTGCACTGCAAAGTGCTCCTTACCATCTACCAAATACAGCAGGTACCCAAAGAGGACTCAACTTTCCCACGCTCGTCATTAGCGTCGGTCGCAGGAAGACACACTAGGTTAGATAGTACAAACGCCCCTAAAGCTGCTAGCATTCCAAATGTCAGTACATCTTCTTCTCCATCCTTACCTAGAAATCGATTGAGATTTGGACAAATATGGCGCACGTAAAAAACTTTTTTTCTGAGTCTGATAGTAATTTCACAATTGTGAATATACGGAGTAAGAAAGAAACCTACTGCTAAAGTTTCTTTTACTTAGCTATAAAAGCTAATGGCGGCAAATCCGACAAACCAACAAAGTCGATCAGCTCTTTCAAACCACCCTAGATTCGCCTATGATCTTACCAAGGAAAAAGCAATGGACGCAACTCCTGAAAAAGTTTAAGTTGCACCACTTAAACTTCCCCAGGTTAAGAATCTGGCAGAATCCATAGCGATTCAATCCAGTTCAGAAAAAGACTGTTGGGTTATTACCCGCCTTATATAGATGATCCAAATTGGACAATATTGGAACAATCCAAATCGTATTGCTATCAGTGTAGTACACATTTGGCAGTTACATATAAAATACAATTTCGGCTAAATGCCTAATTCAGCAATAAATGTCTAATGTTCTCTTTTAGCTTTGGTATCCTAACAGATTTGTTGACATAAACTATTTTCTTCAAATAGTCCTAAAGTTTAATTGGATTAGATCCCAAGACTGCATTGACCAATTTATGTCATTCTTTTGCGAGGTAACAAAACCAGGAAAATTGATTTAAAGTAAAGTGAGTGATAAAGCTACACCTTGTTATTTACATGTCATTTAAGTTGAAATCGCGGTTTTATTAGAAAAAAAGTTATTTAGGATAGTAAAAGCGCTGCCAACTTTGTCCTCAAAATAGTACGGGCCAATGATTCCTCCAGTCCACATGTTCTTTAAAACCCAGTTCATAAATGTACAGCGTTTTTGGTTGCGCCATGATGGCTTTGTCATGTTTTTAGATATCAACCGTACAAATGCAAACTTCCAACCTACAGAGAAACCAACAGGCGCTCAATTTAAATCCTAAAATTTAATTTGGATCACACTTATGTACTCTCGAGCGAGAAAATCCGTACGCGGTACTTGGAAATGGCCAAAATGTGTGATAGAGGAGATCAGGCGTCATCTTCTCGAACAAAACATTTCGTTTGTCTCTGTTTGTCCAATCATATATCGGATACAAATTACCCATGCGGTTAATTTTTTTGGAGATGGAGTACACTCGCAAAAAGATGTTCCGTATAAATAGTGTCGTTTAAAAAGCAAACTATTGAGTGGTATCCTTGCCGCCACGTTTGAGCACGCCCAACGATACTGCCACGACAGATTGCAGTGTATTAAGCGCAGCGGACAACACTACCCAAGAGGTTTGCGACAAGGATCTGTGTGCACAAATTGCTCTGACGTCCTGTGTTCCCAAAATACCAGTTCCCTGCCAGGAAAATGGCTCAGGGATTGCCAACTCCTGCCTTCCAGGACCGCACCAAACAATCATACCAGTAGCATTCTATATTTAAGCAGCCGACCCTTAATCCGCAAATGCACCCCAGGGTCTAAAACTTGTCATTCAGCTTATTCAAAAACTAAATATGACCAATCTAGTAAAGTTTTCCGCGAATGTTAAAATCCATGAGTGGCGCTACCAACACTGGAGGACTAGTAACCGGCCTCCTCATTTAATCTGCTTTATTTACAGTTAGCTTCATTGATAAGAAGAATCAGCATTTCGAGTTTTCTTACAAGTATAATTTGAATACCATTCTAGTTATCAAGATCTATCTTGAGCGTAGAAATGAGGTCCGGCTACCAAATAACACCACCTGGCAGCCACGGTCTGGAACCGCTTTTTGTGAAGTCCTACTCGGAGCACTAACCAGTTCTACTAGCCGCCTGGAGACTACTACTATCTGCTACAGACAGCGGATTGGAGAGTTATAAGACTCATCACTGCGTATAACTCTCCCAAGCACCGAGGATCTGCACGACATTCTGGAGATTGGGTTACCAACGATAGTAAATTGATTCGGCCTTTCCTGGCGGGCCACAAGTCCTGAATCAAATTCGCCAGCATAAAGTGATCCTACAGCAGTCCCGACCTGCGCAAAGAGAAGGCGTAAACAACTCTTGTAAAACAAATCATCCAGCAGCGCTTGAGTGCAGCCGTTGGAGATCTGGAACTGATCTCGGAGTACAGTTTGGGTTCTGTCCTGGCTATTAGACCACTCACCAGCTTTTTTAGGTGATGGAGAAAATTACGGAAGGCTTCACGAAGATAAAAGTTACCAGCATAGCCTTACTTAACGTTCCCAAGGCCTTTGATAAGATGTGGTACAACGAACTCATCTTTAAGATGCCTTCGACGACCAGCCCGCTGTCGATGATACAATTAATCCAATCTTTTTACCCGGACGTAAGTTTCGAATCAAGTTCAACTGCGTGGTCATCGAGAGGAATGTCCATGCTAAAGTCACCTAAAAGTCCGTCCTGTTAGCGTGTTACCAAAATATGTAGTAACAGTTCTGGCCATCTCACTTTCTCCATGTGTAGTAGAAAAACTTCAAGAACATCTCAACCTCATAAAAAATGGTACTATCGGTAGAGATAGAAATCCATTTTGAGAACATTCGGTACTATTCTTTACCGAGATGAAACTTGGTTGGCGTACCGACTTGATGCTCCTTATAATCTTTAACTGGGAGATAACTTGGAGATAAGAGACAGAGTATTTTGAGTGATCTGGAACAGCAATTCTCGGGATTGGTTGTCAAACAAAATAGCCATATACAAGACTTTTTGCCACTCATTATAGTGTATAGGGTTTAGTATGGAGCTATACCAGTAAACTTTTGCTCTTTTTCAGCGTTTGAAGCTACGGAAATCCTTCCATCCGTGCCCCAATTATAAATTTAATAGACATCATAATAGGTTACTGATAAGAACTGAAATTAGGGCAAAACTGAGCGATTCCCGATTATACCAACTAAGTTAATACATGTGTACTAGCGCACATATTTGTAAATAGGTTGTTTAAAAACCGACGAGAGCTGGATGTTAGTTGATCCTTTAAATACAATTATCGATTTAACAACAGCAGACTAGTGTGAAAAGAATATCTCATCGTCTAGTTAATTCGAAATGAGTAACGCTTAGGTTTGCCTACTTTCAATAAGAATAATACTAATCTGCCTTACAGATAGGTGGTTAATTTACATTTAATGGGAAAGTTCTCTTTTTATGAAACATAGTGTACAACAACTAATGACTTAACAGTTATGGCTTCGAACATAACATCCATATATTCTGTTTTGAATTGGTTTCTAGATGCCAAACTTGAGCCAACTAAAAGAAAAACTCGGATTTATTATTAAAAAGAACGTTTGAAGCAAAAACAATAAAAAAAAAATTTAGTACCTCGACGTTATAATAGATGCCAAGACAATGCATAGTTTCGATATATGAAATGTAAAAAATCTAAAGGGACTATTATTTTTGCCTCAGCGTTTAATCTTGACAGGAGAAGTCGTTTCATAAGCTTCCCCAAAACGTTAATTAGGCAGATTTTGCGGTAACCTGTGATTTATCCGAACTTTGGTGGACGACCCTAGCCGTCTTTAACTTATCCAGAAATGTCTCTTCTTTGAGACAACGGTTCATCATTGCTGTGCAGTGCTCCAAGTTGGATTTGACCAGCGCTGGTCCTAGGGATTTTTCCAAGTTCAGTTGAGAAGCAGCGTTTTATTACTTCTTCCTCATTGAATTGCTTTACCGGCTCTGTGACGTCTACTGCCGGCCACTTAACTGTTTCGTTTTCGGGGAACAGGTTTGCAGCTATTTCTAGTTGTTCCGCAATCGTCAGGGCAGGGATACTGCTTATTTTTAGCCTCCGAAGAACAATTTGTATCCTAGGCCCCAGAAATTATTCTCCAGGTCTTCTAAAATCCTTTTTTATGCCAGATATTTTTCGCAGCTGATGGCCATGCGGAGTTGCCTCTTCGCCTTAGCGTACCTTTTATGCCATCGCCTGCGGTCATCATCTATGGCATGCCAATTTTTATTTCCACGGACCAGCTTTCGCTTTTCGTGGAGACATGCTCGTCTCAGTTCAACTATCTTCGGCGTCCACCAGTAAATCGATTTTTTGCCATTGCCTCGTTTTTTCGATTCAAAAACTCTTATCTTATACTATTGTAAGTATTTGTATTCGGCGTCTAGATTGCCATCGAGGTCTGCGACGGCGCGTCGCAGCTCTTGGGTAAACCGATCTTCTTTGGATTGAACTTTTACTCTTTGACCTCCCTTAGGATGTTTTCCATGGTTCTCAGGGCTTTTTGCCGGATTTTGGAGGTTGTTATCCATGCATGATCTGACAGAATTTCTTTTTCTTTCAGAACCTTCCAGCCAGATATTCTCCGTTATTACGGGCGACTTTAACACGAATTCGGTCATCTGGGGATCGTCCCGTAGGTCGCATTTGGTGAAATGTGGCAGCTGTATATCACATAATCTCGAATTTCTATCAACAGAAAGCCGTTGCCTGAGCCCCTGAATTGCATGTCACTTTGAGATCTTGAGAGCTACCCTATTTGGTTCGGAGACGACAATTATCGCAGTGTCGCTCGCTGCCACATTTCAGACATACGCGAGCTCCTTGTACTGTTTTACAATCCTTGGCAATATAGCCAAATCCTTGACATTTAAAACAACAGACGAGAGAGAGAGACGTTTTCCTTGATTCTGCAGTTGTTCAATCAACCAATTTTTACCCTGCCCAGCTTCAGTAGGTCTGAGACCTCTTTTGATGACAGCTGTGCTACTACTGCATAAGATCCAAAGTGTCCCTTTCTGACAATAGGACTTTTTCGCTTGTCACTGAGTGGAGTCTCTTTGATCTTGATTTTAACTTCAATGCTCTCGATCTCTTTTGATATTTGGTTTGAAAAGCTTTTCTTCCGTCGGCTGTTTTTTTCTTTTACTATTATCCGGATGTTCCAGCCTGGGTCTTTATGGGCCTTTCTATAGCTACCCTGAGTTCGTTCAGATTTACGGTGGTATTTATCCTTAAGCGTCTCGACATAGGTTTTTTCTTTTGGGCCTTTTTTGGGATTTGTTAGTCGTTTTATTTTATATCAGCCTTATCACCAGTACCTCTTAGGGTACATTCTAGCGCCTTCCTAAAGTGCTTCCCTTTGACCTCTTTGACTGGAGCTATTGACATCGTAGTTCTTTTTTCACGCCGCTAAGTGATTCGATGAGGTCTTCAGAATTGGCTGTGGTGCAACGCAGCTCACTAGCAGAAGGCGTTCTCCTGAGTATCGTTCTTCCTTGCCCATTACCATAAGATTTTTCGAGCTCCCTTTCCTCTATGAAAGACTTTAAGTGCGGATAGTGTGTCGCTAGGCTCCTTAGGCGAACGTCAGATTTGATGAGGTCGCTAGCTAGCAATATGTAAATGCAGCATTGATGGAGTCCAAAGTTATGCTTCTATAGGCGATTCGGGTTGATCTGTAGGTCTATTGTGTACTGCTTTCACCTCGTTCAACTGCTTGGAGGTCACCTTGGGTCGCTTGATCTACTCCGGCAATGGACTCGGCCCGTGGCTTGATTGAGACTACTCCTGCACTTTCTACGAAGTTCATCGGATCCCTGCTGATTTTCTTGCATTTCTTTGTCGTGTTCGGTAATGTATTTGTTAAACTGAGTTATTTTTCTATGTAGATTTTTTATTGCTTCCTTTATCTTTATTTTGGTGTTTATGTTTTTCCAATTAGTTCTGTGACCGCATTGGTCACTTCGCAGGCTGCACCTCTTACTCTAGTTATTGTATCTCCCTCCTCTACTCTTCTCCTCTTTGCTTTTTCTTATTCCATATTATTCCCATGCGTTTCGAGGTATAAATAGTTGACCCCAGGGTGACGCCCATTTCTGAGAGAAGGCATTTATATCAGGCGCCCCGCAGGTTTTTAGAGGTGCTCCCCTCTTTATTTTATAGAGGTATCGTCCTTTCAAGCCGGCTATTTAAAATAAGTCTCCCGATCGCAAGTCCCCGTACTGTTGAATGGTGTAACCAAATTTGTAGAAAAACACAATCCAACTTACAACTTTAAGACTTGCCAATTGCAACCATATATGAATGTCATAAAAATCTCTATGCTGTATAAGGCAAGGGTAGGTTTGTTTTTGTAACAGTATTTATAGGAGTACTGGGAATACAATGTAGGCAAACAATTACACATGTCACTATAAGATACCACCATTTATGTTTGAATTGTGTATCACTTATCAATTTATATCTCTCATACTTAATATCTATTTTAAGTTCTTGCTACTATATAAAAATTGTTTATTTCTAATATATTTGGCGATGTTCACACAAAAAGTACACTAGACTAATTTATCGTAAAAAAACTAAACTGCAATTTATCTCGCAATGACGTTACTAATCAATTGATAGGATAAGCAAAAGTATATAAAATCTACCGCACTCAATTTGTTCGAACATTTGCGTAGAGAGTATTGTTCTGCAAAGCGCTTTAAGCATCGATCAAAATTCGCAATGATAACATCACAAATAAGAATAGTCACACTGATTTGTTTTTTGTTGGTACATTACGATGAAGGCGCTCGAATTTTGGGGATTTTTCCGGGTTTTAGCTATAGCCAGTATATACTGGGGAGTACCCTAATGAAGCATCTCGTCTCCAGAGGACACGAAGTCACTGTTGTGAGTCCCCACAAGCTAAAGAGCCGTTAGCGAATTATAGCGAAGTTGTCTCCACAATCGAAGGCAGTCACAGCAGTAAGTTTTGTCTTGCTTATGCGGCTACATGTAAATTTAGTAACCTTTATAATTAATTGCCATTAAAAAAAAAGTATTATTGAATAAACTAATGCTTTAAGTATTAACCAAAGTAACAGTAATGATTTTCTCATTTTTAATATAGAAAATAGTGTCAGTTAACTAAATCGGATACTAATTTCTTTTATATTGTCTTAACAACGTTGTGCAAATAGATTTCCATGTAATCCGTTATTTATTAATAGTTTTCACCTGTAGGTATGAAATATTCGTCATTCTGTTATTTACATTTTGATATATGGCAACTCAGATTTATTGCAACATAGCAGTTGTATTTAAACAATAAGAAATTCAAAAATTAATTTTGTTGATTCACATGGAATTCAAAGGGATATCTCAAAGTAAACTGCAAAACAATTGCAAATTACCAAATATGTTAAAAAGGTTAAAAAAGCTTACATAAGGCAACATATTAATGTTTTATTTCATCTTCTCTATTTGTAGACGACTTTTTTTATTTTATAGTCCTAATTGTAACGTTGAAAAATTTGTTCTAGGACGTCACGTTTTGAAAACAAATTAACTAAACGAATGAGTAAAAAAAATATGTACAATAATTAATTTATTACAGCTAAAATGATTTTCTCTGTGCTTTCCTTTTGTACTCAATTAAGAAACTTTTTGATGTCCAGTAGTAATCAGCAAGTATTTTGCTATTACATTTCTCTTGGTAACGTTTCTTAGTAGCAGCAACATCTTGGTGGAACCGTTCTCCATCTTCATCACTAACATCACCATAATTCGGACGAAAAAACTCAAAGTGCGATTTTGAAAAATATATTTTTAGGCTCCAGGAGTTTACCAACAACATCTTTATAATTTTCAGATGTTTTATTTCCTAAAAAGTTTTCTTCTTCAAGTATTGTATCTCGCATTAGAAGGTTAATTTAGGATTCTACAAAGATACATTGTTTAAGTAGGGGAAACATTTTAAAATATTGAAATCGACGCCTTTCGTTGCTCATTGCCTTGACGAAATTTTTCGTTAAGTCCACTTTTATGTGCCATACAGGTAAAAAAAAAACGTTCTCATCTTCAAAGAGAGTTAGAAGAAAATATGCCGCACGTTGGACAAATTCCCAGCATAAAAAGAAGATTAGTTCCTGGGTTGGTTTTGTTGTATGTGGACGAGTATTGTCGTGCAGAAATATCACTTTTTGCCCTCCTTGACCCGTAAATGGTCTTTTTTCGTCTAGAGCATCGCTTAAATTAATCAGTTGAGCCTCGTAACGTTCAGCTGTAACAGTCTGACTCGGTTCCAGAAGTTCGTAGTAAATGACTCCTTTCCAAACCCACCAGACACACAGTAACACTTTCTTGGAATGAATATTCGTTTTGCAACTGATGTTGATGGCTGGCCTGGATCAACCCGTGCTTTTTTGCGTTTAAGATTGTCGAACAAAATTTACTTTTATCACCCGTAATGATTTTGTGCAAATAATTATTTCTTTTGTACCAAGAAAGCAAATTCATGCAGATGTCAACTCTTAAGTTTTTGTTTTCTTCCGTCAGTTTATGAAGAACCGATTTTCCTTTCTTCTGTATCTTCTCCATTGCATGCAATCAAGGTGATATTGGTTGGTGAGTAACTCCTACCTGTTCTACAAGCTCTCATCCAGTAAAACTTGAAGTTCTTTGTCTGCAAATTTTTTCCTGCACCTGGACGTGGATCGTCATCAAGACTAAAATTTCTACCACAAAATCTTGAAAACCACTTTTTACTGTTGAGTGACTTATAGAATGTTCACCTGTCGAATTAATCAATTCCGTAGCTCGAGCAGCATTTTTTTTCGTTTGTAAACAGAACAAAATGCAATGGCGTAAATGATGCTTATCGATATCCATCTATATATATCCAAAATTCGAGGGTATTGGCTGCGTTTAAGTATGTTTTTTAATGCAACTAACTTCAGAGCCAAGTTTCTACTTGCATACCTATTAGATCTAATTGGTAAAGTTGCCTTCAACTCTGATTAGAAGTGACCTGCTACCTCATACCATAATGCCCATAGTTGTCGTATGCTTCGTACAAATGCAACATTCACTCATCATGCAGTTAGTTCCATTGTAGGTAATCCACGTCGAACAAAGAGGTAGACAGTTGGTAATGTGTAATGGTCTACTATTGTTAGGTAGCTTACATAAGGTTGCGCTACGGTCTGTAATCGTAAGGCTCTGAAAATGACGATCCTCCCAATTGGTTATCATGCTTACTCTTCCAGACCTCGGTTTTTCGCAAATGGGTGCTTTCTTCGCTCCACTAGTTCCATGGTAGCACTACAGTATTGCTACAACAATCAATTTTTCTTAAAACATCCTTTCCATTAGGCCAATAATATCTTTCAAATATGCAAACTTGTTGATAATGTACCCTTTATCAATCACGAAGAATTCTTACACCATGTAAGATTCACATGCCAAATTTGAATGTCTGGTAACACTTTGATGCCTATTTTGCACGTGATATTACCTTGGACCCTGTATTTAACCGCACCAAAAAGTAAATGCACCAGATAAAACCAATGCTTATAACCCTTATGGTTAAATTTTGAATGTATGATAATTGATGAAAAAACATATGTGGCTACAGACTACCGGCAACCACCAGGGTAACAAAGATAAAATTCAAGTGTTCCTGAAAATATTTGATAACATAAGCAGCTTGTTCCAAAAGGTTCAAAATTCAAAGATTTATATCAACTGGTACGTCACGTACCTTGGAAGATGTTGTTTGAACATTGATAAACCAACATTGTTTTCATTCTCAGTCCTTTTCGCTTTGCTGGAATTTTATCGTGCACAATCTCTAGACAAGTGGTTCGAAAATCGTCAACATTGCTACAAATACCGTTAGAAACTCGCACTCGCGCGTGCTTGGCGTTTAATGAAAATTTATTTAATTTCGATGTCACAGGATTTTTAATAAATTACGACAAATTATAAAGATCCAGATGTTCATTAGAATTTTAAGAAATTTTATTTTGGGAAACCTTACCGTTTAAAAAGTGACTGAAGCAAATGCTTTAGTTTATTTAGAAAAACGTTTGATACCTAAAATAAGTACTAATCAGATGATATCATCAAAATGTTTGTACGTATTACGTCACAACTGTAATCAATATTCAATACATATCTCAACAACTTCTTAAATGTTTAACTAAAACCTACAACTAATAATATACTTAGCTGAACTCTTACCAACATACCACAGACCTTTAGCCCTTTAAGTATTTTAGTGGTGATTAAATGATTAAAGACATTTTCTGCCACAGCTGTCTTTTAAATATATTTTGTCGGTCACGGCAAAAGTCAAATTTGTTGCTCCTTTTTGCACGCAGTAGTTGTACGCGATCGATTACCAAGGACACAAACAAAAAAATGTTATTAACAGTAGGGAAAAATCTCTCACTTAACTGAACAAAACTAAACATGATCTGTTGCCATACCCCCGTATTTTTTAGTCTGGTGAAGAAATGTATTACTCGATTGATTAGACAAATGCCCCCACACACAAGTTCTGCCAGTCTCACTGAATTGATAGTGTTGGCTTTCTGTGGCGGAGGACGCATTTCTTGTTGGCCAATTCAATCAACGCCTTTTTTGAAAGTGTCAAAGAGAGTCTCACACTGCAAATGACGTTCAATAGAGCTTTTGCTTTTGCTTTTCCTTAAGAAATTTTTACTGATTTTTCTTTTGTTCCTTTCGAATATTTTAGAAGATGAGGTTTTATCAGTTCAGATAGTTCATTTCCTATTTTAAATTTAGCAATAACGCGATTTACTGTCGACAAGGGTATTTTAAACACATACCTAACTCTTGTTGCGAAACATTACAATCAGAGTGGCCTATGTTATCCCCGCGACTAACATCATCTAGATCTTTGCATCTAGGTAAGCATAATAGGGTTAAATTAGCAGTAAACTGTCTATATATGTTTCGAGATATCATTTAGCTGTAGGTACCTTTCCTTATCTGAATTTACTTTACCACTTTAAATTTTCAACTAAAGAGAGTACTGTAATTAAATAGAAACTTATTACGAGCGAATTAAAGCGTGGTTGGTCAAAACAAGATCATGGCCAGTTGCCATGTTGATGTTCCCAAAGCTAGTCTTTGGAGGATTTGTGTCTGGTCAAAAAATTTAAAAAGGTTTCCCCTCACAATTTGATAGAAAACTAAAGGCAAGTTAGAATCGACATATGCCATGATAATCTCCTTCGGCACAACCGTAGACCTCAGCTAGTGAAGCGGACTCTCACTCTCTTTACCGACCTCTACCTTAGAACAAGTTTGCTCAACAACTAGAAAAAACCAAGACTGCTCAACAAAAATCAAGCCGATAGTTCAGGGAGAGAAAGAAGATGTCGATTATGACAATTGATAAAGAGGTCTAAAAGTTATTTTTTTGAGATTTATTAAAGTATAAAACCGCCTAAAATCATGGCCATGCCAGACCACAAAAAACAGAGCTCGTTACAGAATATTTAATGAAGAAAAATGGAAGACTTAGAGTCATCCCCCATGTTCACCTGACTTGTACCTCTGAAAGCTCGCATATGTGAGATTCGTTACGCCAAATGGGATTTAGTTATTGCAGCAATCAATAAGGTGATATTGGAAGTGACTTCTTTGAGGGAGTTACTATGGTTGTGTTATAAAAAAAGGATTTTATATCTGATTGTCATCAAAAATAATCGGTGCAACATTTATAGCTAATGAGTTATTATTAAAATTTTATACCACAATCCCTATCAATACAGGATTTTTATGTCGCAACAATTCCTATCTATTGAAACGGTAGCTTACTAAATGTGATCAGTTACTTTGTGTTTTGGAATATGTAAGATCCTCGTCGTTGTAATTGCGCAATGAAGATGTTAACCAGAATTCCAAAAACAACACTTGGTTTTAATAGTGTCAAAAAGCAAAATTTTGAGATGACAGCTATCTGCGCATAGTTTCTCGGTTGGAATGTCCAAGACCAAGCAAAGAAATTATAAATCGAGATATAGAAACTTTCCCCTCCCCCCACTCCTCAACCCCGTCACTCACTGTACATGCAATTTAGAGTTTTAAAAATAATATCGTATCGTTTTTCCCGTTACGTGTAAGGTTTGTTGGTGATTACTCTTGGAGTTGAGTTGTTATGAGTCTGTTGGTTTCTTTTAGCGAAGGCTCCTGCATTTCTTTCTGTTTTAGGTCTTCCGTCTGGTTTCATTACTGCCCATAGCTCTCTCCATTACTGCCACCTTTACATCTTCTACCCATTTCTTCATTAACCTATATACTCTGTTCTTTCCAATTTCCCTTGTTTTGTGTACCCTCTTTGTTGTTCTATTGTTCTCCCCAATTATCCCTCTTAAATTATTATTGTCGGTGCTTTTGTATTCAAGCGATCCATGATTAGAGTTGATACTACTATTTTTTCAAATCTCATTACTTTTACTTCTTTTGGTACTTCGGTTTTCCCGAAGAATTTGTTTTCTGTTGCGTTGAATAATATTCGTATGCTTCTTACTCTGTCCTTAATTTTATGGTTTTGTTCTCCGTCTTCGCTGATTTGTATTCCTAGATATTTAAATTTAGTTGTTTATCTAATTGATACCAGTGTAGCCGCGCGATTGATACGCGTGACTCACTAAAATAATTGAGTGCCTGCGTTCGTTTCTAGCAAAGGGTAATAATGTCGTCGGCTGAAGCACCGCATCGCTCCGTATCAGAGATGGTGTGCGACGACCGGGCAACGAGAGTAAACCTATGAGAGCCTTAACCTCTCAGTTCGCAAGACGTGTCACCACGCGGAGCATCTGAACCTCATCATTATTATATTACTTTTTCTATTGAGTTCTCTTCTATATTAATGTTGTGTTAATTTTTCTCTGCATTTATTATCATAGTTTTTCTTTTTAGCAATTACTGTCTTGTTTAATTTTCGTTGTTTTGTGCTTTATATGCGTTTCTAAATATTTTTGTTTTTAACTCCATCGAAGGCAATTAATAAATCTACAAAGCATACGTGTGTTTGTCTTCTTTTTCTTAGGGGTTTCCTACTTATTTTTCTCATCGTGTGCATCTTATTTTTCTCTAATTTTTACTCAAAATTGACGTGAGCACTTTTCCTGTGATACTTGGCACCTCAATGCCCGTATAAGTTCTACACTTTTTCTAATCTCTCTTTTTAAATCGCAGTATTATAATGCCAAACATTAGGTATTTTCTTTGTAGTATTTCATTTAGTAAATGTAGAAACATGTTCTTAAATTGTCCCATATATTTTAGCATTTCCGCCATTGTATCGTCTTTACCAGATACTTTTTTAATTTGAATTGTCTTAGTGCTTAGTCAAATTCTTTTCTTATTATTGTTAGTTTTCCCAAGATTCATTTATGTTTGTCTCCTTTAATATGCCTCGGTTTTACTTCTTTGCTTCTTTTTGTCTTCTAGTAGTTCTCAAAACTTCTGTCTCCAACTTTTCATAATGTCCCGTTCCTTAGTTAGTAAGTTTCTCTATTTATCTTTTATATTTTATTATTTACCTTTTCATTTTTTCATTTTGGCTCCAATTTCCCTCCATAAAAGTTATTTTGCAAGTCTGTTATGTTTTTAACTTCACTTCTTTCAATTTTGTAAGCGTTGTTGATTGTTAAGATTTTTTCTACTTTTTCCTTAATTTCCATTGTCCCCTCTATTATTGTCTTTTTATAGCTCTTCATATTTTTGCTATTTCAAGAATTTATCACAGTTTTCTTTTTTTCTAGTTTAAATCTTAAATCTACCTCTTCTCTCCCTTCTCTTTACTACCAACCAGTACATTTAGTAGTCTTTTGTTAGTTCTCTTCTTCTCTTTCTTTTTCTTTTGTTTCTGTTTGTCCTAAACCTTTTTTCTTGTTAAACTCTTTACATGTTATGTGACAAATTTAATTGTCGTGCAAATACTTCTATTTTCTTTATTCATATCTTTTTCTGTATTATTATCTTATTATTATATCTGCGGTCTTTATTAGCTTTGTCTTCTTATTGCAATGGGCTTCTCGACTTGTCAGTTTTTTTACTTGTTTCACTATACTTTTCTATTTGTCCTAAACGTATTTCTCTTCACCGATGGTTGTTTTCTGTACCACTCCTACTCACTTTTACCCTGTTTTCCTTTTTTGTTTTTCTTTGTTTCTTCTTCTTATAGAAGGTTAACAACAACTTTGGCAAATCGTTTTCTATCTTGTGTTATTCTTAGCAATAACTGTGTATTTAAACCAGTCCAGTCTCTCACATTTCTCAATCATGAGTACCGTCTTCTACACGGTCCTCTTCTACCCGTAATCTTGCTCTCCATTATCTCGTAGCTTCTGTCTCTGACCTAAGTGGCTTGTCTTTCGCCTTTTGAGAATTTCAAGAATTGCTCGGTCTACGTTCATTCTTCTTTTATTAGTAGTGTGCTCCGTCCATGATACGTATTACCTACATTTCAAAGGCCTCTAGTCGTCGCACCAAGCAAGCTTTCAGCGTTCAGGATTCACTTCCATATAACAGATTCTAGTATATATCTGATATTTAGCTATAATGTGAAGTTTGTTAGTAAGCTTTTCATTCTAAAGAATGCGCTTCTTGTGTTTTCTATGCGGCAGCGTATTTCTGCTTCTGGGTTGAAGTCCCTTGTTATCCAGCATCCTAAGTATTTGAATTGGTTCACGTGTTCTATTAGTTTGTTGTATATAATTATGTCGGTGTTTGCATTTGTGTTTTTGTTTTTGGAGATGAGCATTATCTTTGTTTTTTCTGTGTTTATCTTAAGGCCAAATGCATCTCCTTCCCTTGTTAACTACCAAAGCGTGCTAATGCTTAAGAGGTAATTAATGAGATTACAATCCCGTCTGTGTGGTGCATCACAATAACTCAAAAAGTAAAGCTCTAATTGCCACCGAATTTTGGTACACAAGTACTTCAGGCCAAAACAAAGCATGCGTTCGATTTTCAGCAAAAAACGATTTTTCAGTAGTTGCAAATTTGGGTTTACACCCTTCTCGTTATTGCATCAATAAGTTTTTGAACCCCTTCTTCGCTGTTAGCTAATATAACGGTGTCATCTGCATACCGTATATTATTCACTAGTCTTCCGTTTACTTTTATACCCTCTTCGATGTTTTCTAGTGATATCTGAAATACTTTCTCTGAATACATGTTGATCAGAACTAAAGAGAGTATATAGTCCCCTCTTACATCTGTTCTGATGGGGATTTTTTTATCTTCTATTCTTATAGATGATGTTTGCTCCCAGTATAGATTCTTAATTAGGTTGATGTCCTTCTGGTCTATTCCTTGTTCATAGAATATATTATTCCGCTCTGTGTGTCTTACTCGATCAAAGGCTTTTTTGTAGTCTAGAAATATATATGGACATCCTGTGGTTGGTCTCTGCATGTTTGAAGTAGTACATTAAGTCTAAACAGTGCTTCTCTAGTTCCAAAGCCTAAACAGAAACCAAATTGTTCTTCTTCTACATATTGTTTACATTTTGTATGTATTCGTTGATGTATGATTCTTAGCGCTACCTTCAATACATGTGGCATGATTCCTGTACAATATATTTTATTTAAAAAGGTTGTTAAGAGGTTGAGGCTTTCATCGTCTAATAGTTTAAGCATCTCAATATAGAAATTGTCTTCATCCGGGGGTCTACGTCTCTTTGATAGTTTTATTAAGTGTTTCACTTCTGTTATAAGAATTATAATTGGTTGGTCTTCTTGGTCTATTTGTCTTGCTTCTAGCACCATTCTGATATCATCGTTCTTGTATATAGTTTGTTCATATTTCTTCTATCTCTTCTGGGTGTATTGTTTGTTTGTTATGATCTGTAACTGTAATACCCTGTTGATAAGTTTTATTTTTATTTCCAGTTAATTCTTTTATTTATTTATAAATGTTAAAAAGATCGTGTTTTGTTTGCAGCTCTTCGAGGTCTTGATAGCGTTTTTCCCTTATAAGTCTTGTAAACATTTTGTGGATTTCTTTGTGTTTATTATTGTCCTTACGATTTTATTTTCTTCTTTTGTCCATCAATAATAAAATTTCTTCAGTTATCCATTTCTATTTTGCTCTCTGCTCTTGAATTTCCAGTTTATTTTCTTGCACCTCATGCATTACGTTTTTAATAGATTGTCAAGAGTTTTCTATTGTTTCCAATTGTACAGTTTTCTAAAACTTGCTATTCAAAAATCGTACTGTTTCCTCTTTTGTTTCTGTTTCCTTCAGTATTTCAAAGTTATGTCTTGTCTTTTCCGGATTTTCGTTAGTCTAATCTCAAGTTTACTAACTACGGGGTTATGATCAGATCCAATATCTGATCCAGGATAAGTTTGTACACCTTTAATTCCGTTTCTACATTGTTTATCTATCAGTATGTAATCTATTTCATTTCTAATAATATTTATTTTGTTGTCTCCTGGTCGTTTCCAAGTGTACAGTTGCCTTTCTGAAATTGGAGCCAAGTGTATGCTGTCATGAAGTTTTCTTCATTACAGAACTGTACCAGTATATCACCCCTATCGTTCCGTTCTCCAAGACCATGGTCAATATCTTCAACTCTTCCCTTGCCTATCCTTGCGTTGAAGTCACCCATGATTATATTCACTTCATTCCTGTTGCTAATTTTTAGTAGGTTTTTGATGCCTTTTTAGAAGAGCTTTATTTCATGATCGGGTTTGTCCGCCGTAGGTGCATACACTTGAATAATGTTTGTTTTCGGGAATCAATTTATTTGTATTAGGACAACTCTATCTGATACTGGTACAAACTTTTTAACAGATCTTTTTTATGCATTTTTTATCCTCTATTACTGCGACGCCATTATAGTGTTGAGGGTCGTTGTTACCTATATGATACATTGTATGGTCACTGATGTCAATTTGATTTGTTCCGAACCATCTAACTTCGCTCACACCCAGAATATTTATATTTATTTTCCGCGTTTATCTAATAATATTATGTGTCTTTCCTGCTTTAAATAAGGGTTTGGCATTCCATACTCCTATTTTAAATGTATTTTATTTCTGTTTTTCCACTTTCGGATGGTGCCTATCTTTCTTCGTGGGGATTCTTAGCGCCCCTTGACCATCTAGGGTCTGCCACGGACTAGGGGCCGAAATATGTATAAGATTTGCCATGTTTGTTTTCTTGGGATGATCATGTAAACTTTTAATACAGTGGTCTAATTCCATATGCCTTTGATCATGATAGGTTTCTCCGCCTTTTGAGATTTCTTCTCAAGGACAAATGCGTGCCCTATATTGTCTCTATACAATGCTTAGAAACTGGGTTGCCACCTATGCCAAATCCGCCGTACCAAAGTTCTTCTTCTCCGTCTTCCTCGCCAACGTGGTTTTCGTCCGTATCCCTCGGCTAAGGGGGATGCGGAGCCCCAGCAGAACTTAGCCACTGACATAATAGTCAGGACCACCTCTCTACATTCGACGCTCCTGTTGAGAATTACCTAAATCGATTTGGAAAAAACGGCTCTGACTGCTCTTAGGCCGGGTTAATGATTGCGTATGGAGTCACAACTAATCATATCATTCTCAATATAGTTTTTTGTTTATTTTAACTGACATTTGTTACTCATTACTGGTTGCTTCTCTGTGCAGTTTTCCATTTCTATTTAATATTTTTATTAATCACATAATAAATGTCATAATTTTACTTACAAGTGATGCCATTTTATTTCTATATTTACTTCTAACTTTTTTCTTAATAATTATTTCACCGCGATTGTCTATTATTTGGTTTCTCTTTTTTGTGTTTTTCCATCATATCTAGTTTGACTGCCAATTTTCTAATCTGCTTATTTTTTCTCATGCTCTCACTTTTTTTCCTCTCATCTGATTTCCTCTCTCATCACCATATTTCTTTAGGCCTACTCCTTCTTTTTCTTTCCTTTTTTTTAGTGACAAAATGTTTAAAAATTAAATTTCTTAGAAATGTAAATTATAACTTACAATATTGTAATTAGCTAATTGTATTTGTTGAAGCTATTGTAGTGTATCATGCAATAGGAGCTCAAGGTGTTAGCAAAATATTTTTTTTACAATGAATATTGTTCTTTCGTTGCTCTTGTCGTGTTGAAAAGTTATTTAAGTGCATTTTCAACAATCTCAAGCAGATTTAATTAGTAAAAGCAACATATTTTTAAAACAAATTGATTAACTGCTCTTTTCAACCTTCATGGTTATGGTGTCTGACAACAATTTGTTATTATAACCACAAAAATTTTCAAACTATCTGATTACTTAATAACAATTTTAGGATTATGTCGATTAGTTGAAAAATACACATTTGTGTCAAAAACTCAAAGTCTTTATGTAATCGTAATGACCTTTATTTAATCTATCATAAACATTGTTCATGTCCTCCAAAAATTGCGAACGGTGATCTAAAAATAAACGAGTGTTTGAGATAAATAGCAAATGAGGCATGTAAAAAGATAATGCTCATCTGCTTTATAGATAGTACATTTGCTAAGCAAAGAAAGTGATAAAATATTTATTGTTTCAGGCTCTGTACTATATGAAATATTCTCTCTGGGCACATTAAAAAATATAGAAATCTTTCGTGGTGTCTTTAGTAGGGCCATAACAACAAGCCTGCTGAAGAGTCCCCAGGTTCAAAAGCTTCTACAATCAAACGCTACATTCGATGTAGTCGTATGTGAAATTTTTACAAATGAAGCTCATATGGGCTTCGCTAGCCACTTCAAAGCCCCGTTGGTTTTGTTCAGCTCTTTAGGGGCAAACGAATGGTCCAACCATTTAGTGGCAAACCCAGCCTGGTTTGCTCACGTTCCTAAAAGGTTAACTGGCTATGGCGATACTATGAACTTCTGGCAAAGATTTTGGAATTCTGTGACAGGCTTGTACGAGTGCCTTTACAAATACCTGGTTTGTTACAAAATGCAAAACGAAATACTGAAGAAATATTTTCCGAACGCTCCAAGCCTCGACGAACTTCTTTACAATGCCTCTATAATTCTGCTGAATTCCAACTCCGCCATAAGCATGCCGGTGCCACATGTCCCCAGCATGGTCGAAATAGGAGGGTTTCACGTTTCTCCTAAAAAACTACCAAAAGAACTGCAGAGGTTCTTGGACGACGCAGTCGATGGCGCCGTTTTCTTCAGTATGGGATCGACTTTGCGCAGTGCAGATTTAGACAATAAGACCAAGGACGCAATATTAAAAAGTTTTTCTAAATTGAAACAGAAAGTCTTGTGGAAATGGGAAGACGAGAACCTTCCAGGAAAACCAAATAACGTTTTAATCGGAAAGTGGTTTCCTCAACAAAATATTTTAGGTAGGTCTACAACAAGAAATGAATAAAAAATTTACAATGCCATCTTCTTGCAGCTCATCCAAATATTCGTGTTTTCATGACGCATGGGGGGATATCAAGTGTAACAGAAGCAATCTACAGCGGGGTTCCTTTAATTGGAATTCCTGTTTTTGGGGATCAGATCCAAAATGTAGTAGTAGCGACTTCTAGAGGGTTTGGAATTCATTTACCTCTTCAGGAGGTTACCGAAGAAAAACTCACGTGGGCTTTAAACGAAATTTTAACGAATCCTTCGTAAGGCAATAGCAGGTGAACTGAAAAAAAAATAAATAACGCGGATCTTTGCAGTTACTCAAAGGAAGCGCAGCGCAGGTCAGCACTGTTGAAAGACCAACCAGTAAAACCAGTGGATTTAGCTGCTTTTTGGATAGAATACGTTATTAGGCATGGAGGTGCTACTCACTTGCGCTCAACCGCTTTGGAATTGAATTGGTACCAATATTTGCTATTAGATGTAACAGTCGTCATTTTTTTAAGTGGTGGCTGTTTTGTAGTACTAACAAAATTGATTTATTATAACTTAATTCGAAAATGTAGAGAAATAAGAAAAGATAAAGTACAATAATATTTATAATACTAATGTGTTTCAATAAAAAAATGTTGCATTTTGGAAACGGCACCCCAAAACATTTCGTACTAAAAAACTAAAAAATAAAAAAGAATAAAACTAGAAAAAGTCTAGCTTGACATAAATTTACCATAGAATCTGTTTATCATGTTAGAAAGTGTGAATAATAACCAGACACAAAAATGTTGAAATCCAATTACGTTAATGATAAAGTACGTCGTGAAACGAATATTAGGTTAGACAGAAGAGTCTTATTTGATAAAGATATCAATAAGCTTCCAAAGAAAATAGAAAATCCAACGCTAGATGGCTAGAGAACATATCAAGATGCAAGTTACAGAGATAGGAGTTGCCCATATTTTCTGGAGAAATTTACAATTGGTTGCTCTTTTAGTGTCAACTGGTAAAAAGACCCATTCCAAAGACAGGCAACCCAAGCTAAATATGTAATTCATAGTTTCGTCGACAATTGAAGAAAAAATAAGCCAATAATCGTTTATTCGGTCATATCTACGCATGGCGGAATTGGTTCGGCTATATTCGGATTCATATAAAAATATAAAAAGTTGTGCCGCATGTGGCTACTAACGCCTAGAATTACCCACGTAGTGCATTAAACAGCGATAGGTAGCGCAAACTCTCTAATTACTTCATTACAATTTATATTTTGACTATCTAAAACCTTTATACGGGGTTTGGCAACAGTCCGGTTAGAATAAGATATTGACCTTTCAAATCGGTTCATAACGGTAGGAGGAGCTGCAATGGTAGTTACATTTTTGCCGTATTGTAGAGTAGATTTTTAATGATCGACCAAAACAAAATAATTGAAGACACAGTTTGACTCTCATATTTACTACAATACATCAGAACCATATAATATAGTTAAAAGTTCCCTACCCTCATAACGAAGCGCTACAAAATATAGTAAACGTTTGAAAGTACAGATATGTCAAGAAGATCTTCAAGTGCTCTTTTGCCTTAAAGACCTCATCGGTTTGATAACAAGATTTGTAATGCATCCTCTTCTGTATTCCACCTTTAAATTAAATTGACTAGAAAATTGCGAGCATTTTAAACCTTGAGGATTATAAAAGACAAATGTTCCAACCTATTTGTGTCTTTCTATTGATGTCATGCTAGCGTTGGAAAAACATAAAAACCAACTCAAGATAAAAAACACCAAGAATGAGCTAAAGAAACGCATACAATTCCTGCAATCCAAAGTTATCCAAGATGATAATATAAAGGTAGCTAATATGAGTTTCACAAAAAAGCACGAGAGTAAACAAGGAAAGCAAGAAAAATAATCGAAGAGTGCCCGTAGGGTGATGAGAAGAAGACCTACAAATTCTTTGAAGAAAATCATTTACAGAATTTGTCGGGAAAGTATCGGGAATAATTCAGTAAAAACAAAAGTATTGTAGGTGATCGTAAATTTCTTTAAAATGTTTCGAAATAGTTTCCTCCTGCGTTTACGTAGCGTTTCCAGTGTGCCTACTATGCTTTAAAGGTTTCCTGGAATGGGGAAACTGAAATGCTGTTTATGGCCTTGGTCACGGCGGCTTGAATCATCCCCATCGACCCAAAACGGGTTTCTTTAAGGGCGAATTTGAGTTTTGGGAACAGAAACAAGTCGGACGGGGTCAAGTCCGGGGTGTATGGCAGACAATTTCATACACTACGGTTTTTGATAAATTCAACTGCTGTGCTATCAGTCTAACTGTAAACGCCAATCAGAGTCCAAAAATTGTTTCACTTTCACCAAATTTTCATCGCTACGGTTCGTTGACGGACATCCTTTGTGTTTTTTGTATTCGGCGGATTCTCTTTCCCCAGGAAACATCTTGTGCCATTCAAAAATCCTCGTTTTTGACATGACTTTTTCCACGTAGGCTTCCCTTATCAGGTTCTAAGTTTCGATGCTAGCTTTTTTAAGTTTGACACAAAACTTCACTGCATAACGTGAAATTAATCCCGATATTTTCCGGACAAACCGTGTAACTCGTGAAAGTGAGAACGCAACCAAGCTGTTATTAACAAAAAAACATAAAATAATTAATAAGAAGCGGCTGTACTTTATCTGTCTGAAACTAGGCTGCATGTCATCTAAATGCCGATGGTTTGTAAGATGTGCTGTGTCTAAGAGGTTATTTCTAATTTTTAGTCCATATATTCCTAATTGACATACTAAATCAAGGACAACCCCGCAAGATAAGCGAGTAATAGTAACAGCGTATCAAATAGAGAACCTTGAAGTTTTGTTGCACATGCTGGTAGTCCACTTGCATCAAAGAGTAATCAACGAAAGAGAAGACACTCGAACAAAGAAGCACAAGTCAAACAAAAATGAAAGATTTACGCCGATTTAAATCCCCGTCAATTTGCGTCAAATCTTTTCGGATAAGATCGTTTGCAGAGCATCCACTCGAAACCTTTAATTAGTAGAAACGCTCGCGTCAAAGTCCAAGGCCCTTGAAAATGATCCTGTTGCGAACACGTGTAGTGTTGAGGTTATGGTTTAATTGGATCGGACGTTGCTTGCTTTTTGTGACTATTATTTAGTGTTACAGTTTGTAAAGTTTTTTTTTGTGTTAAAATGGAATCGTCAGAAAAAAAGCGAAGAGGTGAAAGTGTATGTGCATATACTGGATGCAAAAACACTCATTATACCACGCAAATTGTAATTTTTTAGGTTTCCAAAAGATGTGGAAATGTAAGTGGCATACTTAAAAATGTCAATTTTAATTAAAAAATACTCGAATAAGCAGTCCTTATTGTAGTAATAATAAATCTGTTATGTTATAGAAGCAAATTGTGGGGAAAGCAACTGGACGGGAAGATTTGTCTACAAAAGATAACATTCAGTTATATTCGTCATATCGTTTGTGTAGTAAACATTTCGAATCGCAGAAGTTCATCAATTTTGAGAAGAAGAGACTTTTGCCAACTACTATGCCTATACCACTTGGAACAGCAGTAAGGGAACAAGAGCTCGAAGGATTCAACGATACGCCTAATGATGACTATTCATGTAAGATTTAACATATTGTCACAAACGGATTTTTTCATTTACAATTACAGTGAATATCCCATCAGTATCTAGTTATGCAAGAGAAAAAGAAAAAGACGGGCTGACTTGTTCTAGAAGAAAAATTTTCGAAATTTTAAGTGATCGCACAGAAAGGAAACAAAATCTTACAAACAGAAATAGAAACGCTTCATACAACCAGCGGACATAAAAACTTTTACAGAATAGGCGACAAATTTTTAAGTAAAGAACTCGCAAACTTTGGAAAATGCAATTAGGGCAAATACATAGAAGCGCACAAGGCAGGAGGTATTCAAACGAATTTAAAAGATTTGCGCTATCCCTCTACTTTCTTGGCCCAAAGTTCTATCGACAATTGCAGAAAGCTGTCTGTCTTCCTTCTCCCAAAGCTCTGCAACGATTTGTTGGGCAAGTGAATTTTGCACCTGATTACATTAAACATTTATTTGCATTCCTAAAGTTGAAAGTGGACGATCTAACCCCCGAAGACAGAGTGTGCTTAATTTGTATTGATGAGATAGCTCTGAAATGTAATCTGTTTTACGACTATGGTTATGACGAAGTTACTGGCTTTGTGGATGATGGCCACAACAGAAGCGTAAGACCTGCAAGCAACGCTGCTGCAGTTATGGCCAGAGGTCTGAGGAGTAGTTGGAAACAACCTCTAGGCTACATATTGTGCTCCACTACTTGTTCTGCACAACAAGGTTTGGAAATTTTGAAAAAATTTGTGCTTGTGAGATGGGAAAGCTTGGATTAAAAGTGACTGATATGGGGTCTAATTTTATAGATCTTGCAAATTTTTACTTTGGGAACACAAAATATGGTGTACTATTTTGATCCTCCTTGTTTAATTCAAGTCACCAGAAATAATATGCTCAATAATGAATTTAGTTGGGGCGATAATCAAAAAACAAATTGGCAATTCATTGCAGATTTCTATGCACGCGATATTCAACAGCGAAATCGGCTGGCTCCGAAATTGACCCAGGCTCACATTGAACCTGGAAAATTTGAGCGGATAAAGGTGAAATTGTCAACTCAAGTGTTTAGCGGGACAATACCACCGGCTTTAAATACCTACAATTACATTAAAAGCTCTACCAGAAGAAGCAGTAGCAACAATAGATTTCATCTCTAGATTTATCGCCTCTTTGATTTGTTCAACTCTTCAACAATAAACAATAAAAATAACAGTAAAGAAGCTTTTAATGGAAAACCACTCTAAACAGAATTTTTATTGGAACGTTGAACTTCTTAGATTGTCTAAGAGTTTTTAATAAACAAGGAAGGGACACCACAAATTATGTGAAAGTGTTAAATTGTCCCTGGCATTGATATCTGTGATTCTCCAGCCCATGTAGTAAGCATTAGTATTACAACCAATGGGTAGTTGTAATCTATTATTTGTACAACTGCGCACCAGCTGTTTCATAACGTCAGTTGGGGCTGGCTCTGGGTCATCATATGCGATTCAAGTTTAACTGCCACCAATCCTGCAAAATCAATACTGTACAAGTCTTAGGTTTGTTAATGGCTGTACTGTAAATTAGTTCTTCACTCACCCAGCATGCTGCATTTTTTCCTACTTGCTTAGAGCTTTATTTGTGCCCCCCTTATTTTTTATGTCATGGCTACTCTAAATTGGTTTGAAAATCGCTTAGCAAATCCTGTAGTAAACTTTAAGCTTAATGTGTTTGAGAAATCTGTAGGAAGCTCCATTACTGAGTAGACCATCGTCTCTTCTCCTTCCCTGTCTTCCATTTATAAGCCCAGATTTTCTAGTCCAAGCTGGCGTTTTTTTTGGATGCTTCTGGTAGCCATGCGATGACCTTTGATATTTTGGGAAAATCCTTTGATTAAACTACAATTTTTAGGATGTCTATATTATGTTTCAGTTACTGCTTAGTGTACGCAATCTGTAAAATTGCTTCCGCGTATTTTGCGTTTTCAAACTGTGAAAAACTCCTGCCCGGTAAAGTTTTGTCCAACGCCTCTATTAATTTATTTTGAATCAGGCAATCCTTGAGACCCATCTATCTATCAGCACTAACCTCAGACCTATAACAGCTTCAGTCTAAGACTCGGCCTGCGCTTGGCTTCGAGGCCTCTTAGATTGCCATTTCCTTAGCTCCATTCTCGTTCTTCTTTTCTTTTTCTTTGATCTTTCATTAAAGATTGTTTTGCTTTACCTACCAACATTTATCTTCTCGACTTTCTGGATCGTCTTCTTCCACCTTTATTCTAGAACTGTCTGCGCTTTCTTGCATTTAGTTTTTGACACTGCGACCTCCATAGAAACAATATTGCCCTCTAACAAGGACAGCAACAACATCTCTTCATCCGTAAAACCTTCTGTTGTAAATTCCCCCTGAAACTTTTACTAATTTTTATATCTTCTGCTTGGACCCCATGAGTGTGTGGAAAAAAAGAGATTACCACAGCAAGACTCGTTTGTTGACGTAAAAGCGTTTATATAAAGGGGTGCGCCCGGATCTTGGTCGTTAATGGACGAGCTTCTCCTCGTCTGTGCATCTCATGGATGGGCGCAATACCTTGAGAATTAGAAAATTTTTATAGTGGTCTCATCCAGACGATCTAGAAGATTAAACCCAGATTCTTATGCTCCTGGTAATACCACCCCCACATACACCACTTGCCCGTAGCGAGCGAGATATCCTTGCACCAGCCACAGTGAACCGCGAGCTGGTTTGCGGCTGCTCACTGTTTAGAGATTTACTCTTAAATGCTTGCTTATGGTTGCAGCTAACCCATACTTTTTTTGGTTTCTCTAGTTTAACCCACAGGATTTACCCAATATTAATTCTTAAGACAAATTATCTTAATTTCCTACCTCTAGTAAGTTATTTTTAACTTCTACTTTGACACATATTTTATCAGCATTGCGGTTTCTGTTCTACAGTAATGCAGCCGTTAAACAATTTTAGTTTCTTTTCAATACGCGCACAACAAATATTTATATGTTATACTATGTTATTTTCCTTGGAAGATAGTATTAGCATGAAGCATCAAATAAACACTAAGTCCTGCAAGCGTAAATAAACACAGCTGCAAACAAAACACCCACAAGTAATTCTGATACTAACAAACAAATTAAGGCTCAAATTATAATTACATTAAAAGGAGCAAATAAACGATTGCAGAATGGCTTGTATCATTTTCTGTTGCCTACGTGATGTCTGAAGTCCACAAAAGCAATTTACAGTTTCAAAGAACGGCTACAAGCGTTACATCAATCATACCGACGCAGTTATTCACCTTCACGCTTGATAATGGCCCCAAGCTGTGTAATATAAAATATCTTGTCGAGAAAGTAGTAGTTATTTTATAGCTTACAGAGAACGTTAAATATGTTTAAGTATAAAATAAGCAATGTATGAGTGAAATTGCTATGGTATCGTACAATTTGCATTTTTTGATTGTCCCATCGTTACTGGAGTAGCAGTAACGCGTTACCCATTAAAAGCTGTCATTTTAAATTCTAAACAACGTTATTTTTGAAAAGTATCAAGATATTGCTATTTATACTCCGAGCACGACCGCTACCATTAATCATGAAGTACAATATCTTCTAAATGGCCACTTTTACTTCTCTTACAGTCAGCTATATATTTGAAGAAAATTTCCGTAACGTATTCGCGCAAATGTGCCCTATTTTGCAAATTGTAGCTCTGACATTGTCTTTGAGTGCTTCAATAATTGCTGGAGCATCGACATAAAGCTTATTTTTCAGGTAACTCCAAAGAACAACGTCTAGTGGGGTCAGGTCGTAGATGTGGACGGCCAGCTGAAGTTTCCATTTGAAGAAGTTGCTAGCCTAGGAAGCTTCTCGCGCTAGAGTATGTCGGATGTAAGATCGCCCTCGTCTATGGCATCCATTTCTGACCAAAAAAGTTGGTCAGCATTCACTATTCACTGAAATTGCCTCACCAGCCTTATTCTCGAAAAAATACGAATAAATGACACCACCAACCCAAATGCGCACTAAACTGTAACCCACTGAGGATTAAAAGTAAGATGGAAATGGACTCCATCGGTCAAAATAATATACGACGTTATTCATAATCTGCTGGCATAAATTCTTATGTTAGCTGAAATTTGTAGTCTTTAGACCAAGAGCCTAGTTTGGGAGATCTTGAAATCGATAAATTCGGTTCTTTTGCAACACTTTGAGCTACAACTCTGGTATTGTCTTGAATCGTTGCTAAAGTATTGACGTAAAGCTTGCTTTTGACGTAGCGCAAAAGAAAAAAGCCCAATGGTGTCAGATTGTATTATCTAGGCGATTAATTAAAATCTCTATTTGCTCGTTCAGGAAATTTCTTTCGAAATAACACAATTCTTTCGCAACATGCCACTTGTAGTACCGTTCTGTTAGAAATAAAGGTCGTCTTTATCTATGGCATCCTCTTTTGGAAAAAGTCAAACAGCATTTCATAATAACACGCATAATTTACTGAACAGTCTCACTATCCACATAAAATATCATATTTTGAGTGCAGTCTAGCTAATTTGGTTAGGAATGGTCTACAAAAGCAAATAATGACGTATTACTGGTTTATTGCACATAAAATAAAAGCATTCCCCAAAAAACATTCATCTAAATTAAAATAAAGGATAAACAACTTAATATATAGGGTGTACCACAAAAATCTTACAATTTTGAGTTTACATTGTGAAATTCAATTCAGAGATGTGTTTGACATACAGCAGAATAATAAAAACAATTTCATTTATTACAACAGCACCATGTTTCTTGTTGCTTCCTTTTGAACAACACAAGAAATGTTCACCGAACTCGAATGACATTTGTGTTGTTCAAAAATAAGAGACTAAATTAAAACATAGTAGCCTTCTCTGTTACTGTTTTAAGTTTTGTCTTATAGTGTTAAATTTAATCTAATATTTATCAGTTTCATGGTCCACCGTGTATATTAAAGTGCTTTTAAAGTGCTCAAGTTCAACGGAAAACAGATTGTCGATCCTATATAAGACAAACATATTTATACGTTCTTTCTTTAAATTCTCAAAAACAATTGTGGAAATTAATTTTAAGACATTTTGGACCAATTTCTCCTTTTAGGGCAATAGAACTGTCTCCATTATTTTTATTATGCGTTTTAACCACAAATGTATATCGTTAGTTCTATATTAACGCAGTGTCTTTTTTTTAAAGGCGTTTACCCAACTCAACATGTAGAGCTAGTGCGCGCTTACCTCCAGTTACGGACTAATTTGTAACCCAATAGGAACTAATGGCACTGGGAACTGTTTAACAATAAGCGAAACGCTATAAAACCTTTTATTAGCTGTGATAAATATGAACGTCCAAGAAGAGCTTCTTATCTAAAAGCTGAATATGCAGCGAAAGTTTCAGCAAAAAATAATAATGTCATCCAAATATACTAAAAAAATCTTGTCAAATAATTATTTTATTACTCTCGCAAAATATACGGGTGCATTTTTCAATCCGAATAGTATCTCTAAGGATTAATGATGTTTATTGTTTATAGAAAAGGCTTTCTTGTGTCGATCTTGTTCTTCAATTTCTACTTGATAATACCCGCTCTTTAAATCCATTTTAGAAAAATTCTTTGTTCCTCCTAATAATAATATAAAATGTTGTTTAATCTTCGTAATTAGACATTTGTTTTGTTTTGTAGTTTGGTTACGTTTTCGAAAGTCTTCTACAGTCCTATATTTTATCTTGTCATTTTTAAGGAGCTCCTTCGCCATTAGAAACATGGGCGGGCTATGTAGCGAATTGCCCTCTTCAAGAAGTCTTCTAATTTCTTGGGCTTGCTCTTCAACTTCTTTACGTTAACACATATAGGAATCTATGAGACCTGGTGAAAAATGTTCTACAGATTTTAATGATCTTTTTAGTTTAGTTTAGTACCATTTATCCTGGTAGAAAATATTCATATCTTTATGGTTTACCTTTACCATTTACCATACCGTCTTCTCTAATTCCATCATTTTTTAATTGTTACGTCTGTTTTTCAATATCGCAATACCATTTTCGTAGTCTATATTTGCTTTTAATTGTCTCAAACTTTCTGCACCTTATAGTGCGTCTAAATGGTCATAAAATTGTGCTGTAAAAAATGTTTGTCCTTTAAAGAAACCCATCTTCATATATTCGTTATATTTTATTTTTCTACAGATCGTTTTTAAAATAAATTATTCTTTGCAAATATAACCCCAAAAAATCCATGTAACGTTGATGGGTTCATTATTAAATGAGTTTCTTCGAAATCATTAATTTTTTGGTCTGGATTTCATTAAGTCAATGTACAATTTTTTGGTCTCCGATCAACTGTTTGGACATTATTGAATAAAGGTCTCATATGTCTAGGTCAATGTTAGTATTTTCTCTTACTAGTTAACAGGCGTTTCAGTTAATTTGGTCTAATATTAATCACCGCCATCAGAGTCTACTCATTAGTTGTTTTGAATATGTTTAAATGTCTATGGTCCTATTATTATTTTTTTTGCTTACTTACTTACTTTATCTTCTCCCATTTACCTCACGATGTTGGGGAACTGAGGCATTTTCTGTATTCTTGCCTATTATTAGCTAGACTTCTTATTTGTCCTGTTGTTTTATCTCTTTTTCTGGCTGCTTCTTCTATGTTGTCTTCCCAAGTTTTTCCAGGTCTTCCTCTAGGTCTTCTCCCTTCTATCCTCATCTCCATAATCATCTTTGGGTATCTATTGCTGTTCATTCGTCTCAGGTAGCCGTACCATTAGAGTTGCTTTTTCTCAACTGTTTGTATTATGGAATCCTGTTCTAGTTCTTCTCTAATGCTTTTATTTCCCACCCTGTCACGTCTTGTTTTTCCTACTCCTCAGTGTAGATACTTCATTTCTGCTAAGATTATCTTTGATCATTGTTTTGTCTATTATTGTCCATGTTTGTTTTTGTATTTATTTATTTTTTCCCTATTAGAGTATTGTTGATTTGGTAGTATATTCTGTTGGCTTTGCTGATTCTATTCCTTATTTATTTATCGATGCGCCCATCTTTGTTAATTTGTGAGCTTAGGTATTCGTAAGAATTTACCTTTTCTATTATTTTCCCATCGATTATTATCTCTTGTGTTGCTTCGTTTTGCTTCTTTGTTATGTGCATGATTTTGCTTTTATCCGTGTTCAGGGCCATTCCTTTCTGTTGGAGGTTGTACTTTCATATGTGTATATTCCCTTGCAGTTGTCTTTGACTTTTGGCTATTAGAAGGATATCATCTGCGTATAATAAATCTCTTGCTATAATTGGGTTTAGGTTCAGTATCCTAGATTTCCCTTTCTTTCGTTTTGACATTTAATGTTCACCTGGTTCATCTAGATTATAAATAGTAGTGGGCTTAGGCTATCGCCTTGTTTTGCTCCCTTGTCCGTATGGTATACTTTTGATAGTTGTCGATTTAATCTTACCTTTCCTTTCACTTTATTGTAAGGCTTTTTATTAGTTTTATTAGTTTACTTGTTACTTGCAATTGTTGGAGCGCTTTCCAGATATATTCTTTGGGTACCTGGTCAAAAGCTGGCTTCAGATCTAAAAAAGTTAGAAAGATTTCTTTATCCATATTCAGTGTCTTCTCAATTATAGTTCGGATTGTATATATACGGTCTTATGTTTGTTTGCCTGGTCGGAAAGTTATTTGTTCCTCTTGTAATTTTTCCTCCACTTCTTTTTTTAGCCTAATGTAAATTTTTAGTATTGTTGAGGAAAGACATATCTCTCTAAATCTCCTTTTTGTATATAGGTACTATAATGTTATTTTCCCAATCTTCTGTTATTTTTTTGTGTACTCCATCTTTCTACTTAATTCTTCTTTTGTTTTTGTATTTCTTCTTTTTCTAATCTTTCTAATTTTCTTGTGAGCGTATCTTCGTATTTTTGTCTTACTTCTGGGTTATTTAGGGTTTCTATTTTTATTCTGGTGTGGTTTTTACTCTTTTCTTTCTTTGGCCTTTGAATATTCATGTGAGCTATTAGCAATTTATGTCTGATGCTGACTTCCGCTCCTCTAATTACCTTCACGTCTTATATTGCATAGCTTAAAATTTTGGAATATGTTATGTAGTCTATCATGCTTTTGTGTCCTACTTTTGTGTTCCTCCGCTTCGTACGTTATTTTGTGGATGTTCTTGCATGGAAACCAGGTGTTTCCTATGAGCATCTGATTTACTATACAAATATCTAGCATTCATTCTCCATTATCATTTATCTCTCCTTGTATTCCATGTCTCTATGTCATTGTTCTTTGTTTTGTCCTATGTGAGCATTCCAGTTACCCAGTATTATTATATGTTTGTTCTTATTTTGTAATTTCTCTATTGCACACTGTACTTCTTCGTAGAACATATCTTTATCTGGCTTATTTGCTTACTTTCTCTTCCAACTGTAGTTCTAGTGACATAATTCTGTAATTTATGGGCTCCCATCTAATCATCCTTGTTTGTAATGTTTCAGTTAGGATTATTCCTACTCCTTCCTCTGGTGGCCGCCTGTATTCCTGAGTATCATAGCGTGTGTCTTTTATCTAAATGTTTTATTCCGTTTTCTTTTTCTTGACCATCCCCATTAAATGTACTTTGTATTTCTCCATTTCTTCCACAATTTCAACCTCTTTACCTGTTAGAGATATGATATACCATGTTCCGAATCTTATCCTGTTTCCCGCCAGTCGTTACCTATTAATCCATCCTGTTCCGAGGCTTGTTTGATTACTCGGAATCTATGTACTCCGTATGGATGGTTAGCTTAACGATAGAGGCTTCGTTACCTCAGGACAACTGAGCCGTACCCCGGCAGGGGCACTTACAGGATGCTATCAGCCGGGCCAGCTGAACCCCGGTTATTTTTAGGGTGTGTTACTCTTCCATCACTCCCCAATTTATCCTGGCTTGTGACGGGCAGAGCCTGGACCTAATCTGGGATCCAGGTTGGCTGGGTTTATTAACTTTAGACAGCGGAACGCTGTAGGCGAAAGTTAATGATTTTAACATGGTGTCTGTCTGACTGTCTGTGTGTTTGTCTGGAGACAAGATAACTTCCGTTATAATCATCGGATTCACTTCAAACTTGGTATACATATACTTTAGGTCAATACCTTCTTCGCTATTTTCAGCCAAATCAGCCAAAGGTTTAGAGGTCAACGGTGAGGTCAAACTTTTTTCCATCGCATAACATATATCATGTGATACCTCATTCGAAAGCAGACGTCATAAGGAACATTAGTTTATTTCACCTCTCGCTAATTCGCCACGCCGCTGTCAAAAGTTTCATTTATGGTTTTACACCATTCTCGTTTTTTTTGCATTTGGTTACATTCATTGTGTATGTTGTATCATCAAATTTGAGCAATAATTATTTGTTCAAGCTTCGGTTTTATATTTACAAATTATTATTTTAAACTCTGATTATGTTTGAATTTATAATTTTCCACGCTAGTTATACATTGTTATTGAATTAATTACTTTTAAATTAAATTACTACTTCTTAATTGATCGCCTTTTATTTATTTATACATGTTGATATATATAAATCAATTGCCTCTACAACGCGCATTAATCAATTGATTTTGCAATATAGTAATGATTTATATAAGTTCTTACGGCGCTTTTTTAAAACAATTACACATTTATTATTATTGTTGCTTATTACTTGATTGCGATCGATCGCAATTACATATTTAATAGAACAAATACAGCTTTTTCATATTTATACGTTGCACATTAAATAATTATATTTACTTAACAAATTTGCAAGTTACCTTTCGAACCCTTAGACTTTTCTTTTTATCTGAATTTCTTAACAGATTTCATGGTCGTTGAGTGCTCCGGACTTAAAATTCGATAAGGTGGTTCCTTAGAGTTGAAGTGATGACGGCTGCTGCACCACAAAAACTGTGGCGAACGATGATAAATACGAATGTGGCTGCTTTTGCAGATCCTAGAAGCTGAGGTTTCAATGTCGCTGCTCGTAGAATCCTTTATAATTTAATATCCTACGAACTGCGCCAGTTACATATTAACAAAATTCAGTGGTCTTTTAAAAAAAGTACTTATAAAGGTTACGAATTGGCTCCTTTCATGTTTATTTGTTATCTTTGACCGACAACCTAACGGATTACAGTGGTACGTACAACTTACATGTAGAGGTAGTGCGCAGTTGCGTGAAGCTACGAGCTAAGCGTAAACCAAATAGGCACTAACAACACTAGGAACTGACTAACACTAAGCTAATCATTATAAAACCTTTTATAGACTATGACAAACCTAAAGGTTGCAGGTAGAAAAAGCTGAGTTTGTGACAGAAGTTACGTCGTCCATAAATATAAATGTATTATTATTTGTAGTACTTTTGACCATTCTAAAATATCGATATCGGAAGTAAGTGTAGTCCCATAGAGCTAAATGCTATTGGACTACATTGGTTCTAGTATATTGTTTTGAACACCATGAGCTTCTGTCTATGGAGAATTTGAATTTACGCCCAAGTAATGAGTATAGCTTAATGTAAGTCAGTTCTAGTTGCTTCCATTTAACGAACATGTGTTTGGGTAAAGTAAGTTTTTGGTCTCTCTTCTTGTTAAGAAAGTTCACCATTATTTAAATAAACAAGAAGATAAGTGGTGTGGCTTATAGTAAAGTAAGAAATAAATTGTATCTTTTCTGGACACACTGGTTGCTTGAAGAAAAGGGTTGTTGTACTTAACTATTTATTTGGTAGTGTTTAATTATAGCAGCTCCAAGTTTGGCAGTTCTGGTTAGGTGGTTAATAATGTAATCAGAATTGGGAATTTTTAGATCATGTCTTTCGCTGAAGTAAGTTCTTAGGTATAAAACTTAGGCTGCTTTTTATTTGATACTTTCATAATCTTACCATAATGCTCAGCTATTTTAGGTTGAACTCTCACCTGATTGTCACCGACAGCTTTAATTTCAGATTGTTGTTTTGCTGCTCGGCCTAAAAGTTTCATTCATGTTGCAAGTCTTTGGTTGTCTTCTGCTGTGAGTATGTAGCAAATAGAGGTAGAATGTTAGCCAATATTAACAGTCTTTAAAATATGGCTATAGTAAGAAATTACATTTTTATTGTCCCAGGAAAGTCATACCACCATCTTGGCTAATGCTTTAATTTGGCCAGTTGCATAATGTCCTTTTAATTATATGTAATAAACCGCCCAATGATAAATTATAGTGCAATCGCGAGCTATACAGGTCCCCACTCTAGGTCTCGCTACTACTTTTGGCTGCCCTAAACTCCGCCTTTTTTTCAAACGCACCGCGAGCAGTAATTTACCGTTGACTGACTTGTTACCTGTGAATACCAGATAATTATGCAATTAGCTAAATTATAGCACTAACCTTTTTGCTCCGGATTTTACATCCAACATAGTGGTATGCGTTTTCTGGGACAATTATTAAATATTGCATGATGGGGTTTGTACCCAGCTGCGGTACCGCTATGTTCCTACCTGAAATCTACAAAGTCAGAAACACTCTAGTCCTCTGTTATTAACACTAACAGTAAGCGATTGCTTGCTTTAGTTAATTTAGTTTGCTGTGTAAAAGTAGTCGGTCATAATATTTTGCTTCCATTATTGACCAACATCTTAAATGTAAGGTACTTTGAAATTAGTGTAATTATATACAAATTACAAAGCTTCTGTAATATCGCTTATACAGGCTTATAATTAGCTTCTTTGTATAATTGCAGTGTGAGATAAAGTTATTGGTACATCAGCAAAGCTCACTACTGTAAGTCTCAATGCATTTTATTAAATGATGCATAATTAGCAACTGCCATTGGGTTTTCATTGTTAGCATTTGTATATCTGCCAAGTACGAGGTGTACAATAGAAAACCCAAAAACTGCGGTACTCCTAATTACAAATTAAATATAGTTTTGTTAAATTTAATTTGAAATTTCTTAAGAGATAAATATAGTCAGCTTATATTAAAGAAGTCCATTGTGCAATGTTTATTGTTCTCTAACGCTATTTATTATACTTATGATATAATGAATTGCTCGGATTGTTAGGAAGGCCTCCCAAAATCCAAATTGATAGTCAGGGATCCTATTACCTATTAACGATCTTCCTGGATTTGTCGGAATACCAGCTTTTCCGGTACTTTAGAGACAACGAGTTAAACGATTTATTTAAAACAACATCGATTGAACCTTTGTCAGGCTTTAAATTATAATAATTTTTGCCTCGTCCATTTCTTTTTATAATTCTCGTTTCTGAGCTATTATCATCTATCTTTTCTCAGCTATCTTTCTTATCTTCATCATATCATCTGATTAATGGCGACCCCTACTTCGTTTTTTCCCGCGGCTTCCATTCTGTTGTTATTCGTATCCATCTGTTTGTTTCTATTCGAGCTATATGCCCTCTCTATTGCCGCTGCTTTCTTATTACCATTTTTTGTTTATCTAATCCATTCTATAGATTTTTTGTTTTTCAATTTTGTAATATAGCTTTTTCCATATTTCGTTGGGCGACTTGCAGCTTATGTAAATGTCCAGATTTCTGTGCCATAAGTAAGTCCAAGTACTATGCATTGTCAAAATACTATTTTTATTTACGGCGAATCTTTCTTTTCGCCCATGCGAATCTGACCGAAATATTTATATATACTTATTGCTTGTTTCAACAACTTCGTCTCCTAGTTTTATATCTTCTTTTTCGTCTTATTCTTCTTGGCATAACGTTCTTTGTACTATTTTTGTTTTATTCTTACTCACTGTAAGCCGAATTCCTTTTGACATCCTCTTTAGTTCTTGTAGCATTATTTTTAGGTTGTTTGCTTTGTTTGTTATTAATACAACATGGTCGGCAAATCTTAGATTATTCAATATTTTGTCATTAATCATTAGACTCCAGTTTTCCCAATTTAATATCTTACTGACGTGAATATTTGAGATATGACATCTTCCTCTTATGAACCTCTCCCTAAATTTCTCGTTTTGTTTTATAGTGCTCGTTGCTTCTTTATACGTTTTTTCTATTAACTGTATATATTTTAAGTGTATTCGGCAGTTCTGTAGTGAATTTTGTATAGCCCAGGTTTCTACCGTGTCGAGCACTTTATTATAATTGGCAAAATCAAGTATATATCTATATTGTATTTGTATATGTGTGTTTTTTTATAATATTACGTGTGGTTTGTAAGTAGTAAATCGATCTGTTTGTTAATATTTTAGTAAGTAGTTTATATGTCTAACATAATAAATTTATTGATTGGTAGTTGTGAAGTTGTTTTATCTTCTTTTTTGTAAATTAAAATCCGCATTATTCTACCCCGATGGTACTTTACTTCTGTATAGATATACATTTGAACAGGAAGTAAACAAAGACACCTGACATAAAGTGTGGCGTGGCTGAGTTCTAAACGTACGTTTGATTGCCTATCTTTAAGATCGTTTTGCATATCTTACTTTTATTAGGTCACCGCACCAACATCCCATTGTTACCATTTGTAAAATTGTTATATAATACTTGTTTTTTCTTTTTAAAACCTATAAGCTTTTATTTTTGGCAATTTTTTTTAATTGATTTGTTATTAAATTTTGTAATGTCTTGCTTGTTTTTTCCGCACAAATTTATTTATTTCCGCATATTTCTCTGTACCTCGTTTTCCTTTTCTGACAAATTCGTGTTTTTGCTCTATTAATTTTTATGTTTCTTTACATAATTTCTTTGGTGGTATGGTAATAATGGTAAGGGCCTACGCCCCGCGTGGGCGCACGGCCTTCGAACTGAGAGGTTAAGGCTCTCATACGTTCGCTCTCTCTGCCCGGTCGTCGCGCACCATCTCTGATGCTGGGCGATGTGGCAAGCACCGCACCTTAGACGACCGCCATTATTACCCCTTGTTCGAATGAACGCAGGTACTCAATTATTTTTAGTGACTGAGTAGGCCACCTACCAGGCATCAGAGAGCACCGGGAATTGAACCCGGGTCCGTCAGCATCGCAGCCCGCCCCTCGACCACGGGACCACGCTGGCTCACATAATTTCTTTATATTTATATTTTCATTTCCAAGTTTTGTTATCATCATTCTGGATTGAATGATTGCGAGTCTTGTTTTCTTATATTGCTGTTCCACAAATTTATTCTTAATTGTCCTTGGTGCCTTCCCATGTGTTCTACAAAGGTTTTTTTATCTATTTTGATTTTTTCACCTTCATCATTTTTTGCCGTTCATTTCATGTGCCTATAACTTTGCTCTCACAAGCCTGTGATCAGTTCCTGACAGAAATTTGTTGGTAACAGTTACGTCATTGATTACCTGCTTATAAGATGATATAATAAAATCTATTCATTTTTAGTTTCGGCATTTGAACTGATCCATAATCATTTTCTTTTTTCCTTATTTTGAAAGAATATATTTATAACATAAAGCTTAGGCTTTTTATATAATTTACTAATGTGTGTCCTCTTGCATTTCTCCCATATATTCCAAATTTACCAGTTGACTTTTGCTTTCTTCCTTTTCTTCCATTCAGATCTCCAACAATAACATAGTGGTGAGTCTTATATTTCTCTATTGGAGTTGAAACATCTTCATAGAAGCTCCTTTTTTCCTCTTCGTTATATTTTGAAGTGGTGGTATACACTTAAATAATTTTGAGTTTGTGTCTTGTGGATATTTGAAACATTATAACTCTAGGTGAGACTGTATATTGTTTTATTAGTTTCTTTTATTTTTTTGTGGATTAAAAGCCCTACACCGCTTTTATTGTTGTTTTACACTATGTTCTGTCTATAGAACAGTATATTTATTTTTAACTTAGTGCATGTTTTGTCTATTCTTCTGACTTCACTTAATCTTTAATATCTCATTTCTTGTTCCCTATTTCTTCTTCCAATTCTAGCAATCTATCGTTGGTTTTAAGCGTTAAACTAAACGCCTTATCTTTGATTGTATCGTCATTTAAATAAAAGAGTATATTTGGTCATTTGTCGTCACGTTGGCTAAACGGGTTAACAAGTGGTTTAGGATAGGTAAAGATAGGAAATACGACACATTTTTCCTCATTTGCAGTAAAAGAAATCAAGAGCTCACGTGGGCAGAAATATGCTTGGTCGGGATCCTGAATAAGTGCCTACCCACTACCTTTTAAAGGTATTTATGTAGGTCTTCAATAGTTTATTTCTTATTTGCTTCAGTTTCATCTTTAACCTATTACTTAACTGAATAAATTTTGTTTTGTCAGCTGCCATTATTTTTTTTTTAATATGTCATGTTAAGTTTTGTGTTCACATTTAGTTTATAGAACAGCTTGATGCAGGATAATAATCAGTAAATTTATTGCTTGTTTTAGATTAGTTGAGCAGTATGCCAAGATTCCAGTTTAAATAAACTGTTAACATTCTCCTTCCAGTTGTGGTTAATTGTGAGCTCCATAGTGTATTTCTGTAGACGTTTTCTGCTATAAATGTAGAACTTAAAATTTGAACTTAAGCTCCAAAGTATTCAGTTTTAAGCTGCTGGGGAGGTGGTTTATCAAAATGGCTTGAAGATGGTTTATAAAACGAAATTTCAAAGTAGCTACTGTTTGTGAAATGGGTTTTGTTTATTAAAGGATTGTATTAAGTTGTTATCCTTCTTTCTTAGTATTATCAAGGTTTTTGTTTAGTGTTAGCGGTTTAGCATGTTCAAAATCGTAGTATTTTGTTAAATAAGCTGGTTGAACATGTCTTTTCTAAAAAATTTACTGGGCATGAAACTGGTGTTCTTGTACTTACCTCTATTCTATGTTACTTACATATTGCTTCGGACTATATTTACGTAGATATGACGATTTTGATGGCGACTTTGGGTTAGTAGGATTATTGTTGTTTCGATTGGCTTTGTATAAGCTATAATAATATTCACAGTCTTTATAGATTGCTAAATGTGATTCTCTACTTGGAACACATCTGACTAAAGTGTCTTTTCTTTTTTGCAGCTTGTGATGCTTGCTAAATGCTTGTCCGCATTTTACACACGCGCACAATAAAATGCAACAAGTTTTTGTTCGCCCTGGTACCTCGTGAATTGCATTATATTTTGTATTTTATTATTGTCATTTGATACTAGAGCAACAAAGTATATGTTGAGTAGCTCTTTGTTTTGAACTAATAAAATTTCTAATCTTATGTCTAAACGATATGAGTTCTCTTTTAATGCATTCTTCTTCTATTCTTTTTCAGCGTTAAATTGTCTACTCCTGAAGGTATGTCTCATCTTTTCTTTTCCACACTATTTTGAGACTTCCTCCTTAATATGATCATCTACCCTTCATACATTTGTGTAATCTCCGTTTAAGAATGTGTTTTGTCTGCTTTATTTCTTCCTGTTTGGCTAAATATCCTGCCTATTTCCACTTTGCACTAGCAATTCTTTCTAAAACATTTTGTATTTAGTATGTCTTACAATTTTCTGGATTACAATTCTACCTCTTCAGGTTTATTTCTAACGCGGCACGTTCTATTTCACGTTGAGTTGACCTTAAGGTTTTCGTTAAAGCATGGTTTAGACGCCATACGACGATGCCAGAAGTACACGCATGACAAATATTTTTCTCTTTAAGTTGAACGGTATTTTGTGTATTGAATTATAAACCCTAGTTTAGCAATGACTGCTCGCGTCATTCGGATTCATCTGCTTATTCCAGCAATACGATTTTCTCTACCAAATTTCATTGTGTACATTTTCCAGATGTCATTACCAACTCGGCATATTGTGTTCTCTGAAGAAATCTTTTATCTTTTCTATGTTCATAGAGAAGCCCATTTCTTTGAATACCATTCTAAGTTTGCTGTACATCTCTTGTAATCTTCAAGGTTGGTACTGATCAGAAAGATACTGTCTGCAAAATAAAGCTTTTAGTTCTATATTGATCTTCATCTACTATATTAAGTAGGATTTTCGTAATTTTTGAAAAGTTAACTTCTCTACAAAACAAAATATAAGAGAAGGCTTTTAAATTTTCTTAATAGTCTTCCTCATGCTTGATTTTACTTCATTACATGGTATAAAAGTCCGAGTTAGGCCCTTTTTTTCTGGATTTTTGTTAACATTTTCTTACATTTTTCATCACTTACCATAGATTATTTTAGTCGTATTTTCAGTTTTCTCATCAATAGGTAATTTTTCTACAGGATGCTCGAGGTAAATGACATTAAACTACAAAATTTTTAAATGTAGTTATATAGAACTCAGCACTATTAAAATAAATAGCACTGAGAATCGTATTATATAATGCAGCCCCCATCAGCAACTACGACTTTCTCGACCAGGGCCTAAACCTCCTGCAGGCCAACACAACTACCTCCTTGCTTATATGTCATTACCTCTATGATGAAGGCTCTATGCTGTCCTTGGTGAATGGTTAAAATGCCTCTCATTGACCTTTATCTCGATCGCACCCCACACGTAATATTCAATTAGCCTGAAGTAGGGGCTGAAGAGTAGCTGTAAGTCGGAGAACCAGTGCTAATACAAATTATGCTAATACAAAATATAGCTGTAGAGATGATTCACCCTATGCTGCTCCAAAGCCCTAGAACCAGCACGATGAGAAACTTTGTATGCATGATGGTAGACACTTCAGAAGCATGACAGATCCAACGGCCATTTTGGTAATTCATGTTGCTATCGTGAATGAAGTTCTTTTCACGCAAAAAGAATTTGGGAAAGTTAGCGCTGTCGTGCTTAATGTCGCTCAAATGTGCTTCCTGTCTATTTTATTTCTCTCTCAACAGTTGGCTATTTCTCAGGCCAAAAGACTTGCAGTACAGGTGAGAGTGCACTGCTAGACTGATCATGGACCTCGCCACTCCCATTTCCTTTGCCAGGTTAGTCATGCTTCACCCAGGATTATGACCAGCCTTCACTTTCAATTCGCGGACGAATTCTGGTGACCACATTTCTTGCACTTGTAAAGTGAATACAATCCATTTATACGTACGAAAGCAGACACTGATAATATTAAAAAAATTATTGAAGTTTTTAATTAAATAAAGACAATTAAACATGTCATTACTCAAATAGAAGTAAAACATTTTTTATTTTCCCTTAAAACCACAAAATTTTGTGTATATTGAGCTTAACATCATTATTTCTCCAGCCCATTGTAGGTCAAAACGCGAAAAAGCTGGCCAAAATTAAAATTTTATGTTTTTTGCTGAAACGGGTAAAGATACGGATAAAAAAATCACTAATTAATAATAATTTTCTATTTACAAAAAAAATTATTCATTTTCATCGTCACCAGATTCGTTTTCACTTTCCGTATTAGTCTTCGCTGATGGAGTACAAAGCCTCTGTTTCTATTTCTTCCTCATTAAGAGAACACAATAGTAACAATACGTTACTAAAAAAGTTCTGGCGTTTTCGGTTTGGCAGTTTTCGATGAGAAGAGATGGCCGGATCTGAAGAAACAATAAGTAAATTCAAGAGATCTTCATTCGTTGCTTCTCAGGAAATTATTCTGGTCCGGCTTCTTCTATGTTGCTTCAAATCTTTATTTCTGTTTTCCTGCGCCTCTTATGACAATTTCCCAATAGGAAGAATGGCATTCTTTACGATGTCGTTTCCGTGGATTAAAATCTTATGCCTGGTAATTGGCATGTAGTGCCACGAATATTCCTGCACAAATCGTCGAGCTGTTTCTTTTGCGTAAACATTAAACGCGTCACCATCTATAGCAAAACCTGATGAAAGTGCCTGCAGAATAGTACTACATCTTTGTAACAATTCTTCGTTTATCCCTGTAATTTCTGATGTAACTCTGGGGTTTCTAAAAAATCTTCGGGCCGTGTTATCATCATTCGTTGTTCCACTTCCTCCAGGTTTAACATGATCAACTAGTAGACCTATTTGAGTTCTAAATTCTGGCTGAATTTTGCGTTTTCTTTCTTCTAGTTTCTTCTTATCTTCTTCTGTGTACCGCCTTGATTTTATAAGAAATACGAAGTAAACATTCGAAAAAGCATGCAGAAACGACAAACGAAATCGGTAAGTTGTGGCATCAACTTCTTTGTTCTCACATCTTTCTGTGTCGTTCATTTCGGTTGGAGTGGCTCTACAAACGCCGAAGAAGTAGCGGTCGCAGCATTACAAACTTTACCATTCACCATTGTTAATAGCATTTGATGCGATACAAAATATTTGTGCGAATCATTCATAACTTCCGTCTTCTCCAATTTACTTATTTGCTATTCTACATAAGTAATTTCTTGTTGACTCACGTCTGTGGATTCTTTCTTGACCTGTATCCTGATGGGTCTGCAAAAACGCACAGAAGAAGGTCGAAGATTCTCCCATAGAATTGTCTTCTTTGGACCAGAAGTTGATAATTGTAAAAGAACAAACGAAGTTATAAACATATCTGCATCTTTAAAATGTTGCTTCCATTTCTGTTTATATTCGCTGTGACCTGTGCTTCCATCGCAGCCCCATTTTGATATTAATACTAATTCGGTGGAAACATCCGAAACTCTTGTGGAAAAAACTTCCTCTTAAGCAACCAGCAAGTCCATAAGAGCCTGTAACTGTATTTCCATCAAAGATTCCGAAATTGTAATTGCCGTTCTTGGTGGGTAACAGCGCTGTTTTGGTGCTTGTAATTTGTGGTAACTCGAATATAACATGGCATTTATCCTAATTTTTAAATATTGGCTTTTTATCAAATTTGTGTCGACACATAAAGCCAGTGCTTCATCTGGGGTATTTGGAATTACAATCTGAGCTTAATCCATGCTTTTCGGATTCTTGATGCTCTTGAATGAGTAGTTGTTGTAGCCTCGGTCAACATTTAGCGGCATCTTCTTGACCAGCAAATCTGAGCTGCATAAGTTAATTCACTTGTCGATTCTCTTTCCCGGAGTTCTTTAGTTTTGCGCCTTTTGCTTCTTTTGCTGCTTTATTCGAAAAGAACATTTTTTTGCCAGATGTTGACGGGATGTTTTCCTCTGCGGAAATGTCTGCAGGAAATGAAAATTCTTTTTCCAACCAACCAGCATTTATTAAGAGAAAAGTTTTCAACAACCTGCTGTTTTTGCCACCTTTTTGCAAATTCACTGCAACAACGAGATATCGCTAGTTTTGTTTCTTATATATTGATGTCACTCAAATTTTCAGTTTCTATATAATGTAGGATGACGTTTTGCAGATGTGAACATTTGATCGAATTTTCTTTGCCCTTTTCTTGCTGCCAAATGTCGAAGTGATTTCTTCTCGTTAGAGGGAGATCTGTAAAACACGAAAGTTGTAGAAAATTACACAAAAAAATACAAAACGGTTATAAATTAAAAAAAATTTTTGTTTTAATGCTATTAATAAATGAATTATTTTATATAATTTGTTGAAAGCTATTTATTGATCGAGCAAACGGAAACTGCATCGGATACGACGACGTCATCACGCAAAACAAAGTTAAATAATTTTTGATTCTGCAATTATCTGCAACTAAATTTCAGGTATATTGTAGCTTAAACTTTGATGAACACGCTCAAAAAAGTTTCAGAGCCGGATCTAATCAGAATCGTTTTGTAGCTCAATTTTGCAAGATGATGAGATGGTCAAACATTTACATGTATAAAAAGTAAGGTAAAGCATCTAGCTATGAAGTGAAGTATAAAATAGTAAATACTTACAAAGATTTAGTTGTTTCCTAAGTGATTTCAACCAAAAGCCACCCCAAATTAAAAAAAACAATTTTTATTTCACTTAACGCAAAGCACTGCAATCACAAAATGCCCATTGTCAACCGCGTACCGTTTTTACAGTTGCAATCCTATTAGAAGGTTAAATACGACATTAGAAAGCCCAAAATTTCTCTTTCTAAAAATAAGGGTTGAAGGTCAGTTTTGGAATGTTGCAGTTTGGCCCTTTTGGCCAGCTTTTTTGCGTTTTGGCCCACTGTGCAGCCTTTTAACAGAACATAGAGAATCAAATTTGCGGTTAGCATTCTTGTATTTTTAACAATTTGCGTGTTTATTACTAGCTGGAACAGCATCGTGCTTGGTGAAGGCGTTGTTTGTGGCATATTTTTTGTAAAACCTGGTGCTCTTCACGCAGGGAGAGGCTATTTATTTCTAAGTTTTGTTTATAAACACTTTACAGTTTATCTGCACATTAAATGTGATAACACTATATATCACTTAAAAATTTTACTTAGCGGTCACGATTTTATCATCTATTTACACCTTTGATATCAGCACAATTTTACGCTTTACAAGTCATGCGAAGTTTTTATGATAAAGTATAACAAGCATTTTAAAGCTGTTTCGACATCAAAAAGAAAAACTAAGCGACTGAAAACAAACAAAATAAATAAAATAATGAAAGAAAGAATAAACTACACAAAAAAGAAGTATGCAAATTTAAAATAAAAATGAAAGAAAATTACAAACTTCTGATTAAAAAGGGGAAAAATGTACTATGGAAAACATAAAGAAACAGTGTTTTAAAAAAGACCGCAAACAAAGCATTTAAGATCAAAAAAAAAGCCGTTGCACAAAAACACGCCATGTTAAACAAAGGCAAAGTCTTTCTTCTGTATCTGTTTTGTTTAATAAGGTATGGCCACGTTTTATAAAATCCTATTTAACTTGCTTTTCTTCACCATCTGGTAAAAATTGATGAAACCATTCCATTAGCATCCTTCGCCTTTGTAGCTTGTCCATGCTAAAACTAGTTTTCTATTGCTTTACCCGGCTTTGTTGGTAGTCAAACTATTTTTCTAACAACCCCTTCGTAAAGATCTCTAATTCTCTGACGCCGGATTTCTTATCGACATACTTTTTTTATTTCACCGATGTTCTTTCTTTTCAATCCTCGAACAGCTTGTTATGTTCAGCTCAGTTTTTAACTTTATGTTTTATGTACTTCGTCCTTTATTGCAGAAGATTTCCTGTTCCTTGATTAACTGGTCTCTTTCCCAATTTTCGATCTCATTTTACGTGCACCTTGTTTTCTTTTCAAATGTTTTTCAGAAATATGTGCAATAATTTTTTCATATCTGTGTCTTTAGCATCAGTTATCGCAAGCTTAAAGCATCATATTCTCGTTGGATACTTAGCAATAGTTTTTACCCTGACTGCACCTCTTGGGCTTCATCCCCCATGTCTTATGTTATTAGAAATTTTCTTTAATCGGCTCTAATCTTATGTCTTAATCTCTGAGATCGCTGCTGTACGCATTACTTGGCTGACTCAACAATTCCCACGTTAACACTTCTTCATAATGTTTCTAAAGGAAAATAAAGTTTGAAAATAAAATAATTATTTACTCCGAAAAATTGAATTATTTGCAGAGTTGGGTGGTTCTATATATTTTTTGAAGGAATAGAAATAGGGTATTTTCAATAAAGCATTTTCATCTTTTTTCCGCCAGAATATACTTGGCAAGGTTCATGAACTAAATCCGGAATTTTTTAGGGTGTGTTGCGGGCAAACTAAAAGTCCATCTTATGTGCATATACAATACTCTAATAGATGACACAACAAGTTAGCTCCACATAATCAACCTAAGGTTGTCGACAAATGAGCCAGGAATACAATCGCAGTGCTGCTGTACTCAAATTCCTTTACACCGAAAAATCGGCTTGACAAAAAACACTCATGTTTAAGACGTAGTAAATAAATACAATGAATCTGACTATCAGAATGAGATAACTACTGATAAGCCTGTCCGGGAATTGAAAAATAAGATCAATCAGGATCTTGGGCAAAGCATAACTGACATTGCAAAAGATACGGACGTGGTGAGGTCGACGGTCAATCCAGGACCTGCACTATAAGTCTTTCGTTTTTACCAACTGCCAAATGTTGACTGAAAAACAAGGTGGACAGGAAGTTAAAACCCAAGCACTGTTGAACGGCATCGATCAGGATAGAAATGGCTTCCTAAGATTTCTAAGAACTTTATTCAGGACAGGAAGTACCTCTGTAATAATTCTGGAACTTATGAGCAACGAAGACGCCATGGTGCTCTACTTCTTTGAGGAAGAAATAAAGATAACCGCCGACAACTATATCAACGTACTGGAGATGGTTGTCAAGCCCTGGATAGGGAAGGTGGCCTCTGGACTAGAATAAATGTTCCAGCAAAGCTTCGCTCCAAATCACAAAGCCAAAGAAGGCCCAAGTATAGCTGTACAATCCTCCAGCCCCAATTACAATCCCCTTGATTACTATACGCTAGGACTACATTGAGTAGTTTTCTTGTATTTTAATGTTATTTTCATTGTTTATTTTCCGGATTTACTTTGACGATGCTGTATTTATATTGATATTCGAGTTGATCTATCTTACCGTTGCTAAATATAAGGTTATAAAAAACAGTAGCTATAAATATATTATTAAACACCCCAGTAACTTTCTTAATTTAACTGCCTCACAAATAATCACTTGTTTAACAACTATAAAGGCAATAAATATGTAGCCGGTATAATTCTTTGTGGTAAAAGATCATAGATTTAAACGTCCTGGTTTATAGAAATTATTTTTATTTATAAAGTTGCAAACACATAGAATTGCCTAGTTTTTTGGAATTGTCTATAGTAATTTTGAAATATTTTCATATAAGGTTAATCAATCTTGTGTCTTTGAGTACTTACGCCCCTCACCAGCATCAAAAAATAATTTCGCTCTAGCCGTGCTGATACAGTCATATATCTCGACTAACGTTTCAGTCCAAGTATTAACAATTCGCTCTATTCGCTAATAAAAAATAATTTACTTGAACACTCTTAAGAATAGTTACAGAATACTAATGAAAACAGAAAATATTTTGATGCACAAAAGAAATTTGTCACTTTAAACGATGATTACGTGCTATCAAAAGCTATAACTCCCTTGCAATCTGCAGTATTAAATTAATTTTTGAATATAGCCTTCTAGGAATCGTCTTTTAACAACAGAAAGAATAAACAATTTCTTGGAAGATAGCGGCGTTATGCTCAAATAAGTTATCCTATACCAGTTGTACACCTAAAATAGTTTTTTATACAATACTAAATTAATAAACGATACACTCTAAAAATGCCAAAAATTATGAAAAATCTTAACGAGTAGATCGGCTCCGTGCAAATTCTTCGTTCAAAAATTGTGGGCATCCTTTTATTCTTCCATGTATCACCGAAACGGCTTAGCTGAAACTAAATATAAGAAAGCCAACGCTTTGCCTTTAATTTGGCTAATTTTCAATCGCAGGAAACCTCCAACCACAAAAAGATGGGAAACTAGTAAATCGAATAGATCGAATAATTTTAGACTTTACTACGTATAACTATTTATTTAGCTTATTTATTGCATCACCACTTTAAAAACTTCTTTAACACGTGTCCTATACTTGATTAATAATCTTTATTTAATTTACGTACTTCACCTTAATCTTCAATCTATTGTATCATGCTGGCAAAGACTCTAAATTGCAACTTGTTGTGTAATAGTACACAATGCACACAAGCCTATACAGTACATGGTGCTTATTGGTCCCAGTAAAAACCTTGGGAACATTCCTTCCACACGAGACTACTCTTCATTCATTGGCATGGTATGGCAGTTCGACTGCGACTGTTACGAGATACGCACACGGCGCGTGCACCAAGATGAGAGCCAACCTAGTCGCCTTATTCCTACTTGTCTCGATGGTATGCACCATCAGAAGTGCGAGGATCCTCGGCATTTTCCACATGCCCGCCTACAGCCACCACCAACTAGGGGATAAGATCCTCAAAGAACTAGCAGCCAGGGGCCATGAAGTCACCGTGATCACGCCTTACGCCGATAAGACCCCCGTCAAGAACGTCAAGCAGGTCCTTTTGACCGGCTTTATTGAACAGATAGAGAGTAAGTGAAATTTTGAGCTCTTACATTCCCATCAATATCGTTTTTAACATTACATTTATTGTTTTTTATTATTTTTTATGACAATCCCCTCTAAATGAAGTTTAAATGATTGTTTCTCCAAAAAATATTTTTCATGGTCAAATTCAATATCTGAAATAAATTTTATTTTTGCCAACGCACAAAAAAGCGTTAATAATTATTTATAATATATATATTAAATATTTGATACAAAATATTTTTTAAATTATAAATAATGTGCTCAAGTTTCACTCAACTGAGTAAACGAGGCTTTATTTTTGTCTAGTCATTAATTATCTGCCAAATCGCTAAGCCATGATCTCTGTCCTATGCATTATTCATAAATCATTAATTATAACATCCAATATACATAGCTGCACGTTAAAGCGATAAGACAAAAAATCTGCAATTTATATCGGACCTCAGTTACGTAAACTTCCTTGGAAATCTAGAATAAACTCACAAGCATGTAGAGCTTTTATAGAAATTATCACTGTATTCTTATTGCATTTGTTTGTCATTCGCACTATTAGCATTGCGGTTTCAAAAAGCCTACTACGGATATTACCGTGCAACTTAGGCTTAAGATGCCACAGGCAATCGTTGGGGTCTTAGCGAGATTTAAATTTGCCTCCACTGGATTTGACCACAGGAACATTTCACTCATTAACATTTGAATTGGACAATAAAGACTTGAATGGCTCTATATATTATACGCGGAATGCCAAATAAATACTACAGAGGGAAAAATTTAACAATGATGAATTTGGTGAACAAAACTTAAAAATGGGTACAAAGGGAGTGCCACAAATTTTTCTTTCGTCGTTATCTTTGCTAGATTTTCTATTAATTTTAAATACTCATTTATTTACAACAATTTAACGCCTTCGCTCTGATGCAATATTGTTAATCCATTTTAATTTTTAAAAGTAAAAAAAAAACATATTTAACCGATTCGGAAACTTTTAATGCAGGCTGAGGAGAAAATTCCGTCAGACTTACAAAAATTTTATTTTTGTACACAAGTTTGTTCTAAAAAACAACTATTCTTTATTATTTATGACTTTTTACCACCGATCTTCAAGCATCCGGGTCTAGCCGAAATAGAATTCCGCTAACTTTGAATAGAAGGACTCCGACACGCTTCTTCAACTTCATCAAATGTTTCGAACTGATGAGCGCGCTAGAAGTGTTCCAGTGGGTGAAAGAGGTCCTAATCGGATGGAGCAGCGTCTGGACTGTAGGTTGCGTGCCGTCTAGATTTTTGAATTTCTTTTTGATCTGCTTGGCTGTATGCGGCTTGGCATTGTCCTGTTGGAACAAAGCGCGCTTTCGTCGAACTAATGTTAGGTACTTCCCCTTCAGCTTGTCGTAGACACGACTCGGAAGCTTACCATTCGACACAAGTTCAAAGTAAAGCACACCTTCGAAATTTCAACAAACGCATAACATAACCTGAAACCCATTTCTTCGTGTCGGTCGTGATTTACCAGGTAGATACACTTTTCGTCTGGCGTTACAATTCACTTCTAAAAACGACTCTTCAATAAAGTATTAGGCAACTGCCAACAAATTACGAGTCGCTAATTGACCTGTGGTCGTATGGATATTGTCGGGCTTCTTATAGACAAAGTCCAGCTGCTAAAAATTATCCCTTACTATTCTTTGGACTTTTGGAGCCGCGTTGGCTCGACGGTCAAGATCATCGTTCCACTGTCCTCGAGCCGGCGTGGGCGAGTTCGAGTGTCGCTCAACCCGTGGATGTGTGTGTTGTCCTAGAATTAAGTACATGTTAGCAACCACAATAAGCCCTTGAGACTGCAGTGCCGGTAAATGTGCTAAAAAGAAAACTCTTCTGCCAAGTTCCGAGAAGACGATTCGGCATCCAAAGCGGCTTGCAAATCTCCATCATTAAGAACAGATAGTCGGTCAGAACGTGACTGATCTTCAAGACCGAGATCGCCAGAATAAAACATTTTGTACAATCATGCCACGGTTCCGTAACTCACTGTTCCTTCTCCTTCAGCATCACAAATCTCTTCATTAGACTCTCTCAATGAAGATTATCGCTTCCAGTAATAACGTATTAGGATTTGAAGATCAGCTTTGTCCATCTAGAATCAAAGAAGAAGCTAAATGGGATATTATAAATACAGAACAATAGCCAAAAATTGCACAATAATCTAAAAGTTCTCGTTTGCAACAAAATATTATCCTAAACCTTGTATAAGAAGTGTAAAGATAAAATAGAAAAGATAGTGGATCAAAAACTTTAAACGTAAGACGGCTTTATTCGAGAAGATCTAATACTATATGTAGTTTCATAAGTTATACAAGGTCCATCCCAAAAGAAACTGAGCTCTTATTTGATCGGACGCTAGAACATCTCCGGCGTGCTATGACATCTTGGGGCAGGTAAAGGAGAAGCTCTTAGCAATTTGGCTCAAGCGCGAGCACTGAGAAGAAGTTCTGAGCTCTACTAAAATAAAAAGCAGGATTGGATGTTCTTCCGTGAATGTCTAGATTTATACGCATTAGCTAAACCTAATCAACATCGGCGCGATGGATTCCAAAAGTGACAGATTTCAACAGAAACTGCAATTACAATTCTGCTTCAAACTCGGCAAGATCATACTCACTTTAAACGTTTGGTCTAAATGCGTAATGGGGCTTCTAGAGGATGATTCTTTATCGTACTCGAATGTTAAATTAATTGACCTAATTTTATGCATCTTAAGGAGCCAGAAAGCTAGGTAAGATTACAACAAAACCACACTCGGTTCTCCAGTAATCCAACCAATTTGTCAACTAAACTTTCTCTCTGAACCGATCGAGAACGTGCTATTCGAGTGCAATGAATTGATTTATTTGAACGCCGATCGTCGGTTCAGTGTTTAAAACAACAAAGTGAAAATTGCAGATAGCTAAACATTTGTTTCTTCGAACCATCGACAGTACATGCGAGTCATTTATGGCTCAGAATTGGTTCAATCGAATGCCGGAAGTGTGCGGCCCTAAAATTGTGGACCGCGGTGTTGACTGACGAAATTAAAACAGCTCCGGGTGGTTCATGTGAAGAACTCGGTTCAAAACTGTGCGAAGATGACCCGGAGTTTTAAACAAAGTGGTAACAGGAGACGAAACATGGTGTTTCCAGTACGATCCGGAGACAAAAGGCAGAGCGCTGAGTGGCACACCACCGCGTCACCCGGCCGAAGAAAGCTCGGATGAGCAAATCCAGGACCAAGACAATGCTCGTCGCCTTCTTCGACGCCAGGATTGTGCACTACGAGTTCGTACAACCCGGACGCACAGTGAATGCCGCCTTCTACCTGGAAGTCCTCAAAAGACTCAAAAGAAAGGTCACAAGTAAGCGGAGCGCGATCAAAAACGACTGGAGTTTGCACCACGACAACGCCGAGCCACACCGCGTTCATCGTGACCAAGTACCTGGCCCGGATTCAACTCGGCGTGGTTCCCCAGCCTCCCTACAGCCCGGACTTGTCTCCCCGGACTTCTTTTGTTTCCGCGGTTGAAAAAGTGCTAAAGGGCAAGCACTGGGACTCGGTTGAGGACATCCAAGAGAATGTCACAGCAGCCCTCAAGGACATCCCTAAGGAGGCCTACCAGGAAGCCTTCCGGACTTGGAAGACCCGTCTCCAAAAGTGCATTGATGCAGGAGGATCCTATTTTGAAGAATTTTGAGGTGTTGTAGCGATCTGCTCAATAAAACTATTTTTTTTTGAAAAAGGCTCATTTCTTTTGGGATGGACCCTGTACCTCTAGCTGCTGAAACCAACCAAAACTACACTCAAGTTATGAGATGACGCTAGAACATCAAAATCACGTTATGGCATCTTAAAAAATAAAGAAAAGCTCTAGCCCACAATTTGGCTCAAGCGCGAGCACTGAGAAGAAGTTTGAGTCTAATCTAAAAAATAAAAAAGTAAATTGATGTTCTTTTGTAATCTAAAGATTTATACGCATTAGCTAAACCTAATCAACATCATCCATTTCCAAAAGTGACAGATTTGAACAGAAACTGATTACAATTGTTGGAACTCTGAAGATCATACTCACTTTAAATTTGGTCTAAATGGTAATGGTGTACTTCTAGAGCTTTATCTTTCTCGACTGGAATGTACACACCTTAATTTGACCTAATTTTATGCTCCCCTAAACAGAAAGCTAATAAGATTACAACAAAACCACACTCGTTCTCCAGTAATCCAACCAGGAAATTTGTTGCAACTAAACTTTCTACTCTTTGCCATCGAGTTACTGCTTATTCTAGTCAATGAATTGATTTATTTGCGGTTGGCAGTTTTAAAACAACAAAAGAGTGAAAATTGAGATAGGAAAATTTGTTTCTTCTAACCATAAAGTTCGTGCAGCTTTATGGCTCAAGAATTGGTTCAAATCTGAATACAGACCATAAATTGTAACGGACCACATTATAAAAATTATGGAACACTCTGTATGTATACATAATTTAAGTACACACTACAGCTGCATGCCTCTCAATTAAAAAGATCCCCCTCGGTTCAAACACACCTTCATTACGTAAAATATTTTAAACATATACTGTTGCAAAATGTCTTATCGATATGTTGTTGATAGCAAACTCTAAGTATTTATTTTATCAAAATATTTATATTTAAAGATTCTTAGTCTGATTTTTTTTGCTGAAACGGGTAAAAATACGGATAAAAAATCACTAATTAATAATAATTTTCTATTTACAAAAAAAAATTATTCATTTTCATCGTCACCAGATTCGTTTTCACTTTCCGTATTAGTCTCCGCTGATGAAGTACAAAGCCTCTATTTCTATTTCTTCCTCATTAAGAGGACACAATAGTAACAATACGTTACTAAAAAAGTTCTGGCGTTTTCGGTTTGGCAGTTTTCGCTGAGAAAGATGGTCGGATCTGAAGAAACAATAAGTAAATTCAAGAGATCTTCATTCGTTGCTTCTCAGGAAATTATTCTGGTCCGACTTCTTCTATATTGCTTCAAGTCTTTATTTCTGCTTTCCTGGGCCTCTTATGACAATTTCCCAATAGGAAGAATGGCATTCTTTACGATGTCGTTTCCGTGGATTAAAATCTTATGCCTGGTAATTGGCATGTAGTGCCACGGATATTTCTGCACAAATCGTCGAGCTGTTTCTTTTGCGTAAACATTAAACGCGTCACCATCTATAGCAAAACTTGATGAAAGTGCCTGCAGAATAGTACTACATCTTTGTAACAATTCTTCGTTTATCCCTGTAATTTCTGATGTAACTCGGGGGTTTCTAAAAAATCTTCGGGCCGTGTTATCATCATTCGTTGTTCCACTTCCTCCAGGTTTAACATGATCAACTAGTAGACTTAGTTGAGTTCTAAATTCTGGCTGAATTTTGCGTTTCCTTTCTTCTAGTTTCTTCTTATCTTCTTCTGTGTACCACCTTGAGTTTATAAGAAATACGAAGTAAACATTCGAAAAAGCATGCAGAAACGACAAACGAAATCGGTAAGTTGTGGCATCAACTTCTTTGTTCTCACATCTTTCTGTGTCGTTCATTTCGGTTGGAGTGGCTCTACAAACGCCGAAGAAGTAGCGGTCGCAGCATTACAAACTTTACCATCCACCATTGTTAATAGCATTTGATGCGATACAAAATATTTGTGTGAATCATTCATAACTTCCGTCTTCTCCAATTTACTTATTTGCTATTCTACATAAGTAATTTCTTGTTGACTCACGTCTGTGGATTCTTTCTTGAACTGTATCCTGATGGGTCTGCAAAAACGCACAGAAGAAGGTCGAAGATTCTCCCATAGAATTGTTTTCTTTGGACCAGAAGTTGATAATTGTAAAAGAACAAACGAAGTTATAAACATATCTGCATCTTTAAAATGTTGCTTCCATTTCTGTTTATATTCGCTGTGACCTGTGCTTCCATCGCAGCCCCATTTTGATATTAATACTAATTCGGTGGAAACATCCGAAACTCTTGTGGAAAAAACTTCCTCTTAAGCAACCAGCAAGTCCATAAGAGCCTGTAACTGTATTTCCATCAAAGATTCCGAAATTGTAATTGCCGTTCTTGGTGGGTAACAGCGCTGTTTTGGTGCTTGTAATTTGTGGTAACTCGAATATAACATGGCATTTATCCTAATTTTTAAATATTGGCTTTTTATCAAATTTGTGTCGACACATAAAGCCAGTGCTTCATCTGGGGTATTTGGAATTACAATCTGAGCTTCGCGCTTAATCCATGCTTTTCGGATTCTTGATGCTCTTGAATGTGTAGTTGTTGTAGCCTCGGTCAACATTTAGCGGCATCTTCTTGACCAGCAAATCTGAGCTGCATAAGTTAATTCACTTGTCGATTCTCTTTCCCGGAGTTCTTTAGTTTTGCGCCTTTGTTTCTTTTGCTGCTTTATTCGAAAAGAATTTTTTTTTGCCAGATGTTGACGGGATGTTTTCCTCTGCGGGAATGTCTGCAGGAAATGAAAATTCTTTTTCCAACCAACCAGCATTTTTTAAAAGAAAAGTTTTCAACATCCTGCTGTTTTTGCCACCTTTTTGCAAATTCACTGCAACAACGAGATATCGCTAGTTTTGTTTCTTATATATTGATGTCACTCAAATTTTCAGTTTCTATATAATGTAGGATGACGTTTTGCAGATGTTAACATTTGATCGAATTTTCTTTGCCCTTTTCTTGCTGCCAAATGTCGAAGTGATTTCTTCTCGTTAGAGGGAGATCTGTAAAACACGAAAGTTGTAGAAAATTACACAAAAAAATACAAAACGGTTATACATTAAAAGAAATTTTTGTTTTAATGCTATTAATAAATGAATTATTTTATATAATTTGTTGAAAGCTATTTATTGTAGCGAGAAAAAGAACCAGAGCGTCCGAGCAAACGGAAACTGCATCGGATACGACGACATCATCAGGCAAAACAAAGTTAAATCATTTTTGATTCTGCAAGCATCTGCAACTAAATATCAGGTATATTGTAGCTTAAACTTTGAGGAACACGCTCGAAAAAGCGGATCTAATCAGAATCGTTTTGTAGCTCAATACTGCAAGCTGATGACATGGTCAAACATTTACATGTATAAAAAGTAAGGTAAAGCATCTAGCTATGAAGTGAAGTATAAAATAGTAAATACTTACAAAGATTTAGTTGTTTCCTAAGTGATTTCTACCAAAAGCCACCCCAAATTAAAAAAAAACAATTTTTATTTCACTTAACGCAAAGCACTGCAATCGCAAAATGCCCATTGTCAACCGCGTACCGTTTTTACAGTTGCAATCCTATTAGAAGGTTAAATACGACATTAGAAAGCCCAAAGATTTCTCTTTCTAAAAATAAGGGTTGAAGGTCAGTTTTGGAATGTTGCAGTTTGACCATTTTGGCCAGCTTTTTTGCGTTTTGGCCCACTGTGTAGCCTTTTAACAGAACATAGAGAATCAAATTTGCAGTTAGCATTCTTGCATTTTTAACAATTTGCGTGTTTATTACTAGCTGGAACAGCTTGGTGAAGGCATTGTTTGTGGCATATTTTTTGTAAAACCTAGTGCTCTCCACGCAGAGAGAGGCTATTTATTTCTAAGTTTTGTTTATAAACACTTTACAGTTTATCTGCGCATTAAATGTGATAACACTATATATCACTTAAAAATTTTACTTAGCGGTCACGATTTTATCATCTATTTACACCTTTGATATCAGCACAATTTTACGCTTTACAAGTCATGCGAAGTTTTTATGATAAAGTATAACAAGGTATTTTTAAAGCTGTTTCGACATCAAAAAGAAAAACTAAGCGACTGAAAACAAACAAAATAAATAAAATAATGAAAGAAAGAATAAACCACACAAAAAAGAAGTATGCAAATTTAAAATAAAAATGAAAGAAAATTACAAACTTCTGATTAAAAAGGGGAAAATGTACTATGGAAAACATAAAGATCAGTGTTTTAAAAAAGGCCGCAAACAAAGGATTTAAGATCAAAAAAAGGCCGTTGCACTAAAACACCCCATGTTAAACAAAGACAAAGTCTTTCTTCTGTATCTGTTTTGTTTAATAAGATATGGCCACGTTTTATAAAATCCTATTTAACTTGCTTTTCTTCACCATCTGGTAAAAATTGATGAAACCATTCCATTAGCATCCTTTGCCTTTGTAGCTTGTCCATGCTAAAACTAGTTTTCTATTGCTTTACCCGGCTTTGTTGGTAGTCAAACTATTTTTCTAACAACCCCTTCGTAAAGATCTCTAATTCTCTGACGCCGGATTTCTTATTGACATACTTTTTTTATTTCACCGATGTTCTTTCTTCTCAATCCTCTAACAGCTTGTTATGTTCAGCTCAGTTTTTAACTTTATGTTTTATGTACTTCGTCCTTTATTGCAGAAGATTTCCTGTTCCTTGATTAATTGGTCTCTTTCCCAATTTTCGTTCTCATTTTACATACACCTTGTTTTCTTTTCACATGTTTTTCAGAAATATGTGCAATAATTTTTTCATATCTGTGTAGTGTCTTTAGCATCAGTTATCACAAGCTTAAAGCATCATATTCTCGTTGGATACTTAGCAATAGTTTTTACCCTGACTGCACCTCTTGGGATTCATCCCCCATGTCTTATTTTATTAGAAATTTTCTTTAATCGGCTCTAATCTTATGTCTTAATCTCTGAGATCGCTGCTGTACGCATTACTTGGCTGACTCAACAATTCCCACGTTAACACTTCTTCATAATGTTTCTAAAGGAAAATAAAGTTTGAAAATAAAATAATTATTTACTCCGAAAAATTGAATTAATTGCAGAGTTGGGTGGTTCTATATATCTTTTGAAGGAATAAAAATAGGGTATTTTCAATAAAGCATTTTCATCTTTTTTCCGCCAGAATATACTTGGCAAGGTTCATGAACTAAATCCGGAATTTTTTAGGGTGTGTTGCGGGAAAACTAAAAGTCCATCTTATGTGCGTATACAATACTCTAATAGATGACACAGCAAGTTAGCTCCACATAATCAACCTAAGGTTGTCGACAAATGAGCCAAGATACAATCGCAGTGCTGCTGTACTCAAATTCCTTTACACCGAAAAATCGGCTTGACAAAAAATACTCAAGTTAAGACGTAGTAAAGAAATACAATGAATCTGACTATCAGAATGAGATAACTACTGATAAGCCTGCCCGCGAATTGAAAAAGAAGATCAATCAAGATCTTGGGCGAAGCATAACTGACATTGCAAAAGATCCAGGACCTGCACTACAAGTCTCTCGTTTTGACCAACTGCCAAATGTTGACTGAAAAACAAGGTGGACAGGAAGTTAAAACCCAAGCACTGTTGAACGGCATCGATCAGGATAGCAATGGCTTCCTAAGATTCCTAAGAACTTTATTCTGGGCAGGAAGTACCTCTGTAATAATTCTGGAACTTATGAGCTACGAAGATATCATGGTGCTCTACTTCTTTGAGGAAGAAATAAAGATAACCGCCGACAACTACATCAACGTACTGGAGATGGTTGTCAAGCCGTGGATAGGGAAGGTGGCCTCTGGACTAGAGTAAATGTTCCAACAAAGCTTCGCTCCAAATCACAAAGCCAAAGAAGGCCCAAGTATAGCTGTACAATCCTCCAGCCCTAATTACAATCCCCTTGATTACTATACACTGGGACTACATTGAGTAGTTTTCTTGTATTTTAATGTTATTTTCATTGTTTATTTTCCGGATTTACTTTGACGATGCTGTATTTATATTGATATTCGAGTTGATCTATCTTACCGTTGCTAAATATAAGGTTATAAAAAACAGTAGCTATAAATATATTATTAAACACCCCAGTAATTTTCTTAATTTCGCTGCCTCACAAATAATCACTTGTTTAACAACTATAAAGGCAATAAACATGTAAACGGTATAATTTTTTGTGGTAAAAGATCATAGATTTAAACGTCCTGGTTTATAGAAATTATTTTTATTTACAAAGTTGCAAACATATAGAATTGCCTAGTTTTTTGGAATTGTCTATAGTAATTTTGAAATATTTTCTTATAAGGTTAATCAATCTTGTGTCTTTGAGTACTTACGCCCCTCACCAGCATCAAAAAATAATTTCGCTCTAGCCGTGCTGATACAGTCATATATCTCGACTAACGTTTCAGTCCAAGTATTAACAATTCGCTCTATTCGCTAATAAAAAATAATTTACTTGAACACTCTTAAGAATAGTTACAGAATACTAATGAAAACAGAAAATATTTTGATGCACAAAAGAAATATGTCACTTTAAACGATGATTACGTGCTATCAAAAGCTATAACTTCCTCGCAATCTGCATTATTAAATTAATTTTTGGAATATAGCCTTCTAGGAATCGTCTTTTAACAACAGAAAGAATAAACAATTTCTTGGAAGATAGCGGCGTTATGCTCAAATAAGTTATCCTATACCAGTTGTACACCTAAAATAGTTTTTTATACAATACTAAATTAATAAACGATACACTCTAAAAATGCCAAAAATTATGAAAAATCTTAACGAGTAGATCCGCTCCGTGCAAATTCTTCGTTCAAAAATTGTTGGCATCTATTCTTCCATTTATTACCGAAACGGCTTAGCTGAAACTAAATATAAGAAAGCCAATGCTTCGTCTTTAATTTGGTGTTACTTTGATTTTCTTCTTCTTCTTCTTCTTTTTAACCCTTTCACCCTAGACGGGTGTCGGGTTGTCCTTCGGTTAGTTTCTTATCCATAATTTCCATTTCTTCCGGTCTCCCGCGTCCTCTTTCATTTCAGTTAGTGTTTTGCCCCTGCTTTTTCCTATTTTGGTAATTTGTTCTAGCCACGTTTGCCTGGATCGTCCTCTCTTTCTTTTTCTGCTATTTTTGGCATCCATTACTTTCCTGGGTATTCTTTCATTCGGCATTCTGCTAAGATGTCCAAACCATTCTAACTGATTATTTTCTATTTTCGTACAGATTGATTCCTGCTATAGCATTTCTCTTATGTCTTCATTTCTTAAGTGGTCTATTTTAGATATGTTTGCAATTTTTCTCGGTACTCTCATTTCGCTGGCAGTCAGTTTGGGTTTATGCTTACTAAGTATAGTCCAAGTTTCACTAGAGTATGTCAGTATTGGGGATAAGATGGTATTATAAATTTTCAGTTTATTTCTACTATTTATCTTTTTTTTCCAAAGATAGTTTTATTTAATGTTGGTTTTCCTAATTTTATTGGTTATTTCTAAGTCGATTTTACCATCGTCGGTGAATGTGCTTCCTAGGTATTCCATAGCTGTTACTTCTTCCAATATTCTTCCTTTGTAATTAAAAGTATATGTATCGTTTATATTCTTTTTATTAAGTATCATTATTTTACTTTTCTTTATATTTACTTTGATCTTGAGGTTTTCAATTTCTTCTATCCATATATTAATTAGTTCTTGCATTTTCTTTTTGTTATCCGCCACTAACAGTATATCATCCTCGTATAATAAGACATCCAATTGCACTGGCCTCAAGTTGTTATACCCTATTGTAGTTTCTAAACCTTTGCTTTTATTCCTTGCATTCTTTAGAATTCTATCCATGACAATTATGAATAAAAGGGGGCTCAGGCTGTCCCCTTGCTTGATTCCAATTTTTATTTTAAGTTCATTGGATCGGTTACCGTTTATTTGTATTTGGGCTTTGGCATTTTCATACACAGAGTTGACCAGATTTATTAATTTTCTGGGCGTTTGTATTTTTTCCAGACAATCTTCAATTATTGATCTCTGTATGGTATCAAATCCTGCATGGAAAACTATGAAGGCTATGAATAGTTCCTCCCCTGTTTGCATCTTTTTCTCTATTATATTTCTTAGAATGTATATGTTATCGTTTGTTTGCCTGCCCGGTTTTTCTCCTTTTTTGTGTATGGGAAGTATTAGATTTTTATCCCAGTCCTCCGGAATTTTGTTTGTCTTGTATGCCTCCATAAATATCCCCCATATCCAGTCCAATCCAATATCTCCCAGATACTTGACCATCTCTGGCTCTATATTATCCTCTCCGCAAGCTTTTCCTATTTTAATTTTTGCTACTGCATCTAACACATCTTTTTTACTTATACTATGTTGCTTTAAATCTTCTTCCTGTATTTCTACCTCTCTCATTTCTTTATTTTCATTTTCGTGTTGGTCATTGGCATCGAACTTTTTGGAGAAGAACTTTCTCCATCTTTCGGTAATTTATTCCGTCTTTGTTAGTAGTATATTGTTTGCGTCTTTTATTCCGCTTAGTTCCTTTTTACCTTTACCCCTAAGTTGTTTAATTTTGTTCCAGAAAATTCTGTTGTTGTTTTTGAAGCCTTCGCTAAGTTCTTTCCGGAAATCTTCCCAACCTTTCTGTTTTGCTCTTTTAACCATTTCTTTCGTTTTTTTCTTCAACCTATCGTATGTTATTTTGTCGTCGTTTTGTTTTGATATTTGATATCTTTTCCATGCTGTTTTTTTCTGTTTAACTGCTTCCCTTAATTCCTCGCTCCACCATTTGGTGCTTTTTGATCCTTTCCTTATTTTTCTCGTCCCGCATATTTTTCTTACCGCATTTAATAGTGTTTCTTTGAGAATTTTCCATCTATTTTCTAGTGACCAGTTGTTGTTGGATAATTGTTGGGCTTGTAATATTTTGTCTACTTCGTTTGCGTATTTTATCTTTATTTCTTCATTTTTCATTCGGCTTATATTGATTCTTGTGAATTCGCTATTATCTTCTTCTCTCCCGATTGATTGCTGGACTTTTGCTATTACTAGTCTATGATTTGTATTTAATTCTGCTTCTCTTCGTATTGCTATTTCTTCAATGCTATTTTCCATATCTTGGGTGTATACAATGTAATCAATAATACTCCTTGCGTTTCTCTTCTCTGCTATGAATGTGTACCGGTCTTCTAGGGGTTGGTACCAAATGACTTTCCTATTTTCTGATTATTGCTGATACAAAATTCGAGCATTTTATTTCCATTTCTATTTAGTGTTAATTCTCCATATTTTCCTAAACTACCTAACGCTTTGTTTGGATCTTTACCTACTCGAGCATTCCAGTCTCCTACCAAAACTACTTTGTCAGATAAATCTCTTGCTTCATCTATTGTTGTTTGTAATGTTTCGTAAAATGTTTCCATTGCCGCGTCCTCCGTCCCTTCTACTGGTGCATATAAGTGTATGACTGTAATTTTTTTCTTTTAATACGAGCGTCAGTGTTATTATTCTTGATGATACTGGGTTGTAATTTAGTATTCTTTTAATTAGTTCATTTCTAATTATAATACCCACTCCCTCTTTTGCTCTGGTACCTGGGATAGCTCCTGAGTAATATATAGTGTGATTGTTTCCTAGACATTTTATTTCTTGCCCTATAATCTTTGTCTCGCTTATTCCAAGTATAGTGACATTAAATTCCTCCATCTCTTCTACTAGTTCTACTTCTTTACCTGTTAGTGTGGTTATGTTCCATGTGGCTAGATTCCAATTGTTGATTGTATTTGTTGCGTTTTTACCTATGTCCTTTTTCGTTTGCCGGGTCGTACATCCTTTTTGTCTGATATCATGATATTGGGCTAACAGTTTTTTGGAATATATCTTGTGGTTCTGGTTATTTTTAGCAATTCGTCTCTTCTTCGGTCATCTTCTGTTGGGTATCTTTCGCTAGCCTTCCTCGCTAAATCTTTTCCCACCCTCTTACCCAATGTTCCTATCCCATTTTCGTTTTGTTGTTCTTTTGTTAACAATGAGTTTGTTATATTTGATTATTGCTTTATTACCTTGGGCTCTAGCCTCTTTCATGTGTATTAGTAATTTTTTCCTTTGTAATTGTATTTCCTTGGGGTAGTCTTCACTTATTCTCCACTTTGTATTTTTCAGGTTATTGGCTGCCTTTAATACTTCGAATTTTTTGTTCACTTTTCTTAATTCTATAATAATCGGTCTGAGTTTATTTTCTTCAATTTTTCCTATTCTTTTAATATCAGTTATATCAATCATTGGTGTAATATCGACCCCTATCTTGTTTAATACATCTTTTATGCTCTGCTATTGGGTTTCCAGGTTTTCGTTTTCGATTTGATGCCAAAAATCATCAACTTGTTCTTCCTTATTTCCCTTTCGAGCCATCCAATCTTGTTATCTTGCATGTTTATTTTATTTCTTAGTTGATCGTTTTCTCGCTTTATTTCTTGATTATCTAGCTTTAGTTTTGCTATTTCTAGCTGTATCGAGTTCAATTTTTGTTCTATTCTCATTTCTCGTTTTTCTGATTTCCGTCCGTTATCCTCCAGCTGTGTTAGTTTGTCCCTAATATCTTTCAATATTTCTTCCATCTTGTTTTATAATGTGTACGTTTAATTATTATTTGTTTTAGTTTTATTTTAATTTTTTATTAAATTTCCGAATTATTAGATTTTCGCACCGCGGAAAGGGTTAGAGACCAGTCTACCCGTCGGACCCTTAACTGTTATCAGTGTTTTGTATCCTAGATTTAAAGTATACTCCTTGTATAAAATATACACGTGTTTATTTATAGATTTTAAATTTTGTGTTTTCTTATGGAGCTGTGCTGTTTTGAACTTGGATTTATAAAATTAAATTTTATGAAAAATAAGCGAGTAATGCTGATATAACGCTGATATAGCGCGGCGTCCTCGCAATTATCTTACCGATTGATTTTCAAAGTTGCTAATTTTCAATCATCTAAAAAGAAATTTTAAACCGTAGGAAACCTCCAACCACAAAAAGATGGGAAACTAGTAAATCAAATAGATCGAATAATTTTAGACTTTACTACGTATAACTATTCATTTAGCTTATTTATTGCATCATCACTTTAAAAACCTCTTTAACACGTGTCCTATAGTTGTTTAATAATCTTTATTTAATTTACGTACTTCACCTTAATCTTCAATCTATTGTATCATGCCGGCAAAGACTCTAAATTGCAACTTGTTGTGTAATAGTACACAATGCACACAAGCCTACACAGTACATGGTGCTTATTTGTCCCAGTAAAAACCTTGGGAACATTCCTTCCACACGAGACTACTCTTCATTTATTGGCATAGTATGGCAGTTCGACCGCGACTGTTACGAGATACGCACACGGCGCGTGCACCAAGATGAGAGCCAACTTAGTCGTCTTATTCCTACTTGTCTCGATGGTATGCACCATCAGAAGTGCGAGGATCCTTGGCATTTTCCACGTGCCCGCCTACAGCCACCACCAGCTAGGGGATAAGATCCTCAAAGAACTAGCAGCCAGGGGCCATGAAGTCACCGTGATCACGCCTTACGCCGATAAGACCCCCGTCAAGAACGTCAAGCAGGTCCTTTTGACCGGCTTTATTGAACAGATAGAGAGTAAGTGAAATTTTGAGCTCTTACATTCCCATCAATATTGTTTTTTAACATTACATTTATTGTTTTTCATTATTTTTTATGACAATCCCCTCTAAATGAAGTTTAAATGATTGTTTCTCCAAAAAAATATTTTTCATGGTCAAATTCAATATCTGAAATAAATTTTATTTTTGCCAACGCACAAAAAAGCGTTAATAATTATTTATAATATATATATTAAATATTTGATACAGCATATTTTTTAAATTATAAATAATGTGCTCAAGTTTTACTCAAGTGAGTAAACGAGGCTTTATTTTTGTCTAGTCATTAATTATCTGCCAAATCGCTAAGCCATGATCTCTGTCCTATGCATTATTGATAAATCATTAATTATAACATCCAATATAGATAGCTGCACGTTAAAGCGATAAGATAAGAAATCTGCAATTTATATCGGACCTCAGTTACGTAAATCTTCCTTGGAAATCTAGAATAAACTCACAAGCATGTAGAGCTTTTATAGAAATTATCACTGTATTCTTATTGCATTTGTTTGTCATTCGCACTATCAGCATTGCGGTTTCAAAAAGCCTACTACGGATATTACCCTGCAACTTAGGCTTAAGACGCCACAGACAATCGTTGGGGTCTTAGCGAGATTTAAATTTGCCCCCACTGGATTTGACCACAGGAACATTTCACTCATTAACATTTGAATTGGACAATAAAGACTTGAATGGCTCTATATATTATACGCGGAATGCCAAACAAATACTACAGAGGAAAAAGTTTAACAATGATAAATTTGGTGAACAAAACTTAAAAATGGGTACAAAGGGAGTCCCACAAATTTTTCTTTCGTCGTTATCTTTGCTAGATTTTCTATTAATTTTAAATACTCATTTATTTACAACAATTTAACGCCTTCGCTCTGATGCAATATTGTTAATCCATTTTAATTTTTAAAAGTAAAAAAAAAACATATTTAACCGATTCGGAAACTTTTAATGCAGGCTGAGGAGAAAATTCCGTCAGACTTACAAAAAATTTTATTTTTGTGCACAAGTTTGTTCTAAAAAACAACTATTCTTTATTATTTATGACTTTTTACCACCGATCTTCAAGCATCCGGGTCTAGCCGAAGTAGAATTCCGCTAACTTTGAATAGAAGGACTCTGGCGTTACAATTCACTTCTAAAAACGACTCTTTAATAAAATATTAGGCAACTGCCAACAAATTTCGAGTCGCTAATTGACCTGTGGTCGTGTGGATTTTGTCGGGCTTCTTATAGACAAAGTCCAGCTGCTAAAAATGATCCCTTACTATTCTTTGGACTTTTGGAGCCGCGTTGGCTCGACGGTCAAGATCATCGTGCCACTATCCTCGAGCCGGCGCGAGCGAGTTGGAGTGTCGCTCAACCCATGGATGTGTGTGTTGTCCTAGAATTAAGTACATGTTAGCAGCCACAATAAGCCCTTGAAACTGCAGTGCCGGTAAGTGTGCTAAAAAAAAGCTTTTCGGCCAAGTTCCAAGAAGACGATTCGGCATCCAAAACGGCTTGCAAATCTCCATCATTGAGAACAGATAGTCGGTCAGAACGTGACTGATCTTCAAGACCGAGGTCGCCAGAATCAAACATTTTGTACAATCATGCCACGGTTCCGTAACTCACTGTTCCTTCTCCTTCAGCATCACAAATCTCTTCATCAGACTCTTTCAATGAAGATTATCGCTTCCAGTAATAACGTATTAGGATTTGAAGATCAGCTTTGGCCATCTAGAATCAAAGAAGAAGCTAAATGGGATATTATAAATACAGAACAATAGCCAAAAATTGCACAATAATCTAAATGTTCTCATTTGCAACAAAATATTATCCTAAACCTTGTATAAGAAGTGTAACGATAAAATAGGAAAGATAGTGGATCAAAAACTTTAAACGTAAGACGGCTTTATTCGAGAAGATCTAATACTATATATAGTTTCGTAAGTTATACCTCTAGCTGCTGAAACCAAGACAACCAAAACTACACTCAAGTTATGAGATGACGCTAGAACATCAAAATCACGTTATGGCATCTTAAAAAATAAAGAAAAGCTCTAGCCCACAATTTGGCTCAAGCGCGAGCACTGAGAAGAAGTTTGAGTCTAATCTAAAAAATAAAAAAGTAAATTGATGTTCTTTTGTAATCTAAAGATTTATACGCATTAGCTAAATCTAATCAACATCATCCATTTCCAAAAGTGACAGATTTGAACAGAAACTGATTACAATTGTTGGAACTCTGAAGATCATACTCACTTTAAATTTGGTCTAAATGGTAATGGTGTACTTCTAGAGCTTTATCTTTCTCGACTGGAACGTACACACCTTAATTTGACCTAATGTTATGCTCCCCTAAACAGAAAGCTAATAAGATTACAACAAAACCACACTCGTCCTCCAGTAATCCAACCAGGAAATTTGTTGCAACTAAACTTTCTACTCTTTGCCATCGAGTTACTGCTTATTCTATTCAATGAATTGATTTATTTACGGTTGGCAGTTTTAAAACAACAAAAGAGTGAAAATTGAGATAGGAAAATTTGTTTCTTCTAACCATAAAGCTCGTGCAGCTTTATGGCTCAAGAACTGGTTCAAATCTGAATACAGACCATAAATTGTAACGGACCACATTATAAAAATTATGGAACACTCTGTATGTATACATAATTTAAGTACACACTACAGCTGCATGCCTCTCAATTAAAAAGATCCCCCTCGGTTCAAACACACCTTCATTGCGTAAAATATTTTAAACATATACTGTTGCAAAATGTCTTATCGATATGTTGTTGATAGCAAACTAAGTATTTATTTTATCAAAATATTTATATTTAAAGATTCTTAGTCTGATTATCTTTAAAAATCATTTCCAGTGAAGATAACCTTTGTGTTTTTTTTTATTCGCCCACTGCACTGGAGCTCTAGGCTTATTGATTGGTATAACTGCCATTTCATTTGGTTCTACATATTGAATATTAAAAGCGCTCAAATCTATAGATCCAGAGGACTGGATATTCATATAAGATGTGTAATGCTGCTCTTCTTCATTGCACAGTTAGATTATTAACATTAAGCATTACGTTAAGATGCTGTTTAAGACTAGTCCTGTTTACTTTCTAGTGTTCTTTTGCTTAGTTTTAACATTCCTTTGTTCTCTTACGAAACAGGTTTGTAATTAGCGCTTTAGAGTATCTATGTATTTATTTTATGTTTTTACTTCAAAAGGCTTCCGATAATCTCCTTTGCAGTTAGATAAGAAACTCTTCATGTAGTTTTAGGTCGTATTAGTCTATTCTATCATTACCTATATAACTTTAGTGTCCTGCGACCCATTCGGCCAGTATCACCAGTGTTTATACACGATTAAACCGACTTTAGAACGTATTTTAGTACTTCCTAAAGCCTTTAAGGCCGCTTGGATGTCTGTCGAGATGGAAATTTGCCTGTTTTTAAAACCCCTCTCCAACATGCTTTTTGCACATATCATTATAGCTGTTATTTTAGCGTTAAAGATTAAGCCGATGTGACCCTGTTCCTATACCACACAAATTTTTGTCTTAGAATCAGCTCCCATTTTTGCTTTTCATTGTAGCTTTAGGGTATTAGTACCCTAAAAAGTCTTCTGAAGTCCCAAAAAATACTAATTTTATTAAACTACATGTTAATTATAAAACTTTTCTTCAGTACGTTGAAGATATCAGCGTTGGCTCCCACTCATAGTACACTTTCCGATTATCACTTATTTTTACCCCATATAATGCTCCTAATGCTTAAAATTTTATTATTGAGTGAAATGGGAGAAAATTTGGGGTTGTTTCTATCGATGCTGCAGGTCTTACGCAAGCAAACCTTGCAGTTTATTGGCGCTCTCTTTCTGGTTTAATGCCACCAGAGGATAAAGGCATATGCTATTGTTGGCATAACCACTTACATGTATACCCAAAAAACCATCCTCGTTTTCAGAACCCAAGTTCGGCTTACTGATTTTCTACAAGATCATAAGGCCCTTGTGGCTTTGTTAGCAATCTTTTCCAAATTAGAATTTAAAATCAGTTTGGTACCTATGGTGACGTCTAAGTATTTTACTTCTTTCCCCATAAATATAACTGGTTGCTAAATCGCATGTATTTGAGATTGGTTTTGCATTCTGTCCAATGGTCAATTTGTCCTAAATTTAGAGAGTTTAGAGTTTCGCCAAGGGTTTCCGTCTTTCTCTTTTTTTTCTCTAGTTGATAAACTCGCCATTTCTACTCCACCTGGTATTTTAAATTTTAAGATATAGTCTTTCAGTTCTAACATTTGGTTCTGCTTAAACAGTCCCCAGTCAAAGTTCTGGAATTTTATTTGTGTGTCATTACTTGAATCTACGTCAAATTCAACATATCTGTGATCTACGAATATTAGCTCGTTGAACACGTGCCAATCTTTCATCGCCCTGCAAATCCGCTATGTACCTAAAATAATGTTTCAAACTTCCTTTCTTAAAAAAGTTACAAAGGCTGGCCCGTTACCTTTGTTAACTACTTCTTGATTATTATTAAGAACGAATTATAAAAGTGACTCATCTCTTAGGTTATTTTCAATGGTGCTCCATATCTCATGATGCGCATTTTCATCATATGCTGCTAGTGGTTTTTTCGTGTGTTAGTAATTTCTAATCACTACTCTCATGTTCTCATTTGGGGTGGTCCAAGATGATCTTATGGAAGGTAAGCTATACTTATAACTAAATTTCTTGCATTTTTCCTATGTTTTAATTCATACCACAAAAATTTATCTAGTAGTTAGCCTTTATATAAAAAATTAGAAATTCAAAACACTAATAACTTTTGAGACCACAAAAACTAATATTAAATGAAAGAAGGTATGGAAACAATTATATGCATTGCCAACACCCACGATCAATCTCATCTAAAGTATAGAACATACAACTCACTTCTGCCTGAACAAAGTTATAAAAAAAACACAAATTACAACTTCTTCTTCTACTCTTTAGAACCCGTTAGAAAAGGGAAAATGGACTTTACGATCGCCAAAGGTGTTTGTATGACGACCGGAGAGCATTTGATGGTTGCTGTTGCTTTTGACCTGGGAGTCGAACCCAGGGCTCGCCGAGTGCAGTGTGGCAGACGGAGGCCTTTACCTCTTAGTTGTTGTGCTCTCACAATTACAGCTTCAAACCATCTTATATATGTCCAAAGCGAAACAACAGTACATACATAGATGACGCAAAAATAAAAAAAGTTGAAAAAGCTAAAGTTAAAAATTATAAAAGTAAAGCTATCAAGATGTAATTCTGAAAAAGTATGAAAGGTCTTTTGTTAAAAAATGGCAAAATAATTAACAAAAAATCTAATACCAATTAGCAATAATTCAAAAACAGCTAACTGATAATAGTAACAAGATGGATTCCTAAAAAAAAGAATTATTCGGTGGCAAAATAAATTTTGCGAATGGCTCAAAAACCAACAATTTTATTGGCGAGCAGTAATTATAATTATTCAACAACATTATTCGAAGTATGGGCCATCGACCTGGACACATTTAATTTGTCGGTGGTGATGACCTTGACCAGAAAAGGAGCGCGAAGATTACAGCTCTGCAGCTTATGAGCGATGTCCTTGCGTTTGCGCATCTGTGCTTGAGTGAGCTCATGCGGAATCCATCGAGCCTTCCAGAATGTTGCGACTCTGATTTGGAGTGCACTCAAATTCATCGGTTAACATCGTCAAATCTTGGCAAACCACCGGTACACAGTCGCTTAATAGATGATGTTGGCGCCGTTTACTTATCGTGTCCCAATTCAAACTCATAGAGCAGCAAATTTCAATTGACCTCTTTTGATAAAGCCTTGCCACGTCGATATCGCCGCAATCTCATCCTGCTTCAAGACAATGCCAAGCCTCACACTGCACGTCTGACCAAGGACAAGTTTAACGATCTTTATTGGAAGCGCATACTTCGAATAATGTTGCTAACCAATTATAATTACTTCTAGTCAATAAACTTGGTTTTTGACTCATTCGTAAACTCGCCACCTAATAAAATAGCTAACATCAAATTCTATACTGCATGAAAGTATTAAAAAACAGATAACAGATTCATAACAAATAAATAATAAATGTTGAAAAACGAAACCAAAAATGATAAGATAAGATAATCCGTATAGCCGAAAACCTTTTGTTTGAATAGTACTAAACCTGATTTTTTTAACAAATCTGATCAATACGCAAAATTAAAATCATATGAAATAATAGACTAATTTTCCATCTATGTAATTCATTTGTTACCGAAAAATCTCAATATACGTGGGGCATCTAAAAAGCACCACAAATTTCACTAGATGTATTTCCTTTCAATATCAATTTTTTTGTCATCCTTCTGGTAGTTTTATAAAGTTACTGCAAACCATTTTTGAGTGTACCTGGAGAGGCAGGCGTGTAAATAGCCGTGCCCTCGTGGTGCGGTGTGGAGAACTAAGTACGGCTCGTTTTGAAAAGTAAAACGCTGAACCCAAAATCGTCCCTTAAACGGCCGGCGCGAAAGCGGATGGGGGCGGCTACCGATATCAACCGATGAGTAATTGCCAAATCGCTCACCTGTAATCGGCTTCGGCTTCGGCTTCGGCGGTGTTGGTGTCACGGTGGCCACCTTGTTGCGATGTCTTCGTGCCTGGAACACGACCGCACTGGCCGGGATACGATGCGAATATTAAACACGACCGAATTGACCGCGTTGCGGGTCGAATATGTCTTGCGGGTTGGTTAAACACGACCGAATTGGCCGCGTTGCAGGTCGAATATGTCGCCGGGCTTCGCGCCTGGCTTAGCGGTAGATCATTTGCGGGAAACCTTAATTTGACAGCACTTTGCGTCTCAAACGGTGCCGCCGTTCTGTGTGCGATAGCAAAACGTGGCGGCAGATATCAAAGCCACCAGCAAACCGCCACGATACACAAGCGGTTCAAGGGCGAAAAAGCCGCCACACCAGTACCATAGCATCACTTGTTGGCAGCAGACTGAAGCTCGTTGTTAGAGAACTTACAAACAGAGCGCAATCACCCAGCATAAAATCCAGCTTACATAGGGCGATGTACCCAAGAGCCTACAACTCATGTGACCGCGCATTGTCAAGTTGAAGCAATGCACTACATGTCCACTTTCCATGTTAGTCACTCGTAGTACTTCTCACTTATAACATTCTAATGGGACGGCAGCAAATCCATCATCAGAATTCCCTTCTGGACCCAAAAGATAACAATAGTTTTGGAATACATAATCCCTGTCGTGGTTTTTTAAGACACGAGCTTTCATTATACTGCCATTCCGTGAATTGGCATTCCTTTTCCGGCATTTTCTGACAAAACTATGATTCGTCTATTGTGGCCAGATTTTCAAAGAACGGTCCGAATCCAAAATGTGCAAGTGTTAACATATCTCCACGTACTTCTACTTCTGCTCACCGATGAAGATAAGGGAAATCCATACGTTTGCCGTCTTTCCGTGGATGGATGGTATTCAAGTCCTCGTGAGACAAACTTGTTTTGTTCTGCTAGTGTATCGAATGTGACTCGTCTGTTTGCTATTGTTTATTTGGAAACCGCTTATTGATATGTAGCTCTTGATTTTCTTGTCCACTTTGAACCCTAATATCCACCACAACACAGTTCTTCGACTCGGTATCGCGTTTCAATACACGACTACTAATCTAAAAAACCATATCGCCTGTCGCTACCCATGATTGTTTACTTTCATGGTTTTCTGTTTCCTCCACAATAGCACCTGCAGCATTGCATAAATAACTCGCTGCCTTTCGTTTTGCGCTTTTCAGTAACTTCACCTAGTAGCACCACGTTGCACTAAAGTCTATCTATCTTCACGCGCACACACTGTGCTCTATACAACTAAAGTTTCTAATGGCAGTGCCAACTATTTTTGAGCTCCCTTAATAATTTGCGCAATTATATTTGTAGAAGCGTTTCCACTTAAGCATCGGACTACACGTCGCAAGGTATTTTTGCAGCTATTTAACAATTTTGTTTGCTTGTTCATTTTGTGAATGAAGTCATATTTTTGAATTTCATTACTATAAATGATAATCGATATCATTTTCAATACTGAAACAAACTCTGTTTCAAATTTTACCTTTTTATTTAAAACAAAATTAGCGGGCGAATCTAATTATAGCGATTGCAAGGCCGAATTTCTTACAAGAATTTCTATCAAATCGAATGACAATTCATCATTCGCTCCAGATACACTATTTGAAGATTTTCGAAACTGTTCAATTCACTACTTTTATATAGAGTATTTTGTTTTAATCCCTTACTGTATGTAACCTCCAAATATCATTTTACAACATTAATTAATAACAATTTTATCTTTTTCTACTAACAATTCAGTGTTGACTAAACTCCAGATCACTTATAATTCCACTTAATTTGAATTTAACCATTTCTTATGTTAATTGTTGGTTATGGTGCTTCTTTCAAATGTTAATGCAGCCTGCTTATTTTTATAAAAATTTAGAGAATCTAGCATTTCTTAACTGCCGGTCCGTGGATCGCTATCGATTCGCGAAAAAGTTTTACCAACTTGTAAAAAAATATCTGAGATTTTGAGGATGGCGTAGTTAATTAGGCCATTACGACATTTAAATAGTAATTTTAGACTGTACGTGCCAAGCTGAAGTTGGGATTGCGTAGATTAAATCAATTATTAATAATGCTATCATTTTGGGATTTTGTATATGGTATTTCGACATAAAATTTTGATTACTGTTTGATACATTGACGCACCTATATACAAGGTGGTTCAAATATAACCGAGACTAATTTTTTACAAAAAAAAACAAATTGCCAAACACTTACTTGCACATGTCAGTCTTCAACGTATTCCCTTCCGGAGTACACATTTTTTCTAACGTTCTGGAAGCATCCTGGTGTCCGAAAACCACATGTCTTGCATGTCTGATTTGAGCCTTCTGGATGGAAAGGAGTCACTTAAGGCCAAATCTTAAAGGAAGTCTGCTCGCTTTCCATCTGTCTTTCGTTTGGATCAAATTTTTTGCTTTACCTCTTTTGCCAAGAAGTCTGAGTAATAAGCTGTATTGACTATTCTTGGGTTTGGAAAGACGGATATGCCGCCACTCACGTATAACTGCTGGGGCTCGGGAATGATCTAGTACACTCAAGTTTCATCGGTGATCACTATGGACTTCAAAAATGCACCACTTTTGTCTTCAAATTGCTATAGGAGACGACTGATTGTGTACGTTCATCAAAGTGCGTGGTACCCACCGTACATTCACCCAGCGATAGTGCACAATTAACCCTCATAGACATCATTGCTCCAAGTTCCTTTGTAATACTGCGTCTAGTCTCACGAATAAGCGCGCCTGCGATCAATGTTTGGCTCGGTGACGGATGTTTGTGGCCGACGATTATACGGTTCATTCTCCACGCGCTCTCTGTCCTCTCTGACATAGTTACACCACTCAAACAGACAGGTCCGTAAGAGACACTATTTCCCATACTCTAGCAATTACCAAACAGGACTGAACGAGTTCTAACCCGAGCAGGAAGGGGAGTGTAGGTTGTGGCCCCACTATCTCAAAGTGCGGTTTGTTTACACACAAATCAGTCCCAGTCATATTTTAACCACCTTGTATTTTACAAAAATATTGTGGTAGGACTTTAAATATTTTTATATGCTTTAAAGTTATTTTATACCACTGAATCTAATGTAAACCTGTGCAGTGTTGCTTATAATATGCTTATATTAATGTTTGCTTATAACACTTGTCTACGACCCCTCTAGCTTTTTTATAGTCTTTTTGATATTGCATGTTTTGCTACGTATTTAAACAAACGGTTAGGGAACTCGAGCGGGTGTTTCTGTACACCTCAGCTGCTTAGTGTTTGGCAAAATACGTTACAAAATGCGTGGCTTAAATGGGTTAAGAAGGGATCCGGAAGAGTATTAAACGCGCTACAGAAGGAATGTATAGGTTATTAGAGTAAGTAGGAAAAGCACACACAAAATAAAGCCTATAAAATAATTCTCGAATTTGTTAAGAGTATCTAAAAACGTCAAACTTCAAAGGATTGTAATAAGAGATGTAGAGGTTGGAAACAGCCTCTAAATTTGATTCCCTAAGTAATAATAATTTTTGTACTACGATCACTTCTATAATATGATTATTTTGAGTGCAATAAAGTGCTAAACAATTACCCAAATTTTAATAACATATAAGTATTTAAAAAAATAAGTAAAATCCACTGCTGTTTATAGTAGTTATAAACAGGATAATAAAAATATAAAAGGAAAAAAAGGAAATCGAAACAGTAATTATTAATAGAAACCTAGAACCAGTAAAAGTGAATAGCCTAATGTACGCGGATGACATAATGGTACTAGAAGACACAGGTAAAAAAACTGCAGAGTCTGATAAATTTATAGGTAGAGAAAATTAAAGGAATAAAAATAAAGGTGAATGAATATTAATAAAACTAAAACTATGATAATAAATAAAAAGGAAAGGAAATACGAAAACAGAGAATTGAAATACAATGGAATCAAACTGGAAAGAGTTACAACATATGAATATCTAGGAACCATAATTACAAAGGATGGAAGATAGAAAAAGAAATAACGAATCGAATAAGTAAAGGAAATGCATGAAACAGATCAATACTAAGAAAAAAGGAGATACCATCTTCATAGAGTGGGTATTGGAATCACGCGTTGAGATAGGTCTCCATGGCGAGTTGGAGCTCTTCGTTGGTGCAGAAGCGCTGTCCTCCCAGACCTTTCTTCAACTCTCGAAAAAGGTAAAAGTCTTTCGGAGCCGGGCCTGAGCTGTACGCTGGGTGATCGAAAACTTTCCATTGAAATTGAGCAAAAGCTATTTGGTTACCACAGCAGTGTGCACTCGTACGTTGTCATGGATCAAAACTATTCCAGAAGGCATCATGCCTATTTTCTCCGCAGTCTACATAATATTGCATTGATCGCAGTCCGTAAACTCTACGAGCAGCACACCTTTCTCCTAGTCATTCTTATTGTGAACGTTTGTTTGAACTTTTTGGGTTTCTTCAGGGAGTTTGTATATATCCATTAGTTGGAATGTTCCTTCGATTCTGGATTATCATAAAGAATCCAAGTTTTATCTCCTGTCATACGCCGTGTTTTGTGGTCCTCAGACAACGTGCACAAAGTTTTTGGTAGTGTAAGTGTTCTGTTACGATCGTGTACAGAGCTGACGTTGAAATGTCCGGAAATCCACAGACAGTTCACTAATGGTAAACCTGCGTCTCTGTCGAACCACTTGGTCAACTCTGAACAAGGTCTTCATCATGAACATCAGTTTGGCCATCTTTAAATTTCCTACGCCATTGCACAAAACTATCGCTCATAAAGTTTGCACCGTAAACGCAGCTTATTCTCCGATAAATTTCAGCTGCGCTATTCCCTTATGCCTGTAGAAAACGAATAACGTTGCGCAACTCGTACTTGATAGGAGTATCAATCATACCGGCCATGTTAACAGACCTGCCGCTCAACTTCAACCGATGGTATGGAAAACTACGCAGTAGAGCAGTGCGCAGATCCGCCCCATATCACTCGTCTGGTCATTCAGCAGCGCTATCAAGGTTAAAAAATAGCCCCGTAGTTGTGACACTAGTCAATCGCGCTAGAACGCTTCGACAACTATATCGTCGACAACTATCCATCCAAGTGCAATAAAATCTTTCTGTGGAAAGTGCGTCTCTATGTAGTCCAGAATAAATCCTCATTTTGGTCCAGCTGTTAGGAGGTTGTCGTGAAGCAGGATAACGTCCCACTATGTCTAAGCACTGCTGCAGTTGATTCCGACATCAGAACCAATCGGAGGTCATCCTCGATAAAGCAGTGAATAATGCAAATATTCTTCTTAGTCATGCTGATCCTCAGATGATATCACTAACCTTTATTTTCAACTGCTTCTTTTCTTAAAAATAATTTATACCACACCTACACTTGGATCTTTTAAGTGTACTAATCCCAAACTAAATCTTTAGTATTCTCAAAGTTCCTTTGACTTCATATAATTCTCTTGCACTAATATCGTAATTTTGACTATAAAAACAATAGTGCAAGATACAGAGAAAATGTTTTTCGTGTATTACAACACTTAAAAAACTTCTATTTATATTTAATTAACCTTCGTTATACACAAAAAAATGCGTTCTATTGTTAATTTAAATAACATTGATTTTTGATATAGAGATGATGATAAAAGACAATGTAAATGTTATCCTCTTTTCTAAAGAAAATAAAATAAGGTGCATCTAAATAAGACAAAAAAGTAGAAATTTGTATGATCCTGTCGACGAAATGACTATCTATAATCTTGTTGTTCTATGTTCTCTGATTCCAAATTTTTGAATAAATTAAATCCTATCCATGTTTCAGATGACTCACTTTGGACTGCTTTAAAGTGAAACTTGATTTTTTTAACTCTTGCATTCAACATTATCAACTATTTTATTAAATAAATAAGAAATTTTTTTTTCTGAAAAATCGTCAGTCTTTGTAAGAAAACTTTGAAAACCATTGAAAATGGAACAAAACATCTATAGTACAAAAACAGGCTTTATTCTTTTTAATTTTTTGTAAACAGCGCCAAAGCGCAAATTTAAATATTTGCTATTTGTTTACCGTTAACAAAAACATCATTATTAGTCGATTTCTTTTTTTTTCTCTCTCTCTCTCCCGCTGTCCTTATATTATACCAATTCAAGGTCTTTACGTAAAGTATCAAAATATTGTAAATAAAAATAAATAGAAATATTATTACATGTCTGGAGAACAACGTTTTTGTTAACTTTCTCCATGGTCACTAAAAGGTTTACATTATGTTAAAAACAAACATTTAATAAACTGAAGGGGCAAAACAGTATGACACTTGCTATTGAACGGTTCATTTTTTAAATAGTTTTTGTTAATCTTGTTATTTTACAAGACATGCCGCAAAGAGACTAATTTTGTTGATTCAAACAGAAAGGTCGGAGGCAAAACTTAGACCCTGACGGTTGGTGGGAGATGTTAGGTAAACGGTTAAACCTAGCTTTTTTGCCTTCAAGTCTTTACAAAATGCAAATAGCTTGCAAAATGGGCACCTATTTGAGCATCGCATCACGGATCAAAAAACAGCGCAGCATTTAACGTAAAAAATTTGCAACACAGAAGCTTGCTGTAATATTGAAAGCTTTTGGGAAGATGCTATATCGAAAGTACAAGATGGCACAATGCGTTCAGGGAAGGAAGAGAAGAAGACAAAGATGAGCAGCTTGTAAAGAGCCCATCAACGTCTCATACTTTAGACAATGTACCAAGATAAGAAAAGTTTTGGACTCTGACCAACGTCTGAGTGTTAGACTGATAGATAAACTAATACTTTTAATATCCATTAAAATCGTCACGATAGAATTGTAAATGCATCGCTACTAGTGAGAAAGTTTCTGCCAAAAAAACATTAAACCTTCTTTCTACTTGAACCTGACCGCGCTCATCTTGTTTTTGTTTTTCCCATTCAAATCCAGCTTAAAAAGGCATAATTTTGTTGGGACTGTTAAATGTATAGAGTTGCTGTTAATTCTTATCGGCGAGTCGCATTGAACAAGGTGATTTCAGTTTAATAATTCCAGGCGAAGATCACCAATGATGTCAAACTCTCTGAACAACGGTGTATTGATGTTCAATGAATTTGTTATTTTCGAAGAACTATTAATTGTAACTTAAACCATATCTCTATAAACGGAATTTATCTTTCTGAAATAAATTTTGTTATTTTCCGAACGGACCTTGTAATTCGTAAACCGCGTTAGTAAGTACCTCCGCATAACTCTGATTGCAAAATGATACGGGCGTCAATTTTTGATCCTTTACATTATGAATCAATGAGGGGTTGTTCGCAAGAAGGTATTTTTGGCGTCTTAGACTGACAGTTTTTCACCCGCTTTTCCTCAAATTTTTGCAAGGTGAGGAAGTGGAAGAATTTATTTACAAATAATAACAATGGAATAAGTAAGTGACCTTACGAAAGTAAGGTATGCAAAACGATCCTGAAGATAGGCAACCAAACGTGCGCTCAGAGTTCAGCCACGCCACATTTCATAGCAGCTGTCTTTGTTTACTTTCTGTTCAAATGTATAGTAGATTCCTCAGCGATTCTTAGACAACCATGCATAGTAGGCCGATAAAATTGGGTTAAAATTTCTTTTACGATGTCCAAACCTAAAGTATATCAATGCCTTCTCATATGCATATAAATACTAAAATGTCACAAGATAGCTGCTCCGCATCACAGCAATTAGACGCTACAACACAAACACATTCCTTTTCAATTCCCACACAACCAACCTACTTATGCTCAAATTGCATCGCAATATATTTATTTGTATTAATATTATTAAAAGAATTCCGAGTTAGCGAGTTAGCGAGTGGGATACCCCGCATTTTTGTTTGGCATTTATTAACTAAACGACGACGATAAGCTCAGAAAATAAAAAAAGGAAAGCTCGTTTTGGCTTAGCAGTCTAATCTGTATCCACTTTCGACCTCTAAAAATTTTATTGAACAACCCAAAGATCGAACTTTGGCAGTTAAGAATTTGAATTATCTTTAAAGAAGATTAAAACTGAGAATTTAGCTTCGCTCTACCTAATGAAAAATTGTTCTAATCTCTCGCTTATATAACGCTTGTATAATAGCTTAACAATCTTAAAACGTTAGCGGCGACTATGTCATTTCTATTAGCTAGCTAACTATAGGTATACTGCCGCAAATCAAAGTTGTAAACTAAGATCATGCGTTTTACACGACAGCAGCACGAAGCGCGTGAGCGCCTGCACCAACATCTGCGAAATATTCTTTATAGTTTATTGTTCATCTATTGCTCTAAAATTACTTCTGAATGTTTATTTTTAACTTTCCCAAGGAAAAAAAGTTAGGCCCAAAATAAATATTTTCGAAAATCATTCTCACGGATATATGCTGATGATAATTAAATTATTATTTTTAACAAACCGTGGTACACGTATTGCCCAAATAGAAAAATAAAGCTTTCAATCTAACTCACCATCTCTAAAACCTTTCTCGAATGCCTCAAAATGGTTTTTGGGGCCCACAAAAGCTTATGAATCATTTATTTTTACTTGCGCTACCTTGTAACTGCATTGCGTGTACTCTCCACCTGTTTGATTTTGCATTGACCTTCCGGTTAAAGTCAAATTAATTATACTTACAATTATTTGGTTATTAAAAAATGACGTAGGTAAACGTATGTAATTACACTCCTTTAATTTAATTTTAGGGGCCAAGATAAAATAAACTACGAGGGGCTCTCATTATCTATGATCTTTGAGCAGAAAGTGGCTCTTTATTTTTATCACCAATATCATACCAGTAGGCTGCTCCTTAAGAATTTTTGTCGCAACTTAGCATTTCTTCCAAGCATTTTAGGGAGCTGACCGATGGCCTTCTAAAATCGTCGAGCTGTCAAATTTTGTCAATGTTAATAGCCAAACCATTTATTTTCTTAAAAGGGCTTTGGCAATTGTATTACAAAGCTCGACTTAGTCTAAATCACATTTTGACGTATTTATTGCAGATTTATGAAACTTCAAACGAAATTGGGATAAGGGCATTATTCATTTTTACCAGGGTGTCCCGTAAGTGTAGAATCATACAAAAAATTATTAGTGTATTCAATATTCTTGGAGCCAGCGCCGACCCGTGGTTGAGGAGCGGGCTGCGATGCTGACGGACCGGTCACTAAAAATAATTAGTCCAGGAGCCCTATCTGAAAAAGTAGGTGTTTCATCAAATAATTGTTGAATTAGGTTTTTGTTAATGATAAATAAGAAAAAAATACGTACTTTCGAATGAACAAAAAAGTAATCACGGATTTTGGTTGCGCATTTTTTAAAAATGAGTAAATAGGTTGGAAAACACGGTTATTCGCATTTATCTCGATAATCACGCTTTGTACAACCGCATGACCTTAATATTACATGTAGTTAATAAAAAAGGAATGTGTTGGTCCTTACCCGATGTCAATCTGTGGAGTAATTAATTTTTTACAATTAATATTCGATCAAGCCAAAGTAGCGGACGCGAGAGCGGAATGGCGCCTGCTCATTGACTCGCTGTTGCCAACTGCGCGCGTGAATTCAAAAGTGCTAAGCGTGAGACATACCTTGTTTATTACAATTGAACTTATTCTCTTAAGTATAATGTTTTACTGTACGTGCGTACGCTTAATTTAGTGGATTATTTATGGTTACACAGGTTATGGTTATACACAGATAATATGTAATCTATGACGTCATTTGTGTGCCATACCACTTTATGTAGCAGGTAGCCTCCATCGATTATGTATGTCATATTAGAACGAGGAATAGAATCGCTAACTATTGAAATTTAAATAAAATGTAGATTTATTAGATTTTCTTAATCCACTTCGTCGAAAAGTGAGCACGGGTATGGCGAGAGTTCAAACTTTGACAGATCACGCATATCATTTTTACACTTAATAAGCAAACAAGCTCTTGAGAATATTGTTGTTGCATCTACTGTTACGGTTTCATTATTTACTGTTATTGACGAGGTAACCGCCTTGAGAGATAGTACCTTTTTTCGTTTGAATTTGACGTTTCCAAAATTTTTTCCTATGATTGAATCCATGATATTGTTTCCTACTTCTAACGCTTTATGACAGTTTATTTTTTCATCCCCGATTATGGCTGATGTAATACTCATAATTTTGTCAGTTTTGGGAAACGGGTTATGCGCTTCGAAAAAGCGAAGAGTTTACGCAAATCCAGACAGTCTCTCGAGATACGGCTTTCGGATTCATCAACATGCTGCTCAGAAAACATATATTGCGTGTTACAAAACTGTTCGACTGCGTCCGAGACATCTAACATCACGATTGACGACAATATCCACTTGACTAACACACTGTCCGTTATCCCTCGTCCGCGAGTTAGTCCTCCCGCACACTTTATGGAACGCGTTATTGTTCGATTACTTGATCAGAGAAATTTCCAGCGCGGCGTTTTAATTTGCGTTTGATAGTAAAGTATTCTTGATTAGTGAGCATGTCAAACTCAAAGGGATCCATAATCTTTTCAAGTTCACTCATTTCTAGAAAATATAACTGCGCTGACCTCGCATAATTAATGCGACCGATAGAGTGAAAATACGGAAACATGTGTTGTATGCAAAGTAGATGAGATTTCCAATCACCCGTTCTTCCGCGTGAATGAAATCCTTAACAATTTGAAAAGTATTGAATCCAAAATAGACTGGTTGGCCCGTTTTGTTTTAGCACTTCTAGAAAATTCGCAAACTTATTTTTAATCTTTATCAAATCATCGTTGTTCGCGTCAAATTTTCCGATAGTCACGTCATCTAAAATTGATTTTAATAAACCTTTGTCATTCTCCGATAAATTTAGTAAAGGGAAAACATGATGTGCCAAAGCGCATTGTACAAGAAGGTGACCCCTTAGAGCCCTTGCAAACGCATGTCCTGTCAAAGCTTTCTCAGCGGAATTAGCGGCAAAAAGGATTAAGAACGCACATTTCCCATTCCACCGAAAAAACGTAATAAAGTATGAAAACCTCCCAAACGAATTATTACGCAATTTAATTCTTTCTCGTACCTTGTATCTTTTGAGCACGCAACGATTTCCCTGGCTTTTTGGTATAGCGGTTGGTCAAAGGTGACGAATGTATGCTTTTGACCAGCCTCAACGAGCACAGTTAATATCGTGTTGTATTTGCTAGGAGGACAAAAGGCAAAGGTATAATTTTCGTTGTGATGCAAGTATTTACGCCAGTGCAATTTTCTGAGAACCCATTCCAACCCGATACCTTATCACATTTCTCGTATTTGCCGAATAATTATGAGATATCGGAGGAAGATAATTCCAGTTTACACGCTTTTTGTTTTACATTGATAACATTAATATCGGACAAATACTCGAACTTCTTGTAAAGTATTTTTACTGTTTGTTGTGATTGTATGGCAGTCGATGGCGCTATACACATAATTCGTCCCATGGCATGAAAACTTTGTCTGCCGTCAATCGTGCAAGCATTAAAGTCGGCATTATCAAACACGAACTGCATATAAGCTGCAACAACCACGCTGCCTCACATATGACTCGCATAGTCCAATATGCGCTAACGAATCTATTAAATTTTTTGCAGCGTATTTTTGTGTATCATACACGATAGACCCAGCAAAATTGTAGAAACAAGAGATCGCGGACGAACAGCAGATATCAAGCTATGTGCTAATGTTATAGATGTATTTTCCCATTTTGACATATTTTGTTTCGATTTATTTGTTTTAATAATAATGTCAAGAAATAACTTTAAATTATATGGAATAACCGAAGTGACATTATCGAGAAAGTGATTCGGCGCGGGGTATTCATCAGTTTCATACACCATACTCCGTATGTCCCGTAAAATGATACGAGCTGCTGACTCTACTATTTTCCGTTTTTCTTCTTTCACATCTTCTTTTCTATTATTATACCAATCATTACTCAAGATTTTATCACGGGCATCGACAAAGCATATTACATAGTCTTGTTTTACTGGATAAATTAATATGTCGTTGTCAAAATATTCAATTAACTTTTCTTTAATATAAAATATACCAACATTGCCCGAACCCTTATAAAGTTGTAAAATATTTTTGAGAGAATTGGCATTCCTCTCTGTTCTAAAATATATAATTGATAATAAAATCAATGACATCCGACACTCGCTCAGTGGTAGGCCGGCCGACCGTGCTTGAACAGCAATTTCTCATGAATGCGTTATAGCATAACCTATGATAACGAGCACCTGCTTGTATGTAACAAAGCAATTGGAATGTACGTCACCATACTGCAAACCTTGCAGAATGAGATGTTTATTATCCTCTCACTGCTCGCTGGCACTTAACAACGTCAGTATCGCACGTTTTTTTGAGGGTCTTTTTCCCATTGGGATCCAACTGTTGGCGCATAAGACACATATCGGAAAATTCTCAATTCTTCCACCACGCTTGATCCAACAATTATCTGCAAAAATTATATTCGAATTTATTTTTAGAACAATAAAGACTTTGTAAGAGATAAGAAAAAAAATCTGAAAAAAAGAATATCGTTTGATTTTTCAAAAAATAATGTGTTTTTCGTACAAATAATTGGAAATTTTTATAGGTTATGTTAAAGTCATTGGACCTCGACATAACCTATGAAAACTTGCAAATATTTTGAGAAATATATTTCTATATAAAAGACTTACGTCGACAGTACGGTGAAACACAAAGAAAAAACTCAACAATTTAAAAGAACGATGATAAAAACACTACATTATAAGTCAATAATATAACCATAAATTGTAATAAATAAGATACCAAAACTAAATCATACAGATTATTTTTTTTATTAACTCCATTTAATATTCAGATCATGCGGTCGTACAAAGCGTAATTATCGAGATAAATGCGAATAACCGTGTTTTCCAACCTATTTTCTCATTTTTAAAATATACGCGACCAAAATCCGTGGTTACTTTTTTGTTCATTCGAAAGTACGTATTTTTTCTTATTTATCATCAACAAAAACCTAATTCAACAATTATTTGATGAAAAAAATATAGGGCTCCTGGACTAAATTGAGTACCTGCGTTCACTCGAACAAGGGGTATAATGGCGGTCGTCTAAGGCGCGGTGCTTGCCACATCGCCCCGCATCAGATGTGGTGCGCGACTACTGGGCAGAGAGAGCGAACATATGAGAGCCTACCTATCAGTTTGCAGGTCGTGCTTCCACGCGGAGCGTCACAGCCTTACCATTATTATTATTCAATATTTTTATTGATTATGAATAATTCAAATGACATTCTTCAATTTTCCATGATATGTTGCAGAATGTCTAGAAATCCATCAAAATATGTTCTAGTGTTCAAATTTGTTGTCCCTCAAATATAATGTCTAATAAAAGTTAAACAATGTCCAATTCGGGTTTCTTAGAGGCCATTTGACAAACTTTCAATGACTAACCCAAAATCCTAAAACCAAACCCCTTGAATGTAATGAGCCTGAACAGTATATCACACTTCTTTATGAAATATATAATCATCAGATAAAATTCACTAGCAAAAAAGAATGTACCGATGATTTTATAATTTTATATACCACACTAAACCATAAACTGATTCAGATCTAACTTTTTTGAAGACTGATGTTTTGAAGATTTAACAGAAGTTTACTAATTATGATTTGGATTTATAATCTCCGATACTGATAATAATATTAGCTCGCTTTGATACCTCCAGAGAGGCAAATTAATTCTAAGAAATAATTATATTTAATCAGAACGGTGCTTCTTTGTATTTTATGTGTGTAGGAGCATATGTTTACTAGAGATGCTGTTGTATACTGATAGAGAAAGAGACAAAAAGAAAATAATAGAAAAGTGAGTGCGATCACTTTGTGATAGAAAATATACTCGAGGTCAGACGCTACAGAACGAAAGTTGTAAGTACAGGTTTCCAAAATCACAAGTACCAACATTTTGTTGGTAACTGAAAATTTTCTTAATCTAAGCAAATCCGATAATGCAACATCTATTAATAGACAACGAAATACTAATACTTAAAAAATCTTGCATCACATGGAACTTGTTATTTGAAACTATGATATTCGCTAAACTAATATTACTTAAATTGGTAACCAGAATTCCCTAACGCCTAGCTACAAATTCTATCAGGTAGTTTTACATGAAATTTCGTAATTCCTGCAAATTTTTACCAAAGTGCGTTCGTCGCACAAAATAATCGTCATTCGTATCAATTTATTTTTGAAAAAAATGAAATTGTTATTGTAAAGACGATCTTTAAATGACAGTATAATAATCTCTCACTCAATGTAATGCTGATTTTGCGTATAGCTGAAAGATAGGTCAGGTAAATCAAGTTGCTGAGAGAGAAAGAGAGAAAAAAGAAAAAAAGGAGGGAGAGAGAGAGAGAAAACTTTGTAGCTTAACTTAATTAGGTTCAGCCCATATCTATTAAAGAGAAACGTAATTTCCCATACATAATGTCAATTTTATGTAGTACCACTCTACTGTGATTGTTTCACCAAGTTGCAAAAAGGTTAAGTAGATATCTTCGCGAGATTACGATACAGTTAGCATGATCTTTGTGGAAGAAAAACATATTCTTGCATATGGTCCGCATACTTATTTACAGTCGAACTCCTGTCCAATTCGTTTACAATGATTGTATAGAATTCGCTTTTAGTCACATCTGGTCAAAAAATCTTTCTTGTTATGCCTGAACAACAACAAAAAGGCGTACTTTAGTCTATGCATTTAGCTGCGTTTTATCAAGTTTTTGAACTATTTCAGCACTTTGAAAACGACGACTTGTGATCACTTTAGAACATTAGTCAATAGATTTTGTTTATCCCTTGCCCATAATTTTTCTTTATCAATACAATAAATTGATCGACTATGAAATTTCCTTTCCTAAAATTTTAATATCAACGTTATACAATTTGTTGCAGATATGTATCACTTAGGGGAGCATGGGGTAATGACGATCATCCAAGCATAAATGGCTAAAATAGTCAAAATATTTGAGATATATACTTAAACATCAGTCACATAATTTGTTGATGTGCTTTCTAAAAATAATTAAACAAAAATGTATTTATCTTATTTCACTTTGTAATATAAATAAAATTTAAGTAAAAAGTGCCTTTGATCGTTATTACCTACTTAAGCGGGTAATGACGACCATAGTGCAGGTAATTACGATCATAACACATTTTTTGTAAGAAAAAGTATTTTATTGATATACGAATGGTTTGAGAACAAAAAAACACCGGAATAATAACTGATAAGACAGACAAGATGTTTTCATCAAAATTCAATCAACATGCAAACATTAAAAAAACAGAAAAAATAAATTTAAAATTTTAAACGACAAACTGTTTGCGGTGAAGCACAAAAATCACATAAATAATTTCGTGGTGTATCTGCTCCACTGCATTCTTTATGAACCCAACGAGCACAGTTTTTGCATCTGTACCAGGTTTCTGTCTTAAATGAGGCATTTTCCCGGTCCTCTTCAATATCAGACTCATCGTCGTCAAGCCCCATCTCGTTGCTGTCGTAAGATTCATCTGTATCTGAATAAGCCTCTTCAACGATTTTCTTTTTTAATTGAGTTTTTCCTTTTGCTGGATTGGCCCGAGAACTTTTTACTTTTATTTCTTCTTTCCTAGTTTGCTGCTCTAACTCAATAAAATTACTTTCTCCCCGGTCTGAGCATTTTCTTTCTTCTTTCTTCAGATAAAGTCTTAGTCTGCTTCAAATTGTTGTTTTTTGCTTTTTTCGCTGCTTTCTCAAGCAGTCCTTCCTTTATCGGAGTCGCAGTTAAAACTTGAGGATGTTGTTTTCTCGAAGAAACTTTATCCTTGTTAGAAGACGCAGCAGGAAATGGGGAAATTTCTTTAAAAGTTTTGCCTTGACTTTTTGGTGTGATTTTGTTCTTAAGGACCTGGCTATTATGTCTTCCTGTTAATGTTGATGGCCTGTTTATGGTTGACGTAGAGAACATGTTAATTCCTGATGTAGAAGGTATGTTTTTATTCATATCATCTGATGAAGGCTCTTGCGATGGAGCAGCTGATTTATTGTTTTTAAAATTAGCTCCCTCTTGCTGTTGCAACACACTATGGGCAAGAAGGAAATCCTCTTCACCAAACACACCAGACTTTATAGGATAAATGCCAGCTGCTCTGAAGCCGAAAGCGGCTTTTTCAATTGTTCCCTCACTGCAGTAAGCTTTATTGAAGAGTGACGACAGGTCATAATGTGTAATTTCGTTAAACTTATTAGTTTTCCTAAATAAATCGATTTCCTTCTTGAAGGCTTTTTTAGAGTTCTAAAAAATGTGACATCCAATGGTTGTATTTTGAGGGATGTATGTGGGAGAATCGATAACATTATGATCCCTTTGCTTCTGCAATAATCATATATCTCAATTGAAATGTGGCTCCAGTGGTTATCAAGAATTAGTAAAACTGCTTGTGTGGACGTTGGTTTTATTTGGTTGCAAAAATGTTTAAGCCAAATAAAAATAACGATTCGATACTTCATCCATTTTTTGAGACGTTATAGATGGCGTCTGCTGGTCCAGCGTTTCCTAAAACCGGCTCGCGTCTTTTAATCTTAGATTACTGTTTTAAATACAATCTCTTGTGCATAATACCCATTTGTCAGCAGTAGGACTCCGCTGTGATTGTTTCACCAGGTTTCAAGGAGGAATAGCACATACAGCCACCCTAATTTTTATAAGATGAAAACTCGCTCTTGCATGCAGTCTAAAATGTTCTTCAAGGTCCAATCATTGTCTACTTTGTTAAGAGTATCATATATAATTCGCTTTGCAATGTAAATTACAAGGTGCGGAACAACGCGTGTGCTCCGTTGTCAGAGCGATACATTTGCCTTTCTAAGCTATTACTAGCATTATCTGTGAGTATAATATTTCCGTTTTAACATTTACATATAAAAAACATTACGCTAAATAATCAAATATCAGCAAATAAAACCAACATGCAAAATCAAGCGCATTTTAAGCGGAAGGCTGATCACCTTTTACCAACGAGGTGCAAAAATAATACTTCCGGACAACAGAAGACTTGCTAAAACAAAATAAATTTAACCAACTCTCTCAACATGAGATGAATGATACCAAATAGAAATCGCGTTATCGCAGCCTACCGCTACTATCCCGGCTAAATCAAAAATACCACCATACTACATAATGCAGTAAATCATAAAGCCCTGGTGGCAAATATCAAATACCATACGCAAAAATCTAACTCAAAAAGACGCCTACCGCATTCTCACAAAATTTTATACTGAAAATAAAATTCCATGTAGCACCTTTCAAAATCCAAACATTAAACCTTTATCGATAGTTATTAAAAATGTACCTCGATCATTAACTACGAAAGAAATAAGCGAAGCATTGGCGAAATTACCCATTATTAATATAAGACGACTACTAATGAAAGATAAAAAGCCACTACCACTGAACTAACCAATAATTATAAACCAAAACAAATATTTAAATTAAAAGTACTATACCACACTTTGGTAAGAGTAGACATTAGAAAAAATCGGTAAACCTACCGCAGTGTCATAGATGCCAGCACTGTAGGCACACGAAAAACTGCACCCTTACCCAGAAATACGTGAAATGTGTAGGAGCTCACAATCATATAGAGTGTCCTAAAAAGCATGAAGACAAACGCTAACTTTGGGGTGACCATACAGCAAGCTACCGAGGATGTACCCACCATAAGGAATTACAACAAAAACGCGCAAACAGCAACCGAAACAAGAACACAAATGTAAGCAGAACAAAATCATACAATACATACGTCAACGAAACACACACCTTCGCCAACAGAGTTAAAAATGTCCATAAGACCGATCTTTTCTCTGAAACTGTCTCGTCAATCCAGTCACCAACAGCTCTCTCATCAAATACCTTTATCGATGTCCTATTGGATCTAATAACATCTTACGTCTTAAATTAAAACCCTCATCTTGAACACTGTAGCACCTCTACTCTTCAATGTACCATAGACCTCTAAGACTCCTAGAAAATAAAAGAAATCTAAACTGGAACGCAAATGTATTAATCAGCACTCGGTTTTTATAGCCTTTTTAGCCAAACATGGAATTAATATTACGTGCGTCTCTGAAATTCATTTAACTGAAAACTACACCCTAAAAATACCACAGTACAAAGTATATCGTAAATACCAAAATGCCAGAGTAGTCTCTAAAGGAGTGGCAATTATGATCAAACAAAAACTCGAACACAGCCAACCCGGGACCTTCCCGACTTTAAGTTAGAAGTCACCGGAATAGAAGTATAACTAAATGACAACGGTCAAGTTACCATCTTAAGGATATACAAACAATCAAACAAAAAACTAGACGATAATGATCTTAAAATTATATTTAACACACCTGAGCTGCCATATGTAATTAGAGATCTTAACAGTAAACACGCAATAAGGGGATGCAGAGTAAATAACGCTGAGGGAATTAAACTCCAACATTACTCAACAGTGCACGGTTTCCAAGTGATGGTGGCGAATGAATACACTTATTTTCCATACAGAATTGATCACGAACTCGATTTCTCAAATAATGTCTTGTAGAAAAACTTTTCCAAGCAAACATCCAAAGTGTAATCACGGACACTTGCCTATATTAGTAAACTTTCTTTAAGAACGCAAAACTAGAGAACCCCCACTTAAACTAACTAATAGACCAATCAATCACATGGGACAATTACCAACCTCGCGAAATTACGTGCATTAAATAATAAATAAGACAGCTGTCTCCAATATCACTGCATCAATTACCAATGCCGCAAATAGTGCTGCTACAGCCTCAGCAAGGCAGCAGAACAGTAATTATAACTATAATTATCCTTACAATTACATTATAAACTTAATTTAAAAACATAGCCAGGTGAGACGACAATGGCAAAGGACTAGAAATCCTGAGACAAAAAGACTTCTGAATAACTTAACGCACCGACTAAAAAAAGAAATAGATGACTACAGAATCCAATCCTATAGAAGGAATATTGAAAACATCGGCCCTAGAGATCTGGGAATGTGGAGAGCCACCAGAGAGATCTTTAAAAAAGATAAAGAATTACCTACGCTGACATCTGGCAATGATACCTTCACTACGGATATTGAAAAAGCAGAAGCTCTTGTTAAACATCTAAAACAGATTTTTACGCCCGCAATCATCTACACCCCCACATAGGTAACGCAAGTAATCAATCAATAGAGAGGAATTATCCAGTAATTAAAACCGATATTAAACCTATATCTTCAAATCAAATTGGCACAATTATAGCAACACTACAAAAGCGAGTCATCCAGCCATGACATTATACCTAACTTGGTCTTAACCAAGAAAATCTTAGCGTATCTAGCAACAATAATTAATGGATGTTTACGAACAGATCACTTTCCTCGGACATGAAAACACCTATGTTCTCAAGTTTGCCAAACCTGGAAAAGGTAAAAATGTCCAAAACTATAGATCAATAAGCCTATTGATTACTCTTTCAAAACTGTTAGAAAAGGTCATCCATGCACGACTAACCAAAGAAGTACAAACACTTCAAATTTGGCTTCAAAAGAAGACACTCTCTTATCACCAGTTACAGCGAATCAGCGACATAATTGAAAATAGATACGAAGATAGGTGCTACACTACAGCGGTTTTCTTAAACGTAGCCTAGGCCTTCCGCAAAGCCTGGATTGAAGATCTTAAGAAGATGCTCTTGGATATTAACATACGCAGCTATCTTCAAGCAATTACCTTCTCCTTTATTGAAGAAATAACATTTGTAGTGAAAGTAAACTCAGCAATTTTAAGAATCAAATGCATCCAATCAGGAATACCACGGGGTAGTATTCTGGGTCCCCTACTCTTTAATATCTACACAAACATCAGCATCGTTGGCAACCTATGCAGATGACACAGAAATAATAACTCAAAGTGCAGACTTGACAAAAGCAGTGCTGCAAATACAACGAGCAACAAATAAAATCTGTAGATGGTTTAAAAGTTGGGGCATCCAAATAAACCCATCCAAATGCCAGTGCAAGATCTTCACATTAAGAAGAATAATCAACCCACCCAACTTTGAAGTTAAGCAAGAAGTTATTTCCTGGAATCCCTAAGATTCTGCAATTAAATACCTAGAGGTAGCTGGAGCTTTCATGTAAATCAGAAACTAATACAATGCAATAATAATTTATGACAACTATATCCATTGATAAACCGGAAATTTACGCTGAAGGTTGGATGTACCATTCTCGTGTACAAAACAGTACGACGTCTAGTATTGTATGCCTCTTCAGTATCGCACAACACAAACAAAACCAACATTTAGAAACTACAGAGGTTTCAAAATAAAATCTTGCAAATGTCAGTAAATGTCCCATAGTACATTCGAAACAACCTACTGCATTATGAGCTATGTCCAAGACTATATTAAAACAAGTACCAAAAAGTTCTTCGGTAATTTAAGTGCGTGCGGTGGAGCAGCGTACTATAACCAAAATGAACGCAATATCCATGTAAGACTCAAACGAAAACTTCCCCAAGATATAATAACATATAATGAAGACAGTAACTAAATTAACACTATCATAAAACACGGGGCGCTAATAGTAGTCTCGAACGTTAATACAATACAAATGTTAAGTGTACATAGTCATTAGTAACTGATTGTTAAAAAATGTCATGTATAACATCTATAATGTTGATCTGACAATTGTTAATAAAAAAGGCTCCTTGTTATGCCTGGCTAGCAAAGAATATCTGTACCTCTTGTTTTCTGTCAATTTATACATAATCGATCCCTGAAATATTGATACAAATTTTATACTATTTATTCATCGCGGATATCATCTTTCTATTTGATTAATTTCTCTTGGCGCTGCCGATGCTTTTAAATCGAAAAAATCACTCTAATATATCTTATGAGAGAATTTCCGCAATAAAAGTCATAAATGCTTAAATACTGTAATACCCGTAGAATTACCTCAAAATTCCACATTAAAAAACACCTCTTCTCGCAACGTTAGAAACAGGGCTGATCAAAAATCCGACAAAGAACCTAATACCAGGGCTTATATCAATGGAATTTATTTTCTAATCCTTAAACACTCACATCTGAAAAAAAATTATAATTAAAACATTAATTTCGACCTGCTGTTGATTATGAAAAATTTCGTTATTTGTAATTCTGTGTTTGTGTGTCTGTAAATAGCTGGTTCTAGATTGGTAGGAAATTATAAAGAAAGCAGACCTTCAGGTGTAAACGCAAATCGTCTGAGATGGTACTCTAAAGTAATTATAAATTCTCACTTTACTAACAACTTAGTTTTGACTACATTTTTCTGTGTTTAATTTATTTATATTTATATTTACTTTACCTATTAATAAAGTTAACAGGCTAGCTCTCTCTTTCTCTCTCCCTCTAACTCTATCTTCCAACTCTTTCCCTCCTTATTTTTCTCCCTTTCTCACCCTATCTTTTCTTCTGACCTCCTCCTTTTTCTCCCCACCACCCCCCTCACTGACCTCTCCTCTCAAACTCATTGTCTTTCGCTCGAATGATTCCTACCCAAAAAGGGTAATTTGCACATTCACTCTGTATGGCTCTTGATTATGTTTTTTCATATTTCTCTATCGTGCACATTTTACTAACATTTTTTTAAGATCAGTTTATTTTTATTTGTTTATTATCTAAAATTCCAAACCATATTGTAGGAAATTATTTATTTTATATATTTGCAGATTTTGCTCAAGTTAATAATTGTTTTTCCTAGTAACTATTTTTCTTGTTCTGTTTGCTCATTACTACATATTTTCAATAAATGACCCCAAATATATAAATCGATCTACCATTCCTACGTCACCAAAATCTATCAATTTTATTTATTTATCCTTTGGATGCTATCACTATTTTCGTTAGTACTAGTGCTCGCTCTTAGCTTCTAGTATGTTTTTAGCTCCTTGATGTATGCAGCTTCAATAATGCGACCTGTATTGTCAGAGAACTTTAAATTGCTTATTTCTACATCTCTAATTTTTATGTTATTGTATTGAGCAAGGGCTTCCTTATTAAAAACTCGATTCAAGTGTTAAAGAGCAATGAGGGTTGCATATATATATCTGACGAATTTTTGTAATGTTCTATCATTTATTCTCATCGCCGTTGTTTTACATTCATAAATATACTACATGTAGTGGTGTGCCTATTTCCGATAATATATTCCACAACTCAAAAGACCTTTTATGATCTCGAAACTATGCTGCCATATTAAATTCTTTACATTTTTTAGTAAGTCTCTGCCTAGAATGTGTTTATTAATTAGTAGCGTAGCATTAAAAAATGTTTCTTCTTCTTCTTCTACTTCTTCAGACTTTTAGATCCACTTGTGGATATAGTCCTCCCCTTTAATTTTCCATAATTCTCTTTCTCTTGCTGTGCGTCTCCATAGTTTTCCTGCTACTTGTGCTATGTCGGCGCTCCGCCTAGCGGGTGGTCGGCTGATACTACGCTTGTGCATTCTTGGTCGCCAGTCGAGTAGTTTTCCGGACCATTTTTCTCTCCCCTGTCGTACCACATGTCCGGCCCAGCTCCATTTTAATTTTGCTGCTCTTTCAGCCACATCTTCCAGTCCTGTTCTTTTTCTGATTTATGTGCTTCTTATCTTGTCTTCCAATGTGATGCCTAACATTCTCCTTTCCATACTTCTCTGTGCTAGTTGTAGTTTCAGAGGTTCTAGAACAAAAAAATAAAAAGTAAATAAAGACAACGGTGATTAAAACGGGCATGAATAAAAACGATCAAATGAAGAGTAGGCATGCATAGAGACATAAATAAAAATATAAACAAAACTGATAATGAAAAGAGAAATTATGCAAAAAGCATAGGAAACTAGAATATAAAAACCCTAAAAGGCAAGGGAGCGGATTTATTAAAAGATTTACAAGAATTAAAAAAATAGTAGGATTAACATAATCAAAAATTAAAGGTTCAAGCTGTAAACTAATAAAAGAGCATCGGCTAATTTATAATGGAGTAGACACAGTAGTAAGGGTAACAGATGGAGTAACATGGCTAATACATAGAGGTAGATTACAGACAGAAAATAATAAATTAGAAATATATAAATTAAAAAATATTAATAGTGAAATTACAAATGATCATAAAACGAAAATAAAGCTTGGTGTGGTCTACGGTCCAAATGAGAATGCAAACAAATTACAAAAGGCGATAGATGAACAAAAAATGTGTATTAAAATAGAGGAATACATAAAAAATGAAAAAATATATTGAATATTACTAAGAACAAATATAAACACAAAATATGCATGAGTATATGGGAGAATTAAAAGACAGGAACAAAAAAATACAATAAATCTTATAATAGTGACAAAATCGCTAACAAAAGATACAAAGGTTAAATGGAGCTTTCAAATAGGAAGTGGCCATTATATGATAGAAACGTAAATCAAAAATTTGAAGTTACAAAACATAAAAAACAAATTGCAATGTATATAAGTTAAAAAAATAATTTGTAACAAAATTAAAGACATAACATATGTGATAACTACAACGAAATTATTCTATGTATTTAAAAACATCTACAACATGTTAGTGTGTGAAATGAAAAACCTCATCAATATGGACTAAAAAGAAATAAAGACACAACAAACGTACACATCAAATTAAAACGTAAAGAAATTAAACAAGTGAAACAGTTTACATATCTAGACATGGTCATACCAAATGATGATAAAATAGATGTAAAACTGGACAACAGAAGCAAAACTAACATGAGATTATGCCTGATTCTAAATATATAAGACTTTAGAAAAATACAAGAGAACTAATAGCTAAAGCAGTTGTAATAATTTGTAATTTGCTGAATCATTAATTTTAGTCAAAATACAAAGAAAAAGAATGCGACAAGCGAAATGAAGACTCTAAGATAAATATCCAGGTTAAAACTACTACCACCAAAAACTAAAAAATCAAAGATTTTAGAAGTACAGACAATAAAAAAAGAATAAATTAAATCCATTGATGAAAGTGATCCAGTGATGAAAATGAAAAACAAAGTTAAAAACAACACAAACATGGAACGAACAAAAAGTAAAACGGGAAAAACTTAAAAGCGAAATGATGAAATAGCAATATACTTAAAATAGAACGAACTGGACTTGATCAAAGCACAAGAAATCACAAATGATAGAAAAAGAAATATACACCCTTAACACTAGCATTATTTAAACACGGGAAAAAATTAAATAACATTTTCTATGTATTCCAATACTCTTTCTCCTAACATTAAAATAAGGAAATAGTTTTATATTATTTTGCAAGCAATTTGTAACTGTGTGTAGTATAAATAGTTTTGGGTGGTTGTTTTTGTCGTTCTTCAACAAGGATGGGAGATTAAAGTGATAATATCGAAAAAATGGCTAGAAAAGGATTAGGTCATAATTTCCTCCAGTAATAAGAGGTAGAGAAACCAAGAGCTTACGTGTGCAAGGTTGCTACTAGTCAGAAAACGAGTTTATCTCCTGCCATGATCGCAAAAATCATCCATTCGTTATCGAAAGGCAGTAAATAGAAATGACAAAATAGAATTTTTGGTAGAATTGAAATTGCGGCATAACTTTTCTTGAAATTGGGAGATGAGAGAAAAAGCAACAAGGTTCCACAAAGATCAGAATCGCTCCAGATGTAGTTGTGTCCTCTATACGGGTCCATACGGCTTCAATTCTCTTCTCAACTATGCGTAATATACATGCTTTTATTTATTGTGTTTTAAATATTAACTATATATACAAAAACGGCTGTTTTGCATTAAAAGTCTAATCTATTCTTATTTTATCGTATTTCACTATTCTGATCGTATCTTCCTAGTAAAAAAACTTGATCATTACTATGCATTCTATTATAGAAGCGATTGAAGTTTATGTTTATTTTACAGCTAGGCAAATGCATAATTTTGTCTGCTATTGAGATGCAGCATTAGTAATATTACGCCATAAACACGAATACCAGCCTTATAAAATTTTCTTTATGGTGGTATTCATTTCTGTCCACTACTAGCATAATTATACGACTTTTATGTTCACAACTTTTTTTTAAATAAAGAACGTCAGTTTCATTCACCTGGATATTACTTTTCGGGTATCTCAGGTATCTCTTGAAATCCGAACCGTCATCTATTTGAAGATCTATTGTCTATGTGAAAAAGATTGTTAAAATTACTGAACAATAAATAATTAAAATCTAGATAAAAGAATAAAAACATTCGTAAAACTGAACTTCAATTCTCTATAGGTATAAAGAAAAAAGAAAAAGATAAACAATTTAAAAACAGAGCAGCCAAATACGCGAAACAAAAACGGTTAAATATCCTGTAACGAAATAGATGAAAACTTAATAAAGTTAACTTAGAAAAATCACATAATTTAATCAATAGACACAGATGTTTTAAGATGAAGAGATGTATATTAAAGAAAAATTTTAATAAAGGAAAATCAGATAGCTGAACGGTGGAAATAATGTATTGAAAAAGTGTATAGTGAAGAGAAAGAATACACATACGAAATAGAAAATGAGCAAATAGAAGATGATAATTTAGACGAGATATAATAAGGAAGAAATGTAGGAAAGCATATGGCGCAGATAGTATTCCTGCAGAATTACTCCAAGCACTTGGTAACAGGGCTAAAGACTTTTTGTATTCATTAATCAAGAAAATTTAGAAATGGATGAAATATCCGTTGATTTTCAAAAAGGTGTAATGGTAATGTTGCCAAAAAAGAATAAATCAGAAAAATGCATTCAAAATACTTAGAATCATCATTCAAAAACGTATGGTAACTAAAATTGATTAAAACCAGTTGAAAAATTAATTTAGTTTCAAAAGCCAAAGAGGAACCAGAGAAGCTATTTTATGCCTGCGAATACTAATAGAACAAACTATAAGAAGTAATAAACAATTATATATTGCTTTTGTAGATATACAAAAAACCTTCGAGAATGTAAATTGAAGAATAATGATGAAAATACTAAAAGAAATACAAATTGACTACGGAGATAGATGTATAATCTACAATTTTATAAAGAGCAAGAAACAAAGATAAAAATTAAAAACAACGAAAATAAAAAGGAATAAGGCAAGGTTACAATTTATATATACAGAGAGAAGGAGAGAGGGGGGAGAGAGAAAACAATGAAGGATTGCAAAGAGTTCTGTACAGGTATTAAGATAAATAAACAAAGAACACAAATGCTAAGATTCGCAGACGACATCGCAATTATTTCTCCTGATAAAACTAACTTAAGAAGATCATTGCAATGCATAGATAATAATATGAGAAAATATGATAAGAAAAACAGAAGAAAACTAAAATATCAGTATGGTCGAAAGAACCTGAAGAAATTAAAGTCAAACCGAAAGACGAGTCTATTAAGCAAGCGAAGACAGCTAAATACTTGGGTAGCATTATAACAGAAGATGTCAAAAACTCGAATAACATTAAACAAAGACAAACGGTAGCAAAATCCGCATTCAACAGAAAGAAGAACCTAATAATAAATGCATAAACGTTAAAAAAATGCTTAATAAAAAGTTTAATCTGGAGTATAGTCATATGGATGCGAGACTTGGACAATAAGTCAGTCTGATAAAAAAATTATAGAAACATTTGAAATGTGGTGTTGGAGAAGAACATTAAAAAATACCATAGACAGACCGAATAATAAATGCTGAAGTGCTGGAGCAAACTGAAGAAGACCGACAACTGTAGAATCTAAAACAAGAAAGAGGGCGCAAGTGGGTAACCACCAAATTATCATAAATGTAATAGAAAGACAAAGACAAGATAGACCGGGAAGAGGAAGACCATCCTTCAATTTAGAAAACAAGTGATGAAATACGCTGCCACCGATAACTACAGGAATGTGAAGCAAATAGATAGCGACAGAAAAAGATAGAGCGCTGCAAGCCAACCTTGATTGATAATGGAAAAAAGAGAGAGAGGTATAAACTGCAAAGGAAAATCTAAAAGACAAATGAAGGACACTAATACAAAGCAAATAAAATCAATGTTTTATTTATTTTGCCCTTAATAGCTCTTTTTGTAATTGTTTGACATTAAGGCCAGGTTCTCATCTAGCGACCCAAAAATGACACGATTTTCTCGATTTTTTTCCATGGAAGGAAATAAATGAGAAACTCAATGTTTTTGGTACTTATTTAATAGGTCCTAAAGTATGGAAAAAAATTTTATATTGAAAAATAATGTAATAATTATTGTTTATTTGTATTGAAACGTGGCAGCCTAAAAAAAAGTATCCAAGCGGGCGGCACTCTAGCGCTCGTTCCTATCAACACTAGAGAATAAATTAAAATAAATTTTTATTTAGAAATTACAAAGTGCCGATATTTTACATTTAATGTTATTACTAAAGACAGTTGTTACTTACTGACTACTATTCTAAATGTTTTATACATAAATTGTCAGCACACCGGTATCCCACGGCACCGGAATCCCACGGTAATGCTTAGAACGTAGATAAGATATGAGTACTAAGAAGCAAATACAAAAAGGTGCTTATATGAGATAAACGCTGCAAGCTTCTAAATGCTGATCTAACTTCTCACGGTAGTACTTAGAATTATTTAACTATGCTGATTTAACTTCCCACGGCAATAGCTGATTTAACTCCCTCCTTAAGATAGAACATCCTCGTTCTGCGTGGTAGCGGTTCTTGGAAGAGGTCATAGCTCATGAGAATCCTTTTCTTCTCCTTTGATTGCGTTTTGTATTTTACTTCTAAATTTATATAATATAATAGCGTTAATATTTATAAAAATTACTATAATTATCGTTATAAACGAATGAACTGCATGATATACGGGATACAATTGTGTGCCGCTTTCCAAATGTACAGCATCTTCTCTTAAACCTTTCAGATCGTTTAAATGGCGAGGTTGTAGGGTTACCTTCATGTTAGTGTCATGAGTACTAATGATCCAAAGGATTCTTAAATGTAAAGTTGTTAAACGTATTTTCAAATACTTCTTCCCCTATGATTATTTTACAATTTTTTGATGAGATTAAGGCGCTATTTTTTACGTTAAAATGGGCGATTCTATCAGGACATTCTTCAATTACTTCTAAATTAGTTTTACAAGAGACTAAAAGTTTTCCATTGTTAAGCCTACTGTACAATTGGTAGTTGTTATTGGCTAAAGCAAAAAGACAATGTTTACTATCAGATAAGATGCATTTATATATGGGGCGTTTTACGACATATGGTTTGTTTATCAATTACTTTACAGTCTTCATCACTCCACAACTCGGTTCTTCCGTTCTGCCGGTGATATTTATATGGAGATATCAACAACTTATCCTGGACATTAGGAATAGGATATATTTTTGCATGTTGGTATAGAGACGGGTTTAGAATAGGGACGCGCAATATACATGTAATTACATTGCCTGTTGATAATATATGAAATTTTGTAAATTCTAATACTTTAAAAGCGGATTTTTATCTAATTCGAGTAACTGTGTAGGTCTATAAGTTAGTTTTAGGTAGTTCATGATAGAAACTAATTCGGGATTTGAAATGATTTGTAAATTTGTGTTTTCCGAAAATGCTAGCGAAATGGTTCTTTCTATACGTTCGAGGATGCTTATCATTTTTGAACTGATATACTAGTTATATTGTACGTTTAATTGTATTTCGAAAATGTCGCTCATATTTTTTAGTGCGTTGAATGATAAAAATAAGTTCTCTTGAATGGTTTTAAAGTCTTCCGAGTACCTATTAGAAATGTGATTTGCGAAAGATGTGAATTTGTCCATTTGTTTGATAATTTTATCTTCATTCTTGTAAAGATTATTTAAGTTTTTATTTATTTCCGCGAGATCATTATTATCCGGGTTACCTGTAATGTATTTTATTGTTGTTCCTAGAGCATCTATTAAACCTCGTTTTGTTATGTTTGAAGTTTGCTAATTGGTCTTCAATAGATAGACAATTTTCTTTAAGGGCGTTTACGAGTTGGCGTGTGATTGGATTGACGGATTTTGTTTCTAAAATAATTATATTACTTAATATTTTACGATAACTAATTTCTAGGTCACTAATATTAATATAAAAATGAAATTTATGAAAATGGTTTTGCGGGGCCTAGGTCTTCAGCAAAAAAAAACCATTAACTTGGATCTTTTCTATTTGAAGGGCCTGGCTCCTGGTCAGGAGGCCGATTCTGCAATGGAAATTTCTTTTTAATTCTTTTTATTTTTCTGGTATGTATATTGGCGGGTCTTTTTGATAGTTCTCTTATACCTGAAATTTTGTTACCGTCGATGTTTGTAATATTAACCTTATCGTAATATGGATCGGTCTTTCTAATTCTTTGACGGGTAAAACATACTGTCGGCTCGTCAATTTCTATGTTGGAAATCTTATTTCTAATCTCTTGGTGCCTTTTTCTAATTGTTTTTTTATATAATTCTTCGTAAAATGGTTGTATTTTGTTTTTTCTCTTTTCATTGTAATTTTCAAACGTAGTTTTATCTAAATCAAGTTCGTGAGCGTTTAAATTTTCGTATGGGCTCAGTTTCAAGGTGAATGGGGTATATCCTGTGGTTGAATGAACAGATTGATTATATATTAATATCGTGTTATCATTATATTTTGAGGACGATATCGTTTAGTTTTGAAGACTTTATATGTTGAACTCAGTTTTTCTAGGATCGCACACGATTCTTCTGGGAAAATTATGGTGTGAGAAAAAGTGTCGAAGTTTATTTAGAGTTGTAATTCCGGTAGTGTCGTTTATAAAGTAGTTGATGTGTGATTGTTAAAAATTTTGATTCTAATTCGGTGTCTTTGAAATAAGTTCCATACACATTGTTAGAATTTATATATTCCTTGAAAAAACGGCTGAGCTTTTCTAATTCATCTCCTCTCCTAACTGTAACAACGTAATGATGCTTAGAAAAAGGTCTTGTGTAGCTTACAATATATTGGTCTCCTAATTTTAGGATGATGCGATGCATAAAGTGATTTATTGGTTTATCGCTTATGGTCATTGTAAAAACGGGGTTTTCTAAAGAGGTGTGTCTGGTCTCATCTTCCGATCGCTGAATTTCGTCAGTATTTAATATTTCATCGAGTTCCTCTGGTGATAAGTCTAAGTTTTCATCGATATTTGGTAGTATTGATAACAGATCAAGGTCAGTATCCTCATGTGTTGTTTCATTAGTATTAAGTTCGATTCGAGATAAGACGTCAGCAACCACATTTTCTTTTTCCTTCTTATATATTACTTTGTAGTCAAATTCTTCAAGACGTAGGCACCACTTAACTAGTCTAGAATTCGGATCTCTTAGGGAGAATAACCAAACAAGGGGTTTGTGATCTGTTTCTATAAAAAACTGTCGGCCAAAAATATAAGGTCGGAAATGTTTTGTGCATTCCACAATACTGAGTAATTCTCGCTCTATAGTTGAATAATTCTTTTTGGCGCTATTCAATGTTTGGGAGTAAAAAGAGATTGGTTTATTATCTTGTGACAGGATATCTCCTATAGCCGTGTTAGATGCATCGGTAGTGACACAGAAGTCTTTGTTAAAATCAGGATAAACGAGTATGGGGGCATTTGTTAATAGCTCCTTACATAACTGAAATGCCTGTAAGTAGTTTGAGTCATTTATATCTGTTTTGATACCTTTCTTAAACATTTTATGAATGGTTGAGCAATCTTAGCAAAATTTTGAATAAGTCATCTGTAGTATCCAATGAATCCAAGGAACGATTTTATTTCCCTTGTTGTTTTTGGTATAGGATATTCCTGAATGGCTTTAATTTTTGAAGGGTTTGGTTTTATACCTTTTGGTGTGATTACGTGGCTTAAAAACCCAACTTCTTTACAAAGAAACTCGGATTTGTCTATTTGCACTTTCAAATTGTATTCTTTGAGTTTTTTAAAAATTAGTTTAAGGTGCACCATGTGGTCGTGTAAGGATTTCGAGAAAATAACTACACCATCCATATAAACAAAACAGAACTTATATAAATAATCACGTAGGACGTTGCCCATTACTCCTTGAAAAGTACTAGGTGCATTCTTGAGACCAAAAGGCATTCTAGTGTATTCTTAATGGCCGTTGTTTACCGGGAAGGCTGTTTTTTCTATAGATTCGGGATCCATTTCTATTTGGTGGAATCCTTGGGCAAGATGCAAAGTAGAAAAGTATGTGCATTTTCCCAGGTTATCTTCAATTTTTGGAAGCGGATATTTATCTACGATCGTTTTTTCATTTAATTTGCAGTAATCTATAACGAGTCGCCACTTCTTTTTGCCGCTCGCATCTAATTTTTTAGGGACTATCCAAACGGATGAACTATACGGAGAGATGCTTGGCCTAATAATTTTGTTGTCTAGTAGCTTTTGAATTTGTTTTTGAATTTCTTCTTTTAAATGGTATGGGTATCTAAATGATTTACAAAAAACAGGTTCGTCGTCTGTAGTTCTAATTTTGTGTTTTACAGCATTAGTGAAGGTTAAATCACTATTTTCGTTGTAAAAATGTTTTTATATTTTTTACATAGGGATATTATTTCAGAACTTTCCTCGAAATTAAGATGTTCAGTACGTATAATTTTCGTGATATCTAATTCTGAACAGGGAGAAATTGGGGTAGCCAAATGAAAATTATTTACCGGTTCCACTATTAAAGAGTGGAGAAAATTTATTTCTATATTTTTTTCTTCCTCTAATGGCATTGTACACAATCCATTTTTGCAAAAGGCAATCGATTCTGGAATAGTACAGTTACCTATTTTGGTCTCAGAATTAATTACCGGGCCTTCTTCGATTTTGGTGAGAATTTTTATGTGTGTTTTGGAAATTCGTTTAAAAGGTTTGAAATTGTTTGGATTTAATTCCATAAAAAATGGAATTTTAAAATTATTTATTTGTAGTGTTTGCTCTTTATAATCAATTTTTGCTCCTAATTTTTTAAAATAGTCGCTTCCTATTAAGGCGTCAAAGCGGTCATGCCACTTAATGATATGAAAATTGATATTATTTTTTATGCCAAATTCGTGTAAAATGGGGAATGATATATTTTTGTTACTGTTACTGTCTGATTTAGGCTTTTTACTGTAAATGGTTTTTGAAAAAAATAATTTTGAAAATATTCATAAGCCGGTCCTGAGTTTATAATTGAATTTGAAACACCACTGTTGATCAAAATTTTTAGATTTACTGTCGGTATAGTGATAAATGGTAATTTTGGTTTATTCGTGGAAAAATTTAGGTCAACAATCGTTCTTCCGAGGCTCCTATAGGAAAATTTTCGGCTTGTTCATCGTAACAGTCTTGGGCATCGTCAACATACTCGTAATTTTCATTATTTTGCAGTTGTGATTGCTGTTCTTCGGGCTCTTCAACATTATGAAGTTCTTCTGAGATAAAATTACGCGGACCAGTACTGCGGAAGTAATTAACCTGTGGTCAATTCGGAATGTTGTTTTGGTAAGGCCTATTTGTAGTTCTAGTGCAAATTGACATCGGTTAGGGCTTTCCTTTAGAAATCACTGAATTTTTTGTAAACTGAGCCTGTGCTGGTCGAGGTTGAACATTAACAAAGTTTGGTATGCGATTATGGTTGTAAAAATGGTTTGGAGAACTAGTTTGATTAAAATTGTTTGAATATTGTGGTGTAAATTATAAATTTGGATTTTTGTTTCGTGAATTGTTTTTAAAAGTCGGTTTTAAGGGAGTTTTTTGTCTAATAAAATTTAGAAAGTTAACCTGCTGTCTATGATTATCAAAATTTCGAAATTGCAGTATGCATTCTTCTAGTGAGTTAACATTTTTGTATAATATAAAAGATCTATAAGGTTCTAATAATCCTGCTTTGAATGCATCTAACGCTTTTTGCGTATATAAATCTATTTTATACTTCCTAAGATTATTGTCGACTTCACGTATGTATACGTGCTCCAACAATTGTAATTTATTTTTAATTTTTTCGTAATATTGGTCGTACGTTTAGTTTGATTCTTGATAACAAGTTGCAAGATCATTTTCTAAAACGGTTTCATTTCTCGTATCTCCAAAACGATTCAAAAGTGTTCTTTTAACTTTTTCCCAACTAAAGCAATCGTTTGTTACTAGTGTATCTCTAGCACTGCCAGTTAGTTTTGAGCAACAAATTTCGAAAAGCAATTTATTCAACGTGCAATTTTCTTGACCGGGTGTTGTGTTCTTATAGGTACTAATAAATTTTTCACATTGCTGAATAAAATATGACAAGTTTCTGCTTCCTCCCTCGTATTGAGGAATCATTTCTTTAGCAATACTAATTTCTGTGTAATTAGCCATTGCGTTACGATCAATTGAATCAAGTTCGCGATTATTTTTTCTAATAGGCGATCTTTCACGAAATGTATTCATACGATACAATACATGTATATTGCGACGATAAAGGATAATTAAAAGGTACTTACAGGATTAAAGTTGCTAATAACATTTGGTAGATGGTTTGCAGGCGGTTTCTTTACGCAAAAATGCCCAGGCGAAGCGGAACTGCGGGTAGACTCGGGACCTCCGTGCAGACGAAGCGCATCGTACAGTTGAAATTCTTCCGACTTCGGTCCAGTTGAGTTACTTTCGCAGGGCTTCGGGTTCTTCTGTATAGCCAGTAAGGTATTGAAATACGCCGGTTAATTACAGTCCGGCTATCCTGTTCGCAGCGCCAATTAAGTCGAACACTTTAGAGAATTTAGTAAAATAAATTTTTATTTAGAAATTACAAAGTGCCGATATTTTACATTTAATGTTATTACTAAAGACGGTTGCTACTTACTGACTACTGTTCTAAATGTTGGCTGCATTTATACATAAATTGTCAGGACACCGGTATCCCACGGCACCAAGATCCCACGGTAATGCTTAGAACGTAGATAAGATATGAGTACTAAGAAGCAAATACAAAAAAGGTGCTTATATGAGATAAACGCTGCAAGCTTCTAAATGTTGATCTAACTTCTCACGGTAGTGAGTGTTTATGAAATATATTACATTTGTTGGAGAACCTATAAAACCAACAAAAAGTAAAAAATTGGAAAAATTGCGGATATGCAAATTAGTTTCGTGTTTTCGCGCTTTTTTCCGTTCTTCAAAGTGCTGTACAAAAAAATAATAATAAATATTATCATTTTTTAGGTTTGTCCTCCAATAAATTTAATCTACTTTGAAATACAAAAAACAGAATAGCGGTATATTCAGTAGTTTTTGAGATATCGTGCCGCCCAGTTTGAAAAACATAGTTTCGAGAAAACCGCGTTTAAATTTTTGGTACACAAACTGCTTGTATTCGTAGCACGTGGTCGACTAACGCTACACGCTATAACCGTTGATATTAGTATATATAGAAGCACATATATAAAGTAATAGCATATATTCCGGCATCTAATGGCACTAGAGGTAGCTATACTTACCATGGTCACTCATGGTACGATCGTAAAAGTGGGAAATTCAAAAATATTACGGAAAACGCGCTACTTTATTGCTATAACTTTTTAAAAAAAATAATTTCGTACAAATAGTTTTGGGAATATATTCTACGGATAATTAGCTATAAAAAAATGCAAACAAGCGATTTTTTGAAACCTCTTGATGAAAACCTGGCCTTAAATTAAAATGATGCTAAAACTAGTCCTACAAAGTTTCAAATCGTTATCTTAGCAAACCAATAAAGTGTGTGTTCACTCTGTTAACATTTGATGCCAAATCTTCTGTTTATATTAGACAAAAGGTGCAGGTCTCCTCTACATGTAGATTTAACCTGAAAAGAATTGTAAAACGATTAGGGTGCAAAGATATAGTCATTTGGAAACAATAAGAACCAAACTAAAAGTAAACGACAGTTACAACTAAAGTTGACTCGACAAATAACTATGGTGGTTATGCCAAAAAGATGGTGGGTCTAAATTTTTTGAAGTGATGTTGCATCTGTAAATACTGCCATTTACTATATAGCGAAGAAATTCATAAACATTATGAATGATTTTTGAATATTTTATTTCCCAACTTTTTAATGCCGAACACATATTACCTTTTAATGAAGTCATATCTCAGCACCCGTTACTTAATTGTCAAACGTATTAATCAACTTTCTGAATACCGCCCAATAAAAGCAGGTGTTCCACAGGACAGAGTCCCGGGTCTTTTCCTGTACATGCTTTGCACATATGATATTCCCGAAACGGGAAATACCACAATCGCTGCATTCGCTAATGATGCGTAATACATTCCATAACGACGAAACAGAAGCTTCACTACAGTTACAAGCACTGTTAAACAATCTAAGTGAATGGACCAACTTATGGCAAATCAAGGTAAACAAAGTCAAATCTGTAAAAGTCTCATTTATGATAAAAAGAACCACATACTCCCCTGTAACACTTAAGGACACTCCACTGCCGATTAGAAGGGAAACCAACTATTTAGGATTCCATCTTAACAGACAGCTAACCTGTTCTTTCACATCAAATCAAAAAGAACACAGATGGATCGCAAATATAAACAAGTATGCTGGCTCCTTAGACCTACATCTAGACTATCAACCGAAAACAAATGTACTACTATATAAAACAATTCTGATGCCTATCTGGGGGTGCGCCAAAAAATCTAGGATAAACATTATATAGCACAGGCATTCCAGAATTTTCCCAGGCTTTGTAAATACAATTTAGTTTATCAAAAATCGAACTTTACACGATGACCTTAATACACCTTTCGTGGCGGATGTATTAGAGAAGTCAGATGCATTCTACTTTATAAGGGTGTTCAACCAAAACAATCTTATCCAAGAACTCTTGAGCCCATTATCATCTCGGTACTGGATAAACAAATTGACAAAGAATGCAATTCTAGCCATCCCAATAAAATCCAAGGGAATAACCGCTATATTAGGACTCCTACATGTCACTACAGTTAACACATTTACTTCAATACTCTTATACATACATTACGGGGAGATCATTAACTAGCCAATCTGTCAATCAAAAGTACTTTATGTTAGTGGACTCTAAAAAATATTTTTTAATAACTTGAAAGTGAATGTTTCGGAAGTTGAAAAAACAGAAATTTAACCCAGCAATAAAGGATAGTTTAAGTTGCACGCTGGATTTAAACTTTGCACCTTGTTTTCGTTTTGCTGTCGGAAACTATTTGATAGATCTTACCCACGATTCTTCCATATTAATATAAATGGTAAAGCTCTAACGTTCCGCGTAGGAGCGTGGGCTGCAAACTAACAGGTTAAGGCTCTCATATGTTCGCTCTCTCTGCCCGGTCGTCGCGCACCATCTCTGATGCGGGGCGATGTTGCAAGCACCGCCCTTATTACCCTTTACTCGTGCGAGCGCAAATACTCAATTATTTTTAATAACTGAGTAAACCACCTCCCCCCTAAGCATCAGAGAGCTCCGGGAACGGAACCCGGGTCCGTCCGCACCACAGCCGACGCCGACGCCTCAACCACTTGGACCATACTGGAGTCCATATTAATAAATATGGAACGTTATACGAACGGCAATCGGAATTTTTGGCCAAAGTAATACACCAAATAAGATTTATTACAGAATTAGATAAAACTGGATCGACAAGACGTCGTATCAGCGTGGGGTAAGATTCTGTAAAAATACTGCCATAGTTAGTCAAAGTGTCGCTGCAAATCCAAAAACATCTAATTATCATTGTGCACAACAACTGTATATTTCAAGACGTTTTCTTCAGCGAATACTCCCTAATGACTTGCACCTTAATACATAAAAAATTCAACTGATAAAAGTATACAAATTCCACCCATCATCATTCGCCAAATATTTTTTAGAGCCTCATGAAATGGATTCTTAGTTTAGTCGAAAAATCATCTTGCAATGAAGCGCATTTTCAACTCGACGTTCTTATAAACAAACAAAATTGTCGCAGTTGGAATTCAGAAAACCGCCGAACAACTCATGAAAGCAAATGCTTGGTGTGTATTTCGGGTAGGTGGCGCGATAGATCCATCCTTCTTGATGAAGATGAAGTTGAAAGTGCTGTTATCATGTTAATCGTACTCGTTGCATGATTTTTGATTCACTCTTTACAAAAAATAAAATTTTGGCAATTATTTTCAATTACAGTAAAATATAAAACTAATGTTGGACTGTTGTAATCTTAATTGTGCAATACTTAAATGCTTTAATAATCTTAAGACGCAACGATCCCATACGTCTAAGCTTTTGCATCGCATAGTTATTATATAACACATCGTTTCAGACAAAGGTAATGTGTTTTACATAACAATGACACGAAATTCCTCATCGTCTCCTAATGTTTATTGTTTAACTGTTATCTTAAAATTACTTATAATTACTTCCGGTAATCCCTTCGTAGGTGACATTTTTACGTGAAACACCACGTAGCTGTGTCGCATGAACGCTCTCTCTCCCTCTTGCTCTCCAATTTTGCACTGACCTTGCGGTTAAAGTCCAGTATTGCTTAGAATTACTACGATGCTCACGCACGGATTTATGGATTGTACAAAACGTGGCAATGAAAAGATTAAATTCAATTTTAATTTATCTCACAGTACATATTCTTCTATAAAAGTTTTATTAATACAAAGGTGTTTTCATGTTTTCAATCGTTGTAGAATAAAACAATACACATATTTGCTTATTGCTTTGGTTATTACTATTTCTACACAGATGACGTAGTAGACAAAATATTTCATCTCTCAAAAACACTGGGCTGCTAAAAGAATCTATGCGTTGCCTGCTCCTAGCTGTTAAAATACAGAAGTTTTCAAATTTCGGCTTACCTGACTCAACTCTGTAGAAAAATTTCTTTGAAGATACGGATAAAAAAGCAGTAAAGTTAGGGATAGTTTCTTAAAAATTATCCCTTCTATATTATACACGTAACCATCATTACGTGGGCTGCTCGATATCTATTGAGAATTGGGCCTGCGTGTGCTAAGTGCGATATGACGTTTTCATAGTACAGTTTAACATTTTTGATGGCATACGTACTCAAAACGTTTTGTCATACGGACGCTATTTGTTTTATTATCATTAAGTTGAAAATTTCCTTTCGGACAAAAAATGGAATTAATGCGTGAACGTTTTTTGCGATGATTTTTTTAAATTTTCGACGTAGATTATCTCAACAACAGTGCGTCTATCAACTCACTTCAACTTTTAGTGATGAAGCCCCACACAGAGCCACTGTATATCGTTGGTTCAATGAACTTAATCGTGGTCGTAGTTCGCTGGAGGGTGAATTTAAAGAAGCCCGTCAAAAATTAACTGTGGTGGTGCAAACATCGATGCCATGCATGAACTGATAAAGCAAGATCGTCATAAGACTTACTGTGAAATTTAAGCATCCTTAGCAAATTTTCGATATTGCATGAACGTGCAAAAGCTGTGTACGCGTTGGTGCCGCATAAGTTAATAATCGCTCAAAAACAAGCTCGTGTCGATTGGTCAAACATGCTCAAGAAGTACCATCGCGGTGCTTCAAAACATCGTCACAATTGACGAATCTTAGATTTATGCGTCTGAGCCCGAAAGCAATTGACTGTATGGGTCTTCCAAGGTGAACCAAAGTCAACAATCGTTCGTACTCGAAACACTTCAAAGCAAATAGTCACCTGTATTTTTGGAAAAACTAAACATGTCCGTGGTTTTAGAGGATTGTAAAACGGTCAATTCTGAATGGCAAACAACCATTTGTTTGGCAGAAGTCTTCGGATAAATAAGAAAAACCAACGAGCGACGCCAGGTCATTCTCCACCATGATAGCGCGAGCTCACACACATCGACGCTAGCAACTGACTTTTTGAGCACTTAAAATGTCGAATTTATAGATAATCCGCCATACAGGCTTGATTTTTTCTAACTATGTCTTCTTGTTGCTGCATGTGAAGAACAATCTGCATGGACAACGATTTAGGACGCCGGAAGAGGCGGTTGGTGCGTTCAAAACACATTCGCTATGGAAAAAAATTAGTTCCACCGCATATAACAATGTAATGTGACCATCAAAGAGAATATTTTGAAAAACAATACAAAAGTTTTCAACTACCATTTGTTTTTGTTAGTTTTTCGCCATATATATCGAGCAGCCCACGTAGTATAGTCAGTTACAATTTTCATTCTTCTTATGACTGTATTTTTTTCATAAACAACACCCATTCTTCGATAACTGTCAATAGATGCACAACCTTCTGCCAATAACTCAATAATAATTTGTTTCTACCATATATAGCAAAAACAAAACGCTACTGAGTATAGTCAATAAATTGGAAAATACTATGATGCTCATTTCATGCGTCTCGAAGCGATATTGCCGAACTTGTTGACTAAGAGGAAAGAGTTTTCGAAACACCCTCGTATTTTGCCCATAAAATTAATTGTAATAACCAGGACTCGTCTTTGCTCATTATAGAAGGCACGCCCAGAAAGCGGGGATATACACCTGCATTGTTTCCATGTTTGCATCTTTGTAGAAGTCGTAGTTTCTAACAAACCACAAAGCGCCAAAAATGGATCAGAGAACTCTGTATGATCTAGAACTTGAGGATATGAGTTTTTGCAGCCCATCCCTCAAACTGGAGCCCCAAACATCATTATAGGGCGGATTATTGTCATCTTGCTTGCGCTGAATAGCCGACTCCTTGAATGCGGAAGAGAGCCGAGAGCCGTTCGAGCTGCTTTTGCTTTGGTTACCACCCTATCGAGGTGAGCTTTCCAAGTTAATTTCTGGTCCGGGGTCACTCCGATGTAGATAGTTTCTTCCTTCTAGGGTACCTTCCTAAGATTCTAATGTTCGCCAGGTCTTCTCATCATTAATTAGTTTTCTGATGGAGAATAGAATCGCCGAACTCTTCTTCACGTTGATGTCCATTCTCCACCGGTTGCAGCAGTCTTCCAAAAGATCAAGTTTCTCTTGCAGTCACTTTATTACGAGGAATGTCCTCAGCGAGCTGGACAACAGCACCGTGTCGTCTGCGTATTAGGCCAGTGTTGTGGATGGTGTCGTCGGCATACTCCGGACGTAAATATTAAAGAGCGTTGAAAAAAATTGGGGACGCCGGCTTGAAGTTGCCTCTAAGATAATCTTGACCTGGAACTTTCTTCCAGAGAGGAAGAACCGGACAAACTGAACCGTCGAGAGCAAGGCCTTTTTCTACGCTAGACCATTATGCTACACCTTATTGAAGGTCTTGGTCGCGTCAAGGAAGACTACAACCAAAGTTTTATTCTTGGTGTAGTCCTCGGTAATGCATTTCAATATCCGAAGAAACTGAAGGGTAGTGGAGTGGGCGGAGCAAAAGCCAAACTAACTCTCCAGGTTGAGGTGGTTTGAGGGCCAGGATGAGCTGGAGCACTTTTTTTTAAGTCACTGGATTTAGGTTATCATGGAACACCTGCCCCTAAAGACGACCCACCGAGCGATCGACCTAGTCGAGGTGGTCAAGGACAGCATTGTCGTAACTGAGGTCGCACTGATGCTCTTGGTAAACAACACCACGCTCCCGGTAGATAGCCGGCGTCGAGAAACGACGGTTGCGTAAAAGCTTGACTATTTGCAAGAGACTGTTGGCTTCGTCGAGTTGGCCACTCGGCTGTTTTACTACGGATACTTGGCATTTAAGTCCCCTGCCAAGACTATCGCAACGCCCTCGTCGAAGATGAGCCCCCCGTCCTCGGTCAATAGAAGGCGTTTATGAGACGGGGAATTATACGCTGAGACTAAACGTATAACTCTATGATCTCTTATCTAAAGGCAAATGGTAGTTGCCTCTAGGTGCTCGATGACCGGAAGCAATACTGGATAATTCTCCAGACAGGACTTAATGTGGACTGCTATTTCACCTTTCCTAGTCAGTCATCGGTTCGTGCAATGGCAGGTGTAATTCGAAAGACTAGCCGCATTTCCGCCCTTGCAAAGAGTCTCCAGGACCAGAATGACGTCCAAATTATACCTGTGTACAAACTTCATAAGCTAGTCCTTCTGGTCCTTCAAGCGTTCCACAAGGGAAGTCAGATATGGACAGGGCGGATGGGCTGCCTATCCATTAAGTGGCTTTAGGAGGGTAGCGAAGTCGTCTACATATCGCATTGACAGTCCGATGATTTCTCCCAAATTGATGGCTCCTTGGAGTGAGTGGAGCACATTTGGAATTAGTTCCAACAATTTTGTCGCATCCAGCTTCTAGAGTAGAGTGAAAATTGCCCCCAGCCCTGAAAGGAATTCTCGGGCTTGGTAGCAGCGGGGAGCAGCGCCTCTTCAACTGGTTCTGCTGGGTACTTAAGCTCGGATGGTGCTACAGCTAAACTTCTGGCAATCTGGGCCTAGGAACACCCTGACATAGTACAGTGTACCCCTGGGATGTATCCTGTGGTTTTCTTGTGTCTTTGTCTGGTCGAAATAAGTCTCGTATTGGTACCTTGTGTTCATTCAGAATTTTCCGGTTCATAACTCTGTTAACATAAAATAAAAAAGCTTTGACTACCGCGACCGATCCCAGTTGTGATTTGTGTGGACATCTGTTAGGTTTCATTGCTTTTCTTATCTCCATCGTTAAGTAGTGATTCCGTTGTAAGGCTTGTTCCAGATGTTTTAGTTCCTTATCTAAGAACTGAGGTTGACATATGCGCCGTGTCCAATCTACCAATGTTTTGACAACCGTTCTGTTTTTATTTGGATAATGATTCAACTGCCTGTGAAGGTACTCGTCTGTATGCATAAGTTTAATATACATAGTCTGTTGTAAATGTCAATTTTCCAATCTAAAGACATCTACAAGAAAAGCAATCCTAACTTCATGTTGTCCGTCCGTCCGTCCGTCCGAGCAAAAACTCGAGAACGGCTGGGAATTTCCAATTTTTGTTTTCACCAATCGACAGGTGACCAAAAAGGCTTGTTTGCTAGTGATTTTCAAACTGATTGGTCAAAGGTCAACTAGAGGGTTCTCAAATTTGGGAGACTGCTTCGCCACTTCGCTATGCATTGCAAGCTTGGCAGGTTTATTGGATTCCAATTCGATAGTAAACTGTATACTCGTGTATACCAAATTAAGAAACTGCAATAATGGCGATATCTTTAAATTTCTCCATGTAGTAATTGGTGATTACAGGAGGGATTACAGTAGGCTTCTCGTTACTACTCCGGTTTTTTGTTTGCAATACGTGACTTGGCAAAAAAAAGTAGCTAGATGTGAAGCACTGTCGAAAGGGCTGCAAGGTATCACAAAAGAAAACTCAAATCGTCCAGGGTATCTTGGAATAAAACTTTGGTAGACAGAGATGTTATCTCCAAACTGACCATTAGGCCTCCCTCCTGTAGCTGGATGTCTTGAAGGCAGTTAACAAAGAGTGCAGGATCCTTGACATAAATGATGGCAAGTTCAATTTGTGGTTGTAGTATACTGGACAAGTATGTAGGCAACTTGTATATAGGATACTGACATTGAATCGCAGTGATATACCATCCTTGTGGTTTTTGGGAGGCCCCTATATTCTTCGAGGTAACACCTCTGATGTTATTTTTTTCTTAATGGTGTTATCCAGAGAGGAACTTTTTATTCGTTTACTGTGAAATAGCATTTAAGCACGGTCCATCTGAGAAGTAAGTTTGATTGGTTTAGAGTACGAGGGCTATTTTTTTCAAGGTCCGATTGATCGCTAAAGGAAAGCTTCGGGGAAAATCCGCTAGGTCTGTGCGCAGACGTCTTGCGCTGTGTCTGTAGTTAGACCGGTTGTCATTTCTGAGTACGTAGGGAGCACATAAGCATGCTTCGAAAAATAGTCTCCCGCCAAATGTGATTTGCGTTCAGTTATTCGATTTTTGCATGCTGAAGGAAGCAATGCGGCTGAAATTCATGGACGAATGAGTAAAGTGTACGGAGAAACGTTCATTAGTGGCAGCAAAGAGCGGAAATGGTGCAGGAATTTTGATGCTAGACGCACAGATGTTCAGGCGGCCAGGGAAGGAAACCAGTGTCAACCGATGATCTTGTTCAGCGCGTGGATCAGGCGATTAGCGGAAATCGTCGGTTCCCTCAGATTTTCATCTCTTTGCCCACATGAAACGCTGGCTAGGAGGACAAACTTTCGCCAAAGACAACAAGCTGCAGACCAACGTACAGAATTGGCTGAAAACACAGGCGGCTGCTTTCTATGATGAAGGTATTGGAAAATTGCTGCCACGCTACGACAAATGTATGAATCGGAACGGCGATTACGTCGAAAAGTAGCTTAATGTTGTTGTATCACATTGTTCCATATAAAATTTTCTTGATTCTGACTGTGATTTTCATTTCACGACCAATCGGACCGTGAAAAAAAATAACACTCGTATAAATAATATAATTTAAAAATTTGCAAAAAATAAACAAAATAGTAGGTATAAAAGACTCAAAATTAAAACATGGGGCCGGCGAAGAGATTGCTCTGTAAGCAATCCCAGAACGAACTTAAAAATTCGAAATCGAATATCTCGAAAATTATTCGAATTCAGCGTAAAATTTCCTGTAAGAATCCATTTTCAAATTTTAAAAAATCTCAAATTTTGTGACGGACCGACAGACCGACAGACATATAGAATTCAGTAACGAACTTTGTAAGTTCGTTGAAAACTAAAAAACATTTGTAAGCCTTCTTATTATAGTCATAATAGAATATTTAATTAACACAAATTTAAATAGTAGCAACATAATTTTACTATCTAATTAAAATATTTTTAGCCTCTGGAAGATTTCAAATGCTAGTTCTAAATGATGGTCAAACAGGAAGCCTCAGGAGTTTGCTGAATCAATTAACTTTTAGTTTTATTGGCCGTGACTTCTGTTAATTATCGCATTCCATAAATTGCGCATTTAGTGATACGGAATTATTTTACACAACGTAAGCCTATCGTTGGTAATAGACACTAAATATTTACCAAGCAATTTGAATCGATGCACCTTGCAAATTGGCAGTTGAGTTTTACTTATTACATAACAAGACACTTTAACCACCAAGGACTCTGCAATCTGCAAGCGTAACATTAAGGTTTTTATACAAAACGCATCCTTGTATAACTACAAATTAATTTCGAAAAAATTATTAACATGGAAGTCGACAAATTTGAACTAATATTACAGGAGTGAATCAAAAATAAACTGTAATTTTTTGTGCTATGAAGTGAACGGAAAGGAGATCGGGTTCTGAACGTTACAGATCGTGGTGCTAAAAAGCGATTCCCTCTCAGGATACCTTCCATTAACACTTCCTTAGTCAATATGACAATACCAAAACAAGAAGCACTCTCGTTCGTTGCGCAACGTATTATCATCAAGTTTCTCAAAACAAAGGGCGTAAAACCGTCTCAAATTTTTAGAAGACAAGACGCAGTTCGGAGACATCACCTCTAAGAAAACTCAAATGTTAGCGTGGTATCAACATTTTTCGGAAGACGAGAAGCACTTCAAGATTATTATCACTGACTTCGCTAAAGAATCAGCATAACTTAACAGAATACTCGTATCATTGACGACTTTCCAGCTTCCCATACAGTTATTTAAACTCGAAAATAATTAAAAACCTGTCCTAGCCCCCACTGGAATATCCGCTTTATAGTCATAACTTACTGGCTTGCGATTATCATTTATTTGGATCACTTTGAGGACTGAAATTTGATTGATTTGAATAACCTTTATTTTACGATGACGGGATCAAGAAGCTTCATTCGTTAGGAGATTATATAAAAAATTACTTTGTATGTTTGTATTTTTATGGTGCTTTAATAAAATTAAAAAATGATTCTGGTTTATATTCTCTCTCCCCTCCTCCCCCCCCTCTCTCTCTCTCATGGAACAATTTGGCCTTTTGTAATCCTAACGTATTTTGTATTTATAAGAGGAGGGGAAGGATAAACGTCTACAAACTACCTAACATAATTAATGTAAATATCAAATTTTCAGAAGTGAAGGTCGACCTTCTACATTTCTCCGACAACAGCATTCTGTCCAACATCATCGAGCTGGACATGCTAGGCATAACGTTAACGGAGAACACCCTCAAGCACCCCAACGTGCAGAAGCTGATACAGTCGAACGAGAAGTTCGACATGGTCGTCATCGAGCAGTTCCTATGCGAAGCGTTCAAAGGCTTCTGCCACCACTTCAACGCGCACTGCGTGATGCTGAGCACCGTGGCCGGGTCGCGCTGGTCGAACCCCCAGATGGCAAACCCCGCGCCACCGTCCTACGTCCCCGACATCTATTTAAACTTATCCCCCCGCATGAACTTCTTCGAGAGGCTGAAGAACTCCCTGGTTTACGTCCTTGGCACGCTCGTCTTCCATTTGTTCACGTTCCGGAAGCAGGACAAGTTGATGCACCAATATTTCCCCGACACGCCGCCCCTCTCTGAGCTGTACTACAACAACTCGCTCATGTTGATGAATTCGCACGTCAGCACGAACCCGCCCGTACCATATCTGCCCAATATGATAGAAATTGGGGGATACCACGTTAACGCCCCCAAACCGCTGCCGAAAGATATCCAAGATTACTTAGACAGCGCCAAGGACGGCGCCATTTTATTCAGCTTAGGGTCAAACTTGAAAAGCAAAGACCTACCAGAGGATAAAAGACGGGCCTTCTTGAACGTATTTTCTGAACTGAAGCAAAAAATCTTGTGGAAATGGGAGGACGACATTCTTCCTGGCCAACCGGCGAATGTTAAGCTAGGAAAATGGCTGCCCCAGCAAGACATCTTAGGTACAGCTTTTCGTATTGTATTATACTTTAAATGGTTTACAATTTATTTTCAGCTCACCCGAATATACAACTCTTCATAACCCACGGGGGAATGTTGAGCACCATCGAAGCGATCTACCACGGGAAACCCATCCTCGGAATTCCTATGTTCGGAGACCAAGACATGAATGTGGCGAACGCAGAAATTTCGGGATTTGCGGTCGGCCTCCCTTATAAGAAGCTCACGGAGGAAAGCTTACGCGCCGCTCTGACCGAAGTCCTGAACAACCCCAAGTAAGCAACACTTCGAGTAAATCCGCGTCGTTTACCTTTTATGTTTTAGATACGCGGAGAACGCTCAAAGACGGTCTAAGGTGATGCACGACCAGCCGACCAAGCCGTTAGACCGAGCCATATTTTGGTTGGAGTACGTTTTGCGACACGGCGGTGCCCCTCACCTGAAAAGTGCGGCGCTGCGTTTGAAATGGTACCAGTATTTGATGCTCGACGTTGTGCTGTTCATAGCCGCCGTCTTCTTTATTTTAATTTTCATTGTGTACAAAGTCCTAAAATTGGTGCTACACAAGAATGAAGCCAAGCGAGTTAGTCAAAGTAAAAAGAAAAGTTAGAATTATGTTGTTGTTACTATAGGTACCATAAAGCAATTCGGTTAGTTAACAGGGTTTTTTGTTTTTTCGTATTTCTATTTATTTAATGTTTAACCATGTTTGCTGTAATGCTTGTAATAAAGTGTACTTCTGCATTTTTAAATTAGTATATTAATATAAAAAAGTAAAACAGTAGTTCAAATTACAGGTTGCAAAAACCGGTAATAATTTAATGCATCAAATTAACGTATGACGCCATAGATGGCGTCGCTCTAAAAATACGTTTAATTCTAAGTTACACAACAACCTCACTATCAAAAAAGTTGATTTCTTGAATAAATATCCATCTTCATTAATTAGCTTGTACCAAATCCTGTGTAAACGGATAGGTTAACACGCATATTGTAACTTAAAAATAACTTATGGTATAAGGTGTGACTATATAATAAGAATATTCATTCCGCTAGATAAAAGGGTATTGTAGACTCATAAATTTTTCCAAAATTTATGTATATATAATTAGATACTAATTGAAGAGAATCATGTAAATTAAAAAACTGAAAAAAGTGTTTTTGTTTCTTCTTTTATTTGTTCCGAGTTGAGAATCTTCTGTAAGGAGAACAACAGCTAAATGATGTTGAGATCTAAATAAAGTGTTAGTTTTGTCTCATGACAAAGATGCCGCTACCACACTGCTGATGGTTTCAGACTTGACCTGAACAATCCCTCAGCTGATAACCGTCGAGATTGTTTTGTACAACACTTTGTTGTATAATCATTATGAAGAATGTTTTGCAATCTTTATCTTTAAGTCTGTTTTCTTTCATTTTCTATTATTATGAGTTTTAACTTTATTTACTGAGAAGTGTAATTACTATTAAGGGTAACAGGTATCATCAACTTGATATTAATAAATGCTGCTACCGGATTTTTGTTACACAGGATTATTACCCTGCAATCACTAAATACGTGGTCTGTCCCAAACATATCGAGCTAACCTCAATATCATAAACAGTCGATGTGAGTGACTGTAACGCGCATGCATGAATGAGAACAACTTTATCGTGTCATGTGAGAATTAGACATTAGAATCTACAACGGGAACGATGTAATGAGTACAGCACAAAGACATGGTACAAACTATTCAAAATAGTAGAGAATCTAAGAACGACACATGCATTCGAAAATACCAGCAACCAGCAAAACATCGCAAAAATATTAAACTTCTTCAAACTACAACAAACAAAAATCGGTAACTGGAAGTCCAAGAACTAGAAGATGACCCACCTGTAGTCCAGATTTGGTAACACGCCTCAGTAATGGGTTTTAAAGCAACTTAGACACTATAGAAAGTGGACTAATGGGACGATAGAAATTGAATTGAATATCTGTGCAAATTTAGGTTGCAACATCCAATATGTAAGCCTCTTAATTCTCTTAAAGAGGATTTATAAGCATTCTATTTCTTGTTCATGTAATTCAGTTCAATTAACGTCATTAGATCTAACAAAATTTGAAAAAGTTAAACGAGCAAAATAAAAATATAAGAGCGGAAATGACGAGCTAAAGAAAGGAAACTCAAAAACAAAAATCTGGTGTAAACATCACACGACTTTCCTTAACCTATTATATATATATATATAGATATCGGCCCTGCGCTGCTCTCGTCCCAGAACTTGTTATTTTAAAAAAGGACGAGGCGCGAGTCCAACACTCGAAAGCTGATTAAAATAAACAGTACAAGACAATAATTGACTCATACTTACAATTTTGCTACGTCACTGAAGGTAACCGTGCGAGCTCGGTCGCACAGCCTGCGTGCTCCCTTCTAGCGGCCAAGCGCTCCCCCCCGTCCTCCCGAAGTCGGCCCAGTAGCTCTCCGAGCGCGCTGTGATTGGTCCGTTTAATTAATTTTTAATCGGCTACAACTTATTTATTTGACCTCGGATCAAAAAATTTCATTTTAATTTTTTGTTCGTCTCGGTTTGATCTATCCAGTAATATAAATTTCCCGAAATATTTTATGAACACCCGGTATGTTAAAAATCCTGAGCTTCAATTTTTTCTGGAATTCCTATTTTACCAACTTTTATTTATATAACAAATCATTTTTATTCTCATAAATTTTTTGTATCTTCAACCGTTTAGATTCGCGACCGCTTTGCGACCGATTTTGCGACCTTGCGACCAAACGACTCGCCGATTTTTACCAAAAGCTTCGCACTGCGTCCCCTACTTACAAGTAACTTGCATACCAAATTTCAAGTTCTTCTAGCTCTTACGATTCTCTAGACATCTTGTTTACTGACAGACAGACACACACACACACACACACACACACACGAACCAATGGCTAAAAACAACTTTTTTGGTGTCCTGGGGCTATATTTCGTCCAGAAATGTGAAAAACTGAGTAGGTCAAATTTCCGCCGATTACATTACTTTCCTTATTATAGGATAAGGAAAGTAATAAAGACATTAACAGAGTGAAACACAAGAGTGGAATATTTAGAGAAGGAAAAAACAAAGTAATGTAGTTAAATCAAGACCAAAATAGACACTAAAATCCAGACAAGTTAAGAGAAACCATAAACAATTTCATAAAACAAATAAAATTAATGTGCAGATTTTAACTGTATTTAAAATTGGCAGGCAACGCGTTTAGTTAAACTGAATATTAACGAAATGTTTTTCCCATTTTTTCTTTATTTTACCCTTATCGTCTTTGATTGGTTTGCTCATATTTAGTGTTCTATTTGCTAGTTTTTGGGTTACTCTGTAAACTTCCCTCATATTGTGTTAAATTGCCTACTCAACGCCTTCTATCCCTTCTTGCCGCTCGCATGATGTCTTTATTGGTTTCATTGTGCTGTCGTGTAGTTTATTGTCTTTGTTCCCTGCTCCTGGAAGAGTTTCGTTTGCTTAATTTCCTTCCTTGTATCTATGAGTGTCCAGGGTTTATTGTTTTTCCGTTTTATTCTCAGTAACTGTTTTCCAATTTCGTATATTCTTGTGCTGATTGTGTCTAATCCTGTTATTTATGCGTTTACTGTTTTGCTACCTGAAGTGTTTTTAGTAAGTTGCATGCTAATGTTTCTGATTTGGCGTTTGAATTCTCGGAGCACAAAATGGTTTTGTAGTTTTTCCAGATTATGTTTCTGCTTGTTTGATGTAGATTGGTTTGCTTTGTGTGCCTGTAGTTTGATTTGGATGGTGCCTATAAAGAAAGTGTAGTCATTAGCAACATCAGCATGTTTCTTATTCCTTGCATCTAATAAAGAGTAGCGCCATCTGCTGCTTATCGTTATAAAGGGTTTTCCAATAGAGGCGCTCAAACTTTGATAGTGTATAACGGCCATGTTGGTTAAACTACAGCTGTAAAATTTAGAGGTTATAATAAACAATGTTGGGCAAATCACCATGGAAAGTTACAGTGTTAAGCAACGCATCTAAATCGTTAAACTTTATTATCAAAACGAGTTCTCAGTTCGAGCTACGTTCCGTGCGCTTTTACGGTGCACACAATCATCCTGTTGAGTCGACTATTTGTCGTTTCGAATCAACTAGTTCAGTAAACAGTCAAACAACACCCGTACGTCGTCGAAACATCAGGTAAATGAGAGTGTATAGGATAACCCGAGGCAGCCAATTCCTGGTCGCGCCCAAGAACTTGGACTTTCGCAGACCTCAACTTGGCGAATTTTGCGTCGAAACTTGGGCCTGCACCCGTACACAATTCAATTAATCCAGGAACTGAAGGCAAACAACCACGGGCTCTGGAGCAGTTGAAAGTGGACCCCGATTTCGGATGAAAAATTATCTTCAGCGACGAGGCCCATTTTTAGATGAATGGCTATGTCAACACGCAAAATTGTCGCATTTGGGGAGATAGCAATCCACATAAGACCCGTCAATTGCAAATGCATCCAAAAAAAAGTCACTGTTTGGTGTGGATTTTGGTCCGGCAGAGTCATTAGCCCATACTTCTTCCAAAATGAAGCTGGCACCGCCATAACTGTCACCGGCGAGTGGTACAGGTTGATGATAACCAATTTTTTGGTTTAAATTGGAAGATATGGGCCTCAACGACATGTGGTTCCAACAAGATCTTCTGTACGACAAATTCGACGGCATGGTTATCTCGCGTTTCGACGCCTCAACTGCCGCAGACGATTAATGCCTCAAAAGTCAACATAATCAATGCCATCAATGATATCGAACCCGAATTATCGAAAATTGGATATCATATTCCATACATAATGTAATCGAATACTCTTTCAATTAAAAAAAATTAATTTTGTCTCTTACACAATTTGGTTTACTTAAATTTAAAGTTCAAGCGCCCTTCATGGATAACCCGTTATAATCAGTATGGTTCCTTGTATTGTGACCAGGGGATGTCCATGTTATTTTGTGGATATGCTTATGTGAGACTAACGAACCTACTATACAAAGATCATTGTTCATGCAGAATTCTATAAAGAGCTTCCCATTGGCGTTGCGGATCCCAATAGCGTGTTGTCCTATTATAGGTTCCCTTCCTATATTGTCAGAACGAATCTTGGCGTTTAAGTCGTCTAAGACTATAATTATGTCACCTTTGCGTTGCATATTGACAGTAATATCCAACTCTTGGTAGAACCTTTCCTTTACTTCTAATTGTAAGTCAGACGGCTCCGTGGGGCGTAGTATTATATTAGAGTGACGTTTCTTGCTTTAGTGAAGAATCGTATCCAATTATTCTATCTGACACAGAAGCCCACTCAAAAAAAATCTTCCTAGTTGACTCTGACATCATTATGATTTCACCGATTAATTTGTTTTCTCCTTCAGGTGGGCCAGAATATGTAATCATATTTTCGTTACTTCTGTATTCGTCTTGACCAGACCATCATATTATTTCGCTCAGTCCTAACACTTAGATGTTGTATGATTCCATTTCCCTTGCAACTTGGACCAAACCTTGATGGTTCCAATAGCGTTCTAACATTCCGCGTTCCAATTTGCATCTTGGTTTTCGCGCCGAAGGTCGCCGTCGTTTTATCTGTCTGGTCATCATTCGCAGAGGTTCCAAGAATATGTTTTTCTACAGCACCTGAGTCCGTTGGCGGAGCTGCTATCTGTAGCCTTTCGGACATGCTTGAGAAGAACATCATTTCCTCCGCCCTGATATTATGATTATACCGCCATTACTTGGTCGCCAGAGCCTCGTTTGCTAGTCAGGGTTCACCACGTGCAGGTGAGGTTGACGTTCGAGTGTGAGAGAAACCCCAGAAACTTGTATTAGTTAAACAAATATTTTTACTGCACATGACAAGGGCGTGATAATATTCATCTCATCCACCTGTTGTCGCTTATTTTTCCTTAAGTCTGAAAATTCTGCATTCCACCAGTTAACGATCTTATTGGCAGTTATATAACCAAGTTTCTCGAATTTTGATATTCCAAAATTAGACTGATACATGTGCTTAATGTACTCATTGGAAAATTTGTAAACTTTTTTTTTTGAGAATATGTTAAGATTCAACCAACAACAAGCTAGATGATTAAGACAGAAGTAACACACACGTATTGAATAGAAATAAAACAGAAAAGTTTCATAAAACCCCATTTAGATATGCGATTAATGATTTTTTGTTATTTCCTTTTAAATTGTTGAATTGGAAAGTGTCCTATCACATAACATGTGGCACACTAGGTGTACAAAAACATTATCAATAAAGTCAACGCGTCGATTTGCACTAATTTTATATCTTTAGCATAAGTTTTGACCACTTGTTTTATAGTTGGAACTTTTGAAGAATTTTCAAAAAAAAATCTACCCAAAATTGGTGACAACCGCTTATGTGGTTTCTTTGACACTTGAGATTTATAAATTGTTTAATATTATATTATAAGTAATTTAAATTCTAAACTATAAATAAAAGTAATAAATCAAACTCAAAAATAATCTAAATACCTGGAAATTAAAATCATATTTGATACACCCTATATACATTTTGGAGTGTAAACGCATCTTTATGTGACTTGAAGATGTGTAAACACAGATTGTCAAAGACCCGCCTCCGTGACAGCTGTCAGTTGGATGACTAAAACCGTAAATAATAACCAAACATGGGCCTATTCGGAAAGACTCCGGAACGAACCCCCAAGGAGTTGGTAATTTGCCTCACTGTACCGCAACCGCCCCGCGGCAGAACCGCAATAGATTTGCAAGATAACGTTTCTCATTGCAGGTCAACGAGTGGTCCCACAAGCTGCGGAAAGAAGGCTACCAACTAGACAGGCAGATTAGAGGTAATGCACCGAAAGCTCCTGAATTTCGTTAACGGTGTACGTTGCAGCTATTCAGCGCGAGGAGGAGAAGGTGAAGCGGTCATTGAAGGAAGCGGCCAAAAGAGTGACCGGGAGACATGCACCATCTTGGCCAAGGAAGTGATTCGCGCTCGCAAGGCCATCACCAAGATATACACGTCCAAAGCGCACATAAATTCGGTGCAGTTGCAGATGAAAAATCAGTTAGGTATGTCAGTTCGGAAATTAGGAGCCACCTTAAACAGCACAACTCGTTTTATTGGCCATGATCGACCTTTATGTAATTTGATTCAAGTTTGGAGACTTTACTTCATGATTATATTTAAATAATTGTGAGAGTTTGCCTATATTGGTAAAATGGAGAATTAAAATTTTATAGTGGAAATCAGTATGACTATTTAAAATAATTATAGAAATAAAGAATATATCAAATTACATGAAGTGACGCTAAGAAATTTGATTATTGTATTTAGAACGCCATCCTTGCAGTAATTTTCTCCTTCATGGCTGCCCCTCAATGGATATTAAAGCAGTATCCCTTTAGCTTCAATTTAATTTTGGAACCATAAGGGACATTTATCATGTTTTCTTTAAAATAAAAATTGTCTTTACAAAGTGCTCCAAAAAATGTATTCACTCTTTAAATGAGGATAAATAGTACCTATAAATTTAGGAACAATTTTGGGAATGTTATCTAGACCAATAAATAAAAGATATGACGGTTCCATTCAAAATTGTTTGAAGTAACAAAGCTACCTATAAATTAAATGGCTCAATTAATTGACACAAATATACCTGCAGAATTGCTCAATATACACATTACTATAGAACAGCTTTTGAACTTACCAAAGATTACAATGTGGTGTAGGATATCAGTACTGGGCAACTTAGGATCATTATTTTTTGACTAAACTGTGGCAGGGCAAGGCCTTTACCTTAGAGCTATTTTGCTCTCTTTATTTAAACAAATTAATTATATTTAAGTAAGAGGGTGCTTCTTTGTATTTTATGTGTCTAAGAATATTTGGAACATTGTTTATTGGAAACCCTGTTGTATATTCTTAGAGAAAAAGATGATAAAGAAATAATGAAGTGGGTGTGATGTGTTCACTTACATTTTGTGATGAATATATTGAAGTAATGCATTACATAACTGAATTGTATAAGTTCCTAGAATCATAGTCGTTCAATAAAAGAGGAAGTGTTTGGTGGTTTGAACAAGTCCAATCAATTAATATTAATTAATGCACAACAAAATGAAAAACTTATGATGAACTAATAGCGACATTAAACTTATCTGAAGCTATTGTATTAGCTGAACAAAAATTATTTTAAATTGACAGTCAGAATTCACTAACACCTACCTACAAATGCCATCAGGCAGTTTAACATGAAATGTTGGATTTCATAGGGTAAAAATAAATCAGTAATTTTCATTGGGAAAGCATTTGGTCTGCAAAATAGTCACCATTGATATTTATTGTTGTTACCAAAGCTCAGGTAGTGCAACAATTCTATTTTTGAAATCTCAATTTTTGTTTCTCCTAAATAACTCTTCAAAAGCCAATATAATAATCTTTCAGTTAACATAATACTGGTTTTGCATATGCTGGCCAAGACTGGAAAAAATGAAAATCTATTGGCAAAAGGTTGGGTGAATAAAGTTGATAAAAGGGAACTCTATTAGTATCAGCCCTCAACTATTTACCGGAGATGATTTTAAAAGCAATTTTTCACGCATAATGTCCAATTATTTGCAGTGGGGCTCCTCTGTGATTGTTTTACTAGGTTGGAAAAGCAGTAGTAGATGATGCTTGTACTAAGCTACCATAGGGCTGTTGTGACCTAATGACACAACAATGTGTCCTGGCTGCAGTTTTACTCATGGTTCAATTACTGTCCACTTCTTTTAAATAATTGTACAGAATCCACTTTGTCGTAGGTCATAGCCTGGTTTAAAAAAATTCCTTATTATGCCTCAGCAGCAAGGAAAAGGCCAACTTTACTCAACATCTTGTTGCATTCTGTCAATTTATGTAGAACCCATCTTTCAAGTTTTTTGACTATTCAAATATGAAGATGACGGCTTATGGTGGGTTTGGATACATTGAAACTCTTTATCACTATGAGGTATGTTTTTTAATTCAAAATTTCCTTCCTTGAAATTTTGATATTAATGTTGTACCATTTATTGTTGTTGGTATTCTTGCCAAACAATTTACTGTTCAACCCAAAAATGACTTGAAGATCTTTAAGTATATGCACATTCTGTTATACGTTCTTAGAATTGGAATTCTTCAAATTATCTTTTGATTTTGATAAGAGTAAGCCACAGCAGCTGATAAGTCCCTTCCCTTACTTCTTGTGTTGGTGCCATATTTTACTGGCGAGATCGCTTGCAGGCTCTTCTACCCCACATCATTACTAGTGACAGCATCCATTTGCTACAAATGTGGTATTGCGTAGCTCCGTCAACAGTTTTTGAGTGTTGGTAAAATTTATTTTACAGTCAAAGTCTGTTATGTTAACCTACTCCATCTCATTTTATACTCCCTGTGCATGTAACTTATCTTTACGAATCTATACCATAGAGTGAACTGAAAGACTTGGTTAAAGAAGAACAGAACCATAGCATTCAGAAATACTTAGAAAGTCTTACGCCGACTGAAGCTATGGAGTACTCAATCTGAAAAGCCAAAAGAAGGCTAAAAAGATCCCAAAAACACAATCCTCCAATCAAAAATGACGACAACACCAGAAACGATAAAGAAAAAGCCGAAGCCTTCTCGAAACATCTAGTAAATGTATTCAAGCCTTTCCCTTCAGAGCTCTCCACCAAAGGAGATAACAGAATTCCTAGATGCCCCATTTCAAATGGAATTGCTACATGAAAAGTTCAAAACTGAAGAAATAAAACAGGTCATAATGAAAGAAATAAACAGCAAAAAGGCTCTAGGATTTGACCTTATCTCTGGAAAAATATTGCAAGAACTGTCTGTAAAATGCTACAAACTAATAACCTACATATTTAATCCAATTCTGAGATTAAACTAATTTCCCAGTATCTGGAAAGCTGATAAAATCATAATGATCCTCAAATCAGGTAAAAAGCCTACAAATGTTTTTGCGTACAGACCTATAAGCCTACTACCAATCCTATCCAAAGTTCTTGAGAAGTTATACATTAAAAAACTTAATATTATAATAGCAAAACGGGAAATAATCCTGAAACATCAATTTGGCTTCCGCAATAAACATGGAACAATAGCGCAAGTACATAGACTAGTCAACCAAATTAATAGAGATCTAAATGCCAAAAGATACTGCTCTGCTGCATTCCTCGATATATCTCAAGCCTTTTGATAAGGTGTCAAACTAAAGAAGCTTCTTCCTTATCCTCACTATCTACTGCTTAAATCACACATAACTGATAGACATTTCCTAGTAAAAAAAGGCAGTGAATACACTGACTTATATCCCATTCACTAAGGTGTCCCTCAAGGCAGCGTACTGGGCCCTGTATTATATCTTTTGTATACAGCGGATCTGACAACAAGAACTACTATGGTCGTAACATACGCAGATGACACTGCTATTCTGGCATCCTACACTGATCCAGCCTTTGCTTCACGAATCCTTCAAGTAAATCTAATTAAAATTCTACATTGGTTTAAAACATGGCGCATTGAGGCTAACGAAACCAAGTCCCTGCATGTGACATTTACTCTACGCTAGGAAACATGTCCTCCTGTGAAGATTAATAATTGCCAACTTCCGCGAGTCGAGGAAGCTAAATATCTCGGCATGCACTTGGACCGACGTCTTACTTGGATGAAACATCTGTTTACCAAAAGAAAGCAGCTAAGACTAAAACTAAGTCAAATGTATTGGCTCATTGGCCGAAAATCGAAATTATCCTTGGATAATAAACTATTGCTATATCAATCCATTCTTAAACCTGTCTGGACTTATGGTATCCAGTTATGGGGAACTGCTAGTGATTCCAACATCGCTATCCTGCAGAGGTTTCAAAACAAGGTCTTGCGTGCCATCGTGGATGCCCCTTACTACGTCTCCAACGAAGTTATTCTACGTGACATCCCTCTGGAATCCATTAAGGAAGCCGTGCATCGATTCAGTGCGAAATATAGTGAAAGAGTGTCGATGCATCCAAATGTTTTGGCTAATCAGTTAAACGTGCGCGAAGCCAATGAAGTGCGAAGGCTAAAACGTCTGCTGCCATCAGACCTTACCTTAAGACTTAGATATGTTTAAAGTTAAGACTACACAGACGAATATACTCTAGACTTATGATTTAGACAATTGTATGGAGATCACTTGCTGAAGTAAGACTCAACATGTCCATTACTTACTCAATCAAAACACACGCTTATTATCCACGGGCAGATTGCCGATCTCTCATGGAGTTATAAAAAAAAATTATTTGCAATATCTAGTACCTCAATTGTTTAGTTTCAATCACCCTGTCTTGCCCAAATTTGTTAGTATATTATTTTAACAAGTTTAAGTTTTAGGTTTAATTATTTGTTTACTAAATTAAATATTACGTGTTATTGCCATATTTATTTTGAAAATAATGTATATATTTATGGTGCTCTTAAATGCTAATATACCATACACTTTTTTATCCATTGTCTAAAGCTACTGATTGATTCCCAACTGCCATGGTCCTAGGATTACATAAGCTTTTGATAAGTACACCCTTCTTGTTTAACCAGGTTATTTGGCATTATTTGATAAGTCATATAATAGGTGTATAAATAAGTATCAAAGTATTCTCTGTTGGGATCGATGACCTTTTGCCATCTTTCGGGTAGCTTGCAAATTCCCTGGTGATAGAAGCTCACCGGCTTCGAGACGATAAAGTTATTAATGCATTTTCGGACTTCTTCTTTTGTTTTTGTATCAGCCAAGTGATGCTGTAACGACCGGAATAAATGATAATCGGAAGGGGCCATGTCTGAGCTATACGCCGCATGTGGGAGAAGTTCCCAGCCTAACGCGTCTGCAGCTCATCCGTGTCAAATGTTTGAGGGCGTCCAGCGCGTGGTTGATCTTCAAGACTAAACTCTCCTCCGCGAAATCTTTGGTACCACTTTTTCCACGTTGCATGACTTACAGCATTCTCACCATATGCAGCACAAATCATTTCGGTGGCTTCAGCAGCGTTTTTCTTAAGATGAAACGCGAAGTGAATAGAAATCGAATAATGTCTTTTGTAATTGCCATCGTGAACACAGTTGATTATTGAAGTTATGTGCATTAAACGCCAAATCGCATGATGTTTAGAAAGACCAAATACCATTGCTTTAAAACCGCAAGAGGGCGGACTAATACGTTACATGTAAACGGTGATTTGCGTCCTGTGAAATCTAAAGCTGAGAACTTATTTATACACGTAATATAAACACCAATGAAAAGTCTGGCAGTTCCTTGTTCATTGAAGTTCCATATCCAACACAAATTGATCTGTTTCTGTGTAATTGTGTGTTGGACATGATTGCAATTTTTAACTGTTCTGTACTCTTAAAAATCTGATAACACATAAATTTAACTACAGCTTGTTAAATTTATTTTGGGTAGAATCTTAGATTTAGACTTGTGTAAAGCTAATACAAACATAGTATTGTTAAGGTCTCATACTTCTACCATTGGTGTTACACATTCAGTTTTTCATTAGTGTAGCTCGTGATGGAATTAAATTTTGCCAAGCTATAAATTGTTATATATGATTTTGTCAATTGATAAAGCCATTCGCCTACAGAAGTAACTGACTCACTTTTTCTTTTCAGCCACCCTGCGCGTGGCAGGTGCCTTATCGCAATCCACTGAGGTCATGCAGGCCATGCAAACCTTAGTGAGGATCCCAGAAATTTCACACACCATGCAGGAGATGTCGAAAGAAATGATGAAAGCCGGTATTATCGAGGAGATGCTGGATGAAACTATGGATGTGCTGGAGGATGACAGCGAGGAGATGGAAGATGCGGCGCAGCATGAGGTCGACAAGGTGCTATGGGAACTCACAGAAGGAAAACTGGGTGAGGCCCCTGCGCCTCCTGTAGCAGAAGCTGCAGCGGCTGTCCCAGCGCCAGCCGTTGAAGAAAACGAGGAAGAGCTGGAGGAGATGCAAAGCCGGCTAGCAGCATTAAAGTCTTGAGCCAACCTGCATACTCAATCGCTTTTAGTTGTAGTCATATGTTGACACTCACAGGTTTAAAATATAACATGTGATTGTTTTTGCTTTCGTAACGATCACTTTGAATAAAGCAGTATTTTTGAGATGAATATTTGTGTTCGGCAGGAAATGTTTAGTATTCTCACTTACGCCTTGTAATCTTCTCTGTAGATCAGATCGAACTTGAAGACAATATGGTCTTTTATTTTTCAATTTTAATTTAATTGAAAGTTGCTAGATTGTTGAACTTATTTGAATAGTTTATTTATTGTTGCCTTAAATTAAATTAAAAAATGTACAGACGAATAATTTGTTTATAAATCTGTAAATATGTACTTGCTAGAATGTATGTTGCCCATTCAGGACTACTCGTGTTATCTGCAAATGATTTATATTTGTAGCAGAAAATTTTTTAATAACTAAAAACGTTTGTACACTTTTCCTTATATAATTTCCATCATGAAAAAAAAGTTATTTTCAATATTACTATGTTTATGTTTAAATCAGATCAGATGACAGCTAATGAATTCTATTAATATTAGTGATAAGCAACATGTATTTTTTGTACTCTAAAGTATGTGCTTATTAACAGGCTTGTCTTACTTTTAAGAATACTAATGAAACAATAATCGTTTTGTAAATAAATTTTAATTTATACTAGATGCCATTTTTCATGTTGTGCAGAACGAGCAACTTAAGTTTACTATTACAGTGAATAGGCCTTCAGAACAGTTATTTTATTCCTGAAAGAATAGTAAAGGTATTTAGACCAAATAATAATCCTGAAACTCCATATGTGTTATTTCTAGAAGGTAACACATTGCAGTAAAAGAAGTATTAATCAACTTTTTGTTACAAAATTAATAATGGAAGCGCTATACGTGACATTGTCATGTAACTGTTATTCTTCGTAACCAAAGGTAGTAAAAATCAAAACTTGATCCCTTCATCATAAGAGATTGAAATCTATCCCGTCAGCCTTTAAAGTATGAAACCAAGTAATATTTTTGAAGTGCTGTCGATTTCGTTATTTTATTATATATTTATAAAAAATACTCTAAGAGCTGAATATACCTATACTATTTTTATGTTGGTTAGTCAACAAATAAAAGTTATAAATAATTTATTTTTTCAATTTGGCGCCATTATTTCATATCGTCACCATGGCAACCGTTTAAAATTTGAATATATCCGAGTGTGGCGAAGCGAAGCGGAGTCACTTACTAACTTCATGTTGTCTGTCTGTCCGTCCGAGCAAAAACTCGAGAACAGCTAGGACTTTCCAAATTCTGTTTGCACCAATCGACAGGTGACCAAAAAGGCTTGTTTGCTAGTGATTTTGAAACTGATTGGTCAAAGGTCAGCTAAACTAGAGGGTTCTCAAATTTTTTTTAGTAGACTATGAACATTTGTTTTGTTTAGTACTTTTTTTTTACAAATATTAATATTTATCAATAGAATTAATTAAGAATACCATTTCGCCATGTATAACTTTCTTAAGAAATAGGTACATAGCGTGTGTTTGAGTTTTCTCATACTTATACATTTTAGTTCGAGGCTTTGTAGTTAAACTTTGTATAAATTACTATATTTTAAAAATCTTTTTTATAATTCAAGATTGGAGTGATGGCATTTAAAAAGGGTAGAGGTGCAGAACTGGCAGCTGAAGTTGGAAGATATTTTAATTACTCCTGTGGTAGCTGATCTGGTTGGCACATGTCCACAAGTAGCATTAGACGAGCTGAATCCAACAAATACAATTTAATATTGGGCAAACAATTTTTTATTACACAAAGTTTCTAGAAAATTACAATTTTGGACAAACAATCTTACATTTTATATATCTATATAATCTAAACCTTATTCTACCGTGAAGGTGTTAAGGTAATCTTACATTTTTCGTATAAAAACCTAGCCTAACTTAATTGCTGATCGTTTAGCCAGTTAAACTGTTGCCCGGAGAGCACCGCACGGAGGCGATCAGCATCACTCTCCCCTCCCTTCAGTAAATCTTCATTAGAGAGGAGCCCTGAAAAGAGCTGTTTGAGTAGGGACACATCTAAGTACGACGGTCACCATGCTTGGCGCAGACAACTTCCAATAAATATTCGAACTTGTCGATATTGTTTTTCGCGCAATACCGGCGCCACAGGTATTCGCTCAGATGGTCGGCAAAGCTATCGTCATTGTAACGGGGGCGGTTACGGAAGAAATTTTTGGCTGGACGCCACGTTGCCTCAATGCGCTGGGTGTGTGTATCATCCAGCGCTAAAATAAAATAATTAGAAACTTATTAAAATCTACTGTTGTTTTGACTTGCCAACAAAGCGATGCATTGGGTCACTGTGGTTAACCAAGTGATGCTTGTATCCATGTTCAGGCAGGCTTATGTAGCCCCGCCAACCATCGGTATGGATAATGCTGCCAAGCGCCACGTGTTTTAAAATTGCCGGGATGTGTTTAGGCATCCCTACTCTCGTACTTTCAGTGCCCAAACACGGATTCGTCAATCTGAACGACGATGCCTGGACCACCGATCTGACCGCCCCACTCCTGGTTCCGGGAGAAGTGGTCAACGATCATCTCCCTACAATAACGATACCTAAAACATAAATTAGAATGTGCAACTGAATGTTCATAACCAAACATACCAATTGGTCAATGTATGTTGACTAAATGATGCCGGACGAGTGTTGGGATGTCCCACATCCCAGGCCTCACGCCGAGTGTCGTCGTACTGCCAATTCTCCACAAACCCGTACATAATGAAAGCAATGTGGTCGGGAGGCAGCTTGACGCACTCGAACAATGTCCCGGTGGTCGCGGCCTACTGATGTGTGCGGCCCTTTTCTTTCCGGCATCGCTTACACCGGAAACGGCCAAAGGTGTCTTCTTCGATCAAGATGCACGCTCCGTGGCCTTTACGTCGGCAGATACGCTGTGCCGGAACGAACCCTTGATCGTAGGCCCACTGACGCCCTTCGGCGGAGTCCCTCGGCAGACGCCTCACGTTCCAAATGGGCCTTGCAGTCATTGTCTGCTTCAACATAACCAATAAATTCAATAACTATAATTAAATAAACTAATACTTACCAAAAAACCCAAAGAGTAACTTAAAATAAATTAAAACTTTAAAAAGGATGCCACAGCTAAAGGAATGCTCACTACGTGCACAGTCAACTAAATTCAAATTGTAACTTTGGCGACGATGTGAAATAATAGCGCCACTTACGGATAAATTCAAATTTTAAACGGTCGCCATGGTGACGATGTGAAATAATGGCGCCAAATTAAAAAAAAACAATTATTTATAGCTTTTTTATTTGTTGACTAACCAACATAAAAATATTATCATTATACTCAAATCGTAGAGTATTTTTCGCAAAAAAATAAATAAATAACCAAATCGACAGCCGGAATATGACATTTTTACCTTAAAGAAATTTCCGAGAGGTCACTGTTTCAACGAGGATATGATGCAGGTCATTTGATGATAGCTGCAACGTACATAAAGATACTTTTACGTCTAGTATAATAAGAGATTACTCAATATATAAAGTTAGTTTTCACTCTTATAAAGACTTTTGATTAAATACGCCTTATACACAATTATAAAGTAAATAAAGATAAGTATGAATGATTCAGTTGTCTACGGCTATACCAACTTTGAGAGAGAGAGAGAGAGAGAGAGAGAGAGAGAGAGAGAGAGAGAGAGAGAGAGAGAGAGATTAAATAATGTTAAGTACAAAGACTTCATCATAATATAGTTCAGCAACAACACACTTAATCATATTTCCACCGCTAAGTAAACATAGTTCTTGTCGTTTTAATAATTTTTATTGACGATGTAGTTCAATGTTGTGTCATTACTTCAAAGTCTTCTTCTTCTTCTCTCTCTTTTTCTTCTTTGCCTAAACGGCATAGGGTGCCTCTATCTATTTTCTATAGTTGTTTCTGTCTCCTGTCAATCTGTTTACTTCCCGCGTCGTTTACCCTTTCCTTCCTGCCATTTCCTGGTGTCCACATTCTCCTTGGCCTATCAATTGGTCGTCTGCCTTCCATTCTTGCTTCTAGAATTCATCTTGGGATTCGGTGTTCTGCCATTCTTTTTGTATGCCTATATATACCATTTTAACTGTTTATTTTCTATTGTGGTTACTTGAAGTATTTGTTGCAGTTGGTCTCAACGTTGTATCTATTATTCTATCTCTTCTCGTATTCCTAGTTACTTTCCTTAGGTACTTCATTTCCCCCACAGTTATCTTAGATTTGTGCTTGTCTAGCATAGTCCAGCTTTCTGTCCCATAGGTCCAAATTGTAGCATATAGGTAATGTTATATATATATATATATATATATATATATATATATATGTGTGTGTGTGTGTGTGTGTGTGTGTGTGCGTGTGCGTAGCTTTGTTTCTGTCCTTATCTCTCTTTTTCCTATTATACTTCTGTTTATAGTGTAGTATAATTGACTTGCTTTATTCACCCTATTTAATAATTCGCTGTCTATTCTTCCATCATTTGAAATTATTGTTCCTAGATACTCATATCTTTGTATTTCTTCTACGTCTATGTTGTTTAATTTAATTCTTTGTGCTGGTTGGTGTTCTTGCTTCGATATGAGCATTGTTTTTGTTTTTCCGATGTTGATTTTTAGTCCAACTGCTTCTATTTCCCCTTTCCACACGTTCACTGCTGCCTGAAGTTGTTCTTTACTTCTTACTAAGACTACAATATCATCTGCGTAGATCATGTTATGAATTTCCATCGACTCCATGTTTCAATTATCTGTCTTTAGCTTTCTGGTTCTCTGGTTGCTATTTTCAATTACCGTGTTCATAACTAAGATGAATAGCTGTGGGCTGAGACTAGCACCTTGCTTGATCCCTTCCTCCATACTGAATTCTTCTGTCTGTCACCAACGTCAGCTATAAATAATAGTCGACTTATAAAAGCACAGAATGCCTCCTTCATCTTCTATAGCATAATATACTAATTCTATATTATTTTGGGAGCTCTTTGGATTACACCATAGCATTCTTCCCAAAATTTCCTCATATCAGCAAACGTCATCGCCATACACACACACACACACACACACACACACACACACACACACACACACACACACACACACACACACAGCACGCACGCACACGCACGCACGCACGCACGCACGCACGCACGCACGCACGCACGCACGCACGCACGCACGCACGCACGCACGCACGCACGCACGCACGCACGCACGCACGCACGCACCACGCACACGCACGCACACGCACGCACGCACGCACGCACGCACGCACGCACGCACGCACGCACGCACGCACGCACACACACACACACACACACACACACACACACACACATCTTATTCACGATTTTAGGGATCTCTAGGGTCCTAGACCCTAACCCCCATCTCTTCGGTGACCTGGCTTGTGTGATGGTTAGTCTGCTTTGAAGCCACCTTCGTACCGCCTTACGGGGGAATCAAGAGCATAGTTGTAAAGGCCACAGATTGCTGGATTTCCGTGGCCTTGGGCGGTTTCGTGAAGTTGTAATGCGCATTGGGAGATACACTCCTGAATAGTTGGCACATTGCAGTCCTTATATACCACGGAGCGCCAAAGTTGGTTCTGCACCACCTGGGGTTTATTCACATGGGTTTAGCTTCGTAACCTCAAATAGCACAGGCGTACATCATAGTTGATAGAATTACTATGTCAGGAATTTATTAGACCGTGACATCTTGCTGTTTGGGTGCATCAAGCTACCTAAAGCTTGGTGGGCTGCCTTGACTCGTGTCACCATCGTTTCCACGTAAACTCTCTAGGTAAACTTTTTGTCTAAGGTCACTCCGAGGCCTCGTCCGAAGATTTTGATACTGCCTAGGTCACCGTGTCATCTTGTTTTCTTTTTGGTGAAGAACAGGACCGCCGCGCTCTTCTGAGGATTGATCTTGATTCTCCACCTGTCACACCAGTCCTCGACTTGATCTAGCTAATCCTGGACACGCCGTACTACCAGGGAGGCCTCAGCGAGCTTGAAAAAACCGCCGTGTCGTCTGCGAATTGGGCCATCTTCGTGGAGGACGTCGTCGGAATGTCCCTCACGTAGAAGTTAAAGATAGTGGGGGACAGTACCGAGCCTCGGGGGACGTCGACTCGGAAACGCCTCTTTGGTGACTTCACGTCGCCGAACTTGATCCGGAACTTCCTGCCAGATAGGAAAAACCGAATCAACTGCACCATCGGCAACGGGATGTTGCTGGGAAGGTTGCAGCGGTGTACTGCTTCTTGTTAAAGCCTTTCGTGATCTGCTCCACCACCCGAAGGAGTTGGTGGGTGATGGAATAGCCAGGGCGAAACCCAAACTGGTTGTCTGGAAGAAGTTCTAGCTCTTCGACTGCTAGCCTCAAGCGTTGGTGGATTATGCGCACCACCAATTTCCCCAGGTTCGGCAGGAGGCTGACCGGTTGATAATCCTGGGGAAGGTACCTGATTTTTCAGGATTGAAAAAAATCACGATGTCCGCCATCTTCCACTGACTTGAAAAGTCGGGGAGACTCAAGACAGCGTTGGTGATGGTACGCACGTAGACGGCTCCCGTCTTTGGGAGAGCTCTCAGCGCGCGGTTCGAAATGCCATCCGGTTCGGGGGCCTTCCGGAGTGGCAGCGCGCTAATTAGTTGCTGGATTTACGGACATAATGCTGGCTGCAGGTAGTCATCGCAGCCAAGGTTTCACAGGCGTCGCACCATGCGGTCAACGATGGCCATATGGTCAAGATCAGCGCTGCTAATCGCTTGTACTCCTGCTCGTCGGAGTGCAAGAACTTCTCAAGAATTTCTCACAAATCCGTTCCTTCAACTTCAAGCAGAAGATTTCCTCCGTCTCCGGTGCGGACGGGTTTGGTGGCGAAGAGAATAGACTCTTGAATGGAGGTGGTAAGGTGTTGTACCGCCTCTCCCAGGTCTACGCCGGAGCGAATGTCGGGAATTTGTCCCATAGTCTCCTTCAGATGGACTATGAAGGCAGGCTACGAGACACAGGAATGGAATCAAACGTCGTGAGTTCTATATGGAATCCCCAAGGCGAGAAAAATCGGGTTGTAGTCGCTGTCAAGGTCGCTGACGTTCTCGAGGGTATACTGCATGCGGACGCCTTTGAAGATGGCGATATCAAGGACGTCCGGGAGACCAATGAAGCAGAAGTAGATGAGCTCCAGCGGCCCCTTCACTACCAGGTTGCGAGGCTAGGCGTAGCCATGTTCTACCATTGGTGTTTGTGTACCGGCTGTTCCACGAAGGATACTTAGCGTTCAGATCGCCAGCCAAGATGATGGCGACATCTTCGCCGAAGATGGCGTCCAGATCCTCGAGGAGAAACGCTCGGTTGTGGATCGGAAAATTGTAGGCGGCTATGAACCGCATAACTCCGTGATCCCTAGTCTGAAGGCGTATGGCAGTTGCCTCCAAGTGTACGATTGCCGGGAGTGGAGCTGGGTGGTGCTCCACGCATGACCTCATGAACACGGCACTCCCCCTTTTGACTGCTAAGAGTCGGTCGGTGCAGTGACACGTATAATTTGGAAGTCGAATCGCATTTTCGCCCTTGAGATGGGTCTCGTTGACCAAGATGGCATCCAAATTGTAGCGATGCGCAACCTCCAGCTGGCTCTTCTTGTCCTTCAGGCTGTCCGCATTCCAGAAAGCAAGTTGGACGTGGATGGCTTGCTTTGGTCTTTTATTCATTAGCGGGCAGCAGCAGGTTTTGGAAATCTTGGGCATGATTCACGAGCCATCTAAATACCTCTCCCGCGGTGGTTGCTCCGCTCAAAGACTGGAACAACTTCTGCATGTCCAGCCGCTGCAGAAGTTGGAATAAGAACTCCCAGCTCTGGTTAGTGTTCTCGGGCTGAGATGCTAAATCTGCCGATGGGGCTGGTGTCGGGGCAGCAAGAGATGGCTGGGCGTCGGAGACGGCAGCTCCCCTTACCGTCTGAGCGTATGATTGCCCAGAAGCAGGAGTGCGTCATGCGGGGCTGGTGTTCGCGGTGGACCCGGAGCTGGAGCTGGTGCCTGCCGGGATAGTAAGAGAGGGTGCGACCAAAGAAAAACTGGGCATCCCTGGTAGCTTGTTACATGTGAACCGCCCCAGTTGGTGCACACAGCTAGCGTCTTTCGGTTCTCGTCTCGTGCGTTGGTATGATATGGGCCTACACACTTCACACAGCGCAGTGCCGCGAAGCAGTTCCGTTGGGCGTGCCCAAACTTCTGGTAGCAATTACACTGCCCAACGTTTTTCTTCTTATGTGGTTGTTCTGCCTAAACAACCACCCGCATACGAAGACAAAGGGCATCGGCTTCTTGTCCCTCATTTTCTTCATACTGCGCATTGTCCACACGGGAATCCCTTACTGACAGAGGTCTTCTTCGACCATCTCGTCTGGGAGCGTCTCAGGTAGCACTGCACGAAGTGGTTTCTCAAAGGACAGCTGATGGATATGAAAAGGAATGTTGTTGCTTTCCATTATTTTAGTCATCCCCCGGTAGTCGTCGGCTGTACACGGCTATATTATAATCGAATCAGTTTGGTTTTTGGCCTTGGAGAAATTCAGTCTAAAGATTCTGAACCTCTCCAATAGCTGTGGTCAGTAGTTCTTAGAACTACCGGGTGGACTCTCTGCTGCTGTCCATCTTTATTTGGCTCTTCTATTGCGAAGTATCTGTTCGCTATTGTAATATTCGGTATCGGCACCGTCCTCTCTTTTTGCCTTGCACCACGGTATAGTCTTCGTCTGCCCCTGAAAACTCACTCTCACTCACTTCCATTGGCTTTTTGACTCCTTGGTTGCTTCCGGCTTCCGGTAAAGCCGTTCTTGAGATGAACTGCACATTCTCTTGGGAAGTCGGACTCGCTGTAGGATAGTTGCCTGCCGACGCTGCCGGCGATGGCATCGCTGACTTCGCGGTAGTTGCTACCGAACTAGCTGCGTCTTGGGTTAGGGCCGGTGATGAGGGCGCGGTGTTAGCTGGCGCCGACGGTTGTTGTGTCGGGCTGTTTTACCCTGCGGGGGACGTTACAGGTCCTAATATTCTCAAATCCTCATATCGGGGTGAGCGGCTGGCCATCCTCGGCGCCACCTCCCTGGAGTAAATGATGAGGCCCTCGTAATTGATTTGTGGTAACATTGCTGCCTTGAACTAGGCGATCAGAGCTGCATCCTTACTGTCTAATTTGAACCCTAAGGGGCTGTTTATTTTGCGCTTTTAGCGGAATACCTACCGTCAGTTTGCTGTTGCCCACAAATGCAACGCGTTTCACGCACTTTTTTCCAGGCGGCATGTGTACCAATTGGAAATTTCTATGACGTCACGCAGTGCCAAGAGCAGCCAATGAACGCATGCTCTCTACAATGGTAACTACGAAATTTTTTACCGGCATACCTACGATATAGATAGTTTTTATGTGTTTGGCACTATAAAATTGTGGTAACTATACATAGCCAAATAAAAATTTGTTTTAGTTTTCTAACTAATACTCATATATAGAATCTTTAATAATGAAGCTTTCAAATTTGGTACACAAACTCTTCATTATAAATAAATATACATATATTTTAGCATTTTACATAATTCTATTCCTTAATTGGGTAAAAATGGGAGGTTAATTACAATTATTGATGAGGGTTTTATTAAAAAAACTGCCATGTAAATTGAGTACACATACAAAAACCTTTATTAAAGGGAGCACAAATAAGTCTTAATTGTTTTTTATCAAAAATTGAACATTTATTCAAATGATAGAGATACGTCAACAGAAAGAAATAGCGGATTTGGGACGCAGAAAACCCGTACTGTACAGCACGCGCCCTCTACACCCAAAACACTTAACTGCCTCCAGTTATTTAGGCGTTACTGGTCCTATTTTCATTACAAATACCATTAAAGCACAAGTTGTTCTATTTTTGTTTAAATATTTTTCAGTAAATTTCATTATAGTGTTTTCTATTATCCCTAACGGAACGTTTTCTCCTAACTGACCACAATAAATATCCAATTTCTCTTGGTAGGGGCCTACTGAGATATACTCGGTTTGGAATTTTTCTTCCAACCTAGAAAATAGGTCTCTAATGTTCGACAGACAAGCAGTAAATTTAGCCTCTTAATTGTTACAAAATTGGAGGTGACTATAACAGATTACATTATCGTTTCTTAAGATTTATGTATTTTAATATTAAAATTCAAGTCAAGGGCTAGTTTTTGCTCATTTAAACAATCAACAGTTTTAAAACGCATGCAAACGTTGATGGATTTCCAGTCATGGGGCTGTACACAATCTTTTCAATAGAGGCTTAAAACTGGTTGGAATAATTACTCCTAGACTCTTCAAAATATAATAAAATGAACTATTTATCAGTTGGATTAAAATTTCCCCCAGGTTCTTGTGCTAGTCAAGGTAATAATATATTTGTATCTGTTCTAAATCCCACCGTTCTATTATCCCCTTCTTTTTTAAAACTCTCAATTAAAATATAGTCGTCACATGAGTATTAGGAGAAAATTTAACACACATTTCCGGATGAAAGAGCATCAAAATTAAAATCTAAAATTGCAATTATTCAGTGATTCAGAATCGCTCAAAAATAGCTATGAACTTTGTCATCCAAGGCTAAATTGGTATAAACGTACAAAATTGACCGAAAACAATGTTGCGTGCGTAACGCTAATAAAAACGAATAATAACGCCATGAAACGCGGAACTTTAAAGTAATCGATTGGTGTTTATTATGTTGTTTATCAGAGCGTAACACTATTTCACCCAGAGTAACGGATATAAAGTAAATTGTAATGCATAATGCCTTAAACATTAAAACTGACATTTCTTTTTTGATATAATTTTTTTATATACTATAACCGATATTTATCCCAGATTCACACTATTTTAGGTATATACAAACCCGGCACCCCCACCCCCGCCCAACCAAAAATTTGACTAATCAATCATCAATACTTAAATCCCTCGTAGCCACCATATTGCAACGAAATTCTGAACTCCCCCGTAGGCGCACCGTCTCGTAGACGTTCGGAGGGCAGTTTTTTTAAACCCAGCGGTTACGGTCGGACGGCCAACATATGCCTTCGAACGACGCCGCTTGTGCACCTAAGAAAATTAGAACAATGCGGACATTCCAAACGTTTCCAGATGATTCCCGCAGGCTCCAAATAGGCTTTAATATCACGCAGCGAGGTAGCTAGAGAAAATCAAGTGGCGGAGACAAAATATTCTGTACTAGTGCAACATAAATAGGGTTACAAATAAATACAGTGTATTTTACGTTATTAATTCTTTGTGTTGTGTATATAAATATTGTTAAGTAATTTTATTGTACATAAAGGAAATAAGTAGTTAAGTAAATGTACGCGTGTTATTCACCACTGTTCTTCCTACCCTCCTCCTAAAATAATAGAAAAAACAACGTCTTCAATTTTATTGGAATAAACTTCACTTTGGTGGAACTAAAAATCTCTGGCTTATCTTCTTTTTCTAACAAAAAAAAAATTTTTTTGTATCTTTTTAATCGTCAAGAGCTAAATGAGAGACCTGTTGAATACTGTATACAATTCTAAAAATTGTGATCCGATGGATGCTCTCATAGTCATATGAAAGTAAAAGACTATTGTTGTCCTAAACGCACTTGTAACAAAGAACTTAATTAACACCAATCCATGCAGAATTCTCTCTACTTCTTCCAAATTTTCTACATTTAAGGATCAATAATCACATATTTTGATTTAAACCAAGAAGTTTCTTTTAACTGCGACGGCTACAACGATATTTACTCATTTTTAGTGCAATTCAGTAATTGTTATTTTATTTTTAATGAAATTGTACCAATAAAACAACAAATAAAAGATAAATGCTCTAGAATCACATTTTTAAGAAAGTTAAGACCTTTTTCTTACTATATCATTGATTGAAATGTAAAAATGAAAGAAATATTTCAGATTTTCGTTAATTCTACCAAGATGTTTCTTGTACCGCTTAATTTTACCAACTTCTCGTGACCAACAGTTAGAACTTTGTAGACAGAAGTCACCATATACCTATGTAATGAGGAAGCCTAATATATAATTAATAAAAATTATTGGTTCATTTCAAATTTTTGTATTTGAGCCCGCAACTCAACAAAAGAATTTATAAACACGCCTTTTTTATCAGACGCTCATCATTTTAATTTCAATAACCTTTCCAACACTTCTAAAAACCTTCTAGACGGATTACACTATATGAAGTCTTATTTCCGTCATTTAGTTGTTTGTTAACTAGACCTAGTTCTATTCTATCCCCAAAATATGTTCTGAGATGGAGTCGTCCATTAAGAGCGTTAAACGAAGTGTAGAAGAAAATAACCTTTTGAAATGAAGCGTACTTGCGCTGGCTCTATACTAAATATTACTTACAATTAATTCCCTGATTCGTAAATTATTAAAACCAGCATTACGAATCAACTTATGGAACGAACTACGCAATCCGCTGTAGTGATGAAACAATCTTTACTCCATCATATGTAATAATAAGTTGGTAGGATGACTGTTAGATGGCGCCACTATTGACAAATCCATATGATTTTTAGAAATTACTAACCTTCAAATGATCCGTGTCAAAATTTCATGACAATCTGACGTTTAGTTCACAAATTACAGTGGTTTTAGTGACGCTACTTTTGTTATTTTCAAAACAATGAAAAAATCTGAATTTCGTCTGTTGATAAACCATTGCTTTTTAATGGGAAAAATACCGTTAAAGCAAAGCAATGGCTTGACAAGTGTTATTCGGGCTCTGCTCCATCGAGGCAAATGGTAGAGAAGTGGTTTGCCGGTTTTAAACGCGACCGCACAAACACCGCTGAACACTCTGGTCGCCCAAATTCGGCAGTTGTTCCAGAAAACATAAAAAAGTCCACAAAATAGTTTTGGCCGATCATAAATTGAAGTGGGCGAGATAGCTGATACCTTAAAGATATCAGAAGGCAGTGTATTCACCATTTTGTATGAACATTTGTTCATGTGAAACCTCTGTTCGAAATGGATACCGCGTTTGCTCACAGTTGATCAAAAATAACAACGCGTTGACGATTCAGAGCGCTGTTTGGAGCTATTCCAGCGCAATAAAAAGGATTTTTTCACGCGATTTGTGACAATGTGACAATGGATAAATCTATCACTACACTGCAGAGTCAAATCGGCAGTCAGCTGAATGGACAGCAAAGGGCGAAAGCAACCAAAAACGCAAATGTCAGCTGGTAAGGTTTTGGCCTCCGTATTTTAAGATGCGTATGGTATTTTATTCATCGCTTAGCTTGAGAAAGGAAGAACCACCAATAGCAAATATTATATGGCGTTATTGGTGCGTTTGATGAAAGAAATTGTGAAAAAACGACCCCAAATGAAGAAGAAAAAAGTGCTCTTTCATCAAGCCAACGCACTGTGTCACAAGTCGATCGCAACAATGGCAAAATTGCACGAATCGCACTTCGAGTTGCTTCCCCATCTACCGTATTCTTCAGATCTGACTCCCAGAGACTACTACTATTTGCAAACCTAAAAAGAATGCTCCAGGAAAAAATATTTGTCTCCATTTTGAGGCCAAAGATAGATCGTTCTACAAAAAAAAACATCTTAATGAATAAAGTCGAATTTTGCCTAACAGTTGTTGTTTTATTAGTCATCCTTATTGAATGATGCGTTACGTCCATTGAACAGATCCTTCAGCAAATACTGCAAAAGTTACCAAATGGAGTGGAAATCCAATGGACTTCTGCAATATCAGCAAAACTACAAGCAATCCTAGATATAGAAAATATAAGTATGTCTTATTTTTAAGATTAATTTCAACAAGTCATTCGTTAGGTTCAAAGGGTTCAAGGCATATCATATTGTTCACCTTAAAAATGGAAACGCAATCTTTATATAAGAATCAGTAATGGATCATTAAACATTAAGTTAGAAAACCAAAGAATTTCATGCTACTTCGGTAAATGTTTAAACCAAAACTTATGATGTGGTAATCACTTCAGTCTATCACCCATGAAACCATTATGAGTAACCTTAATGTGAAACACATCCATTAGAGATTTAAACTAATAACGACTAAGAGTAAAGAATTACTAGAAGCGATAAAACAATTAAAATGTGATTACAACATACTAACCTACCGATTCAAATAAAACATCGGACTTTATAGATTTATATGTAATACGTAATGCTGTTAGAAATTTCATTTACGTTCATTGTTTAAAATATAAATGTTCCTAAATTCAGCCAGCCAACTAGCAAATCAATAAAATTGATCTCGACAACTCTACCAATCCCTTAAGGATAAAATAAGCAATTAGATAGAGAAGTAAAGGTATTTATAGAGAATACTCGGTAATCTACTTCTAACAACACTATTGATTATCCAAAAACAAAAGGTAATAAGTACCCTAAAGAAATTAAAAAACTTATTATTTATAAAGAAAAACTGGCAATGAACCATAACTCCAGAGGACAAAACTAACTTAAACAACATTATACAGCAACTTGAAAGAAAAACTCAAAAGTATTAAGAATGAGTCAATTAGTAGAATAATAACATGAATTATTCCATCTGAAAGGAGTCTAAGTGATTGAAAATATATGTAGAGATAGCAACTGGACAAAGGAAAATGAACAAAAATCTGAAGAATTTGCTAGGCATCTTAAAGCATTTTCCAAACAAATTAGGGAAATAATTTACTAATTTGCGAATACCATATCTGTGAAGAAATAAATTACTGACCTCTCTAAAACAACTAGCAGACGAAATTTAAAAATATATCAACTCAAAGAAAGCTCCCGAGTTTGATTCCAGGATTGGGAAAGTTTTGAAACATCTTCCAAGTGAACTCGCATTTTATCAATACTTCGTTCAAATTGAGAGACGTCCCTAAGATGTGAAAAGTTGCAAAGCTCTAATAATCCCTAAATCAAGTATATCACCTGATAAAGTTGCATCTTATAGACATATCTCTTCTTATAATTTCAAAAAATGCTATTAGAAGCATAAAATCGTCATTGAAGTAAATAACTTAACTCCAACCCATCAATTTAGATTTAAAGAGGAGCCACTCAATTATTTATCAACTCCACTAGAAAACAAAATAGTCGCTTAGCAATCTTCCTTGATGTGTGGAAGTGTGACATGAAAGATTAAAATATGAGAGCGAATTAGAAGGTCTTCCTAGAGACCACGATACCCTTGACCTGCTACACTAGCGCGCGACGGTGCTGGGTTCGACTTCCAGGTCAACAGCAATAGCAAACACCAAATCCTCTCCAGTCGCCATACAAACGCCTTTGGAGGTTGTAAAATACATTTTCCTTCTTCTACATTAACGGGTTAGGTTAGCCACCTGCCCAGGGTACGTCCAACATGGCTCATAGTTTTCCATGATGGTGTAGTTATAAACAGGCTTAGTAGCCTATATAATGGTAGAAGAATTTTGACTTTGATATTGGGTGGTAAAAACAAGAAAGTGGCGCTAACGCGCAACAAACACTACATACGCACAAGAGATGACGAAGAGCTAGCCGTGCGCAACATTCCATAGTTTAATGGTAACGTAATGTAATTCATAGAAACCTTTATACTTGAAAACATTAGTCGCGCAGTAGAGAGTAATAAGGGTAAAAGTATGGAAGTCCCACTAACGTAAGTTACTAAGTCACATATTGACCCAGTATAGAACACGCACCATGCATCCACGAAAGCACTACAAGTAGAGAGAACGCTTCAAGAAGAGAAGAACAAATTTAACAAATGAAAGCCAATCTGGTCGCCCATCAACAGACCAACGCATTTAGTGGATCCTTTGATCTATAGTCATCTGATTACCACAATTCTGTCCCTTAAAGGCGTGGAAATAAAATTGTTATAAAGAAATTGCCTTTACTTTCTGATTCACCTATGCATGCTCTTATCCAAACAATATACCCAATTATTAGAACCATATATTTCAGACAATTCTTATTCTGAAATAAAAGAAATTCACACAGGGTTACAAAATAGTGTTTTAGAACCTGTGCTGTATCTGTAACTAGAACATAATATTCAAATACCATATGCAAATTCAGTAAAATATTCGAGTGTTACTTCTGACGCAAAACTGAGCTGGAAAGCCCATGTCAATAGCTTGGTACCAGATACAGTGTATTGGTTCCTTGGAAAACATTCTACTCTACCAATAGATAATAAAATATTACTATATAAACAAGTAGTTAAACCCGTATGGACGTATGGCATACAACTTTGGGATTATGTTATAAGTAATATGCTCAGCATCTAGAGATTTCAGAATAGAATGCTAAGGAAAATAGCCAATACTCTTTGGTACTTTAGAAACAGTGACTTTCACCGAGACAATGAACAAACACTGTTAACTGGACTATCACTAAGTTCACCAAAAGTTATAAGCAATGACTTCCTCAACATGTAAACATCAAAATCATCCAACCAAGCCCTCTTAGTGGTGATGGTGTAAAGCAAAGTATGATATAGGTTAAGGAGTGCTAGTGAATACATGCTTACGTTCAAAACATTTAAGTGTAGTAAATTTAAAAATAATAAAATTATTCATTGATTAATCTTTAATTAGATTGTAATATTAATAAATGTCCACCTCGTGGGGTTCATCAAAAAAATTTTGGGCAAATATGGCTTTGGTGTGATAACACAAGATTTAACAAGAATCATTGCACCAACAGTATAGTTAAATAAATAAAATTCGATATCTTTGCTTGTCTAAAAATAACTAGATTAAGAACTACATTTATTCAACGATGGAAATTGCAGTCTCGCTGTTTTATGAGATTATACATGTTGCCCCTGTACTGAATAAGAATGAAGCCTTTGCAGTTAACAATGCTAAAAGACATAGAAGAAGAGACTTTTATCACATGTTCTTGTCTCTAACAAATATTTCAAGTCCAAGAACGGAATATCCAAACATCATTTTCGAACAATTCGTCGATTTATAATTTACGTTAATGTATTTATCGTTGTTTATCAAAATTGACCTTCTATAAACTTGTTTGGAATCTATTTCCCACAAATGTTGACGTTTCTCTCACCTACCTACCACTTAGAGCTGTAATTCAACAAATACCAATGAATTCTACAATCTGTGAAATCTCTTTGACTTCTCTCATTACCAAAGTTCACACACTAAAACTACATACTAGTAAATTCATTAGTAAATAACTTTTGCATGTTTTATTCCTTCAAATTTTGGGGTTTATGTTAACAGACGTTCATTTAAGGAGCTTTCATCAGATCAAGGCTACTTATCTTTAGTCGAGCAGTAAATCAACATAATCTCTATGAATTATAACCTTCTTAATCTCTTGGCACCTTTCATCCTCCGTTATTTCGGTACCGACTGCTAATTGCAAAGTTTTTCCAGTACATGTGCTCAAATCCCACTTTTTTCTTGGCATTTTTCGTCTGCATATATAAGGATTTTTGGTCTTTTAAAAAGAGTTTTATTTATGTTTTATGAACAATTCTTAACTTTGGCTTCATTTTTTTGTAGGTACACTAAAACGAGTACAAATTGAAAAAGTTTTTAAATATTCCTTTAAACTGAGTTAGTTTTTGAATAAATTGTTTGCAAATTTTTTCAATAAATTTTTTCCTTAAATTTTTAAAATGATCTTCAACGATATTCTAGTGGGTTAAAATATTTATATAACAATTATTCTTAATTCTTATCACTTAAAATAATAATAAAATTATCTTAGAAACATTTTCAACATTTCTGCTTTAGTTATAGACATGTTCTATAGTGAAAAGGGATATGGATATATTCAAACAATATGTTAAAGAAAAACCACTATTTCCCGCATATTTTATTTCATATACTAAAATAATTTACAAAATCTTCATAGAACTTGTAATAATAGGCAAAAAGTTTATACTTATCACAATCCATTTTGCAATATCTATACTCATTGCTACTAAAAGGTTGTATTATTAAAAATACTTCAATACTTGCACATATATAACAGGGAATGTAAATCAAGGAACTTCATTACTAGTCATGTTTCACAGTTTTCTGTGGATACGTCCAACACAATGCCAATTGAGTGCTGCACAGAAACAACCCAAGAGCATTTTGGAACTGCAAATATAAAAGTGAGCTACTAACACAACTAAACTAATTAAATACTCACGATCATGAAATCATTCAGTAAGATAATGCCATAAATCAGCCACAAGAATGAGACGATTGTGGCGCAGAAGGTGATGGGGAAGGGGATGCTAGATGCATCCTTCTTTTTAATAATCTCATTCTACAACAAAATCTCTCACTCTAGTTACTTTATAACAACAAAACACTCCTCACCAGCTCTATTAATGGACTACCCATCAACAGCAACATCAGAATGGTGACTATGAAACCAAACCGGTACTCTATCAATTTTGGATCTTCCCATCTCTCGTAGCCTAGCAGGACAGCAATCAATACTGATCCATATGTTAATGGCTTGTGCACTTCCAAGCTCTTGTCTTCGGAATAGGCGTAATAAAATACTGTGTACAGAATGTTCAAAATCACTGCCGCCACATTCACTGCCAGCATTGCTTGGTCTTGAAGTAGCAAGGAGTACTTCAACATTAAAATTCCACTAAAAAATACTATACTTAATATAAAATTTCAATAATCATTTATTTCAATCTTATTGAAATCCATAATTATTAAATCAAGTATTTTAATTAAGACTAACAATATTGTTCAAGCTAAATAATTACAATTAAAATAATAAAAAAATGATTTATTTGACACAACTAGTACAAGATACAAGAAACATCGCACAGCCTCAGTTCACTTCAAAATGAGTACCTTGGAACCTCATACAATTCCCCCATTATCATTTCCACTATTCAAAACATTTTGTAAGGTCTTGGCAGCCTGAAATTTCTTCCTTTCAAAGATGGTTTAAGTTTTGGGGCGGCAAATCATAGCCAGTTTCCTCCCGTATAGTTCCTTTCACGTCTAAAAAAACTAACATCATTAGCTTTCTAATCGTAAGGGCGTGGTTGAGGCACATAGCTGCGATACGGACGGACCTGTGTTCAATCCCAAGCCTCAGATGGCTAGCGTCTAGATCAAAGACGTAAGGGACACAAAAGAATATTGCGCATCAATAGCGCTGGATATCGCGTAGACGTTCAATAACGCGTGGTAGCCCAGAATCATAAGAAAACTAGCCAAGAGAAATTGTAGATAAAATCTACTCTCACACAGTTCTAAATTGGAGACGATATCACAATGCGGCAAGTCACGAAAAGATACCCTCGGGATTCGTGCTCAGGACCGGTATACTAAAAACTGCTATACGAAAGTAGATTTAGAAGTTCAGTTGTTTCGAGGATGCAACATCATAGAGTTCGTGAACGACCTGCTGATAGTTTGGGTGACGCAATTCAAAAACTTGGAAGGCGAGTGGTAATAAAAATTTAAAAAATTATAATACAACGCTCAAAAGACCGAACGATTTTTTTCAGAATGCGACCCACTTTCTTGCTCGACGGTGAGCCTATTTACTGCAAGAATCACATTTAGTACAATAATCAGCTTTCGTGGAAGAGTCACATATAGGCAGTTTGTAACAAATTTCTTACTGGAGCAAGCAGTACAGCCGGCGATGTTATACGCAGATAAAATATTGGTGGAAGAGTGTAAAGTCAGAGGCTTACTAAGCGTACAAAAAATACTATCAAGGTGGCAAGTACTTACAACACCGTAGCCACTGAAAGGGTGTTACTATTGAGTCACTTACCACCTATGCATTTTATATCACAGAAGGAGACTGACAACCAAGCTGAAGCAGCAATTTCAAGAGGAACTGGGGCTGCAACCAGGTGAGATCGAGAGAAAGCGACCATAAAGGAGACGGGACATTCGACTGAGTGAGATGGCATTCCATTCAGCGAGGAGTCTAAGGCGCGACAACTGTGCTGTTACGTAGACGAATCGCGGGTAGACTACGGGAAAGCAAAGGCAGTGTTCGTGGTCATGCAAGGAGAACGAGAAATCCACCATGGACAAGACAAGCTCCCAGATTGGTCGAAATTTTGAATCTTACAAAGACGCTGTTGGCCAAAAACAAGATCCGATTCCATTGAATCAATATACATGTCGGAACTCCGGAGAACGAGCGTGTGAACCAACTAGCCAAAGAGGCAGCAACAAGACCAGGATCGCCGATTTCCGAGACAGTTCCATGGGGCTTGTAAATAACCGGTTCCGAGCTTAAACGAGAACAAGATGAGAGCAAAGATGGCAAGCAACAGAGATGGGGTGACGTGCACGGATATTCATCCCCACAGTCGACTCAGTGTACTATCCAGTTTATCACTGAACATGACAACTTTCGGATCTACTTCATAAGAACTGGGAAGTAGACGGAGGGCCAAAACCGATATGCATGTGAGGAGCAATAGTCACAAACGCGAGAAGAAATTGAAGGACTTTCGGCAGTGCACCAGTGGTGAACGGCTCTTGCGGTATCCGCGGAACGGTGCTAGAAATTACGCGAATTTGTAACGAGCGCGAGGAGGTTGGGAAAATTAGCGCGGCTTCAATGCTTATTTTGTCGCCCTTGAATTCGTTTACTCAAAATAAAATAATTTCATAGCAATCACATAAGTAACCCAACGTAAAGACCTTTCGTGGATTTATTTTGTTTTCCTTAAAAAAATTTGAATCACACTACAAATTTACTCCATTTTGCATTGTTGTTGCACTGTTGAAGCGATTGTATTTAAAAAAGATGTCAAAAAACTAATTAGTGTTAGAATGATCTGTGTAACTACGGAATATTCATCTATAAGAAGAAAATTTTTTGATAACATCTATAGTAGTCATTGTTTTCTATAAGTATAGAAAAGAAGAACGACAGGATAGACCCCTTTAGCCTGTAATGCCACCTGTAGCTAACTAAAAAGTAAAAAACTTCGAGTTCTAAAAATGAACATTATTATAATCAAAACCTTATTTACCTTTCGATGTTAAGGTGTTACATTTAGTCAATCTTAATATATTTCACTTAAACTTATTACAAATTAAAAATTAAAATACTGTCTGTTTTTTTTTACTTAACTATATATTCTCTTGGACCATTCCTTTTTATTCCTTGCCTCTCTTTTCCCTTCATTCCAAGTCAGTCCTATTTGATTCAAATTCTCTGCTACGTCTTTATCTCAGGATTTCATTGGTCTACCTTTGCCGCTTTTCTGTTGTACTCTTGTCTCCCATATTCTTCTTGTTATTCTCTTCTCGTCCATCCTTACTGTGTCCGAACCATCTCAATTGCTGTTTTTAATACTTTTTGTCACTGGTTCTACTCCTAATTCTTCTCTAACTACCTCATATCTAATTCTATCTCGTCTTGTTATCCCTTTTATTCCTCGTAAGTATTTCATCTCTACCGCCTGTATATTACTTTTCAGTTGTTTCGTCAGGACCCAGCTCTCGCTCCCATATATTAATATAGGTTTAAAGATTGTTTTGTATACTGTAATTTTCGTTTGCTTTGATATTTCCTTTTTCCTTATAAAAGTGTTAAGTGCGTGGTATACCTTCATCGCATTTTCTATTCTTTCATTTATTTCGGCCCTGATGCTTCCAATGGGCTGAATTGTCACTCCCAAGTATTTAAATGCTCGTACTTGCTCAATTTCTTTCTTGTTTATTTTTATTTTTATTGGTGTGTCCATACCCTTATTACCTAAAACCTTAACCTTGGTCTTCTCCGCATTTATTTTTAATTTCTTTTTTCTAAGGCGTCTTCCATACTTCCAAGTTGTGTTGTAGGTCTTGTTTATTTTTGGCGTACATCACTAAATTGTCTGTATATACACTTTCTGATATTTCTACCCTTGTAATGTGTCGATATCCCACTTGTAGTTTTTTCACTTCTCCTACCACTTCTTTCACTTTATCGTCTATTACTAAATTAAACAGCGTTGGGCTTAATACTCCGCCTTATCTCAGTCCTTCTTTTGTAAGTAAATTCTTTTAATTGTATGTTTTCTGTTCTCACTATATTTCATGAATTTTTGTACACACTCCTGATACAATTTATCAATTTATCATTTATTTTTCTGCGTTTTAGACTATTCCGGACTATTGTCTTGGACACGATATAGAATGCTTTTTCTTTTTCTTTTGTCTGTAATGAATTTTTCTATTAGTTGTTTTAATACAAATATGTGGTCTTATGTTCCTTTCCTGAACCCACACTGTGAATCTTCTAATTGGCTTTCAATTTCATTTCTAGTACACTCTCATACAGTTTTGCTATTATCGGTAGCAAGGTAATTCACCTATAATTGGAACAATCTCTTCTATCTTCTTTTTTAAATATCGGTAGAAGTACTCCTATCTCCCACTCATTGGAGATCTTTTCTTCTTGCCATGTATTACTAATATAATTTGTATTACTGCCAATAGCAGTTCCATTGAATTTAGAACCTTATGTTCTTCAAAGTTCAATGATACAACTATTAAAAAAATGATTACTAAACCGTAATACATTAAATTACTCTGCACAGATGATGCTCTTGTTTTAAATCAGGTATTCCAAAAGTTGCTCAAGTTCTTAGAAATTTTTTGATATTATTTCTGGACTTCTGGAGTCAGGAGATTCTCTCTCTCTCTATCCAGCGTTTGTTGTCCGTAGGTGAACATACGCCTCCTCCATTCCCTCCATTTGTTTCTATCCTGTGCTACGTTCATCCATCCCCTTCCTGCCACTTTCCTGATGTCATCGTACCATCTTAGTATGGGCCTTACTGGGTTTCGTTTTTCTCCCCATGGTTTCCATTCAGTCGTTTTTCTTGTCCATTTCTTCTTCTCCATCCTCGCTATATGTCCTGCCCATCTCCACTTTGCTTGTATTATTTTGTTTTTGACATCTTCCATTTTGGTTCGTTCTCTAATCCATTTTATCGACTTTTTGTCTATCAGTTTTATGTTGAGGATCGCTCTTTCCATGTGTCGTTGGGTAGTTTGCATCTTACTCATGGTCTTCTTTGTCATTGCCCATGTTTCAACTCCGTATAGCAAGACCGGTATTACACATCGGTTTAATAGTTTTATCTTCATGTGTATCTTAAATCTTTTTTCTTTACTCTCTAATATATGTTTCAATCTTCCCTACGCTGTCCATGCGAGTCTAATGCGTCTAGTTACATCTGCCGTTTGCATTTTCCTGTCTACTCGCAGGTTTTGTCCCAGGTATATATATTGTTCTACTTCTTCTATAGTTTCCCCATTTAGCGTAATGGAACCGTCATCTTGGTTAGAGGATCTCTTCATTATTTTGTTTTGTCATATTCATAGTTAGTCCTATTTCTTTTGATTTTTCGTTCAGTTCTTCCATCATCTCCTGCAGTTCCAATCGATTTTCTGCAATAAGCACTACATCGTCTGCGTATCTTAGTGTATTTAATTTTCGCCCTTCTATATTAATACCACGGTTCTCCCAATTAAGGTTTTTGAATATGTCCTCCATTGCCAGTGTGAAGAGCTTTTGCGATATAGAGTCTCCTTGCCTTATTCCTCTTTGGATTTTTATTTTCTCTGTTTCTGAGTGTAATTTCGCAGTGCTTGTTGCTTCCTTGTATATATTTTCGATGAGTTCTATGTATCTGGAATCCACTCTGCTGTTTTGTAATGAGTTTATAATTGCCCATATTTCTATCGAGTCAAATGCCTTATTATAATCTATAAAAGCTAGATATATGTCCTTGTTGTATTCTGTTGTTTTCTCGATGATGTTTCGGAGTGACTGTATGTGATCCAAAGTATTGTACCCTTTTCTAAAACCTGCTTGTTCGGTGTTTTGATACTGTTCGAATTCGCTTGTTAATCTTGTTGTTATTATTTTCGTCAGCATCTTATATACTTGCTATAAAAGACTTATTGGCCTATAGTTTCCTAGATCTGACTTATCTCCTTTCTTATGTAACAGCACAATTATGGCGTTGTTCCAATTTTGTGGTATTTTCCGTTCTTCCAAGCATTTATTTAGTATCTTTAGGTTTTTTATTAATTGTTCTCCTCCGTATTTAATAAGTTCCGGGATTATTCCGTCTTCTCCCGGTGCTCTGTTTAATTTCATTTCCCTAATTGCGTTTTCTATTTCGTCTGCTTCTATTTCCGGCATTTCTTCCGATCCGACGTTAAGAATATGTCTTCTTTTTATTTTATCTGGTTTTTTTACCTTGGCGCTGTACAGCTTTTGATAAAAGTTTTTTGTTGTGTGAATGATTTCTTTTCTATCATACGTTATTGTGTCGTCTTCTTTTTTCAGATGGCTAATGATGTTGATATTTGTGTTTATTTTTCTTCTCAGCACTTTTAAGCTTTTGTTTTCTTCAATTGTTTTCTCTATTAAAACCTCTGTATTTCTTCTGATATCTTCTTTATTTTCTTCGTACAGTTTTGTTTAGTTCCGTGTATTCTACCGTACCTCGTTTACCTTGGCTTGCTAATTCTTGCCTTTTTCTAATAGTTGTTTTGTTTCGTTCCTGATATTTTTACATTTTTGTTTTTGTTGTTTAGCTGTTTTCTTTCCTGCTTGTAATATTGCATTCGTCATCTTTTTATTTATTTGTTCTATTGTGTCTTGTTTCTAATTCTGCTGTACCAGAGGTTTTCTCAATTCTATTCTGTATTCGTTGGTTTTTCTTTAAGAAGTTCTCTATCTATTTCTTGTTTATTTTTCTTTATTAGTTTTATTCGTTCCTTTTGTGCATTTATCCTTATATTTCCTCTTACTAATCTGTGATCACTGCTTGTTGGGTATTTGTTAATTACCGTCACATCTGTAACTAGATAGATGTTTATGGGATGATATAATAAAGTCGATCTCATTTTTTGTAGTTCCATTCGGGGCTCTCCACGTCCACTTTCTTCCTTCCTTCTTTTTGAAGAAGGTATTCATAATATATAGGTTTTGTCTTTCTGTGTATTGGACTAATGTTTGGCCTCTTTGGTTTCTCTGCCTTATTCCAAAGTATCCCACTGATTTCTCATTATTTTCTTTCTTTCCTACTATGGCATTAAAATCTCCAATTATGATATAGTGGTGTGTTTTGTTTAATGTTATTGCGGCATTTATCTCTTCGTAAAACTGATCGACTTCTTCATCTTCGTGTGTCGATGTGGGCGCGTATACCTAAATTATTTTAAGATTGTATCTGTTGGATATTTGAAGTATTAGGTATGCCACTCTTGCTGAGATAGATCTTATTTCTTTTATGTTTTGTTCTACCTTTTTGTGTATCATAAATCCAACTCCCGCTGTGTTATTTTCTAGTATACTTTTGGTATGATATAATGTATTTCCAGATGATAGTTTTGTACACTGTTCATCTTTTCTTCTTGTCTCACTTAGTCCTATTATGTCCCATCTTTTATCTTTAATTTCATTTTCAAATTCTACTAGTCGTTCTTCAGTTCTGAGGGTCTGTGCGTTGTACGTAGCTATAGTCAACTTCGTCGTCATTTGGCAACCTTTCCTCATCCGGTGATTCTTCGCACCCTCTGGTTGTCGGTAGGATTCACCGCTGCCGTGGTGAGCAACTTTCAACCTGCCGGGGACTGAGGGCCTTTCGTTTATTTGTGTAGTCAGGAGATTAAAAACATACAAATGATGTCATCTTATCAGATCCAAAAACCTGTCTTGAGACAGTGAAGAGATTTGCCTCATAAGGCACTGGTTTTCTGGTAATTATTTGAGCAAGTATATTAATTTAGGTAACAGCATGTCCTCTGCAAAATCTGTTGTCGGCCACATATGTGACTATTGGTAGAGATCTAGGAAAGACTTGATTTATTTCATCTTCATATAATTCGCTAAATCTGTCCTTTGTTTTTATCAGTCTTTGCAACCTATACTCGCTAATTTATCTGTTTTAGACATTTACTTTCTTTGAACTTCTTAGCCACCCCCTATTTGGTACCGTTATGCAATCTTACTGCTCCTGTTGATATGATGGATATCAAAGAGCCATTGTATATATTTGCGATTGTTGACACTGGTATTGCATTAAATAGTCTGTCTCTGTGACAAGGTTCATTTGCTCTTCATTTGTATCCAAACATGTGTGGGCCAAAGCACAAAGAAATTAGTAAGATATTGTTCCACTCTTCTTATTCTTCATAATGTTAACCTTTAGCCTGTTGTTACTTTCTCCATCTTTTAGGTGGTTTTCCTGCTCCTCGTTTTCCAGGTGGTAAAGTGCCTAACCCTGCAAACCATTTCATCTGTGTACATGCTTGTTGCATGATAGTTCCATGTTTTTCTTCTCATTGTTACTCAACCTCCTATTTTCGGAGACCAGTACTTTTCTTTTATTGTTTCACTTCTAACTCTACCAAGTCTAGTATTGCCCATTATTTTACGCAGTTTTAATGTCTACTGTTTTGGCCATTTAGATTGTTTTTGAAATATCTACTTGCGCTTGCTTGAACAACGTGTGTAACTGTAGGACAAACAATCGTTTTGTATATGTGCCCTTAGTTTCACTCTTTAAAACTTATGGTGCCATATATTATTTAAATATTCTAATATGCTCATGCCTTTGTCAACTTGTTTCCTGATCTCTGCTTGTAAATTACTTATTTATTATCTTTATTCCTACATAATCAAAATTTGTCACTTGTTCAATAATTCCCCCTCTATTTCTAATTTACATTATACAGATTCCTTACTCATTGTCATCAAATTCGTTATATTCGCTGATATTTTTGAATTAAACTTCTGACAGGTGAGATATAACATGCAATAAACGTTAAGATCATTATCAGCAAAATATAATATGTTATATTGAAATCTTTGTTACTCATCCTATATCCCTTTATGTTGTACATCTTTTATGATCTCATTTATAATCAGATTACATTAAAAGGGTATTAGCAAATCGTTTTGCCAGATTCTTCACTCATCAGTACACTCTCTGACAATTTTCCATTTATTTTAATTTTTATCTTATTTTTTTTGTATATACATTTGATGAGCTAACATCGATTATCAGAAACATTATAGTATTTAATAATTATCAGTATGTTTTGTAGTAAGTACAAATTCAATGCTTTCTCTATATTTACAAAGTAGATAAATGCTGTTATATTACATTCCAAGGATTTTCCAACAATTAACTATAATAAATATGGAATCTGTGCATGAGCGGCCTTTATGAAATTCCTATTGTTCACATATTAGGATTAGCCACTGGAGTTTATACTCGATAACTCTTATTAATTTTAATACAGTGCTGAGAGAAAAATGTCTCTATAGTTGATAGTTATCCTTTTTAAAAAGAAGTGTTAATAAACATCTTTTGTATTAAATTACCATTTCATGCTGTAGAGCTAATCCTAGATATTTTAACATATTATTAGTAATTTTGTACTTCCCTGGACATTTACAATTCTTAAAATATTTAATAGCTTCCAATATTTTTTCTATCTCTGACTGTACTATTATCTTTACGCCCGTCTGTTCTTCTGTCTTTTGTGTGGTGTTACTGTAGTTGTAAAATAATTAACCTACTCTTCCTCACTAATTTCCAAACCCATCTCAATGTACTCTTTGATATCCTTATTTTGATTGCGTAGTAGTCTCCGTAATTTCTTTTGTGACCTTTAAAAGTTGCGTTCCATGTCTTTTGTATATGTTTAGTAGTTGTCTGTAGTTTTGCTTGATGCTCCTTAATGCATCATTTCGGATTGTTACTTATAAAATTATTTAATTGATTTCTGTTTTATATATTAGATGTTTCTATTTTTGTGTTTGTTAATGACTTTACTTTTTCGCACAACTATGTTGTTTTTTTATTTTTATCGTTGATTTTTTAGTTTCTACGAACTCTTTGGCAGTTAGTCCTAGCCAAGCGTTGAGATTGGTTTGATCCTATACTATTGTTCAACGAACTTAAAAAGTTCGTTACTGAATTCTATATGTCTGTCTGTCGGTCGGTCTGTCACAAAATTTGAGATTTTTTAAAATTTGAAAATGGATTCTTACAGGAAATTTTACGCTGATTTCGAATTCGATATTAAAAAATTTCTATCTCGAATAAATTTCGAGCTATTCGACTTCGAATTTCGGGAAAATTTTCGACATTATGATTTTAAATGTGATTCTTATAGGAAATTTTACGCTGAATTCGAAAATGAAATCGAAAACATTTTCAAGGTATTCGTTTTCGAATTTTTCCGAAATCCGAAATCGAAAGGTTTTTTTAAGTTCGTTATGGGCTTGCTTACAGAGCAATCTCTTCGCCGGCCCCATGTTTTATTTTATAATTAACTAACTGGAACCCCACAGGCTTAGTCGACGAAGCCTGATCTAGACGCAAGGTAGTCGTGTAGAACATTCCACATGTTTCTGCGACAATAATCAAAATATTTAAATAATTCAAAAACGGTCAAAGTTAGAAGGCTGATTTTTTGCGCCGAATTGGCAAATATAGTTGTGAATGTGGTGTGCAAGTTTCAAGGAAATAGGTTGAAACGTCTAGGAGGAGATAGAATTATAAGTTTAGAAAGAAAGAAAGAAAGTTGGGAGATAAGACAATTATTATAAGATTGGAACGCTTTTCAAGATATCCTTGAGCAACGACTTAAGTATCCTAATAACCTTCAAACCCCAAATCAAATAGATCAAACTATCTCACACGTAACAAAAACTATCACTGACAGTGTCAACACGGCCACTACCACAACGTACAAACGAAGAGTACACATTGATCATTATTCACCCAAACACATAGTGGATCTAATTAAGCAAAAAGCACACTGCGGAGGAATGGCAGAGAACTAGAAACCCGTAACCAAAAATATGGTAAATAACTTGTCACATCGAATAAAGAAGGAGCTAGATGCCCACCGAATAGAGACTTACGAAAAACATATTAGTAATCTTGAACCAAGAGATCCCGGACTATGGAAGACGACCAAACGTATCCTACGTCAGCCACAAGTGATGCCTCCAATTTCTTCAGGTGCGCAAACATTTAACACCGATGAAGAAAATGTGAAGCCTTCGCAGATCATTTAGAAAAGTGTGGGCCAAAGCACAAAGAAATTAGTAAGATATTGTTCCACTCTTCTTATTCTTCATAATGTTATCCTTTAGCCTGTTGTTACTTTCTCCATCTTTTAGGTGGTTTTCCTGCTCCTCGTTTTCCAGGTGGTAAAGTGTCTAACCCTGCAAACCATTTCATCTGTGTACATGCTTGTTGCATGATAGTTCCATGTTTTTCTTCTCATTGTTACTCAACCTCCTATTTTCGGAGACCAGTACTTTTCTTTTATTGTTTCACTTCTAACTCTACCAAGTCTAGTATTGCCCATTATTTTACGCAGTTTTAATGTCTACTGTTTTGGCCATTTAGATTGTTTTTGAAATATCTACTTGCGCTTGCTTGAACAACGTGTGTAACTGTAGGACAAACAATCGTTTTGTATATGTGCCCTTAGTTTCACTCTTTAAAAACTTATGGTGCCATATATTATTTAAATATTCTAATATGCTCATGCCTTTGTCAACTTGTTTCCTGATCTCTGCTTGTAATTTACTTATTTATTATCTTTATTCCTACATAATCAAAATTTGTCACTTGTTCAATAATTCCCCCTCTATTTCTAATTTACATTATACAGATTCCTTACTCATTGTCATCAAATTCGTTATATTCGCTGATATTTTTGAATTAAACTTCTGACAGGTGAGATATAAGATGCAATAAACGTTAAGATCATTATCAGCAAAATATAATGTTATATTAAAATCTTTGTTACTCATCCTATATCCCTTTATGTTGTACATCTTTTATGATCTCATTTATAATCAGATTACATTAAATGGGTATTAGCAAATCGTTTTGCCAGATTCTTTACTCATCAGTACACTCTCTGACAATTTTCCATTTATTTTGATTTTTATCTTATTTTTTTTGTATGTACATTTGATGAGCTAACATCGATTATTAGAAACATTATAGTATTTAATAATTATCAGTATGTTTTGTAGTAAGTACAAATTCAATGCTTTCTCTATGTTTACAAAGTAGATAAATGCTGTTATATTACATTCCAAGGATTTTCCAACAATTAACTATAATAAATATGGAATTTGTGCATAAGCGGCCTTTATGAAATTCCTATTGTTCACATATTAGGATTAGCCACTGGAGTTTATACTCGATAACTCTTATTAATTTTAATACAGTGCTGAGAGAAAAATGTCTCTATAGTTGCTAGTCATCCTTTTTAAAAAGAAGTGTTAATAAACATCTTTTGTATTAAATTACCATTTCATGCTGTAGAGCTAATCCTAGATATTTTAACATATTATTAGTAATTTTGTACTTCCCTGGACATTTACAATTCTTAAAATATTTAATAGCTTCCAATATTTTTTCTATCTCTGACTGTACTCTGACTTTACGCCCGTCTGTTCTTCTGTCTTTTGTGTGGTGTTACTGTAGTTGTAAAATAATTAACCTACTCTTCCTCACTAATTTCCAAACCCATCTCAATGTACTCTTTGATATCCTAATTTTGATTGCGTAGTAGTCTCCGTAATTTCTTTTGTGACCTTTAAAAATTGCGTTCCATGTCTTTTGTATATGTTTAGTAGTTGTCTGTAGTTTTGCTTGATGCTCCTTAATGCATCATTTCGGATTGTTACTTACAAAATTATTTAATTGATTTCTGTTTTATATATTAGATGTTTCTATTTTTGTGTTTGTTAATGACTTTACTTTTTCGCACAACTATGTTGTTTTTTTATTTTTATCGTTGATTTTTTAGTTTCTACGAACTCTTTGGCAATTAGTCCTAGCCAAGCGTTGAGATTGGTTTGTTCCTATACTATTGTTCAACGAACTTAAAAAGTTCGTTACTGAATTCTATAGGTCTGTCCGTCGGTCGGTCTGTCTGTCGGTTTGTCACAAAATTTGAGATTTTTTAAAATTTGAAAATGGATTCTTATAGGAAATTTTACGCTGATTTCGAATTCGATATTAAAAAATTTCTATCTCAAATAAATATCGAGCTATTCGACTTCGAATTTCGGGAAAATTTTCGACATTACGATTTTAAATGTGATTCTTATAGGAAATTTTACGCTGAATTCGAAAATGAAGTCGAAAAAATTTTCAAGATATTCGATTTCGAATTTTTCCGAAATCCGAAATCGAAAGGTTTTTTTAAGTTCGTTATGGGCTTGCTTACAGAGCAATCTCTTCGCCGGCCCCATGTTTTATTTTATAATTAACTAACTGGGACCCCGCAGGCTTAGTCGACGAAGCCTGATCTAGACGCCAGGTAGTCGTGTAGAACATTCCACATGTTTCTGCGACAATAATCAAAATATTTAAATAATTCAAAAACGGTTAAAGTTAGAAGGCTGATTTTTTGCGCCGAATTAGCAACTATAGTTGTGAATGCGGTGTGCAAGTTTCAAGGAAATAGGTTGAAACGTCTAGGAGGAGATAGAATTATAAGTTTAGAAAGAAACAAAGAAAGTTGGGAGATAAGACAATTATTATAAGATGACAAAACTTTCTGGAGAAAGGAGGCTTTGGAATTGATTTTATGCTTTGGAAACAGAATCAATAATTTTCTTTTGTTTAAGCTAAAAATTTGACAGTTTCTTTTGATTTTGCATTTTAACCATATTTTAACCGAGTTATTCATATTAAAAATGCGATTTTCAAATGAAGAAAAACAAGATATGCTGCAAATTTATTATGCTTCAAATCGGAACCCACTAATTACTTCTGAAAGACGGCAACCACATGCAACCTATTTCTTATTTATGCATAGAAATTTAAGAGATTTCGGTTAATTTGGGAAACCTAGACGTAAATATGGTTCTAGGCCTATCGAACAAAAACAAATTTTACAAATATTAGAGATTCGCCATAATAATTACAATAACGATTTATAATTAATTCTTTACTCCATAGATCCAAAATAATCCTTCAATTTCAACAAGGGAAATTCAAGCTGAGTTACAAATATCCGCTTCAAAAGTATGGAGGGTGCTCAAAAAGCACAAATATCATCCATACAAGAGTTGCATTAGCCAAGTACTTCATCCTGGTGATAATGAGCGACGCGTAGCTTTTTGCACCTTCCTTGTAAATAAGCTACGAGAAAATAGAAATTTTCTGAATGATGTAATTTTTTCCGATGAGAGTAAATTTACTAATATGGGATTGTTTAACCACAACAATAAACATATCTGGGCTACAGAAAATCCTCATCAGTATGTAGAGCGGCGGCCTCAAATTCGTTTATCAAGCAATGTATAGATCGGTGTGTTGAATACCAGAATTATTGGACCATGCATTTACGCGCAAAATTTGAATGCGAACAGTTATTTACATTTTTTAAGAACTTTATTCACCGACTATGTGGACAACATTCCATATGGTTTCGACAGGATGGTGCAGCCCCACCCCATAATTCCAGGGCGGTATTGAAATATTTGTCGGAAATGTTCCCGAATAAAATAATTGCAAATAACGGAGATGTCCGTTGGCCAGCGCGGTCACCAGATTTATGTCCTCTGGATTACTTTGTGTGGGGAACTATGAAAAAGAAAACGTTGAAAAACTGCGCCAAAGAATCATCGCTACTGCGAGGCAAGTTAGAAGGACATCGATTCAAAGATCTATTAATAATTTAAGAAAACGTGGGCAATTATGTTTAGATGGTGCAGGAGCAGCATTTGAACATTTCTTACATTAATTTTATTCAATACGCTTGTTCTCATTTATTTTAAGTTTGTTTCTTCCATGAATAAATTTGTAGCATATCCTGTTTTTCGTCATTTGAAAATCGTGCTTTTAATAAAAATAACTAATCTTCAAAGCAATTCCAACGCCGACTTGGGAAAGTCAGTTATGATAATAATTTTCGATAGTGTCAAAAATAAAAAAATAAAAAAGCAAAATCATGAAGTGTGATACATCCTTGTAATCAGAAAAAAAACTGCACTTGAAATAAAATCCAATATGGCGGCTATAAGAAAAATAAAAGTTGACTATTGTATCTTTGACATTTCAGAGCCGGTAGCAACCGTAATTATATTTTTAGATTCTTTATAAAAGTGTCTAAAGAATGTCTGAATTAAAACCGTGTAATTTGATTTTGATTTAAAAATTAAAAACGAAAATGACATTTTTTAATTTTTTTTCGATATTTCGAGATTCTAGATAAGCATAAAAATACGCAGCTTTGCCCTAATTTAACCCTGTAACTCTCAAGATAACCGAGATCCCCATGGTGAGGCTCGAAAATCGAGCACCCGGTATACACAGGAACTCAGTGATAGAATACAACAAATTAAAACAATACTGGACGCAGAAATGAAAACACAACATAGATTGGTAACAGCAGTGCTAAAAGGGGACACAGAAATGCAAAAAGAAAAAGACTATAAAAGAATACAAATACAGAATCTAAAAAACGATGAAATAAAGTTAAAATATCAAGCAAAAGTAGATGAGGAATTGTCAAAATTAGAACAAGTTAATACCAACTGGACCCTAGACAGAAGATGACAAACATTCAGCAAAACAATTCATAAAATAGCAAAAAAGACATGCAAAACTAGGAAATATAACAAAAACCAACTGAAGAAAACTAGATGGTGGAATAAGAATGTAAGAGAAGCAGTTACGAATAAAAAAATGGCATGGATAAGATTCAGAGAAACTCTAAACCAACAGGACTACGAAGAATATATAAACAAAAAGAATATAGCGAAAGAAGTTGTGAGAGAGGCGAAAAGAAAAACTTGGGAGGAGTTTGGCAGGGAACAACCAAACATACAATACAAATAACTAGAAAATTTTAGAATGTAATAAAAATGCTGAAAGGAAATAAATAAAAAGATAAGGGGCATAAGCAATAACGATAACGAATATAAATCTGAAGTACATGACATATTAGAAATCTGGGCAGACTACTACACAAACAAAAAACAAAAATTGTAAGTAAGAATAGTGTGAATGAAGCAAAAAGGCAGAACGAATCAGATAGCAATGAAAGAACAGATGAAGAAGGGAAAGAATCGCTGAAGGAAATAGAAATAAAAGAACTGGAAGAAGCAATGAAAAACATCAGAATAGGAAAGGCGTGTGGACGGGATGGCATTGAACCAGAAATGATAAAGTATTTGGGGGACAAAGGAAAGGGATGGATTCTGAAAATAATCAATGAGGCATGGCAGACAAAAGAAATCACAGAGAATTGACAAGAAAATATTATAATCTCGATACACAAGAAGGGCGACTTCACACTTTGTGAGAATTACAGGGCCGTCTGCCTATCCTCCTCCAGTTTTAAATTATATACAAAAGTAATAGGAAGAAGATTAAGGAAAATAATTGATAGCAAACTAGCAGATGAACAAGTGGCTTACAGGACGGGAAGACAGACTTGATAGAAAAAAAGAAGAAAAACTGTAATTTTCATAGACATAAAAGCAGCTTTTGATACAATACACAGAAAGATAATGTGGAGATGCCTCAAGCAGTTAGAAGTTTAAGCAAAGTTGATATGAGTAATGAAGAGTATATATAATGACGTAAAGGGAGTGATCAAGATAAATGGAGAGGAATCAACAAAATTTAAAATGGAATAAAACAAGGAGACAGCCTCAGTCCCCTGCTGTTCATAGTCGTGATGGAGATTATTAAGAAACACCCGAGTGAAATCTATACAACAACAAACGATGATAGGATATAACAGATTAGCACCAGTAAGAGTCGATTGCCTCATGTACGCGGATGACATAGTCCTAATATCAGACATCTACAGAAAAATGAGAGAACCAACGAAAATATGGTCTGAAGAGATAGATAAACCGGGAATGGAGGTTAACACGAATAAATTTAAAATGATGATAATTAACGATAAGACACGAGAAGAAGAAAGAAGAATAGAAATTAAAGGAAAAGAAATAGAAAAAGTAACGGCATATGATTACTTAGGCAGTATAATATCAGACGACGGTAAAATAGACCTAGAGATAACCAAAAGAACTAATACAAGGAGGAAGATCTACTACGCATTAAATAAAACTATTTTTGGAAAACGGGAAATAGATAGAAAAACGAAGCTATGGGTCTATAACACGATAGTCTTACCTACAATAACATACGCATGTGAAACATGGGTTATACAAGAAAAAATAATTGCCGCAGAAATGAAATACTTTAGAAAAATAACTGGAAAGACAGAGAGAGAAACGAACATATAAGACATATGATAGATCAAGAACAGGTTACAAAAAAGATAGAAAAGAAACAACTATACTGGTATGGCTACATATTGAGAATGGATCACAGTAGACAAGTGAAGAAAACTATTTAAGCAGGTAGGATTGGGAAGAGAAGAAAGGGAAGACCTAGGAAAAACTGGTTACAGAATATAAAGAAAGTGGGCAGAAGAAGAGGAAGACGAAGCAGGAGATGAAAAAATTAGCACTGGACCGGAAAGAATGGGTAGAGAGTAGTTAAGTAGTTAATATCCGACCCCCAAGAGGTACAAGAATACAGAAGAAGAAGAAGATATTACAATCTCCAGGAATTAACATCAGTTTATTAGAAGGTATTCCATTTCAATTTCTTCTTGTAGCCTTGTAAAATACATTCTTTTGTTCTCTTAGTTTATAACGTTTTGGAGCATATATGCTGAATCTATTGAGTTTAGACTGTTATCATTATTATTCTTTCTGAGGCAGCTTTATATGATTGATCCTCCCAATTCCCAACGTGTCCTATCAACCCTCTTCTTTTGTCCAGGCTTAGGACTACCAACAACCATTAGTCATTATACTCTAAATATGAAAAAATATAATGTGGCACAATAGAATATTGAATATAATTAATAGTCCACTCAGATAGCATCAAAACCCCTATACAACTAGTACAACCACCGCAATTAATGGTCGCAAATTAAATACAAAGAATAGATACGACATGAGTAATCATCCAATTCATATTGGTATTGCTTTATATATGTCTATTATTTTCCCAACCATTGCTTCAGTAAAGTGCGGGCAAGTGATCGAAATTGGCTAAATATTTCTGTATGTCGCATTCTAAACAACCCTAAATACAAAATTTCCCACTAAGAAATAATTGTCATCTATTACAAACTTAACGCTACTTGAAAACAAGTTTCGAGGCCAAATTGGTGTTTAAATGTAGCTTACATGTTAAAATAGCAATTATGATTGCCATGCTCTGTTACTGTCTTTCTCTATTCTTAACTTTAAAGCTAAATTATATAAATAGAACTAACATTAAAGTGTTTAATCAGACAGTAACAACGTTGCAATCTAAAATGCATAACATATTAACACAGCACAAATTAAGGTCATCAGATAAACCACAAGGAATTCGCCAGTCAAGTGTTTGCACAACACCAGGAATTGCTTCAATCATCTAGAATAACTATTCATTAGACTTCACAATGTGAAGTTGCCTTGAAAAAGTTAATCTCATGTGAATGACACTGAATGGTCCATTGTTGCAACACGGGGATTTTTCAATCAATATTCTGATGCTAAACTCATGACTATTATACAACACACTTTGTTTCTGAATAAATAAATGGTGGGAACATAATATAATTACATGAACGTCTGAGATTTCAAGAGCGCTTATACTGGCACCATCCATTAGAGTGAATGAACTTTCAGGAGAGACTGGAAAGGTGTTTTTTGCTCTCGTGTAGAATAGACATGACTATCTGTTTAAAAAATTAACTATTAAAAAGAAAAAATAGAGTTGTAATATACAACTTGCTCGCACCGATTTTAATATGAAATCTGAAAAGTGATATCACAGTTAGCAAACCTTATCTTTTAAAACCTTTTAAATATATTGTTACATATCTTTAGAATCCAAATTTGACCACAAATTTGGCCGCAATCGGTTCACCAATTTTACCAAAAAAGAGCTGCGATGTGCTCACTTACACTACAAGGAAGGTCATGTAAACCTACTTACACAACCAAGCCGCCAATGAATGGCATTGCGGAGACGCCGGCAGTACTTTTCTTATTGTAAATATCCTTGCAAATCACCGTCCCAGCGAAGAACTGCCCGATGGTCACGACGCTCGCCACGGAGCCCACCAGGCCCTTATAGGGCTGCAGAGACGCAGACAGGTCTTCCATCTCGATCACTGCAAAATTATAAAATTATCTGCTGGCCCAGCAAACGAAGCCCGAATAAATCGGCCCCCCAATTACGCCGGCAATGACCTGCTATTAACCTAATAGGGCGACTCACACTCAATGGCCAGCCAACGGGAGCCGCTGATTTATCTGCGGCGACGACGCGATACGGACAAACTACAGCGTTGATAAGCGGCCAATTCGGGCCACGTGCGGCTTGGCATGTCGTCACAAGGCGTCAGCGGAATCGTGCGCTTGAAGGATGCAAATTACACTGGTAACTATATTTATTTTTTCCGAAAATATTATCCACTGAATATAAATAAAATTATATTTTCATTTTCGCTGATAATGGCATTAAAAAATTATATTAATTAAAGAAAATAATGAGTGAAGAATCTAAAAACTCCGTTTGATGATAATCACAGATTACGTATTCTTAGATAGGAAACTGCCGTGTCAGCATGTATGTAGAATCCAGTAGCGATCCCAACGAACGCAGGGACAAGTTTTAGCCAAGAAATATACCAGTCGGCCCGTTTTAAATAGAAAACTGCCATACCAACACCGAAAACAGCGCCCTCGGTGACGTCAAGGAAAAGTAATTATATATGCTATAATTATTAAGTGGAGTCACTTACTAACTTCATGTTGTCCGTCTGTCCGTCAATCCGAGCAATAACTCGAGAACTACTGGGAATTTCCAAATTCTGTTTTCAGCAATCGACAGGTGACCAAATAGGCTTGTTTGTTAGTTATTTTGAAACTGATTGGTCAAAGGTCAGCTAAACTAGAGGGTTCTCAAATTTTGGAGACTGCTTTGCCACTTCGCTATGCGTTGCAAGCTTTGCAGGTTTATTTTTAAATATTTTAATATTTATTACTTTAAGGGAAAGTGTAAATGATAATTACTATTAAAGCAACAATGATTACCCTTTCTCTCACAGTATAGGAAATGATTACATGATACATATGTAAAAAAATATTTTATTATAATTATTAGTCATTATTTACAATAAATCAGTTATGATAAATTAACACATAATACATAAACCATATGGTAATTCACTATTAATACGTAAAATTTTTTTCAATGGCGTCTTTGCTTTCTACTTTTAGCAGCATCCTCAACTTCTCCATCATTTTCAGGTAATACTAAAATCACCTTATTCATTATAATAATTCAATCGTCTTATAGCTTACACTCCAAATGCAATATAGGAACAGCATCCCTCCTAAGTCCTCTCGCGGTCTTTTGCTTTCGTTGTCGTTACATCCAGGAACACATGTATTTTCATATTTTACTTCCATCATAAACCAGACACACGCCCAAGCAATCAACCGCAAATACACACAACAAAACGATCTGTAAACGACAATCTTTAATACAACTTATCTGTGACTTCTCTATATCACTATATATACTAATTAACCTACATGACATAAAAACACTGAAATTCCACGCACAAAAGTATCTCATACAAAATTAAATCTACAATAGCGAATAGTTAACGCTGTAACAATTATGCTCACATTAGGTAAACGTATATCTTTCCTTGATTAAGCAAGTGTGTTCGGATAGTTTGTAAAGTCAACATTCAATGAATTTTTTAAGTGCAGCGCCCTACAAATTTCGCAGGGAAAAGTTTTAGCCAAGTTTCTCACCAAATGGATTATTGCTAATCCTCCCATTTAAGTGATTTATCTAGTATACGTAATCTGTGGTCAACAGCACTTTAATTTAACGGTCGTTTCGTGGTGTAACGTCCAGCGGCTTTAAACGGCTTCAAAATGAACAGATTCGCCGCCATCGTCGAAATGTCCGATAATATGGATAAAGCAGTGATGGATTCGTTGGCAGAGTGGGTAGAGATGTTTAGGGTAAGTTTGTTTGAATGCGGTTAACCTGTCCTCATTGAGGTGGGTCTTCAAGCGTTCCTAAATACTACATAAATTACGATTTATTAGGAAACAGACCCTTTATTATTTTCTAATTATTTCTGTAATAAGACCAAAATCACTTTTTGTAATGCCGTCACTGCTTTTTTATTTAAGAAAGAAAAGCTGTCAGTGGTGGAGAGCATGGAACAAGACTTCGAGCGATACAAGCAGAGCGGTGTGCTGGTCTTCACCGACGTTGCTAGCCACGAACCCCCACAGCCTGCACCGACACGAAGCAGAGGGCGCACCGAGCAAAAGGAAAACACCACGGCCCGACACAGATGTAAGTTTCGATTAGTGCAATTTCCTCATTCACCATCAACATAAACCTACTTTTCAGCTTCCTCGTCAAAAGAGAACCGTGAAATCAACACAATTGAAGAGTCAAACTTGGGCCTGAATTCAACTACCAACAGCTCTCTTCAGAACCAAAATGCACAACTGGCAGATCACATCCAAAAAACGATGGTTAAAATCGAGAGACTCTCTCAGGATTTTATGAACACTCACCTGAACATATCGACTTCTCAAATAGAGGCGCTGAAAATTAAGCAGGAATTGATTGACATGCCACCCCCCTCGAGGCCCCCGCTCAGGCAGACACAGAGGTGGAAGAACACTAGGAATACGGCCAAAATTTCAGTTGCAACAACTGTTCAGGTCAAGACGGAGCGGCTCTCAACGACCAAGAGCTCTGATGTCCAGGTTTTGTCCAACCGAATGAGTGTTATTGATTTGACTGAAGAGAGCAACGAAGAAGAGAATGTTGCGAAGACAGGCCCTAGAACAAGAGCCAAAAGGAAGTATGACAATAAGAAGGAGGACACTTCTGAAGACACCGATAGCAGTACTAATACCACAAGGGTCACACGTACGAAGACACGGAACGCAGCAAAGAACACAAATGTAGAAGCTGACCAAGAAGTCGCGGAAGGACAGCCGCTTCCAAAATCGGCCAAAATACCTTCTAAAAGGACAAAAACAAAAAAAGCTACTGAAAACAAGCAAAACGTAGATAACGGCATATCGGCTTATGAAGATGCAGAGTCTGACCTGAACAAAACAAAAAATGGGAATGCAACTGTTGTTCAAAACACAGAAGTGGATTCTACTACTAGTCAAAATGAAACTGTTGTTATAGAAAAACCTACACTTCTAGTAAATGAGGCAACTGTAATAAGTAAGGGAGTAGAAGACTATAATAATCCCGCAGCTGCAGACTTGCTAACTGAAGATGAAGATAGTATTGGTAACACAGTTAATACAACAGAACCTAAATTAATAACAATGAAACAGATATTTAGTCCCTATACGAGTAGCCCAGTTAAATCGCGGGTGGAAGCTTTTGAAAGACTGGGTGCCGAAGCCGGTTCAAATAAAACTTGCAGGATGGTTACACGCATGAAGACAAACACACATAAGGAAGAAGTAAGTTGATTCAGTATTTGTTATCACAGATTAGTATTTGAATCTTTCAGAATATTCCAAACATCAGAGTTGCACCACTTGCCAACAACAATTTGTCAAAACTTGGAGCCGTTTCCAAGCTGAAAAGCACTTCAAAAACTGCAAGCAGTGAAAGGCTGAAACAAGCAGAAGCGCAGGCGAAGAAGGAAGCAATGCTGCAGGCCTTGGCCGAGGAACGGCGCCAGAAACGTCAAGAGAGACAACTGAAGGCTCAGCAAATGCGTGCCGCCTCAGAGCAAGAGAAGCAGAAGGTGCTTGCAACTATTGAACGCACCAAACAGAAAAAAGCCAAGCACGTAATGGGAGAGAAAGAGAAGCTGTTAAAGCAAAAGGAAGCCTCCAGCAAGAATGAGGAAAGGAGACAGCCTGAAGAGGCCTCCAAATCACACCTGCCTTTGTATTTACAATATGAGCCACCGTTGCTTCCTACAAATGACTGCTACGACTCGGACGACTCCAACTCTGCCAAAAGTTCTTCTCTGCATGAATGGGAAAAAAGTATGAATTTTAACTTTTCCATCAATAAATTAACCACATTTTGTGTTGCTTACAGGGAAACCATTAATGACAATTTTAAGGCATGTGGAGTATGTAAAACCGTTGATGCCGTTCCATGTCACCCCGACAACAGTAGACCTGAGAGAAATCTTCCCTTCCATCGAGGAAAGGAGGTTGAAAAGGACATCAAGTGCTATCTGGAACACATCCAGTGAAATGACTAAACTGGATGCAATAGGCGAAGAGGAATAGTATTTTATTGTATACAAAATTTTATTTGTGTTCTATAAGACCATGTTTACTATATTTTTAATATTCGCATCAAGCATTTAGATCAAGTTAATTTTTCACTTACATTAGCATCATATTTTACTAGAGGAAACGTTTTTTGCATGTAAATATCGGTTTGATAATGTTCCCAATATAAAAATAAATTACGCGTTTAATACACAAGCCTCTAGTTCTTGAAGGAGCTGCATCTCTGTCTTACTCTTAATGCATAGCTATCAACAAGAATAACATAAACATCAGATAATAGAAGTCTTGCTGCAATAAAGTTGATGAAATTTTAATTAATCGAAGCTGGAGTTAGACTTTCGGTGGGGTCTGACTGGCGTTTGGAAAACTATCAACCAAAGACCACCAGGAGTTCGGTTTATGAACGCCTTCCCTTTTCTTGAGCAATTACATCAGCTACAAGAGTTTATTATTCGTAAGATGCTATTACTAACAATGTGCAGCTGATAGTATTCCAGTACTTCAACCTTTCATTTCAAGCGTTAATGCAAAAAAAGTGCGGACTGTTGAACCAAATTAATTCAAAATCTGTTTAACATCATGTTGGTGGATAAATGTACTACTTGTTGCAAGGAAAGTAAGTTATGCATTTTATTCGACTGAATGTTGAAGACTTCATTATTGTGCTTAGAAATGACAACATTGGTATAACCTGTGCGGCCTAAACTGTTGCCATTTGTTCTTATCATAGATGTTGTATTGAACATTCTGAAATTGTGCCTACAACTGAAAACACAATGAGAACAATACTGCCTAAACCTTGAACTCGATAGCATGATCCAATCCTCAAAATGAGCAGTTAAATGTAAATCATCAGGAACACAGTGATGTAACATGAAATCAATGATCAACTCCGAGTAAATGAGCTATGATTATGGAAAAAAGAAGTGGCTACAACATCAAACATGGAAAACAAATCGCTATCTTCTATACGTGTATAAATAAGTTCTCAGCTTTAGATTTCAGAGGACGCAAGTCACCGTTTACATGTAACGTATTAGTCCGCCCTCTTGCGGTTTTAAAGTAATGACACTTCGTCTTTCGAAATATCATGCGATTTGGCATTTGATGCACATAACCTCAATAATCAACTGTGTTCACTAAGGCAATCACAAAAGAGCATATTCGATTTTCTATCCACTTCGCGTTTCATCTTAAGAAAAACGCTGCTGAAGCCACCGAAATGATTTGTGCTGCATATACTGAGAATGCTGTAAGTCATGCAACGTGCAAAAGTGGTACCAAAGATTTCGCGGAGGGGAGTTTAGTCTTGAAGATCGACCACGCGCTGGATGCCCTCAAACATTTGACACGGATGAGCTGCAGACATTGTTGGATCAAAACAATGCGCAAACTGAAAAAGAGCTTGCAGGACAGCTTGGTGTCACTCAGCCAGCCATTTCCATACGTTTGCATGCAATGGGTAAGATACAAAAGGAAGGCAGATGGGTTCCACATAAACTGTCCAAAGACAACAAAAATCGACGGCGTGACACCGCACTCCATTTGCTTTCAAGGAACCGAAAAAAGGACTTTCTGCATAAAATTATTACGGGCGATGAAAAATGAATCTTGTACGACAATCCCAAGCGCAAAAAATCATGGGTAGACCCTGGCAAACCTTCGACATCGACTCCAAAGCCCAATATACATGCCAAAAAGAATTTGCTCTGTATCTGGTGGGATTGGAAAGGTGTGTTGTACTATGAACTTTTGAAACTAGGTGAAACAGTTACGGCGGATCGCTACCAACAGCAACTCATCAATTTAAGCGATGCAATCGAAAAAAAGAGACCATTTACTGGACAAGGAAGTTGCAAAGTCGTCCTGCTCCATGATAATGCCCGACGACATGTTGCGAAGACGACGCAAGAACACATCTTCGCGTTAGGTTGGGAACTTCTCCCACATGCGGCGTATAGCCCAGACATGGCCCCCTCCGATTATCATTTATTCCGGTCGTTACAGCATCACTTGGCTGATGCGCACTTCAAAACAGAAGGAGAAGTCCGAAAATGCATCGATAACTTTATCGTCTCGAAGCCAGTGAACTTCTGTCACCAGGGAATTCGCAAGCTACCTGAAAGTTGGCAAAAGATCATCGATGCCAATGGAGAATACTTTGATACTTAAGCTTTTTTTGTTTGTTTTTAAATAAAACTTTAATTTTGCAGAAAAAAGCTGAGAACTTATTTATACACGTATAGTTGATTGTGAATATTATAATTCTTGGAAGAGATCACAGTTAATTCATAGTTGAGTAGTAAAAGAAAATTTTTAAAGTAACGAGTGCTTTATTACCCGTTCTCAAACGAAAATTTTCTATCGCTTGCGGTTCTGGAAATATAATCGGCCGCGCCTGCCGCCAAGCCAGAATTTGTCATTCGGAGGCGTTCGGGTCGGTACGGAAAGGCACGAACAATTGACAGCAATAGTTGAACTTTGACCTGTGTGACAGCAGCAGCACTCAATTTTTTTTATATATGTGCTTTATTATCCGCTCTCAAACGAAAATTTTCTATCGCTTGCGGTTCCTGAAATATAATACATGGGCCGCGTCTGCCGCCAAGCCTGAATTTGTCATTCGGAGGCGTTCGGATCGGCACGGAAAGGCACGAACAATTGACAGCAATAGTTGAACTTTGACCTGTGTGACAGCAGCAGCACTCATAATTTTTTTTATATATATAACGAGGTCTGGCAGCGCCCCCCCCCCACCCGGAGAGCTTGTCCAACTCCGACATGCTTGAGCCCCTTCGCATAGTAGTTTTTAAGAATAAATAAAAACACGATCAAAAAGCTCTGTTTGACATAATTGACGTACGCCGTTGCCATGACAACGCATTTACACCCAGTTAGAGTTGAACTTTGACCTTTGACCTGTGTGACAGCACTCATAATTTTTTTTATGTATAAGTGCTTTATTACCCGCTCTCAAACGAAAATTTTCTATTGCTTGCGGTTCCGGAAATATATTACCGCGGTCGCGCCTGCCGCCGGGCCGAAATTTGTCCTTCGGATGCGCTCGGGTCGGCACGGAAAGGCACGAACGATTTGATCTTTGACCTGTGTGACAGCAGCAGCAGCACTCATAATTTTTTTACTTTCCTTATCCTATAGTAAGGAAAGTAATGTAATCGGCGGAAATTTGAGCTACCCAGTTTTTCACATTTCTGGACGAAATATAGCCTCAGGACACCAAAAAAGTTGTTTTTAGCCATTGGTTCGTGTGTGTGTCTGTCTGTCAGTAAACAAGATATCTCGAGAACCGTAAGAGCTAGAGACTTGAAATTTGGTATGCAAGTTACTTGTAGGTAGGGGACGCAGTGCGAAGCTTTCGTAAAATCGGCCAAGTCGTTTGGTCAGGTTGCAAAATCGGTCTCAAAGCGGTCGCGTATCTAAACAGGTTGAAGATACAAAAATTTATGAGAATAAAATGATTTATTATCATGAGATAAACATGAATTTAAAATAAATGTTGGTAAAATAGGAACTCGAAAAAAATTGAAACTCAGGATTTTAATATACCGGGTGTTCATAAAATATTTCGGGAAATTTATATTACTGGATAGATCAAACCGAGACGAACAAAAATTACAATGAAATTTTTGTTCCGAGGTCAAATAAATAAGTTGTCGCCGATTAAAAATTAATTAAACGGACCAATCACAGCGCGCTCGGAGAGCTACCGGGCTGACTTCGGCAGGACGGGGAGCGCTTGGCCGCTAGGGGAGGAGCACGCAGGCTGTGCGACCGAGCTCGCTCGGTTACCTTCAGTGACGTAGCAAAATTGTAAGTACGAGTCAATTATTGTCTTGTACTGTTTATTTTAATCAGCTTTCAAGTGTTGGGCTCGCGCCTCGTCCTTTTTTAAAATAACAAGTTCTGAGACGAAAGCAGCGCAGGGCCGATATATATATATATATATATATATATATATATATATATATATATATATATAACAGGATAAGGAAAGTCGTGTGATGTTCACACCAGATTTTTTATATATATAATTTACAAAGTAAGCTCTACCTTTTACTCTTTTAGTGTGCCTTTGTTCAGTTCATAAAAAAGAACTAAAGCACCTGTAGTGCAGCTAGACTATTCTTCCAAAACAGCACCATCTTGTCAGGTTTTAGTAGTTCCTTCAGCACGACATTCTCATACAATTGTATATTAGCAATCCTTGAAAGATTCCAGGCGAAGTTATTGCGTCCAGTGACTGGTGCTCCGTGGTTCGTCTCGAATAAATATATTTACAACGATCTCAAAGTGCATAAAACTAGTGACGTAATTGTGCAGTTCAGTGAAAAATACATTCAACGCCTAGAAGTGCACCCCAATGTGTTAGCAATTACTTTACTTGACAACAGTCAGCAAACAAAACGATTAAAACGAAAGACGCCTTTAGATTTGGTGTATAGACGTTAATTTTGTAGATTGTAGGACATGACATAAGATAGTATCAGCCTCATTAGTATTAAGTTTTCACTTAGAGAGTGCTGCTCATTGGAGCACACCTCTGCATGTCACTTGTACAAATTCAGAAAATATGCTTATTGTTTGTAAAAAACAGATTGCATTGTAAACGTACAATAAAAGAAATTGTATATTAGACCAGGGAAATTATCAAAAATACATCGTTTTTTTGCCAAACTCCCCATCTAAAAGGTAAAATATGGAAAAAATAGGAAAAATTCCGTAGAATTTGATGAAATAAAATTAAACAGCTGAATCGTTGCAGAAGTTATTCAAAATGGCGCCCAAAGTTGGCAAAAAACGGTTTTTCGCGTTTAAAAAAAATCTAAGTCTCGTGTAAAAAAAAGTTTCAAATAAAAGTTATAGATTTCGTAAAAATCTACAAAACAAACTGATTTTGATTAAAATCAATACAAATATGAGGTAGTTATCGCAAAAAACGGTTTGAAATCGTGTTTTTCTTTTAATCCTTGTATCTTTTCTAAAACAATAGATATCGCGCTGAAATTTTGAAAAAATATATTCCTTAACAAGTAGAAAAAGCAAGTTTTTCGTTTTGTGCAAAAATATTGCACAGATTTTGCGCAAATCGATTTTTTCGTAAAAAGGTGCTTTCGTAGAATTCGATTTAAACAGGTTCTGGAGCACTTACAGAAACGTGCTAGAGCTTAAATTTTTTACAGAGATTTCAGGTACATTGAGAGCGTGATTTTTATAGGAATTGCAAATATGCAAAAAATGGACGTAAATATCGATAAAAAAATTTACCCCAAAAAACTCACATATCTTTTTCAGTTCAATTTATATGGAAATCGCGTTATTACCAATCGATAGCTGCTATTTTTCTACAAATTATGAAAAAAAAAGTTTTTTGTGGGATCTCCAGGGGGCGAAATAATGTTATTTTTTTCAAAAAAATCCTGAGGGCGTAATTTACATCGTATAGCGCACGCCCTCCGGGAGATCGATTTTGAATACGTATATTTTTAATAAAAAAATATTTCGGCTCATTTCATTGACATTAAATGCTTTAAATCACATCTCAAAGTGAAGAAGGCAAGCGCGGGCCGCGCCAACCGGAGTCGGATGGTAGAGTGGGGGGAGCGCCGACGGTAGTTCGATGCGCTGAATATCGTATTCATTTTTTAAATTAATTAATTAAAGACCCAAAAATGCAACTTACTCATTGATTGTTATTTTTCATTCATTCAATCATTTTTGAAAAAATTGAACATCAATAGAGTATTTAAAAATTTGTAGATACTTACAATTAGTGAGGAGTAGCTAGAAGAGATGAGATCAAATATATGCCCAATACATTATTGCGTAATGTGCAGTAAGCGCAAAAAATTATCTTGACAATCTAAGATCAGTTAGACCTACGAAACTTTAGTTACATTATTTTCAAATACTCTCTAATGTATTTTAAAATATACATATTAAGAAATTTACAGCAGCATCTACATATACATTAAACGCGAAAAACCGTTTTTTGCCAACTTTGGGCGCCATTTTAAATAACTTCTGCAACGATTCAGCTGTTTAATTTTATTTCATCAAATTCTACGGAATTTTTCCTATTTTTTCCATATTTTACCTTTTAGATGGGGAGTTTGGCACGTAAAAATACAATTTCCCTGGTCTATATATAGGACGATTGAATGCCCACAACGCTACAAATGGTTCCATTCCATCTGTATGATCTACAGAACTCTAAGAGAAGCTGTTTTCACACATCACCTCATCAACTTAGATGTGAAATCAGAATATACGCAAACGACGTCAATGACCACAACAAAATCATACTAATAGAGAAATAAAGTAAACAAAGGCTCTGAACATTAGCAAAGAAGGTCCATATGTTCACTGTAACTACCTGGAGTCCAAGATCAAATTCAGAATAAAACTATTCCAATATAGATCACAATCTACCTTTAAAAAGGCAATCGTCCTAATTTAACTTGCTGTCTATCTGTGACGATCGCTAACAAAATTATTCCCACGAAACTGGCAATAAGGTTGACAAATGTTTCCTGGCTGCCATCCTTGGCAGACACGTCAGCCATATTGCCCTGAATTGCCTGATGCTGGGTGATCGAGGCCCTCGTAGCGCTTCTCGCCACACCAACCTGCATTGAGTAAACATACAGGTGCATCTCCAAACCTTTCCCTCCTTGCCACTTATGACAGCCTTCATCGACGTCGTAATGCACAATATCTGTAGCGTGCAGCAGGAATACTTACCGAAACAAGTCCCAGGCTTTGTAGTCAACCGCAACCCGTAGATATTTTCAACGAACTTAAAAAGTTCGTTACTGAATTCTATATGTCTGTCTGTCGGTCCGTCACAAAATTTGAGATTTTTTAAAATTTGAAAATGGATTCTTATAGGAAATTATACGCTGATTTCGAATTCGAAATTAAAAAATTTCTATCTTGAATAATTTTCGAGATATTCGATTTCGAATTTTTAAGTTTTAAGTTCGTCCTGGGATTGCTTACAGAGCAATCTCATCGCCGGCCCCATGTTTAAAACTGGCGCCGAAAACTGTACATCACGTAATTAAGATAGATTCACAATAAACAATACCCAAATCAAATTAATAATTTGAAATTATACTACTGTAATTATTGAGATTAATAACAAATGGGCATTTTTAAAACAAATTACTCTGTTAAATACACATATTTCAGTTGCATTAAAAAATTTAGTTTAATAACTCGCCACGGACAGATTGTGAACGACTCATTTCCAAGTTCAAACTTTCGAACTGTCAACAGCAATGCTGCGGCAGCATGTGTTTCCAGGCGTCGAGAATTTTATCCTGGACGTCCCTTATGCGCATGTCTGCTTCTACGGTAAATGATAACGGGCTGTTCTCAATTCTTAAACATTTTCATGTTTTTATTTTAGAATTTAACATTTGGAAAACATAATAAATTAAGTATATTTGGAAACTATCGAGGCACAATTATTTGTATTAATTTACCAAATTATTTATTCGTTATTGTGTTATATCTTTTTCAAGCAAATTACGGTACAACAACATTGAATAAATCAAATTCAAACAGTTTATATTGACAGTATATTGAGCTGGGAAAAGATTTAGTAATAATTTAGTGTAAGATAATCGGGCAAAATAAAACATGCCCATATTTTCCTAATTTACATGCTGTAAGAATTTATTTACCATATTGGTATTTTAACTTGTCATTTTTAATAATCGGACGCAGACATGCGCATAACCGACGTTCAGGGTAATAAAGTTCTCGACGCCTGGAAACACTGCCACTTTATTTTAACGGTCGTTTTGTGGTGCAGCGTCCAGCGGCTTTAAAAGGCTTCAAAATGAACAGATTCCCGCCGTCATCGAAATGTCCGATAATATGGATAAAGCAGTGATGGATTCACTGGCAGAGTGGATAGAGGTGTACAGGGTAAGTTTGTTTGAATGCGGTTAACTTGTGATTGAGGCGGGTCTTTAACCATTCCTAAATACTAAAGGATCTTCCAATAGGGTCTTCCGAACTTTGACAGTTGATAGCGGCCATATTATTGAAGCTACATCTGTCTAATTGGCTGTCATTTATTCAGTCTTGTTCGCGCCAATCTCAAAATTACCTTTTATTTTGAATTTTTAAATTAGGGTCGGCTGTATTTTGGTTCCCTCTTATATATATTTTGAATTTGAGGTATTTATTGGCCGAATTTGTCCGAGCACGCGTTGCACTGTTATACAGGCTGCGGGCCGGGCCTTTTCGTTCGCGCTTTTGTTCGGGCTTGGCCTTTACTATGTTCTCGCAGGCGCCGTTCTTTTGAATTCAGTTTGTGATAGTTTAAATTTTCCGTGAGACGAGAGCATTTTTAACCGAGAGTTCGCCGGCGGGTTTAATTGGCAGCGAGGCTTTTGTTAAACGCTAATTTTGTGGCGAAATTCGATATTTTGGCCAACTAGATTAACCTCTTCCCGGGGGTCCTTTTGTTTCCCGATTGCATTTCGGGGTTGAAATTGTCGCCGGTAAAACTCGGTCCATTATTTTCTTTGCTCTGACTCGGCAAGAAACGACGAAGGAACTTGTCCTATCTTTTACCCATACCCTTATATCCTTTTCCTGGAAGTCCCAGGACCAACTGCAGGGAACCGATATCTGCGGGAGAGCGCCGCTTCCACAGGTTAGTGTTTTTTAGCTTTAGCTTTGTTTCAAGTTACCTTATTCAAAATTTAAAATAATCTATGCAATCCATTTTTACGGCCGCACCATTGGTCCTGGCGAACCATCTTATTGTTTGTTCCAGTCGAGTCGGGCGTGTGCCGCGTTAGATTAGATATCGTTCTAAGCGTTGGAACGTTAGGTTCTAATCGCTTGACACAGCAGACCTGTTTTAGAGATTGGTTATTTGCAAATTTTGTGAAAGCAAATTATCACGGTCGAATTAAATTGCTTGATTATTTAATTTATTTAATTGTAAATTTGGTTGATTGTTAGTTAGCCATTGAAAATTGATTATTACAAAAATGACGGACAAAGGGAAGGCGGAAAATCTGTTGAACATTTTAAATACAAAAAAACAAACGCTTTTCGCTCGTGTACCAAGATTGCACGGCTTCGCAAAGAAAATTAATGAAGGACAAAATCTCGCTCGCATCAGAGCACACACATAGAGAGAGAGAGAGAATGTTCTACTGTGTGCATGTGTTTGTTCTTATATATATGCTTTAACGAAATGAAAAACCTATTGAAACTACACGTAATCGGTTGCGTACTTTTACATTGTAGCGTTTGGGAATTCGAATTCTGTGTAGCGTATCTTTTTTATATGTAGGAGTAGGTTTACTTTTAAGGTGTCTACGGATAGATCTCATCGAGAGGAACACGGAGATACCAAAAAATCTCGCATCGTGAGCACCAAAGTTAACCGAATATACAAATAACTATTTATAACAATTCGCGAGGATACGGTTAAAGAATTTAATGAGTTAGAATTTCGAATTGACGAAATTTCTTCAGACTTAGACCCCAATTTTATTCCTAAATTTACGGCGATTGGGAATTTATTGGAGGTTATCGCGAGGGTTGCTCAACAAATTACGGAAAATGTGAAGTGACCACTTCAACAGCTCCACTAAAACTTCCGATAAATCTTCCTAGTTTTTATGGTACGCCCCAAAATTGGCCAGCTTTGTTGAAAATATCGGAGATCCCAAAAATGTCGACAGTTGTTTTCTCAACGGTTGTCAAAAGGGTTTACGACAAGTCGGGGCATTTTAAAAAGTTGAGATTGTTGTTAGATTCCGGAAGCCAGTCACATTTTCTAACTTCCAAGGCATGTCGGCGTTTGAATTTGCCAATCGAACGCCTGAAATCTTCGGTTTTAAGTTTTAGAGGAGCCCCACAAACAGTTTATGGAAAAACCAATTTGACTTTTTCGTCTCGTTTTGATTCCAGTGTTTCGTTTTCGATTGAGCCCCTTATTGTAAAAAAGATCGTCGACAAACTGCCGTCGGCGGAAGTTGATATTTCCCAGTTGGCCTATCTTCGAAAGCTGAATTTGGCAAATAAATCTTTCCACATTCCGAGGGGAATCGACGGGATTTTAGGTGCTGAGATTGTCAGCCAGATTCTAGGAAACATGAGCATAAGGAGTTCATCTAAATTTCCGTTTGCTATTTCAAGCCCCCTTGGGTTTGTTGCTATGGGTGGGGCTTCGGTTGTGTCTAAGGAGACTAAGACCATAAGTTTGGTTGCTATGAATAAACCGGTTGAGATGTCCCTTCAAAAATTCTGGAAAGGCAAGGAGGTCCCTTCAACGACACTCCTAAATAAAGAAAACAAGGAACTGTTTTCTTCTACCGTGAAAAGATCGGGTTCTGGAATACCCATCGTTTCTCTGCCTTTCGGGGAGAATCCACAAAAGCTAGGGAAGTCCTACGATTCCAGTCCTGACGTTGGATGTTTCATCCCCCATTTTGGCGTTCCTAATCCGCGGAGAGTTTCTACGCCGCTTCGCGTAGTATCTGATGCAAGGACAAAAACGAGTCCTGGAGCATCACGGGGTAGTCGAGAAGATGTGGTAGAACTTTTAACTCTCCTATACAAGGGCTAGTTGCAAATTTGATTTCATAATTAGTGAGAGGTTGTGTTTCTTAACGTTTCCACTGCAAGGCAAATGCGTACATATACGTCTAGCATTTGGAAGTTTGGTGTGCAGCTGCAAGTCGCAGAAATTAAAGCAATCTTTCATTTGCTGGTAGTGCCTAGTGATGGTGCATTACTAACTAGTTCTGGCTAACATGTTAACTGCCATTTGCATAGTTTTATCCAGTAGATATTGAGAACTAAAGGTGAGCTTTAATTAGTTTTCTTATCATTGAGTTCAGTAAACAATCAACCAACACCCGTACGACGACAAAAGGCAAGATCTACCGAAAACATCGCCGCTTTCCGTGAGAGTGAGAATCCTCGGCAGTCGATTTCGCGTCGCTCACAAGAACTCGACCTTTCACAGACCACAACTTGGCGAATTTTGCGTCGTAACTTGGGCCTGCACCCGTACAAAATTCAACTGACCCACGAGCTGAAGGTAAACGACCATAGACAACGACATGTGTCCGCTGAATGGGCCCTGGAGCAGTTGGAAACTGACCCTAATTTTCATCGAAAAATCATCTTCAGCGATGAGGCCCATTTCTGGATGAATGGGTACGTCAACAAACAAAATTGTCGAATTTAGGACGATTCCAATCCACACGAGATTCAAGAGCGTCCAATGCATCCCGAAAAAGTCATTGTTTGGTGTGGATTTTGGGCTGACGGCGTCATCGGTCCACAATTCTTTAAGAACCACGTTGGCCCGCCATCACCGTCAACGGCGAGCGCTAAAGGTCGATGATTACCAACTTCTTTTGGCCTGAATTGGATGATATGGACACCAACGACTTGTGGTTTCAACAGGATGGCGCTACGTGCCACACAGCTCATGCCACATAGGACATTCTGCACGAGCGATTTGAGGGCATGGTCATCTCACGTGGAGGTGATGTGAACTGGCCACCGAGACTTTTTCTTGTGGGGTTTTGTTAAGTCACAGGTCTATGCGAATAAGCCACAAACCACAGCGGCCCTCGAATCCAACATAACCCATGCCATCGGTCAAATTCAGCCTGATTTATGCGCCAGAGTCTTGGAAAATTGGACATTTCGGATGCGCACCACCCAGCGACGCCGCGGCGGACATTTGCACGATGTTATATTCCATACATAATGACATCAATAGTCCTTTCAAAGGAATAAAAAATTTCGATGATATCTCACACACTTTGTTTTATTTAAATTTAAAGATAGGAAGCGTTTAATGAAAGACCTTTATTTAATTAAGATTTATTAGGAAACAGACCCGTTTATCATGGGCTTTTTGTAATTATTTCCCAAAAGAAACCCCCACTTCATTAATTACTAGACACCCATAGTAATGTTCTGATGAGGCTTTGCTATAGTGCTGGAATGATGTGCCTCCCCCCCCTTGACAAATACTTTTCATTAACTTGTAAATTTCTATATTAATTGCAGTGTGTCATTGCTGATTGACTTCTGTTTTTGTAGCCTGTAATAAGACCAAAATCACTTTTTGTAATGCCACTGCTTTTTTATTTAAGAAAGAAAAGCTGTCAGTGGTGGAGAGCATGGAACAAGACTTCGAGCGATACAAGCAGAGCGGTGTGCTGGTCTTCACCGGCGTTGCTAGCCACGAACCCCCACAGCCTGCACCGACACGAAGCAGAGGGCGCACCGAGCAAAAGGAAAACACCACGGCCCGATACAGATGTAAGTTTCGATTAGTGGAATTTCCTCATTCGTCATCAACATAAACCTACTTTTCAGCTTCCTCGTCAAAAGAGAACCGTGAAATCAACACAATTGAAGAGTCAATCTTGGGCCTGAATTCAACCACCAACAGCTCTCTTCAGAACCAAAATGCACAACTGGCAGATCACTTCCAAAAAACGATGGTTAAAATCGAGAGGCTCTCTCAGGATTTTATGAACACTCACCCAGACATATCGACTTCTCGAATAGAGGAGCTGAAAATTAAGCAGGAATCGATTGACATGCCACCCCCCTCGAGGCCCCCGCTCAGGCAGACACAGAGGCGGAAGAACACTAGGAATACGGCCAAAATTTCAGTTGCAACAAGTGTTCAGGTGAAGACGGAGCGGCTCTCAACGACCAACAGCTCTGATGTCCAGGTTTTGTCCAACCGGATGAGTGTTATTGATTTGACTGAAGAGAGCAACGAAGAAGAGAATGTTGCGAAGACAGGCCCTAGAACAAGAACCAAAAGGAAGTATGACAATAAGAAGGAGGACACTTCTGAAGACACCGACAGCAGTACTAACACCACGAGGGTCACACGTACGAAGACACGGAACGCAACAAAGAACACAAATGTAGAGGCTGACCAAAAAGTCACAGAAGGACAACCGCTTCCAAAGTCGGCCAAAATATCTTCCAAAAGGACGAAGACAAAAACACAAAAGGAAGAAGTAAGTTGATATTCAGTATTTATAATCATAGATTAGTAGTTAAATCTTTCAGAATATTCCAAACAACACCGGAGTTGCATCACTTGCCAACAAGAATTTGTCAAAACTTGGAGCCATTCCCAAGCTGAAAAGCTATTCCAAAACTGCAAGCAGTGAAAGACTGAAGCAAGCAGAGGCGCAGGCGAAGAAGGAAGCAATGCTGCAGGCCTTGGCCGAGGAACGGCGCCAGAAACGTCAAGAGAGACAACTGAAGGCTCAGCAAATGCGTGCCGCCTCAGAGCAAGAGAAGCAGAAGGTGCTTGCAACTATTGAACGCACGAAACAGGAAAAAGCTAAGCACGTAATGGGAGAGAAAGAGAAGCTGTTAAAGCAAAAGGAAGCCTCCAGCACGAATGAGGAAAGGAGACAGGTTGAAGAGGCCTCCAAATCACACCTGCCTTTGTATTTGCAATATGAGCCACCGTTGCTTCCTACAAATGACTGCTACGACTCAGACGACTCCAACTCTGCCAAAAGTTCTTGTCTGCATGAATGGGAAAAATGTATGAATTTTAACTTTTCCATCAATAAATCAACCACATTTTGTGTTGCTTACAGGGAAACCATTAATGACAATTTTAAGGCATGTGGAGTATGTAAAACCGTTGATGCCGTTTCATGTCGCCCCGAAAACAGTAGACCTGAGAGAAATATTTCCTTCCATCGAGGAAAGGAGGCTGAAAAGGACATCGAGTGCTATCTGGAACACATCCAGTGAAATGACCAAACTGGATGCAATAGACGAGGAAGAATAGTATTTTATTGTACACATAATTTTATTTGTGTTCTATTTTTACTATATTTTTATTGTTTTATCTTTACTAAATTTTTAATGTTACATTATCATATTTTATTAGAGGAAACGTATTTTGTATGTAAATATCGGTTTGATAATGTTCTCAATATATAGTAAAAATAAATTACACGTTTAATACACAAGCCTCTAGTTCTTGAAGGAGCTGCATCTCTGTATTACTCTTAATGCACAACTATTAACAAGAATAACATGAACATCGGATAATAGAAGTCTTGCTGCAATAAAGTTGATAAAATTTTAATTAATCGAAGCTGGAGTTAGACAACAAAGACAACCAAAGACCACCAGGAGTTCGGTTTATGATCGCATTCCCTTTTCTTGAGCAATTACATCAGCTACAAGGAAGGGTTTATTATTCGTAAGATGCCATAACTAACAGTGTGCAGCTGATAATATTCCAGTACTTCAAACGTGAATACAAAAAAGTGCCGACTGTTGAACCAAATTAATTCAAAATCTGTTTAACATCATGTTGGTGGGTAAATGTACTACTTGTTGAAAGGAACGCAAGTTATGCATTTTATTCGACTGAATGTTGAAGACTTTTCACTATTGTGCTTAGAAATGACAACATTGGTATAACCTGTGCGGCCTAAACTGTTGCCGTTTGTTCTTATCACAGATGTTGCATTGAACATTCTGAAATTATGCCAACAACTGATAAACACAATGAGAACAATATTGCTTAAACCTTGAACTCGATAGCATGGTCCAACCCTCCAAATGAACAGTTAAATGTAAATCATCAAGAACGCAGCGATGTAACATGAAATCAATGAACAACTCTGAGTAAATAAGCTATGATTATGGAAAAAAGACGTGGCTACCACATCAAACATGGAATGATCTGCTCAAAGAAACTGGTGCAGAAATATATCGCTATCTTCTAGTTAATTGTGAATATTATAATTCTTGAAACTTCTGGTAGAGATCACAGTTCATTCGTAGTTGAGTAGTAAAAGAAAAGGTGCATTTTTAAAGGTTTACAAAGTAATCTGATTACTTATCTATAAAAAGTATGTTGTATATTTCATGTTATTCTTGTCTTTTATATAAACTCGCTCTTTCTGGCCCTATTTTCAATGAGCTAGAGAAGATATGGTAATCATGATCATCCTTCTCTTCTTTCTCCACTGATGGAAAATGCTATTCTTGTCTTAAATCACTTGAGGGTTTTAACAACTACAACATTTATGATGGTGCCACACTGAAATGCATGAGTATGTCATTGCCTGTTAGATTGTAGGAACCACATATTAGTTCTTTCATAATCTAAAATTGGGCGTCTGTTTCCTGATGCTGCAACAAGCAAATTGACTACCTTGGGTTAACAAAACCTTTTGGTTTTGCAGCCCAAATGATTATATATTGTGCCTCACTACCCCAGGGTTTTGACCTTCACTGTTAACAGCTTGGTAGCTTAAATGTCGAACGTGATGTATCTATTTGTTTTACAGTTGATAATAACTGTAAACTTTGCATCTTAGATATTGATATCTCGATTGCTTTATATTTTTAATATTTACAAACTATAGTTCATAAGGCCATAAGCACAACGGGGAGCTTAATGAACACTTGAGTATCCCTAAAACAAATGTTAAATTTTTCTTAATTTGCTCACGTCAATGTCTTATGATACCCAATAATGTCAGAAATCTGGTCCATCTATATGAACCATACACCATCATTTTAAACTAAAAAACTAAACAGATGACAATGTGCTAAAACCTTGTTCATTTCAACAAAAAACAAAAGACACCCAATATGAAGCTTGCCTAAACTGCATCTTGGTATGAAGGACGGAAACTGTCTATAGTGTCTTTTTGACAAAAACGATGCTTTTTTCATAACTTCAAAAGGGGATGTCCCTAAGAATGTGATGGTTCATATTCAAAGTACGAGTCAATTATTGTCTTGTACTGTTTATTTTAATCAGCTTTCGAGTGTTGGACTCCTTTTTTAAAATAACAAGTTCCGGGACGAGAGCAGCCCAGGGCCGAGACGATGTACCCGGTATAATATATAATAATAGGACAAGGAAAGTCGTGTGATGTTCACACCAGATTTTTTTATTTTAATTTTCATTAATAGTTATCTTTTAATGTGCCCAAATTGTCAATGGGATTTATTTAAAGAATACAATTTTTGATATAAATTACGACTTTCATTGTATTACTTATATTGCAACACCCTATAAATGCATTTATATACGTTATTTGTCGAAGAAGCTGTATATAAACGGTTGATCCAAAACAGACATGTTGCAGTTTGACGAAGTTTAATTGATATATTTATTAAAACGGTCAGCTTAGCCGCTCAGAAATAGATATTTTAGCTGAATTTCTAATACCTTAATAGTGTTTAAATCGGCGTTTGGCAACCTCCCTCGAGCAGAATGTCGAAACCTGGCACATCGTCAGAATCTCAGAAAGCCATCGCACAGAAGACATGGGAGCTTTCGAACAAAGTAGAGAACATAAGTGCGGTGGACGAGATCTACCGGTACGACAAGAAGCAGCAGCAGGACATTCTGGCCGCGAAGCCATGGGAGAAAGAGTAGGTGTTACGATTGTGGTAGTTAACCTAAGATAATTATATTGATAATTACAGCCCCCATTTCTTCAAAGACATCAAGATCTCGGCTCTGGCGCTGCTGAAAATGGTGATGCATGCGCGTTCTGGAGGCACGTTGGAGGTTATGGGACTGTTGTTAGGAAAGGTTGATGGCAACACTATGTTCGTGATGGACTCGTTTGCCCTTCCTGTAGAAGGGACCGAAACCCGCGTTAATGCACAGGCCCAGGCTTACGAATATATGAGTTCCTATATTGAGGCAGCAAAACTGGTATGGTTTAGACTTTTAATGCTTCTGAAATGTATCGATTATGATTCTTAGGTTGGCCGACAGGAAAACGCCATCGGGTGGTACCACAGCCACCCCGGTTATGGATGCTGGTTATCTGGAATAGATGTAAGCACGCAGATGCTGAACCAGAACTTCCAAGAGCCATTTGTTGCCATCGTAATAGATCCTGTCAGAACCATTTCTGCGGGAAAGGTCTGCTTGGGTGCTTTCCGCACCTATCCCAAGGTAAGCCTAATCATCAGGCATACAAATAGTCTGACCTGTTTTATGTAGGGTTACAAACCGGCCAACGAGGAGCCATCCGAATATCAAACGATTCCTCTCAATAAAATAGAAGACTTTGGTGTACATTGCAAGCAGTATTACTCCTTGGAGGTGTCTTATTTTAAGTCTGCCTTGGACCGCAGATTGCTGGACTCTTTATGGAACAAGTACTGGGTAAACACGCTCAGCTCCTCTAGTCTTCTCACCAATGCTGACTACACCACCGGACAAATATTTGATTTGTCAGAAAAGCTTGAGCAGTCGGAAGCTGCTTTAGGTATGGTTAATAAGTTAGCATTTAGTTAGTCAACCGGCTAGGTAGGTTTTTTACATAACAAGAAAGCCTTGAGTATTTATCAACAACAATTTATCCATCACATCACATCAGTTAAATAGGAAGAAATAACGAATTATTTTAGCTATGGATCCAACACAGTCAATAGGTGTGCAGTGGACCTTTCATGTGACCATGTAATCTATTTCCTATTAAATTTAGTGCATCACAAAAGGAATAGCTTGGAATATTTATATCTTTTCATTCATTTGTTTCGGTTTTATTTTTTAATTCTTCATAGACTTGCTAATTAATTGATAAGCTCAAAATTTGCCATTTGGTAATGTTGCTATAGAACTGCAGGAAAAAAGCACCGGCACATTTTTGTTTATATAACAAGGTATTAATAAGTAACATTTTTAATTTGTCCTGAACATGAATATCCCAGTTTTGCAAGCATCAGTTAACTGTTTTATCAAGATTTGTGAAAGTGTTATTGAGTAACTCTTCAGCATGGCAAGCAACCTAGATGAGACATTAAAAGTCATTTTCTCCCACAAAAAAGAAAGGATTGATGAAGTAAATCGCGAATTTGCATAAGATTAGGATAATAAAACGAATTCATCCTCTGATACATCAATGGGAATTTTGTGTTTTTGAAGGCAAATATTTCAACCACAATCACACTGCATGCTCACTTCAGCACCACTTGCAATTATTCTTTGAATGAACTGTTCACAATCATTCATTCGTAAAAGGGTTTTATAATCTGCGACGCCAACCAGCACATTCAGTTTGTTTCTCATTAGATGAAGTATTTAACTGGCTTTCCATCACTTCCATCAGTCCAACAATATCACTTGGGAAGAACTATTAACTACAGTTGTTGCAGATGGTGTCTTTGACCAGATAAAGAAAAGATATCATTGGAATAGTATTGCTGAAATATTTGTGGCCTTCAATATCACAGCTTCAATTCTCTTCTCTCAAAATCATCTAAAGGGCGCTGGCACATTAACTTCAAATCTCATGCATTCGAGTTCACCATACATCCATTTAAATGCAGTTAAGTACAAATACGTCCTTTGGTTTGAACAACTCTATGAACCAAGACTTCTGTCAGCCCTCCATGTCTTCTTTAAAAGTGACTGTTCATGATATTGTAGAGGTACAAGTATGTACCATTCCAAAGGGTCATATCATTATCCTCTCTATCATACAATGCCTTCGCAAACTCAAGTAGTTGCTACGACTCTAATTTTTTTGATCAAATAGAGAATTAATTGCGTTGGAATGGTCCTGTTCAAATATTTTGTAGCATTTAATATCAGTTTCGATTTTCGATTATGTGTTCCGATGAGTTTTGTTTAAGTCCACCCCATCATCTTGGTTTCTAACTCATGACCATTAATTTTATTTGAATGATGCAATCATAAACTATCAATTATTGACATTATTTCCGAAGCAATAAATCTAGTGCTCAAAGCTTTTATATTTCTAGACGTCATTTCAGAGAACATCAAATATTCTGTTGTCTCTAAGATGATCTTTACAGATGCTGCATTTCAATATAAGTACTCAGCTTTGCATTCAATGTTGAACAAACGAAGTCTGAAAGCTGACCAAAGATATGAATTTGTTGCCAAATGAGTAGAGCAAGATCATATCATGAGTGATAAATGTGAATTAGACCAGGCCATATTACCACTTGTTAGGAACTACTGGATCAAAAAGAAAATTCTAATTTGGATTTACCATCTATATTACCTTGCCATAAAGCTCCATAGAAGCATAGAGCGCCTTTCAATGATTCTTTGATTTCATAAGTGAACACAATTCCTCTAAAATGTAATTCTGTCATCGCCAAATCTCTTAGATGTCATTGATTGACAGATTCTTTGAGTCTCTTCTAAATTTTTTAGTATTATTTTCAAAGTTAAAATTAAAAGAAAATTGAATCTTGTATACATACTTTTACCTCCCTCCACATCTTCGGTAACATCATATGAAAACTATGTCACTGTTCCAAATTATATATATTTTTTTTAGAATTTCCACTTTTGAGAAAATGATGTGTTATTGTGGCAGTCAAAGAACATACCACTCTGTTTCTATTACTTTTCACATGATTAAAAATAAATTTAAGCACTATATTCATAAAAGATGGTATTAATGACATACCTTTGATGATAAATGATGAATGTTCTTTGGTTATAAATCACTCCATTATCAATTTATTGCTTAAGTGTTTTGAGTAACATCAAGAATGAGCCATGTCCCAGAAAAGTACCTATCACTTCTTTTTCTGCTTGGCCATTTTAGTTCTTCTTTTAATGTTCTCTTCTTCTTCTTCTTTTTTCTAGCCCTCATTCGTCCATTGTTGGACAAAGCCTCCCCCATTCGTTGCCAATTTTCTCGGTTCTGTGTGCTTCTTCTCCATCCTAGTCCAGCTGGTCCTTAATGTCATCTGCCCACCTAAGTTGTGGTCGTCCTCTGCTTCTTCTAGCTTCCCATGGCCTCCACAGCTGTATTTTTTTTGTTCCATCTTTCATCGTTATGTCTCATAGTGTGACCGCAAAATCTCCATTTAAGTGAGGCTATGTGTGCTGTTACATCTGTTACTCTAGTTTTTTGTCTAATCCATTGTATCTTTTTCCTGTCTGTCAATTTTATATTCAGCATCTGGCATTCCATTGCTCTCTGTGCTTTTATCATTTTGTCCATATTTGACTTTGTTAATGTCCAGGTCTGGGCGCCGTATGTCATTACCAGGAGAACACATTGGTTAAATACTTGACTTCATAATTTAATCTGTATTTTCTAGTTCTTCAGTACATACGATGTTTTTCCAAAGGCAGCCCATCCTAATCTAACCCTCATATTTATTTCTTCCGTCTGGTTTTCTTTATTTATTTTTATTACCTGTCCAAGATATATATATATATATATATATATATATATATATATATATATATATATCTTGGACAGATAATAAAAAAAACCGTAATTATATATATATATAATCAAAAACAAAAATAATGTCAAACAGCAACGAGGAAATACCTATTGGATTAGAAAGAAACAACTTAGAGAGAGTTGATGAATATATGAATATATATATATATATATATCGTTGCTGTTTGACATTATTTTTATTTTTGACATATTCATTTTCAGTCCTATCTTTTCTGATTCTTTATATAGGTCTATGAACATTTCTCTTATGTCTTGGAGGTTATCTGATATTAACAGTATGTTGTCTGCGAATCTCAAGTTATTCAGTTTTTCACCGTTGATGTTGATTCCTCTGTTTTTCCAGTTCATTTTCTTAAAGATGTCTTCTAGCGCCGTAATGAATAGTTTTGGGCTGATCGTATCCCCTTGTCTGACTCCTCGTTCTATAGGGATTGGGTTTGTGTCTTTATGGAGCTCTATTATACAGCCGGCCTATTCATATATATATTGTGTAGTAGCTGTATATATCTGGAGTCGATGCAGCTGTTTTGTAGGCTTCTTTCAATTGCCCATCTTTCTATTGTGTTGAAAGCTTTTTCATAATCAACGGGTATAAGATAAGAGTGGTACATTGTACTCATTAGCTTTTTCAATTAATGTTCTAATGTTTAATAGATGGTCGTTAGTTGAATACCCACTGCGAAATCCCGCCTGTTCTATTGGTTAGTATTGGTTTCGTATTCTAGCAATCTATCCACTAAACCACCACGGCTCCTGCTCTTATAAATGTTTCTCTATATTTTTGCCAAAATTTCAAAGAGTCGTGATTTTCTCCCTTCGAATGACCCATGTTTCACTCTTGAAAGTTACAATTGGTCCAACTACTGTTTTACACAATTTTCATTGTCCATGATATATTATTAGCTCTGAAAATATTTGTAGCCATGCTTCTTGCACTCATCATAATTCTTATCATTATTTCAACAAAAAAAAAAAGCAAATAAAGGATCAAGTGAGATTCCAAAGCAATCTTTCCATTCATAGTGCTGCTTCTATCCACTTATCTATTGGGGCTCATTGAAATATTTCTTACTGTAGTTAGTATTAATGCTGCCTGTATTATTTTAATTGGCTATGACTCAAAAATTCTTGAAAAGTGCTTCGTTTCTTTGTGTTTCTGTAAAATTTCAGCAAAATCGATTATTCGTGTTTCCCTTGCGTCTCTTCACTAGTGATTTCAATTTTTAAGTAAACAATACTTTCTACCTCCTCAAATTAGATAATTTTTGGCGTGTACTTTGAACATCTAAACAATCATTGATTCTCTGTGAAGTCTTCCTAGACACCATATACTTGTTCTTGTCTTCATTTATTTATGACGGTTGGTATAAACAAAAAAACAAAGACGTGCGCTTATCGCCAATCATTAGTTCATAGGGAACAATTGCAAATCCCAATCCTTAGCACAAAAGAGGTTAATCTGGACCTGTCGGCCAGGGAAGACATGCTGATTCTGTCAAGGGAGCGCGCATACAGTGCAGGATATCTAAGAGTATCACAATCTGTTATGCTCATTTTCGTGCGTCTAGGAATCGCCTGCCTCTCTAAGAATTGTTTATATGCAGACAGTAAAAATCGCGCCCGAACGTTGGGCCTCAAGATGTCGAAAAATTACGCATAGTTAATAGGTTAGTCTCATTTGTTATATTAATCAGACAAATCACTTCACTAAGACTGGCGATGCACGACCACCCAACAAATCAAGAAAGAGCTCTCAATCTGTCAATCCTTTGGGTGTCCGAGCCCGGTAATTTTCCTCATATCGAATCAAATTAAGAATCCAAAAAAGCTTTGGTTTCCTGAAACCTGCCATTTGAGTTATCGGAGAAATGTTGGCGGATTGTTAGTTGGCATCATTTACAATTAAACTAGGGTGGTATCCGATCTCCTTTGAACCTCCCAACTTGATCAATGAAAACGTTTTTGGCTAGTATTTTCGCTTTCGTCTTACGACGATCCAAGAATTTCACCTCTAAAGTTGCAATACGATGCTTTCCCCATCAATTCCCAGTAATAATCTCGGGGACTCTGAAAATCAACAAAATAAAACCTAGATCTTATTTCATTAAGCTGCATCCTTTATTAAACTTGTCATCTTCGTTAGTTTATGTTGTAAATATAAAAAAAAGTATTATTGTGGTCCTCTAATGATGTTTCCTTTTCTTTTAATTATATTTTCCATTATACCTTTTAATTTGATGTTAAACGAGACGTTGACATCGAACCTCCTTGTTTTAACCCCCCTCTATTTAGACAAAATCTCGCTGAAATGTCATTCCAATTCTGACTTAACTCTAAGTTTCTCTTTAGGTCTTCACTAGCTCTTACTAGTTCTGGTTGAAGCTCAAAATTGTTCATTGTCTGATGCAGGCTTTGTGTTACAATTTTATTGTAGCCCTGCTTAAAGTACAAACAACATGAGTAATGATGTGTTCTTTTCATGGAATTTTACTTTTATCTAATTAATATGTGGTCTTGTTATTGACCTACTTTTTCGGGAACCATAATTGATAATTTTATATTACCTTTTTAGGTTTTAGGTTTTTATAAATATAAAAATAAAAGCCTATTGCGTATGGTCTGCCCATCGCTTTTTAAATTAAAAAGTGACTTGTGAGAAGTGGAATTCGAACTCACAGCCACCGCTCGGCCATCCTGGTATCTAGATAATTTTATAATGAAAATTTATATGTGTAAAATCCCAAGATATCTGTGGAAAATCGTTCCATATTCCCAACTTATTATTATTATATTGTCATTATTACCTTGTACACTCTGATATGAAATGTCTACAGTTTATACAATTTAGTTGGCACCACGTTTTATGGATTAGACCTGCTCATTTCTATTCTGCTAGAAGCCTTTTTTTATTTCATATTTTTCTAATTAGTTTAAACACCTTCACTTCCATTTATGGTTTGCTCTGTAGTATTCATTTAGATACTGTCTATTTTCCTCTTCTCATTTCTTTATATCTTGATTGTCACTTGTATATTCTGTACATTTTTCATCAAACCATTGATTTTGTATTGTCATACTCTAAAGTTGTCTGAGCTGTATTCTTTATTACTCATTATTATACTGGGGTTCTTTTTCTATTTCTTTTTTGCCAGAGCTTGTATATATATTTTATTTCTTCAAGTTTCAACCTTTCTTTGTTCCATTTTTTGTTTCCTCATTTGTTTTATTTTTGGAAACGTTATTTGCATTCTTGCATGCAACTTGAAATTATCTAAACCTTTATTTGCAAATCTATAGTTTCTAACATCCATAATATCATTCTTATGCATTTCTTTCATTATTCCCATGTTACAATTTAGAGCTATCACAAGTACCTTTGTGTAAACCCTTGTAGAAAGGTTGCTCTTATTTTCATATTTTTGTATTAAAATCATCTACCAGGAGCATTATAGTTAAACATTGTATTGTATTCTGCCTCTTGCTGTCTTTTTCTACATTTTCTCTATCAGTGCTGCATATATGTTAGGTTAATTTTTCTATTTTGCTCTTATTATTTCACTTATATATCTCAATTTTATTAATGTTTCCTTCATTATAAATCCTTTTTCTAGCTTATTTATCCTTGCTCTCATTAGATATTATATAATAGCCCATTTCAGATATTTATTTTTCAATATTTGATTTTTAAAATGCCAATGTTCCTATTTTGTATTTTTTAAGCTCTGGAGTTAATTGATGCTAGTACCAATTCTATCTGTATTTTGTTTATTATTGTATCTTTTGTCTTTTATTTAGTGCATTGCCTCCTGGGTCAGACTTCAAGCTTTTTTTTATGTCTGTCCTTAGGAGTCTTATCCGTTCTTCATCCACACATAGTTGATGCCTTTTATTTGTAACTTGTGGTAACCTACCTATTTTTGTTCCTTTGCTTTTTTCATCTGAAGCTACAATCTTCTTATTGAAGTTTATGCTTTTCACTCATTCTTTATAAATTTTGTTTGTTTTACTATTGCTAGTTTTTGTTTAAAGTTTTTACACTTTACAACTGTTATTTCCACTTTTGCACAAAATTTGTAACTTTTTATTTTAGATTCTAGCTCCCAAATCTTCTTTATTTTCATTCCTTTTTATTTTGTTTCTCAAGCTTGTTTTTAAGGCTATTGATCTTCTTTTCCAACTATTTTTTTTTATCAAACTTCAGTTTTTCCCCTCTTTCCATTTTTACCCCTTCTTACAGCTCTGTAAATTCATATCCATTTAAAAATTGTTATACATCTCTTCTGTTTTTATTTATTCCCTTTATTAACAATGTTACATTTTGCAGGCTTCTAGCTATTACATGTTTTTTTCAGAAGACTTAGTTTTTAATGTTAGGATGTTTCCATTCATGTCTCTTGCTCGCACACCTTATATTACAAAGGTTCACTTTGGCGTGAAAACCCTATTTTAGATTTTTAAATCTTCTTTGTTACTGTTTTTATAATTGTGCTTTGATGAGTAACACCACCTCCCCTCCCCCTATCCTTCACATTACGGCGCTGTTTGAAGAACACTATTAAATACTTAATTCAATTATACAAGTGTTATTTCTGCATCTCTAGGATTCTCGCCCATATGTTAGTGCTGTATAATACACCAAAAAAAAAACCTTTCCCACATTTACTACATTTTTGTTTGATTCGCGTCAATATTTATTTTTACTTAATTGCTTTCTGTTGTACATTTTGAAATAAGTTTTTATCCAACAAAATGTCAAAATTGATACTGCTGTATGATACTCTCGATTCATAAGGTTACATATCACAATATACACAAAATGAATTGGATTCACCACTATATATCAGAATTGAAACAACAATCTAAAACGAAAAACGTACTACAATCTACTGGAAAAGTGATTACGTCCGTTTTTTGAAACGCAAAGGAATTCTGACCATTGTTAGTAAATACTATGAGGCACTTTTGGGAGAGGTTGAAGGTAGCAACTGCAGAAAATTGTCTTGGGATAGTAAATAAATAAATAAATGTTTTACTCCGATAGTGCACTAGCATTCAAGCCTTATTACTGAAGAATTAAGAATTAAAATTCTTTTGCATCCATCCTGTTCAGCAAATTTGCCTTCCTCAAATTATAGTCTGTTCCTGGAACTCACTTTCTTAACTGGATAAAAATTGTATTAAACGAAGGGATGATACAGAGTCTGAATAAATATTTGGGGGTCTCGGGGGAAATCTACTTCCATGAAGGAATTGTGAACTTAGCGAAACATTGGAAAAAATGCGTTGGTACTTTAAGATTTTGTCAAAAATAATATCAAACTAAGTTATTTACGAAACCAAGGCAGCATACAAAACAAATACTTGACATTAGCCTTAACTAATGATTACCTACTATCAGATAGTTGTTTTATTCCAATGTATTATGAAAGCCATTAGTTTTGCAAGTTTTCCTTAAAAAATGTTTTATATGAGCTCAATAATTAGAGAAATATCCATATCCCATATCTAGCTAAATTAATTTGTTTCAGGTCGTGGTGGATTCATGGTAGGTGGCACAGACCCACATGAGAAGCGCACTGAGGACAAGCTCCTGAAGGCTACTAAAGACAGCTGCAAGACCACGATTGAAATCATCCATGGATTGATGGCACAGATGATAAAGGACAGGCTGTTCAATAGCACCTCCCCGCGATCGACTACTTAAGTAATTTAGTTCAATTGTCATGTATAGAGGGAAAATACAAGGCTAACCTTTTATGTACATTTTATTTACTCTATATATTATATGGACGCAAATAACATGAAAAGTATTTACAAACGTAATAAGCGACTATTAAACAAAATATACCTTTGTGAATAACACAGTCCTTCAATGAGGGGCAGCAGAGTGTATGTATGGCCCTTTCGAGGTCAAGTACGTTCTTGCAAAAGTAAACCCAGAACGGTGCCTTAAATATGTTTCAAGTTGCTTGTGGTGCAGTTGTGAAAAAACACTCCACGACATAATTTCAGCAAGAACATACGAATACATTTCACATGAAAGTGAATTCTGATTAAAATCAGGATTTAAAAATATCCCATGACCGTAGCTCTTAGTAAATTTTTACACCTTACATTTGCAGTACGTGAAAAGATTTAAACCCATTGCTTGGATGGATACTTGAATCACAATTTCATTAAAACTAATAGGAGCACTTAACGATTCGGATTTTTCTAGAACTAAGGAAACACCCTTACTTGCCAGGTTTGTGTTTGCAGCAAAACAAAGTGTTAAATATGGCTTAGTTGATGCAGTAGAAATTAAGTACATGAAATATTAATATTAAAATATTAGAACTATATACATCAACACCATCATCAGGATGTATTACTAAAAAAATTAAGTCTAGATAGAAAAGTCTAATTCAAACTGAAAACGTCAGATAAGAAAGTGCGAATGTTTGGCTTTATCCCAATTTCCGTCAATCCCAAATGTGAGTTGGAAAATTGTTTACTTCTGTTTGTTCCTGAACGAGTGCTCCTTCTATCGAATAAGACAATCGAATTCGCATACGCAGTACACCCTGCACAGAAATGATAAATATACTTTCTCTAAACATTTAACTGCTTCAAAACCAACCTTGTTTGGGTTAGTGATTCGCAGCACTTGTGTAACTTGGCCATTTGGTACGATGACCGTTCCTGATGGAGACAACATTTGTAATTGGAATGCCTGAAATTTAATAAATTATTGCCTACTCATGCCAAACCGCAAAACTTACTTTAGGAACAGCGGCTTGAAATAAAAAGTCAGTCATGCTGGATAAAGTGCTATTAGTTGCGGTCAAGTGTATCGAAACCGTGTTATTTGATTCAGACATTTTCTCTAATGAAAACACTATTTTAAGTCCGTTCTTCTCAAAAGCTGTTAAGGTAGGCACATGTTTCTCTAAAACTGGATATTTTAGCCTGATGCTACCAAACATCCAAGTTATATTTACCATTAATTATATTTGTGTTCAAAATATCTCCCGTTAAGAAGTTTGAAGTTTGATTGTTATCGAGCATCAATGACCCATTGTTGTTCTCCATGATCAAACCAAGGCTGCTGTCTGTTGTGGGCATGGAAGGTGACAAATCCAGACCCCCCAACAAGTCCAGCAGGTCCTGATTGTTGCTATTCGATATGGGCTGATTTGGAATGGTGCTGGGTTTTATTATATCCAAATCTGATGTATTGGTGCTACCAAGAAGATCCACCAGGAATGTCTGAAAGCAATGGAATCTTAATTAATTAATGCTTCCTTTGTTAATGCATGAAATGGTGAATGATCATTTGTTGTATTTAACAATTGCCAATATCATTTTTTATTTAAACAAGAAATATTCAATTTATTTTTAATGCGTAGTGAACTTTCTAGATGACCAACTAGCAGCATTGCAAATACAAAACAAAATTGAATTATTTTTTAACATAAATGCCAACAACTTCAATCACCGTTTTTCAGGTAATTTGTAGATTTGGTCATAATGCCACATATTTAGTTTAAATACAAAGAATGTCTGACAAACTGCTACGAATTCTTCAACACCATGAAATCACTGTCCACAGACATATTTCATTGAATGAAATAAACTATAACTGATTTTTTTTCTGGGTCAAACTCAACGTATTATGATGAATAGAAGAAAAAGAAAGGGAAAACAACATAGCATTTAGGGACTTGGGGTGTAACAACGAAAATGTTGGGAGCACAAATACAGATAATGATCTGACTTCGGAAGAAAAAAAGATGCAAACAGAGCTTAAAAAGAAAAAAGAAAGTGAAGACTCCACCATAAAAGCGAGATATGGGAAAATCTTCCTTGATGGAAAACAATGAAACAAAAATCGAAACGCGGATAAAATTTCACTGATGTCAAAAATGTAGAGAAAAACGGGAAGGGAAAACAAGGCGATGCAAAATGCAAAGAATAGAATAATAAATAATAAATAAAACCAGTGAAAAGAAAGAACAGTTGAGGAAAAACAAATGTAGTAACATGGAATATGAGTGGAACTTCTGAGCAAGGGGCATTTAAAAAATAGTAAGAAAACTAAAGTAGAAAAAAGTAGATATAGCAGCATTACAATAAACTAAAAAAAAAACTAAATAGAACGAACCAATGGCCCAAACCAACTTTTTTGGTGTCCTGAGGCTATAATTCGCCCAGAAATGTGAAAAACTGGGTAGGTCAAATTTCCGCCGATTACATTACTTTCCTTATTATAAGATAAGGAAAGTAAAATACAGACAAAGATGCTAAGGACATGGAAACAATACAAAGATACCATAAGGAAATAAAGAAACTGCTAGGGAAAAAATTAGAAAAAGTAAAAGAGCATGATTTAGAAGTCATCTGAAATAGTTTCAAAGAAATAACAATTAAAACAGTAACAGGCACATGTGGAACAAGAAAAATAAACGAAATACATAAAGTAGGAGATGGTGGAATAATAAAGTAAAAGCAAATTTAAAAAACAAATTAACAAACAGCATGGATAAAATACACAATAAAAAATAAAAGACAAAACAAAATACATACAAGAAAGAGATGAGGCCAAGCAGGAAGTGAAAAATGAAAAAATAAAACCTGGGAGTAATTTGGAAAAGAAGTGGAAAGAGAATATGGCACAAACAAAAGCATGTTCTGGAAAATAATTAGAACAGTGAAGAGCAAGAAACACAAGCAAATATGGAATATAAATCATAATAAAGAGCTCAAAACTAAAACAGAGTAAATATTAAAAATGTGGAGCAGATATCAAGAGAAAATATGCATACTGAACAGTTTGAAAACGACATATCACAAGAAGAAATAATGCAGACGCTCAAAATTTTGAAAATTGGAAAAGCACCAGGGAGGAATGAAGTAACATGAGATTCAATCAAATGGGGGGGAAAAAGAAATGATAAAATGAATAGCACTAATATTTGCAAAAGCTTAGACAAACAATAAAATACCCAAGGACTAGGAAACGAATACCTTTATACAAAAAAGGAAAGAAGAATAAATGTGAAAATTATAGAGCTATTTGACGAACCTCAATGCTATTCAAAATGTATACTAAAAAAATAGAAAATAATCTAATAAAGTAGCTATGAAACTAGAAGAAGAATAAGCAGCATACACGAAAGGAAAATAAACACAAGGCCACATAAGCATAGTGAAGAAGGTAATAGAAAGCACAACTGAACAAGGAAAGGAATTATATTTAGTATTTGTTAATCTGAAAACTGCATTTGACACAATTCCAAGAGATAAACTATGGTACTGTTTAGAAGAAATGGAAGTCGAGGAAAAACTCAGGCGAGCGATCAAAAGCATATAAAAAACAGTTAGATGAAAGGTTAGGATAAGAGAGAAATACTCCAAATAATTTGAGATGCAGAGGGGAGTTAAACAGAGAGACAGTCTGATCCCTCTGTTATTTAATATTTACATGGACAAATTCTTAATAGTGTGCAAGAAAAACATGTCCAAAATAACAGTTGGGTATAGAAAGCCCGTTCAACTACAGAACCTGTTATACGCACATGATATAATAATTATGAGAAACAGTAGGATGAACATACAAAAGACACTAATACAATGGGACAAAACAATAACACAAATGGGTATATAAACAGAAGAAAAACAAAAGTCATGATAATAAATGACAAACATAATCAACAAAATATCAAGTGCGGTAAAGATGAACTACAAGTTTTCACAATAGATTATTTGAGAATAAAAATAAGCATCGTTGGAAAAACAAACACAACGATCCTAAGCAGGACCAGAAAACTCATACAATTCATTTTATAAACTCAACAAAACAATATTACGAAAGAAAGAAATTTGCACAAAAACCAAAACAACAATCTACAATATTGTAGTAGTACCTATCATGATATATGGAAGTGAGACTTGGCCAGTATCAACAAAACATGAACGTAAAATAACAGCAGCAGCTATAAGGTTCCTTAGAAAAATAACAGAAAAAACAAAAAGAGAAAACAAACCAAGAACTCCAACAAATGTATAAGAACTCCTCTACCACTGTAATAATCAAGAATCAAGTGGTCAGGACAGCAGAGTAACAAGAAACATCACATTCAAAAAGATGCATGGGAAAACAAGAGGAAACCCCAAGAGAGCACGAAGGGAGTGTGTGGAAAAAGACTTATGAAAACTAAAAATTACTAACTGGGAAGCATGAGCTAGTGATAGAAAAAGCAAAGGCCTCAAAGGCCTTTCTAGCTGATACATGTGCATTTCATAATCTTCTGTTTTAAATTATTTCAATTAGAATCGATAATTCAATTTATAAGAATAAAACATAAAAACTTACAGATTCATTGTTGACATGCTGAGGACTAGCTTCGCTCGTTTTATCCTCGCTTTCATCCATGTCGCCATTAGCTTGCACATCTCCCCCTTGCCTGGCAACCTCCATTGGGGGCATGCGCTCAAGCAGGGCTCCTCGCAAGTGACTGTATTTGCCAAATAACTGAGCAAACTCTACACCTCTTTGCTGGAGTTCAATATGAAGGCTTGAACAAAATGAGCTCACTATTTGTTGTATTTTGCTGCAACAAATTTCATTATAACAAAAGAACTACCTTTATGCTTACTTACTCCTTACTTATTAGTGTGGCTAAATCTGGTACTAAGTTTTGTTAATGACATAAGAGCAAATTGCTTGGTCGTGGAGGAATTCTGTGGTGACCACAGCAGCTTTTGGTACACTTCTATTATATCCTCTTCCATTGGCCTTTCCACATCATGAGCATCATCAATGGAAGCTGTCAACAGCAAATCCCCATATTCTCCAATTGCCCACACTGCTACCTGCGTTAGTGGCTGCTTATCCATAGAATCTTCCGATAAGGCATGCCACAATTGTAAAGTGATGTAGGCCTGCTGCGAAGTAGTCTCTGATATCAATTGAATGGTTGAAGAAATTACATCATCTCTAATATAATTTCCTGCCTAAAAGGACATCATCAATAGGTCACAATTATAAGAATTTAGTTAGTTGAAAGCTTACAGCTATTAGAACTTTGAGCAACGTGTCCAAATGCCACCGCTTATTAGGGGCAAATCGCTCCGCAGCATGGACAATGCTAGATGAGCACGGAGCCTTAAACTCAGGTTCAGACTTTTCAAGGAAGGTAAGCAGTTCTTTCATCATTGTCCTAATATTCTGCGCGTTCACTAGCGCAAATGACAGTTCCATTGCTCTTCTTCTTATCGACACATCGGGGTCTTTCAAACACTCTAATATTGTTGACCTGTGCCTCTGCACAGCAGAAGTGTCTATGTGCACGGTTTTTAGCAAAGTATTTAAAGCTACATAGCGAATGTTTTTATCATTATTTAGTAAAAATCTACCTAAAATATTAATTGCTAAAACCTGAAAATAGGGAGACGTAAGAGTACACAATGAAATACTGATCTCAAATCGCATACCCTTAAGCCACTTTCTGATTTGATATCCATTATTGAAAGAACAGTTTCATAAAGAATAGAATTGCCGACGTTTTTGCTAGTTTCTGTGTTGGTCGCAACCTGTGCCAATATATCGTTCATCGCTTCTGACGCTTCTGCATCGTTCTTTCCCAAAACTCTCAACAATTTTAAAATTTTAACCTTAAGAATGCATATTTTAAAATATGTTTATTTTTTTAAATTATTTCTTACTTGCAAAAACGGGTCACTAACTCCCGAGACGTCGTGTTCTGGTGAATACCCTGCTAGAATGAGGTTCTTTAGAATACGAACTAGATTTGGAACAATCTGAAAAGAAAAAGAAAATATAATTATGCTGACAAAAAAACAATAATGGAGCAATACAAATAAATTGCTGCATTATGGAATTAAAGTGTTATGTCGGATTAGTAATAAAAGCGAGGCAAATAAACTACATTCTGCTCAAATACATCAAGAATTTATTATAGGCAAATTAAGGAAACTTACGTCATTTTAAATTAAATTGTTTTCATTCCACATTTTAATTTAATGTTTTATTTGAACCATGAAATCATACACCATCTGACCATTAACCAAGGCGATTACTTTTAGTTTTGTTTATGAGAAGTACATTATACGACTGAAAATAAAATATTTCATTTCAAATAGTTACACAAGTAGCAATTCACTACTCTCACACTCCCATTCTGGAGAATACTCTTTCATTGTTCTAGAGTTCCATGGTAACATGTTCTGCACCACTATACATGACAGATAACGTTCTATGCAATAGTAGATTTATCTTATGTTTATGCATTACCAATGAATCCAAATGTAATCACTTTACAATGGGTGGTACAATCACTTAAATCACTTCTTAATGCCAATAAAATGTTTCGGATCTCAAATTAAAATAAAGTGGTTAGACTGTTCTTATCTTTTAATATTCCTAACTTATCAGATCTACATTAGAATACTGTAACTACAATACCTTTCCATTTCATTATTACATCACCCACCACTGCTTGGAATATCTAAACTTGCCTGAACTCTCTTGGATACAATGATCATACCAATAATCATGTCTCTCTCGTTCAAATCGCTAAGCTCATAGAGTATGTTCCTATAGATAGCTGGAGTTGCTAAACTAAACGTTCCAAGTCCTTTTATAAATATATAATGAGTCAACATTTTCCATATAATATAATTTAGAAACGCGAGAGGAAATACTCAGTATGATGGTATAGTTCAACCTATACCAATTTTTATTGAGGCACTCTAAACTTAAAATCCTAAATTTTCCTTTTAAAAAACATTTGAACTTCCGATTAGGTTCCAGTATCCTAAGAGTAATACAACGGGGAGCATAAAAGAGTTATAGATCCATATATTTAATGTAATTAATTTAAATCAAAACTTGCAAAACGATGACATAAAGCTATCAAGCAAAATATTTAATTTTTTAATAGTAAAGATTCTCCATAACAATTACAATAACGTTTTATAATTCATTCTTTACTCCATAGGTCCAAAATAATCCTTCAATTTCAAATGCAATGTATGGATCGGTGTGTTGAATACCAGAATTATTGGACCATACATTTACGACGAAAATTTGAATGCGAACAGTTATTTACATTTTTTAAGAACTTTATTCACCAACTATGTGGACAACATTTGCCTAAATCGTTTGAATTCCATATAGTTTCAACAGGATGGTGCCCCACCCCATAATTCTAGGGCGGTATTGGAATATTTGTCAGAAATGTGAATAAAATAATTGTAAATAACGGAAATGTCAGTTGGGCAGCGGGGTCACCAGATTTATATTCTCTGGATTACTTTATGTGGCGAACTATGAAGGATAAAGTTTACGAAACCATACCGGAAGAATTTCGCCTAAGAATCATCGCTACTGCGAAGCAAATTAGAGGGAGATCGATTTAAAGATCTATTAATAATTTAAGAAAACGTGCACAATTATGTTCAGATGTTGATTCAACTTTACGTATTATATATTTCCTATAGGCGGCTTATGCTTACGTCCACCATGAATGGGCGTTAAATTGTTCCATGTTTCTGATCCAGAGAAAAAGCCGGTCTAATTAAAAATTTATACGTTCGCACCTTGCAAAAATTTGAGGGAAGGCGGGTGAAAAATTGTCAGTCTAGGACGCCAAAAATATCTTTTGGCGGGCAACTCCTAGTATACATACATACATACATATATATTAATAATTTAAATAAAAAGTAGAATGAAAGGGGAGAATCATATATTGTTTTTATAGACTTCAGAGCAGCTTTAGAATAGTAAAATGAAATAATATATAGGAAATAATAGAGGAATACAAATAAAGGACAAGTAGTTAAAAACGTCTAGGAGAAGATAAGAGAAAGGGTACAACTAAATGCAGAACGATTCGAAAGCTTTGAAATGACGAGGTAAAAACCAGGAGACAGCTTCTATTTATATTAATAATGGACAAAATAATGAAAAATACAAGACACAGACAACAACGGGATATAAAAACTTAATACCTTTAAAACTAAATCCACTCCTGCATACAGACGATATAGTTCTAGTAGCAGACTCCCATACAAAGGTAAGAAGAATTAATAAACATATGGACAAAAAAATTAAAAAATAAAAATAGAAGTGAACACAAACAAATCCAAATACATAATAAACTAAAAAGAAAGAGAAGGAAAAACATGATAAACATTTTACACAAGATGAAAAAATATATCTAGTAAATAGTAAATAGAAGAAAATAAGAACGAAAAAAATATTACGCGCTATACAAAACAATTTACGGAAAGAAGGAAATAGAGTGAAAAACTATAGGTACAACACGATAGCCGTATCAACGATAACATATGCATGTGAGACATGGGTAACAAAATAGACATGAGTCCATAGTAACCCCGATTGAAATCAAACAACTTAGAAAAACAGAGGGTAAAACACAATGCAACAGAGTACAAAAGTAAATAAGAGAAAGCTTAACTGGTTTACACACTTAACTAGAATTTGGTAGAACAGACTAGCAAAAGAGACAATAGAAGCAGGATATATGAGAAGGGATCAAGTAAAAGAGATAGGAAAAGCAAAAAGATGGACGATGAGGGAAATGGCAAGGGACCAGAAGGCATGGAAAATTTGGGTAAGTATTTGAAGAAAGAAATAAACTCATTAACCTTTGCTTTACACCATTTGGATTTGAAATTACATAATAATGTTCCTTCTTTTATTTCATTCTCATAGATCCTTAGCTCCACTTTTACCTATTTTATTGTAAATGTTAATCGTTATGAATCGTCAAAAGTGGAGATCATCTAACCCCAAATACCTTACAATTCATTGATCTTCTATGGTATTTAATAGTTTTTTTTCTGATTTCAATATCTAATAGATTTCATCTGATACACGGATACCCAGCTGAGATTTCTGAGCTTCGCACTAAGAACTAAGTGAACTTAGTCTCAGCCTGACTCAGTCGACGACTTTAGTAAAACGGTTTCTGAGAGAATTGTTCAAAATTACCGAAAGAGTGGTGCTCTTACCATATGCTCTCAACATCTCATAACTTACCCTCATAAACATTCATCTTTAAAATTGATTATCTTCTGAAGTAACAGTTGGGCTGAAAAGTTCGTAGGCTAACATAGAAAAAAATTTTTTTTTGATAAAATTGGATTTTATTATTCAATATAATTGCCTTCGAGGGCGATACACCGATTATAGCGATCATACAATTTTTCTATACCATTTCTATGTCTTTAGCCTCAAAATAAGCTTCTGTTTCGGCAATTACCTCTTCATCGGCGCTAAATTTCTTTCCAGCGAGCATTCTCTTGAGGTCTGAGAACAGGAAAAAGTCGCTGGTGGCCAGATCTGGAGAATACGGTGGATGCGGAAGCAATTCGTAGCCTAATTCATGCAATTTTGCCATCATTTTCATTGACTTGTGGCACGTTGCATTGTCTTGATGAAACAGCACTTTTTCTTCTTCAAATGGGGCCGTTTTTTCGTGATTTCGTCCTTCAAACGCTCCAACAACGCTTTGTAATAATCGCTATTGATGGTCTGGCCCTTTTCAAGGTGATCAATAAATACTGATGCCATAAACCTTGCTAGCCGATTATTGCGTCTTTCCACTCTTTGGATTCGGTTCATCGCGTGCAGTCCACTCGGCTGACTGTCGATTTGACTCTGGAGTGTAGTGATGAAGCCATGTTTCATCCGTTGTCACATATCAACGAAAAATTCGTTATTATTACCGTTGAATATCGCTGAACATTGTTCTGAATCAACGACACGTTGAAACTTTTGCTGGATTGTGAGCTCGCGCGGCACTCACTTTGCACACAGTTTTGCATGTCCAAATATTCATGCAAGATATGTCCAACACTGTATTTTGATATCTTCAGAGTCTCAGCTATCTCGCTTAACTTCAATTTACGGTCATTCATAATCATTTTGTAAACTTTTTATGTTTTCGTCCGTTACAGCCTCTTTCGGGCGTCCACTGCGTGCATCGTCATCAGTGCTCATCTCGCCTCGTTTAAACTTGGAAAACCACTTCTCAACGGTTGATTTTCCTGGTGCACAGTCTAAATAATGCTTATCAAGCCAAGCCTTGGTTTCAACGGTATTTTTTTTTGCCAAAAAGCAGTGTTTTATTAATACTCGAAATTCCTTTTTATCAATTTTTTTAAAATTAACAATAGTTGCTTCACTCAAAATACGATATCTCCTAAACTAATAGTCCGACAGTTGTCAAATTTATACACGAGTCTTTTGAAGGTTAGGGTTAACTAAAAAGCACATGGATTTAATACTACTAGCGCCGCTTATGTGTCAGCCTACGAACTTTTCAGCCCAACTGTTAAGTTCTCAATTTTCATTGTGGCCTACACATATGTATTTAAACGGTTCAGTGAGTTGAAGGCTTTTTGTAATCTATAATTCCGTTATTAGTTCGGCTATACTTTTATATTTAATTGTTTGATCAATGCATAACTCTGCTGAAACCGCAGTACACACGATTATGTTTAAAATCACCTGGTAAAAATTTATAATTTACACTGAATATACTTATTTCTTTTCTGTATTAGTTACGCAAGTCTCCTATTCTTGGAGTTTCGCTATTAATGCTCTTTCCAGACTCTTTCTCCTAAATTTTCTTTGTTTACAGTTGAAGTAGTTTTACTGCTATTGGGATACATTCATTTTTAAAATTGCTACTACTTATAATAACTCCTTTTTAGTGCTACACTAATTTTAATTCAAAACTTACCATTTTTCCCAGGACTTCAATTTCAGTATACACAATGTCTTCAATACTCAACCCAGAATTTCATTTGTTAGTTAACGGTGCCTAATATTTGTTCTTTGACATTTTCAGATTACTTTCACTTCTATCTCCTGAAGTTATGATACGTTCCCTAGTTGATTTTGATTTTTCCAACGAATTCTTTACTCACCAATTTTTATTTTTTAAATATATTTTTGTCTTCATTTTTAGGTGTATTTTTTAATGTTAAAATTTGTGTCTCTTCGAAAATTCCAATATGGCTAGCCTTGGTTTTGCTTTTATTCTTATTAAACATATATTTTACCATAAATCATAAAATTTTTGATTTTCTGACTGTATCTCTTCACTTATTTAACAACTGTACATTAACTTTGATTTCTTGTACGCTTGCAATATTTACTCTTCTTAAAATTTATATTCAATGCCAGTTTTAATTCGATTTCAACTACTATGTCATTATTCATTTTCCTGTCCTTGTAATTTTTTCTCAAGTATTTGAATTTCCTGCCATAACTACTACTTTTACTTTTCCATTATTTCATTTTTGGCTCCCTTTTCATTATATTTCTTATTTATATTATCAAATTGTTTGTTTTGGTTCATATACTTTTACTTCTGAAATGCTTGCACTTGGCTCTTCTACTTCTCTAACAAATTTTTCATTTTTTCCTTTAACTCTTTCTTTTAAAATGCGCTGTAATTAAACAGTTAAACAAGTTTAACTCAACTCCACACGCGCCTGTATGAGTTTATTTCAATGCTTTATTTATATTCTTTTAGCACCCCTTCAAGTTACCCTCACCAAGTTAAAATGTACATCCGATTCTTGTAAACATTGTTATACATTGGCATGTTTATATAATTTAAAACTATATTTTCAAAGGAGGTGAAACATATTACAGAGTTCATAGCAAAAATAAAGAGGAAATTGTTTATGTGCATAATTAAATCAGTATCTCACACCATAATAGTACATTATGGAGGAAATCTTAATGTTTGCTAAGTCATCAATCAACCATCTGTAGTCTCTGGTGATTATTTTTCATTTCTCAAAAATTGAATTATTCCTAACACAAATTAACCAAACGTGGCCATCTTTGGATCATTTACATCACTAATGAACGTATCCGCTATTTCCTTTCCATAACAAAGTAACTATTTCAGCAAATGTCTTACTAATGTTAAGACAAAATTTGATGTTCTTTAGTGGCTCTTTAAATGTCATCAATCCGACAGTAGTGCCTAACAATACTCTTAAAAACTCAGCAAAACGCCTTAATCCTCATTGTTGCGCTACTAAAATCATCATCTGATCTCTCTGTGAAGCTGCAAAACAGTAAATGCAAATACAATGCTCTACTAGTACTGATTTTGTTGCTTTTTTTAACAATTAAAATATAAGGTAAAAATTTACACCTCAAGTAATTTCAAAACCCTTTTATTTCAATTCGTTTTAATGACAAATATGAAACCAATGGACATGGTTCTATTTAGCTACCTAGTAAGAAAGATAAAAAAAAATTATACCAATTCACTATGACATCTAATTAGAATTTTATATTCCTAATCCACAAAATAAAGCTCCATTTTAGCAATGTATTCTTTTGATATCACAAAAAGGCAATTAAGCAAATACAAAGCTGCAAAAGATATTTTTTATTACTGGCGTACCTTAGCCAGCTTTTCCTATTATTAATAGGTAACAAATCTACATCAATCATTTCCAAAAAAAGCTCCAAAGCGATGCTTTAAAGATTGAGACAGCTAAATGAACTGCTGAAGCTTACACGAACTACAATCAATAAAACATGACAGCATACCTCGCTTTGGGAGCAGTCCTAAACAAAATACTAATGTTAATTTTGTTGTTAAATATTAATATTAAATAGATAACAATTATATTTCGCTCACGTCATTAGCTTTGTGTTGATCACTAAAAGAAGTAACTTTTTATAGTTGGAATATTAAAAGGTCGAGTAAGCTGGAATTAAAAATTGTGCATCTTATGAACTTAAATTAAAAACAATAGCAAATTGCCAATGTTTATTTTATTCTATTATATTATTAACACGTCATTATTAATTTTTTAAGTTTATATTAGTCATTGTTATCAAAACGAATCAATTGGCGCACTTTTCTGTTAACGCGGTTCACAAAGTCTTATGCAATCTCAAGTTGGGTAATTGAACTTGCTGCTGAAACCCATGTTTTATAAAATTTTCAAAGTCATTGATTCAAACAATACACAATGTTCCCCAGGCGCAACTATGAACAATCTGGTAGATTTATATCACATCAATTCCATTTCCTTTGTAGTACTCTAACACAAATGAGTACCAATTGATATGAAACTCTAATTTTTGAGCCTACAGGTTCAGATGGCCTACGACACCAGATAATTTCTTAAATATTTTGACTTTCTTTTCTTAAATTTTTCTGGTCTACTTTTCTTACTTGTAGTTGTGTGTAATTCCTGCTTTGACTGTATCTTATCCCGCATATTTTATCATCAATTACCAGACATTAATTTGATCAAAGTGTTTGCAAGAGCAAGTTTTATTCGCATTTTGGCATTCTGCACATTTATGCTTTAAGTTTAACACGTTTTCTTTTTCACCTTTGGAGTAAGAGATGATGAAATCTTATTCTTTTTGTCACATCCCAAGAAGGAAGATTGGTATTCTTTTTAAATGTGTTGACTACCATTTCAATATGAGTTCATCAGTTGTATCCAAGTTTTGTCACCGGTTCCAGAAAATGAGAGCCCTTTTCAATCCGCTCCAAAAAGTCAAGGCACGTATTCCTCCGGTTGTCCTTTTGTTCCAGCGAAAGGATTTTCTCGCAGATTTTTCGCATCCTCAATTCGTTGGTTAAAATCTAATGAACGGTGATCTGCGTCAAATGCAACTCTTCCCCGATCATTCTTACTGTCAGCCGACAATCAGAACGCACAAGCTGCCGGATTCTGTCGAAACTGGTGTCATTCCGTGCAGTTGCAGGCCGTCCGCTGCGTGGTTCATCTTCAATCGTTTCTCTTCCTTCTGAAAATGGCTTAACTACCAAAACACCTGCACCCTTGACAAAACAGTATCACCATAGGCCTGCTGAAGTTTTCCAAACGTTTCTGTCGAACTGAGCCCGAGTCTGAAGCAAAACCGGATCGCACACCGTTGCTCAAAACGCACTCGTCAAAAACGTTTTACGAAACAAATCACTACAGACAACGTACTGCCTCGCGAAAGTTCCCAGTCGCACTAAACGTGGATCGGATATCGGCCCGCCTTTTCTCCAAACGGGCAGCTCTCAAGTGTTCCCAGATCGCACGCTACACTGTTAGTCTCATTACTTTATTCACACACCTCGTAGACTGTATATAATAAATATCGAAAAACGAAAAATAAAACTGAATGTTAGCAGAAACCGAAAATGTTATAACATGGCCTAGAAAATTAGATAATAATAATAATAATAATGGTAAGGCCCTACACCCCGCGTGAGAGCACGGCCTGCGAACTGAGAGGTTAAGGCTCTCATACATTCGCTCTCTCTGCCCGGTCGTCGCGCACCATCTGATGCGGGGCGATGTGGCAAGCACCGCACCTTAGACGACCGCCATTATTACCCCTTGTTCGAATGAACACAGGTACTCAATTATTTTTAGTGACTGAGTAGGCCACTCGCCAGGTATCAGAGAGCACCGGGAATTGAACCCGGGTCCGTCAGCATCGCAGCCCGCCCCTCAATCACGGGACCACGCTGGCAGCTAGAAAATTAGATAACACGAGTAAATTTAAGAAAAATTAAGAACCTTGAGTAATGACATGAAAGATAAAGAATTTTAATTATTAAAAAAATAAATAAATAAAAACCATTTGCCAAAGTTAGAAAAAGAGCCACTCGTTCATTAGAAATAATTTGCCCAGATATGTAAGCCACTATTTAACCTGTAATACAGGAATAGGTAAGATCAAGTACGACAATAGAATGTTTGCAAATAAGGAACTAATAGAACTAGTAATGTTCTCGCACGCTGTGTGAGAAGTTCCAGGAGCGAGTTGTTAAAATTGCGAACGTATTATTGTTGTCCGATTTCGAAACAATTTATCAGGTTACCTCACTCGCTTCGAGTTCTATCATTGTGGAAAATTTCATAGTGATCGATTTCGTAGTAAAAGCGCTACAGATGCAACAGACTGACGGAGATTGTCGCATTCATCCAGTGTACCAGTGTATAAGAGCAAAAAATAAAACGTGCTAAACTATACGATCCCGAAAACTACTGGTGGAACGACGCACTGAAGGTACCAGACCACGAGAAAGAGCGCCGAAGAGATGGCTAGATCGAGTCAAAACGGCAATAGGGAAGCCAATACAACAAATTAACCACAAGGCTCAAAACCGACCAAGATGGAAAAACCGTCAAAAATATAATGAATAATAGACCATGATGATTATGACTCTTTTGATAAGAAGATATGACGGGAAGAAAAAGATACGATCTTATCCAACTTACACTCCTTAACAAAATGTAAAATCAGAAAGGCTTAATAGAACAATTATACACAAAGCAAGACACCCAATATATGATTTATAAATGAAAAAATCCTGACAATGAGGAAAGCAATAGCGGTAGCTACATATTTATTGAATAGATCACTCACAAATACATTACAAGATAAAACTCCTTTTGAAGTTTAGCACAACAAAAAACTTGGCCTAAAATATCCTCAGGTGTTTAGAAACTTGCTGTAAAAATAAAACACTAGTAATAAGATACATAGAGCACACAGTTACAAACTCTTTAAAAATGTAATTCTCGTATTTCACAAAAGTTAAGCTCAAAGGAAGAAATAAAGATAAATACTAGAAAAAATGAAAACAAACGGCAGTGAAGATTAGAAGAAAACAAAAGAAACAAAAAAATTGTTAATAGAAGTGAAAATGTACAAAATTCTGAAGAAATGACAAGAGCAGAATTAAATAAAAGTAAAAGAGAAAAAAAAGCTAATGTATTATTAAAGATATCTCTATTTAACATTTGAAGAAATAAAGACAAGAAGAGATAAGAATGAACGATTAAATATAATTAAAAAAGAAAAGCAATTCATTACAAGAAAATGAAACATGGACCTTAGTTAACAGAGAAGAAGTAAAAGGAAAAATCAGTGTTCAAGATTAAATACGATGTAACATTTAAATTTGTGTCCATTATGAAAGATAAATCTCAATTGCTATTTCATCAAATGAACATTATGATATATAAATTATTAAGAATAGTAATGGTAATGGTAAGGTTCTAATGCCCGCATGAGAGCACTGCCTGTGAATTGACAAGGTTGAGTCTCTCATATATTCGCCCCCTCTGCCCGATCGTCACGCACCATCTCTGATGGAGGCGATATGACAAGCACCGCGTCTTAGACGACCACCATTATTACCCCTTGTTCGAAGTGAATGTAGGTACTCAATTATTTTTAGTGACTAAGTAGGCCACCTCCAGGCATCAGAGTTCCGGGAATGAACCTGGATCCGTTGGGACCATGCTGGTAATAATTATTAAGAATGAAGTTATAAATAAGCAACAGGACATGATCATTCAGTCTGTGAAATACTCACAAAGAAAATAAATCCCTCTTTGTACATGAATCCTTTAATTTGATATTTTACGGAAAGAAAGACGTTCAATTCAAGTTGGAATATATTTATTTTATCGCCTGTTCACTTTAACTATTAGCCTTTAAATTCAATTAAGATAGAATTAAGTTTGCCGTATAGTTATAACAGAGCGCCATTTGCCAAATTTAAAACAGATTGCAGGAAGTGGCCAGTCTACCTACCAACATAATTAAAAATTCGTAGTAGAAGCAAAGTTGGGCGACAAGCAACATTTGCGGTAACGCTTCGCGTTTCAAATGAAAAAAGTGTCGATGAAGCCTAAAAAATTGTTTGTTAAAAAACAATATTGTTTTCTATGATATCTGCAAGAAGTGGTTTCAATGATTTAAGAATGTAAAGTTTGACATACATAGTGGCAAAATTCCTTAATAGCACAAAAAAAGGTAAAAATAAGGAACTGGAAAGAGCATTGATGCCGCACACCGTCAAAGCTCGCCAAGCAACACGTCAAGCCAATTCTAAGGGTCTAAGCAAGCTGGAGAGGATACACAGTAAGACCTTTAGACTCCCTTCGAATTCACAGATAAGAGGCCACATCACAAGAAACGAACAAAGATACAACTTGCTACAACTAATCTTACAAGGCAAAATATTCAGAAAAAGAGGTTCGGTTAGAAGAAGAAACTCTTGGCTCCAGAATCTAGAATAATAGTTTTCGTTAACAACTACAAGACTTTTTCGAGCTGCAACCAATAAAATTAGAATAGCCATGTTGGTCGCCAACATCCGCACCGCAAGAAAAGCACTTTAAAGATAAAAATACATTTACTACAGAGCTTTCTATGAACATTCAAGTGCAACATGTAATCTGTCAACTTATGGAACTCTTAGAGTTTGATCTTATTCCAAATAATTTCAATTTGGGGATTAGCATTTAATCTTAATGGGTCTGTTGTATTGAAAACTGTTTTTTAGAAAATGTATTAAAACACATTAAATTCTTGTAGCAGTACTAAAAAATTATCTTACCACAGTAGCATTCCAACTACAATCTCCAAAATGCTTCCTTAGTCAAATTAACAATAAGCTACCAGATGATAGAAAAAAGCATTTCGTTTCCAAATCCTCACTTTTATAATAATCTAAGTGATTCCCTTTCCTGTCTTTAAAAATATGTTTCTATTCTGTTTTCTAATCTGTCTATCCAAAACTAATAAATTTGCCTTCATATTTCACTTATACTAATTTTAAAATTAGTTTATTTAGTTTCAACTTTGTGTAACGTCCTATGAATTTTCAGCGTAAGCCTACTACAAGTTCTAATGTAATAAGATCCTTAAACATAGACTTATAATCACAATCACCAAGTAGAAATAATAATACAAAATCTAATTGTACCATTAAAATTAAAAGAACAATTATTGAGAGTATAAACAGGCAACAATATTTATAATCACATCATTTGTAATCAAAAGCCACACAATGATGGTCATTTTATAAATTATAATACGTAAATATTTCATTACTCTACGTTACGCGCATTTAAAAGATGCTCTTAATTAACTTATCCAAATAAGTGTGATAATTAACTTTATTGCAGTTTTGTTTAATTAATCTCTAATTTGCAAACTGCTCAGGCATATATAATTTGCAAATTATCGTAACTGCCATGTCATCAGGTATTTTATAAAATGAATTTAGCGTTTTAATGTAACATGTTGCAGGCTTAGACTCGGCAACATTAAAATAACAAAAGCTTTTTTAACTTTGAAATTATGAGAATAAAATTAAGAATGCAAAAAGCTTAATCATTTTTTCGTTTATGCAATTCAGCTCATATTGTTTCAAATCTACAACAGGTAAGAATTCTGTGTGTAGCAAATTGGAAATATAAATAAGTGTTTCGGTCACGAATAGGCTAAAAATTCATAACTTGTTAGATAACTATTTTTGAATACTGAGAACGCAAGTATGTCAAAAACTTCCAATTGTTCTGCACAATTAGACCCATACGGTTTTTTAATATGAACTAAACTAGTGCACAGGTGTGCAACGCAATCAAATTTAAAAAAAAAACAAAAACAAAAAAGCCAACTATTATAGCCAAAACAAAGTATAGTACACATAGAAAAAAGTAAATTTAGCATTATACAGTTCCTGGTACGTCTTCTAAAGAACAGAATTTTTAATATAGAACATGACATCCAACAGAAATAAGAGCTGTGAAATAATGTGCATTACTCTTGAAGAATAGATATCCAATTCTGCAAGAAATATTATATAAAACCCTTGGAGAAAGCAGTGTAGAGATTGCACTTTCAAGAATATCCCTAGCATGTTCAATTTGCTTTCGATCAAGGGAAAACTGAGACCATCTCTACATAAGATATTTTTTATTTACAGAAACTCATTACAAGATTCAATTAATAGGAAAGTGCATTAATAGTTCATAAATGAGAAAGTGGATTTCAGTGCCCTCCTCACTCTAAAAAAAACATCGTTAAATAATCACATCCTGATCTATCTGGCCACCGACACTACATTATCAAACGCATAGGGAAGTGTACAAGAGTCCAACACCAGTGCACACCAGAAAACCAGTATCCTCAAAATAATCTTGTTCATAGATGTTTTGATTATATGGATTTTTACATGTCTACCAAATATACTCAGACCATGAGTCATTGTCCAAAAAGAACCCGAACTTATCAGTGAATGATATCACAGAATAAATTAATGATTTAAACAAAATGTTCCACAAACCATGCAGGCCATTTTGTGACCTAGCAGTAATGAAATGTATCTTGCAGGCCCATGGGCATACAGATCATGTTCCTTTAGTTGTTGAGTGACCTGAAAATTTGTACCACAATAATTACTGGAAAATATTTGCTAAAATCATTTCTAGTAGAATTCAATCATTTTCTGCCATTCAACTTTAATACATGTAATACGTAGCCATCCGACATTGTATCTTTAGATAACATTTCTTAGAACCAACACTTCATCCAATTTGAAGCTCCTGGGCCAATACTCGTTAAGCAACTCAAAGTTCAAAGTTCAAATAAAACATCAACACAGATCCAAAAAGCCATAATTCACTTACACAACACTTCACAGCAACAACGCACACATCTAGAGTATTCAGTCAGTTCTGACAGATGTGGTTCTCACCTTGCTACTAACATAAACTTTTATCCCACCATTAGTGTCACTACATGTTCCTAGAAGATATCAGTCATGATAGATTACTAAAGTTACTTTTAGATAGAACGCCATGACTATCAGGCAACTCCTTTCCCCTCAATTCCCTTCAATCCTTAATTTATAGATGAGCACATAAAATATACTACTAAACCATATAGTAAAACAAAGACACCCTGAAAACCTAGAAAGGCCACAATAGCAATTTTTAAAAAATAAAAAATAAAAAACCAATACTTAAACAGATATTTGTCTTCAGAAATAAAATTTTTTACAAAGGTCTTATTCTAGTCTTGGGTTTATCCAAAAGCATGCATATTTCTATAAGGTCTTCAGATCTTTTAAAAATGGAGATAACATTCATCTATTTCATTTAATATGATATATGCTATGGTTGTGCAAGCCTTATGATACCTAACATTGATAACATTGATACTATTATATTATAAAAGTAAAAAATTTCAATTATATTTATAGTAATAATTCAAATTTATTTTTAATGTGAAAAGAAATAGTGTACTATAAAAACTTCTAAATATGTTTTTAATAAATAGAAAATTACATACCTTTTTAAAGTGACTGAGGGTGTCAGGGCTGTTCTCACACATTTCTGTTATTAATGTGACACCAGTAATCAACACACCTGGAAAAATAAACGTGTGGTAATCAGTTAGTAAGAATAAAAATTTTCAAAGTTTAAATCTTAATGCAGGCTAACAAACCTTACAAAAAAGTTGTGATTTTTAAAGCAATAAAGTAAAGGAAAACGGTATTGCCAAAATAAAGTTTGTTAATCACGCTAGTGTATGAAAACATTGTTAAAGTTTTATAGCAATAGCATATACATGAGCAACCAAAACTTCTTCCTGAAGATAAAAAATGAGGAATAAGAATATGTGCATTATATGTATTACTGCAGTTTTTATTCAATAAAATGTGGACGTTTTCCCTCCCTTTTCATGTGTCATTTAATATTATATCTGTAATACTTTGTAAAATATATTTTTTTAAAACCCGATAATTCTTTTGTAGCAAACTCCGTAAAAATTTTGCAGATTGAGCAGGAAGTTTGGAGAAAGTCGCTCTTTAAAATTACCACTAATCTCGCTAAGACATTTTTGGATGTTTCAACTTAAACAATTAGTTCATATGATATATTAATAATAATGAACCAGCCTCTTTATTTTTTCCAAGATATTATTCGATATTGTTTCCAAACATTTGAAGGTTTCCTTTCTTTTCAATGCATAAATATAGCTATTCATTGAAACGTTCAACAAAGTTCTCCTTTTTTAATGCTATACATTTGGTTTTTCCTTGGTTAATAAATAAGTAACCCCGTTTTCTTCACTACTTGAACGCTTATTACATAGCAGTACCAATTCTCAATGATTAATGATATCATAATCGTCTACAAATTCGACAATTTCTAATCCCACTTCTCTAATAATTTTCTCAAGTGCAATGCTAAAGAAGTTACCATTCATTTTAGTAATCACCTAGTAATTTTTCCCGTTCTTACTTTAATAATTCAAACTAATTTGTCCTTGATGTCATCTCTACCACAGCTCTACGTAATTTTCCATTTATGTCATCATATGTTGCTTTAAATCTATAATAAGTTTAAACCATTTCCTCCCTTTATACCAAACTCGCTTATTTACCATAGGAAACATTTGGTTCAGCATTAACTTATCGAAACAAAAGCCCAATTAGTAGGAACTTAACTGGTAGTTTACGTAGCACACATGCAGATGGAAAATAGTGTTAAATTGGTTTTTATATTACGTTTAGTACTATGCTTTCTCGTTGGTTTATTGAGTGAGGTTATCTCCAATACAGTAAAATAACTCTGCTTGTATGTCATCTGCATGTGAGTTTTGTTGTTTTTCAATTACCTCGGTACTTCTACCTCCTCCCTAGAGGATATCTTGTCTGATTCCTGGTTCATTTCATCTATCACTCTCTTGTATCGTTATTTTTTTAACTGTTTCTTTTAAGAAGTTTAGCAAGATATTCCCATTTTGTAGTTTTAAAAATCTTATTTAAATTACTACCTATTTAGATATCTTCTGGCTTCATTTTTGTCTTCAAATTCTTTTTTATTTTAACTAATTGACATTTATTTATTGTATATACCCATCTTATATCCCTTTTCTAAGAGCTAACCTCTTTATCCAATCAGAAAAGCTACTACAAATACATCTTTAGACCAGAAGCACTCCAGCAAACAAGAAGAAATATATATAACAAAAATTCCTATACAGAGAAATTTAGCATAATTCAAGGGTATGGCGTGTACATCCGAGAATATTTAGGCACCTCCAGTCTAGCCAAAAGTAGCCATGTAGAGGTAATTTCCAGTACATAAAAATTGAGGAGTCATTATGATGTGCCCTGCTTCATTTTTTCTAAAGCCCCTTGACATTCTTCATCAAATAATCTTACTTTGAATTCTAAAAACTCTTTTACATCATTCTTCAATATTCTTTTTCATGTTTTCTAGTATGTACTGATATCTTTCTCACATTTACCGCAAAGTTTATGGTGTAGATGGTTTCATTCGTAACTGTAAATTTTGGTCCATATATTGTTTATAGACTAGCAGTGATTTAAAATCATATTATTATATAATTAACTATTCAAGTTAATTGACTTACTCTAACATTTTGTTGTTGAAATTGTAAGACGTCTGTTATAAATTCATGTAGTAGTTCTTTGATTTATTTTATGGCTTATCAAATTATGCATGTGAAGAAACTGCATCAAGTACATAGTATCCCCATAAATATTGTTATACATCATTTTTTCTTCTTAAGGTGCATATTCGTTAATGAATATTGACAATCACTTTGTGAATTGCTGCTCTGGAATGTGACGACGCTGTTGTCTGTCGAAACCATTGCCTCAGATATCTCATCAATGACATTCTTCTTCTAGATCCCCGTTTGCTTTCCATTTTTCCTTTTATGATTAGGTGTAAGATGTTCTATGTGTCTGGCTGTCTTATGATGTGCCCGAAATATGATGATGGTAAGGCTCTCATATGTTCATTCTCTCTGCCTGGTCGTCGCACACCATCTCTGGTGCAAAGCGATGTGGCAAGCACCGCACCTTAGATGACCACCATTATTACCCCTTATTCAAGTAAACACAGGTATACTCAATTATTTTTAATGACTAAGGAGGCCACTCACCAGGCATCACAGGTATCTAGAAATAGAATCCAGGTCCGTCCGCACCAAGGCCTGTGCCTCGAGCACTAGACTATACTGACAATCCGAAATATGATAGTTTTCGCATTTTAATTGCTAACACTTTCATTTCATATGCGATCCATCCAACATGCTAATTAGAACGACAAAATAAAACGATTGATTGTTTTTGCATATTTTCAGGATTTATTAATGGTTATTGGTAAATATAATTACAACGGATTTCTTCAAAATGGCTAGCTACCCTTGACCTCTACACAAACTTTAAGATGTCCGAGCCATTTGTGTATGGTAACACGCACTATATACATTGAAAAAGCACTAACTGTAGCTGTCACGACTCATTTCAAAGAATCAACATTATAATGTCTTTTTGAGCAAAGTATAGCCTTTAAAACAGCCCATAATTTGTAATCTAATGAATTGAGATCTGGGCTATCACCAGGCCAATCTTCTACTGTTAGAAAATAAGGTACATTGTTGCTCAACCAAGTTTGTGTTGACCATGTTTGGTAGGCGGATGTGGAGTCTTCCTGAAAGATCCAAGGCTCAGCTCCAAAAAGCGTTTGATTCAGAGGTTTCACTACACCATGGAAAACTTTCTGTTGATACATGTTCATAACTCTCTTTTCACAAAAATGAATATCCGCCACTCCATCGTAAGAGACTCCCCATGAAACATTTACAAATGCTGGATGATGGCGTCTCTAAACCCTTGGCACAAGCCGAGGTTTTTTTTTGGACGACCTAGCGTATACCCTATCGGTTTGTGTTAGAAGATTACTCCACTGTAATATTTTTTTCATCTGTAAAAATTTTTAAACTGTGGCCATCAAACATGTACTCAGTTAACCTTTTTGCATTTTCTCTGGTACTTTTCTTTAAAGCAATTGGCAGAAAATGTCCCCATATGTATTTTGTATGGAGTTGGTCCTAGTTCTTGTTTAATAATGAGACTTCAAAGTTTTGGAAATTTGCATCTTTAGAGACATAATTTGCTTATGAAGAGGATTTCGTTTAATTTGGGCACTTACGACTTTGACCGTCCAATCAGTCCAAATTGGACGTAGTCTTCCAGATGATGGATGATCATCAACACCTTCAGTCTCATTTTATAGCTTTATAGCTTTATATGCAACATAGTTGTATTTATCACTCTACTCCATTGGTAAATAACCAAACTTGTCAAAAAATACAATGTAACTTACAACTTTAAGGCTTGACAATTGAAATCATATGTTAATGTACTGCAGCATAAAGCAAGAGTAAGTTTGATTTTGTAACATTATTTGTGGGAATACTAGGTATATACTGAGAAAATTACAAGCACAAAAAAATACAAAAACCCAGGTTATAATCTAAAACCACAACCTTTATTGCTTTTTAGTATTTTGTTGTTTTCTATTGCATTATTGGTACAATTAGGTGTTCTTTGAGAATTTATTCCTCAACAATTCCTTTCCTAATATAAAAGTTACAAAAAAATGTAATGACCCAAAACTTTAAAAAGAAAACATAAAAAATGTATTGAATATTCCAGATATGAAACCTATAAAATTACCCACACACATTTACAATTCAATTAACCTGTCGTTTCGTCATGTAAAAACGCAATTGCTAAGTAGACATTACACCACATCTTAACCGCACGGAAAACAAGATTCAATTTATTATTCACTTACCATGATTTTTCTCTGAAAGCAAGCTCCTAGTGGCCGGCAAAAATATTTCCAAGAGGTCAGGCACTCTCTTTATAATTCGGAAGGCGCACAAAGCAGCCTTTTTGCGAATGTACGCGTTGGGCGACTTCATGAGCCTCTCCACCTCTGCTGCCAGGTCCCTCGCCATCTCAGGAGAGGCTATTGCGCCCAGCGTGCATAGGGCCAAACCGACTACAAACTGCGTAGTGGAGTTGAGGTCGCTGAAAGTCCATATATTAGTTTTTAATTAGCGTATCACCCACACTTACTTCTTCAGGCAGTTCGTGATGAGAAGGTGCACGTCCTGGCGCTCATCCAGCAGCAGCATTGCTCCCAGGTAGCCAATGCGCTTGTCCGTGAACCGAGGGCTGGCGATCAGCTTCAGGCACTCCAATTGGCCGAAATGAGCGGGGTAACCCAGCATATGGATGTACAGCAGCTTAGCAATATTTCGGCACCTGCAATATTGGTTAAATGGAGTATTAAATAAAAAATGGTGTTCTAATTTTCATTTAAAGTATTCAACAACATACGAAGACATTGTATACTATTCTTTTATTACGCTTTAATTTTGTCTGTTTATGTATAAAAAAATTACTGTGCCAAAAGCACCAATTATATTAATATAATAATCAGAAATCTAAAATATTATTTGTGACTACATGACTTATATGATAAACACAGCTCTCATCCCAAGTTAATGTTATTCCTAACTGCTGGTTTAATGAAGGCATATGTATTATGATTGCTTGTTACGACAAAAAAATAATAGTGTTGATAGTTAAATACCTTTTCTCTTTTATGCAAATATATCTAATCATATAACGGTACATATTCTGCCACAGAAAATTAATGAACAAAAAAGTACAGCACACAATAATCTGAAAACAAATTTGCTTTTTCATTGGAGCAAAAGTATCTATGCACATCTACTGAAAGAAACAGATCATGAAAGTTTCGTCCTTACTATAGATACTTAAAAGTTCCTGTCCAAAGATTTCTAAAACATTCTAAACATGACTTCTGTTACATAAGAAACAGATTTTACTTATTTAGATATATCAACAACCAACACTCATGTGTGGAATAGTGAAAATTCTCATGATCTAATGAAGAGTTTCCTTGCAAACTGAACAATGGCGTTTGATGTAGCATTAATAGTATACATAATGTCTTCAATGACACAATTAAAACAGAATATGTTCAGATTATCTAACCGTTTATATTCACCTAACAAATGTTAAAATCTAAAAAATGATTAGACCAATAAAATACAAGTGTTTAGACAGCCAAGGTGTCAGTATAATTTTTACTTTTTACGTTACAGGATTTCAAAATACTATTTGGTTTAACTTTTTCCATGGAAAGCGCTGAAAGCTAAACTATTTGAAAATGAACCACTTACAATTGAGAAACTGCAGGTTGTAATAATCTACATACATACACGCACGCATGCACGCGCACACGCGTGAAGGACAGAATACTTTTCAAATATGTTCAATTGTCCCAATAAGTTATTACTAGTTTTTCTTAATCTTCAAAGAAAACAAAGTGTTCATTTCAGATCTAATAGATATATACATTTAAATTTTCGCCTTTTTAATAATTTATTTCAACAATTTTAAAATTCCAGCAATATTTACATTTTCGCTATTTTTCGGATATGCGACAAATCCCCTGTTATTAAAAGGATTCCCGTTTTGGGTAGATAGTTCAGTAATCTGATAAATAATCTTGGGGGAAGCTAAAATGTGGCGAAGTTAGGTCTGATAAAACCCAGATGTGGCAAAATCTCCTAGTTCCAAAAATCAAGCATGTGTTTAGTCATTTTCGACATGTATGCCTTTGACTTGAGCAGCAGGATGACTGGCCTTGATTAATTGAAATGCATTTAATTTCATCAAAGTAAAAATTAATATTTTCAACACTCAACAGTAATACGAATTTCATGGCAATTATTTTTTTAAAGGTAAGGGGTGGATTCACAAAATGTATGTCTCAAGTAAGCCGTGCATTCACAACACAAGATGGCTTTGTGATGTAATTGAAGAGAGCAATGTTAAATCAGTTATCAGTCACCGTCGTGCAGGATGGATATGATCTATATTCATATATCAAAATAGCCATTCTCCGTAGCAGACATGCCAAGGAATGCCACAGAGAGTTGGTAGAAGCTGTCAGAAATAATGCTCTTCTATACCAAACAGTAGCAAAGTTTCAGCGAGGACGCTAAGCAACCAACGACCGGTAACATAAAGGGTTAGTGACCTGTGACCTTGCGAACCGCAGCAATCGATTACCTAATGGAGATCGACAGACATATTGTTGGCAGCGTGTTTTACGTTGTAGGGGGGCTACTTTGGGGGCCTTTAGAACGGGTAGAACTTTGTGCTGTAATGATTCTGTAATATGAAACAATGTTGTGCCAACGGATTTTTGTAGTTATCATAATAAACCCAATATTTTATGAAAAATCCTTTCTTTTAAACATGGAGAGACAACACAGTTAAAACAATCTCTCAAAAAGTTCGCCATTAATTGTTTCTCTTCTAAAGGGAGATTTTTTAACAATCCAAAAAAATTGGCATTACATTTCCAGTAGTTGGTCACTTGTAAAGTTCACTGTTTGAACTACTGTTTCGTCTTCGGTGTATAGTGGTAAATCCAGCTTTTACAGTGATCAAACGCCACAAAAATCTGTTCCATTATTATTAAACACTTGAAAACAGTCAGTTAATATCACATGGTTTTACTTTCTTATCAACGGCGAGTACACACGGAATTCAACATTTTTTTTTTAAATTTAACAAACTTATCTAAACAGATAAAAATGATATGTTTTGTAACTTTTAACAGTGAAATCCTGCTCGAGTTTGGAATAGATTTTTAACCAATAGATTTTTTAAATCGCGTCATTTAGTTTAAGTTTTAATTTTCGAATAGATAGAACCACTTTTTGGACGTATGCTTTACTTTTAATATTTTTTTTTTTTAATTAAACTGCAAAAAGCAAACAGTATCTCGTATGTTGCTTTTTAGAAATCATCATGTTCACTGAGTTCACGGTGGATTACATGAGCTTAGATTAGGTATATATTTAATTTTTTGATGTCTTGGTGTCTTACAAAATTCATAACAGTTGGGCTGAAAAGTTCGTAGGCTAACATAGAAAAAAATTTTTTTTTGATAAAATTGGATTTTATTATTCAATATAATTGCCTTCGAGGGCGATACACCGATTATAGCGATCATACAATTTTTCTATACCATTTTTAAAATATATTTTGTCTTTAGCCTCAAAATAAGCTTCTGTTTCGGCAATTACCTCTTCATCGGCGCTAAATTTCTTTCCAGCGAGCATTCTCTTGAGGTCTGAGAACAGGAAAAAGTCGCTGGTGGCCAGATCTGGAGAATACGGTGGATGCGGAAGCAATTCGTAGCCTAATTCATGCAATTTTGCCATCATTTTCATTGACTTGTGGCACGTTGCATTGTCTTGATGAAACAGCACTTTTCTTCTTCAAATGGGGCCGTTTTTCGTGATTTCGTCCTTCAAACGCTCCAACAACGCTTTGTAATAATCGCTATTGATGGTCTGGCCCTTTTCAAGGTGATCAATAAATACTGATGCCATAAACCTTGCTAGCCGATTATTGCGTCTTTCCACTCTTTGATTCGGTTCATCGCGTGCAGTCCACTCGGCTGACTGTCGATTTAACTCTGGAGTGTAGTGATGAAGCCATGTTTCATCCATTGTCATATATCGACGGAAAAATTCGTTATTATTACGGTTGAATATCGCTGAACATTGTTCTGAATCAACGACACGTTGAAACTTTTGCTGGATTGTGAGCTCGCGCGGCACTCACTTTGCACACAGTTTTTGCATGTCCAAATATTCATGCAAGATATGTCCAACACTGTATTTTGATATCTTCAGAGTCTCAGCTATCTCGCTTAACTTCAATTTACGGTCATTCATAATCATTTTGTAAACTTTTTTATGTTTTCGTCCGTTACAGCCTCTTTCGGGCGTCCACTGTGTGCATCGTCATCAGTGCTCATCTCGCCTCGTTTAAACTTGGAAAACCACTTCTCAACGGTTGATTTTCCTGGTGCACAGTCTAAATAATGCTTATCAAGCCAAGCCTTGGTTTCAACGGTATTTTTTTGCCAAAAGCAGTGTTTTATTAATACTCGAAATTCCTTTTTATCCATTTTTTTAAAATTAACAATAGTTGCTTCACTCAAAATACGATATCTCCTAAACTAATAGTCCGACAGTTGTCAAATTTATACACGAGTCTTTTGAAGGTTAGGGTTAACTAAAAAGCACATGGATTTAATACTACTAGCGCCGCTTATGTGTCAGCCTACGAACTTTTCAGCCCAACTGTTATTTGTCTCTTGTACAGCAATGCCTTGATGCCCTAAATACGCTCTTCATATCGACGATAAACGCATTGCTCTTTGACGTAGTCGATGTTTCGGTGTCGTATGAATGCATCACTCAATATGAGATGTCGCGAACTATTTCAACCGGCGGTCTTTGTGTCTTAAAGTAACTTTGTAATCTAATCAGATGGCGTAGTTCTGATGAACTGTCTAAATGATGGCAGTTTAAGAAACTTCTCTGTTCTCGGAACTGAAGTACAATGTAACTGTGAAGTGGCACAAAAAAATTACAAAGAAAGAAGGGACAATAAAACAGATACTCTCTAGTGTAAAATTAAAACACTAACAAATGATCAGTAATAATTAAAATTTTACGACTCCCTCATTGTTCTCTGATCGTTGTTACAGAACTTCTCTAATTGCCTATGCAAAAATTGATGCAGTTAAAAAATCGTGATGAGATTCATTCTATAAAATATTCATCCGTTAAAAAGCTATTGTAATTATATTCATTGTTCGGTTTAACCAATAACCCAACGATCTGCAATACATACGAGTGTTTTGATCAGTAACTTCGTTTATCCTAATTTCTGTTCAGCCAGGAAACTGAGTTTTGGAAACAGAAATTAATACTAAAGGAGCTAAATGTGAATATGAAAGAATATTAAACCTTCATTCAGTCAATTTTAGCTCAACAACAGCCTAGCCTAAATGCATCACCACATTGTTGAATATTCCAGAGCGTTTTTACACGACTGTTGCTTTCACTCTCTAAAATGCGGTGTAATATATGCGTCAAAAACGACTTCGCTCTTCTCAAAATACTCAATAGATTTCCCTTCACGTCTCAAAAAAACTAACATCACGTTTATAGATTGTATGCTTTCGTTTTTGGTGTATAATGATGAACCCAATTTTCATCCATGGTCATAAAACGCTGTAAAAATATGTCAAATTTATGCAAATAGTAGATCTGAAATTTTTTCATTGAACACAATTAATTGAAATGCTCATGACACCTGCTAACCGGCATACTTTTACTCATCCGTTGACCAAAACCATAACATAAATTTTATCATTGGATTCTGGTTGTTGTTTTAGGACTCCAGGAAGAGCTGGATCTTCTATTTCTATCACAGATTTTTCGAATTTCAGTTTTATTTATTTTTGCACTGTCACTCCAAAAATCAACGAACTAGTTTTAGAATAGTTTATAGTCATAGAAAATTCACCTATAAGAAGGAAATTTTATGGCCACATCTACAGTTGCCGTCGCCCTTATAAGTTTGCAAACGAAGTTACTCATAAAACCACCCACGTATTTGTAAGGCTTTTTGTTTGGTAAAAATGATGTTAGAAAAGACCATTTCAATAATAAGCCAATTTCTTCTATGCTTCACCAAACAATTTCTTTAAATATGTATATAGGCGCAAGAATCCTTTATATAATTTACAATCCAGCTTTATTAATTTACTCGTCCCATTTTCAACAATCAACGGACGACAATAATAAATTACTCAGAGTCTAGCCTTGTTCATACTAATCGTCCATTTAGCAACCCAATGAGAATTATTACGTGACTAATTTGCGTGAGCGAAAAGAGCACAGCGCGAGCTATATGTAGTTACATAAACAAGGTTTTGTAGGTCTACAAGTATTAAAACTTTCTAAATTCACATCACAATTTTATGCCAATCGTTAATTTTGCTTTAGTTTGGTACATTACAAATTAATTGTTTTCAAACTACAATATTTTTATGAATTCCCTGTACATGAGATTTGCCCTGTGTTTCAAGAAGCAATTTGTATTTTTTTGTTTACGTTTAGATAAGTGGCAGATAATCTGCCAATATTCCTAGTACTGTGCGAATGAGGCTCCAGTGAGGCCACTCAATTATATACCTTAATCAAGGTTATTTTTTGGTTAGTTCTATACACTTATGTTAATTACATCGTATTAATAAGCCGTTAGGTTTGAACTACTTCAACCATCTTGGTTTGTCAGTTTCATCCATTAGTTTAATGACTAAATTATTGTCTATATTTTTTTATTGAAGCTTTGTATTTCACTTATCACTGTGGGTTCACACATACCGCTTTGAATAACTTTGGTGCGTACCTTGTATCGTTCACCATAATTCTAAGCAATTTATTCTAAAAACATTCGTATAATTCCATGTTAAATATGCTACGCCATTTTGTGCGTCCACAACTGCCACATTTACGTAAAACGTGATTCCAACAAGATGGAGCCACTGCCCACACGGCAAAGGCTTCTATGTCACTTCTATGACAAATGTTTCCCCAACATATAATCTCACATTTCAGCGATGTCCATTAGCACCCGTACTCACCAGATTTGTCTGTCTGCGATTTTTTCTTTGGGGTTCTCTCAAATCAAAAGGCTATGTTTGAAACAAAGACGGGTAATATGAACGGTGAGATGGCTGAGCTCTGAGCTTTTTGATTTACACGAGCAGGTCCGTGCGTTCGGGCACGCACTTCGGGGCTGCTCTCGCTCCTTGCCGAATGGCCGGGCGGTCGCGACTATCGAGCCGTTGCATTGCCGAACGCAAAAAGCGCGTCTTCCACGGCCGTTTGGTCGACCTTCGTCTAACGGAGCTACAATTGTAAGTTAAATTGTTCAACGTTTCCGATCCAGATAAAAATTTGTACGTTCCTACCGTGCAAAAATTTGAGGAAAGGCTAGTGAAAAATTGTCAGTCTAGAACGCCAAAAATATCTTTTGGCGGGCAACCCCTTCGTAATGTATATATTTTATGACTATCTTAAATTTTTCTTTTGTTTTGTTTTACATATGTGAAGTTGTGTGTTTCTTTGTATAAGTTACTTAATAACGATAAAGTATTGTTTCCTTATTTCGCTTTATTTAATGTGGTTAAATATGAATAAAAATAATAAACCATTTCTTATCAAACAAAGCTAATCTTCAGATAAATGTGATTCATATAATTATATCAACTAAATCTATTGGAATTGACGTCCCGAGAAAACTTGTAGAAGCCACAAAACGACTATACGGAAGAACGAAAGGAAGTAGTAAGAATACAAGGACAAGAATCGGGGAAATTCTTGATGGAGAGGGGGATAAAACAGGGAGACTCCCTCAGTCCACTACTATTCATTATCATGATGAATGAAATAGTTAAGAACAGCAGGAACCCAAACCTGAACACTAAACTAGGACACTGGAATATGGGGGCAATCAATATACAAAGCCTCGTCTTCGCAGATGATATACTACTCATACCCGATAGCCAAAGGAAACTACAACAAGCAATAAATAATTGGAACAACGAAATTAAAATAAAAGGAATGACAATAAATGCGAAGAAAAGCAAAATAATGAGAATAAGTAAGAACACAGATGAAGAACAAAGAAACCTGAACGTAAGACGTGAAGGAGAACAATTGGAACAAGTGGAGAGCTATGAGTACCTTGGAGTAATAATAAGCCAAGACGGAACAGTAACAGATGAATTAAGGAACCGGACCTCCAAGGCGACTAGAGTATACTATCAGATCAACTCAACATTAATCAACAAGAAAGAGTTGAGCAAAGAGACTAAGCTCCACCTGTATAAAACAATATACTTACCTACATTAACATACGGAATAGAAAGCACACCGCTACAAGACAAGAGCAAAAGTAAATTAACGGCTGCGGAAATGAAGTACCTGCGACGTATAGTCGGAAGAACAAAGAGGGACAGAGTGAGGAACATCACAACAAGAGAGGAGTTAGACCTAGAACCGCTAGTGGAAACACTACAGAAAAGACAACTAATGTGGTTTGGGCACGTGACACGAATGGGCGAAGAAAGGCTGCCAAGAAGGGTATTAGAGGCAAGAAGAGAGGGAAAAAGAGGAAGAGGAAGGCCAAGGCAAACATGGATAGAAACTATCAGGAAGGAAGTGGAAAGGAGGGGGAAAAGCATGACAGAAGCTAAACAAATGGCTAGGGACAGGAAGAGATTTCGAAAATGGATAGAGGACCCGACACCTTAGGGTATAAGGGATGGACAAAGAAGAAGAAGAAGTGTTTTAAGGATATCGGCCAAGTGGTATCTCTTATTTCCGACGCACTGTTGAAGCCATATTCTGAAGTTCATTACTTTCCATCATATATTGAGTAAATAAATGATTTCTTGACATATTGCATTTCTGGGATTTGGGGGCAATATTTGTAAACCTTGGGACATCTTCATAGGAAGTCGTTACAAGAGGCAAGATCCGATCAGAGAGCTAACTAGCAGCGTTAACGTTAAGTCGAGCTTAGGCGTCCAAGAAATATCACTAGGCACTTATTGTTAGAGAGAACCTCTTGCTGAATGGGCTGAAACTCCATCCTGTTAGAACCAAACGTTTTCTAGTTGGAATGTATCGAGAGTTGATGCAAAAGATTGTAGAATTATTTTTACACATCGTCTGAAAGTGACAGTAACACATTGGAGTCTGTCTTCAAAAAAGAAAGGCTAAAGGACCCCAACTTTTCACTGCACACCAAACAATAATACAATCGCTGTGGAGAGCCCTTTTAAGAGTAGCTTATGGGTTAATATTTCAATAACAAAAAAAATTTTGTTAACACATCCCCCAGGTGGAAAAGGAAAGAACAACATTAAATAACCAAAAAGTCTTTGAATTGACTTTGTTGAAGTTCTGTACTCTAGTAAGACGAGTAGTAAGTAATAAGTAGTAAGAACAAGAAATAGTGGATAGTCTCATTATATGTTATATTGATGTAAAGTATTTGAGTGAATAGTTCACATCATAGTTACTAACTGAAAATGTGGTCAATGAACACCCTCAATTCGCAATAAGGCCAGCTGTAGAATCATTTATCACTCAACTTATACTTAAAAAGATGACATAATTTTGCTAATATTAAGGAAGTTATATATTCGCGTTTTCAATTTGTTTTAATTGAAAGTTTAATGAGTCATCAACAACATGGGTCCAATTTGAGTGGCTATGGTAACACTCAAATTCCTTTCTTGGGTGAAAATTAAAGAACCAAATTATAGAACATTACATAAATCTTTTTTTTATCAGAATACTTGTCAAGATAAGCTTTTATTTCACAGAGTTTCTTCTTAATGCACCATATTTGATCTTCAATGACTCTCCAAATTTTTCATACTGTAAGAATTATTGTTTTTATCTAAGCATTTATAAGCTCCTTTTGGTGTCTACCACCAGCCACAACGCCCTTTAATACACAAAAAGCTCAAGATTTTTACTAAGGTTAATATTGAAACATTTGGTGGTTCATGGTTAACTCAAACTATGCAACAGTTCTAACTATCTAACAGTTCTAGCAATAGATAAACAAAATTCGTTGAAAACACTTCTTTCCCAACTAAATCTTCTTCCAAAAAGACCACAACAAGAATCATAACGACAAAATAATGGAATATGTGGCTTATATTAGAAGCTTGTTCTTTCCAAGTGAAAAACAGAACAGTATAGCATTATGAAAGTAACAAACATACTTTTTGAACCAAGAAAATTTAGTGAAAGGCCAACTTTATTGAAGGTGATTCACCTTTTATTTTTTTCTATCATTCAGCTACAATTGACATAGTCCTGGAATTTTCTGTACGCATATATAAACCCCACAAAGCCAAAAAAAGCACTTGGCACAATAATAAATTTAGACAAACACCAAAACCAAATTTCAAATCTAGGGATGTTACAGTATTTCATAAAAAACTTCGCTTAATATTTCTTCCTGTCAGCAGTGTACTGGTCACTCTTTTATCGGGCCCCCAAAATATTTTTTGATCTTTACGTATTACTAATATTAAAACCATTGTTAAATAATATTCTACTAAAAACCTAGATCTCATAATAAATCATTTAAATTATTACTATCTAAAATAATCCCGCATGCAAACGTACAGAGAATGAATATACCAGATATATCCAAAAAGTAACGCGTCAATGCCAATATAATGGGCAACTTGGATCAGTAAATCTGCATCAAATTTTATGTGGAGTTGGAACATTTATATGCAGAACGATGCAATGAGTGTAGTACAAATAAAGGCATAGTACAAACGATTTAGTGATAGACAATAATCTGTTGTTATAAATCCACGTTTTGAAAGACCAGTAACAAGGAAATTGCCAGAAAATTTTCAGTTTGTTCGGGTTACAATTGGCAAGAATCAATGACTAACAGTCCAAGAACTAGAAGATGAACCGGGAATTTCAAAATCTAACAGGTGTAAAAGGCGTGAAACGTGTGCGATGGCAAAATTTTTTTCGTGTCTACTGTAACTAGAATAGAAGGAAGATCGTTTGGCAAATGACTTGGTTCAAACTGCTACTAATGATATACATTTCCTCAAATATGTTATAAATAAAATTTGAACCTACAGCTATAATTTGAAAACAGTTCAATCACCCAATAGAAGTGTCCTAACTTGCCATGTCTGCAAACGTGTGTGGGATTCTAAGGTACTTAGTTTAAGTGTGATTGAGGATATGTACAATATTGTTATTATAATTATATTTTTCTATATTACGCGTTGATACACTTTTCTTCTGCGTAAATGCAAAAAAAAAAATGATGTAATTATGTATAAATATCATTAAAATGTAATATGTTCTAATCATTATGATTCTCTAGAACAGCACATAAGACCATAGTACATGAGTACATTCGTCTTGAATAATTTTATTAAGAAGTATCTCATTTCCATGATAGTGGTGCTCTAATTCAAAATTTGATCTTTATAAAGAATCATGAGATGACAAAATTACGAGCAAATTCACAGATGAAAGACCAACAGGGATTATAACAGGTGTGACGGATTCTGAACTGATTGTTCCGATAGGTCACTAACATTGTATGAAGTACAGTTCATCTCAGAAGCTCATCAATCGAACAAGGCAGATTTCAAGTTGCTCAGAATAACACACCTATAAACATTCACACTTAGCACGTTATGGTAGCTGCTATAATTCTTGTCCAATTTTAACTGTTTTTTAAATGTAACATTTTGGTCTAAAACAAGCGGAACGAAAATCAACAATGGACAGATGTAAGAGCAAGAAAGGCAAGTAATACTTCACCTTCCAGTCTGACATGGATTGGTCAAAGACAATAATGCAAATGCTCTGTCAGTAGCGACAACTCTTACTTTTGTCAAAAAATGCAGCATTGTGTAAATCTGGAACCAAACGATTTAGACGTTCACAAATTATTTGCACAAAATTACAATTGATGATGACAAAAGCTATGCACTTCTTTTTCTTCATAGCCAAATTATCAAGATCAACTTCAGTGTTTCATTTTGACATTAGTCCCATCAGCACTCTTTGCACTTAATCCAAGTTTGAAAATTCTTATAAATAACATGAACCATAAACGTAAAATCAAACAAAAATTGTATATTAATTAACGAATCAATTACATTAAGTTATTTCTTGTTCCAAGTTCCAAGACACAACTTATGAATACATGCTACTTTGGCTTATTGTTAGTACTCACTCAACTCATATATGATAGTTTTCATTATGGAGGACTTCAAGTTAATGAATCTGCCTCATTAAAAGTATTCTCACTAAACAGTTTTTCCCATATGAAATTATATCAGAATTCGTCAATTCAACTTACTTTTCACAAACACTGAATGTATATTCTTCTAATCCAGTCTTTTCAGTCAACAAAAGTTCTCTTTAATATTTTCTACAACATTGAAAAAACTTATGGTTTGATCTTACTCCATTATGAATCTTAATATGTTCATCAAATCAATAAATAGCAGTAGCCTTTCTTCAGGCTGTCGCTCTATTTACCACCAAATATGGCATTATCACTAACACATATTTGTTTCCTTCAAATTTGAGGAAATCAAAATTATACCTCATCAATCTCATAACACAAACTTCTTTGGGGGTAATTTATAGTTTAAATTTCATTACATATTTTATTATTAATGTCCTGTGTAAATACTTTCTTTTGATTGCTTAATATTTAACTATTGAATGAATGATTCTCTATGCAGGAACTTGTACTAAACATAACTCAGCACTTAGTCCCTCGTTTTACAGATAAAAAGCAACCAACACCAATTAGATACAAACGAATGATTGATTTTGTAATCACGGTGACAAATTTTCAAACCATGATGCAACTTATGCTATTTAACGTGGCTCAAAATTAAAATTATATCCAAAATAGAAACATTCAAATTTAAATTGCGTTATTTTTTAAAATATGAAAAACATTTGACACAAAATTTCAATATAAAAAAAAGCAAAATCCAGGATTTGAACCCACATCCTTAGGCATACTAATAAGCTTTCCATATTTTATGCTCCTAATTAAATATGCATGCCGACCCGATTATGATGGTAACGGCAAGTCTAAATTAATTTTAATAAGCCATATACTCCGTTACAAACTGTTAAGGAAGCACAAATAAAATGCACTTAATTACACCACATTTCATAAGACATATCAAGTTATGTTAAACAACTGCTCATAAATGCTTGCTTTTACCTCCAAACGGAATCTTCTTCACGGAACGTCGATCTGATATAAGCACACTCTTTATTAACAACACTGCGCTCCTCAGCTGCTGTGCGTGCCGCCCTTATCTGCCTTATGAGGTCCCGTAAGCGCATGGGAGTTGGCATGCGCACTGCAAAACGAGCAAAGTTTAACAAAAGCAGACTTAAGAAAACAACTGAATACCTCTCTCGACGGCCTCGTTGATGGCCTGCTTGATCGTAGCCATGTTGAACGCAGGGTTGAATCTGCAAATGAAAAGGAGCGTGAGCCTCGGCCAGCGAGCGTCTAGAACCGTTACCCATGTTCCGAAGCGTTCATCGTGGGGCTTCACAGGACAAGTAGCGGCACAATCGCAACAGGAGAATCTGTCAACGAAACACAAGCACTCGCTTACACTCACATTGGTTAGGGCCGCAGAGGGGTCTGCGAGGCCTGCGAAGGCGGCGCCGGGCGCGCGCGGCCCGGCCGCTGGCACTTATGCCGCAGGTAGGAGTCAAAATGTCACCTGTCCGGGACCCAAACTGTTGACAGGTGTCACGTTGCTGCGCTGCCTCGCGAGCACGCGGACTGCGCCCCCGCCGCAAAGGCCAACTTACCAAATGTAACGCGAACTAAGGGGCCGTCGGCAACATAAAACGTCCGCAAATCACCGACTATTTACGGCCGCTCAGACCATCCCACGAAATCGCTTTTGACATGAACAACTGCAATATGGCCGGCGCGTGACGTCAGGTCGCGAGTAACTGTTTAAATCGGCGCTTCCAAAAGGGGACCCGTCGAGGGCGTGGGATTCCGCAAAAAGGTATCTCTAAATGATAGATAACATTGCTTTAAAGTTGATAACAGTGTGTTTGATAGAAAAATTAAAAGGAAGCGCCCGCAAATTATCGATATCGTTAAAGTTCAGGGACAACACACGTTTGGAAACCACTGATCGGAATTTTCAGACCGCTGTTTTGAACGGCGACGTATCGTCGCGCGAACCCTACACGTCGTCAGACAGACGTACCAAACGAAGGCTCACAAGGGGACAGCTTGGCACTCTAAGCGATTCCCATCGTGCTGACAGCATACAAGGCTGTTGGTTAACACAGAAGCAAAAAGCGCGCCTAGGGTTACCCCAGCAGGTTCAAGCTAAGCACGAAGCAGGGTGTGTAGCTCTGCTGCAATCATCTGTATTATAATTGTCGAGTTACCTCCTGTTCAATTCTGGCGGCAGGACGCTCCATTCGGGCTCGTAATAAGGATACATTCCAGGCGGCGTAGTCGCTGCAGGCACGGCGACTTGTAAACCAAATAAGCGAAGCAATTAGATGTGCACACATGCGCCAGTAAACTGATAAGAACGCAATTTAAACATATCACTCGTTTATCACAAATGTTTTATTTATCTGATTTCAGCTGATATATATATGTGTACAGTCCACCGAAACTGTAGTGATAACTACGATACATACGCTGATGCACCATTATAGCATTTGAAATTCACTTTCAATATTTTTAATGCTTGGAACTGCATAATTAATTTGTTATCAGAAAAGACCGAGACATAATAATTGTGGTCACAGATGGCGATAAATGACTCAGATCAATTACCTTGAAAAGGCTGAAGATGTTTCACTACAGTGACACACCAATGAAAAACTACGTAGTTGGCAAGCAACACGTGAGATTATTAAGTGCATGTAAAATTGCAAAACTGCCATGGCAAAATGTTCCAAACACATCAATCAAGAAAATTTTACATTGACTTTATGGTCAGCTAGTTGGTATTTAATAGATTATGGAACAGCTAATTTAATTTATTTTATAGTCTCACACAGCCAGGCCAATCCTTGGCTCAAAAATTGACTCAATAGAAGAAAGTATTGAAGACATGTTTAATTGAACATTTTAGGTGTCGCCATCATTTCTGATAAAATAAGATAGATATTAAACGGACATTGGAGATCAGATTCTTCTTTTCATATCAGATGTTTGATAATATAATCTGTAGGAATAAAATTTCAGCGAACATCCTTGAATGTTCCCATTATCACCTAAATGTGACAAAATCTAATAACATGATACACAACTAATCATTATACAGCATCTACATTATTCATAAGTTTTACAACATTCATGAAATGCTAATTTTTTTAAAGGAATATATGTGTGCATACAGGATGATTCTAAATATATGCGATAAACTTTAAGGGCTGGTCCTTGGGGTAATTTTGATCATAAAATTTCATATGAATAAATGTCCAAAACGGCTTAATTTTAAACTTATAGGATGTTTAATAATAAATTAAGAATTTATATAGCATTTCTTACACCGTTCAATATCATAGTTATCAGCAACAAAGTCATTTTGAAGTGAGAATATTTTTTTGTTGTTTCAATGTTATCGTGTCAAAGCATTGGTTCATTAAAATTTATTTCAAGCTTCTGTTTTTCAAAATGAATTACATAAAAAAAATGCCTTGCCAATGGCAATTCATGTGCAGCTACACCTATTTATCAAGAACGATATCCGAATCATGTAATCCCACATAATTCCATATTTGCCCATCTTCACCAACGTCTTAGTGAAACGGGAAGTTTTAAAAAACATGCGGCTAATAACGGACACCCTCGCAGTTAGATTCCACAAGTTTTAAGAAATGATGCTAAATAAAATTGAGGAACATCCTATTACAAGCACTAGAAAGATTGCCTCTGCCTTAAGAATAAGTCGGCCCACAGTTTGGAGGATATTGAAGAGTCACCAGTTGTATCTTTATCACATTCTACGAGTACAGGCACTTTTGCCAACTGAGTTCCCTACAAAGAGTGGCTTTGTGTCAATGGATGCAACATAAAATCACACCGACGAAGCTACTTTTTCTAGAAACGCTATTAACTTCCATAGTAATCACATATAGACCAAAGAAAAACCTACACGAAACATTGGTTCTCTGTCATCAACACCAATTCTCAGTTAATGTGTGGGCCGCAGTTATTGGAGATCACTTGATAGGTCGACATTTTTTGCCGATGAGGTTAAACGGAAAAGTATACCGCCATTTTCTTGAAGAGGAACTGCCACTGCTGTTAGAAGAAGTCCCATATCAATTAAGATTACAAATGTATTTTATGCACGATGGTGCTCCGGCACATTTCAGTTTAGTTGCTTGTGAGTTTTTGGACCATGCATATCTAAATCGGTGGATATGGTGAGGAGATCCACAACTGTGGTCTTCTCAGTCTCCAGACTTAAATTCTCTAGATTTTTTTGTCTGGGGTCATCTTAAATCACTAGTTTATACAACTCACATTGAATATGTTGAGGAACTCAAAAATCTGAGACAATTCGAAACAACCCCGGTATTTTTGAATGTGTTCACCATTCAGTACAGCAGAGAACAGAAGCCTGTATTGTAGTTGGCGGCGATCATTTTTTAACAGTTTCTATAAGTTAATTTTGTTTATTACCTAACCTTTATTGTATAAACTCTTAATTTATTATTAAACATCCTATAATTTTAAACCTAAGCCGTTTTGGACATTTATTCATATGAACTTTCTTGATCTAAATAACCCTAGGAATCAGTCCTTAAAGTTTGTCGCATATATTTAGAATCACCCTGTATATCCTAGCTTCTTTAGGTATTCCTTTACATCATCGAGCCATCTCCAATTGTGTTTTCCTCTTCTTGTTTCCATTGCTATCCATTCTATTATTATTCTTATTGCTCTTTTTTGTCTGCTCTCATTACATTTTATTCTTCTTCCATTTACTCCCTTTAGTTCATTCTCGGTCTAAATACGTTTTCTTCTGTCCATAAGGGCTCCAATATTTTCCATTTGAACACCTAGATCTTCCTTTTTCTTTTTTAGTTAAGGTCCATGTTTCTGCTCTGTGTTACAACTGATCTAATAATAATTTTATATAATTGTATCTTTACTGTTACTTAGATATTTTGATTTTAAATAAGTTTTGTTTGCGTACAATGCCTTGTACCCTATTTATATTTTTTGTTTTATTTTATTACAAATTGTTATACCTAAATATTTAAAGGTTTGGACTGCTTCATATTGATAGAATTTAATGTTTAGTAATTCTTCACTGTTATCACTATTCTAAATATTTTATTTTCACTTATTTTTAAACACATTTTTTTCTTCTAATCTCAAAACTTTTTATTAGTTCTTCTTTTCCTTTGCTAATCATTGTAACATGGTCTGCATGAGCAATAATTTGTGTGTGCCCCTATCTAATGCCTTGTTGTACATTGGTTCCTTTCCAATTTTCACTATTGCATTCGAGTCTTTTAGAGTCATTTCAACAAGATTTACTACTTTTTACAGAATCCTGATATATCATTTCTTTTATTACCTTTTCTCTTATCACACTATCAAAAGCCTGTTTAAAATCTATGAATAGGATGTGGAGACTTGTATCATATTCTTTTGCTTTTTCTAGTGTTTGTTGTATAATATGTAGTATATCAAGGGCCGATCTTCTTTATCACAAGCCTTGATAATCCCCTATTCTCTGCATATGCTTGTAGTATGTCTTTAATTTCTTTTGATAGCACTTTATAGGTTACATTTAGTTGTTATTCCTCTGTAGTTTGAGCAATATTCTAAATCTCCTTTTTTGTGAATTGTAAATATTATACCTTTCCTTCATTCTTCTGGCATGCTTTCTTCTCTATAGGTCAGGCAGATTAGTTCATGTAGCCTTTCATGCAATGTCTCGCCTCAGTGTTTAAGGTATTCTGCTAATATCTCATCGCTTCCTGGTGTCTTGCTGTTTTTTATGTATCATATTGCCTGTTTTATCTCTTCTAATGTTGGTTCTTGTATTATTTCATTATTCGTTATGGCGTCTGTTAGTGTTATTGTATTCATTTGTATTTCATTGCTGTGTAGTTGATCATAATAGTTTTTCCATATTTGGTGTATTCATTTCTCTTCATATTTTGTCCTTTCTTCTGCGTCTTTATATCCTGTAGTTTTTATTCTAAAATTATTCTCTCTTCTAGTGTTTACATCGGTTTCTTGCTAGAGTATAGATTTGCTTATCTTTTTCCGTTTTTGAGTGCAACCATTTTATCCATACTCGGTTTTTTCGCCACTAGTCTTGCAATCTTAATCATACCATTCTTTACTCTTTTCATCTTTCTTGCGTCCCACGCATTTTTCTGTTTCTTATGTTGTTGCATTGGGTTTCAATTATGTTTATAAATTCAGTGGAGATTTGCTGCTGTTGAAGTTTCTATGTTATACCTTCTTCTAATGCTTGTTTTACTTTTCATCCTTTTATTTGATTTAGATGCCATTTGTTATTCTTTTAGTTTCTCTTTCTAGACTTTTCTTTTCTTTGATCGTTGCTATTACTAGTATGTGGTCTATGTTTGCGTTGGCGCTTCTGAATGACCTAACATCTTGTATGTTACTAATTCTTCCTTTTGTTATGAGTACACGATCAATTTGGCTACTTGATGTTTGGTTTGGATGCGGGAATTTTTTGCCGACGATAAATAAATTCATTGGTGCTACTAAATTACATATTTTATTCTCATTATCATTCGTTTCTTCATCTATTGTATTTTTACCTGCTGCTGCTTTTGTATGCTCTTCTTTACCTACCTGAGCATTTATGTCAGTATTAGTAGTGTATATTTGACGTTTTTTCGCATTCGCTTTGCAATTCTTCATAAAATTTATCTTTCATTACTCTTTTCTGTCTCTGTTGGGGCCTATATACATATAAAGGTCGTATTATATATTTTTCATAGCTCTGAGATTGTCATTTATGGGTGCAAAGTTCATTGTGTTAGGCTTTTGTTTTTTAGATACAATAAACCCTGTTCCATTCCTACCTTGTTTTTCTCTTCCGCTCCAGAACAGTCTATAGTTGTTTTTCTTGCTTCTACCTCTCCCAGCCCATCTTATTTCTTGTAATGCCATAATATCGATACCATAGTTCTCCATTGATTGGATAATTTCGTTCATCTTTCCAGATTGTAATAATGTTTTTGTTCCATGTTTTGTATTTTTGTTTCTTAATGTTAGTATTACTATTTATTTTAGTTCCATGGCCATAGCATCTTTAGTCATCGTGGGGGTTCCTTTTGGTTTGGTCTTTTGCTAGTTTTTTGGAATTGCTCCTTTGAATTGCTCTCTTCATCTGTTGATCTCTTTTCTTCCTTTCCTCCTTATTTTCCTCGACCTTCCTTATATATACTACTTCCTCTCTTTATGTCTGATATATCCAAATCTTCCTCTTTCCATTCTTCTCCATTTATTATTAATTTATCTCTTATGACCGTTGCTCTCATTCCTTTCTTTTTCTAGACTCTATCATGTGGGATGTTAGTCTTTTCTTAGTTTCTCTTGTCTTCCTGTCCACATCTTCGCTTACTCCTATTTTTGTACCCTTCAAGCCTATTAGATTTCTTAATATTTTACTTTTTTCGTTTTTGTTGTAAAGCCCACTTTTATTGGTTTATTTTCATTTCCTTTACGTTGTCCTACTCTGTTTATTAAGTCTATTCCACCCGCTAACATTGTTATTCCTATTACTTCTTTCAGGAATTTTTCTTTCAATATTTTCAAATCTTCTTTGTTCTTCCCATGGATTCCAAATGTTATTAAGTTCTTGTTCCTTATTTCGGTTTTTAGTATTTAAATTCTTATTTGTTGTTGCATTTTTATTTTCTCAGCTTGTCTAGTGTTCATGTTCATTATATATATATTTTTTTAATTTGTAACGGTTGGTTCATTATGTCCATTAACGTTAAATTTTTGGCTTCCGCCATGTTTACGAATCTCTCTTTTGTTTTCTGTGTTGATATTTTTGATTTTTCGCTCTTAAATTTTCTATAAGAGCGCGGACGCAGTCGATGGTCGCGCTCTTATCAGCGCAGTAGTTATTACTTATATTCTATTCCTACCTTATTTTCTGTTTATTATTTGATTACTTTTTCTTTTCCTAGTTATTATTACTCACTTTCAGTATGTATTAAGTGCTTATTTATTATTACAATTTTCCAAAGAAATTGCATCAAAAACAAATCGTTAAAATATTTATTCAATGTGTCTACAACACCTACAAATGAATATTAACACGTCAGACTGCATTTTTCATTAAATTTTGGACTCCTTGAAGTACCTGCCCTTGGTGGCTATAACTGCTGCTCATACAAGCGGCATTCTTTTGGGTATATTGACGTCTATCTGCTTCTAGGCGTTCTGTGCCGCTCTCACTGGCGATGTATACTGTTTACAGACGCCTGATCTATCTTGTCTCAGAATAACTATTGGGTTCAGTCAGGGCTATATGGTGGCCGTTTTCAACTTCATACAGCCCTCCATTCTTGCCAAATATTCCTTTCACACTTTTGCAGAGTACTTTGGATCATTATCTTGTTGTAACACAAAAAAGGCACAGCCTTAATAACAGCGTGATCTTGTAATATTGCTTAGTAATTCTTCCGTATCTTCACAAGATCTCGAAACATTTTCACCACCAAAGCAACCCCATACCATGATAGATCCCCCTCTCATGTTTAACTACGGGCACCACCTGTGCCTCAGTCGTCCATTCACCAGGAAATCTAACGAAAGTCCACCGTTTATGGGTGAATATTTCAAACTTTTATCAATCTGTAGAGCCCCAATTTTGATTTTTATGTGCCGACTGCAGCCTCTTCATGGTTTGCACTCTTATAAGAGGTTTCTTTGCCATGACACCCTTTGACCTGCTTTTAAAAAGCAACGCTTCACAGTGTGTAAAATTAGATTAGGCCGAGTTAGATTCAGTTCTTGTTAAATCTCTCGCGGTTTTAACAAAACCACGAAGTGAACTTCGCTTTCAGAAGTTTTTCTTGAGCTACACACCTATTATGGTCATGATTTTGACCGGTTTCTGCGAATTGGCGTATGGCATAGGCCACTGATGACTTAGGACATTACAGTATTTGGCCGATTTCTCTTATTAAGACGCCATCTTTATGAAGAACTCACACCTGCAGTGGAATACTAAGCTCCTAATTCCGTAGTGTTGAATTATGGGACAAAAAAGCCAGATTATGTGAATGGTTAGAAAAGCTGCAAATTGTAGTAGCAAAAATAAACAAACCATAATTAAACAATCCAGGCTAGCTAATTTGCAAAGGTTTTTTATTAGTGCTTTTTACCTATTATTTGAAGATTTTTTTCGCTAAAAATCCTCAATTTATCAACGAACAACGCTACAAAATGGCAGCGACGTTGATAGGTTACTAGTTTCTTGCATTCGTCTTTATTCTTTTATAAAACAATCAGCATTTTATAATGGTGTCCTTGTTAGTTGTGCAAAGATGTATTAAGTTAATACTATTTACAAGTGTCCTAAAACTTGTGGACATTATGGATTTGAATAATTAAAAGAAGCTATAAATGAATGACCTTCACTGATCCCATTAAAGAAGCTCTTTTTATTAGCAGCTAAAAAAATTGGCTATAACTATTAGTCTTTAATGTTATTGGTTAAGAAATTAGGGGAACCATCTTTAAATACTTTCTCAAAGTCCTCTTCGATAATTTGAAATATATCATCCATCATATTCTACCATCTGAATTGTATTAACTATAATAAAAGATAAAGTTGTTATCTTGAAATTTGAAAATGAAAAATTAAAATTTATATATGTAGTACATATGAACAGTGCCATCTAAGGCATAATAAGTTAAGGCGATTGTTGCCTGTTAACAGTCAAAGACTTAAGGTTAGTTGAATAACAACTTGCTCTTTTATTTAAAAAATATAATTTTCATAGTATTTCCTTATGATTGGTAATGGTGTTTTTTTTTGACTTGGTTGCTGATTTCCATTAACCCAATTAAAAGAAATTAAATTAAAATTTAATGTTACGCACCATAATAATAACATTCCGTTATCAAAGTCGTTTGCTTTTAATCATGTAATTATCCTATTTTACAGTTTTAAATAAAGTATAAATATTAAAGGTAATTAATCGCGATGTATTTCAGTAGCCTCATTAGTTGTCGTTGTTCCTTGGAGGTCTAATGTAGGTGTTTCTCTTAATGCAGTCTACCAGCCATCGGATTCCTTCATCTATTCCATCCCTAAAATAGTGTTCTGCTAAATACTCTTAATTATTATTATAATTAAGTTATGCTAATGCTAATTAACTTTCTGGGGATACATGTAAACAAATTTAGAGCAAAAGTCTCACAAGTGTGAAAATAATAATACACAATACAATAAATGTAGTAATTTAAATAAATCCATAATTAAATATTGATCAACAAATTGTCTTCAGGACATTTTATTTTGTTACATCTGCAATAAGAGTTCAGTATATATGGTAGAAGAGTTGACCGTACTTTAAATAGTCGTGAAATATCAGCTATATTATAAATCAAAGGTGACTTTTACAAACTATGTTTTTGGAGTTACTGAATTTAAAAAAAGACCATACTCATTTATCCACAAAAATTTTATTGATTTCTCAAACTTGATAAAGGCACAAGAAGCAAATCTTGAGTTGAATTCAACTATCTCACTTTTCGTGTTACAAAAAGGTCTTTGTGGGATGTATTATTTACTAGTCTGGATGTAATCAATGAAATAAAAATAGGTTAGTCTAAGGAAAAATTCTGGAAAGTTTCAAGTTGAAAAATTGTTGTTCTTTTAAAGTAGCTGTATAATCATAAAAATGGTAGTCGCTTCGCCAAAATTAACAAGGAAACTTCACAAATCTACTTCATCTTTACTAAAAACCTGTTAACTGTATCAATTGTTCATCTCTCAATTACATATTTTAATATGGTATACAGTTTCCAGGAAAAAATAAAGCAACTATCACCTTGAATGTTCTATTTCACTTTGTTCAAAATAACATAGGCGGTATTCTTTTAAATTTGATTTCTGATGCTTTACACTTTCAGCCTTACTTTTTTCCTCTCTATCATTTTCAATTTCTTCTTGAGCAGATTCTCGCCATTTATAAATTTCCTTTAGTTCCATAACAGTTTCATTCCAAATTTACCATGTACTCAAATGAATGTCAAGAGTAACAATACTCCAGCCTATTAATATTAAGATTACGCTCTTGGAGGATGAATTACTATTGAATTGGCACACCAACATGTATACAGAACACTTTTTTTCATTAATATTCCCTATCTATTGGACTTTGAGATGAAGTTGTTGTAGAATCTTTGTAGAAAAATTAAGAGACTAGTGACATGATCCCACTACGTAGACATCTCTCACTTTTGGTGTCAAAGTACAAGGAATTTCAAAGAAACTCTGTTGTAATAGTATAATTTTACAATTTCCAAAGGCCAGGTGTTAAAATTCTAATTTCTGTGGAAGGCTTGCCAAATGACAGATCCAAAAAGAAAAAGTTTACGATTTTTATAGTGATTTTCAAATGAAGAGGTATAAGGATTTGGAAAAACGACATATGCTTCTGTAACATATATTTTCCATGCCCCTAATGCTCCAAGCAGTTTGGACTATGATATTTAAACCTTAGCAAACACCAAATTAACTAAATTAATCTGAAAGACTGTTATCATAGTACTTTTATTTATAGAGTACAAAAAAAGTTAAAATAGTTGCATGGAACAATTAGGTATCCCCATATTTGATGGAACCCCATAGAGATCAGAAGAGTTCATTTCCCAAATCACTCTTTCTTATAGAGTTAACTGTAGAACGACTGAAAATATTCAAATAAAACAGACTCTGCAAACTATACGTAGACCAGTATTGTGTTATAGAAACAAGGCATAGAAATTGTCACTTAAAAAGAATTAAATATAACCATGAAAGAAAATCAGAAGCAGCATAATTAATAGGAAGACCGCGGACCCATTGGCAAGATAAAATAAAAGGGACGCACAAACTATCCTGTCAACCAACAACTGAAAAGTGGTGGCGGGGGAAACTAAAAGCAGAAAATCGAAGAGGCCAAGGTCCAATGTAGAGAAAGATTAATTGCTTTACTAAGTGAAGTATGTTTTCTGGCGTCATTTATGTAGCGCGTGCCTTACAGCAATGACCCTTTAGCACTCACTTTTAAAAATAGTTTCCCAATAAATTGAAAACATTGTAAATTCTCCTGTTTTCATTCACTACTAGTAAGTACACTTTATACACTGCATTGTCTTTGAACCTCTTCGTTCCATTTTGTACTGTACGTTACTCTAAGCCCTGGTGGATATTTTTCCTTTAGTATTCACTGTATGTTTTGAAATGTCTGCATATGAACCAGTACAAAGTGTATTATATCAGATGTGAAATTTATTGACAATTTTACACTGTTGCCCACAGATAATGTGTATCTAAAATTAATAGAAATTGCTTTGTCTTATTCAATGAATAAGGTAGCTATAAATAAAACAAAATTTCCATCGTCAGGGTTATGATCTCTTTCTCCACCTCGGTCCCTCTATTCTACTCCCCTCTCTCACACCCTCTGTTCCCTTCGTCCCTCTCACTTCCTCTGTTCTCAATCCCTCCATTCTCTCAATCTCTTCCCCTGTTTAACTCTACTGCCCCCACCCTCTGTCACTCTCTCCCATTTTTCTCCCTCCTCTCCTCTACCTCCCCATACCTTCTTTTAAAATTTCGTTCAATGCTTATCTAAATTATTCAACAAATTATTTGCTTTTGAATTCATATTTCCCGGTTTTTATTAAATATAACACTGCTTTTATATTTTAAAATTATATGATAAAGTTTTCTCCATTTTTGTACACCAGACTAGTATTGAAGCTGTAAAGATGTTGAAAATTCTGAATCTAACTATAGCAGACTATTTGCTCTGCTTTACAATAATTAGTCTCCAGAAGCAACCTCACTGTTAGCTTTCTTCTAAAGAAGTGAGATCAACAATATACTATATGCATCACTTTCACTAACACGTGTAAACTGAACTACTCTATATCAAAATATATGTTGATGTGACAGTGAAGGTTTCAACGGTAAATAAAGCTGAGAAATCAGTTTCAATATCTACAAAAAAAATTTGTTCGTTCAATGTCTCTTCTTCGCATTCTCCTTTCTCCGTTCTTCTTTAAGTTGTATATTTATAACTCATTAACAATATAACATTCACTTAAACACCGAAATAAAAATAAAAAATCAAAGCATGTAAGAAATATGAAGAGAATATGTTAAAAAATGTTGCATCTGAAACGTTGGTCCATGTCATCTAGTAACTATTGAATCTTTTTAGAAAATATCCAGCTTTGTAATGAAAAAATATAACTATTTATTAGTGGGGAATACAAGATACACTGTACAGAGGACAATAACGCCTTAGTTCCCTTCAAAGTAGGCATATTCGGGACCTTACACTTTTGCTAGCATTTGTACATTATTTAAAATACTCTGCAAAATATGCAATCAGCTGTCTCGTATTTTTGGTTATATCGACATTCTGAAATTTTGCTTTTTAAAAGCGGTTTTAGTTTTGGAAAAAGCCAGAAATCATTGAACACCATATCTAGGCTGTAAACGGGCTGCCACCTGCATAATTTGATGCTTCGCCAAAAAACTGCACAAGACATGATGCAGGTGGGCTTGTTGGGCTAAATTGCTAATCGCTAGCTGATACTCTTTATCGATTGTTTGGGTTAGAGGAACATATTGTAATGAACAACACTTTCCTATTCAAGAAGACACTCCTAACATGGTCTTAATCTTGCTATAACTTTGTAGCGTCTTTGGGCGTGGAGAATCAGGCGATATTTATTGAGACAACTAAGCCTTTTTTCCAAATCATCACAATTCATCTTCAGTTATAATCATCTCTAGGAAATCTGATGTATTAGTAGTGCATCATTGTAACTGCAGTGTAATGTTTCTTCTGGTAATTTTCCGAAAAAAACTTGTTAAAATAGTGCGTTAAAATCTTAGGCACGGTAATTTTTGGTATCCCTAGATCAATTTCTAATTCTTGTATGATCTTCGTTGACTGCATTTAGTTCAAGTTCAATATTCTCAAGTGTTTCTATTTGTTGCAGGCCTTTCAGAATGTGAATCACTTTCAACAAATTCTCAATTATCTTGCTTGTATCACACTTTTTTGCTCTGCACTAATAATATTTTCCCCGATAGATTTCTAAATTATCCAAATAGTTTGCACGGGAAATACAGATTGGTTAGTCTAATCACTCAGTTGTTTTAAGTGTGCTGACCACATTATATACATACTCATTCACTGGTGTTCAATAAAATTATCATTGTCTGCACATTCATATAGATTACATTGATACCATGTAAATAATTCTTGTTATATTAATAATAACCAGACTTTTTTGACGGATCTTGTATGTTAGCGATAACAGGCAAAAATAATCAGGAATACAAGCAAAAAATTAAAGAATTAAAATTTGATGGGCCAGTATGATCTTCTTCAATTCCGGTATAGTCCTACCCTCATAACCACTCTGTGAGTAATATCTATAATTTCTAGAACTCTAACAGTTTTTACCTTTCAATATTGAGTTTCAGTCAGCTTTTTTCCTAATTTCAAATTATTTCTTCATAAACTTAATATCACTATTACAAAAATTGATCATACAAAAAACAGCTTGTTTCAGTTATGAAGAGAAATACTCTTTACTTAAGTTGGCACTGTACTTAAACCTAGAGATCTAGATTGAGCTTCAAGTCCCTTTATGTGTTATTGTGTCTTTATATACATCCATAAACTCACCAAAAATCTTCTTAATCTAATAGAAAATATATGAGGCTACTTCAGTAATTATTAGAGTACTTTGTAGGCCATTTAACAAAGCAAGAAATACTTAATATGAATAAAATCTCATTGTGTACTAACTTAGGTGTTTTTTTCCTTAAAAGACTTTACAAGCCATTAAATGGCATTAAATTTTTGTTTGGTAAGCTATGAACGTATATTAAGGAATAATTGAAAATTTTACCCAGTTAAGGCAGATACTGGCATCACCATGCAATCTCTTTTCCCTATGAGATGCGCGTTCTTTTTGAAGATGGGCTTGACGTCCCGCACGCCCATGCAGTCTGGAATGTCTTGCTTATTTGCCAGTACCAACAACGGAATGCCTTGTAGATTTTCACTTGCTATCATTTTATCTGCAACAAAAACGCATTTAGAAACAAAAATCTCAATTTGTATTTACATTCTGATAAAAAATGTAAATAATAAACACAACAGCTCTTGTAGATCATATTTTAATCGTTGCGAAATGCGATGCTCGAGCAAATATGAATGTAATTTATAAATAGAACTGACATATAGTCCAAAAGTGAAGTTGCTGCTTTTTCGATGCAATCTCTTTTAATTTGTGACGCGAATGTGGCATTCGTTTAGAAATTTGTAGATGCTGCTTAGAAAATTCTTACTTATTAGCCTGAGCTTCTCTGCTCCGAACTATATGAAGAATGAAGAGGACTTTCCAATTTTTGGACAAAAAACTAGGTCATACTTAGTAATTTTTGTACAAAAATGAACGAACACATATACAAGGGTTGTTTAATAATAGGGTAAAGTGGCACTGCTCTTTGTTTAGCTGGGTCATTCTTCAAACAAAAATTGGCCAAATTTGACCAAAAGTGCCACAATAATTTTGTTCTACGGAGTTTGGAGTGGATATTCCGGGTACTGTCAGAAAAATTAAGAAAACGAGTTTCATGCACGTTATTATTTGAAAAATTGAAAATCTACCCAGATAAAAGTTAAATGAAAAATACATGGGGATTCTGCATCATCGTTGAAGAATTTTTTAGGGTTTCCAAGAGTTTTGAAAAAAAATAGTGACAAAGTTTGGCGCGTAAATTTTATTGTTCTACCAAGACTACGAATTAGAATTTCAAGTGATTGCTCTACCCCTTCCTCCGCCTACTCCCTAGAGCTAGCTTCGAGTAAGATATTTCTATTCCTAAATCTGAAAATTTCCTAGAGGAAAAAATATTCGTCCAATGAGGATGTCATCGCCAACATCAATGAGTATTGTAATCTGAGAAAACATATTTTTCAACAATTCAAAAAAATGGTCCGGGCGTAGTCCTCAAAGGAGACTGTTAAAAAATAAAATTGATTCACCTCAAACAGTGGTGTTTAACTTGCTTATTTAACACAATTATGTATAAATTTTTAACACAGAATACTGGCAATTTTAAAAGCTAGAGGAAATTAATTTATGGTGTTTCAAAGAAAAGTATCTTCTTGGCGTAGGTTGTAATTTTTCAAGCGCTTTAAAGTAAAAGATTTCAAAATTATTGATTTATATGAGCACAAGTAATCCATAATCTATTTTTTATATTTTTACATGTATATGTTAAGTTAGCAGAATTTGCTTCATTGGTTTTCTATCAGCCACGCCATTTTGCAAAATTTCATTTGAAGGAAAGTAGCTTCAATTTTTAAGTTTTACATTATATATAAAACGAATATTATAAATTTATTAATATGTTATTCCAAGAGCATAAGATCAGTCTCCCTTTTCTTCGTTTATGAGAGTCATTTATGTTATTTGAGAGTTCGCAAGTGCTATCTTTAAGTTTTTATATTCGCCCTTTATACACAATTTTAGCCTGATGGTCAATTTTAATGTCAATGGATGAGACACATTTATCAACTCGGCGAGTTCGTAAACGTATAAAACTGTCGCATTTGGGGTTTAAAAAATCCTGCAGTAACTCATGAAAAGCAAATGCACCTACAAAGGTAACCGTTTGGTGTGGACTTTCAGCAGGTAGCGTAATAGGCCTATATTTCTTCAAATATATTCCTGGAAATGCTGCAACTATAAATGGTGATCGTTGCCGTTTCATGATAGATAACCCAGTTTTCTAACATAAATTAGGCAACCTAGGCCTGGAACTAATGTGGTTCCAGCGCAGTTGATTTGCTGCACCAACAACCACGAACATCGATTGGCGATTTCTTTTTGTGAGGTTATCTGAACTCTACGTCAGTATAAGTGAAAAATTAGACAACTCCAAACAAATCTAAAGAAAAGCCTCTTGCTGTCACTTTTAGGGGTTTATTTACCAAATATTAAAAAATTTATACTCTCAGAAAGAATATACACCACTATTAATTTGTTTTTAATATACCGTTTTAATTATATGTTTAATTCTTCTTATGAATGGTAGGAGGTAGTGCACCCCTAAGCTCAGTTGTATAGGGCTATTTTTTAAATGCCACGTCAATAATTTACCCCAGCTAGTAACTTTCTCGCACAGTCCAAAGATTGCTCTTAGTCGATAGTCGCAATTAGTTGTCACCTAGTATTCGTTCAGGGATAACATGAAGTGCTCTAGGGTATATACTACACCCCAGGTTCCTCAATGCGCTTAGTGTTTTTGTTTAGGATTTTAAAATGTAGGTATTTGTCCTCAAGGGTGATAACACTGAAAGTGTGTTATGAGCGCTCTTCAAATTATTGAACGACTAAATAGGTGATTATAAACAAGAGATAAAACGCCTAAAGAATGTTTTCTTCTTATTCATAAATGATAAAATTATTTTGGCATCATCATTTACAATAAACTTAAAAATTATTGAGACTTTGAGATATTAATTATAATAAAATTTAAAAAAAAATAAATCCAAATCTTAATCAGACAGGTGATTATGAGGAAAAATATTGGGGCATATCAGAGCCATTCTCAGCAAATTTTGGAAAAACTGCAAAACGAACTTTTAATTAGAAATATTTATTGGTAGGTGGTCATTCCGGCAGTACATGTCAAGTTAGTCTGCTAAATATGGGATTAAAGTACATGCAGTAGTGGTTACCTGAACAAGTTATTTTGCGAAATAAACCTTTCAACACTCTAAAGATATTATAGACACATTAATTGTCTCAGTTGGTAAAACCAACTTGAATTTAACGTTTGATAACTGCTACACCACTTCTAAACTTTTAGAAAAGTTTCAAAACAACCATAAACTAACAACAGTATTACAAATTCGGAAGACCTTTCTATAAATCAAATACCTGCAAATAAATTCTAATACTATATATATATATATGAATTTCAGAAAAACTACACTTTGGTATCCTACATGCCTAAACAAGAGAAGAATATCATCGCTTCATCATTTTCGTGCTATTAAAAATAGTGAAAAAAGCTCTCAGAAATCACACCTTATAACATAACTAAATGTAGCGTTGACAGTGTGGGCCAATTATCATCTACAACAAAAAATGATCGAAAGTAAGCTGTCGATAGTAACTTCTATCATTTTTTCACATTTCACTACTAGAATTAATTAACAAATTAAGGTTATAAGTGTTAGAAAGGCACAATAAGAACCAAAAACAAAGAATGGCTAACCGGAGCCTATTACGGAAATTAAGAAATACTAACAGGAAAACACAAAAAGAAACTGAATTTGTAACCAAAAAGGGAGACAAAACAATCAAAAAATCAAAATATAATATAAATTCAAATTCAATTGAACAGCGCTTTTTTGTGTAGACCACGTACTAGCAACGATTAAAATTTTACATTTAGCGAGTTAAAAAATAATGAGTACTCCCCCTCGAAATTCCAGTTATGTCGCAGATTGAAATGCGAGCCTAATGCATATGTAGTAAAGATAGATTATAGTGCTACATGCTGCTACCCCAGATGGCGTTTCTGGAATATACAGAAGAAAATATAGTGTCATTCGTGCAGTGTTGCAAGTACAGTCGTGGACAAAACAGGAAACCGTAGAAGAGAGTACTTATGGAGAACAATGGATGGTATGTTTGTTTGAGGAATAGAGTAACTGCTTTGGATACCTACATTGTAAAATTGTATTTCGCTGATAATCGCAAACAAGCAAATGATATTCCATGTCCTGGCGGCCTGTCTCGTGGAACTTTGTATATCATCATCTATGAGGTCTTGGTTTCGATAAAAACATACGCAATATGGATTCCTCATACTCGGATACGTTCTTCGAGACAAATCGTGGTTTTGGTACGAAACACCCGAAAAGTCAGTCTATGGAATAGCAATTGTCGTTTGGGATTAGGGGAGAAATACTGTTGATGGATTGGCTACACTTTCGTGAGAGCAACTACTAGTGAGTGGTATTAAGAGTCACTGAAACGACCCTGCTGATGTACTCATCCACGGGAAATAAATAGGTGGTGCGGGCACATGTTAGTCGCGACACTATTCCCTCCCTGCATCTTGCGTCAAGCTACTGAGCTCTGTTTCACTCAATGAAAAAGGCAATGTACGGTAAGAAGTTTTCCTCCCAGAACGAGATTCAGTTAGCTGTCCATAACTAATGTCGTGCTACATCAGAAGAATGGTTTGCAGAAACGTTAACACAACTGACAGAGTAATGGCATATATATTAAATGGAAATACCTATAGTACAGGGTGGAGCAAAACTCTACCCATCTTTTTCAAGTCGATTAAAAGAAAAAATTTACATATGTTAAGGAATATGGCTGATTTTTTGACTTAGTGCATTTTGCAGGGCTTGCATATTCCCAGGGAAATAATTGTAAACCTTAGTCTTGGCACATTTTCATAGGAAAAAGTCATATGGGGGGAGATCTGGTGAGAGGGCTGAAGAAACATCTGATGCAGTACTTGTAGCTAAACTTTTGTTATCTGGGTTGCAGATGAATCCTATTGGAACCAAGCGTTTTCCAGTTAAAGTACATCGAAATTTAGTCCGAAAAAATGTCGAATCATTTCCACATATCAATTTAAAGTGTTTATTAGCTCCCATAAAAATTAAAAGCAATAAGCCCAACTTTTACTTGCCGAACACTAAACAGTGTCAAAAAAGCCTTTTTATGGATATCTTGTGGATTGTTATCATTCCAACAGTAAATTTTTGTTTATAAACACATCCCGACTAGTAGAAACACATTTCATTGGCATGCTGTCCAAGATATTTTCTACATATTTTGACAATCACGTTCTGAAAGTTCCTGTACAACAACCATCTCGTATGGATGAAAGCGAAAGTCTTGGTACAAAATTCACCATACTGTAAAACTAGACAAGTGAAGAGCAACGTCATGTTTGCGCGCAGATTGCCTCGAAGACTGAAAAATAGAATGTCCTATACCATCGATATTTTCCGGTGTTCTCGCACTCCGAGGTCTTCCTCTTCATTTTCTCACCACAGAACCAGTAATTGTGAAGTTATTCACTCACAACAAAATCAATTTTTTTATAGGATACAAAAGTCCGAGGTGCAAGTTGAGAGCGCGTCCTAAAAGCACGTTGCGAGACTACAAAAGAATCATTGTTTCAAATGTACGCTTTAATTGCAAAAGGTTTCTATTCAATCGTCTACAATATATTGGCTATTAAGGACTCTTCTAGGCTACCCCCTACCTGCATCTAATAAGGTTACTTTCCCCACCTTCAGGCCAACTGTTTAAAATATGTACACACTTTTCTCTAATAAAACATTAATGAGGAGAAAATAATAGCAATGCTAATCATTTTTGAAATCCTTTAATAGTATTTTTGGACCTGAAAGGATACCTCTTAATTACGATGCTGTGTTTTACTTGATCGTCTGAATAAGTAATAACTGCGTTTATTTATATATGGTCACTGCGACTGCCGAAAAATATTCAGCTTTAATATGGGAGCTTTCTGCGCACCAGTGACCTTTAGAATTATGATAAACTATATAACCAATTATAACGCTTAATATCGGTTATCAAAGTTAGTGTCGTTATTCGCCTGTCAGGTTCACGCTCCAATATATAGCTCGTAGTAGAGCACACTATAAGCTCTACAATAAATTGAACATAAGTGTAATTAGCTACGTTGTCAACCGAAAGTAATAAACGCATAAAGTGAGTTAGCTTATAACTTGAGTAAGAGCCTTTTTGAAAAGGGATATTGAGTTTTGGAAATAATGTAATTTCTTAGAAAATGATTAGTACTAAAAGGAGTACAAATAAGAAAAAAACGGAACCTTATGTTTTATCCGAAGTATGGTCCATCGCTAGCCACTACTTTTTCTCATCTTTCTGACATCATAGGGATACCGCGTCGGAAGAACGCTTCATCTTTTGAGGCTATCCACGAATCGACCCAATTTTTGGTATCTTCATATGATGTGAAGTACTACTCAGACAAGCCATTTGCCATCGATCGGAACAAGTGACAATCAAAAGGGGCAATGTCTGGTGAATACGGCGGATGGAGTAGGACTTCCCAATTGAGTGTTTTCAAGTAGGTTTTGACCGGCGCCGCAACATGTGGACGAGGATTATCATGCAGGAGAATAAGTTTGTCGTGTCTGGAGTAGTAGTGGGCGCGTTTTTACTTCAGTGCTCAGCTCAATTTCATCAATTATGTTAGGTAGAGAGCTCCAGTAATGGTTTCGTTCAAATGCACAACATGAGTTTTTTTCCATGAATATTCAGCTTGGCTGTCGATGATGAAGCATGGCCACGTGGTGCCCATGATTTCTTCTTCTTTGAGTTATCGTAGTGGATCTATTTTCATCACCATTGACCATACGATGCAAAAAACCCTTTCGTTTATGCTTGGCAAGCAGTATTTCACATGTGCAAAATCGACGTTCAACGTTTCTCGGCTGCAGTTCATATGGAACCCAATTTCCTGGTTTCTGAATCATTCCCAACGATTTTAAACGATGTGAAATTGCTTTTTGAGTCACTCCTAATGTAAATGCAAATTCTTTTTGTGTTTGGCAAGAATCTTCCTCCAATAATGCTTCCAATTCCGCGTCTTCGTACACTTTTAGCCTTCCGCTACGTCCTTAAACTTATGAAACACCCACGACAACTTCTCTCACTTAAGGCAGCCTCACCATATGCTTCTACAAGCAATCGATGCGCCTCAGCTGCAGATTTCTTCAAATTAAAGAAGTAAATCAAAAGTTCCCGCAAATGACGCTTATTCGGCTCAAAACTCGACATTTTCGTACGAAAAAATTATACGATTTTGATATAAAAACGCTAATATTTTAAGGTTATGGTATTGTCAGATGTCCAACCTTAGGGTATGAAGTTTCACATCTGACAACCATAATTTACTGGTGGGGTCATCTTTTGTTAAACGGCGGAGACTTATTTGTACTCCCTTTACTTTTTAGCTTACGCGGATTTTTCCTTGCCTAAAATAAAAACCATTCGGAAGCAATTATTGCATTAAAAGATTTTATAAATTTTTTTTGAAATTTTTACAAATTTTCAAAAATACCACACTTAAAAACTTGTAATAAAAAAATATATTTCAAATGAAGAGTTTCAATGATTTATACTATAGGGCCGGGCCTTAAAATCATTCCTTTTTGACCACAGCGACAGTCCATTTTTCCACATAGTCTTCGTAAACATTCACGAACTTACGACACATTTCCCATAAAAGAGTTGTGAAATATTGCATAACGCCGGTTTATAATTTATTTTAATAGCCAAATCTTTTTCCTTGTAAGAAATTTTTAAATTGATCGAAAAGATGAAATTAAGATGGGCCTGTCTGTTTTCCTCTGATCGACATGAAGTTCTGTTCGGCCGAGTTGGACCACACACAATTATTTTTTAATTAAAACACAGTTTTACTCTAGTTCACCCTTTTATTTGCAAAAATCTGGTAAGTGCACGCACTTCCATCTTGGAATACACTTTAATCACACTGTCTATCTTCTTCGCGCATGATGGTTACTCCTCATTTAGATCTATCGACAGTCACTCTATTCACGCATAGCGAACCTACTTATATTGAATTTTGGACAACCCTCGTAATAGCAAGCGTAACTCAACTATCCTCGATTACGTGATGACCGTCATATTTTCTATATAAAGGTGTATCGACTACATAACTCGGAGTTTGAGTCTCGTTAGAGCATCCTACAAGTTAAGAAGTGTAAGGCTGCATTTCTACTATTAAAAATGGCTCGAATAGCAGAAATACTCTCCGTTGAAGATGATTTACTTCGCCTGTATTTGTTTTACTCTTGTGTGCTTATTCTGAAAATGATGCTCATGATTTTGCTAACTGCAATTCAACGCTTTAAACATAAGGTTCGTATTCATCCAATCTTTGCATATATATGTTCGAATAAGTTTCCGCGTTTAATTATAATCGAACAACTTATTCACGGGTTGATCCGCGACGTATTTGAGGTAAATGTCGGCGTTTCGGCATACACCTTAATGACATTTTTAAGACAGTTTAGTCGTTTTAAGAATAATTCATTTCTGATATTATTTCTTCTTCTTAAAGGTAGTGGATATTAACTACTACATATGTTGAGTAACAATTATACGTAGAAAAATTTAAAAATATTGAAATTTGGTATTGTAGTTTATATTTTTTAAAATAAACAAAATTTAAGGCAAAATTACTTTTCATTATAACTGCCTCCTCTCTTATGACATCACAAAATAATGAGCGCTAAACGGCGTCATTTGAGATATTTACATCAAAGCCCCTGCAGTGTTGCAAATGAAGCAGTGGCCAGATGAGATTAAAATTTGCATAATTAGAAAATAAATTGTATACAATTAAGTTCATTTCAAGGTGCAAATGGACAAGGAATAAACATGTAAAACTACATTTTCATTATTTGCGGTACCTTCACTTATTTGTAACCACGTTTGGTTAATTTTTCTTAATTGGAGGCCCCTCTACGACATTTAGACAAATATAATGGACTTTTGGATACATTTGCATAAAAAATACCAACTATTAAAAAACGCAATTCGATTTTAAAACGTTATAAGCCATTTATAATAGTGCTAAACATAAATTGTCTATAGTAGGTTAAGTAATACATAGGGAAGAGTCAATATATTTGAAACGTATATAAAACATTTGCAAACACTATAAAAGCACGCACGTCCAAAGGTGATTGCCAACGACGCACAAACATGACGTTGCGACAAACCATCTCTTAAATCAAAGAAAGAATCCAACGTACCAGCTTATAATATTTTGGTCGAAAACCAAACTTTAATGTTAATTATACATAATAAATCTGTAAATGTGTAATTGTTTAAGCGTGCCTGAAATACCAAATTTTAAAAGCAAAAGAAACATAGGAAGAATATAAAAAAACAGAAACAAAATAATACAATTCGCTAAGTAACATGATTACAAAGATCAACAACAACAAATATAACGAATGACAAATTAACAAAGAAAAGAAATGAATAAATAGTAGAAACAAATCTAAGGAAGTAACACTATTGCAGATAGAAACATACCAAACATAACTACAGACAAAGACTTAACAACAGGCAGTAAACGCTTGAAGAATAGAAAATTACCAGGACAGGACAACATTCCTAACGAATTATCACGGAAGTAAGTACTTGATAGAGGAACTAACAAAACTGATCAACTCAATCATAATGCAAAATACAGAATTCCCAGCAGTTGAAAAACAAGTACAGTGGTTTTAATTTTTAAAAGAAGGAGATCAGAAAGAACCAACAAATTACATAGGAATAAATTTACTAAATACACTGTTAAAACTAATAACTAACATAATTACCAACAAAGTTAATCACGTCTGAAGAGGGAACAACAAAGTTTCTAAGTCTGGAAGATCTTGTACATATGTAATATTTGTTATAAGACAAATCGTGGAATAATCAGTGGAAAATAACAAATTAACTTATTGATCTATAGCAAGCGTTCGACCATGTAGAACTTAAAGATGTAATTCACCTTTTATACATCAAAACAATACCGATTAAACTAATCAAAACTATTGAAAATGTATACACATAAGCTAAAATTAAAGGCTAAATAAAAATTTCTACAAAGATCAATAGTGGGATAAGAGAGGACGATTTTAGGATCCTTTATAATTTAACTTGCTTATGGAGAAACTGCTAAAAAGTAAGAATTAAAAGAGGGTATAGAATGAGAAACCAAAAAATATTAATTGCGGAAAACAAAGATAACCTCCAAAAACAATTATATAAATTCAACACGTCCTGGAAACCCCGTAGTGGACGGAAACATTACCCAACAGGTTATAACCTTTAAATATTTAAGCATCCACCTTAAAAGTCACGGAGATATGGAAAACAAGTTGTTAAAACAAATAAAATAGTTAGACGCCTAGGAAGTCCCTATCGCTGGGTGTCTTCCTTTTAACTTCTTCTTCATATAAGGTTTCGTCACCTAATACCACAGTCAATGTTTCACTTTCAAATTTACTGAGCATCACTCGGTTAAAGTATGGGAAACCCAAAGCGAAAACAATTTTCTTATTAGAAGGTAATCCTGTAGAATTGAATGAATTAATTGCCAGTGCAGAAATATCAAATTATTTTTCTATTTGGTGATAAGACACATGTCTGAAAATAGCGATGTTCTCTATAATAGGCGAAGATGGGCGTCGTCTTGACCTCCAAACGGATTCCAGACTAATATTTTCTCTCTAAACTTCGGATGCCACCTAAATGTGGTCGATGAGGACAGCATAGGCAATATATAGCTGAAGAATATTGGTTCAACATAGTGTAAAAGATAATACTTGCACCTAAAGTCATATAAGATCCAAATGACTCAAGAACTTCAGTCTAGAGATGCAATACTCTCAAATATGAGCGGGTTTTTGTTGGAAAATTCATAATGAGCAATGAGAGATGATGGGCGTGCTAAGAATAATGTTTCCAGGGCGTATAATTTAATTTTGATATTATGATCTCATTTCCGGATCACCAGATTTAACTGCCACTGACTTTCTTCTATAGGGGTATCTTAAAGATGTGGTTTACGCTACCAAACCAAACACAGTTGTGTAATTCATATAGAAAACAGAGAAAACTTTCAAAGCATATACCCATGTCGATAAAAAGATGATGGAGAATAATATTCAGAGACTGATACTATATTCAAAACAATTTCAGACTGATTAGGTTTTTTATTTTAATAAAAAAATATTTAAAAAATAAATCAGTCAGTCATATATTACCCACATTGTATTTGGAATGGTAAAAGAACCTTAATGGCTGTCCTCTAGTGACCATTCTTTCATCTTTTTTGGACTATTTACTGTGAACAGACTTTCTTTCCGTTCTGTCAATTCTACCACCATAAATTGTTTTGACTCATTTGTTTGTAACCATTTTTCCTAATGTAGAAATCTCGAATCTGAGAACCCCCGATTTTCAAAGACTTCCCTGATCACAAATAAATGATTAAAAGTGATGTCGGTAGATATAATGGTAAACAAAAAGAGATAAACAATTGCATGCACACTCAAATACTTAATATATACGGCAACAACAGAACGACCGAACAACTATATTTTGCTGTTAACACAGAGACTACTCTTGTTGAATTGAGAAGAAGCGAAAATTGTTAAGTAAGCTTCGTCTTTTTTCAAGAAAGCCTTTTTGTCACCAGTACTATAATATACTTGCATGTGTCAGAGTAGGCTAATTTTACATTGATTTTGCCTTTGCACATTGATTTATCACTAACAACCGCGATGACTCAACATCCAATCTCAATGTATAACTCTCTGTAATACAGATTTTAACAAAAAAAAATATTAAAGCAACCGATACTTTGTTGATATTGCGTTGACAGTCTGGTAAAGACATGTTATCGACAAGCCAGGTGACTGAATAAACAAGACGAAGCGAAGTCGAAAATGTAACGCACGTGTAAAGTGCTCAGGCCATCAACACATACAAATGCTACCAAAATGAACAATTGATTGAGGGCAACCATTACCTGCTAATAATTGACGAAATATGCTCCGAAATGAGTAATAATCAAAAATCTTTTGGAATATTAAAAATGTTTTGCTGCTTTATGTAGAACAATAAGCTACACGACTTGAAGTCTTTCAAAGACTCGGCTTGTTATGAAGAGGGTACAAACGGATTTTTGCAACAGATATTGACGTGTGATAAGACTCCCAAGTTCAAACAAGAAACTATAAAGTAATGAACGAAATGCGAAAATAAAATACAATCACTGCTTAATACTACTATCATCTGCTGGTGAAGATACAAACCATCTATCGCGAAAAAAGATGCGTCGTTCCAATGAGAAGTGTGCTTCTTCAAAACAACGCCCGCCCCCACACCGTTGTCGTAATATTGGATAACAGTAGGCTATCCTTCTTACAATCTCGACCTAAATTCTTGCATCTATTTGTGCGATCCTCTTAAGACTACCATGAAAGGCAAAAATCAAGTAAAAGTCGTGCGCAAATGACCCCAGGACCCACCGACGTATTTTTATAAAAGTAGCATAAAATTCTCCATTCGCTGAATCAGAAGCATCGAAAGTAATTTTGCGTGTCCGCATTATTATATCGCGCTTCGATGAAACAGTATAATAAAAGCCTCGTTTAAATTTGATTTACCCACATAGACATTAAAAAAAAACACATTTATATGAACAAAACTTTCAGGCTTTCATAAACCCAGAAGATGCTGTCATATTGAAACTAAAACCAAAGGTAGATGAAAACGTCGAGAGAGTAAGAAGGTACGTTTTGCCTTTATATACTATTAACGTATTATTTATATGTGCTTTGTTCTAGAGCACATCTTAATGACCTCGAAAACATCCCGTTATTCTTTCTAGCAAGCTTTGCCTACATCATGACTGGCCCTTCTTTGGAAACGGCCACTTTGCTTTTCAGAGTATTCGCTGCTGCTCGATTCATGCACACGTTCGTTTACGCAGTGTACGTCGTTCCACAACCAGCTAGAGCTGTGGCATTTGAAATTGGCACAGTAATCATTCTGTACATGATCATCCGAAGTTTCATCTACTTTATGTAATACAGAAATCGTCATCTATATTTGTAAATGGTGGAGTTTTCAAAAAAATTAAGGTAGAACACTGTTAATGTGGGTGTGTTTACACATACAGATTATGGCTTTGCTTCTCTAAATGGTACAGCTGTTATAATTATTATTAATAAACATTTTATACGAGTCTCTTATTTATCTATCTACCTGTATAAGCTATATAGAAGCAAATGATAATCTAATACAATCTCTGAGTCTGTTTTAGAAAAATAGTCGCCGGCTGATTAGGCCTAGCCGCCTTTGTAGAAAGCCAAGTGCTAGATGACGCTTTTTGGAAGACGATAGAAATGCGTTTAAATTTTTTTAACAATTTCTATGTCACTGGGTACGCTTGTATTTGCACATAACATACCAAATGTTTCTTTTGAATCTGGAATCCTTTCTCTGTCAGATGAATCCACTATGTATATGATGGCATGTGACTCTGCATAATACTGCAACAAACACAAAATTAAAACATAGTATTTAACAAACGTAGATCAATTTTTCAAATATTTTTAGTGTCTAGTTGGTCAAAAATTATATGTGAATGAAACTACTATGTACAAATTAATACACCATTGAATTTACAACAAGACAACTGTTATATATAATACTATAAGTGCCAAACAATTCTAATTACTGTATAGGTCTTAAGCGGATCTATATAAAAGCAATCAAAGTTAGACTGTCCCCTATATTATCTGAGACGTATCAAAGATATTTTTTTAATAAGCTAAAAACTACACAATTCATCTGCGGGATAAAAAATGACCAATCAAAACTATAATATTTCAAATCATCGCAGTGTTGACTAAAGTGAAAAAGAAGGTTTTCAATTTTTGCTCCTTGCTGGTGACAGGAGATCAATAAAAGAAGCGCTATCAACTTTTGAAATATGTAAAACTCGATTAAAGTCTCTAAAGTGTAATGCATGCTAAAATTCCAGTTACTGTGCAAAGAACAAAACTTCAAAGATCATTACCTTATATTTTTTAAACTCAGATCATCCGACATCAGGTCCCTACCGTATAGCAATCATTAATACAGATACTTTCATTCAACTACAAACCAAACATCAAGAAATTACACATTACTCACACCATTCCAGCTTTTTATCCCCATCAAATATTCATATGCCAACCTCTTGAGGCAGAATAAATTCAACCTACTGAAAGAACTTTCTCTAAGCCTCTACGAAGAACGACGTAAATAAATGACACTAAAATAATGTACACCAAGGTTTCCACAACAAAAGGAAGAAATTTAACTTCAGAAACATCTCGACGATGACAATAAATCTTGAATAGGCTGTCCATTTGTACTTTTTTTTAAAGGAAAATATCAAGAAGAATATTCAAATTAATAATTTTTTTAAGATTTACTTTTTTGTGTAAGATAGTAAATTTATATTCTTTCTAATCAAGAATTGTACACTAAGCGATAAAAGTGCACAAACAGGATCTCTGTCGTTATTTACTTGAACTGGTATTATGTTATTAGTCATCAAGTGCACCGTGCATCTTATTAGTTATTAACTTTCTACAGCGGAGCTTATAGAAAGTTAATGAGATTATCATCCTGTCTGTCTGTCTGTGTGTCTGGAGACACTATAACTTCCGTTATATTCAACGGATTCAGTTCAAACTTGGCATACACACATCTTAGGTCAGTACCTTTCATGGGATTGAAAAAACGACTTTATGGTCGAAAATAGCGCGCGAAAAATATAAAAAAAATTTATTTTCTATTTTCTATATATGAATGTCAATTTAACGAATTTTCAAAAAAAAAAGTTTAAATTGGATTCAAATATCGACCATAAAGTCGTTTTTTCCAAAGTAAAATTAACACTTTTTATTTATTCAAATCGTTGCCAAATTTTTTAAAATGAGCTAGGAATACGCATTTTTAGCTTTCTATAGGTTCATGTATCTAGTTTTCAAAAATTCAAAGTTTTCCCCGAATGATACAAAATGAGAGGCCCAAACACGTTTACATTAATATCTCGGCCGGATCTCAACCAAAATAGGTCTGCTTGGGCTCAAAATTTTCGTCATAAAAAATTCTACTAGCTCTGATAATATCTTTTTTTACATGTATCCTAACCTAAAAATTTTTCAATTTTTTTAAGGTTTGAAAATTTCAACATGGCGCCAAATTGCCGCATATGGAGCAAAATGCTGGAGTTTGGAAACAAAAAGTAAGGTGGAAAATATCAAAATTTGTCGAATGCTTTTGGTTTTTGGTCAAAAAATTCAAAATTCGGCTTGTAATCGCAATTTTACGGTTTTTCAAAAATGGCCGATTGTAGCCCCCCTTATGAGATATCTCAAACATTCAAAAGGACATAAAAATAGATGTTTTTGACATTTACAATTTTTTAAACTTAATACTCAGATGACAATAATTTTTTAATTTAAAAAAAAACCGTCAAAAATAGGCCTACAGCTAGCTGGCCCAAGACATTTTTTTCCTGTAAAACCCCAAATACCGAAAAACGGCTTTTTGAGCCTTAAAAAATGCCCATATTTTGGAGCGCAGCAGCCCAAGACAAATTTGACTATCAGATTCGTCATCAACGCCCAAAAAAACATAGGAATCCACTTTAAAATACCACTCCACCAAAAAAAACATTTTTGATCATTTTTCACGACACAGCGACTATAGAATCAGTAGATTGGATTGGACGTCACAATTTCTCGACACCAATCCAATTGAAAAGTCTGGTTTTAAGTCATTAAATTATTTCAATGGACTCTTATGCTGTAAACCTACACGTCACTATACGAAAGCATTACCATGTGATACCGAATAACAATAATGATTGGAAACTTTACCAAGTAATGAGGTAACAATGTTTTGGAATGTTTTGTATTTCGTTCTGTTTTTCAAATCTATTTTAGGGAACTATCGCCAGCGTAGTTCCGTGATTGAGCCGCGGGCTGCGGTGCGGATGGGCCCGGGTTCATTCCTTAAAGCTCTCTGATGCCAGTCACTAAAAATAATTGAGTACATGTGTTCATTTCGAACAAGGGGTAATAATGGCGGCCGTCTAAGGCGCGGTGCTTGCAACATCGCCCCGCAGCAGAGATGGTGCGCAACGACCAGGCAGTGAAGTCGAACATATGAGAGCCTCAACCTCTCAGTTCGCAGCCTGAGCTCCCACGCGGGGTGCTGAACCACACCATTATTATTATTTTGTGTAACTAACTGTTTATAATGCCTTTTTCTAATAAAAGCGCTTATTCACAACAATTTGATTACGTTCCTAAAGAAAAAGTTGTTTGGTTGTTTTAAAAATCGAGACTTACGTGCTATTGCTGCACGAAGTCATATTTAACAGATCAGAATTTAAATATTATAAAATAACTGTTAGAAAACGTCTGAATTAGGCTGGTTTAAGAACAAGATCTGCTACTGGTCCAGAGTTTCAACAAAACAACACCACATAAATCTATTGTATTTTATCCGCCCAATATTCACATTCAACTATGATAAAAGAGATAAACAATGGGCGAACGACTGTCAAAAACATCTGAGGCTAATCCTACTATGTGACTCCTGATAAATGCTTCAAACTGCCCGAATTAAACTTGCTTGCATATATTGAGGCATTAATGACAGAATAAGTGAAGATGTCCAAGATAAATATATATAAAAACACAAAATCAAGCTGGAATTTATATTTGTCACGATCGTTTCCTACAGTACAGGTGTCATCCTTAACTATTAAAAATACTTTAGTTATTGATTTAATTTAAGTGTCTTGCCAATCTCCACCAAGAAACAAGAAATCACACTGTTTGCCAAAAGTAAAAGTGGTACCAATCATTTCTAGACAAAAATTCAAAGAAATAAAAAAGTTTTACTCATGGCAACGAAATTTAATGGAATCACATTATGTTATTTGTACAAAGAGAAACAGAGAATTACTAAAGATGTCTAATAAATAAGTACCTCAAAATATATATTCTGAAATGAATGGAACCAACGATTTCAACATAGCAATTATTTTACACGATAATGCCAGATCCTCATAAAACAAAGATTGTTAAGAAGTATTTGATAGAAAATAAAATTGACATTTAGAATCATTACCTTATATCCCCAACATACATTCTCGATATTTTAATGCATTCTGGTGATCTTGCATATGAAGATTAATCGAAAATGGGCACTGAGTATACGATACGTGATGATTTATAAAAACGCTAAATTTGTCATACATCCTGTTCGTTGATTAGCTTAGTTATTGTCAATTTTTCACTTATTTTACATCCTTGTAGAGAAAGTAAATAATTCGATTGTGTACTGCATTGTATTACTTTATAGTGAAGATTATAATGTATTTAGTCACATATATGTACTTCTTTTCCTTTTAACGAAAGTTACCGATTAATCAGCAAATTTTTCTTCAGCTACTGTAATGATAGTGTATCAAAGTCAGTCCAACGTCTGATCATTTTGAGCCACAAAATTTGGCGTCGTCTTAACACTAATTCTTCCCTCTATCTTACCCTGAAGAATGAACTGTGCTGATTTTGTTTGTAATTATTAATTCTCTATCAGCACCGATCCTGTTGTGTACTTTCTCATTAGTGACGTGTACTGTCCATGGTATTTTAAAAATGTTCCATTATAAACAGAGCATTGTATTCAGAGTCTATGTACTGTTTCATATAGAAGTAACGACCAAACAAAACAGTGCAACAGCCAGCATCTAAGTTTTAAGTTTAAGTTGTTATTCTAATTATGTAGTTGAAAACATCTCAGTTTCTAATTTTCTGTCAGTAATCCACCTGAAAATTTATCCCACATCCAGGATATTTACACAATGTATATCTATTGGCATGGGTACGTTTTGGTTTTTAGACATTCTTGTTGCTTTTATCTTTTCAACGAACTTAAAAAGTTCGTTACTGAATTCTATATGTCTGTCGGTCTGTCTGTTGCTGTCACAAAATTATGGATTTTTTAAAATTTTAAAATGGATTCTTATAGGAAATTTTACGCTGATTTCAAAATCGAAATCAAAAAGTTTCTATCTCGAATAGTTTTCGAGATATTCGACTTCGAATTTCGGGAAATTTTCGACATTGCGATTTTATGAGTAATTCTTAAAGAAAATTTTACGCTGATTTCAATAATGAAATCGAAAAAATTCTATGTCGAATAATTTTCCAGATATTCGATTTCGAATTTTCCCGAAATTCGAAATCGAAATCGAAAGGTTTTTTTAAAGTTCGTTCTGGGATTGCTTACAGAGCAATCTCTTCGCCAGCCCCATGTTTTGTACTGATTTTCATAGCCATTTGTATGTAGCTCGCGTTTATTTTGTTTAATATCTACTAAAAACTGTAACCTGAATTAGTCATATGAACAGTAATATATGCATAATGGGTGCTATTTACTACCTGGCCGTTAATTTGTATCCCCGCTGAGGAGCCAGTTAATGTATCCACAAAAATAATCTCTAAAGAGACATTAAAAAGCAGCGGTGATAAAATACAGCTCTGTCCAACACCTTTTTAGATTACTATACTATTTGACTCGTCATTAATATTTATAGACACTGTTTTGTGTCAGTAGACGTTCTCTATTACTTGTAAACCTTTCTGTCCAATTCCTACTTTATCCAATGTTGCAACTAGTGTTTTATGGCACACCCTCTCAAAGAAGACAAGTTCTACTGCCGATCTCTACTTCTCATTTCCTTCCTAAAATCAAAATCAATCACCTCATATTTTTGAATTCCATTCTATATAATTATACTACATAATTTCGAGACATTTATCAACTTATTAGCCAATATTCCTAGTATGATTTAGCGTGTGTGTACTATTTCAATCTAAGCGGTGAAGATGCTTAAACTAGGAGAGTCATTGGTATATAAATACAACAGCAAAACGTTTTGGTTTTTCACAGTATCATAAAACACAGTATGGAGAGTACAAAAACAAATACGTATAAATTCTTCAACGAGTTATTCGAAAATGCAACCGTTTATACCGAATAACTCGAAATGAAAATAATGAAATAAACACATTCATCCTTCTCCTTTCTCCCCATGCAAGTAATCGTTCTTCCAACGCTATTGATTACATGACATGTATGGAGTTGCTAATTCTCCATTTGGCGCCTCCCTAGAAGACCGCTTCCTGGATATGGTAGGTAGCAAGAAAATTAAATACCTATGGTAGACCGAGACCAATGGAAAACGGTAGCTGGTTGCTCCAAAACTGATCACGGGCAGACATCAAGAGATTAGAATTGCCTTGAATCAGATACTCGTAGATGAAAATGAAACAACTATTCAACTGGCCATGTTATTCAAGCAACGGCTATTTGAATTGACTTAATTGGGTAACATATGATTTACTATTCTGAAAACGAACGTAAAAATATATGAACTAGGAATTATGTTTTCTGTGATACAAAAACATGCCGCAAACTCTCGGAAGTTACTAGTTATTCGACTAGAAAGGATCCCAGTCAAATTAAATACTGTTTAGATTCCTCTACTGCAGATAAGTCAGACGAAGAAGTAGAACAATTACAACTAAAAAAGTTTGTTATAAAACAATAAACATGATATGACAAGAAAAATGTAGTGAATTTATTGGTGAGTTCGGTTTGGGCACAAGAAACGTATGTAGTAATATTTGCTAAAGCAGAACAGTACATAATAGATACCATCATATTTAAATTTCCGCCATGTCGGTTATACCTAGATTTCGTCAAGTGATACAGTCAGAAATCAAATTGACTATATACTTGTAAACAAACGATTCAAAAACAGTTGTCTGTCGGTTAAAACTTATCCCAGCGGAGACATCTCATTGAATCACCGCCCTCTTATAACAGACAAATTACCACAACTTATGGAGGAAATAAGGAAAATGAAAAACAACGAAACACGATACAAACATATTTAGAGGCAAATAAGGCGAGAAATGAAGATAACGAAGAAAAAGTAAAGCCTCAATATGAGGAAAAAGAAGCATAGAGCAAAAATATGATCTATTTAATATGCACAAAAGAATTATAGAAGTATCTGGAATATAAAAAAAACAATACACCTGAGATATTACATACTAAAAAGAACAAAGAAAAATTGAACACCTGAAAAGTCTTTGTGGATAGCCGGATTCAACTGTCCAAACATCCTATCAATAATAACAGATGAAATCATAAAGACTATGCCTTAACTTAAACACAGAAACTCTTCTGACCCAGGTAGCATTTATACCTAATTTCTTAAATTAACTGACACAAAAGGTATTAGACACCTGACACGAATATTCATTATTCTTCTGGAGAGATATTAAAACTGGTTCAAATCGGCATTTATACTTCGGCAAAAAAAAACGTATTTCCAAATATTGTAACTATTACCATACCAACAGTCTTTTAGCTACCTCCTAAAACTCTTCTTAAAAATAATCCATCAGAGAAGGTCACCCATACGCAATTTTCATTTCATAATGCGTTAAGACTAGAAAGGTCCTATTTAGTATCTATCCTTTTCCAATGATGCAAGGATATCAAAACTCCAATGATGTTTGCATGTTTCATTATTTATAAAAAAAGTATTTTATAACGTAAAACATAATAGACTTATTGAGATACTGAAGTAGAGTAGACTAGACAAACGGGACCTAAGAATCATCACAAATTTATACTAGCACCAAACATTATCTATACGCATTCAAGAGCAAGAGTCAGAAAATATTCTAATAAAACAAGGGATCCGACAGGATTGTGAATTGTCATAATTTTGGTTTAATGTATACTCGGAGCAAATTTTCCGAGTGGCCCTAGAAGATACACACAGCAGAATCAAAATTAATGACGAATATACAAATAACATAAGATATGCCAATGAACTGATGCAGAACTTCAAAAAACCAAATATATGATACTGTCAAAAACAACAATCATGTTGGCCAAGATATGATAAGTAACCAACAAATAAAAACAGTACAGACATATACTTATCTTGGAACAATAATTAGTGAAATTAGTTCACTAGAAATCAAATGTCAAAAAAATATAGAAAACCTAGACCTCATTCTCGAAGATATCAAAACTGTTTTAATTAAAATATTAAAGTAGGTGAACCACCCTTAAACCAGCTTTAAAATTTCCCAAATTTATCTGTTTAACTACTTTTTTAGTTTATCATTTAACTTTCAGAGAATAAAACACCGGTTTACTTCTCCTAGACATCAAATAAGAAATTACATATATTTTAAGTATTCATGTATTCTCAACAGAGAATTATGAGATTAAAAGGACATGGAGAAGAAATATTAAACAAGAATAGTACGAAGACGTTTTGTCAACTATTAATACGCAGACAATATTGTGCTAATAGCGGACTCAAAAAGATTCAAAAGAAAATGGATATATGGACAAAAGAAATTGAATCGATGAAAATGGAAATAAATATACAGAAGAGTAAAATAATGGCAATAAATGAGAAGCAACTAGATAAAACAAAAATAAAATATAAGAACACCACACTTGAGAACGCCTTATAACGAATGATGAGAATATACACATCAAAAAAAGTAGACGCTACTATGGACTAGGGAAAACGGAAATTAAAAATCCAAAATGTCATAACTATCCCAATGCTATTATACGTACAGAAGAAACACGTAGAAAGATCGATCTAATAAAGATGAAATACCTAAGAAAAAAAGCGGGAAAATGGGATAAAATTACTAACAAAACAATCATAGAGATAACTAAATAAGAACCAATAATGAGTAAAATATAAAAAAGACAACTAGTTTGTCCACATGACTAAAATAAACCCAACCAGACTGACTTATAGGGTTTGGGGAGCCAAAATATCACGAAAAAATGAAAAAAGAATCTAACACACAAACCCGACACCCAAAAGGTTACAAGGAAGAGGTAAAAGAAAATGTTTATCTCTACTTATCAGCAAAACCCAGATTTATTTCGAGTTTAAATATAACCTAACTTAATCCATCCACTGCAACATTATGTTCCCCATATAAATGGATAATTTAAACGTCACTTATGGCTATGTACCTAATCAATCAATAATTCAATATGAACAATATCAAGTACTGTATGGAAATCAGCAAACCTTTCAACCTAATTTATCAATTTTAAACCATATGCTCAATTAACCCCAATCTCAATAAATGTCTCAGATATTTTCCGTGTTCTTTATTTCTTCTAGATGCTTACATTTCTTTATCAGCGACTTTGTCACATTTTCCCTGGTTTATTTCTCTTTCAACTTGCTTATATCCCATGGCTTCCTAATTGCCTTGACTTCCTTGAGTTTGACTCTGAATCTTCCAGCCAGAGGGTATTGGTCCAATAAAATGTTAACAGCGGGAAAAGTTTTATTTGACAAGCAACTGTTTCAGGGTCGTTTGTTCACAAGTATATAGTCGATTTGATCTCTGTGTCACCTGGAGAACTCCAGGTATATAACCATCGTGGAGCAAGTTTAAAAATGGTGTCAAGTATTTGACTTAAGGGGGACGTCTGGTTTTTTTGGGTGAAAATTGGTCAATTTTCATAATTTTTTTTATAGAAATCTGTTTTATTTAGAAATATGAGATTTTGGATATTTGAAAAGATATATTAAGAGGCATCAAAAATATTTTTTTTTGAATTATATTGTTTATTTCAACTCTACCAGAGTGCGCCGAAGTCGTCCCCTGAAAACCGTGCGTTGTGCGGTGGACAGGATATCTTTGCACCAGTATTGCCAAAACAAAAAAATCAAACGGTAACTTAAAGTAGACATATATATCTTGTCTGTATTCTACAACCAAGTTGTTAAGATTAGCAGAAAAAAAAATACCAGTCTGCAAAAAAAAATCGCGGAAAAAACGTTCTTTTACCCTCTTCTAAAGTAAAATAAACTATTTTAGGTTCAATTTGGAGAATTGGTTATAGAATACAGACCAGCTATTGTTTCAATACATACACAAAAAAATTTTTAGGTCAATCGAATTAATGGTTTCCGAGAAATCGTGTCCACCGCGCGCGAAAAACCCTCATTTTGAGAAAAACGCATTTAGAGGTTTTTTCTATTTCACATTCAGTTATAATAGACAAAATGCTTACCAATCATCAGTCTGCGATTCCTGCGACATAAAATAATCCTTGGGCCTCGTAAAAAAGTTTTTCTTCCTAATCAAGCTCCTTTTTTCTCTTCACTCTCGCAACTTTGGAGGATTGCTGAGATTTTTTATCAGCACATGAAAATTTCATTTTTATTCCTACCACACTTTGTTTTACTTGGATCTTTGAAGATCCTTTGTTTTGCGAACATTTAGACATAATGATATCAAATTCAACGCTCGTTCAAAGGTCACGACGTAACTGGCGAGAAAACTTGTTGAAACTTGCACCGCGGAAAAACTGGTGCAGCGAGCATGCATGTATAGGTATAAAGATACGAATAAATTAATAAAAACCTTGCGATTCTGAGGTCGTTAACCTTTCGAAAATTTAAAAACCTGAAATTAATTTTTGATCCAAAAAAACACAACGATTCTTCCGAAGAAAGAAGTCACAACTTGCAGGGCGGAAAAAATGACTTTGGGAGCGTGGAAATATATACATATATATCTTTGCAGTAAATTGAGATATAGAAAAAATATAAAAAGCATTATAATTTTTTTTATATTTTTTATAATTTCAGCTTTCTGAAAAAATAAAAATCTCAAAATCGATTTTTTGACCAAAAAAATAGACGTCTCCTTAATCTAATATGAAAAAATCTTATGCCTTTGCTGAATACCTATCACATGTATTTTAATCCTTCCAGACAAAAATAGCTGTCATAACTAATGAAGAACTTCTGAAGTTCTATGGTAGATGTCCTTAACTGTCAAACCTTTTCGTCAACATAAATACACTCTGAGATTTATCTTAAAGAAGTGATAATTGAGAAGGCAGAAGAAATATATGGAAGAACCATAATAAAGAGGACACAGGGTGAACAAGTGGGTGGAATGAGGAGATAAGAGAGGCGTGAGGAAAAAAAGAAAGATGGAAGAAGTTTATCCATTCTAAATCAGATCAAGGCAGAACGTACAACACAGCGCGAAATATGGTTGAAAAGGAAATAAGGAAAGCAAAGCAGAAAAAATCTGGGAAGAATTTGGAATAGAAATGAATCAAACTTTCAACAAATCTGTAGAAACTTCTGAAATAAAATCAAAAGCAAAGGGAGGGTAGAAAAAGAAATAGATAAAGAACATAAAAAGCAAAATAGTTGAAGTTAACAAACAAGACAAACAAAAACAGAATTAATAAAATGAGTGGAAGAAAATGAAAAGGTGTGGATATTGGAAAGGTATAGAGAGGCTTGGAAAATAAACAAAATGCCAAGAAATTGAGAAGACAATTTAATTATCCCAATACATAAAAGAGAAGAAACGAAATGTGAAAATGACTGAGCATCTGCCTACCATCAGTGATTTTTAAAGTTTATACGAGCATAATTGAAGGAACAATAAAAATGGTAGAAAAACAGGCAGTATGCAGAAAGCAAAGACAAATATAAGATAATACACTCATATGAAGAAATTTAAGCGTCAAAAGACGAGAATAATTAGATATTATTTTTATTAGCCTTAGACATCTTTTAACACAGTAAAACGAAGTAAAATGTGGAAAATAAAGGAACAACTACAAATAAAGGAAAAATAATTAAATTAAAGCTTGTATAGGAAGATAAGAGGGAGGGTGCAACTAAATTCGAAACAAATCAAAAGCTCTGAGATGGCGAGAGGGATAAAACAGGGAGACAGCCTGAGCTTACTTCTACTTATATTAATAATGAACAAAAGAATGAAAAATACAAGATACCAGACTAGACACTTGCAAACAATAATAGGATATAGAAACTCAACCCCTTTAAAAACTCTTGCATGTCGACGATATTGTTCTAGTAGCAGACCCTCATACAAAATTACAGAAATTAATAGACATATGGACAGTAGAGGTTAGAAAATGGAAATGGAGTTGAACATAAACAAATGCAAATACATGATAGTAAACCAAAACAGAAGGAAAAATGTAACAAACATAACCTGCACAGGAGAATTAATAGAGCAAGAAAATTTGCTTTACAGGTAGAGCAAAGTGGACCCTATGCATGAAACTAAACTTAGGGTATACAAAATTTTATTGAAACAAATGACAGCAAATTATATTCAAATGAGATGAATAGCGGCAAAAATTTAACAACCAGATCCAAAAAATTTGCGGCCACTTCCGGTCAAACCGGACTCAAGATTTTCCAATCAGGCTGATTTTTGGCGTCTGGACTTGACTTATGGTCCTTAGTTGAATAATGAAAACATTATGTCTCTATCTAACATAGATGTCAGAAATGACCGAAATAGTCGCTGGTCTCCAGCTTGGAAGCTGCCTTGATCGATAGTTATAAGGTGTGATAGATGACAGACATGACAAAGGTAAAGCTTATCTCCAGCTTGGAAGCTAAAAAGCAACAAAAATATATTACAGACTATGCAAAACAAATTACAGAAAGAAGAAAAAAGAGAATAGAGTGAAACTACGCAAGAAGATAGCCATACCAACGTTAACATATGCATGAAAGTCATTGGTAACACAAAAGAAACATGAGGCCATGGTAACGCAGCTAAAATAAAAAAACTTACAAAAATGACGGGTAAAACACAATGGCACAAAGTGTGAAATGAAGAAATCAAGGAATTTTTGAAACAAGAACTGATATTACATAAAGTAACTGAGAGATTAGAATTGACGATTCTCAAATTGAACGAGTAGAAGAATATATATACCTAGGCCAAAGAATAGAACTAGGACGAAGCAGTGAAAAGAAGGAAATAAAAAGACGAATAAAAAGTGGATGGATCGCATTTGGAAGACTATCCTTCATTTTGAAAAACACAAAAATAGATCAACGCCTGAAAACAAAAGTATTCGAACAATGTATTTTACCGGCCATGACATATGGCGTAGAGAATTGGGCAACAACATAGAATCAATGAGAATAGCACAAAGGGGAATGGAGAGAGCAATGTTAAATATAACAAGGAGAGATAAAGTTAGGAATGACAGAATAAGAGCAATTACAAAAGTGACAGACATTGGTATTAAGATTGCCCAATTAAAATGGAGTTACGCAGGACACGTGGCGAGAAGTGACAAAAATAGATGGAACCGTAAAATAATTGAATGGAGACCGTACGAGCATAAGAGAGGAAGAGGACGACCACCCATGCGTTGGTATGATGATTTTAAACGCACAGCTGGACTAAATTGGATCCAAATCGCACAAAATCGTGATAGATGGAAGGAGTTAGGGAAGGCCTACATCCAAAAATGGATTTAATTAATTACATAATTAATTGGGCTTAGGAGAAGAAGAAGAAAACTGAGAGATGGCTTAACTGGTTTGGACACATAAGTTAGAATGGAGTCGAACAAACTAGTAAAAAAGACGATGAAAGCAAAACGAGGATATAAGAGAAGGAAAGGGACTGGAAGGCATGGAGGAGTTGGGTGAATATCTGAAAAAATAAACTCTGACACCTCAAAGGGTAATAGAAGATAATAAGATTATTTTCGTTTTTAAATTGTACACACAATGGGCACATATTTACTATTTTCTTCTAGTAACTTGCTATGATACGCACATAGTTAATTTATCTAAAGTTCTGCCATCTGCTCTCTAAAAGACAATTATCCTTAGGGTGGATTTGCGCTACATACCTTATCCCACAACGACTGTAACTCCGCCTGTCCTCCGAGGTCCCAGAAATTCAGTCTTATGCCTCCGACGTCGATCTTGCCTATGTTGAGCCCCACAGTAGTTGTGATCTTGCTGGGGTGCATACCTTTGTAGTTCTTCGTGAACTTGGTCTTTGCTGACTCCAGATAGGTCTGTAAAATCGTGCCGATGTACCCTGCATCTGCAGGAGATTGTTACTTACCGTTTTGCCAGCATTATCCAAGCCCAAGATCAGCACGCAGAATTCGTCCTTTTGGGACATGTACTTGTAGAAACCGTACATTAACGTATACATCGCGTATTATAAATTGTACCATGCAATGTAAAATACTGAATTTTAGATTCCTAACCTTATACCACTACCTTTTGTCAACATAGCATGTCTCATGTGAAATGTAGATGTGGGTATAAAGGGTTGCCTATAAGAAAACTCTCTCTAATCTCTAAATGAGTTTAATTTATAAAATAAAGCAAATATTTTAGAAAATTAATACTAATTTAGTTTTATATGTATAAAAGAAGATGTGCCTGGAATTTTAAAAATATGTTAAATAAAACTCGTAACCGTATGAAGGGTTGCCTATACATTAACTATATTTTGCAACAATCATGTAATAAAAATTATCATAATAGATGTAGACGCTAAACAGACAGGTAAATAAATCTAGCAATTAATTGCAGGCGCGTTAATCAACAATGAAAGGTCATTGAAACTCGACGCAACAGGTGACCTAGCGACTGCAAGCCGATTCGCGACGAACACCTTCACCGCTGCTGCTCACCTGTCCCTTCCGCTACCCGATAAATGCCATCGTACGCGATCCGGCTGCTCGCATCTAAAATGTGGTGCTCGGACGGGCCGCGCTGAAATGGCAACGTCCAAAAGGTGCAGGCAGCTGCTGTGCCTGTTCTATGCAGGCCTCTTGTTCGTGAGTAGCCAACCGGCCGTTTTTCGAATTGGCCAATGCTAGGAGTCTGTCGCAGGTTTCGGGCGCGCTGCTGGCCGCCTTCAGCGCCGTTTGGGGCTACAAACTGGTTTACCACTTCAAATTCGTGCCCAACGAAGACGTCGCGCCTTTCATCCTAGTGTTCCTCCTAGCGTTCGCGCACGTCCTCCTGCCGTGGCTGGGAATCAGGGGGCCGAGGGCCGAGCATGTCTTCCACATTGTTTTGGTAGACATCAATCAGACTAATGAGGAGGGGAAATATGATCCTTGTTGCAGTTCATTGTCATCACCGTGGTTCTCATGCTGCTGGAAGCGGCCGTGGCGATATGGACGATGGTGCTGTGGAGTAAGGTCACGGACAAGTCGCTGCAGCTCATGAAGACCTCATTCTACGGCTTCGTAAAGGATAACTATGATAAATCTGATTGGATCAAGTTACAATCAAAGGTACTTTATCTAATGGCATTAAAACTCTGTGTTGTACAGGCAGCGTGGCCGAGCGGTCTAAGGCGCTGGTTTTAGGCACCAGTCCGAAAGGGCGTGGGTTCGAATCCCACCGCTGTCAGTTCTTTTTTAAAATTTACTTTATCTTTTATACTTTGTGTGCAATCGTAAAGTGTTGTAAATAGTATTACCAAATTTAATTATTTTCTTCTCTTTCCTATATGTTTGGAGCTCAATTTTTCTTTATATTGCACTTAAATTTTCTATACTTTCATTGATAAGGTATTAGCTAACTAATGGGTGTTATTCTTAAAAATGATAAATTTCTTATCTTCTTTAGGTTTAGATTAAGTATTGACGATAAGGTGATTACGAAAACAAATCGAAAAACGACTTAAGTGCTTAGAGTTGTATAAACATTGTTTGCCAGAAAAACACTGGAAAATTTTTATTTATTTTAATTTTAATGAAGATTTACAATCTGCCTTACATAACAATAAATAAACTAGCTTAGCAAGTTACAATGAAGGGAGAAGTATAATAATTACTAAGTACTGCTATGGATCTATGTTACATCTGTAGGCCATCTTCTGTTTAGTCGTCTTCGTACTGGTAGGGGAACGTTTAAAGTGCTAGTTTCTTCATTTGGATGTCCAGGTAGGTACTGGTTAGGTTGTGGATTACCTCTTCTACAAGGGGTATGCCTGAGTCATCATGTAAGGTTCTTGATGTACCAAGGGGCATCAAATATAATCCTTAGTATTTTGGATTGTAGCCTTTGGATGATTTTGGTATTTAAAGGTTTAGCACAACCCCAAAGTTGAACTCCATATGTCCAAATAGGTCGGATTATACATTTGTACAGGAAAATTTTATTGTCAGTTGTTAGTTTCGACTTTCGGCCGATTAACCAATTTATCTGTCGTAGCTTGAGGTTGATTTGTGATCTCTTGTTTATGATATGTGCTTTCCATGTTAGTCTGCGATCTAATGTTAATCCTAGATATTTTATCTCATTTTTCACAGGAAGTTGGATATGGCTTATTGTTACTTCGGGGCATTCAATATGTCTATTTGTAAATGTGACCTGTGCTGATTTCCGTTGGTTCACTGTTACTCGCCACCTGCCGAGCCAGTCTTCGAGGAGATTAAGATGGTGCTGAAGGTTAGCTGACGCCACTCGTGGATTTTCGTTTGTAGCGATTAAGGCAGTATCGTCCGCAAAAGTAGCGATTTTTGCGCTGGCTGTTATTGGAATGTCGGCAGTAAAAAGTAGGTAAAGGAATGGTCCAGTACACTACCTTGTGGCACTCCTGACTTGATGGGATGATATGTGGATGTTTCCAGATTGAATTTTGTTTGGAAATAGCGGTCGGATAGATAGGATTTGAGTAATAGATAATAGGGTGTGGTTAGAGTAAGCTTTAATTTGTATAATAGTCCAATATGCCACACCGGTCGAAAGCTTGCTTTATGTCCAAGAAGGCGCCAGTGCATGACTTCTTCTTCTCAAGACCTTTAAGTATTTCATTCACTATTCTGTGCGTTTGTTGGATTGTTGAGTGATGCTCTCTGAAACCGAACTGGTGTGATGGTACTATTTTATTCAGATCAACTGCCTGTGTAAGCCTTTTCAACAAGAGTTTTTCAAATATTTTGGACATGGTTGGAAGTAAGCTAATGGTCGGTATGATTCAGCATCTGGTGTTGGTTTACTGGGTTTGAAGATCATAATTATTTGCGAAAACTTCCAAGTTACTGGGTAGTAAGCTAACCTCATCATGCCATTATAGATGGTGGTCAGTAACACTATTGCTTTCCTGGATAGTTGTTTAAGTATTAGAGGCGAGATTAAGTCAAACCCAGGAGCTTTATAGTTTTTTCCTTTAAATATTTCGTGTTTTACTTCCGCCGGTGAAAAAGGTTTAGTAGGCAATGTCACTGGGCAAGCGACTGTCCAAGAAGTTCTCGATTTCTTGATCGTTATTGTTGTTGTTTGCCTGAGGTGGACTAAATACTGTTGATAAATGTTCCGCGAAGGTAGTTGCCTTTTCATATTCAGTTTTTCCCCAACTACCGTCTTGTTTTCTTAAAGGAGGGATATGGGCGACTGGCCTTTTGAATTTTTTCGTCGCTTTCCAGATAGAATGGTCCTCTTTTGATAACGCAGTAATATAATTTTTAAACGTAGAATTTCGAATTTCTTGCAATGCTGACTTTAGTTGTCTTGTAAGTCTATTGTATATGTTTTTATCAATAGGATTTTGACTTCTTTGCCATTTGCTTCTGGCTCTCCTTTTTTTGCAACAAGTTCGCGAATATGTGTGGATGTGTTGTTTGTGATATGTGCATCTCGACTTGTCACTGGGGTAGATTTCCAAGACGCTTCTTGTATTATACAAGTAATGTGATCATCAGGATGTTTCAGGTTGAAATTGGTATTGAGATGTTCGTCGATAGAAGCTATAAAAGCATCTCAATCTGTTTTAGCTGAAACGAGCTTAGGAGCGTCGGGTAGGCAAATGATATGCGTACTTAGCGTAGCAATTATGGGAGTGTGATCAGAAGAGAGATCCCAGTTTGATGTTATATTAAGGTAGTTTGCTGAGATACCTTTAAGCACGAAAAAGTCGATTAAATCCGGCAGCTTGTTTTGGTCTGTCGGCCAATAGGTTGGTTCTCTAGTAGAAAGATACGAATAATTCTTGTTATTGATGGCCCGCAAGAGATTTCTACTTTTGGTGGTAGTAAGTCTTGACCCACTGGAAAATTGTTGATTTGTTAGTATGTGTCTGGTCACATTTTATGTGTATTTAAACCTAAATAACGAGTTGGCTGTTTTCTGATCTGCAGAACATTCTCTTCCCCCCCCTATAAAGTTCATTTTTAAAGAATTATAAAGATACCTTTCGTCATTGTGTTAAAATAATCAGTTACCATTTTGTTTTGCTGAAGCGCTTTTGCCAACACGCAATATATCGCTTTTCGTTTGTCAGTGTAGCCTCCATTTGTTTTAAGAGGGCGAGTGAAGTATCGAATAGTTTTCCCGAAGTTTCTATGAGTGGAACAATATAGCATTTATCTTTTTTGAATTAGTCGTTTGGACAATACAAAGCGTGATAGGTACAGACAAAGAGATACATATACAGGTATTAGTCTAAATAATGCAAAAACTTGTCAAAAGTGTGACATATTTTCACTGTTTATTGGTAACACTGAGCTTTGCGTAAATCAAGCGTCACTTGTTTGTTGCAGGAAGTATGGATTGTACACTAATAGTGGAGTGGGGCAGTGTAGTTGTGCATGTTGTGCAGGTGTGGTGAGTGACCAGCATATTCGACCTAACGGAGTTTCAAAGAGGTCTAATTGTTGGTGCCCATCTAGCTGGAGCATTTGTAAGCAAAGTCACGATCTTGAAAGTCATGACCACATACACAGTGCACGATAAAACAGAGTCGGAGGAGCTTAATAGTGGTCAAAAGACGAAGCTGCAAGTTAAGGACCGCCGGGCCTTGAAACGTATTGTGATGTTACAGGAAAAAAACAGCCGAGAAAATGACTACAGAACTTAATCAGTACCTAAACACCCTAGTGTCATCTAAAACAGTGCGGCGGGAACTGCATAAAATTGGTATAATAGGCACGAATGCTCAAAGGCGACGTGCATGGCGCAATTCCCACAAAAACTGGACGTTGGATGATTGACAACGTGTCGTTTAGTCGGACGAGCAACCCTTTGCTTTTTTCTCCACCACTAGACGCGTGTTTGTCTGGCGAACACCCTCTGAAGCATATAATATGGACCGTCTCTGCCCGACTGTCAAACATGGTGACAGCTCTATTGGAGTCTGGGAGGCTATATCGTGGTATTCGATAGTCCTCTTGTCACATTACACATTCGGATCACAGTAGCAGTGTATAGAGAACTCTTGTGTAACCAGATCTACCAAATGGTGTAAACTTTATTTCTAGATGGGAATGTCACATTCCAGATTAATAATGCCCCCATTCATACCACTAGCCCTGTGGTATCAAGAGCATGCTGTTCAATATTTTTCCTGACCCAACAAGTCCCCAGACCTGAATATTATCAAGCCTCTGTGGGCTGTCTTGGAAAACTGTTTAACGTCGATTTCCACTTCCTTCGTTTTTAGCTGAGCTGGAGGCTGCGCTGCATGAAGAATGGCTTCAAATTTCAGCCACCACTATTCAGGACTTGTATCAGTCTATTCCAGCTAGAATTCAAGCTGTATTGTGTGCTAAAGGTGTACCAACACCATATTAATAAAATATGTTCCGACTTCCACAAATGCTTCCATTATTTTGTCCAATAGCTGTATAGAGGGTAACTTAAATTAAATTCGAGTTTAAACTTTGCGTCTTTTTTGTTTTGCGGTCGGTAACTCTTTGGTGGCTGCTGTATATGTTATCCTATAATTATTACGCCCATCAATGTCTACTTATACCTAAAATGTCGATTTAATCTTTTATTTCTATATTTAGATTTTATATCTCTTTGCTTTTAAAACGTACTTATATTTTCTATTTCTTCTTTTTATTGTTGAATTTTTTCTAATTGTCCTCACATCGAAAAAATATTTTTAAATTAAGACAACGTCATTATAAGGGATTCTCAACTCATATTTAGTAATATGAAATGGGTACTTGACATGACTGAGATCTCAAAAATGCAAGAAAGTAGTTTAAGGGAAGTATTTTCTTGCCCGAATGAATTTTACAACAGCTGCATGGATGGAATTGATTTGGTCGATTAGTTTAGTTTCCTATATGACCAAAATCGAATATCAAAGAAATGATGGAAGGAAATTTTTCAAATATTTCAAAAATTCCTGTGTTCTGTATGAAGAATTGAGAGAACGAGTACTTCCTTGCATTGGTTATTTGGCCAATATAGGAGAAGCGTTTAATAAAATGGGAAAAAAGTACAAATAACAATATCTTATAGTAAATTAACCAAAAAGTTAAAGATTTTCCAAAATACTAATATTAAACTTGAAGAGGGTCACGTACCAGCTAACTAAGCAACATGGAGATGATGTTATAGTTGTATCCAAAAAGGAATGAAAAAAGGAACTACAAGATTTTGCTCTACGTGTATCATGTATCTTAAACATGAAAGTTTAACTTATGGGAAAATATTTAGAACGCTAGTGGCCACAGAAAAAATTAGTGCGCGAATTAGAGACGTACAAGTGCTATTTAATAATCGCATTTAAAGGGTTAAGACAAACTATTTTTAAAGATAGGTGGTACATTCAGGGCTTTTTTGGGTTTTTTTTTGAGATGAAATTTTAAAGTCATCATATTGTGTTATCCAAAGCTATATTATATGGTATTTAAAAAATTGTTTTAATTTAAAGATAACACAGCCCCACAAATAAAAAAAAGTTTGTGACCTGGGGTCTCACTATGCTTACTGTATGTTTTTGGGGTCGCTGAATCTGAATCCGAGGTCCATGTAGCTCCATCGGGTCTGGGTTTAGCCATAACCTTAAAAAATCTCCTAATGTAGGCCAACAACAACGTTAAATAAATTTTTTCTTTGGTCCGGGGATCAAAATACGTTGACTATATGTTTTTGGAGTCGCTGAATCTAAATATAAAGTTTATTCGGATTTAGCGATCCCAAAAACATATAATAAGCATAGTAAGACTCCCAGGTCAGAAACTTTTTTTTATTTGTGGGGCTGTGTAATTTTATAATGAATTAATAGTTATATGTAAATTGTTTAAAGTGATAAACCGCATGGGAACTAAATTAGCGTTACAATACTTAGTAAGACATGCGATGTGATATAACGTTGTATGAACGAGCGTAATGACTATTGTCTTGATTCGATATCGTTAATTTTTTTGTCATGTGCATCCCACAGCAGTAGATAATGTGTGTCAGGACATCAGTTCAACGAACGATGTTTGAAATTAGCGGTTCTTATGTCTCAAATATTCAATGAAGGCTATCAATACTCTTATGCATGATAAGTTTTTTCAATATTTTTAGACAGGATTGCGAGTCTATGTTAATGGAAATCTGGGAAATGTTTTCTTCATGAATGGTTGATGCCCCTGCTTAAAGATGACCTCCGACGTCGGAATAAGCTACAGCAGTATTCAGACAATCGTCAGTGTTTTTATCGCCCAGCAATTATCATTTGTTTAGATCAATAAAAGAGAAACTTGGATAACAGAGATTTGACGATGATATTGAAATGTTTGTGCGCGATTAGTGCGGGATCAGAAAACCATCAATGCGATGGGGAAATAAATTTGTAGGCCAGGAAATTATGTAGAAAAATAACTTTATATGTTTGTAATTGTTGAGTTGTCCAATAATAGTGAAAATGGCCACTGCTTGAAAAACTAAAGGTTATAAATTTATTAAAAGCTAAAAACAACCTACCAGGATGGATGACGCACTTGAAATGACTAATGAAATAAAATAAAATTCGTAGAAGTGTTATCGCACGCCTAGCCAGTAAAAGGAGACGCCGTAGGCATGATGATACGGAAAATAACTGTAAAGGTTAAAGGTTATTGGCTGTCGATGCTACATTCCGCGCTCTGCGAAATACTGTCGCTAAGTTGCCCAGTGCGAATACTAATATATTTTTAACACTCCCAATCGCTCTGGTACTACTACAAAGTTAACTGAATCGATGACAAAATTTTAAGAACATGGGCTACAAAACTTTTCAAAACTAAACTATAAAATCAAATAATAACAAAACAAAACCTAAACCTATTCCAAATTAATTGAATCTTTCTTTGTTGACCATGAATTTTATTTTGTTGGTCAGTTTCGTGAAAATATCGGCCAACTGTTCTACGTTCGCTACGTATCGCTCGATGTTCTACGTAATAAACGAAAGCACGTTTACCATTTCTCCGAACTGACCATACTCGTAGTATTCACTCGCAACACAATACTGAGTTTTTTCAGGACATTTCGTGTGAAGGCCGTCTGGTGAATTTGCAATTACATTGGCCATATTTGTGATCAATTTCTAGACCAGTATAATAGGTGGCCAAACTGTTGGTGACGTTAAATTCACTTCTTAATATATGCGCTGGATTACGACATATAACTCAAAATCCACGTTTTTAATTCAAATAGTGTCTCAATTTCTTCTGTCATGGTCTTCTCCCACTTTTTTCAAGTTTGGCGTGACTTGGCTTCTGATATTTTCTGGCACGTTATCCGAACGCAAACGCCGAACTGTATGTTTGTATGGTTTGGTCACGACCAGAAACAGCATACTGCTGTGCACACCGCTATGTAGGTCGCACTACCAAACAATTGGCCAAACGCTTTGTGGGCCGATATGATGTCAAAGCGTATTAATTCACCTGGATCTTCCGCCCGCGACTATGTTAATTGAAGTGCGCGCATGTGAGCCAAAACTATAATGTGCACTAAGTATTTTCTGGTTTCGGGGCGCTGCTCGGGATTTTTTACACGAATATTTATAACAAACTTAACTTTGGCCATTTTCTCGCAAAGTCATATGGTGTGTGCCCAAGTCGCTCGTGCCAATCAATTAAATTAACAACGACCGTTTTTGAAATTTATGGCCACTTATTTGCTCGTTGCCCACCCACCGAAAAGTAATTTTTGCCAATTTGCGGACAATACCACGCATTGTCCGTACCCATCGGCCATTTAAACAGTTCATCAGTTTCCACATTTTGGCTACCGTTTTTATGTTCATCACTTGACGTACAATGGTCTTTTCGAACGTATATTCGATCATAAAATATACATTGTAGTCCTCCTTGACCTAAGCCTTCAACAACTTTCAGTACTGGGCCCATAACCTATTGAGTTGCGTGGTAATAGTGAAAAACTAACGGTTACTATTTTATTGAGAATAAACATCAACTTAACATAACGAATGACAAACCAACATTTAGTTCAAAAATAAAATCGATGCTACTTAGGTGTTTAAAAGTTTTAATATATTGACGATGATGGCTGCGTTAATAACGAGAAATATGTACAAAATCTTCTAGAGCAGCGATTACGAAATTAATTACTGCACCGTTGTTATGGTATTCTCCAACTCGTAATCTAAGGCTGATGCGCTTTTTACTTCTGCACGCTGTAATACTTATAGTAATAATTTTAGCTTCACTGTTGTGGAATTAATAACGAGAACGACTACTCGGATATTGGATCAAGCGCGGGCTCCATCCCTCTGTCCTGCTGTAATTCTTCGAGTACTTCAGTTTGTCCGGCAATATTTCAACAAGGCTGTAAGGAGCCGCTAATCAAATACGTCAAGCAGCTCTTACTGGAAGTTGCGGCAGTAGGATTTGCTTCGTGCGTGTTTCAGGTAAGTGCAGTCATTGCTATGGTTTTCTTAGTACTATCTAGAACAATATCACTGTTTGTGCATTTATCAGATTCTGGTCTAATTTCAGTGTAGGTTCTCCTTTTGTCGCCATTACAACCTTGCACTCTTTGAAAAAATAATTGCAGAAATTTTGTTTTATTTCTCCTCTAATGTGATGAACAGGTCCGTGATATTTTATGAGAGGTTTTATCTAGTTCTCAAATAGTGCTCCAACTTATCCTATAGGCGTTCAACAGCTTCCGTGTCCTCAAATCTGAAAACAAAATAGGTCAATTCCAAATTGACCTTCAAATAATGCTTATGAAACATTTATCACGTTTCTATATGTTTATTGGATTAACACAAACAGTGGCGTGAAACATTATTTCACAGGATAATCATTTTTTATGCTAAAGTTCAATACGATGTGCTTTGCACCACTTTAAACAATGAGCCTATTTTGTACAACATTCATTAGCTTACAGGGTTCAACTTAACTATTTACTAAATTGTAACTTACTCTTATATCACTTCCTGATAGCTATTTAAAAAAACTAGAACAAAGCCGTGCGGTTTGATATCACTTCATGTCAGTTTGTTCAATATTGTATTGACATAGCTATTATATGTATCAATTTAACATTCAATGTTTTTGATTTTACATATATAAGTGATTTCACTTATCTTCCAGGGGATAAAGGGTGGGGGTTCTGGTAATTAACACCTATATAGTGCACATGTAATATACAAAAACATTACAGATCTTAGGTATCGTCGCTTTCTATTACTTCTACAAGACGCTGAAGCAAGAGGCGGCAGCACGTGCAGCAGCTCGCCGTGCATCGAGGATACAAGAAGCAAATCCTCTTAATAGGCGGAATTCCAGAGCAAGTATGAAGAATCATCCTGCTAATTCCAATACTCCTGGGTTAGGCAGTACTGCAGCTTAATCGATCTCGTTTAATGGAGATTATTATGTTATTACCTTTGGAAAAGTAGTTGATTTGTTATACAATGTATTTGCATGCATTGAGTGAGAAGGTTTAAGTTGTGATTAGTAGATAAGCAAAGATGACTTTTATAATTTCTATTAGAGACGTTATAAACAATTTTTTACTGATGTACTTAATGTGAAACATCACAGTTTTAATAAAAGTATTAGTGTCTTTATATTGGAATTTTGATAATAAATGTGATAATGATCTAACTACATTATCTGCAGAACCGATTCAAACATTGTAATAAAATTGAAGAATCAAAAGGGATACAATACAGGAAACTATACTGGATGATTGGAAGAAACTCTGTACTCTCGCTAGAAAATAAGCTATTGTCCTATAAGGTGATTCTGAAACCAATATGGACCTACGGTCTCTCACTATGGAGAACTACTAGCAACACCAACCTGGCCATCATCGAGAGGTTCCAGAATAAAGTGCTTCGGGCTGTAGTTAATGCGCCGTGGTATGTGCCGAACAAAGTGATTTTAAGTGACTTAAGTGTTTCAACCATTAAAGAAGAAATAGGGAAAATTGCCCAAAAATACAGACCGATGAACAGCACACCCTAACGACCTTGTACATTCTCTAATGAACGAACCAGATCGCCCAAAACGCCTAAAGCGTTTTAAACCAAACGAACTACCAACGCGTTTTAATGCTGTTCTTGAACATTAAGCTATTCCAGTGCCATTTCATTAGTTTATAAATTAGTTAATTACTTAAAGTACCTTCAATTCAAATCATTCGCTAGCAGTATAGAATAGTATATTAATTATAGGGGGGGCTTACTGGAGCCTGACCCTGCATGTCCATTAGCATGTTTTTGCTCATTGCTTATAATATATACACACTAACTACTTATTGTCCATAGTATAATTAGGACAGATTGTAAATAAAGGGGTTAAAATAAAAAAACGAAAGGGAACTCACTGCACATTTAGCTAATTATTATTCCATAGAACATCACAATCAATTGAATTATGCCAGTCACAATGTGGATGTGCAAAAATTTATCAAAAAAGCAGGATAAGCCTTATAGGAGTGTTATAACTCGTATAATTGCTTATCTTACTTTTTCACAAACTTATTGTTTAATGTGCATATTAACTTTAGGAGGTAAGTGATAGTACATAGGGAAAGGAGTAAAAAACTTTATCTGAAAATGCATCTATTCCATAACAGGTTTAGTGCTTATCATAATGTTTATCATTACTTAATATGTATTTATGCATTTCTTTATTTGTAATGATCCTAAATCAACATATGTTGTGAAATGCTATTGGAATGACGCATTATTCATTTTACATGTATAAACAGACGAATGAAAATGGTCAGATGTCATTACAGGAATTTGCCAGGGCCCCGCAGACAACAACAACTCCATGAAGAAAAATCTGTAGGAAATTTTAATGTTCGCGTATCTTGTAAAACATGCGAAATGTTTAGAAGTATCTCACCTAAATATTTTTAATGTTGCAGAACGTGTCAAATTAGATCTAGATGATCAATTACAATGGGCAACACCACATTTTGTCTAAAAAAAATTGCCACTGAACTTTCACATGTTGGTTTAAAAAAATCAACAAAAGTCCAGCGTGGGAGCATTGAAAATAATTGATTACCTACATTCATTTCGTACAAGGGGTAATAATTATTTTCAGTGACTGAGTAGGCCACCTGCCAGGCATCAGAGAGCACCGGGGAATGAACCCGGGTTCGTCCGCACCAGAGCCTGCGCTTTAATCACGGGACCACGCTGACGATTTTGTTTTGTTTTAATACTGATTATTTTCCAGATCAAATTTGTGTTCTTTTTGAAAGGCAATGACGAGTTTTGCAATAAATTGTCAAGCTGATGTGTAAACAAAAGTAACAACTTCTACTGCACCACACAGAAAAGGAATCATATGTCTGTTTTTTGTAAGACTTAACAAAGAAGAAAAATTATGTACCCCAAATTGGTATTTTCCTTCCGTGTCCTGCACAACCTGGGCTTGTTTATACTTCAACTCTCTGAATACTGAACTATAAACGAAGAAGGTACAAATTTTCCTGCTTCACCAGTGGAATAACATGAAGACTAGTGTTTTTAAGGCCACCATTACAGTTTGATCAATTTTGTGATTTCAACCTTAATATATCCAGAATGCACTTGCTATTGGTGTTAACGTCTAGTTAGACGTATGATACGTTTCAACATATTCTGTAATATCTACAGTACCCTATCTATAAGTGGAAAATATGCGCCGATCTGAAGACTGTAACGCTGCTGCAAAGTACGCAGCTAGGCTTGGTTACATCAAATCCCCATGTTTTCTCTATGAGTGGACTATCTTGCTAACAACAAGCAGTATATTATGAGAGAGTAACTGAAGAATATATTATATAATCTCAATTTTGAGGGGGAAATGCAGCTTTATAAAAATTTTCTTAATGGGCCTGGATTGTTAAGAGGGCCACCTATCAATGCATTTGAAAAGTGTTTCCTTACGTGACAAATTACTACAGTTATAAAGAGCCATTATTTTACTGAGCTACTGGATGAAAAAGAAAAAAGTAATATAAGCTTTTTTAAGAATGTGGCTATGACTTTTCTTAGAAATCACCGAAAATACTGTGGCGCATTTTCAAGTGCGCTATTTACCCTTTCACTTGAACTTCTTCCCAAAACCTCTCGGTGTTGTTAGTGATATGGTAGCCTACCAAATTTAGCTATAAGTGCAAATATTCTGTACTAAAAGTAACGTTCTTATAAACAAGAACAGTTGTATTCTTAACTTTGATTTCGGTGTAGCCAAACAAAAAGTTCTCACATGTTACCCAGTATTATTTTTTCTCCAAAAAATCCTTTCTAGATTTCTCTAGGCTTAAAAAAACAATAATTACATTTATTATTAAAGACACATTTGAAATTTTACCAATTGCCATTTCTAGAATTGTATGAGAGGTGCAGGAAGAAACAAAAAATGGTAAAATAAACTTATAAATTGGTAACATGTCCAGAGAAGCTAACAAATTTTTCTGAAAATTTTAGTAATTTTTAAGCTTAAGTGATCTTAAGCTTGGCATCAACGAAGGATGCAGGTTTGAGATGCAAAACAAAAATTTGAAAATGAGAATTAAAGAAAACCCAAAATATCCAAAAAACTAGAAGACCTACCAGTAGCGAAGATGTGAATTACTTCTTTCTTGAGAATTATAATCTGTCTTTGGGATATTTGCTTGTTCTTGTTATCATTTTCCATTCTTTCCTGACAGTTATTTTGTTTGCATAATTTCTTATTCTCACACCCCTATTATCTTTTCCACGGCCTCTTTCTAAACATTCTCCCATTTGTTTAACGATTCTCTGGACTTTAACATAACGTACGTCATCTTCTCCTATCAAGTTATCTAGCTCGTCGCTCATTTTAATTCGATATGTCATCTTTATTTCTGGTCAGTCCGAATATTCTACGGAATAAAGAAAAATTTCTCTCTCAAATTCGTAGTTGTTTCATACCCGTACGTTATAGCAGGTGTTATTATCGTTTTATAAGCTCTACTTTTTATTTTCTTATTTTTTAAAACTGATGTCATTATTTTCTTAGTGGTTTTTTCTACCTGTTTTTATTCGCCTTTCAATTCCTTCACTTATATTATTAGTACTATTTACCTATGAACCTAAATATACGAAATCACATATTTGTTTGAATAAATATACTTCGTTTTTATGGCACTTATCTTCAGTCCTATCTTCCTTGCTTCGTTGGCTAGATTTTGGGACACTATATTCGTTTGGTTTTTATTTTACTTATTATTACCATATCATAGGCGTAGGCGTTTATTTAGGTCATTTTTGTTCATAAATTTCCGTATGTATCTACTTTTCTTGTTACTTTGTATAATATCAAATCAAATAAAAGTCAACAGATCATCACCTTCTCTTACAGCACTTTTTATATTAAACTAGTAAATAGTAAAAAAATTATTTATGCGATGAATCAAAGTTGCATTCGCCTACTAACGACAAGAATTAGCCACGTAATACATGAAACACCGAAAGGTGGCGCAAACTGTCTAATTACTTTATTATAAATTATATTTTGACCTGTAACAAATCAACTATAACCTAAATCGAAAATTTAAAACTTTTATGTAAGGTTTGGCAACAAACTGGTTTGAATGAGGCTTTAACTTTTAAAGTGCGTCGTGTGGTTGGTTCTCGGGTTATATAGACCAATAAATAGGTATATTGTTGTGGCAAATATCTTATTAGAAAGCCGACTGTGTCATCATATAAAGGATATTACGTAATTTATTCCGCCACTTTTGTCTATTCGAAAATCGGTGTAGAACATTTCTTTATTAACATTTATAACAAAAAAACGTACTTTTTTTAGTTTCTTATTAATGACATTAAAAGCATTGGTGCAATCTTAATGATAACCATAGCAAAGTTATAGAAAATTACATTACGAAGAAAATGAGATGATGCGCGACTCGATCCGGTAATTAGGAATGGAGAAAAACGGGAAAATTCATTGATTTTTTAACGCCATTTATTGTAAAATGTCCCTATGCTCTGGAGATCATCCCATTTCAAATCTGAAAATGATTTTGGAAGATACACGATTAGGACAACAAAACTGTCATTTCAGTTTTTCAATTAAATTTTCGTAAGTAGGGTAGAAATGCTTGTGAACATGGCTCTAAACGGCAGTGCGCGTGAAAATGACGGAGTGGTGGGGGTCGGAGGAGAGGCAGTATATACACACACTACGGCGCGCGAACGTAAATCTCAATTTGATTATTTCGGTGATCATTGAAGATATTACATTATTTTTTTGCATTATCGACCAACTAAATTGCAGGATAACGACTTTTATCTTTGATTTTAAAAATAATGAAAAAACATGGGGCCGGCGAAGAGATTGCTCTGTAAGCAATCCCAGAACGAACTTAAAAATTCGAAATCGAATATATCGAAAATTATTCGACAGAATTTTTTCGGCTTCATTTTCGAATTCAGCGTAAAATTTCCTATAATAATCACATTTAAAATCGTAATGTCGAAAATTTCTTCAGAAAGTTTTGTCATCTAAAATATATTTGTCTTATCTCCCTAACTTTCTTTCTAAACTTATAATTCTACCTTCTCCTAGACGCTTCAACCGATTTCCTTGAAACTTGCACACCACATTCACAACTGTATTTGCTAACTCGGCACAAAAAATCAGCCTTCTAACTTTAACCGTTTTTGAATGATTTAAATATTTCGATTACAAGGGAAATTCCTCCCAATGTTTCTATTGTTTGTAGTGTTAAATGTACGCAAAACATGTGGAATGTTCTACACGACTGCCTGGCGTCTAGATCAGGCTTCGTCGACGAAACCTGCGAGGTCCCAGCTGGTTAATTATAAAATAAAACATGGGGCCGGCGAAGAGATTGCTCTGTAAGCAATCCCATAACGAACTTAAAAAAACCTTTCGATTTCGATTTCGCAGTTTCCCGAAATTCGAATATTTCGAAAATTATTCGACATAGAATTTTTTCGACTTCATTTTTGAATTCAGCGTGAAATTTCCTATAAGAATCCATTTTCAAATTTTAAAAAATCTCAAATTTTGTGACGGACCGACAGACCGACAGACAGACATAGAATTCAGTAACGAACTTTTTTTTTAAGTTCATTGAAAAACATTATTTCACGACATTTAAAACGCTAGTATAATAGGCACATGGACAGACTTTTTTCTTATTAAAAAAATGAATCTTTTTTATTACATAATTATTATACAAATATTACATTAGATTAACCAATATTCTATAATTAACTGCTGCGCGCAGTTAAATTTTTTTTCAATGTAGACAAACAAATTACATCGCTATTTTCAATTATAAAATCGTCGTTATCATCATCATTAACATAATTTTCAACATGTACTCATTATCATTACATTCATCCTCTAATTACACGTATTTGTATTTAAATTGGAGCACGTGTCTTCTCGACAATTTGCGCATAGATTAGTGCATTGCAAACTATTTTTCCCACAGGTACATGAAGCATCAATGCACCCTACCCTTTCTTACTGCATGAACACGCAATTTGATCAAGCAGTTGTTGAGGAATCGGTGGAAGGATACTTTTATAGGTACCAAATGATTATTTTTTATTTGCCAACCCCAATCTACCGCTTTCAAATGTGTATTACATAGCCACAATTGAATTTGATAAAAAACGCGAAAGGCGCGCTGTTTTGCTGCTCCTTTCCTTGGTGGCAACGTTTCTAATGCAAACTTTGATTTGAGCTTAGTCTTGCTGAAATGAAGATATCGCAAATCGCTGAAGGAAAAGGAGTTTGATTTTTCGATGAATTTTTTCTCTGCTTTATTACTGTACATTCCCCGTATTAACTGAAACGCGCTGTCGGCTAGTGCATCGCGGGTGGCATTAACGTCATAAAAACCAAAGCTAATTCTATTAATTTGTCATGTGTAAATGAATCCAGGAGTTTATTTTTACCCAATTTATAGAAACAAGATGTGTCGCAGCCACAAAATGCGTGTAAAAATACTACAATGGTTTGTAAATTGGGATATTCAAAACTATTAGTACTATAATACTCGTGCGGATTAGAGCCTTTATTCTCTTTACAAAAAAAATATGGTGTGAACATCACACGACTTTCCTTATCCCATTATTATATATTATACCGGGTCCATCGTCTCGGCCCAGCGCTGATCTCGTCCCGGAACTTGTTATTTTAAAAAAGGACGAGGCGCGAGTACCATCGTCTCGGCCCTGCGCTGCTCTCGTCTAAAAATTTGTCAATTTAAAAAAGGACGAGGCGCGAGTCCAACACTCGAAAGCTGATTAAAATAAACAGTACAAGACAATAATTGACTCGTACTTAAAATTTTGCTATGTCACTGAAGGTAACCGTGCGAGCTCGGCCGCACGGCCTTCTCCGTTATCACCTGCGCTCTCCCCCGTCCTCCCGCAGTCGGCCCGGTAGCTCTCCGAGCGAGCTGTGATTGGTCCGTTTAATTAAATTTTAATCGGCTATAACTTATTTATTTGACCTCGGATCAAAAAATTTCATTATAATTTTTTGTTCGTCTCGGTTCGAGTTCCTATTTTACCAACTTTTATTTTAAATTCATGTTTATCTCATGATAACAAATCATTTTTATTCTCAGTTTAGATTCGCGACCGATTTTGGGACCTTGCGATCAAACGGCTAGGCCGATTTTTACCAAAAGCTTCGCACTGCGTCCCCTAGATACAAGTAACTTGCACACCAAATTTCAAGTCTCTAGCTCTTACGGTTCTCGAGATATCCTGTTTACTGACAGACCGACAGACACACAACACACACACACACACACACACACACACACACACAGCACACACACACACACACATTTTTGGTGTCACAGGCACACATCACAAATTCGTCCAGAAACGTGAAAAACAGGGTAGGTCAAATTTCCGCCGATTACATTACTTTCCTTATTATAGGATAAGGAAAGTAATAAATATTGTGCAAGTTTTGTTCGTTTGATGCTAGCTGCGACAATATAACTAGTAAATCAGTGTCTTTACCTAGAGTCAAAATTTGTGAAATCGGACACTAAAATTGGACCTGCCGAATTCCAATCGGTTCTCTGTACAAGTTTGTGGATATATACGCAGGGAATACTCATAACAATTCTTTCTTAAAAATTCGAATTTTCCGCGATATTATAAACAAATTAATTTTTACACTTTTTTTTCAAATTGCAATTTCTCCGAAAATACACGATGAAAGTTAACGAAACACTCAGGATAGATTTGTGAATAGTAACAGAAATAAATACAGAAAGAAAATTTTCAAAAACCCGGAATTTGTTTCCAAATAATTAATTTTTTAATAAACAATTGAAAAATTAACCAACTTCTCGTATGGCTAAGAAAAAAATCTTTGAATTGTAATATTTCTTATACTCTAAACTACGCCTACGTGAAAGAAAATTTCTGCATTTCCTATGGGAAGAGAAGTTGACTCCCACGATAATAACCGTTGCTTCATTATCTATGCGAGCATGTGCAATCGCAGTAAGTACAATAAGTCTATCGGTGTCTTCAGGGGCAATTTTCGTACGAAATCCAGCTTCATCTAACGCAGTGCAAATCATATTTATCAATATGGATTTATTTTTCTCATTGCTGAGAAATTGCTTTTGAATGACACTAATAGTAGTGTTCTTATGGAAAGCGATTTTACGGCCGATATTTTTTATTAGCGACGTGAGCGTTCAACGAACTTTGTCGATACAGTGTCGTCCATGGGATATCCATCCTAAACTATACAACTATTTGCAGCATAATGTCTTACCACGTAAGAAACGTATGTACGTACAATATTACTTATTTTATTGTTACTTTGCCAAGCAACTTTATGTAATAAATAACCTCCGTCGATAACATGAGTAACATTTTGTGACGTAGTAATTTCATTGATACTATTAAAATTCAAACAGCGATAACGGTATTGGAGAAAGTTCGTAAGTACTGCTCTATTCTTTAATATGGCTATCGCTTTTGATATTTAGCGAAATTTTTTGAAATATCAACAGTGGTGATATATATACTTCGTCGGCAGCATTTTTCATTGTTGAATTAGCGGCCGCTAAATGTACTACTTTACTATTTCTTTTAAATTTAACGTCAGTAAATTTTTTGTTTGAAGTGTCATTCATCAAATCTTTGCCGATTTCGTATGCTTTATGGCTTTATCGCTACATCACCAACTACACCGGAATATAATCCCATTATTTTGTCGGTTTCAGGAAATGGCTCATACATTGAAAAAATTGTTGAATTTTAGCTAGATCATCGGCATCTCTCGATATTCGAGAAAAATACGATTGTCAACGTGTTGCTCTGAAGAAGAAAATGTAACGTTGCAAAAAAGTTCCATAGCGTTGCCAACTTCTAGTACAGCTGCTCTCGATAAAATCCATTTCGCAATAACTTTTTGTCTGTCAAACCACGACCATGAGTTAACCCGTCGATGCATTTCATTGCCCGCATCAGCACTTGCTCTATAGTCATATCTGACCAAATACCACACCAAAATCGACTAGAACGTCTTACTGTGAAAAATCCTTGCTTACAAAATTTATCAAATTCTACTATATCCATTTTATTTGTCAAATTCAACATTTCCTGAACATATAAAAGGGAAGCTTTCGCGTACAAATGGTGACCCGACGCGAAAAAATGACATCATCGAAATAACTGTTTTGAAGTGTAAATCTAAGTTCCCAGATCTTTCAGCATCAATAAATTGCAGGAGTAAAATTACTAGTTTAAAATACTGGTGGGACTATTTTTTTCTAGATTCTCAATAGTACTTTCAAATTTGTTTTTTACCCTTTCAATTTTTGCATATGACAAGTAATTATCGATATCTTCTTCTCCCACTTTTTTGAGACCTTCACTCAAGTATTCTTTTTCATCTTCCGTAAGATCAATTTTTTCAAAAATTATTTTAGCAAGGGCAGCTAGTACTAAAACATGACCTCCCACTGATCGAGCAAATGCGTGGTCGCTTAAAGCTTTTTCAGCTGATAACTCCGCATAGATAGTGCAAAACGCTTCTTTTAAACCCTTATATTATTGATTGCGCCGATGAATGACATGCAAAGATAAAAGCCCCCTAAACGAAGAATAGCGGAACGTAGATTGTGGGGATTGTTTGCAGGATCGATAGAACCCAAGACTTCATTTCCTTTCATGTATAGCGGCAAGTCAAATGTCACGAAACAGTGCTTCTGATTATTTTTATTTGCTCTTACTCTTCCATCAATTAACGCAGACATAATAGCGTATGGTCACTTGGCAGTGCTTTGATGAATGGTAATGCTATGACTCTCGTAGTATGATAATCTGTATTAAAAGTATCACATGTATTGCGGAAACCGTGCCAACTAGCAGTGCTGTTTGGTGCAGTGTGCTTGCCAAAAAAGTATAAAACATCAATCGGTGCGAGTTTAATCGAAAAATCAACCTGATTTATTTCTTTCCAGTCTTGCACTGTGGCGTTATTTAATTTAAAAAGCTTAGTGCCTTTAAAATCCGTCAGTGGAAGGTAACCAGACGTACTGCTAGAGCTTGCAGTTGGTAAAGCTCCTTTTAAACGGGGAATCGTTTTGCTGAATTCTACCGAGGATGACGGCGTGACACACATTATACCGCCCATGCAATGAAACGTGTTTTTCCATCAATCGTAGCGGTGTTGTGGTCCGCTTTGTCATAAATGAACTGCAAGTAAATGTCGGAAATAATCTCAAATTTTTCGAATCTAATAGTTTCAGAGTACGAGGCGCAGAGACCGGCATTGTACAGACAATCGATGAGGCCTCGAGCCGCAAATTTAGTGTGCATCATGCATGAAAGTCCTAACAAAATTGATGAATAAAAAGGTCGAGGTCGAACCGAAGACATTAAAATGTGTGCTACAGTAACAATTTTATTGTCCCACTTCTTTTTCTGGAGTTTAGATAAATTAACTTCAATAGCCAGTTCATGCACCAAAAATCCTCAGTTTCCAGAGACTCATTCATAAGATCTATCCACTTAACGGAATCGTGCGTTAGTTTCCAAAAACAGGAAAGTAGGTCCTGTAGCCATCCTAAAGAGACATACGAGGTCTGCTCCAAAAGCTGATGTCAATATAGGTAATGAAAATAGTCTAGGCATACTAGAATTTGCAAAAACTTTGTCGATAGTCGTTGTTGAGATACATGTTTTGATCAAATTTGCTAAAGAAGACTTCATCGTTACATCTCAAGCTTGATTAAATAGTTTTAGAAGATAGACTGCAAATGCAAGAAAAAAAAATCACAGGACAACTATCAACCAACAACAAAATGTTGGGAAACATTTGTACAAGCAGATCTTAACATATTACAAACAATAGCGTGGCTTGTATTATTATACAAGCGTCTGCAGTTCCAACTTTACACTGGATTGGCCGTATTTATGACATGTCCTTAATGTTCTAGCCTCTCATATCATCCGGCTTAATGCCTTGAAATTTTTTCTTTTGAGGGTATATGAAGGATACGGTATTCATCGCTGCTAACTAAATACCAGATGCAACATTTTTCCGTTTTTATTGTCCCTTATGTTTCTTTCTTTGCTCCCATGTGTACCAATACATCTAAACTCATTCCTCCAACTTCTTCTAGTTTTCAATCTTACTTTGATATGCTTTTGTTCTATGGTTCCATTTTCCAACTCTTATTTTCTTTTTACATTTTCATACTAATTAATATATTTTTCTTCTTTTTTATTGTTGATATATTTTGTTACACGTGTCTCTTTTTCTTGTTTATTTTATTTTTTCTATCCATCCTTTTTAGACTTCTATACATTAAAATAAGAAGCCTTATGTAGAGAGTAATGTCGTCTGCCTGTCCGTTTTTTATTTTTCAACTTTTGATCAAGGCAGCTTCCAAGCTGGAGACAAGTTTCTATTTCTGTCATTTCTGACATCTGTTAGGCCTTATAATTTTTGATTTGTGATAGATAGAGAAATAACGTTTTCAGTATTCAACTAAGGACCATAAGTCAAATCCAGACGCCAAAATTAGCCTGATCAGAAAATCTCGTGACCGGAAGTGGCCGCAAATTTTTGTTTATGTATAGAAGCCCGGGACATCTGTGGAACCGGAGTTCCACGTCCATAACTTATTCTTTGTAGACTCGTTTCCAATCCTTATATGACAATTTATAAAAATCTTTTCCTTTTTCCTAATTTTTGAAACTTAAAATTATTTCGAATGATTTTTCTCTTTTGTTGTTAGTTATGTCGAATATGTTCTTAGTCATAGTTTTAGTATTAACTTCTATGTGCAGAATTTTTTACCCAAGTTTACTACCGCTTCCCATGCAACTAGCATTCATTTTAAAACCTGTCATAACCATGTTGTTTCCCATGCCCTTATTTTCCAATCTTTCCTCATTTAGCGGAGAAAGCATAATTAATTAAAAGGAATTTAGACACACTCATGCAGATCAAACACTAAGATGTGATGATCAAAAAGAGTGTAGTTGATTCTTCGTGATCATGTGGTATAAAGACCATAGGGTCGTGAAAATTTAGTGCAACATAAACCTCTTGCAACTCCTTGGATCAATAAATTAAGTAAACACGCACAATATTCATTCAAAATTTGGACCACATTAAATACATGAGAAAATTATTCCGAGTAAGACGCAAAACTTAATATGTGGAAAATCAATAACAGTGATAGTACTCCATGAACTAAAATGATAAGCTGATACATTTGGCAGAATCGTAACCAAAATATTGGTAAGGATGCTACTGCTACAAAAAATTTGTATTATTCTAACACAGGTAAATACGAACGATTCAATAAAAAATAAGTATAAGGAACAACACAACATTTTTAGCGTCTCTTCATATTCTTTTTATTCTGTTTAAAAATGTTTTCAGCCAAGCTTTCCAGATTCTACAACGGGTGTTGTTTCTTTTATATTTTCTTTTATAGATTTTATTGGTAACAGTGAAATAAATAGAATTAAATGAAAACCATACATTTGATGGTTTTAGGATGCCAGTAACTTCAAGCATCAAATATTCTTACAGAGCAAATTTTTCATGTTGTGAAGGTCAAATATATTGGTCTAAAAATTGTACCATCATCCTTCTCACAGGTTGTTGTCATTTCAACCAGATGGTTTAAGTTCAATATTACCTAAACCTATCAAGTTTCAATTTTCTTTTTCTTTCTCTATTAAAAAATTAGAATTCAGCTTCTTCAGACATGCACGAAAGTCATAAAACTCTGAGAACTATTCGAATTCAGAGTTAGAGTTCACACATCATGCTAATCCACTGTCTTAGTACGTCACACATGAACATGTTTTTTCTTAAAGTGCAAAACACGGCAACATTCATTAGCTATAGAATCTTTGCATCATTAACATTAGATCCACCAAAATAATTCCATTATGGTCACAGAATTGTACGTTAACTCAAAAGTAAAACGTGTCTGTCTGCAAATAGAATCATCATTCTAAATGAAGTCTAAAGTTTCAAGTTTGTTTTAAAATTCAAATTTTTAATCATAGCTACGTACTTCATACTCTGGCCAATAACTTCTTTTGCGAAAAATGTAAGAACACTGAACATCTGGAAAGATCATTTTAATGTTCCATTTGCTGCGGATCTTAACAAGGAAGTCAGTAATTCAACTTTCCAGTTATAGCTACATTAATGGGGTGGGAATCAAATTAGAGAAAATATATAAAGTAATATACTTTTTCCATTAATTGGGTTGTAAACCCACAATATTTAGACCCAATCCTGTCCGAAATTCAATGATTGAAAAAGTGAATTTCCTAGTTCCTTCAAACTAGAAATTCCTCAATAAAAACAAATGGAAAAAAGAAAAAGATCATTGGGATCAAGAAGAAATATTTTAGGAAGGCAAGTAAGAATAAAAATCTTTAACAGTTGAAAATCACCAAAAACTGAAATGTTCACCTTTCAAACCTTCTACATTAGAGGAAATTTAAAAAAATATTCTCTCCCAAAATTTGAAGAATTAAAAGGACATTATAATATAGGAACAAAACTAGGGACAAATGGCCAAACACTGACAGGAGTGTTTTTTGTTTTTGATAGACTCAGAAGAACAAATAACAAATTGAATAATCAAACCTGTATAGCTCAATAATTCGTTAAGACTAGATCATGACGGATAACAAATCAATATACCAACTTACAGAGTAAAAATTAAACACAAAATTACAACCAAGCACTCAGTAATTTCTTTAAATTCCATTTATAAAATCAAATTGCCTCTTTAGCTTGTTTTATTTTGAAAATCAAGGAAAAATATTAAATAGCCAAATAAGGTGTGGAAGCTAGCCAATTTTAAAGTGGACACTTGATATCACCTCATAATTGCTAGTTGAATAATAGGTTAAAATGGTAAGATTATTAATTGAAACAAAAAGATTTTGTTAAATATCTTTATCAAAACAAACTAACTATGCGCGTATTTAATAATGCCCACAACCTAAAGCGTCATATTTATAACAAAAACCTTATCCACTTTCAACCATTTGCGCTTATATCATAGTAAAATGGAAGGTATGTATGTGTTCTACAATGCTTATAAAAAGGATAATATCAAAATATTGCGGTTACGGTACAATAAAACAACGTGATCGTCGCATTAAGAAGCTGTTCTGCGGAAATGTCGTTTGGCGACCTTTCCGCTCTTTTCGTGTTCCAATGTCTGAAACGAAAAACGTAAATAGGACTTCAAAATGCTACTGTGACTGACTTACAAGAATGCAATGTGTATCAGTAAATTCGTAAGTGCGAAACACCTTCTCCCCATCGGCGCCTAAAGAAGTCGTCATGAGCTTGTCACCCTCTCGAACTGTAGTGCTCTGAAGCGAAGTCATATTTAGTTTTGCATGGTTTGCTTTACTACAACTTGGGTAATTTTACCTTGATGACGACCCCTCCGGGCATGAATTCCTCGTATTCCTCTCCAAGCTTAAATTTAAGCACGGTGGTCCTCATCCAAGAACTTATTGTGATGATCCATTGGCCTGATTCGTCCACGGTGATCTCCATCTGGGGCCGGGAGGACGTCATCATTTTCCGAGGAAAAAAGGGCACGCCTGCCACATCAATTTATCATGTTGAATACTATCTTTATGTGAAAACTTCACTTACCGACGGCTTGGAAGTACTCGTCCAAGTTTTCATTCTTCTCATGCTGATACTTTCCCACGATTTCAACCATGTTTGGAGTTAAACTAAAAATTAAAAGAGCAAAATTAAATATCGGTTATAAATCAGAAAACCAGCAATGCGAAATCACAAAAATCTTAATAGACAGAAGAGGGAGGTTAATAACAATGTGAAAGATGTACTACTGTGTACAAATATAACTCAGAATTTTTAATATAAACTGCGCGGGCATTTCTTTGGGCACAAACCTTTTTAGTTTTAAATTGGTAGGACTGCTACTGACATCTGTGTCAAATTTTAGGTTAATATCTTAATTAGTTGAAGAGTGACGCTCGTTTTTGTAAACAACCAAAATTAACTTTTTCGATTTTTACCATGTCAGAATATATTCAACAAAGAAGTTCGATTAAATTTTGTGTTAGAAATGATATTTCTGCTGCGGAAACGCTCAGAATGTTACAAAAAGCCTTTGGTGAACAGGCTATGTCTAAAACACAAGTATACGAATGGCATAAAATGTTCAAAGAGGGTCGTGAAGGCGTTGAAGACGAACCACATTAAAGACGTCCAAGAACATCAACTGACGAACAGCACGTCGCGAAAATTAAGGAAGTGGTGCTCCAAAATCGTCGATTGACAACTAGAGAGCTTGCTGACATCGTTGGCATTTCAAATGGATCAGTCAACACCATTTTGAAGGAAGTTTTGTGCCTCAAAAAAGTCAAATCTCGTTTGGTTCCAAAAACCCTCAATTAATTCGTGACCATTTCGCTAAAAATTCCGCCCATATCGTTCCGCAACCGCCATATTCGCCTGATTTAGCTCCATGTGACTTCTGGCTATTCAGCAAAATGAAAGACCGCTCCGGGGTCACTGTTTTGACACGACAGAAGAGATTCAAGCCGAATCGAAGAAGGTGCTGAAGGCCATACCGAAACAGGACTTTTCAAAGTGTTTTGATGAGTGGAAAATTCGCTGGCATAAGTGCATTGCAGCCGAGGGGGATTACTTCGAAGGCGATGAAATAGATTTTTAAGAATAAATAAGGATTTCAACAATTATAACAAAATTCCGGGTTATATTTGTACACAGTAGTATATACATACAAGGGTGGATCCGCTTTCAAATCAATTTTTCTCTTTTGTCTTCTCGCGAAACGAGTTATCACTAGTCGACCTAGACCCAGCTCGGGGAGGAGAAGTCATGACCCCAATGACCTCCCCCCTGGATCCGCCCTTGTATACATATTCATCATTATCAACAATTATTTACTATCCTTTGCAGCAGAAATTTGAGAGGGTAAATACTTTAGAAATGTGCTCCATTAAATGGTTTTTCTGTAATCTGAGAAAGGTTTGATAAGTGTGATAAGTGAAACTCGGAAACAGGCCTCTCCAGACTAAAAGTCCATATTAGCGACATATGGACGCAAGTTGTGGTGAAAAAGAAATAACCACTCCAATGAAGGATTGAGCCGATTTTACATGCAAATTACTTGATGTATCAATTATGCTGCCAAGAATCGCTTCCAACTAACGTACTCTCTACTCACTGGTGCCTTCTACCAGGGCTGTTTAATATCAATACCATTTGACCTTGCTATAATCATATAAAAAAACTCATAAAGTATTACTTGTTGAGAGTTCCCCCATAAATTATCTGTTTACTAACTACTGTTCCACTGTCTGAAACACTCCAAAAATCTATTTGATGGGTCATAATAATAAAATTCCTTGTTTATCGTTATTTTGTGAACATTGAATATTTTGTGTGCAAATGTACTCGTTTTATCGTCTCCATTTTCAATAAATTGCAACTTACATTTGAAGCAATCTTTATCCAAGTAATTTACAATGCCCTGTACGCCTGATTGTCATGATAAAGGCGCACTTATCTCAGTAACGTCATTTAACTTTACTAAGAATCTGAGATCTGTCCACAACGAGTTGACTAACCTTTCACTCAGTAGAAGCTTGTGGAAGTACACCAACAGTTGCTGTACCTATATTGCGTGGATCCGGAGACATTGTTTCATGTTTGGATCACAGCAGAAGAATTATGATCCCGGTACGAGATGCGAAAAAAAACGCCGGTCTATGGAATGGCAACATATTACAAACTCTTGTCTAAGAAGCTACAGCTTGGATTCTTTACTACAAAACAAACGGCGATCGTTTTTTGGAATCCTACTACTGGATTAATTATGCCCTGGTCGGAACATTACCAGTAAACGGTAGTGCAAGTCAGCAAAACGACTTCCCAACGTATTTAGCAACGTCGTCAGAGGAAATGGAGACACGGCGCTTCAATGTGACGATGCACAGCCAAATATCAGTGCCACACCATTGCCACTGTGCTCACGCCAACTAACTACGTTGTATTTAACGCGTTAAAAAGTTTGGTAAAAAGTTCGCCTCTAATGATGAGCTTCAGTAGAATATCAAAAACGATTGCAAAAGTGTATAGACATTGAAGAGGCATGCATCTACACTTCTTGCTAACAAAAGATTAGAGAAAACAATAATTTTGAAACGCCTTAAGTAATAACCCCTTCCAGATCTAGTTCCAACGCGTGAAAAAACATTTCATTTTATACCGTTGCTTCTTGGAGTCGGAGCTGCACTCTAGAATCTTAAAAAATCCTAATTTTGTATATTGTCATCTTGACATGCTTTATCCAAAACCAATAGATTCCAGATGTTTTTGGTGCTGGCTATTCTTGAAGAAGTCCATCAAAAAGAAATTCGCCTCCATGTAGTGCATTAAAGATAAATTTTGTTTACGTGTGGAGATAAGTCGTCTGTATTTAAGTAATCACTAGCGGTCCCTAATTTGCTTCTGTAAAAAAGAACCAGCATTACGATGAAGTACGTTGATACAAGTGAGAAACAAAAGACACCCTGCTTACTTAATATACACCTAAACGCAGATTAGAGAAATTTCAAAAATCAGTCCTTATTTAAGTAGGAAATAAAATTATATTGTGTATCAATACAAGATTGTTAAAATTTCCAAACGCCCTCATGCGAGCGCCGCACCGTGGATATAGTGAAGAACTCCAACATTCTAGGTATTTTGAGACGTTTTCGAGTCCCTTCTAGTAAACCCCGAATAGGCATGAATATCAGCGAGGAGGCCGCGGAGAACTGAAGTAGCGAAAGCGAAGCGTGTTTAAGCACGGGTGTAACATAAATTCTACGTTATAAATAGTGTTAAGAAATGTTGATCGCCTGTAAATACAATAAATAAGTACTTTTAGCAAACTTACACGAATTATTCAGCATTGTAAAGAGCGAAAACGTTACAATACCTTCAGTTCGATAAAATCAATAAAACATCGGAAGTAAGAAGTATTTGGGACATGAACGACAAAATAAAAAGTTATAACTAGACAGGTAAATAACCGCCACTTCTAAAATTGAATTAAAGTATGTACTAATAGAATTAAAACAAATTTTAATCTACGCACCAAAGGATTTTGTACAAAACAGATAATTTTTTTTTCAATATGTCCCATTAACAACTTTATATAGAGTAGTTTAATATACCCAAATAAATTGGGTAAAGTAAGTAATAACATCACAAACGCGTATTAGCGACAAACATTTCGAATAAAGGAGCAAAATAGAAGGTATACAACAAAAACAAAAGACAAGTCAGGGATATGGGGTCGTTTTGTATTATTCACAAAGCTTGCTCTAATAGAACGCAAATAATATAGAATACTCTAGATGTAATAATTTATTCAGACGCAACAGCTTAAATAATCTAAAGTTAACTAACCCATTTAACATTTGGGGCTTCCACTCACGTTACGGCGAAATGGCAAATCAATGCTGGCGACAAATAGCTAGAAGTCGGCTTCATGAAGACCGAGTGTTTCCCGTTGTTTGATTTGAGCTAATGCCTTCATATTGTAACACTACAGTACGTAATAATGCTGCACAAGTTTACTTTCGGAGAGTTTCATTCATTTAGTTTTCAAATAAATGATCAAAATTAAACCCAAATTTGTTATAATAAAAGCAAAAATTGCATATCCAAAGGTTGCTCTTCTAGAGTTTTGCACCTTTTAGGAAAACTTTTTAGAACTATTTTAAATGTATAAATATATTCGTAACCTTTGCTACAAAAGTCGTACTAGAACTGTAGCGCAACAATAATTAGCCGTATACTTAAATTATTCTTTTGACAATTTAACATGCTTAAATTTAGTCTTGACTCAAAATATCTGTGTGGCGAGTGTTGGAACATGTGATGTTAAGTATCAATGGGCAGTCTCTACTCCAAGAATCAACCTAATTTCATGATTTGCTTATGGTGGTTCAGAAAATAATATTGATCTCTGAACAAGATAAATCGTTGTGTTCATTCTCAAGTACTTCTTCGTGACACACATATGTCAAATGAATAAAAAGGAAGTGGTATCTCATCAAATAAGACTCAAAATATCATCGAGGGGGAAGTTCATATATTTAACCAGACATTAGCATCAGAACACGGAAACGCTACTTGGAGTCTCACCTCGTCGTTTTGTCGATAGATCCTAGTGTTCTATTAATATCGACAGTGTCCCCGTTTCATTTTAATAATAAGACTTGTGATAAAGATTTACTATAAGTTTCCTCCTAAATTTTCAGTTTACAGAGAAAAAAGTAGAAACTCCCCTCAGGACTGGGCGGCAGGCGGATATAAAGAAGCTGATTCTTCACTTGCTCCAGTCCCTAAAAGTGGTAACCAACGCTGGAGATGTCTTCAAACGGCTACTGACACAAGCTCAAGAGTTCCGGAGCCAGCTGCTGCCAGTTAATGGCTAGGCCGCCCCTTAACCTTCCCATGTCCAACTCTTCCTGACAAACGAGACGCATCTCAAGAGCAAACAAGAAGTCAAACTTCTAAATTATACGTACTATCCTATTAGCTAAAAGCGGAACTGCTGTGTTCGTAAAAACTTAGAACCATCACTATCTACCTCTAAGCGAGGCCTAAACTCCCACCTGCCCTATCAAGCCCTTCCCTTCAAAACTCTGGATGCCGTTTCGAAAAGGTCTTGGCACCCTTCATGGAATACTCAGATGACGAACAACGGCAGAATGTTGAATGGCTACATTCAGACTCGTAATCTAGTTGTAATATCCCCCCCTCCACAAGCCCACCCGCTATGGATTCATAGGTTGCTCGTACGTTCTTGACACCACCAACTTCAAGTATATCTAAGTATGCAACACACCATAAAAAATATCAGCGAGCTTGACAGAGACCACAACTTGATACTTCTCACCTTGGGGATACCTGAAGGAACAAATAACATCTCATGATCGATTTTCACTATCCATTTAAAGAATTCCATAAGACCCGCCCTATCATCCGCCCCAGTGAAGAAATAGAAGAGGCAGTACGGGAATCCACCAACTTTGCCATCAACCCCGTTCGTACTGAAGATGGACGAGACCTATTATCTCTGAAGTTAAAGGAGCGAATTCAATCTCCGATGATCAACGGGAGTACCAAAAACTAGCTGCTGCAGTTAAGACCACCGCCGCATGGAAATCCCAAACATGACCGACAAAAGCCTGTAGAGGATGGTCCAAGTCCTGCGCTACAGACCGCCTTCCCTGATACCACCCATTCATGGGAAAACCGGTATCGTCTTTACTGTAGCCAACAATGTCGAGATGTTCGCTGACATTTTAAACCATCAGCTCCTAGATTTGGGAAGTCTTCTATCAGCCTTTTGCCAACCTCAAGAAAATTAGTGGAGCAGGTGATTCACCGCCCCCTAAGATCTCCGACCGATCCAAAAGAATCAGTTTGGATTACACCTGGTCACTCCACTATCGATTAACTCCTTCAGGTGATGAAAAAAACATGAAAGGCTTCACCAAGAAGTAGACCACCGCTACAGTGTTCCTTTGTCTGATCAAAACCTTCAAAAAGTTTTGGCACAGAGGCTCATCTCCAAGATCCCGATCAAACTCGACGACGTGGATTCATCAGAAAAGCATCTACGAGTCGGCGACCCAATTCTCCGCGTTGTCCCTGGCGCTATTCTACCTCTATGTCCAGAACATCAAGACGATGTTTGAAACATCACGACTATGGATGACACAGCAACGTTATCAAATTATCTACGGCTTTTCCTGGCGTTTCCCTAAAAGACTGGTCCAGTATTAGAATAACAATCAACACCAAGAGGAATGAGGCCGTTCCATTCTCCACGAAAACCCGACTTCGTTGACTACCAGACCTAGCAAAAATCACAATTTTCGACTGAGCATTACCTTGAAAAGAAAAGGCACATTATCTTGAAGTGACACTAAAAGTCTCACGTGGAATGCATCCTTAAAAAGGCAAAGGCCACCCGATAGACTTTTGGCTCCCTCCGCTATGCTAGGAGTCAGCTGACTACAAGACCCGATTATGATGTAGCTATGTCTGGGACTATTCTGCAAAACCCACGTGAACAAGCTTCAAGTGGCTCAGAAACTGAATTCTTAGAACCATACACGATCCCCCACGAGGACACCAACTATCCAAGAATTTATCCCCCAGAGTGCGAACAGCTGTTCTACAGATTTTCAACCACAAATTGGACAGCAACCCTTGATGAATCTTCTTCATTCAGTTTCAGAGGAAAATAAAAATAATTGTGTTTTTTAACAATCCTTGTTCTAACATGCGAACAATATTGAAAGCATCAACATAATCTATAAATAAAACAACTTTTCCGGAATTACTGTAAGTCCGACAAACCGCAACTGCCTAAATCAAAATATTAAGGCTACACCGAAGCAATTTCCTATATGATGAGACTGATACCCCCACGCATGCATTCTGCCAAAGTGGAATGATAACATAACCTAATTGCCTAGTCCCTTCATGAGAATCCGTTCAGAGAACTATGAAACGCATATGCTACTTCTAGTTGACAAACCTGAAGGAGTGTGATATTATTCAATAATTTGGGATTATCCCAATAGTTTTAACAATGTAGGATGTTTGGCGATGGGGTTGAAAAACAGTTGGTCATAGCAAATTCTGAAAGCGTCATTTAAAGTCATCACTTATTTCTACCTCTAGTGTCTCTCTTGACCGAGATTGTCGATCATTACCACAATTTCCACTTTATCAGCCACTAAACACAACAAAACGTCACCTTCCACTCTGTGTGTAATCGATATATTTTATTGCTCTCATTTGCAGCACAAGGGAAAATGTTATTTGAAATATTCTGTATGGCCAAAGAAACTAAGAAATCAAAATCAAAATGTTTCTGAGCTGTGAGTAATTTAGAATGTTTGCTATGTTTCTCTACCTTTTCTTTAAATTATCTTCTTTCTTGCAGATGTAAGGTACAGTGCCGTTACAGTATAAACATTCATTGTTCTATTTATCTTTTAAATGTAAGATACCCAACCCAAGAATAATTTACGTAAGTAATTGAGGCTTTTGAAAGTTATTGCATTTGGTACAGTTTAAAGCCTCAATAGCTCAACCAAAATGAACAAATGTTTTATATACTTATTTCTCAGTAGGTTTAAGGTCATGTGATGTTCAAACGCAATATTATTGTGGGTATATATATATATATATATATATATATATATATATATATATATATATATATATATATATATATATATACATAAAAGAAATTATAAATCAAACTTTAATTATATATATGAAATTCCAAAATGTTAAAAAAAAGTAAAATGACCAACTTCAAAGCCTTAATCCCCTTTAGGATAATAAGGCAAGAATCCTCTTGTCATTGTTTAGGTTAATTAGAAGCTGCCTATCAGCAGTATAAAGGCCCTTCCCTTTTTATTTTCTTTTTGATAAATTCCTAGGTTAGATGTTTTTCAAACTCTATTAAACCATATTAGTTAATATACAGATTATCTTTATACAATCTGATTATCTGTAAGGCTTATTTTATATTTATTTGGTATAGATAATTTATCAGATATTACGTTTGTGGTAAAAATTAAATCTGTTGAGAAAAATTGATACTACTGTTATCACAAGCATTGTTATTATATGTCTCTGAAACCAGCTCCTAGTGGAAACTATTGTTTTACAGGGTTCTCTATTCTCAAATGCAAAAAACAATTGAATATTTGCTGAAAACAGTGAAATTGTGGCTGAACTTTTACTTTCAACGTTTTTTGATTATGACAAACATATTTATAACCTGTTGGGCAATATAGTGAGAATGGTGATTACAAAGGCCGGGATGTTTTTTTCACTCCAAGAAACAACTCCAAAATGCATTTGTATTTCCCATTAAGCATTGACAGCATATTATTTAAATAAAGTCTAATAAAGGTAAAACTTACAAAGGTAATGAGAGCCAAAGAAACGTAAAAGTAGAAGATAACACAGGCAACGTTCACAATTTAAGTTTGAAAAAATTAGATTTGTTGTGTCGGTATGGACAAACTTGAATGAGAAGCAAAATTGATGAAAGTTTCTTCAAAAAAGGAAAACGTGAAGAGTTGTGGGTTGAGTTGTTTAAAACTCATAAAATCTAATTATGTAATGGATTAAGCGTTTATTTCTATGGGAATTGGAACTGTATGGCACTACTAATTACCAGTAGGTGACTAAGCTTCTATCTATATCTCTAAGAGAGTTGGGAGATGAAAGTCAATGTACTGTTCCAGAATACCATGTTCTAAATGGTCGAGGTTGAATTCATAGTCGCGGGAAAGTCACTTAGGAGTGCTTCAATAATCTGAAACCCAATCGCCCTATAAAGTGAGAAGTAATAATTTTCGACGCACTAGGCCCTAGAATAGTGATTTCTATTTTTTTTTGCCATGTCCCACCTAAGTATCGTTAAAATTCTGATTCCCCCTTCCCGTGACATACAATTTTTATTTACTCAAAAATAGAACTCCTATTCACGTGGAGAAAACCTAAAAGGCTATTAACTGTTAGTAACTCTTTCTCAAATAGACATCCTGCCCTTAAAGATCAAATTGTTCCACGCCAGGACATGTGCTAGCTCTACAGATTAAATGAAAAAGAATTCCGACATTTTTGGGTCATTCTATCAATCCAAATCTATTAGGATTAGAACAGAAACAGGCTAAACCTAAAATAATATGTATTAAATAGACTTTTTAAGAATTTAAGGTGGTTTCTTAAATGTTCATTTGTAGTTTGTGTTAAATTTGTACCTTAGCACAACAGTGGCTAAGTTATGCAAAAATTTTTCACTATTTTTGGCTAAAACTAAACTAAAAGTAGAAGAACTGTGTGATCTTATTTCTACATTTCTATAACAGTTGGTCTTCTGGAATGTGAATAGCCTAAAGTATAAAAGGACAAAGTCTTAGAATTTTCCTTACAAATGAATTCTATCTAAAGGGCAAAACCAAACCACTTAACTTTTGCTTGTCAAAAAAACAACCGCCGTTCTCTTAAAGTCCTACTTAAGACAATAATTATTCTCACTTCTGTCTATTAACCATCCAAATAAGGAGCCGAGAAATTAAGTTGGTGATGATTTGTATCATCTCTTAATAAAACATCACAATCATCTTAATTTACCAAACACTTATGAGGAACAATCATAAAACCAATACCACTAATACAACATGCATGATTATATTCAACCCTACAATGTCTTAATTTACATCCTTGTTGATTACGTGGATATTCACCATCCCCAACAATGCAATGCTCCAATGGCTAATGGCACGTTAAAAACCACACTAATTTTATAGTTCAGTTTCTGCTTATTTTAGCTGCGAACTTCTTTGGGCAGTGAATTTAATTACAAAGGGGTTAGCAAAAAAAAAGGAGTCTTCCAATAAGAAGGTGTAACAAACAGATTTATTTCTAATACCTTGACTTATCCAATCATTTCTGTTTAGATGGAGAATTCAAATAGTGTTTTGTAGTATAAGGTTATCAGAGTGTTTCTGAAAGAAATTTAAATATATTAAAGTTACTCTCCATTATGAAGGCTACCTGGTAACACAACTGTAGGAGGAATTATAAAACAGCAAAGATTCGTAGTTGTTTATAAATAATAATAATAGTTCCCCATAACAGGCTCTTTGGGGTCGTAACAGAATAGATCTGCTACATTCTAGAGCCTACGGTAGACAATGATAGTGGCGTGGCTAGCGCTACGTACCGACCGCCTATTATTACCCCAATTTGACGTCCAGGTACTCATTTATTGCAGCCTGAGACGAGCTGGGCTATAAAAATGCCAATGATTAAATTGGCGAGAGCAGGACTCAAACCCACAACTGTTGGTTTCGTATTCTAGCGATCTATCCACTAAACCACCATGGCTCGTTGTTTATAAATATTAATTATTAATTGAATTATAAATAGAAATTAAAGAAATGCACCATGATCAGCAAAAAATGGCTTCAACACTATAATTGAAAAGCCTAGAATAAGAAAAACCTTGCATATAGAGTTACAATGTTTGAATAAAAATTATATTATCAAATTAAAATTACACTTAAAGCCCTTCAACAATCATAATTTTATTTTCTTATTATTTTCATGAGAGGATAACTTTCGTTTGGTCGTTGGATTTGGTTTCTGATCTTCCAATTCTTCCTCATTCTCATCATCATCGTCGTCGTGACCACCAACTTCACCTACGAGCAAGACTGTTCACATGCCACATTCAATACATTGTACGTTTTCGCGTAATTACCTGCAGCTGCTTCACTAGCCTTTTCTTGATCCACAATTTCAGTAAGGGCCACATTCACAGCTTTCTGAACCGACCGCAGGACTTCAACGTAGCCACTCAAACTCGAGCCTGAGAATTCAACTGGCTCTTTCAACTCCTTAATTATCTTTTCATTATTTCTGATTGTAACGTTTATACTGTGTGTTTGTGCCATTATTTGATACACAGCGACACGCCGGGACTACGTGCATGAAAAATGAGGTTATGTGGAGTTAACCTAAATCGTAACAGCAACCGCAATCATGCCGGACGAAGAAAACGCGAACGAAGAGCCCAGTTCTCTGACGAGTGGATGGTAACACCTGTTCGGCTGCAACAGCCTACCGGAATAATCACGAAACCTGTGAAGTAGATCCGCCCCTGCCAGACCTACCTGGAGGAATATAAAGACTGCCGGAGCATCAAGGCCCGACTGCATCAGTACTTCATATTCGGCAAAAGCATCGACTGCACGCAGTGGCGTAGGGATTGCGATGACTGTTACAGGTGGAAAGATAGTAGAGATGTGGAGGCTGCGGTGAGGATTGTGTCAATGTTTATTATGTATATCACTTGTAGTTGGATTTCAGAAGAGAATAGTTGAAAGCGAGACTGCAAGGCGGATGGCGAGACTCTCAGCTCATTACCAGAATAACGTATGGGAAAAGCGCTCTAAGCCACCCGAAGACTGGGACAAGCCCCTGCCGGAATATTTGCAGAAGGAATATGAGAATTCGTATCTGAATGTGAAGTCCAAAGAAGAGAGGGGCGAAGTGTCTGAAGCAGTGGTGGTTGAAACTCTTACCAATATGTGTGTAGTCATGTAGCAATATGAGTAATGAGTAATAAATTTGAAGTAATATAATTATCGAGGTGAAGTTTAATAATTTACATTAAATATTTGTTATACAAACCAACATTTTTAACAATTAAATACAGGGGGAATCAAACATCTTTCATCAGTACAGTGAAATTTCGGTTTGTGTGCATAATTCATTCTAGAAATATGCCTGTAATCCAAAGCAGTTATACATCGGAACAAATTTCACCATAATAAATAATGGAAACTCAAATGATTCATTCCACAACTATCTACTCATAAAAATAATACAAAAATACAAAATATAAAGTAAAAATAAAATAAGTTAACACAAACTGCCGTATAGTTGTTGGTTCATCAGAATCTTTTTATTTGTGTGCGACTTTAACATGGAAGCTATCCAAAGATACTTGCTTTTGCCTTCTTTTGAGGATTTGGCAGAAATGTGACATTGCATTGTTGAACATATTCATTGCTCGCTTGCTACAGCTTTACTCGGGCAACATTTCAAATTTTGACCGCATTGTATTTGAACTGAGGGATTCCTCTGCTTTCTTCTGTTCTTCATCAGATGAAATGTCCTCTGTAACTTCTTGCTGTTGCTCACAATGAAAATCCAATCAGTTAATCGGTGGTGAGCTCCTGACTATATTCCTCTACCAGTTTTTGAATGTCGTCCTCATTCATCTCCAGTTCTGTGACCTTCCCCAAAAACACAATTGCATAGACAATTGGCGGCTTCTGGTCATCAGCAAGCCTCTCAAAGTCACATTCAAGAATACAATAAGGTTTTTTCAAAGCAGAATTGAGGATTCTTTTACTGATCCTATCCCAGGCTTTACCGATAGTGAGGCAGTTAAAAACTTGTTGTGGCAGGTAAAACTTAAAAATCATTAGCTTCTGGAACTCAGCAGCAAATGTTTCACTTGCCTTAGTGTCCGAACTTGCAGCATCTCCATGCCTCACAACACTGGATACTTATAAGGTCAGCGTATAAGGCTCTGGTAGATTAAATTCTTGGTTATCGGCTTCTCGTTAATCCACTCAAAAAGTAACTTTTCTACATCTTCCTGCACACGTGGGCATTGCTTTGATACTCTCGTGACCCCATTAGCTGCATCTACTTCCTTTATTTCTTGTTTTTTTTTAATATTGTGCAAATTGTCAATGTAAACTTATAAAATCTTGTGATTTTGATTACATCAACTACTTACACTGTAATCATTCATCTTGTTCTTACTGCCTTTTTCGCCCTCTTTATTTTTCTTCTTGGGCTCCATTTTTTTCAGTGCAGTAAATAAAGTACAGTCACTACACTTAGGTAAATTAAAAATGCTCTCCTGATACACATCACAATATGCATTATAGTATACTCGCACCGATGTTGACTATATGAATGAGGCACTTACTGCTCATATTGCAAGATATCACTCATTTTATCAGATATAGCAATATCACTGAGTACATGCAAATGAGTCGATTTAGAATTTGTGACTAATTTGTTATTGCATTAACTGTATGGTCCATTTTGATATCTTAACTTTTTTTTTCTGCATTGACGTGGTGTGGTACTTGTAGGCTGATATAAGCTGCTAATTTATTCTTATGAGAGAATCAAGATCTTTGGTTGTTTGTAGAGGATGCTTTCGTTTACTACTGCAAAGAGCAGCTCCAACACTTAAAATTAAAAGTGCAGTGGAAGAGAGACAGAGACAGAGAGAGGTAATTTATACTTTTAGGATGCTGAAGATGATCCTGAGTGCTTAAAGCTTCTAAATTAAAGTATACTTTCAAAAAGAATTTATGTAAGTCATAATTAGCTTTTAAGATGTGAAGTAGAATTCACTCTGATCATGCTACATATATTTCATTAGTTTTCTCCATATGAGCTTTCCTTATTAGTTTGCTATCCATATTCATTTAGGTATTTTGCTTCTTTTCTCAGAATAGTTTCTAGCTAAAACTGCTGAATACTGTCAGGTCATCAGACCATTGAAGTTGTTTTCTAGCAAAACAAAGATTTAATTTACAACTTTTAGGATTGTGTTGTCATATAAATGACAATAAGCTTATAGCATTACCATATCCTTTGCAAATTAGGCCACTATCATAGAGAACAATTTCGATATCTTAAAACCTTACTCAGAAATATCCCTCTGATAACTTCACTCCAAATTTGATTTAGAACCTCTGATTGATTGGAAAGGATTAGATAAGTTAAACATCGCCTATAGGTCTATTGTGCGTCACCTTATCCATTGGAAGAGTGTTCCGTTGACTTCTTTCTTCACTAACCTTTTGACGAAATTTTCCACGGCTCCAAGAAGTTGGGTGGTAAAAGCATCCTCTAAATAGTATTTTTTGGTAACTTACTAACACAAAATTGCGGAGTTAGATATAACCATATGCGTTCTGCTATTGGTATCAACCTTTTGATTGTTTTTATGAGTGGCTGGACATCTAAATTTCCTGTTAAGACAGTTGCAACAACTTAGAAGATGGCATTCAAATCTGTATAGAGGGAGGTTTTAAAATAGGCAATGACAAAAATAATTACCTAATTCCTTAATAGATGAAATTGGTAGCAGCCAACCAGAAGTCAATTGGATCAGTTCTACCGTTAAAATTATATTCATTTATGAAGATGCTATGCAAATTACATTGGTAGATAAATTTCATAATCCGATCTTTTTATCCTTTCATTTCATTCTCGTTACAGAAGATCAACCATAGATGAGATTTCAAAGAAGCGCATCAGAGCCCTTAAAGGCGTAGATGCATCATCATATTAATGAAACAGACTCAGATTTACTCCTATTAGTCCCGACCCTACATAATATGATGAACAAGTCTTCATTTAAATAATGTGGTAATACATTTCCATTCATTGAATATAACTATTTCTCACTTCAAAGGGTAAATAAATCCTAGACTATTGAAGGAAATCGAGTCTCCACCCCACCATTGAGAACAAGTTTTCTATTATCAATTGTTTCCCTCATGACCGCAGAAAGAGTGCTGGCGTTGTTGGTTGTTCTATCAATCCATATCTGTTATGATTTAAAATGAAACAGGCCACGTTAATAAACCACAACCAGAGTTTTTAGATTGAAGTAGGTGGTTCTTCAAATGTTGATTCGTAGTTGGTATTAAATTTGTATTTTGATGCAAGAATGGCTACTATTATATTAGCATCTAGATAGAGTAAAATAAAACGATTGTGTAATAAGGGATACTTCTGCATCAAGTGTAAACATGTAGTAACGCAATCTAAACAAGGATGTGTGTGCTAGAAGTTGATCTTTTGGAATGCAAACAACCTGAAGGATAAAAAGACCAAATCATTAATTTTCCTTACAGATGAATTGTATCTCGGGCGGAAGCAAATTGCTTAATTTTTGATTGTCAAAGAGAACTGCCGTTTTCCTGAAGTCTTACTCAAGGCACCCGTTCTCATCAAAATAAAAAATCAAGAAGTTATTAAGTTAGTCGTTATCTATTAGACGACCTTATGAGGAACAATGAAAAGATCAATAGCATCAGCAAAACGTGCATGGCTATATCCAACCCATAATCAACGTCCTTGTTGGATATTCTTGACATCACCAACTCCAGGAATGTTATATTCAAACAGAAGTCAAAACAAAAATCAATTTTATAGGGTTAGTTCAATTTTTGTTTTAGCCATTTTATCCTCCAACTTCTCTGGAATTCACATTATGGTCCCCATCCCATAAAATGAGGAACAACGCTTCAAATCTTATTTTCATTCATTTAATATCACCACTTTCCACTTCATGGGGTAAATAAATCCTAGATTACTGAAGAAAACCGAATCTCCATCCCACCAAGAACAAGTTTTTTATTATCAATTGTCCGCCTCATAATCACAATAGATAGGCAACCAAAGTTACACTCATCAAATATCATTTTTCCACAATGTTATTTATCATTACTAAAAATGGTAGATTGTGTTTAGTTTATACAAACTTCTTTAAGACAGTAAACCATCTTGGAAAAATAAAATTTTATAAAACTAACTTTAGTTACCTAAATCCCACGGTCATTTAAGAAGCAAATTAAAAGTTTTATACTTCATTGCCTTTAGGAATCAAACCTCAACTATCTAGAATACGGTACTCTAAAACAGTATATCAGACTCCAATCTGGTGATTTCAAATCTTAATAAGACATAGTTTCAATTCCCTTAGGTAGCGTTTAATTTTTTTTTGCGCTTCTTCATCCTTGGTTTATCTGTTCGTATCCCGATTTTTTCCAGTCCAGTTCAATCCATTCTTCTCTTTTGCCCCTCAATAACATATTTTAGCTTATTACCTGCTCAAACGGGGCATCTATCAATATTCACCGTGCTAAACCTTTTAAGATTCTCCACAAGTTGTATGGGTTGCCTACCAACAAGATGGGTTTTTCAATTTGATATGTTAAGCCAAGAGAATATTTGAATTATTCATGACATGTTATTGTTGTATATTTCAGACTAATGGAGTAAAAGTAACCATATTGTTAAAATAAAGCTATTGCACGCCACTCTAACAGAGGCACGAATGTGGACGCGGTGATTTCAGCAGGATGGCGTAACTTGTCATACTATGCACAAAACAAAAGAGTTATTGCAAGAAAAAAATGTTGATGCATCATCTCATGCAATGGCGGCCATGATTGGAATTTTATAAAAGTTTAAAATTCCTCTGTTAAAGAAATATATTTGATATTATATATGATTCTTGAGGCGTATTTATGTGAAAATGCAATAGACAGTTGTATCAAAATTGCAAAAGTCGGGGACATTTGTCAGGCGTCGTGTAATTAAATTTTTTAATTTAACCGAGCATTCTTATTGGGCCACCTCAACGTTTACTGTCACGCCTCCAGTTCCGATTTGGGAACATTCGCGCGGCCGGCGGCGTTGTGTTGGTAGGACAAGTGGCCACTCTGAAGTTTGACGTTTCGCGGCCCGACGACGTGCGCCACGAGCGTGAGTCACTGATATATGTTGGTAATGTTTTGAATGAATTAACAGTAATTCACAGTTACGTACGTGTTGGACACACGAGCGCACCTCTGACAGCAGAGCGAGCTCCGATAACAATCCTACCTTAGTACAAATCCGTGCACATATCAGCCTTGTTGACGACAACGAATCAGTGTAAATAAGCGAGCAAAGCGACCGAACCGCTGTGATCCGAGAGTTTTCCAATTTTTCGCGCGACATGGCCAACAAAGACGACTACCTGACCGACTACCGGTGCTTCTTCGAGAACTTCGCCCAGACGGTGAACCCCAACGACCAACTACCTGTTAAGCTCGAGAGCTACAAGCTGGTCAACGTCGAAGTCGTCGGGGGCATCATCGACTGGACCACCCAGTATTTGACCCAAAAGTGAGTACCGGCGGCTCCGCGGACCGCGACGGGCCCGTTTATTTACCTGGAGCGACGCTGGGTGTTGCCGGGAGGATGCACTGCACCACTGCACGCCTGGCGGTTTGACAACTGCGGCGATGTCAAAATTGATGTTGCGGCACCGCGAGGTGGTAAACAATTTTGATATTGTTGATATACGCCGCGGTTGTGCCTCGCGCCGGTTACACCCACTCTGGGCGATTCAACTCGGGCCGGTGCTTATCTGGCTTGAGTTGCTATTGAGGAGATTAAGTAATCGACTTTCATCGGCATTAATTGGGAGTTTATTTGAAAATGGGGGCCGCGCGGCCTGCGATAACGGGGCCTATGAACAGTTAAAAATTAATAAAAAGTTCTAATTATCAAAGCAGGCGGAAATTAAGAGAGTTTAGATAGAGGGAATGAAACGGCAACGAGGATGTGGTTATGGTAAATTTTTATGCTCTTCCTTTGCCTGTAACGTTTTTCTAGGTTTTACAAAGTTTGTTGTATTTATGATTTTATTCATTTCGTTTTTTCTGACTTGTCAAGGTTTTATTTAATATTCTTCTATTCATTTGTTTCTGACAATTTTTTTTTGTTGCTTTTAAAGAATCGCGGTGACTAAAGGTAGTGTGGGGGGATTATGGAGGGGATAGTGATTATTTTGCTTAACTCTTTTGAATCCAACGTTTTTTTAATGTAACCTTCTTGAATAGTATGCGTTTGTCGTTTCTTTTCATTTTATTTTACGTCTTACAACCCTTCTCTCAAAAAATCTGTACTATGGTTATTCCCAAATTGAAGGTGGTGGCAATCGACTGTTTTGTCTAAATTTTGGATTAGTCGTTCCCTCGAGCTACCCCGTGTTGTCTTTTTTATTAAAATAAATTTTACCTAGATTTTTTATTCAAAATTTGTCCATTTTTGCAACTATATGTTATGTTTTGGAATATTCTGCCAGGAACATCATTAGTATTATAGGAAAGTCATTTCTTCATGTCGTTTATGATCTACAGTATGGAATTTCGAAAGATCCCGGTTGACGAGGGAGCTAATGGAGGAAGATCATTTAAATATTTTTACCGGAGAGTCTTAGCTGACCATGAATATTCATGTTAATTGTAGCTGAGAATCTTGGAAGCCAAATTTAACTTCAAATATTCAAAAAGTTATGCCGTGATCAGCGATCACGTTTTGGTAATATTTTTTGATGATTCTTAATCAACCCCCTTATTTGTTATGCACAACTAATTTAGACCTGGTTGTATATTTCATTGCAAAAACATTCTAGAGTTGAGTTTTCAATTTTCTTTTAATATTTACATCTTTTATTTTGAGTCCGTATATAGCTTCATCTTGGTGAAGCATAACATTAATTGTACCTTTTGAGAAGCTCTTCTTCCTCAATTTCGTTTGAACGTTTGAATTGCCATCTGTACTTTTTTTAACCATTCCAAAACATTATTTTGCGATCGCGGCCGAAAGTGCGCGTAGGTTTACCAATAATGGATTCTCCATTCTCAAGATAGTCAATCAGAATAATTCTGATGACATCACTTTTCAGCGAACAAACGCTTTTCGCCTTTTTTACTGCTGGACTGTTGTTTCTTTTTTAGTTACAAAACAGTGCAAAAAATCTGTTAGATTGTTGTTTTTGTTCTGGAGTGGGTTTTTAACATTTACTATACAAAATGAACTTTTAATCGAAATTGCTATGGGCTTTGTTGACTCGCCCACTTTTGTTTGGTTGTTAACCAAAACCTTATTGTGGTTTTTGTCGATGATTTTTTGCGTGATACTTGTTTTTTGGGCCTCCAAGACACGATGCGTCTTCGATGCTTGCTCCGGCGCGCTTGAACTCGTTTACCCAAAATGGTACGGTGTTATAGGAGTCGCCAATGTAGGCGAAATCGTACGGATTTTTTTACTGTCCCCCCTCCCTAAAAAAGAGAATTGAATCACACCGCGAATTTTTATTTTATCCACCGCCACTTATTTACCTAACTGTTAATCAACGAATTAACGCGAGAATGATTTGTAACCATAAAACATTAATTTGTAAGGAGGATAACTACATATATAACTACACGTATTGATCTTTGAGTATAACAACCAAGTTCACATAATTTAATGTATTATTCAGATTCATAAAAATAATTAAAAGCATAGTTGGTGCGATTATGCAAGAATTATTTGATAGATTCGTTCCGTAACATTTGTGTGATCAAAGGAGGAACTAGTGAAGAGATGCCAGGTTGTGCACTAAGAATTCTATGTATAAAGTAAATTTTCAAAATATGCGAAATATACAAAAACTAAAATTATCTGCAAAACTGGACGCCATGTAGTCAAGCCGACAATGAACTATGCGAAAAGTGGCGATCTCGTTCAAATTAAACCTCTGGTCTGAACATTGGGTGGTCTTCAAATTTTGCGCCGCCTGTAGTTTTATTTATATTTTTGACTCTAAAAATTTCAAAAGGGTTAAATTCTATCGCTACCACTTTATGAGTAATTTAATCGAGCGACTTAAATTGTTTCTTTGCATAAATGTTTCAATGTTAGGGAATGCAGGCCTTATAATTATAAGTTAGTTTCGAAACACCCCGATATGTGTATTATTTATACGGCCTAGAATAAAACTATGTCCCTAATTAGAAAGGAAGTTATGAAGTGGAGGGTGATTCGGGGGTAGAAGTGATTTCATTAGATGCAGGTATACAAAGTTTTACCTAGAGGGGTCCTTAGTCGTTAATATGCCGCGAAAGAACGACAGAGGTTTTGCTGACTTTTATGGTCGCACGACGTGCTCTTCAAAGGCGATTTCGACTTACGCTTCGGTCCTTCGTTCTCAATTGAAAGTCGATGTTGAAGCTAGGGAACTTTAGAAGTACTGGTTTTTTAGTAAGGAGAGGAGTAAGACCTTCAATGAGTAAAATTGGAGTGATAAAAACTCACGAGATATCCGTGAAGTACGATAACGAACGTGCCACTAATTGTTGTGGTGAGTAAAGTTGGTGTCATTGGTCCTTACTTTTTTAGGAGGGAGTCTACTGTGTTACTGTCATTTCCAATCGATAGAAGAAAATCATTCGACAATTTTTTACATCGAACCTCGATACATTCCAACTAAGAAACGTTTGGTTTTAACACAGAAACAGTTTCTACCTGTCAAAACGAATTTATTTGTTCAACATTACCTGTAATTTAACCTGGAATGATTTTGTTCATTAGCTAACCTTATCGAATGCCCTTCCATCCAAAAAGGGTAGAAAATTTAAAAGGGAGAGCTATTAGAGTTTTTTCTCAATGATGTCTGTTAGACTTGTAGCGGCTATAAGATGAAAGATGGTTAAAAAACTCTTCCAGATATTAATCTAGCAACCTTCAAGTATAGCAAACAGATGATTTGGGTCCAGAGTATTTTTTTCCTACATTTTTAAAAATTTTAACTGTGAAAATATCCAAATTCGTGTTGGAAACAGTTGATTTTGTTGATGGTATGTTTATCACAATTTATTAGCAAATGACGAAAGAAAAGAAAACATTACTTGAGTTTTTAAATTTTTTATTATTTTTTTAATTTTTTAACTGCATTTTTTACACATTACATCTTTTATTTTCGGACTCTTCTTTTGGATGTAATGTTTTTTTCAGTTCCTACAAGGTTTCTTGTATTTATCATGTTATGCACTTCCTTCTTTCTGACTTTTTAAGGTTTTCTTTAATATTTTCGTTCTTAATTTGTCTCTGGTAGTTTTTTTCTGGTCTTATTAATAATATTGTAACTTAACCTGCATTATTCTATTTAATTCGGTTTAATCCAGAGTTTTCTTGACTAGTATGCGTTTATCGTGTCTCCATTTTTATTTTTACTTCATTCATCCCTTTCTTAAAATGTCCTCTACTATGGTTATTCCTAAATTGACGGTATCAATCGAACCTGTTTTGTCTAAATTTCTTTCTAGGTACTCAGTGTTATTTTTTTTTCATTAGATAAGATTTTTTCTCGGTTTTTAATTGATAATTGTATTTATTTTTGTAACTATAAGTTATATTTAGGAACATTCCCGACATGAACATCATTAGTATTATTAGAAAGTCATTTCGTCATGTCGTTTATGATCTATAGTATGGAATTTGAAAGATCTCTGGTTGGCGAGGTATCTAATGGAAGACCATTTAAGTTTTTTTAATTTTTGGACACCCTTAGCGAACTAGGAATATTTTTGTTAATTGTAGCTTAGAAATGTTACGCCGTAATCAGCGATCACGTTTTGGTGATATTTTTTGATGATTCCTTGAAGATTCTTAATATATATCAACCCCCTTATTTGTTATGCACAACAAATTTAGAACTGGTTGTATGATATTTCATTCCAGACATTCTAGAGTTGGGTTTTCAATTTTCTTTTAATGTTTCATCTTTTTAATTTAATTGATATTATTTTTATGTCGTTTATGATTTTTGGTTGGTGTTTGTTAGATCATAAAATTGATTGTACATTTTTAAAAATTCTCCTTCCTCAAGTTTGTGTTTTAACTTTTGAATCCCTATCTATACTTTTTTTACCATTCTAGGCTATTATTCCGCGTCCGCTGCCGTTATTTGCGGCCGAAAGTGCCAAAGAATAATATGCATTTCGGAACTTTTATCTATAGTTACAAAACAGTGCCAAAAATCTATTGGATTCTTTTTGCAAACACTTAGCTGATGTTAGTATATGAATTTGTTTGTGATCTAGAATGGGTTTTGCTATCTCGCGCGTTTTGTTTGTTGACCAAAACCTTATTGTGAATTTTGTCGATTTTTGACGCGACAATAGTTATTTTTGGGCCTCCAAAACATGATACGTCTTTGATACTTGCTTTGGTGCTCTTGAACTCGTTCATTCTAAATGGAACGGTTTTATAGGAAGGATGAGTCGCTAAATACAGGAAAAATCCACGGATTTTTTTACTGTTTCTCCCTTCCTCCAAAAGAGAATTAAATCACAACACGAATTCAAATTTTATGCCGTCTGAACTGTAATTTGAAAACCTTATGATTTGTAATCATAAAATGTTCATCTGTAAGAAGGAAATTTAGTTAAAGTTGGTTTTAGCGAATGTGTTTTTTCATATATATATATATTTGTGTGTAGGGGGGGGGGCGTGTTTTACATTCTCAAGGTAGTTAATTAGAATTCTGATACCATCACTTTTTTAGCGAACAATACTTTTTTCGTATTTTTTACTGTTGGATTGTTATTTCGTTTCTGGTGTATAGTCGAGATTTTTTACTTTAGCACTTTTATTTAGTTGTTGACTAAAAGCGTATTGTAGATTTTGCCGATGTCAATAGTTGTTTTTGGAACTTTAAGGCGCATTATGTCTTCAATGCTTGCTCTGGCGATCTTGAACCCGTTTACCCAAAATGGAACGGTTTTATAGGAAGGATGAGTCGCCCAATGTAGGCGATTTCAATTTTATCCACTTTGCACTGTCACTTGAAACGTTTGTTTAAATAACTGTTAATCAACAAAATAACGCCAGAATTATTAGTAACCATAAAATATTAATTGGCAAGGAAATTTTATACGACAACCAAGACATTCACTAAACCACTCACATCATTTAATGTTATTCAGGTTCTTGAAAAAAGTCGAAAACGTATTTGCTGCGGTTGGGGAAGGTTTAAGATTCATGTGCCACTAATTTCGCTCCACACTTGTTTTGTAGAGACGGGAACTCGTGAAAAATACTGAGTTATGCGCTAACGAATGCTCCACCGTCGTCTCTTATTTACGAGTTTAATTGGGCACAATGTAAATTTTAAATACATGTAAAATATACAAAAACTAAAATTATCTACAAGACTGGACACCATGTGATTAAGTCGAGCACAAACTATTCGAAAAGTGGCAATCTCCTTCAAATGCGACCTCTGTCTGACAATCAGCTCATTTTATTCATGTTCTTAAATTTAAAACATTCAAAAGGGGAGGATTAAACTCTTTCGTTACCAATCTGCGAGTTATTTGATCGTGTACACTCTATTTTTGATAATTTATTTATGCAAACAGTTCAGTATTAGGGAACCCAGACAATTTATTGTGACCCTTGTCAAAGTCACTTTAGAAGCACTCTGATATGTGTATTATTTATGCGGTGTGAGGTAAAACTGCCTCCCTAATTTGAAAGGAAGGATATGAAGCGAAGGGTCTCCCGAAGTTATTTTGTTAGATGCAGGTATTCAGGAGTCTTTAGTAGTCAACATGTGGACGAACGAATATACCTCTTGCCGACTCTGTTATGACCGCACATGTGCTTTTCAAACGCGCTTTCGACTTGCGCTTCGGCCCTTCGTTCCCGATCGAAAATCAATTGTTGTGTGTATGGAACTTTAGAAGTACTGGTTTTGTAGTAGGAATAGGAGAAAAACTTTCAATAACGAAAATTGGAGTGATAACTTACAAGATATCGTGTCACTAATTGCCGTGTGGTTAGTAAAGTTGGAGTAATTGTCTCTTACTTTTTTGAAAAGTTAGGCCAATTTGTTACTGTCACTTCCAATCTATTATATAGAAGACAATTTTTCACATCAAACCTCGAAAAATGTTTAGTTTGCACAGGAATGAATCACAGCCTACACAGTAAAAGCTTCACTCTAAATGCTGCATGAGATGTTTTCTGGGAACCTAATCTCTCAACGCGGTGACGTCGCTTGGTCAGCCCGTTTATCAAATCTCGCCCTGTGTAACTTCTTCCTATGGGGATACCTTAAGGACAAACGTTTGAGAACATTGCATTAGGAGCCTTCAAACCTGATGAAATGTAGTACGTCAAGAAATCAGACGTGTTTCTTATCACGTGGAGAGAGCAAATAACTTCAAAATAGGACTTTTAACAGTTCATTGAAAGTGAGGAACACTACCTGGTCGGTATTCTATTTAAAACACATTGAAGTAAAACTTTCAAACCTGTAAAAATAAATTGTGCATTCCCTATCGTTTTTTTTTCTTTATGCAGCCTAAAAGAGGGACCTGTATTTCATAACACAACTCCTTGGATTTTTTTAGTGTTCCAATCTATATTAAAATCAATTTTTTTTTGTTTAGCATTACCTGTAATTTATGCTGGAACGACTTTGTTTATTGGCAAACATGAACTAATATTTTTATAGCCCATAAAAGGAGAAAGTTTAAAAGGGTAGATTATAGGGAGTTTCTCAATGAAAAAGTTCAATTCAGCGATCTTCAAATATAGTACATTAATAATTTTGGCCAGTTTTAGCTGCAATTGTTTTCTTACTTTTTCTAAAGTCTTATTAAAAAAGATGTCCAAACTTGCTAGAAACATAAAGTGATAACAATCGACGCTTCTGGTTCTGCTGATGAAGTTTATGTAGGACACTTTTCAATCTAACAATTCAATAGTAAATGACGAAAACAGAAGAAAAAATGAGTCTTTTAATCACGTTTCTGATAATGACATTAGGATTGTCATCAAAACTGCTTGCTGGTTCTATTAGGCTTCTATACCTGAAAGGGAAGCCTAATAAAATCGGTGCGGACGTCTGTTTGTCCATCGCGACTTTCATGTCGAGAACTACTGAACCTAAAGACATAGAGGGGGGTATCATTCGAAAGAATATGGCCTCTACCGGGTTCACATCCGCCAGCTGGCGTAGGTGGGATATCCTACAACAATGCAACAAGGGTTTTTAGCGGACCCAGCTTCCAATATGTCATTTCTTATAACTTTTGATCAAGGCAGCTTCCGAGCTGGAGACCAGCTTCTATGTCTGTCATTTCTGACATCTGTCATTTTTGTCATGTTATAATTTTTTTTTATATGTGATAGAGACACAACGTTTTCAGTATGCAACTAAGGACCATAAGTCAAGTCCAGACGCCAAAAATCAGCCTTATCGAAAAATCTCGAGACCGGTTTGACCGAAAGGGGCCGCAAATTTTTGTTTATGTATAGAAGCCCCAGACATTGGTGGAAAAGGAGTTCCACGTCCATACTTATTTATTTTTAATTTTTTGACTGCATCTTTATTTTTATCTCGTGCTCGTTTTTTTAATCTCTTGATGCAAATTATTTTCAGTTTTTTGACATTTGACTTCATTACAACTATAATTTGATCTGTAGTAAGATTGAACCTAAGGGCAAAAGCCAGAATTGGCATTCTCATTCATAAATAAAAAGTACGAATAATTCATTATAACAGAAAAAGCTGCCCCAGAAAGAATAATGATGACATAACAAGCTTCATAATTTCAAACTCAATATATTCACCGTATTTGATCTAGAACACTGTAAACTAAAAGAACAAAGGAAATAATTCTACAAGAACCTACATGAAAGAATCTACGAAATACCTTCTAATGAATTGATATTAATGCTAGATTTCAAAGGTCAATACTTCATTCGAGCCGGTTTGTTGCCAAATTTCGCATAAGGCTTTAGATTTTCGATTTAGGTCACGGTTGATCTGTTATGGCTCACAACATAAATTATCATGAAGTATCTTGTTGTTAGTAGGCGCATGCGGCTCAACTTTGATTTATGTGAAACCGAATATAGCCGAACGAATGTCATCATGCTTAGATATGGCTGAAAAAACGATTATTAGCTCATTTTTTCTTCAATTGTCGACGAAATTTTGAACCAAATATTTAACTTGGGTTGCTCGTCCTTGGGACTAGTTAGTTATATCTCGCCATATTCTTATTCGACCGCCTAAGTCCACCTATATCTGGTAAGAATTATGTAAGTTACAAAAATTCAAAAACATTTAGAGGTTGTTTTCCTCCATCCATATGACTGATTTTATCCATTAACTTACTTAGCCGAGATATTAGTTCAATAAAGTTTTGACCAGAGCATGGTTTTGAAGTCTGGAGAGGAAGAAAAGAAAAATTCAGTGAACATTTTTATAAATTGTGGCACGAAGACATATAAAGGGAAGCATATCCAATGTACGAAACAGAAAAACCATCGAGAAATATGAAAAGTGTAATCGAATCCGAAACCACCTAAACTCTACATTAAGGAGTATCAAGCACAATTACTGGGAAGTATATATAAAAGACATAGGACACGACTTTTTCCAGTCGCAAAACAAAATATGTAGTGCTAGCCAATTAAAACCAGAATACCAAAGAATATATCAAAGTGGGTCAAAAAATCAATAAGATGAATTTACAACGTTATATTACAAGAGCCAGAAGAACAAACCAGCATAAAAACAATGGTACAAGGAGAGGAAGAAGAAATACTAAATATCTTAAGAATCGGAATTACTACTCTTGTCACAACTCTTTGAAGTACGTCATTTAAATTTTTTATATGCTCGTAAGTTATTTTATAATGACGATTCTAGTGTGAAATTGTGCAATGCGTCCTAATTTATTTATAGCACCAATCTATGACCCTTTTAAATATTTCTACAGCTTTTTGGTGTTACATGTACTGTAAAATATTTTGACAGACGACAATTTGCCAGATTAGCATATAAGTTACAAAATGCCCTGTTTGGAAAGGTAAAAAAGGGGAAAATGGTGGTTTAAATACATTGTAGACCCCAAGATCATTCCTATAAAAATACCGGACTTCAAAAGATTGTAAGAAAAGATTCTGAGGTTCCAGACGACCTACGGGGGTATGGGATGAATGTATTGTGTGAGTGATACCAAATAGTTTGGTGCTACAAACATTTTTATAAAATAACAACTTCAGAAGCGTTAAGATACTAAACAATTACCGAGAGTAAAAAACTATTTTTAAGGTCGAGCGACACCGATAACATTGTTTAGTATACACTTTTATTGTTTTCTTTTTATCATTTTATGCTTTTAAATTGTTTCTATGCAAGATTAAATATCTAGAATTTGAAAACTTTGATTTTTTTTGTACATTATAATGTTCTACAATTGAGGTTAGTTAAAGAAACGGCAAATACAGGCGTTGCATTCGAAACATTGTAACTGCATATATCTCCTCTAAACAAGTTGAGATACGAGGAACTATAGGAACTTTTCTGTTAAAACTTTAAATAATAATCTCAGGTTAAGGTAGTGTAGGAGATTTATTGGAAACCTCTATGAAACGTCTTTTATACATTTGATTTTTTAAAATGTATTTATTATTTATATAAAACGCAGGCGCTTTACAAATTTGTTGCTCTCATAGAGTAAGTCAAAGGTGATCTTAGTGAATTATAATATGAGCTTTCAAAAATATCGATTTTTAACGTATTAGAACAGATTATTAGACTGAAAAGGAGGAACTTCGTGTTGTATAAAGCATATCCAATATGTATGTTAAGGAAAAATCTATCCTCGAGGAGTCCTTAACAAACTTTGACTGAAACAGAGATACTAAAGGTAACAATTGTTGTTTAGATAGTGTTATTTTGCGGAACGAAGCGACTTTGTGAAAGTACAGATAAAGGTAGTGGGAGATGTGAGTCAAATCTCATTAATATAAAATTAACGGTGAAGCCATGGTGTGTTCGTATAATTTTAAGTGACTATCCGTACATATCATATATCTTGTAGTTCTATCGAAAGATGTTCATTGGTCTTTACAATATTTTCTTTTTACTTGAAAGATGTGTTTTTGGGGGGGGGTTATATTTTTTTATTTAAGGGAAATTTCACTAATTGTTATCTTGAATAAGGAAAAATAAGTAAGTACTGGCCAATATTACACAGCACTTTTGGGTAAATTAAAAGCAGCAATGCAAACACTCAGGATGATAAAGAACAAAGAGTTGTTACACTGCGACAACCCATCGGCTCATTCAAGCGTCATCGCTTAGAAACCTTATTTGCCTGATTGGGTTTTTTGGAATTTCTCTCTTCCCAAAACTTAAAATATTCTTGTTTTAAAGAAATTTCGTTCACGTGATGAGCTGCAAGTGGTTATTTTGAGGATTTTGAAGAAAATCACTTTCAGAAATAAACTGAGATGCTGGAGCAACCTAATGCCAAATATATATATATATATATATATATGTATGTATGTATGTATGTATGTATGTATGTATGTATGTATGTATGTACATATATATATATATATATATATATATATATATATATATATATATATATATATATATATAATTAAAAATTGAAAAACTATAGCTGTCACACTGGGTTCTTAAACGGCACCACCCTATTTTGCACAGCTGCCAGAGCTACACTAACGTCTTGTGAGTCTTGATTTGGGCTCGAAGGGTCAGGGGAACTCTCCAACTAAGAACAGGTGGCGCCACAAGTCCATATTTGTAAAAGTGCGAGGGTTTAAATTGAACTTGATTACGGCTGGGGTCATCTGGACTCCAGTGTGCCAGCTAAGGGTTAAGCAAAAAATATGTTTATTGCGGCTCATGCGCCCGTTTTTCAGGGACTAGGCTTTGTATTCGATACGCACACAATGTTATCATTTTTAAGTTTTAGCAGTCCTAGTCGAGAAACTTAACTAGCATCATGTTGCATAAGAACCATACCCTTGACAGCTTCGTTTGTCAGTCAGAGTTATTTGCATCTTTTTGGTCTAAAACTTTTAAAAAAGTGTAGTTTCAACATTACATCACTTGATATTTTAACAAGTTTTTATTCTTCTCACTTTTAGACGTAGATTATTCTATATTTAACAAAATATTGACTATAATTTGTAACTTATCGTTAAACTATTAAATATTCCTCTCAGTAGTCAACAGAACAACGCACAAGTTAAAAATTGTGCCTTACCGCATTTCGCTGCTTATATAAAAGCTGAAAACTGAAACTTCCATAAGTCTCTAGTTCCATCTAAAATATGGTGGAAAGTTCCTAAACACGAAGAAAGAAATTGCGATATTTTGTAATAGATGGCGGTAGCAATAAAGATGTTCTCAGTCATTTGGCTGTACAGTTTTATTGTGAATGAAGTTGAGCATCAACAAAATTTTTGTCAAAAGTATTTCCGCTTTAAAAAAGTTTTGGAATCACTGCTTGGTGTATGCTTACATAATTTTATCTGATCCAAAATTTATGTTTTATTTATTTACTTGTTATTGTTGTAAGCTTAAATTAAATGTATATATTTTTTGGGATTATTTATACATTATGTTGTAACTATGAATAATTCAGAGATTATTCATCTCGTGACTCAAAAGAGACTAACAGATGCATACCAGTTGCGCGTCAGGTTAATGCGAATTTAGTTTAAAATTGTACGCTGTGCTATCCACTTTGTTATATTATTAACTAGAATGAATTTCGTGTACCATATGCTTTCTCTACTTGAACTTGAAACTTCGCTCGTCATTCAAAGATTTATAAACCGATTTTATTCAAAATGTTGCACATATACAGTTTGTTGGTTTACCTTTGCGGTGCCCGTACATTTTGTTGTTGTGGGTTTGCGGTTTTGCACGCCTTTATTTATTGAACACTTACAAAATTATTAGTCATAACGACAGATTGCTACACTGCTTATAATATATCGCTTTTTGCACACGGGCTGATTTACAAAATTAATTCGCCTTACACGTCATCTGAGAACCACTCACAAACGTCCGTTATCTTCATATTTGCCACTCAGATTTCCGAGGGCAATCTGAATAGCCCAGAATGCAAATGTTGCCCACCTTCGCAAGGGTTATTTTTTATTTCCAGAATTCTCCATTCTAATTACCTACAATTAAATAAAACATTATTATATACGTTTGTAGTCTCATTCTTGTTCCGTTATGTAGTTTTATGTTAATGTGAAAAAGTGATCGGGACAAATGTTTCCTATGACGTTATACGCTTTTCAAATAAAAGAAATTTTTGATTCTGTGGTTCAGAAATGCCATTAAAGGATATCGTTTTGTTTACTACGATTAGGTTGTTGCCAATTTGTTTGTTGTTAAGTTTTTAAATTGCAATTCTGTATAGTGTAGTGTAGGCTATCGGTAGTTTATAGCTATCGAATCAGTTCTGTTACCTATGATTTGTGTTGTTTTTACTTTTCGGAGAAAGATACTTCTTATGTTCAAGTGTGTTCTAATATCAAATTCTGTAGTCATCAATAGGTTCGTAAAAGTCGCCAAATTTGAATCAGCCGGTATTTTTTTGTCTTAAAGTTGGCAAATCTACTCTTATTATTTTTGTTCTCTATTATAGTATTGTGTTGTTTTTCCAGTACATTCATTTTCGTCATGAAACATTTTAATATCCGGAGCAACATGTTCGTATTGTTAAAACATTTTACCAAAGCGGTAACAGTGCGAAAACTTTGTGCGATTTTCGGAAGAAATGAAGCACTCCCCAACGAATCTGCAGTTCGAAGACTAATAAGGAAGTTGGAGATGGCTACTTTAGTAGAAACTGTGAAATCGCCTCAACAAACAAAATTGCCGGATTTTGAGAAATCAAAATCCTCGAATAATCCAGGAGCATGAAATGCATCTGCTAAGAACGACAGTGTGGTGTGATTTTTGTACAGGTGGAGTAATAGGGCCGCTTTTCTTTGAAGACAATGAGGGGACTGTAGTTATCGTTACTCTAACATGGCATCTAATCGGTTGTGGTTTACTTTTGAGGATATCGGGATTTACGATCTCTGGTTTTACCAAGATGGAACGACCTGCCACACATTGCGTGAGACGATTGCCTTACTCCACGAAAAATTTCCGCAACGAGCGATTTTTCATCCTGTGATTTCTTCTTGGTTCAAGTCTGACAACCTTGGACTAATTTATCTCCTTGTCTTGAAACGCCTGTACAGGCGCCCTATATAGTTCTTCGGGGCGGATGATGATGATGATTTCTTTTTATGGGGGTTTGTGAAATCACAGGTGTACGCATGATTCTGGAACTGAAAGTAGAAATCATACGCGCATTTTGAGGCATCGGGCTAGACATCTGCGAGAAAGTTATCAGTAATTTTGAGGAACGCATAAAAGGTACATGCATACTCAATGCGGGTGGACATATGGCTGATATGGTGTTTCATACGTAAAAAGGAGACTATTGATCACACGTATATTAAATGTAACCAGTTTTGTGAAAATTCGACTGATTTCTTGAATTTTCAAATTCGGGACCCTTTAGGGCATGGAACACCCATTATAAATGGCTCTGAATGAGATTTATAAAGAATGCACTTTGGTTGTCCAGTGTAACTTCACGTGAAAGAGACATCCGGTAATGCAAGGGTGTCCTTATATTATAAAAAATGGGGAAATCAATATTCGAGTGGGACTACCCTTCTGTAGCAAATTGAATTCAACGCTCTAATTTAATAAGACTACACATGATAAATATAACAAAATTGGATGCCATAATTTAAGATTGATCTATAGAATTAATACTCTCATCTTAATCTTTTTCTGTGCATAAAATGGCCGATGTGTCTATTTATAGGTACAGCCATAGGGGCATAGTAAATTACGTCAACGTTGCATGTCGAGTAGTTTTATGTTAAATCAACTATGAAGCTGACTCATCTTTAGCAGCCACGCTGTTATTATGATGCAATGTATCGGGTGTTGTTCTTAATGTGGATTAGAAGCAATCACTAGTATAGTCATTTCTGTCTTATGCACTTATTTTTGTATCGTGGATGATTGTCATTTCAAAAGTGAGGGTGTTAGATCGCTGGCTTATTTGACAAGCCGTGCGGTACATGTGTATTCAAAATTCCTTCAAAATACCTTATGACATGTCTGTAGCAGGGTCATTTTTAGTTTCTAACTATGGTTTCTAATTCGCGCTCTTTTCTTAACTGCTGTTTCTGAATCCATGAAATTGCAGCATTCTTCTCTACGTGCACAGTTCAAATGCTGCTGAACGTTTTAGCATCACCTTCTTCAGCGTCCATGTCTTACAAGCATACAGAAGGGCTGTTCATATATAGCAATTAAAAATTTTAGTGGTGAGTTCGTGTTGAACGTGCGACTACATAAGATCTTATTCTATTTCTATTCTTCTTTTTATCACAATTTATTTGATCGTCAATTAATCTTTCAAGGTAGGTATACTTTTTTTGTTCAACTATGAAATTCCAATATATGTGTTGTGATTTTTTACTTATTACCGCAATATGTCTTTTGTACATTGATTTTCAGCTCATATTTCCCCTTTCATCTGAAACGCAGTCTAATAGGATTTGTAAATCTTTCTCACTGCCTGTTATTAAAGCCGCATCGTCAACATATCGCATATTATTAAAAATAGTTTTGTTAATATTTATTGTTTTCTTTCTCTTTGCAAGTGCATTTTGTATAATTCTCTCTGAATAGAAGTACCACTGTATGTTCTGAATAATACACATATTCCTTCCATTTAGACCTATTTTATGAAGTATACTAATCAGTTAACGGTTTTACTAAATGTTTGAAAAATTTAGTCTTGTTATTATCGTTTTTCCGTTATTGCTCGTTTTTATTGTTTTTTTTTTACTTTTTCTGCAAGAATATATGGACTTTCTTGGTTATTTCCTTCTTCTACATATGTACGTTGATTGTCTGAAAACAGATAAATTCGTCTTTTCTTCCTTTTATCGTTATCAGTATTTTATTTTGTTTGCTAACTAAATTTTTGGAGTAATTAATTGCGAAATGTGTTCGCCATTTTCATAAAATGTCCATACAAATAAAAATTATTATATTATTCTTGAAAAACTTTAATATATTTGCACTGCTCTATTATTCATTTTTCTGTGACGTCCTTTGTTTTGCCTTATTTCTCTGCTAGTCTTTTTCCCTATTTTCCATTAAATTTAGAATTTTGTTAGTTATCTATTTCTATTTTTTTATTACGAGGTGCGGTTTATTTTGTTTGTAATACTGTTCTTTTTCTTTTCCCCGTGGTTATTTAATCTTTCTAATTCGTTTTTTTTGCTGCATTATTGTGGAGTATTATGTCAAAATTTATTTTCCCATGTTTTTCTTAAATTATTATTGTATTTTTACTATCATTGGATTATGGTCTAAACCTATAGATATGTTTTGGCATTTAATGTGTTATTATGGATCCTGTAATTGATAGTAAACTAACATTTTGTATGTGTGCTATATTCTCAGGTGTGTTGTGGAGATATCTATGGTTAGAGCTTATACAAAGATAGATGAAGCCATGTCTTCAAAATAACTCTTCATCATTTGACAGAATTTTGGGCTATTCTATTTCTTCTAGGTTTTCTTATTTCCAGGTCCAAATCTCCTAGGCTGTCGGCTCTGATAACTATATTAATGTTGTGCTTTTCAGTGTTGTCTAGTAAACTTTTTAATTGGTTTTATAGTACTTTACTTTAGTCATCCGATGCCTTTACAGTTGGTGCGTACGTCTGTATAATATTTATATTTATTACATCTCCTTAAATCTGCAACATTGTATCTGACCGCGTAATGCATTTTACATAATCCTCTCTTTAACTGTTACAGTTGTAACTTGATACAAATCTGTTATGGTCCCCTCTAGAGTAGTATCTTCCCTTCCATCTTGTACTACTAATTCCTAGTTTACTTAAATCTCGACGTCTCATTTCTTTCGCAACATTTTACCTTTTCATCTGTAAGTAAAGTGTCTTTTTTGATATTGAACTTGGATTATTCTTTGCACTCTCTGTCAGAGACTTATTCATTGAATTAGCTATATTTATTATTTTTATTGATGTTTTGAATTCCCGTTTGCATTATACATTGCAGTACCATGACCAATTGTGACAGCTACTGTAATCTCTCATTGTTAACTATGAAGGTGTTCTAATTTCCACAATCTCAATCTTCATATATTAATGAAAGCTCCGTTACTCACTTCCATTTGTGATTATAGAACCATTAGGTTTATTAATTGAAAGCTGCTTCTAGTAGTCCTCCATATATTTATTATCAGGGTTTAGTAGTTTGTGCCATATGTGAGAGGGGAGTACCAATATCTCAGATTATTTTGAGGAATTGACAAGCCTGAATATAAAGATGTTATCTCAACGTCCTTCTACATCTCTAGTAATCTTTAGAAATTCTTTAAGGTATCGCGGGTTGAGAGGGGGGTCGTTTTGACTTAAAATTTAAAATCTTGTTACTGTAATGTAGCCCAATGTGTAATCGTGTGCACTATGTCTTGCTGAGCTTACGTTTTACTGTTGTCTTCATTCATCCTTATGCTCAATTGCTTATACAATCCACTCTATAAAACTGCAAAAATGTAACTTTGTTTGTTTGTAGCTAACATTGCAATTCCTTCTACAGTTATGAGCCGATTTCAAAGGTCAATACTTCATTCGAACCGGTTTATTGCCAAACCTTGCATAAAGGTTTTAGATTTTTTCATTTGGGTCACGGTTGAGGTGTTATAGGTCAAAACATAAATTATCATGAGGTAATAGATAATTTACGCCACTTATCGGTGTTTCATGCACTACGTTAGTAGGCGCATGCGGCACAACTTTGATTTATGTAAAACCGAATATATCCGAACGAATGTCATCATGCTTAGATATGGCTAATAAAACGACTCATTTTTTCTTTAATTGTCGACGAAACTTTGAACCAAGCATTTAGCGTGGGTTGCTCGTTCTTGGAGCTACTAGTTTGTACTCCAATTTAAAATCTACCTTTGTACTCTATTGCAGATACAATCTTTTAGTAGTTTAATCGAAGATTTCATCCAAATTACAGAAAAACCTTCCGAACTTTTTAAGGTCCATTGTACTAAAGTAGTTTCTAGAAAAACTAATGGCTTAGTCATGATCTAACATTGCTGAATTCGCAGTCAAAACGAGTAATGATATTTGTTTTAATGACGATTCTCATGTTTTGTTTTATGGGAGACTACAGCAAGCGTTGTTCTCGTTGATATATCTGTTACTTGAAAGGTGACTTTCCGATTTGATTTTGTTGTTATTTTTAATTTTTATTTTTGTAAAAAATCATATAATCTTTGTTCTTAAGATGTCCGTATATTTGTAAGTTTTAACTATAAATAATCTTTACCAGCGTTCAATATTGATAGGAAAACTTCTAGTTGTATGCAAAATGAACTAATTAATATTTGGTCAAAATAAGCAATTTATATAAAATTTATTTATTACTCCAAGTCTTAAACTTGCGATAAAGCTTTTGTCATTTAAGGGATGATTCTTCTTCGGTTCTATTATTCAATTTTATTACTGGCGCGATTTTTGTCTGAAGTACGAGCACACTTTCTTTAATTATTTCGCGAATGTTGGTCAAATAGCGAATAGCGAAAACATTCTGACTGCTGAATCTGATTGCTGTCTTCTAGAATTATTTTTATGAAATGAATAATTGTGTCATATTTTCTTTGAATAAGAGCCAGTTTTAATGCTTTTACTTTTGCATTGTCAAAATTAAGCGACCTGCGTTCTAGTGAAACGAAGAAAATGTTTGCTTTGTATAAGATCGGGTTGTGTGAACGGAGATTATATAAGAATATCATGATTCATTTTAGTAAACATAATTTGCAAACAAAACGTTGGATGCATTATGATCATTTGTGGGAAATAGCTTTGTCCTGCCACGTTAGTACACAAAGCTGTGATGTAAGATGCTATATTTATTGAGAATTATCATTAAAGTTGATACGTAAAATTGTCTTTTTTACAATCTTCCTTTAATATTTTCTGTTGATGATCTGCCATCTTGTAGGTAGTTTCTCTAAATCGTCAATTAGATTTAAATTAATGAGAAACAGAAAATGTGATATTTCGGGAATACGGTAAATGAGCTGAAATATTCCATTTGAGACATGTAGCTGTTGTAGTAAAAAAGTCAATAGTGCTATGTAACTATTTTAGGCTGATTAATTTTAACGAATTTTAAAATTAAGTGATTGTCAACTATAACATTTTCAGGCAATTTGAACATATTTTTCGGCCAAGAAATATGTACGTAACTTATGTGTTACCATAGTTATTGTGGTCATTTTTTATAATATGTTTTCATAATATAATTATCTGTGAATTTGAAATTATTGATAAAAGTTCCATTTATATTAATTCTGCTTTTTTAAATATCTCTTCTAGTGTTTACTCCGAAGTTGTTTATTTGACCTTATTGCGTAGCCTATATTCATTTCGTAGAAGCGTAGTCTAGAAGGTACAGATGAGTTGTTAAGAATAGAATCAAATTGCTGTTTTTTCAATAATATATTTTTTTAACACTATTATCACTTCTATTACCAGAAAACGAAATATTCATAAACAATAGACGGAAGCTAGGTAGAAGGCCATTGTTCACACGCACATCGTTAATTTTAGAAATAACAATTTTAACTTCAAGTTTAAAAGCTTAAGATATTTTTCGTGACTACTTTGTGTGTGGTACGGCACATCCACTTGCATGATGCAATAGTTAGCAGATGCACTAAAGCAAGTTATAAATCATAGTTTAAGGATGTTTTCTAATAGGACTACTTTAATACAGTATATGGCACTTATAAAACCTAAACACATTTTTATTTAGTATCGAGGCGATATTTTAATATTTCTGATGTGTGCAGTTTTCATAATTTGAGCAACCAATTTAGTGAAACGCATTTCTGAAATTCGCTGGTTACAAATACACCATTATTGGTGTGAACAGCAAATATATGAATTTAGAGGCAGCCATTCGAATTAACCAATAGGAAAAGCATCATATTTTATCAAAAGAATCCTAAATTTCATTGGGTTTCTCAATAATAATTGTCCAGCTAATTATCAAATAGCACATTGCAGTAGAAACTACCGAGCGCTTCTGTAAAGTGTTGATTAATGTATTTACGAGGTCAAATAGATTCGAAGGCTTTCACGGCCGATGTTATGGTGCACCGTGTGGTTGGTTCTCGGGTTATAAGGTCGTGGTCAGAGTTCAGAAACTCTTCAAGTTTCGGCAGACATCTTCAGAAGAAAATCTTCTAAAAATTAAGTGACTGTCCCGTGCGTATAAAAGCGAAAACGCACGGGACAGTCACTTAATTTTTAGAAGATTTTTTTTTGAAGATGTCTGCCGCAGTTGTGGACGAAGCGTCAAGAGTTTCTGAACTCCGACCACGGCCTTATAATCTGAGAACCAACCACACGATGCACTATTTACGAGGTGTGTGGCCTGATGGAGCAACACGATGTAGTAGGTGTATAAATAAGTTCTCAGCTTTTTTCTGCAAAATTAAAATTTTATTTAAAAACAAACCAAAAAAGCTTAAGTATGAAAGTATTCTCCTTTGCCATCTTTCGGATAGCTTGCGAATTCCCTGATGATAGAAGTTCACCGGCTTCGAGACGATAAAGTTATCGATGCATTTTCGGACTTCTTCTTCTGTTTTGAAGTGCGTATCAGCCAAGTGATGCTGTAACGACCGGAATAAATGATAACCGGAAGGGGCCATGTCTGGGCTATACGCCGCATGTGGGAGAAGTTCCCAGCCTAACACGTCTGCAGCTCATCCGTGTCAAATGTTTGAGGGCGTCCAGCGCGTGGTTGATCTTCAAGACTAAACTATTCTCCGCTAAATCTTTGGTACCACTTTTTGCACGTTACATGACTTACAGCATTCTCACCATATGCAGCACAAATCATTTTGGTGGCTTCAGCAGCGTTTTTCTTAAGATGAAACGCGAATATGCTCTTTTGTGATTGCCATCCTGAACACAGCTGATTATTGAGGTTATGTGCATCAAACGCCAAATCGCTTGATGTTTCGAAAGACCAAATGTCATTGTTTTAAAATTGCAAGATGTCGGACTAATACGTTACATGTAAACGGTGATTTGTGAAATAGAAAAAGTCAAGGTTGATAATGAACTAACCGAAGAAATTAAGATCTGCCGAGGTGTTCGCCAGGGTTGTGTTCTCTCTCCGCTCTTATTTAATGTATATAGCGAAGCCATATGTCAAAAAGCTTTATTGGAACAAAATGCTGGAATAACCATTAATGGAGAAATTATTAATAATATGCGTTACGCTGATGATACACTTCTAGTGGCAGATAATTTAACAGACTTACAGCACTTACTTGAAAACGTAAATACTTACAGTAACGATTACGGTCTGAAACTAAATCTTAAAAAGACGAAGTTAATGGTAGTATCAGATATAAGACTAACGTTTACGCTAATTTGACAATCTCTAATACACAAATTGAAAAAGTCACGTCATACAAATATATGGGGGCTTAGCTCACCGAAGCAAACGAACAAACTAGAGAAATTAAAGCAAGAGTAGAAAAAGCCAGACAAGCGTTTATTAAAATGAAAAAGTTCCTATGTTGCCGAGACATTAATTTAAATCTGAGAATGCGTATGTTACGCTGTTATGTTTTCTCCACGTTATTGTACGGTGTGGAAGCATGGACACTAAAACAGAAAAACATTAAAAACATTGAAGCTTTTGAAATGTGGTGTTATAGGAGAATGTGGAAAATATCATGGACGGAGAGAGTAACAAATAAAAATGTATTGCTAAAAATGTGAAACTAAAGAATGTGAAATAATAAAAACTATAAAGAAGAGAAAATTAGAATATCTAGGCTATATAATGAGGGGAGAAAAATACTTATTACTGACGATTATAGTTCAGGAAAAAATCAAAGGAAAAAGAACTGTACGGCGGAGAAGAACTTCCTGGCTACGAAATCTAAGGGAATGGTATGGTTCTAGTTCAGGGGAGTTGTTCAGAGCTGGTCAGCAAGGTGAAAATTGCAGTGATGATTTCCAACCTCCGATAGGAGACGGAACTGAAAGAAGAAGAAGAAATCTAAAGCCGAGAACTTATTTATACACCTATATATGTGGTTTTGCATGAATTGGGAATCGATGTAATGTATCCACCAACTGATTTAATGTCGCCAATGTCAGTAAAACTTGAGATATCGATACAACAGGTGCCAGGACTGTCGGTGTTTGATATCGTATAGTTACGACAAAAAAAAAAACAAGATGCACAATATGTGAGCTCAATATCAAACTTACCGCATTACCAGTGGCAGTTTCCAGACTCCTGGTAGAAATGGTTAAGATTAAAAAAAGTGGATTTCACATCAACTGGCAGCATCTGGAAACATTCATTGTCCTAAAAAACGCAAGGCTAGTGTTCCCTTTATATATCGGATCGTTACGATTGATACAAAGTGTGTTTTGTGACAATAGTATGTGAACAGTCAGGGGAACCACCGATAAATTCTAAACTCGACTTGCACCCACAGAGGATTCTTCTTTTTATATAATGGGCTGTTAAAGATGTGGTGCAGTATAAATATTTGCCGAATGGTTGAAATGATGTCACTAGAAATTATGGTTTTTATACCTTTGGGTTTCATATTCTTCCAAAATTGAGCGCAAACGCGCGTGCTTGTTGGAAAATGCAGTAAATTAACGTCTTGGGATACCAGTTTCTTCCTCACCCTATGTGATATCTGGGACTTTGTTTTGCCTTTTGGGTCACTTATTAAAGAGCGACAATGGGATTTTTGCACTGAGAACACATTGAGCATATTCAATTGCGACTGGAAACATATATTTTTCTGAATAAAGTATATTTCTTTATGTATTATTAGTATCTTTAATTGTACCAACAATTATTAAACAATCCGATAACTATATTTTCCGTAATTACTAGATATTGTTGTATTTTGAGCTTTGCTGCATACTTTAATATCAAGTATCTCATTAAACAGTATTTGGATGTTCGTGTGGTATCTTTCAATTACCCTTACAAATCGACTTGAACTTTTTCGGACATCCGAATGCATTATTTACGAGGAATATTTAAGAAGTAACGAACCTAACCGCGAAGGAATTGTCACACGTAAATAGTAATGGAATTTTGTTTCCTAAATAATTTTTTATAAAGGTATTCCACCATCATACAGATGTTTTAAAAATTGATAACTACCGGAATTTTGATTAATTATGCATTTTATAATTTTTGTCTTTGTTTACTCCTTTAGTGCACCTGTTTGCTTACAAAAATCTTTTTTCATTTGTGTTCATTAATTTTCCAATCTTTAGTGTTAGGGTTTTTATTAAGTTTTTCATTTTATTGTTATTTTGAACTTAGTAGATTCCTAAGGTTATTGACACCAGCACTTTCTTTAATAATCATAGCTCCGTGGAAAAGATAACTACTGCTGATTAAGGTAATAAACTTTAATTGGAGCTTTACAGCACACGGAAGTTTTATTCTGAATTCAAAGAAGATTTTTTTAATTGTAAGAATTTATTTATTTATTTATTAACTTTACTTTGTCATCAATTAATGTTATTGCTTTTATTTTTTACCTAAATGAGCTTATATCTACATTTTTATTACGAGGGCTACTAGAAGTCTTTTAAAGTATATAACTATTACAACTCAAAATCCTAAGTTAGTTTATTTTATAAGTTCAACTTCATAAGCGTCAAGAGTTTTTCGGCTTTGGAAAACGCCCTTCCAGCCGTACGATTGTTTATTATCAAAAATAGATATTAATCACAATAAACCAGAAATACAGTGTTTTTAGTTATTTGTGAAATTGTGAGATAATTGGGGAATGCAGCCATAACAGGAAGATACATAATTGTACAAGGTTTTGGACGCTGTTGACAATCTATTCCTTAATTGTCATTTCGCTTTGTTCAGTGTTTTGTGTTATTGTGAACTTTAATTTCTATTTCCCACTCCCTCTGTTGCGTGGTAGTTGGTAAGGTCACATTCATAGAATTGTACTAAACTATTAAATTTAAATTTGTCTCCATTGTTACAACTGAGGAAATTGTTATATGCTTTTGGATTATAAATGAAAACGATAATGGTTATTATTATAGTGGTCATTTTATGTGAGCCAACTTCTATTTTTCTATATCTCAAAACATTCGTCACAACTCACGTGTGCGCTGCATTGTCATGATATAAGACATTTGCGGGTCATGCCGCTGGCATTAAAAAATGTGTTGTTTCTTTGCATGCATAAACATAATGTTCTTTCTATTTGCTTACTACAGATGAGAAGTTTATCCGATAGAATTTGATAGGACAAACACCGTGAATTGTTACGGATTGTTGTTCAGTTGACGCATCATTTTAAAAGCTTAAACAATATGTAGATTTGACACCAAAAATTCATTTTAATATTTAACTGAACTTTTCCAAATGTTTCTTGAATTTATAACAAAAAAAAAACGCTTTGCAGCTCAAACCAGTCTTGTTAGAAATAGCTAACAATGCGAATTTATAAAAAACGCTCAAGATATAAAAAAAATGAACCTTTCCATTACAACGATATGTACAGGGTTGGGCATGAAGGTATGGCTATGAAAAGACTGTCATGGGCGTTGGGGTGGACCGAATTTTGTGAATGGCCGATGTCTACTCATTGACAGATGCTATTTCAGTAGCACTTGAGCCTTGGTTTGTCGCTCATCATGTGTTTGTTTGCAACACCTTCATTGAAACGGGTTGTTCAGTGGTGCTCCTACAGCGACAATTTGAAAAACCAATTTAATGTTGGTCGCGTTTCAAAACGGGGTACCATTATAGAGTGGGTGAATCATTTTTAAACAACGGGATCTTTGAGACCGGGGACTGCACGGGGAGGTGATCGAACTGAACGGACCCCGGAAAACATTAAAAGGGCGCGACAAGCGCTGGAAGGTAGCCCTCGTCGTTCGACGGTAGGTCATGCTCGCGCTCTTCGGATGCCAGACAGGTCAGTTTGCAGAATCTTACACTTGGACCTCCATTTTTATCCTTACAAGATTGTGGTTGTTTAAGAACTACGGCAAAACGACTTTGTGAGACGACCTAGGTTTGCAGAAACATGTTGGACATGCCGACAGTCGATATCGTTTTGATCATTTAATGGGGGCGGTAAACAAATTTTCGGTACTGGGGACCGGAAAACCCGCAAGAATTGCATCAACAACCTCTGCTTTGCGGTAGAGTAACTTCACGTGTTACGAACCTGCATTATTGGACCTTGTTGTTTTCATGAAACCGGACGAACAGTGCATGTTAACACATATCGCTACCTTGCCATATTGCGTGATTATTTCCTATCAGAATTAAGAAGACAACGCATTAACCTCAACACAGTTTGGTTTCAGCAAGATAGGGCAACTTGTCATAGATCAAGAGCAATAATGGCTTTTTTAATATATTTCCCTGGACGCCTGATTTTATTACGTGGGGATGTGGAGTGGTCTGCTCGGTCACCAACCAGACTTGTCTGTTTGTGACTACTTTTTATGGGGTTACCTAGGAGTTAAATTTTACATAAACAAATCTCGTGATCTTGAAGCTCTTTACGAAACCATAAAGCGAGAAATTCAAAGGGTTTCGCATGACATACTTTAAAGGAGTATGGATATTTTTGTCACCCGTTTACAAGACTGCCTGGACAAATATGGACGGCACCTAACCGATTACCAGCTAATTATTTTTTCCTTATGTTTCGTTATGTGTTCTCAAATGGCAACCTACCAGTAATGTATGAAAACAATAATTTTTGAAATTCGTTCGAAAATAAGTGTTAACGGTATTTTCAAAAACAGCATACCTTCCTGCTGGACCCTGGACTAGATTTTTTTTTAAGTAACGGAAAGGCGTCTAGTGACACAATTCTATACCACATCCCATTTTGAGCGGAACATTTCATTTTCGATACTATTTTTTTTATTTACCTTATAGAAAAACATTTAGTAGTAATATTTTGTATGTTTTTGTATATATTTATTTTTGAGATTAATATTAATATTAATAATAATAATAAATCAAGTGAATGTTTAATAATTTGCATTATAAATACGTAATTTTAAAATATGCAAATTTGGAAATTAAAATCAAGTGCTAAAATACGCTCCAAAAACTTTAAGGTATTAGAGACTAGGTGTAATTAAATTCAAAAGTCTAAGAGCACGGGTATTTAATTCGGTAATATTTAAATACTGAAAATGTTTTGCAACATGTTAACATAAAATTGAGTGGAAAAACTCAGCATCAGTTACTTAAAAGTTATAAGATACAGCTTAACAGATTTACAGTTCATGAAATTAAGCCGAATTGATTTCTAGTCTATAACAATCTTTAATTTTTATTACGGGTTATTCCGAAGGACAAGAGAATTTAAACAACTAAGTCGTTTATCAGCGTAAACAATTAAAATTGTATTATATATTCGCTTGGTGTAATTCTATTATGAGAAATCAGTAAGAATATTTGAAGAGTGAGAACATTAAAGAAAAAAAGATTGAGCTATTTCAACGAAAACATTTGTATAATGCTGAAGAAATATGAAATATATAGGGTAACGAGTACTTCGTACTAGATTTGCTATACTATAAAAGTTCATGTTAAACTTACGCAACATCTTTTATATACAAATTTGTCTTACTTTATACTTCGCCGTAATAGGTTTCGTTAACTTTATAAAAACAAAGATTTTCTCGCTTTGCACCCCTAGGAAGCAAAAGCAAAATTTTGGTTATTTAACACCAGTAGTTCGATCTAGAGGCTTTAATTAATAAGTCAGTGGATTGTCTACATATATATATATATATATATATATATATATATATATATATATATATATATATATATATATATATATATATATATATATATATATAGAAACACACACACACACACACACACACACACACACACACACACCACACACACACACACACACACACACACACACACACACATGGTCTCCGAGAAAGGGCAGTGGGAGTTGGTAAAAATTTTTAACTTATTTATTTTCCTTCATCTCTTTATGTCTCTAGGGCGTCGGCAAGTGTTCTCCTGTTCTATCCTTTTTCTGTATGCTTTTCTCTCTTGCGTTGGCGTTTTCGCTTTTTTATTTTTTGTGATCAGTGCTATAATAGGCATACATCACGTGCTGTATGAATACTAGCTGCATTTGCCTGTTACCAAATTTTGTCTTTTGTGCGCTCACTACATTTTTACATAGCTATAATAAATACCAGTGAACTTAAACTGTCTTCTTCTTTTACTTTTCTATTCATGCAATAATTTTTAATTTTTCCTAATGTTATTTTATTGATATATGCCATAGATGTTTCGCTTTTTCTATGTTCTGTTAAATTATTTATCATTCTTATAATATGTATGTTCCCTGGTATTTATCTTCCTGGGCTGAAAGTTGCTTGTCCTTCCTTTAATATCCTGTCGACTTCTTGTCTTAATTTCTTCTTTATAATTTTCCGGTATATTTTAGTACAGCTAATGTTAAACCTCAGGCCCTATAATTTACAATTGTTGGCCAGTACTTTCGTTTTATATAATAGTATTATGATCTGTTTCTATTACTATATCTTATCTATTTTCTTACATAACTTTATTAATTCAGAAATTATTTTATCTTTTCCAGCGACTTTTCTACTTTCTAAACTACTACTATCTGTTTTTTTCTTTTGTTATTTCATACAGCCTCGTGGGTATTCCCTGTTTCTTTAGTTTTCTGCTTTATTACCCTTAGCAAGTTATTGCTCTAAAATTTCTCCTCATGCTTCCTCGATGTTTCCAACTATTTCTTCTTTATTCATTATTAATTTATTATTCTTTTTTGATATTTCTTATTAAAGGTGATTTTAATTCTCTACCATTGTACAAAATTGTCTTTAATTTTACTCTATAACTTCTTTCTATTTCTATTCCGTAATTCTTATAGCCTCTTTTACAAAAGTTGTAGCTTTCTCTTATTCATTTTTTCTTTTTTGTTACCATATACTTTGCCGTGCTTTTTTCCTTGCAACTTCTGTCTCCGTTTCATTCCATTATATTGATATTTTAAAACGTGTGTTTATTTTTTTTTATTCCTCATATTTTCGTTGCACTATTCAATATTGTACTTTGTAATGTTTCCTACTTTATGTCTACAACCTTCTTTTTCTTTTTTGTTTTAATTTCTCTTTTATTAGATCTCTATATCTCTTCTGATTTTCTGGTCTACTCGGTTTCTTCAAATTTTATCCTTTTAACCGTCTTTACTATTTCTTTTTTAGGATTTTCTATCAAAGCTTTAAGGTTTTTTATCCAAATCTGATTCTCTGTGTACTCTTACGTCTTTTATTTTTAGTCTCGTATTCTTGATAAAAGTTACATAGTGTATAATCTTTTTAAATAATTCCTTCTTCTTCGTATGTATATTTGTGTATGTCTTTTTGTATAAATATTGAACTTCCTATCACCAGCTGATTTTCTATTAAAACGTATATCATTTTTCTTCCATTATTATCATGTATTCTGTTTTTTCCCTGCATATTTTTGTTGTTTATTGTAGTTTTTCATAAAATTCTAGTCCCGAGTATTTTATTGTATGTTCCTTATACGAGGGTGAATCAAATATAAACGAGACATATTTTTAAAAAAATATTTTATTTGAACTTGAAACAAAAGAATAGCAGATTATATTTCTACATAATCTCCTGATGTAGAAACACATTTTTCCCAACGTGTAGCTAATTTTGAAATGCCTTCCTCGTAGAATGAAGTTGGTCGTGTTTCTAGCCAATTGCGCACATAGACCTCAACCTCCTCATCGCTGTCGAATCTATGCCCTCCCATGGCTTCCTTGAGATGACCGAATAGGTGATAGTCGCAGGGCGATAGGTCAGGGCTGTAGGGATGGTATTCAACTGTCTCCCAGCCCAATTTCTCCAATTTTTCTTTTGTCAGGGCTGCTGTATGGGGACGAGCATTGTCATGGAGAAGTTTCACTTCTCTCATCGGTAGGTCACGTCGTTTGCGGCGATATGCAAGTCTAACCTCGCTTAAAATGTCGCAGTAGTACGCCGCATTAATGGTCCTGCGATCATGCAAAAAATCGAGGTGCAACAAGCCACTTTGGTCAAAAAAAACCGTAGCCTGCAGACATCCTTGATTATGGCTCCCATTTTCAACATTCTCACGACCCTCCACGAACTTTTTGTGCCATGCGAACACTCTAGCTCGTGACAGTGTCTCTTCCTTGAACTGCGCAGTCAATCTCCTCAGGATTTCAGCCGGTTTTACACCTTCCGTGGCGAGAAATTTAATGATAATACGCTGCGCAATTAACGACGGCACCTCCTGCTCAGACGTTGTCACTACGGGTACTGACAGGAACGAACGAAATCGCCCGCTTGCTCCCCCCACTCCTGACATCTCTACCCAACACCTGACGAAGCGCGAACTCTCGCGCGTTAATATTGCGCGCCCGAGATCAAAAGTCTCGTTTATATTTGATTCACCCTCGTATAATAGTTTTTCATCTGTACCTTTTCTTTTTGCTTCGCCTATTCCTAATACTTGTATATTATATCTAACCATTTTTTTCTATTATTTTGTTCTTTCCCATTTATTGTTTTTATGTTCTTTCTTGCTACTTTTAATTTCTTTTTATTGTCTTTTTTCATTTTCTGTTAATTTACCCTTAATTGTTGTCCGGTTAAATTCTATCTTTGTCATTCCTTTTTTACTCTCTCCTTATTTAATTTTTTACGCTAGAACTTCCTGCCTTTACTTTTTCTATTAATTACGGAAAAGATCTTTTCTAATCTTTATATATCTTTGTCCGTTACTTTTCTTCGTTCCTCTCTTGCAATATTTCTCAACTTGGCTTATTTTTTCTTTTTATTGTTTTTAACATATGCATTTACTTCTCTTTAGTTCTTTTCCTTTATTATTACATTATTGCTTTTTGTATTCTCTGTGCTTGTAGTTCTGCAATTATACTGTTTGTCGTCTCTTTTGTTTTGTTGTGACCATTTATTATCACTGATGAATTATTCTGATCTTTCAGATAATTGGACCGTTTTTACTTTCAACCCCTATAATATCTATCATATTATTTATTTTATATATATATATATATATATATATATATATTAGTAGAACTCTTCCATTTTTAGATTCATCGTGTGTGTTTGCTGTGGTGACTGCGTCTCTTATCAGTGATTTTCCTTATTCTCTTAGAATATTTTGGTACGTTTTGTTTCCTACAATATAGTGCTACACGTGCTACGTGACTAAGTCGTATACTCGATACTCTCGTCACCTAAGGTTTTTTTAAGCGATGTGTTATATATGTGTATACATGTGCAATAAACTCGAACGATTTTGAACCAAGCGGGACGTAGATTAATCATAAAGCACATCCTACTAGTAGCATCATGCTAGAGAGGAAACAACGTAAATAGCGTGAAAACTTTGATACACGAATAAAGATTGGTCACCTTCGGTGCTAACGAGATTAAATGTGAAAGAACGTGTTTATGTACAAGGGAACGAGGCTGCATGCATTTTATGGCTGACGGAACACAAATCCGTCATTCAAGTGCAACGATAATTTCGATGAGTGACGTAAGGATCGCATAAAAGTAATCCGATGATCGTTCACACAATTTTAGGAAATTGTTATTGTGGAGAAAGAGAAATTATCTGGGAAACTAAAAATAACAGCTGAAATCGAAAAATAAATTCGTCAATCATGTATTTGAAATTTAATAAAATACTTACACGCCGCCGAAATTTATAAGTACATCTGCATCTTCATCCATCAAATGGGTAGGGTATGATGAGAAAAAGTTAGGACTGCGTGCCTATAAAATTTAATTGTTACATGAAATGAAATCAAACAAGAAATCTTGCTGGGTTGAAGTTATTGTGAATAGCGACTGGACTGAGCCAAAATTATTCATATGAACGTTGTCAATCTTCATAAATGCCGAATTTGGGTTTATGAACCTGAATATGGTACACAACTTTTGAAAATTAAATGTGCGATATGTATTGATGAAGAACAAAATTCTCGCACCCTATTTTTCATTGGCCTAATTATCACCAAAATGGCGATACTGGGATAATTTCTGTTCCTTAAATTCGATGACCTGGAAACTAATGCACCCAAAATCATCTTTCTACAAGATTCACGTGGAAAACTAGGACTTCAAGTTGTGGTCCCCATGAAGTGCGAATCTTACGCTATTAAACTTATTTCTTTAAGGTCTTCTTAAGAAATGATTACAATGTAAAAATTCTGAAGAAGAAGTTACCGCCATCATCGTGAGTATTGTTGATAGACTGTGGACTGAAATTAAAAACATTGTTATATGTATATGTAGCGCTACAGAAGTCTGTTAAGAATGTTTCTCCTTTGTGCACATATTGTTTAAAATATTTTATTACTAAATCATCTTTAGTTTCGTTTAAAGTAGCCAAGCCCCCACCTCCATTCTTTCTTATAGAACTCTGTATTTAAGAAAAGTTCTACTTCAAAGTTCTTTATTCAATCATAATACTTTTTCTTGCGATTTTGTTTTACATAATGCCGCATATCTCTCATACATTCACGGTTAAAGCAAATTATTTATTGTATCACGGTATTATTATTCAGTCCTGAAGCAATTTAGGGATATGATTTTTTATTTAGGTTTATTGTATTTGCTGCAAGTGTGGATATACGCAAATAAAAATTGTAGTGCGTCATTGCTCTGTGGAAACCATGAACACAAAGGAAGTTTGTTATCTTTGTTTAATTAGATAATGAGTCTTAGTTACAATGAGTCTATTTATAGTAGGTGTATAAATAAGTTCTTAGCTTTTTTCTGCAAAATTAAAGTTTTATTTAAAAACAAACAAAAAAAGCTGAAGTATCAAAGTATTCTCCGTTGGCATCGATGACCTTTTGCCATCTTTCGGGTAGCTTGCGAATTTCCTGGTGATAGAAGCTCACCGGCTTCGAGACGATAACGTTATCGATGCATTTTCGGACTTCTTCTGTTTTGAAGTGCGTATCAGCCAAGTGATGCTGTAAGACTGGAATAAATGATAATCGGAAGGGGCCATACGCCGCATGTGGGAGAAGTTCCCAGCCTAACGCGTCTGCAGCTCATCCGCGTCAAATGTTTGAGGGCGTCTAGCGGGTGGTTGATCTTCAAGACTAAACTCTCCTCCGCGAAATCTTTGGTACCACTTTTTGCACGTCGTTGCATGACTTACAACATTCTCACCATATGCAGCACAAATCATTTCGGTGGCTTCAGCAGCGTTTTTCTTAAGATGAAACGCGAAGTGGATAGAAAATCGAATATGCTCTTTTGTGATTGCCATCGTGAACACAGCTGATTATTGAGGTTATGTGCATCAATCGCCAAATCGCATGATGTTTCGAAAGACCAAATGCCATTACTTTAAAACCGCAAAAGGGAGGAAATCTAAAGCTGAGAACTTATTTTAGAGTTTACATTCATGACATTTTTCTATTGGTGTATATAAAACTTAACAGAACACACAAATGCAGAATTAATTTTTATTTATAAACAGCGTATCAGCGTTTATACGATTCTTTTGAAAACCATACTTGATCACTAACACTACTGTGTACACGTACTCACATTGAAAAAAATAATAACCAAGGCGTTGTTTTAATCCTACACCTGTGTTTTCAATAATAATTGCGCGTGCAACAAAACTATAATTGCTGTCTGACATCGTAGTACTACAGATGCAATATTTATTCACTTCGTGTCCATACAATTTGTACAGCTCTGTTTTGAATATACTATACGGCAATATTTAGTATTATTGTTTTCCTACGTTGCACGAATGCGCAGGGGCTCATTATTTCAGTGCTTGTAGGCGGCACCTTTAATAATAGCATTATTAAAGATTTATGAGTTAATTGTGGATTGTATTTTGAATAATAAATGGGGAAGGTTTTAAAACGCACCTTAGAGGCAGCTCAAAGCCAACACGGCTATGATTGTTTAATTATTTAATATTGTACACTATTTATTTGAAGGAACCATAAATAGGTTTTTCTACTGATATCTTAAATATAAATATAATAACAAATTTGAGTTTCTACTGGTTAAAATTAATGTTTGGGCGATTTCTTCGATTCTGCGACTTCAATTCTTTATTCTATAAGATGCGACTATTTGAAAATACACAGTCCCATATCGGCACTAATGCCTAAGTAACGAAGGGCCGCTTCATGGCGCAATATTTTAAAGTGACATCAGTCTTAATACAAAATTGATAAAGAAACATAATTAAAAGTGAAGATCATTAAATAAAAAAGAAAGTTCCCAACGTAGCTTTTTGTCAAGATCATTCATAGATTTAAGAAAATCCACTGATCAAATATCTGAGAAAACTCTTCTTAAACTCTTTCATTTATCCTAAAAATTAGGTCTACTATGCCATCAATAAAATATTTTTCCGGTGTCTATTTATAAACCCTAGAAATCGATAGAAATACAAAAGAATCATCATTGAGGTGAAGATCGCTGTCGCAGAATCTTGAGGAACAATCTGAAGGCTTTTGACATGGCTTCTCTATGAAGAATAGTCAATGATTTGAGAAAGTAACACTCTTCAATTATATGCGTTTCTAACAAAATGATATCATCGTCTTTTATACTGGTAGAGATAAGATCAGGCGTTACCTTTAAACCTTAAAAATCACGAAGAAGAAGAAGACATCTATTGAATTAGGGCCGTTGTCGATAGTGTACTAATAGTCTCCACTGCAGCTTACCTCTAAATCTAAGGCCTCAAAGATCGTTTCTCCATCGATCTATTCATCTATGGCAAAATGGTGTTATTTACACCGCCACTAAGTTGCGACAATACCTCCTGTGGATTCTAAAAACAACTGTAAGAATTCGAAAGGATTGTTGTTCAAGTGAAGAAGATTATCGTCGCAGAGCCTGATAGAATAAGCTGGAGTTGCTCTTCTTTATGAAGATTTGAAGATTGATCGAAGGAAAAATAGCATTAGTAGAAATAAAAACGTGGAAATTACAGACACACAGTTTGGATGAATAAACTGAATGCTATCTATGGAGACTAGCAAAAAATTTCATAGTTTATTTGTTTTCAGAAAAATGACATTTTCTACATCATTCCGGATACTGGGGAATCGTTTTGTTACCTCTAGAATTTGAAAAACAACAAAATTACTATGATTGAGGTAAAGAGCGCTGACACAAGTGATTAATATATCGCAAAACTGAAACAACGTATTTTAGTACGAAAACATATTTATACTGTTACTAAAAAACTAAGCCCAATTACTTATCTTTGGACTTTGGAAATCAATACGAATACAAAGAAATGGTTTAACTGTGTCGGTGCTATCACCTAGGCCGCACATTTTATTGTAAGTTACAATTTAAATGGTGGAGTCATTGTGAGAATTTTGAAGCAGTTTTTGATAAGTCTTCACATGCTGTTGAGTTTAAGTAGTGGTCAATTTCTGTGCACTTACTGATTTTGCCTACTTCATGAAAATGCCAAATAATATTTGTAATATTCCCAGTTCAGAAGATAAAGTTTGAGAACTACGTCTAAATGTCGATACCATTTCTCTCGTTGTTGAAATCTGAACCATCTTTTGCTAATCGAATTAAGTTTATTTCGTTAAGAGCGCTTCAGAAACTACAAAATGGCCTTGTTACACATATTAATTGAAAGATGAAATGAATATATTAAAAATAATGTTTTTTTATCTATTAATATATTTCCATAGTTAAAATACGAAATTTTGGTGAGTTTCCTCATTTGTTACCACAACCAGAAGTGATTTGTTGTAGGTTTATGAGGGATTGCTCGCAAAAAAGTATTTTTGGCGTCCTAGACTGATAAATTTTTATCCGCCTTCCTTTTTTTCGCAAGGTGGGAATGTAGAACAAGAGCTTAACCACGGCACATTTCATATCAGCTGTCTTTGTTTACTTTCTGTTCAAATGTATAGTAGATCTTATAGATTTCCAGAGAATTTTTATTATATATTATTTATTATTATTATATTTTTATTATGTATAATTAAAATTTTTCTGTTTGTTATATGTAGATACCAAATTTAGGTCAATGTTTCCTTGTTATACAAGGTGCATTTTATTAACTATTTTCTCCGAATGTATTCTAGAGGTTTCATATTCATTTTGTCAATCTTTCTAAAATAGTGAAGAGAACAGTACATGGAGGAGTCTTACGATGTTCTTTAACTTATTTGTTAAGAGTACAACATATACTTGTATAGTTTGCTCTTTTGGTAATTATATATATTGGTCAGGTTCTAGATAAAAAGTTTTAGGGGTACATTTTAATTGTAATTAAAAAAGTTTAAGAGAAGTTAAAATAGAAACAAACTTAACTTCAGCAATAATGTGGCATAATCGCTAGGTAGTTGCCGTCATCATAACTTCCGTACTTCAGTAGACAGTTTCAAACTCAACACCCCTGTCTTTCGAAACATATTGAGGATTCCCTCAATATATCGAATTCTCGATATATTCAACATTAGGGAATTGTGACGGCCAATTCAAAGTCTGAATACCGTTTTGCATCTTCCATTACTTCGGAGTTTTGGATCATTATCTTTTTGAAAGATCCATTTGTTATTATTTTTACCGAATTATCTCTTAACTGATAGGAGACGCTGTTGGTATAGTCTTGGCATCCTTTCACCGTTAAGAGTGTATGCGAATAAGTATTAAGTACCTTCACAGAGCTACCTATTGTCGAGGCAGCACTGTTTACTAAACACCACATTATCCAATCGCAATCCATATTTTCTTCTGATGAAAAAGAATTTGTTATGGTCTTATTGTATTTGGTTTGGTGTTCGTCTAATTTTTGTTTAATTCTCACGAGAGACACAGAATGTTCTTCTTGAAAGTTGTTTTTATCCAGCACGTAACGTTAAAATTGGATTTTTAACGAATAGTTATGTTTGTATGGGACAGTTGCTTTTCCAAGAATTTTTTCGTAGACTCTTGTTTTGGCAAATTAATCACATTTTTGTGTCACTTATATCGATTCACCCGTTTGCTTGAAAAGCTCTATGAACAATGCATATATTTATCAGTCGTAGTAATAATTACTTTCGGTCTTTTTGGGTGCATGCATAAAAAAGCAGCGCATATTATACTAATTGTAAAACTTACCCCGGACACAATTTCACATATATTAACAGTTTAAGCACAAAGCATGCTGGAAAGGAATGTTGACCTTTAACTACTTATTCCTTTTACGTTTTAAGAAGGGTAGCAGGCAAGAAAATCGAACACGTTTAATGTGACAGGCTAAAGCAGTGGGTTTAATTAGGGTTTTATTTATGGATCAAAAGGAAGGATAAAGAGGGAGTAATAATAGACCGATCAATAAAAAAAAAACGTTACATCAAGGAGTTGCGACAGCGTTTGATGAGTTTTACAAATGCTGTTTTTTACAAATCCAAAAATTAAGAATAATTTAAACAAATTAACTCATTCATAAAAAATTATGTGATTTAATTTGATTATCTTAACCCAGGAAATGAAAATAAAGTGATTCTTTATTATCCTCGCATTTTTTTCCTTCAATGACACGCTGCTGTTGGTACTAAAGCATCATTCAGCAATCATAAGGGGGAAGGATGACTTCATTACCTTCATATCCTTTATAGCTAGATGCCCACATAAATTAGACATTATATGCTAAAACCGTTTTAAAAATGTTCAAACATTCCCAATTAAGCTGTAATTTAAATCTACATGTAAAGCTTTTTGCTTTCTTTGCCTACTTGAATCTATAAGGGCTGTTGAAATAATTCAACTATTTGATAAATTATCATGTTGAAATTCAAGCCTTTTTTCGGCCTTATTTATATTATTTTGGAACAACGATACTTCCATATGGTGAATCGAAGACTAGTGGTGCTGCAGAGATAGATAATGTCAGGTCCCATACATCTCAAAGAACCCGTCAGGAATTAAGGAAACTTGATGCAATCAAACTGTTACCGCACCCCACTTATAGTCCTGATTTGGCACCATGAGATCATCATCTGTTCTAATTTATGGCTAACTTTTTGGCCGGATATCAGTTTTGCAAACTTATAGGAAATATAAGGCACCCTTCTTATATCAGTTCTTTGATTCCAACCCACAAGAGTGGTACCAAACAAGACAAGACGTACGATAGGTTTATAGCTAGATGAATACTATACAAAAGTATACATTTCGATTTTTAATTTTGTGCCTCTTTCAAAATGTGAAAAAAATTGATATTAAAAATGAAAAAAAATTGCACAACCATAATAAATAAATTTTTAATCTATTTGAATTATTTACTGATTAAGATAAGAATTCTGATTATTTAAATATTAGTAAACATTCTGACAAAGTAGTTAGTTAAGTTAAGTAAACACTGTAACACCCTACACCAATTGGTAGAAAGGTTCTTGATTAAATAAAAAATAAATAAATTATTTACTAGTATTTTCTAAAGTATAAAGTTTTGTAGGACGTATTTTGAGTTTATTGAAATAAATTCCAAAAATACAGGGAGTTTCAGATTGTACTAACTTTTTTTAAACGACAACTCAGTGTAGAAGTGTAGCATTTTCATTTAAAATTGTCTGAGACTACCTTTAAGTTAAATGGCTCAATTAATCGACACAATTCCAACAGGGTTTCAAAGTCTGCATATTACTGTGGTACAGTATGATGTGAAATATTCGCATTGGGCATTCTAGGTTCAATCTTTTTTTTACCAGTCTGCCAATGATGATGTTTACTGAATCCGTTGGTCCACGAGTCGAAAAGTTGTTTAGTGTCGAAGAGCTTATGTTTTCTTTCCATTTTTGAGCTGTTAGTATAGCATACGAGTTATTTCTATTCAAAAAGGTCAAAGGTCAAGCGTTCTCAATTAATATTCATATATCAAAACAAAATCTTGCTACGTTATCCAGTCTCTTGTTCAAGAATTTCAGTATTACTATTACTTACTTCTTCACGTTCAAAGTAATAGGGATAACTTTTTCTTAGGTTTTCTCTATTGCTGTTAGACAATAGAGGATATTTAAATAGCAGTTACGAAAAGTCATGAGATGACAAAATTCACATCAATGTTACATCTTCGAAAAAGTGCTTTTATGTGAAGGTTCTTAAATTTTGAAATTATTCTGATCCATGGGTTAAATTAAAGGACTAGGGTTAGGAAAGATGGCATTTGGATGAAGTTATTTAAAACTTCGAAAGTAAGTTTAAGCATCGTCTAAGAAATTTTCTTTTATAGTTGCTATTCTATACTTGAATCTTTTCAGTGAATAACTGTTTTGATAAAAACTCTTCACTGCTGTAAACACAACAAGAAACTAAGTTTGTCTTTCTTTAATTATGTATAGTTAATAAGAACCAAATTAAAGTTGTTCGTTCAAATGGACTCTCTGATATTGTTTGTGTCTCAAGCCAAAAAGTTCTAGTTTTACTATATCATGTATACATTAAGAACTGATGTTATCCAATCAAAACCTTATGTTTTGGCTGTTGAAGCCTGAATATTTTAAACATTTTAGTCTATAACTTCTATAGATGTTTTTCTCGTTTAGGTTTTGCTTTAAGTATGTACGTTTTGGACAATTTGGTGTATCTGTATTGTTTTGTGTGTTTTCACTTGTCAATTTGTGTATATTTTCTTAATTCTATATTCCAATGTCCTTGACGTATTTGATTATTAGGGTGGTGCATTTTTTTTGTTTTTTGATGTGAAATTTATTATTATCGAGTTCCTCCAACTTATGCAGTTTTTTTTGTGGACCGTATGTGGTTGAATGTTATTCATCTGTAGTAACATCCATCTTTTATTGGCCATACCAGAGTATCGTTGTTGTAAGATATATACATACATTTTGTAAAGCTACTGACAATGAAGTTCGGTAGTTCAGGAACCGGCTCAAAGCAAACCACATCTTCGTAATTCCATCAGACATAAAGCATAACTTAGGACTCAGAACTCTTATATTTTACAATTCTACAATTTGGCCATTGAGTTAGTCTGTTTAGATTTCGAAGATAGATCAGCTTTTTATAATTGGTAACAATTTGACGAAAGAATAGCGTTTTTCCTCAACTTCCAGTAATGCTGAAGAACGGCCATCATTTCAACAATCATGTCGGCTGTATTACATACTTTTTTATGTTCATATTTTAAAACCTACCCTTTTTAATATGAAGAATAACTTATCAAATAGTGTGATTGTTTGGATAATTTATTTAGAGTCGAAGTTAACTTTTCAAATAACATAAAAACTTTTGTACTACCCTAAATTTCACTCTGTGATCCATTTCTTCTATATTGATTTTGTTTAAAATATTATTTATCAATTTTATTTGCTTTAATATTTCATTTACATATCATTCTTGCTTAAAGCGTACTGAAGGTCTTAGGACAGTTATTGACTCATCCATAAGAACATCATAAATTATAGATATGCAAAAATTGGTATTTTCTTAAAATTTAAAAAGGAGACAGAAGGTTATTTAATAATTCAAGGCACTTTAAAATGCAATATATGTCACTAATGGTGTACAAATAAGTTTCCGGCGTTTTCAAAAGATGGCGCCACCGATAAGATAACATCGAAATTGTCAGCTGTAAAAAGTCGTAGTATAGTATATGTTGACATCTGGCAACAGTATAACCTTTTAATACCTCTGACTTTTTGCTATCATCACTTAGTTTTCATCGTGTTAAGATGTCAAGTTTTGAGCCAAATAAGCGTCATTTGCGGGAATTGCTAATTTACTTCTTTAATTTAAAGAAATCTGCATCTGAGGCGCATAAGCTACTCGTAGAAGCATACGGTAATGTTAATTTGAGTGAGAGAAGTTGTCGGGAGTGGTTTCAGAAATTAAAAAGTGGTGATTTTGACGTGGAGGACAAAACACGTAGTAGAAGGCCCAAAGTGTATGATGACACAGAATTGGAAGCTTTACTGAGGAAGATCCGTGCCAAACGCAAGAAGAACTTGCACAAGAGTTAGGAGTGACTCAGCAAGCTATTTCACAACGTCTCAAGGCCCTGGGTATGGTTCAAAAGCAAGGAAATTGGGTTCCTTACGAACTGAAGCCAAGAGACGTCGAGCGTCGCTTATTCGCTTGCGAACAATTGCTCAAAAGGCAAATCGCAAAGGATTTCTGCATCGAATCGTGACGGGAGACGAAAAATCGATCCACTACGACAACCCAAAGCGTAGGAAGTCATGGGGTAAGCCCGGGCATGCCTCTACTTCGATGGCCAAGCCAAACATTCATGGCAAGAAGCTGATGCTGTGCATTTGGTGGGATCAGCTTGGAGTAATCTATTACGAACTACTCCAACCTAATTAAACCGTCACCGGGGAACCTTACCAACAACAACTGATGCAATTGAGCCGAGCATTGAAGATTAAACGTCCACAATATGCCAAAAAGCATGATAAAGTCATTTTTCAGCATGACAACGCTCGGCCACACGTTGCAAAAATCGTAAAGGAAACGTTGGAAGGACTGAATTGGGACGTCCTACCCCACCCGCCGTATTCACCAGACATTGTTCCTTCAGATTACCACCTATTCTCATGGTCTGGCTGAGCAGCACTTCACTTCTTACGAGGAATTGAAGAAATGGGTTGATTCGTGGATCGCCTCAAAAGACGAGCAATTTTTTAGACGGGGTATCCACTTGCTGCCCGAAAGATGGTCAAAAGTAGTAGAAAGCGATGGGCAATATTTTGAATAACATTATTTGTACCTTTTTTTACAAAAAATTCTTAATTGTTTATACAAAAACGGCGGAAACTTTTTTTTACACTTAATACTATACCAGTAGGATATATCTGCAAAATATAAAACACGTGTATAGCGAAAATCAATTTCAATAATAGAGTAGCTGGAATTATTCTATTTTTTCGGACTTGTTCAAGATTGCCGGTCCCATCAGATAGTTTTTAAACAATTTAGCGTTAATAATTGGAACAATAACAAATTACGAAGTTCTTGTCACTATTCAGACCAATGTTGTTTTTATACATTTGGGGGGGGGGGGGGTAGTAAAAATAATGAAGAGTAGGTGGGTAGTGTAGATTTAAAAAATTAATATCGGTAGTTAAATCGAATGTAATGTAATCAGAAATCATTACCATTTAATAAAATCATTTGATCAAATTTTCACTTTTAATCATTAGAATCAATTGATTTAAAATTGGCTCTGCCTCAGGCGGATTGTTTTCAGTGGTTCTTGAACTTTAACATTTGCATGGATAGAGCATAAAATAATCTCCGTCATTGTCCTATGCAATATCTAAATTCTCTCAAAAAATGAACTATATTACGCTAGTACAAGCGCCCATACAAACTATTCTCCAGTTACTAAAAATAATTTGAACTCGTTCATATAGTTATCTAAAACGCGTACGGGCATATGTTGAAATAATACAGGGAGGCCAATTTTTTCCCCTAATTTTAAAAAAGGCAATAATGCGAAGGGTGCTTCGAGGGTGGGAAAAATAATTTTATTAAATAGTTTAGAGGTTATACGTAAAGGAGTCCTTGACAGCCAACATGTCCTGGATGAATGAACAGAGAGTTTTGTCTGTCGAAACGTACATTCGAATCAATAATATGCTGTTCGAATCCGCTTTTAACTTACGCCTCCGCGTTTTCGATCAAAAAGAGATTTTGTGTGGTTAGAAAACTTCAGAAGTACTGACTCTATAGTGAAAAGAAGAGAAAGAAAACCTTGGAATGCGAGAACACCGGAAACTTTTATTATTACCTTCAATCAATATAACTGGAAGACCTGTGCAGTTCCTACAGGATCGAGCCACAGTCTATACAGCTAGAGCCTCATTCCAAGTGTTGTGCGAGATGTTTCTTGTGCACTTAATCTCTCAATACGGTGATTTCTTCCTATTAGGATATTTCTAGACCAAGGTTTACAAATATACCCTCAGCACACGCTGAAATGAGAAACTTCAAAATACGACTTCAACGGTTTATCCAAAATGAAGGACATCCCCTTTAAAAGTCGATAAAAGACATTTTGAAGTTTAAAGTCATGGTCTACACTTATAAAAAAGGATCGCTCAATAAGTAAGACGCATTCTCGTGCGTGACGTTGGTGATTAGCATTCATAGTACCGCTCTGACAACATCAGGATGATCTGCACGATTCCTAAGAAAATGCAGACTAAATGCGGTGACTTCTATTTACTACTTCTTCCAGTCGTCGTACAATTATATCGGATAGATAGCACGTGACCGAGACTGCTTCGCTTTTAATATCTTTGGTGCTTTCGCAGGCGTATTTTTGTAGGCATATTACTTTTCTTTTTTTTTGTATTGTACAATTTTGAAGTATATACCTCAAATTTAAAATACTGTATCAAGATATTTAGAATAATAATTGCTGTTATAAAAATTCTAATTTATATTAGGTTATTACATTGCATAAATGTCTTGCTCTCTGATACAATGGCGGTTCTCAGATGTCTATCTTTAGTTTTGGTTACAGTTTCACACTGCGACATTTCCGTCAGCCTTATCGCGTACAGATAACGCAATGTTTGGGCGGTGTTGGCGTATTATAAAGGTGTGAATTGTAGTTGACGCTATCTCTCACGTTAAACAGACTCTGTATTTCACAGATAAAACATTACTCACAGTTCATTTTGCGCCCTTAGATAAATAGCCATTGGGAATTAAAAAGCTCTCTTCCACTGTCGTTTTAGATTATTTTAGGTTGTATTCAGTCTTTGAACATCTTGCCTATTACACAGCTTTTGTAAAAACAAGTTGCCAACTTTTATATTATAAGGGTAATACTGAAAGTTTTGAGATTTCTCAAACGCACTCCGAACCGATCAACTGCTTACTAAAATTGTAGTTGTTTTGTAACTTTTGTCCTATGGTAGAAAGATTTAAAGCTAGTGTTCCAATAAATGTAAGAAGGAATCATTTTTGTCCGGTTTTTAAGATTTTAAAATTGGCTAAATTAAGAGGCCTGTTATAATGTTGGGGAATTTTACCTCTTTAGAGCAAGAATTTTCACTGGTTTGGGGAATTTAAATATAATAATTATAAGTGTATAAATAAGTTCTCAGCTTTAGATTTCACAGGACGCAAATCACCGTTTACATGTAACGTATTAGTCCGCCCTCTTGCGGTTTTAAAGAATGACATTTGGTCTTTCGAAACATCATGCGATTTGGCGTTTGATGCACATAACTTCAATAATCAGCTGTGTTCACGATGGCAATCACGCATATTCGCGTTTCATCTTAAGAAAAACGCTGCTGAAGCCACCGAAATTATTTGTGCTGCATATGGTGAGAATATGTAAGTCATGCAACGTGGAAAAAGTGGTACTAAAGATTTTGCGGAGGAGAGTTTAGTCTTGAAGATCAACCACGCGCTGGACGCCCTCAAACATTTGACACGGATGAGCTGCAGACGCGTTAGGCTGGGAACTTCTCCCACATGCGGCGTATAGCCCAGACATGGCCCCTTCCGATTATCATTTATTCCGGTCGTTGCAGCATCACTTGGCTGATACACACTTCAAAACAGAAGAAAAAGTCCGAAAATGCATCGATAACTTTATCGTCTCGAAGCCGGTGAGCTTCTATCACCAGGGAATTCGCAAGCTACCCGAAAGATGGCAAAAGGTCATCGATGCCAACGGAGAATACTTTGATACTTAAGCTTTTTTTGTTTGTTTTTAAATAAAACTTTAATTTGCAGAAAAAATCTGAGAACTTATTTATACACCTAATAATAATAATAGTACGGCTTTAACTCCCCACGTGGGAGCACGACCTGCGAACTGAGAGGTTTAGGCTCCAATAACCCATTACTCAATAAGATCTTAGGATGACTAATAAAACAACAACCGTTAGCCAAAATCGACTTTATTCATTAAGATGGTCTTCAAGAGTGATACATTCATTCCAACGCTTCTCTAACATTTCGATGCCTTTTTTGTAGAACGATTTATCTTTGGCCTCAAAATACGCTTATGTTTCGGAAAACACTTCTTCATTGGAGATAGGTCTCTTTTTCAGGAGTATTCTTTTTAAGTTTGCAAATAGGTAGTAGTCGCTGGGAGCCGGTAGATGGGGAAGCAATTTTAAATACGATTCGTTCAATTTTGCCGTTGTTGCGATGGACTTGTGACACGGTGCATTGACTTGGTGAAAAATAATAATAACTCCTTGTAATATTCGCTATTGATTACACAAGGTAATAGATGAATAAAATACTGTGCGCATCCCAAAATACGGAGGCCAAAACCTTACCAGCTGACATTTGCGTTTTTGGTTGCTTTTGCCCTTTGTTGTCCACTCAATTGACTGCCGATGTGACTCTGAAGTGTAGTGATGGATCCATGTTTTATTCATTGTTACATTCCGCATGAAAAATCCTTTTTATTGCGCTGAAACAGCTTCAAACAGCACTCTGAAGCGCCGACGCGTTATTGTTTTTGATCGACTGTGAGCAAACGCAGTATCCACTTCGAACAGAGCTTTCTCATGGGCAAATGTTCATGCGAAATGGTAAATACACTGCCTTCTGATATCTTTAAGGTGTCAATTATCTCACGCAATTTCAATTTACGATCGGCCAAAACTATTTTCTTGACTTTTTTATATTTTCTGGAACAACTGCCGAAATTGGGCGACCAGAACATTCAACATCATCGGTGTTTGTACGGTCCCGTTTAAAATCAGCAAACCACTCCTCTACCATTTGCCTCGATGGGACAGAGTTCGAATAACACTTGTCAAGCCATTACTTTGCTTGAACGGTATTTTTTCCTATTACAAATCAATGCTTTATCAACACACGAAATTTAGATTTTTTCATTGTTTTGAAAATGGCAAAAGTAGCGTCACTAAAACCACTGTAACTGGTGAATTAAACGTCAGATTGTCATGAAATTTTGTATCATTTGAAGGTTAGTACTTCCTAAAAGTCATATGGATTTGTCAATAGTGGCGTCCCATCTAACAGTCGTCCTACGAACTTATTGAGTGATGTGTTATGTTCACCCACTGTGCTCGATCGTCGTGCACTATCTCTGGTGCAAAGTGATGTGGCAAACACCGCGTCTTAGACGACTGTCGTTATTACCCCTTGTTCGAAGCGAACGCAGGTACTCAATTATTTTTAGTAACTGAGTAGGCCACCCGTCAGGCACCAGAGAGCACCGGGGAATGAACACGGGTCCGTCACCATCGCAGGCCGCCCCTCAACCACGGGCCTACGCTGGCTCGGGGAATTTAAAACTGAACAACAATCTCTTTAAGATGAATCCTGATGGTACTTCGGAAAACATGGCTGTTTAATCCTGCACGAGTTGATTGATTCTAGGAATCTTGGTAGTCATTTGAAGCACAGCTGCTACTACAGCTTTAGTCTTTTATCCGGGACTTTACGAAATTTCATTTTATTTCAAAAAATAAGTAATAATTGCGTGGTTTAAAAAACTCTTCTGAATCTGCTGAATAGTTTCTACGGACAAATGTTTTACCGCCGCACAAAATTTGATCCAGATTTGCTGCTCTATTCACACTACATGTGCTCACTAATTGGTATTTAACTCCCAAATGGACCTGTCAGTAAATTTATCCATGCTTATTCATAAGTATTACGGTACACTTTCATCGGCGACCAGGCTACATAGAGCCGTGCAAATTGTTTTCATTATATTAATTTTGGCTCGATACTTTAAAGACACACCTCGTGTACAATGAAGTAGGTGAAAACTGTTTTAGCTATAATTATTGCTCAGCTGAAGCTTAACAACTTTTATCAGTATTTTTTTATTCTATTTTTTTACTTATTTTGCAAAATCGATGTTAAGCTACCTCTATGATGTAAAACACTAATATTCATAAACATCAAGGCAGCCATACTACAATAAATATTGTGCAATTAAATGCTCCATTTTGCTGATAAGATGTGACTTATCGTCTAGTAAATAAATGCTGATTATGCAACTGTTGAAAGTGCCTCTCTATATCTGCGACAATTTTTTAGGCTTAGGTTTAGCTTTCAAAAGCTAGTAATTTTTAACTTTTATCTCGCCAGTTTTTCTATTTTTTTTTGTGGACTTTTAAATTTGTGCACTGGTTTATACATAAGTGGTTTGATAATTACTTTTAAATTATATACTCATAAACAGTGACAGCAACGTTACATATATGTTAAAGTTTCTTATATAACTGCAAATCATTTCAATATTAATTGATCTTTTAACAGTTTCTTAAATAGAAGCTTGTCGAATAACAATGCAAAATGGATAATATTGCATTTTTGTGTGTCATGTTCAACTCGACACCCTTAAGGGTACCAGAGACTAGTGAAAGAAAGGAAGTGTGTTATGTTCTTAAGGAACAATTTGACCTCATCTTGGAAAACAGCTTGCATCAAATTATCGTCAAAGTACATGATTTGATTTTGGTGGATAGACAAGTGAGAGTGTGCAAGTTCCCAGAAGAGACACTTCAACTTAACGGGATCACTTCATTTTGCATTATGACTTGGATCTGAAGAAACTTTATGCTAAATTGGTACCGTATCTGTTTATCTCAGAGTAAAAGCGAGTTACACTTTGTTATAGTGCAACATCTGCTGCTGTTTCTTTGTTAGAAAATTTGACATACGTGGTTGCAACGATGTTTTAGAGATGTGAAACGGCACATTCAACATCTATTGGATCTCTTATGGCTGTAAAAGTATTCATACAGCCAACACTCTTTCCGACTCTAAGATGAATATTCTTTTTAGGCTTCTGATACGGAGGGAAGCCTTAATCCTCGGTTTGTCCGTCCGTCTGTCAACAAGTATCAATTCAGCAATCACAAGGGATAAAGACTTGATCAAGTTGTCATTGGAAAGGTCTCGCGGAGACTGGCTCATAGCCGCAGAGTTTGTACTCTAGGTGGTTTGAGTCCTGAGATATGTCCATTTCTCAAACAAACACGTATCAAAAGCCGCAGAGAAGCTTTGCGATTGATGAACTAATCGCTATCGCTACCTTGTTAAATAATATCCAAAGTCTAGGCAATAATGGGATTTTGTCTGAACAGCAGAGTGACATTAGAAAACAATTCCGTCCGGTTTTCTTTTTCACGAAAATCTTCCAATCTTCCAAAAAGGGATATTAACTTATTTATATAGTAACTTAACCAGGATTCCCATTTTCAAAAAATAATTGTTAAATTTTTCAGTTAAGCTTTTTATATGTTGACATCAGATTGGCATCAGTAGCAATCAAAATTTTCCCAAAAGTAGAAAGATTTCTATATCTTCTTGTATGCAACTGTCCCAAAGAACGAACTTCTTTTTGAACGCATACATGTAATTTTTTAATGCATAAATATTTGTAAAAGACTCTTGAAGAAAAATATTAGGTTTGCTAAGAACGCTAAATATGTTTGCTATACGTTTAAGATTAGCCATCTATTCCTTATTCAATAAAGGCTCAACTAGGTTTTTTATTTTAGCAATAACCGGTTTAGTTTTTTCCCCGAGGTCAAAAAGGTATGTAAGAACCCTTCCTCTCGATAACCACCTGGCTTCTGTATGGGAAAAGAGATATTGATGCTGTGTGTCTATACTCATAAAATGTTGAGTTCATAAATCAACTACGAATCTATACTATATATATTAGCAGCTGTTTGTCTGTTGCCCGAACATTCAAATTGAGTAAAGTTCAAGTTTGATCATGTGAGAGTGTACTCCATCGAAAATGAGTCGACACGTTTTTCGTAAAAAGTTTTTAATTGCATAGGGGACTCCTTCAAACATGGTCGAAGTTTAAGAATCTAAAATTTTGTAAGGTTATGTATTCGCACTACAACCAATCGATAGATAATACCTAAAAAACGCATTTTTAAATTTTCCCACAAGGGGGCGTTTCCTTTTATCATGAAAAATTTAAATACAAATTTTAATTAGTTAGTATTTTTTTTAAGATATCATTATGTGTGGTATGATCTGTCTTTGGCACGGGCCTTTTTACTATCCCACAAGGGGGCGTTTCCTAGTTTCATTAATAGCATTCACCGCGCCATTCATTACAATAGAAAATATAATAATAATAATTATATAAAATTAAATTATTTAATAATATTTATGTACACTACACAAGAACTTACTAACATAAAATCACATTATATATCTCTATTTATCTTTTCCTTGAACCACATGTTATTTATATAATCTGGTAAACATTTGAAAATTTCCGCATGCTCGAGTACGTGCACAAGCACGGCAGACGTCCCAGCATCTGCCTACATTGAAAGTAATGTATTTGCCGCTCGACCGTGACGGCTTGGCGAGGACCCCGGTATTAGTTGTGGGCGTCGCAAAACGATGGTGTCCCTATGGCGGTATTCTGAAATTCTCTGCAATATATACAGCGATAAATTAAAGTTAGTTGAGCCTATTGAATCAAGATAAGATCAAATTAACATAATTTATGTACTAATGTGATAATATGTAATATATTTTTTTTTTGACATTGTATTAGTTATTGGCTTGCAGTTCTTAGTTATGCTTAGGTTTTTCTAGTTAACTTCCCATAATGGGAAACGCTAAAATATTTAATAGATCCTAGTTTGGATTATTTTATACTATATTAGAGAGAAATTCATGAAATCCATCATAAATTATATATTAAAATGTTTTTTAAAATCATTCTGCTTAATTATGAAGAACCCTAGTAAATGATTTTTTTTTACAAATTTTCCAAAAGATAATATCAAAGTAATACATTTTTGAAGTTTAATTTAAGTTGGAACTACACCATATTGCATTATGGGAAAAGAAAACACTAAAAAAGTTGATTAATATGGTTTTATTGATTTACGTTACAAAACTATAATTTGAAGTAGTACAAAATTTTACAGATTTTAGGGGCAGGTTACAAAAGTAAAAAGGCTTTGGTTAGATTTCAACTTACAGAGTTAAGAAATTAGGATATAGTCGTAATATATATTTATGTATTTACGAAAATCACATATGTAATTGCCCCTATCAACTTCAGCACACTCATAGTTTTCCTCTAGTATTTGCGGGGATATACAAGAGGCGTCGTCATCCAGCTTGGTTTGACCTGCAGGTAATTATGTCATTTGATTCGTCACTTTGTCCTTTTTGTTCTTCTTGGACCATCTCAATTTTTTACTTTTTTTGCTAATATTTAACCTCTTCTTCAAAATTTAATATATTTCTTGCGGCTTTTCACCCAAACACTACCAACACTTCCATTTTTGTTCTTTACCATTTCTCCCAATCTTCTCTCCAATCAGTACTTCTGAAAGCGAAATGTCAGTTCTTTTACTTAGAGACTGTAGAGTTAAATGACCTTTACCATATCCGTTTCATTCTACGCTTTCTCTTTGTTCTTGTGAATGTATTTGGCTTATTTCTTGGTAGAAAAATGGTTCTTATAAACCACTTAATTATATAGTCTAAAATTGAGCTAGTAGTCTGAGTGTATTTTGTATCATCGTCGTATCGCATATAAATGTGCATTGAATGGAAATCACTGCGTGGCGCTAAGTCTAACCTTGAGCCTTGTTTAAAATTATTACCACTAATGGCCACCACCTGCTGGCACTTAAAACATTGCTAGGCTGTGTTTGGACGAGACCTTTTTTGAAATGGTAAAATGTGTGTAAAAAATTTTATCCTAAAATGTCAAATAGACTTTTGATTACTGCTCGGAAAAAGTCGATATAACTTATAGCAGTTGACTTAAAGCGTCTAGTTCTCTTTCATTTACTCGTTTGATGGTTGTAGATCTTAATATTTTTTCTTTAATATTTTATTTCCGTTAATGTTTTTTTCATTTACTAAATTTGTCTCCGAACTTTCATTTTTCTTTGAATTTGCACTACTCGTTACTTCAATTTTTTTATCTTTTGCATTTTCTCTTAAAGTGTTTATGAAACATTCCTGTGCGTTTTGAATTTAAACAAACATATGATTGGTAAATTAATTATCTTTTACGTTGACATGTAACTCAGTTAATAAACGCAATGTTTGTTTCTTACTCTTGCGTTTAGGTCTTTTATCTATCAATATCTTGTATAGTGTAACTTGTAACAGAATTAACGTTCTGGGTTACTTAGCATTTAATTATTAGGCAGTTGTTATAATTGAGAAGGCTAAAACGTTTAATACTGTAATCCGGAACTAGTGTGCAGTCCAAACGGTAAAAGATATCGCAAATGTGCGCAGTTAACATTTTATGGGATCATGTGACCACTTCCGGTCTATCCGCAAGTGACCACATAGATGCCATTTGCCGTTAGCAGAATTTTAGTACAACATTTAAATTGTTAACTAGATTTTATTTCAATTTTAGTTCAATGGGATACATTGTAACCACTAATTAAACATGGTAAAATACAAAATATTTGAAATTTTATGGTTTATTATTATTTTTTTTAGTCTAAATTTTAGACTGTAAGTAGTCGAGGCGTCATTTCATAAAATTTTTAACGTTTAACATAATACTGCTCAGCTGAGCCACAATTAGGTGAACGCTAATTTCTATTACCTTGTATAAAATTACAGTTGCTTTTAAAGGATCTGCGTATTAACAATGTACGTGCGCTATATTTCCAGTGCATTGACCGGTTGAGTCACTGAACCTTGTTTTTTTATTAGAGATTACAAAGATATTTTACGAACCAACTACGTTGGTGAGTTGCCGTATATTCCTCAAAATTGTGTAGGTTTAACATTCATTAATTGGGGCTGATCCGATACGCACGTTATGGTTGATACATTTTTTGTTAGAATTTCCGTTATTATTGTACTAATCATTTCAGTTTGAATACGCTAAGCAATTTAACATATTTTTAAGCATAATTTGATGTGATAATTTATTAATGTAATAAACAAAAGAAATCAAGCTAACAAAAAAAGGAGCAAATAAAATTTAACTTTAAAATAAGAATGTAACTTTTAATTAAACACAAAGGGGGTTGTATATAGAAAAGTAGTTTTATTTATTGCACTGACATATGCACGCGTATAAAATCCAACTAACGAAGCGATTTGCTAATAATTTGGAAGACTGGCATCGGACAAAAGTATCGCAAAGAAATAATTTCCAGTGACGAAGCCTACGTTTACTTGAGCGGATTCGTCAATAAACAGAACTGCCGGACTTGGGGAAATAAAAATTCTCTGATAATCTAGGAGCGTGAAATGCATACACTAAGGACGATTATGTGGTGTGGCTTTTGGGAAAATGATGAGACTGCAGTTACCATCAACGTATAACGTTACCGTAACGTCATATCCAATGAAGATTGATGATCTTTGGTTTCAGAAGGATGAAACGATCTGCCATTTCGACGCCTTTTATGGCTACTTTTCTATAGTATTGTCGAAGGGCCCGAACAAATGATAACCATAAGGATCATAGTCGGCGCTATGGGTTTTAATTTAGTTCAAGTTATAGTGGCGACGTGTTGTCTTAAAAAAAGTATGCACTTGATAGGAACGTCGCATCCTTTTGCACGATTTTTCAAATAACTTCTCTCATAAGACACCCTCCAAGGGGCTGAACTAGTAATAGTTGTAGGGGCTCAACTCAAAGGTTGTGATTTCTTATCGTTCTATGCATTTTCTCACTTTTCCCTTTAGTTGCAACATCTGTAAAGAAATGAGTATTGTCTTGAAGAGGAAGCACACCTCTAATCGAAATATTCAGTTTTTTTGTACAATTGTTGGTTTTTACCTTCTTATCATCATTTAGACAAATTTTTGTACTCTTCCTTATATATTTTCTATGTCCTTTCTCGATGGTCAATTTTCACAAGTTTCTTTATGCTTCACTGTTTCTCGGTGCTAGAGCTAATGACCTTAACGTTTGCAACAGAAGAGGGGCAAAAGTTTTTATACAGCGGCAGTGTTTTTTGTTACGTTTTGAGATTTTCTGCTGTTAATTTCACTACTGGACAAAATTGTAATTGCCAGTTTTTAAGACAGTAGTAAACCTTTTTGATATATTTACAAATATTCATAATCTTTCGGTGCCAGACCCATATAAACTCCGCTCGTATTCAAACAAACTGTTTATATATGTATTTTTAAAGTATCATTAGCATTTTCATGTGCGGTTTTAATAATTAAAGACTTCTAATACAATTATTGGATATGTTTAGTCGAGAATAATATTAGTAAAATAAAAAACGCGTTTCCAACAACTAAAATAAGAGCTTTTCAAGGTCACAAAAAGTTAAGAGAAAAATAAAATGTAAATGTCCAAGAAAGTAAGTTATTGCAGGCAATTTGTTCCTGTGGGCTCAAAAATCAAAGTTTTACATCAAATGGTGTCTTGTGCACGTTAAAGGATATCTTCAGAAACAATTTTTGTCTTTTATGGGACACCATCAATTTTACGCTTTACTTTGGTTAGATCTTGCTTCATGCCACTGTGCTAATTTACATTAGAGATGTATAAAGGAAACTGAATCGAAGTAAATCCATTCAACTATCCCTGTGAAAACTTATTGAGCATTTATGGAACGTAAATTAAAGAGTGCTAATCAAGAATCCAAGAAAGTTAAAGATTTTAAGGAAAAATAGGTTGCAGTGGCATATTCTATTACTCAAAATACTGTACAAAATTTGATGAGTCATATTAACAGAAAAGTGTACGACTTATCCGTCTTTATAACAATGACCAATATAACCTTACGAAATCAAAAATAACATTTTAAAGAAATAACATTGATAATTTGATATTGTTTTTAATGTAGGCTCTTTTTTTTTTCTTTGTTATAATTCTATCGTGTACATTATTTAATATTACACGACACGAATATTTTTTTCATAGCTTTTATTTATCCAAATTAGTGACATATTGTTACGGGCTTCTGGTAGAATTCAATTCCTAACACATTTTCAAAACCTACCCATACTGAAAACTGACACTTTACAGTTACTGTAAATACTTCTAATGTAGTTGCTACGAAGTAATTTCGTTTTCTTATTTTCCTTGAAGATACATACGTACATACATAATTTTTAGCCTATCTACCCTTTCGGGTCTAAGGAGATTATGAGAGTTTATTTCTTTGTATTGAGTGGTTTCTTCCATACTTCTTTTCAAATATTTTTGTTTTGTGTTGTTTCTCTTGTTTGTTCTCAGGAGATGCCCCTGCACATCTCGTCTTTGATTCAAGTTCTTTTCGGTCTTCCTCTCAGCTTCTTTTTAGCAGTTTTTTCTTCATATATTTGTCTAATCAGCTTGTTATCTGTCCATACATGTCCATACCATTTTAATTGATGTTCTTCTGTTTTTTGTTCTATTCGTTTTACTTTTCGTTACATTTCTAATCCTATCCATTTTGATTTTATCCTCAGTTTTTCATTTCTATAGCTGTCATTTTCTGTCTCAAGAATTTGCATCTTCCTTATTTCTTTTGGTATTTCCGTTTTCAAGAAAAGATCGTCTTAATTCTGTTAAAATGTCTCCCCCCAATTGTGATTTTTTATTTTATTTCCTCATGCATTCTTCCATTCAATTATTGATTCTAAATATTATATTTTTGTTTTTGTTTTAATTTATTTTCTAAACATATCGCGTCTTTATGTAGTTCTTTTCCTATTATTTAGTCTTTATGCTTTCCTTGTTTATTTATAATATACATTTATTCTAATACTTTTGATATATGATAAAAAATGTCGTTTGCGTAGCACAGTTCAATTATTTTAATTTGTCCCATATTTTTGTAACTCATTTCATACGGTTTAATTTCTTACTTTCCTTCTTTCAGTGCCTCGTCTAGGACCAGTGAAAACAAAAAAAATGTATACCCTTCTATTACCCTTGATGTTTCAAATAGACTTGTTATTTTTTTGCTGTATTATGTGCATTTTTTGTAGAATCCGTATTATTCTAGCTATTGTATGTAGTACTCTTATTTTTGGTAGTGTCTCCCAGATGTTTTCTCTCTTAATTTTGTTGAACACTTTTTTATTACCGATGAAGCACAAATATACGTTTTTACCTTCTTTAATTGCCTTTTCTCCTATTTGTCTTGTGAATATTGAATCATTTACCCCTCTATTTGGCCTAAATTCAAACTGCGTCCCTTCAAACATTTCTGTAATATGTCTCAACTTTTTTCCTTTTATTCTAGCATATATTTTAATTACAGTACTCAGAAGGTTATACCTCTATAGTTCTGGCAGTTTTTAAAATATTGGGGTAATGTTATAATGCCCATTCTGCACTGAGTTCCCTTCAGTGCTTCATATATTATTTGCCTTAGCTTTTCTAGTTCTTTTTCTCATATTGCTTTCAACAGTAGTTATGTCCGGTTTGGGTGGTTTTCCTTGTTTATTTTCCTGAAGATATCGGACAAATTTAAACGAAATATGCTTCATCGCCATCGATAACCTTCTGGCAACACTTACATATATCGTTGATCTCGGCTTCATTGTGTAGATATGATTATCTACTGATGTAGTTCTGTTTCATATTTAAACTCATATTCCTATATGACATTATTTAGCTCTAGGAAAAAATGATAAGTCTCACTTGACGTATGGTTGGGACTATCTGGTGAGTGGGACAGGAGACCTAGTCAATTTATCTGTAAATTTTCTAAAATTTTATCGGCCACGCAATGAATGTGCTCGTAATGCAACTTAGTGGTTACTCTGGTGCTTTGATGTAGCAGCTCGTAATGGACAATGGCCAGCGAATCCCACGAAATGCAGAGCATCACATACGTGCAGTTTTCATTTGGACTAAAGCTGTAATATTCCCCTTTTTGTCCAATAGTTTTTTCTCACTATTAAGACGTTCTATTTCTCATGGTATAATTGAGCTAGGAGTACGTGCTGCAGCTTCCAAACGGCATCAGTGGTCGTTAAGAACACGGGATGCCTATCGACACATAACCTGTGCGTATTTTTACAAAGTGCCCCCAAGCCTGTCTACAATCTTACACTCTGTCACTTGTGAATTAGCTTCGATTAACTGTTGCAGCTGATACCCAAACGGCAAGGATCCTTTTGATTGTAGCTGTTTTTAAAAGTCAGTCTTTATTTGGAATCGTATAATAAACAGCTAAGCGCGGGGGGCTAATTGTAATTATTTTTGTAGCGACGCAATACTTAGTGTAAGGTACGAAGGTGCTTACTTATTGTGTCAATATTGACGTATTTTACTGACTAATCCATAGAATGTGTTTATTCTTTTTTGCGAGAACTAAACTTGCTAATGTACATACATATGCGTATGTTAATTAGAAAACTAAACACGAGTTATAGAAAAAAAATTCCAGCAGTAATTCAAGAACTGACCTTGGAATTCACATGATGGTGTTATGGATAAACCAAGCAAATTATTTTCGTACACAATACAAATAAATAGAAATTTTTCATTTTTTAGGCGTTAGCAGTCACACAATGAAGTTAAAGCTATACACAGACGTTCTCGTCCATTCTTCTCTTCATAATAATAATAATATTTTAAATCGCGAGATTTTTTAGTGTTGTATTTCGAATTCTAGAAATGAAAAATGTTCCTTATCTAAATTATGTTAAAACGTACAGAAAGACTAATGAGATTCTTTAAGGCGGTGTATTTACTACATCAGACTACATGCGAGGAATGTGAGAGCAGAATAAAAAAACAATGAAAGGTGCATTAACCACTAGGCTGAAGCGTCTGACGAAAGTATGTCATGTTAAATCTGGATCATGGGCTATATTTAACATACAAACAGGCAGCTGAATGTAGTAGAACGGTATTTTTAGTAATAGTCACGGATTTTTTTTATATATATATAAACACAAACCAACACGTTTTCTATTTAAAGAAGCATTAGGTGTTTCAGTAGAAAAACATTTGTGGGAGTCTGAGTTAACAAAAATGAATTATTCAAGAGTATTTTTGATGCTGAATCACTACCATTTTGCAAATGTGATGTGAAGAGATTTTTCATATTCGCGTCATTCAGTTTGGACAACGTGTTATATAGACTGATCTACTAAAATTAGTTTTATTAAATTTTTGTACATTGTTTTCAATTCCAAATAATACTTTAAATAATTACGAATATTTTTAGTAGAAATTTCAGAATTTTCAGATGTGCTGATTTGAATTATTTTTTCAACAAGTATGAGTTATAGGAACTCGGTTCGTTTCTGATTAGAACAGAACAATTCCTAAGATCATGTTGTCAAGGTCATATTTAGTAAAACAATTAAATCTCATCTCTAAGAACTGGATGACTCCTCATAGTGAATAAAATTTTAACTACATTTTTGTGTTTTCCAAGCCAAGATGTTTTGATGCTTTGTATGTACGTGGGTTGTTTGATGAGTAACTCAGTTCGTATACTCTTATTGTTAGAGGATGAGTGCAACAATTGTGCATGTGGTTTTCTTTTTATAAATAAATGTTCTAACACTAATTCATTGCTTACAACAATAATGTAACAAGGATACAATTGAAATTCACGGTTTTGTCAATTTAATTAAATATATTTTAACCACATAATGTGACATATGCTTACGAAACTATTAGGCTTTAAGTAAACAAATTCAAGAGCGACAGAACAATCATGGAGATTCGAAAATATAAATCATCAGCAAAGTCCATTATATGGTTTTAACTCAGAGACGAATGAAAGTACCCGAATTAGCACAGTTCACAGACATCTCAAATGAGCGTGTTCGCTTCATTTTGTATGATGAATTTCATTTTGAAAAACTACCTAAATTAGAGCCTCTCTAAAGAGTAGCACTCGTATACGAACATAAACCGACTGTTTGAAAGTGTTTCAGACTGATGGATTTTTAGCTGCATTGACGAAAGTTGTATTCACCATTATATATCAGAAATGAAACAACAAATCAAACAATGATCTGAATGTGGTGAAAGAGCTCCAAAAAAGGCTAAACGCTGGCTATCTACTGAAAAAGTAATTTGTTGAGGAACGAAAAGAGTCGGCTCAATTGATTATTTAAGGAAAAGAAAATCCATTGTAGGCGGATACTGCACGGTACTTTTGGAGAAATTGAAGTCAACGATCGCGAATCAACGTCGTAAAATGGCCGAGTAAAGTGAACCAACTGTCGTTTGAAAGTCTTCTGTGTTTAATCTATACGCTCGATGTAGCTTCATTTGATTATTCTCTGTAAACGAGTACTTTGAGAGACTCGAAGAAATTCACTTCTGCATGTCAAAAAATAATATACAAATAGTTGTTTTAAATATAAACCCATTTTACACATCAGTTTCTGTCTTGACAGGTTCACATTCTTGCAAAATAATCTGAACGAATCGAAAGATATAAATATTATCCATTAATAAACATCAAGTTTTAAGAGTGAAGTGTAATGACCCTAGTTGGAAGGTAACGGATTATTGATTAATGAACATAAGTCACCACAGTGCAATATGCATAACATTTTTGGGTGCACAAGGGAACCACTGTATTTGTAGACGCTCTACTAACGAAGACTGCGAACATTATCTGATTATGAGCGACGTTAAAGGGCGGTTTGTAAATTTTGCAAATAACTCGTTTATTACTCGGTCTGAAGAAGTGTCAGTGCTATAAATAGAAGCTCACAGCGAGGCCAATGACGTCAGAATATAAAAGTTTGTTAAAGTGCTTAAGTGGAAATTATGTTGCCCCTTTTTGCTAATTCTATTTTATTTAAATGAGCTGCTCCGTAAGAACCTGTTTGGAGTAGAATTATAAAAGCTAATACAATTCTCCTAGATTACCATTTTATAATTTATTAAAATCAAGAAGCAACCAAGCTCTTAATGGAATAATCAACGCGTTATAAAAATATCTGTAGCTTATTTGAAATGCCGAGAGTCCGTATTGATTTAGTGATTAAAATTTTTGAAATGCCGACTTCAATATTTGATTTTGAGAAATAATTAAGAATTGAGCAAATAGCAGGTAAAAGCCTAGGTATCCTTTAAATACACGTCAAGGATTTATTACAAGTTCGTTTCCGGCCATCGTACTATGTAAATATTCTTACGGTTGGAGCACATGATAAAATCATATACAGAAAAATGTAAAATAATGAGGGGAGTTATAACTAACATTGTATTCTTTGAATATTTTATGACTTGTTTTAATTTCTACGAAGAATAAAAACGAAAGAACACTTAAAATAAATCATACAACACAACATACAATAGTATTTCTGGAAAAAAATGTAAGTGTAGGATACCCGAAGTGTAATCGATATTCTTTATATAACTACGTTTTACCAGCATGCTCATTAAATATGTTTGGCTTCTCTATTTTTATGGAAAATTATAAGAAATGCTAACTTTTCCCATTTGTATAACCTTTTTTATAATTTAGAATCAAATAGTATAATGTGTATTCGGTATTGACATATACCCGATACATTTTATTACAGAAGACGTACCAACTAACCGGATTTATCTGTAAGAGTCGTTTGGTAATTATTTAGCATCTTGACACATTCAAGTCGGTTGTTTTATAGAAATAGTTGTAATATAAAATGTATGTTATCCTCACTGAGGGTTTTTGAATGCCCTTAGTAAACTCGAGAATTGATGTATAGGAATAGCTTTTGGAGTGAGCTAATAGTTATTTTAATAACGTAACCTTTCTAGCCCTATTTATTCAGTAATTGAAGGCGCATATTTTACAATTTATCTTAACAGACAACAACCTGCCAAATTAATGCGTTATAAAAAGGAGGGTGGAATTCTTAGTGATAACGAACATTTTTGAAATACAACCATATTTACAAGTTATTTGCCTCAACTTAATTATCATATATGTAGATTTTGTACTTCACTAAGATGAATTTGAAAATCATGGGATGATATGATGGGTCTTGATGGGATGACAAAATGGCTGTACCATCATCGTATATTGCAATGGTCATTAGCCTAGGTATAAGTCAGTGGTTTCCAACCTTTTTTTTGGCTACACCCCACCTAAACATCTCCAAAATGCTGTAATTCTTATTATGCAAAGAGTGGAGGAAGCCTGAAATACCTCCAATTGTTAAAAACCCATTCTTAAATTGTCCTATTGTGAGGCGTGTACCTTCCCTTTAAGAACTGTAATTGTAGGTAGACCAGTACAGCAGTGGTTTAAGCATGCTGCCTTGTGGCATTTTACAATTAACTCGGAATAAGGTAGTGTTCTCACCATGTGTTTTAATTAGAAAGGGCCTGTTGGTTAATTACTTATTTTACACAGTAAGCCTTCATACCAAACCCTATCAAAGGCCTCGCTCATCTCGTGAAACACCACAGAACACCTTTCAGTTACTGACGGGTTAGTTATTTTATTTACTAATCTAATTTACTTTGTTCAATCTTAAAGTGTTGCTCACAAAAACCAAGCTAATGGAGTGCAAGTAAATGATTTTGCAAAATTGTCGGTCTGAGTTTTAGTAGTAGTTTTTCAAATACTCCTGAACGAGGTCATCCCTGCAGATAGCTTGTTAGATTTTAAAATGAGTATTAAAGTAGCAACCTTCTACAGGTCTCTGGACCTTGTCATATATTTATTACTTTTTTCGGGTGATTACTAGTGATTAAGTCATAGTCTAGTGATTTGTTGCATATTAGGCCTCTTAGATCTTGTTTCTTTGCTTCTGAAGAGTTTACTTGGTAGGTAGGTCTGAAATGGCGCCGTTAGAAGCTGTTGGCTTTTCTTTTTCTCAGGTAGTAGCTTCTAAAAATGAGGTTCGAACACAGTTGCTTTTCAGTAGTTTTTTGGTCTTCTTTGGAAAGAGATGGGATGTGTTAAATTGTTTTGTTTCAGCTTTGTTATAGCTTCAGTAGGAGCTAACGTTTTTAGATAGCGTATTAAATCGGCTGATTTTTGTTGTTCAATTTAAATGTGTTACGCCAATTGAAGCTCTGGTAGTTTGCCATCGTCGTCTTAATCGCCTTCTTTGCAATTTTCTTTTAACTACTATTTGGCAGTCATATTCGGCCTCTCTTACAGTCGCATTCCAGGCTGCTTCTTGCATTCTTGATTAAAATGTTCAACTATGTTCTTCAAATCTCTTCCGTTTGTACCTAAATTTCTACAGGTATGGATTCTTCCATTTTAGCTTTAAACTAATTCCAGTCAGTTTTTCTGGTAGCAAGAAATGGTGGCTTTACTATGTAGAATATTTGAGTGCTGAAAATAACTAGAACTGGAGAATGGTCTGATGAAAGGCCAAGAATTTGAAGGAAATTTTTCTTATATTTTTAATAATTAAGAAGTTCAGGAGAGTTGACACCAGAAGGACAATAAGCTGGTTTCCTAGTAGAGATAATATTTAAGATATGTCAGGTTATAATTTTACTACCCATTGGTCCTGGAATCCCAGGTGGTGCACAAAGTGTTGCTGAGAAGGTTAGTGGCCCTAACCAATCTTCAACTACAACTGATGCCGCTTGTAAATGACACTTCGTAGTACTTGTTCATTTTGTGATGCAAAAATGGTGCCAGCATGCCTGGTTCCATCAGGATGTTAAGTTACATGTTGTAGATAGTTTAGTTATCAATTGTCGAGTAATTATTCTCGATAAATTGAACTTCTAAAATGGCATAACACTGACGTCGTGTTGTTGAATGAATGTTTTAATTCCAAGGTCTTGTTGTAGACCCTTGGAGATCCACTGAAATTGAGCCATTATGAGAGTTTGGAGACCAGAAATGATTGTAAATTTAGCATAGCTGACGTTTGTTCCAAAAGTTTGTTCATCATCTGTTTAAGTTCATGCATATCATTAGCTAGAGGAGATGACTGTGTTTGTTGTCGATGTTTGTTGTTTGTCTCTTGTACTTGGCAAGCTCTATTACTAACAATTTGTTGTTAAGCCTAGTTGAACTAGTACCAGTAGGCCTCTGCTTATCTTTGTTCTAGTTGTTGACACTTTTTATGTCTGAGTCGTTGGAGGGGTTTTTTTTTTGTTCTTGAGAAACCTGAAGAACTGAAGCTTGTGATTGTGATGAATAGAAAATATTATGCAATTGGTTTTGTGTTGGAATTTTTACATATTTCGTTGGATTTACTGTATATTAGTTGGCGGTGATTAATAACTTAATGGTTATAGACAATATGCCCAATAAAATTCTTATCCTAAGAACCGTTGACCTGGAAGTCACCTAGGTTGGTGTGCCGCCTGATTTCACTATGTACTAGCGATACAAAATTTTTCATCTTTTTCTTTTCTACTTTATATATTGGTGCTAGCTTGTTTCTATCCATACAGTTGTGTGGTACTATGGGCCATGTTGGGCAAACACCGGGAGGGTGACTAGCGTAATCTGTCTATTTTAAAAGAAGAAGAATGTACTTCGCGTCCTTCAAAGGCGTTTGTATGACGGTCGGAAATCATTTAGAGGTCGCTGTTGTCGTTGACCGCCTCGCATCAATGCAGCAGGTCGAGGTCTTTACCCAGCAGGTATCGTGCTCACCGATACGAAATTAAAATGCCAATAGTAGAAATCTAGACCTGACCTTACGCAATATGAGGAAAGTATGGCACTAATTGCTAAACTATGGCGGACTATAGCACGTAATGTTTCCTAGCGGCCACTCTTTTTAAATATAAACCAAACCCAATGCGCTTTGTAATCGTTTAAACTTTAAATATTTATGATCTTTAATAAAACGAGGTCTGGCAGCGGCCCCCGTTACTGAATTCTATATGTCTGTCGGTCTGTCTGTCGCTGTCACAAAATTATGGATTTTTAAAATTTTAAAATGGATTCTTATAGGAAATTTTACGCTGATTTCAAAATCGAAATCAAAAAGTTTCTATCTCGAATAGTTTTCGAGATATTCGACTTTGGAATTTCGGGAAAATTTCGACATTGCGATTTTATGAGTAATTCTTAAAGAAAATTTTACGCTGATTTCAATAATGAAATCGAAAAAATTCTATGTCGAATAGTTTTCGAGATATTCGACTTCGAATTTCGGGAAAATTTTCGACATTACGATTTTAAATGTGATTCTTATAGGAAATTTTACGCTGAATTCGAAAATGAAGAAAAAATTCTATGTCGAATAATTTTTCAGATATTCGATTTCGAATTTTCCCGAAATTCGAAATCGAAATCGAAAGGTTTTTTAAAGTTCGTTCTGGGATTGCTTACAGAGCAATCTCTTCGCCGGCCCCATGTTTTTTATATATAAGTTCTTTATTACCCGCTCTCAAACGAAAATTTTCCATCGCTTGCGGTTCCGGAAATATATTACCTCGGTCGCGCCTGCCGCCGGGCCGAAATTTGTCCTTCGGAGGCGCTCGGGTCGGCACGGAAAGGCACGAACAATTTTTGCTATATATTTGTGATGTCAACGTATATTTCATCAATGTGTCAGAGCGAGACGGAATTAACTGACGCGCAAACAAAATTATCGCGGGCACCGTCGAAATTTCTCTTCTGTCTGCTAGGACGTCGGTTTTGGCCGAAATTAACTCGCGAATACTGACCGAAGGAATAATCGTCGAATTGTGGGTGGCAATAACCATGTTTTCCGACTTATTTTTTTATTTTTCAAAATTACGCGACCCAATCCGTGGTTACTTTTTAGTTCATTCGAAAGTACGTATTTTTTTCTTATTTATCGTCAACAAAAACCTAATTCAACAATTATTTGATGAATAAAATATAGGGCTCCTGGACTATCATGAAGATGAATGCCGGTTAACAGTTGCTGAAATTGCTTCTGAGATCGGAATAAGCAATGTCAGTTCTCAAGCAATCATTTCAATTCTATACAGCTACTCAAACTCGACAAAAAAATTAAAAAATTGTTCTAGACTGCACTAGAACATACTTTACACAACCCGGATTCATCGCCAGATTACCATTTGTGTGGAGCACTAAAAGAAGTACTTGGAGAGAATTAGCTGATGTCATCATTTTATGATAGCGGTATTAAAACTCTCTATCCTTAAGGAAAAATGCATTGTTAAGAGTTTATATAGAAAAATGACGTTGCGTTTTTGTCTTTTTATGATGCTTGAATAATTGGAAAAAATAATTTCGATTTACAAGTTACGCTCAGAAAGTTATGAGATTCCAGGAAATTCGTTTAATTGAAGATATGTCTATATACCCTTAATTCTCTTCAAAATAACTTCTTTAGGCATCAGTACACAGTTGTATCTCGTCTGTAACTCTTTAACTAGAATATCTTTCAGAGTGCTTGTCGCAGCAGTCTTGACATTTTTAATAGTCCCAAATGGTATCCTTTCAAGTTGGATTTAAGACGGGATAACAAAAAAAGTCGGGTGGGGCCAGGTTTGAGATGTAAGGCGGTTAAGGCAGCGTTACCCTGGTTTGTTTCGCCAGTAACATAGCTCGGTGGATTGCCGTGGTGAAGAACCTATATTTTGCCGATGTCCGAAAAGATACGCGTGTTTCTTTTCTCCTACTGTTGAAGAACTGCCACGTAAAACATAGCGTTGTGTATTTATTCGGGTGGTACGTACTCGTGAATAACACTTTTTAAAGTCAAAAATACAATTTGCCACTCAGAGCCCTGTCTTTTCGTCTCCGGATTGTACTCGAGAACTCACACTTTATCACCAGTTATAACCTTCTCCAAAAAAGCAGGCTCACTTATCACTCGGTGCAAAAATTTATAAGAAATCGACACATGGATTTTATTTTGTTCGTCGTATTAGAAACCAGTTTAATACAGACTTTGTATATTTATGAATTTTGGAAATCCCACTTCATATGCTATCACTCTAACATTCAGACGTCAGTCAGAGTCTAGCACCGGTTTCACCTTTATCATATTGCCTGAAATAAAGCATCCTTTCCATAGGCTTTCTGTATCATAGCATAATTTTGGTTACAGATCTTTTGAGCTGTATATGTTGTTCCGCGTTCTGAAAGCTCAGAGACAAATGAGCTGAGTCGGACCGTTTACCTGACATCCCCCACCAACCGTCAAGTCTGAAGACTTCGCCCTCAACCCTTCTACTTGAACCAAGAAAATTCTTTCGGGCGTACCTTACATATTTGATTCATCCACATATTGGGTTTGTTTCTTCAATCTAAAAAGTAAATATATTTTATCACACAATTTGAAAAGTACTTATCAATCTAAAAACTAGATTTTGGACCTTAGAGCTTTTATCGTTGGGGCGCACATACCAGCACTGCAGCTTCAAAGGCTTATTGTGCCTACTAACATGTTACTTAAATTCTACGACGTCACATATATCCATGAGTTTTTAGCGAGATTTAAACTCGCCTACGCACGTGCTGAGTTCGGGGACAGAGGAGCATTTGCTGATCGACTACAGCAGCGATCCGACCTTAGAATTTATTTAATACTTTACTTTTTGTTGTAAGTGATCCCAACAACCAATCTGGATATGTCCAAACGCAAAAGAGTAAAATTAAGGTTAAAACAGCTCTACCCTAATGTTTTGAAATCATCTATATCGTTTGCCATAAAGTATTCATTGATGTTGGTGAGCAACTCTAAAGGTCAAAACAGGTTGGAAATGTAAAATGGAAGTCCCACTTCGGAATGAAAAGATATCTTTCTATATTTTCAATTTTCTGCAGACACAACATTCTTGAAGTGTATAATAAAATAAATGATTCTAAAACAACATTATGTTGCTTTTGTTAATGATTTAGATGCGTTGCAAATAGATTAATCATATTATACCCTATCGTGTATTTGGATTACAATTGTTGCTTTATTTTTCGATAGAAACATAACTGCATTATCACACTCGGGGATTCAAGCATCATTCATTTATCGCGTTGGCTGTTAAGAACTTAAGTCTGGTTTTACGCGTACTAGCGTGTTTGAGCGCTCCCTTCGTTATGTTGTATGGTAATGTATTCTTAAAATTATGTAACACTTCACTTATTTAAATGTATGAACCTTCTGAATGTTAATACGGCGTGACTGGGATGGTAATGTTTTGCAGCATGCGTAGATTCTTTAATGTTTCCAAATATGTGGTTTGATATGTACTATAGTAATGTTAAATAACGACTATGTAAGACAGGCAAATTTGTCTCTAGGATTTTTCCTTCCGTTAGTCGAGCATTTTCTCTAAAATTAAGTTTTAAAAGAGCATAACTATAGTATGAGTTGTAGTGATCAATCAGGATATTTGGCTGCTTTTATCAAGCGCCTTAATCCTCTCGTAATTTTAAAGGTTGCAAATGGATGGACACCATGGTCTTGAAAACTGCTGTAAAGTTAGAGGGCGCACTACAAGTTAAACTTCTGGTTAATTAGAAAGTAGAAAAATCTATAAAATATCAACTGTTCAGTACTAACCTTTTCTTCTGCTCAAGCACCTGAAATGAATATGTGGATAGTTGCCTTAGTCACCTACAAACTATTTCAAATTCAGGTTTTTCTACCTTATCACACATTTGAACCTATCAAAACGTGCTCTATATTGCAAAACTTTCCTAGTACCCTATATGTCTTTTTTTCTTATTTTTACCTCTCCCACAGTGTAGTGTTTTACTGCTTCAATCTTTTGTGGTATTTGTTAATAGGTTTTTCCTCAATCAGTTCCACCATCTATCCGTTACAGGACTTTTATTTCATACTTCTTTTCTTACGACTTTGTACACATTCTAACCAAATGTGAGACTTCCAAGTACTTTGTTTGTTTGGTTATTCAATTTTCTTTTCCTCCAGTTGTTGAGCATTTATTACTCTTAGAATTGATATCCACTTTCAGATGTTTTTTTCTCAGTAGTATCGAAAACTTGAAGGATATATTCGCTAATTTGTTTCATTACTGTTCTCTGTCTTTGTAAATGGGCGGTTGTAGATCTTATCCAACTTTTTCTCCGCATTAATTTTGCTATTTATGTTATTATTTTTTTTTGTTAGGGAACGGGATTTTTATTTCCCTATCTATTACCGCTTATTCGTTTATCAATATCATTTTTATTATTGGTATTCTTCTGGTTGCCATTGAGTTTAGCAACCTCGAAAATTGGTATTGATTGTAGTTCACAAAGCACCCAGTTGAACATACATCCCATACCTTTTCGAGAGGACGATGACGTTAACATATCTGATTTAGAAGGAAATGGAAACGAATAGAAGCAGTTATCTTGCCGCCAGTTTCTTTGAAAACAACAATGCTAGAGAAAACAAACGTTGCCGAAGGAATAGTTGAGAGAAAGTTTTTGTCAAGTCGACAGAAGAATCTTTAAACCGAACATTAGCCCTAAATGATAACTTCTTAGGCACTTTGAACATGTCTACACGCTGAACTTGCCTGACCAAGTAGTTCTAATAGTCGGTTGAACAACTGCGTAGAAATTATTCGTAATAAAAGCGACCTGGTGACTATGAATTGCTTTGAACTATTGTCGCCTCTTCTCTCCCTTATACCTTTTGATCAAAGGTCCTAAACGGTGTGAAATTTGTTATAAAATAAGATCTCTGCACTATTTTCACTATTTTAGATAAGGCAACAATGAGCTTTCGTATCGTTTGTAAATTGCTCTACTGCCACGTATTTAACCTAAAATTTAAACAAGTTTGGGGATTCCCCTAAAATGTTGCGTTTTATCAATAGGTCTGGTTGGTATATTTAAAAGACATTAAATTTTTATCGCAGTTTTCATTGCAGTATAATTTTACTTGCATTTCTCACATTGGGAGCGTTTTCTTAATAAATTATCCCTCATAATACGTCCTCAAGGATTCACGCAATTAGTTAGCCTCATTGTCGCAATTGATCAAAGGAATCCAGTTCATGATTGAATAAAATGTCGCGGACTAAAAATTGACCCAAATATCACTATCAGTTTCTACGCGGCGTTGGCAAACATTTTCATCCGATAAATTAGCAAGAAAAAGTTTTTGCAAATGAAATCAAAACTAATTTTAGGCTTCTGCCAACTTCATTAAAGAACTAATGTCGAATTTTATCTTATAATAAACTCACATTACACTTTAAAAGTTTCTGTCAGAATTGATTTAATAATTTTTTTATTTGTATAGGGGTTAAAATAGCATATAAATTTCAACCGAACTCCATCTGTAAAGAAACAAAGAAAGTACAATTTTTAATAATTCTCTAATAGGGCGCAAGTTTGAAAACATTGCTGAAAATAAATACAAGAGATCAAGAATTTAAAAACTTCACAAAATATTTGGGGACTGCATCGCAAATATTCTTTTTATAATTAATTTTTTCTTTTAAATACTTAGCGCTCTATGCAATGTAAGAAGAAACTTTAGAGTTAATTAAGAAATAATATTGATAAATATCGGTGATGGTGAAGTAAGACAAATATTAAGTTTGAAAATTTTAAAAAGAAGACGGTCTGGTTTTGTAAATTAAAAATTAAATGAAACATATACGATTTGTTTTTTTGTTGTACATTACACATATAAGCAGTAAATGCAAATTCGAAATTCGAAAGTTTCGCGCTAAAATTTATTAGCGCTAGACGGTGGGTCGTTGTACTAATTCGTCGATATCAGGTCGGGTATTATTCCAGATTTATGATTCATCCCTAATTAATGTAGTTGACTGGTGTCAGATTAATTTTTTTTGCGATTTTTGTTAATTAGACACTTCGCACTGGTTTCTTTCTCGTCATCGTTAAGGTACAGTAGTCCCGATTACTTTTGTGTATGACTTTTTCATGCGTATAACCTCAAATTCCCGTTTCTGCATTTTTTATGCCGAGACGGCGGTTCCCGCTTGCTCCTTCATTAGTAATTTTGAACCAGGTGTGCCGCACAATAAATAAGAGGCATGGAAATGGTCGAGTGGGCGCCCCACGAGGAATCCCTCGGCTCGATTGTGGAAGTGCTGCGAGACTCGCTCGTGCCAGACAGCGAGATCCAAAAGCGGGTGCAGGAAAAGATCGCTATGATGCAAAAACATCCAGACTTTGCCAACTATTTGCTGTACGTGCTGCGCAATCCACAATGCTATGAAGAACATGTCCGCGCACTCAGTGCTATAATTCTCAAAAACAACATATCAACCACCTATGACACAATACCTTTTCCAGTGCTGAATCTGTTGCGACAGCAGTGTTTACATTTAATGTTGGATACATCCAAGGATGTTCGAGCTAGTGTTACCACGTTGATCGGTACTCTGGTGTGGAAAGGCAGCATATCGAGTTGGCCTGATCTAATTCCATATCTGTGTAACTTGCTAGACTCCACTGAGAGTCAAGTTAGCGAGACCGCTTTATCAGCTCTCTTTAAAATCTGTGAAGAATATCTATCAAAAAGGGGCACCGAAAAGGAGGAATCAAACGAATCCATCAATTCACTAGTGGCTAAGTTTGTATCACTAGTAACTAATGATCGTGTTGCTATACGTAGGAATTCTATCAAATTACTTAATCAGGCTATGCAGGACTGTTCGTCTTCTACGAAGCTGCAAGTTGACTCAAAAATGTATCTAAACAACCTGTTCCAAATTATTAAAGATGATGATATTGAAGTGCAAAAACTGATATGTCAGGCCTTTTGTGTGTTTGTGGAATCACGAGATGCTGCAATTTTATCCCACATGCATGGTGTTATTGAGCACATGCTGCAAAAAACTGTGCACGAGGAGAATGAAATTGCCCTTCAAGCGTGCGAATTTTGGCTAGCGACGTCAAAGCTGCTCACATGCCGGGACATTTTGGCTCCATATATCGATCGCCTGCTTCCGATTCTTTTGAAAAATATGAAATATTCAGAGTACGAATTGGATGCGTTGAAAACTTGCATTGGCGTCGACGAGCACTTGGAAGACAAGCCGGAAGATATTCGCCCCTTCAACATGCGCACTTGCAGCCAAGATGAGGACGACACTGATTTTGACCTTTTCAATGGCGAAGGTGACAGTTACGAACAGACCGACGCAATTGGGGAGCCATATGTTGGCTGGACCCTGCGCAAATGCAGTGCTGCTTCGCTCGATGCTCTTTCTCTGAAGTTTGGCAATGACATGTTACCTATCTTCTTCCCACTTATGAACGAGGCGCTCGGCAGTGAAGACTTCCTAATCAAGGAATCTGCCATTCTTGCACTGGGGGCTATCGCAGATGGCTGCATGGGTGGCTTGAAACTCTACTTGCCTGGTTTAACAGATTATTTGCTGAGGTGCATGAACAGCCCATACTCTTTAGTTCGTGTGATCACCTGCTGGACACTCAGTCGCTACATGTCATGGATGATGGAAGAGCAGTTAGCTGAAGGGTTTTTCATTCAGGTGTGTTTATACGATAAACTATTTTAATTTTTTTATTTTTGTATGTCTGTTGCTATAATTGAAGCCTAAATTCTTTCAAAGTACATGAAGAATTGCACTGAACTGGTTATTTTATGGTATAACTTATTCTACAAATATTTACCAATTAATTAAATTAAACGTATGTAATTAATTTTTATTGTATATATATGTCATGTGACCGTTACACCAATATAAAAGTTAGAATTTTATGAAGATTATTTAAGTACACAATTTTTTAGATAGATGTTTACAAAATTTTATGATTTTTTTATTATTGCAATTTTAATGGTTCTGGCAGATATGTAGAATTCTCTCCTAACTTTTTATAACTTCTGTTTGAATGTAGATTTTTGATATAAAGCACGAGTTTTTGTTTGAATTTTAAAAATTTAAATCTAACCTTGGCATCACTTAGATAGCCTTCAATTATTAGATATGTTCTAACATTTACAGTTTTCTTTACACAACCTGGAGCATAAGTTTGATCTTTCTTTTTAACTATCACACTCGTATTTTGTCTTATTTTAAATTTTTTTCTCGTGTTTCTGCTTTTGTTATTTATTCATTTTTTGTTTCCAGTTCAATTAGTAGCTGTTTTTCTTTTTTTTTATATCTGTTTTATTATCTAGCAATCGGAATTAACACTCTATGGGCTAATTTAATAACTTAGAACCTTAATACTACAGACCATATTAGTGGAACACTTTTTTAATTTTTGGTTGCCTTCCTGCTCCAGAAGTGGATGAAGAGGTTATTGTGTGTTTCTAGCTTGGCATGGTGTCTATTGCTGAATGACATTTTGGACAAAAGGGATACTGAAATCATTGGGGTAACATTTGGTTGGATTTCTTTTTGTAGTGCCTATTTGTTTAAGATGTTGGCAACTAGCATGGCTGTTTTTATCTTATTAATAACTTTGAAAATAGATTGTAGTCAAGGAAAACCATTCCTTTAGATTGTCTTCGCCTACTTGAAGGGTTAGGTTCTGCGGTCTGTTCTGTTTTAATGTTTCATGGTTTCCGAGAGATTTCTACATCTTGGGTTCCTCTTGAATTGTACTGTATTGCTAATTTTGGGAGTCTTATTGGGCTCATTCTGTCTACATGTTCCTTCCATCTTGTCTTGTAATTGATTATTTGGATTTGTATTGGTTGTACTTGTAGCTCGTTTCTGATTTGTTCGTTAGTAAATCTGTCTTATCAGCTGCATCCTTTGACTCCTCTTAGGAACCTCATCTCTGCGGACTAGGTTTTCCTATAGTCCCTTGTTGTTAATGTCGCTGCCATAATGTGGTTATCACCATTACTTTGTAAAAATTTTATCTGTGTCTTCTTGCTTGTTTTGTTTCTTAGTGCTCTTCTTATAGTACTGCACATTTTCCGAAATGTGGCTATTTGTTTGTCGATGTCTTGGTCATATTGATATGAGACATCGCAAGTATCTGAAATTTTGTGTTTGTTCTTAATTAGTGTTGTTAATAATAATTTTAGATCTTATGGGTTGTTTTCCTGGGAAGGCCATTATTTTTGTTTTAGTTGTTGATATTTGGCAGTTGTAATTTTTTGATATGTTGTAGATTGCTTGTAAATTATCTTCTGAATTTGCGATTATAGTCTGATCGTCTGCAAACAGTATTGTGTTGACTTATGTATTTGTATTTATTTGGACTCCCTTTGATAATTCTTGTTTCCATGTCTTTATCATGCCGTCAATATTAATATTCAACAGAATGGATGATAGGCCACACCCTTGTCTTACACCTTGATTTGTGTATGTCAGGCTTTAGCCTTTGTCATTGTTTTCTATAGTGATTTTGGTGTTGTAGTAAAGACTTTTTATTGCTTTTATCAGATGAGATGAAATTTTTTTTTTTCTAATATTGACTGTAGTTTTGTTTTTGTGACTTTGTCGAATGCTTTAGTGAAGTCGACTAATGCTATATGTGTTTCTAAATTATGTTCTCTACGTTTTTCTATGATCGGGTTCAAGGTGAGAACAATCCTTCAAATTGTATATTTTCTTTCTCTGCTGATGTGAATTTTACTTGGCAGAATTAGTTGTAGTGCGCCATATATAGATTTCTTATAATTGCCTAGATATTCAAATGAAAGCTTTCATTTACTGATTTATCCACATTATTTTATAACTATTGTAAAATATATAGAAAATTTTCAACAGTCTACATGAGCAGTTTATCAGTTTTCACCATCGAAGAGTCGCTTGTGCAAAGGAAATAGTCCAAATTCAATTATTTTTTTTTCTTTGCCAAGAACCTTTGATACTTTGGTATGTTCTTTCCCTTGCCCTTATTCTTTCTCTAATTCCTTTGTTTGTTATTTCTGGTTCTTTCGAAGTTATCTCCAAATCTCTTGCATTATACTTATAATTATACTTATACAACCCAAACCATTTGTCTTTTTTGTGAAAACCATAACACTTTTTCATTCTGTTATGCTAGCAACAGGCCGCGCAAAATGCGTATTTTGTATTCCAATTTTTTGTTGCGTAAACAGTTTTTTTTTTGGTATCTTAAGCTAGCTTAATGTCGTCACATTAGGAGGCAAGAGTTATACTTCAGAAGCATAAATGGCGCTCATAATTTAATTGTTATGCGTGCCAATAATCAGAAATGTTTTATTTTTCTTCAAATTTGTGGTGTTTTATACCTTATATGTCTGCAGTAGTACAAAACTCATTTGTTTGTTTTTGCTGTACTCTTTCCCTTTAATCATAGTCGTAATCATTTTTTGGGTGGTTCTGTAGAGTTCAAATCAACAGATAATTTTTCACCTTGAATGTCGACGAGTTCTCTTTTGTAGTTTTCTTACAACGTATTTTTGGAATCACCTATGTTATTCTTGCTTTGTAGAATTTTTTTAGTTAGGCAATCTGGATTTTTGGCGCTTTACTGTATATGTGTACAGAATAATACCTTTGGTCTCCTGTTGCCAATGAGTGATGTAATCAGATGGAGATTATCGATTGCATATAATTGAAAAACATCCATTCGTTTCTTAATAATTTTGTATTTATGTTGTAATTGGTTTCAATGACATAAAAATGATTTTACTTTATTAAAGTAGGCATAATATTTAACATTCAATTTCAACGACATTCATTTAATTTTTTATCCCTTAAAATTGATGAATCTTTAATAATGCAACTTATTTTCAATAATATCTGATTATTCTATAGTATATCGACGTTACAGAAAGTTGCTTTGTTTTAGCTTCATTATTTATTACTAACACGCCTCCTTTAAAAGTGCGTGTGTAATTGACCCATTAGTCAACCTTAGCAAGTGCAATTACTGACTCACGTGGAAATTTATTTAGTCTTAACTACAACTGAGATAATGTGTGGAAAATACAACTAGAAATGGTATTACTAATGTTTGACTGTTTTGTGATTAAAAATGATAAACGTACAAGTATGTTTTGATGCGCAGCTTGGTTTGATATAAAAAGAATTTAAGTTTTGTTTCTTCCTCCTGGGCGTTTAATAAATACACTTGTCTCGACATTTCTCCAGGTTTTCAATTCCTTCGCAGAAGTGACTTTCTTTTAATACTCGTTTAGGCTCTATCATTTTTTTTACACGAATAGGACGGATACGAGAAAATTTAAAACCTTAAAATCTTATTCAGGCTACCAAAATAGTGCAATCGAAGTTGATTGAATTTAGGCTTGGCTAAAACATAACAAACTGCACAGATCTGTTATTTCCTGTAGGTAATGACTGTGCTGCTAAAGCACTTTCTGGATGACAACAAACGTGTGCAACGAGCGGCGCTCTCCGCTTTTTGCATATTCCAGGAGGAAGCCCGCATGAAGCTGATTCCCTACATCGACTTCATCCTTCAGGCGTTCCTGTTGTGCTTCAAGAAGTACAAATTTCGGAGCTACCTCCTGCTTTACGACGCTATTGGGGTGTTGGCCCAATCTGTGGGCAACAATCTCAATAAGGCTGATTACGTAGATCTGCTGCTGCCGCCTCTAATGCACAAGTTTAACTCTGCGGAAGATTACTATGATGACCAGTTCATGGCGTTAATGGAATGTCTGTCTAACGTTGCTATAGCTCTAGAAGTCGGTTTTCTGCCATACACAGAAGTTATATTCAGCCGCTGCATGTTCATTATTAATGAGACCATTAGTAGTATACAATGTTATGTGGAAAACCCAGATGATTTTGATGTTCCTGATAGGGATCCCATGTGTGTTGCCCATGACATGCTGTTGGGCATGGCCATTGGTTTGAAGACATATTTTGTTAAATTTGTTACCAATAGCAATTTGCTTCAAAATATGTTCTATACACTACAGGATGAGGTAGTACAGGTGCGTCAGCCTGCGCTGGCATTATATGGAGAATTAGTCAAACTGTGTTTTGGCCACCTAAGTACAACAGTTCATGATTGTCTTCCAATCATAATAGAAAATATAGATAAGCGTTTTGATATCGCTTGTAATAATGCTGCATGGGTCATTGGTAAGCTGTGCATTGCTATGGAAAATAAAATTGAGCCGTATGCCAATCAGATATTGGAACGTTTTCTGGAGATCATGCAAACAACCAACGGACTGAAGACCATGTACCAAACGGTTGCAATTTCGTTTTGCACGTTGGGACTAGTATGCCCCGAGCAGGTGACGCCCCACTTGAATATTGTATTGCGATTTTGCTGTCAGGCCATGCGCCATGTAGGCGACTGTGAGGAGAAAGATGTAGGATTTCGCGGTCTGTGTCATATGGTAATGCGCAACCCAGCAGCTGCTTTTGAAGACTTCATCTACTTCTGTGATGCTGTTGCGTCCTGGAATGAAGTACGACCAGACCACAAAGATTTTGTTAGAACTATTTTGGTCGGGATGATTGCGCAGAGTGGTGACAGCAGCTGGGCTGGGTATTACGAGCAGTTCCCTCCAGTGCTGAAAATGCGACTCAATAAGCTGTACGGCATCTGAACAACAAAGTAATAGCAACTGGGGAATCAAAATATGGGTGGGAAGGCTTGAGTGCACCTGCCTTAAGTGTACACGGCTCCGTTGGCTTCACGAAATCTCGCGAGGGAGGGTTCGTCGTTAATCAAAAATGTCGGGTCCCGCGATCAAAAGAGTTATCATCATTCGTCGTTTTCATCATTCTATGCACTGTGTTATTACTTTATGTAGATGGGCAAGGTTTTAAATTGACGTACCGTACATTGTCGAGCATTGAAGTGCTAAATAGATGGCGGTTGCGGTATTGCTAGTTTATTACTCTACCTGTGTATTAGTTTGAAGGGGACATAATTCGTTATTTTTTCTATACGAATCAAAGATGAACAACTTTTTTTCTTACACGTAATTGTAGGAATGTAGGTTTCTGTTTAAAAATAAGCAAAAGATAAATTTTGTATAAAGCAAACGTGAAAATTGGCAATGAAGTGTACATACATGTCAAAATATTGGACCAGCAAATTATTTTGAAAGTTATTTGTTTTGTACTTTGTGGGGTTAATAAATTTTCCTGTAAGTTGGTCTTTTTTTGAATATTTAACAGTCCTAAACTTATGTGTAGTGTAACTGTGTGTACATTTATAGATTGTGTAGGTGGGATAGATAAAGTGATATTAGAATATAAAAACGTGGATTCTCATTCTGTTTTCCAGATAACGATTAAACTCTAACATGAGCAATAGCTAATTACTAAGTTTCTGTTGCCTTTGCTTTCAGTAAATGTAAGTGACTCTAACATAACTTGGTTTTCAAATGAAAATCCAGATAAAGACTTGATTGTTTTTGTTATGTAAGGATTAGTTATGCTTTTAAAATTGTGATGTAGACTGCACGTAACTATTTTTCTAAGGTTGCTCTGTCAATTGTAAGTATTCTTGAAGCAAAATATCCAAAGAATTTAAGGTATTTGTAATTTTCACTTTGTTACATATAGTATGTATAGTGAAGAAAACTTGCTAAATAATATGAGAGATTCAAGTACTTAGTAGGATGAACTTGTGATTATTTTAACCTTTCATGCAGACAATCTGAGGTATCATTGCCAAATGTGACGTACTGCAATAACAGTATTAACAATCTTGATTTCCATAATTTCTTAATGTTCTCATGTAGTTAAATGTTTTCATATTATCCGTTTTTATATTGTTTTACATATTCACAAATAAATATTTTTAGTTAAATTTGGTTTTTTTGAACATGTGTGAGATATTCAGATTATACGACCTATTTTTTCCATTGTCTCATCCACTTTACCTTTCCTTTCTGATAAAAATCTTTAGATTATTCTTATTTTATTATTTTTATCATTTCTGTGTTAATATACAGCAAATTTTTTAAATTTTTATTTTAGTGTATTTCCTATCTTCATACCCAAAGTTTACATGTTCCAATCAATTATAAAATAACCATATATTTTGGTGGTTTCCACTTTACATGGATTAATCTGCATTCATATTTTTTCCAACACTATATAATCAAAAGTATCTGAACCCCTTACTTATTAAGAAGTATATTCTACCTTTAACACTACACTATGAGCTCGGAGAGGTGTCCGACCCATTAATCATAGAATACCCCTAATAATATGCAATATATTTTTTAATTTAGTAAATAACTCTGGCGTTTTGTGGTAGTTTAGATTTAGTCTACCTCTCGTGGTACTACAGCTCATACTAAATGTGATTGATAACATTAAAATCATGATTTTTAGCTTGTTTGTTTTTTTGATGTCGTTTTCATATCTTTTGGTTGTAATATTGTATCTTTTCTAAAATTTACCGTGGGAACAATATAGTCATTTCTATACACATTAGATCACCATAACTGATAGTATGATTTGTTGCATCACAAGATGTACTCTGTATTGTATATAAGTGTAATAGGAACATACTTTGCACCATTGTAAATGATAAGTGACATTCTATATAGTGACCTAGGCTTATAGACCAACTCAATAATTGAATTCAAGTGCAGTCATTTTAGCGGATAGATTTACATCATTTTCTGATGCTTATTGAAAATTTTTAGGCGCTGTCTGTAGGAAAGTGTTAACCTAGCATTAGTTACATGGCAAAATTGTGCCAATAAATTGGCATGATGATGTACAATTAATCGTTGCATGGCACATGCAAGTTGCTTTAATGGCAAATTTTTAATACAGATGACGAACAGTAATGATTAACCAACCCCAACCTCATTAAATTTTAAGCTTGGTAAGCTCCAAATATGCAATATCAATTTGGCCAACATCGGGCAAAATGTTTTCTAATTTTTTTTAAGTTTTGACTATATGGAAAGAGATTAAAACTTATGACTTGTTAATGAAGGTTTTTATGAGACACTTTTCAAACCAATTAATGACTTAACAAGAAATGATGAAAATAGAAAAAATCAATCATGTATCTAATGATAGTTACGTTTGAGTTGGCATTACAGTTTCAACTTTTGTTATTGTTTATGCATACCATGTTAACATCCAAGTCTCTTCAAGTTCTAATGTGTACCGACAATCCCATTTATTTTGTATGAGATGGGTGGGGTCTGTTGATTAGTATCTAGATAGTACATGTAAACAAATTGATATGAGAATGTTATGAAGTATAAAAGTGGATCAAATAAAGAAAACCAAAATGGGGTTTTCATTTAATGAAATATATTGATGGGCCTTTTTTGAATTAGTCTTTTGGTATCGCCTTTAAAACTTTCCTTTATAAGCTGAAATGTTTACCCTGCAACTATAATTTAAGGCTATCAAAATCACAACACATAATTAATAACATAAAATTACAGTTTTTGTAACACTATTTATGTTGCACCTGCACGCTTGACTTTCAGAGCTGCCTTGCTTCGTGATATTTCAGTAACTCCAAGACCAGTTCTAGAATTTACACGAAGTTTCTCGTAAACATCTGAGAATTTCCCATTGTTCGAGCTCCACACGTTCACAAGCAGCACAGCTAGATTACTGAAAGGCATTATCATTATCAAACCTTTCTCACTTTAGTTTACCCTCGAGTAGCGACGATCTGACCGACCACATCTGTTGACGAACAAATGAAACAAGACCACATGTAACATCAGCACTACAACAACTCATTGGAAGTTCCATATTTCAAGATGTTAAAACCAAACATTGCATATAAATTAATACTAAGTGTCATCTTTAGCAGGAGTGATGTGTCTTGTAGAATAAATACTTTTTAGCCTCTGATGAAGTTTGGAAATGAAAACGATGATTTGGGCTGCTTTTCATAATTGAGATTTGGCTCTCTGGTACTCACCTGTACCATGGAATCTAACCTTGATATTTTAAACCATTTATAGTATTCTCAAATTATAATAGTTTGGGTTAAGATTAACTTTTATATGAACATGTCTTTATAATATTGAGGGTTGGTCTCACTTAGAACGCTTGTGGGATAAATTTGAATATGACTTTGAGCTTTGACTGCTGCAACGCTTCCAAAATTGCTGCCGCAATAAAACAAATCACTTGGTAATTTTGAATTCTTCCTGATATTCGTTAATTTAATTTTTGAAATAGTAAGTCAATGTTATCGGTAATCAAAATTGGACACGGAGTTTCCATATGTAACACTTTCTGAAAAACTCTTAATTGACAAAATGGTAATCACTGACGTTGAAATGGTTTTGAAGTAAAAAATAAGTACGAAATATACTTTCTTCACTGAAAAGTGCCTTTTTTTTTAAATCATTGATTTTGATGAAAAACTATAATGAAAGCATTGAATTATTCCGAGTCAGCAATTATTGACAAAGAATACAAGTGCCTCGGGTTCGCGGCGCGTGGCGACTCGCATCTTTGTGTTCGTCGTTTAAATACTCGAAAAAAACAAAACCCTTTTTTTATTAATTATATTTATGTAATAATGTCTGATCTTTCGATCTAGATGGTTTAAATTGTCCCAATTAGAAATTATGTTTGAACAGTGTCCCTGCAGTGTAGTTCAAGATATAGTTACAAAGAAGAAATTTATTCCTTAGAAATTCAAATGTTCAGTTATTTTTTTGAAGATTATTCTTCAAGTCAATTCTACCAACTCAATCATGTTTGCTGATAGTTACCAGATGATCGTGCAGGGTTATGCCACTAACTGCATATTTAGATGCAATGAGTGGTTTGCAATTGAGATCACAGTTCCAAAAATTTGAAGTCTGATGAATATTTTGCATTTGTCTCGTATGTAATAGGATTAGCTAAGGGTTTCTACTACACGGGCGCACACACACACACACACACACACACTATATATATATATATATATATATATATATATATATATATATATATATATATATATATATATATATATATATATATATATATATATATATATATATATATATATAATGAACAATATATTCGTATGTACGCATTTTTACTTTCCTTATCCTATAATAAGGAAAGTAATGTAATCGGCGGAAATTTGACCTACCCAGTTTCCACATTTCTGGACGAATTATAGCCTCAGGACACCAAAAAAGTTGGTTTGAGCCATTGGTTCGTGTGTGTGTGTGTGTGTGTGTGTCTGTCGGTCTGTCAGTAAACAAGATATCTTGAGAACCGTAAGAGCTAGAGACTTGAATTTTGGTATGCAAGTTACTTGTAGGTAGGGGACGCAGTGCGAAGCTTTTGGTAAAAATCGGCCGAGCCGTTTGGTCACAAGGTCGCAAAATCGGTCGCGAATCTAAACGGTTGAAGATACAAAAAATTTATGACAATAAAAATGATTTATTACAATGAGATAAACATGAACTTAAAATAAAAGTTGGTAAAATAGGACCTCGAAAAAAAATTGAAGTTCAGGATTTTTAATATACCGGGTGTTCAGAAAATGTTTCGGGAAATTTATATTACCGGATAGATCAAACCGAGACGAACAAAAAATTACAATGAAATTTTTTCATCCGAGATCAAATAAATAAGTTATAGCCGATTAAAAATTAATTAAACGAACCAATCACAGCGCGCTCGGAGAGCTACCGGGCCGACTGCGGGAGGACGGGGGGGAGCGCTTGGCCGCTAGGAGGGAGCACGCAGGCGATAATGGCGAAGGCTGTGCGGCAGAGCTCGCACGGTTACCTTCAGTGACGTAGCAAAATTTTAAGTACGAGACAATTATTGTCTTGTACTGTTTATTTTAATCAGCTTTCGAGTGTTGGACTCGCGCCTCGTCCTTTTTTAAAATAACAAGTTCCGGGACGAGAGCAGCGCAGGGCCGATATATATATATATATATATATATATATATATATATATATATATATAATAATAATAATAATAATAATAATAATAATAATAATAGGATAAGGAAAGTCGTGTGATGTTCACATCAGATTTTTTTATCTCGTGGTATTTGAATTTAGGAATCTAGTAGGCCCTCTTTCTGTTTCCCGAAAGATATTAGATGTGATAAAAACCACGACGATTAACTTGAACATATTCGTTCTTTACAAAATTAATTCTCACAAATAATATCTATTACTACTGATTACGCATCTGTATCTACGTTTTAAGAAATTAAACATTATGATTTGAATTGTTTCTTTGTCTCCTTTTACATGGCGTCTAGCACAAACAAAGCACAGGTGAGTAGTACTTAATTAATTGCCTTTTTATTAAAATATATTGTGAACAATCCATTGTTAAACGATAGTGAAAGGACATGGCCCTGACCCTTATATGTTCCTTCAGATATAAAATTCAAAATTTAGAGTTTTTTGATAAAACGAATTTGAGCATGTGGTGTTAATTTGGATCAAAAGGAATGCTAAATTCACACAGTAAAGAGCACGGAAATTGAATTGCTGTTTTTGTCTAATAATATCCAGCTATGTATTTCACAATGAAACGCCAAGTTTTGCATTTTTTATTTTTTCTTCTGTTGGATTGATGCCAAAAGTTGAATTCCATAACGGGGACTATGTAGCTTGACCTTCTCTCATAGGCTGACTCTTAACTACTCCACAACACTACATAAAAAGATTTTTAAATTAAATGACACTTGTTTAAAAAAAAAATTCTACACATAGTATGTAAATGATCTGAACTCGGATTTAAATATTTAAAGTTAGCTCATTCATATCTATGAGAGTTATATGATCAGTTAATAAAAATGAATTAGGCATTGTTGACATTTTATTATTTGGATAATTCAAATATGTTTGTGTTGTTCTAGGCGATGTCCTCAGCCGTTAATAGGCCCATTAATAAAAATAGTGATAGACGAAACGAGGAAACTATGCCGAAAGCATCCCGTCGCTTGCGGGTTCAATCCTTCAGATAATGGTGAGTACCGAAATCTATAAAGATGGTTGTTTGTTGTGACATGTCTTAAATTTCAGCTTACGAGCCGCTCAAGCTTATGCAAACCGTCATGGCGAAGACGAATGAAGTATGCCTTCGCTACCTAGACAACAGCAAGCTGTGCAGTCTTCCAGCTCCGGGCCCTCCGTACAACACAGTCAGCGTGTACGCCATCAAGAATCATAGGAGGAGCATGGAGGATCGCCACGTGATCGTACACGATCTTAATTCGCTGTTTGGCCAACAAGTAAGCTAAGTTTTAAGGCCCTTGTGCCAGGGCTTATAGCAACTGTTTTATTCAAGGAAGCAAGTCCGTCCAGTTACTATGCAATATTCGATGGGCACGCGGGGCGTATCGCCGCGGCCTACAGCTGCAATCATTTGCACCAGTTCCTGGCTGAGAGCAAGGATTTCGTTTCGAACCCCGAGCAAGCGCTTCGGGACGCTTTTTTGAAAACTGACGCTTTGTTCCTTGAAAAGTGTAGAGTAGAGGTAAGTGGTTATTCAATTGTTTGTTCTGAATGTTACAGTTAAAACAGTCATCACTATTTATGCTTTTTACTCATTGTAAGGTAATTTAGAAAAATTGGAACATTTGCCTTTTTAATATTACAAACATTTCATTAATATTAAATAAACATACTTGAGTATTTCATGTATTTTATAGTGAAATAACATGAAAATATACAAGAATTCATATTACGATAAGTGGATAGAAATAGATAAATAAAGTGACCAAGTAAACCGAAAAATAGTTGCATCATAGTGCCTTTTTTTTATTAGATCTTGTACCTGCTCAACGATATACATTGTTATACAAGGTATTTCTAACAAATAATACTTAACAGAATAGAATAATGTGAAAGGTTAATTAATAACCGTTTGAAATAAAACTAAAGTTCACAGTCACTTTGGTTTAAATGTTGTTTGGCACTTGGTTCTCGCCACTGTCATTTTCATGTATGTCTTGCAGTAGCTTGCGTTTTAGGCGTGTGTGGATATTTCTTTGGCCTAGTTTGTAAGAGGTGGCACCATAGCAGTTGATAAGGATATGAAAGTTATGAAAGGTTTTGTTTAGCTTTGCAATGTGTTCTTGAATTGTGGGTAGGCGTAGTTCATGGTGGAGCTGTTGATTTGTGATAAACTAGGGAGTGTTGACTATTATTCAAAGAATTTTATTTTGTAGAACCTGGATTAGGTTTAAATTGGTTTTTGACGTGTTAGCCCATATTATACACCCATAAAGAACTAAAGGACGTATTAATGATTTATACAGAAGAGTCATACATTCAATTCTCATAGAAGAATTCCTATTGATGAGTGGATAAAGTTGAATTAGTCGTGTATGTCCCTCGTTCAATTTTCTCAATACGTGGTATTTCCATGTAAACCGAGTATCAAGGTAAATACCAAGGTATTTTACGGGCTCGTCTCTAGCGTTCTACTGGATGGGGTGGCCGTTAATTGTAATAAGAGATGGACAAACCGGCCAAGAGCTAATATAAGGGAAACCAGCGTATTCTGTGGAAGTCATAATCAACATTTTACACATTAACAACTAAGATACAGATGTTGCAATATGTAACAGAAGGCAAAACTGGTTACAGGGTATGGTTCTCCTAGTAAGTCTTGAAAATGTGCAGAACTGTTCTAGGTTTTGTTATGACAATTTTCCCAAATGAAGCAAACTTCTGTATTAGCGAAGTTAACAGACATACCCTAAAGTGCTAGAATGATATAAATCCATATTGGATATTGAACAATAAAATGCAAGATTTTGAAAAAATTATAGTATGGTTTTGGATCTGAGTTAACATGTTTAGTCTTCTTTTATTGATGGAACCCTGAATGCGAATATGCATTTAGTTTTATCAGAGACATCATATATTTGGCTGAACAACTGGTTTAACAAATGGATCAAGATACCGTGATTCCATTTTTAACAACGAAAGACTATCAACCAAGTAACATTTTCGTTGCATATATTGTGGAAATAGTTTTACTTTAGCCAAAATAGTTTACTATTATGATAGACAATGCTGTATTAGGATTGGGAAGAACATTACATTCATTTGTAACAGGGTCTTCAAAATATTACAAACAACAAATTGTATTAAAAAGTTTGTTTTGCAATGGATTCCACAGATGTTAATTGCAAATTATAGACACCACGTGGATTTGCGTCTGCAAATACCCATACTGGTGCAAGAAAGATACGACGACTTTTTATTGCAGTGATGAAACGTGCTGTAACTATTTCAAATTACTTATCAAAGCCACTGATATCCAATAGAAGAACCTATTGACGCACAAAACTAAGAAACTTCGAAGGCATAATTTTCTAATTTATAGTTAATGCTCAAAACTACAATCAAGCACTGACAACTTGCATCAAGCTATTAAGAAGAAACATCCCAACATGTTGTCTGCTATTGTTATTCTTTTTGATAACACATGTTCACCCACCTTTATAGTCCTAATCTGTCATCTTGTAAGATCAGTTCTTTGGGCCTTTTGAAAATTTCTTAAAGTTAAACGATGGTAAGCTCAAAACTGCAATGCTGGTATGATTGATGGACTAACTACAATTCTTTTATTACGCTGTTTTATGCTCAGTGAAAGAGTGGGATGAGTTTCTGAATGCCCAAAGTAACATTTTCCCCTCAAACGGAACTGCACTTTTATTCTTTAATGTTGCTTATGTTTACTTTATAATTTTATTATATCAGTTTGTATTAATAAATTTAGCATTTTATCATCAAAGCTGTAGTCTTCTACTCATTTCCCGATAGTGACAAAATTTAAAAATATAATGTTTGGTGTCTATAAGTGTCTTTACTATTGATAACAACTTTGCTGCGATCACATCAATGTGATTTTATAGAATGAAACTGAGTGAGAAATGGAACAGTCTAGTTTTAATTTCTTATACCTAGAGCATGAAGGTTGAGTTGACTTTATATAAATGTAATGTATATGCATAACTGATTTAGTTGCATAAGGAAATTTTACTAACCTTGAGAATTGAGCTAACATATTTATATTCCATCAGATTAAACATATGCCAATAGTCTCTCTGCTAGCACATGTACTTTGTCTTTATTACATACAAAGTACATAGAAATAAGATATTTGTACAATATAAAAAAATAAAGTTGGAGAAAACTTGAATGTAGAATTTATTAAAACAGTTGAAACATGCAGAAAAAAAGATGAAAGACTGGTAAAAACTGTGCGTCAAAGATAAAACAAAAAAGAACAAAAAACAGGCTCGAAAAAATGTGAAATGTAATTGTAGAAAATTGAATGATATAAAATGATGAAGAATAAGAAATAATACACATACTAACTGATGAATTGTTCTGTTTCTTAACAGATAATAGTATATTTAAAATTTCATTGATATGTATTATTGGTTATTAACAAAGTATGATAATAATCAAATTTTCTTCATTGTGGTAGTTAAGTGACAAGATGTTCAAACATCGACACATTTGTCCTTTCCATCCAACACTAGTTTGAATCAGAGAATATTGTTATTACAAATAAAAGTATTTATAGAAGGGGCGATTTAGATATCTTTATAATTCATTCAGATAGTTTTATCCTAGTATTGCAAACGAGTTTTTTTCTTCAGTGGAGTGGTTAATTGTAGCTGGAATATTAGACAATTATCTTATATTGAATACATTCATTGCCATAAAAATTGCTACACAGAGGAGAGTAGAAATGGAATAAAACATGACAGGTAATGGAAATAATTATACAAACAACTGATTACAACTTTTTAAGCAGTACTTTTAATGTATTGTTGCATTCCTTTTAGAGTGATAAGTTTAGACTTATAGAGACGCCTGAGATATAGAATTGCCTCTCCAGATACTGCAAACTTCTTGCTGTCTCAGTTGACTCTATGTACGTTATGTAGACAATAAGTCTGGGAAGCGGTTGGTGTAAAGAAGATACCAACAGCACCTAAGTCTATCCTGCAAAACTTGTGCTACATCTGGGCGAGCATTATTTTATTAAAAGGGATCTGTTAGGAACCGCAATATAAAGGATATAAATGTCTTGAATCTACCACTGTATACTACCATGGAAAACACCGAGATTGAAGCCGATTAATCTTGAAACTCTGATGCAACCAATTTTAGCAGTGTGTTGCTCACCAATACAGTTTGAATTTATTTGTTGTCCAGTGCTTTCCATTCCGGAGTATAATGAACATCTTTGTCTACAGACGGTGTTATATATTGTTCTTCAGGTGTCATCTACTCAAAATAATACTGCAATGTCGTTAATGTTAGTGTCAATAGGTAATAACATAAAGAACGTTGAGAATACATGTTGCTTTCTGCAAGTTGCCTTATAATGAGAACGGAAACAAGATTTATTAACAATGCTTATTAGTATTCTGCTATATACCTGGATAGTGAAAACACAATTGGGTGAATTTAAGCCTATCAGACGATGATTATCTCATAGTAATAGGTGTATAAATAAGTTCTCAGCTTTAGATTTCACAGGACGCAAATCACCGTTTACATGTAACGTATTAGTCTGCCCTCTTGCGGTTTTAAAGCAATGACATTTGGTCTTTCGAAACATCATGCGATTTGCCATTTGATGCACATAATCTCATTAATCAGCTGTGTTCACGATGGAAACCACAAAAGAGCATATTCGATTTTCTATCCACTTCGCGTTACATCTTAAGAAAAACGCTGCTGAAGCCACCGAAATGATTTGTGCTGCATATGGTGAGAATGCTGTAAGTCATGCAACGTGCAAAAAGTGGTACCAAAGATTTCGCGGAGGAGAGTTTAGTCTTGAAGATCAACCACGCGCTGGACGCCTTCAAACATTTGACACGGATCAGCTGCAGACGCGTTAGGCTGGGAACTTCTCCCACATGCGGCGTATGGCCCCTTCCGATTATCATTTATTCCGGTCGTTACAGCATCACTTGGCTGATACGCCCTTCAAAACAGAAGAAGAAGTCCAAAAATGCATCGATAACTTTATCGTCTCGAAGCCGGTGAGCCTCTATCACCAGGGAATTTGCAAGCTACCCGAAGGATGGCAAAAGGTCATCGATGCCAACGGAGAACACTTTGATACTTACGCTTTTTTTGTTTGTTTTTAAATAAAACTTTAATTTTGCAGAAAAAAGGTGAGAACTTATTTATACACCTATTAGTTATGTTAGGTCGTCCGGAGTCGTCTCAGCGCGTTTGTATTTTCTCATGTTTCTTACTATTCACAACATTATCATATAGTTTAGTTCAGTCCCAACAGTCCAGGTAGCGACTATTTTGGTTGAATCCCTGCATCCTCCTATCCAACAATGCACTTTATTATTATTATCAAATTTTGTAAATTGTTTAATTGTGTAAATGGGGAAAAAATAGTAGAGTCTAAAAGTTTGTCACCCCAAGTGAGAAACTATTGATTTATGTCTACAGTATCCTGTGATTGTCCATATGCACTGCATCATAATTTTTCTCTATTGCTTGTAGACCTTGGACACAGAAAATTAACTAGCAAGGAAAACTTTGTTTCTCGAATTACTTTTAAGCATCAGAACCTCCAACTTTTCTGAAGGAAGAGGAGATAATTTTTTGCTCATGTGACTGCAGTACACATTCTATAAAAGCAATTCTGCTCACTCGTTGAGAATATTGCCCCCTGATTTGAAATGGGGAAGCAAAACAGTGGCATGCAAGATTTATTTGAAAGATACAAAACTTTCAGAGCATCTGCACATAATTAAAAAAATATTGAAATAACAGAACCACCATTTCCAATGTTTTGTGTAACTTTGTATTGATTTTTACTTTTTCAGAATATTGGCAGTGGAACAACTGCTGTTTGCGCTTTACTGCGGCACAAAGAGAAAACGTTGTACATAGCATGGGTGGGCGATTCTCAAGCTCTGCTGGTTTGTCCAAATAAAATTATGCAGTGTGTGCAACCACACAAACCCTGCAGAGAGGTAAGTGCTTAAAAATTTTCATTTTCTACTTCATGTAAATTGCTGCATAAAAAATAAAAACTATGCTGTAATGTTTATTTGTTACATTTGTAACTTATAAACATGTATTAAATCAATGAACAAGCATTTTGTGAGAAGATTTGAAAACTCATAAACTATACTCAATTTAAAAATTACCATACCAATGTAAACATGTATGCTTATGATAGCACATGATTTCATTGATGCAAATTTTATATGTTATGCTAATAGGTTGTCTGGATCTATTATACACTCACATAAACTTTAATGTAATGAAAGCTATGAATGATAATTAAGTGTAATTTTATTACAATTCAATATACTTTCGCTTCAGAACGTTTACCTCTCGAAATAGACTATGTTGCAAATCCTATGTATTTTTCTATTAATAGCTTCTTTTAGTGAATATAAATATAAATATCATCGATGATGTATAACATTTAAAGACGCAAAATAAATGAATTTGCAAGGATGTATATGGGAGCAATGATGGCTATAACTGTGTGTGTTGATTTTGTTTTTTAATCAAACAACCTTTAGGTTTAAAATAATTTTTTTCATCGAAGTTTCTCAGATTTTTCTTGTAGTCATATTTACAGGTGTAACACATAACACAAATTTTTTTGATATGATAGATCCGGACAACCTATTTTGAAGTTTGCATTCATAAAAAAATTTTCTTTTTACAGGATGAAAAAAATCGCATTGAACAAGAAGGCGGGATTTTGGTGTTTTGGGGTACTTGGCGGGTAAATGGACAGTTGGCTGTTTCTAGAGCTATTGGTAAATGATGTTTATTACTACTATTTACATAAGTAATTCTTAAATTGTGGTTTGTTAGACCCCTAAAGGGCTGCAATGTTCTCCCTTAGAGAAACTGTTATCTAGGAAACAAAATCAAATAAGATGGATACAGGGATGATCTCAAATAGGTCTAAATATACATAGCAGGGTGGGTTTAATACAGGGAAAATATATAAACGTTTTGGTCTTGTCAGAATTGGTGAAATTTTGTATTGAGGTTATTCTTAGTATCTTTGACGATTCCATCAGTTGATTTTTTGGATTTTAATTTTTGTTACAAAAAATGTGTATCAGATATCTAAAGTAAGGTTTCAGATGGAATTAATTAAAAACAATTAACTAATTTAATATAAAAAGCAAAATTATTGTCAATAGTAAGGGTATGTGATTCTTATTCAAAATAAAGAAAAATCTCTTAATCAACATGGGAAGTTTTGCTTCTGTAACAAATATTATCTTTTAATCATCTGTATGTGTGCAGATTCAAAAGGCACAAGCAACTATTATAGTTTGATTTATGTTATAACACTTTTGAAACAAGACCATGAAATTTTCAAAATTTGGATATCATCTTGACAAGGAATAAAACTTTATTTCAAAAAAAGAAACGGAAGTTTTGGTGAATTAAGAAAATTGTAAGAGGTGTTTTTTTAACAACAAAAACGCTGTGAGGATCTCATTTGTAGTATTCAAACTAATTGCAAAAGTGAGAAGGTTGTAGGCAACTGCTGAAAATCTTATACCGAGAAAAAAATGACTATGCACCTGAAGTAAATTTTGAAAAACTGCTGTACACTAATCTTCCACTCATATAATGAATAAATAATAGATTTTATTAAAAAACAATATAACAACAATGATAACACTAAAGCATCTAAACCACTGATATGTGATGAGAAAGTATACTATTTAACTAACATGTAATATGTATTTTTATAGATCCTCATTTAGGGTTTCCAGATAATAGTTTTAGTCTAACATTTATACCATTCCATAATATGTTCTTTCCACATTTCTTCTGAACATTTTTCTTGCATACAGCGCTTTTTCTTTTCTTTTCTGTGTATAGCTTTTTAATGAAATGTCCTTACATCACTAACAACTTGAAATGTTAGCTTAGGAAATTGACGTCCTGTTTTTTTATGTTACAGCTAAATGGATTGTTACCACTTTGTTTTATACTTAACTAATGATAAAGGTTTATATGGCTGACGTAGAGCATGTGTGCACTTGTTAATGCAATATCTATACCATTAATGAATATAGGGAACTACAGTCAACCCTCCTATAATGCCTTTGTTTATTTCATGTTGTACCAAAATCATGCTAAGTAAAACTTAGAAATAATACAGATCAGGGAAATGCGTTTCATGTTATCTCGAAACCATGTCATATGATATCAAGTCACACAAGAACAAAGATATTGTTCTGTAGCATAAATTGATGCATAATTATTTTAAATATTGGTTTTAGGGCTTATAATTACACATTAAAATTAAAATAACGCAAAAATTCAAAATTTTAGTTAAACTAATCCAATAAGCTGTAAGTAAAATTATAATTTTTCCCCAAATTCTTTTTGATCATTTAAACTTAAATTTGGAATTGATTCATTGTTTTTGTTTTTGAAGTTGTCATCTAATTATGATGCACTAAGGGTGGATTTGTCTATAAATTTTTTTAACTTGTCTTTACTTAAAGTTTGTTCTGGAAGTAGATTTTCCACATCTTGTATATTCATATCTGAAAGTTTTTCACTTTCTAAACATGATACAGCATGTATTGTTCTATTATATTTTACATTTTACTTGCATTAAAGGATCTTATTCTTCTATAGGAAAATGTTCAGATTCTTTCATATGCTAGGGAATGATAAGAGCTTTCTATCTAATGACATTTCCACTTAAAGGAATATTTTTATCTACATATTTCTCAAAACAAACAAAATAAGACCATTTTCTAGTTTAATCATAGTTGTATCCCATGCACAGGCTACACGTGTTTCACTTAATGAGCATGTCTCTGTAATACTATTTCTAATTTATTTTTATTTTTCTTTATTGTTTTAATGCAGCTCCATTTAATTTCAATGATTTTCCAACAGATGAAGATTTTCTCCATCTTTTAATCGACTTCAGACTTTAATTATATCTTCAAGCGAAAGAAACTTTTTTTTTAATTGTTGGTTCTTATTTTCACTAGGTATTATGAAAATCTAGGAACTAAAATATATTTCCACATAAACTTTGTAATAACTTCAAATATAGAATACATAGACGAAATATTACTGCTGTTCAGGTGCGATAAAAATAAAATCAAGTGTGTTAGAAGTATCCTCATTTAACAATTTACAAACTTTTTGAAATATCGCACACTGAAAATCATTGAAAATGCGTCTGGATTTATAAACAACAGAGGAATTACACTGCTTAGCATAATTGCAAAAATATTTGCAAGAATTGTGGAAAAAGAAACAGAACGCAAGTAGAAGACACGTTGGCAGATAGTCAATATGGTTTTAAATCAAGAAAAGCTGTGCAGGACGCCATTCTTGTAATGAGACAACTAATTGAAAAAACAATTAGAGAAGCAGGTAATCTACATCTGTTCTTTATAGACCTAGAGAAAAATTTTTGATAGAATCATCAGGGAAGACATTTGGAAAGTATTAATAGAAAGAGGAGTACAACAAAGTGTAGTCAGAAGTGTACAATACCTATACATCATGATACAAAAAATTATGTAAGAGCATGGCACGAAGAATCGGAAATGTTCAGAACAACTACAGGATTGAGGCAAGGTGGCACATTAAGCCTGATAATATTCTCTTTAGTTATTGACGAAGCTATAAAAGAGGTAAGAAAAGAGATACCAAGTGGGGAGCTGGGAAATGAAGAACAAAGTTATTGGAGATATGCTACACCAATGACATGGTAATAGCGAAAGACGAAAAACTCATGAATAAAAATTTAGAAACATTACAAAGGCAGCCAAAAAATATTAATATGGAAATCAATAGTACGAAAACAAAAACAATGGTTATAAGTAGAGGAGAAATAAAATTCGCAATACGATTGAAAGGAGAAGAGTTGGAACAAGTGAACATATATAAACACCTAGAAGCCGTAATTGCATAAGATGGGAGAATAGACGAGAAAATAAAAGAAAGAACAAGCGAAAATTTGCTTTACAGGTAAAGCAGAGTGGACCCTATGCATGAAACTAAACTATAGGGTTTAACGAAATTTTATTGAAACGAATGAAAGTGAATAGCGGCCGGAACCGGACACTTTGCAACCACTTCCGGTCAAACAGGTCTCAAGATTTTCCGATCAGGCTGATTTTTAGCGCCTGAACTTGACTTATGGTCCTTAGTTGAATACTGAAAACGTTATGTCTCTATCTATCACAGTTCAAAAGTTATAAGGCGTGACAGACGACGGACATGACAAAAGTAAAGCTGGTCTCCAGCTTGGAAGCTGGACCCGTTAAAAAGAACGGCCAGAAGACTGTATAACAGTATTAAAAATAGCTTTCTTGAAAATAAAGGAATACCGAAAAAGTTAAGAATTCAAATATAAAAAAAAGTAGCAGAACTTATAATAATACATAGGTAACAACAGAAATCCAGCAAATCAAGATAAACAGTTCGGAAATGAGATTTCTGAGAAGAATAAAAGGCAATATGATTATGGATAGAATCAGAAATATAACATATAGAGGAAACCTGAGAGAAAAAGCCAGTAGATACAATCCTAGAGGAAGGACAAACGAGATGGTAAGGACATATAATGATAATGAGTGGAGACATAACAGTGAGTCAAGTGTATGAAGCAAGAATGCAGATAAATAAATACAAAGGTAGACCTAGAAAAACATGGAACGAAGAAATCCGGAAAGCGGTAGAAAAGAGAGGAATAAAATGGGAAGAATCAAGAGCATTAACGCAAGACAGGAACGGATGGAGGAAAGCATGGAAAAGACTAACAGAATAAACTCCGCAAAAACTAGTCTCACACTCGAAAGGGTAGAGAGGCTTTAGGATTAAGTAAGTAAAAATAAAATTCCCAAACGTAAATTTGGAAAATATTCTAGATATAGATTAAGCAGGAATAATGTATTTAAAAGAAATCCACCCATCTCAGGTCTAGTACTAACAAAATTTATGAAAGAGGACGGAAAACCCATTACACAGGCATTAAAAATGCTACTGAATAAATATTTATTAGACAGAAAGATTCCAAAAAAACTATGGCTACATAAAATGGGGACAAGAAAAAATTGAAAAATTATCGCTGTATTTCACTGTTATCGCAAATGTATAAACTACTTACCAAAATCAATATCAACAAAATTAGTAACAAACTAGAATTCTATCAGCTCATCGAATAAGTTGAATTGTGTAAAGTACATGCAGCCACTTACTCTAAGGATCCTAATTAAAAAATCAACTCAATATAACTCATTATGTCTCGCCTTTATTATTTATCATAATACATTAGACACAATAGAATTATGGACAATAGCAAATATACTAGGAAAGATCACAGATACACAAATAAACAAATCTATTTATGAACATGCGAAGATGACAATACAAATGCATGAAAACACTGCACCAATACCAATCAAAAGATGTAAAAAAGTGGTGCTCATCACAGACAATTTTAAAGATTTCAAATCTATGGTAGAACTTCAAGCATGGTTGAAAGGGGTAGGACTGAAAATAAATAAAATCAAAACCAAAATTATAGAAATATCACAATAAATGGAGAAATAATAGAAATAACAAGCATGAACACAAGCATATGTAATTGGGATAGGCAGCACACAGCAGACAACAGCAAACCTTAAAGAACAAAAATGCTCTATTGTATTTAAGCCAGAAAGTGTTTCATCAATATGTGTTACCGATCCTCATATATGGAGCCCAAACTTTGCCCAAAAATTAGTTAAGACACAATGAGCAATGGAAAGACAATTTCTGAACATCAAACTAAAAGATTGAGTTAAAAATATAATTATTCATCAAAAAACAAGTAATAGGTGTAGTATAACACACAGTCTTTGAAATGAGGATGGGCCGGGCATACAATGAGGTAAACAGGTAACAAACAAAGAGATCATGGATGACCTAAAATGAATAACTAGCTTGGAATGGAGAAAAAGTGTTGACAATCATAAGGCATGGAAGAACTTAGGAGAGAAAAGGACAGGATTAAATTGAGAAGAATGTTTTAAAGTCCTTGTGTTAATTACTATAATTGCTTCTGTGCAATGTGCAGAAATTGTTCAAAATTATATTATCATAAAATTAATTTTACTAATATATAATTTTCTCATCATCACACTACTAGATTTAATGTATCCATATGCTGTGGTTTTTCAAAAAAGAGTCTTCTTTAATGTCAGTATATTTCAGCCCCATTGATATCTAGTCTAAAGTATACATTAATAAATCTGACAAACTTGACTACTACTAGACAGTATATTCATTTGCCAATAGAACAAGGATTACATCAAACTGTTGAAACCACATGTCTTTCAGATTCATATAAAATGTGTATTAGTTTCTCATAGTTAACACATTTCACTATTATTTACTTGTTTATTGATTTCTTAAAAGAAAGGCTCATCATTGAAACATAGAAAATCAATTTATTTAAAATACCAGATTAATGTAAAAAGGTTTTAGCTGCCATCGTTAGTTGTTAAAATGGTATATGCGTATTTTGAAGTTTACAATTGTTTATTGAAAAACATCATTACTATTAGCATTAATCTCATCTGTAATGTTCTTTTTAATTTATCTAAGTTTATTAGACTCTAGGCACATATTTTGTTTTTAAGAGAAATAAATTGCAGAAATTGAAATCTGGGTTATAAAGTGATCATTCTGTTCCACCCCTGCTTTTTTTCTTAGTACTTGGACCAAGCATTCTTTCACCAAATACTTTGTTGATGCAGTCAAACACTTTATAGATCTATGATGACAGGCTTCATCTTAATGTGACTCCCTAACTGTTCGTGACTACATGGCAGTTTTCATAAATTTGCCCAACATCAATGTCTTATAAATCAATCCAGTGAATTTACTCATAATAAAATTGAATTGATGTAACCAATCAATTTGATATTTGAAATCAATCTCCCAGGCAAATGCCAGTATTTGTGCAAAACCTGTTGCTATTAGATTTTGTACGTGTATAGCTTGAGTTGAGTTAACATCATTTTCCAAAGTATTTCTGCAATCTTCAGCTCTTATTTGACATGTAAACAGTTTTTGTTGAGAACAGTCATTTTGACTTTCTTTATTGTCAATTATTTGGATCGTCCTGCAGATGCCCACAGCTACTGCTCTGGGTTTTAAGCAGTTTTCTCTGTTAATAACTAAATGTTAGCTAAGATATTTGATAATCCATCTGCATTCTTCCTGTAAATTTGAAGTTCATATGGTTTCTTCTTCATTCTATCTTTTTATACACTTCAATACTGTTCTGAAACTTATCCTTTTTCTTTCTTCACTTTCCCCTCCTTCCCGTCTCCAACTTCTCGTTTCTTCCGTCTTTCTTTTTGTTTACCTCCTAATTTTCGTATTCTTTTTCTTCTTTTATTTTTTGTTCCTTTCTCCTTCCCTTTTTCTTTAATTCCCACTACTACGTAATATGCTTTTTATTCTTATTTGGTAGGGTTGGTCTTTTCTCTTTATCTTCATAAGTGGCATCCAGTAACCCCTTTCTCTATGAAATTGTCTTGCATGCTTTATGTATCTGCATTTAATATCTCTCCCAGATTTTTACTTCTCCTTTGTAGATATATTTAGTTTTTGTTGGTAGACTGAATACTAAAAACGAAAGAATTATTTCATTTTCATTCCAACAATGTGTTGCATGCCAGCCTAACAATCGAACGGATAGAAGGTACATTTCATGCAATAATGTGACTTATGCTTTGAGTTTTTCATTTATAATGCCTCACTTCCACTTTAGCATCTTAGAGGGAAGTTTTAACAACGAAAATATTTCCTTTTCCAATGGTATGTCGCACGCTAGGTTTATTGAATTTTACGATTCGGCGGTTTTTCTCGTCTTTATTCTTGCTGCCACCACCCTAAAACTTGTGGAACACATAAATGAAACGTTCATTGTTTCGTATCCAATGATGTGCCGCATTCTTAATGTTTCTGGTTTCCAGTATCAGACTGCTCTTTTGGATGATGAATTTTGAAAATCCAAAAGAATTTAATTCTTCCAATATTTAACAAGAGCTCAAATCTCCAAAAATAAATCTTAGGCCTTTTGTGGGCTTAGATAAAAAAATTTAAAGTTCAATTCTTGCAATTTTTTCACAAGTTTTAGTTTTTTAGCGGTTTGAATATCGAAGAACGGTGAAATACAAGTCCCTTAAATTTTAATGAAGAATCTATATGCCAAAAATTTTCAAAATTGATCTAAAACTGATCATACCTTTTCTCCTTTAGGGATGAAATTTACAAAAAATCCTGCCTTAGTAATATACCTACAAATTTTAATATTAATGGTTATAAATTTTTGTATAAATAGATAATGCTGTATTATTATCTTCAATCCTTTAAATAGTAATGTAGGACACACAAGATATCGGGTTTTTTTCTTCAAAGACTTTATAGCTATCATTGAAGAGTCGGCAAATTCAGCTCCGAGTGAAAAGCTAAATTCGCTTGTAACATTGACAATTATCTCAAAAGAGATGCGATTGTACCCGTGAACTACGTTAAAAAATATGCACGCAAGTGCACGCTATCAGTGGGAAAGGGAAGAGAGCTAACCTAAGCACTAGAGCGATAATTATATGAAATTCTAATCTTATATTTTAAACATTTTTTAGCGGGATTTGCTCATTGTTATAAATCTAGATTCGTTAAGACCTTTTACACCCAACAAAAGTTTAACTTAAAAAAATAAAAAGCTTTTAGGAAAGTTTGGACCACAAAAATTACTAAGAATAATTCCTTGAGTTTCGTAACGGATTTGCTTTATTTTTAGCACAACCACATATATTATAGTAGCATAAGAAAACGCATCGTATTACTTCTTCGAGGGAAAACCTCAAGCATAACAAAATGTTATCCAGTAGCTCTTTTCCAATAACAAATCGTTTTTGTTGTAAATAATCCTGCTGTCGTTTACGCTGAAATAGGTGACTGGATAATATCTAATGTTACATTATGCTCTAGTTAGATGTTTGCATTATTAGATTGTAATTTTTAAGATCTTGTTACATTCGCGCTAAGTGACTGATGTACTTAATTCTACAGAATAATGATTAAACTTGAGCTTCACGTGAGGTATTACAATTTACTTCTCAGAGTGCACCTATAACGAATATGTGTGCGTCACTTGTCACCTTTGAAGCAATGCCATATGGAATATATACTTGACTTCATTTGCCGGAATGTTAAAGAAATCTAAAAACATTAATCTTTTTTATAATAGACTAGAAGTTATAAATTATTAAGTTTGGACAATAATATAGTTAATTCAATTTGATAAAAAGAAATATCTTTGGGGAATCCATATTTAAAAATACAAAATACTTTTGTTAATTGTAATACATTGTTTTTCTTGATCTCCACAAAACTCATTGTATGAATCACTACCTTGTACTACTTTACTATAATTGTTACTAGCTAGCTATAAATGAAATTGTTACATTGTGTTTAAAAGGGAATTATGGAAAGTGTGAGAAAATATGTATCATTTGATGAAGTTGAATTTTTTAACTTTTTATTTTTTCTTCTTTGTTTTCTGTTTACTTATTTTTTTAAGATAGTTTCTTGTTCTGCTTTTTGCTGTTAAAAGCTATTCAATTATATTTCATCCATTGATGAATTAATTTTTTCTTGAAGACGTCCGTCCATGTTTTTAAAGTTTACAATACCTGCAGATCCTTCCTCTTAAAGTAAGTTAGTGAAATCACCATATCGGTATTACAAATCTGTTCTAATTTTCTCTGTATCTGCTTTTAATCTTTTTCATTATCATTTCCATGATTATACCATCTCATTTTCTCTTAAATTCAATACTTTGTTTTTTTTCACTGCTTCCAGCCACTTGTTACATAGCTGTTTTTTTCTGATTTTATTTTGAACATTATCTTTACCATTTTGAATTCGTCTATTATTTTAATATATCCTAATTACTTTATAAATTGAGTAGTTTTTTTCCTCAAAATTGTAATTTTTATTTTTCCTGCTTTGCCATTTTACTTTTTTTTCTTTGGGAATTAATTGTGTTTTCATACTTCTATTTCTTTTTCACTTTTATCCAAGTTTTGCCGCTGTAGCTTGTTACTGTAGGTGTAAACACCATTCTATATCATATCTGTTTTTCTGTTTCTGTTACGTTATTTTTACGTTCTTTGATTGATTTCTTTATTCTTTCCAATGAAAACTAGTCCAAAGTAAAAGGAGTACAAATAAGTCTCCGCCGTTTGACAAAAGATGGCCCCACCAGTAAGTTATGGTTGAAATTGTCAGATGGCAACACAATAACCTTAAAATATTAGCGTATTTGTATCAGAATCACATAATTTTTTTCATGCGAAAATGTCAAATTTTGAACCGAATAAGCGACATTTGCAGGAACTTTTGATTTACTTCTTTAATTTTAAGAAATCTGCAGCTGAGGCGCATCGATTGCTTGTAGAAGCATATGGTGAGGCTGCTTTAAGTGAGAGAAGTTGTCATGAGTGGTTCCATAAGAACGGTGAGTTTGACGTTAAAATTTGTTTTCAACGTAGCGAAAGGTCAAAAGTGTACAGAGACGCGGAATTGGAAGCATTATTGGAGGGAAAATCCTCCCAAACGCTAGAACTTGCACTTATATTAGGAGTGATGCAACAAGCAATTTCACATCGTTTAGAATCGTTGGGTTCAATATGAACTGAAGCCGAGAAACGTTGAACGCCGATTTTGCACATGTGAAATGCTGCTTGCCAAGCATAAACGAAAGGGTTTTTTGCATTGTATAGTCACTGGTGATGAAAAATGGATCCATTACTATAACCCAAAGAAGAGGAAATTATGGAGACCACGTGGCTACGCTTCAAAATCGACAGCCAAGCCGAATGAATATTCATGGAAAAAAACTCATGTTGTGTATTTGGTGGGATCAGCTTGGTGTCGTGTATTATAAGTTGCTCAAACCGAACGAAACCATTACTGGGGCTCTCTACCGACCACAATTGATGAGATTGAACTGAGCACTCAAGGAAAAACGCCCCCACTACTACTCCAGACACGATAAAATTATTTTCCTGCATGATAATGCTCGTCCACATGTTGCGGCGCCGGTCAAAACCTATTTGGAAACACTCAATTGGGAAGTCCTACTCCACCCGCCATATTTACCAGACATTGCCCCTTCCGATTATCACTTGTTCCAATCGATGACACATGGCCTGTCTGAGCAGTACTTCACATCATATGAAGATACCAAAAATTGGGTTGATTCGTGGATAGCCTCAAAAGATGAAGCGTTTTTCCGACGCGGTATCCGTATGCTGCCAGAAAAAGTAGTGGCTAGTGATGGACAATACTTTGAATAAAACAGGTTCAGTTCTTTCACAATAAATGCCCAATTTTTGATAAAAAAACGGCGGAAACTTATTTGTACTCCTTTTACTTCCTTTATCCATTTTTATAACTTGTCAAAAATGATCTTTCTTTTTTTTTATAAATTGCTTTTTAAGCTCTTTTTGTTACTTTATATGTATTACCCTCATACAATGTAATTATACTACTATAATTTTTTTTAAGCTTATGCCAAAATGAATCTTAATGGCATTTGCTATCACCTAAAAAGAATATTACAAGTTATATATATACATAAAGTAAAAGTTTAAGTGTCATTTTTCCTATCCATGTAAAAATTCCTCTTTATCTGTTAGATATCTCTTTGAAAAAGTTTCAGTGTATTGCTTTATACCCTGTGTGGGCACGTATGAATATGCAGGCACACAATTTTTTCGTATTTGAACTATTTGGTGATAATTTGATGAATTGCAGTGCAAGAAACTTATGGAAATTTAGTGCAGATAAAAACAACTGAACACCAGATTCTTTTCTCGTCATAGGCATTTTTTCGTCCTACTTTAAATTTTGTACATTGTTACTACATTGTTAATTAACCGTGTTATTCAATAATAAAACTTTTTCATACATAGTGATCCTGTTTCTTTTCTTGTTCCTTTTAAAATGTATGAAAATTACTAAAAATGCTAAAAGACACTGAAACATACGATGAACTATAAGGTGATTGAGTCAGTCATGAGTGCAATGATAGATTTTCAAATGAGTATGTTGTGATTTTAAAATATAGACAATTATTGTTAACTGCACTTCGCTATCTAAAAATCAATAATATATTTGATGTTTATGATTTAAGTATTGCTATTTGCAGTTGTGTATTGATGACATTTATTTACGTTTTCAGGTGATTCTGAGTACAAACCATACGTGACTGCTGTACCTGATGTTGTTGAAATTCCTCTAACTGGAAACGAAGACTTTCTTATTCTTGCCTGTGACGGGCTGTGGGATTCCATTTCGGAGGAGGCAGCGGCCCGCTGCGTTTATGAAACTGTTACTATGAATCCAGGTAAGTGACTTTTTTGTGTTAAATATCAATGATGATAATTAAAAATTTTATATTTTAATCTACACATATTTTCTATCTTATTTCTGAAGGTAAAAAGGTTATATTGTTTATAAAGTAGTTTCATTGGTATTAAAAACTTTTTACTAATGTACTAAAGTATGTTTTTTTTTAATTAATATACAATCACATTAGTAATCTCGAGTATAAAAGGAATTGGTAACAAAAAAGAAAAACATTATACGATGATACTTTTGTTTTTGCTTTTGCAATCATCTCATTCATCTGCATCCAATTGGATCAGATTCTTAGACTATTTTCCAATCATCCTTTTGGGTTTTCTAGGTTGTTGTTCTTGTGTTAATTGTACTTTATGACTGCAAAATAGTTGACTGCCTTGTTTGAAACCCAAAATAATGGTTTTGTTTGATTTCAGCATTCGATGGGTGATAGGGCCCTTAGAAATGCATGATTTTTGTTATATGTAATTTTTTTATAGAATGTTTCTAGGAAAAAAGGTTTGTATCAGAGAAGTTAATGGAGAACGTCTAGGAAATATTTAATTATTAGTTTCTAGGTTTAATTAAGCAACTCTAAATATTGGAGGCTTTTTTTTGTATCCGATGCAGCTACTTTTTGTCTTCCGATGGATGAAAAAATAGTTTTTGGTCTTGAATTTTCTAGTGGCTCCTCAATTCTTTGAATAAGCTTGTTATGTAATATTTGCTTGATTTCTTGAGATTTGCTATCTTTTTCTAGTTCTTCGTTTGTGTAAAAAGAGTTCATGCTTATGTTGAAGTATATCATAAATTTCTTTTAAAGTTTGTGAATGAAATAGTGTACTGAGTTTCTGCAAAAGTTATATAAAGTGTTCCGTTGTAGTGTTCAGATCTTTTGGTTGCTCCAGTGTAGTAATTTGTATTTTCCTCCGGATAATAGCAGGTTTTAGTCAGTTTTTATCGGTACAAATTTTTGGCGTCATATTTTTTTAGTTGATTTGAGCTTAAAATTATAATTGGTTTATGATCAGATGATATTTAAGTTGATTATTCATTTTTGGTGTGTCTGGTAATCAATTCTTGAATTATAGCGAAGCTTTAGCATAGAATAAAATACAAGTGTTACATTGCATGTCATTTGATCTTGTGTTCTTGGATTTGTCACTGTGCAGGAATTCAAAGCAAACCTGATGATGTTATACAATGGATCATTCAAAAAATTATTTTTGATTATAGATTTGACGAGCATAAATTATAATAGACATCAATATATAAATATTGTTACACCAAAATTATAACATTTATATTTATTTATCATTTTGGTGTAATGATAACGATTTATATATTTATAATCAACCACAATTAAATGACTTTTTGAATGATTTATGTATAACATTGTTGTATGTTTACTTGTAAATCCTGCGCAAAGGTAAATTCAAGGACAAGATCAAAGGTGCTGACGTGGAGTGTCGTTGCTTTACTTTATACTGGAACAAAACTTATACAAATCTTTCAGCCATGTCTGCCTCTGGGTTCTGCATAGTGGCAAATTCGAGGACATGAAAACGCAACAGTACAACTGCTGCTTTACTTTATACTGGATCGAAGTTTTAAAGATCTGGAAGTTTATTTAGCTTACTGGGCTTGTATGTTGGATTTTTAGTTGATGGGTAGCTGTAGTTCTGTAATTTACATTTCACTCACCACAATTTAAGTTTTAAATGTCTAGAAATTGCAGTTTTCTCCATCTGTGATACTGTGCTCTTGTGGGGAGTATAGCAAAAATATTGTTATAAGTCAAGGTTTGATATTTAGTTTAATTTCAGCAGATGGTATTTTGCTTGCAAAACACTTCTGAATATTATGGTTGATCTTCCATGGACAGTCCGATGAGGATGGTTATCAGAGTAGGTTGGAAAGTGCAGAATGTTAAACGCAGTTTTTTTGGTAAGGTTAGTTTTGGAGATTAACTGGTCAGCTTGTTATAATTTCAAGTGTGATTTAGTTACAATTGTTAGCATGTTTATAATCATGATGCTTTGAGTAACTGATTAAGAAGGAAATTAATAACACATCTATGCAGTGTTTTTTTTTGTCGATCATTGTTTCTTGCTGTATTATTGGTACAGATAACGTATTTGATGAGTATTTGAATGTCTGACTATTTATGTGAATTTTAAGATTCTAGCAGACTCTCATACACAAAACAACAATTACCCAAAAACCCAAATAATCGTGGCTGTGAGGCTTTGCTTGCAAATTTTCTTTGTGTTAGACATTGTTTTAAATTTAAGTCAGAGTGTATTAGTTAAAATTTGCAACATGTAAATTGGAAACATTTACATGAAACAAGACTGACAGATTGTATTTGGACAAACTGGGGAATACAGAAATTCTTTCACTGTCTATATCTTATTTAAATAATATGATGTGTACACAACTAAAATTCACCTTGCCATATAGTTAATTGATCATTATTACAGTACTCAAACTGAAAAAACAAAATACAATAATGCAATATTATATTGAGAAGTACAATGCCATTTTAAAGTAATGTTGCCCAGTTCACTTCTTTGAAAATTGCAAATTATGCAACAGATTTTTTATTGCTATATTTGCAACGACTTGATATACTGGTTGTGAGAAATTAAGAAGTTTGACTTGCAATAAATTGTATCCTTTACAAAGAGTAGTTGAGGCGTGTAATCGTCCTTGGTTATCTATAAATATCGGCTCTGAAAAGGCTCACGTGTACAAAAGCACGCGAAATGACAATTATGTGTAGGTTTTTATCTTAGTATATGTGCATACTAAATATATAACATTGACATTATAGTACATGTGATCAGAATTGTGCTCTATTACCTTTTCTTGAAAGGTGTGAAAAATAAAAGATATATATGAAAATTAGTTTTCTGTTACATGCAATTTTATCTATATAAAATAGTTCAATTGAGTATTTTTTATTTGTTGCAAATCTATTTCTAAAGGTGCACATACCTTTGTACAATATCCATAATAGTGCTGTAGTGTGTTAAAAATATATTTTAGATGATCCATAACGAAATAAAACTTTAAAAATCGACTCATTTAGTACATATAGCGTAAGCTGCACTGTGCAGTTTTGGGTAATTCAATCTTAAACACTCATTATTGCTGAACACACAAAGAGAATGTGTATGTATGCTCTAGTTGTAACTAAAGTACATTAACATACCCATATAATCGATGTGTTGCATTACACTTAGAACAAAATAACTTTCGAAACATTGATAAAAGCATAATCTATTAATTTGTTTTGTGTAAATTCATTAAAAGTTATGGTTGTTTGAATGCATTAGATTTGTTCTAATAAAATACGATTTGATTCTACTTAATTATGTTTTTGCGCAATTTAATGCAAATATTAACATACTTTATGTCAATTTTACAGCATTATTTACTTTTAACAAATTTAAAAATATATTTAAGAGAATACAAATAACTCTGCATTTTGAAATTAATGAATGTATTTGTAAATTGTAGATTATGACGAAAAAAATTATTATTATATATTTATTAGACACTGCGACTTAATACAGCTAAGAGAAGATTCTTATTGTACAAATAAGTATAACATAAACATGTGCATACAGAAGATGATGACTATAATAAGTGATAGCACTCCAAGTTTCTACATTTGATCAGAAGTCGTTCACTATCATCCTATTGCACCAATTTGACTTCAGTTGCAACAACAATGTAGAAATGAGCTTTGTCTTACAGAAGAAATAGACTTCTAATTGAAAACATCAACACATCATAACAGAGTTGAGTATTGATTATGTTTTATAAGATGAAAAACAATGTCTTTATTATTCCAGCTTTGCATTGGGTTTTGTGGATGCACATTTATTTTCTGTTCACTACTCTGTACTTGCTTATTTGAACTTGTGGTGTAACTCATCTCTTTACATTATTTTTGTGAGGACCCTCTGAGAGAACTTAGGTCGTGTTTAAATAGACCAAGGATCAACTTTTCTGGATGTTTTTAATTATTTAATGGATACTACAGTAACTAATACCCATTTTAGCCCATATTTTAATATCAATTATCAGCTGCCGATTGTCCTCGATACATTCGACTTTGAGCCGCGTTTGGCTTTGTGTTGATTAAGAGTAAGTAAGTGTGCTAATTACGAATATCTTATTAGTAAATTGTTGTTCCTTGAACTTGTATCCTATCATAAAGATGATTTATCTATATTTCAATTTTTTATATGATCCTTTCATTGTAATTTACGTAGCATCATAAATTATATCTAAGTATCTAAATGTGTTTGAGTACAAAATATTTGTTTTATTTCTATTTGTGCGTGTTGCTTTATATTATTGTTTAATAGAATTTATTTTTGTTTTATCATCCTATTATCACTGCACAACAGCATTTCTGATGATTGGGTTATGTTACATGATATTAGTCCAATTTTTGATGACGATTTCAATTCCGTGATTGAAATTTCTGTATCAGCTCTAGTTAAAAAAATATGATACGGGTTTTTTTTTATAATAAAACTATAAATTTAGAGATAATTCTAATTTATTTAATTCTTAAGATGAAAAAAACTTTCTTTTATATGATTTTCTTGCTGAAGCCGAAGGCAGAGAGCTATTCCGAATGCTCCAACAATAGTCAGCCATCATATGTGCGTTCCAGTAGCCCTGATAGCGTTCCTTCATGGTACGGAGGTCCTGGTGGAATCGCTCGCCCTGTTCTTCACTTAGGTCCCCAAGATTGGCTGGAAAATAGTCTAGGTGGTTGTAAAGAAAGTATAACTTGATGCTCATGTTACATCCAAGCCTTTGAAAGTGATTCATCAGTTGTTCGACGTGTTGAGAAAATTCAGGACTTTTCTTATTTCCCAAAAAATTTTGAACAAGCCAAACAAACGCATTCCATGCCGTTTTCTCAATCTCTGTCATAGTGTCCGTAAAATTTTCATTTTTTATATTAATGATCTTATTTGTGGCCCGTCAAAAATTCCCGCTTTTATCTGTTCTGCACTCAGTTTTGGAAACTTTTTTGATAGGAAAAGGAAACAATTTCCATTTTTGTTAAGACCTTTTACAAATTGTTTTATAAGTCCTAGTTTTATATGTAACGGAGGCAAAATTATACGATCCCTTGATACTAAAGGTGGGTTTATCACGTTCTGTTGTCCTGGAACTAGCGCTTCCCAAGGAGGACAATCTTTTTTAATCCAATGTTGATTTTTAGCTCTACTGTCCCAGAAGCAAAGAAAACAGAGATATTTTGTATAACCACCTTGTTGGTCTAAAAGAAAGTTGACCATCTTTAAATCAACACATATGAGCCAGTTGTGTTCTACATATTTAATTTTGTCTAAAACCAGAGCAATAGTTGTATATTGTTCTTTTACTTTTGTGGAGTGTGCAATGGGCAACGACCCTAATTTATTCCCATTGTGTAAGAGAACACATTTTAGACTACGTTTTGATGAGTCTAATAAACGCCACTCACATTGCAGCCATTAAACCAGGTACATCTTTACAAAATACGAAATCATTTTCTTCAGCAAAATATTTGAGGAGATTTTGTTCTCACTACTGTTAGTTTTCGTCTCAAAATGCATAGGACCCTCCTGTGAAGCACCAGCTTGAGGTTCAAGTGATATTTTAGGACTCAAAACATATCTATGTGCCGACCGTATGGAAGGATATTCCCATTTGGATCGATTTTTTCGATTAATGCCAGTTATGTTTACTAAACAAAAATAACAGTCGTCGTGGTGGTTCAAGGGTTCAGTCCAGATCATAGCGGTTTCGTACCTAAAGCTATTCCTTTTCTTATTTGTCCACAAACGTAGAAACTCAACGCGCGTTTTGCATACCTTTTGTGGAATCCAAGGCTTGTCTTTCATTTCCAGTGTGTGACCAAAGTAATTTTTGTAAGCCCCAATCACGAACGCTGTCACATTCAAACGGTATTCTTTAAACATATACTCTCCAAATGAAACAAAAATGATTCGGATCATTGACACAAACTCTTCTTGTCGATGCCATATCAAATTATATTAAAAAAACTTAATATTTTCTTAATTACAAGCAAATTAACACACTAACACAGTGATTTTTTCGTAAAAGCTATATCTCGTAAACAAGAGCTGTTACAAAAAAACTGAGGTTTATATTTGAAATTAGCGACGTCAAATTAGTAAACATCATGTGATAAAAGTCAATCATCAGACAAAAGTTGCAATTTTGTTGTGCAGTGTTATAGATGTTATTTATAACATTTTGTATCTTTTTTATAGTTTTTTCGTTGCTTCTTCATACAGCTGGTATAGCATCTTGTCTGTAAAGACATAATTGTTCAAATAATTTGGTTATACCTTTTCTAGAAGATGTATGAAAAAGTTTCTATTATTTTTATACTACCTTTTTTTAAATAAGACAAGCAATAATTTATTTATAATAATTTGACAGTTTTAGTTAGCTAAATTACATATATAAAAAAAATTATGAGTGCTGCTGCTGGTGCTGTCACACAGGTCAAAGTTCAACTATTGCTGTCAATGATGTAGTGATTTGAGGAAAGGGCTAATAAAATAAACAAATGAGTCATTAATACTAAAAAAAATTATTCTGCCTATAAAGACACATCATATATAATCCGAAATTTGTTGATTACGCACCATGTGGTAAACCCAGAAGATTGCGGCTTCTAAGCATTGTAGGTAGAGATATCTGAAGGGGATTCCTCTCGTTGTTATTAAAATAATAATAGTTCCCCGTAATAGGCCTTGAAGGCCCTTTGGGGTCGTAACAGGATAGGTCTGCTACAATTTAGAGCCTATGGTACACAAGGGTAGTAACGTGGCTAGCGCTACGTACCGACCGCCTGTTATTACCCCAGAGTTTGACCTCCAGGTACGCATTTATTGCAACCTGAATCAAGCTGGGCCGTAAAAATGCCAGCAATTGAATTGGCGAGAGCGGGATTCGAACCCGCAACTGTTGATTTCGTAGTCTAGCGACTAAACCACTAAACCACCACGGCTCATAAATTGTTATTAAGTCAATTTAAAATTCTTAAAATGAGAGACAAATGAAACCGATTTGAGAACTTTTGTCATATAAATTTGAAATTCCATCACAAAGCTACAGAAGTGCAAAGAAACAAATATATGGTTCCAAAAATTTAAAAACGAAATTAAAAGATCAGCTTTGCTTATGTAGACCTGATGTGATGAATTTAAAGCCACGTTTCAAGCTATTTAATCCAACCCAACCATAAATAGACCCAAGTTATTAGGTGAAGTTGTGCTGTACACAACCGTTATATTGCACTTAAAAAGATAAATAAGAGCTGTGAAGTTTTACTGCTTGATTTGAGTCAAGCACGAGCATGGAGAAGAATTAAAATTTGTTGCTTCTTCATACATATTGTTATGTGAAAAAATGATTGTCTTCTGTAATCTAAGTGGGTGTAAGCAACCTAAACCAAACACCAAAACCCACTCACAAATGTGATAAATTTGAACAAAAATTAATGTTATGCATTTGATGAAATTTGGGAGGTTTTGCACACTTTAAATTTATTTAGAACTACAAAAATTTACTCTGTCTCGGTGTTATTCTGTCTTTCCAAACAGAAGAGGAAATATGCTTACAACAGCATTTAGCCCAAAGAACACAAGTCAAAATCTGGGAATTATATTTCAGTATTAGATTACTACTTATTCTAACCAATGGTTCATTTTCTTCTGTCTGCTGTTTAAAAATATGGGCGAAGTGGGGATTGGAGTATGGGAAGTTCTTGCCTCTAAAGAAAAAGTATAATACAAGTACTGTCTTAGAGATAAATGTAAACCTCATAAATAGATTATTATTGCAAATTGATATAATTATCTCTTATTTTTTATTAATAATGTTTTTGATCTATATATGAGGTTTTTATGGAACACTATATATATGCACTATATAGATACAGCTAGATTTAAAGACACTGCCTTATCATACTCTTATATTTTCTTTAATTCTGACTATAGTTTTTCAAAATATTATCACGGATGAAAACTCTAGATATTTACATTGTTAAGATAAAGTTTTGTGCAATATCTGAAGTAGCTCTTGGTAGACCTTTTTCACATTTAGAAGTAGAAGAGGCAGGCAATTGGTTTTGGTTAAGGGCCTTTTTATTATCTTTGTTATTGTTTCGACGCTCAGTTACACAAATGACGGTTATCTTCTTCTGCTAGGTAATCTGTTCAATTTTATCAGTTAATTGCTGAGGTTTACCTTATCTTCGTCAACCTCAACAACGCCGAATTCAATTTTCAGCGACTCCATTTTTGAATCCTTTAGTTTGTTAATGTATTCGTCTGAATTAAATTGTTTTCTTTCGCAAAAATGTTCTTGTTGACCCTCTTCTTGTTCAGCTCGTTGTTTAAAATAACCAAGCGATTCTGCAAGTTGTTGATGCAGCCATTCATCTTCTACTTCAGCTGCTTGTGAGCTTTGATTTCGTTGGTGATCTTTAGATTCCTCTAAATAAGAAGCACCATTTGTTTCTTCAATATGTTTATGTCGTTCATTTGCGTTCATTGCGACACTACATATCGCTGTTGTCCGAGCCAGAATTTCTGCAACTGCTTAATCTTTTCCTTGACATCCTACTTTCAAGAGGGATGATCTTTAACTCTTTGGTTAAACCTTTATTCCCTCTTGTTTATTGATTGGAACCTCAATCTTATTATTAGTGAGCACATCAATTTCACGCCGTTTCTTAACGCATATAACGAACAACCTCTCAATCTCCGTCGTGCGCTCTTTGATTTCTGATGTTTCACTATTCCATCGACATACCTTTGAATTTCTTTGTTCATTTCCTTCTGCGCCTTGATCTTAATTAGAGTCTTTGCAGCTGAATTTCCAGGTCACTGTTTTTTCTTTCACTTGCTGCACCATCTTGTTGAGATGCTTCGCAGCTTTATTGTTCGTCTGCCGCTCATCTAAGTTGTTAAAAATACTCCCCTCTAACTTGATCTTTTCTTGAGTAATCTTTTCCAGTTTTTTATTAGCCAAGGAGAGTTTTGTGATTTGCAGTTGTTTTCTCCAAGCATCTTCTGAATAACCATATCGATTTGATCGATTATCATCTGAGTGTTGTTCAACTGCGCTTCTTCTCCGCTTCCGGCCAGCTCTTGCAGTTCTCTATATCCTGTTCGATCTTGCATTTTATGTCCATCATGCTGGCTAATTTTTTATGCAAGCCTTCGAGTCCCTGTTTTAGATGCTTATCATGTTACTAAATCATGACGACGATGGATTTTTACGAGTGCAGCCAACAGCAGTCTTCAAAGTTTAGGGACTTTACGTTGACGGTGTAGTCCGCTATTGCCTCCAGCAGCTCTTTGTGCTCTTCTTTTTTGACTTTGAGCTGCATCTTGATAGTCTGCGTTTCCTATTCAAAGCGCTATATTTCTGACATAAGTTTGTAGATGATCTTATCCAATTGCCTTATTTCGTCGACCAATTAATCTTTGGTTTTCTCGAAGACACGCTGGTTTATAGTCAATTCCGACTCGATCTTATTTTCCCATTTCTTTATTTAGTGCAGAAGAGATTTATACTCTCTATCTCCGTGCACAACCGTGACTGGCATCTTTCAGTCTCCATAAAATTCGCCTTTCTGCGTAATTGCTACGTAAATAAAAAAGATTTCTTCCATTTTCTTTTCCACCTCCTCAACTGCGGAGCAGACTTCGTCCAATTCGAACATCCACAGCTCCACCTCCTTTTGCTCCTTGTTGACCATCTTCTGCGCTTGATATATAAACCAATTCGAAAACTTAATTCTTCAGGCTCAATCTGGCGCTCGAAGTGCTCCCTGGGCCGAGGGAATGTTCACATCCTCGGCGAAAACCAACTTGCGCTCAGTAGTTTTAGCAGTTTTAGGTCTTTCAGCCGAGGAAATTTCTTTCTACTGTTACATTGCAAACCGATTCAATACTAATAATCTATACAATTATTATAATCAGAAATGTCCTACGGTTAAACTGGGTAATTTTATAAAATAATAGTAGAATCTGTTGATTTTCTCCTATTTAGAAATTTATCTACATTATATCTAATAGTAACTGTTTGTCTGTTGTCTGAACATTCAAATTGAGTGAAGTTCAAGTTTGTTTGATCATATTTTAACATGATTTGTGCAAATTTTATTTTTGTGTTACACTTTTGTTTTTATTGTATTACTGTTTTCTTACGCACTACAGTTCTGGTGCTATTGTCGCGTTTATGTGTCTTTTCGTCCACTCGTGTGGGTAATTTAGGTATATATGTGGAGTTGTGTGGGAGTTTTATTACTTTAACTCGCAAACTAGTATTTTCTGAGTAGAACACAGTTCAATTTAGCTCAAGTTTAAAAGTTTCTCATCACATTCGGTAATGATCTCATTGGAGAAAATTTTTAAAACTTTGGTAGATACAAACTGAGGATTTGCTTAATGCAAGCTTGACGCTTTCACTATTGCTTCATGTTTTTTTTTTGGTTAACGTTAATTACATCCATCTTCATTGCTGTTGCTTCCAGAAACAGTAAGTTTTCTTTCTTCTTGTAACAGCCTCATTATTTTGGGGAAAGCTTGAAATATTTTTTAAAACATTCCTCCTTTGTGGTTTTACATCATGTAGCAGTGTTGTAATCGACCGCTAATTGTATTGCACGCAGATGTATCTGGCGCTGTAAGAAAGCGTTCTATCCAGGTGAAACCTTTTTACTTTCTACGCTATATGATGCGTGAATTAATTAGCAAGGCTCAAACGATTTTGGATACCCACTACACGGCAAGCAAGATTAATGTTGCTGATTAAACTTGCCGCAATAATAGTGCCGTATTGGTAAGTTATGTTCGTTTGGCAAAGCATTTCATTTGTGCGTTTTAGAGCAGAAATAGCAATTTTCTGTAAACAGCATATAAGGGATATTAATGGCCATGATCAACGCGTTTGCCTTTCACAATCTTCGATTTTTAATTTATTTTTAGAAGCACACACACGTTTAAACTCACATTTACATTTTTATAACTGCTAATATCGTCCAGCCTTGGGAATGAGTTTGGTTTTTCAATGCTAAAATACCTTAGCGCAAGCATGAAATTAATTTGTATTTAATTAAACAATTCGGAATTTGAAATGTGGATGTTAAAAATTGGAGATTATTATTGTTAGCAATTTTTGAGACTTGCTCATTATTATTTCTAAAACACAGGTTGTCGTATGAAGCTCCTTACTCTGAAATTTTGCAATAAAGTTCCAGTTTTGGAGTAATATTCCTTCATTCGTGATATTGTTGGTTGCAACATAGCGCGCATAGGTGGCGCCACCTATTTCAAATTGTAAAACATAGTAGATGAAGCATACAAACTGTGTTGCTCCATACAAAAATGAAAAACGTAGCCCGACTTAAAGATGATTGTATGTTTATTTTGGTATACAGTTCCTTGCAGAATGTAAAACTGGATTAAATATGATCCTGTGCTGCCACAATTCATACGTCAAGGAATACGAAAGAGACTGTATCTCGAACTTAGCCTAAATCCACCAGAGAGAACTACTGCTAAATTGAGAGAATTCGAGGGTGGGTAAAGTGTAAACAAGATTTTTGTTACAATACTTTACTGACCAATTGTACAACTCTCTTTCTAATTTTATATATTTGATTCAACGAACTGGCAACTTTTTGATGTCAGTTTTGTATAGATATGAGTTAGTTCGGTAGTCATTTGCGTCTTTTAGAACCTCTGCTTGGTGATAGTCGAGGAGGAGAGTTAACTGTGGTCCTATGTATTTGTTATAATTTGACTTATTTATCAAACTCAGCGATGTAGTAGATTAAACGCAAGACTTTTATTGTACAAATCAGTATGACCTAAACACGTGCATGCACAGAACAATTATAACGACTGACGTCACGACATCTTTACGCGCCAAGTTTTTATATTTGAACTGAAATGGTCCAATATCATCCTATGTATTTGTTTCAATTTGATTGATTGTAGTTGTAACGGCGGTATAGGGATAATCATTCCTTTGAAAGAGCACATTTCTGATTGAAACATTATCGGAAGACTTACCTCGCGGACACCTTTCGAAATTTTAACACATTTGATTGTTAATTGGGCACCTTCCATGATTAATACTTATTTTGACGTAAATATGTCCAATGTCACCTGCCAATACCCCTTATTTTATACAGTAGCAAACCTCTTACATTATTTAAAGACCTACTGACTTGCTAATGCTTCTCTACCAAACTGTCATCATAATCTGGTGAGAATATTAATCGCTTTAGCATTTGCCTCCACCAAATGCATTATTGTAATACGTTGTGCAAAGGTACTATTTACTAGTTTTTTGGTTATCGCCATTGATACTAATAAAAGTACAATCATCTTAGTTATGTTAGCCTCGCATGGGTATGTACACACGTGCTGACAATCAATGTTTCCAAATAGGAGTGGGGGTAGGGGTGGGGTGTATAAACAGTCTTGTTTAAATTTATTTTACTTACATAGGATAAAGAATGATGACGTAGTTTTCTGCTTGGATTGTTGCAAAAGAATCTGATACCATGCTTTATACATGGTTCTCTAACGAAATCTACCTTTAGATAAGTGATTAGATTTTGGTGAATATTTCACACAAATTTAAGACTTTATGTGTGGGTTATGGTTTGTTTCCAACCTTGGATCTATTGAAACATTTTTTCAACTATACTGCTAACGATATGCGATACATATACATGTTTAAAAATAGTTTTCTTTCATAACTTTTAGTAACACTAGTGGAGATATGATTCATACAATATAAAATTCATTTTTATACAGCAAGACTTGTTATGGATTTTTTTAATTGAATATGGCCGCTACAGCCTTGAGACTACTACAATTTTTTGCAGACGTCTGACTGATAAACTTTATTTACAAGAACCAAAAATATATTACATTTACGCTACTATTACCACCTTTTCCAAGGATTGATTAAGGATTTTGAACCGTGTACTGGTTAATTATGCTCTTGTAGATTGATATTTCAATACCAATTGGTACATTTTGCATATAACAAAATTATATATATTTTGTATGTTATATTTTGTGCGCTACTGTACTTGATATAAGCCGGCGTAGCTTGCCACACGTCTAAATGAGCTTGGCTCCATTGTTGTATTGATTAATCACCTATATAAATTTAGTCTTAAACAAACAGTTACTCGTCACATAATTTGGAATTTTTAAACAGCAATATCTTGTTAAATCTCACTGGAAAGGGTATTTACCTGTATTGAGGTTACCAACATTGAGAATATTCCTTAATCAATGTCTAAAGGTGAATCATCAAGTATTACAGAAGAGGAACATATGTGCAAGACAGCAGTAACTCATAACTTTCACCCATAAAGAAATAAACGAATTGTCAGAATTTCAGTTTAACTGGAACTAACTAGATGATTATCAATATTTGCACTTTAACAAATTGTCAAGTCTACAAAATGAAAATTAACAGTTAAATTGGAGCTATCGGAGCCAACATTTATTATTGATAGCATTTGTATCCCGAAAATGATCACCGAAATTTTTAGTTTAAATGATGTTTAATTTAAGGTAGAGAAGAACCAAATGTATTATTCTGACAAAAGCATAGATTTATTTAGACAAATGTATTTCTAGAAACAAAATACAACGAACGAAGTCTACTATAAGTTTCTATTGAAAGAAATATGTAGCTAGAACTGTATATGAATATTTTCTTTTCTCTTGTTGGCATTGGTGACACCCTAATGGGGTCTTTTTTGAGATTGAATGACGATTCTAAGATGTACTTACCTTTTATTTTAAGAGTTTCACTGATTTTGTTGTTATTGTGACTACCATATATAGGAATGTTTTGGAAAAAATACCTGTCACGTTTCATCAGCATTACGCAATAAGCATTAAATATTTTTCTGTATACATTCTGAGCAGGGCGACCTTTCAGTCTGTAAAAGATTCTAACAAGACTTGTATCTAGAAACACTGGACGAGGCTAAGATCGTTGGTTTTGAAGAAATGATGAAAATCACATAGCAATAGAGCTGTTGAAAGTAAAATTCAATCAGCATAGTTTCATTATAAATGTATAGCTTTTATTTCTAATATGAAAGGAAAGTGTAATATTGAGTTTAAAGTTATGTAATCTTTAAATGGTAACGTACCTTTTCCTCCACTTTACAGACCCATCAAGACGCGGTGTTTTAAGGCATAATCCTATAGTACCATTTTTATCTATGAATGTTATAGAATTGTTATGCACTGATCATGATGAAATCTGGTACACAATTTGATAAAAGTCATGGTTTTGGTGTGTGACCCAATACATTTGGGATACGAAGTATCAACATGTACTTCTTAATAATTATGAATATAAAAGATATAAATAATATTAACTGTAAAAAGAATTCCAATTAGAAATAGAAAACAATCCATTACATTCATTGCCTTTAGTGTCCATTTGAGGATTTTTGAAGGTTCTTAAGAATATACAATGGGGGCAGGAATTTCAAATCGGGGAGGTCTATCTAGAATGTATCCTGTCTTAAAGAAGGAATATTTGATTTTATCTACAAAACATTTTGCTTGTAATTAATACATTGTCAATGAGTAGAGCTTCAATACACACACGCATCCACATCATATACGTAGATGTAATAGTCTCCTTAAACGGCTAACTAGTCGAACAATTTAGTCACTTCAACTATTTGAGATGTGACGTAGGATAAATCATAATATAGAAACCAAAATGCATAGATTCCAGTACATGTAATGAACCATTAGAAAAACCCTCCGCAACAATACTAGGAAATAAATAAATAAAATCTTATAAAACTGTGGTAATCTCTGTCTTACTGTATGGTAGCGAAAGTTGGGTTTTAAAATAAGAGGACCGTTTGGACATCAAAGGAGATTAAATTCTTGAGAGCTGTTAAGGATGGACCAGAATTGATTGGTCAGAAACAACGATATAAACCATCAAACAAGACTGGAAAAACTACACGTTGAAAGAATGGAAGATCACTGACTATACAATGACATACAAATATCGCCCTAATCGAGAAAAAGACAGATAGACAGAGAAAAGAATAGAAATAAATGGGCTAGAACAAGTCCTGTCACCTAAACCTTGTATAAAAAAAGAAAAAGCTATAAGGGATACATAGTTGACTGAGTGCATGATAGTACATGAATATTAGATTGCATTTGAAGTTTGTACATTCTTGATGACTGTGTTCTCTCTTTGAACTTTCAAAGTACAATCAAAAGTTGATTGATTACTCGGTGTGGAAAAAAGTGACTTGGAATGAGTAATTGCACTTTTAAGATAAACTGGACAACATTGTCCTCGATCTTCTCCTCGTCAACAAACAGGAGGAAATAGACTTGGTCACTTTCCGATATACAGTGTGATTATTTTTCTTCCAATTGTAAATGAAAGATCGAGACGCAAAAAAATGCGATGGAGGAAGTGTTTCGTGGAAGGACTTGCTGGCATAATCGTGGACAATTGGATTATGCTGTTTTTGTCTTCCTATAAATAGCAAAGCGTTTCTCCTGGGTCCTTTAGTGCTTTGTATCTATAGAAAAGAAATTGGATTATAAATCATATTTGATAATGATAATTATCTTGAAAATTGTTTTTGATGTTTTTTTGTGGAATGGTTGTTTCTTTTTCTTCTTCTTCGTACAAAAATATGGATAGATAATTATGTGCGAATAACTATGATCATTACTTATCTGCTGACATCGAAGTCACGATCAATATCAGTTTCAATGAATGAATTTCTGTAGTTTCTGAACACTAAGCATTATCGTAACATTTGTTAACTATTCAATTTGAAATAAACATTTGTATCTATAACAGCTTGCCTTATTGCAATGCATTTTACAAGAGCAGCTTTGTAATTAACAAGGCATAAGCAGCTGCAATAATGTTATTAGCGGATGCTTTTACCGTTCTGAAACATTAACTTTATATACTGCCAGATTGATTGTTGCAGTTAGCTCGGGAAGAAGGTGCGAACGTCTTCATAAAGGCGGGCGCCATTCATTGCAAATTAATTGAGCACTTCGCACGTCGGCCGAGGTTGGTTTATTAAATTCCTTCCAGACGTTGCGGAAGGCCCGGGTTATATTGGATGTGTTTTATATAACGTGTTATATATACAGTGCGCCAAGTGGCGATAAATCACATCAGATTATTATGGTTTCCTGAACATTTACGAGAAGAAACTTGGCCAGAGAATTATTGAAACAGGAGGGAGGCGTATAACAAAGGACATGCATAAAGTTAGAGCTGGGATTCATATTCAAATATTCGACGAATATATGTAATTCAAATATATGAAACGCCCCATTTATTTTAATTATTGAAGAATTATGGAAGAATTGATGTACATGTAATTACAAAGCCTCAGTCCTAATAGAAACCTAATGGGTGGAATCATTTGAACAGATAATAAGAAATAAAAAGACTTATGCAACAGAATATTAATCAAGTAAAGTAAAAGCGGAGTAACTAAAAAAATATACGTAAAAAACTTGATATAAGTAAATAATAGAAAAGAATATAATGACTATGTTAAAGTAAAAGTCATGTATTAGATTATACAAAAAGTTCTAGGTATTTTGTGACGTGTGTACGTTTGAACGTGACATCGTTTTTTTAAACAGAGGTTATGTTGGCATGAATGAAAAGCGACATTTACTCGCGAATTTCAATCACGTATGGTTCACAAAGTGGAATTTTTTGCACGCGTTCACCATACATAAAAAGTTACATTTTTGGTATGTGATACTATTCTTCTATATAAAGAAGAGAAAGACTACAGAGATGTGTAAGGACTTTTGTAAAGTGTACATTGGGACAGAGTTATTGAAAAATTAACTATTCTTAGATAGTTTGCCTAGTTTGAAACTAGATATTTTATAGAAGACACGGTTTGCTTTGAAAGGCCATCAACCTTACAAGTACTTCATAAAGGCAAAAATTGAATCAAACACTAAATTAACTTGTAAGTTTGCAAAAAACTCTGAAAATGTAAAAACGAAAATTTTTATGACGTCTGGGTGCCGCACAAACTATCTGTAATATGTTCTTGAAACCCAATGAACCGTAACAAGCTAAGAAATATAACTTTAAAGAAGTCCCGGTGTCACGCCGACGAACCGCAGAAACAAACAACGAAATGATATATTGACCCAACTAAGATTATGATCTATTTTTGGCGAAACTTCCAAGGCATCATTTACTATAAGTTCCTCAGATACAATCGAACGATCAATTTGGATGTGTACTGCAACTAATTAGAAAAAATGCATAACATTCAACAAAACAGATGTGCCGTGGAAGAAGTTTTGACAAAAGAATTAATCGATATAAATTAATTTTAAGTTATTGTGAATATCATTTTTATATGTATTTAATTTTCATTAGGAACTGATGACATACATGATATAAATAATTAAGTGACGTCAGTCACCGGTCTGATAACCTGATCTCTCTTTGCCAAAACAACGTTCTCAAAGCTATAATAAAAGGATCGGGAAGAGGCGTCAATAATGAAGCCGGAATGAGGAGAGATATATTCGGGAGCGGCGTGTAAGTGATAATTCTTGCACTTCTTACTCCTACTCTATCACGAGTATGATTTGGACTTCTGTTATGTACAAACCTGACAATAATTACTGACCAACCCGAAAGTAGTCCTTTTCACAGGCGCGAAAAAACGTACCGACCTTTTGACGTGCCTTGAAGATGGCCATACTTCTCGGCTTCCTCCTCTAACCATTGTTAAACGACGATGTGAACAGAAACTATGAGTTTCATTCAAAATCTAGCTAAACAAATAAGTGCACTAAAGCAGAAGGAGTCTTAACCAAGAAGAAATTAAAATACATTTTAATAATAATTTTCATATTGATATCGCTATGTCACATTTTGGTTCAGAGTAAAACTAAATTTTTTTCCGCTATGGAATAGACTAAAAATTTTTGAAACAGAAATAGAGTGAAGTAATGAAAAGAGATGCAAGATCTACATTAGTAAGACAGCCAAAAAAGGGAGGGTATCACGGACAAAATGGAAACATGATTTTCATTTGCATGACTTGGTATGTCACTAGGTTTGCGTAATTCGTAATAATATCTAGTATAAGGATCTTCTTCTCTGAAAGTCACACCTTACTAAACCTTGACATAAAATTGAAACAATTCCAAAAAAAGCTTTTCCGTTTACAAATTCGGAATCCATGACAAGATAAAGAGTATCAGAGAGTGTTCCATTGAAGTAGTTTGGATTATTTTTTCTATTTTCTCCATATTTAATGGAAACATGCTGTCAATTTGGCGCTTTTTTGTCTTAAAAATAACTTCAGCAGATCTATGTTGTCAATCTTCAGCCCTGTGTTAAGAAGAAAATAAATTACTCATAAGAATCTTTGAAGTTCTCTTGAACTTTGACGCTCGTGTTGATATAACTGTACGCTATTCATTTGTTTTTAAATTGATGATAGAGTTGGTTTTCTCCGTCAACTTATAAGCTAGTTTGGAAAGATTTTTTAACTCTTAATAATTCCATAAGTTTATCAAATATTGACTTGGGGCAGAAATTTTACGTTGCCTTCTAGTAGGGGATATGAATGCCTTTGACTGTCTTCATAATTTTCAAATTACTAGGAACTGGTGATAATGGTTTTCTATTTTCATCGAATTTTATTCGATTTTCTTATACATTACACTTATGGGAGATATAGGTCACTATAAGAATTTTTCTAGTCTTATTTCCTCATTATTAAGTGGTGAAGCTAAGCGGAGTCACTTACTAACTTCATGTTGTCCGTCTGTCTGTCTGTCCGTCCGTCCGTCCGAGCAAAAACTCGAGAACGGCTGGGAATTTCCAAATTCTGTTTTCATCAATCGACAGATGACCAAAAAGGCTTGTTTGCTAGTGATTTTGAAACTGATTGGTCAAAGGTCAGCGTGGTCAGACTGCTTCGCCACTTCGCTATGCGTTGCAAGCTTTGCAGGTTTATCAAATATCTGAAAATGATATCGATTAGAAACATGATGATAATTTTAGAAAATTGTAGTGAAACTATTTTATTACATTACTATCACATTACGTAAGTTGGAATAGAAAATCTAAGAAAATAATAGAAATACATACAATGAATATAAGTGGTTTTATTATTATTTATATTGATAGCTAAGATTGTATATAAAAGATGCCAAAAGTGAATTTTATTTTGAAGCTATTCTAAAGGAAGATCAGCATTACATCATTAACTCAAATTTGAAGTTGAAAGTAAATTTCAAGGTCATGGAAAATTTTAACTGTTACCGGTGGTACAATCAATGAACAAATCTGTAGTCATCAGAGTCAACATGACATCGACTCGAGTTGGAGGTCATTTTTCGTCATCGATGAGGAATTGAATTTGATCCGATGACACATTTTTGATGCCATTAACTACTGACACACTGAAAAGCTGTTCTATAAGTCACCTAACATTGTACTGACAAAGGTATAAAAGGTGACGCGCTCAAGCTCAAGCTCAGAGCTCTCCGCCATTTCCGGAGCCTTTGGAAGGTGGCGGATATCGTACTCTATAAGTCTGGGAAATCAGGGATCTTTCTCTAGGCCTACCGGCCCACCAGCTTACTATCAACTTTGGGGAAGCTTGTGGAAAAGGTAATCCATATACACCTGAGGACATCTTGATTCCTCTCCGGTCACTCCACTACCCTCCAACTTCTTTGGCCAGTGGAACGCATTATCGAGAGCTACACCAAGAAGCGAATCGCAATTATAGCCGTTCTCAACATGGCCAAGGGTTTCGACAAAGTATGGTTCAACGGCCTAGATGATCTAGGTTGTCAAGTTATTTTCTAGAAGAGGGTTCCGGGTTAAATCTGGTGGCGTAAGGTCATAGGAAAGACGACTCCGAGCCGTTATTTCCCAAGGCTGTGTCCCTACGCTCTTCACAGCACTGGCTTAATACACAGATAACACGGCGTCGCTGTCCGGCTCGTTGAGAACATACTTCATTACAAGATGGCTGGAAGAGGAACTGGACCTCTTGAAAGTAAGTTGCGATTGGTGGATAATGAGCGTCAACCCGTAGAAGAACTCGACTGTTTTATTCTCTACCAGAAGACCACTTCACTGGCGGGTCGACCTGACGAATTTTAGGACCTTCGAAAGGGAGATACCCGTTCCAATTCGAGGCTGGGCCGCAAAAACCCACATCCATTTTAACTTGGGTTTTGAGCCTTGCTCAAGCACTGTCTTATCGCCAGTTTCTCCTCACCAAGAATATGTTTTTCAAAAATGTTGTGGCTTAATAATTCCGTTCTTATAGCAGTATGAGGATTATCCTTTAATTTCAATTGTCTTTTAGTACGGTTTTGCTGTGGTTTTATCCATTTTATTCTAATAAAATATAAATTGATAGACTTAGCTCTAAGTTTTATAAATTATTATGCTTTTTTGCAAGGTGCGTCCATAACATTTAAACCTTGACTTTTTAACAATCATTCTTTAGCAGCCATGAAAACTGAAATCTTATTCATATAGTTTTCACTTCATGAGTACAAAAGCCGAGTCTTATAGATGTTACTCTTTCATCATTTTCTCTACTAAACTTTTTCTACTAATTTTTTCTTTGTGAGTTGGGTTAACATAAATCTTCCCTCCTTATCATTTACATTTCTTTTGATGATAAAATGTTTAAACCACAACAATAGTATTTATATGCTTATTTAACAGCATGCTTATGCAAAAGATATACTTTTAGAATAAAACCCAATAGATGTCTAGTGTATTAGCAGTAATTTTTTTTTGAGTACAACCTTGTCTAAATATTTAGTTCTTATAAAATTATGGAATGGCTTTGGCGAAATTTATTCTTGTTATAATTTTGAACTTTAAGATAATCATGGCGTTACAGTGTAAACTAGAAGTAAAGTTTAAAATTTACAACGTAAAAAAGAGGGGTAGAGGAAGAGCGATTTTTTCTAACTCTTATATTTAAAAGAAATATATGAAAAAGAGAACAAGAGTAAACCAGATCATCACAATGTAATTTTATTCCATTGTCTATGGTAGCGACATCGAAAGTTCTGCACTTTTATGTCTTTTTTACATCTACAACTTTTATCAGAAAATTTTCAAGATTAGACTCGTAAAAGATAATTTATTCTATTTACCAAATGATCGTTCTAGATACTATCAGCCCCTCGGCTGTCTATTCATAGCTGCCATAGAGTACTTAGATGTCATGGAATCAAGCAGAGAAAACTTCATCGACGATGCTTCGGATTGCAGCAATATCTTCATGACGCTTCCTTTTCAGCGACATTTTTATAAGGTGCCCTTTCCAACATTTCAGCAGAAAATGTTTGCCTGGTCTCTTTCTGTTTCTCTGACAGTATGTGAGGGAATATTTTTGCATCAAATCTTGTGTAAAAATTGGTTGCACACATCACTATTCAATTTCAATTTTTCTGATGTCATGTGCACAATAACACGGTGTTTTTACCTCAAATTTTCCACATTTGCGGTGATATGTGATGTTAACTAGCTGCCAAGTCTCTACTCTCCCGAAACCTTTTAATAAGAATAAAAGGATGATGTTCTCAATCCAGTCAGATTTTCAATTTTGAAAATCAAAGACGCGGCTTCCTGATGATGCCTCGTCACCACATGCTTGCTGTATTATATTTTGTTTCACTAGGGTTGTTCTTACTTAATGTTAACACTCTGCTCGGCATCTGCGCCTATCACGTCACTCGTGTAATTTCCAACTAAACGCACCAACAGTGGTTTACTAAGCACAGCCCTACCACCTAGTGAGTTTACACGGAAACACTCCCAATACTCATTTTTTGTGTTTGAATATTACAGGAAAATAATTAACTAATCAGTCCCGGAACATTTCCAATAAAAAAAATATATTTATTTTAAGGTATGTACTATGGATTACATTTTCTCAACTTGCTTGATGGTTAGGAACTAACTACCAAGCCTCTCTTTCTCCTCTTCATTGAGCATTTTGCAAAATACATAATTTGTACTCCTTTGTATCATCAATCATTAAAAAAATCTTATTTAGAGGCAGAACTGTTTGTTTGACAAACTTCTATTTTAAATTCATTTGTAGTACCATTTTTTGTAGAGATTTAAACAATGTTTTTGTGTTGATGCTTTTTACAAAAAGAAAATAATTTATTTTAGTTAATTCTGCTTGTGATAGTGAACCTTATTGCCTGTTGTCCAGAAGTTTAATGTTCTTGTTTTGAAATTCCACTTCTTGCTGAAAATGCCAATAAAACTCCGCTATATTTATGGCTTATAGGCTAAAGGATAAAAGGTATAGTAAAAATTTCTTAGGGTATAGATTTACCATAATTCTAAGGTAAACCCTTCGAATGATCATATGGCCACTTCTGGTCTGGATGAAAATGATCGCCTATATAAATTTTTATCCCAACATAAAAGAGGCCATCCCTTAGGGTGTTTATCGCTCTTATTCCAAGTTTGTAAAAGTTGTTTTATATTCCGCCCTTTTATTTATTAATTTTATAGGTAACCCCACATTGAACAAGATGACTTGCTGCAACCTACTTTGGGCTACCTGATAAGATTCACCCCTATAATTAGCGCAACGTTACACATTGAGATTGATGATCCTACGATTATATCTAAAAAGTGTCCCATTAAGTTAGAAAGCAGTCCTCTCGAAACCTCCACAGTTGGCCGATTCGTTGCGTTCTGAAAACGCGGCATACGTGGGACCAATTACGAATTAAACTGTTTGTCCAATAAGTATATATCAATTTCGCTTAAGGAAGATCTATCGCCCGCATGCCGAGCCCTAAATCTGTCGTTTGACATTTCGGAGTTACCAACCGTGTCATATAAATGATGCCAGAGAATGCGTGCACGCGTGGGTCATTGCCATTGGCGGCCCCTGCGCGAGGGTGGACGCCGAGGAATTAGCACCCGGCAGGTATGGGCAGTCCCGTGTTGCCGTTCTTTGCATGTATTAACTGCAGCGTCAATCTGCATGCACGCTTCAATTGGTTTTCGAGATAAAGCCCGTTTAATTGCTTCTTTTACAATTAATTGCCCATTGTTCCTCCCGCGAGGACAAATTGACAGAGCCTGCAGGAGCAGTGCAGGCGTACGCAACATCGAGGACTGCATTATTCGTGCGATGTGCCGCTCGTTGTGCGGCGAAAATGGGTTCATGAATGTGCTAACAAGCAGGGGCCGACGTTTTGTTTATGTATGTGCTCCGTGTTGCACAGTGTGACCATCCTCTATATAAAAATTAATGGAGTGACAATAGCTTCGCTATTGAGCATTCTATAAAATTTATGTTATTTATAAGATACACTTTAAAATCATTTGTATTTTTCAGCAGGCAATCATTAACATATTGCATCATAATGCAAGATGTTCCTCATATAAGCAAGATAGCGTCTGAAAATTGGAGGTGGTCTACTCTCTAACTATTGTTATTCCATTCAAGTAATTGAAAACTGTCCTCTAACGCTAATACACGTTTTGGTGAGATGAAATCACCTTGTCGCACTTTTACTAGATATGTGGTTAGCTGTTAAATGTTATTACTTTTATTGTTGCACCCAAATTGAACGTTAGATTTAAATTTTACATAAAACGATATAATTTTATTTTATGTTTGGGCTTCTACGATGAAATATGGAAAATTATGACAAATGGCGACCTCGGCTTTCGACTGGATTTCAGGTAACTACCCCAAAATTGCATGGTATTAACCACAAGATCTTACTTTCTACTTCATATCGGCATTGCGCGAAATTCGTTATCAGGAAATTATTGCTGTTTTTAAGCTATAAAGTAGATGACACCGTCGTGCTAGAACCATAGTTGCTGCAGATCCATATTGCCTAATTGGGTCTTTATAAAATCCACAGAAACAGTTTGGGATACATTTGCTTCTTATGAGTTAAGGTTATGGCAATATTCTCACGGAAGCTTACCTCACGCTGATATTCAAGAGGTTTTTTATCCATCGAATTGGTTCATTTCGACCAAAAGTGGTACTGTTTTTTGGTATTGTCTCCGCAAAATTTTCACCTCATCTGCAATAATATAACTCACTATAATCGTAGATGACATATAAACGTATCAGAGTTGCAAGACCAAAAAAAAACGGCAAGAAGTTTAAATTTGGTGTTCAATTTGGGCCATCTCTTAGATGTCTAATAATCTAATATCTACTATCCTGAATCGATTCTTCAATTTAAAAGTCCTTTCGTGTAACAAAATTCTATGGTTCGAGTGCTTTCTCAAAATCTACGAAAGCAAAGTATAGAGATGAGTTATATTCATTAGATTTTTTGTGCTAGAATCTTTTCTAATTCTACTTTGTTGTTGTATGGACTGCTAATTGTCTAGTTTGGTTATTAGTCACTTTATTATAATCCTGTTGGGTAGTTTGCATAACTGTTTAAATTGTTCTTATTTTTGTAGCATAAACTTTGGTCTTTATGAATCCACAGAGTAAAGAATTCTACGGTGTGAGTCGTAAGATCTCGATGGCCAGTTCGCTGTATTGGGAGATAAGTCGCTTATTAGTTTTTGCTCTAATTGGATTGCTTCACGTGTTTTACAATTGAAGGCACCGTCCTCCTGGAACTACAAGTCATCCAAATCCATTCCGTCCAAATGAAACCACAAAAAATCCATTATTATCTCACGGTAACGTTCACGATCGATAGTCACTGCGTTTCCGCTCTCATTTTCAAAAAATAACAACTCAATCACTCTGCCAATATAAATTCTACATCAAACCAACACTCTAACTGTAATGTGTTTACTGCAAAACGTCACCAAGCAGGACGGTGTAAACCTTGCAGGAAGAAAATGGCGCATAATTTAAATCGTGCTTTTCTTTTGGGACATTTTTATGGAATCCTTGTTATTGTGTTTTTATTTTCTTCTTATTTTGCATATTTTAGCGTTGCAATATCTTATAACTACGGAGTGTATGATTTGTTTTTTTTTTAATTTCAATGTTAGTTATTCATAGGATATTTCAACTTCGTTATCTTTATGAGTGAATGTCGGTGTATATATTTAAATAATTTTTGAAGTCTCTTTACCATTAAACTCTACTGTTAACATTGATAATCTTTATAAAATATTTTATTTTATTGTATTGATTAAAAATCCAAATCCATACATGCGTCTATAAATTCGTCGTTTTTTCCTTTATTGTATAAAATATTTCAACGAGCCGTATTTTTCTCAATTTATTTTTATTTTTACGACGCCAACCATTTCTCAACATATATTATCTAGTTTCTGAAGTTTTTATTTAGCGAAGGATCTAGTTTTGAATGTTGGTTATATTGACCAGGGATTTTTGGCACCTTTTAATCATTTTTCGCCCATTCGATTGCTTTATAAAATAGACTTTTTTGGAGTCGTCATAGTCATCTTATGGGGGTATTTGACAATTAAATTCCACGCGTACTAAATGAATTAGCAAGTAAATAGGGCATACGATGGTTAAAAAATTTATGACCATGATTTAGGTTAGAACACGTTTTTCTCGATAACATTTAGGGTAGAAAAAAGTTATGGCCCGCATGGGCAGGTTTTTTCCCCAGAAATAAGCTTGTTCACTAACAGGATTATAAAGGAGTAGCTATCTGCTACCACACGTTTGTATGAATACAAATGAATTATGTAAAAATATCAGAAAAACTTAAAAATGAACCTACTGAAGATAAAACTGATTATTAACCCATATCAACATCTCGTCACCTTAAAAACTGTATACCTGGGATAAACATCTTTTATCTATCTATATAAATAAAACTGTGAATGTTCGTTTGTCTACAATCTTAAATCTCAGAAAGTTCTTCACCGATTGCTTTGAAATTTTGACACACTGTGTGTTGGAATACGTGCTTGTTTTTGTATACATATATTCTATACATGTCACACCTGTGGCAGGTAAAAACATGCTTTTTTGAAAAACAGCACCATCTGTTAGGCGTAAAAACAGAGCCAGAACTAGTTTAATAAATAGATACAACATCATTTGAGTAAAAACTATTTGTCATTGTACTGCAAAACAACACAATCTTTGAATAGAATAATATAGTAACTATATGTTGCTCTTTCTCACACATCAAACTTTAATAAAACAACATAGATAAAATTAATAAAGTCTAAAGAGCTGTGGAAACTGAGGGTCCACAAAATAAATGAATCGACGTGAAACAAAATTTATTTATGTAATAAAACAAACTGAAAAGATGAAATGGAGTATATCGGATACTATAAGCAGAGATAAGATGGAAGAGAATTAAGAAATTAAAAATTGGCAATTATATAGAGGAAGAGAAAAATCTCAGATGAGATAGAGTAAGGGTGTAATTAAAATGACGACAAACCGGTCAACCGAACCGAAGAAAGACTTACAGTATACAGGATATGCATAAAATTTACATTTTAAAGGTCATTCTCTTTTATATAACGTTTCCATATTGAAACCTTACTAAATTTGACCTATACTTCTGAAAAGATGAATAAATGCCTTGAGGGACTCCTGAATGAATGGGATGTACAGATGAGACATCGTGATTTACACTTGTACGGAATTTATGATTGGTCAAATATATCTCGAATATATATAGAGAACGTAGAAATATTTTTTTTAATTTTATATATTAACCCAAGATACCAAACCTTGTCAAAGTTTACATCAAGGTTTACGCCTAAGAAGTATTCTTTATTTTCCAAGGTTCTATTAACGAAATGTGTAATACGATGGGACTGTAGAGTTATGACTCCCTCGAAAACCAAACTAATAATGTGGAATCTAGTCATTAGATGTGAAGTCAGGATTAATTATTTTAAGTAATAATTTTGCTAAAAGTAGTCTGATGTGATGTTCTTAAAATATTTTCCAGGTTTGTGAATTGAAATTGTTTCTACTATTTTCAGTTTGCCAAAACACTGTAATCGAAATATTGCATTGAATAGGTATGTAAGCACCACTACACATTTTCTGATTAATTCTTTCTGCATCCTCATAGTGCTTAAATATTGTATTTCTTTCTCTAGTTCCTTTGGTGTAACTGGTGCTACTGGTTCATTTTTTGGTATTGATATGTGTAGATAGTCAAATATTTGTTCGTTTGTCCCCAAGTTTTTGTTTCTCGATATATAGGACTTGAGGTCACTGTTGGTTTACGGGAGAATTTAATAGGTTTCCAAATATTCTTTATTCCAAGATTTCAATTTTACTTTAAGATTATTAGTTTAAGCGATTAAATCTAGTTTTGTCGGACGGAGCATCACTTCTTTGCCATTTTACTCTCGCTATTCTCTTTTCACAACTAGTTTCTTAATTTTTAATGAAATGTTTATATTTTTCTTATAAGCTATTTTTAGAGTAGATTGTTGCCTCTTGTAACAATCGAGTTATATATATTACTAGTTGTTACCCCAATATCCCTTGAATCTTTTAGGCTTAGTTGTAGATTAATATTTTCATTTAGCTTCTTACGATACTGATCCCAGTCTGTTTTAGTTGAATTACATATGTTTAGTTTTTATTTAGCCCACGTGGCAAACTTTTTGTAATTATTCAAAAGTACCGAGGTTGTCTTAAATGTATCGAGCTATATAATACAAAAAATTGCAATTACAATAATAAAAAATCTATGTTAAGAACAAATGGTACGACATAGAAGACATCGTACATGGTCTCAATCATCTGAAAAGTAAGTATCTTAGGATCAAACGTGCTCGACCTTTCTGTGACTTTTACGCACCTTTTTTGAACGTAGTTAATCAGGAAACTTTCATTGGGACGACTGATTGTGAGTCTTTGGTTCCGGATCGTAGCCGTAAATCCATATTTTATCTCTAGTTATGACATATTTAAGGACATCTGGTTTATTGATAAGAGTCTGAAGCAAGTCATTAGCAAATACAGCACGATGTTTCCTCTCTTCTACTGACAGTAGACACAGAACTAATTTTGCCGCGGCATGATCTTCCCTCAAAATATTACATGCTTTAATTTTTGAAATCCTTAGCTCATCTTATATTTATCAGACTACCAATCTTTTTTTATTATAGTCCGTACATTTCCCGGTGCTCATTGCTGGTCTTTCAGAGTATGGAACACTTTCAATAGACTTCTAGGCATCTCTGAATCTTTTGTCATGTCTTTATTCTTGTTACCTTTCAAATCATCCGAATGAGTTTTACCTAGGAATATGCCAGCTTAGCACAAAGTTTGATACAAATTCGCTTTTCTTCTCGCTCAGTACACTACATATACTCACCGGCCCAGTCAATGAATTTGTCCTCATTTACGCATGCGCGTTAGAATCCATATCATCGGACAACAGGATACATCTCGGCTGCCCAAATTGTTTTTATTATATTAACAAATTGCTTTCCAATTAAGAAAGCACCAACATTGATTCGAATAAGAAATTTGTAGGCATGTTTAAAAATAGATTTTGAACTAAAGTGTCTTTGTTCCTCAGCCTTATAAAGGTATTTTAATGTAACTTCAATACTGCACGATTACTCGCTTCAGCCCGCTCTGAACATCCGCATGTTCTGCAGTTGTGCCATCGGCATCAATTGGACGTGAGCCATTTGCACGGGCCAGCAGCGAACACAATGGAAGGAAACCCGCTCGCTGGGCCTTTACGCCGTAAATTCTTGCTCAGTGCTAGGCTTAGAAAGCGTGCAGCTTAGCCCCTCATGTAGTGGTTAGTAAAAATAACAGCATGCGAGTGCGGACTCTACGAAACCGAGGCTCGCCATAAATTTCGCCTCGCGTGCAGCTTAGCCGCCCCATTCATAAAAATATGGCTTTGCTCTGCACGTCAGAGGGATGCAGCCTAATCTCATTAGTGCTCGGACGAGCCTTAATTCCTGTCGTAATTTATAAGGAATACTTCCGGCTTCCCGTTCGAACCGGTCGTACAGTTTTTGCAAACTATTAAATTTGCATGGGTTATGCATTTTATGGCATTCTTCAGTTAATTATGCGGTTTACGAGTTTTCTTCTGAGAGAGCTGTTTAATTAATGATTACAGAGGTTTTATTCTCCTCCATTGTTCTGCTACATTGATTTTATGTTTCCAAACGTATACGTTGTAAAAAGTATTTAGCATACACGTACGTTGTAGTAAAAGCAGATAGAAAACATTTAGAAGCTCCTCAAGCAAAGAATCCTTAAAAGGTTTCTGTTGAAAATCTTTATCTTACTACAAATAAAAATGATTGCCTATATTTAAAATTGAATATTTATGTCGAAAAAATACCGCATATGATGAAAAGTTCTAGCGGATACAGACGTCAGAGATTCAATAGAAAGAAAGGTGGTTTGGAGATCCATAAAAGAAATTAATAGTCCGAAAACACCCATACAAATAGTGCAAAACACGATAAAGTGAAAGGAAGGGTTCAGATAGCAGGATCAATATCAGAAGAGTTTGCCTGAAAGAAAAATATCAAGCAAGGGGTAGCCTTAGCCCCAACCCATTTATAATAGTAATGAACAAACTGCTTAAAAACACTAGGAAGAGAATGAAAAAACTTCAGACAATAATAGGATACCAAAGTCTAAAGCCGTTAAGAATGGACACACTAATGTACGCAGACGACATTGTGCGAATAGCGGCCTCAAAAAAGGTGCAGAAACAAATGGATATATGAAGAAATTAGTGAAAATGAAAATGCTATACAGAAAAGTAAAATAATTGTGATAAATGAGAAGTAACTAGATAAAACAAAAATTCATTGTAAATACATAACGTATGAATGCCTAGGAAGACTTATAACAAATGTTGGGGACATAGACGTAGAAATAAAAGGCAGGGTAATTTTAATGCGGATATCTATATGAGCAAGTGCCGTGGTAGCTTAGTGGATAGATCGCTAGACTACGAAAACAAGAGTTGCGTTGAATCGTCTCGCCAATTCGATCGCTGGCATTTTAGCTCGACTCAGCTGCAATAAATGAGTACCTGGAGGTCAAACTCTGGGTAATAATAGGCGGTCGGTATGCCTAGGAAACTTATACATGTGTACCGTGGTCTAGACTGTAACAGATCTACTGTTGCAAGGGTCTTGACTATTACGGAACTATCTATATGAGCAACATTTGCCCTGCAACGCTTAGTTTTCTTCATTAACTGAATATTAACTGAGAGTTTTGTTAATACTTCCGCGTCTTTCCTAAAACTTGAATTAAATGCAGTTTTTTTTCTCTTTTTCTATATTGACTAATTTCCTTTCTGTCCACCTAAATACCTTTCTCCCTCTCTATTTCCCCCCTTTTCTCTACCATCCTCAATCCTTCTCTTCTGCCCTTCTCTTTCCGTCACCTTCTTTTCTCTTTCCCTCTTCTTTCCTTCTCCTTTCTTCATTCTTTTCTTCTATCTTGCTTCTTTCATTTACCTTCCCTCCTTTTTGCAACTCAGATAATAAACCAATTTAAACCGTTACCACCCTAAAACTATGCATAGGTAAGGAACAAAAATAAATGAGCTAATGTTAATATAATGAAAGCAGTTTGTACAACCGCGATGTAGCCTGACAGTACATGATAGTGAACTGTAATACACATGGGTGAATGAGAACGACTTGTATCTGCAAATCGTCATCAAATTTTGTGCAAAGCTAGAACATCTATTTGTAGAATGATGCAGCGAATGCGATAAGTAAGAAGAATGGTGCAAACGATTCAGAGATAGATGAGAACCCGTTGGAAGTGATCTATATTTTGGAGACCACTAACTAGGAGAATATTAGAAAATCTTGTACTTGAACAGGGTACAATCGGTAATGAACAGTGACTGACTAAAACTAAAGTAATTGAAATTTTGATGTGAGATTTTGGCATAACATGTGTCGCATAAAAAATCTTTTGTGGTTACTGTTATCAGAGCAGCAGGAAGATCGTACTAGTGACTTGTTTTAGACTCTAAAAAAAGTCATAACCGGAAATGTAACGTCTACGGCTACCATCTGGAAACAATAGTTCGGTCACCCAATGGGAGACTTCTGGTTGCCCATGTCTGAAGAAGAGTATGGGACCCCAAGGTGGCTGATGTTACATACAATGTTTTTTGTATCTTCTATCTTGCAGATTTCTTGCTATTATAATTTTAGTCTTTGTATTATATGCCTCAATACTTTCACTGGCATTTTAGATGGATTTTTCTGCGCAAATGTAAAGAAAAGTGGTATAACTGTCTGTCAGTACCAATAAGCTCTTTGAATTTGCACATAATTGAATTGCAGACTCATGGATATTGGAACTTGCTCGGGTCCCTAGGTCTACGGGCTCGGGGAAATCTACCCTCTCTCTCTCTCTCTCTCTCGATGCAGCTGTTTGTTACCCACACAGTTCATATTTTTATCAGTCCAGAAAAAGTTAGAAGGTGCCGCCACATCTATGCAGTAGACACAGTAGAGCAATTTAATCGAGATTAGCAATATACTTCGCGGTTTTCTAACTGGTATGAAGTTTGACTTCATCACGTTGCTAGAAAAAGGTTATCTTCTTCTCTAGTCTCACTGAAAATATAAACTTTCATCTTGTTGATTTGTTTGAATTCTAGGAAATCCAAAAAGATCCTTCCTCTCATTTTCTAAAATACATTATATTCTATACCTGTATGATAATTCATAATATGCATCTGGTATAAATTTTGCAGTATTCCACAATATACACAATTTCTGATCGTAATCCATCGATGTGTGTGAATAGATTTATCGATACGTTTTTTTATTTCGTAATGTGACAGCTGTGCATAGTCACTGGGACGCAATTGGTTTTTCACGTCGCTGTCGGCACTGCTAAAACATATCACTTGCCGTTTCCTTGGGACATCCCCTAATTGGTCTTCATAAAAGTTCTGATTAATGTCAAATTTTCGTATACGTTATTTTCTCAAGCTGCGCCTGTATTACCATCTGTCGCATGACGATATAATTTAATGCGTATGGGAGAGAAATTCAAACTGTACTATTATATTGCCAACATGCTCCCCTAATGTATTGAGCCACATAAAATAGGAACGGTACTCATACATTATAACACAGGCAAAATTTATGTAATTTTTAACAAATGAATCGAACCTGCTGAATTTCTTAATTCGGAACTGTAGCATGTCATAAAATTATAGTTATCCTACCATTGAAACGTTCAAACCCCAAAGTTGTGAATAATAAAAGTCGCCACTACTTATATCTGTTGCAATCACCAGTTATCTCCATTCCGATCGTTCGTCTCGTCATACGCGGCCCCATCGCTGCCGAAATCAATATAAATTGTTGCGTCCGAACTGCCCTCGCCTATGCAATGGTAGAAGTAAAATCCCGCCTTATGTGACTAGACTGAAGATTGAGGTGGGAGAAAGCTTTGGTTTGAAATCGGCGTCACTGGGGCCCTCAGGGACCCCGACTCGTGGAATTGGACGAGGAATACGGCCAGTTGCGTGAACGCATCCAATATTCCGTCCTTATTGGAGCCACGGTCGCACGTCGACGCATATTTGCCTTTGGGGTGAAGTAATCTGGCAGACGGGAAAATGGAAATATCATTCGGATACGCTTACGGGCAAGCATGCCGTTTGGCAATCGATTTTACATATTGGTGCGCATTGATATATTACGTCTGCTTCTTAGGCTTAAAATTACGCCTCGGGTTTTTATGCAAATGCATATTTTTGTATATTTAGTCAAAAGCGAATATTTTCGTTTGCTTAATCTGCGATTAGATTAATGGATTTGCGATAGAAATGAATCTATCTGTTGTAAAAATAATAACAAAAGGAAACCAGCCTACTGTTTGACTAACTCACAGTCTCTTTCACTAATTAAAACTTGCACGCTAAACTGCGATCGTTAAAGGGCTCCTTAAAACATTAAGATCTTAAATATCCAAAAGGTTGCCCCAAAGAACACAAATAAATTGAAAATAGATTACCAAATTGGAAGATCAAATTGACACCTGCCCTGCAATGACGTTTGTAATGATTAGCGTCCCCAAAGTACTCCTTATTTTATATAATTGTATTTTGCACTTTCTGGGAAGGTCTTTTAATTTTGTGATACCTTTTAAACCATGGAAATATAAATATTCTTTGATTGCATCATTATCTCCAAGGTTTTGAAATAGTTGGTTTTCGGTGTTTATTTTAGTTTTTTGTTGTTTTACATATTGCGTTTTTAAATATTAGTTTTCTATTTAGTAATCCAAAGCTCAGAAGAGAAAAATCAATCTAAATGGGGTTAAGAAACCCCTAGATATGTTTATTTTAATCTTTGAACTAGTAACGAGATAGAATACATGCTATTACCCACAGCAATAAAGTAGAAATACCTCGGTGTAAACTATGCCTAACTCATTGACATACGCTGAAGTACTGTAATAAAGAACCCAGATGCATGGGACAATATCTTACCAAGAATTCTATTCATAAATAACAAGTGATAAAGTAGTTACATAGGATGCACAGTTGCCATAGAATTATAGAAGATTAAAATAAAGCTATGAAGAACAAACAGTTCCTACATGAACAGAAAGAAGCTACTGTAAGCACAAAAAACACTAACAAAATGTGTTAACAATAATTAAACAGAAAGAAATAAAAAATTAGATTATATTATCTAGCTGTAGCATATCTTCATATCTATTGTGAAGACGAGGGACATTTAGTATAAGTCATGTTCACCCGCCAATTGAAAATTGTAATGCAGTGTGGTTTATGTTTAGTTTTTAGACGATTTCGATCTCGCACAGATTTAGCTTGGTTTGGCGAAAAAATATAGTGAGCTGATAGAATTAGTCTGTCGAAAAAAAACGACAAACATTTTTTTAACAAGTGCACGAGGCGTAATAAACTTTGTTAGTTATTTTAATTTCTGACTTTTGTGTAATTCTGATTCATTTGTGATATCGCTGAGTTGCGCATTAGAAAGATAGCTATTAAGTTCATAATGCTGGCTGAAGCACTCGTCGAATCAGAGCATCAAAGGAGAGACTTCGGACTTCGCATAGGGTGAAGTTTACTCTTACCGCCATTGAGCAACTCAACATCTGTGTTAGATGAAAAACTAAAAAGAGTATAACGTTAAAAAAGAGTCATAGCTAATACGAAACGTAATGTATAAATCTTTTACAATTTTTATAACAACCTCTGTATAAATAAGTTTCAAGGCTTATGTTCAGAACAGTCAGTAATACTCTTAAGGAAAAAAGTCACTACTAAAAGTTCCAAGGCACCTAAAAGAAAATAATTAACCAAAAAATTTAAGGAACTTATTAGTGCAAAAAGGCTAACAAGAATAAAATGGGTTTCAAACTAGAACACCATAAGGAAAAACTAGTTTAAACAAAAAAATCTCTTATAACTAAAAAAATAAAGATTTAATAGATAAATTCTTAAACGTCTTTGTAAAAGAAATAACCATCTACAACAATTCAAACTGTTCACTTTGGAAGGCAACCAAAGGAAGAAAAAGACCCATTAAGAACGAATAAAAAGCGGAACACGTTGCTGAACACTACCAATAATATTATTGAAAAAACATTATAAGAGAAAAAAGTTGTGCGTTCCTTCTTGACATGACATGAGGAACTATACTACAAATTAAAATATATTCTTTCCAAACAGTACACTGAAATCTTGAAATCTTACTTGACATGATTTATTTTACGATTAAATAAGAGGAGTACCACAAAGCACTATGTTTAGTTTTATACCTGTGATCTACTTTCGTTAATAACACTACCATCATATATACAGGAAAAGAAAGCGACGACAAGCAGGTCTCGGTAAATTCCAAAACTTAGCGAAAACAAATCCATTCATGTCGACTTCATCAGTAAGCGGATAAAATACATCCCTCTAACTATGAGTAGACAGATAGTGTCATACACCAACACAGATAAATAACTTGGTGTAATATTTGACTAAGATTCCCTAGTAAGCTCGCTGTAAAAAGAAACAGGAGGAGTTTTGTATTAGATACAGGAAAATTCTTGGCTTTTAGGATAAAACTTGGTTTGTCAATACATAGCAAGCCAGTTTGGATCTAGGTAATACAACTCTGAGATTGTACCAAAAAGAGGAATATAAAAATAATCCAAACTATTCAAAACAATTTGTTAAGGAACATCATTGATGACAACTTTCATGAGGACCTGAAAATGGAGTGTGTGAACAATGAATTCTAAAAGGTAGAAGCATTTTGAGCTAGTGTTAGTGATAAATGCAGGATCGGTGCCTGTAGTGTGTCTCCAATTGTTAGAATAACCTAGGAAACGCTATGTAATTTTTAGTTCTTAAGTGCTTTGGCATTTTAATAATAAAATCATGTTATAACTTAGATTCAGACTACATCATAGCATCATTAAAAATAAAATTATTAATCTCTTTCTTACCAATTTATTTTATTTTAAACTTCTATAAGTTTCTCAAAGAAAAACAGTCTGCAAGCTTCTGCTGGGGTATGTCATGTTAATAGAGTAATTATAATTTTCCATGTTATTCTCTTTCTTCTTGAAATGCGTTCCTAACGGAGGTTAGCAATTAAATGGGCAAATATTCCCTATCTACTGCAATTTTTAACAATGACAGTGTGTCAAGGCCAGTCCATTGTCTGCTGTTTTTGAGTAACGACATTTGTCGTCATCCTACGAGAACACATATCCTGTATCTGATTCTTAAAAATTATTTATATAGGATGGTATTTTTTATTTCTCATTATGTGACCTAGGTAGTCAATTTTTGTAGTTCCTGTATCAATATAGATTTTGTTATGTACTTCTTTGTTAGTTCCTGGCGTTTTTAAAAATATCCAGCATAACCACAACTCAACTGCTTTTGAGTTTGTTGATAAGCGTTATATTAATGACTCCATATTACTGTTCCATGTAGAAGTACGATCAAACAAAATAGCACAACAGTTAGTATCTAAGTCTTAAATTTAAGTTATTTCTGCAAAACAAATTCTTTAGTTGAATAAAACTATAATGGGGCATCTCTATCCGGGTTTTATTTTTCTGTCGATAATCCATCTGAAAATTTATTCTACATCCTCCTAGACCGCTTTTTGACTTGTTATTAATGTTCATAGAATCTGTTTGGTGCCAGTAGATATTCTCCATTACTTGTAAATATTTCTTGTCTCATATATTATTTCATATTCTAAGTAGTGTTCTATGGCGCACCCAGCTAAACGCCTCTCAAAGTCTGCAAATCAGACTACATCTCAACATATTTGCTTGTTTGAAAACAGGAAGATACCTTCTCGTGTTTCCATCCTCTTCTTAAAACCAAACTGTTCATTACCAGTTATCTCATTACATTTTCGATGGATTGCATTTTGTACAGTTTTAAGAAATTATTTCAGGACAATGCTTATTACACAGGCTCCGGCAGAATGATCTCCCTTTTTGAATTAAGCGCCACGTGCAATCAATGTATTGGTAGGCATTTCGGAGTGGGTCCCCACGGAATAGTTCTGACCAAGAAAACTATATACACAATTTTAGACAGATAGGTTCAGCATTAAAACAGAAGTCACCTTATAGCGTTCGGACACCCGAAAATATCGCAGCAGCGACGTAAGCTGTTGTCACATTGCCACAATGGTCCGCCGATAAACAAATTGTCGCCTTGGAAATATCTAGTGGGAATGTGCGGAGAATTCTACACTGCGATTTTATGTTCCATCCATACAAACTGATGGCGGAACTTAAAGATTGTGGTTGATACGCCCGGCGGACTGTTTGCGAAGATAAGTTTGTAAATGCTCCAACTGATGCTGTTGTGCACATTTTCATTTTCATTGCTGCGTTAATAAGCAAAACCTTGTCATTTGGCTGCACAAAATTCTGGATAAGTCCATGGGCAACCTTTGCTTGTTTGATGTGCTGTTAAGAAATTTAGCATCATAGGGCCGTGCTTTCTTCTTTGCGGAAGCAGGACTCTCGATGTTTGTCACATCTACCAGTCAAGTTGCGATGTTACGCAATTTCTTGGAGCTCAAACTCAACTAACACATAAATACACTGTTGTGGTTTCAACAAGATGGCGCTACCACACACATGGCGAGAATTTCTTGAGAAGTTCTGGGATAAACGCTCCTAGGTCGTCTCATCCGATGGCCGCCTAGGTCACCAGACCTGTTCCCTTGTTATTTATTTTTGTGGAGACATCTGGAGGCTGAAGTCTTTCAAGTTAGGCTGCGGATTGTTGAAGAATAATAAATAAAAGGATGCTATTTGCAACGCAATTTCAGTAGTACTAGTGGACATCACTCGGCAATCAACTTTAAGATACAAACATTTGGACGATATTACCTTCAAAACCGGCTGATGACTAAACGTCAAGAATTGTTTTGTTTGGTTATACAATAAAACATTGATCAGAAATCAGCTTTTCTTTTTTATTGACGAACTTAATACCGTCTTCGAATGATTTTTTGGTCTGGAGTTTCTTTAGTATCTTGTAAAGATGAACAGAATAATGTTCTTTTATCAAGATTTTCCATTTCTTCACAATACACAACTTTCCACTTTATGACTAATTTAATGCGTTGCTTGTTTAGTCTATTTAGTTGTTTATATGTTTAGTTCATTTTTATATAGTCATCTATCCATAAGATCTAAAATTTGTTCTCTCATTCACTTTTGTTTCTGCGCTCGATGTTCACAGATCACATCTGTTGTGAAGGCCTGCTTAATTTTTCCCATGTTTTTATTGCAATTTTAAATCATCCACATACCAAAAAATCTTATCCACACGTCACTCGCAGCAGTTTTTGTCTCTGACTGCGTGACAGTTGACACCACACCAGCACGGTCTCGGGTTTTGAAAAGTTTGGTCGGATTAATTGTTTAATTTTTATGTAGTAGCCTCGTAATTTACAGTTAGATTGGCTACAGTTCGGGCCTAATTACTCGACCGCTTAGTTTTGCCTCGTTGCTAATTGGGGAATCGCGACGCAACGTGCGACTTTCTGAACTGTAAACATACCCGCGTGTTCCTGGCATAGGACGCAAAAAATCTTGTCGAAATGATGGTTTTTGCCGCCGTCAGCTAGGAGCGCTGCTGTGTACGCAATAACCTTTGTTGTGTAACCCCCGTGTAGCATCCCGACTTCTAGCGACCGCCTTGTACGGCGTTTTTAATGCGCCTAGCTTTTGCTTGAACAGAAAACATCAGTGCAGCGCCGTTTAGTTCCCGATCGGTTTTATTTGATTTGTAATGGGCTTTCCCGGAAAGGAAGTTTGATTTTGAAAATGCTTGTAATCATTCTCGGTATTTCATTAATAGCTTATTTTATTCAGTCCCTCAAGTATATCCTTGAAGTAGTGAGTAATCAGTCGCTTCTTAGTAAAACTTAGATTATTAACTTGATTGCAAAAAAAATATTCCGAGAATATTTTTACTAGTTAAACTAATCTAATAAACGAAACTATGTATTACAAATATTTACAAAAAATAATATGTACATAAAATATTTAGAATGGCCCACTAAGTGTTGTACACAGAAAATTTCTAGTAACATTTTTGTTTTTAATAAATTTTTATTTTTTGTGATTAGTAATTTCAGTTTATATATAGTAGAGTGCAGCACTTGTAGCACATGGGCGGCGCTACCTTCACTATTTGAAAATGTCAGATAAGAGTGGATAATACTTTACATATGAGGTGTGGCAGAAAAGTACTGAGATTGGCAACACTGCATGCGATCTGGCAACGCTGCGCTGTTGTCCTTGATAGAGCATGTGTATAAATACCCTTCCATAGCTCAGTGCGAGTTTCAACTCGTTCCGTTAACTACGTGATTTTTGTGACTGCTATTAGTGAAGTTCTATTTTGGTTGTGCGTCACGGAAAATGGAACAGTGGAAACTTTTTTTATAAAGACGTCCTTGAAAGGCTCAGAAAAGGGGCCATTCGCGTGAGACCAGACATTGCAGACAAATGGATGCTCCATAACAGAATTTTTGACCTCAAAAGGCATTTCTGTGGTTCCCCAGCCCCCCTATTCACCTGACCTCAGTCCCTGTGATTTTTTCCTTTTTCCTAAACTGAAAAATGTCCTCAAAGGACGTCATTTTGGGACTTTAGAAAACATCCAAAAGAGTGTAACGGACATGCTGAAGACCATACCGGTTGAAGACTTCCAGCGCTACTACCAACAGTGGGAACAACGTCTCGATCGGTGTGTAGCTGCCCAAGGGAACTACTTTGAAGGGGATAACATTGATGTTTGAAAAAATAAAAACCTTGGTAAATAAAAAATCAGTCTCATTACTTTTCTGCCACACCTCGTAAATGGTGTAGGCGAGACTCAAAAAATTTTTTTTTGTATTATTTTAATACGTGGTGAGTTCCTTATAGACTGACAATGTTGCCAAAAAAAAGAAAAAATTGTACCGCCACAGATCTACATTTCTGTTAAGTTATATATATATTAACTGAATGCGTGACATATTTTGTTCATCATATTTTGGAATGTCCATGGAAGTCAAAAAGTGGGAATGAACACTACGCGATAACTGGCAGTCGGCTCCGTGCATTCAGAAACAAATAAGCAATTTTTTTGAAAGAAGAAAATGTTATGATAAGTTAAATCACAGAGCGACAAGCTGTACAAACCTGGATTCGTAAGCTGGCAGCATAGAAAATCCAAAGGAAGTGTCCTGTAATCTAAAAAAATGAATAATAGAACAATAACCAGTACGAGAGATAAAGTAAGGTTTGAAAAATTCAAAACAAAACTGCGACTGAAATAAGGAGACCTATTATCATCTACAACCCTTTTCAATTTAGTATTGAAAGTGATAATAAAAAAATGCTAATACAAAGAACCTGCGCAATATTTAAAGTTCACATCAATGCTTGTCCTTTGCAGACGACGTAGCGATTTTAACAGAGAAGAATTAAAGAATCATATTTCATAAGGGAAATAAACAAAATAGGAGCAAATGTGAATATAAAGAAAACAAAGTATATTGCGTTGGGAACAAGAAATATACAAGCTTGGGATAACTTAGAAGTTAAAGTGAAAGTAGAGAGATATAGTTTTAAAAGAGTTTAGGAATTCATGAAATGAAATGAAATTCAATGAAAACGTCGTGTTAGGCGCTCGCGCGGTCGCCTGCGGCAGCGCTGGGGCAGTTGACGCGTTTTGCCCCATATATATTTAGATAACTATGAAATCAAAATTTTGTTGATACTTAGAGAAGATCTTTCCTAATACCGACTGTAATTTGCAACTGGTCAATATTTTGTCACTAGGACTAGAATGCGGATCTACGGTCTTGCTTTTTTATCTTTATTGATTTATATTTTCCATTTCATCCCGTAGTTTTGAGTACTTGGCCTAGTAAATTCAAATCATCTGTTTGTCATATAGCCCCGTATCAGAGATGATGTGCGACGAGCGGGCAGAGAGAGTGAACATATGAGAGCCTTAACCTCTAATTCGCAGGCTCCCACGCGGGGCATTAGAGTTTTTCCATTATATAACGTAATTCAATAAGCGTCGAATTATTTTGTATAAGTCGGTTAACTATATGTTCAAATAATCGTAAGGCACCACAAAACTTTTTTACATCAAGACTTAAAATTTATATGTGCATTATTTTATTAATGTTGATGGTTATTTTCCAGATTTATCATATTAACCTTTTCGATCGTGTTTCCTCTTCAAATTAGTGCATTTTATTGCAATTTTCCAAAAAACAACTTTGAATGTCAAATACTCTTTTAGGTTGTGTCATATGATTTTTTGTGTACAAAATGGCGTAAAACTTATATAGAAAGGTTCATAGTAGCCAGCATGTCGTGGATGGAGTTTTTGCTGTTAAAGCAAACATTCAGAGCAATGAATCTGTTGCGGACATGCATTGCGCTTTTCGGACGTTCTCAATTGATAACCAATTTTGGTTGATGGAGAACCTCAGCAGTACTGGTTCTTTAGTAAGGAGGGCAGGAAGAAATGTCGGAAAACATCGATGCAGTAAAATATTTCATTTAGCAGTCCCCAAGACGATCTGTGCTCAAACGTCTCATTGTTTTTAATTTGTTTAGTTGTACTATATAGCAAATATCATCATGATCAAGCATATCACTTGATACAGTTAATCTTTCGGACAGCATCGCTATAGGCGTAAATTGTAACATTTTTGGATGGAGACCTGTCTGTCTGGTTCTGTCTGTAGGGGCTGGAAGAAACGGATAACTTCCGTTAATAATTCATTTCACTTCCAAACTTGGCATATATACCTTAGATCATTACCTTCTTCTATTGAATTTCAGCCAAATTCGGCTCACAAGTTCAAGGGTTATCAATAGATAATTGTTGTCAAACTTGTCTGTGTGTCTGTCTGGAAACACGAAAACTTCCGTTATAATCATCGGATTAGCATTTCAAACTTGGCATACCTTAGGTCAATACCTTCTTCGCTATTGAATTTCAGCCAAATCGGCCAAAGTTCAAGGGTCAATGGTGAGGTCAAACTGTCTGTGTGTCTGTCTGGAAACACGAAAACTTCCGTTATAATCATCGGATTCACTTCAAACTTGGCATACCTTAGGTCAATACCTTCTTCGCTATTGAATTTCCGCCAAATCGGCCAAAGGTCAAGGGGTCAACGTCCAAGATCACGAGATCACGACAAGGTCGCGTTTATGAAGGCATAGTAAGACTCATCGCAAAAAATCTCGGAGCGAATCCATGAAACACCAGAGTTTTGTACATGCGTTTATTTCACCTCTCGCTAATTCGCCACACCGCTGTCGAAGGTTTCATTTATGGTTTTACACCATTCTCGTTTTATTTGCCGACAAAGTGCAGTTCCACTTATCTGGATGTGTTAATAAACGCAGTTGGGAAGCCAATGTGTCACTATCACTTCTAATCGATGATTCGATAACTTCCACGTTTGGTTTTAACAGGATTAAACCATAACCCTCACAACAAGAGCTCACTTCAAGTTCTGTATGATACGTTTTCTAGACTCCTGATTTCTCAACACGCTGTCGTCGCTTGGTCAGCCGATTAACGGGATCTCACTCCGTGTAACTTTGTCCTATGGGGTTATTTCAACGCAAAGGTTTACTAACATCGCTTTAAGATCCTTCAAGCTTTACGAAATGCAATATGTAATTAATAATGAAGAAATTCACACTTAAACATTGCCTCAAAAATAACGGGCGGAACGCCATTTGGCCTCTTTAAGATACATTGAAGTGAAACTCGCAACCTTACAGTTATACCCTGTAAAAGTAATTTTTTTGTCTTTTATCGTTTTTATCTTGGTCAAACTGAAATAGAGGAAGGGAGTTTTGTCCCACCCTGTATTATTAGTTTTCTTCGAATAAATATAAAACGTTATAAAAATACATCTTTATTTTTATAGTGTACTAATATAGCCTTTTATAAACAAATATCAATTGCTGACGTTATTATCAGCAAACCTGTTCCAAGTCTACGTAATAACCCAAAAATACATATCTATTGGCGTGTTGACTTGTGATTCAGTCATTTTGTAGGGATTTTATCTTGGCTTCTTTTGCACAAGGCAAATTTAAGCGACAAATCATAAATGCTTGATGAAGCTTCGGCGTCCAAAGCAACTTACAAGTTTCCTTCATCCAAAATATATGGTGAAGCAGAATGTGGTTGATCTTCAAGAGTATAGTTACCAGAATCAAATCCTTCGTATATATGGTAATTGGTTTGTTAGACCGCTTCTCTGCCGCCTTACGAAAGGATTAGAATCTTTGGGCGCTTGCGACGGGCCCTAACCAGCTTATAATCGTAAACAACACAGATGATAGGGTTTTCGTAACTTTCGACTTTGGAGAACAGCTGTCGAGAGAACTGAGAGTACGAACCATCGTCGTAGATGGCGTTGTTGGGATGTTCCAGACGTAGAAATTAAGTAATTTCGGGGATAGTATCGAACCTTGGAGGATGCCGGCTCGGAAACGCCGCTCTGATGACTTCACGCCATCGCATTTGATCCGGATTTTTCGGTCGGAGGGGAAAGACCGGATTAATTGAAACATCGATAGCGGAATGAACGTTGAAGACATCTTCCTCTCGGAAATCTTTGTTACATCTTGGAAGACTGCTGTGGTGGTAAGCTACTGTTCAAGCCTTTTGAGACCTTTTCAATCACCCGGAGGAGTTGATACGTGATGGAGTAGACCGGGAGTAAATTCGAGCTCCAGAATCAGCTGGAGGTTTTGACTATTGTCTTTAGCCAACGGTAGTTTATCTTCTCTACTAGTTTTTTCGGAGTGGGCAAGGGGCTAATGGGACGGTAGTCCCTTAGGCAAACATGCCAGTCTTCCCAGACTTAAAGTATCACAAGGTCCACTATTTTCTAAGGGTTCGGAAAGTGGCGGAGGCGAAGACAGCGATGCAAATGACTGCCTTCTTCGAGAGAGCCTGCACCCCGCACAACAGGGCTCAAGTGTTAAAGAACTTTTTTACTAATTGATAATTCAAAGGACATGGTTTGATATTATATTACAACTATTCCGAATGCTATCTTTAAACTAACTAAAAGCGTACTTCGAAAAATATTAAAATTTATTAGTAATGAAATGAATACACTGATTTTCTGAATTTCGTGCAAAATTTATAATCGTCGGTTTTTTTAAATAGCAAAACAAAAATTACTAATGATATGTGCCACTTTACAAAATACCAGTAAAAGTTCAACCATAAATTCCCCAAATTGATACAAATTTTACCTTTTCACCCATACTGTTCTTTGGTTTTATTTGTAGTGAAGTAAATGTTTAGAATGTGTTGGTTTGATCCATATTATTCATATCATATTTACAAGATATTCATTTTTGTTTTCCCATTTGTATTATATCGCTATTCCACACAAATAGTCTTGGCCGATGTAATTTCTGGTCATTTTCCACCCCGAATGCGTGTTTTCAAAACTTGATTTTTATATAGGAGTGTTGGGGCATAAGTGATAGCAATTATTTTTTAAAGGTAAGGGATGGTATCAAAGAAGCCGTGCATTCATAGTGTGTGTCCACAACACAAGATGGTTCTGTGATGTTCTGTAACTGCACAGAGACCAATATTAAAACAGTTGCACGTGTGAAAATACGAGCGAGGTTTGAAAATTTGATTTGCCGCCGCCAGTTGTTTTCCATGTGTTTTTCTGATAATAAAGGTTTCTTCAAAGTTGATTGCAGTAACATTTTTTCATACAGGCGACTTCGAGTTGTATTTAGAGATCTCTGAGCAAGACCTGCCTTGTTTTTAAATAGATGCATGATCGCTTTATCCGTCTTCGTTGTTGTGACGAAAGCTAGTGCCCTCTCTGGCGGGTCGTCTACATACAAGTTTATCGTTTTACCCACATAACGAATGCTTCCAACTTCCACAAATATTGTGCAGTCAGTTTATAAGTCAATTCACTAAAAACACTGTACCTATTGTACAGATGACGAATTCGCCTATATCAACAACACTATGTGTCAGCAAACTATACACTGCTCAGGAGTATGAAATAAAAATTCAAACGAATTAACATAGATGGCACTGCGGTTCCTTCTTACCAAATGACGAGGGCCACTTTCTTGTCACACAGACTGTATAACTATTAAATCATTTCAACAGTTTGAACACAATTATATGACAAAATTATATAATTGTGTTTTAATGTGTTGTTAAGTGAATTCATTTTTGCCTCTACAAGGCCTTGAAATTTTATTTTCTTTACGTCTATAAATTAGGACTATGTATGTTTATAAGAAAGCCACATACCAACGTACCTTACAAATAAGGAGTCATAATTTATGGACAATAAAGTCAAGTCGTTAAAGCTTTGGCGTCGCAGTGATTTTTATGGTTCATTTGTAGCTTTAAAATTTAATATTACAAACATAGTGTTAGTGATCGATGTAAAGAACGCGCCTATGCATAGTGGATGGACCAACATTGATGTTCTACGTTCGTCTATTCGAAATTGCGCTTAGTTTTCCGGTGAGGTCAGAGGAAATCGTCTATTGGTACAATTCGAATCCTAATCTGCTCATCTGCATATAAAAGCACGTCAAATAAACAGACGCGCGTTTATTTTTCCGTCTGGCAGGTTTCGCGGCTACATCACGCGTTAGAAGAACAATAACCCAACATCCACGAACGCCCTCACGGCGAGCGTAGTTGCGGACTCGGCAATAAAGAAGTGTCCCACACGGCGACGTGTCGTTTGCCACCTAGACTTGGCCGATGAACTAGTACTGTTAAGTAATGCAAATTGCGGGTGGCCGCTCACTCATTCATTCTGTTTGTTTTTGCAGAATGGTCTGAGATTGGATCAATAACCCGCGGCGAGCCCGCAGCCGCCGGCGGTCGATTTTTGAGTTATGGAATGCAAACGCGACACGCACCAATAAAGAAAACGGTTTCCGCAGAAAAACGCGGTAGCCTAGCGGCCTGTAACAGGCGAAAAGCAGAGGGGACTTAAGTACGGCAGCCGCAAAGGAGGCGCGCAGATAAAAGCCGCCATTAAACGGCTTGAATGCTTAAATGCACGGCCGGGCCCATTAGTTTTTAATCGCGTGCGAAATAAAAAGGGCCGCGACTGATTGCTCGTAAATTTGCGAAACAAAGCGGCGTCTTCATCATGGGCGACGGGAAGCTCGAATTGGACTGTCGAGCGGACGTTGTGCTAGCGAGCGCTTTTTTCTGTCTAAACAAAGTAATCGAGGTTCTGATGTGGGAATGAAGAGAAATTAACGCATTGCATGATTAATGATTAAAAACGCAAACATCAATGATATAGAACGCTTTCTCTGAGAAATTGTATATATAAAATTTACTTTGATATAGCGATAAAGATATGATATCAAGTTGTAAGCCTTGAACAAACGCAACAAAGATTAAGATGGATACGTATTGGACTAAATAAAATAAATATGTCAAGCATAAACTATGACACGAAGAATACCTGTCACACATTTGGCGGCCACCAGCACAATGTTTTACATTTTTGCAATTTCGTTTATGGTGATTTTACGTTATTCTACAGTTGAATTATCATAGCAATCCAAACTTTGTGTTATAAATTAATTATATTCTTAATCCTTCGAGGGCGTTCCATTTGTCCTCTACTTTAAAAGTATTTTTTTAGTTAATTACTTACGCCATGGCCTCTCTGATATCCTCAATTTTTTAGCAATCGTTTAATCAGGTCTGCTGACTTACATTTACTTCCTTTTTCTCTAAAACTTTTCCACTCTTTACGATTTCTTGCCAAAGTCCTATTTCCTTTAAGTCATTTTCAATATGTTCAGCCAATGTATTTTAGGCCTTGCTTTGGGTTTTATTCCTTCAAAGTTTCCTCGTAGGATTCTTTTAAAATTTCTTCCATCTCTTGTATGTAACCTAATCAACCTACTCTGTCAGTCTTGATTTCGCTTAACACACTTAGTGCACTACACCTTTATCTTAGTTCCTAATTATATGCAGGGTCCGGTAGAATGATCTCTTCTTTTCGAAATAACATGGATTTCTGTTCAATGCATGCACTTCTGCAGCCTTAAATTTCCACACAGCTGCGATCGCATTGCGAAAAGTATCCTGTAATTTCTCAATGGTTCTCGGCCTACGTTGAGAGACTTCATTCTTTAGGTGTCCCCACAGACAAAAATTTCAAAAGGGATCTGGTGACTTAATCGTCCATAAGATGTCACCACATAATGAGATGAGGCGGCCTGGACACATTTGTCCCAGAACTTCTCCAGTAATTCTCGCCGCATGAGTAGCGGCATTTAGTTGGAACCACAGTGTCGCATTTCCAAGTCCGTTGAGTCTGGGTTCTGAGAATTTTCGTAACATTGAAACATAGTGGGTAGATATGATAGTCATCGCACGTCTTGTTTCCTCAAAAAATTGGCTCTATGATGCCAAACTCCATAACAGTGCACCAAACAGTGAGACGCTGACTATGTTGCTGTCGTTCATGGACTTTCTGACGATTTTGTGCAGTTCACGACCGAAAATTCTGTCTATTGATACAGTCCGATAAATGAAAATGAGCTTTATCACTACTAAGCGCAACAGTTCAGCTGGAACATTTGCCAACGTGCCCTCGCAGCAGCCTCCCGAGCCACTATCAGTTTATATAGATGGTACGTGAAATCGTAATGCAGAATTCTTCGCGCGCTACCATTAGATATTTCCAAGGCGAGATCATGCTTAGCAACAGACCGTTGTGGCGATGTAATGACAGTTTGCCTCACTGTTGCGATATTCTCAGGTGTCCAAACGCTACAAGGTCTACAGTGTGATTTCCATTTTAATGCTAATCAGTCTATCTAAATTATTGCCTGTTACGATTTTCTTAGTCGGAATTTTTCCGTGACAATCTATTCCGAAATGCCTACGAAATAGTCCCGACGTCACAATCACAGAATCACTATTTTAAAAATAATTCTCCAACACAAACGCACGGTGTGTAAAATAGATTGCTGTTCGAGGATATACTACTCGAGCGCTGTCTACTAGTACATTGCGTACAGCGGTCAATTCAAAAAGCGGAGATCATTCTCTTTATTTACTATTTTTGTTTATCGACTTCAATTCTTCAATCCTTTCTGCTCCTAGGTATTTAATTGCTTAATTAATTAAATAACCATATTTATGCTCCGTATGTTGCTGTAGGTCTTAGTTATTAATTATAAAAATTTATATGAACAAATCTATGCCGTTTCCAATTTTTTCTACTTTGTGAGTGCGATCTTTGTCGTTTGTTAAACTGTAAAATATTCTATACTAATGCCTTCACACCACTAGAAAACGTTAAGAGAATTGAAATGCAATTTGCATGAGAAACACTTCGAAATATATAATACAACTTTGGTTATCACGTTTTTGCAAAAATTTGCTTGTTTAAAATGATCTAATAAAATAATAAAAACAATAAGCTACGAATTACATAAATGTATGGATAAGTCGTAATGAACTACAATAATGCAATAGAATGTATAGTGAATGAAAATGATGTAAATATTTGCAGTGTTTAGTTGTCATCAAACCTAGTCTAGTGACTTGCATCAAGCAACTTTTCAGTTAAAATCTCTGGAACGTTGTGATTTCTTTAGTAATTTTTGAATAGTATCAGGGATAATAAAGCCATTCGAGTTGGATCTTCACTGAATTTGCTTCATTTTGCAGAAGATTCTACATAATAACTCTTACATTCAAACTTGGAAATAAAAATTTGTCGATAAAATTGGTAGGAAGAGTAAAAGATGTGATCCATAAAGAAATGCTAACATCGCTTAAGTGTAATGTAACCTATCATAATGTATGCTAACCATTTCTAAAATCAGATAGTTGAAATTACAAGGATAGAGCAAGAACAGTTAAGGTTCTAGATTAGAATATGCTTTAAAAACGAATATATATGTTGAAAAAGAAGAATTTCTGACATTATTTGTGCTGGGAATTAGAAAGAAAAGTAATATTGACATCAAATAATAAACAAAATGCATTGATCATAGAAACTCGTAGAAACTGCAAGGAGTTTAACATGTAATGTTGCTAGGACATTTTCTAAAGAATGGTTTATTACAGACGAATTTATTAGTTTCCACGACTAACCAAACCATCGTAAATCTTACCCCAAAGAAAAATGATAGCAAAAAGGGAATGTCATCAAAAGCCTCAGAATAGAACAATATAGAAAGAATTAGAAGAGACCTATGTCTAGCAATAAATAGTTGAAGGAGAAGGTCGTATCCAATAAAATAAGTTAAAACTAATTAGAGTTTAAAAAGTATTATGAAATATTTTAATTTATTCATTAAATCAAATTGAATTGTTCTTGTAATTGTCATTAATCAAATCATACTCACTCGTTAGTAGGTTTTACGAATAATTTGATTTATCATAATAGGTATATAAATAAGTTCTCAGCTTTTTTCTGCAAAATTAAAGTTTTATTTAAAAACAAACAAAAAAAGCTTAAGTATCAAAGTTATCGATGCATTTTCGGACTTCTTCTGTTTTGAAGTGAGTATCAGCCAAGTGATGCTGTAACGACCGGAATAAATGATAATCGGAAGGGGCCATGTCTGGGCTATACGCCGCATGTGGGAGAAGTTCCTAGCCTAACGCGAAGATGTGTTCTTGCATCGCCTTCGCAACATGTGGTCGGGCATTATCATGGAGCAGGATGACTTTGCGACTTCCTTGTCCAGTAAATGGCCTCTTTTCTTCGATTGCGTCGCTTAATTTGAGTTGCTGTTGGTAGCGATCCGCCGTAACTGTTCACCTGGTTTCAAGAGTTCATAGTACAGTACACCTTTCCAATCCCACCAGATACAGAGCAAATTCTTTTTGGCGTGAATACCGGGCTTTGGAGTCGATGTCGAAGGTTTGACAGCGTCTACCCATGATTTTTTGCTCTTAGGATTGTCGTACAAGATCAATTTTCATCGCCCGTAATAATTTTATGCAGAAAATCTTTTTTTCGGTTCCTTGAAAGCAAATGGAGTGCGGTGTCACGCCGTCAATTTTTGTTGTCTTCGGACAGTTTATGCGGAACCCATCTGCCTTCCTTTTGTATCTTACCCATTGCATGCAAACGTATGGAAAAGGTTGGCTGAGTGACGCCAAGCTGTTCTGCAAGCTCTTTTTCAGTTTGCGCATTGTTTTGATCCAGCAATGCCTGCAGCTCATCCGTGTCAAATGTTTGAAGGCGTCCAGCGCGTGGTACCACTTTTTGCACGTTGCATGACTTACAGCATTCTCACCATATGCAGCACAAATCATTTCGGTGGCTTCAGCAGCGTTTTTCTTAAGATGAAACGCGAAGTGGATAGAAAATCGAATGTGCTCTTTTGTGATTGCCATCCTGAACACAGCTGATTATTGAGGTTATATGCATCAAACGCCAAATCGCATGATGTTTCGAAAGACCAAATGTCATTGCTTTAAAACCGCAAGAGGGCGGACTAATACGTTACATGTTAACGGTGATTTGCGTTCTGTGAAATCTAAAGCTGAGAACTTATTTATACACCTATATAATTGGCATATTAAATTATATAGATCATTCGAGTAAATAATAGGCTTATATTAAAAAAAGGACTACTTAGATTCCTGGAGTTGTAAGAAAACTGTCATCCTCAGAAGACTAATGTTTGCCTGATGACAACGTTTGTATAACAGTTGTGTGTATAAGATATATAGATATAAAGAGAATTGAATGATTAAAATAATCAGTAAGTACATTAATCGAATTCAAAGGGTCATACGATGTACACAAGTGAACGAACGTGGACTTCCTTGGCAACAAGCCACCTGGGTTTAAGCACGCAACATGTTTTCTTCTGGAAGTCTTGGCCTAGGAAGATAGTGTGCTCTTCAGGGGGTAGCTCTTCGGCATAGCAAAAGCTTAAATGTGAATTACGTGTTCAAGGGCTTCTAAACATGACAAAGATGATGTAGATATCTTCACTGCAGGATATCAGCTTTGCAACCACACCGAAGAAATTAATGGCGTTCTGGGTGGCTGCTACTACTATCCTCTAAAAGGCTGGAGAGGTCAACGTGTTGGAACGAGCCAGCGATGGTGTCCCAGCTCTGGTATTCAAGCTGCGGTGTAAGATGCTGCGACGGGTACTGAGTAGTTGACTGGGGTCGCTGATTGTGCTGCTAGATGGTGCTGGCGGCAGAAGCTGGGGCATTCCTCCTGGTCGCTGCTACGTATGTGCGACTTAATTCAGTTGCCGCTTACCGGAATACGCGGCATCCTCGGAAGCTAGCTGGTTGAGAGCCTTGAGACGCAGGCGATGGTCTCGATCCTCAGCTTTTTGCACTCTCCTGGGTAGTGGTATCCGCCCTTCACTCATTTGGCGCTGGCGCTGCAGCAGCACTGTGCTATGCGTGTCTGAAACACTGACTCATAATCTTTCTGCTCCACCATCACAATCAAATCTAGGACGCCGCACAGGTTGAAGCTCGTCTTGCACTTGTCGTTTTGCCCAAGCTCAAGGAACGCGAGCAGCATAGGACGTCATTGGACGTTCATCACACCGTGAGAATAGGGATACTCTCATCTAAGAAAATTTTGCTTTTACACCTATTCCGGGATACACTCAGAAATACCGCGTCTGATGGTGCAGAGGCCTATCCGTCCGTCTTCAGGAGATAGAAAGGGAATTAAATCCTCGCATCAATCAGGAAGCGGGTCAGTCACCGATAGTAGTCATATATAACGATATAAATGCAGATTCCATCGTTGAATAAGCTGACTTATTTTTGGGTAGAAACCTTCTTTACCGAAAGGGAGGACTTACCGGGCGAGCTGGTGTGTCCAACATAACTGCAAATTATGAACCACCGACCGCGTTCAGTTCCTCATAATTTTATACTGTCAACTCAACCTTCGCCAAAGGCGCACGAATAGAAAGAGCAATTTACCAGTTAGAAACATACAATAATAATCTAAGCCAGTTGTAAGAAAACGTTTCAAATTTTTGGTGAAACGTGCAATAAATTACTAGACTTTGTTATAGACTACAATATTTCTGAATGTTACCTTTAGGACATTCTCCATATTTCTCTAAGAGGATTCGAAGAACAATAAAGAAGGGACCAACTACGTGTAAATGATTAAGTCGACTCAGGTATTGCCTCAGAGAAGGATAATAGATTTTCTCATACACAGCGTTCAAAGACAGTTTCGATACGAAAATGTTATCCAAATTTTATGCAGATTCAACATTCTTTTATGTAGTTCTTGATCTCAAATCATAATAGTTCATCCTCAATAAACTATTAGGTTACATACTAATAAGTGATGAAAGAAACTAATTATTTATGGTAATGTGTATAAATTTTATATAAATAATATTTGATAAGTATTCTCAAAAACAAATAGTAGATAAATAGAAGCATATGCCGTATTCTACTTAAATTTGTAACTTTCTCGTAACAAAAATTCAGTATAAACTATCGGAATAAATATTCAGGTAATTCGTCCCATGTGTTAGAGATGGTGTCAAAAATTACGCCCGGGTAATTTAGATCTTGGCTACTGGCACGCTCTAACCATCCTTTATGTTTAGAGCGTGTGAGCTGCAGACATTGTTGAATGAAAACTTTGCGCAAACAAGTAGACCTCGTAGGTAAAAATGACGTCATTCGTTAAGTAGTTTCCCATAATTTGCATTAATTGGGAGCCATGTAGAAAGTAAATTTCATCTGAGCTTATCAAAAACTATTAAAATCTAATGCATATGCTGCGATTTCATAAAATCATCTTTAGCTATGAAGAAGAGATTCTTTATAACATCCTCACATAGAGAGATTATGAGCAGGACCAGGGCAACTTGCTCCAGATCCGTTACAAATTACAATATTTATCTTATGAAGATAGCGCCGACGTGGCGGTGCGGTTGAGGTGCGTGACTGCGGTGCAGATGGACGTAGGTTCATTCCTAGGCTTCAGAAGTTTGGCCTACTTAGTCACCAGAAATAATCAAGTATCTGCGTTTATTAATGCGGTGCTCTAAGGCCCGGTACTTGCCATTTCGCCCCGCATCAGAGATCGAGGGCGAACACACGAGAGCCTCAATCTCTCAGTTCATAGACCATGCTTTCATGCGCGGCGTTTGAGCTTCACCATTATTATTATTATCTTAAGAAGGTTTATATGTTGTATGATGTGAGCAGAATAGTCCAGTATAAGATGTTACAAATAAATGGAACAATCACCGCTACCAATAGCATTTTATCAACTCAACCAATGCATTGGAAGAAAATAGACAGTCAAACCACATAGGTACATAGGTATATCCCTCAAAGAATTAGGCTGAGCCGAACTCTCCAGACCGTTCAAATACAATAGTGTAAGGAATGCACAGGAAAGTCGACCCGTATTCTATTCTTGATTTCTCCTCATGCCAAATGTCGTGCATGCTCACTGACGCTTGCACAAGTCAGCGAATGGCTCAGAGTTAGGCGTCGTGCTTGTAATCCGGTGGTCGAGGGTTCTATATCTATCTAGTGCAATTTTTTTTCGGAGCTCGGCAGCTAATTCTTTGAGGGATATACATGAAAAAATCCCCTCTTTAACGTGGCAATAATCTCTGGTCATCTCCGAGTTAGACACTCCAGCAGCAGTATTATTCTTCTTGTGTTTAAAAAGAAGAAGCAGTTTCTGGTTTCTTTTGATGTAATGAATGCCTTACAATAGGAGCGGTTATACCAGATAGGATTTTTCTATAAAAAAAAGGAAAATTTTAAAATCTAAAAACCTGTGGAGTTATCGAGACGAGGCCGAAGCCGTTCTACTTGCTATCAGATGTTCCGCCGATGATCTATGTGTGAACTACCTGCATCCCATTTTAAATCGAGCTTAAAAGTTTTATTGCGTAATTTTTTTTGTTCAGGTTTTAAGCCTGCGGAAAAGATACAATAAGACATTGCTAGCTAGACATCTTTCATTGCGACTATGGAGCAGAGTGAATTGCGTACGTATCGAGTTTTCTATTTCAAAAGGGCGAATTCAGGATTTTTTTCAAATTTTTTTTTGCCAATATCTGCTATATGGGCGCTGCTATTTAAACGGGATCGAGTCGTTCGATTTATATTAACGTATTTCATGGATGAACCATGTATGGGCTCTCACGCCTATGTCCGAATAAACGCGAGAAATTTAAGTCTCGCTAAACCTGATGTGTGTTAAGTCCAAGGTTAAGCGTATTGTATGTTAGTAAACACAATAAGCCCTTTAGGCTGCAGGGCTAGTAGATACACCCAACGAAAAAAAAAAGTTTTATTGCACCAACTATCACGTTTTTTACAGGCACTGCAGTCTCAAGGGCTTATTGTGCCCATTAACATGCACTTAAATGCTAAGACATTCACACACACCCATGGGTTGAGCGAGACTTGAACACGCGCGCGCCGGCTAAAGGACTTCCAACTGGTTGAACTATCTGAGCCACCGCGTCCCCTATCACGCCCTTATGTCGACTTTACATGGTTGTTTTGATTTGCTTATACAACTGGGCGTAAATGGGGGTGATGTGTTCATGTAGGCAAAACTCAAAGTAGATATCAAACCCTGTAATTCAAAAAATTACAATTATAATAACAAAAAATCCTTATATTCAATAAAATACGTACAAGACACAAGAAACATACTACATAGTAGCAGCCTCAGTTAGTTTCCTACAAAATAAGCACTTGGGGATCGCACACACTTCCGACAGAATCTTTGTTTCCATCAGTGTTTCACACATTTCAGTTCTTGGACAAATTGAACGGTGTTTTGCTCGATTACTAATGTGTCAGAATATGAATTACTTTTAACAAATTTTCGATTATATTTGAATGATATTTAAGATGCCTTTATTCATTTCTGAAAGCCTTCCAAATTACCGAATAGTTTTTAGTTTTACAAGCAATTTGATATAAATTTGCTTCTCTACTTGCTCAATTATTATTAATACAACGATAACATATTACAAGTGCTCATTCATTGGCTAACTGACTACCAACTGATACGGCAAGTGAAGTCATTCTTATTCACGCATGCGCAGTCCACTCTCATCTGCTGACTGGTTACATTGCAGTTTCGTTTTAACTACAACGGTTACTTGAAGGACTCGCATAGCTTCTTGTATTTAATTTTGAATGTTTGAATTTTATAAATAAATATTTATATTTACCGAACTTTTAAAGAGACTACAATACGTTATTAATTAATATTTGCAATCGAATGCATATACCTATGTCCTCGATTCTTGCTTTGTATATAATACATCGTTAACTGAAATTTATCGATTTTTTAATCGGCTTTCTAAATTTTTTCAATCAATTATAACACGTGCTATAACCTAAACACTAAAATAGTGTTAATATTTTGGTTTTAAAAACGTTATGAAAGGTTTTAAATATGAAAAATTCTTAAAAACAAAAAAATCTAAATATCTATTCACTCACCAAACCAATAGTAATAAAAATGAAAACGATGTTCTAATCCAAAGCTTAATGATAACATTGGTTTTTATTGAAATCCTAAAATTTTATAAAATAAACCATAGGAAAACTTTGAAACCTATGATTTAGTTGATAGATTTGAGTATTAAGGAATCGATTCCAAGAATAATCTGACGATGGCTGAGTAATCGGTTTTCAGAGAATCGATTCTCCATCTTGAACGCCACCCTACTCTTTGAGAAGCATTTTAAATACAGCAAATCTTAGAGGCTGTTAAATTAAAGAAAAAAATTGCATTTACGTTCCTGCTTTTACATGAAAAGTCACTCAACTCATCGAAAGCGAACGAGTTTCCGTCTACCACGATAATTCCTAAAACTGAATGTAAATGAGAATTGTACAAATCGCTTTTTATAGAAAATTCTGGAATCGATTAAACGCAGCTATGCGTTTAATCTCGCTGATTTTAATCTCTGCGCAATTACACGTAGTTTGTTATTACGCTTTTAGTACAAACACCGTTGTATGCTCGGCGTGCGTTTCACGTTATCTGTGTTATTAGGAAATGTGCACATCGAGCATAAATTCATTTAGCTATCAAACAAATATTTGCCCGTTTATCTCTTTATATACAATTCATTTTAATTCATCGTATGTTTTATTAGGTTTTGCCTTTTTTATTTTTTTTACATTCAACTAGTAAATTTACTGAAATTCGTTATATAATTTTATTCTATAGACTTTAGATCAATTGTTACTTTTTGTAAATGTTGTTTAGCATTATATTATTTTTAATTAAAGTTTGCTTTTCTTAAAGTGGAAATTATTGTGAGGAAAATCTTTTATTTTAAAAACGCTATTAAATCTTTTACTCAACTTAGCATCTTTGTACTAAATACGTGGTGGCAAAATATAACTTTTAAAATAAATAGACAAACGTAAGAAATGGAAACAAGAATAACGAAATGAATCAAAAACTCGTCCGTAGAATACAGACTGGATTAGTATTTAAATGGTATAAGGGAAAGGCGCAATAGTTCCATAATCTGCAAAGACGAGCTTCCAACATCAAGCTAAAAAAAGGCAGGATCAACAACGCAAGCAGATCAAAATAGCGATGAATGCAGTCTAAGGGCAGTGGTGATTGTAGACACAGAGTTGTAGTAATAAAGACAGCAAAATACAAACACACGCGGCGGTTGCTCGGTTTTTAAAATCGGAAACAGAACTGCTCGTAAAATGGGAAATCGAAAAATGATTAACCGCACAATACTCTGCACCAAATTTCTTGATAAGGACTTGGATCGCAACAACTGTCTATAAACAAGTATAAAACAAACTGAATAGTTTTTATAACTCTTTTTATAGTAATTGGAGAAGTTTTAATTTTTACAAATTTGCTTAGATCGAAGAACAGAAACCACAATATACTTTCCGACAAATATTTTCGGCATTTGAACCCTATACCACAAAATACTTTAGCTTCTAAATTTAAAACTGCATCAGTCTAGAAGACTGTAAAGACTTTCATTATATTCTTCGATAAATATTACCTTGGCGTTTATGCAAACGAAGAATTTGATTGTTACATTACTCTCTAAATCTGAGCATCGACAAGAAATACAGACAGAAATTGCACTATACAAAAGAAATCAATATAGCGCTTTTGTAATATGGGGGAAATATTTATTAAAAGTAAAAAATAAGTTGATAATTTTTTCTGACTTGTGGCTTGAGGTAATCTATATCATACTGAGTCTACCCTATTCTATAGATCCTTTTCGTTTCTCGGAATACCCTGATATATTCACTCTATCGTAACCCAAACTACCGAAGATTGGTATATTCTGTTTTTCAAAGAAGGCTAACATAAGAGGAGCGATAAGTAGATGGTCGTTATCTTGCTGAAATATTCCGCTCATAACACTTCAGGAAAACTGCAGGCAACCAATGAACACGAATAAGAGTTCCACAAACTGGAGGTAGACAAGGCCGTTTTTTATAAGTGATGACTATACCATATGACATTTTCTAGGTTATTGTTAAACATAAATTTTATTCCTGTGACCAAAATTAATGTTCACTCCAAACCAGTTTGACCATTTGTTGGAATTCCTGGTCAGGAACTCGTACAGCATCAGATTGATTGATTGATTGAAGAGATTGAAAAAAATAACAATCTTTTTGGAATAATAGTATAGTCCTTTATTGGTCGGTCTACTATTGTTACACACGACTAATGGTGCTCGAATCTTATTATAATCAGCACGCAATTTTGGGGATCTGTATCTCCCCTATATAAGCTTACAATTTTAGCTCCATTGACTTGCCCATATACTGAGATATGTTAATATCTTTCTACTTTTCACTAAACATATACATTTCAACCTTTTGTTACTACCTACAAAAGTAATCATTTTCGCAACTCATTAACTGTCTACATCGCATTTCAATTTAGAATAAAAAACTACATGTCTTCTAAGTTGCAATTTTTGACCATCAGTGTAAATGGTACTATTTTGAAATGTGAGAATTCACTGGTGAGAGTAAGTAGAAAGATGCGGTTACTTTTAAAAGACGTGTGAAATATTTCTGACTTTGCAATATAGATGGCAACACCACATAACGTTCACAGGTCAAAGTGTCCTCGATGCAGTGTTGTTTTGTATACTTAAAATGGCGAAGTTTAGTGTTCAAGGGCGACGTGTAATCATCTGGTTTCTTCTCTTCCGTACTGAAACATTTATCGAAATTCATCGCCAATTGAATGAGACATGCGTAAAGCCTGAAGCAAATAGGACTCGGCATTTTCAATCGCAATCAACCACGATTATATTATGCAGTTCTTCGAGTAATCAAACCAGTTTATGAAGATTTAACAGCAACAAATTTATTAGAAAGTTCCCTGGGAACAGAAACTTAGAACAACGAGTCACTAAATTCATTTATCTAAATCTTCTCTTCAAAACGTCCATTCTGGCGTTAAAATTGTTGTAATAGTCACTTATTTGGTAACTTTAATTTCTAACGAATGTTTTTTACCAATTTTATCGATTATGAATATTCTCGGCATCGCAATTAGGGACCAAGCTGGATTTTACGCTGCCACTCGAGATGAGAAACGAATATATCAGAGCAGCACGTATCTGATGCAAAGGTCAGGATTGGCAAACGGGAAGAATTATCTGTCCACCAAGATTTTTTCAAAGAAGAGGAAGGTATACCGTACGGGCCAAGCGTAGCAGAATCATCATAATTACACTAATTTTGACTTGAGAGGTTTTCAAAACTTAATGACGTTTTTCTCCAAACCATGTTTACAAGATTAGTTGGCATGTTTTCTCAGAAACTAATAAACCGACCGGGTTGCCGCTTCACACACATCTTTAGAGGAGGCGTGTCTACAGCCAACTACAACATAATTGAAATACTTACAGCCCAAAAACAACGAAACATATCGTAAAAATCGAAATTTTACTTTCAAATAACCGCATTTTTTAAACTTTTCTATGTCTTCACTCAATTGTAGTTCCGCCACAAGCATACATTCTGAGAATCTTTTTGGTTTTTGTCTCAGATATCTGGAAAGCCGCAAACATGTCAACCATTCTTTTCATCTCAACTTTTGGGGTTTACGCCATTTTTTATATCTATTACTTTATAAGCAAACATTTTTTAAATTAGTTCAAATGTTAAATAATAAAGAGGAAAATGCTTCATATCGATATTGTTTCTCCACTTTCTGAAAAGAATTTCCAAAGAATGCTATGGAATAGTAACCGTCACACTAGAATATCCCCTTAAGTTCTAATTTTAGCTACTTCTTCAATGAACGCATGATCAATAAATATAACATCAGTATGTCTGCCTTCAAAAGACACTTTTTCAAGTTATCTCTTATGTTGTTAAGATGAAGTTCAATAAATTAACTAGCGTCTTGTAAGATAATAAAAACGTAGTGCTCCTTCTTGTTACACGCAAACAACGCCAAGTTCAATTTACTATTTAATTGTTATAATGACTTACATTTTGCCGCACACAGTTCGTTCACCAAACGACCAAGCAAGCTTCAACTGTTTTCAACAGTTATCAAATTGAATTTTTTTAATCTCTTCTCCGCACTCTGTCATCGAGGGTTACTCTTTACAGTTTTTGCTTATTTCGAACTAAAGCTTGATAATGAAGCAATGAAACAGAATTGAAAAATTCACAAATGTTTAAATGATGAGCGCGCATACATAATAAGTACTGTGAAAAATAGAGCTATTTAACACAGTGGTGGTGACGTGGCACGTGTATCTAATTATTAAATTTATTGCTATGATTAATCGAAGACTTAGGCGCCATGCATAGGTTGTGTTACAAGTAGAATATTTTATGTTAAAATAGCGTTTGTTTATGCATCTAGCGTCTGCATGATGGTTGTAGTTTCCACCGGATACATTATCTCAACAGAGCCATTCCGTTTTTATTTTCACACCCAGAAGTGTTGTTTATAAAAATCTTGTAACATCTGGAATAAAATTTTTGCTGTGCCACTTACGAAAAGCTTCGTGTGAGACCAGCGCGCACTGTTAGTATCTGCACGTCATGTGTTTGAATGGACTTTTATTTGACCACTGCTAACTTAATGGTTCCCTGATGTCCTTGGATAGCTTTTTTAAAGAGCATTGCGCTTGTAGCAACTGTTTTATTTTCAATTGTTTAATTTTGTCACTGTACACTTCTAACTGATGGTAAAGCGTATTTGGCTTGTTCGTATAATATGGACACTATTGAGTTGGCCAAACAATACAAGGTTTGTTCAAAAAATACCCGAAATTAAGTTTTTCATTTTTTGGGCTTACCCATTGATTCTTGCTACCTCATTGACAGATACACACACCTAGCGATGTTTCAACTTCTTGAGGAAGTTTTCATAAGCCGTTTTTACAATGTCTTTCAGAGCCTATGACAATATCGTTTTAATTTTCTTAATGTGTTAAAACACTGATTTTAATTTGGTGGACTTCATGGAGAAAGCGTGATGAATTTGCTCCGACCGCTTCAGAAAAAGTTATGCTGTCAGTTTGATGGGATTTTAAAGGTATTGCGTTTTATGCACTGGACACATTAAATGTTGTCCTCAAACAAAAGTGTCCAGAATAGCAAAGGTCTTGTATTCCACCGTAATAACGCTAGAACACCACCAAATTTGGTTACTCGTCAAAAATTGTTGTAGCTTGAGTAGGATATGTTACCACACTCAGCATTTTCGCCAGAGTTAGCACTATCAGATTATCATATGAATGGCGATTTCGTCATTGCTGATGAGGATGTCAAATTGTGCTTGAGACAGTTTTTCATTGAAAAAGATGACTTTTTCGAATCATGACATTGCTTAAAAGATAGCAAAACATAATCAAAGAAAATGAGCAGTATATTAATACGTTTTTATCTTTTATGAAAAATTAGCTTTTAATTTACACAAGAAAAACTCAATCACCAAATTTTTCTTCGCCTGTTGGGGTATTGTTTTGAAACACTTTAGAAATATGTTTTCTTTTTTCAAATAATTCTAGTGTACTGTAAACTTTTTTGTAAAATTTTTCTTCCTTTTTCCGTTTCAAATTCGCTATTTCAATCTTTTTTATTTTTAAATTTGACCCAAAAATTTATTTGCTGTACTGTTTGCCTTACTCGGTTACTATTTGTATCTGTCTTTTTTTTTTTAATTTAATTTTGTTTTCAATTTTATGTTTCTTTACTCTAGTAACCTAACAAGTTTTGTTATCATATTAAAATAAATCCTTAAAAATAGACGAATATTTTTCTGCAAATCTAAATTTGATTGTTTACTTATCAATATTTCGACCATTGCCAACTATCTTTATATAGAAAATATTGTCTGCACAAAAATATGATTTATTAGGATTTAATTTATATCAAGATTGTCATGTAATCTTTTATTCTTCTTCACTCTTTAATCCTCACGGGTCCCGGATGTCATGTTATCTTATTGTTTAATATTTTTCTTCTTTGTGTAATATGCTTTCTGTTCCTGTAGTTCTTGTAATGTAAAATTTTAATAATTTATAATATGTGATATAAGTGGATTTAATGTATTCAAATAGTTTCTCCCGATTAATTTAAAATTCATCTGGAAATTACTAATGTACGCAATTTCGTTCTCTCCAAGCAGGGGATTTGTTGCACCAGCATAGCGGACCTTATTTTTTATGCTTATTAAGCAGGTTTATCTAGAATCAGAATTTTTTAGTCATTCATTTCGATAAATTTCATCGTTTAGATCGCTTTTTCTACACCGATCTGACTATTTTGCGTAATCGGAAATTTACCAACACTTTACCAGAAAATTTTGACTTTTTGAAAAATTAATTTGGCTTATAGGTGATGAGTTAGTTACCTGGAACAAACACAACACGACTGGATGAAGTCATTTCGTTGGACTCGTCTACAACAAAAACATCATCACCAGAAGAACAGTTTTCTTATTGTTTCCTGTATTTTTAATGTCGTCCTGACATCGTGGAAGCGTTTTGTTTCTCATGACTGATCTAATCGACATGTTAGACTATTTTGTCTTTATGATCATTTTCTTTTTTCGACTAGTACGTAAGATATTATTAGCTTCTACTTACCGTTCAAGTGCCCGATTTATTCGTCTAATGGGTATATTTATTGGAAGTATTGATGTGTCAACAACCGGTCAAATTCCAGTTAGTAGGAAAATTCTAGGATTTTGTTAGTTTTTGACTTTGGCATAATTAAATGAAAACTTCAAAATGGCATAAGTAATAAATAGACTAATTTGAATTATGACAGATTCCGTTTCACTTATCTTTTGCTTTATTGGTTCGTCCTACAAGTCCTACTAATTCTTCTAGTTTTTAAAACTGGACGCAGTGTTTCCAGATTTTGGACTTTCTTTTAAGGGTGGCTTTCTTGGAAGCTTTCTTGCAGCCCATTTTTCTTCACTTGATGTAACCTCTTTTGGAACCTAAAGTCTAGGGAAGCTTTTTCATACTTAATTGACTGAATAAAATAAGAAGGGCCGGTTAATGGGAGTTGGTTACAATCTACTCAGTTTGATAGACAGTATTAACTTCTCTGAGATGGTACCACAATCTACTTGATAATCTTAGAGCAGGAAAATGTCACTCCACAAACAAAAGCAGGACTAAGCGTTTTAATTGGACACTGCAGTAGTTGTCAGAAAAATAAAGATCAGTTTTGTGTAGTAACAAAATATTTTATTTATAAAAGTGGAAAATTGTCCGGGGATTAAGATGAAATTGAATGAATTACGCGGGTGTTCTTCACCTATAATTGACAAGTTCTGGACAAACGAATTTACGTATTTGAACGTGCACCTAAAATGAAGTCATTACAACAGATATAGTTGAAAAAGACCATAATCTCTATATGAAAGACTGGGCAATAGAAGAACACGAGATTACTGACGCAATAGGTATATCAACTGAAGAGTGCATAATATCATTCATAAAAATTTTGTACATAAGAAACTGTGTAAAAGACGGGTGCCGTGACTCAATAACCATCGATCAATAATCTAATATTTAAACTCATTTTTTAGGGTTTTCTACAGAAAGTTATTTTGATTAAGTACTTGGAGAAGATAAAAACAATAACAGAACCATTTAAAGCTAATTTCCTATCTATCATATTTTATAGATTTAGTCTTAAGTAACTTCTTTCTGTTCCCAAATCGGAAAACTTGGCTTAGTTTAGTGAGGATGCCATCTCCACTATCAATGAGTGTATTGCTGCCTTTAGCAAAGCAGTACTTTTCCGGAAGCTCGAAAAAAATTGAGACTCGTTAAATTAGTATGTACCCTTTATACAGACTATATTAACAAATAAAATTAAAACCGCGCCTAGGACTTCTTCAAGAAATGTTAATATGATACCGCTTTTGGACATTTTGAACATGGCATGTCATATATACAGGACCATTTCAAAATTCCCCCGCCCAAAGCGGACGATCGAAAACGAATATGATATAGCTAAAGAACAGCATCGAAATTAATTTGATTTTCGTTATTCTTTTTCTTTTTGAAAAAGAAAGAAAAGGGTGATATTAAAATTTCCATTTTATCGCACAAAAGGATTGTCAAAAATACTTGAATCAATTTCTCTTATTTGGGAGGAAACGACTAGAATTTTTTTCACCTTCAAAGCATACAACATTTTAACGAGTTTTTTTGGGTACCTTCTAAACTAAAATATGGGATTGCCAGAGCGATTAAGAGTAATGAAACATGTTAATTACCAATGCAATAGATATCAACGAGCTGACTACCTGACTAATCAACCGCCTTGTGGTATCTCAAGACGGAAAATTAGAGTGACTTAATTTACAATTTTTATGGTTTTATTCTGTTAATTTTAATACTTCTTCCGACGCTCACAAGGGAATAGGGATTAGAAAAAGAAGAAAAATTTTTAAGACTGCAAAATTTCCCCGCTTCGTGATATAATTTTGCAATAAAAATAAATATCTGTGTTAAACGCACGAACAACAGAAAATGACTACTTTGAAACAATTATTCATTGATTTTCCGTTAAATGCATACATTTGGAGTACACAATAAAACAAACGCAAAGATTAAAATTTAAGATTTGGCCAAAATCTAGAACTTCATATAAACCCAGCCCAATTAATTATGGGAACTACTTTCTACTTTCGTTTAGAATTAATACCTATTTTCAGTGTTTCCCGTCTGCAGACTTATTGCGATTTTAAATAACTTTGCCAAGAAAAAAGTTTACTCTGAAAATTACTATACCTAATTATCCGGTGTAGATTTTGGCCGCAAAATTATGTCGGAGAAACACTTTACTATGGTCTTCACTTCGTTTCATAGTTATTATAACACAGGGAAGAATTACTAGTACAACAGTACTTTGTTGTAGTTCCTAAAAATATATCAAAAAGTTATTCTATAAATAATATTCGTTTTTCTTGACAATTTGGCAGTAGAAGATGGCGTGATTGAAGTTTGTCAAAATACTGTGCAACAAATTTCGTAAAGTACGGTTTACACATTTGTTTCGTTGTTGTGGTCGGTATGATTTACAATGTAAAAAAATATATAAATTATACGTTGCTATAGAAATTTCGTAATTGAAATACGACAGCAGTAATAACAAGGAAAATTGAGGGGGTGTATGAAGAAGGGCGAGCGCTAGTGTCAACGGCGGTTTGACAAATTTGTGTTTGGAAATTTTAATTTTCAAGACGTAAGACCAAGTGAATGTGAGAAAATGTGCTGCATACAAACAGTGAACGACTACAAAAAGAACGCCTTAATCTGTAATAATGATAAAGCTCTGTATTCTTTCAAAGGAACATAGCCTGCGAATTGGAAAGTAAAACTCCCATATGTTTGCTCTTATTACATGCTTACCGCACGCTATTTCTGACACTGTGTCTTAAACAACCGCATTTTTACCTCCTGTTCAACGAAATGAACGCAGGTACTCGATTATTTTTGCAGTTTTACTGAGTAAAAAAAACTCTAGAAATGAACGCCTCAACCGGTCGACCACCAGCTGGCACCTCAACCTATGCCAGAACAAATCTTAGTTCCGCGAAGTCTTGTGTTTGGTGGTATATTAAGCCTATAATTAATTTGGAAATCTTAAATGACAAACAATTACTCAGGATGTCGATCGTCAATAATTAGACCGACTTAAGCTTAAGTGGGAAGAAAAGCAGCGATACTAAACCACCTGTTCCTTAGACATACGCTACAAAAATTACAAAATTTTGACATATTCGGCGATATTATACATTCCTATTATTTAACCGGAAAAACTACAGATTCTCTAAGACTAAGACATGAATAGGATACTCTATGAATGTTTAATTTCATAACCAACAACCTTATAATTTGATAATTCTTTTTAACTAGAGCTATGGTTGAAGTTAAAACATTAAACCTAATTATACTAGATATATTTCGTTATAGGTTCTTCACCAATATTTGGGCTATGTCTTCAACATTTTATTTCCATAATTAATTATTATTTGTGTGGATATTTGGCTAACCAACATCGGAAATTTTATTTATTGACAAAACTTTAAAACGAAAAAGAACTTTCATCTGGTTAATAAACTCTTTATTCTCACATACGCGAAAGGGCATTTTTTGCATTATTTTATAGCGGTGAAAGTAAAATTGTTGATAATAAATTTATATTTGTTGTAGTCTCATTACGTTTTTAGAAAGCCTTCACGACAACACACGATCTTTAGTGGTAAAATAAATAAGATTCATTATACACATGTTGTCTTACTGTATAAAAGCAAAATATATCGTTTCCCGTTCTATTGTAGAATAACATCAAAATCAAAATCGTTCGTCTGCATTTACAAAGAAGATTGCATTCTTGTTAGCACCTTTCACACATATCTCTGAAGTTACGGTTGTTAAATTCTAAAGTAATTCTCACGAATTAGTGCACATGCCTCGTTGTATGTGAAATTACAGTTACACTGTACCAAGATGCATTTTGCATTAGACACTTAGTGCTTTGTTCTAGCGATGAATACCGCGATTCTTACAATGTCTAAATTATACTTCACTTAATAAGCAAGCATTGTAGATCTACAATTTCCATCTACAAAGCATCACCTACCCTCTTTTTCGTATGATTAGAATTATCTGTTTTTTTCTTTTTATTAAATTTAATTATAATTTTTTTTCTCAAAAGTACATTGAAGTTTACTATTAAATTAAATAAACGGTAGCAAGTTGTTAAGTAAAGGGCACCTTTATCGAACAGTTCGGTTTTTGGACAAAAAACTGTCGGAAGTGTGTTATATAGATGTTCAAAAAGGTGTAATTTTTTAGGTGAATTCCGTAGAAACCTGAATTGGTGAAAATATGGCGGCGCCAGGTGAAGTAATGAGAGGATTGGGCAAAATATTCCAATAAATTGATCAAACGATCCAGTTGGGAACAATACTTGTTCAATTGATGATTTTCCGGAAGTAGCTCATAGTACACGATCTCATCAAATACACACCATGACTTTTTTCATACGGATGTTTGGCTTCGGTGTGGTTTGAAGCTGTTTATCTCATTTAGCACAGGATTTTTTGCTTATATAATTTTGAGTGGTTCGTCATCATTCACCCTTGGATTGCCTGAGCTCTCATTATCTTGACATTAAAATAGAATCTTACAAACCATTTCTAGCACGCACGCGTTTGATTACGGCATTTTCTTCATATACGATACACATTTTTTGGCCTGCGTTGCATTTTCGCGTCTGCGAGAAGAGAAGAACAGCGAATACCGAAAATACTGTTTATTTTGTACCAGGTCTACATTAATAAATGTATATATTTTATAATCAATACATTTTTTTGTATTGTATACTAAGCCGTTTTCGTTTAGTTTTAACATGGAGATTCCAGTGTTTAGAGTTTTACCGAAATACTGATCTGACTCTCTTTTATGTTAATAGATAAATATGATTATTATTATTATCAGTGAAGTTAACATAAACATATTTGTTATCATTCTTGATGTGCCATCTTTTAGTTAAAGTATTAATTTGATTAATAAATCTTTGGAGTCACGGCCTTTTCTGACAGCAAGAATTGTAGTGTCACCGAGGAAGGTGACATCACACTCAGCATCAAAAATATCACCTGTTCAGTAGATAGAGTACTGGATTTTAAAAGTTGTGACAGAAATAAGTTCAGCTTGTAGAATAGATCTTAGTGCGACACTGTACCAAAAGCCCGAGCTCAAACATCCAGGATAGAGTACTGATTTTACAATACAGAAATAAGTTCTTCTTCTAGAATAGACTTTTAAATGCGACACTTATAAGCGATCCACATCCAGGAAGATAGTCAAACAAAATTTCTTCTTCTCTAATGACTTTTAAATGTAACTTATGATCCCATGAACTCGTGAACAATGAACCGAATTTCTTTCTCTGAACCAAACTCGTGAATTCAATTGGTTTTAGTCTCTTAGTTTAGTCCTTAAGTAATTTTTCTAAGTTTTGAGATGACTGCAAAGAAGCTTACATGATGAAACTCCATGGAAAGCTTTGCTAATTTGGGGATCATTATGACCTCTGCTACCTTCCACATTGTAAATGCATACCTCAGGTTTTGAAGTAAATCAATTTTCTAATGACTTTTCTTGGAAGTTGTTTCAAAATTTCTTCGCTACTCAGATGAAACTAGAAGCCTTTTTCAAGTTTAGGTTTTGGTTTTATTAGATTTTTTTTTTTTGAGTAAGTTAAATGTCAATATATTGTCGTGTTGGTTCAGTCTTTATCTTTATCATTCAGCTGGTCATCTCTAAATGCCCTGTAAATCTATAAACATTTTGCTGATTGTTACAAGTCCAACTTCTATATGCATTTTTGAAGAATAAACCATTTCAATTTCTTGCTAGCTTTTCAGAGAGAATATTATATATAAGTGTTTTATTTTTAAATTGAGTGACATTAGCAGTCTGATTTGATGCCATATTCAAATACTTAGTCTCTTTCGGTATATAGTTAATTCCTTCTATCCGATGGGGGATTTGAGGAATATTCCTGAAGCTACACACTGGATATCCTTCACAAACAGTTTCACTTTCTCATGTGGTTTCTCCTCAGTCCTTTGAAATTATTCCATTCAGTTGTAAAGTTCTGTTTAGGTTTATTTTTAAAGGCGCTGTCACTCAGTTAAAGAAGTGTGGGTTAATGATTTGAATTCATTTGACATGATTTCTCGACGTGCACGTAAGTAAAACTATTTTTAGACTGCACATAAAGAAATCTGCGAGACTAGGAACTTTGTTCATATAGATTTGCCAGTTAACAATGTTTTACATTTAAGATAATTGCAGGCTGCTAAAAATTTCCTCTAAGAATACTTCGCACTGAAATAACTTCCAACATTGAATATGTATGTTCTTATCTACCAACAACATCTTTGTCTTAATCTTTCTTGATACATTGGCGAATCAAATATAAACCAGACTTTTCTTCAATTTATTGCAACTTCATCAAATACAAACAAAATCATTTTTCTGCATAACGTCCTGACTTAAAAACGCGTTTTTAACGATGAGTTTAGGTGTAGGGAAATTGTTCAGAACAAAATCTTAATTTTTGTCAGGTTTGGACAGTTGTATGAGCAGAATAACGTTTCAGATTACCTGAACGCCGCTGTAGCTTATTTCAACCTCAAAAAGATTCCAGAAATCATTTATCGGCGGTAATTCTTGGGAAGTTGACCAACAATGCGCTGTTGCTCGGGAAGTATCAGAATACTTCACTTTCAGCTACATCTCATTTTCCTAAAAATTATTTTTGCCACTTTTATACTTAAGTCTTCTTAAGAATGTTGTTCTCTAGCTATACTTAAGACGGGTTTGTACTCGTGGCCGTGAAAAACTTGGTAATAATCCGTTATGAAAGGTATGAAGCTCTCTTTTTTAATAAACAAGTGATAGTGCGATCTGCTTTAAGGGGAATACCCTTTAGACATCCTTACGTACAACGCTCAGAAACCACGCTCCTCTCTGCTCATTTCATGAGACGTAAAAAATATATTCCTGTTATATTTGATTCACCTGCAACAATGTAACATTGTGAATATAATTTCATACTTTTCTTGACATTAACAGACGTGTACTAAATTTTTTTAATCATGTGTAATTGAATCCTTATAACTTCGCTTTCACCTTTGGCTGGATATTATGGTACATTTTGTGTTTTTTAGATTTGATGAAATGAATTTCAACAATGCGACAAACATAATTTTTTATATCCAGGTCTGCCTGCAGTTCTTGCTGATTTTGAAATGCTCTGTTGGCATTTTATTCCATTATTAATTGATTAGCCATTTTTGTTTTGGGGTATCGCCCCTTGAACAGGATATTACAATTTAGAAATGCGTTCATCTATTTTATTTAATTTCTCCAATATTTGTTAGAAACTAGTCGTTGGATGATTTTTGCTGATTTGTTTTTATTCTTCTCTGTTGTAGCAGCCACAATTTAATTGTATGTTTTAGGTTTACGTACATTACTTAGTTGTGTTTTTTGCATTTGTGCTTGGTTGCTTTATGAAAACTAATTCAGTAAAATGGTTTTATTTGCTTCTTTGTTCTTTATTTTTTCATTTCCTTCATTCTTTACATCCTCCACATTTAGCTGGATATCACTTTCAACAATGAATACATTTTGAGTGGACCTTTTTTAGTTGGCTATATTTTACTCCGGTGTTTTCTTATGTATCCAACATATCTAGGTTCTCTAGTACAATATCTCTGGGTATGCTCTTAAGCTTGCCATCTTTTGCATTACACCAATTTATATTTTTTAGATAAACTAAATTTGAATCCGAATACCCAGTATATCCGCTATATAGATTTTCTTAATGTCTTTGTCATATCTGAATGGGTACATGAACATATCCGAGGGTATTTTTTATTGCTTCTCTGTTGCATGCGTTAAGCATCTCTTTTGTTTGTTTCCATTCAACGCTCATCAAGAACTTCTATTTTAATCAACAATGTATGGTTCCACCTCGAATTCTTGTGCCGGTTCCATTCTTGAGATCGAGTTAAACAATGAACGAATAGTCTCTTGAAATCTCAGAAATCAGCCAGATTCCTTAGAGATCATGGATACCGCTGTATCCCCCGCGTAATATTCTAGATATTTTGGATCGATAAAAGGTCAGGTGATCAGGCCACCCATGGAATATTTCAATTTTGTTTCGTTGAAAGGAATTTAGTGTGTTACGTACCATATGTGGTCGAGCGTTATCTTGTTAAAAGATTACTTGGGGTACCTCTGAAGAAAAGAAAGTACCACGGGGTGCAAGACCGCGTCATATAGATGTAACTGGTTGTCTTTAACTCTGACTAGGGGTGACCTGCTATCATGACTGATAGCTACCCATATCATAATACGCATAGTTGGAATGGTGTGCTTCATACGAATTCGTTCTTCTTGCTCTTGTCCCTTTTCTGTGCGTCTACGACATATTAATATTCGTTTCGGTTTAAATGAAATCTGAATTAATCAGAACAGATGATTCTGTCACTCGTGTGCCTATAAACGTTTAATTGTGCTCCAATTTGAATGAATAGTAGTGTACTTTTTTAGTTTTGCAATAAGCGAAGTATCCGTTCTTGCTTTCTAACGGTTTTCCTTTGTGATCCACCAGATCTCAGTACCTAATTCTTCCTCATCGGTAAAGTATTCAGGTTTGTGTTTTTTATGTTGGATTATTAGCTTCTTTTTCGTATTTTGCGAATTTTTGAGCAACCTCGTGTATACTATCTGCAAATATTCAAACTAAATTTTGATTAATGATATTATTTTATTCATATTCTTCTTTTTTTTGAGCATTGTGCAACGCTTGTACATTTTATTCCACCATTTGTTTGTGCGTGACCTATAAATTGTAACAGATGGTGGATTTATGGATTGGTAGCTGCTCTCAACTACCCCAGCTATGTAGGTAGTGATTTCTGTGCGCAGGATATATTGTTTTTTAGTTTATTGATTTTTCGGCAATTTATTACTTTATTTAATTTATTTAATAGTCTAAATATTAAATACATGATAAAATTTATTTCCAGTGATTACGTCTATTGTAGCTAAAAAACATACTAATTTTGCAGAGAAAATTCACTGGATTTTTATTTGATTTACTTTTTGTGCAGTTTCCTCATAGGATCGTGGTTTTGTTTGTAACATTTCACTTCTGAAAAGCAAATTTAATTTTTTGAACAAAGTCCATTTTGAATTTTTTCTGTTTGTTATAAATGACTATTAATTTTTCAGCAACAGAAATGTTTACACTAATAACTAATTGGACTTTATATATTTGAAATAGAACGCAGTCTAAATTATAAACTCTCACAATGTAACCATTCAGGCTTATATATTTACATTAATGCATAGTTATATCGGTAATTGGTATATTTACGTCTTTTTGCATCAAAACAAACTGGACTTAGTTGCATGGTAAACAACGAAGCTGCAGTCGTAAAGTTACCACACAAGATAAGCAACTTTATTTAACTTCGTGCTAAAAAAAAATTAATTTTTATGTTAATTGCATATGCAGAGCAGAAATTTGCATAACAATGAACTCAAATACCTGTTTGATATTCATAAGCACGTTTAGCTGAATAGGAAGATACAAGCTGCTACTTTCAAAAAATAATCGGCGCGCCGTAATGTATGCGTGATGGTTACGAGAAAGTAGACCTCCGAAGTAACTTGCTGCGAGCTTTCAAAATTAGCATATTCGAGCAGTAAATTAACAACAGTTGTTAAAGCAAAATAAGGGTATTCCGAGATTAATTAATTTTTTACATCACTTCAGGTTCACATTCCATAGAATGTTCCGCTTTTTGAATTTTAGAGGAGACAATCTAAAACCGAATATAGGCTAAGCAACAATGTAATAGAGAATGAGAAAAAAGTAAACTAAATAAAAGAAGAAATAAATAGCAAAAGAAAGAATATACACTTAAAGTCGATAATCTGGATCTGAAACAGAAAATAATGAGACAAGCCGACAAATTAATAAATAAAGTGAGAATGAAGAACACCATCTATAAGATTTCTTAAGAGCAGAAAAGTAACAACGGAAATTATAGGAGATTAATTTCAAGACATTAGTGAAAACAAACAAACATACGTAATCCTGTCCTCTTCAATACCCTACAATGTCGAGTATGTCTTCTATCACATTTTTCCATCGATTTTGATGAAGCTGCACCATTCCTTTCTGTCTTTTTCCACTGCCAATATTTTCTCTTTTCTGTGGTATTTCTCTAACACTTTTGTTTGGGCCGTCCTTTGTTGTGTTTACCCATTGTCCTAGCTTCTCACGCTGTCTTAACTGTCGGTTGTTCTTCATACGGCTAATGTGACCAAAACAACCTTAGTTTTTGCTCTTCTATATTTAAAAGGAGTGGCACCATATCTATCTAGTCGCTTTCTTTTATCAATGTTCCGTATTTGGTCTATTCTTCTAACATCAAGAATCCTGTATAAGACTTTCATTTCACATGCTTGTATACGTCTCTGTTGTTTTTTTTTTTATTCAATGCCCGGTTTTCACCTCCGTACGTAAAATTTGTTGCATATATTGTTGTATACATGGTAGTTTTTGTTCTTATGTTAATTTCTCTATGGTTTAGCAAGCGAATTAAAAAAGGAATAAAACAATTTTTCAACTGATTTCATCATGTTATTTATTTCATCTCTGTCGGTACCTTGTTGGTTTATTAAGATTCCTAGATATTTATAGTTTTCTACTTATTTGATCTGTTTATCTTGATATGTAATATGTAATGTTTCTTCTTGTGTTGTAATTACCGTTGTTTTAGTTTTCTCTATATTAAGTTTTAGTCTATATTTTTTCTCATCGTTATTCCATATTTCCAATTTTTCTTCTAATTGTTCTCTGTTTTCCTCCACTAGGACCCAATCATTTACAAAAACACGTGTTTCTATCTCGATTTTCCTCATATTGTACCGTCCCACTTTACATTTCTTTATTTACTTACTACTTTCATTGATAATCTTATTATTTGCATATATAAATAGAACCCCTTCCTGTCTTACTTCTTCGTATGTCCTAACAAGTTTTGATCTCTTGTTGTTTGTTCTAACTATATTTATTGTATATTGGTAGATTCACTGTACGGTAGTATTAGTTTTCTATTTATTCCTTTTCTTCTTAGGCTTTTCCATTTTTCCTCTTTTCTAACCTTATGGGAATACTTCTTTAATGATCTTATGCCTTAGGTTTTTAATTATTTTATAAAACATCTTAACATTTTTTTTATTATTAGTCTCTAAAGTTTACCCAAATTTTTTCCAATTTTTTTGGCTGCTATTACTGTTTAGCTTTATTCCTTTGTTCTTTATACATATGTTTTTTTAATTCTGTTCTAGTTGGATTAAGCGTAAATTTTGTTGTTGGGTTTTGTATTTTTGTTGTGATTTATCTTGTCTCAGTTTATGTATTCTTATTTTTCTTGTAAAAAGATTTGTACTTTTGTACTCTTCTACTACACTTTTTCCCTTTTTATCATTTAACGATATCTTTAATAGAAAATGGTCACTATCTGTTTTGGCTCCTCGTTTTGCTCTTATGTTTGTTGCTGTAATATAGTCGATAACTGATTTTTCTTCTCTACTTGCAACTTCTTTAGTTATCTTATGTATCATTTTATGTTTGAAAAATGTACTTGTAATGCACAAGTCGTAATCGCTACAAAATTCCAATAACCTTTTCCCATTTGTATTTATTTTGTCTTCTCCTTCATTGGTTATAATTTATTTTTGTTTTCCTATTTCGTTCCCTATACTGGCATTTAACTCATTTGTAATTAGTGTTTTATCTTTACTTTCCATCTACGTATTACGAGCTGTATGTATAAATATATTTCTCTATTTATCTCCAACCAATTTCTTGTTATTTATCCACGATGTTTTTGTTCTTCCTCACTTCCTCTTTCCTTTAATACTCCGTTTTGTCATATATTGTAATGTTATGTATTTTTCGTGTCGTATTACGTGTCCAAGCTAAAACCACAATTTTTTCTATTTTTCAAGAATCGTTTAATCGAATAGAAAAATTTCACTTTTTTATATTTTTTTGTGAAAAGTTCAGAAAATCATCTTTTACTTTATTATTTTAAATAAAAAGAACTGGTAGTAGTTACGGCTACATATTACTACAAAATAACATGATGTAATCAATTTAAATAAAACAAAAATTTTGTTTACTTGATGAATGAATTGAAGCTCGGCAACTGTAGGAATAATGAGGCGAAACAGCATGACGCGATTGTGAGTAAGATAAGTAATTGAGCGGACAGTGAAATATAGTATAGAAAATGTGGATTAGAGCAAGCCGTAAAAATGATGATTTATAAATGCGTTGACCTTACTACGTGCACTCCCACGGATGGAAGATTGATATAAGGTGAAGGTACATCGCTGTCTGTTATATTTATTTTTAATTAGCAATATAAGTAGGTATCGTTCAGTTTAATTTTTTAACTATCTAATATTTCATTCACACTTACCATCACCATCCATGACGAGTGCTCACGAAATGCGAAACGGATGCTTATAATGCAACCGTGCGGAATTTTAGTTTTTCTTTGTAGCATGTAAACATCGATTGCTATAAGATATATATTTACCAGGCTGAGGTGTCGTGAAAAATGAAAAGTTGTTTTTATCCGAGCGAAGAAAAAAGTGCGATTTCTGCCAAAACATGATTTGAAAGAATCAAGCGATTTAATGATTTCGACTCAAATTGTAGACGTGTCTGTTTCTATTTATGATTTATGATATCCAAAAAGGTCGAATTTGTATCTTGGACTTAACATTAAGAGCAGGGTTAACACCGGTTTTCTATGTGTAACACTTTCAATTGTAGGTCACATTAAAAAAACTGGTCTTGCTATACATCCTATTGCCTTAAAATACAGTGACGGCATAGTAAAAAAATTCTGATGGAACTGTTCATTCGATGTTCCTTTGCATTGTCTATAAAAAATAAATTTTTAATGTTACGATCTGATCTCAGATTGTTAAGTAACTTAATTATATCACTAAAACACTAAGGGGCTTATGATCTAAAAGCCTCGCATTTGTGTTTATTAGGTTGTACTAATAATTTGAGATACACTTTTTTGCGCACTTGTACAAGCACTAGCTCTGCTTTAATGATTGACAGTGTCACATTATGCTAGCTCAATATGTTTTTTCTCTTGAAAATTCTTACTAGCTTCAGATTATAAAGGAACCGGATAGACTCCATATTCAAGTATTTTTTCGTGTTTTTTCCAAATTTCTGGATGGCGCCGTATACAAACTCCATATTCATGTCCCTATGAAAAAAAAATATACGGATGTTCTTTAATACTTTGTTTTAAAAAATTTAGATGCTTTTTTTTGTTAGTCTTTTTGCTGCAACCCTAAAACTGTATTCTATGGGTCAAAAGTGGCTTTAATGTATGTTTATAAACTCATAGCTTGTTATGGATTGTCAATACAAAGCAAAGTTTTGTCCTAAGAGCCAATATATTTTCCGATATGGCTCCTGTTTTGTCATGTGAGCTTTCCGGTGAAACTTCATGTCAAATCTTATGCTGAGGTATTCAGCTGCGTTGGTGTATGGCACTATGTTCCCACTGATAGTTACAGGGGTGTAACTTAATCATTTATTGGTGAAATCCCTGTCAATTTAGTTGGTTTCATTCTACTTTTTCATCTAACTTTGAAATTTATTGATGGCTTTCTGTTTTTTCGTTTTCATTAGCAAAAACGGCTGCTATAGTATACATGTTCTAAATCTGGAAGATTACAAGTGTATTAATGAATATATTTTTGTTTTTATTTTTACTACCGTCACTTACTTTTTTTCTGTGCTATATTTGGGTTTTCTGTAGTGATATATATTTTCTTTAATTATTAGCGTACTGTCTTTCTTTGTTTTGTTATCTGGACGAATGGTGTGGTAAGTTTTATGTCTCGGACAGGAAAACGTCAGTTAAAACGTTTAAAGTACTTAAACTCACTTTTAGCACTTCTAGTGATCGCACTTTCATAAATTTAGTATCAAATTATAGCGCATGTTGAAAACTAAAAGGTTTTTGGCTTAAACAATTATTAATTAATAAACTAAAAAATTATCCTTATTTGCTTAATTTACACTGTCAATAAAATACACTCTGATAGTAGACGTACTGAGCTTTGTAATGATATCAATTTTATTGGGCTGCAATTGCTAGAATCCAAAATATTTTCTGTATCTAGAACTATCTGCAACTATCTGTAATTCACCATTCTTGCCAAAACGTTCTTATCGAGAATCTGTCGACTTCAAGCAATCCAGTACTTGGAACGATCACGAATAATAAAGTAAACCCATCACACGTAACAGTGCGCTATCGAAATCGGTCATCTAGTGGGTTTTTAAACAGTAGGCCATAAATATCGAATCAATTGTTGAATTGTGCTTCGGTCAGATCGTGTAGGACTTATCTTGGCTCTTCAAAAAGTCGAATTGACGCAATGATCCTAGACAGTTACATGCGAGACGCTAAGTTCAACTAACAAATCATTATGAATATTTGGCACCCAAAGCAGCATACAAGTCTGCCATCCAAATCATATGGCGTATCTTTCAGACAATTTCTATTTCCAGCAATAGCGGATAAAAACTGGGAGTTTAATTTTCCAATTGGCGTCTAGATTCAAAAAATAAAGTCTGTTACTACAACCGAAATACAAAAATCTCATAAAAATTAAATTTTTTGTAAGTGTTAAGGAACTTTTTACAATATAATATATTACGTTTCATTTTATTCATGACTCTTCTATTTTCTAATACCTTTTGATTATTTTTTTTTAGTTTTTTATCTAACATAGGTCTATATTCTTTTTTTCCTGGCTAAAACTTACCCTATTTACAAAGAAGTATATATTTTGACCAACTTAAATATCTGCTTGGATCAATTTCGTTACAAGATTGCCAAAGTGAAGTGAAGTTTTTTCCAAAGAATTTAAGATAAAGACCCCATTTTTAATTTTAGCAACTTTATGGGTTTGCCATGGTTACTGAAATTTCTCTCTGCCAGCTCGCACCGTTTCATATGCATAAGTAACATCTGCCTCCTGCTTAAATCGGCGCGTATGCGCAAGATTATGTACGCCCTGCTTGCGCTGCACAGCGCAAGCTTTAATAAACTCCACTTATCGACCTCCAAAATTAATGGCCAATGTACGCACTGTTAGCGTGCACATTGAATAATAATTTACGACGTGATTTAATCAGACAAAATGAGCATACAAACGAGTAATTAATTAAATCGATAGGAATTGCCGCATATGTGTACTGAACAAACAATTGCTGCGGCCGGCTGTTGAGGCATCGCAACGCTAAACCGGCATCCATTGGGACTTAATTAGACACCGTACATAATCGCGTTATCTGTGATGAATAGTTTGCGGAACGAGAATGTATAAAAATAAATGTGTCCGGAGGCTGCTATTTTTACTACCGTCATCTTTCTCTAATTATACGGCGGGTTCTAATATCGTGTTGTACAGTGATGGTGTTTTCGATATGTTTTTTTTATGGATAAAGACAAATTAAATATATATATATATATATATATATATATATATATATATATATATATATGCATATATAAAAAACAAATCAACAAAACCTTAATGGGTCAAAAACATTTTCAAACTGTCTATACGCGGCAAACAAGATCGATTCACATACCGTACTAGAAATGGAAACTGGAATCGAATTACTTGTGCGACTTGTAGCACTGGCGTCATTAGCATAGCCATCAAACTGCAAACATGTACCAAGGAGAAATGGCATTCCAGTAATCGCTTTTTAGGCAATGAAAGCGTTATTTATCAAAAAATGTCGGTTTGCCTTAAGGCATGAAATTTAGTAATTCTGCATCACAAACAGTCGCATACACATACCACCAAACAAATATGTCATCCACAAGTTTTAAAAATCAGGAAACCGGACAAGCTTAAAAATAAATGAAAAAACGAACTCCATTAGAATAAATGCCACAAATATAAATCTTTTCTTAGTTGATCATCGTATCATTGCGGATGTCAACCTAACAAGCATTGATGTTATGATGAATTAAAAAAGTTCAAGATTCTTTGCACAACGAAAACTTATCTGGACTTCAACAAAATCTGGACTATCAACTAAAAATATATAACTCTAATGTAAGTATGTGGTGCTATATGAGTCTGAAACGTAAAAACCAAGAATAGAACATTGAAACTTTAAGTACTTGCTAATAACTGCTTGTAACGAACATTAGGTATTTATTGGCCAGAGCAAATAAGAAATGATCAATTGTTGCAAAGTGCAAATTAACGCCAAATAGGAAAAGAGATTGCAAATGAGGCTTTATTGAACATGTACTGTGAATGCCTATCAACAAGATAGTGAGAACAGCTTTAAAATAGAATCAATAAGAAAACGGAAACATGGTAGACCATGCTTGGCCTGAACGCGATCAGTTTTAGATGACTAGAAGACTATCGAAACAACATGGCGAGAGGCAAAAAGCTTGGCCGGAAATAGAGTTTGTTGGAAAGCATTTTGAAGCTTTACGCTCAAGCACTGTATATATAATTATAGCTGAAGGCAATTCGAGAGGAAAAGAATAATATAGGGTTGTGTGTTAACAATAATAAATTGTTGCATGCTTGCATTGTGTTTAAACAAACTAGCGGTGTTTTGCAATATGAGCAGTACGTATACAATTCTCTGCCGAGCGGCATGTGAGCCTTTGCGACGTGGCGTGCCTTCTTTCACTAAAAGTGAGCCAACTTTCCTCTTTATCATTAACCTCTAGGAAACGCCTCCTTGTGGGATAGTAAAAAGTCCAGTTCTAAGGACAGGCCACACCATACAAATTATTTAAAAAAATACTAATTAAAATTTTTATGTAATGATTTTTTCGGTTTCATTTTATTATGACCTATTTATCACAAATTTGCAACACAGTGTAATTCGTTTTGACAGATTCTCCAACTGAAAAACGATCTGACAACGCAGACGTTATTTTGACGCCTTGAAAGTTAGTTTGACGGCACATACTTAATTACTTCATGATAATAGAAAACACCCCATTGTGGAAAAAATGCGCTTTTTTGGTATTTGCTACCGATTGGTCTACAACCAGAACTAGCTAGCTCTCATTGCTTCAAACATAACCTTATAAAATTTTAGCTCTTTAAACTTCGACCTTGTTTGGAGAAGCCCCCTATGTAAGTTAAAAACTTTTTACGAAACACGTATCGACTTATTTTGATGGAACACCCTCTCATATGATCAAACTTGAACTTTACTCAATTTGAATGTTCGGACAACAACTGATAAATAGTTGCTGCTATATATAGTATAGATACCCAAAAATTAAATCATGAACATCCATTGTAGTGAGATCATGTATCGTTTTTCTAACAATAATCGCATAGGACGCCTATGGTGCCTTTCTGTAACTCGGTTTGCAGAACTGCTTATTTCTTTCGTCAAACCTAGTTTGATTCACTTATCATGCTTCCAAGAGCAAGGCCGATATTATAACGCATCTTGAAATGATTCGCACTGATTGATCCGTTTTTCTTCTTGCATGACCACGAACGGATACAAATACAGTTGTCGCACCTTTGGCTCTTCCTTCTCGTTGAACGGGATACCGTCTCGTTCGGCCAGGTGTTCCGTCTCTTCCATGGAATTATTTCACTCGATCTCCCCTAACTGCATCCCCAGCTCCTCTCCAAGTGGCCGCCCTTTTGCTGCTTCTTATTAAATTAAATGTATAGACGATAAGTAGCTCAAAACTAATGATACTTCGCTAGCTATAGCATTATAAACAACTACCGCCTTTAACCGCAAGTGTACTTTGTACTCTAAGAAGTTCCTAGCCTCTTTGACATTACGCCTTTACGCCCATATCTCGGCTATGTACAATATAACTGTACCGCTCTCTCAAAAGCACGAGCAGCTGCTTGAAAGCCGTTCTAATCTGGTGGAAAATTTACTTTTTTTGTAACAAATCGCGCATATGTGGCTTTTTCGATCGTCAATTTCTACTTTAAGCCACCGTATGTGATCCTTGCAGTAAACACGTTTGCCATAAAGCAAAAAATATATATCATTTTTGCTCTGACTGAACTAACAACAGGGTGTTGTCTGCACCTCACGAGCTGAACTCTGAATATACTTTTGTATATCAGCTTCTAGTATACCGGTCCGAAGCATGAACCCCGGGACCACCCTCTCATTACTTGCCGCACCATTAGTGAGTAGATTTTGTGGGCAGTTTCTCTCAACGAATTCCCAAAAGTTAACACGCATTATTCTTTCTTATTTGACCGCGTACACGATCACGTGCAAATTCGTATGTCCGTCTTTAAATGTTTAATTTATTTACTTGTTTGTTCAATAAATGAAACATTTAAAAACATAATTTTATGTATTTAATGTCTGTCTGACATTTTCATCAGTTGCAAAAATGCACCTCCTACAAGGTTACCGAGGAATGGCTTGAAAATTTATAACAACTCAGGTATTTATAAAAAATAGTGAAAATAATCAACGTGTCCAACTAGTAAAAGTATACTCGAAAAAGATAAACGAGTTTGTTCAAAGAGCTAATAAGAAACAAAAATACACAAAGTCGCCAAAAAACAAAGTCAAATAATAAAAACGAGCCTCAGGAACTTTATGATTGAATTAGAGAGATAAAAATCTGTTTGGTGCTAGACGGCGATAAGTACGTAAAAGCTGATCTTTGTGACCACAATACTTGCTTGTGTATATTAATGAATGCGTGAAGAAACGTTTACTTCTATTTATACGGAAACTTATTCATATTCAACCTTATTTTGAACAGATTTAGGTGGGGTACATCATAACAAAACAATTAATATATATTTTTTTAAGAAATGAATTTAAAAATTACAAGATTCTAAATTTTTGAGATTATATTTGCGACAGTTTTATTATGACTGTTATTGGTACCATTTTGCTAAAAACCTACTCTATAAAACTGCAAAAATGTAACTATGTGTGTGTGTTGGTTTGTTTGTAACTCACATTGCAACTCCTCCTACAGTTATGAACCGATTTCAAATGTCAATACTTGATTTGAATCAGTTTGTTGCCAAACCTCGCATAAAGGTTTTAGATTTTCGATGTAGGTCGTGGTTGACCTGTTGTAGGTCAAAGCATAAATTATCATGAAGTAATTAGACAGTTTGCGCCACCTATTGGTGTTTCATGCACTACGTGACCAATTCTTGCCGTTAGTAGGCGTATGCGACACAACTTAGATTTATGTAAAACCTAGTACAGCCGAACGAATGTCATCATGCTTAGATATGGCTAATAAAACAATTCTTCAATTGTCGACGAAATTCTGAACCAAATATTTAGCTTGGATTGCCCGTCCTTGGGGCGGGTCTTTCTACTAGTTATTTATATTTGTTATTCCTCAACAATAACTGTATACACTAACAAAATTCGAATCAAATAGCAGCATCTTCAGAGTCTAGATGTTGGAAAATTTTAAAGTGAGGGATGCAAGTTTTGACTATTTAATGTTTAATTAACTTCGTAAAATTGCCAGATGTCTGCTAATTTATCATATACTTTTACTAAAGTTGATTGTGCTGTTCGCAGAGTGTTACTCTTTTCGTTTGCGTATGATGAAATAGAAGCACTATAAGGTAAGGTTCATCGCTGGTACAAAAAATGTCAAAAGCTCTAGTTGTATCCGAATGGGAATTATATTAGGAAATTTCTCCAATATTCTACAATAGCAATAATGTACTTTATTTACAAAAGTCATACATATTGGACATGCAGAAAGATTTAAAGCGTTGTTATTTACTGGAACAGAAAAAGAATTATATTTGTATAGTTTTTATGATTAAATTTTAAATGATTAAATTTTAAAACTAAACAAACGCCTAAGTACCAAATTATATTATGAATAATCGCTTTTAATTTTCATTAAAAACAACTTACTTTTGGAGCTCCAACCTGTATATAACACATTGCATTGTCATTAAGAATAAAAACTTTAGGTTCTCGGACCTCAATCATCGATCCTTGTTGGTTATAGTCCAAAAATCTTCAACATTATCCAGTATTTTGCTCGTTGATGATCTTTTACAACGTAGATCGATTTCAGCCACTTCTAAATCGTTGCCTTTCTTGGTGCTGCAGTCGTTGATTTTTATACGCGAATATTCCAGTTTTTCGCTAAATTTGATGCAGATTCACTACTCTACTCGGTTAGATACATATTTGACAATCACACACTGCATATGCTTACTCACCTGCGTATAACTTTCAACCAACATGATCACTGAGATTATCCTCATTCACGCAGGCGCATTACAATCTAGAGTCGCGCAAACTGACTTGGTTCGATATCTTAGGGAAAAACTCATATAGAATGAAATAATTTATTGTATTTGACAAACTTTTGTAAGTTGTAACGGCAATAGTTATGATTTACTCCAATAGTAAAATGATTTTCAAACAGTTACTTTTAGAATTATGAGGAAAATATCTGACTCTTTTACTCTTCACATTACTCTCACATTTACACCAATACGTAACCTTCTTATAAAGTTGTGAATTTTTGGTTTATCATTTTTATTCTCTTATTTGCATTCCTTACGTTTGCATCCCACTTTGCGATATTTATGAGGTGTTCAGTTTCTAGTATCATGTATTATTATTTTATTACATTGTAATATAGTTGTTCCTCTTTGATCTTTGTTTCTCCATTCTCTTCTCTGTTTAAAAATGTTTTAATTAATATATAATTTTAATTAAATGTAATTATGTAGAAATTGATCATGTTTTCTTATTTGGGTTTATTGCTGCCTTAAATATTTTAATTTTATCTTCACTGCGTGCTTTATCATTGAAGTGAAAATATATTTTGATTGTGATTTGTTTGTGCAACAGCGTGACTTATCAGGGAAAGTCGTTAGATTATGGATTCGTGTCCCACTTAATTGATGAATAATGTTGCATCTTTAATATACACAATAACCTTTGTGGCTGCAGTCTCGATAAAATAATTGAAATTGGGAAATATCTTTCAAACACAAATAAGCATTAAAATATTTCTATTGTACTCATGATTTTTATGCATCAGTTAAATTCTATTGTGATCAATCTTCCAAATAATAAAATTATTGGTATTTTTATTTCATCTTCTCTTAGATAATAATTTGAAACGGTTAAGATCTTATTTCAATCTGTACAGTCCGTTAAGTAAGAGCGTATTCGGCATAATTAGCACATTTGTCCTCGATGGTTTATTACAAAAGATTCAGTTGGCATTGAATTCTTGCTGGAGAAACGCGTAACGAAGCTATGATCCTCTGTACTCACTTGAAAGGTCTGAAAATGTCTCATGCAACGGTTGCAAATGGGTGTAGCTATATAAGGAGACAAAAACGGTCGACGACTTGCCGGAACGTGGCTGGATAGGCAAAGTATCCCCTAAAATCTTAAAACAGATCGTGAACTTGTTTTTGCGGAATCCGGGCTTAACATTGCGCCAAGGAGCAGCAGAATTGTAACAGCAAGGTGTAGATATATCGTACATAGCTATCCGAACCAATCTCCGTGCGCATGATACCAAATGCCATAGTTCAGTGTAGAAACTTCTGTTAGGTGAATATCATGTGACAATATCGACCGAGATTGGAGTAATGTATTATTTATTATTATGTTCACGAACCTGCTTAACCTCAACTAACAAGTTGGTACAGCGGACCGTTAAACATCCAGTAAAAGTGCATCTTTAGGGGCTGCTTCTCAAAACTGGGCTTTGGAACGTTGCATTTGTTTACGTACAACATAAATGCTCCGGAAATGCTCTATATTTATAATAAATATTTGTTACCGACTGCCGAACGTTGGTTCATCAAGAAAAATGAAGACTGAGTCCTGTAGGAGGGCAACGACCCCAAACACCGCAGCAAGCTTTGCATCGATTGCAAAGAGCAGTTTGGCATCGTTACACTTGATTGGCCGTCGCAGTCGCCCTATGCACAAGCTTCATAGAAGAAAAGTGTTCACTTTGAAGCAGTTAACACGAGAAATTTGCCGCATTTGGAGGTCCTTTCCGGATTAATACGCCATCAATTTAGTCGAAATCATGCCTTGAAGATATCAGGCAGTTATCGACGCCGGTGGTGACTGGACAAATTATTGATACAATAGCATATTTGTTCTGATGGAGTATAACGTACCTATGTATTTGAAAATGTTTTTAAATCATTCTTTCTCCACATTAACCCAACCCGAACACACTCTTGTTTAACTGTAATATGTTATAGAGCAGGATGACTTTACAATGTAATTCTGATGAATATCTCGTCTGATTTTAACAAGCTACAAAACAACTTTCTGATATTAATAGATTCAGAGAAGAAGCTTGGTGTAGGTAATGATCATTACGGTTACTATTTCTTCCGTTGGAAAAATTCTTCTTTGGTACGGAACGAGACAAAATTACTTTCATAATGTTAAAGAAAGGAAGTCTAGTACATAAGTAGGTGAAGTTATTTCATTAGACGCAGATAATGGGAGGGAGAGTTGTGGACGAAAGAACAGAGAGCCTTTGCACAATCAAAACAATTACTCTGTTGCGATAACACAATGTATTTTTTATGGGTAGGGAATTATTAAAAGTAATGGTTCTGTAATAGTATGGGGATGAGGAAAACTTCGAAAGTGCGGGAATATCGGAAAATATCGATGCTGTAAGGTTTTCCTCTTTACTTGTCTAGTCGTACTGTACAACGAATTTTGCATCAATATCTTTGTTTTCATTAATTCAAGATGGTTATTATATAGGAATTTTCCAAACGCGATTGGAAAAATCGTAAAGGAACGTATGGAGACATCTTGAAAAATGTGTCTCATGGCAAAGCTTTCGTAATTTTAGTTATAACAACCCACGAAATATCCATGAAAATCCTCTTCATAATGAACCTGTTACTGTTTGGTATGCGGTGAGTAGAGTTAGGATCATTGTCCCTTATTTTCTTAAATAGCCGGCCAATCCGTTGCAATCGATATGTGTAAACGCAACGAATTTCATTCCGCTTCAATTAGAAAACGTTTGGTCCCAACAAAATGCAACCACAGTCACACAGCAAAAGCTTTGCCCAAGTGCTTCTTATGCCGTGACATCACTTGGTCTTTATGCGACTTTTTCATATGGAAAAATTTCAAAACTGAATATCTCCCTAAGAATGGTCCTAGGGATGACTTTGGATGACCAAGCCCTTTGCATCCAATATGTTAGGAAATGAGGCGTACTCCTCAACACATGTTGGAAAGAGTAATGAAGAACTTGGCCGATAACAATAAATGACAACATATTAAAGCCACAAGGATTTGCTTACATCATAGTTAACTCTTTATTCATTCCAATTTCTGGTTTTCCCTCTTGGTAATCAACTTTCTTTTTCTTTTATATTTTACATGACTCATGCTTTTAATGCTATATTGCTGCTTAATCCTTTTGTTCAGAATTGTAATTGTGTTTTTGTTACAGGTAAGTCGTGGAATCTGCAGATTTAATTACAACTGTAAGAATCCTTTAAAATTGGTAAGCTGATCTATCTTTATAATACCAAACACTAATTTTTATAAACATCCTTATTCGACTATTCGACATTTAAAATGATAGTATGAAACTAAAATGTGAGTGATGAGAGATGTGGTTTAAATGTACGAGAGTATGCGTAAATCTCAAAAAAATAAGTAAAGATTCTCATAGATTCATTCCAACGACAATTAATAAAGGTTCACAAACTATGTCTACAAGTGGCTGAGTCGAATACATAACTGAATAGAACAGAAAACTCAATATGCAAGTGGGGATGATGGCAGTATATTGTACGACTGTGCAAAAATTGTTACGGTACATTTATTTTTTATAATACAAGGCCATAGATTCTTCTAAATTATATGCAAGATCATTACTTTGCGATGCCGAGGAAAAACGATATTTGTTTTAAACAATAATCTTCATACGATCAAGGAGGACCAGTAAATAACTCCAGAATTTAGGCTATTAAAAAACTGTATAATTTTAGTCTTATTGCGTTATCACAGAAACTTTAATTAATTTGTTATTTCCGTTATTTTTTATGAAGTTTTACTGTAATTACATTGAACAAGGGCAAGTTGTCCCGATAATTGGAGTAATGATAATCTTAAACTCTACATTTTACACTCCAGATAGTTTAGGTCTATTTAAACTAACACTTGTCCTCAATTTTATTTATGCTAGATTATAAAAAAGGAAAAATTTACATCTTTTGTGCAAATTAATGGTTCTTTTACTTCAAGCTTTTGTAAATACAATCCAATTGCTCGATGCACGGCTTAGCATTTGCGTCTTTTCCCTTTGGAACTAATTTGAAGTACACAATGCCGTCACCATACAACCAATTCAAAATCGTGACTTTCTTTCCTGAACGATTCTATTGACGACATATTTTAGCCCCATTTCTTTTGTAACATATCTTGTTGACAGTTCTAAATTATAAAAGTAGCAGATCAAAACTCAAAGTTGTATTTTATCAATTACCATCTGGAATTCAAACGTAGTTATTATTACAGTATAAATGCAAAAGCAATAAAAATTGCAAAAAAACAAATTGTTTGCAAAACTAATTTTAACTTAAACTACGCTGCAGTATCTTTTAAATCTTTACAGTTTTTGGAGTGCACATCGCGTACCAGTACTAATTTGACCAACCCCCCCTCGTGATTATGGACCTTTCCGTTTTGGATCTAGTCTCCTTTTCCGCGTTGGAAGTCAGCAATATGCGCATGGCTTTATGGAAATAAGACCAAAAGTTGCCGTGTCCAGTGAATTGAACAGTGAACTGCTTAAAGTACTCCGCCGCTTGTCGCTCCATGTCGACTTTGAAGAAGAACATCCGCTTGCTAAGTCTGTTCCAATCTAGCTCTTGTCTTAGCTAACCGGTTTTTTATTGGTTCTATTAGAACCCCTTGAAAATCGGCGGTATTGTTTTTGCCACAATTTTTTTGGTCTTCTTTCTCGGTCCCTTGGTCTGACGGAATGGAATTTTGATCTCGATCGACAGCGGTTTTGGAAGGCTTGAATTGGTTCAACTTGCAAATCCATCGGCGCTCTCATGTTTCTAAGAGTAAGATCAGCAGGATCCGCTCGACGTGAAAACGGTCCTCCAACATGCGAACTTGGCTCGCCTCTGGTGGATCTCCTTGCATGATCACGAATGTGGCTCTCGCTCTTCCGTCGCCGCCTCTGGCACCTCCTCATTGAACGGGATGCCATCTCTGTCGACCGGGTATCCTTTTTCCATGGACCGCCACAACATGATTTTTTCGATATTTTTGGTCAGCTTACAATATTACATCTGCTTTAATTTCAAATTTTAATACATGTTGAAATTTGCTATACCATTCAACTATATCGTACTAGAATATTATTCTGTAACTATTCCCTACGACAATACCTGTCATTAAAATGTGTTGTTTTTTCACAATGGCTATCATTTATCTAGTGTTATACTTTTTTTTTTATTAAATATTACAATACAGAATTCTGCATCATTCAAACACAGTATCGAGTATAAGTTAGCCATTCCTGTATATAACTGTGTAACACGATAAGTATTTCTCGATACTAAATAATGCTGGGGACAAACAACGAAAAGAAAAGTAATAAGATTTATTAAACCCCAACAACACAGAAATATACGGAAAAGTTACAGTATTCGCTACAATGGCAAATAATACAATTGAATATATTCTCAGTACTCGGTGGAATATTCGAAAGCGTCGAAGCATCTAAGCGATTAGATTGGTGATAATGCTCATTGTGATGTGCTTTTATTAATCCTTCAGTTAGTTAAGTTTTCCAGTCAGATTTCTGTCTTCTTCACTTATCTTACGTCTAGCCACTCTTCTTACATACACTCAGTTAAGCAAATAATTTGGTCATTCTAAAACTTGAACTCTTTTCTTACTGAACCATTTCTTGAATATTTTGATTCGTTATTATGTTGATATATGATGGTGCTTTGCATAGTGTTCTGAAGGATGTCAAGGCTTTGGTTCTTTTATCCCTCTAATTCGAAGAATAGGTCCGACCCACCTCCATGCCTCAAAATTGCCAATTGCTAATTAACATGGAAATGTTTTCTCTGACAAACGTCTAATTTATGTTATTCTAACTGTCTGAAAGAGCATGAACCTTAACCAAAGTAATTTCTTTCAGTCATCTACACTTTAGTGCACGTGGGCAGGAGAAAACCTCAATCGACCAAACCGGTTCTTCTTAGATATCAATGGCCACGGGACGATGCTAGGTGTACCGTAGTGCAGGTTGTTCATAATTTTTCAGTAAATGTTTTCTATGATGAAACTCAATTAACCGCCACATTCACCCTACAAACCCCTAGTACTGCTTTTTTTATGTCTGTACGCATTTGTTGAATCAGACAGTGAACCAAACATTCTTACGATTTGGCCTACTTCGTTGTATAGTTATGGTATGAGAACTTAGTAAGCATATAAGACCATTATTATGTAGAATATTTATTTTATGCTGTTAAAATTGATAAATTCTTGAAGAAACAAATTTCAGTAATAAACGATTATCAAGCTGAGAATGTACTCAGCAGAAACAGTGTTCTAAAAAAAACAGAAAATCTTTAAAAGACAATACAATAAAGATTATATTCGATATGAATTTACGTGATGTGAGGATAAAAGGTTTTTTTTTTACAAAAAAATAATTACCAGATACTTGCACATGTCAGTCTTTAACGTACTCTCCTCCGGAGTCAACACATTTTTTCATACTTTCTGGACCATTCTGATGTCCTTTTCAAAAAGGCTTCACTTCCGAACAGTCTGGATGACGGCGTTGTTATTCGCAAACCGCATGCTTTGCAAGTCTGATTTAAGCCTTCCGAACAGTTAAAAATCACTTAGGGTCAAATCAAGGACTGTACGGCGGATGTGGCAGAATGTTCCATTTCAATTTTCGGTGGTTTTCATTGTTGTTTTGACCTTATGGGAGCGTGCATTGTCTTGAAGGAAGGCACCCACTTTCCACCATATCTTCCGCTTGGATCGGATCTTTTCCTTAACATCTGTAGCCAAGGAGTCTGAGTAATAAGCTGGCATCCGTCAGAAAGTTTACATGAGTAATGCCCTGCCAGTTTCAGAAGAACGTTGCCATCACTTTTCCTGTCGAACGGCTCCTGTGCGCTCTCTTGGGTTTGGGAGAACTGATACGCCGCCACTCACGTGATGACTGCTGAGACTCAGGAATGAATTAGTGCAACTAATTTTATCGATGATCACTAGAGACTTCAAAAATGCATCACTTTCATATTCAAACTGCTGTAGGAGACGACTAGCAGCTTGCGTGCGCACCATTTTATTCACGTCTATTAAAGTGCGCGATACCCACCGGATACCATGACACGACACCGACGAACATTACGACGAACCCTTAACGCCGAAAACCAACATGACGAAAGCATTGACGACGAATGTCGTTACGCCGAATGGCTATTATGCCTTATGGCGATTTACAGGTAATTATATTTATTGTATTTATAATTATAATTATAATTTTATTTTCACATTAAAACAACTTAACATTTTTTAAATTGAGAGTTATTTTTATGGCATCTTAAATTTAAAAAAAATTAAATAAAAGTGAATTACTGTAGTTGTAATTTACCATTAATATTAGAAGTGTTGGATTTTTAGACTCTATAGAATTATTATGCTGATCAAGCTTACTATTAATCATATTAATATACAGTTTATCGAATTTTTGATTTAGATTGTTGTTTACGCTGTTATAGGTGCTATACTTTTTGTCATTATATAAGTTCAAAGTATTTATTTTTCAAATTGAAAAAGGGTTCTTTTTTAATGCTTTATATATTTATGAGTCTCTTTGTTTCACTGTTATATTGTTGGCCGATATTACTTTACATATTTTTGCTATTAGTGCAAATTAATTGTTGACTCCTGTGTATTATAAAACTGTAACTTTGTTAGCACTACGTTGTTTTTATTTTATTTATTTGAGCTAAAGGCAATATAATTCACTTTTATTTAATTTTCTCAAAATTTAAGATAATAATAATGGTAAGGCTCTAACGCCCCGTGAGAGCACGGCCTGCGAACTGGGAGGTTAAGGCTGTCATACGTTCGCTCTCTCTGCCCGGTCGTCGCGCACCATCTCTGATGCGAGGCGATGTGGCAAGCACCGCGCCTAAGACGACCGCCATTATTACCCCTTGTTCGAAGTGAGCGCAGGTACTCAATTGTTTTTAGTGAGTGAGTAGGCCACCCGCAGCCCGTCCCTCAACCACAAGGCCACGCTGGCACCAAAATTTAAGATACAATGGAAATAACCGCCAACTGTTAAGTTATTTTAATGTGAAAATAAAATTATAATTATAACTATAAATACAATAAATATAATTATCTGTAAATAGCTATTCGGCATAACGACTTTCGTCGTCAATACTTTAATGTTAGTTTTCAGCGTTAAGGGTTCGTCGTAATGTCTTTCGGCGTGTTGGTTTTCGACGTCGTGTCGTGCTACCACCCACCGTGCATTCACCTTGCTATAGTTCAGGTGGTTTTTCACAATGTTTTCTACTCTATCAGCACTGATAGACAATATTGCTCCAAGTTATTTTATAGTGCTGGGCCTATTTTCACGAATAAGCGCGTCTGCACGATCAATATTTGGCTTTGTGACGGATGTTTGTAACATTTTTATATAAAAAAAGTGTTGCACTACCACAGACTACTTCTTACAGAAACAAAGAACTACCTCAGTGTCATTATAGATTGAAACCAAACAACAAACCTTCTTTGGAACTCAATTTTTTACATTTTATTTGAATTTCAATAGTGTGCGTATGTATTATTGAATGGTAAGTGCGAAATGTGCAACAATAGTAATAGATTGAACAAATGAAATTGCATTGTTCAAAGTGTGCTACAAGTACGCTGTACATTCAGTTCGTTTATATCGAGACTTCCTCTGTGCGAGTTACAGATCATCAGTTGTTTTTTCGCAGATAGTCCCTTATCAGGGCAATAAAAGTTGCACTATTTTTGTTTGCGCCAAACGACGATATCATCATTATTTATTGCCGCAAACAAAGGCAAACCGGCAAAACGGTCAATAACCGCGATCTTCGAGCGGCAGGCTGTTCCGGCCGCCGTTCTTGAACTTTCCGATCCGCAGTTTGGAAAGCTGGCACATCGCAGTCGTGCAAGCAGATAAGAGCGCGAGAAAGGGCGATCCGCGTCTCGCCACACTTAACCGAGCAATTATTAAAATCCAGTCGCAGGAACTCGCGCCTAACTTTACACGAAATTGCAAAAATGTGGAGTAGGTCACGCCGGCGATAGTTCGTTCCCCTGCTCGGCGGCTCTAATTACGGCCGGCGATTCGAAATGTGGGAAATGGAATACAAAAAGTGCCGCGGTGGGGTGTAGAAGTCTGCGGCTTAAGATCGCTTTACGCCGGGGTAACTGACCTACCGTCAAGGCCCGAGTGTGTGCATGGTTGCGCCGCGCGGGCCTTGGGGTGCATGGGAACAGGCGCGTGCAGGGGAGGCCGATCGATCGCGAAGAGCACCATCGGCCGCTTATTTACTTAGGATGCTATTTACCAAGCGCGTCGCCGAAAGGGGGCTGCGGGATTCCAAATGTCGGCGGATGTCACTCGAACGAGCCGAGACAAGAAAAGCACTGGATTTTTCGGCACCCCTCTAATTTTTTTAGTGCCTTTCTAGACTTTCCGGATCATTTTCTATACAAAAAATGCGAACAACCCTTGAAAATTGGTCTTTGTTTATTTGGAGAACAACGTCAAGATATCGCTGATAAGTCCCCTAGCCCCATGAATTTTTTACATTGATTTAATTTCTCACTGAAGCGCAAAGAGTTATGAAACTATGGAATTTAAAAAATAAAAGAACTATGCTAAGTAGAATTTTGATTGCACTTCGGTGTCAAAATAAAATAGATAAATACAAAATCTCAACGATAGATTTTATCAATACAACACTTGCTCAAATATTCAACAAAAACTTACTTGGCTTGGCCCTCCTTTACTGTCATATAGTGTTTTTAACCCATCTGTAATGACTGCTCTGACTATGACCATGACCGACTTGTTGCTCCTCTTTCTAAGAGGTATTTATACTCGAAGATACTGGAAGTCATCCTCCATGATAACATTTTCCTCAAGGAAAATATTTTATTAAGAACAAGTAGATGTCGATCAGTCAAAAGATCAATGAAAGGGTCATTTTAAATATTTTTATTGGAAAATAGTGTCTTCCAAGTGGCCACCTCGAATTTTCTTATAGACCTCCATCGTTTAAGGAAATTTTTATAATGATTTCGCACAAATGCGGCTCGATTTCGTGAATTGCAGCTCTGATATTGATTTTGAGCGTTTAGATCGTGGCCCGAAAGAAAAAGTCTAATATCATAGCGCATTATTTAAGCGGCCAGTCTCCATTTCGTAAAATTACTCGCCCAGGAAAATTTTTGCCCAATAAATCGTCGTTCTGTTGAAAATAAAGATTGTCCTCGACTATGGCATCCACCAAAAAGATCATAATAACGCACACTATTCACTAAAACAGTCTCACCATCCTCATTCTGGAAAAAATACGGACCAATGGACCAACTCAAGAACCGCAATTGTAACTCGTTAGGAATGGGAAGGTTTTCGACTATTTCTACTGGAATTTTGGCCCTCCCCTCCCCCGTCCAGATGAGAGTTATTCTTATTTAGACTTCATGAGTCAGGATAATTTTCTTTAATAAAAATGGAAGTCAGTTTCTTACACCTTCAACACCAAACTAACAAACGTACGGTTCATGATCATACGTTCTTGTGTCAGTCGGACTTTGTAAGCCTTTAGACTCAGATCTTTGTGCAGTAGACGATGCAGGATAGTTTATGAGATGATCAATTGTTACGAACGTCTTGAAATTGATAAATTGGATCTTCTGTCACACTTTCAGCCAAAGTGGTGATATTTTCAAAAAATCTGGGTGGCCGACCACGCTTTGGCTTCTTTGCATCCAAAACCGAAAAGCTTCATAAAACTGTCTTCATAAAACTTTTCGCCATATTAATAGTGAATTTTTACAATTCTAATATGTTGTGTTGTTAACCGTACAGATTTTACTACTCATAGGTCGAAGTTTATAACTTTAACATTAGCAGCGCGTCTTAATGTAAGACTATATATATGCATGCATTTACGGTACCATTACTAAATTAAATGTGATATGCTATTATAACACCATTATGCTAACATCCACATATTTTAGAATCTAGTAAAGTAATTTATCGTACAACTTCTGCCGAGAACGCATTTTTTATTGCCCGATTCTGTCAACTCTTTTTTCTGAAAGGGTTTAAACAGGGTTTTTTTCTTGACGATGTATTTCTACAGATCTACACTATGAATGTTTTTTTTTATTTATTTTTTATTATTGGCGCACTTACAGGCACTGCACCCTCAAGGAATTATTGTGCCCACTAACATGCACTTAACTCTAGGACATCCACGCCAACTGGTTGCGCCATCTGAGCCACCGCGTCCCACTATGAATGGTACCCGTGTTTCTTTTTGGTACCTGCACCATTTAGACTACTAGTTTCTGAAGGTCCAGAACATTTTCTCTTAGAGCTGCTAATTTTAATTTTCTGGCTACTGCTGCTCATTCATCGCTTCTTTTCATTCAAGGAATATCTTGATTCACTGTTGAAAAGAGAATTTTTAAACAGACGTTTTTTTCTCGTCACAAAAGACTATTATCAGTCTGACCTATGTCACATTTGATACTGAAATCATTCAGATCTTTGCAAACAGCTAAGAGTGGCATTGAAACAACACTAAACTGTCCATGGATGTTTAAGAACTTTTTAGCTATGGAAGTTAATCCTTTTTCTCATTTTGAATTACCAACTTTCATCCTAGTGTATATAGAATGTATATGGACCTTGGCTAACAACAAAATTGATGATAATTTCATCAATAACAATGACTGAAGATGTATTTACTCCTAAATGTAATTTTCTATTATATTTCTGTTGTAATATATTCGATGATAAGATGCGCTATCATGTTTGTATTGAATCTATAAGATTATTATCTAGAATATGGATTTAAAGACACATTGAATAGTCTACTCATCACAGTAGTTTTAGTAATCTTCGTATAAAGTTTTAAATCACTATATTACTTAGTGTCTTTCGAGACTTCTACCGTTTCCTTGCCTTAATTTAATATAGCGCATAACCTATTATTAGCAAAAAGGAATTCCGCTAGGATTGAGCCCGAAACTTATCCATTTGTACCACCCCTTTGGAGACGCGGTGGCTCAGATGGTTCAACCAGTTGACTCTGTCCTCTAGCCGGCGCGCGCGAGTTCGAGTCTCGCTCGTGTGCGAATGTCCTAAAATAAGTGCATGTTAGTGGGCACAATAAGCCCTTGAGGCTGCAGTGCTTGTAAGTGCGCCCAAAAAAAACACCCCTTTTCCCTTTACCCGGAAAAGTAAACAAAAGGCCACTGAGCCAAGGCGACCAGAAAAAAAATCACCTCTTATCTCACCGGAAATTTTCGTTAATAATTCCGCAGCAATTAGCAAGGAACAAAGTTGTTTTTTAATTCGCTTGCAAATAATCCAAACCCATTCATGTGGAATGCGTTATGTAAAAGGAATTATTATTCCGTTACTTTTACATTACAAATGTCGTTGCACAATAGGAAATTGCATTATAATTTTTGTACCTTTTTATTGGTTAATGTCTGCAATTAGATAACTAACAAGTCGGTATGAAGGCTGCAATTAAATAACAGAAGCGAGAACTCAGGATAAAATCTGGAACAATCTCCTTTTTATGTGTCGATTAGAAGTGCGTCAGAAACAAGTTTAAACATGGCGTTAATTATAGAAGTGCAAATAAAGCAAATTGTTCTTTGAGAAGAATTTAATTTAATTTATGATCGCTCTACAGATTTTTGAATTTTAAGATCAAATTATAAAATACTTAAGGAAAAATCAGAGTACCACACTACGCTTGTAATTAGACATCAAGGTTGGTACATTACGTCACTATCTCAAAACGTGGCTAGTGCAGGGCAAGGCTAGTACGTTTTTTCAAATTTGAATGTATGAATTTTCCTTTACGATTTTTATTGAATTTTAGTACCATGATGTGATGACAGGGTTTCGAATTCTTCAAACATTTTTCTGAAGCGACATCAACACATTACGTTACATACTGAAGAAGTGGCTAGTAGATTGGAACGCCACTGAGTTTTTTCAAATTTGTGTATACAGAGTTCCTCATAGACTAATTTCAATTGAATTTTAATATTATGTGGTGATGGGGTTTTCAAATTCAAAGGAAGTCTTAGTGCATCTTTTGACTTTAAATGTTACGTATCATTCTTGCCAAACGTAAATGTTGACGTAAAATCAATAAATAATCGCCATATGAAATACTCATCGATAGTTTGTTTCGAAAGCAACGTACTAGTAATCTTTTGGGGTTGAGTCAGTTAAAGCTAAACAAAAGAATGAACCTACGCATATATTAAAAAAATTAACTTTTCTTTTTTAGATCTTTAATTCTGTACTACGTCAAGCAAGATGTATATGGTGTTCATATATACAACATCAGATATATTTAATTGAGCTGGCAAAACCAGTGGTATGGTTTAGATTCCATCATTTGATATTTCGATAGGTTTTTCCTTCATGATTGTTGGAATCTCAGCATATTGAAAGGAAGTGTTTTAAAACGGGTTCAACATCTATCTGTAATTGTCATCATTTCTTTGAATTGCTTTGGGGAAATAGTCGGAGAGCTTTTATTTTAAATTGTCCAAACTGACTTTTGTTATAACTACCAGAATCTTTCCTGAATTTTCAAATGTACTGAAATGAATCAAACATCTTTTTGTCAATTGAAGTCGGCTATAAATCAAGTTTTTTATATAAATTTGTGGCTCTTAATGTATTAACATGTAGACCTTTAAAACGAGTGTTTAAAATATTTAGGCATTCGAAAACACAATTAAGGAACGCCAGCCTAAAAAGCCGGAGAGAATTAAAAATTAGATTCTCATGCTCCAATTTCTTTCGTTGCAAATAAATCAAAAGTTATGCTTTGAACTAGAATATTCTTTTGAAGATGTTATCTCTTGTAACTCATTTTATTTCTGTGATAAAAAGATTTACATAAAAGGAAGGGAACCCGCGTCTTCGCAAATTTTTGTAAGAAATATGAGTCTACAACGCTTTTCCTTCAACAAAATTTACAGCACCTTTCAAAATACAATCCATTCCAGAGGACAAAGATTTTGAGACAAGAATTTCTGCCAGTAATAAATAGTATAGTAGCAATAGTCAATATCCATCCCACTTTTTCATACTTTCCATAAGTGTCAAATAAACATTTTTGAGTCGCGCTGGTCTCTAATAGCGTACAAAATAAATATCTTCTATAATAGTATTTCTCATATCGTATTCTACGGATGATGTAAATTGGGCGCAGTCCGAAATATTTTTGGATTCGTCCAGCTGTAGTAAAAGTAAGTACTTCTTAATATTTCCAGTAATTTGTGTTCTAATATCGTTGCCGCGTGAGTTATTTGGGTAGTATTGTCGGAGAGAGGTATTGTTTTGAACTTTGCAGCTTCTTTTCCACTAATCATTATTTGCACTATTTCAACAATTGGTGGCAAAATCAGGTCTTTAATAGTTGTATGCAGCTTGTTTGTTTTTCGATAACTTGCTAGTAATTTTTTGTGTTGATATAAAAGTGACTTGTTATTCTTTATAGGGAATATTAGCTTTCTTTCAAATAATTCTATAGGTTTGTTTTTTTTTGTCTGGATGTTGCAATTTAAATGTCTAAGTAGTTTTGATACTTAAATTAGGTAAGAAGGAAGATACTTAATGCCATATATCAGTCATGCAACAGAACTATGGCAACTCGGGAATTACTTTGATGCAAAATTAAAGTTTTATTTAAAAACAAACAAATAAAGCTTAAGTATCAAAGTATTCTCCGTTGGCGTCGATGACCTTTTGCCATTTTTCGGGTAGCTTGCGAATTCCCTGGTGATAGAAGCTCACCGGCTTAGAGACGATAAAGTTATCGATGCATTTTCGGACTTCTTCTTCTGTTTTGAAGTGCGTATCAGCCAAGTGATGCTGTAACGACCGGAATAAATGATAATCGGAAGGGGCCATGTCTGGGCTATACGTCGCATGTGCGAGAAGTTTCCCAGCCTAACGCGTCTGCAGCTCATCCGTGTCAAATGTTTGAGAGCGTCCAGCGCGTGGTTGATCTTCAAGACTAAACTCTCTTCCGCGAAATATTTGGTACCACTTTTTGCACGTGGCATGACTTACAGCATTCTCACCATATGCAGCACAAATCATTTCGGTGGCTTCAGCAGCGTTTTTCTTAAGATGAAACGCGAAGTGGATAGAAAATCGAATATGCTCTTTTGTGATTGCCATCGTGAACACAGCTGATTATTGAGGTTATATGCATCAAACGCCAAATCGCATGATGTTTGGAAAGACCAAATGTCATTGGTTTAAAACCGCAAGAGGGCGGACTAATACGTTACATGTAAACGGTGATTTGCGTTCTGTGAAATCTAAAGCTGAGAACTTATTTATACACCTAGTACAATCCTCCAACCACTTTGTCCAATTGTAAACTTATTATGTACTGCTTTAACGGAATTCTTAAATTATTACTGTTATAAATAGTACAGGTTACGGTTGTATCAATTATAATGATATACAATATCTGAATACGAAATCATCAATACTAAATTTGAATATAAGCCAGATATCTTTGTTATGGTAATTCATAATCGCCATAACAGCCTTTGGTCATAGTTTAGCGAATGTGTCTGTTTCTTTACAGTTTCTGTCAGCAAAATTTACTGGTATGCTAAATGACATTTTTCTATGAGCCTAAGTAAACGTTTATCATGTAATTTATAATTTAACGCTTTAAAACTTGAAATATTTTTATGCCATAATTGTATAATTAGCAATGTTTACTTGATATTTCTTTGGTATTTATTGTTGCATCCAACATTTTGCAGCACTTACTTCTGTTATTATGAGTGCTCTCTTTTTCCTTGTCTAGTTTTAACGGCTTCCTAATTTCACACTGGAGTTTATTGGAAATAACGACAAAATCATATTTAAGATATTCATAGGTATACAATCCATTCTTACTATTATTCTTGTCATTTTTAGACGTGGATGGTTCTAACGACCTTTTTAAAATTTTGTCTATACTGTAACTTATAACTCAACCTTAAATATATAAATGCCACAGTGCACAACTTGAATATAGTGCCTCGTGGCGCTTTATCAACGAACTTAAAAAGTTCGTTACTGAATTCTATATGTCTGTGTCTGTCTGTCTGTCTGTCGCTGTCACAAAATTATTGATTTTTTTAAATTTTAAAATGGATTCTTATAGGAAATTTTACGCTGATTTCAAAATCGAAATCAAAAAATTTCCATCTCGAATAGTTTTCGAGATATTCTACTTCGAATTTCGGGAAAAAAATCGACATTGCGATTTTATGAGTAATTCTTAAAGAAAATTTTACGCTGATTTCAATAATGAAATCAAAAATTCTACGTCGAATAGTTTTCGAGATATTCGACTTCGAATTTCGAGGAAAATTTTCGACATTACGATTATAAATGTGATTCTTATAGGAAATTTTACGCTGAATTCGAAAATGAAGAAAAATTCTATGTCGAATAATTTTCCAGATATTCGATTTCGAATTTTCCCGAAATTCGAAATCGAAATCGAAAGGCTTTTTTAAGTTCGTTCTGGGATTGCTTACAGAGCAATCTCTTCGCCGGCCCCATGTTTATGTATATGAAGCCAATTTCCAGATGGGTCCAGAGCTATTCAGTACTCTCTTGAATATGGTGGGAAGCTCCGGAAATACGAAGTAAGGAATTTTACCCCACTTGGTGTGAGATGGCGCAAGTAACAGAGTTGGGTTTTTATTTGGTAACAGATGTTGGCAGTCATTCGGCCATGCAGTCACTGTTTTATTATTAATGAAATTGATACGTCGTCAAAAGGCGGGGAGGGAGGAGAATCATCAATGAAATTTTCCTCAAAAGGGTATTCTGCCTTAGAAAAATTTGGGGACTATTGCTCTTTGTAGTACGTACCACAGCAACATTTTGCAGCTATTTGAGGTGGGTTAGACTGCACTTTTAATTTTTTAACCCTCTCTGACTCTAACGAACATTTAAAAAAAATAATATTTTAAAATTGATCTGAATATAGAGATGAGGATCTACTGCTGATGTTGGTCGGCTTCCTATAGAAATTTTAAGTCTTTTAAAAAACAAAAAGATGAACGACTAAATGAGGAATAACAAAAGAGACAGAATAGATGAAAAACCACACAAAAAAAACAAAAAGCGTAAAGAATTTTTGCTATTCTACTTCTACAAAATAAAAGGTTTTTTATATTGTCTTACTTTATTTGTTTTCTTTTTAATTTGTACCAATGTGATAATTATTTCTTTATTACATTTTAAATAATAATTTTAGTAATTTATTAATATGTGACGCAATTTCATTTTTCTTTCAATGTAAACATAAATGGCTTCGTGTTATCGTTTTGCTGGTGGAGTGTATAATGACACTTGTATAACTAAGAAATAATTTGTTTAGAGACGGTCTTATTTAAAATTAAGCTCTTTGTGATTTTATACATTTGCACCAAGGATGTGAAGAGCTGCATAATTGCATTTTTGTGCTTAAGTTTGGAAAACAGCCAAAAATCATAAAGGCCGATAATTGAAGGAATCTGGTTACTACCTGTTGGTACTTGGTTTTGTATTAACATATTTTTGAAGTTAAATATTACAATAGCAAAAGGCAACTAATTTTGACAGCTGCTTTGTGATGAATGGTTGTTATACTAGACACTGACACACGACTGTCAAAGATAAATTATTGCACAGTAGCCGCCGATAGCTGTGAAAATTGTTACGCAAAAGCGATCGTAATGGCCGCGTAAGTCACACGTTAAGGGATCCGTCGCGGCTGCCGTTGAAAGAAAAGCGTGCATCCGCAAACGAACGGTAAAAAGCGGCGTCCTTTTTGTCTTTCTCTCGCGGATGTTAGCTTTGTAAATGTAAGGTCGTTGCATTTTTGGTGTTGTTGAATAAATTTTAAATTGCAGCACTGGAATTAAACTTCGGGCTAACAAATTCTTTTTTATTTTTTGAAAATATGCAACGCACTTAAACCTAGGATTAATAGACTTCCTTTAGTTTGACCTAAGTTACTGCATTACTTGAGTCTGAATTTTTCTATCGGTTCATCCACTACACTAATGCACTGTGCTCTGGTTTACACTGTTCACTACACTATTATACAAGCTCACAAGGTTAGGTCCTCTTGAACAGTCGCACTAGATGTTAATTGTCTAGAAGTTGAAGCACTTTAACGTTTGGGTGACTCTTGGTAACCTTCTTGATTTCTTCTTTGACTGTCCTCATCTATGGTTCTCTGTAAAAACTTTATTTGGAATATACGAAGGAGCATTTACAGTACCTCTTAGCATTTGGTTTTGAAATACTTGGAGGCAGTCATAGTTGCTTTCTTTAGCATAGCCTTACAGCTGAAAGCCATATGTCATTATTCACACGCTCCCATAATTCAACCAGATTCTTTTAAGGTCGTGGATACCCCTGTACAATTTGCTCAGTGATATTTCAGACATTTTTAATCAGTGAAAAGTCAGGTGATCGGCCCCGCTACGAGAGAGTTTCCACTGTGTTGAAGGAAGTTTAATGTGTTACGTGCTCCAAGGTTATCTTATTGAAAGATTGTGAAAAAAGCACAGACTGTAAGACTGCGTTGATGTTGGTCTGAGTAGTATAATGTTATCTCTGACTCTAACTCTATACCATAACACCAATAATTAGCATTATATATCTTGTACTAATGCAGTATTCTTGCTCCCTTTTTCCGCATTTATGGCGTATTATCATCTGATCATTGTTTCGGTTTAAACAAAATCTGAATTAATCGGAAAAAAAAATTATTTGCCACTTTTGTGCTCGCAGAAGCCCTTTCGTTGCCCATTATAAACCTTCGTTGCCGATACAGAGAAGTCGGTGGTAATTGCAAGAAAAGACCTCGTGCTGTTAATCCTAATGCGAATAATGGACATAGACAACTGATACCATAGAATGCCCTATCATTGTTGCTCTGAAGGTGATCCTTCCTGTCCTACATATTGCCCATTGGTTTCATATCAGGTCACAATACTGCTATGGTGACCAATTCTTCGGCTTATTACTCGTAAAGAAATATCACCTTTATATAACCCAACAATATATCTTCTTTTAAATGCGCTAAAATTGCTCAAATGAATCATTTTGTAGTGTTGCATCTACATACGGATCGTTTAAAACCTAAAAAAGACAGACCAAAGGCTTAAAATATACTAATCACATTTGACCAATCGAACTCGAGCAGATTTTCTCACCATAAAAGATCCTGGGAAGACTTAACATAAGCTTGAATGAGATTTTACTTCTAACATAGTAGAAGCGTGCCGATGGCTAGTTTTAAAAGTTTTTTGAAATATTAGGCGATAAAATACACATTTTTAGTAAAATAGAAATTTATCTTTGATTACATCCTCGTGCATTGACTTACAGTGAAAATAAAGCAGACGTTGTTTTTCAAAAGCGTCCTCTGCTTTATTTAAGATGAAGAAAATGTAAATATTTACTTCAGATTGGTTCATGGTCGCTGCTGAAATGTTGACGTTACGAAGTGTTCGGAATGCAATCAGCAATGTTATTAAAGCGCCGAATTGCAGATTAATTATGCATTAATCAACCAGGGAAAATTTATTATTGTTGTTGCAGCCTTAAAATGAAGTCGCAAACAAGCGCTACGGATACTACGTCTAACTAGAAATTGAGTTAGAGTGTGATTTGTATGTTTAATTAGGTAAAATTTAAATAACCTGAAGCAAGCCGGCAATAGAGCCTAGACAAAATGATCGCATTTCATACAGTTTTCAATTACATTCAGATGCAGTGACCAACAAAATTAACGAACCAATTACTACATGCGCCGGAAAACGTTTAGTTCCCCATTAAAGAGCCACTTATTTGCCTAATTGCGCTCCAAAAATTATTTAGTGATAATTATGTTACATACACACATAGTCGTAGCTTGTAACAACTAATTATAACATCTTATGCAACATCAGGCGTTATTTTAAACTTTGGTCAAAGTGAAGCAGTCTATTATTACTTCGTTTGTATGTTTTACATTAATTAGAGAAGTTTCTGAAGGTTGTGGTAAATCGCATTGACGATAATATTAATTATTTTTAACGTAATTTACGCCTGTCCTAAATTGTTTTACTTTATATACACCTACGAGGTAGATCTCGGAAATTTAGAACAAATATAATAAAATGTAATTTCTTTCGAGGCAGACCACGTATGTAGTTTGTTCATCGGCTATTTGCAGGCATTTTTTGAACATTTTTTTGAGAAAAAACTAGACATCTGCTAGTATTTTTCTCGTAGCGTTTCGATTTACCTACCTACACTTTTTACCGCATTTTTAATTTTGTAGTTTTCATACTCTGATTCTCTCGCGTATTTTAAATTTGGCACATAAATTAACATTTTATGTGTTTCTTACAATCATTTTATGATTATTGCCCGTCCGTTTATCTTCAGTCGGGAAGACCAACTATTTCAATGTCTCTGGACTTGCTTTAATAGCCTCCCGGTTAAACTTTTATGTTGGTCGTAAGAGCCATGCGAATTGCCACGCGTATTAATCGCAGCTCTAATCAAGTTGCAGCTTTTTAACGTCATCAGCAATCACGTAAATTAGTATAAAAACCAAAACAGTTATGTATAAATAGAGGAAAATAAAATCTTCTAATCGTCAAAATGCAAATATCTTTTATCAAGAATCATATTAAGAAATTCAAAACAGATTTATGTGAAAGCAAACAGAATGGCTAATTAAAAAAATACATACAACCACTTAGTGGTTTAAATAAAAATATAAAACGTTTCGAGCAGAAAAGAGGAAAAATATATTTGAGTAAAAAGGGATTTGTCTTACCCACATCATCTTTAAATATTCTTGCAAAAAAGTATAAAGGAAGGAACGCCTTCAACAAAAATAAACACTGCTAACAGAACAAAAATATTCCAACAGATAAAATTAGATATTCATTTGTAATACCTTAACGTTGGTGGGAATGCAAACATACAAAACAAAGATAAAAGTGCGCAATATTACAGTCTACATATACATTTTTTTAAATGTTGAACACTTAAAAAAGGAATAAAAATAAATCGTTACACTGTTCTTCCCTTAAGACCATGCTGTCCCAAAATCGCCATACTATCCTGAACTTGTATCTTCTTATGATAAAAGTAGCAATGAACCATCAAATTTGGAATCGCGAATTTTCGAAATCCATTGGTAAAATAACCTATAGTAACAAAGGTATATTTGTTGTTATCAATTTCTAGAAATGAACCGGAAATGTGACTGTTTTCTTTTTCTTGGGTTTTCAATACTGTGTTGCCTCTCTGTGATTTTCTTTTTCCAAGGAGGCTATTTTTTGTCTTCTCCAAAACTGCAGGGATCTTCTTTTGCGCTCTGTTAAACTTAGGAAAAGTTCTCCTTCAAATGCTATTCTGAAATTTTGAGGTTTTTCTTTATTTTTTTCTAATTTGTTCTTTTAATTCTCTCTTCACACTTCCAAGTTCGTTTATAATTCTTCTTAAATATTTCTTATTTATCTCATTTTTTTAGTTTCTTTCCTATTTTGCTTTTAGAATTTCTAAAGCTTGTTTTGAAACGTTCTTCAAACCTTAGTAACATTCCATTATTTTCTATTATTATTATTAAGAATTATTGACTAATAGATTTAGGTAATGTTAGGCCAGGTTTTTTTACCAGTGTTTTTTTTTACACAAAGAATAAAAGGTGACCCAGGTGACAGCTGGACTTATTACAAAATAAACATATTTTTTAAGTGATTTTATTTTTATGATATTTCTATGAAATGTTGATGTACACTATCTCCAATTAATTATGGAAAATTATGTCTCACAAATATCTATCTCGACTTCGTCTGCAAATTTTAATTTTTTTTCAAAACTTTGGATTACAATTTGCCACATGTTCTGATCAATTTCATTGATAACATGTCGAATTTCGTTCTTGAGTCGTCAACAACGTGTATTAGCATAGACCCTGAATTTCAGGTAACCCTACAAAAAGAAGTCGCATAGTATTAAATTACAATGTGTTGCTGACCAGTTAAGGTCAGCAGGAAATTCTTATTGTAGTACTCGATATGTATGACAGTTGACGTCATTTTACTGGAAGCTCATTTGTTCCAGACCCATGTTGCCTAGTTTGTGTTATCATGTAACAGAAAACGATTCCCATTTTCAGTATCATCTTTGAAGAACTTGGGGCCTATCACGCCGCTTGTTCAAAACACACTTGACACAATGACTGGTTTGGGGTGCATTTGCTTTTCATGAGTTACACAAGGATTTTCAGAACCCAAATGCGACTATATATTTTGTTTGTTGTTGAAAATCTGCCTCTTAGCTAAAGATGTTTTGTTCCACCAAACTAAGAATTCACTTCACAATTATCTAAAAATCAATTGACGAATAGTCGACAGTAAGAATTCTCAGCAAACTTAAGCTTTTCGTCAGTCGGATTCTGTACGCATGAAGATGTCGGTTTTTTAGTGTTTGCTAATGGGAGCTTTTTAAAATATCCAATTATTGTGCCCAATATCCAGTAACTATGGCAACATTCTCACGGGACCATAGCTCATGCCGATACTTACTAGGTCTTGCATTCATTACAGATTCAGTTTTATTAAATTTTGTGAACTTCGTACACCGTTCTATATCTACTAATCGGATGAATCGCAAATGACATCTATCAAAGTATAATAGTTGCTGCTGACAGCAAAAAAAAGGTGCGCCGTTTATAACCGACGTTCACTGTAAGCCATCTTTATTCCTGATTTTTATTCTTTTTCTTTTGAATTTTTTTTATCGAAGTTTCGTATCCTAAATATGTCATTCAGCTCATTTTTTATAACTAAATAGTATGAGTATTAAATGATAGTTTTATCAAACTAATTTTTCGAGATTTTATAATGTTACTAGCCTTTCTAAATCTCCTTTAGTCTAATAACGATGGCTATTTAAGAAACAGCCCTTTGATACACTATGTATCTATAATTTTATAGGTACCAACATCAGTGGGATACAAAAATCAGACAAAATACAAATAGTGGTGGTTTCAACGTTCTGACTATAGAGTCTAAAGCTCCTGTCAAATTTTAACAGATTCATTACAGATATTGCTGAATGAAAAATGTACAACACATAGTGTAACTCTTTTGTGTCATCTAAATCAATTGGGAAATATCCAAAAAACATTATATGAATTTTTTGCCCGACCGAAGACACCAAAAACTAACGAGCGGATGTCACTTATTTAAAAACATATTTTCTGGCCCAGAAGCATAGAATCCTTACAACCCCAAGCGCAAAAAAATATCTTGAAACTGGACGGTTTTAAAGTTTGTTTTGATTTACATCTGCTCAGACCAAAAAACCGTGGTGCATTACGAATTGTTAAAGTAAACTGGTCAATAAGACTTCTGCAAACAGCTCGTATTTTTTTTATTTGCAGAAATTACTAATCAGAATAAAGTATTCTGAATTAACATATGATGTTAATAGTAAATATTCTTATCAGGCATGAAGAGAACTTACCCCGAGAGGAGTTCTAACACTTGACACGTGAGGTCGACTGACCAACATCGTTTCATTCTTCTGTTATCGTGTTGGTGTAGAAGTAGTTGTATAAGAGTGTTGCTATGGGCGGCAAGCCTGTCAAGTTGCTTGCTGCTATAGCCTTGGATGACTTCAGAAATAAATGCCGAGGTCGGTGTGGAACTTTTGACTGGAGATAGACCACGAAGCTTTTACTAGTTTACGGAAAATTTCAAACTAGGCTCGTTGAAGAATGACAATATTGGATTTACTAACACGACCCCAAAGCTGCATGGCGTACGTCCATATGGGAATTATAATTGTCTGGTATAGTAGAAGCTTGTTTTCTATTAACAAATATGATTTTCGTCTAAATATCCTTAAATCCCAGGTCAATTTATTTCAACTTCTTTATGATGTGTTTCTTCCAGTCTATTTTGTCATCAAAATGAAGAAACTTAGGATATTTGCCGTAATAAGTATTTAGCTAAGGGATAAAGGAAGACTTCACTATTTATTTTGGTTCTAAGCTGACGATCGCTTAAATATGACTTGAACAAATTGAAGTGTGATGACAGAAAAAGCTTGATGTTGTACAGAAGACCATCGTGCCATACCTTGTCGAAAGCTTGACTTATATTCAGAAAAACTAAAGCACAATACTCTTTATATTTTACAGTAATGTATTTATTTCATGAACGATGCGGTAGCACTGTCGTCGAGTGTTGTCAGAATCCGAATTCGTGACCAGGGATTTCATCCAAAAGTGGACTAATTTTGTAGAGCATTAGTTTTTAAGATAATTTGCAAATTTGGAGGTTATAATGTATTTACTGGTCTATACAATGAAACGCCATTTGGATTTTTACCGGGCTTGGGAATTATAATTATATCTAATTGTAGTTGCTAGTCATTTAGTATGCTGGTCATAATACGGCGTTGAAAATATATGTTACTATCACACTACCTTTCTTTGAGAGATCTTTTAAGATTTTTGGTATAATTTAATCGGGACCACATGATTTTCTGTTATTCAGGCGAGCAATTTCTTCCCTGATTTCTTTAGGGGTAAATAAGTTAATTTGTTTTTTAGAAGCAAAGACTGTCGATGAAGTCTTGGATTTCTTGGTGTGAAAGGTCATCGATAAGTAAAAATACTTCTTTATTGCTTCTCATCCATAGACCAGGTGCGGGAATTAGTTTACGCAGTGGTGGGGTTGTTTGCGCGAAGCTTTGATCGATTGCCATATTGAATTGTGCTTTCTTTGATTTAAATATGAGTTTGCTGGCGATAGCTCATACTGGACTACAAATAGACGCTTCACATCCACTAGGTGTAGAATCGTCTCATTAGCATAAAAAATAGGTACATATGACATGCTGAAAGTATGTTGTATATTGTGCGTTGTTAAAACTGGGTGATACAATCATGATAAACAAATCACTCATTTGAACAATCTGTCGAAAAAAGGTTATATAATAGTAATCATTGCAGGCGGTAGAGAAGGAAAAATTTTTCTATACGCTCTATATGCATTAAATGGCTTGGATTAACATCCACTCCTGATCTAATTTTAAAATCAAAAAATTATATTGAAGGTACCCATTTTTTAACATAACAAAATCGAAAAGCTTTCCGATGGACAGCAAAAGCTGAACATCTCAATACATAACTTTTTATCTTCAAATGATAATTTAATTTTGCATTAAAAACACTGGCAAACAAACAAAAAAGAGAGAAAGAGGTACACTAAAAAACAAAGTGATTGGTTAGAAAAAGAGATGTATAACAAGAAACAAACAGTTAGAAGAACGAACATAGAAACAAACAATGAAAAGAAAAGGAAGTTGAAATTTGACTCTTTAAAGGTGAACAGATAGTTGTAAGGAAAAAATTTTGAAGGTAGCAAAGTAAAAAACCAATTAAAAAATTGTAGAACGGATTGAAATAAAATTGTAAGGCGGTACGTTATAACATTAAATGGAAAGCTTTCTCATAATACTCAACGGAGATTGCAAATTTCAAATTGTATATGGTAGTCTATTAAAATAAGTAAATCATATAGAAGTTAGTCCTAAAATAAAGTACCGGCCCAATTAGATAAAATAAACGATTTGTGGTAATTCCAATTAAACGTATGATTGCTTTAGATGTGCAGGTTGTTATGAAGTGCCTCCGTACTCGCCGGACTTAATAATTCTCGAAAGTGCACTTTTACATCGTCTCGCACGCTGCTGCATTCGCAATCGCCGCAATATGCATTTTCTAATCCTGTATGCATCGTTTTTTCTCTCTTTGTGTAATTGCACTTCTCGAGCGGGCGCATAGTGGGGTGCACGCCAAGGTATTAAGAGCAGAGGCGGTTCCACCGGCGCCGTTCGTGCCTTTCGGGCCAGCCGCTTCGCCAAAAATCCCGCTCTTTGCGGCACGTTATCTCGCCCGCCACTGATTACACGGAGCCCCCCTAAGCCCCGATTTCCTCCGTGTGTGCGCGCTCGCAGCCGCCTTGCGTCCACCAACTGGAGCCACCATACGCTCGCCGGCAAGCCTTGATGTTCCCGAGCGATGCTCTTCATTTACCCAACATTCTTTGGAAACGCTCATATCGCCTCCGTGCCAAGCCTGAATAAAGTGTTTAGAGGTTGATACCGCCTTGCACCAGCCACTGTGTGTGTTCTTTGTTTGCGATTTCAACGGTGGTGTAGTGCGAGCCGATCAAGAGACCCAACTTTTAGGTGAGTGCCTGATAATTTTGCTGATTTTAAAGTTTAATCGCACTTAGTTCAGTTTTGTATGAGATAACTGAAGCTAAGATATTTCTGGAGGTATTCGCGACTATTTCGAAGTGATTTCAGAGTTGAACTCACCCTGAAGTAACCAGAGCTTTTTAGTCGCACTCAACTCGATCACATTACAAAATTGATAAAAATACTTTTCTGTTATTTAATAGCACTAGCAAGGCAGAAGTCTATAAAAAGAAACTAGAACTTGCGCGATGTAATTACAACGCATCCATCCCGACTGCAGTCTTGCAAATTAAATGCAAATCGCGAAGTCTACCGTGAAGATCAGGATGTATCGATAAGGCTTCCCGACCGTACATCCTTCCTTTCTGCCTGTCACCTGGGAAGTCTTTGAAATTCCCAGTCGAAAGCGCACAAAATCTAAGTACAAGCGCTGGAATTGCTCGGTGTGTCCCTCTTGCCGCAAACAACCGAGCAAATTATGCACTTAGGCGACCTTCGAGTAAGTGTTAAATTCCTCCTTTACACTGCGCACTTGCACGCTCTGCTAAAGCGAAGGAACGCATTCTCGAGCTACAAGAATAATCTTCGCGAAACTCATTTTTTAGTCGTGCTGTCTTATTCGTACGTCAGCCATCTGTCTTCTGTAAGTAATCTTCCGGCCCATAGCGTAACCTGGTTACAGTTGCAAGGAAGAATACCTCCAAGCGCGTAACGCAATGCTCTGATTGCTAGAGAAAGAAGGTAGCGTCTGCTATTAGCAGGAGTTTCTAACAAAGAAAGCTTATGATCATTATAGAACCAGGTACTAGGTCACGTTGCTGTACAACTATTGAGTTTTACGCGTCGCCGAAGAATTTAATTCGATTTAGTCTGGAGCGGCATTCGGAGAGGTCAGTGAATGGCCGAATGGGGGTTCAACTCCTCGCCAAGAATAAGTAACGGTCCAAGTGACCTTTTTCCCGGTCTCAAAATAAATCCCACAAATTCATTGTTTGAATCGCGCGCTACTTAACGTGACAATTGCTAAGTAGTTTCCGGTGAGAATTCTAAAATTCACGCATTGACGTGGCCTGTTTTTGATGTCGGTAGCCAGTTAGCAACCTCGTCGTGGAGTTGTTAAGGAGAGACCCAGATACTTCTCTCAATTGCGGGCAATTGCCATGCACCGAGCGGCTACCTGCTTTCCGCCGCATTACGTCAGGCAATTGCTGATTCATTGTTCTATTGCAGAATTAATCCATACACCGGTGGCGGACAGGCTCTGAGGTCGCATAATTGCGTTTTCTTTCCTCGCCACCATTGTTTCATTATTCCCAGTTTTTAAAGGGTGCAGCCGTGCATATCGCTCGGCAGCCTGCGCGGGTTGCACCCACATCGCCATCAGCGAGATCCTCCAATTAGCGCTTCGTTAAGCTCGTCCTCTCCTGCCTTCGACGTCTTTTGCTCCCCCGAGCAGTTGCCGATAACGCATGCAAAAATATACAGTACTCGGGCAGTAATTGAGCCGTCAATCCGTTTCATCCCTGGTCACGTGACGCGGCGTCCCCTGCCATCTGCCGGCTGAAGAGCGCACTTGTCTCCACTACAGGCTGCAGCGACTGGAAATCATTTGATGATTCGTTGCTCTACACTATCGTTATACCAAGGGGTGGTCGACGTAGGAAGATTTTCAAGTTTCCACTAGATGGGTTGGATAATTATATTTGAAGTGCCTTTTTGAGAGCTCTGTACGATGAATAATATTTTGCTAATTTATTGTCAAAGTAGATTTTTGACCGCCATTCTGTTGGTTGAAAAAATAAAAAAGTAGTGGGTTTTTGGGTTTTTGGAGGGAAAGGTACCGTATATTTTTCCAGCTAAGAACATATTTTTATTATATGGAAACCAACTATTAACAAATATAGAAGGAAAAAAGGCACCCCATGACCTGTGCTTTGGACGGGCTGCTTCTCTGTGAGTGTCTTAGCATTTTAGAATGCCCATGAACCTTTTTTTGTAGGTCACGGAGCAAATAGTACGACATTAAACATTTTCCTTAGCTTTTCCCCATTTTTCCACATATGGCATCTCTCTGGAGGTGTACTTTTGTTTTTATATTCGATAATAATAGGTTATAATGCAAGAAAATAATATTTTCAGCTGAAACAGTATACGGCATTGTTACCACAATGAAAAATTCAAAAAGAACACGATCTGGAATAAGTGGTTTATGAGGTAGTATAACAGTATCATTGTTGTAACAGATGTGTAGGCAGAAAAGAGGGTTACCCAACGAGTCCTTTAACATTTTTTTATTACACCACCTTCTGCAGAACGACATCGTTTTACACTGTTTGTATGCGGCTAAGCTTGACAAGTCTAAAAATAGCACTTCAATGCAGATGATGCAGTCGAATGCATTGTGTGTGAAGAAACACAAGGATTTCGTTTCACAATAGAGGATGACGTATAACGAGATAGCCGCAGTACATGTTAAGTTGGTGCAAGCCACAAAATCGCCTTGACCTTGTATTGTCTGCTTTTCATTTTGCTTCGATTGCTCTTTAGAAAGAAGATACTTACACGAGAGCAAACGTCTTCGCTGTTGTGGCGCTCCGTTCCAAGTTAATGACCCCAGCGGAAATTCTGGCCGGATAGCCTCACTAACGACCGCTTGCTCTTCAGGAAGGAATGCATATGTAACCTTTAATTGGTCGCTCATTACTCGCGCCGCGCACATTTGCTAACGATCGGCGGCGATTCGCACGCGCCTAATAAAACTGTTGTGGCACCATTATTTCATATTTACATGGGGGATCGGGCCGATCCGAGGGTGCCCAAACGCCGGCTGGGCTGGTGACATATCTATGACGTTGCAGCGAGGGTCCTGCTCCCCTCAGATGAGAACGGAGGAACATTGAGTCATTTTATGTCCCTGGAAATGTTCGATTGAGATCGATTGACATCCGCACCCTGTTTGTTTCTCTCAGTCCAAGCGAGTAATTGTATCGCGTTGGTAGTCCAACTTCACGAAGAAATGCAAATGCGCATCTACTTTCAACAGCTTAAAGTGGCAACGGCGAGAAAGCTTCATGAATAAGGAATGGCCATTGAAAGTTTCAGTGGCATATTAAGACTTAGGCGAGCAGCCCCGTTGCCATTATGGATATGAAATTCGGCAAAATCCTAATTCATCATTTTCTGACAAGCGAGACTTCAACGGTCTGGTGCGCCTCTATTTCGCAGCCGCCGGAAAAAGTTGCGCCGAACGCACCAACAGAACTGCAACTTTTTCTGTCGGCTGATGTAATTACCGTTCGATCGTTCACCGGCCTGGCCGCCGCTTTCTCGGCAGTTTCTCCCCTGCTTTGCCTAAATTCGGAAACTTGCCTGGGTGCGCGAATGACTCAGAAATTATGCAACTGGATGCAAAGGTGCTTGACCTGGCCGATGATTGGAGGTTCGTCTGAGCCAGTGTGGCCCTTAAAATGAAATTCCTATCGTGAAATATTTCGTAGCAACTCGCTTAATTTATACGTATGATGTAGATTATCGTGCAAAGCTGACCACCATGGTCTTGGTTTTGTTTTGGTGTCGGGCCATACCAGAATGATTTTGTTTTGGTCTGCTGTTCATAACCTACGGGCACAACTTTTTACAATTTATAGATATGACCGCATCGTTCCCCACAATCACATGATTCTAGATAGCAATGAAGAGCTTCGGTGTGGCATTACTTGCATATGTACTTAATGCTATCATTTATGTTCAGTTTTTTTTTTGTTTGTTTGTTTCTAAGAGTTATACATACTTTTTTGATATAATCTGCTAAACATCATATTTTCGCTAACCAAATTGATCCTTAATAATTTTTTAACTCATTGTCCCCCCAAAGTTTTTTTTTATGATTATTTTATAATTCATAACCGGGGAGGTGTAACTCTATGGCCGGCTTATCGCAATTTGGATTGATTTGGTCTTTTGCAAATATGCCATGTTCCACTGGGGTTTTCAAAAATTTTCGAAATAGTTTTGAATAATTCTTGGTGGTCAATTTCTTTGGTAGGACGATGATGTCCCATTCCTTACCCCAGATAGACCTCTATATATGTCAATTATTCGAACTTTATATGTTCTTATTCAGTATTTTGGATTTTTTTCTAATCTTTGTAGCTGCATCTTTTACAAATCGTTTAATAAATATTGTGTACTTAATATTCAGGCATGGAGTTCGTTCATGAAATATGTAGATCTTGTAGTTTCGAATAATCGAAATTAATTTGTGGTCTCGTACAAATAACGTTTTGTAAATGTGTTATGTTGGACTAACAGCTCCCAAAAGCTTTTGGGGCTCTTAAACAAAAATAATTTTGAATAATTCTTTCTTGTCAGTTTCTTTGGCAAGATTATCAAATATGTCCATTCTTTTTTGTAATTTTATATTTGGTTTCTTTTTATCCCAGGATAGGCCTCCTTGTATGTATATTTTTCTGATCTTATCATATATTTCGAATTTTTGTACCTGCATCTCTCGTTTTATATAAACAATATATTTCCAGTAAATCTCTTCTTATACTTTTTTAACGTTTTATCATTTGGATGATGTTATCTATTGTAGTTACTAACAGTCCCTTAATTTCTTATTGTACTTTGGTCATTTATGCCTCAGCTTGTCTTGAACATATAGACGGGTTTGATAAAGGTTGTCTTTGAGAATTTACCCACACTATTCCCTTCGCATCACTGACTATCGACGGGTGTTTTTTATACACTCAGGCTTACTCAGATAAAGCCATAGAGCCTAAGCGGTCATTAATCACGGTTTTGAAATCCGGTTAGCTTATTGATTATACACATGACGAATTGTGAAGGGGTCATAAGAAATAACTTCCATAATGAGGATTTTATATAATAATTTAAGGATGTATGCCCCTGATTTATTTGGAAATATAATTATTAATTTAATGGCTATATATTTACGCTTCAAGGTATGACAAGAAGAAAGGAAGAAAAGATCCGTTCTGGTTGCTCGGTAACTTGAGTGTTATAACTTCGTTCTGAATAATAAAGTTAATTACGTCATTCTTTGTTTAATTGCATGTTTGTTATGCTTTTCTCACGTATTCAATTTCGCTTTAGCGAAATTCCATTAGTCTTACATCATTGATATCCAATTTTAAGTGGCTTCTAAGAGGAGACATCTAATATCGTCGCGCACCAAATGTACATACACTGCTGATAGGCACTCCATTTGCTTCCACCCGCCTTCAATCACGAACGCTCTTAAAGATGTTATCAAAATACAAGTCCAATAAAATGAAGTAACGTGTCCTTTGTCGATTGTTTTTAGAACCATCATATCAAAATTATGTTTTATATTACCATACTTTGCTTTTTTTAAAAATAACTGCTCTGGGCTGTTAAGAGACGTATTAAGACTGGGATTGTCAGACTTGTTTAGAATGTATTAATAATTTTTTAAGGTAATTTTAGATTGTGCAATGTTTTTAATTGCTGCCTGATTATAAAGTGTTATCATTTCACTAATTTACAAATTTTGATAAGTTTCTTCCGGAAACAATACTGGTATGACTAATATACATATGATACTAAGAAAGTTTTGCACTACATCTTTAATTTTTCCACCACCATCTACGCCCATCTACATACTTCGAAAGCGATAACCGTACATACGTTTTCATGTTTTCTCGGGCATCTGAGTACACTCATCATTCCAAGTTTATCATTGGAAAACCCTCTGCCTTTTAGGATGTTCTTGATTTAAGTAGAGCCAGGTTTCGTCACCCGTTACGGTGCGGTTGAAGTAGCAAAATGTTTATTTTCAAACTTATTGAACATCTTGTGACACTACAAAACGCAGCGTGCCTTTTGCGCATTGATTTAAGGTATGGTGTACCCAAAGAAGACGAGCTTTTCTCACTTGATGACGGCTTGTAGAATGGTATGAATTGTCGGTACAGGAATGTCAAAACATTATTCTGTTTGGCGATAGGTTATTCCTTATCGGTCTCGAACATATTCCTGACGTCAGCGATGTTCTAGGGAGCATCTTCCTGACTGAATTTCTGATACCACTTCAACATTTTCGTACGATGAAGATCCCAGCATAGGAGCCGCCGTTCCTTTAAAACACATACATGCAAAGTTATAACACAAACACCACAATTCAGAAGCAACTAACATCCAGAGATCTTTCTGCCGGCTGAAGTGCAGGTTTGAACGTGCGATCATCGCTTGCACCATATCGCAAACCTTTCGTAGTACCCTATGTATAAATTTCCCAAACTAGCACATCATTGCTTTAGTACATTTAAAAGTTGTTAGTGTTACCTAATTTTTCTATAACTCTTAGTTACGATTTTTTACTATTACAACATATAGATCTCTAATGAAAGACATTTTGAAAACCTACTCTTTCGTTCTTCATTTAAAGAGGCGTTCTGTGGGGGTTTTCTAGGGCGACACTTCATCGTGCCATTAATAGATATTGAAAAAATAATAAGGTTAGTCATGCTACTATGAAATCTTAAAAAGCTACTCCACCTAACTCAACCGCTACTTACACAGCAACTATTATTAGTAAAAATCGTAGAGGTAGGTCAGTCATCGGGCGAAAACCAAACCAATTCCAAGCCGTATGCGAACTTGCACGGGTTATTAAGAACGAATTTGATCGCCTCGCTTTATGGGTTGGGTCACCCACTTAAACAACATTCCAAAAACACCTGCTGCAGGTTTATTTTTTCCTAAAAATGCAACTACTTACACATCGAGTGATATAACGACAAATAACTCTTACTAAACTGGTCATGGATTTTGCAGTAACATTTCGCATACTAATAAAGAACGCAAGGTTGATGAAATACCGCGAGGTATTTCTTCAAAAGAACAACTATCTGTGTTGACATTCTTTATTCATAATAAATCAAGGTAATTGTTTCAGTCGCGCCATTGCCATGTTAATTTGCATTTAGTTTGCTCTTTACCTTCTCTCTGATTCATTACGTTGAGTCGTCTAAGAATGAAAGGTAACAGGTCAGATTAAATTTTTAATTTACAAAACATGGTAGGGTGTGGTATGGTACTTTGTCATGATGTGATAATTCCACGGCTTTTCATTTGGTCGCTAATAATTAATCAGTTTGGTTTATAATTTAAGAGTAACTGTTGAAGATTTAAAATGTTATGTTATTAAGGCGGTTTAACAGTAGAAAGTTGACGCGATGTAGTACAGTGAGACATTAAACCGCAATCCTACTTTGGGATTACGCAAATGCAGCTCGCTGACTCATGCGCTGATTGCTCTCCGCAGAACTCTTTCAATTAGAGAAATGCGGACATGGTGATGTTCATTTCGGGAGTGGCCCACATCCAGCTGATTGTTTTCTTCGAATGCAAATTGGCCGCCTGGAACTCCGACCGCGGGATCATCTGTCACTCAGATAAAAGTCGTTTTGGACGCAGCTTCGTTGAACGGCTTAAGTAGGCCGGTGTCGCGACCAACCTCTCGATGATGCGGTTGCTGGAGCGTTTCTCTGGCGTTTTGCATTGACAGCAAGTCTAGCACGAATAATTCATAGGAGCCCGTAATGACTCATCCAAGGCAAAGTCAGCCGTGACTAAGTGGTAAAAGGCAAGATTTTTCCCGCAGCCTGCGCTTGCAGCTTCGGGCATGCAATTTGCGGGGCACCAATTAGCGGCGACTATTAATTCAAAAAATCGCTCGTTCTACAAGCACAAGCAGCACAAAAGATTGCTAACGCGATCGTTATTGCAGTTAGGCGTTTTGTTCGCTAACTGTTCCGATTAGGGGGACATAAGCTAATGAATAGCGTTTATAGAAGAATAGCGATTATAGAAATCTGTAACGGAATGATACTTTATCTCAAATGGTGAAGTTTGAAGTAGGTCTACACTTGAACTTCATGTGTCTTCAGAACAAGTCTCATTTTTTGTATACATAAATAGACCGTATTGTAAACAATCATAATGTAAGATGGAATTAAAGAATTGTATATTCATCAAATAGTGAGTTCAATTCTTTTATGCTTTTATGGTTAAAATTTTACCTTATTTTGTTTGGTGAAAAATTACCGTGACTAAAATCTGCGTTTTATGCTCTATGATTCTAAATGAACATTTCATTGTTATCTTTGTCTAAAGAAACTTTAAAAATATTGCAGAAAATATGAAGAAAAAATAAATGATATAATTTTTCATTAGAATTCGTACGAGGGAAAAGAACTACAACTGAGTTGAAAGAAATTGAGGTTTTGGTGTATATGGAGGAAAACCAAGAAAAATGTAGATGCGAGCTTAGATTTATGACTTTAGACTGGTGAAACAATGTTGCTCCACATGTTTGGTATAACTCGTATAAAAACCAATTGTGAAAGATGAAGAAATTGAAGCTTTTTAATAGGAATATTTTGTCAGTATTATATGCAACAGAAAATGTTAGAATGGAATTAAGCGATTGGATAAACAGCATAATGAATCCAGGAACGTTCTGACTTTGTTAATAATCAAAGGTGTTGACTGTGTTAAAGAGCTTGCGATTTTTTATTGTTTCTGTAACTGTGATCATTTGAAAACTCTCTAAAGAAAATTTGCTTTGCTGCGGTGCGGATTGAGTCGAGTTTGATCTTGGTCGCCAGATGTTTAGGGTTTTTGGTTCCCTAAATTATGCAGTTCTCGTGATTAATATATCTAGACAAATCCAAGTGAGTTTTGTCGCAAAGCCAGACGTTCTCTTTAACTTAAAAAAATTAATGAAGAAAATGTTCCTTGTTTCTTAGGTCTTCTTTAATGATTTAAGTCTCCTTTATTATTTTTTCTAGTACTGATTTTGGTAAAGTTGAATGCTGGAACTGTCCGTAGCAGCGTCATTGCTCGTTCTTAGTAAACTTCCTTTAACATTCGATTTGAATTTTCTTAGGTTCGTACAATTTGTAGAGAGCCATCTTCAGGAACACACATTAATTCCAAAGAACTGAATATTTTTTTTCTGTTCATTATCTTCCTATGCTGCTTTTTTTATCACCCATTTGAATACCACGTGCTCTACATGTTGATGAAGAGTCTGTACCCAGATATTAAGAACTTTCACTTGAAGGTTGTTGCATGCGTGCTTTGCAATCCCCGTTTTGAACTATAAGAATTAATTTAATATGGTATCATCGTTCACCGGAAAAATGTTATAATTGCCTTCGTGCTGTTGGGTTGCGATCGAGAATGTCTGTAAGTTAGCCAGTTCGACACAATCTTTCTGTGGCAGTTTTATGGTAGCATTGCTCTTATTCTAATGAGTGAAGATTGAATACTTTTTTTTCACCTTTTTCTTGTACCCTTTCGGGTGTCGGATTTGGATTAAGTTCTTTTTATTCATCTATTCATTTTTTTCCAGAGCTTTCTCTTTAATGCCATTTTCACTTTTGTTTCCCACATTTACCATTTATTGTAACCATGTTTTCCTTGGGTTTTCTTTTCTCCTTCTCTTATGATTTTTTGCTCCCAAACCCATCTGGTCACTCTATTTGAGTTCATCCTAATCATGTGGCCGAATCAGTGTTGTACCTCTACCGTGGCTATACTACCACAGACACGAATGCATCGAGTATAGTACCATTGTAAACTTTCTGTTTGTAGCAAATTTTTTTGTTGGTTAGCCATGAAGAACTTTGAAACGATTTTTTAATGGTGTTAATTTAATGAAAAAATACAATAGCTGAAATTTTTTTCTACTTAAGTTTTGCGTATTGGTTGATCTTAGAGGGTTTAATATGCTCAGTACAGTGGGCATATTCAACTTTCGGTATTGTTCAGTCTTAATCGAAGCTCATTCTTATTGTAATGAAAGGTTAACAGCAGAGAATATTGATATGTTAATATTGGAAGTGGGCCGTGATTGGAGCTGATAACAGTGATTGATCGCAGGCAGTCTCGAAAGCAAATTGAGCAGCTGTTACATCGCATTCGTCCAACTCCGATTGTTGCGATGAAAAGGGAGATATTCGAGCGCTTCCTCTGCACTACTTTTCACCAAGCGGCGAATAGCGGCAATTGTCTAATTGCTATCACGTCCACGTAATCCTACCTGTCGCCTGCCATTGCAGCACCGTTCCACTTTACGAACGAGGAACACGGCGCATCCTCTTGTTCGTAATAATTGCCTCTTGTATCCAACGCCGTCATTGCTCGCTTAATGCGGCCCCGCGGAATAATTGTAAAAACTGCAGTTGACTCATCCTCCTCCCCAAGAGTACGTACGTGCAACCCACCCACGACCCGAATAGCTGGCCACTTTTATCCGGCGCATGCAGCGGCGATTCCATAATGGGCATCTTCCAAGATGATTCAGAGTTAATGATGGCTCTGCGGCATGGGGGTGTTGTTTGCAAAAACATTCCGTGGGCTTTGCGCGATATCGTTTATGTGCAGCATCCTCGTTCCATGGAGCTGCCACCGGATGCCTTCCTTCGAAGGCACTCTGCCAAGAGGATTGATTTCCGGCTAGTTCGTTGGCAGGTTGGCGCAGAACTATTGTAGTGGCGTCATTATTTCCTACTGCTCAATGTTTTCGCGTGTTTGGCCATCCTAATTGCGTCTTCTGGGAAATAGGATGTTGCGCCGAAAATGGCTGACCGATTGCGGCGAGTGTGCTTCTCGGTCGCACAGCTTTTTGCCATTAGGAACGGTTGGGGTCTGTGAGCTGCACTGCAATTGTTTAAACTAGCGCTCGTAATTAGTTCTGTCGTTTCGCGGCACCCACGCTAGAACGCTTAATTAAGGAAGAGCAAGCCGCGAGTGAAATATTTCTAATTTATACAGGTATGTGTGTCGGATGATGTTTTGCTCTTCTTTATGTAACTCGGTGCCAATTAACTGCATAAACGATCCGCGTTTTTCAGAAACATGAAAAACGTTTCCGTTAAGACGAATATTTCTTGTTTAATGCACGTGTGCCGCCGAGATCCCAAGAAGATCATCTAGAAGTAAGTTGAACACTCTTGGGTTAAAAGAAAGCGATATTTGGTTTAAGATCGAAGTTAGTTGAAAGGTAGATGATAACGTGACAGACTTACACTGTAGACTTGTCGCAGCACAGACGCTATACTTAGCCTTTTAGAATCAAACTGGAAAGTTGATAAAAAAAATCGAGACCGCTGTATTTTTGCTCATTTATAGAATTTATTACTTAAGAGATGGAACTGTAGATTTACGATGTCAATATTTGCGTTGTTACTGTTACATCTTTTATTTGTAAGTGTAACACTTCCGTAGTTTATTTTACTCTATTCTTTTCTTTATAGAGTGAAGTTATAGAAATCCAAAATTAAGAAATTGAAAAGTTTAATATGAAATACAGTATTAGTCAAAGTATTTGCCAATAATTTGCTTCAAAGAATGTTTTTTAATATGTTTTGGAGAATACTAAGTCCTAAAAGTACCCTTGTTAAGATGCTGATACGACGTTTGGGCGCGGACCATCGTCAACTTTATGGGCAGGCTTAGTTTCAGGGCACTGATCTTTTTTCCCGGAGCGAGAAAAAAACCAATAACGCTGACAATCAGGGCGCACAGAAATACGGCCTTGATGCTAAACAATTTTTTGGAAAGGGGGAATTTTCTGGAAATTTGATTTTTGTCTCCATGTAAGTGGTAAGGCATTGGTCATTTCCCAATAGTGACTGGTCATTTGCTCCATTTGCTTGTTAGGGTTTAACCTCAAGGTGATCCTTCACTATGGCCCTTCACAGCCCATCGACCAATTTTTTCTAAAATTCTTAGTTTTCAAAGATAGGTAGTGGATCATCTGAGAAACAACCAGACCGATATAATATATTTCCATGAAGGTCTGGCTGGTTTTGTTGAGCACATACGTTGCGGCGTGCGTAGGCCACGTTATGGTAGGGGCTTTTTTATCGGGGGGTAAAGAAGGACTTTTGCAAAGGATTCGGGGCATAATGAAGGCTTTTCCAAAAATGCTCTTTTTCTAAAAAATTGTTTCTCACCAACATTTCACTTCTGTGTGTGCTGGTTATTAGCGTTGTTGGTCATATAGAGCCTCTCTAACATATATTTTTTCTGGCTCCATGGAAAAAGATAAAGCGCCCTGAAATTAGTCCTACTTGCAAGGTTAGCAATGAAAAATTCTTTTTTCCATGCCCAAATGTCATACACGTTAACATTAGATATTATGAGGACTTGCCATTCCTCAACATTATCTAAAAATCTGCTCATATACGAAGTGAGTTTTTTGACGATGTGCTAGAATCTCTCTGCAATCGTTAATGTGTCCGACAAATATAAGCAACACATGCGCATGTATATCACATTTTATACAATCCTCAACTGAAAGTTTTTTTTTTATTAGACTTTAATGATATATAATGTTATCGGTTGGATTTAATAGAACAAATCTATCAGACAACTGAAAATATTGATAAAATTTGTGAATTTATCAACGAAGATGGTCATCTAACCAATCAGTCAACTCTTCACTATCGTTGGAATCAGCAAAAAAATTGTTAGAGTAATTTTTGATCCATCCCCCCAACTTTATTTTGGTGTAAACAGCGAAAACTTTTTACAACAGATAGAAACGAAGATAAAGGAACTCATTTTCATAAATTAAACCTGCGTAGAATCCCAAGATGTGATGGTCGATGTTCCAGAAGAATTTTTGATATGCAAATGTAATGGGGTTGCTATATATTATCTAAATAAATATATTATCTTTAAATATGACTTTGTCCGATCAAATTTTAATGTTGATTGCATTTTGATATTAGAAAAATGATATTAGACATGTCACGAAAAGCCAAATAATGTGACCTTTAACTTGAGAACTTTGGGGAAAATATGCGAGTTTGGAAAATTAACACTCGAAATGTTAGAAGCCCTACAAGACTGATATGATAGAACTACTTAACAATTGTTAAAAATATTATGAGAAACTGCACCCGATTAACCGGAATTCGGATAATCAATGCTCTACTGTATATAAGTTTTGTCTGTCACAAAAAGGTTTCTGGCTACCTAAATTATTTTGCTAAACGTTTAATTTTTTTTATAAAACCATAATACTAACCAAATATTTGAAAAACCAAAAAAAAATTGATGGCCAAGTCTCAAGATCCTTATCGAAAAGTGCGTAATAAAGTCTAAATTTATATCAAGACTATATGTATTGAATTTGGTAAATATATTTTTAGTTAACAATGTAATTTAAATTGCAGTTTTTCAACATTGGACCAGTGAAATGCGTGTAAGACAACAGCTACCTTACATTATCACGTGATAGTATCACAATCTGATAAGTTTGAACACGGCTTTTGCTCGGTGAGAATGAAAGAACAAAGATCTATTGTTGTATTTTCAAGTTTCAAGCTATTATTAGAAATTTAAACAATAGGCCACTGCAATTTTCAATACAAACGGTTTGTTATAACTGAAGTCTACAGTAATTTTCTGTAATTTTCAACGAACTTAAAAAGTTCGTTACTGAATTCTATATGTCTGTCTGTCGGTCGGTCTGTCGGTCCGTCACAAAATTTGAAATTTTTAAAATTTGATAATGGATTCTTATAGGAAAAAATTATTAATATATTATAAAATTTCTATCTCGAATAATTTTCGAGATATTCGACTTCGAATTTCGGGAAAATTTTCAACATTACGATTTTAAATGTGAATTTTCCCGAAATTCGAAATCGAAATCGAAAGGTCTTTTTAAGTTCGTTCTGGGATTGCTTACAGAGCAATCTCTTCGCCGGCCCCATATTTATATTTGCATTTTCGTTTAATATCATTCAATTTGAGAATGTAGTGCACTTTGAGTTTGACCTCGACTGCTCGACAGATGGTAGTCATAAGGCAATGTTTGATATTTCTTGCTGAACACGTGTTTGAATGATGGAATTGTGCTAGGCTTCTTCCTGCCTAACAGCAAATTTTCGATTACGTGAGAACTAATTAAGCTGTCGCTTGCAAATTTCTTAATACAATCCCGGCGATAAAAATTCTTCCATGACGGATGCTTAATTGAGTTTTTTCCAGGAAGCATCTTCATTCGATTTTGGGCGTTAGCGGACCCCAAAGATTTCTTCCCAAAGAGGGCAGCGCGAGCGTAATTGGGAGCGAGACGATAAATAACGGCGCATTATTCGGGGTACTTTCGAGCCGGCTCAGTTGATATTTCCTTTCCTGGACTTGCCGGAGCCGCTCTGTCCGCCGCGTGCATTTCGGACCTGTCCGGTCGGTGTGCAGATTCAGATTGCGCAAATTTATGGCAGAAATCTGCTATTATTTCAGCTACGTGCAGTCGCCGGTGAAATTTATTGCGGGCCCCTGCGAGAAACGCCGCTTTCGAAAGCTTTCCAGGACATTGATGGAAACTTGCACACATGACGGAGGGCAGCCCCGTTCGAGTCTGTTGCAACGTGCAGATGTGCGGTGATAACTGGAGTTTTTGGCACGCAGGTGTTTCGCCGTTTCGCAATCTCGTTGGAAATGCTAAGTTGAATGCGCTGGTGCGTGCTCACGATAATGGGGTGTGGCGCTTAAACGGCTACGTGAATGGGAAGAAATTGAAACAGTTCAAATATGAGCTTCAATTTAATGATGTTTGAATCCATAGAGCTTTCTGTTTTTCTATGAATTCAGTCACTCAGTTGGTGAATATCATCTTGAAATAGGCCAAATCTTTTACACCTGTTCTATAAACTGTGGAAGTATTAGTAGTTGACTATATAGAATAAGTCAAATGTTGACCAATCACATTACATATGTGGAAGGTCTGAGAATCTAGGGTTAAGGCGGTTATTAAACACCATGGAGAACACGTTGAGTAGTAAAGACTAAAATGACACAGGTACTTTCTATTGATAAAATAATTGTAAAATGTGTTGAATGTTGTTTTGAATCTTCCTTTCACTGGTCAACATTTCTTGTAACAAAAACCAAAAGCAGACAAGTATTGTAAATTATTGTACCTTATACCTTTATACAGTTTAGCTTTTGCACGACGGGTGAATATACTCTAGAAAATCACTCTTAGTCGTGTATGTATACGATCATCTTGTATGACCGGGATGTTGTGTGTTCTTCATTTTTATTATCAACATGTCCTACACCAATTCTTTTTGGATGTACGTTTTTTCTAATGAATGCCATTCTTGTATATTTCTTGCCTTGTTATATCTAGTTGAAGTTGTTTCATTTTATAGTGTATCTTTTTCTAGATATTTTTTATTTGTATGACTTCACTGCACTGTCACATTTGCCCTAACACTATCATCTTTTGAACTCTCCGCGTAGCTCACTCGTCGCCTCTTTGTTTCAATATTTTTTCACTACGTCTTCTACTTTTTGTGTTGATCTTATCCACTTATTGTTTTTCTCCTAACAATGTTTTTAATATTGATTTTTTCAAAGTTTTATGCTTTACTTGTTTTCGTTTTTCTTTGCCCAGATTTCTGGACTATAAGTCAAAACAGGAAAGATATGATCCGTCTAATTATTGAATGTCAACAACTTAATTTAAATCTTCTTGAACTAATTTTGTTAATTTAATTCTTTATGCAGCTGTCAACTTTTTTAATCTTGTTGTTCGGTTTAATCTATTTTTATTACCAATATTTTAATTATGCGTCACGTTTGTTTCTCAATATTGGTTTTGAGTGCTATTTTTCCTGTAACATCGTCTAGGTTCTTTTTCGTATTATCCTAATTAAAAGCTTTAAAATTATCCTCAAATATAGTCTAAATGATTTGAAGGAGATACTATATGTCCTACTCTTTTTAAAAGTCTACAAAGGCCAGATACCACGGTTATTATGCTCTATTCCGTTTTCCATACAGTTTCTTTCTGTAAAGGGGTCATTTGTTCCAAAATTGACTCTAAATTGGTCTAAAAAAAGTATCTTTTTTGATTTTAATCATTTAAGATTAATTTTTAATTTTCCATTCTTTTTAAACGTTTCTTCTCGACTATCTTCAATACATTTTCTAATTCTATATCTTCTATTTTCGTAATCTGTTCTTAATTCGCTTTTATATTGTTTTATCTTCGAACTTAATAATATTTTTGTTTTTTCCCAAGTCTCATTTTGGTTTATGATTAAATTTATTTTAGCATCTTGCGTTGACGTAATAACGCCTTTACCTTTTCTCTTTTTCTTTCTCTAGCTTTACCTCTGTGGTTTAATCTTTCTCCTGTTTATATTGTTTCTGTCATACCTTTAAATCATTTTTATTGCTTTAGATTAAGTTTGTAAATATTCCTTTATCGTTTCTTCTTCTTTCATCCTCCTTTTACCTTTGAGGGTGACGGATTATAGGTGTTTAAATAATTTTTTTATTATTCCTGTATCGTGACTGTGCCTTTTCTAGTTGCATTATTCACTGCATTTGATGTTTTCTTATATTTTTTCTCTAGATTATTTTTTCTTGTAAATTATTTGTTTTTTAAATGTTGTTCTAGTGCTCCTTTATATTTTTCTTTATTTTCACGTATTACTTCCCTTTCATTCCATTATTCCATGGTCACTACCACTGTTGACGCTACTCAGAACAGGTGTTTTGAACTATATCGTAATGAACCCGATTCGATTATTTGGTTACTAAGGAATTAACATTGCATTGTACTATTTATTTCTGTCTACTCGCACCGTCACTACGCTATTTATTTCTACAAAGGCATACACTCTCTGGCCTTTGCCTCATATAATATATTACTTAAATAGCCGCGCTAACAACATTTTAACCTTTTACGATGCATCGAACTCAAATTAGCATGCCAGAATCGTGTGAAAATTTGGATGACTGTTTCTTTGAAGAAAGCCCAAACCGTTGCTCTTTACAATCGTGTCGTTGATATATTCCAGAGAAGCCTGACTAAAGTCGGCTGTTAAAGTATTTTATGGGATGATACGATTTTCGTCGAAACTACTCTAAGTCCGCTTTTGTTTCTTTCTCTTCCTGAAAAACGTGTTCATGTTTATCTCCTAAATGGTTTTCCAACATATCTTCTTTTTTGTTTCCACTATTTACTTCAAAGTTTTCTATACAAATTTCAGTTTATTAAATTTCTTTCTCAAATTAGTGTTACAATCCCTAGTTATTTGTATGTATTGAGTCGTGTTCTCCTGATCTTAATTTAGTTTTACTATACTGCATGATACTAATCTCTTAACAAGTGTTATAACTGTCTAATAATCCAATTATTTTTTTCTATTCTCACCAAGTAATTTTTTTTAGTCTTTTTCGAGATTTTTTATTCTTTGATGAATAATGATTGTACTTTATACGTGCATACTAATAAATGGTACCCTGTTCGAGTCTAAAGATTGTTTTACACGTCTCGTCTCTTTACTTATCTTTTCGTTGATTTGGAGAGGAAACTTTGAGACTGCTGGTATTTGTTCCTTTCTTGTCATGTTAGTTCATTGAATGTTCCCTAGACTAGTTGCTGCACATCAGAAAAATTGAATGAGTAAAATAAGGTAAAGATAGAATTAGTGACATAATAACCCCAACAATCGGAGAATAAAAAAAATCTTTACTAGGTTTGCAGAGAAGTAATCTTTCTGAAATGCACCAATATGTATCATTAAGTCGTCCAAAATCTACAGTTCGACTGACCACTGTTGGTAACATTTAAATGCTACCATCATCAACAGGTGCAGCAATTTTTCCTTGTATCATCCTCCTCAAATTATAATTTACACGTAAACTTCTTTATGACACAATTGGCTCAATTACAAAAAATAACTACAGAATAACTGCAATTTTCAGTATCATTATATAGGTACCATCTTTTTTAGGTTGTAGCAATTTGTTTTTCGTCAAATGCTTAGCGGAGCAATTTTCTTTAAATAATAGAGAGCACCCAAGAAACCCCCTGAATGAAAGTTACATAACAGTTGGGCTGAAAAGTTCGTAGGCTGACACATGAGCGGCGCTAGTAGTATTAAATCCATGTGCTTTTTAGTTAACCCTAACCTTCAAAAGACTCGTGTATAAATTTGACAACTGTCGGACTATTAGTTTAGGAGATATCGTATTTTGAGTGAAGCAACTATTGTTAATTTTAAAAAATGGATAAAAGGAATTTCAGTATTAATAAAACACTGCTTTTGGCAAAAAATACCGTTGAAACCAAGGCTTGGCTTGATAAACATTATTTAGACTGTGCACCAGGAAAATCAACCGTTGAGAAGTGGTTTTCCAAGTTTAAACGAGGCGAGATGAGCACTGATGACGATGCAGCAGTGGACGCCCGAAAGAGGCTGTAACGGACGAAAACATAAAAAGTTTACAAAATGATTATGAATGACCGTAAATTGAAGTTAAGCGAGATAGCTGAGACTCTGAAGATATCAAAATACAGTGTTGGACATATCTTGCATGAATATTTGGACATGCAAAACTGTGTGCAAAGTGAGTGCCGCGCGAGCTCACAATCCAGCAAAGTTTCAACGTGTCGTTGATTCAGAACAATGTTCAGCGATATTCAACGGTAATAATAACGAATTTTTCGTTGATATGTGACAACGGATGAAACATGGCTTCATCACTACACTCCAGAGTCAAATCGACAGTCAGCCGAGTGGACTGCACGCGATGAACCGAATCCAAAGAGTGGAAAGACGCAATAATCGGCTAGCAAGGTTTATGGCATCAGTATTTATTGATCACCTTGAAAAGGGCCAGACCATCAATAGCGATTATTACAAAGCGTTGTTGGAGCGTTTGAAGGACGAAATCACGAAAAAACGGCCCCATTTGAAGAAGAAAAAGTGCTGTTTCATCAAGACAATGCAACGTGCCACAAGTCAATGAAAATGATGGCAAAATTGCATGAATTAGGCTACGAATTGCTTCCGCATCCACCGTATTCTCCAGATCTGGCCACCAGCGACTTTTTCCTGTTCTCAGACCTCAAGAGAATGCTCGCTGGAAAGAAATTTAGCGCCGATGAAGAGGTAATTGCCGAAACAGAAGCTTATTTTGAGGCTAAAGACAAAATATATTTTAAAAATGGTATAGAAAAATTGTATGATCGCTATAATCGGTGTATCGCCCTCGAAGGCAATTATATTGAATAATAAAATCCAATTTTATCAAAAAAAAAATTTTTTCTATGTTAGCCTACGAACTTTTCAGCCCAACTGTTATATGTTTTAAGAGACTAAACATTACGTAATCATTCTGTTATTTGTTTATATTATTGTTTTTGTTTATATTTGATTTGATTTCTATCATTAAATTTTAATGAATCACACGTTTGTTACATTATCCAATTTTTATTACTTTCTATTTTGATGTTTATGTTTTTTTTTATGACACTAAACGATATTTAATATGTTTATACTGTATTTTACTTTTTCGTTATTACACATTTATGACCGTTTTCTTTGTTTGTCTTTAACTGTTTATAGTTTTCTATGATAAACTTTTTGTTTATTTCCTTCATTATTAGAGTGCTCGGTTCATATCAGTACTTTTAATTGTACTAATCTTTCTTTTATTAAATTTATTTTATTTATTATTTTATATTATGAAGTCTCCGTTAATACCTTTTTGGTTTTCTAGATCATTTTTTGATTATGCTAAACATTAGGTAGCATCTGACTTCATATGTTATTACATTCTTTACTACATAATGTAGTAATTTTTATAATAATTGTAATTTTTATGGTTTGTTACATTTTTCTTATCTGTTTAGTTGTTTCTGTAATTATTAACCTTTCGATTTTTAATTTTTATTCTCTACATATTTATGGCGTCTATTGTAGGATGTTTCATTATGGTAATTTTTTATAATTTGTTTTACAGTTGTTTTATTTGTTTTTTATGGTTATTTTACAGCGATGCTAAAAATTTACATAACGGCTTCATTAGCGTAATGGATTGCTGGGGATTATAGCTGAAAACCGAGATGCAACGCGCTCAGTAATTAGTTGTGAGCATATAAGTTTTTATCTAGATATTCAGCAGTAGATTATATAAAAGATGGCCTCGCGTATTGTGCCGTTTTATGGCTCATCTGTCGTCTATACCAACAGATGCTATATTTACAACAGTCTTGCAAGTTGAACTTTTATGAACCATTTAACTTTTATTGCTGCGCCTTGTTGACTTGAACTCTCCTGAAAAACTTTTTGCGATATACCACCCTCTTCCCCTGTTCCAAATTACTAAATTGATTTTTTATGCATAATTACCTCCGACGGTAATCTGTTTTATCCCGTGCCATAATGCGTCGTTCCACTGCATCTAGGCGCGTCTATTCAGTAGCGAAGTGGCCTCGGGCAGAACTGGGCTTTGTATCACACTCAGCAGTTTCGAATGGGGGAACTAAGCCCCAAGGCATGTGCACTTGATTCGACAATTTCACCCCAACCGCTCGTTAATCCTTAGTTGTAATTTAATACATCAAAACGTGTTCCCTTTGACGCATTTGCATTTACAAATCTTCGGCAGGGGACTTCTTGCACTACGAATTGCCTGTAGGTGTACTATTGGACAGAGAGAAAATGGCAGATAAATAAAATTAAGTAACTATCGGGATATGGGACTTTGCAAGACAACAACAGACAATTAAATCAAAGATAGAACACAGACATACAACAATGGAGACCATGGGTAGAAAAAAGATCAAGAGGCTCACCACAGGTGAGATGAAGCGATTAAAGAAGATGATGAAAATTCTCTCTTCATTAAAATGAAAGTTCACAGTCTTGGATAAGTATATGATAAGGCGTTACTTGTTATAGCGGGAAAATTTAATTAAATAAACTGAACTATCAAAGATAGTTTTCAAAATTTAAATCGTGGAAATTAATTATATAAACTCTCGTCAAAAAAACCATCAAATGTGAACGATATCTGTAATAATAGCCTACTTTTACGACTCTACGTAACTGGCTCACTTTTTCGTTCCCCTTATACATGAACTTTTTGAAAACCTCGCTTCATTTTTAACAATTTCTTTAACAGAATTAGATCATTGATCTGATCTAATGCGCATTGAATAGAGTTCAGTCCCATAAATTAACGCACATTTGCAGTCTTCAGCCAATTAACGGCCCGTTGTTTGATTTTTAATGAAAGCCACGCTCATTTGTCTACTTAATTTAGGAAAAAGCCGATTAAATCGTTAATAAAGGCGCGATTGCTGTTAAGCGCAGCCCCGGGATTAGCAGAGTAAAAACTGGACGCGGCTTTCCCTTCACCACGCTAAAGGTGCTAATGGACGCGGATAACCTACATGTCTATTTGTTCGACGCAAGTTTTACGCCGATGTCTATACCCCTTTCTAAATAAGAGTAATACGCACATTTGATCTACTTTCATGTATGAAAGCCGATTCTTGAGGCAGTTCAAATGCGACGAAAAAATGAATTGTGTTGTATGTAATGATCGTTTTTTACGCGAGTAAATTTTACGGTCTACGACTTCAAAAATGGGTAGAAAAGCCTTCTGCAGATGGTATTTACTGGGAGAGTGCGACGTTTTCTTCAAGTTCTCGAGTTGTAATTAGCTGTGCAAGAAAGCTAAATAAAGCATTACTAAAGGTGTCAACGACATTTCATTTCCATTAGAAATGTGTATTGAATTGTTGGTCTATTAGCGATTTGAAGAACTGCACTTAGGTTGTACACCTAATTATATGAGGTTGTCCTGAAAATAAAAATTTCATATATATTTTCGTTTTATATTTATATTATATGCAGTAAACTTGAATCGATAAGTTTAATCGATAATTTACCTCGACTACTGTAATGGCAGTAGTTTTTGTCTAGACAGACTGCCTCATAGTCTCGACACTAGCACAACCAGGTTTAGCCATGGCGCTTTGAATCTGTGGAGTTGAAGAGAAGGGTTGTTTGTTAAAACCACAACTAGTCTTCAGATTAAAATGATGGTCGTGTCAAAGATTTCCAGTTTGCTCCAATAAATGATTTATAAAGTGCAAAGATAAAAGATTTCTTCTTTTTATAATGGTGCTGATTTTAGTAGTAAAACGAACTGTGCCTCTACTAGATCTTTGTCAAAATGTATGAATATCTCCAAATAGACAGCGAAGGTTAATTCTTAGCCCAGTGTAGTGAGAATCCACGCTCTTGACAAACTGTAGTACAATATAATTGTAGTTTTGACAACAGTGAGACTGTTTAACGGTCTTCGTATTATGAGGTTAAGCTGCGTCTGAACCAGGATAGTTTGTCTCCAGGAACATAAAAGTTCTTTTAACCAAGTTATCGCTAAAAGTTACTATTTCTCTTATCGTGGAGCTTTTCGAGAATAGCGGTATATGGAATAACGGTGTCAAGTTTTTTGTTTTATGAAATTTAGATGTCTCACCTTGAACCCCATTAAAAACTTTGGCCGTGTACTATGCGTCCCAAATAATGATGAACGAAACCTTTATAGAGATTGCTTTTGTCCGCATACCACAATCGTCTGATTTCTGTTGGGGCCCCCATTTTCGCTATTCAAGGACTGGTATAGTTCTCCAAACTATGCATATTAGTTGGGATTTGTTTCTTATTAGATTATACAGAACTTTGCATTAATTAATTAATCGTCGGTAGAACTCATAGTTTTGAGAAAACCCAAAACAAAGTCTAGTGCCGCTAAAAGCAAATATAAAACATATCACGATTGTACTGTTTCGCTGTACGCTACCAACCACTCAAAATGCGAGTCAAAACTATTATTGAAGACTTCAATGAAGTATTTAAGACCGAGGCTAGAATTCTTGGGTTCTTACATTAATACAGATTATCACATCTTTCCTCAGAAAAAACTAGACTAAAGGAGAGGCTGTTGTTAGACAATATTGTCATGTGTAGTTTTCTCAAACTTACGATCAGGAGCACAAATATGAAGCCATACGCCAACGGCGTGGCTAATCATAAATTTGTGGCAAGAAACGATGACTTGCCATCCTCTACAAATTTTAAGTTAGTACTAATGCTACTGATACTCAATATATAACATAATCGGATTTGTGTTTGAAAACTTTTAGTAGCTACAGCTATAGTTCACATTTAACATTTTTTATTTACTAAATCCAAAGTATTCTATTTTTTGGATTGTACCTATAGCTTTCTTCGTTTTTCTTTTATTGTATTTTACGTTTTCCGTTTGTTGTTTTTACATATCCATGGCAGTGAAATTTAATTTCTTAAGAAGTAAATAAATAAATTATTTGTCTATTGACTTTTTTTTATAAATAAAGAATTCCTTCTTTGCAGATCCAAAAATTCTCACATCAAAATGAGCACCGTATGATCTTATTGTTTGATGTTTTCTCCTCTCTTTTGTATTATCAAAATTAAGTTTGAATTTTTCTATATCGTTTCAGCTTCGTGTGATATTTTATTTTACAATTTTTTTAATTTGAGAGTTGCAATTAGTATAATAACAGGCTATTCCTTATAGTTTTTGTATCTTCTATTTCTTATATTATTTTTTGGCCGATAGTTTTTTATTTATCATCTGAGATGTGCCCAAACACAAACATGATCTGGTAAGGTATTACTTGGTTTCCACCCCTCATTTTTAAATTAATTTGGCATTCTTTTTTACTTGCACTAGCTTAGGATTAAGCTATTTGAAGTATTCCTTTATTTATATTACTTGTTATTTTGTTCAGTTAGAAGCTGATCATCAATTGGTAAATCATTGTCATTTAGTATAAGAAATATATGACCTAGAAAGATTCAGTGTTCATAGATCTATCGGAACTTATAAAAAAAATCTGGTTAATAGTTTGGTTTTCGTATAGATGACTGTTAGCTACCTTGTAACATTATAATCTGGAAAGTTATTACATATCATTTATAGAAAGTTTTTTTTATGAGTTTAGCATAATTCGAAGGTGCGCTTCAGATTCTTAATGTAACTACGCGACCATTTCTAGTCCAACCAAAAGTGACTGCGTAGAAATCATTGCCCGTACAGAAAATTTTAGTACAACATAAAAGAGTTGGCTTAGCGCGTTTGTTTTTTATTCACTTGTTATATAAGAAGACCAGAATTGAAAGAAATGCACGAATTAAGCAGAAAGCATATTAAACACTATATAAATTTTCCATCAATTTGTGCGAAATATAATTATCTGAGCACAGCAACATTTTTATATGAAGATGAACAAGCAAACAAGAAAAACTAGCAATGAAAGTCTTGATAGAATGGGGGGGATTATTAGAGATGTCATGGGCAAGATTCGAAGCAAACTTCAGGTCATTATTATTATCATTGTATATGTTTCAACGAACTAGCAAGAGGTCGAGATTAAAAAGTTCTATGATCAAATAAACTTTCAAATAAAAAAATTCCAAGTAAAATACAAATGAGACATAAAAATCATAATGGAAGAGTTAAACGTAAAAGTAGGAAGCGACTATAATGGGAAGCAGAGCGTATAAGAAAACATGGATTAGTGATAAAAATGACAATGGGACAAGATTAATAGAATTTTGCTCTGTACATAATTTTTGATGGAAGGAACCTTCTATTTACAAAACAACCTGTACAGCACTTGATGGAGTAACGCAAAATCAAATTGATCATGTTCTTGTCGAACAAAAAGGAAAAAAAATTACAAGATGTAAACCCATGAGACCGGCAGACTATGAATCGGATCATACATTAGCACGAACAGAAATTAAAATTAATATAAAAGCTAATTACAAACTAAATATCAACGGAAAGAAACTTAATATAAATAGATTTAAAAATCCATAAATGGCAGAAACATAAAAATCTTGAAAAGAGGGTCAATACTATAAGTGATATATCAACATGCAATATTAAGACGATTTGGGAGACATACAAAAATATATCTAAAACTAGAATAGAAATTATAGCCTATAAGATGAACAACAATAAACCCAGGATGTCAATAGAAACAAAAAGGTAACTGAAAGAAGGAAATCAATAAAAGCCAAGTTTCTATCTGGAATAAATTAAGATAAAAAAAATGCCAAGAAGAATCTGCTAAAGAAAATAAAGAATTTAAAAAACTGCCAAACAAGATAATTCATAGATCAAAGACAGACATGGCAGAAAAATCAGCAAGAGTAAATGACTCAAGAACATTATATAGTAAACCTGCAAAGCTCGCAACGCATAGCGAGGTGACGAAGCAGTCTCAGGTCACTAACGCTGACCTTTGACCAATCAGTTTCAAAATCACTAGCAAACAAGCCTTTTTGGTCATCTGTCGATTGGTGCAAACAAAATTTGGAATTTCCCAGTCGTTCTCGAGTTATTTCTCGGACAACATGAAGTTAGTAAGTGACTCCACTTCGCTTCGCCCCTTAATAATGGTTAGGCTCTCATGAACCGCATGGGAGCACGGCCTACGAACTGAGAGCTTAAAGTTCTTGTATGTTCACCGCGTAGTGATGCGGCAAGTACCGCGCCTAAGACGACCGCCATTATTACCTCTTGTTCGAAGTGAACGTAAGTACTCAATTATTTTTAGTGACCCACCAAGCATCAGAGCTTCGGAAATTAACCCGGGTCCGCCCGTACCGCAGCCTGCCTCTCAACCACGGGACCACGCTAGCCTTCGAGAACTTTATATAGGACAATAAAAAAATTAACACGATCAAATAATGCACTCTAAGCAAAACGAAAAGGAATAAAGGCGTGGAAAAGAATAATTTTAGAACTTCAAGTAAAACCAACTTGGGGAAGAAGCGAAAAGAATTTAAAAAAATAGAGAATCATGGAATATACTAATTAACAAAACTGGGCGGTCTCGAGAAATCGTATTAACACTATCCAACATTTCCCAACAGTTTGTACTAGATATAATAGTTGAAGAACAACAACACCAACGCTTGATTTTCGAGCTTATGCAAATGCTTTAAGTGCAAAAGCTTCATATCTATTTAGTTTCTTTGATGATTTACAATTATGGAAATATCAGCTTTAAGGGTACGAAACGATCTGATCTTTGAACGTTTGATTGCATGAGTTGTAAACTTCTCCACTTCCAACTCAACCTTCTCATGTACAAAGGTTTTAAGTTATGGCTGAAAATTATTTTCTTCAAGAGTTAGTATTGCGTTCATACTCCACATTTTGAAAGATTCTAGTTTTTGTTTTTTCTAGCATAACACGTGATATTGAACTAATTTCTCAAAATCTTTCAGTAATCATTTCTTATAAAATATACACATGCATTATGAGACGTTAACTTCACCGACAAGACTTAGGGTTCCTGAATCCAGCCCCTAACCCCTGTATGTGGATGACAGTATGGGTCGTCTCTGTGCTGCCGGAGGAACCAAGATCTTCAGGCGCTTGTGGCGGGCACCTCTGGTGACTTGGTAATTGCATGAAGCTTTATGGGTCTTGAGCGTTCCAGGAGATAAACTCCTGGGTGCTCGGTAGTTCAGTATCTCTATGGAGCTCATGGTTTCTCAAAACCATGGGGCGTTAAAGATGGCTCTTAAAACCCGATTTTGGACGACCTGGAGCTTGTCGATGTACGTTTTTGCGGGCCAGCCTCAAACTGAAGCCTCCTATATCGTGATAGGGCGGATGGTCGTATTATAAATGATCAGTTTGTTGCGTCTTGATCATCGGCTTCGAAGATGGATGAGGGAGTCGAGCGCTGATCTTGCTGTCTGTGTGCTCCTGAATCCAGAATCACTTAGAGATAGTTCGCTTCTTCCTTCTAGGGTGGGTATCTTTCTTGCGAAGATCTTGAGATTCGCCAGGTTGTCTCGCCATTGAAGTGCCTTCTTTTGGTGAATAAGACCGCCGAGCTCTTCTATGGGTTAATTCACATTCTCTACTTATCGCACATGTCTTCTAGTTGATTTAACTCTGCCTGAAGCCTCTGGCTGATGAAGGAGGTCCTCAGCTAGCTGGATAGCGTTGTTGGCATGTCCTGGACGTATACGTTGTATAACGTAGGGAATAAGACGGAGCCTTGGAGGACATCTGCTGAAAATCGCTTCTCTCACGCCACCAAACAGTTTCGGAACCTCTTTCCGAAAAGGAAGGACAAGATTAGCTGGGCCATCTTGTACACTAGGCCGTTGTGCTGCCACACTTTGTCGAAGGCCTTCTTGGTGTACCCCTCAGTGATGCGTTCCACCGTTAGGAAGAGGACTCCAAATAAGATGTGATGTATAGTTCATGGTGTTTAAACTGAAATAAATATTTGAATTCGTCGAAGCTTCAAAGTTGTTAGATACACTCTGTGTTGTTTTTTTTTCATCCCATCTGACGAGTAATGGTTTTATCTAACCGTTCAGAAGTATTTTCCTTTTGGTGGTTTTTGCTTATTTGTTCTATTTAGCATTAGGGTCGAAGAACTTTACATATTAATGGATAGTAATGGAATTGAAATAACCATTTTGTCATTCTATTTTAATGGTGTGGATCATGTTCGTAATCTAGATAATATATGTTTATAAAGGAGAAGATTTCCAGTGTATATTTCCTTAAAAACTTGAGGAGTCATCTGGAATGATAATGGTTGTCATTCGTTGCCCGTTGTTCGAGGCTAATTGCGGGTAAATGTTGCAAGTGGCGTGAGTCATGGAGTGCAAGGCGGTGATGCAATTCTCGTCCGGAACTGTCCGACTGCGTCCAAGCCTGCTTCCTGCATGCCCATTCAACCTGCGGCGTCGGAAAACTTGAAAGCCGCAGACCTCCGGAGGAAACTCTCCGTCCTCACGCGTGCTGCATTGTTGCGTCGCGCACGGCCATCAGTTATCTTACATAAGAGGTTACGGCGATTTATGTACCTGCGTTCTGGCGCGATGACTCACCGGTGCTGGCCTCAGAAGCAGCGCGGTGTGGCAATCGCCGTCCTGGTGCTCTTTTTGCCGCCGCCATTTTTCTGAGCTGCGCGGCGCGGCAAGTAGGTGTTCGCGCAAAGAAACAAACCGGCACGCTCGATCCGTTCCGTGATTGTAGTTCGCCCATTTTGTTGTATTCTTTGGCATTACGCGAAAGGTCAGTAACCAAGCGCGGAAAAGACGTCCGCCGGATTGGAATTTCGCCGCGCGGCCCATGGATGCCGCGCAAACGCCGCTTTCCCCGATTCGTTCTGTTTAAACGCGAAATGCGTAGAACGCGCTGCCGCCCGCTTCCTGTTTGTTTTGTTGAGGCGCTTGCACTTCCTCGTTGGCTAATTTTTAATAGCGCCGCCGGTTTATATTCCAATCGAGACTGCTTGTTTATTGTATGTAAATTTGTGCGTGCTAAATGTTTTTGCACAGTCCGAGCGCTTCGAAATGGCAATTATGTTGCGAGCATTCCTTCCAAGCGATTACCATTAAACTGTATATTCTAGTCATACTATAAATAGACAAAAGGAAACAAGTGACCATCATACTAAACTTTTCTTTAATCATTTATGTATTAAAAGATGTTGTCAACTTCTAGGAGTTCATCGTAGGTACCATCTCCAGATTTTGTGAAATCGATTATATTCAAGATTTAAAAACTTGTCTCTCTAAGACTTCACTTTCGTAGGTTTATCAACATAAAATATTAAGACTACCAATTTACCTAATTCTCATTAATGTATGAAGTTTCTAGTCAATTATATCACATTTTTCTTGAAGTATACTCTATAGTAAGGATATGTAGATCTTTTTTATTCAGTGCCAATTTATAATCTCTTCTTAACACGTAGTAACAAATAAATGATATTGACATTATTATTACACAACACAAGTAGGACACCATCCATTGATGGGTCTCCAGGATTCACTCAATGAGGTCTTCCGGCCGTTGTTTATTCAATCTTCTAACTACAATGCGGGAGTAGAGGTGGGAAATGAGTTGATAACTTCAGTAACGTACTACGTTTGGTGTTCGATAGTTTCTTACTACGCAGCTCAATCCCATAAGACCATATAGATGTTAGAATGATTTTGTATAGCAACATCTTGTTTTCTAGAATCAGTTTCACATCTAATTAGACCCCATACTTTTTGTTTTTAACTTGAACTCTTTTCTTTTGGCTTTCATACGATTTTTCCAAGTCGGTTCTTGATCAGGCTAAAAGCCTAGTTATTTTACATCAGCTTTTTATTGGGATGGTCTGATTTTAAATAATGACTTGACGACACGTAGATTGTTTAGTAGTAAAATTTATTTTAGTTAATTTCCTATTGTTTATTTTGATCTTCCACCGACCGAGCCAGCTTTGTAGGAGGTTTGGATGTGACTGGGGCTTTTCTGATGCGTAATACACGTTGGTATCACATAACATTATTGTACTATTATCTCAGATGGTAACAATTAAGGTACTATCAGTGGTTGGATGTCTTCAGTATTGAGGAAATAAAGGATGGAGAACACTTTTTGTGGGATACCGGAGCTAATGATATGATTTGAAAGTGTCTTTGAATTAGGTGGGATTTGGTGGGGCAGCTTTCTTTTGATTTTATATAATAATTCTCAATGACAAACCTTGGCGAAAGCTTATTAAATATCCAAAAATACCGAGCCACACATTTTTTTCTTCAAAGTTTTCCTTGGTGCAGTTGATTATTTTATGACAATTGGATGTCCTCCGCAAAAGTCAAATTAGTGAATGGGAATTAACTTGCCTGGGGTATTATCTCCTTCATTCTATTTAGTAACAAACGTTGAAATTTTGGATAATAGAGATAATAGGCTTACTGGTTAATAAAAGGCAGTTTTTTGTGGATATTTCCCAGACTGAACTGTTATAGTTATTAATACCAATTTCCAATGAGTAAGAAGGTAAGAAAGAGCAAACATACGATTGTATAGTATTGGTAATAGTAGGGAGATACTTTAATATATTTTCTGCTATAAGACCGTAGTCAGGATCTTGAAATGAACTGCTTAGTTTTATTTCTCTGTATATTTGCACAGGTGAAACTGACTTCAGGGGTAGAAATAATTACCCAAACTATTTGAGATACTCCTCTGTCACTGTATCAAAATTAGTATTATTAAATGGAAGTTGAGTCAATACTTCTATGAGATGTTCTCCGAAGGTGTTGGCTTTTTCCTCATTTGATCGAACTCAGCTTCTATTTGATTTTCTTACGGATGGTATTTGAATAACAGTCGTTATAATTTTTTAGTTGTTTTTTTTTGTAATAGTTATGTTGCATTTTTGTTTTCTTGGATAACATTGCGACGTCGGTGGGTTAGCTTATTTAGTGCATTTTTCAGGGATATCTAAATCTTTACCATTTAACACATTTTTGTAGTCTGTTAGAGTAGCTTCCCAAGCAGCGTCTTTAATGAGCTTTATTAGGTATTCTATGGTTTCGTCCATTTCACTAGATTTTATTAGCTAGATTAATGTTGTTATGGATATACAATTGTAATTACTTGTACTTGTAATTAGTTGTGATATGGTTTTCCATATAATATTTGCACTCAAATTTATTGTTGAGGAGTTATCTGAGTCTAGATGGAAGTTGCTTTCGATTTAGCTGTACATGTTGGAAATAGCTTTAGTGACAGCAAAGTCTGATAGGTTGTCTCGCCCATCAGCATGTAACATAAATTATGCTGCTGTATACTAGTAAGAATGCTCGCGCTTTCAGTTTCTGCTACCAGAAAGAGAGGTGCCAGTGGGAGTAGAAATTCTTGAAATTCATCGGCTGTAATAGAATGCGTAGGCGGGCAGTAGAGAACTCCAACAATTAGCGATATTAGCGATCAGAAAAATAAGTTAACTCTTATTGAAGGGCTTTAGATTTTGTTAGTTGCATAAGATGATAATAGGTAGCGGTCTATCGCAAATCTGATAATTATTGCCAAACCTGCATGTACTGTTCTGTCCGGATGATGTGTATAATATAAGTAATAGTGTGATATATTTCCTACCGTATGAGATGTAGAGTGGTTTTCGAAAATAAGTAGTGTATCAGTTTTGTTGTGGGTTAAAAATAGGGTTACTTAATGAACATAGTTTTTGAGTCAGTTGAGTACCCGAAATCATTATGCTGATTTATTAATACTTGCAGTAAGCTTAGTTAGTATCGTGCTGTTCTTATTTACTAATTGGAAGAATATATTTCTCAATTAATTCAAGAAAAAGAAAGTTGATGGGTTCATTTTGTTGGATATTTTGATGGTTGACTGTTTCGGCATATTTCTAGACTTTCACTTGTTGCATGGAATACAGCGTTTGTAATTGGCGGGCTGGCTGCAGTTGCATAGTGCATATGTGGCAGAAGTATTCCTGGTGTTTTCAGGTTTTACTATTGTGGAGTCCTACGTATCTCACGTAGTTGTATGGCTTTGTGCAATAAGCCTTGGTGTAACCATAGGCTGAGTAACATATACATACACTTTTGAGTTTTATAAAAAATTTAATTTTATAGATTCCTTTATTGATCGGTTAGAGCTCGCGGTCAAGAAATTAGCAATGGTCCATTGCTTACTCTATATGGGATGTTTATTAAGTTTCTTTCAGGGTATCCTAAGCTATGTAACTCTTTATTGGGTAACGGTTTTGCCAGCTCCGTCTTCTCTAACTTGATAAGTACAGTGTACAATGTTTTCTTGGCGTAAGTGAGAGATCAGCTTCCTGTATGAATAAATGATTTTTGTATTTATCTTTACTGCATTGTTGGAAAGCGACTTGGTTTAGGTTGTCAGTCACAGCTCTGAAGTCTGTAGCTGTACATAGATTGAAGTCTTGGGACTTGATTGCGTTTTCTAGTTAAATTTATTTGAATTCTTTATAGTTCGACGATAGCGCTCAATTTTGGTGAATACCTGGAATCTGTTTGTTGTGCTAATTGAGAACATGTTTTAAGTTGATTTTGATTGTAAAAAATTCGTTTTTTTTAGCAACAGCTTGCCAGGTGTGCTTATTATAGTTGAGAAAACTGTTCTGAAAGTATTACTGGAGATTGGGCGTGTTTGAAGACAGGATTTGAGTTAGACAGGTTTGAAAATGTTGATGTATTGGGATTTGATTTTGATACGTTCAAGGTAGGTGAAGATTTAATTGTATTTGACTCTTAAATTTAAAATTTAATTTTAAACGAATATCTGTGACAGCAATATCAGTTATGTGCACTCAACTTTAATCAGACCCCAAGATAAGAAAGCGGCGATTAACACGTTTTTATTCCGTAAAAGTCAACTGAGAACTGATATGTAGAATGAAAGAAATAATTTTGAAGATAACTTATTGACATAAAAGTCACAACGTACACTACTACATGCACATTATGCCTTAAGGGGACATTCCAATGTGAACGTCAAAAAAGGGCGTATTTCAACAATTTTTTTCTCGGGAACTATTGAAAATAATTGGACAAACTTTTTTCCCCCTAAAGCTATTATCAAGCAGAGTTGAAAAAATGTTTTTGTTTTGGTCATGAAAAATATTTCTTTGTTTGTTTATAATATAACATAGCTATGTTAAAAGCAAGTTTCCTGCTGGTGCAGGTGATTCTGGCTCACCTGGTGATCTGAAACAGAAAATCTAAAAAGTTTTTTAATCTATGTCATCGTCCCTATGGCCCGAACCTCCACTTTTTTATTTTATCGGAAATTAACAAAATGGCGGCGTTCCTTGCAAAAGTGTAAACAAAAACACGTATTTTTGCATCATAAATCAGATGAAATTATAAGTTAAAATCAAAATATCAACAAGTTGGAGGTTCGGGCCATGGCCATGATAGTACTGAATATCGTGTTAAAATTTGAAGTCTATATACCCGGTGGTTTTGAGAAATCACCTGCACCAGGTGCAAAAATGTCGTTTTGAGAAAAACGCGTTTAAAGTTTTCAAGATGGAAAGTCATATGGCACGAGCTTATGAATCTATCTGCGCACTGGCAAACTAATTTGATTTTAAAACCAAGTCCTGTTGACCATATTTCGAAAAAGTAATGTTTGAATCACATTCTCGACATTTCACGATAGCTTGGAGTGATGAAAACAAGAGCGAATTGGAGAAAACACTAAGTGGCAGAGTCGCTTTCACTCACAGCGAAACTGTCATCTTGACTCTGTAGTATCATCTGAATGTTGATTTCCATGGACTTTTCTCTTTTTAGTTGGATAACTAGGACGTCTTGAAGATGATCTACGCTGCTTCTTATCCCTTTTTACTTATCCAAGTTCTGAAAAAAACAACGCTCTTTCCACGACGAAATCTCAAATAATACTGGTCGTTTCACAAAACCGTTACTTAAAATTATGAAAAAGGACGTCTCTACTGTATACCTGTAAGAATAGACGCAGGTATAAACACGGAATAACTGCTCATCCGTATATCTGTTCCGAAACTCTAGCGCGCGTAGTTTGAGCCCCTCTTTTGGAGCGTTATAACTGGTCAACAAGGCAGGAATTACCTAAACCGACTGTAGGATATCAATTCTATCGAAAAATGTCAAAAAAAATTCGAATTTTTCAACCCGTGACATTGGAATGTCCCCTTAATGTGTGAAAGAGTTAGAAGCATTTTTTTATTTTTTCACAATGCCCAGATCGTTTACCATCAAATCTTACGTATCAATTATTTCCCTTGAAGTGGTATCACATTGCTTTGCACTGGGATTATAGCTATATTTCTTATGAATTTCTTGATTAGCAGTAAAGCATTCACAACATACGTTGAGGAAATATGCATAATTGACTACCCCACTTACTCTTCTTTATATGCGTTTTGCAGGCGGCTACTAGAATCTTCATTTTATCAACTAACTGCCCTTCCATATTCCTATTATAATACGAGAACTGTTTAGGCTAACAAACTTGTATTTTTTCTTGATGTTCTTTTGAACACCGCCAACAAGAAGATTGAGTTATCAAGTTAAAATTAATCCCAACTGTCAGCACCTTATTGTCTTTTCATCTTATTAGGCAAACATCTTTTTCTTCTTTTACTTTGAAGTTAAAGTTTCCTCAAGCTTCTTTTTGCATTTGCGGTTCACGCTGCAAGAGGCATTTTCTTACAAAAAAAGTTAGCATCCATTTTATCGGATATATTACTCTAACGGATTCAACTCTTTGGGTAAGGAACCAGAATGCGAAACCCCCTATTTTTTGCGTAATTGTGCGAATATCCTTAGAGCTGACAGCCTCTGCCCGATATGGGCACCCTTACAATACGATTGGCCAACACATTTGCCTATCTATATTCGATGTGCGAGTATGAATGCGCATGCGATTCCTCAACAAGTAATATGGGCAAAACTTCTTTCTTTAATGAACACGTAAACTCGATGTATGGAAACATCAGGGTACGAAATTGGTCAAAACTGCAGTGGACAAGTATCAGTTTAATCACTGCAAAAGTTATGTTTATTAAAGTTAATATCAAAGTAATCGGAACAATGGTTAGTAACAATGTTAATAATTATGGAATTGATATTATCATAATTAAAACAATATCAAGCATTTTCATTCAGTATTAACTTGACACGTAGTCTATTGGCTGCTACTTCTATTATAGTTTGTTGTCTTGCTTCTTGATCCATTCGAAAAATGTTTGTTCAGTATCCGCTACGGCTTCTTCAATATCACATAGCTCACCATCATTATCAAATTCGATCAACTATTTAACAGTAGTAGTCGATATATTGGGGTCTTTATTACAATCTTTCATTTACTTGCTCAATATTTTATTCGCCTAAAGTATGACCCAAATGTAGAAAAACATCAACTTGGTTTACAGGTTTCTTTTTACTTTATAGAAAAACGTTCCAAAATGGCGATTAATAGTTTTCATCGTACTAATGTAGTCACACTTTGTCTTGACGTTCTCGTGAGAGACGCACTTTCTGCGTTCTCTTAGGTTGAGTACAGTCTTTGTAGTTGCACCAAATATATAGTCTAATTTAAAGTTGGAACTCTTCACGAATAGAACAACTTGGACATTTTTCTAGCTAGCTTCTTGGTATCTCTAATCAGTCCCTTATTCAAGAATAAATTTTCTACATTTGGTTTGTCGGAGAACTTGTGAGCGGTAGGTTAGACTTGATACACTTTGATTTGTCTCAAAATTCCATGGGTAAAGCTAATAAAGAAACTTTTGAACTATTCTTATCCACTCAGATGTTCCTCTCAGTAGCTTTATTACCTTTATGACCATGCCGGCAGTTAACATCGGTATCGCTTGGATCTCTCGATCAAGTACTCTAGTCTTCCCATACCTAAGGTTCATTCTAGGCTTCACTAAAGAGAGGAGTGAAAGTTTTATTTATATTAAAAGTTGAGGCACTGATAATCTCCTTGTCGGCACCAATGCCTAGCTATATGCGGGCAACCGGCTATGGAAAGACAAATGCGTTGGCTGATCATATTGTGAGGGTGCCAGTATTGGGCAAAGTCTGCTATGTGAATGCGGATGGATTTACCTTACCTCTAAGTATGTTACTACCTTGCGCCCTCAAGCATGAAGAGGAAAAGTATTGTCTCTAATATCGATATCTTCGATGATATTTAAAAAAATCAGAAAAGACCTAAGAATCTTTTATGTTTTAATTTTTAATAAATTAGAGGAAAGAACAGACTCGTAGTCTTCCAACTACAGCACTTGTTCAAAAGACTATAGTATAGAGGATCTTCCGTTACGTCAAAAAATCATGATTTGTCTAAATTCAATAATGAAGATTTACTGAAGCAAACAAAACATCAGTGCTGAGAAATACACATCAATAAGTTTAATGTACATCATACTAAGACAAAGCTGGACGAAGACAATTTCCAAAAACATGTTAATGCTATTTGTATCATATATAATTAAACTACGGTTCGGCCGTGTTGATGGTTTCAAGAGTTGTTATAACAGTCTGAAGTTGTTTCTCTATCTATCATCTATGTTTGTCTAATCTTGTGTCTAATTTAGTCAGAAACTGGTAAAAATTTTGAAAACTCTTTCTTCCTAAGACCTCTTAACACTTCAAAGCTACCCTAGTAGAACTATTCAAAGATGAAACTTTGATACATTGTTCTGTAATTTTAGAATCATGTAGATTCATATTAGTATTTGTTGGATGATTGATTCTCTTTAAAATATCGAGCAGCACATTTTTTTAGTTATAATTCGTTAATAAGTGACATCTGAAAATGCCGTGCCTAGAGAAACCTCGCATTTTTATTAAGAAACTGTCTTAAACAGACGGATATGTTTTAAATTGTCAAATACTTTATATAAGTTTTTATCTATTTTCTTTGTTTCAGGTAAGCCTCTTTGATTTACATATTACGTTGGAACCCCCGACCGATACGGTAAGTATGCATTTTAACTTCCAATAGAATTTCTCGCAACTACAAATGTAACAACAGGGCGGAACGTATAAAAAAAACTAATAAAAATTAGACAAACGCGCGTATGCCGACGAGTTTAGAATTGCATGTCGCCGATCCCCAAACAGCGCTGTTCGTGCAAAACGAGGGCTTGGTGCATCGAAATCCGCTTAGGGTTAGCTGCACTGCACTCTCTTCGGAGACCATCCCTTTTGTAAACACCATTACCCCTTTCGTGCAGCTCGAAAGAATGAATGAGTTGTCTGTACCGTAATAGACGGGAAAATTCAGTAGTTCGTTGACCCGAATTTTTGAATAAAATTTTTTGAGATTCAACCTAACCGAAAGCCATGGCATTTTTTCAGTCATCATCATTATTATTTAAAGATAACGTATCCGAAAATAGTACTTCATTACAGTAAACGGAAGTAGTGTTGTTCTTATTACATTTTTTAAGAACGGAAGCGCGATTAAAATGTAAATTTAACAAGGGACGGCTCGTTGTTCAAGAGGGAAAGGCACTCGAGGTAAGTTTTTGGCCATGAATTTTGCAAAATAGTAACCATTTCTATGAATTGGTTCTTGTCATAATTCCATGAATAATTTATTAATACCGCAAATTCGATGTGTTTTATGATTTTAAATTAAAAAAACTGATTGAATTGAAGTACATATTTTTTTATCCTCATTAAAAGTAAGGAATTTGTCGCATAATTATCATTTTAGTGGAATAGCTTCAAAATCACGTACATATCTATAGTAGAATTTATTTTACTTTCTATCAGCAATAAGTAATAGACAGATTTTTATAACATGGAACTTTTAGGCTCTACCGATGAACAGTGGAAGAGAAATATAATACATATTTTGTGAACGTTGATGTTAGTTTGTATTGTAACAGAATCAGTATGATTACAGGAAAGTGGATGGTTACAATAAAACAATCGTCTAATTTACAGAAATGCAATATGGTCTTCTATGCAAAAGTACGCACAGTTAGTTCCTTTTCTTTAAATTATTTAAATACCAGATACCCAAAAGATCAATATCAGGTGTGATGGTCAAGTAACGTTGAAAGGACTTGCATAGAGATAACAAAAAAATACGCACAGAATCTAGGCTAACATGACAGGGTAATCTCGTTATGAGGGCCAAAACTAATGAGACCTTAACCAAAATTGCAATCAAATTTAATTAAGAACTGGGTTCATGAACAACTATACATAAGTTCAGCTAGACATAACCAAAATAATTGAATCTTGGCAAAACAAATATAATATAGCATCCCCAAACTACTCGACTAAAGGATACCTTCGTGCTGTGAGGTTACATAGAGGAGATTCCATGTATAGGTTCTGAAACAAAATTTTTTTAAATTAAAATACAACTGAACCTAAATGAAAAAGCTTCTTAATAAAAGGTATATCGTAACTCCACCCCTCTAAACTTTATAAAAAAAGATGATTACCAATTTGCACTGATTCCCTTAAAGTAATTGCTCAAAAAGGGACAAAAACACGGACAGTTATTAATATCGGCAATTTCCCCCTTAAAATTCGTAGTTCTACGCCATAGTTTCATATAGCAAATATAAAATTAAATTAATTTGTTGTTCATAACCATTTCGGCCGCATCTCAATTCAGTATATTACATAAATGGAAATATCTCGCATATTCATTTTTACGTTGGAAATGTAGTGGCATAACAGGAAATTGCGACACAACTTTTAAGTACTTTGTATCAGAGGTGGCCTTGATCAGAATTCGCTTGACGCGCTACAGATTTAGCACGCTATTTCGAAGGTTGCAATTAAGCAAAATGAGATAATGAAGCTAAAAAGTAGCAAAGTAGCCTAGTTTTAAATAAATAATTACAAAAACGAACCTTAGGAAATTCATGTTCAATAACAAATTTTTGTTATCAATTTATGACTTTGTTCAAAGCATAGAAAAAAATAAGAATAAGAGAAAGAATTTGTTTTGATTTGTAAATCTCTTACAAAAAATGTTTCTTGTTCTTTTTTCTTTTTCAGTTTTTTGGTTTTTGTTTTTCTTTTCGCCAGTTTGTTCTGTTTTCTTGGAATGGGATGCAACATTTGCAAATCGTAAGCTTGATTTCCATGTATGGTAGAAGACTAATTCTAATTTCAAAATGAACATTGCAGTTTTCGCCTTTATCTATACTTTATTTTAATTTTATTATAGTGTTTCAACTAAGGGAAAAATATTTCTACTGAAAGACATCTACTGAAGTCATTAACAGTTGTAGCTTCTTATTAGTGAAGCGTTGCTGAATTGAAATATGAAATAAAGCTTCTGTGGTTATAAACTATAAACTTTAATATTTTCCTAAAACAATCCTTTCACTATATTTAGTATTTTTTTAAAATTTTCTATAAATACTATTTGGTTCCATATCTTTAATGATCTCTTATCTGGGCATGATCAAATATACCTTTTCTTTATAAAGCTTTGCAAAATGTTAGTTTCAAATTAAAACATTTTTTTACTTGTGAGGGTCTAAATGTCAAATGACGAACAGCACTTTCATTAAACGTAAATGTCTTTTATGATGACAAAACCTGAGGGATCTCTAGCAAAACTTGATAAATGGAAGAATCTCTTAATAGAATCAATTCTGTTGAAACGCGAAACTTTAGAGATTTACAGAAGGCTTCAGTGTGGAGTTATTGTCCAAAAAGACCAAAGTATCGTATCTCGGATACAACAAAGATATAAGAATATACATTTCTGGAATATTAAAGTGATATAAATGAGTGGTACCTTAACACTTTGTGTGTGAACCAAGGCGAAAAAAGTTCATTGTAAATGTCAGTATATAAAAACATTTCATTTAGGGTTCATGATATCAATTAATTTTTGCATCAAGTTTCTGTTCCCCCAAATTTAGTGACACACATCTTTATTCAATTTTAGCTGTTTCAATGTCGGTAACATAATCATCATGCAGTAACTACATTCCACATTCCATATTTGTAACGATATATGATCGTCTTGCACTGAATATTTGCCCTCCTGAAACTTTTGGGTTATTTAAAGACAGGGCTGCTCCTAGATAATACCTTATCAGCATATGCTTGCTATATCATATTTTATGTTTTACTAGGGATTTTCCCTAGCTTAACGTAGAAGTTAATATTAACTTTCTGCTTGGAAATTGCATCTGTTACGTCACTCGTGTAACTTCCAACTAAATGCACAACAAGCCAACCAGTGTTTTGTCAAGTACAGCCCTTCCATCTAGTGAGTTTACATGGAAACACTTCCAAGGCCATGTTTATTCAGAACACTTATCAGATGACTGAATAACATTTATCATTTGTGTTTTAATGTCACATGCAAAAATAATTTTTCCAGTTTGCTAACTAATTATGCCTTCTTCAGCTTTATAAATTTCACCTTATTGTGTGTTATGAATGCCTTTGACTATTTACAGTTAGAAAACCGGACGAAATTCTACCCTTTATCCTTGCTATTTTAATTTTTATATAGTTATCATATTCAGATGCTTTTGTATCTAAAAAACTATATAATATCAGTTTGGTTTTCAAGTATCAAAAACTGTATGGACTCTGTTCTCCTAAAATGGACAGGTTGTTTTAGAACAGTTAATAGATGAATGTTACTCTATTAGAGCTTCTCTGATTGTGTTGTGGTATAAAATTCATCTCTTCCCTGCACATGTTTCACTTTTAGTGAAAAAGTCAAAAACTGTTTCAAATGAGACCTTGGGGTCAATTGGTTTTATCGCACTTAGAAAATAAAAATGCAACTACCTTGAGGTACCTTGTTGATCGCCCGCAGCCTTGGTCACTTGCGTTGCGGTTGCGACAGTTTCCTTTTCGCCAAGCACAAAATCGCGGTATGCAAATTGCCTAGCTAAGTTTACAACGCTGCTTGCGGCAGGTGCGAAGTTAGAAAAAAATAGTCACGGGCTTGCGGGCAATAACAAAGCCGAGCAAATGTCCGCCTTTATCATTGCAATTTAACGGCACTGCTGCCGTGATTCACGGGCTCGCTGTAACAAGGTCAATGCGTGCAATTGTGTGGGAATTTTAATTCAATTTTGATTGCCAGTCTTGCATCTGATGGCTCCTTTGCATGTTTTTCGCTTGTTGTGCAAGGAGTGAATTTGGTAAACATGACTTGGTCACGTGGAGGTCTCAAAGATTCGCTTTGAGTTGACAGTTGGAATCACAGCTTGAATTTTGCCGCTTACTGTGATGATAAAGTTATTGTTATTCCGCGTCGATAACGAAATGCTTTTAGAATGGCGTCGTTAGCAACATATGGCAAACGCGCTGTTTTGCACGGTTTTTTAATCTTTGTGATGTAAAGTGTTTGTTGGCCTGCATAATGTGCAGTAGGAAGCGTAACGCGATATTGCACTTCTAGTATTTCGTGGAGGCTGGGTCTTTTCAAGGTTAAATACTCGGAACTACATTAAATGTTGTATCAAGTGTATGTTGGTTGCAAATTTTTTAATGCGAATTAAATGTTACAGCGAACTATTGAATAACGGAATAATTGCATTTTTGTTATTCAAACTATTTCTAGGTATTTTTCTTTCATTGTGCGTACTTAGGTTTGTTTTTTAAGATTTTGTTGTTTCATGATCCCTTTCTAGACACGTATTATTTTTAAAACAGTTGTTTTACCTAACAGATGATTTTTATGAATCTCTTCAACTGCATCTTTATCTTTTGTGGTAAAAGAATTTACAACATAATTTTATTTTTGCATTCTTTTTTTTTGTAGACTGTAGTAGAGTGGTCGTAATTTGTAAAGGATCTGTGGGCGGAGTTACGGCTGAGCTAATCTGCGCGACCATGAATTTAGTTACAACGAGCAGTGTCGTAACGTGTACACCATTGACGTATCATTTGGGTTAGAAATTATGAATAAAACTAATCAAATATGAAAATCTATGAATTCTGCAAGTAATTCCAAGTTACTCTTTATGTTTTTTGTTGGCAACTTGCAGTTAACGTCGCCAGCCGAGCCTGTTTAACTAAATACGCACAACATGATCTCATTTTAAGGTTGGAAATTAATTTTAGCATAATGCACATTACTGACTCACGAAAACAACACAAGAAAAAATATGTAACGTTGTTTCTAAAAAGACAGATTTTTGCATTGATTGATTTCTTTTGACCCTTGAAAACCAAAATAAACAATCTGAAAATGTTGAGACGCGACTCTCTCCCCTCTTTTAGGCAAATAGACTCGTCCAACATAATTTTTGACATCGCGAATTTCCGCGTGTTTCAAGCAGTGCTCGCGTAACGGGCCCTTTACAAATTACGACTATTGTGATACATACTCGTAGATATTGAAAAATCTATCGTTAAAAGTAATGTTTTCACTGTTAAGTGAAATTTTGTTAGATAGTGATACCACCTCCATGAAAATTTCTTAGACATTTTGCAAAATGTTGCTTTCATGGCAATTGGTGACAAAGTTTCTGATGATTAATATAACGAGGACACAGTATGAAACTGTTGATGATTATAAGAGCAAAGAACATTTCTTTCTACTTTATGCGGACACAGAATGTTAGTTGTGTTACTGAACCTTCTACATTTCAAGAAAACTGTGATCTTAATATACCGGATGATGTAGAATCTCCCACCGACACTTTCTGTACCTTGGAAAATGTAATGTTATATATATATTATCAAGACCTTTCCTACCATACAGTGTAAAGGTATGTTATATATAACCTTATATAAAATTTCTGTTTAGCGATAGATAAAAAATAATCCAAACAATCCAGTTGCAGTAAATTTTTTTGTTTTACTTATCTACGTAGATGTAGGCAGTCTCTGTAAATTTTCCCGAAACCTATTTATACCAACCATCACAGGGAGACGTTGATCGTGTTTTACTTACCGAAAGTCACGAGTTCTTTCATGGGGTGTGAACACTGACACGCAGACTGCGTGGAAAACGAAAAAGTGAAATGCAGCTGCTGATGGAGTTTAACAGCATGATGCCTATTGGGATTAGGGGCTGCCTAAAATAAAACCACGGACAAGTTAATTAGATAAGTTCATAGCCGTGCACTAAAGACAAATTCGTTATGGGGGACGAACAAAAACATGCACTGAAAGTAATATCCTTAAGGAGACATTGAAAATGCAATTAATTTTCAATTATTGTCGTAGTACTGCAGGCGTGCGACTGTAGGCGGAGGAAACAAGAGGTGGATGCCGAGGTAACCGCGGGGAGGCCATTAAGTGCCTCAATTGAATGCATGAGAAGTATGAATAATGGCATGCAGTCGTGTGTCAGTGTGATGGATTGAACGATGAAAAGTAGGTAATAGTTAAAGTGATTAACCGTGTACTCAGTTGGGTACAGTTACACGATTCTTTTATTGACATTTACACGTGGGAATGTGTTGAGGCTTTTTTTGCTCTTCCCGTGTATAAACTTTAGGCAAAACAGTTTTTCTTTCGTGATCGTGATCTATGATTTATTGCATGTCGACCTGTTCGTTTATTTTAAATAGGGCTGTGCGACTGCTGTTCCGAAATTGTGCCGTGGCTTGGTACACTGTTTGCGCTAATCCACTTTTGTTAACGGCTTTTTTGATCTCCCGTTAAAACTTAATTAGTATAGTGTTATCTCCAACATTAGCACAGTTCTCATCATAATTAAATTTGTATTAAATTATTGGGCGGCCCACATATTTCCAAAATGTTTTGATGGCAAGTAATTAGTGGCATTGAGGTCAAAACAAATGTTATCATCGAGGTTATTTATTATGTGAATCCATCCACCATACAACCGTACTATAATTTAAATATCAAATGAAATAATTGAGATGAATATTGAATAGGAAATTGACCCGAAACCTTCAGTTGCCGGGCGTATAGTTGAAAATAAAATGTTATTATTACGACCACTAAAGCTGTAAAAGCAACTTCAACCCTTAGCACAGGAAAGAAAATTCTACTGAACCTACTACTTTCAAATATATTTATCAAGACAGAGCCAGTTTAATTCAAAGAAAGTCGGAACAAATGACAACGAAAATATTTTTTTCTTAATTCAATTACTCATGAAGGAAATTAAAAAAAAAATGAAAAACCAATATTGGTATTAATCTTAAGTAGTCTAATAGAGTGGTTTGAAAAAGACACCACAGTTTTTCATACAGATAATCAAAATAACTACAGACGGTCAAATAGCACCAAACTCATTTACATGTGGGAAGATAAAAATTTGTTTAGGAATATTTACAAAACTTAATACAATAAAGTAGTCATGTTAAGGGTGTCGGCTAAGAAAAACCAATACCAACTCAACTATGAATAATAGAACCAGAACCAGTTATTGAAAAATCTTCCATTAAAAACTGCGTAAAAACACTTGCACCTTACCAAAGAAGAATTATCCATGGAAAAAGATGATTAGAAGTTTATTATCCCGTGACTAATAAATTTTCTTGCAAGCAAACCAAAAGAGACAAAACTTGTTTCTTCTACTAACCAAAAGATTAAATTACAGAGCCCAGAAGTGTCTCGAGTTTGGGGTCACATGAAAAGAGTCAAATTTTTTTTGCTGTGCAATAGTGATCGAATAATTATTTATAAATTGTTGCTTTCGACTTGGTCTAAAGTATTTTTCCTTTTGATTTAATCAGTCAATATTTTAATCATAAGCCTGCCAGCGGTTGACTTCTTATGGCACCAATTCACCACGCCGAATGTATTTTTAATATGGTAAGAGGTCGTTAAACCATGTATTATTCAAGGTTACAATTTGTTGTTTGAAATGGGTAGATTTTTTAAGCCAAATATTCTAGTGGGTGTCATTTTGCAGAAAAATGTCTACTGTTTGATTGTATGGTATACATTGCATGCTGCGACTTCTGGTAAGCTAGCAGTTTTTTATTGTCATGAGCGTGATTGTTCATTTAAATGTATATATCCACAGAAACTTGCAATGAAGGTGTTGAATCCTTAAGAATAGCATCTGATGTAAACCATAATTTTTCTTTTTAATTATTTTTTTTATCCACAATACACGATATGCTAAAAGTGTGAAGGATATATTTGGAAAAATCAATCCTGGCAGTGATTACGCAAATTGCAACTTATTCTCATATAACTGACTTTTTCCTTTTCTAATTAGAAATCCAAAGCCTTTTGATTTTTACTCAAAATATGTTGCTCAATGCAAATAGCAAATTAAACCCATTTTATGATTTTTAATAACACAAATTCTTGGTTGAAATTAACATCTTTGTTAGTTTTTAAAGGGATTATGGACAATATTTGGCACACCATGTTTTTCAAAATTTGGAACCATTATCTGTTAAATTGCAGACCTACAAAACGGCCGTGGAGACTGCTATTTTACTATTATGCATTGATAACATTGTGTCTGGTTCAAAGAAGCAGGGTGATAAGGGAGAGCCTACCAAGCCATCTCAAGCTGCAACGCAGGAAGGGGGAATTCAGGATTAATTCGTTTTCACATAAACGGAAATTGTTTGCTATTTATAATTTGCATTTTTGTAACAATTTTGCTGTTCTAATAAGAGAAGTCCGTTGCATGGCACCAGCTATAATTCAATTTTATAAAGAATATTTAAATAAATGCATTGACAAATAAAAAAATTAGTGATCCAGTTCTGAGTAAAAACAGAACTGGATGAATACAGATTTAACTCATACCAACGCTACATCCAGGAGTTACAACCTAATGACCCTACAATGTGGCAAGCTACAAAGAAAATTCTTTAACAGCCCCAGATAATTGGACCACTAAAAGATGGAAACACAACCTTTACAACAGATGAAGAAATCTGCAATATATTTGCAGACCATTTTGAAGCTGTGTTTACTCCAGCACCAAATAATGATAATGCTTTTGATGAGGAAGTAAGACAATATCTCCAACAATACGAATCAAATACAAGTGGTGAATTCGAACCAACATCGCCCAGAGAGGTTAAAAGATTAGCTAATAAACTTAAAGTGAAAAAAGCCCCAGGAAACGACCTCATACCAAACAATAATTAAAAACTTCACAACTAAAATACACACTTACTTAGCCACAGTTTTCAATGCCTGCATGCGACTTGGTTACTTCCCTGCTACCTAGAGGCATGCAACCATACTTGTATTTTACAAACCTGGAAAAAATCGGCACTCTCCAACGAGCTATCGACCAATTAGCCTGCTCTCAACTTTATCCAAATTGTTAGAAAAAATAATGAACAGGCGCCTACTTCAAAACCTACACTTGCTTAACATACTCCCTCCATTCCAATTTGGATTTAGATCCAAACACTCGACGACACATCAGCTACAACGAATTGTGGAATACATAGAAAAAGGCTACGAAAATAAAGCTTATACTACAGCAGCATTCCTGGATATAGCAAAGGCTTTCGACAGGGTCTGGATAGAAGGTCTACTTTATAAACTACAGCGCCTCTACATACCAGATTACTTGATACATATTATTCGATCATTTCTCACACACCGCACCTTCTCCGTTAGAATCAATTCCACATACTCAACAGTTAGACCTATCCATGCTGGCGTCCCACAGGGATCCATATTGGGCCCAACACTATTTAATATCTACGTCCATGATATACCTCAAACAGACAATGCAGCCATTGCTATGTACGCAGATGATACTGCGCTACTTACCCAGAGCAACGAACTATTGGAAGCAACAAATGAACTACAATCCAGCCTAAATACAATATCAAGCTGGATGGAAAAATGGCACATAAACCTTAACTCAACCAAATGTCAAACCCAAGTGTTTACCTTACGACGCCTCAGAGATATACCCAACATTTAAATAAATAATGAAGAAATTCCATGGAACACGCAAAATAGCCCAGTTAAGTATTTAGGGATATACTTAGACCAACGACTAACCTGGGGTTTCCATATTAACCACAAATTGAATGAAAGCTATGCTAGATTAGCCCTACTATACCCACTGATAAATAGAAAAAGTTCTCTACACATAGACTGTACAATGCTAATCTATAAATCAATAATTAGACCAGTGGTAATGTATGCATGCTGTGTATGGGGATCTGCTTCACCGACTCACATCCACAAAATACAAACACTGCAAAATAAGATTCTTCGAATAGCCACAAATTCTCCATGGTATATAAGGAACCACCAACTACACGTTGAATTAAATATCCCAACCATAGAAGAACACATTAAAAAATTAGAGACAACCTTCTTTAAAAATTTAGACAACTGTGCAGGAGCAGCCCATTACGCACTAGGAATGAGACACATACATCAACGCTTGAAACGCAAACTGACGCAAGATCTCCTCTCAACCGATGATAGTAGTGATAATGAAGTATAGAGTAGTGACAAAACCAAAATAATACAACAATAAAACTAAACAGTGAATGGGTACGCCAATAGGCAATCCCTAAGCGACAATAGTGTTACATGTAATCAATAGTTAACAAAACCATGTATAGCACAACGTTGCTGATCTCGTTAAATAAATTAAAAAAAAAAATTGGTTTGTACAGATTTATTTTTAAGATTACTGTTACTGCAACATATTGCGCTTTTATGGCCAAAATTCTTCGTAGTTGTGTCTTAGGAACAACATGGTGATACATTCGGACTTTCTTCATCGTTTAGTTTTTTTTTAAATACAAGTTCTTGCTTCCAATTTCTTGTGGACTTTCCTATTCATCTATTGCAGTAATAACTCTTCCAATGACGTTGGCGTTTTTAATATATTTCTCGATTAATCTAGATGAACCAAACGAAATGAAGCTAGTAAAAATTACTTGTTAATTTAGTTGTTAAAGATAGCATGTCTATAGAGGTGCACCTGGTGATGTTAAAGTGTTGACGATAATCTTAATTAATTCGTGAATTTAAAATTCGCGACATGTTGTAGACGTAGTTTAGCATGCTCCAGTTGTTTACGACAGTAAATAAGGCTATTTAATTAGTACACCAGCACCAACAGCACCATAGATATCAGCATTTTCCTTTAATGGCCAAAAAGTCGATTATTTTGAAGGCAATTTAGATTATAAAGCCATAGCCCTTTGGTCTTTCCGAACGGTTTGTGGAATTGGCACAGCGTTAGTTAATATTAATTGTCATTGCTAACAAAAACACTAATTAGATTATTACATTTATAAGAACATTATTATTGTCGCCTCTGACGCAACTTACCTCCATTAATTTGTTTTTAATTTTTTTGTTACAATGAAGTTTATTATTGTAATAACATGCTTGACCTTGAATATCTCGCGTTGCTTGTTTATCACCTGTGGTGTTATCATCAGTGTTTTTATTATTAATTATTTTATTTCCATTAGGTGTTTGTTTATTATTATTATATTTTTATAGATTTTTAGAACCCTGCCTTGAACAATTCTAAACTCTGTTGCAGCCATTATCGAAATAGAAAAAAATCACAGACACATACAAAATTTTAATTAGTTGGGATAGAACAATATGCCTAGCCCTAGTATGGCAGTAGTCTGATGTAACTAAACATTTCGTATACACTTTGTAATCCTCTACTCGAATACACCATCTGTTTGTAGCGGTTTCATTTAGCTGGATAATGCATTGCAATATCTATCCGGTTCTTAAAGCAGGGCTCCTGCTTAAGATATCCGTCACCAGCATATGGTCTCCATTTAGAGTTATTTTTAAGCAATTGTGGGTTTCCGTCGCTTTTGAATTTATTTTCTGAACAAACTGGATTGTGTAAGTCGGCTTGTTGAAAGTCTAGTCGTAATTGAGGTCAGATAAAAAAGCTCAAATCAAACTTGAATGGTGGCTGATTTCCAGCATGATTTATCTCTAGCTATGAAATGACTTTTTTATGTATCTCTTGTGTTTAATTATTATATCTAAGAGCGAGAATTCAATTATCTTAATAATGGAAATCCGTTGTGGATATTTCTAAAAGAGATAAGTTTGTGCTATAGTATCACTTAGGTAGTTTTGAATTCTTTATCAAGTAGTTAGCAAAAAAAAACTCTTCTGTCACAGAAATGCCTTTCGTAGCTACTTAGAAAAGAAAAATATTTTGGTTGAAGTTTGGATGTTTTATAAACACTATTGGGCGAACTATACATGCCATTTCATCTAGAACTATAGAAGACAACAGAATGCGTTTTTTAATGATATTCCCAGAAATTAATTTTTTTATTGAAACATAAAATGAGATTAATTAAGCAAGAAGTCTATATTAAAGTAGAGAGAAGACATCTCTCATCATTGCTAGTGTGATGACGAAACTGGAACAGCATATCACCAATATCTGATAAAGGGAGAGTGTTATAAAAATCCCCAATAATATATTTGCTAGAAAAAATATTTTTTAATCACACCTTATCTTCGGTAGGTGCCGTCTTTATTACCGTCAGGAAATAAGACTGTTTTAGATTAGAAATTGTGCTAACTTATGAACAAAAAGTTGTACAAGAATTTCGTGAATCAATATTGGTACAACCTGCCACGATAATTAAATGTCTAACCACAATATAATTTATCGTCCGTCTAGAAACGAACACGTGTGATAGAATGTACAACACAATTGTCTATAAGCATGTTAATACAAAAAGACAATTTATCGATAGGATATTTATCCCACATTAAAAAAGATTGTTTTTTACCAATTTCAGATCATCTCTATTTTGTTGAGGACCTTTCTTTTTCCTGGACATTTAGTAAATTTCATGGTCGTCATCACACATTGAGCTAAATTTATTTTTAGTAAAACTGCTAATCCTCTTAAAGTAATTATTCCTAAAGTTTTTAATCTGAAAATAACAACGTTTAAGGTGTCCAAAGAGTCAAAAACCAAAAAGCAAATTACATAAATCACATATATGTTTGGTCAAAGTAAAAATATTGTCGTGTGGCTATATTAGAATATGTGAGCGTTATCCATAACGGCAAGGAGTGCTAACTTATTAAGTTTGTGATTGGTATAGAAACAACTGAAGTGTCAAGGATGTATCTAAAAGGAAAAGTTAGAAAAAAAGTGTTCTATTGACAACAGTCTTCCTAAAAGGGAATTTTAAGAAATTAAATTTATTTATCTGAGAAGAATATCGAAACGATACATAACAGACGGCAAAATTCATATATGTGTAACTGTAACAAGTATTACAATGAATACCAAACTACAACAACCAACAAAAAATAATGGAAACATAAGAAAAGAGAAAGTAAAAAATTGTAAATAAAATATAAGAGAAAAAGGAAAAGGATGCGATGGAAAAATGAAGTAGAGAAGGATGAGAAAGAGTAAGAAGATATTAATACGTGACAGAGAGTAGAAAAGACGTGGTAAAGAATGAGAGAGATGGAAATGAAACGTAATGGCTCTCGGTTCGCTAAAAGAATTTGTGGCGTTAAAAATGCATTCATATAGAATTAACATATTGAGAGATCAGTTTGTAAGAATGATCAAAAATAAAAAATTGCCACTGGATTTTTTTTGTCTCCACATGCAAAATAAAATAACACTAACAAAGGAACAATAAAAATAAAAAAATATATTCACCATTTGATGACGAATTATACCAGATGGTGGGATTATTTCTGCAAACAGATGGCTGTTGATATAATGTACATGAAAAAAAACAGCGATTGAAAGCAGGAACAATGCAAGCAAACCAAGATGACGAAAACTGGAGGCAAAACCTTTATACTGTTCATATTTGTCTTTATACAAACACGTTCGGTGTATTTGGTTTATGGAGGCAGAACACCACCCTCAAACACAGAAAATTATATCAAAATGACATGCACCCGCGTTGCGTTCAACGTATTCGAATATCAAAAACTAAATAAACGTAGTAATATTCAGTAAAATTACAATGTCAAACAATGCCATATTCAGTACTTGGAGACCAGAAGGCAACTCTGTACAGAAATAGGTGAAACCATAGTAGTGCAATGACATGTAGTGACCAGTTTGACTAAATGGAGTGTTCATTTTATTCATTTTCACTATCTAATTTGTAATTTCTAAGGAAGCTTTTATTTTAACGTTGTTGAATGATCTACTAATACATTTTCAAAGTTGTACCTTATGAGAATTTATTTATAGACTTATCTAGTAAGGCATTGTAGGAATTATATAAAAAGTTCTCTGACCGTGTGACGTAAATTTATGATTGTCTAGTATGTATTATTAGCAGTCGGATACTATAGAAAGAAGAACCTGCACGATCGCGATGCAATAAGCTGGAACATATTAATGAACTAATAGAGTACTTTATACCTTAGTTTTTAATTCTATTTATAGATTTGATACTCTAAATTTACCGTGGGAGACGTCACATAGACTCCTACAATAGGTGTTCTTAATATTCTTACTAATGATACTTAATAGGCAACTCATAGTATAACACATATAAATCTTGTTAGCTGGTCTTTATTATTGTTCCACTTGGTTAGAATCGCATGGTTATGTTATTTATTTTAATCGTGATGGTTATCACCATAAAATGCATGCCGGTCCTATAAAGTCGGAAATTTTACGGGTGTCCCAAAAAATGACTCGCTATTTAAATGGCAATAAATGCAGTATTTATTGCTTTAGAGGCAATAGCGTGATAGTTTAAATTAGCAAATGTTAAATGAAGTTAAACGCATGTACACAAATAGTCAAACTGATGACCATCGATAGTGCAAGACGTTTTTGTATTTCCTCTTTTAACTATCGATTCTGGCTGGTTTTGTGTAGTAAACCGTATCTTTGAGGTATCCCACTAAAAAGAAGTACATTGGAATGAGGTCTGGGGAACACGTAGGTAATTTAACACAAACTCTTCGCCTAGTCCATTTGTTTGATCATCACGATAAGAGTGGAAAGGTGCTCCATCTTGCTGAAAGTAAAACTCTTCGTCGCCAAATAAATCTTCGACGCGTGGACTGACGGATTCCTGCAGAATGTTCAGGTGAACCTATCAGTTTAGTCAAAATATTGCGTTATTGAAAATATTAATTATGGTTTTTGTATGAAATGAAACGTGATTTTTGAAAGACACTTTTATCAGTGATATATTTTCTATTTTATTCGATACTTTTTGCCATTTTTCTGACATCTTTATGATCTTCTACACTCGCAGAACTTCTGGTCCTTTTCAGCAAAAAAACTGAACCAAACGCGATTTTCACAGCATCGTCATCATTGGAAGTTTTAACATTCAATGAGTTTTGCACAGATCGAAGTACAAGATCAGGGCTGCGTAGTAGATTTGATATCACTTCCCAACCAAGTTGTAATAATTTTTGATGAAGCACTGAATATGTTTGTAGTGTAGCGTGACGCACGATTCTTTTACGATTTGCCAATTCTGGACGTTTTTCTTTGATTGCTTCATTCAATTTTATTAGTTGGTGACAGTACATATTTGAATTAATCATTTGCTCAAAATAAACAACAGCTTTGTAATCCCATCACATTGACAGTATGGTCTTTTGATATAATTCAGGTTTTGATGTGGTTGGTGCTAGTTTATCACGTTTGCCCTACGATCTTTTTCGATTTATGCTATTGTAAATAATCCATTTCTATCGCCATCTATCATTAATTTCAAAAATGGATCGTTTTCATTAGGTTTGAAATCCAAATTCCAGGTATCGATGCGTTATGTTAAGTAAATTTCTTTCAACACGCGTGGAACCCAAACATCGAGCTTCTTAACAAATCCAATCTTCTGCTAATGCCTATCGATGGATGAAAAATGAACTTTCATCTATCTTAGGTGTTGAAATATGACGATCCGATTCCGATTCCAATATTTTGATTTGGCCATAATGAATTTTTTAGTGGACCGCAACGTTGGCCACTTTGAGTAAAAAATTACAAGATCGAAATTTGATAAATCAATTCTGACAAGTACATTCTATTGAGGCATCAACACTATAAACCTCACGTATCTCTTTGTGAGAATCAGCAGCTTTCTTATCTTTGTGGAAATAAAAAAGCAAAATATGACGAAAATGCTAGTTTCGTTTTCCATGTTAAAACCAACAGTTAGCTATTTGTGCGCGACAGCTAACCAAAAGGAAGAAATTACATCATTCAAAAAGATGACTAAAGTCATATATTTGTGAAATCAAGAATTACTTTTGTAACAATCTACTAGAATGGCCCTGCAATACGACACACTGTAACCCCTAGTAAGTTTAACTGGTGTGCCATGGCAACATGAGGATTTTGAGGAACCCAGCAGGTGCAATTGTGTCAGTTGTGCTAGGATTGTTTCAGATAATTTTGGATAGAAATGCTAGATCTTTTACATATTTATCCCAGTATCATTTACTAATTTATGATTAATTCAATAAACGTTTTATTTATTGTTATTAAATAGTGAGTACTTTTCTGGGACAGCTTGTATTTTAAGAAACTCAATAGTAACTAACTTGAGACAAATAGAGATAATCGATGAAAAGAAACTATAAGAAAGGTAATGGAAGAAAACAAAGCAATAAAAAAATCAGTTGCTCAAATTTTGAGTGGACAAAAAAATTACGATTATACTAAATATGCGACACAAGATTGAAAAAAGTTGATATTTGCTAATTGGAGGCGGAAAATAAAAAATTGAAAACTTTGATAGTTTTAGTACTTTCTGTTGCAAATTTAGTATACCGACATGTTTCTGTGCAAGTCCAATTTTCTTATTCAGTTCTTATCAAAATAGAACAAAAGGCCAAATTGTTAATTATGAGTTTTTGTTCCTTCTGTGTTAAAGCAGTAGAAAAATTACACAATCAAGAGTTATTCAACCATCTGTTAGTACTTATTTATTTTCGAGTATAAACTTTTTGGTATTTTGATTGTCAGAAAGGTAAATGTTTTGAAGTAATAAAAGACGTGATTAACATGCTGGACTGTCATCTGTCTGTCTTCTTATGTATGAGAATCGAATCTAGCCTAAAGCATAAAACTTTCAACTACTCCGTTTTGCGTCGATTTTATAGGAACATAAGGAAGCTATTGCAAAACATTTGATATATTTCTTAAAAAAAAGATGGTCATAAGATAAAGACAGAAAAGCAGGAGTTTGTATTTTCGCAAGTAAATGCAGAGCTGAACACATCATCTATTATGACCAGTAAGCAGATTCCTGTATGTTTTGTATTTTTATAACGTAATATTAATAATAAAGAACAGGCTAAAAGAGTGACGGTTTTCGACGACGGGATTATAGTAAGGATAAGATAATTTTTGAGATAGTGACCTTACTCATCTTCGAATACAGGACAGCAAATTTTTAACTTTTTATTTTTTTGTCACTATTTACAATTTCCTATAGTCCTAATTGTTCTAATGCTTCATAATTCTTAAGGTGTTCACTAACAATGTGTTTATAATTGTCAGATTTTTATTTCCCAAAAAGTTTTATGTTATTGCGTTCCTAGTAGTCTGTTCTAAGTCGCCAAGTCAAATACTGCATCTCACATTAGAAGAATAATTTGAGGTCCTATAAAGATACGTTCCTCGATTCTGGCATCGCCTAAACCGGGAAATTTTTCTTTAGGATATTGAAATCCATATATTTGCTCATTGCCTTGATGAAATTTTTCACAACGTCCAATTTTATATGCAACGACGGTAACAAGATTTTTTCGCGTTCAATGGGACCTAGGTGAAATATTTTTTTTGGTCAGAAAAGTATGAAATTTTTCCTTGGCTGTCCCAATTTCAAATAAACCAGCAATACTTCGTGTATCCTAGTTTGAAACCAACTAGAATTGCCAAAACTTTCAAATCGGCACTAATATACCATTTATACTTTCTATAATTAATTTTGTTATAAAGGCGTGTCATATTTTCATAGGACTCTTTTATATCAACAGCATATCCAACAGGAACTGAAAGGTAAATATTTCTTATGTTTAAAAGAAGAGATTTTAACTTCAGTTTTGAAGAATCGATGAAAAGATGTCATTCATTGTGTTTATAATCTAATGCAAGCATCAAGTTGTCAATTTATTGCAAAAAGGAAGAGCTTTTTAGGTTGAAAAATATTGTAATAACTTTTTTGGATGATTGCGATATACTGAAATGTATGGAAATTAACAACTTCCATTCTTGTAATTTTCATTCTAACGTCCCTACTCGAGTTTTCGATAAATATAAGTCTCATACTAGATCACTTAATTCCAATTGAGTTGTTAGATGAAGTTTATCTTCTTGGCATGATAAAAATTCCTCATCACTGTTTGATAGTGCTGCAGTTGCTCTTTCCATTTCCGTATCATCTTGTGCTTCTGTTAGAAAGTTGGCGGAAAAGTTCGTACCAATTTTATACACAAGACCAACTTTTATATTGAGTGCGTGAAACACATCCGACCCAGACAAACGACTTAATCAAAATATTTTCCGTCGTCCGTCAATCACTTGCTTCCACCTCTCCGGCAAAAAATAAAGACATAAAGCAGTCGCTTCTCTTGACGAAAATAATTTTTTGGCTTCGAACTTGAAGCTTGAGCTGGTGACAGCCATTGGTTGTTATGGTCTGGATTCTTGAACGGGATTCACTTCTCGTTCCCGGTGACGATGTTCTCTAAAAAAGGTTCTCGGTCGTTGCGCTCCAACACTGCAGTCGCCACTTCAAGTCGTCGTTGCTTTTGAGTTTCGGTCAATTCGTGTGGAACCCATTTGGACTTCTTCCAGACTTTTGCAGCCTCATGCAAGATTTCCTCAATGATTGAGTGATGGCAATCGAAATCCTCAGCCAACATTCGTTTCGTCATGGACGGACTGGCTTCAATTGCTTCAATGACCGCATTATGCTTAACTTCTCGTGGACGCCCAGACCTCGGCTTGTCGACCAAGTCTTCACCTCCTTCACGAAATCGACTAAACCACTTGTCCTGTCGCACGATTTTCAATTGTGCCGTTGCCGTAGCCTCGCAAATCTTTTTGACAGCTTCAGATGCATTCAAACTCGGGTTCCATTGAAAGTGCAACAGCAAACGAATTTTCTCGTTCGACAGCTCCGTCTTGAAGTTATATGGGCAAGTTATACACCAAAATAAATGAATGAGGTATCGGTAGAATAGTAATTTATTTTTATTTGACTCTACTTAATCATACAGTCTACCCAGAGACAATGAGTGTTTTGTGTAATTTACACGTTAAATGACATGAAATTATGGCAATGAAAATTTAGAATTTGGTGGGATAACTAATTTAATTAATTAATTAAACCTAGTAGACAAGTCACAGGTTCTAAAATGTTTTTTATTTAAGTTTATTCCGTTTGTCCATAAAACGAGATACTAGCTTGTTTGGATGGACCTTTACATATTTTTACTGACCGCCAGAGTGGTTCAGTGGTTGAGGTGCGGACTGCGTTGCGAATAGACCCGGGTTCAATTCTCGATGCTCTTATGCTTGGCGATCACTAAAAATAATTGAGTACCTGCGTTCACTCTAACAAGGGGTAATAATGGCCGTCGTCTAAGACGCGGTGCTTGCCACATCAGAGATGATGCACGACAATCAGGCACAATGGCGAACATATGAGAGCCTTAACCTCTCAGTTTGCAGGCTGTGCTCCCACGCGGGACGTTAGAGCCTTACCATTTATTATTATTATTATATTTTTACTGAAACTTTCAATTTCTTCCCGCGTTGTAGGCACGTATAGGTCTTGTTGACTTATCGCGTTTGTCACATGTTATGGTGCGTTTACAATATTGTGAAGAACTTTACTGTAGAATCGCTGTAAAATGTTTATATTTGAATTACTGGATGTTCCTCACAACGATACTCCTCCCTGTGACCAAATCGGCTTTAGTACTACTTTGTTTTCAAATGTCATCTATGATTTTTTCACAATTATCCAATATAGTTACAGGTATATTGTTTCTAGTTGTTTCCGTTTGGCGAAAATGTGCTTCTGTCATATAAGTCCACGATTCAGATCTAGTCCTAAGTATTTTATACGATTAGATGGTTCCAATAGGTGATTGTTGAGTGTGACTAAGGGACATGTATCTTTCTTCAAAGTAAAAGTCAGGTGGGTTGATTTTCCTCCTTATTCATAATGCGCCATTTTTATCCAAATTTGCTTGAAATTTCTTAGAAGCACTGACAGGGTTTGGGTGTGTGGCTAACGTCGTCGTGTCGTCGTGTTGTCGATGAATATTAATAATAACGGCTCTAACATACTGCCCTTTGGAACCACCCCTGACCGTATTTAGTACAAATTGGTGTAGTCGTTTCCATATTTTACCGTGAGTTAGCAATCAGTGAGGTACGATGTACAATGGATCTGGCGGGCATTAATCGAGTTTATAGCATAAACCCTTGTGCCAAACCTTATTAAAGAGTTGACTTATGTCTATAAACGCTGTCGAGCAGTATGGTTTGACCTCTAAGGTGCAATTATTTTATTTACCACACTGTGGACCTGTTAGATTGTCCCATTATTGACTTTTGAAGCGAAACTAATGGCTTGGTATGAGTTTCTTGTGATCAAGTATTGGTTTCAGTTGTTATATATACACTTTAGACAACATCGTAAGAAAGGTTAATAGGTCTAGATTATATATTCTGTTTTTTACCAGGTTTTGCAAGCATAATGACTTGCGTTACCTTCTATTTACTGTATTGATAATTTGTGTAATAGCTTTATAAACATTTTCAGCTAACTGCTGCAGAATCTTACCAATACTCAAGTTGAATCCAGGCGCTTTTGCTACATTTGATATTCTTAACTTCTTGAATTTTAATACTTCTCATTGAAGGACACATCTGGTTAGGTGCTTTAAGGAATTACTCAATTTTATTGTCGTTTGCTGCAGCTGATTCTATTGCTAATGGCTGGAAGACGAGTGTTCTGATAGGTGGTATTTTTCTTCTTTAGGTGCCGTATCCTATCGGATGTTGGCAATCATCATTGCTATTCTAACTTTGGACATTGCTGCTCTAAACTTGACGTGCAGTCGTACCACTGGCGTAGGTTTTTAAGCCAGGATATTCTTCTTCTTCCCACGTCTTGTTGTCCATGTATCTTTCCTTGTATTACCAGTTGTAGAATTTGGTATTTGTTCCCTCTCATTACGTGTCCTAAATATTCCAGCTTTCTTTTCTTTATTGTATACAGGAGTTCTTTGTTCTTGTTCATTCGTCGTAGCACCTCCTCGTTTGTCACTCTATCCATCCATGATATTTTCAATATTCGCCGGTATATCCAGAGTTCGAATGCTTCTATTTTTCTGCTAATTTCTTTATTCATGGTCCATGTCTCCATTCCATATAAGAGAACACTGAAAACATAGCATCTGGCTGTCCTCATCCGTATTTCCAAGCTTAAATCCCTGTTGGTTAGAATTTGTTTCATTTTTACAAATGTGGCTCTAGCCATTTCAATACGTGTCCTTATTTGTTTTGTGTATTCCCAATTATCATTCACCCATGTTCCCAGATATTTATATTTGTTTACTCTCTCTATACTCACATTATCTATTCTAATGTCAGGAATGTTCACTGGTGTTTTTGTGATTGCCATGTATTTAGTTTTATTTAAATTCATTCGGAGACCATATTTTCTGCTGATGTCATTTTTCCGTTCAATAAGTCTCTGTAAATCTGGAATATTATCTGCTAACAATACAGTATCATCAGCATAACGTATGTTGTTAATTATCTTTCCGTTTACTACTATACCACCGTTTTCTTCCATTAGTGCTTCTTGAAATATTGCTTCCGAGTATAGGTTGAACAGCATGGGCGAAAGAATACAGTCTTGCCGAACTCCTCTCTGTATTTTTATTTCTTCTGTTAGCTGATTTTCTACTTTGACTGTTGTTTTTTGTTGCCAATATAAGTTTGCAATTATCCGCATGTCTTCTACGTCTATGTTCTTTTGTTTTAGGAGTTTCATTAGTTTATCGTGTCTAACTTTATCGAACGCTTTTTCGTAGTCTATGAAGCATGCGTATACTTCTTTATTAATATCTCTGTATTAGTATGTTTAGTGTGAACAATGCTTCTCTTGTTCCAAAGCCATTTCTAAAGCCAAACTGTGTCTCACTAATATCTACTTCTAGTTTTTTATATATTCTTGCGTGTATGATCTTTAAAAATGCTTTAAGCGTGTGGTTCATTAAGCTTATCGTTCTATGTTCACAACATTCCTTTGCGTTGTTTTTCTTTGGTATTGTAATAAACGTTGAATTCAGCCATTCTTTCGGTATTATACCAGTTGAGTATATGGTGTTGTATAAATCTACAAGAATATTTACTTGGTCGTCGACTATTAGTTTAATTAGTTCAATTGGAACTTCGTCTGGTCCAGTTGCTTTACCGCATTTTGATGTTTCAAATGCTTTAATGACTTCTTCTTTTGCTATTTTGGGGACATGTTCTCCTTCAATAGTTTTATAGTCTTCCTTTCTGTCATCGGCGAATAGTTCTTCAATATATTCTTTCCATCTTTCTATTTTTTGTTTTACATCTAGTATAATTATTCCTTGTTTGTCTTTTAAAATGTTTGATTGTCTCTTCTTGTATGTATCTGTGACATCTTTGATCTTTCTTCACATTCTTGTTTCATCCAATTTTCTTTTTCCGTTTTAATTTTTTTCCTTATCAATTTGTGGATTTCACTGTATTTGCCGTCCTCTTTTATCTTACTTTTTCTTCTCTCTTCCATCAGCTCTAAGATTTCGTCTGTCATCCACCTTTTTTCTTGTTGGTTTTCTTTCGGTGAGTATTTCTTTCGCTGGTTTCATTATCGCATCTTTTATGGTATGCCATCTTGAGTCTATGTTGTCGTTGTTATCCAAGGAGTGTCTTCCCATGTTGCTTAGATTGTTATTTATTTCATTTTAACTTGTGTTCTTATGTTTTCTTCCTTCAGGTGTTGCACTTCTATTCTACTTGTCTTCTTTGTTATTTTATCTTCTTAAGTTTTATATGCATTTTATGACAACAGGATTGTGATCAGACGCTATATACTGTCCCTGGATATGTTTTTGCCGACTTTATACTATTTCTGTATCGTTTTCTAATTAAAACATAGTCAATTTGATTTCGGCAAATATTCTGTGGTGTGTCTTGTGGTGATTTCCAAGTCCATAATCTTCTTCTGGCAGTTTAAAGAATGTGTTGGCTACTATAAATTCTCTTTCTTGGCAAAATTGGATCAGTCTATCACCTCTTTCATTTCGCATTCCAAGACCGAACTCTCCTACATGTTCTCCACTTCTTCCTTTTCCAATTTTGGCATTAAAGTCTCCTATTATTAATGTCACATCGCTCTTTTGGTTAGGGATAGAATGGTGTCTATTTGTTCATAGAATTCTTCTACTTCATCCGCGTTTTCTCATTGGTAGGTGCATAGACTTGGATTATATTTATTTTACCTACTGTGGCACATAGTTGTATTAACATTGCTCTTTCAGATAGTGGTGTGAAACTAGTGACGCTTTTGTTAGCTTCTTTGGTGACTATTATTCCGACTCCATGTTGGTGTTTTGCTTCATTACTGCCTGAGTAGTACATTACTACATTATCTGTTTTTATTTTACCAGCTCCTGGCCACCGTACTTCACTAATTCCGAGAATGTCCAGCTGTAGTCGATTCATCTCTTTGGTTACATTTTGCAGTCTTCCTGCTCCAAATATACTTCGCACATTCCATGTTGCAATTTTCATAGCTGACCCGGGGATTCTTCGCACCCTCTGACCATTGAAGGTCTGCCGGGGACTGAGGGCCGTGGTTTATATGTTCTCAGCCATGATGATTGTACTAGGAAATAAGTAATGAGGTGGTTTCCCGTTGCCTTCCTCATCGCAGTATCATAACCGGTAGGGCCATTATGTGGCCGTCGCCTATGACTATCTGGGGGTAAGCCGTTCCAGAGTCCATCTCCTCCGCCTTAGTCCAGTTGTGGTACTTGCTGCTTCCCAATACCTACTAGTTTTGGTCCGCCCCGGTATTTTATTTCCCGGTACCCGCCATATATGGTGAGCATTCCCCTATCCGCCACCTGGGGAGGCGCCCGATGGGGGACTAGTTACCCCTCACGGGATAGGTGGTATTGTTGTGGTCTTTTTATCTTCTTAGTTGCTTTCCAAAGTAGCCAATGGTTTGCTAAGATCTTCTTATATTGAGTTCTTCTTGATTTCTCTTATCAATGTGTACCTCTGTCGTTGCGTCTTTTCTCCTTAATTCTGTCTTTTACAGTTAATGGGGATTCTTTTTTTATTTCACTTGTGTTGCTCTCCGAAGTTCCTGCCCAAGCGGCATTTTGAATGTTTTTTGTTAGTGTTTTCACAGCACCATTTGCAATGGCGTCTTGAGAAATACCTCTAATTCGATTTCTTTGTCCAGATAGTCTCTGAATAGATCCCAATTTGTTTTCTTGCTGCTAAGGGTTGGTTGCTTTTTGATTAGTAGCACCTCAGAATGCATTTTTAATGATATAGACGAATGATCAGATGAAAAATCAAAACAATTTTACATCGCGACACTTAGCATCAACACATTTGATTATATAGAAGTCTAGAAGATTCGGATTTTTTCAGATTTGTGGGTCAATAAGTCGGCTTCTCTGAAGATAATTATCTAGTTATTTATTTTCATTATTCTAATAGTTAGAACCCAAACGCTGATTTTGGGAGTTATAGTCTCTTCCAGCCAAAGTTTTCCTTTTTAATATTACTTTATCACAGACTTAAGTTCTGCCATTCCATTTGTTTGTTGAGGTGGTGTCATCGGATATAATTGATTGCTATCAGAATTGACTTAATTTTGCTATCTAGCTCGTTGAGCATAGGAAACACCCTGTTGAAGGTTATGTTGAATATTAATATTTTCTTTATGTATGTCATTTTTGTCGTATTTTCAGATACAATTCTGTTCGATTTATACATCTTGGATTCATTTGACAGAAATTCTTTGTGCATCTAAACTGCTGACATTTGGTATACTGAGCGATACTACTTTTAAGGTGTGGTATTGCGATCTCCACAATTATAACAAAAAATATTTAGATCATTTGTGCTCTTGCGGACATTGTGGATTTTAGACGTAACATGTGACAACAAACCGACCTAATTTAATTTAAATAATCTTTCTATGCTTTCTTATACAGTGTGGTCAATAATAGATGTTTGTAAGTATTTGCTTTTTAAAAAATAATTAAAGAAAGTAGATCAGTGCCATCTATCATCCTAATAGTTAGGCAATTGAAGTTTTGTAGCAAATCATTGGTAAACATGGAATCCTTCATTTTTGAAGAAAAAGATTGTATATAAATTTTACGAATTTGTGTCATAGTCCGACAGGCCTTTAAGGAATCTCCTTTAGGCAACAATAAAAATTTTGAAAGGACGCTAAGTAGACCAAAAGGATAAATTAAATTTCGGAAAATTTTTTCGGTTGATTTTATGCAGGACGGTGCGAGGCCGGAAGTTTTTTCCATACTTCTGGGTAATTTTGGAACACGTGTCATAGGCGACCTACCCTTCGATAATTTTGCTAGTGATGGAATTAATTGGCAACCATATTCCCTTGACATAAACCACATGATTTTTTTCTGTGAGGATGCCTGAAGGATCGAGTTTAGAAAGGGTCCTAAAATAGCCATAAAAAATTAATCTTGTTGTTAGTCAAGGTTTCACGTTTTGAAAACTAAACTTTAGGCTATGCTGGATAAATTTGGAAAATTGATCCGCTATGTGAGAAATTATAAGCAAATTTCTAAAATGTGATTGGTTTAAAAAGAAGAATAGGTGTGGCTTAGGGTTTCGACGTAAGAAACATGTTGAGACTTGTTTACATCTGTTCAAGCAAGTCAGCTAGAAGCCGGTTTCTTTTTAGATATAACATTTGTAATAAAATAACAAATATGGACGAATATAGTTAAAGAACTACATATTTCAGGCAAACACTTTATTGAATATTTCTCGAAATTCTAACGTGATGGGACAATAATGAAAATATTTTTGAATTTACATGAAAAAATATACCCCTTGCACGCAACAGAATGTAGGAAAAAGACTTTGTTGACCAATGTTAGTAACAATATTTGAAATTTAATTTGCCCTGTATGTATGAGTGTCTAGTGCATACTGATTATTGTTTTTTTTTTTGGATAAATGAACATTTTGAAAAAAAGGAGTTTCTAAATTTCGAAAATATTTAGAGGTGTCTGGTATTTTCAACGCAAAATGTTTGTTCGATATGCATTAAACGTAATGCATATATGGGTGGTCATGCAGCAGCCAATTGGTGGCAGGGGAGCTGGGGGCTGCAGGGTTCCGGAAGCTTTCTTCCTCCGGCCGTGCACCTGGCGTCCTCCTTTCGACATTGTTGCACAACGCGACATAGTTAAGCCGGCGCCGGCCGCCACCATAACATCGTCGAAATTGCTCGCCGAAAGCGGCAAGACGCCTGCTGCACTCCCCGGCATTGCCGGTCTCGTCGCGTGTCTGCGTTTCCTCGCCCGAGGGGGACGACGGGTGGGCCGGTGACTGAGCGGTGAGTCATCGCGCCCGCGACTTGCGGCCCAAGCCGCGGGCTGCGCCATGTCCACCGGCCAGTCGCCTGATGACAGCGCGGTGTTTGGTGGCCTGCTTGTCCTGCATCTGCTCTGCCGTGGGTGTCCCGAGGGATCCTTCTGACGGGAAGGAAGCGGTAGGTTGGCTTTGTTTCGCTAGTCGTTGTCTGCCCGGCCGTGATAAATTGCTCGCCGCGATAATGATTATGATGGCGATAATAATCCACCGGCGACAAGATTAATGCCGAATAGGGAGTTGGTTATTTATTATAGAACTAACGGATGTTGTGCCATGAGGAAACTCGAGTGCAATTTTATAGTCTGTTTGCTTGTTTAATCGCTAATGGCATAACGCGCGCTATCGCCGGCTTGGAATGGTCCTGTGAGTCACCTACAATATTGCCGGCGAATAAAATTTATCGGGCGCAATTGAGCAAAATGGATTAAAATCGTCTTTGTCGTTCTTCCTCATGACTGAAGCCGGAGTATGCCGACAATAAACTTTTAAAAGTGATAATTAGTACGCTATCGCCTTGAGTGGTTTTGCCATTTTTGAGTCTGACTTTACGAACGTTATCGTGTTGACTTTCTCATTAATCGAGATACAAATAATTTAATTGCCTTTGGTTTCAAACCAATGCACAGTTATTTGGCAAAACTTAGCTAAGACTGCGTTTTGAAATAAAGATAAATTTTGGTATAGTCATTTATCAAGTTACCCCAACGGAGAAAAAGTTTCGAGACTTGTAAATACCAAAAATATATATTAACGAACAATATTATCAATTAGTATGGTATGAAGTATCGTATCCTGAGACAGATTAAATAAAAACTTCGGAATTAGAACGAAAAGTTTTTGTAGTATCGGAAAAAAGTTATTTTATTTTCATTTTAACTGGTGACGTGGATGAGATTTTTAATTTTTTAAGGGGGATAGGTTATTTATACAGTTTTTAGCCAAAGATAATCAAACTAGCTATTTTTTTGCGTTATTGCTTATTCATGCAAAAAATCAGATGTCAAAAGTCATACACTTTCATACTAAATTTTGACTCATCATTTTATATAGTTGAATACAGCAATTTAGTGTGTCATGGACGGTAATCGCAAGACTTTTTGAAAATTCTTCAAGCAGCCATCCCTTTCATTCATAGGAGTATGTATATTCCTGAAGGTGTTTTTAATATGTGATGTGCTAAATCTGACAATTTATCTATGCTATGCTGATATGGAATAGTAACGTCGTAGCGACCCCTAGCAAAACTAAACTGTTCGGGATAGTGAGACTAAACCGGCATAATTTATTCTTTTATATAATAATAATATGTTAACTTGGGGCCAAAATGGTATCATGACTATCACAGGATAAAGCTCAAGTTTCTTATCTTCCATTATTTATAATTCTGTTTAATTTGTGTTCTATTTTGGTTTTTTTTACTGATTTGTGGTCCAACATATTCTGTTTGTGGTTTATTTTCTTACTGTTTAACTGTGATGTGGAATGCGCTAAATTGGCAATGCTATTGCTTTGTTTGGCTATCTTACTGTCCGTTAGATCATCTCCTTGTTTATTTAGGAAACAAACGAAATCTGGGAATCCTTTTGATCTTAACTGTAGGACTCGTGAAATTCTAATTTAGCAATAGCACTCCGACAGTAACAGCAAATATTTGAATTCCAGAAATTCAAAGCAGCCTCGTTCTAAATATGTCTAATTCATTACCTGTTTCCTCTTTTCCGTTACTTTTTAAATTTTTTTGTAAAACTTTGTTATACTTAACATCACAATTAAAAACCGTAAAATTAATAAACATTTTAGTTTAACTTAAGTTATTACGTTGCTTGAATCCTAGTTTCTAACATATCTTGCTCACTACACTTTTATACAAGCTCAAAAGCTTTTTTTGGTTTGGTCCTTTGTAGATCACCATTTCGTTTTTTTTTATTTTTGAGTTTTCTTCAACAGTAGTCTATACGTTTTTATATTTTAATTTTAATTCCTCGTTTTTCACATTTAAACTTGTCGCTCAGATTAAAGCCCAAGTATTTGACCGTTTCTTTGCGTGAAATCGTGTTATTATTTAATTCTACTGAGTAATAATATATTTTTCTGTTTCTAGAATTGACCTGAACAGATACGCGCTCGTTTATCTTTATATGCTATTTCTTGGTCCATGCTTTTGTTATTTATTGCGCTTTGGAGATTACCTGTTATTTTGTCTATGGTGTTCTCTATTGCTAAAAATGTAGCATCACCAGTAAATGTGACTAAGTTAATGTCATTTGTTACTGGGATATTATGTGTGTATAACAGGTAAACCACTGGTTCCAGCACGCTTGAGGCACTCCTACATTTATTGTTTTAATTTCTGAGCATACGTCTTCTTGCTTAACTCTGAAATTTTACTGGATACTGTACTGGTAAGCCCCCTTTTAATTTCATGATTAGGCGTTCATGCCAGACATTGTCGAATGTTTGAGCCACGTCCAGAAAATTTTGTTTCTCTTGGATTATTTTTTTGTCCTTCTTAAAACAGTTTTTCAAATAATTTTGACATCGTGTGCTTGTGTGATTTTATTTTATTTATTCATTTTCCTGGATTTAGAATCATTATCTCTTTTGGCATTTTCCACCTAATAGGAACGTATTTTAATCTAAATGTCGCATTTATTATATACCTAAGTTTAACTGTGCCTTTTTGACAGTTGTTTTAGTATGTTTCCAGTAATTAGAACGAATCCTGAGCCGTTTTTGTAATTGATTTTTTTATTTCTTTGGCTACTTCTTCGGGCGATACTTCTATTTCTTGGGTTTCTTGTATTACATTTGGTTCTTCGTTAGATTGGAAGATGTTTTCTAGGTATGTGGTAAAAAATCTGCTTTTTGTTTACTGTCTCCTTCCCAGGCGCCATCTTCGGCTCATATGAGTGGGATTTGTTTAATTGCTCGGTTTAATGTCTGTGTAGTTTTACAGAGTGAATAATCTGTACTTTGGTCATCCGCTAATTCATTTAGGTAGCTGTTAATGGTCTAATTTTTGCTTTCCTGAATTTCAGTTTTTATCAAGTTATTTAATTTATTTTTACCTGCTCTTGTTTTTTACCGTTTATTCATGGCCTTTATTTATTTCTTTTTGGGATAATTGACACTATTCGTTTTTTAAATTCCTGGTGGATTATTCTAAGTTGCTTTCTAGATGTTTATCATGAATTTATTTGATTGATGTTTTAGTTGCTGTACTGTATTCTATTCTTTCGCTGAATTTTAATTGTAAACTTTGTTAATACCAGATTTGGTTGCTTAATTACTATATTTTCACTAAGTGTTAATAGGATTGGAGAAAGGTCGAATAAATATTTTTGAAATAAAAAAATCCTGGAGGTCTGGATTTTATTGATGTCAATTGGTCAGTAAATGGGTTTTCCAGTTGAATACTACTTTCCATTTAATTCTGTTTGATGTAGTTTTTTGGCCTTTTTGTTGTTAATCGTGAACCTTAACGAGTATGTTTAGCAGTGGAGTCGTCTCTTATGATAAATTTTCTCCATATTTTTTAAAGCTTACTTTATCGTTTTGGTAATGTTTGAATTTTCTCTGCTTTACATCTTTCTCTTTCATAATAAGTTATGTTATTTCTCTTACCAAGTTTTGTGGATGCGATACATGTCATTTAAGCCTGATAATCATTTGATTCGTGAAGCTTGGTTAGTTTATCAAGGATAGTTTTGCTAATCTCTTCTTATCTTTTTCTTGTTTTTCCATTTTATTTATTAATTTTTGTAGCAGCTTTGTTCCGCCTGCCACGTGATTAGTTAGTTGTTTTAGTGTTTCGCTTTTCTGTTACTTTTTTATTGACGGATTTATTTCTTTAAAAATAAGAGATGTAACTAAAAGATTAGCTTTAGAACAATTTTATTTATTGAGTTGTTGGGTTTTAATGTTAAATTATTTTTTGAGATTCTTCACTATGATTCTTAACATTTTACTCATTTTCCTTTTGCAAAAACATTTGGATTTGCTTTAGAGTAGCGTAATTACTTTGTGTGTTAGGTCTTTATTCTGCGGATCTCTACTTCAAGGCCTATTACGGGGAACTATTATTATTATCTCTAGGTGGTTAATAACATTTCTTGTTTTCATAAAACGCTATTATAGAGCCACCTATTTCTTCTTTAAGAAATGAAAATTGTTTGAACCATATAGGGTGCGATTTGTACAATTGTATTTGAATGTACATCCTAATGGCTTGGTATATTTTTCAAATTATTGCATACAAATTAATTCGTGTTGTGTGAGCACAGTTAAAATATAAAATATCTTAAAAATCTGCTACCGAGGTACTTAAGTCCGTATAGATTTCACGAACTAAATCCATTTGTCATTTTCAATCACCATTTTCTGGTAATGTCGAGGGGACATCAATGTTGAATTGAGTTGTGTAAGACCTGTGATAATCTAAAAGACGGAAAACTTCCAGATCTACTTTGGTAAGAGTAGCCATGATGAAGTTTATTTCATTTGTTTAATGTGTGTGGGTACACTTAAAAGGAATCGATTGTGGCTTGGTATTTAGCGATTAACGCCGTCTTATTTAAACAAATTGGAAATTGAGTTGGCATTTCTTCGATATCATGTAAACAATTTATGGTATATGAGAAAGGCAAATGTGATAAGCGATTGGACAAGATTGATAGTGAAATACTTCTTTTGGAGGAACATAATCTTTACAATCTGCAATTCTAGTAATAAACTTCTACTTCGCTAGACTTTTAAAAACCTCATACTTTGAAAAACAAAATTTGTAATATAGTTTTAATTTGATAGTCATTACTTATGGAAGTGTTAAATTTATTTTTTGCATGCAGACACCTGGTGAAAGGGTATGATAGCCCTTGGTAGAATTTGTCTTTTAAAATTAAGCGTCATTCTGATGAAGCTTTTGCTCTCTCTCCCAAATTACATGACAGAGTACTTTTAGTTTTCCTTTCAGTTACCAGATATTACATCATTTAAGGTTAATGTTAACTATAGAGATAAGCTTCAGAAGATGTCTTGATAAGAAAAGGGTTGAAAAAGTTTATGTGAATATATTACCGAAACTCCATTTGTTTCACGATAAATGCCAATGATGTTCTTCATAATGTTTATCACTAGTTATAGTGTGTTTATAGTTTTCTTTTCATTTGCAAATTTACTCTTAGGTGGACGTATGTTATACAGTGCTGTTAAAATGGCTCGTTGTTCGTATAAGAAACAAGCAAACAGATATGGTTTACACGTATGGATAAACGCTTGGAAATTGTTGAGTATTGTGGATGGACTCTATTTTCGAACTTGTATGCCTTTTTCTATCAAGAAACATCTTAAGTTTGTTCTTGTATACACTATTTATATTGTTTTGCCGATATGAACAACATTATATATATTGCTCCTGACTATTAGAAAAAATGCGGAGTTTTAAATGGGATAACTTAAACAAGATAAGTTATCTTTACATTATAATATAATTACTATGGAAGACTACTGTCTTCAACAATCTTAATTCTTCGTTTTTGAAGAATTTTGTACTATTGGCAGCCTTTGCGGATTATTTAATTCTTCAATTCTTTCTGAAAAGTATCATAAGATTTTAGTGCTATTGTTTAGCAAATTGAGGATGAACCGCATCTATTTTGAGAAAATTCTCGACGTTTCGGCATCGGCTTTGATGCCATTTTCAAGATTACCTCTTCACTCGGGGTCTCAATGTGCCTACTCCCCAAGGAGAGCTATGAGTCTTTGAATAAGACTGAGCTTTCGTGTGACCTGCTTGATCTTTTATAGGGCTGGAAGTGAAAGTTTGTTTGGGGAGATGCGTTGGGTTGGGAAAAGTTTGTAGGATTAAGGGTGTTGCGTAATTGGCGGTGCGGAGCAATAAGGGACTTTCACATGACAGGCAAACGCTGGCTGTCATCTCTTCTGTTGAGGCACATGGGCATTTTTCTATTTCAATTGCCTCACGTACTATTCTGCTCGTGACATGGGAAATGGGGGCAATGGTTTTAGCCCCAGAGAAATCAATTTTGTGGTCTGTTTCTTTGCTGTGTTTGGCAAGTGCCGAACCATTATCGCCTTTCCATACGGCCAAAGAATGCTCGTATATTCGGTTAGATATTTGCCGATTTGTTTGACCTATGTAGGTCATTTGGCAGTCTCCACAAGGTATTTCATACACTCCTTGAGATTCATTGGGGCAGTGATCGTTTGCTGAGCGGATAAGCCCAGATATTTGGTTGTTGGTCGTAAATATATATATATATATATATATATATATATATATATATATATATATATATATATATATATCCTGCCCCAAAAGTATTGACTCCTAATAAAAACAGTTATCATAGCCGCTATATTTTCTGGTAGCCCTTGAGTTGACTGTAACGCGCATGCGTGAATGAAGACAACTTTATTGGTTGAGTCAATTGAAAGTTGGATGAGTGAGATGTATATGATTGGCGCATTTACAACGACCGAGCAAGGCAACACATCAAATCTTGTACGAAGCTAGAACATTCGTCTACTGTAACCATTCGAACGATTCATCGGGCTTTCGGGGACAATTCAGTGAGTGTAGCTCGATTAAAGGTAAGTGAAGATTGATAAATTTTACTGCAAGTGACTCGTCCACCCTATTGTCAGATTTCATGTTCCACGACTTTCAGTTGTTCGTAAAACTTAAATTATCTTTGAAAGGGAAGAAATTCCAAATTGACAGTGAAATTTAATTCAATGTGACGAGGCAAGTTTACCTAATTCTAATATAGGACTTTGAACAATGGAAATTTCTACCATTTTTACTAAATATATAGATTTTTTATTATTGTATTTGTAATTTTTTGTATTATGCAGCTCTATACTTTCGGATTCCCCCATCAAGCTAACTATCGTTTAGGTATGCCATTGAAAAACTCGTTGATATGATGATCAAGTGGTTTATAAGTCACCTCCGAACGATTATAGTTTTAGAATAGGTATATATAATTCCTATATCTTCTTAGTATGGCACATACTTACACATATATTGCACAGCCCGCAAAGGTTTTCTTTTGTCTACTTCATTCACAATCTGTCTAATTTAATTCTGCAATGCGCAGGAGGACCCTCATATTTTATCCACGGCAGTTCTGATTTTCTCGATGTTACTGATGTTGCAATTTTTGGCGATATTATTAATTATAACGATCACTTCAAATTAAGTTACTCTTATGGTATACTGTGGCCAATTAATTGCGACCTGCATTGTTTTTTATATGCGATATTATTTTATAATTTCGTTATTTCGACATAATTGGAACTAAGGCGGGCGGATATCCACAAAACGCAAAAATGATACTGTGGTCGTTGGCTTTGGCTCATTAATTCATTGGATTTGTTTACCTGCTGACGTATTTTATGGCCTGGACTATTTTAATGTCCGGAAATGAGAATGTTTTGCGCCGAGCATTCCAAAATTTGACTATTCGGTTTTAAGGAAGTGAGGGTTATCTTCAATGGGATTTAGTAATTTCGAAAGTGATTATAAATAAATATTTGTCGCATACTAATTGTTGTTATAGCAGATTGTTCCGCATGAATTGGTCAAATACGCTATCACGTGTTGTACGTAATTAGTTCTAATTGCTATTTTCCGTTGGTGTTTCCTCAACATTTCTTTATTTATCGCTCTTGGGCAGTAACTCGGCTGTTTAATGTCATAACAAGAATTTAATACGTCTCCACACAAAGGAAGTTAGCGCAAATTATTATATTACCTAATCCAGGAAAACCTGTTGAGGAGCAGTCATGTATGTCGGTAGCTTGCTGCGAGTCTTGTCAAGGTTATTTAAGGAACTGCTCTTGGTCAACAATAAAACCATTGCCCGACAAGCATTGCTTCACTTAGCTTTATATAAGCACGTTACCATGCTACATCATGATGTGTCTAGTATGTTGTAAAAGATTTGCGAAGAAAGGCGATTGAAATTATTATGAAATTTTGAAGATTTTTGAATTTTGGTATTGACAGACAGAATTCAGTTTTCATTATTGAAAGATTTAAATTTAATTTGCTATTTGTAAATCTTCAAAGTCAACTAACTAACAATGGGATTTCGTCTTGAATGATTTTAGTAGATGCTATCTATCTATATTTTTATTTTATTTTATATCCGTTTTATGCACAATACTCTACAAACCTGTTTAAGGGAGAATTAAGACCGACCCATCACTTTTGTTGCTGAAGAGTTAAGAATAGAACCAACATAATACTTCAGAGTTATATCAGTTATAAAAACGTGTATCTCCTCGGACACAAATCTCTTCTTACGCCTGAATGCAAATGATTGATACCAAGATAACACAACGGTTTTGAGGCTTTTAATGAAAGGGCGTTTTATTACTATAAAATTTATTAGGTAAAGCCCAAAACGGATGCAGTTCGCGATCTGAAAATAGACGAACTCTGTTTACGAGTATTCCATTCATCCCGGTCTTCATTTAATTTCACGACGAGGCGCGTCTGAAACCCGTGTAAGATCATGAAATATTCATGCAATCATTTCCGAGCCACCCGCGGCCGTCGTCCGCCGTTCGCCGGCGACCATTCGTTTCCGGCGATTTCGCATGCAGATTCGCGAGCTTTTCGCCTGCACGATACCTGCCCGGGGGGCAAGCGCCCATCAATAACGGCGATTAGGCCCCAATTACAGCGTGCGTGGGCCCTTTGCCAGAGGAAAGCTGGGGCGCCGCGCGGCACCGGCCGCGCCTTCTCTTAAGCAGCGGACCAGCGTTTCAGGCGCATTGTTTTACAGTATAATGCATGTGTAATTTAGCACGTACGTGCTGGGGCCCCCGTAAAGGATGGCTTGCTAACCACATCCTCCGCCTTATATGGGTTTGCTTCGTACCACCCGACGCTCTGCGGCCGCTGCTTCTCGCCCGATCGCAGGGGCCTATAGAGTCGCCGGAGACGATCAATTCATTGAGTGCGCGGAAGTGGTGAAACTGAAGTGATTGTTATGCCAGTTTTGTAGATTTCGTCTCTTTGATTTTGGTAAGGTTTCTTAGTTAGATTGGATGATTGGAGTTGGTAGTTGCTCTATAATTATTAGTTGTATAAGTTCTCAGCTTTTTTCTGCAAAATTAAAGTTTTATTTAAAAACAAACAAAAAAAGCTTAAGTATCAAAGTATTCTCCGTTGGCATCGATGATCTTTTGCCATCTTTCGGGTAGCTTGCGAATTCCTGGTGATAGAAGCTCACCGGCTTCGAGACGATAAAATTATCGATGCATTTTCGGACTTCTTCTTCTGTTTTGAAGTGCGTGTCAGCCAAGTGATGCTGTAACGACCGGAATAAATGATAATCGGAAGGGGCCATGTCTGGGCTATATGCCGCATGTGGGAGAAGTTCCCAGCCTAACGCGAAGATGTGTTCTTGCGTCGCCTTCGCAACATGTGGTCGGGCATTATCATGGAGCAGGATGACTTTGCGACTTCCTTGTCCAGTAAATGACCTTTTCTTCGATTGCGTCGCTCAAATTGATGAGTGCTGTTGGTAGCGATCCGCCGTAACTGTTTCACCTGATTTCAAGAGTTCATAGTACAGCACACCTTTCCAATCCCACTAGATACAGAGCAAATTCTTTTTGGTGTGGATATTGGGATTTGAGTCGATGTCGAAGGTTTGCCAGGGTCTATCCATGATTTTTTGCGCTTCGGATTGTCGTACAAGATTCATTTTTCATCGCCCGTAATCATTTTATGCAGAAAATTCTTTTTTCGGTTCCTTGAAAGCAAATGGAGTGCGGTGTCACGCCGTCGATTTTTGTTGTCTTCGGACAGTTTATGCGGAACCCATCTGCCTTCCTTTTGTATCTTACCCATTGCATGCAAACGTATGGAAATGGCTGGCTGAGTGACGCCAAGCTCTTCTGCAAGCTCTTTTTCAGTTTGCGCATTGTTTTGGTCCAGCAATGTCTGCAGCTCATCCGTGTCAAATGTTTGAGGGTGTCCAGCGCGTGGTTGATCTTCAAGACTAAACTCTCCTCCACGAAATCTTTGGTACCACTTTTTGCACGTCGTTGCTTGACTTACAGCATTCTCACCGTATGCACCACAAATCATTTCGGTGGCTTCAGCAGCGTTTTTTTTAAAGATGAAACGCGAAGTGGATAGAAAATCGAATATGCTCTTTTGTGATTGCCATCGTGAACACAGCTGATTATTGAGGTTATGTGCATCAAACGTCAAATCGCATGATGTTTCGAAAGACCGAATGTCATTGTTTTAAAACCGCAAGAGAGCGGACTAATACGTTACATGTAAACGGTGATTTGCGTCCTGTGAAATCTAAATCTGAGAACTTATTTATACACCTAATAATTATAAAGGAAGTTTTTAATCTTTAATCAAAGTTGACAAGTAGATAGTGTAGGTAGAATCGCGAAGTTAGATGGCAGAACAGCTGCGGTGACAGATTGTCCTATATTGGCAATCGAAGTTAGTTAACCTTAGTTTCGTTAACTTTAATGTTATAGAAATTGCATGCCATTGGAGCGCCCTCAATTTTTTACTTAACTCTTGGTTGTCATTCCGTGGTTCATATTAAATAATCACATACGATCATTTGATTAATAAATTCTTGATGAAAATTCTGACCTTTTTTACACGTCCATTATCTTCCACCAAAATTGACATTGCTACAAACTGAGGTTTTAAAAATCTGATTTACTAGTGTGGTGTAAATGCTCTCTTGGTGGTCAATAAGTATTGCATCGATGCGTTTTGGTAATCAGTTTTGCAGTTTAACACTTTGTTTTTTTTTTTTATTTGCTTTCTAATTTGATGCGGGTTCATCTTCGTTGATGGTATACCGGTATAAGCTTGGAATTCTCATGTTCTCGAAACTACAAAGACTCATTAATAGTATCCTTTTCAAGCTGTTCCTCGCTTGACCCTTTTTTTTATTAATTGTTAATGTATTAGTGGCCTATATAGAATTTTATGATTTGAATTGCGCGCAGTTTGAATTCTGTACACACAAGTTTGCATTTGTACAGTTAGTATCTAAAAATATGTCAAAGTTCACTAAAGACCACCATAAACTTAGTACATTTGTGGGCTGGCTTTTAGAGAACACTATAGTTTATGGTGATTTTTCCAAAAACATTTTGTGAATCGTCAAAATTGGCGCATCTGGGGTAGTGAAAATCCACGTGCTATTCCCGAAAAACTAATGCATCCACAAAAATGCGTTGCTTACTATGAATTGTGAGCTGGAGGAATCATCGGTCCGTACTTTTTTGAAGACAAACTTGACAACGCTATTACTGTCAGTGGCGTAGGCTATCGGGAGATGATAAACAATTTTTCTTCAGTTTGAAATTGAGTGATATGTGGTTTCAACAAAGTTGGAGCCACATGTCACACAGAACGTGTAACGCTCACTTTACTTCAAACCAAATTTCCTGGTCTTGTTATCTCGCAGAGAGGTGACATCATTGCCCACCGCCTTCTTGCATTAGACTTTTCCTCTGGTGCTATTTGAAGGACAAGATTTATGTCAACAAACCTGCTACGATACTAGGGTTAAAAGAAAACGTCAGACGTATAATTGCTGAAATAGTCTCATTTATGGGAAAGAATTTTCAAAAACTTCGCTTAAACAATGGTCAGCGAAATAATGGGGCATATTTGGTCATCACATTCTATAAGTAACTGCTAAGTCTGCACTTTACACTACCAATATTTTGTGTTCTATTCAGGAAAAATATCCTATAGTTCAACTTGGATCGTCCTCTAGAAAAATAAAAGCAAATGAGTACCAGAACAACGCAATGTATTACTGTACCACCTATTTTTAATCCGATAAATGCGTGCTGAATATACTAGGCTTAAAAAAGTTCAATTAAGTAAACAAAATTTCAATTTAGAGAAACAGATTCCGAGTTGCCAACTTATTGCTAATTTATAATATAACAACAATTTTGTTATCGTAGACGTTTATGAGTCGGCGAAAGGTCACTAGCATATTTTTTTATATAATTAATGTTTTCCTTTCCGATTAGCAAAATATTTTATAAATAATCTTTGACCTTTACTTTGTTAACGGCTACTGGAGTGCCGTTATTTTAATCCAACGTAAATAAATTAATATTTTGTTGTTGATAAGCCAAGTTTAGAGATATTTTGTATTATTCTGACTTAAAAGGAAATGGACGTTAATAATAAAAAAACTTAAAACGTCTTTTTTTATTGGTACTTCAAGGTCACACTAACTGATTGTATCTGTTAGTGTCATATTGAAAGAAATTGATTCAAAGTTTATTTCTTAATGTAATTTGTTCAGAGCTTAGTGAATTTCGTCTAAATTTATGTGACATGCATAAGCAATTTTACTACATTCTTTCTTCATTATATGTAAAACCTACTATCGTGACTAATTGGCTCATGAATACCCAGCCCAATCCCTTCAAATGTTAAATTTGGGAAGCATATTTTTCCATGACGTTATATCTACCACAAAAGGGCTTTTAATGAAAAAAATGGAGTAATAATGCTTCTCACGGATTCTTTAATATCTTTCGAGTCCAATGAGTTAACGAATTGTATTTTTCTTGTAAGAGCTTTCTATAATACTATCGTAGGAGAACAAATTCTTGCAGAACGATTCCACAAAATATTTTTGAATGTCTTTAATCACCTCGTGCTATACACGTAGGGCTAACGAATAGTAAAGTCTCTTGAGGTTTTAGTGACCCGAGTTTTTTGGTGCAGCTTTGGCTGCAGCTTACTGTGCTTTGTACAAAGTAAACGGGAATTGATCGATTGACTGAGCGAGAAAGCATAGGAACCAGGTGAACGATGATATTGAATGTATAAGGCAGTCGAAATGGGAATTTAGGATTTTGTTCTATAACTACTAAATGCGGGCAAACCCAATCTAAAATCTACATTCATCAAAATCAAAAGTTTACATCGTACTTAGATATTTTGGTGAAGTTATTTGTGAAAGAATCCGAAATATTATGGTGGAAAACGTAAGATATAAAAAAAACTTCAGTAATGCGGATAATTAACGAAACAAAGAAGAGACATTTTTTATAGCCAACCAAGATATATAATAAATAGATCTATTAAGGAAGAAAAATCAAAACATAATTCTCTTAATCACAGCTTACGTAGCAGATCAAAAACCAAGAAAATACATTAGGAAACGGTCTGCAAAATATGGCAGGTTTTGTAACTGATGGCTACGAGTGCAAAAGGTCTCTACAAACATATAATGAAGAGAAAACGTCAAAAGAACTTTATTAGACAAACTGAGCTATAGAAACATGATTAGGACCGATCTACGATGATAAAGAAATGAATAAAATTCCAAATTGGATTTCGCATAAAAAAAACGAAACCCACTTGTTGATTACGCAAAATTAACTAATAATTTTAAATGAGTGCAATCTTTTTTATATGTAACTATTACAAAACTTTTGAGTATGTTCAGATTCTGATTCTTCTACATAGGATTAATGTTCAAGAAAAAACTTTTTCATGTGGCTCACAAATGCATTATCATGTTCATCGTATTGTGTGAAAAATGTATTAACAGTCCATTTTTATTGTGATACAGTTTTAAAAAATCCAGGTAATTTATCAAGTCCTAGATAATTAACAGTAAAAATTGTGGGAACTACTAATTCATAAAATCCTACCAAGTCCGATACACCACAGGGCAGTGTTCTGGAGCCTACGTTATATTCGCTGTACACATTAGACGTCCTGCCCAAAAACCAATTCAACGATGATAGTTACATACACCGATGACACAACGATCTGAGTTTCAGGACCCTAATTTTGCACCAGAAATCTACAAAATTTCTTAAATCAACTCGAACGGTGGCTAACAAACTGGTGAATGAGAACAAATCGATTCATTTACGCTCAAAAAAGAAACTTGCCCTACTGTCACACTGTATGGAAACCAAATACTTATGCCTAGTTCGAGCATCTGTACTGAATTTTCGACTCTTTACCTAATCCCTCTCGTTATCTGTGTATTTGCTTCAGTTTTCAGGAAGAACGAGGTCGATAAACTCGACTTTTCTCGATATCTTTATCAGAAGTGTAGCGGATATCGGTTAACTTTGTTAATCCTATTATATACACGACAGTATCTTCCTGGTGTATTTGAACGTGCGATTTTCTCCCATAAAAAATTAATTTTTTTGTCGTAGGCCACAATCTGGTACGATCAACGACAATATAAGCGTCCGTTCTTGTTTTCAGCTGTGAGTATGTAAGCACCTCAACAGCTTTCCTTGTAAATTATCTCCAGACATCTAAAAATAGCTTGGCATATTATTCCGAAGTTATCTTTTAAACTTTAATTTTGTGCGACAGCATTCTTGTTGCAAAAGTCGTTTCAGTTTCTCATCTTCAACTTTCTTTGGTTGTGTAGGATATTCGAGATGACCGTGTACTTCAAAATATCCACTCCTAAACTATTGGAATTGGTTCTTTTAGATACAGTACGAAACAGTATTCTTCCCTAAAGCCGCAAAACTTCAGGATTTAGCGGCACAATGATTTCTATATTATGTTGGTTGAACAAGCAGACACTTATTGCGATTGTAAGTAAAATTGACAAGTGGCCCTACACTATGACTATACTATATACATTTGAATCGATTTGAAATTGAGTGGTCGACAATTAAGTTTGTCATTACACTTATAACTTCTACAACTTGGAACAAAGTCAGAAGTGCCCTAAAATTAGTGTCATATTAATGTTTTTGTATACAACGATAAATTGTATATTGAAAGAATCATTTATATATGATTTGATTATTTGTTTACGATTATATCACCATCATCAGTTCTTTCAAGCTCCTCTTATAAGCATAGGTCTCCAGTGGTGATTTATGCCCATTTTTTTTGTCTGTGATGTCACTTACGTCTATATTGTTATTATATATTATTAGAGAACAAAATTGTTTTAGTAAAGATTCAAAGCACTTTGGCTTTCATTAGAATTTCAAATCCTACAGTTTGTTATTGAAGGGTTGCCAATTTCGAGGTTTTTTGAGTGTCTCTGAAATTACACTTTGACTCCAACGATACCTATTGAATTTTCAGTTTATCTTACGTAATCCATAGAACAAAAATATTATTTATAATGTTTCTGAAGTAATGGAACGTGAACCTAACATGGACTTGTGGAACCATTAAATTTTGAACTTTTTATAGTATTTCGCAATCACAGTGACCGAGCAACCTCGAAAACCCGTGCACTCGCTGCAGTCATGTGCTCTTTTTAGCGAACGTTCTGTGAATTTCATTTAAAGTAAGTGGCATGTTTATGTCGTTTGCTCTTTAAACGGTCCCTGATTCATCCAGCACTGACTAATCCTTACAGGTGTTGCATAATTTTGCAAAACGGCCTCGCGTTCGGATTCCACGCTCAGGTTAAGAGGATGGAAATTCATTCTAGGCGAGCACCACCCAAATATCCTCAACCCGAACATTCCAGCTTTGTTGCTAATTGTAGATCTGACGCAGCGGGGGAAGTATTCATGCTAACTGGGCGTTGGCGCGTTAATTTTAGCGGCCCATGACTGGATTGAGAATTTCTCGAATATTTCTGAAAATTCTGGCCGTGTGATGTTCGCAGCTGGCCCCGCGGTTCAACTACTTGCAGATTTATACAGCAGCTTCTAGTCATCTGTGCAGAGTTGTCGAATTAAAGCCAGTCCTGTACTGAAGTGCGTAAGTCGGTGGTCCCAAACATTTTTTGTTTTTTTCCGTATGATTAATCCGAAATCAATGTTGAATGATTATAATCACCTTGGCATCTTAAAGATCGGAACAAATCAGAAAATATTAAGTGTGAAACTTAATTCTTAGCCCCACAACTTCAATGTTTATAAGTAGATTATGTAAACTTATAATTAACTGTGGCCTGCTTTATACATTTACACAATTTTAGAATTTATATTACCATTAATGTCTACTGGGGATCTCTTTTTTGTATTTTATTTATTTGTATTCTTTTTTGCAATCTTCTGAGTGTTTCAACAGTTTACAATTTTTTTTGTTCTTGCCTTTTTTTAATATTAATATTAACATTAATCTTGGGAACTTTCTTTTGATTGTTCTCGGATCATTTTGTTGCACCAAACTTATGTAAGGCGTTGAACATGGTGTCGCAATTACAATAAATTCAAGTTGGTCGTTTAATATTTTTTTGCTTATTAGAAAAAGCAGGCAACCAACACCCATAACAACAAAGCAAAGTTTTTATACATAAAATCTGCGAGCTATAGGATTTCTCGAGTTACTCCAATAGACATATTGTCTAGAAGTTCCAATCCACGACATTGAGAACTCTTGTGGATGTTCCATGGTATGTACGTACAGATTCCACGACCCCATATAGTTGCGGAACGAGCAACTGGGACACTATGGTAGACTTTCAAACCATCCAAACGACATGGTAGAATCGCTAATTGGAGATTAAAATGAAAATGACCCTAGGACCTACAAACAGGAATCCTTGACAAACAGCAGGTGGAGGTAATAGCGAGATAACACCAGTGGGCGCCATCTTCATCAAGTCGACCAATTTTATCAACAGATTGGCTTATAGTAATCCCATGTAATTCTGATTGCCGCTATAGTATGCATATCCGGTGATGTCATATACATTTTTTTGCGTAATTGCAACATGAATAAGAACAAACGCACCACAGCTGCATATTTAGGTTGTTGATGTAAGTAACCGAGTATTATGTCATTTATCTTCAGAGCCTTCAGAGGTCCTCTACTTGCACATTTGCGCAACGCCTGGCACAGTTGCACTACGAAAAATATTTTGTTCTACTTGGTCTTAATATGGCCAGTTGCTTTTATTGCTGATATTACAGTACCGACAGACGTAGTTGTGAAATGCTTTACTGGGATTCTATTTATTCCAGAAGGTCATAATAGCGGTTTTAATAGCTCGTGGTGATCGAGATAATTCCGGCTTAGTTCAGTTCGGCGGCAACCTTTGATCTTCCTGGTGCGAAGCGTTATCGCCGCGAATTTTCAACCCAGACCGTCTGAATGAAGCCCAAACAAGAGCAAAAACCTCCTCGCCGGCTTTTCATAACATTTCTCGACATTCTTCCACGCCATCTGAATGTTCTATGCCCGCGCATCAGCCGAGCGAAACTGTCGGCCATGAGAAAGCACCGGCTCGTTTTTGTTGCATTTCACGTCAAAGCAGCAGTTCATGCTCTCGAGCACAGCCGTTTTCGTTCAAAGGCCTGCTTTAATTACTTAATTGGGCGTTGCGTCAGCGCTAATGTTGAGAAACTGCAGCCTTCCAGCTCCGAAGTTCGCTTTTTGCCACTGTTGGGCCTTGCGGATTTCACAGCTCGTCTGCATGCAGGGCCATAATCAGCGTTAATGCCGTTAGTTCTATTCACTTGTGCGCTTCCACCAAGCCCGTGATGAACGCCGACGATCCTCTCTTACGGCGATGACATCACGGGAAGCCGGTGGCACGTGCTCGACCATTGGGCTGGTGATTTAGTGGTCGCTGCAATTTCAATTTCATGGCATGTGCATCTAATTTCTTTCGCGAAATGACTTCATTAGAAAAGCAGATGGTTTTGTTTGCATCGTACGAACCCATTTCCCCCCAGTCGCTCCGTGTAAGTGCAGGCAAGGATGGGATGTTAAATTCGTGGTTTACGAAGACCGACAGTCTCTTCCAATTGCGTCGAGTTTAGTGGCTGCAAGCTTCATCCCAATTCCGCGTACATTCCACAAATTCCGTTAATTCTCAAAAAGGATATGCGTAATTACTCTGAATGTTTACAGTTAGGCGCAATTATTTCCAGTTGTGATGTCATCTCACATAAATGCGATGTGAGTAGCCGGTCACTGATGATACGTTTATTTATAATAGTTTAAGTGATTAAATGCAATAAAAATAACCAAGGAAGGTTGGGTTTATGACTACTGCACGCGTTTGTTGACGTCAACGCAACGAGGTGTTTTTCCAGATTGTTCCACTTTCAAAACTTTTAATATAAAAGCCCACATTTCTAGTAGCTTTGTGCTTAGTAATTGCAATGCTATAAGAAGTTTAGGATAGTAATAGAGCGAGGTTAAAAATAAGATTTTACCGCGTTAGTGGCTTCGTCAAAACAATCTTATAATATAATTGTCTTATCTCCCTAACTTTCTTTCTTTCTTTCTTTCTTTCTTTCTAAACTTATAATTCTATCTTCTGCTAGACGCTTCAACCGATTTCCTTGATACTTGCACACCATATTCACAACTATATTTGCTAATTCGGCGCAAAATCAGCCTTCTAACCTTAACCGTTTTTGAATTGTTTAAATATTTTGATTGTTGTCGCAGAAAACCAGATGATGACTGTTGTTATGCTGTTTGGTTTGTATTCTGTTTACTCCTCTCTTTAATAAACACCGTGATATCAATGCTCAAATATGAAAGTTTTCATGTCCTCCCAATGCTTCTATTGTTTGTAGTGTTAAACGTACGCAAAACATGTGGAATGTTTTACACGACTGCCTGGCGTCTAGATCAGGCTTCGTCGACGAAGCCTGCGGGGTTCTCTTGAATTTATTAAAGTTATTAAGGTCAAAGTCTTAGGGGGTAGCGGAACTATCTGCTTATAGAAGAAAAAACGAGAGTATCTTTTCTTTGTCTAAAGAAAATCGGGATGAAAATATGCAAGCTATTAAGGAAGATTTGAAGGAGTAAAATAAGAATAGTAATTAAAATGCTCGAAAAGTTTGCTTATGTTCTGTACTAGGTCCTAGAAAAGATTACTTTTATCAAAAAGGTGTCAAAACTAGGACAAAATAAATCGAAAGCATTTTAGAAATGAATTGTTAAGACTTCTTGGATCAACAGTACTTCATAATGATGCCTGGATGTTGTAACAAGACTTTTGTGGCGGTATATAAGGTTTGGTCATTTGAAAAATGGTTTGAACATCTAAATATTGGTTTTGCAAGGTGTACTATAATAGAGTAGAAAGGATTTGGACTAATCTATGTCATCCTAGATGATCCATACTTTTAAGAACATTGATAAAAACGGAAATATGTACCTTTGATCATTTCATCGTTTCTCATCCACCAATAAAGAGTTAAGAAACCAATCAGTCCTTGATTGTAGTTGCTTTGAACGTTATAAAGGTAGCATGACATTTTTTCCTGGTAACTGTTGGGCGACTGCTTTAACGATCGTTTGAAGTGACATTGGAGGTTTCTGTACAACAGGGCTGGGGAGGTAAATCAAAGAACATGGACTTCGTGAAAATAAAGCTCTTCTCAATTAGATTTTGGAGCGAACTTAGATAAGTTAAACTAATTACAGCTTCATATTTACTTTGAAACTGGTAACCTCGACCAGGTTTCTTCAAAGATACATGTTCTATGTATGTTTTAAGCATAACTTCTAAAATTTATAATCTTAATTAAGCGTATTAATAAATATGGAAATAGGCTTTTTGCTACAAGAGTTCTAAAATGTAGCAAACATTAGAATCATTTTGTCAAAAATACTTTTGGTGGTCGGTTATATTTTCAGTAATTATTTGGTTTAAGCAACTCTTATACATTGATATATTGTATGATGAATTTTAGTCGTTTTAGAATAATTTCCGAGTATATCTAATTTACATCTCCAATATTAATTTAATAGACAAATTTTTTCCAGCCCAAACTAAATAGCTAATCTAAGCGATTTTTCATTCCTAAAAGCGTCAATTACATGCATTGGGACATTCCGTATTCTTCTTTTCCTTATTTATCAACTCGCCTATGCCCGGAGGGCGTATTCCTGAGATCTTAGTTATGCAAATTTATTAAATTCAGCACTAGCCTTTAGTTTTCGTGTGCAAAGCTCGTATAGCAAGCGGGTCGTTTGAATATACTCAAATGGGACAAAGAACACATTTTATAACACGTTTTTAACTAGCAGGAACTTGAAAAACGAGTAATTTAAAGTTGTTTTTAAGTCTAAATGGCTATTTACGGCGTGCTCTCTTTAATATGATACCGTTTTAGTAAGTTGGTTAATAATTTTAGAGCTTGATTTATTTTGGTAATTGATTTTGATTGTTAAAAAAGAAGATTACAGATATAGACAATTAAGTTACCCGTGCTTTTTTTCGAAAAAGATTGTACAAAATTATTGGTGATTTTTTAATTATTTGACTATTATAATATCCGAGAACGTGACTTATTATAGTATTTAAGGTATCCTTAGGATCTACAGAAGCTTAAATTTAAATCTTCTACACATACTCGCTGAGCTTCGTAAAAAAATAAACTTTGATACTTCTGAACATAACTGGTGTTTTAGTTTATGCGTTTGCATTGCAGTATATTTGTAGACTGCAAAGAAACCTGTGATAGGATATGATATAATTCAGTGAGAGAAGTCTTAGACAATTTCGGAACATAAAGAAATAAAACGATTAACTCGGATGGTCATTAAAAACGTACAGTATAAGATAAGTCGGATCAGAGAAAACACTACCAATTAACAGCAATGTCGGACTACGACACGGAAATGCACTTTCGCGACTATTATTCAATATGGACGGGATCATTCAAAGTAATTCCATAGCTGTTTATTTAGAAATAAGAATCACATTGGGCTGAGCCATACTTAGCACTGAAGGAAGAACTAATATTAAGAAAAAATAATTTGAAGCTGCATAAGGCTATAAGATCCTTCCTAATCTACGAATACAAATCATGAACTCTAATAAAAAGGAAAGAACAAAATCTGAGAGTTTTTGAAAGTAACATACTTCGCATGATTTTCGGACCACTGCAAGATGGTGGAGAACGGAGGCAGGGATACAGTGCAAAACTAAGGATGTTCTACAAGGAACCAAACATAATGTTATCAAGCACATGCGAATACAGTGGAGAAGATATACAGTACGGATGACACTAAATGAGATAATGCAGCTTGTATTTAAACCAACCTACAACAACATAAGCAAAAGTAAGGATACACACAAGATGGATCGACAACGTGTACTAAGACCTTCAAAAGCTCAATGCACCCCATTGGAAAAGAGACGCCAAAGACCGATCGAAATGGAAGAAGATTGTTGAGTTGAGAAGAAGAAGAAACATTTGCACCATAATGGTCAGTAGATGACCACAAAGAATATCGATCTATCAGAGTATTAAAATACTAAGATAATGTCCCTATTAAAAAACAAATATTTTAAAGATAATGGCGCCTTTTATATTGTATATGGTATATAGTGTTTGAAAATAATTATACTATGAAAGTAACGCACACTATATTAGATCGAATCCCATAGGAATTATTTGAGACAGTCTCACCGATTACCTTGCGAATATATACATATTTTTGAATATTAATCAAACATTTTTCCAAGATCTGTGATGTTATTTGTTTGTAGTTTTTTTAACAGCCCAACTATTAAATTTGGCGACCAAGCAGACAATTCTTGTAGAATTCTAAGATTTCCAATAAAGTTTTTCAAAAGCTGCAGTTGAAATAGTACTCTGAGTAGTTGATCTGGCTTTATGAAACATTTTGTAACTTAAATATAAATAGTTGCCGACTCATAAGTTGATAGTGTTGTCGATGAAAATAATATTGATACTTATGCAAATGGCTGCACATTAAACACTGAGCTTGTGAATTTAAAGGAGAAATTTTCAATATTTTATCTCTTAATGTTTCAAAACAGGTGAAACCATAGTTCATTTAAAAAGAGTGTTACCTTCAGAATGTTCATATTTTCAGAGAGGAACTTCTGAAGTTACGAGATTCAAACCTCTTGTTAAGAATATTATGCGCTACACTGTTGAAGGCATTCTCCTTATGGTTTTGTGGATTTTTCAGTATTCTTCACTATACCATATAGTCAGGCTGCATTTTTAAGAGGACGCAATTGGGTACAATACTCAAGTTATTCAGTACTCATCCACACATTTATATTCTTCTCTTTGCATTACTTCCATTGAGATACAGTAGATATTTCACTTTGTCTACTGTTTCATTTGCAGTTCTCATGATCCGTAAATTTGTCATACGTAATTTAAGTTTTCTATTAAATTTCACCGAACGTCCTGGAAGCATAAAGAGATAGAAGTAAGTTGGTGTTAAATTCTCTTCAAACTTTAGGTCTTTACAATCAGACCTTGAATATAATGTTTGTAAGTATAAGAATTTTTGAGATACGCTGCAGTTTTAGAGTGCAAGAACATTTTAATGTTTTCTCATTTTTTAAGTAGCAGAGTCTTATCTTCAATTTGTGGGTTATTCGTCAAAATCTGTGCTTCTTTAACATTTCATGTGTCATCTCTTGGTTTATTATTTAATAGGCTTTATATTAAAAATAGAATTTTGTAAATATTTGTTTATTGTATTTTATTGTCATCGTTTTGGTTACTTTCATCGTTTTGGTTAACAACCATTTGTCCTTGCGCCATTCTTTGTGCTTTAAAAACGTTTTTCTGTGTTTTTGATTCATTAAGTTTTTCTTCGTTTAGATTTTTCCTTTACATTTTGTGATTACTTTTCTGCCACCTTAATTGAATTTTAGGTTGGTCAGTTAACTTCTAAGGATTGATTGGGGAAACTGCCTGGGGTGAATCATTTTCTTATTTTTTTTAGATCCATGGTTAATTCTGAACATTCTGGTGATTTGATAGGAGGGAGAACTACATAAGTGTTTTTGTTTCGATTCTGCCTCGTATGGAGTTAACGAAGCAGGAAACTGCGTGTTCACCAATTAATCAGTGGAAGGGCATTTTTTGGAATTATTAATAAACCGTTAGACGTGATGAATCGTGTAATATTTTCTTTTTAGACTGGATATCAAGCTTTTTCTAGATAACGAAATATTGCAAAAACCCTGTAAGTAATTCAAATCGGGATCAGCGTTGATATAATGAACCATTTCCTGTTCACGGAATTATTTTTGGGCAATATGGAGATGCACGTTTGGATATCGTTAATCAACGTCAAGAGCGGTGTTTTAATGACTGTTTGCGTCGATAGCGCTAGATCAAGCTGCTTAGACAACTCCGCGGCGCGAAGTTCACCAGCCGTTCGTATCACGAGTGACTAATTGCAGTTAAAAATATCCGTGGCCGTTTTTCACGCCGCATATGAGCTGGATCATTGGGGCCAAAATTGAAGCGCACCCAAGGTTGTCTCGATCGCACGCCACTGCTAATTGCGTAAACAAATTGGGTTAGCGATGCTTGCTTGCACAGCAATATTTTAGAGCGCAGTTCATCTGCATTCGAATTGCAAATGCGTCGGTCAGCAAACTTTGTAATTGCTCTGGGAAGCCTTGAAAAGCCTTCTTACATGGCTTTGCTAGAAGCCTTCAATTTTGTGGTTGTCATTAAATAAACCTAAGCTTGCTCTTCAATTGAAAACTAGCCTAGTGTACAGCCCTCTGATGTCTGGTGGATGGCCTACTCAGTCACTACAAATAATTGAGTACTACCAGCGTTTACTTCAAACGGGATAATAATGGCGGTCGTCTAAGGCGCGTTGCTTGCCACATTGCTCCGCATCAGAGATGTGGTGCGCGACGGCCGGACACAGTGGGCGAACATATGAGAGCCTCAACCTTCTCATTCGCAGGCCGTGCTCCCACGAGGGGCGTTAGACCCTTAATAAGACTAGTGAACTAAGTATGTTTCTATAAAACATATAGTATGGTTGGTCGGTAGTGAAAATAACAAGAAGATAATGGACATTTTTTTATTAAAGTGCATTATTGTTCTTAATTCTATCTATTACACGGTTTATGGGAAAACTTTATCGGACTTTACTGTCGAAAATTTCTAATTAACTTTTTATTACCCAATTATTCTGGGGAATAACTTTATAGGCCATTTGCAATAATTCCAAAGATAAAACAGCGCGAGAACGCACCGTTACAGCCAGAAATTTTCGGTGAGACTGAACAAAGGAATGCTTTTTGTTTTTGTTGAGGTTTAGCCGCCGTTTTTGATGCATTTTGCTAAGATCGACATGTGGCAACTCAGATAGTTGAAATGCCCTCGAGACTGATAGCTGCTGACCCTTTGATATCATCATCGAAGTAATAAATAATTCAATTTAATTAAAACGAAAAACCACCTAACATATTGAGCAGATTTTAATGTAGCAAGTGAATAATATCGTTGACATTATTAATACGATGTGTGTCCGATAATTAGTCATATTTTTTTATTTGTTCGTGTTATTCTTATAATTACTGTACATATTTGGTTAGCTTTTAATATTTCATTATACCTATGTTAATTTACTCTAATTAGTCGAAATAGATTTTTAAGATCTGGAATAGGATATTGGAGTACAATTCTCTATTTCATTACTTAAAAAATGTACCGATTAATAGCGGACTATAGTTAAGTTTACTTTTTTATTTTTGTACTTAGTATCGTTGACCTACGTCGTTGTAATTTCATTGAATAGGTTTAATGAGGGGGAGGTCAGTTAAGTAAGTTAAGACTACCTCACAGCAACATTTTTTGTCGATGAAGTTGTGATTGTTTTTTAACGCTCAACAAATAATTGCAAAAATCAATAATGGCAAACATTGGCAAAAAAAACTTTAAAAACTATTTCTATTGAAGTTGTTCAACAACTTGATAATGAATAATTGAACATTATTATTAAAAGAAATATCTATTTTACTTCACCTACATGGAACCACTCTGGTAGTCATTTTAGAAGTGCAAGTCTCACTTATAGCTTTTCAAGCGGCTATTGTCTAGCGAGTGGTTTTTCTAGGCCAGTTTGCTGGTTGTCTTGTGCCCCTCTTTATGTTTACAATCTTAAAGTTTTCATCCGAAAAGGAAGTCTTGTAATAGAGAAGTTCTCCTCCTCTTCTCAATTGTAGGGTACTACTTCACTAGTTTTAAAGTCTTATTGCTCGGTATTCTTTTCTTGATCAACTAGAGGCGAATTTCCCTTCTCAAACAAAACTTTCCAAAACTTCCTGAAATTTATACCAACGGATGAATAACGGGGTCATCACGATGGTCGAGTCACCTATTCTCTTTTTTGCACGCTGAATCTGATTTCCGAGAAGGGACTTATGGTTGATTTTTAATAAAAGCAATATTCTCAGTAAGCAAAGGTAACTCGCCACGATAATAAAATTTTTGTTTTGGCCTCCACAATTATCTGCTCAAATAGTCAGCTCTTTGGTGTCACTTGTTATGTTATGTAGTGCTCACTTGAAAATATAGGACGAAACTTCACAAGCACCTTGTGCTCCAACGATTTCATCGCACATGGCACAGTGGGCTTTTCCGTTAGTGAGATTTAGAATAGTTAGGTTAAGAGTCCACATTTTTGTTTAAATGAAACGATTGTGAGTTTGTCAAGTAAGATGTTGGCAAGCACTTTTGCATGTCGATTATCATAACAATTTTTTTGACCCAGTTAACTTCGACAAAATTTTGTCAGATCTCTTTGTATTATATTTAAGTTTTGCTTTAGCCAATTGAGCTTTCTTCACTGAAATTTTTTATCATTGTCATAAATAAGTCACATTGATTACAGGTGTCAGTCGCTGACAGTTTTAAAGAAAAATTGAATTATTTAAAAATGTGGCTCTATAACCATCTGTAACTCGGAATTTTCTTTTGTTTGCAATCTTCAATATACGATACATTTTTTAATTAAGTTCATTGGTTAAATATTTTGTGACGGGCTTTTCTCTACTATAAAATGGTAAGGCTTTACGCCCCGCGTGGGAGCACGGCCTGCGAACTAACAGGTTAACGCTCTCATACGTTTGCTTTCTCTGCTCGGCCGTCGCGCACCATTTCTGATGCGGGGCGGTGTGGTAAGCACCGTGCCTAAGACGACCGCCACTATTACCCCTTATTCGAGTGAACGCAGGTACTCGATTATTTTTAGTGACTGAGTAGGCCACCCGTCAGGCATCAGAGAGCACCGGGAATGAACCCGGGTCCGTCAGCATCGCAGCCCGCCCGTCATCCACAGGACCACGCTGGTTATTTTCCCTACTATAACAGCTTTTTATATGATTACGAATGTTTTCTCGAATATCTTCTGGTATTTTATTGCTTGGCTGCTTTTTTCTTCTCTTGTCAGGTAGTATTAAGCCCTCTTTAACTTTTCCGACCAATGAAGTTTTCACAGTAGTTTCTGATGCCCATTGTATTAAAAAAAAGTTTTGCATAGCCGAATCTTACCAACGTGCATTTCAAAGAAATAAATCAAAGTTGCATGTCTCTTCGAAAAATTGGTCTGTGTAAGTAAAACGGTTCAAGCAACATCACTTTTCAAAACGCAGGAAGCTATGAACTAATGGTTATAATGGTCACTATTACCTTTTCTATAAAAATTATGAAAGATATTATGCCTGGCACTTTCATTGTTATTCTCTGTGCATTTCTTAGTGCATGCTGGCATGCACGGGGGTTTCAGGTTTTCATTTGGCACAAAAATTCCTTTTTAGTTTGGCATTCTTTCTCTACTGCTTTATTTACTTTTCGTACATTTAGTTACCTTTCTTTCGAAACTTCATGTTAAGTTTTCTTTTTCGTCATTATTGGTATTTGAATCGTGAACTGTCGGAAGCACTAAACCTTGTCTACCATCCTGGTATGTCACCAACTTTCTTCTTTTTCGGTGGTACTCACTGTTGCAAAGTTTCAGAACGATCTTCAGGATCCTGACCTGAATCGTAATTAGATATATCATTACTTTGTTCCAAAAAAGGTCATCATCCTAAAAACAACGATGCTACCAAACTAAGTAAACAAAAAGTCTACCAAAAATTCAGAAAGCATTGCGATTATAAGTTTAGAATGTTTACCCCTATTGTAGCGGAAGCTGTTAGTAATAAATATGGGCCCAGATACTAGATTTTGGGCAACATCCATTATTGTACTCTCAATTGGTACTTCTTGACCTGGGGTATATGGTATTGTGATATAAATCAGGTGCCGCTTAAAAATATGTTTAAAAATGTTTACCTCTACAGCGGATAAAGCCAGGCTTAACTAGCAATTTATTTTTTGAACTTACTATTCCCTTTTTGCTTTAATAATTGTGGTTAAAAAACATGGTTTTCATTACTTATTGCACAAACATAACATAAGCTGTGTAGTATAAATTTACTTTGTTTCTAATTGTAAAAAGCAAAAACATGTAAATGCGAATAGTGAACAATATTATGATACTATAACGTTTTTGCTTTCGACAGTGGTGACTAACACGCGTAAATTTATTAAAACTACTTATTTTTTTTAATTACAGGAAATTAAATCAATTAATAATATTTATGTACACCGCACAAAGAATTACTAACGTAGAATTACACTATAACTGTATTTATCTGTAACACTATTTATGTTGCACTAGCACACTCACTTATTTCCTATAATTGACTTCTCTCTGGACCACTGCGTGCTTTTTATACTATCGATATCGGTTCTGTAGCCTACAGGAACTATTTGGTAAACATCTGAAAATTTCCGCATTGTTCTAATCCTCGCACGTGCACAGGCATTATGTCCGTCGCTCGATCATGACGGCTCGGCGGCTGCGAACATATAATTCGACGGTGCATATTAATTTGGTAGTAACGAATTGTAGTACAGAATTGTACCAAACATGGTATATCTACAGTGGTCGTTTTTTTTATAAGCGCAACGTAAGTGGTTTTCGTGTAACTTTAGACAAAAAAGAAGCTCAGAAGACACCTAAATGTTTTGTGATGCCAAAGAATATTCCCTCAATACCTACAGTACCACGAAACGAAAATTTTACATGATAGACTTCTTTTACTTTCAAGTCTCTTTTCTTTTTTCTTCATTTTTTACACCATCATTATCATTTTAAATTTCGTTTGCTATTTTATCAGACATAACTTTTCTTAATAGTGTGCCTCTTTAAATCCGAGGCCCTCGCAATTTCCATAAAGCTAACGGCATTGGAAAGCCCGCTCCCTAATTGCACCTCTTATCTCTCGTATCAGCAATTATAAGCTCGTCGGGGAACGCAAAAATTGATTCGAAATTGCACAAGGGAGCCTGGCGGAGCGTGAAGCCGTGATGGATTCGGGAGACGGCGGACGAAACTGCGCGCTATTATCCTAATGAAATAGTTTGCCTAATTAGTCGGTTAAGCTGCGCCCCGCGAGCCGCGCTTTTCCGTAATCGGGTGCCGCCCCGCTGACGGCGCTTCCAGGTGCCGCAACTCTCTCGGGTCGGAGGCGCGCCCCGCGGCCCCAGAGTATTTAAATTGCGCTTTTAATTGATAAGTTTAATTAGCATCTGTGTACGGCCGCGCGCATGCAATTTGCGTGTTGCTCGCGCGTGTGTAATTTAGTTTTTCTAAGCCTCATTAACATTAAGAAAATCGCAACTAACTGGTTTTGACGTGATAAATTAAGAATATCTGGACAAATTTGCATTGCAGTAGAGTGCTTTTTATCATTTGGATTAATTGAAGGCAACGTTCATCCGAATAGTCGATTTCCGGATAACTGATTATCCATAGGATGAAATAGGTTTGCCATATAATTTAACAGAAACTCTCTGTTTGTAGTTTTTAATAAAGTAAGAGATACAATTATCGTATGATATTCTCTATTTTGTTTGTTGCTATTGTGAAAATACACCAAACATAAATATAGTATGTCAACTAGTGATAAACTAACCGACGTTCGCATAATCGAACATTGGACTGTAAATATATCAAAGGCAACAATTATGAGGAATTAAAAAGTTCTAAGCAATCAAAAAACTGAGTTGTGTTTTGAATGTTGGCGCGTAGCAAACTAGTTGTAGCAGTATACGTAGGACAGATAAAGTAATTTAAAACATTAAGAAAAAACCTGATGGGTGTCTTGAGATATGCTAGAGTTCTTATTGTGGTTTTGAAAATCCAGAAGCTTTACATTAGGTAATTTGTATCTAGTGCTCATTATTTGTTGGTTCCATAGCACATTATAGCTACATTAACTAGGTTTTTTTAAATAGAATAAATTCCTTAACTTTGCAATATAATTTTTGATGGTCTCTATAGGGTGAGTGAAAAATAACTTTCAATGAGAAATATTTAATAACTTCAATGCGAATTGATCCATTTGAATGGTTTTATATTGCACAGTAGAATGGTACAATACAATTTTGCTATAGCATGCCAAATGCGTTCCTCCGTCTGATCCAAGATTTTTGGCTTTGCTTGATAAACCTTTTCCTTCATGCACCACCAGAACAAAGTCACATGGGATGTGGTCACAGCTTCCTTGATAGCCATTGATGTGAACCGCAGCGACTCGATCAATGTCCCGATAATTGGATCGAGCCATTCTTGAATAGTGCGTGTAAAATAAGAAGGGCCATCGTTTGTGGATTTTGGATGAACATTTTCTATACAACTCACGTATGCTATAATTTGAGTTTGACAGTTTTAGCATTAATTGAAGCATGTCTGTACAATCATCAATACAATACAATCTTTTAGGGATCTGCAGTACAATTCTACCACTTTAGAGGTCACGATGTTTTTTTATTTCACGCAAATTCATTGATTTTTAAAAAGTCATAAACTTTGTAATAGGAAGTTATTTTTCACGCACCATGCATATGAAAACCTTATGTAATGATTTATGTGATACAATACTATAGAATAACAAGACATGTTGAAACTATAGGTCGATAAAACCAAGCGCAATTAAATTATTCTATTTAGAAAGATAAAATAGCATGGACTGCATCAAAATTTAAGTGAGAAGTTGGGTACTGAAAATCGGGTTTAGTGCCATTTCGCGCGTCGATTAAAATATTCCCGTTTCGTGCGTCGTACAAAACCTCTACATGGTTCGAGTACAGTTTCGTGCGCTGACTTGCGGGAGACCACTAATCCGGTCCTACACACTCGCCAGCAATTAGATTGTTTAGTACCGAGTTTTCTTATTGTAGACATTGCAAATTTTTAAGCTGCACATGCTTATTTGTTATTACATTACAATTAAACGTTAACGTAACAGAAGTACTTCTAAATTAACACGTTTTAGAGCAGAAAATCATTTATTGACATATTATTTGCACAAACATTACAAAAACACTTAACTTTAATAGAAAACATAAATATTACAATTGGTACTTCTTAGCTCTTTTATGTGGAGCAATATGAAGTTCGACAACCACATCATTTTCTAGCCAGTGTTCCACGAAATAATCATTAAAACCTTATACATGAAGATGTGTTTGGGGAGAAGACTCCATAATATGTAGCCGGCCTTTATCTTTTGCTTCTGGTGGCGCTAATGAAACACATATTTGCACGTGTTTACAAGTCTCTTTGTCGTCCCGGTATAAACAAGCCATACCCAATTACTGAATTTTCTGTCATAAACATTGATTGAAGTGTAAATTGCACCCTTCAGTGTCGCATTTGGAAATATGTTCCGAATACCTTGTATAGCTACAGTTTCAAAATTAATTTTCAACAAACTGACACTACTTAATCAAGGTGGAAAATCTCGGCCCTCAAAACGGCACTAAAACAGGTAGAAACCCCAAATCGCACGAAACGGGAAGATACCGAAAATCGAGAGCATTTATAAAAAAATTATAAAAAATCGAACAAAGAAATCTAGTTTACATCGGCCGTACCTCTCTTACTTCGGTTCGCACCTTTTTTCACGAGTTACGGCACCGTAAGAGTAAAAGGTGACGGCAAATTATTCCAAAATAATTACCAATTACATCCAAAATTTAATTGCGGACCGAACAAATTTTTAGCGTTCGATAAGCCGTAACCCTTTAGGGTTTGTCTAGAAGAACAAAGTTTAATATTTGGATGAAAGCGCCAGAAATCCAATGGTTAGTAATCCAACCTCGTTTTTGTTAACTTAAACCAAAGCGTGAACAATTAAGAGGGTGAAAACGAGTCTAAGACTGGGTTCTTAAATGGATGAGAAGAAAGGAAGTGAAGTTTAAAGGCCTAGATGGCAAGGCAAGCACAATTTTGGATAAATTGGCAATATTTCCAACGAGGAAAAAGAACAATCTCCGGTATTTGTTATTTTTATTAATTATCCAACGCGTTTTGAATTAATAAAGCTTTTAACAGATGAAGCTTGTCGTAAACATTGTTCTGAAGCAACTTAATTAAGCTGTTCGTGAGTCGCTAAGAGCATTAATGTGTAGAGGAACTCAAGCTCGTTTAAAGCGGACAAACAGCGTTTTTGTTAGATTGTTTACTCAAAGGCGTCTGCTAAAAAGAACACGAAATCTACATTACAAATTTTCAGATGCTGTGAATTTACAAATACTTGACGCTTTCAAATTTGACGCCTTTTAGTCTTTCATATGAGTGCAATTTTTTTAGTGCCTACTACACTTACACGTTTACACCTGTTTTGCATGTTGTCGAGTTCTTTTAAAGAAAAAAATGTTTGACCTTTAAAACAATGTGGTATAATTTCCCCAAAATAGAGCTGTAAAGTTTCGTAAGAACTGGAGGGTGTATTCTATTAAAAAAAAAAATTTAAATCGAGTGATCCTTATAGTAACATGAACATTCTGGCTTGATAAACTAAAGAGTACATAGTATCGGGCTTGTAATTTTAATTTTTTAAAATTATTTGTATTCTTTTTTCGTAGTTTTTGATATTGAATTTTCTTTTATACCAGTAAAACTCTGGATTGTTGTGAAGAATCCTAAGAATCCAACGGACAAACATCTTTTTAGTGTGCGCCACTGAAGATTTTGATACGATTGTTATTTGTATAATATTGTCTTAACTTTTCAATCATATGATGCAAAACAACGAAAAACCTTTGTTACATGATCTGATTCTTAGATAACGAGACATCAATAAACTGTTTTGTGTTTTTAGCTCAAATATGAGTTGAAAGTGAAGAATTGTAGGTTTTGGTCTTCTTAATTTTAATTTTGGGTTACTCCAAATATTTTTTTTAATTTGCCAAAGCTGTGGTCGGAAATGTAGTGTACCAGCAAGTTCGGGTCTCACAGACAACTCATGAATCTATGTGACGTAGTAGAATTTTTAAGTTGCACAATAAACATCTGGAGGCTGCACTGCTGGTAGTGCGCCCAAATAAAAAAATTATTGAAACAAACAAAAAGTTAATTATCCAATGGATAGGTAGTTTTTTTTATTATGCTTCTGTAAGTAGAAATATTTATGACACTGGCTAAATTTTAAAGGCTGTTCCACGATAGTTCAGAATAAATCTCCAAATTTTGTCGTATTTGGGAAACCGAGAGTTGTCGTGAACCAGGATAATTTCTCGAATTGCCTAAGCACCATTGTGGCTAGTTTATTTCGGCCCGAGAAGAAATTTCAGTGAATTGACGGCCTTTTTCGAGAAGCCGGTAAACAGTGGAAATATTCTCAGTCATGCTAGCTTTATTTTCAATTGCTCCTCGTCCTCACAAAAACTGTTTATGGCACACACACATTTTAACCTTTTCAAGGGTGTTGTGTTCTCAACATGTCAAAAGGTTTTAGGCCTTCTGTTATGAGGAACTTGATAATAATTCTTTGCGCAATGGACGATAATATCTCTTGTTATGACATCATGATGTGGATAAAAGAATTGGTATTGCAAGGTACCCTACAGGAGGGGATATTTTTCAAGTATCTTGTTTACAATTTTTACAGGCCACTCTTGTACTTTATCAAGTTGATTTTTTTCTTTTTTACATGCATTAGACTTGTAATTTGTCATTTTGATCGCTAGTAACATATTTATATTTTTTTAATATTTACGAATTAAGCTCCAGAAGTTTTCGACCCGACTGTATTCTAGGGGCAATAGGAAAAAAACAATAAGGTGAGCTTTAAATTTAGAACATTGAAATTAGCATTTCAATAATCTTCGAAAAATGGTCCAAAACTGTCCCCTGCAACTCTTTATCTATTTCGAAAATCTGTCTTTGAAAATAGATAGTAGTCACCAGGAGCTAGGTCTAAGCTATAGGTTGATTAGGGAGCTCCTCAAAGCCACAGTGCTTTGCAGCATCCTGGGCAATTGCAACCTTTTAGGTAGAAGGTGGACAGTTCGACTGAACATGTTGCTCTTCTTTGCCTTGACAACGTCACGCAATTTGTGTAGTAAGCTGGCGTAATACTCTCCGTTTACCACCGCGTCCTTTTCTTAAAACTAATACGCAAGATTTTCTTTAAATCCTAAAACGACATTGCCATGATCTTTTTTAGTGGATTGAGGCAAGTTTGGCTTCCTTGCCCGTTTTTCGTCTGGTTTGCGCTATTCGAATGACTTTCTTTTTGGTGGAGGATTATAGCAGAGGATCGTAGTTTCATTCCCTGTAAGAATGAATTAAACGCTTTTTTTTCTGTTGTTGCGACAGAGGTTTAAAAATTTTTCACAAGTTACACGTTGCTGCTTTTCAACCGCTGATAAAAGTAGAGGTACCCATCTGGCACTTATTTATGTGGATATGCTCATAATGTATCGGAAAGCTCTCTAACATTGCTGATAATTCAGCACAACCGGTGGACCTGCCTCTGTTTTGTCTTCTAGGCTTTCTTCGCTTAAAGAAAATTGTTTTGTTTATTCTTTATGATGAAAAATAAAGACGAAGACTCATCATGTCTAAACATTGTTTTAATATCACTGGGACTAAGACCTTTTTTAGTAAGAAATATAATCACGGCTTGGTACTCGATTTTCGATATTATGCAAATTGGCGCGTTATTACCATCTCAAATGACTGTTGCTATGCCACTGAGATGAATCGGCTTCTGAAATTTTTGAGAACGTTCAACTAAAGATGGCGCTATGTGATAGATTGATGCTTACCTTGTATATTGATAATGTTTTTTCAATTTTAGTTTTTCAATTTGTATTGCCATATCGTCTACACTTGTATTTTATGTTTTTTTTGTGTTTCGATCATCATTTTTTAATGAAATAGATGTATGGAGACTTTGTTAACAAGCATTTTGTATTTTTCACATTTTGTTTGCTATTTGTCTCAACTTTCTTTCTTTTTTTCTGTGGTATCCTGTATATCCTTACAGGTATTGGTTGTCTCAATTTTCGACTTTAATTATTTTAAGAAAGGTGTAATCTCAAATGTTCTCTTATGTAAGAAAACATTGATGTTGAGGTTAATAAACTTAAGTTCAACTGTAATACCCCGTCACATTTCATTAATTTTATCTATTTTTACAATTATCATAGGGTCCTGGCATCCGATTCCAATTTAGAGTTTACCTGCAGGCCTCGCTAGGTCAATAGCGTTCCTGCATGCAGCTTCCGGAAGTGTGCAATTGAAAATCGAGATTAGCGGCGCAACTGCGCTCGCATATGGGCAATTAGCCGAAGGCTGACCTGCAGCTTAATTGAACGGGCGCTTGTACCGCCGAAATTTCACGACTGCAAGGTGGAAATGGGCAATTAGCGGCAGTTCGGCAAATCGAACCGAAATTGCCCCGCACCGGAAAATACGCGAAAACGAACGGAAATCCCGCGAGTTGCGCTAGCTACTGCTTTGCATTTAAAACCAGGCGGGAGGCTCATTAAGTTTGTACCAAATTAGTCACGCCCCGGATTTGAATATTATTTTATTCAGGCAGCAAGCCGTTTAATTGATGAATTTTAAGTTGTTCCCGGCAACGCCGGCCGCGCAATTAGTCAGATATTCAAAGAATTCCGGCAGTAAGGCGTCTCTCTAATGTATTCGTTTGGAGCTGTTTCTATAAGCCCGGCTTATGATTATTTATGCTGGTGGCTAGCTTTGTATAGGGTGGTGCAGAATTAAATAAACAGAGGGAGGAACTGTTTGTCGTTTTTAGAAATGCTTCTGTCACCATTGTTAAAATTTGCCACATGAGTGGTCGCATCGTTTTGTTAAAGCCAAATTTTTATACAATTTCATTTGGATTGTCTGTCAGTAAGTAGATTATTAAGGTTCCGTCTTTCACTATGCGTTGGTTGATAAGCTTCTGTCTAGATAATTACTTTTATTTATTATATCCGGTTGTGGCTACTGTCTATTTTTTGCTCTCATTGGGGCATCGGCTCGATCGCAAAAATACATCGAACATAAATCAGACGTGCATATCTGGTCGCTGACACATTCATGAAAATGCTTTCTGTACGCGATATTCTCGGCATCCCGGCTCCTCGTTACTTGCTGGAGGTTATTTATAACTGCGCCGTTTACTTGGTCGTGTTTCTGCCTCCATGGGGCTTTTGGGCGATATTCGCCAAGACGGCGGGTACTTCGTCTCCAGAACGTCGTTGTAAATCACGTTTAAACATGAAAATGGTGCTTGTTGATATTTTTGCTAGAGCCATTATCGAGGAATCAGGATGTAAATATTTGAATGAGATTCCGGAAGCTCTCGGTTGTCGCTCTGAAAATTTGTCTCTTTAATAGCATAGAAACAATGTAGGTTTTTGTCATCTTCGTGACGTCCGCGTTCTTTATGATGTTTTTATGTGTAATTCGCGGTTTCGCTCAGGATGCTAGCTTTTATCAATCTTACCATTAACGCTACTATGTGAAGCATTTTTTGGATTTTTTCCTTGCAAAATCAAGGTGATATGTGCGTTATTCCACTTCTCATGGTTATAACTACATCTGAAAGATGTTGATCATTTAAATAAAATAGTCTTGACCCGATTTCGTTCACGATTTCCAAAATTACTAGCCTTATGTATAATTTAATGAAGTTACGGAAAAATTGGGGAATTTGGGAAAAATTCGTATGATCCCCGACATGTAATAAAACTAAATGTTGGCAACATTGCATCTATCAGTGAACAGGGAGCAAAATTTGTCTATTCAGTTCGCCAATTTCTGATTTTAAAAGAGGAGTATCATTACATTTTTTTTTTGTAAAACTGTTGAAGATATCTACCTAGTAAACTGAGTTGACCTTCATTTTCTCTTGTAGATTCTTAATTATAGGTGATTGTTCCATTTTTTGTTGTCTTCTTTGGTGCCATCTCAAACGAGTTCGGTAACTATCATGGGGAATTCGTATCTACTTTTGGTAGTATGCAACAACGTTTGAGTGTTTTGACCAGTCCATTCCTTTATATTCTTGAACCATGATTTTCTCTTTCTCTGTTGGCCTCCCTTGCCTTCTATTTTTTCTTCGAACAAGGTTTTTAAGCTCACATATTGTGTATGCCTCATAATATGGGGCATACATTTCCTATTGTTTTGCCATCAACTTTAATATTTATATTTCTGTTATCGCCTAATTTGTCGAACTTCATGCATTTTGTTTGTGTATTTATGTTAAGACCAATACGTTTACTTTCGTTACATACCCTTTCCATAATTATTTATAAGTCAATTTCATTATCAGAAAACACAACTGTGTTCGCATAGCTACATCTGCATACACATTAAATAAAATTGGAGTGAGCCCACGTCTTTATTGAACGCATCTATTGGTTTTTATTGATTTTATTATCTTTTGCTGTTTGTCCTCAATAGTTGTTTTTTTTTATAATTGTAAGGTCTTTATTGTCCAGTGGAATTTTCTGCTATTGGTTTAGTAATTCGTAGTGTTGTATTCTATCGAACGCTTTTTCGTGGTCTATATGGTATGCATACTTCTTTGTCAACCTCCAAACAACCTTCTGTTAATGCTACCAGAACAAGGATTGTTTCTGTCGTTCTATTAGAAGCATTTTTTCTTCAACTTTTATAGCAATCGGAATATATACAATACATGAGCTAATTTGATAACTTCTACAATACTTGACTTATTTGTACATGTAATGGCACGAAGAGGTAAATATTAAATGTCTTTTCAATATTCTGCCGTTTATGGGTTGTAATAGTGGTGACAGTAGTGGATTGGTATGATTCTCAACTTTGATACAGTCTGCAATACTTTTGAGAGTTTTGGATTAAACCCATTAGATGACAACTGTATTAGGTTTCTTAGCATAGCTTCAAAGTTCGATCCTGTGGTTAGATTGGTCCAGATTGGTCAGATGGCTGCTTTGTAAATCATCAATACATTTTCTGTTGATAAGTTGAATTTACCTCATAGGAGCCAATTGAGGTCTCTTGTTTATATCTTTGATTATTTTCCTTTTTCTAAAGAATGTTTTTTTCCAGTTAAGTTTGCTATCTACATCCTAGATATGTAACGAATTCACTTTAGGGTTTGACACCTTGATTTACGCTTATTGAGAGACACTGCTCTTTTCGCAGGATGACGGTTACATGTGTTGATTGTTACATTTTTTTCTTTGATCTTCCATTTATTTAACCATCCTTAAATATGATCTATATGTTACTGGAGTTCGGTTGAAGCGATAATAGGATCTTTGTGTGTCGCAAAAATTGCTGTATCGGCCGCGAATGTAATAGGTGGCGCAAAAGTTATCATTCGATTTCCTAAGGCAGCAACTTTATTTGTAAATAAAAATAGTTTGTTCTGTTTGTTAATTATTCTTATTTAAACGTTTAAATTTTTTCCATTAAGTTGCGAAGATAATATTGCCCAAGTGGCTGTCGTCAAAGTTGATGTACATTCGTGCTTGTTTCACAGCAGTTTCCATGACTTTTCTTAAAACCTCTGGCGATAAAATCTCCACTTCTTGTTAGATGTTCTCTTTTAGGGCCGTCAAGGTATGTGGCTTGTTCGTATAGACCCGTGACTTCAAAAAACCCATATAAATAAGTCTGGAACAGAGAAATCGTGCGACCTTGCGGGCTAGTGCAAATCGCCAAAACGAGATATTAAGCGACTGGAAAACGCTTGCTTTAGAATGTCCACTGTCGCTTGCGCAGTGTGTGCGGTTGCACCGTCCTGCTGGAACCACATGTTTTCCAAACTTAATTTATCAATTTGCGGCAGCAAGAAGCCACAGTAACAGCGTTGCCGACATAACTTGGCTATTTTATTTCATTTTTTTATCTCGCTGTGTAAATACATCAGATACCAAGTAGTGGGCCCGGGGTGTTACCTTGTGACACTCCTGATAGTATGGAGGAGCGGTCGGACTTTTCATCATTGGCTTCGAAGTGACGGTCGTTCCGTTAAGATTTCAGCAGATTGAAATAACGCGTTGAAAGTGTTTTTTTAAACTTTTGAATGAAAGACCTGAACGCCACATCTTATCGAAAGCTTGTTTTGCATTCAAAAAAGCAGCGGTTCAGTACTCCAATTTCTCTATGGATTTGTTTTTCTTCTTCTTCCTGTAGCTCCTAAGGAGCGAATGGCACCCAAGGCGTTTTTAAAGCAGAGTGATTTGCAAGGTTACTAGGCTTGCGCATTATTGGTTGGTTCCGTTGTTTTTGATATTTTCTCTACCAAATTCTTCCATTTATTTTTATCCTATTCTATATATTTAGATTGTCCCCATGACTATGGATTTATTAATAATATTAATTAAACGGTGAAATATTAAAAATATAAATGTCGATATATTTTACTTCCAAAGGTTACTAGTTGTAGGAAAAATTAGATTTTTAATTTTTTAACTCGTCACTAAATTGCGATGGTAATAAAACTAGTAAAAGAACGTATTTTCCGTGGCAAGTTCATGAAACCTTACAAGTTTTAATTTGTCTTTAGATGATACATTGGAAGATTTGAAAAGGAATAGTATCGTCTTCCTGCCGCTCTAATTTTTTTTTTGTAGAAATATGAATTGTATAGATAAATACAATGATCATTTTATACCTTGCATTATTTAAACATCTGATGGAACAGTTGGTATGATTATTCATTTTGACAGATTAGTAACGTACTTTTGATGTCGGCAGCATTTAATGTCAATGCGATTGAAACCTAAATAATTATCAATAGAAGTCCAATTTTCGGATACCACCGTACGTAGCTTCTGCTTTTTATTTGTCTTCTGCAGTGTAGCAGATCGAACCCAAAAAGCTTGACGGCAACAAAAATAATGAATGGGCGTATCAGAATGATTTGTGAAAGGAAGTCTAGTCTCTTATTAGATTTCGAAAATGAGTCATTATCGGAATCACGTCCTTACTTAAACTAAACGTAATTTGCCGTAATGACGATGGACGTTTCGTTAATAAAAGATCCCGGAATACAAAGAAAAGTAGTTCTAGATTCGGATAGGATTGCTCGGCCGTGGTTCCTTTCATGCTTGTCGATGCAAGAAAGCTTCGGCTTGTAATATTCGCTCTTTACAATTACTTACATAGATGTGATGAAGCATGGCTTATCGTAGATCGGTGGGATGTTGCATCGCTCCCATCTTCGCTACAATGCCGAGCAGGTAATCGGAGCATGACCTCTGTGTAACATGCAATCGCGTTTGATTATTTGCATTGATGAAGAAGAAATTTGACTAATCGTGTTGGGGATTATTCGTACGTCGCGGCAGTCACCTGCAGACCATCCACGACGGCGGCCAGTGACTGAGCAGGTCGTCGAACTCCTTCCCTTCACGGCCGGTGAGCTTTCGCCACGACCGCTGGCTCACACCTCGGTGCCTTGCGCCTCCTTCGGCTTGCCGTTCTAATATTACCGCGCAATTTAATCTTTTAATAATTAGCCGCCTTGTTATGTATGCACCGCATGTAACGAGCGATCTCTTCGGCGTCTGACTCCTCTTTTTGTTGCAGACGACATCGATTCTGTAAGCCAGCGACTCGTGCAGCTCGCCAAGCAACAGGGTTCCACTGACAACATCTCTGTGATCGTCGTCTTTCTGCGCGAGCCGTCCAAAATAGCGGCGGAGGCCCGTTGGGCGACCCGCAGCGGCCTAATCATGGACACGCTGGATAATGCCAACACCACTACCAACCCGTTCGCCAACTCGAACAACCCCGACATACTGAGCCAGAAGGAGGCTTTCGTGCTCAACCTGGCCGACGGATTCAAGCATAACGGAATGGAGAGCTCGCCCGCCGAGGAGTTCCTCGCCAGGCCCACGAACGGCAAGCGCTCCGCGGACGAGTTCGACGACGACGACGACCTGGGTCCCGAGACGGACGTCGACGCCATAGACGACATCCTTCTCTCGCCCACCATCGCCAAGAACCTGGTCGAGGGCATCGCCAACAACAATCCCATCGACCCGTTCGACCCCTTCTACGGGAAGGAGGAAAAAGCCGCGCTAGAGACCGACTCCGAATTGCAGAAGCAACAGACCAGCGAGTTCGATCCTGTGAAGTCACCAAGGGAGGAGACTCCCACGCCCCCCGCTGACTCAGGTATGTCGCGCCAGCTTGGCCTATAAATCTGAATATTGTGGTGTTCTATGGGACGGGGTCGTGGGATCCGCGGATGGGTTAATGGACCTTAATCGTTCCGATCTTCACGTATTCGATGCTCACATTACACCTCCATGTTTGCGTTTTAGCTTGACAACTGAAATTAACTGCGAACAGCTGCTTAACACGCGTGTATGCGGTTGATTCATATGTTTGGGTAGTACTAATGACAAAGCACACCAATAATTTCCACATTGAATTGTTCCAGAGATAACATTAGTTTATAATTACGAAATGAGTATGTGTACGATATGTATATTAAGCATCTTAAAGGACTTTCATTGAGACAATTGAGCCCTTGTTTTCGGATCGTAGTCTCTGATCCACGTTTCATTTCCGATATTGACATTTTTGAAAAAATTTAGGTAGCAATATGAAGTAGGCTATTAGCAACTGCAGTAAGATGTTCCATTTATTCTAATAAGAGTAGCCGCAGAACTAATTTCGCTACGATACGTTTCAGGTCAAGATCTTTCTTTCACATATTTCATTTTTTTTAAATTTTCTAATTTATCTTGTAGTTTAATAGTAGTTCGTACATAGACATGTGGATTACTTTTGGAAAATTCCCGATCATCTCTGAATCGTTCGTGCTGTACTCATTGCATTGTTCCCGAAAGCTTTCCGAATCATCCGAATATTTTAAGTTCTGAAAGATTTATAGTTGTATATGATTCTAAGAGTAGCATATACTATACTGATTACCATCTGTTAAATTTCATGATTAGACTTTTATACCAAACTTTATCAAATGGTTGAGCCACATCCCAAAGGATGATTGAGTATATCTTCTTTTCTTCAAGACATCTGTTATTAGACGTACTTGAGCGATCGTAGCATTTTTATTTTGGAATTGGGAGCCAGTTTCTCTTCGACTATTCTTTTTATTGTATAATTAATTACTTCTGTCATTTTTCATAAAATAGAATTTTAATCCAAAAATGCGTAAGTTTAACTGTGTCTTTTTTGCCAGTTTCACGGTAATTAGATCGAATCTTGGGGTTGATATATATATTTTTAAATTTTTTTAGCTACTTTTTTGGGTGTAACTAATTCTATTTCTTGGATTTCCTGCATTAGATCTAGTTGATCAATTATCTATCTCAAGTTCCTCGTTAGACTGGAATGTTTTCTAGGTGTGTGGCAAAGAAATCCGCGTTTTGCTTACTGGCTCTTACCCAGGCGCCATTTTTTTTTGGTAGAGTTAGATTTGTTTAATTGGCCTTTTTAATTTATTTGTGACTTTCCATATGATTTTGGTAAAAATATTTGAAGGTTTGAAGTTTGAGGTCTTTAAAGAAAACCCGCTTCCAGAAATAATACACACTGTGATAAAATAAAGTTCTTGAAGAGATGAGACAACACCTTGGCATTGCAAGTTTCTATACTCGCAGATCCGCGTTCTTGAGAAGATCATATCAAGGCTACAACATTTCTCAGCGTTGAGAAAGGCGCATATTGGTTTCTGCCAGCGAATTTGCTCTATTCGCTCAGTAATTGCAAATATGACTACACATTATATATTAACTCGCTGGATCCAAATTAGCCCGGCCAAAGAAGTCTTGTCTTATTTATGCATGTTTATTGCAGCCTACTCTTGTCGGCTACCAGGTAACATCACGGCCACGCAAATTGTTTTCATTATATGTAATATTGTCGGCGAGGTAACTTAGAGGGTTGCAGTGCAGATTTCGAAGCGGTGCTCCCTAGTTCGATCCGCGACTTAACAGATTCTGTCGAAATTTATGAGTCACGTAAGTTGCCTAAAATACCGCGATAGGCCTTATTGCTCGCATAAAGCTACTGTATATAATAATATTGGTTCTATGTTTGTATTGAAAACTTCATATAGATTGAAATAGATAAAGCAATTTAATTTTTTGGATCAACCTTGTGTTTCTCCACGGGTTATAACCTTTTTAAAATAATTTGTTTACAGGGAGTAGTCTGTAGCAAGACGTTAATAACCAGAGCACGATGTTTCTTTTTGCTTTGTTAAAAGTTTTTGCGCGACAAGTTTTATGCCAAAATCTTATTTCGAAATTTTACACATTTTGGTTTTTGCAAACTCCCAGTTTTTTTTAATTCCTACAGGGTTAGTTGCCGATCCTAATGTAGCTCGTATAACAGTGTCAGGATTTATGTTCGTTTTAATAGATTTCCAGTCATCTCTCAATCATTTGCAGCATGTTTCTATTCGTATTGCAGTTACCGCCATCGTTCCTCAGAACTTTCCGAATCATCGTAATAGTTTCTGCCAACGTTGACATTAATTTCATTGGCGAAATTTGAGGTTCCTGGGATCAGCCTGTCCTCTGGATTACCCTGACGTGGATTCCCTGAGAGAGATAAACTTCTAGATTCCGTTATTTCAGCATCTTTATGGAAATTATGGTTTCGCACAAATTGTGGGTCATGAAGGGTGCCTTTTAAAGCCCAATTCTGGACAACATGGAGTTTGTATATGCGTCTTTACGGCCCAGGCCCACACTGGAGCTGGAGCTATATTATGATAGGTTGGAGGATCGTTTTATAGATCAGTTTCTTGTGGCTTAACAATCGGCTCCGAGGATGGATTAGGGAGCCAAGCGCTGATTTCGCCGACTTGGCTTTGGTGATCTCCTTATCTATATGTGGATCCTCCAGGTCAACTTGATTAGCGTCTTCTCTCCAGGATATTATCCTCATTCCGACGATTCTCCACTGAATAGGACGCCCAGCGAATTCTTCGTGTACTTATTCACTGATGCTTTCAGTATAGTCGCCCTCATTAACGCTTGCGTAGTAGTCAATTCTCATCGGTTGCCAGGTTACATCGCGTTTTTGTAAGGTGTTTTCATTATATGAATGTTAACTCAATGTATTTGCGGCATACTAAGTATGCTATTGAAATATCTCCTTTTCTATCTTTTTGGGCAATTCTTTATTATATATTGTTCTTGACTTTGATGTGTTTGAAATTTCATTGTGTCAGTTAATTTGTACTTGTCGCGTGTTTTTATTTTTCAATTATTTCACTAAACTTTGAACGATTCAGCTGAAAACAGTGTCCTTGAGAGCCTAGTGCTCATTTTGGTTAAAAAAAGTGTGTAAAGATAGGAGATGCTTAGAAACGAAGTTTCTGGTGTTGAAGTGTCATTATAAAGATAAATTTTACTGCAGTGCGATGCCCCAAATCCTGATAGTATCGTAGATGGTAGGTGTAAAGGTTTAATCAGCTAATTTTTTTGGGATCACGAATGTTGTATATTGACTTCAGTTTCTAGATTGAACGCAAGCTTAATTTTGACAGTTCAAAGTATGCAACCAAGTTAGCAAACATCAAAGTTCCACAAAATGACGGCACAACCCTATGCTGCACATCAAAGCTAAAACTTATTTACTAACTATTTGGCCAATTTCAATTTCATGGAAAGCGTGGGCAGCATTATCGCCCGTAACCAACCTAGTAATGAACATTACGCCCGTGCACGTTTCCATCAAAGCACGCATTAATATTACGCGAAATTGCGATGCACACAGCCCGCGGCGGTAATAACGGGGCGTTTCTGCCGCTTTTTATGCCGGCTCTGGATTCATTTTTTGAGTTAATTAAACGCAATTATTTCGGCTGGATTTACGGTCGCATTCATTCCTAGTCCTTTATAGAACTTTCGAACCGTGTAATATTCATCGAGTCGAGTCGTCTGCACTTCTGCGAGATCCGTATCCATGGCGACAGCGCGGCGACGACGGGGAAATCGAATTACCGCCGACACAGCGCCGCAATTAATGCAATTCGGTGCAATCGCTGCAGCCGTCAACGAAAAATTGAGCATTTGCTGTGTTCATACAATCGAACGGGGTATAAGCTGCATTGCCGAACAACTTACCTTCGAGTTTATTGTTAGGTCGTTTCGTTTGTATTCAGAATTCCACAGATACCTGGTGCGATTGATGAAGGCTGTAATAAACATTTAAAGCTCATGTTTGCTTAAAGTTGTGCATTTATCTGGAAATAAATTATATTCTGTTTATTACGGCATGCAGGTAAAGCTTGTTATAATAAAGTTTATAATTTGATGGGGTTCTTAGTATGACAGTTTGAATACTCATTGGTTCTATTACTCCATCTTCTTATATAAGAAGGCTTCTAAAGATGCATATTTATTTTAGCAATGTATTTACAGTGAATAGAATGAACCGATTTCACACAAGCGAACGAATGGTCGAACGAAACGGTCTGAATTCACATATTTAGCAATTTCTGACCAATGGGTAAATTGTACCTCTGTCTTCACCGTCCACCCATACCCAGATATTTCTCATACTTACTTGTTTTGGCTCCCCGGACTATTCTTTATTTTTCCACGTCTGCTTAAGGAAAGTACGGTCATGATGATTATAATTATACCTCTAGTAGTCTCATTGTGATGTACTGTTTGCTCATCAGGTTTTTACTACATCAATTCAAACTATCTAAGCTGAAAAATATCGGACTGTCGAAGTCTTTAAGGTGTGCTGAAGTGCATTCTTTTTTTTATAAACGAGGGCTAAAAGCTTTTGATCTACTTTAGGAAGTGGTACTGTTATTTGGTAGAAGTTAATTGCACTTAGACCATGAGTTGCACAAGATACTATTATAAATAACACTAATGCAAGCAAAGTCGTCCATCAGGTTCTAAAACATTCGAAGATTATCCTGCATAGTAATAAATTACTCTGTCTGGTTATGACAGATGTCTAAGAAGACTTATTATGGTTAGGTTTTGATCCATTGTTTTTAATGAGCGATTAATTAATCTATGAATGTCAGGGGCCGTGAAGAAATTTTGTAAAAACGGTTGGTTTGAGAATACGTGAGTGCTTATATGGGGTTCAAAGTTCTAACGTCACCTATATTGTAGAAGGTGGTCTATCTTTTGTATTTGTGTTTATTAAAGAAAACTGAATTCTCATCTTCCTAATTTTAGAAGACATTTTTTTTTATTAAACAGTACAAATATATACTGGTTTTCATGTAAATTTCAGGGTCTTGGATAAGAATGATGTAATGGTCATGCAGCTTACCATTAATTAGTGTTATTTTTAAGATAATCTGCAATATTCTTTTAAATGTGCTTTTAGGTGCGTGGTTTTGTTTAATAATTTCAAATTCTATTTGATCAGATTTTGGCGTGCACAAAATTTGTAAGTTTAAAGTAAATGCAAATAACAGTAAAAAGTAATTAATGTAATAAGCATTGAGAAATGAGGATGATCCTGGTTCTACCCAATTTTTCGTCTTTGATTATCACGCCTGCATTGTTTCTCATTCCACCCGGAACTCAAAGTTCAAACCAAACCACTAAATAATGGCTCTTTTTATTTCTAGTAATTGTCGAATCTCTCAGATTACTTTATTTACATCAATTATCCTCTTCTTACAAATCAACAATTTGAACTGTCGACGCATGACAGACTGACTGTCAAAATCTACGACTATTCTTCTATTTTTATATACAAAAATTGAAGCAACTTTCAAATATCTTTAACATTCCTTCTTAAATCTTATTCTTAAATAATAATTCACTATAATTTAATATATGAAGGCTTCTTTATTATCCTTCCACTACGAGACTTCTTCACAGCTTCCGCGTTTTCCACCAAAGTGTCTTGTTCATACAGTTGAATTGAAGAGTCGCAAGAGAGTTGCATTTTTGGTCCTAACATGAACGGTCCTTAGTATGTCATATGTTACACTTATAAGATTCTCGATCATTCTAGTCTGTCAAAAAATTCTCTTCTGATGATAATTTTCTATTGTGATTACATTATTTCAAATTCAGTTCCTTCTTTTGCTTTTTGCGTTGAACTAAGAAGTTGAGATATTCCTTTTTGAAATCGACAACGAAGATCTTCACTCTTTGACGAAAATAGTATTTCTTCTAAAATTTTGTCCAATCCAAAATTGTTCAAGTCTGGTGCACTTGTCTCTTGAACTCTAATTATAAAAGGCGATGGAATGAAAGATATCAAATTGTCTTTGGCTCGATGTGTGTTAAAAGACATACACTCACCACAGCCTTCACATCGCAGAGAATAGTAGCCAACTCATCCTGGTTTACTATTCATTTCCCCAAAACTCGGACAAGTAATTTCTTTACGGAGCGAATTAGTCTGTTCTCATATCCTTGTTTCAACCGATTCTCTTCAGTTTATTCTTCGCTGCGACGAAGTTGGTGGCGTTATCATAATAGATAACTGACTTTTAAATTGATGGAAAACGATTTAAGACTCTTTTTCACTTCATTTTGAGCTACCCAATATAGTCACATTTCAGTCAAATTAATTTCTTTGAACGAAACTGACTTTTCTAGATTCAATTTCTGTCTCGCCGTCAATCTCCCCACATTGTATAGAAAAAGAAGTATCCAAGTCAAAACACGAACTATTTGTGGATATTTGTTGAATTTACATTTTTTCGGGCTGTATCAGGTTTTCACAATAGTGACATTTTCTTCTCTTCTATTATTATTTTATTTTTATTGGTGGCGGCTTTTTTCTAGTTCCATCCATTTAGATCTGCCTCCAATCCATGCAGCCCCTTACACTAGTTCGTCTCTAGTAATTCAAATAGTCGTATATGAAATTTTGAAAATCCAAACTCGAGCTGTGAATTGTAGTAATGGAATTGGGCAACTCTCTGATTTCATGATCTATATGGCGTTTACTGGACCTTTAAACCCCACAACTTATTTCTATCGACAGGTTGCTTTTATTTGAAATTGGAGCCAAAATCGTGACACACCCTCCACCCATTTGACATCTGATTTGTTCTAAACTTATGTTTTCTGTTCCGTAGGATCCAAAATTGTCCAGACAATCCAAATCAAAGCGTTTCTCCTCAGTACAAATCCGACGGCAAAAATAAATTTCGGAAATTTTGAGCTTCAATTTCTCTTTGTTCGACGGCTGTCGTCATTCAAGCTCAAATTATACCTGATGGAACGTGAATTAACTCCCTGACCAAATTGGATTTCACCAATAACATGACTTTTGATTTTCGAGCAATCGCGAAACGGTAGCTTGTTCAGACGACTCGCACGTTTGCCTTCTTTCTGTTGTTGCGAATCACGTGCTTTACTGTACGGCTTCCCATCTTGCATTTTTGGTGACCTTGGTATAAATTTTGAAGTTTCACATACTTCTCACGAATTTCTTGTTTTTTTTTTCGCAAAGCTTATGAAACTATTATTATATTATATTATGTATTTATCACACAATAATAGCATGACTATAAAACATGCAATAGAAAAATAAAAATCATGATTTGTATGTTTGATCAAACTTTTGTCGCAGTTTTCTAGTTAATTGTTGTTGTTGAGCAATGTTTTCTGGTGGGATTTACTAATAATCATAAAGAGGATATAACCTGAGAATATCAACCAAATGATCCAATTAGATCGTGAGATCCGAGGGGGTCGTTCAAACTTTTGTCGCGGGGTGTATTTAAACTGCATGTCACCAGTGAATTTTGCGCCAGTGCGGGTTATGAATATTTCGCATATTCAACCCGTAGAGTTGTTAAATTTAATTTTGCCCTCTCTCATACCTGTATAGGCTAAATTTTGTAAGAAAATAGCCGAGTAGAAGCCACCTTCGGTCTGGAATATTCCAGTACAATGTAAAAGGGTTGACTTAAAGCGTTTATTACTTTTTTATGTACTTGTGCTTAGAGAAATTTATTATCAGAAACAACAAGGATTCTAGCTGAAACTGCTGATCGTTTATTTGAGGTAATTATCTTGAGGATGATTCAAAGATTACTCTCGAATACTTCAAATATTCTGTGGTGAATTGGATTGCTCCTGTAATTCTCAAGTAGTTCTTGTCACAATGAAATTGCGTATTTTGTTCAGAAAAATATACTAGTGGGATTTATAACAAAAGATTGCTACAGTACCTTCATTGAACGGTTTACAGGTACACAAAATTATTGCGGTGTCTGCTCGCGTTATATCTGGCTCTCTAATCTTTGAAGCCCTTCTGAACACCCGACAAGGTCTATTGAACGTGCCACTACTTTTCAGGAAGTCGTTATTTGCAACAAAGATTGGAAATGTTACGTTTAAGACGTGCTTGTACTCGTATTCTGGCTCTTGCATATTGAAATACTAGTTTTTAGTTATTTGTTTAAATATCATTCAGTAGTTTAGGCTCATTGTAAGTGTGATAACTTTAACAAGTCAATTAGACTTCTGAAACGTTTTGAGAAGTCCTATGTTGGAAGTGAAGCGCAATCAAAAGAACAAAACAAGATAGTCGCACATATTATTAATAATTTTTCTTCAAATTGTTTTAATATAACTAGAAATATTGTCGTTTGAATTTTCTTATACTACATCTAGGAGCATTTGTGTATTTTAAGCTCTAGGGTTCTTTTTAGTCTTTGCCTCGAACCCTTCTTATGTCAATTTTTTTTTATTTGTTCTAATTTAATCTTTCCCCAAAGATGTAACTGCTAAACATTAATTTTTTTGGCTGGGGTGGGGGGCAGTGGTGTTTATTTTTAATACTCCATATTAACTGTACATGTAAAGAGTTGTATTATGATGAATTTTTGGAATTCTCCTTTCACTAATCGAACCTTTCATTTTCAAAATTTATGAAATTTTAACTCGTCATTACTCTTCAGTTTTCTTACATGACTTCTCTGGAGATGTTAGCCTAAAAGGAAAATTTAAAAATTTCCACTGATTATAGTATATCAAAACCAAAAACAGTGCCAAAGTGATACTTTAGTATTATGTATTAATGATTAAGAGCCCCACTTTTTCTGTCTGTTGATTTTTTTGTCCATTAACTAGATGATTTAGTCTTGACATGTTTGAAGAGTGCGATTTTTAATTTATATATATATATATATATATATATTGTTAAATGTGGCACTATAGACATTGAAATGTTGAAAATATTACTCGACTTACTTTTGTAAGCGAGGTTTGTAACATTAAAAGCTATCGGGATGATTGTTCAATGGTTTTAGATTATTTCCTGTAAATTATTTTTTGTTTGATGGTTACGTTCCGACAGTTGTAATGATTCTAAAAGATAAACTGTGAATCTATTGATAGTTCTTATTTTTGTGTGCACATTGACAATCTGCCCTTAGTAAAGCAATATTAATTCATTCGATGTATGCGCATAGTTGAATACGTAAAACTATGGCTCAGATGGAAAGCAACGCAACTGAAATTGCTAGCTATTGTTATGTTGGAAAAATTGCAAACGTTCCTTGCATCTGTTGTATGGTAATTTCATTGTTTATTTGATTTTAGATTGCTAGGAGCTCATAGTCCTTGATTTGTCAATGCACGAAGAATTATTTTTAGCGAGGATGAGGATTTTTATTTTGTGTTAGTACAATTAAGCTAATTTAAAGGGCTCACTGAACTGAATATGTTTTGCTACTCCGTCTAGACAATACATGAGGTAACACAATTTGGATGGACCATTAGAATGCGGTGAAATCATCAAGTCTAATTTATCATGTTTCTGAATCTATTGTTGGGTAATTACGGCGTTCATAGTGGTCTTGGGCATGACAGTGACGATGATGACTCTGACTTGAATTGTAGCCTCTTATTCGGAAAGGATGCAAGGCAGAATTGTTTGTTTGTTTGTTTATTGTGTTTTTAACAGCACTCGCGGTTGTTTAGCCTCGCGCTTGAACTTATCTAATCTGCCAAAGTCTGAGTAAATTTATTTTTATATTTGGAGTTGAGTGAACTTGAAATTTCGAGTGCTGCTGCTTCGAATCGGCTGATGCTTTTTAAACTAAACAAACACGTTTTAATGTATTTGTACATGTTCTTTTCGTTTTACATCGCTGTGCTGCTCGACGGCTTCTCATAAAGCGTCTGCGGTCTTTACATTCTTTGAAATGATCAAAGTTGGTAACGAGCTATTTAACTCTGAAGGGAACTCAATAGAAAACTCAAGAAATGTTGTGCTATTGAACTATAAGTTGTTGGAAACGCTAGTAGTATGATGTTAAAAATAACCAAGTACAGCAGTGAATAATGCGTTTTTTAAACAATGAAAGTGTGAAAGATGTCGGTATTGATAGCTAAAATGAAGATTCAGTAGCCAGTGTATTAATGGAGATTAATGGGAGATTTACAGCTCTAACAAAGAGCTATATCGAGATTTACGTGAATGGCTGCGCAATGAAAAGAATTTTTAGTATAATAAAATTGAATTGTGGAAAATAATAACGAAACCTAATAACGTAACAACAGAAGACATTTTATTGAATTTTTAATTATCGTTTCTTGTAGACAATAAATTGCGAGGGTTAACGTCTAGGCGGATCGTCATGTTATAATGGTGCGGAAATGGGGAAGGGAAGCGACATTAGGCGAATATGTAATCATCCACCCACTTTTTGTTATGGTTGCTCAACATGACTAGCATTAAATGCAGCCACGTTTTACAAAATCGGAAACAAAAATTAATATTCATAATAGCTCTTTGGTCGTTCATTGGCAAGGGATAGTCGGAAAAAATTGAAATCCCCATTTTAAATACGACAAAATGGAAGTAATGTTAAGCAGTGATTGATATTTTGTAATTAAATAATATATTTTTGAAGTTTCTGCATACATGGATTGTCCATTTAAGAGAAAGACTTTTATTTCTTTTATTTTTACTTTTTTAAATGTAATAAATTATTTGCAAATGATTTAGCAAACTCATGAGTTGTAAAATTATTTTGCCATTTCTTTGAAAATTTTTCATATGGTTCATAAGATCAAATTCATCTCTTCACTTTCAGTAATCAGATGGAAATAATTAATTGTTGGATCAATACATAAGACTAGCTTGAACAATGTATGGAGAAGAATGTCTGTAGCTATGATATACCTAAGATTTCTTCAAAAAACTTCTCATGAAAAGCTCTTATCTGAATTTTGCTCCTATTTCCGTTTTTGAAATAGACCGAAGTATTTAATGTAACAATTTCTATAATAATGCATTCCGAGTTTTAAGTTCAATTATCATTAATTCCTTTTTTAAGTATCATTTCGCAAGACTGACCAGACAAAGTAATACCTTCCTTTAGTTGTTCACTTCTTATTTTTCTCCACTTTCCTTTTTTCTTTTCTCATTGTTGTGTAAAATTGTCTTTGATTAATTTGTTTCTGCAATTCTTAATTTTTAGGCATTAGTTTTAATTTTGACAAATTCTGGTTAGACATCAGACGAAAATTTCATTGATATTTCCATTTCAATACCGTTATACTACTACAACTGGCTTCTTTACGATTTATTTTTTATTTGTGGTTTTTTAGATATTATTTTACCTCTTCTATCTGCAATATTTGTCTTTTTTTAAATTTTTTTTAATAAACTGTTACTGACTTGAAAATTTTTAAAGGTTGACCAACAAGCTTCTGTTCAATATTAAAAATAACATTTTTGTTCATGTATTATTTATTTATAAACAATAACAATTAGTCTTCGATTATTTTCCATGATGTTTTGCGGCTTCTTCAAATCGGAGAATTTTTGACAGACTCTTTCAAACTTCATCAAAAGACGCACATCAGCTACCATGGAAAAAGTTTCCCGTTGATCGAAAAAGATCTTAGTGGGATGGAGCAACGTCTGAACTGTAGTCTAGATGCGGAACTTCTTAGTTGAGCAATTAACAACAAATTTTAACTCGTTTGTCGGCTGTATCAAGTTAATGCAAGTGAATGAGCATAATTTGATGACCAAGAAACGATGCCAGATCACGACTACTTGGTAGAGGTTCATCTTCTAACTCTGTCGATAAATGTTCAACTTCGACGGTCGATTAGAAGTTGTCTTCAAAATCTCCTTCGTTGAAGCGCTTGAACCATTTGTCTACTATTCGTCGAGCATCTGTTCCATCGCGTTCAACTTTGTGTATTGTTTTGGTAGCATCTCTTAGAGTCAGACCCTCGCATAATGTCGTAACAAAACAAGAAGTTCACGGTTTATAATCTCGTTTTTGATTTTGAACACGAACATTTTGGCCATCCTTTAATATGCACTCCAAAAAGTTTGTTTTTTCCCATAACTTTTTACATTTCACGTGTATATTTTAAGTGAGCTCAGCTTGAAAAATGTGTACCCTTAAAAGCAAAAACTTCTTATGGAGAAAACACTCGTAAAAAGATTTTTCTGAACTTTTCCCCATCAATTCGCTCTCTGTAACTCTTTCTATTAATATGAATCATTGGCAGTAGCAATTATTAGTATACATTTTTCGGTATCGTAGAAGAAAGAATATTTTGCTTGTAACAGACTGATTTTAACAAATATCTGCGATACTGCTAACGCCAAAAATCTTCTAACATTTGTTTTACGAATCTACATGAGTTTCCAACAATGAAGTCAAGAATGCTCCTGTTAAAGACATTTCTATAACTTCTTTTGGTATTTTGCTACCCTAAGGTAAGCGAAAACCGTCGTTAGTTTTCTTGAAATTCAAACTCATCTTTCTTAACATTATCAAGACCAGGATCATTTTCTTCTATACTAAAAATATCCACTACTTCACCTAGATCTTTGCTTTGAATATTGTTTTTTGAGTTATTGTACAATTAGATTCCTTAAAAAGACCACCTGGATCGAAATTGCTTTTGTTACTTTAAAATTGTCTTCTAAAGCTAATCTGCGTCCTCTGTTTAAGGTCAAAAGCCTAAGACACGCAAAATAGCTAATGATTTAATGATGATGATTTAGGGTTATAAAATTTATGTGTGAATGATGCAGCAGCCAGTATGTTAAATTAATTTTGCCAGTGACTTTTAAATTTGAAGCGATGTTTTCTGAGATAGAGCGAGGCATGCGCTACTTTGTAGCCGAGAGAGCGCAAAAGTAATTTTGCTTTCAGAGTCAGACCCACAATTGCGACTCGAAGCTGTATAATTTATAATTTGTGGGTTGTCTACCATTACATGCTTTTGTGCGTCATCACGATGCGGAGTTTTTGCCCGTCCTCTGATTAGAATGCACAAAAACAACAATAGGCGCTCCTAATAATTGATGGCTCCAGAAGTGCGCATTCCTCAGATAAGAGCCGAGCTATAAATAGCGCACAGGTTGGTTGTGCACTTTCAAATCGAGTATCAAACCTGTCTGAGAGATGAACGAATCAAAGATCCGTCTGTGCGTCTAGCGGTATTTTTATTTATGCGCGTAATTACAAATTGTTGATCCCGGCCCGCCCGATCTCGCGCCATTCAAATTGGACACGAAATAAAATTAAGAGATGTCGAAATTGAATTTGGCTGTCAGTGGCATTAGCAAGCCTCCCAAGCAATCTAAGAATAATTGAATTTGTAAATCGATCATCTTTTGGTCAAACACTACGAGGAACATTAAAATTTAAAAGTTTTGAAACGTTTGAGAAAATAGATTTGGTATCTTGGGTAGAGTGCGGAAATTTAAAATTATGAGCGAAGTAGTTACAATAGACAATAATGGAATAAGTAAGTAACGTAAAATTAGAACTTTAGAAAATTACAGATGGAAAGGAAGTGGTTGAAAGAGAATTTAAAAGGGGGCTATACGGTTTTTATTATTTTCTGTTTCTGTATTTATTATTTTTTCAAATCGCATTTTACCCACAAGCTAATTGTTTATGCAGTTATATGCATGCTAGCACTAAAACAAAAGTAGCCACAAAAACACAAAATTGTTTCAAGTACATTTCAGCATCTTAGGAGGGGAAATTAAAGCACGTTGCACCAATAGCGTCTGATGCCTAGAACTTCGCAATTGCATCATGCAATTTTCGTGGAATTATTTTATGGTCCAATATTAAATGATGAAATTTCGAATTCTCATTACCACAAAACTTTGGTGACCTCAAGTACCTAAAAGATTGGCTGTTCGTCCGCTTCGCTCAAAAAGATTTATTGTATGGGCTGTAATTTATGTTGGTAGCATAATTAGAGCTTTTTATTGGAATAAGTGCTGCAAGATAAATCTGTCTGTTCTTATTAAAAAGAAGATCAATTTTATACTTAAATGGTAACGATTTTATTGGGGGTGAAAGATTACGCTCAATGAACAGACAAGGCCTGCGAACTGAGAGGTTAAGGCTTTTATATGTTCATCCTCGCATCTCTGATGCGGGGCGCTGTGGCAAACACCACGTTTTAGACGGCTGAATTATTATCCCTTGTTCGAAATGAACGCAGGTACTCAAATATTTGTAGTGACTGATTAGGCAATCCGTTAGGTATCCACTAAACTGTAGATAATTTTTTACAAAATTTGTTATATAATCGAGTTAAATGAAAACTTATTTGAAAATACTACTGTGGAATCCCCTTACAATGTTTTGATTAAAGCGACTATGGTCTTATGATTCTCGGAAGAGGTATGAATAGAACCCGAACGCAGACTCCACACCACCCACCTTACTATCCACCCAATGATGATAATTTTCGAATCTTTGCAGCAAATGAATCCAGGCTATTTCATGAGCAAACCAGGCATCCTGAAAGGAGAAATACTTAGAGGATCGTAAAAACGCTATGAATTTTGTATAAGAAGCTTGTATAAGAATCTTTTCTTCGATATTATTTTTTGCTATGTTTCTAATTTTGTTTAAGAAACTTCGAGTATTTTTTTGTACAGTCCATCTATCTCCTCGTTTTTTCCTCTACATTTGTTATTAATTCTCTCATATAGAACTTCTTGGGGTACTCTTTATACATTCTTTCACATTTGTATTTCACAGAATGTATTTCTTTCACATTTTTTATGTTTTCGTTACTGGAATCTCTGTACTTTTACTATAATCTTTCTTCATTGGAGTGCACTTACTACTGTAGCCTCAAGGGCTTATTGTGCCTACTCACATGTACTTAACGACGTCACATACATCCGTGGGTTTCCAGCGAGATTCGGACTATGGACAGGAGAACAATGCATCGAACTTTTGCGTTTAAGTTAATAAATACTGTATTTATTGTCATTTAAAAACTGGGTAAAATTTTTTGGGAGTCCTTGTATATTTTATTTTGTATTCAGTTTGCTTATGCTTGTTTGGTTTTTCTTTGCTATTCTTCTCTTTATCTTTTTTTACTGGAATTTTTTACTACATATTTAAACTTTGCTAAACATATTAATTGTTTTTGGACAACCTTTTTAGTTTTAATATATTTTTCAAATTACCACACTTTATTACTATTATATGTGCTCACAGTTTTAATTAATTTTTACTTTTGAAACCTGTTTTTGGTTTTAAATTTTTCGGGAGTTTTTTTCGAAAACAAAATTATGAAAAAGGTTTTGTTATATGTGCCTAACAAGCTGCTAAATGTGATGCTTTTATTCTGAGAACTAGCTGACTAGTTATAACTACTTTTTCTGGCTTAAAGTTCGATCTCTCACAGCTGAAACTCAAAATGTATGCTTTGTGTCGGATTTGAGTTAAAAAAATGTGAACGTCCAAAAAAGAAAATTATATCACCTGATAGCGAATCAATGGAAGGATATTGAATTGACCCTACTTAATCTCTCCATTTATGTGATATCGTTAATTTATGCAAATAACGTTTTCGCATCTTAATCGCCTTTGTGAGAATTGCATTGAGTGATAGTAAGTATGGTGGGTTTCTTTGCTTTAATTATTTAATTCCCGTTCACTCTGAGTGGCACTTTGCGCTGTATTTTTTTATTTTATGAGTTCATATTTTTTCATTAACAAAAAAAGCTTGGTCTAGACATAAATACTGTTACGCCATTTAAGCCTTCTTAAATTGAAACTATTAAACTACTCCAAATTAGATTACAAAAGCCCTTGCACACGTCTTTAATCTATTTAGCTGGTCATTTATTGCGGCACGCAAGATATCAATCGGAAAATTGGCCACTGCTTGGTTAGTAAACAATTCTAATGAGTGAATATTTGAATAATACAATATTACAAATAATACAACGGATTAAAGTTAGAATTTACCGAAGGCCAGCCTTCGATGTGCATAGAATTGGGAACATTTTCTTCCAATTATGTTCGAGTAGTTTGAATTTTGACCTGGCGCAATCCTGCTGAAAGCTTAATAAATTCATTGTCGAACATTGTTGCATTCAAAGGTTTTTGCAAAATTGTTTCTTGATTCTTTACCTCTTTGCAACAAAAATAAAGTTTCATTACAGCGTCCTGATAGACACCCCACTAAATCACGATTGAGGTGGGCTGATAACTTTTTTGATTCACATGTAAAAAGAATAAAACGATGTTTTTCGTGGCTTTACCGCTGGCGGTAGTCTTGATTTATCCAACTTGCTTTTCTACAGAGACTGTCAGCAAGTGTTCCGTTATTAGGGCATGTCCGTAATCCTAAGTCATTTCTGATCAGGTGAGACATATCATAATAGTATTTTTATTATTCTTTTGTTTTTGAAACGGATTTCGATCAATCACGTATCATTACGTATAGTTTTGATGGTTAGTGTAATTCGAACAATACGCCGCTGACCAGACTTTTGTTTGTTATTTACATACAATTTTTTCTTAGAACAACCATTGGTAGGACAAGAAACATTCGGTTTATTTCAAGCTTTTTTAATGCCTTAAAAGTTGTGTCTTTATAACAATTTTATGAAGTGCAATTTCTGTGATGTGGTTTTCTTTATCGTCACATTCAAGCTAAGCAATCGTTATACGTTTATAACAGCAAACTGTAAATGTTTCCTATTTGCATTTGTTATTTCATTGGTGTAGCAAGTTTTGGACACTTAGTGTACAGTTGATCTATTAATTCGTTCTTGGGGTTTGCTTGCTATCTGTATAATGTAGGATTCAGTTATTCTAAATATTTCACTAATAATAAAAGATTTTCGGGTTATTATGGAGTGTTCGGTTGTTCACATACCATAGAGGGTTTGCAACTATCTTTAATACTTGGATTAAAATCTTTGGCCGATATTGATTGATGACTGTGTCGCATATCTCCAGAGATAGAGACCGTATCATTATATGGGTTTCTTTTTTAGATTGGATGGGTTCTTTCCAAAGTCTTTGATCGAGTCGAAGGCCGGAGTACTTTGTTTCTGTTGCTACAGGTATTCACTTATTGTTCATTATTATAGATGGACATACTTCACGTCTGATGACAAACTTGAATAAATTTGGTTGAATTAACTATTGTTCGCTATTGGGTGTACCAGCCTCGAAGCAGGTTTAGATAGTTTGGTAGATTCTCGGGGGCGTTTAGAACATTCGTTGATGGCAATAACTGTCATATCATGAGAAAAAGGGCCGATTTTGGTGTTGTAAATTTGAGATATATCCGTTGTGTAACTGAGGCAAACCAGTGGTCCTAATGTACTACCTGGAAGACTTCAGATTTAATATAGTAGAAGTTAGATCACTGACCTGAGTATTTAACAGAAAAGTTTTTGTTAGATAATGAGTTCTCTAGTTTAAAAAATAAACCCCTGTGCTATGTCTTATCAAATGATTAGGTAATGTCAAGGAATGCTGTGTTGCAAAAATATAGGCGAATCTGTAGGACCATTGTTCGTGTGGGGAATTTCCTGGTTTTTGGGTCATTGTTTTAGTACACCTCCAGATTGTAACGATAGTCTGCCTCAGCATGCCATTAAATATGATTGTTGGGAGATCAGTAGTGTTCTAAGTTGCAATTCTAAGTATACTGTTCTGAGTTATTAGATGTTTAAACATGTTTATAAATTAATTTAAGAAAGTTGACAATTGGTTTTCTATATTTGCTCGTGGTTCGTTGATCATAGTTTGGAGAGGTTTTTGGTTTTTTGCATGTCTTTGTATCGTGAGTTTGACCACATTTTACGCAGTAGAATGGTTTTAGGCAGTTATTTTAGTGTTGCATAGAAATTTGTATCTGAAGATTTCTTTATTATTTAGTTGATGTTCTAGGTTTATGAAGACTAGCGATAAAGGTTGCTTTCTATTTAACATTTATGATGTTGCGGATTTTGTGGCCTACAACTTTCAGCTTTAATTTTGTGTCTTCAGTTCGTACGGAGTGATGGAGATGACGTATTATAATTAATTTTATATGTTCATTGCTATTTAATGGTAAAAAATCTTACGTTTAGGTGTCTTATTAGCTTTCTATATCATTAATTGTGTGTACATTACTTATACAGTGTCATTGAGGAGGGTTTTTATATTATGTTTCTTCTTATGTTAATCTAGAGAGGCTACTTAACCATATCTTTGAAATTGTAATTCTATGTGTGAATATTGAAGGTGATTTTGGTATCCTTTGTTGATTATTATTTTTGTTTATTTTAATTTCGTGCGTGGTTGAGAGCGGGCCATGTGGTTTTGTATTTTTGTTGGGGGTTCTTTGTTTGGCATTTTCCTTTTACGTTTTCTAACAAGTTTTCATAAGTTTCTTTTTTCTGTTTTTTTCTCTTTGAAGTCGTCTTATTGCTTTGTTTGAAGCGGCACAATAAATGGTGGTTGCTGCCAGCATAATTGGTTTTGAGAATTAGGAACTGTATATTTTTGTGGTTGATATTATTGACAGTTAGGTGCTGAGTACACTCTAAAGACGGATATTGCTGAAAATTGGGGAACATGTCCCCCAAGAGAAGTTTCCGTTCATTTTGTTACCTGGTTTCTTATTGTTGCTTGTACATTTCTTTCTATAGTAGAGATTAGTACGCTATTGGTGAATGGAATGTAACTGTCGGGCTGCTTTGAAACGATAAATACACAACTAGTAACGCTCTGTGAACTATACACGTGCCTTCTCTGCAACCTGTTGCGTGCTACTATGGAGGATAATGAAAATCAAAAGTATATTGCAAAACTTTCCTAATACTCTATATAGTACATCTCTCACATCTCCGTACGTGTTTTCTTATGTACATGCTTCTTGTTAAATAAATTACATATGACGCATTTTACATGCAACGCTTTCCAAGATCTATTTTCATGCCGACAATGGTTTATGGTTTATAAATATTAAAGCAGATAACAGAATTCCATGCATGCACATGTGAACAATAATTTACGCTTCTTCCATTTACATATGCTGTATTTGGTATTAAAAACGATTTATTAGGTATGAAGATCCGTTCTCTGTGCTGCTGTCATGCTGAGTTTCCTTGAAGGGTTTCTTTAAAAACAAAAACGAGCTTCCTTTTGGTCTGTAGTTTTTTATTTTGATCTTTTATTGAAAAGTTCCAGGTAGTTTTGGCATTGTTACCAAGTACGAGAACATCATGTATGCGTTTGGCTAATAAAATGTATGCACAAGACTGCATACAGTACTTTTACATACAAATTACATTATAAAATGGAAAATAAATGGCAAAAGCGACAAAATCAGCAGGAGAGTAGAATGTTACCGCTCGAACGGAAGAAAAGGATGAGGGGAATGCTATCGGGAGATAAGGAAATAGTTGGTTATAATAAATTGATCCTGTCCAGAAGGTACAATTGCTAGTTGCTAGACTCGTTCCTTATCATATCCTTACGACAAGACGTCTTCCTTCCCGCGGCAGCTTATCGAAGTTCCAGCTTGTCAGCGACACCCCATTCCGTGTCCGTCTGAAATTTCAAACTTCAGCTAGCCCCCTATTAATGCCAAAGTTCCCCAATTTGTAGAGCCGGCGTCGCGGCGGAGCTCCAGTTCCACAGATACGTGCGCGCACTCGCAAGTCGGCGATAAATCCGCGTCCGCTGGAGCAGGCACGGCGGGCATGCGACGTCCCGTTTAAAATTAGCGCGATTTCTCTTCTGCGCGTTCTTCGGCCGGCGAGCCCGTCCCCGTCGTTTTGTCCCCGCGGGTATAGCTTCGGCTGCCGGGACAATTTATTTTTGAGTGCTTGGCCGAATGCTGCAAGTTTAACGAACCCTCCGTGCATTCGACGCCCGAAATAGCCGCGCCTCGGGCGCTTTTTGTGTGGCGCTGCCGGCACATGCAGGACTCCTGGGTATCCGAGGAGGTTTCGGGAGCGGAATGCATATTGGGGAAGGAATGCAGCGGCGAGGTATTTGTGGAGGCGCATCGCCTATCGCCAGCAGATATGGGAAGTTTATCGGAGTTCTGTACTATTTCTTCCAATCTGTTCCAATGTGTTACTGGTCTCACCTTTGTGATATGGAATCTAAATAGTTTTCCAAAAAATTTTCGATGGGTTAGGAAAGAACCAATAACTTATCAATTTTAACAAAATACAGAAGCTTTATGATGGTATTCTTCAATTTTTCCTTTTTTCGGTTCGTAGTTTCCTTCTTGGTAACTACCTAAATCTTGTTCATGATAGAAATGAAGAGTACTTGATGCTTCTAGCAGTAATTATATTAATATCGGGAAATTTTTCTCTAAAAACCTTTTCCTCAACATCCAAATTCGTCTCATATTGGCTTCTTTTTATCGTTTCTTTGTGTACTTGTCTTTTTTTGTTTCGAGATTTGAATAGCAAATATTAGTCTTTGCTTTGTAGAAAGGAAATTGGAATCGTTTTTTATGTCTTGATAGAAATTGGATTGCACACGTTTCCTTTCTTTGTTCTAAATCAGAAGTTTACAAAGAGATTGGGTTAAGAACGTACCGCCTCAAACTATCAATGAAATTTAAGAAGGTGATTGGAGAATGGCGATTTTGAAAGGGATTGATTTTGAGGACAGTTGAAGGTTAATGAACAACTGTGGTAGTGACGCTGCAAATTAAAACATTAAGGGAGTAGCCTGACCCAGGACCCAAAAACATATTTTCGTGAATTAAAATGATTCTAAAACTATTTCTTTACATAATGCAACATTTTAACTAAAATTTTTTCTCTTAAATTATCACTTTGGGTCTAGCTAGGATATCCGATCATTAATGTTATGTATACTGTCGCAACTGCAAAAATAGTCCAATCTGGAAAAAACAGTTGTTAAGTCTTCTTATGTGACTTAAAAAAAATGAAAAAAATTCAAAATTTGCAAAACGAAAACATTCTAAAGAAGGAGAATTATGATGTGGTTGCTTGATTGTCGTGCACGGGCAAAAAAGTATCTTATTATGCTTTATAGGCAATTCAACTTCCGCTGCATTAGTTATCTTTTGGGTAATACGCCATGGTAGATGTGTAACCTTCAAAGAATTATCAAAATGTATAAAAGCCTTTAGAACGCTTCATTCATTGTTAGTCTCCCATAGTCAAGTATATTACTATGTTAGTCTTCTTCGCAGTTAGTATCCTACATTTAGTCTCTTACAGTCACTGTAGTGTTATGTTATTCTTCATAGTTATTTTTCGACGCTTAGTTGTACCGGTACAATCCATTATATTGTGGGTCTCTTAAGTTATATTGCTGTACGTTCATACGTGTAATTGTCTTGTTATCTACGCAATTATAAGTTTATCCAAGTATGTAATAAAAATTAAAAGGAATTAACCTGTAACCTGGACGACCGGCTATTTTAAAAAAGCAGCTGGGTTTCGTCAAAATAGAATTGATTTTTCAACAAGAAAATCGTTCAAAACAATGGAAAAATGAGGTTAAAATTGAATTTTCCAAAAACTTTTAGTTTACCCAAGAATATATGTTGTTTTCTTTAACCGTTCAGAACCAAGTTGATCGGTCAATTAGTTTTTGAGTAATCTTGTACACAAATACGGAAAATTGTTTCGGTTTCGGGTACAAAATGAAGAAAAATTAAATTCTGTTTTGTCCATGCATCTTACAATTTATTATGGATGCCTTCAGCTTCTTTAAAAAATTCAGTCTTCCTTGGTTGTTCTTGTTTTCGAGCAGCCCCAAACTCTTTGGTGCTATCCAAGCTTTGACGCTCCTATCTCTTTGCGCTATCCTCGTTTATTCGTTCAATATCAGGTCGATACTGCATAATGCGTAAAATAGCCGCATGTCCTTCGTTGAACACTACCACAAAATGGCGTAATGACGTAAATGGCAGTTTCCACTATTTTTGAACCGGAGTGGAGGTGTATTGGAGCTAACTTCCAATTGTGCTATTGAATCTTTCACTAGCACTTTGGATATGGTTACCTAAGCATCCTTCCAATAAACCTCTCTGAGGCAGATCTTTAATTTTATTTTTGGCAACGTCGTCATGGAATGGGGCTGGATGATCATAGTCCATTCTTTAAGCCTGCATGGAGCGATATTTGCAACGGGTCTTGTAGACTAAATTAGCATTCGAATGTAAGAAAAAAGCAACTTAGGGTTGTATTCTACACGTATATACGTCTAAGACAACCGCATTATTTCCCCTGTTCGAACTAAACGCAAGTACTTAATTATTTTTAATGACTGAGTACGCCATCTGTCGCACATTTGAGCAGCTGCAGCATCTCAAACGCTTAGCCACACTAACGCCGATTGATGATCGGTACAATTTTGAAAAGGGGTGGATGAAAGTTGAAAAGTCGATTAGGTCTGTCTTAATGGACGATGTTTTTTTAGATAATCTTAGCGAGGTAGATAATTGATAATTGTGGGTTAGAGTACTTTATTGGTTCTAAAAATTATAGATGGTCACAATAGGGCTTAACATTTAAAGTTTAACGAAGTCTTCTTCACAAAGAAGAATTAAATTCGGATGCAGAAATTCGAGCTAAGCTCTTAAAAGATAACTTCTAGGTATAGAATTATAAGAATTCGACGGAGATAGATTGAACATAATAATCTTGTATAAGAGTCAATATTCACACGCGATTTGTAGTGTTTTGATATAACAATTTACCTTAGCAGTTTTGGGGTCCTCCACTTTTTGTGTTTTTTTCTATTTGTTTGTACTTTCATATACGGCATAACATTTTAATTCTCTTCTACCATAATTCCTTGTCTTGTGTGTTTTTTATTTTATAAGTTTTTTTTGATATAATATCAATGGAAAATCAAAGCCGAAAAAGCAAGTGGAAAAGACGAAGTGGTTCCAGAGATGATTAAATGGTTGAGGGAAAAATGAATAGAATGGATATAGACTACATGCGAATCATGGGAACAACAAGAAATACCTAAGAAGCGGGAAAACAATTTATTAGTAAAAATATACAAGAAAGAAGAACAGACCCAGTGTAAAAACTACAGACCAACCTGCATAATCCAAACAGTTACATATACATATACAAAGAAAGAAAAATACATGGAAAAGAGACTAAGAGAACGTGTAGAAACTAAATTAGGAGAACGACGGGTAGCTTTTAGACCAGAAAAACAAACAACTGGTAACACATACATTATAAGGAACATTAAAGAAAGAAAAATAGGAGGAGAAGAAGAATTGTACTTAGCATTTATAGATTTAAAAGCAACTTTCGATACGGTGGATAGAGAAGAAATATTGAAAGAGATGGAAATGCCTAACACATTAAATAAATAAAATTAGAAACACTTGGAGAGAAAGTATGAATTATAGGACAAAGAGCAGAAGAATTTAAGGTGTATGAGGGAATAAAACGGGGGGCAGTTTAAGCCTCCTACTATTTATTATTATCATAGATAAGATCATCAAATGTATTAATGAAAAATTTCAACTGTTAAATATCGTAAAAGGATAGAAAAATCTGGAGCTAGTTATACTGAGTAGCCTCTTATATGCGCACGATGTGGTACTAATAGGAGATACTAAAAACAAAATTCAAAAACTAGTGAACGCATGGAGCACAAAATGGGGAATATGAAAATTGAAAGAAATATAAACAAAACAAAAGTTATGATTGTAAATGAAAAACAAAAAGGCAACCAATACAATAGACATTTAATGCAAAAATGCTACACTAGAAAGAGGAACAACGTATGAATATCTGGAAATCTGTTATTACGGAGAATGGGAACATATATACCGAATTATCAAATAGAGCGAGCAAATCAACAGAAATATATTACTCCCGAAATAAAACAGTGTCGGAACATAAAGATATAGGTATAGGTGTGAAAATAATAACTATCAACAATAACTTATGCATGTGAAAATTGGACACTACGAAAAAAGAAAAAACTATACTAAATGCCATCGAAATGAAAATCGCAGGGAAAATAAATGGGTCATAATTAAAAAGGACATCATTAGTGACCTAACAAACAAGAACCAATAATATAAAAATAAGAAAGGAGAAATTAAATTGGTATGACTATATGGTGAGAGTGGAATTAGATAGAATTACAAGGAAAACAATGGAAATTGCAAAACCAACCAAAAAAACAAAAAGAGAGCTCAACGAGAGAATGGATGGATGAAATTAGAGAAATAGGTTTAGAAAAAGGAAAAACGGCAGAGGAATGAAAAGAAATTTCTAAAAAGCAAAATCTAAAATGCGTCGAGAATATATGTATATGTTATTCGTGTATTTTATGGACGATTAACTTCTAGTCTAAAATTCTGGAAGGGTTAGTTAAGTTCCGACTCTTTCCAAAATCCCATAGAAAATAGGTGATGCCTTCTCAATATAAGAGGTTTATTTCTAACATCGTTTTATAATTCGTTGGAATTTCACCTCACACTTTTTGATGTATTTGTATTTTTTAGTGATTTTTAAGTAAATTTCTTTATCCATTATACACTATACGGATGAATCGATTTTTGGGGTTCTGGAACCAATAGCGAAATAGGTGATCTGCAATGAGAGCTTTGTAACGGTAGGTCATTTTCGTGTTATTCGTTCAAAACATATATAACATTCAATTATTGTTATCTAAATTAAGTATATTCCAAGAAACCAAAGAAACCCAATTAGTTATTGTTCTAAAAACGGTATTGTATAAGAATATATGTCCTAACAACTGAATTTTGTTATTTTGATTATTTATGTAATCAGAGGAGCGTAGCCAAATTTGTTGGCATGTAATTATTTATTGTTATTAATTTTGAGGAATTATTGCTTCTACTACAGTATGCATGATTTATTACGATAGGAGATGAATGTATTATTTAGATCAAAACACGTTTGTGTTTTTTAGACTTTGTGTTTCCATTAGCTAATAGTCTAGCATAAGTGACCAGTCTTCTTGTGTTTTAAAGTAAGAATAGTAAGCTTTTTATGAAAAAATGAGAAAATCAGTTATGGTGATGACGTCTTGGAAAATGTTGACATGATGTAAATTCTTCTCATAAAACGCCGTGGGTATAAACGATATTGAAAACGATTTGCTCCAGAGAAGGGCCGTTATCTTTTCGTTCATAAACTTAATGAACTCGCTCTTCTATTGGAAGTCTGCGTTTGAATGAGAGTTCTGGTCTAATTTGCCTTAATTCATTGCCTGCCACCACGTTCGTCTGGCGAAATTATTTCGCTGCCTCGCCTGCCGCCTCAGTTGCGTATCGAAAGCGGCGGAAATCATTCGTTGAGGAGAAAACGAGACACTGTTCGCTTTATTTATGCATGCCGGATTTGGAAAACGTCGTGGGCTTGTTTCATTGATATCTGTCCGCGACCTCCCGATCTATTTGGGTCGTAGTCTTAAAAAAGGTCGACCAGCTTTATTGGTCCAGCTAGTTGGTGTTGCGTAAGGACTTTCTGCGGTATTTCGCCACGTGTAGTGCCAGCGTGAGGTGCGGAGGATCCGCTGCGGTGATAAACTTGTGGGTGCCATCCATCATCTTGCGCAACAAGTGCACGTGGAATAGGTATCGAACACTCGATAGAGCCCCAGCTTCCCTGTACTTGCGCCGGAAACGCGTTTCGTGTGCTCGCGTGCCGATGCGTTTATAAATTGCCGTTGGCCGTAACTGTAGTCGGGCCGAGCAAGTATTAACAATTAAATCCTTTCCGTATTCTATTTGACATCAAGCGATGCGGTAGTTCTGCTGTTGCGGCAACGGTGCTGACACCTGTACACGGCATATTACCTTTTAGTCTTGACGAAATTTGCTCGTTACAATTTGTTTACAGTTAGCACCAAGTCAGGTTTGAAGGCACGTAGTTTTATTCTCAAATTAACCTTTTCGAGTACGTGACGGTGTTTAAGGTGGTTATGTTAGGCACATTCAGACAGATTATGGATTCCCTAATTGACTTCATCACTCTCCAAACTTGAAATAGTACTAGAGTTATATTTTAATACAATAATATAAACTTGATATCGATCTTTTCTGCCATAAAACTGTTCGAATCGATCAATGGGGTCAGTTGATATCTTGCGTACGGTTAGACCTAGAGAGGCAATTTTAGGCAAGAGCGCAGGAAATAAAATTTTCAACCAAATGAACAAGGAGGACCTGCATGCTATCGAAAAACAAAGCCGTATAGATGATGCCGTTTGTTTACTCCGCTTATTTGAGCAGCCGATTAGATAATCTGGGCTAAAAGTCTTAATGCGGCTATTAATTTTGAGTCACATAAAGAGGTTAATTAAGAATTATCACTGAATAAGCAGATTAAGAAGAACTAAAGGCGAGGCGGCGGCGCTTTCTGTCCTAGAAAGCAATAAGAATTCCAGCAAAATTGCAGCTCTGTGTATCTGTCGTTTACCCAGAAGTTGATAAAGAGTTTTATACCGTGCAGATATGCAATCAGAGTGAGTCTCGGCTCCAATGCAGTTCTATTTAACTGGGTCGTGGTTTTAGTTTATAATAAACAGTATCTCGTGGAGAATTATATACATTTTCAATCATTTATGCTAAAAAATGGTATTTTTAAGGAGAGATGATGCAATAGTATTTAAGGGACGTGATTTTTTATAAAAGTACTCGTGGAGAATTATTACATTTTAAGACTTGTTAAGAAATGTTTTTCTAAATCTGTAATATTCATATGGTTGTTCAGCTAGCGTCAGCTTGATGTATGTGAAAATATCGTAACAACTAATTAGTTTCTATATAACAACTATTTTTGTGTTAACATCTTGTATATCACATTTTGCACGCCTTGTGTATAAGAAAGTTTTCAATTTTAACCAGTTGCTGTTGGTGGTACTGCGTCCAAAAACAGTGGACTGTTCAAAAGTTCTACGAAAATCGGGCTGCGGGTGGTTTTTCTCGAAAACCTTGTTGGATACCGCGTTTGGGGGTTCGATTTCGATTAACATCCGATTCGAGCGGGCACGCTAGGTCTCGCTTCCGTCACGTTCATGCGTGGCCGTCGCCGAAGCGGCACAAAGAGAGCGAGCGCGCAGCCGCGAAAGACGGCCCAGCCCGGCCTTCTGTCAGTTTCTGCTTCGGCAGCCGGTATTTGTGATCTTGGGAGTTTCTCGGTGTTCTCCAGTGCCTCGAACGCTTTTCTGCATCGTTCCCTGTGATATTTTTTGCAGCTGCGGCCGGCTCGTTGGGCGCCCCGCAAGGTAGGTGCATGGCGGCCGCTGCGTACGCTGGGAGCGACGCGCCGCGCTATGCCAGCGATGGTTCCTCCAGGTGCAAAGAGCGTGGCGGGGCCCGGCAAATTCCGCCGGCCGTAGGGGCGGCGTGTTCGCCGCCGTCTCGCTATTTATAGCCGGCCGCAAATAGGCTGCGGCGGAAACGCCGTGCGCGTCCGTCTTATTTTGAAACAACTTGTTGCCATTTTGCGATGGTCTTTGCGTCGCGGGCCCCGCCGATTCGCCGCGGTTCACGAATAATCCCGCATTCCTGGCGGTGCTAGCTGCTCACGTATCGGCTTTTGCACGTTCCGTGACAAATTGCGGATATTTTGCTTTTTTCGCGTCGAAAGAACGTTGCCGGTGGAAGTTCTGGCGATGACGAAGCAGCGCAACGTTTCCTCCATTTCGAGCACAACCTGTTTCTTTTCATTGCGGTGTTTCGTGGGCGTCGGAAAAAGGAATTGCCCTTTGTAGTTGGTCGAAAACTGTCAAACTACGGCTCCAAAATATTTTTTGTCGTTTTTATAATGTCTTTTATTTATAATTATAAACTTACATTAGTAATAACCTTTATGGTCAGTTAAGAGCTGTCAAATTGCACAAGAAACAAAACTCGATCACCAACAAATGCCTGTCGCTTCGAGAAGTCTCTTGTTTCTTTCAAAATTCCTTGCCTAATAGTTCGCCATTAAATAATTTATTGAGTAAAGAAACGATAAGATAGCCATTAGAGATTTCTAGGTAATATCGTTGTTAATCTATTATTATCTGCTGCGAGAGTTAACGAAGCGATATATTTAAAAATATATAGCGATATGTACGAGGGTGTCCGTTATTTTTTTATGACACACGAGGCTCGAATATCTAAATATTTGTTACGTTTGCCAGTCATGTAATGGTAGACTGATCATGCCGCTTCCCATAATGAGACTGCAAGAATTCTAGGGTGAGTTGCCAACCTTAGTGAAGAATAAAAGAATCCACAGCTTACTTGTGTTGAACAGCAGAAAGGACGAGCCTGCAAGATGGAGGGTGGGGGCGCGTGACCTTGGAGCCAGAGTTTTTATTAATTTTTCAGTGCTGCGCATGCGCAATGAAGTATTGTGGTGGCGAATGGTGCATCTGCACGCGATGTGTTTTTCACTGCAAGAGGTCGATTCTTTTAGCATTTTAAGAAACCGATACTTGATTTCGATTCTTTTGTAGTGTTCCCTTCCTCGCCTCTATAATTTTTCTTCAATCTCTTTCTCTAGTTTCTTCAACTATAATTTTGATTCTGGCTGTGCAGTGACACATCTTTGGTCACTTTTAACACCAAATACTCTTCGCATCGTATATTCCGTGCAGTTTTCGAAATGACGCGGAAGAAGAGCGTGAAGGTCGGCTCATTTCATCGTAGCGGATACGCAACTCGCATGACCATGCGAGTATACTTTTCGGCAATCAAAAGGTCGACATTCGTGGCTTTGGTGGAATTTGCGAAACTCGGACTGGGCAGGTTTTGGGGAGTGCAAATATTTGACTGTTTTGCAATTTGTGGAGTGCCGAATATGAAATTACACGGATGTTGCTGCCTTAATTGGCAGGAGAAGTTGTGGTAATGGCGCATTAACGAACAAACTGCTATTAGTGCAGGGTTAGTAGCTTCTTCGCGGAACTGTTTTTGCAAGATCGCGGCTATGATTTGTGCTTCCGTCGGGATTTTTTTCAAGTTAACGCTTTTGGCGGTAATGGAATCTTTGCACCATGTCTGGCGAATGTTTTGGAAAAGAGAATTTGTAGGCAAGTAGACAATTTAGTAGTTTCTCAATTCACATCGAACATGGTTATGACTAGATTAAAAGGGATAGAAATTTAGCGACCCTAAAACTTCAGGAGCATCTGCCAATATGATGCTAAACTAGAAGGTTAGTGTGTATAGTTCACCAATGATGCGTGACATTTAACGGAACCTGGAAAATGCAAGAAACGAGGCATCTCGTGGTGGTTTTGCAAAATACACGTACTAGGAGCGTGTTTTGCACATAGATGGCGCTAGTTCTATGCATCCTTCTGTCCAAATTTCACTCCGCATTTTGCACAACAATAATGGAAGGGTCCGATGCCGCGTTTTGGTACACGTGAGTGTTTTTGTTTGTTGCGACGTGGCCGTTTCGTAAGTTTGTTAAAAATAACGCCGACTGTGGACTTAACGCTTCGCCAGAATGCGCTCTGGTTACCACAGCAGTGCAGGTGCGACAAAGTAGGATTTTGCTGCGCGATTTTCCGTGAGCTAGGAATCCTTCGACATCTGCGGTGACTAATAATCGGAATTTATCAGTTTGTTTTGAACTGGTGAGTGCTGCTATAAATAGACTGCCGTGTTTTTTTTAGGTGGCGTGCAGCGCGTTGTGTTCTGCCTTGCAGCATTATATTTTTTGATTCGATTTCACGTAGCGTGTTGCCTGGAATAAATTAAAGAGTTACTCAACTTGCACCGCTAATCTTAATTTGTCATCATCGGCAGCAGTTAGTCATGATTGGCTGAATGTTTTTTTAATTAATAGGTTGATGGTCTTGCTAATGAAAGGAGTGAGTTAATAAAATTAACGCTGGCTTATGTTGCCTACGTAACCAAGTTATTGGTAGTTTCGTTTTTTTGCGACTATTGTGTAAGTTATCTTACTAACACTTGCACAGCTTCTTTTTTGATTGCTTGTTTTCTGTTTGGGGTCAAAGAGTAGGTTGCAGACTATGGTTTGCTTCCGGATGGATTTGTAGATGTTCATGACATTTAAATATAAATTAGTAGGCCTTCTGAAAAGATTGCTAGTGCACAAATCAAGGGAAGACGTTTTTGACTTCGGTACTAGAGTGTGTTCGAAGTGCTTATCACCAGAGTTTCACGTTCTTCTAATTTGAACGAGCTACCGATCCGACAACATTGTTCCAGTGTGTTCGTTTTAGTTTCGTTTGTTACTATCATTACTGTGGCTGGTTTTCTAACATGTACCACATTCCTAAAAGGTTTTTCTCATAACTGGAACCCTAAAAAAATGTGAGTGAGAAACTCATAACTCCTTCGTCCTATGTATTGACGTAGAAGAAGAACCTAGCTAGAGTTTATTAGCAAAAAAGTCGACCCATTGAAGCTTGTTGGTAACTCGTATCATGTGATTGTTTTCTTTATACACTCTTATTTGCACCTCAGAAAGTGATATTACTCGTGTCTTGTACGATATAATCGTCAAATTTATAATTCAGTGGTGTCTTTGTGCACTTTTGTGACCGGCGGCAGTATTTGATGATTATTCAGTGTAAGTATTTATTACCTAATTCTATTGCTTACGCCTTGAATTTTCTAGAATAACAACTGGGAAGTACTTAACGTTTTTTGTCAAAAATTATAATTAGAATAATGGCTTTAGCTGTGATTTATATAAACCACTGTAGATGTTGCTGAAAAGATTACGAATATATGATAGGTATCGTCGCGGAAGAGACGAGCAAGGACTTGTTATAGTACAAGCCGACTTGAAAAGTTTTTTGAAGGTAACGGAGCCTAATGTTCTTCCCAGGAATCTTCAGATGGGGGTGTTAATAAAAGTTTCAATTTATCGGATGAAGTGCCGAGTTGTTAGTTGTCTTCCGGTTCCCATTCTACACTCCAAGGTTATTGCGACTTACGACAAGAACGCAAAGTCACGGAGAGCTCTAAGCTAATATTACTAAACCTACTTTCAAATTTCCAATCTTGATCTGAAGATTGGCTATATTATGAGTTATTGAAATAAGGCATCAATAGCTCTATTGAACTCGAGAAATGATGGACTATACTACAATTAAAATATTTTTATGTGGCTCAAGAACTTTAAGGGGTTGCACCTGAAGAAATTTTAACACTTACTGGATATACATCTAGTCGCAATAGGATTGATTAATGATGTGGGGATAAAAAAATTGGTATACCTACCATACGGAGTTGTACCTTGTTAATCTCTATATCCGTTAGTTGTTGCAAGAATTGAGTCTCAGAAAGCTAGATGATACTGGAACACTACGAGAAAATAGTTGTGATGCTGATTTACAATCATCAGAGAAGAAATTATGGAAAAAGGAGCCTAGACGTGTTGGAATAATATGGGGGGTGTCAAAATTGCAGACCAGTTTATTTGCACCTTTCCTATGCAGAATCAGATCAAAGAAGTGATGGTGGCCGTCTTGTGTATCAAAAGCTATTATTGAATTTTAGGTAATTGTTATTTTGTAGAAATGGTTCGTTATCACTCAAGGAACTCATTTCACTTTCTCGTACTTCATTTTAACCCACTTCGAACTCCTTGTTTTTGAATGCCCTCCGCAAGATTTAAAGTCCTTCTAGGCTCTTTGATACTGCACATTTGCGACATATTTCAACAGACAACGCGTCTGGGAGGCGTGCGTGACCATTTTTGCTGAGCAAAGCGTGTAGCACCAAAAGGTTAGAAAAGAGTTCTAGACGAGTGTTTTAAGGCGTATTAGATAAATTTGTACCAGAATCATCATACCTATAAAATAACTTGAGGTTGTATAAAATCGTCCAACGTAATTTTAATTCAAAGGGTCATAACGAGTGGAATGCATCCCTTCGTATAGTGCATATTTTTTGCTTCAAAGTACATCAAAGTACTGAACAATTACCGAATTTTAAAGGCTAATGTTTGGTGTTTTTCGAAAACGCTCGGAAGTTGCAGTTTTACAATTTTCGTTCGTTCTTCAAGAAATTAACAAGGATTGTATTTACCACGTTACAAAGAAGGGCACTTGTAAAATCTGTGAAAACCGTGCAGTTTGTTTGGAAATCTGACATCCGTTCAACCAGACGAGTGTTTGAAAATAAACTTAAATTGATTTGTTTAATTAATATGTTACTAAGCCTCAAGTTTTAATTCGATGAATCTACAATGTGTTGGTATTTCAGTGTAACTAAAGTTAATCAGAAACGTCGGACTCGTCAATATTGAGCTTTTTCCATAACAATAAAAGTAGCAAAGGAAAACGATATATAAGATTTTACCGAAAAAAATTCAAGCATGGAATTGTGAGCTTGAACAGATAAAAGTTTTTCTTTAATATCAACTCTTGAATTTCTTGTTCAACTCGATAACAAATGTGAGTTTATAAGAATACTAAGCTGCTAAAATGTTTTGGTTATCAATAGATTTTTTTATTGTATAATAAATATGATGGCATGGAGGAGACTTGTAGCAAAGTTAAAGGGGGCTCTACTTGCTGCGCAAGCTTACCAAATCGGAATGTCAAATGTGCTACTGCTGTATTTCACATAAATTTTCAAATTGGCCAGTTCAAAATCACGCTTTTTTTACTTGTTTTCCATGTATAAGAAAAGGTGGTATTGATTATTTCGGTATGTTCTTAGGAAAAATAATATAAAGGTGTGTATAGGAGGAGGAGGTACTTCAAAATAATTCGATCAGAAACTGTAGCCACTTGAATTGTTCTCTTGATGAAGGAAATGGTTGCTCTGTTCAATGATAGTTCATGGAAAATGCTATCATATTAATTTGATAATTATAAAAGTGTATAAAGTGGTGGCACCTGAAAATAGTTAGTCAAAACAAGTTGTAAATACGTGTAGTTTTAATGCAAATAGTGCATCATGTTCTAATGAAATAGCAATTTCTACTCAATTCCCGAAAGGATACATATGTTTATTGTATATAAACGGAAATGATAAGAATGAGATGGCGAGGGCTTAGAACCAGGAAAATGTGAAGCAATCTCGAGACTTTTCAGACTAAATATTGGGATCTATTGAAGGCGAACTGCACAAAGGCCCAATGGAGAATCTTGAAATTATTGCAAAAGAATCTCTAGTGTAATTAAAAATATTGCAGATGCAATTCAAAGTATTCGTTATTTTTTAAAGCAGTCGTTGAAATCAAAACTTTGTTTTAATTTGGTTTATTATTTGTATATAACACCATTATGAAGTATTTAAAGTTTTTCTTCTAAAGATTCGATTTATCCAACAGTCATTTTTTGCGGGACTTAATCGTGACTTTTCACCAGAAATCGTTAAGAATGGCGACAAGATGAACATTTGCGGATAGCCAAAATTTTTAGTCAAAAATTGAGTTTCCTCAATGATTAACTCTTGGGAGATTTTCAAGAATTTTTATCGGTAACCCTGGAACTTCTAAACTAGTTCTGATATTAATTAGCGCTCCTAAGGATCATATTGCGCACTCACTGAGTGAGTAACCAATACATGGACAAAAATCTATTACTCGACAAAAAATTAATAATCAGTGGTTTTGTGTACTACTGGCCTTTCGATAAAAAAATCGCGGTTGCGCCGTTAGGTCGTTCCATGCTTTTTAATTTGCCCCTCATTATTAAGTGGCGAAGCGAAGCGAAGTCACTTACTAACTTCATGTTGTCCGTCCGTCCGTCCGGCCGAGCAAAAACTCGAGAACGGCTGGGAATTTCCAAATTCTGTTTTCACCAATCGACAGGTGACCAAAAAGGCTTGTTTGCTAGTGATTTTGAAACTGATTGGTCAAAGGTCAGCGTTAGTGACCTGAGACTGCTTCGCCACTTCGCTGTGTTGCAAGCTTTGCAGGTTTATTTGATAGTGCTCTAGTACGGGACTACTTCCACATACCAGTTGTTTTTTGCGAGTGCATCTACACGCTTGTTCCGTTTTCTACTCGATATTCACAACAAAAGCTCGCGGTTGACCTTTGCAGGTTAATTAAACTGCCTTGGCAATTATCGGGAACCAGAGTGAACGTTGCCAATTGCAGAAAGAAAGTAGGCTGTAGAGTACCGGTTAATCTGCATTTCGACCCACGATTTCCTTTCAGCGTGAAAATGCGTTAGTTGTTTTGCTCGCCGATTGCACGAGCCCAACGAAACGATGCCGCCCCGCCCCTACGGGCGCCTTAATATGCATTGGCAACAAGACAATGGGATGCCTGGGAGAGGGAATGATAATTGTTGTATTATAACAGTGACCCTATCGCAGCCGCCGTTTGGTGCCCTTTTGTCCCGCTAACGAGGCACCTGTTGCTCGCGCTTCCCCCTAATCGATGCGAATGTCTGGTGGTTGCCGCCGTTCCGGGGCACTGATGGCCGGGCGTCTGCCCTGCACTATTTGGGTGTGGTCAGTATACAGCTATTGCGCCCGAAGATCGCGAAGAACGCCGGCATTGTTTCAAATAATTTGTAGATTGAATTGTATTTATTTCAATTTGGTTTCCATAGATGAAAGAGATAAACACTGATAAATAGGTCACATAATTGGCAGGGGCGTAGCGTTTCGACCAAAAATCTGCTACAATTTCTATAAAATTGTTTAAAATATTGCTTTTTGATGTATTGTCAGCGTCACAGTGTACCTGTAAAAATTGCAAGTGGTAATTGAACACAAATAAATAATTTACTGTAGAATATGTTATGAAATACAAACATTGCGCACAAACTTTCTGTTCTTAAATTGAACTAAGTAGCTGTTTCAAAATAGTGGATTCGTAGTTACCATACGCATTGAAGTAAAGTTTTAGAACTGGAAAGCGTGTCCGAGATTAATAAATGCAGACATTATTCATGAATTCATATCAGTCACGTTCCAGTTTCCAAGGCTTACGCGATCCTTTTTTATTGATGGATTTACTGGTTTCATTTCGGTTTGTCTTAGTTATGTATTTGGAGAATTTCTTCTGCTCTAAAATCTTCATTTGCGCCACGTGAGAATGACACTAGAATAATCGGAGAGAAACTAAAAATTCCATTATTACTTACATCTTTCTAATAAATCTTGCTTTCTTTATAATTCGTAATACAAGGTATAGAACTTTGCACTCGATTTCGTCAATTCGAGTGAGTCTAGAATTCAGTTTCTGAAAGAAAAAAAAGCTTCTAATGATACTAAATACAATTATGATATATACATTGGTAGTAGTTGGTTGCTAAAGAGTAATTCGCTTTTCCGTTGCAGTACATGATACTAGTGGACTAGTTGATAATGTAGCTGAAAGTGGAGAAGATTCCGACGACGAGTGGAATTACTTCAAAGGTGATACAGCTCAAAAGGAAAATATACCTCCTTCACAAGCAGACAAAGAGGTAAGTAATCCTGCCGGATGTTCTTGATTTATTTTACTGAAGGTGAGCGTTTAGGTTTGTAAATTAACTGAAGCTGAAGAAAATCTGGACGCTGATAAGATGTCACAGCTGAATCCAAACGCAGCCGAATTCATTCCGGTATCCCCGAAACGAAACGTGGCTTCTCCCTATCAGACCTTGGTGGACGACTCCGTCATCGCGCAGTCTCCCAGGAGGGGATTAACCAACGATATTGATATTAGCGTTCCGAATCCACAAGAATTTGCATGCGAGATCAAATCCAGGCCCAGTGATGTGAAGGAGTATCCTAATGGAGATGAAGTCGAAGGAGTAAGTTAATATTTAAAAAATAATGTTTGCGTTACTGCTGAATTTTGAATGTCAGTTATTAACGAATTTTTTTCAGTCACAAAAACTGACTTCCCAAGAAATCATGCAAAACCTTTTGAACGGAAAGAGTATCGATGAAATTGAATTTCAACCAACCAGCCCGGCGATGAGGATTCCAAAGCCTGAAGAATTTCACTTTGGCCCAAATTCGACGCCATTTTCTACTCCTGCAAAATTTTTGGACCAATCAGAAGCCTTATCTACGAAAGCAGTGTTCGGGGATGAATCGACGGCTAGCTATTTGGAAGGGAAAGGGTTGGATGGGTCTTTTGCGAGTAGCGATGCCGGTGAACCACTAACATTTGGAAAGGAGCAAGATCCCATGTCAATGTCATTTTACCAGGATAAAGACGATGATGCTAACCCATTTGATTTGAATAAGGTCCAAGAGCTTCCTGAAAATTTAGACGACTTCCTGGAAAAATCTGCTGCTGAAAATTCCATGTTTAATGACACAATTTCTGATCTTCCTGAGCATAATCCAGCTGGTGATCTTATTGATGCTGCTGATAAACCTTTAGAGGAGTTAGATGCGGCATTAGAAAAAGAAGCAAGATGCTTTGAAGACGACAAAAACACAGAACTTGATGCAGAATACTCTGCTGAACCAGTTGCTGCTTCACCATCACCATCTCCCCTACCTGCATCACAATCCCCTGTTCTTTTGCCACAGTCACCAATTTTGGAGTCTAAATCACCTTTGCCTCCACAATCTCCGGGTCTTGCTTCTCAATCGCCCCTACCAATTTCATTGCATTCTCCTTTGCCAACATCTGAATCGCCTTATCCTGAACTTCAGCATCCAGAGTCTCCAATTCCTGAATCGCAGTCTCCCCTACCTACTTTGCAATCAGATGCACCACTTCTTGAGTCACTGCTAATATCAGGTGTAGCTGATCAAAATCTGGTCATTTCTCCAACTGTACAGGAGACACAATCTCCTGTTCCAATTTCACAATCTCCTATCGCAGAATTACAATCGTCTGCACCCATTTCTCCTTCCCCTGTGGAACAATTAAATGTTGTGTCTCAGTCGACTGATTTGCTACCTTCACATTCTCCTCTGCCTCAGTCAGAATCTCTACTTCCAGAGTTAGAATCCCCACTTCTTTACTCTGAATCTCCACTTACTAATGCACAGTCGGAAGTTTGTGAAGCAGAGCGCTTAGTTAAATCACATTCTCCGTTTCCTGAGTCGTCACATTCTCCCATTTTCCAGTCACATTCTCCTCTTTCACAATTTTCACTTCCTGAAGACCAGATTCTACCTTCTCAGTCACAGTCGAAACTTTTTGATGCACGTTCTTCAGTTCCTCAGTCTCATTCTCCACTTCCTGAATCACAATCTCCATTACTTAAATCGCAGTCTCCATTGCCCGAACCACAGTCTCTATTACCCGAGTCACGATCTCCATTACTAGAGTCACAGACTCCATTACCCGAATCGCGATCACCGCTTTTTGAGTCACAATCACCATTTCCTGAGACACGGTCACCACTCCTTGAATCAAAGTCGCCACTACCTGAATTGCAGTCCCCAATTCTTCAATCGCATTCTCCACTTCCAGAGATACGCTCTCCTGTCTGCGAATTGCAATCTTCTCCATTGCACGAGTCACATTCTTCTCTAACAGAGTCACGGTCTCCACTACTTGAAGCACAGACCTTGTTATCCGAATCAAAGTCGCCACTTCCTGAATCACAGTCTTCACTGCCTGTATCACAGTCCCCGCTACCCGTGTCACAGTCCCCACTACCCCTATCACAGTCTCCGCTACCCGAATCACAGTCTCCACTACCCAAATCACAGTCCCCACTACCAGAATCACGTTCTCCACCACCCAAACCACAGTCTCCACTACCCGAATCAAAATCTCTACTTCCCGAATCACAGTCTCCGCTTCTCCAATCACAATCTCCAATTCCTCCACAATCACCAATTCAATTTGCAGAATCTCCAGTACCTTCTCGTTCTCCTCTGCATGAACTTGAATCACCAGTTGAAGATGTCACATCCTCGGTTAAAGATTCACCTCTACTTGCTGCTTCACCTGTAGACCACAAAATCACAGAGGAATTGAAGGATGAAATGGTGATCGAGGAGCAGCAACAGCTTCCTGACACGTGTTCTGTTAATTACAATCTTGAAACTGCCAATGTTGTGGAAGAAGACATTACAACTCTAATAGAGAAAGCTGCATCCACTGAAACACCAGCATCACCTTCCAGCGAGCATGGCAAAGCTCTTGAGGAGATATTAACAACGGAGGCCTGTTCCATTTCGACTCCAAAATCTGTTGAAAGTGAGCAAGTTGATGTCGAATCGGTGGTGACAGCAGATGTGAACTCCTTCCTTGAACGGTCATCAGTGCCCGACATTGCATCTCCATTGAGCTTGAATAGTGAACCAGTTCACGATGTTAGCAAAGATGCCGATCAGATCCTAGATGCTTTCACTTCAAAGTTGGAGGAGTATAAGGTGGAAGAGTTTGTTCAGAATAATGATCTTGCTGCACTGAAGGAACAAAATGACATTAAAATAGAGGAACAAGTAACGAGTGGAATCAGTTTAGATGTGAAATCTGAAATTATTGCCCCCGAATTTCCTATTCCTACAGCTGTGGTCACTCCATCTGAGGAAAGCAAAGCTGATGAATTAATACAAAATGAAGTGACAGCAGAAGAAAAGAAGGATATTGTGGAGGAAGCAGCAGTTACTGCAGGTGTGGCAGCAGTCGCTGCAACAGCAGTTGCTGCAACCACAGCTGCTGTTGCTCAAAAGAAATCTTCCACTAGTGCTAAGCCAAAATCAGGAGTGGCTGCAAAGAAACCTTCTCCTAAACCACCAACATCTGCTTCTCCTACTAAAACGGCCCCTGCTAAAATGGCTGCGAAACCGGCAGCAGCACCACGTACAACTATGACATCAGCAACCCAGAAAGTTGGTCTTGCTGCCAAAACTACACCAACTGCTAAAGCAACAAGTAGTGCCAAACCTGCACCGAAGCCAAAACCTGCACCTACGGCAGCGGCGAAGTCAGCAGAAAAGAAGCCACTGATGAATGGAGATGCGAAGCCTGCAGCTGTAAAGAAAGTTCCACCATCGACTGCCAGCAAAGCACCTGCCAAATCGGTTCCTAGTAAGTTAAGCCCGACAAAGACGGAAAGCAGAAGCTCTACTGGCTCGGCAAGACCCGCAACGGCACCTGCTAAGACAACCACCTCTAGGCACAGCACCTCGTCCTCTAGGCCTACAACCCTAACCCGAACTATCACCAGTAACACCACAAAAACTACGACTTTATCTTCTGTGACTGCCACGAAGGTGAGTTTTTGTTTTTAGATGGTTGCCTTTATCGAATTATTATACTTTAATGACTTATTATTATACTTTTGACTTCTTTTTATAATCTGGTTGTACTTGTATGTAATCGCAACAAATGTTGATTTTGATGAAAATTAAGATTTTTGTATATAGAGGGTGTCGAAAGTGTCTTTAGATATCATTTTATTAATTTGTTGGAGAATGTCTGATATATTTATAATGACAGAAAAGATTATGAAACACAATATTTGATATTGCTGATCTGTCACAAACATTCGATAGTTTGGCTTGGCAATGGTAATTGAATATTGTTATTTAAATGAATTATGGCCATTATATTTAGGATTGTTTTGACAGTCACCTGAGACCAGCATGTTATGTATTTGTTAACTGATTGATGCAATTTGTGGTATTGGCATTTCTCGTTACATTTAAGTTTTCTTCTGAATTGTTTTTGATAATAAATAACTCGAAGAGCTTCTGCTTGTGATATTAATAGCCTTTTCATGTTCCAGAAACTAGAATATTTTACTTTTGGTGATGTGCGATGACAAAGAGAACATGTAAACTTTGATGATCTAAGATTATATTTGTTAAAGGGTTACAGAAAGCTAGAAAGTTAAAAAGAAATTGAAAAGACAAACATCAACTGGTTTGAGAACTATTAGTAGAATTATAAATTTTGTATTCTGTATTAATATAAACAGCTGGTGTTCATATAAACATTCAGTTGGGGGGAGTGCCTGTATGAGTGTTCGCCAAGTACTGCTGCAGTTTGTAAAATTGAAGGTAAATTTAAAAAAAAATGTATAATTTGATTAGAAAAAAGGATACAATTTTGTTTTTTTTGTTTCTCTTCATTTTTGAGACAAGGAAAAAAACAATTGAGTATACAAAATTACCATTAGGTTACAGTTGTACAGATCTATTTATGAGTATATAGTAGAGTTCAAACAACAGAGTGCTACCAAAAATAATATTAAGAAAATATATATTGAATATATAGATATTTACAATTATATCTCTTTTAAGTTACACATTTTCTGCTTGAATAAAGTGAATGGTTTGAAATCATCACGGCTATTTGGACGTTTTCAACTGTCCCAAAATGATATTTTGAGGTTGGGAAAATAAAATGATCTTGCATAGAGTCAAATCAGGGTTGTACTACAATGTGGTGTGAAGAAGCATGTTATTTTTTTTGAGCCACAAATTATTTAAAGGTAATGATGTGTAACTTTGCGTATTATCTTGGCGAAGGACCCACGTAACTCTGTAGCTCTAGGAAAATTTGTTAGAGTGGCAAACTGTTGAATTAAAAAAATTAATTTTTGATTTGCCTGTTTGAGTTTTCTTCGATCAAGATTATTGGGAAGCATATCGATATGAATTCTGTCCTACTTATGGGATTGCACACAAACTGACGTTTCACCTCTTACTTGCAGTAGAGAGAATAGGTTTACTTATGACTCGACAGTTCTTGAGAAACCAACTTATGATTGTTCATTGGACAAATTATTTACGTGTGGATCTTCTGTAATATGAGAGACGTCTATTATTGGTAGTTCTAATTCCTCTCTAATTACTCATATGTTCAAATATTTTTCTGCAACCAGAGCAAGTTGCACACAAGCCATAATTGTTCTATTTTTAAAATGAAGGATGCTGTGTGCGCTGTTTATTCTCAATGCTTGCTCTTTTTTCCTTATTTTCCTCATTCTTATTGGATGCCTTGTATAAGTGTAATATTTGAAGATTTTCGGAGATTTATCTAGAACCAGATTGTGTAACACTGCTTTGAGAATCTTGTATTATTGCCCATGACAAGATAAAAAGTAGTATGCATTTCATGAATGTATTGACCTAAGAAGGTTAACTGTATATCTAGCTTATTAACCCCCCCCCAGCTTTGAACCACAGTTTTGGCTCTTCTGCTATACTCGACAAATCAGTTTTATAATTTGTGGAACAAATTGGATATAAAAAACTAGTTTTCTGGGTCTTTGTACTAGGTAAGATTCTTGTATAATTTTAATTTTTTACAGAATTGATGCTGTGTGACAAAAAAATTAAAATACTTTAATAACTTTTCACAACTATAAATTTATATTTTTTTTCAAAACAGTGATATAATGACTTGTTGAATAATTAGCAGTAATGTGCGTGTGCGTGTGTGTGCGTGTGTGTGCGTGTGTGTGTGTGTGTGTGTGCGTGTGCGTGTGATGTGTGTGTGTGCGTGTGCGCGCACGCGTGTATCAAGTTCTTTAGTTAATAAAATGGCATCGAGAAGACATTGTTTTGCATTAGATTATTGGGATACAAAAGGAATTTTTTTAATTGGTTATTTTGAGAAGTCATTACAGTATTCTTATTACACAGCACTATTGGAAACATTAAAACCAGCACTTTTTAAAATATATTCCACTAAATGACAAAAAATGTGTTCCTCTGTTGTAACAATATGAATGAATGAATGGCTTAACACCCCTTTGCCGCTTCTAAGGAAGTTTTCGAGATCAGCCCGGTTGTAACAATATATCGATCTGCTTAAACGATACCATTGAGTAAAATTGATTGAAGTACAGTTTAAAATATATACAACAAATATTGAATTGATATCCAAAAAAAACAAACTGTTTTTTAAAATTTCATTTTGATAAAAAAAACTTAGTAGCTGTTTATAAATATGTTTTACCGGTTGCAGGGGGGGGGGGGGAGTTTAGTAAAGTTTGCATTTCAGATTTTGTGGCACTTTATCATGAAACCAATTTTGTTTTAGAATTTGTTCATGGAAGGCTTTATTTTAGTCGAATGAAGTAGAAAAAATTACTTATACAATGATGCTATAAAGCACACTACAATTTATTGATACTGATTTTATGAATTCTAAAAAAAAAAAAAATACTATTTGACGAACGTTATTAATTTTTAGAGCACAACCAAGACACCATTAACTTCCCCTAAAGCTCCAGCAAGTGCGCCGCCAAGAGCAAAGCCAGCAGCTACGTCTCTAGCCAAGCCAAAGCTGCCGGCTACTAAACCTGCTCCGAAAGCACCAGACACCGAGAAGCAGATCAAAGAAACTGCAAACAAACAGATCACAATGTCTGAACGCAAGGTGACTGCCGCAAAGGCTACAACGACTGCCATTCGCAAGACCACAGACACAAAGGTACGATAGTTGCAAAGGTTTTGTGTATTTCTGTTGGTTACTACTTTTGTTTATATGTACAGGCTCCACCAACCCGCACATCAGTCACCAAGACTACTACTACTTTGAAAGCAGACGCCAAGAAGCCAATGGAGCTAATTCATCACACCACAACCAAGACCAAGGCGGGCGTTATCACAAAAAAGACAAAAACCCAGCAAAATGGGGTGGTGACAGAGTTGACCACAATCACAGTTGCCACCACCAATGCAGAGCCGCAGCTGGTCAAAGATGTTTCCCCAGTGATAGAGAGCATTGTATTTGATAATTCGCAAGTTTCGGAAGCTAATCTTACAGACTGAATATAAATTAACTATCACTGAATTAACAATATTTATTTACTTTATATACTTACAATAATATTAATAATAATAATGATATACCGTAAATGTAATGTTTAGATTTTTATATTTACACACGCCTTTTTAATAATTTTTATTTTTTGTTGGTGTGTACCATGTGTTTAAGCTGTGGTTTAATATTATGTTATCATTATTACGAATAATTACTATATTGTACGACTGAGAAGAGGTCAAATTAAGAATTTAAAGACTTTCCTGTATGTAGTTATTTAAAACATCTGTAAGTTTTTTATAAGAGAAAAATTGCTAGCACTATGCCGCCGGCATCATCGTACATTTACTACTTGTTTCTTTTATCAACTAATTACTGCTAGGTTTACGATTTGTATGTATTTACTTAGTTTTAAAGCTTGGCTTTTTAGGTGTGCTGAGATGTGATTTGCGATGCACTTTTATGTAAATATGTTTTAAGACGTATCTTTAAATTATTGGATCAAAGTTATCGGGTGCTATTGCTGCTTGCTTCTAGGACAAGCTGTTCCCTTTTCGTTTTGTTGAGAAATAGCGTCGAAGTTGGAGTGCACCAACGGCATCTTTAGGACATGACGGTAGCTAGCTGGGTATAACGCCCGTTCAATAAGCTACCTGTAGGCGCTGGTTTGCCGACTGCAACCAAGTACAGATTGAAATAATTGAATTGTTTGCTTTTACCATTTAAAAGTTGAAGTAGGGAGCTATTTTTATTTATCGTTGTAACCAGTTTATGCAGCACGAAATAAAATGTCTAATGTAACTGTGGGTTATTTTTGACCCTAGTTGTAACCCATCTTCGTGTTGTGACGAGTGTAAATTAGTTTTATGCTTGGACTCGTTTTTATTGTTTTCCATTTTAATTAATTCTAGTTCACAATTGTGGAACAAAAATTAATTTTCGTAACTGTCGGATGCTGAATTAATTAAGCGATTTAGAGTGCATTGCTAAGGTGTTTTGAAGTCTTCACGATTACTTTATTAATAGACGAGATACAAATAAGGTGTGTATTTTGTATCAAGAGGTGTGATTACTTTTCTATGAAATCATTCTGTCCATACATGCGCGTCAACTCTGAGTAAGTTTATTTGTTGGAAAAGAAACTTTACATCTGTTCATTTAAGAGAACCTCAACAGTTCTACTGATATCCTGCTCACACAGCTATTAGTAATGAATTAGTTCGTCCACAGGCAGGTGTGTGCTGTTCATATGTGATTCTCGCAGACTGATCACATTGAACAAATCACAAATTCCTGATGGCTGGATTTTATTATTGTTGAAGATTGTCAATAGGCATAAGCTTTGGCCATTCGGAACTTAATAGTATATTGCTTCAACCAAATGTTCATGTCTCATCATTTTGGTTGCTACGATAGGGTCATGTGATGTAGAGAAACACAATTGGGTGTGTCAATAGTTTGAGATCATTATGATGTCTATTTTATGGGCTTATAAATATGAAAGGAGGATGGGCAAAACCCTTTGGGCGGTGGGCCCCCGCGTAAGAAAAAAAAAAGTTCTAACTGGAATATAAGACGAGACTAAAGGTTAGAATCAAGTGTAATAAAAAGCCCCGAAGACGATGAGCAATTGTTCAAATCACATTGAGGTTCTACAACAACTGCGGTCCGACTTGGAATCACTTAGAACATTTATTAAATGGAAAAGTTCTATGATTTTTTCTAACTGGCACTATGACTTTTTTCTAAAGTCCTAAAGTCTATATCTCGGATTGCTTTCTTGGTACCCTCTGAAACTTACCAAATTTGGTGTCGTGAGGTTCTAAGCTCTTGTTTAAATCCTCATTTGTCATCGTGCAGCAAATCGTAGTCCCACTATGTTAGGTCAAGTTCTAAGTTTTAGGTTGTGATCGCGATAAATCCTATTAGAGCAGACTGTCCCCAATCATTAGACACCATCATTTTTGTACGGCTCTCTGTACCGGCGCTATGGCCTATTTTTTGTAAGTTTTAAGGCCTATATCTTTATTCATAGAGGTCGTACTGGGTTGGTTCCTTAGACAATATTGCTCAGGACACTTAGGGCTTTCAATTGACATAGGTTTTGTCGGAGTACCCGAATTTTTTATTTGGGACCCAATCTGCCTATTCCCCTTTGTTTTCTAGTAAGCAAGAATTATCAAAATATCTTCGTACATGAATAAAATAATTGAAAGGTGTATTTTATCTGTAATGATAATATCAATTAGCAATGTAAATATTGAAAGGACCTATGGATAGTTTTGGCTCTGAGAGGGGAGTTCTTAAAGGATCATAGTGTGCAGGTACTACTCGACTGTTCGAAAGGAATAAAAATAAAAATACACGAGTGCTTTATTACCCGCTCTCAAACGAAAATTTTCTATCGCTTGCGGTTCCGGAAATATATTACCTCGGTCGCGCGTGCCGCCAAGCCAGAATTTGTCCTTCGGAGGCGTTCGGGTCGGCACGGAAAGACACGAACAACCTGTGTGACAGCAGCAGCAGCACTCATAATTTTTTTTATATATATAATTATGCTATTAATCTTTTCCGTACATCCATGCAATTAAATTGCGTGGATCCATAAGATATGGCAGATATTTAAATGCTGCTTCATAGCTCCCAAATATGATTTTAAGAGTATTTGATGAAGTTTAATGAAGACTCGAAAAAAATCATTTGGTTGGATAGGTTGATAGTTCAATTTTCTACCCTCTCATGTAATTTCTCTATAGCATTTTCCAACTGAGGTTGAGTTAGGTTCAGGTCATCTCTTATTGAAAGTCGTTCTAAAACAAACAATACTCCTATTCTGGGAAGCAATCTAAGTAGGAAGAAACAGACTGAATATAAGCATATTAAAGAATAAACAATTTCAAAAGGACTATGCAAGAGAAATGACTATAATTTTAACATAGTTTTGGAAAATGTGTTACGGAATGGAGAGATAAATACAGAAAAAATATACTTACGGACTCTGTACAATGTTTAACATATGCAGATGATGTATTATTGGCAAAAATAAAAGAACTTAAAACTACGTTCAAGAAGATTGAACAATAAGTGTTAATAGCAAGTTTGGTTATAAACGAAGAAAAATCGAAATTGAAATATATGATTTTGGGCAATAGAAGATGGGATGAAACACAAAACTTCTCGGTGAAGGCTTTCGACACAAGCAATATACAGTAGAAACTTGATAACGTGAACATTCGAATATATGAACATCTTGGTCCTATGAACATCCGAATTTTTCCATTACGTGAACAGTGATATACTAAATAACATGAACTACAAATTCAGGCTCACATGTTGCATTTAACTTTTATTTCATGCTATAGTTCCAGTTGAATTCGTTATGCAGGTTTCTTCATGCAGTGGTGCATTCACGAGTGATTAAATATAGTGTAAAATGCCGAAACAAAGAATACCAATAGTATTTTCCAAAAAATATAGTGTGGCCAAATCAACAATTTCTTCTATTAAAAACAAAAAGGATGAAAATCTTAGTACTGTCAGCCATACATTAAAATCTAATAAAAAGTGTACTTTGAAAACCTCTGTGTTTCTAAGGATGGAAAAGAAATTGTACAAATGAAAGACATTTGCTTTACTGGCGAAATCATAAAGCAAAAAAGCACTAAACTTGTATTCAAGCTTTCAAAGAAAAATTGACTAACTGATTGAATAATTTGGATTTCTGAAAACCAACTCTACAAACGAGAAAAATGGAAAATGCCGCCCGAAAAGCATAAGTTGCATTTGAAAATATACTGCTCCTGGTTTGTAAATTGCCAAACGGTTAACATTTTTGGGTTGTGCAAATTGGACAGGTTTACATAAATTGAAAGAATGTGTGATTTGCAAATTAAAAAACCACGCAGTTTCAAAAATTTTAGAAATCCCATAATTTACAAGAATACAAAAATGCGTGGATGACGAGACATTTTAAAAGAATGGTTCTTTCAACATTTTGTTCCAGAGGTAAGTAGAGTAAAAAAACTTGTTCTCATGGTGTAATTCTCTTTTTGCAAATTTTAGGCAAACAATTTTTGCGAAAACGACCTTTCTCAAAAGCCGTTCTTTTGGCCAATGCAGCATCCCAATTAAAAACTGAGGATGGGATGATATTTATTATTTTTTTATTCTCTCTGTCACACTACTGATCTAGCCAATGGACCAAAATGTCCTAAGGTTCGCAAAACTATATTATCGGAAAAGCTTGTTGAGTTCTATTGTGTGAACTAATTAAAACATAGGCGAAGAACTGGAGAAACTTAGCCTAAAACATGCCATTCTGCATTCACACGGTGCTTGGCGAAAATTAACACCAAGAATAGTATCAAAACGTTGGTGTAACATCATATCCAAAAATTGTGAATTTATTGATGAAGATAAGATTCCATTAAATGAACTTACAGAACTCTGGAAAGACAAGGAAATTGAAGCAGTTGTATCGGATGCTATAACATTACTCAAAACAATTCAACCTGGTGTAAGAATTCTGTGTGGGGTACTTTTATACATACATATGTATAAAGTGAAACTACCCCACGTTTATTTTGGTCTTCCTGTTCTCCTTTTGCCTATCATTTTTGATTCCCAAATCATCCTTGCCTGTGCATTTTCTTCCATCCTTAGTAGATGTATCTACCAGCCGAGTTTTCTCCTTTCAATAAAATCTTCTACAAGTTTAATTTTTAGTTCTTCTCTAATCGCTTCATTTCTAATTCTCTCTTTTTTTATATCTTTTACTCTTCTTGAATATTTTATCTCTTGCTTATATCTTATTCAGATAGTACCCAGGACTCGCATCCAAAGGTAAGAATTGGTCTTATATTGCCTTGTACACCTTCAACTGTATATCTCTTGATATTACTTTTTTGCAGATAAGGCCTTTATTCAGTGCATAATACACTTTATTAGCCGACTCAATTCTTCTGTTCACCTCTATGCTTTGGTTTTCTGTTTCTTCTATAGTTACTCCCAGATATTGTAAGCTATTTACTTGTTTTATTTTTCTTTATTTATTTTGACCTCGACTTATTTCTTTTCATTTGCTATTACCATTATTTTCGTTTTGGACTTGTTCATCTTCATTCCATTTTGGGTTAGTACTTCGTTCCTGCAAATTTTCTTTAAGGTTATTCTGATTTCCAGCTATTATCGCTACATTGTCTGCAAAAGCGCATTTAGAAATGACTACTTTCTCCATTGTTCTATATGTTATAATCAAAGATTTTGTTTTTTATTTGCAGTTTGTATTAAATGGCCCATGAAGATAATGAACAGCAGTGGGCTAAAATAGTCGTTTGTGTGGAATATCCCAGACTACTTTTGCTTATTATCTTATTTCTCGTCTGCTGGTACAGGCATTTTGTGATCTTGATTATTTTCTCGTTTATATTTTTCTCCTTTAAGCACTCCCATATTTTAGCTTTCAGCACTCGGTCAAATGCTTTCTCCATATCCGTAAATGCTAGATAGATTGTTTTCTATGTTGTCAGAGTTCTATTTATAATCTTGTGTTGTGAACACGTGATCCTGTGTACTTCTCCCTTTCCTAAATCCACTTTGCACTTGTGATAGCATTGGTTCCACTTCTGTCCTTAGCGCACTTCTATAATTTTTTCAAGGATCTTCATTGGGGTACTCGGTAAGGTTTTACCTCTGTAGTTTTGGCATTTAATTGTATCTCTCTTTTTATAGATCGGTAGTATTAATTTAATTTCCCATTCTTTAGGTATTTTCTCTTCATTCCAGATTTTATTAACAATTTCCAGTCATTGCCTGGTGTCTTCTCATTTTTCATTTCTTTTATCGCTGTTACTAGTTATATACTATATTATATATATATATATAAAATAGCTTGGATTTAAATCCAAAAAACGAAGACCGAAGGTTTTAGTGTATGCTATATTTTATTAATTACTGTTTGGCTGATGGTATGGTCAAAAAATAAAAATTAAAATTTTCTTTTTCAGAGCTATTGATGGTGATAAGAAAAAGGAATATCGTATACAGATCCTGCCTATGTTAAAGCTAGCTTTTAAGATATTTCGGTTTATCTGAATCTCCCTCATATGATGAAAATCCTGTGGTCACAATTCGTGGTTTAATACTGGTTCGTCTGTGATTTGTGCGATGATTATGGTCTGGTGATTTTTCTACTTCTTTGATTAACTTTACCAATTGAATCTCTATTGCAACGCGAAAAGGATAAATTTGTTGTGTTTGGCGCGAGTGTCTGTCAGATAGTATTGAGCTTGAAATTATGGAAGTTACAAGCATTCGAAATTTGATCTGGAAATTCATCAAACTGTTGATAACGTTGATGACGAACAAACTGGAGGTGACTCCCCAGGGGGACATTGTTTTGATTTTCGTGACAATGTCTACGGGAATTGGCGCTCCCGGGGTCCCGAAATGTCATCTTCGCCTTTACAGAACCACTGTGCAGTCTGAAACTCTATGATAGACTGCAGACCTTAGTTTGCTAAGATAGGGCCGAGACTATCAGTTCCTGAACCGTCTACCTCGTCACACACTCCAGTATGTTCTTCAAGTATGCAAACTCATTTAGCGCAAAAGTCAGATTCCTGATCCCTGGCGTCTATCTATAATTGCACCTTTTCTCAAGCGGGATAAACGACGCTCAGATCTATCTAGTTATTTTGTAGTTTCAAAGCATTTGACGGAGTATTAGTACATACGTAATTCCTTATAGAGTTCTTTAAAAACAAGTTTCAAATTAAATGCTCAAACTTCGAAGAGCTGACAAATTGATGTGTAAGCTCATAGTGTTCGTTTTTGGCATGTCAACACTGCGGTGTTTGAAATGATAACGTTGTGCTGGTGAATACGTCTCATATTTTGCAGTTTCGAAGAGAAATATAATTGTTTGTGGTTCAAAGAAGATGGGACATGAAGTGGAACACAAGGAATACTCCAGGCATATCTTTCTCTTTGAGCTTGATAGAGGTGATTCGCAACATCTGAGTGGTTTTCCACATTTAGGTAGATCATTATGGTTGACGAAAATCATTTAAAAACAATTGTAATCACTTAACTAAAAACTTTTGCCACCGTGACAAATTTTACGGATTTATCGATCAATACGTTACAACATTAAATATACAACTATACATAGATAACAATCAGAAAGTTGTTGAGTGCAGCTGCTAGGGCTCCTTTCGAATAATATTGAGACGTCTTCTTGAGAAAACCAAGCCCATAATTTATATATGACTATATAGTGTAGTTCCTACATTCAAGTCTGAATTAACTTTATTTTGTGAGCCGGTGCAGTCTTGCTGGAAGGCCCCTGTTTTTATTCACGTTCTGAAATTCCCGTTTTTCTTCGCTTGACCCAAGGATACTTTAGCATCACATCAAACATCGCAATTATGTTGAGCCCTCTGGGTAGGTTTACATCAGCTAGATTGTTGAGCATCATATGATAGTGCATTGCTTTAACTATAATCTTGTATTGCCTGAAGAAGTATATTTTCAGTGGTTGCATCATGCCTATTGACTTTGGCAGTATAGTTAGCCGCTTACATATACTGTTGAAACATTGATCCAACAAGGTTTGCTTTTTCTGTCCAGTCCATGATTCTTTCATAAGCACGAAAAGCTAATTGTCCATTACTGGATTCATGAATTCAATGTAGAACTGCTTCACCAACTCTTAGGCATCTTACCAGAGGAACTGCATTTAATAATAAGACTAGGCATTGGGTTGTTCCACAGAGTTTTCATAACTGTTTCCTCGAAAACACCACATGTTTCTTGAAATACAATGATTAGCTTCCCAAGCTTTCCAGACATAGTTAACAATCTTGTATCGTTCGTTGCCATTGTATGAAGTAAGACTCTTTTTTTGCCATAGCTTTCTAAAGTGAATCCTGATTGATCCGTGTTAATTACATACCAGCATCGCGCACGGGTTTAATTGCGCGGGCGTTAATCACAAAGTCATTAGCGGATATCATTCACATTGTATCTCTTGACGCTCTCAAGTGACAGTGATGTACCGGCAGATTCTGTTCCCTAGCGCTTCTAAACTTATTCCCAACTTTCCCATTAATCAGTTTAATTCTTTCAGCTCGAATGCTCCTGCTCTCAGCTGCTTTCTCAAAAAGATACAACTGTTGTGCGCAAGAAATTCTTTGAAACTTCTACTGAACTGCACTGAAATGTCTACTTGTTTCCATGTTCTCCAGCTCCTCATCACAATCTGGATCATCGTCAGATTCCGATACTATTATCCGCTAGATGTACTAGATGCTCCTGAAGCGTTGTGAATAATATCTTTGCAATATCCCTCTCTTCTTCGCTTCTGACGATCAGATATTTTCAAAAGAAACTTTGCAGAGTCTTTTCATCTCCAAGATTTTTTGGGTTAAACATTTTGAGTTCTGAAAAAAGAAGGATGATTATGCTAGCCGTAGACGTCTAACCTAACCAAACAATGTAATCTAATAATGCCAACTCAATGATAGACATACGGAACCGGGTTTTGAGTCAAGTATTCTAGTCAATAGAAGCAGGAAGTCCTTTATACCCGAACATCTCTCTGGGATACTTTAACATGCGCTGCCTGTTGGTTCTAAGGGCAGAGCTAGCAGCGCCAGAGAGAGGATCCTTAATGAGCGGTGTGTTGCGTCTTGAGGGTTCTGTTAAAAACTAAATTTACCAAAAAGACGGAAGCACAAACACAAAAAAACACACAAAGAAGCGAAAAACTGCACAACAGTGAGCGATTCTAATTGAAGACGTGCTTAAAATACGGCACCATCTATCAAAACTTAATTAACTGTCCACGCATTCCATAAACAGAACAAAAGCAAAAGTGCCAGACCGAGGTTCGAGCCAGCTACCACCAGCAACCGCGCAACTAACCACTGCGCTACCTTGGCTCGCTTGACGTAAGAGTGCAACAAAAGTTGCCTCATTTATAAGTTGCGAGAGTGGACCTCAGCATGAATCATCCGAAAAAAAGCACGACACACACAAAATAAACATTGATGTCGAGCACAAAAATCAACTTTTTAATAAAATCCAGGATTCAAACATGGGAACCTTCCCTTGTAAGTTAAAATTAATAGAACATTTTGAGATAAGTTTATTTTATTATTGCGGTTATTTAGGACGTCCAAAAATGATTGGAATTTATCCTCGAAATTCTAGTTGTATCACAGTTTGAAATGAGCTCTTAGTGGAAGATAGATTATAATGCCAACAGATGTCGCCGCTAGAACGCACAGAAGGTAATGTCATTAGTGCAATGCTGTGAGCATAGTTATAGACAAAGTCAAAAACCATGGAAGGAGATAATCATGAGCAGCGATGAACGGCGTGGTTTCTTTGGTGGAAGGGAGTGACCGCTTCGGACATCCGTAGGAAGTGAGTAGCCGTGTGTGAAAACGCAGCATCTATCTGCAAAAATGTGCTTCGCTCGATATTTGAGTTTAAGGCGGCAAGCCATACCTCGGCCAGCATGTGTTCCACATGATTATGGCAAATAGATGAATCAGATTCGATAAACTGGCGGATTTGAAGATGTCAAAGGTCTCTACGCAATAGGTTTATCATACCTTCCGCGTTCGATCGAAACAGAAGCGTATAGAGGTATGCCAATGGTTGTTGCAGCTGCAAAGCGTTGATCTGGAGACATTTTTTGAGTGTCCAATTATTACAAAAGAATTATGGTTTTGGTACGGACGCTGGAATGGATTGGCTACCACCGCGTGAGCTCATTACCAGTGAGTGGTGAGACACTGAAGCGACTCCGCCTACGTATTTAGCAATGCCGTCAAGAGATTAAAATAGGCAGTGCCTTTTCAATCGGATGTTCACAAATCGTGCTGTTCTATACTCAAAGAATGGTTTGCGGCAGCTTTATAGAAACTATTGGAGTGATGGTAAAAGTGTACATACCCACATGAAACCTATCTACTAATAAAAAATTAGTGAGGCAAAAATAATTGCAGTGCCAATAATTTTGAATGCCCGAAGAAAAATTCTTGTCTTACAACCAAGTACTTTATTGGCGTTACACATATAGTACAAGTGCTGTGTTATGCAATACATAATTTAGTGACGGACCGTAACATATCAGAAATAATCCGAGTGGGCTTATGAGGCTGGCCTCTAAACTAGTGATTCTTTACGTCTAGATGCTGATACGATTGGAAGTAATCTCCCGGTTTATCTCCTAGTTTGCCGATTGGGCCAAGGTTGCCGAATGGACCATGGCCGCCAAATGGACCAGGACCGCCTAATGGACCATGGCCGCCTAAGGGACCACGGCCGCCTAAGGGACCATGACCACCTAATGGACCGTGGCCGCCTAATGGACCATGGCCGCCCAATGGATTAAGGGATTTCAGACCTCCGTGTCTGCCCGGACCTCCATGTCTGCCAGGGCCTCCATGCCTGCCTCGTCCTCCATGTGGACCTCTATGATCGTCCTTTTGATCATGCCGGTCCCTACGGCCGTGTTTGCCCCTGTGTCCGTGCCTGCCTTGGTCATCGTGTTTGTCTTTGCCGTCGTGCTTCTTGTCATCGTGATGATCCTTGTCATCATGGTGGTCCTTATCGTCATGTTTCCCCTTATGTCCTGGTGAGTAAACGTGCAATTATAGAATACCACACTCAATCAATGTTTAGGGCGGTTTTTCCAAATTATTTTGCAAATAATTTTCGATCACATTATAAGCTTATGCGGATGACAATACGAAAAGCAAATTTTTAACATTAGTATATTTTATTTTTAAAATAGATAAGTATCGAAATTTTCGAAATATTAGAACGCCCCAAAAATCATATTTTTCTTTTTTGTGTAAATTTTGTTGATTGTGGAAATCCACTGAAAAGCACTATAAAATGATGTAGACAAAGTTCTACCTAAAATGCAGGTCTATGTTAGTTTCAATTTTAGCCTTGATATCAATAGCTGGACTATTTATGTTTAATAAGATTTTTATCAAAAAAAGGGAAGACGTGCGCTTTTGACATTATTTTCAAATACCTATTGATGTTTTGGTATCTGAATATGCGATTTTGCGTTATTTTGTTGTCACAAGAAACGCACAGATGTAGGATAATCAGTCTCTTTGCTTTATTGTTAGATCTGTTATCCTTACTGGAAATACCACGAACATTTACCTTCGTCTTTCTTGTTGTCGTCTGACGCACTGGCTGCCAAAATCAAGCAGCACAGCAAGACAGCAAAGGTGAAAAGATACAGCTTCATTTTGACCTGCAAAAAAGTTGGTAGACACAAAAAGTCTTTAACATCTTTAACTCAGTCCAAAGACTTGTAGGATAAAGCTCTTACCGTGGACTACGACACAGAGCTGCAGTCACAAGTACTTTGCACAGCTTCGGATCGGGTGTTTCTTTTATACTTATTTGGCGACTGTTTGTTATTCATCAACCAAATTAATTGCACTGCAAACAATTTTGTTATGCACGCGAACGCTGTTTTAGTTATCTAGAAAAATGTAGCCACAGTCAAAATATCAACAAAGAATATGCGCAGTGTGTTTTTGTTTTTCAGATCCTATTCTTTTTTTTTATTTTCCTAACATCTATGTTCTTTAAAATTGAAAGTAAAAAATCAATGGAAGGAATACTGTAAACTATAACAATCGGATATTATAAGTAAAGAGAAAACTGAAGATAAAACAATACCATAACGTGGGCAAGCCAAGCGGTTCCCGAGAGATCGCAGTTTTTTCGGAAACTTTTCTACTTATCGTTTATCTGATTATTATTTGGCAACAAATGCCAAGTGATAACTTTTACTATTTAGTTATTAGTGAATTTAAATGACAAAAAAAGCATAGATGCATAAAATAGATTTTGGTATAGAAGACTCACGTAACGATTAAGATTAATTTTTATGGACTATTTAATTTCTTTTCTTCGCTCTCTTTTGGTCTTCTCATTCTATTGTGTTTCTTCATTCTTTTTTCTTGGTTTTCTTCTTTTCGGGCCCTCATTTTCGACCGGTTATCAATGTTTTTCCAGAATTCTGCGCTTGGTCTACCAGTGATCCACATTTGCGAGGCTGCTATTTTGGCTCCAAATCACGTACCTACTTTGTGTGGATGATTAGACCAATGAAGGGGGCGTTATCTTGGGACCTTTGGTCCGTGACCTTAGTAGGATCCTCTACAGGGTGGTTTGTTATAAGGTGTTACTCCCCTATCGCTCCTCATTTTATCATGGATTGTAATAGACAGATTCTGAATTCAATTTTTGGACCTAGGTTTGTTGGGTTCTCATTTTTTAAGCAGAAACCAGTTCAGCTCTAAGCGTTATTTTTACGTTCATGTTTTAGTGTTTAAGGGGTAATGATTTATTTGAGACAGCTGATCCACGAAAACTTTTTTTGGTTTGATATTTCTATTTTCTGTTTATTGTTTCCTTACATCAGTCATGCAAGTTGTACATATAAAACGAAATATATCAGATATTTAGAAATAGCAAAATGCCAAGTGGTTGATCAGTATGTCTACATGAATAGATATGTAGGAAAACTATGAACGATATTTATAAGTTATAGACAGACAGTAATATAAACTTCAAGTATAAAAGGTAAAAATCCTAGTATTCTGAATTGTTCTATTTGCTGCTTAGACTAAAATTTTATTTTACTCTGGTCACTTATCTAGGAACGATACAACATTCAAAGACAGGTAGAAGAAACAATAGCAAGAGGCTGATCTGTTTTGATTGACTAATAATTCTGTGAAGCGACACCAAAGATGCGCTAAAAACATTAAAGGAGCTCGCATGGTTCTAGAGCCAAATTTAGTTAATTGGAAAAATAATGGAAGAAAAGTCTAAAAATGAAAATGAGACAGTGTTTGATAAAGAAAAATGATATTTGTATGTTTGTTCTCATAAGTTGCGAAAAATAGTGAAGTGAGTTTTATAGCCACAGAAACCGCTTTGGAGAAAACTTAGGACAAAACGAGTCTAATGGGATTTATATAGCCTTCTATTATATAAAAGAATCTTCTAGAAGGCCTAATAATTATCTGGTAATCAGTGACAAAATGCAGGTGTTTTGGTGTACCTCATAGTTCATACTGAGTCGGTTGGTGAAAGCTTTAAATCAGTCGAATAAACCCGTTGAGAGACAATAATCAAGTGATAAGGGATTTTTTTTAGGTTTTCATAGCATAGCCAACTGCTTGTATTGTTGATAAGATAACTATTACGTCGCCTAGCTGATTTTCCTATAGTTATAGGGGGTTTTATGGGGTGAGTATTGTTATATTCGTCTTAACCTAATTTTTCAAAAGATATACCTTTTTAGTTCTTCTCTTATATACCAAAAAATTGGTTTCCCTACTACAACATTTTGGTTACTGAAAAATGACATGTAGTACCAGAAAGGTAAAGGATATCATGAGGTTTTTAATATTTCTGTATTTAACAGAACCATGGTATTAAGTATATTCCCTCCGTAAGCTTGAGATGGAGTTCAAAGAAAAATGAAGCCGAGCCTTAAGCGAATGAAGGTTATTGTGATGCCATCTTCAAATTGGCATCTCCAAAGAAAGAACAGTTTTTTTTTTATTTAACACCTAATAGTGTTGGCAATTAAAACTAGTCTAAAAGACTAACCATTAATTTTGTTCTAATACATTCTTAAATTAAGTACTTATCAGGTAAATTCCATCCATTGATATCCTTTAGATTGTTCTAGTATCAATACACACTTCAGTCGCGCACTATGCTCTGCTTTTACACACAACACATTACACTAGATCACGTGGTTTGGTCCTCTTCAATCTTCGGACTTGGTGTTGATTGTTCAGCAGCTGAAGAGCCTCTGCATTGACACGAAGGTGGAGTCTGACTTCATGTTTGCCAGGAAACCTTTTAATTTCTTCTTTGATAGTTGAAATACTAAGGTCTCTATGAAGATCTGTGTTACGAACATACCACGGCGCGTCTACTATGCCAGGCAACACTTTATTCTGAAATATTTGAATAGGTTTAATGTTACTATCACTGGCGCAGCCCCAGAGCCGAATGCCATATAGCCACACTGGTTTCAGAATCTGATTGTAAATTATTATTGTGTTGTGCATTGATAGCTTTGAATTTTTGCCAAGGAGCCAATAGTACTGTTTATATTTCTGATTAAGCTCAGTTCTTTTTTCTTTACGTGTGTTTTCCATCGCAATTTTGCATCAAGTGTCATTCCGGGATACTTAGCGTTTATTTCATATGGTACAATTGTACCGTTAATATTTAGTGGAGGTGGCTGTTTTTGTTAGTGAAATTTATATGAACGAATTTCAGTTCATTGAGCTTGGTCTTTCATTTTCTGGTCCAGTCTACTATGGTATTGCTTGGTATTTGTAGTTTTCCTGTGAAGCTTCTTGAGTCTGATCGACTGCTAGAAGAGCAGTATCATCGGCGAATGTTGCTATTGTTATATCATCCAATGTTGGTAGATCACTGGTGTATAATAGATAAAGAACGACCCGTTCCTTAAGTACACTTCCTTGGGGTATTCTTGCTCGTATTTTTTTCAAGTCTGAGTATTCGTCTTCCTGTTTGATTTCAAAAATTTATCAGTTATATAATAGGTTATTTTTGCATGAAATTGAAGGTTTTATTTAACCTAGTTAGAATGAACCGATTTAGGTCAAATATGCGCCGATTTGTTCGATAACTTGTTGCCATTTTGAAGGTAATTCCATTATGCCTCTCTCATAGAAGCCCTTGTCCTTATTGGAAAAAAAAACTGGGACAGTCGATTTTTACAAGCCTCTCTTGAGGCGAATTTTTCACTAGGAAAATAGTTTGCCATGGACAAGAACAGGTGCTAATCACTTGGTGCCAGGTTCGGACTATAAAGTGGATGCATGAGAACCTCCCAATCAAGCTCCCGGAGCTTCTGACGAGTCGCTGTCGATGTGTGTGACCTGGCGTTGTCTTGATAAAACACAATTCCTTGCAGTATCAGAACCATAAACACTATTCAGATTTTCAACCGCTTGGCTTGCGTTTTCACCGTTATCGTAGAAAAGTTGTAAAATATAGCGTATTTTCTCTTTGCTGGTGTCCATCTTTGACGTGAGCTCAAACGAAACTGTGTCAACCATTTACAAAACTGCTAAATAAGTTTTTTTAGTACGAAATGTCGGCTTTCTAACGCCATCTAGTGTAAACTGATCGGACTTTTAGAACGCGAAATACAATGTATTAAAGCCATCTAGTGGAAAAATAATGGATTTCTTTTTACTAGACCTATGATGTTAAAGTTTTTACATATCCCTTCGGAAGTATAGTGTTTAATTTGTGTATCAGCCCTTCATGCCAAACTTTGTCAAAAGCTTGAACAACATCAAGAAAGACTGCAGAGCAAACTTGTTTTTCCTCTAGCGCCTGTTCAGTAATGTCAGAAATGCGATGTACTTGGTCAATTGTTGAATTCTTCTGTCTAAAGCCAAATTGAAAATCTGGAATTAGATTATTGCTTTCTATGAGTGGTCTTAGTCTTTTAAGTAATAACTTTTTAAATAATTTTGAGACAATAGGCAGGAGGGAGATGGGTTTATAAAATTATACTTCGTTAGGCTGTTTCTTGGCTTTAGTAACATGACTACTTCTGCAACTTTCCAGCAGGTAGGAACATGTTTTAATCTAAAAGCTGCATTGAAAAGATAAGTGAGTAGAAATATACCTTTTCTAGGCAATTGTTTCAGTATTTCACCAGTAATCAGATCGTATCTTGGCGCCTTTTTCGGATTAATGTTTGTTTTGATTTCCTCAGCTATTTCTTTTGAGGGGCTAGGGTGATGTTTTCTGAAACTTGGTTATCAATTTCCGGTAGTACATTTTTACTTGTTCTTGATTGGGTGTAAAGATGTCAGCTAGATAGTCAGCAAATAGATCTGCTTTCTGCTTATTATCCCTGGCCCACGGTCCCATCTCTCTTCTTATTAGTGGTATAGAGGTAATTGGTCTTTTGATCCTTCTGTTTGCTTTTCAGAGTGAATAATCGGTTTCTTCATCAGGTGTCAAATTCTGCATGTAGAAATTTGTTGATTCTTCTTTGAGTTGTTTATCTCTTTTCTCAATTTCTGGGTTTTATTGTTCAAAATGTTCTTGTCGTTTTTCCTCGACTAGTTCTCTAATTTCAGCGGGGTAGTTCACACTTTTGGGTATGTATGTAATTTCCTTAGTGTTGTTGTAAGCATCTGCCTGAATCAGCTTAGTAAACTTTTTGACTTCTTTTTCTAATTGCTCTAGTGTTCTTAAATTAATGTTCAGATTGATATTTTGGAGATCAATAGGGAAGCTTCCCCATTCAGTAGTTTTGTTGACAAGGGTTTGGTTACTTTTTTAATTATCTTTTCACTTAGTTTCAAAACGACGGCGGAGTGATCAGAATCCATGCCAAAGTTTTCTTCTATTTCTATAAAGTTAGGCGATACTTTTCTAGAGATAAATAAGTCGAGTAAATCTGGAATTTTATCTGGATCAGTAGGCCAGTATGTTGGCTTCCCTGTCGAGTGATAATTGCAGTTTAGTTCCTGTGCTGCTTTTCTAAGTTCCCTACCTTTGCTTGTAGTTAACCTGGATCCCCAGTCTACATGTTTGGAGTTGATGTCTCCTCCGACAATGAATCTTTCGCCAAGGTGTTGCAGGAATGTTAAGTAGTTTTCTTTTTAAGATTGTGTTTTGGCGGGCAATAGACAGCTCCCACTCTCAGTTTCTGTTTTAGACACATGATTCCAACCACTGTTAGTCGAATATAATCTCTTTGCAGATGACATTCTTCATGGTGGTTGATCTTTTCATTTATTATTAGTGCACTACCACCCTGGCTTGATTATCCGGGTGAATAGTGTGATACTTATTTTAAGGTAAGATGGATTTGTCATGTGTGTCTCAGAGATGAGGCAGACATCGATGTGTTGAGTGTTTAGGAATATTTCAAGTTCGTGTTTTTTGTTTAGAATGCCATTGGTATTTATGTGGCGATGCGTAAGTTTTGTCGGTCCATTATTTTACTTTAATCTTGGATATGGTTCCAGTTCTTATGGCTTCTATCTTGTTAAGTCTTTCGTTGACTTGATCTAGTGTTTCCATCATATTTTGCATGAGCTGCATCATGAATGGTTCTGAAGGATGTTAATTCAGTTGATCTTTGTTGGGTAGCTTTGGCGTAAGATATTCCGGTTCTAACTGTATTAGATACAGTCGTTTTTTGTTGAATAGTGTTTTTTTTTTGGAATTAACCATCTTTTCTTTTCTGCGGCTCCTTTGCAATTGCGCAGCCCCTGTAGCTATCTGGGTGTGCCCCAGAGCAGTTTACGCACTTGGTAGGTGTGTCTTTAGATTTTGTGCATGCTGTGGTTAAGTGTTCTGCATATTTAACACAAGTTAGAATTCTTCTACAGAATTTCTTTGTATGTTCATATCTTTGACATCTTTTAAATTGTGGAATAACCTTGATATTCCTTAATGCCTCTATTTTAACTTTCATGTTATTGATATATTGGATATGTTTTACCTCATTATTAGAGATATTTCTGTTGAGTTTTTGTGTTATTGCTATAATATTAAATTTATTTTCCTTTAGTTCCTTGGCTATTTCTTCCGCTTTAGTTGTAGGATGTAAGTTCCTAATCATTATCTTAATAGGTATCGTGGCTTTATTTTCATATGAGTGTCATTTGATGCTAGTGCCGTTTATTAAGGTTGGCAAGTTTCTGTACTCTTCAGAAGAGCTGACAGTGACTTTAATTTATTTGTTACTGATTATGCTAGTTTTATATTTGAAGTTGCCTGTACTCAATTTTTCCTTGATTACTATGTAGTCATCTACGTTGCTCATTATGACCGGTGGGGGCTTGATGGTTTTTGAGATTTTATCTGTTTGCTTTTTAGGGCTTCCCGCTGCTTTTTTAGGCGATTCTGTAGCATTGCGCTTTTTTCTGTTTCTAGATTTGGGCAAAGCCAATCGGTTTCTCTGGCAACAAGTTGCTCCTCTTCATCTGAGTTTGCTGGGCTGTATGTGATTTGCTCCTTGCAGTTTCTTTTTCCTTTTGTGGTTGTAACAACTTCTTGTTTTGTTCCTGTAAAGTTAATACTTGCCCTTTAAGTTGCTTGATTTCGTTAAAAGCCTGCTGTAATTGTAACTGCAGATTAGAGAGGATTCCATTTTCTAGCGCCTGTGTAACTGTTATCACAGGTGTTAAGCTAGCACCATTTTGCTTTTTAATACCATGTGGTATTATCTGCTGTTGCTGATACATATTTCACCCCCGCGATGGCTCGTCGATCCCGGCTAGTGGCGCCGGCCGGCTGATATCACCTCGCGTAAATGATACCACTTGGGTTTTGCGTTGTAAACCCTTTGAGAACGCTCCGAGCAAGTCCTTACTCGGTAAAACTCAAACGCATACTAAAGAACAGGTGGTATTAACATTGGAGTATTATTCTTGATTATGTGGGTTGGCTAGTACTTGAATAAATTAGAAATTATTTGAAATTTTTGAACTCATGAATGGATTCATTTGATACTCTTTGATTTACGGTAGCGTTGCTCCTTTGTGATAGTGTTTTGATTTTTTCATATTTAAAAGAATCATTTGCTTTGTAATAAATAGTGGATGGAAAACCCGACATATAGTTTTAGAGGGCATTTGTGTTTAATGATTATACACAGTTAAAATACAAGTATTATTCTTTAAGTATCCCTACCTTCGAACACAAAATCATAGTTATTTTTGGGTATAGCGTGCTCTATAAATTAGTGTAAGCGTGGCCACTTTGAATTGTTCAAAAGTTATCCAAACGGTCGGTTATCCTACCGTTAAAAGAATAAATGAGAAGACGCGGTCCAGTCGATTTCGCGCGGTTTGGTTACAATACTAATAATGACGCGCATTAGATGGAGCCCTGACCGCAAGCAAAAACTGCCAGTTTTTGAGATGAAGGTTTCAAACCATTTCTGGAAAATGTGATTAATCAAGATCTCGAACCGTATGCTTTGAAACGAAGGAAAAGTTGAAAGATATTAAGATTAATTGTAAACAAGCTGTTGTTCAAGAGGCGTCTCAAGAAAATATTCCCGATTGTAGTGTGATTATCAACTGTATTTTTCCAGTGTTTGGATGTTATCTATGATGACGACACCTATGACGGGTGGTGGGCAAGAAGTCTAAAAGGATAGAAATTATGGTGTGTCATGGTTTGATAGTCACTTCGACAGGAAAAGTGCTGATAACTGTTTTTGGCGTATGTTACAGCGAAAACAAAATTACAGCGCCTGAAATTTCGCAATGTTTTATCGCACCTGTCCGGATCTTTCCCCGTATGATTTCCTCCTTCCGAAGTTGAAAAAAAAACTTGAAGAGATAGCGTTACACTAATGATGAGGAAATGCAATAGTTGTGCGTCACTGGTACTGGGGGAAAATGAATGATCTTTGTCCAACAGGATGAAGTAACTTGTTCAGTCGGTTACTTCGCAGAATAGGACAATTTAAGCTTATAGGAAATATGTAGCTTATTTCAAAATTTCCTCATAAAAATTGTGGGTAGTGCAATCGACGAGTGGCAGCGATATTTTTGGGTTTGAGTAGAAACAGTTGGGGGCCATTTTCAGTGAAAATTACAAAAATTTATTAACTTTCTACGGCGCAGATTATAGTAGAAAGTTAATGAGATTATCATCCTGTCTGTCTGTCTGTGTGTCTGGAGACACTATAACTTTCGTTCTATCCAACGGATTCACTTTAAACTTGGTATACACACATCTTAGGTTAGTACTTTTCATGGGATCGATTTCCAGCCACATCGGTTAACGGCAATCGGAAGTGACCGTTACGATTTCGCACCGCTGTAGAAAGTTTCCTTTACGGTATTACACCGTTCTTGTTTATCGATGTTTGTTTTTTGTCTTATTCACTGTTATGTTGGCTTAATGGGATCAGTAAAGCAAACTTTATCATGAAGCCGTAGGTCGTATAATACCGTAACAAGAGCATGGGGCCTCCCATTTAGAGTTTTCATTTACAAGCTTCTTTAGGTGCATCTTCTACAACTTGCACTGTTTAATACACTTATATAAGTTTTTTCTTGTAAAAACGAATTTTGTTATATTTGGTTTTCACTAGATCTTTAAATCTGCAATGCTCATGGTATCGCTGTTTGCGAGCTTGTCTATATAGTATTTGGTGCCGGCGACGTCCTCACCAATGTTTACGTCATCACCTATCAGCTGCCAGGAGGCGCATGCTTTGATTTATGTGGCCTGTATTTGGGACGGGCCTTTTTATTAGTATCGAATATAAGCGCTTACCATCGATATAATGAGTAATGAGTTAAAGGCAAACTTGCGACACCTTTTTACTGGCTGTCGTACTGGGTTGGATATTCCCCCATTTAATTTGATAGGTCAGCTGTAATGCTCCACAACATTTGGTTTCGCTTTTCTATCTTCACAACTCTTAATGTTTGGATTCTATGTTTGGTGAGAACATTTTTCAGACCCGTTTCAAAATTTTCTCTTGGCCAATGTTATTTCTGAATCACAACTTTGAAATCTGTTGTTTCTCTCACAAAAAGTATGTTTGCTTTTTTCAGTTCACTTGATGCTGGTATACTAACTACCTATAAAAATAGTTCTAATTTAGGTGATATTTAAAAGAGGTGATACCTGTTGGTTTGCGATTAAAACATCAGCAGAAATCATCCACCATCTCCCGTATCCTTAAAAAAGCAGAGCTATCTCTACTTAGAAACTCCATCTATGCTACCCGTAAAAACCTCGCCAATACCAATCTGGAACTTTATGACCTTTTCCATAAATTAAGTTCCTCCAAAGTTCATCTTATTATCTGGGATGCTTTCTCTAGGATTATACACGACAAAGCGTCGTGCATATCCGAAAAGAAAACCGACACCCAGAAACGAAAACTTTCCAAGTTGTGCCAAAGTAAAATTCCCAACACCCAACCATCTCTGACCAACACGACGGTACATAACCTTTCTGACTACCCTGTAAGCAACCTAGCTATTCAGGCTTTGGAAAAAGGTTTTAACTTTGCTGTAAAACCAAACCGCATTCCCACTAAACAAATTATATCCCAAATAGAATCCTCCATTTCCACCTTTCCCGAAAATGTGGCAAATGAAACCAGACAAGATGTAGCCAAAGTAGTACGTACAGCGAATTATCAAAACCAAATATCAAAGCCCCCGAATTATGCGTCTTAAAAGCTCTAAAAGAAAATAATAATATTACTATTTTACAGGCAGATAAGGGCAACGCTACAGTGATCCTAAGTATTGCGAACCACATCGGTAAGATGCACAATTTACTTAAATCCTCTGCTTATCGTCATAATCAAGGTCCTGGAGCTTCTGGCGAGTCATTATCGATGTGTGTGGCTTGGGGTTGTCTTGATAAAACACAATTTCTGCCCTAGTAGCCAAAGTTGGCCGCTTCTTGGCGATTGCTTCCTTCAGACGGTCCAATTGTTCACAGTATAGGTTCAAATTAAGAGTTTGTCCGTAGGGAAGCATATGATTCCTTCAATACCACCAAACGTACAGCAAAACCTTTTTGGCCCTCAATCCTGGCTTGGCCACCGATTTCGCTTGACGTTGTTGTAAGTGATCCATTTTTTATCGCCAGTCACCATCCGCTTCAGAAACGGGTCGACTTTGTTGCGATTCAGCAGCGATTCACAGATGGAGATTCGGTACATGAGGTTTTTTTGCGTTAACTCGTGTGGCACCCATACATCCAGCTTCTTTTTGTATCCAGCCTTTCGCAAATGGTTCCAAACGATTTTTTATACAATGCTTAGCTTCTAGGAAATAGAAACAGTGCTTATGTGACGGTCGGACTCGAACATTTCCATGATTTTATCCACATTTTCAACAATTGGCCTTCCAGAGCGTGGTGCACCTTTGACATCAAAATTACCGGAATGGAATCGACGAAACCAAAACTACGCTTGATTATCTGTTACAGTATCATAACCATAAACGCTATTTACATTTTCAGCCGCCTGGCTTGCGTTTTTACCTTTATCGAAGAAAAACTGTAAAATATAGCGTATTTTCTGTTTGCTGGTTTTCATCTTTGACGTCAGCTCAAACAAACCCGAGTCAATATATATATATATATATATATATATATATATATATATATATATATATATATATATATATAATTTTTAATAACTGTAGGGTATCAGGAATTGGGATATTGGTAAATAGAAAGACATCAAAGCTAAAGCTAACCATGATATCATCTTTGCGTATAGGGAAGATTTTGAGTATTTCTAGGAAATGATGGGAGTATTGGACATAGTTTGATACATACTCTGTAAAAGATTGAAAAGTCTTGACAAGATATTTAGCTAGGTTGTGGGTAGGAGAACCAAACTATCGGACGTAAAGGAATGGTCTTTTTATGAATTTTTAGGAGGCCATACAATTTAGGAGTTCTGTAGGATTTTTCTCGGGAACGAGGAGCTTTTTGTTATCAGATAGTAAATTTGAATTAGTAATGTGAGTTTTGGTTTCCTTTTTGAGGTAGGTGGTGGAATTATTAGGCACATGGCGGCAATTAGAGGGTTGGAGTAAATTTTGCATCTTACCGATGTAGTCTGCTGTGCTTATGATCACTCTAGCAATACCCTTAAACCAACAAACTTTTCCCAACTCAATGCATCTTCTGTCAAACTTCCAGTCCTATAAATGACACAGCAGGACACACGAAAGATCAGTCTTATTCAAAGATTCCTAGTACTTCTAGGGTAGTAAGCAGATTGAAATATATATATATATATATATATATATATATATATATATATATATATATATATATACACATTATATACAGAAATTAATGCTTAAGAATCTTATTAAAGAAGCGGTATTTAATGTATAGGGTGTTGCTACTGCACCCAGTATTGCTTTAATAATTTTAGCATAAAGATGCTGCAACGTAATGTGATGTGGGCTTCGGCCTTTTTTTTTGGTAAAATTTTGGTGACATCATAACATATTCTGGAAGTGGCAACCATTTGCTTTCAGACAGAATTGAACCAGGCGTATTAATTTTAGAGTTCTTGTCAATACATCCACTGTCACATTTTGAATTTTTCTGATGCTGTTTGATGTGGTAAGTTCTAGCTTTCAAATATCCCTATAAAAGATAATTAAGCAGCGTCAGATCGGACTAGTGCGATGGTCAAAGTCCAGCCGCGATTGTTAATGATTTTTCAATTAAGAACATGCTGATGTGTGAGATGTTACACTGTTCTGTTTCAAAAATTCAATGGAGAGTTTCTCGTCATCTGTTCGCGCCACTCTCCAATTATTTTATTTGAATTTTAAATTAGGGCCGGTCGTATTTCGCACTCTCCTGAACATTTTATCAGCGGCATTGCTGGCTCTTGTCGCTTGTCTCTTTTTCACTCGCTTTGTTTTAAATTTAGTTGTGATAGTTTTAGAAAGCGGGCGACGGACTTTAAATTTTCCGAGGCCGAGAGCCTTTTGACCGAGAGTTCGCGGGAGTGTTTGATTGGCGGCAGCTGCTTCCATTTCCGCGTGGCCGTTTTATTAAGGCTGATTTTGTGGCGGAATTAAATATTTTGTCGATCAGATTAACCACTTCCCAGAGGTCGTTTTGTTTCCCGATTGCATTTAGGGGTTGAAAAAAATCGGTCCGATTTCCTTTACATCTGACCCGGCGAGGAATTGAGAAGGAACCTTTTTACCACGAAAGACGCTACCGATCGGCTCCGCTGTGAATATTGGGGTAACTTGTCCTATCTTTTCACCCACACTCTTATTTCCTCTTCTTGGATTCTCTAGGACCAACGGCACAGGGAAGCGATTTATGCAGGACAGCGCCGTTTTCCGAAGGCTAGTGTTTCAGCCTCGGCTTTTGTTTGAAGTTTCTTTGTTTAAATTTAAAATTACGATACAGTCTACTTTTGGCCGTAACATCATTCAACTGATTTACAGAGGGTCGTGTTAGATTGTTATCACTTTTCTTAAGTTCTTGAATCTCTGGAAGGTCGTAAATGTTTTGTAACTGATTCCAGATTGGGGAGACTTTTCAGATTTGAGTTAGAATTAACTGTGTTTTACTCGAAATTAAGGTTTATGAGTTATAGCAACAAAACCCCATACAACATTGTCACATGCGAGAATAAATATGGTAAAGGCGACTATCAGTAGTGGTATAGTGTGTACGGATGTGTCATCGTTACCCATATAAACATGCTCATAGTAATATCGCTTAGGTGAAAGAAACCTTTACACCGAAAAGCTAGAAAGAAGATAAGATTTATATGTATGATTGTATCGAAGAATACAGAATCAATTATGTGCCACCAAGACATCCTATACCAAGCTTCTCTGAGTGAAGAGTTTTTTCATTTATTGCGTGAGGATTTTCACGTCCAAATATGCGAATTTTGACGGGCGACGTATTTCGACAAGTGAAACCACATGTAGTCCAGAATGCCTGCATTTTTCTGAAAAAGTATCTAAAACCATCGATTGTGGACCACGGAGATATAGCTTTCTATCAGCATGTTGATAAGTGCTTTGGGATAACTTTGATTCTTGTAAAAGTCGACTTCTTGATGGAGTTCAGTAGTTGCTCCCTACCATTCTGAATGGTTTTCTCCTTAACCTCCTGCATGGTGGTCCATTAAAGTCATCTTGGTTTCTAGTTTTTTTTTAACTATGACCAAATGCTGGATTGCAAACCTTTTCAAAAATTTTTGACATGCTAGTTTTGGCGTTTCACTCATAAATGTGCTGATACATTTTCAAACGTACAGAAATACTGGAATGACATCAAATCATCAGTGAGTTGCGTCAGGCAGAAGATAGTCTGGCTAGTACACTGCTAATCCGTATTGCAACAGTAAGGAGCTACTCTACCCAAACATTTCTTTTTATTTCCTACTTAATGAACTTGTTCATGTTCAAATTACGTTACATCATCTGTGTCAAAACTATAAAAGAAATATTGGCTTCTGTAGCGAGTGGGACACTTTGTACGTTTCAGACCTGATTGTAGTTGAATGGTTTTATTTTGTATTTATGATTCTTACTCTTTGTATATTATTTAAATGACGATTGTTTCCGGAAAGGTAAGATATTTGCGCACATATACACACGTACGTGCGTACATTTATAAGAAATATAAGACACGTTTATAAATTAATGAGACTGATTTTCTTGGTCCAAGCAGAACGCAAGGGATATTTTATCAAAAACACAAGTATTTAAGTGGCACAAAACCTTCAGAGAAGAACGAGGGGACGTTGAGGATGAGCAACGCACGTTTCGGATAATGTGGTTAAGGAGAAAGAGGTTTTGGAATCTTACCGATGCCAGAGTGTTAGATTGATAGCAGATAGAGTGGGACTTTTAAAGATTCATTGTGTATAAAATTGTTACAAGGGAATTGCAGATTCCAAAAGTTTGTGCCTTTTTGGTTCCGATGGTTTTGATCGACGGACAGAAGAAAAGCGCTGCCCCAAGCTTCTTACACTCCAAACCTGACACCGTCCGACTTTTTGTTTTACCGGCTTGAAAGAACACCATTTTGAGATTGTTTTGGAACTGTGCAGATTGCTGCGACGAGTGCTTTGAAAGATATTCCAGTTCAAGACTTTTAGGCAACCTACGACACGTGGTAGAATAGCTGATAACGGTGTATTGATGCTCAATGATATTATTTTAAAGCATATTAAGTATATATGGCTCATTTTCAATTAAGAATTGTTTTTGGAATCTTGGTCTTATTACTTTTCGAACATACTTTGTATATAGAGCTTTTTTAGTAGACAATAGCTTAAAAATCTGTTGGTGCTTTATTTGTCATTAATTTCTTTACTTCGTGTTTTATGTCTACGTAAGGTACTAAAAAAGACCAGAATTGTTTATGATTGTTAACTCTAGGGCTTCTTTTCAATCTCATCTGTTTAGTTTTTCACCATCACTTCCTTTGGTTCTGGTAAATCTTGGGCGACATCATTGGTTTCATTCATCCATGTTTGCAAATTTAGGGAATATATAGAAATCGTTTTTTTAAACCAAAAAATGTTCTGTTAATTCTATTGAAGGGACCGTTGCATTTTTCATTTGATTAATTTTTTTGGGATGGGGTGGTGGTTTTGGTTTTAACTTTGAGTTTTTATGACATTAAACAGTAGCATAATTCAATTTTTGACTATAGTTTATAAACGATTGTGTCTTTTTTGAGATTAATAAACCTGCAAAGCTTGCAACGAACGCATAGCGAAGTGGCGAAGCAGTAAAGGTCGCTAACGCTGACCTTTGACCATTCAGTTTCAAAATCACTAGCAAACAAGCCTTTCTGGTCACCTGTCAATTGGTGAAAATAGAATTTGGAAATTCCCAGTCGTTCTCGAGTTTTTGGTCGGACGGACGGACGGACGGACAGACAGACAGACGGACAACATAAAGTTAGTAAGTGACTCCGCTTCGCTTCGCCACTTAATAACTTGTATACGTAATGGTTACCAATGAAATTCTCTATGGCACAGTGAAAATCCCTAACAAAATCGAATCGCGTAACTTCCAAGGAAGTCATGAGCCAAATGAGAACTCCAAGAAACTAATTCGCAATCGTTTTGAATAATAAGGTCATCGAAGCTGTTCTAACAGAAGTCATGCAGCTAACAGAAAAATCACTATAGCAGGAATTAAGTAGCCCCATAAGTAATTACTTCCCAAGTATCTCTTAGAGAAGTGAAAACTCTTTTTTCGTTATATAGTCTAGTTTTGAGTAAACAATACACGAGCGGGTATATTTTGATATTTTATTGGGTATATTTATTGCAAATTACAGTATAGTCATATAAATGTAGGTTAGCTAAAAACATATAACGAAACAACTCTGTATAAAAATGGTTCTTCAATTAATCCAACATTTGTATTGAACGTCCCTCTAATGTTTATTCTTATGTTTTTGTTTAGAACTGTGAGGAATCCTGCGTGATTTTCTGAAAGCACGTCGTATCAATGGGAAACTACGGTGATGCGAGTTTGTTTTCTTTTTGAAAATAATCGGAAATTTTTTAGCGTTTGGTTTGTTGGGCGCTGCTGCTGCTTTTGTTGGAATTGAGTTTTGTTTGATTATTTTACGTAGTTGTGACACAGACAGTTCGATTAACGTATTTGTTCAATGCATTCCAATCCTTAGAACTCAATTTTGCCGACCCTGGTTTCTTTTTCATTAGACGCCACAATTGTTGACTTATTAGCGATCGATACATTTGTTCGAGAACACTTTGGGAATTTAAACCAGTTTTTGAATGGGCTTGGTATTTCCATCGAGGAGTTGATTTGAGTTCACCAGATTGTTTAGATAGATTCGGCTGGTCAGAGTGTTCAGATTTTTTCAATTTCTCTTGATGTCCTTCATGAGTTTGTTTTTCAAGTTGGTTAGATTGCTCTAGTTGCCGATGGGGATATTGTATGTAATGCGAGCGTTCTCGATAATAGGGTATCACCAATTTTTCTATTTGTAGTTGCCCTCGTTGTGGGGACTTCCTGGATTTAGGATGATTTGCTTGTTTAGTTTGGTTACGATGTTCTTGTTTTCTTTGTTCTTTATATAAACTTAGGTGTAATGATTCATTTAGTTGATCAGATAATTCTAATTGCCCGGTTTGGTCGGTTTGACCTGGCCGACCTATGTGGCTTGGTTGATCAGATGGGTTAGGTGGACTTGGTTGTTTGTGTTGTTTTTCAAGTTGGTTAGATTGCTCTAGTTGCCGATGGGGATATTGTATGTAATGCGAGCGTTCTCGATAATAGGGTATCACCAATTTTTCTATTTGTAGTTGTCCTCGTTGTGGGAATTTCCCGGATTTAGAATGATTTGCTTGTTTCGTTTGGTTACGATGTTCTTGTTTTCTTTGTTTTTTATATAAACTTAGGTGTAATGATTCATTTAGTTGATCAGATAATTCTAATTGCCCGGTTTGGTCGGTTTGACCTGGCCGACCTATGTGGCTTGGTTGATCAGATGGGTTAGGTGGACTTGGTTGTTTGTGTTGTTGTTTTTCAAGTTGGTTAGATTGCTCTAGTTGCCGATGGGGATATTGGATGTAATGCGAGCGTTCTCTATAATAGGGTATCACCAATTTTTCTATTTGTAGTTGCCCTCGTTGTGGGGACTTCCTGGATTTAGGATGATTTGCTTGTTTAGTTTGGTTACGATGTTCTTGTGTTCTTTGTTCTCTGGATAAACTTAGCTGTAATGATTTATATAGCTGATCAGATAATTCTAATTGCTTCGTTTGACCGGCTTGACCTGGTCGACCTGGCTGACCTGGCCGACCTGGTCGACCTGGTCGACCTGGTCGACCTATGTGACCTGCGTGACCTGATTGATCAGGTGAGTTAGGTGGAATTGGTTGTTTGTGTTGTTGTTTTTCAACTTGGTAGTATTGCTTTGAATAACGTGAATGTTGCAGGTGATATGATTCTTGTTTTGAATTTTTACGCCTGGATTGACGAGGAACAGGCTGAGGTTTTTCTGGTTGTTTGGGGTTACTTTGTTGTGTTAGTGGACTTGGCCGACCAGGTTGTCCTGGTTGTCCTGGATGCCCTGGTTGACCTGGGCGACCCGGTTGACCTGGTTGCCCAGGTAGATTGACTTGATTTGATGATTTAGGTTTGTTGTGTTGTTGCAAATGATGTAACTTGTTCACACTTTCTTTCTGTTTAGGATTTTGTGGTTCTCCGGATTGCTCAGATTTGCGAAGAATGGACCCAATAGGTGGTATAGGAGTTTTTGGTTGTTTAGGCTGTTTGGGCTTACTTGGCTGTGTTGGAGGACTTGCTTGACCAGGTTGTCCTGGATGCCCGGGTCGACCTGGACGACCTGGCTGACCTGGTTGGCCGGGTGGGCTAGGTTGGCTTGGATCATACTGTTGCTGCAAATGGTGTAATTTCTTTGCGTTTTCTTTTTGGTTAGGTCCTTGGGGTTCTTTCAATTTTTGAGATTGGTCAGATGAGTGAGGGATGGATTCAACGGGTGCCACAGGCTTTTTTGGTTGTTTGGGTTTACTTGGTTTTGTTGGTGGACTTGATTGACCAGGTTGTCCTGGTTGTCCTGGATGTCCTGGTTGACCTGGGCGACCTGGTTGACCTGGTTGGCCAGGAGAACTCGGTTGACTTGGTAGTTGGGGTTGTTCTTTTTTTCCCAACTGGTCAGATGGGTGAGGGATGGATCCAACAGGTGGCACAGGTTTTTTTGGTTGTTTGGGTTGACTTGGCTTTGTTAGTGGACTTGCTTGATCACCAGGCTGCCCAGGTTGTCCTGGATGTCCCGGTTGACCTGGGCGACCTGGTCGACCTGGTTGGCCGGGTGGACTGGGTTGACTTGGATCATACGATCGTTGCAAATGATCTAAATTTGCATTTTCTTTTTGTTTGGGTCCTTGCGGTTCTTTTAGTTTTTCCGATTGGTCAGATGGGTGAGGGATGGATCCAACGGGTGCCAGAGGCTTTTTTGATTGTTTGGGTTTACTTGGCTTTATTGGTGGACTTGATTGACCAAGTTGTCCAGGTCGTCCTGGATGTCCTGGTTGACCAGGGCGACCTGGTTGACCTGGTTGACCTGGTTGGCCAGGAGGACTCGGTTGACTTGGTAGTTGGGGTTGTTCAGATTTGCTGTGTGGCTGCAGATGATTCTGGTCATGCAGTTGTTGCAAATGGTGTAATTTCTTTGCGCCCTCTTTTTGTTGAGGTCCTAGCGGTTCTCTTAGTTTTCCATCGGGCGACGGAGGTTTTTCTGGTTGTTTGGGTTTACTTGGCTTTGTTGGTGAACTTGACCGACCAGGTTGTCCTGGCTGTCCTGGTTGTCCTGGATGTCCTGGTTGCCCTGGTTGACCTGGTTGGCCAGGAGGACTCGGCTGACGTGGTAGTTGGGGTTGTTTGAATTTGCTGTGTTGCTGCGGATAATTATAATCATGCAATTGTTGCAAATGGTGTAATTTATTTGCGTTTTCTTTTTGTTTAGGTCCTTGCGGTTCTTTTAGTTTTTCCGATTGGGCAGATTGGCGAGGAATGGATCCAACAGGTGGCAGAGGTTTTTCGGGTTGTTTGGGTTGATTTGGCTTTGGTGGTGTACTTGCTTGACCAGGTTGTCCAGGTTGTTCTGGTTGACCTGGTTGGCCGGGAAGGCTGAGTAGACTTTGATCATATGGTTGTTGCTACGAGTGTTTGTAATATTGCGATTGTTGTAAAATACCTAATTTATTTATACATACCTCTTGCTTGGATCCTTGCGGTTTTCTTGGATTTTCCGATTGTTTAAATTGGTGAAGAATGAATGACTGCGTTGGTGATTTTAATGAATGAGGATTACTAGCTTTTATTTCTTCTAGTTGTCCGGGGTAGATGAGCTGGGAAGGTTGATTGATTTTTGTCTTATTTGACTGATGTGGACGTTCGGGAAAATATGTGATTGGATGATATGCATTTTTGAGTAACCATTGCAATTTAGACTGCTCTAATAAAGGTACTCCCTGATTCTTATGTTTTGATATAATTACTTCTATAGGTGCTCCTAATTTTTCAGCTTTTCTGGGAGAAATTTGAATATATGGATTTTCTGATAACCATTGCACTCCAGGCTGCACCGATACAGATGATTTAAGTTGTTTGTGTTCGGTTATAATTTGTTCTTTAGGCTTTTCTGATTTTCTTTGAGGAGTGATGGGAAGATGTACATTTCCCTGTTGCCATTGAAATCTAGGTTGCTCTAGTAAAAGTATTTCTTGTTGTTTATGTTTGGGTAAAATTAATTTTTCAGATTCTTCGAATTTTTCTAATTCTCTAGGAGTTACTGGAATATGCATTTTTTTTGGTTGCCACTGAATTTCAATTTCCTTTATTGCGGGTATTTCAGGTTGCTTGCGTTTATCTATGATTAATTCTATAAGCTTTTGTGGATTTTCTGGTTGCCATTGCATTTCGAGATGCTGTAGTAAGGGTAATTCTAGATTTTTAGGTTCCGATGTTTTTGCTGGTTCTCCAGAAATAAATGATAGATCTTGATGTTTTGATTGCCATTTTAATTGAGGGTACTTTAGTATGGGTATCTCAGATTTCCTTTTCAAAGGAATGTTTGGAAAATGTGAAAATACTGGTTTCCAATAAATTTCAACCTCTTCTACTAATGGTAATCCCTGTTTCCTTTGATTTGGTATAATTAAATCCATGTATTTTTGCGTTTTTTCATTTTGGACATATGTAACAGGAAGATATCTTGATTCCCACTGCATGTCGGACAGATTTTGGTATTTGGGTAAAATTAATTCTAAGGGTTTATCTGTTCTCTCCGGCTGTTGGGAATTAATGGGATTATCTATGTATCTATCTGGCCATTTTAGTTCAGATACTTCTACTACTTTTACTGCCGGTTTGTGATGTTTTCGTGTGATTAGCTCTAAAGGATTTTTTGTTATAGCTGAGTGTCCAGGAATAACTGGAAGATGTGCGACATGTGGCCATTTTAATTCGGAGATTTCTACTACTTCTACAACCGGTTTGCCACGTTTTGGTGTAATCAGTCCTATAGGATCTTCTGTTGTGGCTGGGTGTCCAGGAGTAATCGGAGGACGTGGGACACCATGTGGCCATTTTAAAACGGAGATTTCTACTACTTCTACACCCGGTTTGTCGCGTTTTGGTGCGATTAGCCCTACAGGATCTTCAAATATGGTTGAGTGTCCAGGAGCAACCGAAGAATGAGCAACACTATGTGGCCATTTTAATTTGGAGACCTCTACTACTTCTACAACCGGTTTGTCGTGTTTTGGCGTAATTAGTCTTATAGGATACTCTGATCCCGCTGGATGTACAGGAGCATCCGGAGGATATGCGACTTTATGGGGCGATTCCAATTCAGGCATACCAATAACTGGTATTTGCCGGACTCCATATTTAGGTAGAATTCGGTCAATACGTTTTCCATCTCTAGGTATTTCCTGGTTTTTGTGTTTAGGTACTATTAGCCCGATAGGTTTCTCTGTTGTGCCTGGATGTCTAGGAATTACCGGATTAAGTGAATATTCATGCGGCCAATTCATTTCAGGTAGACCAACTGCAGGTATTTTTTGGTCCCCGTGTTTGGGTACTATTAGTTCAATGGGTTTCTCTGTTGTGCGTGGATGTCCAGGAATTACCGAATTAAGAGAATGTTCGTGCGGCCAATTCAATTGAGGTAGACCAATGGCAGTTATTTTCTGGTCCCCATGTTTGAGTACTGTTAGTTCGATAGGTTTCTCTGTTGTGATTAGATGTCCGGAAATTAATGGGAGGTGTGTATTTTCAGGTGCTCCCTGCATCTCCTGGTTCACCGGGCTCTCCTGGCTCGCTGGGTTGTCCTGTTTCTCCTGGTTGGCCAGGTTTACCTATGTCTTCCGCATGATGTGGTTGTTTAGGCTTTTCGTCTTTATGTCTGATATCTTGCGGGTGGTCTGAAGGAAGGAATGGTCTGGCTCTATGTACTTTTCGGTCTGCTCCTTCCAGAGTTTTATAGGTTGGTCTCGTTTGGGTACAACGGGTGCTCCTGGCTTCCCTTCATTTCCTGGTTCACCGGGCTCTCCTGGTTCGCTTGGTTGTCCTGCTTCTCCTGGTTTACCAGGTTTACCTATGTCTTCAGGATGATGTGGTAGTTTCGGCTTATCGTCTTTATGGCTGGTATCTTGCGGGTGGTCTGAAGGAATGGAGTGGTCTGGCTCTTTGTAGTTTTCGGGCGGCTCCTTCCAGGGTTTTACAGGTTGGTCTCGTTTGGGTACAACGGGTGCTCCAGGCTTCCCTGCATTTCCTGGTTCTCCGGGCTCTCCTGGTTCGCTTGGTTGTCCTGCTTCTCCTGGTTGGCCAGGTTTACCTATGTCTTCCGGATGATGTGGTTGTTTAGGCTTTTCGTCTTTATGTCTGACATCTTGTGGGTGGTCTGAAGGAAGGGACAGGTCTGGCTCTATGTACACTTCGGTCGGCTCCTTCCAGGGTTTTATAGGTTGATCTCGTTTAGGTACAACGGGTGCTCCAGGCTTCCCTGTATCACCTGGTTCTCCAGGCTCTCCTGGTTCACTTGGTTGTCCTGCTCCTCCTGGTTGACCAGGTTTACTTATATCTTCAGGATGATGAGTTTGTTTCGGTTTATCGTCGTTATGTCCTTTATCATTGGGTTTTTCTGTTGTGGTTGGATGTCTAGGAATGACCGGATTATGTGTATTTTCATAAGTCCAATTAAATTCAGTCACACCATCTGCAGGTATTTCCTGGTCTCCGTGTTTGGGTATTATTAGTTCGGTAGGTTTTTCTGTTGTGCCTGGATGTCCAGGAATTACCGGATTATGTGAATGTTCATGCGCCCAATTGAATTCAGGCAGACCAACTTCTGGTAGACCAAGTTCAGGTATTTTCTGATCTCCGTGTTTGGGTACTATTAGTTCGATAGGGGTCTCTGTTGTGCCTGGATGTCCAGGTATTACCGGATTATGTGAATGTTCATTAGGCCAATTCAATTCAGGTAGACCAATTTCAGGTATTTTCTGATCTCCGTGTTTGGGTATTATTAGTTCGATAGGTTTCTCTGTTGTGCCTGGATGCCCAGGAATTACTGGGATATGCGAATGTTCATTCGGCCAATTCAATTCAGGTAGACCAAATCCAGGTATTTTCTGATCTCCGTGTTTGGGTATTATTAGTTCGATAGGTTTTCTGTTGTGCCTGGATGTCCAGGAATTACCGAATTAAGAGAATGTTCGTGTGGCCAATTCAATTCAGGTAGACCAACTTCAGGTATTTTCTGATCTCCGTGTTTGGGTACTATTAGTTCGATAGGTTTCACTGTTGTGCCTGGATGTCCAGAAATTACCGGGATATGCGAATGTTCATTCGGCCAATTCAATTCAGGTAGACCAAATCCAGGTATTTTCTGATCTCCGTGTTTGGGTACTATTAGTTCGATAGGTTTCTCTGTTGTGCCTGGATGTCCGGGAATTACCGAATTAACAGAATGTTCGTGCGGCCAATTCAATTCAGGTAGACCAACTTCAGGTATTTTCTGATCTCCGTGTTTGGGTAATATTAGTTCGATAGGTTTCACTGTTGTGCCTTGATGTCCAGGTATTACCGTATTATGTGAATGTTCAGGAGGCCAATTCAATTCAGGTAGACCAACTTCAGGTATTTTCTGATCTCCGTGTTTGGGTACTATTAGTTCGATAGGTTTCTCTGTTGTGCCTTGATGTCCAGGAATTACCGGATTATATGAATGTTCGTGCGGCCAATTCAATTCAGGTAGACCAACTGTAGGTATTTTTTGGTCTCCGTGTTTGACTACTATTAGTTCGCTAGGAGTTTGTGTTGTACCTGTATGCCCAGGAGTTACCGGATTAAGTGAATTTTCATGCGGCCAATTCAATTCAGGTAGAACAACTTCAGGTATTTTCTGATATCCGTGTTTGGCTCTAACATGCTCAAAAGGTTTTTCTGTTAGGACAGGAATCCCGGAAATGATCGGGTTGTGAGAATTTTTATGCGGCCAATTCAGATCAGGCACATCAACAATTGGTGCTTGCTGGTCCTCGTGTTTAGGTATAATTAGCTGGATAGGTTTCTCTGTTGTGATTAAGGGAATTTTGGGGGTGTATTTTCAGGTGCCCAGGCTTTCCCATCTCCTGGTTCCCGGGCCTCCTGGCTCCTGGGTTGTCCTGCTTCTCCTGGTTGGCCAGGCTTATTCTTCCGGATGATTTTTCGGCTTATCGTCTTTATGTCTGACATCTTGCGGTGGTCCGAAGGAAGAGAATGATCGGCTCTATGTCGTTTCGATCCCTTCCAGGGTTTTTAGGTTGTTTCGTTTTGGGTACAACGGGTGCTCCAGGCCCTGTATCACCTGGTTCCCGGCCTCCTGGCTCGCTGGGTTGGTCCTCTTTCCTTGGTTGGCCAGGCTTATGTCTTCCGGATGATGTGGCTGTTTTTATCGTCTTTATGCCTGACATCTTGTGGGTGGTCTGAAGGAAGGACAGGTCTGGCTCAATTCCTTCGGGTTTCCAGGGTTTTATAGGTTGATCTCCTTTGGGTGGGTGGCTTCCCGGTTCCCTGGTTCTCCAACCCTGGTTCACTTGGTTGTCCTGCCCCCTGGTTGACCAGGTTTAATATCTTCAGGATGGTGAGTTTGTTTCGGTTTATCGTCGTTATGTTCTTTATCATTGGGTTTCCTTTGTTGGTTGGATGTCTATTAATGACCGGATTATTGTGTATTTTCATAAGTCCAATTAAATTCAGGTAACCAATCTGCAGGTATTTCTGGTTTCCGTGTTTGGGTATTATTAGTTCGGTAGGTTTTTCTGTTGTGCCTGGATGTCCAGGAATTACCGGATTATATGAATGACCTTGCGGCCAACCCAATTCAGGTAGACCAACTGTAGGTATTTTCTGGTATCCATATTTGAGTACTGTTATTTCGATAGGTTTCTCTGTTGTGCCTTGATGTCCAGGAATTACCGGATTAAGTGAATGTTCATGCGGCCAATTCAATTCAGGTATTTTCTGATCACCCTGTTTGGGTACTATTAGTTCGATAGGTTTCTCTGTTGTGCCTGGATGTCCCGGAATTACCGAATTAACAGAATGTTCGTGCGACCAATTCAATTCAGGAAGACCAACTTCAGGTATTTTCTGATCTCCGTGTTTGGGTAATATTAGTTCGATAGGTTTCACTGTTGTGCCTTGTTGTCCAGGTATTACCGGATTATGTAAATGTTCATGAGGCCAATTCAATTCAGGTAGACCAAATCCAGGTATTTTCTGATCTCCGTGTTTGGGTACTATTAGTTCGATAGGTTTCTCTGTTGTGCCTGGATGTCCAGGAATTACCGAATTAAGAGAATGTTCGTGTGGCCAATTCAATTCAGGTAGACCAACTTCAGGTATTTTCTGATCTCCGTGTTTGGGTACTATTAGTTCGATAGGGGTCTCTGTTGTGCCTGGATGTCCAGGTATTACCGGATTATGTGAATGTTCATGAGGCCAATTCAATTCAGGTAGACCAACTTCAGGTATTTTCTGATCTCCGTGTTTGGGTACTATTAGTTCGATAGGTTTCTCTGTTGTGCCTGGAAGTCCGGGAATTACCGAATTAACAGAATGTTCGTGCGGCCAATTCAATTCAGGAAGACCAACTTCAGGTATTTTCTTATCTCCGTGTTTGGGTAATATTAGTTCGATAGGTTTCACTGTTGTGCCTTGATGTCCAGGTATTAACGGATTATGTAAATGTTCACGCGCCCAATTCAATTCAGGAAGACCAACTTCAGGTATTTTCTTATCTCCGTGTTTGGGTAATATTAGTTCGATAGGTTTCACTGTTGTCCCTGGATGTCCAGGAATTACCGGGATATGCGAATGTTCATTCGGCCAATTCAATTCAGGTAGACCAAATCCAGGTATTTTCTGATCTCCGTGTTTGGGTACTATTAGTTCGATAGGGTTCTTTGTTGTTCCTGGATGACCAGGGATTACCGGATTATGTGAATGTTCATGCGGCCAATTGAATTCAGGCAGACCAACTTCTGGTAGACCAACTTCAGGTATTTTCTGATCTCCGTGTTTGGGTACTATTAGTTCGATAGGGGTCTCTGTTGTGCCTGGATGTCCAGGTATTACCGGATTAATGTTCTTGGCCAATTCAATTCAGGAGAAATTTCAGGTATTTTCTGATCTCCGTGTTTGGGTTTATTAGTTCGATAGGTTTTCTGTTGTGCCTGGATGTCCAGGAATTACCGAATTAAGAGAATGTTCTTGGCCAATTCAATTCAGGTAGACCAACTTCAGGTATTTTCTGATCTCCGTGTTTGGGTTATTAGTTCGATAGGTTTCTGTTTGTGGATGTCCAGGAAATTACCGGATATGGAATGTTCATTCCCAATTCAATTCAGGTAGCCAAATCCAGGTATTTTCTGATTTCCGTGTTTGGGTACTATTAGTTCGATAGGTTTTTCTGTTGTGCCTGGATGTCCGGGAATTACCGAATTAACAGAATGTTCGTGCGGCAAATTTAATTCAGGTAGACCAACTTCAGGTATTTTCTGATCTCCGTGTTTGGGTAATATTAGTTCGATAGGTTTCACTGTTGTGCCTTGATGTCCAGGTATTACCGGATTATGTGAATGTTCATGAGGCCAATTCAATTCAGGTAGACCAACTTCAATTTTCTGATCTCCGTGTTTGGGTACTATTAGTTCGATAGGTTTCTCTGTTGTGCCTGGATGTCCGGGAATTACCGAATTAACAGAATGTTCGTGCGGCCAATTCAATTCAGGTAGACCAACTTCAGGTATTTTCTGATCTCCGTGTTTGGGTAATATTAGTTCGATAGGTTTCACTTTGTTGTGTCCAGGTATTACCCCTATTATTTGTGAATGTTCAAGGAATTCAATTCAGGTAGACCAATTTCAGGTATTTTCTGATCTCCGTGTTTGGGTACTATTAGTTCGATAGGTTTCTCTGTTGTGCCTGGATGTCCAGGTATTACCGGATTATGTGAATGGTCATGCGGCCAATTGAATTCAGGCAGACTAACTTCTGGTGGACCAACTTCAGGTATTTTCTGATCTCCGTGTTTGGGTACTATTAGTTCGATAGGTTTCTCTGTTGTGCCTGGATGTCCAGGAATTACCGGGATATGCGAATGTTCATTCGGCCAATTCAATTCAGGTAGACCAAATCCAGGTATTTTCTGATCTCCGTGTTTGGGTACTATTAGTTCGATAGGTCTCTGTTGTGCCTGGATGTCCAGGTATTACCGGATTATGTGAATGTTCATTAGGCCAATTCAATTCAGGTAGACCAATTTCAGGTATTTTCTGATCTCCGTGTTTGGGTATTATTAGTTCGATAGGTTTCTCTGTTGTGCCTGGATGTCCAGGAATTACCGAATTAAAAATGGTTTGTGGCCAATTCAATTCAGGTAGACCAACTTCAGGTATTTTCTGATCTCCGTGTTTGGGTACTATTAGTTCGATAGGTTTCCTTTGTTGGATGTCCAGGTATTACCGGATTATGTGAATGTTCATTAGGCCAATTCAATTCAGGTAGACCAATTTCAGGTATTTTCTGATCTCCGTGTTTGGGTACTATTAGTTCGATAGGTTTCACTGTTGTGCCTGGATGTCCAGGAAATTACGGGATATCGAATTTAAATTCAATTCAGGTAGACCAAATTCAGGTATTTTCTGATCTCCGTGTTTGGGTACTATTAGTTCGATAGGTTTCTCTGTTGTGCCTGGATGTCCGGGAATTACCGAATTAACAGAATGTTCGTGCGGCCAATTCAATTCAGGTAGACCAACTTCAGGTATTTTCTGATCTCCGTGTTTGGATAATATTAGTTCGATAGGTTTCACTGTTGTGCCTTGATGTCCAGGTATTACCGTATTATGTGAATGTTCAGGAGGCCAATTCAATTCAGGTAGACCAACTTCAGGTATTTTATGATATCCGTGTTTGGGTACTATTAGTTCGATAGGTTTCTCTGTTGTGCCTTGGTCCAGGGAATTACCGGAATTGAATGTTTTCGGCCAATTCAATTCAGGTAGACCCAACTTGGTATTTTTTGATCTCCGTGTTTGGGCTATTAGTTCGTAGGGTTTGTTGTACCTGTGGGGTTACCGGATTATGAATTTTCATGCGGCCAATTCAATTCAGGTAGAACAACTTAGGTTTTTCTGATATCCGTGTTTGGCCTAACATGCTCAAAAGGTTTTCTGTTGGCCGGAATCCAAATGATCGGGTTGTGAGAATTTTTATGCGGCCAATTCAGATCAGGCACATCAACAATTGGTGCTTGCTGGTCCTCGTGTTTAGGTATAATTAGCTGGATAGGTTTCTCTGTTGTGATTAGATGTCCGGAATTTAATGGGAGGTGTGTATTTTCAGGTGCTCCAGGCTTTCCTGCATCTCCTGGTTCACCGGGCTCTCCTGGCTCGCTGGGTTGTCCTGCTTCTCCTGGTTGGCCAGGCTTACCTATGTCTTCCGGATGATGTGGCTGTTTCGGCTTATCGTCTTTATGTCTGACATCTTGTGGGTGGTCTGAAGGAAGGGACAGGTCTGGCTCTATGTACACTTCGGTCGGCTCCTTCCAGGGTTTTATAGGTTGATCTCGTTTGGGTACAACGGGTGCTCCAGGCTTCCCTGCATCTCCTGGTTCACCGGGCTCTCCTGGCTCGCTGGGTTGTCCTGCTTCTCCTGGTTGGCCAGGCTTACCTATGTCTTCCGGATGATGTGGCTGTTTCGGCTTATCGTCTTTATGTCTGACATCTTGCGGGTGGTCCGAAGGAAGAGAATGATCTGGCTCTATGTACGTTTCGATCGGCTCCTTCCAGGGTTTTTTAGGTTGTTCTCGTTTGGGTACAACGGGTGCTCCAGGCTTCCCTGTATCACCTGGTTCACCGGGCTCTCCTGGCTCGCTGGGTTGTCCTGCTTCTCCTGGTTGGCCAGGCTTACCTATGTCTTCCGGATGATGTGGCTGTTTCGGCTTATCGTCTTTATGTCTGACATCTTGCGGGTGGTCCGAAGGAAGAGAATGATCTGGCTCTATGTACATTTCGGCCGGCTCCTTCCAGGGTTTTTTAGGTAGGTCTCGTTTGGGTACAACGGGTGCTCCAGGCTTCCCCATTCCTGGTTCACCCTCTCCTGGCTCGCTGGGTTGTCCTGCTCTCCTGGTTGGAGGCACCTTGTCTTCCGGATGATTGGCTGTTTCGGATCGTCTTTATGTCTGACATCTTGCGGGTGGTCCGAAGGAAGAAAATGATCTGGCTCTATGTACGTTTCGATCGGCTCCTTCCAGGGTTTTTTAGGTTGTTCTCGTTTGGGTACAACGGGTGCTCCAGGCTTCCCTGCATTTCCTGCTTCTCCGGGCTCTCCTGGTTCACTTGGTTGTCCTGCTCCTCCTGGTTGACCAGGTTTACTTATGTCTTCAGGATGGTGAGTTTGTTTCGGTTTATCGTCGTTATGATATTGGGTTTTCTGTTGTGTTGGATGTCTAGGAATTACCGGATTATGTGTATTTTCATGCCAATTCAATTCAGTCACACCATCTGCAGGTATTTCCTGGTCTCCGTGTTTGGGTATTATTAGTTCGATAGGTTTTTCTGTTGTGCCTGGATGTCCAGGAATTACCGGATTATATGAATGACCTTGCGGCCAACCCAATTCAGGTAGACCAACTGTAGGTATTTTCTGGTCCTCATGTTTGAGTACTGTTATTTCGATAGGTTTCTCTGTTGTGCCTTGATGTCCAGGAATTACCGGATTATATGAATGTTCATTCGGCCAATTCAATTCAGGTAGACCAACTGTAGGTATTTTCTGGTCTCCGTGTTTGACTACTATTAGTTCGCTAGGAGTCTGTGTTGTACCTGGATGTCCAGGAGTTACAGGATTAAGTGAATTTTCATGCGGCCAATTCAATTCAGGTAGAACAACTTCAGGTATTTTCTGATCTCCGTGTTTGGGTACTATTAGTTCGATAGGTTTCTCTGTTGTGCCTGGATGTCCAGGTATTACCGGATTAAGAGAATGTTCGTGCGGCCAATTCAATTCAGATAGACCAACTTCAGGTATTTTCTGATCTCCGTGTTTGGGTACTATTAGTTCGATAGGTTTCTCTGTTGTGCCTTGATGTCCAGGTATTACCGGATTATGTGAATGTTCATGAGGCCAATTCAATTCAGTTAGACCAATTTCAGGTATTTTCTGATTTCCGTGTTTTGGTATTATCAGTTCGATAGGTTTCCCTGTTGTGCCTGGATGTCCAGCAATTACCGAATTAAGAGAATATTCGTGCTCCCAATTCAATTCAGGTAGACCAATTTCAGGTATTTTCTGATTTCCGTGTTTGGGTATTATTAGTTCGATAGGTTTCTCTGTTGTGCCTGGATGTCCAGGAATTACCGGGATATGCGAATGTTCATTCGGCCAATTCAATTCAGGTAGAACAACTTCAGGTATTTTCTGATCTCCGTGTTTGGGTAATATTAGTTCGATAGGTTTCACTGTTGTGCCTTGATGTCCAGGTATTACCGGATTATGTGAATGTTCATGAGGCCAATTCAATTCAGGTAGACCAATTTTTGGTATTTTCTGATTTCCGTGTTTGGGTATTATTAGTTCGATAGGTTTCTCTGTTGTGCCTGGATGTCCAGGAATTACCGGGATAATCGAATGTTCATTCGGCCAATTCAATTCAGGTAGAACAACATCAGGTATTTTCTGATCTCCGTGTTTGGGTACTATTAGTTCGATAGGGGTCTCTGTTGTGCCTGGATGTCCAGGTATTACCGGATTATTGTGAATGGGCCAATTTCAGGTAGACCAATTTCTGGTATTTTCTGATCTCTGTGTTTGGGTACTATTAGTTCGATAGGTTTCACAGTTGTGCCTTGATGTCCAGGTATTACCGGATTATGTGAATGTTCATGAGGCCAATTCAAATCAGGTAGACCAATTTCTGGTATTTTCTGATTTCCGTGTTTGGGTACTATTAGTTCGATAGGTTTCTCTGTTGTGCCTGGATGTCCAGGAATTACCGAATTAAGAGAATGTTCGTGTGGCCAATTCAATTCAGGTAGACCAACTTCAGGTATTTTCTGATCTCCGTGTTTGGGTACTATTAGTTCGATAGGCTTCTCTGTTGTGCCTGGATGTCCAGGAATTACCGGGATATGCGAATGTTCATTCGGCCAATTCAATTCAGGTAGACCAAATCCAGGTATTTTCTGATCTACGTGTTTAACTCTAACAAGCTCAACAGGTTTTTCTGTTAGGACAGGAATCCTGGAAATCATCGGATTGTGAGAATTTTATCGAATTCAATTCATAACCAATCAACAATTGGTGCTTCTGGTCCTCGTGTTTGGGTTTATTAACTGGATAGGTTTCTCTGTTTGTGATTAGATGTACGGAATTTAATGGTGTTATTTTCTCCAGGCTTTCATCTCCTGGTTCCCGGCCTCCTGGCTCGCTGGGTTGTCCTGCTTCTCCTGGTTGGCCAGGTTTTATGTCTTCCGGATGATTGTGTTTCGGCTTATCGTCTTTATGTTTGACATCTTGCGGGTGGTCTGGGAAGAGAATGATCTGGCTCTATGTACACTTCGGTCCTCCTTCCAGGGTTTTGATTTGATCTCGTGTTACAAGGGTGGAGGCTTTCATCTCCGGTTCACCGGGCTCTCCTGGCTCGCTGGGTTGTCCTGCTTCTCCTGGTTGGCCACCTTACCTTCCGGGATGATGTGGCTGTTTCGGCTTATCGTCTTTATGTCTGACATCTTGCGGGTGGTCTGAAGGAAAGAATGTCTGGCTCTATGTACATTTCCGGTCGGCTCCTTCCAGGGTTTTATAGGGTCTCGTTTGGGTACAACGGGTGCTCAGGCTTCCTGCATTTCCTGGTTCTCCGGGCTCTCCTGGTTCGCTTGGGTTGTCCTGCTTCTCCTGGTTGGCCAGGTTTTATGTCTTCCGGATGATGGGTTTTCTTTATCGTCTTTATGTCTGACATTTCATTGGGTTTCTCGGTGGTTGGATGTCTAGGAATAACCGGATTGTGTATTTTCATAAGTCCAATTCAATTCAGTCACATCATCTGCGGTATTTCCTGGTCTCCGTGTTTGGGTATTATTAGTTCGATAGGTTTTCTGTTGTGCCTGGATGTCCAAATTACCGGATTATAATGGCCCGACCAATTCAATTTAGGCCAACTGTAGGTATTTTCTGGTCTCCGTGTTTGACCTATTAGTTCCTTGGTCTTGTTGGATGTCCAGGAATTACCGGATTAAGTGAATTTTTCCCTCCTTCCCAGGTAGACCAACTCCAGGTATTTTCAGATCTCCTGTTTGGGTTAAGTTCGATAGGGGTTTTGTTTGTTTGGGCTTTGGATGGTTTCCGGGAATTACCGAATTAGTGAATTGTTCATGGCCAAAAATTCAGGTAGAACTTCGGTATTTTCTGATCTCCTGTTTGGGTACTATTAGTTCGATAGGTTTCTTTGTTGTGCCTGGATGCCCAGGAATTACCGGATTATTGGGGAATGTTCATCCCAAAAATTGGACCAACTTCGGTATTTTCTGATCTCCGTGTTTGGGTACTATTAGTTCGATAGGTTTCTTTGTTGTCCCTGGATGGCCAGGGAATTACCGGAATGTGAATGTTCATGGGCCAATTAATTCAGGTAGACCAAATTTAGGTATTTTCTGATCTGTGTTTGGGTTATTAGTTCGATAGGTTTTCTGTTGTGTGGATGTCCAGGAATTACCGAATTAAAGGAATGTTCATGGGCCTTAATTCAGGAACCAATTTTAGGTATTTTCTGATCTCCGTGTTTGGGTACTATTAGTTCGATAGGTTTCTTGTTGTCCCTGGATGCCAGGGAATTGAATTAAAATGTTTCCCAATTGTTCCAATTCAGGTGGACCAACTTGGATTTTCTGATCTCCGTGTTTGGGTATTATTAGTTCTTTTCTGTTGTCCCTGGATGTCCAGGAATTACCGGGATTATGGTTGTTCATTCGGCCAATTCAATTCAGGTAGACCAAAATCCGGATTTTCTGATCTCCGTGTTTTTTATTTAGTTGGATAGGTTTCTTTGTTGGATGTCCAGGTTAGGGATTATGAATGTTCATTGGCCAAATTTCAGGTAGACCAAATTCAAGGTAAATTTTTTGATCTCCGTGTTTGGGTTATATTAGTTTAGGTTCTGTTGTGCCTGGATGTCCAGGTATTAGGGATTAGGAATGTTCTACCAATTCAATTCAGGTAGACCAATTTCCAGGTATTTTCTGATCTCCGTGTTTGGGTATTATTAGTTCGATAGGTTTTCTTTGGCCTGGATGTCCAGGAATTACCGTTATTGGAATGTTGGTGGGCCAATTCAATTCAGGTAGACCAACTTCCAGGTATTTTTCTGATCTCCGTGTTTGGGTACTATTAGTTCGATAGGTTTCTGGGCCTGGATGTTGGGAATTAGGATTTGGAATTTCTTAATTCTTCAGGTAGACCAAATCCAGGTATTTTCTGATCTGGTTTGGGACTTTTTCGAAGGTTTTCTGTTTGGGACCAGGAATTCCGGAAATGTGAATTTTATGCGGCCAATTAATTCAGGCAACAATTCAACCAATTGGTTTTTCTGGTCCTTCGTGTTTGGGTATAATTAGTTGGATAGGTTTTCTTTGTTGTGTTGGATGTTCCGGAATTTAAGGGAAAGGTGTTTTATTTTCAGGTGCCTCCGGGTTTTTCCTGATCTCCGGTTTGGGCCTCCTGGCTCGCGGGTTTCCTGTTTTGGGGCCGGTTACCTTATTTTTTCCGGAATTCGTTTCGGCCAATCCTTTTGGTCTTGCTTCCTTCGGGTGTTTAAGGAAAAATGGATTGGCTCTTTGTAATTGGTGGTTTCCGGGTTTTAATAGGTTGTTTTTTTCAAGGGTGCTCCAGGCTTTCCCTCTCCTGGTTCACCCTTCCTGGCTCGCTGGGTTGTCCTGCTTCTCCTGGTTGGCCAGGGTTTACCTATGTCTTCCGGATGATGTGGCTGTTTCGGCTTATCGTCTTTATGTCTGCCATCTTGCGGGTGTTCTGAAGGAAGAGAATGATCTGGCTCTATGTACATTTCGGTCGGCTCCTTACAGGGTTGTATAGGTTGGTCTCGTTTGGGTACAACGGGTGCTCTAGGCTTCCCTGCATTTTCTCCCTCTTCCTGGTTCGCTTGGGTTGTCCTGCTTCTCCTGGTTGGGGTTTCCTATGTCTTCCGGGATGATTTGTTTGGTTTATCGTCTTTATGTCTGCCATTTTCTTTTGGGGACTTGGAAAAGGAAGGAATGTTCTGGCCAATTCAATTTCGTCAATCCTTCAGGGTTTTTGGTTGGTTGTTTGGGTAAAAGTTCTAGGTTTCCCTGTTTCCTGGTTTCCGGGTTCCGGTTTTGGTTGCCTTGCCTTCTTCCGGTTGACCAAGGTTTATTTTCGGATTGGTTTGTTTGTTTACCTTTTATTTCGATTGGGTTTCTGTTGTCCTGGATGTCCAGGTTACCGGATTAGTGAATTTTCATGGGGCCAATTCAATTCAGGTAAACCAACCTTGCCCAGGTATTTTCTGGTCTCCGTGTTTGGGTACTATTAGTTCGATAGGTTTTGTTGTCCCTGGATGGCCAGGAATTACCGGATTATTGAATGTTCGGGCCAAAATTCCCAATTCGGTAGACCAACTTAGGTATTTTCTGATCTCCGTGTTTGGGTACTATTAGTTCGATAGGGCTTGTTGTCCTGGATGTCCAGGGAATTACCGGTTTTAATTTAATGGCCTTAATTCAGGCAAACCAATTCGGTGGACCAAACTTATTTTCTGATCTCCGTGTTTGGGTACTATTAGTTCGATAGGTTTCTTTGTTGTCCCTGGATGTCCAGGAAATTAGGGATTATGGAATGTTCATTCGGCCAAAATTCCCAATTCGGTAGACCAATTCCAGGTATTTTCTGATCTCCGTGTTTGGGTACTATTAGTTCGATAGGTTTTCTGTTGTTGCCCTGGATGTCCAGGGAATTAGGGTTTATGTGAATGTTCAGGGCCAATTCAATTCAGGAGACCAAAAATTTCAGGTATTTTCTGATCTCCGTGTTTTATTAGTTCATTAGGTTTTTCTGTTGTGCCTGGATGTCCAGGAATTACCGGGAATTAAGGTTCATTGGCCAATTCAATTCAGGTAGACCAATTCAGGTATTTTCTGATCTCCGTGTTTGGGTAATATTAGTTCGATAGGTTTCTCTGTTGTGCCTGGATGTCCAGGAATTAGGATTATGGAATGTTCACGGCCAATTCAATTCAGGTAGACCAATTTCCAGGTATTTTCTGATCTCCGTGTTTGGTTTATTAGTTCATTAGGTTTTTCTGGTTGTGGTTGGTTGTCCGGGAATTAGAATTAAGGAATTTCAGGGCCAATTAATTCGGTGGACCAACTTCAGGTATTTTCTGATCTTCCCTGTTTGGGTATATTAGTTCGATGGGTTTTGTTGTGCCTGGATGTTCCAGGAATTACCGGATATGGAATTCGGCCAATTCAATTGGTAGACCAAATTGGTATTTTCTGGTCCGTGTTTGGGTCTAAAAGTTCAAAGGTTTTTTGTTGGCCGGAATTCCGGAAATTACCGGGTTTGGAATTTTATGCGGCCAATTCAGAGGCAATTCAACCAATTGGTTTTTCTGGTCCTCCGTGTTTTGGGTATAATTCTGGATAGGTTTCTTTGTTGTGTTGGATGTTCCGGAATTTAAGGGAATTGGAATTTTTCCGGCCAATTCTTCCGGTTCCAACCGGGTTTTCCTGGCTCGTGGGTTTTGCTTCTCCGGTTAACCAGGTTTTTTGTTTCCGGAATTGGAAATGTGGGTTTGGAATTTTTATGCGGCAATTTCGGGTTCGGAAAAAATTGGTCTGGTCCTTGTTTCATTTCGGTAGGTTTCCTTTTGGTTGATTGAGGTCCGTTTTAATTGTTCCCATTCCGGTTCCCGGGTCTCCTGGTTCCCGGGTTTTTGGGGGTCCTGCTTCTCCTGGTTGGCCAGGTTTACCTATGTCTTCCGGATGATGTGGCTGTTTCGGCTTATCGTCTTTATGTCTGACATCTTGCGGGTGGTCTGAAGGAAGAGAATGATCTGGCTCTATGTACACTTCGGTCGGCTCCTTCCAGGGTTTTATAGGTTGATCTCGTTTAGGTACAACGGGTGCTCCAGGCTTCCCTGCATCTCCTGGTTCACCGGGCTCTCCTGGCTCGCTGGGTTGTCCTGCTTCTCCTGGTTGGCCAGGTTTACCTATGTCTTCCGGATGATGTGGCTGTTTCGGCTTATCGTCTTTATGTCTGACATCTTGCGGGTGGTCTGAAGGAAGAGAATGATCTGGCTCTATGTACTTTCTTCGGCTCCTTCCAGGGTTTTTAGGTTGATCTCGTTTGGGTACAACGGGTGCTCCGGCTTTCATCTCCTGGTTCCCGGGCTCTCCTGGGTGGGTTGTCCTGCTTCTCCTGGTTGGAGGTTTACCTATGTCTTCCGGATGATGTGGCCTGTTTCGGCTTATTCGTCTGACATCTTGCGGGTGGTCTGAAGGAAAGAATGATCTGGCTCTATGTACAGGTCGCTCCTTCCGGGTTTTATGGTTGATTCGTTTGGCAACGCCAAAGGAATTTTGGTTAAATTCCTGGTTTCCTTTTCCCTCTTCTCCTTGGTTCCCGGTTTCCTTTTGGATTTGGTTTTTTAAATCCTTTATTTTTGCGGGGTTTTTCATTTTGGACATTTGGTTTCCAGGAAGATTCCTTGTTCCCACTTCCTGTCCCGGACCAGGTTTTGGTTTTTGGGGAAATTAATTCTTAAGGGGTTTTTATTCTTTGTTTTCTTCCGGGTGTTTGGGAAAATGGGATTTCTATGTATTTTCTGGCCCTTTTTTAATATTTCTTTTTCTCCGGTTTGTTTTGTTTTTTTTTTGGGGGTTTTTCCTTTAAAGGTTTTTGGGGAAATTGGGAAAAAAATTTCCCCTTTTTTTTTTTTTTTTAAAAATTTTAATTTTTTTTAAACCCGGGGTTTTTTTCCCGGGGAAATTTTTTTTGGGGGGGGGTTTTTAAGGGGGTTTAACCTTTTCCCCCGGGGGAAAAATTTTTTAATTTTTTCGGTTTTGGTTCTTAACCCCTTTTTTTTTTTTTTGGGGGGAAAAGGAAAAAATTTTTTCCTTTTTTGGGAAAAAAAGGGGGGGCCCTTTTTTGGGAATTTTTTTTCCCCCGGGCCCGGTTTTTAAAATCCGGGTTTGGTTTTTGGGGGGGTTTTCCGGAAAAAAACCCCCCTTTTTTAAAAGGGAATTTCAAATTTTTTTTCCTTTTTCCCCCTTTTTTTTTTTTTGGGGGGGGCCCTTTTCCTTTTTTTCCCCTTTTTTAAAAATTTTTGGTTTTTAAAAGGGCCTTTTTTTCCCGGGGGGGCCCCGGGGTTTTGGGTTTTGGGCAATTTTCCCTTTGGGTTTTGGGCCCAAATTTTGAAAAAAATTTTTTTCCCCAATTCAAATTTTTTTTTTTTTTTTGGTTTTTTTTGGGGTTTTGGGGGATTAAGTTTTTTTTAAAAAAAAGGGGAAAATTTTTTTCCCCGGGGTTTTAATTTTTGGGTTTCTTGGTTTGGGGGTTTCCCTTTTTGGTTTTTTTTTTTTAAAAAAGGGGTTTTTGGTTTTGGTTTTTTTTTTTTTTTTTGGGGGGGGGGGGAAGGGTTTTTCCCCCTTTTTTCCCTTTTGGGTTTTTTTTTCCCCCAGGTTTTTGGTTTCCCTTTTTTTTTTCCCCTTTTTTTCCCGGGGGGGGCCCCTTTTTTTCCGGGCCCCCGGGTTTTTGGTTGGTTTTTTGGGTTCCCGGGGGGCCCCCCCCCCCCTTTTTTTTTGGGTTTTGGGGTTTTTTTTTTTTTTTTTTGGTTTTTTTGGGGGGGGGTTGGGGGGTTTTGGTTTTTTTGGGGCCCCTTCCCCTTTTTTTTGGGGTTTGGGTTTTGGGGGGTTCCCCCTTTTTTTTTTTCCCCCCCTTTTTTGGTTTTTTTTTTGGGGCCCCTTTTTCCCCCGGGGGGTTGGGTTTTTTTTTTTTTTTTTGTTTTAAAAAGGGGGGTTTGGCCCCCCGGGGGGGGGGTTTCTTTTTAAAGGGGGGGTTTCCCGGGTTTTTTGGGGTTTCCCTTTTTTTCCCCTTTTTTTTTTTTTTTTTTTTTTTTGGGTTTTTTTTTTTTTTTTTTTTTTTTCCAAAAATTAGTTTTTTTTTTTTTTTTTTTTTTTTTTTTTTTGGTGGTTAAAGGAAAATTTTTTTTTTTCCCCCCCAAAATTTTTTTCCCCCTTTTGGGTTTTTTTTTGGGTTTTTTTTTTTTGGGGTTTTGGGGGGGAAATTCCCCAATTTTTGGGGTTTTCCCAATTTTTTTGGGCCCTTTTGGGTTTTTTTTTGGGGGGTTTTTTTTTTTTTTCCGGTTTGGGTTTTCCCGGGGAAAATTCCCCCTTTTTTTAAAAAATTTTTTTTTTTTTTTTGGGTTTTAAAATTTTTTTTTTGGGGGGGTTTTGGGAAAAATTTTAAAGGTTAAAAATTTTTTTTTCCGGTTTTTTAAAAATTTCCATTTTTTTTTCCCTTTTTTTTTTTAAAAAAAAGGTTTTTTGGGTTTTTTTTGGGGGGTTTTTTTGGGGGGAATTTAAAAAAAAGGGGGCCCTTTTTTTCCCCGGTTTTTTGGGCCCGGTTTTTTTTTTTTTCCCCCCTTAGGAATTTTTTTTTTTGGGAAAATTTTTTTTTTTTTCCTTTTGGGTTATTTTTTTTTTTTTTTGGGGGCCCCCCTTTTTTTTTAAAAACCAAATGTTTTTTTTCCTTTTTAAAATTTTTAAGGGGTTTTTTTCCTGGATTCCGGGTTTGGGTTAATTTGTTCCCCTTTTTCCTTTTTGGGGGGGCCCCTTTTTTAAATTTTGGGAAAACGGAACCCCTTTTTTTTAAATTTTTTTTTTAAAAAAATTTTTTTTTGGGGTTTTTGTTTGGGGGGGGATTTTTAATGGGGGGGCCCCTTTCCCAATTTTTTGGGGGGGCCCCCTTTTTTTTTTTTTTTTGGGTTACTTTTATTCGAAATTTTGGGGGGGATGCCAGGTTTGGGGAAAAATTTTCTTTAAACAACCGGGGTTTTTTCCCCCCCTTTTGGCCCCCCCGGGGGTTTCCCCGGGTTTTTTTGGGCCCAAAAATTTTGGGTTTTTTTTTTTTCCCCAAATTTTTTTTTGGGGGGGGGTTTAATTTTTTAGGGTTTTTGGTTTTTTTTGGGGTTTTTTTGGGGGTTTTTTTCCGGGGCCCAGGTTTTTCCCAAATTTTTTTTTGGGGGTTTTCCCCTTTTTGGGTTTTTTTTTTTTTTGGGGTTGGGGTTTTTTTTAAAATTAAATTTGGGTTTTTTTTTTTTTTTTTTTTTTCCAAATTTGGGGGGAAAAAAGAAAAATTTTTTTTTAAAATTTTTTTTTGGGTTTTTTTTTTGGTTTTGGGTTTGGGGGTTTTGGGTTTGGAAAGGGAACCCTTTTTTTGGGGGTTTTTTTGGTTGGGGGTTTCCTGGGCCCGGGAAAATTTTTTTTTGTTTTTTTTTTGGAAAACCCGGTTTTTTAAATTTTTTTTGGGGGGTTTTTTTAAAAAAAAAATTTTTTTTCATGGCCCCTTTTTTTATTGGTTTTGGGGCCCCCATTTTTTTGGGGGTTTTTTTGGTTTTTTTTTTTTAAAATTTTTGGGTTTTTTTTTTTTAATTTTTTGTTTTTTTAAAATTAAAAGGGGTTTTCCCCTTTTTTTTTGGGTTTTTTTTTTTTTTGTTGGTTAATTCCGGAAACCCTTAATTTTTTTTTTTTCTTTAGCCAAAATTTTTTTTTTTTTGGGGGTTTTTAATTTTCCGGGGCCCCAAAAGGGAAAAAGGTTTTTTTTCCCCTTTTTTTTGGGGGTTTATTTTGTTTGGGTTTTTTAAGGTTTTTTTGTTCCGGGTTCCAAAAAAAAAATTTGGTTTTTTTTGGGGGAAAAGGGGTTTTTTAGGTTTTGGGTTTTTTGGGTTTTTTTTGGGGGTTTTTTTTAAAAAAAATTTTTTCCTTTTGGGGGGGTTTTTTTTTTTTTTTTTTGGTTTTTTTCCCCCGGGGAAACCTTAAAGGTTTTTTTTTTTTCTTTAGCCAAAGGGGTTTTTTTCCTTGTTTGGGTATTAAGGAATTTTCCTTTTCCGGGAATTTTTTTTTGAAATTTTTTGGGAATTTTAAACCCTTTTGGGTTTTTTTTTGGGTTTTAAAAATTTTGGTTTTCTTTTGGGGCCCCTTTTTTTTTGTTTGGGGTTTTTAAAAGGGGGCCCCGGGTTTTTTTTTGGGGTAAATTTTTAAATTTTTTTTTTCCCCCGGTTTAATTTTATTTTTTTTTTTTAAAAAGGGGGTTTTTGGCCCGGGGGTTTTAAAAATTTTAATTTTTTTCCCCCTTTTTTTCCGGGGGTTTTTTTTTTTAAAAAAAAACCCCCGGTTTTTAATTCCCGGTTTGGGTTTTTTTTTTTGGTTTAAAAAATTTTTCCGGATTTTTTGGGCCCCAAAAAGGGGGGTTTTTCCGGTTAAAGGGAAAAATTTTCGGGGGTTTTTGGATTTTGGGGTTTTTTTTTTTTTTTTTTTTTGGGGTTTAATTTATTTGGGGGGTTTTTTTGGGAAAAAAATTTTTTTTTTTTTTTTGGGAATTTTAAATTTTTTTTTTTTTGGGGGCCCCAATTAAAATTTCCCTTTTCCAAAATTTTGGGCCAATTTTTTTTTTTTTTTTTTGGGTTTTTTGTTCCGGGGGTTTTTTAAATTTTAAAAAAAAAAGGGGGTTTTTTGCCCTTTTTTTTTTGGGGGGGTTTTTTTTTTTTGGGAAATTTTTGGTTTTTAAAAATTTTTTTTTGGCCTGGGCCCGGGGTTTTTAAATTTTAAAGGTTTTTTTGCCACCAAATTCCAATTCAAAGGGGGAACCCTTTTTTTCGGTTTTTTGGGTTTTTTGGGGGGCCCTTTTGGGTTTTTTTTTTTAAGTTTTTTTTAAAAAATTTTCGGTTTTTTTTTTTTTTTTTTTTGGGGTTTTTCCTTTTTGGGGGTTTTAAAAAATTTAAAAATTTGGGTTTCCAAATTTTTAAAATTTTTTTCTTTTTCCGGGTTTTTTTTTTTTGGGGTTTTTGGGAAAAAATTTTTTTGGGAAATTTTAAAATTTTTTTTAAAATTTTCCAATTTTTTTTTTTTTTTTTCCCCTTTTTGGGTTGGGGCCCCGGGGGGGTTTTTTTTTTTTTTTTTTTTTTGGTTTTTTTTTGAATTTCCGGTTTTTAAATTTTTAAAAATTTTTTCTTTTTGGGGGAACCAGGGGTTTTTTTTTTCCCAACCCCAAAATTAATTTTCCCCAATTTTTCCCCTTTTTTGGGTATTTTTGTTTGGGTTTTTTTTTTTTTGGAAAGGTTTTTAAAAAATTTTAGGGAAAAAGGGAATTTTTTTTTTTTGGTTTTTTTTTGGGGGAAAAAAAATTTTTTTTTTTTTTTTTTTTTTTCCCCGGTTTTTTTGGCCCGGGGGGTTTTTTTCCCTTTTCCGGTTTCCCAAAATTTTTCCCTTTTGGGGGTTTTCCCCTTTTTTGTTTGGGTTTTGGTTTAAGGGGGGTTTTTTAAATTTTTTTTTTAGGGTTTCCTTTTGGGAAAAATTTTTTCCCCTTTGGGGGTTTTTTTTGGGTTTTTGGTTTTTTGGGGGTTTTTTGGGGGTTTTTTTTTTGGGTTTTTTTTTTTTGGGTTTTTTCGGGGGGAAAGGGGCCTTTTTTTTTCCCCCTTTTTTTTGTTCCGGGGCCTTCTTTAAAATTTGGGTTTTCCGGCCCGGGGTTTGGGTTTTTTTTGGGAAGGTTTTCCCCCTTTTTTTTGGGGGGGTTTTTTTTTTTTTGGCCTTTTTAAAAAATTTGGCCAATTTTGGGGTTTTTCCTTCCTTTTTTTTTTTTTAAAGGGTTTTTATTTTTTTTTTTTTGGGCCCCTTCCGCTTGCTTGTCCTGATTCTCCTGGTTGGCCAAGTTTACTTATGTCTTTCAGATGATGAGGTTGTTTTGGTTTATTTTCTTTATGTCCCAAATCATCGCGTTTTTCTGTTGTGGTTAGATGTCCAGGAATGATGGGATTATGTATATTGCCATGTGGCCATTTCAATTGGGGCAGATTAAGTACTGGGACTTTCATATTCTCTTGTTTGGGTATAATTTGGTCTATAGGTTTTTTTGTTGCAGCTGTTTGTTCAGCAGTGATCGGTTGATGTGCATTTCGTTGTGACCAATTCAATTCAAGTACATCAACAGCTGGAATTTCCCACACTCCGTACCTATGTTGTTGTGCAGGTGCTTCTGTTGTGGGTAAATGAACAGGAATGAAATGTTCATGTACGATTTTTTGTGGCCATTTCTGTTTAGGAACTTCTACTACTGGCATTTCTATTTCTTCGTATTTGGGTTGTATTATTTCTATAGGTTTTTCTATTTTGGTTTTGTGTTCAACATTCAACAATGGACGTGGGGTTAATTGAGGCAATTCAAATTGCGGCACACTTATCACTGGTACTCGTAGGTCCCCTTGCTTAGGCGTAATTGGTTGTGTAGGTTTGCCTTTTGTGGTTGCATATCTAGGAGTTATCGAAAGATCTGTGAGTGAATGTGGCCATTTCAATTCATGCACATCAATTTCTGGTGCTCCTAAGTCCCGTTGTTTTATAGGTTTTTCTGTTCTCCCTGAATGTATGGAGGTGGTCGGATTATGTAGATTTGTTGGTTCCAGTTGCACTGCTTGTTTTATTATGGGCATTTCTTGTTGCTCAGGTTTAGATCTTATTAGGTCTGTTGGTTTTTCTTGATGTATGGTGGTGATCGGAAAGTGTGGGTATCCTATTCCCCATTGTACTTGGGGCTGTTCTTTTACTGGGGTTTCCGGTTTCTGTGCTTGTTTATAATTGGTTTATGGGTATTTTCTAGTTGCCTACTTGTGTGATGAATATTTTCGGTGTATAGTTGTCCTGTATAAAATGGGTTTTTGGAATAATACGGTTTATTTGATTCTTTTGGTTGCCGAAATTCTGTATAATATTGCTCTAGTTTATTTACTAATAGTTCTGGTGATTGCTCCGGATTTTGCTGTGTAATATACTTTGCATAAGGTGTTTTTTTCTTATAATAATTAGGTCCTTGATTGTTCAATAATAATTGTGTGCTGTCAATACAGGCTTTTGTAAATAATACGGGTTTTCTTTATATTGTGCAGATAGTGGATATTTGTTTTTCATTGGCGGATGTCGGTGTTCATTTACTTGTTCAGCTTGTTTTGTTCCGATTTCACTTTGTTGTTTAGGTTGGTTTGTTTGACCGGGTTGTTTTTCTAGATGACTAGGCTGATGTTGATACCTAACATAATCTGGATATTTTGGATAACTGGAATAGTATTGTTTATCTGGTTGTTCTAGTTTTTGAGGTGGCTCGAAATGTTCGAGTGTTGGATTATGTCCGTGTACTGTGTAATGTGGATATCTCCAGTAATGTGGGTATTTTATATTATAAGGGTTTACTGGTTCACCTGGTTGTCGTAGATGAACGGGCTGTCCTGCGGGTTGTACCAAATGGGCTGTCGTGGATAACCTGAATGGCCAAGTTGATTCTCCCCATATTTCGGATCATAGAACTGTCCTCGGTAATTAGGGTAGCTTGGTACATTTGGTAGTCCAGGTACAATCGGCACCGGGTATCCAGTAATATTGAAGCAGATATATGGTGGTATTGGAAATGGTCTCGGGGCTATAAATAATTTTTATCTTGTTTTTTTATGATATAGTTTTATCGACTTGTACTTACGAATTATTCTACCATCGAGTGTAGTAAGTAGGGTTGTTAGAAGGTACGTTATATAAATATATGCGTGAAGTAAATCCATTTTCCTTTAGCTTTCTTGAAATCCTAAGAGAAAGGGCTTGTGAACAACGTTTTGCTGATAATATGGATGGCTGATGATTATTTTTTCTCATGGGTAACTTCTAAGTTCTTAAATATTTGAATGTAAATAAAGATGCTGATCTTTGTTACTAAAAGTGTATTAAGCTACAAATACTTTCAACGGCACTTACCATTAAATATTCTTACAACAGGGGAAGAAAGCTAAACTCGGTTTGCTTACTGCGGGAGGAAGTGGCGCATCTTTTATACTGCCATTTCAGAACCGCTTGTTTTTGTTTTTTATTTTATTGCTCATATGTCATTTGTAATTGTAAATTGTAATTAATGCACTTTTTAATAACAATAATATGTACATTAAATAAACTGAAGATATTTTTGTACATTCGTTGTACTTGAAATTATTAAGAATTAAGAATTTCTCTTGTTATTCTTACTGTTCTGCGAGCTTTTTAGTTTTAAGGAGCGTATTTATGCTTATTCCAATGTACGAACAATTTTCGAAGAAAGTTTAATAAAAATTAAGTTTTTTTTTTATATCTTTATATCTAAAGACAAATTGTGGTTTTATACCATTTGAACTAATAGATTAGGTGTAGTTTTTTAGAGTGGTTTGATTTGGTTAAATTTGGCTAGACTTATATTTTTTGTTTTATCTGTAAGCGTTGCCATGTTCCATGGCAATAAAATGTTACTAGCTTATACTAATAAAATATATTTTTTTTTGTATGTAAAAATGAAAAGTTGATTTCTTAAAGAAATAATAAAGAATCACATGAAATAAGTTACTGTGCAACTAAAAAATAACTGACGTGCTTATTCTAAAAGAAGTAAATATTTTTCACAGATGTATTTTGACTGGTTCATTATTTACTTTTGAAACACGCAAAGTTTTTGTACGTAAACGAAAGCACACAAAACATTAGGTATGTAGAAGATTTACAAGGGTGGTTTGATGAGTGTTTGGTGTGATGTTAGAAACGACAAAATTGCGTTTTATAACCTACGTCATTTTTTGGACAGTCCCCTAAGGGTTTAAAGCACTTGCTTCAAAGTGTCTCCAGGTTGGTAATTTCTTCGCGAAGATAGGCTTCTATGGGGATCTTAAACCCCCTGTGAAGTCTCTTCAAATTTTTGTTCAACCGGAAAAAATTAATTCAGTTAATTTTTCTTCAGCGACACGGGGCGAATGCGTCACTATATTGACACAACAGAACAACAGTTTGCCTTGGCAATTCCAGGACGTTCCTTCGCGACCTCTGTCTAAAATCTCTTCAATAGTGATTTCTAGTATTATAATGGTTAACTGATGGTTTTCCATTTTTTAAGGCAGTGAATAATGAGACCTTCTTTTTCGTGCCAAAAAAGCGACGCCATCTTCGTTCAGAGACAGTTTACCAAAAAAATTCGTTGCATTCTTAAATGTTTAATGTTTGTATGTGGAACCCATTTTATATGTTATTGAACAATTTGTATTCATACACAATTAAGAGATTGTAATATTGACTTCGTGTAACAGTAATAAAAATAAGGTATGGTGTATCATAAAGAAAGAAAAAATGAATTTACTGTTTAGGCGAGTGTCCGAGAAATAAGAAGGGGGGGGGGGTCAAAAATTAGAATATTTTTAATTTGTATATGCAGTAAAAGAATGAAAAATGTGTCGAGAACCCAAAAAAAGACGGAAGTTTTGTACGGTAATCGTAAACGAAGTAATCAGAAAACACGTAGAGCGAGTCTTCATCCGATGAAGGTTATGGTACTCTAGCTATATCGGGTTAATACACGCGGGCTGATACTTCTTCCCATATGGCACGAGCGACGTTACGAAAATGAGTGGATTTGGCGCTACGAAGTTTTTCCTCGCCATCCTTTTTCAGATTTTCATTCTAAAGTTATCTGCGCGTTGGCAACGAACAATTGATGCAAACAACGATTATTGAGTAGAATAAATGCTGTTTGGTTGAAAATTACAGACCTGTATTTTAATTTGAAAATCCAACATTTCATGTGAAACTACGTGACAGTATATGTACTTTATTCTAGGCAGGAAAAACATCCTGCTGACTCTAAACCCTCTTATTTATTTACCTATTCCATTATGATGTTAGCTGTTTCAATGTTTCTTACATACTTCTATGTTCTCTTCATTTGTTTTCGTTATTACTTTTTCGCTTCTAGTTTCTTGTTTTGCACACAGATGCAACATAGTTATAATGGGGTTTAACAGCTTTGAATCGTTTTAGAGTTTTTAATCCTAGGTTTCATTTCGCTGTTTATATTCCCGTTTATTATCCTTTTAACATGCGCTTCGAATGTTATACTCCTATTAGCGTTAACCTTATACGTTTGACCAACTTTTGTTGTCCTACTTTCTGGCAGGTATATTTTAGATTGCACTACCTCTCTTTTCTGCGAGTATTTCTTCATTTTTAGTTCTTTTCTGTCACGCATTGGCTGCCAACTTTTTGATTTTCCTCTCTCTTAGCATTTATTCCTGCTGTTAAATCGTCAGTAGATGCAAAAAGGCAGTTTTAGAATTTTGTGACGTGGTACATTAAAAAATGGTTTATATTTCAATATCCACTTCCTGGTAAATTTCTAACATTCGTCGTATTAGACAGGAAGTTATTTCTTTTGTTTTATCCACAATTTTACGGCTGTGTTATAGCATTACATCTCCAGGGTAATTAATAGGCGATATTCTTATATTTAGTGTTTTATCCATTGTACATATTGTATATCACCCATATCTAAAGTTATATTAAGAATTAGAGATTCTGTTTTTCCAATTCCTTAATGAGTCTTTGTGCTACAAGCCCTTGCATTAGTTTTACAAGGGTGCCTAAAAGATACAGGAGTCTTTCAAACGTAGATTTTCTGCGTAGTTGATTTGGAAATCAGAACCAATCTCTTTTCCTTTTTTGGAAGATCCCTCGCTTCCTAATGGACAATTTATTATTTACAACATATATATCGAGTATATACCTTCCTTATCTAGCTAGCGATTATTGCGTCTGGCCTTGATGCATCGATTTCCAGCTTTTTATATACCTTCTGACTATTAGTAATAACAATGATGAGGCTCCAGTACCCCTTGTAGGAGCAAGGGCTGCGAGTAGAGAGGTTAAAGCTCTCACTACTCAGTCGTCGCGTACCATCTGTAATGCAGGGTGATATGGCAACCACTTCATTGTTACCCCTTATTGGAAGTGAATACAGGTACTCAATTATTTCTAGTGACTGAATAGGCTACCCACCAAGCCACACTGGCGTTGCTTACCATCAGTATTTGGGTTTTATTTTATTACTTTATTTCGGAATCCACGGCATAGAGCCGTAACAAACCTTTTTCTTATTTTTTCGAATGTATGTTAAGGTTTAGTTTATCTACTGTTTCCTTGATTATGCATTTCTCACTTTATTGAAAAAAACTGTAGGTAATGGTGGCCGTTTGGTCCAGGTTGTTTAAAATCTTCCATTCCATTATCCGCTTGCGTATGTTTTCAGTGTCCACAGTGAGATTGAGAAATAAACGTTTGTTGAAAAAATTCTCCCATTTCTAAGAGTTTTTGTTTAGTCTTTGGGTTCTACTATTGAGCAATACGCAGTAAATGTAGATTACGATCCCGTCAACATACAGACATATCTTTTTTGTTTATGATTCTCCATGCAGTAAATTATTTAAAATCGTTTTGCCCGAATTATTACCAACATTGCTAGGCAATGGATCAAAATAATCCTCAGTTAATAAATAATATAACAGTGACAAATTGGAATGCCAATGGTCTTAAATATCAACGTTCAACTTTTATAGAATTCATGACACGACACAACATTGATATCGCGTGTATTACAGAGACACACTTTGTAAGCACCGAAAAACTCAGAATTCCTGGCTATCACGTATATCGGAAAGACCGAGAAGCTGTAATAGTATCAGGCGGAGTTGCAATTATAATTAAAAAGGAAATTCAGCCACCACCTCCTCCATATGGGTGTTCTTCAAAACATAGAAGCCATTTCTATCAAAATACACATGAAAACTAGTGGCTCTTTAACCCTTAAATCTGCATACAAACCCTCTATACAAACGGCTTGTTGAAGACGAAATCGGTGAACTGTTCAGCAGCAACGAGCCCACGTTAGTTTTAGGAGACTTAAATGCAAAAAATACCATATGGGGATGCCGTGCTAGTAATCCAGACAGGATGAAGTTGCATAACATTATGGCCAAACACAGTTTATTAATATCAGCCCCTGACGACTACACTTACCATCCATACCGAACAGACCATCTACCTGACATCTTAGATGTTATACTGCATAAAAATGTCACTTATCCAGTGTATCAAACAGTGGCATCTGAACTGGACTCTGATCATCTTCCTGTCATCATCAGCCTCCACAACACCCCTCAAATAATACCTCCACCGCCTAGCTTAGCGCATGGTAAAACTGATTGGAACAATTTTCAGTCGACCCTTGATCAAAAACTCCCTTGGGTGGGACCACCTGAACTTCCCCCGGATATAGACAATGCCGTCCTACAATACACATCAGCCTTACAAGCAAGTATACAAGAAACAACCACTCCATGGAAGCAAAGGAAAGTTGCCGAGCATATTAGAACTCCCAACTACATACTTGATTTAATTAAGCGACATACAGAAGGGATTGGCAAAGACACCGGTTACCATACCTTAAAACACTGTACAACCAACTATGTCACTTAGTAAAGAGTGAACTTGACAGTCTAAGAATCCAAAGATACAATTCTTACCTTGAAGACACTAAACCCGGTGACCCATCTATGTGGTTAGCTACCAAACGATTATTAAGACAACCGAGTATAACCTATCCTATGATATCAAATAACGCCAGATACTCCTCCGATGATGAAAAAGCCAACTTATTAGCAACTCATCTTGAACAGGCATTTACGCCCAATTTTGAAGAACAAGACGAACACTTCGAAAGGGAGGTAACAAGCGCAATCGCAAATATGCAGTTACAGGATAACCACGAAATAGCTCCTACATCTGTCCAAGAAATTAAATCTTATATAACAATATTACCTAAGCGTAAGACCCCTGGGCCCGACCTTATAACAAACGAAATGGTAAAGCACCTATCAAAAAAGGCTCTGGCTTACTTAACCTCAATATACAACGCCTGTCTCAGACTAGGATACTTTCCGACAGCATGGAAAACTGCAAATGTGCTTCCCATCTATAAAGTAGGAAAACCGAAGGAAAACCCTGACAGTTACCGACCTATCAGTCTCTTGTCAACCCTGGCCAAGCTCTTAGAAAAAGTGATACTTTCCAGATTACAAGATTACCTCCACCAAAATGATACTATTCTTCTTCTTCAATTTGGCTTCCGAACCCATCACTCGACCTCTCACCAGCTTCTCAGAATAAGTGAATCAATTGAAAGAGGGTTTGAAAAGAAAGAATACACTGCGGTTGTATTTATAGACTTGGAAAAAGCTTTCGACAAGGTCTGGCATGATGGACTTCTATATAAAATGGGGCTTTTAAACATTCCAAATTACCTAACCAAAATCATTCACTCATTTCTCACTAACAGAACTTTTAGAGTCCGGATCAGCTCAACCTTATCTAGTTCTAAACCTATTTGGGCCGGAGTACCCCAGGGCAGTATTCTGGGACCCACCTTATTCAACCTGTTCGTTCACGACGTACCTACAGATCTCAACTCAACGATGGCCATGTATGCTGACCATACTGCAATTATTACACAGAGCCTCAGTTTTGATACAGCAATCGTACTCCTACAAAACTCTATAAATACGTTATGTGCATGGTTTCAGAAATGGGAAATCAAAATAAATTCTGATAAATGTCAAACAAAAATTTTTACCCTCAAGAGATATGAGCAAATTACAATAATAAAAATTAATAATAACGAAATAGATTGGAATCCAAAGGACTCAGCTGTTAAATATTTAGGTGTACACTTAGACGTGAAACTGAACTGGGGGTTTCATATCAATAAAAAAACCCAACGAGTGCCACAACAGACTGGGTGCATTATATCCCCTTATAAACCGCAAATCTCACCTTAGACATGAATGTGCTATACTTATCTACAAAGGAATCCTCAGACCAATTCTTACGTATGCATCTCCAATATGGTGCAACACATCAAAGACAAACATGAAGAAACTCCAAACAAACCAGAACAAAGTGCTCAGAATCGCCATCAACTGCCCTTGGTTTGTACGTAATAATCAAGTTCACAGTGAATTAAGTGTTCCATTAATTACAGAGTTCATTAATAAATCCACTGTAAAGTTTTTCCAAAATCTAACCTTGTGTTCAAGTGCTACCAAATTAAATCTAGGCCAAAAAAAGATTCACAGGCGGCTTAAACGTAAACTACCACAGGACTTAATTTAAATGTAGTATATAAACCCAACTCAATGTCAAATTAAGATAGAAATGTAATTTATCAGTTAATCCCCACTGGATTAAACCTCAATGTATGTAGTTTAGTTCTTATTTAATTGTACTATAACAATCAAGCCGTGTATTGCATTGTATATTGCAGAGCCAGCTATAATAATAAAAAAAGTATATATTTATTTATAGAGGAACTATAGCGGCATGTAATAGTTCATGTGGAACTGAACTTTGATTCAAGTTAATCTGTCAGATTTATGATTTTCCTTGTTTTACTCTTATCCTCTTAAATGAGCGGTTGCTATATCCGGTATTATTACAACTGTATGCTCTTCTACATATCCGTTTCTTTGTATTGTTCATCTGTGTAGTTTAGACATTTCGGCTCTGCGTTTCGGTTTAAGGAAATTTATGTATCTAATTATTTTTCCCTTATTTATTTCCCCTTTTTCTTGATTAACATTCTTGATATGTCTACTTTCCCTCTACCTTAATTAATAAAATTGTTTATTTCTTATCTGGCACATTTGATATTCTAATCCCCGCAGCAGGATTACAACGACCAAAGAAAACCGGATGCTTACAAGATAATGAGGGCAATACAATATTAGATGTAAATGAAATAAAAACAGTTTGGAAAAACTATGTTGAGAAGACCTTCGAAGATAAGAGAAACAACGATACACTAAAAACAGGGGACCCCATAGGTAACACAGGACCGGAGATTACTCAAGAAGAAGTGATAGCCGCAATAAAAGGAATAAAGGACGGAAAGGCGACAGGCCAGACAACTTCCACAGAAATTCTAAAAACATGGAGAACGATGAAATTAAATGGCTCACGCCATGTTTAATAACATATACGAAACAGGAGTAATCCCACTTGAATGGCTTAAATCCACATTTATAACCCTACCGAAAAAATCGAATGCGAAAAAATGTGAAGACTATAGAATTATTAGCCTAATGAGCCACCTTCTTAAAATAATGCTAAAAATAATACATAGGAGGACATACAAAAAATGCGAAGCGCAACTAACTCGCACACAATTTGGCTTTTGAGACTCATTAGGTACAAGAGACGCTCTTTTCGCCATTCATGTCCTCATACTGTGACGTGTATATGTGTTTTGTAGACTATCAGAAGGCTTTCGATCGGGTCAAACACGACGAGTTAATATCAATCTTAAAACAATTGGTCTAGATGATAAAGATCTACGTATCATTAACAACATTTACTATAACCAATCAGCAACTATCAAGATAGATAACCAAATGACTGAGGAGATCAAAATAGAAGAGGTGTGAGACAAGGCTGTGTGCTATCTCCCTACTCTTTAACATCTACTCCGAACACATCATGAAAACAGCTTTAGAAGATACTGACGAGGAATACTCATCAACGGAGAACGGCTGAACAACGTAAGGTGCGCAGACGATACAATTAACTGTCAGATAACCTAGAAGGCCTACAAGCCCTAATAACACGCGTAGCAGAATCAACCAAAATATGGTCTAAACTTTAACATACAAAAACTAAATACATGGTCATCAGCAAGATCCAATACCACCGGGACGTCTAATAGTTAACCAACAACAGATAACACGAGTTGAGAAATACACATATCTAGGGACAAGTCTAAACGAACAATGGGATCACTCAACTGAAATAAAACAAAGAATTGAAAAAGCCAGGGCAGCGTTCATTAAAATGAACACAATATTCAAGAGCCTTCTTCTTCTTCTTCTTCTTATGGTCCTTCTCCTTCACGGAGGTTGGTTATCATCATTCTTATACAGATTTTGTCGACGGCCGATCGAAATAGTTCAATGCTGCAATTAAACCAATCTCTGAGATTTTTAGCCAAGACATTTTAGGCCTACCAACATTTCTTTTCCCTTTATCTTCCCTTGCATGATGAGTTGGAGCAGTGCGTATTTGGGATTTCTCATTACATGGCCTAAGTACTCTAGTTTCCTCTTTTTATTGTATTTATTATTTCACATTCCTTGCTCATCCTTGTCAAAACTTCTCTGTTAGTTATTCTTTCAATCCAGGCTATACAACATTCTGCGGTAACACCACATTTCAAAGGCTTGTATTTTGTTTGTTTGCTTTTCTTAAGTGTCCAAGCTTTACGCCATAGAGCATGATATTAAATACATAACAGCGAAGCATTCGTATTCTGAGCCCAATGTTTATGTTTCGTTTGCAAAGTACTTTCTTTAATTTTGCAAAGCAGGATCTAGCTATTTCTATACGAGTTCTTATCTCCGTTGTTTGATTAGCTGTTTGTTCTATCCACGTCCCGAGGTATTTGTATTTCCTTACCCGTTCTATTAATATGTTTGCAACTCTTAAGTTTCCTTGAATGTGTGGAGTTTTGTAACTACCATCCATTTGGTTTTATTAAAATTTATTTTTAAGCCGTAGTGGTTACAGCGATCATTTACTTTTCAAGCAGTTGTTGTATGTCAGTAAGGTTGCTTGCTAAGAGTTGTGTCATCTGCGTATCTCATGTTGTTAACTATTACTCCATTTATAATAATTCGCAGATTCCTCATCTAAGGCTTCTCTAAAGATAGCTTCGCTGTAGATGTTAAACAGAAGTGGAGATAGGATGCATCCCTGTCTCACTCCGACGTATCTCAATTTCCTCAGTTATTTCTGTTCCAATTTTATGTTAGCACTCTGTCCCAATATAGGTTACTAATTATCCTCACATCTCTCCTATCTATGCCTTTCTTAAGTAAAAGTTCTTGCAGTTTACCATGTTTCACTTTATCAAACGCCTTTTCGAAATCGATGAAGCAGGTAAACACATCTTGGTTCATATCCATGCATCGCTGGTATAGACATTAACCCCAAAGAGACTTCACGCGTTCCAAGACCTGCGCGGAAACCAAACTGGGAGTTTTATTCCTTCTTCAATGTTTTGTAAATTCTTTATGAATTATTTTCAAGAATAGTTTTAAAATATGTCCCATAAGTGCAATAGTTCGGTAATCTGAGCAATCTCTTGCGTTAATTTTCTTGGGAATTAAAATAAAGGTAGATAGCAACCATTGTTTGGGAATTTCCCAGTGTCATAAATAGTGTTAAAAGGTCTAAAATAACATCTAATGTTTCATCGTTACAAAGTTTAACAATTTCTATTGGTATCTCGTCCGGGCCAACAACTTTCCTGTTTTCATGTTTTCTAGTGCATAATTTAGTTCCGATTTTAGAATTTTAAAATTTTCGTCCTTTACTTCTAAACTGGTGTTTTCCGGCCTTTCGTCATTGTAAAGTTCTTGGATATATATCTTCCATCTGTTTATTTGATCTTTTATATCTGTTAGTATATGTCCATCAGCATCTTTAATGACATTATTGGCCCTACTTTTCTTTTATATATTGTTACTTCTTTGATCTTTTGTACATGTGGAAGTTGTCATGCTTACTTTGTAGTAGTTCAATTTCTTCACATTGTTCAGACAGGTGTTTTCTTTCGCTATTTTATTTTACTTTGTATTGTTTTATGAATTTCTTTATATTTTGTACATTTAGCTTATTCCTTCTTCTCAGATCCATGAGATCTAAAATATCCTGTGTCATCAAGGTTTCTTTTTATTCTCTTACTTACTAGGTGTTCTTTGGTTACAGATGTTAGTACATTTTGTATTTTGTTCCATTTTCATCAATATTGACTTCGTCTATTTGCATATTTATATTTTTATCTCATATTCAAAGCCACGACCTCTTAATACCAATAAAAATTCGTTTACTGAGATGCTACGTATTCGCAGTGCTCCTGTACGGTGGAATCTTGGACGCTGACCGAGGCTACTACCAAGAAGTTGAGGCGTTCGAAATGTGGTGTTATAGACGCATCCTGAAAATCTCATGGGTCGACCGGATTACAAATAGAGAAGTACTGCGTAGAATGCAGAAAGACTGTGAAATAATCATCACTGTCAAAAAACGTAAAATGGAATACCTGGGGCACATAATGCGTAACGAACATCGATATGGCCTACTGCAACTCATCTTGCAGGGAAAGTGTAGAAAACGGCCCAGGACGTAGAAGAATATCATGGCTACAGAACCTAAGGAAATGGTTCTCTTTAACAACAACTCAACTTTTCTGTACAGCAGCCAATAAAGCTAGGATAGCCATGTTAATAGCCAACATCCGAAACGGATAGGCACTGCCAGAAGAAGAATCCCCGTTTACTCGTATTTATGTGTATTTCTTCTTTCTCTCGCCTTTTGTCTTGGGGGTTTTCATTCCGCCGTCCATTTTGCGGTTGATGTCACGGATTTTGCTAGGTTTGTGCATAAAAACTTTTTTGTTTTTGGGGTAATTGTTGTAGAATTATTCGGTATATCTTTTGTTGTTATGCATTTATCTTCATGCCTTTTATGAATATGATCTATGTTTCATATATCAGTTTCTCTAGAACTGTTCTGATAGTTTGCACATTTTCTTGTTTCTCTTATTCTTTAGTGAATTCTTCTTTTTTAGTATCGCATTTTTTGTTTTTGTGCTGTTTTCTAGATAACTTGGCCCGAGTTCTTCCCCGATTACTTCATCTATTCCAGGAAAGCTTCCTATGTCACATTTACTAGGCACGTAGAACGAACTTACCTGAACTATTTTTATTTTCTCTAAGCTCTTTTAGGCTATGGCCTCGGAAAGAGCATCTTTATTAATTCGTTTCTATATTTTTAAAGGTTTATCTTCTTAGTCTTACCCCTTTTGAATTTTTGTCAGATTTTTTCTTTTTAGATTATATCTCGGCATCATGTTCAGGTTTGCAATAGTCCGATTGATGTTTTTCATTTGGGTACTGATTTAAGAAATGCGTTGAGCTTGGAGGTTTTATGTTTCGGTTTTTTCACTAAACTCGTTTTTCAGTTTACGTTAAGGTCTGTGTTTTTTTTTATTGAAATTCTTCCACATATCAATTGGAGACAATGTTGGTCTATTTGGAGGTTTAGTTACTCTCTTTTAGGAGAAATAACCTCCTGATTTTTGTTTATCTTTAATATTAATTAGTAGGTAGTCTTTTTCCACTATTCTTTTATAAAATGAATTAAATCTGGGTAACACCTGTTCGAAAGAAAACTCTTATAGGTTTTGGTTTTCATTCGATAGTCAATGAAAACAAATTCCTGGGTCCAAATACTCTGAAAATAAACCATTGGTACATTCTCTGGAGATTACTCAAATGCAAGCCTTGTTTGCGGTTTTGTAAGGGTCTCTATTAAAATTATTATATCCCGCCTAAGATAAGGTCTCACGGTTCCTTGAGAGGGATTATGCGCATATTTGAAACCAAAACTGTCATGATCACTTTTTTGTTTCAACAAGATGAAGTTCTACCTGTAAGAGACCTAGAAGTGAAATCCGCATTTCACTCACCGTTCAAATACGATGATGGTTCGGATTTGTATGCAAAAAACAACATTTATGTGTGGAAAAAATCTCACAGCAAATGTCTGTAACCATAAAATAAAGATTTTCCTTTAGGTAAAACAAAATAATTTTCTAACGAGATCGTATGTATGCGTCTGATTTGAAAAATATATGATGGTAAAACAATTACCCTTTTCCTCGATGATTAACAAGTTTCGGACAAGGAAAAGAACCCTTACCCGGTTATGCAGAGGTGTTTGTTCAACCGATATTACGGAGAAGGAACCTAAAGCAATGATGAAAGAGCTCTGCAGATTTTTTTTTTATTAAATTGTCGCTTAATAGCTGTGAAAATCGAGAAAATGTTTAGATTAATTTAAAACTTTTATAATACAAAGTTTACACGCATATACACGTACGTACGTACCTGGCTATTACTTCCTGATTTCTAAGGTTCTAAGCCTTCACAGTAGGTCTTCTCCTTTTCCTTCTTCCCCCATCCTCCCTTGTGCCACAACACTTTCACTCGATCTTTGTTCATGACTAAGTTCTAATCTTTATTGCTTGGAGAATACTCAATTATTTTTTCAACTGCGTCATGTCAATATTCAAAATCCTGAACAACTGTCAATTTATTTTCTTGCCTTTAAATATTTTTTTTAGATTTGAAACATTTTTCGATCACTTTTATTTAGTGCCTATAATTCACCCACCGAACGTATAAATGTCTCTTAAATTTGTAATTTTGTTTATCGGGATTTATTAATCTACCTTTTTACTAGTATCTCACTCATTTATGGATCTTCTCCGCCTTTATTTCTAATTGTCACACCGAGATAACAAAAGTCCTCTACTTCTGTAAACAAATTCTCTATTTTCAATATTTCTAAATTTCAGGTATCTACCTTCTCTTCTTTCGGTGTAACTCTTTCTTATTTCTTTGATGATGTAATGTGGTTCGTATTTCATATAATTTCTCTTTTTATTGCACAACTCAGCTTCAATTCCATTTCCCCTTATCATTTCGTTTCTGCATTATCACTCTATATCATAGTGATTTTATGTGATAGCCTGTTGTTTTTTTAGCATTGTCTTAGATGTTCTTACCATGATGTTTTTATCTTGTTTCGTCCTATTGTATGTTGAATATGTATTGGTTGATTCTTTTTCTCAGTCATTTCTGTACTGTTGTGTTAGTTTTCCATTCCTTAAATATCAAACTTGGTTTTTCTTTTGTTTTTTGCGTCTTACTAAGTCTATCTTAACCATCTAACTAGAAAGTGATTTGAATCTATATTGGCTCCTTTAAAATTTTCTTGGAGGCTAAGCGGTGGCGCCAACACAGTCACCCAAATGTCAACCTCACTTGCACGCGGTACCCTCTGCTAGATAGTGAACGGGCTCTGGCGATCTAGTGTCGGGAAGTATAACTGGACCCCAGTTGTCCCAAGGTAATGGGCCCTTGCGGCTGGGTTAATCACCTGCATAAGGTAAACAGATTCAAAGTAAATAGGCAAACGAAAACGGACATGAATAGTAACGTGGACGTCAAAACACAAAATGGAAAAGTAGTAGAGACCATAGAAGAAATGGAGAAATACAAGGTCGACGAGTTAAAAAGAAAGGAAATGCGGAGAAAACCTTAGATAACAACTACTCATTAAGATACTCAGGAATAGCACCAAATGAAAGAGCGAAAAAAGGAATAACGACACCAGCAATAAACCAGAGAGTCACACGGTAGGAAAGTATTAGCTCCAGATTAATGTATGTAATAATGGAAATACAGGGAAATGTTAGAATTATTCAGCTATACGCGCCTACAAAAAATACACATGTTGACGATAAGGGAGCATTCTATAGAGAATTGCAAACAACCCTAGACAAGGTCCATCGAATAGTTAACCAAATAATAATCAGAGGAAATTGGAATGCAAGAATCGAAAATGATGCTACACAAAGATTAGGAACAACGGGACAATTTGGTCCGAAAATTACGAAAAACGACAACGTAGATCCTATGATAGAATTGTGTAATAACAATCAATTATTTATAGGAAATACTCTATTCAAACATAACAAAATCCACCAATTACATTTGTAGAAGAAACAAGAGAGGTAAAGAGCAGAATTGACTACATAGTATGCTCTAGAGAAATAGATACGGTTACAAAAATTAATAACAAGAAAAGAAGAAGAAGAACAATTAGCTCAAGAATGGGACCTAAACAGAAGATGGGAAATCGTAAAAGAAGCACTCCTCAGCACAGCACAAGAAGTATGTGGAATGAAGACAGTCAATACGAAAGGTAGTAAGACACGAACATGATAGTGAAATGATGAAGTCAAAACTAAAGAAAAGAAAACAGATTGGTAATAAGAACAAAACAGAGGAAAATAGAAGAGAGTATATAAAGAAAAGGGACCAAGCAAAATAAAAAAAGTGAAAATTTCTCGACTTGACACAGAAATGGTGCTGCAATCGGCAATTATGTTTCCTGCTTGGATGCATGTGTCATTAGTTCGTATGACTAGTTTCAACTTGTTCGCTCAAGTAGTTTTTGTTTACACGAATATTTTCAGTAGACATGTTGCATGTTTTTTGTTAAAATGGATAAACTTGAATATCGTGCGGTTATAAAATTCTTTGTTTTGGATCGATTAACCACTAAGGAAATTCATCCGAAGTTGACAAAAGTTTAAGGAGACTCTACTCCTTCCATGTCAACTGTTAAAAAGTGGGCAGCTGAATTTAAACGTGGTCACACATCCCTCGAAGATGACCCACGTGAAGGACGGCCAAAACCGCAAACACCGGAAACCATCGAAAAGTGCATGATATCGTGTTGGACGAAGGCGAGTGAAGGTGAGTGAGATAGCTGAGGCTGTGGGATATCGGAAGAAAGGTGCGAAACATCTTGCACGAAGAATAGGATGCGAAAGCTCTGCAGATGGGTGCCGCATTTGCTGAATGCCAATCAAAAGCAAATGCGCAAACGATTTTCGCAGCAATCTTTGGACCGATTCAACAGGGATCCGACCGATTTTGTGCGCGATTTGTCACCAATGAGACATGGGTCCACCACACGCCAGAAACAGAGTCCAAGCAGTGGGTAAGGTGCTTCAGCGCCAAGAAAGCGAAGTCGATCATCTGCCGGAAAGGTCATGGCCAGCGTGTTTTGGGATGCGAAAGGGATCCTGTTAATTGATTATTTTGCAAAAGGCAGAACAATTACAGGCGAATATTACTCCAACCTTCTTGACCAGCTGGATGCCAAAATTCGCGAAGAGGCCTGGCTTGAAGAAGAAAAAATCATCTTTCACCAGGACAACACACTGTTGGCGATGGGAAAACTGCGGGATTTGGGGTATGATTTGCTCGGCCATCCCCCCTATTCTCTTGATTTGGCACCCTCAGAGTTCCATCTGTTCCCAAAATTAAAAAAATTTGTTTCTGAGAAGCGCTTCGCATCCAATGAAGAAGTTGATGAATATTTTACAATCTTCAAGATTCTCACTTCCGAGAAGGAATACTGATGTTGGAGAGGCGCTGGGTCAAGTGTGTTGAAGTCAAGGGAGATTATGTAGAAAAATAAAATCATTTTTTAACTGAAAGTCGCAGTCTTTCATTGTCAGGTCGAGAACCTTTCATCTTACCCTCGTATGTACAAGAAGCCAAACGTACTACATGGCAGGAATTCGGAAAAGAACTAGAAGACAATTTTAAACATAACAATAGAAAATTCTGGTAAACTTTGAAAAGATCAAGAGGAAAATATGGAAAGACAATCCGAAATATCAAGGATGAAAACAACGAAATACAAACTGAAGATAATAAAATCCTGAAGACTTGGAAAGTATTCTATGAAATAAAGTTTAAGAGAGAACAGCAAGAAGAGGAACATCCCATAAGAGATATAAATGAGAGAGTAGAAGAAGAAGACAAAATAATTCGATAACAATAACAGAAGTAAAGAACGCAATTAGAAAACTAAAACTAGGAAAGGCGGCTGGAAAAGATCACTTCCGAATTAATAAAATATGGAAAAGAAGAATTAACTAATTGACTATATAAACTATATCATCAGGCATTGACAGAGCAAACTATACCAGAAGAATGGCAATTTAATATAATACTTCCGGTTCATAAAAAGGGTAAAAACAGACCTTAATATCTACGGAGCAATATCTCTTTCATCGGTGGCTCTAAAAATATACAAAAGAATTCTAGAAAACAAATTAAGAGATGAAATAGAAGAAAACTAGAGGAAGAACAAGCAGCTTTCAGAAGAAACAGACAAACACAGGACCATATATATGTAATAAGAACTATAATAGACAAACTTCTAGAAGTAAATAAACGCGCATATCTAGCATTCTTAGATCTAACTGTAGCGTTCGATAGAGTCTCAGAAATACCACATGGAAGCTGCTACAAGAAATGGAAATTCCGAGAGGACTATATAAAGTTATTAAAGGAGTATTAGAAAATGTTAAGACACAAGTACGTTTAAATGGACAAACCTGTGGAACGTTCAACCTAGAGAGAGGTATAAAGCAAGGGGACAGTCCGAATCCACTATTATTTATAAGAGTTATGAACCAGATAATAAAGGAAAGCAAAAGAAGAACAAAAACCACCAAAATTGGAAACTGAAGAATGAGATCAGTGAAAATTTAGTCACTAGTATACGCAGATGAGATCGTGTTTGTGGCGGATGAAAGAAGAAAATTACGGGAAGCAATAAATATATGGAATAATCTCATTAGAGAAGAGGGAATTAAAAGTAAACGAAGAAAAAAGAAAAATAATGAAAATAACAAAGTAAAATCAAAAAGGAAACCAAGAAGATGAAAAGATATTTTGCAACGAAAAAGAAATAGGATGGGTAGATAGATTTGATATCTGGGTGTAATAATTAGTAAAGATGGAAAAATATGCAATGAAAGATACAATAGAATAACTTAACTATACTACCAACTAAAGGATGCCCTAATCGGGAAAAGGGAAGTGGAACGAAGACTAAATTACAAATATATAAACAAATAATATCTACCAGTGTTAGAGTACGGAGCTGAAAGTTGAGTACTTAACGAGAAAAATAAAAGTAAAATACAGGCAGTAGAAATGTGTCACCCAGGAAGATAGCAGATAAAACTAGACTCGTTAGGATTAGAAATTCGAGAATAAGAGAATTAGTAGAGGTAACACCACTAGAACAAAAACAACTTAAATGGTTTGCAAATCAAGTTATGGACGACCACGGATGCAATGGCTGGACTACATATACATGAAAAGAACAGAGGAAAATCAGAACAAGATTAAAAGGACTAGCCAACAACTGACCAGAATACAATAGATGGTTACAAAACCCAAGGCAAAATGGGAAACAATAAAGAAGAAAAAAAATTTTCTCACATTTTTGATAAATATCTTTTCCCACTATCATTACTATCAACATATTGTTGTAGTTTTCTATGTTTGGGTTGTATATATGTTTCTTTTCCTATTTGGGCATTAAAATTCGCCAATGACGATTTTTGTATCACATTTTGATAATACTTTTACACACCACGAACTTCATTCCTAATAATTTTTAAAGCTTCTTCTACAAATGTTCCTTTCACTTTTTCAGTAGAGATTATCAAATTGTTTTTTTTTTTTGTCTTTCCTTCACTGTCGTCGTCTTTATATTCAGTTCGTTTTTCTCTTCTAATTTTTTCAATTATCTGCATGTTTCTAAAGGCTCTCTGCTTTCTCTTTCTCCTTTCCGTATATTTTATTATAGCCTTGTCTTTCATATCATATCTTTCAATTCTTATGTTTTATTTTTTACTACAGTTTTCGACTACATCCTCTTCATACCTTTTCTGGTCGACTACAAAGGAGAGCAAACAGAATAATTGTTAATTGATCTATGCCTACCTAATATTGTTAGTATTATTTTTGCATGTATACATCATTGTGCATCTATTTATTTAAACATTATTTAATATTGTAACAGTTATAATATTTTTTAAAATGCCGCGACTTATCAAAATCTATACCTATTAAGTCATATTTTGCGCCCTCAGGAAACCCAAATTACGCTTCTTAAACATCGCACAAAACTTATTTTCGCTATGCTACTTAATATTTTATCACTGTTAACCTCACTTTCATTTTAATATGTTTTGAATAAATTTTTATTTTGATTTAATTAGCTGTCCTCAATTTATCATTCTCTATTTGGCAACCACTTAACACATTATTTTAAATATTCTACTTTAAATAATTCCCGTTATTATAGACTCACTATTTTCAAATCAGGCGTAAAACGGTCGTGACTAGTCATGCGTCGCAACGCAACCACCAAAGCTTCTATCTGAATAGCACATTTTCATGTATTGTATTACTTTTTAAATGAACGTTGTCTCAATTTTTGTACTTCACTTATAACTTTTTTTGCATACAATTTGTGTATTTAATTCATTACATGTAAAATTTGGAATAAAACTGATTGATTCTTTTCTGCGGTTTGGTTTTGAGTAACAGAAGTTTAGGGCGAATGTTTTGAAGGATTACTTGCAGACCCTTAAATAGTATCAAATGACTTCTTACTGATCTCTCTAAATGCAAAATTTTAGTCTACGCTCAGACAGAAGAAGGCTTTGAATGGCTGGAATGATTGATATGATAAAATTGCTTGGGACTCTACTGTATGGTGGGTTTTTGTACTGTGGGGCTTGATAATTTCCTCCAACATATTTTGGCTTTATCTATTATATTTTTATGGTAGTTTTGATAAATGTAAAGTAGAAAAAATTTACTTTTGGCTTTTTTCTCTTTAATGTCCAATCCTAACACGCTTATCATTTTGATGTTAAATTTTAAGGATCTAAACAAGTCGACTGTCTTTTACTATGATAAAGTAATATTGAAATGAACTATCCTGACTGAAGGTTTTGGATTTTCACAGACTCGTTTTCTTTAACAAAATCGGGAAAATTAGTCCAATGTTTATTAAAGAAATCTATGAAGGTTCTTCTTTCTTCTGCTTGTACCGTATCCTCATTGGACGTTGGCGATCAGTCTGGCCCATCTAATCTTGTTTATCGCTGGAACAGGGCGACCGATGTCATTCCTGTCCACTGCCTAAGGTTGCGAAGCCATGAGATTCTTCGTCTACCAGGACCTCGTTTGCTTTCGATTTTTCCTTGCATAATCAACTGCAAAAGACGATATTTATCATTTCGCATGACGTGACCAAAGTATGCTAGTTTCCTTTTCTTAACACCATTAAGGATCTCTCTGTCCTTGTTCATGCGCTGAAGGACTGTCTCATTTGTTACATGGTGTACCCATGAAATTCTGAGCATACGGCGATAGCACCATAGCTCAAAAGCTCCCAATCGTTTGTTTGCAGCTTCTGTGAAAGTCCATGCTTCTGTCCCATATAAAAGAATTGAGAAAACATAACATCTAAGTATTCGAATACGAAGTTGCAAATTTAAACTCAAATTACAAAATACTTTCTTTAGGCAGTTAAATGCACTCCGCGCCTTTTCGATTCGAACTTTTATTTCCTGAGTATGGTCCCATCTCTCGTTTAACGTACATCCCAAGTAATTAAACGCCTGTACTCTTTGTAAAGGGATTGATTTATGTGGAAATTCACGTTTATGTTGGCATTTTACTCATGATCATCACTTTTGTTTTACTTATGTTAAGCCGCATACCGTAATTTTTACTAGTTTCTGTTACGCGGTCTATTAATCTTTGCAATCCTTCTGAAGTGTTGGCCAGCAGAACCGTGTCGTCCGCATATCTAATGTTGTTGACTATCTCTCCGTTTATTTTGATTCCATCTTCTGCACCCTCTAGGGCTTCTTTGAAGAGGTTTTCAGAGTAGGCGTTAAATAACATCGGGGACAATACGCATCCTTGTCGAACACCTTTGCGGATGTGAAATTCTTCTGATGTTCTGTGTCCCCTATACTGATTGTGGCTCTTTGTTGCCAGTACAAGTTGGCAATGATTCTGGTATCACTGTTATCTATTCCTGCTGATTTTAATGTTTGTATTAATTGCTCGTATTTTACGCGGTCAAACGCTCTTTCAAAATCAATAAAACATGCAAATATATCGTAGTTGAAATCACGCGCTCTTTGTATTAGCACTTGTATCGAGAATAAGGCTTCCCTTGTTCCAAGGCCACCTCTGAAACCAAATTGCGATTCGCCGATATTTTGTTCTAACTTGCTGTATACACGTTTGTGGATGATGTGTAGAAAAACCTTTAGTATATGGCTCATTAGCCTAATTGTGCGATGATCTTCACATTTCTTGGCCCCTGGCTTTTTTGGTAATGAGATGAACGTAGAGAGTAACCAGTCATTGGGCATGTTTCCTGTTTCGTATATTCTATTGAACAAATCTAATACGGCCTGCGTGTGTTCTTCTTCCAATAACTTTAGAAGTTCTCCATGGATTTCATCTGGTCCTGCTGACTTGTTCTTTTTTACTCTCTTGATGGCTTTCAACAACTCTTGTCTAGTTATAGTTGGTCCTAATGTGCCAACTATTACATCAGCGTCATCTCTATGTTCATCCAAAAATGATTCCTCCATGTACTCTTTCCATCTTTCTAGTATTTTCTCTTTGTCGAATATTGCTTTATTATCTTTGTCTGTGACTATTCCATTGGATTTTGTTCTTACTATTCCTGCAGTTTCCTTGATCTTTTTATATAGGTTTAGTGTATCATGTTTTCCCTCTAAGGTTTCAATTTCTGCACATTTGCTTCCTAACCAGGCTTCCTTCGCTTCCTTGATTTTTTGTCTAATAATATTGTGTATTCGCTTATAATTTAGTTCACTTTTATTTCTATATCTGCGCCTTTCTTCCATAAGATCTAGTATTTCGTCCGTTATCCAATCATTGTTTTTCTTTCTTGGGTTCTTTGCTAGCTTATTCTTTGCAATGACGTTCAGCTTTTCTTTCATTGTTTCCCATTTTTGTTCTATATCGTTGCCCGTACTTATATTGATTTCAGAGAATTTTTGATTTAGCTGTTGTTTTACTTCCTGCCGTACATTCTCTGTTTTCAGTTTCTGTACATCTATTCATGCCGTTGCTTTCTTTAATCGTAACCTGAATACAGCTTACAGCTAGCAAGAGATTGTGGTCAGATGGAACATCTGCGCCAGGATATGTTTTAACCGATGTAATCGAATTGCGGAATCGTTTGTTTATCATTTCGTAATCAATCTGATTTCTTACAATGTTGCCGTTTCTATCAGCGGGGGATTTCCATGTATATAATCTTCTGCTTGGTAATTCAAAATAAGTATTCATAATAGAAAATTGTATTTCTTTGCAAAACTGTACCAGCATTTCTCCACACTCATTACGTATTCCAAGACCATATGTTCCTACTATTCCTTCGGTTGCTTCGTTGCCAACTTTAGCGTTTAAATCTCCCATAATTAAGGATATGTCTTCTTTCTTTGTATATTTTATTGCTTTCCTTACGTCGTCATGAAATTGTTCAATGACTTCATCATTGCTGTCTGTTGTTGGCGCATAAGTTTGTATTATGTTCAAACTACAAGGTTGTGCATTTATTTGTAACATAGCGACTCTATCCGATATTGGTAGGAATCCGCTTACTGCTTTTTGAACGTCCTTTGTTATTATAAAACCAACTCCATTGCGATGTTGCGGACTATCATCACCAATATAGTATATTTGATGTTCATCTACCACACACGTTCCTTCGCCTGGCCATCTCATTTCGCTGCATCCCAATATGTCAATATGTAGCCGTCGCATTTCTTTAACCACGTTGGCTGCTTTCCCTGCTTGGAACATGCTTCGTATATTCCACGTGCCTATATTCAGTTTTTGTTTCAGTTTTAATTTTGGGGCAATATTGTCTCTTATTGTACAGGATTTCGCTGGCTGACGACCTGGGAAGCCCTGTGATCTTCCCTTGCCGGATCTTGGTTTCCGAGCCCATGATCAGTACATTCTTTAACATTATATTTCTCTGCCATCCTGATTTTTCTTGGGAATATAATGAGGTAGTTTCCCGTTGCTTTCCTCATCGCAGTGTTACAGCCGGGTGTATCATAATTTGATAGCCACCTGTAAGTATATGATGACAAGCCTGTTACCGAAGTCATTCTTCTGCAGCCTTGACTCATTAATGACACAGCTGCTTCCTATGCCATGCTAGTTTTGGTCCGCCCCTGGTATTTCATTTCCCAGGTACCACCCATATCTGGGAGGCATTCCCCTATCCGCCACCTGGGGAGGCGCCCGATGGGGGACTAGCAACCCCACACGGGTAGGTTCTTCTTAGATGAATGTTTTACCGTCGTGCTTATTTAGTACTCTCTAACCAGCAATACATTTAGGTGCATTAGTGGCAAAGGAGTTGATGTCTATGGCCATTAAGAATTGAGATGTCCACGGAATTATACACGTTTTTTGTGTTATCAGAATATCAACAATATCATATGTAGGTTATTTACTTTTGAAAAAATTCTTTGTGGTATAGAACCTACTGGCTTATCCTCAGATGAAAAAAATAAATTGATGGAATAACCATAATCTACTGGGAGTACCCGAATATTCCAGCACTTTTACATTTACAACAATAATCGAAACAAACTGGTAGTGCATCGAAAGTGGTAGTCTTAGATTAACACTTTCAATCTTTATCTTTTATGGTGTACAAGCAAATTTTGTAAATAAATTAGGAAGGCTATTAGTTTTGACGACTAGTTTATGTTAAATTTGCCTGGTACCGTAACAAAACTGCTAATTGTACATTTCTTATCTTCTTTCTTAGATTTGCGCACACTTTTTATATCATACAGCAAGTCTTTGTTTTTAATTTACAATTATGACTACCACAAGCATTTGTAGTTTTGGTCTACTTGATTTTACAAGCACTATTGGGTTGTTCTTTAGGAGTTTAACAAATTTGTCGAGGCTTAAATCAGAAGTTGTATTGGAATAGAATCAGTCCTTCGTTCAGAATACTTAGATATTCTTTAAGGTAAAAGTAATTTTGATAGTGCTGTTTAAAAGGTTCGACAGTGTGTCAGTTTTGAGCTATTTGCTTGTTGTAAATTAGGTGGTTTAATAGTCTCTTGATTTAAATCGTATTTTCCTGCTTTCCTTACAACACTTTTGATTTGGTACCTTAAAGATTTTTACAGGTATTATCCTCTATGGCGCCATTTATTCTTGCCTTCATTAGCGTGGATGCCTTTATCAGAAGTTTCTTCTAAGTCTTCCGTTAACATCGCTTTCAGGATTATTGAATTTCATTATCAGTCAAGTGTATTACGGCGCTTTAGGAGGAAACTTAACATAATCTAATTTAATCTAATCTAAAAATAAATCTAATTGGTTTTTCCAACTGGTCAACAAATACATTAAATTTAATATACATCCGCATGGTGAATGTTAATTATATGCATAAACTTCAAGAGACGATTCTTTAAAGGAAACCAGACAAAGCAGTTCATATAGACTATAATCCAAAAATGCATGTGTACCATGCAATATTGTTTTTCATGGTGTTAGTCTACCGTCAGATTTGATTGATAGGCAGAGATTATTTATACGTATAGAGAATCCAGTTGAAATGATCGAAAGGTCGCACGAATTTACCAGGAAATCTACCCCCATAGAGAGCAAACTTTTGTAGCAGTGTTTTGTCGGACATGTACGAAAGGTCGTTTGATAGCAGAAATAAACGCGAGCAACAGGCGTATCATGTTCTTACATTTGAGTTAGAAGGACGTATTCTATAAGACATTGACGATAAGCTCAATATAAACTTCAGGCAGTGTGTTACGTATCTGTGTTAAGTATCCTACATAAGAACCACCAATATCCCTAGCACTGGCAACGTGTGCAGGGATTTTGTTGTCGATTTTTGCACTAAACCTCTACTATTATGGGATTTCTGTCGCGAATTCTCTTAATAGATAAAATAACCTTTGATAAATATGGCATTATTAACCTACACAATTGTTATCTGAAGGTTAGGCAGAATATTTATGGAATATTGGCAGTACGACAGATCGTACGCTTAATAAATGAATGCGTAGACGCGTTTTTATCGTATTGCATCTCTCAACCGGCGAGGAATATCGAGGTAGTACCCCGTGTGGGGTTGCTAGTCCCCCATCGGACGTCTCCCCAGGTGGTGGATAGGGGAATGCTCACCAAATATGGTGGGTACGGGGAAATAAAATACCCGGGGCGGACCAAAACTAACAGCAGCGTCTGACCCATATTGGGCGGCTGCAAACGGCGTCTGCATCCAGAGGATCGGTAAAGGAAAACTCGTCAACACGCAGGGCAAGCGAGGCGTTTTAATTGCCAAAAACACCTAAACCAAACCAAATGTCGAATTTCAAAAACCACCGAAATAGACCCCAGGTGAGTAGATTTAAAAACTCAAAGTCTCACATTGAAATATCAGTCAGCCCCATGGATTCTGGGGCAAAATTGAAAAACTGAAAAAGAAGTTTACAAACAATTTATATATTGCCACATATAACATACAAACAATGAGATCAGAAGAAAAAATAGAGGAATTACAAAACTAACTAAAATCTATAAAATGGGATGTAGTGGGACTGGCAGAAACACGACTACCGGAAGAAAAAAACCACTGAACTGAAAAGTGGCCATATACTCTATAACAAAAATTCTGATACGAAAGACTACATAGGAGGTGTAGGTTTCATAGTGAACAAAAAGATTAAACATAGAGTAATCAAATACCAGGCCATATCGGACCGCGTCATATATATAATAATTAGACTAAACGTACGTTATACACTTCAAATCATAAATGTATATGCTCCAACATGTACAGCGGAAGACGAGGAAATTATGCAACTTTATGAAGATATATCAACGGCGAAACGACAGGAGAAATCTCACTACTTGGTCATTACCGGAGATTTCAATGCAAAAATAGGAAAGAAAACACAAAATGATATGGAATTTATAGGTAATTATGGTCTAGGTATTAGAAATAACAGAGGAGATACATTTTCCAACTTTCTTCAAAACGAACGGCTATACTGCCTCAACACATTCTTTAAGAAACCACCACAGAGAAAATGGACATGGCTAAGCCCCGACAACAAGATAAAAAATGAGATAGATTTCATCATCTGCCGAGATCGAAAAATATGTAGAGACGTATCAGTTCTGAACAAATTCGATACTGGGAGCGACCACAGGATGGTCCGAGCACTGGTAAGCATCAAAATTAAACAAAAAAGACATAAATTAGTTAGACAACAACGTTTTCCCACTAACACAGAAATAACGAAAAAGCAAGATGAATACAAACAAGAACTCGCAACGAGACTTGATACAACTATACTATCAGACATGGACATTAACCAAATAAATGACAGAATTACAACTACTATCCAAATAACGACAAAGAAATTGTGCTCAAGAAAAAAGGGTCAAACAGATCAAAAACTCAAAAATACCACTATAAAACTCACAGAAAAAAGGAGAAAATTGGAAAAAGGAACAGACGAATATAAATCAATAAACAAAGAAGTAAAGAAAGCAATAAGAAAAGACATAAGAGAACATAGAACTAGAACAATTTTGATGACTATTGAAGACAACGTCAACATGAGAATACTAAGATCAAAAATATCCAACGGACGGCAGAAGATGACAAAAATAAAGAACAAAGAGGGAATAGAAGTGACAAAACCGGAAGACATCATCAGAGCAATTGAACACTTCTATACTGAATTATATGCAGCACGTACAACGCATAGGGAATCACAAACACAAAGAAATATACTCAATGCAGGCTCTGAAGATATTCCAGGGATATCCATTGATGAAATTAGACTAGCTCTGAAACAAATGAAAAACAATAAATGCCCCGGAGAAGATCGCGTAACAACAGAGATGATAAAACTTGGAGGAACAAATCTCGAACGTGCAACACATATTTTACTAAACAAGTGCATACGAGAAGGAAGAACACCTAACAGATGGCACAATACAGAAACAATACTCCTGTTCAAAAAAGGTGCGATTACTAACATAGAGAACTACCGCCCAATCAGTTTACTATCACAACTATATAAACTGTTGACGAGAATTATTACCAACCGCCTGACAAACAAATTCGATTACTACCAACCAGTGGAGCAGGCGGGCTTCCGCAAAGGATGTAACACTATTGACCATCTACAGACTCTACGCACTATCATAGAGAAGACGACCGAGTATAATGTGCGCATACATCTAGCCTTCATAGATTTCTACAAGGCATTCGATTCTATAAGTACGGCTCATATATTAGAATCAATGAATAACGCAAGAATCGATAGTAGATATACTACTATAATAAAAGACATCTACGAAAAGGCAACAATACACGTGAAAATAAATCAAGACCTTAAAACGGACAAAATAAACATCAGGACAGGCGTACGACAGGGGGACGTTATCTCCCCAAAACTTTTCACGCTAGTTTTAGAAGATGTTTTTAAGAAACTTCAATTGCAAGAGAAGGGTTTAAAAATTGACGGTTATTTCCTCAGTCACCTACGCTTTACTGATGATGTGGTGATTATGTCTGAAGACCCAGAGGAACTAAAACCCATGATGCAAGAACTCAAACAAGCAGCAAAAAAGTCAGGCCTGAAGATAAATCCTGCTAAGACTAAAATCATGAGCCAATACAATATACAAATTACAGTAGACGGCCAAACGCTGGAGAACGTGACAGAATATATGTACTTAGGACACATCATCAAATTAGGAAAAGAAAACCAAGGTACTGAAATTACAAGACGAATATCTCTGACATGGGCCGCCTTTGGCAAATTGTCATATATCCTAAGGAATCCAGATGTTCACGATACTTGTATCCTACCAGTGACTACATACGGTGTGGAAACGATGGCTCTTACAAAACGGAACGCAAATAGATTGAGAGTGCTGCAGAGAGCTATGGAGCGTGCTATGCTGAGGATATCATTAAGAGATAAAATCCGAAATGAAGAAATCCGACGAAGAACCAAAATAACTGACGTCATAGAACGCATAGCAAGCCTCAAATGGAGATGGGCCGAACATATCGCGAGACAGGTGGATGAGAGATGGATAACGAAATCACTATTATGGCGCCCCCGTGAAACTAAGTGAAAAAAAGGTCGACCTCAGAAACGACGGGTGGGTGACATCCGGAAGATAGCTGGTAGGAACTGGACAAAACAAACCAGTGACCGACACAGATGGAGTGGATGGCAGAAGGCTGAAGAAGAAGACTTCTTAGTTATTGTTTGGTCTCCAGAAGCGCACTCGTGATAGATGTCTTCCTAATCAAACAATACGCTTAATATAGTCTTGATATTGCTGCGACTTTTACGCAACTATTTCGGACGTAGCGAGTCAAGAAACTTCTATAGGGACGACAGATTTTGCTCAGGATCGTAGCCTTTTTCATGTAGTCTGGTTTATGGTTCCTTTTGCTATAATAACAGTAGTTGTGGGGCGAACTTTACCGCAATACGTTTAAATAAATTTTACACACTGTAGTTTTTAGAATCCCCAGCTCGTGTTATAGTTCCCAAACTGCCAGCAGCCGATCCCTATTATTGTACACATTTTCTGATGTTTTGACTTGTTGCTGGTCTCCAAAAACACGGATCAGTTTTAACAAATTTCTGTCCATCTATGAGTCGGTTGTAATATGATTTTATTCGTGCCACACTCAATGCATCTAAATAGTTTCTGTAGATTTCAGATTCGCTGCTGTACTCGCTTAGTCAATGCAAATGTGATAATCACACACTATATCACCAGCTTTTAACTCCCAATTGATCCGGCCAGTGAAGCCGTTCATATTTCTTATATGCGCATTATCGTTCACTATTAAAAGCTACCAGGTTATTTCGTAGCCACTCTAAAAAATGTATATAGAACGTCGTTGAAATAAATTCGGAAAATAAAAATAAGATTAAAAGAAAATAGAAATTACATTTTTTACATGAAACGATTAAAATAAATAGTATTGAGAATTATATTATTTATTGTAACTCCCATCAGGATTCATGACTTTCTTGAGTCGGAACCTAAACCTGATGCAGGCCAACACAACTTTCTCTTTGTTTATGTGTGTCATTACCTCCATGACGAAGGCGCTTAAACTGCCCTTGGTGTTATGACGCCTTTCATTGACCTTCGCCTCGACCACGCCCCACGCATAGTAATCAAGTGAATCGAAGTCGGGAAACCAGTAGTAACACAAAATGATGTATAGCTATGTCTGAGTGTTCCTTGTGGGCTAGAGCGGAGTCTCCTCTATTCAAGGCTTTACAACTGTCTTCAGCACGTTGATACAGCTGTCGACGGTCACCTTAAGCCTTCCTCAAATAAGTGGGGTGCCATATCTCCTTCGCCGTTCACAAGCCCCAGTAGCATCACAGAGGCATTTTGAGATATCCAACAGTCATTTTGGCGATTTATATTCCACCAACTGACGGTTTCGCAGGACGAAAGACTTGTGGTGCATTGCTACATTGACCGTCGACTTTTCCACGTCAAAGTCACTTATGCTTTGTTCAGGATCCTGATCGATCTTCTCTTTCAATTTGCGGACGATTTATCAATTTTTTTATGATAAAATCGCTTGCTGTGAGTTGTCGTGTCAGCAATTACTGCCTTTAAGTGGTCAAATTCTCTGTACTCTTTGGCTACGTCGTAAACTTATATATTTTGCAGTCAAATCACGCAATAACTTTTATTGGCGATTTTTGGGCTCGAAAGGATTTGAGTATAGCAGTCCTATGGTCATATTCTCTACTCATTTTGTCAATAATAGTGGATTGTCCATTATGTAAAGCTAAGTTGTGTTAACTAATAGGGGATTGTGTATGTGCATAAGACGGTCTTTTGGTTTTCCGTGATACAACCTAAAATAATTCTTGATGTATCTTGACAACCTTATTATATATATTAATATTGGTCCTATGTTTTTGGGACAGACCTCTAATCAGTGAAAACTTGTGAAAAGACTGAACAGGAAAATAGACGCCCGTTTAGAGAAGAGTATATACCGAAGTAATACTAGTAATAGGCAGAAATTCTCTAATAAAAATTTAAAAAAAATGCAAGAAAGAGGCAAAAGAGGCAAGAGAAGAAGAATTCTGGAAGAGAAGTAACGGACAGGGGTTATTATAATAAACTGATGGGACTAACAATTAAAGATTTCAGCACAAATCTCCATAGAATCACCGAAAAGAGTACATTAGGTGTTCGTATTGCGATGAAGAGACTACAGCATATTATAATATTTTTGAATGTTAGTTACGGGCAAATATGAGAAACACTAGCAAGATACAATGCAGGATATGAAAAGAAAAAAAAGGAGCGAAAAACAATGGCAAAACTACAAATGTACTATAAAAAATAGTTAAAACTAAGCAAGTATTTCCGCTGAAATCAGGAGCAAAGGGATGAGCTGGTTTGCACAAGTCTAACAAATGGAGCTCTCCAGAGGAGTTAAAAAACCTAAATCGAAACCCAGGAAATAAAAGAAGCAGAGGACGACGGCGACTTAGATGGTTGAAGGAAGTGAAGGACGATTTGGAAAGGGTGATATTACAAGATGGAGGGAAGGGCAAAAAACGGCAAGGAATGGAAAAAATTATAAGGGAAGCCAACAGAAGTAAACAGTAAGGGTATGAGTGCAACTGCTTAGCAGTAACCATAAAGATGGAGAGAAAACGAGTCCCCCAGGACAGAACAGGTCTTTGGAGGGTTGGGGCGTGAGTGATTTTCGCAAACCACGGCCTGTTGTACCGTGAGTATAGTAAAGTAAAGAGAAGACGAGTGTGAAAGAATGTTCTAAGAAGAGAACGATCAAAGTTTATTTTGAAGCAACAAAGTAATGTGATATTAATTTATTTTAATGCCGATTATCGCAGCTTTTTAAAACTGTTGATTTCTGATAGCAAACAATTGCGTTTTGTGGTTTTCAACTACGAGCTACTTTTTATTATTTGGTGTTGCACTGGGGTACACAAATACTTCAATCAAAATTTTTGTAACTTTTTATCTTTTCTAGTATTTGTGCTAGTAATATTTTAATAAAAAATAAGTATCAATTTTATAATTATAGAAAAAGAGGGGTGTGAATGAACGTTTTGGGAACAAACTTTATGTGGCTAAATATATTGACTAAAATTAAGGGTTACCAAACTTATTAGACGTTTCGTTAGTCAAATAGTTAAAGAAAATAATATTATAATGCATTGGCATTTTAATTTAAAAAAAAACACGTTAATAGGTACACAAATAAAGTATGTCACATAAAATAAAATAATACGTCTCCAATAGTGTCATAACACTTAGCTTTTAATACGTTTATTTATCACTAATTAAATTGTAAGCAAAAGAAAGATCACGATTACTGCATTTTAGCAGTAAATGAATTACTGTGATCCACTATAACTATATACTATATTAGATATTAAATGCCCAAAAATTAATATTTTACTTTTATTACTGTTATTATTGTTGATACATTTTAAAGTTGGATTTAAAGATGAAGTGACAGCATAGTTAAGCACCAGATCAGAGTGGGCTATAATAAGCATGAAGCAGAAGTGGTGTACTATAAGGATAACATAGTTAAACCTGAGAGTTACTATTTGCTAATCTTAACGCTGAGGTTACTTATGAAAGTATGTACATAGTATCCCCATAAATACTGTTATACCCTGGTTAGAACGACAAAATAAAAGGATTAACTATTTTTGCATAATATTTTCAGGATTTATTAGATGGTTATTGGTTATTCAAAATGCTTTAAGACGTCCTGGTGACTCGACTATGGCAGCATGCATTACATCCATTGGGAAAGTATTGACCTCAGCCGTCAGGGTGTCTTTTTGAGCAAACTATGCCCTTAAAACTGCTCATCATTTGTAATTTAATCAAGATTTGGGCTACCAGAAGGCCAATCCTCTACTATTAGAAAAAGAGGCGCAGTGTTGCTTAAGTTGATTGTGCTATGTGAGAAGGCGCGCAGTCTTGCTGAAAGATCTAAGGCTTATCTCAAAAAAGAGGTTTTATTACACTTTGCAAAACATTACGTTGATACGCAGGGCTGAAATTCTGACTCCCTTTCACAAATATAAATATCTATTATTCCATTATAATATTCCCCACTAAATCATTACATCGGCTACATCACGGTCTCTTTGAACCCTTGACACTATCTGAGATGTTTCTTTAGACGACCTTGTCATTTTGTTTATTGAAAGATTTCTTCGCACCATCCTTAGTATTATCCTTCTCTCCTACCTTTCTTTAAAGCATCCGCCAGGAAATGTCCCGTATGTCTTTTATAAGTAGCTATTCCTGACTTTTTCTCAGAGTTTTTGTAATTTATAACTCGTCACTAACTTTTGCTTATGAAGAGGATTTTGTTTAATTTGGGCTCTTACAGCTTTGATTGTCTGAATAGTTCGAACTGAACATGGTCTTCCAGATTCAGAACGATCCTCGACAATTCCAGTTTTATTAAAAATTTTTAAGACTGGTGATTGTAACCGTACGTCAATGCCATATGTATCTCTATGCTGTGTAAAGCAAAGGTAGGTTTGATTTTGTGACAGTATTTATGGGAATATTGGGTGTAAGTTATGTAGTAGGTACTCAGTACGCATGAACTATGTAAATCTACGAGGTAAGTCCGATTGCTTAATTCTACAAAGTCTTTGAACGTTTGTGCGATTTAAAATAAATGAATTACAATAAAATTCTAAGTTCTGCAGTTATTTTTCATTGTGGTATTTATTGCTGAGTCTACTTTTAGATCACTTACGATGTCTAAGAGTTTATCACACACAGCACGTAACACCTTATAGTGGAAGCATTCTGTAATTTGGATGTTGGTATCGGTGGCTGTGCTCCACAGTTGTATGCCACAGGACTATACAGGCTACATTATAGATGAGGAGTTAAGTGCAATTTTGGTTTTTTCTTCATGGTAACTCGTAGTAGTTGTTAAGCCAAGCTGATTTCGTTTTTTCTATATGTGAGCTTATGGTGAGATATGGTAGAATGTTGTTCCCTAAAATCAACCTGATGGTCTGGAATAAGAATAAGATCTGTTGCGATAATCGCGAATATTTTGATTAGCAGCTTTTCGTATAATTTTGCAAATACATGCGGGAGACTGATAGGTCTATATCAACTAACTTTATTGGGTGATTTGCCAGATTTGAAGGGTGGAATTAGTTAAAAAATCTCGCATAGAACTGGGAAGTAATCCAACCTAAGATAAGAAAATTTGGATGTTAACAGAACAATGCCTCAGAGTTCCTTGATGATATGACGAGATGAGATCGAAACTAAAGGCTTTAAGAGGATAATGAATGGGCCTATTGAATTCACACGAAAATAAGTTATTCTAGCCATTAAACGTTCAGCGACGGTTGGAATTGAACTGAGTATTAGATGTTTGTGATAGATTTTTCCTCCACTAAAATAATAAAACATTAAGTAAATCACTTAGTATTTAGAGGTTGAAGTTATGATTTAAACTGAAATTTAACTAGTGTTTTAAAAGTAGAATATTATCTAATGAATATTCTTGGGATCTTTTATGCAAGATTTATGAAAATCGTCTCTAGAATGCTAGGATTCCATTTCGTATTTTTACATCTCTCTATGACTATTTTTCTGCTCTCCACAGTGATGTTATACAACGGAGAACATTTAGAAAATATTTCAAGGCTTGTTTAGGCTTGGGAAATAATTCCCAAGTCGAGATTTTGGACAACACCTTCCAGCGATCTGGTTTTGAAATACCTAGTTATTTTCCGTGCTTTTAAATGCCTTTTTAACTTTTTTTTTTGTAACGCAAACGCAACTTATATATTCAGGCTTCTAAAAGAAGAAACAGGTAGGTAGAAGGAAACGAGGTAATTTTTAAAATTACTACGAGGTAATTGTATTGTTCATATGTAGTAAACAAAGTTTATTTACCGTTCGAGGTGTTTGTCCTGAGGATTATAAGAGTTATTTATAGCGGCAACCCGTTTATAGAAATTTTGTTATAATTTATTTTCGCAACGCTCAGAAGGCAAGCAAACAGTGATGTAAGTCTGTTCTTCCAGTGGTATTTAAATTTATCTATATAGAAGAACATGTCTTGATTGATTCATTAACTTAGACTTACAAATTTTATGATTTAATAATATAATGTTTACTTAACGTTTTTTAGCATTTTTTAAATTTCAACCTTAAGATGTTGAAGATGGAGTAGTTAAGATTCATACATTGAGAATTGCTAAATATAAAATTTTGAACTACTAAAAGTAGTATCATAACTGATATACAGTATTACATCAGTAATAAACATCACTTTTGGAATTTTTCAAAATATTATCCCATACTTAAAAGTCATTAAAGATGGCACTACTAAAATTAATATATATATATATATATATATATATATATATATATATATATATATATATATATCATGAATAAATAAGCACGTGTTTTAGCATTTCTCTAAATGTTGCTCTTAGGGAGAACATAAGAGTTAGATTTTCTATATAATACCCGTATGTCCAAAGCCACTAAAGTTACATATAGACTTTTGATCATAAATAAATCCACGTTTTAGCATTTCCCTAAATTCTACTTCTAAAGAAAATGAAAGTGGGAAGGTTAAATTTTTTAATGGCACCCATATGTCGGAAGCTATTAAAGCTGAAGGTATAAAAAGTGGCAAATACACATTTCATTATAAATAAATACGAGTTTTAGTATTTTTCTAAATTTTGCCTGTAAATGAGTGAAAATTGACGGACTAAGTTTTCTGTTTTACGGGTACTGCTAAAGATGAAGGCATTAAAATTGGTATATAATTGTCTGGGAATATCAATCATGTTTATATTGGGTGTCCCAAAATTCATGCAAGATTTGAATTTCGCGCTATTGGTGCGGTAAAGTGTTGCCAACGAAAAAAACCGCGTGACAGCTGACAGTTGAGGGTTATTAAACACGAAAGAACAACGCGTTTTCATTGTTGAGCAATATTTTAAAATAATGAAAGTTTGGCAGCTACAGTTTACAATTTTCGTACAAAATATGGTCGGAATTGTGATTTAAATTCATCAACACTTCAACAAGTTGTTCAACACAAAACATCGAAGCAGCTCGTGAGAGTGTTGCTGAGAATCCAGGAACATCAATTCGGCACCGTGGTCAAGAATTGGACATTTCGAGAAGCTCTGTACAGCGTATTCTCACGAAATATTTGCACCTTTATGCTTACAAAGTTCAATTGACTCAATAACTGAAGCCTACTGACCACGCACAGCGAAGAGTGTTTGTTGAATGAATTATGGAATAACAACGCTGATTTTTCGGACAAAATCATTTTCAGCGATGAGGCTCAATCTATCTCATCTTGAGGGTTTCGTCAATTGTCAAAATTGTCGCATTTGGAATTCAGAAAATCCACGAGTGATTGTTGAGCATCCATAACGTGTCACTCTTTGGTGCGAAATTTGGACTGGAGGCACCATCGAACCATTCTTCTTCGAAAATGCGGCTGGTCAGGCAATAACAGTTAATGGTCCTCGCTATCGCGACATGATAATCCAGTTATTTGTGCCTAAATTCCAAGATATGAAAGTAGACGACAAGTGGTTTCAACAAGACGGTACCGCATGCCATACAGCACAAGAAACAATTCAATTACTGCATCGGCCATTTCTTGATCGTGTAATTTCCCATTTTGGTGATCAGAATTGCCTGACCAGATCGTGCAATTTAACGCTGTAGGACTTTTTTCTTTGGGGTTCTTTGAAGTCTAAGATTTCTGTCAGCAAGCCCACGACCACCCACGCCTTGAATAAGTAAATTAAGCGCTGTATCAATGATATTCAGCCACATTTATGCAAAACGGTTATGGAAAATTTCAACAAAAGAATGAGCATGTGCCAGCAAAGCCGTGGAGGCCACTTACCCAGTGTTCTATTTCATACGTAATCCTATACAGTATACCTTATGAATCAATAAAAAATTACAATTTTTAATTAAAAACCCGAGTTTTCTATCAAAATTACTTCTTGCGTGAATTTTGAGACACCCTTTATAATGAAAATAGTTTGCGCAGTGGCAGTGTAACGTGGCAGCCGATGAGAGCAGACTGTAATGCGCATGTGTCAATAAGAGCGATTTTACTGACAAACTTATAGTTGGGAGTTATCTGCTCTAAATTTTGCGAGAAACTAGAATATTCATCTACAGAAACTATTCAAATGATTCAGAACGATTTTGCAAACGATTAAATGAGTGTAACACGAATAAAGGCATAGTACAAACGATTTGAGGGTAGCCAGGAATTTGTAGAAGACCAGAAAATTCACATTTTCTTTAAAACAATTTTATCAAATTCGAAATCCGTGCGAGCAAAACGCCAGACAATTGTTAGTATCTGATGAAAATCTGCTAGGTTGGGGTGATTTGCATTTTTTGTATTTGTAAAATTTTCAAACTCTAGAGGATCTTAGTCTTCTTAAGAATTATATTATTGAATTTGGATGTAGGTTATCTTTGGAATTGTTTTTCATCAATTCCTTTATAATGCCGTACTTATAGTTGCCTTTCTTTTTTTCTTTTGTTAAAACATTAGAAATATTCGAGACTGAACCACAGCGAAGATCTTAGGATTGCCGTAAGGCGTTTTTGAAAACATCGAAGATGAGAACAACGCGCAAAAATTAATGGAAGAGATGAATATATAATAAAATGAATTTAAAACCTCCGGAAAAGAAGTCATACAAGATCATCATGTCAACCAAGGAAGAGGTTCACGGCAATTTCTCTAAACAGGCCAATAAAATGAAACGTTTCTACAATGCCAATCATATTTCCATTGTAGTGGGCAATAAATCCATAAAAAAAGTCATCGAGAATGTGCTGGAAAAAGTTATGGAATAGAACGAAACTAAAGATGAAAAGGTGTATGCATTAAATACACGTGGTATGTCTTGAAAGCATCGAACCGCTGGATAATTGGACTATAATACGCCTGCGCAAAAGAGGAGTTGGGAGTTAGATGCCGATGATTGAGCATATGTTATGTGAAATTGTTGAATTTGCAATGATTGAGCGAGTAGAACAGCGCATCTGCATAATATTTTGTGCGAAACTAAAACATTAGTCCACACGGATTATTCGGAAAGCTTTCGAGAACGATATAATGAGTTCAGTACGAATACAGGCGAGCTAAAAGAGATCAGGTAATCGGAAAATGTTGACGGTATACAAGCTACAATCAGCAAGGATAGGTGGTTATTGTTACCACAGTAAAAGGAACATCGTGCTTATGACTTGCTTCAGACTGTTCTCACATAGCAAACTTTCTCAAAAAAGTCCGGAAGCAAAAGCTCAGTCGTCCCGATGAAAGCGTCCTAGTTCGCCATGTTTGAAGAAGTGTGTAACATTTCAATCTGCTTACTTTGCAGGGCTCTGAAGCTACATGTGTTTATTCTTGCACTATTATTGTAATAATAATCTTTTGTATTATATGGCTCGTTATTTTTGGAAGAAACCACACATTGCAAGTAGGCTTTGTATTTTATATGTATATGTTACTATTTAGAGCTTACTCACACAGTATGTACATTTGTTTTGCAAATCGGATCTAAAGTTTATCAGGAAAATTTCTGACACGAAGAATGGTTACGAAATTCTTAGCTAGAAAAACATGGTGGCACTGCAAGATTTTCATTTTATGGGTAAAAGAAAATTAACATTTCAAAAAGGTATTTGTGTAGAAAGGCTTTTTGCACCTGATATATCCATGGCAGTTTGCCGTACAGTAACAAATAAAAACATCCATAAGTTTATTTTTATTGTAGAAATCTTTTTGTTCCCAAATAATGTGGTTGTTTTACAGAAAAAAAATAATTTGTACAAATTAATTTTAAGTATTTTTATATACTAATCATTCCTTTTTCTAAATAATTTTTGCAACGAGGAAAAAGTAAAGCTTAATCCAATAAAATGAAAATTTAATCTTTTAAAACTAATACAACAAAGGTTAATCAATCTGACCCCTTCTTTAAAAAATGTGACTACCAATTGGTTGAGGTAGATAAGTACAATATAAAGCCTATACTGCTCAGCTGTCACCTTTACCTTTCTGCGCCACACCCTATTTTTAAAAACAGGGCTCTGACGGCCGAGTACTGGCGATATAAGCACAGACACATAAATTGGTCATAATGCAAGGTCCAAATGTAATCCTCGAAAGAAGCGTTAAGAATAAAACAATCAAAATTTTGAACAGGCGCAAAATTGTATCTATAATGATCTCCCAGTACCAGATTACTCTTGATCAAGTCGCGATAAATAATGTCCTGGAACTCGTTTGAGTTAGAGGGCATTCTGGCATATATGATAACGAACGCGCAGGTAGTATGGCAAGGTAAGTCTCGGAACAACCATTCTGTAGTCCCGAGCCACCATTCCCACTATCATTAACCGCACTCTGCACACTAATAAATCAAGAAACCCACAATTGACATTGTAGTAGATGAATGAAAAAGCATATGTAGATGCAGAATGGACCTTGTAGCAGACTAATCCTGCCAAGAGTGCAATTTAGAGGATGAGGGGCAGAGCACGTTCTTTGCGAATATCTCGCGCTTGCTCCAATTAGAGGATCCATGTTGGGGGAGTTCTGGCCTAACACGGTCATCATCAACGCCATCCCTCTGAAGAACATCTTTAAGTTGATCCAAAGGATTGGTTGGGTTGACTGATGGATATATGGGCGGAGGCAGCGGAGGAAGTAGTAGAATGACCCCAATTAAGGCCTAAGTGCACGTGACTTCGGTTACCCCCCACTTTATATTTAGAATTCAGAACAGACACACAAACAATCTCGAAAAGGACAAGTTTCTAGAAGCAAAGGCTAGCTTTAGCTTCCAAGAAGTTAACGCGTTATGATGGAATTTTTAAAATTTAAATATTATATATTAAATATTAAAATAGATCCTTTATAGGATCTCCAGGTTGAACAACTAATGAAGATGAAATACCACTAAAAATGAGAACAGTGAGAGCATGGAAAATAAGAACCCTACCGAAGTATGGCAATTCGAATATATAAAACACAAAAAGATATACTCGCATTCAGTGAAATAAGAGATGTATGGAGCGGAGCATCTGGGATAATTAACATAGTAGCAGTAATAATTGGAACCGCAGGATTTGGAATAATCACAGAGAGAGTAAAAATAGTAACCAACCCAAAATACACAATAATAATTCAAGTTTATATACCCACTAGCGAATACTAAAATGTGTACAGGGAGAATTGTACCTAATAAGAATGGGAGATTTTAATGCGATGGTAGGAGAAAAATCTGGCGGAAACATAGCCGAAAATATGGATTTGGAAAAAGAAATCAAAAAGGCTGGTTGAGGTCTGTGCAAGGCATAATTTAATAATCGCCAACACATTTTTAAACATCTCGCTCGTAGAAGATAGAAAATTCCGGGAGAGAATAAAAACATCAAATACATATTCATCCTAGTAAAACAAAGATTCAAAAACCAAATCAAAAACCACAAACGTTATTCAGGGATCGTCACAATTAATGATAATAATTTGGTTGTGATGGTATGCAAATTGAAATTAAAAATTAGAAACAGCATAAGATGACTGGAAAACTGGAAAAACCAAAAGAAAGTAAGATAAAAGAAATATTAGAAAAAATCGTCCAAAAGATTTCAGAAAAATAAATACAACGGAACAATGTAGAACAATCATGACAAAACATAAAAGAGAGTATTATAACAGCACCAGACGAAATACTTGACAGAGAAAAAGAGAAAAGAAACCTTAGATAACAAAGAAAATAATATAATGGATAAAAGAAAGAAAGAAAGAAATTTAACAATGAACTAGAGAACTAACAAATAGACTAGAGAATAGACCAGAATAAAAGAAAAGTATATACAAGAAATGTGCAAAGAAGCAGACGAACTACTTAGAGCAGGAATATTATGGATATTGTGGACAAAGATGGGAAAATCATACTAGAATAAGATGAAATTGCAGTAAGGTGGAAAAAATAAAGAGAAAATACGGTAAAGTAGAAGCCGAAGAGGAAAAAGAGGAAGACGAGATGCCCGATATAATCTATGTATATTATAAAAGCGGAGTAAATAAAGTTGTAAGGATAGACTAGATACTCTCTGAAATAATGGACGTATAAGAAAAAATAATAAACAGGAATAGCATTGGAAGACTTTACTATTAATATAATAATAATAATTCCAAAAAAGGAACAGACAAATGTGAAAACTGTTGGATAATTAGCCTAGTATTACATATTAAGAGAAATTGTGTACAGAAGAATAGAACGGTTAATAGAAGGAGATCAGTTTCGGTTTAGCAGAAAGTCGCGTATAAGAGAAGTGATTAGCGACAATAAACTTAGTAAATCTACTGACCAGTGAGACAAGCAAAACAGTAATTATACGAAGTTATATTTTCTAAGAACAAAAGATTACTAACATCAAATAAAATCTCAATAACTAGGAAAAAACAGCCGATAAAACTTTTGCGTGGAATATAGCACTTTACGTGAACGATCGGTATTAGTGAAAGGAAGACTATTGACGCTTTCGAGATCTGGTTGTATTGAAGCATTTTTAGGTGAGAAAGAAATAAGAGAAAGAGTACAGGAGAACGGAAGAATTGTAAATAGTATAAGAAAAGAAAATACACGTTAATGGGGCAATGCACGTTGAAGAGCGAGGCTACAATATTTATCTCAGATCATAGAAGATATGCAGTCCTTAGTCACACTGAATTGAAAATGCTAGCTAAAAATAGTAACATATGGAAGTAGTTAGTGTAGAATCGGACCATTCTAGTAGATTAATAATTGAATTAGGAATGGAAAGCATTTTTTTTATTGTTTTACTTGACTAAGTTTTGTCTTTATTATTTTTTATATGCGTTATAAGAATTTTTCTATAGTTTTTTAATGTCTTTTTTATTAGTTTGGTTTAAAATGAAAGTTCTTTATTTTTATTTGATTGTATACAGGTTAATATACTTGTTTTTATTTTTTGACTTTATTATTTAACCTGGTCTGTTAGTTTTTTGTTGTTTATGTTAATAATATTTAGTTGTTTTTATTATGCTTGCTTTTGTATTTAATTTTTTTATGCTAAACAGGGAGCATTCACTACAGAAAGACGTGTAGGTTTTCTTAGTCCATTTCTTGGTTGATTTTTGGTCCAGTTTGATAAATAATACACAGTATGTTTATTATGCTATTTTATTGGGAATGGAGTACATCCTTAGTTAGTTCATCTTAATGCTAGTGTGCTCTACTAATTCCGTGGTTACGGGGGCCTAAATTAATTACAACTATACCAAAACCGCCATGCTTGCAAATTTTTTAGTTCAAATTTGTGTCGGGTTGTCCAGAGCAGCACTTATCGCAAGAAGAGTGAGCTTACGCCTTCTTGATCAGTGGAAGGTGCGACAAAGAGCCCTGGGGGGTGATGCTGCATCTCGTCACGCAGTGGGAGTTCTGAGAGTGGCCGCGGTTTTGGCAGTGTTGCTGGCACAGCAGACCTCGGTTAAGCCCTGCTCCATTGAGTGGCAGCACGGCACTGCTGATGACAACGGGTTGAGGCACCGGTATGGGCTGAGGTACAGGGATGGGTTGGGGTACAACTATGGGTTGGGGTACAACGATGGGTTGAGGCACAGCAATGGGTTGCGGGACAGGTACGGGGTGCGGTACAGGTACATTTTTTTGTACAACTACAGTTTGGTGTCCATGTCCACCTCGGCGCAAGCCCTTGAGTCCAGAGTTAAGCCCAGTGCCGTACCCAGACTTGTATCCAGAATCTAAGTAGTCGTCCTGTTTAACGTTTCCGGCTAAAAAATTGAAAGGGCGCGATGGCTTCAGTCTTGGTCAAAAATGTTTTGTTGAAGTACTTACCTTCACATGCGTGCAGTAGGAAGACAAAGCTTCCAAGGAGAAGAAGGGCTGCTGCGTTCATTTTTGCTTGATGAGCTGAAAAAACTTTGTTTTGTGTTTTTTATTTTTAAGGGAAAATTTAAGAAGTGCATAAGGGTGTTAAAAATAACTTAAAGATATATAACTAGTTCTTGTGTTGCTTTACTTACCTTACTTGTTGAGATGCCAACAAATTGTGCTTTCTGTTCGGATCTGCGGCCTTTTTATATCAAAAGTTAGGAGCAGTGTTTTTGATTTTCTGCTTAAGTTGGTACAAATACTTAGTAGTCAAAACAAAGCATAAGTCACTAACCATCAGTTGAGGCAGTCACAACATAAACAATGTCATGTTTGTTGTGAACGGAAAGAAAATTTATTATGCCAAAAATAATTTGCGGCAAGTAAAAAACAAAAATAGAAAAATACGCGAAAAATATATTTCTGTTATCTGTAATTTTTCAGTTGTTTGGGCATTGTAAGTGCAGTGGCAAAACAGTTCTTTGGCATGGCGTTGCGAATGAGTTTTTTTTTATGTAGATATCGAATTAACAAATTGTACTATATAGTATATTCAGTACAACGGAAATAGAATTTTGAACCCTCAAACTGGATTTAGAATTACAAGATAGAAAAACACGTAAAGAACACATATACATGCATATAGTGGAGCAACGCAATAGTCATGGTTAAAAAAGTGATGCCTTGTATTGGAATTCCCATACGTATGGTAGAATTACAAGAATGATACTAAGTTCTAATTCAATGAGCATCCAGAAACACAAACTAATTTTGATGTTTGGTGCAGAATGAAAAGGAATTTGATTTAAGAAAATATTGCCACAATATTTGCTGGAGATTTTCTAAGAAATCAATTTCAACTGATCAAATGGGATCTGAATAATATTGAGAATATGCGATGATGGACTGTCATCAATCCCCATGTAGTATTTTCTCACTTTCTATTCATCACAAGTGGTTACATTTTCTGCACAGCCCTGTACATAGTAGCGTAGTTAAGATCAAAACACAAATTTTGCTGATTCATTTGATATTCGATTACTATTACGGTAGATAATTTTTCGTTTTAAGGTTTTGCTGTTGAACGATGGATTAGTTAGAGAGTAAATTTTATTAAACTGCTTTTACTGGTATTTTTTTAATTTATTTTAACCTTCTTCTAAGTAACTTAACGGTCTTATTCACTTAGAACCTTGGAAGATGAAATACGGGACTTGGGTGTGAATTATAAGAAACAAATATTTAAAAAAAACTCTTAAATTTCTCTTAATCTTTTATTATTTAAAAAATGATGCAAAATATAGATAACTTAAGAGGTAAATTGATATGATATAATGTGGGAAAAAGGCAAACACATACTCAAGACATGTTGAAACAAAGAAAGAGTGACTGAAATATTAAATACTTGTAATTATCAAAACAATCAGCAAAAAACAAAAAATTATAGTTATTAAAAAATAATACAAAAAATGATGGCAACATTTGATAATAAATTATACCAGCAATTAAATACAGGAATATTTGGAGATTTAAATGGAAGATAAGAAACAAACCCGACATATTTAAACCAAATTTTAAGTTCGGAAAAGATAATTTAGAAACCAATAAATGAAGTTTTACGAAACGTATAACTGTAGATAAAAAATGTTAATTAGATAGCTATAAATATTTTTTAGCTAGGAAGAAAAACAAGACAAAAATAAGAGCATTAAGAGAATGAAAATCCGTTTCTCTTTTAGCACTCCTCTCTTACTCAGTCTCCAGTATATCAATATATATTTTTTTGATAGATTCATCTTAGTCTTTCGTAAGCATTATGCTGAATATTCATAGTTAGGATGCAGGATATTGGATAATATGGAGGTAAGGGACGAATGAATGAAAAGAAAAAAGATGACTTTAAAAAAGATTTAATTGAAATCAAGGTTCAAAACGAGCAAGTGAGAAAAGAGAATCAAATACTGAAGAAAAATATATTAAAGCAAGATAGAAGAATGGAAAAAATGCAAAAGAGGTAAGGAAAGAAATATAAAAATACACGGCGTTGAGGTACGAAAGGATGAGAGCGATTTACAATTGAAAGAAAAAAAAGTGAGGATAATTCTAAGAGTCACGGAAATAACAATGAGAACGGAAGATGAAGTAAATGAGATCAGAAGAATTAGGAAGCAGCAAGAGGGTAAACGCAGACAAATTATGATGGAAGTGAGAAATTAAAATAAGAAAACGGAAGTACTTAAAGCGACAAAAAAACTAAAGGGAACAAAAATTTACATGGACGAAGATTATTCGAGAAAAATACAAAACAAAGAAAAGAATTGGTAAAACATATGAAACTAATTAGAGCTAAAACACGTTTGGCTGCCATGAAATACAATAAACTAATTGTAAATGGTGAGGCCTGCTTTCTGGAGCGATTAGAATCATTTGAAAACTATGAAAAGGTAAGAAGAAGAAGAAGAGGAAGCGATAGAGGGAGCAAATGAAAGAGAAAACAAAAGGCAACGAAGTTTTACTCAACACGAAAAAGGCACAAAAATAGGGAGAGGAATATAGAAAGAAGGACAGAACTCTGAGCCAAAGATCACCAGGAAGTAACACGAGACAGACTTCTGAATATTGCAAAAAGAAGAAATACTTTAAAAAACTAATAGCGTGTAATAAAGGACAGGATAAAGAAAACGACACAGGTTAAGGAAAACGTAAACGATAAAGTAAAAAAATAGCACAAGTATAAGCAAGATGGAAAACTTGGCAAAGGAAGGTAAACGTTAGTAATGGGAAGGGAGAACAAAACAAAAATAAGATTATGAAACTTGGGATTTGGAATGTACGAAGTACTTATGCAGAAGGAGCGCTAAAACACCTACAGAAGAAAATATATACGGTATATAAAAACTAGCCTTGTAGGAAACAAAACAAAAAGAAAATTTTATAGTAAAAACAGGAAAATACGTATATTTCAATAGCGGTGGAACTAGAAGAACGTTAGGAACAGGTTTTTCGTAGCAAAAGATTATATTAATGCACAATTAAAGATTTTAACGCAATATCTGACAGAATGTGTTAATTGCAAATAAAATTAGAAAACAAAAATAGAAGAGGCCATAAGAAATACATCGATAAAAACAATATCACAAAGGAGGAAGTGTAAAGAATGCAGAGATGAGATAACAAGGAAAAGATAAACTAAAGAAAAGATGCTACAAACTGGCATATCTGAAGATAAACAAAAATATGAAGAAAATAAAATATGCGGGGCACATATAGAACAGAAAATAAGGAAAATAGAAGTATTCGTAAATAAAGAAATTAAAAAAATAAAATGCAACAGGAAAACTCAGTATATAAGAGGCAAAGAAGGAAAATTAATTATTTATGATGAAAATATATTAGTAAGATAGAGAGAACATTTTACCGAACGGGAATGATAATGAAATAGATAGATAAACAGAAGAAGAGGAAGAAAGTAGAAATCAAGACGAGGGAAATATACCACCGCCAACAATAGAAAATATAAAAGAAATTATACAAACACAAAAAATGGCAAAAGCCCAGGAAAAAACGGTATTCATGTGGTGTATAGTATGGAGACTTGCTCACACAAGCAATCCATCAAATGGTAGAAAACATGTGGAGATGAAAGAAAATGCCGAGAGAGTGGGAAATAGCCCAGTTGGTACCTATTTACAAAAAATCTGGTGTGAACATCACACGACTTTCCTTATCCTATTATATATATATATATATATATATATATATATATATATATATATATATATATATATATATATATATATATATCGGCCTGCGCTGCCTTCGTCCCAGAACTTGTTATTTTAAAAAAGGACGAGGCGCGAGTCCAACACTCGAAAGCTGATTAAAATAAACAGTACAAGACAATAATTAACTCGTACTTACAATTTTGCTACGTCACTGAAGGTAACCGTGCGAGCTTGGTCGCACAGCCTGCGTACTCCCTCCTAGCGGCCAAGCGCTCCCCCCCGTCCTCCCGAAGTCGGCCCGGTAGCTCTCCGAGCGCACTGTGATTGGTCCGTTTAATTAATATTTAATCGGCTACAATTTATTTATTTGACCTTGGATCAAAAAATTTCATTTTACTTTTTTGTTCGTCTCGGTTTGATCTATCCAGTAATATAAATTTCCCGAAATATTTTATGAACACCCGGTATGTTAAAAATCCTGAGTTTCAATTTTTTTTCGAGTTCCTATTTTACCAACTTTTATTTTAAATTCATGTTTATCTCATGATAATAAATCATTTTTATTCTCATAAATTTTTTGTATCTTCAACCGTTTAGATACGCGACCGCTTTGAGACCGATTTTGCGACCTTGTGACCAAACGGCACGGCCGATTTTTACCAAAAGCTTCGCACTGCGTCCCCTACCTACAAGTAACTTGCATACCAAATTTAAAGTCTCTAGCTCTTACGGTTCTAGATATCTTGTTTACTGACAGACAGACACACACGAACCAATGGCTAAAAAAACTTTTTTGGTGTCCTGAGGCTATATTTCGTCCAGAAATGTGAAAAACTGGGTAGGTCAAATTACCGCCGATTACATTAAAAAAGAAAAAAAGAGGGTTGCCAAAATTATGGAGGTATTGCCCTATTGGACAATCTATATAAGATAATGGCAAAAGCGATAGAGGAACAATTAAGGAGTATGCCGAAAAGGTAGTAAGAGAATATTAAAGCGGATTTAGATCCGGAATATGCTAAAACATGCGCAAAGTATGCCAAATATGGAAAGACATATATGGTGTTGGTAGATTTTAAACAAGCCTACGACTCTGTAAATCGGAAAATTTTTCAAGGTAATGAGAGAACTAGGAGTTTTGATATAGCTAGTAAATCTAACAAAAATGAGCCTAAAATCTACTAAAAGCGAAATAAAACTCCAGCAAGACTTCTAAGAGCTTCGAAACAGGATGTGCGTCTAGGAAAACTAAAATACATCTATATAAAATAATTATAAGACCAACTGTACTATATAGGAGAAGTGTCGATGTTCAATAGAAAAGAAAAAGTGAAAATATATACATGGGAGAGAAAAATACTGACAGGGATTTTCGGAGCAAAGAAGGAAGAAGATTTCCAAATAAGAAGAATTAACGAAGAAATAAAGAATTTATTCCGAGAAGTAGAGTTAAAACAGCAAGACTGAGATGGCTAGGAGTTCTATAAAGACAAACAGAAGATAAGATTTTCAAGAAGTTAATGGATGCAAAACCTAGGGGATGCCAGAAGAAAAGGAAGACCGAGAAGGAAATGGTTAGACGCAGTTAAGGAAGACCTAGGAAAAAAAGAGATCCAGGACTGGAAGACTCAAACAAAAGATTAGGAGAGAGAGAGAAATCACCAAACTATGGGCCTAAATGGCTGTATGTAGCAATTGTATATATAATTTTGATCTGATTGGTGAGCTTGATAGGTTTTCTTGGGAGCTTTAACACTTCTTTTGCTACCATTTCAAAGCTAGGAACTTTTCTAAGATTTACATCATCAATTTTATTTATAACTCTCTTTATGAGAGATCAGTGTACCTTTTTACTTTTTTGTACAGCAACCTCATCTAGTATTTGCTTTTTATGTGCATTGTGATCTTATATATATGTTCCGAGTGTTCACTAGGACATTGAACCTTGTACAGTGTCTGTATGATTGCTATTCTACAAGGGAAGTCAAAAATTATCCGCGCTTAATTTTTCAATTTGTTACCACAAACGTGGGGGTTGAAAAAATGGGTCATTTTTCTACATAGCCCTTTCTTTTTAATGCACTTGGTGTAGCAGTCCACACGCTTGTGTATTCTCTTTAAGAAGAATGTTTTCAGTTGGTTGCCCAACCATTTATGCATTGCTTTTTAATTCTGGTTCGTAGTGATGGAGCCACGTTTCGTCTTCTGTGACTATTCTGCTCAAACATTCTTTATTTTTATTGTTGCAGTAGAGTAAGCGTTGGCGGACGTTTATGCAGCAAGCCCTTTTGGCACCCATTTTGCACAGACTTTATGGATTCCAAACTTGCTGTGAGTAATTTGATAGGTAGTACTGTGAGTAATCTACAGAGAACACGCTATACTGTCGATGGTAACTCACAGTTTTGCTAGAACCATTTCTTGAGCGTACTGAATCTTCTTTTGCACTTTTTAATCCGTTCATATACTCTTTTACATGGTAGAGCATTGTCTCCATATTATGTTGCAAGTCTCTGATGTATTTCAGCCCTTATTATACTTTTTGATGCGAGAAATCGAATCGTTGGTCTTTATTCCTTCTTAGAAAAGTGATGTCAAGGTTTTTGATAATGTGATCACAGTAGTATCAAATCTAAACGTGCATGCGACCTAAAAATGTGTTATGGCTCATTTTTTACTTTTCGACATAGTTTTCTTTATACCGCTGTCCATGATTGATAGTCTTAGGCACGTGCTAATTGTTTTTTTCTCTTTTTTTAGTTGTTATCTCGGGTTGCTTAAATTAGTTTTATATTGTGGAGTTCAGTTATTAGAATAATTGTCTCTTTCGGATAGCCATTCGAAGACCTTTTGGTCCTTGACTGTTAGATGTTTTTGACGAATTTTGATACTTTTATGTAGTTTTTCTTCACGTTTAAATTGTTTGAAACTTTTTAGTTTGACGCATCTCATTATCCGCATTTGTTTCTATACTCTTTGGATGATGTGCTCATGCAAGTTTAAAAATATCGCTAAGTGATCAGAGCACATTTATCTACGAGGGTCATTCAATAATTAAAGAGACAAACTGACCTGGAGCAAAAACTGTTTATTTCTACAAAACAAGACTTTTCCTACTTTTCAACATAATTCCCCATCAACATTTATGTACTCGTCCCAGCGGGTTACTAGCTTTTTTATACCCGCTGCAAAGAACTCTTTCTCTTGGTGTCGGAGCCAATTTCCCACAAATTTCTCTCTCATGGCTGGCTTCACCTTCTTCAAAAGCATATCTAGTATTGGCTTTTAATTGTTTGCTGTTCCTCGAGATAATTCGAGTTTCAAGTGAGGAAGTTGAAAGTTCAATAGGCCGGCCAGAACGGTGTTCGTTAGACATTGATTCTCGACCACTTTTGAACTATTCTACCCACTTGTAAAAAAATCCACGGTTCATACAACTTTCACCATACACTTTAGTCATTGTAGAGTATACATTAGCTGGTTTTTCACCTTCAGCAATCAAAAAAATGAACGTTGTTCAACCAATGTGGAATTTTCAAGGAGACTCGACATCGTTTCACTTAATTTTAAGGTTATAAACAGAGCAATGTTTGGAGTAAGGGTGGTGGAACTGATTAAAGGCAGATAGTCGGAAAATTTTGGCTAAAAGAAAACTTGGTAGGTAATATGTCGTGGACAAACGAACAAAGCTTATGCCGTCACAACGCTTTTCGGACGCACTTTTAATTGGCACTTCGGACATCTATTCCTAATCAAATTTTGATTTTGTTGTACGTCGGGAATTTCAGACGTACTGGTTTTGTAGTGAGAAAGGTAGGAGAAAGACCTCGGAGTGCGCGTTCATTGATGCAGTAAGGCGTTCTATTTTGCAGTCTCCGAGGCTCTTGTCTAGCCTTACTGTACGGCAAGTATTGCACCAAGACTTTAATTTTTGTCTACCCGAGATGGTTGTTGTATAAGAACTTTTCGAATAAAATTGTTGTTTTCTGTACAAACAAAGCGCATTTACAATTGTCGGGATGCGTTAAATAAAATAAATAAAACTTTTCTCATGGGAGTGATAGGCCTTTCCATGGCGAACGCGTTACTGTTTTGTATGCGCTGAGTAAAGATCCTCAATGTAGTTTAATGTGAAAATGTTTGGTTACAACAGGATGGTGTTACAGACCACACAGCAAGAGTTTCCCTCCAAGTGTTCGTGAAATATTTCCTGGACGCCTAACAACTTTTTCTCAACACTTATCCAGCCCGTTCATCGGATCTCGCTCTACGTGACTTCTTCCTATGGGGAAAAACATGTTCATGGGACATTCTAAGTCCTATGAAATGCAAATGCTTGGCCGATATCCTCTTTAAAAACATTGAATTAAAACTACCAGTTCTTTACTCTATAAAAATAAATTTTGCGTAACTCTTATCTTTTTTTAATTCAATATGAAGAATAGGGAGGAAGTTTACCCTCAGTCTGTATTAAATTTTGAAAAATAAGTAAATAGTTGATATTTTATTTTTTTCTTTTCTTTTTAATCAACAAATCTTACGGTAATCAATTATGTACATGGTGTTACCATAAATTCTGTTAAAAAATTGTCTTCTAGAAGAGTAACCATTATGCCAACACTATAATTTTTGTTGTTTTTATTTTTTTGGTGATTTTTTTGAAGATGAACTGTACTTTAACATTGGTCTCGCAACTGTGAAAAAGGAGGCATGTAATCGTCGTTGTAACATTTCTTATAGTACGAGGGGCGTTTAAGTTCCAAGGCCCCCAAATTTCTATTTTGATAACTTAATATTTTTGTGAGACACTCGAATTTATGGCAAGACTGGGTATTATTTTTTCATAGTCGAAGAATGGATGCAGGAAGAGTTCAAGGTCATTTTATTAATTGCTCCGTAATCAGTTGAATATTAGCGGTTTTCAGAAATAACAGCAAAAGACATACGTTTTACTTTGCCAATTTATTGAAAAATGAGAGCAGATTTTTACATCGTTTTGCGGCTGTGCCCTATTGTCGCTAATTGCTGAGCTTGCATACTGTAACTAGAAGAGAAGAGCATCGCTTGTTATGCGCTGAATTATAGCTTATGGGGGCCGCGACCCTTTCCCAAGTTTTTGGCGGGTGTAATGATACAATTCGTTAGGCACTTGGAATCCTTGGCGTGGCCCTTATTTTCGCAGAGCTGTTGGCACAGTAGAACGGATGGGTTGCGGCGCAGTGGGCGTATGATCTGCGTTGGGCCGTGTTTAGACTGACGTCCATGCACAGGTTGTGCGCCCCAAGACACGGGCTTACGCACAGGCCGCCCAGTTATGGTTTGAAGCACCGGTTCATGCAGAGAATTGTAGACGTCTCCTGTAAACAAAATGCTCGTGATTTTTATGATAGGAAACATCGCAGCTAACACCTACCCCCAGATACATGAAGCACAAAGAGACAGCTTCCTAAGAGGAGGAAGATCATTGGGGACAGTAGACTCATCTTTGCGTGGAAACTTACAAGTAAAAGTTACACAAAGTTAAATATTCAATTACTAATATTAGTCAAAAGGTATTTGAAATGAAATAAAAAGAGTCGCTTAATCAATTTATAATTCTATTATGCTTATATGATGTAGAGCTTTGATTGGGCTATATAATTTTATTATACATACCACACTTGCTGGATGTTTAACAAATTTTGTTTTCTATTGTAGCCAGTCGCACTTTTATACTAAAATTTCGAGAATAGTGTTTTTATTTTCACACCAATATTGATATAAGTGTGATAGGGGAGATTTACATAATCATATCTGATAGCTGCACCACAACAGTCACAATATCAACAGCACTGTTTTTGTATTGAAAATGTGAAATTAATAAACCATCTATGTCTTTCTTATTAGTAAAAATTGATTGTTTTTCAATACTTATGTTGGTGAATAGAAAAGGTCGTTGCAAGATTTTTTCTCTATTTAGGCATGATTTTTATTTTGCTTTATATTACTGTGTTGCTTGGGTTGCACACTATCTACAATTTCTGGGTAGAAATTCTATCGCTGCAAGTTCTACAAGTGACAAACTATTGCTATTCTAAATTTTAAACTGGAAATCGTAACTTCCAAAATGCTCATTGAGTACTGATGAACAAAACTACGTATGATCAGTGTTCGTCAAAATTTTTGAATATTATTAAGCAAAAAGCTGCGCTTGCCGTATTCCTAGACTTAGCATTCGTGTGTGGTGAGATAGAAAGGCCCTGCACCTTATAAACTGTTACTGTCACGTCAAAACATGACTGACGATGCTTGTTGCAAACAGTTTAGACGTGGAAATCCAGAAAAACATATTCGTATTAGGCTGTAAATCGGTTAAAAACTAGATTCGTGCGTAGGAGATTCGACAAATATTGTGCCATCGGGATATCACTGTTGTTTTGAATTGGAAAAAATTAATTAAAAACTTTTGTTCTGAAATAGCATCATTTTTGAATCGATCTAAAATGTCAGAAAGCTTACGCAAGGGCAGCGTATAAAAGTGTAGGCTCAATTTCATCTTGAAGTTTCTTACTTTTCTGTGCTACCTTAAATTTTTTTGGGGGGCGGGGGGGCACCCAATCTTACTGCAAGGGCTTATTGTGCCTACTAACATACAGCTTAGGTACTACGACGTCACATACACCCATGAGTTTCCAGGGAGACTCGAACTCGCCCGCTCTGGGCTCGAAGATACAGAAGCAATGCTCGTGACCGCATTTTAGATAATAAAATTAATTTGTTTGTTTATTTAATTTTTATGGTCTAAGAAATATGAAATTTTTCCAATTTTTGGTGTTTGTTCTTTGTCATTTAGAATAGATTTTATTTCTCAATTATGACTTCCCCAGAAAGAAGGTTTCTCTTCTCGTGGCAAAAACAACTTTTTCTCAATAGCGTGTAAATATCCTTTGATTTAAGGTTGATCCTGCTGGCAAGTAAGAAATTTCCCTAACCAAGCTTTTGTGCTCAGCCGACCTTGAACTTCACCATCGGATATAGTTTTTTGATCTGACCGCACTCAAAACACGATTTTCCCAACAAAAACCGACATGAAAAGAAAATCATAAACAACTAAATCTAATGGCGCATTCTTTTTTTTAATTATTAATAAATAAAAAAAAATGTAGGGGATGATCGAATGGGGCTTTAAATTTTGTGTATAGTAGTCGGCTTGAAGAATTATATCTAATAGTAAATTACAATTGATTCCAATCTAATTATTTAGATGTTCCATTGCTTCACTTTACCTCTTTTTACACTCCTGCCCCTAATTTATTTTTATTATTTATTTTACTATTTTTTATAACTTTTAATCTTGACGTGCATAAATGTCACTTGGTTAAACCTCTTCTATTGTTGTGTAATGCTTCTAATCTTTGAACTACGGTATTGGTTAAATATTTTGTCGTATCGTGGCGTATTGTCTACCGTTGTAATTAATTCCATTTTTTGGCTTTTGATCACATTTTGTTTGGAAACTGCCTCGGCTGTGGTAAAAGTCAAATTTGCTATTTTTCTTTCAAAGGAGTAGTTGCATGTGCTCAGTAACAAGAGACGCTATCTTCTATCATACAAAATTGAACTTGATCTACTATAGCAAATGGTACCCAACGCAATTATGCTAATTTTCCTATATTTAGCAGACTGGTGAAGAAATCCAACTGATTGGACAAACTCATGTATACCAAATATCGACCACTGGCTCTAAATTAGCAGTATCAACTTTAGTCAGAAAAAATAAAAGAGAATGCATCTTTTTGCCCAATTCTATCTGGGCTTTTTCTAAAAAGGTAGGAGCAGAAGTTTTTTCTTGACAACGCGTTTATACAGCCTTTCACTATGCAGATAGCGTTGGAGAGTATTCTTTATTCTTTCTGACACCTGCACCAGTTCCACCACTGTTTTTCTAGGATTCTAAGAGCTTTTCTTACTACTGCTGATTTTGTTTGTTTCTAGAGACCTCGAAAGCCCAGTCTTGCAGTGTTGATCAATAATCTCTTCTTTTTAATTAATAATATTTACTGTTGAAAATTGTATTTCTCAAAACTAATTGCTTATTGCAGCCTGGCTGAACTCATCTTTGCATCCAGGTGAATGTGATATGGTTCAAACCACATTAAACTGTTCATAGATGTTTGTGAATGTTATTTAGCTGTAAGCAGTTTATATAATAAATACCAACTTTCACTTAGTGTCTCTTTGACACAACTCTAAGATTACGGGTCGATGTGACAATAATGTAATTGTTATTTATTTTTTGTTCGCCAAAAATTGGTTTGTAAAAGATTAATTCTGAGTTTACATGTATTAAATTGTAGTTAAGTCATAACAACAAAATTTTACAAAACTACAACTACCAACGATGTAATTATTTAGGTTCAAAGCTATATCGTTCTTATAAATTTATGAAAAGCATCAATATTATAAATCAGTGCTAATTAAGATTAACAAAATGACAATATTGGTATATTGTGATATTTACGAACACTTTTGGACATTTGATGGGAAACTAAAAATATAAATTTTTTTTTCAAAACAACGAAAAAGTAAAGCTGAATTTTGAAACACATTTTGAAAATACTGGCGGTTGAATAAACTTGAAAAGCAAAGAGGGGAAACCAACCATTAAAGTATCATTTGGATTTCTCTAACAGCTTAAATCTGCATAAAGAAAAAGGAAAAATTAACAAAATAAGTTACATATAATAAGAGGGTGGAACATCTGAAATAAAACCGGTATTATAAGGGGAAGAAAATAAGGAAGAAATAAAATTACTAGGGTCTATGCAAGGAAGTTTGTGAAGAAAGCATAGAAAAAAGAGTCGAATAAGTTGGATTTAGAGCATAGTTTTGAATTTTGAAGTTCGTTGTCTTTTTCTAGAAGTTAACAAAATAAAATTAAAAATTGAGAATTATATAAAAAATATCAAAAATTTAATTGAAATTATTTTAGATGTTTGTGCATCTGTAAATTTTGAATGTTGATTATGGTAGTTTTAATCATTCCAATTATTTACTCGTTGAATCTAGCATTTAAACCAAAAAAGGCTAACAAAGAAGGTGTGACGTAATAAATAACAAATTGAAAAAGCAAAAAATATTTTTAAACTTGTTTATTTCTGATCTTCAAATTCAGCCGCGAAGAGCAGAGTAACAAGAGCAACAAAATATGTTTTCGTCAAACCGTTTTAGTTGGATATTTGTATTTTGACTGTTGCGTTGCAAATTAGCGGGTACGTAGTTGGTTTATTACCACGTGACTCGGCAAGAGTTCTTGGCTGTGAGTATAAAAAGCGCAGCCCTTAGCGAATCGCACATCAGTCTCAACTGTTGAAGAATACAGGTATGTGTTCTAAGCCACCGTTTGTGTGATATCACAGTCCTTACTTTACAGCTATTCTAAACCATGAAATTCCAACTGTTCATCGCCTTCGTGGTTTTGGCCATCGCCTTGGCGCAGGCAGGTAAGTGAACGCGTTTATTGCTGTAAGCTTTGATAGTTAACGTAGAGGTTGCTTCTGTAAAGGAGACATAGGATCTATTAAGGGATCGTTGGGTAACAAGCCATTGCGGACTATTAAGGGAGGCTCAGTCTTGCACGGCAACGTCCGTCATGCCAGGCCGCTGCCAGTGATCAAGGTTGCCAGGCTACCTTCCGCAGCGGCAGCGTGCATCCAGGACTGCAGGAACAACGGCACATCCACCAACTCCAGCTGTGAATTGACTTGCAACATTAAGTACGGCGTAAACGCACCGCTCCGTGGTGGCTGGAAAGCCTAAGCTGACTTCCTATTCTTGCTGGTTTTGTAATTAATAAGGCGATTGGTAACCTGTGATATATTGCTTTTTTCCATATATCACATGTCACCGATGATGTAATACTAACGCATCCAATAAAACTGGCGAACGCAACTGACTTGTCCATAATTTACATTATAGCAAAAAGTCATTCTACTCTTAGTTGTTAACATTCTAGGTCAAATATCAGTTTATCAACATTTGAAAATAAGAATACGTTGAAATTATAATCGCATTTTAATTATCACAATTGAAAAACTGGCCTTAGAATCTTACATAATTATGAAGGTAATAATTTAAAGAAATTTTAAACAGATAAAAACAAAAAATACATAAGAGCATAAAGTCTATTAGAGACATAAAGAGACTTGACATGTTTTTAATAAAACAACTGAGCGTTTGAAAATGGGAGATGGAAAGAGATGCTAGAAACGTTCTCTTTACATTGTAAAAGTGAAAAAGAGGAAAATGATTGCATCCAAGAACAAAAAAAACTATAAAGTCAAACAATTAATGGAAAAACAAAACAGTAGAACAAATAAAAGGAAAGAGGATTAGGTTCAGGCGATATATAAGGAGGAATAGAGATAATTTTGTAGGAACCTCAGCACTTTTAGGTTTAGTTAGGATAATAATATCAATAAAGTAAAGCAATAGACCTCCATATTATTACATTAGTAGATAGGTCAAGTTCTATTTGATTGTGTCTGGTTGTACTTAGAAGATAAGAAATAGATATAATAGACACAATACTTTAATTAAAAACCCAAAACTCAGGTAAAGGTAAGAAAATAAAATAATAGAATAGCGTAAAAAATAGAAAATCAGACCTGAATAATTATTAAATGCAGCTGTAACAGAAAAATAGCTAGATTTTTTGTGCAATTAAAGTGACTGATTCCGATACTAAAGAACCTGGGTTCAATCCTGGGTTTCATATGGGTGGTCTATCAAGTTATTTAAAATAATAGGTACCCGGGTTTAATTTGAACAAAAGAATGATAGTGTGGTTGTTTAAAGTACGGTGTTTGACATAGTGTGTGAGATGGGTCCGGTCATATTCTCTACATCAACCGGATGTTAGGCGTTGGCAGCAGGACGTACTGACTACTTACATAACGCCACTGTGGTGCAGAAGGCAAAGAGAAACCATTGCACCAAGAAATCCTACGAAAATGACCAAGAAAAGAGAGTGAATATGAGGAAATCCTTAAAAGAACAAGAGAAAGGCGTCTTAGTCGGTGGAATAAAGGTCAGCAACCTGAGATATGCGGAAGACACTACACTCTTTGCATCTTCGGAGAAGGAGGTAGCTGATTTGTCTCGTAGAGTGGAATACGCGAGTGGATTGGTTGGACTTACTAACAATAAGTAGAAGACAAAAGTCATTCTCATCGATAGAACTGCTCAACTTTCTAGAACGGGAGAACTCTTGGATACAGAATTTGTCGGCGAGTTTATATATCTCGAATTGTTACTTACTGATCAAGGAGGAAGCAAACGAGAAATTAAGAGAACGACTCAAATGGCCAAAGCTGCAACAAGCAAGCTGACACGCATTTGGCAGGACAGAAAGGTCTCCAATGTCACTACGATGAGACCAGTCCGGACAGTGGTTTTCTCGATATTCCTTTATGGTTTAGAGTCATGGGCGATTCGAGTAATAGAACGGAAAAAGATAGAAGCCTTTGAGATGTGGTGTTGGCGAAGAATGCTCCGCATACCATAGACCGCCAAGAGAACGAACAAATATATTCTCGACCAACTACGCATAAGAACTAGACTATTCACGATCTGTTACCAAAGGATTCTCGGTTACTTTACTCACGTTGCCCGTCGGGAACCAGATAACCTTGTCAAGTTGGTGGTGATGAGCAAGGTAGAAGGGAAAAGACCTTGCAGCCGGTCACCTAGCCGCTGGTCGGATTAAGTAACCGCCCTCGCTGAACTCTCTATTACGACCGCTCTGAGAGAAGCCGAAAACCGAACGAAAGGCCTTTCAGGGACACAATCTTCAGTAATGAAGTATGCGAACAAGAAGAAGTGAGATGTGGTACACGGTGACCAAACAGTGAAAGAGGGTACCTGTGGAACCCTTGACCTTTTAGTTTGCAGTACAGTACTCTCTGACGGAGGGTAAAACCTTATTTTGATTTTATTGTTTAATGATAGAAATCCTATGTACTATCTTCATAATATATATGTAGTTTTCTTTTTTACCTTTTTCTCTTTTGCATTTTTAAAAACTTAAAGTAGCATTTACCTTAATTATGGTTTTGTATTTAAAATTGTCATAACCTAAGCTTTATTAGTGTTTAGTTAATTTACCTGCTTACGTAGGTTTTTAATTTTCTAATTTTTTTAAATAACTTGTTTCGTTAATTTACAGTATACAATATTGTATGTAAAAGCGAATTAAATAAATATGTTAATTGTAGTTACACTCAAATACAGAATCCTCATCTACTCAGATGCTCCTAGATTTTATTGGGATGATTGGAATTACATTTTTTGTGATTGTTTATTTAGCTTTGGAGTTGGAAATGGACCCAAGGGTTGTTAAATCAGATTGTTTTTATAACCTGTTAATTTTGTAAGGCAAGATGTCGCTACAAATGGAATATCTAGATATGGGTTGTCCAAAAATTTCCAAGCGTTTCGCCTTTATTTGAAAACTCGCAATCTCTCGAGAATTTTGATATATAATACTTGTATATTTGTTTCAGTGTGGAGCTTACGCGCGGGCAAAGAAGTTTGTTAATGTTACAAGTTGAGTTCAAAACCAAATTCTGCTGAAACCGCTCGCCGAATCAATAAAGCATGGGCGAAGGTAGGGTTGCAGAGTCGACGGTTCGAACGCATCTTGTAAAGTTCAAAGCCGGCAATGAAGACTTGGATCATAAGCAAGGAGCTGGGCGTCCAAAAGAGGTTGATCGTCAAGGCGTTCTTGCAGCCACTGAAGAAACTCCGTTAACGATTCGGCGGACTTGTACCGAACTTGCTCCCCAAATTCGTATTGGTGGTTTGGTATTATGGTAGTCATGTCTCTATCTTAAAGTTTTCATAGAAAGAGACTAATCTGCCGATAGAAGTTAGGTAAGTGCGATAGCTTGTACAATAAACTGTGACAAACTGAGGATCCGGTTAAAGATGGTAGTTAATAAAGTAACAGCTTTTCTCAGGAGATGATTTAGTATTTGCGTTGTGATAATTATCAAATGATGTCGAAGAATTCAATTATTTCCTTAGTACTTTGATTTGGACTGCTCTAAAGTAAAGAAGACATTTAACCGATATTGAGAAGATTCATCAGATTTTTTTTATCCAGCCGTGCTTAGATGTTATCTGGTTGTTGTATTGGCGGTATGTTGGTTTTCTTGTGATCCTCTAGTTAGAGTGATTTATATTTAATTTTGTGATGCAGCGTTTGAAAAATGATTCCGATATTCCTTTAACGTTTTGCTTATATGTTTGCATAATTTATTATTTCGTCTGTTGTCGTAGAATTTATGCGCTATGTTTAGTGGATATACACAGTACCGGACAAAATTATATTACATTTTGTTTTTTCTGCTGTAACTTCCCTCTGGAACGACAAAACATTTTGAAATTTGACGACGTGATGTACGTAGTACGCTCAAGAGTGCGAGTCATGGGATGATTTGGAAAATCACAGAAAACTTCTCTATTTTCCCGATTTACCTATTTTTAGTTTTCTTTCATTTTGCTTTTTGGTTCAGATTTTTCCAAATTTCTGTTGGTTTTCCATCGTTGCTTTTTCTATATACTCTACTTGTAAGTAATGGGGAAACGTCGAGGTTCCGGAAATTGGTCAATCCCTGTTCAGGACGCAATTTTAATCATCTGGCAGCAAGGAGGAACATAAGTTGAACTCGCACGGAAATTTGGAGTGACCCAGGCAGCAGTGAGTATTTTTCTGAAGCGTTGGAGTGTCCAGGGAAGAGTGAGGCAGAAGAATATGGCTGAAAGACCCCGTGCGACCACTCGCATAACTGATTGGAACATCGTCCGTTCTGCAAAGAACAACACTCGATTCGCTGCAACTGAGATTTCCACCTTTATCCATACCCCCATGGACCCAAGCCCTTCCATACGAACGGTCAGATGTCGTCTACAGCAGGCAGAATGGCATGGATAGAGATTTGTGAAGAAACCAATGATCAGAGAGAAAAATCTACAGCTGCGACTTCAATGGACGACAGACCATCTACATTGGGGACACAGAGAGTAAAGCCAAGTCGTTGGGAGTGACGAATCCAATTTCAACCTTTTGGCAGTGACAGAATAGCATGGATTCGGCGTCTTATTGGTACACACGATGAACCTCGATATACTCGTAAGTATACAATTGTATACGTATGTAGGTATTCTTCGTCTTATTCCCGAAATTCTGGACCGATTCAGATACGAGGACATCCTGGAGAACACGATGCGGCGCCACGCTCTTCGTTCTATCGACCGAGATTCCAACAAGACAACGACCCGAAGCATCGCAGTCGTCACCTTATGGTTTGGTTTTCTCACCGTCTCGATTGGCCAAGCCAATTTTCTGACCTCAACATCATCGGGCCGTTGTGGGGAGAGACGTGTCGTAAGCCGTCGAGCGAAAAATGCACCGGGAAGGTTTACTCAGCTGGAGCAGTAGTGACAGAAGATCCTCCAGTCCACCATCGACATTCTCATCGACTCCATCCCCAGGAGATGCTAGGCTGTCATTGATGCAAAGGACTATGCTACGAAGTATCAGGATATTCTTGTTCAGAATGTTTCTACCCTTGTGAAAAATTATTTCGCTCAGACAAAGTTCATTCTTGATTATGATGACTTTCTTGATTTTTATAAAATACTTCTTTTAAAAAATCCATTGTAAGTATTTCTGATCAATCCGGTTTGAGAATCCGATGCCCTGCATTTTCAGCAAATATGAGTCGAATTTTAGGAATGTTTCGATGAGAATGACAACAGTTGTTAAAAAAAATCCCTAAGTATAATATAATTTTGTTCGGTACTGTAGATACATCTGATTTAATAAGCCTTTAGCTATTAAATCATCGTAATTTTGTGCGCTCTTCATATTTATAGATGTATTGCTTATTTTTTTAATTAGAATATCTAGCTACAATAAAAATTTGCATAGTTAAATATATATAGTTAAAAATAAATAGTTAGCATACGTAGTAATACCACATATGTAAGTACCTGCATAAATTGTTTCACATGTTGCTTTAAATTCGAATTAATTTGTCAATGTGATGAACTTAATTAGAGCCAGTTTCTTTAATAGTCAATTTAATAATAGGGATGCTGTGACTAAACTCTGTCTGTGCAGGATATCTTTTTACCTAGATAAAACATTTTTATGAATTTTAAAACTATAAAATGTCTTAAACACAGTTTGTTACATCCGTTATAAACGTAGCTGATCTTGGACTTGGAGTCTTTGTTATTTAGGCAGTTTTAACGTTAACAGCACGAGACAAAGCAATAACTACCTACAACACTGTAAAAATCAAATGACACCCCTGTTGCAGCTAATGATTTCACATGTAATTTATGTAGACCTCCCGAGCAAACAACAAACGAAGTGCGCAGATGTGAAGTTCTTCACTCTTGCTCCAAATGTCATCATGTACTTAAATACCTACATACTGAATTTTTAAATTCTCACGGCTTTGCATCGGCAAATTACTGCAATCTTTCACTGATCACTCTAGGACCATCACGATTTTTCAGTAATATAGTTTTTATAAATCTTAAAAATGCTTTTGATGATGTCCGTTATGCAATTGTTCGTTAATAGAGAAAGCTTTTAATTTTTAAAATGCTAATAATTTCGGATTGTCCATTGATACACCATTCCCAAACATTACTTAAAATACAATATTGTGCTTTAACTATTTGATACGATCAAATATCTCATTTCAAACTTCAAATCATGCGCGTTTGCTTCTTTGGCAGATCTCTTTTACCTCTGTCTACTTTTTTTTTAAATAACACACTTAATCGCTAATTATACTGTCGTAGTGCATGTGCATTGCATTTTTGTTAATGAATTCACGAATTCATTTTTCAATGAATTTTTCAAGTTTGTATTGTATGTATACCAGAGTGGTGACGTATCTATGGGGAACAAAATTGATATTTGTATCCGGTAAAGAGAGATTTTGTTATGAAAAGTATATTGATATCCTACCCTTTTGGCAGAGACTATGAAAAAAGTTGTTCGTTAGGAAGAGTTTGTTTGTTATGAAAATTAAATACTTGTATATACGATTTTTATTATTTGTGAACTTTACCCATTATTTAATATCTATAATAGCCCAAATCAAAGAAGGGACAAAAGTTTCAAAAATCATATAATAAACAATAGTTGCATTTTACGACAACTATATAGCCTTTGCAAATAAATTCAACAAATCATATTTATCTTATCGTTTTATAACACTACTCTTACAAACTTGGTAGTTCCTTTAAGTCTTAGATGGATCAGAATCTTTCAATAAAATTTAATGGTTTCAATTATTCTAGTGGACACGGCTTGGTTTAAAGTAAGTTTTCCTTGAAGCGCTTTTTGCACTTGGTTTCTTTTAGAGCAATGCCAATCGACAAAAAGTGTCCATAATACAAATGGCACAGGTTCTGCTACTCTTACGCCATTCAAATGTAGTGTGCTTAAGAGTTAAGTCCATTATGACAACAACAATTTTATAGTCGCATTACTTAAACTAATATGTTACATTTTGTGATTACTACTATCCTTAAAATGTTAGATACATACCTATGAATAGAGAATTAAAATATATAAATATACGAACAAAATCTAATATTAAGAACTAAGTTTATTTTTGATGGTGGGTTGTAGGCCAGCTGTCTTCGCATAATGATTCTGTTGTTGTGTCTGGTGCTTCAGTTTCGGTGGTTTCCCAGTCTGTGGGTTCGATTGTTGTGGTAGTACCATCTGATTCTTCTGTAATGATTCACCAACATTAATTATTTAAATTTAATTTTTTTTAAATCTGTTTGAGAGCACAAAATGCAATATTAATGATTTTTTTAGCCGTTCAATTACAATTTGTCATATTGTCTACTTACTGTTATTGATTTTAGAAATAAATTCATTAAGTAGTCGCATAAAGGCTTATTTTTCTATACATTTTTTTTAAATTCCGGTGCCATAAAAAGCAGTTTGAGTATGAGTACAAAAACAATTGCGCACTAATTCTTCAAGCTTATATCCTCCTAATGAATCCTTCAATGGTCCAAACCCGCGATGTCACAAGATGAAAAGTCGGAGCTGTAAAATGGATGTACAATGATTTCTTAATTGAGATGCCGTTAATACAGTGGTATGCAATCTCCCGTTGTCTTGCAACAACAATAGTCGACGGAACTTCCCGTCGTTTTCACGCATCTCACAACGAGTTGTTCTTTGAACTTTGTTCAATAAGCATGAGACTCACCGCACACAGCATTGGGCACTTTGATGCACTGGTCTCCAAGGATAAGATCATTAATACCCTGAATGCTCTTTTGTGTTCGATATCTGCTGATCTAACTTTCACAACGGTAAATATATAATATCAAACGATGCTAGGCAAGTGTATCGATCAATCCGTATGCGAACCATTCTTGTATTATCTCAGTGCTTTTTTTTACAATTAAAAAAAAGCAGTGGCAATCCAAATATGAATATTTCTAGACCACCGGTTAATGGGTATATTATAAAAAAAATTCCACTTACCTTCCCATGTCTGTGCTCTGAACATAGAGAAAAGACAAACGACCAAGATAACCGACAGCTTTAATGAAGAGGAAACTGCCATGTTTGATTTAAATCTGGAAGTTAAAAGATATTTGTTATTTAAATATTCCATGTCAGAATAATTAATTTTTGTTTTTTATGATGTGGAGACGGTTGGTGTCGACAGTCAAACCGGACGCATCGGCGCTGTCACGTTGCGAATTATTAGTGGAGATTAATTTCAGAAAAAGGAGTTAAAGATTACGCAAATACGGTAAATTATAAATAAAAGGTTAGTAAGAGGTTAAGCGCAGAGCAGTATGGAACAAGATAGGTGAGTTAACTGAATTGTATTGATAAAGAAGCAGCTATAAAGTGAGGAAAAGCAAGTATAAAGGTCACAACAGCTGGCGTTATAGACTCCGAGGGTCGACGTCAGATCAGCCGCGTTAAAACATCAACAGCAACGGATAGTAGATAACAGGTGTATGAAGTATAAATCGTTTTAATAAGCCGAATACTTTTTACTACCACTATACTGCTCTACTGCTCTCTACTGCCAGTGCTTCCGTCGGTATACGAGGTGCCGTTTCGGTTGGTTGTCCTACAGGGAACTTTGATTTTGGGCTTTCGATTCCAACGGAAGCACCTCGCTCTGTCGCCAAGGCGCGTGGCCAGTTTGTTTTCATTTCCGTTCGCCTCGTCCGTTTCTGGAAGGCGCCTGGTATATCGAGATACTTACGTGTAAGAGAAAAGTATATTTTATTTTAATTATTTTTTATAGCGTATAACTTTGGAGAATGTTGTTAAATTATATATTTTATGACTGTGTATACATGATTTAAGGTAAACAAAATAAACGCGGAATTTCTTTTATTGTGATTTACAAAACACAAAAAATAGACAGGAAAGTACAATATAAATAATCGTCAAAATTGAAAAGTTAATAAATATTTGTAAATGCAATAAAATAGGAATAAGTAAATTTAGTGCATGCAGAAGTAAAAAATTGAGCATAGGTAGATCAAAAAATGGACATGAAAAGAATAGAGATGTTCCAGGCTATAAATAATAATATGAGTATGATGAACGAGAAACTAGATGGATTAGGGCAAGAGTTAAAGAAGGTGAAAGAAGAAAACGAAAAGTTGGAGAATCAAGTGGCAGAACAAAATGAGAAAATAGATGCGCTGGAAAGAGAAATAAGGGGAAAAATCTCGTAATAAAAGGTGTTGGGGATGATGGCAGTGAGGGAGAAGAAGAAACGAAAGAAAAAGTATGCAGAATAATAGAGAAAATAGGAATAACCTTAGACAAGAGGAGCGAAATAGATGAAGTAAGAAAATTAGGGAAACCAAGTATGGGAAGAAATAGGCCGATATTAGTAAAGTTAATGAAGGAGAGTACAAGGAAAGAGGTATTAAGTAAAGCAAAGAACCTGGAAGGATCATATATATGGATAGATGAAGACTACTCAAAAAAAGTGCAGGAGGAAAGAAGAAAATTAATACCACTGTTGAAAGAAGCTAGAGATACAGGGCAAACAGCGTATCTAAGTTACAATAACTTAAAAATCATCAATAAAGTAGTGAAAACGGACGACGTACAACAAGAAAATCTCAAGAAGCAGAGCATTAGGAACAAGAGAACGGTAGCAGAGTGGTCCCCGGAAGTAAATGATTTGAAGAACAAATAAGAAAAACAACACGTACAACATGGGGAAAAAACTAAGAAATGAGGATAAGGTAGTTGGACGGAATAACGGAAACGAAAAGAAAAAAGGGCGACCCAAAAAGAGATGGTTGGATGCAGTAGTAAATGACGTGAGAAGAGTGGGGATAGAGGATTGGAGAAGTATAGCGAGAGACAGAGTGAAGTGGAGGAGAATAGTTAGTAAAGTTAAAGAAATGAAAATGTAGAGGCATAAAATGTAAATGTGAAAATATATGAAATGTAATGTTAAGCCATGGGCCTTAATGGCCTGTAGAGCTGAAATATATATATGATATATTATATTATATATATATATATATATATATATATATATATATATATATATATATAATACATATATAATATGTGATGTGGAGACTCTTATTGTCAGGTTTAGTTTCGGACGAGCAAAAATCTTCCGTTTTTAAACTTTTAATAGATACATTGGTATTTATTTATTTATTTATTTTAAATATAACTCTTCCCCCCTCCCCTAACCAACTATACTCGTTCTATTTGTATTATCAAGAAGAAAAGGCTAGGAAAGATTGCATTTAGATTTTGAGTACGCACATACTTCCAAAGAGCGACAGTTTTTTATTATTATTATTATTTAGTTTAGATAAGGATAGGTGATGTGTTGAAAAATACTTTTTTTTTCTATTTTCGCAGACGATATAAACATTGTCACGTGTTGAAATGGTTGTATAATTTCCTTTTGAAACCCTAACGTGAAAAAGAAAATAAATTCTTGTCTATGCCTTCATCTTAACTAAGATGCAGCGTAAATAAGACTCAATTTTATATAAATATCTTGTAGTACAGAATAACTACTACTGAAATGTTTCATTCACAATGACTAATTAAAAATTAAGGTGAAGTTGAAGTTTTGAGAAACTTAGGCGGCTTGACAGAGGATTTATAGTCAAAATTGTAATTGATCGTATTGAGTGTTTTTTAAAAAAATAAATCTGACTTGCTTTATTTAAGAACACTTTGATGAAAACTGATATTGATTATGGGCAGGTATTTTAGAATTTTTTAAATTTTTGAATCAAATCTGGACCATTTAAGTGAGGATTTGAGTTTAGAAAGAAATATATATACATCACGTGAACTTAGATATTTAGTTAGGAGGGCCTGGCTAATGCTGCAAAAACCCAGGGGTTAATTTTGGTTATATTTGAATGTTTATATTAAATTTTGAATGTTGATATAAAAAACTAAGGGAAAATATGGCAAAACAACATGGTGTATAAAAGATAAAAACGGAGTCATGGTCACAGAAAAAAGCAAAATCCTAGATACATGGAGTGAATATTACAAAGATAAATTTAAGGCAGAAGGAATAGAAACTGAGAGGAGAAACATAAGGCAAGCCCCAGCAGAAATGGAGGGTGAACAAATAATAACCACAGAAGAAGTAATAGAAGCAATTAACAGACTGAAATTAGGAAAATCGGCCGGAAAAGACGAAATCGGCCCCGAGATGGTCAAATACGGAGGTGAAAAATTGGGAGAGTGGATTCAAAGAGTATGCCAACAAGCCTGGGATGAAGAAGTCATACCTAAAGAATGGGAGGAGAATATAATCGTCCCAATACACAAAAAGGGAAATACTAATGATTGTGATAACTACCGAGCCATCTGCCTACCATCATGTATACAGAAGATATTCTCGAGAATAATTGAGACACGGATCAGAAGTTACGTGGACAATGAATTACAAGAGGAACAAGCGGCATTTCGGAAAAATAGACAAACACAAGATCACATATACACTATAAGAGCGGCGGCGGAAAAGAGATTAGAAGAAGGAAAATACCTGGTATTGTTAGACATAAGTGCAGCTTTCGACAGTATACCAAAGAGGATTATATGGAAGGCCATGGAAGAGACAGGAGTACCCGACAAACTGACCAAAGTCACAAAAGCGTTATACAAAAAAGTAATAGGAACAGTCAGAATAAAGGGGAAGGAGTCGAAGAGCTTCAACATAGAAAAGGAATCAAACAAGGAGACTCCTTAGTCCTCTCCTATTCATTATAGTTATGGACCAAATTCTAAAGAACAGTAAACAGAGATCACTAAATTTAAAATTGGGGCACTGGCGAATGGAAGAAGTAAACCTCCAAAGCCTGGTGTATGCAGACGATATTGTGCTACTGGCAGACACAGCCAGGAAATTACAAGCCGCAGTCAATAAGTGGAACAACAGTATACAAAATTCAGGAATGAAAATTAATGCAAAAAAAAGCAAAATCATGAAAATTAGCAAACAAACAGGCAATGAGGATGAAGACATGAATATTAGATGCGGACAGAACACCCTAGAAGTAGTAAAACAATATGAGTACCTGGGAGTAATATTAAGCAATGATGGGACATTAGAACAGGAAATAAGAAACAGAACATCAAAAGCAGCAAAAAAGTATACTACCAGATAAACACAACACTGGTAAATAAAAAATAATTGAGAAAATAAACAAAGTTACACCTATACAAAACAGTATATGTACCAACACTGATATACGGAGCGGAAACTTGGCCCATGCAAGACAAACACAAAAGCGAAATCACTGCCGCAGAAATGAGGCATTTAAGGCGAATAATGGACAGGACCAGAAGAGACAGAGTGAGAAACATAATTACAAGAGAAGAGCTAAGTGTAGATCCGCTGATAGAAACCATACAAAATAGACAGCTGCAGTGGTATGGACATGTGATACGTATGGACAGCAAGAGGCTCCCAAGGAGGATCATGGAAGCAAGAGGAGATGGGAAGAGAGGAAGGGGCAGGCCCAGAATGAAATGGATAGACAGTATTAAAACTGTGGTACTGCAGAGGGGAAGGAACATCGAGGAAGTAAAGAGGATGGCGCTCAACAGAAAGGAGTACCAAAAATGGATCGAGGACCCGACACCGTAAGGTACAAGGGAAAGGACAAAGAAGAAGAAGAAGAAGAAGAAGATATAAAAAAGTAATGTATTAACTCCCTAACGGCACAGGAAAATAATAGTATTTTAGTATTATTTTATTTTACCAGAAAAAATAATCACATTTACCATTTTTGTAGCCGATCACCTTTAGGTACGTTAGAAGATTTATTATAGTGAAAAAAAAACTCATTTGCACAAGAATAAAACTGTAATGCCGCATTATTTACGCCAAGGTATGTAAACTTCAATAAATCAAAAACTCACCTGCTCTCTCTGACGGATGTTGCATTAAACTTCTTACATAAGTTAAACCGTGATACTTTTATACTGAAATTGCGAAATTGCTGTTTTCAATTTTGGTTCGCGGCAACGGTAAATATTTTGAGTTTATGTCGTGCGACGTAACAATATTGGCAGAATGATTATTTTTATGTTTTATCAACGTTGTGTTGAGGTATTTTTCTAGATTATCTGTTATGCAAAACACTTGTAAAACTTCGTGGAAGCAAAATGTTTATATTACTCAACGGAATTTTTTGTAACAAAATAATGATTTAAAAGAAACTGAAAAAGTGTCGTAGGAACCTACACGTTTTGTAGCCTGGGTTCGATTCCCACTATAGGAGATTTATTAGCGCCTTGTTTTAACAATGAAATAGTTGTTTACACCCATTTTTATGGAAAAACGTGGTTTTATAATACTAAAACATAGTAACTTGGTTAACTTAAATGTACTTTACTCGATTTTCCCAGATAAGTGTGGAATATTATGAAATTGACACTAGATGAGTAATTTTAACTGTTTGTTTTAATTACTTTATTAAAAAGAAAGATAATATTGACTAAGCTTTATGAATGCCAATATTTTAGTAACAGAGTGCCAGAAAGTGTTTGTGGGTTACGTCATTTAAATTAAACAACAATATTTTATAGACCTTTACTATCAACCAACCGACATTTGGGTTTAAATTTTACAACTTTCTGTTCTGCAATAAGTAAATTACAAATTTAACATTATTTAAACATAAAAAATGAGTTTGTATACTGTTGGTAGTTATGTGTCAGTCATTATTGAAAATTTTAAATGCAACCCAACTTAAGACCATATTAGATCTAGAGAAAAGGACGGAGAAGCTCAAGCCTCGTTAAAATTCTGGCCCGATTGGTAATATTAATAATAAAATACGTTCTAAATGAGAAATTATCTACAATAACAACTCATTTCACAGCGGCTAAAGGCTGTCATAGTTTTGGGGCAGAATGGTCTTAATGAAGGCGCAGTGTAACGATTGTAGAAAAGCGGAAACCTCAAAATAATTCCGGAACGGGATCAATGATTGGTTCAACGTGATTTACAATCATAAGCCAGATGCGGCTTCTATGAAGAGGAGGTTTTTGAAGTCTTACAATGGACTAGGAGATTTTTATAGATTTAGACGGCGTTATACAAGGCGCGGTCAATAGATAGTGGTAGTTAGACCCAGTTCGAGTTCTGATCCCAAACCGTTGCTTTATAGATTTGTGGAATATGTAAAATAAACAAAAAGTGCAGATGAATTCGTTACTCAATGCTCATCTGAGTGTAAAAATAAATAGAATAGTCTATTGTGACAGAATTATTTGATTTTTAAATAGTCGAACCTGAAACTGAGTTTATTACAATTGGTGTCGTGGTGGATTTTGTCATAAATAGATAGCGAAAATTCTGTAAAACTCTTAAGTAAACTAAAAGTGGTAAATCTAAAAATTAAGAAAAAATTAGAACTTGACTGGAGAAAGATTGCATGACAAAAAAAAGATTGACAGGCTCTGATCGACAAGGGGAAGAATTTAGGAACATATTTGTTTAAAGTCTCTTCTAATATTACAATTGTAATTATGTTGCTTCAGAACTTAAGAAAATTAAGAGCTTTCTAAGCTGAGATTCTTGGGGAGCCTATAACCCTAGAGAGCGCGTCCCGGGTGGCGGATAGGGGATATGAAGGGTGTGAGGGAAATAAAATACCTCCCGCGGACCAATAGGCTTGATGGAGGGCAGAAGTAACCATCAATACTGAAATAGAGCGCCATAATACTGCGATGCAGAAGAGAACGGGAATCCACTGCATTACTTCCCATGAGAACCACTGATGATATCACAAACAGAATTGCCTCGGACATCGTGATGCGATGCAGCTGACAACCGGCGCTGCTCCAAGTTCTGAAACTATGTTACTGCAACTAATATACCTTCATTTGTACAACTCACAAAAGAAATACGCGTAGGCACTTGGAACATACAAGGCTTACTAACTCACACCGGAATATTAGCCATCATAGAAACAGAAATATCGAAATACAAAATTGAAATAGCAGGCCTCGCAGAGACACATTGGACAGGAAGTGGATACTTCAAAACGAGCAACAATAACTACATATATTTTTCAGGTGGAGACGCACCAAACAACTCTGCTGGAGTAGCCATATTAGTTTGGACAAAACTACAAAAGACCATAATAGACTTCCAAGCAATAAACGACCGGATAAAACTAAATGCTAAACCACAAAACATAAACATAGTTCAGATATACGCACCTATCGCACAATCCACAGATGCTGAAACTGAAGACTTCTAAGAAAAACTCGAAGCAACCATCCAAAGCATTCCTAGCAAAGACCTCGCCATAATATGGGGCGATTTCAACGTCAAGGTAGAAGAAACAAAACAATGCGATCACATTATACATATAGTAGGTAAATTAGGTATCGGACAGAGGAACGACAGAGGAGAACCCTTACTAGAATTCGCAACGAGAAACGGCTATGCTATTACGAACACCGTATTTAATTATCACATCAGAAGATTGTACACATGGAAAAGCCCAGGAGATAGAACAAGAAACCAGATTAACTATGTCTTAACAAAAACTCGATGAAGGTCCTATTGCATGAACGCAAAAACGTATCCGGGTGCAATATACGGCTCAGACCACCAACTACTAGTAGCAACGATATGTATTAAACTTAGAAATGCAGTTCATTTTCCATGTATTGCTTCTTTTTTTGTCAGCATAACTTTTTCACTCTTCTCTTGTCTTTATATTTTCTACACACCGATCGAGACGTTGTTCCCACTGTTGGTAGCAGCGCTGGAAGTCTTCAACCGGTATGGTCTTCAGCATGTCCGTTACACTCTTTCGGATGTTTTCTAAAGTCCCAAAATGACGTCCTTTGAGGGCATTTTTCAGTTTAGGAAAAAGGAAAAAGTCACATGGACTGAGGTCAGGTGAATAGGGGGGCTGGGGAACCACACGGATGCCTTTTGAGGTCTCTTTTGCATGTGCAAATGTTCAGTCAAAATTTTATGAACGGTAAATCTGTTCAAATTTAATTGTTCACTCAACATTCTTAATGTTAAACGACGGTCTGATCTCACGAGAGTGTTCACGCGTTCGATGTTTTCGTCGGTTTTCGAAGTTGAAGGCCTTCCTGAAATTCCGCTGTTCCATTTTGCGCGACGCACAACCAAAATACAACTTCACTAATAGCAGTCACAAAAATCACGTAGTTCACGGAACTAGTTGAAACGCGCACTGAGCTATGGGAGGGTATTTATACACGTGCTCTATCAAGGACAATAGCGTAGCGTTGCCAGATCGCTTGCAGTGTTGCCAATCTCATTACTTTTCTGCCACACCTCGTATTTCCTTCTATTCTATATCTATATTGCTTTGCTTCTGTCTATTCACCAAATTCTGAGATATTCTATCTTCAGTTAGCTGTGCAACAGGTCTCAGTTTCAATTTCAAAATATCATACCTTTCTGTTGGTATTTCTTTCTTCAATTTTGCAACTACCAAAATATGACCAGAGTCGGTGTCCGCGCCTTATAGTTTCTAACGACTTTTACTGTTCGTGCCTGTTTCCTCTCTACTAGTACATGGTCGATCTGGTTCCTCGTTTTACGGTCCGGTGAAATCCACGTTCCCTTATGTATCACCTTGTGGTCGAAGTACTTACTCGTGTGCGAATCCTATGACCCTTTTCCCATTTTTATTGCTACCCCTATGCTTACTTTTACCTCCTGTTGTTTTCCTCTACATATATTTGTTACCTACTTTTGCATTTAAATCCCCTACAACCATCTTCATCTTGTATCTTGGTATGTTAGTATACATGTGTTTAATTTCATCATAAAATTTATTTTTTATTATTATATCCTTATCTTCTGAAGCAGCATGTATTTAGCAAGCTTATTTTCTTAAACTTACCTTTGAATCATAGTTTACAGATCCTCTCAGATATGACTTTAAAATCCACTATTGATTTCACCGTTTGTCTACTGATCATAAAACTTGTTCTCAATACCCTATCTGCTCGTCCGCTATTGCAGAAGGTATAATCGGGGATTTGTATAATTTTACTGCTTTTTTGTTTAGTTTTTTCCATAGCTAGTATGTCTATTTTATATAACTTTATCATATTTACTATATTTTTTAACGCCCCCGTCCCAAAAGTTCTTCTTAAATTACAAGTTTTTATCATAATCACTTTTTATGTCTGTTTCCGTTTACTTAACACAGTTTTTTTGCGCTCCCTTATTCTCGTAACCTAATCCGTAGCTATTTTATTATCATTTATTCTTGTTTTCCGTTGTATCTTTACTCTACAGGTTGTTTCAGTTTCGGCTCGGTCCTGTTTCACTTCTACACCTTGTCATCTATTGTCAGTTTATGAAACCCTATTTTGACCTCCTCTCCTTCGTCTCTCGCTTCTTCTATTTTCCTCTTTATCTCTTCCTGCATTCTTCTTTCCATGAGCGTCAAATCATCATTTATGTAGAGCTTTTCCTTAATTGTCTTGAGTTTACTTTTGTTCTTCACAAGTTTTATTTTCTCTCTCGCGTTTTCCAGTTGTAATAGACAGTTTATTCTAGTTTGTGGGTTGTTTTAATTTAAACATCGAAGCTTAGAGCACTTTTTATCATTTTCTTCATATCCTCGATTATAATTTTTGGTTCCCGGGCAGTAATTTTCATACCGGTGACCACTACATTATCTTTCCTCTTCTCCTTCTCTAGGTAATCAATTCTTTTACTAAGTTTTCATACTTCCTTTTCGTTATTTCGCTTTTTTTATGTCTTCGTTTTCTTTTTTTAATCGTTTATTTTCTACTTTTAGATCTTTTAGTTCTTCTGCTTCTTTGAACTCTTTTAATATCCTTCACATCGATGACTAGTTGTTCTAGAATTTCCATTATTTTTTCCAATGCATCCTTCTTTGCTAACTTGCTAGGAGTTCTTGAGGTTTTCCGACTTTTTTGAACCTCCGTACCATATTCCTCTCCCCCCCTCTTCTCCTCAACCGTTACATCCCTTGATGACATTTCACTATTTTTCGCTTTCCTCTCGTATACAATAATCGTTTAGGCAGCGAGCAAGCTGAGTTTTCCTCGTTCATAAGTTAATTCTTTATTTCCTGAGGACTGCTTTTTACAGTTTGTTATAGCCGCTTTATTAATGACTTTTTTACTTCCCAACACTTTGTTTATTTCCCTTTCACCGCCTTCACTGAATGTCGAGTGACATCGAGGAGCTTCGCACACTCGTCTTACTCGTTTGAAATCAAACTATGAACTTGATAGTACAGAATCCTTGAAAAAATTGATAAACTTATCTATTTAGAAAGTAATATTAATGACAAATGGAATCCATTCACAGAATAAAAATTTGGACAGAAAAAGCTTGAGCAGCTGATGTAAGGATGAATAATTCTCTATGCAACAACGATATGAATTTAAACCTTTGAATTAGGATGGCCTGATAATCTTCAATACGGTATGAAGACTTATAATACTTAAACGTGTGGTCTCATTTGAAATTAGCTGGAAAAATAAAATAAACAATTTTGATATACTTGCCAGAATTACAGAGGAATAATTACAAACACAAAAAACAAAACTTGAATATTTTGGATACATAATGCAACATCTTGAGACCCACGACATAATACATTGAAGGAAAAATAAACAGTAAAAGAGGTTTTGGAAGAAAAAGAGTGTTTTGGATGGAAAATTTACAAGTGGAATGGTAAATCCCCTGCAGAATTATTCCACGTAGCAATCGATAAGGTTGCGATCGATAACCGACACGACACTCAACGATCATTGACGCTCACGGTACCACAAAAAGAAAAAGCAAGTTGTAGCTGTTCCTTAAACAAATTATAAATGGATAAAGTTTAATATACGTTTTGTACAAATACAGTCAAAACACAATAATTTGTGGATTATTAAATGTGATCCTTTGTTTCCTCAATGTCTCAATGGTATCTTTAAGTAAATATAAGCCACTAAGAGCTCAGAGACCTATTTTCTGATCTTTACCATATTTACCAGACCTCATAAAATAGGAATTTATTCCTTTTTTTAAATACTCTCCATGGATTGGTAAAAGTAAATTATATCCAAAATATGTTATTGTACAAAAGAAATAATGTAATTTTACCTTGGTAACACTATTCGTATTGTTGTTTTTCTACTTCCTAAATTGGTTTAGTATGCTACTAGTTCTCTTGTGAAGATGGTATGTTGAATAGATATGTCTATAAACTAATTGGTGTTAAATTATTTGCCAAATCCTTGACGTGTGTGGTGAAAATACAGATGTTCAAAAAGAATGAACATGAAGATAGGAAATCTTTAACTGCACATGGGACGAATGAATAAAATTATTATTGCCTTCTCAAACTAAGATTTAGGAAGGGAGCGTTTTGCTACAGATAGTGAGATCAAGAAATATTCTGAAAGTGAAACAAAACAAAACTTTTGTTTTGTTTGACGTGTTTGTGGTAAGTTTGCTAGTCTCACGCATTGTCTTTGGTCCGTTTAAGTTCACAATCTTCCATTCTTCTCTATTTTTTGGGATTCTTTTTGCTTCTTTCCATGTTAGCTGGACTTTTCCACGTACTATTTGGGTTACCTCTTTTTCTTTTTCGCGTTGTAGTATAGTCTAGAGCTTGTCTGGTTATAATTTTTGTTGATTTTCTGAGGGTGTGGCCAATCCATCTCCATTTTTGTTTCTTTATTGTCTCTTCTATTTTTTCTTCTTCATTAGTAATGGTTTCGGGCCAAAAAATCCCGCATAAAATTGGGGATATCTATTCATAAATGTCTGTAGTTTTTGGATACCTTTTTACCGTATTTCCAGGTCTCTGCGCATATAGATACTCTTCACGTTACTACGAAAGAGCCGAAATTTTGTTCTCCTGCTGATATTTGTGGACACCCAGATTTCTGTACCGCCGTTAGCACTTACTATACTGCCTAGGCAGCAAAATTCTTCAATTTCCTCGATGTCGCTTTCCTCAATCTGGATTCTCGTTCCTTATGTTTTGTCTTTAATTTGTAGTTGTGTTTTATTTATATTTATTTCTAAACCTTCTTTTCTTGCATTATTGTTCAACTTTGTTGTTTTCTCTTTTGTTAGTTTGTTATTAAGCAGATGTCGTCGGCGAATTCTAAGTCTTCCAATTTATCAAACAAGTTTTAATTAATACCTGTTTTTTGGTCTTCTCTTTTCCTTGTTACCCATTCTATCACTATTAGGAACAGTATGGGGGAGAGGATGTACCCCTCTTTGAATTTCAAATTTTTGGGTTAGTTGTCCTTCATTTTCTATGCCGGCTGTGGAGTTATCATAGAATAATTTTATTATATCAATGTACTTGTTTGGTATGCCATATTTGTTTAGTATCTTCCACATTATTGATTTGTCTATTGAATCGCAGGCTTTCTGGAAGTTACAAAAGTTGCAAGAATTACTTTATCCATTTCCGCTGTTTGTTCTAGTATTATTCTCATAGTTCCTACGTGGTCGACACAGGCTCTATTGGGTTTAAATCCCGCCTGGTTTTCTCGGAGCTTTTTGTTGATTAGGTCTTTTAATCTTTCTAATAGTATTCTGGTCAATATTTTTCTCGCTACTCAGGGCAAGGTGATTGATCTCCAATATTTGCAGATCATTCGGTTTTTTTCGGATTTTTGTTATTATTCCCCTATCCATTCATTGGAATTTTTTTCTTGCATCCAGATTTTGTTTAGTAACAAGTATAACATATCTATTGATTATTCTGGGCGAGCCTTAATCAATTCAGCTTGTATACCATCTATCCTGCTGTTTTGTTGTTTTTAGATATCGCAATGCATTATTTATTTCTTCTTTGGAAATTCTTTCCGTCAAAATATGTAATGCTTCTTCAAGGTCCCAATTTCTTCTATTGTTCCTACAATCTTACGTTTTGCTTATACATTTCAGAAAAATATTCTACTCATCGATTGATTTCTTCTTGGGTAGAGAGTGTTTCGCCGTTTTCTCCTCTGAATGTACATTATTTGACGCTTAAGATTTTTTGCTATCTTATATAAAGTTCTTGGGTCTTGTTCTCTTGCTGCCTCGTTTGCTATTTTAGTCATTTGATTTAAGTAATTCCTTTTGTCCGGTCTAACTTTTTTAACTTTTTTTTCATCTTGATTTTCTTCTGCTAGATATTTTGCTTTTATTAATCTTCTTCTTTCTATTATATTTTTTGTTTTGTTTTTTGCCGTTCTAGGTAGTGTATTTTTGTATGTTTCCCATGTTGTTTTAATCTTTTTTGTTGATATATCACCTATAGTCCTTGATTTCCTTTCTAGTACCTTTTTATACTTTTGTATCATCTCTGGGTTTTTCAGTTCACTTATGTTCAGTTTCTTTTTCTTGATGTTCGATTTGTAGTTAGGCTTCATAATTATTCAAATTTTTGCTATTACTAATGAGTGATCAGATGCGCAGTCTAACCTCTCATGACTTTTACATCTAGCAGGGAGTTTCTTTATTTTTTTTCAATGAGAGTGTGGTCAATTTGGTTTTGAGTTGTTCCATCGGGTGATGTCCAAGTTTTTTTATAGATGTTGAAATAGTGTTTATCCTACCATAAGGTTAATTAAAAGCAGAATTCTATGAAACTTGTTCCATTGCCGTTTTCATCTCTAATCCCGTGATTCCCCGTAACGTTCTCTTTCCCATTATTCTCACTTCCAACTTTTGCGTTTAGGTCTCTAATAATTATTTTTATATCTCGTTTGACTTATAGTGTTTTTATTCGGTCGTAGAACTGTTTCTTGGCCTCCTCTTCCTCTTGGTTCGTTGGAGCATAATAATATTTCTAAACTTTGCCTCGAACCTTGCCCACTTGATTCTCTCTGATGTTTTCTCTCATTCTATCACAGCCTTTGCCGATACCTTATTAAGCATTATTGCTACACCTTTTTCCTTGTTGGCTTGTTCAATCTTCATAACCAGAATAGATTACAGTGGTCTCTCCTTGGAATCGTCTTTATTCCAATCCGTTCCATATTAATTCACTTATTCCTATTAGCTTAATTCAGATTTTTGAAGCTAATCCTGCCGTCTATAGCCAGTACTTTTACTATGCGTGTAATGCGTGCTGCCATAGACGAGTGGCTCTGGCGTGTAGAGGCAAAGGTTTTTAATTGTTTTATTTGTTCTAATTAGTGTGTAACATTATTTATGGGCATACTATGTATGTATAAATAAATTCTTTATTTTCTGTAGTAAATTTAAACATTTTTAAGTATTTGAAATTAATTAATTAAATTAATACAAACAATCGTAGTCAACTAAACATTTTATCACAAATTGGAATTTAAGTAAGTAAAATACCGCAGCTTATTCTTATCTATACTAGTACCAAGTGTATTTTTCATCTATGCGTTTCACTTCTGTTAGTATTCAAGTAAAATGTTCCGTGGGCAGTTTCTGGACAGTGTTCCCCCATTACTGCGGTTACATTCGAGTGGCACTTGCCGCTCATAAAGCGGTGGCAACTCGTGCACTCTATTCCAACAAACTCTTTTGAAGTTATACTTCGTATGAAGTACACAATCCCACGAATATGGTTACAGAAAACTACGGGATACTTGCTCTAAATAGCAATCACAAAGCTATGTTTAAAGAACTACTTACTGTTGCCCACCAATTCGTTCACAATTGGAGATGACGCTTCGTTAATGTCCACACCTGGTTCTAAAGGGCAGTTAGGTTGCCCCGCTCCGCACTTATTCATCCACCTGGAATTGACGTGAAAATCTGCCTGTGCATAAGAGTGGGGATAGCCGAAAACCCAGTTGCTTGTGTGGATTCCTTGGACAAATTCCGCATCTGTCGCATCCAGCCGCCGGCTTGCCGGAAGTCCGATAAAACCAGGGCCAGCAGCGTCGAGACCATTGATGCGCCCAAGTTTGCTTCCGTTTGTTCTCGCCTGAACAACCTTCCCAGCGTATCCCGCAACGTGTGCGCCCAAAGAAAATCCATTGATTTGTACCGTGCTAAGGTTGGCGTGTTGGAGCGCCACAAAATCGTAAATAAAGTTTCCCACACCCCTGCCTATTTCTGGAACCGCGCAGAAAGCAGCCCCGTACTTTGTTTTTGAGTAAAAAGACCAGTCTACCACAATTATGTTCGCAAAATCCCTCCAAATAACTATTTTTCATTTCGAGAATCCAATCCGATGAGCCGCCTTCGAGCCAGCCGTGGATGATGAATATGGTGCGATCCGCTAGATCGTTAGTGTAGAAGATGCTACTGTTTTGAGCTGTGCCGTTATTCAAAACTTTGGTATACAAAGTGAATTTTATGGTTTGTTGCGTTCACTTCTATTTGGGAACAGTCCTGAAAAGCCACCGGAAGACTGTAGATAGTATTAATTATGTCGTCCAATATCGAACTGTAGGCAACTATAAAACCAAATATTTTTTTGAGTAAACACCAAGGCTAAAACCTTATACAACTCACCCGATGTTACGACAAAGGCAAAAATTAATACACGGTGCCCCATACTGAATGCAACTGATTCTGCTGTGGTGCTCACATATGTTTAAGTACTTGAAAAATTCATTTGGATATCTGAATTGTTTAGATAATCTCATTACCACTGTCGTAAATATAGTTGTTTTAGTGTCCTACTTTTGCCTTCTGCATAGATTAAAATATTAGTAGTTTGAGTAATATATGTTGCATTACATTTAAGGTGAACAAGGCGACCTTTATAATTTGCATTCTTTGTAGAACGATCTATATTCATTGCTTAAGTGATATTAAGAGGTAATACCTGAAGTACTATCTACTTTTTGTTTATTCCACGCATCCGATATAGTGCCATGAAACTACACAATTCAATAGTTAATAATTTTAATGTTGTACTACACTGTGAACAAAGAATTTTCTTTGAGAAAGCTTTTGAAGTTAGCTATAGAGAGATAGTTCAAAATAATAATTTTTTTGCTACATTTACTTCAGTAGCACGCATTTCAAAATTTATTAGTAGAAATCAAGCTTCGCAAAGAGTGGATTGTAAAATATTGCAGGAGAACAGTGCAAGGAAGAAGCTTTGTATTGAGGAAATGCTCTCTTAAGTGTTGTTGAAATTGAAAAAGTTTTTACTTTCCCATGGACTGCGGATTCGAGGCTTTGTAAAAAATGGCTACTTTTTGCTGTGTAGAACTGATTTTAAAATTTGATCTTTTTATGATCGAACATCTAGTAAAATTTGGAAATAAAGGAAGAGGTGCACAACTATTAACTCATTAATTATACAGTTAGCAAAGTTAGAACAGAGGTTGTCCAAGAAATTGCAAATGCCAAGTATTATTCCTTATTTGTAAACTCAACGCCAGATAAGCCGCACACAGACTAGCTTTTGTAGAACTTCTTTTGAACATTTTTTGAGGTTTATTTCTAACTGCGGCCAGAAAGGGAAAAGATACGGCAAATGTTAAAATGTCGACAATAGATTTTGTAGGTCTTGATTTAAATAACTGTGGAGGGCAGAGCTAAGACAATGCCAGCAACATATTTGAGTGGTACAAAGGCCTTCAGGCTAGAATAAAAGAAGTAAATCCCACAAAGCGCAACTTGCCAAACATGGGGACACGAAGAGGTTCTACGCGCATCAAGTGTATGTGAAATGTGGAGCAACCCACCCAACAAAAAACGTGCGTTAAAACAAAAGAATCTAAACCCAAATGTATTTTATGTAACGGTTCGCATTCCATAAACTATAAAGGGTGCTAAGTATACCAAGAGTTAAAGAGTAGAAAATTTCACCAGCACGTCCGAAACGTCCACGACAACCAAGCTTTACACAGGCACAAGTACCAACCAACAACGGAAGAGCACTGGCACAAATTCTAGCAAATGGACAACAATTTTCCTCTCAAGAAAACGTATCGAAAACATCAAACATCTAGAAGTTAGAAAAAATGGCGACAGAACTAGCTAAGGATATCAAAACAATGTTAAAATTCCTCGCAGTTATCGTCGGTTAACTAAAATAATGGCACAAATATTCACGATCGTAAAATGGAACGCCAATGTCACGCTTGTCAAACCACATCCAAGAACTACAAATATTTATTATCGATTATGAGTTAAACATAGCTCTAGTCTGAAACCCATTTCACGAACAGAAACTACAATAGAAAATGAAGTGGCAGAGCACCTACATCACAGCATGGAACTCAACATCCCTATTGCATACCAGTGATACAAAAAATATGCTACCTGTGGTAATAAAAAAGCAATCTCTGAAAAAATAAGACTTCGCAGAATACTAGATTTCCAAACGACAAAAATGGATTAAACAATGCAACACAAAGTTTATCTTTCTACTCTACCTCCCATGGAAACATAGGATTAGTCACTATGGAAAGCCACGCGAAAATTGAAGCAACCCCAACAAGGAATACGTCTAATTGGAAATCTAACGAAATCTGGACCAAAAACGAGCAAGAAAAGGCTGATTCTGGATTAACTGCAGAAGAAGAAATCGAAATATTGCGATACCTGAACGCACCAAACCAACTAAGTCTACCATTTAAATGGATAAAAGTAGTGGAAGCCCGATCCACAATTAGATCCGAAATAACTCCCCCCCCCCAAAAAAAAAGCACCAGGCTATAATCTGATTACAGAAAAAGTCATAAAAGAACTACCAAAAAAAAGGAATAACACTAATAACTGCCATAGATAACGCTATTTTCCAACTCAGTAGAATGTGTCTTAAATACTACTCATGATATAAACCAGGGAAACCATCACTTTCTACTGTCCAATTAGCTTATTATCACTATTAGCTATAGTGTTTAAAAAGTTGTTACTTAAAAGAATTAAACTTATTCTGGAAGAAAAAAATCTTATACCAGACATCAATTTGGGTTCAGAGATAAACATTACCATCGAGCAAATTCATAGACTAGTATGCGAAATCAATCGGGCATTCAAATCAAAGAAATATTATAGCGTTCTTGGACGTATCTCAGGAATTTGACAAAATCTGGCACGAAGGACTATTATTCAAAATAAAGAATAACCTTCCCTAGATCTACTATCAACTGATAAAGTCCTACCTAAGTGACAGACAGTTCCAGGTAAAATTTCAAGATGCTCTTACGGATCTACGTTCATTAAAGCCCGGAGTATCGCAAGGAAGCGTATTAGGAACATCTCTCTACCTTTTGTTTACAGCGGATATTCCTATCACCAGTCGTGCAACTATCGCCACGTCCGCAGATGATACTGCAATACTAACGGCTGACGAAAACTCCGACATTGCATTGAGAAACTTACAAACTAATGTATTAAAGTTCATGATACCAAGACCACTCTTGTGACATACACACTTTGAAGAGGAACATAGTCAGGAGTAACTTTGATAATACACTACTACCACAAGCAGAAGACGTCAGATGAATTTGGAAATAACTTGTCTACAATAAGCGTAAGCGGATGGGCCGGAAGTTTTCCAAGCTAAACTGGCTATTAGGGCGCAAATCTAAACTGACTCTGAGCAACAAGGTTCTAATATACAAATGGTCGACGTACCTAGATACGTGAAAAACGAAGTCATCCATCGTGACCCGTGACCTTAAAATGCAACCGGTAAAGAAGTAGTGAAGTGCATGAGTGAAATATATCTTGAACGTCTAGAAGACTATACCAACACTCTCTCTGTAAACCTATTAGATAACAGCAACACAACGAATAGATTGCAAAGATGTAACCTTTTGACTTACCGGACCTATTTAATTAAGTTAAATATCTATATACCTAATTTTTATGTTTATGTATATAAGTATCTAATAATATGTTGTATCTATTTAATGCACCAAAAAAGTGGTTCTTAAGAAGCCTTTCACGGGTAAGGTTTCCAATATGTACATCGATGTAATTGTAATCACGAAATTTACTTATTGTTCTAACAGATCAGATCTAAATATAAATAGAGGTGAAAAAAAATGGTGTCATGTCGTATTGTACCCATATATTTCTTTACATACTTTCATAAACCATTCGGTTTTTACTTTTTTATTCTTGTTTTTTACTTATTTGTACTGGCTTTCGTTTTTGTTTTAAGCTATAATTCATACTCATTTTCAGTGTTTACAAAGTTTGACATTTGTTCTCCCTTTCTTTTCTTGCGTTTCTTCCTGACTGGAAAGGTGTTCCAATTTTTCCTAGATCGTAAAGTGTTGGGCTGATATTTATACTTAGATGTATTGCACGTATTAATGAATCTACTACTTTGGCGAAAAATCAATTTAAAAATTGTCTTATAATTAACAATTCGGGAATTATCAGAAGAATAGATAACACTCAGCCTTACTGCGTGTAGTACTTGTCAGTAACCGCAACATAAATAATGGATGGCTTGCAAATTTTATATATGTAAATACCAATCCCAATTACTCATTATTTACATAGGGAAGGTATTCTTTATCATTTGCTCCTAATTAGTAAGGTTGCAAATAACTTATTTTTCTTTTTATTTCCACAATTAGGTCATTTGTTAAAAGGTCAAGGAAATTAGACAAAAATGTGTTTGTTAGAACTGAAGAAGTTAATGAAGAAACAGAAGTGATATATTTAAGACGAACAGTAAACTAAGTCAAACAATATATATATATATATATATATATATATATATATATATATATATATATAAGGATTCTACAGCTGTCGCCGTTTTCCACGTTTCTCGTTCTTGCCAGTCATTCTCCTCTAAAACTCTCCTTTCCGTCGCTTCATCCCTCCACGATCTCCTCGGTCTTCCTCTCTTCCTGCGGGAATCTGTTACTCGTTTGATCCATCTGTTGTCATCCGATCTTCTTACATGTCCGTACCATGCGAGTCTCTTGTTTTAGATACTATGAATTATGTCTCTCTCTACTTCCATTCTTCTTCTTATTTCTTCATTCCTGGTTCTTTCCATCTTGGTTACCCCACAGCACCTCCTCCAATATTCCATTTCTGTCGCTTTTATTTTTCTTTCATTTCCCTTGTTTATTACCTAGACTTCCGCTTTACACGTCATTATACTTTGTACAATTGTGGTGTATATTCTCGTTTTTGTATCTTTCGTAATTTGTCTATCCCATATTACTGGATGCAACTGTCTAATACACGATCTTGTTTGTCCCAGTCTATTTTTAATTTCCTCTTCCGTTGTTGCCTTGTCTGTTATTGTAAATCCTAAGTATTTAAATTTGTTTGTGGCTTTTATTCTTATATCCTTCTCCATTTGTAGTATCCTTTCTCCATTCTAACTTTTCTTCCGTAGTTGCTAAATACATGGTCTTCTCATCATGAAGCTCAAATCTTCTTCATCTTGCGCTATAGCCGCTTGATCACCTACGTAGCACAACGTGTATAGATATTCGTTTCTGACTGGCACTCCCATACCCTCGCATTTACGCTTCCAGTTTTTCAGTGTTTCTTCTAGATAGATCTTAAATAAAGTCGGTGATGTGGAGCATCCCTGTAATAACCCCTTTGTTGTCTGGAAGTTACCTATTATCTTCTGTCCCGCTTTTATGTACACCCTATTTCCCTTGTACAAACTTTTAACGGCCCTTATTAGGTGGTTGGGAATTCCTATCCTCTCCATTGCTGTCCATAATCTTTGTCTGGGAACCGTATCATATGCTTTTTCCAGATCCACGAACGCCAGATATATCGTTCTGTTTTTAGCTCTTTTCTTTTCCAGTAATTGTTCTATTATATATATATATATATATATATATATATATATATATATATATATATATATATATATATATATATGGTCCACGCATGATTTTCCTGCTGTGAACCCGGCCTGTTCTTCCCCTATTTTGTTTTGTATGTGTTTTCTAACTTGTTTTAAGTATTCGTCCGTATATTCTTCCATTATAGCAATGACACTGATTCCTCTTATAATTCTCACATTTACGTCTATCGCCCTTTTTAAATATGGAGACAAGATAGGCTTCCTTCCATTCCTTTGGCATGTCTTCTCTACTCATCACTTTCTGGACCATTATCGTTATCATTCTGAACAATTTTTCCGTTCCATATTTTATGAGTTCCGGTGGTATCCCTCCTGGTCCCGCATGCTTATCGTTTTTTAATGATTTAATTGCCGCTTTTACTTCTTCCAGTGACACCATCTTTTCTTCTTCATCTTTATCTTTATCTGTCTCCTTCTTCTCTTCCTTTTCCTTCTTTGTCTTCTCTTCGATGTCCTTCATGTACTCTTGTCTGTTTTCTGTTAGCAGGTTTGCATAGTATGCTTCCCACTCTTTGTCTTAAATGTACTGTATTTGCAGGTATTCTTTCCTGTCTGTTCGTAGATTTTTTAGTAACTTCCATAATTCAGAGAATCTAGTGCAACCCCCCCCCCCCCCAGGTATTGATCAATATTGGTAAAGGTTGTTTGCCAGTTGTCATTTTTTTATTTTATTGTCATTTCTTCACTTTTCTGGTCTTACTTTTATACTCTCTTAAGTCTTCCTCCCTTTTTGTGCTTAACCATTTGCTATATAGTTCCTTTTTTTGTTTAACTGCTTTCTGGGTTTCACTTGTGAGTTTCTGTTTATATTGTGTGGTTTTCGCTTCTTTTTCCTCTAATTCCTCGAATCCCGCTTGTTTTAAACTTTCCTTTATGTGTTGGTAGATCTCTTCTATGCTCTCGTATCTGAATTCTGTCAATTTATCGTCTAATCTTCTCCTATATAAATCTCTCACCGTCGTGTCTTGCAGTAGGTGTAACTTGAGCTGTCTTTCTTTCGGTATATCATTTGTTTTCTCTGTGTTTCTTTTTTCACTTGTTATTTTTCTTTGCCATGGGAACCCTATTTTTGCTATCAGCAGCTTATAATCCGTTCCACATTCTGCCCCTCTTTTGACTCTTACGTTCTTCGTTCTCATTGTACTGTTTCGTTTTAGTATTACGTAGTCTATTATGGATCTCAGCTGCCGCGTGTCTTGTATCCATGGGTATTTGTGGATATCTTTGTGTGGGTAAAAACCATTCATGATCTTTAGATTATATAGTTCACATACCTCTGTTAATCTTTCTCCATTGTCATTTATGATGTTCTCTCCGTACCTTCCTACTACCTCGTCCTTTTCTTTCCTTCCGGTTCTTCCATTCAGGTCTCCTGCTATGATTATTTCTTGAGTTCGTTTAATTTTTTCTATTTCCTTTTTTAGTGCTCTTATGAATGATTCCTTCTCTGCTACTGCGCTGTCATCTGTTGGTCCATAAACACCGATTTTATTATTCTTTCATTTATGGGTTCCCAGGTCTTTATGTTTTTTCTATATCTTTTTTTTCCTATTCCTGCCTTTGTTCTCTTGTCTTTTTGCACTCCACTCCAACAAAGTATGTTGTTATCAATTTCCTGAATTCCATGACCTTTATTTTTTGTTTCGCTCAAAATTAACATATCCAGATTCATTTTTTTGAACTCTCCCATCACTTCCTTATCTTTATTCCTCCATCCTTGTACATTCTATGTTCCTACAGTTATTTTCCTATCCTTTCTTCTCTTCTTTCTCCTGGTTTTGTTTTCCTGGTTGATATCTTTAACTGGATTTTGATATTTCAACGCAGAATTGCCCCCCTGTATCCTATAGGGCTCGCTCTCTTCGAGGTGTGGATTACCACTCGGGGAATATTACTCTGATTTTTCATTCTGCCCATAACTTTCCAAACTCCTTTATTTTTACATGTGTTAGGTTGTTTATGCCTAACGCCATAACCCCCTTATATGGTGGACCTTTATATACGGCCGCCCAATCTGAGACAGTCGCCGTTCGTAGCCGTCCACTCTGGATCAGACGCTACTAGTTTTGGCTCTTTCGCCCTTTCCGCCATTGTGACTAATTTGTCATCTTCTGCCTTCCAAGTCGTTGGCCGGTTTTCGCCTGTAATCCCAGGTAGGAGCCCTTACTGAGTGCTATCAGCCGGGCCAGCTGAACCCAGGTTTTTTTTCGAGGTTATTACTCCTCGATCCCTCCTCCTTTTTCATCCGGGCTTGGGACCGGCATTGGCGGAGTTAGTTAAAAATTACTTAGAGAAAAGAGAAATTTAATGGAAATAAGTGTAAGAAAAAGCGAAGGATAAGATACTTATATTGATATGACATTCAGGTTTCCCAAGGAAACTTATAATGATTGCTGAGGCGCATTTATATCTCTGTGGATTTAGAAGTAAATAGAATTGTAGTATTTGCAAGACAACAACCAGAATTATTTAAACCATTGTTAGATGTGAAATTTATGAGGCATTTTCAAACGAAATGTTTCAGTATGACAGACTTGGCCGGCCTTCAAGAATATTAAAATTTCTCAAGAATATTATCTATAAAGACAATTTTAATCCCCACTTTAAAATGGCCGTCGGCTCCTCAAAGGGCGGTAGTATCTAGGCCACACTGAGCATTCTGTATGCAGTGCAGTAACATCGCAATATTAACTTATTGTATTACTGAAAAGTCCCTAGAAACATGTACTCATATGAGTCTGGAATTTTATTAGGATGTAGCATTCTGGGTATTCACTCATTGCTCCATTGCCGAAGACTTCGTTAAAATCACAAAATGATTGATCAGCCTCTCGTCTCGAAATGATAGAGAATTAAGTAGGTAAAAGTCTCTCAGTTTTTGGGTAATTAGCTTAGATTCCAAATAAATTATTGGGAGAATTTAAATATTTAATTACGTCGCATTAAAAAGAGTAGTTCTTGATTGTCCTTTGTTGATTTGAATTTCATTTCTTAAAATTCCCGATCGGAATATTGAAGTTTTGGACGTTTTTGGCATTGCTTGAAATTGGGGTAAAGCCTTGTTAATGCTTTTTGAATAATTAGCTTGGTTGCAGATTTATATACGCTTTAAGTCAAGAATAAGCTAAATCGAGCTAACATGTTTCAGGTAGCTGCTTATCAGTTTTTAGATTCTCTGATTCTTTTGTTTGATTGTTATTAGTAACAAAAAATAAAACTGTATTCGTAATTAAAATCTATCAAACTACTCGTTAAGTGAAGACCAAGATGCAAAATCGGTTATGAGGCCAAAGTTATGCTTTGGGCTTAGTATTTATTTTGAGAAGATTGAAGATGCTTTCGATAGCGAAATGCTTGACAGAAATTGAGCATTTGTTGTGAACTACGTTGCAGCACGCTTTTTACAGTTGGACTTATTGTTTTGCGATGTTCATTTGTGTGAATTACTAAAATAAGTACTTAGCAGACCGAAACGGCGTTGCTGTCAAAGTATTCGTGCCATTTCTGGTATCACAAACATCTTCGTTTTGCGGCACTGGAATCAAAATACCACCTATTTGTTGCAAAATACGTTTCTAAGTCGGCAGAAAAGTAACTTTTTATGTTTATATTTTTTTGATGCTTCAATAATATAAAAAATCCAGTTGATATTTAATTCACCCTATAGAGAAAACGTAAATAAGTTAATGGAATGTTTAAAAAAAGATAACATAAAATCATTAAATTATAAATAAAATTGAAGAAATAAAATTGATACAAAATTTGAAAGATAAAAATGTTATTTTAATTATAAAGGGTTTTCCTATAGGGGCGCTCGAACTTCGACAGTGTATAGCGGCCATGTTGGTGAAGCTACAGCTGTCAAATTTGGTGGTTATAGCAATTAATGTTAGGCAGATCATGATGGAAAGTTACAGTGTTGAGAAACGCATACGAATCATTAAACTTTACTATTAAAGTGAGTGCTCAGTTCGAGCTACGTTCCGTGCGCTACGTGATTTTTACAGTGCACACAATGGTCCTGTTGAGTCGACTATTCGTCGTTTGGTGGACACATTCGAATCAGCTGGTTCAGTAAACAATCAAACAACACCCGTATGTTGTCGAAACGTGAGATTTGCAGAAAACGTTGCTACAGTGTAGGCGTTGTGCCAGTTTTTATATGCCTATCATACCAGCTCGCCGTTATGTCGTTGAGGAAGCGTTGGACCGCTTCTTTCACTTCGTCATCATCGCTAAAGCGTGGGTAATAATGTCCCATCAAAACTGTTACAAGAGAGCGACGGTCTTCTGCAAGCATTTGCGGGGCTCACCTTGCGCACATCTTCTGATATTTCAACTTTTCAGCCAAAAACCTTAAGAACGCAGATATCATCAAGAGTGACCCTTCGATCTTTAAGCATGATTTGTTCAACAAATGCGATGATTTCCATTTTATAAGCCTTGTGAGTCATGTACTTAAATTATTTTTAAAAGTCCTTCATTGAAGAATATATCAGAAATGTGAACAAGATATAAGTGACTCACAATTCGGATTCCGAAAGGAACCAGAGAAGAGTTATTTAGTCTATCAGTTTTACAAAAATGTAGAGACTGACAGAAAAATCTCTTCATATGCTTTATCGATTACGACAAAGCATTGACCACGTTAGGTATGAGGAACTAATAAGAATATTGCCATAAAAAGGTTTCAACTATGCTATCAAAAACATTTATTGGAATCAGAATGTCACAGTAAGTCTTGACAACGAATCCCAATTAAAAGAGGCGTTAAACAGGGTTGTATCCTCTCCCCTTTGTTGTTTAATAGCCACTCAGAGGAGATTTTTATAGAAGCCTTAGAAAACATTGAAGATGACATAAACGTAAATGGCGTCCTTATTAATAACATATTACCCGCCGACGATACGGTCATAATAGCAAACAGCCTGCATGGTTTGCAACGATTGATGGGCGCTGTAGCTCGGGAGCGCGATGCATTTGGACTGAAAATAAATACAAAAAAATATTATGATATTCAGTAAAACTCCAAAAATATAAACAGAATTGATAATATACAACCAACAATTTGAAAAGGTACCAAAATTCAAATATCTCGGATGCTGGAGTAGCAAGATCGTCCTTTACAAGAATGAGGCAGCTACTTACCAACCGCAGTGCAGTGCTACATATACTTAGTGCTGATACACAGTACTGAAGCTTGGACATTCAAGGCTAGTACTGAAAAAAAATACAAGCTTTTGAGTTTTGGGTGTTTAGAAGACTCTTATGCATATCATGGACGGAATATATTACAAATGAAGAAGTCTTGAGAAGAATGCACAAGGAAAAGGAACTTCTAGTAAATATCAAGAAAAGGAAAACAGCATACCTTGGCCACCTATATCGTAACGACAAATGTAACATTCTACAGCTCATTATGGAAGTCAAAATAGATGGAAGAAGGGGGCAAATCGTAGAAGATGCTCCTGGTTAAAAAACATCAGAGAGTGGATACATGAGTATTCATGAATTAATTAGAACTGCTAAAAACCGAATACACTTTGCCGAAATTGTTGCCAACAGTCATTAATGAATACGGCACTCCAAGAAGAACAATGTATCTTATTAAGTGTTTTTTTTGTTATGTTTTTAGAAATCTATGCAGTGAAGGGTTAAAAATCGTAAATTGTATAACAAACGTATGATAAAAGAAGTACTTGCTTGGACAGTACATATACTAAAATTGAAATGATACAGAGATTAGTATGGCTCCTGCGCAAGGATGACACGCAAAATCCTGAAGCGTTCCACATTTTTAGTTATACAAAAATAGCCAACTATACAGTCTACTTTACAAATCACCCAGATGGCACTGCTAGAGGTGGATCGGCTATCATAATTAATAACTGTTAAACATCACTCCCCGAAACAGCTACTGAACAGATTATCTACAAGCCACAAATGTGGCAATAGAAGATGTAGCTGGGCTACTAACCGTCTCGGTCGTCTACTTTCCTCGCAGATACTCAGTAAAGCAGGAAAATTATAAAGATTTCTACAGCACCCTTGGACGGCGATTTATTGTTGGAGGGGAGTATAATGCCAAGCATACATGTTGGGATTTCAGGCTTATAACACCCACTTATTGGACATCTGACCTGAACAAAGTACCTGACTTGGTAGATATTTGTATCACCAAAGGTATTCCCCGTGTGGGGTTGCTAGTCCCCCATCGGGCGCCTCCCCAGGTGGCGGATAGGGGAATGCCTCCCAGATATGGGTGGTACCTGGGAAATGAAATACCAGGGGCGGACCAAAACTAGCATGGTGTAGGAAGCAGCTGTGTCATTAATGAGTCAAGGCTGCAGAAGAATGACTTCGGTAACAGGCTTGTCATCATATACTTACAGGTGGCTATCGAATTATGATTCACCCGGCTGTAACACTGCGATGAGGAAAGCAACGGGAAACTACCTCATTATATTCCCAAGAAAAATCAGGATGGCAGAGAAATATAATGTTAAAGGATGTACTGATCATGGGCTCGGAAACCAAGATCCGGCAAGGGAAGATCACAGGGCTTCCCAGGTCGTCAGCCAGCGAAATCCCTGTACAATAAGAGACAATATTGCCCCAAAATTAAAACTGAAACAAAAACTGAATATAGGCACGTGGAATATACGAAGCATGTTCCAAGCAGGGAAAGCAGCCAACGTGGTTAAAGAAATGCGACGGCTACATATTGACATATTGGGATGCAGCGAAATGAGATGGCCAGGCGAAGGAACGTGTGTGGTAGATGAACATCAAATATACTATATTGGTGATGATAGTCCGCAACATCGCAATTGAGTTGGTTTTATAATAACAAAGGACGTTCAAAAAGCAGTAAGCGGATTCCTACCAATATCGGATAGAGTTGCTATGTTAAAAATAAATGCACAACCTTGTAGTTTGAACATAATACAAACTTATGCGCCAACAACAGACAGCAATGATGAAGTCATTGAACAATTTTATGACGACGTAAGGAAAGCAATAAAATATACAAAGAAAGAAGACATATCCTTAATTATGGGAGATTTAAACGCTAAAGTTGGCAACGAAGCAACCGAAGGAATAGTAGGAACATATGGTCTTGGAATACGTAATGAGCGTGGAGAAATGCTGGTACAGTTTTGCAAAGAAGTACAATTTTCTATTATGAATACTTATTTTGAATTACCAAACAGAAGATTATATACATGGAAATCCCCCGCTGATGGAAACGGCAACATTGTAAGAAATCAGATTGATTACGTAATGATAAACAAACGATTCCGCAATTCGATTACATCGGTTAAAACATATCCTGGCGCAGATGTTCCATCTGACCACAATCTCTTGGTAGCTGTATTCAGGTTACGATTAAAGAAAGCAACGGCAAGTGGTACGAAATAAACAAGAATAGATGTACAGAAACTGAAAACAGAGAATGTACGACAGGAAGTAAAACAACAGCTAAATCAAAAATTCTCTGAAATCAATATAAGTACGGGCAACGATATAGAACAAATGAATTAGAAAGCTGAACGTCATTGCAAAGAATAAGCTACAAAGAACCCAAGAAAGAAACAATGATTGATGACGGACGAAATACTAGATCTTATGGAAGAAAGGCGCAGATATAGAAATAAAAGTGAACTAAATTATAAGCGAATACACAATATTATTAGACAAAAATCAAGGAAGCGAAGGAAGCCTGGTTAGGAAGCAAATGTGCAGAAATTGAAACCTTAGAGGAAAACATGATACACTAAACCTACATAAAAGATCAAGGAAACTGCAGGAATAGTAAGAACAAAATCCAATGGAATAGTCACAGACAAAGATAATAAAGCAATATTCGACAAAGAGAAAATACTAGAAAGATGGAAAGAGTACATGGAGGAATCATTTTGGATGAACATAGAGATGACGCTGATGTAATAGTTGGCACATTAGGACCAACTATAACTAGACAAGAGTTGTTGAAAGCCATCAAGAGAATAAAAACAACAAGTCAGCAGGACCAGATAAAACCATGGAGAACTTCTAAAGTTATTGGAAGAAGAACACACGCAGGCCGTATTAGATTTGTTCAATAGAATATACGAAACAGGAAACATGCCCAATGACTGGTTACTCTCTACGTTCATCCCATTACCAAAAAGCCAGGGGCCAAGAAATGTGAAGATCATCGCACAATTAGTCTAATGAGCCATATACTAAAGGTTTTCTACACATCATCCACCAACGTGTATACAGCAAGTTAGAACAAAATATCGACGAATCGCAATTTGGTTTCAGAGATGGCCTTGGAACAAGGAAGCCTTATTCTTGATACAAGTACTAATACAAAGAGCGCGTGATGTCAACTACGATATATTTGCATGTTTTATTGATTTTGAAAGAGCGTTTGACCGCGTAAAACACGAGCAATTAATACAAACATTAAAATAAGCAGGAATAGATAACAGTGATACCAGAATCATTGCCAACTTGTACTGGCAACAAAGAGCCACAATCCGTATAGGGACAGAACATCAGAAGAATTTCACATCCGCAAAGGTGTTCGACAAGGATGCGTATTGTCCCCGATGTTATTTAACGCCTACTCTGAAAACCTCTTCAAAGCGCGAGTGCGCCTAAAGAGGTATTTGCAGAGTTTAAGATTTGGAACTTCGTAACAATACTTAGATGATTATGTTCAACAATCATTATGATATGCGGACAGAACACTGGCCAACCTTCAGAAGCTGCATTGCAAACGATTGGAAGCTATGGTGCTACCGCCGTATGCTCAGAATTTCATGGGTAACACCATGTAACAAATGAGATAGTGCGGCTTCAGCGCATAAGTAAAACAAGGACAGTGATGATCCTTAATGCTGTTAAAAAGGCAACATAGCATACGTGAATTGGTCACGTAAATGCAATCCCTTGATAAAGTATCAGGCGTTTTGCAGTTGACTTATGCAAGGAAAAATGATACGTTAAACGAGAGATGGGACCATACTCAGGCAACCTTAGGCAGTGACAGGAATCGACATCGGTCGCCCTGTTCCGAACAGCGATAAACAAGATTAGATGGGCCAGACTGATCGCCAACGTCCAATGAGGATACGGCACAAGCAGAAGAAGAAGAAAAGGTATTCCACAAAACTTTGCTGTTGCCATCTCCTGCTGAAGCGTTAAGCGTGCCAAAACAACTAAGATTAAGTAATAAACAAACAGACTGGGACATATTTAGACAGTTGGTGAATGAAAAACTAACGCTAAGTGTCGCCCTTAAAACTGAACAGGGTATTGAATCAGCTGTCAATCTCTTAAATGATACATTACAATGGGCGAGTTGGAATGCAACTCCGGAACAAGCGAAAAAAGAAGACTCCATAGACAATGAAGCAGGCTAAGAACACCGGAAAGCAAACGGGCACTCCTGCAGGAGCTTTCGTCCACTCAAGCTACCGATTATTTGCGACCCGAAAATTGAAAGATTCCTCACCCATCAAAACACCCTAGAGAAACTGGATAAGAAGCAAGCGCAAGCACTTGCAGAACATCTAACAGAGGTTTTCCAACCACATTCCTCGGAAAATCATCCAAAAGAAGAAACTGAGTTAATCCAAATTCTAAAAGCGCCCTTTCAACTTGACTTGCCAGCCCAGCGCTTTAAAATCTCTGATGTCCAAAGAGTTATTGTAACGCTACATCCATAAGAAGCACCGGGATGCGATCTGCTAACAGGGAAAAAACTCAAGGAATTTCCGACCCAGTGGAAAGTAGCACAGATCATTCTCATTTTAAAACCTGGGAAACCACCCGATGACTTAAAATCCTATTAGCGTCTTGTCCGTAGTTTCCAATGTTTTGAAAAGCTGCTACTAAACCGATTATTACCAATTATTGAAAACACCGAATCAATTCCTGATCACCAATTTGGATTTAGGCAGATGCACTCCACTATTGAACAAATCAATCGCGTCGTACAAAAAATTACTGAAAGATATGAAAAAGAGCAATACCGCCCTGCAGCATTTTTGGACATATCTCAGATCTTCGACAAAGTGTGGCACACTGGTCTTTATTCAAGATACGTATTCTCCTCCCCATAAACTATTTTATTGTCCTTACGTCATATCTCCATAACAGACACTCTGGTTAAGTTTGATACTAAGCACACAGAACTCTACTCCATAAATGCTGCAGTGCCACAAAGTAGTGTCCTGTGCCACTGCTCTATCTGCTATACACTGCAGACCTACCTACAACAACAAATGTTACTACATCAACCTTTGCATACGACACAGCAGTTCTAGCTTCTCAAATATTGGAAACCACTCTAAATAAAATTCAGACATGGCAAATGAAATGGAGAATAGAAACAAATACAACCAAATCTATCCATGTGACGTTTATCACACGAAGGAAAACCCTCTTCCTGCCTAACTGAATAATCAACAGTTGCCTCTACAAGAAGAAGCCAAATACCTAGGGCTATATATCGATAGGAGGCTCACTTGGAGAAAACACATTTTTACCAAGCGTAAACAGCTCGGACTGACTCTCTCCAAGATATATTGGCTCATTGGACGTACCTCTAAACTTACCAGCGAAATCAAGCTGTTGCTTTACAAAGTTATACTAAAGTCAATTTGGTCGTACGGGATCCAGCTCTGGGGCACAGCATCTAGATCCAATATAGAGATACTTGAGCGTTTCCAAGCGAAAGTATTGAGAATGATAGTGTACGCTCCTTGGTTTGTGTCCAATGCAGCCATCAGAAAAGACCTTAAAATCCCTTCGTTTAAAGAAGAAATACGATATTCCAGTCAGCAGTACAGTGCTCGATTACATGCCCATCCCAATGACCTAGCAGTGAACCTTCTAAGTCAGCCCAAAGTCAACAGAAGGTTGAAACGATACCTACCCAACGATCTGTCTACCATATTCAGATTTACATGTTTGATGTCAATTCTAGTTTAAGTTTTAGTATGATATCCTAAAACACATATCGGATATAATCTAGTTGTTACAGAAGCTTGCCATTGGGTCACCTTCTACATGCTATCTTTATTGTTCTACCATTTGCTAAATGCACATTGTATAAATTGCAAATTAAATAGGATGACAAAAAAAAGATAAAGGAACTTTAAAAGATCTAGCGAAAAAATTGAAATAAAAAAAATTTGTTAGATAACAAAACCATATCTAAACAAACAAAAAACTCAAATTATTTAAACATTTTCAACAAATGACGTAGAATTTAAAATTTTATATATTATTTTTTTCTAAACTGAATTTTTTGTACTGTACTATCTATATGATAAATTTTTAAAATTTGTAATTTTTTAAATTTGTGAAAAAATTTTTAAAATTTTATTTTTAAGCAGGCCGTGTTGTGTATACGAGTAGAAATGTTGCAATAGCGGAAACTGCTTTCGAGCCGCGGTGGTTGCGAGAGTCGCCGCGAAGGTGTCGCTGCGCTGTGCGCCAGCCAATCCTGAAGACTATCTTCTCGATCCTTTCTACTTTTGAACATTACGCCAACTTTGGCGCCCACAACTCGAAAAGCGCGGCCGCCAGTCGCGCTCGATCGCACGCAACGCAAAGAGCGCGAGAAAATTCAAAATGCGCTGCTTATCACCACTGCCAAGACTGCTGCTGTAAACTCGACCATTTCGCCCTGCGAGCGCACCGAACCCCGGCAGCTACGGACTTTTCGAAATATGCGCCGCGCGCTCTGAGGCCCCGTCCAGCTTTGCAATTTCCGTCGCGGCCAAAATGTGCGGGTGCGGGGCGCGGCTCCTGCTCTGTGTTGTGATAGTGTCCGTCGTGATATTACTAGTGACTAGTTTCAACATTGACACCTTCAATTACGTGCACCACAAGGGCCCCGAACAGTCGATGTTCGGGTTCAGCGTCGCCACTCACAAGGAGTACGGAAGGAGCTGGTAAGCGCCGTTTGCTGTCATCGGCTATTTTTGCGCGAATTGTTGCTAATTCCGATGCGCCGCGCCGGACGCATCTGTTGACCAGCGCCGAATCGCGGTGCGATTACGGGCACCGATCGCGACGTGACTTAAATCAGCCAAGGTCGTTTTGGCCGTAAATTTCGCGACGTAAGTCACGGGCAACTCGCGTGCGCTGATTGGGTCGGGCGACGGGGTGCAAATTCGGCTGCTGCGGTTCTGCCGGGTTTTGGTTAAAATTCATCCGGCACACGTGCAGGCCATAAACCAAACCCCGCGTCAACGCGGCGAAGGAAGGAAGCTGTAAACGAAAATATCTTTTGAATAAACGTGCTCGGACTGCTAAAATTAGTCCGAATTACGGGGGGGTTTCGAATATCTGCGGCCCGACCCCTGCAGAGGAACTTTCGACCTTCGGATTTATTTCAGGGAAGTTCAGCAAATCCTCAAATTTTTGGCTCTACTGAATATTTTTACATAGTCAGGTGCTGGTCAAAAACCAAGGTTGTGATCATCCGAAATAGAGGGTTGGCCAAAAAGTAAAGTCTGTCATCCTCCACGATCTTTTGGCACTATTCCACAAATTGTCAAATTTGATCAAAGCACCATTCTGACTCCTTCGAATTAAAGAATTCTCGACACGTATTTTCACTCCATTAAAAAAGACAAATTGGCGATCATGCAAAGAGTGCTTCTTTGATTGGAAGAGACCGTAACCGGACTGTAGAAGAACCTTAATACTATACAGCCTCTCAAACTTCCTCTAATTGCCTCGGCAGCATCTCTTGTGGTCAGACTTTTTTTTAGTAATGTCAGCTATCCTTTAAAGTAATTGAAACATGTTGATTACAACTGCCAACACGTAATAATACCAAAAAACAAAATTTCCATTTTTGATCTAGACCACGAACTTTTTGGTCAACCTTCTATGGGGTGATCAAAATTGGACATAATAATGTTTTTTTTTTGTTTTTAATAAAACAATCCAAATTTTATTCCTATTAATGTACAGTATAATTTTAGCAGTTTTATAATATAATAATATTATCAACAATTTTGATATACCGTTAGATGTTAAGGTAAATCAAATTATTACATGTAACATAGAAATATTACAATATACAAGGTTCTTGGCTATTATTTTTTGCTATTTACCAATTTCTTCTCTTTACACTAGATCAGACAATTTTATCTCAAGTTGTCCACCACTTCCATGTTTTCCTTGGTTTGCGTCTTTCTATTTTATGCTGTGATCTTGCCTTCTATAGCAAAAGTTGATATATTTTTGACCAGTACTGTAAATATATGACTTTGTAATCTATCCTTTCTGAATCTAATCTGTACGTTCAATCTTAGTTACTATTAATACTTTTTAGGAATCTCCTCTTCTTGGCATGCTTTAGTAAATAATTTGGTTAGCACTACTAGTCTCTTGCATAGGTTCTTGACCATTTCTGACATTATTCGTGAGCAATTTAATTGCTTTACTTCTTTTTAACCTTTTCGAATTCTCAAATACTTCCTCTATTTTTATTTCTTCCTTTATTTCACTTCCTTGTATGTGTTCTGTACTACTTGGTTTATTTAGCTTCTCTATTTTCATTTCTTGCATTTGTTATGCCATTAAAAATTTTTAAAAATCTTCACTTCCTTATGATATCATCTTCTTTTACCAATGATTTTCCGTACTTCTTTTTTATGTATTTAGCTTTGTGAGTTTTTCCTTTTCTAAGCGAACCAAACCAGACCCATTCCATGTTTTCGCCAAATTCTTACCATGTTTTTTTCATTTGTTTCGCCATCTTTAATTTTAGACTTCTAATTCGTGTATTTGTCGTTTCCTAAGTATTCTTTCTATAAATGTTTCTCAATTTTTATTTCCTCTCTTAACTCATCATTCCATCAGCTTGTTTATTTCTTTTTCTTGTTAACCTTTGTAGTTCCACTTGTATACTTCTGTTGCTCTCGTTATTAACATTTCTGTAATATACTTCCACAATACTTCAAGTAGCAAGTTATGTTTTTTGTTTCTGCTAATTTCTTCTTCTACTCTTTCCTTATTTTTTTCAGTCGCCCTTACTTCTTTCAAATTGTTTATTTTGGTTTTTCTTTAGTTTTATCACTACTTATTCATTTTAAACGTCGCCCAGTAGTAGCCAGAGTATATTTCTGGACCCCTTCTCAGTCTTGTATCTTGTATTTCACTTCTATACCTTCTGTTTATTATTATGTAGTCCAATATCATTTTTCTCATCTGCTGACTATCTTCCAGGTATAGTTTTGTATATCTTTATGCGCAAAGTAGGAATTCGCTATTAACAGATTGTTTTATACGCAGAAGTCAATTAGTCTTATATCACTGTTGTTTCTGGTGTTTTCACCATGCTTTACAGTTATTTTTCCTGATTATTTGCCTTTTTTGTCTACTCTTTTATTCAAGTCCCCTAATATTAATGATATTTCCTTGCTATCCTTTATAGATTTTGTTATACTTTGTGTTCCTTTATTTTTTATTTTTGTTGTTTTTATATTGGTTTTGCTTGTTGTTTTCGAATTCATCGCATTTTTATCTTCTCCTTTTAACGCTTTAAAGCTTTGTGAACCAAACGCAAAGAAAACAAATGTAAAAAAATAAGGTAGGATTCCCAATCGAAGAATGTGCAGAATATCCGGAGCACCCCTCGTATGTTGCCCGGCCCTCAGCACCGACCGGAAGAGTGGGGCTCGAGTCTCCGCCGCGGCGCGAGCGCCGCAAATGACCGAAATAGAAAGAAATCAAATAAGATCGGATTTGAGTCACCCGACGCTAAAAATACGGCGGGTGTGCCGCGCCGAAACTTAGGCTTGGCATAAGATCCTGGCGCTCGTCGCCCATGTGATGTAACCCAGTTTTGCACCGTGCGCGCTTTAACGACCTATGATGTCAGGTTAGCGAATCGTATGCCGATCTACCCGTCTTGGAAGAGCGCAATGCTTGGAAAGAGGTCGCGGGATATTTTAGAAGGTCGGAGCGGCCTGTGGTTTTAATATCCAAATAATTTGGGAACTCCAGAAGTAATGACAGTCTAGCGATACGAGCGATAACTGATAAAATGAGAATTGGGTCGTTCGTCTGCATTCCGCTGGGTTCGATTCCAGTTAAAAGCGCTGTCATCATTTGAACATATATATTAAGACATTTGTGGTATAAAATCTACACTTAAGTAAATCAAGGAACCGTCTGTATTTCTCTTTTCCTTTAAGTTATTCCCAGAGTCATAATGGGGTGTGGCAGAAAAGTAGGTCATGTAGCCTTTTGCAGGAGTATTTTTTTATTTTATTTAAAATTGTTCAAACTACTACACGATTTTTTCGTAAAAACCCTAATACTAATAAAAGTGCTTGTAGGGTATTGTGGTAATACAAGAAAAAGGTCCACGTACAGTAACGTTTCGATATGACACTAAAATAGTTATTGTTGACCATTGGATTTTTTAAATGGCATAATTTGGATTTTGATTAGCAAATTTCCTTTCCCTCTACGTTCTGTGATCCTTTTGGCTTTATTTATAGTGATGTATAGAAAGTGTTCTGTCCTTTTCTATGTTGTACATTATTATTATTGTTGAAATAGGTGTACTTTTGGAATTCTTATTCAATTTTAACTAATCTCTCCTAAAATTATATTTTTATTCAGGCAAAACTATTTTTGGTATCCTACTTGAATACATCATTTGCTCGTAAATACTGTTCCACACTGATTAGAACGACAAAACGAAACGATTGCATAATTTTCAGGATTTATTGAATGGTTATTGGTAAGTACCTTTTCAACGGATTTGTTTCAAATGGCCATCCTCAGCCTCTACACAAGCTTTAAACGTCCGTGACGCTTCTTTTGTGACAACACGCACTACATCCATTGGAACTGGACTGCAACATTGGAAGATTGAACTGCAGTCGCCAGGTCTCGCTTCGAAGAATAAACATTTGGGTGTCTTATTAAGCAAGCTCTGCCTTCTAAGACTGTCTATAATTTGTAATCTAAAGGATTGAGATCTAGACTACCATAAGATCAATTCCCTACTGTTAGAAAACGAGGCAAATTGTTACTTAGCCAAGTTTGAGTGATTTGTGAGCGGGCGCGGAGTCTTGCTGAAAGACCCAAGGCTCAGCTCTAAAAAGTGTGTGTATCAGAGATTTCACTACACCTCCCAAAACATTCTGTTAATACACAGCGGCCGAAGTTTTGCTTCCTTTTCACAAAAATAGATGTTGGTTACTTCATCATAACAGGCTCGCTATAGAAAACATTACAGCTTTTGCATGATGGCCTCTTTGAACCCTTGGTATCAGCTGAGATGCTTCTTTGGACTACCTAGCGTATACCCTGTAATTTTGTTTGATGAATGATTCCTTCACTCTAAACATTTTTTCTTTGACTATTATGCGTGTACTCAGTCAACAACCTCTTTGCTTTTTTCTTCTACCTTCCTTTAAAGCATATGTTAGTAAATGTTGTAAGCAGCTATTCCCAGGTCTTGCTTCATAATACTAGACTTCGAAGTTTTGGAAATTTGCATCTCTCGAGGCATAATCCTCTGCTTACAAAGAGGATTTTGTTTAATTCGGACACCTGTGGCTTTGACTGCCTGAACTGAACGTGGTCTTCCAGATTTTGGATGATCCTCGGCACCTCTGGTCTCATTAAAAATATTTATAGCCTGATACATACGGGTAATGCTGAGAAGACGCAGTCTTAACAATTATACTCTTTTCACACTTATGTAATGCTATTACAGCAATATGGTTTTCTTTGTCATCTGACTTCATTTGTAAACAATCAAACTGTAACTTAGAACTTTAAGACTTGACAATTGCAGCTGAAGGAACAACCGTACCAAGGATTTTGTAGCAGTATATATGTATTCTGAGAAGTTAAAATATAATAGTAGTATAACATAGATTATAGGAAATTTTTATGGCCTAAAATTGGTTTGCAACAAGAAAAGAAAATGTTATTTTTTATTTTTGGTAGTTTATATTTTATCTCATCTTGTCTTATATTTCTTTTTGGTTTTCCTTTCTATGTTTTACCTATATCATCTGTTTTTTCTTTGTCCTAATCGAAATCAAAGTTTTGTAAGATCTTTCGTAACTACCAGGCTTTGATCAATTTGGATCGAATGGTTTTGATATTTCTTCTTCTTCTTCTACTCTTCTATATAGGCTATAAGCCTGTTTCTAACTACACATTTTTGATATTTAATTGCATAAATAAAGCTCATATTGTACATATAAGGTAATATTCATATTGTTTATATATAAGCTTCGACACTTTCCACAGAAAATAATAATGTATATGATTTCAAATATTTTTGATATGCTTATGCATTGCTGTGACATTCTATAAATATCCAAATTGTGATAAAACCTTTTGCGTGAACTTTGACTGTACGTCTTAATTTTGGGAAAAATTGTAGTTCTAGTTTTTAAATTTATATAAAGATCTAAAACCTGGAGTGCTGTATATATTTAGATCGCGTGTTTTAAAAACTCGATGAATGGTATCAAAAAATTTAAACTAATTATCTTTATTGGTCTTCCAAATAAACATCATCTTTTACAACACACTTCTGAAAATTGTTAACAAAGGCATCTTTAGAAACAGATCGCATAATCTCTGTCATAGGTTTTTGAATTGTCGCCACGCCCACCTTTCATAATGGTTTTCAGAAGGAAAAAATTTGCAGGCGCCAGACATGTCCTGTTCGTCTATCATCTTATGGGGCACAAACCGGGAACGAATCTTTCGTCTACCCAAAATTTTTGCAGGCTAGGCGCACGGTGTTCTTGTTAATGCCATGATTCGTAGAGTCAGCAATCGATCTCGTTTTAGCATCTGCCGCATTCTTTCTATTATGTCTGGAGTTCTGCTTGACCCAAACGTTTTCTTCCTGTGGCGAAAGTGTTTGAACCAGTCGAAAACATATTTTCGGCTTACGCTTACATTCCGTACACTTGCGTTAACATTTCATGCGTGTCCGTGGCCATTTTCCCCAACTTGCAGCAGAAGTTGATGTTGAATCTGTCTCTCGTACTGATCACGTTAAACTACCACCAGAGAGTTTATTTCAATGGTCACGTATACTCCACACTAGATGGCGCTTCTCCAAATATCTCTATCTCATGTTATCTTTGAGATATTAGATCATTTACCAAACTTTTTAAACACGTCTTGTATTGCACACTCTTTTCCGTATCACGTCTAAATTTCTTGTTTACCAATGGTATTTCTTAAAGAAACCTTTATTTTTGAATGATTCTAAGATATATACATTTCCACTTCTTCTCTATAATTTTTCATTTTACATATTTTTCTTTGTTATATTTCTATATTTGATGTACAGCTTTGCTGTCAGTAAAAGTGATGTATTCCAAATTCTGACTATCTTTACACTCCTACGTCCATTTTAGGTTAATGTATTTTATTACAAGTATCCATGTGAATTTATAAATGTCACGATGTTCACATTATCCACTCATTATGCGAAGTGACTCTGTCGCACACAATATGCTTAATTGTCTTCCATCATTCATAATACCTTAAATCTTCCAATCGCCAGATTTTTTCCTCTACTGTGGTTTGCGCACTTCTCAAAATTATTTTTTTTCTATTTCTGATGTTTGTTATGATCACTATCAACTCTCCCATAAAATCGTCCTTATTCTAGAGTTTTAGTCGTCAGCAGACGTATAGATTGTTGCGATTCGTAATGTATCATTATATTTCGTCCCATTTTGTAACGATTTCTTCATTCATGTACTGCAACTGACATACTGACTTTTGTTTCCACCAATTTTTCAATTCGTTAACTAGGGGCCTCCCTGAGAAGACTATAGTGTAAAGTAAAAAAATCGTTGTCTTAAAACAAGAGACCAAGGAAAAATAACGCTTTTGATGTAATAATTATGTAGTTTTGGGCGCTAAAAATTCGCTACTACCTCTTAGTGTAGGTTAAGTAGATTCGTTGAAGAATTTTCCCCTTCTCTTCAAAATATATATCTACCCCTTGGTTTATCAATCGCTTATAAGTCCAATGTCAATCGATAAGGTGCAGCGATATTTTTTGCAAATTGAGAAAGTAAGAAGGTACTGTGTAGGGTAGTTTATTCTTTTATTAAGTCGCAAGGCATTGAGATTGTTACAGTTTAATGTATTTAACCTAAATTCAAAATTAGTTTAATTTATGAGTTTGGTTTCTTAAGAGACATAGTTAAGTATCAAATAAAAAACGCAGCTCTAATGATGGTGTTGTCGATGTCCCAGATCCTGTCGTAGCTATTTACGTTGCAGCTGATGATCGTTAAAAATATACCACTTTATAGTCAGGTTTAGTCATAGTTCTAATGTAATTTGGCTTTCAGGGTTTCTTCTAATTTCATCTCCACGTTTGACTGTTCAATTGTACAAAAAACTCATATATTATTTTTAAAAAAGTAGTAAAATTCACTAACAAACACATGTTGGTTTAAAAAATGTAATAAAACGATATGTTTATAGTTTTCCGAAATTAGTTTCTGATGAGCCATGTTATCTTGACTTGAGCTCATTAATTAAATCCTTTTTGTTGGGCCACTCTAAAACAATTGCACTGTACTGCAGTTAACAGTTTATATCTTGAATTTGCTCCAAATAAAGGTTGGCTTTAATAAAACGCCCTATTTAAACTTTAAACTCTGATATTTTGACAGATATCATCTACGATTCTTACGGTTAGTTAGTATCAAATGCCATACGACAGAATAGTGAGTTATTATTCTTAAAACGCATTACAAATGCGGTGAAAATTTTACCGAAACGGCACGACAACTCAGTGGAATTGTTGAAATAGTACACAAAATGAATCAACTGTCCCGTGATTGATTGCAAAATTTGATGAAACTGGATCAGTAGTGGATGCAAGACTGCATGAGTATTAATGTGAGATAAAGTCCGCGATAATGTTGCCATAGTTAGTCAAAGTATTGCTGCAAATCTGAAAACATGGACTCTCGGCGTCGCGCCCAATCATTGGACATTTAGAGAAATTTTCTTCGAAAAATACTCACTAAACACCTACACTTTTAAGCATACAAAGTTCAACAGACGCAAGAGGTTAAGCTTGCTGTCCAATCTCAGTATCGGCAGTTGATGCCATCAGATAGCATAAAAGAAGAGATAGTGCGTGAGTCGTACAGTGCTGGGAGTGGAGTTGTGGATATTGGAGTTTAAATGCAAGAAAAATGTGCAGAGAAAAATCGTTGTGATAACGGCAAACAGGAGGATCACATTGAAGATCACTTGAAGATCACTTGAAGATGATAAAGATCTGTGCCCAATGGATTCCCAATACTCTCACCACTTAGCAGAAGCAGAAGGATGTAGATGTATGACAATAATTGCTGCAGTTGTATAGCATGAATTTGGTGACTCATAATTCTGACACGAGACGTCGGAAAAGAAACATCAATTTATATAATGACAGCACATTAAAAGCCCTTATTTCTTGTGGAAGTGATGTCCGAAATTGTCTATTCTAAAATAAATTACGATCGACTTTGGAATAGAAAGGAAATTCTGATAATTTATTAGCTGTTCCTGCGTAAGAGCATGACCTAAAACAAATGCGAATAACTAAAGTGATTTCACCGAGTTATTCAGGAATGTTGCCATAGATAATGAAAACGCAGCACGTTGCTTCGACATGACAATGCGCGATTACATGCCAGTCGCGAGCGTTGTCACTGTGCAGGCTCTCTGTTTGACTCAACAAAGGCATAACAGTGACACGGTGATGTTGACGTTATCATCCTTAGCATACAAGGTTCCGTTTTTAAACCATTTTCCTTTCTTCTCCTAAAAGATTTCCCTTTGAAAATCGATGAGGCATTAATGCGCCTACATCATATATTTATTTTGAGTATATCCTGGGTATTCAATTCTTTCTAAACATGCTGAAGCCCTTCGACAAGAAGATTCTGGAAGGTTCTGTTAGAGGTCTACGTTCTGGAAAAACTTAGCGAATGTAGCCTAACTCTAGGGTTCGAACTGTGGCAAAAGAAGCTGCCTGGGAAGGTTAAGGCTGCTGTTGGATGGGTGCGGCAGAAACTCGAGTACCTTCGCGAGTTGCTGCGACCTGAAATGGTCCCCGGTTGGTGAAGTGATGGGTTTGCAAATACTGAGCATCTTCTGAAGCTGACTGGGTGAGGGCTACTGGCAGTTGGACTAGATTACGGGCTTGTTCCGGGCCTTCCTGCAGTCCCCATAATAATGATGGCTTACGATCTTCCCCTTCTTTGCCTGTCAAATCAAGCACGACACACAGATGGATTTCCTTCTCCTTATTAGACCGCTCGAGTTCCAGGAACATGAGTGACATTGGCTGCAGTTGGGTCTTTCTTTATCGGCTTCATGGTCATGATGACAATGTTCTTTCTCTAACGACGAGCTTCAGTCACCCGTCCGCAAGTAGTGCGAAGAAAGATTTGTAGCAGCTTTATGGAAACTGTCGAAGAAATGGGAAAAGTCCGTAAACATTAAGGGGAGAAAGCTCTAATGTACTTACTTCTTAATAAAATCTTAGTAAGGAGAAAACAGTTGTAGTTGTAAATATGCAACTAAGATACATATTCTTAAAATATTAAAGACGTGACAAAAGAAAAATATTACCTTCAAAGATTGATTACAAAATTTGATGAATGTGATGTATGCTAGATATCGTGGGGTAAAGCTTCGTGAGAATATTGTCACAGCTAATAAAAGTGTAGCTGCAGTTCCCAAAATGTCAACTGAGTATCTACACAACAATTGAACATTTCGAGAAGCTTACTTCAGCGAAACCTCACTTCAGACCTACAATTTTATACACACGAAAATCAACAAACCCGAAAGCTTTAGCTTGCTCGTCATTTGGTTATTTGGTTTTTAGATCATATTTAATTCGTTAAGCAAACAAAGTTGTTACATTCAGGATTCGGAAAATTTGACTCATAAACATCAAATGCATTGTTTCGTGTGGTAAATCAATACTTGGAAGATAATACTGGAAATGTTGTAATTGTTGTAATTACCGATAACCCATGATAACCTAGTTTTTTGGCAATAACTGAGCAACATGGATCTGGAACAAATGTGGTTGCAGCAGGACGGCGCAATCTATTATACAGCGCAAGCAACACTCGATTTATTGGACCAATAATTTCCTAGTCACGTAGTTTCACGAAATACCTACGTCAAATGGCTAGCAATATTTTTGTAATTTACACCGTGCGGTTTCTTTTTGAAATCCAATGTCTACGCTAGAGAAATTTGACGTGTTGTCGATGACATTGATCAGAACATGTGCAAAGTTGTAATCAAATTTTTTGAAAAAGATAAGAATTGCAGCCGAATCTGAGGTTGCCATTTATTAGATATAATGTTTCACATTTAATCGGAGATACTGTGATACCCAATAAAAGTCCAATCATGAAATCAATTCAAAAATAGTTAGAGTGAAATAGGTACTAAGTGAAAACTGGTAATTCAAAGTGGTAAATTCTGCGAAAAATAGTACCTGCAGCTTAATAACATTCTTAAACGTCTATAGACTGTTATGTGTTTAAATCATGCCACATTTAACTGAATGCAGAGAATAATATTATATGTAAAATGCTAGTCAGTAGTGAATCTAAATATTACTCAATTTACTTTGGATTGTCATGTACATGCCCCACGTGACCTATGTTATCGTTGCGATATACGATCATTCCTTGAACTTTTTAGATTCATCTCGTATATATTTTTTGGCAAGTTTTAATATTTTACTATTTTTTTATGTTCAGGTAGCGTATAGCAGACTTACTTAAGTGTAAATTACAGGGTTTATTTGATAAGCATCGGAATACTTTCATGTCATTAGATTTTGAAGGAGAATCGCTCGAATTATGATCCAAATCTCCATTTAACTAAGGTTGTGAAAATTCTAACCCAAGGCCTTGGTTTAACTGACCCGAATGATTTAACTGAAAATACCGCATATTAGATTTACTGAGGAAATCTAGGGTAAGCGTGATGACCTTAACAATTAATTCAGCCTTCAAGACATGACGAGATGCCATATGGTCCAAAGTAAGCGACACTGACCTAAGAGAAGGACCGAAGACATCAGGGCACCACATAAACGGTCCAGAAATCACTGGTTTGAAGTCTTTTTGTCTGACTTTTCGACAGAACGACAGAAAAAGAAGAAAGCCAACAAGCAAAACTATCCATCCTAGCAACGGAACTGGTTGCGAAGACATTGCTCATGTTAGATAATTGCCGGACGTGCCTCGTAATCGCCAATTAATCCAGAAAAAGGGGTTTCTTGCATTTCGCGTGATTAATTTGCAATTACAGGCTATCCACCTCGCCGGGCATGAAATTTCCAATTAACTCGGCTTATCAGCGCTCGAGCTCGGATCAACTAGATGCGCAAAATGAAGAAGATTGCCTTTCGACGAGCCATCGGCCTGTTTTTGCGGCCCGCGCGCTCCCGCCGCTCATAAATCTCTGCAGAACCGCGCCGCAGGAATTTAATTCATTTTAATGTTTAATTAATTAATTTAATGCTCGATCAGCCGTTGCCTTTCCGATACCACTGATTAATTTATGAAAGCGGCGGTAATTATTGCGGCGTCATCTTCACTTGGAGAACCGGCTGGCCCTAGTTTTGCGCAAGAATTACGGCTGGGCTGCTGATGCTGTCGGCTCGCCAGGAGCTGCGCAATCGTTTTAATCAAAATAATCAACTTGTGGCAATGCTTATGAGAATGGCTGATAAAAATTCGCTTGTATTGACTTGACATGAAATGTGAAACATACAAAACGAATGTATTTGCTTTAATTGCTTACAAGGACAAGTTAGATGGGTAATAAATGGAATCTGAGAGAATTTATGACGTAAATTTTCCAATTAATTATCTGTTAATAATCAGTTATTAATTATTATTTATAACAACTTCAGATTCCAGTGAAGACCAGATAAGATCAGATTAGAAATGAACATAAAAATACTGACCAATTATGGTGATTGCATTATATATAAGTACATTTCAGTGATTCACAATGTAAATAAAGCGAAATTTAATATTTCTTTCGAATTTACCGTCAAGCACCTGTTCACGATCTGACATAAAAAAAAAATATCAAAACTGCAAAACATCTCAACAGATTTTGAACCATTTGATGTTGTACCAATTCTAATTAACAATGAAATTTTTTTTCTTGAAAGTTCTATGTCAGTTATCAACACTTCTCTACTGTTGAAGTAAAGGTCGACATAAAAGCTGTAACAAATCACACACCCCCAGGTTATGAATTGCCCAAAAAGCTACTGTGACGATAACTAACATATTTAGTCTACCGCATTTTCCAGTACAATGGAAATACTGGCAGATTAGAATGGTACTTAAACCAGGTAAAAAATTGCACAAATTTTATAGACCTATAGGTTTCTTACTATTACCAAGCAGATTGTTTAAAAAACTTTTTCTAAATGAACTGCAAGAGAAAATAAAATTATCAAATATAATACCTAAACATCAATTTGGTTTCCGCGAAAACCACTTTTCTTTTCAAAAGTTCCCCTAATAGTTAACCAAATAGCTAAAAGTTTCTTCATTGCGGCATTTTTAGACATAAAGCAAGCCTTTGATAAAGTATTTACAGTATCAAACAAAAGTTTCCGAACACTTTTCGTCCTCATTTTTCTAGGCTCTTAGACAATTGTATAAAGGATATTGGTGACGCGAAGGTTTTTTGACGAATTGGGAGGAATTCAGGAAGCGTCAATGCAATACCAAATTTCCAAATATTATTACACGTTTTTATTTTCTTGGATTCGTATATTTTGCAGATTCCCAGCAAAAAAATCGGGTCACCAGTATCCCTTACACAATTGTCTCTGCCGACATGGCTGAGAACATGAAATCGTTGAAAGAGTGTCATCAGTGGCACAATAGTATAAGATGGTTGCTAGGGTGATGCGTGTCGAAGGATTCCGTTTCTGCAGATTTGAGCTATCTGCAAGGATTCAACGTCTACGGCTTCTCGGAGATTGACGACATAGAAAACCAGTTTTTGCAGATTTTCAGGATTTGAGTCAACTTTACATGCACGAACATCGATGCTGAAAACCTTTCTTTACCACGGTTATGTACGGTACCGCAAAAATTTTCTTTAACTTTGAGCTCCTCTGGAGCCTGGAAAAATCTCAGAAGTAATCCAAGTTCAGAAACTTGTAGAACATTTCTCTTTTACGTGGGAATATTGATTAGACATGGAAAAATTTTATGTGACCGTGGGGTAAAAAATGAGAAACAGCTTTTTCCCAAACTGAATTTTTCAGATTTCTTTAAAATCAGTTGGAGATGGATTAAGTCAATTGAGGTATGTTGTCGTCAATGACTGAGCAATCATATACTCATATTTGGCTTTGTACAATGTCTGAGCCTAGAAAAACGAGGACGAAAAAGTGTCCGGAAACTATTGTTCGATAGTTTATCTATACATGTGAACAGAAAGTAAACAAACAAATGTGGCGCGTCCTAGAATCTTGATTTACATGAGGAGGTTAATGTGTTGTAAACAAAACAGCCTATACATTTGAACGGAAAGTAAACAAAGACGGCTGGCATTAAATTTGGCGTAGCGGTGCTTTGAGCTTTTCATTTACACGAATGTGTCTGCGACAGACATTTGATTTGTTTCTGCCAAGCGGGGGTTCGATTGTAAGTTCCCGTAAGAATTACATATAATGCACCAAGGTTTTATGTAAAGTTTGAAAGTTGCGCATACCTAAACACAGTAGCGGCAGCAATGCCCTTCCAGGAATTTTCATAATTATGCTGCCTTTGCACCTGTTATCCCTTTTATGATGTACAAACAGATGTATATTTATTAACTTAATTAATGGTTCCTTATCCGTTGTAAAAACGAAGCCAAAATGTCGACAATACTAAAGTTAGGTTACGCAATTTCAGAATCAAAACAAACATTCTATTACTGCTGCCCACATTAATCTAGGGAAAAATTAAAAATTACTTCAAATGAAGATAAAACTTAAAAATTACAGGAGTGCATTATGAATGAGCGCATAAGCTTTGCATTGATTTGACTTTACGTATTACATATTTCTTATGGGCGGCTTACGTTTACATCCATTATGAATGGGCGCGAAATTAAATTGTTCCACGTTTCCGAACCAGGGGGCAAGCAGATCCAATTAAAAATTTATAGGTCCCCACTTTATAAAAATTTGAAAGAAGGCGGATGAAAAATTGTCAGCCTATAACGCTAAAAATATCTTTTGGTGGGCCACCTCTAGTAGTATACAAAGTCGAACCTTACAGATCGTCATTTTGCTGTAAAGTATAACAATGGACTATCTTCATATCTTCCAGTACAAGCTAAGACCCTTTTTATACCTTCCTATACTTCCGAGATCTCCGAAACCACCAACACTACGATTGCTGATGATGCTGCAATACTTTCTACTCATTACGCTAGCGTTATAGCTTTACAACACCTTCAAGGACACCTCAATAATTAATATTCCGACAACTGGAGAATTAAAATCTATTCAAGTAACAATTACAACAAGAACTATCATGTGTCCACCAGTTACAGTAAAGGGAAATCAAATACTCATAAATTCTGAAACAACTGATCTTGGGCTTCATCTTGACTAACAATTGATTTGGTATCTTAAAGGCAAGCGGAAACCAATCGACTTACAGTTTAATTAAATGTGTTGGCTGTTTTGGCCCAAGAACTGTCCTTGAAAACAAAGTTCTGTTATACAAGTCGATATTAAAACTATATGGACAAAGGAATCTTACTGTGGAGATGTATTAACAAAATAAAAATGAATATTATATAGCAAGCTCAATGAAGGATACTCAGGAGATTGCTGAAAGCACCGTGATACGCAAGTAAGAGAACAATTGATCAAGACATCAATGTATCATTCGGGGAAGAGGAAAAATACGAATCCCATAGGAGGTTTATCTCTGGATGAAAACCCTTCCATGTCTACGAAAACATCATCTTTACTAAAGTAGTAGATTGTAAAGTGAAGCTGCACAAACTCAACTTCAGAAAATATTGAGACAGATTTGGAATACACCAAGAAAAGTTTGAGATTTTTTTTACGTACTGTATGTCCAGGGTATAATAGTATCGTAGCATCAAGATTGACATACATTTACGTCCTCTGGTTCACTTGGCAGTCAAAAATCAATTACAATCTTTGGTGCACTTTTCAATTCTGTTTGCAATTCAAACCGCCAAATAAGGTGAACAGCGGAGCTCCACGATATTCGTTACTTTATCGAAGAAGCGCTGATATCAGAAACAGGAAGGAGCGTAAACAACGCGCAGGATAGCTTTATCACGGAAACGATAATTCTCACATTGCTCCGTTAGGCCGGCACCGCTGCTTTTCCCAAACCGATTGACGCTGCTGCCAACCTCTTTGTTCTCTATTTTTGTAGTGGCGTTTTCACTAGGCAGCGCAAGAATAGGGCATTGTTTAGTCTGGCGGCTTCCACCGTTCTCCCCTGATTTATTACAAATTTTAGACGCTATCAGCGCGCCGTAATTAGCCTCTGCTTTACGGCAATGAGCAACGATGCCCTTATCTTGATTTATACGCGTTTTGAAGAAACCGTCTCGATCACGAATTGGGCAATAGGAATCTCCGGCTTCGCTTGCGGCCGCGAGCGGCTCGAAAAATGTGAGTATTGTTCTGAGCCCACGCCGCAACGGATGATAAAATTGTTATTGGTTTGAAGGAAGAAACCGCAGAGACACGGCGGTTGCGATAAAGGGGAGTGCGTTAGATATGTGTGCTCTTACAATTCCTTAGTTTACCTATAGATTCTAAACAGGAAAATGGCCAGGAAAATCTTTGAATTATGCAAGCTTCATCTGCAATAGCCATAAGGAAATAATAAAAAAGAAAGGCAAAATAAAAATCCAAATAACAATCAGAATCATCAAAAAAAGTGGATAAAGTCTACGAATCTAAGAAAGCACTACAAACTCTCTACAAAGATGTAGTTTTGGAAGTTGAAAATAATAAAAATAACATAAAATGAATTATAGGTATAAGAAGGATAAAATCATAAACAGTATTTTACAATGAAATTTTTTATTAATAGAGTGCCAGGTATCGGGAAAACATCCAAAGAAACTGAAAATGTAATTTCTTGTATAAAATTTATCATATCTATGACAAAAAATATGGCAAGAAGAAACGATAGTATATAAAAATTATAAAAGAACAGAAAACTGCCAAACAGTTAATTAAGAGTTAATTAGTTAACAGTTAAATAAGAGAAATAATTGAAATACATAACTGTGAAGTTAAAACAAAGCATTAGGAAGCATTAAGAAACATTAAAGTGAGGGTCAAATCTAGGAATATAAAACAGAAAGAAACTGTTTACATTACATTACATGAGGTGCAAAATAATATATAGAGGTGAACAAATGACATAACGTTGATTTCAAAGAGTACTACATCTTTCTTATGTAGCAACAAGTTAAATATAATAAGAAAGTTGTGGAAGAATCTGAAAAAAAAGAAGTAAGGAAAATAAATTGTAACCTGGCGAAAATATCCAATAGCTTTTACTTTACACAACAAAATTTCTCGTTATAACAATCTACTGTTAACTGTTGTAATAACAAATTAATTATGGACACTATCGGAGCATCGAAATGAAAATTAAGGAAATAGTATAATGTTTGAGATAAATATTTGAAAAGAACAAATGGAAAATTTTAAAATGGGTTAAGTGGGTTGTCGATAAGACTTATTTGAAGTTGCAAATAAATGAATGACAATATAGAATAAAACTATGCGAAGTACTACTAAACAATACTTTTGTGCATATATCCGACTCTTTAGAAAGTGCCAACTGAAATCTGAACTGTGTAAAATTTGAGCTTCTTGAAAATGCGCTTTGGCCGGTTTCATTGCTATTCCAACTATGTGACCATGGCATTTTTCAGAATTGTTAATTGTTAAGGATTCTCAAGTAAGGCTCGATCGCACCGCACCAAACCGTGAACTTGAGATTGTGCAGATCATCTTACTGTTGTTCTTCTGATTCGCAGATCTAGTCTGGCAAAAAATAGCATCTCTTTTGCAAATAAAGTTGCCTTTCTTACCGAAAACAATAGTTGAACACTTCGACACTTTCTTATCGGAGACAATTCATCAAATGGTTTTTAGAACACCACGAAGCCGATGAGCCGTAATTTCAACTCGATGGGTTTTTAAATAGACAAAATTGCGATATTTGGGTTTCGGAAAATCGTCGTGTAACTCACTAAAAGCATCCTCAACGAGCCATAGTTTGATATGGATTTTGAACAAGTGGAGTAATACGCTCATACCTCTTCAAAGATAATACTGGACATACTGTAAGTGTGAATGGTGATTTTTACCGTTACATGGTAATCATGATTTTTAACAGTATAGATCTGGGACAAAAAATGCTTTCAATAATATAGCGCTATCTGCCATATAACAATCGATTTATAGTCGCGCAATTTTACGAAGTGCCGACAAGATTTCGTGATTTAATACAACTTCTTTTTGTGGAATTACCTCAGATCTATGCCAGCAATCCACAAATAGTCGACGGTCTCAAAAACGAATTCCTATATAATCGATGAATTTCATTAAAACGCACGAAATTGTACTAAAAAACAAGTTTTACAGCTGAAGACGCGATGGCTATTTGTCAGACAATAGGGGTTGCTCTTCAAAAGGTATTTTTGGCTTCTTAGGTTGACAGTTTTTCATCCGCCTTTTCTCAAATTTTTCAAACTTACAATCGAAGCTCCGCTCGTTGGAAGCAAACTAAATAGCCGTGCAGGCGTGCTTTTTACGTCCGGCCGTCCGGCCATTCGGCAAAGAGCGAGAATGGACGCGTATTTGTCCTGCTTGTTCTGTTTGCTAATTTTACCTTTTTGCATAACATGTAGATGACATAGATTTTGTATTTCTCAATTAGTTTCTTGCAACCCTTTCAGCTAAATTTGTTACTATGATTTCTTTTATTCCGATGTATATTATTGATGTTTTCTTTCTTTAAAATACGTTGTTAGTTCTTAACGAATATTACGCTTGATAGTTTTTGATGTTCATTTATTATCGTATTTCAGTTCAACTTCTATCCTTAAATGTGAAGAAAAGTTGGAAGCTTAGGATATCAATATTTGAAATCGCTTCTTTAGTAGCCAAATGTTTCCAAACTCAACTGTACATATTCCAGTAGAAAAAAAGTTAGATCAATTAAACCATTAGTAAAAGAATGAGTATTTGAGACGTCTTGCACACGTGTTTGTTGTTGAAGGCCTTGCTAATGTTTAAGGATGCTGCACTTGGAATTTTCTTTTTGTAGGAGCCCTCCATGATGCTCTGCCACCCATATAAACATCCAAGTTCGAAATTCATTGATACAGAGGTCTAAAGCTTCTTAGTACATGAAAAATCTTTTTAAAGAGTTTGGAAGTTATTTTACTCTGTAGATATTGAACAAAACGATTTGTTATGAAAGTGTTCAAAAAAGCCTCATTCGAAAATGTTTTAATATTTAGGCTCAATTGAAAGGTAGCATTGGGAAGAACATATTAGTTTGACAAATTATCAGTTGCTTAAGGAATCTTTAGGGCGCCCTCGAAATTAAGAGATAGTTTTGCGCCATGTTGGTTCCATTTCTCCTTTCATGTGTTTTTTGCTCCATCTTCCATGGAAGTTTATTTGTAACTATATAAAAATATTGTGATGTAATGGTGGTAAACGACGAACTAACTACCTTTTCCATGTAGAAGAAATTTTAGAACGAAAAATTTTATCGTGGTCTACATTGCGTAGAAACATTAGGATTCAAAGTTGGGAATCGTAAGGCAATTGATGAGGCCGAAATGATTGAGTTTGAAGGATAAATTATGTTTTTGCGGATTCCAATGATCTCTTGTTTGAAAACAGACAACTGTAGCCTTCAGGTGCACAGATTTAAATTACCAAAATTTAAACTTCGATGTTATCCATAACTGTAATTGAGTGACGTAACTCATTTTGTTTATTTATTAAAGTATGTTTAATGTGTTCTTTAATATTGTATTTTCCTTGAAACTCCACCATGAATTTATATATTGTATATTTTTTTGTCGCTATATTCTGAAATGCCCAAATCCTTATGTATATCTGTCTTACATATATGATATTAGAATGATATAGAGCTAACTAGGTATTTCTTTTCAGATTGTGTAAGAGTCCATTATGCCATATTTTATCAAAACTTGTTGATGTCTAGAAAAACTGCTGCACACATTTTCTTTTTTCCAAATTTTCCTTGATTTTATTAACTAATCTGTGGAATTGTTGTACTCCGCAGTGCTTTTTTCTCAAGCCAAACTAATGTTGTGGTATTACATGTTCTGTGGGTATAGCGTCTTTAATTCTATAAAGAAGTACCCTTTTAAATATTTTTTGCCATTACAAATAAGAGACTTATCCGTCTGTATGATGATGTTTTAGTTGGTGGCTTTATTGTGCTGATGACACTTGAAGCTGCTTGTTAAAGCAATTGCCTCTATTATAAAGAAGAGAACCAAGCAGCTCAAATATTTGCTCAAAAAAAGGCGTGTAAACTCGAAAAGCAGAGTAATGGTGGGAGGAACTATCGAGAGAGTTTGGAGTGGAGACAGGTCTGAGACAAGGGGACCTACTTTCGACAACACTCTTCAATATAGTACTTGAAACCATAATAAGGGAAAGTAAAATTAAAACTACATCAATTATATATCAAAATAAGCACCAATGTATTGCATTTGCTGACGACGTTGCGCTAATCACTAGATCACCAGAGGAACTAAAAGCAGTATTTAACAATTTGGAAAGAAAAACAAGAAAATATGGGTTACAGGTGAATACCGACAAAACGAAGTACATGAAAATGACAGATGGTCGAGAAGTAAGAGAAGGACAACATTTAGAAGTTACAAAAGTGATGAAAAAAATAGAAGTATAGAAGAAATTAGGAAAAGGAAGTAAAGTAGCTGGAGCAATGAGAAAACTGCGGAAATCCAAATACGTCTCCTTGGCAGCTAAGATACGGTTGTATAGAACGGTAGTGTGCCCTGCAGTCCTGTACGGCCCCGAACTCTAGGTAAGGAACAAGTAAGAGGTAAAGAAATTGGAAGCTTGGGAGAGAAAGATGTTAAGGAGATTTTACGGAGGAATCAAGGATAAAGAAAGAAACTGGAGAAGGCGAACAAATAAAGAAATTATAGAAGTCTATGGAAAACCCACTATAGTACAAAGAATTAGGGCCCAATGGGTCAGGTGGTTAGGACACATAGAAAGAATGTAGCCGAATAGTATTCCAAAAAGAATACTATTAGCGAAAGGGGAAGAGGAAGAGAGGTAGATCTAAGAAAAAGTGGCTAGAAGCGGTAGAAGAAGATTTAAGAGAAGCCGTAGTGAAGAGTTGGAAAGAAAAAGCCCAGAACAGCAATGTATGGAAGAAGGTAGTGTTACAGATAGAAAATACCAGCCTTTAAGGGCAAAGAAGCCATGGGCCTAGAAGGCCTGAAGCGCTAAAATATATAAAGGCGTGTAAACGCAATTAAGGTTATGGCACATATGTGGTCAGGTTTTAAATGTGACTAGTGTTTACCATGACCTGCCAACGTGCATGCGATGGTTGTTGAAAGGCGACATTTCCGCGAGCTAACGCAGTGACGGCAAGCTGGCGCCGCTTCCTGCTGCCGGCCGTGCGCCCACTCCGCTGGCGCCTCTCCCAAGGAGGAAGCCGCCGATTTTCAGCAGTTTTCGGTTTCAGCGCCGTGAGTGATGGGATCGTGGCCAGCGTCGTGGGTGACTCGAGCGGTAGCAGGACACCCACAATGTTATCTGGTTCTTCGTCGTACCATGACTACCGCGGTCGCTATTTATGCCCATGCATTGTTCATAAACATAGTAAACCATGCGGTTTTTTACCGCTGCGTTCGGAGGCAGCGCATGAGCATTATTATAAATGGGGGTATTATGTTCGGCATCAAAGGATCGCTATGGTCGCGGAACGCAGAGCGGTTCACGAATTATTACCCAAAGTTATCTGCTTCCTCCTCGGAGAGGCTCGTCGAAGTGTTCTGGGGTTATACTTGTTAATTAGGGCACATTCACAAATTATCTGTTACGACATAATAACAACTTACTCTTAAATAACCCTTATCCTTCAATTTTATACATAAACACTATTAATTGCAGTTTTTTGTAAGGCAATATTTAATATATAAATAAATGGAGAAATTTTTAATGAAAATTAACTAAGGGTGGCTGCTTTTGACAACTTATGCAAGAAAAAGATGTCTTGAAGATTTTTCTTTTTTTTAATTATTAATACATGCTGTCTTCTGAGACAAGAGTTTTGTTGGGGTGGAGACATTTGGTGTTTAATATGATGCTGATTAATTAGTTACTTTACATATGGGATTTTGAGGTCTGAGTGGGTTATTTGGCCACATACTAGGGAAAGTTTGGTTTTAGGCTCAAAAGCTTGAATGCTTTAATGTTAGGTATACTCCACATCTGTCAACCGTAAGTACGGATTGGTTGAATGATATTGCGGTATAATAAGACTTTAATGGATAAGAATAATGAGCCAATACATTTTGTTTAACTGAAGTCGATTTCTGCGAATATTTTTTCTATGATATGTGTTTCCCATGACAACCTTCTGTTAATATGAAGTCCCAATTATTTAACTTCATTTGAGTGAGGGATGTAATTGTTATTAATGGTAATAGGTGGGCATACTTTGTGCCTTGTCGTAAATGCAGCATGTGCTGATTTACTTCATTCACATTAATTCTCTACTTACGTGGTTACCGCTTTATTTCATTTATAGAGTTTGTACCTGATTTTCATTTCACATGAGTATTGTTGTGCTTCCGCCAAATGTAGCAATTTTCTGTTTGCCTTACTGTACAGGTGTTTATGTTACAGATACATTTTTGTAAGTTGAGAAAATGAATAAACAATAAAAATAACATTGAAATACAAGAAAAACAAAATTTATATGCATAATTAAAGTAAATAGCATTGAGAATCACATTATTCAATTTATTTCCCATTAGCGGTCACGACTTTCTCGAGTTGACCTAAACATACTGTAGGCCAGTCATGCCCAGAGGGTGGCCAAAAGTCGGAGGACCAGTGCTAACACAACGTGGGTCTTCCTTACTTTCTGGGATGGAGTGGAATATTGCTGGAACATTTATTTTCGCCTATCAGCTTGGAAACTGTCTCCAGAATGTTGATATAGCTGTCGGCGGTCAAATTCAAGCCTCACTTTCTTAACATCTCCTTTGTTGCTTACAAGCTCGAGGATTTTGCATTACGATAGGAAATTCATAGGCGTCTTGGCAGATCCAAGGGCTATTTCGGCGATCAACTTTTTTGTACTGGATTAAGTTCTTTTCGCCTGAAAAAAATATCAGTCTTGATGTCAGCAGTGTTTGGACCTCTAACTTCCCATCGATCTTGTTTTTCTCATTCAAACACTTGTCGGTTTAAGATGGAAGACTTATAGTGCAGGATATGGTGCATTGCTAGACTAATCTTCGACCTCAGCAAGTTCATATCTTTTGCCAGGCCAGTCAAGCTCCGCCCAAGATCCCGATCGATCTTCTATTTCAATTTCGGGCGGATTCCGGTGGTTAGATTTCCTGTATTTCTTGGTTACGTAGTAAACTTGGGTCTTTTAGTAACTTCTGCAGCTTTGCGATCGTAGTTTTGGGTTATTCTGTCGACTATCGTGGGTTGTTGGTTATGTGAAGTTAACTTGCTGTGTTACTTAATAGAGGATTGCACATGTCTATAAGACGGCTTTTCGGCTTTTCCACAATACAACCTAACAAATTCAACGACCCTGCATGTAATTGGTATAGCATAGGCCCTAACACACTTTGCTTCTATGTCTGTAATTTGGGATACGCCCTTACCATTTTTAACTATCAATAGAAAGCGATTTTACTTTCACGTTAACATACAATAACTTGATGTCGGATAAACATGAAAAAGATGCTTGGTGACAAATAAAATTAAAAATGATCTAAAACAAGGAGGTCATTTTGATTCTGCTAACATGGTTATGTTATAAACTATGGTAGATAATAAACAACGTGGATTAGATAAATTATAATGAAGGGTACAAGAAAGTAAAAAGAAAGATGGTAAAATATAGAAAACAACATCGGGTAGTACTGTCAATTTATCTTAATTAGCAAGTAAAAAGGAACTAATAAGTAATTAAGATACAAGTGTTGTTAGAAATTGCTTGATGACCTGGGATAGAACATATATTCTTTAATTTATGCACTAACTCTTTATATGTTATAGTTCTAGAATCATTTCTAATGTTGATAAATTGAAAATTAATGTAAAAATTGGCAAGGCTATTTGATGTGCTACGTTACAGATGAAGGCCACTTTAATTATACATAGCAATGAAAACAAAAATATAAGACGTTTAAATTACATAAAATCTTTTATATATTTTTTGGTGCTGTAAATATTAAAAGTCAACATAGAAGACTTTGGGAACTATTAACATATTGTATATAAAAGGTGACTATCTAAACCAAGTCATAAAGTAAAACTTAACTATGGCCTTGTATAATTTGCACAAACTAAAAAACAACAATAAAAATAACAATAGAGCAAAAAGAACAAAATTCTTACTGTAATAAAAGCGACAGTAGACAAATTATTGGTAAACCCAGTTAAAAGTTAAATGTATGCAAGCTTGAAAATCTAAAAATCAAAGAGAAGAGTGAACAAACCTATAGAAGAAACAAGAATGAAGATATGATAAATAATAAGGCGTTATATATACGTGATATTTGATTCATCGACAAACCACCTTTTGCAGATATCAAGAATTAGAATACTGAAAGATCATTCTACTAAAACCAAAATTTATCTTCAGAACATAATGTGAAAATTATGTCAGATTCAGTCGATTTTGGCAATGGCCCCTGCGAAAGACAGGATCATAAGTAGCAGCATCCAAAAAGAACGAAAAAGCTCCAGTTGAATTCTTTTGCCTGTCATCTTAAAATAGATGGGCTTTGGATTATGTAAGTCAAAAATAATAAGTCTGTTCTACAAGAATTTATTTATAAAGACAATTAAGTGTGTAGCATCTGCCAGCCTTTTTTGTTTATGTCTGGACAAAAAGGAATTTAACTATTAAACGCCACACTTGCCACAGAACATATTGGAAACAGAACTTAAAAGTGGTTGAAGAATTGGAAAACGTAGAAAAAAATGAAAAGCAAAACTGTTGTAATTAATTGCGCAGCGCTCAATGACAGAAAAGCTTCATTAGAATTGAGTCAAGCCTGTCTATCAATTTTGCAACTCCGCGTTCCAAAGATATCAGTTATTAAGTATCTCTGCGCATTGAATAAAATTAATAAGCGTTATTACAAAGTGTCACATGAATTGATCACTGCCCATGCTTAATTATAGGTACACTATTGTAAAAATCTTCTCTAAAATCTTGATGAAAAGCATTTTATTATAATGGACCGACTATTTCACTCCAAATATGAAATGTCTGCATGAGGTTTTTAAAAAACGAGACGCGTATTTTTGCATTTTTTAAAAAGAATTATCATTTTCAAAAAAAAAAAAAATTAAATAAGGTTTCCCGCCTGTTGAAGTGACACAGTAGGATAAAGATCTATACGGGTGCCTAATCGGTAGAAATAGAAAAAAGTGCAAATAAAAAGGTGGTAAAACAATTACAACCAATAATAAACGTTCTTATTATATTAGGCCACCAGCAAAATATGAATTAAATAAATAATACTGACTTTCTCCATTTGACTTTTGCCAGTTCGCTTAATGATTTATGTATTTTTAAAAGCTGTTTTTCCAGAATTTTTTTTTTGGGTTATGTTGAACGAATAAAAAATATTTTAAGGGGATGTCGGTTTTTTTTGGGTGAAAATTGGTCAATTTTCATAATTCTTTTTATAGATATCTTGATTATTTAGAGATATGAGATTTCGCGCATTTGAAAAGATACATTAAGAGGCATTAAAAACAATTTTTTTTAAATTATATTATTTATTTCAACTCCACCAAAGGGCGCCGATTTCGTCCCCTGAAAAACCGTGCGTTGTGCGGTGGACAGGATATCTTTGCATCGGTATTGCCACAACAAAAAAATCAAACGGCATCTTAAAGTAGACATATATATCTTGTCTGTATTCTACGACCAAGTTGTTAAGATCAGTAGAAAAAAAATACCAGTCTGCAAAAAAAAATTTCGAGAAAACGTCCTTTTACCCTCTTCTGAAGTAAAATAAAATATTTTAGGTTCAATTTGGAGAATTGGTTATAGAATACAGACAAGCTATTGTTTGAATAAATACACAAAAAAAAGTAGGTCGATCGGATTAATGGTTTCCGAGAAATCGTGTCCACCGCGTGAAAAACCCTCATTTTGAGACAAACGCATTTAGAGTTTTTTTCTATTTTGCATTCAATTATAATAGACAAAATGCTTCCCAATCATCAGTCTGCGATTTCTGCGCTATAAAGTAATCCTTGGGCCTCTTGAAAAAGTTCTTCTTAATAATCCAGCTCCTTTTTTCTCTTAACTCTGGAGGATTGCTGAGATTTTTTATCAGCACATGAAACTTTCATTTTTATTCCTACCACACTTTGTTTTATTTGGATCTTTACGATATCCTTTGTGTTGCGAACATTTAGACATAATGATATCAAATTGCATCGCGGAAAAACTGGTGCGGCGAGAATGCATGTATAGGTATAAAGATACGAATAAATTAATAAAAACATTGCGATTCTGAAATCGTTAGTCTTTCGAAAATATAAAAACCTGAAATTAATTTTTTGATTCAAAAAACACGACGTTTCTTCGGAAGAAACAAGTCACAACTTGCAGGGCGGAAAAAAGGGTTTGGCGAGCGTGGAAATATATAGGTATATATACATGTATATCTTTGCGGTATATAGAGATAGAGAAAAATTAAAAAAAGCATTATAATCGTAGGGTTTTCAGCTCTCTGAAAAAATAAAAATCTCAATATCGATTTTTTGGCAAAAAAAGACGTCCCCCTTAAAGAGAAAGTAAGGCAGATAGTAAAATGAAAGTTATAATAATGTCAAAAAGAAGACCTCTAGACAAAAACAAATAGTAATAGTAGAAATACTATAAATTATAATAAAAATATGATCGACACTTAGGCAAAAATATGTAAAAAAAATGTATAGCTTGATAACGATTTTGGGATGATAATAAATGCTATACAAAAATATACACGAGTCGCATATATGCCAGAATGACAAGAAAAACTTGTTATTGTTTGTCAATATAAATAATTCATATACGTAAAAAAATTCCGAAAGTCAAAGAGAACTAGAAGAAGAAAATCAAAAAAACAAAACAAAATAGGATAGTAAAAATAATTTAAACTAGAAAGGTTTTACAAGAAAAATGCCTTGAATCATGCAGTAAAGAAACTAAAGAAAAAAAAATAGAAGAAAACTGGAATGTTGCTAATCAAATATTTATGATTATAATAATAAAAAATATTTTGCAGAATGTATAAATAAACAGACAAATACAATAGAATATAACATTAAAAAGATACTGGAATAAATTTACCGGGGGTATATTGAATTTAAATAAAGAAACATAGAATTTGTAAAGAATTACAAATCCAGAATGAATTTTCGTCAGCATAAAATGGCCTTGATAACATAGAGACATAATTTGAAAGAAACAACCGCAAAGTAATTATAATAGGAAAACATAATGGAAGATTAGGTGCGAAAAAACTGAACATAAGATGAAGTAAATTTGTAAGAATAAATAATTCACAATGCCTTCACTTTTTATGTAGTTTTTACAAATTTCGTGGCCAATTTTTTCGACGAAAAACAACGATTCCGATTGATAATTACGGAAATACAATTTACTGACTCGCCCTTGATACTTTTTTAGCTAAAATGTTGTTTGTCTATCAGTTTAATCTATCGTTCTCTATTAAATATAGGATCTTCCAAAAAATGCACTCACTCTTTAAGAGAAACTAAATGTAACGTTAATTGACTGAAAAATAATAGTTTAATGGTTTAAACTAAAAAATGTTAAATTAATTTAAATGCATTTCTACAAATATTTAAACTGACGGCAACCACATCCAATAAAGTGGACTAATGGATTCGACGATGTTACGAAATGTTCATTTGAAATTCTGAGACATTGTCTTTGAATTTCCCCTTGTTGCTAAATGATCATTGCTGATTCTGTGCAGTAAACATCGTCTTTAAGGTACCCACACGAAAAAGTTCATTGGAGTGAGGTTAAAAGACTTACTTGTTCAGAAAAGTCGAATCGAGATGCTCCGTCTTGTTGAAAGTAAATCTTTTCGTCGGCAAACAACACTTCAACAATATGTTTAGGTAAAAAAATTCTGATATCCCACACCAGACTATAACCCCAAGTAAGTTCAGATGGTGTTCCATAGGAACATATGGATTTTGAAGAGCTCAATAGGTGTAAATATGTTGATTACAAAAAACTGAAAATGGCCTCATTGTTCCTCAGAATTTTGGTTGGAAATGTTGCACTCATTTACCCAAATACATTGTTGTTTAAAGGTCCAGAATATTTTCTGAGACATCCTGAAGTTGCAGATTTAAGTGCGGCCAAAGAAATAATATACTGCATTTCCTTCCGCACTCCTCATATCTTTGGCCGAATTACGTATCCAGTTGTGTACTAAATAATCTCATATCACTATGAAAAATTGCCGATTTCAAACTTTCCCTGCGTTCTAGAACTAATAAAAATGCGATACTTCTAGGTTCTATATGCCATTTAAATAATTATTAGTAGAAAATTAGTGCTAATTTCTTATTTTTTTAATTGTAAGCAACAGGTGTGAAATGAACTAGTTTTTTCCTTAAAACCAAAGGAGACAAAGATGCAATTCGATAATCTTTAAGTACATGAATCAATTAACCAAACATTCCACCAATTACACATTCTGAGGATCCGCCGCGGCCAGTCGTGGCGACACACTTGTCTATTTCGCAAGGCTGCGTAATGCAAAGCACTTTTGCAACGAGGCTGTAAACATTCCCATTCCAAAGGTCGGCCGGCCTAGCGCCATGTGCAACTCTGCATTCGACATCTCAAATGGTGCTCGGCCACGGGCTGACCTTTGGATGGCTGCTTTTACCCACCGGCGCCCGGCGTCGAGTGCGCTTTGGAGATGTCACCCGGACGGCGCATAATCCCCATTTAATTATAGGGAGCTTAGAGATTTGAAGATGAGGGCCCCTTCTCGGCAAATTACACCAAATGAATGCCCCTAAGAGCGTCCTGATCCGCTTAGCTCCGGGAGATACGAGCCTAATCAGATTTTCGGCTAAGTCAAATTGAAAATGTTTATCCGGGAGGCGCGTGGAATCTTGATAGATGGCCACAAAGAGGCGACTAAACGGGAGTTTCGTTAATTGAAATTTTAAACGCAGGTGCGGCTTTCGGTGGATTTAAATATTGGACGTTTCGATAACGAACACCTGCAAATAAAATGTTTTTTAATCTCTACCACTTTTATATTCTATTTATTTTAGAAGCTACTACAGGGTTTGAACAAAATAAAAAATGAAAATGGAAAAATTGTAACATTTTTTACCGTTCCCTTCTGCATTAAACGAAATAAAAATTATTGGACGAAAAAGTGTTATACACATAATATTAAATTTTTCATGACTATTTATCCAACCCAAAACTGTTTAGTGGATTCAAATAACGACCTGTCGTTAGGCCATACCCTATTATTCTAAGTATGAGCACAATAGGCATAAATAAACATATACGCCCAAAGCTGACAGTGAAAAATTTTTAGAATACATGAATGAAAACATAAATCTCAATACACGTATCAAAGATTCGGTAGATCTAGATACTACCGCCCAGTACTTCACTATCTTATTACAAAGCTACGTGATAGTCGACTTTCGGAACCGAAAAACAAGCAGCAAGTTCTATCTGCACTTTTTTACACATCCCACAACTAATCAGTGAAAAAACACAAGCCCAAGGAAAATGGCAACGATCACGTATCGTGGAAGATCGACATTACTATAGACGAATGTCCAATCAACTTGAAGAAAACACAATCAAGTTTTGAAACATACATCCTCTGATGACCAAAGTCTATGGAAAGTTAAAAAAAATATTTAAAAGACACACCATCAAAGTCTTCGATAAGAAAACTCAACAACAAATGGTCACATTCCAACAAAGCAAAGGCCGACACATTTGCAATTCAGTATCCCATGTGTTTCTAGCGGCAGCACCAACAACCGGCATTCCAAACGATGATATTGAAAACTTCCTTGACATACCCTACCAGATGCCCTATACAATCTGGTGCTTCGCAGGGCAACGTGGTCGGTTCACTTCTCTTTCTTATACATACACTGCTGATTTATCCGAAACAGAAAATATCATGATTGCTGCATTTACGGATGACGTTGCTAACTTATATGTCCAAGTAACATTTATTACCTAAATCTGTTCACCTGTAAGCGTTAACGCAGTCCCTGTTTCTGCAAATCAGATGTTAAATATCTAGGATTACAACTAGATTAACTCTTAACGTAGTAGAAACACATATAGGCGAAATGAAGACAACTGGACCTCAAGTTAAGGCAGATATATTAGCTTATGGGCCGCGAATCAAAACTTTCCAGTAAGAATAAAATCCTACTCTATAGGACTATGTTAAAACCCATATAGTCTTATTGCCTACAGCTTTGGGGATGTCCCAAATTTACTAGGCTAGAAACAATGCAAACATTTTAAAACCACCAGCGATCGATACCGACTTGCAAGACATCCAAACGCTCTCATAGACAACCTATATAAGGATGGACCGTTCAATGGAAGATTAAACAAAACCTGGCCTGCATACCATCCTCAACAACACTAAGTGATGGCGATATACAAGAAAATACATCAGTGAGCGTTTACCCATTCAAGCCAAAGACTTAAGCCAATTTACTTAATACTCTTAGTGAAGTAGATTGTAAATTTTCAATTAATGTTAAAAAAATGACTACATGTAATGAAGTATAATATTAAATATAACGAAAGAAAGCTTTAAAGTACCAATTTTTATGTTTTATTAAATGATACGGCTCTACGCCTCGCGTGGAAGTATGATCTGCAAACTAAGGGGTCGAGGCTTTTATCTCTCTGAACGGGGCGATTTAGCAAGCACCGCGCCTTAGATGCGCATTATTACTGCTTGTTGGATGTGAACACAGATAGTCAATTATTTTTAGTGACCTCAACAGTGCTCTTCAATAATGCATGCGGTGCTCAAAAAGTTATTAAATAATTTTTTTTATTTGCTACGCTGGATTGATTTAAAAAAAGGGTTATTTTAGTATTAGTTATTTCTTTAAATAACAGTTGGAGACAATGTTTTGTTATTTATAACTGAGATTGCAGTTTCTCTTTTATAAATCGAAATAATTTGACTTCACAAAACACTTACGGAAGTAGTAAATTAACAGCAAGTTAAACTGTGTTAATTAGTCTACGTTTAAGATATTTGAAAAGCGATGTGAAAAGATCAAGGTCTTGTTTTGTTTACTTTATTTTAAGAGATTTAGTCATTAAGTTGTTTTAATTAATTACATATTACGTAATAAGGCAAATAGCTAAATATTATATATTTAGAATATTACACTTGAGTTTTCCAAGACTTACATCAACATCGACGTGCCGATTGGTACAAGGTGTGATTAAAAACAAAAGTCATTTGGTCAGTGTGCACCTTAATCTTCTAAATGATTGTAGTACATAATATAATCTTGATCCTATGTTTACTTTCATTTGGCAGATTTTTTTAATATTTCGCTAGTTAGCTGATGGTATAAACATTTTGTGCAAATTCCTTTTCGTGTCGATTCTTGTAAAATGACAAATATATCGAATTAAATTTGATTTTGTTTCTGATTAGAGAAAAGTTGATTGGAAAATTTGCCATTTGTATTTTGTTCGCGTATCTCTTCACTGTGCAAACCTCCGTGTATATTTTTATAGATTAACATAGAGGCGAACGTCGTTATAAAATAATCCCATTTGCATTTTTTATTTTTTAGTTTAGTATGCAAATCATACATCTTTAAGTTCCGTCTGCTCGTCTCCGGAAGCATTGCAGCCTTGAAGGCTTATTGTGCTTGTCCTGATAATTACTCATACCCGATCCGTGTATTAAAAGGTATAGGTCTCTCACTGGTTGTAAAACAAAGCTATTTTTTCAGTGTATGATTATCCAAATGTAAGTCGTCGTTTTTTAGTCAACGCATTTCTGGTTCTAAGTAACTGTTATATTTCTTGACTTTCTTTAATAGTCGTGTGTCCTATTAGGAGACGTGTAACAGCTCTAAGATGCCTTCTGCTTAAGGATAGTAGTTTTACTGCTCTATTCTTGCTGGATCCTTTTATAAACGCATTGCTATGATTATGCGCTGGTCTACGTATCCAGTGAACTTTATCCTGATCACTAATCCAGTCTCAGTCCGTCGATGTATTTTTCGCGCTAAAATAGAAAGTTTTTAAATCTCTTATATTTTTCCCGATTTTGACCTTCTCTTTAATTCGCCCAGCTAGTTCAAAGCCTTTTGCATAAGTTTTATGACAATACCAGTGAATTTCTTTTCTATAAGGATGACTAAATCATCCGTGTATCTCAGAGGTGAGAGTTCTTCTCATCGACCATTTATCATAATCGATTTCTCCACTCTTCAAGTAATACTCTTCTACGGGCATAATGATTTCGGTGTAAAAGATTGTTTATCAATCTTTCTCCCCGATATGCCTATTGAGTAGTATCTCTATTACCTTTAGTATAAATGATATGATTGATGGATCGGTAGAATTGTGTTTGAGAATAGTCTGACTTACCATTCTTCGTTATAAACACCACCCTAGTTAGTAAACAGTTAAAAGACATGATTGGTTTTGGAATGTAATAGATTTTTTTAAGTAGAAGGTACTATCCTTTATGCAGCATGGCTGGTAGGATATCATTTGCTCCTGGTATTTTAAATTACTAATGAGTACTTTGCTACCCATTTGATCGTAGAGAGGGTTTTCTCTTTCCTGGCAGTTTGACATTTTGCCCTTGTTGCCCGCATTCAGATTCACTAGGATTTTCTGTCTATTTTCTTTCAGTATACTCTCCAGTGCTAGTTACTAGAGTACTTGTTAAGTACCTTGAATTTTGGATAGTGGACTTTGAAGTTTGTCACATAAAGGAGATTTTCTGATAGTTTCATGGAGTCTCTTCAATGATTCTCTCAGAAGGTTTTTCAGTGTTTTGTTATATTAGTTGGGATCTTTTGTATTTGTCCCAGTTTTCTGGAGCCGATTTAATAAATATTTTTTTTTGCATTTTTTTATACTTATAAGTTCTTCGGTCCACTAGGTCACATTTCTCTTAGACACTCTTACAATCCTTTATCTGCTTCACTACTATTTCTAGGTCTAAGTCGCTGTTCATCTCAAACTTAGTTCTCACTCAATTGTGATGTAGATCTTTTTTATAAGATTCCCAATTCCGTTTTGCGAACGTTGTAATAGTGTAATACCTTGAAACTTAAGCCTGGGATTATAAAACGTATGCATCTGTGGTCTTAATATCTCGTTTCATCAGACACGAGCCAATTTTTAACAGTACCACTTACTTACGGAGTTCCTAGTGTTAAATAAGGCGTGTTACCTTTATCCAATATGCCTAAATTATTTGTCATTATAAATTGTAATAAAAACTTACCCGCGGAATTGGTATCCTTGTTTTTCCAGATAACTTAAGTATTTGAAGCGTAGCCGATATTAGTTGTTATCCATTATTTTTTGTTGATGATGGTTTAAGGTTATTATATGGATGATAGATCTATTTAAGTATAATCTTCTTCGGCACTTCCCTTTTTGAAGAGAATGTAAGTGCTATCGAATCCTCAGAAATGAAGTCTGCCAGTGGTAGGATTTTAACAGCCCTTTTGACTACTATACAGGGCCTAGGTCAGTGATTTATGTAAATCTTATCTAGTTTTTAAATAATGGCAATAGCACAACCTTCCATCAACTTAAAGAGGGTATTTGAAACTACTCTACTGTGGTAGAGCTTGCACCACCCTTATTCTTTCATGACCACTCTGAAGTGGTTTGGAAGTCACCGAACGAAACCCTAAATATTGAACTTCTAAAACACTGTAGGAAACACAATTTACTGGGTAGGTTACGATGTTTCCTTACTTTTCAGTCTTTCAGTTTAGCAGTCGCCAGTCTATCGTTTTAAGTCCAGATTTTGAAGCCCATACCGATTCCTGACGGTTTTTTCTAGTGGCCATCAAAGACATTTAGGAACGTTTTTTGATTCAACCATAGTTAAATCTGCCCCATTTAGAAAACTTTTTAGATGTCCACTATCTATCTCAGTTATTATTTAGCATGCTTATTGGCATACGCGATCCGTAAAGTTGCCTATGTGCATCTTCTGTTTTAAACTGCGGAAGACTCCTACTACCGGAGGGAGTTTTATCCAACGCCTCTATTAATTTGTTTTGAACGAAGTTCGCCGACCTCGATATAAGACAAGGTGGTTTCTGTCTGTCATCGCTATCCACAGATCTTTTGGAGTAAAATTTAATTTTTCTTGGGTTCCTAAGTTTCTTAGATTGTCGCTACTGAGAGGAGGGATGGAAGAGCCTGAGATTTTTGTGTCCTCTATTCTTCTTTTTTTTCTTCTTCTTCTTCCTTTCCCCCTCCCTTTTCTGGTCTACGTATAACCTATTAATGTTGACTTTTGGGAGTTGTTTGATCTGCATTTTCATCTTAAAATGCCTGGCTCTTCAGTTCCTGCATCTAGTTTCATAGTTTCAGCTCCGACTGGCACTGTGTTATCTAAATATGAATGACGATGTTCAGTAGGGAAAGAAATAAGATCTTTTTACGCGCGAAGATTTTCGTTAGCGAGTCCTTTTATTTAGTTCCCAAAAGTGTGGGTGAAGAAAGAAGATCTCTACGTCGGGAGCCCGCTGCTTACATGGAATGTGTTTGTACAGTGAAAGGCGAGCCTTCCTTCGTCTTTGCGTCTCATCGACGCGCTCAGTACCTTGAGAATTGAAAATTTTTTGTAGTGGCTTTGTCTGTGTAGTTCAAGTGGTTAAGCCCAGACCCTCATTCAATGCTGGTGCTACCCTCACGTACACTATTTTAATGTGGTGAATCTCTATTCCTCTCTCAACGGTCAAATACTGAGCTCTTGCTTATCATTTAGGTTTGTAGTTGATTTTGCTATCCACGCACCGTAGATAACTTTACATCCAGAAAGCTGCATTTGTTACTTTTTAATTTCTTAAGGTTTCATATTGTTATATGTTATTGTAGACTTTCGACTGATTCAACTTCTAACGTTATGTTTGACAATCTGGCATTTATTTATTATTAGATTTTGATTCAAATCTCTATTCCTTAAAGTGATGAAAATTTACCCTAAAATAACAGGAAGTCAACTTTATCTTTTGGACTAACTTGGCGAAGAGCATGATAGGCACAACTCTTGTACAATTGTTCAGATTGCCTATAATAATGCCTTAACCATGTTTTAGAAGCTACACGCCTTTTGTAGAAGCTTTTATAATGCGGTTGACTACCCATATAAATCTCAAATCATACTACAAGCCCCAAGCCACTATTTTTAAAAGTTGATTGTTGATTTCTTGTACTGTCTGTCTATATTTTTTTTATTTGGTCACATTTATAACAATTACCTTTTAGTTTTACTGATTGTAATGTCATAACAGTGTCACAATTATTCATCTAAGAATTTTGAACGTTTAGTTGTTAATACCTCTAGGTTCAAGTGACTTAAAGCTTCTTTAGCACTTGAAAAATCATTTATACTGGCTCTATTCGAAAAGTTTGGAAGCCTTCTCACATTACAGATATTATGCAAAACGATCTGTATGATCAGATTGGTTAAGAAAACTTCAACTCATTTCTCTACTTGTGTAGTTTAGTATAGCAAACATTTCCGTCGCAGGCGAAAGGTTTATTTGGAGCAGGCGAAAGTGTACTACAGGTTGAGCAGAAAGTTCTATCACACTTGCGAAATATTTAATTTTTGTGGGTAAATTTATTCAAAAACAATAAAAACTGTTTTTCATAATAAAAGCCATAATTCTCTTGAACCTTTTGCTACCAATCTGTAAGTATCCGGATGTGGTTGAAGTGCCACTACGCTGGTTTTAAATCGAATTACTTCTAACGCGCTTGTTTAACTTTATCGAAAGTCTCGAACCGATGACCACACAAGAAGTATTCTAACGGGCAAACGATGCTGTAATCGGACGAAGCAGACTGGGTGTGGTGGGACTTTAACGCCGTTAAACTTTTTAATTTTTTCTTGATCTTTTTGACGGCATGGGGTTTGGTCCTGTGAAAAAAGCTCTTTCGTCGAACTACTGTCGGATACTTGTCCTTCAGCTTGTTGAAGATGTGGTTGAGCTGCCGAAAATAGGGGTCAGTATTGATAACACGACCATTTGACCTAGGTCAAAGTGCAGCACACTTTCATGATTCCACCAAACACATATGACCTTGCCGAAACGGTACTGACACGGAACTAACAGTCGATCTCGACCTCATTAAAGCCACCTTTCTGCCGATCGCGATTGTCCAAATAGACCCACTTTTCGTCTGACATCACAATTCGCTTCAAAAATTATTGTTTAATGGATTGTTGATCAACAGGCGCCAAATTTCAACTCACTTATGGGGCTGTGGTTTTGTGAACAAAGTCAAGCTGCTGAAGATGACCCCATACTATTTTTATCTAAGTTCCGAGTGCTTGAAGACGGTTAAACATCAAAGGTGACTTGCAAGTTTCCATCATCCAGAACAGATAGTCGGCCAGAACGTGGCTGATCTTCAAGATTGAGATTTCCAGAATCAAAAATTGCGTACCATTTTGTCACGATTCCGTAATTCACTATTCCTTTGCTTTCAGCATCACAATCTCAAATTGTTACTTTAGCAATAAAAATTAAGGATTCAAAGTTTAGTTGTGTTCATCTAGAATCAAATAAGAAGCTAATGGGGATGCTACAAACACAAACAATAACAAAAATTGCATAAAAATTTAATTTTTTGCAAGTACGATAGAACTTTCTCCTCACCCTAGTAATATGATATTAATAAATGATGAACTACCTTCTTCACGTAGATGAAGTTTTATAAAGAAATGTTGTGGGTTTTCTGGGATGTTTTTGAATGAATTATTGCGTGGGATGTAATTGAGGAATACTCAGAAGATTGGTGAGGTCGAAATGAGTGGCTTTGTAGGGCCTTTGAAAAAGTTATTCAATTATTTTATCAAATTAATTTCTCTGACAAAGTGACATTTTTTCGATGCTTGTATTTGTAACTTCGACAACCCCATAATTCCTTTTACAAAGCAGATGGCTACAGCCTTCACGTGCACAAATTTAAATTTAGCAAGATAAATAACGCACTTAACCTTCTACAGTGCCCATAACTTTAACTGAGTGATGTGGCGGGTTGTGCTTGTTATTCGAAAAATGTTTGAGTTGATTTTTAATATTATGCTTTCCTTGAAACGCCGCCATGAATGTATTTGACTGGCATTACTGTGGGAGTTTAGGTTTTTAATTTTCTTGGAGTTCATTATTATTAAAAAAAGAACGTGCAACGAAGGCTCTTTAATGCTACATTCCTTATAATTGTTGCACCTCTTAATAAGGCAATTGCCTATAGTAGAATAAAGACAATCGAACGTTGTAAATATTTGCTTAATTAAAAGCGTGCAAATACAGTTAAGGTTACAGCATGTACGTAGTCAGGTTTTATACCTTTACTTTACTAGTTGCTTTGTCACACCTTAAGTATTTTTGTACGTAAATAGTTACGTCTCTAAAAATTTTTTTGATCTACTTTGTAAAACGAAGTAATAAATATGTTGAATTAAATTTGGCCTCTTTCCTGTTAGAGAAAAGCTGCGTGGATTTTTTTTTAATAAAATCATTTGTTGATTTTTGAAACAATCAATGTTTGAATGTGTTAATAATATTTTGAAGAAAATTTTCAGGACCTTGTAATATTTTACTTTTTGTAAATTAAAAAATATTACTTACACAAAGCAATGTTATGTAGCACTTATATCTTTTTTATACTTTTTGTATCTTCTGTATTTTACAATTTTGTTACATAAGGTCTTATTCTGTTCTAGTTTTTGTCTGGAATTTTTCTGTAGTGCATTTTGTGCATTATTTTTTACTTATTTTATTATTACTTCTTATTTTGTGTATCGGTACGTTTGGTGTATAAGTACTTGATCTTCTTAGGTGTTATGTTGTCTTCGGCGATTATCTACATAAATTCCATTTGTTTAAGGTTTTTTTTAGTTTTATTTCAATGTCTAATTTTCTTGTTTCTTTATCTTTTTCTTCGGTTAGTTCTTCTTTTCCTTCTGCTTTGAAATTTCTTCCTTTTTTTACAATCACTGACTATGTATTTTTTATTTTTTCCTAATTTTGTCTCGAGCTTTTTTGAAAATTCTTTTCAAGTGCGTTCTTTTGCCCTTTAACAACCTATTTGACATCACCTTTTTTAATGTGGACTTTTATTTCTTACCTTCTCTCAATGCCACTTTTTGGAATTCCTTCTATTTTTATTATTCCGTTCTAAGAAGGACATCACTTGAGAACAAAGGCGTTTCAAGAAAGGTGGAAGAGGAATACAATCGAATTTCTGCGAGATTCCAGATGATTAGACTACGCAGATGATATCTGTTTATTGGTTTGCTCGATAAGACACTTGCATGATAAAACAAATAAAACGCCTAAGGGGGCAAAAAAGTCGACTTATAAATAAACATTAAAGAACTAAGCACGTGTTTATGAACATTGTAATACCAACAAACATTTGATTTAATGACGATGTAGGCAAACATGTAAACGAGTTCATATACGTAGGAAATGTAGTGCTATAAATGACAGTGCATTAACTAGAATAAACAAGTTCGCAGTGTGTACGTAAGACTAAATAGTATTCAGAACTGAAGTATCTTACTTTTTAAAACTAAAGTGCGCGTATTTGATGCTAGAATGAAATGTATAATACTATATGGGTTGTAATCGAGAAAACTACAAGTATTTTTAAATAGATGTTTGTGAGAGCATTAGTAATTTGGTGGTCAGATTTCCGGGACAGAACAAAACTAATAGATACTCACAAAAAAGTATGAATCGAATCTCCCAAGGCTACTAAAACAAAAAACAACCCCGAAGGACGTGGAGAAGATCTGTGAGCAAGAGACAAAAAGTCCATAGCACAAATAAGCCAAAGAATAAAATGATAGAAGATAACAATATCCTATGTATCAATACTTTGTTTTTTTTCCACTTTTTTAAGGATACACTTAGTTTGGTTTCAAAATTTACTGCCATTTTTGGTTTTTATCTTTTATATATTCTTTATTTTCTTTTGTAGACTCTAGCGTTTGATATAAGCAATTTTTGATCGCAATGAAGTTTCTTATTTTTTATTAATTTTGAGTTTAGCATTGTATATTTTTTCGTATATATTGTACATTATATATCGTTAATACTTTTTGTTTCTTGTCACCTTGGAAGTAATTTTTTGTATACTAATTTAGGCTCTAAAAGTATTTCTTGTAATGCGCTTACTTATGACACTTACCTATATATGCATATTACCATGCGTAGGTCTGGTCTTCTACTCTCCTACCTACTTACGGCCGCACTCCTTTTCAGGAGATCTGTAATTCGAGTTTTAGAATTCGAATAGTTGAAATTGAATATTCAATTTTCATACTTCTTAGGATGTTGTCATAAACATAGTATAAAGTTTTGGACCATAGCACCTTCCGATAAATAGTTTTTGTAATAAAGTCTTTCTAAATATTATCCTCTAAAACCCCGAAAATTTATGTAGTACAAGGCATATTACGCTTACATCAGATTTAACTGTATCTTTTATATAGTTTTTCTCAGAGTTACAAGAATTAATGTTGAAATTAAAACTATACTCTAAGGGTGAGCTCTAAAACTTCTAATCATATAATAATAATTTTTTGCAAGTAATTAAAGTAAATTCAGCTTATTAAAGTTATTTTTAGAATATTCTCACATTTTCAGAAATTAATTAGAAAATGAACCGTACATTTGAATCTAGTCAAATAATAATATTTTACGCTTTCCAAAAACTGCGATTTTCCAAATTATAGAGTTGTCTTAGTTATTGTTACCCAAAATTTATTTGTATGGGACCAAAACGCTAATTCTGGATGTAGATATGAAATTTTCACAATGATTATTGATCCGTAGGGCTGCTACCGTCAAATTGTCAATTACGAAATGGTCATTGATGAATTTTTTTAATTAATGGGCGTTCTTCAAAATCTGGACCGAGAAACCGTTTTAGTTTTTAACATATATGAGATAAGTAAATGTACATTTTATAACATACTAAAATTACAAAATAATACACTAATAAAAAAACTAACGAACTTTTGTTATTCTATTTCTCTCATAGGGTCCATCGTTTTCTTGATTGTAATTGTTTGTCGTTGTATAGGTTTATGGAAATGATGTTGAAATGGTTTCCCTTTAATAAAATTCAATAGTTTGCGTATTAGAGGACGATTCAATCTTTTTGGGCTTCATTCTTCTAATAAATTTTATAGTCCCTGCAGCCAAGAGAAAGTTACTTGCGTAAAATTTGTTACTTCCGTTCGAAAGTGAATGAGGAAGTATGAGATACATATGACTCATCGCCTAAAATCAATGTTTGATTTGCACACTTTTCTATAAGATTATTACCTTAATTTTTTGAGTGTTTTTAAATGTTTTATATGAAATCGTTAAGTTCGCTTTTCTCTTAAAAATTTTACATAAACAGCCAGGAACTTTGTCGAACTTTCTTCCCACTGAACGTAGTGAAATCGTAACAATTGCAATTGAAGTTTTTTAGACGTAATATTCTCAGCTTATCGGCCATATCTACTTCTCCTTTCCTTGATTATGAGATATCTTTAGCTACAATGATTGTACATGTATAGATTTCATCCCCTCTATTTATACACGTTTTTTCTGATAAACCTTCTTAGAAATCATTTTTAAAGTAAATACGATTAGAGTGGCAGTTAACCAATGATTATCCAACGGTTTTGAATCTACTTATCTGAAGTTAATTACATTTTTTTATATATTTGAGTAGCTTTAATATCATGCTTTGCATTTATAGACTACCGGTTATTAAAGCTCAACTTTGTTCCAAATTTGTGCAACTTAATGAATCTGGCGAAATTTTACGTCGCATTATAGTGTTTTTGCTACAATCTAGAGCCTACGGTACACAAGGGCAGTAACGTGGCTAGCGCTACGTACTGACCGCCTATTATTACCCCAGAGTTTGGCCTCCAGGTACTCAATTAATGCAGCCTGAGTCGAGCTGGGCCGTAAAAATGCCAGCGATTGAATTGGCGAGAGCGGGATTCGAACCCGCAACTCTTGGTTTCGTAGTCTAGCGACCTATCCACTAAACCACCTCCTATAGTCACGTAATTACTGATAGAAATAAATTTGCTTTCTAATTACATTTTTTTAAATTACACTATCTGCTGTATTTCTTGTATAAATTTATTGTTATTATCTATCTATGTGACACAGAAAGCGAGAAAGACTAGAAAGTATTTGACGTTAGTGCATTAAACATGACACAAGACTTTCCCCCATTACCATAGAGCTCTTTATTTTCTTATTTTATTTTATTAAATCTATTTACGATAAAAAGTGCCGAGTTACATTGATAGTTGGTTTTTAACACAGAATAGTATTGTTCTAAGATATAGAAATACCATAGTAATGTACGTGCTTGGGAAAAAGTTGTACTTAGAGATAAATCGGTACTTTGAGTGGGTGAAAATGAAGGACTTCAAATACCAGAAGATAAAGGAAAAAATGTAATAAATGGGGATCGAAATGGCAGAACAATGAATAGAATACAGAGGGTGATCGTTTTACGAACATTATCTGTTTACAGACGTTGTTCGCTATCTGAATCTGTTCAACATCTATTGCTTTCCCCTTTTTCAGAATTTTTCAAAAGTAATTAATAGCATAGTAATTGTAGAAATCCCGTCTGTTGATCTTAACTTGGTTTGGGTATCCTTCAACTTTTCAAAAATATTTTAATAGCAGATTGGTCTTCTTTCGTCTTTTTTTCAGAAAACACATTTCGCTGAATTTCTTGTTGTTCGTTCGTTCAAGAGTTCTTGGACTTCTTCTGTCGTCAGATCATTTTCAAGTTCCATCATAAGCTCTTGAGTAACATCTTCATTCACTTTCAATTCCAGATCTTTAGCAGTTGTCGCAAAAGTATTCATAATCATCATATTCGTCTCTCTGAACGCAAGATGGACACAGCTTTCGCGAAACAGAATTCAACTATCGTGGAGTAATATCTGTCCACGCCTTTTGAGTGAACCGAACAGCTTTATGGAAATCAAATTTTTCCTTCTAAAACGTGTTTAAGGTGATAGTCGAGAAGAACTGGTATGCTTCAAAATACCGGCGAAACAGTGTGCAAGTGTATAATGAAAAATTGAAAGCCGTAATCCATTGCATCAACAAAGAGATATGTGGAGGCAAGAACTGAACTGGCAGCAAAATTATTTTAAGATTGCTTGGGTGTTCTGGTGCACTGTATAATAGAAACAGTGCTTTCAATGATAATTCATTGGTCTAAAGACAAACGTTAAACAGTCATTTTTTGAAAAGAACTTGCCTCATCCATGACCTTTCATTCGATTTCCACAACACCAGCAGTTTTTCTTTAGTTATAAAATGTTTTTAATGCCCTAGGATTCTGAAAGCGACGGACAAGAAGTGGTTTAACACAACTAGCGTTTGTTTCCCAAAATAGCGTTTTTCGTGAATTTATGCCCTGGAATACGAGGCATGTCCGATATTAAAAGTACAAGCCATTTATATTTAAAGAAAATATTTGATACATAATAAAAACTACATATTTTTGTTTGTCTCTCGACATAATCTCAGTAAATGTTCAGACATTTATGCCAACTTGACAGTAGTTTAAAAGGTCCAAATAAATGAAAATCCGAAGGCGCTAAATTTGGACTACATAGAGGATGTTGCAGGATCTTCCAATTCGACTGTCAACCACAGCTTGGTTTAATTTGACCTATGGGGTCTTACGTCATTATGCAAAAGTTTAACTCCTTTGCGTAATCATCTCGGCCTTTTCCTTCTAATGCATGTATTCATTTTCTGGAGACTTTCGCAGTATCTGTCGCTGTTAATGGTTACGCGCGATTCGAGGAAACACAGCAATAGTCCTTCACTATCCCACAACATGGTATGTTGTTCGTATCATGAACTGTTCTTTCGTTTCTGAGGTGAACTGATACTTATAAATTTAGGTTTAGTCTTCCCCTTCATGTTGGTACTTGATAAGGTTTTGAAGTGAAGAACTCATTCGATTGGTTTTTTGTTCATCGGAAAGCATTTTCTACATCCAACGAAAGTTTAGGTTGCATATGATTTCATAGATGCAATTCTTAGGAATTGTGCATTTCAGTAATTTTACGAACTTTAATGCGACGATCTTCCCTAATCAAACGTTCGACAATTATGCAGTTGTTATACGTGTGTAACATCTTTAACTTTTTTGCACCAAATGCTGATTTGTTTTCGGCTTAAAGGCGCGATGAATTTCGCTCTGATTAACTACTTCGACTTAATAACTCCATGCACCTCACACTTCGAATACTTTGTGATTACACACGCTATTTTTGTTTACTTCCTGAAAGTTAAATTTAATCCTGAACGAAACAACGCTCTAGACTCTGCTATTACGCCCATGAACGTGTCTAGATATGCATATAACGGCGATATTGCGCAAGCACAGTTTGTATAATAGTCACATGTACCTTTAAAATCGGACACCTTTCGTACTTTGCGCTTCTAAAATAAACCAGTTTTGTCACAATTGAAAATTTATTGTGAATAAAATTCTTTTTCTTTAATGAAATCTTGGAATTTAACACAAAACTTTTTAACTTCTTAATTCTCTGCATTAGCAAACGTACCGTGCATCACCAAACATTTAATGCCAACTCTCCGTTTAAGCTTTGTAATTCATCCAATCATCATCATCATCATATGCCTATATATCTGTTCCTTTCACTAATGTAGGCCTGTCCAAGTACTCTCTACCGATTTCTGTCTTGTGCTTTTTATATGCAGATATAATCGGTTGTTCTTTTAGGTATGTCGTCGGTTCATCTTAAAGGCAGTCTTCCTCTTTCTCTTTTTCCCAATCGCGGTCTCCACTTGACTATCTTCTTTGTCCATCTATTATCTGTTGTACTGGTAGTATGGCCCCGCTCATGACCATTTCAATCACGCCTTCTACTTCTGTTCTTTGTCTGATTTTTATGTTTGTCCACATATGTCTTAAAGATATTCTTAACATTTTCCATAGATCTTTGGGCTACTCTTAACTTTTGTTTGTTCCTTGCGGTTAGAGTCTATGTTTCTGCTGCATAAGTCAATACTGGGATTCTATTCTGATTAAATAATTTTGTTTCCATCTCTCGTTTCATTTTACTTGTTAGAATATCTCCCCATTTTCCAAATGCAGTCCAACCCAGTTTTATTCTTCTCTTAATTCTTTTAATTGGCTATCCGTCTGCGTATAATAATTTTCTACTTCGTTAGTTTTGTTTTTTACCTGTATATTCATTCTTAGATTTACTAGATTGTTTATCATTATTTCTGTTTCCTTCTTGTTAAGTTTTAGTCCAATAACCATTGCCTTTGTATTTAGGTCTATAAGCATTTATTGTAATTTCTGTAAGTTGCCTGTTATAAGTAAAACATCGTCGGCGAATCTTAAAATGATTCAATCTTTCGCCCTTTAAATTAATACCTGTGCCTCCACTGGCAATTCTTAAATACATTTTCCAGGCATAACCTAAACAGTTTAGGGGAGATTGTGTCTTCCTGCCTCGCTCCTTTTTCTAGTTTAATTGCATTTGTTGTATTGCATAGTTTAATTTTGTAGCTAGAGTTTTGATAAATGTTCTTTGTTAGCTTAACATATATAGACTCTACTCGACTGCTTTGTACAGATTTTATGATTTTATGATCTTCAACTGAGTTGAACGCCTTCTTATAATCTATAAAGACAAAGCACAGAGGCAAGTGATATTTTCTGGATTTTTCGATTAAGTTTCGTACAACTTGCAAATGAGCTTGTGTGCTGTAATCACCACAGAAAAATCCGCTTGTTCTGGTGATTGGCGTTCGTCTAATTTCCTGGCGAGTCTGTTAATCCTAATTCTTGTTAGTAATTTATAGTTGAGATATAAGACTTATAGTCGGTAGTTTTCTAAACGAGTTTGTCAGCTTTTTCAAAAAGCAATATAGTAATGGCATTGCCCCAATTTTTCGATATTTTGCCCATTTCTAGACATTGATTGAATAATATTTTGAGCTCATTCAGCAATGGTTGTTTACCTTCCTTGAACATTTCTGGAAGTATTTGGTCTTCTTCTGATGCTTTGTACATCTTTCTTTATCTCCTATATTTCGATATCGAATTTATCAGCCGAGTTCAGTTATTTTTTTTTCTATATTTTCCATTTTTATTACTGCTTTTATACTGTATAGTTCTTTATAAAAAATTTCTGTTATTTTTATTATCCGATTTTGGTTCGTAATTAAGTTTTCTTGTATATTCCTCAGTGATGTCGTTATTGTATCTCCTAGCCTTTTTTCCCATTGTTTTGTTTTTCCCTTATTTTCTAGACTTTCTTGGATTTTTGCCTCATGCTATGCTTTCAAATAATTTTTAATTTTCTATCTTATTAGTAGGTGTATAAATAAGTTCTCAGCTTTAGATTTCACAGGACGCAAATCAGCGTTTACATGTAACGTATTAGTCCGCCCTCTTGCGGTTTTAAAGCAATGACATTTAGTCTTTCCAAACATCATGATATTTGGTGTTTGATGCACATAACCTCAATAATCAGCTGTGTTCACGATGGCAATCACAAAAGAGCATATTCGATTTTCTATCCACTTCGCGTTTCATCTTAAGAACAACGCTGCTGAAGCCACCGAAATGATTTGTGCTGCATATGGTGAGAATGCTGTAAGTCATGCAACGTGCAAAAAGTGGTACCAAAGATTTTGCGGAGGAGAGTTTAGTCTTGAAGATCAACCACGCGCTGGACGCCTTCAAACATTTGACATTTTGACAAACATTTGATGAGCTGCAGACGCGTTAGGCTGGGAACTTTTCCCACATGCGGCGTATAGCCCAGACATGGCCCCTTCCGATTATCATGTATTCCAGTCGTTACAGCGCCACTGATACGCACTTCAAAACAGAAGAAGAAGTCCGAAAATGCATCGATAACTTTATCGCCTTAAAACCGGTGAGCTTCTGTCACCAGGGAATTCGCAAGCTACCCGAAAGATGACAAAAGGTCATCGATGCCGATATTTTGATACTTAAGCTTTTTATGTTTGTTTTTAAATAAAACTTTAATTTTGCAGAAAAAAGCTGAGAACTTATTTATACACCTATATTTTAGAACTTCAAAATTTTCTTCCCGGTTTTTGTTAAATCTCTTTTTTAACGGTCTTTTTGTATTTTCTATAACCTTTTTTTAGTATTTTGTGTTACTAAGGACGATGCTTTTATAATTTGTTTGTTATTTTTTTACTTCGTTGTTGTAAATTATCTTTCTCGTGTAAATTGCTTTCTACTAATTTCTTTCTTAATTCTTCTGCATATTCTTCTTTATTTGCTGATATATGTGTACCTTCTATTCAACTTTTGTTTGTTTCTGTATACCTCTAACTTATTTATTTCTGGGGTTGATATTTATTTTTCCTTTTATCAATCTATGGCCACTTGCTATATTATATTAAGCACTGTAACATATTTTACTATTTGTTTGTGAGAAGGTGTGATAAAGTCAATCTCATTTTTGGTTCGCCCATCTGGGTTGCGTATTCATGATGTATATCTGCCGTTGTTCCATAAAATTTATTAACATATCCCTTCTGTCATTTCCATCTCCGATACCATGATCTCCAATGCAGTTTTCTACTATTTCCTGCTTCTGTCCAATTTTATCATTAAAATCTCCTGTAACTAATAGGTATTTTGCAGGATTTTCTGTAACGCATCCGTCTATTTCTCCATAAAGTTGTTCTATTTCTTTGTTTACATGATCGCTAGTGGGGGCATAAACTTGAATGACTTTAACCATCCAATGGTAGCCTTGAATTCTACCTCGTTATGTAACGAATGTGGGGTTTGTTTCTCCAATTTTCAAAAAGTTCTCTAGCTTTTTCTTGAATGCTTGTTATACTAGTTCTTTTAACTAAACTAAAAGCAATCGCTCCATCTTTGCTTCTCACATATGATTTCATTACTTCTTTACCTGCTTGGATCTTCTTCATTATATCTTTCTTAATTAAGATTGTGCTTGCTGTAGATCTCTTTAATATATACAGTCTAGTAACATCAGACATTTTCTGCCTACTCTTTACCTCGGTTATAATATCTTGCTTGGTTTCTATAGTGAGCACAGTTCTTGACACTCCACTCTTTTTATTATCAGCTTTTTTTAAATGCAGAGTTTAGAAAAACACAATAATTCAGAGAACAGAAATCAACTAGCACACAACCGAACATCTATTTGTTGTCTGAACATAAAAATCTTTTGGGAAAGTGTTGGTTGTCCGATTTATTCGCAGTCCCAGCTATTCGTTAATCAATTACTCATTGTATAGGGCATGAAGTGACGGTAATCTAATCAGTTGGCATAATGTATAAGGTCTCGATCTAAAAAACGTTTAATAAGACAAACAAAAAGAGATCTAAAAGTGTATCATTTCCTCGTCATTTATTAACATTCTATTTTGACTTTATAAGATTGTTGTTAATATAGATGTCGGCGTTTTTATTAAAAATAAGTGAGTAAGGCCTTTATTATATCGAAATGACTTGCCTTTCTTCGAACAATCCAGACATCGCCGAGCAGCCTGTCAAAACGGTCTGCTCTTCCGGCTGGTAATTTAATTACTGTAAAAGTAAGGCAAAAAGTTAATGAGAATTGGTCCGGGCAATTAAAGCGTTCGGTTTAAAAGCCCCAACCAAAGGCTCCCGATTATCTCCAGATCGAGCTGAGCGAAGCACGCGTTCGTGCGGCTCGCTCGCTTTCGTCGCTGAAAACGCAAGCAGCAGAGCTGAAACTGAAATCGCGGCGTGCTAACGGCTTCACTTAGCACTTCGGCGACCGGCTGACGCAAGGTGCGACCAATAAACCTGCAGCTCGCCGGTCGAGAAAGGCGAAGGATTTAGAACGAGCGGTCCAAGTTCCCGGCGTCGCGCGCGAAACGGAGCCAAGGACGGCGGAAATTAAATGAAACGTGCGGCAGAAGCGCGGGATGCGCTCGCGCCGATTAACTTTTTTGTCCACTGGCCGGCGCCCGATTTATGGGTCGCAATTAGGCGACCGATTGCTCGCGCCCAATTCGGCGGCCCACGCGCCCCGTCCAATTTGCTTTCCGCGGCCGGAATTGGGAGAAATGTGGTTTATGTGCCACCGGCGCGCCGCGGCTCGATCTTTCATAACGCGCGGATTAAAATAACGCTGGCCTCAATGCCGCCCGTTCCCCGGCCTAAGTGCGTGTGGGTTCCACAACGACGAGTGTCCTGCGACAAACGGCCCACTCCATAATTTATACGGAAAACCTGGGGATTTCTTTAATGAAGCCTCGGTATCACGTGTGAAAGCATGGAAGAGCCGCGCGCTCGTCTAATAAATCTTGGGGAATGTCGCATGTGTTTCAGCTCCTCGTTGACGACTCATTTAAATTAATTGTACACGATCTGGACTCTCACTTTCTCTCTCTCCGGTGAATACTGGGTAGCCCGTTTGTGGTCTACGAGGGACGATCCCTAAATCGGAAGAAAAAATGTGCTATAGCGCCCCAGACTAACAGTTTTTCACTCATTTTTTTCTCCAAATTTTTGCATGTTTGAGACATTATCAAAAAACACAAAGAAGTTGATGGTTTAGACAAAACATTGATTTGATTTTCAATTTTCATGCATACATACACTTCATTACCGCCTAACGAAGTAACTTTTTATTGACCAATTAGTTAGCTGTCTGTACTAAGTAAACTTCTTGAAAAACTTATCGCCAGACGACTTACGTCAATTGTTGAAAATACCAGTTTAATACCTGACCATCAGTTTGGTTTTAGAAAAGAACATTCGTCAACACATCAAGTTCATAGAGTAGTCGATTATGCCAATTAATCCTTCAAAGAAAAATCTTATTGCACAGCGGCCTTCCTCGACGTCAGACAGGCATTTGACAGGGTATGGCATGATAGACTCCTCTTTAAATTACTCTTCTACACTCTTGTTATGTTATATTGAAAGCATATCTAGAAGAACGATTCTTCTTCTTCTTCTATGGCCAAAATATCATAGAAGTCTATCTTATCGAATCAGGCGTACCCCAGGGGAGTGTACTAGGACCTCTTCTATATAGCTTTTATATTGCTGATATACCTACCGACGAACATGTAGATACAGCTATCTTTGCAGATGATAAGGCAATCATGTGCAGACATAAAGATCTAAAAATAGCTGTTGCAATACTCATTCACACATTATTGACAAATGGAGTGCAAAATGGAGAATCAAGATCAATGAAGTAAAATCTCTTTACACCACTTTTACCCAACGCAGGGGAACAACACCGGAAGTATATATAAATAATATACCACTACCACAGGTTAGAGAGATCAAATATCTGGGCATGAATTTAGATAAAGGTCTGACTTGGAAAAAGCACATAATGTGTAAGAGGAAACAGCTTGGTGCTAAATTCAGTAAACACTATTGGCTGCTCGGCAGAAAGTCTAAACTATCCCTACAAAATAAACTAGAGGGACACAATGTTGCATTTAAATAATTTTGGTCGTACGGCATTCAGCTTTGGTGAAAAATATCTAACCAAGGTGGAATATCACAGTAATACCTTGATAACAGCATGAACATTCAACGCTTAAATAGATATAAACCTCTGGACTTATCCGATAGATTTTAAAATAGTTATAACATGAATTATTGAGGAAATAGTTAAGACGTGCATAGCTTTTAAAAAAACTTAGAGTTAAGGTTTTTGTACTTTGCTCTCCTGCAAATTTATGTCAATTCTATATACATATCACATTTATTTGTTGTACTGATAGATTGCAAATAGACATCGATAAGGAAAAATAAAAACAAATGCCAATTTTATCAAAACTTATTTCTTTTTCTGAATTAATAAATCTGTGGACTATGTCATCAAAAGAAAGACTCTGTAGAAATACACCCTCATTAAATAAAAATACAAGGCCAGTATTTTTTCTTTTAACGTTGATTTCAAAAAGTTTTTACTCTTTCACTCAGTTTGAGAAGGATCGTTCTCTAGTGCAGATAGTAACTGCCATCTTTAGAAAATTCTATGGCAGTATTGGGAAAAATAGTTCTAATTATGTCATTTTCCATTTGAGTGATGCCCTATAGAAATCCGAAATCCTTATGTGTTTCTGTATAGATCGCTCTTTTTAGTTACAACTTAATATGTTTCTATCACGAAATACTATCATCCAGAAAACTCGTTATTTCCAACTTTGTTTTCACCAATAGGAACTTATGGTTTCTCTTTCTTTTAAAGTTTGTTTTGTAAACGTCAATTTCATACATCAAGTTTGCTTTGTTTTTTAGCCTTGAAAATTCATCTTCTTTTCGAAGAGTGTTTATAAAAGCTTCTAAAGTACCATACAGAGTCTGTGATATGTCTGTACTTTTTCCTTGAAGCCTTTCACTTACTTCTTGAAACTTTGCAAAAACATTGTTACAAAACATACAATTAAACTCTTAAGTTTCTTCCAATATCTCATTTATTTCATACTGCAAATCTCTGCAGCACGTTTTAGACGATTGATTTGAAGTTGGGATCTTTCTTATTGCCCAGAAACTTGGTTACTATGTTTTCAGAGGCTCACCAGCTATCTTTTTCTGTAACTTCCATTTGCTTCTCAAAAATTACCATCTTTGAGAAGTTTTCTAATGTCAGGACCAGTAAAGACTTTCACCTTTCTTTTGGCAAGGCTTTTACAAATTGCTTCATCAAGCCTAACTCGATATGACGAGTGGAAGAAAAACTTTATTCGGATCTATGAGAGCTATTCGGAGCACCTTTTTGGTTCAAGGTTCTAATAAAGATATTTTTGGTCAATCTTTTTTTATCCACTGACTTTCTTTGTCTCTGCTATTCTATTTACACAAAAAACGAGGAAACTTTGCGTATCTTCTTTGGTGTCCTAGGATCATCGATATTATTTTGAGATCGCCGCATGTAATCCATTTATGATTGTCGTATTTAATTTTATAGAGAACGAATTTCACATTTTCATAACACTATTTTCAATGGACAAAATGTTCGACGAGTATTGACGCATACGTATTCCCACTGTGAAGAAGGACGACTTCGAAGCTTCTTTTGGGCGAATATATGAACAGTCTCTAATCGGAACTTTCGTACGGAATGTTAGATTGAGTCAAAGTTCGCATACATCAGCACAAAAGATGAATTCTTCTTCTTCCGAAAAATATGGAAGAAAATCCGTTTCTCTGCACCTGAACCAGGAAAATGAGATGCCAGCTACTAGCAGGTCCTTGTCTTTAAGCCTCGAACCAAGTAATTCTGATTTTTCTTTAGTTATATGTAAGTCTCAAACCAAATCGTTTAGTTTAGACTGTGAAAAAGCTCTGGTGCACAGCAATCACCAGGTTCGTACTTTTCGATGTTATCTTCATTTGAATCACTTTTGGAACTATTTCAGGTAAATTTTTTGGTAGAATTGGCACTGGTACGTCTGGACCATGAGGAATTGAGCGTAAAGCAGACGGCATATTTGGGTAGACGATTTTTTTTTATTCTTCAAATTGAACCGTGAATACCAGTCGAACGAAAAAATAACATTGCTATGATTTCGTGGCTCTCGTCACACCGTTGAAACTCCAAATCTGAACGCTTCTTGTTCAGCCTTTGACCACCGTCTAAGTTCTTCAACATATATGAACCAAACATAATGGAGTGCTCAAGTTTTGTCTTGTTCTCCTAATTTCACTGCGAAATACGCGATGTACACTTGAACCAAACATGTTATATTTCTTTTTTACCTTTCCATTACGAACTCACCATAAATGTAAGAGAAATAATCTGCAGACTTTTTACTGCCCCTTGAAGCCATTTAGAAAACGGAAAGTTTGCTTTATGGCCTGAAAATAAAAGAAATAATGAAAATAAATTTCTTTCAATATAACTCACATTTAGATCTATTGTTAAATCAAGGAACAATGTAGGCATTTAAGCTTTCTTCTTTTGGTTGCTGCATGGTTTGCGTAACTTATGGCAATCTTTATGAGGTCTTCTATTCATGAAGCAGGTCTAAACAGTAAAGAAGAAAATTAATTCTATAGTGCCATCAAATGAAAGACAAACAAATTCTACATTTTATTGAATTTTTGCATATCCAATTACAAAGTCCGAGCCGTGTTCTGTTTGTTTTTCATATTTTTCGAATAATGGTGCACTTTTTTGTGAACAAACCTTTAACAATTTGGAAGAAGTTAGAAACAAACCATAGTGAAATCAAACAACTTGCTTAAAACGGGTTCGATTCATTGTGTACAGCAATATTTACCTTGAAGAATAATTTATGTTAATGTATTGTATTTGAAGTTTTAATAAGAAAATCCACTGTCTTATGGTTTGCCTGAGTATTTGTATTCTCTTGACTTCCAGCAATTGGGAATATTCCCCAGGTATTGTATGAGGTCTGTCTTGTAACTCGATATCATAGATCAATCTTCTAAGCAGAACACTGAAAAGCATTGAAAATTTTCTGAAATTGCCAAAAATAATCGGATCTTACAAGAAGAGACTAATTAATGACATACAATGTAGAAAAGGAAGAATACGAGGTACAAAGGATCCGATTGAAGATCGTTCGTCTCTTTAAGAAATCCAAAAATCTCAAAAGTCACCGAGTCTTTTATTATTAAAATAATGAAAAAGCTCCCAAGAAAAGGTATTGTCATGCTAACCTGTACCTTCAATGCTAACCTGAGACTATTACTGGCCAAAACATTTCAAAATAACTGAAATTATTTTAGTGCCCAAATTAGATAAAAATGTCAACCATGTAGGCTCTTATAGATCTAATAGTCTTCTATCTACTAATTCAAAACGCCTTGAAAAAATTCTGTTACAAAACATTAGTCCTCCACTCCTACATAAAAGTTTACATTCAACCACATAACAATAATTCATGTAATAAATCAATCGCTAGAAGGCAAGAACTATTCTCCCTCAGCATTCCTTGATATAAGCCAAACCTTTGACAAGGTTGGCATGGTAGCTTCCTTTACAAACTTAAACATTCTATTCCATTAATTTTTAAGCTACTTATACCTAAACGACCGCCAATTTAGAACCAGAGTTAAAGGTGAACCGTCAACCTTCTTTCCAATTTAATCTGGAGTTCCTCATGGCAGTGTATTAGGCCCAAAACTTTATCTCCTATATACGTCAGACGTACCAACAATTCCTAATAGAGTAAATGGCACTTTCGCCGACGATTCAGATATATACCCGGATATTGCAATCATCCACAGCATCACGTGAACCTACTGCAGACAAAAAGTGTGAGAAAAATTAACGAATCAAAGTTTGCAAAAATAACATAATAATATAGGAATCTACAACAATTAGGTATATAGAACTACACTTACATAACAAACTTAGCTGGAAGCAACATATAGTAAAAAAGAGAAAACAAACTGATCTGAAATTTAAAGAGTTGTATTAATCATTAATTCAAGAGATAATAGAAAAGGGAGGTGAAAAACACCACCAAAAACTAGAAGGACATTTGGATCCTCTCTTACAACCACTTTTGTATCAACCAGACCGAATAAGATTATAAAGAAAATTACCAATCAGCTTTAAGTGAAATGCCAAAGGTCTCCCGAGTGGATGAGTCTTCATCACGCTATTTTTTTGAACCAAAATACTGTTATTACACTAGTCTATTACTAGCAAATTGATTTTAGAATTAATTATTCTGATTGCTGATTAAACTATAAATAAACAAATAAAATTTAAATAAAATCATAAAGCTCATAAAAACCAACATTTTGGTATTTTAAAATTTAAGTTGTGTGGTATGGACTATTACAACTTTAAATTAAAAATCTTGGTGAGGAATTTGAAGTCTCCATTAGTTAGTACCACATACGCTTTTCAGTAAACACATGACCCACTGGATATTCTTAGAGTGATCAGATCACCATTATTTTTTGATTTAGTGAGTGGCCCTCGTATGAGCAAAACATTCCGTGCTCCATACCAGACTGCTGCTCACAATTAGTCGCAGCTCGCGCCTCATTCATAATATGCATATATGCAAACGCGCCATTCCAGCTCATCTCCGTTGTTACGTCCAAGAGTAAAAAGTCGCGCTGTCCAAGGCATTCCATATGTCTCGGTGTCGCGCGGTTTTCTCCGAGGTACCATGCCCAAATACGGGAGCTGACGTCAGCGCGGAGGGTTCTTGGCTTAGGCGTTTTTGACCCGATTACGCGGGCCGCCATACGTTCCCTTTTGCGCCCCTATCATGCATCTTTCAAGCCCCGTGCCGTTTTTTCCGCGCCGCGCGGACGCCAATTACTCTAATTGTGCCCTTTTAATTGCTCGCCGGCCCCTACATGGCCACGCGCCACAATCGGGAAATTCGTTAGCGGATTTTTCCTGTCGCGCTCGTTAGCCGCCTCACAGCCGGACCATTATCTCGTCTTAATGCGAATCTGGTAATCCAGCAAATAGTAAAAACTAGAATTTCCTCTTCTGGGCGGCCTTGGTTCAAAAGTTGTTATTGAGCAAATAAGCTGGGCGACAGCGTGGTCGCGTTGCTTTTGCATGGAAGGCTATGGATTTCGGCCCGACACCCGTGCGCGCCCGCTTTGCACCTGGGTCGGAACTGATAAAACCGCGTTGGAATGCTGGCCCAACCTGATAAAGTTTACGGGTGTTGTGGGCCGTAGATTTTTTCGATTTCACCGTTAGGTCAGTTTTTATCGTCAACTGACTCCTTAACAGTACCCTTATTTTTAAATTGCCTTAAATGTATTTCGAATGGTGAAACCATGTGTTTTGACTTTCATTGTTGCTGTGAACCCCAAGTAACCTCTGCCTAAATCTGGTAGCGAGCAACTATTTGTTACCTTGGGAATCGAACCCAATGTCTTTCTACATTTTTCAATCTTCTTAAAATCCACAATCCATTTTATCTTTGTACAAGTTGAAAATAGATTTTTATTGTTTCTAAAATGTACGAGGTGATCCCAAAAGTTCTGTAACGCTTGCGAAAAAAACAATTTTTATGGATGAACTTATTAAAAGATCCACCGATCTGCGAGTTTTCCAATCTGGACGACTTTGTATTAAAGAACTTTGGCATTTATCAAACGGCGATCACGCAAGTGTTCCATTGAGCACGGCTGAACTATGATGCGGAAGAAATTCAACGTCATCCAACTTTTCAAATTTCTTCTTACTCTTCTTGGCAGTGCGGGGTTTGGCGTTGTCTTGCTGAAATAAAGTGCCCTTTCGGTTGATCATGATCGGGTATTGCTGCTTCAACTTATCGTAGACACGGTCCAACTGTTGACAATAAAATTCGCCATTGATGGCGCGGCCATTCGGCATTAGTTCAAAATACAAAACCCTTCAAAGTTCCAAACGCAAATCATGCCCTCTTTGATGAAACAATCTTGACGCGAAATCTACAGCGGAGTTTGGCCTCGTCGAATCAATTTCTTCTGACTATTGCGATTGGTCAAAAACACAATCTGTCATTCAAAGGATTGTTGAACAGTTAAATCTCGACACTTTTGGCAGCTTGCGTTTCAGTGAATACATGCAGATCCTGTCGGGGCTTCTTGGGTACAAAATCAAGCTGTTGGAGATGCCGATGAACCGTTGATTTGCCAACTTCAAGAACTCAGATCTCGAGTGCCCAATGAAGACTCATCTTTCAACATTTCAAGTAGGCTTTCATTGTCCAACTTCAACAGCCGACCAGAACTCATGCCGCTGAAATAGAAGCGCTCGTACTATTTGAACACTTTATTCGCAGAATTTCTTTGAAATATTTCTTGACGAAAGACCTCGCTTCCAGCAATAGCGCATATAAACCCGGTTCAATTTTGTCCAAAACCATCCACAATCCGATGAGGCAACTTGTTACTACACTACAGACACAAAAAATTCACAACAATTGCATAAAAATCTAATTTTCTACGCGTTGCAGAACTTTTGGGACAACCTGGCACAAATAGTTAGAAATTACTCTACAACCGTGGGAGGAATAAAGATGCTAAAATAATGTATGATGAAAGAAAAATGAATCGACAAGATGACCTAAATAAGCCGCAAGAATACTCACATGGAAGATGACATCACTCCGATTTGTTCATGTTTTGGTGAATTGAGTCATAAATTATAATCAAAGGAAAGGTTGCGAAGGATCGAATTTTCATTCGTTCTATAATTTTGCTCTTTGGAAACATTCTTAAAGCCATTTTATGTTTCTTTTTCATTTAGTTGGTTACACTTTTTTTCTATTTATTTGCGGATTTGCATTTTTCATGTTTGTACACATCTTTTATACGTTTTCCAATTAAAGCACCTCTTACATATTAGTTTTCGTAAAGCCAACTGTTGCGAAATGACATAAGGCTAACTTAATTCTAATGCGAGAGAATTATGTCTGACTAGGATTGAATCCGAGTCTGTCCGTACCGCAAGCTAAGCGCCTGAACCGCTTCGCCATACCGGTAATGTGATTTAATAGTACTTTGAAAGTAACGTAAGCTTCATTAATCTTTCTTTTTATAGTTTTAGGTATGTAGAAGTGGTATCTGAATCACCATATGAAAAGTATATGATGGTATAGGAAGCTTTTACGATAGGGTACACTTGGATGTTCGAAGTTAATTGGTAAGGAATTGGATCTGTTCATGCATATGGTATCCATTCATGGCTGTTATAGCTTGTAATTATTCTGCTAGCCCTCACCAACGTCTGGTTGTTTCGATTTTAACGTGCATTCCCACATTCATTCTGCCTTACGCTCATTCAGTTGTTGTGTATGGTGTTTTTCTTCCCACAGACACGTTCATTGGGGGTAAAATTCGTTCACTCTTGTTACGACTAATGTTGATCTTAAACCTCTATTATATTCGAACACAAGGCTTGCTTTATGCCAATTTGTCGCTTTGATATTACTTATTTTATAACCAAGATACGGATTTTCTGTTTATTACTTTAAAGTTATCTAGTTGCTGTAAAAGTTTAATTTTTTAAATTTATTAAACTGCAGAGACATGCAGAGCGAAATGTGGGAAATTCTTTTAAAACTGCGATAGATTTCGTGCTGCCAAAGGTTATAGTAAATTTCTTATTGGTGGTTTCAAAGCGTTCTAAGTTTAAAATCTTCCTTTTTAAGATATTTGTCTTTTAGGAAACGATTTTGATGTTAGGGATTCTTGACTCTAAAACGATATCGATTGCATATTCGTTCCGCGAAGTCGCATTCTGTGCAAACGTGAAAGGTTTTCCGAAGCACCTACTATTTAGTGTTTCCTAAATTTATTTTTTGTCAATGATGTAAGCTACATTTCGTAACGGACATTAGGCACACATTACCTTGAGCAAATTTGCATACTGCCTGAGTTTTTCCTTATAAAATTACCAATTTTTTCATGGTCATTTATATTTGTTGACACACTCAATTCATTTTGTAAGTTTGTATTAGCTTGGACTGGAAAATATTAAACTTCTATTTGGATATCCCTAATTATTTTATCATTTTGCACTAATTATTACTTCACTATATAAAGATTATTTTCTTCTTTGTGTCAAAGCGGAATTGAAGTGAACCTTTTTCCCTTTTTGAAAACGTTTGAATTCTTTAAAGTAATTTCTGTGTCTCCGTAGAAGCTTTGTACTTCCAAATTTTATCTCCTTCAAGTGATTAAGATTACATTATGTAGATCACATGAATGTAAGATTTTGTTGTACAGTTTTCTAATAATTCAGTCAAGTCCCCATATTTATTTTTTTCATGTCTTGAATACATATCGAAGCAATGCACAGAAAATCTTTGAGGTGGTCGTCACGTGAGTGAAAATTAAGTAAAGGGTCTTCTATTAAGATGTGTCATGAAAAACGCTGTTTTTTGAAAATTGAAATATTTTTATTAGTTGCAGAGCACGAGAATACAATACCGTCAAAGTCGCTGTCTCGGTGTTTTTTACAAACGCCCATTTGTTTAAGCAAATTTTCCATAATATTTTTGCGAATTACAACTCTGATACTGTCTTTGAATGCTTGCTATGTTGTTGCAGCATTGACGTAGACCTTATCTTTGATATAGTCCCCCCCCCCTAAGTCTAATGGTTTCAGATCGCATGATTTGAATGATCAATTGAAGTCTTCATTTCGAGAAATTACTCGTGGGACACATACCGATGTCCTGTTGGAAATAAAGCTAGTTTTTGTCTATGGCATCCACTTATGTCCGCAAAAGTCAGTTAGCATTTTCCGATAACGAACACCATTCACTTAAATGGTGTCACCAGTCTTATTCTTGAAAAAATACAGACATTGACGCCACCAACCCATTCCATCGGGAATGGAGAAGTTTCTCCACTATTTTTATTGGATTTTCAGGCCTCTAGATGCGACAGTTTCGATTATTTACATACAGTGAGGTTGAAATGGGCTTCATTAGTCAAGATAAGTTCCTTGAAAAATGGAGGCCAGTTTCTTGCTTCTCCAATATACAATTTACGAATATACGACGTTGTTCATGATCTGCCGGCATACGTTTTGTGTCAGCTGGACTTTTGTAAGTTTTTAGGCCCAAATCTTTAAGCAATATACTCTGATTCCTCGAGAATTTTTAAATTTTAAGTCTTTTTTCCCGATTTTATGCGAGAAACCCAAACAGTAAGTAATAATTGAGCAAATTCAGCGTACTAACGAATTTTCTAAAAACTTGGCTTTCAAAACGCATATTTCACGCATCTTTACGAGTGGAATAAAATGCAATAAAATACAAGGCTATATTTCAATAGACATAAACGACTCCGAGTACTGAAAATCAGCACTTGGCATTCTCAAATGGTTTTATTTATCTGTTATTGGTCCATGCCTCTGTCTCCGTCCAAGGTGTAATATAGTTTAACTTCGTGAATATTATTCTTACACTTTATGATGTTTTGACATCTTTTGTGAGCTGTATCTGGTGAAGGTTCAATATAAAAATAAACGTTATAAACAAGGTTTTTACAGCAGCCATTTGCTAAGCCAATGTAATCATCTGCGGGTATTTATAGATTTTGGTTCTTTTTATTTGTCACGTGTATTATTAGAGCAAGCTTGGAACAATAATTGTGTTGTAAAAATGAATTTTCTATTCTATGCACACTAAAATATTTCCGTGCAATTAAATGTGTGAAAGTTGTTGATTGTTAATTCGCATTGCAACAAAAAATTACATTTTGGAATAACACTTTTAGAAAAATTTATTGATGATTCAAAAGTCTTACGTTAAAGCAATCCAAACATCTCATATGTACCAAGGTAGCAATTACGCAATGACCATCCAATGGCCATTTTTGCTGTGATGGTAGTAGTTAAGGAACCTGCTGTGCACTAATATTTTTTAATAATTTCGACTTTATGCAATGTTATATTGTTGTAGTGCGACTAGTCCAATCACTAATTAAAAAATAGCCATTAATTGGGTGTTAGATTTTATATATTTAAATCTACATTCTATAGCAAATATCGCATTTAACAACAATTGTCTAATATTTTTGTCCAAAAAAAGAGGAAAATTATGTAATGACCTTATAGGTTTATTTAACTACATATTTGTTACCTTATTTGGTTGCAAGTGGGAGTAATAAATTATTTCTTTTAAATTTTATTACAGAGAGATCAGTTGCGCTATTAAAAGGTATGTCGTAAGAGCCTTAATGGAACGTAATCGATCCCATAATTCTAGAAACTGAGGACTCGTTTTAGTTGTAGGTGTGTTCGATGTAATAACTGATAATTGCTCTATGCAAATTGTACTTTCAAGACGGTTGTTGCATAACTGGTGTAAAAATGGTTTGTGCTGCCGGTTTAAATTTGATATATTGCGTGACTGGGACAGAACGATATAAATTAAAATGTAGAAAGCATTAAGTAATGAAGTGCTTGGAGTGATTAAAGCATAATGACTGAGGTGTTTTTTAATTTTGTTAATTTTAATTAAAAAATTTAATTTTTTAAATGTATTGTTGCTTTTATGGTTATTATTACATATTGTTTGTGTTCTAAATTTCACCTGAAAAAATCACGGAAAGCTTTTTTGCGTAAAGGGTTTTGTAATTTTAACGGCAAATCTTTGTTCCAATGAAACTGCTATGTCTATAGATTCTGCTTTTCTTTATCAATGTAGTGGTGGACTCAGAGACTAAGAGCTTTAAATAAAACGAGATAAATAAAGATACAAAGTAAACAATCACCGGTAAAGGATTGGAAGTCTAGGGCAGAAAATATACAGGGTTACAAGATGGTATTCCAGGCAGATTATAAACAATAACTGAAGAATAATTAAATAATTCTGTACTAACAATTAATTGATAATCGGTAACAGCCGTTTAAAATTCAATTTTTATCAAAAGTACAACAAAAATAAAAAGTAGTTACAAAGATTATATGTAGAATTATAAATAAATATAAAAAATCAGAACCAGAAAATCAGAGAAATTGGAAATATCAGAAGAGTTTAAAACCAGTCTGATGAGTCTTTAGAAAAATGAGGAAGGAGAGAAAAATCATAGCAAAGAAGCAAAGCATAACTCATTGATGGTATGAAAACGGAAAGGGAAATGTGACAATCAAAAAGAAAATTTGCTAATAAATGTGGTAATGAACATTACATTATTATTCGGAATATTAAAGAATTAACTCGAAATAATACTTCAGTGGATATTAGAAGAGAAATAGTAGAGAATCTATTAAAATGGGCACGGAAATAATATTAGAGAGAGGTACGCTCTTCCAGTTGTAGAAAAAGCACTCTGAGTGAACATTTATAGAAGATGATAACATAAGAAGAAAAGAAAAAAGGGTAGTTTAAGAAGAAAAAGAAGAAACAAACATTTTATTGCAAAAGACAGAAAAAGCTATAAACAAAATTTACTTTTAGACTAAGGCAGCTAAAATATTTAAAAGAATAAAGGAAACTTGCCATCTTATATGCAAAAGCCAAAGAAAATGTTAAATGATTATCACTATAATACTACACCAACTATACATAATACAATATTCCCTTCGTCTAACATACACAAGATATATGTAAAAATTCTATAGAAGGAGTAAAAGAAAAAGAGACCCATCCAAAAGTGTGTGAAACACACTGATGCCGTTAGGAGTAGACTATAAAAATGCTTATACAGGAATTCAAAAGCAATCCCAAAGCTTTTAATTGAAAAAAACCACGCAGTTTATTGAACCTATCAGGAAATAGGAAAATTAAATATAAAGCCCATATATTATATACAGTGACATTTATGCATAGGCCACATGGCTAGTAATAAATCAACTAGAAAACTAGAAAAAATGAGAAATGAAGAAGGATTATCAAAATACAAAGAATGAAAATGAATAAAATGAAAGATAAAGTTTTAAAAATTGAGAAAAACAACATAAACGAATTACATGTACGTGGGTGAATCAAATATAAACCGGAATTATTTTTTAATTAATTTCCGCATTATAAATCTGCAAAGTTATTTTTCTATATAATCTTATCACTTAGAAACACCTTTTGCTCGACAGCAAAAATCCTATCATAAAATGAGAGTGGTTGTGGCACTAGCCCATGACGCATGACTTTGACGCGTTTATCAAATGCGGATTACATGGAGGACGTTTCTGTATAGCCCAGAACGAATCTTTAATTTCTTGTTGCTGTATATAGCCAGGCATTGTCTTGAAGGAAGATAACGTCTCGGATTGGAAATTAGCGTCATTATCGACGATATGAGAGTTTTGTTTTTTCCAAAAGTTGACAGTAGTAATTTCAGCAACCAGTAGTTGGCGTTCATTCTCAAGAACGCGTTGCGCTTACTAAAAATGATTTACGCTACGCATACGCTTGAGTCTTTTTAAGGGTGTTATTCCCGAACTCCGTCTTAAGTCTTCTTTCGAACGGTTTAACGCCATCTATCGTGAGAAAACTGATAATAATCCGTTGCGCAACGAACGAGAGTACTTTTTACTCTGACATCTTAATGCTGACAAAATAAGTAGGAGTACGAGGGGAGAAATATCTTTCAGGAATCTCTACTCTCAACCCTTAGAAACCGTTCCCCTCTTTGTTTACCTCACGGTATACCTATTTATGCATTAAGTATTATATTTGGTCGGCCCACATAATATAAAAGAATTAGAATGGCTTAGTAACTGCAAAAACTTGCGGAAGATAACAAATAAAACGAATAGAAAGAAAAATGGGTAAGCATGCGAAGTAGTTTAGAGTCTAACATGGAGGCAGTTAAGAGATAAAATGCTTAAGAAGATTAACTAAAACGAATTTGACTAGAAGGAAATGGACCTGGAAACATTAATAAAAAAATCAGAAAGGGGTTGCCAAAAATGGTGTATAAAGTGAAGTTGACCAAAAATGAAACTCAAGTACAATATCGGAAGGAAAAAGTGAGTAGTAGCTCAACTATCGTATAAGACGATTCACAAAATTCCCTGTTTATTACGAAACGCACAACTCAAATACAAAATAAGGATATTACATGTAAGCTTCTTATAAATAAATATAAAAAATATAAACCAGCCAACTAGAGGGCTCGGAAATAACTGAAAAGGTTAAAACCAATTTCACAAATTCTTAAAAGGTTGGATAAGGAAAGACTATTCGTAGTAAAATAAAGAAAGATCCACTGACGGAATAAAGACGGAAGAGGAGTTATCAAAATTTAAAAAAAAACTTGAAAAGAGGGTGTGATAATCAGCATTACATTATCATTATTCGGAATATTCAAGAATTAACTGGGAGAACTCGAAACTGTTAAGGAAACGCTAAACAGAGGCATGAAACATTAGGAGCAATGAAAGCATTGTAGAAACAGAAGGGACACTCTTCAAATCATGGAGAAAATACTACAAGCAAAAATTTATAGAAGATGGTAATATAAGAAGAAAATGAAAAAGGGCACTTTAAGAAGAAAAAATACATTGAAATGGAACTGACAGAAAAAGCCATAAAATGAATTAACTTTTAAATTAGGATAGCAGGACGTGAACCAAATAGGGAGGCAGAGGCCGAAGGAAATGTCAAATGATTATCACCCTAATTCTATAAACTACACCATCATCAGGTAATATTCCTCTTGTCTATAGTACGTAATATATATAGAGGAACTAAGAGAAGAAACAAAAGAAAAGGTTGTATGAAGAATAAGCCGCTTATAAATCGCAAGCGCAGATACATGTTTTGGAAAAATATTAGAGGAGGAACATCATCTAGCATGATACCCACTTAAAGTGCACCCAATGCAAGGGAATCATAAAACTTTTAAATGAAAGATAAAGGTCATTGAACCTACCAGTGTTTCTATTGTTAATTAAAGAATTGAATTATGCATGAATAAAAATCTCTTACATAGAGTGCCCTTTGTAGGCGACATGGTGTTGTTAACAAATTCAACTAGGAAGCTACAGAAAAAAATTGACACACAGAGAAGGATTACCGAAATATAGGAAATGGAAATAAAGAAAAATAAATATAAAGTTTTAATCATCTAGAAAAATAACAAACTAATTATATGTATATGGGTGTGGAATTCTTTTTTTAACTATTGACACATTACTTTTCTACATAATTTCCTGACTTAGAAAGAAATTTTTCCCGACAGATGCATAGCTTTTTTATCCTGCTATGGTAAAATGAAGATGTTTGTGATATCAACCAATTGCACATGAACGCGTCAACTGCTTTGATAAGTCTGTATTCGATAGAAGATGTCCCACTGTAGTCCAAAACGATTTCTCAATTTTTTGTCGAGTTTTGACAGCTGTATCCCAATAGTCGGCGATTATCTCCGAGAAGAAAGTCAATAATACAAATATTTTCTTTAGTCGAGCTCAATCAATTGATTCTCTTTTTCTTAAAAATAGTTTACGCCACGCTTATATTTGACTATTTTTGAGTATTATCTCCGAGTTGTCTTAAGCCTCTCCGGTTTTCCTCGCAGTTCGTAAAACGGAAATTCCTATTCATATTTTATTCATCCACATAAAACTTAAGAATAGGTCAGTAACTGCAAATACTTGCATAAGATGATATATAGTCATCAGTAACATAAAACTAAAGTAGCAGTATAAGAAATGAAATGGTTAAGAAGACTAACTAAAAAAGATTACATTAGAAATACGATAAATAGAAGAAGATTGATCTAGAACCTCTAAATGGCGTATAAAGCGAAAATGACGGAAAATAGGAACAAGAATAATATTAGAAGGAAGAAGTGAGAGAAAACAAGTAGGGGGATGTCACGTTTAGCAGGATTTGAGCCTAGAAAAGCAAATAAAAGATTTAAAAAAGTTAAAAAAAATATTAGCCGGAAAATAAGTAGAATTATCCATGATGAGATTTAAATTAAATTTATCTTGATAATCATAGCCAAATATTAAAAGAAGGAATGCTGTGATATCAAACCGGAAATCTAAAGAGACATTAAAAATACCAGAAAAGATTTGGTTCTTTAATTACAGCCATTAACCCACATCATTAATTTAATTTATAGTGATTTGATTACTTAATGTTCCAAATTAAAAGCATTATCTGTACCATATTTAACAGTAGACTACCAATCTTCTTAATTTTACTTTTTTCAGTTTAATTATGTGTTCCTAACTTTCATCTCATCTCAAAACAATCTTGCATTCTTTCCTGTATTTAACCCCAAATCATTTATTCTGTCCAAGTTGATATATTGTTTTGATTAATTATATAAAGAGTAAGTAGCAACAATCTTTGACTCTGCCAGAACCCCTCATTATCCTTCCTTTTATTCAGTGCAGCAACAGGCTGCTAACAAGATGACCACGGCCTGATTTGATGGAAGACCGCCGCGGCATTAAAAATGAAGCAATAAGGGATGCAGTCCTGATGCGGCCGCGTCGTCTCTCTTCAGCCGCAGCCTTGAAGAGTCAGAAAGAAGAAGGCGAACTGCTCAGCTAATCGATCGAATGTTGCACCATAATACGGCCAGCTGGAGGTGCGCCCCTTCCTGTTTCAATTTGTCAAATTGGTTTACTGGGTTATATGAGCCATTGTCTGCGTTATGATTACTTCGTAACCTTTGCGCAGCGCAAAGTTCACGCGCGAAGGGCGGGCCGCTTTCGCTGGAGAGCGCGGCGCCGCTTTCGTTTCCTGCCGGCCACGGAGAGCTGGTGTGTGCCGGCCTGTAATTGCCTCCAACTAATGACAAACCGTTCGTAATTAAAGAGGAAATGGGGCCGTCTGCGCGCGGCGAGGAAGCGATGTAATTAGATGAATATCCAATTGCGCCGGGCTGCCGCTCGTAACTCGGGCCGTGATAGCACCTGAGCTTTCGAAAATAAAGCGCCGTGATTCAGCGGCTGGCGCGCGCTCAAGTTCGAACAAAATTAGAGGTTACATTTGTGTTGATTTTGTTCCCTCCCGTTCTGCTACGAAATGTGTCACTAACTCGGAGCAAAAATACACCGGCACTATTACGAGCGCTGGCTGAACCGCCATTGATGTCATCCGTATCTTAGTAGAGCCACCATTGAACTTCCTCGCGAACAATATGTGCCCGAATACAAATTGTTTAGCGTTTACTTAAGTAAATTAACTTACCACTCTAATACAGGGACAAGTTATGTATATACAACAAGGCGTAACAGTAAAAAAAGTGTAAGATGGTAATAATTGGTAGTAAAATAAATTACTGCAGCTAAATAACATTCTAAAATATTTATAGACAGTTTCGTGTTGTTTGAACCATGTCGCGCTTACCTACACGCAAAGATCTGGATGATTTCAGCCGCGGACGTACTACAGGCCAAGCTGATCGTGCTGCCTTACACCGAGAAATAAGCGCCCGTTTAAAAATATCCTTGTCAACAGTGGGTCGGGATGTTACGCAATTTAAAAGAATCGATAAACGATCAGTGTTACCAAGGCTCAGTCTCCCAGGGCCCTACGGGTCGTGGAAGGAAATGAACAGTGGTAAGAGAAGCTCTTAAGGAAGCTGACCGAATTGGTGTAGGTTTCAGGAAAAAATAAATGCATCATCGGACCTTATTTTCATAGTGTTGGGTTGTACGAAAAAAAATCTTTAAAAAAATATAGACAGAATTGGGCAACAGAGGTGTTTTTGACCTTTGTGGTCTATCATTTTTTCTAACGGAAGGCAATACTGACAATTTGTATAATCAATTTCTTCACCAGACTGTAAGATTTGGATAACGTGGAATGTCATTTGGTATGGTGTAATGTTGTGCAATGGCACCATAAATGCTACCAAATACATTGAAATGTTGAGTAATGGATTTCTGTTCTCAATAATAACATCCTCATTAAAAAAAACACCTAAAAGAGGATTAACAAAATCAACTTTGTCCTGTCTTCAGATATGAAACCGATTGAAAATCTATAGCACATTATCCAACAAAACATGAGCAAAAAAAACCCGACAGCCTGGCAACAAAGCCGAGTTAATGGTCTTGGTGACAGAAGAACGGCAGGAAATGATCAATGATGTAATCGATACCGTACCATAATGAGCATTGTAAAGAAGTTTACCCAGCTATTAAGTTGTAGATGTACTGTGTTTATTTTATTCTAACATCTAACAGCATACTAGAGCCTTTGCTTTATTCTTTATATCAATAAAATTGCTATTTTTTAAAATAATACCTCAGAAGTCTGCAATTCTATATGAATTCACTCAATACACAGTTGCGTTCATTTTTCTTGCATTTTCGCGGGAGACAAAGCCATCTCAAACGACACTCAAGGTGTTCCAAAAATTACGAGCTTTGTAATCCAAAAATCTATAATTACATTCACAAGTAATTCTGTATAATCAATAAAAATTGTACAAGTTACAAAAACCCTTTAAAATTTGTAACTTGGGATCCCATACGTTTCCTTGGACATGACGAATTAGGAGACACATTGGGATGATTAAGCTTTTGTTTTTGAATAAGTTTGATTCTATGATAGCAATCTTAAACAAATCATTAGCAATTACTCTGGTAATAGTAGTCGCGAAGTATATTTTGTCATGATTTGTTTGATGCTAAAATCTTCCGTCAAAATTTCAGACATTTTTGCGAGTCTTATTTATTGTAGTTTAACATTTTCCGATGTTCCGTTCGTTGTTGGTCTACCAAAACGTAGAATACTTCCAACAGATTCTTGATCATCTCTAAAGCGTTTACAGTATGCATTTATTTATTTTGCACCCTGAATCACACGAATAGTTTTTGCGGACGAATGATCCAGTTTTTCCAAAAAAAATTAATAAAAATTTGTTGTTCTACTCGCTCAATCATTGCAAAATGCGACAGTCACACGTGCTCAGTTATCAACGGCTAACTCCCAACTGACCTGATCAGTGAAGTCGTCCTAATTCATCTGCGCATTACAGTCCACTTTCATCGCCTACCAGGTTACATAGTGCCACAAAAACTTTTGTCACCAATATAGTGTATATTTTTGGGACAGTTCTAGTTTTTTTTTAGTTAATTGCCGATCCTTGTGGATTATAGACCGTACACATTCAATATTTATTGATTCTAGAACGCGGGTTAGGCTTGATAGACTCCCGTCTACCTTTGGATAGTTTATACCAAGTCTATATTTCTACTGTACCGTTGCTGAAAACCTCCTGAATAGTTTCTGTGGTCGAATGTTATTGCAAAGACGACAATCACACACTGCATGTGCTCACTCACCGGCGCCTAACTCTCAAATGACTCGGCTGGTAAAGTCGTCCTCATTAACGCATGCGTATTATAGTCCGCTTTTATCAGCTGTCAAGTTACATCGCGGCTACACAAACTGTTCTCATTGTATTGACATTTTCGGGATAACATGTTCGCCACCTGTGCATTCGTATGCGACATAAGACCGTAACAATTTAAATTAATTTATTATATGGCTTATATAACTTTTTATACATCAACATTTTTATTACATCAACATAAAGAATTATGTTTGTGCTGGTGGAGGTGTTTGGAAGTACAACAGTTGATAATAACGTAGTAGTGATTAGAGATAAGCTTACTGTTATCTTGAATTGTTGATCTGGCAAATAAAAAGATTGGACTTGAAAATCGAATAGGAAAATTCGAAATAAATTCATACATTCATCAAATGTTCTTTACAGTTATGCATTTGTAGTCGCAAAATCATAGAATTGATTTTTGTTTTAAGATTATCAAGTCTTCCACTGGTGACAATAGTTTGCAACAAAATATATTATAAAGAATTGCATTTGACACAATTTAAGAACATATTTTCTTATTTTAAGGTGATTATGTAAAAACCTTAAAATAATTAATACTGTAACTTCTTTGCCATCATCAGTTGCAGTGCAGTTACGCACATCATTTGAAACAAATTTCTTTTTACATTTGTTTCTTCAGAACAACTTCTATTATTCTTTTAATTTTTTGTTTTTAGCTCTTTCCGATTTTATGATTTTTACATTTTTCCCTGTCATTAAAATCTTTTTTTACTCTTTAAATTTTTATTGTTTTGGTTATTGCTATTTTTGTAAATTGATTGCCTTTATCTTGTCTTTACAGGACTTCTTTCTTATTCTTTTTAGTATATTCTAATATTGACTAGTAAAAGAAAACAAACATCTAATAGTTAGTTTTAAGACGACAGAAACAATATATTGAGCGAAAATACCAAAAAAGAGAAGATTTCCGTTATTTGCAGACTATTTATCGTCTTTATAAAGCAGAGAAAAATATTTTCTGAAAAACTCAAACCAACATAAAAAATAATGTATTCAAAGCCAGGATTTAGAATTACTAGCAGGTGCACTAATGAAAGAAATGAATCCTTACTGTACCAGATGATCTCCAGTTGCATTAGCCTGGTTAAAATTATAAAACTACTTAATTCGAAAAACTCAGTGTCTCTTTTTTATTTTTTAATAGCCATGACCACTATTAATCTTCCAGCAGTTTTAGTTTGTTAGATTTGTACGGACACGACAATCTCCTTACAAAGAAAACGAAAATAATAATAGAACGTAATAGTCATAATAAAATAAGAATGGAAAAACAGTAGTAATCATTGAGATAACTTCTGAGATGATTAATTGGATAGGAGATGCGAAACAGGAATATGCACCTTAGTTGTATTCAACCAGTGTTTAAGAATTAAATAGATACGACGGCAGCAAACAGAAATCATAATAACGATATTCAAGAAGGTGAAAAGAAGGAAAAAATTGAAAACCCATACTAAGAACAAAAGGAGAAGATCAACTAGATGAGGAATAGCATTGATGTAGAATGAACCAACACAAATACCAAACACAATAATAAAATCTACCTCACCTTTATAGTTAGACCTAAAAAAGTCTTTGGTTAAATGTAACGGAGAAAAGGGGTTTGGAAAAATTTACTGCGAAATGTGGAAGAGGGTCTAATAGAGGGCATATAAGATGTATACATCAAACGATTTAATATTTGTTGATTACTTGTTGTTACCAAGTACTATATTATAACGTAAAGGCCGCTTGGCGGCCTTGTTAAAGTATACCTCTATGCATGAGATGCTTTCGAGCGGTGTGCGTTGAGGCGCTTCGCGCCTTTTAAGAAGTACAACCTTTACCTTCCCCCCACTTAAATGTAGCCACTGGCATATAAATGTGAAGGGGGCTATTTTTAGGCTACTTGCACTGGTTTTATTGAATTTCTGATCGCGGATTTGGATTCTACGTCACATTTGGCTGCCCCTTTTCTTTTTTCTAGAGGGAATCGGCGGCTAGGGAATTTTGTGTGCTGTCCTTATTGTTTATAGAGGGACTAAAGTGAAATTTTACAATACAGTCTAATAGCATAAAAGGGCGAATTAAAGGAAAGAAATATTAAAATAGAGATAAAATAAAATCATTTGTAATTAGCACAGAAGATCAAAAACTCGGAATCGGAAGGAATAATTTTAAATCCAGTCAAGTTTTACAAAGATACATGGCGAAGGAATTGGAAACACCATTAAATTTGATGCTTTAAGAAGAATTCTCCAAACTGACAATTATAGCAGTATGTAGTGTAGTCGAATATTCTACACTACTAAACTAAACAATAAATGCAAAGCCTTCAAATGAACAAACAAGATAGGTCAGATAATGAAAGATATGAATAGACTAAAAATTGAATACCAAAAACGGAGATGGTTTTATCGTATATACAGAATGAGTACTGGTCAATATGATTCTAGAAATAAGGATTGTAAGAAAAAGACCAAGGAGCAGACCAAGAAAAATACCAGAGGTGGGAATCAGGAAATTATTAAAAAAAAAGCGCACAGAACAGGGTACAATCATTGATTTGTAGAAAAGAGATGGAAAATTATTCCATCACCAAATCAATCTTGACACTGAAAGGTAAAAGAAGATTTAATTAAGTAAATAAGTAAATATGAGTTTCGTAAATCGTCTATGTATATTATCTTCAAGTGTTATAGCGTAATTTCGATTTACATGTGTGTTAAAGTTTATAGCTGTTATAAACAATAAGAATAGTAGCTTTGAGCTTCCAAATACATATTACGCAGAGTCTATTCTCACATATCCGTCAGGCCACTGTTGAACGGACATGCAAATGATTTTAGTAAGGTTTAAGAAATGAAACGGTAACATGTTATTTATAAATTATAGTTCAATGGCTATAATTAAAGAGTGATCAATATGAATATTTTTCTTAGTGAGTTTTGAAAGAATATTTCGAAGCTTTTACTAAGATCTATTTCTTAGAGATGTGCAAGTGATAAAAGACAGAGAAATGATCCTTGTGATGTATTATAGTTTTGGAAGGTAATATTAATATATCTGTTATAAACTTTACCTTCATTTTGAATAGATAAAAAGAAATATTAGTTGAGCATATCAGTTTTTTTACGTATTACAAGGATCAATTTATAAAAATTAATATTTTAGGAGTTGTCTTGTAAAGATGATGGTACTTATTAACTATGTTGTTCGCCCAAGAAGTATTTTTGAATCGCATTTGGCATTGTTTAATGATTGGTTTCTTTAATGGTAAAAGCTTTTTCCAGAACGCAACTATTGAATATTGATTGTGCTTTTTACTGAAAGTTTGAATTTGCCTTGCAGACTTTTCTAGTAGTCTTCCGATCTTTATCACTCATTTTGTAATATGCATTAGCTCATCGTTTCAATTTTTTTCCATCACTCTTTGTTCTTCCTTTTGGTTTGCTTTTTTCTTCATCTGTTTTATTACTGTACTTGCTTTTTTCTAGAAATGTGGACTTAACTAAATTAAAGTCTCCTTTAAGCTCCTTCATCGTTATCTTCATATCTAGTTCTTTTCTTGCTGTTTGGTTATATACTGTCTCTTCCTTTCTGTTCTGCTTTGAAATGTAAATTTATATATTTGGGTTTTCTCGTTTTCTTTTGTGCGACACTAATTTTTTCTCCTTCTCCAAGCACTTCTTTTAAATGTTGTTTGTACAGTTCCATTATTTTCTTAGTATATTCCAATGTATGTTTTTGATGTTTTCGTAATTGGTTTTTCTTCTTCTCGATTGTTTTAGAATACTGTAAAATAATTTTTAGATATCTCTTCAGGTGTTTTGATAATATTATACTTTCTAGTTTATTCCCTTTTTCTTTATATGAGTTGTAGTCTAAATCTGATTTTGTAAATATACTATTCAACATTCTACTTCTTTTTTACGTGTACTACCCAGTGTAGTTGTTCTACCTAAATAATTCTTTTAGAACGTGTTACTTTATTATTATTTATCTATTTTCATTCTTCAATTCTGCAATTTTTCTATCTAATATAGTTAAGATTTTCTGCTGTATAATCTCTTTTTTATCATCTGTGTACATATAAAAAATTAAAAAAAATTGTTGTGAATATTTGTTTGCAGAGCGTGCTAATCGCAGTAACATTCATACCAGCAAATTATGCAAGTACAATTTGCGATTTGATTCCTTAATATGACAGCGGGAAAGTTGCTAATGTGTTTCCGTTAACCGTTTTAGCTGGTGATCGAGAATGCGACGCGCTTTCCGGTATCTTGAGCAGAATGCCAACAACCAGCAGCTCCACGGAATACTCCGAGCAGTTGTCTGGGTTTTTAGCGTTTAGCTGAACGGTTCTAGAATTGCTGTCAGGCTTTATCATCCAGCGAAGGTTGCATGAAATGTGCAGCGGCACCAGTTTTACTATAACAGGTCAAAGTAGCGTTCTTCCTTGAAGACATCGCAATAACACGCTGCGTGAGTAACGTTCTTAGGTGTGAGTGCAGCAAATAGCCGCTGATTCAATGCTATCTGCCAAAACCTTAGTCATCTATTCGCTGCGGGTTAAAATACTTCGCCTGCTAATTACGCGAGATCCTTAAAAGTCGCCCACGTTCCGAGATTTCCCCGACTGCAAATTTTAAACGCGCTAGATAACAGTTTAATATATGATTTATTGTAGTGACATATCCAGGTGAAGGTCACGTCGTGAATTAAGAACATGATTTGCGATAGTTTTTTTACGGCAAATATTATTTAAACAAAGCAGCGCGTTAAATATATATACAAATATTATAGAACAAATGATTTTTAACTATCTCTTTTATTTTATTTTGCATTATATTAATATACACAAAGATCGTGCAAAGTCTGGAAAATGTAGTTAACCACATGCTTATACAATGAGCCAATAAAACACTTTAAAAGTTTTAGTTCAAAATATAGTTTCTTTTGAAAATTAAATTACCCAAATAGTGCAACCCCCATTCGAACAGCAGATCGAGATTTTTAAAGTTTCAATCACTCAATTTAATAGTAATACTTACGGATGACTTGAACAGAAAATTAATTAAACATAATACTGTTGATCTACGAATGGTACTGACATGTCTACAGTCACAAAAAAAAAACAAAAAGCTATTATACAAATTTATGATTGAATATGAACAACAGAAAAGGAAATGGATTTTTATATAACAATGCAGATAAAATACGGAAAAAAATAAAAAAGCAACAATAATGGGAGAGTAGAAAATATCTATCCAAACTAAAAGATAGAATAGCAGAGAAGATCGTAACATAAAAAGAATTAGCGTCAAACAGCAGAAGAAATTTAGTAAAGAAGCAAGCGAACCACACAAAAAAGATAATCGAAATTTCTGGATAAGAATAAAGAGACTATGGGGTAAAATGGGTACAAGATAATCTGAAATTCCATTTCGACGCCTGAAAAGGCATAAGAATTGAAAGAAAAACAAAAAGAAGGAAATAATCGTCCGATGATATTTCTGCAGTTATAAGTGTAATAGCTTTCAGTCTATCAATGAGTTTGAAAAGTTCAAACATCAGCTTTCTTAAAACATCTCGCTATCGAAACCATATATCTAGAGAGATGTTTGGTGAATTTTGATTCTGAGAAGTTATACTGATTTAAAATTAACAAACAAATTAAGGCATAAACTTGAAAACATCTAAATAATGATGTAGTTATTTCTAAAGGTTTTTTATGAATTTGTTGAGGGTTGCTCTTCGTTTCCTATCTAGAACTTTACTATGAGGGGATCCAGACCACTTAAAGTGAATTTCGCCACTTGTAAACGGAATAACGTTTAAAGGAACAAATGAAGTATAATTTCTAATTTCGCAAGACTAAGTATACTAATAAAAACTTTTGGGTATTATTACTGAGGTGGTTTGGTTTGCTTAGTACTCAAAGTTAATGAGACTGAAAATTTTCTAGTTTTGAAGTTTCTTTCCCAAGGTATGATTTAATGATTAATTCTATTAAAGGGGGTGCAACTGAGAGAAGAACATGTATTCGTGTAATCTAATCATTGATCATGTTTTTCTACTGAAACATGTGAGAATTGAGACTTCACGGTCTGTAAATATTAGTAGCTTTTATATGCAGTAGAAGATAGATAAGGTTAATAACAGAGTAAAAGAGAGTTATCATATTCAAAGTAGTATATTTTAGGATTCAGCAGAACACTAAAGGACAAAAGTGCTCTTTAGATCCTATCCGTGTTACGAAGGGTGGCAGGAGCTAGTGCCAATCGAACTTAATCGAACAGCTTTTGCGGTTGTATAAATAAATCACTCGAAGCACACAATTTGGCACACGAAAACGTTCGGTTAAGTTTGATAGGCATTGTATTTTGTCGCTATTCCTGGTAAATATTCAAAGTTTTGTCGAAGTTGGTTGAACCTGGCAAATTTCTTAGAATAAGCTATATTTGATTACTGCTAGCCGTGCAATGCTTCCACAGAATCTCTAGGGCTCAACATATGACTTTCTAACGAAAGTCAGTGGAGCATCTCTATCCTAGAAAAAAAACAAAACAATAATAGTCTAATCAGACATTTATTTTTAGCAAATCTTGATAACACGAGAATCGAGTTCTCTAAAAAGAGAAACAACAGCAGAATCCCTTATTTGATATAAAATTGATAAATACTATTTTGATAAAATATGAAGAAGCGTAGCGAACCCGGGAAAATATAGAAAGAACAATAAAGAAACCGAGTGTTTATATGGAAATATTTTCAATGATCTTTTAAGAATTATTATTTTTAACTTGTCGTTTGTCCGTACAATATAACATGAATATTCATGTCTGCTATGCTGACGTACGCGAATCACAGTCGACTTGCACAATATTGAGAGCTGGCTATTAATAGTACGTTATGTCATCGCCGAATTTTGCTTGTTTAGCTTTAGTAGCTGTTACAGTATTTTAAGCATCATAATTGCTTAACTTTAATTAGTGGCTTTCTATGGCAATTACCTGGTTAAAACTTCCCGTGATTCTTTGAATGTTTAGTGAAGCTAACGAAGAATAACGTGCATAACATATTGTTTAACAGATTAGTCCGTTTCCAAAATCGATATGATTTAAATGATCGTTTAATTGCTAAACATTTTGTGGAGGTTTATATTGTCTATATAATTGTCCACTTTAGTTTTAGAAGATCATGAGTTTAACAACGAAAATAAATCAGAGATAAAAAAGGAAAAAAGAATAGACCATTATATTGAATGGACATTAAACCAGTCTTGATCTTTAGAAGAGCTTTTTTCCAAATTAATTCTGCACCTGCGTTGGGAAAGTTCTGTTATGTAAGTAAGTTTTGGATAAACAACTGAAAAATCATAAGTTAAGATCTCACCAGACAGTACCCAACTTATCTTTACCTTACATATGAAGTTATCTATTTAACAAGAAAAGTCAATGCAAATTAAAGAGCTTTACTCATTTGAAAGAATATGAAACTGGAATGGTTCAAAGTTCTGATTTCCTTAATGTCATCGCACATTTTGGACGATAGAATCAAAAATCTAAATTTTTAAGTGTAGTTTATTGAATCATAATTCGAAGTATGGTCTAAGAGAATACACTACATAGCGAAAGGTGGTCGGACATCCCTCTGAAGAAGTAGATCTGGCTGTCACGCGTGTTTAGACATCATAGAACGAGGTAAAGTGCAGCGAGCAGCACATGTAGATCATACACGTGCTTGTGGAACTGTAAAGAGTGTAACAATGAAAAATCGGATGTCTTTGGTGGCAACAATCGCTCATAATTTTCAGTACTTCTTGCGTCGCCGCTAGTACCAGGGATATTCGTTGGGAGTTAGATAATATGGGTTTTCACAAATACAAAATAAGCACAATCGATACCAAACTTATAATGGTGCAAAGCTCATTGTCGTTGGACTGTGGAACAAAGCCAAGTTTTGTGGAGTAATAAATCTCGTTACATAATCTGGCAATCCGATGGGCGCGCCTAGGTTTGGTGGATGCCAGGAGAATGTTTTCTATCCGAATGTATTGTGCCAACAGTCGAGTTTGATGGCGAAGGCATCATGGTTTGGGGTGGTTCGGCCTGGGTCCTTTGGATTCTTGTAGCTGGAAGGATAAACCCTGATGTATCTTAATATTGTTTACAACTCTGTGCTTCCAACTCTGATAACAACTTAGGGAAGGACCTTTCCTGTATCTGTTTACATAGTGAAGGTTATTTTTCCGTGCGTTTTAAAAGGACTGGTCTTTACAGAGCCCTGATCTTATTTCTAACGAACATCTTTAGGAAAATTGGAAGGCAGATTAGGCGCTAGATCAAATCGCTCATCTCTTATAGAAAAATGGGAGGCAATTTCTATGCATATACATGAAAAATCTGGTAAAAAGTTTTTCCAGGACGAGTGTAAGCTATAACTGATGCTAAGAGTGAAACTGACATCCTATTAATGTATGCCACATGAGCCTCTGATTGTACAACAGCCTCTGTTCGGATACTTTCAGCTATATAGAGTAGAAGTTAAATATCAAGTTATAATCCATGCAATGTTCGAGGAAAAATAATGTAAGAATGAGAAAATGGAAATTAAAAATCAACACACTGGAACTTTTAGATATAAATGGTAGCTGAAAATCTAAATATCTAATGACATATAAAAAAATGTCATCAAACTGTATCACTATACCTTGGTTTATGGAGACAGATAAAGGAGAAGATATTATGATGCCTGCATGTTACTAGCATACTAGTTATCACTAGATTTTATTTTTCCCTTATTGTTGCTGTTATTATGAGAGAAAAAAAATTATACTGAAAAATAGTACATTTGTTCATTTTTTATCTCAGTTAAAGTTAAAAAAACAGAATGGAAAGGAAAATTTAAGCACGGCGAACAGAAATTTAACTTTTTTGGCAAGTTCTTGTTTTTAGGGCTCAAAAAATATTGAGGCATATTTGGTGAGAATTGAAATTTCGATATACAAGATGGCCAAAATTGCGATGAAAGCTTTGTAATGAGCTTTTTTAGTGTTAAAACAAATGATATTCTAAACAGTACCCACAAAAGTAGATTTTTCTTTTCCCATTTCAAATTGTTGGACCAACTTTCTTACCAAAGCTTTAATAAGTTTTTCATTTTTTTATTCGTTTTTGTATGGCTGGATTGTTAATTGTAATAATTGAGACGCAGATTCGATTGTATTGGTTTTGTGTATTACAATTATTTTTTTATTTTAGGGTCATTGTGGGTGCCCCGACATCACAAGGTCAACAAAGTAGAATCCACAGGGGCGGCGTGGTATTCAAATGTAGCTCTACTGCCGACAACGGGTGCGAGGAAGTAGACTTCCACCAAGAAAGAAGCGGTAACTATCTTTTATTTTTATGCCCTCCTGGCACTTTTCCGCGCCGTTTAATATTCACTGACATTTCCACCACACGCTTACTAACCGGCGGAAACCTCAGGGTGTAAGTATCGCTCGTGCACGAAGCCCGCTGCTTGTGCCTGGCTTTGGTAGCGTAATTCTCCGTAGCCCCGATGACGGACGCCTATGACCTGTTCATGACCGCATTGTATGTAGATGGCCGCACGCTTACTCTATATATAGAGATTATATTTTATTGCGCCGATTTTGTAATATCGTAAAACTGTTTTCCTTTTTCGAACAACTCGGCTTTATTTCGAATTGCCGTTTTTACTTATGCAAATGTCGCGCCGCTGATTTATATCGCGCGCCGTGGGGGAGGGAGCTGCTCCGCGCGCGTTTCCTCAAAAATCGCACCCGACCGAGTTTGGGGGTTGTACATTAAGCTAGATTAGGGCGCAATAAAGTCTGAGGCCCGATACAACCGTAAAGGCTTTTATGGGCGCGTAAAGCTTTATCGCGCGATTTTATTGGGCCGTGTTTGGCGGTTACTGCGCCTTAATTGGCCCGATTAAAATGCAAAATGCCCCAATAAATATATTTATTGGGCCCTAATGAAGATGTGTATGTGTGGTCCTGCAATTGTATTCAAATGCTCGAGCTCGGTGCAGCAGTTTCACGTAGATTCAGGTCGTTTGTCGTGAAATAATGTTAACAATAGCAGAATAGATTATCTTATTAGTTAGCGCATATTTAGAATTTGTAAATAAAAAATATACTTCCATACAAGACTAGTTCCAGTAGAGTAGTTTAGTACCTCAAAGGTGAAGGCTTAAATAGGCGGCGTAACTTTCGAATAAAGGAGTATATAGGCAAAAATGTGACAATTATCTGTAAAAGAGAAGAAAAATGGCGTGGCTTTTAGAATAACACACCAAAAAATGATCAAAATGGAGAAGTTTGCACTTGAGACAAGAAACGCAAGGCACTTGTTAGAAAACGAAATAAAGTGTTCTAAAAAATGACTAGTCAATGGAGGGAAAGGACAGATAACACATTAGACGAACAAGCGAGAAAAGGGTCATGAGATAAGAATTAAAACGGGAAAACGAAGTATATTTAAACAAATGCAAAACAACTTTGAAGATAAGACTAGTGGAACGTACCAGCCAGGTAGAATGAATCAATTCATATAAGCAACAAAAAATTGACTTATTAGAAGTGAGCGAGTGTAGGTGGAACAGGGAATTATTTATTCTGGGCTGGAAGAGGGTGCGGTACATCAGTACGGAGTGGGCATATTAATGAACGCAGCTAGTAAAGACATGTTGACCAATCCGAGAAAGAATAGTTATGGCGGAATCTAACCTGGACAAGCAACACCTGGCTGTAGTGCAATGTTGTGTGCCCACTGAGATGAAAAAAAACTTCTATAACTTGTTAAGCAAACGCGCGACCTCAATATAAATGGTTGAAACTAAGACTGTAATGGGTTATCTAAATGCTAAATTAGGAATAGAAAATGAAGGTTCAGAAAGCGTTATGGGGAGACATGGAATGGGAAAAAACGTAAATGGTGCTCTACTAATAGAATTTCGTGACACACGAGATAGAGGATACGTTATTCAAGCATAAGGATGTTTATGTTTTATGGTTTTTATGGGTTTCATCTAATTAAAAGGTGCAAAATCAAATCGACCACATATGCATAAGTGAGACACCAAGTTGTAAACTGATAAACAGTCGGAAATGGGGATGTGCAAATATGGACAAGGACCACAACTTACTAATTACTAAGAGCAGACCGAAAGAAGAAATGTGTTAAGGAGAGCACTTGTAAATCAATACAGAAAGAAAGACTAAAGAGAAGGAGACTAAATTTTTGAATTATCGAACAGAAAAACTTTTATAAGAAGGGCACAGGAAGAAAACAAATAGATAAGCAGAAATACGTCTAGCCGATAAGGGGTATTTTAAGTAACTGTATGGAAATTGACGGACAAGAAGAAAACAAGGACATTTATAAAGAATAAGATTGGACGAATACTATGTACAAGAAAACAATAGATAGAAATATGAACAGGGTATTTTACAAAATATAGACGCTAGAATCGAGAGAGGAGCAGGATTGATGAAAAAGAAGGAAACGAGAAGAGGACTTATAATTCAAGTAAATGTTGAAACACTGTCAAAAGAAGAAATAATAGAAGTCATAAAGTAAACAAAGAGAGAAAAAGCACCTGGCGTTGATTAGATTACAACGATATTGAGGTAACAGCAGAAATTCTCATGCCACTTATGGATAAAGCATGCAAAAAGAAAATCTTCCCACAAAATTGCAAGGAAGGGCTGATATCTAAATTGTTAAAAAGGAGACAGAAAAAATACGAGAACTGGAGAGGAATTACTCTACAAGTGTAGTAAATAAAGTACTCTACAGGATTATTTTAAACAAAGTGCTTCTGGGATTACGTAAAGAGCAGTGCGATTTTAAATCGGGAAAGCCAGGTATAGACAAAATAAATACACAATCTTTATGGAACAGAATGCCAGTCACTATTGTACCTGATTTTTGAGACTTTTGGAAGGGTTTTTGTCTTCTTAGTAAAAAAATATATACATGGTAGTTTAAAGCCTTGGGTTGCCTGAAAAAATAATTAATCTGATTAAGAAGAGATACAATGCAGAGCAATTCACGATGGGACGTAATCACAAAAGTAATTGTCATCTTTATTGTTTCTGATCATATCCTACGTAAAGCCTTTGCAAAATACATGAGATAAGTCCAATGGGGCATGGGGAAACCTTGGAAGATCTTGATTTCACGGATGTCTTCTTTCACATAATGCCAAACACACACAAGAGAAAAGTAGTGCGATTCAGGAAAAGGCCTAAACGTAAACTTAGAGAAGACCAAAGCAATGTGCATAAATGTGGGAGCACAAAGGCAACTAACTTTAAAAAGTAAAATAATAAAAAGTATTAATGAATTTACGTTCCTTGTGTTCTGGGAAATTGGGAGGGGGGGGGGGGTATAAAGATGCAGCGGTTAGAATAAATAAGGAGTATGCTTATACCGTTTAGTGCCTAGAAAGCAAATAAAATTTTAATTAAAACTAAAATAAAGGTGTTACTATAGTTAAAGGAGTGTTATTATATGGCAACGTGGTTGGACATGAATATGATTAAATACAAGTTGCAAATTTTAATAAATAGTGGCCAGAGATGTTAACAAACGATGAGTTGTGAGAAAGAACAGACGGGATAGAGTAATGTGAACGAGGAAATTAGAAGTAGGAAGTATGGATGCTTAGGTCATAAAAAAGGAAGGAAGACATTTTAAAGGAAACGCGGAGAAGGACGGTGGAAAGCGAAACAAGTAAAACTGTGGCTCAGCTTGGACCGTTGGTGGTAGATAAGAAAGGATGAAAAGATATGTACTAACACTAACTAGAGATAGACGTGTTTGACCGGAATTTTTAAAACTTTCGGATAATATTGCCCACCAACTGTGGTATACGAGGGCACTTGAGATTGATAGACCATTACTCAGTAATTGAGAAAGGAAATTAGCATTACTATTCTTATAGACAGAACAAATAAGACCAAAGCTGTACTGGAATCCCTTCTCGTCGGAAAATTTCCGACAAATTATTGCTTAGTTTGGCTACAAAAACATCCACGTTTGCAACATAACCAAGAAATATAGAGAATCTGAGCACCAGGAAGAGGTAATCGCTGACAAGATAACTCACAGCAACAGAAGTGATGAATTTGCTCGAGATTTGAAAGAGAATGTCGATCCTGGACAGCGCTGGCTTCCTTAGATTCTTTCCAAATGAAAAGAACTTAGTCCAGGCTAGGAAGGTGAATCGTCAAAATGACCGTTAGATTTGCCAAGATGTTTCTGAAATGCTTGCTTACTGTTATGCATACAAAATTTCCCGCCTCTTTGATGCTGTAGGGACCTGTGAACAGCGAAGAGAATTCTACGGCACTTCACTTTTTTATGGAAGGGCTGAAGGTGACCGCCGACTTCTTTATCAACGTACTAGAGTGTTCCAGCAAAATTCCGCTCCAGCCCACAACGCAAGAAAGACCCGGCCATGGCTATGCAATAGTTTGTATTATCACTGGTTCCCCGACTTATGGCCACCTTCCAGCCTCGACTGCAATTCCTTTCACCACTATGTGTGGGGCGTAGTTGAGGCGAAGGCCTATGAGAGACATCACAATGCCAAGGGCAGCTTAAGCAAATCACAGCTCGAAAAGAATTTTCATTGTTTATTCATTTCCGGATTTGTCTCGACGGCCCTGTATAGCGATGAATATTATGGGAGTAGAAACTTTTTAGTTTTAAACGTTAAAGATAAAGATTTTAGCAACTTTCTATTTAATGATACCATGTGTGACTTCTAAATTCCTCCGTTAGGCATTGCAGGGTGTCGAATAGATGAAAACCTTCGCCTTAACCCAATTTTGCATCTAAACAATTTCCTTAAGTAGCGGGATGCATTACAGCGTTAATTTCTTTTCCATCTCGTTAATGCGACCATGCCGGAACGTGAGTAAACATTGCCATCTTCTGCCCTGTTATTAAGCGGCGTTCCTTTCAACATCACCCAAATAGATCATAGGCCTCTCACTCTGTGATACGAAGCCAGTTGCAACAGTCACAGTCTAATGGGGCGACTTCAAATTCGGAGCCGCCACGTGAAAGTGCTTTCAAACGGTCCTAGTAATTTAGCCGCCGCTAAGGCCCCGCTGCCATTTTCAGGACTATTGGGCCAATCTATATTCCAATTTTTATTACAATGTTAATAAAAACGCGCCCATATGTGGCGCGTAGCGGTAGCGCGGACTTTTTGCTCGACGTGCGTCAAGTCGGATGATGGGTGAATGGGGCCGAGGTGCTTACTCTAACCGGGCTGTCATTAAATCAAATCGGGGTTCACGACCGCGGCGTTTTTTACAGTGCTATCAATCCGCTGGAAACTATCCCTCGGTTAATCTTAATTTATGGCCGTGTTGTAACGGAATTATCCGGTTTCTATTGCTGAATTATTGAATTTGGAGGCCTCGCGTGGCCGCTCGGTGCCCGCTGCGCGGCAATTGGGAAGACGGAATAATTGCTGCATCCGCGGCCAGGATGTAATTTTACGCGATTTAGCTATCTTCGGCTTGACGTGACGGAACAGCGCCGGCGGAATGCTAGCCTTATCGTCGGAATCTGCTGTCAGAAATTGCATTTTACGGTTCATACCTGCTAACCTCTGCCCGTCTAGGATTTGAAGAATGCAAAATGTATTCTGAGCCATAATAGAAGTCGAGAAGTGTATGATATGGAAATTATAAACGTCCGACATGGAAATGAATGCACAAAAACAGTAAAAGCGTGCTCTAAAGGTATTGTAGAATAGAACGCTCCATGGACATACTCGTGTCTTAACTAAATGAGTTCTAAAGATAGGATTTAGTCTACTTTAAAGCAAAAGGATACCGGACTTTAATTCTCGCATGGAGCCTTAGACTCTAGAATAAACACCGATCGAGTTTAAGAAGCAAGTTTTATTCAAATATGAATTATTTTGGAACTAAATCCGATTAAATAAAAGTGACGTTAAAATACAAGAAAATTAAATTTAGTTACAAGAAACTCAGCGTTCACGACCTTCTTGAACTGGCACCTGAATACAACTTGCTCCTTGCCCATTCCACTCCATTAGGGAGGAGGTCCTTAAACTGCCCAGGTATTATGATGCCTCTTATTGACCTTCGCTTCGATCACACCCCACACATAGTAATCATTGTACTTGATGCTGAAGGGACCAGTGATAATACACAAAAATGTTGTATAGCCATGACCGGGACTTTCTTGCCTTGTGAGATGGAGCGGAGTCTTGCTGGAACACCTGTTCCCACCCAGCGGCCATCTGCTCTATCTATAACTTAACAACTGTCTTCAGTACATTAATATAGCTGTTAGCGGTCGCCTTTAGGTCTTACTCAAAGAAGTGCGGCGCTATAGCATCCCCTTCGTTGTTCACAAGCCTTAGCACTATTACAGAGGCAGAAAAGTTTGTATGCGTCACAGTAGGTACTTTAGAGAAATCTTGGAATATCCAACAGTCATTTTGGCCCATACAACAGTTGGCGGTTTCGTCGGAAGAAAGACTTGTAGGGCACGTCTTGGTACACCGCTATACTGACTGTCGCTCTCGCCACATCCATTTCTTTTGTCAGGTTAGTCATGTTTCGCTCAGGATCCTGATCGATCTCCTTTTTTAATTCTCAGACAAATTAATTACTTCTATTGGGATCAGGTCTTTTGTTGTGAATTATCCTGTCCTCTTGGTAGTTAGATACCACATAGGGTCTTTTTGCATCCAAATCACGCAGTAATTTCTATCGACGATTTTCCGACACGAAGGGATCGAATATAGCAGTTTTGAGGTCGCATCCTCTGCTCATTTTGTGGATAATCGTAGGACATAAGACGGTCTATCGACTTTCTTGCAACCAACCTTAAAAAAATTCCGGATTTACCTTGATGATCATGTACATAACGAATCCGCTTAAATCTCTAACTTTAGAAACATGAAATTCCAGGCATTTAGCCTTTTTACTGCGTGAACACGGAGTTTTCTCCCGAAGTCCGACCTCTAATAGGGACACTTTGTTTTTACGGATGTCCAATTAATGTAGACTTAGAGGAAGCGACATACAAAACCATCTTTAGATGGCATAAAGTTTTTGACGATTTTCTCTGGAAACTGGTTTAGTCATTGCCCAGAATACTCAAAGTTTAATTTTTTGCCGATAATCGAAACGTTGGTATGACTTTAACTTTCCATTATGTTTGAATCTAGGGTCTATATATTATTTCAGCTAATCCAAACAAAGCCGAGCAAGGTCTTGGGATTTGACATCATCCCCAATTACATCCTTCAGGTTTTTCTGCAAAACGCAATGGTCTACTTGTTTCCATTACTTTTTACTCCCTTTCATACTCCAGAGGCCTAAAACACTGACCGGAAAAATTATAGAACAAGAGATCTCAATATGCTTAATAGTAGTAAGCGATTTCTTCAGTTTGGTGGAAAAACCGCAAAACCTTGATAGCTGTAACCAAGATTTTCTGATCGCAATGGTGTGTCATAACAGATTTATCTTTAAAAGGCTATAATGCTTATTTTGTTACTGGTAATCCAATCTATAATTTTGAAAGTTCCATTTTTAAGTCATCGGAAAAGAATGGCACAATTTTTTAAAATTTATATCTGGAATATAAAAATAATGCTATATATCCACAACAATGAAGCACATATGAAGAATAGAAAATTGGCATAAGTAATGAATCTTATTTTCCATTAAAAGTTGGGTGACATTAAACTAGAGCTCTCATTTAGATTGGACGATACTACTGTAAAACTTCTCAATTTTGTACAGCGAAATGTAATGAAGGATAGAGAATGCATAGTCGGGAAGATCTTAAGTATCGGCGAATAACGTTGAGGAACTGGGTGGACTATGTTGTACTGAACCTTCTACTGCAAACGAAGAGTGTTAGTATCATGATTTTTTCCTTCAAAATATTTGAAAGGTGTTTAAGAATGTGGGTGAACTTTGATGTTTTGACAACTAAATTAAGAGGTCCATAATTTTAGTTACACCAAGATTTTTAATAAAAAAGCCAGTTACGATTGGTTTAAGTAATAAAAGAATTTAACAATATTTAATTAAATATTTTATATTTTAACAATTCTTGATTCTATTCTAAAAGCCAGGAAGGGTAGTTACGGGTTTAATTGATAGATTTATCGCGGTATAAGCAGCTTTTTTTAATTTTCTTATGAATTTTTACTCGATAAAAGATAAAAAAGATAAAAAGCTAAAGACGTACAAGAGAAATATGTTTATTTTTGAATACAGAAAGTGCTTGGTACAAATTATTTTTTAAATGTTGACAATGTTCAGAATCATAATGTTTCCTTAACATATAGTCAAACGTACAAACTTTTTTGAATTTGTGGGATTGTCTTTTCTATTTGGTTTTTTGTATATTAATTTTGTAGAAAATCTACATTTATAACTTTTTTTTGTTCTTCGATCAAATATTAATCACAAAGCCATCATTTTGGTAACTTAATTGAATCTATTTCTAAACGAAATAATGAAAAGCTTTTTGATCTACAAATTTTCCTCCGAGTAGCATGAGTGCATGAGGTTGTTGATACCTAGCCCTCAATTTGAGAATGCCACGCTCGATTCGACAGATTCTTTTCTGAGTTGCTTGCAAAGGTCACCTCGCGCATAATAATTAATTTCTGTTTAATTAGTAGTCGCATGCAGTTGACCCCTTGATTTAGTAGACATTCTCTTCTGTCGTTGCTGTAGAATTAATAATTGAGTAATGCAATTTTTAACTGACAACTGCCTTGACGATTGTCTCGCTTCTACAGTACCGTGTCATATTCAATATTTGCATTTTTTAATTTTGGTTGATGTTGAATATTAGTTATCTGCTTTTTTACATTTTCGTTTACAATGACTTACCTTTGTTCCCGTGTTTTAAATTGACATAGGAAATCATAGTAGCTTCTAATTCCGTGTGCGTTAGAAGTCGATTTTTCCACATTAACATTTAGCAAAATCTAGAGGATGCAGCCAAATGGCGAAAAAAGAAAGCAACATTATTATCTCATTAATTTTTTGTGTAAGTAGCCGTGGCTCTAATAATTATTTCCACTACTTTTGTTGGTTTTATTGTTTGTCGTTGCGTTTTGTCACTTATGGAATGGTTTTCGAATAAGCCATCTGTGGCCATTTGTTTCTAACACAATTGATGTTAGCCTAAAAATACAGTTTTTTTGATCATCTGAAGACTTGTTTGATGAAAACTCATCACAGAAGAAGATTTTTACTGGGTTTCATCTGGTGTAAGTGATTCGTGGTTTAGAAGATCAGCAAGTACGAGAACACCAGAAAATGCTGAACTTATACGGACTACAGTTAGCAAGGATCGACAACCTACAGTCCGAGAACTAGTAGATGGGCTAGAAATTTTAAACACTAAACTGCATGACATTTTGAGGGATGATTTGGGCATAATACATATTTTGGAAATTTTTTACTACAACTATTCTTACCAAAACAGAAAGAACATTATACTAATCATCACTCGGTTCAGATCGCTACCAACAACCCAAATTTCCTCAATAATACCAATAAGCTCTGAATTTGTAGTTGCGGAATTATGAGGTATTAAAAAAACATAAAAATCTATAAATATAAAGACCACCGGCTCGGAAAATTCTACCTCCCTTTTCTTTTATTCCTCTCGATAGACCTGTTATCAGAAAACTTTTTAATGAGCTTTAATTTGGAAACGAAGAATAAATACGAATAATAGGAGTGATACCTATAATTCCTAAAGTAGTGTCTTAAATAATGTTACTACCACCAGCAAGAATTTGTTTTCGAATCTTAATCGTATTTGCATTTCTTTGCAGTGCCTCTTTAAATTACGGTATCTAATGGTTACTAAATCTGTTGCTTTACACATCTAAAATTTTGAATTTAACCTTGGTTGAGATATATATATATATATATATATATATATATATATATATATATATATATATATATATATATATATGATGTGTGTTATTTTCTTTTTGAACCAGTTCTTCATAATCTACAGTTGTTTCACTACCAAAGAGATTTTAATGAAATGTTGCAGTAGTTCAAAAAGGTTTTGTAGCCTATACGGAAACCAGAAAATGTTTTGAAGTGTATATGGGAAGAAACTCCTACAAGTCGTAAAGGGTAAGCTTTGTTAAGTTATTTTGGCCATTTCATTTACTACAGTTGACTTACATCATGATTTTTATGCACCAAGCATCAAGAAGTCAAATATTTAACTATAGTTTATGCCCTATGACCATTTACGCCCCAATTAATATTCCAAGGTAATACTCTTTAACTGATTTGATATCGCGCTTCATATAGAAGATTTATGTAGAAAATTTGACTCCAGTCCCCTTGGTATCTTCTAAAAAGTGAATTATGAAAAGCTGAAAATTGCAACATTACCGCCAGTCATCATAAAATACGAAGTTGATGGGACCGATGTCTTTGAGGTGTTTCCAATCACTTCTGGAAATCAATAATCGACCTATAGAACAATAAACGGCGTACGTTTTTTCTTTAAGATAAATCAATCGAAGTCTGTTCTGATTCTCTCAAATACTTAAACATTTTGGTGTAGTAAAAGGATGAAATAGATTAGAACTATTACTAATAATTTTAATTGTTTGCATGTCATTCATAAGTTGCGGTTACGAACTTACATCACTTTGAGCTTTTCATTATTTGTTTAATTTTTCATTGTCAGTTGAGTTTGATGAGAAAGGTAAAAATGTCGGCAATAGCAGTAATGACGATTCTATCACTTCGTTAACTAGTTTTTAATTGTTAGTTTTTACGTTTTGTTGCAGATATTGAACATAAGGCTCTAATGTTTAATCAGGCACCTGATCAACAAAGTTTTTCTCTTTACTTTCTTTCTTTGGATTTTTAAATTTTTGATCATATTTTCTACTGAAGTCCTCTGTTGTGTTCTAATTTTAAATAAAATTATTGGGTACCATTCAAAATAAAATTTGTATTGGTATTTTATTATAATATACCAACGAATGGCAGTATTTTATGAACATCATATTACAGACCGTTCTGGTATATATGTTTTATTATAGTTATTCTACCAAATCGAGTCTGGCGCTCTCACACACATAAATCGTCCGGAGATCTCCCAGGGTAATGCGAGCCGACAACCGGACCGCAAACCACTGAATGCGCCATTTATCCACTACCGTGTTGGAGGTAGTAATGAACTCGAAAGGCCGAGGTAATTTTCACCTGGGCATGACCCCGGCTTTCCCGAGATCATCTGCGAGCAATAATATAACAACAAAGATCATTCAATCAAGCACTCACCGGGGAACCGCCGTGGTACAACAAACGTACAAGCGCTCCAAATGAGGCGGACGCTCGTCCTGGAGGCGCTTGGTAAACGGCTGTCAGTGAGACAATCTAATCGTTAGCACTGCCAATCTGCCCCGTTTAGTCCAAAACGAAAAACGCTGCCCCCGCGCCGTTTTGTAGGACAACCGGCCTCGAATTATGCAAATCTGCGAGCATAACGATCGAGAGTGAGTTTCGCGAGGGCCAGCGAGCAGGCTCTCGCTTTCATACTTGAATGGACTAATTTGGAGCGATGAATACATTAGCCATTGACGCCCGTGAGATGTAGGTTGATAAAATATGCGGCCCTACCTGCTGTTGCTTAACAAGGCCGGCGTAGATAGCAGATAGAGAAACGCAAGGCGCCACCATTATCACCGCTGTGTCATTAACGGGCTCGCGCCTTGGAGAAGCGGCGCGAGCCCCCGGCTCAAAGGCTTGGACAGCTGATTGATCGGTCGCATTTGGTCGTCATTGCTGGTACATCACGCCGGGCTTGTCGAGTTGAAGGAGCAAATTTTTAGAAGCGCCAGCGGCTCGGCCCGAACGAGACAACTTTCTTACGTTGTGGGCAGGACGTGGGCTTGGGAATAAAATGTCGTCGCGTTTCTAGCCCAATTTGATTGTCCGTTTGGGCTGAGCGAGTCTGGTTTTGCTTTGGTGTGCTCGCTCGATCTATCATAGTTGAGACAACTTGAAGGCTTTACAATATAACGCAAATTATTGGTAAAGGTTCTCTGTGCTTTATCAGTAGCACTTTGATTGTAAGATCTTGATAATTTTCTAACATTACCATTTCAAATGATAGCATAAATGCCATCATATATGTCATTTTTCTATAGATAAGTCAACTGACATCCAAGTTCAACTATCATTTATAGAGTGACTCATTGGGCTTTATTTAGAAAAATAATACACGAGAAAGAGTAATGAGACCCCATAAAACGCTTCAAATTACATATATAAGTAAGGAAGAAGATCCGAAATTAATAGGATTTAAAAAGGATGTTAATATAGAAAAATCTGGTGTAAACATCACACGACTTTCCTTATCCTATTATTATTATACCGGGTCCAACGTCTCGGTCCTGCGCTGCTCTCGTCCCGGAACTTGTTATTTTAAAAAAGGACGAGGCGCGATTCCATCGTCTCGGCCCTGCGCTGCTCTCGTCTAAAAATTTGTTAATTTAAAAAGGACGAGACGCGAGTCTAATACTCGAAAGCTGATTAAAATAAACAGTACAAGACAATAATTGATTCGTACTTAAAATTTTGCTACGTCACTGAAGGTAACCGTTCGAGCTCGGCCGCACGGCCTTCCCCATTATCGCCTGCGTGCTCGCTCCTAGCGGCCAATACCCCCCCCCCCCTCCCGTTTTCCCCCACAGTCGGCCATGGAGCTCTGCGAGCTAGCTGTGATTGATCCGTTTATTAATTTTTAATCGGCTATAACTTATTTATTTGACCTCAGATCAAAAAATTTCATTGTAATTTTTTGTTCGCCTCGGTCTGATCTATTCGGTAATATAAATTTCCCGAAACATTTTATGAACACCCGGTATATTAAAAATCCTGAGCTTCAATTTTTTTCGAGTTCTTATTTTAAATTCATGTTTATCTCATGATAACAAATCATTTTTATTCTCATAAATTTTTTGTATCTTCAACCGTTTAGATTCGCGGCCGCTTTCCGACAAATTTTGCGACCAAACGGCTCGACCGATTTTTACCAAAAGCTTCTCACTGCGTCCCCTACCTACAAGTAACTTGCATACCAAATTTCAAGTCTCTAGATCTTATGGTTCTTGAGATATCCTGTTTACTGACAGACCGACAGACACACACATACACACACGCACACGCACACACACGAACCAATGGCTCAAGCCAACTTTTTTGGTGTCCTGAGGCTATAATTCGTCCAGAAATGTGAAAAACTGGGTAGGTCAAATTCCCGCCGATTATATTACTTTCCTTATTATAGGATAAGGAAAGCAAAAATAGAAGAGAAGAGGAGAAGGTAATGTATGGGCACAGCCTTCGATAACTCGTAGACTCTTATCTGATCACAGAAATTAACAATCTTCAAGGTTAAGTTTACACATTTTATATTTATCACTTATCAAGTTATAAAAATAAAATTTAAACATTTTTTAAACAAAAATTATTGATACATAACAGATACTCAGGCTTAATCCGAAATTTCTGTCAAGAAATTAGAAATGCTAGACAGAGAAGACCATTGAAAGCTCGGTTTTGAAAAGATTTAAAAAGAAAACTAGTTGGAGATGATACAGAAGCGCTAAAAGTAGGGAAAGATTAAAGAAATTTTAAATCCAAAATAATTTATGACCTTGTTAAAGGCCTGGCAGATGTCCAAAAAGACAGTGGAGCAGTAAATTTTGTTTTCAAATGTGGCATATGATATCAACCTGCCTATGGATTTGTTGTATTGTAGTGTTGTCCTTTAAAGCAGAACTGATGGTTTGGTATATAATTAGGTGTTTCTATAATTTTCATCAGTCTACCTGCTAGCATTTTTTCCATAAGTTTTGACTGCAATGGTAGATGGCTGATTGGTTGATATAATACAACTTCGTTTTGCAGTTTAAAGTTTTTTCCAAATTTAAAGTAACTAGAACCAGGTTGTCGGGGGCATTGGAGCTGTGTCCTTGCATAAGTCTTTGGACAGTTCCACGTGCTTTTCCTTAGATAAATATGTGAAATAGTGGAAAGTTTAGTAGTACTCTAAGACATCAGTTGATGCCATTTTCGTAGCTCTTGCCTTTGAAGGCCACAAAAGAGCTCTTCCGCCTTTGTCTATAGTGTTTTCGTCCACTATGCTACAGACCCATAGGTCATCATAGGTTTTACGACGACTCTTTTGTATAACCATATGGTCATTCCCAGCTCTTGTCACATAGCTTTTGCACTTTGGTTCTTTGTGTAAACAAATCTAAATGTCGATTTCGTGTGAGCTTTTGATCGAAGATTACTCTAAATATTTAGCCTATGTGGAAAAGGGAATTTTCATGCCATTTAACACAATGGGTTTTATCCTTCTCACACCCCCTTTTTGGTGAACAAAACTGCCACAGTTTTTTGGAGACTAATTTTAAGTCTTTTTTGTGCACCATTTGCTTGTAATATTGAGGACACATTGCGATCTTTCCGCAATAGTACCTGCAAAACGACCTCTCTGCGGATAGCTTTGTTAAGAAGTGCATCCATAAAGACTATCCACAACAGAGGGGAGAGAACTCCTCCTTGGAAGCAGCCTCTGATTGTTCTCATTTCAATAGTTCCTTCGCCTAGGGTAGATATGATAATCCTTTTCCTTAGGCTTTCTGAAATCGACTTAAGTGATTTGATTACAGAACCAATAGAGACATTGTTGAACGTACCCTCGACGTTCAGGGCTAAGGTTGTCTTCTTATCTGGCATGCCCTTCGCCAAATTCTGTTTAGGTCATCCAATGCTAGGTATGTTAATTTCTTTGTTTGGTATGCGTATTGGCGATCATTAAATGGAGACCTCCTTAGTGTTGTGCCCCTAAAGTAGTTATCTACCAGTTTTTAAGAGCCTTTTGCATAAAAGACGCGAGACTGACAGGCTGTAAGAGCTTAGCGAATGAGCCTCCATGAAATACAAGCCCTGAAAATGAAATAATGATAGAGTTAATGAAAAATGGAGATGACCAGTTAAAGAAAACATACTTAGAGTAAAACAAGATATGACAAAAGGCAGAAATTCCAAAATTATGGAATGAAGCAATAATAATACCACTATATAAGAAAGGCGATAAGTTAAATGGCAAGAATTATAGAGAAATAACCTTATTAGATATGTTATATAATACACTATCTGGTAGCAGCACGTAATAAATGATAAGCATACATAGAAAAAACATATTTGGGACTACCAATGTGATTTTAGAAAGAGGAGTTTATTCATTGATCAAATTACAAAGGTTACGCGAAGAATATATATATTTATATTTTCAAAAGGCTTGTGATTCTATAAATAAAAAAAATTGTATCGAGCAATCAAAGGGATAATAAGATTGGTACAAATAACAATAGAGTATTCGACAAGTTCAGTAAAAGTTAACAACATAATTGGTAAATCCTTTAAATCAACAAGACTAAAATAAAGTGACCCATTATCCATAACACTTTTAATATAATTCTTGAGAAAGTGGAATAAATGACACGGAAACAATAATAAACAAGAGCCATTAATGTTTATATGCTGACGATGAAATACCAAAAAAAAGACTACAGAGAGTGATAAACGGCTTAGAGTCGAAGGCAAGGAAAGTGGGCCTTAGAATAAATGAGGGGATTAAGGAGAAAGGAGAGTATATACAAAAAAAACTGGAAATAAATTATAAAATGGCGGAAAAGTTTAAAATTTTGTGTATTTAGAAATACGGTTAATTGAAGGTGGAGATAGAACAGCCGAAATAACAGCAAGAATTGTAAAAGGTCGTTGTAGGGTGCATTAAATAAACTTACGAAGAAAAAAGTTATATCTCGAAAAGCAAAACTACAAGTATGTAAGACTGTGTTACAACCAACACTTACTTGCGGGTGCGAAACATAGGTTATGAATAAAAAATTAGAGATATGAGGAAAGAAAATGTTAAGGAAGGTATTTTTAGGGAAACAAGAAGGTAATACATGAAAGGGAGGAAAACAGTGAGTTGGGATTGCCATATGGGGAAGCCAGAATTACGCAGTTTATAAAGATGCAATATTTAAGGTGGTTAGAGTATATCAAAAGGAAGAGAAGATAATCGGGCAGTTGTGGAAGGCGATCTAAAAGAAAAAGGTATACAAAATTGGAGAAGAAAGGGCTGAACTACGGTCTGATTGCAAGAAATTTCTTGGGTTAACTGTAGCCGGTCAGTCTATTAGCTATGCCTTTCCTAATACCTTCTAGAGATAAGTCTTTGTTTGGTTGTGACCATTTTAAAGGCATTCTTTAGAAAGTTGTCAGACATTGTAACTAATTTCAAAATAAAATTTGTGGCGAATGCGTCCTAGATGCTCTGCTTATGCATCCCTATAGTATGTTTCAGAAAATTTTGTTTTCAGAAAAATATATATATATATATATATATATATATATATATATATCTGCTCTTTAGGATGACGATTAATAAGTTTTTATATTTTATATGTATTTCCTTTTATATTTTATTATTTATATTAGGCCATGGTGAGAGCTTGGAAACTCTTGTCATTTCGTCCACAGCGGACACCTTCAGAAGAAAATCTTCTAAAATTAAATTTTTTAGAAGAGTACAGCGATGACATGGTTCAGAACAGTTTTTAAGTTTGTTAAATAATTAGTATAAGATAAGAATACGGTCAAATGTAATGTTACTGAAGGTCATATTCTTGAAGTAAAATTTATGCATGACCTTCGCATAAGATAAAAGTAGAATGCTGACGTAGAATTAGCGGTAGAGCTTTCCTGTTGTTAGCGAATATTAGCGTTGCTCTCTAGATTACTCCCAACTGTGCGCGAAATCTAGCACAGCGGCTCATTGTGTATTTTAAATTTCAGGCGAGCGAGGGCGGCCCCTAGACGACAAAAATAACCAGTGGTTTGGGGCCACTATTAACAGCGCCGGCCCCGATGGACCTGTTGTGGTAAGTTTTCTCCAGTTTTTATGAATTTTAGCATTGAAAAAAAAATTACCCTTCATGAACATATTACTAGCTTGACTACTTAATTATAAACATTTAAGGTACATAATTTATCTTTTATCACAATTTTATTACTATATCCGAATTTAAAGGCAAATGATGTTTTTTACAGAATTAATGATCAATTCTGTTTTAATCGCGTTTTAATTTTTGCCTTTTTAAATCGAGAAATGCATACAAGTGGGTCTGGGAGGGGGTCTCTTTCCAGCGTGTCTATATTCAAATTATCAAACTGTAATTTACACTTAGTTACTTGTTAGCTTTACCTTCTCCACAACAACTTTGTAATGTTTGTGTCTCAGGTATAATTTATAGTCAACCCTAATATATAGATCAATATAGACGCAACTCTAAATGTACTAAGACCTAAATGAAAGCCGCTAATTATTATTTCCTTGAGTTATCTAGTGCCGAAGCAAACGCCTAAGCGAGGAAGCAATCACCTTAAAGTTCCACAAATTGTTCGAATTCATTTCGAAACTTCAAGTATAAAGCCAATCGTAAAGCTAACTCATCGCCTCTTGGTTTGTGGGTAAGTCACCAATGAAAATATTGAAAAGGGCTAGACAACACCCGCTATCGTTAGCTTCTATCGTGTGATAAAAAGAGATAATCATTGCTGTCGTGTGTATGCTGAACTTTTATAGGAGAAACTAATGAATATAATTACAAATAAACCTGCAAAGCTTGCAACGCATAGCGAAGTGGGGAAGCAGTCTCCCAAACTAGCACTGACCTTTGACCAATCAGTTTCAAAATCACTATCAAACAAGCCTTTTTCCCAGCCGTTCTCGAGTTATTGCTCGGACGAACGGACGGACGGACACAGACAGAAAACATGAAGTTTGTAAGTGACTCAGCTTCGCTTCGCCACTTAATAATTGATATTGCTTCTGTAAGTGATATAAAATATAAATTGTTGTTAGTAAAAATTTCTTCTCAAAAACCCTAATTGTCATAGGGACAAGTGTTGATATTGATTGTTTAGGAACAATCTTGAGTAAAAAATTGAAAAAGTAGAAGACTGAGATGTACAGCACAATATTTCATGATATTTGAGAAAATCTACCTTCATGGTTGCTGAAATGAGTTTATATAACAGCTGTATCACTCTATAAAAATCTCTCCCGAATATAATATTAGGAATATTGGTAATTTTTAGTGATGGTTTGGTTTAGAAATTGTTTTTAAAATCCAGCAATAGTACTAATGGTCGTGTGCAATATGGGTTGGTTTAAGAAGTTTTCCAAATATTACAACGTATGTGGGTTTTCACCTCATAAAAAGAAAAACGTTGGACAATGCCACCAATGTTAAAGCTTTGATGTTCCACAGTGTATTTAGGTCGCAAATGATCATCTATCTATTTCCGTCATCCATTTTGTCGAAGATCTAGTAGATGCACCATCCGATTTATCAGAAAGGAAAGTGACTTTGTAGTTAAGAGGATCCGAGAGAAGGATCGAGTGTGACAGAAGACTTTCTGCTCTGATGACAAGAATACAAATGACTGGCTGCTAAATTGAGCTGGAAATCCTGGATGTAGCCGTCAATTTAATTTGGAAGCTAATGCCTCTCTTTTTCTTCCCCCACCCCCTTTCTCTCCCTCCCACTCTTCCTCCCCTGTGGCCTCATTTATCCACAGATAGAACTCCATACCGTCATGGAGAAACTCGACGTTCTCACTGAGTACTGCGGATGACAGTGCCATTATTTGAAGATAATACTTTCAAATTACTCTGGTGCCTTATTCGCAATGTGCAGTAAAAATTCTTTATTTATTGTTGGTACGTTTTTTAATCTATACTTAGTTTTGTAGCGTTCGAAGGGCCTAGTTAATAGATACACTCGTCGTAAAATTATATTTAAATTTAGATCAGTATAGTTCCAACTAGTACGAGCTGGTTCAAATATGATGGAACTGAATTTTTACAAAAACAAACAAACAAACAAATTAACAAACACTTACTTCCACGTGTCAGTTTTTAATATACTCCCCTCCGGAGTCAACAATGTTTTTAACGTTCTGGATGTTTTTAAAATGGCTTTTGATTGTCGGCCTATCCACTCCCGAACAATTTGAATGACGGTGTCGTTGTCCTCAAACCGCATACCTTGCAAGTCTGATTTGAGCCTTACGAACAGGTAGAAATCACTTGGGGTCAATTCGGACTGTGCGACGGATGTGGCAGAAGGTTCCATTTCAATTTCCGGGGGGTTTCCATTGTTGTCTTGGCCATATTGGGGCGTGCATTGTCTTGAAGGAAGGCTACTCGCTTTCCACTTGTTTTCCGCTTGGATCGAATCTTTTCTTCAGGTGGTCTGAGTGATAAGCTGCATTGTCTGTTTTGGCATCTATCAGAAAATCTACATGGATAACCTCTTGCCAATTTCAGAAAAACGTTGCCATCACATTTCATGCCGAACGACTCCTCCGCGCTCTTCTGGGTTTGGGAGAACTAGTGTGCCACCACTTGAGTGGATGACTGCTGGGGTTTAGGAATGAACTAGCGCACCCACGTTTTATCGGTGGTCATTATAAACTTTAAAAATTCATCACCTTCGTCTTTAAACTGCTGTGGATGACTGGCAGCTTGCAGGTGCACCATTTTGTTCACGTCCGCGTGATACTCGCCGAGCATTCACGTTGTCTGCTACACTACTAACACTTAACACTGATGGACGGCATTGCTCCGAGTTCCTTGATAGTGCTGCGCCTATTCTTACGAGTAAACGCGTCTGGACGATCAACGTTTGGCTCGGTGACGGATGTTCGCGGCCGACGATCAACTAGTCCATTCTCTACATCATTAAAGTACTTAAACACACGGGTACGTAAGAGACACTCTTTCCTATAGTGTTGTTAGAGTCGGTGGTGAATTTCAGCGGACGGGACGTCCTTACCGTATTCCTTTAATTATTATTTTTATCCGCTGTGGTGTGGATGGACCCATGTTTGATCCTGGGTTCCAGACGCCTGGCGGGTAGTTTACTCAATCACTAAAAATAATTGGATACCTGCAATGCGGTTGCCTAAGGTGCCGTTCTGTCCATCCCGTCTTGTTTCAGTGATGGCGCGCGACAATAAGAGTGAATATATTGGGAGGCTTAACTTTCCAGTTCGTTGGCTGTATTCCTTTGATTAAATGTAGATCCTCACCATTAGGTTTTTTTTTAATTTTTACTCTTTGAAGATATAATTTCAGAAAATTATCTTGCTTTTTGCGCTCTATGATACTTGATATCTATGCGTATATACATATTTTGTTACTTTCCGAATAGCTCTTTTCTTACTCTAATTAGATTTTTTTAACGTTACCAAACGTAATTTTTTATGTATTGTTACACTCATAGAGAATTCAAACTGCATTAGGTTGTATTTATTTTGTTAGAACTTTTATTGTTATGTTGGCTCTCGCCACTCTCTTTCCCAATATCTGTGTTTTTATTTATATTATATACAAATTTCTTTTTCTAAAAAAAAAATACTTTTTCTGTCTATAACTTTGCCTGAATCTGTATATACTTACAATAACTTTTATTTATTGTACTTCCAACTCTCACTGCTTGAATTTTATTACTTCGAATTGTTGTCCCATATTCTTGTGTTTTATCTCACCGTTATGCCCACAGTGTGCCTCCTTCTTTGCCTTTCGAGATTTTATTTAAAAATTCCTGATTTCTCCAACTTTCCTAATTTTCCAACCACACCGTTCTGTTTGCCTTTACTTTATCAACTAAGCCAAATTGACCATAAAATATCTTTATAACTTTTTATAGTGACAGAACTTATTTTTCAAAAAATAAGCGGAAATAAAAAAATAGACATTCTGAAAGTTTCGTTTTAGACTAGTCCAATAATGCACCATATCTCTAGTGCTTAAGGAGCATTCGTTCGGGGACGTAAAAGTTATTGGTCAATGATGAATAAAATAAATAAACGAGGTTTTTAAAATAGTGATGGTTAGCAGTCATTCTGATGATCCGTCTTAAAAATACTCATAAAGGATGCTACGGAGGGCATTTGGAGAGCGTTTATAGTCACAGAATACAGAAGTCACGAATACATGTATGTCTATCACTCTTATGTTGAACTTTTCATAACTAAATTTAAGGCGGGTTAGGTTATAGGGTCATTGTTTAGTTCTCGAGTAGTTTGTTATTATTCTACGCAAGTGTAAGCAGTTCATCATTATTTAAAATAACGTTATGAATGTCATTTGAAGTTTTTCGAAAGTGATGCTCTTTGAATGAAACCTTTCTATGCCCCCTCCACAGAGAACGGCGAGGAGTTGATAGTTTTACTTCCAAGTAGCATTATTATTCACCTCCACAACCATCTTAAGCAAATCTAGTCACGGTTTCCCATTACTAGAAGTTTATAGAACATTTTTTTTTAGTTTTTCGTTCCCATGTTCATCAATGTCTCCCAAGCGGTCTATTTGATTTTGCGTACACATTCACATTTGACTTAGAAGAATTTTGTATGATTGGACATTTTATTTATTAAATGGCGAAGCGAAGCGGAATCACTTACTAACTTCATGTTATCCGTTTTTCTGTCTGTCCGTGCGTCCGTCCGTCCGTCCGTCCGAGCAAAAACTCGAGAATGGCTGGGAATTTCCAAATTCTTTTTTCACCAATCGACAGGTGACCAAAAAGGCTTGTTTGCTAGTGATTTTGAAACTGATTTGGTCAAAGGTCAGCGTTAGTGACCTAACTAGAGGGTTCTCAAATTTGGGAGACTGCTTCGCCACTTCGCTATGCGTTGCAAGCTTTGCAGGTTTACTTTATTTACCAAAATTAGCATCAGAATAAAGTATTATATATGATAATGAGCTAATATATGACCTTAATAGTAAATATCCTTATAAGACTTGAAGAAAATTCACCCAGCTAGCAGTTCCCGTACTTGTCACTTGAGGTCGATTGGGCAATATCGTTTTAGTCTTCTGTTATCGTGTTGGTATAGAAGTGGTTATATGAGAGAATTGCTGTGGGCTGCAAGTTTGTAATAATATGCTTGTTTTTGCGGTCTTGGATGTCTTCAGAAATGAAATGGATGCCAAGGTGGGTTTGGATCGTTTGATTGGTGATATACTATAGAGTGTTAATTCACGGAGATTTTAGATTTGTTGGCCCAACCCTATAGTTCGACGCCATACATCCATAGGGGAATTATAATTGTCTTATACAGTAGAAGCTTATCTTCGATTGGCAAATGCGATCTTCCTCCAAGTAGCCAGTGTAACTCACAATAAATCTCATATTTATTTGCTTCTCTTCTTTATTTCCTTTGGGGTGAGGTTTTCGTTGAGAGGTAATCCTATATAGCACATTGAAGAGGCTTGTGGTATGACTGCATTATTTATAAATACTGGTAGCTAGTGATTTTTCCTTAAGGTGAAAGTTACTTGCGTTGATTTGGAACCGTTCAATTTTAAATTTCTACCTTTTGGTCCAGTCATGCAAAGCATTCAAGATGATATTGTAGGTAGAAAGAAGCGGTTGTAAGGTTTTAATTACTAACAAGGATCTCTGTGTTGTCGGCGAAAAGTTCGATTAGTCATTTGCTGTAGTAGGTATGTCAGCTGTACATAATAGACCAATACGCTATCGTGTAGTACTATAGATTTTATTAGCAGAAAAAGCTGAAGTACAGCGTCTTTTATTTTTCAGCGATGTATTTATTGGTATACACGAGACGTCATTGGGATTTTTACCAGGATTAGGAATCATAATTATTTCTGTCAACTTTAGTTGTTAAGGGGGTCGTTACTTTAGCTATGACACATTAGCAACACAATACGTTTCTTTGGGAGTTCTCTTAACATTTTTAGCGTAATTTGATCGGATTCAGGTGATTTTATGTTATTTAGGCGAGTGATTTCGGCTCTAATTTCTTTAGAAATAAATAAGTTCTCTTGGAGGCAAAGGACTATCAAGGAAGTTTCGAATTTCTTGGTGTTCAGCATTATCGTTAGGTGTAAATACTTCATTGAAGTGTTGGGCAGAAAAAAAACGCCTTTTCTTTTTTGCTTCTCGTCGATGGACCAGGCGTGGGATTTATTTTCCGAAGTGAGGAGGTTTGCTTGAAGTAGTTTATAGGAGCTTTGATCCGTCGCTATATTGTGTTATCGTAGTACTTAAAACTACAGATCTCATCTTGAAATGATCTGTATTGTGCTTTGATTTAGATTGGAGTTTGTTGGCGAGCTGATTATATGCGGTTTTATTGGCTCGGACTTTTCTTTATCTATGATTAGTTTTTAAGTTCTTGTTGTTTTGGGCTTCCAAACGAGGGTATATTAACGGACTGCGTATTGGAGAATTGATGTTAAATTATTCATAGTTTCGTTAAGTTTATTAGGGGTTGTGAGTCTTACCTTAAGATGTGTGGTTTTGTTGGTTATATTTCTGTATTTATTTCAGTCGGGTTTACTGTTATGTATCTTAGGGATTTTTTGACGTTTGTTATAGTAGTGCTGAGTGGTGAATGATCAGATGAGAGGTCGAAATCAGGCTCTATATTTATATATGAATTAGAGACGGCACTGTCGGCAAAGAAATCCAGGAGATCTTGGTCAGTTCTCTACCTTTAGTGTTAGTATACCGAGAGCCCTAGAGAAGAATACTTCTTTTTTCATATTATGTCGAGGTAGACAATAGTCAGTAGATAAAGAAGTTATGTCGTAAGGTAATGTATAAAGTTAATAGATGTGGCTTAAAGGCAGTCCTATAGATAATCTATAAGTTCAAAGTGATTGTATTCTTTATTAAAATTGCATTTCCTGCATGTGGTAGAATCTGTATCCAGATATCTTAAAGTACGATTCGTCGGCAAGGAGAGTTTAACTGACTAATAAAATATTGATAAAGTCATGTTAGATTGACATTCCATAACACTATTCGGATGAACTTGGCCGTATTTTGTTCTACTAACATAGTAAACATGTTTAAGATCATGCTCTTCTATTGAAGAAATTGATTTTGAATTATTCTAAGAATTTGTTGAGCAGCTGGCTGACAGTATCTTTACTGTTGTTGTTGTTGTGAAGTACTGATTTATGGTTCTGTTGTTATTGACTGTTTTGGTGTATTTGTATCTACGGAGTGATGGATTTGGTGAGGCTGCAGTTGAATAATGGTTTAAGTTTGAGAGTGGCGTTTTGTAGATTGAAAGTGTTTTTAGTGTTGATATTGCTTAAACGTAACCTCTGTAGTTTACCAGGTGTGGTCTCCCATACAAAGCCTATGTGGCTGGGGTATCTTTAATGTCTAAAACAAAACTATTATATTATTATATTCATACAGTTGATATCTTGTGAATTGTATTACATTTTTCTGTTTGCTAGGAAATTCAATATAATGTTGACCTAATATTGTAAATATCTTTATCATTGTCAGCTGACTCAGGTGAACAAAACATGTTCAAAGGTATTTCATTCTTTCTACTTAGTACAGTGACAATATTTCTAACTTTGTGCCCCTGAGCTGTGAGTTTCTCTTTGATACCTTGAGTGTTCATTGAATGATGTAAGTATTTAATTACAACTCTGTAGGTCCTTATTCTTTTAGCTGATACGTGTAACGGATAATATTATTTTCTTTCGTGGATAGAGGGAATTATTAAAACGATCTTGATCCATGCTACACATACATTTTTTACTTCTTCACTCACTTGCCAATAAATGGATTCCATCTCTAGACAAATTTTGTCTATTTATGATTAATTTATCGTTTTGAATTTTTGTTTCCTCCTTTGTTCCTGGGCTAAGTTTCTCTAAAAAAGTCATTTGGTTCTATAAGTTTCTAATCGTAATGTTGGTTTTTCTTAAGTCACGGTTAATTATATTTTAACATTGTTAGGATCTATGGTTACCGGGGTAATTTAATTAGCGTTTACCCATTTATAAACAAGATCAAGTCTTCTTTAGAGAACGTGTGCGCCATATATTGTTGAAAGTCCTTGCGAGATTCAGCCTTTGCCCATTAAGAATAGCGCGCACGTGCAGATTAGTAGTCGAAGCCAAGCGTGCGGCCCATTGTGTTAATTGCACGCATAGTCATTTTTAGCAACAGGAACAAGCAGCGCAACGCATAAATCGCGCGGCGGCCGCCGGCTCGGCTGCGACTTATTTTTGGAAAAGCGCGGTCGGAGCTTCGCCTTCCGGCTGCGGCGACTCGCGCTTCGGGGACGAGGGTAGCGTTGGACGTTGACCGGCAGCGTCGCCCTGTAAGTCGCAGGAATTGTAAATACGCCGGCCTGCGCAAAAAGCTCGGCCACTCGCAACAAATACGGACATATCGGCTCTGTAATGCGGTAGATCGGGTTCGGGCTCGAATCCTGATCTGCTGTCAATGATGCCACACATCACTCTCGATCCTCAAATCAGTCGCGCTCGGCCTCTAGCGCCGAGCGCCGCTAATAGAGATGGATACCGCACCGTTTGTAAGATGCATTATGCAGTTGTGGCTGGCTTCTGCCAGCGGAAGCGCCCGCTAATTTCTAGGTCAAAATGCGAGTTATTTCTGGAATGCGCGCAAAAAGGTTTCACACTCGCGATGGCGGAGAAATATCGAGCGGATCAGCAAACCTTATTTTGATCTTTGGGGTTATGACGTCTTCGGCAGTTGAAGGGGGCCATATGCCTTTTAGAACATCTGTTTGTCAAGTTTGGGCAATGTAAAACAAAATCTAAAACATCTGGATTTTCCTTTGTATAAGATATTAGAAAATATGGCAATTATCAACTGCATATACTTTAAAGTAACAAGTTTATTTGTGAAATAGTCAAATTTCATCACTTCTTTAATAAATTCACATAGAACACATTACCGCAAAGAAGTTTCACTGCAGCTTCGTTACTTGTTTGATTACGTAATGCGCACTTTCCCATTAGAATGAAAGTTATGGAGCTTTTGACTATCGCTCTCCTCAGCAATTCTATGAGGCATAAAGTGCAAATGCATTATTCATATGCGAAGCATAGTATCGGTGCCGCTGTCGCATCTCTAGACCCTTCTTCCATTTTTGTCTGCCGCAACAGTTTCTGTATTGAGGTTTCTCTTGCTAATAGATCCTATAACACTTTCCTATATTCTGGGTTTTCTTTTCATTCTTATTTCGAAAGTATTCTTCTTCGCAACATACCATATTGATTTTTTCTTGCATTTATATTAGTATTTTCTGCAATATATACTATTCGTTTGCAAGATATTCTTAATGCGTTTATTTGTAATGTAAGTTTCCCTCTATCCACTATGGTTTAATAATTGTGCTGTAGATGTTATATATTTCTTAGTTATTTTTTATTCCCCTGCCTTCCTTCCTTGTTTATTTCGCTTTCTGTCTCTTATTGGTCTCGTTCATTTTTTGTTATTTTTACATCTATTTATTTGTAACGATCGCATACTAATATATTCTCTAAATGTCCTAAGTCTAGTTTTCCTTCTTCAGCTCTCATATATAAATTTCTGGTTATGTTGACAGTCCCGTTTTGTCCTATTCCTATTTGATTTTGCGAGTCATGTGTTATAAGTCTTTTTTAGCTTAGGCCAGAAGGCCTTGGTCATCGGCAAATTGTAAAATATAAATGCTTGTGTTGTTTATGGTATACTTTTGTTTGCGGTTTTCCAACTTTTAAGCGCATATTCGATGTAAACTTTAAAAATAGTGGGTGAAATAAAATAACTTTTCTTAAAACCTTTTACTACTTTGAACCCTATTTCCACATTTAACAAAAGCTGCATTTTTTAGTCTTTATTGTATTTTCATCTAATATTTTACAGTTTTTATTGTGTTCTTTATATTTGTTTGTTCCATCGATTTTCCCGATATTAAAATAGATACTAGAAAGTCAAAACAAACAATGCCCAAAACAGAAAGGGAAGAGAAAATCAGGTCACAGATTAAGAACTTAATCCAAAAGAGAAGGGACATGAGAAGTCAGAAGACGAGAAAAACTGAAAAGCTAAAAGATATGAACAAACGAATATCAAAAGCTATATGGAAAAGTATCAGAAAATATAACACAAAGGAAATCAAACAAACCATAGGAGATAAGAAAAGGTAACTGCTGTATAAAAAAAAAACAGATTCGGCTTCAGATTGAGAGCCAAATACACCAAGAAAATGTGGAATGAGTCAAGGATTAAGAAATAGATTTAGTACTAAAAAGCAAAGGACACTAAGACACCTGGAGAAGATAAGGTTATTACTGATGCAATAAACATAGGCGACCCTTGTGTACTTAGAAGTGATATTGCTGAACTGAGAACTAGAGACCTATAAGCCTTTTAAGCCATTTATACAAACTGCTTACAATGATTATAATTACGAGACTTGAGTACAACAGGCCACTAGTTTTAGTCTTTGTGGACATTTGATATGGTGGAGAATGAGGCAGGTACGCAAGAATACCACGTCGACTATAAGGTATACAAGGTTAATATATAACATCTACAAAAATGCAGAAATGACGATAAAACTACACGAGAACGCATACCAATTGAAGGAAGTTAGACAAGGGGATACGATGTCCCCCAACTTGTTTACGGAAGTTTTAGAATATGCTGTTAAAAGGCTAAATTGAGAAGCAAAATGTCTAAACGTAGAAGGGTAGAACCTAACAAATCTTCGATTTGCGGGTGACATAGTTTTAATGTCAGACAATCTACAGGATATTTCGTCAATGTTAAAAGAATTTTAAGAGGTATTCCATGAAGTAGGCTTGAAAATAAACAGCCCCAAGACTAACTTAGTCCCTAGTGAGAAGTTAAAAATTGACAATAATGAAGTAACCTACAGATAAATATATATACTTTGTTTCTCCAGAGACAACCAAGCATGTGAATTGGAAAGAATACTTAACCACTCTTGGATTGCTTATGGAAGACTTTAGGTCTTCAAAGGTGATCTGTTGATATGTTTAAAAAGACAAGTTTTCAATCAGTGATATACGGCACCGAGACTTTAACACTAACCAAAGCAATGGCTAAAAAGCTTAGAACAACACAGCGAAAAATGGATAAATCCTCAAGTGGAACTGGGCCGGACATGTGGTCCGGATGATGAACGGGAGATGGACAAAGAGGCTGTTTAAGTGGAGGCCGAGAGCTTACAGAAGGAGCAGAGGAAGACCGTCACACGATGGACGGATGATATCAGAGGAATGGCCGCCAACTGGATTTAGGCAGCCCAAAGTAGAGTCGAAAATTGGGGAGACCTATGTCCAACAGTGGACGCAAATGGTTGATGATGATGAAAATAGAAATGTTATCATAGACTTTTTTTAAGCCCAAAAACACTAAATGTAAGGTTCTTCCTGTATTAATTTTATTTCAATGATTTGTTTTAGGTTTAACAAATTATGCATACAGGATGTGGTTTTTATATTCTTCTTCTACAAGTTCTCATAACACTCTTCGATATAAACGCCTCAGTGTTAGATTTACCGCAATTCCTTTGTAATTTTCAAATTTCACGCATCTTTTTTCTTGTATATTTATGTCATATTTCCTATTTTCCATTCTTTGTGTGCCACGTTTTCATTTATAGATTTATTAAATAGTTGCTTTATTTTTAATTTTGCTATTATTTAATATCATTTTATTCCTATTTCCTGCGTCTTTAGATTTTTTATTCCTCATATTTTATACGGCTTTTTCAATTCTCTTCACTTTTATCTCAACCGGTTTTCCTCATTCATTAATATCAGTAGTTTCTTCCTTTACGTATTTTGTTCGCCTTTTCACTTTTAGTGCTATTTTTTCCAAACTTTACTAGATATTGTTTGTAGTTTTCATTTTCTGTTATCTCTTCTAATGTTGTAAGTAATTTGCATGCCTCTTTAATTAGAATTTGAACATCTTTTTATTCCAACTTTTCCTTTATTTTCTGCAATTAGTTTTCCAACTTTAGTTCTTTTTTTTATGTAAGCCGTTCTGCCCTTAATTAAATTGGTTATTTTTTCCTTTACTTTTAATTATGTCTCTTTATTCGTCTACACATTTTAACTTTTATTTTGCAAACTATACATTTCTCAAGTGCTTCACGATTTCTTAATATACTCATATATTATGTTGGTTTTTCTGTAATTTTTGATTCAACCTTTATTTATAAAGTTATACAGTATTCTCTCACTTAAAGTTTTCTAAATTATATTAACATACTATAATGTAATCTATAATTGATTTCCATGTTCTAGGTGGTTGCGTCTGAGTATAACTGTGAATGTGTTTATGTTGGTAGAAACTATTTGCCATTTTCAAGTTGTTCTGCGCACATAACTCTATCAGTTTTTTCTTTGTTTTTTAAAACTTTTTTGTAACATGTTTTCCTATTTTTAATCCTACTTGAGCATTGAAATCGCCCAATAAATTGTTTCTCTACTCTCTTCACTTTCGTCTAGAACTATTTCTTCTCTTATTTGGATTGGTTCGCCATTTCTTTCGTATTTATTTTATTACATTAATTGCTGTTATATCTATTTTCAGTTTTCTAATTTCATTTACTACATCTGCTATTCTGAACTGCACATTATAATATAATATATGCATTAAACGTGTTCTTTCTTTAAGAAGCTCAAGTTTAGCATTATTTTCCAATTAAATTATTTTACAGATAATAGCATATATTACAAGCCCAGTACACCAACTCTCAACCTAGAGGACGAAAAAGTTTTATTTTGGAGTGCTTTTTCTCGGACGGATTGTTTCCACTACAACTAAGAGATTCAATCTTTCTGACTGTTGATAACTTTTTCGCTTGTTCTACTACTGGAGTTTGACCTTTTCTTCCGCTATCACAACCGTTGGTTGTCTTCCTCGTAATGCTGAGTAGAAGTTCTTACAGAATGCTTCTCTCCTTTCATCTGAATATATATTTTCGATTATATATTTTCCCTTCATTAATTATTAGCAGTCGTTTTATTTTTCATTACGTTTTTATTTATTCCTATCGTTTTTAGTTCTTTAATTTCTCTTCAAATTTGATTGTTTTTGGATCTCCTACTATATTACGTAATTATGAAAATTTTTATTTTAAAATAATCGTTTTCACTTTTCCACTCCATTGGCCTTAATTGAGTTTGCATTTTTCGTTTTTATAGCACTTACTCAACTCTTAAATTCCTTCTTTGTTTTTCTATTGGTTTTATTACTTAAATTGATGGTAACTACAGTGTAATCTAAGTTTAGCCATTATCATTAAAACGATATTTCGATTATACAAAATTTTATTCTTTATTGATACAGGACGTCCAGCTTACTACAAAAGTCAACAGTTTTAAAATAATTTGTAATCTGTAAATATCATAATATAATTTGAAGCAGACTTACTTCATTTTGTGAAAAATGTGTTGACAGGATATTACCATCGTTTTCATCCAGACGGGATGTAACATATTTTGGAAAGTTCTTGTTTTTACTCTTAAGTCGTCTATGATGTATTATCATGAGCTCTCTCGTTCAGATATTTCCAGTAAATAATTACGCGGCATCAGATCGAACGACCGCGGTAGATAAGAGTTCCTTCGAAATGACACAGTTGTTGAATAATAACGCAATTTTGTCTATAGTAGCATGTAATGCATGGAGTGTCGATCCATCTTGCTGAAAATATACTATGTGCTGAAAATATACTTAAGTGCTTCTTCAAGAAAATGGGGGCATTTTGAACTACGGTAGCAAAGTCCTATAATTGGGTAAATGATAATCCTCACGAGATACGTGAAAAAATCATTTATTTACGAGTAGAAACAAATAGTATTTGGTGTGGGATATCTTGACGGCGCCTAATTGTATTTATCTTGATCAATATAATTATCACAACAACTTCAGTTATGGAGATTTTTAAACCATTGTATAGTATATCAATAGAAAGATAAGGAATTTAATTTGAAATAAGACTTTTGAAATCATAGAATAGGTGAAAGGAAAGGGCTTTAAGAACTTCGTTACAAAGAGTTAGAAAGTATCACATTGCGCCTTTAACAGAAATGAAATCAGCATTTTTTCATTTCGAAATTCAATCTGCGTATTAAGGTCAAGTTTTATTAAAGTTCTATGCTTGAAAGACTTCAAGGCTGTAGTACGATATTTAAATCGATTAAGTAACACTATGAAGTTTTTTACGAGAAAGTCAATGTAGAATTGAAAAGTGTAGACCACACTTCTACTAGTATTAGTTGGCTTCAGAATATCTAGCCGAAACTTTTGAATGAGTACAGTGAAACAAAAACTGAAATTCGAAAAAGAAAAGTATGTTGGTGGGAAACTCCCCAAAAAAGTGTGATAGTATGCTAACATGTAGGAAATGAATAAAAATTCTTAATTATAAGGAAACCTTAAAATTCAGGTGAATGTTTAAGCGGTGATGTACCAAAATAAACCAGCATGGTTTATAGTTAAGATATTCGAAGAGCAATTAAGAAATTGTAATGCAAAACTTAAGTGTACATGTTTGTTGTGAACAATGCACCATTCATTTGAAATTCATTTTGCAAACACCACTTGTGTTCTACAGCCGATGAACCAAAATGTCTTAAGATTAATAGAGAAATAGGTCACAGCGATAAGAAAATTAAGTTGAAGATTTTCAGAAATCGGCGCCCAAGTTTTTGTAACTGGTGAAGCAGGTGATGAAACTGATGAGGTAATAGTAGTAGCATTGTTTGAAGATTTTTTCATCGTTTAACAAACAAAAAAAGGAAATACTAAATGTGCAAAAATGAATTATTGGTTAACTGAAGTGAGATAGATTCTGTCCTATTGAATAAATAAATAAAAAAAGTAAAGCGATTTGTCTCTTCGATGTTGTTATAACGAGTTTTTGCTATTACCGTAGTCTTTTTTCTACTTTTATTCTGTCTAGTGGTTTAGTAAATCTATATTACTTTTTATTGTGTCTTAATTAGAAAATATGGATTGTGTCGTTTTGCTTTTTGTCTTTTTTATATTCTAATGATTGATTTTTACTTAATCATTATTATCTTAATGTTTTTGTTTTGTTTTTATTACTATCAGCATTTTCTTTTGGTTTTACTTTCTGCCTCAATGTCCGTTCGTTTTTCTTATCTGTTGTTTGTTTAAAATTCTTTTAAAGCAAACGAGTGCTTTATTACCCGCTCTCAAACGAAAATTTTCTATCGGTTGCGGTTCCGGAAATATAATACCTCGGCCGCGCCTGCCTCTAAGCCAGAATTTGTCATTCGGAGGCGTTCGGGACGGCACGGAAAGGCACGAACAATTTTGACCTTTAGAGTTGAACTTTGACCTGTGTGACAGCAGCAGAAGCACTCATAATTTTTTTTATATATATAATTAAAATAATAGGCAATAGGCTTCTATAGGTTCTTTAACGGTTTAGGCAAACAATAAGCAAACAACGAAAAGGAACAAGAAAATTAGTATTAAACTAGGAATATCAATTTGATCGTGGCTTAATGGTTAAGTGCTTAAATTCCTGAACGAAAAACAAGTTCAATTCCTTGAGTATATATCATTTTTATGGCTGATTTTAGCAAGACAATGGTGGTAGGGGGTGTCTTGCACGCTTGGTACAAATTAAAAATTGGCACTTGTTCTAGATTCTAGAGCGTTCTAAACTGTACACAAGAGAAATTATCTACTTTGCGATGCTAAGGGTTAGATATATTTTTCCATATAATTCTACTACAATATTTTTCCCATTAAGTTTATTACCTGGGTGAATTTAATATGACATAATTTCTTTTTTATGCGTCATAAGGTAAACGAAAACGACACTGCTCTAAGGAATTCTTATAAGATGTCGTGTCCCACATTATCACTTTGATCAGTATCACGATATCAGGTATTCTTATCTGTCGTGCAACTGATTATGATCAAATTTCTCACATCGTAGGGGATGAAATAGTCAAACATTTTGAGGAGATTTAAGGAATACTGCGCGGACAACATCTTTAAGAGGAAGCACTGCTTTTCGTCCTCTCAAAAACTGTTTATACCAGTTTCTAAGGGAATGAAAAGCAGTTGAAAATGAAGTCACCGACGTCACTTGAAGACCAGCGTGATGTTCGTCGCTTTTTTGAGAATAACCGCAGGTTAACGGTTGTTGAAATTGATTCTCAGATCCGAATAAGCTACAGAAGTAGCCAGAAAATCTGAGACATAATTCTGCTTTACGACTGGTTCTATATATCCCCAACTTATCGTTCTGCTATTATCATTTATTTGTCCTACTAAAAGAAGCACTTAAAGAATAGAGATTTAACGCTGATATGTTCGTATGTAATTGGCTGGTGTTATGGTAGCATAATGAAGAAACTACCTATCCGTTAGTAAAAGTGCTTTTAAATAACTTTATGTCCATATTGTTCTAACACTTAAAATTTTTTTTTAAATTTAATTTATATTTGATTTAATCATGTGCAGTGATAACATTCAATATCTTTTTAAAGCATCCCGCTTCACACGCGTACATTTTTATTCATTACAAGCAGCATTGACACACCTGAAATTAAAACAAATATAAAAATGCAACTGTCGCTTAGGGATGCTTTGTTCTAACTATGACATCACGTATGGGAAAACTGAGACACGAGCAGTAGTTTCAAGATCATAAAAGTAGCGGCGTAAAATCGTATTGCCTTTCCAGAACGTTGGCGATGAAGCAGGAAAGGATCGCCGGGACTAAATAAGGCGAATTAATGATCGGCAAATGACAGTAACGTTTCATCGAGCGATAAAGCGAACAAACAGAGGCGGATTGGTAATAATAATTGAACAGGGTCAACCATTTTCTGTCATAGTCTATATTGCATCGAACATTAAATGTTTTAAGCTAATTTTAAAATACCATCTGCATGTTGTAAATATATTTTTTTATTTCCGTAAACAGTCAAAGACGCGTTATCTTGATACTTATTATAATTAAAAGTATCATACAATTTTAGTATTGAATTTGGAATATTTGTAGTTTTTCATGCATAATTTATTGGACTAAATGAAAGTACGTGCCGTGGTAGCTTAGTGGATAGATCGCTAGACTACGAAACCAAGAGTTGCGGGTTCGAATCCCGCTCTCGCCAATTCGATCGCTGGCATTTTTACGGTCCAGCTCGACTCAGGCTGCAATAAATGAGTACCTGGAGGTCAAACTCTGGGGTAATAATAGGCGGTCGGTACGTAGCGCTGGCCACGTTACTACCCTTGTGTACCGTAGGCTCTAGACTATAAGAGATCTATCCTGTTACGACCCCAAAGGGCCTTCGAGGCCTATTACGGGGAACTAAATGAAAGTACAATTTATAAAATACTTGTAGGTACTTATTATTATTTTTCGTTTTCTATTTTCTATGCCATCTCTACCTTCTCATTTTTAATTCTATTTGTTTCTTTTATTGAAATCGCTCTAATATTTTCGATAAAGTGATGCTCCGTTGCTATACTGTTATTTTATTCTCTGTAGTCAACCTAGACAAGCAGCTGCTATATTAATATCTGCTCTGATCAGTACATGATATTTAGGGTATGATCTATTTTACACCTGCCGTAGTGCTGTACTACAATTTTACCGAACCTGAAGATGCTCCACCTTTCTCTTTATGGAAAAAATTCGAATATTTTAATAGAAGACTAAGAATTAGAATATACGTAATTCGAATTGTTGTATTGTTACCAATTACACTTTCATTTATATCTCCTTCTTTGGGTGCTATCACAAATTAATGATATTGGCGACCAATTCGTCCTATTGTTTTTGATGCTGTGTTATTGTAAATACGTCTCATTATATTTAAATATGCAAGTTTTGCAAACATAACTTTCTTCTGTTTTCCTATCATTATCAGACAAAATGTTTGGTATTTTTTTCTCTTACAGAATGCTTGAAATATTCGGCCTTTCTTTTCTTTATTGTGGAAAATAACTGTCACACTTCCTCATTTGTAATCTTGTTAGTCCAGAAGACAATTCTGTGATACATTCACTTTTTGAATGTCTCAGGTTCGTTAGACACATTAATTTTAATAGTTCAAGTCGTGACACCATATAGTAGCACAGGCAATTTAATCATGTCTCTTGCTAGCTCTATTCTGATTTTTATTCCTTTGTCAGAGTTCTATTTGTCGTTTGATTAACAAGCGAGCTGCTTGTAGCTTGAAACTTGTTCTAACCTGCTACGATTCTACATAATGTAAGTATGGTTTTGAGAAGTCTTGCTTACTGCCAATATTTTGGTTTTCCCTATATTGATGTTTCGACCAATATTGATGAATTACTCACAAACTTCGTTGAAAAGATACTGCAAGTTTTCAGATCTATTTGCAAGTAGAGCCGTATCATTGGTATATGGTGTTGATGTATTTGTCTTGTATTTATTTCTTTCCTTTTCATTTGCCAAAACATTTATCATCGCATATTCTGAGTGTATATTAAATAATATTGGTGATAGTATGCAACCCTGCCGTACACCATATTTAAAAGATATTGTGGGTGTTTGAAAATTGTTTATTCATTATAGAGTTCTCTAATCATGCGTAGAGCTTTGATGTCATTTTCCATACTCTCTAAGACCTGTAGATTTCCAGTGAGTGACCTTGTCAAATATTTTTTTCAGAGGCCATCCAATGTGCCCTTTCTGTTCCGAAAATAGAACTGCGTTTCGCTGAGTGATTGTTCACATTTCATGTAAATCCTATTGTGGATGGTTTCAAAAATATCTTGAGTCCATTAGGCTTAAAAAAGATAGTCAGTTAATCAGCAGCTGTCTCATGTTAAATATTTGATTAAAACATTTTGCTAGTGTCGTCATTCCTTCTTCCCGCTAACTTTGATGACTTCTGAATATATCTTATCTGCGTCAGGGACTTTCCTAGTTTTAGTAAGTTTTATGGCATGCTCTACTTCCGATCTAAGTATCCCGCTAGGACTTTGATTTTAGTCTGAATTTGTCTGTTTATCTCCTTGTAACTTGTTTTGTCCTTATTTTTTAACGTTCTTCTATAATCCATTAAATCTAATACCTTTTCCGTCATCCATCCTTTATGTTTCCGTTTTTGTTTGTCTTTCCTTAGTATTTTTGTTAGTCTAACACATTATTTTTTATAAACCTTTGTTAATAATGCCTTTCACAGTTTTAAGTCGATATCATTAGGATTGACTTTTTACTCGCTTTAATTGTAGCGCTGGTAGATTACGACCAGATGTCACATCTGCTCCAGGATCGGTTTTAGCACTTTTACTACTAGAGCGCAACCTTTTATTTATTAAGACAAGCTCAATTTGGTTTCCTATAATGCTTCCTCGGTTATCTTTGGTCAGGACTTTATACAACCTAGTGGTAGTTATAAGTATTTATGGCAATTCTCAATACTTCATCCTTTACTGATCCACTTCCTGCTTTAGTATTGAAGTTGCCTGTTATTATGTTAACTTCGTGTTTTCTTGTTGATTTTAATAATTCGTCCAGATCGTTGTAAAATCTTCGATTTTATTTAAGGTTTTATCTGTAGTAGATGCAATGACTTGGATAATGTCTACATTTTTTCTTTTAATTTAATTAGAATCATCTTGTCTGAGGAACAATTAGTAACCAACTTGTTTTTGTCTTCGCCGATTATACCATCACATCTATTTCTACTGTATGAGCATAACTGTTTTCAAGACAATATATCGATGGTAGATTATCTAACAGATGTCCAATCTGCTCTCAGGATGGGTTTTAGCATTTTTACTACTAGTGCGCAATTTTAGTGCACTTTTCATTACGTCAAGTTCGAAGATTTTTCACTTCTGTCCCATTGAAGAAACGCCGGTACCCGGGGCTATTGTTAGATTCATTTATTATAGTAATTGAATAATGGAGTTATGGAAGGTATTCATAGGAAAAGAGAACGATAGTTTCGTCTTACTTTCTATTTCGCAGAGCTGAGACTAGTTGTAGTTATCTTAATTGTGCTCTCAGCTATCTTTCATCGGTCTTTTATTTTATAATTATTTGCATATTTACAATCTGCTGTTACAATTTGAGTAAGAAGTAATTTTATTATACATATGTTTACGTACTAAGTCATTGATATTCTTCCAGATGATATATAGTAATTTTAATCAGTTGGCAAACTAAATCTTATGGACATTTACACTTCAATCTTCTTAGAACTGCTGACTGGTTTGCGAGTTGCTCTGCTAGGTGGTTTTCACGTCCTACTAACTTGTGGTTGTGTGTTCTTAAAAGCCTCTGCATTTTGGCAGCTACATATGGGATCTTCACTGTTGTTGCTTATATACCATAGCGCGTGGGTCATCATGCGAAAGGTCTTGGATTGAAACCTTATAGCTGGATCCCATAGGTCCCCATATAGGCTTTAAAATATCTTGTGGGTGAGTAGCTGTTTGATAGTAATAATTGTGAGCGCCTTCTAATTAGCTAGTATATTTATTTAATTTTCAAATTTAGTTGCTTCTTCTTAGTTTTGATGTATGGTCTAGGTAAATTTTTTAATCAAGATGCTTACCTAGATATTATACTTCAGATTTTATTGGAATTTGAACATTATTGATCCTAGTTTGTGGGCAGTTTAATCGTCTGTTTGTGAAGGTTGGGCTGATTTATTACTATTAACCGTAATTATCCATTTGTTGGTCTAGCCTTGCAGTAGATCGAGATGTTGTAAATGTTCTGCTGCTTCGGGTGTTCCATTGTTTGTAGCATCGCCAAATCGTTTGTTTTCTGTAGTTGGCGTGTCGGAGGAGTAAATTAAATAAAGTACTAGTCTCATAAAAAAACGGTACACCCAAATTGATTTGGTGGTAATCCGAAATTGCATTGTTTATTGGTATTTGGCAGAATCTCTCAGTTGGGTAGGATTTTAGCACCAGATAAGCGTGGGTTGAAAATGTAATTTGATTTTAATAACAACCCGTAATGCCATACTTTGTCAAAAGCTTGTTTAATATCTATATCAGATCTTCAATAGTCCTGATGCAGTACTGATACCACTGCTTCCCAGTATAAAGGAAACAAACGCGTTATTTACAATTGTCTTCTATGTTGCTAGCTTTGGTCCACCTCGGGTATTTTATTTCCCCGATACCCGCAATATTTAGTGAACATTTCCCTATCTTTCACTTGACAGATCTAGCAACCCACAAAGGAGTGGTCATTACTAAGTCTCTTAAATTTTGTCTATCAAAATACAGTTATACATTTCATTTAATAATTCGGTAGTCGAATCTACTCGTTTATTTCTTGACGTCCTTATTAGTTTTAATGTTCATGACAGAAAACTGTAGAACTTATTTAGTTTCAAGTTTGCGTACTGAGATACCTGGCAAATTGCCAAATAAAAGAAATTGTATAAAAATTTAGCGCACCTGGTACGCTGGCGTTTTGTTAATTATACGGGAAATAATCATGCCCATCAGGGGATAAAACAAATATTCAGTTTTCCGTCTCGGCAATTACTCAGTGCTCCCCAAAAAATGTCTGACTGATTGCCGCCGCCGCTGCCACTTTTTGCGAGCGCGCGCGCCGCTCTTCGCCGCATATCGGGGATAACAATGCGGCGGCAGGAACGCAACCTCTGGCTCGGCGGCTGGCCAAAAAAGCGGCTGACAAATAGCCCGCATCAAAACAAATTAAAGTACACCAATTTGCCGGACACCAGCTATGCGATTACACGCGGCGAGCGGCCGCAGCGCGCGCTCCGAAGAGGGCGCAATCTCGCTACAGGCGTGCACTCATTCTGCTGCCAGGGAAGGTGTTGTAGGAAATTAATTCCCAGATAGGCTTTCGCGCGCGGTTCCGTCCCCTTTGAGCTTCCCGCCGCTCTTTGGGCGTAGCTGGGCGCACAAAAGGACGAACATCTGACCCCGCCGACCCTGGCGTGGTAGCTGCCGCCAAAGAGTGCATTGTGATGTTCCGTGCGCCAAAAAAGCTCGCTGGGTATCTGATCCTCATCAATCTGCGCTGACCTCCGCGGAATGGTGACCAGAAGTTCGCGTGTGAACTTATCTTTCTTCGAATGGCCTTCTTCGATACACCGAGTAAGTGAACAACGCTGTACCGACAGCACTTAGGGCATACTTACCAAAATTGTTCAGATTGGCGTTCCACGACAGTACGGTGAATTTGTTCTAAATGGATGTCGATTAAGAAAAGAATGCAAAGAAAGAAGGAAATGGCAAATATTGCATATAAAGCAGAGAATGGAGAAATTAGATTAAACTAAATATTACTAAGTAAACCGTAAACTGGAAAACGAGAATAACATGCAACATGCAACATAAATATCTAAGTATGATATACCCATCACGCCATTTTTTACTGAAGAAAAAGTGTCGCGTATTTTTATTTTGGAAACTACATAAAAGATATCAAGTTTTGGCCAATCCCTTTCATGTTACACAGCGGTGTAAAGATTTTCCATGCCCCATAGCTGAATATTGTAACGATTCACAATTTCAGTTACATGAAATGTCACCTTATCGTTGAACACCATAAGATTAGTAAATTCGTTGTCTTCCATCACTTTTTACATTACCATATAAAAATCGGTTTATATTACATGGTCGTAAGCTTTGCTAAATTGCTAAACGGTACGGTTTGGATCGCAATTACTGTCGTAAAATCTTTAAATACTTCTACAGTGTCCTCCAAATTCTCTGGTCTTCCAAAACTTGCATCCTTGAATTGGCGATGCCATTGCAGGACGCTCTGGTGAAATATGTGGCCTATTTTGAAAACGTTGAGTCATGTAATATAAAAATTTTAATTACAATAACAAATAATTTACATAATCAGCAAAATGGTATAAGTTACAAGGAACATTATACGTAGCCTCACTCTTCTTTAAAGTAAGCGCATGTTGGGATCTCACATATTTCTTTGGACGCAGCGAATAGGGAGATTTCCATTGGGACGGACGAGCTTTTGTTTTCCGATAGGCCCGCGTTTCATTCTCCTCTTTATGACCTTTTTGAAGAAATATAGTTCAACGATAACAATCTGAAGCAAATCATTAGCAATTGCTCTGGTAATAATAGTCGCGGAATAAATTTTGCTATGGTACGTTTGATGCTAAGATTTTCCGTTAAAATTTCACAAGTTTAGCTTGTGGAATTCTCAATTCATCTTTTAGTTCTCGCAGTCAGTTACCGAATCTTATTAATTGTAGCTCGTACACGTTTAATGTTTTCTTTGTGTTCTGCTCATTGCTGGTTTACCAAAATGTGAAAAACTTTTAATAGATTCCTATTCATCTCTGCATCGTTTGTATCAAACGTTTATTTGGACTGTATTTACTGCGTCCTCCCGGAAATATTCTGAATAAAATAGTTTCTGCGATACATTGTTTCAGATTGGCATACATGTTTATCTGCTACTCTGTTTGCTCACTCACGATCGCCTAACTCATTAACGCATGCGCATTACAGTCTACTTTCATCAGCTGCCAGGTTACATAGCTCAAACTATTTTAACTATATTAAAATTGGTTAGATATTTATGACAAATTATGTATGTTTATCATCTGTGTTGTTTTTTGTATCAATGAAAAATCGGAAATTTCAAGAGAAATACAAAAAATGGTTTATTCAAATTATCGTCCTCGCTAGTTTGCCATCTCTGTGACAATACATGAATACCACGACGATATAAACGACGCGTCTTTGGACCGAAACCATTCATCCAACCAATTTTGCACTTCTTCGAAATTGGCCAAGTGTAGCTTAGTCAAGCCATGCGCCATCGACCGGAACAAGTGATAATCAGAAGGGGCTAGGTCTGGCGAATACGGCGAGTGCGGTAGCAGGTCTCATTTCAGCGTTTTGATGGTGTCCTGGACGATGGAAGTGGGATGGCACGGAGCATCGTTTTGGTTCCACTAAACGAAAAGCATCGTCTTCTTTCCGAAGCGATTTGGCCGTGCCGTTGATGTTGATGCTTCGCCAGGTGAAAGCCACTATTTTTTACGTTTGGGATTCTCGAAATATATACATTTCTCATCGCCAGTATCAATTCGATGCAGGAAGTGGCTCTTCGATTTTCCGTCTGTCTCTCAGTCAACTCATGCGGCACCTATTTTCCTTCTTTTGAATTTTTCCCATAGCATATAATCGTTTGGAAATACTTAGCCAGTCGTCTTTAATGCTTCGTAAGTTGATCTTGTGTTTGCGTATTATCTTCATCCAATAACGCTTGCAGATCGGCGTCCTCAATTGTTTTTGGACTTCCGAAGCGCTCATTGTCCGCAGTGTCGAAATCACCACTTCTGAAGCCTTTAAACCAATCTTTACAAGTAGTTTTCGATGGTGCATGTTTGCCGCCTCATCAAGCAAATGACGTGCTTCAGCTGCATTTTTTCATGTTAAAACAGAAAAGCAAAGCTTTCCGCAAATGCTATTTATTTAACACAAAACTCGACATCTTCGTTGGTAGAAAAATATATTTGCGTTGCGATATGTTTTGGTATTACGACTGGTTATGGTTAACAGATGTCCAAGCTATAAAAACACAACTTCAGACATATATATCAACTACATGTGTCGTTAACGCCATCCATGTGTGAAACCCGGAAACTTAGTTGCGCATGTAATATATAGACTTGTGAAACTCGAAAAAGTCACTTTGATTTCTAATATAGCATGGCATAAGAACTACTTTGATATTAATTAACTCTTAAAAAACATAGAGAACAATATTTTAGGGACCCGGTGTTGGCTCTCGACGCTCCTGGTTGTATTGAAACTTGAAATGTTCGGAAAACAGTGTATTTTTATCTTTTAATGTGAAATACAACGCTGGTCTAAAATTTACACGAAATGATTTGTTTAAAAAGGAAAGGTCCTTTACAGATTTACAAATTTTTGTGTGTAAATAACAAATTTGGAATTTGATGACAAGGTTCACTATTCTCTAAGGTAAGTTAAATCTTATTAATTTCTCCCACGGAAACTTTTATTTTTCATATCGCCGGTATCTCATTCTGTCGACCATTCATTTTTCATATATATTGGGAAAGCTTTGTTGATCTACTTGAAAGGGTATATTACATGATTTGTGTTAAGAATTTTTGTTGATAATAAGTCCGAAATTGGTGAATAGGGAGGTTATCGTCTGCGAGTATTTTTACCTACTGTGACTCGAAAGCTGATCTTCGTAGATGAAGGTAATGTCTCAAAACTGTATGAGGGTACATTTTATGTGTGTTTGGTTTAATTTAGGTGGATGTTTACTGTTCAATTATGCAGGGGAAACAATAATTTTGTAGTGGAATAGACTAGTCAGTTGCGATGTTTGGAGAAGTTTGGCATCTGTACTCCACATATTACACCATTTTTAGATCTGATTTTGATTGAGAGGTATTGCAAGTGATTTTTAAAGGTAAGTGCCAAGCCAAGAACAACTCGTAGGTATTTTAAAGTGTTACTGCGGCATAGTCAAGTGTCTTGGTTATAGTTAGCTGAATGGTTGTTCAAGTGGAACAAGTATACGCCTGTGTTCTTTTGATTAGTTGTAGGCCTCAGTAGAAGAGATAGGAGTGAATGTTTTTTAGTTTAGTTATATGGTAAATGTTGATTCTGCGTTTTTAAAGTTATTAGTTTAGATGCTGAAGACCATGTCATCAGCATATATGAATTTCTGTAAGTCTCTGGTAGACCAAGAATATAAATGTTAAATAATCACGATATAAATCAGAATTTAATTTATTAATAATAGTAGTTTCTTAAAATGCACTAAATTATATAGCTTATGAACATAGTAGAGAGTTGTAGCTTATTCTGGAATCCGTTTTTAATGTAAGTGGTTAACGATAGTATCTGGTTATAGCAGCTTCCGCTAGGTATAAATCTAGGTTAGTTTTTTGACTAGCGACAGCGGTTGTTGTAGAAGATTCTTTCGAAGATTTTATACCAAGCACTTAGAACGTCTGTAGTTCTTGCAATCTTTTGGGGTTTTATCTGGTTTCAATATGGCTATGACTTTGCTTTACTTAAATATTAACGTCAGTTTGTTTGTGCCATGTCATAGCAGACAAGCTTTTTACTCAGATTTTTGATGAACTTTGAGTAGATGATGTTAAGTCCGCTGTCTGTGATATTGGTAAGTTTTGTTATCCGAGACAATCTTTTCTGGTCTCTTTCATAAGTTGTTTGGGCACCTTAGGTCTTGGGTGTGACTTTATTCTTCTCGAAACGAATTTTGGATTAAGCGAGCTGTTATTATTAGTGGCTTGGGGTTGTTTTAAGCTTTTGAAGAACATGCTAGTTGTTCTGCTATTGTAAGAAAAATTTTGCTACCCTACCATCATTCAGGGACTCTAGAAGTTTTTGTCCTATTTAAGAATTTGAGAGTTTTGACTTGATAGGAATAGTGCTACCAACAGTAGGAATGACTGTTCTGTACTGTGAATTGGGAAATTGTCTAGGATCATTCGCCAGGTGTCGAAATAGCTGGTAATGAATGTTTGGGTTATATTCTGTTCTCTATTCAGGTGAGTGAAAATATGGCGTCATGTATGAGCTTGAAATTGTTGTTATCTATCCATTCGCAGAGAGCCTCTCTCTTAACGTCGTTTTTGATGTATTCCTATATTTGATGGTGGCTATTGAAGAAGTTTTCTGATATTCGAATTGTAGGTGTTAGTAATAATAAGGTTGTGTGTCTTAATAGCCAGTAAGAGATATTATGAGTGTCAAAAGAGCAAACTACGCAGAAATTGTTTCTGGTATGTTACAATGGGAGACGACCAGTGGACGCTAAAAGGTTATATCTTGAGATGAAGATTTTTTCCGTTTTAATAGTCGTTTGCTGGGTGGGATTTCTGTGGTGTGGGGACATCGATATTATTCTTTAGTAAGAGTTTGTTGAGGACTTCACATTTGAAAGGACTTTTGCTTTCTATACAGGAATATGCGATTCGATAGTCATATAGTCCTCAGAAGAGCAGTTTTGAGGTTGGAACGCCATAGTTACGGAGCGGATGTGCTTGCCAGGATATCTAATAATGAAGATTGGCAGTATAGCTGTTCAAATCTTTGTTGTTCATTTAACTTTAATCATGAGGACGTAATAATAATTATTACCTCCATTGGGGTAGTAAAGGAGCAAGTTACTAATTTTCAGGGTATGACACCTGCTGAGAGGTTGTTTATTATTTCTTTTATTTTAACCAAGATGTCAAGCTTCTATACATTTTTATGTTTCTCCAAATGTTAAAAAATAGGATATAAAAGTCTGAAACATTTAAGGTAATGCCTCCTTTTTGTTTCTCTACGCACAATCTATGTTGTTAGTCCGTTCTAGTTGTAGTTTTAAAATGCAGATCATGTCTGATTATACAAAAACGTATGTTCAATATTCAATATTCAATACTGTAGAATTGGTAAAAAAAGACGTAACCAGCATACTCTGCAAGAGAAGCACATTAAAAGTTTTACAGAATACCAAAACTCCGAATTCGCCTCCACATGCCACTATATTCTTTTAAATATTAATGTTTATTGACTTATAGTGTAAAATATTTGGTGCGTTGGTTTTGCTAAAAAATAGTTAAATTTGCACATTCATATACTGCCAATACTTAATATTATTAGGAGAACAATATCGATTAGCGCCAAGTTCTTACTAGTAAAGCTCGTTTGGAGTATCCTTTACTAATTTTATGTTTAGGCTGGTTACTGTTAATTTCGAAAAGATTGTTATGTTGCCTTTTTACGTGCGATTATGGGCTGCTAAAAGTAAAAAACAAGCTAAAACTTATTATGCGGTGCCAGATTTAATCGGGGGAGGCTGTGCACGTGCTCATGCGATCCGCCGAGGGCACTTCACCGCACTTTGTACGTCACAATAACTATTCATGGTCGCTTTATAAAGCCAGCGCGATTAAAAGGGTCTGATACCATTGCTAGACTCGACGAAGGAGAGTACTTGAATGTAGAAAGGTGCGTTAAACGGAAAAGGAGAATTTAGCTTTCTCCTTACAAGGATTGGCAGTAAATTTGTACCTTTAGACATGAAACGTCCTAACTGTAACCTTGCGACAACCTGGGCAGCAGCGTAACGATTTCTACGAATTTATATGAATGTAGTGGTAATTCGAAAAAAATCACTGTAAATAACGTTTGGAAATGTGGCTTATTTGCAAAAAACCTTAAGGTGATGCCGAATTTCATTTTCACTCTGGAAACGCTATTTCTTATTAATTTCTTCGAATGAAGAAGGTATGTAGACTGGTTTTAGGACTTGCGTGTTCCTTGTACGTCATTTCACAAATTGAAAATGGCTTACAGTTAGTAAGTTTGACATTTTGAATCAACTGGCTTGATAAAAGAAAAATCGTTAGAAGAACTGCATAAAAAAAGATATTAATTTAGATGCCTTATAGGCCTGCAAAATTTTCAATTTAAAATAGCTTGCTGTTTGATTTGCAATTATATAAATTGCAGTGCCGTTATTGGTTGCGAGATTGTCTATTTGAATTTCATCCAAACCTTTAATTTTCTCAGCCAGTATGAAACTGACTGCAAGGTTCATACCAAGTATAGTTTTAAAATTTAACATACAATTATGGGGGGGGGGGGTTAAATTGTTCGTTTGTGTTCTTGTTCTTGTAGGTTATAATAATTACACATTTTTTTCTAATTAAAGTGTAATGTTGTTTTGAATTTTTTATTACTCGACAAGTCTTTGTTATCTATAGGGAAATTGTTCACATCGCTGTTTGTCGAGTTTAATTATGTAAATGCAGGTAGAACTTTTTTAAAATTAAAAAACATATTAGGTGGAACTTCAGAAGGCTTACAAATGGGCATAGGAAAATTTCTTTGATATATAAATATTTTTATTATTATATTATATTTTGAATCTACATAGATTCATGCTTTTGTTTATTATGTGTATGATGTATGTATATTAGACTGGCAAATTGGAGTTTACAGGGTCGAGGTAAGTCCGGGATTTTTTAGGTTGTATTGCGGAAAAGCTGAAAAGCCGTCGAGAGACGATCGATTGAGATCCTGGACGGAAACATGACTGATCTGGCACAAGAAATGGGCGTGGCGAAGTCGACGGTCAGTCTAACAGTACACTAGGACCTACACTGCAAGTCATTCGTCCTGAGGACCGTCAACTGTTGACTGAGAAGAACAAGATGAACAGGAAGTTAAAGGCCCAAGCACTACTGAACAATATGAAGCACGAGAGCTTAGCTTTCTAAGATTCTTTATTTAGGATAAGAAGGTGAATCGCCAAAATGACCGTTGGATCTGTTAAGATGTCTTTGAAGTGCCTACCTTCATGCATACACCATTTTTTGCCTCTATAATAGTGCTGAGGCTTATGAACAGTGAAGGGAATATAAGGCGTTTAATTTCTTTGAAAAGGCTTGAAGTTGAGCGCCGACAACTATATCAACGTGCTAGAGGTAGTTGTCAAGCTCTAGATGGAGGTGCAAGATTCTGCTCCAGCCCACAAGGAGTGTAAGACCCACTTATGGCTATACAATTATTACCACTGGTTCCCCGATTTGTGGCTATCCTACAACCCCGACCGCAATCTTTTTAATTACTATGTGCGGGGCGTGATCGAAGAGGCAATGACACATATAGACAAGGAGGAAGTAATGTTGACCTACAGCAGGTTTACGTCCCGACTTGAGAAGGTCGTGATCGTTGAAGTTTCATGTAAATATATTTTATTGTTCTTGTATTTTAATGACATTTTTATTATTCATTCATTTTGTCGTTCATCCTACAAAGGTTTCTTTCAACCTGACTGGCAGCTGGTTTTCGATAGATTTGGAGATTCTTTATGGACGAATTCGCGAATATTCCAAGGCGGTCTGATTTTCTGGAGTCGGCTGTTACAGAATCAAGTTATTATGAGCTTGTTGTGCATATATTTTTATAATTTGTGTGTTTGGTGTATATATAATAGATTTTATCAAATTCATATTTGTCTAAAAGCACTAAATTATGCTATCCATTGTGCAGTAAAGGAAGTCTTATTTCAATTTATTCCACTTTGAATTTTGTTATTCATGCTTTGCTTTAAAGATATTTTTTATTTTATATATGATCAAATCTTTATTTTCTCTGTTTTTTTGTTAAATTTGTGTTTTAAATCTTTGTTGATTTGAATACGTTCTTATTTTATCCGAAAATGCTTCAAAATGATTAATTAAGGAACATTCTGCATTTCCAATATCTTGATACTATTTAGTCAGTATCAATAATGGGTGCAACGCCTTTGTCATCTCTACAGGAGTTAGAAGTAATGTACAAGAAAGTAAAAAAATCACTAGGTGTCTTCTATTACTAATTCTAAGCAGCTAATCTGTAGAGATGACTTGTTGTTTCATTTAAATTCAGGCGCATTTCTGATATACAGTACATTATCTGCGTCTATATAACTGAATTTGACCTGTTGTAGGTCAAAACATAAATTATCATGAAGTAATTGACAGTTTGCGCGACCTATCGGTGTTTCAAGCACTGCGTGGCCAATTCTTGCCGTTAGGCGTATGCGGCATTTATGTGAAACCGATTAGAGCCAAACGAACGTCATCATGCTTAAATATGAGTGATGAAATGATTATTGGCTCATTTTTTTCTTCAATTGTCGACGAAACTCTGAACCAAATATTTAGCTGGGGTTGTCCGTTCTTAAGATTACTTTGTAATAACACGTTGGCATTTACACAACAATGGATGCTAAAGAAAGAACGCTGGGTGCATTATATTGCTAGCACTGCTACGATTATCGCACCAAGCAGCTCGAAGCGAAGCATGAGCTGAAAAGATTGATAAGTCTAGGATTAAATTACGCAGCATTGGTGGCATTATTTGCGTCTTATAACTCGCGCCCGTGTGTTTTAGGCCTTAGGCAAATATACAGGGTAGCGCAGAATTTCCCGATTTTTATTTCTTGTACAACTTCTTAACAAAATGGAATAAACAAACAAAACAAACACGAGATGATAGTTTTGTTCTCTTCAAACCAAGTTTTCAAAAACTCGTTAGTGCTTCTGGATATAGGTATTGCGCCTACCTCTTGGGGGATGTTTTTTAGAGCCTCAGTGGTTAATGTAATCTTTATTCTCGAGATAGACTCAAAGAAAAATTCGGAACCGTCAGCTCCGGTGACCGCAATGATTATCTTACATCGCCATTTGTCGAGATGAGGCAATTGGAAAAATACTGTTTTAGAAAATTTGGTGTTGTCTGAGCGGTGTGGATTGTGGCGCCGTCTTGCTGAAACCACAAGTTGTAGTCATTAGGAAACTGCAATAGAAAAAGTCTAGCATTGTGCTATAACGTTTCCATTTGAACGTCTGAATAGTGCCCCATTCGTTCTCAAAAAAATATGGTCCAATAATTCATGGCACTTTATGGCACACCAAACCATTACACGGGCTGTATGCAGTGAAAATTTGCATAATTTTCTCCAAGATTTAAAAACTCTTGAGCATATTGGAAACGTCTTTGTTGGTTTTCAAGTTGAAGAGCTTGGGCTAACTGAATTATTTATGGAAAGTCGTTGTAACGAATGTTGAGTGATTATCAATTGAAAGAACCTTCTTCTGGTGAGTGTTCGGGGTTGATCGATAACACTTTGCCATACACGCTCAATATTAACCGCTGATCTAGTACTTCGTGATTTTCCTATATGCGTGGCATCTTTAGCATTTCCTCTTCTAAGAAACTTTTGAACTATTGTTCTTTAGGGGTTGTTCGGGTATGTTTATAAGATTGGTGATTGATTTCAAAATAAAATATGACTAAGTTGTCTGGGCGATAGTAGGTATACCTGTCCATGACAAATTCCTCAATTTTAACTGTAAAATAAAAAATAAAACAATTATTAACTTATCATCCTACAGTTGCCTGTAGATGAAATGTTAAGCAGTTTTATATTGCTTTTTTATGCTTTCGGTAAAATTCTAATCTTGCCACCTAGAGCTATACACAAACTTCTTTCACTATTCTCGGGCACTAACGAAGTTGACCAAACGACTTCTGTGATTTTATGACGCATAAGAAGCATTTTCTATAAAATCACTCGCTGCTTAAAATTCTAGTCGGTTTACTGGACGCCGTCCACAGTAAATAATAAATTCAATCGATTCAAACAAACCACCACTGCCGCTGTCGTTGGCTTTCTCGGAAGAATTGGCCACGATTGACGCGCAGGTGTCGCTGGCTGCGCGCCGGACGCGGGGTGCCCGACGGAACTCTTAATTCAAAGGCGATCTTTTAATAAACGGCAATCAAACTAAAAATGCGGCCCAATAAGGGGCGGCGCTGATTAAGGCCGCATTCTAGAGACCGACACACCGACAAGTTTATTAGCGGCGCAATTTCCCTGACGCGGCGACATCGGGACGTCTGTTTGCTCTTCAAGCCAATTAACTCGGGTCGGCCCCGGTGAAATAATTAAGGATTCTGGCCGCCGCGTAATGAAAGCGCGCGCTTAAATCATCGGCGGCCGACGTATCGGCCAATTACGGGCGGCGAATCCGAGTTTCTCAAAAATCGGCGCGCAATGGTGACAGCGCTCGGCTCGATTTGCTGTGGATGAAGACCCTGCCCTTGACATTTTGAACTGATTAGCTTGTTATGCCTGCTCGACTGCTATCATTTGCTTTTATCAGTCGTTATGTAGTTAAGAGGATGCTGTTACAAGAGCTGGCAGATAATTGAGCAGGAAGACCTAGAGGCGCTGGTTTGGCCGCTTCTGATGACCATCCTGTCAACTTGAAATCATTTAATTACAAAAAATTTCTTCTTCTTTCTTTGAACCTTCCCGCTTACAGCGCAATCTTTTATTAGCTTTATTATTAACTATTCTTGGGGCATGGCCTGATTAAGGTTTCTGGCGTCCAATTTTTCACCCGTCTTCCCTCGATATTTTGCATGTTTGGGACGTTATCAAAAAATTACAAAGAAGTTGAATGTTTAGACAAAATATTTATTTGATTTTTTCAATTACTTCCATACACTTCAAATATGTGTGTATATGCATTCACACATCAATGGGGGAAAATAAAGACAAATGTCCATTTTATCTAAAAACTTCCACTTAACAAAAAGCTTTTTCTTTCTGGCTTTAGAATTAAGAAACCTTTGAACTACGCCATCAAAAAGAATCTGTAGAATCTCACTGTCAATAAATAAAATTGCAAGGGTCGTCATTTTTTTAAGTTTTACACTCTTTTAAGAACTGAAGAGGATCGTTTTCCAGTGAAGTTTGTAATTGCGGTACTTAGAAAAGTACTTAAAATGATAGCAGCGTTGGAAAAAGAACACTCTACGTTCCATGACTTCAATAATGCCAGGAGTCTTTGTGGATCTAATTGTATTTATGGTTTGGCATTCTTATATTCTTTTTCAATACTTTTATTAATTTTTAATTGGTGCTGCTAAATGCACACCTTCCTCCGGGAATGTTTTATCTAGATTAGAAGCTTACTTTTCAATATCTGATTTGCTTTCTTCCATATTCTGTCATTTTCCGCTTGAGTGATTTGTCATAGAAATCCGAAATCCTTACGTATTTCTGTATAGATTGTTCTTTTTTGCACTAAGTTGAGCTTCAAAGAATCAATTGCAGCATAATGCGTTTATATCACGAAAGACTATCCTCCAAAAAAACTCTTAATTTTCTATATGCTTTCACCAAACGAAACCTTTGACTTCTTCTTTCTTGTAATATCTGTTTTGTAGAAGTAAATTTCATACATCAATTTTGCTTTATTTTCTAGCCTTGCAAACTCGTCTTTGTTTCGAAGATTGTTTATAAAAGCTTATAATGTACTGTACAGAATCTTTATGATGTCTGTACTTTCTGCTTAAAGTTTTTCACTTACTTTTTCAGACTTTACAAGACATCGATTGCAGAAACATGCCAATAACGCTATTTCAAGATACTTAATTTTTTCCAATATCACATTTGCTTCATACTGTTCATACTTCATCCTGATCACTATAGTTCATTTGTATCAAAGCTTGAAGAACTTCCTGGTGCAATTTATAATAAAGTTTTGAAAGATAAGATGTCGCTCTAAGGTGAGATTGCAAAATATCCCATTTTTGTTAGAAGAACTAAAAAGTTATTGATTTTTTGTTCTAAAAAAAAATTTAATGGAATACTTGCTGCTCTCCGCAGCTGCAGTGTCAACTAATTGTAAAGAGTTGCCCGCGCAAAGGATGTATGTAGTTATAGGATCTGCTTCTTTTATCCTAGCCTAAAGACCTTTATTCTAGGTTTGACGAAAACTCTTTAAAAACAATAACAACTACTTCTTAAAATAAAGCTTGATGACGGTTCAACGTCCAAGGCGAATTGCCGACCAGAACGGGGTTGGTCTTCGAGACCAAGATCGCCAGACTCAAATCGCTTGTATCACCATAGTCGTGTAGTGCATAGTTCCTTCGCCTTCGGCAGCACAAATTTCCTTCGCGGCATCTCTAGTCTAAAGTCCTCGTTTCCAGTAATAGGAAATCAAGGTTCTAAGTTCGAGTTTGTCCAAAGCCATATAAAATCAAAGAATGTTAATGGACATGGAAAGCGATAAACATGGAAAACAATAAATTTCCCACTAACATGGACAAAAAAACTTAAAAGAACACGTAAAAATCGATTTTTCGCTGGTATTGCAGAACTTTTTCCCCCAACCTAGAGCACTCACACTTGTTGCTGAGATACTCGTAGCCCTGTCTTCAACAGTTATTTAGATTAAACCTATTATAGCATTTTCTCTGTACCTTTATGGCCACAGTTGGCAATGAATGTCAAAAATCGTTGAACAGGAGTTCTCGTAGGTAGTATATAGTGTACGATAAAAGTTAGCTAGACTATGGGCGACACATCTAATAATAAGTTGAATCCACAATTTACATTTACAATCTCTTGGACAACCTCTCTCTCAACTTAGTCTTCTAACTGTATAATGAATTGATTGTCAGTTATACTTAATAAGTATGAGGGAACATCTCTTCCTTTATTTCCAAATTTTGCTACATGTTCGGCCAAGAAAGTATCAAACTTTGAGATTAATTCTTCACAGTCAAGAAAGTTTCTTAAAGAGATGGTTATTTTCCCAATCATCAAACTCCTTAGTTGCCAAAAACGTCCGTCATCCGTAGAGTTTGCACGGCGCACAAAATACTCGTCCGGTTGACTTTGAATCAAAACCTTTTTGAGTGGCGTATTGCTTTTTAGATTTTTGAAACTCAGAGTCGCCGTTTTGTTAAATGTCATTGTAGGTCACCAATTCACGAAGTTTATCATTTACGCACCACAATGCCGGATCATCGACAGTATTTTCAGAGCTCTGTTTTCAAAGCCTCTTGCAGCTGTACAATTGATGTACTACAATTTGGGCTTGAAGTCACAAAAGTTTATGACGACGATTATAATTGCTGCGCATTAGGTTAGGATAAGTGTCTAGTTTTAGTATTTTCTTTACCACATTCTGTCCTTCAAAACAGTCTTTGGAATATTCTGATTTCTGCATCACTCGGTTTCTAAAAAAAATTGTTAATTATTTATGACTAATTGTTTATTAACACAACGGTCAATGGTTATTAATTTATTTGCACCGCTATTTGTTGTATAACTTTTCCTGTGTGACTGTCACAAATACCCATCGGCTCCGCCTTTTATTCAAACGCACAGCTCTATACTGGACCAGGAGGTTTTGAAATTTGAACTCAAGGGGCTGCTAAAAATCCATTCTGCGTAGTGCCTGAATAATTTCTTTGTGATGTGTTTTCTGTTATAATATAAATAAAATACAAATTTAATTATACGTCGATGAACTATAAATATACGATTTGAAAGTTTAATAGTTATAACTTAATGAAAGTGTCTCTGATTGAGCTTACCGATCTTTTAGTAGGAAGAAGTAAGAGCTTCTACCCTTTACTGACTATGTATTTTTGACATGGCTTCAGCAATTTTCGTAAAGCTGCTGCAAATTATTCTTGGGATGTAGCATAACACAACTTGTGGATAGTCGACTGAAGCTCGTCAATGAAGAACTTCTGTTTTTTAATTGCATCGCACAGATTATGGTCGCTCGGCAAATGATCCAGCAAGTATGGGTTGCGACGTAGCGCAGTATACTAAAGAGCTTACATTGTGATAATGGTGTGACGATTGACATGTGACGTGTTCAAACAACAAGCTGCGTCTCGATTTCTTGTGTTGGTGTTGCTGAATAACCCAGTGGGGTTGTTTCAGTGACTTACAGTACTGCTCATTAGTGATTCTCTGACGAGGAAGCAGCTTAATCCACACTAGCAGAATTTCCCCTAATCTTAAAATACAATCGTCGTTTGTTTCAGTATAACTAAACCAATGTGCCCTCATTCCACAGATCAGCATTTTTCTTTTGGAGTTCCTTGTCAGAACAGATTTGTTTGTTGTGATCTGGCTCTTAAATAATGACCCCATATCCGCGCTGTACAGCTGCAACAACCGTTGCTTCTGCCGTGCTATGAGAGTATGAGAAGTCTTTTATACACAAACTTTTGTCATCAAGTTCTCATGAACGATACTATACAAAGTTTTATGAGACAAATCCGTTTGCCATCATCAAGTAGCGACTCGGTGTTGCGTTTTTACACTCGACTAGTAGCATCATAAAAATATCAGAAACATTCACTATCTCGTGTGGTTGATTCTCGGGTTATAAGGCCGTGGTCGGAGTTCGGAAACTCTTGACGTTTCGTCCACAACTGCGGCTAAAATTTTTTAGAAGACTTTCTTCTGAAGATGTCCGCCGCACACGATGCACCATAATACTGGCCGTGAAAGCCTTCGCATCTATTCAGTATCTCCTTCCAAATAAACTCTGCTGTATACCGCAGCTCATGAATGTCTGTTTCCATCGCTTTTTGCTTTGTCCACAACTGCACTCTCAGCACCGGACGAATAATTTATCTTTTCTTCTGTTCGCTTTAGTATCGGCATATGATACCTTCATACATGTAGTGGGAACACATTTCAATTTACGACCGGAGTATTTAGGAAGAACGCACTAAATACATCATATAAAGGGTGTGTACGTCTACATAGAAACAAATAGCTAAATGTCAAACTACACTTTAGGAATCATGAAAATACCATATTGCAGTGAAATTATTTTGAATTATTTTTTTTTGTGTTAGCACAAAATTGCGAGTAACTTGGTATGTGACTGTTTTGGAAGACGGCCAAAGTTTTTAGTAAATTTTAATTTGACGTCTGCCTAGTGGAAAGTGAATACAACTGAACCGATGCGGCGTTTCTTCTCTAACTCGGAGTGCCTCATTCATATAGTCAACGTCGGTACGAGCAAATAATGTTTACTATGCTACATATTGTGACGTGTGTGCGTAAAACATTCTTTTTATTTTGTGTTCAAGTGCAGTGACTGTTAGTTAGTTACTGTACTGAAAAATGGAGCCCATTAAGAAACGAAGGTTGAAAAAGGGGATAAGGATGATTACGCTGGAAATTAAGAAGGAAATCATAGAGAAGAAAGCATGAGGTATGCGAGTAGCCGACGTCGCAAGATTTTATAATAAGTTCACATCGACAATGTGCACAATGTTAAAGAAAAAATAAGGAAGTCAGATATAGCTATAAGGGTCTCGAGAAATTCTGGGAGATATAAAAATGTTACTTCTTGTGTAGATTATGGAAAACCAACCTGCAGGTGATACCTGTGACTGAGAATTTGATCTGCAAGAACGACCTCGTAAGTAAACTATCAAGTACCTCAACAAAAAACGAAGAAGACTTCAAGGCGAGTGGGGAATGGTTTGATCACTTTAAAAAACGAAGTGGCATCGATAGTGTTGTGAGGCTACGAGTTTGAACGCTAAGGCAACTGAAGCGTTTGCTGCCGAGTTTCAGAAGCTAACGATTTTTGAATGTATCTGCTACAGCAAGTTTTTAACTAAACATGCCAAAGAGGAAACCTACATTACAGCAGAATAGAATGCAATGTCTGGTCGCAAGCTATGAAGGATGGTATTTTTCTGTTTTTCTGTACTAATGGAAGCGGGGATTTTAAAGTTAAGCCGCTGCTCGTCTATCATTCCGAGAATCCATGACCCCCCAAAAAATTCAAGCTCTACATAAAAGCACCATTTCAGCGATGCTTCGAGGTGAACGAAGGAACAAACCTTACTTTCTGAGAGTTTAGTAAAAATCAATTTCATATTATAAACTGCCTTAACTTCATCGATGAAGCTGGGGTGGGGTCAGTATCAGAACTCTCAATTTTGCTTAGAAAAAACTGGGGCCTGATTCCTTTTCGAACATGGCTTTAAGGGGCTGCTCATGAACAGGAATCGCCAGTTCTAAATGAAATTGCGCTTTTGGGGGAGGCCATAAAACTGGAGGTGAATGAGGTAGATGAACACAGTCAGGAGCCAAGCACCGAAGAAATGATGTATTTATATTGCGACCAACAGCAAGAGATTATAGAGAGTATATCTTCTGACGAAGAAGAGGAGAAAAAGGCGGAATAATCGCCCAGTTCAAATATGAAGTTTTGTAGAAAAGTACCATCCAGAATAAGGCTGTATTAGTGCCAGATTTTCGCTAAATCCCCAAAAGAATTTGTTTTAATTTTGCTTTACGGATGACCTCAGTGCAACATAAAAACTATACATTTTCATAGTCAGGAAAAGCAATGTTAAAGAAGCATCTTGTTTAAATATAATTTAGGGTTTGCTCGTAGAGTAGAAATTAGTGTATCCTTACATATCGATTGTGGCGACGAATTTTCCTACAATGAGCAATCTCATATTTTTTGTTTTTCCTTCCATCGACATCGCACTAGTGATATTCCTTGCATCCCTAACTGTAGTTATCTATGGCACTACGTACCTATTAAGTACAACTTAGCAGTGTTATTGCCACTGGATTAAATGAATGGTTTCATTTGAATCGGAATCGAAAGCTGTCGCGACTCCGCAGTACAACAGGAGTACGTCTAGGTGCACGGCAGTAAAAAGGACGTAAATTGTAGCAGTCGGAGAGCGCCAATTAATTAACGTAGTCGGCTAAACAGGCAGCAATTTACGATTCCGATCGGCTACTTAGCGTTGACTCGCAGGTGCCAGTCTAATCCAGAGATTTAATTTTTATCGCTGTTGCGCCCATCGCGCTGCAGAAATTGCGCCACTGGAGTGTGCTGGCGCTGAGGATGTCAGACAAATTCCTCGGCAGACAATGCTCGTGACGCAAGCCGTGGTCGACACATGGGAGCGCATCTTATTGTTTTATTAGCCGAATGAGAGGCGAGACTAACGCAAAGTTAATACGGGGTGTCTCGAGGGGTGTCTTGAGATTGGCAACCGACAAAAAACTTATCAACATTAACATAGAGAACCAAATATAAATTTGAGTATTACAGGGAGAAATTGTGGCAATCATTTCTTTCTTTGTTTGTCTACCCCTTTCTCACATTTTTACATGTTTGGCCCTACTATCTATTACATGAAGGTCGTTTTTAACATCCAATACTTTATGTAGTTTCCTTCTTTTAATTCTTTATCTACAATTGTGTTTTGAGCACATTTTTTGAATTATATGATTTGGCCATCTTGTTTTTTCATTTTTTTTTAATTATTAGTTTTCAATACAGAGCATTTTCTTCCTTCTATGAATATTTTATTTGGCGTCAATATTAGTGATTAGCCCAGATCACAAATTAATTTTTTGTGCTTAGGATTATCGATATATTTTTACTTCGCATCCCATGAAAACCCCATTTTTTAATCCATCAATGCAGGATTTTTTATATATTTTTTACGTTTCGATGCCTCTTTCCTTCAATCACACGGTATCCATTCTTCTCCCTAGTAAAACTTTTCCATGGCTTTCAAATTTCAAACCTTTTGTGTATCTAATAGATTTATGACGTTCAAAACATAGAGTAGAAATCTAGTTACATGACAAATAATCGCTTGGGACACCCTGTACATTATCGTTTCGTAATTTTAAATTATACATTATGAATGAAATAAAAATGCCCAACATTATTTTTATGAATTAATCCCAACTCCTTTTACGTCACTAGCATGTTCGTTTTAATTACAGTAAAAGTTATGTTCTGTATCATAGCGACGAGGCAGGCACACGTGTCAGCGTGACCTCTCATTAGCAGATCACGCAGTTGGATCGTAAATACTACAGAAAATAGTAAAGTCATGCCGAGAACATGAAGCGCTGCTTTGTAGGGTCATTGGATTGTTTGTAGAGATATTACACCGTTATTGGGCCGATCTTTCCGGTCCTTTCCATTGCAACATATTACAAAGGCAACATTCTTTGCGTTGCTGGTGCCTTTGATTGTAATTAATGGACTAGCGGTAATTGGTAATGCGAGCCAAAACGCCTTAGAGGTAGTGGGTTGGTCGAAAAGTTATTTCAAGCTGACGCCATTACGTTTAGTTCAATATCTCCTCACTTGTGCTTTCCTGAGTTTTGTTGGTGTATTGGTTTAGTTATCTCTCGTAATATGCAGAACTTGAATTTTGTCTTCTTTACGCCGTTAACATTTTTAGTTTGTTATCTGTCACATCTAGTTTCTATTTGCAAGTCATACTATTGAGCTTGTAAATTAAGATTTGTAAATTCTTGTTTATTGATCTTGCCCTTCTCTTTCTTAGTCTTCGGTTTTCTACACTTGTGTGAACCATTTCAAATTTTCTTCTTATTTGTTGTTTTCATTGCTCCTTGTGATTTCGTTTTACTTTCGTTTATTTATGGACGCTATTTCTACTAATTTCTACTAGTTTGACCCTTCGTAACTCTGACTTTAGTTGACACGTGAATTAAAAAAAGATACGAATTGTTATTTTGGTCTAAAATGCTGAATTGATGCATAGGACTTTTCACTCTATAAACTCTAAATTTAGTTGACAATCGCATCTGAAAATCAAAAATTATTTTTAGTTTGGTCTGAGAATATTCTTGGCAAATTCTACACAAATATGACTGTAAAAATACCTCTCCTTTAGGGTTTGAATACCCCTTTTGGTCCCAGGGAAAAAATTTGGCAAATCCTATTGGGATATGTCGTGCTAAAAAAGAAATTTATTGAGTAACAAAAAATATATAGAGGAAACTCTAAAAGAAAAAAATAAATAAATATAGGAAAACAAAAACAGCAAAAAGCCAGCTAGAGACTAATTCCTAATTATAAGTAAAATAAATGCTATAATACTGATTTACTTCTTGAAAATTTTATTGAAAATTTATTATTTTTTGGTATTTATATTTCTTTATATAAATGTAAGAAACATAGAAATCGAAAATGTAGAAAGCTATATATATATATATATCTTGGAAATATGATAACGTTAGGAAGGCCTAATCAAAAAATAGAAATAAACCGCAGGAAAAGACTAGCATGGAGCGCGTTCGAAAAACTAAGTAAAACACTAAAAAATAAAAATATACCTATGCGTTTACGTAGCAGACTATTTGATCAGTGCATATTACCACTGTTGATCTACGGAGCACAAACATGGACCCTCACCAAACAGTCAATGAGTCAATTGAAAGTGACGCAAAGAGCAATGGAGCGTCAGATGTTAGGAATATCCCTAAAAGATCGTAGAAGGAATACATGGATTCGAAGCATCACGAAAGTTAAAGATGTTGTGGAGGCAGTGACAGAACTGAAGTGGGGTTACGCAGGACATGTTGCTAGATACCAAGATGGAAGATGGTCTAACACTTTATTAAAATGGAGACCATACCTAGGAAGAAGAAACAGAGGACGACCTCCAATGCGCTGGACCGACGACCTTAAGAAAACGGCTGGGTTAGCATGAATCAGAGAGGCTCAAAATCGTGAACACTGGAGAAACATGAAAGAGGCCTATGTTCAGAAATGGACCGAAGATGGCTAATGATGATGATGATATTTCTTTATTACGAATTTATTATTCTTTGTAATTAATGCATTCCGCTATGTCTCCTTTTTTATAAATGAGGCCATTTCTAGATTTTGAGTATTTTTTCTTGTATTTATATATTTTCCAAACATATTTCTATGGTTCTATTGAGTCTTAGGATATTTCTTCCTTTTTTTACTTTTTATTATTGCATTTATTATATTTATAGTCTCTAGTTGCCTCTTTGCCATTATTTCTCTTTTGTCTTTCCCAGTTTCTTTACTTTTTTACTTTTACAGTTTTTCTTTTCCTCTTGGTTAATCTCTATATTTTTTCATTTTGGTTACTTCATTAAATGCCGCGAAAGGTAATTAAGGCTTTTGATATGTTTGTTTAGCAGCAACATTGTTTCCCATAGGTCTCTTATTCTTCTTCTTCTTCTTAAGTTAGGACAGTATCCTGTCCTATTGTTCCACCTTTTTGTTGGTCTGCCTAGTCTTCGTTTGTTGTCCGGTTTTCCTATTTTTGACCATTTTGCTAATCTTTCAGTTGACATTGCTAATCTTTCAGGTGACATTCTATCTACATGATCTCTCCATTCCCGACGTCTTGACTTTGTCCATCTTACCACGTCTTGGATTCTGCAATCTTTTTTAATTGTTTTGCTTCTTACTTGATATCGTAAGGTAACTCCCTTTATTGTCCTCTTAACTTTTTTCATGTGTGTCCATCTGTTTATTTTTCCATGTGATGTCTTTCAGGAAATCTGATTTACGGATGAATTTGTTTATTGATTATTGTATTATTGACCATAAGTTTGCATCTAATAGATTTTTTTGCTACGACCATTATATCACATTTGGCATGAAGGTGTCCTACACCAAAAAGGACGATTCTATTGATATTGAAACCCCAAGATTAATTTTTTGGAGTAGGTGAGCTATATATGAAGGTGAATTAGAAATTAAAGGAAATTTCTGTATAAGCTTTATTTCCACTGATGGCGAACAAATACACGTCACTTTTTGACATAGTCTGGTGTCGTTTAACGAGCTTTTAGGTTGCTCACAAAGCCAGATCTGCATCGCTTGCTATACCTCAGCATCCGAGTTGAACTTGTGACCGCGCAGTGTCTTCTTTAAGGGATTGAAGATACTGGTGTTCAGCATTCGGCGATGGATTTCTGCTCACAGAAAATATATTACGCACGTTATTCTTTGATGGTGTATGCATGAACGATATAATACTGCGCGCGACCAATTACCCGTCATTCTTTGCGCATTTGTGGTGTTATGTATCAGCACCACTTTCTCGTTTTTGCACGAAATTTCAAAATAATCTTCATTTTCTGATTGACCGTTGTTTGGATACTTTGTGAACATATGCGTATAAAACTATTTAAAAATATTCTTAAACCAACCTAAGAGCGGTAGTTAACTGGATTTAGAGTTATATAGGGTCAAACGTCCAACCCATTAAATGTTGACTTATCAAATTTAGTATCTTAGATCAAAATAAGAGTCCGCATCGATTTTAAAATTAAAAGGTCAACAAAAATCAGAGTTATAAATGATCAAGGTCGTATAGGGTTTTAGTGACGCACAAATGCATTTTTTTCGTTTATTCGTCATTGACTTCTTTTTTGACTTGTATTATTGATAGTGTTGATCCTTAGAGTCTTTATTTTATGTATATAAATTATTGATTTCTTGAGTACAAATCGATAAAAAATTAATTCGATGACTTTTTTCTAATAATTTGAATTTATTTCCATTTCTTCCGATTGTACAGTCCGGCGCCTAACACAGAAATTGCAGTTATTTGAGCGCATGTTGCAATCTCTCGAATTCATATTGGAGAGGAAGCCGGCGCCGATAAATGTGATTAGCTTTCAGATTTAGCGCAATAAATTAGCCCTTAAAACGAACAAGTGCCATTACATTCTCCCGCAATTGTTGCTGCGGTATGGTACCTGCTCGCCATTATCCTCGTAAACACTGATAAATTTATGGCCATCAGACGGCGGGGCCATAAAGCAAACTTCATTTGATTTCTTGTGTCCGCTGATATACGCCGCGCGCCATTATTGCCGTTTGCACTCGAAGTCTAATTGAAAGCGCGCATGCACTCCCGCAATACCGGCGCGAGATTTACGCGGCCCATTTCTTAATAAAATTCCTTTTGTGCGTTCTGCTCATTAGCAGCTATTGAGGGGCTTTACGGCCCTCTTATATTAATTGCCGGCGAGTTATGGTCTCGCCCATAACTCCGGCGCACAGAGGCGGCCTGCCACTGTAAATAACAGCATCGGAGCTGACGACGGCCCCTGCGGCGCCGCCTTAAAAATTGCGCGCCTCCAAGCCCATTTAAAGGCAAATCCGAGCAAACACTGGCGAAGCGATAGGTAGCGCGAAGCGATAGGTGGCGCGACAAGCTCTCGGGGAAGACGGTGTGGAACAATGGCGATTTGGAGCTGCAGGGGCGACCGATAATTAGCTGCAATTAAAATTGCACCGTTGCGTCTTTCTGTAATTGCTCCACACAGAAGTAACACAAAGAACGCCAATAAATCTTTGTTAAACGCTTAATAACCGGTAATTTTGTAGTTAGCTCAAATCGAGCTGAGCGTAATTGGGTGCTTTGCCGAAGAGCAGCAATGTGAAATAAAGTTGCTTTAATTAATAATTGTTAGTCATTAAGGGCAAAAAGACGGAACAAATTAGGCATTTGAAAAATAATGTGAGTTGATAGTAGAGATTAAAAAAAATGTTTGGATATCATTGCAAAAATTAAGAAATAACATTATCAAAGAGTAAAAATATGAAACTTTTGGTGAAAGAATTGGAGCGATTACAGAATATGAGTCAATATAATTAAAGCTAACTAAGGCAAACACATATAGACACATAGTGCAAGAGCATTTTTTGCTACGACTCCATCCCCAGAAGCTTAGAATTTTTATTGAACACTATTATTGTTGCGTCAAAATGCAATATAGAAACAACCAGCATATTAAAAAATAACAGACTAAAATCTCACAAACAACATAGCAGGTGGACGAGGGAGGGAAGGCTATAACAACAAGCTATGACGTAAAAATTTAGACTACGTCGACCACTTCGTGGGTCGTATTCAGGGGCAAGAGCCTCACAGCTATCTATTACTAGCAACCTATGAAAAGATCCTCCAGCTCATCCGAGCCCTCAAGACTCGTAAGGCACTTGATCTGGATGTCATCCCGAACCGAGCACTGCACACTCCCAGGAAGGCGATTGTCTATGTCACCGCCGCCACCACAGTTGTCTACCGTCTTCGCCACTTAGCAAGCTCTTAAAAGGTGACGAAAGGAACTTTCATTTAGGATTATCGATCTGTCGACTAGGGAAAAGCATGTGGAGCAAATGATACATAAGCGTTTGAGGGCGGCTGTCTAAGACCTCCAACTGATTCCTGAGTCAGATTCCGCCCCGGTCACTTCACCACTCCTCATCTTCTTAGGGTAGTGGAACACATCACAGAGGGCTACACTAAGAAGCAAACTATAGGTGTAGTCTTTCTCGAGTAAGGTGTCCAGGACATAGAGGTTATAGGACGAAGTCCTGTACTACACAGGCTCAGTATGCATACGACACGACGGTGGTGTCCAGGTTGTTGCGAATATCCTTCGTGATGAGATGGCTGCAGAAGGAACTCGGCTTCCTTGGAGAATGTACAATAGATGGAGAATGGGCGTTAACCCCGAGAAGAGCTAGGTGGTTCTGTGCTCCACCAAAAAGCCGCATTGCTGACGAGAAAACCTGGTGAACCTCAAGATTTTCGGAAGGGGGAGGTACCCTCAAAGAGGAGACGACCTACCTCGGGGTGATTTTTGACCGAAAGCTGACCTGGAGTCTTTGGTTGCTCGGTTTCTTCTTACATCCTGGGAGTCGATTGTCACCTCTAAATAAGCTGATAATTTACAGGATGATTATTCACTCTATCATGATGTGAGCTGTTCCAATTCGGGCCTAAGCCGCAAAAACCACTTATACGCGCCAGGTAGTTTAGAATCGAGCTTTAACGTCGTGTGTGAAGTCAACATCAAGGCAGAAAATAGGCACAGAAGAACTTGGGGGAAAGCTGAATATTTTTCTAACATTCCTAAGGAGATCCTTAGTGTCTAAAGCATTTGTTTCCTTTATTCAAAAACATTACCTACATGCTATTAACAGGGGGCAGTCCTGGAGACAGACATCAAGAGTTTCAGCAACACTTTTTTGTGGTTAGGTTTAAAGATTTAAATAAAAGAGATAGCAGATTCAAAAGTGTGAAAATCTACCAGCGTCTCGAAATGAGTCATCACTTCCTATTTTAATTAGTGACTTGCCAGTCTTGATCTCAACACTTTAAAATATGGTGTTTGGAATGTCTTTTTAACAGCAGTGGAGAGTTAACTCTAAGCGCTATGAATACAAACATCTATTTCAGAGTTCATGACACGCATTTTTTGAATGTAAAAAATATGCTTATCTTTTTTGTCATTACCTATAATAAGATACATAGAAATATATGGCAGAGTAGGTTTAAAAGAAGCAAAAATACAAATAAAAAATAAAATGGAAGAAACAACAAATTAATCGAAAATCAGGGAACGAAGGAAGATAAAACAAACTTTCGGTCAGTTTGAGCGAAGTTTGAAATCGAATTCTACAACACGTCAAAAAGGAAATGAGAAATATGATGAGAAGCTGGTCACATCGACACAAAATTAACATTGCAGGTTTAACAATATAAGAAAAGTACAAGTGCTACTATTATACAAAGAAAATTTAATTTTCATCAACACTAAATTAAGCAAAAGCGTGCTCTTTTCCGTGTAGGGAAAGTATGCTAGCACCCGTTTTAGTTTACATGTTTAATCAATAAAGTGCACTGGCAATTTATCATCATCAAGCTGGAAGGAAGCTTAATTGTAATTTATATGCGAGCCTAACGTTAATTTTAATAGCGTGAATGTCATTACAGTGATAATGCATGTTTTTGTATCAGATATTTGTTAAATGGAATTGAAGAAATTCCAGTTGAATATCTTTGCGCCAGTTTTACATTATTTCAGTTCTTTCAACTTTCTAACTCCATTGAAGTGCACAGGTTGCTAGCCAATTTAAATATCTTGGTAAAGTGCCTATTAAGTTTTTCTCTTTGTAGTATATGTGGAATTTGTGCGCTTTATTTTCATTTCTGTGATGATTATCTTTATGTTCATTAAAAATTGGGTTACAGGAAGTAGCAATTTCAAAACCAACTTTCGGGTGACTGACAAAACAGTGAAAAATGGGGAAAAGCTGTTGCGTACTAAACTTCAACATTTATTTATATTATTCGCCTAAATAGTCACCATTCAAATTAAAATTTTAAAAGCTGTCAGAACTAATCGTTCTATTTTCCATGAGCGTCTCGTTGGAAAACCGGTTAAACATTTTGGCCAATGATTAAATTCGCATTCTAGAAGGGACGATCAAAATTCTCTTTGTTGAACTACTCGAGTGAATGATTTATAGAGTTATAGGATAATTAGGTCCTTAGTGAATATTTTGTTACAGGAAGCTTCTTCTCCATTTTATACTGAATCTTCCTTACGTCATTGCGGTTTTAGGTCTTATGAATTTCACCAGCAATATTTTCCTGTATTTTAAAAATAGCGTAGTCGTCATTTTTTATTTCAATGACGTAATCCTTTTAGAAGCATGCAAGATATTAAAATGAAGAAAAAGTTTTTTAAAAATAAATTTTTTGAGTATTCTAAATAAATGCAGTATTATGATTATGTAGCACAATATATTTTTTAAAAAGGTAAAAATACAAATGTTGTACTGTAGAAGAGCTAATAAAAAGTAAAAGCAGATCCAAATGATTTGAGAAAAATCTGAAGATTGCTAGCTGTTTAATTGCGCAATGCAAATTAATTATGTGTGCCTTTGATTAATTGTGACTATAGAAAGTAAAAAATTATCCGCATTTTATTTTTTAAAAGACTATTTACACAATTGTATTAGTTGAACAAGTACAGTCTCCTTTCTTTTCGATGTACTTGGTCCAGCGATTTACGAGGGTACATGTAACTCCCTCCAAGGAAAATATTTTTGGTTAATCGCCCAACCATTTATGCAACGCTTTCCATAATTATTTGTTTGTAAAAAATCGACGATCTTTTGGGATTCTGGCTCATAATGATCGACAATTTTTATCTTCTGCCAATATTCTTCGCTTTTAGTGTTGTAGCGGTCGAGTCAGTGTTGGCAAAACACAACACGTTTGCACTCATGCTCTGCAGTAAGCTCTCTTGGCACCCATCTCACACATTTTTCGTAGAAGCCGAACTGGTTGTGAATGATTAATCTGCAGAGAACACATCACATTGTCGATAGTAACTCACTGGAATTTCCTTCTTAAAAATCAACATCTTTTTGAATTTTGAGACCTAAATGCTTTCTTTTAGTCAAAATATGTTTCCTCCAAGTCAGCTTTCCAGATATTATTGAACACATTTTGTTTGTGATATTTGTTGATTACTCAAGTAAATTGATGGATAAGTACAAGGTGAGCTTACTTGAATGTCCTACCATTTTGAATGTATGTGTCGTCGAAAGTTATGATTTTATGATTTAAGAGCATGTGTATTTTGTTAAAACGTTTTATGAAAGTAATTCATCGATTATTGTTACTTTATGCAATTTGAAACAACATTTTGGTTGTAAGAATTTGCCCACTGTTAATACACTCCTCAACTGGTGGTGTTAAAGATATTCTGAGATCTGGTCATGTTCATACTCTTTGCACACAGGGGAATATTAAAAGAATTCGGCCTTAGCATATTTGCCAAGTATCACTCTTAAAAAGGGACATTCTTTGAATTTTTGAGGACCATAGTAAATAAAAACTTCCACCTAAAGCCACACAAGATCTACCTGACTCAAAAATGTCAACCTAGAGACCATCAAGAGCACCTTGAGTACAATAATTCAAGATTGTAATTTAGTGTCGAAGATGAAAAACTCATAATAAACGATGAGGTTCATTTTGACTTGTTTAAGAGCATTCGTCGGCGTGTTTGTGGACCATGTTAAACACAGACTTCGATCCAAAGCCTTACAAGATCCAGCTGACTCAAGAACTGTAGCCTACAAAGCATTAAAAATGCTAGACTGGAAGTTAGTGTCGAAGAAAGTCATTTAAAAAAAAACTCACTATAATCGATGAGGTCTATTTTTATATTTTATTATCCATAATTAGCCGTTACATCCATAACGGTTGGTGCGGAATTTTTTAAAGATATAAATGAATTTTATTTTTTTGAAAATAAAACAGGAAATTCTCTTAATATTGATAAAATGTCGCACAGTGTGAGAGACGTATAATCTTCCGTTTTTGTGATGTCATTTGGTCCCACCAGGTAAATAGGTTTAAGGATAAGTTTACGCTATCAAACCAAACGCAAAACCAATCATAGAAAACATACATAAGGCATGAGAATATGATTAAAAAATCTAGAGTTTGTGCGGTCTTCGGAGGTGGACATTTATCACATATTATATTCAAAATACAAATTTTTGTTGTTTTATTTCAATACATTACTTCTTATGCCAAAATTCTAACTGATGCAAATGATCTCGAAGATCATCATCATTAATGGGACGTATACAAGTTTGAAATTTTCCGCGTTTACCAAGAGAGTGCCGACTGGGGAGATATGATATTTTGTAAAATTCAAGTAGCAATTTAGTTTTATTTTTTATGATAAACCATCATGCTAAACGCTATCCGAAGCTTACTTGGCATCAAGGAAAACGGCAAAGAGAAGATTATTTTCAAAATTTTTTTTGATTAAATCTTTGAATTTCCTTTATTCCGGAATTATATCTTTCGAAGACGAACTGGTCTTCAGGTTTTAAATTGTTTGTAAAAGTTGTGAGTGCCACTTTTTATAATACTTTTTACAAGATCGGCAATAGGCTGATGGGCCTGCAAAATGACACATTCTCCAGTGGCCTTCCAAGTTTCATATTAGTATGACTGTGACGATGTTACATCAGAAAAATAGCTTAGTCATAAAATGGGGTTGTACATACGACTAATGCATTTATAATTTTTTTCTGATAATCCTTTCAGAATTTTTCCAGTAAGTAGATCGTAGCCAGGTGCTTTGTAAGGATTCAAATCTTTTAACATTACGCTCCTAATTTTTCTTATTTTAAATGATTAAACTGTTGGACTCACTTGAAATAATAGCGCAAATGGCCCAAATATTTCAGGTAAATGTCTATTAAATACTAAACATTTTTAACCAACTTCAAAAAGAGGAGATTCTCAATTCTATTGCATGTATATTTTTTTATGGATGTTCGGGCATAACTTCTTTATTTAAGAGCCGATTTAGATGATTCTTTTTTGTTGGAAAGGGAATACCTCAAGGGTGATCCTATTTTTTGGGAATTGGACCTTGGACTTCGAAGATATACCAGGGAACTCCTCAAAATCAAATAGGAAATGTACAGTGATTGAGATATTGGTAGGTTTATGACAATCCAAAAACAAGGTAGGTACCTAACTATGGTCAAGGACGTTCTGGACTAGACTTGGACTGCAAAGTCACAACGGAACTACTTAACCACAAACAGCACAAATGTGGAAATTGAAATTGAAATTTGAAGTTGTTTTTTTTTTGTTAAAAATTGTGCTTATTATTGGTCGTTTCTTGTACTTAGTCCCTTTAGTCTCTTGGTGATTTTCCAAAGCAAATAGTCGAAGAGTAGATAGTCTGACATCTAAATTTTTGATGCAACCAAGTAGGTTTTTAAGTTTGTTTCTTGCTTGATTTGATGTTCGTCCATGATTGGTAGTGTTTCTATAATTTTTATCTTTACTAGCTTGCTAGATTAATCGCTAATATGAGCTCTTGTCCTGTCTTCAAGATGTAAGATATTCTCTTTTAAACAGTACATGTGTTGATACTGGGAGGCAATGGGAGAGTGATCACTTGAGAGGTCCAAACAAGATTTTACTTTAGGGTAATATGAGTTTGGGCCTCTTAAAATACAAAAATTCAGCAAATCAGGTTTTCTTATCAAGCCTGTTGGCCATTAGGTCGGTGGATATAAGGTGTGATGTAATATGTTATTGTCTATTGCACTCCCGGTAATGCTTAGTTTGCAATATTCACAATATTCACCAAAGGTATGTCTCAGTCTATATAAGTGGTGTCTATAATGTTCCAGGTTGTTGATGTCTTTTAGGGGACAGTAAGATGTTGAGATAGTTAAGAAGCCTTTCCAATTTACAATAAATCTTGAGATAGTTTGAAAATGTTTCAGACAAGGAGCTCGTAGTGTTTTATTGTACTTCCTATTACAATAACAGTACCAGCATGCGCCGTCCCAGCTGGATGTTGTGTGGCGTATATATTAGATTTCGGTATTTTTAAATAACTTTTGTTCGTATAGTACGATTCAATTATTAACAGAGTATCTATATTATGGAAGCTTAGAAAAACTTTTAGCTTATTTTATGTTGCTTCAATCCAATGGCGCTCCAAACAGCTAATTTTGCTCCATTTGAACTTTTAGCATTTTTTAAATTCATTAGTCGTTTGAGAAGGCATTTACAACTTTTGTTGATTGATGTCACTTACTATTTGGGCATGAGTAGGATGATTTAATTAAATGTGTTTCGTTGAATAGTGCTGTGGTGATTATAGGTGTTTATTTTTTAGGGGTGGAAGCATTTTTATCTGTAGTTCCTTGTAGACTAGATTATTTTTATAATTAATGCACGTGAATTTGACTTAACCAAATCTTTGAAAATTTGGCCCTTTGCAATATGGAAGGTATTTGTACTTACTATTACGTGCGTTAACTTATTAGTGCTATAGTTTTCCTTTATGGTGATGCTAATTGAAGAAAATAGAGGGAATGATACTTTAGTTCTTCATGTAATATTTATGACGTTTTAGAAGTACTTATCTTGTACTTAGACTTTGTCATATTTTCAAGACATAAATGATTCGGAAGACTACTTCGCGCATAAAAATGGATAGTGATTTGGGTAATTTCTTAATAGAAAAAACGGTTTCACTAGTGGTTGAGTCATTGTTGTTCTAGACAGTGACTTATAGTCTTACATTGTTTGGACTGTGGATTGTCGTAGTTGCTTTTATGACTTTGTTTGTTGTTATCCACTAGTTGCCATTCCCAATCTTGGAATTGTAGAAGTGATTGACTTTGACGAACGTTTACCTTTTTTATTTTATTTTATTAGGCTGTTGTAGTATGTCTTGTGCATTAAATCTTGGTTAGAAATTGGTTGGCGATGCTTGTTGTGAATGCTGATAATTTTGTAGAGCTGCAGGGCGTTTTGTGGAGACGTACTTTGGTTGAAGTAGTAAGACATAATAGAAGTTTTGTGATTCTAGTACTTACAGTACTAAATGGTTGTTCAAAGTTTTGCACACTGAGTTGATAATACAGGTTTCACGATGCTAACAATAACTGAAAATACGAAATTTGCATGGAAATATTGACTCGGCCATAGCAGAGATTTATCGAATTCTGTACATTAAAAAATGTTGCCATTAAACTCTTGCCCTTAAAAACAAGCATTTCAAGTCAAAACGTACCCTAAACGACTCGAGTTTTTTATTATTAAACATAAATTTTTAGAAACCTTTTGATCCGCTTTTAAATTAGTTGATTGCGTTAAAAATGTTGTTTATAACCAAAACACGAATAAAGTAGAACTGGTGCCGTTAGAAAAAGATTTAGCTTATGGAGGAATTACACCGTAAAATGGTCGAAAAATATTAAATTTAGATTTCACTATCTTTTGGGAGCTTGCGGAACTTTGAGTTTGGAGCAAATGTATTAAGGGAAATGTAAAGAAGATGGAGAGTGATGCGAACAGTTTCATATGTACACAAGAAGTGAGGAGCAAACATTTAAAATAAAAATTTGTATTATGGCGAAGAATACAAATTTCATCTACATTAACATTAAATTTTTATCTAAAATAAAAACATCTATATTTAGTTTCAATTAAAATATAATATTTTATAGAATAAAAGTTTACTTTGAAAGCCTGTTCCTCCATTTGCTTGTCTATACTTTTAATTTCTTCCGTCTTATGTCTATTTAAGAAACGGTTATAGTTTGTTGCTAATCGAACCTTATCAAGTATAGTTATAAAGAGAAGCTCGGTCCCATTTTTTTTCCAAGCTTTGGTGTATTCTTTTAGCAATTGTGGCGGTTTATTTGTTATTTTTCTAGCACTGTAGCCTACTGTAAAAATGTTTTACTTTTCTTCTTAACCCAAAAGGTAAAAGAACCGAAACTTTTAATTGCATAAGTTACTTTTTTTATGATATGTAATTTAGATCATACAGAAATATAATGTAATTTTTTTTGAAATCTTAAATATCCATTACGAAGGCTTAAATATGCAGTTGTCCATATAAGCTTAGCAAATATGACAGACCATAAAATGAACTGACAATATTTCTAGCATGTCTATTTCCTTTCGAAGAATTCCACAAACCGTTACATTGTCACTTCTGTGGTTGTGCGTTCCAAACCATTATCTGAGCATTTGCATTTACATTTGAAGATCCTCAGCGTCGAATTGATTGCTGCACTCCGTTAAAATGAAAACGATAATTCAGGGGAACGTTTCAAGCACCGGGTGATGATGTTCGTTGTTGTGACAGGGAACGAAAAGGCTGAATGCGTAAGCTTTGTATAAATCTAAAACGCCGTGACAACCGGCATAAAGCGGGAATGTTGCCGCGGCTGAGAGCCCGTGGAGCTTCGAGCACTTCGGCCAAAAGCGAGGATGCCGTTACCTCTCTAGAAGCGAACCACTTCAAAATCGGTTTTGTCAGTTGTATGATTTTTTGTATGTTGCTATTTGTTATTTACATTATATAACATAAAAACTACGGGTACAGAGCAATTTGAAATAATTAAAATTTAGTCGAATGAAAAATCACCTGGGTTATAGCAAACACTTCTTTTTCGTAGCTTTTCTTAACTATAGGATCATCGAGGTAAATTCCTAAAATGAAAATAACATGAAATTGCAAGAAAAATTAAATTTATTTACCTGGAACTTAGCATTATTCAATGTAACCCCCATCAAAGGCCATGACCTTCTCGATCCGGGACTTAAACTTGCTGCAGGCCAACACAACTTTCTCCTTGTCCATAAGTGTCATTACCTCCGTGATGGAGGCCCTTAAGCTATCTTTGGTGTTACGTCGCCTCTTATTGACGTTCACCTCGATCAAGCCGCACATGTAGCAGGGCTGGAGTATGGCCACAAGTCGTGGAACCAGTGGTACTACAAATTGTATAGTCATGCCTGAGCCTTTCTTACCTTGTGGACTGAAACGGAGTCTTGCTGGAACACGTACTTCCGCCCAGTGGCCACCTTCTTTACCCAGGGCTGTCAGTGGTTTTTTTCAGGTCTTTCTCAAAGAAGTGGGGCTCCTTAATATTTCTTTCGCTGCTAATAAGTCTCAGCACCACCACAGATGCGAAACATTTTGTATGCGTAAAGGTAGTCACTCCAGAGGCACTTTTGCAGATCCAACGGACATTTTGGTGATTCATCTTTCTATCCTGGATAAAGTTCTTTTCCTCCGAAAAGAATTTCCGAAAGCCAACGCTATCGTGCCTGATGTTGTTGGGATTTTAACTTCCTGTCCATCTTGTTCTCAGTTAACAATTGGCGGTTCCGCAGGACGAAATACTTGTAGTACATCGCCACGCCCACTCATTTTGTCAGATCAGTGATGCTCCGCCCAGGATCCTAAACGATCTTCCTTTTCATTTCCCGAACGAATTCAATTCGCTGAGTTGCCCTGTCAACAGTTACCTCCTCCAGGTGATCAGATTTTCTGTATTTATTGGTTACGTCAGAATTTTGCACATTTTAATAACCAAACTACGAAATAATTCCTATCAGTGATTTTCTGGTAATTTAGAGGGAGATAAGCGTGAAGCTCCAAATTATAGGATTCACTACGTTCAAACCAATAATGAAGGAGAATTTTGTGAAAGCTACTGTAAATAATTAAAGGTAGTTTTATTTCAGTGAAAGATTTAGTTAGCAGAATTTTGTTCAACTGAGTAAAGAGACAAGAACGACATCTCATTTGTAATTTCCATTTGCAATAAAGAAGGTCATAGAACTTTTTTAGTGCCTTTATATTAAACTATCTGAATATATGCTGCAGTTAATCATATTTGTACTTCTGAAGGATGAATCTGAAATATTGTCTGTTATGTCTTCGCCAAATTCAATTTTGTTTCTGACAGGTAAAACAATATGAATTCAGATTTTTTACTATGTAATGATGACGAGTAATTTCTTCGCTTGAGTGTTGCGTCTTTCGTGTCAAAATCTTGTAGAACTCTTTCTGGGTTAGCATTCTATGTATTGGTATATAATTGATACTTGATAACTGTCGTCTTCATCATTTTGTATGGTCGAGATCAAGTATCAGATGGAGCCAAACGGGCTGCAGCGCAGGTCTTCCACCGCCGGGATTTACTTAATCAGCCTTATTAGCCAGGAATTCTTAAATGAGACCCACAACGACGCACGTGCCTCGGATGAAAGGTTCGGCCTGGAAGGCATTAATAAGCTGTCGTTCATTACCGTAAATGCCTCACCTATTTCGCCTCTGCGCGGCGGGCCGGTCCATTTTTCTAAAATTAAACGCCCGCGACGCTGCCGGGGTATTTCCGTGCGCACGCAGGTTCATCGACTCCGGGAATCTCCCTCATTACGCGGATTTGGCCCTAATTTGGGGCCGAGGCTACACTACGCTACGCGGGACGCTCCACCGATGCCCCGACTCGTCCCGCGGACGCCAATTAAGGCGCGACCAAATGAAGATTAAAAATCCGGAGGTTGTTAAGACGGGGCAGCGCTCAGAACAAAGATGTAGCGCCGTTTATTAGCCGGTTAATTTAGTGCGGCCTGATTGTTTTATTAGCCAATAAGGTTGCTGTCAAGTTCAGCCCCAACTGGCATTTATTGTAATGCAGTGCACTTAGGCTCTCCGCGAGCGGAGGAAGTAATCATCAGTCTACGGAAAGGGCTCTTAAGGAGCGTATTAATGCATAAAACGAATCAGAAATTCAATTTACGCGAGTAATAAGCCTAATTCCTGTATTAATTGGTTGCTAACCGCGTAGCTTAGGAATAAAATTAAATTGGTGGGTTGGTTTGAAGTCTTGGGTATAATTCCGCTAGTGAGATGTAAAATTTATAAAGAAATTGTTGTAGCTAACTTAAAGAACAAAAAAATTCAGATTTTTCTATTCCATGACGGTTCGTCTACGGATGTCTACGTGATTAGTTATGTATGTTTTTCAGAGCTTTTTAACAGATCTTCTTTATTGAGGTATGGGTATTATATATGGTCTACCCCGGAAATATCTAATCAATGTTAATATAATGAGAACAGTTTGCACGGCTGCGATATGACCTGACATCTGATGGGAGTGTACTAAAATGCGCGTGCGTGAATGAGGACGAGTTTACTGGCCGGCTCAGTTGTAAGTTAGGCAAGTGGTATATGATTGTTGCATTTGCAATAACTAAGAAAATAGAATACCCAATCTGTATCAAATGTTTTGCGAACCTGAATCATTTTCCTGCAGAAACTATTCGGATTGCTAAGGTTTTTGGGGAATCTAATGAGCGTTGTACGAATAAAGGTCATGAATTTGTTAGCAAGGGTCTACTTTCTTAAAGGACATCTAAAAATGTTGCAGGTTCCGAAAGTTAGAAGATGAATCACCCTTAAATCACATTTGCGAGGGAGAAGATTTTAGAGCTTTAGAGATTTAGGCCAATACGAGACAATTACTTGCGAATTTAATATAAGACTCCACAGAATGTCTTGAACAGTGAAAACCACACTGTGATCGTATTCTTCTACATTCTCTTCCTTGGTTGCACTGTTTTTATTATAGTACAGTTGCGAGGACATTCTTTATAGCTCTTTCCAATTTAAATATGTTGGTTTGTTTGATGTGATTTGTGTTATATTGCTATTATTATCTTGTGGTTCGTATAACGTGATCAAATTGTTTTTCTCACATTAATAGTGTTTTCTGGTGTTTCAAAATATTTTTATCTAAAAGTCGTCTTTTTCATCTTTTCGATTTATAAAGAAGAAAACCTTGAATATTAATAGATTTTATGGTAAAGCATTATTGTGCTTTTAGTTGCGTTAGTTTATCAAAAAGGAGGAGGTGGGAGTGCAGAAGAATATTTGGTGATTATTTGCTATCTTAGTGAACTTTAAGCAATTATTTTATAGGGATGATTGTATTACGAAAGTATTTGGAAATAAATTTCACCCTCAGGAACTCGACTATAACCTCTGAATTCATTTTTACCAATTTTAAAAATTGAACATTTTTAAATACACTTAGCAAGCTCATGAATTATTTTATCGAAATGTTTTTAGGGCTGGTTTGCTCTATTTACTCTAAACAACGTGTTTAAAATTCTTCTAGTCTCCTTTTTACACCATTTGGAACTGCACAAACTTCACGCACAAATGTATATAAATTAACTCGTGAGCGTACAAAACATCTAAATATGTCGTATTCCGAAGGTGATGACGAACCTTTTCGCACCACAATCGTTCTTAAGGAATAACTGCTCCTATAATGAAAGAAGCTAAATAATTACCAAATTTACAAAGAGAGCAGCAGTATTTTGTGAGTTTTTATACGAACCAACCGACAATACGTATATTTGCTATACTGAGAATTTCTTTCACACTTTTATGAGGTTTCTTTAATTAAACCGAACCTCTTTCATACCTGTTGCGCAAACAGTATGTCTCCGTAAGGTTTTGTTCCTGTGAAACCATCGTTACTTTTAAAATAAATGAGTGACAAAATAATGATTCAAAAACGGTAATGGATTGTGGTTGTCGTAAACGTATGATGTACCTAATAACATCATTTAAGAACCGAACAGAAGTTGCAGTAATTTGTAAAAAGCTTGCTATTTTACGTTTTATGATTTAATTCTAGAAGTTAGGTACGGAGTCAGTGGCGTACATAGTGTGGAGAATTAGGATTAGTTACTCTTGGAAGAGATCTCAAAAGGGATGTGAAAAATTTTGTTTTTTAAGAAATGAGCATGCACAGCATACTTGTTCGGACAACACTAAATAGTACATTTCGAGAAGTTTAAAAAAAAATTACTATAATAGTATAGTAATTGAGCTGAGCACGAATCGTTACTACGGTACATGCACGACGTGCAAACACGAATTGATTCTAGTCAAATAACTGGATCTGAAGAAGTATTAGATTGAGAGAACTTAGAAGACATATATCAGAAATTCTGGCGAATTTTAAAGTCCTGTTGCATACTTGACCATTAGACTTATCACGGTTTCTCGTTAAAATAGCTATTTGGTGAATTGAAGACAAAAATTAAGGATCCGGAAAAAACTAGAGTGGGTATCATTAAAGAATTTACTAAATTTTCGCCTGTAGAAGTCAAAGCTACCATGGGACAGAAAATATGTATGATGTGGGGCTTCACGCAAGAATTAAAAATACAAACTCATCAGCTCATCTTGAAATTCTGCTAATTAATTACTCCGTTTCAAAAAAGAATAGACAGAATTTTGCATCTGTATGTTTTTTAGTTATATTTCTCAGAGGGTACTACTGAAAACTATCTATTCTTAAAAAATACTTTCAAAAAGTTTTATCCAACTCGGTGGCCTAATTTGAGTTCAGCATGCGATGCTCTTCGTAATGGCTGTTTTGATGATTTCAAAACATTGATGTATTTTACTCTAAATAGTAAAAAGCGGAAAGAAATTTTTCAAGCAAAAACAAACATCACATATTGGAAAATTTTGTTCCATGTAGATCATGTTGATACTAAAATTTATGTGGGCGAACCAAACATCAACCGGAAATATTTTTTTAATTCCTTGAAGCATCATAATAGGCATAATAAAGTAATTTACTACACAACCTCCTCACTTAGAAACATATTTTTCCCGGCGAAGGGGCAGTTTTTTATTCCTCTATCGTGATATCAGCTAATCGCGCATGAAGTATTCAACAGCAATATCTGGTCTCTAAGTACTTCTATTAGTGTTCTAAACAAATGTCAATTGCAGGACTATAAGTTCGGTTATAGAGAAGGTATTTCAGTATAGTCCAAAACAAATTCTCAATTTTTATCGAGCTTAGGAAAGATAACATCTCGGATTGGAAATTCACGTTTTTTCCATATTTCCAATTTCAGTAACTCTTAATTGACAGTCATTCTCGAGAAGGTGGCGAACTAGGCAACGGTTCTTAGCAACGTCGGTGACCTTCGTTTTGAATTGCTTTTCTTCTAAAAATTTTCGTCACGCATACAATTAAGGATTTGTCTTTGAACTGTGTTTTAAGCTTTTTTAAAATTTCGGGTTGTTTTGGGGCTTCTGTCATAAGAAACTTAATTACAATCCATTGTGTAACGGACGAAGGTACTTATCTCTCTGATATTGTGATACGGACTAAATAAGCACTAGTGTAAGATAGGGGGGGGGGGGAGGTTCCTACTTAGAACGCTCAGAAGTCGTCGCCTCTCGTTTTGCTCATTTGTTATAAAAATAAATTTAAGTTTGTATGATTCATCTTGTACATTAAAAATATTTTGTCGTTGTAAAAAAATAACAAAATTGAAAGAAAAATGATCCACAATGTATCAGATTGGTAGAAAATTCAGTTTAATTTAATGCTTCCTTAGAAAACGATTGTATTATTGACAGTGGCAAACAATTTCAAGTTGAAGTGTTTAACTACAATTTGGATGTAGTGAAGAATCGGCTTAATATACTATTCTAGGTTATAAGTGAAATATGTGCGAATTTGGAACGTTTAAGGTATTTGCGTTTAGTTTCTTCAAGTGATGAAATTTTAGAAACAAATACCTACTAAAAGTTGCCTATTTGATATTATTCTTAATTTAGATTCACAGCTGATAAGATTAAGAGTATATTTTGCAAACTATATTAAGCAAGACGTTGAAGAATATTAGAGTTCGAAAAACTGTATTGATCCGATGTTAAGATTTACATGATTTCCTTTACGTTACCCTAATATTGATCGCATCAGCTGAAGGGTCATTTTCCAAAATAAAAATCAAGAAATCCGACTTAAAAATATCAGGTTGCAGAACCACCTGAGCTTCTTACTAATAATTTTAATTCAAAGGGCCAATACACGAAAAATAAATTTGGACCATGCAATCGTACAATTTGGAGATGAACGGTCATGAAAGAGACTAATTTAGCATCTTTACATATATATTTCGAATTTAACCTAAGTTATTACATTATTTTGAGTTTGAATTTTTCGTTGGCCATTCCGGTTTCTCTCTTATTGTTGATTACTATGTTGCTGTGGCTATAGTGCACTTGTCATACAAGTTTAAAGAGTTTGACTCTCTTCAGCATGCGCAATAGGTTTTGATTGTCTAGAAGTAGAACAATTTTTACCTTAGAATGTTTATAAAACGTCTCTCCGTATTTTCTAAAGATTTTTTTCATTTCTTCTTTAACTGTTTTCATCTGAAGTTTCTCGTGTAAACCACGAATATTTACTATATTCCTTAATACTAGGCTTTCAATTTTTAAAGCCAAGCGTAATTACTTTCTTTGGTGCAGCCCATAGTTGAAGCTTTACTGGTTTAAGAACCTGCTTGTAGACCAGCACTTTGTTTATAATAAAAAGCTTAGAGTTTCGACGTAACAGTTAATATATATTTTTATATTTTAATTTTAATACCTATATTTTTTTATGCGATTTGTTGTTAGTAATCATATTGTTATTCAGTTCTATCGAGTGAGAATTATTTTTCTTATTTGTAAAATTGGTGTGTGAGTATAGTCCATATGTTTGTGTTCCCAACTGCATTTTGGGAAAGTAGCTGATGTTTTTCTATGGTGTTTTTACTACTCAAACTGATACAGTACTAGCACAAGTATATGTTTTTGAAGCATTTATTATTTTAAGCAAGGCTATTCTTTTCTTTTTCTGTTTGTTGTGATAATTATACAAGGTTTAATAGGAAAAAATGGATTTTATTCTTTTTTCTAATAGGTTATATTCTTCAAAATACTTCCCTTATGTAGCTGCACACCGATAGAGGCGGGATTTTCCTTTTGTTCGTAGTGGTCGTAGAAGGCTTTTGATGGAATGCCTTCGAACTCGTCGGTTATAATCATTTGATATTATCGTAAGTATCAAAATGGCACCCTTTCAAATTATTTTCAGTTGGGGAGACGAAAATTTGAGATTTGGCGAGTTCGAGGGCTGAAGAACCACAGAAATGTTCCTTTATGCCAAACATTTGTCAGCGCACACCTTTTTCATAGTCAAATACTATGTTAAAACCTGATGGGCGCTAAACCAATTCAAATTTAACTGTTTTCAGCGTCAACTAACAGCCAAAATTCGGAAGCACAACGTTGCTCAAACTTGCCAGCTATTTACGCATCGCACCTTCAAACACATCACTTCAGACACTCCCAACAATCACGTAACATCTACCTCAAGAGTTATTCTAACTACATGCGAAGTGGAAAGCAGTACTGTTGTCGGTTCATGTATAGTGTTGCTCGTCCCAGAATTTCTCTGGTAAAATAATAAATCTCACCAAAGAGAAACAGATATTGTCCAAGTTCATATCATAGTATTATCAATAATCAAATCTGCCCCTCTTGTCACACAATAAATGTCTATGCGATATTCCAATTCGCCTAAGACATATTATACCATTTTTCCCTTGGGGAACATAATGCAGTCTCACAACTAATCTAGTGTTGTTGGTAATGGTACCATGTAAATAAAGTCTTAACAAGCTTCTAAAATAAAAAAATCACAAGCACAGGGAACCGGACTGTGAAGAAAGTTCTAGTGTGTTTCTAACGTAATACAAAAATATCTCGCATGTAAATCTTTGGAAAATTTTGCGACTACGATTGAGTATAAAATCACTTCGTTTACAGTTCTTTTAATATTTACAGCTGGAAATACCGATCTCCTGATCCAACATACATATATATATATATTGAAGCGATATCTAGAAAAAGGAGTATAGCTCCTTCTTTTCTTAACATTTTTCTATAATATTCTTTATACGATCTGCTTGATCAACCGTGGCATGTTTGTTACGAAATCCAAACTAATGCTCGCCGAACAGTCCTTTTGAGTATTCTTAAAAATAGTTTTTCAAAGAGCATTTATATATTTTTTGGCTTTGGTATTAAAGTATTAATTTTCCTATTTTTCACAAGACTAGTACTCAGCATTTAGGTCTAAAAACTGCATTTATTAGATTCAGTTTTCTATTACTTAATTCGAATTTGCTTCCTTAGTTACTGTTGTCCCTTCCTTCTTTTATATGTTTGTGGCCTTTTCTTGAAATTGTTTTTGGTACTTCTTCAGTGAATAGGTCGAGTATTAGATTTCTTTTTGTTTAATGTCTTCTTTCATTTCTTTCTAAAAATCTATTTTCTTCACGTATGACTGATATTTATTCCGTCGGTCTATTTAATCTCTTTTTAGCTTTTTCAGGTGAATAATTCGGATTGTATTTATCATTTATTTATTTAAATAGTTATTATTTAGAGAGCACGACAGCCGCGACGTAAAGGCCTCGGCCTGCCAGACTAACGCGCGACGGGCCCTGGGTTCGACTCCCAGGTCAAAAATAACGGCAAAACATCGAGTGCTCTCCGGCCATCATACAAACACCTTTGGCGGTCGTTAAGTACATTCTCCTTCTTCTAACGGGTCAGACTAGCCACCTGCCCGGGGTACGCCCAACATGGCTCATAGTACTACACGAAATGTGTAGTTAGAAACAGGCTAATAGCCCATATAAGAGTAGAAGAAGAAGAAGAAGAAATAGTTATTAGATTTATTTCTAATTTCTTTGATTTATTTAATTTATTTTCATTTTTTTACTGTCAGTTTTTACACTTTTTTCTGGCAATTTCCTTTTACTATTTATCCTAGCGTAAAGGCTGTAAAAACATACCCAGGTGCGGATGCAAATTCGGACCACAATCCTGTAGTCATGAATATGTATATTAGATTGAAGAAAAGACGACAACAACAAAACCAAAATAGTTACATAAATACACGAAGGTTACAACAACCAGATATACGAAATTCTGCAACTAAGATGATAAACCAAAACTTCCATAAAATGCAAGAAGAAAATATTAGTAATTTAGATAAGGAAACAAAATGGTCTAAAATAAAAGAAACAATAGTAACGACACAACAAGAAACCTTGGGAGAACACAAAAAACAGATGAAGCAGAAGTGGATGACAGAGGAAATCTTAGCGCTAATGGACGAAAGGAGAAAATTTAAAAATAAAGATGAAATAAAGTATAGAGAAATACATAACATTATTAGAAGCAAGATACGTGTAGCAAAGGAATCCTGGATGGATGATAAGTGCAAAGAAATAAAAAAGTATGAACGTAAGTATGACAGCTTCAATGTTCACAAGAAAATAAAAGAAATCACTGGTATTGCACACAGACAACAATCGAGGATAATGAAGGATGACCAAGGTTCTTTAGTCATAGATACAGAATCAAAGTTAAACTTATGGCAAAAGTATATTAAACAAATCTTTAGAGATCAAAGAGCAGAAGAACGTAGCATTACAGCAGCAGAAAACGCACCAAAAATAACATGTAGTGAGGTCAACCATGCCATAAAAACCGCAAAAGCTGGAAAAGCAGCAGGACCTGATGGTATACACTGCGAACTGTTAAAACTATTAGATGAACAGTCAGTTTCAATAATTGTTGACTTGTTTAACGATATATACCAAACAGGGGTTATCCCACGCGAATGGCTACTTTCCACCTTTGTCCCCATCCCTAAGAAATCCCGAGCGTTTAGATGCGATAAGTATCGACTCATAAGCCTCATGAGTCAGGTACTAAAATTTTTCTTAAGAATCATCCACACCAGGTTATATAGCAAATGTGAAGTGGAAATGTCAAACACATAATTCGGTTTCCGCAACGGAACAGGGACCAGAGAAGCCATATTTGCTCTTAACATCTTAGCACAAAGATCTCTAGATGTAAACCAGGATATTTACATGTGCTTCGTAGACTACAGCAAAGCATTTGACAACGTGAAGCACGATAAACTAGTTGATATTTTGCAGAAACTCAACATAGACCATCATGACATACAAATAATTATCAATCTCTACTGCGGTCAAACTGCAAAAATAAAAGTGGATAACTCTCTCTCCGAGGAAATTAATATTCAAAAAGGTGTCAGTCAAGGGTGTATCCTCTCACCCATGTTATTTAACATTTATTCGAATATATATTCCATGAAGCGTTAGAAGATGAAAGTTCAGGACTAATAATAAATGGGAAATGTATCAATAACATTCGGTACGCTGACGACACCGTTTTGATCGCAAGCAACCTAAAAGACCTTCAGACACTGGTAGATAGAGTATCTCAAACAAGTAAAGAATTTGGGCTTAGTATTAATATTAGTAAAACAAAAATGTTAGTAGTATCTAAAAGAAACACCGCAGACAGTCAGCTGGTCATAGACAATAGGATTATTGAACAAGTTCAAAACTACAAGTACCTTGGCAGGATAGTAAACAAAAACATCACACATAGAGAAGAAATCTTAGCAAGAATAGAACAAGCAAGGGCAGCCTTCATGAAAATGAGAAAACTACTGACTGCTCAGAACCTATCGTTAGCATTAAGGACAAGAATGGTTCGTTGTTACATATTCCCAGTGCTCTTGTATGGTCTAGAAGGTTGGACTTTAAATAAAGAAACTTCAAAGAGACTTGAACCCTTCGAGCTATGGATTTATAGACGACTGTTGAAAATCTCTTGGACCGACCGAATTACGAATCAGCAGGTTCTGGGTAGGATGCGCAAAGAATTGGAGATCTTACCTACCATTAAGAAAAGAAAATTAGAATTCCTAGGCCACATTTCCCGCAATTCTAAATATGAGATATTGCAGCTCATTATGCAAGGCAAAATTGCTGGGCGAAGGAGAGTCGGACGTCCCAGAATCTCTTGGTTACGTAACCTACGAGAATGGTTCAATCTTACATCAGCCGAACTATTCCGAGTAGCTATATCAAAGGTCAAAATAGCCATGTTGATCAGCAACCTCCAAGGGAGAAGCTGAGATTAAGAAGAAGATTTATCCTATTTTTGTTGGATAATTGTTACTATTGTTTTCCTTTTCATTAGCATGATGACTGCTGGATATCCATCATAAAATTTTTAATTTCTTATTCTAGTAGAGTATATTCAGTTTAGTTTTTCGCTGAGTTGCCATTTGAACTTTACGCAGCTACTGTTTTTGTTAGTATTGGGTTAGGTCCTTTGATTGTTCTCTTTTCGCTTAGTGTTCGTAAAATTAATGAGTGGCTCGATATGGGGTCTTCTCTCTTTTGTATTCACTATTTTTCTTGAAATATAGGGATCTGGAAGCTCTGGGATTTTATTTATGTTTGATTTGAGTACTGCTTGATAAAGTTGTTTCCCCTTTTTTATTAATATTAGTCATAAGCTCCAATGAATATGTATGGTATTAAAGTCTTCTTCAACAATAAATGTCTCATTTAGTATATTGAAGAAGCTTAACTACTCTTTTTACTGTATTTGATGCTTTGGTGACCAATATATAGCTGCCAGTAATTCCATACGTCTGTTTCGATGCATGTACTAACAGCTTGTATTTTTCTGTTTCATATTTTTCTCTTTTATTATGGATTATTGTCGTGTTTTGTTGATGTGGAGTCTAATAATTATTAACATAAAATATTAATTCTTATTGTTAGTATTTTATAAATATTTTTAATTAATAGCGAAAACAAAATTTGGGCATTACAGAGGAAGACAGTAGACAAAAAGAAATAAAACTGGTGCTCACATGAATAAATAATGGCAAAATTGCAAACCAATTAATAGTAACTACTCTACGAGTGCTTAAAAGGCAGAAAAAATTATGATTGTTGCACATTAGCTAGATTTTGGAAGCGAATTTTGTTTCAGTTTATCCGTATATTTTACCAGTAATAATTATGAGAGTTTTTGTTAGTTGCTCTGTTAATTTTATATTTCTTTTACTCTCTTGTGAACGTTATTTATCTTCTTTCTTTTTGCTTATTATCCCTTAAAATCATGTCTAGCATTATTTCTTCATTTTCTTGACATATCACTAGTGTTTACACTTTTTGTAACAATTCTAATTCATTACATTCTAATTATTTTTAATATCGTTACCGCAGCTTGCAAATTCCACTGCTGGAAACATCTGCCTTTAAAATTCCCAGACCAATTTAAACTACTAGACACATGAACTGAAACAGGTGGCAGTCTAGGGAGTGAGTTGCGCGAGCACGCTTATAGCGAAAGTTGTGGTTTTTGTAGACTGACAGTTGGCATCGTTGTAGTGCAATGTGTGGCAGCTGTTTCGCCTCGTAAAGGACTTGCTCTTCTCAAGCACAGCCTTGCTGCTGAACATAAATTTTACAATTTTACTTTCAATATAACTCTTAAACTTAATTTAAAGATGCGCGGAAAATTCGTTCAGCTTCTGAGAAATAAAGAAAGAATTCATTCCAGAAGAACGTTCATTTGCAGTATAATAATTTTCAAAACTTGATGTACAATTTAAAAACAGATATTTCAGTTGTCCTAATTCTAAAATATTATGTTGCATATTAAACCAACATAAAAGAAGATATTTGGTAAATAATAATAACGTATGCTGAAAACGATAAAAAAAAAGGAAAATAGAAATACTTCCGGAAATCATAATGACAAACAAGCTAAGAAGGAGATAAGGTGATCAATGAAAACATTGAAATTTTAGAATAGAAAACAACAATGAAAGTGTAATAAGAAATGGAACGAGAAGGGGATGTAAAAAATTAATAGTCGTCAGTAACGTAATATAAGGGATTGAAACATAACAAAAATAGGCTTCTTGCTATTAAGTAACAAAGAATAAAAATACAAAATTGTTAGATAATTATCTAATAAAAAATAAACACACCAACAAAAAACTAAAAGTTCATTAAGTAACTAGAGTATAATTATTTTATTTGCATATAATGTGATAATAGCCAGTAATCAAAAACAATATTGTAGGTGAAGCAATAAAAAAAAACCTGAGCAAAACGAAACATTAATTATAAGAGAAAATAAAATACGTAATATTACGAAAGCAGTTTATAAGTTTATAGCTTCAAGTATTTTGGAAAAACCACTGAAAGTAGTGAAGAACAAATAAAGAAATTAATAAACAGGCAGAAGAAGAACAGAGAACGTTTAACATTTTAGAAAGAAATTGCAAAGCGAATAACAGTGGAAATTGTAAAAAAGTACCTAAAAGCTCAGAAGCAACATTTTTGGAATAAAATAAGAAGCACACAGAAAAAAACACAAAATCAGAAATAAAATTAGAAGAGGGAGACTAAAGAAATGTAAAATATTACATAGGGGACAGAAGGGGGAGCTAATTTTTGTAATTTTATAATTTCTTGTATCAAATACACAAAATACATAACAAAATTAAGATTCCGTCAGTGACACAATGTAATAAGTTTCAGACTTGAAACGTCTACTGTTTCTGTGTCACTTAGATCAGAGATTTTCAGCTGTTTCAGCTGCTTTAGCCGCTATCTGCACTCCCCCATATTGCGAAAACACATTGCGGAAGCGCCGGCAGTCCGAAATGGAGCGTTCAAATCTGAAGCATCCACTCCACTCCGAATTGCCCTAAAGCATTTTAAGAGGCAGTTGCAGTTTTGTTGTTAATAGCCCGGTTTTTTGCTTTCCAGGCTTGTGCGCCCCGGTACGTGTGGTTCACGAACAGCCGGGAAGAACGGCGGGACCCCGTGGGAACCTGCTACATCGCGAAGGACGACTTCAGGACGTTTTCGGAGTACTCGCCGTGCAGAACATGTAAGTGCACACGTTCGGACTTATTTTTGGCGGAGTGATGCGCTCGGCGGCTGGCGTTGCCTGAAATTTGTATGGAAGTGTTTGTTTGTTCGCGATTGCGGCTTTGGCTGTGGTTACGAAGTGATAATGATACCACTGGCATGCAGAGCGCCTATTCGGGTGTGCCTTTAATAAGTAACTGCATTTAAATTGACGGACGACATCCGACATATAAACAATGTTGTTTTTGCCGTCATTTTAATTAGCTATGCTAACTAGTGATTTTTCAGAATTAAAAAGTCTTTGGAGTTTGTTATCAAAAAAACAAAATAATAATGATGACCACACCCTAATCCTAATTTAATTTCTTTTAATCAACACTCAATCGCCAAGTACAATGTACAAGGAACAAAATACAAATTAATAATTTATTATTTTCTCTTTCTATTATTGTTTTTTATAATGATTTTCTTTCATATAATTATAATACCGAAAATGAAAGTGAAAAAAAACTACTTGATGCAAAATTAAATTACATCCCTGAAATTCAATAATGAGAATGAGGTGGAAAATACAGAAAGAGGGGAAATACCAGACAATAACTATGAGATTTCTGATCAAAACTAACATGAAGATGACATACGTTTCAGTAGACTTCATATCGACTACGGTTTTGAACGAAAACCGGTCACAACCAGAGGTTCTAATAGTAGAACCTAAAAATTTCATGACTAAACAAAAAACGGTGAATTATAATTTTTTTTGGCAAAATAACAAAAATAAACAAATAAGATATAATGGCATTGCTGCGATTACCTTTTTTCAGCATAAATGTTACCTTAACGATTGATCTAAATTTATCAGAACAAAATCCCCGATCTCCTCGATTTCTTCGTCATTAATGGAATATCACCAAACTACATGGGCATCTCCCCAAGCTACGACCTTTCCTTAGACCACTCCCCGATCATAGGAACTATAAGCTCAAGTGTCCTAATCAAAAATCCCCCCGCACGGATCCATAACGCTTCAACTGACTGGGATTTATATCGCCAAATTCTTCATGAAGGCATTGACTTGAAAGTCAGTTTAAAAACCCCTCTCGAAATCGATACAGCAGTTACCAAATTCAATTCTCTGCTAACAACTACAGCACAGCAAACTACCCCGCCTAAAGTGCAGAGAAAAGTCAACTCATACACACATGTTCCTCTAGAAGTTAAACTTCTAGTTGCCCAAAAGTGGAAAGCCAGAGCCAAATGGCAAAAGAGCCATTATCCAGTAGACAAAACAACCCTCAATAACCTTGGAAATCAGCTTAAGGCGAAACTCAAATTCTTGAGGGAAGATTCGTTGAATACCTACCTCTCAACCATAAACCGATATGACAACTCAATATGGAGACCAGTCAAATCATCTTTAAAACCCCAAACCACATCCCCATCAATATAAAAACTACCTCCATCTCTAGGATGGGTCAAGAGTGACAAAGGCGGATTTGTTCGCTATTCACCTATCTGGAGTATTCCAACCATATGATGAACCACCCAACGTTAACCTCCCAGACCAACCGACACCTGAACCGAATATACCTCCCACACCACTAATAACACCAAAGATTGTAAAATCTGAAATTCAGAGATTAAATCTCAAGAAAGCACCGGACAAAATTACACCGAAAATGCTCCGTGAGCTTCCACGAAAAGGAATAGTTCTGCTGACGTACATATTTAATGCTATACTCCGACTTCAATATTGGCCGAAAGAATTTAAGATCGCAGAGATAATACTCATCCCTAAACCAGGTAAAGATCCCAGGTATGCGTCATCAAAGCGCCCCATAAGCCTGTTACCAGTTTGCTCCAAACTCCTTGAAAAGTATGTCTTACAAACCTTAGACCCAGAATTTACGGCAACTAACTGGATCCCTGATTATCAATTTGGCTTTCGCCGATACCATTCTATCATACAACAGTGCCATCGCATCACGCAAGAAATTAACACAGCATTTGAACAGTCAGCCTACTGTATAGCTATTCTTTTGAACATTCGCCAGGCGTTTGATAAAGTCTGGCACAAAGGACTCAAACATAAAATACACCAAATCTTACCCCCTCAATTTCATAAACTTTTCGACTCCTATCTAACAGACAGAAAATTTCGAACACACGTTAACGACGAAGTATCTCCAGTGTACCCAATCCAATCTGGGGTCCCACAGGGTAGCGTTCTGGGTTCCTTTCTTTATACGTTATATACCTCAGACCTTCCAACCTCCCCAACCACTACTATAGGAGCATATGCAGATGACACAATTATACTTGCGAGACTTAAACCTCGCTGTGGAATATGTCCAAACTCACCTCAGCTTACTTGAAGACTGGCTCCAGCGCTAGAACATTAAGGTAAATGAGTCCCAATCTACTCATGTGATCTTTACTCTTCGCAAAGGGATATGTCCTCCATTACATCTTAATAACATCGAGATACCACAATCCCCCCATCAATGAAATACTTGGGTCTACACCTGGACAACAAGCTCACCTGGAAGGAGCACATTACTAAGAAAAAAAACATATAGAGCTCAGATTTAAAACCCTTTACTGGCTACTAGGCCGACACTCCCCATTATCCCTCTCTAACAAAATTCTTATCTACAAAACCATCATTATACCAATCTGGTCCTATGAAATAGAACTTTGGGGCTGTGCTAGCAAGACTAATCTCGCAATCATGCAACGAAGTCAATCTAAAATCTTAAGATCTCTCGTTGATTCTCCCTGGTATATCACCAATCAGATGATACACGGCGACTTCGGCATCCCGATGCTCAATACGGTAATACAGGTCAAAACCAGGAAACATCTTGAAAAACTTACCACTAATGACAACCTTCTCCAAGAACTTCCACATCTTCAAGTCATTAGACGCCTCAAGCGCCCTTTGCCTACAGACCTCCACTGAAGAGGATCCCACATGGGCCCAGTACTAGTCACTGGACGGGCCCTCATCATGTCAATTTATAAACCAAAATATTATTAATGAAATACAATGTATTCTGATTGCTAATGTAATAAAAAAAAATCTAAATTGATCTGGAAACATTTATAGATTATGAGTGAGGAATAATTTCAATTCTAAGTTTTCTGTGGTTTGACATTAAAACAAACGGAAGATTCTGTTGCTCGTATCAGGGAAACATGGGATTAGCTTATACTGAACTGTATTAAAATACAAAAACCCAGGGTTTTTTGGTTGCTACCCACTTGGAATGTATATTTCTAATAAATCAGCGAAGTATGGGCTCAAAATAATGATTTTGTGTGGTTCTAGTGCTAAATATATGACGTTGTCTTTTACAAGGGCGAGGGTAGAACACGAATGACGTTTATCTTGGAATTGACTACGTAAAAAAATTTAAAACTAGTTTATGGGTCACACGGAAATGTCATTATGCGCAAGTGGTTCGCGTCGGTAAATCCTTATAAATTAAGAATTTTGGAAGAAAATTCCACTACGATGATTGGACATAAAACGGTTCAAGGTCTTGGTCCTCGTATTATATATGCCCAGAAAGAATAGAAATGTAATTCTGCTGTCATCTGCTCATAATGTGTCAAAGATGTCTAAATTTGTTGAATATTATATTGAAGTAAGAGTGTAAGGCAAACAAATCTAAAAACGATTATCACATCCTTTCCAAAAATCTTTGCAACTAAAACCTCCAACAGTTAAATTGTTCCTGCTAAAGCTTCAAGAATCGTTTGAAACATTTGTCTATCAAAGAAAATAAGGATGACCATTGCGTACTACTTTAAATTATATTTTCTGGGCCATTTTATTTATATTTCAAAAATATGTAATACATTTTATTTAGAAAAGTAATCAGTTTGTTATTATTTACATCTATTTTGTAAATTCGTCAATTTTAGAATGCGATAACAAAACATAAATATAAAACGCGATAGCATTCTAGGATTAAGGTCATTGTGATGGCTAAGATGCGAACGGACTCGGGTTAACTCCTGGGCTCGGATGCCGGGCGGGTGGCCTACGCAGTCACTACAAATAATTGAGTACCACCTGCGTTCACTTCGAACAAGGGGATAATGCAGTCGTCTAAGGCACGGTGGGTGAATATATGAGAACCTCAACTTCTCAGTTTGCGAGCCACGCGGAACGAGCCTCACCACCCTTCCAGGATATTCTTTATCAGCCAATTTGCATTTTTTTCGATTTGTTATTCTTATTGCTCTCTTTTCATCGTCATTTTTTTGTGTTATTGTTGACGTTAACATCACCATACCTAACTCATTGTATCAAGTGCAGAATGACATTTTCAAAGTTTAACACTTACAGTTTTGCTGTATAATTCGGGTACGTTTTTTTAATATCGAAACTTTCTAGATTGTGATTAAAATAACAACGTGATTTTTTTTTTATAATATTAGATGAATGTTGGAAGAAATCAATAGCAATGACAGTTTAATCGATTAATTTTAATCCAAATTTAGTTGTGCATAGATTTATAACAAGAAGGGAATAGGAAAGTGGGTAGAGCAACTTGTAATCACTTGCCTGTGCTACTCTATAATTTTTGTAGAACATGCAATTGATTTTAAAAGGTCTGTAAGAACGTTTTTCAAAATCGATAGTCATATATTGTTGTCCGTCCGACCAAAATGGCTTGTTTGCTAGTGATTTTGAAACTGATTGGTCAAAGGTCAGCGTTAGTTTGGGAGACTGCTTCGCCACTTCGCTATACGTTGCAAGCTTTGCAGGTTTATTTTATTTGCTTTCAGTTTAATGTAATGCAACATTAGAAAAGTTAATAAGAATCCATAGATCTGTTCCTAATTTTAACAGCTGAACTTGTTAGGACGGACGGACAGACGAACAACATGAAGTTAGTAAGTGACTCCGCTTCGCTTCGCCACTTAATAATTACTGTATTAATAATTTTTCTCAAGATATCTGACTCAATTAAACTTAATGCTACAAATGATGTATTGATAGATTTCTCGTCAGCAAATTATGTTTCGTTTGACCAAATTGCAGATAAGATGAATGACAAATGTGGATACGCATCTTTTTGTTTAGTATCAGTGAATTTGGTTTATCTTTCACTCTGTTTGGATTAAAGAGTTGAACTGATGAGTTCTTTACTGGAGAATTTTGTTCTGATGATCCAAAGGATCTAAATGAATTGTTGACTTTTTTGCTGGAGGCTGTAATAGCTAAAAATTTTATTATTTTTGTTAAAGTGGTCTCTAACCTCAGATGTTAAAGGATTGTTTTACTGAAATTAATAGAATACTATTGCAAAAGAGATTCTTAATATTTGCAAAAAATATATATTTTTATGCGCGAATTAATGTCAAAAACGTTTGTTGTTTTGATGAAGAAGGGCTCATTTGATCTCTGTACAGGTCTACATTTAAGGCTTTTATATTTGGAAACAGTTTAAAGGGTACAATAGCGTCATTATTTTACCAAACCTATACTATGACTTTCTTGGAAAAATGATACTATCGACCAATTGGCAGCAAATTTTGGCTCCGAGAACGGTCACGATTAACAAGGGAAACCCATTTTTGATCACAACTGATAATATGCTTTCCGGTCACCCAAGGTATTTTCAAACAAGCAGTGATAAAAGTTCAGTCGGCAAATCGCGATGATGAAGGTTTGCCCTCAAAATCAGCCGGAAAGACTCTTCCATTTGAAAAGGTTCGAAACGCAGTTGATATTTAAGGCTGAAGTCACCAAAATGGAAGCGCTGGTACCATTTCGAAACGGTCACCTGGTTCAGAGTTTCTTGCCTTTCGGGATCGCAAATCTCTTTTACAGCACCTTTTGTTGGCAGATCCCATTTTTAACAATAACAAATCAGTACTCGAACTTCAGTCAGAAAACACATAAAAAATTGTTTGACAAGAGTTAAGGAACTTTTATATAACCTGGCGTTCTTGGTTCAATGGAATCAAATTTTGTGCTTGAGATATGTTTTTTTGCAAATTCCTGTCCATTGCATTAAAATTGACGTCTGCATTTTGTTCTATTGAAGTAAATAGTACGACTTTTCCAACAAATTCTACTTCAATGCACTCAATATAGCAGAAATATTTCTGTTTCAATAAATTTTGTCTTGTTTGGACTGAGTCGAAAAAAACTGACTTTCTTTAAGGTTGCCTTTTTAGGATTTTCCTCATTAACTTTAAGTTTCATGAAATGTCTCTTCCAAATTTTTGTTATTTATGTAATAGGAAGTAAAAATAAGTCAGCCATTTTTTTTTAAAGGCGACTGAATCATGTCATACATTTTATTACTGTTTGTGAGTGGTAATATCTTCTGTGACAGATTTATTGGGGTGAATGGGATAAAAGATTTAAATTAATATAAAACAATAGAATCCAATATTATTGGGCCAATTATAGAATGATGTTTTTTATATGGAGTTTGAAATTTAGAATTTCCAAGAAATTTGTCTTTGGCTATTTAGCATTGCTGACATTTGTAATAAGTAGGGTAAGAATACAAAACCGTGTAGTTAAAAATACTCGTTTTTCTCTCCCGTTTCTCCGTTCCTTCCTTCCCCCACTTCCCCACGTTTTTAAGAGCAAGATGTACTATTGAGCTCCTAAACTTACGTCAGCAATTATACTGTAAGAATTATATTTCAATCCCCGTGAATAGAGAAATTATTTGTAGACGCAGTGCTTAATTTGCATGCACGTGACAATCACCCCATTACATTCAAACAAGAGAAGTATGTTAAAATATTTGTATTCTTGCAAACGGTGATTTTATTACCCGTCTTAATAGTAGAGTTAATGTTGTCCTAGGGTGTCACCACTTATCTTTTCCTTTGACGCATAGCATTTAGCTAGCGCCGGCATTGACAATGAATTTATCTTTAATTTCATATCATTTTTTAGGAACTGAATGATATTTACCTCTATTTTCTTTATACTTTAAATTTTTAATCCTCATTCTCTCATTTGATATTTGATTTTCCTTTAGCTACTGTTACTTTATTTAGCTTACAATTTTCTTCAGTAGAATGCTTTCTAGAACCCTGAAATATTTCCTCTAATCTATTTAATTTTGTCGTTTACCTTTTTTTATTCTAACTGCTTTTAAATTATCCATTTTATTGTATTTATTTTACCAGCTTTTATTAAGATATTTTATTTTCTTTTTCTTCATAAAACTTATATGTTTTTAACTTTATTTCTGTTAATTTAGCAAATTCATTTTACTTTTATTTTTTATTTTATTATTATACTTTGTTGTTCCTTCCTTCTTTTGTTGCTTAAGTTACCAGAATTATTTACATTTAAAATAATATTTTTAAAAAACTTTAATGTCCTCTTTTCTGTATTGCATTTTATATATTTTGGTTTTAAATTACTTTCATTATTAAATTAATTATTTACATTTTTTGCTTCTACTTTTTTAAAATTCTTTTTTAGAAAATTAAATAAGTTTATTTTTTCTATACTTGCAACCTAATGGAAGCCTTTTATTTTGTCAATTCTTTTTTTGCAAAACTATTTTAAAGTTCTACTTATTTTTACATTTTTATTTAAAACCATGAAGCCGCTTTCTTAATTTTAAAACTGGTGGAAAGTGTTTTGCCAACTCCGCCTACATATTCCTCACCTATCACTAGCTTCTTGTAAGTTTGATTGCATAATATTAGACGCACCTTTTTTGTTTATCGGCCTGCATGCTCAAGTCTCTAAGATTTAATGTAAAATAGTAGTAATTAAAAATTTTAGCGACAGTATATTTTTAGTGCAACGAAGACAACACTAACATCCGTGGCCCACTATTTATAAACGTTGTTAATGTTTGTTTTCGTACGTGGAACTTAACCTCAGCGCGTGGGATGCGGGTGCTGCAATGCATGGTTACTCATATTTTTGATGACCTAACGGACTGACCCGTTGGGTGGACGTTCATTCATGCAATTTTTGGCGGATGAACTAAATCCGTGATTCAGGCTTCAAGGAACCTGCGAAAGCGACTGGCCGCAGCATTGTGTCAGCGCTTAAGATCAGAGGATATTTTAGTCTACGGAAAGGTGCGTTAATGCATTACACATTTCTTAAATAAACATGCCAATTACCAATGTTTTGATTAAACTATAAGTAACGCACTTTAGTTGATTTTATCTAATTGCAGTTTATAATTCGAATTTTGCTAGTGACGTACTAGGATAATAGCGTGTATTATTGGTTGCAACTGCTTCTTATCTTTTTATTATTAATGCTTTCCTTTTCTCATCTGTAGGGCCTGTAGATCTTTATTCTATTGTGCCACTTTAGTCAGGAAACCGCCTTTTATTTTTTCTTTTCAGAAAAGTGATAAAGTACCTAATAGTTATTTTTTAAAAAATCATCTAACGCAGAAATTATTTCAAACTTTGCTTATTGCGTGCATATGCAAGTTTTTTTTTGACTTGAGCAATTATTAGTAGACATTTTTCTTCTAATATTTGTTAATTGTTTAATATCTTTTTTTAGATTTCTTATATTTTGTAAATCCTCTCAAACTACAAATAGCTGTGCAGATCTAACTGGTCTATTGGAAATAAGTGGTATTTTCTGGAAACAATTTTTTGTCTCGCCCTGTATACCTCTCTCGAAGCATAACTCAAACGGCAACTTCCGCAAAAGATAAGCCCTTGTCATGCAAGAGTTCGTGTCCGCCTGCGCTGCAGGCTCCCTCGCCTTAAACCCGACAATTCTATTAAAGCCATTCTTCAGCCTGACAGACAAGAATGCCATTCCGTTATCAACAACGTCAACATTCCCCAGCCCAGAAGTGTTGTTCTGGAAGCAACGCGACGCAGCCTAACGGAAGGTAATCGCGTCGACGCTACCGGCCGCAGTTGTTGACGTATATGCAACAGCCAGCCTCCTTGGGCCAGATGCAACCCCTTGTTTATTTTCCCAGTCTAAATATGGACTACTGGAGATTAACTGGGCGCATTTGCGCCTGTAAATTAGGGCAAAAAGCCCGGCGGAGCGTGCTGAAAGACTGATAGTGCGGCGTTAAGGAAATCGGTCGTCTTAAAGACTGTTAAATCTGGCGCAGAAGGGTTGCGGCAACGAGTCGTCGGTCGGAATCGTCTCCTGGTATTGAAAGTTAAACTACCCCAAGATGACCGTGTAATGCGACACCCCGCCGGCTTATGTTTTATGGCAGGGTTCCAGGGCGCAAGCTGCATGCTGAGTGCTTGCGGGAGGATTTGTGGCTACCAGATGTACCGTGGCAGTTTGGGGAACATCCGCTCAAGTCGCCCGTCAAAAATGGCCAACAACCCTCATCGGAACTTCCTTATTGCAGCTTTTTTAAAATATTTCTTTCGGTACTTCTTGTTTCGCCATTTGTTTTAAGTTATTCCGTAATCCATTTGTTTTATTGTCAAATCGATAACTTTTCGAGACCATTGCTATGGGATTCTTTGTACTAATAGATTTACAAAAGTCACATAGAATTAATGTGGCCTTTATCTTCTTTCATTTGAAGGGGAAAAACTTCAGAAAATCTATTTCATCGTGTTTTGTATTACCATGATAAACGATTCGCGTTCAAAAATCTCCTGTAAATTTCTCACCTGGTTTTAACAGATCATCGGATGAAAATGCGCGAGTTTGAAAAAGCTGTAAAGATATTGCTTGAGAAATCTCTTCAAAATTGTGTGCCGCATTTGTTCAGCTTAGTACACAAAAAATCATTGGTTTCTGAATTGTAGCCAAGCATATCGAATAGTTGACACGCAATCCAAGCGCTGATTTATGATTATAAATGAAACGTGTATACACCACTACGCACAAGATCAAACATGTCGTTATAAATAGTGGAATCAGTGAATCACTTACGACAGAGAAAATTGTTACGCAACACTGGTCAAGGTGAATGCCCAAAAAGTGTATTGTTTCATAAGAAGGCGTCCATTCGCTTAGATGTACACTGGAAATTAGTAATTCAAAATGTTACTATTGGAAAGGGATTTCGCTAGAAAAACTGGCTATTTGGGAACCTAGAAGAAAGTCATTTGTAGGAAGAGATAGAAATATTGATAATATTGGAACTTTTCAATTTATTCTCGATGGTATGGTTGACTTTTTCAACAGTATTTTTTCTTTTACCTCGTAACGTTTAAAACAAATTTAATCTAAGATTTATATTATTTTATGATATCGAAAAGTTAAACAAAACTTATAAAAAAGTGTGGAACACAAACAGAGATGTCTACCAGCAGATGATAATGCTATTGTAACTTTGACCTTCATGAAATACATAACCTTAACATATATAAGCTCAATATATAAGATATTCTAAAAATTTAATTTGCCCTCATTTAATTTTATCTCATTGCTAAACCACTTTTATTAATTATAATTGTAGTTTCTCTACTTCTGTGTTAATAATGGTCAAATAATCTTTAGTTCCTTTAATGGACTACTTACACATAAAACTTTTAATTTGACATAGGTGAATGCACATAATGTTTTATAAAGTTGACCAAAATGTTTGTGCTCAATATCATAGTGACATTTTTTTGTGAATGGATTCGAAAAAAATAACAACTAGTCTTCAAAATCAAGACACTTCTTCCTGTACGATCTTTTGCCACCGTTCTAAGGTTGTCGGCTCTGGTACATGTGGCATTCTGGATCTTTCGAATACAAGAATTCTTGACACGCTTCTATCAAAAATCAAAAACTCAAATCGACGACCACATAAGAAGTACCTTATTGATCGGAAAAGCAGCTTCTGGTCTATAGGTCGGATGCGGAAAAACCTTAACGCCGTTCAACTCCTCAAAGTTGAGGATAGATATTGACTCGCCCATTAATCTGCTTTTCAGTGAATTCGTGGGGATCCTGTTGGGGCTTCTTGTGAACAAAATTAAGTTGATGCAAGTACAGTTTAATAGGGCGAAACTCTAAGAGCCGATGCCAGGTCACGGCTACTAGATGAAGGCTCATTTAACGCTATGCACAAATCTTCGTTCTTCAACTTTGATGGTTGACTAGAACGATCTTGTCTTAAAATCAAAATCTTCTTCGTTGGAGCGCTTGTACCATTTAACTACTGTTCGTTAAGTAACTGTTTGTCCGCCTGCAACTTCGAAAATTGGCTCGACAGCATCTTTTGTGGTCAGACCTTTTTTCCAGTAATGCCGTAACAAAACCTGAAGTCCATTAACCTCGTAATCAGTATCAGCCATTTTGAAGGGCGATTAAAATAAGTCGACTGCGATTTCCAACACGAAACAACATCAGAAATAAACAAAAAATGTTATTTTTGATTTTGAACACGAATTATTGAAGCTCTTTATCATATTATGAAAACTTGACGTAGTTTCCTGTGAAGATCAAGTATAACTCTCTAATTGGTGTCTTCATAGTAAAATTTATTTAACCAACAATTGCTAACTTTACTAAATTTAGGTACAATCAGTTTTTATGGATTTCACTTGGATAGCTTTGGTATTTCGTATAAAAATTTTATAATTTTCCCGAAATGATGTTTATGTTACTCAATATTGCACACTTTGACACATGTCATCGTGTCTTTATTTTGAAACTTGTGGCGGATTTCTGAATTGAAAGTGCTGATAGTATTATTATGAATAATAAAGTAAAAACTTTTTTATAATTATACATTTTAGTAGTTTTTTTGCCAGTTTTATTTATTTAAATTTGATACACAATTGTTTTCTTTTAGTGAAAATGTGTTTATGTAAGAACGCAAGTCTTCAGGTAGTTTTTTTCACTGGAATTGAAATATAGATGTTATTTAAAAATTCAACTACTGACACTAAGAGAGGGATGAGAGAGATATATAGAGAGAGACAAGTTAAATGCTTTTGAACTTTTATAATGGTTTCCCAGAAAAGGGGCTAATCAGCCTACGACGACATTTCTAAAAGAAATCCAAAGTTGCCCGCTATCTAAGTCTCATTTAATTTATTAGTAGGGTAAGAGCACGTTTGTGTGGCTCAGGTGAATTTTCTGTGAAGATCTATCCTCAAATATCCCAGCTATCTTGATTCAGTACAAATATACTTTCATCCCTAATTGCTATTTATTATAAACTTAAGTAGTTTCATAAGTTTGAGGATCGAACATTAGGATTGATATCACCAAACTCAGCTGCATTAGTTCCAGGTACGTGCTGAATATAAAAGATAAATTACTGGCCCTATACCACTACCTTGAGGCACACCAGAGCTGTGATGTTTTAAATGTCTCAAATGACGTTTCCTTGTAATTTTACTTTATTGGAAACTAACATAAACTTTTCAAGTATTTTAAAAAGAAGAATCGATAGATGCAACATTGTCATTTAGACTTATTCCAGCTTTTGAAATCTTAATTATGTGGATCAATTTTCATTGGTTAGAAAAATACTTCAATCTCAGTGTAGCATTGAATGTATTTAAATATTGTAGTTTTCAAATGTTCAGGTATAATTTTTCACAGTAATTCAGTAGTGAGGAAATGTTGATTAGCTATTATCAATACTTTATTTGTTAGCATAATAAAGTCCATATTTTATCTGCGACTAAAATGAGCTAAACGCATTTACAGTGTAACTAACAAAGAGACATGCTTCTTTTTGTTATTTTTGTACATATGGTATGTATCGATCAAATCGTCTAACATTTTCTGGAATCTCTTTTGCCATTCTTCCATCACCGTTGCCATTATAATTCAGCTTTGCTGATATGCTTTTGTGGATCTTGGTGGTATTTACGGTACCACCACACTAAACTATATGTATTCTATTACTATACCCAAATGGCAGCTCATAACACTGTGCTAACTCTTCCATATTCTATAGTCCGTTATTGAATTGGAACTATCGGATATCCTGGGGTAAAATAATGAACCGTCAAATATCCAATCGAGAACGCATCTTTGTTTCGCAATATTGTTCACGCTTCTGGAAAAACATCAGCAAGGGTGTTTTCTTGGCAACGTGTTTGTACAGTCATACACTATGCAAATAACATTGAATGGCTCGGCTACTTTTTTTGACACCTGCGACAGTTCAGCTTCTCTTTTCGGACTTCTTTACCACAGCTGGTTTGTTTGCCCGATAATACTAGAAGGTCGAATCGTTTATCGTTTCTTTTAAATTGAGTAATACTTCGGTTTATTGGATTCGAGCGCTTTTTAATCACGCACTTATTTCTTGTTGCGAGGTACCACGCGATCAGCCTGGTCTATGGCGAGCCCGCGACTAAATTCATCTAGATGTCATATAGGTAAGCGTGGCATGGCTCAAGCAAGACTGAACTGTCCACAGATGTTTAGGAATATTATTTGGATGGAGATAGTTTAAACTACTAACTTTCGCTTAGTGTACTATTAAAGTGTTTATATAATCTTTTATTTTAATAGTCGTGGTGATATTTTGCAGTTGATTGTTTTGTAGTTTTGTAGTTGGCTTGATATGTTGTTGTAATAACTGTAGTATCCCCCTAAACTTTTTTTATAGGATATAGTGCATTTTTGTTTTGTGTAACTGCTATGTTGAGTTACTTGGGGGGTGATTTGGTATTAAAACGCCACGTTTACCGAGCGAGTTGGTGAGTTTTTTAATCAACCGCTCCTCTGGAGTCAGACGACGTGGGCGAACGCCCAATATGGCTACAGACGCCGCTATTGAAGTCTGCCTCTTCCATCGTTGTGGGTTTATTTTTCATCCTCCGTCTTCAGAGCCGTTGGTATTCATCCCCTGTAACCTTGAGTAGAAGCCCTTACAGGGTACTATCACCCGGGCCAGCTGAACCCTGGTTTCTTAGTGAGGTTGTAACTTCTCCCTATCCTCATTTATCTTGTGGTAGTATAATGATCACTGGCAAAGAAAGTTACTCAAAGAAGAATGGAAGGATAGAAAATAATTCGAATGGATTCAAGATAAAACTAAAATCTAGGACATGGCACGATGCATCGAAAACTTGAAATTAAAATGGGCAGGTCATCTTATGCGGCGAGAAGACGATAGGTGGAGCAAAAAGGTAGCAGATTGGAGGCCAAGGACAGGAACAAGGGAACGAGGAAGATTGAGAACCAGATGAAGAGACCAAATCAGTAAGGTCGCAGGAACACGATAGATGGGAGCGACGGGGGATTAAATGGCACGGCGACAGCTTATTTAAACGGTGGGGATGATCATGATGATGATATAACTGCTATTAGTAATTTTTGTTATTGTTGATCTCACATTCTTCAGATTTGGCGGAATGTTGTTAGTACAGTTTATACATTTTAATTGTATCCTTTGTATTTTTGTTGGCAGTGTCTTAGCAAAACATAGTTAGGTATTTTTTGCATATCTCCAATTATATTTTTAATAAGCTATGGTTTCCAGAGAAAAATTTGCAATTTTATTATTAAGATTAGACTTTTCTTCTTTATTTGTTTTTATTGTTGTATGTAGTTCTACTTGAATTGTGTTTGTCTTTAATTTTCTTTTTAAAAATTGAGTTGTTAATGTTTATTTATATCTTGTGTTTTTTTTCTTTGATATTTTTATTTGTGTTTTATTACATTTTGCAAAATAGCGTGTAAAAAATAATCGTTCTGAGAAATCACAAGGAGCCTTTTTCGTCCTGTTTTTCTACACCATTTTTTTGCGATAAGTTATATGGTATTGAAAGGTTCCACAAAATTTGATAGAACATTTTGAAGTTTTTTGCATAGATGTTGTTAGGTGAGTATTTCAGTTTTACCACTCCAAGTTTGTTTAAATTTTTCCATACCGGTCTGTGTAACATCAACCATGGTTGATAATGCAAACGAGCTGCTTGCAATATATACTCCACAAAAATTGCTTGTCCGAACTAATATATTGATGTGTGCGGCAAAAACAGTGATTACACCTCACAAAGAATCAAACAAAGTTTATACCAATCGCACCACTCAATCAAAAACCTCTATCTAAAAAAACATTGTATTAAATATTTGATTATTTTTTGAGAAAACTTTAAAAGTCACCGATTGCACCGTAGAGGGTCATTTAGGAAATGTGGATATTGAAGTCTTTTTCTAACATTCCGTAGAATTGAATTTGGTATACATGCATAAATACTTGTACAGATATAAGTTTGTGAGATTTCTACTTTTTAAATTATTATCTATATTTGTACCTAATACTGTTACTGCATTGACATAATATTATAGGTAAAAATGTTTGTGTTAGAAAGAGTAGGCGAATTAATTGTCTTGAAAAGGAAGAAGTTCTACTTAGCTTTCATTAGGAAATAAGGCTATTAATTGCAAACTTTAGAAGCTCTAAAACGTTAAAATTTTCAAAAGCTTTTTATGCTGAACTGAATTTCACAGTACAATTAAAGGACGATGGCAGCAAAGCATCTGTTGAAGTATTTCGCTAGGAGTTAAGAAATTGTATCACGTTTTTTTATTTTTAATTGGATTTAAGAATTTTATTTAGTATTGATTATTTATTGATCCCTTATATTTGCTTCATTTCTTTAACTCTGTAATTTCTTGGTCTTTCTTCTTTAGTTGTATTAAGTTATCAGTGTTTTTACGTTTGCTTTAAATTACTTTGGAACTATTTTTTATTACTTACTGTTGAAATTGTGTGTTTCAAGAAAATAATTTTAATGCATGTTGTTATTAGGTAAATAAATAGATAAATTTATAAATAATTTTTATATCAAACAAATGTTAGCCAGAAAGTTATTTTTATATGTGTGGTTTTAAATATGCGGTTGTCGCAATCTCCTTAGATAATTTGGTAACAACATCTATTTTGAGGTATTATTCTCTGCGGTTAAAGTGCACCTTATCTGTACGAAGAATTAAATACGCGATATTAGTCACTTAAGAATTTCTTAAAACGGTGACTGAATTTGGTTGATTCTTAAAACAGCAACATAAAAATGTTTCTGTAATTCCCATTTTTGGGATATTACAGTGAAGCCATCGTCAGTCTGAGGAAAATGTGTTTACCTTACTAGGGGTAGCCTTTTCATTTTTGTTTTTGAAGTGTGTTAAATCTATTCATATTTGTTTTTATAGCTATTATATTGCACCACCGATCTCATTGAAGCAAGAAATCTAATCTTTTTTCTCATAAAATTGATGTATCTTTAAAATCTCCTTTGCTTTTCTTATAGATTTTAGTGCTTCCAATAAAAAATGTACATAATAATGGATTTTATATGAGTTGGTTGTTGTGGAATTATCGTCGTTAAATTACTGCTATTTCTTTGGGCATTAAAGTGAATCTTTTCAGAAAGTTTCAATTGGAAGTACCAGTTTGAAACAATTTTTAATGGGAAATATCGTACAAATAAAAAATAAAGCACAGATCGAACTAAAAGTTTTGATAAAAAAGATTAATGTAATTTAAGGTAAAATACATTAGGAGAATCTAAAAAATATCATAGAAGTTTTAAGGAATATCGAGTAGAGTACTTTTTTAATGTAATTAATGAGATATTCAAGTCTTCATCTAATCGCCTTTGGATATATCGAGTAATGTCATTTAAATATTAAATAATAAAGGGTGTCCCAAAATTCAAGCAAGAATTAATTTTGATAGAAAATAAAAATTTGTAATTTTTTATTGATTTATAAAGTATACAGTATAGGGTTACATATGGAATAAAATACCGGGTAAGTAGCCCCCACGGCTTTGCTGGCACATGCGCACTCTTTTGTTAACATTTTCCATAACCGTTTTACAGAAATGTGGCTGAATATCGTTCATACAGCGCTTAGTTTCCTCCTTCAAGGCGTGGGTGGCGTGGGCTTGTTGACATAAATCTTAGACTGCAAAAAACCCCAAAGAAAGAACTACTACGGCGTTAAATCGCACGATCTGGGCGGCCAATTCTGATCACCAAAACGGGAAATTATACAACCAGGAAATGATTGAGATAGTAATTGAATTGTACCGTAGGTTTTATGGCATGTGGCATCGCCTTGTTGAAACGACATGTTTACATCCATATGTTGCAATTTAGGTACAAAAAACTAGATTGTTATGTTGCGATAGCGAGCACCATTAACTGTTATTGCCTGACCAGCCGCATTTTTAAAGAACACGTTGTGGATGCATTTGTTGCTCAATACTCACTCGTAGATTTTCTGAACCCTAAATGTGACAATTTTGACGATTAACAAAGCCCTCAAGATGAAAATGACCCTTATCACTGAAAATGATTTTATTCAAAAAGTCAGTGTCCACTTGTTGTTCCATAATCCATTTAACAAAGTCTCCTTGCTGTGCGTGGTTAGTAGGCTTCAGTTCTTGGGTCAATTGAACTTTGTAAGCATGAAGATGCTGTAGAGAGCTTTTCGAAATGTCCAATTCTTGACCACGATGCCGAATTGATGTTCCTGGACTTTCAGCAACACTCTCACTAATTGCTTCGATATTTTGTGTTGAACAACTTGTTGAAGAGCGGCCGGAGTGTCTATTGTCAATGATTGATCCAGTCTCTCTGAATTTTTTTAATTAATCTCTGCACAGTTGATTAATTTAAATCACTATTTCGACCATATTTTGTACGAAAATTGCGATCTGTAATTGCCAAATTTTCATTATTTTTAAAATATTACTCAACAATGAAAACGCGTTGTTCTTTCATGTAGCACTCCATTTTTAATAACCATCAGCTTCCAGATGTCACGCTGTCTTTTTTTTATCTTGCGTAAATTTTGGGATACCCAATATAATTCTATTAGATTTTTTGAAGCATATGAATAATGTCTTTTATAAAAGACTGATGGGATGATAATGCTTTACACAGTTTTGGTAGTAAAACGAAGTACAGCGAAACAATCTAGTGATGCTATGTATTGTATATAATTTGTGAAAAAATCTTAAAAATTTTTGTTGCCACAAAAATAAGTGCATATGTGCAGATTTTCCAAAAAAGACCAATGACTTAATATCATTAATCTGTAATGGCAGCATAATTCATATCGCCTCTGCACTATAAGAATCATGCCATTCACAGAACACTTAACCCGCTTTAGTATTTAAAGGCGTCGCTGCTGAATTCTTTTTCCGGAAAGTCCAAATTCCCAAAGGGCAACAAATCTTAAATTTTAATGCCTCTAGCGAAAATGAAAATTTCACTGAATTTTCGAGGTTTTCCTATATAAGCGCTTTGCTGCCATAAAAGTGGAAGGCTGCCACTGCATCTTCTGGGGCGTGTTTTACTGAATTAAAGCTTCTGATTTTTACAAAAGCAAAACATTTTAAGAAGCTTGTAACTATTTATTTCTGCACAGTTGTTGATTTCTAAGAAATCACGTTATGGATAGGAACGATCAATCTTCCCCACTACGCATATCGATTACTCTCAGAGAAACCATTCGAACAGTCACATGAGAGGCATTAGTGAGTTTTGGTGAAAACTTGGTTCATAAAAAGCTTCTTCACTCAGTAATTCTCGCATGTAAATATGTAGATGAAAGTGGTTTTAAAATGTTTCACTTTTTACATTTTATGTCATTTTCATTGTACAACAATTTTTAAGAAGACTGTCGAGCAGTATCGCTTCTCTTAATGACACTAACTCTATGTGTGTTGCGTAAACGTTTATCCCAACTTGGGAGACTGTACCAAAAATTATCTTTTGGCGAAGCTCGTGTGATTCCTTTCTGTCACATTTTGGTGAAAACTTGGTAGAAGCTTTCACCACCTTCCCAACAATTACATCTGTAATGCAAAATGAAGGCTCGTTGCCTCTGGAAATAAAAAATTAAAAAAAGCAATGAACACGACAATAAGCGTAGCGAATTTTTGTAACAATAATCAACACGAGTTGATGGAGGAATTTGGGGAGTAAGCTGGTTCTCAATACGAAGACTAATCAAAATCTTAATGAACACCCTTTTTTTTTTATTTCGCTCATCCTCGGAGAGAACGAAACTGACTATACCATCATGAATAAATCTAATTAATAATTTGGGATAGCATCATCCGCAACGTAGACCATCAGAGATAGAGGTGCCCAATTAAAAAAATTAAAGAGTCGCTCTGTGTGTAGGCAACATACCACCAAGTTTGAAGTTTTTCGTTGAAAATTTTCAGTTTTTTTTCAGTTAGCTTAATGCAGACTTGATGCTAGATTTTTACCCCAGGTGGTTTCTTTAATGTCATTTCACTTACTTGGTGTAATCCTTTATCTTAATATTGAAAAATGCATTTCAAACAAATAGAGTGGAAGGATCAAAAAGCTTAGCATTTGAAAAAGGTCTTTGCTGTCTTATATTTGCAAACCACATTGTCATTTGAAAATATAAAACATTGAAGCATTAAAATATCGATGCTCATAATTTTCAATGAAGAAAAGGTTCTAATCTTGCTCCACGACAGCACTTGCATGATTGGTTGACTGAACACGATGGTTTGATTGAAGTAATTTTATTCTGTGGTGAATAAACAACTTTCACATTTATGGGCAATTCAAAATCCACATGAAAGTACGGAAAATCACTTTCAGCATCCGGTTAATGTCTGAGCTGGGTTAGTTGGAAATGCTTTGAGTGGACCACACATTTTTGAGACCTAAATGTGTCACTAGTTTCTGGAACAAGACGTGTCAAATTTATTGGAAGAAGTTCCTGTTGGAATTAGAAATAGGATGTGGTACTGCCAAGATGGAGCCCCTACAAATTACGGCCGAATTACTGATTGTTTAAACAATTTTTCTGGATGATAGGTTAGAAGGAGTGACTCCACAAATCTCAATCTCAATCCTTTAGATTTCTTCTTTTGGGGCCATGTGAAGTCACTTGTGTATGATAGACACAAGAAAAATTCTGGAAGCTTTCGGTACGTTTCGTGAATTTATGGAAGACATCAAATGGCGAGGAGATCTACTACGTCGCATTGCTTTACGTGCAGAAATTGGAGGAAGTCATTTTGAACAGCTTTAGTTTGTTTTAAGTTTAATTTATCCTCACTAATAATTTTTAAGTTGTTTTAAATAATTTAATTGTTTATTCAATAAATGCGAATATGTTTTGTTATAAATTTATTATTTTGGACCACTAAGAACTAATATTTTAAGTACATATCATCCTTGTTACATCTTGTATCATCTAGTTTCCTTGACAGACTGAATCAGTTGCAAATGATGAATACTTGAGCTAGGAAGTAAAGTTAAACTGTCTAAGGACGACCAAGCATCAAATGTGCTTCATCGATATCTGAACAATATCCAAGCCTGCTTATTAAAATGTTTCTAGAATCTATACATGTAGTTTTGGAACATTCTCGTGAGACACCTTGTATAGATGTACCTATTATATTATTTATTATGAAATAGTTATTGTTGGTAATTTATGGTAACTCCAATGTAATTCAGATACTTACCTATTCTGAACTTTGGACATTAAAGCTTCCATAAAGGGCCAATAATAGCAACACTAACAATATACGATATGTGACTACCTAAACGTCAGAATGGTCTAATTAGAGTTGTAAGATTTACGTGTAGCTTGGACAATGAATTTCTTAATAGATTTCTTCTATCACCTAGAGAAATCGCAAATGTAACTTTAAACATTATAAATTATCTAAACTATATAATAATGAAAATGAAACAGCCAACAGAATTATATACAGAACTTTAATTTTAAATTGGAATAACTTAGCAATGTTACTAGGTATAAGAAGAATTGGATTAGAAGACTAGCGTGGGAAAAATAAAGGTTCTCATTTTTATATTATTCAAGAGCTTTATACATCTAGAATAATAAAAAATAAATCTTATTCAGAAAACTTCTCGAAGGAATTTAGTAATCAAAAGATAACTGATAATGATGGATGTTATAGAAGGGATTAAATTAAAACTGAGTAGATTATTACCATGGTAGTTGTCAAAACAACCGTAACCTGGGGGTAGATAATATTAAAATTGACAAGCAGTTATTGAAATTGAACTTATTTTAAAAACTTTAATTGCTTTACGGAACCCTTAAGGCTTTTGCCCCTGTACTCCCACACGTGTGTTCTCGAGTCTTGCGCAAGAACAGCCTCAACGCCAAATTATCGCCAGCAAGCTGTAGCGTGAAGATTGGGCCATCGTGCCCGTTCACGGTTGACCTGCGTTAGGTTCATTACGGTCAAGCTAATTGGCCGTGGAAGGGGACGCCGCCGTTGAAAGGGCGAGTGCGCTTTATGACTTAAGCTACGAAAGCCTCTTGCCGCGCGATGTTCCGGGAAGGGCCCTTTGTCGGGCAGCGCGTCGGGTGGCCCGCTACAATTAATCTGTTTGTTGTTTTTGGAGTTTGCTTATCTGCGCAATTGTCGGCGGAGGATTAATGGGGGAGCGCTTGTCGGTTACGCCCCTTGGTGTCGGCGTCTTTAATGAAAACGCGCTCTGAACGGCTGTGATTTAAAATGCAGCTGGAAATTCGCCGCGAATTAAGACTTTCATATCTAGTGTCGGGCGTAGTTCAGACATTTTTTATTGGTTTAGGGAACATCGTTCACGACGAACTCCCATAGTGTCACGTAATCATTAACTTTGAGTCATCCAAGCATGACTTTGAAATGTATTTCGAATGTTGGCTCTACTTTTTGGCAATTTCATTTGCGAGAGCTTTTATAGCTCACGTTTTGAAACTATTTTGCCCCTAAATTATAACATACATTATTAGAAGAGGAGTTGCTTAATATTAAGCTGCTATATCATTTAACTTACGGCCGGCAATCATTTCTTATCACTTGCTGACATCAGCAGGTTTGTGTTTCTTACTATAAGGCGTTTAGCTTGATTTTGAGAACAGGATAGTTTAATTAAACTTAACGGCATTTAAAAAAATTGTAGAGCGTTAGTGCGCGCTGACTTCAAGCTACGGGCTAGGCCTGAACTAAACAGGCAAATAACAACACCATGGACTAAATAACGCTAAATGAAACATTACAATTGCTTTTACAGATTATGCAAAATTTTAAGTTTACAGGTGTAAAGAAAGCTACTGAATGTATGCTGTACATCACGTTGTCTACAGAAGAACATAGTTATTATCTATTTATCGTAATTGAAGCATAATTTAGCTAGCTAGAAGTAACTGCCTCTGTTGAAAGTATTCTTAAATTTCCAAACATTAATAGCCCTTCAGCAACTTTATAACTATTGCTGATTTTTTCGCTTTGTTGAGTCCCATGTGTTGCCAAAATAATCCTAATATAAACATGGCATAAATTAGAAACTGATGTGTTATATGTATTTTATTCTTTTCTGTTATAACAAATTTCCTGTTTTGTTGTAGTGATACAGCTTTCACTTTCTATTCTTTCAGAGTTTTCTATCTGATACGTAACGTTATTAATACAGTTATGTATAAGGGAAATCTTATTTACCACGAATGGTTTATTTAATCTTTTGCTCGTTAAACCTCCAATAATTTTACTATATTTGGAAAATAAATAAAATGATATAGTTATTTATAATCATATAGTTTTAATCATTTCCTTTTTACTTCCGTTTGATATTCAAACTGACAGCCGGTAAATCCAAGCCGCTAATTGTGCAGTTACAACTAATTTGCCCATTTATACGTTATGACGTGCCGCAACTTGAAGCAAACAAACATGCGCACACGCAGCAACAAAACTTATTTTTAGCGCAACATTAGGATCATCTCTGCATTTATGACCGTTTGCATTCACGTCTTGTTCCTCTTCGCGGGGATTGGTAGATTTAAATTGTAGATTTTATGAAGCGACTGACTGCTCTATTACAAAAATGGCTATACGTGTTTGCTTTGAGCAAACGTGTAATTGTGGCCGTGCGTCTGCCACCTCGCGACTGACTGCGGTGAATAAGAATGGCGCCAATTGTAACAGCAATTTTGTGGTCTACATTGTAGAATTTTCGCCGCAAAGACTATTAAAATACCAAGTAAATTTGCTAATAAAGGTTTGTGACGTGGAGCATTTGGTTTAATTATCAAATCAGAAAATAGTAAATTAGAGAAAACATCGAAAATGTCTGTTTCTTGTCTGTTTAATAATAAAGTGACCGCTGTAATCTTGAAAAAATAAGAAGTATACATTTTGGGTTATTGCAATCACCTGATATCTGGTCCAATCACTTCTATTACTGATTATAGCGTCACATCTTTCTTCCAAGCTTTTCATGAGGTTTTCTGCATTAATCATTTGACAAAGATCGCCATATCTTTTTAACTTGGAGGGATGATTGCTTCATTTTATACACTAGCTTTCCTTTCAGCTTCATTTTCATGTACGATCACGCATTTTTAATTAAGAACTAATATTGAGGACTACACAGTTGTCTTATTGCATTTGCCAACTCGTTCTATCAGAATTGAAAAACTTTTCAGCATGTATATCTGGTAGATAGTACATATGAAATAGAGGAGTTTTATAGAAACTTATATACAACACAATTACCATCTAATCGAGAAAAACACAAAAAGCAAAGAAAAATTTTAAATGCAGGCTCTGAAGAAATCCCAGACATAACTACACGGGAAATAAAGAAAGCTTTGAATCAAATGAAAAATCGTAAAGCTCCTGGCGAAAACAAAATAATGACAGGATATATCAAGAATGGAGGAAGAAAACTAACGTGCGGATACAGCAATTATTTAATGAGTGCTTAATAACTAGTAATATACCAAAAGAGTGGGCTAACGCAGAAGTGATATTACTATATAAAAAAGAAGATAAGGAGGAACTGAAGAATTTTAGACCGATTAGCCTCCTGTCACACATGTATAAATTATTTATCAAAATAATTGCAAACAGACTCACTCGTAAACTGGACAACTATCAACCTATAGAGCAAGCTGGATTTCGCAAGGTATACGGCATTAACGAGCATTTACAGAGTATCAAGCTGCTAATTGAAAAATGTACTGAGTATAACATCCCACTAGTACTAGCCTTTGTGGATTATTAAAAGGCTTTTGATACCATCGAACTAAAATTTATCTTTGAAGCTTTAGACGACTGTCGCATTGACTCCCGTTATTCGCAATTAATCAAGAATATATATGACAAAGCCACCATGCACATCAAAATGGACGGAGTAACAAATAAAATTAAACTGGAAAGAGGCGTACGGCAAGGGGATACCCTTTCTCCGAAGCTGCTTACTTTAGCATTGTAAAATGTTTTTAAGAAAATTAATTGGACGAATGAGGGAATCAACGTGGACGGAGAAAATATAACAAATTTAAGATATGCGGACGACATAGTATTAATAGCCAAAAACATCGAAGAAATACAAAAGACCATAGAGATACTCAACAGGGAATCAAAAAAGGTAGTCTTAAAAATGAATAAACAGAAAACTAAAATCATGTCTAACACTCCTTACGATACAGAAGTTGAATTAGATGGAGAAAAGCTGGAAAATGTAGAATCATACATATACCTCGGGCATACGTTAAAAATGGGAAAAGAAAACCAAGAGATTGAGCTTAAAAGACGTATTAAATTAGCCTGGTCAGCATTTGGAAAACTTGCATCTATACTAAAGTCGTCAAAATACAACCTCAAATCCAAAGCTAAAATTTATAACACCTGTGTACTTCCGGTATTAACATATGGCATTGAGACGATGGTTTTCACAAAAATAAATATTCGAAAACTACAAATAGCACAGAGAAGTATGGAAAGGAGAATGTTAGGCATCACATTGCAAGACAAGATAAGAAACACAGAAATCAGAAAAAGAACTGGACTGGAAGATGTGGCTGAAAGAGCAGCAAAATTAAAATGGAGCTGGGCCGGACATGTGGTCCGGAAAACTACTCGACTGGCGACCAAGAATGCACAAGCGTAGTATCGGCCGACCACCTGCTAGGTGGAGCGACGACATAGCACAAGTAGCAGGAAAACTATGGAGACGTACAGCAAGAGAAAGAGAATTATGGAAAATTAAAGGTGAGGACTATATCCACAAGTGGATCTAAAAGTCTGAAGAAGAAGTACACATTTTGCTGGCGTTTAAATTGTCTGTAAACAGAAAGAGGCAACCAAAACCGGATTTACAGAGGCATCCCCAAACGTACTTTTACTGGGCGTTTTAGTGTGCGCTAAAGAATCCTATTACTCTTTGTTAGCCATGGTTTCCGTAAGGAAGACTATACTCAAAAAGAAGAATAGTCCGTGAAGATAACATTGTCTCAATCTTCATCCATTTCTACTTTTGCTTACGCCAGTCGTTTTTTCACGTGCTTTTCTGATATCACTGATCAACACTAATTTTATTGCCAACAATATTTGAGCGATTTCCAGATAATTTTGTGGTGCCGATTACGAATATGAAGTCCATTTTGCTGGATTGGTTCTATTTTTAGAAATAATTAGCTAATTATAATTAATAGCTTAAAAATTCAAAATTAATAGAGCAGTGGTGCCCATAAGCAAGTTTAACTAAAAATACAATATTTTCCAAAAATATAAACACAAAATCAATAAAACCCATAATGGCCTTTTTTCGGTATAATAACACAGAAATACAGTAGTCTAATTCGGAAAATTACAACTAATTTGTAGGGAAAAGCACTGTTTATATGACTTTCTTTTATGTGGATTATCAGGAACATTAACCATAGCCATCATATGCTTGTCCCATGTGCCCTGATATCTTTTTTCCATCACCTTTACATCCTGCTTGAATCTCTCCCCTTGTCCCTCACTTAAGGTCGGAAATTTATCCAATTGGCTATGAAGAAAGTATACTTTAATGCTCATATTAGAACACAAGTTTTTAAAGTTTATTAACATCTGTTGCACCAGTTCCTCGTAATTTTCCGCTTTGTGGTTACCCAAGAAATCTTAACCACCGACACAAAGCTACACCAAGCAGTACCTTCAAAAGTCGTCATGTGATTTGTAAAATTACAGTCCTTAATAAGTTTGCGAATTCGAGGACCATCAAAAATACCTGTTTTTAGCTTTTCCATACTTAGTCTAGGAAACACATACAAATGTATTTGAAGTAATCTCCATCTTTGTTCAAAGCTTTAACAAATTGCTTCGTTAGTCCTAACTTGATGTGGAGCGGTGGCAGAATGATTTTTTCCCGGTCCACTAATTGTTCGTTTATGACATTCGCTGTTCCTACAGATATGTTTTGTCTTGGCCAATTAATCATATTTCAATGATCTTGCTTCGCCCTACTATCCCACAAGCAGATAAAACAAGGGTATTTGGTATACCGACTTTGCTGCTTAAGCAAGAAGTTCACCATTTTAATATCTACACAAATAGAAAACTGATGCTTATCACAGCAGAGTTTCTGCAATACTAACTTAATATTTTCATATTGTTCTTTAAGTTTTGTTGAGTGGACGATAGGAACCAAAACATATCGGTTGCCATTGTGCAGCAAAACACATTTTAAACCTCTACTGGAACTGTCTATGAACAGTCATCAATCACCTGGGACAAATTGCAATCTCATTTGACGAAGAAGTCCAGGAATGTTGTTACAATAAACAAGTTCTTCATCTTGGCTGAAGTAAGAAACAAGTTCCACCTCTCGTGTTCTATAAATTGACATTTTTATATCCGGATTTAAACAGTTCTTTGCTTTTAACCTGGATGGTAGAAGTTTAGGTGCTTGCTTTGATACAACGAGGTTCCGTATCAGGTTATTCAATTCTTCTTGAGAGAACTGCTGGGGCGTTGAAAGTATTCCCTCATATTCACTTCCACCGCTACTACTTAAGTCCTGGTCCTCAATTTCTTCTACTTCTGACAGCGGAACATCAGAAAATATGGTATATACTGGTACGGGAACCTCTTGCCATGTGGCACAGGTCTTCTTACTGATTCCAAAGCAGCATATTCCCATTTGCGTTTCTTGTATCTATTAAAACCTTTTACATTAACTAAACAAAAATAACAATTGTCGTGGTGGTTTTTTGGCTCTTTCTACTCATTTGACACATCAAATTTTAAACTTTTTCTCTCTTGATTTGTCCATTGTCGTAAACATTCGACACAGGTTTTGCACACTATGTGGGGAGCACAGGGCTTGTCTTGATCTCCAAGTACTACGCCAAAATAAGTTTGATATGCTTGCCTTACAAAAGCTGTGATATTTTTTCGTTGTTTCTGTACAGTATACTCACCACAAATGTAGCAGAAGACATTGGGATTGTTCGAACAGCTTCTTCGTGAAGAACTCATTTCTGTGAACAACGAGCGTAATTTTTTTTATTAAATATGTATATACCGCGTGCAGCAAAAGTCAATTAATTAGTTATTCTAGTCACTGCAAGTAAGCAAGACTAGAATTATCGAGAAAAGTACTGTTTTCGCATATATCTTCTTATAAAAAGCACCCGTCATGTCTAAATTTCTTAAAAATTGATGGTATCCACTATCTCAATAACTAGAGCCAATTTGGAAAAACTATTTTCATTTTTTAATTCAGCAGACGTGTAAAACTCTAAATTAGTTTAAAAATACTTGGAATTTTTTTTAAATTTTGTTTGCGGTGTAATAGATGTTTCTTTAAATTTGATCGAAAAAAAACTTTTTCTTCGCGCAGGTGACTTCGAATCGTATTTCGAAAGACCTGAATTTCTTTCCTGCGGAGTTTCATTTTGGGTATAGAGCAGTCTGTAAAGAAACGCAAGATCGCTTTATCGTTCTTCGTATTTGTGACGCTGGCTCTTCTCCTCTTTGGTAAATCCTCTATACACTTCTTAACGAATGCCTCCGACTTCCGTTGTATACATCCGTATCATCCTTTTTAGGAACTCCTTCAGGAACTTTGCACTCATTGCAAAAATAACGAATTCACTGACATCAACGACATAATATGCCCATGCGCAAAAGAGTACGAAATAAATATTTAAGCGAATCAACATAGAAGGCGCTGCTGCGCTTCCTCACCAAATAACGACGGCCACTTTCTTGTTGCACAACCTGTAGGAAAAAGTGGAATCAAAACAAAATTAATTTAATTTATAACTCTCATAGTGCATCCCCCAATTAATTTATATTTAAATCTATGGTTTGATATTACAAAACATTATTTGTTTTTGTGATTACAACTGTTGTTATAATGAAATAAACCCAACTTGAAAAGTTATAAAATCTGTAATAGTGAGCTTTAACATAGCATTCTCCCTATTAACCCCTTCGAGTGTTAGTTTTTACGGCTAAAAATTTTGATTTTTAGATCCACTAACAGAAAGGAAAAACATTGTTTTGTTAGCCATTCAGTTATAGCCTAATCTAATTCGTTGTATGATTTAGAATCGTCCATGTGATAAGAGATATCGCAAAACTTCCTTCTGATATAGATTCAGTAATATCTTCATGTGGCTATTTCTGGTTTGGCTCTGGTAAACCCAAACAGGTGTATAGGCTAAACGATAAAAAATACGTGGGTGTTTATTTGAATACGAATTTAATATGGTCCAAAGGTAGAGTTTTTATGTGACCAAGTGACCATTTTCGGTCTGATCAAAACTGTATCTATGCAACACGTGAATGTTGGAATAGGACATTTATCATTCTTGCACCCATTTGCTTTGATCCACAATGAATATGTTGTGAACGGGAATTTTTTAATTTTATTTTGAGGTTTTTATACATCATGAACCGTTAGAAATTTATAAATAAATTAACTGATAATCAAGGTTGGACAGAATGCAAGAAATTAGGGTCGATGAAGAAATTGGAGAACGTATTTGTACGACTAGACTCTAACTCCGATGGTCAGGGTAGTTAATGTATTGGTGATTTTCAGATGAATATTTCTTATTATCTGAGGTTTGTTGATTTTTCCAATAAAAAGGTAGATACATTAGGGATAAACTTATTGTGGTGCGCAATACATTGAAATAGAAATACTTTTTTGTATTGAGGAAAAAAATTAGTGTTAAAAAATGTTCCATCAACCATACTAAAAAGTTTATACTCGCGTATTTCTAAAACAATGGGGAAGCTGCGGAGAGTACAGGGAGCCAGTCAGATCGCACTCGTCTTGAAAAGTAAATTAAAATACATGAAGATTATAAAAAGATCAATTTTCCTCTTCGATGATGGTATGGTAAGGATTTTTGCACAAAATGGTATTATTGGGAGAAAAAGTTTCAAAACTGTGCAAACGTTGGAAATTTCTCCAAATCTCTCCGTACTACTCAATTTGACGAAAAAATGAAGATCTAAATTTTGCTTCTCTCATGGTAATTCTATTCAACTATTTCGTGAAATCTAATCGCATTTACCAAAATGGTTTTCAAACTACTTATAAATTTTGAGTTTCTTCTTCTTCTGTTTCTTTATAATATAGGGTCCTCGACCAATTCTCAATAACTTTCCATGTCCTCTGCCATTTTTCCTATGCTCTTTTTCCATTGCATTATAACATTGCTTATAACATTCTTTTTGGTATTCTTTCTTCATTAATTCTTATTATGTGGCCGTACCGTTTCACATGTCTTCCTTCTATAGTTTCTAGTAGTGGGCATACTTCTGATTATTCTCTTATTCTGTTGTATCTTACCATAAGTTTTTCTTGCATAGTCCAGCTCTTAGATGCATATGTTAGTTTTGCTATATACCTATATACACTTTTATGTAGATGCAGTTTTGCTTTGGTGCTTACTTCCCTTTTGCTCATAACTGTCTTGTTTATCTGATAGAATTTTCGCTTGCTTTTTTTATCGAGATTTCTTATTCAGTCCTACCATATTTGCTTACTGTTGTTCGTAAGTATTCATAGTATATCTTTTATTCTAAAGTTATGTTCCATTTCCTCGTTTACCGATGTTTTGGTTATACGTAGTATTTTGCATTTCTCTATATATAGTTCCATACCATTGTTTTCTATTACCATTGTTCATGTGTTCAGGGATTCTTGGATATGGCTTGGGTTTTCTGCTACTATTACTATATTATCTACAAAAACGAAACTTTGTGGATGTGTTGGATTAAATTCCAGTTTTCTATATGAGCCTTTGGTGTTTTATCTTTGTATTATTTCTTTCATGTATATATAACAAACAGCAGTGGGCTAAGGCTATCATCCCATCTTATTCTTTTTTCCATATTCCTTTTGTTGTACGCCATTAATTATTACCCCTCTTGTTTGTCTGTACAAATTTTTACCCTTCTCTGTTCTTAGTCAGATAGTCCTACTTTTGCCAGGGTTCCCCATAGTTGATTGTAGGTTTGCTCGGTGGTTTGCGCAGTCTGTTATTTTTCTTTTTTGATGTATAGAAATTATTAAGTTTTTTTTTATCCTTTTGATATACTTATGCTGTGTTAAATTACATATTTTGATTACATGCTTCAGTAATTTTGGTTCTCCATATTCAAGTAATTCAGGTTTTACATCATTACTTCCTGCTGCTCTTCCTGACTTTAGCATTTTCATGACTTCTTTCTCTCCTTCTTCCACTTTTATTTAATTTTCTGGCTCTCTTTCCTCAGGTTTCTCTTCATTATGGTTACACTCGTCTTGTTGTGATATTCTCACCAATCTAAATTTTTATTTTTAGTAACTTTGCAGGTATTGAATAATTCATCTTCTTGATATTCCAATTTATTCTCTTTATTTCTAATGCTTCTTAGTTTTTTGTTATAATTGCCTTTTAATATATTTATTATTCCCAAGAAGTGCCTTCTATTCTCATGAATTTTATTCTCAATTTCTGTTCCAAGTGACTGATTTCGCCTCTTGCGCCATTAGTTTTGATTAATTCGTCCTTCGTATACGGGTCTGAATATCTGCATTTTTTTAATTTTTAGTATTCCTTTCACGTTTGTTTCTTCTATTTTCTAAAGCACAGTTTGTAGTTTGTGCTGAGCTCTGCTGCTCATTCTTCACATCCGATATTACATATTTTACTTCTATTGCGTAGGTTTTTGTTCTTCTTACTTCAACTTCAAAAGTTATTTTGTGACTGTTTTTGTATTTGCGATAGGTGTTTTCTGTGTGTACATTTTTATTTAAAAATTTTTCTTCTTCATTGTATTTGGCCATTGTTCCATGTCAGCGACCTCTACTTATTTTATAATGTATATCCCCTACCATTAGTGCACGCTTATTGGCCACTTTGGAGTTTTCTAAGGTAGTTGATATTTGGTTGTAAAATAGTTCCTTTTCTAATATAACTTAATTATCAGTTGGTACGTAGATTTGAATTATTATATATTCTTCTATCTTTAGGTTCATTTTTATGATCTTGGACTTATTACTTTTCAGTTTGTTACTTTTCCATCTAACTCTTGGATGACTATTATTCCAATTCTCATTTTCGCTCTTTGTCTTTTTCCAGATTCTAATGATCTCTCGAATCTAAAATCTCCATTTATTCTCCACTTATTCTCAGTAGTTGTGTTCTATATTTGGTCATTTCTCCCTATCTATCCCTGTCATGGTTTTTATATTCCATGTTCCTATCCTTATATTCACTTTTCGTTTCGTTTGTCATCTTTCAATGTGCAGTCCTAATTCGCACCTGGTATTGTCACTCTAAAATATTTATAAAATGTAGAACGTAACTCGGTTGTCTAAACTGAAGTTATCATTTTTGGGGTTACTCCAGATAGAGGAATGTTAAATGACAATCTTTCACCGTTATTTAAACGTATAATTTGTGCTACAAATTTATATGAGATGTATTTTTGGATGATCTTACATGTTTACATTGATCACATTGAATGTTAAAATATGGTGTGATAGTGTTATTTGTTAGTCTAACTAGTTACATGTTGGTATAACAGAAATTCCAAGTTAATGAGCTATAGAAGAAAGAAGAAGACATTTTTTTATTACCAAGGAGTTAATCGATCTCTTTGATCCTTAAAAATTTTCATGTACTCCTTTAAATCTGCCCAATTGAAAAGAATTGTTCTTAGTCTAACGCCATTAGTCCCATAAGATTTTCTGTTTCTTAACACGGTATTTATCATGTAGCTAAATACATATATGTATGTTTCATTTGGAATCCATTATCTTAGACATTACATCCGGAGTATCTATTCCATAGCACACTTTCAATTCTCGTTTGTGAATCAAATAGAGCTGTCTAAATTACTTATACTTTTTTACTTTAGATATTTAAAGTTCATGTAATTTATGCAGTAAGGAACTAACTGAATTGCTCCCTATAGTTTTAACTATGTTGTGATGAGTTTGCACAACAAACCTCAACGCCTAGGAAAAGATTGATCTATTAATTTTTGGCCAAAAGAATTCGAAACATTCTTAAGTCGTCATCTCCGACTTTCAGTATCTTAATAAGTAATTTACTATTCTTGCTTAGAGTAGATATGTTTCTTAGAACAGCGAACTTCTCCATCTCGTAGTAGCTGGCACTGGAATGGCGAAACGATCAAGCTCGCGAGTCTGAGGCCGTCAAAAGGCGAAACGAGGCCAACTGGCGTCTTGGGTGGAATTTTAACATTTTTGCCGGACAAATTGGATCTTCGGCGCCGTGTTCTTGTTTTTGCGCCCACCGCTATAAACAAGAGTGGACAAATCTCGTGTCTGATTCCTGTGTGAGGCCGCACGTGTATCCGTTTCTTCTAGTTGGGATGCGCCGCGCGTCCGGCCGCCCATTGGCGCCGGCTTTGAAGATGCTCGTGGGGTTACAACTCGCGCACATTTAGATGTGAAATTTGATACTTCTTAAATAGTTCATTGGTGGTTTTCTAATTTGTTGTGAAGATGTGTGTTGCTTTGAAGGGTTTGCCAAGGAAGAAATAATGAGAATTTTTTGGTTTTTGTTTCATCCACGAAATAGAAATAAAACTCAACTCTGGCATATTTAGTCGTTTAAACGTTATCGTATATATATCCAAGTGGTATCCACTATTGACTTGGTATAGTACTTTTCTTTTCTTGTATATTAAGATTCATGTTTAGAAGGTCATTTAGACGTTTTTGACATTGCTTTGTTTAGTCCTTAATTCTAGATGTTACTGAACAAAAAGTGTCATCAAATATTATCATATAAATATATATATATATATATATATATATATATATATATATATATATAAATGCATCAAAGACATTTAACGTATTGGAAATATTGTCTGAAGCCATTTGGTTGACGATATGGCATTTGCATGCAAAACGATGAAAAGCGCATCTGCGGCTGTGATTCGTAACATCGCTGTATGTTATTTGCTATTTAATTTCAAATCGGTGTAGTATCCAGTCACTGTTATTAGCAAGTAAGAGGCAGCTTTACTTGAACTTTATGAGAGTATTTTTTGCCACTTTGATGAGCTGTCTCTTCTCAATTGCTATCTAACTATTCTGAAGGTGAAAATGAAGAGCTAGTACATCGAGATGCATTATTCTTTATAAATTTACTTAAGGCAGTATTTGGCGTGCTATCTAAATGTCCATAATTACGCTGCCATCAAAGAGACCTTGAAATATTGGGACATAATTGCTATAGTCGTAGCATTTAAAATGTATTGCGCAACATCGACTGCATATGTGAGATTATGAGCACTTTTTAAGCGCCCAGATTTGCACATTTCCAATATTTTTGTAGTTTTCAAGTTTACGACTTCATCTGGAGAAACTTAACAGATTGAATCCTCTTCTGGGTGACTAGTCGGTAATTCAGGGTGGCTGTGAGAACCGTGATTTATAATACAATTTCTGAAGCCTGTAAAGTTCAGTGTATAGACAAATTAACCGAGTGCAGCGATTGTCGTCTGTGAGCTAGGAAAGGTTTGCGTATTCATTATTTAATTTTGTGAACTTTAACATTGAAGTGAAAGATTTTAAAACGGAAGTAAAAATTATTGTGACTGTTGTAAGTTGCACCAAACTTTATACGTTCACTACTCCTATGAAAACTCCTTGAGTCCTTTAGTGTAGAAGAAATTGGGCATTTGGTGTAGTTACTGCAACAATATCCATTCGACCCTTAATGATAGGTAAATATTTCATCCCTTTCAAGTTTAACATAATAATAGTAAATGTAATATTATACAAATAAAATATTTTTCTTCTTTGTATTTGTTTTCTTTTTGTAAAAGTGAAAATAGCCACTTTCAATATCAGTACAAATTTATAACCAGCCGAGCTCAAGAAAGAACTCTTATACTAGTTGTCTTCCAAAGTGAACAATATTTGTTTATAACTTGGGTTTTGTGATTCATCTTAATTTATTCCGTCATAATTTGTTTTTGGTCGCGTTATTTATTGGCAGCTTGCAGTAATGTGCGTCAGCAGGCAATAAAAACTTCTTTAGATACACTAAATTCTTGTAAATGTTTAAAATATTTTTGGAGGAATGTATTATTCAGTTTTAGTAGATAATATTAAACCGCGAAGAAATTGTATAATTTTGTTTTTGTTCAAATATTTGTAGACTAGTAGTTTGTAATGTTGTTATTACGTCATTTTAACACATTTTTAATATTACAACACAAAAATCAATTTTCCACTAATTTTACCCTTTTAAGCTTCTCAAAAGTAATTGTAACGTGCTTTGAAATTCTTTTTATTTGTAAGTATGTCAGCAATGTACTTCGCGGTATTTATTTGGTCGGTTGTATAAAAATAGCGACTTCTTAATGTCTTATTTGAGTTAGTGGTCATGTTTCTGATAAGTGAGCTGCTTTCATGTAATCTTGTGGCTTTGATGATAACCCCGCCTAGTTGTTTTTGCAACTTTTATTATTAATTATTGGTTCAGCATTGCTGACCTAATGTTTCCAATTGCTAAAACTTCTGCTAGGAATTTTTTACTGTTGCTGGATGAGCTGCTGTTGTTATTTGAACGAAAACTTCAATATAAATTGTAACACATCGTGTGAATAAAGGGGAAAGTGGGCGACTTTTTTTTATAGCTATAAATAATAGAAAAGTGAAATATGTAGTATGTGAAGAGTGGTATTTCACGCATTCTCTTGAACAGGGCCAACGCAAAGTGGGTCAGCACGTTCCATTGAATCCGGTCTAGTAATCCGACATTCGGCACACATTATCGCAGAAAATTTTGTTAACCTAGTTGCCCTAGCTCTCCAGATGAAGATGAATTATCTAAAGATTTTATAAAAGTTCTTACTAGCATATGTAATACTTATGTTACAAGCAATGGATTAAAATGCAATATAAATTGTTAGAATTCTCTAAAAAAAATGTACTTCGCAATGTTATAAACAAAGAGGGAAGCATTTTAGAATCTCTGTAGGCAATTTATGTCAAAGTAAATTAAGAATATCGTTCAAGAAGTCTCTTATTTGGTAATTGCAGACCTCAAAAAATCATTTCGGAGTTGCGTATTATATATATTATGTAAGCAAATGGTTCAATTGGAAGGACGAAGAATAATTCGAACAGACCATTGTAAGAAGACCACAAAAAATGCGACTGGACGACAAAAAAGGCAAAACTGGTTTCGAAAAACAACGGGCAGAGAGGAAAGTGAGAAAGGTTTACATCCAGGAGTGGGTGGATACAGGCTGATGATGAAGAAGAAGAAGATCATTCTTAAAGATATTATTCTAGATGTTCAATAACTACAATGTCGAGAAATAAGAAGAGCCAATCATACAAAAAGTTTACTATGTTTCGGAACTGGCTTTCAAAGCCAAACAGATTCACGAACTTCTTGCACTGAAAACTTAATAGCTGCTGTAACTAGGTATTTTCTTCTGTGGGTACTTCACATAGTGCCTTTTATTGTATGATTAGTTTTGCTGACTTGGTGTGTTCTTATCATATTTGAACATTATTTTTCACATTTATTATTTTTAAACTATTAAGTACAGTATTAAATTAAAAAATCTTTTTAGAAGGGTGTGCAGGAAGACTTGTGCTATACGTTAAAGAGATTATTTTTTAGTTTGGCTGAGTTCATATCCGAGTTGGCCACTAGCAAACGTTTCAGAAGAGGCTCGATAAATTGAGTTAGAAACTAGGAAGAGTTTCGCGTAAAAGACGTTATTTTTTGGATTAGGTTTGAATAGTTTCCAGGGGTTTAAGAACCTGAAAGCTCTTTTTGAAACATTTGAAATGTACATTTTTTAATCATCTGCGTATTTTGAATGTTTTAAAGGTTAAAAGTTAAACCAGCATGGTGAACAGTTTCATCTAGTTCCTGTAGACTAGTAGACCCTGGTTTTCATAACGCGATTCACAGGACAGCACACTTGTTTAAAATCGGAAGATGGTTCACTAACAATATCAACAAACTATTATTACCATACTGAGGGCATTGTGCGATGCATGAACACTGCACCAGAAATTCTTTTTTTATTTTCCTGTTAAGTGTGTTTGATTTATAAAAAACTTCCCATTTATCTTAATACCCACCATAAATGGTTTGTTTACTTGGGTCTATTTCAGTGGTCAACCGAGGCCAAATTAAAGCTCAACAGAGGGGGGGGGGGTAATAATAATTGTACACGCACGCGCAAGGGGACCTAACATTTTTCTAGTCGAGTGGTACTGGTAATGTACTGAGTACATCAAAAACTATTTGAAATTGAGGTCAATATTCATATAAAGTAATCAACTACCCCAGCTATGGTCATAAACGCAGTGAATTGATTTCGATCTATATCTGAACTGTGGCCAATTTTATGAATATGCAAATCAGGATTTGCAACGTTTTTTGAATAAGTAATGTCTATGTCTGATAAAGTATTTCATCAGAGGTATCGCAAATAATGAGCAGATAGTAGTCTGTGTCGATAGTTTTACCTATTAATTATTCGCAAATTTTCTGGTAGTTCATAATTTCTATGAATTTTCAACTATACATATAACAAAATTGATCATGAATGATCAATGAGGTTTTTGCTTCCGTAAATAACATGCTCAGTATTTTGGAGCCTTTGAGTTATTAAAAATTTATCTTCCATGGACAACATATTATATTTGTTTATTTTTCAAATGTGTAGCATACGATTACCACAATTTAGAAACAATGATTTGCGTATTTGATTGTTCTTTTAACAGGCATTTTTACAATTGATGTCTTACTATAAATACAGAATCTGCTTTTCTTCCACCATTCACAATATCAGTCAAAGATCCCAATATAATTGACTAGCCGGCAACAAGACTTTGTTAACCCGAAGTACTCTGATTGATTTTAAGCCTCCATATTCATTTTTACTGAACTTCTCCATAATTGTTTCTGAAAATTAGTCGAAATTGTTAACGAAATAATGTATTAATTTCTAAAACTGTTGCTTATCACCTAAGGAATTTTCCGTTTATCAACAGGAAGCTAATCGAACGGTAATTCTACAGGAAAGATACGGTTAATCAGGTCTTGGTAGTCAGAGCTATTTCGTGAACGTATTGAAACAATACGGTCATGTGGTGTCTTCGGCGGCAGAATAACTGATGGTGCTGCTTTATTGTGTGGATGTCATTCAGAAGACACTAATCACATTTGGTAATTAATCAAAATTATCTTTCTATGGATAGCCTGAATTTCCAAAAAGCAGCGACGTTGAGGTAAATGATTTAGACACAGTTGCATTTAAAGAGACTTTTTAAGAAAATGTGGTGATACCACTAGTTTTAAGCAGAACTGTACCACTGTCGAACATAGAGAATATTCTCTTAAATAATTCATTGAATGAACTACCTGCCCGAAAGCAGTCTTTATGAAGTTCGCGCTTATCATTCTTTGAAACATAAGTACTGACCTAGTAAAGTAAATAAAACATTTCATAAGTATCTACTTCTATTGTGTTGACAAATCAGAGAGATAATACAGCAAATTGAAACATTTTCTACAAATACTTGTTATCAAGCCTCTTCAAATAACAATATTGTCTAGTTAAGGAAATCTTTTTTAAACAAGAGACATCAGTAACTTTTGTTTGCAAAATCTCCGATGTTTCTAGAGGTAAACTGAACTGGAAAAATGTTTCTACCTGCTACTGTTATGCTAGCTCTCTTTAATGTACAACATTATAAAAAAAGACTGCTATACAGTGATATCATTATTAAAGCTTCAGGTATGACCAATTCTTTTGATATAGTGTTCTATAGAATGTTAATTGTGCGGATGATCATCACGCTGGAGATTCTTTTAAGGGAGACTTAGGACTTAGTAGTATATATTTGTTATCTGTTTCACCACAAATGCCATCCATATTATAAGGGGAAAAGGCTTAATACATCCTAAGTTAAAAGAGATGATTCGAGGAAAACAATTGATATGATGGCGCGTATAACAATTTTTAGACCTGATCACAAAAGACTAGCTACCGATAACTATATCCTTCTAAATACAAATACTCCCTTCCCCACCCACTTACGTACTAAGAGAATAGCGTCATCCATATCACCTTTGTTGAGAAATAGCGGTGCTAGTGTCTACAAGACGAGATAAAAATCGCAGAGCACAAAATTTTCAGACGGTACCAATCCTGATATAAAATTAGTGGGCGATCGTGGGCAGACTAATAAACATTTCGTTTTCAGGACTTTTGAGTTTTACCGAAATTTAACTGTCTTTGCAATTTTTTTACAGTTTTATTAGCAATAAAAACGTACAATTTTACAAACTTAAGTACTAATACAGTACTGACTATGTCGTGATAAGGTCCCTTCCATCGAAGGTGTCCTCTTCAACCATTTCTTAGGTCAGCTGGCCAGTATTGTTTTAAGCGTCTGTCATTGCGTTCTTCCAGTAATGGACGTAGAAGTATGTTGTGACTTTTCAGTTTTTCATGGTCTTTTCAAAACGTCTTTAACATAGGGCACATTCAGGTCGTCGTGAAGGATTTGATTTATAACGTACCAAGGTGCATTTGTGATCATTCGTAATATTTTGGATTGGCATCTTTGGATTAAGGTTGTATTGGATTTGCTCGCATATCCCCAAAGTTCTGCTCCGTAAGTCCCAATAAGTTTGATGACAGTCTTGTACGATAATAATTTGTTCTCTAATGATAGGCTTGACTTCCTTCCAAACAACCAGTACAAATCTTTTATTTTCAAATCCATTCGTTTTTGCTTTTTATTTATATGCTCTTTCCAGGTTTATTTGCTATCTAGGCGAAAGCCTAAATACTTTGGCTAACATCTAGAAAGGTTGATGTGATATTTTTTATTTTCAAGTGCTTCGTTGATGCTATGAATAATCCAGTGAGTCTGTTGTACAGTAGCATAGCCACTTTTGAATCCAAATCGATGGAGGGGCATCCAGTCTTCTGGTGCTAGATCTTGGTTTAGGCAGAAGGCTTATTAGTCGATACGAAGATGCAATTTTTGCATTCTTTCCTGGTTTCGGTATTAATATGATCTCAGTTGCTTTTAATTGTTTCGGCCAGTTTTATAATTGCATTGTACACGTACATTAAAAGTAAAATTCCTTTCCTTGGGAGTTCTCTTATTATTTTTAGTGTTAATTTATCTATACCTGGTGCTTTTTTGGTATTTAAGAAGCTGATTCTTTGTCGAACTTTTTGGGGTGAATATTCGAATCGGTTGGATGTTTTCTGGTATAGAAGTGATGTCTTGTTCTATTTCCTAATCAGATTGGTTATCATGTGGTGTGAATACTTTACTAAGATGTTTTCAAATAGTTCTAATTTTTCTTCATCACTGCGTGCTCACTATCATGCGATGAGTCCATCCTGATTTGGTATAGCTGGTACTGGCATTTTGGGTTTCTTAGTTGATTTTATTGGTTTCCAGACACTATTGTCGAATCTATTTAGATTGGTAAGATACTCTTGGAATGAATGATTCTTTAATTCTTTAAGTGTTGCTTTAAGTTTGTTTTTAATTCGGTTGAATGATGTACGAGTTCGTTGCCAATTTGCCCTAACTCTTCTTTTTTCAGTTATAAGTTGCTTCAGCTCTATGGGTATGTTTTTAGGTCTCTGTTGTATATCGTTCTGCGGTGTAGTTTGTTAGATTGCTCGTTTAAGTATATCTGTTAGATCTTCGAGAAATTTATCGATTTTTCTGGTGTTTTAAGATTTATGTTTAGTTTTATTGCTTGTTCTACTTTATGTTTATATTCTTTCCAATTCGGTCTTCTATTGTGTAATTTAGCCCTCGGATTTCTATTTTAAGACAAACGTGCTGACAGTTGCAATTATCGGTGAGTGATCCGACGAGAGATTAAAACTTGGAGTTACATCCAAATGTGATGCGGAAATTCCATTTGTGACATAAAAGTCTAGAAGGTCTGGAATCTTTAAGGTCACTAAGGGTGATGCAAGAAAAGATAAGTATTAAACTGTATCCAAATGTTGTTCCAAATATTTCAAACGTCAAGGAAATAAATAGCTTATATTAAAAAATATGCACAGTTATCAAAAAACGAATTAAAACATAATAACAAGGAAAATGATTATATAAATCTTCAAACAACAACGAAATTGCTAGTCGCACGAAGAACAAAATAAAGAATACTCCATCTATTTGTTTGGGCACTTTCTACACAAGAATGTTATATATGTATTTGCAAGCATTTCTGACGAAACTGAAGTATTTAAATATGTAAATATGTTTCGGTTGATAAAGCAAAAAATGTTAAGATCTTGATATACATGTTATAAATAGTTTTCCAGTAGTGTATCCAATCGCCCAATTGTTAGTAATTGTAGTTACCATTATACATGGTTTATTGCGACTTCAATTAATAAATAACGTCTTCGACAATTATTATAATATAATATAATATTTGTCATAGCTTCAACGCCACACATCACTTATCACGCTTCAAGAAATCTGCAATTGTTGTGATAATACACGTAGTAATAAGTAAGGAGTAGGAAATGTTTTCAGTCAATGATTTGTTATATATTTATCTGTAATAATTCAACTCAGTGTATATAGGATTAACACGTTCTAACAGAAAATTCATTGTATTCATTTACACAAAACATCAAATACAGTAATGCTTTTTATCGGATATTAACCAGAATCTCTACTAAGCTTTATCAACTATCTTTATCTAGGTTCTCTTAGCTTATATGTGAGTAAACATATTCTTGTATTTTCCATATAGGAGCAAACTATCATAACATTCGTACGTCCAAATTATTATTATCTCAGTAAGTATATCCTAGTGGCCACTAAATTCGCCTTCCTTTTGATACGAAAGATTATGGCATATTTTGTTGATTTTTTTTCACAATATTCTTTGGAGACATTGCTGCAATTTAATATTTTCTACAGTTTATTATTATACATGTTCTTCAATAATCGTAATTCTTCAGATTTATTTTTTTGTTTTTCGTGGGTCACTGACTGGTGATGGTCATAAATTGATGTGTACATTATGATTTTCGCATTGTCCCTGTATATTACGTGCATTATCTGGTTGTAGTGGAGTTCCCAGGAATTCAGATTTATTGCCATTGTTCTCCAGTTAGTACGCGTATCTATTTGAAATATTTCAGCGTCCGTCATTTTCTAGAATTTTGCGAGCTGGAATGCGGGCCCCGCATGTGGATAGTTTCTTATTTGCAACGTGCAGAATTGCAGGAAATATAATAACTATTTTGCATAATCGTTGAAATTATTTTCTTAAATGGGATTTATTAAAAAGTAATATGGAAATTTTGGAATTAGAAAATGCAATTTTGATGTAATTCCATATTTTTGTTTTTGAGGAACCCCACACTTTTCAGCAAAACAATTGAGGCGCTTTTTGTGGAGCTTTTGTGGGGCAAATTTACAACAAAACCTGTTGAATATAGCAGATAAATGGGGACGTTTGAAACCTATAAAAGGTTAAAAAAAGATAAATTTTACTACAAGGAGATATGAAATCAAATTTACCTCCCCTCTCTAGTTAATATTCTCCATTCTTATGCTGCTTCTGAATTGTTTTCGAAAGCAACATAAAATACTTGGTCGACATTTGTAATACTTATGTTTCCGCATGATATCCTTCCCGAAATAATCTATCGCAACTGCACGCCTTCAATTATGCTTACTGACAATTTCAGTTGTTTATTAAGCGCTCTCGTTAAAAAGTCATTAACAGCATGATCTCTTTTTATTTGTATTCCAGTGTCTCATTAAGTAATCATAGGTTAATCAGTGGGAGTCAGTACAGAGTCTAGAACGTCTGTTTAGTAACGATTGTGCTTGTCAAATTAATAAAATGTTATGTATATTGCTTGTTATTAGATTGATTTATAAGCTTCTATCGTTTTACTCACAATAAATTAGAAACTTAGTTTCTACATACTCGATTTTCAATGGCGTCAGTGTTCATGTTAACCTAAAGGTGCGTGTACACCGGTGCGAAAAATTCACGAGCTTGCTGCTCGTTTTTTAAGTTTGCAAATTGCTTGGATAAAACTCTCAGTCCATATAGGGCTAGGTATATGTTAGATTACAAAGCAGTGTACCAGGAATAAAATGACGAACCCATTGACTGTATGTTCGCGAGCTGTTTGTAAACAGAATAATTGGCAAAGAAGTTAACAAATTGTTTATCGGTTCACAGTTTTCACATTGTAGCGTAAAATTGTTTGCAAGCAGTTTGCAAACAATGTTCACCGGTCTGTGTGTACGTGCCTTTACGTAACAATTTGTATTCAATAAATTCGCAATGCACTATAATGCGCTGCAGGGGTATCAGCCACGAATGTCACCTAAAACATTAATTTTGGCATAAGAAGTCGGCTGTTTTTTTATTACTTGTTTTCTTGGGGTAGAGGGATGATGGTGGTAGGAGAGGCTCTAGACTTTAAAGTAAAATGAACGAGTGTGAGAAATTTCATCTCTTTATTAAAAGTTTTGGTTAGTAAGCCCCCCACTTAGCCAGTCAGTCAGTATTTTATATATTTTTAGGTTTAATTTGATAAATATTAAAGAAACTTTACTTCTCAAATACTACAACCAGTTAAGGAAATAAAGTTGCGTATATGCATTTTCCTTATAGCAATGTAAAAAGAGAGATGAAGAATACATATATTTCTTTCTAAAGATTCTTCTTATATCCTTTGTCCTGTTCATCTATTTCCTGTTTAAAATGCCGTTTGTTGAGTTTACATAGTACACTGTCCTAAATGTACTGAAATATGTTAATGGAATTTTTCAAGGTCTTACCTATCTAGTAGCAAGTTCAAAGTGATCTTTTAGTTCTCTTAATACGACCAGTATCATTAGAAACCCAAGTAAAAAATAAAGCGAGGTATAATAAAAAAGAACAATAGAAATATTATAGTTTAAGCTTTTATCTAATGTAATACAGAAGTGAAGTTAGAGGTTGGTTTACACATGAAGGCTATACGGTGTTATTGAGAAGAATTAGTAAGTTGACGTGACATTTATTTTGGTTCTGTAATACAAAAAATACATTACACTTTTGAGTAGATATTCCTACCCTATTGCAATATCCCATTGTTGGGAAAGAAAAGCAGTAAAAAATGTTTTTTCTGAAATTATTTTGATAAAAATCTCATTCCAGTCATGTAGGAGTTTTTTCAAAAGATCAAATGGAAGAGAGTTGCTACTACAAGACGGTTCATCGTTGTAAATGTATCTATTGTGATTTTCCCTAGTATTTTGCGTTGGCGGCGTACACCCATTCTAGCAGAGAAATGATAGCAAAACTACGAGGAAGAAAACTGATTATGATAAAACCTTTATCTTCACTGCGGCATGTTCATAGGGAAGATAGGTAACTATTTTTTGACTTTGAGTCTACTAATTCATAATGTGGTAACAGTTATTGATGAGCGTCAGCTAGTTTAATGTTTCAACGATAATAAATTTGACAGTATAACATTTTTCCGCGCTATTAGTAATAGCATGAAACATCGTTTTTATCTTTTACTATAATACTACTGTGATAAGGGAAAATTTATCACTTTTTTCCGTTTAAAATTTCTCTACACAAAGTCGAACAGAAAAAATTAAAGTGTATTTTAACCTTCAACCACCGAGTATAAATCATTAGGCTTCCACAAAGGTTTGAAAATCCTGTGTTTTAAGAATGTTGTCACGCTTAATATTGAGTATGGTAGTTTTGGTTTTGCATTATCATTCTGACACATTTCCATTCATTGAACTTTTACAATTTGTCTTGATGTCTTCAACTTCATTCCATAAGTGTTGTTATAAAGCCCATTTTGATAGTCATGATCTTTTAGATTTTTTTGCAAGTGCCCAGAAATCCGTAACTTGGTTTGCACCTGAACTATTGCTAGACTATGGAAGAATATCTAAGTAACTGTCCACCAAAACATTTATCTTCAATTCGACCTTGTGGAAATGTACTGAATTTTGCATGAGTACAGTCTCCAACAACAATCTTCATCTCATTTCTGTGGGTCCCTGGGATCCTAGTCCCTAACCCCCAAAGTTTTCGGTGACCTGGCTAGGTTGGTGGTTGGCATGCTTCTTAGGTCGCCCCCGTACTGCCTTACTGGGAATCAAAATTTTCGGTCGCTTGTGGTGGGTACCTCTATCAATTTCACAGTTGTAGATTGCTGGATTTCCGTGGCCTTGGACGCTTTCGTGGAGATGCAGAGCGCACTGGGATGCAAAGTCTCCCTTGGGTCACCAATCTTTAAATAATAGATTCAATTGACTTTATTGCCCTTTTTGTACTGATCATGTCACACAGTGCTTATCTTTTACGATGCCAGTTTCTTAAAAGGTAGACCGCCTGTGCAAGACACTTTGATTGAAACATTGAAACTATTTGTCTTTTGTTTGGCGTAAGCATTAATTACTCTTTTCGCCCATTGAATATTAAACAAATATTTTTAATATGTTTAATTAATAATACCTCAAAGTAAAAACGGCCATTAAATAGTTTGTGTAACTTAGACTAACTTCAAATTTAAAATTATATTTCAAGTTATCTACTATGAAATTGAACAGAAAGTAAACAAAGATGGCAGACATGAAATGTGGCGTAGCTGAGTTCTAGGCGTATATTTGGTTGCCTATATTCAGGATCATTTGGCATATCTTACTTATCCCACTCTTATCATTTGTAAATAAATTGTTCCACGTTCCCACCCTGCAAAAATTTGAGGGAAGACGGGTGAAAATTGTCAGCCTAGGACGCTAAAATACATTACTGCTTCTTGTTAGACATTTTCAAACTTTTCTTGAACCTGCTTAGTCCAAAACATTCTAGACATAATTTTTACCTGTAAACATATAAATAATAATAATAAAAAATAAAAATGTAAACATATAAACACATCCCGGATAGCACACAGGCTAAACTAAATGAGAGGCTATGGGAGGCAACCTTCAATTGATGAATTTAATGGCTCCCATAGTAACAGCAGCGTCTGACTCAGATTGAGCGGCTGCAAATAGCGTCTGTTCCCATATTGGGCGGCTAGAAACCAAAGCGGAAAGCAAGGAGAAACTACCGCTTAAACTTTCTCAAGACAAACAATTATGGCGACACATCAATACAAAACGGCCCCTAGTCCGCGGCAGAAGAATCCCTGCGATGAATGCTAGGAACCACCCGAAAGTGGAAAACGAAAAAGAAATACCAATCAAAATTGGCACTTGGAATGTGAAAAGCATGTATATGGCTGGGAAGATACACAATATAATCTAAGAGATGAAGATACTAAACATAAATGTCCTCGGAATTAGCGAAATGAGGTGGAAGGAGTCAGGAAAAATGAACATAGGCGACTCAACCGTATATTACTCTGGAAACAACCTACCTGATCACCCAAACGGAGTTGGAATTATAGTGAACAAGGAGGCGAAAAAATCGGTTATGAATTTCATACCGCAATCTGACAGAGCAATGTTGATCCAACTAAAAGTAGAACCAAAAAATGTTAACATAATACAGGTATATGCACCAACAGCAGAAAAACCCGACGCAGAGATAAACAATTTCTACACCCAAATAAAACAATTAAAATCACACATCAAAAAAGATGAGATAACAATAATTATTGGCGATTTCAATGCCAAAATCGGAAAAGGACCACTTCAAGATGTAGTAGGGGAGTATGGACTGGGTGACAGAAACCCAAGAGGTGACATATTAGTACAATTTTGTCAAGAAGAAAATCTTGTAATAAGCAACACATGGTTGAAACTACCTCCGAGACGCCTTTATACCTGGAAATCACCGCAAGACCACCCAAGACATGTGATCAGGAATCAAATCGAGTTTATCCTAATAGACAAAAGATATCGAAATGGAGTTCTTGGAGCAAAGACCTACCCAGGAACAGACGTGGGATCGGATCATAACCCTGTAGTAGCACGCATCAGAATTAGGTTAAAAAAGATAAGGAAGAAGACAAACACAAAACCAAATATGGCAATACTAGAAGACCAGATACAAAAAGATCAAATATCCGCGTCACTAAACAACGAATTCAAAAAAATACGCGAAACAGAGGCTGAAACCGACCAAGAGCAAATAGAAAATATCTGGAAACAATTTAAAAACACGCTAAACAATATACAAGCACAAACTGTAAGAGCATCAAAATACAATCACAAAAAGGAATGGATAACAAAGGAAATTTTAGAGCTAATGGACGAGAGACGAATGTATAAAAACTCGGACCAACAGAGGTACAATCAAACCCAAACCAAAATAAGACGAACAATAAGAGAAGCAAAAGAAATGGATGAACAATAGATGCCAAGAGCTTGAAGAACTGCAGAACAAACACGATCTCTTCAATTTACATAAAAAGTAAAGGAAGTTACGGAAACTTTAAAAACGACTGCCAACAAGGCTAACAAATGATAACAACCAACTGATATCTACAACAGAAGAACTAAACAGCGAATGGACAAACTACGTACAACAATTGTTTGACGATGAAGTTAACCTCCGTACACCGCGAAGGGCGAAACAGGGCCAAACATATTAAAAGCAGAAGTAGTTAAAGTGTTAAATGCAACTAAAAACGGGAAAGCTCCCGGACCAGACGACATTTATGCAGAATTCCTGAAACTCATAAATGAAGATAACATAAACATAATGACAAACCTGTTCAATAAAATATACCAAACAGGAAACATACCACACGACTGGCTAAAGTCAATTTTCATTCCTATACCAAAGAAAACTAATGCGAACAAATGTGATCAATTCCGATTGATTAGCTTAATGAGCCATGTGCTAAAATTATTTTTAAAAACAATACACAAGAGAATACGCAAAAAAGTGAACAAGACCTAAGCGAAGAACAGTTTGGCTTTCGGGACGGCCTTGGCACTCGAGAGGCTTTATTTGGATTAACAGTTTTACTTCTAAAATGCAGAGATCAAAAAAAGGAGGTATATCTCTGTTTCATTGACTATGTCAAAGCATTTGACAGTATAAAACATGCAGAATTAATAAACGTGCTACAGCATAAAGGACTGGATAAACAAGATATCACAATTATTAGAAACATATACGAAAAACAAACAGCAGCAATAAGATTAGAAAACTCAATCACAACTGAAGTGGCTATTAAACGAGGGGTACGTCAAGGATGCGTCCTGTCACCACTTATGTTCAATATATATTCGGAACAAGTATTACAAAAAGCACTTGAAGGCTCGGAAGATGGTATCAAAGTCAACGGAAGATTACTCAACAATTTGAGGTACGCGGATGATACCGTAATTATTGCCGACAGCCCTGAGGGTCTACAACGCTTAATGGACTGTATCACAACCGAAGGAGATACTGTCGGACTCAAAATTAATACAACGAAAACAAAAACAATGGTAGTGAGCAGAATACCAAACACAAGAGCCAATATAAATGTATACAATGAACATATAGAACAAGTCCACAAATTTAAATACCTTGGCTGCTGGATAACTGACAATCTAGACCCAGAACTAGAAATACGAACCAGAATAGAGACAGCCAGAATGACTTTCCTAAAAATGAGAAACTTGCTATGTAATAAAAGCCTCGCTCTAGATGTAAGATACAGATTTGTGAAATGTTACATTTATTCAATACTGCTATACGGGGTGGAGACTTGGACATTGAACAAGAAAGAGATTAGCAAGCTGGAAGCATTCGAGATGTGGGTGTTCCGAAGAATGCATAGAATATCGTGGGTTGAACACATAAGAAACGAGGAAGTACTCAGACGTATGAACCGAGACAGAGAATTAGTTAATACGATTAAAAAAAGGAAAACCGCCTATCTTGGTCATATCACAAGAAACTACAAAAACCAACTATTAAAAATCATGATAGAAGGGAAAATAGAAGGAAGACGCGGCCCAGGTCGAAGAAAATGTTCATGGTTGAAGAACATAAGAGACTGGACGGGCTTAAACACATACACATTAATTAGAACAGCACAAGACCGAGACGAATTCGCCACAATTGTTGCCAACCTTCATTAATGGAGATGGCACCAGAAGAAGAAGAAGAAACATATATTAGACGACTAGTAGCTAAAAATTATCGTTGAACGATTGCAAACGACATTTTAATACCACAAGGTTTTAAATGGTTCAAAATCTTTATTGATTGCCTTTTTTAGATTTAGTTGTTTTTTTAGTAGTTTTCTCTTCATATTTAAGCTTAATTTCGATTTTCGCCTGCGTGCCTCTTTGCAGAAATAGCCATTCTAGCTTTAGGCATATGCTGATTCAACTAAATATATGAAAAGATTTTTAAAGGTAGCGCTATTCTTTCAATAGGTTTTTTATTAGTGATAAATCTGTAGGCTTCCTTATTACTAACGAATCGACATTCACAACAAACGCAATAGCATAAATCTAATAAATACCCTTTTTCCTCAGGTTGAATAAAGGTAAAATTACAGAAGTTTTATTTCAATTTGTTTTAAAAAGCATATCAGTCAAGAAGTGTTTCTCATTTTCGATGCACTGCTGATGTACTCTAAAGTTCTTTATTACTTTTTCCAACATATGTTGAGGAATACACCCGATTTCTTGAAGCATTTTTTCTTTTGTAAAGCTTGTCAATATTTGTAAACCTCGGTCTTGAGATATCCCAATAGGAAGTAACCACGGTAAGCCATTGAGCTGCCCAATCACGTATAGAATGTTCTTGTAAAAGGAAAAACTTTGATGCAAAATTCAAGTAAAGATAAATGACATGTTTATGTGTAGATCGCCAAAGAGACTACAAAACCAAACGTCTTACTGCATCGATGTTTTTCGCGCATTATGAGGTCTTCCCCTTTTTACTACAGAATCAGTACTTCTGCGATTTCCTACCCACAACGAAATCTGTTTTTCATCGGGAATACAGATCCGAGGTGCAAGTTGGAAACGTGTCAGAAACATTTATTATTGTTCCAAATATATATGCTTCGAAAACAAAAGGTCTGTTCTGTATCTAATGAAATTACTTTCTTCATCCTTTAACTAACCTTCTCTTCATAACCTTTCTTTAAAGTTAATGAGGGAGTTTTGCCCCACGTTGTAAATGAATTAAGAAAAGCTTTAATGGCCATTAATAACATTTGTTTGATTATATATTATCAAAAGTAAATAAATAAATAAAGATACAATGAAACCTGGACTAACTTGCAATAAAATTAACAAAATAACCACTAAGGGCATTTAGAGAAAAACCTGTTAACGTAAAAATTTTATAATAGATATAAGGTTGGCCCAAAAATAATATATAATATCCATTTTATTAAATTACCTATGCTATTTTAAGCAACCTTGTGGTTCTTCGCTAAAGAAGCTTTTTGACTTCTTTGGCAAAACGAACAGTTTTAAAGACGACTTCAGTAGTGAATGTTTTATCATTCAAAGTCATTGCCAGATCTAGAGAATATGATGGACCTGGTAACGTATCTGTTTCAAATTTTATATATTCTAGTTTTGACTAATTGGCCAATTTTAGACGTTTTTGTTTGACGAGTATTTTTGAAATTCATCACACTTGACTCATTATTTTTGTCGTTTATCCTAGGTGACTCATTTTAACTCCCGTTATCACGTTTCAAAAGTAAATCGTTTTCTTTGGGTTTCAAGAGAGAATTTCAATTAAGGCGTTAGCGAGATGAATTTCCTTGAACTCCTATAATATCTAAATGTGTTCCTATTTAGAAAGTATAGCAATTTTTTGGCCATACCCTGTAGCCCAACAGTTATTAAGAATAAAAATGGACAAAAAAGAAATTTCCTTCTTAGTATTGTGCGAGTAGAACATCTGTTAGCGGACTTAATGCACTCATGTGCATGTATCTTCAAGACGACTGCGTGCAGCAGCGACAAAAGCCATGTATCCCTCGTCCAAACATCATTGTGCAGTGCCTCCTTGCCCTTTCATAAATTGGGACCCGAAACGCGGCGACACAAAGAGCGCCCGGTTGTTTTGAGCCCCGCACATGTTTTTAATTAGCGCCGGCAAATGAAGTGTGTCTAATGCAGCCGGGCCAGCATAATGCGGGGCGGGAAGAGAAATGGCCCGCGCTTGCCCTCCATCGCGGAAACTTTCAGGAAGCCGGCCGCGAGCTGGCGGCGTGAAATTGATCGGAAATTGAGCCGGAAATGGCGCGAATTAGGCGTGACTGCGCTTTTCGCCCCCGCCGAGCGTAGGGTAGGAATTAGGGAATTGGGGACGCCTACCTTAATCGCGGAAGGGATATCGGAGTTAAACGACTCGGCGATCAACCTAACAACTACATCAAATAAGTTGTGGGGGCTAGTTTCGATTCAAGCATGCTGATCACGAATCTAAAGTTAGAAGTAATCAGCATGCCTGAATTAGTATATATACCGAGTTTTATCACCCTATCTTCATCCATAAGCACCATATACACTGATTTTTAACTCACAAGACGCTTTTTGTGCATTTTTCTTGCATCTTTTGCGGTTGAACTTCACCTTTCTCGACCTTCTTTTACCTCAAATTTTTGTAATGACCTTCTGGATGGTTTTGGGCCAAATGAGATGAAGCGACCTAGAAACATTTGTCCCAGAACTTTTCAGAAATTTCCGCCGTATGTGCGGTAGCATCATCTTGTTGGAACACAGTAGTGCATTTTCATGTTCCTTGAGTTTGAACTCCAACAAATTGCATAATATCACAGCATTGCGAGTATATGTAAGATACACTGGAAATTCACTTTTCTCAAAAAATACGGTCCTATGATGCCATATTCCGTAACAACACACCAGATTGAAGAGAGGTGACTTATGGGGGCGTTCGACACAGTACCGAAAATTCTGCTTATTGACGCAGCCCCATAAATGAATATGAGCTTCATAACAGATGGGCACAACGGCATCAGAACAATCTGCCGAACGCACCAGTCACATTATTTAAGTTCTTGGACTACAATTAGTTTGTATGAGTGAATATGAGATCGCATGCTTCGGTCAAATATTCTTAACTGCGTGTTTCGTGACGGAACGTTGTAGCGAAATGAAAACAGCCTGCCTCACTGCTGCGATATTCTCGAGTGAATCAGACCGTTGGAAATTGTGTATTCATAACATTACGGTTTTCTTTTTCGGAAAATTTTCGTGAGGACCTACTCCGAAATAGCCGTTGCGTCGTAATTACAATATAGCCATTTTAAAAAATAAGTTTCTAACACAAATTCACGATGTTCCTCACTTCATGCCATAGTGGGTACTAAAATGGCATACCTTGTGCTGCTCAAGGATGTACGACTCGAGCGCCGTTTACCAATACATTACACGGGACAATCAATTCAAAAAGGGGAAATCGTTCTGCCTGGCTTGGTGTACCCTGGATACTCTAGTAATCAGGTTACTTACTTACTTTATCTTCTCTTTTTACACCTTACGCCTTTGGGAATTGAGTCATTTTTTTATATTGTCTGTAGCTAGGGTTCTGATTTGCTGGAGTGTCTTTCCTTTTTTACTGGCGCTTTCCTTTATATTATCTTCTCATTGTATACAGGGCCGTCTCCTAGATCTTCATCCTTCACTTCTCATCTCGAATATTTTTTTAGGGTATTTCCCTTCTCCCTTGCGGACCACATGGCCATACTACTGTAGTTGCTTCCTTTCAAGTTCTTCTACTTTGCGGTTTTGTTCCATGTTCTTCCTAATGCTTCTGTCTCTTCTTGTCTTTTCAACTGTGGGTCTCAAGTATCGAATCTCTGCTGCTATGAGCTTTGATCTATGTTTCTCGGTTATTGTTCAGGATTTCGTTGCATACAAGGTCCATCCCAAAAGAAATGAGCCTTATTTTTTTTCGGACGCGAGTGTACATTCCGGCGTGCTCTGACGCTTGGGGCAGGTGGTGGGGGGTCTTAGCTTCCATACGCGGTCGGTGCAAGTCGGCTCTGAGCTCTCGGCAGCAGGACGGGTGTTTCCGTGAATGTCTATTTTCAATTTTCGACACGGCGCGATGGATTCAAAATCGATCAACGCTACGCAATTAAATTCTGCTTCAAACTCGGCAAGAATGCTACCGAAACGTTTGGAATGCTTCAGGAGGCCTTCAAGGATGATTGTTTATCGTACTCGCAAGTTAAAAGTGGCACAAAGCATTTAAGGAGGGCCGGGAAGAGGTGGCCGACGAACCTCGGTCTGGACGACCGTCAACCTCCCGAACCGACGAGAACGTGCAGCGAGTGCGCGATTTTTTGAACGCCGATCGTCGGTTCAGTGTTTATCAAGTAGCAGATGCCCTAAACATTCCGAAATCGACAGTACATCGAGTCATTTCCGAGGATTTATCGATGCGGAAGGTGTGCGCCAAACTTGTGCCGCGGGTGTTGACTGACGAACAAAAACAGCTCCGGGTGGTTCGGTGTGAAGAACTCTTGCAAATGTGCGAAGATGACCCGGAGTTTTTAAACAAAGTGGTAACAGGAGTGCTAAAGGGCAAGCACTGGGACTCGGTTGAGGACATCCAAGAGAATGTCACAGCAGCCCTCAAGGACATCCCTAAGGAGGCCTACCAGGAAGCCTTCCGGACTTGGAAGACCCGTCTCCAAAAGTGCATTGATGCAGGAGGATCCTATTTTGAAGAATTTTGAGGTGTTGTAGCGATCTGCTCAATAAAACTATTTTTTTTTGAAAAAGGCTCATTTCTTTTGGGATGGACCCTGTATAAAATTGTTGGGGTATATTTGATAGTTTTATAGATGTGAATTTTTGTTTTCTTACATAATTCTTTCTTTTCTAAGGTGTTGTTGACCTGGTAATATATCCGGTTGGCTTTGTTGACCATGTTTCCTATTTCCCTATCTATTCTTTCATTTTTACTTATTACTATTTCTAGGTATTCGCAGGCCTCTTCCCAACTCTTTCCCGTTTATTCTTATGTCTATTTGTTCATCGGTTTATCCTTTGTTATATACATTTTTTTTATGTTTATTTCCATCCCTTTTTGTTCTAAGTTGTCTTTATAAATGTCTAGGTTTGCTCGTAGCTGTTGTAGGTTATTTTTAGTATTAATATATATGTTGTTTGCATATAGAAGGTTTGAGTTATTAGACTAGGGTTTAGATATTCTAGTTTTGATTTCCTAGTTTTGTTTGCTTGGATAAGCCCTGAGGGTCTTTTTCCCGAAATGATTTCGACTATCTTGAGTTGAGAACCGACTCCTTTTTGTTTCATAAATCTAATATGTAGACACAGTTTTGCAACAAATCTTGCGTTTTCCTTTCCATAAGCACCATATACTTTATCTTTGACTCACAAGATGCATTTTTCTTGTATCTTTTGCGGTTGAACCTTACCTTTATTGACCTTCTTTTTTTAATTTTTGTAGTAACCTTCTGGATGGTTTTTGGGCCAACCTCGACTGCTTTAGCCATTTGACGTTAATTCAGCGAGTTTTCTTGCTACACGGTATCGAGATCTTATTTTTGACTTTCTAGGTTGTAGTCTTAAAGATATGGTATTCTGAAAGTGTTTCTTAAATCGCTCTATATAACACAAGCTCCACCAATGAGGATTCATTAAAATATGCAGAAGGATTCAAATCTTTTATTTACCTTTTCTATTCTGACAAACATTTTAATAGTGGTTTTTCGGATGGAGATCTAGTGGAACAGCTAGCACAAATGGATAGAGAGCGGGAGGAAATTTGCTTATTAAAATTAATCGTAACAGAAGACAGTAACCGTTCCTCTTGGGCAACCGCAGTACACAAATCTGAATAAAGAAGATGAATAATTATCTGGTTAGACCGTTTGAATCTACATAGTTTTATAAGGCAATTTATATTAATGATATACAAGATTATTGGTAATCGAGCCCTCCCAACTGTTTCTAGAGTACTTTGTGGTTAGCTATGGTATATTAATATCACTTTCAAAGGTAAAGTACAAAGAACATTAAATTATGTGTCGACTTTATATCAAGGAAGATGGATGAATGAAAGAAGGGAATATAATGTTCTGAAAAACAAATTAAAACAACATATAAGAAGCAATTAAAAAGAGAACAAGAAACAAGCTGTCCAATTAGTGTTAGGGGAAATGTAAAATCTGCTTCCACAAGTCATTGTAATATCTTGTATACTTTTTAAGTTTTTTCACATTACGCGCCACTACTTAATGTTAATGCATAATATGTGCTCTCCCACCCTCATATCAAAATGATTTCCCGTCTTCAAATTTGCTTGCGTTCAAAAAAGAAAAAGGTAAAAAATTTTATTTTTCATGAATAATCTTATCCAGTGTGTTTAGTTATTTTTAACTTTTTAACAGTTAGGCGTTCTAATTTTTTTACTCGCATTCCCGTCTTTTTATCGTCCATTCCTATTTGCTTTAGTAATATTTTTTTGCATTCTTTCTTGGTCTTAATTTATTTGGTTTTTGTTCGAAATTTTAAAAACTATATTATCATCTATAATGTGACTATTGTTATTATGTTTTGGCAAGTTATTAAAGGCTACTTTTAAATAAGCCCTAGGTTTGCTTTTTACGTTTCAAAAATAACGACAGTTGCTCAAAGACATTATAGTCGACCTTCTACAAGCTATTCAATTAAGATGATCAAAAGTCATTGACTACATTTCCAAGGAGACGAATGTGTCGTGGAGCTTGTGTTAGCAAGTTTGACAAACTTGCAAATACGTAGCAAATTTGCGCCTCGAGTGCTCACAGACGATTAAGAAATCAGCCGCGTAGAAATTGGCCAGAATCTGAAGAGGACAATTTTTAATAACCCGAGCTTTTTAATAGAAGTAGTATCTAGAAGAGAGTTTTATAGCTGCAGTTACAGTCGTAGATCATAACAAACACACTTCTTTTATTCTAGTTCATTATTTTTAATTTTTATCGACATAAATGTAAACAGTATGTATGAGAGGCTTGTCGTAAGCGTAGAATAAGTAAAAGTAATATAAATCAAAAATCAAACATTTAAAGAACACCCTGTATATGACTGCACCAATTAAAAAACGAAGGAAGTCTTTATTAATGTATAAACGCATCCCGTTACTGCAGGCCGCGGCTAATATCTTCATGAAATTAAATTGAAAATGCAATTAGGGCGTGCACTCGCCCAGAGGTGCACGCAAATTTAAAGCCCATTGAAGAAGCGGCGGGCTGCGTTGCTCGAAATACGGGCAATTATACGGCGGCGTTATTAATTGTCTTTGGTTTATTTTCAGCGCTGTTTGGATACCACCGACAGGGCTCGTGTCAAGCTGGATTTAGTGCAGGCATTTCGAAGGTAAGCCGTTTGTTACGGAGTATGTATGGCGGAAGCGCGAGACGTTGTTCCAGATTACTTAACGCTTCCCTTGTTTACATTTCGAACATAAACACGCACTGGGTAATTCACCTTCGGCTAAATGTAACGGCGTCGCATACAAAACGATTTTCGATGAGACCGCGAATCGGCCGGCATGTTAAGAAATAATTTTTTGAATAAATTGAATTATCATGATTTAAAGTTCTTATACGCAGGGCCCGGCGGAATGATCTCCCCTTTACTACTAAAAATATGTCATTTCTGTTTCCGTTTTTCCTTTAACAAAATTTCGCCTCATAAATATAAAAATGAAAAGAACAACATCACATGGGGCAATACTTGCCATTGAGTCATCAACCAGTTCTGAAGATGATATAGTTCAACTGTTTGCCCACACGAGCGATACATTGCTATAGCTCATCTCAAAGTTCCACATTGTCAAGTCATTTCCACTGGTAACGCTGCGATCGCGTTGAGAATAGCGTTCTTTAATTCCTCAATAAAACTTCAACCTTTAAGTGCTTCCACAGAAAAAAATTGCAAGGTCAAGTCCGGTCGATCCAAATATTTTGGGAAAAAAATTAATGATTCCGCGTAGTCTTATCACCTGCCACTAGGTGGCCACACCTTCAGGTGGTCGCTGCCGCCCCAGATGGGTCACGCACCCACTACATTATTGTACTGTCAACCCACAGTGGATATTTACAAGGGGACATCCCAATTTGGCTTTGGCCCTCAAAATGCTACTTAACAACGTACAAAACAACTGATTTATTTTATTATAATAGATAACATACACTAAATATTGAACTCCTTGATGAGCAAATTTCCATTGCGAGCGTAGTTAGAAGTGGTGCGCTTAACTTCGAGGTGAACATCTTTTTCACCAACTGCGAGTGCTTTGGGAAGGGAAATGAGATGGTTGTGAAATCCAGAACGCCTTTAAAAAGAGGTGGTTCCACAGAGAAGACAACTGAGAGTAGTGATCGGCCAATAGGTTGAGCTCAGACTTTGTTGGATTGTGGAATTGTCGAGGAGGACGAGGCGCGGCTTCTGAATGACGAGAGGTGGCCGATTTGGTTTGAACTTGACGGACCCACGAAATAGCCCTCGTCTTCAGAGAAGAATCCTTCTCCTGGATCATGACGTTAATGATCCACTCTGGACTAGCAAAGTAATCGTTGTCGACGAGGACTTTGTCCACTGTCTCTTGGGCAACTTTTGGCATTCCTCGGGTGCGCTTCACTAGCTGCTGGAAGATCTAGGGTTCAGAAGAAACGATCGAATTTCTGCGAATGAGAAAAAAGATGCGAGAAGCGGTCGTCAGCCAGCGCGAGTGGTTAGGAGGTAGGATCTCTTGAGTGAGTGCTTGCTTGGAGATGTCGTTGATTTTGCCGGTCTTGGCAACCAGATAAAGGTGGTACAACTGGGCTCGTTCTTCCAAGAAATGGGCCGAAAGTTGGCAGTAGGAAGAGTGGACAGGCTGAAGTGGCTTCTTGAGGCATTCTTCGAGTCGCCGAATGATGCCAGCCCACTTTTCGACATTCACACCCCACGAGCATCAGGCTCGCTCCGATGTCGATCCCACCATCTTCAAAATATTCCACCAAAACTCAGGTTGCAACGCCGGCGGCTTGCAAATAAATAGATACAATGAATTTAGGTAATGTACATTAGCAAACATACCTTCTTGTCATCGTCCGCCTCGGGAATGGTGAGTGAAGTGCAGAGCTCCAGCTCAGTGTCCACCTGAGTCATCGAGAGCATCGTCACATGTTCGATGTCACTTGTTTCCAAGTGAAACCACCGTATTCCCGTTGTTCACATCGCTGGCTAATCGAACGCTTTCCATCGAAATAAATGGCATTGGGTGGGTTGTGTTGCAGCTTGTCTTCGTGCCAACGACCGCAGAGAGCTGATGCCACTTTGGATGGCGTTTTACTGATCTGGTGAGGTACAGCAAACTGGGAGGCCATCTAGGTGAATGTCTCAGATGCTGTTTTGTGAGACACTTTATTGCGTACACAGGTAACAAGAAATGATTTGGGGACACTGAATCAGCGACGTTCCGACTTGGGTGCAGCCAAATCTAGTGATGAGTTTTTGCCGCTCTCTTCTCCCTCCTCATCGTCGTGGAAAATAATCTCAGATAGATCAATTTGAGGCGTAGCTTCATTTTAGTTCAGCAGACGTTCCAACGCCTTGCGTTTTCGATCTTGGCTGTGATTGAACTTGTCACTCTTCGCTAGAATCGGACACAAGGTTGGATAAGTTTTGGGTGGCATAGGAGTGACAGAATTGGGTAAACAGCTATAGAAATTGGGTAAATTGACTAAAACACAGCGCCCAGCCGATGATGTAACGCGCGCAACAACCGCCCAAACCGCAAATGTCTGCTGTGCGTTGAAAGCAACGTAGTGGGTGCGTGACCCAACTGGGGTGGTAGCGCCCACCTGAATGTGTGGCTACCTAGTAGCAGCTGATGAAACTACACGAAATCATTAATTTTTTCCAAAATCTTTGGTTTGGCCGGACTTGACCTTAAATGTGAAGATCGGAAAAAAATGTTAAATGCATTCTGCCCTAGTCTACATGTAATAAGATAAGTGACCTTAAAACATTTCGTTGCTTGTTCGACAGCGCCATCGTTTTAGAACTACTGTGATATATTTTCATGATTGTTGAGTCTGGGCTCAAGGAAATGGCAATAAAATCGCAACATAGCCGGTGACAGCCAGCTTGCTTCCTGCTTCTTAAAAAATATACGGCCCTATGCTGTCAAATTCCTTAACATCACAGCAAAAAGTTTGACGTTGATTGTGAAGAAATCGCTCATGGATTTGTTGAGAATTTTGTGGAACCCAATACTGTAAATTATGCTTGTCGATGCAGCCCTATAAATGAGAATGACCTTCCTCATTATTGAGTACAACATTATCAGCTGGTATAGCCTGCCGAGCGTACCAGTCACATTCTTTAAGTTCTTTGGCTACAATCGGTTTATATGAATAATAGCAACGTAGAATTCTCCTCACGCTCCGGTCAGATATTCCCAAAGCGAAAGAGTATTTCGTGACGGAACGTTGTGGTGACGTGGCAACAGCCTATCTCACAGGTGCGATATTATCGGGTGTGATTTCTGCTGAACCAGTCTCCAACATAAACTCACGATGTTTGTCATTCCGTGCCATGATGGGCACTACAATAATGTGCCTTGTGCTGCCTAAGGATGTACGACTTGAGCGCCGATATATTGCGCGCGATAGTCAATTCAAAAAGAGGAGATCATTCTGTTGGGCCCCGTATAAGGATACTTTAGTAATTAGGTATATTTTAAATGTCCGAATTTGTAAGCTAATGGTCATTCAACGTCATGGGTTACATGAGACAAAACCTGTATTCTAAAAATCTATGTTTTCCGAGTCAAAAATTATTTAAAGCTCGCAATTGGTCTTGTCTGGCAGGGTGACTGGTCAACCTTCGAAAAAGATAAAAATTGATAAATCAGGTAGTAATAGTTAGTACGCCATAATTGCCTAATTTAAATCTAATACTTTTCACATGGTGATTTGTGAAATGTGAGATTTTGTACAGTGGTGTAGAATAGATATTAGATATTAACTCATATTTGTTGACCAGACAAGGCTTTAATTAAGATCTTTGCACTATATTGTTCTGTAGTTGTTTTATTGGGTTGCTATAGCTGTCGTACACGGTCACCGTAAGATTTAATTACAATTTAATTATTTCCGTCCATCTATTTGTCTCAACATTCATTACATTTTAAAAAATGTACCGTCTGATGTTTGTTAAGCAAATAAGGTTCGGTAATCAAAGTTTATTAATTTATACAAATTCCACGAAATCCACTGTCAGTTTTTTCATTTTTCCAATCCGACCAAGACGGATGACTGACGTGATGTATTTTCAAAATCAAATACTCTTAGTCTATAACGTCGAAAATAATGAACATCGTCCACAAATTTAGATCTATCTAGAACTGAAGAAATCATCCCGTTACTAAAAGTTGTGATATAAAGAACTTAAAACACTGTTTTTTCGCTTTTACGAAAAACGAAATTAAAACATTTGTTTTTCTATTTCGTAATTGAGTTTTTGCCACAAAATTATGTCCTAACTTAATAAACAACGAATAAAGTGATATAAAATATCATCTAAATATAGAAGGATATTTTTGAGGCTTCAGTACTTTGTTTTTTACCCCTAGCAAAGATTTATTTTAAAAATTACACTCACAGACTTCCAAGACGCTACAAATCTGTCTCCACATTTAAACTGCCTCTGGAAGCAACTTCATGTCTGTGGGTGTACATGCAGGCGCACGAAAAAAGAAGCTAACAAATTTTAATTATGCAGAAAACGGCTCTTAAGCTCGACTTTGATTGTGCTATTAAGAGCCTCTAGTTTCGTGAATCGTACCATAAACCTATTAACACTGCAGCATGCAGTAAACGTCTTTGCTTTTAAAATTGAGCCAACAGAGTAAATATTTTTATAAATCTTAACACAAAATTAAATGTTAAGAAAAAAAATTTGCTAATAAAGAGCAATGGAGTTTTTATTATGCGAATGAGTTTGCAACTAAATCAATTTTATACAACACCAAAAACGACTGGCAAAAGCACAGTTTTAATAGAAATTTGGAAATTTAGAAGTTGAATTATAAAATGGTTTAAAATTTTCTTATACATATTTCCGCCATATTGTCCCTTGTAAATAACAGTTGTAGCGACTAATTAGCAACAGTAATATATAATAATAAATATTGTACCTTATTTCTTTTTGTTGCATTATGCAGTTTATTTTGTCAGTACAGAATAGAACAAGAACTATTTCCCTAATAATAACGTGACTTTTGTAAGTGCGCCAAATTATCGTACCAACGGAAATCGTTGACCTTGACTATTAAAAATTGTGACAGCATTTATCATATACACAATTTAATTATTTTTTATAAATGTCGACTCCCCGTTTAATTTTCTCTCTATGCGTTCGCGCCATCTTTAGTGAAGTTGGTATCTACCAAGTGATTTTCTAGGGATCTGAAGGAGTGAAGTCTGGCGAATGCACCAGATGTGATAAGATCTTCCAACTCTGGTCGGTGATCGTTTCATTGTAGTAGTGTGGGGTCTCTTATTATCTAAAGCAAAATGACTTTCCTTATTCTAGTATAAGGTCTTTTACACTAATACGCATCAGTTTCTACTAGTGATATGCGATGGAATTCGTTTCACTGAATGTAAACAACTTATATGGATAAACCCACAATCTAGTGCAAGAAAACAAAAAAGCAATACGTTAACGCCTATTCTTGTCTTTTATGAATTCGTGCGAAGCCCAACATCCAAAATTATATAGACGCTTAGAAGGTCTCTCGGGTGTTCCGATTGTCTGTGACAACAATCGTGAATTTTGTAACTTTAGTTGACCGTACCATATCAGTCGAAACATCCAAACGCTGTAAAACCTTTCCTTTTCATGTAATTTTTTATTTTTGTAAGAAAATTTGTAGCACATTGTTTAACTCCCGTACTCAAACTTTGTATTACAGATCTTTTTTAAATATTATTTCTTCTTCCTTTGATGTTTAGCCCAAATGTTTTGTGTTTCTCGTTAAAAGTCTTAATGCTATATTTTGTTACCTTCAAATATTCGTGGACTACGATCAGCGGAAATAACCTATGCTGAAACAATTTATTGCTTTTTGACAAACAATATGAATGCTTTGTTAGTAATCATATGATTTACTGAGTTATTCGAAAGATAGTGTTTCAGATACAATTGTTATATACGCTATTGTTTTGCCATAATTTTCTAAATTCCACTTTCTTCTTTGTCTTCCTTCTTCATTATAGGAACTCATGTTCTTCTCCACTATTATAGTGACTCTTCCACCTTCTTGCTGGTCTTCCAGATGGTCGTTTTCCTATCAGTAGTTTATTCGGACTAATCTGCCTCTCCTGCTAATCGTAATCCATTCATTTATTGGTTGTATATTAGATTGGTTCCTTATGTCCTCGTTTCTTACTCCATCTCTTCGTGTATTTCCTGCTATCTTTCTTAGAGTCTTCATCTCAGCTGTTTCCTTCATCTGTCTAGTTTTTTTTTGCATCTCCTTTGTTAATGTTGGTCGTATCGTAGACTTGTAAATTATCATTTTGACCTCTGTATTTATGTATTTATTATGCCATAATGTGGCATTTAATGCTCCAGTTGTCTTAACTGCCTTTACAACTTTTGGCTTACTGTTTGAGGTTTCCATGGCTGACTATATTAAGTCCTAGGTAATTAAAGGAGGATACTTGTTATATAATTTCGTCTTGAATTTATAATTTATATATTATAGGCTCTTTGCTTATCCTTATACATTTAGTTTCTCACGCTGATATTTCCATACTATATCTTTCACATATCATCTCAGTCTTCATTAGTAATCGTTGGAGCTGGTCTTCGCTTTTTGCTGCCAGGATCACATCATCAGCATAGCATACAATTATTATGCTTTTTGTATGCGTCTTGTATCCTTCTAATGCTTTCACCTCTTTTGTTACCTAGTTCACCACTATGATAAACATTAGAGTCCCCTTGTCAGATTCCAGCTGTGGCTTTTATAGGTACCAAAAACTTTCCATTTGCCTGAATTGTTGCTTGATTGTCGGTATATATATATGTTTTTGATTAATTTTGTAAGTTCACTTGCTACTTGTCTTTGTTTCAATATTTGTAACACGTCTTTTAATAGTATTATGTAAAAAGCCTTCTGGAGATCTATTATTCATATAAAGGCTGGTCATTCCAATGATTTTTATTTTAATTGTTATATTATAAAGATGGCGTCAGTAGAGTATCTTCCTTTTCTAAAACCTTGTTGTTCAGCTGTGAGAGTTATGGTCTTTTCTATTCTTTCTTTAATTCATAATTCTTATTGTTAGCTTAAGTAAGGTGTCTAGTAGTGTAATGCCATGGTAGTTACCCGGTATCTGCCGGCCGTACTTTTTGAATATTAGTAAAATATACTATTTTACATGTTTCAGATATCTTCTGTCCGTGAAATATCTTTTGTAGGAGTTGCAATCATTTCACTACATTTTGTTGTGTCCTGGAGATTTATTGTTTCTTATTTTTTATTCGTGATTTTATTTCTTCTAAGCTTATATCTTGCTTTTTATTTATCGTTAGTATCTTTTGGTGGTTTGTTCTGCATCTCTATTGTGTCTGGTTCTTTATATAATTTCTTGAAGAAGTTCTACTTTCAAACAACTAATTTCTGTTCTTTATTTCCTTTGTGCCTTTGCAACTTAAAATTTTTTCTTAATTTAAATCGTGTTGGGAAGAATAATGGCCCAAATGACTAGTCAGTTTAAGATCTAATTATGTCAGCAGTAAAAGTAGGATAATCTTGATCACTACCGCTAACTTCTTTGCTTTCAAAAGTCCCAATTAACAATTCTGCGATATCTACTGATGTAAGATCATCGAAACCTTATCCACGAATTTCACATGCCATACTTCTGATATTGAGGAATTCTACCTTATAATCGAAGGGAACAGGAGCATTCTCTTTAACATATGTGGACTCTCAAGCATGTATTTATTAAAAGTGAATGTTATGTATGCTAATGCTTTTTTTGTGAGCTTCTTTAGTATAATATTAAGTATTTCATCATATCCAGGCGATCTATTTATCGAGAGAATTTTAATTATAGAAACGAGCGTTCTGGGTAATGTTGGTTTGAAGCTGTTTCTATGATTGGCTGGTGTGTTTATTCGTAAATTGTTGTTATATTTCTAAATATTCGATCTGCGTGGTTATCGGAAGTGGACGTTTGTTCCAAAGGGTCTGCGAAAGCTTCACATTTTTCTTCATGGGTGTAATATGTTTGTACTCCTAAAGAGATTAAAGGTATCTCATGTAGATGACGTAGGATACGTTTAGTTGTCTTCCACAGACCTGGACCTCTTGGTTTTAGATTATTAATATGTTTGTGGTATGCTTGTAATCGATAGGGGGTTCCTAGTTCTTTGCCATTCCCTTCGCAATGTGATTTTTTACCGAATTAGGTTCTCTATATGGTTAGGTGAATAATGAACGATGTTTACTTTTTGTTTATGCCGTGGTGGCCGTGCCAACACTGTCAGGGATGATTTTGATTATATGTGAGATTATTTGATCTCTTTGGTTTGGGGTTTGACGGCCATTAGGATATTTAAGCCTTTGGTCGAGTGTAGCATGAGGGATGTTCCAAATGAATAGTCAATTTATTAATCCCGGCTCAGGAATTTGTTTTGCTGGTGTTAGTATAAACGAGATTATAACGGGTAAATGGTCTGAATCAAGTTCACTGAGCGCTTGTTGAAAAATTAGTTTGTTGAAATTCTTGTAGGCAACTATGTCGAATATATTTGGTTCTTGGTTATTTCTATACGGGTAGTATGTGGGTTCATGGGCTTCTATTTGGAAATATGTTAGGTCATAAAGTTTGTTTCCGATTCTACATCCCCATTTCATATTTTTGGAATTCATGTCTCCTATAAGAAACATAGGTTCTTTGGTATTAAATATGGCTGAAATGTATTTTTCGAGAAGTTGCTTTTTGGGTTGTTTATAAACACATATTATGGTTTAGTAGTATGATTACTCAGTTTGATTTTTACTCCAACTCTCTCGAGGTTAATAGTGTCATATTGCGTTTTATTATAATAGCTACACCTCCTGATGCGAATCTAGCATCTCGATCTGTGTGGTAGGTCTGATATCCGGCAATTTTAAATTTGTCCGAATTAGTTAGATGAGTTTCATAGACTCATGCTATGTGTATGTTTTTATGCCGTAGGTATTCCAGTTAAGGAGTTTTCATTGAAAGAAAGTTTTAATTCTGCGATCCATTAAAAAGGAAAGGAAGGAGATTTGATAATATGAATTACTTGATTTGTTCTATGAAGGTTTGAATGAAGTGTAAGAGGGACGATAGGACAGTGTTGAGTTTAGCTGATGCAGAATTAGTTTTCGAAAACCAAGATGAGTTGGGCAGGGAAATGTTGTATGCATTGTTCACGAGAGGGAGAAATTTTATTATATTGTTAACAGGCGCAGCTTGCTATCCGGTTTTATTGTTGTCTTCCCTAATTGGTGCATACTGGGGTATCGCGGTTTATCACAATTAGTATACAAATTATTTCTTTGGCATCTTACGCATTTTGGTTCCAGTCTGCAGTAGTTTTTCATATGCTCAATGAATTGGCATTTGTGACATTGGGGAGTTTTAATATTAATTTTACGGGGGTGTGATCTACAGTTACTATTGAGTGGAATATCTTTTTGATATTAAAATTTTCGTTTGCGTAAACGGGCATAGGCGTTTTTTCTTTGTTAAAAGCCTTGTAATTCGTGTTATAGGGAGGTCGTAAGCTGCATGTTCTTCGTGTATGTCTTTTCCGGTTAAGGAGGGAAGGTCGTTATTAACAACTACCGAAAAGGGTTTGTCGTTAGAGTTTTGGTATGTGTCGAACTCGATTTTATTTGACAAGTAATGCTTAGTTTTGTTTCTGAAATTCTTTTTGCTGAATGAGGTGATCTTCAATAACGATGAGCTGAGGGCCGTCGAAAACTCTCGACAATGGTTTTGATATCATTTAAAACTTCTTTATGGTTGACTGCACCTTGTAGGAAGATAGACGGTATCTTTATTTTGGAAAGTTCATTGTCCTTTACTTCACTTGAGGCAGAGGTCTCGAAATGTTCAGGTAAATAATATTTCTTTTAAGTAGCGATTCAGGTTGTCATAGGTGGAGATAGAAATCAGATTTTCTTTTAAGAACTAACATGATAACACGTACAACTCACCCCTGTTTGGGGATGATAATGAATAGTTAAAGATGTTGCTCTAGCTATATGCACTATTTTGTTACTAGAAATAAATAATGTGGATATTGCCGAGATTGACTATCACAGGCACCAGGCGTTGATAAGCCGCACTCACACTTCCGAATCGCACAGTGAACGTACGTATGTCCTTGGGGTTCGAAAGTAAGCGAGAACTATTTTAATAAACTTAGCCAGCTAACCATTGTTTGCATGAAATTCATATTTTACATACATCTTTGTACATTCAGAATCTTCATAATTAAAACGAGAAGTCAATTCTACAAAATCCTCGGTATTTCTTGAATTACGATTTTTCGCGTAAAAGTGAATAACAATTGCGTAAAAATATTTGTGATATCCTCAATTTGTGTAAAAATTTTGCATAATAAGAGGTTTAGATGTATCTGCAAAAATATCGAGGGAGGAAGTTATTATATTACAATAAATAGCGTTGTGTGTTATTAAAACTCCAAATTGTTAAATAATTTGGTGTTCAGTCTGATTTTAGTTTAGTGATTTTCTACGACTTTGATGAGTATTTTTTGCATTTCATGTTGATGGTCCCGTAAGGATGTGCAATACGGAAATGATACTCTAATAAAATAGATGCAAACAATAATAAAATAGTTAATTAAAAAAACACAATTGACATGGTGTTAACCAAGAATAATGCCACATCCATTCAAGCCGAAGTACTTTTAAGGTCGAGCTATTCTGTCTGTTCGCTTCGATTATCTTATCAGCCTTTCATCGAAGTTCCAAACAATTTTAATTCGCGGACAGGCAATAAGAACGTCAGCAGAAATCAGCACCGGGCCATTTAACAATGGCTCCGAAAAACTGCAGATAACGGTATAATTGACTATCGGCGCTACATCGCAGCAATTTGGCTTTTGATTGCCATTAAACGTGCGCGGCTTTTTGTATTTCTGCCGCCGACGGCTGACGCATGTGAGAGGCTTACATATGAATATGGCGCCTCCTCGCCTGCTATACCATTGTGTTTATTTCTTGTAAATCTCCGTTTGCCGTTGCATACTGATTCGATTGTCTGCATTCAAAGGAATAAATCGGCGCGGCGCGCGCTTCCGCCCCCCTGGCCGCAGGCCGAAAGCTCGCGGACGAGCTTTTGTTGCGCTAATAGTTTTGTTGTCGATTTTGGACTCCTATTTTGGCGAGCCCGTCTGCACGCGAGTTAAAATTCAATAGCCGGCATATTTGCAGCAGCGGGGGTCGCCTGGCGGCGTTGGCCCAGCTCTGGTCCTGAAAGCCGCCGCCGTCGGGGCGGCAATTATTGCGCTCGGAGTTATTAATTCCTCTGTAATGCGGCGACACGTTACGGAATCGATTGAATATTCAGCAGGTGGGAAATTACGAGTTGCCGAAAAAGGCCGCGCGGATGAAACGGTGCGTCGAATGATCGCCGGCCCAAAACTACCGGTTCACCCACATTTGAATATATTACGAGGTTAGAAGGCGCCCGGGCCTGTCCAGACGCTCGGGCAAGTTTATTGGGCGAAGATCAAAATGTGCTACGAGTTGTTATTTATCTTATACAAAGGTACACGGCCATTTAGAAGAATAGATTTTAACGTTACACCAACCTACAGTCAAACATACATTTTGGTTTATGAGAAACATCTGAGCATTTTAATGTCCAACGTTTAATAATAAACACGAAATATATGGGAAGTGAAGAGAAAGAGGATAACACTATTTAATTTATATGAGTTAGAAGAAGCTATTGAAAATTAGATAATTAATGTTGAACATTATCCACAACCTAAGTTCGGCTAAAATTAAGCTTAGTTGCTTCTACCTCTTTTATCCCAAGAAGATGAGAGCAATGGCGTTAAAAAACCAAAGAAGTCCTGTCAAAAATCATTTTATTGATTCGAAATATTCTCTCTCAGCAAAAACACAACGATCGAAATGTTCAAGAAGTGCCTCATATAATTTTTTATGTCGTTGGTGGGAATGGTGTTTAGATTGCTCCTTATTAACCGTTGAATATCTTCAGTTAATTCAAAACGGTTTTTCATCACCAAATTTCGGTTGAAGGAACAGAAAACAGTTGCAGGGAGCCAAATCGGGTGAATACGCCAAGTATTTAGTAATCTTCTTAGGGTGCCGCCTTCTCCCGAAGGGCGAATACGACCTACCAAATGCTTTAGTATGCCCAATCTAATACTAGAATACGTTGTAGCACTTACTTATCTTTGTGAATAATTCATTTGAAATGAAAAAAATCAATGAGCATTTTTGACTTTACAGGCAAAACTTTTTTAAATTTCTTTCATTAATCTGGTGACCACCATTCGGTACTTTGACGCTTGGTTTCTGGGTCGTATTTGAAGCACTACATCTCATCACCAGTTATTTTTTTTTTGTTAAGCTGATCTAATGGTGTATTTATAACGGCCAATTCGGTGAAATTTTTGGTCACTCTTGAATAGACGTGGAACAAACTTATAATTTCGCTTCCGCAGACACTGAAAATTTATTCGAAATTTCACGAAATGAAGCACCTTTTCGACATTTTCTTGGTCATCAATTCCTGTATGTTTATCATCATCCACATCTTCTCTGTCTTCTATATATCGTCGATGCCACTCAAAAACTTGTGTTTGCGATCAAAAAATTATCTCTATCAGCGATTGCAAGCGTTTGGAGCGCTTACGCACCACTTTTCCCAATTTTATGACAGAACTGCAAGTTGACACTTTGTTTATTATTCAATGTGTCGTATCTTGACATATAGTAAACAAAATTCCATTAAATTTGTGCGGATTATTAAAGAAAATAGATAATTCATAAGTCAATCTTCCACGAATAGATGGCGCCATAAATTTTATTAAAATAGGGCCTTTCGGTTATTTTAGAAGAGAAAGATTTCTAGCCTGCCTTAAGAGTATAGTACTTTTGAGTTGCGGTGTATACAGAGACGGAGAAAATGAATTTCATAACAAAACGAATATGTAACATAATGGAAAAAACAACAAAAATATAATATACAATAAATAGGGAACTGAACTGCCAATTGTAAGATTGAATAAGTAGAACAAATATATAGCAAATAGAAGGTAAAATCTGGTATGGTATTATATACAAAGGGTGTCCGATATTAAAGGTACAAGCCAAAATTACACTAACATTTATATTTAAAGAAAATATTTGATACATTCCACAAAAAACTACATACTGTAACGGTTTTGCTCTTGACAGTGGTGAATAAACTTACTAATTTATTTAAAACTACTTATTTATTATACCAACAATTACACAAATTCATAACATTATTTATGTATATACGCACTATATACAATTAACTGCACATTATTTATGTAAACACAGCTCCAGCCTGCATTCGCCCGCTTGCTCCACTTAAAACGGGAATCGTCCGTCTGAATTTGGAATCTCCCCGACGCCCTCCTACGAGCTATTTCCCGTTGTACCCGAATAATTGAGAAAACTTCGAGAACGTCGGGGAAGGTTCGCCAACCTGTGCATTCCTAGAAGGACCGGGGGGAACTATCGTGATGCAATTCAGATATCAATCAGCCGCGCTACGAAGGGCGTTTGGAAATTCGTTATAATACTTTTGTTTATTTCTCTTTTTAAAAGATAACAATTTGATTTGCAGACTTTAGATTTTATTAAATGCAATTTTTTAAATTCAAAAAGAACACAAGAAAGTTGGTAGTATTAAATAAATTTTATTAAGTTTGAGAATGCTTTTCGAAATATTTCTATTTCATATGTATACTTATTGCAATTTTATTTCCGTTGGTACTGTATGAGAGAAAAATCCATGCAAAAATTCAAAATCCATTACTCCCATATCCTATACTATCAGCAGAATTATGCGTAAGGCAGTTAAAACAGAACGCTTTCATTTCCTGAATACAACATATGATACCTATTATATGGAAATGGAAATGCCTCAGCATCAACAGTTACGTAACACTTCCAAGTCAACAAACTTTTCCAACTCGGTGCATCTCTATAAATAGTAAAACGAGACATATAGAAGATTAGTCTTATTCAAGGATTCACAGCTCATAGTAGTCCCGAGAGAGGAACTAAATTCTCTAAAAAATAATTTCATGAACACAACTCGGGAATGGCAGTCATTTCGTGCAGTCGTCATTCGTATGTGAGGTCCTTGGTCTATCTCTTTTCATTTCCGGATTATCATTCAGCTACGTTCGTTCATCTTTAAATTTTTTTTCACCAAACATTGACTTATTTTGCCTTAAAACGTTCAGGTCATAAACGCTCTCTAATGTGCGATTGATTTCGATCTGATTAACTCCTTCGGCTTGCAAAAATCTAGAAACTTCACGCACCTCACACTTCGAATACTGTACGATTACACACGCCATGTTTGTTTGCTTCCGAAAGCTAAATTGAATCTTGAACAAAATAACGCTCTACTACTATACGCATGAACGTATCTGGTCATGCATGTGACGGCGATATTGCACATGCGCAGTTTGTATAAGAGCCACCTATACCTTTAAAATTGGACACTTCGTACATCAAAGAAGTTAGCGTTGACATGACAAGACAAGTAAACAGAAGATGGATTTTCTAACTTTTCCTCATGAGAAATTAACAAAAACTGTAATACAATGAGACTGAAAGTCATCATAATAAGAACGAAACAAGTGGAGAGGAAGAAAAAAGTGATAAGTATGTCCTAAAATTTAAAAAAATAACATCAAGTCTATATAGCAGTGATAAGCTTTAGCAACGAAGATATTGATTGCTTTATTTCTACCTCCTGTTAGTTTCACCTTCCTATTGTCACAGTCATTCACAATTTTACTGATTTGTATGTAAACAAGGGATTGTCCGCCAAAAACTATTTTTGGCGTTCTAGGCTGACAATTTTTTACCGGCCTTTTCTCAAATTTTTGCAAGGCCCGAACGTATAAATTTTTAATTGGATCGGGAACGTGGAACAATTTAATTTAGCGCCCATTCATAATTGACGTAAGTATGAGCAGTCAATAAGAAATACGTAATAGATAAAGTTGAATCAGTGCAAAGTTTATGCGCTTGTTCATAATGCACTCTCGTAATTTTTGAATCGATTTCAACTTTAGGTATTTCTTACGCACATTTGCAGTAATTTTTAATTTTTCACTAGTTTAATATTGGCAGTAGTAACAGAATGCTTGTTTTGATTCTGAAATTGCTTAATCTAACTTTAGTATTGTCGACATTTTGGCTTCGTTTTTGCAACTGATAGGAAACTATTAATTAAGTTAGCAAATATGCATCTGTACCTACACCATAAAAGAGATAACAGGTACAAAGGCAGCCGCGGTCGACCGGAGCAGCCAGAGCGGCCTCGACGTGCGTGCATGAACGCACGGACCTCGTGTAAATTAAGCGCCCAGAGTGTGGTACGTTAAATTTCATGTCACCCGTCTTTGTTTACTTTCCGTTCAGATGTATAGGCTGTCTTTGTTTACTACGCACGGATCTCCTCGTGTAAATCAAGGGCGTGGGGAACACCACATTACATTGTCTACTTTCTGTTTAAATGTATAGATAGATATTATTATATGTAATTTTATTATTTTGCTTTTTAATTACAGCAAAGTTAATTGAAGTTCCAATTATAAATATTTTTAAAATATCCTGAAGTTTATTCTTCAAAGTATGAAGTTATGGAAATACATTCAGCGTTCCACCTATTCAAATGTGACATCGTAAAAAAATGATTTGACCTATGATTATCTGCGGGAGAAAGAAATATGGAAGTTTGAAGGGGAAAGCCGAAACTACAATGGTTTACAATTTTTATTTGTGTACATAGTCATAATTTCCTAACCTATTCTCGGATTGTTAGGCCGTAGTCGGAGTCCGGCGGACATTTTCAGAAGAAAATATAAAAATTTCTTAAACCAACCACACGGTGTGTGGTAAAAGGAAAAAGTGAAGATAGTCAATTAAGATTATGTACATAGATAAAAATTGTACACCATTAATCGTGTAGTTTCGGCTTTCCCCTTCAAACTTCCATATTTCTTTCACCAATAACATAATCATAGGTCAAATAATTTTTTACATCATTTAGGAAACTACGAAATCGCACTTATTTTATCCTATACGCATTTTTCTTTTCGGTAAAAACTTGCCTGGATATACAATTAATTTCACTTTAATTTATTTAAATTACATCTAGTCAAAACATTTTGGCTTCAATTTTGTTTTCAAAACCCATACCCATATGGAGAACTTATGTGTTTCTTAACTCTTTTAATAATCAAACAGAAAAACCGTATTTGAATTGATTTATGTACTACAACAGATACAGAAATACTGAATAGTTCCCAAACGTAGCTTTCAGATATTTGATAAAGTCTAATGGAAACTTAAAAAAATCGTGTCCTAATTCGAATAATTGAAAATCGTTAGATGGTCATTGGAAGTGTTTATTTCGATAATTAATCAAAACTAGAGACAAAAGCGCTAAACACAGTAAACAGGACTTATCTACCACACACTTGGACTATTTGAAATGGCAACCTGTTATGACTGTTGAACTGTAATAAACATTTTTGGCATGTTTTGGATGATTTGGGCAGCATTTTCCACTCTTGTAAGCAATTTTTGCACAATATTCACGGGATTAGCATACATCAATGGTTTTATATAGCCCTCTGACTCTTGTCGACCAATCCATTTGCGCAAAGGTATGGGTCGGGAAGGCGCAGACCAGGAAGTCATTTCGAATACACCACTGTGCTTCGATAGCATTGCCACTAGCTTTTTCTTGTAGGAATACCATCATCTTAATCAGTAAAGTGTTGGTATAACAAAAACCTACTTTTTACATTTGCAGTACTCTAGTAATTTATCAATTCATTTTTGACCTGCGTATGTTACAAGTTTTAATATGTGCTACACTTCATAAATCACCCTGTAGGTAAGAGAAATATACTTTTAATACAGAATTACCCTCATACAAACATTTTGGTCTGAATTTTTGGGTTTAGAGAATAGTTAATCTTACTTTTAACACCCGAATATCTTGCTTCTCATTTTTCATAATGGAAAAAGAATATTGTCAAACTTACTTTTTAACCACACCATTAATTAAATGTGGCTTTTGAAAGTCGACGAAAGTTGTTGCAAAATCAAATATTATAGAGATACCATGAACATTTTTGCAGGATTAGCGGAAGAGCATTCATATAGAAGTCGGGCACTTTGACTGTTTGACTTTAAATATTCTCATAAATTGGAAAATCACGCCTATTTAAAAACTCTTCTGTGTTGTAACGGTAAAATAAACTAACTGCCGGCATATTTACAATCTTTGTAGCAGTAAAAAATTTAAAAATAGAATTGTGTTTTCTTAATTAGCTATCATTTTAGTAACTTGTTTATAATAGGAACTACATTCCACGCGTTTATTGCACCAACAGCAGCATTGCCCGCGATATCCGCGCCTGTAAACAAAAAGACACTCCACATAAAAGCACTCCACGGCCGAGTAATTTGAGTAATTAGAGCCGCTCTATCTGGAGAGCAGATAAGGCGGGCTTTTAAGCTTAAACACCCTGGACGGTGGTGAAAACGTAACTCCCATACACTTAAGCCGCAGCTCACTTTTTGTCGAAATCGCTGCTGATAGGAGCGAACAACTCTTTATGTGCGCTCAAGTGCCACCCTCTCAGCGTTTAATGCCAGAGCTGCGCCCAGTGGCGCGGCGGGGCTATTGAGGCACTCAGAATCGGCGCTAATCTTGCTGGAACGTATAAAAACAGAATGGATTTGGTTTAAGAGTGGATGTTGTGCTATCGGGTTACATTTGTAAGCCTAATAAAACGGCATAATTTGTTCTTAATGTTAATTTCTCATTAGGGTCTTTTGTTTCTAGTCTTAATGTCTTTATAATTTTCTTGGACAAAAATGTCGTTGCACTTACGACTTGCTGCTACAGTTAATTCCATTTAGTTATATTTCAAATAATACAAGTGATGAGGAAATGTAAGAAATAAAAAGAAAACAAAAAACATTTTCCTTAAAAACAAACAAAGATAAGAAAATGATAACGTACAAGTCTATAATAACCATCAAAATGAGAAAATATCAAAGTAGAAATCAAAATAGTAAAACAAATGATATAAAACGATAACAAAAAAATTAAAAATGCAGTTAAAAGAATATTCTGAAGGAACACTTAAATGGCGAAAGATAAAAAATTATAGATGAAAGATATTTTAGCATAAACATAAAAAGTGAAAAATAAAGATAATTGTTGAGCATACATATAAAGAAACAGTGAGCAGCTTCTACTTCTATTGTTGGCATTTTCTAAAGTTTCTAGATATAAAAACACACATTAGATATCACCACAAAAAAGGTAAAATTGTAGTGGGAGAATAGAAAAATAAATATGATATATAGACATACAAAAAAATAATGTGACAGACACACCCATACTATTTAAACATTTAGACAAGGCTAAAGCGGAGTTTATTCGACAGTGCCCACACAATCGATAGTAGAATATAGAAAGAACAATACGTAAAATAAAAAGATTAGATTAACAAATAATGTAAAAGACAAAGGCTTTTCTTCTTCTTTTCCATTCCCTGTACCCTATTCGGATGTAGGAGTTTTCATTGAATTTATTTTCTTCCAGTCTCTGGACGCATTCTTCATTTCGTTGATCGTCCTTCCTCTTCGCAGTCCAATTTCGGCTATTCTATGTTCCCATGTTTTCCTCGGTTTTCTCCTTCTCCGTTTTCTAATCCTTCTTGCACCCATGATGTTCCTTAAGCAACCTGTCTATTGACATTCTGTGGAGGTGTCCATACCACTCCACCTCCTCTTTCAGCCGACTTATATTTATTCTGCTGAATGCCAATCGTTCTTCGTCTTCTACTATGGGTTTATAGATTCTTGCTATTACTAATCTGTAGTTCGTATTAAGTTCAGCTTGTTTTTGTACTTTTATCTCCTGAATATATTTCTCCATTCTTTGATTATATACAATGTAATCTATTATGCTCCGAACATTTCTTTCTTCAGCTACGAATATTTCCTATTTTTAGATTATTGACAAAGCAAAATTCCAACATCTTCCTCCCATTTCTTTTTTGCCGTATTTTCCTATGCTTTTCATTCCTATATTTGTGCTGTTGTCCACTCTTGAGTTCCAGTCACCCATTATCACCACTCTTTCTGCTGTATCGCTTGCTGCATCCAGAGGTTTCTGTGGTAAATCGTAGAACCCCCTCATTTCTTCTTCATTCGTTCTTTCTTTTGATGCGTAGATTTATTTGTATGAAGATTATTTTTTCTGTTATTTCGAAGGTCAGTGAGATAATTCTCGATGATATTGCCTGCTGTTTTAGGATTGTTTTGTTTAAGTTCTCCTTAATTATTATTCCAATCCCTTTCTTTGCTTTATTTGCTGCATTTAACCCCCCCCCCCCCCCCGAATAATATAATCTGTACTCACTTCCCAATTTTTTATTTCTCTTTCCTACCGTTTTTATTTCACTTAGACCTAATACTTCTACATTAAATTTCTCCAACTCCAGTTATTTATTGTGTTTGCCTCATTAATTTAATCCTTCTCGTGTTTCTTATTTCTTTGCCTGGTCTGTCTTCGTACATGTTCCTTGCACATATGATGGTTTATTTTTTTGGAAAATAACGCTTCGTTCTCTTTATGTTCATCAATTCTTCCCTCCTTCGATCGTCGTCTTCTTGGTATTTTCTGGCGCCCCCTTTAACTCTCGGGGTTTTGTTTTCTTCCGCTTATTCTTCGTCGTTATGTAATGTGTTCTCATTTTGAGTTAAGCTCTTGATTTCTAAAGTTTTGTTTTCGTTTATCTTTCCTTCCACTTGTTTTTAATTTTTTGGTTTCGATGGTTTGAAGTTGTTCCAATGTGTAAGGTTTTCCATTCACTATAAGTTTATTATATCTTATGTGGTTAGGTTGCCTTCTGCTCTAATACTTTTCATATATTTAATTAACTCCCTCCTTTGTTGTTGGATCTCCTTTTGAATTCCTTGCTGCACTTAGGATTTCCATTTTTTTGACCAATCATGTACTTTCATCTTGGTAGGTCTCATTTTTCCATCTGATTTACTTCCAATTTTTCTGTGGGTTACGTCCTTTTCTATTTCTACTTTTATTCTAATGTATCGCAGTACTGTTCTTACTGTTTCATTCAATTCTAAGTCTCTTCGCTTAGTTACTCTGCTCCATGAATTATTATTCTTCTTTTCCTTATTTCCTTTTCGAGTACTTATAGTTTCTTGTCTTGTTCGATTAATCTTTGTTTTACATCTTTGTTCTCATTTCTTTCTTGTTCATTTCTTTCTTTAATTTTTGTTAACTCGCTATGGAATCTATCAAGTTTTAGTTTCATGCGCTCGTTTCTGGTTTCCATTTTATCTAATATCTCCTCTAAGAGTTTGTCTGCACTTTATTTGCTATTGATTGCGATTATGATTGGCTTGTCTTTACCCTGTGGCAAGATGGCCCCGTTCAGCTGGTCGAAGGCTGCCTGTTCTCTGTGTTTTATACAATAAAGTTCCGTTTTATACTATTTATTTACTGCTTCAACCTTTAAATTGTTATTAGCTAACTTTATTTCACCTTCTATAACTTACTACAGCATAACTTTGATTTATAATTGACTGTATATTATTATTATTCTTTGGATTAACTAAATTATATTTAAATTTTATATTAAAGTATTCCCTCGCACGTGATAAAGCTGTTCGGAATTTTATCGTATATATCATTCCAACATTTGTATGATTACCTTATTACGGGTCTGTGTGTTATTTGAAAATGGAACTTCCCGCTTTTTGATAAATCTGCCCTGCGCAAAGCGGCTTTCCCCGGTCGACCCGTCAGGAGTTATCCGCTTATCAATATATTGATTTGATTCTAATCCTACCTTATTTATTGATGAGGTGTTGTTAAGTATTAACCTTCTTACTTCTATTTAACTGCTCTTTTCCAATTTATATGCTCTAAATCACTCTCTAAATACCTTTCACCTCACACGAAATTTACGTAGCGCTATCGCTTACTTCGCCAGGACTGGCTCCCACAAAAGCTTTTAAATATGCAAATAATGTAGACATAATAAATTAAGAGGAGTAACAAAATAATGACTAAAAATTGTATTAAAAACCTCATCCTTATGTCTGTTAATATTCTGCTGGGAATAAAAACATTATGTGTATTTGTAAAAAATAATTGGGATTGTTACAGAAATTTTAGTACAAGATAAGAAAATATTGATTGATATGCTACTTTGTAAAGGAACAGTGAGTATTCTATATATGATGAACAATCCATTCCAAAAATATAAATGTTGAAAATTTAGCAACCAGCCCTTTAATATATTATAAATGGGATACTTAAAGAGAAAGTAGGGAGACAAAGAAGAAAATAAAGTAACCAATTCATAAATGTTCTTCGTTTCTGCTAGACCTACGTTGATATATGTTTTTACGTGGTTGAAACAGCTAACAAGTCTGTTTCCAAAAGGACCTGCCAAAACCGCAAACATTAATACTTTTGGTGCTTATCTTCTATACGTTTTGAAACTCCTCTATTCAGAATAACATAAAGTGCAGTACCATGGATGAAGTATTGCTATTGACAGAATCCGTTTTTCAGTTTACATAAATTCTATAAGTATTTAAAATTCTAGACTTAACATGTCTTTGTTCTAGGGAGAGAGTTTTTGTTGGGTGTATAGTAAATATATTACACGAGCTAATTATTACCATATCTCTTTTTTGAGGAAAAAGCGAAAGCAGGTTATTGACTCATTATTGCAGCTTTATATTTAATACACTTCATAATTATACAACCATACAATAAAGTATACTGTGCAAATAGGTATATTATGAAAGAGAGGAAGATAAATAATGAAAAAAAAACACAGCAATAAAGCAACAGAAACATTAAATTTGACAAGAAAAGAAGAAGAAAGTGTAAGAATATGGGAGCGCAAAACATTAAGGACAATATATGGAACAATCAGAACAGAAGGAACATTAATGAGGCCCAGAATAAAACACGAGTTATAAAACTTGAAAGAAGAATGAGATGGTTGGGGATGTGATGAGGATAGAAACGGAAAGAATGGCGACAAAGATAATAAAGTGGCAATCAATGGAAACAAGGAAGGCAGAACTAGTAATTGAGAATTGAAAGGCAAAACTTACTGACACAAAAGTATAAAGGGATATAACAATAAACGGCAAAACATACTCAAGATCTTGAAGAAGTGAATAATGGATTAGAAGAGCTCTAAAAGTAGCCGTAAAACATTCCAAGAGAAGTCAAGCCTCGTATATACTTCACAATTAAGAATAATAGATAGATATGGATGCCTTGCAATATAGCAATACAAAAATGAAATAAATTTTTTGTACATCAAATAATATTTTAAACGAAGTGGTTATTTATCATTATCCTTGTTTATCACAACCAAAGCTGCGAAAGCTAAGTGCTTTTCTGTCATAATACAAAACTCTTGATGGAATATTATAATACTCAACTTTCTGCATGTTTCCACACTCGAGCCATTGGAACCTTCCAGGGGACAGCTTTATAGCAAATGGCCTAATCGTAATTGTCTACTCAGCCTATTTTAAGGGAGGAATTTCTTATAAGGGGTGGTTCAACTTAAACGTCGGATTTAAACTTTGTGACTCTTTCGTTTTGGGGTCAGCAATTCTGATACTTTGACAGATACCATCTACAATTCTCTCGATTAGTAAATATGGAACGCCATACGAAAGAACAGGGAGTTATTATTGTTAAAATGCATTGCAAATTTGGTGTACATTTTGCAAAACTCAATGGAATTTTGATCGTAATAGTGCACCATACTAATCAACTGTCCAAAAATTGGCTAAAAATTTGACGAAATAAGATCGCTATCAGCTATGGCTAGAATGTGTTACTGCAAATACAAAAATATCTATTTGGTAATTAAACCAACGATTTTAACTTGAATGACATATGGTTTCAACAAGATGTAGTCACCTGTGAAATATTTTGCTTCAAACCAAATTTCTTGGTCGTGTTGTCTTGCGAAAGAGTGATATTGATTGGCCAACGCGGTCTTGCGATCTAACCTCATTAAACTCTTTCCTCTGGGGCTATTCGAAGGAAAAGGTTTATATCAACAAACCTGCTGTGATTCTAAAGCTAAAATAAAACATTAAACATTTATGGGAAAGCATTATAATAATCTTCCTACAAGAATGGTCGTATTCGACCCACATAATATTTCATACGTAACTGATAGGTCTGTACTTTACACCCAGCAGCAAAATTCGGATTGTTCCAATATTTTGTGTTTTATCTAGAAAAATCATCCTACAGTTTAATTTGGATAACCTGATAGAAAAAATTATAATTGTAATTACAAAAAATAACATATTTAATAAAAATGGCATATAATAAAAAATAGTGTGCATAGCCTAAGTCCTTTTCAATGTAAGCATTCTGACTGAGCCTTTGTTTTCGGATCGTAGCCGTAGACTCATGTTTTATCTTCGGTTCTGATTTTTTTTTTGAGAAAAATAGTTTATTGAAAGCAGTGTGAAGCAAGTCATTGGAAGGTGCATTTGGTAATAGTAGCTGCGGAACAAATTTTGTTACCCCAACATCTTCTAGTTCTGAGATTATCAGTCGTCAATCCTTGCTGATTATAGCCCTTGGACGTTTACCATTTTCTGATGTTCTACTTATTGCTGTTTATTCAGAAAGTGGACTATTTTAAACAGATTCCTGACCATATTTGAACCACATATCGTTTTTATTGCAGTGTTCCCAAAAACCCACGGAATCATCGGAATAGTTTCTGCTGCGGACAAAAATTTCAGCTGGTTACAAAATTTGTTGCAGATTCGCTGCTCTATTCGTTGTCATTACAAATGCCGTCGTTGACCGACGCCCCGCAGCTTCGGTCAGTGAAGTCGTTCTCATTCACGCACGCGCGTTAGTGTCTTGATATATGGCATGCGGTGCGGCCGGAAAAGTGGACTGTATAGGTAATTTTAAATTTTGAATAAAGGGAACTTGAAACAAAGCTAAAGCTAAAACTAACCCTGTGGAAACGGCGCTTTCCCGCAGATATCGGTTCCCTACTGTTGGTCCTGGGGCTTCCAGAAAAAGGATATAAGGGTATGGGTAAAAGGTAGGTCAAGTTATCCCAATCTTCACAGCGGAGCCGAACGGCAGCGTCTTTCCTGGTGCAAAGGTTCCTTCGTCGTTCCTTGCCGAGTCAGAGCAAAGAAAAAATGGGGAGTTTTACCGGCGACAATTTCAACCCCGAAATGCAATCGGGAAACAAAAGGACTTCCGGGAAGAGGTTAATCTAGTTGGCCAAAATATCGAATTTCGCCACAAAATTAGCTTTTAACAAAAGCCTCGCAGAAAATGAAAACTTCTGCTGCCAATTAAACCTGCCGGCGAACTCTTGGTTAAAAATGTTCTCATCTTACGGAAAATTTAAACTATCACAAATTGAATTCAAAAGAACGACGCCTGCGAGAACATAGCAAAAGGCCAAGCCCGAACAAAAGCGCGTACCAAAGGCGAAGCGCGAACGAAAAAGGCTCGGCCCGCGGCCCAAAACCGCGGTCTATATATCAGCATTCCGCGTGCTTGTGCAAATTTGGCCGATACCTCAAATCCAAAATATATACAAGAAGGAACCAAAATACGGCCGGTCCTAATTTAAAAACTAAATAAAAGGTAATTTGAGATTGGCTATTTTCATTATAATGACAATTTTGGTAATATTTTTGCCACATCGACAGAGTGCTATTGTGGTTAAATGAAAAGATTCTCAAAAATTTGGAAACGTTATTGTAGGAAATTTCTCATAAAAAAACTACTTAAATGTCTCGCCAGATTTTGTGTTTAACTTCTCAGTTCATCCAATGAATGTTATTCGTTACCGAAGCGAATCTGTCTGTTTTTTTTAACGAAACTGACAGTGAAATTTTTTTCCCAAATAAGTAATATTCCTTTGTACGATAAAAATTGCAGGTTTTTGACTCTATGGTCCATTAGAAGTCCTAATGATAACTTTTTCTTAGATTTACATAGTTGATAATCCTCTTAATTTCGTCGTCTAAGTATTAACAAACTTCTCATTATTAACAGTGATTACGTTGGTCCATTTATAATGAAGCTTATTTTTTAGTTAACCTCGTTAAAGAAAGTATTGATAAAAATTTAATCAAAATTACAACGATCGACGTCTTCGTTTGATGTTATTATAAGGCAATTTTTATAATTAACTTGCAAATTTCAAGATATAAAAGTTTAAAAATAGATAAGCTTACAAAGAAGCTGGCCTTGGAGACAGTCAAGCATAAAAAGCAGACTAGGCTAAGCATTATTTTTTGTTTTAATGAAGGCAAATACATGCATATTAGTAGAGGCAATAAATAACTTCAGCGTACAGGGTTTGGACATTTTGAAAATTGAATTTCTGTGTTTTTTTGAAAACGATATTATATATTATATAACCTTTGCAGAAAAGTTCCAGAATTGGGCTCGTAAAAATTAATTTATTCAATTGACCAACTAGTGGTTCTAGGTCTTGTCAAAGTAGTCCCCTTTTCTATCTAGGCGCAGCTGCCACCGTTTCTAGAGGTCATGGAAGCAGCAGGAAAAAGCTGTATCTGGGATGTTTTTCAGCATATCTGTGACGTTTAAATTTCTGCAATATTTTCACAATGCTTCCCTTTCAGTAGCATTCTCATGCAGGGAAACAAAAAGTTATAAGGCGATAAGGCAGGTCAATATGGGGATGTGGCAGAGCAGGGATATGATATTTGGTCAGGTATTGCTGGATTAATACGGACTCTTATAATGTTTAGATGGCCACAAATCAGGAAGATATAAAAGTTTTTGTTTATTGTTTGCTTTCAGACTAATATTCATGGCGAGGCATTGTTTTTGCTCTTTTTAAAGAGATTGTTAAATGATAACCTCAGCAATTGGCACTTCGTCGGGTCGATGCTGGTAGCACCAACTTTCATCTCTGGCGATAACGTTCAATATAATTGTGGAATAAATCCTGACCGTTTTCAATAGTTCAGCACCAATTATTCGTCTGGTTTTTTCTGTTCCTCCACCATTTTCCTAAATGGTTGCTGAAAATTTTTTTCTGACACATTCCTATTCAATTTCAGCTCTTCTAATATCACGGACACAACAACACGATAGAATTTTTGCAGTAACTGCCTCACACGTTCTGCAGCTGCAACGGTACCTTGAGGTGCGGCTGATTCTAGGATCGGTTTGCATTGAATCTCTGGTTTTCCGAAACACTTTGCGCCATCCAAAGACATGGTTTCTCAATAATGTCTCGTTGCCATATGCTTCATTACGTGCTTTTCCTAGCTTAACGGAATACTTAATATTAATTCTGCTTGAAATTCGCGTCCATCACATCATTTGTATAACTTCCAGCTAAATGTGTCTACAAGTCGAATAACGGGTTGTTAAGCATAGCCCTACCACCTAGTGAGTTGGAACCACTGTCAAGGCCATTCGTTGTGAATTAAAAATCAGTTGTTCAACTTTTCTGATAAACTATTTGTTTTTTATATTTTATATACTAATTTGTACGAGGTCGTTGTATTGCAGTGATTTTTGTTTTTTTTCGAAATAATCATCATACTATAGAAAAATCATTTTTATTGTCTTTTGAAATTATTTTTCTCCACAACACTGTTAAATATTGCGTTGTCCTACTTCCGTTTGTTTGGAATAATCCATCAACATTCAGATGATCCACTGTATTGCAGTCTTTTTGATTAATTAAAATTTTTTTATAACTCCTTTTCCGGTGAAGAACTAGATCCATGCTGTTCGTTTTTCTCAGTCTGTATTTTACAAAAAGAGGTAATTAGGCATTTCTAAGCAGCCGAGCGCTTCTGGTGGGAAAGTCCGCCGCTCCGGCTCTGCGCGATCTATTTCAGGACGCCGGCAAGGATTTACTTTCCGCGCCAGCCACATATGGACTCGTACCGTACACGCGTTGTAATTTTAAAATCTATGGACATCCGACAAGCGATCTGAGTCATTCGGTCCCGCAAAAACGCTTGTATATGATATGTATGCGCTGCAATAACATTATGCTGCTTAGCATTAAATTCCTTGTCAGCGTACGGGCGCACAGGCCGGCGCTGTTGTTTGATGTAGAATTCTGAAAGACAAGCCTCATGCATAATCGATTGACCTGCATCCGTAATGGATGCGATCTCGCGAGAAAGCCGGGAACGCCAGGAATCTAGGGCTCCGTTCGCGGAACGGCGCTGCGGCCGGCCGTTTGAGCTCGCCGATTTGGAGGAGCCTTGGGCCCAAAATGTTTCGGTTGTTCGGCGAAGTAGCCCCAAAACGGGCGTGCGCTAAAAGCATTCAACAGAAACTTCATTTCTCTGACCAACATTCACAGATTAAATTCTCTATTTTAGTACGCTCCATAGCAGATATTGCTTTTTTGCTCACTTTTTCACCACCTTCAAAAGTGCAAGGTTGTTGTTCTGAAATAAAGAGGATGAATTTTTTCCGCAGATTCCGAAAATGACCTTCAAAATTCCGTATCACGCCAGGTTTTCCCACGAATCGCGAAATGTGAAGATTAAAAAACCTAATTTTTTAATGACATTGATAACGTTTGTAACGTGTGAAAATGTTCTCTGGGGGGGCATACATATTTAAGAACAGACATACCTAACATTTATCACTGGGGTCCCTTTAAAACTTCCTCTTGGATTGTCTTCGGTGTTCGTTCGTATAGTCTCTTTCAACATTCAACAACAATCGACCATCATATGTATAGTTCACTTTCCTTGATCTTTCTCTTCGCACTCGCTATATTTTTCAGTAAAATCACCAAGATTACCAGGAAAGTAATTTAGATGAGCATGAAGAGAGTGGACTTTGACGCTCATGTTGCAACCAAGCAGTTTATAGGATTCCAACATCTCCTCGGCTAAAATGGTATAAAGTCAGTTAAGTAACAGCATGTTCAGGTTAACGTGGAGAACAAATTATTTAAAAACATTTTCAAATACATTGGTACGTTGTATTCCACCAGAACAAAGATGCTATTGTATCAGTAATGTGTTCAGTCACCAACGACGTCGATAATTGCCTGGCATGTTCGAGGCATGCTTTTGACCAAATCTATCTGTCAAGGACCTCCAAATGCGACAAATTTTTTGTGTTAACTGCTTCAAAGTGAACATTTTTCTTCCACGAAGCTTATGCTTGATGTATGCCCATACATTCTCAATCAGATTTTCATCGGGTAACAGACAGCTTGCTGCGCTGTTTGGGGTTATTGTCCTCCTGCAAGGTCCAGTCCTCATTTGTTTTTGTTTTTTTGATGAACCAATGTTCAGCAGTCGGTAACAAATGTTGCCTATAAATCTCGAGCATTTTTGGAGCATTTAGATTGTACATAAACAGATGCAACGTTCCAAAACTCATTTTTGAGAAGCAGCCCCAAAGATGCACTTTTACTGGGTGTTTTTGTCTCCTTATATCGCTGCACCGACTTGCCAATTAATGTTTTCGACTTGTTCATGTACTTATCAGCCGTTGCATGAGACATTTTCGGGAATTTTGGGTGGGTACAGAGGAGCACAGCCTCGTAGGACGACGCGTACGTGGCACTCATGGCCCTTTACGCATTTTTTCTAGCAAGTATTCAATTCCAACTGAATCTTTTATGGTAAAGCATCGAAGACAAAGGTTCCCTCTATCGATCAACGGAAGAATTAGGACGATACTTTTTACCAACTGCTTACTTAACTGTAATTTGCAGCCTTCGTGTTCTCCAAAAACTTTTGTACCACATTTCCCTACTCGCAATTTGCACTCATGGTTTCTCGAATCTGTTGTACGCCATTAGTTCTCGTATTTGTGAACTTAACACCAAGACTGAGAGCATTTACTGCCCTTGCTTAAAGTATGGCCCGCGATCTTTACTGTGCAGAAGTAACAGTCATCACTGTGATTTCTTGGCTCACGCCACACCATGGGTGCACCAAACGGCACTGATTCCCTTTTTCCACTTTGTCCTGATCTGCTAGTTTAATTCCGAAGTATTGAAAATAAGAATTCTTCACAAAAAGCGTTATATTTTGCCACTTGTTTTCCTATCATATGTATGACACAACAACGTGAAGCCACTGACACATTACGAACGTTGCCATATATTAATGTCATTAAAAAATTGTTTTTTTATTTCCCCATTTTCGTGATTTGCGGAAAACCTGAAGTGATACGGAATTTTAAACGTCATTTTCGGAATCTGAAAAAAATCAGTTCCGACATATTTCTTCACTTAAAAACAGCAGAAAAACAACTAGTACTGATATATATTTTTTAAATAATTGGCCAATTATTGTACTGTGGTTATAAAAGAGTAAACTCTGCATTTTTCTGCAGATACCAAATTCTTTAATCATAACGGAAATAGCGAATTTCTACGATAATGAACGGCAAAACACATTTTTATCTACTCGCATGCCTCGATAAGCAAAACATTGGCATTAAACAAATCACAATAGTGTCACCGAACTGCTATAAAGCTTTATCTTTAAAAAATTTCTGAATCGCGGAAGTCATCAGGATCTCACAATATTAACAATAGACCAACCAAACAATAAGTCAACTCAACCTACGTACATTCACTTGCAAACATCGTCAAGTTTATATCTGTAAGGAAGTAAAGTTTTGTATTTGTATCTCCGGATGTCTGTCCGCAGTCTTAATTGACAGGATTGGACTATCACTATCATTAAGTAGTTAGCTGCGTTTGCTTAAACTGACTCTCGAGTGCATTCAACTGTTGATAAATTTATTAATAATTTGATAGATGAAATATTTTGCTAAACCTTACTGGCAGATCTGAGTTAGTAATTTCATTAATAAAAATAAATTTGTTACTGCTGCAGTACTAGATTATGTATTTCAATTTTAAAGAATACAATTGGGGAAGGGCACTTTTAAACTAATATAAATAATAAACGAAAAATAACGCACAACGACAGATTTTAACTTTTTATTTTGTCTTCACTATTTGCATAAAATTTCTTTTTGCTTGTAATCTTAAAAAATTACTTCTAGAACGTCACGTTTTGGAAATTAACTCAAACAATGCATCGAAATTTTATGTAAAATAATTTATTGCAAGTAAAATATTTTTCTCTGCAGTTTCATTTTATGCTTGGTTAAGAAACATTCTGATATCAGTGTCCAGCAAGCATTTCACTACTGCACATCCCTCGATGGCGTATCTCAATAGCAGTAATATCTTGGTGGAACCAAGTTCGCCATATTCATCACTAACAACACCATGATTGGGAAAAATAAAGTCCAAGTGAGAATCTAAAAAATGTATCTTCAGGTTCACATCACAACCTAACGTTTGCTAACTCTCTAGAAGTTCACTGACAGACAACGCCTATATAATTTTCAGATTTTTTATTGCCTAAAATGTTTTGTGTTGCTACTTTGAGTGTGTCGCTGAGGACCTCTTCACATACTACATCTCGCATTAGAATAATAATTTTGGCTCCTAATCAGATACCCTCCTTGAATTTTTCTTTAAACTATGGAAATCCATGTCCTTTGATTATTGCCTCAACGAAAATTTTCATCAAGCCCAATTTTATATGCAATGGCGGTAAGAAAATTGCTCGCGTTCAGCGAGAGCTGAGGGAATTATATTTTATTGGTCAGAAATATGCCATTTTCTTCTTGGTCATTGTGTACCGATAGAATGCGAACTTTTTACCCGGATATCATGTATCTAAGTTGTAAACCAACTAGAATCGTCACAACTTAATGTGAACATATCCAACTGAAAGGGTAAATATTTTCTAAGTGTAAAAGACTCAGTTTCGGAGAATCGACGAAAGACGCCATTCTACTACATTGTGTTTACGATCTAATGCAAACATCAAGTCGTTAACGTCGTAAAAAGAGGACCTTTTCAGTTGAGAAATATTGTGATAATCGTTTTTGGCGATTGCTCTATACTGAAACACGCGTATCTGGAACTAGAAACTTCCATTCTGGCAATCTTGATCCTAAGTATCTCTGTTTGAATTTTTGACAAATGTAAATCTCGTACCATTTAATTACGAGTTATGAAATGTTACAAATTCCTGGTCATTGCTAGATAGTACTGCAGTTGCTGCTTTCATTTCCGTATAATCTTGTGCTTCTGTTAAGTCGGGTGAATATTTTGGAAAGGGAAAGGTTTTTGAATTAGGTATACACAATTTGCTTCTTGTTCTTGCTCGAAAAACCAAAGGTTTTGGTGCAGCAAAAGTAATCCATGGTATAGTTTGTTAGTTCTCAGTATATTATAGAAACTCCAAACGACAAATCGGTTCTTTCCATTCAATCATCTTAGCACAACAGCACAACGTGCATAGTAATTTTTGGCAGTCTCAAAACCTGTCTTTATTTTCAATTTTAACAATAAAGTAATATTAGTACGCTTTTTCTATAGCCGGTGCAATATTTCGCTTATGTTGCTGAATTATTAATTCTACACAAATGTAAGTGTTCGCATTATTTATATATTAAACGTAGCAGATGACAACAAACCGACCTAATTTAATTTAAATAATCCTTCTTTCTAAAATACAATTAGTTTAAAAAAAGAGGCTTGGTTTAAGATTGCGACGTAAGAAACATGTCAAGACTTTTTCAGGTCTGTTTAAGCAGGTCAGCTAGAATCAGATTTCATTCTGGATATAACATTTATATAATAAAAATTTCGACGAATATATTAAACAAATGCACATAACAGTGAAAATATTTTAGAATTGGCATAAAAAAGTGCATCCATTATATAACGTGAGAAAAAATCTTCCTGGACTAGTGTAATTTTAATAATTGACTAGAGAAGGTTAATCATAAGGTAGTTAAAGGGTGGCCCAAAGTGAACGCCGGATTTAAACTTATCGCTTTTCTTTGTTTTGTTGTTTGGCAAATTTGCTAAAAATCTTGCGGATATGTTATGAAAACTTCGTGGAATTTTTAATCAAAATAGTGCACCAAATAAATCAATTGTCCGACGATTTATTATAAAATTTCATGAAATTATATCGGTAATAGATGTAAGACCTTGTGTGTATCAGGGTCGAGTAAGGTCCCGTAAGAATATTACCATAGTCAGGCAAAATGTCGCTGCAAATTCGAAAACATCACCTTTCCTTGCACTTAGGATATGTCTTCCTTAATGGATCCATGTTCACTGCAGCCTATGGCTTACTTTGATTACCCTAATAAAGTAAATTCACGACTAATCTGTAATTGATGTCCCCTGAATCAGCAGATACAGGAGCTTTACAGGATGTGTCTCGAAATCTTCCGGTTCCAGGATTGGTTTCCCGAATATATGTTGCCTTTTCCTGCACAGCGCATCGCACTTGCATAGGATATGTAAGGCTGTTTCTGGTTCCTTGCTACAAAGTCTGCATGTAAGGTCACCATTGAATTTGCCAATTTTCCAGAGGTGTTCTTTTACAGTCGCATGTCCTGTGAGAAACCCTATGGTTGTCTTTAGCTGTGGTCCACTTAGGTGAAGGAGTTCTGCAGCTCTCTTTTGGCAAGGTCCCTTATTGAAAGTTTTGCTGAAATAATGTCCTGGTCGGTTCTTCCAGTATATTCGATGATGAGTGCGTGTCATCTCCTTAATAAAGCTTCGGATAGCACTTCGTGGGATTCCTAAAGCAAGTTCTAGGCCGATATAAGATCTCAACCTAGCCAATTCATCGGATTTCTCATTGCCGTAGATACCGCAATGCCCAGGTGCTCACAACAGTTTCACCGTGTTGTGTTCTGCATTGAGTTCGTTGATGCACTGCCATGCCATTCTAGATAATGCTTTAGTGCTTGATAAATCTTTTAAAGCTGTCTGGCTGTCCTGTATAATATAGATACGCTTGCTCCTGTAAGCCCTCTTACCATTTTCGCGCACACACTGTAGTATGGCATATTTTCTGCCTGAAAGACAGAAGCGTACTGATCCTACCCTGGAAGCCTCAGCATATATTCCAGCTCCGGTACCCACCTCGATTTTAGAACCATCTGTGTACCAAATTAGGCTGCCAGGTGCAATTGCCTGTCTAAAAGTTTCGCTCCTACCTCAATCCTGCATGATCACCTCGTGCAACATCAACTTAGTATCGGCTACAACAATTGGATGTTTTGAGAATATTCACTAAACACCTTCATACATACAAAATTCAACTAACGCAAGGCCTTAAGCTTACTGATCATTCTCACCATCGAAAATTTGGTTCATTCATGATTTTTCAAGTATCATGAAGTGGATTATCATTTTAGGTGAAAAAGCATCTTGAGCCATAAGGCGTATTTTCAATTAGATGGGTTTTCAAATGAACAAAATTGTCGCATTTGGGGTTTAGAAAATCTCCATGTAACTCATGAAAAGAAAATACACCCCAATGAGTCACTTTGTTGTGGTTAGGTGGCCTGGTGGGACCATACTCTTTGAAGCTAATGCTGTAAAATATAGAATGGCGAGTATTATCCAGTTTTTTTAGCACCAATTGAGCAACATGGATTTGGAACAAATATGGTTCCAATAGAGCGGTGTCACATAACTCTGACAACAGTCAATTTACTACACCAACAATTTTCTCATCGTGTAGTGGCAACATCAACTGGTCAGCAAAATCTCCTGATTTGACACCGTGCAATTTTTTGAGGGATTATCTGATATGTAAGGTCTACGTCAGGAGTCTCCAAACAGGTGACAAGTTCAAGAATTAAATTGGACATGTTATCCATGAGCTCGGTCAGAACATGTACGAAATTGTAATCGAAAATTTTCCCGTCAAGCCCAAATGGCCATTTGTCAGACACGATTTTCCATATTTAATCGGAGATTGTGAAATTTGATACTCAAAGTTCAAACATAAAATAATTCAAATATAAAATTTAAATCCGGCGTTCATTAGGGTCACCTTTATAATCCGCGGCAAATGTGTTGATCTTAAATTTATTTTGTCATTAAACAAAGTAGACAGAATTAAAACGGCTAATAAAAATATACAAGTAAATACGGTTTACGAACAAAGGAACTGCAATAAAATTACAAGGAGAGGTAGTATAATGATAAATTTTGTCCCTTCAGAGAAACCAAATTGTTATTAATGACTCTCAGTCTTCTTTTTGTCATATTTTTTAATTAATCACAAAGCTGTTCCTTTCCTAGTGAATATACGGGCTATGCTTAAGCAGGGCTATAATTCTAAGCTAAAGTCGTGTCTCCTATGTGGGTATTAAGCAGCCTAAATACCATGTAGGTTCTTAAGAAGCTCAATCTTGATTAAGACGAAAATTACGCCCACGTGCATTGTGGAAAGTTATAAAAATCTTAATTTATTATGGTTTTACCGTATTGCTATTTTAGACTTGGGAGAAATAATAAAAGTTGAGGTTGTAAATAATATCAAAATTGTTTTCAGCAAAATTACTATGTGAGATGCAAGATGTTCTAAAAGTACTGTTGCGATTTTTCGTTTTGTAAGCTCGTATTAAGCGTTTCTTCAGAATTACACGATTTGATAGGTAAAACTGATTTGTCTCTTATATAGTCATTTTTGATGGATCCATAAACATTATTAGTAGAATATTTCCAGATTATCTGGCAACACGTGGCGTCGCATACGTTTCTAGTAATTTATATGACCACTAGAGTTGTAATATGTTGTCGTTTACGTATAGATTCCAAATTCGTTCAAATAATTCAAATTTGTTGTTACGTTTCATCATATGTTGAGCATGAAGGGAAGAGAAAAATAAACTTGTTTTTTGTTTAATATATTTTTTAATAACATCTTTGATGTTAACGTCATACGTATTCTAAAACGTTCAGCTTTTATAAAAAAAAATCTAAAATACTGCAGTAGTTGAAGTATTTTGCGAAAAAATACTGTTAAACATCATTTATTTACAATCAGATAAGCTGCAGTTCACTTCGACATCCATAAATCAGTTTTAGGACAATGAGATTTTTAGATATTTTCAATTTTTTAATTTATTTTTGCATATTTGAGTAAATTTAGAGGATACATAATACGCTATTTAGATAAATAGAGGAGTACAATTTGAGTTTCATATTTATTCGATGGCAAAGCTTGATTTAATTGAGAGAGAAAAATAAGAATGTTCGTCAATCAGTTACCCATCAAAACTATAACCTCTCCCCCAGCCTTACTTCTATCATAGCGGAATTAATGCGGCATTATAAAGGAGAAGAAGTAGAAGAAGCGTCGAAGAGAGGATTTTTACACCACAGCGAATTTTTTGAGTAATAGATTTTTTATCGAGATCTATTTATCTATGAGTTGATCAACCAAATATGTCTGATCATAACTGGATAACTAAACGAAAAGTTTGGAAGAAAATCTAAGAATCGTTATCTTCCATTATGGCTCTTAGCTGTTGCAAGCAGCATCATCATACAAATGTAACCGAAGTTTTCCAAACTTCTCTAGATGATTTATCAACTTAAAAAATGTTTCAGTTTAGGGATACTTTCAATGGATTTTTTAAAGTTTGCAAATTTTGTAAACTAAACTACTATCAAGACCTCTAAAATAAAATAAAACATTTAAACACATATACGAGAGTTATTTTTTTCAACCTGCGATAGCGCTGCTAAGTGACCAACCGAGCGATACGAGGCGGATTTGCGCACTGTGCGCAGCTTCCTCACCATAACATATGTGATATATGTGACTGGCGAGTCCAAAACATTAGTTGGGGTTGAGCTGTTCTTTAACATAGCAAGTATAATTAATTCTTCCGCCAAGTACGAGTTGCGCAACGTTATTCGTTTTCTGCAATCAGAAGGGAATAGCGCAGTAGAAATTCATCAGAGAATGAGCTGCGTTTACGGTTCACGCAAGTCTGTCGCTAGTGAACACCTTGTTCAGCGAGTTGACCAAGTGGTACGACAAAGACGGAGGTTTACCATTAGTAAATTGTCTGTGGATTTTGCGGTCATTTGACGGTCACCTTTGTAATGGAACACCTGCACCATCAAAAACTTTGTGCACGTTGGGTTCCCAAAATGTTTTCTGAGGACCACAAAACACGGCATATGGCATCAGCCTTAACCTTCCTCACACGTTACGCTGATGAAAGGGAAGAGTTTTTAAAATCAATCGTCACAGGAGATGAAACTTGGACTCTTTATGGCAATTCAGAATCGAAAGAACAACCCAAACAATGGATACAGACAAACTCCCCGAACAAACCCAAAAAGTTCAAATAAACGTTCAGAACAAGGAAGACCATGACTACTATTTTCTGGGATCAGAAACGTATGCTGCTTCTGGAGTTTATAGAGCCCGGAACTGCGAACAGTCCAGACGTGTATTGTCAGACATTACATTGACCACGGAGAGCCCCTTCAGAGCAAAATAACAGGCATGCTGTCTTCTGGATTTTTTTTAGATCCATAACAACTCACTACCGCATACTGCTGTGGTAACCAAATAGCTTCTTGCACAATTTCAATGGAAAGTGTTCGATCATCCGGCGTATAGCCCAGACCTGGCACCGATTAACTTTTGTTTTTTTCGAGAGCTAAAATGAGTCTCACCAGCTAAGAGCTTCAAGACGCAATGGGGACCTATTTTAACACCTTGCTGGCGGCAACCTTCCATGGAAAGGATATTGGATAACTCCTCCACAGGTATGGCAAATGTCGCAATTAAAAATTATTGTTTCATGGAAACATCAGGAAAGCATTATGTTCTTGCCTGCAAAAAATACTTGAATCAAGTGTCGTGAACTATGTAATTATTATCTGGACATACCATCATCCTACACCATTAGAAGGTTTGCATCATAAAACCGTCTCGTTTTTAGCCTAATTTACAGGTAACGCCAAAGGTGAGTTATGAATCATATAACGTATATAATTTTTTTGAAATACCCTATAAATAAGTTGTGTACAACTTTTGATGACAGTACCTTGCCACACATTATTAAGAGAAGCGATCCATCAAATCTTAAGTTTTAAGGAAGAGACAATATAATTTATAGTGTAATTGATAATACAATTATACACGTGCTACAATGTAACATATTATTATTTATGGTTAGTCACTTAGTTGATAGGTTCCACACTATAATTTATTCCACGAACTTGCAAACCTATTGAAAAAGTAGAATTTTAAAATTCTTCTTTAATCTGACTTCCTTTAATTTATAATAGTGTTTTTTGAGAAGTTCATTTAGATTAAAAAAAAAGATTGTTAGGAGAGTTAGACAAGTAAATCAAATGTTAATGCTGTATATATGGTCTCTTTGTTGTTGTGGTATTGGTAACTGTAGCTTCTTTAATATGTACTATCATATTTTGGATTCCCCCTAAAGTTCTTCTTTTCTTCTATTTTATTTTTCTCGATGTATAACCCTATTAATGATTTGGGTTCTAAACTGATCGTCACTGGAATATTTGGAGAGTAACGAAATTGAAGGATGATTCATTGCAAGATTTTTTTTGAACCAAAAACAGATTTGATGATAATATTTTCGATATAATAATGTATATTTAGATTGTTTTTCTATATGTAGTATCGTACATTTGCTATCATTCAATATTAGTAGCCACTTCATACCCAGATGTACTCTTAAATGAACGTGTGTTGTGAAATGTTGTTAAAAAAGCCCTTTATTCTTATCAAAAACGAGGAAAAATGATTTAAACATGGATGTTGATTGGGTGGCTTCAGGAATTTACTAGAAAACCTACTCTTATAGGCAACAGCCGAATCACAAAACTTTTACAGCAGTGTTTTATCGCTTGCGTGAGATGAGATTATTTGTCAGAAAACGGGAGAGTCACGTTGATAATCTGCATTGAAAGGACAGATTTTACAAGAGATTTATAACACCAATAGAAGCAAGTGATTGGCCAGAGTGATGCATTTCAAGCGGATGTGTTGAGTACCCTACGTGGAAACCGCACTATCGTCAACGGATGTTCTTCCAAGAAAAAGGTTCTGTCGATGATGTTTACGATACACCACTACGGTTGTGAGATCTCTATATTCAACCCTCTGCAAATCTATGAAATGGTTGAAGTCCATCATCCGAAATGTTTAGAACCAGGTTATTGGTATCTATGTAATTAGAGTAGTTATGTCTCAAAAATAATAACAAAGTATTTTATTGTTTGGCGATGTACCATTGGCAGTATAAAGTCATATTGCTAATAATGACTCATTTTAGTGTCTTAATAGTAGCTTCCCAACGGATGGAGCGGTTCTATTGTCGCCAGCCTTGGTACGTTAATTCATGATGGTATCTACTACAGTATCATGCAATGTAATGTGATGAGATATAATGTAATGATCTAGTGTTATAGACTAGACGTTCAAAAACTTGTTTGTTCCTTTTCTTATCACCTCTAAAGTTTGTCTTCATAGTTAACTCTATATATTAATATTAGTGAGATTAATAATCTTTAATTTATAAATATTTCACAATTTCAGTCACTTAATTTTTTTATTTATTATATCTCTTGCTTTCCTTGTTAGTTTATAACTTCTTATTAACGAAAACTATTTACCAGGTCCATTCTATTTTTATTAGGGTGATTTTATAGAAAAGCGCAGACGCCATCATTCACGACGTCCAAAAACTTCCACTGCAATTTTCCGTTTAATATCCTCCGAATGACATAATGGTTGTAAAATCTATCCACAGTTTTGAAGACGGCAGCCTCAAATTAATTAACCAGTGTCTATCCAATATTTATTTTATTTTTCAAATGTTACTGGCAAATCAATATCGCCTCTATGGATTTCCCATTTTCACCGGTCGTAGCAAACTTGTTTATGGCCGATTTTGAAATGCAGGTCCTCATTTTCTTTTCTCTGTTGGATAAAGTACGTCGACGATACTTTTGTTATCTGGCCCCATGGACAAGGTACACTTTCCTATATCCTTTCCGCCTATGAAATTTTGCACACACATTTATTGGGCTAATGTCCTGAGTAAGTTCGTTGATAGGCAAATTGGGAAAAGTTGAGAGGGAGAGGGAAATACCTTTAACTGATTGAAACCACAAAATAAAACGATTAATTGCTTTTGCATTATATTTGCAGAGTTAATTAAATGGATATCAGTAAGTACAATTACAAAGGATTTACTTAAAATGATCTCTGCACAAGCTTTAAGACGTCTGGACTACTCGTTTATGGCAACACCCATTACATCCATCGGAAAAGTATTCACTGCAGCCCTCAGGGCAAATTTCAAAGAATCAATATGAGGGTGGGTTTCTGAGCAAACTATGCTCCCCAAAATTGCCCATAATTTGTATTGCAATGGATTGAGATCTGGGCTACCAGAAACCCAATCTTCTACTGTTAGAAAATGAGGAGGCACATTGTTGCTCAGTCAAGTTTGAGTTGACCGTGCTTTGTGGAATCTTATTGAAAGACCCGAGGCTCACCTCGAGGAAGCGTGTGATTCAGAGGTTTCACTACACTTTCCAAAAGATTTTTGATACACGATGACCGAAGTTTTGACTCCTCTTCACAAAAATTAATATCAGTCACTCCCTCAAGTGATTATAACTGCTGGATTATGGCGTCTCTGAACTCTGAAACACTACCTGAGATGTTTTTAGCGTATACCTTTTATTTCGTTTCTTGAAAGATTTCTCCACTGTAAACATTTTTCATCTGCAAACAAAATTTTTCTCTGGCCATTATGTGTGTACTCAGTCAACAACCTGTTTGCTTTTTCTTTGCTACCTTTCTTTAAAGCATCTGTCAGCAAGTGTCCTGTATGTCTTTTGTAAGCAGCTAATCCTAGGTATTGCTCAATAATACGAGACATCGAAGCTTTGAAAATTTGCATCTCCCGAAACAGAATCTTCTGCTTACGAAGAGGGTTTTGTTTAATTCGTGCACTTGCGGATTTGATTGCTTGAACAGTCTGAATTGAACGTAGTCTTCTAGATTTTGGACGATCCTAACACCTCCAGTGTTATTAAACAATTTTATAGCCTGATACTCAAACATACGTCTGATGTCGAGAGGATGCGGGGTCTGAAAGAGTACACTTTTTCAGGTTTACATTTACAGGTATCGGACCAAATAATGGAAATGTTTCTCAAAAGTGGGGACATATTTTCTATTGTTTGTTGCAAGTAGTATGGACCGTGCACTAATAGTAGTGTGAGGCAGTGTGGTTGTGTAGGTGTGGTGAATCTGATGAGTTTTCAAAGAGGTTTAATTGTTGATGTTCCATGTAGCTAGAACAAAATAGCAACGTTATGTGGTGTAACACAAGGTATGACCTGGAAACGGTAAAACATGGTCGACGAAGCATAATAGTGATCGAAAGACGAAGCCACGGGATAGGAACCACATGACCTTGAAGCGTATTGTGAAGTTGCAGAAGAAAACAATAGCTGAGAAAGTGACTACAGAACTTAATCAGCACCTAAACACCTCAGTATTATCCAAAACAGTGAGGTATCCATGAACATGTTGCTGTCCCTGATAACGGAAACCGATGCTCAAAGGCGATGTGCATGCATGGTTCAATGCCCACAAAAACTGGCCATTGGAGGACTGGAAACGTGTCGTTTGGTCGCAGGAGTCACCCTTTACCCTCTTCATATTCTAGAATGATAATGCCCCAATTCATACTGCTGGCCCTGTTCGAGCGTGGTTTCAAGAGCATGCTGATGAGGTTCAACATCTTCCCTAGCCCGCCCAATCCCCAGACCTGAATATCATCAAGTCTCTGTCTTGGAAAAAGGGGTTCAACGTCGATTTCCACCTCTTTCGTCTCTACCGTAGCTGAAGGCTATGTTGCATGAAAATGGCTTCAAATTCCACTCACAACTATTCAGGACTCGCATCGGTCTTGTCCAGAATCAAACTGTATTGTGCGTTAAAAGTGGACCAATACCGTATTAATACAATATGTTTTGACTTCCACAAGTGTTTCCATTATTTTGTTCAATACCTGTATATAATGCTATTACAGCAATACGGATTTATTTGTCAACCCACTCCATTAATAAATAACCAAACTTGACGAGAAACACAATGTAACTTACAACTTTAAGACTTGATAATGGCAACCACAAGTTATAGTCATCGATATCCGAATAGGGATAGGTTTGATTTTGTAACAATATTTATGGGAATACTGGGTATAGGTATATCTAGGTATAGTCCAAAAAAGGAGAGGATTGGATGAGGAGATAAGGAGAGATGACAAAATGTTTTTGATTTGACGATTAGGAAATGTATCTACCTTACAGGGGCTTTGCCATAAGGGATTTCTTTGATGTTCATGAGTTTGTCTATTGAATTTCGTTTAGTATATTTTAGTAACATTATGTTTTCTTCTGTTTTTCTTTAATGTTATAGCAAACACTGTGGCCCAATAATAACAAATGCACAAAATAGTAAATTTGCTTTTGCCATAATCGAAAACGAATGTTAAGCAAAAGCAAATTGCTTGTCGCGTAAAGCTCCCGCTGACGTCGCATCAATTCCGAATAGAACAGAGGCAATTATTGGAACGCAGTTATAGGAGCCTCATTCAACATTCTGTAACGGACACGCAGACACGAATCACAATTAGCAATGAATTCTGATAAAATGCCGCAGTTGTCATTGAAACAATGCGTGCCACCGGGGCTAGCACTGTTCTGCAAATTTAACGCCGCGCGGAGAATTTACATGCATTTCAATGAAATGCGCATGCCCGTCTAAACACCGGATTTACATTTAACAACGGCCTTTTATGAATGCGCGCCGTATTTATGGGGGTACTTAAAAATCGTTACGCCGATCTTCCGATCCGCGCACACCTCGATAGCATCTCTGCCCTGATTTATTCAGGTGCATGCGCCGCAAATCGAGATGAATTTTGTGTTTGTTTGGCCGAGGATTTATGGGCCGGCCGGCCGCGATTTATTTGGTGCCGCGGTGCAGCCCGCCGCTAAATTGGGAGGCCCAATGTCTTATTTCATGTTTGGGAAACTGTGAAGTATGAAAAAATTAGTGACCAATAATGCGTGATCAATCATCGACCAAGAAAATATAATTCTTTTTCTAATTGAAGCACCGTTTGTAGTTTTCATTTTCAATCGTTTTGATATATACGAGGGGATTCGGAAAGAAAGCTCCATCTGGTTATTAATGATACTTTATTCTACACATTAAAAACTTGGAACAGTATACTACTTTTTGACATAATCGCGACATAAATTCAAGCACTTGTCATAACGTCTTCTTACAAGGTTTGAAATTATTTCTACACCTGGAAATGAAGCCACCCTGTAATAGTATCTTGAAACCCATCTTTAAACGGTGCTTCACCACTAACTTACAACACTCATCACGTTTCGTCCGTAAACATTTCGCGATGAATCGCAGCTGTTAAAAGTATTACTGCACGCACTTCACATTTGACGAGATTTTCTATGGTAACGTTCTCGTGCATGCGCAAACGGAGATTTTTCTCCGAATTACCTCTCGTATATAATAAGATTGTTTTTCATAACTCAGTTTGATTTTAGTTTTTCTCATATTGGTGCGTATCTCCTGTTTGTTTCTATACACATGGGTCACACAAACTGTTGCAAATCAGGAACAAAATATAATATGCGAAAATGAGCTAAAGAAAAAATAACTAATACTGATAAGTAAATTGTTGGTAATTATATATGTTTTCGCAAGCCTTAGAGCTTTTGTGTGCATATATCCTATTTTTGATTGTTTCAATGTTGCTAAATAAAGCAAATATTCTCAAAATTAATTTTGGTTGAGAGGGTCAAATCATAATTTATGCACACGCGAGAAAAGTTTTATATTGCACATTAGACTTTTGCCTCACCAAGAGCGTTTCATTAAACTATTTAACAGCTGAGTCGTGCCGGGACCTGTCCTCTGACCACTCAGCAGTACTTATTATTATAAAAACCAGCAACGCTGTTCTCAAGAAGAGTCTAGTGGAACTATTTTAGAGACAGTGTCCCACGATCGTTACCCAAAAAATAAAAGAGAAACGGAAACTAAGAAGAACCCGGCAACTCATTAGAAATCTCGGAAATAAAACTATAACTTTCAAAACTAAGGAGTGCAAAAATACTTAAGGAGCCCAACACCAAGTGAGGATAGAGATTATACTTTATGGGAAGATGCCAAGAAACTAAAAGCACCAAAACTCCCACTATTAGAAAACATGACAGAACCTGGGCAAGAACAAACTAATAAAAGCAGATACTTTCGCAGATCATTTAATCTCAGTATTTTCACTCCACAATAGATCCTGTCAAACAGATGAAGTATCATTTAGGTATACTCAACGAATCTAACGATATTACTAGTCTTGTAAGACCAGTAAAAGTTAGTTAAGCCAGTACTGTTACAAGAAATCTTAATTCAAAGAAAGCTTCAGGTTACAATCTAATAACCAAAATTCTAAAAGAGCTATCAGGAAAGACAATCAAAATATTTCGATTACGGATGATCTTAGAAAAATAGAAAGCTGCACGATTTGTGATGATACCGAAACCTGAAAAAACTGAACGAAATTTTCATTATACGTATCGACCCATCAGCTTGCTACCCGTTTTATCTAAAATCTAAAAGTTGAAACCAATTTTAGAACAATGAAATACCATGCCAAAACAATCTATTTTTCGAGAAGGTCATGGAACAATAGAGCAAGTGCATAAAGTAGATACGAAAAGTAACTACGACCCAGACCTAAAACGACACTGTTTATCAGTATTCTTAGATATTAACCAGGTCTTCGATTAAGATATGGGATACAAAATCAAGAATGCGCTCCGAACTGTTAAAAACATATCTGTCGGGAAGAAGTAATTATATTAAATTTAAAGACGTACAATCATCAGTTCGGACAACCCAGGCAGGCGTATGCCAAAGTAGCATTTAGGTCCTATCCTATAACTTCTGCACACAGCGGTCTTGCCAACACCACAAATGTTGGTAGATACATGTGCATCACACAGTGATCTACAAGCAGCAGCTTAAAAAATCAAAGAATGGATTAAACTATGGCGGGTACATGTTAACGAAACAAAATCGGTAACTTTTACTTTTCGGAAGGAACCTGCCCACCAATTATATCAGGTATATTCGGTTTTCTCTTCTTTACTATATCTAGGAGCTATTTGTTTTTCCCATTTCTCACAATACTTCTGATTTACGTATTGTGTTCATGAGATCTTTCACATACTTCTATAATGTTCTATCGCATTTCAAAACCCTCTATTTTTTCTGTACTTGCCCCGCGAGTGTCCATGTCTTAGCGCTTTAGAACAACATTAATATGTAACATCTTAACATTTTAGTTCTTTATGTTTAGTTTGCTGCTACATAAGTCGGTTTTCATTTTGTTAAAAGCAGCTATTTCTATTTAACGTTTAATTTCCTGTCTACGATCCCATTGTTCGTTCAAGGAACAGCCTAAGTAGATTTTATTTGGTACTCTTTCCAATATATTCCCTCCTATTTGAATACTCCATCTGCATTCATGATTTTGCCGACTTATTTTTTTTTGTTCCTGACTGTCCTCCAAGAGTACCATTTAGTGTTCACTATTTTTGATCATTTCTGTTTTTCGCATTTTTTCTCCTTGCCAATAATTCTTTAATTTCATCTGTTATTCATCCTATATATCTTCTTGCTTCAGCTTTTAGCTAGTTGTTTGTCGTTTTCTTTGTAATAGATTCTGTTTCTATTTTTCTTTTATTGTATCTAACTGTTTATTTTTCTCTTTTTTTACTTGTTGCAGTTCATTTTTAACTTTTCATGTAATTTGCGAGTTCCTATACGGTATCATAGGTGTACTAGCAATCCAAATTGCAAAAAAATAGCTGAGAAGTCTTATAAAATACGATCCTAATAGTAAAAACAACCAATCGGTATTTCAGATCCATATAAACTAAGATCTATTTTTTTACACCTGTAGTTTCTATCGTCGGTACTTTTTTCTTCTTTCCTTATTTTTTATGCCGTTATAAAGTGTTGGATGTGCTATTTATTTGTTTCCTTCGATAGTTATCTATGCACCCGTTTCTTCTACTTTTACTTCCTATTTCTGATATCATTTTTATCCACATCTTAGTTGTCTAATAAAAAAACTTAATAAGTCTGTTCTCCTTCATTCTCAATACATATGTCATTTCAGTTGATTTTTTCAATTTTCTCTATTAGTGACATTTGTTCTCTTTTTAATTTCCTTATTTGTTATATAGTTATATTTTGTTTTTCACGAATTTTTCTTAAGTATTTCATTTACACAGCATTTATTTTACTTTCATGTGCCTTTGTAGTAGCCAAGAATCATTTCCATTCGTAAATATGAGTACAGACACAGTATTTTTTAATTTCTAATTATATAATATAAGTATGCCTATCGCATTTTTGTATACTTTTTACTACTTTTATTAATGTTCTAAGTATTCTTAATTGTTCTTAGCATTTCCAGATAATTTTCCTTGTAGTGTATCGACTTCTGATTGTAAGTCTGGTAATAGTAAATATTTTTCTATTACTATTTCCATGACATTTCTTAAAATAACTATCCTTTGTTTGCTATATATGTTGTTTATTGAACTTCTTTGTTTAATCCAATAATTTTTTCAACAATTCCTGCGTGTACTTTTAAACTTGTTGAAGATATTGCCCCATAATTTCTTTGATCCATTTGATCTCGTTCTTTCGATCTTCTTTTATTGTATTTGCGTTTCAAGCTTCATTAGATATTTCTCAAAAACATATTTGCTCTTCTTCTCACGTCTATTTTATCAGTGCATGGTCTATATTTCTTTCTTTGCAGTTTTCCTTATTTTAAAACTTGAAATTGCTTCTTCTGTTTCCTCTTGTTTTAGTTTTTATGTTATCATAATCCTTACGTTTGTCTGTATTTGTTTTTAGTTGCTGACGACTTACGAATTTTTCTACATCACTTTTATTTTTATAAGTCTTTTCGTATTCCTAAATTCTCATGTTAACGTTAATTATCCTGGATAATTTATTCTTTATTCCTAGAAATATGTTATTTGCCCTGCAAATAGTTTTTATTCTATTTTATCTTTGTAACGTAGCTCTTCATCAAACCCTTCCAAGCCTTGTGCTTTCCTCTATAAGTATTCTTTTAGTGATTCCTTATGGTTATGTAATATATTCTATCTTGTTCTTCTACTGAGTTTATATACTTTTTCCATGACTGTTTGATATATCACGTCTTTAAATGTATTCTACTCATGTTCTTTTTGTTTTATTCTTGGTAATCCCTTTTCTTTCTATATTTCTTATTTTCTTATATTCTTCTTTATCCACTGTAATAGATTGTTACAATTAATGGGCGTTGAGTTTCCAATACTGATTGTATCAATCTGCATTATTGTTTTTTTTAATTGTATTGCATTGTTTTCGTCTAGTATACTGTATACTTCTTCGATCTCTTGCTCTTATTATCATATTCTTGACAAAAATCAATTACTGTTCTACCATTAGTATTTATAATTTTCTCCTAATATGGTCCTCTATACCCTTATCTAGTACTTAGATTGTTTGCTATTCTCCCATTATACTCTCCCTTTATGATATTTTTTCCTGTTGCTCAGTTTTATACTTACTACGTTTTCCACTTAATTGTAAAAAATAATTATTATGTTTTCTTTAGTTTCTTCTGTTTGTGCATATATCTGGATAGTCTGTATCTTCTACTCCAGTTATATATTCTTGGAGTTACTGTTTAAAAATTTCCTTATTAATATTTCTGTTTACAACTATGCCTAGTTCTTTAATTCTTTCTTCTTGTATATATAGAATAGTGTTAAGGTAATTTTATAATTCCTGATCTCTTTCTTGTTTAACTTACTATTGCTCATTTGTGTTGTACATTTTTTCTATTAATTCTACTTCATTTCCAGTCAGCGATTTCCATATGCCTATTGCTATCTTTTTTATTTCTCGTATAACTGCTCTCACAATCTATTTAAGATTACCACACAAGCTGTTCCCCACCACAACGTCTTCAACTGTCCTAACTTCGCGATGCGACGTCTATGTGCGTTTATGCACTGCTCAGAAGCTGAGTTTCGCAGTGACTCGCAGATTAGTCTTATTTTGGTATCGTATACACTTCAGTTTCATTAATAAAATGACCCACAGCAGCAAGGGCAACTTTGTTACCGGTGTCCGTTTTTAAGAACGAATCAGAAGTGTCAACTGTTCTGTTTTCTCTGAACTTTTTATATTGCATTTTCCTATCCTATGTTTCCCTTTCCAAAGGGGCTATTTTCGACGCACACACCTCACACTCTCGGCACCTTTTCACATATTCTTTACAACCGACCCAACGTTTTTTTAATTCCGAATGACGTATAATTTCCGACATTTTCCAAGGTTCTTCTAGACCACCTTCTAATTTCAAGGAATCACGCCCAATACGATTTTTCGCTTGGTTCGGTACATTGATTTCTTCTCATTGTAGTATCGCCCATTTACACTTCCATTCCAGCACCACTCCCAACTCCCAGTCAAGCTTCTGCTCCCGCTGCAACTTCTCTAACAATCATCGATCGTCAAACATGACGGTTCTCTTTTCTTTGGTTTCAAATAACTTCTGCGCAACTTTATTAACAAGATATCATCTTCCATCTTTAACGCTTCTAATTTTTCTTTCAAACTTCCTGAAAGCTCTTTTGTGCTAAGGTAGACTTAGAAGATCACTTCTTTTCAGCCCCGGTCTCAATTCATCTGCGTCTTTAGCTTCTTTGAAGACTTCTGGAATGTGCTTTGGGTTCATTTCTGCTTCTCTTAAACTTCGAAAATATTATTCCGCATTCTGTTCAACTTCTGGATTGTTTTATTTATGCTTTCTTGTAATTGCTCTTTTACTTTTCCAATCAGATTTCTGGATTATTCTTTCGTATTTATCTTGAGTGCCTAGAGTTTTCAGTTGTCAATTCTTGTAATTTTTCTCTCAATTTTCCTTTTTGGAACATTCTTCTGCACTTACTATCAATTCTCGTATCTTTTTAATTGTTTCTTAAAACTTCTGAAATGTTCCTTTAATTAACCTCTTAAGGTTTTGAACTGCCTTTTGATACTTCTTGCTAGTGTTCTCAAAGTTCTGGAATTTTCCTCTAATTTTTCTTTCAAGCTCTGTAATGACGCATCTAGATCCATCGTTTTAAACAGATAAGTGTCTGCTTTGACATTTACTCTTTCTCATCTCTAAATTTCGCTCTTCTAACTCAATTTTAGTTTCATCACTTTTAATTCATGCAACATCCCACAGTTGATACCAAATGAACAAATTTGGTTTTTGGTTCGATTATTTATTTTCACTTGATAATTATTTACAACGCACAGACACTACTTATTGCCATCGGTTGGTATGTTGCTTGGCATACTTAAATCATCATGCACCACTGCACCTCCCGTCGCGACGCGCCTAGAACTCCCCGCCGTCACGGCCCACAATCATGCTAGGGAGGCCCAGCTAACGGGGATCGACAGTTACAATATTAAAATCTTAAAATTATTTTTAGTTATCCATTTTCTAGACAAGTAATGTTTCATCTTCTTCCTTGCCGAATTGGTTTTTAATTTTTTTATAATCACCCAGAATTTTCTAAAAATATATTATTGATTAATTTGTAATAAAAAATATTTCGTATTCATTCATTAGTTCTGCAGAACCTCTAATATTCTTCGCATTTCACGTTCATGTTTAACTTTTTAGTGTGATTTTACAATATTCTGCATATTTTGTCTGGGCCTTTAAAGAGCTTTTTATCTTTTAAAGATCAATCCAGCATAAAAGACACCGACAATCGCTAGGAAACTTGACATTTCTTTTGTAGAAATTCAAAAACAGACGACTGCTGAAAAACACCACATATTTTATTAATCTACTAATCATTTTTTTTTATCTAAAAGTAAAGATTATTAGGGTATCTTTTCGGATAATTAGTTTATTTGATGAGATTATATTTATTACAATGAGGAGAAAACTCATATTGAATGAGTAAGGGTAGTCTAATTGACAGTTAAAATTTTTTGGGCACATACCTGATATCAGAGTACTGTGTAATGTTCTATTTGCGTCAATTTTCATCAAATAACATTCAGTACTAAATAATGAACAAAATGCTTTGTTGCAGGATGGCCAGAGGTTGTTCGTCGGCGCCCCGGGCAGTTGGTACTGGCAAGGTGGGTGTCCCCACGTGTTCCCCCTAGTTAAGTTCGCAGTCACACTTTGGTTTCCAGGACCTACCCTAGTTTTATTAGCATAATCTTGATCAATTCCAGAGTCAGATCATGAACTGTGTTTCAGGCCAAATGTATTCCATCGATCCGATGGTCAAATTTCCGTTTACTCCCGGCATATTCGGAGAAGCGTTTGGCTTCGGTTCTAAAGGTACAAAACGTTCTGCGATTACATAACCATATTGACAACATCTCACACCTTAACAACTTCTCTTGCGAGAACGCGAGCGCTGGCAAAGGTGCAGGAAATCCGCTATTCGCAGGCTTTGATCAAGCGCAAGTCTAAAGTTTAGAGGGCGATTGATCGCTGGGCACATTTGTTTTCGAGTTTTTTGTGTTTGGCTGAGCGGTGAGAACGTGGCGGCTATTTTGAAGGGCGCGAAAGCTGAAACGCACTCAAGCGCCTCTAGCAAGCATGCTCTTTAAAAAGCTTTACGCAACCAAGCAACGATCGACGTTTTCAATGATTTCCAAACCTTTGCATTAACAGTATAACTGGAGCCTTTTGGTCGTCAGGCGTCTAAATTTGGAACATTTCTCTTTCAGGATAACAATTTAATGCTTTCAGTGAGGGTGACGAAACATTACTTCACGTAACAAATTAATGTTATACTTAGTTTCCATATGGATTATTTAATCAGTTACGTCCATTTTAATCTTGCATCCATTATAACAGGACCTTATGGACGCTGTAACAACACATCATGGCTGTCTAACAACCGACACATCGACCTCTTTTGATGTGTACTTAATACGTTAATCATCGATGTCGTATTTGACCTTTATAATCATTTTAATATATAATAATTAAATATTTTTATTAAAACAAGGTGGGGGCTGTAGATACTAAGCATTAGCAAAGGTAAAAGGACCGTCATCCTTTACATTGAGCGGCGTGTTGAAATAAGGCCAAATAGCCTCCCGTTATAGTTTATGAATACGGCATTAATTTACATGTTAAAGCTAGCCTATAAGCAGCAGAAGCAGCGATAAATCTTTCCGCGACACGCAGACAGAACAATATAATACAAAATTTGCTTCGCTCAGTTTATCACCGCATTCAAGCTTTCGAATAGAAGTTTAGGTGCTTGCATTATTTGGCCTTGTTTGCACGACACCAGCAGCTTACAGTGATGGCTCGCAGTGTAGGTGTGATCGCCTGAAACCGGCAGTAACCTGCACGTCGCTCTGGTTTTCAGGACAGGTCATCCAGCAAAGTCTGTACGACAGACCCGCCGTCGTGTCAACCCCGGAAGGGCCGGCGAAAGACGACGACTCCTACATGGGCTACTCGATGATCGTTGGAGACTTCAATGGTGAAGGGGTGCAAGGCATTGCGGTAGGGATGCCCAAAGGAGGCGAGTTCCTGGAAGGAAAGGTTGGTTAGCGACGCTTTGAAGTATTCAGCAAACTCAACCTTCTCTTAGGTGCTATTATATACGTGGAATTTAACCAACTACTTAAACATTACTGGAAGACAACTGGGGTCTTATTTCGGGTATTCGCTGGCTACTTCAGATATAGACGGGGACAGAAGAGATGATCTGATAATTGGCGCACCGATGCACGCGGAACCGAACACGGAGCATAAATACGAAGTCGGTCGCATCTACGTTGCTTACCAAGGGCTAGATGTAAGAAAGCTTTGCTCATATTCAATAACAATTTAACAAAGTTTAATCCTTAGGGAAATTACAAAAACCAATTTTATATAGATGGATTTCGTTCAAAATCTAGATTTGGCCTTTCGTTGTGCACGCTAGGTGACATGAATCTGGACGGATATGGCGGTACGTTTTACCCCGTCTCCGAAATTACATTTTGATTAAATAATTTCGCTCTAGATTTTGCTGTTGGTGCTCCGTACGACGGCCCTAACGAGGCTGGTGCAGTTTATATCTTCCAAGGGTCCGCGAAAGGCGTCGTCTCGAAATACTCCCAGGTCATTTTTGCGGAAGAGGTGCAGAAAGCTTTCGGCAGCTTCTACCCTTTGAGCACGTTCGGATTTTCTTTGGCTGGTGGCCTTGATCTGGACGGAAATGATTATCCCGACTTGGCTATCGGAGCGTACCTGTCCGACACGGCCTACTTTTTCAGGTTTGAAGCCCTTTCAGATTTTACCTCCTAATATTAAAATAATCCAATGTAGAGCACGGCCGGTAGTGAAGGTCAACGCACAAATCCACTTCCTGCCACACAACATCAAAGCAATAAAACTGGAGGAGAAAAACTGTACTAAACCCGGAAGCCCTTTGACCTGGGTATCGTGTGTCCAAATAGAAGTGTGCATGAACTATACTGGTATTGGAACGCCTTCGAGAATCGGTATTTACATCCTTTGCAGTTGGACTCGCTGTATGCCATTATTTTCATTTTAGAACTAAATGTCCATTATAATTTGGATGCCCAGAAAGCTAAATATTCGCGAATGTATTTAGATAGAGACAATGGGAAGAGAGTGAACAAAACTGTGACGTTATACAAAGACGCGCCGCTAGACTGCAGCCAGTTAAGACATATGGTGTACTTGGAGGTAGGTTTTAATTCAAGTTACGAAACCCCAGAAGCTTCAAATATGTTTTCAGGAGCAAATCGTCGACAAGCTAACCGATCTAGAAATCGAAATGTCATATTCATTAAACGAAACCGGCTACTACCAGCAACATAACGTTCGTAATCCGAACTCGATTTTGATACCTATAGTAGATTTAACCACTCCCGCAACTGCCAACGCGTCCATTAGCATCTACAAGAATTGCGGCCACGATAACATTTGCATCCCAGATCTTCAGCTGATAGTCAATCGGTAATCTCAGACACGTTCGCCATTTCCATTAGACCTACATTTGTTTGCTTATAGAACCGTCGATAAATATCTGTACGAAATTGGAAAATCTTTGGAGTTTAACATCATCATTGTCAATACCGAAGATGATTCTTATAACACCAAATTTAACGTTCAGCTGCCCAAGGGGATCACCTACAAAATAGCGAGCAGAGACGACGGAAGCATATTGTCGTGCTCGAACAGCTTGAATCAATCTATATTTGTTTGCGACGTTGGCAATCCGCTGCCAAAAGGCGGCGTGGTGCGCTTCAAACTGGAAGTGGAGCCGCTGGCACACCAAAAGCTTTTGCAGCCCACGTACGACTTCTATATGAATGTAACCAGCGCAAACCCAGAAGATAGCAGCACTCTTTACGACAATTCTCATAAAGTCTCCGTTGACATATGGGTGAACGCCATTTTAGTAATAGAAGGGTAAATAAAATTGTGCGCAAAAGCCAATGGAGCACCAACTAATCATGTGTGTGTCCTCAGAAAATCAACGCCTACAAACGTTTATTACGACACATCTCAATATGCAACTGCGTCCAAAGCTACATGGGATCATGAAGTAGGCCCATCCGTGATTCACTCGTACACTGTTACTAACACTGGACCTTCTGATGTTGAGGAAGTTGAGATATTCATAATATGGCCAATGGCAACTCTAGGAGGTAAGTTGCCTGTATTCTGTTACATTATTTATCAATGTTTCGCTTTATTATTATTTATTATTATTAATAGGCGAAGATCTTCTTTATTTGCGTGAGCCGCCGCACACGCTTGGGGGTGTTAAATGTGACGCCGTGGATACTAACTACAGGGGATACACGGTACAGTTTAACTTGCACTCTTTTTCTCGTCTGTACTGACCTTGTCACCACCATTTCAGCTGCAACTCCAAAAGAATGTGTGGGACGTCATCGGCATAGACAAGGGCACGAACTTCACGGGCACCGGGGGTTTCTTGACAGAGACCGGGCCGCCTCAAATCGGCCAGACCGGGAACACCATAACAGAAACAGTAACCACCGTGGTGTTCTATGACGCGAACGACCGCGAGGTTCAACGGTTGGAAATAATTAGCGAGCCGGGCTCCGACGAGTACTGGAGGAAGATTTTGGAATCGGCCAATCAATTTGGCCCCTCCCTGAAGGTAGCCGGCAACAGCAGTTCGCTCGTCACAACATACGTCGATGGAAAGATGGTCGACCAGAAGGTCGTGAACAGACACCCTGACGTTACCGAGTCGCGTTTCGCGAACTTTAAAATCAATTCTAACGTTACGACAGTGATCAGGTATTACAGAGGTGCTAATAATTTGCTGTATAAAGAAACCATACATCTGGAGCCAGGCTCAGAGGAATATCTTAACCGAATCAAGATTAAAAAAGAAGAGTTCGGACAGCCTCTCACTATCGAGACGGAAACCGTCAAAGAAATTAAATGCGTTAGCCACGACGGCGTGGTATTAAGAAAAAAAACTCTAACTCACAAAGGGAAAGAATCAGTGACGGGTGTTGAAACATCCACCACCAGTGTCATTACAACTGTGACGTTCTACAGTTCGGATAATAAGGTGCTGCATACGGAAACAATCCAAGGAGAACCCTTGTCACAAATCTACTGGGAACGCGTCAATAAGATTATTAGCGGATTCCAAGAACCTGTCACTATCAGCACAAATAGCACTAAAATAGTTACGTATTTTGTAAACGGCAAGGAAACTCACAAACAAGAAAAGCCTGTAAGTGTTCAACCTCAATTACTGTCCATTACCACAAACGTGGAAGTGGTCACGGAAATAATAGTCAAAAATGCTGCTAGCGGGTATGTGCTCTTTCAAGATACCATCCAGGAAGAAAAAGGCTCTCCGGCATATAATAAGTACATTAACGATATTATTACCAGATACCAAGAGCCTATAATAGTTGTTACAAAAACTATTTATACTATCACATATCAGAACAGCAAAGGAGAAGTAATTCGTACGGGATCGATCACCGAATCTCGTGAGCAACCATACGATCCGAGTCAGATTACAACTAGTCGCACAAGTACAATAACAACAATCGCGTTTTATGATATTCATGGCAATAAATTACACCAAGAGGAGATATTTGAAGAGCCAGATTCGCCAGAATATTGGGAGAAGATCAACAAAATAACCAGCGCGTATCAGAAACAGCGACAGCAACAAATCACAATCCGCATAAGCACTCGAACAGTCATTACTTACTACATCAACGGACAAGTAGCCCGGACTGAAAACAAAGGACAACGCGACTCATCCTATACGTCGCAATCGTCCAGCGCTTCTACAACTGTCATCATTTACAATAACAAACGGGAGGTTCTATACAAGGGGGTAATACCCGCAGAAAAGGGGAGTGACACTTATAAACGCTACATTGACAGTTTGGTAGCCCGATTTAGAGAACCCATCATCGTTGTTGAGAAAACCACCTACACTATCCTGTACAGAAATTCTGAGGGAAGAGTTGTTTATACGGGAACCGTGAGCGCGGAAGAAACTCACACCTATAATCAGCAGATAACGCAGACTAGCAAGACGCGCATAGTCACTACAATTATATTCTATGGACCAAACAGAAATATAGTGCATAGGGAAACGATCCCAGACGAGCCAGGCTCGACTGCTTATTGGGAACGTATTAAAAGTGCCATTAGCAACTTTAATTTTCCAATAAATATCCACACTAACAGTTCCAAAATCATTACCTATTATATTAATGGTGTTGAAAGTAAGAGCGAACAGGTTGCTAACAACGCAGGGCTCTACGAGCATCCATTTAGTTCTCACCTTGAAATTGTCAACATTATTACTTATTATGATTCCAGTAAGAGAGTTCTGCATCAAGATACGGTGAATGGAGAATTAAATGCAGAAGAGCGCAGTAGGCGTATTGCCGAGTTCACCAAGAGATACGGTGGCTCGTTCACGATGGAAACTAACACGACAAAAACTATTACTTACCGAACTTCAGATGGTCGTATTTTGTACAGAGACGCAGTTTTGGCGCCAATAAAGTCGGGAGAACAATTGCTCACTCGTACCATCACCGAAACGACCTTTACAGTTTACGGGCCCGACAGAAGGACCATATTACACCAGGAAACCATACAGGCCGAACCAGGTTCAGCACCTTACAATAACGCGATTGCCAATATCATCAGCAGATTCACAGGCTCAATAACGATTTACACGAATTCCACTAAGACGGTCACATTTTATAATGCCGAAGGAAGGCCGATAGACCAACAAAGTGTGGCCGAGCCCCATTCGACAGTACAAAGAGACGGAGGAGAATCGGCTCGTAGTGCAACCACGATTACTTTTTATGGTCCTAACGGGCAGCCAATACATCACGACACAATTAGCGGTGCTCCAGGGCCCGAACTGTATGATCAATTGAATCAGATTGCCAGAGAATACGGTGGCGTCGTAAAAAGTTACGGAGGACAAGCGAATGAAGATGGCAGCATTGGAGGGGCAGTAACGTATGTGGACACTCCGTATCCTGGTGGGAAGTCCAAAGTCGCTGGCCAACATTTTACTGAGTATGATAATTCACATGATCAAGGGCAGTCTCAATGGAGTAGCGGATTTAATCAGAGCTATCACTACAATGCAGGTCAGCAAGGGGGAAATCATAGGTACGGGGGCTCAGTTGGCCTGCAAGATTTGGGTATTAGTCAGCAAGATCTGGGGTCTTTTGCTAAAAATAAAGGATTCAGGACTGGTGGGATCGACTTAGGTGTGGGAGGGGGCGCTGTGGATGAGGCTGTAGATGGAAAAGCCAGAAGCAGTCTTGAAACATTCAGTGAAAATCAATCCTATGACGGAAGCCATAACTATCTGTCAGGTGTTAAGACTCATCGATATGAAACTGGAACAAATCGATTATCTCATGGCAAAAAGAAAAGAGAGGTTGATAGTACAGAGGATGACATTAGAAAACTTAGCAACTGTGCCACCAGCAAATGTATTAGGATTCGATGTGTAACTGGGCCTATACGAAACCGACAAGAAGTTCATATTGCGCTGCGGGCAAGAGTTAATGTGCAAACCCTTAAAAATGTGAGTATTGCGTCAAATCTACGTTCATGAAATGAAAATAAATTCTTTGCAGATAAGCACTACACAATCAGTAAATATTCAGTCCATGCTCTTGGCTAGAATTAGTCACTTCCAAACTATCAGTGGATTACCGGCACAGCGCACGTTGTATCGTCAACAGGCCGTCACGTCAGTGACACCTCCTTCGCCAGTTGTTAAACCTGATATCGTTCCATTGTGGGTTGTAATCTTGTCAGCTGTTGCAGGAACGCTTATACTACTTCTACTTATATTTTTGTTGCATAAGGTAAATAAGTTGTGGGCCACCATCAGTGTTAAGTTTTCATTAATCTCTTGTTGCAGTGTGGCTTCTTCAATAGAAACAGACCTTCGGACGCTCCAGAGAGGCAGCCGCTGAACCGAAATGGACACTTCCAACATGGAGACGAAGCTCTTTAACTTAGAATTAATACAGACATACTGCTTATTACTAATTGATCAAAGACTTCTCAAGATGGTTCGAAATGACTGTTGTTTGCATGTACATACCGTCTGCTGGTGGAAGTTTGGTTGCGACACTCTCGAACGAACCCGCTAATTTAGTCGTAAAACGCAACAACTAAACGAAAATGTGATTAACAGACTAATTTATTAATTTATACGCTAACTGGACATTTTGTAGTGCCTTAACGCCAGTGCCACTATTATAATTAAATTATTTTAGTTCTTAGACGTATTGTTTATAAGACGTATTGTTAATTCATACTTGTGTAAAAATCAACTTTTGGAAATTGTTATTGTCATTATTCATAATTTGTACATTTTAACTGTTACATTCATAATTTGTAAATAAAAGAAATTGACAGAGTTACCATGCGTTTGGGAATATCAACCACGACTACGGACTAGATGATAGGACGGGTCTTATCCTTTCATCTAGTGTGATGAAACATAGAAGGTTTATCAATTATAAATACTTTTATCAAGAGGTGATTTTTAAAAATTTTGAATATTAATATTTTATTGGAAAGTTCAAAACGCCTCCTTGTGGGCAGGTGCTATATTTGTTACCACAACAGTAAATATAAACGCCTCTACAAAGAATATCCAAGTTAATGAAAGTTTTTTTAACAGGACCAATTTAATGCTAACAAGACAGCTCTGCATTCAAGTAGTCTGTACAAGAATACCGCATTAAGCCAGCCTGCATATTAATTCTAGACCAAAACAAATTCTTTGTTTGTTTTTCACGTGAATATTAAGTTGTAGAGATTATCGAGACCCACTATAAACAATGATTAGGTGTAAGCTCATATTATGTAATGATTGAGACTCTAACTTTGAAGCAACTTTCAATTAATGCCTACGTGATAAGGGTATCATCATCATACTACTTAAATCATTAACTGTGTGTGATCATTTAGAAATGAGTTTTGATTGAAAGTATTTAATATACCATTAACTTAAATTAGGACTCCTAGAAAGAGTAGATATAGGTAATCAGATCATTTTTAATAATAATTAATTCAAAAACACGATACTTTGGTTTAGGACTGACACGTCTCTGGCCTCAAATTTTAGGTCAAAAGCAAACACCAAAATGTTCTTCGGCCATTATAAAGGCCCTTAGCGATCATGAAATAAATTAATTAAACAGGCCCATCCAATATGTTTCATAGCATCTCATGACTGTGTGGTTAGATACAGACTTCTAGCCTGTATAAAAAGTAGATGAATTTATTGTTCTTCATATGTTTGAATTTAATTTTTTACTGCAGAATATATTGTTTCTTGATCATTTCTCGCTTTAGGCAAGTGCGTCAATGTTATTTTTCCTTGTTGCCTAATGAACCAACCATTCCAACAACCATAAAAATCCAAAGAAAAAATTTCATTTAATAGCGGGTCAGTTTTTAATAGTCTCAATAACAAATTTCAAATTTGAATGGGGTCACATCATCTAACTGAAACTATTGCAAATGAGTTCCCAATTGTTGTACTCAGGTAGCTTGTAATATACTGTGAGATCTTGGAAGATTCACCACATGGAGACTACTCATGTACAGAATTTCTGGTTAGGTAAACACTACATTTGTCACCTAGCTCCACTTCCTTCTACCATTTCATTTGTTATTTATAAATATGTTAAGGTTGATGCCATGCCCAAACATCACGCTACTCAGTGAAAAACTGATAGAAAATGCCCTTTTCTCTGTAGATGAGTGGAGTCTGAAAGGAACAATTTGTTAGTGTCCGTAATTTGTAAAAGACCTATGGGCGGAGCTACAGCTGAGCTAATCTACGCGACCATGAATTTACTTATAAGGAGCAGTGTCGTAACGTGTAAACCAGTGACGTACCATTTGGGTTCGAAATTATCAATAAAACTGACCAAATACAAAAATCTGTGTATCTGCAAGTAGTTTAATCTTGTTTTTTGTTGACATCGCCAGTCGAGCCTGTTTAACTAAATATGCACAATAGCATTATCTGATTTTGAGGTTAGATATTAACTTAAGCAAAAAGTACATTACTGACTTATCAAACCATACAAAAAAATACGCAAAGTTGTCTTTAAAAAGACAGAGTTTTGCATTGGTTGATTTCTTTTCAACCCTTAAAAATTAAATTAAATAATCTGAAAATGTTGACGCGATTCCTCTCTTTTAGGTGAATAGATTCGTCCACAATAATTTCCGAGACCGCGCACTGTCGCGTATTTCAAGCAGTGTTCACGTGACAGGTTCTTTACAAATTACGACCACTCTAAGCTAGTCTTCATTTGCTCTCTTTAGTTTAGCTTTAGATAGGCAACTCGATTGCCAGGAGTTGCTGACGACATTCAGTAGCAAGTTGGCATCTAAAACTACCTTCTATTATATAAGTTGTCCCAATAGTTTTGCAAAACTTGTATTTATAGTGTAGTAATAAGTTGCATTTTCAGATTTCAGATGGCTTTAGACAAAAATGAACTTCAGGTTTTGATGAGCTATTGCTGGAAGCAGAGGCATTCGTCAAGAGATCCTGCAATGGAAATCTGAGATGCCGAAGGCGAAGGAACTGTCCCCTCCTCTACTGACTTTTTGATTCCAGAGATATGAGTCTCAAAGATCAGACTCATACCAGGTGGGCCATTAAAGTTAGACAATGAAGACATAGTCGCCAGTTCGATCATTTCGTAAAGTTGAAAAAGCGTGACAAGAGGTCTTTGATTGAAAGCCGTCCGATCCGAAAACTGACAGATTGGTGACAAAACTTCGTAGAAAATGATGGCCTCTATTTCGAAGAACGGTTTTTTTGTCTTTAAATAAACATTTTTTCGCAAGTATTACAGAGCTTTTCGAGACAATGTGGTGATATATTACTGTTTTGTAGTAACAACTCACTAGCAGTTCAACCGCCAGCATTTGAGTTGACTTTTAAAAGAATTTACTAGGCATAAGGGTGCATTCATCAATAGGCGCATTGTGGCATCTGGTCTTCCTTTCAGACTCTCTTTTTTAACTCTACAAAGTTTCTTACCATCAAATGGTGGAAAAGGGTTACACAAATTCTTTCTGGTAGACTGTGAAAACCAATCTTTAGCATAGTCTCTTAAGTGATGATCACGTACCCGTTTAACACACTATGAGCCAATATAGCAACAGATTGTTCTGAATTAAAATTTGTCTTAAACAAGTCATCAATACTTTTCATATCACTGTTTTGAGTGGCTTCTTCCAGAGAAATGAGTAGGTCTGATGTTCCTATTGTGTATTTTGCCTTTTTAAGGTTCTGATGTCCTTCCTTGAACTGTTATCAAAAATTCTGACCATTACTGTGTTCTAAAAGATGGGCAAGGCTGCTTCTGACAGGGTGGTCTATCTGTACATTATAGTCCTTCGCTTTTAAGGCTAGTGGTGCTTTCCTTTCATCTTTGCAAATTAGAGGAGACTGCCACACTCACTGAATTTATTTCCCTTCCACTTGGAATAATAGAACTTCAACAAAAATATTGTCAATCTTCAATACATTTAATGGCATATTTGATCGTATCCTTCCTTAAAAAATCTTCAAGTCTTAAGTTTATTTAGGCGCATGAAAATGGAATTATATGCTGACGACTTGGTAAATTTGAGGTTTTGCTTAAATATTTCAGATCAATCCAAATAATTGGTGCTGGTAAAGTCATCGTTGGCTGGACAATGATGTTTAGGTATATGATCGACTGATATGTGATGGAAGCAAAATTTCTTGAAATCATAGAATACTGTGTTAACATTATCAAACAGCCATAATACATTAATTTTAAAATAAAGCTGATGCTACTCCAAAACGTCGTATGCCAGCACTAAATAATGGTATGAAGACGTTCTAATTTATTCAGAATGATATCATGAACAAGTGTCATAATTTCGTCGATGATCCCAGTTTTCATGTAGCCAGAATGTTGTTTATTAGAACCTTTTCAAATGCAGCAACCCACTTTTTGATAATTATATATGATAGCATGTTAGAGGTCAAGGAGCTCTTTTGACTTTGACTTCGTCGCGAAACTGGGGGTTCCTGAATCCAACCCCTAACCTCCATCTCTGCGGTGACCTGGCTTGGAAGGTGGTGGGCCTACAATAGGCCGCCCCCGTACCGCCTTACGGGGGGATCAGAATCTTTGAGCGCTTACGGTGGGAGCCTCTGTCCAATTCATAGCCATACGGGGCATAGATGACTGGATTTCCATGTCCTGAATGCTGGAAAAGAGCCTCTGCGCTCTGGGAGATAAACTCCTGGATTGTTGGCACCTCGGTGGAGAATTGTATTCCTGATATACCAGGGAGCGCCAAAGATAGACCTTAGGGCTCGGTCCTGTACCACCTGGAGTTTGTTGATATACGTCGTGGTGCAGAAGCCTCAAGCGGGGCATGCGTACATCATGATCGGGCGGATGATGGTGTTGTAAATTGTCATTTTCGCTTCATTACCGCCCGATCAACGTGCGGTCTCCAGGTGAGTTTCTCATCTAAGGTCATTTCAGGTATTATGCCTCTTCTTTCCAGGGTATCTCCCAGTCGAAGATTCTGAGTTTTGCCAGGTCAGGTCGCCGAAGTCCAAAGTTGGCGGCGAATAGGACGCACTGCTTTTCTCCACATTGATGCCTGTTCGCCACGTAACGCACCAGTCTTCCAACGTGTCCAGCTCCTCTTGGACACGTTCGATTGCCATCGTGGGAAGAAGCTCTGTATATTAACGTGGTGGTCCTTTGCTCACTTGTAAAAGTCGCTATCTTAACTACAAAACTGCTAATTTAAATTAAGTGGCGTCGCTGGTCTTAACAGATTAGTAGAGGAATTATGTGGCAAGATTACACATTAGTAAATTTTTAGTCATATGACAATTTTTTTATCGTTTCCCAAATATATCTTTGGACCAAATTGCCTTTGATTTTGTGTCTATAGACTTGTTTGTCGTATATAAGTTGAAGAGACACTCATTTTTAACAAACAAGTAAAGTGAGCAAAGCTTCACTGTCACTGTGACACAAATGAGACAAGATTTTAACCATATTCAGTATGATAATCTTCAACAAAGAGGATAATTTAATAGGATTACAGTGAATAAGAAAAAAGAGCAACCTATGAATCGTCAGTAACAAAGCTGATGATGAAAAAATATAAAAAAAATATTTGGAATGCTATGATTTCCAAAAAAATGAAATACGTGTTTAATGATATTTTCGAGCTGAATTTAATGGTTTGAAGTCTATCGCAAATGATAAGCAGAAATGTAACTAGCTTCCATATCATTCTCACAGATATTTTAAAATTCGATAGCTTTACATACATTTAAAATTTTGTAATAACTATTGCAATGATTTTCATCATTGCTGGAGTGCATTAGGGCTCTTCATTATCGTCATCTATGGACAATGCTACCATAAAGAACATCTACAACCAACTCTATAGCGCAGCGCACTGAACGTGTATCTCAAAATCTATGGCAAAACGTATGTATTGAATTTGATATTGGATCATGAAAATACTGTACAGAGAGAGCTGAAGTTAGTCAACATAAAATTGATTGTCTTATATCCTGAAACAACAATTAAAAAGACAGTTATTCCAAAATTCCACCCTCTGATTTAGCTATTTAAGAAAATCAATGACACTCAATAAGGCACAGAAGTTAATGGATATACGGATATCAAAGATGGAAAAACTGAAAATGGAGATAAACACAAATAAAACAAAAGTTGTGATAATAAGTGGACTATCTGAAGAAAATGATGCAATAAAGATAACGTAATGACAATGGGATAGAATTAGTACCAATTTTTAATTACCTAACTAGACTGGAGGATGGAAATTAGATGCAGAGATAGAAACAGGAAAAGTAAAAAGCTTTTACTACAAGCAAATGACATCACTGAAAACAGGCTTAAAATGAAACAAATTTTAACATACAATTGTAATCCCAACTCTATTATATACCAGTGAATGCAGGCCAATTCAAAAGAAACATGAAGAAAAACTAACAGTGGCAGAAATGAAGCACCTTAGAGGAATAGCAGGGAAGACAAAACTGGACAGGATCTGAAATAAAAAAATTAGGGAAGAATTGGAGAAGAAGGCAATAACATATATAGCAGGCATAAAGCAATTGAAATGGTTCAACCACAGTTGCAGAATGGACGAAGACAGACTGGTGAAAGTAATACAAGCAAGAAGGGTGGAAAAAAGACAGGCAGGATGAGCTGGAAAGGCTAGTGAGACAAAATTGAAGAACTAGAGATGGAGAGAAATAAGACCATGGAGCAAATGAGAGATAGTGTGGGGGATAGAAAGGAATTGAAGATATGGACGGAGTGGACAACTGACATCCAGTAAAAGGGCAAAAGGATTAAGAAGAAAGAAAGAAAGAAAGTCAATGAAAGTGCAGCAAGAAAATAATTAGCAAAATATATTATAGTAAACAATAGATTGGCAAAATATACACATACAGGATGCTAATGAAGTCATAAAGCGGGTAAACGGGAGACCCCGCACCGTTTACCCATAAAACTGCGGGTGGAGCTACCCTATCCCACATCCGTGGGTAACAGATGCCGCCCGTAGTAATGACGTGGGGTAGAGGTTCACGCAAGTGACCTCGCCGGCAACTCGTCAAACGAGGCAGGAGAAATCCTGCCAACACGAGTACTATCGACTGGAGTATTTGCTACATCGATTAGGCCCAAGGCCTACGAAGACGTTAGACCACATGACGTTATCCCGTTAAAACTGTTATGCAGGCCATCCGATCCCACACTTGTGGGCAAAGGACGCCGGTAACAGTAGCGATATGTGGTAGAGGTTCGCCCAAGCGACCTCGACGGCTGCTCGTCCAACGTGGTAGAGGAAACTCTACCGACACGAGTGGGGCTGCGTTTCACTCTACGACGCAGACTCGTAAAGGTGCTTCGAGCTACCCTATCCCACAATAGTGTGGGTAACGGGCGCAACAAGTATCAACAGATGTAGAGTAGAGGCTCACGCAAGTGACCTCGACGGCCGCTCGTCCAACGTGGTAAAGGAAACTTTACCGACACGAGTGGGTAGTGCGTCTTACCCCGTGGCGCGTGATACCCGTAAAACTGCTAGTGGAGCTACCCAATCCCACAATTGTGGGCAACGGATGCCGCTAGTCAGTAACAGAGGGGTAGAGGTATCACGAGAGTGACCTCGACGGGTACTCGTCAAACGTGGTAAGGGGAACCTTACTGACACGAGGACTAAGGGGAGGGGGGTAGCCAACCGGGGCGGCTTCCCGGTTCCCCCTCGATGGTGTTGGACTCTTAGGGGTGGTGGCACCGCTTTTAGGAACAGGTGGGACTTGTTGGCCTTTGTGCGAGCATGCCCTTAAGCGGGGGAGGCTTCGGCCTGCCCCCATCGCCCGTCAATCATACCGGCCTTATTGTCGGTCTGGTGGGCGGAACCGTAACACCTCCGGTACTCTGACCTGGTGAAATAGGAGCATAGTGCAGTATCTGAGCTTTCCAGCCTCGACTTGCACGTCTGTCCGGGTGCATGCTTTGGTGTGCGGACCTTAAATTGGTTGTACTGTAAGGAGGGTAGAACCTCCCGGTTCGTGTTTGGAGACTCGGCAATAAGGATATTCGGTACTTAATCCGGCACCAGCAGGATATGGGTGTACCCCCCTGTTGCGGTCGTAACTATGACTCTCTTAATTTTGAAAAATCAGATACAAATGATATTACATAACAAACGAAAAATTTACTTACTCATCAAATGTTTTATATCTGAGTATCTCCAGCACAACAATAAAGCAGCTAAAACTAGAAGAAAAAAAGACAAAACCGGCAAAACTGAGAATGACTGACAAATGATGAGCAACATATGGAAAAAGTACTACCAGAAAATATATACAGACGAAATAGAAACACAAAGAGAAGAACAGCAGCCGGAATATGAAGAAAGAGATCTTCCTGAAGATGAAGAAATACAGGAAGAAATAAGAAAACTAAAAAAAATGGCAATGCACCAGGAGAAGATAAGATTGAGGCAGAACTGTTAAAATATGGAGGCAGCAAATACAAGCAAGAATATGCCACTTAATTAAACAAATATGGAGATAAAACAAGATGCCAAAGGATTGGAACATTAGTATAATAACACCAATATACAAAAAAGGGGAAAAAATTTCAAAAATTATAGACCAATAGCTCTGCTAAACACCATTTACAAAATCTTGGCAAACTTACTGAACAAAAGGTTAGCTGAAAATATATTTGGAGATTACCAGAACGGCTTCAGACCGGGCCAATCGACCATAAATGCCATACACACTCTGGAGCAAATAATCCAAAAAATGAAGGAATATAAAAAAGAAATTTATACTATATTTATAGATTTCAAAACGGCTTTTGACTCAATAAATAGGAAAAAAAATAATAAGAGAACTAGAACACTAGGAAATTGACTGCACTGATAGAAATGACCCTATTAAATGCAAATACGCAAATGAGATTTCAAGAACATCAACACAATCCTTCGTAACAAACAAAGGAGTAAAACAAGGGACTTTTTATCCCCAACTATATTTAATCTAATACCAGAAGGCATAATGCGAAGAGCTAATTTAGATAAGAAAATATCATGCTTAACTAGATAGAAATAATAGCCTATGCAGACGACACAGCAATCCTAGGGAATAAAAAAGAAGATATTGCAAGAGCGGTAGAACTACTAGACAAAGAAACAAAAAAATTCGGTTTGGAAATCAACGAAACCAAAACAAAATACATGAAGATAGGGAAAGAACCAGAATACACACAAGACCATTTAAAAACACAGAAATTCACTTTTGAGAGAGTTAATAGTTTTAATTATTTGGGGGTCACAATGGGTCATACCGGAGAAAATAAAGTAGAAGAGAGATTGCTGAAAAGAAATCAGACTTACAGCAGAAATAAAACCTACTAAAAAGCAAAGCACTAAGTAAAGCAACAAAAATAAAGATATATAAAACCTTGACACATACCACCATAACATACATTTGAAACGATAGCAATAACCAAAAAGAAGAAGACCTGAAAATCATTGAACGAAAGATAATGAGAATAATACTAGGACCTAACAAAACACAAGAGGAAGAAATAAGATTAAAAGAAATAGAAGAACTTGAAGGGGAAAATATTGTCAGATTTATAAAAACACAATGACTACGATGTGATGGACACATCATGAGAAGGAAACCAAAGGACATGATAAGGAAGATCATACAGTGGACACCCTTCAGTCCCAGGAAACAAGGAAGACCAAGGAAAAGATGGGAAGACGTCCTGGAAGAAGACATAAAAGTAATACAAGATTGGAGTTCGTAATGCAGAGATTGGAAAGAATGGAAGAAAATAACCGAGACCATCAGGAGCAACAACAAACTTTGAAAGATCCAGGAACAAGAGGATTATTACAATACACCTCAATAATACGATTGGAAACGCCTTGGCGTTAGCTATAATTCTAAGAATTGGACGGCTTAATGATAATGATGATGATCTATCAGATTAGGTGAAATGGATATAAAACAGTGACTTGTTCTACATTAATCATTGCTCAGTATTGGAAATTAAAAATTGATAACTAACAAAACTGATAAATTAATGAAAGAAAATAATTTAAAAAAACTACAGGAATGTTAGAACAAGTGCAGTGAACTTTAGGGGAACTATGTCAAAAGATAAAGTACTTCATCTATTCTTATCTTTAAGATCTAATCAATTTATTTAATAAATTTTAGTAAGATTTTTTCAAGGCAATCTTCCTACCTTATTTTTTATTTGCATTTCATTTCCTGTTGTTCCCGTAGTTATTGTTGGTGCTGCTTTGTTACAAAGGCAAAAGGTTAGGGTCCCATAATTATCAGCAGTTACATTACATGGTTTTTAGTCTCTTATGGAAATTGTTAAAGGTAGTTTTAGCAGTCACTTTAAGGTACCATATGGTCAAAAATTCTGGTGTTTCCTTTGTTATATATAGAGGATGTAGTAAATTGTGGTTTTAATGATGTGTTGTCATAATGCAATCACTATCTTTGTAATATAAAAAAACGATTCTTTCTAAACACACAGAATATAATATACAAAAGTATATTAAAGTCATTAATTAATTAATTAACAAGCCATAGTCTATTTTTCTTCTATTCTTTGAACAGTTCTAATAGTTTACAGGTATTATACTAAGTAACAAGGGTAAATGAAAGTGTGACACTTGGTGTAAACTTTTATTATTCATAAACATATCTACATTCACCAATTCAAAAACTATAAATTAAAACTTGAAACGAGTTAAAATAGCAGTAAGGGCACCTATTTGTCTTTTCCATATAAAACATCTTGAGTGGACACTAACAAATCCTGATTTATTATATAAGTGCTACATTACTGAAGTAAAATGTCTATAAAAAATAATTTGTACTCTGAAAGCATAAAATAATGTTATTTAAAAATCTCAAACCATTATAAACATCTACCACATCGATAGTCTGGTACACAGGCGATTTCAGACTATTAAATAACATCAAACAACGAAAGAACCGTAACGATTTGAAATTGTAAACATGGACGAGTTGCTCATTGGAAACCCTCGGCATGAGGAAAAGTTGCCACAATGATATGAGTTTGACCTGCTTGTAGATTTAATACTTTTGAGTTACCTTAATTGCTGCATCTTTGTTTACGTGAGCTGCAGATTCATCAGTCTTGACTGCACTGGGGGCCATGTCTGCATCGGGCTTGTAGCCGTTCAGCTCCTTGGCGCACTCCTGCATGAGCATCATGTGGTCCAATTTGTCCACGGTGTGTTTCAGCTCCGACTCCCAGACTTCATTAGTGTCCTTGCCCTCGCCGCCATCTATGGGCCGTACCGCGAGCTCCTTGACTTTCAGCTTCAGTTCGTCCAGGTAGGTGTCGTCCAGCTCTTCGTCCTCGTCCTTCTCGCTGACGGCAGAGCTGGTCGTGCCGCTGACAGACCCCATGCTGTGCATCTCGCATTTGTCTAACTCTACGTTAAAATCAGGAAACGGCAGTTTGCTGCTCGAGCTGGACTGGTCGCACAGCTCCGCGCCAACGCCAGGCTCTCGAGGTCTGTTGAGCAAGTCGTTTTCAGCGTCGGATATTCCCAGACTCTTGCGCTTCATGTGTATTTCGTTCGAGATTTGTTCCAGCTGGCGGAGCGCCTCGGCGTACGTGGCCTTGGTCTTGTTTATTTGCTTGTGTAGGCTTTCTATCCGCTCTTTCTGCGTGTTTAGCTGCTCTTGGCAGAGCGCCTTCTCTTCGAAATACGGCCGTGACTTGATTATGTGGCGATGCAAGCGATCTTCCAATTGTTGTACCTAAATATACAATAGAATCATTAATATAATTCACATTAATATTTTTATTATCTAATTTTGGCGCTTATAAGAAAAAACAATTACACCAATATAAAAAAATTGTTGCGTTTATATTAGTATTCATGAAGTTGATGAGCAGAAGTCTTCTTGTGGTAATTCATTGGGATTGCAATAAAATAATTATAAGGCAAATTTCCAAAAAGTTTAATGTTAATTTTTTCCAAGACTATAGATATTTTATGTGCCATTAATTCATCTAAATTATAATAAAAGAAATTAATTTTGATCTATGTAATGAGAAAAGCAATTTTGTTTAAAACCATTCATAAGGTAGCAATCGTGAGTTGTTTCCCCCATTTATGTCAAACGTTGAAGCATGTGTATGTTCTACTTATCTGAGAAATACTGGAATAGTTCAGAGAATGCTTTTTATTGTTTCATGTTTGAAGTTACCATCAATAGTAGAAATGTGTGTGAGCGGTGATCAAAGATATGTTTTCAAACCCATCCATCATCATTAGGCCAGCCATATAGTGAAGAGAAGCAGTTACCAAGTTTAATTTTAAGAGACTTAGTTAGGCTTATATACACTCTAAAAAATGAAACATTTACATTTCATTCATACATTTTTCTAAGTAGCGATCATGAGGTTGACCTTAGAAAAACACGAGTTAATTACTAGTTAAAAAAACATAACGCCTGGGTATTAATTTTGTATTCTAATTTTAAAGAGTTGTGGGTAAAGCTAAACAAAAATATTTTTGTCCTTGTAGGGTTTGAGATTCAGTTACATATTGCGTAAAAATTATTAGGACATTTTGTTTTCACTGCAAAAAAGCGAATTATTGTGGGGGCGAAAAGTCAATCGTTAAGGCAATTTAAAATACTAAAACTAAGAGTGGATCCAGGTTGATTGACTGCACGATTCCAGGTTCCTGCCCCATAGCTATACCAGACTATACACATTAGAGATGCTACATATTTACTTCACGTGCTCCACATTCATCAAACTCTTTCGATTATTAATTTTGTTCGCCTTCAAAGAAGCAGCTTCAAAAACATTAAAGCTTTGGGCTTAAGAACTAAGTTCTTATCCTTATTAAATCGGGAGAGCGTTAGTCATTGTTGTCAATAACAGTAATCAGGTATTTGAGCTCGTTTCTGTTTTAACCAAATATAAATGTTCCAAAACAAAATTTTGGCTGTCTTATGTGCAAAATACTTTTGAATATACGTGGATAGAAGAATCACGTTAAATACACAAAAAGAATAAAAAACTAAAACCTTAATATTTCCCATAGTATTATATGGACCAGAATCATATACCATGGAAACAGCAAATAGGAGGAAGGTGGACGTACTAAAAATACTGTGCTGGAGAACAGTACTCCATGGAGTTCCACAACGCCATTCACGAATTATCTATTGATGAACATTACAATTCCTTGGACACATCGAAAGAACAAACCATAAAAATTGCAAAAACTTGTAATACAAAGGAAAATGAAAGGAAACGAAGGTGTAATTATATAAAATAATTTAAGGAATATTTAGTTCTGCAAGCTACTCAGTAGGTTAGGCATCAAGATATATGGAGAAAAAAACTTGGTGAAGAAAGAAAAAAGAAATATAAAGGGTGGCCTAAATTGAAAGCTGGATTTATAAATTTTAAATAAAACAACTTTTGAATTGATTTTATCATTGGATTTTTCTTGAGCATTAAATTACACAATTTGCGATTAATATCGAAAATTAATGCCGACAAATGCTCACCTCGGCTTCGGCTGCAAATCTCGGTACTTTTCACACAATTCTCGACTACAATTTCGCAAATTGGATATCAGGTGACCTCACAAAAGGAAGTCGCACACGTTGAATGACTCACAAGATCTTGCTCGTGAGACGACGTCGGCATTTTGTGAAATTAGACGACCAGGTAAATCGTCTGTTACTCGAGTTACATGGGCAGATGGCGTTGTCCTGTTGGAACCACATTTGTTATAGATCCATGTTGGTGCTAAACATGGCTATTTACAGTTATAGAATTTTCAGCATCATCTTTGAAAAAGTACGGGCCTATCACGTCACTAGCCCAAAATCCACATCAAACAGTGAGTGTTGGAGGTGCATTTATTTTCCATAAGTTATGGGAATATTTTCGGAGCCCAAAATGCGATAGTTTGTGTTTACGAACCCATCGAATTGAAAATGCGCTTCATCGCTAATTATGGTTTTACAGGTCCGCTACACAGTTGCAATTAAAATCGTTTTATGGAAGAAATACGCAATCATATAAAACGGGAAAACCATCCCAATATAACCCGAAAGGACTCAATCTACCATTAAATCATACGAATTGGCAAGGTAAATGCCATAAATCAGCTTTTTATCACCGATAACAAAAGTAGCATAAAAGCAACAAGGTCGCGTAAAAGAAAACGCGTTGTTGTTAAACGTTAAAGTTTTACAGAACAAAAGAAATAAAACATTAATGAATACATTACAACAAAATAGAAATAAATCAAGAACCAATAAGTATAACAACGATAAATGATTGTATCAATAGAAAAAGAACGACAGAAACAGCTAAAGATTTTGAAATATGGGAAACGGAACTCCTAGCCTTTCGAAAAAGTAAAAAAATACAACGAACTCCTAAAAAAGAAACCATACAGAAAAATGAAGATCAGGATATGGTAAAGCAAGCTATGCTACATAAGAATGAGAGGAATGTACAGGAAAATCAGCATCTTAAATTTTCATGCACCTACAGAAGATGGAGACCAAGAAACCAAAAACAATTTTATGAAGAAATGGAAACAGTAATAAACAGCATCTCGAAATTTGACATTAAGATGATAATAGGAGACTTTAATGCCAAGATCGAAAAAAAAATAGGACTATTGCAGGAACAGAAAATCTACACGACAAAATAAATGAAAATGGACAGAACCTTGTTAATTTCGCGGCACTGAAATAGATAACAAAAAGCAGTCTTCAACCATAGAAACATCTACAAAGCAACCTAAAAAAGTCAAGAGAAAAAACGTATAACCAGATAGATCATCTAGCAATAGAACAAATACAAGCAAAATGTGTTGAAAATGTAAGAACCTAGAGGAGCTGATATAAGCTTAGATCATTTTTTAGTTAAGGATTAGGCCAACAAGTGCCAAAACTGGGAAAGAATTATAAAAAGGGGGGAGATGGAGTATAAAGAATTTAAAAGAGGAAGATAAAAAAAGGGATACAGAAATGAAAATCAATAGAATAAGAAATTAAGACGTGCAAAAAGAGTCGGTTGCATTAAAAGAAATTCTCATAATGGAGGCAGAGACATTAAGAACCAAAACACCAAAAGGTAATAAAGAGTGGTATGATAAAGAATGTAAGGAAGCAGAAGAGAAAAGAAGACAAGCAAGCCTCACATTATTCCAAAGTAATTCAAAGGAACGGGAAGAATGCTAAAAAAAAAAACAAGAAATTTTGCATGATTTATGTAGACGGAAAAAACGAGAACGGGAAAGAAAAAGATAAAGGAAATAGAAGAATCACACAATAAATAAAATGTAGGAAAGTTTTATAAAGATTTAAGACAAGAAATCAATTCAATCAATGGTAATAATAAATAAAAAAGGGAATCCGTGTATTGAAAGAAATGAAATTTTAGAAGTATAGATAAAACAATTTGAAGAAATTTTAGCAGGACTACCCTAAAATGTAGGTCAGTCGAACAAAAAAAAATCATACAGAGGAACAAAGAACAAGAAAACCAATGGAACAAGCGCAAGATGTCTCCAAGAAATGAAAAGTAGCAAAAGCTCAGGATCAGATGAAATCGAGGTAGAATTGATAGGAAAATTCTACAAGCTTATTCTAGACACATGAGAGAAGGAGATGCCGAATGACTGTTATAAAGTTAACAAAAGATAACAAATTATCGACCTATCGCATCGCCTTATTAAATGTGGCGTACATAATCATGTATCGTATAATAAAAAAAAGGGCATAAGAAGAGGCAAGAGGAAAAGTGGGGACAGTACTAAGCGGGTTTCAAGAAAGGAAGTGCAACAATAGATAACATCTTTATAATTCGTCAAATCTGAGAAAAATGAAAAAATTAAATTATATGTTCTGCTCATAGATTTCAAACAAGCATATGACAAAATTGTAAGAACATTTTTGAAACGCTACAAAGAATGAAATTCAAACAAGCGACGATAGATTTAATAGAGATAACATTGACAAATGCAAAAGGTCAAATAAGAGACAAAGTAGAGTTGTCAAGAAGATTTGACACAAACCTAGGTCTAAAACAAGGAGATCCCCTATCCCCAATACTCTTCAGAGTTGTCAAGAAGATTTGACACAAACCTAGGTCTAAAACAAGGAGATCCCCTATCCCCAATACTCTTCAATATTGTATTAGAAAATTTAATTAAAGAAAGTTACATAAACACTAGCTAGAACATTTTAACTCGTTCGTACCAACGTTTAGCCTATGCAGATGATCTAATATTACTGGCATGGACACATGAAGAATTAAAAATAATAGTAAGAAAATTGAATACAAAGTAAAAGAAGGCTTAATAATAAATGAGGAAAGTCCAACAACATGGTGCTAGACAAGGGAACGCAAGAAACAAGTACGGGAGAGAATGGGTAATATAAAGTTAAATTTAAACATACAGAATGAGCAGTGCATTTGGGGGTGGAGATAAACAATAAAGGCAACATAACACCAGAAATAGAAAAACCTTTAACGGCAGGGACAAAGTGTGAGGGTTCACTTCACGAGCGATTAAAATCAAAGTGTATCAAACCATAATCAGGCCCGTTGTAATATACTCGAGTGAAATATGGGTGTCAACAAAAGTGAAATTTGGACGAGAGAACTTTAAGAAAAATATATAGCGGAATACAAGAACAAGGAGGATAGAGACGAAGGACGAATGCAAAATTAGAAAAACTATATGAAGAATCTAAAATAAGTACAATCATATAGCTGAACCGATTCCGATGGTTATGATATCTAGTTAAAAGTCAAGAAACTAACAAAGAAAATATTTAACACAACGCTATGAGTCAGGAACCGACAGGGGCGACCAAATAAGACTTGGTTAATGTTGGGCAAGATTTGCAGTAAGCCGGAATAATAAAACTGGAAGACGCTAGCATAGGACAGAAAGTTGTGGAGGAAGAAAATACAAGTCATGGGTGTACAGATCTAATTACCCTGAATTATATATAACATTGGTAAGATTTGTTAAAACAATTTAGAAGAATTCGTTAGATGGTGGCCAAAAATAATAAATACGTCATCTCATTAAAACATATGCGTGTATAAAGGTGACTTGACTCATAAGTGATGATGCAGTGTGAGTGGTAATGCAAATTATAAACAGGTTGCCTATTATAGTTCAGTCGCTGTGTAATTTTAGATGTTTTTTTTGGGGAGTGGTATTTTAAAGTGGATTCCTATGTTTTTTTGGGGCGTTGATGACGAATCTGATAGTCAAATTTGTCTTGGGCTGCTGCGCTCCAAAATATTGGCTTTTTTAAGGCCCAAAAAGCCGTTTTTTCGGTTTTTCGAATTTTACAGGAAAACTATGGCTTATACGAAGTAAGTAGCTATTATAAAATTTTTAGGTATTATTAAAACACGTCGATTGAGACCAGCTAGAAAAAAATGTCTTGAGCCAGCTGTAGGCCCATTATTGACGGTTTTTTTTAAATTAAAAAAATTATTGTGACCTGAGTATTAAGTTTAAAAAATTGTAAATGCCAAAGAACAGTAGTATTTCTTATCTATTTTTATGTCCTTTTTGAAAGTTTGAGATATCTCATTAGGGGGCGCTACAATCGGCCATTTTCAAAAAAAACGTAAAATTGCGATTACAAGCCGAATTTTGAATTTTCTGATCCAAAACCAAAAGCATTCGACAGATTTTGATATTTTCCAACTTGGTTTCCAAACTCGAGCATTTCTGTAAGTGACCGCTGTTTTCAACTTCACAAATTTCGGATTTTTGAGAACATTTTGTATATATATATATATATATATATATATATATATATATATATGGCAAAGGTACAACAAAAGAAAGGTATAATAAATTTTGGTACATGGAATGTGAGGAGTATGACAGGAAAGGAAGACGAAATAATTGAAGAAATGAAAATGCAAAATGTGGACTATCTAGGAGTAACAGAGACAAAAAGAAAAGGACGAGGAATGAAAGAATTGAGAGAAGGATACTGGCTGTTTTGGTCAGGAGTAGAACAAAAGGAAAGAGGAGCGGAAGGAGTGGGATTGGTGGTCAAACCAGACAAAGTGAAAACGATTATTGAGGAAAGATTTATAAACGAAAGATTAATGGCCGTAAAAATAAAGATGGATGGAAGTAATACATGGTCAATACTAGTGGCATATGCGCCAAATGAAAATGCAAGAAAAGAAGAAAAGATACGTTCTACGAAACATTGCAGTCCGAAATTGATAAAGAGGAAAGAAATATAATAATAATGGGGACATAAATGGGAGAGTAGGAAGAGACAATAGGGAATTGAAAGATATATGGGGAAAAACGGCGAGGTAACAAGAAATGACAACGGAAATAGATTAATAGGACTGTGTATAGAAAATGACTTTGTTATAACAAACACAAAGTTTACACACAAAGAGATACATAAGTATACCAGAGAAATAAAATCCAGAAATGAAAGATCGATCATTGATTACTTTATAGTAAATACTGAAAATTTGGAAAAGGTGAAAGATGTCAAAGTAAAAAGACATGCAGAAATAGGCAGCGACCATTACCTACTGAAAATGGAAGTTAAGACAAATATAACAAGTAACCAAGCAGAAAAAAGACAAAAGATAACAAAAGAAAAAATTAAATGCTATAGGTTGAAAGAAATAGACATTAGACAAAAGTACCAAGAAAGTGTGGACAAAAAACTTACGCAAATTCTAACTACTACCGGCATAGAACGTAAATGGAAAATATTCAAGGAGACCTTACTGGACGCATCAAAAACTAGCTGTGGTGTAACCAAGTGTACAAATACATCTATTAAAAAAAGCAGGTGGTGGACAACAAATATTCAACAAAAAGTAAAGGATAAAAAGAGAAAATGGAAGAAATTCATGCAAAGTGGATCAGAAGAAGATCATAACATATACAAGGTAGCAAGAATAGAAGTAAATAAACTGGTCAAAGATGCAAAAAGAGGCATGGGAAGAATTCGGACATAAAATGAATGAAAATTATACAGAAAACCAGAAACTCTTCTATAGTACGTTAAAGCATCTGAGAAAACAAAAACTTCAAGGCTAAAGAATATAAAAGACAAAAACGGAAATGTATTGACGGAAGCAAAAGAAATATTACAAAGATGGAAAGAGTATTTTGAACAGCTGATGGAGATAAAGAAGAAGAAGAAGGAATAGTGGAAACAGAAGAGGACATAATAATAGAAGAAGAGGAAGAAAATAAGGAGCAACCAGTTACAAAGAGGAAATCGCTGAAGCTATAAAGAAATTAAAAATGGCAAAGCACCGGGTCAGGACCAAATTACATCAGAAATGCTAAAGCATATGGGAGAGAGAGCAAAAGAAGAGTTCCGTAACCTGCTAAATGAAATTATGAAGAAAAGGAAATGCCAAAGGACTGGAATATGAGTGTAATTCTACCATTGTACAAGAAAGGTGAGATGAAAGAATGCTCAAACTATAGAGGTATTTCATTGACAAGCACACCTGCGAAAGTATTTACAAGAATACTAGAGAGAAGACTAAGAGAAACGCTAGAACCAACATTAGAAGATCAACAACATGGTTTCAGAAAAGGAAGGAGCACTCAAGACTTAATATTTGTTGTTAGACAATTGGGAGAAAAATTACTCTAAAAAAGAACCAGGAAGTGTATATCTGTTTCATAGACCCGCAAAAGCTTTTGACAGAGTGAGACGAAAAGATATATGGAAAAGTTTAAAAGAGCGAGGGGTAAGCAGTGATATGATTGAGGTGCTAAAAATGTTATATAGTAACAGTATAAATATAGTTAGGACACACAATGATGAATCAACTGAGTTCGAAACAAAAATCGGTCTAAAACAAGGATGTGTTCTCAGCCCCCTATTGTTTTCTATACTAGTTGATGATGTGGTAAAAATATGTAAACAAAAATGTGTAAAGATGAAAATAGGAAACTGGAAAATGAAACAAGTAACTCTCCAAGAATTACTATTTGCTGATGACATGATACTGTTGGCAGACTCAGAGAAAACCTACAAAAGAACCTGAACTGTTATCAAGAAGAACTTAAGAAGATAAATATGAAAATAAACATAAACAAAACAAAACCATGGTAATATCGACACATGAAATAAAACACAGAATAAATCTAGAAGGGAAGAGCTAGAACAAGTTAGTAGCTACAACTATTTAGGTACAACAATAGAGGACAGAGGTAAAATAGATAAAGAGATAACGGAGAGGTTAGGAAAGGTTGGAAGATCTTATAATATGCTCAAAAACTCATTCTTTGGTAAAAGGAGATTTCAAAACGAGTAAAACTGAAATATATAAAAAGTAATAAGACCGTCATTGATTTATGGCAGCGAATCCTGGACAATATCAAGTAGTAATAGAAGTAGGATTACGGCAATGGAAATGAGATTCCTCAGGAAAATTGAAGGAATTACTAGAATAGACAGAGTCAGAAATGAAAAATATTAGAACAAAGGAATATAAAATCAATAGGAACTATTATAGAAGAAAGACAACTGAGATGGTTAGGACATCTGCTCCGAATGGATGAAAACAGAATATCAAGACAAGTCTACGAAGCTAGAACCCAGGGAAAAACAAAGTAGGAAGACCTAGGATTAGATGGGAAGAACAAGTAAGACAAGCAGCGGTTAAACGGGGAATCCAGTGGTGTGACATTCATGGAATAGCCCAAGACAGGAGGATATGGAAAGATAAAATTCATGAAAATGTAAAATGAAATGTATATATATATATTTACAATCCGACACCTAACGGTACAAGGATTTTAGTTTAAATAATATATATATATATATATATATATATATGCCTTTTGCAAGATAATCAATTAACAGGATTCCTTTTGCATCCCAAAACACGCTGGCCACCTTTCCGGCAGATGTGATCGACTTCGCTTTCTTTGTCGCTGAACCACCGGCTTCCACCCAATGCTTGGACTGCTGTTTCGTTTCTGGCGTGTAATGGTGGACACATGTCTCATCCATGGTGAAATCGCCGCATAAAATCGGTTGGATCCCTGTTAAATCGGTCCAAAGATTGCTGCGAAAATCGTTTGCGCATTTGCTTTTGATCGGCATTCAGGAAATGCGGCACCCATCTTGCGCAGAGCTTTCGCATCTCTAATTCTTCGTGCAAGATGTTTCGCACCCTTTCTTCCGATATCCCCACAGCCTCAGCTATCTCACTCACCTTCACTCGCCTATCGTCTAACACGACATCATGCACTTTTTCGATGGTTTCCGGTGTGGTTGCGGTTTTTGGCCGTCCTTCACGTGGGTCAACTTCGAGGGATGTGCGACCACGTTTAAATTCATCTGCCCACTTTTCAACAGTTGACATGGAAGGAGCAGAGTCCCCGTAAACTATGGTCAACTTCGGATGAATTTCCTTAGGGGTTAATCCATCCAAAACGAAGAATTTTATAACCGCACGATATTCAAGTTTATCCATTTTAACAAAAAACATGTTTACTGAAAAAATTCGTGTAAACAAACTATTTGAGCGAACAAGTTGAAACTAGTCATACGAACTCATGATACATGCACCCAAGCAGAAAGCATAATTGTTTGCCGATTGCAGCACCATCTCTGTCAGGCCGAGAACTTTTCACCTTACCCTCGTAAGTGGTCTAAATGTTTTTAGTTTTCAGATTTCCCGGCTTTTTCCTGAAGCTCATTTCAGAAGATATTTACCTGAAAAAACCTCAATATACAGAGCTGGAAACCGCACCATTAGAAAAAAAACTCCAGGGAGTTTAAAAAAAGAGAAGATCTTGGCATACAAGGAGAACAACATGATAAATCGACAAATTGCTACCAAGATCGGTGGTCGCTCCCCTACCGCAGTTGACAATTTTATTAAGAAGGGAGTCAATTATGGAAAGAAGTTTAGTCCGAAAAGGCCGAAGTTCAGACGAACAAAAGTTCAAGCAGCTAAACTGAGAAGGGGCTGTACCTCCCCGTGACGCCTAGAAGAATTCGGCAATGATTAGTAACTCCAAACACTTCAAATGACGAAAACGGACACCCAAACCACTTTTGAGGTCGCCATAAAAGTCCAAATGAAGTTTGCCAGTGAGCATACGGTGGTGGATCGAAAAATATAGGAAAATGTGGTCTTTAGCGACAAAAAAAAGTTTAGACAGTCCAGATGGCTATTAATATTACTGACACGACTTGCGGAAAAACTTGAGACAATGATGAGTCGAAACTTTGGTGGTGGTTCAGCGATGATATACGGTGGTTTTGGATGGAACAAATATCGACAACTGGGTGGGTCTTTAAAGTGGCCTGCCATCAGTTCCAACTTAAACCCTATAGAGAATCTCTGTGGAATTATTGTTCGTGATGTGTAGAAGAATGGCAAGCAATACATATGTATTCCACTGTCCTTGGTCTCAAAGAGGTTATCATATAAGCATGGCAAATCGACCATTTAATGTTATTCAAAACAGTGGTTGAAAGATAAATTACTGGTGTGTGATCTATGATGTGCTAAAGTAGATACCTTTATAATTTTTTCCACGCGCGTTTTTCAAAAAAAGCTCAGATCTAATCTGAATAAATATTTCAAATTGGTATAGGCCTACAACTGTTGAACTATAATCTAGCAGCATCTCTAGCACGCTGGCGAGACGGGTTGAAAGTAGGATAGGAAGTAACAGTAAGTGTGCTATGTATGGAAAATGGGGATTTGGCTCTCTCCCAGATTATAGGAAGTGGGATAGAATTATGGCGTTTCTCTGAAGTAGACATATTCTTCATCGGGGTTATAAAAAAGTGTACCCGGATAATAGATAAACTCGTGATTAATAGAATGGCGACCTCAAAAAAATAAAAGAAGTACAAACACACCACAGACCAAGATGGGCTGACGATATAAAATAACTGATTTTGACTAGTTAAAGAAAACAAACAATAGAGACACAGATGTAAAATATAAGAGAAGCTTGCATCCGATGATGGATGACATGCTCTACTGGTGATTATGCACAATTGAAGTATGTTTTATGTAGTGCATGTTTTGGTAATTGCCATCATTGTTGAAGTAATGTTTTTTATATTTTTTAAGGGATGTTTGCTGGACAATCATTTCCTTAATTGTTTTGTTCCTACACTAGTGCCTCCCAGATTTTTGTATTAGAGTGATGAAGTTTTGTAGTTCAATTTCTAGTTTTTCTGTTGTTTAAGCGACACTCATAGATTTAGTTTGCGACTAATTAATACCTTGAAGAGATTCCAGGCGATTTTAAGATCATAAAGTTTTATCATCTGCTCCTTATCAGATATTTTTTTCGAATACTCTTGCGATAGTAATAGCTTTGCTATTTTTTCAGGCAATACTTGTTTGTTATCTAAGAAAAGTCTTAAAATGATTAGATAATGAATTACTAAATTAACAAAACTAATACTTCAGACTAACCGTTTTCAAGTTAATTATTTGTAAGAGAATTTCGAAAGTTAAAACAATATGTCGCTTATTTAAGAAACACTTATAGCTATTTTAAATATGATCAAACTTAAATAATAGATCTTCTTTAGAAGAAAAAAGAATTGAAAATGGCCGAAAATACATATATAAATGAGATTTTAATTTTTAACTGGATCGCAAATTTTAAATGCCCTAGGCAATCTTATACAAATGCATTGTGACAATATGTTGTCACAACTGGGAATACAATAGCAAAAATTTGTTAAACTACAATAGTACCAACATGTAACATAAAGAATTTCATTTACACAATAACTGGCTTGTGCTCACTTACTATAATTGATCCCATAATTGTCCCATGTCTACTTTTTATTTTATGGTTTGAATGCAGTTTGTTCCAAAGTTTTGAATTATAAAATGGCTATATAATTGGTGCAACTGGTGCGTAATTATTTTTTTTCAGCAGCTAAAAAACTGTTTGCGTACAATACAATAGCATTTTCACACGTTCACTTTTTAAACAATTGATTACATTAGATTACAAAAGAAGGTTAGTAGATTCTCATTTGAAAAAATCTGAATGTTGTAAGAATAAACATGCAAGCGTTTAATTATACCGATTCAGAAATCCTAACGGAATAAACCTAATATAAGGAATTTTGCCTTTTAGTCCACCTTCTTCGAATAGGAACTGATTAAAATATATAATGAGCGTGTCTTTTGTAACTACGACTTCTAAAGAAAGATGAAAATTCGTCCTTGTAATTAATTATGTATTTCATCATCTAGTGATATTCGACTATTTAAAAAGCCTGTTATACCTATAAATAAAACATCAAAACACTTGCGATGTATCTATTTGGAACCAAAAATCAATCTATAAGAGACAAATGTCAACAACATATGCAATATTTTAAAGTTTCCAATTCCATTTACATGTCAAACGTTAGTCGAATTTGGAACAACTCAGTTTTTTTGACACACACAGTTATTTTGAACTTTCTAGTTTTCTCATTTACTTATTGAACTTGAATTTGCCCTTTAGTGCTTTTTTTTGGAATTGTGAAATATAAGTTTAACTGTAAAGACATGTGACTTCTCGGGATTGTAAGATAAGAGTTGCTTTTTACTAATGAACACACACGCTGAACACAATGGCGCCAAGTATTTTGACCTACGAGGCCGGGAACAGGTCAAAAAGTGACTTCGTGACATTTACATCCATTGTTTCCTCATCTGGAATCGTTGCGATTTGTATTTCACTGAGTGGTTCGACGACCCAAGTTTTGCTCCTCTTCTATATTTTATCAGTATTTTTAAAAAGATTGAACTTAGAGGAAAAAAACTTTGAAATTTGAGCTAATCGTGTATTTAAACGATGTGCAAGAAGTACCAGGTAGATGTACTAGCAATTTATTTTTTATGGTGGAAACTGAAGTTTGGCTCAGGTTTCCCACTAGCATTTTTAATGAATAATCTCTTCTAATTTAAATCTGGCTTTAGTATGTCCTTATTCCACATTAATAATTTCTAAAGGTCGTGCTCAAAACGTTTTACACTCCATTATGCATTTAACTTTGATACTAAAGTTTTCAAATAGCTTAGACTTTAAATATGATGTTCAGTTCTGTTTTTATTACATTGTATGGTTTTGCTATGAGTCTGACTTTTATCATCCTATTAGTAAATGGCCAAAAAACATCCACTAATAGATTTTTTTTATTATACAAACAATTTGTTCAAATTATTTTCTCTCCCTTCTCATTAGAAAATGTAATTCTTAGTAATAAAATGTCTTTGATTCTTCCAGTGAGTTTCCCATATCTTACAGATACTAGCAAACGTACCCACTAGTTCTCTTTTCAGAAGATACAGGATACCAAGTTTATATCAATAAACTACTTGGTCCTTTTCTCTGCTACAGCTGCTTATCACTTATGCTTATTTGTGCTACTAAGGTAGAGGTAGAGATTTTTCTTCTATAAGTTTAACTTAAGTGACGCATCTTAGAATGTTCTATAATACCAGACAACTGGAAAAGTTCATGTTAGATTTCCATATGTGGTGGGAACATTGACATGTTTAGTGGTGCTAGTTTTTACGTTATGGTCATAGTGTATATCGAAGGATAGATAGTACCAACATGAGTTAGTGGATTGTTAGGCACAGTTGCAGTCGATTTGTGCAAAATATTTTTCAAAAACATTTTATGTTATACAAGTTTCAGAAAAGTGACTGTTTTGGAACCATAAAAAACATTCGATGCGTTTATTTAGACCATGTTTCTGCATTCAGTATAATAAAAGAATGGCATAATAAATTTCGAAATGGTATTTTTGATCTAATGATATTAAGCATTAGTAAGTAAACAAGCGCGACATAAGGATACTGCATTTCTCCATACAGAACTTTTATTTGGCGAAACAATCATGGCGAACAAGTACTGTGAACAACTTACCAAATTAAATGTGGAAAAACTCCTGTTTTTGGGTAATCGAAAAAGCGCCGTCTTCCAACATAATAAGAGGTCAGATTGTATGTTGTCAAACCGACGCTGCAAAAACTGAGGGAGTTAAAATGGAAAATTCTCCAGTACCCAACATTCTCAAGACTTTGCTCTTTAGGAGTTTCATGTGTTCCGGTTTCTAAGAATAGTTTGAAGTTTGGTTGTGTGTCGAAAACTATCTCATGAGCCCCTTTGAAGAAAAATTAGGCTGGTTCTATGAATAAGGAACCCGTTAGCCCATTAAGCATTTGGAGGCCACTGTAGAGAACGATGGTATGATTAATAGAACTTTTTTTTAAAATGCAGCTACTTGTGTTTTCAATGTTATAATCAATTTTCGGACGTCGCCATGCCGACACGGTCAAGCAGCAAACGTAATGCCTTCTACATACGGACAGCTGCCGTTGAAACCCCCGCGGCGCTTGTACGGGATGTTCTACAGCTACGAGAAGGTTTCAGAATAGGTGCTGGATTTATAAATAGTACGCAGTGGAGCAGCAATGAAGAAGTTACCGGAAGTTCCAGTGCGAAATAGTGTTCTAGATAAATAGAATTTTCGAATGTGATTTCATATTAGTAATTCCTTGTGTTAGTGTACGTAAATGTTATAAGCAAATTAAATAAGTAGTTGTAAATAATATTTAATCATTTTATTCGCCACTTTAAAAGCAAAATGGTTATATTTTCAAATCGAGCACGAATTGTTGCATTCATCCAGTCTATTAAAAAGACAAAATTAAAGCCCAAAAGTTTAATCTGATTTAAATAATTACACAATCCTCAATTTTAATTTATTAAATTACGCCATTTATTTTAATTTTGAATTTTGTCTGCAACGACATATCCCTTTATATTTGATATATTACGTATTGTTGTTTTAATATTATATTACGTTATGTTGTTATGCCGATTGTCTTCAAAGTCTGTTTGAAATAGTGGGTAAGACCGACGACCTATTTGCTCTATTTCTTTACTTGTAGCAAGAAGTCAAAGTTATTATATCAAATTTAACTTTTCGTTCACGTTTTTGTTATTATTCATTAACCATTAAGTGAATTGAATCAATCAAAATTAAATATGCTAAAAATTTTGAACTATCGAACATATATTTCTTTTCTATTGTTCAGAATATTCATTTAATTTATATTTTTAAGCTTTTTGTTATGAAATCGGAACAAAACGAAACGTAAAGAATGTTTAGGAAAATACAGGTTATGGTTGAGTGAGACTGAAGACAAAATCGAAGATGACGCTAGAAGCGTTTTTAAAGGCACGATCAAATATAAACAGAAATTATTTTTTCTTATTCCCATCAAGTACGTCCCACACTAAGTCAAGGAGATTGCAGTCGGGGCTGCAAGATGGCCACCAGTGGTAATAAAAATTGTTATATACCCATGTCTGGGTCTTCTTTGCCTTGTAGATTAGAGCGGAGTCTTGCTCACCTAACCATTATTTCCTCTATCCAGGGCCTGACAACCGTCCCCTAGTACATTTATATAGCTGTCACCGGTTACTTTTAAGCTTTTCTCAAAGCGGGCCGCCATAACATCCCCTTCGTTACTCAAAAGCCCCAAGACCCTCACAGAAGCGAGAAATTTCGTAGGCATGACGGTAGGCACTGTGGAGACATTTTAACAGATCCAACGGTTATTTGGCGATTCACCTTCCTGTCTTGGATGAAGTTCTCTTCGTCTGAAAATAACTTCAGAAATCTAGTGCTCTTTAGCATCTTATTTTTCTGTAAACAGTTGGCGGTCCTCAGTAGGAAAAACAGTACAAATCTTGGGGTGCACTGATAGACCAACCATCGCCCATTTTTTAGGTAGGCCAGCCATGTCATTCTAGTATAGAAATCCCCATAAGACATTCCTACTTACAACACTTAAGAGTTCGCGCGTAAAAAATAAATTTTCGTTTATATTTAATTTACCCATGTACTTTCAGTTCAAGCCTAAGAACATAGTGTCATTATGTAAATTACCAATTGATTAAAAAGCGCTATAACATAAAAATAAACGTTCTATTCGTGAGTAATCAACACGATTTCATTTATTTTACACCTTACGCTTGATCTAACCAGCTGTCCTTGGCATTCAACGTTACCATTTTAGTGTCTAAAACATTTCTAACAAATAATTATGTTTCCAAAAAAAAAACAATGTACCTCGTACACGTTAAGCTAAATTATTTAAACAATATACCAAATATAATTTAACATGCAAACGGCGGTTTCTTTTTAATTTGCAATATTACGCGAATAATCCTGTCACCGATTTAATTACATGGCTACTATTTTAAACGTTGCGAAATTAGAAATTCAACAGTTTTAGAACATAATCATCATTCCATTACCGTCGCTGACTCTGGTTACATGACTGACATTGCGCTGATTCAATATTTGCCTCCAGGTATTTAAAGGCCGTCAATATTTATTTTTCCTCGCGGACTTGTAATCCCAAGCTACACAATGGTAGCGATAAATGAGTACACATTTCGTAACTGGTTTCTACAGCTATTGTTTGCACTTTCTGTGAAGCGAACTTGTCCAACCCGACAAAATAAATTGCATTTGCAATCTCGTATACACGCACAGTTTTGTACGTGCAGTCGCGCTTTCAGAGAAAGTCACAATGGATGATTTATTCTTTATGGTTGTGTCACGTCCTTTCAATAGTCACAAATCTAGGTTCTCATTTAAATGATTTTTAACGTCAGTTTTCTGTAACATTTTTCGTTGGATTGTAGGTGCTCGTAAGAACTAAGGCCAAACGCGTCGATTGGTGTCATTTTTGTGTTTTTGAGTTTAGACTTCCTTTCCAAAATTGATTCATAAACATTTTTCAAAAAAATGTGGCAGAGATGCCTCATATTTAAAATATTTTTTGTTCATTTATAATTATTTAGCTGTTAAAATATAAGGGTTATCAGCGGGCAACTCAACAGTTCAACTTTTTAAACTTTACTCTCCTTCGAGTTGAAAAACGTGTTTTTATATGACCATTCCTTAGTACTACTATGGCAACTATACAATACTTTGTTCGTGGGGTTTCAATGTATATTGCTGTTTATGAAACTTTGGCAGATGTGCAGATTCATAGTATTAATTTGTTATAACAAGAATTTAGACTGAAACTTTATTTATTCGAATAATACAATATTACTTGAATTATCACAAATCGTATACAACCCAAAATATTGTTAATTATTAGTTAGATATGTTAAAAGTTAGATATGTGCTTTAATCTTAAAGATGAACATCGATGGTGAGTGATTGTCATAATGTAGATAATTAATCCCTTTTGAATTAAATTAAGGATGTGTCAATAAGTAATCTGAAAACAACTTTAGTAAAGAAAAGGCGTAATATTTATAAGGCGCGCCTTTTAACAAAACATGGATGGAAGTTACTAAAATTTGATATTATTCAAATTCGCAAAACCTAACGATCACAAAGGACTCAATGGAACCACTGAAAAATGGCTATTGATTGTGAAATTAATTTTTACTGAAATTTGTTTTTGAAGATAACTTTAACTTTGAAATGGCCCTACAATGGCAGTTCCAGACTTATATTATTTGCATTGTAAGTTTAGCAAAGAAAATGTGTGAACTATTTTAAGAACATTCTTTACAAAATGTAACTCCATAAAAATCATGACCAAATTTGTCTTCTTTAAGACCGTGAACGTTAAACTTAATTTTTTGCCGTTTCTTCATGTATTTGTATAAACCCGTAACACACTTTAATAGACATTTTTTACTGACGTAACTATTCACAATAAAAAAACGTTAATTTAGAGTAGATGAAATCAGTAATGCATTTATGTTATTAAAGGAACTGGAATAAGTGAAGATCTGATGGGGCTATGTGTCTTCAAACAAATTAAGCATCTCTTTGGTCGCTTACACTGTATGTGACTCTTCCATCAGGTAGAATAATCAGTGGAGGCCTGCATGGCCTCTAAAAGATCTCTTGTGTTAGATTTCATTATTTAAACACGAAAGTTAATGATTATAACGAACAATAGTAACAATTTAACCCAATTTAATTCAAAATCTATTCTACATAAAATGCAGAAAAGAGATTCTTGCCACGAATATTGGGCTTTGTAACTGATACTGGTGGCTCACTGTTTTCATCTTTGAGATGCACTACATCTATGGTTAATTCTGCATGGGTGTGGCATAGATTTTCAGCCAAAACTTTTCCAACTTTTTTGGTTACCCAAAGAGTTCATCTTCCAAGTTCAACTTTTCATTCTAGAACTTCTAGAAGGCCTTTTAAACGTACTAAAAGACACACAATCTTCACATAATATATGACAAATTATTTCTTTCGTTCCAGACTTTTTTTAAATGGATAGCAAAGAGCAAGCAAACCATAGTCTGTTGCTCGTCAGATAGCATCATGAGTACTGCAGACTTGTTTAAAGTTGGCAACACACATTTTTGCCTTCAATATCACACTAATTTGGTTGTACTAATAATTTGAGCATGGTTATTTATGTCCTTTTCGTAATTTTAATGAGCGCATCTTCACAATATATAAATTATTTCCACCTTTTAACTTTTGGCGGTCTGGGGTAGGTAATAGATCACTATAATAGTGTTAATTAATCACTCGTTAGTTAATTATTGTTGCATCACCAGTTTTGTAAAAAAAAAACTGGTTGTATACAAAAAGAAAGACAAGGAAAGTCGAAATTATTTCATTTGGTGCCAGTGCATTTATCCAAAAAAGGTGTTTCTTTTTTGGTTTCCTCTCATTTTAAAATAAGCCAATATGGCACAAAAGACGCTTTGGGGTAAATTATTTCGTTTATGGCATTTTTGACTTGAGACGACTTAGGTTTAGTTAATTTTGCTTCACTCAGTATGCGGTAGCTTCATTTAACTCTTCAATAATATTTTTGTGTTTATATAAGTCTTATGCAGTTTTCAACTTTGTAGTGTGCATTTTAAAACAATAAAAATATGGCAAGTGTATGCAAATCCCAAAATAATATCGTATATAACTTTTTGGCAACTTTATAGATATGAACTTTCAGGTAAGAGGTCAAGTAATAATGAATTGTAGACAGCACAATAGTGTCAAGGAGACTCTAAGTGAATTATTGCCCTGGTAATAAGTGTTCATGGATCAATTATCTTGTTGTCTTAAGTAATACTTCATTAAAATCAATTTATAGAGAGACTCGGGCAAGGTAATCTTTAACTTTAAAGGCTGTCCCAATAAGAGCACAAGATTTGATTTCTTAATAAAAGCAGTATTATTTATTTGCGAAGTAGTGAAATATTTGTTTTAGTGTAAAATACATTGCAATTAAGTATGTAAAATTATATATGGCAAATGTACATCTCTGCCAACACACTTATGCTTTTTGACGAAATTTTTGATTGTATTTTCGTATATTTGCGATTCATTTCCTTTTTTAGGCGAGGAACTATTTTCAATTTATTGGAGTAAATGCAAGACTTCACAAAATTTCAATTTTATTCACCATTATATGAGATCACATAGCTAGGATTTTTTGTATAATAAATTATTTTATGAAAGTCTCAGTTTTATATATTATTTTACTTTTTGACATTGCCTCTTCAAGGTTCTTCCAGATTTCTTTGCATAAGTGTTATCTTTATTCGACTTAAATTACTGTCCAATCAGAAGCTCTGGATTTCAGGAATAGAAGGCAATCCGAGGGAGCTAGAACAAACAAGAAGGATGTGGAAAAATTTTAAGATTTAATTTTGTCAATTTTGGCTAGGTCCATGTTTCCTTTTAGAAGCAGGTCCTGTTTGGTATCACTTCTTCGTTTGGTCCAAATTATTGTTCAATTAGAAGTTTTGAATTTCGGGAATAGATGGCACTCTGAGGAAGCTAGGAGCGAGCGAGTGGGGATGACGTGGAAAAATTTTAAGCATTAATTTGGTCAATTTTGCTTAACAAATGCATTTATAAATTGTTGCAATGAAATATTGTCTTTTTTTGTAAATTGTAGAACCTTTCTCTATAATTGCTACCTTCAAATTTTAAAAGTGCTGTATAGTACCCTGGTAGTAATGATTTTTCCTTTTCCAAGGTAATCAATTACAGAAATTCCTTTCATATTCTACAAATGTGAAACCATCTTCCTTTCAGCAGATGGTACACTTTTACCTTTTTGGGGGCTTTGTACAGTTGACTATACTTCTTTAGTGGTAATCTAGTTTCATAAAACACTTTCAAATTTGCTTTTATTCATTTTGCACAAAATTCGTTTGCAAAATTAACTTGTTCAGATGAGTCTCTGCCAACTTGTGTACTTTTACTCACTCACTAGTTTTTAAAATCTTCACAACTTTGGTGTTTGTTCTGCTAAGTTTGATTTCGTCTACCCAAAGTCTAATGGTTTCATAGTTCAAAGATATGAGTCACCCAATGCAGGCAAAATCTTTTCACGAATTTCCTTCACTGCTCTTTCTAAAGAAAAGACACAATAAATTCCCAATTTGTACATTTTGCATTATCATTTAAAACGTCAAGCAATGAATAATTTCTAACAGAATATTCATCCATACCATTGTTGTTTTCTATGAGTATGTAAACCCCGTTATTTGTCACATCACCCATGTGTAACTCTCTTTACAATTGAAATAAACTTCCAAAATAATACAATATTTATAATTTAGGTGGCAATTCGTCAATCTAATAGCAATGTTTACATGACAGCTAAGTAATCTTCAGTGCAAACCCAAATAATAGGACAGAAATGATGCACAGTTTAAATAAAGTGCTCTTAGTGGGACATCTTGTATAAATACTTGCAGTCACCTCAAAAATCATATTGGTATTATTTTAACAAAGACAATGACACATACAGTTGTGTGGTAAGCAAAATAGCACAATGCGATGCAAGCAATTTATAACAATACGCCAAATTGGTTTAATGAGACACGGCTTGCCACTTTGTTTTCTTAACAGTAAAATCTTAACATTGCATTGCTTCATCTGCACGCTCATGACACCGATAAGATTTGATAAATTCTCTGTGTTTTATCTGAGATCGAAATAGAAAGTATTTTCAAGATTAAAACGGCAGTCCTTAAGCAAGATATGATCCTTTTCAAGTACAGATTACATTGATAATTAAAACATCTCATTAAATGCCAAAGTGTTATCAGAAGAAATACAAACCTTTTGCTCGGCCGCAGTGAAGAGCGTGGCTCGCTTCTGATGTTCCCGCCCACTTTCCGCTTTTTGATTTTCTGCTTCCATAACCTACGTAAATAATTAAATATGAGCGATTGCACAACATTAGTGCAAGCCAAATTAAATAATACCTTAATAGTTGCATGATTGAGCATTTCCTGCCATGCATTATCGAACTGCCACTCATCCTTGTTACTCATGAAGCGCTGCTCGGCCAAGGCAACGGTTTCTTTAGCTGCTGCGTGTATCTCTAAAATGACAGTTTCAGACAAGATTCACAGTGAGTTCATCAGCAAGCACCGTTGGCCCTCTGGAAAATCACGGCCGCCCGCTGGCACTCCTGCTGGGCCTTCCTGGCAATCTCCACCGCCTCATAGTAGGGGCGAGCACGCTCGATGCAGCCGCCCAGCTTCTTGGACAGCACCTTGAGCCTCCTAGTAGAGTCATTGAGAATCATGCGAAAGGTGGTGTTGGCCTCCTGAAACATCGTATTGGAGATTACGCGGCCGGGCAGGCTCCAGGGCGCTTACATCGAGTTCGATCTCGAGCTTGTTGATCTCGTCGGTGGCAGTGTTCAGCTTCTCTAGTTCGACTTGTATGCGGGGGTCCAGTTCGTTGTCGTCCATTTCGGGGGCGAGCACCGGCCAGCGCGCTCACCAGGTTCGCCCTTTAAGTCGCATCAAGCTACAGGCGGGCGAGCTTCCTCATTACAACTCGCCAGGATGACGTGCGATCTATTTTTAAGGCCTGTTGAATGTCGGCGAACGGCGGCACGAAACTGGCAGCGCGGCTACATTGGCGCCCGTCTCCGTTATCTCAGCCGCTCGGGAGGGTTTCGAGATACCCTGCGGCTAATCTTGTTATCAGTTTATTGTGTGGAACCGAAAATATCGAATTTTTTGCGATAAACTTAACAACACAACACATAAACATTAAATGGTGAAAAGCAACTACGACTCGACATACGTACCCTGTTTGTTCTTAGTTTCAATCCCAATGACGTACCGTACCGGTGTCTGTGATGAACGCAACCGATTGTTGCACATGCGTGTTGTAAAATGTCAAAGCGATTTTTTTGTAAATCAAAAAATAACAAGGATAAACGTTGTAAAAATAAGTCAGTAATAGCAGTTGCAAGATCATAATACCATTTTACAAACGTATTCCTTTTATATATGTATATTTACATGAGTTCCTCAAAAGAATTTAACATAACCTCTGAAGTAAACATCGCCGCTTTTCTGGAGCAATCAATGAGCGATGTCTTATCAGAGTCCGCTGTTTCTGCAGGACGATTACGACTTCGATGAAGATAGGTACGACGAAGATGACCGAGAAAACGATGATCCGCAAGAGGAGAGCGACGAAGGTATGTAGGGATATTCAGTGACCACCTGCAACACCACTATGTGCCTGTACTGTAGATACTGAGGACGCTAGCGAGACGGACATGGGTCGCCACGAGGAGCCGTACGAAATCAAAGAGCAGATGTACCAGGATAAGCTGGCCAGCTTAAAGAAGAAACTACAGCAACTAAAGGATGGCACGCACCATGACTACAACCGCAGGGTCCGCAAGCTGGAGTACCAGTACAAGGAACGCATTCGCCTGAACATCATATTCCGCGATTATCTTATCGAGTGCGTCGAGCGCGACTACATCAAGGAGAAGAAGGCGGCAGCCAAGGAGTTTGAGGAGAAGAAAGTGGACCTGAAGGAGAACTTGCTGTCGGACTTTGAAGATAAACGCCGGACCATCGAGGCGGAGCGCTTCAGTTTGGAGCTGACGGGCGATTCGATGGAGGTGAAGCCTGTGATGACCAGGAAGCTAAGGCGTCGCCCCAACGATCCCATTCCTGTGCCGGAGAAGAGAAGGAAGGCCCCGGCTGCTCAAATAACGTACCTGCTGGACGAAAAGGAAATAGATAACGATTTAAAGATAATAAGTAGAGGTAAAATGATGACACCAGTCCGTAAGCCAGGTATACTTTGGAATTTGACTGCTCGCCATTGTTAAAGTCTGACTGTTGTGTTTAGGGGAAGTTGTGGCATCTTCTGGGTCGAACGTCGTGCAGAATCAGTCGGTGCCTACCGCAGCCCCCACAAATGAGGCACCCTTGGTCGAAACAAGGATCGAGGACGGGAAGCTGTTGTACGAGAGGCGCTGGTTCCACAGAGGGCAATCGGTTTACATCGAAGGGCGAGACATGGCCAAATTCCCAGCCAGCATTTCTGCAATTGGAACTGAAGCGGTAAGAGAGTTTATTCTAATTTGAAAATACTACTTTTACTTTAATAAAAAGTATTCACATTGCAATTATGTCTGAAATGTGACTACTAGTACATTCTTGCCTTAATTTTTCTTGCAACAGCTCATTTGTTTCATACATATTGTGGTAGATTGTGCTTTCGACAGCCATATGATTCAATTGAGTCCACAATTATACACTAATCTCTGCCTGTTAGTATATCGCCAGGTGTGAATAGTGAACCAAGGTGGATAGATGGACTTTTCATGAATCACTTGATGCAAAATTTGTAAACCAAACATTGCATGTAATTTGAAGTCTTTCAACACTTATAATGAATTTTTGCAACAGTAATATTTTTTTAATTCATGTAGCAATGAATGACTTACAAGGGAGGCCCAGATGTTTGGATTACGGATTTTCTTCAAACTTAGTACACTTTTAGTAGTCCATTAGGACAACATAATGAGCCTTTAACAAGGCGCCACAAACGAAACTTTTTCGAAAAAATCGCAATTTATTTTTTCAACGCTGGTCATATTCTTTCATATATATAGTATATGTATTACAATTCAAAGATAATAATATACTATAAACTTTTATTGAATTTCCAATGTTATTTGGCAGTTTACTAATTTTTATTATTACAACAATTATTATATTTATAATTATCGACAAGTAAACTACCAAACGCATAAAGTTTTCCTGGAATCCCTTACATCAGGTAAGGTTCCCGGAACTGCTTTGCAGATGGTTTGCATCGAAATTGTAGGAAAAAAGTCAAAATGTCAACGAGGTTTGTTTTTCCATAGAAAGTCTGAAGACTCCTTGTGCATATACTGTATATATGAAAGAATATGACCAGCGTTGAAAAAATATATATTGTAAATAGAAAAAACATAACAAGTGAGATTTGAACCAGCGATCCAGCATTTGCAAAACTCGAACTCTAACCATTTGGCTGCCGCCATCCCAGTTCAGAATTGCAATGCCCTCCCATATATTCGACGCGTAAAACGCTTCGGTTGTGGCGCCTTGTTAAAGGCTCATTATGTTGTCCTAATGGACTACTAAAAATGGACTAAGTTTGAAGAAAATCCGTGATCCGAACGTCTGGGCCTCCCCTTGTTAATTGTAATGAAATAAGGTGATGCACAATTCAAATATGCAATTGGAACACCCTGTAGTATAGAAGGTGAAGCAACTGGAGACAAGTTGTTGGTTTACATGATAATTTTTGTTTTTGACGTGACCTATAATCAAAGAAATCGACATGTCAGCCTTAAAATTTTTATTTTCGTTTTTGCTTAATTTATGCTTGACTACATTATGTTTTTGTCTTTGATTCTTCATGTTATAGTCAACCGAGGTCAATTGACAGAATTGTGGTAATTAATGTTCATTGTCCACCTTACTCGACTGTTAAATTGGTACATTGATTGGTCATGTTGATGTCATATAGCTTGTTAAGTTTCCTGTCATTATTTTGGTTTAAAATACTTTTGTCTTCAAAATGCACTTATTAAAATTACTGCACTCAGGAGATGTCCAATTGGAATGAAACTTGGTATGGGCTTTGGAAATCAACGAAAAGATCAAGACAAACTTACTGTGTATGAAGGTCAAACTGTATGGTTAAAAAATAGCTTTAGTATATTGTTGCCTCTAGTGCGAATACAGAAGAATCAGAGATATTTAATCCGATCCTATAGAAGATTATTTCATGCTTGTTAATGGCTGATATTGTCATTCGTTTTGCTCTATAGGTTTTTCTATTTGTGGGCAGGCTAAAGAGGGCAATCGACAGAACAAAGGCAGAGCCAGGAAATTTGTACTTTATGTAAGTGGGCATTGTTAAAAAGCAAAGCATGTGAGGCTAGAGAATCTTTTCAGATACTGTCATTATTGTTGACGTCTCGGATCACTACCAAGAAATCCGAATTTTTCTGTTCAGTGCCCTTCTATATTGTGTATAGATATTATCCATACCATACTTGTTTATAACAAAACTGCAAATAACATTAACGTTTGGGTATCAATGGAAGTCAAAGTAAGACTGCAAATTATCTTGTTGTCTTACAATAGTGGATGTGGAAATAAGGGTTACTAGTATTGCTGCTGCATCCCAGGATATCCAAACCATTAGTTGAGTTTCCACCTGTAGGACAATGACATATCATTTCTGTCTTTTGGTGATTATTGTCAATCACTCAAAAGCTTCCCAGTATGTACATGTTCTTACTGCTTTCAATATCTTAGCAATATTTGGTCATGATACTCCATGCGGCTGGCACTGATGAAACCCTGTCTCTTGTTGTGCAAAGATCTGCTCTCACTTAAATTCTGTAGGTTCCATCTGTATTGAATGTGTCATAGCATGCTACAGCACTCGTTTATTCATTTTAGAAGCATATTGACTATATTGTATTATTATTAGCACCTCTTGCTGACAGTTAATCTCAGCCAAACCATTTTCAGTTACAATACAATTTTCATCTGCTTTGGATAATTTGTTCTGGGTCCGGCAATTTTTTTGAAGTTACAATAAAATATATAGTATTTTCAGGGGCGATAGCTAAATCATTCTGGTTTGTTGCATAATTTCTAAAAGATATATTTTATCTTTTTATTAAAAGTGAACTTAAACTTATGAGTGTTTAGTTTACATATCTTGTGAGTACTTTCTTCTACAATTATGGTTTCTTTTAATTTAATGATTTTATGGCTGTCTATTTAGTTAATATGGAAGAGTTTCAGATAGGACCATTATATATTTCATTATTTGAGTTTAAAATATTTTAAAAGTAACCTTAATTGATATATTAGCTATATGATTAGTTATCTCATCGTTTTGAAATATTTTTTTACTAATTTACAGGGTTGGAATTATTAGAAAATTTGTGGGAATAATTTGAATAAAATCAGTTATAAATGTACATTAAATGTTACTGTCCTTACAGATACTTTTCTAGTTTATATTCAGATAGATCATTAATGGCAATTGTACTTTTAAATTTTGAAGTATTTAGTTATCACTAGTTGTAAAGTGTCTGATATGGATCTACTTCAGAGTTATGCTTATACAAGTTGGGATTTATCTAATAATAACTAGTCGCGTTCACCCTGCTTTGCAGGGGGTCAGATTTTTGGGAGAATTTTTTTTTGAAATAAATAATTTCACCTGGTTGTTTGGTGGTTGATACTCCATATCTGGATGCTTAACAATGGGTAGCTAGACTGGCGCAAGCTCACAACAATGTAGATGGCCGGGCGCTCCCATTGCAATTAAATGGACATCTTGATCTCATCACACAGATATTCGACCATCAAGGTGAAATGAAAAAAAACCAAAGGCAGTAATCACATCAAAAATCATTTAATTCGGTTCGGCCGTTTTGCCGTGATTTACGGACATACCTCTTTATATTTTGTTTTATGTATGTAAATAGTGGGCTCTAACTTCCCATGCATGGTCTGCGAATTAAGAGGTTAAGGCTCTTTGACATGGGGTGAAGTAGTAAGCACTGCGTCTTAGACAACTGCATTATTATTAATTTAATTTTAATGACTGAGTAGACCATCTGCCAAGCATTGAACCTAGGTTTGCCCCCACCAGAGCCAAGTGCCTAACTTCTGGACTACACTAGTGTCCAAATACTTTGTTAATGTGTTATAATCTTTAGATTTGCTTACAATTTTGACATGAAAATTTGGTTTTTTAGTATTATTAATCGCTTTAGAACAATAATGTTAAAAAACTTGTGATAAAAGGGTCACTTTATGACCAAAAAAACAATTTTAGAATACGCATATGTTATCAGAAAACTTAAAGTTATGCACTGTAAAAAAATGAAACTTGAACTAAATAGCACATTTTGCACTAGTTATAAATATAATTGATCTGCTTTATTTTGATTTTGTCTTGCTTGTATGGACTGATTAAAGGTTTTAATATTGAAAATAATAATTTGTTTAATTTGAATATTTGATGTAGCATTTGTAGTTACATATTTAATAAAGGTTTTATGTTATATACTCAGACATTTACAGGGCATTCAATATTAATATCTTTTGAGTTTTTACTAGTCATACTTTCTGTCTAAAAAAAGCAATAATTATTTACCACAATAAAGAGTATTGATATAAGAATAGGGTTTATGGAGCCAATTTATTTTATTAATATCTAGTAATAGTCAATTTCAATAATGTTACATATAGTAAAGGTTTAAATTATGGCACTTTGATTGATTAGCAATAGAAACTGATCTTTGTTGCTATCTCAGAAAATTATGCTTTTTCATTTGTATTATCTATAATAGTAGTTAATGATTAGACTTAGCAGTTAAATTTCTATACATATATTTTTTTGTGCTGCTTTGGCTTGATGACATATATGAGTAGTTTAATGAGTAACTTGGTTGGCATTCTCATAAAGGGCGACAGCACCAACTCATTATAAAGTATCATTATGGTAGATAAATATTCTGTGGTTAAAAATTATTTTGATACTAATTTGTTGTTTGACATTTGTTTAAATATAAGCATTTTAAGATGCAGCGCAAAATGAATGAAATTGAAATATGTAATGAGACTCAACTTTTTTTCGGAGGCGAAAATATTAAAGATGTACTCTATTTTGGAGGTTTAAAACAGCTATCACCAGAAATAATTGATAAAGCTAACAGGTAGCAGATATGTGGTGGATGGTATCATGTCTGCTCATTCTAAGACAAAAGCAGAAATTGACCTGGTTTTCGAAAAAGCGAAGAACATACCATGTGGTGGAAAGGCAATGGTGTTAGTTTTTGAAAGAAATTCTAGTGGATTACCTTGAAGGAGGGAAACCATTACTGACGAATACTACACAGAAAATCTTATTGTCTTTAATATCAAACCAAGTTACTCATCTGACCATCTTTTACAGCTCCTTCTTTAGATACCCCCACCGGAAGTAGTCTAAAGTAAAAAGGTTAGGCAAATGTGGTTTTTAAATTAATATAGGAATTGTTTGGAACTTGTCCAATACTTGTTTAAAGTATTATAGGTAAAAAATTAAAAAATCAGTTCTGGAACTATTCTGACAAAGGTTGTATACTTAAGAGGATATTAGTAGGGTAGAGACTATATTAATGGTTATAATGTCACAACACAGAAAACATACCAATTGAAGCCAGTTCGCAGTTCAAATTTTTTGTATACATTAGATATTTTGAATAAACTTTTAATCATGGTAACCAGAGTAATTTATTAAACAAAAATTTAATGCCTATAAAACAAAGGAAATGCGTGTGTGATGTAGTAAAGTTAGTTACTTAATATTTTGTTTTTTAATGTATATACCCCTTTTCAACTTTTATTTGTAAGATATATCAATTGTATACATGCTTCATTTTCCTATTTGTTATTTCTAAATCTTAACCTCTAAAGTAGCTACCACGAATAGTTTTTCCGCGTAAAAATCGGCCGAGTCGTTTGGTCGCAAGATCGCAAAATCGGTCGCAAAGCGGTCGTGAAACTAAACGGTTGAAGATACAAATAATAGGATAAGGAAAGTCGTGTGATGTTCACACCAGATTTTTTTTTGTATTTTGCTTTGCCCGTATGTTCTGTGTGTTTATTTTCTGACTTCCTAATTAGATATTTCAGCTATTCTGTGCCTACTATGGCATCAGTAAATTTCAACACTAGTACTTCATAGCTAGAGCTTCACTTCTTTTGTGTAATTTTGTCTATTTCTACATTTGTTTTGTTTTTTATGTGCATTTGATGAACGAACTTTGTATAGTAAAAAATAAATTTTAATTTAATTTAAAACAGTCGAGGTTTGCTTTGCTTGATACGTTTGAATCAAATTTTCTGTCTTTTTTGCGAAAGATTAATATTTATTCAAGCGCCAGAGTGGCTGCGCAATTGAGGCGATTCTCAGATGGCTGGCGGGTGGCCCATTCAGTCACTAAAAATAATTTCAAGTGAAGGTTAATAATGCAGTTGTCTAAGACGCGCTGCTTGTCACGCGGACATTTAAACCTTATTATTATTATTAATTTTTTATTCAACAATTTCTTTTGAGATAATTGATTGAGAGATCCAATTTTGAACATCTTGGGCATGAAGTAAAATCCTGCTCTGTGAGCGCATGTGCTATTGATCTAAACAAGTGGTAATTGGAAGAAGAAATGTCTGATTGATATGGCGGGTGGGCTGAGATGTCTCAGCCAAGCGCTTTCAATCTATTTTTGATTTATTTCCCATGTGATTGAGCATTGTTTTATTGAAAAAACACTTTTATTTTTGGCATATTCTGTCCGTTTGGCTTTCAATGCTCGCTTTAAATTAATTGTTGTTGGTAAAGGTCGTTGGTGATTGTTTGATTCAGTGCTTTTCTGGTTCTACCGAATACAGAACGTTACCCTTTTTCCATGAATATTTCATTTTGGTGTCGTTGATTGGCTCGAGTCAAATTACTTTTTTTTAATCGGCAATAAGGCGATGCAAAAATTCCTTTTTGCAAATCAAGCACGAATTTTTCTTACGGCGTTTCTTTCCTTTAACTCGTATGGTACCCATTTAAAATATTAACACCATGATCTCCAACTAACCCTTTCTTTTGATTGCAATTGTACCTGGTGTTTTGTGTCATTAGTTTGATTCGTTGTATTAATTTTTCGGTAGCTGTAATTTTCGATAACATTTTAATATTACTTCTTTTTCTCCACTTCTTCTTAACCCTTTTATCTCTAATACTTTTTGCAATGAAGTGTTGTCAGAGTTTTTCTATTTTATCTTCCTGTTTGGTTTTATAAGTTATTTTAATGATTATTTGCTTGTGGATAGTTCTATTTAGAAGCTTATCAAAAAATATTTTTTATTATGTTTTCAAGATTTTTGTATAGCGTTATTGAAATTATTTTTCTTATCCTTACACAACGGTTGTTAGTGGATCCTTTTAGTCTATTTTCAAAATGAGGTTCTCTCTCTTCTTTTGTACCTCTATCTTATTTCTCCTTCTCCCTCTTTCCATCACTCCTTTCTCTTATTCCTCTTCCTCCCCCCCCCCCTCCCACATATTCATCAGATTCCAAGTCTGTTGCTCTGTTTGACGCAATGAAAGAGGCACTGCGCTGTAAGAAGTTCTTTTTCAATAACCAACTTCATTCAGCTGCCGTGCTACACCAAAAGAATGGTTTGCAGCAGTTTTACGAAAACTGCTCGAGTGGTGGCAAAAAATGCATAGATGTTAAAGAGGAATACTTCTAATGGCATGTGTGTTTACTTCTTTCGAATGAAAGATGAGAGAGGAGAAAATAATTGTAATGCGAAACATTTTTGACCGCTCCAAATATATATAAGGTCTGTTCCAAAAATATTGACCCAATGTTAATGAAATTTGCGCAGCTGCGTTGTAATCTGGCATCTGATGAGAGTGGATTATAATGCGCATGCGTCAATGAGAATGACTTCACCAGCCAAGTCAGTTTGGAGTGAGTGAATGAGCAAATATTATGTGTGGTTGTCACATTTGCAATGGCTGAGCGAGTAGATTAGCAAGTTTGCGTTTAATTTTGTGCGACGTTGGAATATTCGTTATAAACGATTCATAGATGCCCAGGAGTCTGTTGAATGTAATTCACATAATAAACATCAGAAAATATTGAACATGTATGGACTACAATTTATAAGGATCAGCTACTGACATTTAGAGAACTGGATGGTACAACAAACCAGACTGTGCGAAATTTTGATGGTAAATCTTGGCAAAAGTCGTCCCGTGGCTACTGTTACTAGAGCAAAAGGAAAATTGTATTGTGGCTGCTAATGATTTACTTCAAACAATACCAATGTACGAGATTTCTCGGAGACGATAGGTGTGTTTACGGTTATGATTTGAGATGCCAACATAGGACTGCAGAATGTTTTTAGTGGTGGAAGCAATGAAAAGGACTAACTACCCACATTGTTTCCTGAATCTTGTACCATTTTTACTAAATATAGTTATATTGTTAGTGTAATTATAATTTCCAGACAGATTACGTATATGAGTACGCCAAAGACAGCTTCACTACCGTAGTTGTTCATCCTAAGGTTTTGTAACATAACAAATTTGCACTGTAGATTTGATAACGAGGAACGTCATTGCAAAGTTCAATTTGTGGTATTTGGAGTTGGCGTTTTGGGTTTTTTCTTTACATCCATTTGGGACAACTTTGCATATTTCAGATTTTCCCCCACGAAATGTCAAAGAAAAAGGATCGTGCGTATATAAATTTCAGCTCTTTAATCCCAGTAGGGTGGTGTAGAGGTGGCAGATGTTAAAACCAACAAATTATAACAGGCACAGTCATAAGAATTTACATCTGTTCTAACTACAGCTATTTTTCGTATAGGTGCTGAAAATTTTGGATAGTACTGTACTAATAGTGCATTTATTGATGGTATTGGAAGATTTTATTCGGATTTCTTACAAGCACTTGCAAAACTTGAATTACTACTAAAATTCATTATATTTTCCTCTTTCCCCTGTCTTGTTCACTTAATTCATTTCTTCACTTTAATTGAAAAAGGTGTCCGACGTTAACCCTTGCTTCTAAAGTCAAAAAAAGTCCGTGCTTAGAACTTTACAAAATTTAAATACACTAAATACGTACATTTACACTTCACTTAATACACAATATGAAAAACACAGATATCGCAAAGACAGTGACGACTTCTGCATTTTTATAATTGTTCTGTAACGGCATTCCTTAATTTTTCTCCATGAACTTCATTAGACTGTTTTCGTCAGGATTGTATCGTTGGTGCCCCCATATGTGTATGTTGACTTGAATACATTTCAAGTTTGCTACTTGTATTTCGAAGAAATTTCCTTAATGTTTAGTTTAGGAATCAGAACAAGTACGAAAATTTGTTGTGGGTAGTAGTAGCGACCTCTATCCCTCGCATCTTTTCAAGGTCGAAATCAAGATGATGGTCAATTTTCATCAACTATGCTTTACCTGGCAAGTACGTGGTCTGATTGTGCTGATAAGGGCATTTAATTGACAATTAATAATCTCAAACAATACAGGTATTGGAATAAAATAATGCATTTGCGATGCTTGTACGATTATAAAGGATTTTGTGAAAAAATCGAACACAATTTTGAAATCTCCTATTACATGTGTATAAAGTATAATAAAAAAATTAGGTCTATTAAGTTGATACTTAACCAGACCAAAGGTCACAAAAAGCCATATTTGTGTTTTATGTCTAACCCAGACAGATGAACGTAATAGAATTCTGATAACTTCAGGAACCTATCTTATAAGACAGTTTATCTTGTCTATACGCTTTATGCCTAAAGCTGTTTTTTATAAGATGAATTTGTATGGTTTTTCATTTGTAGTTTTAGGTTTTTAGGCTTTGTATTTTCATTTCTTGGATTGAATTTTGGAATGTACCAGTAGAAATATTATATTACAACACACTTAAATATAACAAAACTATAAGCTTAACTTTTATGTTGGCCAGTTGTGCTATAAATATCTTAATTTTATTATAAGAATCTTTTAATTACGTATTAGTTGATTATCGTTTTTTAAGTATTGATGGTGATAAATTTTTATAATTAATTCACTGATATCTCTTTACAGTTGTGGGTTAAGAAATCTGATGGCACAAAGGTCAGAATATATGTTTCTAACTTGGCTAGAGGGAAAGTTAGTATTAAGAGAAGAGCATCGTGAATAATTTAATATATGCATGTAATTATTAAGTGTTATCTTAAGTACTTGCAATGTATATAATGACAAAAATAAAATAAATATTAATTACACAGTCGTATCATTCTCAGTTATAACAGTTTCGAGATTAGTATTATCACCATTTGTGCTAATCGTATTTGTGGCTTCAGTGTTAGGTATCTCATTCATAGTAACAACCACTTGATGTTCATTTTCAGTTGAAACAGAAATGGGGATAGCAATGCGTTGATGTTCGATGCTATTTACATTGTCTTCATGTAAAATAGCGTTTTGGTTATCAGGCGGGAATTGATTATCCTCATATTCGTTAATGACATGATGACAACAGATGTTCTGAGAACTTGGTGCAATATATCGGACAACACATTCCCTCTGCCAGCAGTAAAACCAAACGCGCCCATGATAGCGTACCACCATGTATACCCAAAGGTAATAACCCATAAGCATTATGGAAATCATCACCAGAAGGGACACTGACGTCCATTTTGCTGCAGGTATGTTGGAGAACTTCTTTTGGTTGTAATAGTCTGCCGAAAACAGGCAGACGTATGTGATCACTATAGCCAGGGGTGTTAAAATGGCGCATGCTAGCACATCACTTCTCAGCCCCCGCACGTGAAAACCCATGTTGAGTGGCTGATGCCGAAACCACCGCCAAATTGACTGCCTCGCTGTGTATTTTGGTGTTCTCTCAGTTCTATAAACATGGTGGCAGAGCTCGCACGAGGTTGTGTTAGACTCTGCCAGCCACGTCTCAAGGCAGCTCCTATGCACGAAAGCGACCGTTCCCTGCAAGTTTCAGCTGAAATAGTGCACACTGAAAACAGCTCTGCTTACCCTGCAACGACAAGGTGTGATAATGGGCTCATCCTTGTCCCCGTCGTAGCAAATGCGGCAGACGATGCTAATAATAGAGGATTTGTCGGGCTCGCACGTGCAAATGTTGGATTTGGAGCCCTCGTTAGCTCTGCTCAGCGAGTGGCAGCTAGCAGGCTTCTCCGAGTTAATTTTCAGCATTGTCCCGAAACGAGCGTGACATTTGTGTGGAGCGAATCGCGAACGCCTCGCGGCAGGCAACACACAATGCAGCTATCGATCACATGTGAGATGACGTAATGCCCGCTACCCAGTCACTATTTTTAAATCAAGGTTATGTGAGGTAAACACAAACAATTATCCAAATTTGAGGCGAAGCGATGGCCAAGCAGTCGCAAGTGAAAGCCAAGAGAAAGCTTCTAAACCCCATCTTCCACTTGCAGACGAAGGAGGAGGATGACAGCCACCTCACCCAGGGAATGATTAAGATCGTGCGGAGGACTGGGCAACTCAATCTGTCCGGCCGTAGCTTGGCAACTGGTGAGCAGCGTTTCAAACGCATATTACCATGGTAATAATTCTTTCGCTGTAGTGCCGTCCAGGATGTTTTCGATGTATGAGCCGGGAAGCGATGAGACTCTGGTCACGTACGACATGAGCAAGACGCAGGAGGACCCATGGTGGAGCTTCAAGCCGCTCACTTATATGGACTTGAGCTCTAATGTGTTGCAGAGTATTCCGAGCGAGATTAAGATTTTCGAAGACCTTACTGTGCTCAATGTAAGAATCGTAAGTTAGTAATCGGAAAGGGTGGTGTTACTGCATGCTTCGGAATGGTTGTGTCTGGTATATGAAAATTGGGTTTTCTAGTAACGTTAAATTGCACAGATTAATTTTGACATTCTCCAAATTAGTTTGCATTATTAGGTCAATTAAATACTTTGAATATATTAGTGTACTTGACCTTGATGCCTTCTTTTGTTTGATTTAAGTTTAAATTAATTTAAAGAAGTACTGGAAAATTATTTAAATGCAAACATTACATTTTTTTAAATGTTAATTCCTTGTAATAGGATGGTAGTGATGAGAGTAAATAGAGTGATAATCTATAATTAAATAATTGAAGTGTGGTATAACTGTTAAAGTTACCAAATTGTGCACTCTAAGTGATTGCTTGTAATTGGTTAAGTGCTGTCCATCTTAAAGCAAATAATTGATGTAATTGTTATGTATGGCATATTGTACAGTTACGGCAGTGCAGTGTGAGTTATTTGTTCTCACATTCTTTTGTCTGCTATAAACTGTTAATTTTTAAATTTGTATTAAACTGAATACGTTTTTTTGACATCTTCCTTTGTATATTTCCTTTATTTATTGATAAGGATTTTTAGGATTATCGGGAAGTTTCAGTCCTCTGTTTTTTATCAATGTGGAGGCCTAAAAATCTTAAAATTTAGTAGTGTAGTTTCCCTGAATGAACATTGGTGGTGGGGATGAGTTGAATGATGTTCTTTAAATGGACTGTTTTAAGTGAATATTTGTGGATGAGTAATTGTGATCACAGGCTGGTTACGCAATGAATGTCTTAAGTGCTTTTGGTTTAATTATTGCAGTTTGTAATGCAAATTTATGGCGTTACTAAGTGACTGTTATTAACGGCAGTTAATAACTGTAATTTTATAAAAAAAATTAAATTTTCGTGCAGAAACTGAGCAACGATTTTGTGATATTGGCAAAATACAATACACGTGTTTTGGCCTTTTTAGCTACACGTTGAAGTAGGTTGCGGTAGTATTTCCATTTGAGGTTAATTCTAGCTAATTAATAGATAAATAAAGCAAGGCTTGACGAAAAAGAATTTGCATTTTATATTTTAGCTGTATATAATAATTATAAATTGCTGTATCATTTAACAATGAGCTCGTTCCAATTAGTTTTTTCTATGGTGGCCTTGAAAAACAGCACAGTTAGTTTATAATACAATAATTATTTTGGCTTCTAATTTCACATTACAGCTGTCATGGATTATTAAATCATTGGTTCAAGTTTAGATAATAAAAAAATATACGATAAGATGAAATACCAACAAAAATTTTGTACTATTTTACTGATGAGATTGGGTAAGGTGGTGTTAAAGCAAAAAAATAAAGCGCGAGTTTAAAGGAACTAGTACTACTGTAGAAACTAAACTATTGCACTGATGTTGGTAAATGAGATGTCAACCATTTGATGTAAATTAAATTGATGAATAGATGTTTGATACAATTGAGAAACAATAAAAACATAAAGAACCAACAATTGCAATTGAAAGAAAGTGGATATGAAAAAAATATATTTAGAGTTACAATTTGTGGCATGGCATTCTATGGAAATATTGATGATACCCTCTAAGAGTAATCCATGCCAAACAATAATATTTCTGAGGATTAGAAGCCTATTCCCATCCCCATAAACTGTATATAGCTGTTAAAGGGAAAGAGGAGGATGTCGCCCTGCAATGTATATTCTAGGTGTGTTCAATAGGGTTTAGATTGGGAGACCTCTGAAGCCATCATTTTCAAGATTCACTCAATTGGGACATGCATTATTGCGCCTAAAGCGCCTAAAGTGCCTAAAGGCAGATCTCGTTCCCCTGAGAAGATGGGCATATTGTTAAGTAATCACATTTCACTATATCTGCTCAATGATAATACTTTTATCAGACATGAAGAGATGGACGAAAGTCTAACAAAGTAACAGCTTACACCAGGATACCAGAACCTCCAAAATTATCTTATTTATTAAAAAAATTTTACATGTTTGGTAGATGTAGTATGAGGTGCTGCATAAAGAGAACCTGAGCTTACCAGTGAACAATACACACAATCAGTTCAATGGTTTGGGATTAATGGAATGCATTATTCGTTTGCGGACGTTATTAATATGAATGTTAAAAGTTGGAATCTTTGTGTACACACACTACACGCATTCTCTTGGCTGTCAGAAAGTATAATTTCTACCTTACTACCAATAATCATTACTAGCGCCATGGCATGTTTTTAGGAGACGTTAAGTGTGACAGGTTTCTACACATATTTAGAATTACAAATGAAAACAAATTACCGCGAACTTTAATTCGAAACTTGTAAATCCAAATGGATCAAATGAAGAAACAAATTCTCTTGGCGCAGAATAAAGACTCAAATATTCTATTGACTAGTAAGAATTGGCTAAAGATAAATTACCGAGTATAGAAATTGTAAAAAGCTATTTCATTAAAATCTACCTGACAATTTTAACTATTGAAATTCTAGAAGAACGCGACAGAGAAGAATTGGAAGAGGACCTACGAAGATTCCTCTTGTGGATTTACTAATGTTACGACATTAACTAGTTCGGCTGTTATCATTAACGGTCTTCTGTGATATACTATTCATACTATAATAGTACAGAATGACTTTGGGACGTCAATTCTTCATTAGGGTGTCGAGAGTAAAATAGACAATAAGTGCAAGTTGGCAATTCAAAGTACCTGCACCTAAATAACATTTCTAAATATTAGTGGGTAATTTAATATTGTTTGAACCATGCCACGCCTAGCTGGATACATAGATCTAGATGATTTCAGCTGTGGGTGTATTACAGGCCAAGCTGAACATGGTGTTTTGCAGTGAGAGATAAGTCCGCGTTTAAAAATCTTTGTCAACCGTGAGGTGAGTTATTACTCAATTTAAAAGAAGTTATAAACGATTAGCATTGCAAAGACTTGGCCTCCCAGGATCCTAATAGGGAACAAACTGAATAGTAGTAAAAGAAGCTATTAATTATCCAAAACGGGTGGCCAAATTGGTATGAGTATCTGAAAAAAGTAGGAACACTATTCAACTCCTATTTGTATAATATGAAATTGTATAAATGCGTTGTCAAAATAAAATCTTTGGTGATGCCCCTTCAGAAAAAGCGTTGACAGTATTCGACAACAGAGTGACTTTTGGCGCTCCCCCATTTTTTTTTTACAAAAACAGCTGATACTATCAACATAGTGACAATGATCCAACCTGGGTATGGAGACGTCATTAAATAATGTGAATGTTGAATGAGATTAAAATATAGGGGAGTTAGCCTAATGTCTTTTTCCGTGGCTAACATAGTTCCCAGCTTGAACCCAATTGAAAACCTGTGCTACATTACCCAACAAATCATAAACCAAAGAGCACAAAAGCCAACAACAAAGCCAAGTTAATGACAGTAGTGACATAGCGTACCACTTAGAAAACGATAGACAATTTAATTGATACCATCCCAAAAGTTAAAAGCATTGTGTGACAATCAAGGAGTTTTAGCCAAGTATTAATTAGGGGATTTAGTTAATTATTTATGTAAGTGTTGTGTTACATTAAAATCATTTACTTTTTACATTTTATATTAATTTGGCACCCTAGTGTAAGAGATACCGAAACAAGGAACTTCCAAATCATCTGTTGGTCAATTTTACACTATAATGGTTTTGTTCTCTAATAGGACAATGCGTGATTGCATATCGCTAAATTGAAGAAAATTTGATTGTGCAACCGTAATGTCGAAGATATGATCTGAACTTGGTTTTCTAGATTTAAATTTACTCAAGAACTTGTAAAGGATAATGAAGAACTCACTAGAAGAAGTAAACTCGAGTGTTACTGATTGAGTGGCAACACTAACAGATAATTATAATTTTTATTGGAGATTGAATTTTGTTATTAATGTTGATAATATTAATAACTAATTATTTTTTTGTGTGTATATGGGTGCTTGTGTGTATTACATAAAAAATGGTTTTAATAAAATTGAATAAGGAACCTTCCTTCACATTAATTGATAACAAATTAAAGTAGCTTCTAAACAAGTTGTTACAGATGATTCTGGTAAAACTCGAGCACAAGAACAAGAAGAGTTAATTAATAAGTAAATAAATCAAGGCCAGACAAATAAAAATTGCGCATTTTATATTTTAGCTGTAAATAGTAATCATAAATTGCTGTGCCATTTAACAACGAGTTCTTTCCAATTAGTCTTTCCTATAGTGATCTTGAAATGTAAAACACAGTCACTTTGTAATAAAGTAACAATTTTGGCTTTTAATTATGTATTGAAGCTATCGCGAATTATTAAATAATTAGTTCAAGTTTAAATGGTCTAAAAAATACGTAACGAGATGAAGTACTAATAGCAATTTCATACTTTCTACTATTGAGATTCGGTAAAGCATTGTTAAAGCAAAAAAATAGAGCGCGTATTTAAAAGAATAAGCACTACTGTAGGAACTAAACAAAATTAGGACAGAACTGAAATACAATGATATTTATAAATGAGAATGTGTAATTCAGGCCCATATAGCTATTTAATGTGAACAAAATTGGTAAACAGATGGGCAATACATCTGAAAACGTTAGGTAACCTAAAGAATCAACAATTCCGACTGAAAATGTGTGAGTATGAAAAAAGTATATTCAGAGTAACGTAGTTTGTGGTATGGTTTAGCATGAAAGGAAAGTTTTATATTCTACAGAAATATTAATGATATTCTCTGTTGTCAATAATTTATGCCAAATAGTAAAAAAAATAGGTCTAGAATTTTACTTCCATTCCTATAACAAGCTGTACACAGCTTTTACAGAGAACAAGGGGAGGATTCCACCCTGCAATGTATATTTCAAGTGTATTCAATAGAGTTTAAATAGGGAGACCTTTGCAGCGATCATTTACAAAAGGAATTCAATTGGGATATGCATTATTTTCCTTAAATAAGAAAGTAGGCCCATTGTTCCTTCGAGACTTTTACCAAAAACATGAAGAGGTCCATAAGAGCTTAATTTGATAACAAAGATAGTATATATTGCAGAGTTACTTTTTTTAAATTCTCCATAATAACTTTAGCTAATGAACTTATAGAAGAATAAAGAGACAAGTGGCAGCTTGAATCTAAGAATTTCTATGATTTTGTGATTTAAAATTAGGTTTTTAATCCGTAAAACTACGGCAGAAAAGAATGGAAGAGAACTAGCAAAGATTTCTCTTGTTTTTATACAACAGAGGGTTTAACTAATTTGGCTAACTGTTATTCATAACGGTTGTTTATGCATTTGAATGCATGTAGCGTGGTTTATGAGGTCTGAAAGCAGAGTGGTTAGAAGATTTCTTAACTACGATTGAAAACAACTCACATAATTTGCTGTTAGTTACAATTGTTTAGAGTTTGGTCAGAGATATGATTAAGTGAGTAAGTTTGTAAAGTTAGCTGGAGGTTATGGTGTATGGTCTGAAAAAAAATGATAGAATCTGAGTGTGACACATAAGCAAAAGTTGGATTGGCTCATTCAAAATCGGGAATGGGATTAAAGCTTCATGAACAAAAGCTATTTTTACAAGTGTACTGTGTTGGGGCTTTAAGTATAGCATTCTACAATAGGATGTCAGTAAAATATATATGAAATAGTACTTCCTGCAGCTAAATAACATTTCGACATATCTGTCAACTGTTTAGTGTTATTTGAACCTTGCTACGGTTAACTGGACGCATATAGATGTAGATTATTTTAGTTGCAGACATATTATAGGCTAGACTGAATATGATGCTGCCTAATAAGAAATAAGTACGCCTTTAAAAATGTCTTTAAACAGTGTGTTGAGTTGTTACTTAATTTAAAAGAAGTGATAAACGATCGGCACTATAAAGATTCGGTCTCTCAGAACCCTCGGAACGAATAAAATGAGCAGTGGTAAGGGGAGTTGTTAAAGACTCACGAAAATAGTGGCCGAACTGGCGCAGATGTCAGAAAAAAGCAGAAGCATAATTCAACGCTATTTGCGTAGTACGAGGGTGTATAAACCCATAGACAAGATGAAATCTTTACTGACGAGATTTCAGAAAAAGGAAATCACTTTAAACCAAGATTATCTGCGTAACACGGCAGAGGTGAAAGTACTGTTTTCAATTTGGATAATTTAAAGTTAGTACAGGTAAAAGCGAAGTTCCCAAATGTAATTTAAAAAGATAAAGATTTTAACACCAAAAACTTCAGATGGAGAACTAGTCTAACATCACAAAGAATATATATTTTAGTTAGAAGAAACTAGAGAGATAATTTGTGTTAAGCTTTGATTACTCGCTAACAGTAGGGACTGTGAGCCAAAAAAATATATTAAGCAGAAATAAATTTTACGTTGATAAACAATTATGGAAACGAATTTATTTAGATAAAAACTACAAGGAACAGTTTGGAAATCAGCATTTAAACTCCCAAAAGAATTAAAGGGAAGAACTACTCAAAATTAATTCCAAAAGTGCAGCATGTAGGCTTAAATAGAAGTATCTCTTAGTTCATAGCTTTACTGATTATTTTCTCTGCAAAATAATGAAAATCACTATAACAATCTTTTGCTTTCAGTAAACATTTTTTGAGGAATTAACGTCTAAGAGACAAAGAGAAAAATGATCTTGCATCATATTAATTTAGATTCTCCTATGTTTTTCGTAATCTTTAGCTCAATGCAAAATCATTTGAAGAGAGAAAAGTCTGTTGTGGTGTTCATGGCATAGCGTTGGTTTATAATAGCATATAGCATTATGGACTATTTACTTGGAAAAGTTTTATTAACTGGATTTTTTTGAGTCATTTTTTAAGATGAGCAAGCCTACTGAAGCCCAACATTAATTGAAGTTAGTGTAACTCAAGACAACATATTAGGGCCAACATTTTTTGTTTAGTACCAATAACTTTAAAAGCGTTTTTGCTATTGGTGTCGCATTGATGATTGTGTATTATGGATTGTATTAATAGTTAATAATCTTCATGAATAAAAAATCAGTTTATTCCTGCAACAATCAATGATCAATAATTTTATTTAATACAGCAAAATACAGACAGGAAATGACGAAAATGTCTTTTTTTGTATATGATGAGAAATTGTGTGAAAGTATTTGTTCATTCAATTAGTTTAGATAATTTTTTTTTTGGCACTTTTACATTATATAAGGTACATAATAAATAAAATATAAACAGCAAATTTATATATAAAGTTTATCATTTTCCTTTTACATGATTGTAAATGCACCAGAATATATTTAGAAATAATTTTTGTTAACTTAGCATTTGTGATTCATTCTGTATATTACTTTATTAGTACAATTAACCCTCTTATAGTACGGTTAATTAGTTTCATGATGATACAGTATTATGCGAAACTTTGAAGTAATACAGAACAGAGCAATGCATTTCGTGTTATAAAATGTAAAATTGTAGAAGAGCGAAGATATTGTTCTATTACATAAATTTACAAGCATATAAATACAAGTTTATTTGAAATATACATCTCTTCACTTAAAGTTTGTTCTCTAAATTCTCTAAATAAGTGTTTAATTTCCGTCGCATTCTGGTCTATCTAAAACTGTTCAGTGATTAGATTAATGAGGTACAGTTAGGAGATAAAAAGATAGTGTTCACGATGGTTCAGTTCCTTATTGTGCCTAGTAGCAATTAAATTTTGCACATGCATGATTGGGCCAATATCTTGACTAAGTTCGTTAATGGGCAAAATAGCCCAAAAGGTTGGGGGAAACGTCCTTCAAATGTTTTTGAATTTTTCCAAAGTCTGGCGCGTTCCTTAGACATACAACTAGTTCAAAAATGGAGAGGATTGTGTAAGGAGATTCTCTTCATATAACTCTCTACAGATGGGACAACACTATTAAACCACCCTTCAAATATATTTCAGTCATCCAATAGGGGTAGTTTGGACATCTTTTGTTTCTATTGCTTGAGGATCGAAAAAGGGGTACATTACCAACGGGTTTAGCATAAAACTTCCTAGAAGTCGCTACATACATATAAGAAGCGTGATATGATCCTTATAAGCTTTAAATTCTTGTGCTTGTTTTTTGTTTTGCGAAGGTATGAGAAGGCATTCTACAGCAACAGTTTTTCTAATTTTATTTCTATTTTTCTTTGTTGTTCTGATTCTAGATTCGTTTAGATCAGTTTTTTACCTAAGTGTCTCTAAAATCTGACCCTCTCCCGTCCCGTGACATACAATACTTATTATTCAAAAAGTGGGTTTCTATTCACTTGAGGGAGGCTAAAAGACCATTAACTATTAATAGCTGATTCTTGAATTGCCTCCCTTAAAAATCAAAGTGTTTTCCTGTGGGGCTCGCGCCCTACGTTATGATAATTTTCCAACAGCTGTGGGTTTTTTTCCGTTTTTTAAAGTTATTTTAAGATTTGAATTTTATCTTTAAGCGAAACAATTTTTCTTTTTTATCCGTTTCCTTTTTCTTGTTTTCTAATTAAGAAAATTTAGAAACCAAAATATTCCTTCATAAATATTTAGAATTTGAATAATTTCAAATAAAGATTTCGTATAGCATCACATTCGGAAAACATTTGAAAATACGTCTGCATTTCTGAACAACAAAACGCCCAGTATATAAGTTTTCAGAAATGATTGTGATATTACGTCACGCAGTACGCACCCTGAATTCAATGTTTACTTCAATCAAAAGTGTGACGGAAATATTCATAGGAGTGCCCAAGTTTATTAAGTCGTGCTTTCGGAATGCGGAGTTATAGATAATTGGGCACTTTCATACCTCTGCGCGTTTCTATGCCAATTTTCAGATTCAAATTTATCTCAAGGTTGCCATTATATCACAAGAACATAAAAAGTCTATCAATTAACTTTTTATAGTCTAATGTTTCCTGTTTTTAACCCAATTAATGTGGCTGTGATTAGCAGCAAGAAATGTTGATTAACGTTTTATAACCTTAAATTTGGTTAATAGAAGTAATTAGAACCGAGTAAATATTGTATTTTGTAAGTGGTCAGCTTTTATTGGAGTTGCGAAATTTCAGTATGTGAAAAATATATTTGACTTTAGATGTGGGATGGAAGAAAGTTAAATATGTACTTACTACATAATAGTAAAATATATAATTGTTATTTAGATAACGCTGGTATGTTCTTTGAGACTACCAAATGTTTTCAAATTACCCAAGACAGTCTACGAGTAGTTTGTTTTATTATTTACATATTTTCCCACTTAACTATCACATAGGCTATAATTATAGTCATTGTATAATCATTCTGCTCCTAGCTAAAGGTCATGGCCGTTTTTCTATTCATCATCTGGAGATGCGCTCCACTGATTTTCGATTAGTACTACTTTCAAGTCATATTTAAACCAAAAGGTTTTATTTATAGAAAGCATCTCTTTATAGTTTATTGTAAGAATCTGAAATTTTTTGATTTTTATGTTCTATGGGCGTAGACATATTTTATACCTCTGTTTCTTTAATCAGAATATTTAGTTACGTCCGTTTGTAATGTATAAATGGTAATTAGATATTGAATGTTCTATCCTTTGATTTTATGAAGTTCGGACTTATTATTAGTAATTGGTAATGTGCCTTTAAATGCAATTTTGGAAATCATAACGTATATACTTGTGATTTTACTATAAGAAACATTTAATAATGTAATTAACCTGTATATATATATTCCACTTAAAGTGTGGTTTTGGTCTCATAGTTTGGCTTTTGGGAGCTGCAACCTCGAATTTATATCGTTGCAATGCTTTTATTTATAAAATGAATCGTTGAAATTTACCAGTGATTTGTGATATAATGATAATATTATGATTAATATATTTACGGCATTAAATGTTTTGTCAAGCAAAAAACCTATTTGAATTAGTCGTATCGACCCCGTTTGTAATTTTGAAGAGAGCGTAGCTTTAAGACTTTACACGTCACGAGGCAAAGCCTATGAACTGAGAGCTTGAGGCTTTCGTATGATCGTCGTCACTGCACGTTAGACGACCGCATTATTACTTTTGTTCGAAATGAACGCAGGTACTGAATTATTTTCAATGACTGAGTAGGTCACTTGCCAGGCATCAGAGAACTCCAGGAGTTAACCCATACTGGCGCTCATTTTAGATTTCAGAACCCCACAATTACAGTGCTTAGTATTTAATTATCTTCCTAATTGTTTTTCTATTGGGTAATTTGTGATTTAGGATAACCAAAGTGAAACTGGGATTTTACAGGTGATTGTAAAAAATAGATTCCTACTAAGGATCAAAAATAAGTTTTATGTACTAGTAGTAAGAATATATTGTGCATCACAGTAACAATTATATCAGTTAGTTTGCAACTCAAAATATGAAATGGTTGGACAGTAAACAAACCAAATTGCGTTATGTTGTTTTTAAAGATTAGAGTTATGGAATTTGTTTTATTATTTTTGAGAGGTCGGGAGGTAGAATTTTAATTTTTCATGGGATTATTAATTTAATCGATAATTTTAACTTCTTATCGATTTAGGTTAAGTTCTCTATTTTTAATAATAATAAAGGACAATGTTTTAGGTCTTTAAATGGAGTAAGAGTGTGCTATAAAGGAAAATAAAGGTAAACTTTGATCAAATCAAACTGTAACCGATAATTACCATACATTGTACATATATATTCCAATTACATAAGGATTAATTAACAAAATAACGTTTAACTGGTTTTAATAAAGGGGTGTTGCGGACAATTACGAGAGGATTCTGATATTAACTTATCTGGGTGGTGTTCTAAACACGATTTGCCTATTATGTAAATATATTACACATTACGCTAGTATTAATTGGTGTATTTATACCATTTACCAGTACATGAAAGAATTTCGTGTGTAAGGCAAACTGGAGTGTTGCATGCATTAATCTTTGTTGGGTTGATGGATGTTAGTTTTACGATTTATTCTGATATAATGGGCAATACTTTTACCTTATTTAAATTATTTACACAACCTGCTCATTAATCACCAAACACTCCTAACTATGTAATAATTAAGCTCTTCTATATGACCAATGCCCTTATTATTACATCCTTTGCCATTCAAAAATAACTTTTGGTCGATTTGCTGTAAGAATGTTCTGTGATGTATTGTGATTGATTTGGTGTAATTCTCAACCGACACTCCTTTCATTTGAAAAGTTTAAGTTTAATAAGGTTAAAGACATTTTTAGTCTACTATTGAAGTTTGTCTGTGTTTGTGTGTGTGTGATGTCATAAAACTTTTTGATTATATTTGTATTATGGGACAGATGTATTATCTATCATATTGCAAAAGAGGCGGATTAGTTTAAAATTGTTGCTACTGTGCGAGTGGCCCTGAATTATCAAAAATTGGTTTATAGGCTTTAATATTCGTGAATTCAGGTACCAAAACCAGTGGACCAGGATCATACCACGAAAAACAAATTTGTACCTTTGTTTCATTTGTTTCAAACTTTACGATGGGAACAATATAGTCCTGAAGTGCAACTATTTTCTGTACAATAACTTATGACTATTATATTTATATTATCAATAGTCTCTGGCCATCGTTTGCCTTACAGTTTTACATCACTACATGTCAAAAGTTTTAACAATTTTAGTTTATTAATGTTTTGGGACATTTCTATTTCATCACTATGTCACTCACTGTTGATATTTGAACCTTTCTGAGATCTCATGACTAAAATGACAAACCTGTTGGTACTAATAACCATGCTTTATTGATCATCTTTAAGTTTATAACGTTTCCCATACTTATTAAAGTAGTAGTCTGTTTATAAGAGTCTGCGTGCAGAGACGATTTTATATACTTTCCAGGTGTCAAGTGGTTAATGGTAAAATAGTATTTGTATTCTAAAAAACTGCATTACTTATTTAGTCAAACCTTAATTGTTCTTCAAATTGGTTTATTGGTTTTTTTTAGTAGTGCATATGAACAAGACAACACAAATGAATCCATGTCTAGTCTCATATACTTATGGTAATACTTTACAGAATTTTATAATTTTAGGCGTTTGTGGAAAAGTTTAGATTCGGTAAAATTTGTCTCATACTCTTCACGATTTTGTTTAGTGACCCTTTATTACAAATATTTGTCACATCTCAAGTCACAATAGGTACAAGATTTCTGTTCTTTTTAATATAAACAAATTTTGATTCGATTATATATTAGCATGTTGCTTGTTTAGAAACCGTATAGAAATCGCCTTAACATTGTCTTCAAATTTTTTATGTAATGTCTCATTGTATTTTTATATTTGAATTTAATTTAGTATTTTCTTATTCTCAATAATATTTTAGTTACAAGACAATTGTCTAACCGAGGTACCTGCCGAAATTGGTTGCCTAACCAAGTTGATTAAATTAAACCTAAGCCACAATAAAATTAATACCTTGCCCAGTAGTTTCTACAAGCTAACCGAACTGCAGCAGCTGCTGCTTGCGCATAACTGCCTGGAAGCAATAACCGATGATATCGGAGACTTAATCATGTTGCAGCAGCTGGTATGTTGACGTGCTAACAGGACGAACTCACCGTTCACTAACAGATTAACTTTATAGGATCTGTTCCACAATAACATAACCGTCTTATCCCCAGGAGTAGGTTTCTTAGTGCGCCTTACTGACATAAACTTGTCACATAACAGACTAACAGAACTACCGCCCGACATTAGTAGTTTAAGAGGTAGGTGGTGTGCCCTAAGAGAAGTTGCGGTGTATTGCATGTGGGGCCATTTCAGTTTTGCTTAAACTCGACGTTACGCATAACGACCTCAAGTCCCTGCCGCACTTGAGCGGCATGCGCAAGTTGCAGTTTCTCTACGCGCAACACAACGACATCGAGGAGCTGCCCGACTTCGAAGGGTGTGAGCATCTGCAGCAGATACATCTGGGGAACAATTTTGTTAAGGTAATTTGCGTGATTTAAGGAATCGTTGAAATGTGTAGCGTCTTGCAGGAGGTAACGAAAAAATTTTGTGAAGACATGCCTCATTTGAAGATTCTTGACTTTCGTGACAATAAAATCGGGGAGCTGCCGGATGAAATTGCCATGCTACAGCATTTGATCAGGCTGGATTTAACTAACAATGATTTAGAAGTGTAAGTGATACTTTGTTGATTATAGAGCCTTTACTAATATCTTTTGTAGTTTGCCTAGTAGTCTTGGATTGTTGCCCCACATGCAAAATTTGCAAATTGAGGGCAACAAACTGAAACAAATCCGAAGTGATATTATAAAGGGTGGTACTGGAAGAATTTTAAAGCATCTGCGTGAGCGGTTTGATTTAGAGAGTCGCCCTAACAGCTTTTCTGAGTCGGATAATAGTAATTCAGTGTGTGGTTCACCAAAGTTGCCTGATATGTAAGTATAATCTAATCAATCAATTTGAAATAGTGACTAATGAATTTTGAAATGTCATAATGCGAGTAATACATCAGTTTTTATGAGAATTGTTTATACTATTAAAGTAAACATTTTGTGGCTGTTGCATTTTTAATTTAGTTTTGATGATGTATAAAACAATGTCTTATGTTATCAAGTTTGTTACAGAAATTTTTGACTGAAATTTAGTGAAATCTGTGTGACATATGCTAGAAAAGTTCTTTCACATGTTAGGGGATTACAAAAATTTTATTTCATTTATAATGTCATGATGTATTATATACCTTGTTTAATTGAATTTTATTTTTTGCTACCTTTACTCGAAAATATTCAGTTCTTTAAGTTCTTATTATGGCTATGGATATTTTACCTTGCGTATAGAATATTCAAATGTTAAAACCATGTACATGCTGTCATAATTACAAGGAATGTCATGGAGTTGTTCTGCTCCGATCGTTATCAAATTTGGTATACAGTATGATATGACTGAGGGATGAATACATGTTATTGCTTTTTGCTGTGTGACTCAAAACTTTAGAGATATGAAGTATGAAATAACGCTTAACAATAATGCATATGAGAGATATCATTAGTGTTAACTGCAAAAAAGTGTTGAACACAAAGATACATTTGACAACGAGCACATCTGATGAAGAATAATGCATTGCATCGCTCGCCCTCGATGTCCTAATTTTCGAAGGTTTTTGGGAAACAAACACTGGCAGGAGTTTCAAATCGGGGACGTTTCTGTCGTATGTATCCTGCCTTAAAGAAGGAATATTTTATCAAGTCTACAAAACATTCTGCTTGAAATTGATGCATTGTCAACGAGTAGAGCTTTAATATGTTGTCCTTTTTGGAGAGACGAAGACCAACACGTTCAACTCGAATGCGATCTTGGAACTTCCTCACAAAATGCTTGAATTGGCGATTGAAAAAAAGATCCAGAGGTTGAATCAACCCAGTTGCCTTTGGAGAAATGACTTTCTTGACAAAAGTGGTGTTGGCATTATGACATTCCTTGTTAGTTGAGACAAGTTCTCAGGCTTATGACCTTAAAATTGCTGAATCTAACTTTTTGTGGCTATATGTTATAATAGGTGCTGATTGTCTATTTCAATTCTTATTCTACTAAGGGTATTTTTACCTAACAAACAATAATAATATTAGAATGCGTTAGAAATTTGTTAATTTACGATCAATAGAAAATGTATTGGTTAAAATATGTATGTGTGATATGGATTGTTCATAAAATTAAATATAACAGAAAGTGTCATCTAAGACTGGTAGTAGAAAAATGTAAATAATTTAACAAGAATTATGTAAATATGCATAATTTTTCTTGATTTCCTGGGGGTGTGGCCTATTCATTTCCATTTGATTGTTTCTTCTATTCTTTCTTCTTCTATCAACTTTTATGTCTTCATTGCTAATTGTTTCAGATTAAAAAATTCTGCATAATTTGAAAGCATCTGTTTAAAATATATAACAAAACAAGCTTTGGATTATAACAAAATAGGGACAAGAAAAAAAGGTAAACTAAAAAACAAATGGAAAAGAATAATTCTAGAAGAATTATAGCAAGTCAAATCAACAAAATCAACTAGCTACAGATATGTGTATATGCTATTGAAACACTATTCATGGCGTTCTTTGTTCCTACTTGGAGCTATATGATATATAATGATCTAAATATACATTTGTTGCCATATTTTTCTGTTTTCCCAACTAAATCCTGCGGCACATGTTAAGAGCCTAATTAGAATTAGTACTATTAAATTTAACATTTTTGTATTTGTTTGCTTATAGAAGAAAGAATAAGTTGAGAATATATTTAAAGTAATCTAAAATAACACAATTTAAACTAAAAGAATCACCAAAAGTGTTGTGAAAATAATTTCTCTACAGCCTAAGCCTAAATGCACAGATATAATCTTTGGTGAATCTAATATGTCCCCCTTATTTATTAGATGTTTCTCTAAAGTTTTGTAAACATCTAAGCAAAAAGGATTTACATCTAAGAAATGAATCGGATCCAAGATAGATGAAGGAGTAAAAATATATATTTTTTTAAATCCTAATTGCATTTTGTCAAAATCCTTAGAAAACATTCTTGTTAATGCATTAACATGACAAGTTAACAGGTTTTCCTAAAATTTATGAAGTATATTAACGCCAATGAACTTGCAAAGAATTAAATAGGTCTGCCAAGCAAGAGCTTAAAAGTATATATACATATAGCAATTTTTCAATTGGAAGGGTGAAAATATCTTGTAGGAAATCTACTAGAAATATTTGAAATAAGCTACCGAAAAAAAGCAAGTGATAATATTGTGATAAATTTCAATGAAAAAATTATGGATTTTCAGATGAAAGAGGAGGCACCAAACATTTAATAGTTAACAAAGACGAACGAATTGAGAAAATTAAAACTTATGTAACTAAAACCAAAAGTTTTTTTTGTGAATGCCCTTTAGGGGCAAACAGACTGCCTGTGTCATAGTGGATACATCGATAAACGGCAATGTCATATAAAGAGAAATTCTGAGGTAACTTTAAGGTGTTATGAAAAAGCTGATTATAAAATAAACACTACATTTTTAACAAGATGATTTTAGTTGGTAACTCAAAGAGTAATTTCTTAATGGTCACATTTAACATGTTAAGTTTGGGGGCTGTTGGTTCAAGAATTTAAACCCACCAAGAGACTTGAAGAGTTGGTACTGAATACATTTTTGAAAAATAAAGTGATAGCTTGAGCAGATCTGACTATATAAACGACATAATAAAGTCATAAATGAGTCATGGCATAGTTGGATATTCAAATTTTAAAAGACTAAGCCAGGTTTTGATAGGACGTCAAAAACCTCTACAAACACGAGTTGTATTATGAGTTTAAGACGTTTTTCTCAATGATATCGTTGTTATCAAATTATCATTAAGTTTTGGCATCCGTTTTTAAAGTTTATGTTAGTCATGAGATTTGAAGGTACGGATATCTGTAATGTCTGAGAAATAAATGTCAAGACCCGAGTATTTGGCAAAAAAATGCAACATCTAAGGTAAAGCTTTTATTCTCATAAACTCTGCCTCTCTAAACTTTAAAAATTTAATTTTAGTGTTGTGTAACATCAACAATGGAATTCTTCGGATTACATCACTATACATACGTTTCAATAGAGAACACACCCTTTTTATGGTGATTTTACTCTACTTTAAATGTTGGAATCATATATACCAATCAGTGAAAACGATATTGAATCCTATTAAATCCTAAATTAATTCTTTTTTGTGAGAGGATGTACATTGAAGTAGTAGATGAAATTCACATCAAAGTTTAGTAATAGTCTTAGTAATGTTCTCTGAAATCGTGCTATAATGCGAAAGTTTCTAGCAGCAAAAAAATTTTGGGGTCATATTTATAATACTGGTGTGGGAGCGGGAAAAATTTTGTGAAAAGAAGAAATAGGGGTCAACCTGTTCTTCATGCGCAATCTAGAATATGCTCATAACAAAAATCTGAAGTTGTGTCATCAAGCGGTGTGCTGGCTAGAACATTTGAATGTCTGGATTCATGAATGCAGTGTAATTGTTCTGTTTTATTGCCACTATATTTTATGTATATTTTCTATTACATGAAGCATAGAATGCACAATATTTTATAATACCATTATTATTGTATTGCTATTTTCATTCTATTTAAGATGTAAATCTGTACCTAATTGTAAAGGGGTGCCATTAGTGGATGACAAATTCTGAGATTTTTGTTTCTCAAAATTTAGTGTTTTAAATATTATTAAACCATTTAAGTAAAATTGAGGTTTTTATCACTATAATTAATTTATTGATTAGTCGCCGTTTTCTCTTACTGGGTGTAATGGTCTGTCGGATTTTGGTCTCAGTGAGCCTAAGAGTGTTAAGAGTAGCAGCAGTTTGTTTTTTTTTCATTATATGTTTATATGATCGCCAGTGTGGTTTATTCCTGGAGCTCTCTGTTGCGTGGCTAATGGCCTACTCAGTCACTAAAAATAATTAAGTACCTGCGTTCACTTCAAACAAGGGGTAATAATGGCGGTCGTCTAAGCCGCGGTGCTTACGACATCACCCCGCCCCCCATTAGAGATGGTACGCGACGACTAGTGAGCGAATGTATGAATTTGCAGGCCATGCTCCACGCGAAGCGTTAGAGCTTTACCATTATTATTATTAACATTATGTTTTCGTTTTTTAAATCAAATAAAAATATTAAAATAGCAAAATCATGCATCACATTTTCAAATACTGACATTTCAAAATAAAGCTTATACTCTCATCAAGATGATAAAACTACCATGGAATAGCTCTAAATAAATGTAATTTTTAGATACGCAATGAAAAATTCAAGAGCGCTTTCCTTAGCAATGCAGCAACTAACAACAGTACCGGACAGCCTATTTGAAAAAGCGGAAAGGGCCGAAGTTACAGTTATTGACTTGTGCAAAAATAAGTTTGCTACAGTTCCCGAAGGGTACATTGTGAAACAGCTCGTCTATTCTTTCACAGCTTACTTTCTTGCAGGTTGAGAATCATTTCGGCCAACATAACAGAGCTAAACTTGAGCGGAAACCAGCTGAAGGAAATTCCCGATTTTATTTCAGAGTGCATGAAATTGCAATATTTTGACCTCAGCAAGAACCTTTTAGTAGATTTGCCTGATACTTTAGGTAGCCTTAAGTGCGTGCGCGAACTTGTGATGTCTAATAATAGGTACGTTTGGTTGTGTTTGTTCTGTTGACTTTCAAACTTTGCAATCGTGTGCAGATTTCCAAATGTGCCCGGTTGCGTGTATGAGATGGAGAGCCTGGAAATATTCCAGGCTAGTGATAACCAAATCATAGAAATATACGTGGATGGCTTGAAGCAGCTTAAGAGATTGGCTGTTTTGGATTTGGCAAATAATAACATAAACCATGTGCCTCCTGAACTTGGCAATGTGAAGCAGTTGAGGTAAGTAAGCTTTTATGAAACCTTTTTTGGCTTGGAAAAATATAATGTTATAAATTTTTTGTCTAACTTTTTCAAAAGATAATCGCACACAGCATAAGCTTAAATGATATTAAGCAGCAAAATAAGTTTTGCGAATGAGTTAAAAAATAACAAGTTTATTGACCAGAAGTAAATATAATTATTTAATAACATTATTCGAAATATGTACTCCCAGTCCAGATCGTTCAACTTGTCCTTGGTCAGATGTGCAGTGTGAGGCTTGGCATTGTCTTGAAGTAGGATGACATTGTAGTGATGTTAATATGACAAGTCGTCTCAGTGATTGGTCCATTTTGTCGCACTATGGCACTATCAAAATAGGTCATTTGCAACTTGCTGCTCTATGAGTTTGAATTGGGACACAATGCTCAAATGGCTGCAAACAACGCCAACACCATCTACCAGGCGACTGTGTACCATTGGTTTACCAGGTTCCAAGCTGGCAACACTGATTTGGCTGATTGGCCTTGTTCCGGATGCCCACATGAAGTTGATTGAGATACCGTGATTGAAGCAAATGAGGAGGATCTGACGATGTCAACCGAAGCATTGCCAAAAAATTTGAGTGCATTCCACAGCAGATCCACAACATCCTGAAAGCCACAGGTAAGAAGTAGAAGAAGAGTTGATGGATTCCGCATGAGCTCACTCAAGCACAGATGCGTAAACGCAAGGACATCACTTAAAAGCTGCTCCATCGTCATCTTCGCGCTCTATTTCTGGCCAAGGTCAACACCACCAACGAATGCGATGTGTCTAGGTTGATGGCATATACTTGAAATAATGCTGTTGAATAATTATAATTGTCGATTTTTGACTCATTTGCAAAACTTATTTTGCCACGTAATATGAGGCACACAAGAGCAAAAAGTTTTAAAAAGATAAGTAAAAGACTGCACTTGTCTGTGTTCTATAATAATTAAAAATGCCAAGTCAAATGCTGTAGCATAATGTGCTCACTTCTAATTTCCGTTTCTTGGTTACCCTCATGTCTTTATTTCTCTTTATTTTCTAGAATCTACTATACTTCCTTGCAATATATTTATAGATAAATTTTAAATTTGCTGCTATAAAATCGTTTTTAATGCAAACCTGTATGATTCTTTTTTCCTTGTTGTTCTTTATTTTTTTTCTTGGATATTTGTCTGTAATTCATTCATCTATTTAGGCCTCTCATTATTATCATTATACTGTTACTGACTTGAGCCTAATTCATTTTGCAGGTTTGTGCAGAATTTGTTTGTTTCTTTTGGGGCATCGTTATTTGGTGTACACGCCAGATTTATTGTCTATATATTTGGTTGGTCTATTTCTACATTTATTATTAATTATTTATCCCTGTCCAATACATCTAATACTCCTTTTTTGATAGGTTCTTAATGTTTGTTGGCTTTGATTTACTTGCATAATTAATGTTTTGCTATTGTTTGTGTATCCTATATTTGCGCTAATTCTCAGAATTATTTCCTCTGCACTTTTCTACTCTTTTCTTTCTTTTATTAGACTTTTGTTTCCAATTGTGTATTTATTAATGCTAAATCCAAACTCATTTATCTTAATCACAGTAATTTTTGTCTTCTGTGGGTTTTTTCTATTTTGTCTTTTTTTAGTGTCTATATATAGACACTATATACACCTGTTTTCTATCACGTTTTCAGCTTTACTATATTTGTTGTTTTCCACCCTTTGTTGATTATACTTATTTCTTTTTTAATCTCTGCCTCAATATGTAGCTTATCTTTGAGAAACTTAGTAAGTACTTCTTTTTGCTGGCTATCTAATTTTATTCCTAGTCACCACATTTAATTTTTTTCTCATTTTTTGTGACATCCAGTTGGTTTTCTAATTTATATATACCCCCTTATTTAATTGTATTTATCATTAGCCTGTTTTTTCAATCTCTTTTGTACTTCCTTTTTTAATTTGTTGGCTTCTATGTTTTTCCATAACTCTTCTGTCATTACAACAAACTTTTAATATCTATCGAGTTTCCTATCTGTTTTTTCTTCCGTTATCCTGTTTTATTCTGAACTGTTTTTCACTAGACTTGACAATTCTAAAACCAAATTGTTGTTTCTGATCACCACGTCCACTTGTACATATGTATATGTGATGGAATGACTCTTCATCTTATTTGGGGTCATTCTGCATTGCTTTGATATTGCCGTTTTTATAATACACTGAATATCTGGAAGTTCTTCTATATGATTGCTTTATATCTATTATAGAATACTTCTGCCAATCTTCTGTTAATCATCGTTTTATTGATGCTATTAATATGTACTGCTTATTATAAATAGTTCAGATATGCAGTGATAAAAATATCGTACCATGCAATTTTATTAGTAATAGACATGGAAGAATTACTTTAATATGGTCCATAATAATAGCAAAAGCATAATCGTGAAAATATTAAATCAGTACAGTATTTTTTTAATTACCTCTAGCTAAACTATTTTGTATTATACTTGTGTCTAAGAGAGTCAATTTGCACTACGAGTTTATTTAATGTAGTAAGTAATAAGTTAGACCCGTGAAGAAGAAAGTGACTGATTTTAAGGGAGCAATAGCAATTATCTAAAACAATCTATTAAAATTTTACAAATTTATCTAATTCAAGTGCTGGTATCAAGTCTTATTTGATATGTTACATAAATTGTTATAGCTATTCACTAAGGAATTATCTTCAGTAGCATTTGATGTACCTGATGTGTTATAAGAATTTGTATAAGTCAGATTATTTCATTAGTCAAACGTTTTTGTAAAGGTCTGTTCTGCTCTATGGGTGTGAAGGATAGATTCTGGATCCAATAACCAAGAAAAAACTGGAGGCATTTGAAATGTACCTATACAGGTGCACACTAAAAATATCCTGGGTTCAAAGAATAACAAATAAGGAAGTTCTTGCTCGAATACGGAAAAGTCTTGAACTCCTAATCATGATTAAAGAGAGAAAAACGAGATATATGGGACATATAATGAGAGGGGAGAAGTATGAATTACTCAGACTAATGATAGAAGGAAAAATACAAGACAGAAGATCAGTTGGAAGACCACAAAACTTCTGGTTAAAGGACTTATGAAGATGATTTGGCTGTAGTTCAATAGTAATTTTCAGAGCAGCAGTGTCTAGAATGATGATGGCCAGATGGATCGCCAACCTTCGACAGGAAAAGGCGAATTAAGAAGAAGAAGTTCCATGAGTCAATACTAGGGAAAGTATGGTAATTCTTCAAAGGCATGAAGAATGGGAAAACTTAGATGAAATAGTGATGGGTTAGTGAAATATAAAAACAAACATTTGCAGTTTCTTATATATTCACACACCAAATTGAAATGTGCAGCTTGTGTAAGGGGCCAGATAAATGTTGAAGGAGGGCCTAAGGGAGCATAGAACACCTAGCACACTTATATGGATTCATCGTTTTTTTTATAGTTTTGCTTTTTTGATTAAAGCTTAGGTCGATTATGATGTAAAAGCAGTACTTTATTTGATAAAAATCTAAAGAATATGAAATATACAAATAACTTCTCCATGAGTAAAGATGTGTAAAAGCATGGTAATTTAAAATAAGTTATATTCTCATTTCTCTTTTTTGGTGAATTAAAATTAAACGTTATAAAATTAACCAATATTTTTTTGTATAGGACACTGGAGCTGAGGGGCAACAGCTTCCGCCAGCCCCGCTACGCTATTCTGGAACAGGGAACGGACAGTATTCTTGCTTACTTGCGGGACAGAATTCCCGAATGAGCCTGGAACTTCTGCAGTATTAACGCCATTTCCACTAGTCATAAGAGTCAATAAATGCCATATTTTACTGTCCTTTTCGATAAGCTTATAACCGTTATCTAATTATAAGTCTAAGGCCAGGGATTGTAACTTGCAGCTACTGCTTTGTTGTTTCGTGACTGTGGTTCGTGAGTGCTAACTAATAAGCTAGGAAGATGTTTGTAGTGGATATTTTTTTACTAAATTTTAATATGCGGAAGGTGATGTTCTGTTGATTTTAAAGGTTTTGTTATACATTTTAACGTTGCACAATGCAAGTACAAATGTAGCATTTAGTTGTTTTGTTTTTCATTGTGATGGTCAATGTTGGAATTTTATTATTAGGAAATACATTATATTATGTAATCTATACTCTTGTGTTTCAATGAAAATGTTGAGGCTTTCAAAGGAAAACTAAAATATTTGCTTTTTGTTCAACTGATTTATTATTACAGCAATTGTGGCATCTTTATATAACATAGTACGTATTTTTTCTTATTTAAAATAATAGGTCATTGAAAAAGTTCCCGGTCTTTCAAAATTATAGATTCACCGGACTTGGTATCGAGCGATTTCCATCTCTTCTGTTCTCTAGAGCATCACTTGCGCAACAAGAAGTTCCGAGACTCGAACGAAATGGAAAACTCGCTCATTCCTTTCTTTAACTCAAAAGACAGTTCTCCCAATGCAGCATCCACCTGCTACCGGAAATATGGTCAAATTGTATTGAGTGGGACAGTGACTATTTTGACTATTAAGTTGTCTTTTGTTTGAGTGTATTGGTATATGAATAAAACTTTTTCAATGACCTATTATGAACATGAAGATGAACATGACAGTATCAGCTGTTATAAATTAATAAAACGTGGTTGACTCTTCTATATTATAAACAAGATAAATGATTTACATGTAGTCTATGGTCTTATGCTATGAGAGAATTCCTTTGATTTTATCTTATAATAATCTAAGCTTTTTTGATTATTGTATTAAATTGTAATTTTCAGTGGTGTAAATTGCAGATGTAATATTGATAAATTAGGGATCAAAGAGAATAGTAGGGGAATTGTTCTGTTTGAAAGTGATTCTAGATAATCATATGTACTATATTTGATACCTTTTGAGAACATAATGTGTTAAGAATCCATGTCAGTAGCAAATTCAGTATCATATTTGTCCAAAAGTCTAGTTATTGTGAATACTGAGCGTTCAAGTGGATTTTGACTTTATGCACCTATGATGAAGTTAAATTATCAGCTAATTTAAATTTATTGTCGCTCATTGAACAGTAATGTAGAAACTTTAAATTCTACAAAAGTGGAGATTGTAAAAGACTGGAAATATTATCTAATGATATAGTAACAAATATCTAGGAAATGCATGTATAACGAGACTTTGTAGCAACTACTGGTGTGTAAATATCCTGGAAACCAAAGTAAACTAAGGAAATAGGGTCTGTATTTTTCTAGGCTGGTAATATGCATTCTATTAACGCTAGGTCACAGAAAGGCCCACCTGGCTTAACATAGTGTAAGTAATATAGTTGGTCTGATAATGATAATGTATTGTTCATGGATGAATCTTGATGGTTTTTGTATAGTGATTTGCAGTCTATGTACATCTCATGGTCACATAGAAGTTGTTATACCAAGGTAATCTTTTTGGAAATGTTAGTATTGTGTTGTGGGCTGGCAATATATTGGATTATTGTACAGCTTTACATTTCTTTGATAGAGATATGGTCAGATATGTACTAATAGTGTCTTTTATGAGAATGTTTTCTGTAACTTGTAATTTCATTTTCACTAGTATCTCCTAGAAAATAATCTGCTCTACTTTTTTATATAGAGGGGAAATCTGCTGATTTGAATATGTAATAAACGGAATTTGATGTAGTGTCAGGTGCATGTACCCCGTTTTCTTTTTCTTTTTGGATCTTATGACTATTTTAATAAACTTATGCATCTTAATCCATATGTTATTAATTTATTATGTTCGTGACATTCATATTAATTTCTATTCTTGTTTGCAATGTATTATGCTTTTTTTCTAATGTAGGGCATGAGAAAACTATGTTCAAGAGTATTGATATTCTTGCCATATAGGCACCACTTATTTTAAGCTTTTTGTATCTGATGAACCATGCTTTATTAAAATTGAACGATAAGCTACAAAATTTGAATCTAAACAAGGAATCAAATTTTATATTAATTTAGTGGTTTCTTCTCTTTATTTTCATGACCTCACTGTCTCTCTTGTATCACCAGGTCTATGGGGATAACATTTTTTATTATTTGCCCCATTAGTACACTTCTATATGTTTCTTGTACATCGTTTCTTTGCATTTTATTACTAATAGTAATAATTTATAAAAACAACGTATAGATCAAATCAACTGTACCATAGAGAACATTAAATAATAAATTTGTTTTTTGCCTTCATATGTTACATTTTTGACGTGTTTGAATGCGTGAATGATTTTTTTATTTTTATCTGGAATTGGGCTAAATTTATATGTCTCCTTACATTAATTTATTTTACATAGTTTTTTATTAATGTTGTTCAGTAAGATATTTGGGTGGCTTGTCCAAAGTTATCTGTAAAAGTGAGAGTCCTAAAGAAGCCATTCTACAAGATGTTTTATAATGTGAGGGTTACTATCAAACTTTCGGGTATTCCCATGCTTTCTTTAAATTTCATCACGTTCGTTAATCGTGTATCTGTATCATATCTTTTTTATAGTTTATGAATAATAGTTTATAACTTGTTGTAAGGTGAAAGTATTCTGATTAGCAACTGTCACTATGTATGTGCGACTTTTTCTTGCTACCTACTACTATGTTCTGAACAGTGTCCACTTTTGTATGGCAGATTGCTTTTATTCGAAGCTATATTGTTTCTTGGTAAGTCTAAGTTTTACCTTACCCAATTATTGATTGTTTACGGAAGATTATATTTCTTTTTTTGACATTTCTTTGTGATCAGCACCTCTTTGTGATTTTCCACATGTTGTGGCCGAAAAGTGGACTGTATAATAATTTTAAAATTTGAACAAAGGAATTTCATACAAAAGCTAACTTGTAAAACGGTGTTTTCCCGCAGAAATCGGTTCCCTGTGCTGTTGGTCCTGGGGGATCCAGGAAAAGGAAATACGGTAAAAAGATAGGACAAGTCACCCCAATCTTCTCAGCGAAGCCGATCGGTAGCGTCTTTCCTGGTGTAAAGGTTCCTTCTTCGTTCCTTGCCGAGTCAGAGCAAAGAAAAAATGGACCGAGTTTTACCAGCAAAAATTTCAAACCCGAAATGCAATCGGGAAACAAAAGGACCTCCGGGAAGAGGTTAATCTGGCCGGCAAAATGTCGAATTTCGCCACGAAATTAGCTTTCAACAAAAATTTCTGCCGCCAATCAAACACGCCGGCAAACTCTTGGTCAAAATGCTCTCGGCTTACGGAAAATTTAAATCCGGCTGCCCGCTTTCCAAACTATAACAAAACTAAATTCAAAAACGAAGCCAGGCGGGCCGAAAGAAAAGGCAAAGGCGAACGCGTAGCAAAAGTCGAAGCGCTCCGCGTGATCGTGCAAATTCCCGCCGAACAAAACTAAATATACATACAGGAGGGAGCAAATTACGGCCGGCCCTAGTTTAAAAATTAAAATAAAAGCAATTGGAGATTGGTGCGAACACCACACTTTCTGATTCTCCAAGAGTTCGTTTAGTGGGTTTCATAACTATTTATAGTTGGTTTTGATGCATTCCCTCTCTCGTTTCTTTCCTTCATGCCTTTTACAGCCTTCGATTTAGTAATGAAAAGTTTGGTTGCTGCTCTTATATGATTGCCTTCAATTTTATGCTTTTAAATTTTAAACAATTTTTAATTACTGTTTTTGTTTTCTAGGATATTGCGCAACGTTTGCCATTGCTTTCTTTTCGATTTATGTCTTAGAATGCCTCTTTTTTCATTTTTTGGTTTAAATTATTTGCTGTTAAAGTTATCACACTAACTCTCCTGCTTTTATTTATTGGCCGGATCTTCTCTGTTTGTAATTACTAGAATTGCCTAGGGTTTGGTTGTCAACGCTTTATTAATAGATTTTTTAATACTTCTGTATTTACTGCGTTGGTTCTAGTAAATCCTAAATTTCTCTTAAAAGCTTTCCGTCTTTGAAAACGATTAATCATTTTGTTAATGAACCTAATCACTCCAGAAGTTTTTGTTGTGATGCGTTTCTAATTTACATTTATAATTTTTAGTCTACATTTTCCAGAGTTGAATTTAATTATCTTCTGTCTTAGAATGCAAAATAATAGTCTTTTGTGCTATCCCTTATTTTATTATTAAAAGGTTCTTTATGAAAGAAGCAGGATTATTTTTATAGTTGTATAATCAGTTCTTGCATATCGTTATTTATTTGTATTTATTTTTTTAAATATTATTTTCATGGTCGTTTATGCATGTAATTGGTGCCCTAGAAAATATTCGGTTAATGTAATTTTATTTCGTTCTATAATTTTTTTCTTTATTTTTATATGATATTATATTGCTTTACCTTTTTTACTTCTTGGTAAAAGGTTTTAATTTTCCTTTTTAGGCTCTTTTTCAATTTTCTAGTATTTTTTAAGTTATATTAGTTTTGAAGACTGACTGAGAACTTTGCAGTTTTCTTTTGCAATACAATTTTTCCAGCCTTTATTTTTCTACAAACTTGTGTCTGCATCTTTATCTTTAATTTGTTTCTTCTTCTTTTGTATTTGTGCCATTTTACTTTTTGCATTTGCTTAATGTTTTTACTGCGCATGTATGCTTTGTGTATTTTTTTATTATGTTAATGCTATTTCCAAACACACTTCTGTTGCGGGTTTTCCTAATGCAATTCATTTGTTTTGATTTTTTAATTTTTTTTAGTTAGGACAAATATTATGCTACTGATTAGTGCATGTTTCTATTGCAAGCATATATTTTTTTGGGGTGGGGGTAACACAGTGTAATATCCTGTTATTAATTCATTAGCTTACATAATTATTTCTTTATATTTATTTATTTTCTTTTAAGCACATGCTTTTAACGTGCACACTTTTGGACGTTAAAGTTTGTAATTTTAAATTTCGAATTTTTCAACTTCTGCTTTTTCCTGTTTTTCTTTTACATTATTGCGACTTTTTAAGTTTATTTGTACTTTGCTTTATTTGTATTAATGGACTTAATTTCTATTTTGGCTATATTTATCTTTGTTTGTCACTTTTTCTTCTACACAGATAGTTTCGATTTTATTGCCCTTAGCTTCAGCGCTTCTTAAAAAATTAGGCTTCTTTGAGTTTTAAGAGAAGTTGCTTTTTTATCACCTAATTATTTATACTCTTCTATTTCATCATATTTTTTATCTTAGTTCTTATATTTCCTCATTGTTTGTTGTGTGTTTTTTTTATTATTTCAGGAATAAATAAATCTGTTATTATGGAGCTAACAACGTTTATCCTACTGTGCTTCTTGAATTATGTACCGTGAGACAGAGAATTTTTCAAAATTTTTACAACGATGTTACATTGTAGCGAAACGCAATCATATGCCATGGAAGCCCCTAGAAAAAGGAATGGTTACAACAGTAATTAGCAATGGCACAAGGGTGCTACAGTCAGCGTAGGCAAAGGAAAACGAATAGATTTTGTAAAAATAAATGTTGTATGTCATCTTTTGCTTTTGGACTTGTTTTTTGAAATAAATTTGATTCAAATCAATTCTTTCAAAAAAGATGTGAAAAGGAAAAAAGTTCAAATGATAAAAAAGCTGAAAAATAAAGTTATTAATATAGTTACCCCTAGTCGTAAAGATAAAAAAAGCTGAAAAATAGAGTTATTAATATAGTCACCTCTAGTCGTACACATTTTTTACAACATTGACGCCACGAGTGCATGCCTCAAATGCTTCTTTAGAGGCGTATTGTGATAATAAAAGTCGTTTATTAATTGAGAGTTTCTTTTATTGTTGGAAATGCTCAAAAATCGATTGGCGTTAGGGCTAGGAATATAATAAATGACTTTAGGGTCTTCGAAAAATTTGTGATCATTGGCCGCCCGTTGAGAAAAAGCACAGTTGTAGCCTTTTGGACCATTTCATTGCAGTGCGGGAAGAAATTTTGTCTCTAACACATATATTTAACCCTTACTGTAGTATTTTTGGGAACGCTGCCACAAAACATGGCCACTATTATTCCCTCAGCACTAGTGGCAAACCGAAATTTATTCCATGGTGATAAATCGAAGTGCTTCTGTTGAGGTCAAATAGTGCCTTTTCTTTAATTAGCCAAAGATATTCCGTTTTCGTTTAAATTACACACATACATTATTGGGTATGTCACCATTTGCAAATCCAGCTAGTGTTCCGTTCCGCCTCGACTTGTTCACCCGGTCTGTACTGTAGAACCGCAATTTGTTTTAACCCGGCTTACGCCCTGGATGTGCCTATGACAAAGACGTCCTGCTGTTTGCTATCTCTACGAGGGCTATTTTTTCAACCTCTGATTGGGTATTAAATAAAGACAAGTGTTAATAACAAAATGGCTTTGTTACCAGGAGTCGATTACAATCAATATTACTTTTCTACATAGTCACAGTGAACATTGAGACATGTATCATATTGGTGGGTGAGTTTTTCAATACCCTCTTCATAGAAGGTTGCCGCCAACGTTTTGAGATAGGTCTCCTCGGCGTCTTAAAGCTCTTCGTTGGTGCGGAAGCGCTGTCCTCGCAGACCACTCTTCAGCTTTGGAAAAAGATGAAAGTCGCTCGGCGCCAGGTCTTAGTTGTACGCCGGATGATCAAACAATTTCCATTGAAATTGTGCAAGATCTGTTTGGTTCCACAATAGTATGCGGTCGTGCGTTGTCGTGGATCAAAACGATTTCAGAGCACTTCATGCCTCTTCTTTTGTTTTGAATGAGCTGCGGACCTTTTGATCCTAGAAAATGGTAGCCACGATGTTCCTTTTTGTGAACGTTTGTTTGAACTTTTTGGGTTTGTTCGGGGAATTTGCGTGTATCCATTGTTTGGGTTGTTCTTTCGATTTTGGATTGTCATAATAAATCCAAGTTTCATCTTCTGTGACGACTAATTTCAAAAACTCTTTCCGCTCATCAGCGTGTGAGAAATGTTAAGGGTAATGTCATACGCCGTGTTTTGTGGTCCTCAGATAACATTTTGGGAATCCAACGTGCTCAAAGTTTTTAGTAGTGTAGGTGTTCCGTTGCGATCGTGTACAGAGCCGACGTTGAAATTACCGAAAAATCCAGAGACAATTCACTAATATCCCTGTTGAATAACTTGGTCAACTCGTTGAACAAGGTCTCCACTAGCGACAAACTTGCGTCCTTGTCTACCTTCATCATAAATATTAGTTCGACCATTTTTAAATTTCCTACACCAATTTCGCACAACACTATCACTGATAAAGTTTGCACTGTACGCAGTTCATTCCATTCTGTCTGTAGAAAATGAATGACGCTGCGTAACTTGCACTTGGGGGAGACTCAATCACGTCCGTCATGTTAATGGGCCTATGACTCAGCTTCAACTGATGTTTTCGACTCGGCAGTGACAGTTATTATGGTGGGGAAACTACGCAGTAGCGCAGTGCGCAGATCCGCCTCGTATCACTCGGCTGGTCACTTAGCAGCGCTCTCGGAGCTTGAAAAAATAGCCCTCGTATTTTCATTGGGATGCAAAAATCAATCAAATAGGAAATGCTGAAACACTATTTTAGAATCGTTACAACATACTTCGTTATGTAACCGATATATTATATATAATATTTGGCGATAAGGTAATGAAATTCAATTTGGGTAAAAAACGGATCAAATTAGATTCGGTAAAATGGATAAATATTGAAATTTCCTAATTTTACTCCATAGAAATTATTTTAGAGAAAATAGCCGATCTTCATAATTTTATTAAAAAGCTTAACTTCAAATTTCAGTCTGATTAAATGATTTGACATGGAAAGCGATTACTCTCTTAAGCTGCTTTTGTTATTAATAGGCATCTTTGTTAAACTATAAAGACAATGATTAAATTTTTATATTTTTTAATGTTTTCTGATAGGTTACTTGTAATATAGTGGAAGTAATATTTTTGAATAATAGGCATATCCAAAACAAGATGTAATACTTTATTTAGGGAACGATAGACAATCTGAAGAATCAGGTCTTTCTTTTTCCTTTTTTTCCTCTCCCTGGTTGTTTCATCCCCCCCTCTCTCTCTATCTAGGCTAGTCTTCTAAATTTATTTTTAGGGATTGGGATTTCTCCTTTTAGAGATCTTTTGGCTAAAGGTCTTAAACTATGATAGATTTTATCGCCAGTGACAAATAGGGTGTTTTTTTTTTGAATACGTGGTATTATCTGTAACTTAGATGTTGTAGACTATCAGAGCAGGGTAGAAATTTTGGATGACGTTCACTTGCATTTAAAAATTGACCTGAAACTTTTCAATGGACAAAAAGACAGGATAAGGTGAACCATCAGTAAAATAAATACTAAAAATATGCTAAAAAAAATCTTAGTTACATTCAGTTAGATTCATTATCCTGAGGAGACCGTGGGTAGTAGATCATCTTCCATAGTTTTACAAGATTTATAGCTTTTTATTTATAGAAAAATGCTAGTAAATTCAATATATTTATTGCTGTAACAACAAATGAATAAAAGAACATGTCATTTATGTTGAACTATTTTTTTTTATTTGGCATTATATATTATCGGTTACCTGTTAACAATTCTGCTATCGAAGCTCTATTTATTGCTCTAATGATTGGCCTGAAAGGTCTCAATGTACCTATTCCTCAAGGAGAGCTATGAGTATTTGAAGAAAACTGATATTTTATGTGTTTGGTTTACTATTTATTGGACTAGAAATTAAGGTTTTACGGGAAATTATTTGAATAATATACATACCCTCTTTAAGACTAATAATTCGTTCAGCCCAAAGATCACTGCCCCAATGAATCTCAAGGTGTTTATAAAATACCTTCTAGAGACTGCCAAATCGCCATACGGAAAGGTGATAATGCATGGAACTTGCCAAATACCATAACGAAACAGGTCACGAAGTTAACTTGTTTCAGGAAAAAACTATTTCTTCTATTTTCCACCCCATTAGCAGAATTCTTAATAAAGCAAATAAAATAAAAAAGCCCTCAATGCCTGAAAGTAAGAGACGATAGCCAACGCTTACCTGTCATATGGAAACCCCTTATCGCCCTGCACAATTGGTTACCCAACACTTCCAAATCAATAAACTTTCCTCAAACAACATTCTCGTCAAATCTCCATTTTTAGCCCCATAAATGGTAAAACAAGACATTATAAAGGAACCGTCTTCTTTAAAGGCTCACGGCTTTCCTTGCAGAGAGAATAGCTAAACTTCCTTGAAAATGACATCAAAGAAATGACAAACGTTTAAGTTTTAGGTGCCTTAAAAGCTTTAAAACAAAATAATAATATTATAATTTTACAGACAGACAAGGGCAAAACTACAATTATCCTAAATACATCAGACTACATTGATAAGATAGAAAGCTTACTTATATGACTGCCGTCGTGTATTTAATAAACCCAATATTTACCTAGATAATAAAAGCAAAACCCTAAGTAAAATCTGCCATTTCATGCTAAAAAAAATTCTTATACCCTGAGAAAAATCTACTATAAATTCGTAAGTATGTGGCCTATCAAAGATACGTAAAGAAAACGTTGCTTTACTTTCTATAGTTAGTGCATTTAGTTCTCTCATACACACCTTACTTAGCTAAATAATTTGTCAAAATATTTTAATCTGTTACAAAAGAAGCTCCATCCTATGCCTGAAATATTTACCACTTTTTAAAAATACTCGGAACCTTTCCTGCATGCAAAAATGATTTTGTGATCATTTTCTTGTCGTCTCCTTTTTCAGACTCAGTGAGTCCGCCTACCAACTAAACCCGTCTACCTCCCTCTCTTCGCCGTTGTGCCCCACCCGGGACCACGTGAGCATTACTTCAGGTGAGGGGCGGTACCTCATTCTAAATCTGTGTATCTGTTTTATGTTCCTCCGTCCAATTCACATGTTATTTGCCCTTGTCTAGCATGTCGCTCGGTATCTTAGTACATATGCTGTTATCGCATCCTAGTTTGTCTGGTTTTGGACATTATTTTACATATGTTGTCGGGGGTAATTTCGGCCTGCACATGTATTTCTGTGTTCTGTCTTAGCGTTAGCCAATGTCTGCATTAAAAAAAAACGTGTTTCACATCTTCCGTTTCGCCGCAGAATCTGCAGCTGTCAGCTTGTGTTTTTCCAAATCGTTTTAAGTAGGCATTAAATTCGCCATGACCACTTTTGTGTCAAGTAATAATTCAATTGACCAAACTTCCTGTCTTTCCAGCGTTTTATGTTAGGTATTAGCTTATTTGACCATCTGCCTTCGTTGCATGTGTCCCATCTGCTTTGCCATTTTTCCATCATATTGGCCTCGTTGGAATTTTTAACTTCCTTTTTCGCTACGTAATTATGAGCTCTTAATCCTGCCAACAAATCCATAGGGGGATCGCTGTTATGACTTGTAGGGCGGCTGTTGAAACCGTCCTATAGGCACAACAGATTCTAATTAGCGCTAGTCTTTGGACAGCTGTTAGCATGTTTGTGTTTTTTTGATGGGTATAGTTATCCCTAACCAGTTGATTTCCTTAATGGTGGTCTTTCTTTTGCTGGTTATGTAGATAGACTCTGTTTTATGAGGTGCTAGTTCTAATTTGTGGTCGTTTCTCCATTTGGCCACTTGTCCCAGTATTGTCTCCGTCTTGATTTTAAGTTTATCTTCTTCTCTGGCAGTTATGTTATAATTGTTATAAGATCGTTCGAAAAAGTTACCAGTTTGCAGCCTGGAGGTAATGCTATTTCCATTACAGTGTCGTATAGGATGTTCCATAGTAAAGGTCCCAGCACGGACCCCTGGGGAACACCGCATGTTATTCGTATATTCTTGTCTTTGTAAATTATATCCCTGTCCTCAAGGTAGCTTTTGATTATACTGATAAGTTTGCCTGGCGTTTCGCGGCCTATTAAGTTCTTTATGATTTGGCTCCAGGATGCTGTATTGAACGCATTTTTTACGTCGACTGTTATTGCCATACAGTACTTCTTCTGCCCCCAGTTGCCTTCTTTGGCACTCTGGGAATAAGCTGTTACTGCCCTAATTGCGTCGATTGTTGAAACGGTCAAAAGCCGTACTGATGTTCTGATAGTCCCCTTCTTGTTTCTAAGTCTCTAATAAGCCTGTCATTAATTATTGTTTCGTATAGTTTAGCTAATGAATTTAGGAGGCATATTGGCCTGTATGCTGTCCCAGGTGTTTTAGCAGGTTTGGGTATCAGGACCAGATTGGCCGCTTTCCATGATATTGGAAACGTGTTCGTCGTAGTTTATTAAGGGAGTCTGTAAAGGTTGATGGGCTGGCCCCTACGGCTATCTTAATGACTTCCGGCGGAATCCCGTCTGGTCCGGCTGCTTTTTTACTTTTGAGGTTTCTTGCGGCACTTTTAATTTCTTCTTCCGTTATTGGACTTCCTTCATCGGTGGAACTATCGTAAGCCCATGTGTTTACGCTTCTGTTAGGGAAAAGAACACTGATTGTATTGGAAGTTTCTACTGGGCCTGACGGGGGTAGTACTTTTCTCCCAAATTTCTTGGTGATGATTTTGTATTCGTCTCCCCACATGTTGCTATCCACTTCTCTGTTTTGCTTCATTAATCTTTGTTTTGTAATCTTTGCTGAGTTTGTTATATACGTTGTAATGTTCATTAATAGTGTCGATGGGTGCCTTCTTCTTAGCACGTGTCCATATCCTTCTGGCCTTTATACATAGTACCCTGGTTGCGGCAACCTCTTTCCCTCACCAGTACACTGCTTTCTGTTGCCCGTGCAAGTGCGTCGTTTTAGGGTTTTTTTCACAACTTTTGGTAATAAGTTCCGTCATTTCAGCGGGGCTAAGCCAAGATGCAGCTTTACTAAAGGCTGTCTGTAGTTGGTTTTGAGCGTTTCTGATGATAGGTGGTTGTAAAACCAGCCAGGCTGTTTGCCTATGTTGTCGGGTATTTTGTCTGATATTTGAAGCAGGATGGCTCGGTGATCGCTAAGCGTTTCTTCGTCTATAACTTTCCAGTCATGGATTTTACCCGCCACATTTGAGCTGGTGAATGTCACATCTATGATGCTGCTAGATGTACCTCTTACGAAGGTCGGTTCTTTCCGACATTTACAATAATCAGGTCGTACTGAGCTGCCCAATCCGTTACATGTTTTCCTTTTTCATCTTGCTTCGGTGACCCCCATGTCGGGCTTTTTGCGTTAAAGTCGCCCCCGATCATAATCTTTGCTCCGGTTTCTTTTGTTATTATTGACTTTAAGACTACACAGTATCCTCGTATCTTTCCCCATACCGTTCCTTCTTCCTTGCCTACATCGGTAATTGTTTCTCTGTTAGTATTTATTGCCGCGTCCCCTCTGTTGCCCATGATCCATCTCGTCCGGTCGGTTATGTATCTTTTGTTCGGCTCAGCTACTAGTATAATGTCAGCTTTGGTGTTCGATGCCAACTGACTGATGGCATCATGGGTAACTCTGCTTCTGTTAACGTTGATATGTAAAATACGCAGCATTAATGTCGTCGTTATCTGTCGTGTCTGGAGTTGAGTCGTCTTCTATGTTGGTACGGTTGCCCTTTCCCCCTTCGTCTCGCAATGGTGTTTTAGTTACCGGGTCCTCTGTTCTTGCTCGCCTTGCCCCTGGATTCAGAATTTGGGTAATCGGTGTGTAGGCAGTTTCTATACAAGCATTATCTGTCGTGTTTTGTCTTTCGTGATTTTGACTTTGATAAGTTTTAGCTTGAGCTAGTATGCTGCGCAAACGTTGCCAGTTGTCATCGGGCATGCTGGCTTGACAAACTTATGTGGCCATCCATTCCACAATTGTAGCAGCTGGTGGTCCGATCGGGTCCGTTGCATACCATTTATTTGTGACCGTATTCCCAGCACCTATTGCATCGGTGCAGTTCTAATCTCTTCTGCAAAGTGCATTCTACCATGCCGATCCTTATCGCCCCCCTACTTAAAAGTTTGTGCGTGCTCGTTTTGGATGCTCGTACGCTTTCTGTAGTTGTATCTCTCGCTCCAGGTCTGATGGCACTTATTAACCAGTTTCCTGTCGTATGCGCGCCAATGGCCGCTGTGAGTGCTTCTTTAATCTCGCTCTCGGTCATGTCGGCTTCTATTTTTCTTATGTATGTTGTTTCTCTGTTTCTTGTTGCATTGATCGAGCGCACCTTAGGTTGGTGTCTTTTTTAATTGATTCTTTGAGCTGACTTATTTTATTGGTCTGCTTTGCGCATGTTAGCAGCAGTTTCCCTTCCTTGGTGCTGCGCATGGACTTCACCACTTCACTTGCTCCTTCCCCTTTAATATTCACTTTAATACTGTGTAAGACTTTGCGATAGTTTTTTTCCGGCCTTCTACAACTATAGCATAAGTGTCCCTAGGGTGTTCACTTTCCTTCTGTCTATTTTTTGTTGCGTATTTTTGAATAAACACTGAACCATCTTTCGAAATTTGTTCCCTTGTACGCAGTCGACGGTATGTAAGGCTATACGTTTGGCTCGTTTAACTTCGTCTCTTAGCCTTGTTAGCTTTTCCCATATATTACTTTGACCACTTGCCTAATGCTCGTAGGCGCAGCGCTCCGTCCTGAGCCTCGAATGGATGTTGTTTGATCCAAGACTATGAAGTCACCGGTATGGTTAATAGCTCGGGATAGCTTTCCTTGTACGCTTTAGATAGGTTCATGTTATTTAGTTTGTCGTCTACATCGACCATCATTACCTTCACTATCTCATCGTTGTTGTAGACAGGGTTTTCCTGTAGCTTGATTTTTAACGGGTCGAGTTCCTCCTGCCTCTTGGCGATGTTCTCCCATTCTTTTTGGATTCTGTCTTTTTCGCTTTCCTGTTTTGTCTGTGTTGCTTGGTTGCTGTCCTCTTCTTGGCTTTTAATTGGGCTTGTTTGTACGCCTGCATTGCACATGGGCATTGATGAAGTTTCCCATCTATTGTTTTCTAGCCACTGCCTTGTAGTGACCCTATTAAGTGTTTCGCAGTTACTTTGTAGTCTTCCTGTTAATTCTTTAATTACTTTCTGGGTGTTCGGGTTTTCTTTTACCTTCTGTGTCAACTTGTTTGACATAATAGAGATGCCATCTAACGCATCAATTAGCTTACTCATCACGTTTGACCTGCTGTAGTTGCCTGCTAAAAGCTGACTGTCTTCCGTTTTGTCTGCTATCGTATCTATTTCTCCTATGTTACTTTTAGTTTTCAAATTATCCTCCATGCTGCCCCACGAGTACGGGACGAGAAAACGGTCGCTCCCAGGGTGACGCCCATTCTTAGGGGAAGGCATTTATACTATGGGATGCGCCAGGTGCCCCATAAGTTTTTAGAGGTGTTCTCCTCCTTTTTATAGAGGTGTCGTTCTCGTAGGCCGGCCGATTAAGGCAAGCCTCCCCGTCGCGCGTCCTCAAGCAGCGTACCACAGGTACGCCCTCCTGAGGTTGTTGGAGCATGGGCCGCGGTTACAGTATTAAGTAGGAGCCTGGCGTTTAGGCACCCGTAGCTGATATTCCTCTGGGTGCGCCAATTCCCGTTGCACATAGTGCCTCCTGAAGGGTGAGCTGTCCTTAGTTTCCCCTCTCTCCCTCGACCTTTCTGGTATGGGTGGCCCTGCTGGGGGACTGTAGTCCCACAAACATCGCTCTCAGGGTCGTCAAGAGTACTATACCTCCCCACCAATATTTTGCATACTGAGCAAACGAATTATACAGATGATTTTTACCACTAAAAATAAAATATATTAATTCATCTACTCCGCCAAAGACAATTGTTTCCACGAATTTCAAGGAGTTTATGAAATACTTTGTGGTAACTGCGACAAAACCTAAATAGACCAATGGAACAGAGAAATATTATATGAACACTTTCTCCGTACGTACGGGAGACAATTCTTCAGTACTTGTTAAACATAATAAAGTCACAATTGGCCACTTCTAAATCAAAGACCCTCGATTCTGTTTCTTATACCGATATTGGAATTATTCGTGGAGAAACTGAACCAAAGGAACACCCTTAACGCCCCATCTTCGAAACAATGGTCAAAGTTTACTCATAATTTGAAAACTGTTAATTATTTCACGTCATTAAGGTTTTTAACCAATGTCTTGGAATAAAGAACGTAAACATGGAAAACGGAACAAACGATTCGGCAAAAAATAAAAACAGAAATTAAGAGAAGAGCTCAATTAAAATTCGACTATGTAAGACACCTAGCAAGATCCAAATACAAGTGGAACACTAAAGTAATTCATTAGAGATCATGGTTGAGACAATCAAACAGAGAACGACCAACAGAGAGATGGTGTGATAATATCAAAATGGATGCACAGGAAAGAGAAAATTGGAAACATTTATCGGGTTTTGGAATGCTAGAGAGAAAGAGAGAACTGTAATTTGGTAAACGGTGTGGTAAAACAACATTTGGGCGTATTTTTGAGTTCTCTTCATAAATGGAACGAGACACTCCAAAATATCGCCACTGTTAATGGAGATTCCCGCTTTTAGCCCGTCAAAATCACATTCTCCGCTTTCACAACAACATTGGATTCATCTGTTTGCCTTTTCAGAAGCAGAAGATTCCATTGGTAGGAATTGCTTTTGAGTTTTGATCACATCGATTGCTCATTTGCATTGTAATAAAACCACATTAGCTGTCGATCGGATACATAAGAATAAAGTGTGCTTCATTTTGGTTACCTCTCTTATATTTAAAGATTTATGGTCCCAGAAAACTATTTTTTAGCCCGTTGTTTGAGAAATTTGTTTCTTATGGCAATTTTAATACAAGTGATGTTTTGATTCCAGAAGATTGTTTGATCTGGGTGATAGTGGTGTGTTGTTTTTTTAAATGTTATCTTTTTCGTCGACGTGCAATTCTATATCTGTTCTTATGCGATTTTCAGCTATGCAATGTATTTTTGTACGCTACCACCAATACCATCAATAAAACAATCTTTCAGTGACATTTTTGGTAATTCATTTCTACTGAAATCAAGTGTAGACTAATAGTAACTGAGAAACTATGGTTGGTAGTTTCTATTTTATATGAGTGTTGTCATCTGAAGGACAAAGCGATGCGGTAAAAGATCAAATTATAAATGGTTATTCAAGTAGAACTTTAGGACTTTTTTCCCGAATAAAACACAAACTATTGAAACAATCTAAATTTTATTGGTATCAGTGTAAAGTGTAGACTTAACTGTTACGTATGAAGTATAGTGTGGGCAAATGGCCTATACAACTTTTCTGATATGCAGCCATTCTTTTAGAAATGTTCTCATGATGTTTTCCCATAACTGTGGCTTTATTTTAGCAGTTGTATGTCTGAAGTTCTCTTTTAGCCCTAAAATCGTACCAGAAGAAAAAGTCTAAAAGGATAAATTGTAACAGCGCGGGGGCCAATCAATGGTTCTGTTATATGGAAACCACATATTATTCAAGTTCAAAATATTTGGTTTAGTTAAAAGAAAGTTGTCTATTATCTTCTGATAACGTACACTATTGACAGTAACAACGTTGTCAGCTTCGTCCTCAAAAAAATATTTTTTGCAAAAATTTACATCAACCTTTGTGTTCTCTAAAACTGCTTACAAATATACGGTGGTTCGGGGTGAATTTTTGAGTCAGTTGGATTTTGTACACCTATAAATGTAGCTTTTTTGTTAAAATGCGTTGCATAGTGTCTTATGAAACATTCCAGTTGCTTTGCACGGCAACGAAGTAACGTGCTTGGTCTTTTATACACACTATCACTTACTCGAGCACCATTGTTACCCGAATTATCTCCCTGGCGGTTAATACATTGTTGCAAACGCTGGAACCAATTTTTAAAGCATAGCGAATCAGGTATCGCCAAAACAGGTTTTGAACGCATCAACCGACGTCGAAAATCGTTGTTCACGCAGTTTGATCTTCACGCGTGGGAACAAAGACAAATCGTTAAGGGCGAAATCATAACTATGCGGTGGATGACTCATCAATTTGACGTTTGAAATTCTCAAAAAGGACGTTGTTTGCGTCGATGTGTGTGAGTTCGCATTGCCATGGTGATTTTGGTAGTTTTGGGATCCTTTGAAACCACGGATTTTCCAAAAAAAAAAAAAATAAATGCAGATGACTGTTTGCTTCGAAGCGCTTCGAGCGCGAACGACATATTGGGTTTGGCTCATCTTGGAAGACGGTCTACTGCTCAAACCCATAAATTCAGGATTCGTCACCTGTGATGCTGTTGTAAATGGTATTTGAAACACAGCTATTTCTTAAACATTTTTTTCGACCAATTGACACCAGCCTTCTTTTTGAGCGAATCTTAAGTTATGTGGGATCCCATGCGCACAAAGATTTTTCACGGTTAAATGTGCGTGCAATATCAAATGTATACTAGTCATATTGGATAAAATACCTAAATTTCACAATATATCACATGGCGATCTTGCTTTATCACTTTGCGTACAGCATTGAGGTTTACCAGTACCACAGCCGATTTTGGACGGCCTTCTTTAAATTCATCCGCCAGTGAATTACGACCACGATGAAATTCATTGAACCAACGATGTGCCGTGGCCGTGTGGGAATTCATCACCGAAAGTCGAAGTGAGTTGGCCGACGCACAGTTGTTGAGATAATCCACGTCGAAAATGAGGTTAATTTTCAACTTAATAAAAACAAAATAAATAACGCCGTATGATAAAACATTCTGAGTACGTGTCAAATTGTGTGATGCAAACCTCAGATCACATCTAACACACGCAGGGCTGCCAATATGCCATAGATATCCTGCACCCCACGTATATACGTATGCTCTTTGTAAATTGTACTCAAAACTAGTTTTCATTAGAAATAACCTTAACTGTTATTTTGCTTTAGAATATATTTGAATATACAACTGATAAGTAAAAGTTACGACTGTGAATTGCGATTAAAGGAATGCTTTATTTTGACGTTTTTTTTTCACGTTAATCAATAAACGGAAACATTAAGAATTCATTACAGCGAGCCTGCATGAAACGAGTATTTTGAAAAGCTCCTACACTAGAATTAGAACTTTTGTTTACGACTTGCAACTAATTTATTGCGAATATGTAAATCCAAAGGCGTCTACACACGCGCGGCAGGTTAATTTATGGCCTGCTGGTCGCTTCACTTTCGTTGGGTTCTGGCTGCGAAAAGCGTGTCTGAATATTTGCACATTGTCCTTGCTTATGCAAAGAGATTTTTTGCGGTTTCGCCTAATGTTAGACTTAATGAGGCAAACGGCGCCAAACGTATAAAACCCAACCACATTTTTAGCATATTTTAAAGTGGAAGACGATCGCCTTCAACTGGGGCAGCTTTTTCAGTTGAAACAGCTGTTGCGTTTGAACTGTCCACCAATTTTCTCTGCCTTACCTATCTGTAATAAAATGTTAGCTATGGTCTATCGATGATTTCTATGTACCAAATTGGCAAACAATTTGATAAGTACTCATCACAAATGATCGTACAAGACGTTTTATGCCTTCATAACAATCCGTTGCAACTGTGGCGGTCAAACATTAAGAAAGAAAAATAAAAAACTCCTACAGATTTGATCTCACCGATTTTTGAATATGGGACATGAGTGGATCTGATTAACTTTGGGTAAAACATTTTTTCTCAATTTTTTTTGACTGTGGGGAATCCCGCCATCCGACTTTGTTGACAAAAGTTCTTAAGGAGCCTCTCCAATTTAACTAATGCTCTAATAGAAAACACAAATAAAAAACGTTATAAATTTCCCCAACATGTATTTGATGACTGCGAAAGAATTGTCATAGAAGATATTTGAAATTCTTATGTCTTACTACAATACAGGATGCGAATATAGCAACAAACAAAATTAAAATTTTATGATAAAACATGAAATCGGGCAAATATAATTTTTTTATTAGTTTAGCCGCATAATTATAATCTAATTGATAAAAGTAATAAGGAAATTTGATGATATTGTGTATGGCCCGAAGGGGATGTAGGCGTTACTATTTCCCTAATAAAACATGGAAGTCAGTCTTGGATCATGAATTGCAGTAACCTGTGGCTATTCTCGCTGTAATATTCTTCCGACTGCTGGCTAGTTCAGAAGTTGATTTACTAGGTTGTTTGTGTATCCCCCGAGATTGTTGTGGTATGTGGTTGTGGTTCGTTGATATATTCTATTCCCAAGTCTTTGTGCAAGGTTTGATTATTGATATATCATGATGCGTCTAAGGGTAGCGGGTAGATACTCCTTTGGAATTCCGGTGAAGGATAGATATACTTCAGGGAAGCAACCCTACCCACGCGAGCCTCGACTTTTCTCCACTTCCTAGAATCGGGAGAAAGCCGTGTCCCAACCCTAATCCTGCCCTTAACCTATTTTCCTTCCTATGTCCTATTCATATGCCAAGACTACTGGCCATAGTAGTGCATTAGGCCAAATTCCTCCAATATGAAAATACATCAGAGTAAACGGGCTTTAGTCTCCGGCAATCTTAAAACTACCACCCCAGGACAGCGAGTGGAGCAGTGAGAGGATGGAGGATGCTAAGATGCCCTGGGTTTGAACAGGCTGTTGTAGAAAGACTAAAAGCGCATAGACAACGGAATTACTTATTAGTACTTATAATGTAAAAACTCTTCTAGGAGAAGAATTTGAACAAGGGTTAAAGAAAATGAAATTGGATATAATTGGCTTAAGTGAAGTTAGAAGAAGAGGAGAATATATTATTCCTCAAAGGACAAGAAGAAAAGAGTGAAGGCAAAGTAGGGCTCCTCATACACAAGAAAGTGAGTACAGTGAGTACAAATGTCAAAAACTTCAGATTAAAAAAGATCAATTAAAAGCCATGCAAGTTTATGCATCCACCAGCGATTATAAAGACGGAGAAATAGAACAACTTTATGAAGAAATAGACGCATGTATTGCGGAAGATCCTACAAAATATCTATTAATTATAGGAGACATTAATGCTAAAACTGGACAGAAGCAGAAAATAGTAGAAAACTGCATTGGATATAATGATATATACAGAACAACGGCAGCTATATGCCATGAATACATTTTTCAAAAAGAAACTAAAAAGAAAATGGACGTGGCGCAGCCCAAATGGACAAAACAAAAATGATATTGACTTTATCATATCTTGTGATAAACAAATAGTGAAAAATGACACAGTGCTTAATACAATAAATCTTGCAAGTGTTCATAGATTGGAAAGAGGAAAAATAAATATTAACACCAGAAATAAGAGAGTTAGAAGTACACAGAAACAAATAATAGGATAGAAGGCAGACATATATCAGCATATAAAATAGAACATGCAAAAGAGTTGAGAAAGAAATTTGTAGAAAGCAATTTTCAAGAGAAAAATAATTTAGAAGAACGAAGCAAGCAAATAACAAATGCAATTATAGAAGTATCATCCTTAGAAACACAAAATAATAAAAAATGCTTAGTAAGATCACAGAAAACACAAAAATGCTGTTGAAATAAAGAAGATATTTAACACAAATCGGAAAGAAAATATCGAGGTTCTTGGGAAAATTAATAAAATAATAAGAAAGGAAATGAAAAATGATTTGAAAGCATGGCACGAGCAAAAATCAAAATTAGAGAGAAGAATAAAACTGGGTTACGCTCCATTTGGGAAATGGGAGATATTCTAACAAATAAAATAAAACGAAATGAAACAAAATTATTTAATTAACATATCATCCCAGTATTGACTTATGCACCAGATACTTTGACCGCAAGAAACAAACAAATGTAAAGAGTAGCTCAAAGATCTATGGATCCGGAAATGTTAAAAATATCTTTAAGCGATAGGTGGACAAATATTAAAATTAGACAAAGGATAAAAGGGGAAGACGTAATTCAAGTGATACTTAAATTAAAATGGTTATGGGCGGGGCATATTGCTCGTAAAAGATAATAGATGAACAAAGAAGATAGTCGAGTGGAGACCGTAATTGGGAAAAAGAGAAAGAGGAAAACCGCTTTTAACATAAAAAGAACAGCCGATTATAACTGGATAAGAAAGCAGGGAGATTATTGGGGGGGGGGGGGTACATTTGTGAAAGGATAGAGATATAGGTATGATGATGATGGTGCGTCTGCCATCATTTGAATAGTTTTTGACTGGAATCTTTGTAGTATTTAGTATTTGAGGGCTTTGAACAATCTCAAAGCCTATACTACGTAAGATCATATAGTTTTTAGTGTGGCTTTGTATGTTAAAATATTGTTTGTGGAGAAAAACTGCAAGTGACGTCCAAGCACATTTTTTTAACTTTAACCAATTGTTTATTTTTGGCTTTAATATGATTCCTCCAGGTGAGTTTTTGGTCCAAGAGTAACTCAAGATATTTAACTTCAGCCTTGACTGGAATAAGAGCATTATTTATTATGATTAGGGTACATGCGACACAAGTTACTTAGCTAGATATATTATGGTTTACTACCACCATCTTGTAACGGGTTGAGGTAATTTTGAAGATATAGCGAAGCTGATTCTTGAACAGACAGAATGGTGGTGCAATCGGCAAAGGTGGCGATGGTAGTATTTTCTGTAACTGGAGTATTGTATGTGTATATCAGTGGTCTCAATACATTCCTCTGGAGAACCCCGGAGTCAATGTTGTGGCAGCTTAATAGTCAGCTGCTGATTTGTACTTGAAAAGTTCGTTAAATTAAATAGGATTTTAATAGTATATCAAGGTGCCTTGATAAATTTTGTTTGAGTTCATACAACACACTATTGTGCCATACTTCGTCAAAGGCCTGTTATATATCTAGAAACCCTCATGTCACGCTATTTTTTTTCATGCTTTCCATTATTTTATTAACAATTCGGTGTCTCCGTTGAATGGTTGAATGATGTTCTCTAAAGCCGAATTAGTGTGACACAATTATCTGGTCTAAATTTTTGACATATTGGGCAGCTTATTGGTCTATATGACTGTGAATGCGTTGGTGCTTTGCCAGGTTTAACAATCATAATAATTTGGGCATATTTTCACTGTACGGAAAGTAGCACAATCTTAGTGTACTGTTATAGATAGTTGTTAATAGTACTAAGGCTTTTCTGGGAAGATCATTCAGCATTTCACTTACAATCACGTTGTAGTCAGAAGTTTCGCGGGTATTTGATGACGTATTTCTTTTCTTACTTCAGCTGGTGACGAAGCTTTTACAGGTAATAATAATTGACACGGTGCGTTGATATGCGCTTAATTCAACTTCATCGTAGTGGATATGAGACTGAGGGGTTGCGAATACTTGCTTGAGGTGTTCAGCAAAAGCTCTGCTTTTTCTTCACCAGATCTGACCCAACTCCCATATGTTTGTGGGCTTTCTCGGTTGTTTAGTGGCTTTTCATACTTCGTGATCTTCTTTAAACAGATTTGTAATAAAATGTCTGAATGTTTTATTTTGTCCTTCTCTCAGTATTGTTTTTGTAACTGATACGTGAGATTGTTGTAGTTAGTTTTGTCTTCATTGATTTAGGTGGCCTATTTGGGGTTGTAGGTTTGGCTTGCTAGGCTGCATCTTGTATCAATTTGGTCAGGTATGGATTGCTTCGTCGAGGTCGAATGTCGAATGCAAAGTTTTGCAGTACTTTCCTTACTAATAACTGTAGTAATAATTGTTATTATCATTGGTGAGTGATCGGAGGATAGATCTTTAATCAACTTATACGTATATTTCAGCTATTCCACTCGTGACTGCAAAACCGAACAGATCAGGTATCTTGTTTATGTCAGCAGGCCAGTATGTTGGTTTACCTGTTGTTAGGTAACTGAAATTATATATTTGTGTTGTGCACGATAAGTTTTTCCTTTTGGATTAATTAGTCTAGATCCCCAGACTATGTGTTTTGCGTTCCAGTCTCCACCAGTAACGAATTTGGTTATCTAGAGTTCTAAGTGAGGCTGTCTATTACTGATCAAAAAATATTTTACTTACGTACTTTTGTGCAATTTTATGATAACATTATATCGCTGTGACAGTGAATTTTTTGTAATCTGCAGAATTATTACATAAATAAATAAACTTCTATTAATCAGATAAGGATATATGAATCCACCCATTTATATTTGATCTGACTCTTCTATTTGTAGAACTATCAACGAATAAGATATAGATCTTAAAACATGTAGTATAAAGATTGACAGCCTTTACTCTTGAATGCATGGTTGGTCTTGAAACTTATGTTCCTGTAAGCGCCCTTAGTATTATTATATTCCCCCTTTTCTTCTCTCTTCCCTTGTCTCAGCATATATTTTCTCCATGTTCCTCCATTGCTCTCTAATTTGAGTTTTTGCATCTATGTTCTTCCGCGTAATTTTCGCATGTCAAAAATTTTCTTCTACCTGTCCATGATTTCCATTCTGTTGTTTTTCGAATTTTTCCATATATATTTTGTCATATGCCCTGACAATCTCTATTTTGTTCTTGTTATTGTCTTCAGTATATCGTTCATTTTTGTTTGACGCCTAATTGGTCGTTTATCCTTAATAGGGATACTCAATACTACTTTCCTAAAGTTTCGCTGAGTTTCTTGCAGTTTATGCATATTTTTTTCCGTTAAGGTCCAAGTCTGTGAACCGTATTTTAATGCAGGGATTATGCATTGTTCCGATAGAATGCATTTCTAAAACAGTCCATTCTGGACGTATGGCGGTTTAAATCGGATATTTTTGTCTAATAGACAATTTTTGGAAAATAATAGACCCACAAAACCCTCGACAATTCTATGAGCGATCTTTCTCCAGTCAGCCTGTAACTGTTTCGTGTGCTGTTACGAAATTTGACATCCTAGAACCAGACTTTTTAAGGAAGCAAGACGCGCGATGACTGTTACATCTACCCGCTATGTTGCGATGTTACGGAATTTCCTGGAGCCTGGGCTCTACTAACATGAAAATACACCACTGTGGTTCCAACAAGATGGCGCTACTGCACACTCGGCGAGCATTTCTTGAGAACCTCTGGGACAAATGTTTCAGACTGTCTCATCTTATTACATGGTGGCATCTCATGGTGAGCTAGGTCACCAGATCTGCCCCCTTATAATTTATTTTTGTTGGAACACCCGAAGTCTTCCACCTAAGACGGTAGGACTATTCGTCCATTCTCCGTTTCCTTTTGAAGCAAACAATTCTTTTTCCTGGGGTGAATTTTCTGTCTAATTTTTCTGATGAGTTTTTGCTTCCTTTATATTACCCTGTCCATTGTTTTCTCCTTCCAGTCCTTAATTTTCATATTTCTTAGATTTCCTTTTAATAGTTCGTACCATCTATTTCTTGGTTTGCTCGTATCAAGTTTTCATCTTATTATTTCTTTAATTATTCTCAAATCTCCCGCTTTCAATATGTACAAGTTATCTTATCCGCTGTGCCTTCATTATCTTCACTTTGTTCTTTCCTTCCATAATTTCAAAAATTACGTGATTTATGTACTGCATGTGATCTCTGTTTTCAATTCCTTTTATTCCGTTATAGTTCTTAATACTTGCCTTTTCAATACTCTTAATTTTATTTCTTCTTTTTGTATTGGGTTCATTATTTATGCATCATATAATACCAGTGTTCTAATTTAGCTTTTATGAATTCATATTTTATTTTTTATGTTAATTTTTTGCCTTCTAATGTCTCTATTTACGTAGAATGCTCTGTACCCCATTTGAATTTTCTTCTTTGTTTCTTTACTGATACCATTATTATATGTTAGTTGTATCCCCAAATAGTTTTAAAATCGCATTTTTTAAGGAATAATTTTTAGTTCATTGATGTTATCTATTGTTCCTCTATGGAATTTTATATTTTTTACTTTATTTTTATTTATTGCGAGTTTTAGTTTTCTTTTTCAAACCTATAAAAACTTTTTTAATTATTTAATTTTGTTTTTTTGATATAATGACCGTGCCGTCTGGATAAGCTATGATTTGTACTTCTTTATTTCTAATGCTTTTTCTTATTGTCACTTTTAAAGTCAAATTAAAGAGTGTCGTTGACAGCGCATCTTTCTGGCGGACTTTTGTGTTGATTTCAAATGTTTCCGTTTGTCCTTTCCTTGTTTTTACTGCTGCCTCTGAATTCCTTATTGTTATTTCCTGGTATCCTCCCTTTTTTAATATTTGTAAAAGCTTTTTTGCTTGATTCTATCAAACGCCTGTTCATAATCAATAAATAAGTGTAGTTCAATACCATACTCATAATACTTTTGCAATGTTTAAAGCATAGCATGCAAAAAATGATCACCGATCGCCTTTTCAGTGTATTTTGTGAGTTTTTTCGTGAATATTTTGTATGTAATATTTAGCAGTGTGATTTTTCCGTAATTTTTGCTTTATTCGAAGTCGTCCTTTTTCGGTATCATTATAGTTACTTCCGTTTTCCATTCTTCCTGCATCTTTTTTTGTTTTCATATTTTATTATCAGTTTATATATTGTTTTATGTGATTTATACCTTTAATATTTAAGCACCTCTTCATTTATTTAATCACAACCCGGTGCTGCACCATTTTTTACTTTTTTGATACTAATTTATTCTATTATATTTTTATGTTCGTCTAATTTGCTTCTGTTTTCTATCTTCTATTTCGTTTAACAAGTTACAGAAATGCCTTTTCCAGATATCTTTTATCTTTTTTTTTGTATTCTGCGTTGTTACGCTTGTTTTTTTATGATTTTCATTTTTATTGAGTTAGTCTCTTTTCTGTTTTTATTTGTTGATAAAATCTTTTTGCATTATTATTTGTTGTAATCCACAAAAGCTAAGCATAGATTTTTATTATATCTGAGTGATTTTTCTATCTCGTTTCGTAATTGTTGCATGTGATCCACTGTACTAAATCGTTTTCTAAATCGAGTTCTTTCGGTGGTTGACACAATTTTAATTTTTGGCAAGTCTGTTAGTGATGATTTGTATACCTGACAGGGTAAAACTAATAGGTCTGTAACTTTGTTATAATTTATTACTTTTTTTGTGAATCAAAGCTATAATCGCATTATTCCGGTTCTTGGAGATTTTCATTCCTTCAAAACACACACACACAGCAATATTTTTAGCTTTTTTATGAAAGGTTATTTTGTTTTATTAATTCAAGTATGACATAACTTCTAGGGGTGTATTGGATTTCATCTCTGCGATTGCTTTTCGATCTTTTATGTATCTATATTTGGAGTTTCTTCCGATCCTACATTCAGTATTGTTCTTTCTATGTGTTTGTAGTTTTTGATTTTAGAGGTACAGAGGTAATCATAACATTTTTTACTATTGCGATAATTTTATTTCTATTGTTAAGGGTCTCTCTATCAGTTATTTATAGTTGTTGTTTCTTCCTGATTGTTTTTTCTTAGTACCTTTAAACTTTTGTTTTTTTTGTTTTATATAGTTTTCCTTATATTTATTAATGTCCATTATTATGTATTGTCTGACAGATTTATCCAATTGAATATATTACAAAGGCTTTCTTTGCCCGTGATTTGTTAATTTTGCTTGTTCTTGCATTAGTTTTCTAGTTTTTGCAGTTATTTTTATTCTATTACTTTCTGGTATATCTTTTGCGAGTCTTTCCTGGTATTATCATTGTATTTGTTATTTTTATATTTATAGTATTTATCAAATCTCGTTTTGTTATGTTTGCAGTACCACAGATTTCTGCTAAGTTCTTATTGAGTATTTGTCTGTATATGTTATCTTTTTCTAATAGATTTGTTTGTTTTTGTTTTGTCGTTATTGTTATCTTTGTTCTTATTAGTCTGTAAACGCTGCCGACAGAGAATTTTTTGATCACAGTTGCACTTATTATTATGTGGCAATGTAGTGTTATAACAAACTTAATCTCGTTCTTTGCTTGCCGATTGAGACTTATCCATGTCTACTTTCTATTAGCCTTCTTATTGAAGTATGGAGAGGCAGGCGTGTAAATAGCCGCTCTCGTGGTGCGGTGTGAAAGGTAGTACGGCCCGTTTGGAACGTCAACCGAGAAGGCCCAAATCGTCCCTTAAACGGCCGTCGCTTAAGCGGATGGGGGCGGCTACCGATATCCACCAACGAATATTGCCAAATCGCTCACCTGAATCGGCTTCGGCTTCGGCTTCGTCGGCGATTCCCAGGTGGCCGCATCTGCGTTGCGGATCGGGTTTCTGCGGGTAGCGAATGATTCTTGCGCGTTAAGACACGACCGAATTGGCCGAGCTGCGGTGCGTGAATGAATGCGGGTTGAGACACGACCGAATTGGCCGAGCTGCGGTGCTTGAATGTTGCGGTGTTAAAACACGACCAAATTGGCCGCGTTGCGGATTGCGAATGTTTCTTGCGGGTTGAGACACGACCAAATTGGCCGAGCTGCGATGCGTGAATGTGCGGTGTTAAAACACGACCAAATTGGCCGCGTTGCGGATTGCGAATGTATGCGGGTTGAGACACGACCGAATTGGCCGAGCTGCGGTGCTTGAATGTTGCCGGGCTTCGCGCCTGGCTTGGCGGCAGGTCTTTGCGGGCAATTTGCATTCGCCAGCACCTTTCAAATCAAAAGGTGCCGCCGACGGCGTATGCAGACTTGTCGGCTGAGCAAAAGCCCATATGCCGTTTTGTGTGCGACGGCAAAACGTAGCAGACATCACAGCCGCCAGCATGCCGCCGCGATATAAGCGGTTCAAGGGCGAAAAGGCCGCCACACCAAAGTACGTGTTCATAATAAGTAATTTACGACTTTCTGCATAGTTTACCACAGATTGTTCTCTATCGTCTTCTTAGTTTATTCCAAAATTTTCGATTGATGTTTTATTTTCTTCTTGTTACCAACTTTAGCGTTAAAATCGCCAACAATAATATAAAAATGTGTTTTATTTGTTATTGTGTCCTTTGAGATAGCTTTATAAAACTCCCCAACTTTCTCATTACTGTAGTCAGTAGTAAGGGTGATACAGTGTTCATTTCTATTATGTTTTTTTATAGTCTCTTGATTACTAGAAGTCCCATTACAACTATGTGGATTTGTTTTCTGTTATTCTGGGTCTGTAACAGAACGCTTGGCGTCTGGGTAGCTTAATGTACATTTCTTCCTTTATTCTGATTTAAATTCAACTTATTTTATTCTAGACTTTTATATTCCTTTTTCAAATTAAGTCAATTTTTATCAGTTCTAAGGGTTTCGATATTATACGTGGTTATAGTCTTTTTCTTTGGCAGCCTGATTTTATTCAGGTATTCTTAGTACTATCTGGTTTTTCACCTGTCCCACCGCTGTTTCAGTAGGTGGCTTCCAATCCGCTAGGGACTGAGGCCTGTTGCATTACTACTTGATTCATATGGGGGAAGGCCTTTACCTGCTGCGCTGGTCAGACAGATTAACGAGTACCTGTTAGTCCACCGGAGGTATTTTGTTGTCTTTCTGTCCACCGGCAAGCCGGGTCGAAAATCCTCCTATCTGCCACCTAGGGATGCGCTCCCTCAAGGGCTCTTTACACCACTAATGCAATATTAGGTGGGAGATCGGTAGACACGGGTTCAGTTTCATTATTCGAAGAATATTCAAAACAATTTAATTACCTAAAAAAACTCTTATTAAAATATTTTATATGCATCCCCTCACTCCCCTCAAAATGATTAGCCAAATGTTGCTTTCTGGTAAGAACCCAGGACATACTTTATAAACAAAATGCGTCTTTATCTAATACACTTGGATTATTAATATTTTTATATGATCAGCATCAATTACAAAACCAATAGTTGATTAAAAATGGAACTTTTTATATTCTCTGGAATATTTTTAAATTTATTTCTTGGACGAGAACTTTTCTGAATCATTTTCTTATAGGAGTAGTTGAATTTCAAAAAATACTTACTGGTTTGGCAAAAATTACTAGTAAGGATTAAATCAACTTATTTTATGTATCTATAAAGACACAAGAATGAATCAAATACACACGAATTTAATTTTCACGTGCCGTGCAGTAAACGGAGAGGGCGCGGCATTTGAGCGTTTAGGTGGGGGTACTGGAAGAGGATTTTACAATGTCACGGTAAGAAGTATCCTCAACTGTTGTGCAATAGATTATTACGACAGAAGACGTAAAAGCGCCCAAGACTTAAGGCACAATTTGGGGACAATACTCTTAAGTTGATTGAAGTGTATGGGTGGCATAAACAATTTTTAAGTACAAAAAGCAATTGAAAATGAAGGTCACTCACGTCTTCCGAGGACTAGCATGAGAATTACAGCTGATTAAGTATTGAGGAAATTACTTTGATGGTCAAAATAAGTTACGACAATACTCATTGAGACGTTATCCTTCTTCAGACTAACGTCCGGCTTCATGCAGCTGTCCAAACTAAAAAAAATTATGGTTTTCTAGATGTTAGGTCCTTTACAGGTGAAGAAATGTTTCCTTAAGATTCTGCCATTTGAAGACAACACTCTCGTGAAATAAGGAGTTGAAGTGTGTTTTTTAACAATTGTAAGAAGGGCTTTTGTAAGCATTTTACGAAGTATAGTCGTTGGTTCAACTTAGTAATTTAAATTAACATCCTAGAATAATTCGAATTGCTCCGCTGGTTAGCATCTTGCCTCTTAGTATGGTAAACGTTTTTTATAATCTAATGACATTGTACATTCTTGACTTTTTATTGCACTTTGACCCTCTTAGACTGCTGCGTGCTCTATTTATAAATCACATTTCTACCCGGTGTTATGAGTTTTATATAACTTTGTTTATAGTTTTGGTACGGTTATTGTACACTGAATAGTATTACAACGCATTTATTTTTTGGATATGGCTATTTTGTGATTCTACTTTATGTTTATTATGTGACCTTTCAAAACGTCTACGATAATGGCTTCTATAAAATCTGGAAAACAGTAACTGGTTGTAACCGGTTTCTGTCGGTGTTTTACGCCGAAGGCACTAATTCTGTTATTTTGTATGCTGTTAAAAAAAGCTTTTATAAATATTTTTAATGAGTGGTTACACATTGAAAGTGAAGTGGGATAACATAATTAACGTCACAGCACCGGTTTGTCTAGTGTCACCTGACTTGTCAGAGAAAATGTTTGTTGGTACTTTTAGAAAAATGCATTTTTAAACTTATTATTGAGTTGTTTCTATTTTACATTTTAGTTAAGCACCAAAAAATAATTTATGTTAAGATGGAAAAATAATTTTTATTATTCACAAGGTGTTCCAAAAGTAGTATCCGTTATATTTTGAATGTCAATGAAATAAAAATGAAAATTTTTAATAGTTCCATGTACTATTACAATTTTTTATAATTATAATCAAAAATGGACGTGAACCTTTAGCAGCCATTCTTTTGCTGTACTTGTCTGCACTCCCTCCAGGGAGGCCCAGCTTTTTAGGGTCGATTTTTACTATATCTTATTTCCCATGTATCGATTTCTACTGAAGGATAGTATGTTATAAAGTAGCTATTTAGATCAAAAGGACACCATAGTAAATCACAACTTTCTAGGATACAATTTGATATTGTTTATGCAAGATTTGTAAGCAAATTTGGTTAAAATTTTGCAGGCATCCTTGACAACACTTAATCGTTCAAATGACATTATTTGCAGAAAAAAGTTAAGATTTGAAGAAAATTATAACACAATTAGAAGGAAAATCAATAAAGGTAGGACTGAAAATAAACAAAAATAAAACCAAAACTATTTGCCTAGAAGACCCAAAAATAAAAATAAATAACCGAAAATTAGAAAATGCGAGAAACTATACATACCTAGGACAAAGAGCGACATTAAGCAAAGAAAAGAGAAATATCGAAATTCAAAGACAAATGAGGCACGGATGGGCAGTTTTCACAAAATTATAGGAAATCGTAACAAACAAAGAAATACTTTACACCTGAAAACAAGGTTATATAACCCATGTATTATGTTTGTAATTGCGTATGGCGCACAAACTTGGAGGTTTACCAAATAAACGGTAAATAAACGTAGAACATCTCGGAAAGCTATGGAAAGGAGAATGCTGGCTCTATCATTGCGGGGCAGACAAAGAAACGAATATATAAGAAATAAGACCAAAATAATAGATATAGTAGTAGACAATAATCGTTCAAAATCGAACAAAATGGAGAGAACTTAGGGAGACCTGCGCTCAATTCTGGATGTACTAAAGGTTAAAGAAGAAGTGCGGCATTGAGGTTATTTATTCTATACACGTACTATTTTGCATTTCAATATTTTTTGAGTGAGATGAAAGAGCAGAGATGTAGTATTAGATTTATATGTAAATATTAAATTTTTAGGCATCTCATTTGTTTTTTTGTCACAATGCATGTTTAAAAAGTTTGACGAATTATCCAATAACTTAATAGTAGCATTGGACAGATCCGCGCACATGTACATGACTACCTAGAGTCATATGTGACCGTTATGGTAAAACCGCTGCGAGATGTGGAATATTCAAGGTTTGTATAAAAAGTGTCGGGAAAAATTTCGGAAACAGATTTATTTGAGATATTGTTACAATACCTCAAAAGTCTTCAAAGTACATTTTTGAGCGTTGACACACTTTTGCCAGCGGCTTTTCCACGACTCGAAGGCTTTCTGGTAGGCGGATTCCGAAACGTCCTTAAGGGTACGCGTGCAAGCTTCTTTGACGGCACTTAGGGTCCCATGGTGGTGTCTTTTGAGGGCTCTTGGGTCGATAACATGTTCCCTAGCAACAGGTTCGTCCGTAAAATTTACATTGCTCCAATCTCGGTCGATATTGTCCTTTGCCCAAGCGTGTCGCTTTGTCATATAATTTTTACCTAACAAAGGTTTGTTCACTGAACTACGGCATTTGATATCATGCACACGGAGATGGGTTTGGATAGCTACGTAACATATACCTATACCTTCTCTTTCAGTTTGCTGCTCTTTGACGCAATGTTAAGCCCGACTTCTGCGAAAAGACGTTCACTATATGTTTTTTTGACTTTAGGGGCACTTTGCCTATCGAGTCACGTTCCCGTAAGTTATCGACGTTTTTGTCTGCTTATATTGCTGCACAGACTTGCTGATGAATGTTTTCGACTTGTTAATGTACTTAGCAATCGTTGCATAAGACTTTTTTGGATCTTTTGGATGGGTACAGAGAAACACAGCTTTATGGTGCTTTACGCGTTTCTCTAGCAAAAATTCAACGCCAACTGAATCTTTTGTGACAAAGCATCGAGTTCAAAGGTTCCCTATCGACTTACAAAAGAATTGTGGCGATACTTTCCACTAACTGCTAATTATGCCGAAAACGCTTTACTTAACTGACTGTAGTTAGTCAACGACCTCTTTGCTTTTTCTGTCTTACCTTTCTTTAACGCTATCAGTGAAATGTCAGCAAATGTCTTGTATACCCTATGTAAGCAGCTAGTCCTAGATCTTGCTTAATGATACGAGACATCGAAGTTTTGGAAATTTTTATCTCCCGAGTTATAAACTTCTACTTAGAAATAGTTGTTTAATTCGGGCACCACGGCTTTGATTGCCTGAACAGTCCGAACTGTATGGTATATAATCTTCTAAATCTTGGACACGTCCAGCCCCAATAAACAATTTTATATACACAAACATTTGGCTAATGCCAAGAGGATGCGGGGTTTTAAAAATTACACTTTTTTCAATCACTGCACTCTATCGGCAAATAATAAAACTTGGAGACACAATGTAATCTATAACTTTAAAACATTGTAGATGCATCTTGATGATGCTGTGTAAAGTTAAGATAGGTTTGATTTTCTAACACTATTTGATGGACTTCTAAAAACAAATATTATTTTTTAAGCTATTATTCGAAAATCGTTATCGCTATTTTTTATACAAATGTGGAGTAATAAATATCTAAATTTAGTATTTTTACAAATATGTTCAGTCTCTTATTTTCGGGAATAATTTTTTTATATCAAGTTTTTTTTAAAAAGCAGTAGTAATCTTTTCTCACTCTTTTCCGCCTTCTGTCTTGGTTCTTTGCACTTCTTTATGAGTATCATAACGGTGTATTAGTTGAATCTTTGATTAGATTTGCATGTATCTTTGAAAACCGTTTTTTGGTTTTTTATCATTCGTCTGTTAGTAAATTATTAGTATACATGTGATCAAAATATTGCTAACGTGTAATTATTTCTTGCTATATGGTTTTATTAGTTTTTGTTTATATTATACTTTGTGCCTGTGTCTAGACACCGTTGTTTTTCTTAGTATTTAAAGTTATTTCACTGATTTCAGGTATCTTATAAATATCCTCCTGTCTATTCCTTATTTTTAATCTTTATCTATTTCTTTATTTATTGATTGAAATTTTCAAATAGACGTTCGGTTTAATTTTTTAGCATTTATAATTTCTAAATTCTCCAGACTATTGCTGCTTAAGTTGAGTATAACTTTTCCTAATTTTAATTAATATTTAGACAATAAGTACGTCTTTTTATATCCAATTTTAAAACAGATTAATCAGATTCACTGCAGTTTTTGTGAACAAGAGACAAGATGTTTATCTTTACTTTCGTTATAGACATTTTTATATACTTTCTTTTTTATTTACAGCATTTGGCAGTTCAACAATCAAGTGTTATACATGACAGTTTTGATATAGAATAACTATAACGAATAGTACATTCATTATCTGTGGTATGACTTAGGTTAGCTGGAAGCTGCGTGTGTTTCATGGGGGCAGACAATGGCGGCCTCTGTCGATTGTGTTGATGGTCTAGTCTTCTAGATATCTTGTGGGAGTTTTCTCTTTAGTCTTCTATGGATGGTTCGCTGTCCGAGATTGTAGTGTGCTGCGCCAGTGCAGTTGTTCATAGTAGTAATAAAATTCCTGGTGGTCGTGATGATATATGTTTGAACTGGTGACACTCCAAGTTCTTGATGTAATTGAGCATTGCGGACAAACTAGGGAGCATTCACTGCAATTCTCAGTACTTTGTTTTGGTATCTTTGTAGTTTTAGGAAATTCGTCTTGGATGTTGTGCTCTAGATTGGAGATGCATAGAGAGCTAGTGGTCGCAGAAGACATTTGTAAAGAAGGATGGTGCACTCAGGTTTAAGGGGAATGTTGCGGTTTATGATGGGATAGAGGTGTCTGAGTCGGTTATGGCATTGAGCTAATTTATGATGACGTGATAACTCCAGCTCAGTCTAGTGACAAGAAACACCCCTCGATAGTTAACTACCAAGTCTTTAGGTGACCATGGTATGACTTGTCCGTCTATAGTAAGAGAGGGGAAATTGGTAAATCTTCTTAATGTGAAGATTTTGCATTGACATTTGCTGGGATTAATTTTTATGTTCCACTCTTTAAGCCATTTGCAATATTTATCTGTTGCGTTTTGTAATTGTTCGATTGCTATCTCTAGGTCGGTATTTTGCGTTATCATGACCGTATCATCGGCGTATGTGGCTAATGTCGCGGATATGTTTGATATATTCGAGGTATAAATATTAAATAGAAGTGGCCCTAAAATGCTCCCAATCTTATGATTTTGGTTTCAGAGATTACACCATTGATCTTAACAGCGAAGGTGCGGTTTTCCAAGAAAGAGAAAGTGATAGCTTGCAAGTATCGTGGGATTTCATAGTCTAAGAGTTTTTTTCTTGAGGCCTTCTACCCAGACCTTGTCAAAGAAATGGGTGATGTCTAAGAAGACTGCCGTGGTGTAGCATTTATTTTAAAATCCTGCTTCAATGTGTTCGCTAATCTGTTGCAATTGATGGCAGGTCGAATGGCCTTTTCTGAATCCGAAGCGAAAGGCCGGGAGGATGAGAAGTGCATTAATAATTTTGATTAGATTTTCGAAGTTTTATATTTTAAAATCTTATATTTGCTATATATAGAATAAAAGGTAGGAGAGAAACTATACGTTTTCTTTTGTTCTTTTTTGTACTTTGGAAGCATCTGAAGTTGCTAGCGCTTTTTAGCTCTACTTTAAATATAAATGTATTTAATTAGTAGAGTTACTTTTATTTTGTCAATTATTTGCTAAGAGGATTTATTTTATGCTGGTAAATGTTTTGTAATCTGCAAAGTATTATACTTAAGTATATACAAACCCTGTGTGATAAATATTAACTTACCCCGCTTTGGCAAATACATATATCCAATTTCTGCTTAATGTATTTTCTATAACTTTGAAAATTTTCTGGGTTTTAATTCATTTGTATCTGTATATTTCAAAAATCGCAAATATCTTATTCTATTAGTAACAGCTTGTCAAATAATTCGCTTACTTATCCATTTAAGCATCAAATAATGAACAAATAAACGTTGCTTATCGACAAGAATAGTCTTTAGCATCGAGCTACAAGTTTTAAAAGGTAACATATATTCTCAAGATATTGTAAAGTGAACACTTGTTTCGATCTCTTTTTTGATTATTTGTCATAAATGATATAACGAGAACTTCTGATGCAACGAAACAAAAGAAATTCTCGCTTCATAACAGACACATAAATTGAGAAATGTACAAAATGCATCCAACCCCTAATACAGTTATTCAAGTTCCTCTAAAGACAGAGGATAAAATTGACCCGCAAACACCATACATCATGCAGCTACGTCAATCAGTTATGAAAAACAGACCTTAGTGGAAATTATCCACTATATATTAAAATCAGATTTGTTGAAAAAAGAATAGAGAAGAAATTGGCATAGAATCAAGTTTTTAAAGAATTGTTCCGCAAGGTAATAATGGGCATCACACAAATATTCAACGTTGTCTTAGTGTTGCCTCTTCTTCTTAAGGTTCCTATTTGGTCGGGTATTGGCAGGCATTCTGGCCACTAATATTTTATTGACTACTAATTCTGTTGTATTCTTGTCAAACCACGTTCTTAAATTTTTTAGCCATGACATCCTCCTTCTGCCAGGTCCTCTTTCCCTATAGTATATTCTGTAGAAGTTGAAATCAACTGGCGTTTTGTATAATATGGCCTATACATTCGAGTTTTCGTGCTTTTACTGTACTCAATATCTCTGTATTCTTTTGCATTCTTTGAAAACTCTCAACGTTTGTAATGTGTTCTGTCCAGGAAGCTCTTAAGAGCCATCAATACAGCCACATCTCAAAGGTTTCTAGTTTCTTACTTGTGGTTTCTGTTAGAGTCCATAATGTTGCTCCATATAGTAGTACGCATAACACATAGCAATGTAATAATTGTATATTTGTGGCCGGGGTCACATAATAACTTTTAAATATTGAGTGCGCACTATTAAATGTTGCTCTTGTTTTTTCAACACGTTCTCTCTTTATTGGGACTTATCCATGTCTACTTTCTATTAGTCCTTTTCTTGCAGTATATGTTAATAATAAATAAATTTGCTTTCTGCTTGGTTTACCAGGGTTTGGTCCTTTGCCGTTTCTTTCATTTGTCCCAAAATTTTCAATTTATGTTTCATTTTCTTCTCGCTTAGGAACCTTAGCGTTGTAAACGTCAACGATAGTGTACAAAACTGTTCTATTTGTTGTTATGGTTTTTGGGATATCTTCATATCAATCCCTAACATTCTCATTGCTGTAGTCAGCAGTAGGAGCATAAACTTGAGTTATTTTTGTGATATTTGGAAAATGACATATTTTATTTTGATTTGGGCTTCCTGTGACTCTTATGAGTTGTGGATAGCGTAATGCATATTTCTTCCTTTCTTCTTACTTCACTTAAATTTATTACATTTTAGACTTTATCTTTTATCCCTTTTTGATGTTCAGTCAATCTTTTATTAGTTCTAGGCATATGGACATTATACGTAGCTATGCTCAGTTTCTTTTTGCAACTTTGTCTTACTGGGGTATTTTTAGCGCCCTCTCATTTTTCGCTGCCTTGAAGGGTGGCTTCTAATCCGCCGGGGACCGACAATTGTTGCGTAACGTCTTGATTCATACAGAAGGAGTATGGTCTTAACTCGCCACGCTAGCCAGACGGGATGATGAGCATCCGTTGGTCTATGAAAAATATTTTATTTTCCTTACACCCACTGGCAGTCAAGTTGGGCATACCCCTATCCACAAGCTAGGCTCTCTAAGGGTTACATGCTCCCTGAGGAAATTTATGGTACAGCAATATAACAAAACGAGATTTGCTAGAAACTATAAATAGGAAAATAACAAAAGTCATAAAAATACAGAGTGACGGAACAAGAAATTTAACTGCAGAAATTCGGAAACTAATATAATAACAAGCAGAATTAGCAAATCAATGAAAAATAGAAACTTTTGAATATATTCAACAGAACAAATCTGATAAACAATAAAAAAATAAAAATGGACATTAATAGATATAACGGTTACTTAATAAAATAAACAAATAAGAAAGCGAAATCCTCGGTCATTAAAAAGAAAAACAAACAGAAAGCTACAACGAATCAACCAAATATAAAAGACCGACAGAACGACCATAACGAATAGAAATAAAATTATCAAAATAGGGGAACAGGAAAAGCTGTATACCTCTAAAATCAAAAAACTACAACATATATAGAAAGAATAATATTAAATGTAAAATTGAAAGAAATTCCTGATATAAATATCGAAGAGATCAAAAAAGTTTACAATCAGGAACTGGAATCACACAATTATAATTTTAATCTACAAAAAAGATAATAAATCATATCTACAAAATTACAAACTATTAGTTTGCTCTGATAGGTCTACAAATAATTTACTAAAATCATTATCAATAGACTCATCAAATTAGAAATGTATTCACCATCGAAACGAACTGGATTTAGAAAACAGTTTAGTATATTGGATCACATACAACTGAACATAATAAAGAAGATCTATGCCTAGTTTTTGTGAGTTAAAACAGATTATTATAATCATGGGCAATAATCGAATTATTGGAAAATTATATTAATCTCCTTGAAAACGCACTACAAAGAAATAAGTATAATAACTATGAATACAAATATAATTCGTATAAAAATAAACAAAGGGGCGATGCTATGTTAGACATTATTATAGAAGGAAAGAGGTTTGCTGATGATGGGATGTACCCTGAAAAAATCCTAATGAACTTAAAGACAAGCTACAGGACCTTCAACAAAAATCGAAAAAAATAGGTTTAACAATAAACATTACTAAAACAAAGGCAATATACAGTCTCTTAGATAGTGATAAAATTCGGATCAACCGTGAAAATAGTCAACCAATAATATATATGTCTAGTACAAACTATGTGATTACATTAAGAAATTCAATATATGTTTAGCGTAGAAAAACGTTTAGAAAACTGAACCAAATTCTAAAACACAAAAATAAAAATTTATAACTCCAATTCTCAACTACAGATTTGGATCTTAACGCAAGAAGCTATTCATGAACTATAGGGTCCGGCAAAATAATTTCTCCTATTTTTGGTAGACGGCGCTCGAGTCCTATATCGTTGAGCACCACAAATGTGACACTTGTGCGGACAAACATTTAGACGATATCTTCAAAACTGGTTGGTAACTAAATGGCAAGCATTGTTCTGTGTGATGGTACAATAAAACATCGAGTAGAATTTATCTTATTTTTATTATTGCTGCTTCCGAAAAGAGGAGGTTATTCTCCTAGATTCCTATACAGATAACTCAACGACACATAGAAAGAACAGTATTGAGCGTCACTACTAAGGACAAAAAGACAAACAAAAATAAAAGTTGTACTGGAGGCAATCACAAGAACAAAATGCAGATAGCAGGATTTGTGGCTAAAATAAATACGGATCAATAGACTCGAATAATCACAGTAACCCAGGGGGAGCCTGGTGGCGAATAGGGAAACACCCTTCTTCTAAGAGAGGTAGGAGTGAAATAAAATAGCTTTCGGGGAACAACAAGTCTTCACCTACGCGCAAGGCAAGCGTGGTGAGGTAGCGCCAAAACTCCCTAAACCAATCATGAATCAACAAACAATATATATGCCCCCAGTCTCCGGCGATTCTATTCGGCCCAACTATGACAGCGGCCAGACAAGCAATGGTGCAAGAGGTGCTAGGAATCACCAAAACAAATTAGGTTGTTATAGAAGGACATTGAATATAGCTACGTATAATGCACAGTTGCTGCTAGGAGAAAATATATTAACAGAATTGGGAGCAGAGCTTGCAGGTGTGAGATGAGATATCCTAGGCTTGAGTGAGACGAGGCGCAAGGATAAATGATTGTTAACTCTAAAATCCGAAAATCAATTATACCACAAAGGAGAAAATGCAAACATACATGGCGTATGGCTTTTAATTAATAAAACTTTAGTCTACCAAGAAGAAACGATGATAAAAGAGCAAAACTCACCAAGTATTTTACAGAAAATATACCGGAAATTAGTAAATAAAAAATTAAATATGCCCTAAAATCCATGCACAACATAAGGGTCCAGGACGATATAGTCGCCGAACTTTTAAAGCATGGAGGCACATCTATCCTAGAAAAATTGAAAATACTTTTTAATAGATGTTTTGATAAGGGAAAAACACCGAAGACATGGAAATAGTAGTACTAATCCACAGAAAAGATAATATTTATGCCTACAGAACGATTTCACTCCTATCTTACATATATAAACTGTTTATGAAAGTAATCACAAATCGTATTTCTGTGCAACTCTATCAGTTTCAAGTAGTAGAATAAGCGGGATTCCTTAACAATTATAGTACAATAGATCACATACATTTAATAATGCAGCTTATACGGAAGTTCAATGAATACAACAGAGCCCTATGCTTAGCTTTTATAAACTTTCAAAAAGATTTTGGTTCTGTGGAATCTTAAGCAATTAAAGACGCCCTTTTTATGAAACCAACAAATGTGGTGTAAGACAATAGGATACTATTTTGCCGAAAGTATTTACGAATGCACAGAAAAACGCGTTTAAAACATTGAATTGGGACAAAAAAGGCGTTAATATAGATGCAAAAAGTATTTCAAACGTAATATTTGCGGACGATGTATTTCTTATTTCCGACGATCTCGAAGAATTACAAAAAATGGTAAACAAAATTGCAGAAGCCGCCCACAAAATAGGATTACAAATCAATAAAGCAGAAACAAAGATAAGGACCAATTGTAACACAGATAATCTAAGGATAACATGTGAAGGAACAAACTTCGAAATTGTTAATGAATATATGTATCTCGGACAAAATTTAGACTTTTACTGCAATATGCAGCAAAATTAAATAAAAAGGAAAATAAAGGGTGTCCCAGAATTAACGCAAGATTTAAATTTGCCGCCATTTATGCAGTAAAGTGTTGACAACCCTAAAACAAAAACAAATCGATAGCTGACAGTTTAGGGTTAGTAAAAATGGAGCGATAGAACAACGTGTCTTCATTATTGAACAATATTTCAAAAATAATGAAAGCTTGGCGGCCGCTGTTCGAAAATTTCATACAAAATAAGGTCGGAATAGTGTTTTAATTTCGTCAACTGTGAAGAGATTAATTAAAAATTCCGAGAGACAGGATCCTTTGGAGACGCCAAACACACTGGTCGTCAAAAAACAAGCCGTTCAAATGTCAACATCGAAGCAGTGCGTGAGAGTGTCAGTGACAATCCAGGAACCTCAATTCGGCGTCGTGGACAAGAATTGCAAATTTCAAGAAGCTCTCTACAGCGTATATTCACTAAAGATCTGTGTCTCCATGCTTACAAAATTCAATTAACACAACAACGGAAGCCTAATGACATGCACAGCGAAGAGAGTTTGTTGAATGGATTATTGAGCATCAACAAATGGATACTGATTTTTCGAGCAAAATCATCCTAAGCGACGAAGCACATTTTCACCTTGATGGGTTTGTTAATCGCCAAAATTGGCGCTTTTGGGGTTCTGAGAACCCACATATGATTGTCGAAAAACAAATGCATCCACAACGTGTCACTGTTTGGTGTGGATTTTGGGCTGGAGGCATAATTGGACCATACTTTTTTGAAAATGAGGCTGGACAAGCAGTGACTGTTACTGGTGCTCGATATCGCGACATGATAACACAGTTCTTTTTGCCGAAATTGGATGATATTGATGTGGTCAATATGTGATTTCAACAAGACGGTGCCACATGCCATACAGCCTGTGAAACACTTCAATTACTGCATGAGACATTTCCAGGTCCTGTACTCTCTCGTTTCGGTGATCAGAATTGGCCCCCTAGATCGTGTGATTTAACACCATTAAATTTCTTTTTATGGGGTTATTCAAAATCACAGGTCTATGTCAACAAGCCCACAACCGCGCGTGCGTTAAAGGAGGAGATTCAACGTTGCATCAACGAAATTCAGCCACATTTATGCAGAATGGTCACGGAAAATTTCGACAAACGAGTGCGTATGTGTATGAAAAGCCGTGGAGGCCATTTGCCCGATGTGTTATTCCATAAATAACCCTATCCTATGTACTTTATGATTCAATAAAAAAAAATTACAATCAAAAGACTAAAAACTGTGTTTTCTATTTAATTCAGATCTTGCGTTAATTTTGGGACACCTTTTACGTTTGGGTTAGGATGTATTTGGAAAGCTAAATCATGTATTTAGATCAGATCTATCCCAGTTCATAAAGACAAAAGTGTACAACCAATGCATACTCCCCAACATAACATGTGCATCAGAGACATGGTCATTGACAAAAACGTCAGCTCAATGTTACGAACAGCAGAACATGCCATGGAAAAAGCGATGTTAGGCATTAGTCTCAGAGATCACATAACAAACAAAGCCGTACGAGAAAATACAAAAATTGAGGAGGTCATGCTGAGAGTAGGAAAATTGAAATGACAGTGGGCTGGACACGTCACAAGAATGGACAATAAAAAATAAACAAAAAGAATAACAGTATGGAAATGTAGGACGACTGAGCATTAGAAGGAAAGATGACTTAAAAAAAGGAGCCGGAAGATTTTGGGAAAGACAAGCTATAGACAGAGAAAACTGGAAAGATAAAGGCATTAGCGACTCTGCCTATGTGGTTGTTCCACTCATTACATTATCCAGAAGCCATATTCCTCCCATTCTCTTCCATTACTTGCCAACATGCATGGCAAACGAGGTGCGTTTACAAAACACTGTTAAACCAATTTAAAATGTAACAGGTGAGTAAGTAATTATATCCAGAATTTTACACTTTTTCAAAACTGTGTCAAGCAAAATGCATTAAAGAAAAAATTCAAAAAGCCACTTATACTAAATGTAGCAAGATACACATATAACGCAACAGCTTTTTAAATGGAGCTTCAGCGAAGTTAAACGAAAGGAAGAAAACTTAAAAACACTAAAATCAGTAAATGTATTTTACTTTATAGATAGTGAAATAGAAATATATGGAAGTGTTGGCTTCTTTATATACAAAAAGCATGACAACATCGACGAAAGTAGCATACTGTTGTTTGAAGATTACACGAAGGTACTACATGAAAATGACTGAAGCAATGAATGAAGCGTGGTGATTTTAATTTCAAAATTAGTCTGGAAGGAAAAGACACAAAAACCGCAATGTGGTAGTTTGGTTCTGAAGGCAGAACTGGCACAGGAACAACTCCACTTGGCTTCTTGTTAAAAATAAAAGCCCAGACGACAAAGCTCAAAACAAAATTTTTTATCATTAACGATAAAAACAAATCTTTAAAAATGTCACCGTGCTGTATAAATTTGCAACGGTTGGCAATTATGAAATGGCGAGTTTTGATAGAGAAAGATACATAAACTCATATCTACTGAATTCTAGATTAATGAAAATTAAGTGCATTAGATTGACCAAACCTTTTAACAATTCAGACTGAAACAACAATTTGATTTACTTGCCTGAATGCGGGTCAACTTCCACCCATCAAATTAAAATCGAGATCGCCCAATTTGGGCTAACCATGCTTTTGAGCGGCGGACCGCGCCATTTTTGTTAAAATTCATAGTGTTGTTACTACGCAGTACCTGCCGCAAACGCCGCTTTGTTCCATGCGTAATATAACGTAATTGGAACATTAACGTTATCGCTCATCATCATATCTTGTTTATTTGTCATCTGCTTGACACGAATGTGTATTATCTTTGTTATCGTTGCGAGCGGTTTTGGGTGTTATTGCAAAACAAGTTAAACCTGGATAATTCCGCATTCGGGTCATAACAAAGCAGCAATAGCAAAATTACGAGCGTAGACCTTAAAAGCTAACGTTCTGATAGTACGTACACGTGGTCCATCAATAAAGTTAAGACTCTTTATTGGGGCATTACAGATATAAATAAGTTGATTATCAATTGCATGTCCCTTAATCTTCTGGATGAGATAGTTTAAGGACGTCTTTAAACATAGTAGAGAGGATTATTTTTATTGCAATTATTAAGTTTTCTAGGGCCATCCAAAGATAAAATGTCAAAAAACTATAGAGAGTTATTTATTCCTCTACAAAAGATTTTTATCTGCGCTTTTCGATTTAAAGCACTAGGTATTGAACAGAAGAACGCTTTTTGAATGTGTTTGCATCAATTGCAAATTTATATTCACTACATGGGTTTAGTTCTATCCTGAATGATATAATCATCTCACACATCAATTAAATTCAGTAGTCTGAAATTTTTTTAATAGAAATTTTTTATGCGGTACATTGCTAAAATGTATATATATATAAGGTATTTTATTGTTTCAATTAATTTTCTATTTAAATGTAACAAAGATGCAAATTAAATAATTCTTTACATCACATATTCTGCACTTGGCTTTTAAAGCGTAAAGACGTGCTCGTCACTGTTTTATAATAAAAATGCAAATACGTTTTATATCGTGCGTGACAATTATAAGAGGTCGGCGGGTTAGCCGGCGGGCTACCTGTCCACCCAACTGATTCGGATAGCAACCTACAGGTCAAATTCCTGATCGATAATAGCAATAAACTTAAGTAAAAAGCCATAAAAATGTTTTCTACGGAGAACAGGCCTGTCGTAAATAATTTACAACAAATAATGCCTTAACCAAGTATTCTGAAATTTCCTTCAAATACCCAAGTGACACAAATCAACCCGCCGCAGTTTATAAATGATAGGATGTTAAATCTTAAAAGAATGCATTCAAGTAGCGACAAGGAAATTGAAAATTCTACTTGTAGCAAGTGATGAAAAATATTAAAAGAAGAAGAACGCTAATTACCACAAAACTAATAATGAGAACCTGATCCTTACCAACAGGTACAACGCTCTGTTAACAACTAATCAAGAAAGCTTAAGCACGAATATTGCTGAAAATTTCAAAACTTTCCTCCCTTATTTGTATATGGAATAGTTAATAATAATAATAATAATAATAATAATAATGATACGGCTCTTACTGCCCGCGTGGGAGCATGACCTGCGAACTGAGAGGTTAAGGTTCTTGTATGTCAGCATGCAGCCCGCCCTATAACAGCAATAAATTTTGTCGGAGACGAACAAATTTGTATTTCATCATGTACTCGTACTACTGAATAACAAAAGAAGAAGTTATAACTATACTTAATTAATAACTTAGCCACGAAACAATTACTTCATAAAAGCTAACATAATAGAACATTTATCCAAACATTATCTGAATTATTTGATGTAATGCACATCACTAACGTCACCTTTCCCATATACTTTTTATTTAAAGGCATCATCTGTAACCGGTACCATGTGAAACTGTGATAACTAAGACGCTTATTTTATATAAAAGTACATTTTTTGTAATAAATAGATTGCGCGTAAAATTAATTTTTATATATAGGGTGTTTCTGTAAGCCCGATATAACTTAAAATTGTAAAAAATAACACAAAAAAATTAAATTTTAATTAAAAAAAGTTTTTATTCGAAAGATCAATACATGGCATTAACATATCAAAATGATTTTGGGCATATGGCCACCGCGGCTGTTGACGAAGCGCATTCTGGACGTCCAATTCCTCGAAATGAACTTATCGCCAAATTTTGATTTCAATAAGTCGATGGTTGCAGGCGCCGTATGGCACGTAGCGCCATCCTGTTGAAACCACATCTCGCCCGGATCAATGTCATCCATATTTTCAAACAAAAAATCATTGATCATGGTGCGGTAACGATCTCCATTGTCTGTAGGATCTGTTGTGGCTTGGTTTCACTCCATATGTGGCAGTTTTGTTTATTAACTAACCCGTTAAGCCAAAAATGAGCCTCATCGCTGAACACAATTTTGCAATAAAACATCGGGTCAGTTTCCAACTGCTCTAGAACCCAATCGGCGAAAGAACGACGCATATGATTGTCTTGTGGCTTTAATTCCTGCGCCAGCTGGATCTTATACGGGTGTAGGCCAAGATCTTTGCGCAAAATTTTCCACGTAGTGGACGGACAGAGCCCCAATTGCTGCGACCGTCAACGAATTGATAAATTTGGATCTTCTTCCACATTTTCGTTTACAGTGGCAATATTCTCTTCAGTACGCACGTTCCTTCGACTTGTTGGTGTTATTGCATCATTTAGAGAGTATGTGGTATGAAATCTATCCACAGCTCGACGGATGGCTTGCTCAGATGGACGATTACGTGCGCCATAAAAATCACAAAGTCGTCTATAATTTGAGCGAATCGATGACTGATTTTCAAAGTAAATCTGAATAATTTGATAGCGTTGTTCAAGCATCAATCTATTCATGATGATTTTCCAGAGTATACTGATCATAAATGTCGAAAAGTGAGCGCAGTATGACAGTTCGTTTTACAGTTAACCATTTTGTAATTTCTATCGGGCTTAAAAGACACCTTTCAGAATAGCAAATTATCGAAAAAATGATAAAAAAGATAACTGATGTAGTAGAGGAAGAGAAATACACCACAAGAAGCAAGGTTAATGATACTATAAAAATAAACTGTAACACTCCAGATACTTAAAAAACTAATAAAGTTTATAGAAGAAAATAAAGTATTACATCACACCTACCAACCTAAGGAAAAGCGAGCCTACAGGGTAGTAATTAAGCATCTACATAACGCAATTGACATTACAGCAATTAAATCAAAACTTACATCACTGGGATGACATAACCGTTTCTGCAGTGTATTTCCCATCACGCCACCAAATCAAAAGTGTGCACTTAGAAACTTACTTTTAAACTTAGGCACTAAATTTATAGCAGAAAGTAACTATGACAACAAAAATAGGTCACGGGGTTCACGCCTGAGTACAATTAAAGGTAGATCACTAGCACAAACCATTAAAAATCAAAGATACTCCTTTATCTTAACTGGTCTTCCAACATATTGGCCAACTGAGCCTGCCAAAACCCTAGATCTGCTGGATTTCCTTATAACCTATGGAATTTCCCCGAGGTGGGTAGAATTGGAGGCAAGCTATAATTTAGTGTCGGACCATTCACCCTTCATTGCAACCAGTGCTACCACAATCTGTAAAAGACAACCTGACCCTAAATTACATAATAATAACACGAACTAGGAACCACTGAGTATATCTCAATTTAGAAGAAAATCTCAACCTCACAATGCATCAAAATTGTCCAGAAGATATAGGAGAAGCAACGAATTCAACAATCGTAAAAATGCAACACGCTACACCACTATAAAAAAAAAATCACTCAACTAATATACCTTTGGTAATTAAAAAAAACTGGTAGTAGAGAAGCGCAAGGCAAGAGCTGTCTCTCATCGTCAAAAACCGACTGACAGAGCAAACTTTATCCGATTCACCAACAGACTGAAAGCAAAACTAAAGGAATTGAAGGATGAATAATTTAATACCCGCATTACTAATCTAAGCAAGTGCGACCACACTATTTGGAAATTTATAAAGAATATAAATAAGCCCACAACAATTCCTCCAACCCGAGTAACCATTCTAGTTCTTGAAAAAAAAAATAATAAGCAGAAAACAAACTTGTTTTGCTCCACACAGCACTGAACCAGATGTAGAAATGGAAGAATCTTTTAATCAACTAATTAATAATACACGCAAGATCACACCAGTAATATGCGAATAAGTTGAAAACAAAATTAAACTGCTGAGCAGCAAAAAACCACCGGCAATTGACTTAACAGGAAGATAAATGAGGCGCTAGAACAAAAGTTAAAAAAAGTCTACCATGGGAATATTTCAATTCCATCAAGTCTTATTTATTTAATATATAGCTCCAAACTAAATATAATAGTGCAATAGGGCAGTTTTCTGGGCCCTCTATATACACCCTTTACACGGAAGATTTACCAACAGACAGAAACACACACATAAGTATGTTCGCAGATGGTATGGTTATATTTTCCAAACATAAAAAATCAGTGAAAGCTGCTTATTATTGTCCAAAATCACTTAAATTCTTTTTAACGATGTCGACACGTAAAGGTTAATGCACAAAAATCCCAGCATACAACATTTACTCTCCAAAAAGGATACGGTACAGCTCTGAAAATTAAAATAGCGAAGACATGCTGTAAGTTGAAAAAGTTAAATATCTCGGATTAACCCTTAATAGTTAATTAACTTGGAAGAGACAGATTACCAAAAAACGCAAACAAATCGACATAAAAGTTCGACAGCATAGCTGGCTAATAGGACGAAAATTAAAAAACACTGAAAACCAAGTTGCTCATCTACAGAGCAATCATCAATCCCATTTAGATTTATGGAATTGAGATTTGGGGCTGTGTCAATAAGTCTAGCTTGGTAATCATACAAAGGAATCAATCAAAAATCCTCCGAATGATTGTAGATACTCCTGGTTTCAAATCACACCATCCTCAACGTTCCTTAGGTTTAAGATATCATTCAGAAGATTATGATCAACTTCAATCTCATAGTAATCCTTATTAGACCAACTTACCCATAGTGCTAATCATAGAAGGGTCCCACCCCTGGGTGTAGACCTCATCATTCCATACAATTGTAATTGTATATTTTCTTTTCTGTGTATATAATCATATAATGTCATAAAATTACCCAATGTGTTTTGTAAAAGAAGTTATTCATTTAGAATAAGTTATTTTTTATAAAAGCCCAGGAGGGTTGATTCTCTGATGTTTCTGCCTTCAGAACCAAACTACCACATTGTGGTTTCTGTGTCTTCTTTATTTTGGGATTAAGGTTTAAATTTAGGCCTCAGTAATGTGTTTCGCAGCCGCGAGATGTCATCGATGTTTGCTGCCTAAAATGTGGCTTGTAGCGTCCACTATTCACAAAAGAAAACTATAATTTATTTTTAGTTTTTCTTGAGAAATATATAACAATGTTCCATTTTTTGTGTGTGATACTTTATTATGAAGCAATATGAACAAATTTTAGAGCTATTCTGCATGAAACTCTGACCAATAGTGAAGTTACAATCAATATTTCACTTTTTTGCATTGACAAAAAGACCACACGTTCAGAAATTAAAGAAAATGTTATGTGGTATTATAACAACATTTCGTAAATAGAATTACAAAAAAGTTGTCCATTACAATTCAAACAAATTGTGAAAAACCATTTTTTTAATATTTTCAAAAAACAGATCAGATTTTAACAAAAAAAATATATGTGATGTGAAGTGTTACTGAGTTACATAATAATTTTTCAACATTTTTGAACGTGTGATTCTAAAAATGGGGGTTGACTTAAACCTTAAAATTGCCACATATGATTGTGAAGTGAACGGGAGTTTCATTTATTGTTTCAGTAATATCATCATAGAAGATATCGACTTTGTCATTTGTGTGATGACCTGTAAGTGTATATACTTGTATAGAATTAACTATATGTGATCTTCAAACAAAAGTATGGCACTCTTGTCGATATAGTTTTTACCGAATTGATGTTGTTGGCATGCTTTTTGTATATGAAGAAAGCAACACATTTATAAGTTTCTATTTTACTACCTATGCAGTAAAACATGTATCCTGATTTTAGTGTCTAAGTTTTCTCCAAGTCGTTTAACTTCTTCTTCTTCTGGTGCCATCTCCATTAATGAAGGTTGGCAACAATTGTGGCGAGTTCGTCTCGGTCTTGTGCTGTTCTAATTAATGTGTGTGTGTTTAAGCCCGTCCAGTCTCTTATGTTCTTCAACCATGAACATTTTCTTCGATCTGGGCCGCGTCTTCCTTCTATTTTCCCTTCTATCATGAGTTTTAATAGTTGGTTTTTGTGGTTTCTTGTGATATGACCAAGATATGCGGTTTTCCTTTTTTTAATCGTATTAACTAATTCTCTGTCTCGGTTCATACGTCTGAGTACTTCCTCGTTTCTTATGTGTTCAACCCACGATATTCTATGCATGCTTCGGAACACCCACATCTCGAATGCTTCCAGCTTGCTAATCTCTTTTTTGTTCAATGTCCAAGTCTCCACCCCGTATAGCAGTATTGAATAAATGTAACATTTCACAAATCTGTATCTTACATCTAGAGCGAGGCTTTTATTACATAGCAAGTTTCTCATTTTTAGGAAAGTCATTCTGGCTGTCTCTATTCTGGTTCGTATTTCTAGTTCTGGGTCTAGATTGTCAGTTATCCAGCAGCCAAGATATTTAAATCTGTGGACTTGTTCTATATGTTCATTGTATGCATTTATATTGACTGTTGTGTTTGGTATTCTGCTCACTACCATTGTTTTTGTTTTCGTTGTATTAATTTTGAGTCCGACAGTATCTCCCTCGGTTGTGATACGGTCCATTAAGCGTTGTAGACCCTCAGGGCTGTCGGCAATAATTACGGTATCATCCGCGTACCTCAAATTGTTGAGTAATCTTCCGTTGACTTTGATACCATCTTCCGAGCCTTCAAGTGCTTTTTGGAATACTTGTTCCGAATATATATTGAACATAAGTGGTGATAGGACGCATCCCTGACGTACCCCTCGTTTAATAGCCACTTCAGTTGTGATTGAGTTTTCTAATCTTATTGCTGCTGTTTGTTTTTCGTATATGTTTCTAATAATTGTGATGTCTTGTTTATCCAGTCCTTTATGCTATAGCACGTTTATTAATTCTGCGTGTTTTATATTGTCAAATGCTTTGACATAGTCAATGAAACAGAGATATACCTCCTGTTAATCCAAATAAAGCCTCTCGAGTGCCAAGGCCGTCCCGAAAGCCAAACTGTTCTTCGTTTAACTTCGCTGACGCCTAAAACATCCCATTTGATCTTTGCTATTTCAATTAATTTTCCTTCTGATAGAAAAGTTGTGTTATACCTGTATATTGCTACATGAATGCGTGGCTTCTTGAATTTCTTCTATAATGCTCGTTTGGTTTATTCTCTCCCCTCATAATCCATGGGACTGACTGAAAGCATCTGAGATTCTGGATATAATTACCTAGTCACGTGGGATACTACATTTTGAAAATGACGTGTTACATTATAGAGAGGCAGTGTTTCGTAACCCACTTCGCTTCTATGCGTTTTGAGTTTTGGAATGGGATAGGAGGAATGTGAATATTAGGATTTGTCAAGATTTAAGATTGGGACACGAGCTTTTGTGAGCAGGGCCCCTAATGCCCTGAAGTAGGTAAACTGCGATTACGAGAACTATTCATACATTTTAGAAAGAAATCAAATTATTGGCATACCGACAACGTGCAAATAATTTCTTAAATTTTGAAATAAATTTTTTATCTTTCTGGGTAACCATCATGCCATAACTTTGCTAAAAATAATTACTATGACCTAGATTTTTTCCTAAATAGCTCAGTTTGGCCAAATGATACTATATTTGGATTAATATTGATTCCAGTTTCTCTTAGAGATACGGAAAAGTCTAAGCAAAAGTTAAATTTAATGTTACGCATAGCGAAGAATGGATACCTTTTTGCAGACTGCAAAAAAGGGTTATTATAAGAAAAAAATCTACTATCACTTAAGAATCATGTCCTCACTTAAATTTCATTCTTTATGGTATTTATTTTATTCTTTTTATATCACCATGTGGGAAAAGCAGCCTGTTCTAACTGAAATATTTGAAATATTCCCAACAAATGAACTATGCAATAAATAGCAAATTCTATTACGTTAAAGTACATATAATTTCATCAAGTTTTGTTTACATATTTGATATTTCATAGATACTTAATGTACCCATCTTTGGTTATACAGCAAACGTATACAATAATGCATGTACACATACATATCAGCATATTATAGTCGCCCAGATTGTGTTCTTTACAAACCTCCACAAAAATCGTAGCATCAGGGTGGCTACCGCATTAACACATTGTCTTTTTGTCCTGTGGCAGATTTTTATTAAGATACCCTGGCATTATACAGTTTTTCAATCTCCTTTTTTCACTCTAATCAGCATTTATTGTCTACATGTGAATATACGCCTTCTCCATATTCCTCAATTGTTTCCTATTTTGATCTTTTTGCATCCGTGTTTTTTGCCTATTTTTCGTATAACATCATACCAGTGCATTAAACGTCGCATTGAAGTTTTTTAAATATATCTTCCACCGGGAAAGCAAATAGTTTGAAGAATATTGTATTACTCTATCTTATACCCCTGTTTATTTTTATATAATTTCTGCTTGTTCTGTTTGTTTTGAATTTTATTATAATTGTTATTTATTATATTTGATTGATTTTTTAATTATATTTTGCAATAATACAATCAAATGTACTAAATTATTTATCTCATCATCTACATCATCATTATCTCAAGCTTGTAATGGCGGTTAATACAATTATTATTTGGTAACTCTATTAGTAATGATTTTAGTATTAACTAAAATAAGCTTGTGCAAAGGTATATCCAGTTCGACAATGGTACTGGAGCTGGAACATAAAAAATCTCATCAGTTTAGTACATCTTTGGAGAAATATGTTTTTAATATTCCAAACAAAAATTTGCGATATAGACGTATATCTAAATAGGTACTCAAGTATGAAATATGAAGATCAGGGCATCCTGATCCTAATAGCCAGCCAAAAGCCACTGAAAAGACTAAAACATAGTAAACAGATACTTACAATTCTCTCTCAGTTAATATTCTTCCACTTCTTTATCCTACTTAAACTAACTGTTATATTAGTGTTTTCAAAAAGTGGAAGAATATTAATTTTTTCGTACTAAACTGTTTTAGTTATTTACATTTTTTTGTTTCTTGTATTACTAGTTTCTTAAATGAAATAGAGCTTTCGTTTAAAAAACTCAAACCTACTCTGGTCGGAGTCTATAGTCAACAAATAAATCTTTTGACTAGGAGATCATGCTCCAAGAAAACTAGATAGAGTAACAAAACGTTAGACATACAGTCTGTATGATAAGATCATTTAGTATGAAGGCACCTCAGCATCATCTGTGTGAATTCGTTTGAATCTCAATTTCGTGCTCTTTTGCACAGTATATAGTTCGCCGGTACATTGATGTTGTTGATATCAGTGAATTCGTTATCCTTGTGAGTGAAAAGTTCTTGTGAACGATACGATGCAGCGTTTTTAGTGAATGATGCGAAAAAACAGAAATTAACGTATGGAGCGCTGCAAAATATATGCAGCAGTAGAAGGCATTTGTAAGAAGTACATAAAGCAATATTTAAAGGTTGGGGATATAAACGATCTGCTGGAGAGAGGAACAGCCCATGACACAACAAAGAAGAATAAAGCGATTTTGCATCTCATTAAAGACAAAGCAGGTTTTTCGTTGCGCTGTGCCCAAATAAAATGTCACAAAAAAAGTTCAGGTCTCTGTAAATGCTATTTGAAGTAGTTTGTGTGAAAGAAACGTTTCTTTTTGACCAACTATGAACAAACTTTTATTATTAGAAAACCACGTGAGCAAAGAAAAATGTAGATTGAGATTGGGACAATGTTGCCTTTACAGACAAGTCTCCCTTTTAGGCATAGTTCTCCTTATCAAAAACATGGTCAACAAAGAGTAATAAATTCTTCAGCGCACAGCAAGATAAGTTTTTTGGTTCTGACAGGACAAGGTGGGTGCTCTAAAAAAATCACTACTCTAAAGATCGCACCAAATTGTGCAGTGCGTGGAAATAATGTCACTACAATGGCATGACCGGCAATGTTACCAGATATTAATCCCACTGAAAATGTGTGGTCGTTTATGGAAGTGAAGCCAGTGTGTACGGTGAAGCAGCTGTCATTTCAAATTAAAAAAATATGGAAAAAGGTGTAAAGTTATAATCAAGTATTGGGGGCGATTGGACCAAATATTAGGTAATTATGCAATACCTCATAATAAATACTTCAATAAAAGAAAACAAAAATAGCTAATTTTTTCAAGATTATAGCGGTCGCTTTCTCTTTTAATTATTGAATGCAAATATGCAATTTTAACTTGTTTATAGATTATAGTATCTTTATAAGAGATGTTTTAGCTGAGGAAATTCAATTCACCTTAAAGACAATTTTGAAATTGAGCGGTAAAAACAAGAAAGATGTGCTAACGCCCAATATTACATATGCTCAAGGGATAATAGCTAGCCGCATGCAGCGTTTGATCGTTTAGTCACATGACATAGAGAAACGAGGATAAAAGTATTGTCGCCACACTCAGTAATTGCACTATCGAGTAACAACATATACTAATGTGATTTTTTGCGAACAGAAGGAGTTAAATCTGTGCAGCACGCATTATTCATTGACGAAAGATCTATGAGTGGACAGAATGCTTCAAGGAGGGAAGACCAAGTGTAATGAATGAAAGTTGACTTGGTCGCCCATCGACATCATGCAAGGATCAACACATCTAGAGGATGGATACCTTGAGGTAACGGCGCCTGCTCACCATATCTTCGGCTTCTTAAAGGAAACTCTGTAAAGTCACAAGTTTAGCTCAGATAGTGAGGATCAGCAACCAGTGCAGATGTGCCTTCGTGAACAACCTAAAAAAATATCTTGTATTGTGTATCAATAATTATTTTTGGAAAAGTTCTCAAGCATCTATTCTCTTTTGTTGGATGAGTGCTAAAATTCGTTATTGATTTGAATGTAATAGAAATATGGGTGGTTACATCTTAAAAAAATGTCTTATTAGTCAATTATATGGACACGATCATTTCCTTAACGACGTATAATAAGCTTGTAAATACTTTCTTCTGAAAATCTATTTGATTTTTTTATCTAAAAAGCTGTGTTTAGTTTTTTACATAGTAAAATTTCATGTCATTTAAATTATTCTGCAAATAAAAATCTGACGGAACCAAGTATGAAGAATAGACGGATGTTGGAGGATTCTTCATTTTAAATATCAGTAGTATTTAAATTTCCAACTTTTTAGAAAAACAAGCTTTTATTTAAAAACTAAAATAAAAAGCCATTGTTAGTTATGTCTTTTCCCATATTTATAACAATTTATGGTTTCCGCTTGAAAATAACGACTCGTCTTTTGAGTCGATCCATTTTGTCCTTCATATGACCTGAAGTAGTGTTTTGTAAGCGTGTGTGCTATTGATCTAAACAAGTGGTAGTCCAAATTAGCAACGTCTGATAAACACGGATGATAAAATACAGGGTGTTTAAAAAAGAATCTTTCGAATTAAAATTAATTGTACATTACAGAACTAATCTGGAAGTTTTTTTACATATCAAATCATGGGTGCTCAATATGCCCCCCTTAGGATGAACGGCACATTCCATACGGTAGCCAAATTAGTCCCAAACTTTTGCGAGAATATCTGGGTCAACTGCTGCTGCCACGGCTGCTGTTATGCGGTTCCGCAGTTTGACAACTGTAATTAGAAGAGGAGGCATATAAATGCAGTCTTTTATAAACTTCCACAAGAAAAAATCGCACACAGTGAGGTCCGGGGACCTTAAAAGCTAGTAATGTAAAACTAAATTATTAGGTCCCACATGGGTGATCCATCGTTGTAGAATCTGATTATTCAAAAATTCTCGAACTTACAGGCTCCAGTATGGTGTTCTCCCATTGACAATGGTGAATAAGACATGAAAAACAACTTAAACTACTTATTTATTTTACTTACAGCTTATGAAAATTCACGACACTATTTATATATACAATACATACGACGAATGACGTAAAACGATACACTATTTATGTCAACACAGCCCCTGCATTTGGATACGCTCGCTGTCGTCACTTCGAATGTGAAATGCCCTTGCCGCCCTGTTGGGTGATATTTAAGCAGTTCGGATGTATCAGAAGTGTCGCGAACCATCGAGAGACGCTGAACTGGAAGCTTTTGGAATATTTGCATCTAGATTTCTAGAAGGCATAGTGTCGGCCGTCGAGCGGATGTCTAGCGGCTACGCTACCAGGAGCTTTTGAAAATTAGTTACAATGCCCCCTCCTTAAGGATAATTCGTCCCGGACCATTCTCTTCTAACGATTAGATGGGTCGTAGAGGCATTTACAGTCTTGACATTTGTTGCGTTGAGAAGTCAAAAGTAACAGTCCACGGTTCTCTGCAGAACTACCGGCTTCTGCCAATGGTAGCTGCAAACTAAGACGTCGATGCCAGATCCTTAAAACAGATCTTTTATCATATTCGTAACTATTGTCGTTCAATGCGCACGCAAGGTTAGGTATTCCTAGGTTCAAAATCTTTTCACTCAACAGATGACTGAGTAGTTTCGTCGGTGTTTCTTATACATCTTCAGATCACGCGCCAGTGCATATTTTGCCGGTACATAGTAGTTCTCTGGTAACAGAATAACGTACTCGCAGAGTTCCAGTCATTGAACTCATGAAGTCTTGAATCCTGTCTCCCATTTCATCTTCGACAAGACATTGTCGATTGAAACAATCCTAGACTCGCCACTTGGTGGTTCCCGGAGGCGTACACAACATCGTTTATTTTTTTCAGCACCTCGTATGGACCTTCGTAAGACTGTTGAAGTTTTGAAGACAACCCACGTCTGCTTTGGGTTGGTTATATAACCATACTAGGTCGCCTTCTTTTTAACTTGCTGTCGATGCGTTGATGTCATAGCGATCCTTCATTCGGTCAGTTGCGATGTTGATGTTGTATCACGTGTTGTCGTAAATCTCTATCATTATTTTTCTCAGGTCACTGACGCAGTCTTTCTCTACTATGTTTTCTTCAGCTTTACTTCCAAAGCGTACACGCAGGGTAGCCTCTGTTCTCGACCAAACAGAATATTAGATGGTATTTGACCAGTAGATTCATAGATACACAAACGGTACGCCAACAGGAACAAATAGAGATATTGGGCCCAGTCTCGTTGATGGTCAGAGACGACTTTTGACAGATACTTGCCCGTTAATATTTTTATGTGCTCGACCACTCCATCTAACGTGGAGTGTAATGGAGTTGTTCTGGTTGGCATACTTTTGTGAACACCGTTGATTTGAAATTTCAACCTTTGTCTGAATGTAGTTCTAGTGGCACTTTAAATCTGCTAATCAGTTCCTTTACCAACCTCCGCAATGGTTGTGACTTCTTTATTTGGTTACACATAGGCTTTCACCCATTTGCTGAAATACTGTCACTTGTAGGGAACGAACTAGCTATATCAATAGAAATTTTCTTGAAGGGACTCTACGTCTTATTGGTGGCTTCGGCTTTTTCTGCGGGCTGTTTCTCGTTGCACATCTATTTATACATTTTAACAGAAAGTAAACAACTTAATGTGGCTTTTTCTACACCTTTGATTTACGTGAAGAGATCTGTGCGTAGTAAACAAAGGCAGCCTATACATTTGATCAAAAATTAAACAAAGATGGCCGACATAAAATTTAGCGTGACGTGCTCTGAGCGCTTAATTTATCCTGTAGAAACAAATGCATATTTACTAACTTGATTAATAGTTTCTTATCCGTTGTAAAGAAGAAGCCAAAATGTCGACAATAGTAAAGTTAGGTTATGCAATTTTAGAATCAAAACAAACATTCAGTTTACTGCTGCCAACATTAATCTAGAAAAAATTAAAAAAAGAAATACGTAAAGTTGAACCGATTTCAACTAGGTATTTCTTACGTGAAAATTACGAGATGCATTATGAACGAGCGCATAAGCTTTCCACTGATTCAATTTTACCTATTACGTATTTCTTATTGATAGTTTATACTTACGTCAATTATGAATGGTGCTAAATTAAATTGTTTCACATTCCCAATCCAGGAAAAAGCCAATCCAATTAAAAATTTATACTTTCGCACCTTGCAAAAATTTGAGGAAATACCTTTTGGCGGGCAACTCCTTGTATCATACATTACCGGCACCAATATTTAACATCTTTTACAATTAATCTAGTAAAACCGCCCACGAACTTTTTCCAAAATCTTTGCAATTTCCATATGGCTGCCAGACACACCATCGCGGAGCTGTTTCAGCACTTTTTTTTGGACCAACAACTGGAGTTTCTTCTGAGATCCATATTCATTTTCCAACACGTTGCTGCACGACAGCACTTTCTGCGGTAATGGAATCCCCGTGTGCCCAACATAATTTCTTCCATTCCCAGGCATACTTTAAAGGTCGGGTCTTTCTTCTGGTCACGTTTTAACTTACTGGGTCACCACAAGTCCTGAGTCATAGTTGTTCATAACGCAGGGACTATTTCTCCTCTGCGAGACTACAGTCTGCAGTCGAAGGTCGAAGGGGCGTTGCAAAGTTCAAATAGCATCACTGTGAACGGTCATTCGAATTCGGAATGCCCTTGCTAATCCGCTGTGTGATATTTAAGCAGCTTAGATGTACTAGAAAGGTCACGAACTACCGAGAGGTGCCGCATTGGAACCGTGTATGGCAGCTGGATTCCTAGAAGGCATAGTGTCTAGTGGTCACACTACGAGGGGCGTTCAGAAATCTGTTACAGTGTTTAGACTCTCAAGAATACCTTTAGTTGTTGCCAGTAAATTATTTTTTATTAAGCCAGCATTCATTTAGAAAGATCGCCCAGAGTAGGATCGATTGTACAGGTTAAACTTACCATTTCAAAATATACTAATTATTTTTTTTGTTTTGAAAGCAGGAGTGCCGTTTAAAGTAACTAATTGAATGTTTTCTATTGCAGTTTCAATTTTCATCCTTTCAATTTTCCCTTTTTCTAAGTAGTTGATGAACAGAATTCCCTGATTACCCCCAAAATCACTATCACTCTTCCCGGCAGACGAAATCGTTTTCGTCTTTTTTAGACAAGGTTCACCTTTTGCAATTTACTGTTTTGACTGTTTTTTTTTTTTTGTCTAAGGAGTGTAATGGTAGACTCAAGTTTCAGTGGCTGTGATAAATTGACGCAAAAAGTCCAACTCGTTTTGTTGAAACCCCTGAAGCAAAACCTTGAAAATGTTCATTCGAATAAATTTTTAGTTCAAAGTAAGCAAGTGTAGGACCCAATGCTTGTACTGATTTCTCATACCCAATTCTCGAGTCAATATATGACAAATGCGTTCTTTCGATATGCCCACAGTCTCTGCTATTTCTCTAACCTGATTCGACGGTGGTCTAGTACAATTTGCTAAACTTTTTGATGTTATCGGTGGAAGTCGCAGTTATTGGCCGCCCCGAACGGTTATCATCAGCCAAGCTGGTATGACGATGTTTAAATTCAGCTGTGCATCTTTTGATGATGCAAAGTCTCCCTAAACAGCGTCTAACTCGACTTTAATTTGCGTAGGCGCATTACCTTTCAAATGCAAGCACTTAATTACGGCACGGTATTTCATTTCTTCCATTTTTACAAAAGCAGTGACATTGACTGATACAAAGGATTGTTAAACAACAACCGAGAGTCCAAAATGAATGAAATTTTTACAAGTACCTTTCAAAGCATGCACAGTTGTAATGGCAGAATGGTTTTGACAAGTAGGGCCATCTTCACGTTGCGGCTCAAAACTTTTCAGACTTCCCAACGTACATATTGAAGACTACCAAGTAAGTTCTAAGGCCACCAAATTCTTTCCTGAATAAATACTTCATCAAGAAAGTTAAACTTCTGGTACTTCTCAACGTAATCTCTGTCTAGACGCACACATTTTTCATAACGTTGTCGCTATGACTGTTGAGAACACTTCTGTTAGGGTGAGTTTTGCCCACTGGAAAATCGATGATGCAACAGCTGATCGATTGGAAAATGAGCAGCCATTTGATGGTCGGAAATTTATATCTCATGCTAATATGCCTGAAACATCGCCACCCACGTGTTCGTTGGTCAGCATTTATGAGACCCACCTTAAAGAAATTTTACGCATTTTTAGGTCGTCATCCAAAATGTATCCCACAGATCCTACGGAAGTGTAGAAGCGATATCCCATATACCTAACCGACGGTTTTCCATAACAACTTTCTCCACTCGCGCAATCATAGTTTTGGTCTGGCTGGTTCGTGGATGAGGCTGTTTCGGTTCATTGTCACACAACTCTTGACTTTTCGTACATTTTCAATTTCACCACGCAAGAGGAGAAAATAGATTATTACACGTTGTTCTTGAACACTAAACGTTTCCATTTTAAGTATACATACAAAACAACACTCACTGCAATAGCTGCCATTCGACCCGTGTTCATTTTATGGTGCTACCATCTGTATTACAAATTCAGACATATTTCCCGTGTCTTTTAAAATTAACCGCATCTTTTACTTACTCTCACTGCCGAGAAAAAAATTTGGAGACCTTAGAACTTCAACACAGCTCATAGAAAAAGTTTTTGGGAGTAATAAATTAGTATTTGAAATTAAACAGGTAAATTCTAATAAATAAGATCATTTATTAGAATTTAACTAAACTACAAACACAAACTCTTGCAAAAAAGCAAACTTAATTATAATCTTATGTACACGTAAGACTTCTATTACTTTTTTGGTTTGTTTCAGGTTCAAGAGAATTTAATATAAATAGCTAAGAGTTACTTTTTTGTGCTTTATATGAAAATTGTAGCTTATAGTTTTATCTAACTATTATTTTAAAACAATCTTGTTCACTGGGGGTTGTCTACATTTTATACAAAATTTATTATTTAGTATGGTAACTATGCCTTTAATAAATATTTTAAGTGGCTTTGTTTAATTTTTCTGTTTAATAGCATTACTTGAATATAAAATAGCTTTGTAATTATTTTTTGATAATTCAGGACACTACGGGTGTCTCTAAATGAGACTAAAATAGAGTATGCTATTAATTGTATTTAAAGGGCTGCCACGGAATGTATTACACATGGTATCATCTCATATAAAATCAAAATGATGTTAGGTGAAGAATATAAAGTTTAATACTTTATATTACGAAATTGTTTCTTGTTCACTGAACTTTTTTGGATTTTATGAGATTTCAGTGGATGCAAATGGTTTCTAACCAGGATCTGTTGCTTAAATTATAAAGCACAAGTGATTTAAAAATTTATGAACCGATAGCAAAGTACTGAATTTTATGTTTAAGCACGTAGCAATTTTGCCATTCTACAACAGTGGGACGTAAAATAGTGTCAGTATGTACTTTTTAAAGTTTCGTTAGGAGCCAGTAGTTTGGAAACATTGTACATTGTCTCTTACAGTGATAACCTATCTAACATAAATAATTTTGTTGTGTGGTAACACTTTTTTGTTGTTTTCTTTATTTTGCAATGAATTCATAGATTATTGAAGCCTCTTAGACCTGATGTTTGAATATATCATTAAATGTTAAAGTCATAATTTTGATTTTTCTTTTGTGTTTTTATAACAATAGAAGTCAATGCCCATAGCTATATAAATGCACGGCTGTTTACAATAGTTTACTACCATTTAACATATCACATCACCAGACACCCACAAACATACACCGATTGCGCAATGGCAGCGCTGTCGTTATTTTGCATCAAATATTTGCCACATAAAGTCAGGATAAACAATATACATACATCTCTGACAAATTTACTTTTTGTGACGTAAATAAATGTAAGGTATGCCTATTAAAGTTGTAAGCAATACAAAGTGTACTCAAATAACGCAGTTTGTTTCAACACTGCTTTCGTAAGAATGCTGAGAAGTTAATAAATTGGGTTTTTAAATACCAGGGTAGGACAAATATAAATCAGAATATCTTTCTAATTTATTGAAATATAAACATACAAAGTTGTTTTGCTGCGTAATCTTCCGACTTATAGCCACATGTTTTTTCAACAGATGAGTGGTTTTTTGTTCCTGCTATTATAATATGGGAGGGAGTAGTTGTGATACCAGCCAAGTTCTCTTAGGGGTATTTTCCTCGAACTGTGCACTTTATCGTGAGAAACTTAACTGCACAAAACCAGATACTCCTTGCTCTGATATCGTGATGCTGATTAAAGCAGCAGTAATGCGAGGTAATCTCTGTAAGGGTATATCGCTGAGAAACGTTATCCTTCTCCGTTTATCTTTATGTATCGTTATGTTATCTATTGAAGTGTTTAGAGATTACTTGCAATAATGCGAATTCAATATTGTTAAAATAAAGTGAAATAATATCCATAATTTTTGATAACATTAGTCAATACAAATTTTTTGCTTATATTAATGATTTTTGCATCGCCATGACATGGGAATGAAATTGTCTTTGAAATTTTTATTAGCACATGAGATTGTTAACAAATTTATGTTTTTGATTTGTTAGCTTTTTAGATAAAATTAGTCTGGCAGTTTCTTTATTGTCGATTCTGTACGATTTTGTAGAGCACATTTCTATTAATACTTACCACCCCAACACATTTATAAATCGCAGATATTAATCAAAAGTTTGTAATCTGAAAAAATATATATTTATATTCAATTTTTGTTACTTCAATTTATTGACAATGTAGATGAAAGTGCCAAAAGTTAGTATTAAATATCCGCGCCCTGGATTATTTATAGTTGGCAGGTTCTTAACAAATATCAATAAGTGTGTTAGGAACACAACAAAGCAATTTACATATTTCGCACTGCCTTCTTTGGAAAGGCTGGAATAAATTTTACATTAAATGCATCGGCAGTTGTTTATGATGGTTTTTTAAAAACAAATTACGTACGATGTGTGCTCAGACTAAACATTTTTGGGTATTATGACGGCATGTAGGTTTAACTTATCGATGTAACCCACAACACCTGTAGGAGAAAATTATTACCTACGAATAATTGAAAATACAAAAACGTCTTTTTACGATATTTGCTTTTAGAAGTTTTATTCTAAAAATATTCAAATTACAATTTTCCCATCCATATAAGACTAATGGTTGTATCAAAGATTTATAAAGTAATGTGGCATATTTCGCTTGTAAGGATGATTTTCTATTAATCAACGGGTAGAGTTTTACGAATCTCTTTGTATGATTAATTGTCAAGTTTCAAAGTGTGATAGGTTAACATCTTTAATCAATAGCACAGTGTAGTCAGCAAATAATTAAAGATCTGCGTTGATGTTAGGAATGTCATAAAGAAAAATATTAAATAAGACAGGTCCCAGTATGCTACCCTTCGACACTCTTGCTTTAAAAGTTTTGTTGATGTGATGGCTATATATATTTTTACTGCAAATGAGCAATTTTCAAGATATGAGAAAGTGTTGCTTTTATATATTCCGGAACGTTTAATCGGGAGATTTTGTATTTAAGCGCTTCGATCCACGCTCTATCAAAGGCCTGAATCAAGTTTACAAATACTGCAGTTGTATATTGCTTTACCTCATAATCTCTATTATTTGGTGATAGGTGGAATGTGTCCCCTTTTAAATCCAAATTGAAATATGGGGATGTGTTCTAGTTTGGTAATTTCATTGTTAAGTCTTACGTTGAGAGCACGACAGCCGCGACGCAAAGGCTTCGGCCTGCCAGACTAACGCGCGGCGGGCCCGGGGTTCGACTCCCAGGTCAAAATAACGGCAAACATCGAGTGCTCTCCGGCCATGATACAAACACCTTTGGCGGTCGTAAAGTACATTCTCCTTCTTCTAACGGGTCAGACTAGCCACCTGCCCGGGGTACGCCCAACATGGCTCATAGTACTACACGAAATGTGTAGTTAGAAACAGGCTTATAGCCTATATATAAGAGTAGAAGAAGAAGAAGAAGAAGTCTTACGTTGAACTTTTTCAAACAGTTTAGAGATTGTAGTTCGAAGGGCAATTGGTCTATATCTATTAAGCTCTTTTTTGTTTTTACAGCTTAGAAAATTTCAACATACGAGGGTAAGGTGAAAAGATTTCGGCCTGACACAGAGATGGTGCTGCAATCGGCAAACAATTATGCTTCCTGCTTGGGTGCATGTGTCATTAGTTCGTATGACTACTGTCAACTTGTTCGCTCAAGTAGTTTGTTTACACGAATTTTTTCAGTAGACATGTTGCATGTTTTTTGTTAAAATGGATAAACTTGAATATCGTGCGGTTATAAAATTCTTCGTTTTGGATGGATTAACTCCTAAGGAAATTCATCCGAAGTTGACCATAGTTTACGGGGACTCTGCTCCTTCCATGTCAACTGTTAAAAGTGGGCAGTTGAATTTAAACGTGGTCGCACATCCCTCGAAGATGACCCACGTGAAGGAGGGCCAAAAACTGCAACCACACCGAAAACCATAGAAAAAGTGCATGATATCGTATTCGATGATAGGCGAGTAAAGGTGAGTGAGATAGCTGAGTCTGTGGGAATATCGGAAGAAAGGGTGCTAAACATCTTGCACGAAGAATTAGGGATGTGAAAGCTCTGCATAAGATGGGTGCCGCATTTGCTGAATGTCGATAAAAAGCAAATGCGCAAACGATTTTCGCAGCAATCTTTGGACCGATTCAACAGGGATCCGACCGATTTTGTGCGGCGATTTGTCACCATGGATGAGACATGGGCCCACCACTACACGCCAGAAACAAAACAGCAGTCCAAGCAGTGGGTGGAAGCCGGCGGTTCAGCGCCAAAGAAAGCGAAGTCGATCACATCTGCCGGAAAGGTGGCCAGCGTTTTTTGGGATACGAAAGGGATCCTGTTAATTAAACAATTACAGGCGAATATTACTTCAGCCTTCTTGACCAGCTGGATGCCAAAATTCGCGAGAAGAGGCCTGGCTTGAAGAAGAAAAAAATCATCTTTCACCAGGACAACGCACCCGCGTTGGCGATGGGAAAACTGCGGGATTTGTGGTATGATTTGCTCGGCCATCCCACCTATTCTCCTGATTTAGCATCTTCAGACTTCCATCTGTTCCAAACTTAAAAAAAATTGTTTCTGGGAAGCGCTTCGCATCCAATGAAGAAGTTGATGAATATTTTCACAATCTTCCAGATTCTCACTTCCGAGAGGGAATACTGATGTTGTAGAGGCGCTGTATCAAGTGTATTGAAGTCAAGGGAGATTATGTAGAAAAATAAAATCATTTTTTAACTGAAAGTCGCAGTCTTTCATTGTCAGGTCGAGAACTTTTCACCTTACCCTAGTAATTCCGTGCTTATATTGATTGGGAAAATATTCAACTCTGAGGCATATAGTATAAAGTGTGAATAAGTACGCCAACACTTTTTTGTGAGGTTTTTGAGTATAAAGTTGGTTACTTTGTCTTCCCCTGTAGCTTTATTAACTGGAATCGCTTTTATGATGTCAGTCAGTTTCCTAGGAGAGGTTGGTTTCATATTATGTCCTGCTATTGGTTGATGCCTGTTTATTATATTGGTATACCCTGAAGATTGGTATTGATGCGATGTGAAGATTTGTTTTAGATGATCGACAAAAGTTTCACATTTTGTTCATTTGTGTTTAGTATTATATTTTGCGCAAATATGGAAGGCATGTCCTGTGGCCGACGAAGAATCTTCCTTGTGGTTTTCCAAAGGTGTGGCTCGCCAGGTTCATAGGTGCTGAGGTATTTTTGATACGTTTTTATTTAATAGTTATTGACAAGGTTTCTTGTTTCTGAATCTCTGGCACGTTGCCATTCTCTGCAAAGTTGGCTTTTCTGTTTTATTAGGTCAATAATATGTAGTGGGGTGTTTTTAGATTAGCATGTCTAGTTTTTTTGTTTTAGCTGCTTGCAAACTTTCAGTTACACATGTTTTAACATTAGCTACAATTTCATCTATGTCCTCTGGGTCTTTTAAATCATTTGGATTAAGTTTTTTAGCAAAATAGTTCCACTTTAAACTCCATTATCTAACTTAGTTTCAGAGTATTGTAGTACTGGAAAAGTTATAAACAGATGATCAGAATCAAGTTCTGTATAAACTTTTTGGAAAATCTGCATTCGGACATATTATGTTGTACAACTATATCCAATACGTCGGGTTTATGATCCATTTGGTATACGAATTAGATCAGTTTTTCCGGCACTATAGTTTAAAAGTCATATTTTGCTATGTAGGTGTAAAGACTTGATCCGGAAGAGTTATATTTCATCCCCAAAAAATGTCTTTAAAATTTAGATTTACAATTAGTAGTATCGGTTCTCCTAAGTTAAAGATTGTATAGATGCCGGTTTCTAGAAGGTTCTTATTAGCTTTATAATTTATACGTATTATTTTAATGTAGTTTCCTTCTTGTGTATTAACATTGATTGCAATGGTTTGAGGTTTGTAGTGCTAATTTGTGGTAACTCATGATGGCCAATTTTGCGCTCAACAAGAATGACTATACCTTCTGAGGTCGTGCATTGCATTTCTATGTGCAGTAACAGCGATAACCCGAAACTTTAAAGTGGTCGTGTATTGTTAGATGCGTCTCTAGGACATGTACTACATCGACATCATGTCTTGCGAGAAAGACTGAAAATATTGTTCGCTGAGCTTTAAAGCTATTTGACTTCCTGTTAAGGAGTTTTAAATAATTAATAGTTTTGACTTGATTATGATCCATTAAAAAGTATGGGTATTAAGTTTGTTAATAAGAATTGCTTGATTTGTCCTAGGTATGGCTGAACCAAGTTAAGAATTGTTGTTAAGATCGTATTAGTTAGCGCTTCTGTTTTGGTTGTTATCTATTGCTGCCGGTTTTAATATTAGGACTCGGTGATTTATTTTTATTATACTTGGATTCTTGGAAATATGAGCAGCCTCAAAATTTGCTGGATGATTATTCCGCAATTGACATAGATTGCAGCTGTGTTTTTGTCTTTGTCGCAGAAGGTGTAATGATGCTTACATAGGAATTTGACAGCTTTGGCTGTAGACGAGAGTAATTCTTTGTATTTCTATAGCTTTGGTATATTTATGATACCGAGATGTGTTTCCTGACATTCGTCTGTAACAAGTGCATTGCATACGGCGTCAATTTTGTAAATTTCTTAGTCTTCTCATTTGCTGTAAGTGGCACTGCGCATATAAGTATTGGTTCTTTGTTTTTATTAAGAAGTTTGGTGATTCCAACTATAGGAAATTAGACGGGGCACCTTTCTAATAACCTTAAAATAGGTCTTTTATTTGGATTTTCATAAGTATGAAAGATTGTTTTGTCAGTTAGGTAGTATTTGGCGAGAGTTTTGCAGTCATTTTTCGAATTCAGGGCGAGTTTTAAAAATGTTCCGCTGGGGCAGTGACAAATTTTTCTTTGACTACATTACTGAGGTTATCAGTTACCTGTTTGTGAATGACTGGTGGTATTTTAACCTTGATCGCTTCTTGCATTGGTCCTGGTGGTTCTTACTTATTTATCTGCAGTGGAGGGATCAATGTGACCAGACAAGTAATATTTATTTTACTCCAGTAGAGATTTGTGGTTTCATAGGTACTTCTTTTAGAGGTTGCTGATGAGATAGTGAGAGATGGTCACTATTTCTTTGGTGATTAAAATTGCGTTACCACCCCAATAGGGAAAACTTGTTTATACTGTTGTATTCTTCTGTACCGATTTATACTTTTTATGCACCGAACTTCAGAAATTTTAAAATCAAACTGTTGTTTATTTGACACTCGTATATACTTACATATACGTGAGTTGTATTAAAGAGGTGGTAATTTTGTGAACTTTAGTAGCTTTTCTATAGGCAACTGTTGTTAATGTTATTGTAATAATTTTTTTTTTGATAAATGAGGTAAACGAAATATAAGTAAATAACTCTCTTGAGTTTATTTTTAGGCAGTGTCTATAAAAATTAAAAATACTCTTTTTAAGATATTTAGTTACTTTATTACAGAGTGAAGGAGATGTGATTAAGAATACAGCTCTGTTAAGAAATAATCTCAACATATTCTGATGAATAAATGTAAATGCAAAATATGTGCAGTGTAATCGGAGGCAAAATAGCAATATTGCAAGGAAAGTACTAAAAACCAAAATTAGTGAATTATAAAGAAGATATTCAAATCAACAAAAAGAGAGGAAAGGAAAATGGGGAAAGAGAGTAATCACATCAAGGTAATTAAGAAAAAAAGAAATTAGGAGGAAACGAAACGGAGCAATTGAAATAAATAATGCAAGACATAAAAAATATACTGAGAAAATACAAAATTAAGCAAAGTACATAAAGAGAAGGACCAAAAATGGGAAAGAAAATTTTTAATAAAAATTATACACTAGACCAAAGTGGAAAAACAAGAGAAGGTGGGGAGAGAGAGAGAGAGAGAGAGAGAGAGAGAGAGAGAGAGAAGAGAGAGAGAGAGAGAGAGAGAGAGAGAAGAGAGAGAGAGAAGAGAGAGAAGAGAGAGAGAGAGAAATAGAGAAACACAGAAATAATATGTAGTAAAAGAACTGAACAATTAGAACAATTCATCAGTAATGAACTGAAAATTAAGATAAAAGTAAGAAACAGTTACACAATAAAAGAAAGAGACGACAAACATATGCTGTATAAAATAAAAAAAACAATGATTAAAAAGAAATAAATAAAGAACGGTAATGTATATAGTAGAAACGATTTATACATAGAAGCAGAGTTGAAAAACAGACAGCATAAAAAACTAAATAAGTAAAAAGTAAAGGAGTTACTATGTCAACGGAAGTATTGATCCAAAGAATGATTAAGGACAAAATAACATGAAGAAGAACCAGACAATAAAAATTAATAACAAAGAACATAAGGCGTGAAATGGAAAAGAGTTTGAAATAGTAGACGAAATAATAAAATAATATTTACAAACACTAGAGAAAAGCAAAACAAAAACAAAAGGTACAGGTAAAATATGTACTGAGATACTCACAATTAGAAGAGAACAGAACTACATAAGGGGGTAGAAATAATGACAAACGGGGAAGTAGAAGAGACTGTTACAGGATATGAAGCAATAAACTAAAAAATAACAAGAATGAATCTAACACTATTAAAAATAGTGTGCGTTTGAAGATAGGAAGAAAGGACAATATAGAAGAACAATATAGTTTGATAGGAAGATATGGTAGAAAGAAAAATACAAGCAATAACGAAAAAAAAGTTACACAATTTTTCGTAAAAAATTATCTAGTGATAGGAAACTCTAAATTTACACACAAGGACATACATAAATTACGTACGAGAAAGTAGAAAATTATTAAAACATCTACTATAACTTTTAGTAAGAATACGAGGCCAAAGATAGAAAAGTGTAAAAAAGTAGAATTAGATATGGACCATTAGACTTATACTAGAAAAATGTATCTTTAGAAAAACTAGAAAAAAAGTAGTAAAAACGGCGAGGGATAAGTTTGAAGAAACTGAATAGTACAGAAAATCAGAAGAAATTCAGAGATCTGATAACGGGACAAGAAAGAAAAAGTTGAAGATATACAGTGGGAAACTACGCTGGAAAATGACATATGTGGAACAAGAGAAACAGATACTCATTTTAAAAGAACGAAGTGATCGAATGGACAGATAAATAAATTATAAGAAAATACAAGGAAAATAAAATACAAAAATAAATTACATAAACAAAATAAATCAAACTGAAGATACTATAAATGAAGCTACAAGAATAGCACTAGAATATTTTGAAACAGAAATAGAATGAAGCTTTAAAAAAATTAAAGCAAATAGTAAAGAGAAGTAAAAAAAAGAAAACACTTTAAATAAGGAATATAAAAGACAGGAATAGTAAAATGATAACGATACACAGAGAAAAAGTTACAAAGGGAAATTTCAGGACAATCAACTACTAAGCGAAATATACCAGAGAACTAAAAAAACAGGAAATGTGATACCAGACGGATAACAGTGAAAATATGACAACTACAATAACAAAAAGAGAAGTAAAAAGAGCCATTAATAGACCGAAATTTTGCTGGAAAAGATAAAATAACTTCAGAATTAATAATACACTTACATAAAAGGGGACGCACAAGTGAATGTCAACATTACAGGCCTGATGCTTAATATTAGCTGCATCTAAAATGCACATAAAAATTAAATTAAAAAAAAATAAAACAAAAGTCGGGAGCATATTAAAGAAAGAATAAGCGACTTTCAGACAAATATACTAGAAGAACATGGAAAAAGCGGTAAGTGTTTCAATGCTAGTTGTTCGGCAAATATTTCCCGTGTTCAACGTGTAATTTTATGTTTCGGTGGGGTTCCTGGGCCTTCACGTTTACCAGATTTGTTTGTCTGCGATCTCTTTATTTGGGATTACCTCAAATCTAAAGTCTATGTACGACATCTTCGTACAGTAGACGAGCTGAAACTTTACGAGAAGAAATGTCGGTAATTGCGATGCAAACTAAAAAAAAGAAAATAGAAAAAAGAAGGACGTTGCCTTTCCGATATAATCTTGTGTAATTTAATTATCAATGTATGCTTATCAAAATTTATATTAAATTAATTAAACTGAAACTATTTAAAGTTTATAAAACAACCCAAAATGCTTATTTACATATCCACAACCTCTCCACCTTAGGAGTAGATATGATTATTATTTTCTATTTATTCCTGTCATTCAGTTATTTTTTGTAGATTTATTATATATTATAGATTAGTTAATTTCCCAGATATTTTTTCGCTGTATTTATGCGCAGCCCTTCCAGAAAAGTCTCGTTATCTTCGGTCAACTGTTACAATTTGTATGCTATAGTTAATCGAATCTTTTCTCTTTTGGTGTTAGGCATTTTGACTTACTTTGAGATTATTGCCTTTCTCCATTCTATTTGTTAACCAGACTTAATTTATTAACGTGTAGTGGTAGTAGTATGTCTTATTCTTCCATATATTTTAGTACCTCTAGTCTTATCTCGCCTGATCTTGGGGTCTTTGCACTTTTTAGTTTCTTTATTGTGTTATTTACTTCTTTTATTTCTATTTCTTATTCTTTCTTCACTTCTTGTTCTTTTAATTTATTTATGGTTTTTACTGGAGCTTGTTGTTTCCTAACAATTTTTTATAATACTCCTTCCATCTTTCAATTATCTCATCAGTCATAGTTGTTATCTGCCCTTCTCTGCTTTTGCTGTTTTTTTTATCTACGTTTCAAAATATTCCCACGCATTTTTCTTTGTCTCCTTAGTCAGTGTTTTTACTTTTTCTCTCCGAGTCTGGTATTGTTTGTAGTCTTCTTTACTTCTATAGTTCTCTAAATATTTTATCCACAACTTATTTTTCTCTTGACTTCTTTCTTTATTTTACTATTCTACCATGGAGGCTGTTTCCTTCTATTAGTGCTTTTGTTGTCTCCACATACTTCTGCTGCTGCAGTTTTAATTATATTTTTAAAGATTTCCCATACTTTCTAGATATTTCAATTGATTTCCTTGAAATCTAATTTTGTCTACCATTTTCTCCTAATATTTAACCGTAATTTTGATATTTTTTAATTTAAATGATATGCCTTAATATTCCATCGTTTTATTTTGCTTTATATTTTCTTTTTTGACACGTTTTTTCTTATAATTACCATTACTAAATGACGGTCACTGCCTATATCCCCTCATTACGTTAACATCTGCAACGTTTTTAATCTTTTCTTGTAATTAGGAGGTCTATCATTGACTTTTCCTGTCTGCTCGGCATTTTCTGCGTATATTATATAATTGTTCTGGAACTGCGTGATTCCAACAAACATATTGTTTAATATACACAAATCTATAATTCATTTCCTATTTGTTTCCCTACATCTTCCAACGCATTTTTTCGTGCTTTGAGGGCAATTGCTTCGCCTTCCATTACAGTCTCCTATAAGGATTAACGTATTTTTCTCTTTAACTTCCGTTTGTAAGTGTTGCAGCACTGTTCTATTTCCTTCTTTGCTTGGCGTTTATTTGGTCCGTATGATATTACAATTGTATAATATTTTAATTCCATCTGAATTTATAATCTCATTATTCTGTTCAATATATGTAGATTTCCATTCTTTTACACTTCGATATTTTTTCTTAAGCATAATACATTCTACTTTCACTTGTGCGTGCCGGTTCCTCTGTACTCCCTTGCAACAAGTTCTCTCCCTTTAATACAACCCCGCTTCTCATTTTCTCTTTGTCTCTGTTTTATTTTCTCCTTACTCCTTAGATATTGCCAATTTCCATAATTGTTTCCTAATTTTTTTGTCTTCTTTTAGTCCTTTTATTTTTCTTTCATCCGTATTTATGCAATTTTTTAGATTCCTTTTTTTATTTTTGCCGTCTTCGTTTAATTCCTGTTTGCTTTAATTCTTTCAGAATTTGGCTGATCTTACAATTTCCATATTTTTCCATTTGTCGTTATTTTTTTCTAACCAATCTTAATATTGTTTCCTTTGGTTTTTCCGTATTTGATTATGTTCTTTTGCATTTCCTTCCTTTGTTTACGAGATAATTATTAATATATATTTCCTCATTAAAATTTCTTCCTTCGTTTCTTATTTTAATTACAAATTCTCTTTAGCAGATGGTTTGATTCCTCTTATTATTAAGTCGTTCTTTTTTATCCTTTCCAACATTTTCAATTTATCTTATATTTTTACTAATTTTCGTTGTAATTATTTTATTTCTTATTTTCGTTTTATGATCTATTCTACGATTGCTTCCATCCTATTCTGGTGCGGCCGGAATAAGTTGTACTGTATAGGTAATTTTGAATTTTGAATAGAGAACTTGAAACAACTCTAAAATTAAACCTGTGGAAACGGCGCTTCCCGCAGATATCGGTTCCCTGCTGTTGGTCCTGGGGCTTCCAGAAGAAAAGGAGAAGGATGTGAATAAGAATTAGGACAAGTTACCCCAATCTTCACAGCAGACGAAACGGGGGCGTCTTCTTGGTGTAAAGGTTCCCTCGTCGAGCTGATAATTTATCGACGAGAACACAGTCAAAAATACCAAATGCAAAAACGCGAACAAAGACCAATGCGTAATGCCGCGAACAAAAATGTGAATGCAGGTTTTAATAAAGCAAAAGTGTAAAGTCGCGCGAACTAAACGTAATTGAAATGGCAAGTTTAGAATGAATAAAGCAAAGGCTTAATGTCGCGCGAACCAAACAAAACCAACGTGCCAGAGCAAGTGCTAAAAGCAAATTGCACGAGCGCGGCCCAGACCGCGTCCTAAATCGCAACGCGTGCTTGCAGTTAATTGGGCCGATAAAACAAATTTCTCATATATATGATAGAGAATCAAATTATAGCCGGCCCTAATTTAAAATTTCAAAAATAAATATAATTTGGAGATTGGCGCGAACATATTCTTTATATGTTTAATATCTTTCCTCATATATTTTATAAAGCCCATTTCTTGCTTATAATCGCTCATATCAATGTTTATAAACTTTTAGAACACATATATATTAAAAATTTTTGTCTGGACCGTTAGATTTGAACATGGTCTTGCTTACATTTCCTCTTTATCACTCTATCGTTTGTTAAATGAGACGCTGTTCTATGTTATTTTTAAACTTTCAAAATTTGTAAATTACCTGTCCTTATAATTTATTTAACGTATATTATGAACTGTCCCTTGATTAACACTCCTATTTCTTTATTTCATTACTTTAATCTGCATATTATTACCTCGCGGTTGCCTAAATATTGAGTTAAATTGCGGAACATACATAAAATCCACTTCTTCCGTTGCCCATCAGGGCTAAACCAAAACAGTAAAACAAAAATTTTTACTATTGTTCTAAAGAAATTGTTGGCCATTGCACAACTTCCCCTTTTTGTTTAATGACGCCTTGTATTTTAGATGGTATTATATCTACCAGCTTTATACAGTTTCCTTTTGTAATCACGTCCTAAATATTTTGAATTTTACCATGCAAATTAGATTTTGTTTTAGCTGGATTTTTATTTTAACACGTCACCTACGATTCTTCTGATTAATATATATGGTACGTTATACGAAATATATAATGAGTTATTATTGTTAAAACGAATTATAAATTCAGTAAGCATTGCGCCGAGTAGAGACAAACGGCTCGAGAAATTTTTGGATAAAATAGCGCAATAAATATATTAACTGTCCGAAGATTAATTACAAAATTTAATGAAACTGGATTGGTAGTCGACTTAACATTTCGTGAGTATTAGCATAGAGAAGGTCCTGTGAGAGTACTGCTATAATCAATCCAAGTATTGTAAATCTCGACATTTCAAAAAGCTCCTTTTAGTTAACACAAGAGTTTAAGCTTGCTGGCTATTCCCACCGTCAACAATTTGTCAATTGATTTTTATAACATGATAAAATGAAATCTTAGTTTAGTCGAAAAATCCTTACAGGTTTGTAAACAAACAAAATTGTCGCATTTGGGGATCGAAAAATTTTCGCGTAGTTCATGAAAGCAAATGCATCTCCCAATAAGTATGGATTTTGGGCAGGTGGTGTTATAAGCCGATACTTTTTTGAAGACGATACTGGTTACCATTACATGGTATCTATGTTTGTGGCATTAGTTGGGCGACATGGATCTAAAATGAATGCAGTCCCAACAGGACAGCTCAAGTAAAAGTTGATCTACTGCACTAGTAATTTTCTGGTAGGGTCATTTCACAAAATGCCGACATCAACTGGCTATCAGGGTCTTGTGGTTTAACAGTGTATGATATCAATCTTAAGAAAGAAATCCGGAGTGTTATTGGTGACCTGAACGTGTGCAAAACTGTAATCGAAAGCCAAGGTGGCCTTTCATTTAAAATTTCCCAAATTTTTTCTGATTAGAAAGTGCCCAATAAAAATCCAATCGTATAATCAATCCAAAAGTCGTTTTTATTTAAAATTTGAATTCGGCTTTCAATTTGATAACCCTTTACTTTCATGAAGTATAAAAGAATATGTAACTGACAATTGAATTTAACACTAAGAAAATCCTACGTTTAACCGATATTTATATCGCAGCTATTAAGTTTAGACAATTAAAAAAAAATAAAAAGCTTCAATGAATTCGAGTTGTGATCTTACAGAAAGAATACTTCAAATTTCTTAGAGAGAATGAGTAAGTAACGAAAAAGTACTATGTTCACTGAATAAAAAAGTAAAACTGGAAAGTATCACCAAGAAGTGTCAATTATCATATATTGAACACATAATTCTTTATAATAAATATATTCTGTGGCTATAAGAAAAATTAAGGAAAGAAGAGATAATACTGAATGAATAATATAAAAAGCTGGATAGAATTGAACAAAAAAGAGCTTATTCATACAGTATGAGATAAATAAAAATAATATCCAGAAGGAAAAAGTTAACGTTAACGTTAATGAGGATGTGATTTAAAGGGTGTTCTAAATAAAATGCAGAATTTAATTTTAGAAAAAACATTTTATTTATTTATTAGTTGGAAAAGTTATGACATTATTTTAAAGGGCAAACATAACCATTAAGTGGTGAATACGATATTTGAAAATGTCTTTCATAGCTCATTTGACATTTTGACATTCTCTATGGTGCGGCCGGAATAATGGACTGTACAGGTAATTTTGAATTTTGAATAAAGGAACTTGAAACAAATCTAAAGTTAAACACTAACCTGTGGAAACGGCGCTTTCCCGCAGATATCGGTTCCCTGCTGTTGGTCCTGGAGCTTCCAGAAAAAAGGATATAAAGCTATGGATAAAAAATAGGACAAGTTACCCCAATCTTCACAGCGGAGCCGAACGGCAGCGCCCTTCCTGGTGCGAAAGGTTCCTTCGTCGAGCCAGATCAAAGAAAATGGACCGAGTTTTTTACCGGAAAAATTTCAACCTCGAAAATTAGCCTTTAACAAAAAAGCCTCGCAGAAAATTAAAACTTCTGCTGCCAATTAAAGCCGCCAGCGAACTCTCGCTTAAAAATGCTCTCGTCTTACGGAAAATTTCTGTCACAAACGGAATTCAAAGAACGACGCCTGCGAGAACATAGCCAAAAGGCCAAGAGCAAACAACAACGCGTACAAAACGGCGAAGCGTGAGCGAAAAAAGGCCAAGTGCAGGCCCGCAGCCCAACCGCGGCCTTTATATCACAACGCGTGCTCGGAACAAATTCGGCCGATACCTCAAATTTAAATATGCACAAGAGGGAACCAAAATACAGCCGGTCCTAATTTGCAAATTCAAAATTAAAGGCAATTTTGATATTGGCGCGAACACTCTAATTCTCCTGATAAAATAACTAAGGTTGCAAGATCTTGATGACTGTTTTGAGAGATAAATCTCTCATTAAACTTTTGCTTTACGCGTCGTATAACAGACGGTGCCATTTTGATAGAACCACAAGTCATTGAAATCTATACTTTCCAAATAAAGCCACAAAAATCTACTATGGTCTCACGATAATGTTCACCATTGATAGTTACTACATTTCCGGCCTCATTTTGAAAAAAAAACTGCAAAATGTAATCCTAGACCATCAATTTGGGTTTCGAGCAGAGCACTCTACTACACAACAGTGTCATCGAGTAGCAGATCTCTGGATAATAAAAAATACTATACAACAGCATTCCTCGATGTTAGGCAAGCCTTTGACAGGGTCTGGCATGCAGGTCTGTTATTCAAAATCAAACGCATCCTACCGGAGCCTTACTATATGTTGATAAAATACATACCTTGAAAACAGAAAATTTAGAACAAGGGTAAATGGAGAAAATTCTACCTTCCACCCAATTAAACAGGTGTTCCCCAAGGTAGCGTCCTTGGACCCTTCCTGTATCTGATATACACATTCGATCTTCCCACAACCACTAGCACAATCACAGGAACATTTGCCGACGACACAGTTATTATGACTGTAAATGACAAACCCCTAATAGCATCTGCATGCCTACAAGTCCACCTTAACCTACTTAAACAATGGCTAGATAAATGGAAGGTTAAAATTAACGAAACAAAGTCTCTACAAGTAACTTTCACCTTACGGAAACATTCCAACAAGTCCACAAATCACCATTAACAATATACAGCTCCCGGTACCAACAAGTGTAAAATGCTTTGGAATTCACCTAGATTCGAAACTTACATGGAGGGAACACATACAGAAGAAAAGAAAACAAATGGACTTACGTTTTAAAGAATTATATTGGCTTTCTGGAAGAAGATCTAAGCTGTCACTAGAAAATAAAATTCTATTATATAAAGCTGTTATCAAGCCGATATGGACCTTTGGCTTCGAACTATGGGGATGTGCCAGCAAATCAAACACTGCTATAATCCAAAGATCGCAATTCAAAATCATCAGAGCCATGGTTGATGTATCATGGTATGTGAGTAACCAAACGCTGCATCAAGACTTACAAATACCATTCATCACGGATTTCATTCAAGAGAGAAGTAATAAACACCACAGCAGACTACCAACTCACACAAACCCTCTCACATAACCACTATTGCTAGATCTGAGCAACAAACGATTAAAACGACACTGGCAGATCGACCTGAAGTAAGGTAGCAAAGGTCTGATTACTGACGAAGACCCCATCAGGACACTAGTGAATTTAGTATAATAAATGAATTCTAAGTTAGCCAATTAGCTTATAGAATATGTCATTTCTGATTGCTATTTTAATAGAAATAAAAAAAAATTCAAAAAACGGCCTAATCACTGCATCAGCATAAAATCCACTCCAAATGGTTACTCTTTGACTGTGCATAGGCCGTTCTTGAATGACCCGAGAATTTTCTATGCCCCAAATGCGATAAGTTTGCTTTTTAACGTATCTGTTAAAGTGTAAATTCGCCCGTCTGTAAAGATGATTTTTTTTATTCTCTAACACCCAATCGGCAGATGCAGATCTTTTATTAAAATCAGTTGCAATGATCGACGATACACTGGGGTTTTTGGACGCTCCGTCACACTATCGTTCGCAGCGGCAACGTTTTCAGCTGAACGGTCAGTACAAGGTCGACCTGTTTTTCTGTTGCCTGCAACCGAACCTGTTCCTTCAATTTTTTGAATTAGTCTTTTCAGAGTTGCTTTATTTGGTGCATTTCTGTGTCTTAAAATGCCACGTAATTTGCGTACAATCTCGGCCAAACATCCTCCATGGTTGTAACTATTTTTTAACGATCCGTCGAGTAGCACTCCAAGAAGCGCACATAATTTAAGTCTTTTACGTTTCTTTTAGGATACCCTTTACCATGTATCATAAGCGGCATTTGATGGACGTCTGGTTCATCAAAAACTATTACGATAGTTCTTTATTAAGATAAAAACAAAAAATGCCCAATTGCTAGCTAACTTCTCCTGATAGAGATAACTGTAGATAACGTACGCCTTTATTTTGTACAACACAAACACTATATCTACTCTGCGTAGACTGCGGTTACGAAATTATTATCCGCATCCACAACCTTGCCTTTTATGGATAGATAGCGCTTTTAGTAAAACTAAAATTAGTAAAGTATATCGGCGAAAACCAGTTTAGTCTATTATAAAAGTTAAACGGCATTAGTGTTGATATTCCACTTGTTTAAATACAAGTTATCGCAAAACTAACACAATCTGTTGGAAAGATTTTGTAATTCACGCTTGATCTGAAAGCAATTTAAAAAATGGAAATTGCCTAACAAATCCCATAATCTTAATTTATACATATTTATAGCAGACTCGGCATGTTCATTATTTGACATTTCAATTGTTAAACTGCTCTTAATCCTGTGCAACCGTGGCCTTTTGTTACAGGTTTATGGTTTTCGAAATTTTTATTTGCATGTACCCATGCAAATATTCAATTTCATACGCGCAGAAACTTACTACTACTATCAAAGAATTCTTGTGGCTGTCTTCCTGCAATAAGAACACGTTAGTAAGTATAATAAGCCCTTGCACCTGCAGTGCCAAAAGTGTGCTCTAACGAAGAAAAAAAAAAGAATTGCTGATATTACGCAATACATTGCTGGTTTTATTTCCTCAGAGAATGTACACATCCACGTGTTATCGTCCCATATGAGTACTTTTTACTTCTCTACACCTAAGCTTGTGTAAATCATTTTATTTTATAATCTTAACTAAAATTTTATTGATTTCTAGTTCTCATTTTAAACCATAACTATGCAATTATTTTTATTCTTTCTTTTCGTTTTAATCTTGTTTTGTAGTGTTGGTTTACTTAGCTCTATTGTTAGCAACAAAAAATATTATTGTCATACTTCTGCGAACCACACACAACCTTTCAGTACTGCACATATTCGGAGGTGTGAGTTTCTGGCGTTCCGCATCTTCCTTCAATGACACTGTATATAGTTAATCCAACTTTTTATGTACACTTTTCTGTAGCGACTAATTTCAGAACTTAAAGTAAAATTTGTATAATAATTACTTTAACAGATTGAAAGAGCGAGAACTAAAGTTTATAATGTTAAGCAAACTACAGCGTAGCTTAGGTCCTGAAATGTAAGTATTAAAAAGCTCTAAATGCGGCTCTAACCACCAATTTCTAATGAAGATAAAAATATCAAATAGTCCATTACAACGTTGAAGTCTCAAGATCGGTTCTACAAGCTTACTATACAAATTGAGACAATTTAAACAAATGTGGTTGCAACCCAGACAAAATAAACAGTGATATAGAGGAATGCATTCAAGCAGCAGCTATAGGTGAATAAATTAAAATAAACATCAAAATTGTTCCTGCCTCGTGAAATGAAAAACTAAATACTTTATTTGAAGAAAAGAAATGGTCCCACATTAAGAATATTGAAAGTAAAAAAAACATGAAAAAATTACAAGAATATTTACTGGGGAAAGGCATTGGCAACACGAGAGTAAATAATAAAGTAATAAGTAGGAGAAGGCAAAATAAAGACTAAGCTGTACTGATCCCTATAACCCTAGAAAAGCGAAAGAACTGCCTCAGAAACTCAAAAAAGATCACACCACACGAGTTATGACACGTCTGGGGATTTAACTTTTCAACCTCTATAAGCAGATACCGTTTTTAAGATGATTCTACTTGGGCGAAGTAAGTTATAAGTATAACATATGTACCAAATATAGTCAAATTCTCTAATTGTTCGATTAAAGTGAAATGACTATAGCAGCGGCAATCGTCTTCATCCATTTTAAAGGATTATTGTTCCTTTGATTCTTAATTTTTTGTTTCAAATTTTTGTATTTTGTTTTTATAAGCTTTTATAAGCTTTTATAAGCTTATGTGTTCCACACATTGTATGTAGGTGTTTTAACTGTTCGTAGAATAAAGATGTAGTCTTTTGCCTGCCTTATGCGGATTTTTAGCAGCTCTGTCTTCAAAAAAAAATTGAGCAGGAAACGTCTGCTTTATAATCACTATATTTTTTGCGTCGCCTTTCATATACAATTTCACTATTATATTTTATTTCCACTTATCTGGTACTTTTTTGTTTTTCCTAATATTGTTCTTTCATATTCAATCATCTTAGATTTTGTATCTTTGCTACTGGTTAGCAGTTTATGTCTTATTTGGTTTAATAGTTTTTTTTTCATCCGACGCTCGAAAGGGCATGAAGGATTAGAGAAGAAGAAGAAGAAGTAATCCTTTTTTGTAGTCTATTTTCATCATTTTGCTACTTCTTTTCTTTTTCTTCATCTTAAAAGATTTTCTAGTTTTAATTCATACTTTTTATTATTTCTAATTTTCTCTTTGTGTTTTAATATCCTCCTTATCTTCTAGATTTAATGCTTTATAACACAGTCTTTTATAAAAGGCTTATGATCTGCATGAATTTAATGCTACATAATGTTACACACTTTGCATAATTAAAAACTTATATTACGTATTTGTTTGTTTATTTTTATTTTTATTTAATCAAGAACCTTTCTACCGATTGGTGTAGGGTGTTATTTGTTTGTTTGCTTTCTCAAATTCTAATTCCCATTAAGCAATACGTGTTAATTTTTTTTGTTTTGTTAAGCCTTGTTTAAGAACTAAGTTTGTATGTTCAGGATACAAGTCTGTTGATGTTTGCCAGAAGAAGTTGGCAAATTGTCACAATAATAACCATTCTCTCTGGAAGATCACTAAGTAACAGGCTGACGCACCCTTTTAAGCAAATGTTGTTAGTCAAGCAGGAAAATAAACAAAAACAATAAGGAGCAAAAGTTTGTGGATTTGCGGATCAATTAAATAAGGAACATTCTGAGCCAAACAAATAAAAGTTTTAAATAGGGCAGCCGACCTAAAAAAATCTTTAAACTATTTTTCTAAAGAACCTTGGATTAATCGAAGATGGTCGTCCCAAAATTTAATTTAACTACGGGAGAGGTTTCTTAAAGAAACTACAAAACTGACATGTACAACTGATACTTTCTTTAGAGTAAGTATGTTCCAGGTTATAGAAAGTAACTAAAGTGAACTTATTAAATCACTTTATAAACTGTTATTCTACATATCAGCATTGTTCTTACCGATTATATCAAACACTAGTATTAAAAAACTAAAATTCATCATTGAAGCATACGACTTAATTCCATCTTACCAATTTAGGCCATACTACTACAGTAGCGCCCAAAAAGATTTCACAGGTCCTTTTTTGTCATAACGTTTTACACCCTCAACGTATAGCGTTGAAACTGTCCAGGTATTTTAGCGTGGGTCTCACTATTATCGAGACAATGTTTTTTCCAAATTCCGGCCAACGATCGGCCTTTTTATTCAATTCACTTTTACTTATTTCTTCTGTTTTTATCGTTTCGTGTAGGCTTTGTTAAGTAATTGTTTATTTTAAGGTAATGGCTGATACCTATAAGCATCGTTGGTTGACAGATAAGCAGAGAAAAGCTATCCAAGCTATCCAGCGCCTTACGGATCAGTTTGGTATTCAGAAGTCTACTGATAAAAAGCTGTTGAATAAAATTTCTTGTCAAACTATATCTGGGCGACCCAAGAAAACGCCTCGTACTGTCGAAAGGGAGATCCTAATGATGTCCCATGAAGACGCTCGCAGGATTTGAGTCAACATCGCTCGCGAGCTAAATGACGGTTAATTTTGTTTGGTAGAGATGGCATAAAGTATGTCCTTCGTCTAATAGGCAAAAGACGTCATCCTTGTTACCAAATCCCAACTGTTAACCATAGTGGCTGATCAATGACGGTGTGAGGAGCATTAACCGCGAAACTGTCGGTTCCTTGTACAAGATAGATGGGATAATGGTCAGGAAAATCTATCTGGACCTTCTTGTTATGTTTCCATATGCGAAGTCCCAATCTTGGGCGCGGATTTATCTTTCAACAAGACAATGATCCAAAACATGCCTCCGAAGATGTCAAGGTTTTGTTGTGGTGCGTCACTTATACGGTTCTGTTGGCTTCGATAAATATGCTAATTTTGTTGAAATTTTTGAACATCTTGAACTGAGAACGTTTACATTGTAGTGAAATACCTTCAGAAATGTGTGTTCTAAATTTAAAGAAGATTGACTGAGTTTAAAAATGTTGAGACGAAGAAACGCACCGGTAAAAATTTTTTTGGGCGCTACTGCATGAATTAGGTTCAACTAGAAAGTCGTTAAAGAAATCTGAGCAGTTGTTTAGTATCTTGACGCACTTAAATTAGTTATTTTATAGAAATAATTGTGGTACTAAAATATTAATATTTGGTACCACCCAGAAAACACAATTTGATTGCTTTATGGAGAAAAAAATTCCCGAAAATAACTTTTCAGCGCTTTTGACTGACCCTTTAATATTCAATGTTGTTATTTTGAGAGTATTTAATTTATTTGTCTTGCGGAAGCGATTAATCCAGACTCAATAATCTCCTTACCTTAAAACAACGTTCTTTTAAACCTATAGAGAACGGCACGGGCTTTTGCTCAGTCGACACATATACACGCATCGCAGCTCGGCCAATTTGGTCGTGTCTCAACACCCCGCAAACATACACGCATCGCAGCGCGGCCAATTTGGTCGTGCTTATCATCCCGCAAATACCAGATCCGCAGCGCGGCAAGGTGGCCACCGAGGAACCATCGCCTACGAAGCAGAAGCCGATTCAGGTGAGCGATTTGGCATTACTCGTTGGTTGATATCGGTAGCCGCCCCCATCCGCTTACGCGACGGCCGTTTAAGGGACGATTTTGGCTTATCGGCTGACCTTCGAATACGGGCCGTATTACGTTTCCACACCGCACCACGAGAGCGGCTATTTACACGTAGCAGATATCAAAGGCCCGCATGCCGCCGCGATATAAAGCGGTTCAAGGGCGAAAAGGCTGCCACACCAGTAGATGTTTTAATTTTTATTTACTTTCAAGTTTCTTAAGAAGTACTAACCCTACTAGTAAGTAACTTAAAAAGAAATGGTTCAGAACAATTTATTTTCGGAGTATTTATATGAAAGTTGCATAATGGCGGATAAAGAAAATAATAACAAAACACTTTTTTAAAATTCCTAGCTCTACTAATATAAATGAATATTTATTAATCTTGTTAATCTTCAGCAACTATAAAAAGGACAAAGAATATTAAAAATATCAACAACATAACTGCAACAAAAATAGTTAGTGTAGTCCGGATAAATTAATATTTTAAATGAAATGGAGTCTGAGCTATGAACATGCTCAATAAGAAATAGAGTGGCATAGCACACTAGTAGTAACAACCAAAGCACCTTGACGAGATTGAAATTAACTTAAACAAATAATAGACGTCTTAGTAATAAACATTTTATACTAACTCAACCGGTCATGATAGAAATACACCAATAAAGCCTAAACATACACTTCTGCAAAAAAATGAAAACTTTTATTCTAAAAAGCCATTTTAAAAAAAAACTTAAATTAGGGATACTACAATTATTATGGAAATTTTAATGTAAAGGTATGGTAAAATATTCTAGAAAATGCACTCATTATTATAGAGAAAAGGTAATTTTTTTGTTCATTACAGATTATTTGACCATAATATATAAATACTGTGCTAGTAGTGGTAAAAATTCGACAAAAGCTTTCTAAAAGAAACAACAATTTCTTGCAAATATACAAAAGTTGAAAGATTAAAATAAAATAATGATAATAATTTTTAAAAAGGGGGTTATTGCTGCCGAAGTTATCAGGTCCTCTCGACATGACTGTTATTTTATAAAAAAGGTAATTATTTGATAGTTATGCTATTAAACATAGTAGGTAAAGTATATGCTAGAGTGTTAGAAAAAAACTAGAGGAAGTTCTGAAGGAATGTTTAGAAGACTCCTAATATGGTTTTAGAGGTAACATAAGTGACAGAAGCAATTTCTATTATCATTACCAAAAACAGGGAAATACATTTATACATCATTAATCTACAAAAAGCATTTAGTAAAATAAATAGAAGAAATATATGGAGAAATCTAAAAGGTGAGGTGTAAGTGAAAAGATGATAAATAGTGTAAAATATCTATATAGATAAACGAGTAATTTTATCAGGGTGAAGTATAAAAAATTACGAATGTTTTAAACCAAAAATGAGGTTAGGCATCTTGTGTTCCTTACTACAGGCGGTAGTTTTAGAAGCAGAGAAAACTGCAAAATAATACAAAGTAGACCACTGAAAAATAAGGGTTTAATAGGTGCAGAACTGTATACTAGCAGCCTGAAAGCTTTAAACTTGAAAATAAACGACAAGAAGTCAAAAACAATGGTTATTAGTAAAAAAGAAAGGAAACGTTAAATAAAATTAAGAATGCCTTAGAACTAGTCGATAAGTTTAAATACTTGGAAACAATAGTAACACAAGACGACATATTAAAAATATATAACAAGAGTATAGGAACAGCAGGAAGACTAATCTAATCAAGAGCACGTTTTTAAATAAGAAATACCAAAACAGATTAAGATGGAGACATTCACGGCAGTAATATGTAGATTTGAATATTGGAATAACACAAAATCAGAAAAACAAATCCTAAACGTTCCGGAAAGACAGTTAAAATGGCAAGATCACCTAGTAAGAATTGGAAAGATAAGATTGTAAAAAGAGTATTTAAAGTATAAACATTTAAAAAGAAAACGAAAGAAAAATCGAGAAAAAGTGGAGTAAAGTTAAGTGAAGTGTAAAGTGCAAAACAGAAAATGATGTAAAGAAGCATAGAAAAGGACTTCAAGGACATAACTTGGCCACCCTCCCGGCCTCAGACCCTCAAGTATAGAATGATTCTCGGAATAAGTAAATCAAAAATAGAAGAATTTTTTGTTTAACAAGTAGAAAAATGTATTAATGTAGAATTAAATACACAGGTACCATTAGCAATAATTCTCACGGAAAATCATTAAAGTACCCACGTGAAAATATAAAATTAAAATTGAAGAATGATTAACTGAGCTAAAAAATAAGAATGCATAAATGGGCGAACATAAACAGATAGGCACAGAATTTAAACAAATTTCTATTTAAATGGTTTTTAAAGTCTCATAAAATTCAATAACCAATCCTTTCAATAAAAAAATATATGCAAGGTTTCAACACCTGCATTTTCAAAAATTGAAGAAATCAACTTCATATGGTATTGATATTAAAATATTAATCACCTGTAAAAGCTTTCATTTAACAATATAAATTTGAATGCAATTTGAATAGACAAGACAGCTTTTATTTTTCTAGATACTGGTTTGTCAGCTTAATGTCAAATAGCAAAAAAGGTGGGCTAACAAATGCAAATTTAGCCAGCACTTTATTCTTACATGTAATGATCTTTAGATGTTTTGCAAACCTTCTGTTTTTATTTCTAATTACAACTAGTTTTAATTTCTTCTAGAACGTTTTGCTTGAATTCAACGTAAATATCGCAAAGCTGAGTAAACACCAAACATTATCATCCTTTTTTTGTTCTGTTAAGGATAGGAGTTTAGAGAAACCCGTTCTGGTATTTTTAAAGAGTTCCGTGTTAATTTAAAAATTTTACATTTTTCAAAACTATTAAACTTATTTTTAAATTCCGCCTGCAGTGACCATGATCATGATCACTGTTGCAGGCCCCAAATCCAGCTAAGAGAAGGTTAACACAAACCAGCTGATCTACGTAAAATAAGAAAGAAACAAAACCCGTTAAGACGTAGAAATCTTAGAAACTAGACGGATATCATAAATAAACGCCCTCACAAATGGTTACAAACAATATTCAAATTGAAATATAAATAACATTATAAAACTAACACGATCAACAGGTTACATCATAACTAAATAGACAAAACAATGGTAACTTAAAATACATACGATAACTATCTGCTTATATACAGCAGCAAATTTAAATAAAAAAGATAACCAAAAGTTTCTTATCTACCGAAAATTTGAAATGCTCATTCAAGAAATCAACTCTCGGTCTCAATGAAAATATATTTTATGCGTCTACAGACCAGTTATGTGGGCGAATCAAAATAAACTAAAATTATTGTTTTTTTAATCTATTTAAATATCAAAAGACACAAACAGACAGGTAACATAAGCTTCTAACTTCGACATAGCCCCCAATTGGAAATTTTAATTCTATTGTAAAATGAAGGTAGTTGTGATACCAGCCATTCGCGGACAATCGCTTCAATAGGAATATCATCATCAAATTTATGCCCCCCAAAGGCTCCTTTTAGTATTCCAAACAAATGTTAATTGCAGAACTCTGGACTATAGAGTTCTAATGTAGTCTAGAACAAACCTTTAATTTTTGTCCAATTTGGTCAGCTGTATAGGGCTAAGCGTTGTCGTAAAGTACGACAATATTTCGAATTGATTGGGCACTGTTGTATCTTCTGCCTACCGCACAAGTAATTTCAACAACTATTACTCGGTAGTCATTCTTGAGAAAGTATCACACAATGCGAGCATTGTCCTAGTCATGCCAAGCCAATGACCTTCATCTTCAATTTCCTGTTGTCCTCCAATTAAATATACTTAAATTTTTAAAAAGGTATCCTCTCCAAACTGTGCTTTAAATCTTCTCAACATTTTGAAAGGTTTTACGCCTTTGCCGTGAGAAACTTGACAATAATTGGGGGACGACAGTACTTCTCACTCTGACGTCGTAATGCCGAATATTAGGTAGTAGTGCAAAGTACCCCTTCAGGAATCCCTACTTACAATGTTTAAAAGTTGTGCCTCCCTCCGTTAACCTCATAGAGCGTAAAAAGAAATTTCAATTTATATTTGGTTTACCCTCATATTAATAATTCAATAATATATTTTGAAGAGCATTAAATAGCCTTTTTACTAGAAAAATGCTTACTTTAAGTTATTCCTTACAGGAGTCCGGTCCTGGAATAGCAAGAGAATAAAACATGAGTAATTTTCGCTCCGATTTGAGGAAAATTAACAATCACACGAAGGCAAAACTTGCAAGTAGCAACTTGTTATTTTAAAAAAGGACGAGGCGCGAGTACAACACTCGATAGCTGATTAAAATAAACAGTACAAGACAATAATTGTCGCGTACTTAAAATTTTGCTACGTCACTGAAGGTAACCGTGCGAGCTCTGCCGCACAGCCTTCGCCATTATCGCCTGCGTGCTCCCTCCTAGCTGCCAAGCGCTCCCCCCCGTCCTCCCGCAGTCGGCCCGGTAGCTCTCCGAGCGCGCTGCGATTGGTCCGTTTAATTAATTTTTAATCGGCTATAACTTATTTATTTGACATCGGATGAAAAAGTTTCATTGTAATTTTTTGTTCGTTTCGGTTTGATCTATCCGGTAATATAAATTTCCGGAAACATTTTCTGAACACCCGGTATATTAAAAATCCTGAACTTCAATTTTTTTTCGAGTTGCTATTTTACTAACTTTTATTTTAAATTTATGTTTATCTCATTGTAATAAATCATTTTTATTCTCATAAATTTTTTGCATCTTCAACCGTTTAGATTCGCGACCGCTTTGCGACCGATTTTGCGACCTTGCGACCAAACGGCTCTGCCGATTTTTACCAAAAGTTTCGCACTGCGTTCCCTACCTACAAGTAACTTGCATACCAAAATTCAAGTCTCTAGCTCTTACGGTTCTCGAGATATCCTGTTTACTGACAGACCGACAGACACACACACACACACGAACCAATGGCTCAAACCAACTTTTTTAGTGTCCTGAGGCTATAATTCGTCCAGAAATGTGAAAAACTGGGTAGGTAAAATTTCCGCCGATTACATTACTTTCCTTATTATAGGACAAGGAAAGTAAAAATTGGATAGAACTAAATAATGAGACAAACCCATAAAAAGAAAAATAGACGTATTTTAAATGGAACTAAATAAAGTTAAAGAAGAATCAAAATCAACAACTAAAATAAAAGATAACACAGAAATAAAGAAGGAATTATAATTATAAACGGAATTGAAGAATAAGAAGAGGAGTGTAATTTACAGTTAAAAGAGAAAGTAAAAAAGATACTTAGGCATATAATAATAATAATAGTTCCCCGTAACAGGCCTTGAAGGCCCTTTGGGGTCGTAACAGGATAAGATCTGCTACAATCTAGAGCCTACAAGGGTAGTAAACGTGGCTAGCGCTACGTACCGACCGCCTATTATTACCCCAGAGTTTGACCTCCAGGTACTCATTTATTGCAGCCTGAGTCGAGCTGGGCCGTAAAAATGACAGTGATCGAATTGGCGAGAGCGGGATTCGAACCCGCAACTCTTGGTTTCGTAGTCTAGCGATCTATCCACTAAGCCACCACGGCTCTACTTAGGGATATAGAGATAGTAATGGAGTAAGAGGTAATAGACACAAGGAAAATTGGCGAACAGCGAAGCTAGAAAAATAGGGCAATTCTAGAAACTAGGGAAAAGATCAATGAAAATATGAGGTTCTAAAAGAAACTAAAACAAGTACAGACGTGGAACTCTGGTTCCACAGATGTCGGGGGCTTCTATACATAAACAAAACTTTGCGACCACTTCCGGTTAAACCGGTCTCGAGATTTTCGATCAGGCTGATTTTTGGCGTCTGGACTTGACTTATGGCCCTTAGTTGAATATGAACTGAAAGTGTTATTTCTCTATCACAAATCAAAAATTATAAGGCGTGACAGATGTCAGAAATGACAGAAATGGAACTGCAAATACATACTATGGGGCTCGCGCCTAATTTCTACTAACAATAAGAGCAGAGAGCTAGCAAATCTCATCCAAGACAAAAACTACTTGTTTTTTTCGACTGGCTCTCAGATCTGTTCAATTTCTTCATAACGAACGGTATTTCCGAGGGATATACTGATGTAATAGGAAGCTTCGATCTGACTGCTGGCCACTCTCCAATAATCGCCATAATTAGCGCAAATGTATTTCCAAAAACAACAATCAACGCCTCAGCAAGTACTACAAAAAACTCCAAATAATATTTCCACAAAAATAAAGGAACTGGTAACAGAGAAGAGAAAAGCCAGTGCCATTTGGCATCGAAACCATATTCTATAAGACAAAACTAGGTATAACCAAATACAACAAACTAAAAGTAAAACAGGAAAATGAGAGATGCTTTGTTTAACGCTTACGTTAGCAGCTTAAGCAGATACTATAACACCATCTGAAAACCAATAAAAAAACATAAAAAAAGCGAAATCCACTGTACATCCAATTCAAAAAACTTTACCAATACCATGGCCGTGAAGAAAACCTTGAAAAGAAATTATCCAGTGTTTCAAGTTGAGGGTTGGGGCAATGAGCTAGCACTCAGTGCAGCTTCGAAATATGGACAGATTACACGGAAAATGATATATGATGCTGGAACATCCAAGATTTAAGTACAAGGAAGATGAAATTTTTAAAGAGCTCCACACATTGACATTACAGTATTTAGTGAAACAAAAAAGAAAGAACAAGGAAACAAATACACGGACACACGCCTAGATGCCGTTGGAATACAGGAGGGTCAAATAGAGCAGGCAACAGTAGAGGACCAAAGAAAACTACAAAATATGAAAACATGCCACAACAAAAGCGTTAGAAATAATCTGCAATATATTTAATAAATGCCTAAAGGGAAAACATACCAACAGATTGGAAAATTTAATTTACAAGGAAGCAGGAAGGAATGTGGAAACTATAAAGGAATAAGCGTAATATTGTCAGCAGGAAGATTATACGCAAGAGACCTTAAAACTAGAATAGAGAAGGAACCTAAGGAAATAGAAAGGCAAAGTGGCTTCAAGCCAGGAAGAGCTTGTACAGATAATTTATTTACCGTAAGACACTTAGCGGAGAAGAATCTGGCGAAGGGAAGAGAGCTCCATATTACATTTGTAGGTTTTAAAAAAAGCATTCGATTTCATCTTACTTCAAAAGTTGTGGATTTCCTTAGAGCAGGCGGCATAAATAAAATGTACATCAATGCAGTAGAAACGCTATACAGAGAAAATTAAGTGGTTATAAAAGTTGGAAATCAAACTTCCTCGCCATTCTCGCCTTCAAAGCAAGGATGCTTCCTTTTCCTAACCCCTTTTAAAATATACCTGAAACATTGAACTAAAAAATGCATTTCGATGAGAACATGACTGTGAAAACCAGATATACACGATTACTTTTGCTGATGACCAAATAGTTATTGCAGATCAGCAAGACATGACACATGCTAAATAGACTCATAGAGGAATATAACAAGTGAGATTTAGAAGTAAACACAGAAAAGACGCAGTATATGGTTATAGGAGGAAGACTACAAGACGTTCAGCTGGATAAATCAACAATAAAGAGAATTAGTCAATATGAATATCTTGGAGTCACAATATGCCAGGATGAAAAAGAGAATACGGATATAATGAAGATAAGTAAGGGGAAGAATGGGATAAAAACACTACATCTAATCCTGTGAAATAAACACTTAACAAGAAAAAACAAAATTAAATATATCTAAAACAATAATAGAACCAGTTATGGGTCTGAGATAGGGGTTATCTTCTTCTTCTTCTTCAACCTTGTTCTATCCATTGTTGGACATAGGTCTCCCTTTTTTTACTTAAGGGGGCAATAGTGATTATCTTCCACGCTGACTGGGCGGGTTGGAGGATTTTGGTATCAGCCGTCCCTAACCTGGGAAACAGACGCTGTTTGCAGCCGCTTCTCTGAAGACAGACGCTGCTTTGCTAGTTTTGGTCCGCCCCGAGTATTTCATTTCCTCGGTACCATCCATATCTGGGAGGCTTTCCCCTATTCGCCACCTGAGGAAGCGCCTGATGGGGGGCTAGCAACCCCGCACAGCGATAGGGGTTATAGACAAGAAGGTTGACCATAAACTGCTCTTGGCGGAAATGATGTAATGGAGAAGATGCTTTATACGACCGCGTTGAAAATGAAGAAATAAAAAATAAAATGAGAGTTAAAGGTACCATCATAGACAGGATAAATGAAAATCAGCTGAAATGGTACGGGCATCTATGCAGAATTGAAGAAGAAAAAATACCAGTGCAGGTATGGAACTAAACCCCAGCACTAAGGAATAAACAAGGGCGACTTCAAAAAAATGGATAAGCAATAAAGAAAATGAAATAAAAAAGAGAAATGGCGCTTAGGATGCGAGAAGCGACAAGAAGTTGCAAAAACTCGCCACATATAAATATGACCTAATAGTTATACTTACTAACTAAAAATCAATCGGATCCATCTTCAAGTAGTGGATACAAAAAAGCCAATTGTTGGTAGTTGATTATAAATTATACCTTTTTTGTTGTGTTGAGTTTCCGGGAAACTTTCCATTTTCTATAAATAGTTTTTGTATAATCAAAGTTTCGCCTGCCTTAATGGAAAATTTACACATCCCGTTTTTCTTCTCTCCAATTCTTTTGAAGTAACTATTTAGCCTACAGTGTGGCGTTAACAATTGAGTCAAGACTCTAAGATTGTTCCTGCTTTCTTTCTGGTGGTCTTTTCTTTTCTGAATCTATTAAGTGGAAAGTTGAATTATCTGAGACCTGGGTAACTTTTTTAGTATTTCAATTGTTTTGCTTTCCCCTTTACCCTAAGACTCCCATGGATTGTGTTTTGACCATTTTCATAGAATGGTTCTAATACTATAAGCGATGAAATTCCCACTTTCCTGGTTAGTGGATTTTGTTCTTCCTTTTTTCCAAGAAACCTACTAAAGAGTGCCTGTATCCCCTTTTCTAACCTATTTAATACATGTTTACAGTACCTTATACTATCGAAGCTAATCGTCCTTAGCACATTGAATGCTTGTTACCGATCCAACATAATAATAACATCCTTTCAATTTAGCCTCTATAAAGGTTGAGTTGAGTGCATTTCTCAATTATATAAACCCCCGTTACAGTGACTTTAGCAGTTCTGAATCTATCTATATAACAGTTGATCGTTCCGTTCTTGGCTGAGAATTTGGTATTTTCTCCACTTAATTATTTCTTACCACCCATTTAACACATATGTTAATTTTTAATATGAATTTACTACTCATATCGTTACTCGGTACTCCAGCAAAATTTTTTTTTTTTAAATTGAATTTTACTTTATTTTTAATTAATTAAATACTCATATTGAAAAACAGTTTTTGTGGTTTTTAACAGCTGGACAAAGCAATAATTGCAATTAAACTCTAATGGCTACTTTCTCATCCCACTTGTACTGTTTATGTAGTTTTAATACACTCTCTCAGGCTCCTACCTTATAGCTGATTATTAGTCTCATCTATAAGATGTTGAATGTAAATCTTTAATTAACCTCGGGCATTCTTCTGTCACATCTTGCTTTCATGTAAGTTTATTATCCAGGGCAACTCCCGGACACCATTTAAACTAATTAGCAGCACGCATCTCATCTCTTTCTTAAAGGTGAAAGAGTTTTATTCCTAGTCCGACTGACTAGCACCAATTATCCGTAACTTTAACCCACTATGTTTTTTAAATTTGCTGTTCTATTCTCAAACTCGATGACTTGCTTAGAAAATTATTCATTCACTAGGATTTACATTAAGGGTAATAGGATACCTCTCTGGGATTGCATTGATTTGAGTGGTATTGGTTCTTAACATTTAAACGTATTAACGCAAATAGTTAGATATAAACCAGGAACTGTATGCCTATTTTATGGATTTCAAAAAAGCATTTGATAAAGTCAAACATAAATAACTAAGAAAAATACTTATTAATACAAATCCGGCAAACAGACGTATTAAAATTATTTTAGCACTATTTAAATCAATAATAAAAGTCGAACGCAAAATAGAAATATGTTGCGGTGCACGCGAGGGTTATATTCTGTCTCCCCTGCTATTCAATTTGCGTAATAAAGAAATCTGTCGAAAAGCACTTTAAGGACAACGGAGAGATATAGTAATTAACGGAGAAATAGTGAATACCTTGAGATGCGTAGACTGCACGATGATAATAGAAAGCAATTTAGAAGATTTGAAACACCATCAGTTTATACTGCAACAGACACGGTATAAAGATAAATCTAAACAAAACAAAATTCATGATAATAACAAAGAATCAAAACAATACTCTGAACATCAACAATGTACATCTTGAAAGGGTCAGCTACTAAAATAAAAGCTACTGTATGAAGTCAAAGCCTGAACTATGAAACAGATTCACATCAGGATAGTTGAGTCCTTTGAGAGGGGAGGATGCTTATGGTTTCGTGGACAGAAAGGTTGTTACAACGATTAGAGAAAGACCACGAGGTCATGACAACTATTAAGAGACCTGAATATCTGAGATATTATAAGAGGAGAAAATACGAACTATTATGAAACATCATGCAAGGCGAAATAAGGGGAAAGCAAAGTGTTGGAAGAAGAAGATTATCCTGGTTGGCAAACCTGCGGGAATGGTTCAACTGCAGCTCCGGGGAATTATTCAGAAGAACCTTTAACAAATCTAAAGTTGCCATGATAATCACCAATTTCTGATAGGAGAGGAACCTAAAGAAGAAAAAGAAGATTTTAATAATTTCTTAGGTCGTAGTTCACTTTTACTTGCTCTAGATTAGAAAAGCAAACTGTTCTGTGATCAGATAGTAACAACGTTTTATTCATGATTTCACATTTGGATTACCATGGTAATTTCTAAGAACCTCGTGATAAACATGGTGGTATTTAAAACGAAATGTTGAACGTTTATCTTATCAAGGACTCCAATAAGAGCTCATCTTCTTTTGGTGTTGTTTTTATTGCCGCTTCTATTATATGGACATCACAAATTGAACTATTCGATCAATTTGTTTACTCTTTCTAGGATAAGAAATGTCTCTCACTAAAAGGAAGCATGTTGATTGTCTTATTAGTTACAAAATATATTTAGACTGAGCCAAAGTTTTTTGTTATATATTCCGAAAGATAAAGGTACTGTTTTATAACTAGTATTCAGTAACGAGATTTCTAGTGACTATAGGTAAACCCCAAATATATTCACAATGTTAAAAAAATGCTTCAATCATAAAACGTAAACGGAAAGAAGGTGAAATGATTTTAAAAGCTTAGATTATCATCAAAATGGGTCATTTGGGGAAAGCTAATCATCAATTGCTATGTTAATTCCAGATATCGCTCAATAGCAGGAAAGAAGATTAACCTATAACTGAAAAATTAAGGATAGAAAAATTTGATGGTTTGTTTTTTGTATAATCTAATATGATAAATTTGGAAAACAAAACGAAACCCTTATAATTATATTAAATAATTTTATTATTTATCCTGGAAGAGTGCTGTGTTAAAACTAAAACCACAAAGATGATTTTTTGGTGAAAACAAGCACATTTTAGGGTGTTCGGCCTACTTCCGTTTCATAGATAATACTGATATAAACAAATAAAGGAACAATAGATCTGAAATGCCACGTTTTAGCAGCTAAAAAATATAGGACAGTGGTATAAAGGGGGGTACTTTAAATCTTTAATGTTTATAATTCTGCATAGTAAACACGAAATTAATAAAATCGCTTTTTATTGATTATTATATCCGTTTCTGAGCTGCATATTTAAATTTTTATCACTGAAACACTCTTTGTGACGAACTATGTTGGTGGTCCCTTAACGATGTAAAAAAAAGATAAAACTGGTTAGAAGTATTTTCGAGCAGATGCGAAATAACACCCTCAGAGTTATCTAGCATCCTTAATCCCTAATTACTTGGTAACTAGGAACTTTTATGTTTTTCTTTATATTATCATTGATTGAAGAAAGACCGTGCTGCAATCAATAAATGTAGTTATTTGCTATCAATAATTTTTAATGTCCATAGACATATATAAATTAGAAATTTGCCATATCATCAAACAGTACAATGACAACAAGAATACAACCATAAAGTTTGTTTTACGAGAAGAATATGTAAAAGAATTTTGGAGAAGATATGCGTCACCAATGTGAACAATGTGAAAAATTGAACACCATTTGTATTGGAGGCATATTGAAAACCATTAGGTAAGGTATAATAAAAAGGAAAAACGCACCTGGAAAGGCAAAATGTCGGATAATGAGAGAAATGAAACTGTCGAACATATAAAAGTCTAAAAGTGTGTGTACAAGATCAGATGAGGAACAAAATAAAAACTCTGATTTTTAATCTCCAGGTTAATTTTGACCGCAAAGTTTCTCTCTTCTTGTAGTTTTGTTAATTTGCGGAAAGTTTTCAATTCTACTGCTCTCTGGTAGTCTGGCGTGGACGTTTCTTAACCCGAGAATGTCGTTGCACTCATAATTTTTCTGGGGGCCAAAAACGTCTTCATGGATTTATTGTAATAAGCAAAATAATTAAGTGTGGCCTTCAAAAGCAAAATTAATTAACTAAAAGCTTATCAATAAATAATTTGATTGTACTTTTAAATGTAAAACTAATTAGGTACAACTACTAAAAGCTCATGGTTATTAGAGTTTCATAACTGGAATTATAATTTTAAAATATATTGCCAACGAATCTAATTATTTTCATGGACGGTAGCTAGAACACATGTTATTATAACAAAATTAAAATGTAATTAAGCAAATACGCACATGCTGCTTTTAAAAAAAGTTAAAACCCCCTACAAAGTATCATTTTATTGTAGCATGAGGTCACCTATAATGAAATTCATGTCAGTTTAGAAAAAAATTACTTAGAAGTAAATACATCGTGTAAGAATATGAAAAAGTTGTTTTCGCTCAAATGTCTTAATGGGTCTTGCAACAGACTCTTCCGAAGAAGGAATTCAATAAGTAGAACTTCCAAACTCTCCTATAAACTCCTATACAATAAGATTGAAACACTCACCACGCTTCATTATATGAGAAAAGTCAACACAATAACAAGGGTTGACATTGCAACATTCCATTTTAATTTTACATTTTTCTTCTATTGTACTTTTTGTCATGTTTATCCCACCTCCCTCTAATCTCTCAATAAACCATCTCTTTCTATCCGTTGCTATTCATATATTTTTCTGTAGTGAGAGTAATTCGAAGCATATACAATAATGTGACGGGAACAGTTAGACTAAACGGAAAGACATCAGAAGAGTTTAGAATAAAAAAAGTAGTTAAACAAGGCGACAGCTTAAGTCCACTTCTTTTCGTAGCCTACATGGATACAATAATAAAAAGAACCAAGAATCAAACTAGACCGACAAGATTAGGGTACCACAACCTAATTGCAGTTTACACACAAGTCCTGATTTACGCAGACGATATTGCTCTAATATCCGACAAGGTAAATGTCTTACATCCAAATATGGAATGCATGCCTGCAAGAAAAAGGAATGGAAATAAACAAGAACAAGAGTAAGATTCTACGCATCACAAAAGAAGAAAGAGAAGAAAATATAGACGTAAGAATAGATGGACAACAACTAGAGATAGTAGAAACATACGAATATTTAGGAACAATGATAAATAAAGACGGGAAGATCGACCAAGAAATACGAAACAGAATAGCCAAAGCAAGTAGAGTCTACTACCAAATAAACAACACTCTAGTAGGAAAGAAGGAATTAAGCACTAAAACAAAGCTACACTTATACAAAACCATCTATACACCGACACTCAATTATGGATCAGAAACGTGGACGATGCTGGACAAGCATAAATCCAGAATAACAGTTGCAGAAATGAAGTACCTCCGGAAAATAATAGGCAAAACCAGAGGAGATAGGGTACGTAACAGAAGCGTAAGGGACGAACTAGAAGTAAAACCTCTACTAGAAGAAATAGAGGAAAAACAATTAAGCTGGTATGGACACCTGGTTCGTATGGGGGAGGAAAGGATACCCAAGAAAATGTTAAATATGAGACCCGAGGGAAGAAGAAAAAGCGGAAGACCAAGGATCCAGTGGGAAGAATCAATAGAGGAAATGGCAAGGAAAAGAGGAAAAAACATCACTGAAATACGGAGAATGGCAAGAGAAAGGAACACCTTCAAGAGATGGATAAAAGACCCAACACCGTGAGGTATAAATGGGGACAAAGAGAAAGAAGAAGAAGAAGAGATTCTCGTAAAACTTTTAACTTGAACTATCTTTTGGAAGTAGCCGTAGTTCTTTGATCCTTCCATGCACAAGCAGCTTCTCCAGATGATCGATATCTCTTCTAGTAATGTGGCCGAAATGAATTGGGATACGACGTTTAACTATTGTAGATAAATGATTTTTTATGTTAGTTCAATTTGTTCATGTCATCTGCCTCTAATGTCCAAGCTTCTGCACCATATGGCATACAGTGACGTCAGATATATTACGAGCTTTTAATATCTAATTTACCTAAGTCAGTGCTGTTTTGGCAATAGCAATACTTCTTCGTATCTCACAATTAGTTGAGTAGTCGCCATCTTCGTTAACCTAAGCCTAGTTAACTATTCACAATTTGTGTATCTTGCATCTTGGTTCTATTATTTATCATACCTGTTCTGTCTGTTACCATTAGTTTAATTTTTTGGTGGTTCAATTTTTTAAGCAGTTTAGTTATTTCATTTTCCTCCAACACTATTTAGTCCTTGTTTAGGGCTTCCCGTATGATGTACTTTCCATAGATATTAAATAGAACGAGGAAAAGTACTACCGCAGTCCCTTTTGTGTATTGAAGTCTTTGAAGTATCTTGTTTTCCAACTGTACTGCTGCTGACCAATTCATACAATTATTTTATGAGTAAAATAAGGTGTTCTGCGTTTCCCATTACACTGTCCACAGTTTTGAACAGTTCACACAGTCAAAGACTACACTGCAGTCCAAAGCACTTGCTTTTTACTTTCCTTATCCTATAATAAGGAAAGTTATGTAATCGGCGGAAATTTGACCTACCTAGTTTTTCACATTTTCTGAACGAATTATAGCCTCAGGACACCAAAAAAGGTGGTTTGAGCCATTGGTTCGTGTGTGTGTGTGTGTCTGTCGGTCTATCAGTAAACAGGATATCTTGAGAACCGTAAGAGCTAGAGACTTTTGAGACTACTTTTGGTAAAAATCGGCCGAGCCGTTTGGTCGCAAAGTCGCAAAATCGGTCGCAAAGCGGTCGCGAATCTAAACGGTTGAAGATACAAAAAATTTATGAGAATAAAAATGATTTGTTATCATGATATAAACATGAATTTAAAATAAAAATTGGTAAAATAGGAACCCGAAAAAAAATTGAAGCTCAGGATTTTAAATATACCGGGTGTTCATAAAATGTTTCAGAAAATTTATATTACCGGATAGATCAGATCGAGACGAACAAAAAATTAAAATGAAATTTTTTGATCCGAGGTCAAATAAATAAGTTGTAGCCGATTAAAAATTAATTAAACGGACCAATCACAGGCGCTCGGAGAGCTTCCTGGCCGACCGCGGGAGGACGGGGGGGGGGGAGTGCTTGGCCGCTAGGAGGGAGCACGCAGGCGGCGATAATGGGGAAGGCTGTGCGACCGAGCTCGCACGGTTACCTTCAGTGACGTAGTACTGTTTATTTTAATCAGCTTTCGAGTGTTTGACTTGCACCTGGTCCTTTTTTACTTTCCTTATCTTATAATAAGGAAAGTAATGTAATCGGCGGAAATTTGACCTACCCAGTTTTTCACATTTCTGGACGAATTATGGCCTCAGGACACCAAAAAAGTTGGTTTGGGCCATTGGTTCGTGTGTGTGTGTCTGTCGGTCTGTCAGTAAACAGGATATCTCGAGAACCGTAAGAGCTAGAGACTTGAAATTTGGTATGCAAGTTACTTGTAGGTAGTGGATGCAGTGCGAAGCTTTTGGTAAAAATCGGCAGAGCCGTTTGGTCGCAAGGTCGCAAAATCGGTCGCAAAGCGGTCGCGAATCTAAACGGTTGAAGATACAAAAAATTTATGAGAATAAAAATGATTTGTTATCATGAGATAAACATGAATTTAAAATAAAAGTTGGTAAAATAGGAACCCGAAAAAAAATTGAAGCTCAGGATTTTTAATATACCGGGTGTTTATAAAATGTTTCGCGAAATTTATATTACCGGAGAGATCAGACCGAGACGAATAAAAAATTACAATGAAATTTTTTGATCCGAGGTCAAATAAATAAGTTATAGCCGATTAAAAATTAATTAAACGGACCAATCACAGGCGCTCGGAGAGCTTGCCCGCTAGGAGCGAGCACGCAGGCGATAATGGGGAAGGCCGTGCGACCGAGCTCGCACGGTTACCTTCAGTGACGTAGCAAAATTTTAAGTACGAGTCAATTATTGTCTTGTACTGTTTATTTTAATCAGCTTTCGAGTGTTGGACTCGCACCTCGTCCTTTTTTATTAAAATTACAAGTTCGGAGACGAGAACAGCGCAGGGCCGAGATGATGCACCCAGTATAATATATAATAATAATAGGATAAGGAAAGTCGTGTGATGTTCACACCAGATTTTTTAGTTATTTATTGAACATTCAAAATTTGTTCGCTGATGCCGTTTCCGCCTTCAAATCTCTCCTATTGCTGCGAAATTTGGCATCCCTGAAAATTCTTGGAATAGAATTATGAGTATTATCTATCTATACATTTAAACAGAAAGTAAACCAATTTTCTTTTTTCTGCTTGGGATACTGTCAAGGTCTTGTAACGGTATATTGGTATACTTCATATAAATAGCTTTAAAAATCGGTTACTTGTTTAGTAAAACCTTATTAGATATTAATACATTCTTATTCTTGTTAAAAGCTGCTTTTGCCTAATTTTTGCTATTATTTTTGTGTTGGTTTTTCCGTCTTTTGATGTCATGTTTCCTAATTTTAAAAACCTTTATTCTGTAGTCTTTCTTTATTTCTATATTCATATATTCTAGATCTTCCTCGTTTTCGGAAAGCACTATTACATCATTTCCATATCTCAACATATCATGTTTGTTTCTTATACTTTTTATTCTTACGTCTACCATTTCTCTGAATTGATTGAGCGCATCTTGTATATAAACATTAAATTGCACTAGTAACAGACCACGGCCGTGTCGAATACTTTTCCTAATTTTTTTTTTTTGTGATCGCCTATGGAAGAATCTGTTTTTTGTAAAAAATACTTACTGTTTTATGTTTTCCTTTCTAATCCCAATTCTTAATAGCCTTTTGAATAATTTCAACCATCTGATATGGGAGGCCCTTTTCATGTCTATCAAAGCTATATAAGTCTCTATTCCCTATATTTGTCTTTTTTCTTTAGTAAGCAAGTACTAGTATTGATTCCTCAATACCTGAATTTTTTCCAAATCCAAATTATCTTCTTTTATTATTTTTCCTATTCTTCTATAAAATATTTTACTATTATGCTTATTTATATTTTTGTAGTCTTTTGATATAGTTTCTGGTCCGCTATGTTGTCCACACCGGTGGCTTTTTCATTTTTTAGACTTATAACTGCTTTGCCGTTTTCTGACCTTGCAATGTTCCATGTTATTGCTGGTTTCACCATTGCCATAATTTTTATTTTTGTTATTGTGTAATTCTTCTATATTTTTCAAATGTTGTGTAGTTCGTCGAATTCAATCGTAACTTGGTTTTCCTTATTAGTTTTCGATTGTTATATATTTCGACGTTTTCTGTAAAATACTTTTATATTCTTGTAAGCAGTATCATAACTTTCCTTTAGCAATATTGACTTCCATATCTTTGCATCTCCTTCGTTCTCATAAATTGCCTTCTGTACTTTTATTGTGTTTTTTTAATAGTATTCTTTCTCTTATTAGATCTAGGATCTCTGTGATTATGCGTGGTTTAGCGTTGTCTTTATTCAGTTTTGTTGCTTGGAAGATTGTAGCACTGCAGTTTTCCATAATTTTGCTACTTTTTCTGGTCGCACTTGTTGGAGCAATTTTTTCGTAATCTTTGTTTTTGATTTATGTTTAAAAGATTCATTTTGCAATTTCTCCAGTTGTTATGTTTCATTTCAATTCTTAAATTGTTGAATTTTAGATTACACGTTATCATTACTAAATTGTGATCACTATCTGCATCTGCTCCTGGGTAGCTTATGTAATTTATTAATATTAATTGCTTCTTGAAACTATATATTGTTAAGATGTAATCTATCTGATATACCCTTTTATTCTGTAGTGCCTTCCATGTGTTGCTTTTTCATACATAGTGTTGAAGTGCTTTCTATTATTAGACTGTGTTGCTTACAAAATTTTACAAAAAATTCTCCTTTCTCATTTCTTCTACCAAATCCAAAATTTCCTACATTTTCTTCTTTTCCCTCTGGTATAACTGCAATTCATTCTCCTAGAACTTTTAATTTATTGTCTCTTTTAACATATTTAATTAGGGTTTCAATTTATTCCTACACTTTTTATATTTTCTTCTTTTCATGCTCTATGGTTTCCACATGTACACATATAAAGACTGTGTTTTTAGGAGTGTTAGTTATTTTTACCAAGATATTTCTTTCACTGTGTGAAACATCCTTTTTTAGTTTGTTTACTATGTCTTTCTTCATTATGGTTGTCGCTCTAAAACTTTTGTTACCTGCTAGTGTATTTCATTATTCTATGCTCCCCACTCCATACATTGGGGGTCTTGTGGTCACTTTATTTCACAAAGGGCTACTATATCAAGTCTATTAATGTTCATGTCTTCTTTGATGTTCTTAAGTTGTGCATTTGCTTTATTTGGGATAATGATTTATTGTTGTCCATTGCTTTAAGGTGGTATTTTCCTATTTTCCTTTCACGTGATGGTCTTCACTAGTTGAAAAACATTTTTTTAAGTCACTTCCTACTTCAGTTTGCCAATACTTGGTCGCCATATTTTTATTTGTAAAAATAGAATGCATCGCGGAAAGAGGTTCGTATTTGAATGGAAAGGCTTTGTATTCGCTTCACACTCGTTATAGCCCTTTTCTTAATTTTTCTTCTGTACAATATACTCTGCTTATGGAGAAATTTCGTTACAGATTGCAGAAGGACAGAAGTCGCAACCCTATATCGATTAGTGTTAAGTGAATTCCAAGAAACCCTATTCTTTATAACTTAACTTAAAACTAATGGATACGGCACTATGACGGTATTATAATTAACATCTAATATTAAAATCGTGTTGATAATTCGAAGGATATGAATTGTTTTAGTCTATGTGGTTTGCCATGTTCATTTAGGTTACGAACTAGTTCGTTTGGGTAAGTACCATATTTTTTTTTTTGAATTTTATGTTTCATAACAATCATATACAGATCACTTAGAATCAATTTATTGGAAACGTACCACAAAGTGGTATCAGTTATTTGAATTACTTTTTCAGTAATTTTAGATAGTTTAAATATAAGTAGTTTTGAAATAGTCATTATTTCCTACCTAGGGTTCCTATGAGTATACATTCCATTTTAGTCTAAGTTAAAATTTATATTTGTTGAAGGTGTGTCTTACCTAAGTTAGTCTCTCTTGTCTAGTTCCGGGTACTTTCCTTTTCTGTATGATTTATTTGTTATCAATTATGGTTAATATTTAACACTTAGAGCTATTTATTATTTAACATAAGATACCGAGATTTGGATTTGGTTGATGTAGTTCTCTTGAATGGTCTTTGAATTTTATTGAGGTAAGCTTGCATGGCTACATTGTTAGTAAAAGTTAATGTTGTGGTTAATCTTAACGGTGGTAAATCGCCTACGGAAAGTATTGGGTGGACTATAAATCGCGATACTATTTAACATATTTATAATTCTACTTCTTCAGATTTTAAAAGTTTGGTCTTTGGAATGACGGAAAAATGCATCTTAAACGAAAGGGTCAAAACTGTCGAACTCAAAAGTGAGAGCTTACATGCGCTATTTTCAAGTTAATAACCTATCCTAACAAAATGTTATACTGGGATTAATTAGTCGTGTTTGGCCACAAAGCGGCAGACCACGTACTGTACGCAAGTTATAAAATAGGGGACGGGTACGGAAAAGCATTCAACAAAAACCAGATTTTTCGACTTGAAGATGTTTACAAGAACTTGGAATTTCAGGATTACAAGAGGATTTATATATGTATAAGGTTCAATTGGCTCAACAGATAAAGCGAGTAGACTTTGAATCCAAGAAATGGCTGGAGCTGATAGCGTATTAATTCAAAGCTCCTGATGATAGGCGACGAAGCCCATTTTCATTTTGATGACTTTGTGGGAGTACCTAAAACACAATAGTCGTATATAAAAGTGAGCTGAATTCTCCCAAAGTCACTGTTTGCTGCGGGGTGCCATCAGAAAATGTAATGCTATTAAGGAATGTTACAAAATTTTATTTGTCTAGCTGTTGAGAACACATTTAACTTATATGGTGGACATAAGATGCGAGCAACTCCGCGCACATCAAGAGAGTTCATACAGCTTTTAAAAGACATATTTAGCAAAAGAATAATTTCGCGCAATAGCGATTTTGAAAGGACCACACGTTCGTCTGATTTGACGGTTTCCGATTTGTTTCTATAAGATTGTGCTTATGCCAATAAAATTCAACAGCTTAAAGAGATTATTCATGCAGAAATTCGGGACTTAGGCGAAAGTACACTGGCTAGTGTGATGAAAATGATCAAGAGGTCTAGTGTGTGTAAAGAAGAAAACGGAGGCTATTTTCACAAAATAATTTTCAACATATGAAGAAAACAAATCTTTAATAGTATAGTTAGTTGCACAGGAAAATTAAAAAATATCATAAAGGTACAAAAGTTATTCGTTATATAAATTGTAGCGTGACTTATGGCCCATCCTCTAGGTTTTAGAACCCTACGCTGGAAAGCATCTAAGAAGCAAGTAGGTTAGACGTTCGTGATATTTCTTTGTATTTAAAAAAAAATGTACTGCATGACTTAAGTATTTCTTTATGTACTGCCACAACTTGGCGAAAGCCTGTAGCAAATTCGAAAATACAGAACAAAATAATTTCCCTTCAAAATGTCTATGAATTTCATCTAGTGATTTGGAATTAGTTTTCTATCATCTAACATATTTTTGGCAAAATCAAATTTTCTAATACTTTGGAAGACATAAAAATATTATAAGTAGCTTGTAGGTCTGTACAAAGATATCGGTAACGTAAATATCTGGACTATTGCATTCTGCTTAGAAAATACCACGTCTAAAAATTGTACGTTGGCTGCACGACATCTATCGAGAATTGTTAACCCTGCATATCTGCTGTTTGTGTCATGCAGTTTTACATTTTTGGCGCCATACGTGTTCAGAATATTTTGTCATAAGAACGCTATTGGTTGCGTTTTCATTAAGTTAATGAAATGAATGCGTGAACATTTTCGTGCGATGATTTTTTATGACTTTCGACGTGAATTATCTCAACAAAGCACCAATCAACTCACTTCGACTTTTGGCTATGAAGCTCCATACAGAGACACTGTACAACGTTGGTTTAATGAATTTCACCGTGGTGGTGGTTTTCTGGCGGATGGATTTATAAAAGGTCCATCAAAATCGGCTGTGATGCCAGCAAACATCGATTAATACTTTTGACATTGCATAAAGATTTAACTGTGAAAAATCTATGTGCACGTTGGATTGTGCATAAGTTAATGATAGCTAAAAAAGCAAACTTGTGTCGATAGGTCGAAGGAAATGCTACGAAATACGATTGCGATGCTTCAAAAACAGTTACAAATCGTCACAGGCAAAGAATCATGGATTTATGCGTTTGAGCCTAAATGTAAACAGCAGTTGACTGTATGGGTCTGCCAAGATGAGCCAAACCCAACAAAAGTCGTTTGCGCTCGAAGCACTTCGAAGCAAATGGTCGCCTGTTTTTTTTTGAAAAACTGAACAAGTCGCAATCGTGGTTTTAGAGGATCGTACAACTGTCGATTCTAAATGGTACACAACCATTTGTGTGCCAGAAGTTTTTGGAGAAATAAAAAAATAACGGGTGACGCCGGATTATTCTCCACCATGGCAAAGTGAGTCGTCGAATTGATGGGTTATCATTTGGCCTATAAAGATTTTTTTGTTCCCACACGTGAAGAAACTGCGTGGACAACGATTTTCGACCTCAGAAGAGGCGGTAGATGCGTTGAAAACCCATATTTCGGCGATACCTGAATTACTATGAAAAATTCTATAAAAATTGATTGCAACGTATGCAACTATGTATTTAAGATGTAAGGAAAGATATTTTAAAAAACAATAAGAAAGTTTCCAACATTAAATATGCAAACCCTGTACGTACGTGTATGTGTGTCAACATGTTTTTTTTATTACTTTAGTTATTTCTTTGCTATTAGTAGCTTAAGTGTTAACTCAATTGAAATGATCTGTATTTCTATTTTGGATATTCTCAAAGAAAGGGTTTAAAGTCACATTTTTAGTTATAGAGAGGAATGTGTGCTTTTTATACGCAGTAATATATGAGTTTTATTGTAGTAAGCGTTTTTAATTAATCCCCTATGTCTCGGGTTTCTTTTTGAGAAGAAGTTCTGAGTTTATGGTAACTCTAATCAGTCCCGTTTTATCATAGTCTGATAAATGGCCAATAGCTTTAAAGTACCGTTTTTACATTTTAGAATGATTATTTTGCACTGTGGGAATAATTCCCAGGCTGTTGCACCAAGTGTGTGAATATCATTAGTTCTCATTCTACGTCAGAATAAGTTTTTAGCGAAATACGTAGATCTGTTAAGTACTTGAGTATATGTCGGAAATACGCCCAGTCTGTGTATTTATTGTTAAGCGAGTGGTGCTTTTGTTTTTTAATTTTAGTCGCGTTTTTCTGCAATTTGTGGGCCAATAAGTAGAGTCGCTAATAGTCAGACAGTTTGAATTGTTTTGTTTTTTTGTATAACAGTCAATAATCGCCATTCCTGTTATGCTTGAGAACTACTGTTTATGTTTTACGCTAGTCTTCTGCTACCAAAAATCTGTTGCCTTGAAAATGTCTTCTTGAGTAATTATATGTTTTGGTGTACGGTAAATTGCTAAATTTTTAAGTGGAGCAAGCTTACTTTTGTTTAGAATAGTCGTGGTTTGGAGATCATTTTTCTGATATTTATATACAATAATGTCAGATATCGTCAAATGTCGCCAGTGTAGTCTTATGGTTGAGGGACTGGCTGCGGTTCTGACAGACGCGGATTTGTTTTCTGGAGCTCTCTGATACCTGACGGGTGGCCTACTCAGCCACTAAAAATAATTGAGTACCTGCATTCACTTCGAATAAGGGGTAATAATGGTGGTCTTTTAAGGCGACTCAGATGCTTCAACCAGTTGACTCTGTCCTCTAGACGACGCGCGCAGTTCGAGTCTGGCTTAATCCACGGGTGTGTGTGGATGTCCTAGAGTTAAGTGCATGTTAGTGGGCACAATAAGCCCTTGTGGCTGCAGTGCCTGTAAGTGCGCCAAAAAGGCGCGGTGCTGCCACATCGCCCCGCATCAGAGATGGTGTCCGACGACTGGGCACACTGGCGGACATAAGAGAGCTTTAACCTTTCTGTTTGTGAGGCGTACTCTTAGGCGTCAGATATTGTTACAGACTATTAGAGCTGTTCCACCATAGATGGTGGCTTGTATTATAGATACTATGATTTGGAACATAAATATTAGGTTGTCCCAAAAGTCTTGACTTAGCTGCGAAAAATTCAATACGGGAGTTACGAGACCAATCTTCCCGCTAATGGTTCTTCCGCACTCATGTGATGTACAAGCCCATTGAGCGGTTTTAATCCTGTAATCCCAGGAAGGGGCCCTTACTGGGTGCTATCAGCCGGAGCCAGATGAACCTAGGTTTTTAACGAGGTTGATACTCCTCCTTCTTTACTTTCTCATCCGGGCTTGGGGCCGGCATAGGCGAAGGTCACATTTAAAATGTTTATTTTTTACATTTATTTTCTATGCTAAAACACATTTCATATTTTTAAACTTTTTTATGTATCACCGATTAGTTTCACCTGTGTTATTTATCTATGTAATTTTATATGTCTCTCCTTCTTTGTTTTCTTTATTTTAGTACAACTGATATAATTGATTATATAGAATCAAAATTATTTTCAGATAATAGATATTCAACGTTTTAAGTTACATTTCTAAAAAAACTGTGATATTACATTGATACTCTTTTTTTAGTATGCCTATAAATAGATTAGTTAATGTCGTTTTTCATCTTGCTCAAATATTATAAATTTTGCCTTATTGACCACAATAAATCAAAAACACATGAAGTAAAAAGTTATGGTTCTAAAAAATAGAAATAGAAATTTAATAAGAATGCAAATAGCTTCGGTCAATAATCTTCTATTTTTGTCTTTATATCACATAACGTTATATTTTTTCATTCATTAACATAAGAACCCTCTGAATACTGACAAGCAGTTATTGTTTTAAAATTTGACTGTCGGTTCGAAAGTACGACATAAGCCATGACCTATTTTTTCATTGTTGGCAAGAAGGTTTCTGAAACTAAGAGAAAGTACCCTTCTCAAAATTTAGGTATGATCGGCTTGCTCCTCTTGAGTACGACATCTCCCATAGACATTGACAATTTTTTTAAACTCTAAGGTTAAGAGAAGTTAAATGATGATTAAATGTCAACAGATTTTTACTAAATTGAGCGAGGAGGAAAATTAACTTATTACTTTTCATATCTCAAGACAACTAAGATCAAACTTGCTTCTGGTAATATTTGTGTACTTAAAATGTTATACCTGGCTTTTTAAAAACAGAAATGGACATAATAAAGTTATTTATAACCAAATAATTATATTACGTCGCAAGCGTTCTTGGAGGAAATTTTAAACGTCGTTAAGTGAAAATGATTTATGAGGAAGTGCCACTAAAATGTTGATTGCTTAAGTATTTCTAAGAATTACAACAAATTTTTAAAATTTTTACAGTTTAGTGGATTTTACTTTTATGTTTGACAAGGATAACGTGCTGTTTGTTAAATGCATCATCACGTTTCTTTAGTGAGAAACGGCAAGTATTATGTGAGCTAAAAGATCTTTGTGTACAGCTTGCTTTTGTATACTCGAACTTTATGGATCAAAATCTGACCAACTAATCACCAACTGGCTGCGCCGTTAATTAAAGGCACCACCATTATTTTACGAGGTGCGTTCAAGTTCTAAAGTCTCCAAATTCTTTCTCAGCAGTGAGAGTAATTAGAAAAATGCGGTTAATTTTAAAAGACGCGTCAAATATTTCTGAATTTGTATTATACATGGCAGCACCATACAATGTGCACAGGTCGAATTGCCGTCATTGCAGTGAGTGTTGTTTTGTATACTTAAAATTGGTCCCACGAAGGTTGATCAACGAATACAAGGACATATTAACACGTTAATCAGCTATAAATTGTGCTTTATTTTTGTCAGTTGTGATAATAGATGTGATGTTGCATCAGCGATTTTCCATTGGACAAAACGCACATATAAAAAAGTGTTCTCAGCAACCATGGAACCATGGCGACGACGTTGTAAAAAATGCGAACATCTAGACTGAAATTACGTTAAGGGGATTACTTCTCCCGTTATGTAAGCACTTTGGTGTTTGTGGTGACGATGAATGAGATTGTGAATCGGTTTTTGAGGGTTTTTCGGAGCCAATGCGTCCACGAGAGGACAATCTTCTTATGCGCTGATGCACCTTTAGAACTTTGGTTCACCAAATTGTTCCCCGATGAAGTATTTTGGGATTCATCGGAGTCCACCTCACATGTATGCGCTGTGCTTTTTGTGGCTGTCTCATAGCCGTCAGTTTTTCGCACATTTAAAAATGGATTTGTAGTTGTAGTTCCAAATCGAAGGGATTCTTACGACACAAACAAAACATTTAAATGCGCACCAATCGGTTGATTCTTGATGTACGCCTCACATTTAAATATAGAGCCGTAATTGTGACTAACAAGGAACATTATTGAATTGTATGCCACCGATTTCATTGAAACTTATATATTTCGTAGAAGACAAAAAAATAAGGGACACGTATTTTTTTCTTCATCATTATCCGTCCTGTAAATCCCGAAGAACTATAGGGCACTTATAGAGGCGTTTCAAGACAAGAAAATAAATTAGTCCAAGATTGTCAGTCTTCACAACTTCACTTTCACTTTAGTTTGAGGTCACTTTAATTTGAACTTCAAATTGACAAATTTAGCAAGTTACAAACACAACAAATTTTATATGGTACGGTTAGGTTTTATGATTAAAGATTATTAATTTTCTACCATTACTATCGTGTTCACGCATAAATTTTCCACGAAGGTTTTCTAAGTGTGGTTATTTTGGGCTGTCCGTTTTACACTTATGTGGATGGGTTCTTGACCAGTAATGTTCAATATTATACTTGCCCAGTATATTTTCAGTATTTTCCTTAAACATTTAGAGGATTGAATTTTCTTAGTTTGCTGCTTGTTTAGTGTAAGTACACTAATTATATTTGTATTAAAGATTCAGATCTTGGTATTTCTTGATGGTTCATATTTTTTGTAACATTTTAAATGAAGTTGGTGTTTTATCAATTCTAATTTTAACGTCTGCTTGAAAACTCCCCTTCCCCTATAATGTACTTCACAGATAGTTAAAACTGGGAATTATGTACCTTTTCTCTATTTAGTACTAGTTGTCTGGTATCTTTATTGGCTGTAGTTAATGTATTTGTTTTTTTACCATTTATATTTAGTCCGGTTTTAGCCACATTTTGTTTTAGTAAATTTAGTTTGTTTCGCAGGTGATCACTTTTTTCTATTGTAAGGCAGACATTATCAACTTATTCAAGATCTTCCAGTTTTTTGTCTACTACTAATAGGAATAGAAGGGGGCAGTATACATCCTTGTCTAACCTTCATTTCCATTGCTATACTTTTTGATATCAGTCCGTTGTGCATTCTACCTGCACGATAATTTTCATACAGCATTTTAATCATTCTGATATATTTGTCGAGTATTCCATATTCTTTTAGGATTTTCCATGTCATAGTTCTATCTATTTTATCAAAGGCTTTGGTAAAATCTACAAAAGCTAAGAATATGTCCGACATTCATTGCTTTCATCAATTATAATTCTAGTGTAATTATGTGGTCTATGCATTCTTTGGGAGGTCTGAAACCTGTTCGATTATCCAACAGCTTGCTCGTTGTGTTAAGATTAGTTACGGCTTTCTAATTATCAAAATTAGTTCTTCTTTATTTTTTAAAATTTTAATAATTAGGCCTAATAACCATTCATCGGGGATTTCTTCCCCTATATTTTGTTTATCAGTTGATGTAAAATTTTGACATTTGCTTGCGATCTTGATTTTAGTGGTTATCCTGGTATGTCATCAAGACCTGCGGCATTATTGGATTTCAGTAGTTGTAATTGTTGTTCAATCTCTTCTTTGGATATCGCGTTTGTGTTTATGTCAAGTTCCTCTCTTCCTGTACCCTCGTTTAGTGTGTTGACATTATTTCTATTTGTTTCATCTTTAGTATAAATTTCTTTAAAATGTTCCATCCATCTGTTAATAATGCCTTCTTGCGCTTTAAGTACTACCCCTTGTCTGTTTTTAATATTGTTCAATGTTATCGTTCTACTTTTTGTCATTTTTTTGTTATGTTATATAGGGTCTTTATGTCGTATTTTCTTGCTGCTGTCCCTGTTTCTGTTACTAATTCTTGTTGCTGTTTCTTTCTATCATTTTTTGCACTTTTATTTGTTTATTGATGCTCTAATTTCTTCTTTTGTTTTTATTGCCAGTGTTTTCTGTTCTATTTTAATTCTTTCTTCATAAAACTGTCTATCATTTACTCCTCTTGTCTCTATTATTTCTTTGGCTGTACTGTTTAACATAACTTTGTATCTTCTCCACATTTTCTGTACGTTTAATTTTTCAAAACCTAATTTTCCTTCAATTTCTTACTAAAAACTTCTGTTACTCTTAATCTTTTAGCAGCTGTGTATTATATTTTACTCTTTTCTGCTTTGTTTGATAATTTTCTCTAATTTTAATTTTTGCTCTTTCCAAAAAGTAATCAGGGTCTATATCCGCTCCTCGATCGCTCGTACATTCAATAGACAATTTTAAATCTTTTATCAGTTGTTATGAGATATAGCTGTGTGCATTTCCGCTTGGTCCAATCCAGGTAATTTTATGAACTTGTTTTTGTGGTAATACACTTCTCTCGATCACTAGGTTATTTGTATTACAAAAATCTAGAAACAAGTTACGTTCCCCACAAGCATAATTATGTCCCATTTATGTCTATGCCATATTTTATCGAATATTGTTTGCAGCTCTTCATAGAATTCGTTCTTTTCTGTAGGGTTGCTGGTGTCAGTTGGCACATAGATATTGATTATTGAGTTATCGAAGAATTTAGATTTAAATCTCGCAACAGGAATTATTTAATAATGCTTTTTTGCTTCCCTGCTTACCATAAAGGTGGCGCCCTGTTCGCGTGTGGCGTAGTTTCCACTTTTTTCACAAAATAAAATCGTTATTCCGTTTTCTGTTGTACTTCATCGCTTCCTGTCCATCTCACTTCACTTAGCTCTAGGATCTCCATTTTGTATTTGATCATTTGGTATACAATCTTGGCTGTTTCTCCGCTCGCGTGCATTGTTCTAATGTTCCAGTAGCCGATGAGGATTGTTAATTTGATATTGATTAATAATTGATTTTATTTATTCACATCGCCGTTGTCATTATCCGTTTGCATCGCCCATGTCTTCATCATTTCCTAATCTTGTTTACTCATAATTATTTTTTTAAAGAGTGGTCCGTTTTAGTTATTTTAGCAGTTTTAGTATTTCTTCCTGAGTTTTTCCTGGTGCTCTTCGACTTAGCGTTCAACCCTTTTTATGTGCCGCATTTGTTCTTGTTGATATTTCTGAATTGTAAAAGATTGTAAATTGTAAAATGTCCTTTGAGTATGTATTCCTGTTACGGTTTTCTTTGTTTATAACATCTAGTTTTTCTGCTCCTTTACTTAAGTCCTGTATTCCTACTGACTTTTTCAATTCCATCATAATTGGTCTGCCTTTATAACTTGACTGATTTCCAATTCTTCTGATTTGGTTTACTTCTTGTTTTATTTCTATCTTTACGTTCATATCTCTCAGTACTATTCGCAATTTTTCTTTACTTGCAGATCGCTTTCTTCCTCTTGATCTTCTGCACCGTGCATTATTATTCTTTTCTTTCTTAATTCTCTTTCTTGTGTTATTTTTTACCTTTTTTTATTTGATAGTTGATATTTAATAGACCTTTTTGATGTAAGTCCATATTTTTACATTCTTTCGCTTCTATCGTTTAGTTTTTAGGATTCTATTGTATATCTGGAAGGGAAGCCTAGTGAAATCGGTGCGGACGTCTGTTTGACCGTCGCGACTTTCAACTCGAGAACTAGTGAACCTAAAGACATAAGAGGGGGGGTATAATTCGAAAGCCTATGGCATACCGGATTCTCATCCGCGAGCTGACATAGGTGGAATGTCCTACAACAATGTAATAAGGGTTCAACTTCCAATATGTCATTCCTTATAACTTTTGATCCAAGCTGGAGACCATCTTTTTCTATTTCTGTCATTTCTCATATCTGTCACGCCTTATAATTTCTGATCTGTGTAGATAGAGAAATAACATTTTCAGTATTAAACTAAGGACCATAAGTCAAGTCTAAACGCCAAAAATCAGCCTGATCGAAAAATCTCGAGACCAGTTTGATCGGAAATAGTCGCAAATTTTTGTTTATGTATAGAAGCCCCGGACATTGGTGGAAAAGGAGTTCCACGTCCGTACTTATTCAGATTTGTATTTATCTCTTCTAATAGTTTTTCTCTTATTTTTTTTCATTATTTTAGGATGATAGACTTTACCTCGGGGTACCATAGTTTAACTTACTTGACTTTGCTCACCGTGCTTGACTTTGCCTCGTGACATCGTACTTTTCGATTATCACTTTACCTCTTTTGGGGTTTTGTGTTCTCTAAATTGCTTTATTTATAAAATTAAGCTATTTTAACGCGTTAATTCTGTCGACATTTAATTTGCAGTTATTTATAAGACGAATTGGAAGTTATTAAATATTTTTTGAAAATTTTAAAAAGGTATTTGCTCAAAATTATTTTCTGAATAGATATTGCCAAATATTTTCAACAAATTTTTTAAACTCAATCAAAAATCGAATTATAAAGTTATTTTAGATGCGTTTCATATTATTTTGATTGTTTTGATATATTTAAAAAAATATTTTATAAATATTTTTAAATGTTTTATGCTGCTATACATAGTTATTTTTATAAATGTCACATACCTTTTAGTACTTGATGAGAATTAATTAGTAAATGTTATTAATTTACTACTCACGTATTTTCAAACATTTAATATCGAAAAAAGTCCGTATAATGTTAAGGAAGTTGAATAAAAGATCACATCCAAATGATACTTTTGAATTTGATGGAATAATTTAATAATGCCGGGATAATAGCGGAAACATCCTTAGATCTTCAAGAAGAATTTAAAGAACCTAATGCTCGTGTTGTGGAAGATATTGATTTAGATTCACTTCCTATCGATCCTGAGCTACCTACAGATCAATGCATCAACAACGAGCAATCAGCAAGTTTTGAATACAAAAGAAATGCCGTGGAGCATTACAGGAGTGAGAAAAAAGCAAAAATTTATCTCTTTCAACAATTCAACACAAATTTAGAAAAGTCTTGTCTAAATGGCAATTCGACGTTGGGTTCATTAAATTAACCAAGGCGGTACATATAGAGAAAAAATTGTAAGAATTTGTGATTACACTTTCGAAAATTTCAAAGCTGTTATTGTTTTTGGTTTAATAGTGCATGAAAATGGTTTAAAGAGATGGGCCTTGCATGCACAGAAATTTTTACGATTCATACAAACATATAACAATAATTTTAGGGAGGAATTTTAGTGTTAGTCTGTATTTTTTCCTTTTGTTAATTTGAAATGCATCAACATTGGTTTACTTATTTAAAAAAAAATATTTGTACCAATATGCGATTTGTTATTTTTTAGAATAAAAAATCAAGAAAAAAATAGAGGTTAATTCTTATAAAAATAACATACGAACCTGTCAAGGGTGAAACAACTAACTTGTAAATATATATGTAGAAAAAAATGATTTATTTTATTATTGCTGGATTATGAATTTTCAAAGAACTATTAAAAAGTTGTATGATAGACATGGGTACAACCAGTAGACATAAACTAATTCTGTCGCTAAAACAGGCTACACTTATGCTTAAAATAATTATTTGTAATAAATGAATATAAAAAAACATTTGTTTAATGTACAACTACTTTTTCCACAAAAACGTCGGTCACTGATAAGGGGTGAGTTAGTCTTCACGATTATATATTTTATAAGGTTTTTTTTAATCTTAAAACACTAACTGTAGTTTACTATACTTTTTATATAAAAATATTTTAAAAACATTCCAACTGAAGTTTTTAGAATAAAAATTCATAGAAAAATAAAGATTCGCTCTTATAAAAAATGAGGGATGAATTCTTCGGGGGTGAAACTACCAAGGCTCTATTACTTTTTCGATAAAAATTAATTTACATTTTATTTTTTTTAACATAACTCAAACAGAACTTAAGATATTCTGAAGAAACTTTAGAGGTGGTTTTTACCTTTTTAACGTGGTTATGGGGTGTTAAAAAAAAGTGTTCCTTATTTTTTACCTTCTATAACATATCTAATCTTCATTGAAATTGGTGGGGGACACTTCGATAGTGTTCCTTATAAGAAAGGGTAACAAAGACTTTGTCAAACGGGCAATTAACTGAAATATTTTTTCAGTTTTATTATAAAAATTAAAATAAAATTAATTAAAATTAATATTTTTAAATGTTTTATTAGCCTATCAGATCTTTCTAATAATAAGGTGTAATATTGAAAAAGACTTTTCCAATAAAATGCTTTTAATGTCATTATTCATTTTTTCATTTGGATTGTTTATATTAGATTCGCTTCGCACTCACCTTTTATCGCAAAGCGCGCATTCCAACCAGCACTTATCATTCAATTTACGCAGATTGGATATTGCACGCTTAACTGCTAATGCACATGCTGCTGCGAGCTTTCGACCCATATGCTGCCAATAAATATTCGGTTTATTGCTTTTCCACGGCCTTTTATTAACTACAGCCTGCTGCTAGGATGCTTTCATTATTTCGATTTATGGCATTGCGCTTTGTTGTGCAGCCGGGAGACCTTTCTGTAGAAATATTTAATTGCAATTAACCTACCTGCCGGTGACGTCAGCACAGTTAATTTTCCAGTTTTGTCGAAAACGTCCAGAGCTTATTTTCGATTTACCTCGATTTTAAGTTGTCGTGCAATGAGGAAGGGAGTCTAACAATGTTTCAACGGGTGCAATAAATTAGATCGAATGATACCGGTTTGTAGTACAAAAATGTTAATTAGAATCGGTTTAAGTAGTATGCGAAATAAAGAAATTCACAGATTATGCAACTGCTGCCGTAGCACAAACACTTCTATTTAAATACTTAACCACTGCTGTTGTTATAGCAATTTTCACCGGTTCAAAGAGCAAAAAAGTCTAATTGTACTGTTTACCGTGCATTCTTGTTTGCAAGGTAATTAGTACATCTATTGTTTAAGTCCAATCGGTTTTTACTAGTTTGCAGCTTGTGTGTTTTTGCATGCATTTAATATACAAGCGCTTTTTGTACCTCAAAATATACCAGTTAAAACCGGTTTTGACCTAGTGGATAGGGTGAATTAAAAGAAACTCGTTATAAAATGGAGAGAGCTTTACTTGTGTAACACAGCTGACATGACATGTAGTACCTATACATACACGGGGCTGAGTATTACACCGACAGATATATGAAATTATATACAAGATGTATCAGTACTGAGAAAAGAGCACAGACCGCCGCCAGGGCGGCTACGCGTCGCGGTGTCACTCCTCTACGGTAAGGCATGTCAAGGGTATACGGAAAGGCCAAAACTTAATATACGTACACTCCCAGGAACTGCAGGGACAGGCTGCGAGCCCGAAGATTATCAGTCAAGCGATGCAAACATAACAAACGCCGCGGCCAGCGCGGAAGGGGAGTGAGCAGAGGGGCAGGGGCGCCCGCGCCTCACTGCCGCACGCGCCACCACTGCTGCACCTTTTCGGTGAGCTTCCTACAGAGGCCCAGCAGCCTCCGTCACATTGGAGCTTCAGCCTCTGCCTCACCCTCCTCCAGAGTCACCTGGAAGCGAATACTGCCAGGCCTCTGGGGATCCGGAACCTCCTCGGCCGGCGGACTAGGCGGGATCATGCTTTGGTACCAGTCCCTGTTCTCCTCCAGAGTATCCAGAATGTCCTGGGCGTCGGGGTGCACTAGGTCTGCCCAAGTCTCCCACAAGGGATGCACGATGTAATCGATGAAGCCAACCTGGGTTTTTTCGATAGTCGCCGAGTGTCGGTCACACATGGGACTAATTTCCATCTTGGCTTCTCTTTCTCGGTCACCTTGTAGGAAGAACTCTTCCATGAGCAAGTCCACCCAGCGGCGGTAGAGCGCCAGAGGTTTAGTGGGATTGCTCAGATCTGCGCAGTGCACCAGATTCTCCAGGACCTGGATACGGTCCGTATAGTTGTCCAGTAGGAGTACGCCGGAACCGGCCACTTTCTTCGTCTCCACCATGGTCTTCAGATCCGCCAGCAGACTCATGTGTTTCGACATGTCGGTGCTCAGCACCATGTCGATGACCATCTTACGCAGCGTCTGCCGTTGCTTCTTGCTCATGTTGCAGAATATGTCGCAGCCTTCGTTTTGCAGCAGCTTGAACGCCACGGCCAAGTGATGATTCTCGAGTACGCTTTCGTCATTGTACATTAGCGCCAGCTCTGAACTTGAGTTGATGAGGAATTGGTTGGTGAGACCTGGGTGATCAACGTCGTGTATACAGGCAGCGAAGAGGGCTGCGGTCACTTCTAGGGGAGTGAAGACAGATTCTAATGCAGGGGTATTAAGCAACACGTGAGTACTTTGGGTCACATCGGCGGCGTGAAGAGAGTTGTGGAAAGGGTTGTCTTTGACGTAATGATCTTCTAGTGTCATCATGAACGTGATAAAAGTCTTTTGCGGTATCATCAGATGCTTGAGGAGGTCGCGGGACGTGAACGTCGTGTAAGCCACGCACGTCAGCGGCCGCCCGTTGCTCAGCTCCTGCACGCGGAAGATATCAACTCCCCACCGATCGATCTCCAGGAGCAGCTTGCCCAGCTCTTCCTCGTGGGGGGTCTCGACTCCGTGTACGGGCAGGCGCTCGCCCGTGAACGAGTTGGTGTGGCAGAGAGATTTGCGATTTACGCCGGATATTTGCGACATGGGGGTTGGCGAAGGCCGCGGGCGGTCCTTGCGAGGAGCCCCCTTCGGAGGAAGTCCTTCAACGCCTTCATCAAGCCGCAGTGATGGAATATCCAACTCTTGTTGTTTATCTGGAAAACAAAACGACAATTTGACAAGGTGTTCGTCATCACACGCAACCTAGCAACGAACTTTAATTATGCAAAGCTTTCTTCGGTGCTATAAATGTGAAAATAGAAATTTTCCAGGGTAGTTGGTCAAAATGTACTTTCAAGCTTTAATAACAGTCATTAAATGTAATGAATGAAGTATTCCATGCAATAATGTAGAAATTTATGATAATAATAAAACGGTACTCACCAAGGAAGGTCGAGCATATGTACTCGGAGATTTGATTGCCAGATTTGCTAGACTCGGAGAAATGGGACAGCTCCTTATTCAGCATCCTTTTGAACTGGAAAGATAAAAAAAAATGTAAGAATTCGGATCGCTAGACATGTTTGACGAGTGAAAAGATACACAGTTAAATACGAATAATCAGTTCTGCGTTCATTTTTGTTATGCATATATTAGACGAGGCGCTTGTTGCAGTTCGGCTTGTCCTAATAAGGAGCGCCGGGGAATCTTTGATTACAATTAACCTCGCCCACGGAACTCACTTAGCAGCCCATAAAAGAACAGGAGTCGCGTTTAGATACTCAACAAAACAGAATCTACATCTCGATAACAACTTAATCGTGCTCTGACAAGCCTAATGCCTATAAGCAGCGCAATAATGCCCTGCCAGATACCGTAATCTTTCAAATCCTTGCAAACGTCCAAGCTAAGAACTCTCGGCACCAAAGCGGCTCTCTAAGTCACAAAAACGCGGAAGTGCAAGGTTTCAAAAGTGAGAAGAAACGAAAGGCCTCCAGTGTTCCGAGGCTGGTATAAATCTTAAGTTTTCTCTAAACTGCGCGATTTTCAGATATTCGACAAATAGTAAGATTAATTGCGGATTGGAACCTGGAGCTTTTCTTGTAGTTAAAAAGTTTATTGATTTTGAGAAGTTTGTAAACATTTGAGAGACAAGGCGCTACTGTACAGCTGGCCCATTAGATACGGCGCGTTATCTAGTACGTTTCCAGATGTGGGTCCACGTTGGCAGCGAGCCATAAATTCAATTATCGGCGTCGAAATCGCTCGAATCGGCGTTAATTGCCTCTTTCAACACGCAAATATGCCCAGTTGATAAAAAGCATAAATAAGCTACGTAACGCGAGGATTATCTCACGAAAGCTATTATTGTAGGATCACAGGGTCAGTGCAATCACGGGGTGCTCGCATGGATTTGGAGCAACATTTGAGCAAAAATCGCGGACGTCATTGCACGCTTGACCTGCGGCCGCGGAAACAACTCGTCTCGAGCCTGCCTTAATTTTTCTCTGCCAGATCGGCTTGTCGCGCGAGCTATATTTAAGCTGTTTTTGCAAACGGTCAGCCTAATTTCTGACCTAGATAGGCAGGCAAACGCGGGGTAGACGCAGCTTATCTTCGGTAGTTTAGCTTCTCCAAGCCCAAGGTGACTGCACTATAAAACGATAATTTATTGTTTTGGTTGAATTATGAGACTGGAGCAAGGCTTGGGGAACGGAAGATCAACAGATTGTTACCATTTGATTTGATCAACCTCTTGAAGGGTAATTCAAAAAGTTTAGTCTAAGATTGATTGATTGATTGATGATAACAGATAGGGGTAAGGTCTATGTGCCTATTTGTTCCCAAAATTGATGGTCAAGGGGAAAAATTTGATAACAGTTCTTTAATTTGAAAAGACTGTACCTTAAGTTCGGCGACAGCTGCCGTTAGGGCAATGTCCGACATGATGCTGGCCCACGGCATGTTTTCGAAAAGCTTTTCCGACTCTGGAGGGATGCGCGGCATGCACTCCTCATCCTTGGACAAGCTTCTCTTCAGCATCTTCCTGCGACTGCCGTCCATCTCGTCGGTGTACATTTTGCGCCCCGTCGCGACCGACAGTTTCTTTGAATCGGCGAAGGGAGAACTGGAGGACAACAAAGCCGGCACCGTTGCGTTCGCATTTACACCCCGCCGGAACTCGCGGTGGGAGGACAGTGCGCGACTGGACTGACTCGTGTGCGAGGTTCTCATCGACTATGGCGCGAGAGGAGTCACGACTATCTTAAATAGACCGGGCAGGCCACCACCTACTCTCCGCTCTAATCAGAATTGTGAATCGCGCGGTACGTGGTAGAGTTTGTTGATTCACGCTTGGAGAGCAAATGTGTCACGTTATCTCGTACGCTTATATATATTATCCCGGCGTAATCTGCCGCGAGGCTGATAAGCGCGCTACGCGATAGCGCAAATATTGAACCTGGCATCTAGATAAGGCCGCCAGCGGCCCTATTTACGACTTATTTATTTTTTCTTGTTCCACTACTGTTATTGGCGATGTTCGGCCCGGCGGGTATCGGCAATGTTGCATGCCGCGGTAGCGATTATCTTTACGGGAAGACAGGTGCGTACCAGGATCTTTGGCGGTACGCGACGAGCAGTTTCACTTTTGCCGCGAAAAGTGAAATTCGAAAGTGTATTCGGTACCCCTTAGTATCTACGTTTATGAATGCTGTAATTGGAATTTATTATAAGGCAGTTAATTGACTACTGCTGAAGTAGTCACTATTTAGTTAGTATAGAATTACCATTAAAGGCTAGGAGGTGCAAGCATGTTAAGAAATAACATTTGCTCTTCAAAACATAATCACTTTTTACCTCTTGAGATAATTATAACTTAATGTTTATAACTAAAATTTCAAGTGTAAATATTTCAAAGTTCGCCATCGATCATCAGTTAAATTTGAATAACAATTCCTGTAGCTTCACGAGAACCGAGAAATCTATTTTCTAGCGTTTGGAGTTATGTGCTTCCGTCACCTGAAGTATAACAAAAGCCAGGAAAATTAATAGAAGTGAAAGCACATGATTACGAATGGTCGAAATATCAAGTGAAAGCACTGGGGATGGCTGCATTTTCTCTCCTTTTGGTTATGAATCAGAGACTATGGGGAAAGATATATCCGTAACGAAGTTGCTATTTTAGAATTGGGTATTGTAGAATTGTTGGTAACTAAAGTTACAACTGCCACAATTTTTACATGGCATAAGAACCTAGAAAGAGATTTTTTAGCTTTAAATCAAATGATTTATTGAGTAACCAATTCAGTTACTATTCAATGTTTTATGCGATTTCTTTTAATCATTTCCCTTATTAGAAGCTTTTTCTACCATCTATGGTTTTTTCAATTTTTGAGGTTCCATGAAAAGCCTAAAACAATTTCAATTTCCTTTTATTAATTACTAGTTAGTTCTGCAAACTACCCAAAGGATACTAAGCGTTTATTGGAAGAAGAGGATCACTCACATGTAGAGTATAACTCTTCTTTAAATTTGATCTAAATGAGTTTATATGGATTGTCTTGAAACCTAAACTTGTTTGAGCCCTGTAGTTGGGTCTGATTGCAGGAAACGTTTTAATCTACGCACATGTAGCCGATCGGCTAGTTCGTTAGGGTGCATTGTCACTCTTGCACTGTACTTGACACTTAAACTGATGGATGATTGCCTTGGCGGAATGGCACGTAACATTTTGTTTTGGAACCTCTGCAGAATGGCAATACTGAAGTTGGTAACGGTTCTCTATAGTTGGATATCACAGGTCCATACGGGTTTCAGGATGGCTTCGTACAGTAGCTAGGGATAATTTTTTAATTTTGTTTTTATACTGGTAAAATTAAAAACATTTCTTCCACAAAAGTTTTTCTTCTCATTTGATTCATCCCTCCACGTTTAATTTTTCTTGCTGCATTTTTGATTATAACTAAATGTTTAGATATCTTGGTTTTTTAAATCATTTTCCTTCGATTTTGTAGGTATAGTGAGATTAATTAAAAACCAACAAAAATGTATGCACTATTTCAAGCTCCCGCTGATGCAGTAATACCTTCTCTTCTCGCATACCAGGCGAATTTTTTATTTTACTTTGAACTTCACCAGCCTCAATAAACCTCTCCAAGCGGTGTGAACGAACTCTTGCTTGTTTTTAAACAAATTAGCACATTTCTGTATACAACAATTTAATTGTAATTAGAATATTTTATTTGCACAACGAACAACACAGCCCGCTTCGCACTTTATGGAACTTTCCTGCGCGGCTTTCTCCTGCCCGGATAATACGTGCTTGCATTAGGACTAAATTATTCAAGACATAATTAACATTTTTCAGTTTTGTGTATGTCGCATGCACGAAGAAAGTAAGAGAAGAACAATATGGTGTCTCTATATTCAAAATGCTTTTGCCGGTTGTTGAAAGGAAGTCATAGGCTGCAGAATAAGTAATGTCCCGAACGTTCGTGAAAGATTGCCTTTAAAGATACAAACCATAAAAGTGTTGAGAAATATGTTTTTCTCGCGTAAAAATAGAAAAACATATCTTGGAAATAAGTGCAAAGAGTGCAAACAACACAAGGCGTTAAAAGCGCGTAAATGACATTATTGTTTTATTAAGCCTGATTTATTACAAAAAATTTTCTAGGTCACTGCAGAAGCCTTTTTTGCTTTTGAAGTTTACGCATTATTTACTGCACGATGCGTCAATCGGAGAAAAACATTTGCTTTTTCTCGCATTTTAATGCTCTATAAGATTTATGTTTCTTGAAATTGGTAGGCATATTTGTTTAATTTATTGTTGCTACTAATGTGGCATCACAATTTGCCCTCTAGTCAAGCAAAATCAGGACTTTACACCGTTTTAAACACCCCCAAATATAATTTTATATAAATATTTTTGCAACATTCCATTTTCACAACCTATCAATAGAAAAAAATGAAAATTTAATAAGACTGCTACCAACAATAAGTATTCATTTGGTAGTTTCGTTCAATTGTATTGCCAAAGGGGGTAGTAAAAAGTAAATCGGCGATAAAGTGCGAATTAACACCATTAAATATACATCTCTGCTAAAATCATCGATGATCGTCAGTCACCAAGTAAACAACAGTTACGTTTTTAGATATAAATATTAGAAAAACGAAATTCACAGTATTGCGACGTCAAAATTGCTTGCTGCTATTGCACCTTAATGGCAAGCAATTTTAACGTGTAAATGACTTCAAATATTTGAGATGTTTAATAAAGGAACATATAAACTCTGATAAAGAAATTAAAAGCCAAATCCAGATTGCTCGCCCTACATTTAATGAAATACGCCCGCTTTTCTATAATGGCAGCTTAAAGCTTAACCTACGACAAAGAATGGTTTATTATTTTTTGTATGATCTACACTTTTATATGGAATGAAGCGTGGACGCTTAAGATAACAACAATGGACCACTTGGAAGCTTTTAAAGTGTGGCTAAAAATGTCAAGAATCCAAAGAGTTACAAACATCGAGTTCTACAGAGAGCAGGCATCCAATAAAACCAGTAAACACAATAAAATGCTGCAAAACTGTTTATCTTGATTATGTACTGCATGGAGAAACATGCTGCAACTTATTCTAAAGGGTAAAATGAGGACTGGCGTGGGATTGATAGTAAGCAAATGTCCTGGCTAAGAAACATCCAAGAATAAGCTGCTACCAGAAGTCCACAATAGTAGAAAACAAAAGTGCCTACGTCAACGGTACAGAAGAATAAAGTCCATAATGTCTAATACAACTGGTACATGCACTTTATTATGCAGAATAATAAAAGAAATTTTTTGAATTTCAGACCAAAGCTGGAATGCACAGTTTTCTGAAGGAAATTGTTGAGATATTACTGAGAATCTGCTGAATCCGTGCCTTCAAGTCCTTCAAGTGTGCAAGACTTTCTCCTGTACATCTCCTCCTTTGCATAAATCATATGGAGTGAGATCTGGACTTCTTGGACAATTATGGGATCCGCGTCGTCCCAGCCAACGTTCTGGAAAATGCTGGTCTAACAATCCGTGCAGAGTAAGAGCACAATTAGCTAACCAACGTGGGTCATACGTAATATCCAAGCATCTAAATATAGGGGTCTGCATTCATAGCATCAGGAAGATATCGGTAGATGAGTTTTGATGCCTTCATTCACTACATGTTCACTCTTGCTTAAGTTTGGATCTTCGCAACCATAATTTAGACAAAATTGTCCACTTCAAAAAATGTTCATTTTAGATGTACTGTCTCTCTTGGGATGCGAAGAATATAAAATCTTAATTACTATAGTCTATTTAGAGACCGTTTTCATCATGACTACAGCTTTATAGCCAATTTTTGAGTCCTAGTTATTTCTCTATATTGATTATCCATATTATGGTAGTTTATTGTAAAAATGTGCGACTAAAAAGTTTCAAACGGAAGGGCTCCTCCAGCCCGGCCCTGCCTGTACGCCTGCGGCAAGCTGCCAGCTTGGATCGGTTGCCTTATCGCGCCAGACGCCATTGCGGACATTGCACGGTCTAGGATTAGAGGATTAGCCGCGTATGCCTCGAAGCGAAGCAATTTGTTGTCTGATGGACCGAGCGCCATGCCGCAGCCTATCAGCAAGGCAAACCAGCCCTGATCGATTCGCGCGCAGAATTAGCCCGACTCCGGGAGCTCCAGCCCGGAGCGGCACGCTCCGGCTCCCAGCGCAAGTCCGCCGCAGCGCTCTTAAAAAAACACGCCGTGTTTTTCTGCAGCTACGAAAACAGCCTTCAGCTCGTACACACAGCAGCACTTAGAGGAAATTCATTAGCGTAATCGCCAACGCAAATATGTGCCGCAGTCTTCTAGGCTGAGTAATTTTATTTGAGTAATGAATAATTAATTGTGCGGTGCAGCAAAAACACAGGTGAACTAATGGCAATTAAATTACTAAACACAAAACCTACCGCAAACGGTCAAAATTTTTAGTTTATCTAAGTACAACCAGACAGTAGAGACAAATCTACAAAAATTGAAATTGACCAGACCAGAAAGAGATAATTTGGGCAAAAAAGATGCTCTCGGAACAAAGGCGTAAAATCGTCCGAAATTTTGAAGGGACTTAAAGGACAGTTCAAAGACAATAGCTTTAAAAACACATAAAGTATATGCACGACATACATAATCTTTAGGAAGCTGAAAATCAAATTAAAGGTCGACGACATCGCCCAAAAGCCAGCTTGACTGAGAAGAATATTCATATTATTCGCCGTTTTTTTTGAGGATGATCGTCGATTAATGGTTGCTGAAATTTCTTCTTAGACTGAGGCGGTACTCGACCAGTTCTCTTTCAGAACGCCCAGCCTCATAGAGCTGTCCAAACTTAACAAAACACCATGTTTATATATTTGTAATTTGAATTTATGTCACTTGAAGGAAAGAGAGTTGACGACGATGTTACTGAAACGATAGTGCGCAATCACTTGATATCACAACCACTTTTTCGATAGTCGAACTAACCTGTCCTTTGATAAAAATGTGGTTTCTAAATCAGGAGATTCTATAGAAAAACTGCATGTATATATTTTTTCTACATATTAAAAAGTAACCTCGTTGGATATAATGCTGGAGCCTAAACGTATCAGACGCAATTTTGCACAGAATAGAGTCGGTAACATCCTGAAAATTTGCTTTCAAACTAAGACTGGATTGTGTTCTTAGGTTTTATGTTAGTCTTTTTATTCTTTCCTTATTCCCTATGCTCTTATAGAGCTTCGGATATGTATTATGTTCTCTTTGGCCCTTGTTCTTTGAGAGTTATTTGACTTTTGCTTGTGATAGCACTGCAGACTCATGGACCTATTCCTCATTTCTTTACAGCACTTTTCCCAGTATTCCCGTCCCATATACGAATCTGTATAAGTCCCCTACTGAATAGCTGCTGTATTCTAATGTATTTATCTTTTTTTTTTATGAATAGTTTGTCTTATATGAGGTAAAGCCTCACATTAGCACAAGATGTGGATGGCTGTCTTTGGTTCCTTGCCCCATTGCCTACAACTCCGGTCTCCATTGTCTGTGAGGAAACCTGTTAGTTCGTAACTGATGCTGTTTTGTACTAACAGTTCCTTTGTAAGATGATCCTTTTATGAAGGATTGTGCATGACATTTTCACGATATATTTTTTCAGTATCGTTTCAATAATGTTTATGTTGTTTTCTGACCTATTCTCTTACTGCATCTTTAGGTACTCACAAAGCCGATTCGATATATAAAGTTGATGATTCTTCTTGTGCTAGATCATCAGCTTTCTGGTTACTTGCAATTTTATAGAGCTGAGTTTTTCGCGGCGCACCTACACTAGCCCTTAGTTTTGGGTTCTTTAACGCCTTTAAAGATTCCTAAGTATACGTAAATATATTGATTCGCCTATTTCGATAAGCCCTCAAGTTATTTTGCCTGGTGCACTGCAGTATGGCAAATATCTCTGATTAAAAAATGGATGCACATTTTTCCAGTAAAAAGCTTAACTGCGAGTTTTCCTTTTCACAGTATATGCCTGTTCCCGTTCCAGACTGTATACCATATATTCCTGCTGCTTGTGTTGTTGGCACGTTTATTTCGATTCGTAATACTAACTTCGAAATTTATATTGAATATGAATTTTGCGTCATATGGCCTGTTTTCATATCCACTACGGCTTCGCCCATATGTCCAATTTTCATGTCTCATTTCCATACTTTTTCTGAGAACGGATGCGTTGCGCAGACTATAAAGAGCTACTTCTGGCTCTCTCATGATTTTAAGTTGAGGAAGAGGAAGGTCTAGTAGTGTCTCCATTGCCATTGCTGGTGCTGTTTTTAAGGCATCCAATAGCCTAGACAAGCAAGTCTTTGTGTCTCACTTAGTAAGGTTATAACGGTTTTTTGTTTCCTCCTTGTCCACCATACTAAAGCTGCTTATAATATTATGAGTTTAACCACCGTGATGTATATCCAATACGTTTTCGGTTACAGATCCTTGCTCTTTTCGTGTTTTTTAACTCTTACTTATAATTCAATTTCTTCTACTCTAATATGTTCGTAGCAAATTTTCTCATTTACCCTACCGTTGTCATTTTTTGCTACTTCTGCTGTCCTTTTTATTTAAGTCTTTTTTGGCCTTCCTCATCTTTTTTCTTGTCTTCACCAGCTTCCATTACTCTTTTAATAAATTTATTTTTTCATTCGAATTATATGTCCTAGTCATTTTTGATTTCTTCAATTTTCTGTATTGTTGATCCTTGCTCTATTCTATTTCCAACTTCCCTGTTTATTATATGGACCCATCTTATTTTTCCAGGTATTTTTAAGTATTCAATTTACAGCATTCATTTTGCTTTCATGCGTTTTTTTTAATATCCAAGCTTTATTCGACAAATAAGTGTTATATACTGGTTTTAAATTCTTAAATATATTGCCCTCTGTTTCATTACCTTATTTAATGCAAAATTTATATCTTCATCCTTCTCTGTTTTATTTACAGTTTTGCTACCTAATTTTCTAATTCTTTATTTTTCAAATTACTTTGATATTTCTTAGATTATTCTTGCCTTCATATTCACTATCATTAGTTTAGTTTTGATTATATTTATTTTCGATCTTAGTTTTATCAATTTAAATTTATTGTCAAAAGAATGTGTTTGGTAAATCCAAAAACCAACCATCTTTTCATAATTTTGATCATTTATTCACACGCTTCCAAAATTTTATCAAACTTTAAGATACGACTTAATGTTTGTTTTTACTCTTGCTCACACTTTCTGGTGGATGGTAAGAAAATGTTTCCTTTAATCACATGTCTATCTAAATAGAGTAATCAGTAGAATTGGGTCGTATATTACGGTAGCAGGTTTAGAGTTTAAAAAAAAAATAATTTCCGATTTATGTTTGATTCGCCCACGTTTATGCGCAGCAAGATAGAGGCAGAGAAATGATTATTTTAGTCATTTAAAAATGAACTCGTGGCATAACAAAATGATCTTCAAGTTTGACCCCAAGCTTAATTTAAAATTGGTGCATAACAAATAACCGGATGATGCCTAAATATTGCAAAATTACTACATCTACATCACGCACCAGTTGACGAAAAGTGTTAACCAGACACTCCGGACAGCGCTTATTAACAGGAAACGATTCTTTAAATAAATTTTGGCATTATTATTGAGAAGGGAGTTTAATGTATTTTTAGCTTTAAGACTATAAGAATCATTGAAAAAATAATAAAAATAATGGCTGAAATACTCCATAATTAATCACAGACTAAATGGTTTACATTTTTAATTTTCTAGGACAAATCTTGTTCAAATTAGCGCTTCTTGTGCTGTGATGTCATCTAACAAGCTCGCAGCCTTTTTCATCTAACACCTTAAAACAAGTGCAAAATGGCAAGGCGGGCACACTGGCTGCGTGGTTCGCCATCGGCACATTATCGGCTCGCAAAGGAAAGCCCCCACGCAATCAGGTGTAAGGTGCAGATTACGCAGAGGGTCGCGACAGGGCGCCGTTTGCATGAATGAGCAACAAGAAACCGAATCGGCAAAGTTCCTGGAACAAATTGATTTCACGTCGTGAAGGAGTGAGTGACTGTAGACCTGGAAGCAGCTCGTACTTCCTAAAATGGCCAAACTTCGCCTCTGTGGCCGCTTATGTAAGGCGCCTCTCTATGGTAACGTGCCGAGATGGAGTGTTGTAAACAAACTGATTTGGTGTCGGATGTTTTTTGTTAGAAAATTTAAACCAGCAGCAGATGCTGTGGAAATTCTGTACGCCTGGTGATCGAATGAAACACTAGAACTCTCTAACCAGATGCATGTTATCCGTTGTAAGCTATGATTTGTAGTCTCGTAAAACCCAATTTGGGGATACATAAATTATTCGATTTAATTGTTTTCGCACTTGATTACTCAATGTTAAGTAATAACAGGACTGAAAATAGAATTCGTCCGCTCAAATCAAATTCTTTGGCTTTATATCTAACCCAAATCTTTTTTCTGTCAGCACGGTCTCTTATTAAATTTGAATTCGTTCACTTTTAATTTCTAATTAGTTGCAATAGTGAAAACGATTTCATATAAACGTGCATGAAGAGTGCTCATGTAACCCTTTATTCTTTATTTCATTCTACAATTTTCAAACATCTTTTTTTTTGTTTTACCCTTTTGTTAAGTTTGTGGCTGTAGCGGAACGAAGATTAAAAAAAAATATTTCTTATAACGATTATATTCTTAATCGCTGTATGAACTATCTGCACAGACCCGTGCCGAAATATTTGGGGATTCGGTTTCTTTTACCGGGCAAAATTATAGGAAATGTTTTCCCTCCTCTATATTCACCGAGATGGTCAAATGTCGAGCTTTACCTTCGACCGACTTAACAACAAAGAAAGATTCAGATTACAGTTAGCCGCAGTAACATGCACTTCTGCCTACTCAAGTTTGTCGCTAGATATATTTGGCTCGCTTTCGACAGATATCGCGTACATTAAAATATATGTTCGTGGGCCGATTGTGTTTCTATTTACAAACCACCGCTCTAATACCTATCGTGTTCTCTTAAATGAATTACCAGCCTTAAATTAACTATATGGCCCAAGAAAATTTTAGGGAAAGTTAGATATCCAAACAGATTTAAAAATGTAACAACTATGTCCATTAAATGTGGAATAGGATATTTGACAATGTTCTTCAAGGCTCATTTGACATTTCAATTTTTCTGACAAACTTGCGTAACTTTTTAGAATCAATCTTATCATTCAGGAATATTTTTTATTTTCGTAGCATAAACTTTCATCTTCACGAATTCCTAGAGAAAAAATCGCACGGTGTAAGGTGCAAAATTTTAGTAGCTGATTCATTCGCTGTTTTGGGGGATAAGTGGCCCATTAGATTTTTACTCCAACAATTGGATTGTTTTATTCCCGTATGATAGATAACGCCATCCTGTCGGAACCACAAATCACCTAAATCGCTGCCGTCTAAATGAGGCCACAAAAATCCACTATCGTCACACGATAACGTTCATTTTGATAGTCTCTGCGTTTTTGGTCTCATCTTCAAATTATTCCACAAGCATAAAATCCACACTAAATGGTTAGTCTTTGAGTATGCCTAGGCCGTTTTCAAATGACTCGAGGAATTTCTAGGCCTCAAATGCGACGATTTTGTTTTCTAACATGCCCACTAATATGTAAATTCGCCTCATCCTTAAAGATAATTTTTTTAGTACATACGTCTTCAACATTCTGCTTTTTTAGCACTCAGTTGGCAATTATCCGGCTTCTCAAATGGTCGTCTGGCTTTAGTTTCTGAGTTAACTGAATTCTGAACGGCGCAGCTGCAAATCTTTCGTCAAAATTCGCTGCGTGGTGCTTTTTGAAATGTCTAGTTGCAGTGACTTAGATTTCTGGACGCTCCATCACACTACTGTTCGCAGTAGCGTTGTTTTCAGCTTAACGGCCAATATGAGACCGGTTTATTTTATTATTTCCAACCGAACGTGTTTGCAAAATGGGAACAGTGCAGAAAGCTTTTTGTGTTCTCAAATGCGCAAAAAGTTTATCCATTAGGATGCAACGTGCATTTATAAGGCAGCACAAAAGAGAATCGCCAGGTTACTAAAGTATTCTGCGAAGTATTGTCAATTCAATGATATAAGTTCTGTTAATAAACGTAAAAGTATCGGAAGACCAGTCTTTTCTGACAACACAGTGGAGGAAGTTAGAGAAGGTTTTATGGTTAGCCCCCAAACCCCATTAACATGGCAAATCGTGAAGTTAATATTCCCCATCAAATTGGATGGAAGATTTAACGACAGCGATTACGTTTAACCGTACCATTTATAAATGATGCAAAGTTTATAGCCTGATGGCCACGTAAAACAAACCGATTTTTATATAGTAGTATAAAAAGTGATGGAGGACGATTTACTAATCGTCTGAGAGGAAAGGCAAACCATCAGGATATGAGTAACAAAAAATCCTCATACTATTGGGGATACGTGAAAGAAATTCGCTAAGACTTAATGTCTTTTATGTAGTCTCAAAAATAAAAGTGTCCTTTTCTTCAGTGAAAAAAATGACAGGTATAGCTGTTTCCGCAACTAACAGAGAATTTCAACAAGTTCATATTCCAACAAGATTGAGCTTCACCTCATTGATATGGTAAAGTGCGTGACTTTCTAAACGATACACTTTTTTCTGCTAGATTGAGCGATGTGCTAGAGATGATTTGGTATTATTGGGCTCATCCTCCAAGTCTCCTGATCTTACGATTTGGAACTTTTTTCTTTAAGGGTGCATTAAAGATCTGGCTTACTTATTACTATTACCAAAACATGAAATGAACTTTGACACGTATTACTGCTGCTATGAGGAACATCAATGGGGACACAAGAACTCATATCGAACATTCGTTTCCTTTTCATGTACCTGTAATATTTTGTAAAAAATATATTTTAAGACCAGATAATTCTTCTGTAGTAACCCTGTATATACCTAAATTTAAAACATACGTCAAATGTTGGAATTTTGGCGCATATATAAAATTAAGCAACAACGAGTTAAAAAAACAATGAGTCATTCAATAACATAAATTCTGTTTTAGGTTGGTGCACAGAAATTAACTCCTGGCCTTACAGGATTAAAAATACCTAAGAGGATATTAAACGCAGGCACTGGATGCAGAGAGCATAATGAAATAAACACGTCACATGGTGATACTTCAAGATTAGAGGACAGCGGATTTGTTAAACGGCTTGCACGTACTACCTTTCTCTTCCCTCTTGTAGTCGTCAGTCGTGAGATCGGCGCGTTGCAACACAATCGGCGATTTTTATCTATCCTCGGCAGTATGTTACGATTCTGTGGTTGTAACCATTTGTGTTACATATCTGCGTGCTTCAGCCTTGAATGACATTACTTCCCATAAAACAGTTTAGAAATGTAAATTTCGTTGTGTTATTTAATTTTTAATCTTGCATATCATTTTTGCCGTTTAAAGTTTTGACGGCTTTGGTGTGGTAATCCGTGGCTCGGCTTGAGTTTCAAAACTTTTTCGTCCACCTTTATAAATTTGCGTCATTCTTTTTTAAGTTATAGAAGAAAATAAAGTCTTTCTATCTCTCACATGATCTAGTCACAGACTCAATTTCGTGATATCTTTCAAAGCAAGATTTTTGTTTCTGGAACAGCTTTTCAAAAAATTTCTTTTCTAAGTATAAAAGAAAATGTGTGTCTAAATAAACCAAATGAAAGATATAAAACTACAAATCAGCTTTTTTTTCATAAACAACATTTGTATGAGAGGTGCGTTGTTTTCCATATAAAAATTAACACCGAAAAATCTGTAGTAAATGCAGTTGTAAGATAATGCTTATTTAAATAAGGAACATGATATCGGAAAGACGATGTCTTCTCTTCAAAGTTTTGCACTTAAAAATATTTTTTCGGTCACAGTTGCAAATTCTTCACGAATGTTAACTTTTAGCTTGTGTACTGTGGAAGGGTTTCAAAACATAAATTTTCGATTTGAGATGATTCCAAAGAAAGAATTTGCAGACAGACAAATCTGGTGAGCAAAGAGGTCAGGAACATCACTAAAACGTGTGGACTGTGGTGACGTCATCTTGTCAAAACCACATTTTCTCCATATTGACCCGTAAAATCAAAGTTGTGACCACAAAATATGCATAGCATGTCGACATTGTGCTCTGAATTCACTGTTCGTGCAGCCCTGCCTTTAGAAAAGTAAGGTGCAACGGTCCCTATTTTCGAAACATCGCACCAAAGTGTAAGCTTGGAGTTATAGGGGAGGTCTTCAGTGTAATTCTCAAAGGTTCTGCTAGCCAAAATCGATAGTTTTGCTTATTGATGTAACCATCCAAATGAAAATGTCCGTTATCACGATTACACCACCAAAAGCAGCTTGTGTTGGAGAAAATTACCTTCAAACAACTTTTTAACAGTTATGGTTTTGTAGCGAATGATGAGAAAAATTCAAAGTTAGACCACGATGCTTAATACAGGATCGAGGACTGAAGAACCAACCTTTCCATTCCCTTGACAAGTTGGAGCTCGAGTTGTACGGGGACGGTCAGTTGATTTCCTCTTTATAACTGATCCAATTGTGTAATCAATTTAACCCATTAGAGTATCATCATCAAAAGATGTTAAACAGTAGCAAGAAAATTATGGTTTCTAAGAAACCGCTTGACAGCAAAAATGCAATACTTCTCTGAACTATCCGCTGACAGTGTACGATGGTCGCCGACCTACTTATTTTCAACTACTGTCCATTTCAAAAAAAAAAAAGTTTATTTTATTCCACTTGGTATTACTCAATTATTTTGAGGTCTTCAATCGCCTTTCTATTCAGTTGAAAGAATCTATTCGATTCTAGTATGTAATGGTAAACCATGTTCTGTCCATGGCCATCTCGTCGGGTATTCAGACAAATTCGTTTTTGTACTAAGTTGAACAAATACGATATCCATTTTGGGAAAATTTTTCAAATTCAATTCAATATATAAAACATGGTAGAGATAAATAAGGTTTTTCCCATCTTCCAAATTTTCATTTGATGGTCTGTCAGAACAATATAAATTTTTCAAGTGACTTCTGGTACGATACCGTAAATGTGGTACACTTTTTGCGACGATGCGTACCAAACTTTCTCACTTAAAACCCCACAATAGAAAAGGAAAATCATTTAATGGTCATTACAGTTTTTTAAAATGGATAAATAGATGATTGATTAAATTTCGACGTCAGTATACATGCTTACCAGAATCACACTTTTTTATTCAATTTCTTAATGAATGCAGCCGCATAAAATATGCAAAAAATAAATTTCTTGGCCACGATTCCGGAAACTTCTGAAATATCGCCCAGACATTTAATTTTATTATTTTTGTCGTTAACGAAGGTTTATTTTTCATGCTAATTACAAATTTTTAATTACCCTGCAAAGTTACAACTGAAGCTTTCCTTCCTAATTTGTGTTTGTAGTTGCTTTACTTGGTTGCTTTTTAGTGTGTGCCAACAACATCAAGTCCTATTTAAGTTTTTCTGTAACTCTCAGTTTCAAATAATAGTAACATGAAAATATCGAAATCACAGTTTCAATCTTTGGTAAAAAATCGTTAGGTGCCTTCCCTGTGTTTCTATGTTAAGCTTTTTCAGGTTAAATCTACTTTATTTGCGTTTGATGCCATCCCACGCAGCTGTATAAAGCTTTTCAGTATTACATTAAATTAGATTGAACGAAAGCGCCTTCACTTTAGCAGGCTTGACATTCTATTTTTGCGCTATTTTCTTCGTGTCGTAGATTCATAAAGTAAATACCTGAAACGCTAAAATTTCAGTACTATTTTTTTACTTTTGTTGGGTTAAATATAAAAGGTGGGCCAAATTGAACGTCGCGTTTATTTTTGCAACTTTTTTGCTTTTGCCCTCGGCAATTCTGATACTTTGACGGTTGTCATCTACGATTCTTACAACTAGTAAATATGGAATGCTAAACGGAACACAGCGAGTTATTATTGTTGAAACATAATGCAAGTTAGGTAGAGATTTTAAGAAAAGTATACTAAAATTTTGTGAAATATATTTGATCTGGTTAAAAAAGTTATTTTTAGAATTGAGGCGTCTCTTCAACTTGCCGGATTGAGGCAAACAAACAAAACTGTTGCATTTGGGGTCGCAGAATCCTCGCGTAACACGTGAAAAGTAAATGCACTCCAAAGAAGTCGTTGTTTGGTGTAGATTTGAGCACATTTCTTCAGAGATAATCCGGAAATGCTGCAATTGTGACTTGTTACCCTTATATGATAACCCGGTTTTTGTCAACAATTGGGCAACACACATCTGGAACAAGTGTGACCTCAGCAGAACGGCGTGACCTGTTCTGCAACAGTTTTCTGATTTTCCAAAATTACAACATTAATTGGACAAAAAGATCTTGCGATTTAGCACCGCCCGACTTTTTATAGTGTTAAATCCATGGTATACGCCAGTAACGTACAAACCTAAAAAGCAAAATCCGATCTGTAATCGATGAAATTGATCAGAACTTGTGCGGAATTGTGATCGAAATTTGTGAAAAGATTTCTAGCCCAAGCTATTTGTCAGGCAACTTTCCAATTGAAGGTTGTATTTAAGCATTGTGGGGCAATAAAGGGATTTGGATAAACGGGGAAATGGTTAGTCATGGGAAGTTTGTGGTTAACGTCATATTGATGTCCCAAAGTTTTGAAAACTGCAGAAGAAGATCATCGCAATAAATATGCAAAAACCCAAAATGCTAGTAACTAGAAGAAGAAAGAAATACAGAAATGTACAACAACAAAATAGAATATGTAAATAAATATAGACAGATGATAAAATGTCCAACCAAAACCAAACCAAAATTGAAAAAGAAATACGACTAGCATGGTCAGCATTTGGCAGACAAAACTAGATACTGCATACAATAAAATACTGCAACATTTAAAAAATATATTTATAAACAATGCGTCCCTCTAGTACAAATATAAAAAGCACAAACATGGATCTTGACAGGAAATATCATAGATAAGCTAACTAAAACACAAAGAGCCACTGAAAGGCAACTTTTGAGCATAAAGTTAAAAGGTAAAGATAAATAAAAGTTGAACATATCAAACGAAGAACTAAAGTAATAAAGGTCGTAGAACACACATAATCTCTGAAATGGAGACAGACTGGGTACACTATGCGAGAGAGTAATAACAGATGGAACAAATAAAGAGACGGCAAAGAGGGAAAAAAGACTTCCACAAATGAGATGATCGAATGATTTAAAGAGGAAACAACTTGGAAAGGGTTATATCCGTCACTGGATGGAAAGCGGTTAACACACATAGATAGATAAAATTAGAGATTGCATACTTTAATACGCAATAAGCATTCAATCTAAAAATAAATCAATTTTATTTCGAAAATATTTATGACAGTTCGGTTTTCCTAATTGCAATGACAATATTTAAAATTGTCAGTCTGCTTTTATTAACTACTACCTTCTAAAGACTTATTATAGTAATTAGAAAAGAAGAAGCAACAGATACATCTACTTAAGTAACCTTTTTTATTGTTTACTACTTTGAGATTATTTTTATATACTAGCAAATGCTGTCATAAGATATGTTTCCTTCATGTTAAGGCAATAACCATTTTAATGAATTTTCATTGATGTGCGTACTAAAACCTAGCGCAACTAATAGTCAGTTGGTTCGTTGTCTTATTCTAATAAACTACATCAAAGTCCGTATGAAGCAGCACGACAATGACCAGATACACTAGGTGTTGTGTCTGAAAGGCATGGTAAAAACCACAAGACAGTTGGTGTGTGAACGAGGTCTAAGTGTACGGCAGTACGTTATAAGAACGAGAAAATCATAGAATAATCAAAAGTTTAAAAATAAAGTAGATAAAGATAAAAGATCCTTGAACACCCGATGTGTCATAAAGTGTCATATCTAGGTGCTAACGACGATTGTAGATAATTGGAAGGTCGTCGAAATCCCGTAATTCACCAGTAAGACCAAAATATACGGCAAAATGTTACACCAAACCGAACAATGTTTGTTTCTTGGGTTCACATTTATCTTCGACAACAAAATAGTCCTTTTTTAGGAGTCTATGTCTTGGTCATGTGACGCTAAATGAATGGACCAACATGTTCTTTCGGAGATGCCCATTTACATGTTCCTATCTTATAAATCCAATATAATGGTATATTTTTGTTAAAAGTACATATCTTGGAATACAGAAATAAGATGCTGAAGTTGTAAGGTTTTTCAGAAGTGTAGTTGATTTAGAACTCGTACACCCCTCTGCAGTAGAACTGGTAAATTAATTTCTCAAGGAAAAAAGATATACAGCACAGAATGGCCAGCAAGGTCTTTTGATATGAATCCGATATGTACGGAGCATGTTTTAAGGAAAGAAACTAAATTTCGCCATCTACACATACTTCAGTAGTAAACTATTGCTTAATAAGAACTGAAACTTCCTACCAGTAAAACTCCTAAAAATCTCATAAGTATAATAAGATTTTCCCAAGCAAAATTCTGTGTCATAACTACCATGTTGAAAAAAACATTTTATATGATGAACTTTACATACTGGTACTGAAGAAGAAGTCAGAATAAAATCCCGATAGAAGGACTAAACTTTCTTAAAAATGACATCAAAAAACGGTGCTGAACTAATAGGTGGTTCAGATGGTCCTGTTGGTATGGAGGCCGGGCGAAATCATGTGGGCCTTCGGCTCCGCACGTAGGCAATGAACAGTTCAGACTTTACAGCTTTCAATGTGGTTGGTTGCTTAATAGTGGAAATGGTCCAGATGTTCCAGGTGGTCCGAACGCCAGACGGGGTCATGGGTTGGGCCTTCAGTTCCGATAACAGTTGGCCGCACGTGGGCGAGGGATCGTCTGGGTTTGAGAATAGTTTTAAGGGCGTCTCGAGGTATCGAATAAGGAACACTCTTAGTTTTGACGCGATAGCACTTTAGTCGCCCTAGAGCCCGTATCTGGGTATATTCAACCTAACCTCATCTTCAAGTGATTGTGCCGTAATAGTTCTCTTGGAATATTTATTTGAGTTTGTCGTCCTCTGGAAAGGAAAAACTGAAAAGTATTTTGGGAGTATCTGACTCAAAATCAGGTTTTTCGCTTATACTTGTTTCAAATAAAGTATGAGCGGTCTAAAGAAGCCCTATTTAAAACCTACAAATTTTTTTTACTTCCAGATTTTCGAAAGTCCACAATTTTAAAAGATTTAATTCTACAGTTAACTACTTATAGATTATTGTGCGTTTAACTAAAAAATGCCTCTCGTTTTGACCTACTGCGGCTATCAAAATTGTATATAAAAAAAAAATATGTAAACTTGGAATAGTTCTTTTTTTGAAAAATCCTAATAGGCAATATTAAAATGCAAAATATTTTCCATTCATCTTAGAAATGGAGTTACTGTATGGTGTCTTCATTGAAGTTTGCTGTGCCAAGGCCACAGTATGACCTTTACTGCCAACACATGCAAATATCTTTTATCTTGCGAGATAAGTTTAGTAAAATGGTATTTTATCTTGTCCAGTTTATTCCCCGGAGGTCTAATTCAGCCCAGATGCCTAGATACGTACGAGTGTTTGTTTAAATGTTGTATTTTAAGAGTCCCGCGTTGTTGCTATGCCAAAACACCGGAAAGGCAACCGTACACGTTAGGGGCGTTGTGGAAGCTTCGGCAGAGGCCAACTCGACCCAGGAGTTCAACACCAAATGCGGCAGAGCCCATTAGCAAGACATAACAGACGCGCTTGTTTACAGTCCGACGATAAACTTATCGCAAGAACGGGGCGCGGAGTTCCGGACTAGCGGGGCCCGCTCGGAAAATGGGGCTGGACGTCACGGCGCTATTGCTGGAGCGTTTTTTTCGCACCCCGTGCCCGTGCCAAGTCGGCCAAGTACGAAAGCAGGCCGCGCTTTTGGAAAATCGCGCGATCAAACGCATCGCCGCAATTACAGCGGCTCGAGGTTTGTTTGAGTGTATGTAGATTTCAAAGGCTATGTAAATTAAAGAGCGATCGCCTACAGCCCGGATTAATTCAAGCGTGTAAGTTAAACAGGAAAACGGGCCTTGTCCCACAACGGGATGGAAATATTTATACCGGCGCCGGACGGGCGTGTCTGGATTGTCTAAGAATACCTTTCGAGCGCTATTAATAGCCGCCGGTTGCCCCGGGTACGAAATTAAGAGTAATCGGAATTAGCGTAATTAAGCTCCGACGGAACAGTGCGATTACGGCTGTTAATGTAATCGCGCGCGCAACGAGATGTCGGTCACGTAGGACGCGCGTTTTCGCCAGCACATTCCAATTGGAAAATACTGCACTGACGACGCCGCGTAATAGGGGACGTCCTGGTTTAACCCCGGTTCACTCGTTGCACAGACATGCAACAGGACGCAGGCAGGTCGTTAGTTTCTGGGTGGGGCGCCAGCCAAGCTCAGTTTTCCAGATTCGAATATGTTCGCGTCTTTAGGCACAGCTAAAACGCTATCTTTACAATCTTTCGTCAAAATGGCCATAAGAAGTCCAAAACTTAAAGATCACACAGTTTACTGAGTGGATTTAGTTGAAATCATTCTTTTAAGGAACGGGATGTTTAAGGTACAACCATTAGGGCATTTCAAATGTTCTCTGTTGGAAATTCATAGAATATTCAATATCTTAGAGGGTCATGGTGGTTTCCAAAATAACAACAGAAACAAAATGAATGTGGTTCAAACTAAACTTTCAACAGGGTTGGTCTAAAGCTGCTTCAGCTTTTCGATTCCTTTCTGTTAGTGACCTTCTTATATCAAAATAATCATTTACAGATTGAATTGCGTTCTGTCCTAATATGACCAAACGGTTGAGGCATTTGGATTCGGTGTAGACAGACTTAGGATCAATCCTGGGCTTCAGATGCTTGGTGGGTGGCCTATTTAGTCACTAAAAATAATTGAGGGTTGTCTAAGACGCGATGATTGTCATATCGCCCGTATCGGAGTGAGATTGAATATACGAGTCTTGACCTCTCAGTTCGAAAAGGCATCCCCCCGCGCAGGGCGTTACTTTTTAGCCAAGAATGTTCGAAGTTTTGAGAAAGAAGTGGAATCTTAGAGAGTGAAAATAAGAGAGAATAAAATGAAGTTTCAAACTTTGGCTTTAAAACGGTACTTCTGCAGTATAGTGTGTTGTCATAGTAGAAAATACTTTTTTCTCAAACATTCTGGGGTGTTTTTGTCCAAAATTGTTGTATAATATTATTCAAACAATTTTTTTCTTCAAGATAATTAACCACCACAATTCCTTTTCAGATTAACCAACGGACTTTGCTTTCTCCGAAATCGGTCCACTAATTTTATTACAATTTAGTTTCCAGTGTGTAATGGTAAGTTCAAATCCATTGCCACAAAAGTTTCTTTAAATTAATTATATTCCTTTTAAACACTTCCATACCAGCTATCCGAATTTTTTTATTTAAGTCTAATTTATTATAAGAACCACTCGTTCATTGGAGATGCCTACGTTTTTTACTTTCATGTATCTTTTATCAAAACCATGTTATAGACTATGCACAATTTCTGGTGCAGCTATCTTCGTCGTGACTCATTACTTGCGTGCACGCGGTCACGTCTGCATTAGAAAACCCAAAAACACCAAATAATAAGAAATTAAAGTGATGAATACTCTAGACAGCATGCAACCCGAATTTAATTTTCGCTACGGTTCTTTCTACCATGAAATATTTGATGGTCGCTCTGATTAGATTCCATCCATAATTGAAAGAGCGTAAAGTTGTTTGATTTCAATGCTTCAAAGCCAAATTAAAGCAACTCCCTGATAGTAATTCCAAAATTTTCTGACATATCTTTATAGTTACAGAAATTATGTAATAACCTTATATATAGGGTGATTCATATTGTATTTTAAAATGCAATTAATGAACAAAATAAAAAATAAAATCTGAATTTTATTACTGTATCTGTCAAATGCGCTCGCCGGCTCCGTTGTTTTCGACCATTCTTTTAACAAAGTTTTCCATAAATAGGACTCTATTTTAGCAATTACACTTCTAATAAAAAAAAGTCTAATAGTGTTAGATTGCAAGATCGCGGTGGCCAATCGATCTTACCCCTCTGCGAGTTAACACAAGGAAATTGGGTTTGTAAATATTTTACGTACTGTGGTTCCATCTGTTGGAACCCCATGTCATTCAAATTCAAATCTTTGGTTTAATTGGAAGAAAGTTGTTTAGCATCTCCAAATAGTATACAGCGTGACCAGCTTCATCCTCAAAAAAGTACGGGCCAGTGATTACTCTACTCCGCAATGCATTTTGTGGACCTTTTGGTTTTTCGTGAATAGGCTTGAATTTTCACTGTCCAAGATTGCGATAAGTTTGGCGATTTACAAAACCATTTAAATAAAAATAAGCTTCACCGCTCAATTTCAGTTTTTCCAAAATTAGCATAATCTGCTATAGTCTCTACCACTTGCCTAGTTCGCAAATGTACGGCGTTTGTGATGGACTTTGCCATGTGTTTAAATACCAACTCTACAAGTGTAAACTTCCAACGTTCACAGAACCCAAACGGCGCGTAATTCAAATACCAAGGTTCAGTTTGGATCATCCTATATGTATAAAACTGTTTTGTCAAATGAAAATAAACAAAAATCTTCAACCAACCCGTATAATGCTTCATACATCCTCTAATTTATGCATCCAAAGTGATTACGCAACCAAAATCTTTATAAAAAGTCTTCAGTAATCGCACAGCATTTGCACAAATTTGCATAATAAAATTATTTAATGACCTGCCAGTTCATCAGTGCAGCCTAGGCAATTTGGCCTTTATTGCAGCGCTTCTGTGCGCAATCCATACAAAGGCCCATTCAAGGTCCAGCAGCGGCAAAAACTTGGAGCAGAATTTGTTTACCTCTAATATCGGAAACTTCCATCCTTAATAGAATAAATAATTCTGTTGGATGGCTCTCAAGGCACTTTGAATGGATCATTACAAATTTAAATGAGAGGCGATCGAAAGCAGTTAAAGTTTAGAACTATGCTTTGGAAGACTACCACATTCTTACACGAAAGAATTTTGAGTGGAATGTAATTTGCGGTTTGTTGGTATACATAAAAATCTTACAAGTTCTTGAAAATGAGACAATCATAGAATTTACATTAATAAGTAAAAAACATAATCTAAATTTATATGACATGAATTCTTCTGAAACGTAAACCTTGCTATTTAAATTTTACAGCATCAACAGGATCGCGGTAGTTTCAATTTTATTGAGCTTATCACAATTCAAATAGTTTAACGAGACTTTGGATTATTTGTGCAATTTTGGCATTAAAATTATTCGCAGCTTAACAAAAAATCAATTAGACATTATGAATATGCAAACAAAGAAAGCAGCGTTGCAGATACCATTAGAATCGGTTTCACTTTTGCATTTTAAAAATAACAGGCGCGCGCTTAATTAGAGAAATGCGAAACGGCGTTTTCAGGAAACGAACTTCTAATTAAGCCCATCAGCCTGCATGCCGCGCATGAGGTAATTAGGTGATCGTGTGATTGGAGTACTTATCTGGCGGATGTTGGATTCTGGCATATTTGCCCAATACGTGTGTCAATACGAACACACGCACGGACGCGGCAACAAGCCCTAATTGCTTTTCATCATTTTATCAGAACATCCACGGCGCTCGCTGAAATTTCACGGCTGCAGCACGTGGCTGCTTTTTAGGCAAAGCTGGGCAGTATGGGGGTGATCGTGCAGAAAAGCATGACGAATAGCTAATAAAAGATATGATTTGGCTTGATCTGTTGCAGTTTCACAATAAATTGACGCAGCACGTCACTGACAGCCCAAGTGATTGGCGGTTGATTGCGATGCTTTTGATGTTATGTTTTTCTGCATCGGTTACGATTTAGTTGCCTCCTCATGATGAAAGAGTAAAATTCCATTGAAAGTGTCTGCACACTTTCTAATGCTTGATGACTAGAAGATGGATATTGTTCTCTTTAATTGAAAGCAGATTTTTATATAAACAAGGGCTAGCTGATAATTAATATAATAGAATGGTTAAATAATTAAGCAGTCAAACAAACTGATAAATGACCTAACAAAGTAATAAATAATATTATTGATTAAATAATACAAAAACGCTTGAATTTGTGTAAATGTTAATAATCAGAGTTAGCAAGAACTGCTATAAATTTTGGAAACATAAGTAATCATATAGACAAGCTGTCAAAGAAAGACAAAATTGTGTGTTCTAGTGTCATTTTTGCACGAGGATAAAGGAGTTTATGTAAGTTATGATACCATAATCTAGATGAGCAAGCATTAGCAAAAGAAAACTCTTCAGAAGTGGTTTGTCAGCTTTAAAACGGGTTGTTTCTACAAAGTTGATAAAACAAGAAAAGATTGGTACCGATCTTTTTAAAAGATTATTGATAAAAAGAAACATTACTATAAACATGTTAGAAGAGCAGATTCATATTCCCAAAATCATATCATACAGAATTCTGACTGAAAAAGAGTACTATGCTGTATGCCCTAAAACCAGCAGAGAAGAAGGCCTGTGTTAAAATTATTGCAGATTTTGTAATACAGCTTAGGACTGGAACTTTCGCCCCGTTTCAAGAAACTGTATGCTGACACCTAAAAACAATAGCCAGACGGCAAAATATAGAGCCTAAAACCAAAACTGATGTATTTGATATACACTAGGGCGCTTAAACCTATGATATCATGTAATATCTTTGTAATGATCGACAAATATGACGCGAAGAACAGCTATAGTCGTAATAGGATACATAAACTTGCTTGTCTAGAAATAAAGGGTGCTATAAAATCAACAGCAACAGCAGCAATGGAGACAATGCTAGACTTCCATCGTTTCATTTCAAAATAATGGAAGAAACGGGAGTGGTTCTTTATAGACTGTGCAACGCACCTATTCGCAAAAAGAATGTGGAAGTGGGACATTGATAATTAGACATATGGGTGGAGGCAAGTGACGTTAAAATTCACATTTAACATGAATTTTAAGGTTAATATTATGGAGAGAAATAAATGATCAAGAGAAATAAGCAACAGGAACAGAGTCAAAAAAATTATCTGGTATACAGATGGATTAAAGACCGAGTCTACTATGAAAAGAGAAAGGTCCAGTTAAGCTTTTCACTAGAAAAATATGTATTTGTTTTTCAGTGCTAGGCAAAACAATTTAAGGCCTTATCAAAACAGACAAATCAATATATTCATGGACATCCATAAAAGCGATGAAACTTGAGCTGTAGATAACTAGAGACAGCTATCCATATCTTGTGCAAGTTTCAGGCTTTAGTTCTCAGGAGGCAACCTATTTATGGAAAACAAATAGTGGATTCAGAAGAATACAGCAACTTTCCAGCAAAGGACTTGTACGGACTGGTACAAGGGACGAAAATACTAGAAAAGCGCTGTAAAAAGACGATAGAAGTACAATCAGTCCATGAGACTGCAATATGAGAGGTCAAACGTTTTCAACAAAAAAAGGACAGAAAAGTTTAACGTGATCTTCAAAAAGTCCGCACAAGAAGACAAGGCAACAGCAATCTGATGGTTATCTTCATGTGTCAAGATGGAATTGTAACAGAAAAAAATTTTACTTGAAGTATTCAACAGTTTCATCAAGGAGCGTTGCACTAACAAGTTGAAAGACTGATTTATCCATCAAAGCAAGGTTTGGAGCATAGAGCAGCCCAAATTAACGAATTTACTTATCCTGAGGAGGCCAACCTTGTGCTTATCTTCCCCGAGATCTACGGAATACAAAAATGAAGTTTAAAAAATTAAAAATATGTTATCGTATCTAATTCCTTATTTAATGCATACGCTTTTGGAACCCCTACGTGTCTTCTTGCCATTCTCTTCTAAAGTAGCCTTCATACAGTGTCCACAATTTTCTAAGCAACTCCTAATTGCTACTTCGGCAAGCCCCTGTAAATTGTACATTTGCCACCTTTTTACATGTGGCAATTATTTATTACACGCAGTTCCACTTTCATCCGGTGTTATAAAGGCATTAATTTATGTCATTCAATTTGCAACACTCATGATTTACTATTATGCGTCAGTTAACGTGAGCACGCCAATTTACATGCAAACGATAAAAACCCGAACGCACGCCGCCGTTCACCGGCTCTACCAGTCCCATTAAAGGTCACCATTAGCATGCAGACAGATGCTGCACCATATCCTGGATGAAGTTGCTAGTCTAGGATACCTACCCAACGTTTAAATGGATTTGCCAGAAAGCACTAATTTCGGTCTTGTTTCTAGGCGGAGAGGTTTAATAAAACAGACCTTCCGGTAGTGTGTCTTTTAAAACATTCCTGCCGCTATTTTTGAATGGAACGCTCTCATAAAGATAAATTGCTTTGACGTAAGGTGGCACATGAATTATGGATGAGGTTAAAAATGGTTTTTCATGCACAATTATGTATCTACATAATTTAACGACCTAAAGGCACTTTACACATGGAATGTGTTATGATAGTCTTCCTGAATTAAAAAGTTTTATAACTACAATAATAATACACTGCAGTAAAGCACTATTCTGCTGTATGTTAACATTATGTAAGTTCTAGAGATTCAATTTGATGTAATTTAATGAGTGTGTAAAATTTTATTTCTGTGCGTTGAAGGAGCAGCAATTGAAACGAATTCTGACTGTGTGAAAATACCAAGTGATATAGTAAGAATTGATGATAAAAATGTCGGTAAAAAATTAAAAAAAAAAAACCGTGGCAAAACCCCGAACAATTCCTGTGAGAATAAAAAATTCTGATAAATGCAAAAGCTTCTTTAGGGGCCTAATAAAAATGCCAGGTGGAGTTGGTTTTTGCAAAATAGACTGTATTAGTGGTTTCGTGACTGAAAAATTTTCAATCCTCCACTATCTACCACAGAGACAACAATAATGGCGAGGCTGGGTATCCTTCCTCGCAAGTATAGTCTGCGAATTGAGAGTTTAAGGCTCTAATACTGCGCCTGAGACAACCCCATGTATAAAATATATATTTTATAAAATAATCCATCCAATTATGCCTCCCACCAAATATCCAAATGTTTTAAAAGTTAATTTAGCCTCAAGCAATGTTATAAAAAAATCATTGGAATAACCAGGTCAGGTATGACACTAAACTGCTTTCGATTTTATAACAAATATTTATAATTGTACTATCTAGTACCAAAAAATATTTTTATAGTGGATGTAAATCTCTCTTATCATGTACATACATGAAGTTCAACAGACAGCTAAATTAAGGTTTTTAAATTCTACTTTTATAAATACAACTTTTTGTAAAGAGTTCGAGTAGGACTCTTGGGCATATTTTATCAGTGCTCGAAGTACTGCTTTTTGAAGTTTGCATCAAGTACAAAACGTATTTTATTAAAGATTTCAAAGGTAGATTAGAGATAAACTGATAAGGTATGAAACTAAAAAAACAAAAACAAAAGTTGTGCGTACCAGACGTAGAAGACCTCACCTTTGCTAATCGAATTGTAAAGCCAAAGACTGTATTGAGCAAATAAAGAGTACAATTAAAACCTAGATGATTACAGGAATGAGTCAAGGTATGCAACAGGTGATAAGAGGAGGGAAGAGAAGGAAATTTATAAGCTTGTGGTAACCAAACAATTCATAGCTTCTCTGATGATCTCAGACGCATGACTGGTGCAGCCTAAAACGTAAATTCACTGAAACTACTTTTACCGGCTATTACCCTATGAAAATGTTAGCATTGTGACACCTTCCATAAAAGCGGTGTTTCTGGCCTTGTTTTAAACGCATATTCAAACTTTGCCATATCCATTAGGTAGTCCTAATATAGTTCTCATTAAAAATACATGGAATGTTACGTAAAATAAATTGACAAAACTAAGAACTAGAATAACATCCTCGGTTTTGTCACTCTACGGATGTATTTGTAAGCTTTCAAGTATTTGATATTAAAATATTGAAGCAAAAGTTGTGAACAATAATAAACAGCAATCAAACAGTATCTATAATTCGAGCAATGGTCAAATGGTTCTATCGCTTCACCGAAAGAAATTTTGATCTTAAAGACAAGCCGGCCCTCAAAGTTAAACAACGAAGATTTGTAGTCAGCGTTGGAAGATAAGTTTTCGTCGAGCAGTCGTGATTTAGCATCGGTTCTTGGGGTTTTTGATCCATTAGACTGTGCTTAACTACTTACATCATTTTTACTTTATTCACAAGACACACAAGCCAATAAACGAATAGAGATCTGTCGTCAGTTACTCAAGAACCCGTTAAACGACTGTTCCTAGAAGCGAATTGTGACGTCGGATGAGAAATAAGTTTTCCCGACCTACCACAGCCACGCAAGGTTAATTTACGCCTGGTTAAATTTTGAAGGAGTTTTAAAATTTAAGCTTGCGTCGAACAAACGTGCTATCAATGCATTTATGTCAGCAGTCGAACTGTGTCTACGACAAGCTGAAGGAGAAGTACCTGATATTGGTCCGACGACAGCGAGCTTTGCTTCAGCGGGACAATGCCAAACTACACACCGCCAAGAAGACTAAGGAGAAATTTGAGGAGATAGACGGCGCCAAGGTCTGCATCCAGCCTACATTCAGACGCTGCACATCCGACTATGGTCTCTTCCTATAAATGGAGCACTTCTTGTGCGATTCCCGATTTGAGTTTTTTGATGAAGTTAAAAACGTGCCAGGGATTCCTTAATTCAAAGGGACCAGCATGGTACTCTAATCAGATCCGACAGTTAGTGGTGAAAAAAGATTTGAAAAACACTTGTTCTTTTTGATATTAATGCGCGGGCAAAAAAGTCATTTTTGGCATTGAGCACAATTATACAAATGTCTTCAGGATCTCCTTACCTATTAGTTTAATTCTGATTACAACGTTATGCAAATAATGCAAAATACTAGTGCTGCAAACAGAAGTTTCCCCCAGCAAGATTCTTGGGCAGCCCCAGCTCCGATATAAACTTTATGACACCAAAATTACCATTATTTATTAATGAGGTAATTTGAAAAAGTGATGTAGGCCCAATATTTTCAGAAATAAAATTGCACAAACCTTGCACACACCCATGTTGAGTTTGGTAAAAAATGCAACTAAAAATAAAGTGCAAATTGTATAACAAAATTTTTTATCAAAATAAGAAGTCATACACATGCAAAATTTGGAGTTAAATATTTCCTGTAATTTGAGAAATAACTTTGACTGACAAACTATCAAAGTGGTAATTATGAGTGCATGAAATATTTTGATTATCATGAATTATTAAGCACTTGAAGTTAAACTATAAAACAAATTATCTCATCCGCAAACATGAGATTAAAATAGTGACAAAAATTATTGTTCTTCAACTATGGTTTGAGCAATAAGACTTCAGTTTTCTTGAAACGTCGGCTTCATCATGTTATGAACTCGCTCAATATTACAAAGTATATTTAAATGCAACTTCAGCATATCAGTTTTCACTATAGTGTCTTTTGTTCAAAATTATGCCAAAAATCATTATTGAAGACTTGGGAAAAGTGGATGTAGTTGTTCAACTTGCTCCAACGGATGCGACAAACGTGTTTTTGTTATCTTCGAAATCACAGTATCAGAATCAGTAAGACTATCCAGAAGAAAAGTAACAAAGAATGATCAACCATAATAGCTAAACTATAAAACGTAGATATTAAAATTAGAAATGATAAAAAATTCAAATTATCAGCAAAAGAAAGATAAAAAGTAATATAAAATATCGCAATATACCATAGGTCAATTAATAAAAACCATTTCGAATGTTCTAGACTTGAATACTCATCGAGAAATTTATTAATTACATATGTTCAGGGTTGATGATACGGTAGTCATAAAAAATACTAGCGACACCATACAATTCCTATAGCTCTTTAGGTCTGGCGAAGTTATCGTTAAACACGCTGGATTTCATAAGGTTTATAATCAAGACAAAAATCATCTGATGGCAGTTGAAATTTAAAAGAAAACATAATTAGGCAGAAAATATCAATGGGAATGGAAAAGAATTAACGTATCTTAAAGATCAACTTCACGTACCAAACCTTTGCTATCACTGCTACTAACAAGTATCCAAAGCTTTATGCAGGACACAGTGACGCTAAAAAATTTTGAAAAATCTACTTTTATTATGAAAAAGTTGTAGCTGATTGGTGAGATAAAGAAACTGCATAACCTAAAGGTTAATAAACAAATGAGATCTTACATTATACATTGACATAAGAGGAAATTCTTCCATTAGCGATCCGGAGATACTAATAAATATTACTTAATAAGGTCTAGAGTTTTACATCTATTTAAACATCTTGTAAGTTGAGAACTAATACATTTGGGTGATTATGTATCTTGTTCATATACTTAGATATGTATCTGTTGATTTTGTCTCTGATCTAAGCAATTTTAGTCATTATAAAGAGTTCTGTGCAAGAGCCGTGGTGGCTTAGTGGATAGATCGCTAGACTACGAAAACTAAGAGTTGCGGGTTCGAATCCCGCTCTCGCCAATTCGATCACTGGAATTTTTACGGCCCAGCTCGACTCAGGCTGCAATAAATGAGTACCTGGAGGTCAAACTCTGGGGTGATAATAGGCGGTAGGTACGTAGCACTAGCAACGTTACTACCCTTGTGTACCGTAGGCTCTAGATTGTAGCAGATCTATCCTGTTACGACCCCAAAGGGCCTTCAAGGCCTGTTACGGGGAACTATTATTATTATAAAGAGTTCTGTTGGAAACGAATCATTCCACGTTGGTTACAGTGTGAAAGGTCTCATTTTGAAACCTTTGTAGTATAATAATGTTTGAATGTTACACACAGTCCTATAGTTGTAGCCCGTACACTCACACTAACCGTATACTTTGTTATTTAACAATAGTTTAGATCTTCGTCCCAGAAGCCAATTCATTTTCTCTATTTTTAGGTTTAATTCCCTTCCTCTTTTTTGAGATATGAGCTTTCTGAGAGTAGTGGGATGTATCTTCCGCATATGGGTTAATAGTGTGGAAGATCAACTGTAATATTGGGTACAGATAGAATACCTGCACTAATTAGTCGAAGACTAAACGAGTTTTTTGCAGGTTTGACCAAACACTGTCAAAACTCATATCAACTACTCTGTGGATCTGCTCTATCGTGGAGTATTGCTGTACAAAACAGAATTGATATTGAGGGATTAATCGTTGACTTTCTATTATGAGTACCAACCTCTTTAGAAACAAGCTCTCCACTATTTGACATAGCAGAAGCGCAGGGTTATTGATCAATATGAGGTAACTTCATGGGCAGGTTAACCCAGTTCGAATAAGAATTATCTGTGCAAATTTCCATTAAATGAGAAAATACCAACCTCATAACAGCGTTGAATATTTGTGTGGTAGCCATTATTACCTTGAGGAACCGTTCTTTCCCAATTTGGAGATAATAGAGTACAAGAAAAATATTCACTCCCTTAAGTTTGATAAATTATGCATAAAACATGATATCAACAAAACTAATTTATATAATAAATAAGTGGAGGTATATTCAAATAAATAAAATTATCAACATTTTCTGGGGTTTAAAAACATGACAAGGAACCAGTCGGTAAACCACTGTTTGCTCCATTAGGAAAAATTTTTCCCGCTGGCGCTGAAAGCAAACTCTAAGCAACGTAAAAATTAGTTAAACTGCAAAGTGAGTTTTAGATAGTAAATGTCACAGAAAAGCCTACAAATGCGCTATATGTGTCTTAATTAACAAGTCAGTTCAACACATCTAATTATTGCCTAAAGTTGATCATTCTTTAAATTTTATACAACGAAAAACACCACATTCAGTAATAATGACGAGCAGTCAAAATAGAAACTATAAAGCCATCGGTGTTAGCTCTAAATTATTCTTTTACAATAACAGTTAAATAATAGCTTTATAAATGAGCACATTTCGTTGTAATTTCCATCATGCGAGTCTAAAGTTTAATTAATTTGCTACATTTCCAGGGTACAGAGAACAAGGTCCCTAACTTTATCAACGGCTCCTTTATATTGAACTTTGATTTTTACATTGTCACAAATGTGGGCACGGTATTTTCTAATGCGATGACTTCCCTACAAGGTGTTCGTTTATCTCTAGCCCACCTCTTTACACCTCAGATACACCTTTGTTTCTAAATCCCCTAATCAGATTATTACGTCACTTTTTAAATGCTTTTTCTCATACACTTATATTAATTGTCTATAAAACATCAAATTTGCGATTTTTTAACCGTAATGCAAACTACTGCTGAGGTATATAGTAGTAAAGTATTTTGACAACATTTTTGAATATCTCAATTCAGGAGGGACTTTCGATCTCCAATATGGCTGCTACACTGCTACTGTTGCATTGCAGCTTTGTAAAGGTCCCTAAAATATATATGATTATAAAAGCAGCCAACCTTTAACGACGAATGATCTATTTTACTCAAAAAAATTAAACTTCTACATTAAATAGATTTCTGGAAAATAAGAGACGGGTATTTTTGCATTTTTCTGAAAGAACTATCATTCTCAAGAAAAACTGAAAAGCGGTTTCTTGTCCTAAATCACGTAATAGAAATAGCGCTATGCGCCTCAAGTCGAAAAAAGAATGCAAATGTTGATAAAAAGATAGGAAAGGAGCTGCACCAATAGTACACACTCTTATTCTATTACGTCACTAGCAAAATTCAAATTATAAACTTAAATAAATTATACCAACTTTCTTCTGTTTCATTTATGCTAACTTACCTAATTATTTATGTATTTTTAAGAGTTATTTTTATTTTTGTGAAATAGTCCACTGCATTTCAATTAAAAGAAAAGTCACGATCACGAATTCATTCCCAAATTAATTTTCCAAAATATTGACTAAAATTTGTAAAAGTAGAATTTTTTCATAAATGGTTTTAAAGGCAAAAAATATTTTAAAAAAGATAACGTTTGGTTGCTTAACATATAATTTTCGAACTTTCTATACACACCCCGTACTACATCTAATTAATATAATATTATTGTGAAAAAATGCTTGTTTAAAGTTGCGTGAATTTGCTGAAATTAGACTACATTAAAAATACAAGTTCTTTCATTGTCTGGCCTAATATTTCCGTTATAAATAAAGGCACATATTTATAATAAAATTTGTATTACGCTTTTTTCATTACTTTTCTATTTAAGCTTATTGTTTATCACAGTATTTACTTAATCTGTTTCACTAATTAACATATTGTTTCTGAAAAACAGCAAAAATCTACAAATTTTCTAAATTTGTTTATAATAATTTTTTTAATTTCTATTTTATGTTAACCTCTCCGCCCCCATTTATATTTTATTCTTATTCCATTTATATTTGTGGTTGTAATTAATTTGACTAGTAAATTTTTTGATTTTTTAAATAGTTCGGTTTACGTACTGAGTCTGTAGCTACTTAAATAAAAGTTCTCCACACAAGACCTTAATCGGCCTACTCAAAAACAGCTACGAGTTTTTAAGAAGACGCACTCTACTTTGTTATTCGCTTGGTCGGAAATGAAGTTTTGGAGGAAGATTGTTATGAGGAGTCAAGAATTTCCAGATGATTGTGGTTGGTTATCGTCTTGCATTTTGAAGGAATGTTTCCAGTTCATTTACCTCTGCTGGTACAAAGGAAAATAAGAGGAATTATTTTTGATTTGGAATTGATCTGTGGTCTGTTATATGATGTTTTATGAAAGTAATTGCCGCTATGTGACCTCATATTTACCCATTAATTTGACCTTTCAAATTTTTCATAAGGTATACATATGGTTCTTGAGATCACTAAGGGTAGTGATCCTTAGTTGAGTGAATAGAGTCAGTTATTTTATTGCTAGGCATAAAGACCATTTTACTGTTATGCCCTATTGTATCTGACTGATTTCGTTGGTGATGTTCCTTAAATAAGATAGTCGGATTACTACTTTTAATTTTTTTAATTGCTACGAGCGTAGTACTTGTGACATTTAAGTTCTGTTGGTTGGTTTTCAGTGATGAGAAATCTAATCTATCTAGTGATTAGGAGTTTTGTAACAACTAACGATTAGTATGAGTAAGTTTTCTATAGACACTATTGTAGAAAGTACCATTTGAAGATTTTCTTGTTATAAGATTGTTTAAGAAGGAACTTTTCTTGTTTATGAGATAAGTATTGTCCACATATCGAATCCAACAGTTAAGCTTAAAGTGAAAAGGAAGCCATTAAAATGTTTTTTTATAGAACGTGAAAATAGAGAACCCATAGGAGCACGGTTAGAAGGTAATGTAGGTATTAATTGTCAAGTAAGTAAGGAGTATCGTTTTTTAAAATATAAATAGATTTCAACAATGACAAGGTTTTAGTTATTTGGATATTGATAAACAAAGATATGATACCAAAGCTGACCACGATGTCATTTTTCCGCATACGGAAAGTTTTGATTATTTCTAGAAAGTGTTGGGAGTTTTGGGCATAGAATAGATTAAAGGTTTTTAGTGAAATACTCAGTTAGATTGTGGAAGGAGCAAATCCACTGACTTTAAAATATAACTTTTTGGAATATTTCAAGATTTTTCCCAGTGTTTAAGAAATTTTTGATGTCGATGAGTATGTTGAAGTTGTTAGTATGTGCTTCTTCCTTTTTGGATTCTTTAATCCTACTATTTCTGTAGTTGCTTTCAGAATTCCAGCAAAAACTTTGTTCAATTTTGCACTTTTGTACCAACACAGTAATTCTCAATCTCTTGATGGCTCCAAAAATGGTTAACAAAACCAAGAAGTTTTAAGGTTTAATTTTAAAATCTTGAATCCATTTCGGTTTAGTCTTTTGGTGTTAAATTAATTCTACGAAGTATGACCAATCGACTGTGTAACGAAATTACTCCATTAAAAGTTTAAGTCATTTTAATAATTGTGTCTGTTAATTCGACTAATTTCTCAGTAGTCCGGTGATTCATAGTCGTTTAAAAGCCTTAACTACGTCTACAAGGACGTAGAGTGACAAATCAGTGTTGTATTGTAACATACGTTGTCTAGGGTTTTAATTTTCTCAAACTTCCGCCATTTTCTGTTTTTGAGAGCCTTATTCATTGCTTGGTCTAAGTTTCTCCCCTGAAGAGTATAGCCAAGTTTACGAAACATAACAAGAGTGTAACAAAATTATTTTCTACATTTATTTACTTGATTATTCTCAATAACAATACTTCAGAATTAATTTAAGATCAATATTTGAAGTTACATTTTCTCTCTAGGTTTTTAAAGACTATTCGACATTTTATACTGTAGCACAACTGACTTTTCCAGACCTCCGCCTTTTACCTTTACTCTTGTTTGTTTGGTTGTCTTTTCCTCATTAATAATGGATTTATTTCGACTTCACTACATTAAATTGTTTACTGCTCGGAAAGTTAATAGCCAAACCCTAAGCGTTTTATACAATTTGCCCATAACTAAGCAACTATCCTCTCACTAACACAATAAACGCCAGTTATTTAATTTCCCCATCGCAGCCCTAACTACTTTGTTTTCCAGCTCAATTCGCCTCTGAATTGGCCCTGATTATGTCCCGAGTCAAAAGCCGAGCGCTACCGCCTAGAAATACCTCCGGCTCGAAATATCTCCGGCAGCATTATGCATGCAAATTCGATCAAAAAATTCAACTTGAACTTGCGATTTCAAGCGACGCGAGCCTGCCGAGTTGAATTCCGAGGCCGGCGTGGGCCGCTATTCACACAATTCCGCGTGCGTGCCTATCGCAGATCGCGAGAACAGGGAAGTTATGCAATCGAGGCTGCGACTGCAGGCCCTCTTGAGGCTATTTTCAGTGCGACTTTCGCATTGTGGCGGCTGCGAAGTATACAAACAACTCAAGATTGTGACGCAGCGACGGTCTCGAGTGCACTTTGTATGCGAAGGCACTTAGCGCAACCATGAATCAGTCGCCAGAGCGTTTACGGCAGGTAGTGAGTCGTTTTCTTGCTGCACACACGTAATTAGCGCGGATCAGATTGTGGACAAACTTGACCTTACTATCGAGACAATGTTCAAGGACGAAAAGCTGTAGTTCGTGTTTGTCAGCAGCGGAAGGCATGAGTGTAACTGTGTATGAGAAGCGATTAGTTTTTTTAAAGCAGTTCACTAATAAATAAAACAAAAGTGAAATAGAACTAATAATGGGTTGAAAAAAATGGGCAAAATCTTTCAGCTTTCAAGAGATTTTTATAGCCTTGCTATTAAGGAAGTTTTGCAGAGTCTACAATAGATAATAATCAGCAGGTGTATAGTTCATTGTGACTATAGTCGTCGAGGTAAATCCAGATTTTTTTTAGATTGCATTATGGGAAAGTCGAAAGGCCATCTCTATTAAGTGACACAATAAGTTAGCTTCACATAATCACAACTTAAGATTGTCGAAAAAATGAACCTACCCTACGAGTACCTACCCAGCAGAGCTGCTATATTCGAATCAATTCGGGATGAAAAATCGCATACAGAAATTACTGTGTGGTTTGGCTCCAAAAGACCCACATGAACTAATAACAAGAAAAGAGTCAAATTCGTCCACGAGTTGAAAGAAAAGATCGATTAGGATCCTCGGCGGAGCATGACTGACCTGATAAAAGGAATGGGCGTGGCGGGGTCGACGGTCAGTCTAAGAGTGTACTAGGATCCACACTACAACTCATTCGTTCTGAAGAACCGTCAACTGTTGACCAAGAACAACAAGATGGACAGGCAGTTAAAGCTCCAAGCACTGCGAAACGTGATTAAGTACGACAGAATTGGTTTCCTGAGATTCTTTTGGAATGAAAAGAACTCCAACCAGACAGGAATCGCCAAAATGACCGTTAGATCGGCAAAATACCTCTGAAGTGCCTACCATCAGACATATAAGGTTTTCTACCTCTGTGATCATGCAGCGAAGGGGATGTCACACAGTCCTACTTTTTTTGAGAAAGACCTGAGGGTAACCACCCATAGCTATATCAACAGGAGACAGTTGTCAAACCTCAAATAGAAGAAGTGGCCCCTGGGTGAAAGTACGTGTTGCAGCAAGACTCCCCGTCAGACCATAGAGCAAAAAATATCTAAGCATGGCTATACAACAATTTTTATTACCACTGTTTAGTTCAAAATTATTCTGAAGATACATTATTTCTTTATTTTGATTTCAGAGAAAGAAAAAGAGTGATGCAAAGTATTAAGCACTGTTATAAATAACACAAAAAAGAATTAATAAAAATTAAGATTTAGCCAATGAAGAAAATTAAACATTGCGGAAAATAAGACAAAATTGTTTGATATTGCTGGTATATACAAAATGCACTAGAAAAAATCAGGGCAGTTTAAAACAGAAAAGGTGACATCACGTACTGTTTAAATGCCGTGGGATTAAACATAGCTCAAATCTCGCACTCATTGATGCAGTACAAGAAATAAATAATTTTTATCGTCAACTAAAAGTTGTTCGGCGGATTCCAAAAAAGGAAATTACAAGATAACTTCAATGCTAAAATAGGTTCTATAAAATAACCAATTTAAAGAATTATGTCTTGAAATAAAGGTTGGAAAACACCATTTTAAATTAGCAACGATTCTGTAGAGTATTATTACGTTATACGCGAGCACCATGTAAAGCGTTTATGAAACTCGAAATAGATCGAAATAGATATTGAAATCATATCGATTATGTGCTCATCATAGTTCAGTTGATAATGACTGTAAAACACATACAAGAAAAGATTATAGTTCAGATTATAATATGCTTGTTATATAAATGACCGTACATCTAAAGAATACTCATACAATAAAATACAAAAGGAAATAATGTGTTAATATGATAAATATAAAACATATAGAACAGATAGAGAAGAAAAGCAGAGTAATAACTCTGTAAATCATATACGGAACAAAATAAAACGAGTAATGTCTAAAGCAAAAGACAACATGTTAAATAGATTTAATGAAAAAAGGAAAGGCAGAAATAAAACCACTGGATGAAAAACAAAATATGAAAAATAAAGGAAAAGATATGAACATATCAGATATTAATATAATAAAAGAGAAAATGCAAAAAACCTTTAAAACACACAAAAATAATAGTTCAGTTTTTATTGATAAAACATGGTCCAGAAGAAACAGAAGAACAAGAGATCAATTATACATCAGACGACATATGTTTTCTAGATTACAAAACAGCATTTTACTCTATAAATTGTTAAAAATTGATGAGAAAAGTCTTCGTAAATGAAATTTCAGTGCAGAAATAAACAATCTGCGTACGTTAATAACATAACCCGCATTACTAAGGCGAAATAAAAGGAGCTATTAAACATATTAGACACTAAGAATAAATTTCTACAACTGGGTTTAAGTCAAATAAGGGCAAAAAATATCGACAGACTTAAATTTGATGACATAAAGACAGCGAGTCATTACATTACCAAAAGCAGCAGTCGCATAATTTGATCAAAACCTGGAAAACATGTAACAATATAGAAAAATGTACAAAAATCCATATATTAACCACTCTGCTATTTCTTTTAGGGTAATATAATGCAGACTCTTAGATAAACAAGAAAGAAACAAACAAAAAATAAATGCCCTGTTGAAATGCAGGGTTAGATAAGACCATTGATAGTAAAATGGACTTGCACAACGTACAAACTAATCCATAAATCATGAAAGAAAAAGAACTTTATATGGATTATTGAATATGACATAAAGAAAATTTTGCAGTTTTTTGGTCATGTGAGCCGTGGTGGCTTAGTGGATAGATCGCTAGGCTACGAAACCAAGAGTTGCGGGTTCGAATCCCGCTCTCGCCAATTCGATCACTGGCATTTTTACTGCCCAGCTCAACTCGGGCTGCAATAAATGAGTACCTGGAGGTCAAACTCTGGGATAATAATAGGCGGTCGGTACGTAGCGCTAGCCACGTTACTACCCTTGTGGGGCCTTCAAGGCCTGTTACGGGGTACTATTATTATTATTATGGTCATGTTATTCGGAGAATAAACGATAATATTGAGAAATTAGTGGCATGAGAAAAAATTGAAGAGAAGTACCTATTAGATAGGTCACCAAGAAGATGATTAAATTATGCAAAAGAAATAAACGGAAAAAATTGAAACAAAGAACAAATGTACAAATCACGATTTTCGGAAAGGTGGTGGAAAGAAACGAAAAGATCGAAAGAAGAGTGGGTTAGAGAGAGAGAGAGAGAGAGAGAAAGAGCAAATAAAGAGAGAGAAAGGGTAAATAGTAGGAAGATAAAAGCGAGATGGACAGGGAGAAACATATTTACAATTCTTTGCCAATAAGATACAGGGTAGGATAAAACTCTCTGTCTCTAATTTCAAAGGAAAATTATAAAGTAAAACGATTTCATTACACGTGAGTAATTACGAACTTCCCATTTCAGTATTTTCATAAACATCTTACTTAGATTGACGTTTAGAAGTGTAAAAATAAAGTGAATCTGAGCTTGTTAATTATACATCTAAAATTGAAATAAACCAGAAAAATTATTGTTAATAAAGAGACATGGTTGGCTAAATTAAGACCGACTAATACCTTAGATGACGTAAGCAAAATATCGTGGACCAATTCTGGTTGTGTTTAATTACTGATATGTACCAAAAAGTGGTTTTTAATGTTTTAGATGAAAATTTTGTACTATTTTTGTATTTTAGTGATTGACGTTAGTACTGTTTTATATAATATGTATTTTGTTGAGTAAAGACTACAAAATCGAATTAGTAGTAAGTAACATCAATAAATATACTTGCGTTTAGAATAGTTAGAAAATATTTTTAAAAAAATTCATATGCTATAAATAAAAATTTTTAGAACGGAATAGTTCATCTATGTTATGGGTAAGTGGCTACCGATAAAAATTGTCTAAAATCATCCCCCATTTTTTATCGTTGGAATTTAACATTCAGTTAAATTTGGATTTTATAAAATGATGAAAGTTCATATTGGGAAATTTTAAATTAAAAGATGAGAATGAGATGTGTTTATGCTTTTTTCAAATCATTAATTTGTTGAGAATTTATTGCAAATTAAAAATATCTAAGAATACGCAAGTGTCTATAGAACTGTAACTAACCTTAAATAAACATTAAAATTTTAATTGAATATGGAAACAGAAATAAATGCGTCTAATAAAATCGCTTTGCTTCATGTTTCATTATAAGTGTTGCATGGCATGGGGATGTTTTAAGACCTCCCCCAAGTCCTACGCAATACCATAAGCCAAAAATTCAGGCGTATTGCTCAGTAAATGTTGGACAAAGTAATAAAAAACAGTTCCTCTCCCCCTCCCCCCTAGCCCCTGCCCTTCTCCCTTTCCTTATCCTTCTCCCTCACCCCTCCTTCCTTTCTCTTCATCTCCTTTCCATTTCCTTCTCAAAACCTCCTTTTTCCCCCTCTCTTTTCTTTTCTCTTCCATCTCCCCTCTCCGTCCCAGTGTAGTAACCTCATATTATTTGTGATTTATACATTTATTCTTTCTTCAAAGTTTACTTCTGTCAATCAACTTTTTTAAGTGTTTTCCTTCTTCTTCTTTTCTTGTGTCATTAATTTTTGAAGATTCTCGTCCATTCTTCAAGTGGTACAAATTCAACACCGTATTTAAATTTTGAATAAAGCGATTTTTAAATTTATTTTGCGATTGGATTTTTATTGAATATTAAAGTATGCAATCTCCGATTACATAAGCACAGTTATGACTAAAAAATGACCTGCTCTGCTTGAGATGCAAATTTTGAATCTCTTCACAAAATTTTCGATTATAATTTTGCATATGTTCAGAATGATTTTGACGATACGTCGGATTTCATCCTTAACATCGCCAAATAGTGTAACCTTGGACTTTAGATAACCGAATAAAATAAAGTCGTACATTGTTAAATCACAAGCTTTTGCTGGCCACTTGATATCAGAAATTGTTAGTGCAATAAATCGAGTTTTGTTTGAGCTGCATGGCAGGTGGTGCTGACCTACTGAAACCACATTTATTTCAGATCCATGTTGCTCTATTAGTGCTTAAGAAACCGGATTATCATGTGACGGTAACATTCGCCATCCAGACCAAGCACTGACCGATTTGCATTTGCTTTTCATAGATCACGCGAGAATTTTCTGAACCCAAAATGCGATAGTTTTGTTTATTTACAAACCCATCCAATTAAAGATCGCTAAAGATGATTTTTCGAGTAAACTGAAAAACTACTTCATGGTACACTAAAAACTAAATGACAAATTATAGACAGTTGTGTAGGTCTTTAGTCTTTAGTCTTTAAAAGGAGCTTTAAATGCCCCATTGTGCACGTTGCTAAGTCGAGGTATTCAGATTTGCAGTGACACTTTAATTAACTGTGGCAATATTTTGTAGTATTATAATCTTATGATAACAAAATTATAATTAAAATTTTTTTATTATTTTTAACCACTTAGTGTCTGTTTACTATTTTCCCCATAATTTAAAAAGGGTAGTTTTAAATTTATTTTAACCTAATGGTATAATTGGTTGTCCTTAAAAATGGAAACTTTCAGGTAAATTAAATACAAAGTGTAATAAATGTGACAATAAACGTCAACATTACTAAATATTATCTAGAATTTTACTTTAAAAATATTGTTTTACTTTTTTTGCTAAATAAAATGTTTGTATGATGGGTCATGAGTTTGATTTACATTAATTATATATATTTAATTACGCAATTTAGCTAGGCGAGTAAAAGAAAAATCTTTCCTCGGTTGAAATAAAACTATCAAGTGTGTAACCACATGGATGTAAGAGAGAATGTTAAAAGTAATATCAGGCCAGGTCAAGTTCATATTGCATTAACTAAACAGATATTGTACCAATTCTGCTACTATTGCTACAATAACCCAATAGATTATTTGTCCGTTTCAAAACTATTTCCTAGTAGTAATTTAAATCACTTGTTACATCAGTACTTTATCTAATAATTATCTTGTAGCGCTAGCTACGTACACAATTGTGTCGATAGAAAACTTTTCCGAGAGTACTTGTACTAGTTTTTCAGAGATTGCTTATGAATGTTATCTACATCGTTGTTCAAATAGATTCACATTACCATTACTTTTTAAATAAATTAATTAATAGATTTTGGTTTAAATTACTTTGTGGCATGTAGCATTTAAATTACTTACTGGATAAAAAATGTCGATATTAAATATGTTAAAGAAAATTTAAAACCTAGATCTAATAAAATTAAATTTTTAAACTTTTAAGGCTTTGGAGTTCCATAAAATCAAATGGATTAATTCAGTAACGAATAACGAAAAATATTCGATATCAAAACAATGCTCTAAAATTATTTTTTATTTATAAATTATTGTACTTTCAAATTGCTTGTTTGTAAACAAAGCTCCCAAGTAAGGCGCTTATCAAGTTTACTAATCTCATTAACGCCGTGTTCAGGATTATTATGAAAAGCGGCGGAAATAGTCATGGTTATAGAACCAGGAAAACCTCCAGATGTAGCCTCTTCTTATAGACCGATAATAGTTTTACCGGTTACATCAATACTCTTTGGGAAATTGCTCTTCAAAAGAGAAGAAACCTGATTCCAGATCATCATTTTGGATTTATTCAATGGTACACATTATAGGAAAAGCATACTTACTTACTTGGTCGGAATTCTCTTCTACCGGTAATCCAGAATAGAGGTATAGGAAAAGCATTAGAAGAAAAAAGATCGGTCTCCAGTCTTTTTGGACGTGGTACAAGCATTCGACATAGTTTAGCACAAATATACAAATACTTTAAAATCCTGTCTATTAAACATTTTTTAGAACTAAGCAAGATGATGCCTACTTTGGCCTTCAAGAAGTTAAAGTTGAGTACCACAAGATCAACCCGGTACTCTACCTCCTTAATCCACATGATAATGCTATAGATATCTTTGCGGATAACACCGCCATATTAACAGCAGGGAAAATAATATAAAAACAGTAATCATATGCCAATTTGATCAAATATCTTGGTCTTACTCTAAATACAAAGTTGTTTTAAAATTTTCTTTTGTTTTTTAATATAAATTTAGTATCCTCACTTACTAGTTACTTCTATCTCTCCAGAAGCCGCATAATGTTATCTTTTAAGAATTTTGTTTGATAAGAAAATTCTAATCCAAATATATTTTACATATTTTTTAAATTAAGCCTTTTACAATATCTAGAAGGTACAAAGGAAGAGATGGAACAACCCAGTCAATAGTTAATTTTTTGTTTCTAGCGACTAATGACAACAACGTTTGTTTGTTTATTGTGTCCAGTTGGTAACAGTATGTCGTTGAATTAATGGTTTCACTTAGTGGAAGGAGTTCATAATAAATAACATCTTTTCAATGACACCTAACGGACTCTGCGAATGAAAATTGGGTTTTTGGTTTTAAAGGCTTCTTATAATTCCGCCAAAAGTGTTTACGGTTAGTCTTATCGCCAACTGATTCCAGGTTCTTGTTATTCTTTCTTAATTGATATTTTAAGGCTATGAGATAATTGAAACTCATTATTTAGGAAATGTTTAAAGTATCCACTAATTTATTAACAGTATATTGCCTATTTTCGCCAGTCATGGTCTTAATAAGGTCCATATCTGTAGCAGACGAGCGACTGCTGCTCTCTTCATCTTCCAGATTAAAGTCTCGTTGCACTATCGTTAGCACTACTGCCTTTTTATTAGGAGTATAAATATACACCCGCACCCTCATGGATCGATAGTTCGGCCATATTGAAGAAAATAAACATAGTGTATGACATAGCCATCTCGACGTCTTCCTGGTGAAAAGAATGGTCAAAGTTTAAAAATTTTTTTTCATATCTCGGAAACGGCAAGCGATAGCGGGACGCGGTTTTTGCCGTTCTTTAGTTCGATTCAATTGTACTAAAACGACGTTATCGGTACGAGCGCACAATAATACTAGATGTGTCAAAAACGCGTTCCAAAAACACCCTGAAATTGTTTTCTCTGGCGAGCCGCTCACAGATGAGGAACCCTCAGGGAGTCTTCGCGAGTTTATAGAACCCATAATAAAATTTCACTCTCAAAATTTTAAAAAACATTTATGTTGATATAAGGACGCTATCGGGGCTGAAAGAAACAACGTTTTTTCGCAGATATCGACTTGCCGTAAAAGCCAAGTTGTAGAGCTATTAAGTGGCTTCAAAAAACGCTGAACAACCCTTGCCCTTGGTCGCCATCTTCCTGTCCAAAAACGGCTCCAAAGTTGGAAAAAATCACGTTTTCGTTTATATCTCCGAAACAGCAAGAGATACGAAGGCGGCTCCCTTACCAAGTTGTGGAGCCTAAAAGGGGGCACTTTCTTCTTACAAAACATTTTCGTGCAGCTCGTACGGGGGCGCCGAAATTTGGCATTTCCGGAACCGGAAGCGATAAAAAATTTTCGTTTGCTCTAAAATTGAAAGACGACCCTAATGCACGCGTATACTGAAAATTATAATTCTGCGATTATTCCTTCGGTCAAAATTCGCGTTTTAATTTTGACATTCCGAGACGCCGCCGTCCAGCCAAAAGAAGGGAAAATTCGACGGTGCCCGCGATAATTTTGTTTGCGGGTCACCTAATTCCGTCTCGCTCCGACACATTGATGAAATATGCGTTGACGTTATGTTGACATCACGAAATATATAGCAAAAATCGTTCGTGTATTTCCGCGCGGCTCCGAACGTCCCCGAACGCCCCTGAAGGACAAATTCCAGGTCGGCGGCAGGCGCATTCGTAGTATTATATTACAAGAACCGGAAGAGATAAAAATTTTTTTGTTTGCTCCATAATTGAAAGCGGGTACTAAAGCACTCGTGTGCCAAAAATTACGTTCCTACGATTATTCGTTCAGTCAGTATTCAGGAGTTAGTTTTGTCCGCCCCGGGAAGCTGCCGTCCCTGCTGGCCGATCTCTGCTGGCCGATCCCTGCTGGCCGATCTCTGCTGGCCGATCCCTGCTGGCCGATTCCTACCGGCCGATGAAAAATTTCGATGGTGCCAGCTGGTAGCAGCAAGCAGTTCCTCTGCATATTGTATTATAGAAATAATTATTTCAATATTTTCTAAAATCATCTTCGAAGTAATTTGTTAGTTTTTTTTTAATGCATAATTATATGTGGTTGGTAACTAAAAATCAAATGACATCTGCAATGTCAGACCAACATTTACAACGTCAAAATCACATTTGTATTGTCAAATTTAACATTTTAGGTTAGAAAATTTGTCAAAACGAAATACAGTGTGGACCAATTTGTGATACACAGGTTGTTTCAAAGTAAAAAGAGAAAATAACAAAAAATTAAAATTTTAATTAGCGACTTTACAGTCCATAATTTTGCGTGGTTGGTAACGAATGTTTTTTTTAATGCTAATTATATGTAGTTGGTAATTAAAATTGAAGATGACATCTGCAATGTCAGACCAACATCTACGTCAAAATGGCATTTGCTTTGTCAGATTTATCATTTTAGGTTGGGAAATTTGTCAAAACGAAATACAGATCGGACCAATTTGTTGTATACAGATTGTTTCAAAAGTAAAAAGAGAAAAAATAAAAAAAAATTAAATTTTACTTAGCAACTTTACAGTCCATAATTTTGCGTGGTTGGTTAGGAATGTTTTTTTAATGTTATTTAAATATATGTGGTCGGTAACTAAAATTCTGGATGACATCTGCAATGTCAAACCAACATTTAGAACGTCAAAATGACATTTGCTTTGTCAAATTTAACATTTTAGGTTAGGGAATTTGTCAAAGCGGACCAATTTGTCGTATACAGGTTGTTTGAAAAGTAAAAAGAGAAAATAATAAATCAAAATTTTACTTAATGACTTTAGTTTGTTTAGCAATTACTTAATGCAAATCCATGTGTGAATAATTAGTAAATAGAAAAAGAAATATTAAAAACGGAAATATAATTTAGAAAATATATAGCAAAAATCGTTCGTGCCTTTCCGCGCGGCCCCTAGCGCTCCCGAAGGACAAATTTCTGGGCGCGGCGGCAGCCGAGGTATTATATTTCCGGAACCGCAAACGATAAAAAACTTTCGTTTGCTCCATAATTGAGAGCGGACAATAAAGCACTCGTGTGTCAAAAATCACGTTCCTACGATTATTCGTTCCGTCAGTATTCGCGAGTCAAGTTCCGGATGGCCCGGGACGCTGCGGGCCCTGGGCCCTGCAGGCCGTGCCGCGGCGGTCACCTGCCGAAATCTACGGGGAAGCAATTAACGTTTTGTAAATGCATCTTGACTTCGCCAATAATACGAATTTAACTTTGTAAATATATATAATAAGTTATTTCAAAAGTAAAAAGAAAAAATTATAATATAAATTTTTACTTAGACTTTTCAGTCTATAATTTTGTATGATTGGTAACCAATATTTTTTTAATGCATAATTATATGCGGTTGATAACTAAAAGTTAAAAATGACATCTGCAATGTCAGACCAACATTTGAAACGTCAAAATGACGTTTATTTTGTCAAATTTTCTCACTTTAGGTTAGGGAACGTTTGAAACGCCAAAATGACGTTTGTTTTGTCAAATTTTCTACCTTTAGGTTAGGGAATTTGTCAAAACGAAATACAGAGTGGACCAATTTGTTATCTACAGTTTGTTTGAAAAGTAAACCAGAAAAAAAAATTAAACTATATAAAAATCATAATTAAAAACTATGTAACAAGTCGCAGGTGCTTTCTTTGATTTTCTATACTTAAATACCCACGAAATGGGTCACGTACACTTTAATGTAAAAGAAACGTATTCTATCATAACAGTCATCGATTAAGAGACAGCATTCCATGATAATGTAAACGCCAGCAGACAAACCTGCGTACAGGTTCCGAAAGAAACTTTTGAGGTAACTATATGTATTGCTGATTAATTAGTTTTTTTAAACTTTAGAAATGATGATCATAAAAAATGTTTCTATATAAAATGTTTTGCATCTTCCGGGTGGGTTTTGAATTCGTAAAAACTGTAAAGTTTTGGTTGAAAACATGATTACCCATCCAAGTAACATAATTTTAACAAATAAAAAAGAATAATTGTAATAAATAAAATTGGAGATTCTCGTGTAATTCGCAGGTTACATTCAAAATTATTGCATCGGTAGAAATTTATGTATCTGGCGTATTGTCATTAGAACAGATTTTTATGGATAGTTAGCTATGTAGGATGGTGCCTCTTCAGATGCTTTATATGCCGATTGTAGACTTTATTTTACTCTTTATTTTTTCTACCAATGTTTCATATACTTAGAGATTTACTAAAAATAAAATATATGAAGAGTAAAGCTACACTTTAAAATTCACTTTTCATTTATAAACAGGGTAAAAGACTCTGCAAAGCCTTACCTGTGACGGATCTCTTACATCTCGTGTTTTTGAGAATGTACCAAAGGCGCTAGAAAGCTGGACAAAGGAGCGCAACATTGCGACATACTCCACAGGCCGCGAAGAAGCTACTCTTCACTCCCTTCACACCCCTGAATGAGATTTGTCAGCATATTTCACATTACTTTGACCAATCGTTTGGGTCCAAGATTGATGCAGAAAGATCTCACGAGAACTGAAAGCGTATTAAAAGTGTTAAAGAACTAAAATGTGAAGGCAATCTAGAGATTTGCCTTTTCTTTAATAAGAGAAAACACGAGGATGTAGCTGACACAACTGAGGGACCTCAATCTGAAATAGCTAAGAAGAGAGAGAACTAAAAAGTCTCCTGTCTCCTAATTTCACCGAAAATGATTAAGAAAAAGACGAAGCCGCTGTTATTGGTAAACCCATAAAAGAAGTTGATCCTGCAACACAGAAAGCAAGAAGAAGGTTGCTGCGGAAGCTGTGACTTTCGATGAACCAATAGAAGTCACCTGCAGTGTAAAAGAAGATATCACTAAGGTAGTCACTGAAGGTGTAGAAGCAGAATTGAACACAAAAAAAGATGATAGAAATAAATGTCACTAAACCCAACTGAAATTTTTTGTGGTTTAAAAAATAGAATAATGTAAAAAGTGTAAGCGAAGCTTTTAAGTGAGCGGTTGAGCCAAACAAATCTACGCGTTGTGATACTTCGTGTGGTGCTGCAGATCGAGTTGTGTGAGGCACTGCAGCTACAAAATAAGCATTCCAGCGCCCCTTTGTTCGTGTTGTGCTTTATGTGGTTGTCAAGTTATCCTTATGGATAGCTTTGTAGTTGTGTCTGACATCTCAGTTTGTCATCTGGCTTCACTATTCTTTAATGTCACATGCTGCTGATTCGTTTTGCCTAGATGGCATAATCTTAATGACTACTTAAGCACTTCCTGTTTTGGTACAAACTATTTTGACAGTGATAATTTTAGTTAAGAAACATTTGTTTATCCAAACTCGAGCTTCTTACGTTATCTCTATCGATAGACTTTGCTTAGACACTTAGTTTAGTTACAATAATATAATAGGTTTATGTTTAGTTAAATTGCCATTGCGAGTTTGCTTATTTTTTTACTGGAAACTTATTAGAGGTGCTATTTTCGACAATGGCGCAGCCTGTATTCAGCGAATCTGATGAAGATTCCGTGTCCATGCTGAGCTGCTCCCGGGGATTAAATTGAACTTCTGCTCGATAGTATCTTGGTCCTGCTTAATCTCTATGAGGCTGAACAAGCGTATCGCTTGCGGGCGCGGATTTTCTTCTCGCTCTGCAGATGTTTCTGTTTGAAGTCACAGTAGAGACAGATGGCGGCGTCAGGGCTAAGCCCCAGGTTCAGCTCTAGTATGCAGACGAGCAGCTCGTTCCAGACATTATTCAAGTCGTCATTCAGGCTCAGATGGTTCCATATTTCATTGATATTCATGTCCTGCTGCTGCCGGATGCAGTACCGAGTACTCTTATTGCCGAGTCTCCAAACACGGGAGATTCTACCCTCCTTACAGTATGACCAATTTAAGGTCCGCACACCAACAAGCATGCACTCGGACAGACGTGCAAGTCGAGGCTGGGAAGCTCAAATACCGAACTATGCTCCTATTTCACCAGGTCAGAGTACCGGAGGTGTTACGGTTCCGCCCGCCACACCGACAATAAGGTCGGTATAATTGGACGGGCGGTGGGGGCAGGCCGAAGCATCCCCCGCTTAAGGGTATGCTTGCACAAAGGCTAACAAGTCCTACCTGTCCCTAAAGCGGTGCCACCACCCCTAAGAGTCCCATCGAGGGGGAACCGGGAAGCCGCCCGGTTGGCTCTGTTACTGACTAGCGGCATCCGTTGCCCACAATTGTGGGATTGGGTAGCTCCACTAGTAGTTTTACGGGTATCACCACTCGTGTCGGTAAAGTTTCCTTTACCACGTTGGACGAGCGGCCGTCGAGGTCACTTGCGTGAGCCTCTACTCTACATCTGTTGATACTTGTTGCGCCCGTTGCCCACACTATTGTGGGATAGGGTGGCTCGAAGCACCTTTACGAATCTGCGTCGTAGAGTGAAACGCAGCCCCACTCGTCTCGGTAGAGTTTCCTCTACCACGTTGGACGAGCAGGCGTCGAGGTCGCTTGGGCGAACCTCTACCACATATCGCTACTGCTACCGTCGCCCGTTGCCCTCTGTGCAGGGATTGGGTAGACTGCATAACATTTTTAACGGGATAACGTCATGTGGTCTAACGTCTCCGTAGGCCTTGGGCCTAATCGATGCAGCAAATACTCCAGTCGATAGTACTCGTATCGGCAGGATTTCTCCTGCCTCGTTTGACGAGTTGCCGGCGAGGTCACTTGCGTGAACCTCTACCCCACGTCATTACTACAGGCGGCATCTGTTACCCACGAATGTGGGATAGAGTAGCTCCACCCGCAGTTTTATGGGTAAACGGTGTGGGGTCTCCCGTTTACCCGCTTACAAGACTAATTAGAAAAAAATATATTAAATAAACATAAATACTGCTGTGAAAAAAATAAAAAAGATTAAAAAACGGGCTGTTACAAATTGAGATGATTCATAAATATTTTATATTTATTATAAGTCCATGAATTACCAGGCGGTTTCTAGTTTTTCGTCGTACGTAGACACTAAATATTATGCTTTATCGACGACGTGCCATTCGCTACAAAGTTTTTGAGATAATTTGGGATTTATCTTAAACTATAAGGGGTTTGTGTACACTTCGATTAAGTTTAACCTGTCTAATTAGTTAGTCAGATCCCAGTGTGATTAGCCCCAATTTGACCCACGCCTAATCTGTAGCTTGAAGCAAGCGTGCACCAGCTCTATACATAAGTTATAAGTAGCAATATAATCGAGTAAAAGGTCAGCGGTTTTTCTTAAAACATAATGCACGGAACTAGGTAAACTGTAAAACCTACATGTTTTGATCTGTAAACTGCAAAACAGCATAACAGATATTGGTGTGGCGGCCTTTTCGCCCTTGAACCGCTTTATATCGCGGCGGCATGCGGGCCTTTGATATCTGCACGTTTTGCCATCGCACACGAAACGGCATATAGGCTTTTGCTCAGCCGAGACATTCAACACCCCCGCAAGCATTCACGCCCCGCAGAGCGGCCAGTTCGGTCGTGTCTTAACCCGCATAAATATACGCATCGCAGCTCGGCCAATTTGGTCGTGTCTCAACATCCCGCAGATACCAGATCCGCAACGCAGAGGTGGCCACCTTGGAATCGCCGACGAAGCCGAAGCCGAAGCCGATTCAGGTGAGCGATTTGGCAATTCATTGGTTGATATCGGTAGCCGCCCCCATCCGCTAACGCGACGGCCGTTTAAGGGACGATTTTGGCCTTATCGGCTGACCTTCCAATTCGGGCCGTACTACGTTTCCACACCGCATCACGAGAGCGGCTATTTACACGCCTGCCTCTCCTGATATTTTAATCTTAATGTCAAAAATAAAGTTCTTGAAAAGGATACTGCACAATATTTCAAGTTCCTATAAATTAATTCATTAGAATAAAAGAAACAATGATTATTAAGTGTTTTAACCTTTATTAGCGCCTGTAAAGTTTTACTATTTGTCGTGTACTAGAGTTAATGACTTACTTATTATTACTAAGTCATTAAAAAGGAGATAATAATGGATTTACGACCCATTTCTTCTTTATTAAACAACTCGGAGCCAATCTACGATAAACAAACACCCGCCGCATGCGCTTAATTATTAAATCTACATGTATCCTATAATTGCCTGCCCATAACGAACATATCAGCGTTATATAACTCGGTAAACAAGTTTGTAAACAGGCGATATCTGCAGCAATATCTTAAACTGACATAAATGCGCATCAAAACAATTATAGCGCTCCCAACTTATTTTTGCAGGACTGCGCGTTTATAATTAGAAGAGGCGGTCTAAAAGTGCCCGGCATCTTTGCAGCAGGAGCCCCCTCGAACAAAGGATGATGCCCGTTCGGGAATGTGGAGTGAAGAGTGCCGCTGATTTTATATATAAAGCAGCTTTATTGGACGGACAAACAAATCGGGGTGAATGTTCGCGCCGCTAACGCAGATAATTATTTTTTTACGCTTCGCCGCCATCTTTAGTCGCGGAAAATAAAGCGATTTTATCGCGAAGCCCCGCTCTTTAAAGATCGCCCTTTCGATTTCTCTGGGTTTGGGGCAAGCTTATAAAATCATTTTCAAAACAACTATATCTAACAATAAGACGAGCTACGTCTCCGACAGAGAATTATCACAAAATTGTAGCGTTCATCCTGATAAGCTATTAGGGTTCGACGAATAATCAGACGTTGTTGTCGAGCCTTTTATTGATCGACTGCTGGCATATTAAAAGCAACAGATGATCAAAATTGTCATTATTTTTGCGGACCGACCACAAATATTAGTTCAGATGATAAAACGATAAGATAAGTGTCATAATAGTATTGACGTAGGCACGGCACTAGCGTGTTGTGGTTGCTAACTATCTCGAACTTTGCACCTTCCCTGAAGCTTCACTTTGAAAGCTTTCGCAATTACACAGCCCCAGCTTTTTAATTAAATTAGAAGCAAGCCCGTGCAATCAGCAAATATTCGGGGAGTTAATTAGAAAGAATGGCGAGCTTCCGAAGCCGCGACGAGCTTTTCTGCACAAACATCTCAGGAGCTATCCGGTTATTTGCAGTTTAAAATCAGCCGGGGGGTCAGCCTTATCACCTTATCACCAGTTAGTCCGTGGCCTCAAAACAGTCGGGTCCAGACTTTGTGACGCACGCGAGTTTATTCTTAGATAATCGCCGCCTAAGATGAACCTTTCGGGCTGCATTTGGGCCGCAGTTTTGTGTTTTCGGGCTAATTTGAAGCGATTAATCATCGCACTGGAATTCTTGGTATTTGGAGTAAAAGGAATTTTAACAGCTGAATAACATTACGGATTTCTTGGCACGTATGAGCAGCGATAAAAGAGACTTACTTGTCAGCATTTTTTTGAAATACCCGTTATAATAGTACAGATCAGTATATATTATGAGTAAGTCTTGATAATTATAAATTATCAAAAGAAAAATTTAGACTTTTTTCATTTTTTATCGTTTAGTATGCTGTTAAAAATAATTGAAGATTATTACTCACAGTTCAAAATCACTAAAAGTTTAAACGTTATTTGAGATTCTTCTCTTGAAGCTCTGAAAAGACGGGAATATTATGTCGATGTAACATTAAAAAACTGATTATTCATCATTCCTTTTACATCTGCTAATTTCACTAAAATGCTAGCATTTACGTGCAAAATCTAATTTTAAATTATATCGTTCAAGTGTGTGATTCTCTAGATCATTTAAACTTCAATTAAATATGCAAAATGGCGATCTATTTTTTATCATGTTTGACGTTCATTCAGTTAATAAATAACACCCAAAAAGCAAACTGCGTATTTTAAATAGCTTATTAACATAAATTTACTAAGCCTTAAGAATGTTTCACTTGAACCAGTTTTGTAACATAAATAATATAGTGAGAAACTAAGGCAGAAGCATTATAAAATCCAATTGTTAGGAATTTCAATTAAAACTTTCACGAACTAAAACAATGGTTTTCAAAAAAACTTCATCACATTATCCATCGTCGGGTGAAAGGCTTCACTATAACCAGCTATTCCTATGGTTCGTCAGCCTCGTCCACGGTTTCTTTGCTTTATTTTTCGAGGTCACCATTCCATTATTCTACGTGTTCATCTACTAACCCTTGTTCTCCCAATGTGTTCAGTTAAATTTCATCAAAGAGTGGATATTCCTTGTATGATGTCTATAAATTTAGACTTCTAATTTCCATGTTGGGTGTGCGATCCCGTAATGTTAAGTTTAACATTCTCCCTTGCATATCTGAGTTTTTATAATCTATTTAAAATGCTCTTATTGAATGCCCACGTTTTTCGTATGTGAGAGTTGATAAAATATATTGAGCGAAGATTCTTGCCTTGATTGTGCTTGGTGTATTAGATTATTGTTTATAGACTGTCTGACATGTCGGATGCTGACCAGACTAGTACAATTCTTCTTTCCAGATCTGCATTTGAGTTGTTGAGCTGAATTTTTGTCGTAGATATATACATTATCAAACTTTTTCAATCTTCTTCCGTACTATTATTTATTGACTATGATTCTGCTCTGCTTCATTTGTTAGGTATTTTGATTTACTTGTTTATATTGAGTCCTATATCCCCGTTACTTGCTATTAGCACTACATTATCATCGAACCTAAGATGATTCAATTTCTCGACGTTTATAGTAATGCGCTTTGTTTCCCGCTTTAGCTCTTTAAAACTAATTTCCAATGTTTGGAAGAGCTCAACCCTCTTTGATGAACTTTACGTTGTGCTTGCCATGTACATGTTATGGAATTAAACTTTTTATCTGTTATCTACATTGCCATTGCTTTTTCTTCTTCTTTCTTCTTTTATAGGATTACTCCTGTTCTTCCACACTATCATAGTGACTCTTTCCACCTTCTTGCCGGTCTTCCAGGTGATCGTTTTCCTATTGGCAATTTATCTCTGGCTATTTGGACTAATCGGTCTTTATTCATTCTTTGAATGTGATTGTTCCCACTCACTTCTTCTAACCGTAATCCATCCATTTACTAGTTGTATATTGCTTTGGTTCTTATGTCCTCGCTCTTCGTGTTTCTCTCACTATCTTTCTTAGAGTCTTCATCTTGGCTGTTTCCATCTCTTCTTGTTTATGCACCGTATGTTAATATTAGTCTCAGATGTCTTAGCTGCCTTTACAACTTGTGGCATTTGCTGTTTGAGTTTCCATAGCTGATTATATTAAGTCCTAGGCAATTAATGGAGAATTCCTGTTCTATAATTTCGTCTTGAATTTGTAATTTACACCTTATAGGTTCCTTGCTTACCGTCATAGATTTAGTTTTTCGCGCTCATGATATCTTCGTATTATATGTTTCACATAGTAGTCTTTATTAGTAATCATTGGAGCTGGTATTAGCTTTCTGCTACTAGAACAGCATTATCAGCGAAGCATACAATTATTATGTCTTTCTCTTGCATCTTGTATCCTTCTAATGCCTTCACTTCTTTTATTATCTTCTCCATCACTATGTTAAACAGTAGCAGACTTAGCGAGCTGTGCTTTCTATGGGTCCCAGAAAATTGTTATTGCTAAATGCATTTAATACTGCCCAGATCTCTACGAAGTAGAACGCTTTCTCATTGTTGACTACTGCTATCCATAAGAAAATGCTTTTTCTATTAATATTTTCTATGCGTAGCCTCTTCTTGGCCTAATAGATGTCATATGATGTTTGCGAGTCTGTGTGTTACGATCTTTGTAAGTATTTTGCACAGAACCTATAACTGGCCAAAGAGTCTGTAATTTGATAATTTATGCTAAATTATTTTTTTAAATGACAGTATTACTAATGCATTCAATGAGTCGTTTGAAATTTTACTTTCTCTAAAACATTTGTCATAAAGCTTTTTTGGTTGCTTAAGTATGATTTTCCTACTGTTATCTTCTCCTGGGGCTTTTTTATTAGGTATGCTTTTAATAGTGGGTTCAATTTCTTCACTAGTTATTTCAAGAATTTCTTCTGACACTTCGTTTCTTACTACAGTTATTTGGTCTTCCGTTCTTCGTAATGCTTTGTAATATTTTTCTTAGTTTTCATCTATTCGCTTTACTATATACTTACTATACTTCTCCAAAGTTTATTTAACTTTTGATTTCTGTATTCTCTTAAATCTGCTTTTATGTCTTCCTTAATTGTCTTGTTTAATTCTACTATTTCTATTTTGTAATTTATTTTATCGATTTCTTTTCTAGTAGGTCGTAAGTAGTAGAATCTCTACTTCTGCTAGTATTTGCTAGTATTCTGTTCTTTTCATTTTAAGTCGTTCAAAATCTATATGCGCTTTTCTATTGCCTTTTGTTTCTTGTTCGTATAATTTCTCTGATCTTGGTATTTGATGATAGCTTCCAACGTTTATCGCATTTAGTACAGTAGCTTCTTCTTCTATGATTATCATTACTTATCACGTAGTCAATCTCATTTTTAACTCTCCTGTCTACACTTGGGCTTCTGAAAAAAGGAATTTATTGCATCTAAGTTGTTCTCTTTCGCGTAGTTTAATAGTTGGATTGTATTGCTTCTATTTTCTAGCCGTAGCTTGCTATTTTATAAAAGTAGTCTTTAGCGTTTTTTTTGTCGCGACTTGGAATTACAAGAAATAAGAAAATAATTTAAAATAAAAAATAAATAGTTAGAGATGCTTCAACCTATCACTCTTTGTATTCTTCTAATATTCCCAAGACGTCCGTAATACCTACGAATTTAGGGAGCTTCACACAATTAGCTTAAATCCCACAATTCATTTATTTATACGTTGAATGATCTCCTAGTAAAGTAAAAGTAAGAAAACACTATTCATTCTTAAACCAATTTAAGTATTTCCAAATTAGTAAAGTTTATTGAATTTATTTTGTATCTTACGATTAGATTTCCATTAAAGTTAAGATTGTGGTGTCAAGATAAGACAAATTTCTGAAAAGCATCTAAAAAAGTCAAATAAGTGGAGCTTAATTGTAGGAGCAAAAAATAATGTACAACTTTCTTAAATTGTTCTAAAAGTTGGACAAAATTAATTGTTAAGCTAGGAAAAACGTACAAATTAAAGTAATGGCAAGTTTAAACTGAAACACCAAAAGAGCTTAAAAATACATAGAATGGAATACGAAATCTTAAAATCGCATATTTTATATATATGCAAAAGGCAAATTTATAAAAGTAGCACAATATTTACCTTTTATAATACTCTAAAACGTCATCCCATGTAATAAGATAAAAAATCAAAATTAATGGACATAATAAAATACCCCACTGTTTTGTTATTACCCAACTTTAGTGCTTAATTGAAAAAGCTCATCACTGTAATTGCTATTATAAATAATTTTTGTAAAAAGTCAGAAATATTATAAACGAGCCTTTCAAAAATATGGATAATTAAATAAAAAAATATAAAATTATATCCATTTAGAATATCTTTTGTATATTGTTTATCATGCAAATATATTGGAAATTTCGATTAGCACATTTCTAGGAACACAGAACAACTTGATAAAAGCTTCAAGTAGTTTGAGAATAAAAACAGCAATTTAAAATCAACAGGTACAGTGAAAAGTCCATATTTTTAATAAAATGCGATAAAATACAAGATTATTTAGAAAAATTAAAAGCGGAAGAGTACGCTTAAGTGCAAAAGGAAACTCAAGATTTTAAAACTACAATTTTGCTATTTTAAAATTTATAAAAAAGCAGTTTAAGAAGTTTTTTTAACCAATAAATTAGGAGCTGCACACAAACTTATAAAACGTAGTGTGATTATACGGAGTAGCTTAAATCAAAACAAAAATAGGGAAAAAATAAAAGCGAAAATCTACTTGTGGTCGAAGGTAATTTAGATATTGAAAGGCGACAACTCTGGTGGGTAAGATGCGAAAGAGGTTCAATTCCATCCAGCTCCCGAAGATTGTTCTTGGTTATCTACGAATAATGTAGCGAAGCGTTATTTTGTTGTAGAAGCATTTGCTTTATGTTTACCAGAGGAGATAATATCCTGATAGAGCTTCGTAGATTTGGTCTGGCTGATACAAGTAGAGCTCACCAGCTATGCTAGATCTATATGGTACCAACTTAAAATCTATTACTCTTCAAGGTTCCATCAAACGCACAGCATGGCTTGTGCTCTAATTTTTTACGTTTAGCCATAGGTTCAGGAAGTTAGTCAGGGTTCAACTTTTTCTAACTTGTGTAAGGGTCATTGGATTGTGATATTTAACATCTGGTAGTGCTTGCTATCAAAGTAACTCAAAGTTACACTTTCACTATTTCAATATTCATATGCACAGTTGATTAAAATTATGATTTTATATCTGTAAAAGTAATGTGTACGATACAAGGCAGCAGTCAGGAGAAGATAGTTAAACAGCTGACTCTGCAAAGTGTTTGTAATTAGTTATGACATTATAAAATTTTGTTTCGTTATTTTATTTAGATTTCCTGTCATCCAATCGATTATGATAATCGTACTTATTTTTAGTTAATAACAGTTAATTTTTCAGTGCACTGGAACAGTGTTAGTGTCATTTATTATTATACGATAGTGAAGATCAAACTTAAACTTTAAATTGTTTGTTTTTTCTTTTTCACCCTTATTATTAAATTTCTATATTAATATTGAAGTAACAGGTGAGATTGCGCTGACAGTGTTATTTTAGAGCTAAAACGTGCCCTAATTATATTATTGAATTTATGGAGGATACAAGAGTAAAAACAGAATATATCACGACGAGATTTGATAACTTTAATTTTAATATAATGCCGAGGCCTTAGGTAAACATAATGCCAAATTTGTTAACTCGAAACAAAACGTTTGAAACGCGCGTCTCAAATCAGCACGTGCAAAGCAGCTTTCGCGCCTCTTTGGCATGTCGCAGTCAACAGTTTCCAAATCCGTTGCTACTACCTGTAATAAAATAACTGACTTTTCTACTTCAACGATAATAGCACCGTTGATAAATATAAAGATTCACATTTTTCCTCCGCCAAACCCGTCATAGTCAAAAGTTTTTTAAGGGTAGATTATTTCATTCTGAACAAATATGCTTCTCTAATTGCAATATATTACATATAAAATCGTTCCCAAATTCTAAATATTCTAACAGAATTTACCGATGTGAATAGAGCTAACACTACAAGATGCACTTAGGAACTCATTCAAAATTCTAGCATCAAAAAGTTTACAATGACTATATTTACATTCAGTACTATCTAAACACGTGTGAATAGATATATCCATAGAAGCATGCACTCGTGTGGCCTTAAATTTTAAGCCCACGTCTACAACTATATTATAGAGAATAAATAAGTTTCCCAGTTATTCTATTGCACGCTCAGTTGAGCTCTGATTTTTTATTGCAAGTTGACTATGAGAGCAGTTCAAGAGCCCCGTCTTAATAAATGATGAATCTTTAAGTTTTGGTCAATTTCACGTGAGAATTGTAAAAACCCTATCCTATATTCTAAAACAGCATTAAATTTTGCAACAGAAAAGTCTAAATTTACTAAAATATACTACTGGTCCCAAAGAAGTGAATCGTGACGCAGCAACCTTTTATTATCGTTGATTAAGACACCAAAAACATCACAAATAACATTTGTAGTCCCAAGTTACATGTTAAAGTTGCAAATTATTATTTATTTTGTACAGATAAAGCTTCATGTGTCAACTATACGAATGTTTTTCAATCATTTATAAATCAAATCACAATCTCAAATCATTTAACATTAATAATTTTAAATCAACAACATAGCTTGCATGATTATTTATAAAAATAAAACCCTAGCAATAATACCTTTATCATGGAATTAAATCCAAGCTTACAATAGCATTTTTAACATGATAAACAGCACATTGCTTTAAAGGACTTTTTACTTCCTTTCAGAGAATAGAGCTCATTTTCAAACGAAAATGACATGGAATCAGTTGGAAAAAATCTACTAAGATAAAGTGAAGAGAAAAGAGTAAATTAACTATAAAACTGACAATAAAATTTACGCGATTTATTTGATAGCTAGAAAAATTAGTGGCAAATAAAATAAATTTTGTACGTTAAACACATTGAAATCCACATATAGCATCACGAAAATTGTATTCAGTTTGAATATGATGAAAAATGCTTTAAGAAGTACTTGGCCGTGTCCATATTCGGTATCTGTTAGGTGTATATGTCCTAGCTGATAACAATTCCTTTTTATTTAAGTTATAAAATGAATTAAAGCAATCCGCCAGTTTTTAACCACAGAGACGTTAACCCATGGGGTTTTCTTTGAAATCCTTAGCAACAAAAATTATGAAGGCAAGGGGCAGTACATGATCCTAATGATATAGAAACTCCAGTACCTCTTAATAATGAGATTTTCATGTTGTGGAAGTTTTGATGTATTTTAAACAAAAGACCCTTATTTTTTTTGTAAATTTGTCTTGCCCCTCCAGAATGTAGACTTGAGTCTTAAGAGGTTAAGATCAAATTTAAAGGACGAGACAGAATTTTCTTGTTTAGTCCTAACGTTTACTTATTGTTTATTTAAAATTCTATGCATAAAAAAGAGGCTACGTGAAAGATGTTTGAGGTATTCTTGAAATTTATTAAAATGCACAAATACAGGAGAAGTGACAATTTGTTTTTTATATTATCAAAAGTATAGTTAAACAATAATAATAATAATAATGGTAAGGCTCTACGCCCCGCGTGGGAGCACGGCCTGCAAATTGAGAGGTTATGGCTCTCATACGTTCGCTTTCTCTGCCCGGTCGTCGCGCACCATCTCTGATGCGGGGCGATGTGGCAAGCACCGCGCCTAAGACGACCGCCATTATTACCCATTGTTCGAATGAACGCAGCACTCAATTATTTTTAGTGACTGAGTAGGCCACCCGCCAGGCATCAGAGAGCACCGGGTATTAAACCCGGGTCCGTCAGCATCACAGCCCGTCCCGCAACCACGGAACCACGCTGGCACTATAGTTAAACAATATTAATAATAAAAGACAAATGTAAAAATTAAAAAACAAGAGACGTGAAAAAAAGATACCCTAAGACATAGTCTTGGTTTAGATGCCTTAAAATGAACGGCAATTTTTTTCAAAAAGAAGGAAACAACGAAGCTTTATAAAAGGTATATTTGAAGAGTACAAACCAAATTTTTTATTATAGAATTATTACAAATTGATTGATTTAGCAGTTGACTATTGAAGCGCCTCACCATTTGAGTCTTCAACTGATGGAAAAGACAGTGCTCAACAGAACAAAAAAAAAATAAAATTATCTTTAATTTGAATAAACTTTCATCGTCAATAAACAAAAAACCCCCACAAACATCAAATTAGAGAATTTTGAGTTAAACAAAATAGAAAAAATTTTGAAAAGGAAGTGCTCACTTTGTGCGATAAATTGTTTGAAAAGGCTTTTTAACCAATGGTTTTCAGTACTCTAAGGAATAAACTTTAATTGAAGTCATCAATGTAAAAATTAATAGTTTTAGTGTTTTTTTTGCTATCAATTTAAAAATGTAATTTTGAGAAAATGAGTTTTAAGGTTTTCGATCAAAAACAAAATCAATAATCTATCATTAGCAAGGAGCAGCACTGCTGGACAATATTCGATTCCAGTAACTAAATCATCATTAAAATTGCTGATAGCATTCACTGAACATATCTGCAACTATATTGGCTTCCGAATTTAAGTGTTTGGGAGGTATGTGCCGCACTCTTGTTACGAGTTTTGAGTGTGGCATGAATACGAAGAAAAAACTTTTAAATCCATGTATACCTTTCCTAAGTATTATATTTTGAGAGGAGGATCAACAAGCAAGGCCCTCTCCGGTTGAGCCTTCGTATACCTGCTCTATGTATCCCTGTTCTCCAATAAGTACCTTACCAAATTCTTTGAAATGGCCTCTACAATTTTGAGAAAACAATTTTTTGTACTCACTAAACTAAAACATTGGCTTTAACTTATGACTTCTTTTTCAAAAACCGATTAAATATCAAAAATATATGGAAAGTACTACTAGCATACAAGTGGTTTCATATCAATAAAATTATTATATTCTGAATTGTACTACAATTAATTATTGTTAACCCATTTATTGTATTCCGGTCAGCAAGACCCGGTTTGTATGTTTTCATTGGTGTAAAATTTTTAATTGTTTAAAAATATTTTTACTTTGCATTTATTTGTTATTAATGAGGATTACATGCCAAACAACATTCCCAATTGTTTCTTTTATATACATATAGTTTTAATTTCTTACGTTCGGTCAACATGACCCAACTTAATCTTAAAATTTATGAAATTTTGATCCCAATATGGTTTCGGGTTTTCCACACATCTCTAAAAGTTAATTTGTACGATTAGCTGCTATCGTTGTGAATTAGAAATAAATTCCTGCATGCTTTAGTGCTTTCAAACAAGTTAGAAATTGTATCTTAATTTCGTGAAGTTAAAAGTAGCAAGAGGATTTATTTAATAGCTTCGTCTCCCTCTAGATCTTCAGTCTTTTGACTGGCTTGGCGTACGTTTCGAATTTTGTCTTCTCCCGGCTTTTCTTTTCATTTCTTCATAATTGCTTGTATCCACGTCGTCCATAATTTGTTTGATATATCGGTGGCGTGGACATCACCTTGTTCTTTTTCCTTCTGTAATTGTTTTCATAATTTCTTCCTGACGGAGAATGTGTCCTATTAACAGGTCTTGTTTTTTCTGCAATCTGTTTCCACACTCTCTTCTTGGTATCAACTAAAAAAAAAATAAACGATAATGTATAAAAGACCTCTGACGAACAAAACATTGAAAGACTGTCTGAAGAAGAAAATTGGGCAACCCATATGTTAAGATTTTGTTAGATAAGAATACAATATAACATGCGACAATCTTTTCACTTCCGACAAATTGGAATAAATGCCACTAAAAAAAGCTTTACACTGCCCAAACTATTAGAATTACATGCGAACTATCATTAACCAAATTATGAAACATAGGAAGGAAATTTTTGCCACAAATTGTGTTGTGCAAAAAGAAACAAGAATGCAACACTTTTAAACGTTTTGCACCACAACTCAAGTATTAGTGATAAACAAAATCTAAAAACTTTTTTTTTCACGTCTTTATCAATTGGGTATTTACAATCTGTTATAGGATAACATTCATTAAATCGTTTGGCATATAATACGTAACATGAGGAAGTAATATCCAATGATATACTTTGCGATACTGCAACAAGTAAGGGTTCGTTGTCTGTCTAGTAACGCCACAGCTAAATAATTAGGATGCGCACTAAGTTTCACTTGATATTTTTCACTGGCACTTTTAATTTCCTGCTTAATTGTAGGCATCGGGACATCCTGTTGTAGTAACCAGTTAGGAACATACCAAGGAGCATTTGTGATGATCCTGATTGTTTTGTTCTGAAATCGTTGTAGTATTTCTGTTTGAATTACTGGCAGATCCCCAAAGCTGGATGCCATAAGTCCAGATTGGTTTTAAAATGGCCTTATACAGTAGAACTTTGTTTTCCAAGGATAACTGACACTTTCTCTTGAGCATCCAATACATGTTTCTCAGTTTTAATCCAAGCTGCATCCGCTTTTTCATGATGTGGGTCTTCCAAGTAAGCCGTCGATCTAAGTGAATTCCTAGGTATTTTACGTTGTCATTTTGCGGCAGTAGGGTATTATTTAATGCTACCGGGGGCCAGTTTCTTTCCGGAGGGTAAAAGTTACCTGTGTCGATTTTGTTTCGTTTACACGTATACGCCATAATTTCAACCAAGTTTCTATTCTGTTGAGGTTTCGTTGGAGTAACAATTGAGGATCAGCATGGGATGCCAATACTGTGGTCTCGTCGGCATAGGTAGCTACTAGCGTTTGTGGAGTGGTTGGTAAATCCACTGTGTAAAGTACGTACAGGATAGGTCCTAGTATACTTCCCTGGGGTACACCGGCTTGTATTTGGTGGAGACTCGATTGCGCATCTTTGAATTTTACTTGAAATCTTCTTTCCGATAGGTAGGACTTAAGTAATTCATAATAAGGCAATGGGAAGACTTTCTTAATCTTGTACAGCAGTTCAGTGTGCCATACCTTATCAAATGCTTGGCTTGTATCCAAAAACACAGACGAGCAGTATCTTTTGAGATGCAGGTTGTGAGTTGCTTTAGTTACAACTCTATGAACTTGCTCTATCGTGCTATGGCTTTATCGAAATCCAAATTGATGATTGGGTATGAGGTTTTGTTGTTCAAGAGTTGGCTTTAGTTTTTTTAGGAATATCTTTTCAAACACTTTTGATAAGATAGGCAGTAAACTGATCGGGCGATATGAAGTAACTTCTTCCGGATTTTTGCCTGGTTTAGGTACCATGACTATCTGTGCCATCTTCCACTGATCCGGGAATATGCGTAATCTAAAAATGGCATTGATTGTGTAGGTTATCAGTTGTATTGCCTTTCGTGGTAACTCCTTCAGGACTCTGGCAGTTATTAAATCATATCCTGGTGCTTTTTTTGGATTAAGGTTTTGTATGACACTATGAACTTCGTTAAAACTTACTGGTTTTATTGGCAGAGCAGGGTTATTTGGTTCTTCCAACGCTTGATGTATGATGTTTTCATCCTCCACTGAGCAGAATCTATCATGAGGTTGGAATACCGTTGCCAGGTGTTCTGCAAAAGCATCCGCTTTTTCTTGATTAGTGCGTGCCCAGGTCCTGTTGGCTTTTCTTACAGGTGGCACCGAGGGTTGTTGTTGTTTTAATTTTCTAGTCGCTTTCCATAGTGAATAGTCAGTAGCTTCCGTGGCAGTTAATTTAGATAGGTAGTTTTGTATTCCCTGGTTTCGAAAGTTGGTCAAGAATGCATTTAAGTCTCTAGTTGCCTGGCTAAGTATCGTTTTATTTCTAGGATTTCTGGTGGTTTGCCAGATTATTCGTAGCCTCCGTTTTTCTGCTATTTTTTGTTTAATTATTATGGGACAGTACTATACATTTTGCTGATTTTCGCGATATGGCGTAGCTTCCCATGCCGAGTGTTGGATAGCTTGATTTAATGTTCAACAGCATCAAAGATGTCTCTTTCTGTTTTTAAGGAGAGATTAAGCAGCAGTCGGTCCTCTACTAGGTTTCGGAAGTAGCTCCAGTCAGTGTTTCGTGAGAAGAGCGATGCAGGTTTTGTATTTTAAGCACTTGAGTACTATATGTTATGAGTATCGGTGAGTGGTCAGAGGATAAACAAGATTCGATTTTTAAATAATTTTGCGAGACGCTCTTAATGACACAGAAATCCAGTAGATCTGGAATGTTATTAAGATCTGAGGGCCAATAAGTAGGCTCTGACGTACTTAGATAGTGCAAGTTATTTTCTTCCATTGTTTTATAGAGTTCTCTACCCCGGGTTACTGTTACTCGGGAGCCCCAGATTTGATTTTTTTCATTGTAGTCCCCGCCAGCTATGAAACAAGGACCAAGGGTGGCAAAGAAAGACTTAAATTGTTGTTTTTTAATGATATGTCGTGGAGGACAATAAACCGCTGAGAAAACAATGTCTCTATTTTTTCTACAACTGCAATAGTAGTAGCTTGGAGGTAATCAGTTTGAAATTGTTTCATTTCGTAATGTTTGATTGAGCTCTTTACAAGTAACGCTGTTCATGCATGTGCTGTACCGTCAGGATGAGGAGTGATATAAAGTGAATAATTTGGTATTTTTAAGTAAGGTTATTTGTGAGATGTGCTTCAGAGATCAGTAAAATATCTAGATTGCGAGTATGTAAGAATGTTTTATCTCCAGGCTATGTTGAGCGAGGCCGTTGGCGTTCCATTGAGCAATCCTTAGAATATTAGGCATTATTATTCATCTTAGTTATCATGGCTGTGAGTAGGTTTAACATGGTATCCATGCGTTCCATAAGTTTAGTTACCAGCATTTCCAGTTTAGTTTCTGTTTGTTGTTGCGATGTAGTCTGCACTGATTGCGGATTGCAGGTTGTAGTGATTTGATCTTGCCCATTTGTATTATTTGTTTTATGAGCATATAATACTCCTGGCTGGACAAATTGAGTGTTAGTGCCAAGTTGTCTGTGGCGCAGAGGAGGATATTTTCGTTTTTGGATTTCTTTTGCTGCTATGCAGCTTCTATAATTTGCTGGATGGTTACCTTGACAATTAATGCATTTAACATCCGTGATTTTAGTCTTGGGTTCGCAGCTTTTTGTTAAGTGGTCTCCTGCACACTTAACACATCTTGGACTTCTGTGATATTAATTTTTTGAGTGCCCATATCTCTGACAGTTTTGACACTGTATAACTTCACGTTTAGCGTGCGGAGGTTCAAATCTAATGTTTGTTTTCATGAGGAATTCAATGTTGAATATTTCTTTATTTTTTTCTGATTGTTCTAATTCTACAAAGAACATTGGCAATGGATTTTTAGTAACTCTATGTTTTATGTTGTATATATTTAGAACTTTGTGCCCATGTGTAGTTATTTCAGTGACTACCTCTTTGAGGTCAGTACTTGGATGCATATCTCGTAGAACAACTTTATAATGCCTATCGTTTTTGTGTTGGAAGGAATGAAATTCCGTGTTTTTAGCTTTTAAAATTTTAATAATTGCACTGCATATTTTTGCGTCATTTAGTTGTATCTTTACCTGGGTATTTCCGATTACCTTAATGACATAAATATCTTTGGCGTGTTCTTCTAACATATCACTCAAAGATTTCGTGTTATCTGCGCGGTAAACGAAGATTGGTGGAGGTTTGATTTCTGTCGGTTTTTCTTCCGCACCATCAGCAAGAGGTTGAAAACTATTAAATGTTCCTGGAGCGCTAAGCCAGTAATCGGATGTTTTTGCTTGTTTATTAACACGTTGTAGTTCTGTAGAGCCACGTTTTGATTTTCTTGTGTTCGGTGTTTGCAATCATTCTTTATTGTGTGGGGCTATTGATGCCGGTAGTCCGTGCTGTTGTGATTGTTGTGGGAGATAATAAAATTGCTGATTTTGTTGCGGCTGAGCTTGCATAATTGATTGAGTTTGCGTAGGTTTTTGTTGTTGTTGTTGCTGTGGGAGGGTTTGTTGATATATGCAAGGGTCTGATTGTTGATTAATTAACGTTGGCGTGTTGATAGGGTACTGATACCCGAAATTCGGTGCGCCAAACATGACTGCCTTTTTGTAAATAATTATACGATTTAGTTAAGTAGATTTCTATGTACAATTTATTCGTGGTGATTTAGCCGCTGGCCTCTCGATAACACTGTACTTATCACCGATAAACTGCTGGCGCGGGTTATCGCACTTTATACTTTCATTTGCAGACACAATTTGTATGTCTTTCCTCTTTGAAAGTAAAATAGAAACTAAATCTCAAAACATCCCCACTGTTATTAATGTAGCAGTAGACACTAAGACACTAAGTTATTAAGTGGATCAAACAACTATAAACGTTTCGATGTAATAGATCACATGAAGAATTCTCTACAAACTTTCGAGCCATGCTGAGTTCGTATTTTAAAGAATTTTCTTCGAATAATTCACCGTTTTGCCTGCATTGATATAATCAAGAAGTTATTAATAATAACATATGCATACTCTTATGAGACATACTAAATTTTAGCCGATGAGTCAATTATACCATGTCATAGATACCTCTGCATACCATGATTTTAATATAAGATAGAATGCTGATAAACTTATTGAGGCGTTAGTTATTAGTGCATAAAATTGGGTACCACCTTATTAATTCCATCAAAGTAAAAAAATGTTTTAAAATAAATTCATCCCAAAAATTGTTAGAACATCATCGATAACTAGAATTAACGGAACGAAAGAATCGTCGATTGTCAACAACAAAAAAAAAAAAAAAATTTGACGTGCAACTTTCGTCCATCTTCAAACACTAACAAGACTAACCATACCGGAATTGCTCATAATATAAAGCATATTTATCATTATACTTACATTCAACGTTTATTGTAGGACGTTTGGTATTTCCAGTGAAATACTTGATCAACTAATGTCACACTACACGTTGTTTTATAATCAGCTAACACTAAAATGGTCAAATATTATCACATAAGTGAGACAACATCGTTAACAGTTGTTTGGGTCTGAACATCGTAAATGTTACCGAAAAGCATAACAGAGGTATAACTAAGAAAACACACTGAATTTTTTATTTACTGTCATCAACTGAAAAAAATAATCATAGGCAACACAACAAAAAAAACCGAATTATTTTCTCTTGTAAATATTTTGCAAATCAATAAAAGCTTGAATGAGTGTTTAATAGGCACCAAACCTTTTTAACGCCCATAAACAAAAACAACACAAAACTCAAATGTTTATTTACATTTTATACACCTGAGTGTTCGCAAATGTTTAAAGAGTTTATAGAACGATCTACAAAACTTGTAGAAAGGTCACAAACAAATTTTATATTAAGCGTTACGCACCACAATGCAGATGTAAAACATTCCAAAACCCAAAGTGAGAATGGAAATCATAAAAGCCTACAGGCCCCCTGAGAGTTGAATTGGATTTTGAAGACCCCCAGAAATAAGTAATCGACAAGTAAGAAACAAAAAGTTCTGAAGAAATGCTCGTTAAAGTCGGGGTTTTACAAAAACATCTGTAATATATATTTTTATCAAAGAACGGGAGAGTCTAAGAAAGTATCCTCTAAAGAATAAATAGTTAAAATGCGTTAATTTTCCACTAGAAGTGTAGCACAAGGCAAGTTTTTTAGCTCGAAAGAAAGACTACTAACAGTATAAATTGGTTTAATACATTTTCCCTTAACGATAATAACCATAAAAAATGAATTTTGCGAAATTTGTTATACAAAGTAACAAAATCTAAACCATAGTTTAAAATTTTTAAACAAATTTTTGACAGTAAAAGAACTTTTCATAGTTATGTTATTCTTTACGACTGGCAATAGAAAACATATCAGTTATGCATTATAATGATAAAGAGTTTTATAAGTGACGATAAAAAACTTTTGCGAGGTGCATAAAGTTAAAAAATTGCAAAATTTCTTTTCCATAAACCTAGCTGCATTGAAATAGTCCCAAATGCATCAAAAAGTTAAAATCCCAATAATTAGAAAATTAACAAATAGCCCGCGAAGCAAAGAAGAAATGAGTGTAAAGTTTGTAAAATATCTTTGATACGTTCGCTTCCTACAATATTAAATTCTAAAATTCCATAAGATACTTGTATTTATGTTAGCCTAATATACAAAAGTCCTGAATACAGCACTTAGGGCCGTTTCTAAAACTCGAAAATATCCTTGGAATAAAAAAATTAAGACGATTATCAAGTTCCAATGCCAACTAAAATTTATACCTAAAATCAAACTACCAGTACCAATAATAAAGCATCAATGCTTTTATTGAAAAGATCGGGGCTGGAGGAATTGAAGGACTTAGTAATTCATGGAGCTACACGTGCATCAAAAATTGGTTTGACGTAACTAAAAATGTATAAGTTTGTAAGGCACAGGGAAGTCGAAGTTGAAGGCCGGATTAAACATGTATGCTGCAGTCTTCCGTACATCTCGCTTAGTAAGAAATAAAGTCGTTAGCAACTTTCCCGTCTCCCTTAAAAAAGCCAGTTGTAACATCGCTAAACCTCGCCGCTTCAATTCGTTCGCCAAACAATACCTGCCGCCTTGTCTGTTCAGGCGGATACAATTTTAAGCTCCCGAAAGTTACAGTTCAGAATTCGTAAACAAATGGCGATGATAATTCAGCCAGCGGCGGTGACGCTTTTAATTTACGCGAATATTTCTCTGAAGGACGGGATTCGGATATTCCGCCTATTAAGCTGTAGTGCATATTTGAATTTCGGAGGCGATAATGTGCTTGTGTACGTTATAAAACCGCGCACTAATGTTTGGATAGGTGTAAACGTGTTGACGGAGTGACGTAATTTTGAATATCTTGGCATAATAAGATGCTGCTGCCGAATTTATACCGTTAACAAGCCAAGCGCAATAAACCTTTTAATATCGTTCGCAATAGGGTACGTTGTGTGATAATAAATAACTTAAAATGTTGTTAAGACAACGTGCAAAGTGCAACTTGAAATCTTTCATAGCAACGCTAGTGCAAACGAATAGTAAATTTACAGGTATTTAAAATGTTCCACACATTTTTATCAAAGAAGTGGTTAGAGCTAAGATATCTTCCAATTAATTATTGGCGGAAGAGCAGGCGTGTAGTTTTAATAATACATAATTTATAGAGGTAGCGAAAATAGGGACCGAAATAACCAATAAGGTATTTGTGTTACAGGCGTGGTGGGCGTACGTCAAAATAGAGGTTTCTCAGTAAAAAGCTTCCACACGTTACTACTATAACTCTACTGAAGATTGATCTTTTTACATTTATCCATTATCCAAGTATTCTTGATACACGACTTACATTTATAGATCTGTTTATACTTTTGTTCATTATAGATGCAGATTTTAATTTAACTCTTAACGCATGGTTTTGACTTTATCATTTTTTAATTAAAATAATTTATACCTCGTACCATTATCAGGTGCAAAGTTTCAGGTCACATTCCAAAAACTCATTACCATACGGTTACTTCACTGGCCCTTTTAGAAAATGTATATTTTTCCCCCAAGGAAATATATTGAGTCCTATCTCTATTATATATACTATTTACAATAGATTTTCCCATAAGTTTTGCTAGCAAAACACCCAAACCCAACAGCAGCGACCACACTCCTACAACTAAATCTATAAGAAGTCAAAACTGGGCCAAAAATGGAAGGTTAAGATCAACGAAGCTAAATCTGCCCATATAACGTTTACCAAACGTAAGTGAATCTCTCCACCTGTCTTTTTGAGCAAAGCGCCATTGACTCAAGTTAAAGAAGTAAAATACCTAGAATGTAAAGGGTTTTCCAATAAGAATGATATGATTTTGAAATGAAATGACAATCATGCTTAAAAGGTTATAACTGCCACCAGCTGTCATTTGTGTTTAGTGTACTCTGATAATCCATTATGGCGAAATACACGGTTAAAGAACGTTTGGTTATCGACCAAAAATTTTATGAAAATAAGCACTCGGCGTGCTTTTCGCGAAACCTACAGTCCACATAATCGCATTTCTGAGCTTGCTATTCGTTGAATCGTTGAAAAATGTGAAAGGAATTTGACTGTTCACGATGAGAAAATTCTAACAAGAAGTTGCTTCCAACATTGCTGCTCCAAATTTATCGATTCCTCATTGTGCTCAAGAATGAGGACTTAGCAGAATGACAACTTGGCATATTTTACGAAATGATTAGGATTTAGACCCATATAAGATTGTATTGACCCAAAAAATGAGGCCACTGGGCCATCGTAGGTGCAGTGACTTCGCTGCTCGGGCTTTAGAGCAATTTGAAACGGTTCATAATTTTGGGCAAAAATTATCTTCTCAAATGAACCTCATTTCTGGTTAAGTGGATAACAAACAAAATTTTCGTTTTAGTGAAAACAATCTACAAGAAATTCACGAGAAACCGTTGCATCCACAAAAGGTCATAGTATGGTGTGGTCTATGGCATGGTGGCATCATCGGACCATTCTTTTTCCAAAACAAGGTAGGAGATGCAGTTACTAGTGACTGGTGAGCGGTACCGATTGATGTTAACAGATTTTTTTGTGGCCAAATTTAGATGAAAAAATAATTTCAAGAAATGCAACTCTTGGTAGGCCTCCAAATAGTTGTGATTTAACACTTATATTATTTTTGTGAGGTTATTGAAAATCTATAGTAAACAAACCGCAAACCCTTAATGCATTAAGATTGAACATCAAACGCTCCATTCGTGACATTAGACCCCAGTTATTACACAAGTCATCTAAAACTGGGTTAATCGAATTTGCTCGTGTGCACAAAGTTAAAGTGGACGCTTAAATGATGTGTTATTCAATATATAATGTAATAGATTACGCTTAAAGTTTGGTTGTATCTGAAATAGTTTATTTCATTTCATTTTAAAATCATATTGTTCTTATTGGACAACCCTTTACTTAGATAAGAGACTGACTTGGAGAAGCGTGAACGAAACGTAAAGAGCTAGGCTTCAAATTTAACAATCATTACTGGCTGCTTGGTCGTAAATCAAAGTTACTTTCTTAATAAGTTGTTAGTATCTAAAGTAGCCGACATGCATGTATGGTCTTTACCTATGAGGAACAGTAGCAGACTTAACCATCCAATAGAACGGTTCCAGTGCTTCGCACGATGTGCAACACCCCATGTTTTGTAAAAAGCGTAGTTAAAGATTACGACCAAAAGACAAAATCTGAAACGTTTTGCCTTTTAGCTTCACTTTAAAGATATTTTATGCTACCTCCTAAAAGATGGTTATATCATAAACATATTTTAGGTTACCTCTCGTCCCGTAATCATAAAATTTGATGTTAGCAATGTTCATACCTTGGTAGTTTTCCTAAAATACCCAATACGTTAGTCTCTACTTTTTTGAAGCTTTGCGACACAAATAACCAATTAAGTAGCATTGAGTTAAATTGAAATAAACCGAAACCAAAAAATTCGCTTTCACTGACACGTTATTACAGTAAGAAATAAGTTGTGGATGATTCATAGCCAAAGAATTATTTACATAACTTGCAAAGCTAATGTTGGCACAAATAACAGCGGTCACACGCAGAAATAGTCGGTCGCTTCCCTGAAAATTATAAGAACAAAAGCTCCCAATTCGAAGAAACCCAGGCGTAATTCAAGCACGCCCTGACACTTCTGAGTAGCGCATTGTCCGCTTATTAAGAAATTCGAGAAGATTGGATTGCCAGCTATTGGCTTCTATTAGATTGCGCAGCCTGTTGGGAAATTTGCGGGCTGTTAGTCTCCCCTCTGATCTGACAGCCCGCGAGCTTGCAGGAAGCGCATCAGTAAGCGCCGCATTTAATTTCGGCCGGGCGAGGGAATGCCCCTGCATCTGCGCTTGCATCCCGAGAAAATTGGGTCTTCATCCCAACACATGCCAAAGCACAACAAAGCATCTCGGCTTGAGAAAGTGCATGTGTGCGCGCCGCCGCTTTCCACGAATCAGGAATTCCAGCGCCCGTTGAATAATAAGCATCTGCTTTATCTTTGATCGAAGTTTCCGCGGCCACAAGTGTGTCGTCTATTTTTAATTGCGCAAATATTTATTCTCAAAATAACGCCGCGGTGAGAGCGCGCGGGCAACTCGCCGATCCAACGTTCGGCGCCGAAAGCGTCACGGCCCTCAACGGAAGCGTTATTTCAGGGAAATGGCGATTCCGCCCGATTCAATTAATTGGGCCGATTGACTCGCCAAAAAGGCCTCAAGCGCCCCCCGACCGCTATTCCCATGGCTGCGCCGCCGGAGGTGTAAATGAAATTCTTTTCACAAAGCGAACGCAAAGCAACAAGTTGAAGCTGCGAACACAAATTGGCGAACAACTTTTCGCTGAAAAAGCAACTATAAAGCACCTCTCTCTTCGACTTCACAAATCGTTAAAGTACAGTTATGTGATGAACGGCAATAAAGCATTTTTATGACAGAAAACTGAGAACATTAAAACAGGTTGGAGCCGTCTTACTTCAAGTTTAAATTTTACTGAAAAAATCCTCATACATGAAAATTTAAAAAATTGCTAATCAATTAAATGATCAATAGCATTGTATTATGCAAACAATTCTTCCTTCTTCCACCGTCTTCAGAACGATTTCAAAAGTTCAATCAGGTAAAAAACCATATAACAAAGAGAAAAAAAACAGATAGTCTAAGTATTTAAACAATTGTTAATAAACTCCAGCAATGAGCCAACCAAACCATTTTCTGGATTATCCATCAACTGGTATTGAATTAAAGAATAACTCAAATATAAGATTACCAAAAGTATATATCAAGTAGTAGATATCAAGTATGAAAGTATGAAAGTATGAAAGTCACGCACGTTCAACAGATAAAAATACAAGTTGGTCTACCAGAATAATATACCCTTTTTGAATTGACCCCTGCGCGCTATATATTGGTAGACGGAGCTCGAGTCTTACATCCTTGAGCAGCACAAGGCATACCACTTTAGTGTCCATTATGGCGTGGAGTGCTAAGCACTATGCGCCTGTGTTGGGGACTTATTTCAAAATGGTCATTCTATGATTGTGTCGTAGCAGCTGTTTCGTATGCATTTCGGATTAGATCGTCACGGAACAGTTCCGACTAAGAAAACCATAATGTGGGTACACAATTTCCAGGAGACTGGTTCAACATTCAAACGGAAATCATTCGGTAGACCTCGTAGTATCCGAGCACCCGAGAATATCGCAGCATTGAGACAAACTGTTGTCACAACATTATCACTTATTAAGCTGCGTCAATAAACAGAATTTTCTGCGTTGCGCCTCACACAATCCTTGACAATTCCACGAGCGACCTCTCCACAGTCAGATTTGGTGTGCTGTCACGAAATTTGGCATCATTGGGGTAGTACTTTTTTAAGTTGCAGAACGCGCGGGGACTATCACATCTACTCGCTATGTTGCGATGTTGCGCCACTTCTTGGAGCCCATACTCAACGAACGCGGAAACGCACCACTGTGGTTTTACTCGAGAAGTTCTGGAGTAAATATTATTAGGCCACCTCATTTCATTACATGGTGACATCTCTTCTCAGACTGGGTCCCACACCGGTCCCCTTATATTTTTCTGTGAGGACACCTGAAAGCTGAAGTCTTTGACTATTGAAGAATTAAAGGGCGCGATCGCAGCAGTACTAATGGCAATGACTCGATACGCAATGCGGAACTTAAAGTAAGGCAGCAGAAGTGTATCGTTTGTGTGGGCAAACATACCATCTTCAACATTGGTTGATGTCTAAATGGCAAGCGTTGCTCTGAACAGAATTTGTGTTGTACTTCTTCTGCTGTTTAGAAAAAGACAGATTGTATTGATAGACCCAGTATACAGCAAAAAAACTTGTGTAGTACAAGCCTGTAAAATAAATATTGATACTAATATGCAAGTGCATTAAAATTCTAAAGAACTTCTGAAATCCAACAAACCAGTGAAACAAATAATTTTTGATCTGTTTTATCAGGCTATTTCTTATATGAAAGAGAAGGTAATTGGAAATTGATTTTTGTATGTTGAAAAAACTCGCAGAGAAAGCAGAGAACTCAAAATGCCATAAGGAACCACCTGGCCTGTGTTGAGGCAAACTTTACAGTTCAAACCAAACCCCTTGCAGGCTCTTTGAAAAACAAAAAATAAAAATTTGTCTAATTTTGTCGTTGTTCAAAACTTGGAAAATAACACTTTTCTGCTGCGTCTACAAATATGCCATACACAGATTTTACGCAAGTAGAAAAGAACATTGACAGAATATGCACATATAAAACTAAAAGTTCTAATATGACAATGAAACCTGAGAAGAACTCTCCGAAAATTAACATATTTTGTGTCGTATTCTCAGCAAAGATTTAAGAACCGTTCCGACTCGATGAGGCTTTACATTAACGACGGATAAGCCGCTTGGAAAATGAACACCTAGCTTTTGAGTTCACTCCCCCCCTGAGATCTTCTGATCTCACACCTAACGATTTCATCTTGGGATTCTTAAAAGAATATATATTTACAAATTTAAAGTCATATTTTTAAACCATTCCGCACTTAAAAGATTATTATGACGTTTGAATATATGCAAAAAAAAATTAAAAATAAACCAATCTACCTATACATTCAGAGTCATTAATTATTATATTACAGGAAATATTAAAGATACATTAAAATTTTATTGCTAAAGAAGTTTTTATAAATATAAATTCACTTCTCTACCACTGAAGCTTAAAATGCTCCTACATATATTTTGTTAAAAAGTACAATTGTATAAGTAGACTCATGAACATAGTCTAGTGTCCCATAAAGTGAATATTTTGTTATTATTAATTCACATATGTAATAATTAATTTAATTCAGTACGATATAATCTGGATCCGTAATAGACCGCTTGTTCTGCATAATTGAATTTGTGGAAATGCTTTTGATTTTGGCTTTAATGCTTCTATTGTTGCTTCCTAGTTTCCTTTCTGAATTTCTGCTTCAAATAAAGTAAACCAGTAACTTTTTTAAATCCTGGATTACATTTCGTTTGGTATTACTTATAATATGACTAGAGTGCTGTGACTCTACTGTATCGGCACTTTGTAGTCTGCCCCGAAACCATAGTGCCATATAATATAAAAAATTCCAATTCCAATAGCAATATTTATTACAAAATGGTACAAACAAGAGAAACATAAAACGTAACCTTTCACAGTAAGCACTTGGAATCTCTTATCGATAATATGGAATCTCTTCTCTTTCTAAGATTATTTAAGTTTTGAGAACGACCTTTCTTCTGTACTTGTAACAGTAGCAGCGGAAGGAATGTTTCGGGACAAGTTTTATGCCAATATCTACAATCAGAATTTTATACGTTTTAATTTATGGAATCTTTAGCTCATCTTCTGGTTCTTAATTGTCAGTCATTATTAATCATACCTCATACACGTACAACACTTTTCGGTATTCTGCTCGTTGCTAATATTCCAGATCGTGGACCATTTTCAACAGATTTTCGGTCATCTTTGAATCGTTTATATCACATCATTGTTCACGCTGCATTCATTGTATCGTTATCGAAAGCCTTCTGAATCACTCGTATAGTTCCTGTGGATGAGTGTCTCAATTCTTCCAATTTGATTCACATTTACTGCTCTATTCGTTGGGTCATCATACTTTACATGTGCTCACTCACCGGTGTCTAACTCTCAATGGACCCAGACAGTAAAGTAGTTCTCGTATAGCATGCGCACCACAATCAATTCTCATCTGTTGCCAAGTTATATAGCGGCCGCCTAAACTATTCTCATTATATTAACATTGGCTCAATATCATTGAACAGATGTATATTTGGCCAAGTAATATGTGCCTAACTTCCAATGCTGTAATACTGCATAAAAAGGTAGTCTTTTGTCGATACACATTTTGATTTTCAAGAAACGGTAAAAAAGGTAGATTTCTTTTGAGGCTTTTTCACTGGTAATGAAGTTAACATTCCTTGTATAAATCATTTTAGAATCAACTTCTGCGCCTTCATTTAATTGTTTGCGCATATAATTTACTTACATTATATTTAGTAAGTATTTTGAAAGTAACAAAGTAAACTAGGGACTTTCTAAAGCACGACCAAGAGTTTTAAGCAGTATTTTCGGGTTAAACTTTCCAACAAATTTTTATTAGCAAACGTTTTCTTTAGCGAAAAAGTTCAGTAACAAAAATACAGAAAACGAGAGCCTAACTCTGACTAGTTCTTAACCACCCCATAAAAGAAATTTGAAACATGAAAACTAAGTGAGACCAAAGGGCTGCTGAACATGTTCTTTATTGATGTAGAATCAGATGACTATAACAAAGATATTTATGAAATACAAATTAAATAAAACTAGAAAACATAAACATACTTTATAATGCACGAGGCATCGGTATTTACTGCAACAAACCAATTCTGTGTGTAAACTGTGGAGAATGGCAGAACACCACAAGCTGCAGTAAAAGTAGGCATTCCAGCCAGCTGTGCTCTAAGTAGAGAACCTCATGCAGCAAGCTATAAAAGCTATAAATATTATCATCGCTTATATAAAGCTATTAAAAACAATAACAGCCATACTAACCTTCAACTAGCACCAACAAACGTAAACTCTAACCGCCAGCAGAGAACCTTTCCAAGTTTAACACACCAAAGGCATGATTACGCAAGTATATTCCGAAATATCGTAAACAACTCGCAACAAACACGGGAGAGAGGTAGCTACAAAAATACCAGCGTCATGCTCCGTAAATTTTCGGAGGAACTCAAAAATATGTTCAGCCAGTTTATTCAACAAAATAGCAGAGTTTTAAACATGATAACCGCATTGCTAAACAAAATGTCACAATGATGGCAAAGTTATTACGGGTAGTGCTCTGGAACGCCAATGAAATGGGTCAACATAAAGAAGAAGTAAAATTATTTTTGGCCCGTAACTTAACAGACATTCTACTAATAAACGAAGTTTGCTTTGCAGAATTCAGCTATTTTAAAATACGGTTCTACAAAGTATGTCATACAAACCATTGCAATATTACAGCGCGTAAAACGATCCATGATGAGAATATAAAGGACACCATCTTCAAGCCACTTTCATAAAATTTTACTGTACGCCAAATGAAGTCTCAAAGTTCCCCACGGGATCAAAAGTGAGCACTTTTAAGCTTACTTTAGATTGTAAATTTATAGTAGGAGGTGGCTACAATACCTTAAATACGCTAATGAGTTCAAAACTCACCACAACTACTGAGAGAATGTCAGCATAAGTTATCTGGGAGCGTAAGTACTTCTTTATCTAAATTTTCTGGCCAACTAACCTCACCAGAATCCTAGATGTACCGGATTTTTTCATAATAACAATAATTGTCTTCGATTTCCGTACGAAAACCCAATCGCAAACTCCATAACACTAATATAAACTTGTGTGAATATTAGCTATATAGAAAAAAATTCCAATTTCGTTCTCAAATTGAATTTCCAGGAAGATCTAAAACAAGCAATAAATTAAATGATTTCTATCTCGCAACAAGCGCTCCTACAATTTGCACCATGATATTAACATAAGGCGCATTTAAATAACATACATTTAAAAATAAAAAAAATAATAGCAACAGATAAGCGCTCTCTAACATTGTACGCAATTACCAACCGACAAATAAAATTAATTAATTAAGAAACAAGGTGAAAGCATACTTATCTGAGTATGATTATACAATTTGGAAATCCATTTAGAATATAAACAATTTTTCCAAATTTGAGAAAGTGTCCTTCATATAATACAGAGCCGGATATGGAAATTTAAGAATTATTAAAACAATCAAATGAAAATCGTTAGAGAATCACACCACTTACATTAAAAAAGTATCAGGTATAAATTTTGTAATAGAAAGAATGCTAATAGAGTTATCAAGGACAAGATTAGCTTTATTGATATATCTATTTCATACTATTCTGACCTAGTAGCATACATTAGTATGATATTAAAGCCCGATAAAGACACAATGAAAGTCATATAGACCGACTAATTTGTTCCCCCTGTCCTCCCCAAGGTACTGAAAAAACTAGTATTCCGAAGAATCAAGGAAGATTGGTAATAGCTAGTTGGATCCCTGATTACCAATTTGGATTTTGGGAAAAACACTCAACACCAAAATTATGTCACGGCATAATAAAAATAATAAACACGGCGATAAAGGACAAATAACATTGTATAGTATGTGTAGTATGACCAGTCATACTGCATAGTTTAATATAATCTTATTTATTTCAAGTTAAAATAAATAGTGAACGTCTAGCTTATATTCAGTACAAAAATACCACAGGAAAATGTTTTAGGTCCTCTATTTATACACCCTGTACAGGACAGATTTGCTAAGAAACCATAAAACCCCTCCCCTCGTAACAGCTGCTAGCTATGTACAAAACCTCCTAAATTAGCTTCAACTATGACTTCTCAAATGGTACATAAAGGTAAATCGCCAAAAATCTAAATGTACGACATTCACCATCCGAAAATGGTGCTCTCCATCTTTACAAGTTAATAATGAGACTATTCAAAAGAGTCCCGAAGTCAAACATTTTAGACAGCTAATTAACTGGCAAAGGACACGTCACTAAAAAACATAGACACAGATCTGAAAGTATGGCAACCAAGTTGATTAATAAAAAAAAGGTCAAAACTTCTCGTAGAAAAGAAGTTGCATGTTTCCAAGACAATAATGAATCCTATCTAGACTTCTGACGTTGAGCTTTGGGACTGCATCAGTAAGTCCAACACGAAAATTATTAAAAGACGCCTTTCAAAGGTTCTTAGAATGATCGTAGATACTCCCTGGTTTGCGTTAAATCACACCATCCACACTGACCTCAAATACCTTACATTCAAGATGTCAGCAATGAGTGAAGTAGCAAACATTATGATTAATTACTTTCACACATCAACCCTTTGTTGAGATCGCTTATTCTCAGTGTTAACAATAGAAGACTAAGGCGCTTCTAACCCATAGATATCAAGTACATACATAGCTGGGTATAATCCTCATCATAAGACATATTTTTCATTTTATTGCCGGTTGATATCTTCCCTTGCTTTCCTGACCTTGTCATTATCGCTTTAGTTATCTTTCTTCCTTGATTCTATAAACGTATGGATATCATCGCAATGAATTACTTTATAATTTCTGTGTAATTTATGTTCCTACTTCCGCCTTCTTCCATTTTATATACCGCAAATTGGTCTCATATAATCTAATGCCACTGTCCTTATTTTATCTCTTATTTGTTCACCATACACCCTAGTTCTCTTCCCCAAATTGCTCTTCCCTCTATACTCTTGTAAAAAATTACTTTCCTCGTCTGGTATGTTAGGTTTTTTCTCTATATTACTTGATCTTCTACAATTTGCTCTATTTTTCCCGTGAAGTTCTATTTACATAGATACTCTGTTCACACTTATAACCTTTGTCCTATATGTAAATCATGTTAGCCTTCTGATGGACTATTTTCATACCGCCTTTGTTTGTCGTGCTCTTCTTTTAATTTCTACAGCACATTTGTAATGCCTTCCTCATCTGATGTTGTAGTAAGTTGGTTATTGGGAAATATTTATCTTCTCGTTGATTTCCATGTCACATCTTAACACATTGTCATCTACTCTCTTTAAAGTTGTGCGCCTCGATGTTTTTGCTCAATTTTTTTTTCAAAAAGCTTGTATATATAATGCAATGAATGCTGTCAATGTAAAATTACACTTTTTGGTGCTAAAATGTTCCATATGTCCCCTTAAATTATTTTTCAATGCTGATAATAATAGTGATTCTTTAATAATTTTAAATTTATCCTCTTTCTTAGTTATTGACACCGCATATAATTTATTTCATTCTGTTGTTTCCAAATACCAATTAACAACTAAATACATTTTTCTTCTTGTATTTGTCTGCACTGCAAATTCTGCACTAATAATGTAATTTTCTAACTTATTTTCCCTTCCATTTTAAACGTTTTATTTGTTGCTGTATGTATGTTTATTTTAAGATGCTCATGTAGTTTGTTTGAAGTTACTTTTGCCAATTGTTTTATGTTTCTGATCTGTTTTAATTTATTTTTGATACTCTCCAATAATCATTAATTTTTACAAATAGAATTTTGTGATTATCTCTTTTGTCCATCGTCTTGTTCTTCCACATTTTCTCCTTTTTCCTTTTTTAATTTTATTTTTTCAAGTTGATCAAACTTAGCGTTACAGTTTGAGCCAGATTGGAGCTGCTGAATTGTAATGTTGAGTTATAGCTAAGGCAAAAACTCAAAGAAATTAAGAAAACTTTAGCTACATAATGAATTAAAAATCATTTCCTGGCAAAAATCAATAACAAATAAAGACACACAGAAGGTTTAAAAGGACATGACAAAAAAGGCAAGAAGAGAAGCGTATAAAACAAAAGTAATAACGAAGACAAAGAATGAATTAGATACAATAGTATTAATTGAAACCAAGAAACAGCAAGAGGTTCAAAAAAAATTACATTCAGAAGAGTAGTGGCAAGCAGAGTGCTAATATCAGTTAAGAAGAAATAAAATAGCAAGTCATAAAGGTAGTTCCTTGTTAAAAGGCAAACTTAAAATACAAGACCAAAATTTGACAATTGGTGTGAAATTGTGTGAATGTTCCTAAACAAATAGAAAAATCCGCAGTAAAATATGACAAAGATTTGAACAATAGTGTGCGGAGTAAGGAAAAGGGCGAAACGTTAGGAAGATTCAAAGATTAGATGTTCGATAGAAAAGCATGAGTTGATCCTTTCAATATTAGTACATCCATAAATATACATAAACACATTAAACACGAAGGCTCATGTTGACTATCAACTTTTATAGGATCAGAAAATGAAAGTAAAAAGTGAGAGAGCATAGATCAGAATGCGAAGTCGACCACCACCAAGTTATAAAAATGTGTGTCTGTAATGTAATTATTTTACTCTTAATAATAAACTAGATTAATTACATCTAACTTTTTTAAATAAAATTCAGACCCGAAGAATTTAAAAGCACAACTGTAACTTACTCTGTGATGTAATAAAACATAATCGTAGCTCATTTATAAAAATAGAATTTCCTAACCATAATTGCACTTCAACATTTTTTAATGATGTGCCTTATTTTCTGAAATTTATTCTCCAACCTTAGGTATAACTAGATTTGCAACTCATATTGTTGTAGCACAAAGTCTTTCACTTGCCAAAGTTCACTACTATTTATAGAAATTGCAGAACCTTTAGAAACAAGTTATATTGTATTAAACCTTTTATATCACATTAATCATAATATAATCAGAAAATTTGAAAACTATACGATCATGTCTGTCCGAGATTTTGTTATATCGTCCTTAGATATGAAATCTGGAGGAAATAGTGATATGTGTAAAGTAAACATAAATATGTTTTCGGCCAATTAGATGAGGCATGTGTATCTTAAACGGTATAAGAAAGCCTCCTCGTGGATACATTATCAACAAGTTAGCAAATTAGAAAGAGGACATACTGTTGGTTCAAATAGAGGAGGTGTTTTTTTACAATAAATCGGTCGAATAATTGGTCGTTACAGCAGTATTTCAGTGGAAAAAAAATTTGAAACTGGCGAGTCGAAGGACAATCAACCGTGAGGCTAGTCATCTTTACAGGTTTGTGATTACAAACCATAGCGCGATTTTAAGTGCCTTAGCACAACATTTGTGGACCATTACACGATTTCGGTTCAACGTCAATTACTCGTAATAAAACACTCCGACATCTTTTGATGCGACTCCCACTGACTTCTCTACACCGGCAATGAAGATTACAGTTAGCAACGGAAAGGCGTTTGTGGATATATAAGTAGAGTAGAATCATCTTTCTGATGAATCAGGATTTATTTAAACCAAAATAATGGTCGAATATTAATGTGCCGTTGGCGCAAAAAGGGAATAATATCCTATGAGGTATACAGCACCAACAATGGGTATTATGGTATGGAGAGCTATCAATTATGATAGCAAGTCATCTCTAGTTAGAGCTAGAGGCGGCATTAGCAATCAAATCTAGGTACATCGATGTGATCCCACAGCCCGTGGTACTTTCTTTCCTTCAGAGGGTTCCTCAAGCAAGGTTTTAACAAGATAACGTTCGACCACGTATGATACGTAACACACTAAGCTTCCTTCAACAAGAAAAGATTGAAAATTTTCTCATAGCTGGTCCGACCATTTGACCTTTTTTTGATATTATTGCACGAAGAGTACAGAAGTATCCACATCCTCCAAGGAATCTGGCTGAATTATGGGAGCATGTCAATAATAAATGGAATGCAGTCCATCAGGACACCATTCATTCATTGTTTGACTATATGCCAATAAAAATAGAGGCGGTTACAAAAGCTCAAGCTGAGAACATACATTAGTGAATAAAAGAAAATGTTTATAGGCAAATTGTTGCAAATTTAATCATTTATTTGTTTTATAGTATTGAATACATCTGCAAAGTTTCAGTGGTTGATTTGATTTCCTTCTTGGTGCTGCAATTTCAATAAACAGTATTGTAAGATGAGAATTTTAAAAATGAATTATAACAAAAACTCTTTTGGAGCACGAGGCTGCTGCAATTTATTGTTATAACTATGTTGCAGTTATCGGAAAGTATAACCGCTAGTGCAATACTAAAGTTGTTAATAACGTAACCGTACCTTAATTTGAGGTACGCCAGATGTTAATAGGAGCATAAATGTATTCTACTTTTAAAAATACAACCGAAGGCCGTGTTAAAGATTCAACTGGTTCACGCCTACTAAAGAAAACTCAATTTAAATTAGAATAACAGTTTGAGCGACTTTCTTTCGTGCTGTATATAATTATAGCCTTCCAAACAAATTGTCCTTCATGCCTCAATTACGTAAACCTCTAAAACTTACTGCCACACCATAAACCAGGAATCGCTTACATTCGATACCCAAGTTTATGTTTCCTACCCCATCATAAAACTGCGTATTCCTGCTAACGAGCTGTTTGAACGAACATATTAAGGTTAATTGCGGCGAATAAATTGAGCCAATTTGCTCTCTATGGGAGACGTCACATTCGAAATCATTATCCGCATGCTGTTGCTTTGAGGAAATAATTAGACACGGCGCATAACTTCGCGATTTTATTTTCTAAATTAATTGAACATGCTAATCAGATCGCCAGTATGCAGCGCCATTTATTAATCAACCCGCTTTTTGCAGTTAAGCGCAAATATAATTAATAAGGATATAGCCGTTGCTTTAGTTATTTTGAGACAGCGAGGCGCGAAGTGGATAAAACAAGGCTGCATAAAATGTTCGCTATTAGTGGATATCACGTATAAATTAAGCAAATAGCGCAGGCTTTATGTGTGTACAGCTTCCACGTATTATAATTGCAACAGCCCTTCAAAGCTTCAATATCCGTAATTAATTCCATTGAGAGAGGGTTAATAAAATCAAATAATAGACCGTAATTGTGCGATCAAACAAAGTGAAATAAATTCATGTTCTATTTAATTTATCGGAGTGATTTTGAACGCTTTATTCCAGTTAATAATTTTTAAATAAATACGTCGTCCAAAAATATATAATATGGTGCTTCAGTTTTGGTAGTCATAGTCCAATATTGAACAATTTTTTCATTTAATGTAATTTAATCAACAGTGCCCAAGACGTTTAAGAGTAAAATTTCTATTAAACTTCACAAATTCAACATATAACCCCCAAGTATTCATAGTTTCACCGGTCTCCCTAAGTTTTAAAATTTGCAGAATGAGAACGATGCACATACATGTTCAAACAAATTTTTTTTACAATTTTTAGTATACTTGCGTTTAAGGTTTGAACCAAGTCTTACCAAAACTATTATCATATTGTAACCCCTACTGATTGGTCTAAGACAACTTCCTCTGAGAAATAACAAGCGAGTTGTTAGTTATGCTGTATAAACAATATGACGTTTATAATTAGCTTTTGCGGTAAATTGTGTAATTCCAAATGTTCAGACCTTCTATTGGAATTTTGTAGAGATCTAGATGACATTTTTAAAATGTTTCTATATACTGCAATTCAGTAATTCAGTAGCACTTAATATCATCAAAGTTAAAATGTCACGGACAACATAAACAATTCTATTTAGCGACAAAAAACGTTAACTACAGACAACGTAACAGAATATATTAGGGCTTTCAAAAATGATTCTCACTCTTTGAGATTCCAATTGTATTGCAGTTTGGAATGTTCGTCCAGTACTCTGTGTAAATAGATGATAATGTCGTGATGCTACTAGAAGGCATTGCTAGAACGCAATAAAATAAAATGTAAAAAACAAAAGTAGGCAATGATGGATAAAAGGAAGTGACTACTTCAGACATTTATAGGAGGTCAGTAGCTGTGTGTGAGAACGGAGCACCGAGTCACAAACTGTGTCTCGTTGAATATAGAGCTAGCTTATTGCGAAGCTTGCCACAAATATAGCATTTACTAGAGGATAAGCGTACGCGAAAATGGAAAGGCTTTTGTACGCATAGCGCATACCTATGGAGCACCGCATACTAGATAATACATGCAAAGCGTCTTACGACTTGCCACTCTTATGTGTACGAAGACGGGCGGAACGCACACAAGAGCAACGGCGAAATTTTTACTGGAGACCTGCAATAATGCACAAAGAATACGACACTAATCAGAGAGCGATTAGACGCAAAATGGCAGCCGATGTTCGAAGATAAAACGCAAAAAAATACCAGTGCACAACAGCATTAAGGCAGATGGAACGTTGAAATTTTTATAACTGCGCCGGCCGTCTTCAAAAGCATCTTCAACGCAAATTTAGAACTTAGCATCTTCTTGGAATGTTGAAAGATCCAAACGGTACGGTTTATCCCAAAACTGCAAAAAGAAGATCCAACTGACCCCAGCACCTTCCGCCCAATAAGCTTGCTACCAGTAGTTTTGAAAGCGTTGGACTGAATCGTAACAACTCGTGTAGAATACGTGGTTTCCACGAATGATAGTACAGTTTTCGCGCGGTTAAGTCAACGACTGACGCGATCGCGTATGCGATCTCTGAGGTATTGCAAGAAGGTACTGCGCGCTGACAGCGTTAAATATCTTCTCTTGCTAATAAAACACTACTTTTTCGAGGGAGTAACAAAAGTCGAAACGGAAACGGAACCGCAATGCGGCAAATAATGAGGAGGTGCCTCCAGGATTTGTGCTCTGGACCGGTACAACTTCAAAGTTTGGTTGTCGTAAGGATGGAGGATGATGGAGCTCGTAAACGACACCCTACTTTTGATTCGGGTGACAAAATTCAAAACTTCAAAGGCGTGCGGAAATGAGGCACTCGGGGCGCTTAAAACGAATACTGAAATTCAGGTCGGAAAAGACTGGCGGGATGTGTTTCGGGGTGCGACACCAGATCAAAAAAACCCGACTCTCTTGTTCAACGACGAGCATATCTACTGCAAAGATCACATCTCGTTCCTTGGCTTTCGTGGAAGAGTCATATATGCGCGGTTTGTGTCGAGGGGAAATAAACATTCCACCAAATCCGCACAGCGATGCGACTCTTAGAAAGAGCAGTGCTACCGGTGATGTACGTAGCCAAAATATAGACGGAAGGGTGCAAAATCAGAGGGAGTATGCATTTGTTTAGTGTATAAAGAATACAGCGGTTAAGGCCGTAGGTGCTCGTAGCATCGTAACTACCGAAATAACATTAGTATTGAGCCAATTACCACCTTTCCATTTTATTTTGTCGGACGCGGCTGACAACCGGACCGGAGCATCAAATTTAAGAACAGCTATAATATCCGACAGAAAGTCAGCCCTACTTGTTCTTATAAGCATGAAGGCGCCGACAAATTTACAAGTCAAGGTTTAAAGCCTTGCAAATTCCGTGCTCATATTACGGGTGGATGGGCGTACGGGGGTGGAGAAAATTGGAGGCGGTGTGAGGTGCAAACTCTTAAATATTAAGATTAAACCAAAGATTAGACTTCGGCGTAGATTAAAGTAAATTAGTCTATTTCATTGTGTAGAATGGTCAAATGTTAGGAGGACTCGGAGACATCAGCAGTTTGCCCTGAATCGGGATAGATTTTAGAAAATTGAGCATTGCGAAATTCAGGCTCAAAAATTAGGGCGGAGAATTAGCCATCTTGAAAACCTGACATGTTCTGTATATATTTAATCAATAAATCGTATGATGGAACGTCTGCTCCCTTATGAAACATTACCAGTGAGAAGTACTACGAGTTAATAAAGCCATTTCGCCATGAGCAATGGAGACGAGGCACGACTACACTTCGTTTTGCGCAATAACGAGGTTCCGTTAGTTGTCTACAAGTGGTGTCATATTACACCCAAATTATCCTTTACAGTAGCTTCACGTAAATTGCCGAGGCAATAACAGAAATACATAGATATGAAGAAAAATACTTCTAATTAAATATATACTTATTCTTCCCAATCAAAGTGGAAGTCCTAAAAAAATCACTATTTCAAGTACCTTTACAGTTTAATAAAGGGCATCATCAAGCGTCATCTTTGATAGGAAGTGCCAAAAAGACTAGATAGCATCAGAAAGTCGTAAGTGTAATTGGCACTTACAATCAGAACTAATATTTTGAGTAGCTTTTAACGGTAGATGATTAAAATGAATGTACAAAACTTTATTTTCTCTCCTCAATAATCACCTGTTAGTTCTCATCTCAACTAGCCGTATTAAGACCGAAATTGTAGTTTGCATTTCAAAACACTTGTCACTCGTGTGGCCAGTGGTATACTTATGATGAAGCAGCGGATTTTATTGCAGTTACACTGCTTAAAGAATCAAATGCGGATAATTTACACCCCAGACTCTGTTTTATGTTTACTGTACAGTTTTTTGGAACATTAAAGTGTATTTCAGCAGTGCTTCCGCAGTATGAAAGAAAAACTTGTCGTATGACTAAGAGAAAAAGGAGAAATTGCGATACAAAAATAAAAAATAGTTAATAACAATACAAGAAAACTTAATTTACATGAAGTCAAATTCAAAACTACATCGATCATTTCTCTTTTAAGGGTGTTATGCATAATCAAAATTATCACTTTAACTATGAGTGTCACACGTAACTCAGAATATAGTGATTTAATTGTTGATTAAGCGTAGAACTGCTATTGCATATGTGTACAATAGACATATAACAAAGCTAACAAAGTGATGCAACGCAACTTTATTTTAGTAATTTATAATGTTCTTTTTCTAAAAGCCAGTGCACTTTTTTGACACTTTCACTGATGCCTAACCCCCTCCCTGTCCCCTGAATAACAGAAACGGTTAAAAAAACATATAAGGCATTTCAACAAAAATCATTTCATTTATTCGAAATATTCTCCGCCAGCAGAAATACAATTTTTACGTTCAAGAAGTGTACAAAATATTTTTTTATGTCGCTGATTGTTATGGTATTGAGATTGCTCATTGTTTATTGTCAAGTGCAGCTTAGGAAACAGAAAATAGTCCCAGAAGACCAAATTTGGTGGACACGGGGGATGCTAAATCACAAAAATTGTTTTTTGGTCATAAAATCAGTGTTAATTGGTGAACACTGAGAGAGAACGTCAATCAATGTGGAGCAAACTTTCTTCAGACCAGTGAGTATTTCAAGTTCCATTTCCATGAATCTCACCAAAAATTTTTTCGAAATTCTCACGGAATCACGCACACTTTCTTCGGTCATCGTATTAATTGATAAATAAATGCGTCGTATCTTGGGTCTAGAAAATGAAATATCATGAAATTTTCGCAGATTACTCAGAAAGGTCAGGACTACGTAAATCATCAATTTAGTTTAAAAAAGGTTATTTTTAGGACAGAGGCTGTAAGAAATCTCAAAAAGTGCTAAATACAAACGTACATATAAACAACAAATTGATGGATTAGAAAAAAAAAGTAATGACAAGAATATTTTCAGGCTTTACAGATCAGTTGTTTAGAAAAAAAAAGGTGCTAATAATCGATGCTTTGACCCTTTTGAAAAGATCGATAAAAGTGTAGCGTTAACAGAATAATATACGGGATACCGAACAAAGAAATTGAAATTGAATTTTAAAGTTATCTTTCTGATTCAGATCCCTTCTTAATTATAAGAAAACTCCGATTCGACATTGTAAATGGCTGCTTTGAATATTTCGAACCTTCTGGAAAGAAATTAAAAAGATGAAAACCCGCAAAACCAATTTCGTTGGGGTTAAATAAGATCGAGTTAAAAATAATAAAATTGAGGTAAATAAACCTCACCGACAAGCGCAAACCGAATAAAAATTAAATTAGGTTAAGAAGTAAACACAAAATTATTAAAATTATAATAACAAATGATTTAAGGAGGAAACGACGTCAATCGAGAGTAATGACTCTTGCAGAAATTAACATCCTAATGATACCCATAAATTAACATTAAATTACATAATAGTCGCTTAAAAAAGGATCCACTTCTGGCATGCCCCTCCTAACGGAAGACAAAAATAGCCATTCGTGCTCATGTGATCAATGCACACATTATATAAAAAATTAAAACGTCCTTCTTACGAACTGCTACGTACTAGCCAAGTTAAATGAAATCGTACTTGAACTACAACCTTGTAGTTTTGTTGATTCTGTATGCGCAAATATTTTATTTATCTTTATAGCCTCAGCCAAACGTACAACTCGCATATTGGTTCTGCTAGCGACATAAACATTAACAATACAATAACAATACAACGGAAACAAGCCGGACAAGCACTCAGAAAAACACTCCACTGTGCTCTTAACAAGTTTTTTAAATACAAATCGAAGACTCAAGAAATTCAGAAATGGAACTTTAGCTTTATTAATTCCCCTTTAATTGCCCAATCTGATATATACAAAAAATTATTAAATGCCTTCATACGGGATGGGTAAAGAGTAAGTAGGTATTAAAAATTGATAAAGTCCACATTTCTGTATATAAATAACAGAAATATTTAAATGCTAACGTAAGCAACGGAGACGTCAACCAGTTTCTTCAAAAGGCCGGGAATTGGTTTGCAGAATTTGTGCTTCCAAATCCTCTAGTGTGCGAGGCTTTGTTCTCTCACAGGTAAAAATTACATGGGCTGAGATCTGAACTGCTTGGGTGCCGTTCATTGGTCCCAGTTACGTGTTTTGAAAATACTGGTCTAACCACGTACACATAGTAAGAGTAAAATAGGGTGGTACGCCATTCTAAACGAAAACAGTCACCGTGGGCCACATGTAATTTTCAAGCATTCGTATGTAGGGGTCTGCATTCAATGAATTTTGTTGCTCGTTCCGCAACAATTCAGGCCAGTCTTCTTAATGCTAACTTAACCATTTTGTGGTCACATTCTTCAGGTTTTAGCTTCTGTATTAAAGGGAGATTCCATGGTGGAAATTCAGTTCTTTATGCAACACCATATGCGCTGTGTCTTATTAGTCCATAGAAGAGTTGAGCGATGTGTTGCTTCTCCACAGATCGGATCGAGATGTCAATGGGGCGCCACTTCTTGCATCGCCCACCGAGCGGTCTTCAGCTTTACATGACACTTTTTATTGTCTACAAACGTAGTGCGGCATTCTTCTCTCTTACTATATGCCACCATCTGTGCACAAGCACAATGGAATCCTGCACTTCAGAGCGTGCTGAGATCTTAACTCGCTTCTAATTAGTCAAGTAGTCACCCATCTTTGTTTACGTTGCCGCTTGTATATTTAGAGCCTGTTTTTATCACGACTCCAGTGATACTACAAAATCTATAGCCAATTTTTAATGCCCAGTTATTTTTCATCCATCCTGTACTTACTAAATAAAGAGATAATTAATAAAAAATTTGTAATATGTTATTGTTATTTATACCTTAAATGTCAACGTTATACAAAAAAAATAAAAAGAAAACGGTAACTGAAACTGTGGCCACAGAATATTTTAGTTTTACTGAATAATAAAAATTTCGCGCAGGTGAGCTGCAAAAATTAATTCGCCCCGCAAACTATTCAATCAACGCACCGCGGAGGACGTAAATTGTATTTCCTGATTGGAAACTGCAGAGTTGGGCGGGGAAAACTATTTCAGCGCTGACGCACGAGAAAGCAAACGTTCGAAATCGGGACTCCTACATAATTGAGCTGCAATATTCGATTATAGTCTTAACTGGAAAATTCTCCGCTTGCGCCAAAGAAACCGCAAGTCATTACTATTCCCTATTGTATTGTTCAAGAAGGTAAATACAGCAATTTTCAGTAATTTGCCTTCGCTATTGTTGCGAATCGCGGAACGACTTTTCATGGAACAAAAAGCCCGGCGCCTAGTTTCAGGAACGCTTGCGTAGCTCTGAATTATTCATCGCGCATTTGGGATTCAATCGGAGGAAACATCTTTAATCACCGCGAGTCAACAGCTGAAACCCTTACCTTCAGCGACGCCATGTCCGAAACGGATCTGTGCGTCTGGATCGTCTCCAGCTGATCCAAGCACCAGTCCAGCTCCTCCATCGTTTCCAAAGCCAGCTTCATGTAAGCCTCATCTGCAACAGGACCTCCATGTCAAAAACGATACTCTGATACTGCGTGATTCATCGCGATTAATTGCCGGGGCGATCGCGGAAATTATTGGCGCAATTACGGCAGGTAATTTAGGGCTTTTAGCAGCGCCCAACTGCAGGTTCGCCGCAAATTACACATCGCGCGGTTGTGCGCTGTCATACAATGATAATTGGCAATATTGAGCGAAGCGCTTAATTGTCCAACAGTTGTAGAGATAGAAATTGATTTTCATTTGAAAGTCGGGAATTTTTTGGGGTTTTCGGAAGAGTGGCAACACAAAAAGCGTTTCGTGCTACGCGTGAGCAACGTAAACGATTTATGTGCATTGTAATTGTTTAGACAGCCGCGTTGTACTAATTGGCAATTTTTAGAATACACGACGTCAATATGGTAAAACCTCCTGGATTTTGTTGACGCTATATACGAACAAAACAAAGCAAGTAGAATTTAAATGAGTTGGCATAGCGTGGTGTTAAAAGCAATCACTATAAGCAAATACTTGAATAAAGACAACGGTAAATAGGACCTCATCTAAAATAAGTGCAGTTTTCCATTTAAAAAGGAATCATAGTACGTTCTGTTCTACAAAACAATAAAGACAAAAAATAAACTTTGCCCTCAGTTGCAAAAACTCAAGTCACCAATAAAAAAAATACCATACAAATAAACTTTTGCCTGACAATTTGCACGTAGTCGTCGTGTCCGCGAATCGCAATACAATTTAGTCATGTATGTACTTTTGTTATAGTATTTCCCCATTTCATTTTTATGCAAATCCGACGCAGTTTCAAACTAGAGTTACATTTTTCTGTTAACACCCCCTTCCCCAACGTAAATTAATTTAATACCTTCAGATTTTGCTTCTTCCGTATATTTTTACATACTTTACGTAAGTTTTTTTTGAGTAGTAGGAAGTAGGCTCTTATTAAATTAAGGTAAGGAGGTTAACTTAAACTGTAGTTACTGCCATTAACAATGCCACAATGAGGTATTTCCTAAGCGACAAAATATGCTTTAAAGTGGGTCAAAAATGTCGAAATTTCAATAAAACCATTTTCTAGCTTCTAGTATCATCTTAACAAGTTCCATCATACCAACAAATAAATAAAAGTCATAAGGAGCCACTTTTCCAGAATTACCATACTTCCAAGCCATGCAATTTAAAAATGTTTAATTTTTATGCTAGCAGAGAAACTAAGAAAACTTCAGCCGCATATTTAATAGAAGTTACCAATCTAAGACCAATCTTAGAACTCGTTTAGAATTGCTGATTAATATACGCTAATAATACTTGTGACTGTATTACAGTGTTGTAGGTTTGCGGTTTTATAATAAAAATTAATTTTTACGCCGCCCATAAACATAAACTTATTCCCAATAGGAAAAGTCTAGAAAAATTGACTTTATGTCAGCCCTGCCATTAGACTTTGTAATAGTTTCGCTCGCGCTCTTATTCATCTACGTGTGACAACAAAACATAAACAAATAAACTATACGTAGATTAAAGCAAGAAGTACGTTGTAAACAGCCATTTATAATTGTTTTTCTATCCGTAGGTCTCTCTTCTGGTGCACTATTTATGATTAACACAGCGTAATGGTATCTTCTCGTGCTGCATTCTATTACCCTCTTTGTTATTTTCTCATCAATTGTTCTTATTATATGTCCAACCCAATTTTGTTTAGTTATGTATTCAATTATGTCGTTTATTTCATTTTGTTGCCTAACAGCTATCACCATTTCCCTATCTCTTAACTACTTAGAATTTTTTCCTTCATTACTCCTTATGCTCGTCTTATTTCATAATTATTTTTTTGCAGATACAACATCTGAGGGATAATGGTTTTTATTGTTTGTTTTTTTCAAAATATCCGGAAGCACAGAATGCGTGAGAATGTTCCGAAATCTTTCGGACCAGTTTTACTCTACAAAAATTTGTGTTTCTATGAGAGAAGCGCTAAAAGTTTCCGGTTCGACTATATTCAAGAGAAAAATAGTATAGTTATTCTTTAGCAGCAAATTTAGTCACGGCTCAATACTCGATTTTCAACGTTTTGCAAAACGCAACTCAAGTCGCTGAGAAAAATCGGCACTGGAACTTTTACAAATGTTCAACCAAAGATGATGCTCTCTGATATTACGCTATTTTGCTTCTATTATTACTAAAATATAGTCAGGCCGGAAACTTTTGATAATTACCTCGTATTTATATTGGTAATTTCCATAGAGTCGTTTTTTGTGTTAAATATTTCCGTTTTATTACCATTCATCCTTAAACCTATTTCTTGTAATTTTGTACTTATTGTCAGTTCAAATAACATTTTTTGTAGTTCTTTATCTTCGCTATTTAAAAATACTTTATTTGGGCATTTTAAGGTAGTTGGTATACACATAAACCGTCTACATTAATCCCCAGTTTTCACCAATATTGGAAGTTACCAATACCATATTAAATAATATAGATAACATGTAGCTCTTTTGTTGATGTCCTTCCCTCTTCTACTACAAATTTGTGTATCTTTAATATTATGTTTTATTTTTTAAAGTAGCTTTTTTGTTAAAGTCTTCTACTAGCTTGGTACAACAGATGTTTATTTGATATGTGTCTGTTGTCTTCAATATATGATTGCCGACATAATTTCCAAATTATACTTTTTGCAATAGTAGTTGTAATGATTGTCTTTAATAAAAAGTCTGCTTATTTTAATTGTTTAATTGTCTAGATAGACTGTTCATATTTGTATGTGATAGAAAATGAAATGATAGATCTGCAGTTTGTTAATTTTCTAATTCCACCTTTTCTTTTTCGAATACATCGATTCATGAAATGCGATAAATTCTTTTGGTAATCTTTTACCTTCATATATCAGAGTTTTTATGGTAATTTTATCTCTTTTTAATAATTCCTGAAGTGTTATCTCTGGAGTCTCCAGCATTAACCATTTTCTTTCGTTATGCTTTTCTTCTTTGTAATATCGTTTGTCTTATTTCAAGTTTGAATTTTCTATAGGTACTTTTATATCGTCGTGATTCTACACAATCTCTTTGTATAATTTTACCATTACATAATTTTGTATCGCCTTATGAATTTATTTAATTCTGCATATACAATTGCACTAAATTTTCCTATTCCGTCTTTTTTTGCTATTCTAAGTTTTCTTGCTGATGTTTTTGATAATATTACTAAATTTTTAATAGATTTAAAATTTTATGATCTATTTCGATCAAAAGTATTTTACGTTTTCCCCGTTTTTCTATATTCTTCTTGCGACAGTGTATTGACCTATTTGTTTCTAAATTTCCTTCCCATTAATTTTCGCCTTTATAATTTAGTGTTTATCTTGATATCACAAATTGGTTAATACGCAGCCGTCTTAAGTAATGATCTTATGTGAGAACTTTGTATAATTTATTTCGTTTCTTGTCTTTGCATTGAAAACCATTGAAGTAAATTTAGCTGTTTCATTTTCTTTAGCAAAATGCTTTTGGCGTATAAGTAACACGAATGCAGAAAGTCTATAAACACTTTATTAGTAGTCATATTCGTGTGTATCCTAAGGATATTTGGTTATTTAGCGTCTAAGTCCACTATATTGTATGTATACTGTGTTTTATTTTGTATAATAATTTTTGTAACGCTTCCGAAAAATTGTTTAATAATTTTTTCACTAGACAAATGTGATTTTTAAATTTAAAAAAAAAAAACTATACTTGCTTCATTACAAGGATGGAATTCCATTTACGTACAACAAAAATCGTCAGCCATCTCCATAGAAAGTCCCACTCTAATGTGCATTATATGCAATTAAAAAAAACTTATAATTTGGCAACTACAGTTCGCAATTTTCGTACAAAAAATATGGTAGTAATAGTGATTTCAATTCATCAACTGTGCAGAGATTAATTAAAAAATTCAGGGAGACTGGATCACAATTATTGACAATAGATACTCTGGCCGCCCTTCAACAAATCGTTCAACACAAAACATCGAAGCAGTTCGTCAGAGTGTTGCTGAGAGTTCAGGAACATCAATTCGGCTTTCTACAGCGTATTCTCACGAAAAATTTGCAACTTTATGCTTACAAAGTTCAATTGACTCGAAAACTGAAGCCTACAACACAGCTAAGAAAAATGTATTATAGTACAACAAGTGGACGCTGATTTTTTAGGAAAAAACCATTTTCAGCGATGAGGGTCATTTTAATCTTGAGCGCTTCGTTAATCGTCAAAATTGTCGCATTTGGGGTTCAGAAAATCCGCGAGCGATTGTTGAGCAACAAATGCATCCACAACGTGTCACTGTTTGGTGCAGATTTTGGACTGGAGGCATAATCGAGCCATTTTTCTTCGAAAATATGGCTAGTCAGGCAATAACAGTTAATGGTGCGCGCTATCACAACATGATAATCCAGTTTTTTGTGTCTAAATTGCAAGATATGGATGTAGACGACATGTGGTATTAACAAGACGGTGCCACATGCCATATAGCCCAAGAAACAATTCAATTACTGCATCAGTCATTTCCTGGTCGTGTAATTTCCCGTTTTGGTGATCAGAATTGGCCGCCCGGATTATGCAATTCAACGCCTTTAGATTTCTTTCTTTGGGTTTTTTTTTAAAGTCTAAGGTTTATGTCAACAAGCCCACGACCACCTACATTTTGAAGGAAGAAATTAAGCACTGTATCAACGATATTCAACCACATTTATGCAAAACGGTTATGGAAGATTTCAATAAAAGAATGCGTATGTACCACTAAAGCGGTAGAGGCCACCTACCCAGTATTCTATTCCATACGTAACCCTATATTATGAATCAATAAAAAATTACAATTTTGAATTAAAAACCCGTTTTCTATAAAAATTACTTCTTTCGTGAATTTTTGAACACCCTTTATAAAAAGAATAACTTTTTTCGAATACTTTTGGACGTTTTACATGTTATAAACAACGTAAAGGAACGTCAAATTCAAATTCATCGTATATGGTTGCGCAACAAGACCTTAGCAAATGGGGAAAAAATCAAAAAGGTCTACACTCATTCTAGTTTCAAAACCATGCTCTCCGTCAGACTTGGATTTTGGCTACTGATCGTTAATTATTAATCACGAAGAGACAATTAAAGTATTTGGTATCTGAGTCAACGTATAACGACATGGAAAATTTGAAAAACAACCAAATTATTTTTAAATGACCTCTAGTTTTCTCTTATTCGTGGTATTCAGCTCATTATATGTGACCATACCACTATTTATTAAATTATTCTTTGCATGTATTAATTTATTTAGATACGATTTATACATTATTATTATTTTTATTTATTTATATTTTTTTAGCTTTCTATATCAATTTATTACTTACTGTTATTTGTACGCTTATTATTCCTTCATATGTGCTGAGGAAGAAGAAAGCCGATTTAGTACATTTACCATCATTAATGATGGTAAACCGAAATTAACCATTCAAACCCGCTAACGCTATTATATAAAAGTTGTCGTCCTCATTATCACCGAATACAAGAAAGTGTTCCTTTAGAAACTCGACTGCTGACTGTCTGATCTGTATTACAAAGCGGTTATATGGTAGGTTCTAGACCAAAGATAGAACAGAAACACAGCTTTCAATAGCGCATAGACCATTACATTAGCAGCACCATTCGGCCATACTACCGACCCCTGATTAGAAAAATCCACCAGTGTGTGGAGCATGTATTTCGTTGAGTTTCTGTATTTCGATTCCATCCTAGTCTTCAGGAACAATAGCCTTGTGATGTTAGTACTGAGTTGTTTTCATCTGTATTTTATTGACTCAGTGCCAACACAGCGTAACTACCTCTGTACTCATGGTCACAGTAGAACTCAGCATGTCACGACCGTTATGATCAGCTTAAAGTATTCAATCCCACAGGTTTATATTGGAAAATCATGCAAGTCACTAGAGTATATGTCGAGGTATGTACGGGGCCTTTGGGATTGTGTTCGATAGGTAACTGTGGCAATTGATGTCCCTTATTTCTGTTTTTCATAATGTATCTCACTGACGTATATTGATGCAATTCGTTTGCTTTAAGATCTTTTAATTGCTTTATATAAATATTATTATATAGGAGAGTACCTCAAAAAGTCAGAAAATGGCACTAATCTTCGTTAAAGCATACCCTATATACAAGTATACACTTCCATAATTTTCCGGCAGTCGTTTCAAAGAAAATTCTGCTACATAATACACAGACCCAATCAAAAGCCAGCTTGTCTATTGGAAGATCCGCAACGACTTGCATCGCGGTCTACGTCCACTGTTAAATTCGGTCATGGGTGAGCACATTAAGAAAAAAAAACTCTCTTGGGGTCAATTCGATCCGACAACCAAAGTTCAGAAGTAAGTCGCTCTAATTACTGCACTAAATTACCTTTCCTCATAAATTCTCAATGAATTCTTCATACATTTGAAGAATTTTTCTCCTTGATTTAGGGATATTCTTGTTTTCAACGATGATTATTTTCATCCAGTTGAGTTATACATGTTCTGACTGATTAATGCTGATGTTGCCAGGAATATTTTTAGATGTTTTTAAAAATTATTTCACCTTAAATATGAGAAATAATGAAATTACTGGTGTCCACCTTTTGCTGATGCAAAGCTTTCAAGGCGCAGAAAATTGTCTAAAAAAGCAAATCGAAAAATAATTTTTTTCCAATTCAATTTTAATAATGTTTCTATTACTTTATCGGAGTTTCCATATTGTTATTAGATTGGTCTTTCATTCATGACACAACTCATTCTCCCATCCCGACTCCTTTGGCAAAGAAAAGCGCATATTCTCCATTATAATTCGAGTCCCGAAAAATGGTCAAATTAATTATTATATTTGTAATCAGGATCAAAATTCTTTTTGCATTTTGCATATAATATTTTAGTCACACCCCCTCCTTAAGAGGAACTTTCTACGAAAAATAGCTAGCGATCTTTGTTGAATTTGTTACATTTAGTTTTCAAAAAGCACTACTAAAATACAACTACCAAACTGATTTGGATTTATTCCAAATAAATAATTTATATGCTAGTTACCGTATAGAATTATTGCGAGGTACTATAGCGTTAAGAACTTTCAGTTAAAAGCAAGTACATTATAAACTCGAAGAGTAATGTGTAATTCTGGACTGGGTTATCGTTGATCTAAATTTAAAACTTGCTCATGTAGAAAACAAAAAATGTAATAGCATTAACTGTAGATTTAACTTTTGATAGGGAAATTCCAGTGCCGGCGCTAGTACTTACGCAACGAAATAGCCGCCTTTAGAATGCAACATTTTGAAGTGGAGTACTCTTAAAATCGCATGAGATGGGATAATTTAAAAGTGTTATAAAAACAATGTATAGAAGGAAGTAATTTAAAAAAGTTTTATGGAAACAGTGTGGAGGATTAGTAACTAATCGCTTTCTGGAGCCCCCCGAAGATTTAAAAATACAATTATATATTTCTGGTAGAGTAAATTAATAAATAAATTGGGAATAAAAACGAGAATGCCATACAAATTAGTGGTATTCGAATTTATAAGCAGCGTTTGTCTAAAAATTAGTTTCATTATAAAACAAAGTGAACCGACATCAAGTGGTACATTTTAATGTACTCTTTATTAATGAAATGTAGTTTGAAGTATAGGAATGTTTTAAATTCGTACTATAATTTGACTAAAGAAGACTTAAAAGAGGTAATTACTTTGCGTGTCTGTATTATTGCATCGTTAATTGTAAAAATAGCTCTAAAAGTTGCATTAATGTTTGAAAAAACATTGAAATAATTTATGACAAACAAAAACTTTGACTGAAGAGAACATATAACAAAATTCAGGAATCAAACTGGATAGTCTGCGATAAAAATGGAAATCAAAATTATTTTGAAATATCTCTAAATAGTTAATTCGGCTTATATAACTTTGAGCCAAATTATACTAAAAATGAATTTAGATAAATCCGCAAAAATCTCAATAACAGATAACTGCTGTTATAGTACTTATTTTTATTTGATACAGAGACTAAAAATGTAAGTCACTTTTTAAAAAGCTTGGAAGAATAAAAGTTAAAAAAATATTCAAGCAAAAACTGCGTATGCCTACCCTAAAAATTATTTCTCTGGCTATGACAGTATATCTTTTGTATACATAATTGTATACTAACTATACGGAGTCCCATAAAGATTAAAACACGTAATTTAAAATTTAATTGACTGAATTCATTGTGTCAAGTTTTACTGCATACCAAAAATGCTCTCATTCTATGCTGCTATAGAATTTTATTCAAATCATTTCAGAGGGTTATCAGATAGAAGAGCTCTTGATGACTAAATGAATTATGAAATTTACCCATTCAAGCATCAGTATAAGAATCTCTATGGACCTTTGGGTCTCACATATTTAGCAGTTCCAAACTAAAGTTGCATAGGGTAACGAAAAGACCATGGCCTACCATCTCGAAATTATACCCCTCTCCCTTCGATTGTTGATAATTTTTCCTAAAATGTTGTCAAAATTTTGATCTATGGACTAAAGTATTTTCAGACAAACAGCATCTTTTAATAAAAACATGCTGAAAAACAGTTTGCACCTAACGACTTCAAGGATGACAAATACTGGCCATAAAATAGCTGCTACGCTGCATTAAGACGTCCGCCACATGAAGAAGAACCAAATCGCTGACCGAATTGGATACATCGTAGAAGAGAATCTCAATTTACAAAATAAATTCATTATATAGGTCCATGAAGGTCATCATTATTAGATAATAAAAGACCTGTAACCAGTCCCTCATTTTTGGATATACAAACTTAGAGCTCCGCTTGCGGTAAAGTGAGTGCACTTGGTAGTCAAATAAACCACTGCTGGTCCCAAACCTAGGTAAAAATGCGAGGTTTTGAGATAGGTCTAGTAACTCATCCATGTACCACTAAAAACTTCATCAACAGCCGCCAAAATAGTGGATTTGATGATGACGATTCAAGAATAAACAAAACAGGAGAAATAACAAAAATTATAGGAACATAGAATGTAAAAAAAAAACAGGAATTGGAATGAGAATTAGTTAAGAAACTTATTGATATCGCAGTTACATTTAAAAACAAAAACAAATAGAAAGTAACTAAAGCATTAAATAACAAGATAAGGAGGTAATAGTAATTCATACAAAATGAAGATCCAACATAAAGAAATACCAGAGAACTGAAGTGTCAGTATCATACAAACATATATTATACAAATCAATATAAAATTTGTGCACAGATAACAAAACCACTACAAACAATAACATACGAGACTCTGATCAAAGTACAAAGTACTTATTCTATCACAAACAATAGGAAAAATAAGAAAATTCAATTTATAAGCACAACCAGTTTTCATTGATTTAGAAAAAGGTTTCGATTATATAAATAGGAAAAACAGACAACCTTTACATCATCTAATAAAAGCAATACAAAGTTGCTACCATAGTACAAGATTCCAAATAGCTGGAGGAATTAAATATGAAATGGCAAACAGAAAATTATGACAGGGGTGTCGCAGATGACCAAACCATAAAACGGTCTACAAAAATAATTATATTTATTAGATAAGATATGAAGGAAAGTATCGAGTGAAAAACAAAGGTCACCGCTCATTTTAGAAAAGAAAATATGCCAACCAAAATACTACGTCAAAACAACCACTATAACACGTAAAACAATCATAATAATGATATCAAATATCAATCAGTATGTGGAAAATAGCCAAAATATAAAAAAACAAAGCAAACTAAATACCCAAGTACGTTTTTACCGCATTTTGGCAGTTCCATTCGTGTTAGAGGGAAGCAAAATATGGACATAAAGAAAAAAGAAAGCTTAAGCACTAAGAACATCCGAAAGGGAGTTTTTTAATTTATTAATTGATTAACTACATCTAAAACTATTTAAAAATATCAGAAAAATACAAACAAAAATGAAACGAATATCTCGATAGGATGAATGAAACCAAATCCCCAGGATGATAGAGGATTCAACTCTAAAGGTTGACGAAGTGTAGGATAATCTATAAAGCGTTGATGAAGAAAAACAGGAGCAAAACCTGAATTATAAAAGAGCACCGCGACGACACTCACAATTTAAAAAAATTATAAAAATAACTTTAAAACTAGATTTCCTAAATTACTCCAAACAATAGATATTTACTCTAAAGCTTCTTGTGTAGCTGTAATTCTGCTAATTATAGTTTTATCAACTCATACTCGTATATAGGTCACCAAAAAAGTTATCTGTAGTGTCACTGAATTAAAAAAAAACATTTAGTGAACGATTTTTGCTTTATTAAAGTAGTAATTTGAAGCATCTGATGGTAATAATTGAGTTAGACAGCATACGTAAGTACAAGGTGTGTTAAGATTAACTGGTTGTAGCTGGCCAAACTAGCAACCTTGTTACTAGTTTTAAATAATTTAAATTATTAACCATTTTACAATATAAACCATCATAGATTTTATTGCCGATTACAGTTCAATCACTTCCAATACAACAAAATATCATCGGCTTACCTAAAGTAGAACGTATGATAGAAATCAAGTTCAACTAGAACAATGTAAATTGTCTTAATCTATTAACAAACGTTACATAATTGCAACCAAGCTAAAACGAATTACACTGACAAGCAATCCACGTAATCCCTTCAAGATAAAAGCATGCATGATAAGTTCAGATAATTGTTTACCAAAATTTTTATCAGCAGTGATGGAAATTGTAGCTGTTCGCAAATCAAGAATAGTTATTTTTTTATAAATGTTACACTCGCATGACACATTCTAATCAGTTTTCAATTTTCAGTTCGAGTTATTTTGGTTTAGAGCTGGGATAGTAATAACGAGTGTATTACAGTAAAAAAGAGTTATGATCACATTCAAAGACGACTATAGTGATCATTTAACAGTGTACTTCCTGAAAACCAAGACTCGAGAGAAGGCGACCGGTCGCTTTTAATTGGAAACTAAAACACACAAAAGCTTGGCGTGTTTAGAACTGAAAATAGTCTTAATAAACATTAAAACGCGCGCGTCCTACATCAAACAAATGTTGCTGTCATTCCACAACAGAACGGATCTGCAAAGTGTGATAACGGAGAGATAGTAAGCAGTCTTTCAAAGAAGCTTTCAACAGTGCTATCTATACTTTGAACAAAACTCCCAAAGGAAATCGAAAGTTAATGCCACCGGAGATGTAGCATGGTATCAAACTTTCGGTGAGATATCTTCGTGTGTTTGGGCCGCTTACGTTAGTGATGGTGCCGAAGCAAAATAGACCCAAATGGTAAGCGAAGTTAACTAAACATCTGCTTGTCTACTTTGACACAAAAAAGGCATACCCACGCCAATGAAGAATCCAAAAAACTGTCGTTGAAGAAAGAGAAAAATTAAATGCCACTGAAGAACCGGCACGAACTGCGATGCAGACGAACCTCAGAATGTGAATCACACGATAATTTCCCCATAAGCGAGAAGACCAGTGTTATGCAAATGTTGTTCAAACCGAAAATAAAAACAAATAGATCGATTAAACGCTACAAAGCTAGATTAGTTGTGCACGTATTCATTTAGAAAAAAGACACTGATTATGTGTTTGGGTCGCTTGCGTTAGTGATGGTGCCGAAGCAAAATAGACTCAAATGGGAAGCGAAGTCAACTAAACATCTGTTTGTCTACTTCGACACACAAAAAGCATACCGACGCGAATGAAGAATCCCAAAAAGCTGTCGTTAAAGAAAGAAAAAAATCAAATGCCACTGAAGAACCGACACGAACTGCAATGCGGACGAACCTCAGAATCTGAAGCAAACGATAATTGCTCCATAAGCGAGAAGACCAGTGTTATGCAAATGTTGTTCAAACAGACAATAAAAGCAAATGGATCGATTAGTCGTGCACGTATTCGTTTAGAAAAAAGACATTGATTGTGAGAAAACATTTTCACTAGTGGTAAAATACGATTCAGTTCGAGTACTGTTAGCGTTTGCGCTAGAACTTAAAAACTGTCTTTCTTTGCGGTGAACTTGAAGAGGAGATAAATATAAAACAACCGGAAGATTTCCGTAATTCTGCGCGCGATTGTAGCCCAAAGAAGTTGATCTATAGTACTCAAGCAAGCGTTGAGAGTGGAACAAAAAGTTCTATCTACATATGAAGTCACGTGGATTCACGCAAGTGGATGCTGATCCATGTGTGTAGACTGTAGACTAGCCGTCTAGTGATGAAGTTATATTATTCTGTTTATATGATCCGGACTGTGGGCTAGAACATCGCGTATAATAATCACTTTAGAATTAGAAGAATTTAAACAACACTTGGAAGTGCGAAATAGACTAACAGATTATGTAGAATTTCAGATGAAACACCAGCAAAGTGACTATTATTTTAGAATGGATGTTTAGGTTCCAGTATCGACCAAGAGACAGAACTATAACGACATCCAAAGAAGACTCGCCGGTAACAAAAGAACAGAAAGAAGAGATAACAAATATATAATATAGAGAGAACCGTGAGAACACTTCTCTTCTTAGTCACAGCATAGCGAGCGGACATATGAGTTAGCGCGGGAATTCTCAGTTCATTCTTAGAAAACTCAGCGCCTACGCATTAGCATGGAGTAAAGTGAGTATTGCTTCACTGTCAGAAGAAGGTCCATAGCCTGGACTCTGATGCGCCAGCAATAGGTCTCTACATCGACCACAAAAGCGGAATATAAGGTTGAAAAGATTCGTCGAAGATATAGCCGCTTTCCATATGAGTCTGACATTCTTGCATTGTAAAAACCAGAGCATTGTGTAATTGGTTTCAAACTCAAAGTTCCCTATAAGTACCAAACATATCGATGGTCAAAGGCATTTCGTCAGAGAAGCGCGGGAGGAAGGCGTCATCTCACTCCAACACATCGCGATTAGGAACAAGTTGGGCTATCTTTTACTCAAAGAGTTATCAAGAGATGCACTGCCACGCTTGTAACCAAAATAAATTATTTAGACCACTCTCTGGATACGGACATGGAATCGCTCTGAATAACATTTACTGAGCGATTTGCGTTAGTTGTGGTATCACTTCCCTTTTCCGATCGCCAGCCTGTATAAATCGCTTAAAGTGTAACATATATAATTGATAGTAATTGTGATAATTCCATAATTATTATTAATGAACTGTACTTATTATCAAACACCTTGATAGTTACGCTAGCGCTTAATCAATCATTATACTAATTATCAAAATGACATTGAGAGTGACAATTATACTAGGAATACCGGATGAAGAAACGGAGAAATTTAAAATCCAGTAAAAACTTTAAACACCACAATAAGAGACGGACAGCAGTTATAAATATAGAAGGAAAAATACTCAAAAATAATAAGGAAATATTAGATGAAATAGGGGACCAAACGTAGTAAAAATAATAAAAACGCAGAGAATACAATGAGGCATACTTTGATCATTGAGGAAGATAGAGCAATGAAGTAAAAAATTGAATATAAACTTATAAAAAGACGAAAAGTGAGATGATAGAATAAGGTAATAAAGGACACAAGAAAAATAGTAATATAACAATGGAAAAGACTGAAGAACGTTGGTAAATAAAGTAAAAAAAAACATAAATGACTATAAGAAAAGTATAAAAAACAAGAATTTTTGCCCAAGAAATAGATTAGTAGAACGGAATAAAAGTTTACAAAATACTAGAAAATTATATTATATTAAAAAATAATTTGGACTTGTACTACATGTAATTGCAAAGCTATTTTTGCTTGAGGACAATTAGCGACAAGCAAAAAAAGATAAAGAACAGATCAGGGCAGACAAAGCAATAATAAGATAACTCTTAAAAGACAAAAACAATAGAAACTGGAAACTAAATATACAATACCATGGCACAAAGTACCACGACCTGCTGTATAGTGAACTGGGTCATAAATAAACGGAATAAAAGCAAGTTAATAGCAGCAGATAATACTGGAGAACAGGCTGTAAGGTAACCAAAATAGACAGCATAAAAAAGGAAAATATAAGACAGAGAAACGCATTAAACTACAGTTAGTGCAATAATAAAGAGACCATCATAATATTGAATAAATAAAAACGGATATGATTTTTTCTATTTATTAAATATATATTATGAGCTATTGCGTAATTGCCTAATATTTGGTCCAATCATCTTCACTACTGATTGCAGCTTCACGCCTTTTTTCCATGCTTTTGTCGAGGTTTTCTGAATAACCATCTGGCAAAGATCGCCATATCTTCTTAATTAATTTTACCGTGCACACTAGCTTTCCTTTAACCTTCATTTTCATGTATGACTACACATTTTCAATGAGATTAACTTATGGGACATTGCCAGCCATTCCTTCGTAGTGATGCTATTATGTTATGCACGCACTGCACGGTTTATTTAATGTTTAGGATCATTGTCTTCTTATAGCACTCAACTTCTGTCAAAACCAAAAAACTTTCTAGCAGACTTCAACAAGTATTTTTGGTAAATCTGCACATTTCTTCGCGTTCTAAATTGTTCATAAACAGAAACAGGCAACGAAATCTGCGTTTACAAGCATTCCCAAACATGCACTTTACCGTGCGCCGAAGAATCCTCTTACTCTTAACTGATCACGCTTTCGATAAGAAAGACAATACTAATTCAATCAAATTTTTCCTGGTCCACATCAGTCATTCTTCAACGTGCTTTTCGGATAATAAAGGTTTTTCAAAGTTGATCGAACAGAAACTTTTTTTCGTGTAGACGACCTTGAATCCCATTCAAGGAAAATCTAAGACATTTTTTGTGAAATTTTATTTTAACATAGCGCAGCGAAAGGTCTGACTTGTCTTAAAAGAGACGCAAGATTGTCTTATCCTTCTTCGTTGTTATGAGGCGAGCTATTCCGCTCTCTGGCAGATCATCTATATTCCCTACATCCGAATATCGCTTTACCCACTTCTTAGACACCGAATGCTTCTGACTTTCGCATATATTTCGCAGCCACTTCGTACGTATTGATCACTAAAAACACGAACTCGTATCGCTTCAGAAATTTTGCATTGATTTTAAAGATAACGAACGCACTAACGTCAACAACACAATGCGTCGGCAAACTACAGGTATTGGGCAAAATAATGGAAACACTTGTTACAATTGGAACATATTTTTATTGTGCCTGCTAACCCAGTTGTTTGTTGCAGGTAGTATGGACTGTGCACAATAGTATTATAGGTGATCGTCTAGCTAGAGCATCTGTGAGCAAAACAGCGACCCTATGCAGTGTAACACAAGGCACGGTCTCGAAAGTCATAGCCGCAACAGAGTACACGGTAAAATAGGGTCGGCGAAGCACAACAGTGATCGAAAGACGAAGCTGCAGGATAGGGACTGCCGAGTCTTGAAGCGCATTGTGACGTTGCAGATGAAAACAATGGCCGCAAAAGTGGCTATAGATCTTAATCAGCACCTAAACACCCTAGTATCACCCAAAACAGTAAAGCGAGAGCTACATGAAATGGGTATTCATGGGCGTGTTGCTATTTCCAAGTCCCTAATAACAGACACGAATGTTCAAAGGTAACATGAATAGTGCAATGCCCACAAAACTGGAGGTTGAAGGACTGGCAGCGTGTCGTTATTCGGAAGAGTTACTGCGCATCGTCTTCTCCACCATTTTGAAGTATACGATATGGATTGTTTCTGCCCAACTGTCAAACATGGCGACGGCTCTATTATGGTGTGAGACTATATCATTGTATTCGGCACCCCTTGTCACATTACACTGTCGGATTACAGTAGCAGTGTATATAGAACTCTTGGGTAACCAGGTCTACCCAATGGTGTAAACTTTATTTTCAGGCAAAAATGCCATATTCCAGGATGATAATTCCGCGTTTACATCGCTAATCCTGTTCAAGAGTAGCTTCAAGAACAAGCTAACGAGGTCTTTCCTGGCCCTCCCAGTCCCCAAACCTGAATATCATCGAGCCTCCGTGGACTGTTTTGAAAAACAGGTGTCGATCTCCACCTTCTTCGTCTGTAACTAAGCTGGAGGCTCTGTTGCATAAAAATGGCTTGAAATTCCACTCACCACTGTACAGTACTTGCATCGGTCTATCGAGAATTCAAGCTGTATTGCGTGCTAGAGGTAGACCAATACCGTATTAATACAAAATGTTCCGACATTGGTAAGTGTTTCATTATTTTGTCCAATAACTGTATGTACAGTGCAAAAGCGACGATCAGTTCCTTGTCATACAGACTATACATAGAGGAAAAGAAATTACAGTAGTACGGACATGTTAGAAGGACTAGTAGTAGATGGCTAAATATAATGACAAACTAGAGACCAATAGGCAGAAGAAAAAAGATCAAGTCGATCTTGGATTAATGGAGTGGAAGGAGCAATGAAAGAAAATGTGCGCGATGGGTAACAATCGAAAAACCTAGTGTACACATAGAATTAACGATGATCATCTGTTGGCCAACGAACGCAGACATCATTGAAATAATGAATTTTAATGATCTAAAATTTAAAAATATTTTAAAATAACAAAGTTTGAGATTTCAGAAAACCCAAACACAAAATATTCCACGATTTAGATGTTACTGTGTAATCATACTACATCACCACAAAAAAGCTTTCACAAAGAGGCGGGTCAAAATTTAAATTTAACTTAAACACGCTTTTGATGTCTGCAGCGTAAAGTCTCGTCCTAGCTGCTGAAAGACAATTTCATAAAGGTTACGCTTCCCACGGCCACAAAAACCTATTTGGTTTCCAACTAAAATGACGTATAGAGCTTCATTAGCCAAGCAACCAACGCACTTTACTTTTCAGAAGTGCAGCAAATGAAAAATTAACACAAATAAATGTAGCCACCCCGGACGTGCAGCAAGAATTTTTCCTGACCATCGCATCATCCTCGTTTTACCGCACCAACCTTACGTAGTAAACAGAATTTTTTAACACCACGGCATTGTACGTCAACTATTAATTTATGTGAAAAGTTTAAATTTAGAAGCAGCGCAAACAACGCGCAGCAGATTTGTTTGCGCGCCGAGCACAAAAACCTATGTTTTGATTGCAAAGCGACGCGCTTCAGGAGCAGCCAACAATCGCTGAAACCCCGAAAATAACGTGCAGCAGCACCGCCAATTAAGTAGAAAAACGGAGCGCCGCCAGCCAAATGTTCAGAAAATAAAATTCATTCATGTCCAACTTCGAAACACCAACAAACGGCGCCCTGAAAAACGTGCCTGCAATGAAGTTTTCAGCAGCAACTCGCTCGCATAGTCAAACAACGGACATGTTTGCGAGCCTCTTATTTGCCTTGCCCGCAATACGCTCTCTTCAAATTTATGCTGCTTAAAAATACGGCCGAAATTTATGAGGATATTTTTTATCTCCTTTTATTCACAGGATGTAAAAACTTATTATTGTGTTACGTATAAATTACCAAGCTCTTCTCAACATGGCTTTCTTGCAGCGCGAGAAGATCAGGCGTGACTGGTGGAAAGTAGAGCGCGGCCTATTGATTCTCTTAAATGCGGCTCGCGGTGAAGAAAATATCCGAGAAACCCCACAGCAGTGTTCTGACTGTACCATAAAGAGGTAATGCCCCACTCCCCATTTGAAGAAAGCGATAAGGGCTGATGGACGACTTTAAGGGCAGGCCTTGACTAATCGACAGGGCGAAAGTTTTTTCCGAAAATTCGCTCCCTGCTTAGCTTTCGCTTTTCCGCGCTAGGGAATTTAGGGAATTTTCCTCCCCCGGTCCGCGTATTCTGAGTGACTTGTCAGTGTCAGGCACGCCGGATTGCTTTATTCAATTTGTATTACGTTCGCTTTCGAGGGCCCCTGAAAGATTTGCGCCGACAACTTTTCGGGAAAGAGCGAGAAATGGGCTGCTCCGATAGTGACAAACATGATATCGACGGCCGGAGATTAGTTTGGCTGCTGGAAATATAGTAATTTAATTGGCTGTTGCAGGACGATTTTTGTTTTTCAGGCAACATTTTGTAATGAAGCGTTTCCCCAGAGGGCGGAAAGCGCACCAGCCAAGCCAGCGGTAGGATTTAATTTCAGGAGCGCGCCTAATGGAAATAAATTACGTGGTTAATTTCAAGCTTCCCTACAAGTAGCGGTTTAAATTTCAGTGTTTATACAAATTGTTACAAAAAGATGAATTATGTAATATAGGTAAATAATTTATGAAATGTGTAAATATTTATGAAGCAAAATAAATTCTTCGTCTTTGCTGTACGATGTGTTGCCTATACTACGCAGAATATGTAATCCCTTAAAACTAAAAAAATTCAATTATTAAAAATTATGCTAAATTACATTAATACTTACAGCCTAATTTATACTTTTATTAAACACTATTGATATTGTTGCATAGTTAAATCCAAAATTTTTTATACCCAAAGCAATATGTGTTTTAAAATTGTACAGCATCCACAAAGTAATGAAATAATCATAAATATCTTATGCTTAATAAATTTGTGTAGTACTAAACAGACAGAAGTTAAAATTTTCACCGAATTAATAAATGTAAATGGGTTTTAATAAGAATTTTTAATTTTTTGAAGAAACCACAGAGTTACGTGTGAATCATTCCTACCATGTAATATGGTCAGAGACTTAATAGAGCGCTACCAATAAAGCAGAAAAATCTAAAAAATTGCGTCCTAGTTTTTAAGAAAACAGAGAACCAAAATATAACTCAAGTAAATTAATAATATAATTAAATTTCAAAACATCACAGGAACTTGTAGAATCTTTTAAGAAAAAATAAGCTCAAATACGAACCATATTAGAAAATAGTTAGCTAAGGTTAAGAATTAACTAATCTAAAATCATCTAGAAAAATAGCTAAAGAGTTTAAATACAGTTCTAAAACGCTTCAACAATATAATAATCTATAAGACGATATTCAGAAAAGTTAAATCGAACTTGTGTGAGCATTTTTAACTATATGCTCGAATCGGGTAGACGCTTTTATTAGTTGCAGCTGTGAGTAATCTTCGTTCAAGCAGCTCATTTGAGAAATAAAGGTGGTCCAGGTGATCTGGCGGTTCGATGGCATCATGTGGGACTTCGGTCTGGCCGGTAGTTGGCCACACGTGACGACGAACCGTGTAGACGTGAGAGCTCTTCTATGTGGTCGGTTACTTAAGAATAGTTTTAACGGCGTCCTAGGCTATTGAGGCAACGCTGTTTCCGAACAGGGGAGGAGGGCATTCTTAACTTTGACACGACAACGTTCACGTCGAGTGAGACCCCGCATCCGAGTAGACGTAGTACGTTGTCCTTATTGCTAAGTAATAAAGTATTACGAAAGCTTCTTTCGAATCTTTCCTTTCTTTAGGCTCTATTATAAAACTTGCTATGCATTTTCATCGATTGTATTTTAGAGCACCATGAAATGGATTCTCAGTTTAGTTAAAATATCATCTTGATTAACGTGATGAGTTCGTAATTCAGTACGAATTTTTTGGCAAGGTGACTTGATTGGTCCATAGTTCTATCTAGATGATGTTGAAAATGGTGTACCTGAAAACGGCGATCGATACCGTTATATGGTAGTCCAATTTTTCCTACCAGCTGGACAGCATGGATCTGAAGCAAATGTTTCAGCAGATAGTTCGAGCCACAGTCAGTTTTCTACTAGCGTAATTTTAAAAAACGCCATCAAATGGCTAGCAAAAGCTTGTGGTCTAACAGCATGCGACTTCCTTTCGTGAGATTATCTAAAATTCAGGATCTATGCCAACAATTAACAAAAGAAGAACGAAATCCGACACTTTAATATTCAATAATAATTCAATCATAAAATCAAGTATAAATCCAGCGTTCAATTTTACCCACCCTTTACCTTATACAAAGAGCGCAGTTTGTGATATTCTAAATTTTACTTATAATATTTAAAAATAAAGAAGTGCGCAACGTGCTCAATTTAAATGATAAAATATGGTCATGCTAGGGCATTAATGGAAGTTAGGGTGAAGTGAACTAATGCGGCTCGAAAGTTAATTTAAAAAAATCATTGTCGATGACACTAGTCTATACAAGCGGTTTCAATCCAGACTTTTATAACAAATCGAAAAACTTTGTTTCCACCTGTTGAAACATCTCCAGCTATAAGCAATCAACAATTATCAGGAGAGCTAGGACCATTTCGATAGACAATAAGCCGTTATTTGCATAAGGTAAGTATGCAAAGTCAACAAATGATGCAAAAAATGCCTGACACTTGACGCAAGAGTTAATGTGTGCAGACATTACTTCCGCCAAATTGTTACTGGTAACGAAAAGTGGATCTATTTTCGTACTTCAAACAGATCAAACCAATGGTCAAGCAGACGCTAATTCACAGAATCTACTGTAAAACATAAGAGCTTCGAGGCTTGGATTACAAATGTGTAATTTACTTTTACAGGTTCTTCAAGGTTGAAATTACGACCAGAAAAACTCTTCAGAAATTAGGGGAACTACACGCTTCTCCTGTAGTCCTAATTTGCCACCGTTTGTTCGGTTAATGGTACACTTCTTGACAAACGCCACTCTAACAACTTTTAGAAAGCAGAAGAATGGTATCGTCAAACCACAAGTGGTTACAATATACTATACGAGGGGTATTTTTGGCGTCCTAGGCTGATAGTTTTTCCTTCAACTATTTACAAATGATAACAGTGAGATAAGTCGGTGCGGTGACCTTACGAAAGTAGTATATGCAAAACGATCCTGAAGACAGGCAACCAAACGTACGCTCAGAGCTCAGCCACGCTACATTTCGTATTAATCGCCTTTGTTTACTGTCTGTTAAAATGTATAGTAGAAGATAATGCACATAAAACAATTTTAATTTTTCATTGCCTTTAGAATATTAAATAAAAAATTTTTAATTAAAATTTTTAAAAAACTTTTGCAGCATAGTAATAACACAGACTACTCTAACAAAATTTAACACCAAAATTATAATTTTATTAAACATAGGAGATGATATTCAAACTTAGAGTTTAAGACAAAACATACAGTATATATATATTTACACTGTTTACGACAAATGAGCTTCTAACAGTTTGTCTTTATTATAGCAACAGTGTGCATAAACAGAATTAATTGCAATATTAGTGGTTTTTAGTATTATTTTACAAATCGGTTTCGTAGTATTTTGAGTTAACTACTAGAATAACAGATTTGTTAATCAATTAATGAGGTTGCTTTTATATTTTGTTATATATATTATTTACGATTATTTTACTTTAATATCTTTATATAAGGATGTTTTATTAATAAAAATAATGGATAAACACATCCAGATTCCGTTAGTTTATTTCTAGCTCCACATACACATATAGTTCACCAGGCTATTTGCATGTAACTGATTTTAGAATTTTTTTTCTAGTGTTATCTAATGTTTATTCTTATAAAAAAAATGAAGTCAATTGTATACAAAAAATAAAAATTTTTATTCAACCATCAACAAATTAAAAATCATATATCTGGTACAGCGAAAAATGAACCCTTCATCCATATTAACATTGCAAGAGAAAAACTTCGTTATCAAGTGGACGAATCAAACATTAGAAAAAACATTACACCAATATATGAAGTAGGAACTCTTGGTTACGAATAATTTTATACTTTCAAAAAGAGGCATATGAAAATATTTGATGGTTCTGAATGCTGCTACCTTAAGTTTGGTTTTCAAACCAGCCTCTCAGAGCATTTAGTGTTAGCTTTTAAGAAACAAAAATATTTTCAAGATAAAGATAAAAAGATAACCGTTTTGGGTACCTTCACTGCACCCGCACCCTAAACAATAGAGAAAAAATGGATGAGAGCCTATGCGCTTTATAAAAATATACAATGCCCTTTTATATTATATTGTCAAAGGCCTGAAATCACCCATTATTTAAAAAGTAAGTCAGTTGTGCATTGAAAGTATTATTTCTTATTTACTATTGATTAATGCACTTTTCTGTTTCGCTTGGATCCATAACACCTAAAAGAAAACTGTGTCACATTGGAAATTGGTTGTTGACAATTAAATTGTTCAGCCCTTGCAGCTGTTATACGTCATTATCAATGGATTTCATAAATTTGGTGTTCATCTTCTCTATGAAAATGCCGCAAACTAAATATGTAATTTGAATTATACAGTTACGAGGACTGATGAAGCACAATTACTTTATTTGAATTATTAAATCACGTGTCGAAAATAAACTCGAATGAATTTGTTTATATTTAATATCAAATCACAAATCAGTAGCAATTTGCGAGAATTGTAAATATCATCAACAACATCATCGTCAATGTTAGCTTTACATAGAATACATTATAGAAATTGGCGGTCCCACAGCTAGATTTATTTAATGTCTCACAAAAAGGTTTTCTTAATTCTATTTATGTAATTAAAATTTTCCCAATAAATCCCTAAACTGAGTAAACGCCTTACTGAAGTAACTTCCTTTGGACCCATCAATCTTTTACTTGCAATATTCAAGCTTCTTTAAAAGCTGGCACGTAAACAAATAAAAAAGCGACCTATACTGTGGCCGGCTATCTTAACATCAATTGAGATTCAGAAAGCAACATTCCATTTCATAGCAGTGACATCGGATAATAAACTTTACACAAATGGTCCTAAAATAAGCAACATTTCTTAATAAGATCTGGCCTAGGGGCCTGCTTTGTAAGAAGAAAGCGAACCTACCACATTACTGTTACCAACTTGTTAAGCATGCCTATCAAATTGTTACTACCAAGTAAAGTATAATGATGAAATCTCACGAATTCACTCCATATCTTACTACAGAGAGTATATTACGACTCATACCGTGCTTACTTTCTATATCTGACTTTCCAACAAACCCAAACTGCAACATTTGATCACGTGGCAATTTTATCGCTGACGAAGTCCAATATCTCTAAGCTTCTAAAAAAATGGAAATCATGGTTAATAAATAAAAATCTAATCAAAACGTATATGTTAAAACTTTCTTAGGTTTTGCACACAAATAAACGCATACTCCAGAAGAATAAAGTAAAATATGATATGTCTTTTGGCTTTACAACAATGTGAAATCTGCACATCCAAAAAAATTGAAAAGAAATTTGGACATCCACTTGCTCATGCCCAGTGCACCAATACAAAAGATGTCAGTTAAAGAAGTGAGAAATATTATTAAACACGAACTACACCTAAAAAAACCACGGATATGACCTGATTACAGGCCAGATAATAAAAGAATTGTCTTACAAATCCTTCTGACGGTCTAACTCTTTGATGCAGCATTGAGACTCGGCTATTTCCCAGGACAATGGAAAGTTGCCGAAATGATATTTATACAGAAACTACCAAATCTCCTCACATACTATCGCCCAATCAGCTTTCCAATAATGTCAAAGTTACTGAGAAAGTTATTGGAAAAAAGACTGATGAAAATAGTTACAGAGAAAAATCTTCCTTCAGAGCACCAATTTGGAATCAGGAAACACCATTCAATCATCGACCAAGTAATAGCCACAATAACGAAACTATTGAGGCCAAAGCCTATCGCACAGCGGTATCCCTTAATGTGAGTCAAGCTTTTGACAAGGTTTGACATCAAAGATTACTAGTCAAAACTAAAGCAAAATCTATCCTCAAATCTTACATGGAAGAAAGATTATTTCGAGTGATGTATGAAGCCGAAATAATAACGTTGCATCTCATAATAGCTGGCGTATCTAAAGGCAGTGTTTTAGGGCCAATTCTCTATCTGCTATATATTGCAGATCTTCTAGTAGACGAAAATGTAACAACTACAACATTTGCCAGCAACTAATAAAGATCCCACCGAAACGCAAAAATTACTTCAAAACAATGTAGATCAAATAGCGTAATGGACAGATAAATGGCGCATGAAAATTAACCATATGAAATCAGCGTATATTATATTTACAAGATGCCATGAACAAGCCACACCGATAATGACAAATAATCAGGCAATTCTCATTGTAAATGACGTCAAATATCTAGATCTACATTTGGACAAAGGACTAACATGGCAAACACATATACGAAAGAAACGCAAACAACTCTTCCCGAAAGTTGTCAAGGCTCCTAAGAAGCTAAAGTTGAATTTGTCGAAAATTTAATATCAAACAATTCATAATAAAAATAATTTCAATTAAAATTAATGACCTTGTAAAACTAATCTCAGTGAGAGATTGGTCTTGAAAAAGTGTACCAATCGGAGGTTGCAAATTTAAAGGCTATAAATTTAAATATTAGCCAAAAAGTGGCAAAAATAAACACATTTATAGATTCATTAACATTCATTAATAGATGAATAACTAAGGAAGCAAAAGTAGGTTGCCTAGCTGAGAAGGAGTTGTTTTAAATGAAAATTAGCCATTGTATACCACAACCCTTGTAACTTAATTATCTCCATTAAGCCGCCAGGGCTGGTAAAGCAACGCGATGAACGTGGGCGTATTATTGCACCTTCCCACAAATATTCCTTAACACGCTCCGGAAAACTTGGGCGTGGGCTTTATCACTCTGTCCCCAGATCCTTGCAGCAAGTCGCTGAATGTAAACTTGAGCTTTTCGTAAGTGGCGACTAAGAGGACTAAGACAGCCGTTTTTGAGCGTGAGTTAAAGTTAAGTTAATGCTAAGTGGGCCTACATCGAAAAATTCCGAAATGTCATTCCTTTGGGGCAACTTTTCCAAAGGCAGGTTAAGCTTGCGTTCAAAACATCCTTTAAAATTTGGAGAGAGATCAAACTGTCTGCAAAAAGTCGTGATGATATTACAGAGTTGGGGTCACAAACATAAAAGTTGGCAAACTTAAAGTAGCAAAACTTTTCAGATTAATTAGATTACAAAGCCAATCTCAATATTGTAATAAACGTTTAGACGATAATACATAATTTTGAAGGCAGAATCAAATTAATCACTGCAAAATGTTCTAACAGCTAAAACACGTTTTTGATTCCACTTTAAATTATGGAAGAGAACATAATTTTCGACTGACTTCAACAAAACCTATGTTAACAACATACGTTTCCAAAAATTTGCAAAAAAGTTAACAAAACCTTCAATTTATTGTTGAATTTCGAAAAAATGGGACGTTTGAAACCGGTATGTAAAATATTCAAAAGAGTCAAAAAGTTTAAGAACAAACTATTCAATTCTACAAATTTTTAGGATATGTTGAAACTCGCCCAACTCTAATAATCCAGAAAGAGTTATGCAACTGTAAAAAGCCGTGAAATTTAATTACAAAGTAAAGCCACCCATAAAAAGTTCATAAAGTTCGACATAGAGTTGGTCTCAATAAAATAGGAAGGTCTAGAAAACAAAAATTTGAGTATAAATAAAATGATAATTTACATTTGACAAACATACAGAACGTGTTGTGTAACATTAGTAAAGTTAATTTATTGAAAGACTAACCCCAATAAAGAGCTGACATTTGAAAAATAAACCGAGTAAGGACTAAAAATTGAGTTTCATAAAATCAATGACAATTAGTGAAGATTACATACACTATATAGCCAAAAATATCTGGACACCCACGGTTGTAGAGTCGGGCCACCTTTAGCATCAATCATAACCTGTACTCGTATGGGAAGACTTTCCACGAGCTTTTAATGTATGTCCGTGAGAATGGACTCTATTTTTCCATGAAAGTTGCAACTCACTAAACATTTCTTCAAACAATGATAAAATAACCTTCTCTGTGTAGCCAAATCAGTTCTTCCTCAAACAATTACCAGAGAATTGGAGCCACGGAGTTGTCAAGGGAATATCGAGATACATACATCTTAGCGTTCATCCTTCGCCTACAGGGACCTAGGTCAAACTGCGAGACCCTCAAACCATAATTCCTCCGCTACCAAACTTGACTGTTGGTGCAATACATTTGGATAAGAAGTGTTATCCTAAGATGTCCCAAACGCAAACATCGCTCAACAGATTTTGTTTCCATTGCTCCACATTCCAATGGTCGCATCATTGAAAGCATTAACCGTGCTTACGTAGAGCTTACCATCTCGTTTCGTGGCTGTTTCGTATCCTAAATGTTTCCAATTTATAATGACATCATTTATAGTTGATTTAAGCAATGGCGATATTTCACGTACCAATTGTTGCAGCGACGGCATCCAATAGTCATGCCATGTTCAAATTCACTCAACTCTGCCGACTTTCTTATAATCTGTCTAACGCACGTGCACGTATGACATACATAAGCACATTCATCTCATACGATGACATTTCAGTATGAAGAAGTATCCAGATACTTTTAGCCATATAGTGTATATAACAATAATATTCAGTTCTGAGAATAAATAGAAAAACGGTTGATGAAGGCAGTTGTTCTTCAGAAGGCACAAATTGTCAGAACTCTGAAACTTAAAAACAGCTCTTCAAAACAAATTAAAATATAAATAGGCAATAAACGTTAAAACGTACAGAAATCAAAAATCATGGAAGTAGAGTTCATTAAATAAAATCATAAAGCAACAGATATGCGAAAAATCGTAAAATTAAATTTGTGGCTCAGTACAAAACTGGTGTTACTAACATGTAAACTATCAAATATCACATTACAGAAGAATAACAAAAATTAGAGTAGAGTAACCGCAAAATTTTGATCAGATGAAAGTTTCAGATTCAACTTTACAATAAAATATCCAGTAAAAAATGCATTTGACAAAATCCAACTATTTCATTCGTTATTAATAATGTTTCTGATATTTTGATTAAATCAAAACAGTTTTGCCATAACTAAAGCCGATGCTTAAAATTTTTTCTACTTCTGCGATCCACCATCATTCTGTGGAAAAAAGCTACTAGGGGTACACCAATACAAATGATGAAGGACAAAATATTAGAAATAATACCAAGAGCCCCATCTATACATTTAAACAGAAAGTAAACAAAGAAGTGAAGCGTGCCCTAGGCTCTTGATTTACACGAAGAAGTCCATGCGTTGTAAACAAAGACAGCTTATAAATTTGAACGGAAAGTAAATAAAGACGGCTCATATAAAATTTGGCGTGGCGGTGCTCTGAGCTGAGAGGTCCGTGCGTTCGTATACGCACGTCGGGGCCGCTCTTACTCCTTGCGGAATGGTTGACCGATGCATTGGCGAACGCAAAAAGCGCGTCTGCCACAGCCATTTGACTTTTTCACCCGATCGAAGCTTCGATTGTAAGTTAAATTGATCCACGTTTCCGATCCAGTTAAAAATGTATACGTTCCCACATTGCAAAAATTAGAGGAAAGTTGGGTGAAAAATTTTCAGCCTAAGATGCCAAAAATATCTTTTGGCGAGCAACCCCTAGTTAAGTATAAGGTATGAATTATCACTTTGTTCACATATCTGAAGGCGAGTCGCTTATATCGGCAATCACCTTACCAAACAAATTATTTTGGTGTTACTTTTGACCTTCAGTACAAGTTTACCAGGATCGATAACAAACATAAACATAAGCAAAAATAAATAAAATTATGAGAAGAACGGTTAATTTTTAAGTCACAAAAAATAAATTTAAATAACCAAATTGAACTAAAAAAAAGTTGTTGCAATTTGCAAAGAAAACACTCAGAACGTTAGACCACGCATTCAAAAAAGTTGTCTAAATGTAACAACAAAATGCTTTACTAAAAGCTCTAGCTTATGTCATGTATCCCATCCCCTAGAATAACAAGCGAGACTTTAGTGAAGGTTGCTTCTAACTTTCATAGCTATAAAAAAACTGTGAAAACTTTGGAACACGATGGTGTCCTCATTTTCGTTCTTCAGTAGAAAAAAGTACAGTACAATTAAAGTAGTGTTTAAGGCACTTTCGCCTCGAGGTAACTCAACTGCAGCTGTCGTATAATAATTTATGAGTAAAAATTACTCATACAAACCGTCCATATACTTTAAGCTGTTAGTAAATTTTTACCAAACGGTAAAGTCTAATACAGCTAAGGATAAAAGCTATTACAAAATATTTCTATCGTGCTATCAAGAACGGGGTGGTTGGCCCAGTTTTGATATAATTATTAGGGATCATTATTAAAGAATTCACTGTTGATGGAATTCCTATTCTTCCGATTTATCCAAATTCACTAACCCTAAACCAGATATAAGAAGAAACTGCTGACACTAGGAATTCATTTTGCTTTTTTCAGAATCTTTTCTAGACTAACGAAAAAAACATAAAGAAGGCGTCACGCGGCAAAAATTTCGCTGATCATAAGCTCTTCAAAATTAGTTTTAACCTTAAAAATTAAAAAAAATCAAATATTTTATGGCGTCATAAACTTAATTGCAAAGAAAATCTATCATCTTTCGCAAACTTAAAATTAAGGTCGATGCCGCCCCAAAAGTTTGCGCTTGAGGAAACTCTCTCGTCATCTAGAAACTAGAGGCGATACTAGTCATAATCAACTATGAATTAAGCAATAAGCTTCTGCTCCCCCCTCCAAAAAAAACATTTTAAATTTTAAGAGAAGACCAGGGAAATTTTATATTCCACAAAAGTGCAAAAAGATAAGTAAATAAAAAAATGTGTATTCACGTCAAGGCTAAGACTTTTTTAGCAAAAGATACAATTTTGAATTCCACGTCCAAAAGTTTAAGTTTCATGTTACTTCCTGTTGGAAATTATCATCAACATATTTAAATCATTTTAAAGGATGGCTGACATTAATTATGAGTTTACAATCAGTGAACGTTGGGTTTTATTAGCTTGTTTAAAAAAAGGTTTGACCACAACGGATGCTGGTCAGACAATTTGAGAAGTTGAAGACGAGGGAACAGTTGCTCAATGATCAGTGGCCAAATGGTTCACGCACTCCAACGAAGGAGACTTCAGTCTTAAAAATAAGCCTTGGTCTGGTCGGCCAAAAGTTGCTGACAGCATTGGAAGATAAGCCTTCATCAAGCACCTCTATCTGACATCAGTTCTTAGAGTTTTGTCCTATCAATCTGTGCTAAACTACTTGAATCAATTTGATTTTGTTCATAAGAAACCCGACAGAATCTGCAAGAACGCGTCAAAGCACAGGCCAACAAGCCAGTCATAAATTGCTCAACTAAGAAGTTTGAGAGCTGAATGACGTTGAGGTTCTTCAAAATTAGCCTATAGTCCAGACACTGTCCTATCCGACTACGATTTTTTGATAAAGTTTAAGAAGCTTGTTAAAAATTATTTTATTCAAAGGGGTCAGAATGATACTTTAAACAAATCCGACTTGCGTAAAGGTGGCAAAAGATCGTTGAGGATGATGGTATTTATTTTGAAAACTAGTTGTATTTTTTTTGAATAAACGTAATTTTAGATATTGAGCAAAAACTTTTTGGCCAACCTTAAGTAGTTTCTAAGTTAGAGAAGCGGATGGAGCCCGCCGCAATTCCTAATCCTAATATTGATTTCTTTATTATCTCCATCCTAGAGGACAAATTAATCCTCAATATCCTTCTTCTGCAGATAACATTTAATTAAACCCATTGTCAGAAATACAAGTTTGTTCATCCGTTAAAGCCACGTTAAAGTTGCGGCAAAGGGAGACGCATCGATAGCTATAAATAGCGGTTTACCTCCAGGATTGACGTTCCTAGGCTGCGGGGTGGTCCCAGCCGTCGCCCCCGATGAGCGGCGAGACCTGAAACACAGAATTGCAAATTACAAACTAACGCAATTACGGCCGCGAGCGGCGGGCTGAATTTTCCCCGCTACGTGAGCAAGCACGCGAGTCCACACAACGGGGAAAATTTGCAACGAGAGCTTTTTCAGCCTGCGGATCCAATTTGAGGGCGGAGATTAAGGTCTGAAAGTGCAAAATGCGCCCGGAATGTAATGAAGGGCGCGACAAGTAATTATGTTTAAGTCGCCGGAGCAGTGCTGGTAAGATCGGTCTCGTGGAAAGGGTCAGGATCCGCTTTCGCCGATTCCGGCCCACGCGCTGCCACGTGGAGGAAACGAGTCATAATTATACCGCATCTGCCTCATGAGGGTTGAGTCAACAAGCAGTTTGAATATTAACAATATTTTGCCAGTTAAGCCATAATTTACTGTTACGTGGAGTAGTTTAAGACAATTTCGTTGAGATAATGAATAAAATAATAAAAAGGGGAAAAGGTGTAGTTTCGGATTGTTACGCGACATTTTGAAGTGTAGTAAATAAGATTTACAACAAAGAAAGCTCTAGCTGGTGTTATTCACGAAATAAAGTTCTTAAAGCTTGGAGCCGCTATCTTGCTTGATTTACCATTCATTGTCAGATACTTACTTGTTGGTGGGCACATTGGTGAGGCAAAGGAAGTTGTTCCGAACACTGCGCAGACTGGCAAGAATTTGTGCGAACGGTGTAACGATGAGATCCTCGCCATGGCTGCAACAAAGAACGGCGTTAATACGCAGTGTCGTGGAATACTGGAGCAGAATTTAATTAAAGGTACTCAAGCAAAAATTGTACAACGCACATGGAATACGGCAGAGGGAGTAATGGGCTTGGGCCCTGGGGTGGTGCTCGGCTTGTCGGATCACGTTGCTGCCGCAAAGAACTTTTGCCTGTGGCTACAACTCAGGCTCTGGTGAAAGGATTGCGACGTGAATACAAAGGGTTAATTCACACTTAAATTACAAGCAACTCGTACAATGCACCCAGTCTACATCTTCTAAATTACAAAAAGGAATAAAACCGCAGAGAAATAAAATAAGCAGTAAAAATGTAAATGTTGTTAGTTTGCATAATTGTAGCTAGTTAACGATAATATTTAAATATTATTACATAACCGCACACTAAATAATCTTTTAAAATTTGCAGGTTCAGTCTTTAAGAACATTTTTAAAATCAATGTTTAAAACTATTCACTGTAAATATAAACTTAAATTAATTAAAAAGATAATCATACTGATTTCTGGAAACATAGACAAGAAAATTTTTACTGACTTAAATTTTAATAACAGAAAGGAAACTTTAGGGGAAAACTGGATCAAATATTGAATTTAGAAATATCACCAAAAACCTCACTTGCTGTAGAAGAAATGGTAGAAAACCTAACCTAAAGCCATATTAGCAGCATAACAAATAACACCAGAACTTAAAAGAAATGCATATTATAAAAACGCCCTAGGACTTAAAAAACAGAAGCACAATAAAATTGCCAAAGAACTTAAAAGTTACTCAATGTGAAGTTTCTGAAATCGTAATGACCTTGAAACCAGGTAAAAGCCCAAACAATGTCACATCATACCAGGCCATCAACCGATTATAGCACTAAAATAATAACTTTAAAAATAATACTACCAATAATTTAAAATTTTTAAAAGACATGGAACTACGACTAATAAATCAAATCAGTCGAGACGTATAAGATAAACGATGTTGTTCAGCTATTTCTATGGATATAAGTTAAACTTTCGATGTTTGTTCTACAAGCTGAAGCGTACATTTTCACATACGGTGTATTAATTTCTAAAATCCCATCTAACCAACAGAACATTGCAAGTTAAATAGCAAGAAGCACGTACTACACTATTCCTATTTTTATCAGGAGTACCACAGGGAAACATGCTTGGTCCTATGTTATATCGCAGATTTACCAGGCGAACTCAAAAATAATTGGACACATATGTTGGCGGTACAAAGTATTAATGTCACATGAAAATAGTTATTGTTGCCTTCAGAAACTTACAAACACATTTAAGCCAATCCGAGAAATGGTTACAACGCTGGAAAATAAAAGCCAACGAAACTAAATTTACACATATTACCTTTACATTGAAGCGTGGAAAGTGTCCCACAAAAGGGTGTAATTAAATACTTGTGCCTTCATCATTATAGTGCACACATATTTTTACCAAAAGAAAACTATCTTAAAACCCATTTGAGCGCACGCAGTACCACTATGGGGGTATTGCGAGTATATTAAACATCCAAATAATACAAAGATACCAGAATAAGATACGCAGAGCAATAGCCAACGTACGATAGTATGTAACCAATGTAATACTACATACTAATTTAGGTATGCCCGCAAAATTCAATGCCAAATATAAAGGAAAATATCTAGGCACGGTAACCAACTTTCAGTCACCCTGTTTGATGATGAAGATGAACCAAGAAGATTAGAAAGGTTTAACCTAGCAGACTTCAAAAATATACCTAAATAGCCATTATATTTATATAAATTTCTTAAATTATACAACAGCAAACTTCTTTTTAAAATTTCTTATTTGACGTATTTTGTGTTTGTAATGGGACGATAATGTTATATAAAATCTTCAAAAAACTCATAATCTAGAATCTAAAATGTTTTGTAGACTAAGCTTATTTACTACAAAATCAATCATTTAAATTGTAGTCAATCAGTCTATCTTGCGTAATGTAATTTTGTATGTCATGCATTCTACATTAAGTTCTTTTAAATTAAATAAATAAAATATTATTCTAAATTTATGGCAAAGCGTTTGCAAATTGAAGCTATCTGATATTCCACACCAAATTGACAATTTTGTCAATATTTTGATTTACAAAAATTATGCTTAATGTAAATTATTTTTACAAAATATTCTGCTTTCAGCTAAACAAGGTTGAGACGAAGTGACATACATTTTGTCAACCAAAATTAACTCAATTCTAACTATCTTAAAAGTATCAAAAAATTTAATAGTGAATTGTTAGATTACAATACTCCAAGAATAAGTTTTTCAAATATTTCTGTCATGTCAAACTTAAACCTTATATTACTTTTAAGTGTTCATACAAACTAGCCGTAATTTTGATATTAGCCTCTTTTTTTAATTTCTAAACATATTATTACTTAGGTCTAGTTGTTTTTTTTTGATTTTGTGGTAATGCCTTTATATAAACATTACTATTATACTCCTGGAATATTACGTGCAAAGTAATTTCTTAAAGCTGTAGTACAGTCTTTTCCAAACATGACACACGTGTTTGCGTAAATGAATCACTTTTCACCTGCCCAATTTCACTTAAATATATTGAAAAAAAATTTATATCACAGATAGCGAGTAGATCAAAATTTTACCAATATAAAGAAGATATAATAATGAGAGGTCCCAAATCAACAATACTGGGATACAACTTCAGTGCATCGTTCAATGGTGCCTCCAAAAACATAACCGTAACCGACCTAGGTGTCGATACCACCAGACCATGTCGAGTGGCCGGAGCCTGTTGCGAAGGTACCGGAAGCGGAACCTTAACATTAGCCCTATTCGACATCGAGACAGAGAACGCATCATTCAGCTCCAACATCAGCCCACAAACCACCCTCAGTGGAGGCTCCTCCCCAAAACTATGGGTATGGAACAAGGCACGCAACTTCGAACACCGCATTGGCTCCGAAATTCTAGCACGGATCGCCATCACCAACGACAAAACACCAGTACTTGTCAGCGGCACTGTATACATTGAATACTCTAAATATAACATACCAAATGTAGTAACATAACTTTTTGAATAAACCATGTACACCAAAGAGTATTTTTTGAGGAAGGGGGATGGACAAAGTATAAACAGAGATAGAATGCAACCGCTGCAATGACGTCACAGATACGCATGCGCAGTACCATCCAAAACGAACATAGAATCTGAAACCACCTCTCCTAATCGTACGCGCCGGTTAGTTGTTCTAGAACGAACACCGTCCCAACTCCCATCATAAACCATGTACCGCTACAGATGTACTCCGCGCTACCACAGACGCCGTCCCAAATCAACAATACTGGGATACAACTTCAGTGCATCGTTCAATGGTGCCTCCAAAAACATAACCGTAACCGACCATCATATATATACACGTTATTTAAAACAAATAAATAAATTAATTAAAGAAAAATAAAAAAATGAATTAAAAACAAATAAGACAGACATGATGACCGATGATACAAACAAAAACCACATGAAAATATAATTTAAAAATAATAATTCATTTTTAAGAAGAATTACAAATATTATAGTTGTAGCAAAATATCAAATACGATTACAATTCAGAAAACTGAACATATAGTGTCATAGTAGAAACTAAGAAATAAAAGCAAAAATGACATAAAGAAAAGTGAATGGCTAATCGTATATAAATAAAAATAAAAACACATTCACATGTTAATTTAAAAAATATTATAATTAAGCAAAAATATCTGATAATAACGAAAAATAATGTTAAACAGTCCAAACAAAATACTATAAAAAGGAGTGATTGTCAAAAAATTATTTAAATAAAGTTTAGTTCATATTCTTTATATTTTAAAACGTAATCAATGTAAAAAATCAAACAAATAAAATTAATTAATATGAAATAACTAAAATCGAATATGAACTCATAAAATAAGAAATTGAATAAGAAGAAACCAAATAAAAAAGAATAAGAAATAGCATAAGGTAAACAACAAATATATCAATTAATGAATCTAAATAATAAATAAATTATTTAATATAGTATTTGTCAACTCATATTCACAAATTGAAGAACAAGTGAGAAAGAAGGATGTACCGAATGAAATTTTCATAAATAAAAGCTTAGCAAAATAGGAGAAAAAAGAAGAAACAGTAGAGGGAAAAGATAAAGAATATATATAAAAATAGAAATTGAAGAAGTGGAAGTAGCAATTGCAAAGTATTTCAACAACTTTGAGGAAAAGAATAACACAATTAGAAAAAAAAAACAGCCAGTAGAATAGGCACATACAAACAATAAACCAAATCTTAGAGCAATATAAAGAATATAACAAAAGACTATATTGGAATGACTAATTTAAAAAAAAACTTTTGAGAGTTTAGAACATGACAGTATGACAACAATATAAGACCAAAAAGGAGAATATTTTGAGGTACAAAGGTAAGGAGATCAGTTATCCTCAAAACTATTCAATTGTATATTATAATAGAGACGTTGGAAGAACTAACTTTAGAAAAAGCAAATTCAGAAAAATATATATATTTAGGTCAAATTATATTCTTTAAGGAGAAGATGAGAAAATAAGTCCAACGCAGAATAAGGTAGGTCTGGAAGAAATTTTCACCGCTCAAAACAATGCTAAAAAGTAAGATAATAATACAAATAAAAATAAAGTAAACTTTAATATACGGAGCTGAAGAACAATCTAGGCAAAAATAGAAAAATCAAAAATAGAGCTAAAATTAATCGATAAAGTTAATTTAGGAGAAGTTAGCAGAAGAACAAGAGTGGATAATGTTGAAGAGGTGTGCCGAAAACAAAAATAGAATTGGGCAGGCTATGTAGCAAGACTCCGAAAAGATATACAATCTTACATTGCGGATACCAACTTCAGGTGCAAAAAGAAAAAGCCGTCCAAATAGAAATTCGATAGATGAAAAAGCAAAGTTTGCTACAGGAAGGCTGTAGAAAAGACAGAAAAGCATGAAAGACAAAAATGAGTCCCTTACCCCGAATAGAAATGTATTAGTTAACAAGTAAAAGGTAATTAATTTAAAGTGTAGTTGGTTTGTTTATGCAAAATAAATTTCAGTCTGTCTTGGTCTTTATTGTTTAAACTGGAATTTTGTCATTTTATTTATGCATTAGAAATTACGAGTTATCAAAATTACAATTTTAAAATATAAGAGTAAGACCCACTTGACAAAAAATACAAAAGTGGAGTCCTTGAAGTATTTAAAAAACTATAAAAAGCTCTTGAAAATGAAAAAGATAAAGAAAACAATTTTCAATATGAGGATTGTAAATCGTACATAAAGTTAAAAAAGTATGTGTGTTAATGATGTATTTCTAAATGTTAATTCTCAACAACTACAAATGTATCATAACATCTCAAATAATATTTTTAAGTAAAGTAGATAAACAACTTAAATATGAAACAAAATGTTCTACAGACAATAATATACTTAGAAGCTTACAGAACAATTATCTATTATTTCCAAACAAAAGTGGCGAAAAGAAAAATTCAAAGAGTTACATTAAATGCGTTGTAATGGGTGTCTTTCAAATGCATAGTATTTAAGTGGGTATTTAAAATACAATGTATTCATATGCATGTTAACTGTATTAGTTGTGCATTTTCAATTATTTTGTGCGTTGTAGAAGTATTTTTAATACATAAAATACATTTCGAGTTGATTTAAGCATAAAGTTCTACATTAACACCCCGTGGCGACTTTAACCTTTTGAAATTTAACAAGCTCTCGGTTATCCTATTGTTCATGGTCTTAGAAATTTGACAACTAGAATCGGAGTTATTTTCGTGACTTACAAGTAATCATTCAGATCCTCTTTCACCACAGCACATGCGCTACAGCCTTTCATCAATTTAGTACCTCCTACCGCTGCAATTACATAAAAATAAAGTAAGTAAACCTTACACCTCCATTCTAGTTCTAATTGTAGGCACCAGTGTTGAGTTTCTAAGAAAAATTCTACACGAGCTTAATCGATTGAGTCTGAAGGTTGTATTTAAAGAAAATGAAGTTGTTTACTTGAATTAAATTGTGACCGAAATAAGTTCGTTTTTCATAAAAAGAAAATGTTCTTCTTGCCTAAAGCAATGCGACAAAAATTATGCGAGTGCATTCCTGAAAACGAGGTTCTAGGGACATGGGAGCTCCTGAAAGGCTTCTCAATGATGTGCCTTGTAAAAAAGTGGACAGCTGACTTATAAGTATAGCAATAGCGGGTTGTACAATTAACAATTAAGGTAGAGGCACTTAGTTTTTGTAAGATAAGAGGCTAGATGAAACCATGCTGCAAAACTAATTTCTAGTAAAGAAGTTATTCAGTGTTTTGGTAGGGTGACGTTTCTAATTTACCACACTCATTAAACTATGTATGTAATGCACATTTAACTATAAATACGTATTAGGTAACTAACTGCAGTTGCAGCATCTTCCGTCTGAATTGCAAGAGATCAATTACTGAGTATTTTATATCTGGAAAGTATTTTTAAAATGCTACTATTTATTGATAGAACAAAAATAATCTCAAAACCATGCGCCGATTTAATTTACTTATCTACATCTAGCGACCAAATGTAATTAATCTTATTATCCTTACTCTCACTGTGACTTACCATTTGCATACAAACTGAATGGTGCCTCTGCGATTTAGGATGTCTGTTATGTGTTTGACAATACCGTTATTAGTAACAATGCTCTAAGAGATTCAGAAATAGGTGCATGATACAAAGAGGCAAAAGCAACAACATTCGCATATGAATGATCATTTCTATCAGGAAATGGGTGAACCCCTATTCAAAATATTCAAATTTGATTTCTACATGCTTTGCAGACAAAGAAGGAATTCGTTGACAAAATTGTGAACAAAGGAATCAAATCGAAACATTCTGCTGTAACTATTTGTATAGAAAAAAAGGAAAAATTTAAGTACTCGTTGATATATTCGAAATTTTCAATGATAAATCTATGCCTCCCCATCTTATTGATAAATATCTATGCTCCTACAAAAACTCCAGGAAAAGAAGAAAACGTTTTTACGAGATAGTAGAAACATAATGTTGAGAAAATACTCAAAGAAGATATAATATTAGTACTTGGAGACTTTAACGCGTAAAAAAGGAAAGAAAAATGCAATAAACATGTAGCAGGCAGAAACATACAGTACATAACCAATATGATTACAGGTAGTGCTAAGTATAAACATTCCAAGAAACAAAAGGTAACTTAGACATCTCTTGATCATCAGACGTAAACACAAATAGATCACGAGAAAACAAGCTTCAGTGATGGATATACGTACATATCGCGGAACTTATGCAGATTTTACTATATGGTTAATGGCACAATTAGACTAAAACTTAAGGTAATCCAGAAACATACCCAACTCAATGGAAAATTAATAGATTAGGTGATGGAATATTAAGGGAGAAATATATTGGGAATTAAATAGAAAATAAGTCGGCAACATCAAAAATATAGGCAACCTGGTAGTGGAAAAAGTGCTTAGAAGAGATGTAAAGGGGTGGTTCAATAAATCATATACAAAAATTAATAAAAATAATAAAAGCAAAACTACTATGGCTAAAAACAAACGAGGAAAGTCAAAGAGAAGAATGTGAAGAAAGAAAAAGGAATATAGAAATAATAAGAATAGAAACCAAGGAAAAAAATAATAAAAACAACAATTTGAAGAAATTTGATCAGAAAATAAAAGAGCAAAACAGGAAATAGAAAACTAAAACAAAAATAGAGATAGCAAAACAATAGAGGAGGAAAGAAAGTAGAATATGGTAAGGGAGTTTGCTGGGGGAAGTCAACGCAAAAGAACTTAAAAGTCGAGGATGTAGGCGGAACAAAAATTGATAATCTTATGTTATCCAAGGAAAAAAGATAGTAGACTCGATGCAAAGCGCCTGGAAAAGACAAAATAATCAGGGAACTAATAAAATATGGTGGAGAAAATTAAAACACAATATATTCATTGTGCAAAAAATCTGGGGAAAAATGCCCAAAAAATAGGAGGTTGTCCAGACAATAACTATTCATAGAAAAGGGGATGAAAGTATGTATAAAAATTACAAAGAAATAACCCTATTCAATACAGCTTATAAGATTCTTATAACATCCTATTACAAATAATTTAAAAAAGATTAGAGGAGAGTACGAACACTTTGATAAGAAAATACCAATTCGGGCGTACAAAAGAGATGCCGCCCACGTGATAAAACAAATAGTAGAGAAGATCCATAAACATAAGCTAAATGTGGAATTACCATTTATAGATTTTAAGCAAGTCCTTGATTCGGTTAACAGGTTAAAACTCATGTGTATACTAAATCGGGAATCAGCAGGAAGAAAAAGCAAGGGTCGAAATGGTACAAAGGTAAAAATGATCTAAACAAGGCAGTTGATGCAAAAGAGGCTGCAATGAATGAAAAGAAATTGGCGGAAACAAGTAAAAATAGAAATACAATATTATAGCATGGGGGCAGATCCGCCCCGAGAAAATGGATTTAAAAAGCGTAAATGCAGTGCTACCCCACAAGGGATATCAAGCCACATAAATACGTAATTGATAAACTACAATTACAGGTTTCCACTTCCAACTCTTAAATTTCAACCTTTGTAATCCTCAGTGAAATAATCACAGTCGATTTGGATCTCTTGGTACATTAAAATTATACGATTTTTTGATTAACGAAACAGAATTCGAAATTCCCTACCCCTATTTGAGTTAAACAAACAAATAGTAGGGGAAGAAAAAAATTATTCTCAAAGCGTTCCCACAGATGAATGATTTTTTTAACAATACGCACTCTCTAAACAAACTCAATAAATTAGGGCTAATTGTAATAAAGATTATATCAAATGTTTATTATGAAACATTAAAAAACTGATGAAAAAATAATTTCTCAAAATAGTTCTTACTATAACCGCTATAGCCGTTTATGAATATGTGGGATTTGGATGCTTATTATATTTATTTATTTTCTTCGTAAACTGCAAAATTTAAAATTAGGTGCTATTAAAGAAAAGAAAATTACAATTATATTAATTTAAATTTAATTAACTAATTGCTCTCCGTTTTGTGCCTTCAGTAAGTCTCGTCGTAGTGTGTCAACAGCTGCTTTTATTTAACGAGCAAATTCCAAAACGATTCGCTTCGGAAAACCGGGACTTATATCTGAAGAAATTAACGGAGCGGCGCCATAAAAGAGCCTTCCACAACTTTTTTAATTCCAGAACTTTTCATTGCCTAATGAAAGCAGCTTACAAAGCGGCTGGTGCCTTTCAGCACCGAAGTGTGTCAGAAATTTTAGCGCACGACGGCATATAACGGAGTCACAACCGAAATTCAGTTGACCTTTGCGAAGTTCAAAGCTCTTTACCCTATTTGTGTTGTCACTGGCAACTAAAACGACAATATAATGTGCACTGTACGAGGGAAGAATAAAACCGATTTGCGCTTTCATTCCAAAGAAAAATAAGTCGACATGCGTGGGCCCCGAGCAGCAGCGACACAAGGAATTCTTTCGTGTCGCTCTGGATTATCCTTGGAGTCCGCAACTTCTAATCCGGCAAACTTTTCGAGAACACGACAAGTGCCGGGTTAACTTTTAGCGGGAGGTCTATCGAAGCTGCGCTTGATTTTGTTAGCAATTCAAATTCCCAGGGATAAAGCGCTGCAAAACGGACGTGGCCAGTGAAAATGTAAATAATCCGGCCAGCGCCCTTCGCCCGGATCCCTAGTTCAGCCAATGGGTGCGGTTAGGCGCGTGTTCAGCAGTCGCAAGCTGATGAAACCTGCAAGTTTGCCACTGAAACAGCCGCAAGCGGCTCGATCAGCTCTAATATCGGGCGCTGGCAGGCTGGAATGTTTACGGAACAGTTAATTCGACAACAGCTGACCTGGAGGGTCATGTTTGCTAATGGCACTGCAGACCGCACTGTAAATACACGAAGTTGGAAAACCCATTCAATTTCTGATTAAAGCAGGCCCAGAAAAAGGAAAGCAAACAACTGTGTTCTCGTCTTGCACTGCGGAGCAAAACCAACATTGTTTACTAAATACATGCAAATACATTAACTAAATATACACCTTGAATTTCCGGGAATTTCATTGGTTTCGCACAGACTTGTGTTAAATTGGCTTTTGTTGCAGATTTGTATGCAGTAACATTCTAGAAATTACGAAATATAATTACAACTTTTGAGGAAACTGTAATAGCACGTCCAGGTCGACCCTCCGCAAAACGAGTTTGCGTGCAATTTCCGTTCTAAAACTACAGACGTGGCAAAGCAACAACCATAGGGTATCTTCATCAGATTAACTATTATTGAAGAGCTGTCAAGTGAAAATCAATACAAAAAAAAAGTGGAGATTGAAAATGACACCTTAGTAGCTTTTGGTTTTTCTTCACTAAGTTTTTATCTACATAGTGAACGCATGTGGTCTTAAATAATTTAGCTAGAATCGTCAAACATGGTAGGTTCTTCATCATGATGTGGGATTTTGAACACGGAAACGATCAGGATGTATAAGCAACATTAACTCAAAAAAAACACATTGTTACATTGAAAGGGGGTTTCCTTCTCACATTTCGGTATAGCAGTTTGAAAAGCCTATTTATGAAAGATAGTGCTTCTTGCTATTCTTACAAAAATAGCAAGTAAATAACGGCATTCAAAAACTTCTTTGGGACACCCAGTTAGCTGGCACAAGCATTGCACAAGCCTGAATTGACTATTATTAATGACGTAGTTAAGGCTTTCAAATAACTAAAGAAGGAACAACTACATTGTGTCATACAAATTTGGTTTGTGTATTAAATGAATTCAGTGAAAAATAAGTGTTTATTTATTTGTGAACTGTCACTTCAGTTGGTTATCTTTTCTAAAGGGTGGTCCAAATCCAAAGTTGAATTTAAGCTTCAGGCTTTTTGAACTTGAAAAATTTCCACATAACCAAGAAAAGCAAATTCACCCCCAACAAGCCATTATTTAGTATGGATTTTGGGTAGATGATCTCACATACAAAAACTTCGAATGTATGCCAAAAATGCTAAAGCTGTTAATGACAATCGTTTCCGTTTCATGATAACTCGGTTTAGCCAACCAACAGCAAAATTATTTTAAGACTATATAATTTCTTTTTGTGGAGTTGCTTAAAATCCAAGGTCTACGCTAACAATTCACAAATAGTTAATGACCTCAAGAGCACAATCCGAAGATTATAACAAAAATTTTGTGACAAGAACCATGATGTGCAGACGAACCCGAAGTAGTGGAGAATATCAAATATAATTTTCCGTATTTCATCGAAGATTGTGTATTAATCAGATCAATCAATGAGATCCAATCATAAAAGCAATTCAAAAGTCGCTTCGACTTAAAATAACGGCAAATCAGTGCTATGGCCATCATACAAACACCTTTGGACGTAAACATCTCTCTAAGGTAGATACCACCGTAAACATGGCTCATAGTACTACACGAAATGTGTAGTTAGAAACAGGCTTATAGCCTATATAAGAGTAGAAGAAGAAGAAGAATCAATAAGATCCAATCATAAAAGCAATTCAAAAGTCGCTTAACTTAAAATTTTAATTCGGCTTTTAATTTGGACCACTCTCTGTGTAAACACCAGTAAAATCGCTTTTTAGAAATTAAAACAGTGTAATAATCTTTTGTAGTCTCTATTTGATAAGGCAATTGGGAAACCTTACCTGACTTTAAAGACGCTTTTTCATGTATTCTACCAGACGATTTGAAGAAACAAATCCAAAATACCAAACACAGCTTTTTTGCGTATTTAATGTGGTACTAGTGGTTTTAACTTAACGAGTTAAGGTTAACTAACTGCTTAAATAATTCAAAAGCATTTCATACAAGTTTATGTTCTGATCATGTACAGAAGTCGATACCAATATCGATAAATGCACAGAATTTCACAGTAGCTTGTTGCTTAAAATTACCGTTTCTAATCTTAAAGTTAAAGAACACAGTTAGCCATCCATTTGCTTTCTAAAAAGTCGAGTTCAGTTTCCAACTGGTATTTAATCTAAAACACGTGGCAAGTTCTTTAAGGTACACATTTTGATAAAATGCATAAAATTATCGTTTTATGGGGAAGGCATGTACCAGAACCTACCAAGTACAAGAAAATTTAAATTTTCCCTCCTATAAATAATTATTGACCATCAATCATTTCAAAACGTTATTTTTAAAAATTCTCTCTAGCTAACTTTATTTAATAAATTTGGTTTTCAATAGAATTACCCAAAATAGATAAGAAGAGCCTTACTGTTATCGTTAAACGACGAATTAATCAAACTAACGTCAACAATAGCAATAACTGATCACAGAAACGGTATCATGGGCATCCAGTAGCAACAGTCATATACGGGAATTAACCATAGGTTACAAATTCAAAGAATAAATCAAATATTCAATTAAGATATTCACCGTAAAATTATCAAACAAAAGAATAAGAGGAAAGTTGCACATATTCTGTATAAACGAGCAGCTACAAAATTACAAAAGAAAATGGCAGTAAGAGTAACAACCTAAATGAAAATAAAAGAGTGCTGACGATTATGCTATTTTCGCTCTTATAAGAAGAAGATTATTCAAAAGTTGTATAACTTTTAGTAAAATCTTGTCACAATACTAACAGTCAATTTCATAAATTTAGCTACAAAGCTTTCATGGTAGATATCGTTTTTCGTGTCCTCGGCCTGCTATGCCGCATTCGAAATTAAACTCTTGATGCTTCTACCTACGTAATAATGGTAAGGCTCTACGCCCCGCGTGGGAGCACGGCCTGCGAACTGAGAGGTTAAGGCTCTCATACGTTCGCTCTCTCTGCTCGGTCGTTGCGCACCATCTCTGGTGCGGGGCGGTGTGGCAAGCACCGCGCCTAAGACAACCGCCATTATTACCCCTTGTTCGAGTGAACGCAGGTACTCGATTATTTTTATTGACTGTGTAGGCCACCCGCCAGGCATCAGAGAGCACCGGGAATTGAACCCGGGCCCGTCAGCATCGCAGCCCGCCCTTCAACCACGGGACCACGCTGGCTCTTTCTACCTACATGAGAAATCAAAATATTTCTTTTTTTTCCAATGTTTGTCCCGGAAAATATTCCATATTTGTTTTGATTTTTCTTTTGTAGACGAACTGTCCGACAAGAGCATACGCGATGTTTTAGTTGTCAAAAAATTGTTAGACTGTGGCAAAACCTAATCATTCACATAATCAAAAAATTAAATCAAAAAATACAATAAATGTTATTTTACAAAGTCTAGATACCACAGTTAACATTTTACATCTAAAAAAGACACGTTAATTAAATTAAAAATTAAAATGTTGTAAAGCCAATCTTCTAAGTACAGCCCTCTTCCAGTAGATCAAAAGAAAAATGCAAAAATTGGTTTAAATCAAAATTTGCTGTAATGTTAAAACAAAATCCAAAACTACATAGGCAATTTGTTTATCGATTTTTGCTTTATAGTGAGAGTCAAAAATATTTCTTTCTGGAAACCGATGGTCCACTAAAGTTCTTCTTTTACCCATTTCCGAATGTATGTCTATTTTTATGAACATCCTCGGTTGCAATTGCATTCCTTACTTTACTTTCTTTACACTCTTAAATGAAGAAAAATATCTCTTAGTGAGGATCTGAAGAATGCCACCCAACATTAATCAATGAATAAAGTTGGCTTTAATATTTAAGAACAATAATTATATTGCAGAAGATTCTCGGTTCAAATTTGTTGCTTTCATTAAATTATAAGGGTCAACTATCTCACAAACTTCACTACAAGAGCAAATTATCAAACGAAGCTTGGCCTTGTTTCGTCTACATAAGTCTTCATTCACGTTCTTATTATTTAGTTCAAAAGTTAATAAATATTCAAGAGTCAGCTTTATAAATTATTAAACTTCTTTGAAATTATCAACACTACCATATTCAGCTGATCAAATCAATTTATTATTTATTTCTTGTTTAACAACTGTTAGTATATCTAAATACAATTTATTACCAGAAGTATCAAAAGTTTCAGTTTTTTCGGAACAAATGAAACTTTATTCTACAAGTAAAATGAAATCTCAATGGGGCATTTCAATTTTGGTAATTGTTTAGTGGTAACTCGTAGATACCAGTATTTCATTTCTAATCAAAAGTTAGGTATACGATTTAAAATACGTTTTAAATTTTCTATTTGTTCCTCAAAACAACGACGAAAAATCCAAATTCTTGCATTATGATTATAAGTGTTTATTACATAAGTCTTAACTTTGTTTTAATGCTAAAAGGCCACAAATGTTTATCAGTTCAATGGAACTCGAGCTGTATTAGTATAGCCTGTGGTCCAAAATCTGGCGACTTTATAATGGTAGTATCAAAAGATTTTGACTTTTTTGCAAAAATAAAATTATTAAGGTATGGACCATTGTTAGCTATTACGTTTTCCTATATCTCCGGCGGTTCACGGATTCCGCTTCAAAAGAGTGACTCATCTTCTGAAGCAATCCACTCAGAGATCCAATTTTGGATATATTTAAATGAACTGAAGTGCTACAAGCAAGCGGTACTTGAAACAAATATTTTATTGTGGCGTAGTTTGGACGTTTAGCCTTCAATGCTACGTTCAAATTGAGGAAGTGTTGTTGACAGAAGTCGCTAGTGGTGGTCTGATTCAGTTTTACTAGCTTAAAGTACAACACACTTTTATGGTCCCACCAAATTCAAACCATTGCGTTCATTTTATATACATTTCATTTTCGCGTCAATGTTGTTGGTTGATCTGAGCCGCAAATTAATGTTTGGCATTTAAATTGTCTAAATACATCAACTTTGCATCCTCAGTAATAATACAATGCAAAACCCCTTTCTTTTTGCTTTTTAATATCTTTTCTTTAGTTCATATAGCACATTTTGTGTAGAACTTCTCCTTTCAAACGTTTGAAAATTTAAGTTTAAGTAACATTTAATGTTTTTGCATTTTTTTTGCTTCTCTTTAAGTAATTTATGCGGTTATTAGTCTTTGAATTTGTTTAGGCGCCTTCAACATCAATACCACCACGGTTGGAGTACCAATACTACTCTTTACTTGATTCTGATGGAGCACATTGAGTATAAGCTTTCTAAATAATAAAACAATAAGCCATACTTCCCACAAATGATGATTATCTGATTAAAAATCGAAATTTTTGAGGTAGCAAAAAAAATCATAATTTGTTACAATGCAAATTTTTATTTACCGAACATTGATGCTGGGTGTCAAAATTAAAAATACTGGCCATTATATTCATAAAAATTTATGTCTGCTCAAATTTCAGTTATTTGTTGTCAGAAGAGGAAAGTTTTGAGTACTACTGCGAGAATTTCATTTACCTTCTACTACAATATATATTTTTTTCAAAGTTTGGCACATTAATTTTAGCAACTTTATTTTTACATTTTGTTCTGTTTTGTCATATGGAACAAAAGTTTCGATTTTCACATTTTTTATGTGGAAATAAATAACTAGAAGTCCACAAGAAAACAGGAAACTTATGAGTTTCAATAAGAAAAGTTTGTAAAAATAAAATATATTTTTAAACTTTTTATCTTCTCAATATACCGTATAGTTATTTCATGTATTAAGATAACAATGCATATACAGGACCAGTTTAAATGTGCCCCTACTGCTGATTGGATTTAATGTTTATAAACGGCTTCGTCTGACAGAAGTTTTTTTGCAGATTTAGACTAGAGTAGTTGAAAATTAATTATGGATCGACAGTCACTTCAAAAAACGGTGACTATTGTGAAAATGTTTATTAAAAAATTTCATTCATGTATAAGACAGTACTGCCGTTCACTGTACGCGAAAGAGTAGTAAAATAATCAAAAACATCGACAAGACACCAAGCAAATGGACATTTTTAGTGATCTCTGCCAAAAATGCTGCACCTACATATGCATACTTGTGATTTATTAACTTATGTCAAGTCAGTGTCGATAGCAAAAACGTACTCCCAGATAATTTTAATTTTGTTGCGCCGAAAAGCTAATCATAAGCCATGAAATCTATTAGAACTTCAATGTATTCATCAACAAGGCAAAATATTCGTTTTTTTTATTAGAAAAAAAAATACATCAACGATCAGAACTATGTACATATTTATACTTAAAATATAAGACACATTAGTTCTATGAGCTGATTTGCTGGCAAGAGGCTTGAGGGATTTAACCTATTGGTATTATCCTGGAGACGTTATTGGTTGAGTAGGTCACAAGGCCATTTCTTATTGAGTTTTTTGAAGGCTGGTTCTTCCAGTAAAGTTTCGACTGATGGGTTTAGATGTACTAGAAGACGGGCATGGTGTTTTACTGCACGTTGATGAATTTCCTGTTTTACAGTTGGCATATCTAAGTCCGTATGTAGAGTTAGGTTCGTGACATACCATGGGGCACCTGCGATCTGTCTAAGAACCTTAGACTGGAATCTCTGTATAATGTTTAAGTTGGACATGCTAGAGCATCCCCATAGTTCCAGTCCGTAAGTCCATATGGCCTTAATTATTACCTTATAGAGAAGTCGTTTGTTATCGAGGGAAAGTGGAGATTTGCCGATTAGGCCATTTGTTTAAATTTGAGGTTCATTTGTTTCTTTGTAATGTGCTATTTCCAAGTTAGCTTTCTGTCTAGATGTAATCCTAGGTAACGAGTTTCGGTAGCCTGTGGTATTTCGACAGTGTTAATATAAACAGGAGGACACTGTTGTCTTCTTAATGAGAAAGTTACGTGAGCATATTTGCTTTCATTAACTTTAATTCGCCATTGGTTCAGCCAATCCTCCAGGAGGTTTAAATAGTTTTGTAGCTGCTGAGATGCCAGAGCTGGATCTTTAAGTGTCGTCAGAATTGCTGCGTCGTCCGCAAATGTTCCTACTTCAATATCAGGGGCTGTAGGCAGATCAGCAGTGTAGATTAGATATAGGAGCGGACCTAAAACGCTACCTTGAGGGACGCCTGCGGAGATAGGAAATATCTCTTGATAGTTCTTCGCCATGTTTGACTTGATATGTACGATGTAGTAAATAAGATCTTAGTAATTCGTAGTAGTTATGCGGAAACACAAGCTTGAGTTTATATAGGAGGCCCTTATGCCAAACTTTGTCGAAAGCTTTCTTCTCATCTAAAAAGACAGATGAGCAGTAATTTTTTTCTTCAAAGGCTGTATAAATAATATTCGTCAAACAATGACACTGCTGAATAGTAGAGTGATTACGACGAAACCCAAACTGGTGGTCAGGTAAGTGATCCGCTAGCAAGTTATCTTCGTTTATTCGCTTTAAAATCAGCTTTTTCAGAAGTTTTGATATCACCGGCAAAAGGCTTATACGTCGATAAGTTAGTTCCGTTGGCGGTTTACCTGGTTTAGGTATTAATACGATGTGTAAATGTTTAAATTGGGTGGGCCGGTAGCTCAGACGTAGGATGGAGTTAAATAAGGTTTTTATTAACAATAATCCGGAGTAGGGTAGTTCAGATAGTACTTTTCCGGTAATTAGATCAAATCCAATTCCTTTTTAAATATTTTATTTCATGTTCTACTTCTTGTACAGAGAAAGCTTTAATCGGTGGAGACAGCTGAAGAGGAGCATCTAGGAAATCTTCTACTTCTGGGTTTGGATCATTATTGTGGGATTGTAAGACTTGTGCAAGATATTCCGCAAATGCTGCCGCCTTTTCTTGGTCACACCTGGCCCAGGTACCATCAGGCTTACGAAGTGGTGATATGGTAGGGGTAGGACGTTAAAACACTTTTGTTGCTCTCCAGATTGTATCGTCTTTGGTGCTTAGGTTCACCACATAGGCTGTGAAAGTGTTGTTTTTGAACTCTTGTAACTTGGTCTTTAGTTTGGTCATAAGTCTGTTATAGGTATTTTTATCAACGGGATGTCGACTTCTTTGCCATCTGACTAATGCTTTTCCTTTTTCTTTAACCAGTTCCATTATTTACATGGGGATATCTTGCGTCTGCCGTTCTTCTAGTTTATATGTGGGAGTAGCAGACCAAGCCGCTTCTTGGACAGTAGTGATGAGAAAGTTTGTCACTTCCTCTATATCAAATTCTGTTTCTATATGCACCGAGTACTGAGATATTTTATGATCAATCAATTCCTTGAATAGATCCTAATCAGTGGTCTTATTATGCAATGTTGGCTTGCTTTTCTTTTTTATTACTGATGTGCTGATAGTGGCGATGACAGGTGTGTGGTCCGAGTTCAGATCGAAGTTACGTCTAACTTCCGTGAAGTTGATCGAAATTCCATTTAGTATGTAGAAATCTAGAAGATCAGGTACTTTATCCAAGTCTGTGGGCCAATAAGTTGGCTCGCCCGTGGATAAAGTGAGATGCCGTTTTTCGGTAATAAGTTTATAGAGTTCTCGTCCCTTCGTTATCTCTAGCCGGCTCTAAATCAACAAAAAACATTGGAAGTGGAGTTTTAGTAGTTCTTTGTCTAATGTTAATTATGTTTCTATAGGAAATCCCTCGCGTTCGAGATCTTCTTTTATATCTTGAACTAAAGTTGTAGGATGCAAATGTTTGATTACAACCCTATATGGCTTTTCTTCCTTCAGTTGGTATGTATGATGAATAATATTCTGATTTTGCGTGAATTTAACAAGTTTTTTGTATAAATCAGATGTTTTTAAGGTAATTTTTACAACGTTGTTGGATAAACATTTAGTGATTAGATGTTCCTCTTCTGCTATATCAGCTAGAGTTCTTAGCATTTGGTCAAGATTAGTCACTCCATGGACAAAAATAGGAGGTGGTTTAGGTGGTGTTATTGTTGGAGGTGTACTTGACTGTTGCATACTGTCAGTGTTTGTTTTTTATTCGCTTCTAGCTGGTTGAGAGGTGCAAATCTATTTGTTTGGTTATCTGTAGCGGTACTTTCTCCAGGTGGTCGCCTGGAGATGCGCTTTTTTTTGTTGCTGTGTACGACTTGCCAGGAATACTTATTACTGCTTCCTTCATATTTTTCGCTGATTTCGATTAAGTAAGAATTTTGGGGTTCAGTGACTTTAGTGGTTGCACTTTCGGGTTGCTTATAAACTTGGGAGGATGGCATGTAAAATTGTTGCATACCTGCATTGCAGTTGTTTTGTTGAAAAGGCAACTGTTGTTGTTGACCTTGGCTCGAAAAGATTGGAGTAGCGAAGTTTGGCTGTGGTAGATAACTTATCGGCTGCGATGATTGGCCGATAGGTCCCGTTCCACTAAACATTATTTAACACTTGGCCTTGCGGCCGCACTTTTAATAAAGTCCGTAACTCTCACCAGCAAACACAACCTTACTCTTTGAAAGTCAAACGAGGAATAATTCTTGTTTTGAAAATTAAGTAAAATACAGGAAAGACCGCTACACCCCAAATATAACTATTTGGCGCAGAAAGAAGACTTGAAGACTAAATCGAAGGTGAAGATATGTTTAGATAGTTTTAAAAAAATTGCGATTTGGTAGTACGATAGTTTTTCTTGTCAGATTATTTGAAGGACTAAATGCACACCAATAATCCCGATAGATTGAAGCAGCCACGGAAAAATATACACTAAGTAACCGCAAACATGGAATGTGGTGAAAAAGACACACCAAATGCCATAAAAAGAAACCAACAAAAAAAGTTTCCATTTGCTAGGTATGATTTTCTAGTGATAATGTAGTGGTAACAAATTTTCAAGAAGTAAATAAATGAGTAAAAATCTACTTCTCTTTTTGTTTAATTAAAATAATATTAAGGACCTCATTTAACCCCACCCTCTACTACTATATTATTTTTTAAATTTGCCATTGTATTTTAATGTAGTCCACATATTTTGTAATTCTGCTTTATGTAGTTAACAATATTACCCCAAATGTTACTTGTGCCCTACACTTGACCAGCAAAAACGTCCTCCACACAACAAAAAGAACGAAAGCCAACTGGAGAAATGCCAAATATGTTTTTGCTGCAATAAATAATACCTTTTTATGTGATAAAAACTGCTTTATAATTTTTACTGTTCTAATAGATGCATTTATTTCTAGATTAAACTACTGAAAGTACTATATTACTAATAATTCTGTTAAAAAAGTGTTATTCTCTAATTATTTTCTTAAAAATTGCTTTGTAGATGGTTTTGTCTCATTTTTATATTACCAAATTCAAATATGCATCAAAGTTTAATTTAATATAACCACATATCTTTCGCAAATATCTATTCTAAACTATTCTAACTATAAATTACAATTCTAAATCATAAATATATTTAGACAATAAGCTAGGAGAGCTAGCTTCGTTACCTTGTTTTTAAATACTCTAATAATGAAGGACTACTTAATTCAAAAACCAATAAACTTCAATAAGTAAATTCGTATTAATTCAGTACGATTTCAGCGGCCCTTATCCACTTTCCCATTACTTCAGAACACACATAACTATAGCTGAAGTGCACGATCCCCAATATAGAGCGCAAGGGGTGAAGTGGGCTTTCCAATATCCCCTTGCCAGCCGCAGATGTCACATTCCTACATTTCCCTGCGAAATCTGCTTTACTTTCCCCGACAGATCTTCTACCCTCGACCGAACAATTCTACCTGTTTTTATCTCCCCCGTTTCCTTTGTGAAGGAGTTTTATGCATCGTTTTAAAACGAAACGTCGTCCTCGCCTTCGCTTTTGATAATTTATGGATCCTTTAAGCTTTATGAACACGTCAAAATCAAATAAGCTCCCATGAAAAATCCTTTCTAAGGATCCGTGGGCCACAATAAATTGCACCGTGACGCAAACAAAGACCTTCGAGGAACTTTATTAAGTCGCAGCCTCGATTTTCATGCAAGGCTTCCTAGGAACAATTTTTAGGCTGCGCGCGGCTTACATATGAAACTTCGGTGTATCCCCGCCGGCTTAAATTCGAAATTCGATATTTCACACAGTGTTGCAATACAGTTTTGTATTTGATGAGGAAATAAAGGGTAGAAGTGGAAAATTTGATATTAATATGCGAGTACTCGACGGAATATCCTATAGTGACAATGTACTCAATGTGCTAAATTTGTTGGTCATAGCATCTTTAAGACAGATTCCTTTATCTATGATCACTTCAAGATCCAATTACTTGAAATACATTAAAATGTCCACTTAAAAAGGATTGACATAGCCATGTATCATTCTGTATATCGACAGGAAATTACAGAAAATGTTTACTATCTTTTCCTTCTATTATCCGTCATGTTTCACAAATTGGAATATGGATTGAATACACAAACGAAGGTTACTTTGAATGTATGAAATCAAAAATCGGTATTTAAGTTTTTCAGTGTTATTTTGCGCGCTACCATTACACTATATAACAATAAACAACTACAATATTTATAAACATTAGAGATTTACCAAATTTCTAAGAAAATAAGAGAAGACGCTTTAGGGAAAGTGACGGCAGTATCTTTTATGATTATCAAGTTCAGTAGAGGTGACTGACTTTAATATGGAACGCACTCGCGGCTTATTAAATTTTGTAGCCAAAGAGCAACGGATTACCCTTAATGAAAGTTCCCTTTTTGTTTACTCATTTTGCTTGCTCTAACAAAACACTTTCAGTTTTCATTATGCAACAAAAAACTTAAAATATCATTATGCTCCAAGACTGCCGCCGTCGGAATTTCATTTTGTTGGTTGGTTGGTTGTGTGTTAAAATTTATATTGATGAAATGTGTAGGTTTTAGTACAAAAATAATTATCGCTAGACTAGATAGTTACTAGGAACTAATTAATTAAGTGGAATATTGGAATTTCGATGAGGGTTAATTAAAAGTTAGTTTCATTAAACCCAGACGATGGGTGCGTTGCACATTTTCAAACTCTATCAAATACCGTTATAATATCTTGCAAGTTTCGTCCTCGTTAACAGTCGATATATTTTGTTCTTATAGATAATTCACTATTTTTTTTAAAACAACGTTACCAAATAAGAAATTAAAAAAATGAATTAAATATGACCAGTGATAACCGTATCTTCCTGAAGTATTAAAGACAAAAGCTTCAGAAGAAAACTTCTTTGTGGCTTTAACTTACCAGAATAAATGCGCTTATTTAAAATATTGTCTTTTAAATCAAACATTGTAATAAAGTGGGAAAATCATAAATAAAAATCGTAGTCAAACAATAAATCCCAAATTATGTACAACACTACTAAAAAGAAACTCATCAACATTTTTATTCATTAAAAAGTGAAACGACCACCGAGCCAAACAGGAGATCTAAAAATAATTTAAATATTGCCAAAAAAAGTTTTTTTACCACTAACATCCATCAAAAATTAATGTATAATAAATCTACAGTTAATTTTGAACTGAAAGATTCCACTTATTCATAAAAGACGTCAATTTATGTGTGCTTAACCGAAGATGAGTTGCCTTTTTATGTTACTCTAAAATGCAAACTTCTCAATGACAAAGAAAATCGTCGGTTCTATTTATCCGAAAAGGTTTGTCGTTAATAACAATTAATCGACTAAATGCCAATGTAGTGGTTCGATTCCCTGAGACACCGGTTATCGAACAATTCAAGAAAGAAGCAGCAACACGTTTATACTAATTTTAGACTAGGTATTGTTTCGTCAAAAGGTGGTGGTCTATTTTTAACAGCTTGTGGGTGTAAAAAATGTAAGTTTAGAAACAGGCGACAATAAAAATTTATATATACGATAAAGCACAAATCTATCTCAAAATATGCACCTAAACGGAAGATTATGGTCATTAAGACCTAAGAAGGGCACTTTTTAATTAATAATACGCTAAAGAAAAAACATTGATGACTGATTTGTTTAATCGTTTGAAAATCTGTCTAGTATAATAATGAATATCCAATAAAATTGTACTAAAACATTTATGAATGAAAAAACTAAAGAATAAGGGGACATTTCTCGTATTTGTCAAAACCAAACGAAAGCAACAAAATTTGCAAAAATACGTCTATCTAATAAAAATTAAAAAATTCTATCAAATTTTTCATATATGATAGACCTTGTCGATTGCTAAAGTTGAAGAAATGTCAAATAAAGTTGTGCGTATTTTGCGTTTCCTTCTTGTTCTTCTTCTGCTTGTTCTGTTTAACCCCATTACCGTTTCTGGTGTTGAGGTAATGTGTTCTTCTTAAATTAGATGTCCAGCTTTCGTTTCAGCGCTTTGGTAGTCTCCCAGGGAGCATTTTGGAGTTAGGTTTGTCAGCCGGTCATTAGCTATCCTCTTGATACGATCTCTCCACTTTCTTTTCCTTTTTTTGACCATCTGACAACATCGCTAATGTGGTATATGTGTTTGATATATTCGTTTCTCTGTGCGTCTTTTGAAGTATAGACTGTTCTAGATCTCAATATTTTCATCTAGGCTGTTCTTAGAAGAGTTTTGTGGTTGAATTTTCTGCTCTTATCTCAATTACGCATGTCATAAATTTTGGTTGCTTTTTGTACCCATATGTTTATTCCTCCAGATTATATAACGTAGATGAACTGATATAGCCGCATTAGTTGCCTGTGCTTGAACTTCTATTTTTAGATTTCTGTTACTAGTTATATTGGTACCCAAGTATTTAAAATTTACAACTTGCTCCACACTTTGGTTGCATTTAGCTAGCTTACATTTTCTTGATTCTTTAGAGAGTGAGATCTTGCGTTTTCTGAATGGAGAAAGTCATGTTGAATGTTCATGCCGTTGTTTCAAGTTTATATAACAGTCGTCTTCAGTGTCATCGGTGTAACATATTATTTTTACTTGTTTATGGCCAAGGTAATATGAGTATATCGAGTAATTATGAACAAATACCAAAACCTGTCTCACAATATACAAAGAGGTCAGTATTTAGTAACTTAATTATAAATATATTGTACTACAAACTCGGACTACCGATCTAGTTTTGAAAAGACTTTTTTTTAATCGTTTATGGATATCACATTTTGCAGTACCATTTAATAGGCGCATAAATTCTATTTTATACTGACATATTTTATGTACGCTGTTTAATTTTCTTGCGATAAAATAATTAAGCAAATTTCTAGATGAGCTTAGGGTAGATTGATTGGAAGTCTATAATTAGTTTTATAATTTACTTAAACTATAAAATTATAATTAATTCCAAGACATGACATAATTTACTTATACGGTCTCATTTTGTCCTACTCATTGTCCTGAAATATGGAACGTACTAATCAGTTTAAGCTGTAATATAGTGCAGTAATAAAAGTTTCTGATAATAAAATTATTTTAGCCTTTAAAATTAGCTAAATGTCAGCAAGACAATGTTATGGGTGGAGAGCGGATCAAAAGTTTGTCATATTCAAATCATCTTCATTTAATTCACAAATAAATCACCTGCAAAATCAAAAAGTAAACCAATTATGATGATCATTGAGCACAAGAAAACTTGCCTTAAAAACCTTTAGCCGAGAAAATATATATCAAAACTAAGACAAGTTCTAAAATTTCTACCTGCTTTCTCTAAAGTGACAAAAGCTTTACAGAATGTTATAAAAGATAATCTGGAAAAAACATCTCAAACAACACAATTAAAATTGATTTTAATATTCACATACATTTCAAAAGTTTAAGAAAGACAATAGTAGACAAATATTATTATGCGCTATACCTATGACTACAAAACAGAGAACCTATAGTCATAATAAAATATATGCACGATTCAGTCAACTTCAAGGATATTACATATGCACACGGCACCATACTGTGTTAGACCAGCAAGCAAAGGAGTGGTAACCCAGTAATGTGTACTCGATTAATTACAAGAAATGAAATTTTTGTCAGATTCTTTTCTTCATCATCATCTGCTTCCTTATGCCCTATATAGATCAAAGTTCCAACAATAAGTTAAACCGTTCAGTTTAACTAAATAGCACAAGATAATGCTCTAGCTTCTAATAACAGTATTCAATATTTGGGGAATAAGAAGAATACAACAAAAACTGAGTTATACAGAAACAACGAAAGACGTTCAAAAGAATGTACAACCTAAAGGCATCCTCCCTACCATAACATTAAACCGATTTTCAATCAACTCATTCGGGGAAATGGCACTCAGTAATAAACTGCACAATATTTAATTGTTTAATGATAGCTCTGTGAAGCACCATTGGCAACCAACAGCACAAAAACGATATCAAATTGTTTCTTAATAATAATAATCAGCAAAATTCACTTTATTTCTATTTTATTTTTTCTATTTACTGCTACTCGCAGGATAATATCAAGTAAAAGCAGCACAATGAATTGTTTCAAACATTAGAATAGACAAATAGCCACCATTACGGTTGAGTGTTCAAGAGGAAACGATCTTCTGACACAGGCTAATTCAAATCTTGTTAAAAACTCATTCATGTATGTGGTGTTTTAGATATAAGTCGCATGTTGGTAGGTATAACAGACCTGTTGCGGCCGCGGTTATGACATTGCGGATAACAAGAAAAATAGTTATTGTAGATAAAAATAATAGTAAAAACATGACAAAAACAGAATTTCTTGGTTTTTAGATTAGAAATGGAATCTACTTGTTGAAAATTAATTCCAATACAATAGTTACTCAACAAATGAGAGAATATGACAAAATACACATAGAGGAATACGCAACAGACCTGAATATAAGCTTAAACATTTCTGGAGAGATCCATAAAGTTTTTCAGCTTTATCTGATATTCTTCAGGCAGCAGTATATCGTGCCGTACCGTAGAAGAGTACAATAAAAACCTAAAACCATATTTATCAAATAAAATAAATTATTGCCCAAAAAGTTTAAACAAAATGCAACTTAATCACGCACCAGTGGACTAAACAAATCTTAAACAATAAAGAAACCATTCATTTTAAGAGTACCTTACTAATCTAAATCGATTCGAGGTTAACATCTAAAAAGCAACAAAATCGATTAAGACGCCAAAAACGTCAATACCAACTCTATCAAACCTTACATCTTAGATGTATTTCGTATTAATAAAATAGAATAAAACATCTGTTTCGTACCCGTTACAATTATTTAGTTCAAAAAGGGTTAGAAGAAAAATTAACTTTTTCAATGCCACGAAAAGCACTTAGTAACAGATACAACGCAGGAAATTATGAGAAGAACCATTAAGAAAAAGACATTTGATGTATGTACATTAACATATTTGTTTGAAACAGCCAAGGTTACATTAGTACCTTGAAAAGATTCAAATGTAGCATCCTAATATCGACTTATATATTTATAAACATCTTATATACAAGTAAAGTTCCAAAACAATTCTTGAAGATTAAACCCCAATTTACTACCAGAAAACAGTTTTTTTCTGCATTCTGTTTAAATTTAAACGCCGCTACTCGACTATCAAGCAAACTCGCCAAATCATTTACGTCACCAGTGAAGCATTTGAAACGAAGGAATGTGTGCGTGTTTACCTTTCTAGATGTGGCCAAGCCATTCAAAATACTCAAATCATACTTAATACAAGAGTAGGGTAATTCTTGACGGAAATTAGAAGTTAAAAATGCTACCCAAAAAATTTTAGACTTGCAAGAAAGATGAAAAGTTGAATTTTATATTAAAAAAACAATCTTTGTGCATTAATGGGCCCGAAATAAGTTAATTCAAAAATACTATGTATTTAGAGTTTTATTTAGACAACAAAATGTTCCCGATAAACCATATGATTACAAATAAAAATAGTTCAACCATAAAATAAAAGTTATTCCCTGATTGATTGGAGAATTGAACATCATTAGAAAATATTACAACTCTTATTCAAACAGTTGTCCGAATATATAATTCACAAAAATTATGAGTGTATTACAAATGCAGCCTGGTATATCACAAACCAAACTCTACGTGACAATTTGAGTATGAAGTTTGTGAAGGATATAATAAAGGAACAAAGTAACAACCACTATAATAAACTAGAAAGTTATTACATCATTCTATAGCAACCAATAGAAGAGTGTGGTATCTGGTATCGCACTAAGTTTTCCTTATTTATCTCCCAGTTTTCTAATTTGCACATCAACACATTTTTTTATTGAATATAAAAGATAAAAACACCAAGTTCAGCAGGATTAAACCTGTCCAACCTCTTTCAGTCTAAAATTTAACAATTCTGAATGAAACTAAATTATCTCCTCCCCCTTTCACAACAGTTTCACAGATTTTACATTTTTATCACATAATTTTAAAATTTCAACTATCGAATTCGTTAATATTTCTTTACGGTTTTCTACGGTGGAATAATTTCAACGGAGTTACAAAACTGCCAACTACATTATGATTTAAAATTGCCTAAGCTATCAAATTTACAAACGAAAGGCAAACATTTCCTGAAATTGGTGATATGCTGCATTTTAGTACGTTAATGCCATGAGAATATACACGTAAAATGTTTACATAACACTGGAAATTGCAATTCGTGAAATAAGCTAAGGTAATAATTAATGTTTTCAAGCGCCCGTAAATCCTGATAGGTTTCCGACAACGCCACTCAATGCCGATCAGTGCACAACAAAACTCTGTTTAAAAATACAAATATAGTGGAACGGGTAATTGTACCTATCCTTTTTGTACCTGTTGAGTGAAAATTTCACAAAATACAATGAAAACCTAGAGCTAATTCATTACTATTTCCGCAATTTACAACAGTAAATAGTTTTGCAGGAAAGCCTTTGTTTTATAAAGAAAAAAGAAATGAGAATTCTCTTTTAATCATTACAATTATTATTAGGCGTATGCTTTAATTTGGCACCCCAATATTAAGTTAGTTATAAAATGTATTTACATTTATTAAATTATTAAACTAGAATATATAGCTGACAAGCAACACATTAGACACTGCTTGCCCTTTGAATTTTAATTAGAACATGTCTGAACCATTAGAGAAAGTGCTGCGTCTTATAGCATGCGCGAGTAATGATGAAGTGAAAAGAAATATGGATTTAAAGAAAGTTTGTACGTTAACGTAAACGGTGTTGCCTCGGTCAGAAAACCCAGGAAATCTGAACCATTTCCATTCTTATGCAACCAACCACATCGAAACGATCTAACGTCTAGACGTTCTGTCGCCCACATGCGACCAACGGCCGGCGGGACGGAAGGCCCACATAAATCCGTTCGAACGTCGGGTCATCTGGGCCCTTTCCACAGCTCGTGGCTGTAATCAACAAAATGTGTCTTGCAAATACCTCTTAGTTCGAGCAACCGTTAAAAATGCTTACACGTGAAAAGTGGTTGCACAGGTCTTGGAATTTAAAAACCTATCTTGAAGAATAATGACTAAAAAGTTGGAAGATAACAAATTCAATGAGCCACTCGCCAAAATTTCAAATTAAAAATTGCCTAGAACACCATTTCTATCGGATTTCAAAAGCTCGGTAAAATGTATAAATATTTCCCATGTTGCTAGTTCAAGAAAATAAACTTTACATAAAGTAATGATAGATAATGAAAATTGGATCTACTAAAACCACTAGCAAATTTTCAACATCGATCGTAACACGCATTATTCATAGAAAGAAACATTTTTTGTGAATGTTGGTAAGATTTTAAAGGGCTAATTTATAGATTTGATACATTTATTACTATCAAACATTTTGTTTTATATTAAAAATTTAAAATACAAAAAATAAATTCTAAATAAATATTGTTCAGTACAAAAATTAGTATGCAAAAACTAAATTACCATTTTATGTAAATAAAAATATTTTACATAGTGGTAAACTCAAAAACCTCGTTAACATAATTTCAGTATTTCTCAAAAAAAACGCGCATCATCATGAATAATTCATCTTGAGAGCAAAAATGTAATTACCTTTAATACTTTTCAGCTATCTAAACATTCTTTTACATAATACAATGTTAAATTCCCGCAATTTCATAAAAAAATTTGAATGAACGATAGACCAGAAGAGACATTTGGGTCATAGCGTAACCAGTACCAGAAAAGTGTGTAATTCCCCTAACGTGGCCAAAAAGGGGCTAATGCGACCCCGCAGTACATCAAAAGCTACTCGGAAGAACCTCCGTAGCGACGGCGGCGGCAAGGTTACGTACAATATTGATTTTGTGATCAAGCTCGGTTATTTTAAACTTCAGGCCCCGCTGATAAGCGAATTTCGGGCGCGGAGGCAGAAGGGCGGCAGCGAGTAGTTCATTTAATAGCTCGCAGTGATTTAGGCGCGGGTAAGTCAATTCTGCAGCTTTTGGAAGCAATAAAAGAGTTTAAATGGATGTTGAATGTTTGCCGAAAAATAACCATTTTGGGCGAATTACAAAAAGTTGTTAGTCTGGCAATAAAAAATCCATTCCATTTGGCCATAAGCTATTAAAAGAAAATTTAAATGTTGAACAACAGTGCCTAATATTTACGAGTTATAATTTCAATTTAAAGTTAGGGCAAATAAAAATCTAAGGTAAAAATGACTAATAAAAATCGCTCATACTTTTCTAAATACAGGGTGGTGCAAAAGAACGCACGTTATTTACACAACTGTAACGTTGCTGATTTTCAGAAAACTGTATCGGAAAGATAGCGCCTTTCTTGTTGGCTAGTCGGCTACTTTAAAAGGAACGTAGGCTTCCACTTTGAGATAACTTCAAAGAAAGAAATTTCAGACAAATTTTGGTGATCATGGAAGTCAAAGAATATCTCCGAAACATGAGATTATGTGCTGGGAAAAAATTTGTCGAATAACTGGCATCGAGGGCCTTGTCGCGTAGGCTGTGGTTCCATCTTGTTGAAACCACTTCTTGTTTATGTTGAGTAGCATGTTGACATGGTATTCTGAAGTCACTGTTACTGTAACCCCTTCTTCAAAAAAGTAAGTTCTAACAATCTTTACTTTCAAAATGTCAACAAAAGGTCTGTGATGTAATGCTCGTGGATTCTTTACTTTTTAAAATGGATATTTTTTACTGCTATATTCGCGTGAAACAAAAAGTGTTAACATTTTTAAACCTATAAAATTTACTTCCGGAGTTCTGATTTTATTTCATAGTGACGAATATAATTCATTATCACCTGTCATCTTGAAATGCGATGCAAAGAGTATTAGAAGATTTACAGAACTCGCAACAAGGTTATTAGGAACTGCCACACTCTGTGAACGATTACACCTAATTAATTAAGGCATTAATTATTTATTTCAACAGGCTGATCTGTTTCACCACATACTTCGATCATGTCGTTTGTTCTTCGTATAAACTAAAATAGCTCCACACTTTAATTCTAGAATCTGTGCAATCTGTATTGATTTTCTAAGAGATTACTGGAACTTTTCTTAGCGATTGCACTAGAACTACCGAAAACCATAGAAAATCTTACGCAAACATTTTTAGAACCACTATGATCTTTACCATTTATGGAAAGACACCTGAAAAAATCACCATACTACACCAGATGTATTCTATCGGTTAAAACGGTGAGTCCGTTTCAAACTTTTTGTAAAATAACCTACGGTAACGAGAATAACTTTGTTCCGATTGTTCGTCTCTAGGAATAAACCAAAAATGTCAACTAACCTATTTTCTCTTTATTTCTCCCCAAACTCTTTTGTTTAAGAGGTGGTTATTTCGAGGCACACACAACTCGCACTTCCGGCACAATGCTTTTACGTCTTCTTTATAGATTTTACAAACGCTTTGCAGTGTCTTCTTAATCTCGAAATGTTATCTTAACATGTCCATCACGCAGGTGACGTAGGACTTCCGACACTTACATCCTTGCCATTAATAATCGTGATGTAGATTCAGCAACACCAATGTTCTTCAAAGTTTTATGCAAAATACTTCTAACTTCATTGAGCTGATTACTTTCAAACCAATATGTCTTAGTTGCAAGTCAAGTTCTTGCTCTGGCTATACTTTCCGTAGTCACCAGGAATTGTTAAATAGAGAGACCTTATTTTGTTTTGGTTGCAAATAAGTGCTGCACTTTCCCTTCACAGCTATCCCTTTTCTGTTTTTAATTCTTGTAATTTCTTTTTCAAATTTCTAGAATACCTTTTTGCATTCTTTTTATTTGTTTATTTTGCGTTCACCTTAAATTCTTCTGTCCAAAATGCGCTTCGCATTCGCTTTTATCTCCTACAATTTCTGTACAAACTTGCAGATTTTCTAACTTCCCCCTTTTTTCTTTCTGGGGCATGCTTCTGTTTTTTTTTGAACTTCTAAAATTTTCTTTTAGATCTACTTTATTTCTTATAATCCCTTTCTCAATTCTCCATTCAAATTTTTTAATGATTCTTCAGTTCTTGTGTTCTGAGTATAGCCTTAGTTCTTCCATATCTTCTCTCAATGTTCTAGAATGTTCCTATAATTTTTTTCTCAAATTTCTGTGTTAACACAATTGGATCCATGTTTACATCTTACGTATCTGTATTCTCAATTTCGTGGATCAAGGTCCAAATATTTCCTGTAGCAGCACGGTTTTTATCTGTGGTCTCTAAATTTCGCCTTTTAAATCTCTTTTTTTAATTTACATAACAAGAAAAGAGGCCAAAGAAACTACGAAAAGACTAAAAAGTCGTAAAGCAGCAAGGCATGATGGAATATATACAGAGGTGATCATAAATCTAAGATATAAGGCTTTGTAAATTTTTTTAATAGTTAGTTAATAAAGTGTCGAGAAATGAACAAATACTACAAGACTGGGAGATAGGAATACTGATGTCAATATATAAAAGAGACAAAGAGGACTGTTCTAAATACAGGGGTATCAGTTTGTTGTGCCTAATAGCCAAATTATATGAATTAATCCTGGCTAAAAAACTAGAAAGGACAGTTGAAAGGCAGTTAGAGGACACACAAAGTGGATATAGAAAAAGTAGAAGAGAGCAAAAGATGGAAAAATATCCTACTAACAAAATATATGTGGCTTCTATAAACATTAAGAAACCGTTCGATAGTGTACCTAGAGAAAGAGTTTGGATCAGCTCAAAAAGAAGAGGAGTGGGTAATAAACTATTAAAACTATATATAAAAACACAAGTCACTACGTTAAAACCAGAAATACAAGATGGAAAGAATTTGTAACTACGGAAGGGTTAAGACAAGGAGGAGTCCTCAGTCCAGTACTATTCGACGTAATCATGAATGACGTTATGAAGGAAGTGAAGACGAAGGTTAGGAAATTGAAGATGAGATATAGCAACATAAAACTAGTGGAGATAGCAGAGAGTGTTTTTGCAGACGATGTGGTGGTTTATGCGAAGAACGAAGATAATCTTCAATACAACTTAAATATTTAAGCAAAGGCTTTAAAATCTAGAAGCTTGAAAATAAACGTAGAAAAAAGAAGATGAAGAAATAATAGTGAATAAATAAAGCAAGTGGAAACATTTAAATGTGTAGATGTTAAAATACAGAAAATGGGAACTATGGAGACGGAACTAAATGACAGGTGCCGTAAGTAATGCGCTTAAAAGAAAAACTAAGATCATAGTGTATAAAACTATATTTACATTTGTATTACTCTAAGAAAGTGAAAGTTGGACATTAACAAAACGAATGCAACAAATATAAGCAATAGAAATGAAGTTCTTAAAAAGAATAATGGGAATAACCTAGAGTAAAAAATGGTAAAGTAAGAAAAGAACATTGAGTGCAAACAATAAATATGCAACAACGACAATTAAGATGGTTCAGTCACTAAAACAAATGAGAAAGAGGAGAACAGTTAAGAAAGTATGGCAAGCAAGACCATAGCAGGGAAGACCAAGAGGTAGAACAAGAAAAACGTGGGACAGACAATTAAGAGACATGGCAATGACATGAGGAGATAAGAATAGCAAGTAACAAGAAAGAATGGTCTCGGAGGATCCATGGAACAAAATAAAACAAATTAGAAAAAATAAAATTGAATTATTACTGATTTACTGTACTATAACTTGTAATTCATGGTTTATTTATTTTTGTATTTCATCTTAATACCTAACGGTAAATAAGGTTTAATATAAGTAATATATATATATATATATATATATATATATATATATATATATATATATATATATATATATATATATATATATATATATATATATATATATATATATATATATATATATATATATATATATATATATATATATCAAATAATCTTACGACATTTTTTATCAAAAATTGAGCATTTATTATGAAAGAACGAAACCTCATGTTTATTCAACATATTGTCCATCGCTAGCCACTACTTTTCCCCATTCTTCCTGCAGCATACGGATACCGCGTCGGAAAAACGCTTCATCTTTTGAGGCTATCCACGAATCGACCCAATTTTTGGTATCTTCATATGATGTGAAGTGCTGCTCAAACAGGCCATGCGCCATCGTTCGGAACAAGTGATAATCGGAACAGGTAATGTCTGGTAAATACGGCGAGTGGGGTGGAACTTCACAATTGAGTGTTTCCAAGTAGGTTTATGACCGGCGCCGCAATATGTGGACAAACATTACCAGGCAGAATAATTTTGTCGTGTCTAGGGTAGTAGTGATCGCGTTTTTCCTTGAGTGCTCGACTCAATCTCATCAATTGCATTCGGTAGAGAGCCCCAGTAATGGTTTCGTTCGGTTTGAGCAACCCATAATACACAATACCAACCTGATCCCACCAAATATGCAACATGGGTTTTTTTCCATGAATATTCGGCTTCGCTATCGATGTTGCGGCATGGTTACGTGGTCCCCATGATTTATTCTTCTTTGGGTTATCGTAGTGGATTCATTTTTCATCACCAATGACTATACGATGCAAAAAAAACCTTTTGTTTATGCTTGGCAAGTAACATTTCACATGTAAAAAATCGGCGCTCAACGTTGCCAGGCTTCAGTTCATATGAAACCCAATGTTCTTGCTTTTGAATCATTTCCAACGACTTTAAACGATGTAAACTTGCTTGTTGAGTCACTCCTAATGTAAATTTAAGTTCTTCTTGCGTTTGGCAGGAATCTTCCTCCAATGATGCTTTAAATTCCGCGTCTTCGTACACTTTCGGCCTTTTGCTACGTTCTTTCTCTTCGAAGTCAAACTCACCGTTCTTAAACTTATGAAACCATTCACGGCAACTTCTCTTACTTAAAGCGACCTCACCATATGCTTCTACAAACAATCCATGCGCCTCAGCTGCAGATTTATTCAACTTAAAGAAGTAAATCAAAAGTTCCCGCAAGTGACTCTTACTCGACTAAAAACTCGGCATTTTCGCACGAAAAAAATTATGTGATGCTGATACATAATCGCTAATATTTTAAGATTGTGGTGTTGCTAGATGTTCAACTTTACGATATGACGTTTTACATCTGACAATTTCAACCATAACTTACTGGTGGGGCTATCTTTAGTCAAACGGCTGAGACTTATTTGTACTCCCTTTAAATAAATACCAGTCGCTTTCTTTCTGTCTAATTTATGCCAAATTACTTAATTAATTATGTACTTTTAAACAATGTTTTTTCCAGAAACAATTTTTTTTGTGGAGTAGTCCAATATCCATATACAACTATATATTTGGTCAAGTGCCATATAATGGTGTTCTCTAATTTTCATGATTCAAACAATATATGCAATAAGAAATACAATTTCATAGTCCACATATTTGTTTTTTATTCATATAAAATTTAATTTAACACTTTCTCTTAACCAAAAAATATGTCAAACTACCTCAATGCAAGCGCGGCAAAAACAGATTAATTTTTGTTGGTCGCTTCATGGTAAACATTTTCAGTCAATGTCACTTTGGAAGCGTTAATGTCCAGGTCTATTTTCGGTCCGAACATGAACGCGCCTGCAGGCAAAACAAGCCATTAGCAGCAAATGTGCTCCCAGCTCAGGCGTCAACATAATACACGGGCGCCCGCGTCCTATAGAAATTTGGGCATTGTGGCGCTGCGCGTCACGTTATCTGCAGCAGCACCCCACAATCGGCTGTCCGTTCTCGATCTACATCATAGCTGCGGCCGCTTGCAGTCCGCGCTGAATTGAAATTGAATTTTGCATTTCCCCGCCCAGCCGGCCCTCGTTTTCCGAGCGAGGTGCTCAGCACACGGAATCGCGGAATTAATTTCCATGATGTCTGGAATCAGGAAGCGGCATTATTACCGTCTGAGAGCGGATGAGCCCCTGGAATATTGCAGGCGACCGCGAAATGCAGCGGCGCCCGCTTAATTAGATTGCGCCGAACGAGGTTTTATTGATTGAACCAAATGCGACCACGCAACCGTCCAGTGAGCATTTTCATGTGAAGCAGGCAAAAGCCAAAGTCTATTTTCTCAACAAGAAGTTCAGTTGACCTACATTGGGGTTTTCAGCGGAAAGCTCAAGTACTGGTGCATCATTATGCTGCAATCAAGATGAACAATTAGAACACTGAAAGTGCTCTTTCCACGGAGACGAGCTGAAATAACTCAAGTTTTTCAGGTATGGATGTTGGTTCTTGAACAACATTTTAAGCAAATCAAAAGTTTTTTTTTCAGTAATACAAAAAGATATAGACAGAAAATATATAAAAATTAATAATAACTAAAAACTTAGACAAAAGAGAGATAAAAAAGAGGAGAAATAAGAAACTTAAGCACCATTACGGCAATCACATAAATTGTTAACAATCAAGAAAGCGGAAATATGCATTAAATAATTCAAACTGCAAAAATGAGACTAATGCAATCAAGATCAACATATAATAAAAACTAATAGAAATCACAACAGGACACGCAAGAAATAAGGACCTTAAGGAATATAATTTTTTATACTTTAATGCGCAGTCAGAATAAATAAATCTGTAAGCTAATTTGATAACAATTTACTCTAGAAAATAACGTGATGAGGACTCTTCCACTGAAGACATCATCTGAACTTCACTTAAAGTCGATTGGTAATTTTATTTTTAGTCTTCTACTGTCTGGTTGGTGCAGGAATGGTTGCAAAGGAGCATTCGACGTCCTAGTACTTAGTGGTGTCTTTTACCTCGCATTTCTATTATTTTTTAAATGAATGGAGTACTAAAATCGTTATAAAATGTGTCGCCCGACACATACATCGGACCTAGGACTATTGAATGAACTCTTTGGAGGATAGTAATACTTGACTTTCTGACGCATCTCTAAAGTTCGACTTCATAAGTTTTGTACACTAAAAGCTTGTTTTCTAAGGAGTCAGTATAATTTTTTTAATTCCAGACGAGTTTTCTCTTTTTTACTATATGTTGCTTCCAAGTAAGTTGTTATCTAAGTGTAGTTCCCGATACCTAATTGTTGCAGATTTTGATGTCATTTATGGAAACTGGGGAATAATGGCCCTTTTTAAGATGAAAGTTATTTGTGTAGACTCTGATCCGTTAATTTTTATCCTCACTTTTTTGTAAATTTCTATAGTAGGTTGAGGTGATGCTGCAGGTGACTGGATGCAATATTTGAGTTTCCATGACTGGCAATTATACCCGTATCATAGGCGAAAGTACCAGTTACTGTTTTAATTGTTGGTAGGTCTGACAGGAGCTAAAGTATTGGGTCTAATGCACTGCCCTAGGCGATTCCCGATTTGATTAGAAAGAAGTTTGACACATTTGACCTTTAACTCTATTTCTAAATTAGCGCTCGCTTAGTTATGACTTAGTATGTTCAAAATTGATAAAATTGAATATTTATCTTTGTAAAGAGTAAAGACGAATTTAACCGTAGACGATATAACTAAACAAGAATTAGATAATGCAATAAAGAAGTTAAAAAATGAGACAGCCACAGGAACCCAGAAGAATTAATACTAAATTATTTAAATGCGGAGACATGTTCCTAAAATTAAAATTACTTCATTAATATGTGTTGGAAGCAAACTAAAATTTCTCAAGAATGGGACATAACTAAAATAAAACCACTCTTCAAAAAAGGCAACAGAACAGATTGCAACAATTGTAGGGACATAAATTTACTAAATCTAGGATATAAGTAATATTAGAAAATCATAACAGCGAGACAACAGCCGAAGTAGTCCTAGAAGAAGAGCAGAATGGCTTTCGCGAAAAACGATCCTGTATAGATGCTGTCCTCACCTTGAAGCAGATCATAGAAAAACGTAGAGAACGTAATTTAGAAACGCATATAGCATTTGTCAAATTCACTAAAGCATTCGACAGGGCCACAAGAACAAAACTATGATCAATTTTAGAAAAAAATAAAATTTCCATTTCATCTGATCAAAGCAATGAAATATCTTTACTAGAACACCAAAGTCACTGTAGAAAAGAATGACGAAGGCAAAAGCCTGTCATACACAAATCAAGATGTAAGATAAGGATGTGGTCTATAATCCATTTTGTTTAATATTTATATTGACGACATGATAAAGAAACAAGAAGTACCACAGGAAATTCAAATAAATACAAATACATTTGTTAACATAATAGTGTCCGCAGACGATCAGAAGACAATTTACAACCAGCAATCTACAGACTAAAAAATATATAAAAAGATTACAACTGCCAAATATCAACAATTAAAACAAAAATAATGGCCTTCCAAGGAAAACCCATAAGGGAATGTGCGGTACTATAAGAAGAGCACTAAGAAACAAAACAAGAAAAAAAAAACAGATATAATTTTACAAAGTAATGGCGGTCCCCACATTACTATATGACAGCGAAACATAGACAATAACAAGGGAGTCAAAGGATGCAGTGGGTTAGACAGATTTACTAACGAACACATCAGAAATGAGCTACAAGCACAACCAATACGAAACCAAATACACCTGCAAAGCTTGCAACGCATAGCGAAGTGGCGAAGCAGTCTCCCAAATTTGAGAACCCTTTAGTTGACAAAGGTGAACTGGATTGTTCAAAGGACCAATCGGTTTCAAAATCACTTACAAACAAGCCTTTTTGGTCACCTGTCGAGTGGTGAAAACAGAATTTGGAAATTCCCAGCCGTTCTCGAGTTGTTGCTCGGACGGACAAGTTAGTAAGTGACTCCGCTTCGCTTCGCCACTTAATAATCAATTACAAGACAAGATAGAAACAACATGTAGAGAAAATGACCCTAGGAAAACTCCCAAAATTAGCTATACAGTAAAACCCACGAGGAACCCGAGATGTAGGAAAACCTCGGACACGATGGAACATTAAAACGGAATAGGCCGCAAGGTCTAATCCTTGAAGTAGACGACGACGACAACGTAAACGAGGTCACCTTACCAAACCTTCTCAAATTCATAAAGACATTCTAGTCTTCTAGCGATTGAGACTTATTACATGAATTATTCGCTGGTATTGTTGGATGGTTGAATGTAACCGACGAAACCCAAATGAATGAATGGTTCAGAATTTCATGTAGGAATTTTTACCGGGTTTGGGCACTCAGTCATTTTAAAAAGTTTTGGAAAATAATGCAGTGTCAGAGCAGCATTGAATATATAGGTTAGAATGACAATTGGCTTTTTTGAAAGTTAATTTAACATTTTAAGAGTTATTTGGTCGAATCCAAGCGGTTTATTCTTGTTTAAAAGAAATATTTCACCTCGGATTTCTTTTGGAGTGATGAGTTTTACTGGTTAGTCAGTGTCTAAAAAGTCTGTAATATTTTGATCAATTCATTATCATTTGGGGTAATAGCTCCGGAGAGGTTTTCAACGAATAAGTTGGATTTTCTCATAACTTCTTGTCCAAGATCCTGGTGCAGGTGTTTTGCTTAGAAGTTGCTTTTATTGGTCGCCAAATAGAATTATCGAATCGATTGTATACTCATAAAGAGTTTGGTTGTGTTTCCTTAAATTTGTTCGTTAATTGATTAAGTATGGTTTTATCTGTTGAATTATGATTCTGTTGCTTTTCCTTTTGTCTTTTATTAATTTTTTTAACTTTCAGATGAATACTCGTTGGGTTGTTTGTTGTTTTGATGGTAATGTAGCTTGTTTTACTGCTTGCGTGTTACATTCAAATTTATATTTGTATTAATAGTATTTTAGTAGTTTTGGAAGAGTGCAATCTAGGTACTTCCTTTACATTTATTGTGATTCGTTCCTATTATATTAGTGAGTGATCTAAGGATGAATCAATATTTGATTCTACTACCTATATATGATTTTAAAATATCGCTGATAACAAGTCTAATAGGTTGGGCACTTTGGATGGTTCTGCTAGCCAGTAGGTTCGAGAGTTTCTTGAGTATCTTTTTTCGTGTATTAGTTTTGCAAGTCTTCTGCCTTCGGTATAGGGAGGCGTTACCTCCATAAGATATGTTTACAATTGAAATTGTCTCATACAATGAATTTAGTGCCTAGATATTGAAAAGAGTCATTGAAACCTACCTTTTTGATATTGTGTTGGAACAATACAAAATGTGCAATAAAAATGCTAACATGAAGAAGACTTGAGCATTAGTAAGAAGGAAGGTAAAGAATACCACTAGATTTCGCAGTGTAACGGAGTCTATAATATATTCATACTTGGTAAAATTGGAAGAATGTAATTCACTGTAAACTATTATTTACGTATACGACGGTTTTTCGTGTATCCCACCTATGTAGAAACAACCGTAAGCAATATAGGGATAGTATTGTTAGGCACAATGTCTTAAAGATTATTATTCTACATACTAATTTTAAATTACAATAAAAGAGTCATAACACACTTCTGTTGTATCCTGTGAGAATGTTGACTATTACATATACAGTTTTATTGTTTCAGTCGCGTATCGAGACAGTGTGACTGCTGACATCCCAATCACTGTCATAGATTCTTCAGCTAGGACACCTTCCCGAGTTTCTCTAGTCCCTGATTTTGCCTTTAGTAATCAGATTTTTCACAGCACATGTGTGTTGTTATGCCTATTCATGCACTGATCACACACTATAAAAACATATTTCAGTTTTGTAGCTGCACAATAGTGTGATTGTATTTCCTACACTTTCAATAGCAACAGAAATTTTTTAACTATATTTAAAAACACCAACCGTCATTTTCAAATATAAAGCGATAAAAATAACAAATTGCTTTATCTCTGAATAATTCTGTCTATTCAAATTAAAGTACAAAAACAATTTAATGTGATACATAATATAATAATTTCTCACCACATCAAGACAGTGAGGAATACAAAAATATTCAAATAGTAATTAAATATTCCACTATAAAAATTCACATAAAATACAACTTATTGATTCAATAATAACTAAAAGTCACTTGTACTTGAACCAACAAAGTCTTCTACTTAATGTAATCATAATTCAAGCTACAATCTACAAATATTCGATCAACTGCTAGTACAGTTTTCCATGACATTAAAAGATTATCAAACAGATACTGAGATATCGTGGAGATATCAGCCTACAGCTCCAAGTATTTCCTATTCAACACTGATAACTTTCCTAAACAAAATTTTCCGTGAAAAATGATGAACCATCACCAATTGCCTTTCGTCACTAAAATGTGGTAATAGAGATATCATTAATCTATTGCCCTTCTAGGCACATTTTAATTATAAAATAAAGTTTGAATTAGAAGGCTATTGAAATGTAAGCAGTAAGACCATTAATACGTCTATCGGTCATCATCATCATCATTGTTATTTCTATAAAACTACTAATAAGTGAATATCCAAAAACTCAATTTAGATATGCTCTTACACTATAATGTACTCAATAGGAGGGCTGTGAACCAAATCATAATTCAAACTGTCAATTTAAAATTTTTCTAGTTATGCGAATAAGACACAACGTTGTCGCATTTATTTTTAAAACATTTTTTGGAGAACAAACCACTTCTACGTTAAAACTGCTTTCTAGTGAATAGCAGAAAAAAATTTTAATATTTATAAGATCCATAACTCCATCAAGATTGGTTCCAAATCCGACTGCGCGAGAAAGCGGAAGAACAAAACAGGGAAGATAGTTCTCTGGAGTTATGCAGCGAGAGACTATCTAAGGGATAAATACCCCTAAATAAAAGTTTCCGGTTCTCCAGGTTGGAGACTAAAGACACGGAGTAACTTCTCGTACTTGTAAAATTAAATTAAATGTTAAAGATCAAAGCGCAAGGCTCAGATTGCAAATGGAAATTTTGAAAGATAAAGTAAATGAAAAAGAATATTGAATTTTCGTACAAGGAACACCCAAGACATAAACACAAAAAAGGTGAGTTTTTTAAGCAACTTACCAAATATAAAGCTGACATGACCGCAAGGGAGATAAAATTAAGGAAACAAATAATGAAAAATATGCAAACTGCCTTATATATAATTTTATAACAGAGTAAAAGCAAAAGCTGGAGTAACTATTGTTACAGCAATGAAATATAAAATAAATATAAAGTAATAAAAATTTGGACTATGTATATAATAGCAGCATTATAGATAACGAAACCAATACACCGGACAAATTTGAAAAGAACTTCAATAATAACAAAACTACCAAAAAATTGTACTTTCTCTAATTTCGCGAAGCAGTTGTCAATAATAAGAGAAGAAAACTATTAGAAATATTAAGAGATTTGATCCTGAAGTAATGAATGGTCGGTATCAAGCAAGGCATGCACTAAAATCTAGGCTAAAATATATTGACCAATAGATATAGATAATATTAATTATATAACTAGAAAATTACATGGGGCCCATTAAAATTGGAGATTTGTAATAAATTTTGACAAAATTAGGAATACGCAGGTGGATGTAAATAACACATCACTCAATAAGTTCGGAGGATGACTGTTAGATAGCGCCTCTATTGACAAATCCACATGATTATTAGGAAGTACTAACTTTCAAATGATACTTGTCAAAATTTTATGACAATTTGACGTTCAGTTCACAAGTTACGGTGGTTTTAGTCACGCTACTTGTGTAGTTTTAAAAACAATGAAAAAATCTGAATTTCGTGTGTTGATAAAGCATTGATTTTTAATGGGAAGAAATACCGTGCAAGCAAAGCAATGGCTTGACAAGTGTCATTCTGAGGCATTGAGGTAATGAGGTAATTGAGGCAAATGGTAGAGAAATGATTTGCTGATGTTAAACGCGATCGGACAAACGCTGAACGATCTAATAATAGTTTCACCGATCGTAAATTAAAGTTGCGTAGGATAGCTGACACCTTAAAGATATCGGAAGGCAGTGTATTCACCATTTTGCATGAATATTTGTCCATGAGAAAACTATCTTCGAAGTGGGTACCGCGTTTGCTCACAGTCGATCAAAAACAACACGTCGACGATTCAGAGCGTTGTTTGGAGCTGTTTCAGCGCAATAAAAAATTTTTGTAGCGGTATATGACTCCAGAATTAAATCGGCAGTCAGCTGAGTGGACAGCAAAGAGCGAAACCGGCCCAAAGCGACCAAAATGCAAATGTCAGCTGGTAAGGTTTTGGCCTCCGTATTTTGGGATGCGCACGATATTTTGTTTATCGATTAACTTGAAAAGGAGAAACCATCAATAGCGAATGTTATATGGCGTTATTAATGTATTTGAAGAAAGACATTGCGAAGAAAAGACCCCAAATAAAGAAGACAAAAGTGCTCTTTCACCAAGTCAACGCACCGTGTCACAAGTCGATTTCAACAATGGCAAAATTGCACAAATCGTACTTTGAATTGCTTCCCTATCCACCGTATTCTCCGAATCTTGCTCCCAGCGACTACTACCTGTTTTGCAAACCTAAAAATAATGCTCCAGGGAAAGAGATCTATCTCCAATGAAGAAGTGATTGCCGAAACATAAAGCCTATTTTGAAACCAAAGATAAATCGTTCTATAAAGAAGGCATCGAAATGAATGTATCACTTTTGAAGGAGACCATCTTAATGAATAAAGTCGTAGTTTTCTTAAAATATGTTGTTTTATTACTCATTCTACGAACTTATTGAGTGATGTGCTTCAATCAAAATCTATAAACGTAAATATTTGCTTACAAACCAAAAGAGATCGCACACACACTAATAAAAGTTAAACAAGCCACAAAATGAAACTCAATATTATGGTCACAGCAAATTCTTAAAAAAAAGAATATATCTTAGTTGCTAAAAGAATCCTTACTTATGATGAGGAAACATGACTTACAGTAAAATCTTAGAAGGAAATAAAGGAAAAATATTGGAGTAGTATGGCCATAAGAGAAAAATTCAAATAAATGGCCACAAGTAATTTGGAACTGGAAACTATGGAAACGAAATAACAGAGAACGACCATCAGAAGATAGGAACAAAAAGTACGAGAGTCGACAAAAACTTAAAACTTAACTTATGAAGATTGACAAAATGAAGACCTTTAATACTTTGAACATTAAGATCACTTTTCAAACGTAACAGTGCGTTCCGCTTGACTTTCTTTCTATGCTATATTTTCCTGCATATCACACTGCAACTTCAAGTTGAAATCTTGTGCTTTTAAAAATTACTATAAGCTTTAGTTAGATGTTCCTGTTTCCAATTCCTGTTTAGGCAATCTGTTAATCATTTCGTACTGTCCGTTTTTGGATATTAGTCTCTCCAGTTTAGAGTTTAAAGTGGTTTGCAACTCCATGCTACTACTGATACGAGCTGGGCAGATTTGTTAGTAGGACGTTCGGTAAAAACAAAATGCGGTCTACAACTATGCTAGATGGATATTATAAAATTACATTACGCACCACCAGACTTATATGAAAATTTCGTAAGCAAGGATAGCTAGCAAAAAATCTCTAAAAATGTATATTTTAATAGTATATCTAATGATAGCTTTAAAGATATTCTCGCTCATAAAATAAGTATTTTAAAGAGATTTCTACGAACTATTTTTCTCTTTTTTAACAATAATTTGAGTATAAAGCAATAAATAACAAATATCCCAGTTTAGTATCTTATATAACCGTCACTCTTTTCAAAATGACCTTTTTACTTTCTTATAACAAAAACCACCCACGCGGTATAAAAACTAATTCGTAATAAATAGGCTTAAGTAAAAAAATGTAAGAAACCAAGCACAAAATCAGCAGTATGAGAAAGTATCTGAAAAATAACCTTCCTAAAATAAAAATTTATGAAGTCGCCGAAATACACGTCAGCAAAGCTCCCTGTGGGAGATCAAATGAAAAATCGCCCAAAGAGGATAAAACGTTGCTGGGGCCCGACCTCGTAACAACAGACTTGAAAACGTGGGTGGAACAAACAACGTAAGCTTGGAACAAAATTAAATTAAGTGACGTATCAGGTCTGTTCCAAAGCAAATTATTTTTTAACAATGTTGCGTTTTGGTGATTTATTATTTTCCTGCAGTTGTGCCACATTAAATAAGTTACGATGGTGTTTGGAAGGATCAATTCAAAACGAAAAGTGCTTTTTTATGTGCGTATATCAGGAAAAGGGCAGCAACTAAATTTTTTTATTGTAAAGAAGAGAACACATCAAATGCATAAGCGCATGAAGGCAGTGACTAAAAAAGAAAATATATCAATATAAATAATTTTTACATACCAAGAAATAAATTTAGAGACAAGACCACAACACGCCTTAGTTACAAATAACTTGAAAAATTCTGTAAATGAACGAGAGAAACAGCAAAAAGTTTTCTAACTGCGCATGGAGGAAGTCTGTCACTAGAGGTAAAGAATTAAAAATTAGATGAAAAGCAAATTCGTTAATAACTATAAGTTATCTCAGGTAAGAATTGCAGCTATAGAAATAAAATAAAAGGCTTCAAGAGGATTATAAATAGTTGCAGAAACTTACCAATAACTAAAGTGATATTAAGACATAATAAAAATCAATCGAGTATTATTTTCATGATCCAATATTTATGTTATTACGTCAAAACACAAAGCTATAAATTCCAAATGTTTGCCAGGATACTTTCAACTGTTTTCTAGTGTTCGAGAGATGCATATTGAGTGACTGAGTCATATTTATAAAAACTTTATCTTGGAGTTTTTGTTCAGTGTTTCTAATGTATTCTATAAAAACAAAAGCAATTTTAAAAATATTGCATTAGTTTTCACGAAGCTTCCTTTTCTTAAAAGCCCATTCTTATCACTTTGCCTTGAACTTCTGCTCATCGATCCAAATTTATAATGCCACGTTTCGTTCTTGTAAGTTTATTTTGCGGCTGTTTTCCAATTGGAATGCGAAGTACGAGGGGTTGCCCACAAAAAGGTCTTTTTAGCACCCTAGACTGACAATGTTTCACCCGCTTTCGTTCAAAGGTGGGAACGCAGAACAAATGATAACAGTGGGATAAGTCGGTGGTGACTATAAAAGTAAGATATGCAAAACCATCCTGAACATAGGCAACCGAACGTACACTCAAGTATCAACTATCTTTATTTACTTAACGTTCAAATATACAGCAGATTAGATTCGCCTTGTAAAGACGTCTTTTGGTTTAAATTCCTGAATATCAGGAGTCCTATACATCGATTAAGTTTACTTATTTATTTCATTATTTTCTCGTTGCAATTGTAATTTTGGTCTCCTATATCTATTCTCCTATATCTAGTCGAACTAAAGAGTAATGCAAATTTAACGCCAGATTTAAATGTTGCGCCTCTTTTAGGTTTTTATGTTTTTATGTAAAAATAAAAATTTATTGCGTACTACCTATTGCGTCTGTCCGTCCGTCTGTGCATGGCTTTTTCTAGCTATTTATTTAAATTAAAAAGTAACTTGTGGGATTCAAATCTATGTTCACAGAGTGGACTGCGACCTAAATGCGGCGCCTTAGATTATTCGGGCATTCTGACACCATGATAATTTTACAATAAAAATTTATATATATATAAAAGCTCAAGATATCTGCGGAACTTTGTTCCACGTTCCTACCTTGTTTATGTTGTAGTCAGCAACTCTGATACTTTAACGATTGTCATCTTCCACTCTTTCGATTAATAAATGTGGAACGCTACACATCAGATTAGCAAGCTATTCTTAAAGCGAATTGCAAATTATGTAAAAATTTTGTGGGAGGGCTGCGAAAACTTCATGTAACTTATGGTCGAAATAATGCAACAGATCCAACCGACACAAGAGTTTAAGCTTGCTGGCCATTCTCATTGTCAACAATTCATCAGTTGATAGGGCATAATGAAGTTGGATTTTCACTTAGGTCGAAAAAGCAGTTTTAGCGTTTAGACGGGTTCTTAAACAAAAATGTCGCTTTTTGGGTCCAGAAAGTCCTCGCGTAACTCGTGGAAAACAAATGCATCTTCAGTGAACCACTGTTGATGTGCATTTTGGGCAGATGGCGTGATAGGCTCGCACTTTTTCGAAGATAATGCTGAAAATATTGCAACTGTGCTTTTTTACTGTTACATAACACCAAGTTCTGTGACACGAACTAGGCAATATGGATCTGGAACAAATGAGGTTCTAACAGGATGGTGACACCCACTATACAGCCCAAGCAACCGTCAATTCACTGTCGTGTGACTTTTCTAAATGGTGATATTAACTGGTCAACAAGATTTAGCGATTTAACACCTTTAACTTGTGGGTCTACTTTAAATGCAACGTCTACGCCAGCAATCCACAAGCAGTTCACCACATCAGGAACAAAATCAAAAGTGGTCATTTGTCGGCCATATTTAGTCGAAAACTGTGGCACTTTAGTAATCCATAAAAATCCAACCATAATACCAATTCAAAAATCGTTTTATTACAAATTTAAATCCAGCATTCCATTTGGATTACCTTTTATCTTACATTGTAGAACATATATCCGTAGATCATTCTCTATTGTACTAAATTTTATTTATTAAAATGTAAATCTGAAAAGTAAGCAACATCCGAGTATCGAAACTTTAGCTGTTATTTAGACTTTTTGGAAGTTGGAGCAAAATGCTGCTGAGACTTAAATACAATCATAAGGCCTAAAATTAATTAAAAAAATTCATTAGCAGTGACACTAGCCTTCAAACGCGACCTCGATTCGAACGGCTTACTACAAGTTTTCGAAACATCGACAATTATCACAGAAACTTGCATTATCAAGTCATATTATTAGGCAACAAAAAAAAATGCCTGAACTCAAGACCAAGCTGAACATTTGCTTTAAGTGTGTTCACAATTGCTTGACTATCATCAAACTTTTCGCTTCTTTCGCCTAATTATTACCACTCAAAAATCTATATTCGTAATCCAAATAGTTCGGTTGAAAAATAATTTTTATTGATGATGTACATTTCCAATTCGACATGCTCGTAAACCAACCAAAATAGTCATATGTGGAGTTCCGAAAACCTTCTAGTAACTCATAAAAAACAAAGCCACTCTCAACGAGTTCCTTATTGGTGTGAGTTTTGGAGAGGGAGCTTGATAGGCCCATACTTCTTCAATGATGATGTAAATGATATAATTGTTTTGTTGAACAATAATGAAGGTGGTGTAAAATACAGGAAATTTGACATAAATCTAAATATTTCGCTGTCTGTCGCCAACGAGTTAATTATACAAGTCAAAAGCGTAACAAATAAAATGTAAAAGCACGTCTAGGTCGTTCAAGGCCACGAAGAGTTGCAAAACGAGTTCCCAAATAAATATCCGTTCTAAAACTACAGTTGTCAGATATTTACAACAGATTTAATGTGGACGATATCTGCCAAGTTAATATTACAAATTAATATTACAAAAAGAAAACAGAGGACAGCTGAAACTGGCGTTCTCGGAGCTTTTGACATCATGCCATCTTTTCTAACGAGTCGTTTTTCGCTCAGTTTTTATACAATGAACACGCCTGAGTCTGGAAAAAGCTCAGCTAAGAATTTACCTAGAGCCATCAAACACAGTAGATTATCAATGTAACATTAATGTGGAAAAACATATTGTTATATTGAAAGAAGCTTTCTTCCCATATATCACTAGGGCAGCTCGAGATGGATTTAACCTGTTTAGGGCAAATGGCGCTTCTTACTATACTGTATATAATAAATAACGACATTCAGGAACTTCTTTGGACCAGCCAGTTAGCTGACATGAATTCCACAGACCACTGACGATTACTGATCGTGCAGTAAAGTATCGTTTCTGAAAACCTGTTGAGCAGGACAACACTCTACATGCTAACATAGCTGTACTTGTCGATAGCATGCCTAATCTGCCTGAGACTTGAAAACCGCTAAAGTTGGAACAACTAAATTTTAATACATAAATTTGGTTCGTATTATGTGAACTCAATAAAAAATGAATCTACATCCAAAAATAAGTGTCTATATCGTTAACCATTTGGTTAAAACAAAAATATTTGAACTGGCAGCATATCGTCTGTAAAATAACAAGGTGGGAAGGTGGAACAATGTTCTACGGATATCCCGGGTATAAAATTTTAACTGATAAAAAATTCGCGTTGTTTGATGTATCTGTATTTCTACTCAAGGAAGCTATTACCGCCATTTTATTCGTTTCAATAATGCACAAGGTATTTATATATTACATTTCCTTTTTGGAAATCATACGTTTAACAAAAGATGCAGAATTATTTATATCGATGACATTCATTGGAAAAATATCATGGTGTCAGGTCAAGTGGTCCAAGATGCTGCGTACAGGTTGCAGTCTACTCTGTGGGTGTGGGTTCGAATCCCACTTCCGACAAGTCATTATTAATTTAAAAAATTTGGAAACAGCGATGGACAAACGGAGGGTCAAGAAGACCGGACGCAATTTTACTGTTATATATATATAAAAGCCTAAAAATATTAGACCACAAATGGTTCAGGCTATAAATCGACTAATTAGTTTTTCTAAAGGGTGGCCTAAATTTAACGGAAAGTTTAAACTTCGCCAATTTTGGTTTTGTGGTTAGCAACTCTGATATTATACTTTAACAAAGTCCTCCGATTAGTAAATATAGTAAATAGCTATTAGAAAACATGATCATACGAAAGACAGCGAATCAATTATTATAGTTAGAAACGTATTATAAATTAGGTGCAATTTTGTGGGGAGGTACGTTTAATGAATGTTTAGTCGAAATAGTGCACCAAATATATAAATTTCTCTTAAGGAATATGTCATTCATAGATAGTCAAAGTGCCACTACAAATCCTAAAACATTGACTGGGCATCGTGCACCACAATTTGACATTTCAAAAAGCTCCTTTCATCGAATACTCACTAAAAACCTACAAGAGCTTAAGCTCGCAGACCCACCATCAACAATCCGTAAATTGTTTTTTAGAACATCATAACGTGGATTCTCAGTTTAGTCGAAAAATTCTCTATAGCCTTGAGGCACATTTTCAATTCGTCAGATTCGTAAAGAAGATCCTTACGTGACTGTTTGGTTTGTGATAAGCCCATATTTCTTCGATAATGGTGCTGGTAATGCTATAATTGTTAATGGCGACCTTTACTGTTGCATAATAACCCACCAACTAGGTATTTTAAAGTATTTTGAAGAAATGTGGTTTCAGCAGAATGGCGCCAGTTCGAGCAACAATCGATTTACTTCTTCAAGATCTTGTGATTTAACACCGTGCGAGTTCTTTTGTGAGGCTTCTTCAAGAACGCAATCCAACGTGCTATCCTTGAAACTGGCCAGAACACGTGCGAAATTGTAAGCGAGGAATTTGCGAAATAAACAAGATTTGCAGCCAAAGCCGAAGTGGCCATTTGTCAAACATTTGTCAACAAAATTTTTCATATTTACTCGAAGATTGCGTACTTTAATATTCAATAAAAATCCAATCATAAAAGCAATTCAAAGTCGTTTTATTTAAAGTTTACACCCAGCGTTCAAATTGAGCCACCCTTTACTAGTAGTTTCGAAGCGCTTACTCGTATCATGTATAGGTAGCTTAGAAATTCTTCCGCAGGCCGTTTCTTAGTACTCTTTTGGATTCTACCTATAAATGTTCCATTCATGCGAGAAGAATGTCAAATTGCAATTTTTAGGATTATGTTAAACCCCCATCATGTAGCAAAGGTATATCTAGATATTCTAAAATAACTTTGGATTACTTCTAAAATAAATGTTTTGAGGCACCCTGTGCCCAATTTCCGCAGCTGTTTCATACCAGAATAAACAATAATAAATAGAACATTGCCAAAATTACTACTTTGTATTGCAGGTGGAAAGTAGCCAATGTATTCATAAACATAAGAACACGTATGCAAATAATGTGTCTTTAAATACCCAAGTGCTTATTAAATTGCTGTAAAATGTATTTCTTCTTTACAGAATTTTGTACGACATTGCATAACTTAAGCTGTTGAAAATAAATTTGTTTTATATTTCTAAAAATATGAAGGCCATTAAAAAAGTACAAAGCCGTCATAAAATTTTCAAAAACAATCGCATGCTCAAATATTTAAAAATAAAGTGTGGCAGTTAAAGTTTAAAATGCGTCATCTTCATTAATAATCGCACGCTATTCTATATATTTTTGTTAAATGTCAAGTGATACATACAGTCACAAGTTAAGTTCGTGCAGCCTCATAAAATTTTAAATGCTTATTTGCAGCAAGTGACCTGTCCTAATAAGTGCATTGCAAAATGTTACTTTGAGGACGCAAGAGCAACAACAATGGAAGCTTAAGCTCTAATATTTCAATGGGTACACTTGTAACGAGTCAGAGTATTTTAAGAGCCTCCTTAGCCTCAAATCTAGAGATTTGCAGCCGATAGCTGTTTTGTCTTAAGGTAATACAGTTTGAGTGGTGTTGCAAAGATTTAAATCCGCCGTTTTAAACTAAACCTGTCCTGAACTCCAAAGAGACATTGCACGCAAACTTTAATCTGTCTAAGCCTGTACTTTCTAATAACTCTAATTGTAGGTCTGCTATTTTATATTTCAGGACCACTTTAAAGCTACTTTTAAGTTGCCGTTATATTTGTCGTTTAGTTGTACCTAAACTGACAAAAAATAATTTAAATATTGTTATCCCTTTAAAAAGAATGCGATAAAAAGAAAATTATAATATAAGTTACGAAATCTGTAAGCAAAACCCACAATATGCAATTTTTGAAACTTATTCTAGAAATTATTTTCCAAATATGCTTACAGTAACCTAATAAACAGTAAAACTTACTGAAATTCTTCGAAACAATCCAAATTTATTAAGTAAAAGTCAACAAACTAAAACAAGTGCGTGAATGAGTGGATTCTTAATGATCAAGTGTTTCATAATCCTTACTGCCCTTCTCTCCCCCTCATAAAATCACTCCTTAACAACTATAAAACTTAACTGTGTTAAGGGGAGTGTGTTAGTTGATCAAACTTATAGTTTTGCTATAAAAGCTTTCGGTTTTGTCCAAATTATATAATAAGGCTGTTCAAGAGCAAATAGCCAAAATACCCAAAGTTGCACTTTAACCGCTATTGTACAGGCCTTTTCTGCGTATTAATTCTAGTTACGCGTTACAAGACGCGTTAGGATGCTTTTTTTAGAATGCTGAAAGAGCATTTTAAAAGTTGAACTGGGAGATTTAGTGACAGAAACATATCATAATGTGACGAAGACATGGAAGGTAATCTAAACTTTAGAACGGATAGTGCTTTAGCGATTTGGACAATTCTGTGCTGGCAATTAAGCTTCTAAAGCAGTTAGAATAACGCTTTGAAAGCATGCCCCCAAAAAAATCCTCGCACCATCATCTTGAAACTTGTTTGACGGTTCAATGTTTCTAATTCAATTATTTCCAACCATTTTTTTAATAGACAGGTATCCATACGAACGGTATGGTTACTTGCAATAAACTTTTGGTTCGTCGCCGTAATCAGCCCTTAAGGTCCATCAGAATACATGGTCGTTCAAAATCCGAGAACTCACACAAACTTATATTGTTTGCTGGTGCTTACGCAATTGGGTATAAATAACTTGGAGATGTGTCGCAAATATATGATAAACGACTCACCAAACTACAAATTAAGTAAAATAACTTTTGCACTACCTTCTTGAACATTAAGCAGCTGCGTAGCATCAATATATGAAGCAATATTTGATGCAAACTGTCCCCTATTCGCTAACAGAATTTAGTAGCAATATGTTTATGCATCTAAATCACTTAACAACAATAGTGCAGAAAATGCTTTCCTGAACTTCATCACCACATTTCTTTAGAGACGAGATTGAAAGCTTTGTGAATCACTAACAGAGATGTATTGCTACGAATCGAGAATTTATTCAATGCAGCAAATATGTTTACTTTATTTAAAAATCGAGCAGTAGAGTGAGCTATAAAGCCGGTCACTTATACTTGAGAGCAAAACAATCGACTCATGTGCATTTTCGTCTCTTGTTTCAGTCTAAGAAAATAAAAATAAAAACATTAATGTGCAAGGAGTATCTTTATTATTGAGCTTCAAAAACTGTTGTTATTGCATTAACCGGATGACGCATTCAAAAAAATATGCATTACGAACGGGAATCTTGCTAATTGGACTGTGATTGTCCTACAGTACGTTTGCAATCCGGTAATTCATCTCAGTCACTTATCCGGAAAAAATGGATATGGCAGTTGCCGAAGCAGCCCCGGCAGTTGCATCGTTGAAAGATGGCCTTAATCAGAGAGCGCTAGCAAATCTGAGTCAATCAGCTGTGTTTAGAGTGTGGGGTCGGTACTGAGAAACCGATGGCTACGTCCGCCGGCAAGGAGGCGGGCGTAGGCGCGTCATAATAGAGAAAGACGATCAATTTCTCGTCTTAATATCTCTCAGAAATCGACATATGGCTGGCGTTGACCTCAAGCAAGAGCTGAGTGCGGTCAGAGGTGTAATCGTCAGTGCTTGGGCAGTGAGAAAAAGACTAAAGGCCGTCAACCTGGCCCTAAAAAGGCAGCTACAGATCCCAAGCTTACTGCAGTCCAAAAGCAAAGGCGACTAGAATTTTCTAACAAACATCTCAATTGGTACCTTGGCCATTGGTGTCTAATATTATTCATCGACGAGTCCAGGGTGTGCCTACATGACGACAGGAGACGTCGGGTGTATAGGAGGCCAGAGGAGCGATCTTCTCATTGCTGTATTCAAAAAAACTGTCGCATATGGAGGTAGCTCTTGCATGTTCTGGGCAGGTGTTACAATGCACGGAAAAACGGAATTCGTTTTCGTGCCTAATGGAAGAAGATTTAACAGCAAACCGTTACATCAGGGAAATTATGGAGGAACATGTTGTTCCGTTTGCTAGTGAGGACTTCATGCTAATGCACCAATGACCACTGGCTGACGTCGGTATATCGAAATGGACTGGCCTCCGTATAGCCCAGAGTTGAATCCAATTGAACATGTTTGGGATGAGCTTAAGCCAAGAGTCCGGGCCAGAAACCTTGCACCAGGAAGCGTGATAAAAGTAAGAGCGGCGTTGATTGAAGAATGGGAAGCAATTCATCAAGACCACATAGGAAGTCATCCGATCCATGCGCAATCGCTTGGAAAGTGCAATTAGCAATAGAGGTGGCAGCACCATGTATTGAAAAAATCATTAAATTAATTTCAACTAAGGATTTCATTTTTTTTCTTTCATAATCACCTTTTCCCTTTCAACTTTTTTGTGTTACACATATTCTTAAGCCAATAACTTTGTCAGAACAGCTCCGATTCCATCCAAAGTGGTATCAAATAAAATCACAGTTTCTATGCTTTCAAACAGTATACTAACCTTTACGTAGAATGCTATCGGAATGCTTTCAAAACTCGAGCATGTTGCTGAGTCGATTGTTCTACTCTCAAGTATAGGTATATCATAACATTTTGATGCAAAATGGTGTCACATACCGCCCAATAGTTTTTAAGTGCCTAGACTATTTTTCAATCATCAATATAATGCCTCTTTAAATCAAGACAGCAGATTTTTCACAAAATTAAAACAGAAAAAAAAAGATCTATTGGAGACAGAAGTTATCATTTTCTGCTGAATTCATTTTCTACTCCCTACTCTTTTAATTTTTCTCAAATATATCTTAAGATAAAATGTGATCTACCTTTAGGTCGAACCTTATCGTGTATATGAAAGTTAAATTAGAAACAAATCGCAGAAGTACAAACGTTCAAAAGCTTCTCCTAGTATCCAATAAAAATAAGTTAAAGTGTTATATAGTAAAAATTATTTAGCTTCTCTAAAATGCTCACACATAAATTTCCGAAAATTGTATTAAGGCAATAGATGACTAAACATAACGCTACACTTTCCCACATTCAAATCTATTACATTTGCTAGTAACACTAAATACAAGTTGTAAAGTGTATACTGAAATTGGTTTTTCCATAACAAAATTCCTTTTAAATCGTGTTTGGAACCAGCACGTCAAACACATTTAACTTTAAAGAAAACTACTTTTTAGGCCTTTTAAAAAAATGTAACTCAAAAAGTGTGCAGCTTTAAAGCAAGGGCTCGGGGCAGTACTTTACCGGAAAAAAATTCGAACTTCAATGAAAAAGTCAACTTCTTTAGGAATACGTAACTTACACAAAACAGGAAAATATTAACACTAAAGCAACAATTACTCAGTTTCTAATGGAGCTCCTTACCCATACTTCTACAACTAGACAGCTATCCAGGAAGATACGCCCTAAACAACCCATCCTGTAACGGGCAGAATAAATACAGAGACCCGAATAAATTCAGCGAGGGAAGTCCGATACCCAACTTGACATGAATGGCGTAGAGCCCGCCTACGGTTAAACAACTCCAATTGTTAAAAGTTGCCCAAATTTCAGCAAAGTTGTCTATCCGGACTAATTTAATAACAGCTCCTGTGCCGTTCGCCCGTCTCCAAATCCTACATCCTGTGGCAGAAAATGAAGCACGGCAAACATTCCGTGCAACATTCTTTAGGCGGTTAATTAAGCTTTCGCTCGCACGGAATTTTTCTCGCCGGCAACAGTACGAAGCTCAGTTTCATTAGGCAACGGCAAATGCTAAAAGAAGAATGTCACGCTAAAACGATATATTAAAAGTTGTTAATAACCTGAAAAATTAACACTAATATCTACGCACATAACTTTTAAATAATATTTAAAAAAAAACGTTTAATTAATATGATGACTGAATAAATTAACTGTGCGATATAAAATTTTTAGAAGAACACAAAATTATTTGGAAATAAAAATTAATAATCAAATGAGAATGAAAAATAACCAAGAAAAAACAAAAATAATATACTAAAACAGAACAGGTTGGTTCTATAATAAATAAAAACAGCTATTCTAATGCCAATTTGAAAGGATAACTAGCTACTACAAAAAGTAAAAGAAGTTACGACAAATTCGAGAAAGAAATAACAATTTTGTTGAAATAAAAAAGCTGTATCCCAAACATTTAATTAAATAACGGATGAAGTCATCAACAAAAAACGCAACCTCACAAATATACAAAGAGTAAGCTAAGATAGGAGGAAACATCTCAACGAAATCTTGAATGAATATAAGAATTATACAAATAAAATGGCATTTATTTAAGAAAAAGTTCTAAAAAATACACACAACATTGTTCCATCTTCTTCTAGAACATGTACCTGAAAATCTGTACCAAAGGTGGCACTTACACAGCTGCCAGAAAAATAAATGAAAGAATATATGGACTCTTTGATTTTCAAATTTTAATTTGTAGTGCACAAATATTATGAAGAAATGTACGAGTTCAATAATGTGGATGTTACGGTAACGATTCACAGAGAAGATATAAAAATTAGAGCAAATAAAAGTCTAAATGCATTTTGGGGTTATCATAAATCTAAGTGTCCACAGTACAATTATGTGAGCAGTTCTAACTAAGAGTGAAGTGTGAAATATAACAACTCATTAAATTAATGGAAGCGACTTTGGAAAAGGTGCATCGTGTGGTTGGTTCTTGGGTTATAAAAAATTAATTTTTAGAACATTTTTTCTGAAGATGTCTGTCGCAGTTGTGGACAAAACGTCAACCACGGCCTTACAACCAGAGAACCAACCACATGATCCACCATGACACCGGTCGTGAAAACCTTCGCATCTATTTGACATTGCGAAAGATCCTATAGAGAAAGAAAATGAAAAAAAATTGATAGGAAGAGAGTGAAATAATAATTGAACAATGTTAGATGGTTATGTTGAAAGAGTTGCAGACAACAAAATCATAAAAGACTTACCTAAACGCTAGATAGTGGATATTATCCAATTAAATGTCACAAATTGAAAACTAACGCCTCTAGATAAGAGATAAAATGGAAGCATGTAACTAAACAAGTTTTGGACCGTTAAGGACTGCATGCACTTTGCATGTATAGTAACAATGAAGAAAAATGATAAATGCAAACTTTTGAAATACGCTTATTAATATAGATTGAAGGAATCCATTATTTGTTGTTTCCTGGAGAAACACATATTCAGTCTAACAGTTAAACATCAGTATAACCAAAGCTAGAACAGAAAGCTTAAAAAACTGGTTAAAAGTTTAGTTCTTAATCGATAGATTATTTTATTCTAAAATAGAGCAATTTCTGAAGCAATTAATTGTGAAACTGCTAAAGAATAAACTAAATTAGTTTCAATGGGTGAATAATAAATTAATTTAAGTGTCACAATTGATAATAGAGTCAACTTGTAATATAAGTCTGCCCAAAAAGCACCTGCAATTATGAAGTCATTACAGATTGCGCCCTCCTGAAATTACAAACTTTTCCGTTCGGGAAGCTAAAACCAATTAAGGGCGCTCTTTGAGAGACACCTTCTCGAACTTCCCTAACGAAGTTCCCAGCCGTTCACCTCGCAAGCAAGCAGGTTAAACTCACAAGTCCCGCTTGGTCCGGTCCCTCCAGAACTTGTCCCAGAAGGAGGTTCGGTTCTTGATGCGCAGCACGGACGTCGACAGCGTCCTGGGCAACGTCGGCGGGGCGTCCGGATGGGGCGGCGGGGACGTCATGAGGAGCGACGGGCTGGAGCAGTTTCCGATCGCGGACCGAGACAGCGAGCCCCTGTGGGACAGGATCGACACGGGGGGAGGGGTCGTGGGAGAAGACGGGGGGGTGGACGACGGGGGAGAAGGTGTCGAGGCCTCCGGGGTGGCCAGGTTGGACGCGGTCGCTAGGGTGTCACATTACCAGCAGGGGCGCGCTATTTGCACTTCTGGTCCATTATACTCGGTAACAGGTAGATAATAGTCGAGTGTTTACTGGCGCAAATATTGCTGTTGTCCCAAAAATAGTTCCGGCGACTGTTGCAGAGTTAGATTAGTGCCATGTATCAGTTCCATTTTAAACTACAATTTGCTAAGTCGCATTGCTGCAAAAGAGCGAGGGACTAAATTTAACTATATTGGCGCAATTGTGTCACTTATTGGGATATTTCAGTTGTTCCTATCTATGTTGGTAAAATTTATTTTTATCTGTACCCTATATACATCGTTAACAATTCAAACTACATTATACATATATTAAAAATTAACAACAAACTTTGTCACAAATTTAATTTGTTGCGTTGGTCACATAGTTGATTGAAGCGGTTAATTTTTTATAAAATATTTTAATCAAGACTCACGATCCATAGTCAGAATTGCGATTCTAGTCGTTAAAGAATCGGAGTACAAGAATATAGACTCAAAATTTAGACATGGAGGGGTTTATTGTGTTGCCGATTACAAAATCCCATTTTATTTGGAAATAAAAAAATATATAAAACCTGCATTCGCCCAATTATGACATACGCAATAGAAACTCGATTACCAAAAGGATGGTACGCACGCCAGAGACAATTTGGCAAATGTGCAACATACAGGATGTTGTAAGAACGCGAAAATAGGTAGTGAACCGTTCAAAAGGTAAAAAGGTAGCTGGATTTCAATGTCGTAAGATCAAAAAATTAGCAATAACAAGTCACTAGACCTAAACAAGAAGAAGAAGACAAAGAAAAAGAATATAGTTTGGGGTGTGCTTTAGTTAAATGGGAGTCCGACTACCAACGATAAAATTTTTCAAAGTAAATAAAAACTTCTGTTTGCTTCTGTGACCCTTGTATCATTTTTCTTACTTGGATATGAGGAAGAAATAAATTGCGTTACTTTAGTTGTTAAATTAGCTGCCTTCCAGCTTCCTTTTGCACACAGCTGTTAAAAAACAGCTCATAATTCCCTAGAACTCAGAAAAGAACAGAGCTTCTGAGTTTCTATTCCTTTTTGTATGATCACTAAGTTTAGAAATTTTTTTGAAAATCGACTTCTTTGATGTTGATTCTAGTTTTTTTTTATATATTTCAACGGGTGCTCAAAGTTGAAGGCGATTTTAATACCATATATTTTAATCCAAATTCTAAAGAAATTTGCAAGACGAATAATTGCACAGTTACTATTGATTCTTATCAAGCTAGTAGATGCATTACCTAATAAAGCTGTATAATATGCCAGTTTCAGTTTTTCGATATAGAAAACCTTAAATTTACTTTCACTCCTGTACTAATGTAAAGATGGACCAAAAAAAATAAGACTATAATACTGTGGAGCATAATAAGGGTACTCAATTTTCAAATTCTATATAAAATAAGAAAAATACAATTTCACTCGATACACAACTGATTAGACTTCATATCCATAATTCACAACTATTTAAAAAATATCAAAGTAATGAATTACAGTAAAATGATTAAATTAATTAAATTAGTTCATATTATAACGCCCGAATCTATTTATTACTAAACAGATTTAGACACGACTATCCATAATACATACAAAATTAAAAACTCCTAATAAATTTTCTAATAACTTACAAAAGGAGACATAATCGCCAAATTGAATTTGAAAAACATAAAACAAGGCAAATGTATCGAAACAAATTAAAATTTTAGTAAAAAATGTTGTTATTAAAACACGCAGGGTGGCACAAAAGAGATTCTCATTCACTAAATAAGTATAACCATTAATTCTCAATACAAAATATTTTATTAATATTAAATCAATCCGTGATAAACGTAGTTTTTGTAAGTATACATTAATTACGTTTCCTCAACACGTAATTTTACCTTAGTCATTACGCTTACCAGATTTGTCTGTTTGCAATTTCTTTCTCTAGGGTTATCTTAAATCAAACGTCTTCTTTCGAAATCCTCGTACAGTAGATGAGCTAAAAGTTGCCAATCGCAAAGAATTTACAGCTGCACTAGAAGAAATGTTAGTAAGTACAATGCATAACTTTTTGAAGATCAAGGAAAACGTCATTTTTCCGACATAACCGTCCTTCATTAAATAATCAATGTGTAGCTATCAAAACTGCATTTAGTACAAATTGTTTTAGTGTCAATAAAAAAGTTTATATTGAAAATCCACAAAGTTACACTTATTTGAAGAACTCGCGTTCTTTTAGCGCCACCCTGTATTATTTTGCCCAAAAATTGCATCGTTACCCTTTTCCGTTTGAGTACGAGCTTCGCAAAGCATATTCGATTCCAAAATTAAATAGTTTAGTACAGGCATAAATAAATTGAATCTTGTAAAATGCATGAGAGAAGAAAGTTTTTTTATCATATTTATATGCATATTTCTTTAACAGTTTCTTTCCAGTTCAGGTTTATTAGGTATAAAGATTCCAACCAAATAATGTGGATGCCGAAAGGAGTTTCTTGATACAAGCGATGCTCTATGCACGAGTTTTTAATTTAGAAAAATTAAAAAATCTAAAACCAGAAACAGTACAACAGGCTAACCTGCTGAAACTATACTCGTTAAAGGTAACAAACAGCTGATAAAATAATACGCAAACAAAAAATAATTAAAACGTTACAAAAGCAAAAGAATATCAAATAAAAACTGAAAAGCCTATCTATCAAAATTTCCTTACAGAAAGTGTGCTGACGCATCATCCATTATCTGTTTATTTTACCCCAAAGGGATGTATTAATTTGATATTCCGCTTTCTTCCCAAAAAGTTTGACATTATGATAAAGTTGAAAACACGACCTTATAAAACAGCGGGCCCCTCTCACGCATAAATTTTTCTCCCTTAATACATCTAAAGTGTGTTATTATTTTTATAGACATTCTGAAATTAGTAGCAAAACTTCATGGTTTTCAGGTTCTTTACAAAATAGTCTTCATTTGTAAACATCCTGTTTAAATAATGCTTTTATGTTGTGTAGTAATTTTTACAAGGCAGATAATAATGAAAATGTCGAGTATAGTTCGAGGATGTTCAAAACAATTACCAGTTTAAAGCAACAGAAACAAAAATAGCACTAAAACAGTTATCTAAACATACATTCCCGTTTTCTGGAACGTTTTCAAGTACAAACCGAGCAAATATGGAGTTACATAAAAAGCTTATACATAATGTCAATCAAACCTGTGTACAGAAAGGAAACGTTTCTGTGCTAAAAATAGCGAAAGCCTTGAGAATTTTTCAATACTTTGCATAGTAAGGCAAACAGTTTTAGTTGCTCTGTTGTGCTGTTTAAATTTTTTTAAGCGCTTCATATTTTGTTAGTCATAGTGCAATGTAACTGAAATTAGATTCCAGTTAGTTGATTAAGGCACTCTTGATGACCTTGTAATAAAGGGGGTGGTATTTAAACGTAATGAACAAATCATGCCTAAATGCACGTTAAATGCTTCCCTTCCTGTTAAAGCCTCGACGAAAATATATTGCCCTCCTACAAAGACTTCCGCTCTAGTAGCTCGTTTAGTAAATTGCTCCTATTAAAGAGCTTAAAATACCCAATAAGTAACACAAAAGAGCACAAAATGGCGCAATAAATTCGGGGCGGCCAGCGGAAGGGTTGCTGCCGGTTCTGGCGCCGCAGGCCGCTTCTTTCGCCGCTACCTCGTTACCGAAGCACTAAAACTTAATTTGCAAGTCCATTCGCGCCGGGTTCACTAATTGCCCTGGCTGTTCACCGGCTGACGTCACGCGAGCCACTGCCGTCCTTCCGCCTAGGTGCCGTATGTGGCTGTGGTCGCAGACTCGGAGGCTGCACGCCGGTGCGTTTTCCTCGCAACTAGTTCTTCCACATTCTTGGTCATTGCGGAACTGCTGCGCCGTCTAGTTATGCTCGAAAATAGGAGCGTGGGTCGGCGCGTTCGTGACCACTTGATGGGATGATTGCGGAGCGCGGTCGCGGCACTCGGATGGAGAACCCACGATCAGGCCGTAAAGTTGGGATCCCGAGGGCCGTCCCACGGTCGCACGGGCGGTCCAGAGACACAGGGGCACGCACGAGCCTCCGGCCTGCCCGGTTTGGGGTTGCAGACGTGTGGAGCGCGCGCTCGTTAAGCGCCGTTCCCGACGACACTGCGGAGCGGAACGGACGCGACTCGGGGAGGGGAGCGCTCCCGCTCGCAGATCCTCCTACACCCTGGAGCAACCCCTGGACCGACCGCTGTTTACATTCGATACACCCCGAGATCGCTGCGGCATCAATGGCCGCCGGTTGGACGCGCGAAAGTCGGGGAAGCCCCCGAGCGAGCGCCCGGGAGGGCAAGAGCCTGATGAATGAACGCGCCAACACTCGGGAGGAAGCGCGGGTTACATCGAAATGCTTTTTTGCCCCCTAGTCTATTCAATATAGAGAAGTGGACGAATATTACGTTGATTAACGCCAACCAATCAACGAATCCATTTAAAATTTTTTCTAGTCCTATTAGTCTTGCAAAGCACCAGTCTTGTGCTTTTAAGATATTAAGGAACCACTTTAAAGTTTGTTGTATATTTGTTCCGTGTATTTTTCAGAGCACATTTTTCCCAATGCTGTTATCGTTCTTTTTTATATCACTTCAATTCCCCAATAAATTTTTTCGCCCTTTGATTTATTTTCTTAGTAATCAATAAAAACATACTACGAAGAGAACTGTATTGCTTCGCATGCGTGATAACGAAAATATTAGCATATTTACAAATCTTTAGTCCAATAATTCTACCCTAATGTCTGCCTGGCTAGTTGTTTCAAAGTTAAAGTAACTTTTTTGTCAGAAATGAGAGTTCCTAGCGTGAAATTAGCTGTGTTAAATGTATGTTCACGTTTCGATGTACGACCTTAATTCCCTGATTTATTTAGTGCTCCCATTCTGTACCACTAATTAAACTCTCCAGTAGACAATCAAACAAATTCCTCAATTTTAAGTGCAAACTTCATGTAAAGAGGACGTATATTTATTTAAATTATTTAAATATTATGCACCATTACGTAAAAATGTAAAGTTGCCGGTTGGAAGTAGCTTCAGCCCTCCAAATAGCCGTGGCTCAGGATCAGCAAATTATCAGACGAACATATATTATACCCAATATTCCCTGTTGCCAAATACGCAGCTGCAATCGAATATGATCAACAAAAATGCACAAATGTTAATCCCTCCAATAAGCAATCACAACAAAATTCCCTTCATAGACATAACCTCCTACAATTTCTAACCAGACGCCTTACATGCTAACACCCCAAACTCACAACCAGGAATAAGCTCAACTAAATCAAAATATGATCAGACTTTAGAGATATTATAGAAGCTGACCGATACCGAACTAAAAGTATTACAATATTGTTAGCCCGAACATCCAGATATATATAGGATATTAATTACGTACTTGCAAGACAAACAAATAATTTACCAAACGTACCAAATGAAGACCGAACTAGTTTACTGTGTAGTACTAAAACACCTACATCAATCAGTACCGATTGAGGAAATAAAAGAAGAATTAGGATGTAAAGTCAAAAACATAATAAATATAAAAAACAGAAAGCCAAAGAACCTCTTCCAAAATTATTTATAGACTTTGAACTTACTAACAATAAAAAAATTTATAACATTACATATTTACAAAAAAAAATGTTACCGTAGAACCCACCCCGACAAAGTAGTAAAATACGGTAGTGTAAGCAAAACGAAAGTCTATTGCAATTGTTCTAGAAAAACTGCTGTCATATATGTAGTATATCATATAATTACAAAGATTACACGGTATACCGCGATATTTAAAATGTAAATCAAAGGAAAAACAGCTCCAACGATCAACCTTGCCTACAAAGAAATGAATCCATCTTCGCTTGAGTCAAAAAGTATCGTACAATCAAATAGTTCAAGGAAATATTAATCAAACACACAATAGCAAAAATGCACAAACCCCAAGAGATGTTACGTAAGCACACTTTTTAACGAATTTAAAACAATGTTTACTGAACTTATTCAACAAAATAACATGATAATGAACATCGAATGCGTTTCATAACGGCTATGTCCTTACATGTGGCTTTATTGGATACAAGTGGACTGTAAGTAAAAAAGGATGAAGTCTGAACATTTCTCAACATAAACTGTATTACTATTTTGTCAGCCGCAAATACACACATTACCTCAAGAATCTTCCTAAAAATTCCTCGCTACACTATCTACCATATCGAGCATCTTGATACCAGAATATACACATGATTTTCTGCAAGCTGCAATAACTCAAGTTAAAAAATTTCCCAAACCGTTTATTGCAGCTGGTTGGCAAGCCACTCATTCGTTTCAGATAGTAGAACTCACTATGTATCAAATGTTCCCATAGAAATAAAGGGAATGGTCGCAGTGAAACTAAGAGCCAGAAAACAGTGGGAACGAACTTGTAGTCCATTTGTCCGATAAAATTTTAACATACTAATGAATAGAATAAAAGCTAAAATCAAATAAATAAAAAACGAGTCTTTCAGAAGGTATGCAGAAAATCTAAATAAATAAGATTATTCATCTAGAAGATATCTGTTTCTCAATTACAAAATGAGGCGGGGCCGAGGGTAAAAACGGATCATGAAGAAGCAGAATTGTTTGCAATTGTTGAAGATTTTCTATAAACTCTTTTAGCACTATCGCTATCCATCAAAGCGTTTTTTCCCGAGATAATATCACATCTAAGCATTAGAAAAGTACCAGGATACGACCTAATAATGGCTGAGATATTGAAGAAGTTACCCAGAAAGGGAATGGCGTTCCTTACTATAATATTTAATTCAGTTGTGCGATTAACGTACAGCCCCCCACTAAAATTTTCACAAATAATCTTGATTCTTAAACCAGATAAACCTCCTACTGTCCCATCAGTCCGTTACCTATAATTTCTAAATTCCTGGAAGAGCAAAAAGGAATAAAGCAAAATTAACCACAGAATAATTAGCTGCCTAACAGTTCGGATTCATGGAACAACTTTCCATTGCACAACAGTGGCAATGGATAGTCGACAACATAACGACGGCTCTAGAACAGCGGGAATATTGCAGCGCAGTACATGTCTTTGATAAGATCCGGCATAGAGGCCTTTATATAAGATAAAAGTAAACCTATCAGTATTATCAACTTCTCAGCAAAGCTAAAAAATGTATCCCACAATCTCAGTAGTGCCATAGAGCTGTATACTCGAACTACTGTTATACCTACTTATACTTATAATTTTTCCACCACTCAACAAACTCAAACAAGAACTTTTGCTGATTACTCAACAGTCTTAACCATCGATACAAATCTAATGATAGCAAATCGTCTCCTGTAAGACCATTTAAACGTAATTGAAGAGTAGTTACCTAAATGAAAAATAAGAGTAAATGGGCAAAAGTATACCTATATAATATTCATGCTGAAAAGCGTTTTATGTCTTGGCAAAAATACCATAATGTCATAGGCCATTGACGTAAAATATCTAGGTATACAATTAGATTTCAAATAAATAATGAAGAAATACATTCAGAAGAAGCGCAAATAAGGGACCTTATATATATATATATATATATATATATATATATATATATATATCTTGATTCGTAGGGGGAGGATCGCCACTGTCCATAGAAAATAAGGTTTTAATTTATAAAGCAATAATCAAGTCAATCTGGACTTAGGCATAGAATTATGAAGGTGTTTGTGTAAATCAAACGTCAATATCATCCAGAGGTTCCAATCAAAAGTCTTAAGGGTCCTCATCGATGTTCCCTCGTATGTATCGAAGAGAACTTTAGATAACGACATAAAAATCATCTTCGTACATAAAGTACGATCTATTATATTTTTTTTATAGGTCTTCCAGCTATGGAAGCTTAATGTTTTTAGTATTAATGAGGATAGCAATTTTTAGGTACTCCCGTATTACGACATCTAAAAATAGGATTAGTTTATGTGGATTCCGATTGCTAATAAAACATAAAAAAATCACAACCATATTAACATTAAGATTTCTGAACCATAGCAATTTCTACTGTTTTGTTATATAAAAAATTACTTTCCATAAGTTAGAGGGATAATAAGTTGTGTGTACATAACTAAATGTGAGGGCAATTAGGAAAGAAACCTTCGTTTGGCATGAGCGAAAAATAGGCAGAGATAGCAACGTCCATTCTGTAGTGCTGTGTGTAATAGTTCAGTAGGCAGTGCGAAGTGGAAGAAAAATATTGTATTGCGGTTTACTCGTCCCTTATATCAATTGAAAATACACGCTGACATAGAAAATCCTGTCAAATGTGAAGAAGGTAATACAAATTTTGTGCGCGAAAAAATTTGCGGCAGCTCTGTAATTTTTACGGATCAAACGTGGTGAGTGAAGGTGTCGTACGCCATTGGCGTGGAAAGTTTAAAGATGGACGCACGATAAGGTAAGAAATGGCTATCCATCTGTAGTCAGCAATGCACTTGTGCAGGAAATTGACAAGAAGGTCCCTTAAGCACATGAAGCAGTGGGTTGTGTAGCACCACTTTGACGATGATGGTGCGCTTTAAAATGCTGTTACAAGATGGCTTAATACCCAGACGGGAGAGCCTTTTGTAGAAAGAATACCAAACATTGTAAGACGTTATGATAAGTGCCCAATTTGCATGGCGACTAAGTCATAGTGTTACAAGTTTATAATGTATATAATAAAGGTTTCCTATCTACATATGTCTAAACGGAAATTTCTTTCTAAATTGCCCTTGCATTTATATAATTTAAATATCTTGATTATGAACTGGTGAAAAATAATTCTATACTCAAAATATAATAATTGAATTAGTAACTCTTACACCTGAACAAGAGTATTGCAATTACATTTTAAATGGTCAATTTATTTCACTTAAAATTGAACAAAGTGCAAAGCATCCGCTTTGTACCTCATACGAATCAAAAAACGCCAGCATAAACTTTCACAGTCTTTCTTTTTATATTAAACAAAATCAAGTGATCGCGCAGCATTCTGAAATTTTTGAGCGTTAAAGTTATTCCTTGTGAATTCTGCTTACCGTTATAGTAGTGTTTTGCTCACTTGCGCGAAACGTTTATTTATAAAGAAATTCTAATATACTTCAGCTCATTAGGATATAAGAGGAGTAGAAATTGTTTAATATAAATACTAGTTTTGGCGCTACCGCCCTCTGTTATTTCAGAATAATTATACAGTACAATAATAAGAAATCCTGATAGTAACCTAGATAAAACTTGAGCAAAGAAAGAGGATATCTGCCCAAAACCCAGTACAGGGTGTCACTGAAGTCAAAATGTCTAAGAAATGGATTTCCTTTAGAGAAATGTTGGCTAACAGTTAAAATCATTTAAAAAATCACTCCCTCTTATTATTTCCATTTTTGTTGTTGCTACATGTAATTATTAGGTAATAGTAATAACAATAATAATAATGGTTTATAGTTATTTTCCTTAGTTAGTTCAAAAAATAAAGACTCCACTTATATAAAAATTATTATATCTAATTATAACTTCAAAACCTGTTCAAACATTTGAATGATGTACACATGTCGTAAACAAACTAATTCATTGAGCTAATCTTTTAAGCCACTTTACCACTTAAAATGAGTTGGTTTCCAGCAAGTGGTGTTGTTTTATAACGAGTGATATTTTGGCACGGGGTTTAAAGCGGCGTTTTTGTATTTCTCCTAATTTCGTGCGAAAGTAGATAAAATGATATCAGAAAACAAAAACTGTGGGCCAGCTGCCCAATAAAAAAGGGATATGTAATTTCAGTAAAGAACTATAGTGTGAGTATACCAAATTTAAACTTGCCAAAAGATCTTGCGACAATCAAACGACGTTTTGAAGCTCACGACATCCATGGGCAGAGGAATATTTGCATAGGACTGCAGCCATGCCGTATCTACTGATAAGTCATCCTTATGGATTTGATCTCCTTTGGAACGGTCTTGGTCTGGGCATTGAAGAAGTACACCAGCGCTCTACTAAACACCTCGTTAACAGTATGATTTAGATTGTTGAAGCTAGCCGATAATAAAGCATTATTGTTGCAAGAAGATAACATCCCCGAAAATTGCAGCTGATAAGTGTACGATTTGGAAAGGTCAAAATGGAATCAATGGACTAGATAGACGATTTTCAGGTGCCAATCAAATTGAAAATATCAGGACTTGCATCAACCACAAACTAAAAGGTACACGAATATTAACTATCAGAAAATAATTCCAAATCTTATGGGACTAACTGCAGATATTCGTTGCCCTATTACTCACAAATCAGGTAACTACTTTAACATGGTCAATTTTCAGCGAGTAAATAAATTTGTTAATATAATAAATAAAAATCCATAAAAACACAATTAAATTTATTTTCGGAAATAGAATAATAGCATGAAATAGACTATAAAAATTCAGATATAAATATAATGTAGATGTACAACATTAACCATTAAGAATCGCAATTAATACGTCCTGATGTTACGTAATATAATCAGGTACTGGATCTGAGCATACCTTAAAACCTAGGTTTACAACCTAAATAAATAAAAGAGGCATTCGAAACTCGATTAGAATAGAAATCAAAAATAGGTAGTGCTCAACAAAATTACTAAAATGAAAAAACCTTACTTTGACGGTAGATAAAAAAATATATAAATTCTTGAAAAACTTTATTAAACTAAAAGGAAGAGATTCTTTTAGTTGAAAAACATTTGCGAGAATTGTGTAGAACTGAATACACAAAATTGAAGTCAAGTAAAATTTATTGTTTAGCATAATCTGGAACGTTCTCGAATAATATTTTGCAGTTCTTCTCTAAAAGCGTATTAAATAGTTAAAAAAACAATGCAGTTGTTAGTAATTCTTATCATTCCGCAAACATTTTTTTAATCATAGTTGACAGTAAAGTTTGTAATGTACTAATCTCGATTACAATAATTCTACCTAAAGGTGTAATATGTCATGTGGCATGTATAGAAATGTATGAACCGATGTCCTTTTATTAATTGCATCATCATCAACATCAAATACCTGGACAAGTGTTTATGTTCTGATACATTTTATAGATTTATATAGTAAGAAATGCAGGAAGAAAGAAAAGAGATCTAAGAAAGTTTTGTAAAGACAAGAAGGTAAAAAAGCCTTGAATAATAAAAAGGGAGATGCCGTTTTTTTAAGCTCACCAGTGACCACCATATTACAAAACATGACCATTAGAAAAAGTATTAATATAAAAACGTTTAACCTATCTTAGTTTAATAATAAACTTAGTAATAAACATTTTCCTCGCATTCATGTCAGAAACTATCCATTAACTCATATGCAAACGCCCTAAAATTTTTGAACTGCAATTTTAACAAATGTTTCTGGAAAAGATGAGCTGTTCGTATAATTTACCAAAAAACATAATTCCACTCTAATAAATGTTATCAATTATAACAGTTAATCTGTAACTTTTTTTTTAAATGTTATGCAAGCGGCCTCTAAAATATCGAAAAATCGTTTTACTCCTTATTAAACTTCTACAATTTATAAATTCATAGAAGTCGCGAGGTTTGTAATTATATAATAACAACATTCGATAATACAAACATTGAATAAGATTAAATACAAAATTTAATTATATATTTATAATGTAATCTCCAGCAAACTATTGGAACTTTTTTTAAATTTGGGAAAGTTGTCAAACTGCAAGTTGGCTAAGTCATGTTGATCATAATAAGGAAGCGCTGCATTATTCAGGAATCCATAGCACTGAGTTGTTCTTCCAACCGTGAAAACAGGTTTTAATCACAACAGCTCATATCGGGGAAATTCCGTGATTTCTCAATGACACCTTTGTAGCAACGAGGGATATTATGCAAAATGTGAGGTGAATTATTTCTCAATAAACGTAGACATTGTAATCTAGAAGTAAAGTATGACTAATGGTGACAACTTCATTATCGTGCACTATTCATATCCTGTTTCTTTGAAAAGCGCATTCGGTGGTACCATAAATTTGATTTGCGCTTTAGCCCAAAGCGTATACAAAGAATTATCCTAATATTTTATTGAGATGAACTATCTAGGCTAACATGAATATAGACTAAAAAAAAGAAAAATTATGACAAACCTGCCATAAAAATTATTAATTTGCATTATTTAAAACGGGTTTATCGTATCTAGAGAAGTTAAAAGCAGATAAACAGTTTAGAGGAATATACGTGGTTCGTCTTAAAAATTTGAGCCATATAATAGAAAAAAATTTAATTACAACAAATAAATTTGTATATACAGCAAAAATGCTTCTAGACACAGGAATAAAAATTCTGTATAAAAATTCATAGATGGATAGACACAGTGTTGTAAGTCTCATCGACGGCCAAGTTACATTGTAGTCGAGCAAACTATATTTATTATGTTAATATTAGGTCGATATTTCGAGGCAGACCATGTAAATTTGAGAAAGAAGCATGTAGTTAGTAAAGAGGCAGTGCACCAATTGTTGATATTGAAAACTCTCAAAATCAAAAATCAAAAACTAGAAACTTAAACTTAAATAAATTAAAATTCAAGAATTAAAAAATATCTATTGTAGCTAAAGATTTCTTATTTTCTTACCATCTTTGTAATATTCAATATGACACGTCGTTGATATCATATTTTTTAATCAAAATATTTAATGAGATCCTCAGCGAAAGAAAGAGTCTAAGAAAACACTGCTGTTGCAACCGAACATCAAATTTTAAACTAGAAAACGGCGCCCAAGATTGTCTTATTTGATTTAGATGGGTGCATAAATTACATAAAGAGGGTTATAAAATGACGCCTAGTATTTACAAGTGAATCACAATTAATGTTTATTGGATTTCGATTAATGGAGTTCAGGTCATGATAAATCACTTGGTGTCTAGCCAGAATTCGATTGAAAATCTATGGGTGGTGTGTCATATTAGCGATTTTCAAGATAAAACCGTCTAATGTTAAACTTCAGCTAGTGGTTATTTTTGTGTGAACTTCGATTATCTCAAAACGACGCCAAAACTTTTGAACCCAATACTACGGTATTGAGTAGAAGTATTACAACAAAATTTAAACAATCAACTACAAATGATAACTCATTGTCATTAATGCATTTAGAAGGACTTCCTAAATTAATATTTCCTGAAGATTTTTGAAATACCACAATAACAAAATAATATATTACCTGTTATTCGTTGATTTCAAATTTCTTCTATGAGGCCTTCATTTTACGAAAAGAAAGTAATATAGAAAATAAAAGATTAAGACACAAAAGTCATCATATTTACAAAAAAGTATGACTTATTAACTTTGATGAGTATACAAACAGCGTATATAATCTGCAACTGTGAATTTTTAAGATCTTGTTCAAAGTCGTTGATCATAATGGTCGTTATCGATATCTATTTTTGAAATGTTTACGCCACAATAACAGGTTTTTGCTGCAGCTCTATGCAAATTGTACACGTTACCTGTTCAAACAATGCCAAATTACAAAAACATGTTTGCGGGTAAATTGAATATATACATAAACACAAATTCTAGTTTAAATGCAAACATAAAAAATTACTTTTTATGTAATAACCTAACTGAGACGTCTCAAAATGCCTGGCACTCCAGTAGCTCAGAAGCAATTTGAGAAATCGTTAATTGAGGGTCACCTTCGAGAAAGTGGGGAACATTGTAAGTACTCTCCCAGTCACGGTCGTCTCAAAATTTTGAACTGTCCTACATCTACTAGCGTAGTATACTTAATAATAATCCATTGCGTAGTGAACGAGGATCCTTCTATCATCGTGATAGTACAAGATACCCTACGAGGAAGTCCTCTTCAGACACCCCTACCTATAACGTTTAGAAGCCATGCCCCTTTCCGTTCACCTCACAGCGTGCAAAGTAATTTCGGCTCATACAGATATTTCATTAACCGATGCATTCAAGAAAAAGTTAAGTCGACAAAACGTTCACTACTAAAGATGTCATATGACAATTCTAAGCAAACTTTAGGTTCAGGTTTCTGCTATTCAATTTTCTCAAAACATTTTCTGAGCACCTCAAACAAAGATTTATATAGTCTCGCCATTCAAAATGAATATAATTTCATCTAACTCCCCAAAGAAACAAAATAGTAATTTAATTATAAAGCCTCAAACAATGCTAATAAACAAAATTTGACGATTGTATGGAAGATTCTTTTAAAAAGACAGAAAACGCAACAGTAATCTGCTTTTAAATGTTTTTTTCCATTTTATTTCATTTCAGATTTTAATGCATCTAGGTCTCAACTACATACATAACCAGATCGTGTTAGTGCTCTTATTAAAAATGACAACGGGGCAACCTGCCGTTCAAAAGGAAATTATGTAAAGCACAATAGTTGGAAAGTGCAATATCTTATTTAACTATCAAAAAATAATAATCAAGCACTAGACTATAAAAAAATTGGAAATAAAGCTAACCAGTGCTTCTAAGTTAATTCTACAAAATGATTTTGTCTTCATATGTAAGTTGGAAACACAAATAAAATGAGTAAAAACTTTTAATTATAAAATAAGAAAAAGATAGTATCTCAAACTTTTTAATCGAGCGACTGTAATTGCTTTACCAAAATTTTGTTTAATTAAAAAACCCACAAAGTCTAACTAAAGATAGATATTAGAATGCTTTTAAGAGCTGCAGATGTTATTCAAGAAGCAGATGAAACTTATCTTCAATACCGTAAGTTTTATTAAGAAAGTTAAGTAAATAATCTGCCTCCGTAGCTTAAAAAGGCAAGCACTTTTTGTGACAAGTATTAACTAAAAGAGCTTTAGTACGTTGAAGGAGGCTACCAATTCACGAACGTAATTAAAAATTTTGCATCAAACAAAAATCTAATTTAACTATGATTAACTATGGCCGGCAGAATAGGTGGTGGTACTTTAACTCCTTTATAACTGTAATGAAGCCATAATTAACAATTAAATAGCACAGTGCCTTAGCCCACAAAATAAATTACTTTAAAAAACTTTCCGGAAACAGAAAACTCACTTCCTTTCAATTAATTAATTCATTAATATAGTAATTCTAGGAACTTTGATATCCAATTTGCACAAATTTATATTTGTAAGTAAGAAACAAACAAATTTTAATACAAAAAATAGTAAGTAAATAATAATATCTTTGCACATAATCCTATTAAAATTCTTGACTAAAATATATTTCCTAGCAAAGTATAGTTACCAAATTATGGATCCCTAAAGTTAAACAATCAACCATGGTTGTGGCATAGCGTTTTATATGTTTTAACTGTGCTGTCAATTCTATATCATGAATGTTGCTTAATAGAAAAGAGTTGTTTGTAAAAAAAGATTTTATCTCTGATTCAGAACCAAACTAATCTTCAATAAGAATAACCATATGAATGTAATCTCGATTTCATCAACAAAAATAGTAAGCATCGTATTTAAAAAAAATAAATAAATGATTAATCAAAGTTCAAATTGAAGTAGTACTGCTGCATTTTGAAGAAGGAAAAATATTAAAAATGTCAGAGATTTTCAATAACACGTTGTATAATTTAGAAACTTCTTTTCCATTATAGATTGCATACATAATCTTGCAATTGGAAGTAAAATTGCTTACACATTATATTTCCCCTGTTATGATGCTTAAAATAAAAGTTATAAGAGCTAACTTTCTGCGAAAGCAAATGGCCGAAATATGTTTGGAAAAAGTTTTTCTCGTTATTAAAGTTATAATTGGAGAGGTTTTCAAAGCAAAATCTAATATTAGGTCCAAGATTGACGACAAAGCCGCAAATGAAATAAATTTCATCTACTAGTCCACGGGTAGACATACCTATACGTATGCAGTTGACAATAAAACCAGACGAATGATTTTTTCATTTCCAAGAAAGTATCAACAATCTACATTGATATCGAAGAGAATTTTGATCTGAGCCCGATCACTCTCCGATAATATTAATATCAAACGAGAAAGTAATTTAGAAACAATCTAACCCTACACTAACCAACATGTACAGATTGGGAATTCTTTAAGCAATAGTTAAGTAAAAATAAAAAACAATTGTACCAAAAAGCTAAAAAGGTCATAATAGATATATAGCAGGCTGCACGAAATATTCCGTCAAAACTTAAAAAGAGAACAACAGGCACCAATTATCACAAGGAAATCGGGGATCTGATGGCTGAAAGGAGAGAGTGGGGGAAAATGGCAATAGACGAAATAAAACTAAACCAATTAATAACTCGGAAGATAAATACAAAAAAATAAATCCATGAACGACCTAAAAAAACTGTAAAATGACAGTCACCGATTACTCTTTGTGGAAGACGACTAATAATATCAAATGAATTGTAGCCCAAACGCCCAAAGAAAACTGAACTACGGTTGAGCAAGAGACTACAAGTAGAAAGCAGATGCTTTCGCAAAAACCAGAAAAGATATTTTAAATGGATTAACAAAGACAAAATGAACAAGTTCCGGTAGCGGAAGATGGAAAGTAAGAAGTAAAACTGGCTACCCCGCAAGAAGTAACACAAGAAATGAATCTCCGGGATTTGATCTAATCACATGACAGTGCTAAAACAGTCACACAGAAAAGGAATAACAAAACTAACAAACTTAATAGAAGTAGCATTTTGATTGAAATACGTACTAAGCGTTTGGAAGTTAGCTGAAGTAATAATAATACTGAAAACGCAGAAAACGAAAAAATAACATAATGACCCATTTTGCTCTTACCGATAATCACAAAACTATTTAAAAGACTGCTTCTTATAAGGCTAAAACCGACAACAGAGCTCATTTCAATATAATATAATATATAATATAAATAAATTTGATCCAATTTGGCATCAAGGACTAAACCATAAACTTAGAAAAGTCCTGCCTAAAAAATTGTCCAAATTACTAAAGCTTTGCATTGCAGATAGATTATTCAGGATAAAATAAAAAGATAAATAAAGGCAGCAGTACTACAGGGTAGTGTAATGAAGCCAATGATTTAACTCTTATACTAGCTATATCCCAACCAACCAAGTAATGATAACTTTCACAAATGACACTTCAATGCTAGCAACAGGAAAGGCTACTACAGAAATAACAATAAAATAAATCTGGATTATAAATTACAATGGAAGGGCATATTAGGAAAAAGAAAAGAAGAGTTAAATATAAAATATAGAATCATGTATTGGCTGTTGGGAAGAAAATCCTAGCTGTCAATCTACAACAAAAGACAATAAAACTATCATAGACATAGGGTTGTTAACTGTAGGAATGTGTCAGTAAATGTAACACTACTAAAATCCAAATATTTCAAAACAAAGCACCAAGGAAACTTATAAGTGCACCCTGGTACGTCAAAACAGCGATATCCATAGAGACATAGAGATAAAAGTTGCATTAGAAAAAATAAAGAAAATTATCCAGAAGCACGAGACCAGGCTTTATGAACCTGCAAGCATCGATACTCTACAACTCTTAGATAACGCATAATTAGAAAGAAGATTCAAGAGTATAAAGCTACTGCAGTAAGTGTAAAGTGACAGAAGTGTCAGTGTAGAAGCAGAGTAAAAGTGTTAACACGTAAAATGTGTGTGCAGGAAATCAGAACTGAGAAGACAACGGATGGGTGACATCTCATATTATCATATTAGATAATTTAAGTTAAATAGCAATTGCTGGTTAGCCTTTAGACTAGTTGCAATGTATATTTACTTTAAAAAGTAATTAAAGTGCTGTAAAAATGTTTCACGCCACTATAGTCATGATTAGTTTACTCCTGGTCTAATTAAATGGTCATAAATTCTCGTCTCAACTTTTTGCCCTACTCTACTAAATTTTCTACAATAATGTAACAATAGTCTGTAATCCAAAATACTTAACCTATGTAGATGATAAATGTCTCAAACAATGGTTATCTTCAACGTAATGCTTAATGCTTAATGCTATAAATAAATAGATTTTGCTGAATGTGAAACCCTATCACTCAGAAAGTTAAAATAATTGCATTTTTAACCGATCATTTCATTTTAATCACAACATTAATATTGCTCTTCACCACCAGAAGCAGGATAATCAAATTTTTGGATTTGTTACTTTAGCAAAAAAACGAAGTAGCGTCTAACAACTATAGTAGTTGCTAAAACCACACTTGTAATAATATTACGTAATAGAAAAAACAAAATGCTCATCAATAAATAACAAGAGAAAATGTTGCTTTTCATTCAAATCGGTGTCAACAATCTGAATATCTTATGAGCTGTGTTAAACGTCAAAAACAGATTTGTAATGTTAAAATAACTATAACAATTAGTTTCTCAAATTAAAAAATTTCTGAATTTGCAGTACTATAACTTGTTGAAGTAATTATAAATTCACTGAAAGTACTTAATGCACTAGCAGTATGAAGTAAAATACTGTAGTAGTAGTATGCATTCAGCAAACCCTTCAATCGAATTTCCAGGAAATTAGGACTACCGTAATTTTTATAAGAATCAAAATAAGCGTTAGAAAAATATAGGTAGAAACTCAAAAATGAAAAGCAACAAGCTTGATGCCTACTTCTATGCTTACTTGACCATAAGACAAATTTCGTATCATGTCAATCTTCTTGCAGTTCAGCTTCTCAAAGCCATAGGCTTTTTTATAAGTAGACCCTTTTATGTTTTTGAATTTTCCTTTCTTCTGTTCAGAGAAAATTTAATTACAATACTTGTTTCCGCAACTCTGGTCCCGTCAGGTTCTGATATGATTAAGCTTCTCCGTAGGAACGAGTTCCGCCTAGCATTCGAAAAACGGAGGAAATTTTAATTGACATCACAGTTTTTGTCTTAAACGTCGGACTAATAAGGCTCTCTAGCGTTTCGTTCCGATAATCTACAGTAGTGCTACTCATCCATATGAGTATAATAGGATATTAAAACTACAAACAAACAAAAATAAATCGAAGAATGTAATTATCTTTTTAAAATTAATTGCCACGTGCAAAACGGCATTCCTAAAGGAGACTGCATTTAGTGCATTACTGTAAAAATCTTGTTATTTAATGCTTCAATTTTTTTTTATAAAGTAGTAAGTGAAATTTCAAATTGAAAAAATCTACAGCTAGACAGGGCAAACAAGAATTATATCCAGTAAAATGTTTAATGAAGATGTAATGAACAGCAGCAACTTTAAGAATATTTAACAATTTTCTTTTTTTTAAGTAATAACATGATAAACGTTTTGCAAAGCAACTTAAAAACAGTGATTTTTTTAATTTATATTTAAGTTTACTCTTTAAAGTTTTTTTAAACTATTTCTAAGATAAGATACTACGGCTTGTTAAAAAATGTAATTGCCACTTAATAAACCATAGAGCAAGCTTAGCTCTACATAAGTAAACTTCTACAAAAAAATTAAAGAGGAATTTTATTTGCTGTACTGTTAGTGATTTAAAATTTTAATTAATGAAAATCTAAAATTCCGCCTTTAATTAAGAAGGAAAAAGCACCTTATTCTTTGACTAAAAACATAAGAGGGAAAGGATGCAAGTTCCTTCTTTGTAGGCACGCTTATAATTACGTGGAAGCATTATCTCTTTAGATAACGAATTTACTACCGACAAATACATGAACATCCAAAAGGACGGGGTACACTATCGCTCATTAGTATTCAGGCACCCTTGTAACTATGAATATTACCGTTGTCCTTAATCATTTAATCTATTACTTTACTTGAATAGTGCTTTGTAGCATATTCCACTCTACACGAAGCTAATTGGAATTTTGGAATTATCCAATATCGTAATAATAGCAAAATATATAAAAAAACAATTTTCACGAAATCTAGCAATAAAATAAAAAACGGATTTTGGTTGGTTGGTTGTTTCAGAAAGCTCATATGTTACCGAAAATTACGAATTAGAAGAAGTGTCCGTTGAGATTCATTAGTACTTTAGAATCAAGATTCAAGTAACAATGTCAACAATAGTTTGACTGATAATTTCATTTCCATAATCTTTTTTGTAAATTTTCCTTTAAAATTGATAGAAAAAACAACTTTCATTAGTAACATAGTATTTGATAACCCCACGTCATAAATTGAGACAAATCAACTGAGAAATTGACAAAACTTTAAAAATATCTAGCAGGACAATAAGCAGTATTGTAAAAAATAGACACGGAGAATGTAACATTATCAAAAATAAAAAAGAAACCGGACGTTTTAGAAAAACATTAAATACATAAGTTTGAAAATTAGTGACAAGAACCATCCAAAATTGTAGCACAAGCGTACGACAAGAGCCAATTAGCGCCTCGACTGTGAAAATAAGATAAAGAGAAAAGGCTTGACTAGATAAAGAACATAAACGTTGGGAACAAATGATTAGAAGATTAAAAGGTTGTGGGGCTACAAATACTAATTTAAAGTTTTTGGCTCAAATGAGTGGTTAGTCAGTAGTAATTTGGAGTTACCTTGTGGGCACCGCTCTAGGAAATATCGCTAAGATCGAAAGCAAATTAAACAAGAATAGATCAATACCTTATACGCTCGGGAACAAAAATTGTTGGTGAAGGATTTGTGTTCAAACAAGACAACAGTCTTAGTCATACATCAAAACTACCTATGGAGTTCATAAAATCATAATTTTACTTCTGTAATCTATGTATATTAATATCTTCAAACTCTCATTGGATGGTCTCGATCAAAATATTCAAATGACAACAAGATCTTTAGGGAAAACTACAGAAAGAGTGAAGAAAAACTGCCCAGCAAATTGCTTCAACTGTGTCTCGCAAAAAAGTAATAATTTAAGTATTGAAGTAGTTTGTATTTCTACTTTATTATAATTGGTCTTTAAATATTCAAATGAACAATAGGAAAAATAAATTTTACATTTTTTAAATTAATTTATGAGGGACAAAACATCGAGTGACTCATCGATTTACAAAAATTAGAGTGCCTCAATACTTAGAAACAGTAGACTATATGCACACGATAGTGCTGAGGCATGCGAGATCATCACCTGTTCTGGTTCGTTTAGCGGCATCCTTAGGTCCCAGTCAGTTCAAATTTGTTAAAAGCCCCTAGAAATTGAAGTTAAGGAGTATCGAGGTGCTACTTTGAAGAAAGTAATAAATTTGTTAAAATCCATAACTCATAAAAATAAAGCGTAAGTAGTTTGCTAGTTTTCCTTCGGGTGCTATTTTACTGGAAGAATAGAAAAAAAATGCAATACAACTCAAAATCCTAATGCGATCTTAGTTCAGTTACAATAATTCGAAGGTAAGAGTCACATTTTGATGTGAAAGCAACCAAAAGTTACCAAGATAGTTGCACAGTAAGAAATACTCACTGCTGCCATTAGATCGGGAGACAACGATAAGAATATTTTTAACGTTCATATATAGAAACAAACCAACATATTTCTTTAATCATACGCATTAATCAAGGTCGATCATAAGACAAATAAATAAAATACGATAGCATTATTTTATCATTATTATATTATTTAGTCATAACGGCACTCTTACAAAATGCTGCAAGCATGCAAGCACCATATTCACGAATACAAGCCAATTATGGCCACAGTTGCCAAATGCAAAGAAAATGCAGCCAATTTGCAAAATAACATGTACTTCAATCAACCTTGGAAAAACAGTAACGTTATCATTAGCAGCAACAGCAAATATCAAACGATCGAATGCCACCAATAACAATGTAAAAAGAACATAATTGGTAAACTGTAAATCACAATAGTAAAGAAGAGCGATTAATGACAGTAAAGGAAAATATTGGCCGAGTAAATACTTAACTTAAGTATTCATACTAAAAGGGCATAAAAGAAAATCACCGCATTCGAACAGTACAATGAAGGAATTATAAAACTTAACATGGAGATCTATGAATAACTTTTATAGGAGTAAATGAATGATAATGCTGTAAATGAGAAGAAAAATATATTATGTTAATCTCCTGCAAAAACTAATAAAAAATGAAAAATACTGATTGCAAAATACCAGCAGAACTGATTCGAAAAGCACTATAGTCAAGAACTATAAGGTATTAGGTCAAACTACTTAAATACGGCGAGAATAAAGTTACACAACATACACAGAAGATATTTAAGAAAATAGAGAAGAGAAATTATGTTTGCCTAAGATGAGGAACATATGAATATCAGAATAGAGACAAAGAGTTCAATACATGTACAATGTTAAATTATTTGGGCTCATTTTTAAGTTTAGCAAATAAATGCGAAGAGAAATAAAATATTGCATATGTGGCCTTAAATATAGTATTGTTTGGGCGAGAGCCGTGATCGCTTACAAAGAACCACAAATAAAGTGAGAAAAGCAGAATTAGATTTTACGAGATGGCTACAAGTTGCAAAACAAGGCAGACTCAGAACAGAGAACGTTTGTAGTTCAATAAAAAAGTTAGGAAATAGAGCTCTCCAATGGTACGGATATGTAAAATTGACATCACATGATAGATAGCCTAAGAAAAAAAAAGTGGTTTAAAGGGCGAAGATATAAAGAGACAGGCCGATTCTTTCCTGTAAAACTTCTATAAAAACGGCTATAGAGAAAATAAATTCGTAGAAAGCACACTTGGAGGACAGACAGATATGAAAATCGAACACGGCAAACTATATTAGAAAAATTAGAACAGCACCAATGCAATTATTTGCAAGCTACTAGTATCGTCATATTGGACCAGATAGATTTGCCAATTATATCAGCACCATGTCCCGTCCGCCAAAACATAATAATCAAAAATAATAAATAAAAAATCAATATTTAAAGCATTGAAAAACAGATTTATTACTGGTGTCAATTGTTTTGCCAAAAATCACTGTGGAAATGAAGCAAGCGAAGCAAGAGAATTAGTAGTTGTAATAAAAAATTATAATAGACAATAGCTACCAACAGATGAACCTATATACTACTAGAGCAGACCCCCGAAAGATACTTGATAATTTATTACTTTGCATTTACAAAGTCATAAATGTTAAATAATATAAGGCCCAATCATCATTAGATCTCTCTTTATATCACTACAAAATTATAATACTTGTATATACAAAAATACAATAATAACAAAAACTCCCAACACTACCTTTTCAATATACTTACTGGGATATGTTTAAAACATATTTGGAGGAGTCTCTACGCGTGGAAATATATTTAAAATCTAAAGAAGGCATTGATAAGACAGCAATGAGATAACGAAATACATCTAAGAAGTCGCTTGCCAAACAACTCCTTATGCCCAAACAATGAAAATCAGTGAATTATTTCCAGTAATAGTCAAGAAATAATGACAAAAAAAAAACGTAAATTACGTAAGAGGTTGCAAATGACACAAAGGTAAAAAGAAGTTTAATAAAGCAATAAGAGACCTCAAACAATTACTATTAGATATCTAAAACTATTTTAGCAACCTCCCCGTGACAAAAACTACTGACATTAAAAGGTAATTAGGAAAAAATCGGCAAGAAAAAAGTTACCATGTTTGTTGAACATCTAGAAAACATTTTTAAGTTTAATGAACTACTGCAACAAATAACCTCCAAATGTCTAAAACTTATAATACTTATCTCCAAGGCCGTACTCAAATTAAGACATTTTCCTACCCAATAGAAAGTGGAGCAAATAATTATGATTCCAATTTTATTACCAATACTATCTAAACTGTTTAATAAAGTACCACTAAAATGACTCAAGCTAACACTGAAAGAACGAGAACTTATACCCAACCATCAGTTTAAATGATAACACAGTATGAAAGAAAATAGATAACGGAATTAAATCCAAAAGTAATATATCACTAAGTTTCTGTCTGTCAAACAGGCGTTTGACAAAGTATAGCACAGCCCTTATTTAGTAAACTCAATGTGCTATTGCATCATTTTTATGAAATTATTAAATCTTATTTTACAAACAGGTGGTATTTAATTGAAAAACTTAAAGAGCTAGCAAAACTGTATTCTATTAGCTATAAAGTTTCCCATGGTAATATGGTAAAGCCTATTTTTATATACTTTCTACACAACTGATATACCTATAACCAATTTAACAACTCTAGGCACAATTGCAGATTCTACACCCATACTCATTTCAGGCAACAACCTCTGATTGCATCTGAGAATTTGTTATTTACTTGAAATGTAGCTGAAAAAGTGTAAAATTCAAGTTAAAAACTTCAAATCATCAACGTTACGTTTACAACAGAGTAACATGCTCAGCTGCAAAAAAATCTTTGGGTATATGTTTAGATGGTAGCTTATACGGAAAAATACATATCTTCACTAGGCAGGAAGTCATAATTCAAAATAGAAAATAAACTTCTACTTTACAAGGCTATCATAAGGCCTATATGGACTATAGTATTTGATTTTGAGGTACTGCCAGTACTTTTAACATCGAAAACTTACAATTATAATTATGTAATGAAAAACTACCTTAATATCAAGTCAGTAAGAGAAGTAATAAAAAATTATTATGTTAAATACAAAAACACTCTCTGTGCACCCTAAAATTTTAGCCATCCAACTATTAGATAACACTAATGTAAATAGGGGGGGGGGGGGTAAGGGGACGCGTAATACATAGCCTCTCCCAAATGCCAACCTCAACCTTTACCTAGTGCCTCCTATTAAAACTGACGAAGAAATGGCGACCGAGCATCGGCGGAATAACCGTACCTACCACTGAGGAAGAGGGGTGCCCTAAGGTGGCAGTCCTACCATGGCAATCGGGGGCGTGGGCTAATAACCTGCTAATCCTTTAAATACCTATATTATTACTAAAACTAAACGAAGCAGCCGGAGAGACAAACAGTTGATGACTTTTGGCCTGAAAATAACATACCGAATAGGACAACAAACAAACAAAGACACTACTTCCGGCAATTGCAGAGATTAATAGGTACAAGTTGGATATATTAGGTATTAACAAAGTCAGGTAGAACGAGTTTGGAGAGCTGAAAATGCCCAATGGCTTGACATCCCTCTATTCTGGAAGAGCAAACTGAAACGACAAACACTGTTAAGCCGAGAAATAACAAGATTTCTGATAGAGTGAATCATAACAGCCCAACTACAAGAAAAAATAAAGAATTTTAGCATAATACAGTGTTATACATCTACAAACGTAGCAGACATTGAAACCAAACAACAATTTTATGTCCAACTACAAAACACAATAGATAAAATAAAAAGAAAGACATCATCCTGATAATGGGAGATCTAAATTCGCAAGTGCGTAAAGATAACATAGGTCTAGAACAAATAATGGGCAAACAGGTTGTAGGCGATAAAAACGAAAATAGAGAATTCCTCGTAGACTGCCGTGCCGAAAATAAAATGGTAATAGAAAATAATGTATTTCTACACAAATAAATCCACAAATTTCTCCAGATCAGAGAACACAAAACCAGATCAACAATTTTGTCATACAAAAAAGATGAACAAGCTTGCTGTTAGACGTAAGAAATAAGAGAGAGGAGCTGATATAAGCAGCGACCACCACCTGATGATAGCGAACATTAGAATTAAAATCAAAGCGGCAAAACAGAAATTCGCACAACAAAGTAGAAATATGACCTAAACAAGATAAGCGACAACGCAAAGAAAACTTAATTCAGAATGCAACCAAGAGACAGATTTTAAGAATTACAAGAACTAGAAGAAGCAAGTATAGAAAATTAGAGATACGGATAACAGAGTAGCAGAAAAAATAGTGGGATTCAGGAATGCAAAACGAAAAGACTGGAAGAAAATAGAAGAAAGGAGAAACATCAAAGCAAAAATGATAGCCTCCTCAAACATCGAGACAAAACATGAATACCAGACTCAATACAAACTCAAGATCGAGAAGTCAAACAGAGCGCAAGAACAGACCGTATAAGATAGACGAAGGAATTAGCAAATAGACCCAAAAAAAGACAGCAAAAGAAGGCAATAAAAAAGAAGTATACAACATAACTAGAATACTATCACGAAGGGAAATCCTAAGGAACAAAGAACGACAGCTCGACAAAATTGCACCAGAAATCCTGAAACAAAAAAAGGACTCCTAGTAAAAATTCCAAAGAAAGGAGATATTACCAATTGGTAAAATTTGCTGGCCATACACCATCACAAATGGTGACCTATAGGAAAGAGCACAAGAAACACCTATAAATGCTCAAATAAAGAAACGAAAATAGAACTAGATCGGGCACACGCTAAGAAAAATCCAACAGCAATTGAAAGATAAATTCCAAAGAGAAAGGCCCAAAATGAGCCGGAGAAGAACGATAAAGGTAGAAACCAGAAAAACTGGGAAAACATGGAGAAAAATACAAGAAATAGCCAAGAACAGAGTCAGATGGCGCTGCTTCACAAAAGCCCTACATTCCAAAGCGGAATGAAAGGAAATGAGTCAAGAAAGTCAATGTAAATAGTTTTAAATCCTTGGACCTACCTAGCATTTTTGTAGTGATGCATGAACGAATATTGTAAATAAGTATCCAAACAATTACTCATATATTTTTATGGATAAGAGAATTGCCAATAAATATTTCTCAGCGAGTTTGTAAGCAGATCATATAGAGTGATCCAAATAGTATTTTAGGATTGGAATTGCGCGCATTGTGGTCTGGAAAAATCATTGGCCCTTACTTTTTTGAGGACAAAGCTGGCAACGTCGTTGCTGTCAATGGTGTACGGTATCAGAAGTTGCTAAGCAACTTTTTTCAATGAAATCAACAATTTAAACTTGAATGACGTGATGTTTCATCAAGATGGAGTCACATGTCCTGGTCGTCTTATCTCACAGATTAGCCACCGCATTCTGCGATCTAACCCCATTAGACTTTTTCGTGCTATTCCGGATATTTAAAGAAAAGGAATTATGTCAACAAACCTGCTACGCTTACAGGGCTAAAAGAGAAAATCAGACGCGTAATTGCCGAAATAATTGGATAAAAGAGTGGGTGCAAGGCAGCGAAGTTGTGAGGAGCATTTGGTCGACATTATATTCATACGAAACTGCCAAGTCCTTATCTTACACTAACAGCAATAAAACGGGTATTGTTCCCATATTTTGTTTTTTATTAAGAAAACAACCCTGATGTCCAATTTAGATCACCTTATATTTGTTATAAAATTTACTTATTCTTCGGTTGCAACAGGTTGTTCAATATGATATAAAATAAATAAACTTTCGCAAATATATTATAAACTCTCTATAATTAACATATGAAAGTAAAATAAATATTGTAATAATAAATAAGTCAACATCCCGACTTGAATAAAAATTTCTTTAAGAAGTAACAAAAATCTTAAAAGCAATGCAAATAGAACCTTCGTGTAAAAGCAAAGACTGCGACGTTTATATGATTTTCAAAGTTCCTGCGAGTCCGTAAGCTACCTAGGGTTTAGCTGCGTCATAATGCTCTACTTCGGTAAGGCGACTACAAGCCAATTAATTTGCCAATGTAATTAAATTTTCGCGTTCAATTAAAAAGCAACGCTACCTGATTAGTTAATTACGTTTTATATTTAATTGAACTGAATTCCTTGCAGAACGATCTGGATATAAAGCTTCAATGAGATAGTTTTCAAGCTCGATTATGCATAGTTTTCTTCAGGTCTAAAGAAGATACGACTATATATGTAATGTTATAAAATTTATTCTGTACTACAACTGAATTAATCTTACTTTATCATAGACATTTTTTGTCCGTCGCGAATGCAAGCGCATTTAGAAATACCTTCGCCGCAGCGATGCACTTCTGCAAAGGTCATTCGTTCATTAAAGGCCGCAGCGCCGCGCGAAGCGATTTACGTCAAACGCAACAAAAGCTGCATTTTGTTCCAGGAAGCGATAACATCTTGATGATCATGTCGCATTGAGTTTGCAGAAAGTGCTGCGCACCGCAGAAAAAGCTGCACGGCGGTAAATGTGCAGTAATGCAGAAACGTGCCGCGCTTTATCTTCTGCTTGGGGGAATGATTCGTTGCTGGAAGTGGAATCGTTAGCATCGGGTTTTCTAGGTGCCAACGCTGTCAGTTGCGGTTTCTCATAAATCATGACAAGTTTATGTTGACGCCTCGCAGCAATGGTGATTTATTTGACGGTGTAACGTGTAATTAGATATAGCAAGGTTGCAGCATGACGCATTTAAAAGTTTTATAGCAAAACGTGCTTGCTAATGTACAAAGATCTACATTCAACTCACAGAATCGGCTTTATGGCATTTGCATATTGTATTGAGGGAAGAGTCATCACGTTTATTTGTCAAATTAAATTATAGTAGTACACGCTATTCTATTATTCATTGTATAAATTTGAGGAGTACTTTCCTTAAGACTTCAAGAAAATCGTCAAGTAAACTACTATACAAGCTGTAAAGTAAGTCATAAAAATCTAGGGGTCCACCCGAATCTATTATAGAGGTAAGCGCCAAAAGGTACCAGCTTATGTTTTTGTAATAATAAAAAATGGCGGTGATACAAGATATTGTTATCTTTGTTTGAACGTTTGTAAACATTTCAACAGCCGATTTGTTTAGTCTCGCAGCAACCGTCATTTGAATTGGTAGTGCCGCGTCACCGCACAATATTGAAATTGAGTACCGATCTGTCATTAATTTTCTCACTAAAGAATATCTTAGTCCAATGATATGAAGCAACGTTTAGATGACGTGCACGATGTAAAGAAATGTGCAAAATAATTTTCTTTGGACCGATAAAGCACCCAATTGAAATTTTTTCGAAGAAAGTTGAGCGTGAGGTGCTGCAAGGCATTTATAAGTGCAAAAAATCATCAACAACATTAGAGCTTTCCGATACAGTCATGCGACGCATTTTCTATGAACAATTTTGAAACATCTGTCGCAACAACAGAGAATTTTTTACTCTACTGTTGCGGAAGACAAAACTATGATCATCTGATAAAAAGTCAATGAAACGGAGCAAACCGAACGAGAAGCCAAGAAAGGCGAACGGTGCTCAATCGACGAAAAAGATCATGGCAATGATCTTTTGAAATTCATACGAACTTTGCTAGTTATTTTAAGGAAAGGGACAGAATAGTAAGCGGAAAGTATTACACCAGTTTATTGCATAAATTGCGAAAAGTTATCAAGGAAAGAGGAGATGCATGAGTCGAACTGGCCGCCTTCTGTATGATAACGCTTTTATCGATAACGCCGCAATTTTTCAGCTTGTTGGGAAGAACTGTGGCCTTGAAGAACTTTTTCCCTTAAACCTAGTCTCCAGTGACTATTATATATTTTCAAACGTGAAGCAGGACCTTCGAGGTAGAAAATTTAACAACGATGAGAAGCCATTTTGGAGCACTTTTCAGATAAAACAAAGTATTTTTTCAAAGGTATTGAAATGCCAATTTCTAGATGTGATAAATATGTTGAAATACATGGAGACTATACTTAGACATATCCCTATTGTTTTTATTCCTATTACCCCTGGAATATAGTCAGACAAAAAACTTTTCGCGTTTACCCCGTACCTGCTGCTGTATAACAAAATGTAGTAGCGTATTTACTAACATATAATATCTCCATTTTCCAACATTCAGATTCAAAAGGGATATTTCAAAAACATTAATGAGATTAGAATATTTTCTTAGTTATCGAAAACTTAAAGAAAGAGGGAGGGTGATACACGGTAATACAAAGTGGCTGTAATAGTATTTCTAGTTCAGGAAATGGTCTTTGACAACATTTTGCTTACATACGGCAATTCCTTCCAGAAATTGAAAGAACCTACAAAGACTTCAATTCGTGACTATAATGTCATAGCAGTATCTGAGTATAATGGCTTCTATTAACTCACGCGCAAAAAATGCATTGTAACGAATTTCAGAACTCCCCCCATAGGAGTACCGTTGGATTAGATGTTCGCGGCTAATATCAGGACTATCGCCGAGTTGTCACGGTTGAACGGCAAACATATTGCCTTCCAGACGAACAGCCGAGGTGCTTGTGCTTGTAGGAGGACCAGAACAGTGCGGAAATTTCCAAATAGTTTCTGACCCAGAAAATGTACCTATTGTATAAGCAGCAGGCATCTATTCAGGAAGAGGAAATGAAATACCAGAAGCAAAATTATGCTATTTCTTGTGTAGTGTACATAAATATTATTGAGTAATTCAATTTCCTGCAAGCAAATAAGTAGTTTAAATAAATTTAGCGTATTATACGCCACTGCGAGAGCAAAAGCGTTACAGAATAAGGTGATTATGAACTCACTGCTCGAATCTATTAACAAATAATTAACTAAAAATTATTTCAGATTAAAATACCAGAGTTGACTGATACCTGTCGTTCCCTTAGTCTCAAAATTACTATGTTAAGCAAAAAATGTGTATGGTTTCTTTTAACCAATGACTTCTCGACTATTTAATGACCATTTTTATGATTTTGTTTTAGAAACATTCTAATAAAAACTAAGGTAAGAATTCTTTTGCTTCATTATTGAAGGAACCTTCTTTTAACACACAGATTTAACAAATTTAAAATTAAAAAAAATAAAAATCTATCCATGTTGAAAAATAAAGGAGTCTGAAGACTTTTAAAATTTTATAAGAAGCAAGTTTGAAACAGACATTAATAAATAAAAATGTTTAACAACAGACATCTTGTGGTAATTTTTATACTTCGTCAACTCGCAAATAATGTTCTTGGATAATGCAATTTTTGCTTAAAAAACTTGATAAAATTTGAATAGTCAGCAAAACTAACAAAATTTTCTTTGTTTAACAACAAAAGCACATCCCATTATAGTCTTTAACACGGTTCTTCAATTAAAAGTATTTCAGTTTATGACCCAAATCTTTTCTTGACATTTAAGTTTTATAAGTTTGCGTTGCTACAACCAGAATGATCATATCATCAAAGTGAGCGTTAGATAAATTGCTTGAAACAGATCTTTAACTTTCAAGCGAATTTTAACACGTGTGAACATGAATATTATACAATTTAGAACCAATCACTTTACATTATTGACATTAATGTATATTATATTGTGGCAGTTGCATTGCAAAGACTTAGGTAAAGGATTATAAAATAACAATGACCATGCGAAAAATTATATGTCGGTATGCAGGCAGAATGCAGAAATTTCGTAAGCGCATGCAGGTGAGGCTCGCCGCCTTTTACCCGGATGCAGACCGATCTCCCTCTTGCGGCAGCTGAATGCCAACTCCCTACTCGTGTCGTTCGTAAACCGGTCGCAGTAAAGGATTGGAACTTGTCCCTTGTGGGAAAAATAAAGGAAATATTTCCTATAATTTTGGCAGGTAAAAGAAGCCAATTGTCCAATTAAATTGGAATGGACTAATTGCGGTCTGCATCAACCGACCCTAAAGCTATTAAAAATATGACCATTATAGAAAATATTTTCGAGTATTTGCTCCGCTACAGATTTTATTTTAGTCTTACCATTCAATAAATGTTATCCTGTCATTTCTGAACAAGAACTTGATTTCTCTTTAATTTGTCCAGACTTTTTGTGTACTAACGCAAGGTCTTGTAGCTGCATATGGCAGTTTTCATCAATGTTGTTGATAGAAAAAAATCTATTGGAACACACTAGAACTAGAATTTAGTTTCTTTATAAACGTGATAATTTTAAGAACTACTTTTCCTCCTACAATTATGTTTGTTTGCTCTTCTTCTTTCCTACTATATACATTTAGATTGTATACATAATCACCTGCAAGCTTGATCTATAGGCCTATGGACTGATAAAATGCTTTATAATAAGTATGTTTAAAATATTATAAAAGCTCTTCTATATAATAAAAATCTATAAAATAAGAAACAATTTAGAACTTAGCATTTTTTAAGGATTGCGCGACATGTTTAATTGAAGCATTTCACGCATTCCAGATTAAATCAATAGCACTTCAAACTTGGAGGCACATTATAAGCCAATATTAATATAACCCCGGTTACCACGATCATTTCGAAATAGTCAATCACTTTCTTTTAACTTTTATTTACGAAATTGTTATTTTTTCACTGGTGGATTTGGATACGAAAATGTAAAAATATTTTGGAAATAATTTCAAAAAAACGTCTAAATATGTTGATTGAGTATTTATTTAGTTCATAAGCATTTCTGAATCGCTAGGAAGAGGCAATTGAATTCGCGGAATACAGTTCTGCGAAACTGAAGGCCATATTATCGTGTCTGGTGCAGTTTATGGCGCAGCCTGAGGGACTGTAGATGCAATTTAAAGTGCTTAGCAAATTGTCTTGACCAATTTAACATCGTCATTGCATGTACACATGCAGTTTCTGAACCTGAATTTGTCAAATCTGAATCTTCGCCTACTATTTTGGTAGAAACTTGTCAGTAACCAGTTCGGGGTTTAAATGTTTGGCAATTTCTTAAAGCTGAGCTTCTATTAATTTTGAAAAAATAAAATCTTCAGTTTGGTAGTATAAATGATCACAACACTAAAATATGTTGAGTTTGTATGTTCAAACTATTAAATACACTTTTGCAAAGGTACTTGACTACTTAAAATAAACAAGATATAATTTTCTCAATAAACACTTGAAAATAACAACAAATAACCGACAGCCGATTGGAGCTTGCAAAATAAGATTATCTCACTTTGATTGTAAACAACAAGCTGTTAGATAACGTAGGCGCCAAAAAAAAAGAACTGACACATTTATAAGCATACTTAAGACCGTAAATCCCATTGGTATAAAAATTTTGATCTTGATTGTCCCGTTAATATAGAAAGGATCAAAGAGCCGTTTACAAACAACGTGAGGTTTAAAAACTTCATTCAATGTTATGTGGTAGGACATTTTTTATTTTATAGTAAATGTCTTTGCGCCGCAGACACTATATTAAAGTCCTGATTAGCAACTAAAAATATCGCTTCACATCAGCAACTATAGTCGCTATTTGAATTTCGTAGAATAAAGACGTTGCGAGCGGTGTACGAGATATCGTATCAAGTGCCAAGCGATTAAGCGTGACCTCTGGTCAACTTATACATTCAACTTTAAATATTGAATAAATAAACTGTAAGTGACTATTAATTATTAGTCAATCAATTAAATAGTTTTAAAACACTAATAAATTAAATACTTCACAAAACTGATGCCGGCCGGCAACGGCTTTAACGGCGCATTTAACATTAACAGCCAGCAGCAAATGCATGGAAATCCTATACAATTACCGTTATTAACCAATACACAACCCCATTGTTCTTATCAACAACCACAACATCCATTCCTACCTCCTTCAACCCTGTCATGTTTATCGTCACAGAATCATCCAATTTCGCAAACATTCAGTCCACCACAATTTTGCGCCTCTCACCACAACGGCGAACAAGTGAATCCACCCATTCAATATACAAGCGAACCTGATGATTCAGGAAATGATGAAGAAATGGAAACTAACCCCGCCATTTGTTGGCAACGTGTTACAAATAATAAACGGAAACGATTAACAAAACATCTCCACGCACAAACATCTAACACTCAAAACGATCCATTAATTATAGATGGAAACAGATTTTCAGGATTAGCTGAAAACGTTGAAACAAATCAACCGATTAATAAAGAACAACAAAAAGTGAGTGAACACAAGCCACCACCAATCTTTATCCATGGCGTTCTCGACTATACGAAGATGACCGAAAGTTTACACTTAATAGCTGCAGAAGAGCAGTACACCACAAAAAGTCTACTTAATAATGTAGTTAAAATCAATGCAAGAACACTTGATACATATCGCACACTTATTAAACATTTGCAAGATGCTAAGATTGTACATCATACATATCAGAAGAAAGAAGATCGTCCTTATAGAGTCGTATTAAAACATCTACATCCTACTACCCCATTAGACGACATCAAAGAAGCCCTTCAAAAACTAGGACACACAGTACGCAATATCATGAACTTACAAAACAAATAACACAAAACCCCCTTGCCAATATTTTATGTAGATCTCGAGCCAGCTATAAACAACAAAGACATATACAGCATACGCTCAATACAAAATAAGCACGTTACATTTGAACCACCAAAACCAAGTAAAGATATAGTATAATGTACCCATTGCCAGAATTACGGGCATACTAAAAGCTACTGCAATAGACCTTTTGCTTGTGTGAAAAAGCTGTCAAAAAACCCGTGCAATTCCAGCTGCATGTATCCTATGTGAAGGGTCACATCCAGTTAATTACAAGGGAAGTTCCATATATCAAGAGCTCCAACGAAAGTACCAGCCCCACAAGCAACAGCCAACTCTCCGACCTCCAAACTTAACAAAACAGAATTTTCCTCTATTACCACACCAAAACAGTCAGTCGATCACCAACCAACCAACAAATATATATCCAAACTACGCGCAAGCAGTACAAAATCAATCCTCTTCTAGAGAAGATGTTAGCCTGAAACAATTCCTTGAAGAGTTCAAAAATATGTTTAATCAACTACTCCAGAAGAACAGTATTATACTAAATATGTTAACTACATTAACATACATTAATAAATTACTTCACTAATGGCTAAATACTTAAAGATTGCACAGTGGAATGCCAACGGGTTACAACAACGAAAGTTGGAAGTAGACACCTTTATACGTCTCAATAATATTGATGTCTTATTAATCTGAGAAACACACTTCACCTCAAAAACTTACTTTACAATACCTCAATACTCAGTATATCATACAGAACATTCAGACGGCACTACTTTCGGTGGTTCAGCCATAATAATTCATAGTTCCATAAAACATTATCAATTACCTTCTTATTCCACAGACTACCTTTAACGTACCATGACAGAAGGCGAGAGACTGCCAGCACCCCTAGTTATAGCAAGTGTTTATTGTCCACCTCGTTATAACATTACCAAACAAATGATACAGCCCTTCTTCGAATTATTAGGGCCAAGGTTTCTCACCGGCGGATATTTTAACGCCAAACATACACACTGGGGATCACGTCTGACAACGACTAAAGGACGAGAACTGTACAAACTTCTAGAAGATAAAAACTATGGCTTTCTGTCAACGGGTAGCCCAACATACTGGCCAACGGACCCCACTAAAATTCCAGATTTGTTAGACCTCTTTATTACCCACGGTATGTCCTCAAATTACATGGATATTGTCTCCCACTATGATATCTCCTCTGATCATACGCCAATAATAGCAACTGTGAGCTCAACAATACTATATGTAGACCCCAGACCTACCCTCAGTAATGCAAGAACCAACTGGGAAGCGTTCCAAGCTCATGTTAATGAATTTCTCGATACAAACCTACGCTTAACAACAAACAATGACCTCGAATATGCAATCAATCACTTAATCACAACTATACAGGAAGCAGGATGGAATGCAACACCACAAATTAATAATCTAAAATCCAATACACCAAATATTCCAACTGAAATAAGGGAATTAGTTAGAGAAACAAGAAGCGCAAGAGCAACATGGCAGCGTAGTCGCAATGTTGCTGATAAAACCAGATTCAATCAACTAAACAATAAATTAAGACGTAGACTGCAAGAAATCTGCAATGAAACCTTTAAATACTATACTAACTCACTATCTGTACATGACCTTACAATTTGGAGAGCAACCAAGGAAATTAAACGACCCAAGGGACACGTACCGCCCGTACGAGATGAAGTGAGACTCTGGAGCAGGTCCGACAAAGAAAAAGCTGAAGCATTTGCGGAACATTTACAAACCACTTTTCAACCTAACTCTCATGAGTCTGGTGAAGAAATAGAAACCTACCTAGCAACACCTTACAAATGTCGCTTCCCATACGTAGTTTCACACTACAGGAAATTGAAACCCGGATCAGACTATTAAACAACAAGTCACCAGGCTATGACCTTGTAACGGGAATTGTTCTAAAACATCTACCAGAGAAAGGTCATCGATTTATACAAATCCTGTTCAACGGAATCCTACGACTCGCATACTGGCCATTAGTGCTAAAGTTTGCACACATTATACTAATTCCAAAACCAGGCAAACCTACTGACCAAATTAAATCCTACCGTCCCATCAGCCTGCTCCCGATAATTTCTAAGCTGCTGGAAACGTTAATACTAAAACGCATAAACGAAAGTGAACTTTAAGAAGAATGGCTACCAACTCATTAGTTCGGCTTTCGCATCAGGCATTCCACAACACAACAATGCCACCCATTGATCAGTACAATACGCTCGACATTTGACGACAAGAAGTTTTGTAGTGGAGTATTTCTGGACGTAAATTGTGCATTCGATAAAGTGTGGCACAGAGGTCTCCTTTATAAAATTAAGAAATTACTACCACACAGTTATTACTTACTTCTACAATCGTATCTAACACATCGCTACTTTTAAACTAAAGTAGGTAGTGAAACATCTCAGATTAAAGAAATAAAAGCAGGTGTCCCCCAAGGCAGCGTTCTCGCGCCGATACTATATCTTCTATGCACCTACGATTTACCGATCACAACGCAAACTCAACTTGGAACCTTCGCCGACGATAATGCAATGCTCTCATACCACGAGAATCCAGCTATCGCGTCACAACTTATACAAGAACATCTTAACTTACTAGAAACTTGGATGGAAAACTGGAAAGTGAAAGTAAATGAATCCAAATCTGCTCATGTTACATTCACCACCAAACGTTCAACGTGTCCACCGATCCTACTAAACAACATAACTATTCCGCAGACAGATGTGAAATACTTAGGTTTACATCTCGATCGACGTTTGACATGGAAAATACATGTCAGTAAAAAACGTAAAGAAATAGACCTACGTTGTAAAAAATTGTATTGGCTCGTTGGCAAAAATTCATCCCTTACATTAGATAATAAACTACTAATCTACAAGAGTATCATTCGCCCCATCTGGTTATATGGCTGCGAACTTTCGGGATGCGCTAGTAACTCAACCTTAAACATAATACAACGATTCCCGTCTAAAACACCTAGAATGCTTGCTAATGCTCCGTGGTATGTGTTAAACGTAACTCTTTTCACTGACCTTAATGTGCCATACGTACAGGATGTAATAAAAGCAAGAGCAATGAAGAATCACGACACCCTAGCAAATCATCCAAACCTAACAATGTCTTCGCTAGCTGAAGCACCTCAATACAGAAGATTGAAAAGAAAGTGGCCAATAGACTTAAGAGATTAAATTAGGGGTGGCCTCGCTGGATGCCTTCCTCTCATGACCTTTCTTATCGTTTGTACATAAAATTAGCTCATAGAATATTGTAAACATTCTGATTGCTAATAAAAATTAATTCAAAAAAAAGACTACTGTGCTTCTTTGTTGTAGTAATGGTTTAACAACAGTTCTTCAAATACTTTGAATAATATGGATCGTAAGCTTATGAGGTCTCCATAATACAAAATCAGCAAAGATCTTCACGGTCATAAGTACATTCCACTGAATAAGTTAATACTCGAGCCTTAGTGTAGCTTTAATTATAAGTGTTATGCCTTAAGAACTTATGAGGAATGTGGTTTTGTTAGTTTATTTAAACCTTGTGTAGTTGTGTGGCAGAATTAACCTACCCAAACTTATTCAAGAACTTAGATATTTTTGAATTCATAGAGTTTTTAATGATTTTAGTGGATACGTGGACTATATAATTATATTTTCATGTGCGCGGGTGGTCATACCTGCCTGCTTAAATACAAGTTATCCAGAAACCGTTCTAACTCCAAGAAGAAAGATATTTGAAAGTTTATGAAAGATAAGACTGGGTAACTCTGCTAATAAAGTCTATCTTTACGTAGATAAACAAACGAATGTCTTACAAGTACTACTAAAAATGAAATAGACGCAGGAATTTAAACCATAGACCTTAACAATATCCAAACTGATTGGTATGATTCTTTGAATTAATAGATTTTGCGGAATTCCTCTCTTTAATGCATGTGGCTTAGATATTTCTCTCCCTAGAATTTTTCAATATATGTCGAAATAATCAAAATCATTTGAACTATTCTATTCTAAATTTTTTGTAGTTTTTGGGTTTACCGACTCTAGACAATGTAGTAAAATTCATGTTTCATAAAGTTCTCCATAACTAGTAACAAGAATTGCATATAATTTTCTAAAACTAAAGTTAATGGTGCTTTTGAAGAAAATATGAATTCAAAAGTTGAGTTACTAAAATAAGACTACATCCTGACATTAAAATAAATTGTTCTTCAGCATAATTAGACCTGTAAGTCTATGGATTTTTTCTTCTTGTAAATTCTCTTCTCTTATCAGATTTTATTAGATCGACATCTTTGTGCATCCTATAATTGTGTTAAATATTTTCTTATATTTTTTTGTTTCTTTATAATTCCACTTATTTTGCTTTATTCTCCAAGTTTATCGGTAGCGTTTTTACTTTTTTTTGTGTTCCTATCAACAATAATAAATCGCCAGCGTAAGCTAAACATTGATATGACTAAGATAACATGTTATAATTGTTATTCATTAGACTTGTATGTAACAGAATTTCTAAGACTATGTTAAATAGTATAGATAATCGTATAAAATCTGTTAGAAGCATAACTTATCATTTATTCTCACTCCACATGTTTCTTATCTTATAATAAATATCAATTGTAGATATTTCTTTCTTAAAATCTGCTTGGTATTACCATACCTTTTTTAAGGCTCTTACTTAATTTTTTATAGTATAAATAAAATAGTGTATACTAGATGTATACTACAAGAGCAATAGGACGATAATTTCCTATTAATTTAATGTCTCCACTTTCATGTAGGTATAGGTTTAATGGTGGTTTTATACCAATCAGTTAACAACTTCTTTTCTTTCCGTATTTTCATACTAATATTATAAATTATTGATATTAATCCCTTACGTATATGTCTAATAGATTCTATTTAGATTTCATTTCATTCAATATTTTTTGTATGACATTTGTTGTTTTGTTTTTGTATTTATGTATCTTCTTAATCGGCCAGGCTATATTTAGAAGTTAAAATTCTAAACTTTTTATCAATGCATAATTTTTCTCTATCGTTTTTAATTGCTCTTATTTTTGATGGCTTTGTTCTTCGCTTAATTAGTTGTCAAACTTATTTAAATTCTTTCTATCAAGTGCAGCTCCCATTTCTTCTTGATGTTTCCGTTTTTTCTTCCTAAATGTATCGCCATTTCGTCTTTGTACTGGTTACCTTTTTAACAACCATGCAATAGTCGGAATTTTGTTTATGTTCTTATTTCTATTGTTTCTTTAGATTCTTCTTCAAACCAAGATGACGATGTAACATAATCCACACTTTGCGAATGATGTTCTATTTATAAATTGTCTGTTTCACTGAAATTTTCAATCTAGATTTTTGCATGTAGCTTTTTAAATATCCTTATTGTTTAAGAATGTGCTTTTTATTATTTGTATTAAAGTTATTAATTGTATAAGTTTCTGTTTTCGGAGTCCTTATTAACTTTCTACAGCGGAGCTTATAGTAATGAGATTATCATCCTGTCTGTCTGTCTGTGTGTCTGGAGACACTATAACTTCCGTTCTATCCAACCGATTCACTTCAAACTTGGCATACACACATATTAGGTCAGTACTTTTCATGGGAATGAATTTTCAGCCAAATCGGTTAACGGAAACCGGAAGTGACCGTTACGATTTCGCACCGCTGTAGAAAGTTACCTTTACGGTATTACACCGTTCTTGTTTCTATTCAAGCGTCTCCATTTAATTCAATAAATTTTCATCATTTATTTTTTCAGTCGCCCTTAGTTGTTATTTTAACTTTTATGGATTATCTGAATTCACTGTTAGTTTTAATGCAGTTAAATTTCTTTCGTCTCCTATTCTGCTTGTTCTACTTTTATTTTTAATTTTTCTTAATTGTTCTAGTTTCGAATTCATCTTACAGTTTTTAACTTTCTCATTTTGATTCCTTTATCTAATGAATGTTCTCGTGTTTCATTCGTCATTTTTACTTGCTCATCATTCATGTTTTTTATTCTTCGCATCATCTCTTTAAATTTTTTTTATATTACACATTTCATCATTTTTTCCAGATTTTTAAGTTTTGGGCGAGGTCCTAGCTAATATTTTTCTGGCTTCAGTAGAGGATTCTTCAATTTCCCAACATTGTTTGGTTTGCTAATCTGAATTATTATTTTATATCGTTATAATATTAAAATAATAAAAAAACTTGAAAATGAAAAATCTAAAAGAAGGTTATGAGATAAGACAGTGAAACTATAAAAGCAAGTAACAAAAATGTGAAAATACATCATTTAAGAAGTCCCGTTAAATAATAATTTTAAATGTATTCTTGATAACGGAATAAGCGACAGTGCGGTGATTATTAAAAAATATTCGGAAGTGTGTATTTTAGATAGAATCATATTGATCAAACATTTTGTTGTTGTCGCTAGTGAACATTTAGATTGAGCTGTAAGAAACTTTAACTCTACTGTAATGGGATAAAGACAGCATAATACCATTGTTAGCAAAACAAAAGTAATGAAATATTATACGGCATGTGCTTTAAAAGTTTTGTAAATAATCTGATATCTCAACGATGACATGGGCTAGGTCTATCGGGCAGAAGTCGGGAGCGGAAAATGTATTTATGACTGGTTAAAAAACTTTTTCCGCGGGAAAGAAACGATCGAACATGAGCCACATTTGGATTGGTCGCCGACAAATAGAAGCCCGGATATGATCCAGCGAGTATGGCGAGATGGGTGGCCGACTGTATGATTGATAACGAAGAAATTGGACAATAGCAGAATATAGATAAGTGAAAGATTTATTTCTGATTAGTGACAAACAAATACAAAGCAAAACGGATGAAAACCTTTGAAGAATTCATTGGCATAGATGACTAAGACCTAACCTTTTCGAGACTCGACAATTTAAAACCTGTAACAACCGTTCACTAATTAATTTTTAAAAGGCCTTTGCTGGAATTTTAGAAAAACATTAGAAACATTAGAATGACCATTATTTGGAAGGGAAATTACGGTAATTTGTTCGTGTTAACTATTTTCTCTGCTTTCTGATATTATTCACTAACATTTTTAGACACGCCACGTATGTATTATGTTACATACTATTCTATTTGCAGAATATAATCCAAAAGAACATTTTATAAAAAAAACATTTTGCAGAATCCGCTAAGCTGGGCATTTTTAAAAATTTTTCAAAAATAATAATTATTAAAATCTCCTGTGTGTTTGACCCAGTAAAGAGAGGTAACATCGACTAATTAAAAAAAATCGTGAGCCAACTCCATTTGCTGATCTGTTCAAATTTCTATTTATATTTACATGAATAATATAGCCCTTAATTTACTTAACAGTACCACATTATACAATTTAATTATGGAGGAAAATTAAGAAGGAAAATGAAACACGAAATACTTGAGATAACAAAAGTTTTAGTTAAATCTGGGAGTATTAAAGAAAAATATTGTGAATATATAAATCATTACACTAATAGATTCTGAAGTTTAAGTTCCGCTAGTTTTAAGCAGAATTATGAATAAATTAGTGAAGAAATTTGATGTAACACGCAATTGTTATTCATATGCGAATTCTTAAAAATTGCGATTAACCTGTCAAAAAAGTTTTTATCAAAAAAATCACTTAGGCAGTTGATTAAAGCCTATTCTATATATTTTTTACAATAATCTTTACTTCTTATTTATCTGCTTTCCAATACAGAGCTCTATAAGCTGTTAATAATTTGGTAGACAGTTTGTAGTGATAGTTCTTTAAGAAACAAGGCTGCTTACTTCTCTTTACACTCTCCTGTTATTTCTTGTATTTTTTAAAATAAAAGCTTCCACAAAATTCGATTACTATTCTATAAATACATCGCTTATTTAAAACTTCATAGATCTTTCTATAGACATAAGTAGCTACTTAATAAAAAAATTATTTGTTCAAGCAAAAACTAAAAAAACAGACAGAAAATACAATATTTTACCGGAATTTGTTTAATTTTAGGGGCATGTGTTTGGAGAGCTTTAGCTTAATGGCGTTTTATTGAAATGCACATTCAAATCATTTGAAATACTGCGCTCGCACAGTTGCAGAGGTTTATATATTTGTTTGTAGTTTATTTCGATAGAAACGTCACTAAACTTCATTTTTATAAATATTAAAAGCCATGCAGTTTACGGAATGCGCCGGAACTGCATGATCGTATTTAGATTATGAAATAACAATTTATTAGAGCGTAGATTTGCGTTTTTTTAACAGGTGATAAAAAAAGTATGTCGGCAATTTGAAACAGTGTTTATGATAGTAATTCTGATAGTAGCACTGGTTTTTTGATAATCAAAGTGATAGTGTGGCGTATGTAAATGTTAACGAGGATGAATCCAGTAAAATTGGTAGCGGGAAAAGTAACACAAGTGACCCGATATTTTTTCTGATCAGTGAATACAATGGTGTTATTAAAATATAAATAATTACCATCCACTGAACTTTCAAATGGAATATATGAGGCCACTGTTCACATAAGTATCAACAGAAACTAACAATAATGAAAAAAAAACAGTACAATAATCCTAACAGGAAAAGGTGCAAAGGCGATAATGAATTCAGAATTTTTAGATTTTAAGATTTATGTTAGTTATGATGTGACAGATCCCAGCCTTCCTTTTAGCAACCATCAATATAGTGCTAAATATGTGTGAACCGCGGTTTGACAAAAACTACACGCTTGTCCTAAATAATTGGTATTCCTAGTCAGATTTACAGGTAGATCAATTAATGCAGTTGGAACAGTGAGACCAAACTCTACATGAAAAAAAAAAGAAAACTGCAAAGTGGGGAATTTGAGATTTGGTCGGCTTATAGATAAAAAATAACAAGGGCGTTCATTTTCTTAGTTCTAAACATAAAACAGTCAATAAAACTTGTGTATAGAATCTGAGAAGAAATACAGGATAGACACTGACAAAAGATGTGACAAAACCGAAATATAGTCTTGATTATCAAGTAAGGATGGGAGGAGTCGAATTACAAGATAAATTAACAGCTTTTTTCTCAGTTATGCGTCGCATTGCAAAAGATTATAGGGAAATATTTTTCTATGATCTCGGCATATTTCAATGTGTTTATTTTACACTGTAAAAAGCCCTCCTTGGACTTCTGAGTAAACATTACGGAGCGACTGTTGCAACCAGCGAAAATGTCACGTTACTCAACTAAATGACAGCCTTCATCTAGCCTTCCCTTTTGCGCCTTTAAACCAAATCATGGTTCCATTTTCCTATGCACATATCACCAACAGAAAAAAATGTGACAAAGAGATATGCCACAAAATGTTTTTTGCAGGAAGGGGATCACGATGACTGGTCCCCGCACGGTACTCAGCTCTCATCTGTGGCTCCAACTGCCACACTCCCGAAAAATTCAATAACCCGCGGGTTAAACTAAGTGAGATCACCCAGATGTGGTGTAGCATCTTATTCGGAGTGGGCGACTACAAATAGTGTCTGCTCTCCAAGTTGGAGCGGCCGATTTCAAACCGAAGAAGGTAACGAAATACCTCCTTGATATATAATTCCCAGAGAAATCACAAAGACGAAAAACCCATTACAAATAGCCCCTAGTCCCGTGAAACCTTTAGTTTGGCAAGAGATGTACTCTACTACTCTGAAAGCAACGTCATTATATTGTAGAAAAATAGTCGTCGTTGTTATCCCAGAATTTGCCAAGAAACTCACACCATGCTCCGATAGAACTACACTGCTGCAAGTCCAAGGTCATGCCTTTGATATTAACATACTCCAAGTATATACCCCAACATTCGAAAGAAAATATGATGATAAAGTAGAAAAATTCTGCAACACAATTGAGATAATACTCGGAGGCTATAATACAAAGGATTAGTTCGACGTGCCAATATAGACAGAAAAGCTATACCAATTTTCCCAGAGAGAATTGTAGTGGTAGCTAATATATGGTTTAAGCTACCAAAACGCCACTTATACACATGGAAAGTACATTCAAATAACCCAAGTAACCCAAACAACCCAGAACCCATTCAAAGTAAAAGCAATTATACATTAATGAACAAATATTATAGAATTAACATCAAGAGAGCAACAAAAATCTAAAAACAAGTATAAGGTCGTATCACAATCTAATAGTTGCTGACGTGGAACTAAAAATAAAAATCAACAAAAGGAAGATGTCAAAGTCAAGGTAATAATAGACCTAAATGATAGATTAAATAGAAAAACATAAAACAAATTTTAAGTGAAATTAGTACTCAATATCTAAAACAGATTAAACGTTCTAAAAATTTCACTAGATAAAATATTTGACGTTATAGAAAAACGAAGGTTACTCAAACATAACAAACCAGAATATAAAAAGCTTTAAAATGCAATGCGGAAGGAAATAAAAACTGCAAAAACTAAATGGACAGAACACAAATAGGATAAAATTGGAAAAAATAACCCAAAGAAACAATCTATTTAATATGCATAACAAAATAAAGGAAATAGATTCAGCTTAGCCTATATGAAGAACAGTTACTTACGCCTCTATACAAATTATACTAGATGAAAAGGAATTACTGAGTATGTTGGAATTATATATAACAAAGTTATTCGAAGACACTAGATATAGATCCTAATGGTAACAATAACAATCATTAATGTCCAAACATTTACAATCTAAAATACTACACACCATCTTAACAGCAAAACTCAGAAAGCTACTGGTCTCAATGAGGTCCCTGTAGAGAGTAAAAGTTATTAGCAAAGTACCATCGATCTTATAGTAAATCTATTTAACAAAACACGTAACTCTAGAGAAATGTTCGAAGGGTGATTAAAGTCAACTTTTATAGCGCTAACCAAGAAAATGCACTGATTATCAGATAGTTACCTTAATGAGCCATATGTTCAAAACTTTCCTCCTCATAAAATATGATTTTAATTTGGAGGATTCAAAGTCTGGTTTGGAAAGGTCCTCGGAGCACAAAAAATGCTTTTTAGTTTCAATTAACGAATAGATGGGTTCGCATGCTTCGCTGATATGAAAAAGCATTCAGTAGAATACAACGTAACAGATTAGTTGAATTGCTTCAAGAGATCGGCGTGGATAGAAAGAACATTATAATTAAAAGAAATCCATACCGGTAACGCGCAGAAGTTAGGATTAGAGACCTAACATCATCAGATCTAAAAATCAGCGACGGGGATGTGTTCTTTCTTCCTTATTATTTAACCTCTATACGAACAAAATTTTTGAAGAGCCTTAAATGAATTGGATTTACAAATTAACACCATTAAATGCGCAGATGATACTGTTATATTTTCTGAAACTATCAAGAATCTTCAAATCATTGAAAATAACACCTATGAAAGTGAACAACAACTAGGCTTGAATATAAATATTACAAAAACAAAATCCGTGGTATTCAGACCTCAGAATTGTACTGCTGTAACCCTTGAACTTTATAGGAAATAAATTGAGCGTATAAATGACTTCAATTATCTGAGATTTTTAATAACGGAAAGTTTAAATCCAGATAAGAAAATTAAAAAACAAATCGGGATTGATACATTTAACAAAATGGAGACACTTTTCTGTAATGACAGCATAAACCTCAAGTTGAAACAAAGAATAGTCAAACGTTATGCATGATCTACACTGCTATTACCATAGAATCGTGAACTCTTAAGACAACAATGAACCACTGGGAAGCATTCGAGATGTGTTCGTATGGAAGAATGCTAAAAATGTCATGGATTTAGAGATTTACAAACACCAAAGTCCTACTGAGAACAGGCATCCAATGAAAATTAATAAACACAATAGACTTTCACAAAATATCATCTTGGTCATGTACAACAGAAATGAAAATATCATCTACTGCAATTCGATGGGTAAAATTAATAGCCAGCGTGAATAGGCTGATATCAAAAGTGCAAAAAAGGTATTAATAATGGCATAAGCTCACTCAGAACCTGACCGTCAACATCAGAGAGACCTGAGACGGCACACAAAAGAAGATAAAAACTTGTTAGAAGAAAATTAATATTTTTCCAGATTTAAAAACATTTTATAAAAGAAACTGTAACTCAATGCCGCATTTTACCCCCTTAGTATATGAATGAGCCGTACGTTGCAGATCAATTAAAGAATGTACAAATTTTCTTACTACAAGGTGTCTTATAAGTCTATGCCATCACTGTTTTGTACACCCCTCAATCAGACACTTTAATATTCAACATAACACGTGTTTAAAATTCCATGAAATGTCTTCGCTGAACGATAAATATTCGATTTGCGAAAGGATGCAAATAAATTTTGGTACCAGTGTGGCAAAGACGTCACCGAAACCGCCGAATTGTGAAAGAGAGAAGTTGACTGGAAGTCTTTATTAAATCAACGAACAATCATTCAGTTTTATGAAGGTTTTTCAAAATTTGATAATTCAAACTTATTTAAAAAAATCATTTCAAATTTCATAGTTTGATCGGAAATTATAGAGCAGCGGGAGTGTCCAGAATGATAAAGAAGGCAAAACTGATAGACCACCAACAACTATGACTGAAGAAAGCAACATCAACAACATCAGTGAGAGATGCATTTTTGCTTTGACACAAATGATTGAAGTGAAGCAAATATATTATAGAAAAAAGTGTTTCTCAGATAAGTGTCACTATGAATTGACAATTAGCATACACAGGGGCTAGAAAAACCAAAAATCATAGGCGAATTATAGTTTGGTGTGCCATCAATTACTTTGGCATTGCTGGACCACATTTTCTGACCAACACAATCGCTAGTCAGATATATAGTAAAAATTCGATAAAGCGTGAATTCTGATTTATGCAAAATGGGACCAAAGTCCATCGGACTCTAGAAAATATGGACGCCATCTCAAAAGCGTTAGGGTCAAATATCATCGCCCTGGATCTAATGTTAAAGATAAAAGCAGGCATTGATTGGCTAGCCTATTCACCCTATTTAAAACCTCGTGATTATTAGTTATGGAAACTAATCAAAGATATCATGTATGAGTCAAAAGTATCCGGAGATATTACACAAGATTATTAATTACTGTGTGAATAGATTGGCTGAGGTCAACATGAGTAAAGAGCAATATTTCGAGAACTTTTGTATTTAGTCTAATTTTTGTTAATTAATTGCAATTTGAACGGTTTTAATATATATTGTAGTTCTTTTTAATAATTATTTTCCGACGAGGGACACGCTATATTGATTTCTGTATGATTTGGTTTAGATGGAGACGTTGCTCGTATAATTTTTAATTTAATTTTGACATATTACATCAGACCCTTTTTATTATAATAAAATAAAGCTCAGAGACCATATATTTTACATTAATTAGGGTAAGCCCTAGCCCAATCTCATCTGTATCAGCGACATTCAATTCAAAAAGAAATCCGGCACAAAGGAGAAATCTCATTAAATTTATATTTATAGAGGCCAATGCGCCGCGACGTCACGCTTTTTCAGATCTGCGTCGAGAATTCTCCCGCAGACGGCGAGGAAATTGCTCCACGTAACGCGCAGAAGGCAGCTCATCCGGCCAGCGCTCGCTCTAAAACAGGGGAGCGGAAATTCGCAGAAAATTGTCAGTGCCGCTTACAAACGTATCGAGCGTGCAAGTCGACATTTAACAGAGCGATTTTCGCGCTTCGCCTCCCAAATTTGATTTCTGTAATCACGGCAGCCCGAAAATAGCTTTGTTTATTAGGGGAAAACGCTCAAGAAGGAGATGGGCCGGAACAATTTTCCCGGCGCCGCCGGCGAGCTTTCCCAAACGAAAGGCGGCCCTGCGCGCACAATTAGCGAAAAGCGGTAGCCCGCGAAGAAACAAAGTGAGGCGCGGCTCTTAAGATTTTTCGCGGCCGCCTTGTTTGCCGTCTGGCGCAGCAGGCGAAGGCGGCGGCCGGAAAAACTCTATGAAGTCTAATCTCGCGGCAAACATTTCCAGCGAAAGCTGAAAATAAAAGCTCCGGTTCTTCGGCCGCAAGGGCATAGACTGCCGTGTATTTCTGACATTTAAATCGCGTCTCTAAAATTAGCCCGGCTCCTAATATTTACCTTTTTGGATCAATAACCTGCGAGCTTTTGAGCTTCGGATTTAATTGGATATCGAGCGCAGAGGAGAAAATGTATTTAAAGTCGGCTAACTCGGTTACAAACAGCACCGACGCAATTCCAGGGCAGTTTGGCAAGTGCTGCTCGCGGCAGGCTCGTCCGGGCAAAGGGCGGTGCTGGAAAATGCGCTGGTGCAGTTAGGTCCGGCTGAAACTGCGCTTGATCCTGCTAAATTTCAGCATTGAATTATAGCGCAGTTAGAGCCACACTTAGGGTCCTAATTGAAATTTGGCGTCCGGTGGCCGTCAATTACTCTCCGAAAGTAAAGAGACGAACGGGAAACAAAATGAAATGTAAATTTGCAGAACGGCGCTTCGTTCTTCGGATCTAATGAAAGTTGGAAAAAGTTTCCCTGTCTGTTCTTCAAGTGCCAGCTTTCAAATTAATTGAATCGTAATTTTGTTATATTTACAGTACAATAATGAACAATGGAACACGAATAAAAACCGTTTCGTTGTTGACAACTTTCAAATTAAGTTAAAAGCAGGGACTTTCAAAAAAACTCTCCACTTTATCTAATTTTCTTCCAAATAGTTTGCTTTGCAAAATTTTTCCATCACTTTATATTTGATACTACTGTCTACTATTTTTTGCTTTGCACACTTCATTAGGATTCGGATAAAACACATTATTTAGATAGAAACACCGTAGTCATGCCAGGGTTTCAAATGTTTATAACTGTTTTAATAATTTCCTTACAATATTTTTTACTTTTAGGAATTCTAACCGAGTTTTGGCGAATTTACTATGGAAAAATGTACCACTTTCAGTTTAATTTTATTTTGGAAATTAGCATTCAATTATTGCCATAGAGTGCGCTTGCCGTCAACAATTTTTAATGTTAGAAATTGACCTAACGAATTAACGATTGGTTATTCAGTTAGACGTTTTACAAAATAGGATATGATCATTTACGTTCCGGTAGGCTATATTCTGCAAGGAAACAGGATAACATCATATATAGAAGAAAATGTGAATGAAGAGATGTGCTGAACTTGGTATGGCGCGAACATCGATGAAATGCATTTTAAAATCGGTAAAGTTGTATCCATATAAAATATAGCTCTTCCAAAAACTAATGTTTGCAGATTTCCAGTTGCACACACAATTATAAGAATTACCTAGATACTGAAACAAATTTCCATCGAGTAGATATTTCAGTAAACAGAACTGCAGCGTTTGGGCCAGAAAACATCCAAGAGATGTTAACCAGCATGAACTTCGCCCACTTAAGTACACAGTGTAATGTAGTGCTCCTTCACAGTTTATTTTGGACTTTACTTCTTTGAAAATGATGGTAAATTGGGAAGAGTTTTGTAAAATGTTCGATAATTTTGTACGCTCTCCGATTACAGACTTGATTTCAATAAGATAGAGTTACTTGACATATTGGTGAAGCCACAATGCGTTTATTAAAGGACGAAGAACTGAAATTAATTGGCCGCTAATTGGTTCGCCTGATTTGACGTCTCCAGTTCTTTATGTTGCTATTTTATAGAGAAAGGCTTCGAACTTTCACAGAAATGAAAGGCAAAATTTGCGTAAAAATTAGACAAATATAGCCCAAGACTTTAACAGCTGCAATAGATTATGAATTATAAAAACCTCGTCTTTATATGAAATAGAAAAGGGAAGCCGAGTAAAAATATAACCTTTTTCTTATGGTTAAAAGTGAATTATTTTATTGAGGAACAAAACACTTATTAATTATTAAACCCCCGGCGTAACATTTGGGCCACCCTGCACTACACACGTTCCTCAGAAAACAAACATACGAATTTAATTCTAAATTGCATTTATGCTAGTAAATTAATTATTTCTCTTCATCCTGGACATTAAACATTTTATTCCAAAACGGAAACAGTCAACCGCTCATTCAATTATTAAGCTACGCGCCCTAAAAATAGTTTGGGGTAGTAGCCGGGGGTTTAATTAAAGTTTCAGGGTACTGCGTCGCCTCATTGCGCCTCTGAAGAGTCAAAGACCCGGCTCTCCAGCAGCTGCGGCGCGCTGCGAGGTTCTCAGGGCAGCATCTTAAGGACTTCATAAAGATAAGAGTTGGCTTTGTGAGCTGACGAATATTGTTGAAGTCTAGACAAGCAAAAACAGGCAAAAAGCGGTTTCGTTGCGTTTGCACTGTTTCGCGGAGTTGGGTATTTCGAAAACTATTTATCAAACACCGCTTTTTATTTCAGTCGGAGGCTTCGCAGAATTTAATAAAAAAAAAAATTAAGAGCGATAATGAGAGTAGTCTATAGCTTTTCTTAGAAAGGCTCCGTCCAAGAAGCTCAAGTCTATTAATTTGAAGTTGGCTGCGACGATTTGTAACAAATCGGTTTTCCTTTTACGTGTCATTTTTAAAAATGTAACTAAAATGTACCCACAGCAAATAATTTTCTAAAACAAAATTAAAAATATCCGTTTACTCTCCTGTTATTTTAGTTGAATAATAATATCAAAAAAATATAAACATATTTAAAAAATATCAAACGAAAGCAGAACAAAACTAAGATTAAGTCTACATCGTCAGAGGAAGAGCAGTGCTATCTTAAATCAAAATATCTTGAAACCACGAGCCCAAATATTTATAAATGCATAACTTTAATTATAAAACCGCAAAGAGTAAAAATCAAATTTAAAAATAAATTTAATTGTAATGTAAAGATACTGGATGAGCTATATTTGTTTCTGCCGATCCCTATTAGTATCCATAATGAAGTGACCAAGATCGTTTATGCGAAGAATATATTCTTCATAACACAAGAGGCTGAAGACTAATATTTTAACAGTTGGTGGTATACTTTACAGGCACGATGAACCAAAATTAAAAAGTTCAAAATAAAATTACACTGAAAACTTTTCTCATCAAGAAAGAAACTTGGCTAATATAAAATACAGTTTGATATCCATTTTAAATAGAATTGCTACAAATTTACATAAATATAGTAAAAGCTATCAAAATAAAATAGACTCTAAGTGAAGCTTGGTATTTCAAAGTAGTAAAATAAATTGTGCAAAAAATATAAACCATCTGGAGACTAATAACATTCTTAAACATCTGTGGAAATGATATGGAAATAAATTCCGACATAGACCCAACTGATCGTAGTGCTTCACAATTAGTTCTAAGCGGTGTTTAAAAACAGTAACTGGGGTCATTGTTACTCAAAAGAGAATAGTTGTAATTTTGTCCTGAATGAAATTGTGCTGTGCAGATATTGTAGCAAATTATCATCGACATGTACAAATTTAAATGACTAAAAACTGTAAATTCTGCATCAACAAAGATCCAAATAATAATACAAAAATTTATAATATTCAAATCAACATTCTTTACACGACTAGTAACACCAGGCATATTAAATCCTAGAAATAGTTCCAAATATCGTATTTATATCATTTACTCTCTCCCTCAGTCCACTACTATTCATTATCATGATGAATGAAATAGTTAAGAACAGCAGGAACCCAAACCTGAACACTAAACTAGGACACTGGAACATGGGGGCAATCAATATACAAAGTCTCGTCTTCGCAGATGATATACTACTCATAGCCGATAGCCAAAGGAAACTACAACAAGCAATAAATAATTGGAACAACGAAATTAAAATAAAAGGAATGACAATAAATGCGAAGAAAAGCAAAATAATGAGAATAAGTAAGAACACAGATGAAGAACAAAGAAACCTGAACGTAAGATGTGAAGGAGAGCAATTGGAACAAATGGAGAGCTATGAGTACTTTGGAGTAATAATAAGCCAAGACGGAACAGTAACAGATGAGTTAAGGAACCGGATCTCCAAGGCGACTAGAGTATACTATCAGATCAACTCAACATTAATCAACAAGAAAGAGCTGAGCAAAGAGACTAAGCTCCACCTGTATAAAACAATATACTTACCTACATTAACATACGGAATAGAAAGCATACTGCTACAAGACAAGAGCAAAAGTAAATTAACGGCTGCGGAAATGAAGTACCTGCGACGTATAGTCGGAAGAACAAAGAGGGACAGAGTGAGGAACATCACAACAAGAGAGGAGTTAGACCTAGAACCGCTAGTGGAAACACTACAGAAAAGACAACCAATGTGGTTTGGGCACGTGACACGAATGGGCGAAGAAAGACTGCCAAGAAGGGTATTAGAGGCAAGAAGAGAAGGAAAAAGAGGAAGAGGAAGGCCAAGGCAAACATGGATGGAAACTATCAGGAAGGAAGTGGAAAGGAGGGGGAAAAATATGACAGAAGCTAAACAAATCGCTAGGGACAGGAAGAGATTTCGAAAATGGATAGAGGACCCGACACCTTAGGGTATAAGGAATGGGCAAAGAAGAAGAAGAAGAACATCATTTACTACTACTAGAATAATACTTATATACCTGTATTATAAAACCAAATCATCAATGTGTACTGATAGGTGCATCAACTTTTGGGCAAAATCAAACTTCAAGTCCTCAAGGACCAGAAATTAGTGAGCCGATAACCATCGAAGAAAATGAGAAAGATGCAATGGAAAAGCTACGCAAATGCCAACAAGTCACACCATCCAGGTAACGTAAATGTATAACTCAAGATCTTACTAAACAACAAGGAAATCAACACCTCAAACAAGTACTTCAAACACCCAACAAAAAATATGAAGAGATCATTGAGTCTTACTGAGGTATTAAAAAGAAAACAATACAACACCAAGACGTTAAAATACATTAATAAAAATATCCGTCACATTTACCAATTAAAGGAAAACGGAGATTATTGAGCTATTATAAAAAAATGAATCATTTTGTGAATATCAAAGAAATAAAGAGGGATTAAATAGTCTAAGTCACAAAGCATGTAAACTCATAAATATTAGGCATACAATTAAAAATATAATTGTCTATGTTCTTCCTCCATATGGAACCTACTGCAAATAAAAAAGATACATAAAATAAAACATTTAACAATACCAACAAATAATGATAGAACCTCCATAGTAAACAAAACTTTACCTATGTATTGAACGCAAACAAAAATATAATGCACTACATTGCAAGATAATAAAAGCTACCCCTACTCACCGTTGTTAGGTGTATCAACAATTACAACTTAACAGATGTAATTCACAACACACCAAATGTTGCTTCCACCAACTGTTTTAACAAAAGTAACAAATACTACTGCAAACCTAAACAACAGAAACAGTCTAACACTAGAAAGCAACAATAACGACATCGCACTATCCGAATGTCTAAGTAAATTTGAAACAATATTCAATTAACTCATAAACGAGAAAAGTATTATGCCAAATTTACTCAACGCCTTAATTAATAAATTACAATAAAAAAGGTCCTCTAACTAGCAATTTTAAGGATCAATGGGTTTGAAGACTGACAAACACACTTTATAAAGAGCAGATACTTTAGCATTCACAGATATAAAACATTTTATACAAACCATCCCCACAAATCATGCTGGCTCTAATATAATCATTAATAACAAATTAAGTTATCATTAAATAGACAAGTGCGCAATAAATTGTCTACAAGCATTAATCGTTAATATTAAGAGTACGGATACCCTGTGGTAGCAGCAATCTACTACCCACCCAAGCACTTCATTAAGCAAAGTTAATATTAAGCATTATTTAAAAATAAGGCAGTCGGTGAAAGATTCAATGCGAAACATCGCTAAAAGGAAGAAAACAAAACTATGACGGCAAATAACTGTTTACTGGCAATCGGCCTGCTTATTAGCCATTAAAAAAATACAATGTTTTTCTTCATTAAAAAAAATCATCATCAAATTATTGCAAAGTAGACTTTTGCAGTAATTTATTTTTGAATCATTAAACTACAGTAGTTGCAACGAAGACCTATATAATTACAAAGAAATCCTCCACTTCATCATCTAAATCGAAAAATTGTTAAAGAATACCTAACCAATATATTAAAGTCTGGCTAAAGCCCAAAAATAAAAATAACACTGCATCTTACTCGCAACTGATATTTTACTCGACTCAAAAATTGTTGATAATTATTCTTTATACACTAAAACAAAAATTAATAAATCTATTGCTATTTCCACACAACTGTGGTTTATAAAAAGCAATAAAAGAGCTCAAGAAATTTTATTATTCCAATAATTTGAAAATCTGACTGCACATGGACAAGAACAATTGAAGAAAATGCAAAGCTCAATGCTGAAAGTTTCTCTAATATCTCTCAACCACATTCTCTGATAGCAACATTCTATATAATAAGATGGGAAATTAGAAACCTCAATAACAAAAAGAATATTTTATTACGGCTAAAAATTGTTTGGAAAAAGACACAATTACACAAATATTTAATGTTATATTAACAATACAATACTTCTCAATACTCATACTAACATTATCCAAAGTGCTCGAGATGGTACTATTGAAGAGACAAATGCCAGTAAAAAAGGACATAAATTAATTCCTCAACGTCAATTTGGGTTTAGACGAAAATAGTCCACATAACATAAAATGCACAGAGTAGTAGATATGATCGAAAAAGGTTCTTCAACACCGTTATTGTTTCTAGATATAAAGCTTGTGACAGACTAGTACTTTGGTCTACTATTCAAAATCAAGCAGTAGTTATCTCATCAATATAGCCGACTCATAAGATGATACACAAAATCAAATATGGAGTAAGCCAATCCGGCCTATACCCAATAAGCGCGAACGTTCTTCAGGAAAGCGTCATGGGACCCATTTTGTATCAAATATTTACCTACCGTGCGATGAGAACGTAGACGATACTGTGTTATCACCTTCACATAATGATCCCGCATAGGCTGCGATAAATTTATAAAGATACAAAGAATAACATGCAGGGATAGTTACAGAACTTACGCATAAAGGTCAATGAAAACAAATTCACTGTCCCACCGACCACATTAAACGGCATACAGATTCCAACCACCAAGAAGTTAAGTATATTGGCATGCATATGGATAGAAAAATATATTATAAAAGAAGAAAGAATTTGGGATCGGAATGAAAAACATATGCTGGCTCTAGGACAAGGAATCTAAATTGTCACAATACGCGTTAGCGTATAAAGTAGTGTTAAGTCAAGTATGGACTTACGTAATTTAATGCTGGGACCGAAAGAAAACTTCTAATATTGAAATTATAGAAAGACTTTAAAGCCAAACTTTTAACTAATGCGAAATGATCCACCAGCATCGTACGACAAATTCAAGCTCCCGTAGCTTATGAAGAAGTCAAAATATATACAACCAATTATGTGAACAGATTTCAGAAGTTAGTTGCAAATTTGCTTGGCACTTAGGTAAGCAAAAACTTTAGATCTTATCAATTACTGGTTAGTAAGTACAGGGGTTGTTCCCGAGGGACATCCTCTTCTCATGGGATTATGTACCATCACATTTATTTGTTAATCATAGGATTAGTTATAAATAGAAGAGTAAATATAAAAAACACATAAGAGGTGATAAACAATCAGCACCAGACCCCAAAACGCAAAAAAAAGCAGTGGTAAGAGAAGCTTGTTAAATATCCTCAAAAAACTGCAATAGATTTGGCGGAGGTGCCATAAAAAATAAAACACCATTCAACGATCTTTGCGTAGTGCGGAGCTGTACGTACGCGACGCCTAGAAGAAACCTTTTTTGACACTCTACCAGAAAAGCGTCGAGAAATTTGAACAACAGAGATACGTTTTCGACTAATGAAAGCCGATACTGCCAATTTAGTGACAGTAATCGAACTGTTCGTCTAGTAAATTGGATAATAAATTTCTTCACCAGGCTATAAAATAAGGAGGAGTTGGCATTATTGTGTGGGGTAATATTTTGGCAGATCACATTTCGACACCGTAAATACCGCAAACTACGTTGACATTTTTAGCTATAGTCTTCTATATACTTTTAATTAATAGGATTCTCGTTAAGGAAAAAGTTGCTTTCAGCTAGATTGGTGTCCCTATTATTGCGTGAAAATAAATAGCAACGAATTCAACATTCCCCACAGCTAAGGCTGTCTTCTGACATAATCCCCACTGAAAACCTAAAGCGCAGCATCCAACAAAACTAAACCAGCAGCAGACTTATTAGAAAAGTACCCCAGCAAACGTGAGATTTAATCAATACCAATCAATACGTTAAAAATTTTGCAAAAAGGAAGTTCAGCTAAGTTTTAATTGTTGGTTTTACAAGAATGTAAAATGTTAGTTCCAAATGTTTGGTTTAAATTGCTACTGAAAATATTGTACACGTGCAAACAATAAAAAATCAAATATAGTAGACGAAACTGCTAATTAAAGATTCAATAATTGTAAAGTTAAGAAAATTTTAAGAAGAAAAAGCTGGGAGAAATAAGTTGTGGCTTACGAGTTTTATATGGAAGAAAAAATAAATTGAAGACTACTTAATATATAACATAAAAAATAGAAAATTACATAAAATGGGTAACATCTTCAACATGCATACAAAAATTAAAGAAATGGCAAGAAATAAAATATGTAAATAGTGAATATATTGGGTGAGGGTGAAACCAAAACAAAAATTTTTAATAAAAAGAGTGTATTAATCAATTTATTTTAGATGTGGAATGAGGAAAAATTGTTACTAACCTAGCGTAATTGTAATTAATATTAAAATTGCTTAGCAATAAGTTGAACAAGAAACCATAGCAACAAATAGGTGCGGAATTTTAATGGCCTAATTTGGCCACAATAAACGATAATAAGAGTTGAGGAAAAAGAAAGACATACTGGGCAAATAAAGTTCTTAACTTCAATAACAATTCAGCGGAGAGATTGAAGGAAACAACAAAAATTAAAAGGAAATCGTCCCAATAATCACTAGCAGTGTTTAGTAATTGCCACCCGAAAAGAAAAAGTACAGATATATAATAGCGATGGACATGTATTGAATAATTATAAAGTATATAATAAATTATTTTGGTGGTTATCTTAATACCCATAAAAATAGTTGTACTACCAAAATAATTTTGTGAGCCAAAATTGTAATAACCATTTTCTTCATTATAAAAATGTCCTGTACCTAAAAATAAAAATAAAAAGCAGGAATATTATTTATATTATACTTTTATACCACGAATTGTTGATCTGGCGTTTAAGGATCTCGAAAAGGCCTGCCTAGATATTTTAGGGCATTTATAGGCTTAGAAAAGACATTGCCTTTATTTTTCTCGACTTCTACCGACACTATATTACACATTTTTTAAGATTTCGTAACTGCATTTTAATAAAACTGCTCGTCTTTGTTAGTTCTCTCGCTTACTAAATCTAAAATAAGGGCTTTAAACCTATTTTGTCACTCATTTGGATTTATTAAGTGAAAGAACGTAACTATTACCTGTGCATTTAATTACAAACAGAGAATGTTCAAACTACGATATCAAAAATTAATGAAAACTACAAGTGGTTATGCAGTTAGTAATGCAAATTAAGCCACCCCAAGAGCTTTGCTGTAGATGCATACTATAAGAAGAAATGTTAAGAAAAAATAAATAAAACAGAGCAGATAAAATCAGAACCATTACACCGCCCGCTAAAAATGATATAAAAATTAAATTTAGCTTTAGTGAATGTATATAAAATTTCATAAAACAATGCACAGAAATATTTGAAGAGGACAAAAAATGTTTGGCTTGGAGAACCAGAAATATTCAATTACCTTTTTTATATATTTTTTATATAAATAATGTCAAACAATCACATACCAGAAATTTAAAAAAATAACGAATATGAATTTTCACAATAAACGTGCTTAAAATAACAACGTGTAAAATAATTTTAAAGAAATATTAATAGTATTCCGCATATAAGATCAACTGTTAACTAACCGTATAAATGCAACGATCCTCTAAGATGCATCTTAAGCAGACGTGCAAGCACATTAGAGAAATTTATAAAGAATAACTGCAAAGTTAAAAATAATATTATACTATACAAAGAAAATTACGTTTTAGTTCTTGTTGGACTAATAACAATAACATTTGAGCAAATAGCAAACATTTGGTGAACTTCAGCTACACAAAAACAAAACTATAAGATTTAGGACTTTTGGCGACGGCAATTTAGTTTTAGTATCAATCACTTCGTCACCAGGTCCCTTTAATTAACACCCATAAAAGAAAGTCCTTGCCACGCAAAGACGATTAAGTCGTATAAAAGCCCTAAATGTTTTTTATTAACAAATTAGCTGCATGTTAGTGGTAAATTTTTTTATTAAACTTCTAAAATAAAGCAAAATCTATATCTTAGGAGACGCTTATGGAATATTTAGAACTCATTTTTGTAATAATACTCTACTGTCGATGCGCCTTAAATAAATGTAATAAAGATTAACCTCGATCACATGAAACAATATGTTTATTCAGCATAATATAGGAATAATAACGGATACAATCATGGAAGCTTTCAGAATCCATATGAAAAGCGGTAGTCTCATCGAATATAAGATTTTCTGCTTATTGCTTAATAAACAACATCTGCAGTTAATATTTATACAATATAAATTTTTGTTCTACAATTTTGTCTATATATAAAGATTTTTACGGGACTATTGGTCTAAAATAGATAAATTCAAATTTATAATTAGAAGGCCCTTGGCGTTTATTATAGACCCAATAAAGAACTTTGGAAGCTTTTTTTATCATGAATAAAATTTAAGTATATATTAGATAATCGATACAGTAATAAAAACGTTACAACATGTATCTCGAGTTTCATTGAATAAATCCACTATATCTCGATAATCACAACGAACTACTCAACCTTACCTCTAGCAACTTGAGGGAATTTCTCCATATGGAATTAAATTTAGAATGCTGACCAGAATTTTAAGACAATTAAAAATGCGTAAAATATAGTATGGTTTTTAAACAATATTTATTCAAATGGACAGCTCAAAAAATAAAAAACTGTATTAACACAGTTCTTAAGGTAGTTTCAATTTGCAGTTAGACATTTTGGGCGTTGATTCGTTTCAATTATAGAGCTATAAGGACTATAAAGTTTATCACCTAAGACATCATCTGATTTATATATAATGTTTAATCCAAAACTCAATATTGAAACGTCCTTTTTCTCATATATACGAGTATCAGTAAAACACTCAGTAAAGGAAAGTTAGTAATTAAAAATGGTAAAATAAATTCTGTAGCTAAATAACATTCTTAAACCAATCTTTAGACAATTTAGTTTCGTTCAAAGTATGCCACGCTTACCTGAAAACTTATATTTAGATGAGAGGGGCGGGCCTCGCAAAACTAACCGAACTGACGCATTCCAAACTATTTGCTTGTTTAGAGCTGCGTAAACGCGCAGCCAAGCAAGAGCAAGAGAGATGCCAGTTTAATGATAGTATAATGAAGATGTTGGTGTAATTTGTTGAATGATAAATTCCTTCACCAGAGTGTAAAATAGAGGAGTTAGCATAATGGTACGAGGTCGCCAAATACACTGAAATTTTTGGTCTTTATTAATATAGTATTTTCGTGGAAGATGATGTTCCATGTGATTAAGCGCGTACAATTGCTGTATGGAAAGAAGAACACCCAATTTGATTTTTGCCCTGGCTAGAATGATCTGTAAAAATGAACCCATCTAAAAACCTGTTACACATTTTCCAATAAAACATGACCAATGTAACACAAGAAAATAGCAACTAAATCACTTTAATGGTAACGGTGACAAAAAATAATAGGAAGTACCCTATAAAACGAAGGACATTAAAAACATTGCATGATAGGTTAGGGAGCTCGATTCAAGTTTATTATAAGTTTTAATTGGATATTTGAGCCAATATTGTGTTAATAAAATTTACTGTTTAAATGTGTGTCTATTATTTTCTGAAGACATTCTGGAAGTATATTTATAAATGTTCTGTAGTTTTCTCTACCAACAGACCTAATTTGTTTTTAAGGTTCAGCCATTTACCTTTAAATTCAACGAGTTGCGATTAATTCAAGGGCACCATTCTTTTGACTTCGTCCTTAGTACCGAATTTTGTCATTTCAATATTCTTTCAAATATGTGACAACCAAATAAACAAAACCAAAACTATATGAAGGTTGCGGTGTGTAACAAATGTGTGCGCCACGTCATCTAGAGAACAACGCTAATACCTTCCTTAAAAATGGATGTTCTATTTAGAAAAATGTTAAATGCCTTAAGTATTCGTTTTGTAAACTTTACATTCTGGTATTTACCACCATAACTTTTGTTGAAAACATCTTGACGATAAGATTTACAATAATGAAAGAATTAAGGAAGAACCATTCGGGGTAGATTGATCATAGACACTAATCTTCTGTCGGTCCTTGCTAAAACTAACTCAAAAGTGCTATAAGGTCTTTGATTTAAGTTAACAGGCACACTAGCGTCGTTGCAGTTTGAAGACGAGTTGTATAAGAGACAAATTACGTAGATAGAATTGCAATGAAAAATTCTTTAAAGATAGAAAAAATTAATTAAAAGGATTAATAATCTACAAACATGTGGGAAGTTGTCCAGGGGTTTCCACAACTTAATTAATATTATTAAATTGTTTGACTGATGTAACGGTATAACTACATACTAAATTATCTTTAAATAAGTTAACTATATTTGGTCATAACATTATATTTTAAATTCCAAATAAATTTAGACTTTAAATCCGTTGGTTTGCAACGTTTTAGACTACGCTTGTCTGTAGACTGAATGCCAGTCAACTGGGGTGAGCTTTAAGCCTATATGTGTATTTTTCACAGTTTTTTTGTTTTTTACACACTTGTCCTTGACAGATTATGCCAGGAGGGGGAGAAGTAAATACCTCATTAAAAAAAATCAGGGTTCAACTGGCCCGGTTGATAGTACCCTGTAAGGGACCTTGCCTAGGGTTACAGGTGAAAAACGGCCAATGGCTGGAAGGCGGATGAGAGTGACTATTCCAACAGCTGTAAGACGAACCACAACTGCAATAGGGCAGCAGCTGTTGCAGTACTGGATGTAGGTGGAAACAAAGTTTTGTTGGTACAGCTACATACCATGTACCAGCAGACGTAAATGGTATCCATTAAGCCGGCTGCTGGACTGCGATATGGAAGGAAAGGAAAAACCACCATATTAAATATTTCTCAACGGCAGCAACTATGCAATTAAATAATGATAGCTCTTTCTAAAGCAAAATTTTCCGGAGTTAAAATAGTCCCACAATCGGATCTCCGGGTGGCGACTGGTTTAGGAGGGTTCATTGAACAGAACAAATGTCATAAATGCAAACAAAATCTCCACAATAACAGCAAAAAGCAGTTAATAAAAATTGCAAATTGGAATGTACGATCGCTGGGAATATGTGGAAAATTAGAAAACGTGAAGCTTGAAATGGAAAGACTAGGGGTAAAAGAGTAAAAAGCTATTTACTATACAGCGACAGAATCATGTTAATCAGGTTACAAACGAACAATGAAGACTTAGTATTAATACAAAACATGCCAAAAACGGGCTACTCTGATGAAGAAGTGCAAGAAGTATACGAACAAATAGAAGAAGTTCTCGAATACATAAACAAAAAAGATAATTTAATTATATTAGGTGATTGGAATGCAATTGTAGGAGAAGAAAAAGGAAACCGGAAAATATGGACTTGGTAAAATAAACAAAAGAGGACAGAGGTTAATTGATTTCTGTACAGAAAAAGAATTAGTTATAACCAACACATTGTTTAAGCAACCGTTAAGAAGAAGGTATACTTGGATTAAACCCGGAGATACAGGCAAATATCAAATTGACTTAATAATAGAGAGGAACAAACAGCAAGCACAAGTAATGCAAAGTAAGACATACCCAAGTGCTGACGTAAACAGCGACCACAATTTAGTGTGTATGAAGTACAGAATAAACTGTAAAAAATTGTACAAACGCCCACACATAACTAAAAAATGGGACAAAACAAAACTAAAAACACAAGAAAATATAGGATTGTACCAGACATCTGTTAAACAAAGCCTAAATAATGACAAAATATCTGCTATTACAATTAACGATAGATGGGAACAATTAAAACATGCGATTACCACAGCGGCAACCGATACTTTAGGGTTACGAAAGAATGCACCTCGAAAACCATGAATAAACGATAATGTTATCAAATTAATAGAAGAGATGAGGAAGTACAAAAATGCCCAAAACGAGGAAATGAACGGAAAATATTATCGTTTAAAAAATACCGTTAATAGAGCAGCCAAAGATGCAAAACAAGAATGGTTAAATAATATATGTAACGAGATAGATGAAAACCTGAATAAAGGAAATCTAGAAAAAGCATACAGCTTAATTAGCAGATATTTTGGCGACTCCAAGATGAAGGTAAGTCAGAAAACGGAAAAATTTTAATAGAGGAAAATCAGATAGCTGAACGATGGAAAGAATATATTGAAAAACTGTATAGAGAAGAGGAAGAAGACACAGGAGAAATAGAAAACGAACAAGTAGAAGAAGATAATTTAGGCCCAAGTATAATGAGAGAAGAATTTGAAAATGCATTGAAGGACCTTAAAATAAAAAAAGCGTATGGCACGAATAATATTCCTATAGAATTACTCCATGCATTAGATAGCAGAACCAAGGACATTTTGTACCTGTTAATTAAAGAGATTTACGAGACGGGAAAAATACCCGTTGATTTCCAAAAGAGTAGAATGGTAATGTTACCAAAAAAGGCGAAATCGAAAAAATGTGAAGACTATAGAACTCTAAGCATTCTATCACATTCCTCCAAAATACTTACCAACATTATTCAAAAACGGATAGCATCTAAAATTGACTCAAACCTTTCAGACGACCAGTTTGGTTTCAGAAACAACCGAGGAACCAGAGAGGCCATTTTATGCCTCAGAATTATAATAGAGGAAACTATAAGATGTAATAGACAATTATATGTTGCTTTCGTAGACCTACAAAAAGCATTTGATAATGTAAACTGGAAATTATTGATGCAGATACTAAAAGAAGCACAAATAGATTATAGAGATAGGCGTATAATATACAATCTATACAAAGAACAAGAAGCAGAAATAAAAATCAACAACAGTAAAGTTAAAACAGCTAAAATCCAAAAAGGTGTAAGACAGGGGTGTAATTTGTCACCATACCTATTTAATGTATATATAGAAAAAGCTATGGAGGAATGCAAAGAGTTTTGTACAGGTATTAAGGTAAATGGACAAAGAATACAAATGTTGAAGTTCGCGGACGACATCGCAATCATCTCCCCTAATGAAGCTAACTTAAATAGATCTTTACAATGTATGGAAAATATACTACAAGATAAATATAAAATGAATATTAACAAAAAGAAAACTGAAATACTACTTATTAAGCAGGCGAAAACATTTAAATATGTAGGAAGCAGAATAACTCAAGATGGAAGAAGTACAACAGATATTAAGCAACGAATTTCACAAGCTAAGGCTACATTTAACAGGAAAAGAAACCTCCTATGTTCTAATAACATTCGTCTAAACCTTCAAAAACGATTAGTAAAAAGCCTTATATGGAGTATTGCTCTATATGGGTGTGAAACATGGACGTTCAGCCAACCGGATAAAAAAGCTATAGAAGCGTTTGAGATGTGGTGCTGGAGAAGGGTATTAAAAATAAAATGGACAGACCGTATTACAAATGCTGAAGTGCTAGAAAGAATCGACGAAGACCGACATATATGGGAACTGATACAAGAAAGAAGACATAGGTGGCTAGGACATATATACAGACATAATCAATTTATAATAAATGTGATAGAAGGGCAAAGGCAAGAAAGACCAGGAAGAGGTAGGCCACGGCTTGAATTTATAAAACAAGCAATAAAATACGCTGGCACTGATAGTTATAGCAACATGAAGAGAATGGCCGGCGATAGAAACAGATGGAGCGCTGCAAACCAATCTGCGGATTGATTATTAAGAAGATGCACTTCAGCTTGAAATCGTTCTAATATCCCGATCTTTAAATTTACGGCCATCTATTAGTTCTTTTTAATTCTTTCGTAGCATTATCATGCGACAACTGTATTTGTTTCCAGCAGTTTCTTAGCAGTTTTTTCTCCATGATTTTGATTTTAACATTTATGGTAAATCTCTGTTTGTTGTCAGGTCACTAATTGTGTCTTTTAATTTTTCTTTGGTTCTTAATAAAATTTGGGAATCTATTTTTTCAGATCTTTTTGGTCTAAATAACTCCCAGTATTTTATTACATAGAGATTTTATTATTCGAATAAATTGGACACTTAGGGTAGCAATTAAAGGAGAATAAGTCGATGAAGAGATCACAGAACTATTTAATATTTGGGTAATCTACGGGAAGAGTGTTGTCACACAATTATCTAGTAGGTCAGGTGTTTTATTACGCTCTGTCGACCAATATGTCGGTTCTCCTGTTCTTAGTAGGATTAGTTGATTTTGTAGCATAGCTTGATATATTACCGTCCTATTAGTGTGGGTACACGGATGTTTTACGTTATAATCTCCTCCTTCAATGATTCTATTACTTGGAGTCCAGTGTGTTGATCCTCTTTTATTCCATTCTTAGATAGACTGTAAACTGATACAATCTTCAACGAGTTTTGTCAATAATTTACTATGATTTTGGTTACTCAAAGATATTCTTTTTGAAATTTTTGATTTCCATAATGTACTGTCCCATTTTGGTGTTGAGTGTAATAGTCTACATATATTGGGAAGCTTTTTGTGTAAAATATGTTTCTGAAACTAGCATAATGCCAATAATGTGAAGAGTTACAAAGGCCTTTAGTTCCTGGCTTTGGTGAAACAATCCGTTGGAATTTTAGATTATCATTTTTAGTTCACAAGCTATTAATTAATTTTAGCTATTAGGGTTGTGATAATATTTAACATTATGCCTGTTCTTCTCATTAGTTGAGACATCATATGTATCTTCTAATTTATTGCCTTATTGTTGGACTACTGGGGGTTTTGTTGGCTTATGTTTTTAACATTTATTTTGTCAACCACATCAAAAACTTCTTTCCAGTATGTTTTAGAGATGCATTCAAGATCTAAGTACTCCAAATGTTTTTCTCAGCAATCAGAGTAAGTAGAAAAATGTGCTTAATTTTAAAAAACGCCGAAAATATTTATAACATAGATGACAGCATCATACAATGTATACAGGTCAAATTACCGCTATTGCAGTGAGTGTTGTTTCGTATACTTTAAATGGCTCCGTTTAGTGTGCAAGAACAACGTGTAATCATCCGTTTTATCCCATTGTGTGGTAAAACACCTATCATAATTCATCGCTAATTGAGTGAGACATGCAGTGAAGGCGTTATGGACGATAAAAATGTGCGTTCATAGATACAAATGTTTAAAAAGGCCGAGAGTTGTATGACAATGAACCGAAGCAGCCTCGGCCACGAACCAGCTGGACCGAAACCATAATTGCGCGAGTGGAGCATATTGTTATAGGACGCCCTCGGTTAGGTGTGCGTGATATCGCCTCCAAACTTGGCATTTCTGTAGGATCTGTGGAGTCCATTTTGCATGATGACCTGAAAATGTGAAAAGTTTCTTCAAGGTGGGTACCACGAATGCTGACCGACGAACACAAGGCTGAGCGGGTGGCATTGTCTCAGGACATGTTGACACGTGATTTTGCCATGAATTTCCGACTATAAAGAACACTCTCCATGGCCGCTCATTTTCCAATCTATTGAATCAGCGATTTTTCAGTGGGCAAAACACAAAGAAGTATTTTCAACAGCTATCAAATCGTTGTGAAAAATCTGTGCGTCTGGACGGAGATTACGTTAAGAAGTAACAAAAGTTTCAACTTTCTTGGGTAAGTATCTTTTCAGGAAAAAATTGCAGACTTTAAAACTTGAACGCACCTTGTATATACTAAATAAATTGGCTATTTTTAACTAAAAAGAGATTTCTGTTATGACGCTCTTGCCACTTATCCCAATCCAAGAGAAAATAAAAGTTGTCGTGCATTATGTAAATAGAAGCAACTTATTTGCAACCACCTTTCTTAAAACTAGAAGTTTTTAATTCTTTAATGAATTTAATAATACTTTTAATTCAATTGATAATAAGAAATTGCAGGGTAACCAACGAATATTTGCTTTTTATATTTCCATGTTTTATTTGCATGCGTTAGTCCCTAAACCGTGGCAGTCCTTTAGTGCATACACCACCCAAACACATTATTTTACGTTCTGCAGTCTTGCAATCGATTAGTGCAGCAACACCAATTTAGTCAACCAATTGTATGTATCCGGGTTTTACCTTGTTATTACTATTCATTTTTATTATCAAAATACAGAAAATGCAGAAAAATTGTCTTCTGCACGTTAATAATAAATTGAAAAGCAACGTGCTGTATATAAGATGTACAACAATTGAGGGAGACACCAAAAGTGATGTAAAAACTGATCAACAGCGACAACCAAAACTAATGGCAAAAGCGGACTAAGCATGGCAGTTTCACTTTTTCACTGAAAAATGGACCATTCGTTTACAAGAACATATTGTATTTTGGTATAAAACACGAAAAAGGTGTTTCAATATGTACTTCATGTGCAGTAAACAAATATTAATTAAATAAAGATTGTATTGAAACAAGTGTCTTGAAATTTGTGTTCTTGAATGTATATAGTGCAATAATATAGTAAAATATAATAAAATATTATATTACAGCATTATATATGTCAAAGGCGAATATATATGAATAGAAGGTGAATTTGCCTAACTTATTCAGTATTTTCGATAGTAAAGCTTTCTGATCTTAATTCCTTTATATAACTACATTTTCTACAAAAAAAACTGCGTTCATAACATCATACAACAAATATTTTAGATAATTTAGAACGGCGTATTAAACAGGAATAAAACAACAATCAGCTATAGAGACTGCCTTAATTTAGTTTTAATAAGATTAATAAAAGTGTAAACCAAGCTAGAAGTATACAAAAAAAAACTCCTAAAAATATTGTAGCAGCAAAATATCTGTAGGACTTTCATATATTTAAAAACATTATTTTATTAAAATACTTCTCATGTGGAAAGACAGACTGAGTTTAGCAGAAAAAAATTATATATAGAATGGTGATATGTGGAATGCACTGCTAAAACAAAAATATAAACCATTCAGGCTTACAGTTTGACGAGGCAGAGAAAGGGCTAAGATTTCATTAACGACTAAACAGCCCAACAATCATCACGTAGCGTAATTTAATTGATCTCAGTTTCATTAACTCAAAATAGCAGTGCAGCTGTATTTAGTCGAAACAAATGCCTGGTTTAATCTGTACATTCTGATGATCCCAGCTAAATGTTAATTCAAACTAATGCCTTCAAGACAATTTAATCAAAAGCTTCCGAAGCACAAAGCGCTTTGTTTCTGTTCCAAGCTCCAAATTGCTGCCGCAATGGCGCTACCATTTCTCACACATACACTAATTAATTTAATTATGGAAACGGTTATTGCATCCGAAATGTCGGCGCCTTAGTGTCCACAAAATCAGAATGTAGCGAGTATAAAGCTGTTGACTACGAATCCTGCATATTAAAATAGTTCGATATTGTACCTGCAGATTTGGTAGAATTAGTGTTATTATTTATTTGCCCGAATTAAATAATCGTTTAATATATGTTAAGGGTGTATGAAGTTTCAGCTCAAGCTGCAGCAAAATTTAATTAATTACAAGCTGATAGTGGCAGGCTTAATATTTCAAATGCAACATAAACGAATAATGTAATGTGCAGCATTGTCAGTAAAATAGATATTTACGAAATATATTTATTATTCTAATATTCAACGACTCAAATTTAGAAGAAAAATACATTTCAGAGAAGCTTCCATAATATTACACAGGAACAACCGTTTTCAAACTTGTTTTATGCATATAGTTTGCAATCGCAATATCGTATTGACCTCGTAAATTTCACTGCAGTTTTTATTATTAAATTATTTATTATTAAGTCGTGTCTATGTAATGCAGCATTTAAAACAAGAGTGAATCAAGAAACGTTAGATATATTTAAAATAGAAGCCGGAGTTCCATAAGGCAGTGTAATCGGACGACTTTTGTGTGTGCTTTACACGTGTTATCTGCCAACTAATATTAAAACTATAATCGAAACTTTTGCAGACGACACAGTGATCTTTGCCAGAGACTAAGACACACAAGTCAAACAGCTATCACTAAGTTACAAAGCCATCTATTTGAACTACAGGTCTGGCTAGAGAAATAAAAACAAGTCTGTGTAAATCACTTTTATGCTGAGAGAAGAGCAATGCCCATCAGTCAATATTAATGGCATAGACATACCACACTCCAACACAGCCAGGTACTTAGACTTTCATTTAGACAGCAAACTAAACATATAATCAAAAAGCGAATACGGTTGGACTTAAGGACAAGAAACATATAGTGGTTTGTTAGAACAAAATCAGATTTATCATTAGAGAACAAATTACTTTTATATAAAACCACTCTCAAACTTATATGGCTTTATGGAGCTGAGCTTTGGAGATGTGTGAACAAAAACATAATTATAATCCAATGGTTTCAATCCAAAATACTACAAATAATTACAAGTACACCCGAGTGCGTCACTAACAAAACACTACATGATGATCTGAAAGTGTCGTACGTTGCTAATGTTATTAAGGAACAAAGTGTTACTTACCGTGAAGTATCTGTTCAACAGATCTATTGGATGATTGAAGAGGACACTTTTCTGAAAGGGTCCTCATCATGTCATAATACTGTAATTATGTAATACTTAAGCGAGTACATTAGCTCATAGAACTGTACAAATAAAAGAAAGGTGTATTTCAGATATAACAAAAGTGGGGAATACGATAAATAAATAATCTGAAAAGAGAGAATTTTGAAATGGAGACAAGAAATTAAATATGAATGACTTGCATGCCGAGAGTCGGACAATTATTTAATTTCCGTAAAGTCGTTTAGTTTTATTTTTAATACTTTTAGGAAATCCATAGGATAGCTAAGAGTTCTGAATTTAATCTAGTTAATTTGAAACGTAAAGAATCTAGAGGTAAACTAAAATCAAAGGGCAATTAAATTTTACTTAAATGTCAAAGGAAAAGAATGTTATTTATTGTCGTGATTGTGTGTGCGAAAGAATCCGATATGCGAAGAAAAATGTGTCCGTGTTTGTGTCTTGTTTACTGCGACAGCGAATCGGATGTGAAAGTCAGGCGGAAACTTTGGCCGGAAAGTAGCGACATTGCGGATCTACCACCGCTGATCGCCCGTAATCGCCAGACGACACCGCTACCACCGCTTAGTACGAGAAATAACCACTGGAGGTTACCTTTCAAAGCGCTCTCCGTCGCTAATCACTGTTCGCAACATTCTGAACGCACAGAGTAGGTTCTTCCTTAGAGTTTCAAAAGGCTTCGATTAAGTACCATAGCCGCCATGTCGCCTTCTTGTAACGTCACTAGTCTACTGGTAATTTAGACAACGATGTCCTGTAGGAACACTTTTAGCCACTTCAAGATCTTCCGGCGAAGCCGCAGAGGAAGGGTCTATCGGCAACTACACGTTACGGCCGCCTTGTTCTGAACACGATTAGTTCCGATTTTTTAATAAAAAAATGTTTGTATTTGTTTTTTTGTGAGAAGTAACCCCCCAAAAGCAGTAAAAATCGTTTTTTACGATCCCCATTGAGAAATCCTATACAAAATTGTACCCGAGCATTACCAATACTTAATAATTTATAAAAGTGTACTATATTATTTTTCGCTCTGGTGGCGGATGAAAATGCAAAGACGCATCAAGTGGTATTACGCAATCAAATTTTAATTTAACTTCAAAAACAAGGCAGCGCGTGTAAAAAGGATTAAAGGATAAACAGCACTCAGAATAATTTTCATCTTCAAAGACTGAATTTTTAATCAAAACCGACATTAAATGAAAGTAATCTCAAATCAGGTAAAAACACCAAAAACAGTATCAAAAAATGTGTAAAATTCATTTGATAGGCAGAAGAAGATTCATCCATTCCTTTATCAAGAACTGTTGGTTCTCTTTGCAACTGAGCCTGAAGTTTTGCATAAAATAATTACTAAAAATGAAACATGCATTTTTGAGTGCAACATTAGAACAAAAATATAGTCACCTCAGCCTAGCAAAGCTTGCATGAGAAAATTGAAAAGTAAATTATTTCTCTCAGTTTCCTTTTATTGTCAAGGAGTTCACACAAGTTTGCACCATCAATGCAGACAGTCAGGTTCCTTTCTGCGGTTCTGAAGTGTTTTAAGAAAAAGACTTTGTGAATGCGCTCTGATTTTGCAAAAAACAAGTCTCCCAACCATGAAAATCCGGAAAATTACATGTTAAAAATGATTAAATGCACGTAAATATTTTAATTACTTCTGAGCCGCACCTCGTAAATTACATAGAGTTAATAATCTTTAGTGAAGAATTTTAACGTTTAAAATTGCTGATTAAGTGAAGTTCAACCTTATAATTTAGTTAACCGCATTTATCACTTATCTTTCCTTATGAGTCAAATAGAAATATGGAAAGAATTTTGTCTCTAAACAGATGAAAAGATTTCATATTTCTTAAAAATTGGCTAAATTTTTTGAAGGCATCCTCGAGTGACAAGACCGTATTCCATAGTCATCCTGAAATGACAATTGCAGACTCGACCAAAAGTGACCGTATGATATGGAATGACAACAAGAAGACTCATCGGCCCACCATGAATGCAGACTGCTACATTCGGGCGCTTGAAAATTATTATGTGGTCCACGGTATCTGGCTGGGATAATATTGACGACATTATTACCATGCAGGATGGTGCACCACTCTATTTTGCCCTTGCATGATTCGACCAGCATTTTTAAAAAGGTTGGCTGCGACGATGCGGAGAGGTCCGCACTCGTGAGGATGAGTACCCTCCAAAAATTCCAGATCTCATTCTATGTGATGAGGAGTACAAGATTGAGTTTCACAGACTGAAGAACTTGGAGGCACGGATTCAGCAGGGTCGCAGTAATACCCTAAACAACTTCCTTCAGAAAATTGCACATTTTTCCCCCTTTTGAGAAAATTAAAAAAGTTTCTTTCATTTTCCCATATAATAATATACATGCACAATTTGTTAACAATATGGACCTTATAACCAATTTTTAATATCTAGTTACTTTTCGTCCACCTTGTAAGCAAACGTTGCTACTAAAATAAAAGAGTTTTTAATATATGAGTATTAAATAGAATATTTTAAATATTCAAATTGTACAGTAAAAAGTAGAAATAATGAAAATTAGAACAAAGGAACTGCCAATCTCCAATTACTTTTATTTTTGATTTTTTAAATTAGGGCCGGCCGTATTTTGGTTCCCTCCTGCATATTTTGGATTTGAGATATAACTGCGAATTTGCACGATTACGCGGAGCGCTGTTACATAGGCCGCGGGCCGCGCTTGGCCTTTTGCTACGTTGGCGCTTGGCCTTTTGCTATGCTCTCGCACGACCTTTTTTGAATTTAGTTTGTGATAGTTCAAATTTTCCGTAAGCCGAGAGCATTTTGACCGAGAGTTCGCCGGCGTGTTTGATTGGCAGCAGAAGTTTTCAAATTTACCTCTTCCCGGAGGCCCTTTTGTTTCCCTATTTTGGGGTTGAAATTTTTGCTAGTAAAACTCGGTCTATTTTTTTTCTTTGCTTTGACTCGACAAGGAACGACGAAGGAACCGTTGCACCAGGAAAGACGTTACCGTTCGGTTCCACTGTGCAAATTGAGGTAACTTGCCCTATCTTTTTACCCACACCCTTATTTCCTTTTCCTGAATCCCCCAGGACCAACAGCATAGTTAGGAACCGATATTTGCGGGAAAGCGCCGTTTACACAGGTTAGTGTTTTTGCCTTAGCTTTTGTTTGAAGTTCCTTTGTTTAAATTTAAAATTACTATTCAGTCCACTTTTCGGCCGCCACAGGAACTTATGAAAACAGTTTTTATGTGCAAATATGCTGATAAATAGCAAAACGCTAAATTTCATCAATAATTTTTCAATTCACTGAATTAGTTCGCTACCAATGAAATGCTTTTATGCTGCACACAATAATACTACTGAAAATAAATCTAAAGTTTAAAATTAGCGATATTCGTGTAACATTTTAAATAAAATTAGAAAAAAATTCCTAGGCCTATTTAAAATAAAAAGTAAATTTAGTACCAGTCTAAACAGTTAATTTGTTACTGAGGATTTTGCAGCACGTCTTTTTTCAATAATTGGGATAATAACTTGATAGTACTCGTTTGAAGTAACGCGACATTTTTGTGAGTTTGTTAAGAAAACACTGAGGTAAAGCGAATTGCTGGCGCGCGTTTGTTGTTATTCACTTGCCTTTAGACAAATAAATATTTCACCTAAATGGTGTATCGCAGAATTGAGTACACTCAATCGAATCGGATACATCGCCAGCGGGTGTGTGTAGTATTTCAAGAAATTGTTTTAGATATTCTTCAGAGGTCGAATTAATGTGGAATTGTTATATTTAAAATAAAAGAGGACGCTTAAAAAAAGACGGTGTTAAAAAAACGTCCAAATTGTCAAAAAAATGTTCTAAAACCACCGGATCATTATTTTAAAAATAATTTACCTGTATATAATTAACAGAATTCCGCAAAGACTTAGTACAATCGAGCTTTTACAATAATACCAAAATATACGTAAAAATAGACGACGAAATCTATGGTAAAAGACTATTTGTCCTTTTTAATAAATTGAAATAGAATGAAGGGGATTAATATTGCTGAAAAATGTTATCTGATGATGTACTTAGATGTAATTAGCACAAGTAGCGTTAAAAAGTTTAACACAGCTACTAAAAATATCGGCTCTAGAAAAATGGCGATGATGTCTATGAGCTTTTAAAATAGAAGCAGTAGATAAGTACATATATATGAGGGTCATCTAATAAAATGAAAAAAGCAACCAAATCTAAAATTATAAAAAGAGTCAGGCAGTAATAGGAAGAGTTTGGTCGACTGAAATATGACCTTAAAACAAATCTAAAAGAATAAGTTTTCCACGTCTCTGTTCTATCAGTTTTAAGATATGTACAGAAACAATAGCTCTTACAATGACATGTGCGGCGAAATTATCCCAACGCAAAAGGTTATGGAAAGAGTCATAATAAAAATTAGGCTTAGAGTTGGAAAAAATGATGAAATTATAGGGAGCTGAGCCTCCTTGAAGAAGAGTTCATTACACGTGTTCAGTGACGTCCATGATCAACTAAATGATATGGTAATAACCTTTTAGATAACTGAGGGATATAGAAACAATATCGGAAAGAAAATCACACCAAAACAGTGTGGAGGGTATTAGAAGAGGCACGTGTACAACAACTGACAATAAATGGTTAAAAAAGATAAGAAAAAGTTATTATTCAAGAAGAATTGATTGTAGTAGCTAAACTGTATTACAGTACATATACAATTCATCTTTGGTTACAGGAAGCCATAATTAAATACGATCCTAACGAGTTAAGTAAGGGAAAGAGTTATCTTAGAAAATAGAAGCACTTCTTAATTACTATGAACATATGTTGTAATTGAATTCAAAAAACAGATTACGTGAAAACTTAATAAGATTTTATTGTCATTACAAAAAAAAACACGTGTAATACAGTAATAGTAATTAGAAGCAAAAGATGCAATGCAGCAAATTGATGTGCTGTCGAACGAATTCAGATAGTAGTAAATTCTAGTGACGCACCGCCGTGTTTTGATCGTTTCTACAAGATCACTCACTGTTATTGTCACACCTATGCAACGAAATAAAATTATTTCATCTGAAGGCTTATTTATATTTTCTACTTGACGTATAGACCTTGAGGTATATATACATATACCCGCGTTTCTACCAATATTTGTGGATACCTCCACCCCCACTCCAAATATAGTTTTTTCTTTAAATTTACGGAGAGTCCGATTACAGAATAAAAGTTATCGTATGAATAATCAGAGATTCAAAAGCCAATTGGTAATTACGTGGCAAAGGTGCGAAGAAAAATCTTTTATGAGTAATGCATTCGAACAAAGTTTACAAAGTGATGCAAACAATAATAAATATATTATTTCAAAAACCAAAACCATGATTTACTTATTAAAAATTCATGCTGCAACACCGCATTAACAAACACTCTTTCAGTTTAGTATAGTGACAGGATGCACTGTAGCAACTAAAACTGTCATTTTGCTCAATTATAAATACGTGGTGGCCGAATAAGCTTGTATCACAGTTTAAGTTACTTCTGAATTCCCAGTGTGGCTCTTTATTGTAAACAGAATACAGCTCCAACAATTTAAATTAGCAATTGCATCGTGTAGATAACGTTAGAATGGACCCAGTAAAGGAAGTTTGCATATAAATACGCAAATGTGCCTGAAAAAAACACTTACATATAAACTTTTTGAAACTTGAATGGATACTGCTTTTCCAGTTGTCAAAAATACATTTTTATAATTTTAGGCATATCATTTCCTAAAATAGCTAATTAAAAATTAGGGATCTCAAAAGGTGAGTTCACCTTTGAAACTATTTTAATACTACCACAGGTTATGTTACCTTATGAATTTTTAAAACTGCAAGGGTATTTATTTGGAGGTCTTACAAAGCTTTTACGCCCCTCCACTAAGTCCTGTTAATAAAGCAAGTTCGATGACTACTGTCTTTTAATTCTTGTTATTAGAAGGTCTTGTAAAAAGTATGCAAAAGTGGGTTTCTAATTTTTGATGATGGTGACACTTTTTAATGTGCAGTTGATAAATGAAGGTGGCGTATCAGGGGACATAAACCATTACTCCTAGAATTTTATATTAATATCTTTGTATGATGATAATGTTAAACTTACTAATACAACCCGATACTTCTCTTCCATAGATCTAGTTTGGCCATAATTATTGTTTTATATAATAGAACTTTACTTGCAAGTGTTAAGGAAGACTTTCATCCATTTAACCAACATATCTCTTTTCACCTCGGATCCATCTGCTTTCTTTCCAGTTTAGGTGGTTCTCAAGATGCAATTCTGAGTATTTGACCAATGTCGTCTGTTGTTTTTATGTTATTTGGCTGAATTATTGCACATGAACTTTTTTGTAAGGTAAATGCGATGTGATTTCCTTTCGTTTGTTTTAATATTCCAGCTACTGAAGAGTAGAATGCGTTTGGTGTTGTCAGTAAATGCGCCTAATGTGATGATTGGCGATGAGGGCAGACCTAATGTAAACAGCAGATAAAGCATTGGCTCTAAGACGCTGCTCTGTAGCACTCCAGAATCGTTAGGTAGCAGATCTGAAACTTCTATTTTCATTCGCGTTCTCAACTGCCTGTTACTTATATATGATTCAAATAATTGGTAGAATTCCGGAAATGCTGAGTTGTAGCGAAAGAACCAAATTGGCGATGAGGTGCAGTGTAAAATCAAATTCAATTATTCGAAGTACTAGTTTTTCTAGTAATTGTGATATAACACAGATTAAACTTATAGGTTTGTAATATTTAAAATTCGTTGGATTTTTCTGCTAATTTAAATTTTGAGGCCGCACTGACTTAAAGAATCGCATTGAATAAATGTGTTAATAGTAGTCTTGGCATCTTCGGAGTAGCGAGATCAGTTCCTAGTGTTTTTCTCTTATTTTGACATCTTATTTCTTCTCGTACTTTTTTAAGTGTGACTGGGTTGATCAAATTTCTTTCAGGCATATTATATCTCCTTGTCGCTTTTAGTCCTTTGTGTTTTAATTGATGTTTGAACTTGGTGTAGGTTTGAGTGCAGATTGAATTATCGCACCGCCTCAAATTAGACACGTAAAATTTTAAATTACGCTTCCTTCGGCGATTTTAATTTTGATTTAAGTTTATTACTCAGCCTACTGAACTAATTTTGTTAGATAAAGTATGACATCTTTGCCATTTTGTTCAATTTTTTTAAATTTTCATAATTTGTTAGTGACATCTCTTTTAGTGATATTTCAGTAATTGCTCGTTAAGCTGCCTCTGGTGGAGGATTGAAAAATTTATTTGTTACTTTTTGAATATCATCTAGACTTTGCAGACTCACGGCTAGTTATCTTTCTTCAGTTATCGGATCACGTTTTTTGCGTTATAGAACCGAAGTAAGATAAATTGTAGCTTGGGATAATATCTGTGTACGTTGTTGACAAATAAATCTCAAAGATTTGGTAGTTTATTTATATCTGTTGATCAGTATATTGGCATTCCTGCAGATAAGAATAAATAACTCTTTTCTTGCATGAGTTTAATAATTCCCTACCTCAAAGAAAGTGTCCACTGTTCTAATAGCTTCTCCATAGAAATCGTAGGACTAGTGTGTTAAACGATTCAAAATGGTCTTTTTTCAGGTTGTCGTACTGCAGTAATTTCTATTTCATATGGTAGTGTACATTCTTGGTATAGAAATTGCGTGTTTGTTTATTTTACTGTCGAACACACATGTTCAGTGTCGTATTGATGATTGGTAGAATAGCCTTTGGGCTGGGGTACCATAAAGTAAGTTATATCAGTAAAGTGAGTTTCACTGATTGAATTATGTTTACAGAATCATTTCAAAGTACAATCCTCAACTTAGCCGCTACTTAGTTTACTTATTAGCATTGTCAATATACTGAGCACCACACTATTCTGTTGAATTAACTGGCCAAGCATTGCTTTAAACTAGAAAACTTATTTAACGTCCTGTCTGTTACGGCACTATTTTTTCTCTTGTATTTTGGTTTGTGACGTTAGACTGTTTGAGCATAACTCCTGTTTTGTTACCGAAGACAAGATGATTGTACCTGGATTTGATATATTGTATTCGATTGATGTTTCTTTTTGCTCTGTAGTTTCTTTATGATAGTCGCATCTTTTGTAGCTTGCATTATGGCTACTAAGAGCACATATTGACGTGTTTTTATGTTTTTACAACTGGTTATATCTGTCTACATACGGATTTTTTCATATTTTGATGCTATGTGGCATATAGTACACTGCACAAAACATTTGTCTTGTGTGGGTATCTTTATCTCGATGCCACTATTTTGCAATCTAATTACTTTGTAGATGTCTCTATTATTTTGAGAGAGCTTAAGATCAACAAAAAGGATATTAAGACGATCTTTAATTAAGCCATGGTTTACATTAATATTATTTCTGACGTTATGAGCAATTTGCTTTAGTGCAGCTTTTATTTCGATTTTGTTTATGGAGTGATGTAAACATTTAATTATAATTCTGTCAGCTATCTTCTCCTTAGACAGGTAAGCATAGAAAGCTTCATTGTGTTCTGACTTGCATTTGAATAATTTTCTATACATCTTTGGATTTTGCCATGTTCATTGCATGGCATCGTGTGTCTTACTTCTTATTATGCATTATTCGTCTTTAGCTAGCTTTTATTTTGAGAGGTTTACAATTCCAAACACAAACATAGGAGGGAGGTTTGGTATATTTCTGTTTGTAATTGATGCTTTTTTCTTAGAGTCTGAGAGCACATTGTAATGATTTGCATGGGCCTCCTTTACTAGATGAAGTCGTTCTTAAATTGTTGATTATATTGTCGGTCGCTTGTACGGACCTTTGATGTTTGTTGCATTTCTAAAAGCTGTTCTTGATTTGGCGGAAAATAACGTTGACTCATTTAACTCTTCAGCCTTGTAGCGCCCAGTATTGAGCATAGGCCTCCCTTTTGGGGGGGGGGGGGATTTGGCAATTAAACGCCACGCTTGCCGGGCGGGTTGACGAGTGGATAGTGAATGTACTTTTTACGACCGCCAAAGGTGTTTGCATGACGGCCGGAGAGCATTAAATGTTTTTGTCATTGCCGGGGTTCGAACCCGGAGCCGCCGTGCGCCAGTTTGGCAGGTTGAGGCCTTTACCTCGCGGCTGTTGTGCTCTCTCATTTAACTCATGACTGGAAAAAAATATTGCAAGCTGTATTGGTTGATTTAAAAAAAACTGTTTGATGGCAGTGGATTGGACAGAAACTCATTTAACCCAGCATAGAACTGGAAGTTTGTAATATAAATTTGTTACTTATTTGAGACTGCATTTTATGTTGTGACATTTCTTGTAGACAGCATTTTTAAAGGTTTGTTTTCTTAGTTTTGAGTTTAAAATTAAAAAGAAAGCGGCCTCTTGCCTTTAGTGACGTAATAAGTTAAGCTGTACGCTCTATAAATTAAAAATAGATAGTAATAGCAACACAAAAATAATCAGCTACAAACAGTAAGATGGCTTTTATACATTATTGTGTTACTAGCAAAAACTCATATTGTAAATTTTACTTAGGTAAACAATGCTTTTCTGTTTTTCCTGTTCCAGGAAAGGTTATACATACGTTTTGATTTGTATGTCAACATCAAACGCTCGTCACCTTTGAACCCAATTTGCGATTTTACAAAAGGCTGCCTGGCGCAATCCTGGCGCAGCTTTGTCTCATTAGACGTAACCTTTGATACATCCGAAATTAATCTACGGCAGGAGCGGTTCCGCCCCCGACTTGTGTCGTGGCGGACTTATTAATCCAGCCGTTCGCTTCGGGGCTGATAAAGGTATCTTCCTGCCAGCTTTCGCTGTAAAACCGCTATCGCGCAGCCGAGTGACATGGTGAACACAACAACATTGTGCCCTTGTATGCGATTCTATCTATGTGCGCTTACACCTCCAGATTCTAAAGCAGACACGAACAAAGATCTAAGTTCTATGTGCAGAACAATGGGAAACATTTAGGGGGCGCTCCAGAGATAGCGGTCTTTGTGCTATCGCTGCTAGGAGGCGCGAGTTTCTTCAGACAGAATAAGCGTGTCTAGCGTTGTGCAGGTTACTTCTCACAACGAACAATAAAGCAGGCTGAAATAAGGAGAAAGAAGGTTCACGCCCACATTGACACCAAAGGTTTTTACAATGAAGCAGTGTGTCGAACGTAACGCTTTTAGACATCACTGCGGGAAACGACACAGCACATTTGGTCGTTTCAAGCAACATTATATTACAAAACAGAATTTGCAAATTAAATTTAGGCTTAAAATTTCAGTTTTAACGTTAATGTTATAAATAAAAATGATTGCTGCATGATTCTGTAATGGTAACATTATTTCACCTCACATTAAAAAAATACGCAGTGAGAATTACTTGAAATTAAATGAATAATAGGGTGATCTAAAAGAGTTCTTATTTTTTTATACAAAAATTGGTTATTTAAAGTAAAAAACTAAAAATTAAAATAAATGTTATTGTGTTGTATAGTAAAGGGTGATACAAATTAAGTTTTAGGGTGTTTTCCAGAATAATACACCAAACATTAGCTACTATTGCTATCAGTGTAAAGTACAGATTTGGCAGTCGTGTATAAAATATGATGTCGGCCAAATGCTCCGTAGAATTCTGCTAACATGTGACTATTCTTTTAGCCAAGTTTTCCATAATTGCTTCCCGTAAATGCGGCTTTGTTTCAATCATTACACATGTGATGTTTTCTTTTAGTCTCCTAATAATGCACATTAACCATTGACAGTAACAGCATAGCCAGGTTCGTCTTTAAAAAGTATGAGTAATTGATTCTTTCAGACCCCAATCGCCATCAAACAGTGTATTCTTGTCTTTTTCGTGAATAGTACGTATATTTTTACTACCCCAAATGCGATAACTTCGACTATTCACAAAGCCATTTAAAGAAAAATGAGCGACATTGGTCAATATCATGTGCATCACCCTATATCTATCTATTCATCTACGAGTCAAGTTTTCTATGCCTCATTTTTCTATTTCCTGAATGTTGCTATAATTGAGTTCGGCCAAAAGTGAATTACTGATTGGATCAGAACTGTAGGTGGGGTGGGATAATAGTTCGATTATATCGAATTCCTATAGTCTTTGTTAGGTCATTTGGGTTGTATGTGGTCTGGCACTATCTACCTGTAGTAAAGCCCTTCAAGAACCATCTCATACCTTTGCATTTTCACCAGACGCAAAGAGCAACTTTGGCTTTAAAGCTCCTGCGTTTCCTTTTTCTTGCGGCTTTTCAGTTTAAGCTCTACTTAACCTTTTGTTTTGTTGATTTAAACAAGTAATAATTTGGGGAAAGAATTGAAGATGTGGAGGATTGTCTGCATAAGTTCACCCAGTGTTCGGTTTAAAACATTTCCCTGCATCGTCTGTTAATTTTATCTAACTTCCGCAAGTTACAGCTTACTTTCCATCTATAATTCAAACTATCTTGAGAACTGTCAGGTACTTGTAACAGTATATTGCAACAGCTTGAAGTAAAGCTTCTCCATCAACCAAACAGGGGCCCTATTTGAAGACAGTTGGTACGGTATCTTAACTATCGAACTTGCAGATTATTCAAACAGCATTAGCAACCATTCGCCCTAACTTCTAGTAATATCGAAGCCCAGCCAAAATTTTAATTAAGCTATGATTTTTATTTTTTTAGAATTGGAGTCAAAACTAACTGCTCAAACAAATTTTTTTTTGTACCACCCTGATATAAAACATGTTATTCACAATTCACTAGTTACGTTTTTAATTTTAGTTTTTATAAACATGTCAGTACTGTGTTAACTAAATTACTAAAAATAATTTAATTTAAACAAATAAAACACTTTAAAAAGAATTATAAGACAAGAGAATTCAAAAAACCCAAAAACAAGGGGTGGCTCAAATTGAACGCCAGATTTAACTTCACACTTTGATAGATCATCTGTCGTTCTTCCAGAATTCAACTATAACATCAATTAAATGTCGTTTTATTTACAATTTAAATACGGCGTTCAATTTGGGCTACTCCTTTTCAATCAAACTTTTATTATCTAATTTGGAAATCCACCAGCTGTAGTTTTGGGCCAACCTGTCTCAAAGGCATTGATTTGGCCTGGTTAGAATATAAATTTTTAGTCCGAAATGTCTGTGAGATTGCTTTCAAGCGATAACAAGATGTTAATTTCAGTAGCAATAGAGGTAAGCCATTAATGAAAGAAAAACTAGTGAAGTCACGTTTAATGTTTAAGCAAGATTTCTGAAAACTTTACCGATCGTACCGGTAAAGATGCAACAACAAAATAAACGAGCTGATCAATGATAAGCAAAATATGCTTTTTAGGGTAGAATTTCTACAGTATTTCACTTAAAATTAAAGAAATGTCTACAGGCACAACAACTAATTTTATAACTGTGTAATTGAAAAATAAGGTAGCTGCACCACATCAATGCCTGCACTGTTGAAGCAAATAGAAATACTTGTAAGTATGGTAAGTACCATCGTGTTGCAAAAATAGGGTTTTACGGCAAAGTGACGCGCAACCATGTTTATTGCCAAGTTTACGTAGGCCGAGACTTATCTTGTTGTCAACGGTGTAAATACTTAATCAAAAGTAAACGTCGCGTAGTAGTATAAGTAAATAGTTGTTACGAATTAAATAAGATGACGAAAGACAGAACTTTATGACAAGAATGTAAAATAAAATATTGAGACGATCCTGGTCTGATTATCATCGAAATTAACAAATCCCTAAACCTAGGCTTGCACCATAAAGATAAAATTTAATGCAATTTCTTTGTTTACGTAAAAATATTTTAGGGAGTTTAATGCTTCGTAATATTTATAATTAAACGTAGTTTAAATTTAATTAAGAAGCGCTCTTGAAGTGTTACGCTAATTTGGCTAAAGTTCAGCATCTGCCAAAAGCATTCAAATGTATGTCTATATGAAAACGCACGTTAAACAAGTTCAGAACTAAAATACGAAGCGTTTCCAAAATCTCAAAATTTTCCTTAGCCAAAACTTTCAACCAAAGAATTTCATTCATCTTAATGTAAAATAAATGTAAAATGCTATCTCGGCATTTCAAAAACTCAAACCCTGATAAGCTTATCGAGTCGTACAAGACTTAGTGACAAAGTTGGTGTAGTTACAAACCTAAAATGATGGAAAATTAAAAAAAAAACATAGCAGACATCACAAATAAGCGATAGGGATGGGAAGCAGGCAAGCAACGAACCAGCGGAGAAATGTACACGCATGCGTTATATTAGATAGAATCTGAAGGTATTAGCATGTACGGTGGGGACGGTCTATGGGTGCAAACAGTCTAAAAAACATTGGTAGTACATACGATCGGTCCAACACGCTTTCTGTCTCCTTGAATCTGCAAAATAGCACCAAAAATCATGTCTGGTGACGTGCTACAGAAAGTCACTAAAATTGTACAGGCAGGCAAGAGCGAACAGTGCGAAAGGGCGGCTAAGTTCGTCGCTAATTGACGAAACAGGAAAAGTTCTACCTACGCGGGAGATCCGCAAATAAAGGGCGCCGCGGTACCAATTAATCGGCGGAGCAAGGGAGACCGAAAATGATCGATTTGGCCGGGCTCGAGCTGCCGCTTGCCCTCTCAACGCTTTGGCTTAATTATCACCAAGGTGATAGCCTGTGTTAGTTTCCCGTTCCTGCAGCTTTATTAAAAATAGGAAGCTCGCCCTCCGCCGGCTGCAAGAGAAAGCTCCGCGACGCCGCTATATATAGCATCCTTGAGGGCGATTTATTGATTCTCAGGACGACAAACATCCAGGCGAACGCGCGGAATGCCTGGCGCTCTCTGTGGGGCCATTTGCGAGCTTTCCGCTGAAAACGGAGAAAACTGCAAGCTTTCGCCTGAAAACGCGAGGTGGCACTGGCTTGAGGTGCGATTTCGCTTGCACTACACGTGCCTACGCTATTACAACATTACTACAGTAAATTAATTATCTGTTCATCTCGAACGCAGTGCTATCAAATTTTGATGTCTATGCGAGTCTCGCGAAAACATAAAAGCTCGACCGCCCGATCGAAACATTCTTAAAATCAAAAATAATCTCTTCCTATCCGCGCGTCTTATCTGTTTACGATTGGTTTATTTAAGGGTTTCAGATAATAGTGACCTATTTAATAAAGGCAGATTTTGCTGTAAGTCCTTCACTTCTTTTGAAATGCGTAAATACAACAAAAATTTTTATATCCTAGAAGGGGCAAATTTCTTATTAATACGAATTATACTATTTTTATTTACATAATTGAAATATTATTTTGTTATGTTTATGTTGCCACTTTTCTAGTACATGCAATTTTTCCATTATTAATAATTGTTTCTCAAAACAGATAAGATTTCAAGTTTCTTTTGTAATGAATAATTACTTACCGTCGATATAAATAGCGTTTATCAACAGTCAATTTACAGATAAGCAGGTGCATTTTCCTTCATCAAGGCAGGCAAGTAAGGCTTCGAAATTATGAGGAATCAAAGTTAAATTTGAACTAGACGGCGTTCGAGATAAACTCCGGAAAAGCGCGGGGCTTACCTTTCGCTGGCGATGGATGAGTTCCTCGACATGGACTTCGGAGACATTTCGAAGTCGCTGTCGGATCTGTAGAGGAAGCTCTCCCTTCGTTGGGGGAGATTCTGCAGAACCAATCCCGCCGATGGCGACGCCGCCCCGTCCAGGGGGCTTCTTCCGGGACTAGCGCCATTTTCCACGTCAAAGCTGCAAGGAGAAAAACTTTAAGATTGAGATTACACCAGAAGGATGGTGGGGTGGGGGGGAATTTAAAGCTTAAGCTGCGCACATTTCTCGCATACGCAGCACGTCCGGGAGGCCTAGGCGCCTGGGGATGAAATCCGAGTTTCTTCGGAACGTCACGAATTTGACGCCCCGCTTGGATGTCAGGTTGATCGGCATTTTGGCGAGGTACCGCGAGGCGCCCTACCGATTTGCAGGAGGTACGTAGAGCACTAATGTTTGCATCATATACAGATACTCCTAATCGGGCAATTATCGCGAGATACGTTATCATTTTATGTTATTTAAAATGGGAGTTACATTAGAACGGGATCTTGTCTGCAGGCGAGTTCACGGCGGAAAGAGCAATAGCCACTTTTATTTTTGTTTGCTCGCATCGAATGCGACACATTTTCAGTTCGCGCTGCAAACTGCTATGCGCTGAAATGTAGGCGAAAGCTCCTCTGATGGTATTTTCGGATACAATCCTTCTACGTGCTGAATACGGAGCATAAATAGCGCCAACCTGGAAAGTGTGAAGCTGCTCAGGGGAGCGTGAAAAATTATACTGCTTCGAGAAGCGCAAAGTTGGCTAGATCTAGCGGCGCGGCGCGGGTTCAGCAGGCAAAATGAATACGATTATCTTGGTGGCAGGTTCACGGTCTACAAATGCGCGATCGCAGTGTGGATCAGATGCTCCGTTACTAACTAGTACGCGTAATTTCCTTGAAAATGGCTGCGAAATTCTGGCTGCAAGCAGGCGCCACACTCCGAGACTCAAAAGCCACTTGACTGCGTAATCTCATCTTTGCTTCAAACGTAGATAATGCGACAATGGTGCGTGTATCACATCGCGCTAAATTCAGCAAAACACCACTGCAATTTGTTACCTTATGAGACCTTATGTAGTGTTGTGAACTGTTTGGTCAAATAAAACGTAACTGAAAGGATAACAGTTCCACTACTGAAAGTAGTACAACTTTCCAGTCTAATTTCGGGAAATTAATTTTAATTATATACAAAGAAAAAATCTACCAAGATGTAGAAGAATAAGTTTAAGAAAAAATATATAAAAATAAACAGAAGACATCAGCTATTCCCGAGAAAAAATAGAAAATGGAATTAAAACAAAGAATATATTATTAAGCACAGTAAAATAGCACTACTACAGCATCTGTGAAGAAACAAAATGTTGATGAAGATACCAGTAAGTATAGAAATTATATGCATACATAGATACATACAAGTATTTCTATCACAGATTGTAGGGCTTGAAGTCAGCCACTTTTCTCACACTTTTTTTCTATCTGGTCCTTGGTTTTCCCACTCTATTTTTTCCTTCCAGTTTATTATGGCATTTTGCTTCTCCCAGGTATCCTAATTGCTTTTCTTGTATAATTTCTTTCGCTGACTTTACTCGTAACTGCTCTTCTGCATATTATATTGCTGATCTTGCCTCGTCCTGTTTTTCCTTCAATTTTGTCATTTTTGTACTTGTTAACCTCCACGTTCGTTCTTTTTGATATTTCCGCTGTTCCTATGGAGATGTTTTTTACAGCGTTAAAATCTGTACTTAGATTTTATTTCGTCGTCTATTTTTCCATTGCTACTGATATGCGTTTTCATTTTTTAAATTTGTTAGCTTGCTCTATATGTTATTATTATACATCCTTTCTATTAGTATATTCAAGTCACCACGTAGCCTCCTCTCTTTATTTCTGGTAGGATGATAATGTTATCCGCGTATTTAGGCACTTGCACCATTTCCATTTTTCAACGCCTATGTTATATTTTGTTGTTTCTTTTTTGCTTTCTTTCACTATTTCGTCCATGATTAGTGTGAGCCATATCAAATTCAACATATATCCCTACCTTAAGCTTTTAGTTTTAAAAACTTCAGAATCTTCATTTATTATTCTTACTAGATTAAATATAATAGAAACTAATAGTAAAAAATAATAATGCGAAGATGCTAGTAGTGGTGTCAAATTGGATTATCCTAAAAATATGTTTTTGAAGTATAAATAAAGTCTATGAATTAAAATTCGTTCATATATGTTCCTTAAACTGAAGAAACTACTGAAAGAAAAGCGGTTTTATGCAAAAATGCTTTCCCCAAGCAGAAGAAAGCTGAACAGAGAACATTAACAGACAGAAAGCCGCTGGTATCCATACATATACAGGGGATTGTATTAAAGAATGCAGAGGTACATATAATAAACTTTTTATTCTTTATTATGTGTTGTCATTATTTTTTACAGGCTTCGTAAATCAAGAAAGGGTCAAAAGTGAAAATCTGGATGGCTGCAAACGATTTATAAAGGGATGTCTTACGTAAGCCTATAAAGCTAAAAGATAATAGGAGAGGACAATTTTAATAACTACAAAATTATAAAAATAAAATAAAAAGTTGTAGCTCAAGAAATTGCAAAAAGGAAAGTTTAGTTTAGTGCAATAGCCTATTCGTAGGGCCGAAATAAGCCAACGATTCTTTTCATAAATTTTAACTTTATTAAGCTACAAGTGACAATAAATTTTCTTTTTATGAGATAAAATTGGACATAAAATTAGTCAGAGCAAAAGCCAAAATCGAAAATTCCAACCCAAAAACTATACTAGAATTAAGAGTAGAACGTTGAGGTTTTGGTAGAATAGTTGCTATAGAAATATGCCAAGAAAATTTCATAGGGCCTCTTCAAATTTATTGAATAATAAAAGAATGTTTGTATTATTTGTTTTGTTTTTATATTATAATTCGTTTTGTGCATTTGCCGATATGTCTGGCAAGATAAAGAATTCTCCTATTACGTTAACTTTACCTACAGCTATATTTACTTCTATTCTTTTCTATAATTTATTTTGTTATCCTACTATTTTAGATATCAATGTGTAACATTAAAGTATAAAAAGACAAAACTAAAAAGTTTTAAATCAAAGATAATCTGCAAAATTATTGCTATATACCAAAACTTATAAGAACTTATAAGAAAACATAGAGTTAGGATTAATTTAAACAAATATTATCATAATGAAATTAAGAAACTATCATAAGGTAACTGTAATATATGCTGTAAACAAAAAGATACAAAAATACTAATAAACTAAGGACGTTATAGCAGTCAACAAAATATTACCACTAAAAATTAATTTAAAGCCCAGAAAATAGACAAGGTAAAATAAAAACGAATGCAGGCAGCTAATTAAAACACATTAATATAAATTAACATATTAAAAAAGGTGTAAAGAACATAATTAAGTACAAAGTTGTGGAAAATAGGGATAAGCTAGGGTTTGGAAGTAGCAGTTAATTGTACGCATCCATTTTGTGTATTAGTCTATTGTGTATTAACTTATGCAAGTTGTAATATTTGTTTATTTAAATTTAAGTTTTCAATTTTAGAATTTTGTTAGTTATCCCAGCAAATTTATTTAATTTATTTTTACAATTACATTTGTTTTGTACTGTTCTTTCTCTGGAAATGTTTAATTTGTTTTAATGAAATACAATGTGTAAATGGGCCAGAATAACGAAAAAAGTAAAATAAATGAGTTAGAAAAAGTCTTCGTAAAGGTTTAAAGTCTGCGAAATTTAACGAAATTTATCTTTATATAGTAAAACTACAGAACCGTAAGTTTTATTTTAAAGTGTCTTCAAAAAGGTGTCAGCCAAGCGGTGTCCCTTATTTTTGATGCACTATTAAAGACATATTTCGAAATTCTTAATCTATTGCATTTTGTAGGATTTACAAGTACCTAGAAAGCGATGTTTGGAAACCAAAATATTGAGACATCCCCATAGGAAAAATTGAGCCAAACTCTGCTGTGTGGTCTGTATCTCCATCCTTTTCTAGTAGGAGAGTATCGGGATTCAATACGAAAAGTTATCGATCGGAAGTGACAGGAAATAATGAATTTTCATCGCAAAAAGTAAAAGTCAATGACCCCACCATACAACTAATGTTGGCATGTTCCCGTAGAGAAGATTTTTGTGAATATCTTAGTTTATTATCACTCCGTTAACGAAAATTTGGTAAACGCATTCAAACAAGTAACAATGCGCTTCGTGGGTAAGGAAAACAACATGTTTGATGTTTCCATAGATTTTCAGGCCATTTCACGAATCACGTTCGAAAGGTTTCCATATAATATCTATCTTATAAAGACAAAAAAAAAGTATTGGTGCTAAATTCACCGTATAGTAGGGATAGAAAAGTGAAGAGCATATTTATGCCACAACAGACGTCTTACTGCATCGGTGCTCCGAAATCTTGCTCCTCCCCTTGTCACTACAGAACCAGTATTAAAGTTCCCTGCCTGCAACAACACTGATTTTGGATTCAAGAACGGATGTACAAAGCGCAAGTTGAGAGAGCTTCCGAAAAGTACGTTGTGCATCCACAACATCCAAACATACGCTTCGACACGTCGTTCATCCGCAACGTTGAATACTAAAAGCTCTTCTAAGCAAAACTTCCCAACTACCTACGTCTAATAATCAGTTTACCCATCTCCAGACTACCCTTCTCTTTTTAACTTACTTTTGAAATTGGAGAGGGAGTTTTGCTCTACGCTACAAATGCCTGTGGGAATCTAGTAGTGCTCGTGTTAACGTTTTGTAGAATCTTCCCATTCAGAGCAGCCCATCGAACAACCGAAATACCTCAAAAAGTATACGCAAGTTTCCAATGATCTTGATAATGTTGTAGTCACACTTCTGGCGGAATGGGATTGCACTTTTGTCATTCCCACATACATTGTACAAAGTGTGCTCTAATAAAGAATGTGGAGCAGCTCTAAAAAATTCTTGGAAACGAGTGCATTCGCCTGCGCAGAATAATTAAAATAATCCAAACAACGCTGTTGGCAAACGAAAACTTTTTAAAGTTGCATCAACAGCTTTTTTACAGTCTTATACTCAGCACACCAATTCAATATTCTCCAAAAAAGCAAAATGTGTACTAAATAAATCTATAATTTCATTTCTTTAATACCTGGCATTGAAAGAAACTTAAAGTAGCATTTGAAAATATTAAGAAGTACTCATCCAAGGTACTTATAAGAAAAAAACTAATAAAATAAAAAGATCGTAAGGAATACTGTGCCGTGATTACAGCACTTACGATTTCGATAATAAAACTAAGTTTGGTCCTGAAGACTTTGGTGTTTCTAATGAATTATATTGCGGAATGCATATAGAAGATACTGAAGGGAGTATGGTCATAAAGAACTATACCTCCGCAATGGGTATGTAAGTGCCCACAAAGTCCAGCAAAATTCACCAATAAATTCTATTTCCGATGTTTCTTAACAACCCCAATGTACGCTCAATAAATTCTTTAATAACGAAGTTATTCTAAATAAACTTTTACAAATTTTTCTTACGGGGGTTCTCATCAAGCTCGACCAAAAAATCGATTTTTTTTTCATTTTTTGATAGCTCATTATTGAAGAATACACCCCCAAACGGCTTGGTGGAAGTCAATTTTATAAAAAAGTTACTTGCATTATACGGGACCCACTTTTTTACACTAAAATAGAATTTGCGCTGAAGTGCGTATTATTAAGTCATTCTTTAAATGCGTTTCCTGAAAATTGGCCGTTACTGTAAGTCAAAAACTACTGAACGAACCCCATTTTTTTCAATTTTAAATTGGATTAAATGTATTGGAGGTTATACCTACGTGCAGATAGTTGTTGCCGTTTTTGTCCGTCATTTTTTAAATTTTCGACTTTTTATTGATATTGGTATAATCTCCAACAAATATATATTTTTAAAAAAAATTGAATTTTTGATTGCAGATAATTTTTGAAGCGCTTGTGTGGGCCTATTGGGACACTTTTTTATCAAACTAATTTTCATGGCATAATTATTTACTAAAAAAGTTTTAAAGTACTTTAAGACTTGTTAAACATGTATCAAAAAACTTGAGTAGTTCATTTCTTCCGTCTATAAAAAAAATCAAGAAAATCACCTTATTTTCGAGTCGCTTAATGAGAACCTCTCCTTAATCTGGTTTTTCTTGTATGTCATTCTAAATGAGCAAGTATTTGTCCTTTTTGTTATAGAACTTTTAATGGTTCTATTAAATGTACAATATTCAAACCAAAAGGTTGCCATAGATAAAAATAATAAGTAGGCTTATAAAAGGTAAAAGATCAATAAAAAATATATGCTTCTCTGTTCGTTTATCCATATGTAAGATAACTTAAAGGCAATTTAATCTGTAAGTATTTAATACAACAAAGATTTATACTACATGGTGATCAAGATTGAACGTTTTTAGGTTTACACTTAAACAGTTAAGCGGGTAACTGTGGTACGGACGGATAAGGGTTCATTCCTGAAGCTCCCTGATGCCTGGCGGATGGCCTACTCAGTCACTAAAAATAATTGAGTACCTGCGTTCACTTCGAACAAAGGATAACAATGCGGTTGTCTAAGGCGCAGTGTTCGCCACATCGCCTCGTATCAGAGATGGTGCGCGACCTTACCATTATTTGATTGGTATCTATACACATGGCAAAATCATCATGACATAGTATACTGTGTACCAAATCATTAATGTCATTCAACTTTGTTACGAAAACAGACGATTACTTACGAATAAGAGTAAGAAACTTTGATCATTGCTTAGATGCAATAATGTAGTGAGTGTAGAGTTCCTGGTCCAGCACAAAGTTTAAAACAAGTAGTATACTTGACAAAGCAAGAGTTCAGTCAACGCAACGGTAGTTCAAGTGATAGGTAATATTGATCTAGTGAGTAATAGTGCAGGAAGAACCAATTAAGTCAGATCGCCGCCATTCGCAGCATCTGAATCTTTCATAGTGCACTACGCAAAGCATTTTAACAAAGAATCTGTATTTACGTGTAAAATTTAAAAACATAAAAAACAAGCCAACATAAACGTCGTAGATTTGTAAAATAAGTTTTACAAAAAAACTCACATTGAGCGATGAATGAAAACTTATTGTTATCGTTAAAATTGTCGCATCTGGGGTAGTAAAAATCTACGTGTTATTCACAAAAACGAATGCATCCAAAAATGCACTGTTTGGTGTGTATCGTGAGCGGAAGGAATAATTGGCCCGTACTTTATTGAAGACGAAGCTGACAAAGCTACTACCGTTAATGGTTACACTGTCGAGAGATAATAAACAACTTTTTTTAATGAAACCAACGATTTCAACTTGAATAATTATGTGGTTTCAACAAGATGGAGCCGCATGTTACACAGTAGGTGAACATTCACTTTACTTGAAACCACTGTCTTGCGATCTAATCCCATTAGACTTTTCCTGCAGGTTTTTAAGTCAACGAAACCTACGGTTTCAGGGCTAAAAAAGAACATCAGACTTGTAATTGTAGAAACAGAGCCGCATTTAGAGGAAGGCTTTATGAAAAACTTTGCTACAAAAGTGGTCGCAAAGTCGTGGAGGTATTTAGTCGATACCATATTTCAAACGTAACAACCAAGTGTATATTTTACACCGACAGCTATAAAATTCGGATTGTTCCAATATTTTGTTTTTTATTCAGGAAAAACGTCATGAAGTTCAATTTGGATCACCCTCTAAAAGTATACCCATATTTCTATGGTATCTGTAGATTTATTTCATTATAAGTGCCCAGTAGCCATCAACCTTAGAACCCCTACTGATGTCTATTCGGTAGATCCACATTTGCGCCGTTAATTAAGATAAAGAGTAATTCTCTTTTAAGGAACACTTCTAAATACTTAATTCGTAACGTCTCGCAAAGCACAAGCATTAATTAAAAGAAAACTGGCGTACTGGATGGAGGCCCTGCTGGGGCCAAACTGGCGCCGAAAACCCAGAAAGCATAAAGCGCGGAATAGTGGGACATAAAACAAAGCCCATACAAGGGCGCCGTGAAAATTTTATTAGGATAAGGTCTCAGAGCAACGAACGCGCGCCCGTAGTGTCGGACAAACCCCATTTCCCACCTGAGCGTCGTCCATTCACCGAAACAAGCGACCGGAAAGGCCCGCTTGAATAAATAAGCGACTCGTTACGCGGACGCTTTCGCGCTTCGGCCGAGCGCCCGTCTTTGGCCCCGTCAATAAAATAATGGGGAACGGCTGTTGGGCGCGATCAAAGCGAGGATCCGTTGGTGATAGCGGAAACTGGAAATTAAAAGGGTTTTCGGCGCGCACGCTGCCTGCTTATTGATCCTTTGATTCGAATCGTACATTTCCACCTGCATATGTGCCCGCGGAGCTCGACAGAGAATAATGGCGCGCCGTGCAGTTGGCGTTATTAAACTGGCATTACTTTTGGACCAGCATACATTTTGCGTACTTGTCGATTGCACTCACGTATGTATGTCGGTGGCTCGTGAAATTACAATCAGATTCGTGCTGAAACAGCAGTATCTCGCATGATATTGGTGATTTACATATGAGAACTTATAGTAGAGAGCTTTAAGGCAAAACCCGAATCATTTCCTTGAAATTAGAAAGGATAAATCGTTTTTAACTGAACACGAATTCATAATTATATGCGATCTAACTGAAAGGTTGAAAAAGCAAGAGACGATAAGGTTATGCAAAGATCTAAAAATAATATAATAAATGATTTATCCAAATGAACAGAGAAAACAAATATAAAATTGCAAATACATTTTTTGAACACAAGCATGTCCATAAATACATATATGAAAAGAAGCAGCCGTATGGCGCAAATTGATTATTTTTTAATACTAATTAGATAAGATGCAAAACTGAAGCTAAAAGATGTTAGAGTATACAGACCCGAGTGTGGTACTGATCACGATCTGGTAGTAGAAAAACGTATTTGTATGGGACAAAGAACAAACCATTAGAAATTAAATTAAATTCAGAAGAACTACAAGAAATAAAAAAGGGCCATGAGAAAAGCACAAGAAAATTAATCAGACTTGTCTTGAAGAACGATTCAACCCAGCATTAGACGGTACACCCACAGAACTATAGAACATGTGATGAAATGTGTATATACAGTGGCATAAGAAGCTTTAGGACGAAAGGATAATGTAAAAAGTTCAAAAAGTAAATAAGAAATCAGCAAACTCATAAAAACTAAAAAATTCTTAAACTGACCAACAAATAAAATACAACAAATCAAAGTAAACAATGTAAAACTTCGACAGGCAGTACGGGAAAAAATAAAAAGAAAAGTGAACAATAAAATAATATTTGCATATATATATATATATATATATATATATATATATATATATATAATAATAATAAATAATAAGGCTTTCCATTCTATAAGAATATAGCCACTTCTTTCCGAAGTTTACTAATCCATTTCGTGGGGTGGATTAGTCCCCTTTTTGCTTCGTACGCTTAACTTCTTATAGTTTCTGGTGCATATATATATATATATATATATATATATATATATATATATATATATATATATATATATATATATATATATATAAACACACTGGGTGCGGGGCGGTGTGGCAAGCACCGCGCCTAAGACAACCGCCATTATTACCCCTTGTTCGAATGCAGGTACTCAATTATTTTTAGTGACTGAGTAGGCCACCCGCCAGGCATCAGAGAGCACCGGGAATTGAACCCGGGTCCATCAGCATCACAGTCCGCCCCTCAACCACGGGACCACGCTGGCTTACTATAAGAAAATAGAAGTCAATATATGAGAGAAGAAACGCAGAAAGTATAGAACACACAGAACCAAAAATAAACGCACAAAAGGTTAGAAAAGCTATAAAGAAATCCAAGGATAATAGAGTATCAAGACTGGGAGGAGTAAAAAAGAAGGCTATGGAAATATGGAGGAGAAAATCTAATTCAAATACTGATAAAGATATTTCAGAAAATTGAAAAAGAACAAATGCCATTAGAATAGACCACATTATATATCACCGATATTTAAAAAATTATAGAGCGTTTTTTTATCTATAGCTAGAATACTTGGAAGAGTAATTAAATGTAAAATAAAGTGATCTTAGCAAAAAAAAACCGGATATGCAATATATGATAGAAATACCACGAGAAAAATTTGGAAAAACTGAAATGAAAATATATTTTCACATAACAAAGTGTATGTGTAAGACAAGAACAAAGACGCCACATCATTGAATACTGCAATACTTTCAAACATCTAAGATTAATTGTAATAATAAACAATAGAGGAAGATATAAATAATAGAATCATAATGGAGAAAACGGTAACAAAAGCACTATACGGAATTATATGGAGGTAAAGGCCAACAAAATGAAGAAAATATTTATAGAAGCATTGTACAAAATATAGTATTTTATAACGAAGAAACTATTACTACGAAAATTAAAATCAAGATAAGATCAACAAAATTAGACTCCGTGATAAAAAACCTACAAATTACAAGAGAAGTTAAGTAGTGCGTAAAGAAATATGGCAGGAAATGGGAATAAAATTGTCAGCTACCAGGAATTTGAAAAATCGCATCTTAAAATGGTATGGACATATAGAAAGAACATCGAAGATGGCCGAAGAACATACTACGTTGGACACAAGAAGCAAAATAACAAAGGAGAAATTAAAAACATTCGTAAACAATATCGTGGAATAGAGAAATTTAAAAATCTAAGACTTGAAAAATAGACTATGGAAGCTAACGATAACAACCCAATAGAGGAAAAAGTTAAAAAGAAAAAAAGATAAACTAGACCCCTCCTTATGTCTTGGTATTGCGTTTTGTTGGAAAACTCATGGTAGTTTTTTAAACATTGTCACCGAAAATAAATTTACCAAACTTTCCAAATGACTTTTTGGCATATTATATAGTATATTGGGACTTAGAACAATATATGCATAATATAGTACTTTTTATTAGTTCTATGAGATAATGTGGTAAGGAAGGTGTGGGGAGAATGCACTCATTAGCAGATTCACACGAATTGATGCACTAACGTATTAGTTGATTGGGCTACTTCTCTAAGGAGAGATGTAAAACATTAGTTAGGATGTGTCTTAAGCTTTCTCAATAGAAAATGACCCCTTTGGCAATTTTTGTGTTAGCTAACATTCGTAACGTTTTAGACTGAAATTGTTGGACGATGTTAATATTGGACAAGCAATATTGCAACCCCAGAGTTCTAGACCCTATGCCCATCTGTGTTTTCTTGCAGTTTTATATAATAATACCTTATTCTATAATGACAGCGAAGATTTCCTACTGAATAACCAATACATCTTTCAGTTTCCAGTTCCTTCCTTTTCTTGATTGTTTCTCCCACGCGAGTTTGATATCTAAATATAGTCTTAGGTATTTTGCTTCTTGAGGAGGGGGATTTGTGCACTTTTGATATCAGTGAACACTGCGCCTCCACTTATTAAAAATTTTTCATATACAGATTTTATTGCATTGATACAAATTCTCCATTTATTTAGTTAATTTTCAAAAATAGTTAGATGGTGTTGCGCGTTTTTCAGATGCGCTGTTTTGATAAACGACAACTGCTAATACATTAGTGTAATCAGCGAACGTTTCTGTAGTTATCCATTGAGTATTTAATAAGTTAGTCTTGAAAAACAAGTACAGCAAACAATCCTAGAACATTTTTTTGAGAAACTCCTGAAATAATTGGATATACCTCTGACACTTTATTGTTCAATTAGATTTAAAAGGAAAAAGTTAAGGATTTGAAAATAATGATACGGTAATGCTTGCTCAATTATGTGAAGACCTGTGTCTCAGATTTTGCCAAATGCCTATTGCGAATCCATGAAAACAACTAAACACAAATGTCTTGCTTCTAATACTTTATTTATGACGTTTATAAATGATAGTGTTGTATCGTTGGGTATTACTTTCTGAATAAAATAATAGTTTTCCAGTATTTATAACATAAAGAAAAAGAACTTGATTGGTCTATATAATGATACTTTATGTGGAGGTTTTCTCTCTTTCAAAATTAATATAATTTATGCGAATGTAAGTTGAAACAACCAATACATAGTTAGAAAGGATCTACTTTCTTTCGATAACTCACATAGTATTTTGGTTGTTATAAGATCATAACTTAGGTTTCTATTTTTGTTTGTACATTTTATTTCTTTTTAAACACCTTAGGATTTAAAATTTGTTATTGGTAGTGATAATTGCAGAAGAGCTTCAAAAAATTGTTCATTTTCTATGTCTTGTGTAAAGCTAGGTAATAGTTAGGTATTGTGCAAAAAGATCAGATTCCTCCCTGCGCGTTTTGACCACATAGCAATATTAATTATAAGGTACAGGTACATAAAGTTTTAGCTGCCTAAGTTTACTTAATAATCGTGGAATTGATAATGCAACTGGCGCACAATCTGACGCAAGATCGAAACCAGATTGTATATTGACATATTTGTAGTTAAACCTATAATAATATAAAAGTCTAACAGGTCAGATATTTTTTCGGCATCAGTCGATCAGTATGTGGGTTAACCCGTCGCATAGGTCGAGTAGTTCTTTTCGATAATGAGGTTTAGTCCCCTACTCTCGTTGCACTTAGTTTAGATTCCTAATTTGTATGCTTAGAGTTGTAACCACCACATGTTATGAAATTATGACCAAAGGTTTCTAAAAATAGCTTTAAAAGTCCCTTGGTTATTTATTGTGGGTGATAAACAGCAGAGATTTTTAGGAGATTGAGTATTTGCTGTCTATAAAAAATATTTTTTTAGTAAAAGTAGACGGGCTTGCCCGCGTCCTAGGCTGACAATTTTTCACCCGCCTTCCCTCAAATTTTTGCAAGGTGGGAACGTGGAACAATTTATTTACATATTATAACAATGCGATAAGTCAATCCTAAAGATAGGCAACCAAACGTGCGCTCAGAGCTCAACCACGCCACATTTTATATCAGCTGTTTTGTTTACTTTACGTTCGAATGCATCGACATTGAAATCGAAGATATTCCCGACAATAAAACCTTCGTGTGCCAGTTCATTGATAGTCTCTACCAGTACTGTGCGGTGTAAATGCCTTATAACAGACCATATAAAGGGTCTGTCTTTTCTCTGGTGAATATTTTGACTGTGCTATTAATCAAATTTCGTGGCATATTGTTCTTTTTCAATAAAGCTCTTTCGTATCTTAATCGTTTTTTTATTGAATCACCCAGTGGACAAATATTAGAGATGGTTTTATGTGTATCAGATATTTTTGACTCTTTGAGCTTCTTATGAGGAATCAAGAGGTGCGTTTCTTGATTTGATTTCCAACCATCGTTATTTGGTCGTTTTCTCTTGTGTGGTCTAACTTCTTACCAAACACTTCTATTTCTTTATCCATCATCACCATCAGTTGATAAACATGCATTGTTTGTTACAGAAATTTCAAAAAGTGTTTGTATTGTTTGATGATACAAATGTTTGTTTACTTGATGAGATTTTTGATGATTTAATATATTATAAGCTTGGTTATTGCATTTTCGAAACACTGTGGCTGCATATTATTTATTAAGTTGACTTAATTACCGTCTTGTTTGGTACATTATATAAATTACCCAGAATTTTTTCTCCTGCCATATCTAGAATACCGGCTGGCAGTATGTTTATTTTCACTTTTGGCCTCTTTGTTATGTCCATGTAATATTCACTGTAACGTATAATCCATTATTAGACTATATCTCTTAGTTCAAATGGTCACTGATATCACTCGTTTAGATTTAGGTCCACATTCGATCGCGTCTCAAGCTAAACTATTGGTTCATCTAAACTACAATCTTGCCAGATAAAAATGATAGTTTCCCATTGTTGCTTAATGGTAAAAAATTATCTAAAAATAGGGTTTACAATATTCATTCTTGATGCATCTCCTTAGCAGATGCTTGGTCCTTTTCAGTATTATTGCTTTTAAGTGATGAGTAAGAAATTTGATTTTCCGTCGTTTTAACCCACAAAGTTTAATCGATTATCCCTTTAAAAGATTTTTTTGATAAAAGGTTAAATCAGAGAATTAGGATCGTCACTGTATTAAGACGTTAGTTTTCGATTGTAGCAGTAAACCAGACAACTGCCTTGTTGAGAGATGTATTGCCTTTATTCAACAGTGGCATCAACCAGTTTTCCAAAAATGTCAGCCTACTAAACGTAGACAAATGGAAAGTTGCTATGTTGTTAAAGATGGAATTTAAGGCTTTCTTGCATTCCAATACAAAAATTTTCGCTAAGATACTGGTGCTGCTGAAACTTGCAAAGCTTACACTTTGGCTTGTTATGGAGAATTTCCCTACTGTTCATGGTAAGCTCTAAAGTTGCACGTGTGGTAGACTTGCAGGAGTTGCGCTGGAAACCTCTAACTCGATTTTCAGGTACTATCTTTTAACGTTCTGTTGTATATCGTCATTTTACAGTCATAATCAACGAGGTTCTTGAACATTCCACAAATAAAATAACTGCTCATATTTGCTGAACGCATTATTTGCTACTGTTACTTCCTAGAAGCAAACTACGGCAAGTACGCGCACCCTTTCTTTAAACAATTCTCTAAAAGTTCCCCTCTTTGTTGGCGCAGAAATTATCATGGCCCGATGCGCAGTTTATTTGTTGAGAATTAATAAAATATTTCGCGGGCTAATGAACAAGCCTGCGTTATTTGGAAAGCAAATGTTAACTAAACGTTATTTCGTTTTAATTCTACATTTCCAAATCGCAATATTTGAGAAACGATTTTACGATCAAACTGTGTGGACAAACGTATACACGTGTTTTTATTTGCATTTTCTGTGTGTACAATTTTTATTTGCGTTTTTTATGGTTACTAATGATTGATTTGTAAAGCAAAGCTTTGAACTTTAAAGTAACGATATTAATAAAAACATATACTTGTAGCAATAAACAAATTTATGAATTAATAATCAAAATAAGATTTCTGTTTTACCAATTTTAACTTCATGGTCCCATTTAGATACAACAATTGTATAAAATTATGGTGGGGGCTAAAAAATCAAAAAGTCTTATTGTCTTCATAAAATAACATAAACCCCTGCTATATTGCCTAAAGACGCAGCAGTTTATGTAGTAAAAAATATACAGGATACTTAAAATCCAACAAATCTGTAAAGTTTTGAGTATTTAAACTAATTCATTCTAATGTAACGAGTAAATATTTGTACGATGAGTAGCAATTTCGGAAAGTAGTTCTTATGGAAATGTCAAACCAGTTAGTGTGTTTAAATAAAATTTATTTAGCAACCGTTGGTTATATTTACTTAATGTTTGTAATGTATTTTAACTTATCCTCGTCCTAATGGTTATGAATTACTGCGGTAAGAAATCAACATAAAATGATCCTCCTTTAGGTAACGAGTTCCAATTAAACAATTTCTTATTTGTTTCATTCGTTAATAAATAATCGTCTTAAAGCTATGAAAATGGTTTTAAGTTTTTTTTCTAGCGTTCTCATCGGCATTATTCGTTAGCAAAATGTTCTGGAAAAAACTATTCTTCTTCTTCTTCTCGTGCTATCCGTTTCGGATGTTCGCGATCAATGTGGCGATTTTTATTTTATTAACAGCTGCTCGAAAAGTCCAGTGGTCGTCATCGAAAACCAAGATCTTAAGTTTTGAGCCATGAAATGCGTGGTCTTCCAGGTCCCCGCTTTCCTTCTACTTTGCCTTAGTATTTGTTGAAGTAAGCCGTAACGTTCTTCATTTCTGCTAATGTGTCCAAGATATTGTAATTTCCTGATTTTAACTGTATTTATTACTTCAGTTGTTTTGTTAACTCTGCGTAAAACTTCCACATTTGTCACATGATCAACCCATGGTATTCTCAATAAACGTCTATATAGCCACATTTCGAATGCCTCTAACTTTTCATTGTAGCTGCAGTCAACGTCAGGACTCTACTCCGTATAACAAGACTGAGAATACGTAACACCTTAACAGTCTTATTTTTAACTCGATATTTAAATCTCGGTTTTGAATAGTTTTGCATTCTAATATATGAGCTTCTGGCTTTTCTATTCTACACTTGATCTCTACTGAATGATCCCACTGATCATTGACTGAGGTGCCTAGATAGATAATTGATTTTACTCTTTCAATCTTTTCGCCGTTTATTATTAAGGGTTCAGGTGGAATATTGTTTTACTTATAACCATATATTTGGTTTTCTTTGCATTTAACTTTAACCCGTACTGTTGACTGATAGTCATGATGTTAGTCATAATATCTTGCAAGCCTTTTAAATTGTCCGCGAATATGACTGTGTCGTCCGCGTACCTTATGTTATTCAACTTTACTCCGTTTACTGAAATGCCTTCTGTCGCATCTTGCAGAGCTTCGTTAAATATTTGTTCCGAGTAGACGTTGAACAACAAAGGCGATAGAATGCAACCTTGTCTCACTCCGCGTCTTATTTCTACATCATCTGACAGCTCTCCTTCAATTTTGATGTTTGCAGATTGATTCCAATACAAATTAATTATAATTCGAAGATCTTTGTCGTCAATACCAGTGTTTTCAGTATTTGTATGAGTTTATCATGTTTAACGCTGTCAAATGCTTTATGATAATCTATAAAGCATGTATAGATATCAATGTTAACATCTCTGCAACGTTGAAATAATACTTGTAGAGCAAATAGCGCTTCTCTTGTGCCTAGGGCATTACGAAATCCAAATTGGGTTTGGCTCAATTGTTCTTCACAAAGTCTGAAGATGCGTTTATGTATTATTTTCAAAAACATTTTTAGTAGGTGGCTCATGAGACTAATCAATCGGTAGTCGCTACAACATTTGGCACTAGATTTTTTTGGTATAGCAATAAACGTGGTTTAAGCCATTCTTTCGGTATTTGACCCGTATCATAAATGTAATTATATATACTAGTTAACCAGTTTATTGCATCGTCATCTAATAATTTACAAAATTCTGAATGGATTCCGTCCGGGCCTGCTGTTTTACCTACTTTCATTTGTTTTATCACTGCCGCACTTCATCTTTCATAATGTCCGGGCCCGTGGTGCATGGCTCTGATTTTATGACTTTTCGCTGTTTATCCTCAAAAGTTCTTTAACGTATTTCTTCCATACTTCTAGTCTTGTTATTTTGTCTACTATTCTTAAACAATACAAAAGTATAGTTTTGGTAAAAAGTAACATTTTTGATCTTAAAAACATTAAATTAAAAATTTAAAATTTGTTTATTACTTATTAGTAACAGAAGGTCTACGCTGCTTATGGCCCTGAAATTTCGGTTTTAATAGATTATTGCACTAGTTAGAACCTTAAGTCTCGAAAACTGATAACATTTTTAAAACCAAAGACAGCAAGCGAATCGAAGAACTACGGCGGGCTTGACTTATCAGTTGATAGCCTTCTCTGTCATGTAATTGTGAAATATAAAACATTATATTTTAACGTTCTGTTGTATATCGTCATTTTACAGTCATAATCAACGACGTTCTTGAACATTCCACAAACAAGATAACTGCTCATATTTGTTGAACGCATTATTTGCTACTGTTACTTCCTAGAAGCAAACTACAGCAAGTACGCGCACCCTTTCTTTAAACAATTCTGTAAAAGTTCCCCTCTTTGTTGGCGCAGAAATTATCATGACCCGATGCGCAGTTTATTTGTTGAGAATTAATGAAATATTTCGCGGGCTAATGAACAAGCCTGCGTTATTTGGAAAGCAAATGTTAACAAAACGTTATTTCGTTTTAATTCTACATTTCAAAATCGCAATATTTGAGAAACGATTTTACGATCAAACTGTGTGGACAAATGTATACACGTGCTTTTATTTGCATTTTCTGCGTGTACAATTTTTATTTGCGTTTTTTATGGTTACTAATGATTGATTTGTAAAGCAAAGCTTTGAACTTTAAAGTATCAATATTAATAAAAACATATACTTGTAGCAATAAACAAATTTATGAATTAATACTCAAAATAAGATTCCTATTTTACCAATTTTAACTTCATGGTCCCATTGACATACAACAATTGTATAAAATTATGGTGGGGGCTAAAAAATAGAAAAGTCTTATTGTTTTCATAAAATAACATAAACCCCTGCTATATTGCCTAAAGACGCAGCAGTTTATGTAGGAAAAAATATACAGGATACTTAAAATCCAACAAATCTGTAAAGTTTTGAGTATTTGAAATAATTCATTCTAATGTAACGAGTAAATATTTGTACGATGAGTAGCAATTTCGGAAAGCAGTTCTTATGGAAATGTCAAACCAGTTAGTGTGTTTAAATAAAATTTATTTAGCAACCGTTGGTTATATTTACTTAATGTTTGTAATGTATTTTAACTTATCCTCGTCCTAATGGTTATGAATTACTGCGGTAAGAAATCAACATAAAACGATCCTCCTTTAGGTAACGAGTTCCAATTAAACAATTTCTTATTTGTTTAATTCGTTAATAAATAATCGTCTTAAAGCTATGAAAATGGTGTTAAGTTTTTTTTTGCGTTCTCATCGGCATTATTCGTTAGCAAAATGTTCTGGAAAAAACTATTCTTCTTCTTCTTCTCGTGCTATCCGTTTCGGATGTTCGCGATCAATGTGGCGATTTTTATTTTATTAACAGCTGCTCGAAAAAGTCCAGTGGTCGTCATCGAAAACCAAGATCTTAAGTTTTTGAGCCATGAAATGCGTGGTCTTCCAGGTCCCCGCTTTCCTTCTACTTTGCCTTGAAGTATTTGTTGAAGTAAGCCGTAACGTTCTTCATTTCTGCTAATGTGTCCAAGATATTGTAATTTCCTGATTTTAACTGTATTTATTACTTCAGTTGTTTTGTTAACTCTGCGTAAAACTTCCACATTTGTCACATGATCAACCCATGGTATTCTCAATAAACGTCTATATAGCCACATTTCGAATGCCTCTAACTTTTCATTGTAGCTGCAGTCAACGTCAGGACTCTACTCCGTATAACAAGACTGAGAATACGTAACACCTTAACAGTCTTATTTTTAACTCGATATTTAAATCTCGGTTTTGAATAGTTTTGCATTCTAATATATGAGCTTCTGGCTTTTCTATTCTACACTTGATCTCTACTGAATGATCCCACTGATCATTGACTGAGGTGCCTAGATAGATAATTGATTTTACTCTTTCAATCTTTTCGCCGTTTATTATTAAGGGTTCAGGTGGAATATTGTTTTACTTATAACCATATATTTGGTTTTCTTTGCATTTAACTTTAACCCGTACTGTTGACTGATAGTCATGATGTTAGTCATAATATCTTGCAAGCCTTTTAAATTGTCCGCGAATATGACTGTGTCGTCCGCGTACCTTATGTTATTCAACTTTACTCCGTTTACTGAAATGCCTTCTGTCGCATCTTGCAGAGCTTCGTTAAATATTTGTTCCGAGTAGACGTTGAACAACAAAGGCGATAGAATGCAACCTTGTCTCACTCCGCGTCTTATTTCTACATCATCTGACAGCTCTCCTTCAATTTTGATGTTTGCAGATTGATTCCAATACAAATTAATTATAATTCGAAGATCTTTGTCGTCAATACCAGTGTTTTCAGTATTTGTATGAGTTTATCATGTTTAACGCTGTCAAATGCTTTATGATAATCTATAAAGCATGTATAGATATCAATGTTAACATCTCTGCAACGTTGAAATAATACTTGTAGAGCAAATAGCGCTTCTCTTGTGCCTAGGGCATTACGAAATCAAATTGGGTTTGGCTCAATTGTTCTTCACAAAGTCTGAAGATGCGTTTATGTATTATTTTCAAAAACATTTTTAGTAGGTGGCTCATGAGACTAATCAATCGGTAGTCGCTACAACATTTGGCACTAGATTTTTTTGGTATAGCAATAAACGTGGATTTAAGCCATTCTTTCGGTATTTGACCCGTATCATAAATGTAATTATATATACTAGTTAACCAGTTTATTGCATCGTCATCTAATAATTTACAAAATTCTGAATGGATTCCGTCCGGGCCTGCTGTTTTACCTACTTTCATTTGTTTTATCACTGCCCGCACTTCATCTTTCATAATGTCCGGGCCCGTGGTGCATGGCTCTGATTTTATGACTTTTCGCTGTTTATCCTCAAAAAGTTCTTTAACGTATTTCTTCCATACTTCTAGTCTTGTTATTTTGTCTACTATTCTTAAACAATACAAAAGTATAGTTTTGGTAAAAGAAGTAACATTTTTTGATCTTAAAAAACATTAAATTAAAAAATTTAAGAATTTGTTTATTACTTATTAGTAACAGAAGGTCTACGCTGCTTATGGCCCCTGAAATTTCGGTTTTAATAGATTATTGCACTAGTTAGAACCTTAAGTCTCGAAAAACTGATAACATTTTTTAAAAACCAAAGACAGCAAGCGAATCCGAAGAACTACGGCGGGCTTGACTTATCAGTTGATAGCCTTCTCTGTCATGTAATTGTGAAATATAAAACATTATATTATCGCAATATACCGTGAGTTCTCAAAACTCCAACAAAATGTGAAGGAACATTTTCACCGGCGTAAAAACGCGATTTGGAAAATAAAAATATATTGTAATAGCTTCTACTGCTTTCAATCAAATAAGATTTCCAAAAAATAGAACGATTATAAAGTGTGTTTTTCATAGAGGTATAGAACTTTGAAATGGAATAAAACAAAGATGAATTTTTTAAATTGACATGAAATTTACTTTATTCGAATGATAATCTTCTGGCATTATAATTTAAATATGACTTCTGGCATATGACCGCTACGGCTGGCTCGGGCGTAGTCTAATCTGGAGGTTCAATTTTCGATCACTTTTTCCAACATTTGTGGCCGTATGTCGGCAATAACGCGGCGAATGTCTTCCAAGTGGTCAATCGTTTCGGGCTTATCGGCGTAGACTAGCGACTTCACATATCCCCACAGAAAATAGTCTAGCGGCGTTAAATCGCACGATCTTGGAGGCCAATCCACGGGTCCGAAACGTGAAACCATGCGGTTACCAACGTTTCCTTCAATAAATCAATTGTGGCACGAGCTGTGTGACATGTTGCGCCGTCTTGTTGAAACCGCAGCTCCTGCACATCATGGTTGTTCAATTGATGAACGAAAAAGTCAGTTATCATGGCTCTATAGCGCTCACCATTGATTGTAACGTTCTGACCAGCATCGTTTTTAAAGAAGTACGGACCAATGATTCTACCAGCCCATAAAGCACACCAAACAGTCAGTTTTTCTGGACGTAACGGTGTCTCAACATACACTTGAGGATTACCATCACTCCAAATACCGCAGTTTTGTTTATGGACGTATCCATTCAAACAAAAGTGAGCTTCATCTCTAAACAAAATTCGCTTACGAAAATCGGGATCAACGGCAATCTTGTTGTGGGCCCATTCACCGAATCTACGTCTTGCTAGGTGATCGTGTGGCTTCAATTCTTGCACGAGTTGGATTTTGTAAGCATGCAAACCAAAATCTTTCCCCAAAATCTTCCATAAAGTGGATGGACACATCCAATCCAATTCCTGTGCACGATGGCGGATAGACTGATTCGGGTCTTCCTCTACGCTACGCTCTACAGCAGCAATGACTTCTTCTGTGCGTACTGTACGACGTCTCTGTGGATGCGCATTATCATTTAGAGTAAACGTGGTGCGAAAACGTTCCATAGTTATTCGAATTAATTGTTGTGATGGACGATTATGTTGACCGTAAAATGGACGTAGTGCGCGATACGTATTTCGAACAGAACCATGATTTTCAAAATAAATTTGCACAATTTGGAAGCGTTGTTCAGGCGCCAGTCTATTCATGTTGAAATTCCAAACCAAACTAAACACAAATCACTTGACAGCTGACAAAATGGCCTCCAGTTAAAAAAGTGTTGTCAATTTAAAGTTTTATACCTCTATAAAAAACACCCGTTAGTTTCTAAAGTAAATATATAAAACTTAATTTTTTGATCCAAGAATGGTCGTCTTTGTTTCCAGGAAAACTATTAGAGTTTCTATTAACCTGCTGTTGTGTATGAAACACAATATTAATATAAATTTCTCTTCAAAATCTTTATATGGTAACTTAGGGGTGTAGTGTTACCTTATATTTATTATATATGGTAGTCATTTCTCAAGCCAAAAATATAAATGGGGTTTTAATTTTAATGTTTTAGTATTTATTATTATTTGGTATTAATTACGTTTACAAAAATCGGTTGCAACAGCGTTTCATTTTGCGCAATGACGCGAATAATGATATCCGTCCTGTTCTAAGGTAGATAATAGAGTGAATCATTGGTAATATCACTAAAAGTCGACAGCAATTCAACACAAATGTTGCAGAATAATTTTAAAAAGAATTCTAATAGAAATACGATGATGGTAGAGGTAAATTAGAGCTAGAAAAAGTAACACATGGTCGAAAAATAATGTAAGGAGAAAATAGGTACATTTTTAAAATCGTTGAATACAGACTTTTAGTTCAGTGAATATTTGGATGTTTTGTATGTAAAAGAAAGTGTAACAATCTTTAAACGAAAAATTGAAAAATTCCTTTCAAATCTGAGAATGCTCAGTAATAAAAATAACAACAGAAGTGAATGCCTTTCTAAAAATACTGCTTGGGAAGTATATCGGCTTAGCAATCTATAATAAAACTGCAGCCAACATGGTCATTGTAGATAAGTGTGTGATTTTATAGCAAATAGAACTTGTAGAGGCAGTGCTGGTATTTGCATTAAGCTTCTATATTTAAAGATACAAATCACCAAGAAGCTACATTAGTTTTTCCAAAGGCAGTTACATTTTATTAACGTGATTTTAACTGCAATTGTACAGGATAGTGACTATTAATTTTATTTTGAATGTAAACTTGGTATCTGACAACAAGAGAAAGAATAACAGGAAGGCCAGACTTTAAATCTTAGGGTAAAACTCAAACAGAGAAATTAAATAAATTCAAAGAAAATCATGTATAAAAAAGCTTTTCTTGTATAATGTTATGTAGACCGTTTATATACAATTTTTGTGAACTTCTTTAAATAGTTAAGACACAAAGTTAGAAAAAAAGATACCTTACTAGCCCGATTTTTTATATCTTGCTGTATTTTTGTTCAAATAAATTGTTTTTAATAGATACAAGCATATTTATGATACGCTCTCAACTACATATGCTCTAAGAGGATTAAAACATGTTGAATTCCTCAACTATTTTTGTTTGTGCTACATTAGTTTTTAAGTTGCAGTGATTCCAAAAAAATGTTTTCTTAATCGCTTTAATTTAAAAAGGAAGCAACAGTATATTCCTATTAAGAAATATATTCGGTTATCTTCGTTACTTTTAACTGATTCCCTTATTTTCTTTCTAACAAAATCAGTTATTAAGAAAAACTTTGTTGGGTAAACTTGTGATTCTGAAACTAACATATTAACCAAAATCAAGGAATCCAGTGTTGTGGTCAAACTGGTGTGATCCCCTAAGATAATCGAAAGCCGGGTCAATATCTCAAAAACAGTGAACTTTGTCAAATTCAGAATTAAATACTGAAAATTATTTAAAGAAAACTAGTGTTTTTGTTCGTCTTTAGCACCTCCGCATAAAAATAAAGCAAGATTTTTAAAAATCGCACCAATAACCTATTTCTCATTAAATTAAGCAAGTGATGTACCTCTTCCCGTTTAAGATACCTATAACTTTATTAAAAGAATGAATTAACATAATACTAGACATGGAGAAATAAGCATGCCTTTCAAAAATCAGCGAGAGGTTATTCAAGAGGGCTTGACACTTCTTAAAAATGCAATATTGCATTGAAATTTTCTAAACCACGAATTGGCAAACATTATTGTAAATAATAAGTAAAAACAAATAAATTAAAATTGGAAACTTAGAAAACATATTTTATTAAGGGAATGAAAAATGGTTCTTTAGTAAACCAACTTCTTATCAAAATTAACGATGATCAAGAAACTACTGAAACACCCCTTTGAAATCCGTCTTCCCAGATAAAAAGTATTCTCTTACGCGACGTATAGTCTCTGGGAGTTCGGTGAACGTGACCCTACGTTCGGTAATTTTCACCGACCTCCCAAAAAAATACATACCTCTCGTATTTTTTCGGTAAAATCCCCGAATAACTTTTTACAGTATACTTCAATGATTGAATTATAGACAATCGATAGAACAGAAATAAATAAATTGCGACGGGTCGTGATTTAGAAACAGTTTTAATAGCTTACTGTTAGGTTATATAGAATGATTGAATAATTTAAGTTTGTCTAACATTCCTTGTTTCATTTAGAATTATGTAAACATTTTTTAGAATCCACAATTTATCTTTTAGTTCTAGGACTATCAGTTCCTATACCTTCAATACCTCCCTATGTTCTATTTGTGATTGATCTTCCAGAATATGGATCCGCTCACTCAGCCCACTCTGAACCGTTTGTACCATACCTACTCGTGTTCCACCCATTGCATCGTCCCCAAAAGTCCTCTGAATCATTCAAAATTTTATATAAATTTAATGCAATATTTTCTACCATTTTGGTTATTGGAGATACTTTGATTACTCACTCATCTCGAGATCTAACTCCTAACTGTGTCTTTTAGACAGAAATATACGCCATACTACAGTGCGTGCGTGAAAATGGTAAGAGGGCTTACAGGAGCAAGCGGATCTATATTATATCAGATAGCCAGGCAGCTTTAAAGGCTTTATTAAGCACAAAAGCATAATCTAGACTGGTATGGGAATGCATCAACGATTTCAATGCACTGGCAGAACATAACACAATCAAACTGTTATTGGCACCTGGACATTGCGGTATCTACGGCAACGAGAAAGCCGATGAATTGGCCAAGCAGGGATAGGCTTATATAGGCCCAGAACCTGCATTAGGAATTTCACGAAGTACTTTATTAAGGAGAGGACACGCACTCATCATCGAACCGACCAGGACATTGTTTCAGCAAAACCTTCAATAAGGGACCTTGCCAAAAGAGAGCAGCAGAACTTCTTAACCTAAGTAGGCCACAGCTAAAGATAACCATAGGGTTTCTCACAGGACATGCGACTGTAAAAGAACACCTCTGGAAAGTTGGCAAATTCAATGGTGACCTTGCATGCAGACTTTGTAGCAAGGAACCAGAAACAGCCTTACATATCCTATGCAAGTGCGATGCGTTGTGCAGGAAATGGCAACATATATTCGGGAAACCAATCCTGGAACCGGAAGATTTCCAGACACACCCTGTAAAGGACCTGTATCTGCTGATTCAGGGGACATCATTTACAGATTGGTTGTGAATTTATTTAATTAGGGTAATCACAATAAGCCATAGGCTGCAGTGAACATGGATCCATTAAGGAAGACATACCCTGAGCGCAAAAAAAAACTAACTGAACCGGATAGTAAAGTCATCTTCGTTCACTCATGCGCATTACATTGGCTGCCAATATATTGACTCGATAGTTCAAAATATACGAGGCACATAATAATTCAAAACATTTAGTACCAATTAAAAATATATTAAATATTAAGAAAACCAAGAGATAATTTATCTCATAATCAAGATATTTATATAAACTCTGTAGCTATCACTTAATTTAACTTAACAAAATTGGTGTAAAATAAGTTAAGGCAAACATCGGATAAAAATGCTGCAGATAAACTAAAAACGCCCATCTATTTTTCTTTATTGTTCTTGTCTTTCGCTTGTTCGTACATGTACGTAGAAAAGTCAAAAAGTATCTCCACTTTTGCCATAACACAAATTTAGGTTTGTTACACATGCAGAGAGTTGATACTACTGTGAAGTATGATCTTAATTATGCCATTTTTCTGGCTTCTGTTTCAATATAATCATAACCGCTTCGCTAGCAGTGTACACTAAGAAGGAACAAAGAACAGTGATCGGATTTCTCTGGTCAGAAAATGTGTTTGGGGCTGAAATTTATCGGAGGGTTACAACACGTGACGGGGGCAGTGCTTTATCACGTAAAGGTATTTATTGAAGATGGGATGGGGAGCGTGAAAGCTTTAAAAGTTATCGGAGAAGTGTGATATACGAAAAGGAAGCAGGATTCCCGTTAACTTCCACCACTGACGAAAGAGTAAACAAAATCGAGAATGAAGCGTGTTCTCTGCAGATCAGTTAGGATTCTGCCTATCAAATCTTCCATATCTGTGTAGGATGGGTACCAGGAAAACTTACTGCAGAACATATTGAAATTTGCTAAAATTTACTCGACGTTGGAACATCATTCAGCTTAAATCTTATCCCTTCCGACTATCATCTCTTTGAAGCACTCAAAGATGATTTACAATGTTAACTTTATGTAGACAAAAAGAAGTGCAAGCATAAATGGTTAAACCAATAATCAAAAACCTTCTCTTTGATGGGAATATGCAAGCTCGTGGACCACTGGACCAAGTTCGTTAAAAAGAAATAGACGTACTTGTTCAACCTTTATATTTGCGTAAATAAATAAAAAAGATAAAGTGCGGACAATATTCGACTTTTCTCGTATTTCTACCATCTCTGGTCATAGATCGTGGCTTCGAGAACTCTCTTTGTACTTAAATTATGTCTAATTTTAACTAGACATTAAGTTTTTTGCAATTAAATTCCTACAAGCAATAAATTAAAAAAAACATTTTTTATATTCTACAATTGTTTTTGTTCTCATTAGATTTAAATTAAATTTTTTTCATGTTCGTTTCAAGATTTCATCAAATAATAATAAAAGAATCTTTTGTAATACCGGAAACAATTTGTGATTAATTTTGAAGAGAAAATAATCAAACAGAAGGTATTAAAGCTACTGTTAAGGCAAACAAAATAATAAAGAAAATTAAGAATTTAAAGAAAATTGTGTTTCGGCGAAAGGTATCACAGAATTTGTAAGGCAAAAATAAGTAACCCCAAAAAACGTACATAATCTAAATTGGCTTCGCGCTGCTTCGAAAACGCCACCTAACTGGATGCCACGATGAAATCGCACCAATCCCAACCTGCGCCATTAGTAGATAGGCCAGCAGAACTGTAATCTACCCCAAATCCGACGCGCTATTCCGGCTGAAATCGGGAGGGCGGCCAAATCCGCACCAGTGCCGGGCTGCCGGCCTGTCCTGAAAGCTCTCAATGAATGTCAATTACACCGCCGGCGCAGTTTTTGGCGAGAGCAGAAAAGCGCTGGAAAGCAATTTCGCCGGCGCGAGAATTTGTCTCGCCTCCGCAGTCAAATTTCGCCAAGTTCGATTGGAAATTCCCTTCGCCTACTGGCAGCCCCGGCTTGGGCTTTGTATGTAATATTGCGGCTGTAGATTGCAAGACTCTATTGCACGACTGGGGGCCCAACAGGGGGGCTAATGAAAGGCAGAAGAGCGAAACGTGTTGCATTGTATCTGGTATCTGCGGCACTTGATGCTGTGCAGAGTCGAATATGCGCAATTAGGGTAGAAGTAAATATCATTGTAGAGTCCAAATTAAAAAAAAATTCACAAAACTCAAATTACCACATGGGGAGGATATCTATCGTATAAAAGAGAGATATCACATAGCTAAACTGGTGCTCTCTTTTTCTCCTTGTACAAAAATTATAACTATCCCCATTTAGTGTACATTGAATGCACTCTGTCTACTCGAATCAATTCATAGTTTTATTATACTTTTCAGAAAAAATTTCTACTCAGGGGTTCATTTTATTTGTCTTTATTTTCTATTCTCATATCTTCTTGTCTCATTTTTTCATTTCAACTTTTGATATTGCCCTATTTCTGATTTTCTTTTAACACATTTTAGATGAAACAAATAAAGTCACATAAATCTGTAGAACTACATAGGAATCTTGACGTCACAGGACTTGGGACTTCATCTGACTGAAGACTTTGTCTCTGTTCCAAATTGTAGACTTTTTATGTCTGCATGTGTTGTGTTCGCAAGAACTGAAGAGAAAAGGCTAAAGTTTCGAAAATAAATTTGTTATGGACACAAAAGGCTCCACAATAGATGTATTAATTTTGAATCCAATTGCCATTTCTTTAATGATATTCAAGTTACCAACAAATATAATCAGATCTGGTCAAAAATATCTCACTTGCTCTAAAACTGAAAAAAAGACTGCAGAGAGATTTCAGCTTGAACAATTAATCAATTTTGTTTGAGCTTTTTGACTGAATCAGGGTTGAAAACGTTTTCGTGGCCATTTAAGGAACAAGCTGCAATTAATAAATGGAAATTTCTTTTTCATATACACAATCGAACTTGTTAAGAAAACTCTTAGAAGATTAGGGCCATTGGCAAAAGTGTTCCTATTATATCATAACAGTCTATTACCCTAATATTATCACCTCGTTGTTTAGAGGCCACAGTGGAAACATTTTTTAAGTCTAATTGAGTAATTACAATCAATCCGGAATATTTTAAGTGATATTGTGGGAAAGTCAAAAGGATGTATTATGCGCTTGTACAACCCCCTATTAGGTAACACAACAAGTTAGCTTCACATAATCAACAACCTACCATTGTCGACAAAATGGTCTGAAAATATGACAGCAAAGCTACCTTCGCTGGAAGATCGCCCACAAAAATTATTGAGTAGGATAATAGGACAACTAATGGAAGGCGATTTTATTGCAAAAGAAGTCAGCAATTCGTCGGTGGATTGAAAGAGAAGATCGATCAAAATCCTGAGCGGAGCATGACTGACTTGGCAAAAGAAATGGGCATGGTGAGTTCGACAGTCAGTCTAGCAGTGCACCAGGAGCTCTACTACAAGTCTTTTTTCGGAGGACCGCCAATTGTTGGCTGAGAAAAATAAAATAGAGAGGAAGTTAAAAGCCGAACAACATCAAGGTCGACAGCACTGGTTTCCTGAGATTATTTTCAGATAAAAAGTTTTCAGAACAGGAAGGAGTGGTGCCAAGATGCTTCTGGAGTGTTTGTGAGAAATGAAGGGAATATGAATATGAAGGTGACCACTAATAGTTTTATCAACGTGTCAAGCCCTAGATTGAGGAGATAGCCGATGGACGGAAGTACATATTTCAGCAAGATTTTGCTCGGGCCCACAAGATAAGGAAAACCCAAGCATGTCTATACAACAATTTGTATTACTACTGCCTCCCTTCTACTTGTGGCCACCCTTCACCCTCTTTAATTACTACGTTTAGAGTGTGATCGAGTTGAAGGTCAATGAGGGGCATTATAACGCTAAAGGGCCTCCATCATGGAACTAACGACACGTAGTAGGTGTATAAATAAATTCTCAGCTTTTTTTCTGCAAAATTAAAGTTTTATTTAAAAACAAACAAAAAAAGTATCAAAGCATTCTCCGTTGGCATCGATGACCTTTTGCCATCTTTCGGGTAGCTTGCGAATTCCCTGGTGATAGAAGCTCACCGGCTTCGAGATGATAAAGTGCGTATCAGCCAAGTGATGCTGTAACGACCGGAATAAATGATAATCGGAAAGGGCCATGTCTAGGCTATACGTCGCATGTGGGAGAAGTTCACAGCCTAACGCGTCTGCAGCTCATCCGTGTCAAATATTTGAGGGCGTCCAGCACGTGGTTGATCTTCAAGACTAAACTCTCCTCCGCGAAATCTTTGGTACTACTTTTTGCACGTTGCATGACTTACAGCATTTTCTCCATATGCAGCACAAATAATTTCGGTGGCTTCAGCAGCGTTTTTCTTAAGATGAAACGCGAAGTGGATAGAAAATCGAATATGCTCTTTTGTGATTTGTGCTGACCTGCAGCAGGTTTTGGGTCCCAGCTCGAGAAGATCATAGCCGCTGATGTAGCTATATTATTCAATGATATAATTTGCTATACTATTAACTTTAACTGTGTTAAGTTTGAGATAAATAAATTTAGTTTAATTTTTATTGTTTATTCATTTTTCGAATTTTCCTGGACAGCCCTGTACATTACCGGGTTTACTATTTCAACTATATTAAATATATTTCAAGGTCTATTTATTAGATAATTTTCTTTAACATTAAACTCTAATAGTCAAAACGCTTCATACAATCCCATTTCTTAAAAACCGTTAAAAAATTATGTCTACTCTAAAGTAGAATATCCAAATATTTGACAAGGTTTATGGAAAGTTCACTGTACTTTGCAAACGTAGTATTAATTTATGTAAAGAATAATGCAACAACGCATTTATAAACGATTAAATAAAGACACGCTATTTAGTCATTCATAATAACGCGACACGTCTTCCACTAATAGTAAGCGTTTCTGGGATTAAAACGAATCAGTGAAAATCAAGCAACAGTTTACTTACGAAATTGCTGAAATTCTTTTACATTTGCGTCTGAAACTTAATTTTATTCTATTTCGAAACATGAGTGTGAGTCAAATATAAACCAACATTTTTTACGTGCCGTAAGATAAATGGAGAAGTCCGGCTTCCAAGTATTGTAGATAGGGATGCTTGGAGAAGATTCCCCGTAAGATACCTCGCACTACCCATTCTTCAGTCAGTGTCACGATGTCAAAGCGAGAGATACCTCCGTCGATTGTACAACAAATTATTAAATTTCTCATAATTGATTAAGCATTTCACAACAGAGGCCATAAAATTGTCCGTAATTTTAAAAAGGGATAAGGCGGAGTTCGAGAATCTTTGGGAGGATGAGACGTAGCTGAAATTGGCCGCCAACTAACGGTTACAGAATTTTCTTATTAGATCAGAATAAGTTGCGGCAACGCTCGGGAAATAATTATTGATGATATTGGGTTTCAAAAAGGGTCTACAAGATGGTTCCTTCACTTTGGAAATGTTCTGGATTCACTGACACGCCCGAACTTATCATCCTGGAATTATCACTTATCTAGATCACTAAAAGAAGTATCGAAAGGGCAAATATTTGACGTCGATGTTGCTGTCAAAAGCTTCGTGCGCAATTGATTAGTGTCACGACCACCTTCACTTTACCATAGTGGAATCAAAAAACTACCCATCTGTTAGGAAAGATGTGTTTCTAAATTAAGAAATTATATAGAAAAGTAAATTTTTATAATGCTTCAATAAATTACGAAAAACCTAATTCTAGTTTGTATTTGAATAGCCCCCGTTTTTAGGGCGATTTTTCACAATAATTAATCGTGCTATAACTAATAAGTTGCTCTGTAGGTATGATGTCATGAACACTATCAGACATTCCTTGACTTGAAGCGTCTATCCCCATACGGCATCTCTCATACTTTTACTCTAATAGTTTGTTAAAAAAAAGTACCCACGTGAGGGCAGCGATTAATAATTTACTAAGTAATTGTGCGTCAGAGGCCACCTACTCCTCGATATATGCTGTTGCAAGCTTAATTTATTATTATTTTAGCAAATTGTTTACATTGGGGTGGGCTGTTTGCCTTACCAATGGTGGCTTTGTGCTTGATTAATTGAATGCTTACAGTTTAAAATATTCATCTTTACGGCAGCTCAACATTTAGCTGAAGCCTTTGATGTTTACTGAAAACAGACTCCCGGGGCATACTTTTCAATTAAATAATGTCGGATATTAAATTGGCAATTTGTTGGTTCAGTTGGCGGCTTAGTAACCGCGAAAAATTAGGAAATTAAGGAGGCAAATTAATTTTACCTGTGCAGCCACACAGAAGTAGAACTTCAGATATTGTAAGACGAAATCTACGGGGGGTGACGGAAAGTTCTGTTTACATAAAAGTTGCACGGTTTATAGTCTATTATTAATATTAAAAGCTCGGAAATGGGTAAAATATAAAACCCAAATAATGAGAAAGTCCAAAAGAAATGAAGATTAAAACAAAAATAGAAAATTTTTGGTTATTAAAAAATAATGTATAATAACAATAGTGAATAGTGTAACTGGCAAAATTTAGCACTTGAACCTTCAAAGTGAGCATTTACGGAGAATTGGAGGATGCAAATTAAGTAATAAATGTAAACAAAGTAATGTGGGAAATTAATCCATTTCTATCTAATATTTATCCTATTTTGTTGCACAAGGAAAATAACCTATCCATATTACAGAATGCGCTATATTATTAGGGAAGTCTTGCTCTGGAGTACACATAGAGATCCTAGACACTAATTAAAGTTACGTTTATAAGCTGGAAAATAGGACCGGATGAGGCTAAGGCTCTAAGGCCAATTGGTTTAATGCCTTTTTCACTTAAATGTCTAGAAAAACCGCTTGATAGACATATCACGAATGGTGTATTAGTCACTCGATCTCTACATCTAGACCAATATCATATAAAGCAGAATTATCCACAGAAACAGCACTTCATAAACTCGTTACCAGAGTGGCGACTGTTGTAGAAAACAAAAAAGTACTTTTAGCATATAATAATACATCCTTAACTTCAATCATTACAGAGTTGTGAAGTAAAAGACTCGATCAAGCAAGCCGCAGGTGAATAGACTGTATGGTTAAAGAAAGACTGATATGTATATGAGATGTCCGAAGGGAGGAGTTCTATCTCCTCTACTATTAAACCTTGTAGTAAACGAACTATTAAATACATTGGAAAGAACTTGATATAAAACGCTGGTATATGCAGATTAGAGAGAGCATGCAAAGAGCCATATCGCTAGTTACAAGTTGGACAAATGCAGAGAGATTAAACGTAACTCTCTCAAAATCTACAATATCAGAATTTACAAGAAGTAGGCGCCTAGAGGAAGTGGGACACCTTAGGTTCTGAAATGTAGAATTAAAGTTATCAATGCAAAAACAACGTTAGTCAGATGAGCTCATGAAAAACATCGAACCTAAAATCAAAAGTGATGTATTGGATATACAATACAGTGGTCAATCCCACGATAACATATGCACCTTTGGTATGATGGAATGGCTATAGCCGTACTAAGACACAAAAACTTGCTTGTCTAGGAATAATGGACGCCATAAAATCACAGTCCTTCGTAAAGCAATTGTGGCCTTATCGACAGTGGTGTTGTAGTGCAAAAGATCTTTTTTTAAATAGCGTCGCCAAATTTATACAGTAAGCTGGTGTAATGCAAAATTGCCTTTAAACTCCAAGAAACCATTGTCATGATTTTATTCGTTGACTGACGTACCTTTGCTTTTATCATCCGTTTTTCGTTTCGTTTGGTCTGCTATATACCATCGATTCTATTTTTGCTAGGAAATCATAATAAAGAATCATAGTTTTAACCTCTGTAACAATGGAATAAAGAACTTCTTTATTGTTGTTTCAAAATCTTTACAAGGGGTTGTTTTCGAACCGCCGACTAAAAATGGGGTTGCCAACTGGTACTAACCTTATTCATATAAAGGTGCTCGTGTCACATGACTGCATCAGACAACCCTAACTTAATTGATAATTCTTTTACTTTTGAACGCCTATCTTGCAGCCCCTCAAACATAACAGAGGAAAATTTTGATTTTCTTCCAAAAGCCGACATACATGTGGTTTATTTTCGATGTTTTCTTAGTTTAAACGAAATTGTTTTGTTCATTTTACTACAGTGAAATATGAAGGTGAAGATTCACCTATACATCATCTAATGTCGTTTAATATTAGTAGACCACGCATCATATTTCTCCCTTACAATTTTTATTGATATAATTCTCGGAATAAGCACATTTAATTATGCATCAGAAACAAAATGCATATAATAGTCACAGAAACTATAAAAAAGATGTAGTTTTCAATCGTTTGAAGCACGCTTGCCACGTTTCTAAGAAAAGAAAGGCAAATAAAAGCATAATTCAAATGTCAATCAAGCACCCCTGCAAAAAGTTTGGCGCTGAAGTGTAACAATACATTCATTAGATTCAGGGAACTGATAACTGTCTAGCTCCTCAACAAGCAATTACTATCTGATTGGGTTTAGAGCCCAGCTGCCAAGTAAATTACCAATAGCGGTGGCAAATTTACTAATGGATATCGAATTTGTAGCGTTAAAAATTGTTCAAAATAAAATTTGCCTTTAGGCTGCCCGATTTTATTATTTATTTGAACAAAACAAAGTTAAACTATGGAATTTCCTCTGCATCACGATAGAGAGTAAAATAAAATGCGTAAAAAAACCATCAGAGCGTGTGAGGATTTTAAAAAGTGATCTTAATTTTAGCAAACTATTAAATTAAAAAATAACAAAATTTCCCCGATACAGTGAAGTAACAATATTCTAAGAGGCATCATAGATGCTTTTGATTAAATATACATTTTTTAAAACTTGTGCTCTGAGCAGATAATTTGTAAATATTAAAATTTTGATAATATTATTTTTACTTCTATCTGTTTATAAAAGACAAATTGATTAAAAGTTAATCTCGTTACTTTTGAGATACACATCGTATACATTGCGAAATTAAATCATAAATGGCCTAATAAGTTTGCTGAAGGCGTGGGATACGTAAAGCCGAAATCTGTGTATAAACAGCAGGTTATGAAATGGCAAATACTTGGAAGTAGTTTTGAACTCTTTGAAGCAATAATGAGCTGAAAAGGTCATGATACTACAAAAGGTTACATCTGTTTGTACCTGGAAGGCATTTCAGGCACATGAAAAGTTTTATTTGACAATGTAAACATTTTGTACTCTATTCTAGAACTTTTAGCTCGATTTTGCGCTGTACAATTGGAATTGTAAACTGCGTGTAAAATAAAATCAATACGGAGGGGTTTTGTTTAAATTTATACATAAACAGAATATCTATATTAAATGATATATAGAAGAATAAATAAATTACTTTTAACAAAACCGCTTACTGAAACAAGAACATTTAGTAAGCTAAATTAATTACACGAAAAAACATCAAAAAATGCGACTAAAATTTGTTGATCAAGTTGAGAAAAAGAACTTCAAAATTCTTTTAAATATTAAAATAAAGGGTGTTCTATAAACAGTGCTGAATTCGAATCAGACGGCATTTTTGATTTGAAGTTGGTAAGCCGGTTCTTATCATTTTGTTATCTATTATCACGATTAAGTTAGCATTGGTTGTTTTCTTAATACATCAGTTTGTTTTGGTTCGTCTTCGTCGTAGAATAGTTTTCAACGGAGCAACGTGTTCTTATTGTTAAAATATTTAATAAAGCGGCAAAAGTGTCAGTGAACCAGTTATCAGTAATTTCGAGAAACACGTAATGCATGCAGACTCAGTGCTTAATATCATATTGCGTACGTAAACGGGAAATTTTATTAATTACTATTACGCTAAATATAACCATTTCCATGAAAATTTCACTGATTTATTGAATACAAATACTTAATCAGATTTTTGACCAGTTTTTTCTTTTCTAGTGATGGAAATTATAAAATACATTTTTCTACTTTGGTTGCATTACCGAGAGCGGGATGAAACAAATCAAAGTAAAAAGTCTATTTTGGCAACATACCTGTTGCTTTGTACGAGGATAACTTTCTTATTGGAATTACATAGTACCGAAGTGAAAAGGTACAAAATCAGCAGTTCAATGATTTTTGTAAAGTTATGTGTGCTACTATCAAGTTACGTACTTCTCAGTTGGTTATCGACCCTAATATCATTTTTCATAGATGAAATCATACCAAATTATTGCTTGTTTGGGTTTTGAGCAGTTAGACGAGTTGTCGCCGATATAGATCATAATAGTAAGTGGAGGGATTAGCGTAAGTGGCAGAAAATCCTCTAATCAGCGTTCGCAACTAATTTTTTAGATCCGCTCGCACCCCGTCCGGTCCGTTATCGCGCGCGTTTATTTGGACAACCGATAGCTGACATAAATAAGTGATGTGCTCTCGCGCGCTATCATGCGGTGATGGCGGAGCGAACAAACCTTCCGGTAGTCCTGCGCCTATCACCAGTGAGCGGAAACCTCCTCGTGTGCCTTCTGATCTGCGAGTTCCTGGCTGACGAACGCCTCCTGCGCGCCGAGGACTCGGAGTACCTTCTGGACCCGTCCGAGGACACCATGCTGCCGGCGGAAGCGAAGGACGCCCTGGAGTCGCCGGAATCGATCTCGTGCTCGGGGATAGCCTCCGAGTCCCTCCTGGAGGTGTCGGACGACCACAGGCTAGTGACGCTGCACCGAGACTCGATCGAGCGCTGCCCCATGATCTCGTACCTCCTGGAGGAGGTGGAGAAGGAGGATATGCTGGTAACGGACGGCCGGCTTTCGCTGCCGACTTCGATGGAGGAGTCCCGCGATACGCCCACGGAATACCTGGAAGACATGAACGAGGGGCGGCTGCTCTCGGTGGTTCTGGTGAAGGACGAGACTTCTTCGCTGGGGGGCTCGGGCTCCGGGGAGGGCGTCTGGGACTGCGCCGGGGCTTCAGGGGATGGCGTGAACGATGGCGACGGCGACGGGGTCGGAGAGGCTGGCGAGAAGTACGAGTTTTTTAGACCGCGTACGAGGGACCATAGCAGGAGCAATATTGTCAGCATTATTCGCTCTGCGTGCTCACGAAGCTCCCATGCCTTTCCGTTCCAGGCGCGACTTATTGTCCTCGCCGGTGTGAGATGCAACCGAATGTGCTATTGGGGCGGATGCAACAGTGCCCCGACCGACTGACTATATTGATCCGGGCCGGGGGGACTCCGCACGCCAGAGCACGAGCCCCATGGAGGAGGCACGCACTCACCCACGATCCATGCCTGCGGAAGGAGTTCGCTGCATGAATGCGCCCAAGTCACAGCACATGCGTCTTCCTCGTTCTTTCACTCCAGCACGGGATGACCGCTCGAGTCCTCCTTATCTACGACTTCAACGCGCCATCTTGGTCGTTTGTATTGTTTTGAACCACCGGCTATTCATGAGTTCGATGTTCGCGGGCCTCATCCTCGTTTTTGTAGTTACATCCTTCGCTGTATCTTCGGCCGACGCAACAATGTTCAGGGCGCAGTGAATAAAACTATGGAGTTCGCGTCTCAGCACATCACCCTTTTACGCACTTTATATTTTATCTCTATATTGCATATGTACATTCAAGATTGACCATAAAACGATATGGCTAACGTTAAGTGACAGATGGTAGAAAAATAGTCTTATCTTTCAGTGGTGGATTGCGTCCCGCTTATGCACAGCTCGAATAAATGGTAGCAGCCGAAGAACGGTGATTTTTGACCTGGGGAGCAGCCGCAGTAGCCACTCGCAGCGTATACGACCGCACTAAATGCCACACAACATTTAAAGGGGGCTCATTTCGAGGGGAAGCCGGTAGCAGCCGCGCTCTTCGACCGACAAATGGGGCGTTTTCCCTGCCAGGAAGCGAGCGGTTCAGGTTCGCAGCCCGCACTGCCTATTAAAAAATGATCAGCCAGGATACGCAGCAGGAAAATGCGCTAGTAGGAAAGGCGCTCGCTCTGCAGCGTGCCGTGCCGCCGCCGCCATGACTGCCTCACGCTGCGCAGGCCTGTAGTTGCCCGTAGTCCTTTCAGTCCTCACCTACCCTCGCTCGTAGACGAGCGGGACCTGGCACCCGCCGGGGAGGAACTGAACTACCCCCGAGGCAGATTGAGTAATGTCACTTCCGCAGGTCTCCTCCCCTCGGGAGGCAAGAAGCTCCCCGGACCCCAAGCGCAGCATTTCCACCTCAACCCGGCGTAATCCGGCAAATCGAATAAATAAATCGATAAGAGTCACGCGAGCCCTGCAGATCGTATCGGGGGGCACGAACCGCATCCGGTTCGCAGCCTGCGTCACGCGTCCGCTGCGTACTCGCGGCGTCGCGCTCCCCCCGCCGGGAGGACAATAAACCGCGGCATTCCCGGTGCATGTCTCTGATTGATATCCGTTTCGCGCAATAATAAAGATTTGTGGAGCGACGTAGCCTCATTCCGGACCAACGCGAGCCGTCCCAGCGCTCTGACGTCACGCCGGGCGCCGCTAGCGTCGACACACGTCCTTCAGCGACCTATCTCAACATAGCGAAAGTTCTTGTCGTAGCGGCGAGCGATGGGTGGCGCGAGGTCCGCTTGGGAGCTCCCGGAAGTGCTGCTTAAATTGCACCGATCGGCAAAATTGCCGGGACGATTTTTTGTTTGATTCCACAATCGTCTATCCCTAAATTCAGAGTTATACTGCCTTATCGTATTTCATGTTTTTTCCTACGAAAGTTCGATGACTTATTTACCGTAAGAATACAAATGCTTCTACCGGTTCTTTTATATATATTTTTAACCAGCTAATTATGTTTCGAATTTTCAGGAGGCTGAACTTTGACATTTTGATTGTTTCAACTTTAAATTAAAGGCGTCAGAAATAAAGCTTCTTAAAATTAAATCGAAAAAATTTACTTTTCTAAGAAAATTAATACGCCCCGTGCGATAATCAAGGTTCTTCTGAATAAAATAAATGAGAAGCCTTTCACGGCCGGTGTTTTCATGCGTCAAGTTCGTTCTGGGAAGTTTGGAAGCTCCTCACGTTTCATCCACAACTGAGGTGGGTATCTTCAGAAGAAAATCTAAGAATTGAAGATTTCTTTCTAAAAATGTCTGCCGCAGTTGTGGACGAAAACCAACAACACAATGCATTTTTTGAATGGTTAATTAAAATAAAAATGCGTTGAAGTACTGAAAAAATATTCTTTTTAGCCAGTACCTCTATGTATAAGTATTCTTGTTCAATATTAGTGTCTTTATGTCTTACAATGTGCCTTAGTACTATTTTATATCGTATATGTAGGTTTATTTTAATAATAATAATTATTTTTTTATTTAAAGTTGTGTAATAGCTGTTTTCTTTAGATTTTAGAAATAGAAATTAAGGATGCGTGATAGATTCGAAAAATTTTTGCGTTGTAACGTTATCAAATGCAGCTAATTTGTTTGATTGGATAATACATATCATAGAGAGGAGAGGAGTGGGAGGAGGAATAGGAGAGTGAGAGAAAGTGAGAGGCGGAAATGGGACCGGGAGTGAGAAGGGTAAATGAGGGTGCGAGTGAGAAGGGGAGTGGGAAAGATTTAAAGAGATAAGGAGGGAGAAAAAGGGGGGAAAGAAAACATAGAAAGGGAGGGAGAAAGAGAAAGTAAGGTAATCTAAAATACAAAGTAGAAACATTTGTAACTGCTCTAAATGGCCACAAAACGATAAGGAAATTTTGATAACACCCATAAACCTTATAGGAAAATTTATTGGTTGATAAACTTACATTAATGTAATTAATTTTTGCTTCATCTCAGATACAAGGGTCATACAAAAAGATCGTACTAATTATAAAACTAAATTTGTACGGCTTATAACGGATTTCAAATCGTCGTTTTGCGTGCTTCAAACTAACTCTGTAAATGTACCAATCTTTAAAATAAGCTGAAATTATTCAATGCGTATGCTTTAGTACTTCTTCCTTAAAAAATACCGATAGGTAATCGTATTTTAATTCGGAACGCAATAGCTAATTTCTAATTTAGAGCTTCTATCACTTCTACAGCCTTAGGCAGCAAACAGGCCGAATTGTAAATTTTCGCCGGTCGTCCCCTGAGGATTTTTTTAGTTTTATTCTCAGGCCTCTCTCGAAGCTACGCATTGTATGTATCCAATTTTATGTATAACCCGTTTTGTGTCCCTGAAATCCATTTGAACCTATCCCCTGTATAATCTTCGAATTTATGGGAGTCGTATCTGCCCGTAATCAGCGTCCCGTTTTCCGATTTTCTTATAAATGTAGACGTACTAAATATTTAGGAAAAAAGTAAATTGTAATCATAAAATAAACACGATATCCTATTAATGTTTACAAAACGTGATAAATGCTACGTAAAAATAAACATTTCTTTATTTGCTAAAGTTTACTTGGAATACGCAATACTTTCAAGCCATGTATATTAGCACCTACGGCATTAGTGACAGGTACACTACGTGTTTAAAAATATTTAGATATATATCTGATCCGTACACTGAGGATATTGTGACCAACAAGTATAAAAGGAGCTGTATGGCGTTCATTGTTAAGCAGTACAACCAGAATAGATAAGTCGAAGGATCCTAGTAGCTTTAAACTTAGTATATTTGTTGGTCAGATAAATAGGAAATCGATCCAAAGATATTTCAGTGCTTCTTAATATTCCAAAACCGATTCTTAACGACGTGATTGTAAATTGGAAATGTAAAGGTACAACAACAAAATGGCAGTATAGAAAGTAGTGTGTAATGTCAAACAGAAAATAGTGTATGTTAAAAAAATGTGGTTTGTGGGTAACAATGGTCAGTAATTGTGCGAACAATCACTCAGAAATTACAAAGTCAGTAACGACTATCCACCACCACCATGATTGTATAGCGAGAATTAAGTTAGCGAACAACCGCACATAAAATGAACATTCTTGTTGTAAATGTTAAGTATAGCATGTAATGAGGTAAAAACGACGCCATTGGTGTGGTTTTACTTTAGTATATGGCAATCTAACTGGGGAGTTATGGCTTGGCAAATGGTTAAAAAACGAAACCTGGCTAAATGTGTAGTATCAATAGTAACAACGTTACAATATTGCTTTTTCATGGCAAAAATAGATTCTCCTGTAAAACCGAACATAAAAAAAGTAAAAAACAATTTGAGCAGTTTCATCCTGTCTACAATAGAACAATTTGGCTATGATGGTTGCCTCACAAACATAACAATGGACATTCTCATACGACAGAGTCTGGTTATTTGGGGATAATAACACTACAAAATGGATTGGACTGAACTGGAACACTGGCTTCGTTTCAGACCCCAAGATCCCATACACAATGCAATTTTTATAATATTTACAAAATATTGTAACGCTCTAAATTAGTAAAGTGTCCACCATTATGTGCAATAATTTCGTACGCTGACGTTACAGTTCATATTTCTCAAATCCGTTCAGATTGGATTGAAGATAGAGATTATAAAGGTCAATCCATTCTACTGATTCACTTTCTTTCTTTTTAAGTAATATACAGGTAATTGCAATGTTTAAGGTAATTATTTTTTTATTATAGGCTCTATACAATTTTCGAACATTTTCTTCCCTATTTAGTAATTAAATTTATCCACGTATAGACTCGAACCGTTTCAAACAGACTAAGCTTAAAGGACGCCTAGTTACCCCCCCCCCCTCTTCCCTAATTTGTCTCTGTTAACAAATGTTGTTCTTACACGTAATTTTGGCAACAACGATTTAACGGCCGTAATCTATCATGTAATGTTGTGGACTTCTAAATATCGTTTAATTACCTTGAATCTTATTTTGATGTCCTTATTTTAGAAGTCTTAACAGCTTGTCTCGTTCTTAGATTTGGTAGTTAATCCATAGCTTTTATTTTCCGATATCGATTTATGCACTATGAAGTCAACAAATAGCCGCCTACTTCTACAATACTCACAGGGGTGCTGACACAGCAACAGCTGTTTAAATCTCTTTACAAAACCGACATACATTATAAAACAATACCACATGTTTCGCCTACAACAGAGCAATTGAGTTCCAACTTGCAAAGCATATGAAATTGTATTTCGAGGAATTGATTTATTTATGGCACACGTATGTCTTGGGTACATCTTTCCAGAAATAATAGGCTCCCATTTTTCGTTTTCTACACCCTCTCAATTATTACATTGTCATTAAATCTTACTTCCTCCCAACAAAATATAACACCAAGCATATAAAGAACTTTTTTTAATTCTAAAGCACCTCAAGGTAGTGTACTTGCACCACTGTTATACATCTACTAAGTAACACTGATAATAATAACGGCAACCTTCTCTGACGACAATGCGGTCCCAGCTTCTGATAATGTTTCTAACTAGTCTAAATACTATTCACAATTCGCTTTATATTAAAAAAGTTATTGAGGAAAATGTTGTTAAATTATAGACCGCAGATGTAAAAGAAAATACGTACTTAAGAGTTTAGTGTGCGATTTTAATCTTAATATAGAGATATTAAAATAAAAAATAGACCTGTTGAATATCAATCTAAATTACTGGAATGTGGTGGCATCAGATAAATCTGACGAGAGTCTGGAGTAGGCGTCCGGATAATGTATATAAATACATTTAGTTGCTTGCAAAGAAATAATATACAAAGACATAATATACAAAGAAAAGCGGTTCATTTACATTCAAAGGTTTAATCAGCAGCAGTTTTGTGGAACGCAATGAAACTTAAACTCACACCAAGTGATCTATGGGTTCTTCGTGTAAATTGTTTAGACTTCGACTATAAGCCCACCTGGCACTCCCGCAAGTTTGAGTGCAGTTAGATGTGCGGGATACGTTTCAGCGACTAAATCAAATGAAACAGTTTCAGCAGCCGTAAACACATCCTCCGCCGAACGCATTTCTCGCTGAAAATATATCCCGCGAGCACGCCGAAGGTCGCTCTTAATGGAGGCGCGTCGTAAATCTGAACTCTGAAAGCCGTGGCGACTGATCTTCCCGGCTTAATCTGCAGTTATTTAAAAACCTGCGGCTTTCTGCTACACAACTGTGAACGTTTTCTTAAATTAACATTGAAAAAATAATAGTTGCGACAATAAAAAACCGGTATTTTTGTTACAAATGAATAATTATTATAACATAAAAAAATTCGCCATGCTTCACTGGCATTAAGTATCCTACAGCTGGTTTAAGTTAATCTGCTAAACGTGACACATTTTAATTATACAAAAATTATAATATACATTTAATATTTATATTTCATTTCTGTACTTCAGAGGTATTGTCGTAATAACAAAATTAGTGATTTTCGGGTTAGCATCGCAACTGACTCAAAGTAGTAGTAAACTTTCGTAACTTCAATAGTCAAGCAAGATTAAAAACGCTACATACTTGGAAGGTAAATGCACTTAAATGACAAGATTGTTTATCTCCCACTTCATCCGGAAATGCTCGCACTTATGACCTGTTTGCCTCTTAGCACTACTAATAAAGTCAGGTTATACTATGTTTGCATAATACGTAATAAAAACCATGTTTATTACAATGAATGCAAAAGAAGGAATAATGAATTCAAGAAGTAAATTGCTAGTTTGACTTTATCCCTTGCATTTTTAAACTTAATGATAATATTTAATTTTTCTGTATTACTGGTAGATTTTTTGTTTGGTCATTTTACCAATATTGTTGTAGGTTCAAGGCCTTTTTTGAAAAAAATGATCCAGAATACAGTTCTGAAACTTGGAGAACCGTGAGTACCACCAAACACAAGGAATCTGCTGATATCAGACTGGATGGAATGCAAGGTTCTAATAGTAATAATGACGTTGAAACGATGAGGGATCGGAAAAGAAAACATAACATGAAGATTTGGAAGACGATCGTAAATCAAATAAATAAATAGGAAAAGAAGTTCTTGTGAGAGATAAACACCTGAAAACTCATGCTATGATGTACCAAAAAGTGCACAGAGAATATCGATAAAAGCTCCATGCACGATGTCTTAAATAATTTTGCAAAGAGGCAACAGCAACGATTATAAACGTCAATTTGCAGCTTCCTACGTTCTAAAAAGTAAAGTTGTTCAAATAATAACTGTTTTATCGACACAAATAAATGTTTTGAGGGGAAATTCAAACTTGACGAGTTTTTTTCAAGTGAATGACAGTGTGATTCAAGCTTGAATTTTTTAATTCATTGGACATTTAGAAATTACCGTGAAAACTGCAAGTTAAAGGGAGCTTAATACTATCTGATTAGAGAGGAACAAAGCAGCACGGTAATAAAATGCCAAAAAAAAATGCGAACGCTTTCATGGCCGATGTTCTGATGCTTCGTGTTACTGGTTGTTTGGTTATTAGACCGTGGTCGGAGTTTAAAAACTCTTAACGTTTAGTCCACAACATTGATAAAACGTCAAGAGTTTCTAAGCTCCGACCATGGCCTAACAACCCGAGAAACAACATGGTGCGTCAAAATACCGAAAGAGAACATTAGTAATCATCTAAAAAGTTTTCTAGTTGTCGAAAGCAGTTATAGTACAGAAAGGTCTACCAAAAAATATTTAGCCAATGAATTTTATATAAAAAAAACTACTCATTGTGCATTAAGGTTGCAAACAAAAAATTGCAAGATACGCAAGGATAGTTTCAATAAAATGAGACGCCAAAGCATATCAAGAAATGTCTATTTTGTTAGGATAAATCGGTGTACGTATTTTGAAAAAACCTTGAAAACAATTCGAAATGCTAGGTAGCATGTACGAACATATTGAGCAACCAATTATTAGCTTATTATATTCCCATAGCGCATTCTGTGCATAAATAGCGCTCGATGATCATCGCACATCGGGCACTTGCAGCTGGGGCACTGCTGCCACGTTTTTCGATCGGCCTTCGCTGGACATACCAGGCATCTCTTTTTCTTTTCAAGTCTCTCATGCTCTTCGGTGTGTCGCAATTCACCGCTCAGGTCTAAAATATTTCTAATGCCAGTTCGTATATCCAACCGAATCGTGGCGATCACGTGGGAGGTGAAAAAAAAAAAACGACTCTGAAACTTTTTTTCGCCACACATAAGTCACACTGGGTGCACTAGACCCAACACTCTCGAGACGTCCACTTCGAACAGTTGCCAGATTCTACTAACGAAGCAATTCTAATTCTACCCCCCTGTACTTAAAGTTTAAGAACCAGACTACTGTAAGATGGCGCCACAAGTCCCATTTTTTCTATTTTACTGTTCATTATTCGAGATCAAAAAAGGACTTGGGTCCCCTGGACCCATAGTGACTACTAAGGGTTAAATTTTCATTCAAATTTCTGTGAACGAACGATACCTGCGATCAATGTGACGAATTTATGGTAGTGATATAAAATGCCAATAAAGAAAGTTTGTAAAAGTTGTAGAAGAACTATAAAGCAAACTTGGCAAGAGCAAAACCTAGGTGACATAGGGATCGGAGAAAATTTTGTCGAAGAAAACTGGCCCTAAAAAGTACTTACCTACACGTTATTTTCACAATAATAGCTTTATTTGAGAAAACAGTGGGTTCTTAATGTAACTATTCTAAATTCCAATAATAGAAAAATTCACTGTGTATGTGGAATGAAACGGTCTGAGCGCGAGGTGCTCGTGAGGTCTCTTCTGTATTTTGGTGTGGGCATTAAATAACATAACAAGTGACAGTAAAGAACTGATTATCTGGTTAGACGATTGTGCAGGAAATTTTATTGTTACGTCGAGTTGCATTTAATTGCTGAGAATATTGCCTTTATTGAAAATACTCAACCATAAGTTCCTTTTCAGAAGGCACATCCACAGCGAAGGAGATAAAATTCACTCAGCGTACAAAAGAGAAGAGGTGATTCGACCACCATCGTAATTCTTTGAAATTGGCAGAAATTTATCCCTCATGCAAATTTGAAGAAGTTTTGGAACTACGATATGACGATGGAAAATCTAAAAAAATTTAAAGCTTTGCTTAAAATGGAAATTCACCTCTAATTAATTGGGAAAAGAATACAGAGCAAGAAGACTTTAAAATCAGTAAAATATACTTGCAATTGCGAGAAGGAGAAAAATTCTCTATTACAAAACTTCTTTTTCTGGTAAAATATTGAAAATGGTAGACAAAAAGAGAGCACAAGACGAACAACAAACTGACCTAGAAACGTTCGCTAGGCAAGATCCACTCGAAAAGCAATAAGTAGTGTCAAGTACCGAGACTCTTCTAAAACGGGTTTTTATAATTTTTATGAGAGTTTTCGACATTCATCAGGTACAGATTTATTTTTTGTGAATTGATTATAAACATTGTATAGCTGCAAAAAAGTATGTTCGAGATATTGTAAAATAAATAACAATAAATTATCAAAAATCGTATAAAAATAAATATCAACTTCCTGTAAAGATACTACGAAAGAGCGAACGAGGTAAATTTTGCTATAAAAAGGAGGTAATCAAATAACTTGCAACCGCAGCGCGCTCTCTGGGACCATTTCGCAGCCGCTGATAGAGCCGATAATTATATTAAGCGCGAAAGTTATCAGAGATTAAAGCCTTGCCCGAATATTAACAGCTGCGACCGCACTATCTTATCTAGTGACGTACAAGCGGCGCGAATTTTATTCCGAGCGTTCGTGACTCCGCAACGGCTGTAAAAATGAAAGTACACGCCGTCGACAATGCGGCATTTGCATAAAAAAAGGACAAATTTGAGCCCTTCTAATCCGCCCCGCCTGCGCCGCCGCCGGCGCCACCAAATTTTGGCGACCCCCTGGCTCTGACTTATTGCGGGGCAATACGTGAACAATGGTGGCTTTGCATGTCGCCGAGCGTCCGCCAGTCGCAGGTATGGATTAGCTGTCGGCGGGCGAATATATACACCTCTATTTGTCCGCGGAAAGCGTTTGGTACACAAAAATTTGCATCGAATTAGGCAGATCTGCCGTTCCGCACGGACGCCTGACGTCAGTCCGGGCTCAAGGACCTTCGAACGTCGGACTGTAATTACTTCTGCGACTTAAATATTCGTTTGTAGCTGTTTATCGTGTAATTGGATGCTCGAGTTCCCCAAATTACGTTCCAATTTGGAGCTTAGTGCGTCGGCATTTTTCGCATGCTGGAGGACGCTCCTTTGAGAATAAAAAATGCAACCAAATTAAAATAATTTAATATTTCGAATTCTCTGACTTCGCGATTTTTAAATTTTTATGTGAGGCACCAGCTTCGTTTATAACTGTTATTTTTGAATAAAAAAACTCAATCTGTTTTGATGTTGAAAATGGCGCTTAGTTTCATGTATCTCAAAGGTAACATGCAAGTACTGCATCTATTATTAGTTCTTTTAGATATTACACATGTTTAATAATTGATAGTAAATTAAGAACAAAATTCACCCCTCAAGTATCTCTTTTATAATAAGATGTAAGAAGATCATGAAAATTATTTGCAGCTGTAATTCAGCTAGTGAGATTACTATACACGAGGTACTAAGAAAATTTTGCAATACGGAGCAAACTATGGTCCCACGTTGTAGCAAGTATAAACAAATTAGAATGTAGCCGGCAGGACGACATCTAGATGTAACTTGCTCTTGATAGTTTAGGTGTCAAAAATGGAATGCTGATCAATTTTACAACTTTTCATCATGGAAAGTAATACAAGATAATAGAAAAAATAGAGAAGCTACAAACACTACAACTCTCTAAAATTAGAAAAAAAGGTAGTGCTTTTAAAAACATAAGATAAAGTACAGACTCTTAGATATGTAGGTACATTAGTAGGAAATAGGACATAATACACAATATAGAGATAGAAACAAAAGTGACTAACTGGGAGGCCATCAATTTCAGAATTTTGACAATAACTTTACAGTTGCAAGAAAAAGCACAAATAATGCAACTCTACACAACCACCAAAAATGCCAATATGCAAGTTAAAGAACCATTCTACAAAGATCTACAAAGAACCACAGAGAATATGCAGAAAAACAATTTATATGTGGTTATTACGGAAGAATTGTGCCAGCGTCATCCAAAAGGTGAGGGGCAGGCTCCGGTGTGGACGGACCCGGGTTCCATTTCCGGAGCTCTGATGCCTGGCGGGTGGCCTACTCAGTCACTATAAATAATTGAGTACCTGCGTTTATTCAAACAAGAGGCAATAAAGGCGGTCGTCTAAGGCGCGGTGTGCTTGCCACATCGCCCCGCATCAGAGATGATGGACGATGACCGGGCAGAGAGATCATACATATGAGAGCCTTAACCTCGCAGATTGCAGGCCGTCCTGCCAAGAGGGGCGTTAGAGCCTTACCATTATTATTACGGAAGAGTGAAACGCCCACATTGGAGACAATATAGACCAAGTACTTCAAATTATTGAACCGCATGGGTTAGTGGGAGATACACATGGAATTCGTGGTTTAAAACTCAAAAATACACAAACTAACATATAAAATCAAAGAACAAGGGCATCAGAAAATAAGAGATTATATTACATACACCAGGAGTACGATATACGCAATTTATAATGTAAAGATACTAAAATGATAGTAAATATGAAACCAAAACTGGTAACAGCAAACATTAAAATTAGAAAATCAATCATAGAACGAAATAAAAGATAAGAAAATCAAAGTGTAAATACTAAAAAGACAAGGAAAAAGACGAGAGGCTGAAAGCAAACTAACAAAACACATAAGCAGACTACAAGTACATAAAATTCCAAGAAAATATTCAGTAAGCCCCGAAGAAAAGGCGAAAATCTTTCAACAAATTTAAAGGAAATAAAACAAGACCCAACACAAGAACAAAATAAATAGTGGAATAAAGCAGTGAAGAATAAAATTACAGAAAAGAAAGAAGCCCCGAAGGAATACATAGAAATAAAAATTAACAAAATAGAAGAGATTACTTAATAAAACAAATATGGTAAACGAAGTAATAAAAAAACTAAAAAACGTGATGAATTCGATATAAAAATAAAAAATAAATACATAAACACCAAAAATAGCTTTGAAAATAGTTAAACAACCGAGGAAAACCAAGCATCGAAGTAAAATATATTAAAGGGCAAACAAGAGATATATAAACAAAAACAACAGAAATACTGGGCAATAAAATTTGACAATAGCGAAAAGGAAATTTTAGAGCGGAAAAACAATAATTGGCAACACAATAAAAATCAAGAAATAACAGATGGGGTAATAATGGGAATTTAAGAAATAAATCAAAATTGGAAATGAAGCAGGGTAAATATTATAGTACATAAATATTAAAAAAGGGTCAAATAATAGTAAAATAGACAAAAAAGATACTAAAATAAACAGAAAAAACAGAGAAAATACCAAAAATTGGAAAACTAACATTATAGTGCTTATGCACAAAAAAGAAACGCTACAGACACCGAAAAATATAAGACAATATTTTTTATCACCAGTAGCATTAAAATATACACTATAATAATAAATAAAAACTTAAGAAAGGCGAACAAATTAAAAGAAAAGGTACTTAAACCAGAAAGATAAGAATAAGACGTCGAACGAGTACCACTCAAATACATTTGAAACGCATTGGATAAACTACAATTAAACTCAAAAATAATAAATAACATAATAATAATGTAAAGTTAAATAATGAAATATCAGAAAAATTTCAAATTGACAGAAGTATTAAATAGAGAGACAACAAAAAATATATATATATACACATGGAAGTAACATTTCGAGATGACAATACAAAAAAAATCAAAGATAAAGCATATTACAAGAGAGGAGAACAAAGAAGGACTATGTATATAAATAGATAAGCAACAAACAGATCCAGAATTTTAAAAATAGGTTAAATAGGGAAAACAGACTATGCCATCAAATAAACATCAGTCTGATAAGAGAAATAACTTATCTGAAAAACAAATATCCCTTGTGGCAAGGCACTTATGACGAAAATTTTGTAATGCAGCAATTTTATGCAAACTAATCAGAATTTATTGTTATGCGTAAACGTGCTATTCAGTACTCTCAACCAGCCCTTTCCATTTTTGGACTGCGCCTGATAGATACCTAAGAAAAAATTTAATTTGTTTTCAATCTGACCAGAAGTGGATGTTATAAAAAATTCGAGAACATTTGAAGGTCATTCTCCTCTATCCCTTTGGCCGTTGGCAATGAATGAATTTAACTCGGACATTGAGACAATAAATGTGTGTGCAGCATCCCCATCTTCGTCTGTTAGAGAGAAGAACATTGCTATTGCTCGACCAACTGTAAGCGAGAAAAGTTTGTTCCATTTGTGTACCCTATACGAACATAACGCATAGTACCGCAAAATGCTTAATAATTTTGAAAACGAAACATCTCGTTACGTCAACATCATCGCAAGAGATGACGTAGCTTGGCTTTATTTTTATTAAAAAAAAGTTCGACAATGACGAAAACCTTCTAATGATGTGGAATAACGAATGTGCTCAGATCTCTAAGAAAGCATGGTATAATTGATTTGGCAACTGATTTAGAATGCTGTAGAAATCCGTAGACTGTAGTAGAAAGTATTTTCGAATATATATATATATATATATATATATATATATATATATATATATATATATATATATATATATACTGTATATTAAAGAACCATATAAACTCAAAATGTATGAAACCTCTACAGTTCCATTAAATGCACAGAATCAGTTTTTATTGTTCAGATCTATCACATTGGGTTTTAATGTTTTGCCAGAATTAATCAGTGCTTATGCATTATAAACTAGATTATAAAATTACATTCAAAAGCAGCTTTTGCTGATTACAATTTACCAATATCCTATTAAACTACACTATATGACCAAAAGTGTCCAAACACTACACTGTTGTAGAGTCAAAGACTACTATGAGGTATGTATTTTGATTTGGCAACAATAACAACCTGGCTTTTGTTTGATAGAGTGTAGCTACTTAAAATAGACGATTTGGCCTCGCCCCAGAGGTGTTCAACGGAATTTAAATCAATATTCATTTTTCAAAGCAGGACAGAATAACCTTCCTTGCTTATACAGAACAGTTATGTTGTCTGTACAAGAAAGATGTTTCTACAAACTGTTGTCAGAAAGTTGAAAGCGCAGAGTTGTCAGGAATATTAAGATACATCCCAGCGTGCATCCTTTTTTACAGGAATTAAGGGAGCTAAGCCAAACTACAAAAACAGCCCAAAACCTTGACTGTTGGCACAATACACTCAGATAAGAAGCAGTCTCCTGGCATCCACCAAACCTAGACGCGTTTGCCTCTATAGAACTTGTTTCCATTGGTTTACAGTCCAATGGCGGTGGGCGTTGGAAAACTGTGCTTTTATTGGGTTTGAAAGCGACTACACGATTGTAAAAAATAGGTTTTTTAGCTCCCAACAAATTTCCCCGATGCTAGAGAAGACGCCAAAGGCATTTTGAAAATCACGAGTGATAGTTGTGACTTAAGAGATTTTCTTTTTGATCACAACCCTCTTCAAAGTTTGACAGTTACGGTCATTAAGTTTATGCTGCCTATTACTTCGTTTTGGAAGTACTTGCATACCAAACATATCCTTTTTATAACTATTTAGACAGCTATAGCAAATAAAAAAAATTCACCAACCGATTTGTTGCAACGATGGCACCCAATGATCACGCTACATTGAAAATCGCTCAACTCTCGATTTTCTAATTGTCTGTATAACGTACCTCGTTCTATGCTATTTTAGTACGCGCAACAACCAGATCCACTTCTCCTCACAGTGTATTTTGAATAAAACTTCTAACAGCAAACGGACTTAATGCAGCTCTTTAAAACAAAATTTTAAATAAAATGCCTCGAGACACTTCTAAAGAGCAGGGAACAAATAATTGTATGAAGCGAGTTCTTTGTAAAAACAACTAACTTAAAAACTCGTTAAAATAAACTTTTTCGTTCTTCTGATAAATAAATTAACCTTAATGAATTTGGTTATGCATGAAGCCTTAATTGCTACAAAGGAAGTTAAAAGCACGAGGTCTTTAGTATAATTTATTAAAGTTATATTTTAAACGCAAGTTACCTCGCATTTATGATATTCATTTTCTCTTTAGCTGTCGAACAGTTTTCACCTATTATTCATTAAAGGATGATTTTTCATCATATAAAAATAAAAATATTGCACAGACTAATTTTCTTTTGTAATATTATCATTCCCGTCAGCAAAAAGTTTCATTTATTTTACATTATTTTGAAGTAGCAATTTTATCCAACGTATTAGCTTGATGAGAGAAAAATCGCATTTTCGCGTTGTAATTCGTTCGAAAATTAGTAGGAGTAACATGCTTGTGTAAGCATATGCCATGTGTTATCAGTTACGTCAAACATTATCATATAATTTAGCTTTTAGTATAATACGCATAGGAAACAAAATACAGAAAAATTATTCTAAATGTTTCCAAAAACATAAATATTCTTGTCGTATTAATCTTTAAGATTTAACTGAAATTAATTATATATAACACATTCCATTTGTAAAGCATGTAATTTGAAAGTATATGATTACTTCTTATTTATCATACCTAAAAGGCCTACATTAAAAATGTAACTTGAAAAATTGCTAATAGTGACAATATTAGCATAAAATCAGCTAATGATATAGAAAAAGTTATTATTTTGTTAAAATCTGCTTTGAAAGCAGCACTACTATACAAAGAAGAAAACGACAAACACAAAAAATCTCTACAGAAATAATGAAGATGGCAGCCGAGAAAAAAAGAGCAAGAGTTAGAATAGAATGAAATCAACATCTGGCAAAGTTACAAGAGCTCCAAAAGGAACTTTTAGGTAGATATGAAAAGCTACAAAAGAAGAAGAAGACTACAATTTAATTACCGGTGAAACACCATCTGAATCGTCACAATTTGAAGTGCATTTTATAAAAATACTATTTAACTCCATCTTTAGATCAACCTATTAGCCAAACTCAGCTTAAGTACGCCTATATCGTTCTAATATACCATAAAAATCAGCAATAAATGTGATCCTCTACCAGCTTAGAAGCCTTTTTTCAACAATTAAAAACTTTTGGAAAGGGTGACACTCAAAAGAACAGTTTGGTTTTAGACATAGCCATTCGACCATCCATCAATGCCACCGAGTTATCACTGTACTATACAAAGAAGGTTTGGTCGATGACCTTTTTAAATACCAAACCAGCATTTCACAAAGTATGGCATAAAAAACGAACACATCAATGCTTCCAATTACTCGGATCCTTTTTATCATTTCGATCATACCAAGTCAAATACGGCGAAAAACATCAGAACTAAAATCTATTATATTAGGTGCTCCACGTGGTAGTGTTAATCTACATAGCCAACATATCTGCAACCCCAACACTAAAATTGGAATATTCACAGATGATGTAGCAATTTTAGCCATAAATTAAAACTGAGTTACACATCAATCTGCTCCAAGAATGGTTTAGTAAGAGAATTAAAGTAAATAAGAGGGAGCCCACCTACGCTAATCTATTACCTGGCCATCTTTGAAATTTAAAATACCACAATCTACTGTAGTTGCCTGGAACTAGATCTAAATAGCAAATTAGCATGGAAATGGCATATAATAAACAAAAGAATTGGATAAGGTGGTTAGTTGGAAGAAAATTCCTCGTTCTTTGGAAAACCAGGCCCTCATCTATAAAGCTGCAATCAAGCCAATTTGAATTAATAGCTTGGAACTGTGCGACTTTTCCATTATTTCCAATTTAAAAATTATAGAAATGTTACAGTTGAAAGTCCCAAGACAAATAATAACCACACTATACCACATAGGTATACATTAAACACTTTATAACGATCTAAAAATCACTTCTGTAAATGAGATGATTCATTAATGTGCGATAAAACATCATGATCCTCTAAAAGCACATCCCAATCTGTTTGTAGAAGCCTTAGTCGAAGGATTAGTTTTCAAGTGTCAAAAAAGAAATACCTACTAACTAACTAAACTTTCCAGGGTAGCGGCATTGAGTTGGCCCGATACTTCACTTCATCAAATCAGCTCATGTTTTACATAAGTATAAAGATGGAAAAGTTGAACGAAAAGTGGTGTGACGAAACATATAAACTAAGAAAAGAAGATATAATCAAGTTATTAGGAAAAGAAGAGCAATAACTACCTTTCAAAAATGACTGCGTTTGCATAAAATATATAGTAAAGTATTTAAAAAAAATTCGACAAAAAATTTAAAAAGAAAATAGGAACTCAGGAACGATATATAAAATTTTCATAAGATAAAACAAAATAAAAACAATGAATGATACAAATACTTTAAATATTTTATCTTTTAAAATTTGTCTGTACTATTATATACACATTTTCAAGATTTTTCCTTACACTTGCTCTCTTATTTAATACAAGCCTTAATTAGAATTCGATTTTGAATTTTATCGCTGCGTGGATTCGTTAAACAAATAATAAATTTATGTATATTGTGTTTTTGATTTTGCGTTAAACATTTTGAACCATAAATGATGGATCTGCCGTTAGTATGCGTTTATCCCAAACGGCGTTTGTTAGAGTTGGTATTTATTTTGCTGAATCAATTACCTTCAAAGTCAAAAATCTCTAGAAACCTCGCTTAACAAAGGTTGTTTATGTATGTGGCATGTATAGCTTACTTTCGAGTTAAATATTTCTGTTATCTTCATTATCCTTTACCGATTCATTGACCATAGAAAAACAAATTGCAACAATAATTTTGTCGGTGTATACTCATTTAAGGGTTTTGGAGAGAAATTAATAAATCGTTGGTGACCATTTATATTTTTGATAAATATATTATCTTTTCAAGAATTTAAGCGTTATTAGAAAGCCGACTTATATGTATTGTATCCAAAAGCCATTTAGAAACTAAAAGTTATGTATCTTGAACTAGAATAATAACTCCATTCCTAAGCAAGTCTCTTTGTGTTAATAAAATTGAGCAAACATTTTTGGAACCAGTACATCTCGTGAATATTTAAAGTTAAAATGCTAAGAATACGGTCTTCCAAGTTTTGAATTTTCAATTCGTATTAATTTAGGCCCCTTTGAACAGGTAGAACCCTGGCATTCGTCTTGTAAATCATCCGGAGAATTTTTTCGTTCCCTTCTCTGAGACTCCCCAGTAAACTGTCAACTGATATTCTGATCAGTTTCAATCAAAGTCCTTTGTTTTCTATTATTTTTGTACATAACTTCAATAACACATGCAGGTCATTATTTCGTATTCTTAAGCCTTCAGAATTCTTTCTTTTTGTTTCTTCTAAAATCATTCCAATTCCAGTGGATGGTGAATTGCGGCATTATCGACACTTAGTCCATCGCACTTATTTGGCACCATAATCAAAATATTAATTACACTTTCATTATGCTTCAAGGGCTTATCTTGCATATTCGTGAATGCTTAAGACGTATATGCAATGAAAAAAGTGGAATATTGACACACAGTTTGTAAAGGTTTTCATAATTTTCAAAATTCCAATATTCGGTAAAAATTTTCTAGTGTCCATTTACAGCCCGTGTACCTGGCAAACGTGCCGTTTTATCCACCAAGTATTACGTTCGTAGTTTTCCAGCTTTAGTAATTTATTCCATTTATCCGGTAATTTTGTTTTCCTTGTGTATTTTCTTTTCTTACGTAGAGTGGAACCATCTCTGTAATTTTTTCATAAAAGTTATTTCGGATTTAAAAAAAGTGAGAGTGCCGTTTTATGTATATCAATTTTTTTGCGTATTCACTCTAACTCTCCATTTTAAAAAGCTCGTTGTATTTATTTCAATATTTCTATTTAGGCCAGCGTAAAATCTGTTATGCAATGGTGAGACTTTACATACTGAAAACTGAAAAAGTAATGCTCTGATATATTTGCTCCTACTGATACGAGACGATGTAGCAAACATCGCATCTTAGACGACCGTGTTGTTGGAAGGGAACGCAATTATTCAATTATTTTAGTGACTGAGTGACTAGACAATCACTTCTAACCGCTCGACCTTGAACTAGCCAATTTGTGTATAAGAAGTGAAGTTGCAGATGGGGTGACTACGGTAGATCAAGATACATAATTCGAGAAAGTTATAAAAGCTTTCTATTAATAAAGAGCAGTTAAACTTCTGGATAAGGACTAGAAGTAAAATGTATCTAAAGCTTAACAGGTGGTTGTGTTATATAATTCTAATTCATAAAACTGTAATAAAAGTGAATATAACAATTATCATAAAAAGCTTAGCACGATTGAAAGAATGTATGGACACATTTTCAAGAAAAGAAAAATTTAAGATGAAGGACAACTGAGTCCGTGAAATAAAAACCCCAAATAAAAATACAAAAAATAGAATGTAGAAAACAATTTAATTATTGGTTTTTTAATTGTTAGTCTTCCATAATTATTCCTGATGTTCATTCTTCTACGTGTACACAAAAAAATTCTTATGTTATAATACAAACCCCCCTATAAAACATTTGTTACCTTGTGATTTAAACTAAAAAAATATGTTTCTTTTCATACGACGTTCATTATTTTATATTTAATTCTTTAGAAAATACAGTTGTTTAAAACTTCATGTAATCACTCTGTATTTTTGTTTAACTTTAATTACCACGCCATCGTAATTTTTTTAAGGAAAATGGCAATCAAATTCAAATAAATAATTTATTTTTAAGGAAATAAAATATTTAAAAGAATAAATAATACAAAGAGTCGATATAAGTTCGAAAATACCGAGCAAATGTTAACACAATGAAAAAGGTAGTTGAATGCGCGTGCGTGAATGAGGATGATCTTCACTGCCGAGTGAGTTGTAAGTTAAACGCTGATGAGTAAGCCCGCGTGGTCTATGATCGTGGCGTTTGCGATGTCTGAACGTGCAGAGTAAGCAAATCTACATAAAATCTTCTGAAATCCCAGAAAATATTCGCAATAGTCAGAATGGGTTCGGGAATGATAAAACGAGTGCAGCACAAACAGGGGCATGGATAAATCGTTGGGAGTTGACCAGGAATCTGTTGAAAGTAATTTATGTTCAAAAAGATCATAAAATGTTAAATGTGTACGTGTTACAAGCAACAACAATTGGCGACTGACAGTTTAAGAACTAGAAAATGAGCAAAAGTTTCGTAAACTAAAGAGGGTAAAGTTTTCGCAGAACGTGTCCGCAGCTACTGTTACCAAAGCAGAACAGTGGAAACAACAGAAGTAATCTGTGAATTCCCAAGATGCTTGCTTTAAAGGAGACTGAGGCTAGGTACAATGTTTCTTGTACCTTATATTGTTTTTGCTAATTAAAACTTATAATATTATAATTTAATACTTTGCGCACGGATCACGTATAAATCCATTACTGTAAAGCCACTATCAATAAATGAAAAAAATAAGTTAACAAAACAAAATAAAAATTTACAAATCAAGTTAGGAAGCAACAACTTACAATAATAAACTGGTTGCGATTTGATTTTCTTAGCGTAGACGTTTATCTCCGCTCTGCACACTCGGAAAGTGAAAGTGCCAACGAATATTAGCTGTTTAAAATTGTGATTGCATCCTTTCACAAATCTAACAAGTAATTATCTTTTCTCCAGAACCCCTGGGGAGAAGAGGGTTATTTGAATAACTATGACCACCAACAGAAATAAAAAACCAGCAGCGAACTTTCGCCATTAGACTACAATGAACTCGACAAAAAATACTTGTTCGAGTTACAAAACTCGATTCTAAAAAACAAGTACTACATCAATGAAAAACAAATTGAAAATGCTGGTAACATTATCTATCAAACACGCTGCAGCAACAGCAGCTATCGATAACGGCAGAAAATAAAATAAAAATCCCACTGATAAATTTGCACAAGGCGGACAAATTGAACCACCAAGAATTAATCTCCGAACTCAGAGTAAAAGTCAAAAACGAGTTCACCACAGATAGTAAAAACAACCAGATAAGAATCAATTTAACAAGCACAGAACACTACCGTTGCATGACAAAAATTTACAGTGATAATAAACTAAGCTATCATACCTTCAAGGACCCCGAGGCAAATAATCTATCAGTAATAATTCGAAATATTTCTGATTCCCTAACAGAAAAAGAAATTGAAACCGAACTAACAACACCAAGGTACTCAGTTAAAAATATCGCAAGGCTATACAACAAAAGTAAATTCTCAATCTCTTCATGTAAAGTGGAACTAGAAGGTAGAAAAATACTAAGTCCGAACAAACTTTCATATAGCATCATCGAGATCAAACTGCCAAGATTTTTGGAAGTTCCTGAATGTAAGGCATGTCAATTATACGACCACACGCGCAATTATTGTCAGTCACAATTTCGCTGTGTAAAGTGCACAAGAAAACACCTCCATGTTAAGTGCCCAAAAAAACTAAACGAAGGCCCCTAATGCGTTAACTCCCTAGAAAAGCACTCAGCAAGTTATAGAAGATGCAGTACCTTCTTAAAATTAAGCAACTAATCAACAACATTCACAGATCACCGAATAAATCTTATGCCCAAGTATCTTGCAAACACTAGCCAAATTACTACCACAAATCAATTATCTACCCTTGGTCAACGCCAGGGTCCATCACTTAGTTTAGATAAACTATCGCCACTATTAGCAACTTTACTTCCTACCCTGCAAACTAATGGATCCGAATAGCAAGAAAACATTTACTAAATTAACCTTGACCAATTGGAACGCAAACGGTCTTGAAACACAACGCTATGTTTTTATAGATTTTCTTGCTACATACAACATAGACATTGCATGCGTCATCGAGACGCATTTTATTAACACAGAAGCGTTTCGCATTCCAGGATTTCAAATATATCGTAAAGACCAAGAAGATGATAAAGCGTCGGGAGGTGTCGCGATACTGATCTACAAAAAAAAAAAAAATAACACACCATCTACTACATCTCAGCGATTTAATATTGAAGGTATTGTTGCTATACAAGTTTACACTGAAAATAACTGATCACTGAATCTGATCCGTAAAACAACCAAATAAAAAACTAGTTGATGTTGCTACTGTATTCTATAACATTAAAGATATGATGCTCTTAGGAAACGTTAACCAAAAAAACACTATTCGGGGATGCGGAGAAATAAATCCGGAGGATATAAGACTATACAACATTATGACAAATTGTGGTTATTTAATTGCTGCTCTAAACCAGTACACATATTTCCAATATAGACCAGATCACCAGCCTAACATATTAGACATTGTTCCTCATAGAAACCAATACAACAGATAGTGACAGATAAAATGGACTCGGATCATTTTGCAGTCATCAGGTCTTTTTATGACCTATCAACAATCAGACCACGATCGACACTGATGTAGCATTAACAAAACGGACTACGACTATAGAGAGCATACAACAGAGCACAATGCCGTGTAAATGTAAAAGTTCTACCTTACACAATTTGGAACTCTTACCTATATAACAACACTAATTAAATAAAAAAATAAATACAGAAGAGAATGGAAAAAGACTCGACTACCATATTGCAAAACGTTATATAATAAATCATTTCTATCTTCAACTGCTGTATGAGACTTGGATACTTTCCGTCACAACGTAAAACGGCAAACGTACTTCCAATCTATAAATCTGGGAAGGAGAAGGAAACGCCATACAGCTATAGGTCCATTAGCTTATTACCCACTCTAGCTAAACTCTTAGAAAAGGTAATTATCACTCGCCTACAAAACTTCCTACTGAAAAATGAAGTCATCTCGCTTCACTAGTTTTGGTTCGGACCAGCACCCTCAACCGCCCATTCGACTTCCAAGAATAACTGAACTAATGGAGTAGCGGTACGAAGCTAAGGCATATTCTGCAGCAATATTTCTGAATCTCAAAAGGGCCTTTAACAGGATCTGGGTGGAAGGACTCTTATATAAGATGAGACAGCTGCACATCCCAATCTACATAATTAAAAATTACGTACTCCTTCTTGATCAACAGAACTTCCAGGGTGAAAATAATAAAAGCGAGAGTTCCCCAAGGGAGTATACTCGGACCTACCTTATTCAACATATATGTCCATAATCTCCCTTAGGAGTTATTAATTCAACACTGGGATTGTATGCAGATGACAGTGCATCTTTACTCAGAGAACAACAATTAAAACAGCAATCGATCATTTACAGAACACAATAAACATAACCCAAGCTAAGATATTCACACTTAGCGTCACATAGATTTCCTACCGATTAGAATAAATAATTCCATCGTTCAATGGAACTACAAGAACAATTGAGTAAAATTTTTAGGTGTCTACCTCAGTACAAAACTTAACTGGCGATATCATATCAACAGAAAACTTAACTAATATCATACTAGACTTAACATATTCTACCCATTAATCATAAAAGATCCCAGCTTAGACCTATTCATTTATAAGCCGATACTCCGTCCTATTTTAACCTACGCACTCCCGGCATGGAGCAACGCACTCAAAACAACACTCAAGAAATTGCAAATCATTCAAAACAAAGTATAATGTGTTGCAGATTAACTGCCCCTGGTTCGTCAAATACACAAATACGTTACAAACTAAGCGTCCCTCTTATAACAGACTATACATAAGCTAAGCGGTAACTTCTTTAATAATTCTGTGCTTTATAAGAATGAAACTCAACTAAATCTTAGTCAAAAGAACTTGCATAGAGGTGTGAATGTAAACCTCCCCCTCCCCCTCCCCCGTCCCTCTTATTATAGATATAACTCCTACACATAAGCTTGTATAATGTAACTAAGCCGTGTATTGCAGCAAGAATTGCAGAGTCAGCTAAATAAATTAAAAGAACCAATGATAAACTATAGCTACGATATTATGTAACAATAAATTATTTCGTTAATATTATAGATAAAAGTTTTAACTTCGTAGTGTGAATGTTAGGGATAAAGTGCTATATTTGAACATAAACAAATACCTAATAATATCGCCATTTAAACCATCAATTTTAATTTAAGAGAATACCCCGTATATTTTTACATATTCCTTACATATTGAGCCACTTCCAGCATATGCGGAAGTGCTACTACGAGTCTGCTTGTATTGAAATTTCTACTACTTACATTCTAAGGCTTAAAATTTGATCTATATATAGGAAGAACTATGCTTAATATATTAAAAAAATAAAGTACAATGACATAGAAAAGAAATAAAATACGAAATGGCTGCATTAAGCTGAGAAATCACTAAACAAAAAAAATTAATAAAAATGTTACCACCACAATGAAATAAAATCAAAAAACAACGATAAGTACTTTTAGATAAAGCCTTGTATATGCATAAATTATTTTAAAATGTGTCTGTGACATTAAAACAGTGTAGGAGTCAAAAGTATTTATAACATTTACTTTAACAATAGTAAAGGCCAGCAACGTAAAATGTAATTACTTGGGAAATAAAAAAAACATTGTGGACTAAGAGGAATGGCATGCGGCACAATGCAAGGCATGCAAGTCACGCTTAAAAAGCGCTCGATGAGCGTTCGGGACTGGGGGCGAGGCCGATCTGAAGCAGGCTAATGAAAAGTTTACCGTGAGGGATGCACTCGGAATCCCGGTCCGCAGGGGCAGCAGGAGCTTCCGGTGCGCTTCCGTTTCTTGCGAGCGCACCAGTCCTGCCCCATGGCGCAGTGGTGGCACTAACGACCCCCGCGCTGCATCGTCGCCGCTGACCCGACAGCGCAGCGCGTCCTCGGGGGCTATTTTTGTCGCTTCGCCTCCGGGGGCGAAGCCGGCGGCGGCTCCGGGTGTCGCGGTTGGCCCTCGGAGAGGTTAATAAAGTATCGAGCGCACGAGATGCGTGACGTCAGCACGTGGGAACTACTCGTGCAGCTTTTAAATCGCGTAACTCTCCGGCACGTTCATTAAAGCTAATTGCCTGTCCCTGTTATTACTTAATTTACGTAATACGAGCTCGCACTCGCGATTGCCTGCTCGATTTCGTGTTTGTTTTGCACTGGTTTTCGCCGCGACAGCGTGCACTCCCAACTACCAGTTTAATCGAACGCCGCAGTTTCCTAACAATTAAAATTCGAGGAGCCAATTACTGTTATGAGTTACTTTATTGCCGTTAACGTTTCGCGCTCGCAAGCTGGACCCGATTATTCCGGACAAGCCAAACATCCCCGAACCTCCCCCGGCCGAACGCCAATTAGAACGAAACCAAATCAGGGCGTCAATATTTGATCGGGCGAATTGTTTACAAATCACACACGGCACTCTTGGCATGTAGTAGCCGTTAGTTTGAAAGGGGTGCGGAGTACTGAGGGCGCGAACAACGCCAGAGACCCTAGTGGAGGTAACCCTCACTAGAGTACAGCCATTTTGGAGAGTTTCCAGCATCCCGTCCGCCCCCGCGGCTCTTGGACCGTTTATCACGTTGTTGGAGCGGCAGACGGCTCCCGAGTCGGAGTACAACCCGCTGCAAATCGATGCATTTTCACCTCGCGGCGCTGGGCGCAAATTAAGGGCAGGGGCACGGATGCTGGCGCTCCGGAGGAAAACTTCGCTATCGATTGCGGGCTCGGTAGGCCGATGTTTACTTGGAGCTAATGGCTTGCGGCCGCAAAAACATCGGAAAGCTCTTGTAAACTGCGCCTCCGAAGATGAAAAACGGCGCTGTTTTGTTCCGGTCAGATTATTCCGTAGACGAAATTTTAATTGCGCCCCAAAATAATAGAAAAACGTGATGGGGATGCAGAATGGAGCGAAGCTTTTGAGAGAATTCGGTGTTTAATCTCCAGGCCGCAAATAAAGTTAAAAACAGCTTTTGCAACTTGCAATTGTATTGTTTAGTAACTTATGCATTATTCATAAGCACAAACGCAGTAAAATGTCAAGTGTGCATTTAAATGGCAATCGCAGTGCAGCTAGCGCTGCCATACCATTAGGATTCGAGTTTATTCCGGTACTATCACAGTAACATATCTTCTTTATGACGCAGTGAATGCACAAGGGCACTCTCAAATAGAAGCAAAAAGTAAAAGCAGCATGTTCTATTTTGGGAACATTCTAAAATCAAGTACGTCACCTGTTAAAAATAGAATAAAGGTAGTGTTTCACAAAGAAATGAAAATTTCAGTTAGAAGCTTTAAAAATACAAAACAATAAGAGAAAAGCAGTATAAAGAATACACATGTGTTTATATCAATATTAGAAAGATAATTAAAGTGCAACATTTCAACTATATGTTCTTTAAGATGGGAAAAAATGAAAATGAAAATTAGAATAAGTAAGGATATAAGTTATAATTTGTCTAAAAGTCGAAGACCTTTTTATTGTATTTTCTTACTTAAAAAGAACATTACTCCAATTAACCTAAATAACAACTGATTTAATGCAAAAATATATAATCTTTGCTACTTACACGAGCCATCAACTGCATAAGAAATTCAACATTTAAATAAAAAGAAGGCCCCTGGTTATGATTTAATAATAACGAAGGTGCTTACTGAATACCTAAAACCAGCATACAATTTTTAACAAAACTCTTTAATTTTACTTTACGTCTCCGCTACTGGTCATCATTGCTAAAATTTGCACAAATTATTCTAATGTTAAAACCTAGCAAACCTGCTGAAGAAGTTGCATCTTACCGACCAACAAGTTTATTGCTCCTGTTGTATAAACTGTTAGAAAAGCTTATAATTGAAAAACCATATGATACTGACATATTGGACTATTGCAACTTAGACCACCAGTTTGGATTTAGTAGGTATAACTCTACCATATAAAGCGCTGTAAAAAGTGTGGCATGATAGGTTAACTATTATACAAGATCAAAACTCTCGTTTCAAGAGAATATTACTTTTTCTTTAGATCTTACTTATTAGATCGTTATTTTCAAATAAAATACGGTCAACAGTATTCTAACCTCCACCCATCCAATTCCGGAGTGCCTCAAGAAAGTGTCCTTGAATCTCTTCTATACATATTATATATTGTAGATATACATATATAGGCTGATGACACTGGCTTCCTCTTTTGTCATACTAATTTCCATACAGTCTCATTAACCTTTCAGTAGTTGCGCTGTCGTAAAATTTACTACAAATGCGCAAAATTGTCCCCTTATTTCAAGATCAGTCTCTCTGTAAATTCCAGGCTGACGGTTGTGCACAGGAGTGTTTGTTATCAATAGATATTTTGTGAGGTTTCAGTTGAGCAATTGCAAATATATTACGTTACTATTTTCTTTCGCATTTATATCGTTCTCTTCATAGCTCAATCTACGAAAAAAACTGGAAGATATTGTTGGACATTTATTTGATGAGCCAGAGAAAAAGAAAGATACTTACTTCCCTTCAAGTCACTACGAGTTTTTGGAAGGAGAGATCGAGTGCTACCGAACAAAAGAACTTTTCAGAAGAATCTGATAAAGAGGAGCTAGCTACTAAGGTGTTTTTCATTGAAAAATAAATCAACAAAATATCGGTTTCTTCAAAAACCAAGAGAATAAACGTAGTCAAAGTACCCAATGAACCCGAACGGGATGTGTTCTTCCAAATTATTGACGATGTTTATATATATTTATCAGTTGAGATTCCACCACCAAGCACGAGTTCATGATACTTAGGTCTACTATATTTGATCGGTATAAAAAAATCTCACCACGCAAATGTGGAAAAGATCTTTGAGAGTGACGGCATTGGAATTCAAATTGCAAGAGCTGTTATGAGTTACAAGAGATTTCTGTCATTGCTCCATACCTGGTATTTGAATTGAAAGAAGAAAAGTTGACAAACTGGCAGCGATTCGTGACTTTTCCCAAGCATAGGTCAACAACTGCAGGTCGGCGTTCAATTTGAGCAAATACATTACAATTGACAAGATGCTGCATCCATTTAGAGGTAGTTGCGGTTTTATGCAATACAATCCCAGTAAACCAGCAAATACTGAATAAACATTTTTGCCTTATGTGATGCCAAAAGTTTATACACGCCCGATCTAGAAGTACATTTAGAAGGCCATTTGCGGCCTTAAATTTCCCAACAGATATTGTGAAGCGTCTACTCGCTCCGATAGAAAACTCAAACCGGAATTTGACCATCGGCAATTGATATACAAGTGTACCACTCGCTGACTATTTGCTCATGAAAAAATAACGGTTTCAAGCACAATGAAGACAAATAAAGCTAAAATCTCAAGAGAATTCTTGAAAAAATAGGGGTGTAAAATACTGTCTTTTTGGTTTCTAAAAGGACAGAACGACGGTTTCCTATCTATATCGGAAAAATAAATCTGTAATACTACTCTTAACATTACATGACGACGACGAGGTGAACGCTGACATCCGAAAGGTCCAAATTATCCTGGACTACAACGTAATGAAAGGCGGATTGAAGATAGCGCTGCCTCGTTTTCTACAGTCTGATGAATATTGGAGCTATAAAGGATCCTAAGCACCGAAGAATTTTTCTGAAAAGAAAGATCACCTTATCTTCAGATCAAATCTCAAACACTGACCTCAAGATATAAGTGCTTTTCCCAAAGTGAATTATAGTTGGACTGCTGAACCGAGAAGAAAAGAAAGAAACCTTCCAAATCGCAGGATGTGTCGATCATGTCTATTGGAGAAGAAAAGATCTTCAGCATCACTGAAGTGTTGCCGTTGCCAATCATTTACGTGCAAGAACTATTCTGCGGTTGAGGTAGTCTGCGACAATTGCAAGTAACGGGTACTGATCTTGACAAGTAAGTTGATGAAATATATTGATTTTTTTTCATTTCTTGGAGCATTGCGTGCTTAATTGTTCACAAATGCGGAATAATTTTGTTTGCAGCAAATAGCTTATACCATTTTTCCATCTCCCCTAGCAATTTCCCAACATTTAAGTAAAAAAATTAACAAATGACGTAAAATTTACGACAAGCGCTTGCTCAAGGGAAATTAAAGGGCGCGCCCGCTAAAAGGTTAAAACTGTTAAATCTGTCCTACAGACCTGGCTAAATAAATGGCAAATTAAAGTAAATGAAACAAAAAGCGTTCAAGCTAATTTTATCCTAGACGCACAGAGTGCCCATCAGTCTACCCGTCAACATTTTTAATCTCCAAGCAAATGAAGCCCGCTATCTAAGATTTTATTTGGACAAACGACTTGCATGGAAACTTCACATAGATAAAAGAAAACAAATTGACTTGCGAGTTAAACAAATGTCTCTCCCTTTCAAGCAAGCCAAGACTGAACTCTAAGGTTGCTTCTGCAAATCTAATGTTAACAGTATCCAACATGTACAGTTCAAGAGCCTAAAAATGCTTTTAAATGATCCACAGTATGTTAGCAATTTGATACGGCATACTGACTTTGACATAGCAACAGTAAAAGAGCGAACGACAAAAAGTAACAACCACTTCCCATGACTACAAGCCTACCCAAATACTCTCGTGTTTAACCTGCATCAGGACCCCCCATTCAAAAAGACTAAAAAAAAATAAAAGGAGGGTAGCTCTAATGAATTGGGATAACACTACAGGGTCCGTCATCTAACGTTTTTTTTTTGAACTAGCGGTTATTCGGTGAATGGCAACACTTAGCTCATGACATTTTTGACAGAAAATTAGTTTTATCCTTCCGCTGAACGAAAATGGTTGTGTATACGCTTGAAGAACGCTGGGAAATATTGCGACATTACTTTGAAAATCATGGTAATGCTGCAGTATGTGTGCGAAAATTACGTACGGAAATGGGAAGAAAAGAGGCACCGTCAGCTCCGTATGTGCTTTATCTTGTTAAAAAAGTGAGAGAAACTGGCATGCTTATTGACAAACCAACGCGTGAAAAACCAAAAACAGTGCGTACATCCGAGAATATCGCTGCTGTTGCCGGGAGTGTGCGTGAATCGCCAGCAACATCAGTTCACCGTCGTTCTCAACAATTGGACATTTCGGAGAAATCATTGAGACGAATTTTGCGTAAATACCTTGGTATGACGCCGTACAAAGTCCAATTGGTTTAGCAATTGAAGCCAACTGACCATCCAATGCGTTTTCGCTTCGCTTCATGGGCTTGCGTTTTCGACTTGAAGAAAACGCCGATTTTGGGCGAAAAATCATCTTTTCAGATGAAGCTCATTTCCATCTCGGCGAGTATGTCAACAAGCAAAATTTTCGCATTTGGGGCACAGAAAACCCGCAAGCAATCGAACAAAAGCCGATGTACCCACAACAAGTCACTGTTTGGTGCGGATTTTGGTCCAGAGGCATTATTGGGCCATTTTTCTTCGAAAATGAGCGGCTGTTACAGTCAATGGTGAGCGTTATCGGGCCATGCTGAACGAATTTTTGTTCACAGAAATTGAAGAGGAAGATATTGGCGACATTTGGTTTCAACAGGACGGCGCTCCGTGCCACACAGCCAACGTTACAATCGATCTTTTACGCATTGTCTTCGAAAATCGCATTATCAGTCGAAATTCTGATGTTGTTTGGCCACCTCGGAGCTGCGATTTGACACCGTTGGACTGTTATTTGTGGGGAGCCGTCAAAGATAAGTGTTACGCCGACAAACCAGAGACAATTGAAGCTTTGAAGGACAACATTCGTGCAGCCATAGCTGAAATAGAGCTGCATACAATCGAAAATGTACTCAAAAATTTGACCGATCGTATAGGCTACTGCATGGCTAGCCAAGGCAACTATATGAATGAAGTTATATTCCATTATTAACCGGAAGGATTGTACTTTCAAATAAAAAAAAAATTGGAAAAATATTCAGTAGTCTTTTATTTATAGTATTTAAAAAAGTTATATGGCGGACCCTGTACTGGTTGGATTCCCTCTCACGTCAATAATGCTATTACATGAATTCATAAAACGCATATATTATTTACAGTTAGTTCTGATTGTTAATTTGCTGTTAAAAAAAGGTTATGTATAATTTTCACCATTATGATGGTTTTGCATAAACGGTATGTGTTTTGTAGATACATCGCTATTAAACTAAAACCCTGTAGGCAAATTTAGTGTGTCCTTTATAAATTCCTTCAAAATTTACTTTAATTCACACCTTTGTAGAAGTAACTAATTATTATATCGGTAATATTAATTTCATCTGTTACAAATAGGAATCGTTTGATTTGACGGTTTCAGATACCCTTCGTGTAGCTTTAAACCTTTTTGACTCTTTAGTTGCATTTCGCTATATCTCAGAGCGGCCAATCTTTTTTTTTTCGAAATGTTCTTCCCTTTAATACTTTCCTTGCATATTCGTCTTATTTTAAATTTCCTCGCTTATTCTTGGACAAAATTTTTCCCTTCCACTTGGGTTTTGGTGTTCTTTCCATTTCAGTAGACTCAATTGAAGGTTTCTTCACACTACATATTTGACAACGTCGCATACCGTACTTTGTGCAATTGGCATTGTTTTAAAATTACTCACAGTATACACTTTACTTCGAGCTTTCTGCAAATATTCTGTTTCAATAATATTATCCTAACATACATAAACACCGATGAAGTAATAACGTATGTTCTAATATTAGCAAATTAAATGTAAACAACTACAATTGCATTCTCAAAAGAAAAATGTTGCTGTACTTTTAGTTGGCATAAAAGTGCCTTACAAGAGTGTTTCAATATTACAATGTTTTAACAGAAAAAAAAATAAAAACACTAGATAAAAAGAGAGGTTTCTCTAAAAACAAGCAGTAAATACTACAACAGATAGCTACCATCAATGTCATGGTTGTCGATAACATTCCACAATGCTCATTCAGCTTGTGATTATGACGTTCTGTAGCAGTAAATCATTTTTTAAATTTAATTTTAAATGTGTATGGCCTCAAAAAGTCTTCAGCTCAATGTAAATATTAGCTCAATCGGAAATCCGTCTAGGGGTACATAGTTGGTTTTATAATCGATGTTGTTAATTCACCTGAGTGCTACTAATAATTGTATACGTAAAAATTCACTTTCTATAGTCCGTGTTGATATTTTTAAATTGGGAACAAAGCAAATGTTGCACAGTTCCTTATTTTTGTCGCCTTTATTGAAATTTTCCCAATCGGTGCACTACTTGTTTCTTACAAAATCTGCAGTTTAACAATTTAAAACGCAAAATTTTGTTTTCAGTTTTTGTACGTTGTATAAGTTATTATTGTATTCTCACCATTTACTGATAATTATACCAAGCATTTTTAAATTAAAAAATCATACATAGCAACGCAACACTGTGAACGTATAAATTTCATTTCTGCACAGAGATGGTTAAAAATTGTATTGCCTACACTGCAGTATATTGAATTGTTTTAAAGAAATATCGTTGGAAGTATAATTGCATAAAAATTTATAAAACACAAGGACATTCATAGTAAATATGCAGTTTGAAAAATCTCTACAAGTCAAGCAATTCAAGGAACTTTTAAGTTAATATCGTCGACTATATCATTGCAAAGGAGACAAGAAGTAATTTAGAGAAAGCAACATTTAAGCACAAAAGTAAAAACTTATGGGAATAAACATAATAGTTTAAGGTTGATAAAAAAATTAAACAAGGAATTATAAAACAAATTAATAAAAACAAGAGTAAAACAACAACTTAATACGATAGTGTTAATAATGTTTCTTGAATCGACAAAAAATATTTTTGTTTAAATATATATTAAAGACACGAACTCTTGTGGAAAGAAAGACATGGGTCGTAATTACCTAAAATCTTAATTTAAAAATTGTCCAATCATTGTTTTTATCGAATTTAATTCGATTTTCTTATAGATTACGTCTGCGGGGGACAGGTAACTTTGGGAAATTTTCTGACCTCGTTTTCAAGTTAACAAACATCTGGAAAATAATATATGTGAAAGATATGAGAATGATTTCAAAAATTTTAATAAAATGATTATTATTATATTATATAAATTGAAGTAGAAACTCGAAAAGGATAATGAAAATGTATATGAATGCCTTCAGTATGATTTATGTTGATATAAAAGATAAGATGCATAACGTATCTAGGCTGGGAGTGAGTTAATAATGGTACTATTGTCTCAACAATAAAGATCAAAGTCATAAAAGATACTAAAAGTGAACCTCAGTTTGAAGCTGTTTCAAAAAAAAAAATTGCTGAATTTGTACGTATGTTAGTCACTAGAGAACAACATGATACCATCAAATCTAAAGGAATTCTCTTGATGAATCGTTAGACTTCACAAAAATGACAATAGACATAGACGCTTTGTTTGCAATGAAGGCGACAGGAACAGATATCATCGTTGATTGTAAAAAAGCAGGTTTAGAATTAAAGCAGACTTCATCTCCCTGCCGACATGAGATGTTACTCTCATCACGTCTAGAACCAAAAAAAGGTTTCTTAACTTCCAGAGGATAAGAATTCAATAATTTTTTCGATAGGAAATATAAGTTAGGCAAATTCGAATCTGAGTTCGAAATCACAAAATTAAATATTCATATTGTACTATTTATGTATTTATTCCATAATATGCACATATGCATGCATTATATATTCAATATTTTGTATACGGTCACATGTTTGGTCATACGGCAATAATTCCTAATCACATAAATCTAAAATATTACTATATCTTAACAATATAATAAATTTTGCAAATAAAAAAATTGCTTTATTAAAATTTATAAAATCATCCTTATTATGTAATTAACTTATGACACCAGCTTGAGATCTCCATTATTAGGAAAAGAAGATCAAATTAAATTCGATAAAAAAAAAATTTTAGGTAATGGCGACCTCTACCCGTTTTAATCCTGACGTGAGTTTAGAGCCTTGCCCAGACACAGTCTTATTGCTTATCAGCTTTTATTTGAAAGTATAATCGTAACAAAGCATTCACTACTTTATTAAAATAAAAAATTGTTTGGTTCTTCATATGCTTCAATGTACTGAGAGTACTCACACTTTAAAATATATCAAATTTAGTGTTCATTAGCCTAGAAATGATTTTGTGAACTATACCTACGCAAATAGGAGAAGATGCAGAATTTTTCTTCCAAAATTGTCTGGAACAATAAGCTGCTTTTAAGTTAAAAGGCTCAGTTCACCGACACACTTATATCTACTGAGCATGTTACTATAGAACATCATTAGAGTTTACCAAGGGTTACAGTGTGATGTGGGATATTAGATATTCTAGGATCATTTCTTTTGGATTAAACTGTCCAAGAGTTGTTTGATGTCGAATAGATTTATTTTCGAAGATGGGGCACCTTCCCACTGACATTATGATATAAGCCTATAGTGATGTAATGTTTCCCAACAGATTGACAAAAAAGTGGTGTTAAATTCTCTGTGCATACCTCAAACCTCAGTGGGAAACCATAATGGGTATATCTGGAAGGTATGGTTTACTGCATAAAACTAGCAATGAGCGATAAGCTAAAAGGGGAAATTAAACGACAATGTTTAGCTTCGTAAGGCTGTCGAGTCGATTTATCCACGTTATCGGCTGCGTTTGAAAAACTTAATTTTATTTCCAATGTCAATAAGCACAGTATTTATTGTCATTTAAGGGGATTTTTGCGATCTCCTGTAGGCAAGCAAACTAATATAGTAATTTCTTTTAATATTAAATCAAAGATAATTTTCTACAAAAGTAGAAAGATAAAAAATATCAAATTTCTTGATTATGTAAAAGATATAAAATAAAATATTTTAAAAATAATTCTTCAGGGTGTTTATATTTGTAGAAACTTTTAAAAAATTATGGAACATCACACTTTTTGTTAAATTAAAATGCTCCATCTTATTATAATTTTGAGCATCAGTTGTCAATACGATGGTGGAAATTAATATTTTAACCAAAAAGGAAGAAGTCTATAGTTTGTTTAAGAATAATAGTAGTCAAACTTTCTATTTAATTTTTATGATAGAACAGAGTCACTGCAGTTGTAAGATTGTCATTATCATTAAATTAGGTAGGAAAGTTAATTGGTGAGAGTTTTAAATAATTTATTGATTTTGCAATCTTAAGAATTAATTTTTTTTTGGTTTTGCAGCTTATTTACAATCTACTCTTTATACAATTTAGAGCAATAAGTAAATTTGATATGTGTCTAGGCATGAGTAGAGTTTAGGTCTTAGGTTCTATAGATGAGTGATGGCTGCTTCTTTTGTGTTGTGGTTACTGTGCTAAGTCGGCTGGCCATTGTCTTTTCAGTCTTCTTCTGATATTGAGTGGAGTGCTTATGTTTTCAATTAATCTGTTTTCGTGTCCTTGGAGTCTTTGGTTGTAGAGTGTGGCTAGTCGTTTTATTTCATCATTAACATATGGTATTTGCAGGTCATTGTGCAGAGTTTGATTGGAGACGTACCGCGGTGCATTGGTTATTGTACGCAATACTTTTGACTAAAGTCGCTGTATTATCTTCGTATGGGTTGGCTTAGCGCAACCCCAGAGTTGAACGCCATATGTCCATATTGGTTTTATTATAGTTTTATATAGCAATAGTTTGTTATTTAGTGTTAACCTGGACTTACGACCCATTAGCCCGTGCATTTCTCTTAGTTTAAAATTCATTTGTTGTCGTATACTTTTGATGTGCTTTTTCCATGTTAATTTTTGATCGAGGTGTAATCCCAAGTATTTAGCTTCCGTTTTAGTTTAACTGTTGACATGCCACTATTAAAAGAAACATAAATTATTCTCTCTTCTTTTCAAAAATTTGTTTTCATTAAAGCTCCATGCTTTTCTAATGGATGAAAGTTTTAAGGTATACATTGTATTAATTGAATTATATTTTGTTTTTATTAAATCATTGCAGTATTTTTAGAATAGTAATATGACATAAACAAATTTTTGTGAATCTTAAACTTGAGGAATTATCTTTAGAATATAATATTGAAGCCTCATTAATGTAGGAAAATCGCATTTCAAATATTATTCGTTATGTATTACCAGATAAGTTACATTTTCTAGACTCAATAAGTCACACAAATTTCTCCATCTAGTAATAGCAAGGAGTAACTTCGCTGGAGGTTATCTCCTGCATGTCATTAATGTAATCTCTACATATTAATTACTTATTGTCCATCGGACAGATTGTAAGCTTAAAGGAGTTAATAAAAAAAATCTAGTAATAGCAAAGTTTAACGATTTTGCTGTTGATGTATGATGAATTTTTTCACATTGTCATATCCCTTAGAACAGCAGATGTTTTTCCATCAAAACGGCAACCTTCTCCTTTGATTACATAGTCTCTTTTGCGCTTTTAACAAACTTGATTTTATGAGTTCAATTATTTATAACTAATTAACTCATTCACCAGTACGACCACTGATTATTTCGACAGGTCGCTCCGCTTCTCGATGCACTTAAAACACAACCCAAATCGTATTTTACCCTAAATGCTTGCAACTGCCCTTTTAGACCATTTTTTATAGGCTTACATAATCTACCCACTTAATTCTAGAAGCAAATTACTGGAATTTTCCTTTGTGGCTACGCTGAGATTTGACAATTGTCGCAAAGCTTTTCGCCACGCTTGTCCCTAGCCCCTCCAGGAAAACTCAGCTTCCTGCTTCCTTAACGTAGTTTCGTCTTATAGAAATACGATGGTTTATGCCGCTTGTGGAAAGGGCTATGGATTAATCGCCAAACTACCCAGGAGTTGCATATGCTCTGGCGATAAAATTAGCAGAGAACTATGGATAACCCTTGAATTAGTATTTCGTACACTTTAGAAACGTTAGTAAAATAACCCGAAGCAACGAGGGTATTTTTGTAACCCATGTTTTCCGAAAAAAAAACATCTTCTATCTTCATTGTGTCCAATAAGCTTTTAATGTTGAGTTCAGCGCATTTAATTCTTTGTATTCCAGTACTTCTCTTAATTCCTAATATAGGTCCTGTTCTCGCTGAAACTCTTCTGATAAGTACCAATTATAAAACAAGGTAGCTCCATGCTACACACAGAACTTTTCCTCTGGTTGCAAATGACTGTTCACAACTTTATCAACGAGGCATCCGGTTCCTTTCTAATATTTCCAAAATGTGTTTATCCGCTTACCTTCAGTTTTTATCTCAGATTTATGGAATGTTTTTTTCATATTCTCCTTTAATTATTCTCCAACTCTTCTGAAATATTCATTTGTACTTATTTTATTTCTTCTCTTAAATTTCAGAAGTGTTCGTCTGCATTTACTTTTATTTGTGGAAATTCTTCTTCCGACGCTCTGCTCAAACACCTGGATTTTTTGCGTCTACCTGTATTACTTGTAACTACCCATTTACTTCTACGATTAAACTTCTGCTACAGTCCTCCATGTCTCTAATTTTCTCACCGATTTCTCAAATGCCATAGCTGGATATAGAGTGTCACAGAAAACTTAAAAGAGATAGCTTTTCGTGATCGAACCTTTTTTGAACATTTCTTGTACACTCGAATATCTACCTGCTTTATTTTAGAAGTATTATAGCATTGATCACATTTTCCTCTTGTAGAGTTCCCTTGTTTTGTAATTAGAGAAGGAATTTTGCAAATCACTCTTGTGTATGCTTTAACTTTTAGATCATGTTTTTATTGGTGTTATTGTAGTTAAGCTTTAACTGTAATAAATTAATTTTAATTTTTTTTTTGTTAACTACAGGCAGCTACACGTAGCAGTCCTGAAAGACTTTTCAGCTCGTTAGTTACACGCTTCAGGATATTATTCGAAGTACAAAAATAGCACCCTTCCAAATAATTTTCCAGACGAGAAAATAAGAAGTCTCAGGGATTGAGCTCCAAAAAATAGATGGATTGAAGAACACTGCTATGCTATTTATCTACAAAAAATTCGTATGCGCACATTTTCTCAACTTATTGTTAAAATCTCGCGGTCGCTAAACTGGTTCAAATGTAAATCACTACTGATTACTCTCAACATCACAAAATTTTTCACTCTTTCCACATTGTCGTCCGTTTTTTGAGGTCGAAAATTTTTTGGTACAAAGTTCTTCTTGCCTCTCTAGAATGACGTTATACCATTTGGATACTTGAGCGCTGGATAAAACATATTTTCTATAAGTTCTTTGCAACCTTTCATTAGTTACACACAAAATATGCAGCACTAATATTGCTCAAGCTTTTGCGGCTCCACATAACTCAATTTAATTTCAGAGGCTCTCAACAATCGGTTAGCAACTGCAACAAGTTCGAACTGGTATTGAGTCTAAGTCAGGAAATATACTATCTGACTATAGTGTCGTCCATCTAATTACTTTTCTGCCACATCTATCAATGTTAATGAGGCGAATCAAAATTTGTGAGCTAATTACTAGAACAAGCTTTGCTGTCGATAATCCTGTAATATAAATTACTTTCTAGTGTTATCTCTCGTTTAATTGAGAGAGATCAATTATAACCAACTGCTCTAAACTTTTTTGTAAGGACGTCCGAAAAGCCAACGGTATTTCTACAGATTTTAAAAAACAATAAAAAATGCTAATAATAAAATTTTTGATTTTCCTGAATTCCAGAGCTCATAAATCAGTTTTGAAGGCGCTCGAAATTACAAGGACGCAGCGACACGTCGCCTCGTCTGTACGTCGGAAAAGTAAATTAAATTTGTGACAGCAGCATTTTACAAAAGATATTTCAGCAATGTTGCATTCTTGTAATATGTAGGTCATGCGGATTAGAATATTTTGGGTGTTTGTGACTTTTTCATGAATATTTCCAAATTGTTACCCAAGAATCATCTCTCTAATTTCGTTAAGTTTCATGCTAAAAATTAATGTATTATTTTTCGATAATTGGAAGAAAGGGTACTGAGAAATCTAACGGGATATAAGAGTACAAAGGGCATAAAATTAGTTTAAATTACCTTAAAGGAAAAACAATTAAAAAAAATTAGCAGAAAGATAGTATGAAGATAAAATAAAATATCATTTGTAACAATTAATATAATCCAACATGGTCAATACATAACTTGATTGAATTGTTCCTCACCATGTTGAAAGAGTACTCTGACCTCAGTCAGATGTCCACTATATAATATTCATATCATCCACACACCCTCATAAGTGGCTGTTAAGAATATCTCGATGAGGAGATACGGAAAATTACAATTTTTATCCATTTTGAAGTTGTGGACTTCACTGAATGTTCACTATGTTTAACGAACCAGGTCCACTGCTCTATGTATACGAAATTCTTATAGAATGCCACATATAGAGAGTTTTAAGGTAATTTTCGATTCTATAATAAGATTAGGATTGTTGATGCTTTAATAGGTGAAAATGTACAGTTATTAAGATAATAAAAAAAACATGTTATTGTCAAAATATTAACTTTAGTCGACAGAAACTTCTATTCGAAGGTAGCTTGTCATTTGCCATGCTAGGAATTGAACAACGTAAAATAGTTTGGTTTTCATTACTTCAAAATATTCAGATATCTTTTGATAAATGTGACATTCTATTTTGAAAAGAAACTGAATACTTTACTGTAATGTTCCTTTATTAAACTTTTGAAATCCTGGTTATGTAGCTCTGATTGTACTGTGCAGTAAAACCAAATTTTATTGATCATATCAAAAAAGAAACAAGGAAAGCACCTGTTGACCCTATGGACGAAACAAATCGTTCCTTGGCGTTAAATTTGTCACTGCCATTCGCACATGTTTGTATGAACTGACATTAAGAATTTCTATAAAAAAATGTAACTTTTTCCCTAGATTCTATGGTCAAATACGCCTTTTCAATGCCAGTTACGTTTAAAAACTTTCATCCGCCTTTTTACTTCTTCACAATCTTGCAAACCAAGAAACATTTCTTATGGTAAGCACAATACAGTCATCGATTCTGATTTGCTTGATGTGATTGACGTCTTTATCAATACTTTTTTATTGTAAGGGTCAAAAAGTATACGAGACAGAACATTTTTAAGATGGCCTCGTTTGCTACGAATGCCATACCGTGTAGTCCTTTCAGGGAATAAACATTTGTCATGAGTGTTACGGCATTATAATTACAAAATTTTTCACCAAGAAGTTTTTATCCCCTCCAAAAGCTGCAGTTTGTTCAAGAATTATGTAATTAGTACAAGTACAATCAGTCTTATAATAGAATTTCTTAATGTCCAAAATGATAATGATGCAGCTGCATTAGAAATATTTTTGGGACGCTAGCCTAAACCTTCAACTTTAAATTATTTTTTGCATCAAAACGTTAATTAGTATAAACTCTTTGCATAAGCCTGTTCCCTGTAGAGCTGTCCAAGAATAATTTGCGGCAAATCTCAATAGGAAAAATCTCACATTTTTGTATGTGACTTGGGTGAGCTTGTAAACATTTACATTAAAACATAATTATGTACAAAGTATAATTGTGTTGTGTGTATAATAGCATTTATAAAAAAATTATAATAGATTTTGCTTGGTAAAATATCTATAGTTCTGTCTCAAAAGTACAACTTAATTTTAAGGGTTGTTTTGGTTATGCTTCTAAAGTAAATTGCTAAATAGATATTTGTAATTAACAAATTAATTCAGCAAAACGACCAACAAACAATAAAAATGGTTTTATGTACAACATTTGTTAATTTTCTAGAATTAAGAAATATAAATTCCCAATTAAACTTGTTATAATATTAAGTTGGTGCAATAGTAATGTCATTTTTAATGTAAAAATTATCTGTTTCATATTTAAAGGAGAAAGCATATTTGCCAATGTGTTGTAAATAATTTATTTACGTGGGTGAAGGTAACATACGCCGAAATTGTTTTTCTTTAATTTACTGAAGGAAAATATAAATAAACAAAATTATTTTTGATCCCTCTATCGTGAAATAAAAGTGATTTGGACAGCAATCGTTCGCGCTTGAACATTTCAACTGCAAAATTGTCAAATGATATCGCAGGGCGATAAGTCTGGACTGCAGTTCAGAATAAATTCTTAATTTATTGTCGAGTTTAGACAATATGGAGCCGGCGTTGTTATGATAAAGGATAACGTCTTGGATTGCTTGAGCACTGATGTAGCTCATTCCAACCGCAGAAGGTGGTAAAAAATACGAATATTCTCAGTCAGGTTGATACTCAAACGACGTTAATAGCCAAATTAGCCAAAAAGGATTTCCAACCGAATCTATTCTTCCTTACAATTCCGGAGGAATAAGCCCGGTCAAAACAAGACAAGTCATGAGGGGGGCTTCCAGAATTTGTGCTCCGGACCGGTATACTAAATGCTCGTATACAAAAGTGTAGAGTTCCGTTATCGCAAGGACATAGGATGGTGAGGTTCGTAGACGACCAGAAGAGAGCAAAATCAGAGAAAGAAGAGATTTGTTAAGAATACAAAGAATTCTCGCGGTTAAGGCGGCAGATGTTTACAACACCCTAACCATCGAAACAACGTTAAATGTTAAGCCAGTTACTGTCTTTGCATTTCATATTGTAGGAGGTGGCTCTGTTGTTCTCAGAAGTACGAAGTCTTAACTGGCATAACATTTAGTTTGTCAATGAACATGGCAACTTCCGGTTCTATTTTGTAAGAATCCGGATTCTGTAGAAAGATCAAAACAGATTCGCTTCTGCACGTTCTGCTCACTTGCAACACAGAGGGAAAGGACGAGAACCTGAGCGGAGAGCGTATTCATCACTAGCGGATGAAGATCGAAAGACTTTCAAGAGTGCGTAAGTGGTGGACGGTTCTTGCGATGTTCTCAGAACGGCACGCGAAATTGTGTATAGACGCCGATTTGTAATGAGTGCGCGGAAGTTGGACAAATTACTATTAGTGGAATTAATAGACCTCAGCATAAATTAAGGCAGATTAGTCTGTTTTCTGCGTAGAATTGTAAACGATAGGAAGACTTAGAGACATCAGCTGTTTGGAGGTGTTTGTCTTGACTTTGATTTTCAGATTTTTTCTGAGTCATACACTAAAATGGCTTCCGGGCAAGTAAAGTTCTGGTCGTAGCAGATTTTACGGAAATTAAACATTGGAAAATTCAAGTCTAGAAAGAAAGAGTGATGAGTGCATTTGCGGTAGTGACGGTGTAGTTCCTTAAGGCGTGGTATCAGTCAATTTACTAACAAGTAACTGAATGTTATTGCATATATTAAATTAATAAATTGTGGAGTGGCGACATTTCGCCCTTGGACCGTCTGTGTGTTGGTCTGTGATGGGAGTGGCCTATGATATCTGCCGGCGGGCGTTTTGCTGTCGCAAACCGAAACTGCAGAGGGCGCCTTTTCTCTCGGTCTGCGAGTCTGTGCAGGTGCCACCGGCTATAATGAAAATTTATTACAATAATTACTGTTGTGAACTGTGTTGCTCCACCGCAAAACTTCGTATATTTTGGAAGTCTCCCATTTTCTATGCATTTTTCATACGCATAGCGCTACTGTGTGTCTGCCTCATCAGATCTTTCTGCATCTGGAACATTTCCACATTGGAGCGCATCATAATTTCCCGCTAAATCCCGGCGTAAAGTGAGAGGATTACGGTGAAGACCTCGTAGAAACAGCAGCGCAAAGCCAGCACCGGTGAGCGATTTGCAATTTATCCGTTGGTTTTGGTGTCAGGCGCCGCCCCCCATTTACTTTCGTACGGGCTATTTCGGGACGATTTGGCCCCGCGCGTTTCCCCGTAATTTTGTTCCCATCCCGCCACGAGAGCACGGCTATTTACACGCCTGCTACTCCAAATTGTGTATTTCTATATTGAATTTTAAGTTTACCCATAACTTCGGGGGGTTTGACACTATTTTTTGGAAAAAAAACTTGGTAATAAGCCATTGCGCAACAATATTTTTTGCCCTAATATTGCGGTACTGGTTAAAAAGATATAGTGCTAAGTACTCTATAGGAGGAATATTCTTCAGATGTCTCTATCTAAAACTCCGCTCCTCCCCTTCACTCTACAGTGCATAAAAAAAATTGCGGCTCTAAAAGCCAACTTTTCTAGGCCTCCGTACCACTTTGCGATTTGGAAACAAGGAACTGACGACACTTTTATTCTTCTTTGAAAATTGGCAAGGTGGTATCTGGCCAAGAAGTGAGCAAAACAGATAATAATTCGTTGGTGTCAAATTAGGAGCGTAGATGGGGTTGGGTAGCAGTTTCCCAAATTTTTATGGATTATTTGAGCTGTATCTGGTCTGGCGTTATCCATTTTCAGCAACAATTGTCTTAAGTAGTTGTTCTAAGACAACTTACATTCTGTCAAGCTGTTAGGAATAAACTTACGAGTTGATAATCTGACCTTCAGGAACTGATTCGCTTGGACTCAAAACTCACCATTTGTTGAATTTTTGGAATTACAGACATAAAAATAACTTTTCATAATTAGTAAAAATCGAAGGATTGTCAAGTAATATCACACATTAATACAGTGTTCAATTTGTTCTTATATTTAAGGGTAAGGTACTTCTTTGCATCGTCTCTTGACTGTATCGTACTATCCATTTGGATGATGCTTTAAGTTCAGTGATAATTGACGGATACCTATAGCTGTGGTTGTTACAACAGATTAAAATATTCTCGCCCGGCTCGAGACTATGTTTTAAGACTGGTGAAACCAGATAAAGAATTTTTAGGCCATACGAATTGATATCCTATTTTCCGCTTTAAAGTCGCATCAGTAATGCTAAGGCCTAATTTCCAGTAATTCCGAAAAACGGTCAAGATTAGGATCGAGCATGTTGCTTCCTTTTCAAATTACAACAGAGAATAATCTACAAAACTACGTTTCTTAATATAAAGTATAATTTGACAAAGTTCAATTGTATATGTATAGTTAGACTAATTATTCAAAAAACAAAGACTTGCGCCACCCTAAAACTCCAACTCAAATAAATTTGTATAAACACAGATTTTCCATAAATTTTCTAATTTCTCTATATTTTACCAACAACTTTTTGTTTGACAGCAAATTTACATTTTTCGTTTAAATGCTCCCGAAAATTGGAACATAAAATTTGAGACAAACCAAGTAGAAGCATTTTAATAATTTGTATTCTCTCAATCAATAGCTGTCGACTTTGTATGATTAATAGCCAAGTTTTATTTGATAACCTATTTAAGAATTCCAATACAAAACCTTAAATACGGCACAATCCTTTCAAGCACTTTGTGAATTCATTTTACAAGAAAATCGCCTCTAATGAAATTGAAAAATTGCTTCGCGACAGGCCGCATTTCGGCTTTGAATTTTCTGTCGCTTATGACTGCGCACACGAAGCGTGTTAAAGCAACATTCGTGGTTCAGAAAAAATACCATCTATAACCAGCGTAACAAACATTACCAATATACTTTCTGCATTGAAAGTTTTATTGTGCCAACTTTAATATAGTAAAGGTAAAAAATGTACGGACTAACATGGAGCAAAAAATTTCTGCAGTTACAAACTTCAAACATAAACATAATGACTCATGAAAGTTTTAAGCATAAACCAAACTGTAATTACCTATGAAGCAACTTCCAAAGCACAGTAGCAGTAGTAAATGTTTGAATAAAAAGATAAAGTAAATTTACATCTAAACTCCGTAAAATTGGATTAACAAGCTTTTAACTGGGGTTATACATAGAGAGAGGCACGTTCGGGAGGTTTCAATACGAACAAAGGTAAATCTGTAACTTCGTACATAAAGCAGCATTGTTCTACTAATAGAATGGGGAATGACAACAATAAGATGGGCAACAAAACAAATTGAAAACAAAATACTGTTATTATGTTCACAGTGGCGTAAAAATAAAGACAAAGAAGCAATACAAAGAACAATATGTTAATAAAAAATATCAATAAAACAAATGAACTAAAATATATTTGGATCATTACACTGCTTGCGGTATGTGAAATCAATAGTTTCCCCTAGACTGCAGAGCTTTCGCCAGCTGCGCCCTCTAGCGGAGCTTTGCCGAAATATGCTGCTAACCCGGGAAAGCTCGCGGAGAGCTTTCGCTAGCGTGCGAGCGGCGGCGCTTCTATTCGCTTTGGACTCCAAAAGCTAATTTCCGTATAACTAATCATAAACGGATTTCCTGATTGCAATACTTTGATTGCTGCAAATAGAAACAGCGAATCGATGCAATTGCACCAAAAGCTCCGATGCATAGAAGCAATGGCCGTCAGTACAATTAGCGGCATTAAAACTTGATGTAATTAAAATGCAAAATTAGCAAAAAGTGGGCTCGTCGCATCGATTGCGTTCAGGTACACCATTCACGCGATAGCCCCCTTCGGGCCTGAATATTCGGCCGAATTTTGTCCATTATTTATGCCCAACTGTACAACGCTCCGTTGGATGTGTTAATAAAATATGCATAAATGCATTTTTAATAACGGGAACGGCCTTTTCAGGCGCGGCCGTGCCAGCAGCGTCGCACGAGGCGGCGGTTTTAAGCTAAATTATTTTAGGAAATTCACAAAGCGGGTTGGAGCCGAGCTGTCCTAATACAGCAGGACTGGCTGGTTTTCCCGACTTTGAAGAACAAATCTGACAATACTAGAGGGAGACAGGGAGCAGGATGATGTAAGGTAAAAAGCTAAAAAGCGAGTCAAATTGTCAGAAAAGGTAATACAGCATACGTTTTTAGGGAGAACAAAAAAAAAACTGATAGATCTTTGTGTTTACTACAATAACCTATACTGTTAAAAACCACATGAAGATAATTAAGTTCTAGTATACCAGCAGAAATATTTGTATTCCGCGTTTTACTTTCATGCAGTAAGGACGTGTTCCGAGCTCGTAGTGACAAGTGAGTGCAACGCGTGGATATCGTTGACGCTCGGGTCACCTATATCGGTATACCTCAACTGATATAAACTATTTTTACGTTATATATTTTTGAAACACCAGCAAACTAATCGCAAGTCATTAACATGAATTATAATAACAGCAATTATTGTTATCAACAGCCAACAACCGCTCAACAGGGTTTCCAGCCTCCCATTAATTTCAATCAGACGACAAGCCAAGTAATACCACTATCTCCTGTTATAAATGCTTCTTATATATTAATAACAAAAATGCCCTTGCCAATGTTCTTTGCAGACTTGGAACCTGCGCCAAGTAACAAAGACATTTATAACCTCAGGTTTTTACGAAACCAAATTATAAAGGTCGAACCACCACACAGAAATACAATAGTCGTACAGTGTATGAGGTGCCAACAGTATAACCATACTCAGGCCTACTGTAACCGCCCATTTGTATGTGTATAATGCGGAGGCTCACATGATACCCGATCTTGTAAGAAGACAAAAGACTTACCCTCCAAATGTGCTCTCTGTGGCGGAGAGCACCCGGCTAATTATCGAGGCTGTATCGTACATAAGGAACTTCAAAATAACTTAGGATCTAACATATCCTTACAAACTCGATCCACAACATCAAACATGTTCCAACAACGACTTCATCAAACTCACCTAATCTTCCCTAATCATCACAACCCACGAACATATAGTCAGGCCGTGCAAGGAATACAAACACTACACAAGCACAACCCCAAGATGTAACCCTACAAAAATTTCTAGAAGAATTGAAAGCTATGTTTTCACAACTGATGCAACAAAACAACATGGTAATAAACATGTTGTCCACAGTCATAAGTAAACTTGTAAGATAATGGCTAATTCACTCAGTATATCTTTATGGAATGCTAATGGCATCCTGTCAAAAATCTATGAAATTGAACCATTTTTAAAGCTAAATAATATAGATATCCTACTTATATCTGAGACACACTTTACAGACAGGTCTTTTCTAAGAATACCACACTACACATGCTATAACACAGAACATCCTGACGGTACAGCGCATGGAGGCACAGCTATATTGATACGGAGCTCAATCGCTCACAATGAACTGGAAAAGTACGAAGAACCGTTTCTCCAAGCAACTACTATTCAAGTCTATAAATTATCACATCCACTAGTAATCTCTGTTGCGTATTGCCTACCCAGGCATAGACTTTCCAAAGACGTCTTCAAGCAATTCTTTCAATCTCTTGGCAACAACTTTATATATGGAGGTGACTATAACTGCAAACATACCTACTGGGGCTCTCGTCTAGTAACTACCAGAGGCAGATCTATATATGAACTCATCCGCGAAGAAAACTATGGCTACCTATCCACCGGAGAGCCCACGTACTGGCCCACGGATCTAAATAAAGTACCTGATTTACTGAACTTTTTTCATTACCCAAGGTATATCCTCTACCTATACAGATATAGTCCGCAGCACTGACCTATGATCCGATCATACACCAGTCATTGCTACAATTAGCACTACAATTATTAAAAGACAACCTAGACCATCCCTATACAACCAAAAAACCGACTGTGGCGAATTCAGAAGGCTTTTGCAAAAAAATCTCCAAACCAACATGACCCTGCGCACCCCTAATGATATAGAGGAAGCCACAGAACACTTCACCACTACTGTCCAATCTGCAGCTTGGAGGGCTATGCCCAAACTTCTAAATACGGTACGACAGGATGGAAATATCCCCAATGAAATCCTTGAACTCATCAAGCAAAACAGGAGGGCAAGATCTAAATGGCACAGGACTCGAAACGCAGCTAAAAAACGATATTTAATAGACTAACCAATGGCCACAAGAATAAACTCAAACTGCACAAGCAAGAACTTTTTCAACACTATCTAACTTTCTTGTCCCGAGCCGACCACAGTATCTGGAAAGTTTCTAAAGCTAATAAAAGACCACAGGCTATTAATCCACCTTTAAGAAAACCAAATAATGACTGGGCTAAGACAGATCAAGAAAAAGCAGATCTCTTCGCCCAGCACTTTGCCCAAGTTTTCACCCCCTACTCTACTGCACCAATGTTGAGATTCAAGACTTCCTTCAGGCGCCACTTCAAATGTCGCTGCCCATCAAAAGCTTCACCTATACTGAGGTGCTTGATGAAACTCGCCATCTAAACAATAACAAAGCCCCTGGGTATGACCTAATTACGGCTAAGGTGCTTACTGAGCTGTCCAAAAACAGTATAACGTTTTTACGAAACCTGTTCAACTCCATACTGAGATGCCAATATTGGCCATCAACGTTAAAATTCGCGCAAATTATTCTAATACCAAAACCTGGTAAACCTGCTGAAGATGTTGCCTCTTACCGTCCAATAAGTCTGCTGCCACTACTCTCTAAGCTGTTAGAAAAACTTATAATCAAAAGACTGTATGATAGTGACATACTGAAAAACTGCATACCAGACCATCACTTTGGATTTAGGCGGTTCCATTCCACGATTCAGCAATGCCATCGAATTGTAAATATCATCAATGCGGCCCTCGACGCCAAATCTTACTGCCTTGGAGTTTTTATAGACATTAAACAGGCATTTGACAAGGTGTGGCATGATGACCTATTATATAAAATTAAAGAACTACTGCCAAATGAATACTACCTTTTGCTAAAATCGTACTTGAATGATCGCTACTTCCAAATCAAATATGGCCAACATTATTCTGACTTCCGACAAATCACCTCAGGTGTGCCTCAAGGCAGTGTCCTTGGACCGCTGCTATATTTACTCTATACCTCAGATGTTCCCACAACAAATAATATACATTTAGGCACATACGCAGATGACAATGTCCTCCTTTCCAGTCATACCAATCCTCATATAGCATCCTCTAACCTACAAACCCATCTAACTCATCTTCAGACCTGGCTTGCTAAATGGAGAATCAAGGTCAATGAAACGAAAAGCACTCACGTTACCTTCACTCTAAATCACTCCGACTGCCCCCCAGCAACAGAAGCCCGCTGCTTAAGTCTTCATTTAGACCGACGACTCACCTGGAAGTCTCATATATTGAAAAAGCGTAAAAAGATTGATCTGCGTATCAAGAAAATGTACTGGGCGCTTGGTAAAAAGTCGTGCCTTTCCCTAGAAAAGAAGATCCTGCTCTACAAAACAGTAATCAAGCCCATATGGATTTACGCATTGAGCTATGAGGCTGCTCTTGTAAGTCCAATGTTAACATTCTTCAACGCCTACAATCCAAAACCATCAGACTGCTAGCAAATGCTCCGTGGTATGTCAGCAACTTGACCCTGCATACGGACCTACAAGTCACAACGGTAGAAGAAGAATGAACCAAACGAAGTAACCCACTTTGCGCGGTTGCACGCCCATCCCAACACCCTTGCATCCAACCTTCATCAGGATCCCCCACCGAAAAGATTAAAAATAAAGAAATGGCCCAGTGATCTTAAAGGAGCGCAACTCTAATGAAAGGGGTAACATCGCTGGATGGACTCCCCCTCATGTCAAATGTCATCACATTAGCTCATAGAACATTGATTTATTGTATTACGTTCTGATTGTTAATTTGGTTATAACCAATAAAAAAAAATATTTGTAAAACCTTTCACAAGGAAACTGATAAGAACTCAAGTATAGGTTACTAATACCATATCAATAATATTTATTTCATTGTAAAGATACAAACAAAAAAGGTTAATTACGCATCATTTATCAAGAACCGTATCATTGGAGAAAAAACTTCGATTTGATAAAACAATTTTTAAAAAGGTGCAAATCATCGTAATATATGGTTTAGTGATAAGTATCATTATGGCATCAATGAATGTGTGAATAAAAACAATTTGAGAACATTAGACACCTAAAAATCCACATAATGCTCTAACACGCTTTGTATGTTCTAATTTTCAAGATAATTATGGATGCATAAGAATTAGTTTTTAAACTTAGATTTTAAAAGTAAATGGGAGAATTCAGAAAGCCATTAAGAAAGTTTAAAAAAATTATAAGGATTATATGGAAGCAGATGTTCGTTGATGAAGTCGTGGGGTGATTATTTACTACCAGAGAAAAATGTTTAACAGCCGCGGAGAACTGTCTGTTTAATGATTGGTGGTTGCCAACACACAAAGTTAACTTAGTGATAATAGTTTTATAGCGTATAATAAGATTTCTTGGAGTTAAAAGATGGTCTTCTGTAGAAAATCCTGAAAAACATCGATAACACTGAATGCAGATGGCGATTGTTAGTGCCAAGAAGCTAACTGTCGAAAGTTTTATGTTACATATCTGACTAGAAGCCGTGAGAAAAATTAGGAATTAGGATATTGTACAAAATGCAAAATCGGTTGTACCGGGCGACCTACAAAAGAGATATGAAAGAATTGAGATCAAAGTACAACCCCTGTACGTTGAGAGATCAAAATTACTCATAAGGCAATTTAATTTAGAAAAGAATAGGTCAGTCGACATTTCAGGTACATTCCCAAAAATGAACTACAAAAAAGTACTCATTTTAGCAATGGGTTTGAAGCATTCGCGATACCAAATTAGGAATCTTCTACTCCTCATTGCTTTCAGAACGCCTGCAACTTTGGAATAGCACATTGATTCCTCCACTGCCTTTTCTCACAAATGACATAGATCATCGAGGTTTTAGGACAAAACGACTTTAAAAACCAACTAGAATCAGGCCTGGTTAACAGAATTGTGAGCAAGCGTGATGAAAAAAGTTACCAAAAGTGTCAAGGCGATTCTGAGGAGTTCAGAAGATTCCAGTAATCCACTCGGTGCGCCGACGCGGAGCTGCAAGTACGTAGGTATTTAAGAATCTGAAAAAGGCAGTTGGTGTTCTTAATGACAGAGGAAAATTATCTAAAATTTTAATAATACAAGAAATAATTAGGGCAAAATAAAGCAAGCAAGAGATACTTCAACCACATTTTAACTTACTGAAATATAAGATATTCAAGAATTTTAATAAATAATTAGAAAAAAATATATAAGCAATCAGAATTCGTATGAATTAAAGCAAAAAAGTTATAAGACTTAGAAGTACTTGATGGCAAACAAAAATGTAAAAGTACTAATCATGTCTCCAATGCATATAGAACATTGAAAAATTGTAATTTAGATATAATAGTAAATATACTATACGTCTCCGTATTGTCGTGTTGTCTAATCACGAACGCAATATGCTTCTTTTGATGTGAGAGCCTCTGTCGCTGAGACCCCTGCAGTGCCCATAAACGTGCGGGTACTAGAACAGGGCGGGATTATTCCAGCAGAATGTAAATAAATTTCGAGCGCCCCGAGAAGGCTCCATAACATATTTTGGATGTAAAAATAGCACAGCAATAGGGAATCGAGTATTAGAACGTGAAGTGAGCTGTTCCAGTGCAACATAAATTATACTGGATTACCAAATAATTCATTTTTTTAAATAAATTAGTAGTTTTAAATAAATTTAAGTGTTTTATTCGCCACTTTTGAGAGCAAAAATGTTATATTATTCCAGTGTTTCTAAAAGAGATTCTTTGATGTCATCTGAGAAATGTTAATAATTTATAAATTAAAATTATAAATTGATGATGTGGATATATGGATTGATCACGCGACAATGACACATATATTAGCTAATAACTTAGGAGATAAAAGCAATTTGTACCTTGCGAACAAATTTACAAACTTGCAGTGTTGTTCTGATAGAAAAAAATAAATAATATGGAATTATAATGCATGCTGCAGAAAATTTGAAGGTTGAAAAGAATTTTTTAACGGGCTGTTGCTGAAAGTAAGGCAGCATTGGATTGTTGCCGTAGCTTAGTCGTCAAGAGCATTGCTTCTCTGACTGCGAGTCGGTGCAGGCGAGTTCGAGTCTTGCTGGAAACCCACGGGCGTATATGACGTTCTAGTTTATAAGTAGCATAGGTGCATATTAGTAGGCACAATAAGCTTTGGAAGCTGCAATGCCAGCAAATGAGTCTCAATGAAAGAAATGTCTGGAAAGTAATGACTAATTTTTTATCTAAGCAGAAAAGTCGAGAAATGTAGACGCTGGGCCTGATAATTCATGCGGGATGTCAGCGAACGATCACATCCAGCTCATATGCCTTTGAGTCTTTGCAGGGTGAGGATCGCTGTCGAAGTGTAGCTGTCCACTCTAAGTGCCATGGGCAAAAACGCAGCGCAACGCAAATTGAGGATGTTTTGTGCTAAATTTGAAAAATTTGCAGACGGGATGTTTGCTATGCTTCAGTACGCCCACAAGAAAAATTCTAAATTGGTTCCTCGGGTTTGACCAAAGAACAGAAGAAAGGCTGTGTGATTCTCGGTGAGCTCAAATCCAGCATAAAAGGATGATTAAAAATGTGTAAGCCACTGTGGCGAGTGCTTTGAAAGAAATTACAGTGGAAGAATTCCAAGCGTGGTAGAACCTCTGGTAGCACAGTAGAAATGCCGAAAGATAGTATTTTAAAAAACTATTAAATGTACAAGGCCTTCATTATGTCAAAAGATTGTTTTATTACCATGATCAAACCTTTCAATTAATTTTATATTTGACTTAGTTATAGCTAGGGTAATGTTTGGAGTTGTTTACACTCTAGATCAACATTTAATATGGTGTCAGCTAAGACCAGCTACTCAAGCGAAGAAAAGTCTTCATTGAGGCCTTCTTTTGTTGAGGCCAAAGTGAGGGCTAACTGCCTTTAAGGTTAAGTTTGACTGTCTCTACAATAATTGGAGAAAAAATGCCATGACAAAATTTGCTCTATAATTAAATGGTCTGTTTTATCATGTTATAATAGGAAATAAATGGAAAAGTTTGAGAAGACAGGAATTGTACTAGATGACAATTTGTCAAGAACGGGCAGACCAGTCACTGCAACCAATTCAAAGCCCAAGGCTTCGGTCTTTAAAGGCGCAGGTCAACTTAATGTGAGTGTGGGCTCTATGCACACCATCCTCATAAAGAAATTGTATCTATTTCCGTATAAGATTCAATTGCAAACGCTTTTTTCGGACTAAAAAGTTGGACATAACGCACGCCCATTTCACGGTTGAGGCCCATTTTCAACTGGATGCCTATGTCAACAAACAAAAACAAACATTGGGGTACCGAAAATCTACATTTGACCGAAGTTCGTCGATTGCACCTGAAGAAAGTTAGTATAAGGTGTGCAATTTCCCTCTATGGAATTGTAGGCCCAGTGTTTCTCATAAAATATGTGAATGAAGAAGTTTATCACACACAAGTTCTCAAAAAATTCATTCCCATTGTAAGAGACAAAAAACAAGTCAACCAATACTGGTTTCAGTAAAATTAAATCACTGCCCATCGGACTCAGGGCACCTTTGACGTCCTCACAGTCTTTGGAAAAAAAATCATAAGTTTGGACGTCCTTCGTAATATAAAAGGTGGGATCGAGTGGCCCCTAAATTCCCACGATTTAAACACATGTGATTTCTTCTTATGGCGTTACCTTAACAAACCCCAGTCCATCACCAAACTCAATAATCGCATTACAGAAGAGGTTCTGGCCATTTCCGGGGACATCAGAAAAGCCGCAATTAAGAGTTTCGGGAAAAGGGTTAATATAACCATCTCTAGTGAAGGCAGTCATTTTTAAAACGTAATGCACTAAATTGCATTTATTTATCATCATAATAAAAAAATAATTGAAATTTTATCTTGCATAGTTTTTTATAATAAATATTTTATCATTTGCGTCACATAATGAAAGCCCTGCAATAGACATATCTTCAATTAAACGAATTTTCTGGAATCACACTTTCCGAGTGTACCTTGTAAATGTATATCATAAACAAAGAATAAAAACAAAAAAGTTAGAGACTAAGTAAACTGGTTGTTGGACTTTAAAATCGCCCAGTTTTGAATGACCCGCATTGCAAAGTCAATTTGTAAGGAAAAAATAAAGAATAAAGCACAAACACCAGGTGTGTAAGTTTAAAATGTAGATCAGTTAAAATCTAATACTTTATCAGGTCATAAATCAAACAGATTTTAAAAATAATGAAGAAAAATATGTCAAAAAAGTAGACAACCAGAACTTGACTCAATAACAAATACTTTTTTTAAAAAAGATATTAAGTTAGTCAGTTAGTATACCAATACCTTTTGGATATCATTATATTATATATTATATATTAATCAGAAACAGTATTAATCAATAATCAGAACAATACAATATAGAAAATTTACTTAAACACCAATGTGACTTCCTGTACTTCTAGATCCTCAACGAAAAGTTTTGGTTACGACAAGAAGGCAATATTTAGAATGAAGATCACTAGTAACAGAAGTACATGAGATAATATATTTCGATCTATGAAGTTGTTCCAAAAGTTTATTTTATTTTATTTTATTTAAGCAATACATCCACCATAGTATAGACTTTGTATGCCGTATAATACAATATTCGAAGAATACAGAAGGTGAAGTAAAACATGGCATTCAAACACCGATAATTTGTTTCAAATTACTTACCACATACAGGACTTGCTTTACTGTCCTTCACTTTGTCCAATTCCAAGCAATACTTTATTGAATTAATGGTTTTAACTCGTGGAAGAAGTTCGTAACAAATGATTCTTTACGATCTCACCAAATATATATTAAAACTTTCCAGATCGTGCTACCACTTCTTATATGTAGCTGGACGAAGGAAGTTTATGGTTAAGATTCTCATAAATGATCCATATATTAATCCCAATAATTAATTTCTCGTTTTGCTGAAGAAGCAAATTAGACGTGAAGGTACAGTTATGTAGGTATGTTCTTTGCCAACTTATGCAACTGACGTAACCGAGCTTTCTGATATGATTTTGTACCGCTGTTCGGGGAACGTTGAAGGCATTCACCAATTCATGAATAACATGTAACACATTTTTGTTAACCTTGGCCTTGATAAGGTTTGTATGTAGAAGGGATAGACGGCTGCTGCGGTTTTCATTGTTTAAATTAAAATTACCAGTTTCGAATGTAACACTTCCATAAATGGTAAAAGTCTGTTTTGCGGTAATGTTAACACACGTGGACTTTTTTAAAATCAATCCTTCGTATAATTACCCAATTCAAAGTAGTATAAAAGGACTTATATAACTCTTGATGAAAACCAAATTTATTATACGAGAAACGCATGAAAAGGTGACATCAAAGTCTAAAAGATAACGTTACATACTTATAAGATACTTACACAGATAAGCAGGTTGTGAAGGAAATTTATAGAACGGCTTTATACAGACAATGCAGATGATACCCTTGTGGAAATTGTGGGGACAAGCAAAAAGGATACGAATCACAAAATGTCGAAAACAATTTTACTACATGCTAGGAAGAAGAGCAAATAAAATTAAACGAAACTAAGGAAACGGAAAATTTATATTTAATGCCTTCTATGTTTAATTTTGTTTTATTTTAATCATTTATATTTATTAAAAGTTTCTTAATCTAATAAAACAATTTTTTAAATAAAAACTAAAACAAATTTTCTGCTACTACTCATATTATTAGAATGAAAGTCAATCGTGGGCGTACAAATCCGTTCTTGTACGGATACGAACGAATATTGTCTGCCAAATTGGACGAAATTGGAGCGCTCGCCAGCTTTATTGTTTTTGCTGCATCAATGCATCGGCATTCTCCAACTCTGGGAACTGTTCCATACAATGCTTTCGAGTTTATAACACATTCAGTACAACCTCCATTAAATTCAAAGCACTCCATTCTGCATTCTGAAAAGTACAGAACTAATTAGTATTTGGCATAAAATTGGATTTTTTAATTTAAAAAAATGTTATTATTTTCTTTTAACTCTGCGTCCTTGTTTTGAATATATTTTGTTCCGGTGATAAACTCAGCATATATTTGAAACGTAATAATCAAAAAGAGTAATTAAATTAATTAAATTTGTATTGCAGTTTGAAATTATCAAAATCTAGTAATTAATTGGGACAGGCGAATATAAAACACAAAATAAAATTATTTACCAATAATTAAATGAAGAATTACAAAAGCTCTTAAAGTCACCTTAATAAGAGTAATAGTAAGAATAATTTAATAAAATAAAATATTTGTAGAGAAAACTAACATTGTATTATTAAAAAACACAATTTAAGGTAAAGTAGTAATGCTACTATCAAAAAGTGGCATTAAAAATAGAAAATCATTAACCTGTCACAACAAAGAAAAATAAAATTCCAAAAAAATTATAAGAATACACCATGAGCGTAATGATAAGGATCTAACGCCCCGCGTGGGAGCACAGCCTGCAAACTGAGAGGTTAAGGTTCTCATATGTTCGCTATCTCTGACCGGTCGTTGCGCACCATCTCTGATGCGGGGCGATGTGGCAAGCACTGTCTCTTTGGCCTGAGAGTCGAACCCAGGGCTCGCCGCGCGCTACTATGGCAGGCTACTATGGCCTTTACCTCGCGGCTGTCGTGCTCTCAATGAAGATTAATAAGATGTAAAAGTGCATGTTTTGGATGTTTCTGTAAACGCGATTTTTAGTTGCCTCTTTCTGCCTACGGATAATTTAAATGCCTAGAAAATGTGCACAATCGGTTATAAATTCTTGCTGAAATCTGCTGAAAAATTGGGTTCCCTAAACATCATAGCAAAAAGTACAGCGAATGCCAAGCAATGTTCGCATATATTAAATTCATTGAAAATGTGTGGTCGTCTATGAAAACGAAACTCAAAGGAAAGTCAGTGTACAAAATGAAGCAGGTGTCATTTTAAATTAAGAAGATATGGCGACCTACGTCAAATAAGTATGCAGAAAAAAATTGATGATCGGACCAATCATTAGGCAGTTGCGCAGTAGGTTATAATGTAAACTTTAATAAAAGCAATTGTATTCTTCAAATATTACAAAGGTCACATTATTATTAAACAGATTGTAGTTAAAAAGTCCTCGTGTTAACTTCTTAACTTTAAAATATTTATTTCTTTTATTTCATTATAAAATTTTCAATAAAATGTCTTTTTTTATCTCTTTTTTAAGCTTGGGAAGATTCAAATTGGGAATTATTCTAGAAACCTTTTCTGATCATCATGGATGAAATGTCTTTCAAATCTTTCTGTGAACAAAATGTCAAGATAGATTTGTTGTTCTCAAGTTAGCAGTTTCAGCAATAGTTCTAAAAGTGATGGTGTACATAACTTTATTATTGCGTATTAATCCTAAAAATAGACACATCATTTACTTCTTATAATTTTAAAAATCACTAGGTCCCTGAAATTTTTAAATAATTGACCGATTATCAATATGTTGATATTTTCTGCTGTGCTATACACATGCATAAATATATTTTAACATACAACCAAAGTGTGCATTATTGTATAATAATCAAAAACTGCACACTGGAACTCTTATTTTTTTTACACAAATGTAACATTTGCAAAATATTTTGGAGTTTAGTGATAACAAATTTTTCTAGTGCTTTTAACATACATCTACTCACTGACTATTTTGAGATCTATTCTGTTAGGAAATCTGTCACGCGTTGTACCATCATAATAACTAATTCAGCTTAGTTATTTGAATATAGTATTTCGTCCTGCTATTGACATACCTACAATGTATCGTGCATTAAATAATGTCAAATATTTACATTTAGAGCATTATTTTCGAGTTAAATAATCTTGTGTAAATTGTGTAGTTCTGAAGATTACCTAGATTACTAATAATTCTTATCGTGCTTTTAAGTTAACTATTAAAATTTGACTTCTTACTTTTATCACTTTTGTGTTTTTAAGCTACTTTGATTTTGTATCCATGTAATTGAAGTCTTATATCTATAACTTGATTCTTGCAGAAATTGTCAATTTTAAATTATTTTGTTTAATGAGTATGGATTTTGGCTCTAAATGTTTTCTACTTCATTTTTTAAAATGCCCAGGCTTTTGAGTAAGAAAGAAAATGCTGATCCTCGATTGTAGACAACTGATATAATAATATAGAGTGTAAGTGATGTGAAATGAGTACAAAGTCTCTGCATCCAAATGTCAACTACATATGGCTACCGAGTATTGGCGATATAACTATAACACACACAAAAAACTTCAAAAAGTAATTAACGCCAGGAAAATAATCGTTTGACAATCACTGAAGACCATGACATAGAACGAAAAAGGGAAAACACTAAGTGGAGAGGCAGGCGTGTAAATAGCCGCTCTCGTGGTGCGGTGTGGAAACGTAGTACGGCCCGTATTGGAACGTCAACCGATAAGGCCCAAATCGTCCCTTAAACGGCCGTCGCGAAAGCGGATGGGGGCGGCTACCGATATCAACCAACGAGTATTGCCAAATCGCTCACCTGTATCGGCTTCTGCTTCGTAGGCGATGGTTCCACGGTGGCCACCTTGCCGCGCTGCGAATCTGGTATCTGCGGGATGATAAGACACGACCGAATTGGCCGCGCTGCGGAGTGCGGATAGCACGTGCTGCTGCGCGGTTGATAAGACACGACCGAATTGGCCGCGCTGCGGAGTGCGAATGTGCGGGTGTTAAGACACGGCCGAATTGGCCGTGCTGCGGATTGCGAATGTTGCCGGGCTTCGCGCCTGGCTTGGCGGTAGGTCTTTGCGGGCAATTTTCATTCGACAGCACCTTTCATATCAAAAGGTGCCGCCGACGGCGTATGCAGACTTGTCGGCTGAGCAAAAGCCCATATGCCGTTTTGTGTGCGATGGCAAAACGTAGCAGATGTCAAAGGCCCGCATGCCGCCGCGATATAAAGCGGTTCAAGGGCGAAAAGGCCGCTACACCACTAAGTTAAAGCAATCAATAATAATAAATAATTATACAAAGAAATACAAACGCACTGCTTGTTATAAAAAACGTATTAAAAGGTTAAAAATACCAGAAATGAAAGCACCCATTTGGATTTCCGGGAGAGCATAACTAAGGATAGTAGAAATAAAAACAGGCTGGAACTTGGCAAAAGTTGGTACATAGAATACTAAAACACTGTTAAAGTATGGAAAGCTTGTCAATAAAAGCATTAACACGGCAACCAATAAAAAAATTTTAAATTTGCAATCAATGAAAAAAAGCAAAAAGGTATGCCCTACACAGCGAAAATAAAAATACTCACAGTGCCTAAAGACTTGATAGTTATATGTGTACTTATGACAACCACAGAACATGAAATAAAGGAGGTATACAGAAAAATAGAAGAATTGACTAAATATGTCAAAGAAAATGAGAATTTGACAGCTTTAGAAGACTAGAATGCGGTAATAAGGGAGGAGACAGAAGAAAATGACATACGCAAATAGATTAGAAAGAAGAAATTATAAGAAAGAACGTTGACCAGAGTTTTGTGTAAAACTATCTAGTAATAGCAAATACCTTATTTCAGCACAATGTACGAAGAAGGTACGCATAAAAGGCACCATGGAACAAATGAGTATATTAGATAGACATTTTGTTTGTTCCGCAGTCGATGTGAATTTTTTCATTTCTGCCTTTATAACAGACAGTTTTTGATATTTCTGTATGGGACCTATAAATGCCATTCCATCTTTTCTTAAAGCTTTAATGTTTCGTGATGTTTGTGATCATCGTAAGTGCTGCTAATAAGTATATTTGAGTTGCTTTCGGTTTTCGAAATCCTTTTAGTTGACGATCTGCTTAAGTATTTGTTTCGTTTGGCCAACTTTGGTTTGCACAGAAAAAACGCAACAATAGTTATTTTATGTAAATTGTTAAACAATTCAATTTCAACTATGTTATTCGATCATGTAAATGAGTTATTAGAAGCTGTGCAAACTTTCCAAGCAAACTCAAAATGTTTGCAACTGAAAATTAACTAGGAATAAGAAATTTAAGTTTAAGAAAACCATTGTGCCAATGCGACTGTTCTAAATTAGACGATATTCCCGTTTGATGGTAACTTAACAAAAAGATGAGTAAGAAAACGGTCACAGTAAAAGAAAGAACAGAGTAACTAAGTAAGGAATTAAAAATTGTTTTTTACAAAACCAAGCTAGTGAAGAATAATATTGTTTATAAAAATATAAAGCTTCTCAAATTGTTAAAATAAGATCCACAATAATAAAGCGAATGTATGGAGCTCAAATACAGAGTTTATCTTAACGTAAGTAGCTGACTATTAAACTTGTGATAACATTTATACAAATATATTTGCTGGAAGGAACTATACCGTAAGGCGGTTAAAAGATGGACTTAGACAAGAATTTTTCTCTTGGAAATAATTATATCTTTCACAGCCAAAGAAAGTTTTCTTTATAACTCATACAAAATTTAATTTTGAATTTTTTTAAAACCTTTTTAGCAGACCCAAAGCTGGCGACCGGCTTCTATTGCCGTCATTTCTGACATCTGCCACGCCTTATAATTTTTGATCTGTTATAGATAGAGACATGACGTTTTCAGTATTCAACTAAGGACCATAAGTTAACCCCAGACGCCAAAAATTATTATTGAAACATATGAGCTCAATACTATTCTGCTATCTGAAAGGTAATTTCAAATTAGCTGTTAAAATACCCCGCTATTCCGAGTATCCGGATAGAACAACCCATGGCGGAACAGTTATGATTATAAAAGAAAACATAGAGCACCACAAATTGCTACAATTTAAAACCATTTATATCCAAGACACTTCCATTTAGCATTAATAGCATTTAGTTTATCTATAAATCCAAGAAACTTTAAAAAGCATAAATTACATTATTATTAAAACCTGAAAACCAAATTACAAAGTTTTATCCTATTGGCCTATAAATCTGTCGTCGGTACTATATAAATTGTTTGAAAATACATAAAGTTCGTGACGAACAAAAATGTCTACCTAAACATTAATATGGATTTGGATTCGTAAACTCACCTACTGAGTTACGTCACCTTAACGAACAAAATAAACAAATCCTTTGATAAAAAAATTAAAGTGGAGCTTACCCATAAATACTGCCCTGGTCCTAAAATCTTACCTTTTCTGTACTTCCTCAACACTGCTGTTATGCCAATAATGTAAGAAACAATAATCGGAACTTTCGCATAAGATACAGCCATAGCTGTAATCAACAGAGATCCTATAGTCAATTTCTTTGATGATATGTCTGCTTAAGTGAGAACTAGCTAAAAAATGGAAGAATAAAGTCAACGAAAAAAGTCAGTGTACTTAGGGTTCAGACTCCGTACTAACTTGGACAATATACATACTGAAGAAGAAAAATAAATGAATCCTAAAGTCAAGCAAATGTATTGAGTGCTATATAAGAAAGCACTACCCTCGATTGAAAATAAGGTACCGATTTACAAAGTAATCATGAAACCAGTGTAGACGTAAGGGATCGATCTTTGTTCAAGTCCAACTAAATGTAACCATCATTTAAAAACAATACGTAATATAGTTGACGCACCTTAATTCGTATCATAGCTATACATAAAGATTTAAACATACTATTTGTTAAAGAAGTCACTGAGTGACAGGTAAACGAACACCAAAATAAATTGAAACCACATCCAAATGAACTTGTCCAATACTTACTAGAAGTGAGGTATCCCAAAATATTAAATATGGGAAATATTAGATCGAGCTCATTAAGCGACATACTGAAAAGTTTATCAACAATTAGTATAGTGGCTTAAATACAAATATTATATTAAACAGGGTCCAACAGAAACGTGTTACGTTTTTAAGACGGGTATAACATCGGTGGTAGAAAAACTAGCGCATGCGCAAAGGTTAATATACCATAGTTGTTAGTGGCCAACTTTGTTGCAATAGGTCATTCGGTGATGCGAATACAACAAAAATTTCCAACTTACTTCAATGTTGGTCGACGCGATGCATCCAATTTCAGCGAACAAAATGAAAATGGCTTAACAACTTCAGAACGAGAGGAACTGTGAGACCTGGAACAGCTCGGTGAGGTGATCGGACCATTAAACCAGAGAACATGGAAAGAGTTCCGCAAGCTGAATTTTCCGCTTTGACCTCCACTTTTATCGTTACAAAATCATGGTAGTTGAAGATCTGAAGAAAAATGACTATGTAGGGCGGTTTAAGTTTACTAAAACGATGCTGGAAGCCTTGGAAAATAACTGTATTTTGATAACGAGTGACGAAGCTCACTTACCGGGTGTTGTAAACAAACAAAATTACTGGCACTGACCGGAAAATAATCTGTACATTAAGGCCCCTACATAGTGAAAGAGTAACTGTGTGATAGGGAATAGTCCGATTTGGCTTAATTAGACCTACATTTTCTAAGAAAACGGACGCACTGTGACGATCAACTCACAGCGTCACTTTAAGATGTTGCGAGAAATTTTTATGCCTGAATTGAGAAGACATTGAGATTTCCCTTGGTTTGGCTTCAACGGGTTGGAGCTCAAGAAAATTCTTGGCTTTTTTAAGGGAACATTTTCCAGAGCGTCCCATTTCATTACGCGAAGATGTGGAGTAGATCACCAGATCTTTCATCGTGTGATTATTTCTTGTGGGGCTACCCGAAAGCTCAGGTTTACTATTATTTTATTTACTAATTATGTATTACGTATGATTGTTAATCATTTTCAAATTAAAAAATTTGTACATCAGTCATAATTTCTAAGATTTGCCTTTCTTTTTCAAAAGCGATTTCATTTAGAAGCTTTGAATGAAGCTGTAAAAATATAGGAAACAAATAGCGTTGCAAATCTTAAAATTGATAAAAGTGGCTGTAAAAAGGGATTATTTGATAAAATTATATATACTACAACATTATCGTCAGTGTCGATGGGCGGTTGAGACATTTCATTGCCGTGCGAGCGGACCTGGATTTAATCTTGGGATCATATGCCTGATGGGTGGTCTACTTAAGCATTTAAAATAATTGAGTATCTACGTTCACTTCAAATAAGGGGTAATAATGGTAGTTGTCTAAGATACAGCTCTTGCATAGTATCAGAAATGGTGCACAACGCCTGGTCGTGAGGGCGAACATATGGGAGCTGCCTAAATTATATAGACAACGTATATATAATTGCACTTAATCGTGATAGTTGAAGTGCAGAGAGATAATACTATAGTGGTTGTTATAAACAAATCATCGTGCCATTATAACAATCAGTTCGTATAAAATCATACTCGTATATGAAATACACTTACATAAGTAAGTGGTTACCGTAATTGCTTTACATAATGTCACAGTTAATCTGAGTTTTTATTGAAATTTGCTCATAAATGTGATTTATTCTCGCCTATCACAAACATATTTTATCCTATGTAAAGTTTATCATACATTTTTGACTGTTAGGTAATTCTTAGAAAAAATATTTAGGCACAAGTATCTACGACGTCAATTTATATCACCGTTTTGTAAAAAAATACTCCCTGAAGTTACTCATTTATTGGTTATGTGGAATGTTACCTCGTTTTGATAAAATCCAAATTATGCCATTCTGGACAGCACTTAATGTTAGCATTGTGCGCTCATTTTAAATATTTGATCACATTTAGTTTAAAAAAATAGCTTACGTTAGAAATTTATTTAAAATTTTTATTATGGATATTTAAATCTGACTGCATCCTTATTTGGATAATTATTTTATACCAGAGACGAAAATAATTTTCTTGTCAAAAACGCTAATAACAAAAATGATGCTTTCGGTACGTTTTTCTTCAATTCTTATCAATTAAATATAAGTAGATGGAGTGACGTGTTAGTATTATAAGTGCATAGTGCGAACAGCACGTACGTTTTTCAATTTTTAGCTAAATTTTAAAAAGTGACTATATATACGCATCATCTACAATGCCAAAAATTGTTCCATTTAATTCTAAATTATGTGAATTAAATAAGCAAAGGCTTTCACGGATTTTAATAGATCATGTCTGTGGACTGTAAAATTTTAAAAGATGGTTCTTCTGAAGGTATTTGTCTCAGTCTTAAAGAAACGTTGAGAATTTTTAAACTCTCAATACGGTTTAATAACAGAGAACTAACACAATAAGTGAATTAAAATAATAATGTGTGAACAATAAGTATTCAAAACATTGATATTTCAGCTGATACTATTAAAGACTATTACACGTATTTTTAACTACACACATAAAAAGCATCCCTAGGCACGTCTGAGTTATAAACACGTAATTCACAATAAATATCTGGATATGTCGTTACACACTGATTGTAACGACAAATTGATAAACTTTCTAAATGTATTAAATGGTTTTTAGTAATTACAACGAATTTATTCAAAATGGTTACCTCTACACAAGCTTTAAGACATCCGAGACACTCATCGATGGCATTATGTACTACATCCATTGAAAAAGTATTGACCGCAGCCGTCAGGGCCCGCTTCAGAGAACCAACATTAAAGTGCCTTTTTGAGCAAACTATACCTTCTGAAACTGCACACAATTTTCATTCTAATGGATTGAGATCTGGGCTACCAGAAAGCTACTCTTTTACTGTCAGAAAATGAGGCATATTATTACTTAGCCAAGTTTGAGTTCATCGTATTTTTTGGGCGGGTACACAGTGTTGCTGAATGATCCAAGGCTGACCCTGAAAAATCTTGTAATTCGGGGTTTCTCTACACCTTTTAAAACATTCTGTTGATACACAGTAGCCAAAATATTGACTGGTTTTTCATAAAAGTAAATATTTTTCGCTCCATCATAACATATTCCGTACGAAACCATTAAAGTTATTAGATGACGGCATTTTTGAACATTTAGCACTAACTGAGATGCTTCTTAGACGACCTTTTTGTTTTTCTCTACCACCTTCCTTTAAAGCATCCGTCAGCAAATGCCCCGTATGTCTTTTGTAAGCAACTAGTTTTACGTCTTACTTAATGATAGGAGACATCGACGTTTTGGAAATTTGCATCTCCCGAGATAATCTCCTGCTTACGAAGAGCATTTCTTTCAATTCGCGCACTTTGACTACTTGAACGGTCTTTCAGATCTCGAACGATCCTTGACACCCCCAGTCTCATTAAATAATTTTATAGTTCCATACACAAACATACGGCTAATTCCTTAGTGCATTAAATATTATATTTTTCAGTTTTACATTAATGTAATGCAGCAATGCGGATTTCCTTGTTACTTTACTTTATTGGTAAATAATCGAACTTGGCAAGAGGCAATGTAACTTACAACTTTAAGACTTGACAATTCCAACCGTATATTAATTTCAAGTGCATTGAAACAGAGTGAACGTGTGCGAGCCAAATTTTTACCTGCGATATCGCCGCGCCCGAGTCGCAGCCTTAAGGTCAGGCGCACTTATTTATTTAATAATTTAATACCCATGTAATCAACTTTAATATTAATGTTTCCCACTCGCAATGGGAATAATCCGCCATCACAAAATAACTCCAATGTGTATCAACAATATGGTTACCCACTCTCCTATCAACAGCAACAGTATACTGTAAGTAACAGCATACATTCAACACCACCACTCTTCGAACAAACACCATTAAAGCAGTATGCAGTGCCATCAATCCCACCGCTTCAACCCTCTCCGTATTATACAATGCCCGTAATGCAATATCCAAGGTTGTCTCAAGTGCAATTACCTTCCCCGCAAACCTTGCCGCAAAATAATCAAATAGAAAAAGACCAGCAAGAAATTTTAAGTAATGTCGGCGAAGACGAAAACATGGCTGATAATAATAACACTTGGCAAGTGGTTCCTGGCAAAAAAAGGAAAAGACGGAAATATAACCCACAATTAACTCAAACATTCAACTTAACATAAACAAATCAATACTCTACGTTAACAGAGGAAACAGATGTACCAGGGGCTAGCAGCAACACTAATACTACGGGTCAAACTGTTCAACTGACAAAACCACCGCCAATCTTTGTTCAAGGTGTCGAAAACTATCAACAAAAATGGTAGCTAGCATCACGCACATAGTCGAAAAGGAATAATATACCTCTAAATGTATGGCCAATAATGTCGTTAAAATCAATATTCACACGCCTGACTCATACAAGAAATTGACCGCCCATTTTTTAGATACCAACGTTATATTTCACACATATCAAATCAAGCAGGAGAGGGCGTATAGAGTAGTTGTACGGCATCTGCACCCCACAATCCCGATAAATGTAATAATAGCAGAATTGGCAGCAAAAAATCATAAAGTTCGAAATATTAGCAACATCAAACACAAACAAACTAAAGAAGCCCTGCCGTTATTCTTCGTGGACTTGGAACCGGCCGATAACAACAAAGGTATTTATAAATTGCAGTATCTGCAGAACCTAAAGATAACGGTTGAACCACCTAAGCAAAATAAAAATATAGTACAATGTACAAGATGCCAAAACTTTAACCACACTAAATCATACTGCAATCGCCCATATGCGTGTGTCAAATGCAGCGGTAACCATGATACAAGAACGTGCACCAAAAATAGGGATACGCCGGCAACGTGTATCTTATGCAATGGACCACATCCTGCCAACTACAAAGGATGTATGATCTATAGAGAATTACAAAACAAGACCTACCCAAATACACAGCAACCAAAGAAACAACCTGCACAGTATAAGCCAGATATAAGAAATTTTCCTCCTCTGCCAAAACCTAATGTTTACGCTGATATGCCGATGCATACCTATAGCCACGTTACAGCAAATAAACCAGACTCATCTAATGACCTCACCCTCGCACAATTCCTTGCCGAGTTTAAGGGAATGTTCAATCAACCGCTACAACAAAATAGCATGATCCTCAACATGCTCACAACAGTAATTGCCAAATTAGTTAAATAATGTCTAAATTCATACGTATTGCATTATGGAATGCCAACGGCTTCCAATCTAAAAAGTTGGAGGTAGAAGTCTTCCTTCAAATGAACAAAATTGATGTACTACTCATAAGTGAAACACACTTTACAACAAGAACGTTTATAAAAATACCTCAGTACAGCATCTACCACACTGTACACCCAGATAATACAGCCCATGGTGGCGCAGCTATTATTATTCGAAACTCGATAGTTCATCATGAATTACCAAAATAAGAAGAACCGTTCCTGCAAGCTGCCGTTATCGAAATCAGTAAACTTCCTAGCCCAATCACACTAGCCGCTGTATATTGCCCTCCAAGACATAGACTAACCACGAACATACTACAACCATTCTTCAACACCCTTGGAGGGAGATTTATAGTAGGTGGCGACTTTAATTGTAAACATACAAGGTGGGGGTCTCGATTAATAACTACAAGGGGTAGAGAACTTGAAAAAATTCTTACTAACAACAATTACATGCATTTATCAACCGGTACTCCAACATACTGGCCGACTGACGTGAACAAGATTCCAGATTTATTAGATTTTTATATAGCCTCGGGCATTTCAAGAAATTATGTGGACGTCACTCCTAGTTTCGATCTATCTTCGGACCACAGCCCTGTGTTAGCTGTCATTAGCGCTACAGTTATCCAAAAGCAGCCTAAGCCACTACTTTGCAATAGACGAACTGACTGGGACAAATTTAAAGTACACCTCCACCGACATATAAATATTAATATAAGCTTAAAAACACCGAAAGAAATAGAGATCGCAGTTAATCACTTTATAACAACAGTCCAAGAGGCAGCCTGGAATGCTACACCAATGAATATCCAGAAAATCGAGTGATTTAATGTTTCTAGAGATATAAGTGAATTAATAAAAGAAAAAAGGAGAGCAAGGGCAATCTGGCAACGTACACACAACGTTAATGATAAAACCACATACAATCGACTTACTAATAAACTAATGTTAGAGGCGCGTAATGAAACATTCCATAACTACATAACCAACTTATCCAAAGAAGAACACAGTATATGGAAAGCCACTAAAGGATTTAAGAGATCCCAACAACAAGTCCCGCCGTTACGCAAAAACGATGGCTCCTGGGCAAGATCAGACAAAGAAAAAGTTGAACTTTTTGCCCAACATCTGGCAGACGTATTCACACCTCACTCTAATGAAATTGATGAAGATGTTAACAACTTTCTCGAAGCACCACTACAACTATCACCCCTATAAAAAATTCACAATTGGTGAATTACAAAATGAAATAAAATGGTTAAATAATAAGAAAGCGCCGGGCTATGATCTCGTTACAGGCCTTGTACTTAAACAATTACCACGACAAGGAGAACAATTCTTATTGGCACTCTTTAATGCAATCCTACGCTTAACATACTGGCCCTTACAATTAAAGTTTGCACAGGTCATCCTAATATTAAAACCTGGCAAACCACCAAATGAAGCTCAGTCTTATCGCCCAATTAGTCTACTGCCTGTCGTGTCAAAACTCCTAGAAAATTAATATTAAAGCGAATAAACGAAAATAGTCTACTTGAAGAATGGATTCCAAATCACCAGTTTGGATTTCGCAAATGACACTCGACCATAGAGCAATGCCACCGAATAACCAATATTATTCAGCAATCATTTCATAGTAAGAAATATTGCTCTGCTGTATTTTTAGATGTGCGGCAAGCGTTTGACCGTGTTTGGCACAATGGGCTACTATTTAAAATTAAACACATCTTTCCACATCAATACTATCTCCTGCTTAAATCTTATCTAACTAATCGACACTTTCAAACCAAAGTTGGTATGGAATATTCACAACTGTATCCAATCACGGCTGGTGTTCCCCAAGGAAGTGTGTTGGGGTCACTCTTATATCTGATTTTACTGCAGATATACCGACGACACCAACCATAACATTGGGGACATTTGCAGATGACACTGCAATCCTGGCATGTCATGAAGATCCACAAATCACAACTAATATCTTGCAAGAGGCACTAAGTACAATAGAGGGTTGGCTGGAAAATGGAGAATTAAGGTCAATGAGACGAAGTCCAATCATATAACATTTACCACAAGACGATCACAATGCCCACCTGTAAGCTTGAATAACGTACCCATCCGCAAGCAAATGCAATTAGATACTTAGGTCTCCATATGGACACAAGATTAACGTGGAAACCACATATAATAAAAAACGCAAAGAAATGGACATCAAAATTAAAAAATGTATTGGCTCATAGGAAGAAACTCTCAACTCTCAACAGAAAACAAATTACTGGTGTACAAATCTATCATACGACCAATATGGACATATGGCTGTGAACTCTGGGGTTGCGCCAGCTACTCAAATATTGACATAATACAACGTTTCCAGTCTAAGACATTAAGAAGTATATTCAATGCTCCCTGGTATGTTCAAACCGTATCCTCCACTTTGACTCCAACGTACAATATGTGCGGGACATAATCAGACAACGGGCTACAAGCCACCATGCTCGGCTAGTGGGACACACTAATAACGAGATTACACCGCTAACACAGCAGCCAGTAATGAGACGACTTAAACGGAAGTGGCCATGGGACTTGACAGAATAAAGAAATCATTTACACCATCCCCTAAGCCTTCAAATGGAGGTAACGAGACTGCACCACTGGGTACACCTCTCTTCAAATCTATTCCAAACTTCACGCAATTAGCTCATAGAATTTATTGTAATTAATTCAGATTGCTAATGTACACGAATTCAATAAAAAAAAATATTAATTTCATAGATATCTAAATGCTATGTAAACCAAGGGTTTGATTTTGTAATAACATTTATGGGAATAAATAAGAAACTCAAAATTAATTGAATGCATATCCCACAAACAATAAAAACACCGATTTTAAAGGCAACACACCAACGGAGTTTCCACAACGCATCTAAGTTGCAGAGTAAACCGTAGTTGGAAAGTAAACTCAGGATCCCAACTTCCGCAACTAACTTTGTGTAGAAAATCAGCACTAACTTCTGGGAAATTCAGAAGTTTTAACTTGAACTTTGGCGGAAAGATAAGCGCAGCGCAGAAAGGTTTAGGCAGGTAATTGCCAATCCGACGCCTCTGGTGCTACTCGAACTGAGCTCAACCGTGAGCCAGCTGATAAATCCGTTTTCATTCGACGTTAAGCAGTACGAATTACTTCAAATTAGAGTGTAGCAAACGGGGCCTTGAATTCCGCGGGGCTAAAGGTTAGAGGATCTCGCTGTTAAAGGATGAATGTCGTAATTAATAAAACAAGAAAAATTAATCAATGAACTGCAATTTTGACCTTTGGTTTGATATTTGAGGAGACTAGTGACATTGTAATGGAAGTCAGGTAAGAGTAACATAGGGATTTACATACATAGTCGCATAGCACAAATATGCCTAAACCTCTTATATCTTGTGGCATTAATTAGTTTTTAATTTTGCCTTTAGTTTATTTAAAACTCATTTATGTAAATTGATATAGTGACTTGAAAGTCGGACTTTTTGTGCTCGATCTTATTTGGCACAATGAAAGCTAATAAACTGACCTTGATGAATCTGTTCAAAGAAAATATAATCATCAGCTTCAATTAAAGTTTTTGTGATAAAAAATAAATGTCTAAAAATTTAAAGTTTCATACAGTGGACAATCACTTAATAAATAGTTCGGTCTACTAACAAATGATACAACAAACATTTTTGCGCAAGATTTTTATGTTCGGCCAACAAACAAATGTTGGGTTAACCTTACAGTACATTTGTATTTTACTGCTAAACTTTAACAGTTATATACCTAATATTTTTCTGTGCTGGTAGATTCTGTTTTCTAAATTTTATAAGTGGTTCTCCCAATTACTCATGTAAAAAAAATTTTAATATTATGGGACCTAAAACAGCGGAATGTCAAGAACTGTACTTTCCAAAAAAACAAGCAAAAGATAATAACCCAGGTAGAAGATGGAAAGATATCTGATATTACTAGACAGGTCTACAGTAGGCACAATCTTAGCTAACAAAGATATAATCAAAAAGACTGAAGCAGCTAAGTAAATGACGAAAAAATCATCTGAGAAAGAAATATAAAAAAATATGTTTTTAGTTTGAATAAAAGAAAGAAAAATGGAAAGAGATATAACTAACATGATTATCAAGAATAGGTTAGGTAAATGTTTAAAGAACTGGGGAAAAAAACTTCACATTCGTCACGTGAGGCTCTAGAATTCAAAACGACCACTAAGCAGTTGGCAAAATTCAAAAGATCTGGCATTAAATAAGTGGTAATGCACGATGCAGATAAAGGAGAAGCTGAGTTCTGTCTGAAATTTTAAGAGTTTATTAAAAAAAGAAGAATTTGTTCATAACAAATATTCAATCGTGACGAAATTAATTTATTTTGAAAGCGAACTGTACTTGAATCAAGAAAGATGAGAAAAATATTCCTGGGTATAAACCCATGAAAGATCGATTGACGTTACTTTCGGGAGCTAACGCCTGTGGTTGTAATGAAGATTAGCCGACTTGTTGTCCATCACGCCGAAAGCCTTAAAAAGATTACAATTAAAGAAAAATTATCGGTGATCTGGAGATCAAATTAAAGGGGTCACACAGATTCTTTTTAAAATATGATTGTCTAAGGTTTTGCCCCAATTATCAATGATTATCTTCAAACCTATTAATTGCATTGAAAGTACTGTTGTTATTAGAGAACGTACCAAGACAACCAAAGAGCTTGAATATAGTTACCTAGACCGACACTTCAGTCTCTGCCTCCAAATACCATTTCGTTGATTCAAACAATGGATGAAGTGATTATTACGAGTTTTAAGAAATTGTACACTAGCGCGCTGTTTTGTCGATATTTTGAAGCATGGTAGTTCTTTTCAACCATAACATTAACAACGTTTTGGAATTATGATTCATTCAAAACGCGAAGTCAAAAGTCACTCAACGACAATTGAATTTTGCTTGGCGAAAGCTCTGTCCATCCTGCATTTAGGAAGACAGACATTACACGCATAACATTGAGACAAAAATTTTTGAGTAAAAAACGCTAAGAAACTTGGCAAGGTGCAGTTTCTAAGAAAAAAAGTCAAAAGAGGACTGACATCTGCTATTAAAGATTACAGTACAGTGGTCTTAGAACGGTACTTGAACCGGGTTGAAATCAATGGGCCTGAGAATCTGTACAACGACTATGCTATTAATCACTTCCTGAAGAAGAGAGAAAAGCAATCGATATTGTATAGATTCTTTAGTACTTCACAAACGGAAAAACAAGATTGGAGAAAATGCATGTGTATGTATTATTGTTATTACATATAAATAAAAGTAGTAAGAAATTACATGATCAATGGAAATTTTGTATGCAACGGCCTGACCTTAAAAGGAGTGGTTTTTGCTATTGAATATCCAAAAGTAAGGCTTGTCGCAATATTCTATGACAAAATGTAGGTTGTCCTATGTTGAGTTTTCTGATGATCTGAACAAATTAAGCAAATTGAAATAAACTTCAACATTTTTCAAAGACATAAATGCCGCCGTATTCCAGAAATCAATATCTGACTGCTATATAAAATGCATATAAAAACATTTTTATTTATCTATCCATCGATCTACAAAGTTGACAATGTTGTTATTATTGAAAGTGTAAAAAACAAAAAAAATGCGTTCAATGTTGTTTTTTGAAGAATTTGGCTTCAACAGAAATACGATAGATACAAAATTTTTTGTTGCTTTTAAACTAAACTTACATATATAAATTTGTCATATTGCAGCATTCTTCAGAGAATTAGAAACTTGTGGGCTCATCAGCCTATTTAGACTTAATATAAATTTTAATTCAGAATTCTATTTACGCTTCTAGAGTTAAAGGTAAAAATGCAAATTCAAACCTTGTATAACTCTAAGAAACCTTAACAGATGCCTTTAATCATTACAGCAACTTGTGGTTAAAAGTTAATTTTAACTGCCAAAAACTACAACACGTTTTCTGTGTTGCACAAATTAATAAATTACTATCAAACATTTTTTGCAGCAATGGTGAGTTATAAGTGAAACTAACTGTATTGTGCACGCGCAAAAAAGACAAAACCTAAAATTATGTAGTTTTGAAATTTTAGTCTTAAAAATGTAAATGTAAATTACAAATCTCAAATATATTTAGATAAAGATGCCCTTTAAATAAATTATAAAAACTGCGCTGTCTAAAAAAATAAAATATAAGAAATTGTAACCCTCATAATCAATTAGTTATTTATTTCCAAATATACCCAGTTCTACCACTTCAAACACCTATTTACACCTACACTCGTCTCAAGAAACAGATACGCTATGCTTAATAATTCATTACTCTATAATTGAATAGACAGACAGCAACAGCTAGTAACGCTGTTTAACCAATTTCAACCAAAAAACATTCTCGACTTGTTCGACTCTTTCGTAGTTAAGATATTCTTACAGCTGTATAATATAATTTAACTATGATTTATGGTTTGATATTAAACAATAAAACAATAAAAACGGAATGAGTTTGATAATATATTAAGAAAAATATAAACCTAAACATAAACATAAAAATAAAGAATTAGATAAAGCAGTACAAAATTTTATTTAGTTGAAAACAAGAAGCAGCATAAAGATTAACACCGATGGGGACAAAAATCATATGTGCAGCTAATAGCATACAGCTTTAAACTAGGTAACTAACAAGCGAAATACATCGAACAAGAAAATTTTATAATATAGGAATGAAGTTAGTTAATATAATTATAACAGGCTAACTATCTAAGTCATCTAAAGCTGGTACTTGAAGAAATCCAAAACTTATTATTTGAGAACTACCCTAACAAGCCTTCTCCTAACGATTATACGCAATTAAGAGGCTTAAGTGACCTCAGATCTACAAACAAATAGAAAGCAAGTGTCTTGGAAGGCTGCTTATCTGTATTATTTCAACCCTTTGCAATTCCATAAAAAACCTCAATAACACAGAAGCGAAAGGTTTCCCAGATGTGCTTTGTCAAATTAATTCCACCTACAAAATCCTTCCCCCGACAGAAATAAGCATAGTAAACCACCGCAGAAAAACATCATACAGAATTATTAGTTTATGCTTGGAAAATATTCAAAAAATCATTACTTTAAAGATTTCTGAAAGACTGAATTCACAAATCTACTGTCTTAATATCAATCAGGCTCAGAGAAAAAATATCGACAAGTTTATAGAATTGTGAATTATGTATATGTGAAATTAGAAGAGAAAATTGCTGTAACACAAGCACAGGTCTACTTTTCAAAATCAAAGATTCCTTATATTATAATGGTTACTTCCTTTACTAGTCTTATCTTTCTGACATAGTTTCGCAGTTACATATAAAAACGCTCTCTCTACCTATTGTGCTATAAAGTTTTGTAACACGAGGCAATGCATTAGTTCCTTTCTATACCTAACACAAAATGTGGAATGCTCGAACTAGAAAATTCACTACTGCAAACGATTTCCGCAAATAAAGGTATAAACATGACATTTAAAAATATTCAAGCTCATCTCTAGACCTTCTTGCTAAGGAATCAAAGTTAATCAAACCAATTCAATGCAAAGCACTTTTATTAAGAAAACTGTTAATTGTAGGTAACAATAGCGACTAAAAGCGCCTGAAAAAACAGAAATCAAATCCTTGGTCTTTATCTGTACCAAAAACTGACCTGGTATTAACTCATACAAGCAAAACCCACAAAGTTGGACCTCAAATTTAAGCAAACGTCCTGGCTCCTTGGCCGAAAATTTAAATTATCAACAAACAATAAAATTTTGCTGTACGAAGTAATTTAAAACTCATATAATTATATGAACTTCGGTTATGGGGATGTGTTAAATTACCTCTAATAGAACATTTCAGTCGACCAACAAAATGTAATGCGAAGATCCTAACGTCCCATTTGTCTAGGAAGAAATTCGGATAACATTAGTCTCTAAAACATATTTCTATCATTTCCATCTCGAATTTGCATTTACACAGAACTCTTAACGCATTCTCAAAATGAGTATACTTAACAAACACTGTATAAAAAACTATCAACCGGGGGAGAGGGAGGTTCTAATAATAATATAAAATAAGGAGAGTTAGTTTTAAATCAGAATACAATTAATTCTATATCAAATTTTAAAGGCAATATTGGACCTCCTTTTGTCATGAAGAAGAAGAATGTTGATAATGTTTTCTCGAAATTATAATCCATACCAGTAAAAAACACTCATCCTTCTCATGCGGATGCCAATATGCAACCCTATTAGATCAAAGGCTACAATCAACATGCATTTATGTTATGATTCTTTGTAAATCGGGGATTTTTCAAAATCAAGCCTAGTTTTTTTCAGTAGATGAATATATAAACATCAAATTTTCACATTGTTGGCGCTGTAATGATAAGCGCAGATTTCAAGAAGCCGCCTTATCACATATTCGCTTGATTGCCATTTTCTAAGAGAAAATGGGATGCCCACCTGCTCAATAACTTTGTTTTGTTAGATTAATGTGGGATATGCAGTTTTTAGTTAGTAGAAAATTTTAGCGACACTTCAGACTCTTTCTATTGTCATAAAATCATAAAATCTTTTGACTCGGTATCGCACTATTCTTAAAAATACACACAAACCTGTTTAAGGGAGGGTGATACAAGTAAAATCATCAAAAATCTCAAACTTTAGAAAAAAATTTAAAATATTAACCGAGATATGGCATTTAAACTGAGCAGATGTCCGACTAGCAGGTATTTTGCTTAGGGGGCGTATCTTTCTTATTGAGATTGCAACCCAAAAATCTAAGAGCACATTCAATTGTTAGCGTTTATTTGCATCTCGGAGGGGTTTTACTTAGTTAATTTTCTTACTTCAAACATTTTTTTGTAAAAAATGACGAGTTATCCAAAACAAAATAAAACTGGATGGGTTTGATCATCTAGATCTCGCAAAAGAAAGTTTAGAGGCGCTCAGTCACGGATAAAAATAATGAAAGTGAAGAAACTATTAGTAATAGTGCAGGAAAAATCTTTAGCAGTAACAGTGAATATGTATCATGGAATCATCTACATGGTTAACATTTGGTTGAAGTTTTAATATTTGTGCAGCATTTTTCGACTTGGTTATTTATCGAAAATGCAAACAAAATATAAAGAAGCTGGAAACAGACGTCTGGGGTTTAAACTATTAAAAATTGATACAAAGTTAATCGTCGAATTGTTTTTGTTGCTCGCCTCTTTTAGGTTTAGGCCGAGAAAGCATTAATTTATTTTGTAATCTTATGGACATTTGTAACGGAATAAGTGAGAGTGCATGCAACAGCATCGTCAAGAATCTATATTTATCGGTGAAAAAGTTTTTGATCATCTTTGTATAAAAGCCCTGAAAGAAGAAAAAGAAAAGATTAAAAGATCATGGAAGACCCATCTCGGAAATAAAAGTGTCTGGTGATGGCTCTTGGAAAAAGCGCAAAAAGTCATTGATTTAGTAATAAAAAACAGTTGGTATCAAGCATGTGTATTTTGAAAGAAAAAGGAAGAAAATACTCCAGAGTACCTAGCTTGGTGTGAAGATCACTATAAAGAATGTTCTATTAATTACAAAGGATCTTCAGGGAAAATAGAAGTATCTGCGATGACATAAATGTTTTTAATATCAGAGGAAAATATGGTGTTAGATATGCGTTTTACATTGGAAGGTCATTCTAGACAGTAATCCTTAAGAACATTTGCAAGTTGTAAAGCGAATGGGCACTCGGCTTTGAAATTTGAAAAAAAAAGAAAAGCTTGGCGGTAGAGGAAAGCTGACAAAATCTTTAATAAAAAAATTAACAACTTACTATGGTTTAGCTGTTAGAAGAAATGTAAATAGTGTTGAAGAAATGAGAAGAGTATCATGGCCACCTAATATCATTTATGTTCTACTAATAAAAATCCACAGCATCATTACTCTCCACCAGACAAAGACAGTTGATGTGTTTGGCAAAAAAGTTTGGCTAATGGGGAAAAATGGAGCTTCTTCAGCATCCTGTGCCACTTGATCCAATAGTTCAAGAACAAATTTTCCCCATTTACCAAGACTTATCAAAAGACGAATTATTACAACGATGTTTAGGAATCCATATGCAAAATGCAAATAAAAGTTTTAATTCAACGATTTGGAGACTGAATTCTGGCTTAAAAATTGTTGAAATATCAACTTATAATGCTGCTGGACTCTTCAATGAAGAATATTCTTCATTGCTGCAGATTATGCAAGAGCTAAATATAGTTATTAGGCACCAGAGCATGAAATACGACAATGATTATGACGAGCGGCGGCTGGCCGACGCAGCTCTTCATCTTCCAAAGAGACTTGTATAGCCCACAAAAAAGCAACAAATGGAAGAAGATAATTTCTTTGAAGAGGCCGAAGGATTATTATATGGTCTTGGAATTGCTATATCACAGGTAAATTGAAAATAATAGAAATGTAAGACACTTTTCACCTATAGAATTTTTTCTCAAAATCGTGTTTTCAATATACGCATGCACTCTCATTTAAAAAATATTCAACTGATTTTAATGAATTTTCGAACATCACTTTATAGTACCATAGGCTTCTATGTGAACCTAAATGTTTTAGAATTTGATCAAAAAAAGTATTTTTTATTTCTATAAATAGGCTACAAAATCAATTCTCTTTTAAACATATCATTTTCCAAATTTTTACTTTTTTTAAATTTTTTTATGTTCACATAGAAGCTACAAGTATTATATAATTTATATCAATTTTTCAGATGCTATAAGGCACGCCAATTAACTCCTAAATGAACGCGCTGAAAACAGCCCATCATGACCAAGAAAATTTTAATTATTAAAAAAACCAATTTTATTATTACTTATACCAATTAAGAATTAATGCAAATTTGCAAGTCAGGTCATCTTAACATACATACATGGTTTAATGAGGAGACCTATTATATAGAGAAACACGAAGGTCATCTGACTGCAGCATAATAATAAATCAAATAAGGTGTATATTAGTTGAAATAAAAAACAATTTCAATCTTAAGAAAGTATAAAAGCTATAAGAGTGTATGCGTATTCAGATTGTCTTTTGACCAGATAAAGAACCAATTGCGAAAAACCAAGAAAACAAAATGCGGAAAAAAATAAAGATTCTAAAGAAGCCGAGTAAGAGAAGTAAAAATTGTTTGGGGATGTGGAAAGAAACTAAAGTTAGAATTAGAAATAAAACGACACTAAAGAAATAAAAGAAATAAAGTGGTTTAAAAAGAACAATACCCCTATTAAAAGCAGAGTATTGTATAAAAATAAAAATGGACAAGTAAAACGGTAGTAGACAAGTGTACAATAGCTATATTGTTAAAAAAAACAAGTCAAAGAATGAGTGTTAATGAGCAATAAGTAGAAAAAAAGATTACTATAAAGAGATCTAAAAAGTAACTAAAAGAGAAGTGAAAAACTACAGCTGAGACAATAGCAAACATTTTTTACCGAGAAAGCGTGGTCAAAAGAGGAAACTGAAAATAATTATAAAAGAATAACAAACACAGGAAGAAATAAAACTGAGACCAAACTATAAACAAAAATTTAAAAAATGGAAAATGGAAAGTTACGCTTACAAATTTAGAGACCATAGAACAGTAAAAACAAAAGTCTAAACGATAAGAATAGAGCCACGAAGAAAGTGTTATATAAGGTATTGTGCTCAATATACAAATAGATAAATAGATATAGCACAAATGCTACAAGGGGGGTTAAATAAATGCGAAATCTTTCACGGCTGGTGTTATGGTGACATTTCAGACGATTTTTAGAAGATTTTCTACTGGAGAAATCCGTCGCAGTTGTGAACGAAGAATTTCCGCACTCCGACCACGGTGCCTGTTCGCGCCAATCTTCAATTACTTTATTTGGATTTTAAATTAGGGCCGATCTTCTTTTGGCTCCCTCCTGTATACGCGCTTTAGTTTTGTTTTGAGATAGCGGCGGCCAATTTGCCCGTTTGCGCGGTGCGTCGATATATAAAAGCAGAGCGGCTCGGCCGCGGGCTTGCTCCTGGCTCTTCGCTCTTTCGCTCTCTTAATTTTGAATTTTAGTTGTGATATTGTGCTTTAAAATTTCCGTGTCCGGAGCCGTTTTGACCGAGAGTTCGCCGGCGTGTTTGATTGGCGTGGCCGTTTTGTTGAGGCCGATTTTGTTGCGGAATTCGACATTTTGCCTGAGGTCGTTTTGTTTCCCGATTGCATTTCGGGAGCTGAAATTTTCCGGCGATAAAACTCGGTCCGATTTCCTTTGTATATGACCCGATAAGGAACCAAGAAGAAACCTTGTTGCACCAGGAAAGACGCTACCGATCGGCTTCTCTGTGAAAATTGGGGTAACTTGTCCTATCTTTCATTCACACCATTTTTCCTTTTCCTGGATCCTCCCAGATTTACAGCACAGGGAACCCCTTCCAAAAAGGTGGGTGTTGCAGCTTTGGCTTTTGATTGAAGTTCCTTTGTTTAAAATTTTAAAATTACGATACAGTCCACTTTTTGGTCGAAGAAATTTCAGTATTTTTTAATATAATCATGAAGTTTTTAAACACTTTTTATACTGTATGATCAATTGCATATATCTAAAAATCTTTCCCAATTTTTAGTAACCACTTTGAGACCATTTGTTATACTACCATAGAAAACATTCAGTTTACTAGTAATATTAGTCAGTGTAAGGAGTATATTGTTAAACAATGCGTTATGTTTGTGCAGTATCTATTTTCATACTGTAACATCACAAACAGTGTTACTACAGAAGAAAATTATTTTACTTCTTTTAGTACAGGACCACCGTAATATAAATGACAACAAAAAAATTTAAGTGGACAGTCTAAATAGATGGAGTAAAAAAATGTCTCGTTCTTAATTAACTTAATTTTCAGTAAATAGTAAGAGAATATAATATTTATAAGAGCTGTCTGTTGTAACAAACACCAAGTAATTGTTTGTACAGAAGACTCGAAGTTAATAAAACGGACAAAGGACGAACTGCATAACATTATAATTAGACATACAATGTGAGAAGAGAAGAGGCAAGATGTAGTAAACAAGGAATGCGAAGATCTAAAATCTAAATATTTTCAACGAACTTAAAAAGTTCCTTACTGAATTCTATGTCTGTCTGTCGGTCCGTCACAAAATTTGAGATTTTTTAAAATTTGAAAATGGATTCTCATAGGAAATTTTACGCTGATTTCGAAAATAAAGTCGAAAAAATTCTATGTCAAATAACTTTCGAGAAATCGAAAGGTCTTTTTAAGTTCGTTCTGGGATTGCTTACAGAGCAATCTCTTCGCCGGCCCCATGTTTTATTTTGCTTTTTTCTTTCTTGTATATCTTGTAACATTTTAAATATATTTCGTTTCAGTTGCGTTTATCCTTGGTTAGTGTTAACAAACCAATGAGAAATTCATCAGTATTGGTCTAAAATCAGTATAAAGAAAATCAAATTAATGCCAGACAGCAGGGCTCCTCAAAACCACACCCGCATTATGTTGGACCCCGACAAAAAACAAATATCAGAATAAAGATTACGCAAAAGATCTTTAAAAATTAAGTAATTCCTCGGTTACATGTTAAGCATTGCCTCCTGTACCACTGTACGGTGTCGAGTCTCTAAAGTCAATGTGATTAGCAGACTAGAAATCTTCGAAATGTGAATGCATCGTATAATGTGCTCTATCTCCTGGACTGACAGGATTACAAATAAAGAGATGCTTAATAGGATAAATAAAGACCAAAAATTATTTGCACGATAAAAAGTAGAAATTTCGGGCGATCATAAGAGGAGAAAAACTCCAATACTTTGTTTGATAATGATGGAGAAAATAGAAGAAAGGCATAGAGTTGGATGAAAGATAATGCTATAGCTGCGCATCTGACGTATTTGGAGCGGACTAGGAGTACAACACCTATTTACAATAAAATAATATGATAAATTCGTCGCTAATATCACAAATTTCTGAAGTATTTTACTAACATGAGTTCAATTTCCTTTTATGCACATTAGAAATCTAAATTATATCGTTATGTTTTAAACGAACTTCTTTCATTCAATTTTCTTATTTTTATGACCTTATTTACATTTAGTTTAATTTTATTCCATTTTAATTGCAGTAACTTATTATTTATATTCACATTTATAATTTTATTTCTGCTAAATTATGGTCATTGTCTATTAATTGGTTTATTTTAATTATCAAAGATTCTACAGAGAATATTCTTTTGGGTTAATAAAGCAAAAAATAAATTACAGCCGCGCGTTTCCGAACATAAAATTCAAATATTTAAATTCCATTAGGGCCTGAGCAAATCTACCGCATTTTTAAGCGAAACTAAGTTTGCGCGGTTTCAAGGGCTTTGTGAACGGAAAGAGCAAATGTTTTTGCTGGCCGTTTCCGATAATTCGGAATTGAGATGCAGGCTATGCGAGATAACACTTCAATTTGTTCAAGTTTCATTGTTTTTGCCCTGCCATGTTCAAATCACGTACTTTTGGGTTCAAAGCACACAGCCAATTGTAGCTTTCGTTGGGGGGAAATTAGCAACAGAGGACTTTTATTCTCCTCCGGAGATTTTCCGCCATGCAGCATTATTTATAACGCATCTAAATTTAACCTGACGGCGCCTAGGGAGGTGGAAACCTTTGCAGCAGCTGCTGTATATTGCAGTCTACATCAAGCCTTAAGTCAAATGAAGAATAATGGAGTTCTCCCGCGCCCCGTTTTGCTGTTTGTAGCCATTGCAGGGGCCAGGGCGAAAGTACTTCTTGCTCCAGCAACGTTTGAAATCTAATTGTTACAATTACTAAAATTTAGTGTACTGAATATAAGGATGTTGCATTATTTCTGTGCAGTACACGTATTCAGTTTACTTTGCAATTGCACTACTTGTGTGATATTTTATAATGCAAAAAATATTTTTGAATTTTGGTGTTGTGGCTACGTCAATATAAGTAGTGGAATAGAGCATAATAATGTACATGAAAAAGAAAATAACATAAAAAATAATCAATAAGCACAGAATGCCTTGATCTAGTATCTGAAAGCTTATATAGGGTATTAGGGTGGTGAATTGTAAATATAAACACAATAGATATACGAAACGTATATTTTAATATACACGGTACCGTAGCAGGCAAGCTAAAAATAGCTATCAACAAAATTTCAGTAAGCAGACGCGCACCTGGCTACGGCTAGTTGCGGTTTACACTGGTGCATGTCTTAGAACTGCTAGCTGCCTGCTTTTGTCGTTCGTAAACTGGTCGCAGGTAAATGTTGAAACTTGTCTATCTTGGGAACAGCAAAGGAAAATATTTCCTATAATTTTGGCAGCTAAAAAACCAAATGTCCAATTAATTTGGCACAAGCTAATTGCGGTCTGCATCGATCGATCCTAAAGCCATTACAAATATGACCATTATGGGGAATATTTTTTGAGTATTCGCTCCACTACACTATATCTATGATAGTTAATAAATTATTACATCACAAAAATTACGAACTTAGAACCTATGTGTAGTCAATATTACTATTATATAATGCAGATTTAGAATGTTTTACTTTTAAAGTTGATGTGAATATTACAATTGTAATTGATAATAGTGTGATTTTGTATATACGAAGTGATTTTACAGTTATATCCAGTACTAGTACTTTTGATATGATTCTAATTAAAATTAATGCTTTAAATTAAGCTAAATGTAGATAGGTGTAAATAAGAGGTAAGTAAATAAATAATTTAAAATATCTATATTAGTTGTATTTCAACATTTTAAAAGAACGCATGTATTTAAGTTTTATATTGTGCTTTTCTTTTGCGAATTAAAAAGACGACAGAAAATATTTTAAGAAGTTGTTAATAAATGTGCATAACAAATGTCTTCACCAAGCAATGAAATTTCGAGTTTTAAAAGGATATAAACAATACAATTTTGCTATCGGCGTGGCAAAGACGCCAGCAAAACCGTCAAATTGTAGTAAACAGAGATGGAGCGAAAGTTGTTATTTGAGATATTTTGCTTGTATAAAAAATTCTCAGAATTTGGCAATTTAAATTTTATGGTTTAACCAAGAAACGGTTGAATGCCAGAAATATCCAGAATAATGAAAGTTAACACAGAGGCGATTCAATGCATTTACCAAGAAAACGTCGGTGAGAAATGTACTAAAAGTGCTTGAAATTAAGAGAATTAATTAAAACTTCTCGCTTACAAAATTCAAATTCACCAGCTGTTGAGTGTCAAATCGATATAAATTTGACATTGATTTGACACAAATAATTGAATCTAAGAAAATCAATTATAAATTATTTGTGACACAATTATCGCATAGGGGAGGTGCAAAAATCTAAGTGATAGCAGTGCGCCCTTAATCGAAGCAGATTACAGTTTATGTGGAATCAGCTGCTTTGCCATTGCTGGGCCATATTTTCTAGCAGATACAATCATTAGTTAGATATATAAAGAAAACATTTTGGATCAGTTCTTCGGCCATATAACTCGAAATTCGATTATGCGTAAATTTTAGTTTATGCAAGATCGCACTATTTATATTAAACTCAAAAAGATACGGACTCCCTCTCAAAAGCCTTTGTGCCAAAGACCATATCATGTCACCCGATTTGAGCCCTTGTGATCACTCATTACCGGGTGTAACAATATTGCGTACCACCCAAGTCAAGGATGTTCAGAGAATCTCAAAGTCTTGAAAGAAGGAATCACCGAAGCGCTGAGTTTGATTCGCAAAGAAACTCGTCACAAAATTATTGATCACTTATCCAAGAGATCCGCCGCGGCCAAAAAATTGAAGTATTTTTATTTGATCCCATTTTTCTCAATTAGTTTGGAATTTTAACGGTTTCATTATCTATTGTAGCTTTTTAATACAATTTTTCCGTTGACATAAGATTTCTGCGACGTTGTAAGAAATATTCAGAAATCATTACATTACATATTCAAATATTAACTCAATTGCAGGTAAATCCTAAACAACATTAGTCTGTAACAATAAATTATTTATTAAGAATTTTGTTGTTTGTTTTATAGTGGCTATGTTACGATAATAAACACGGCTTAATCCAATATTCAATAACTGTTAACTTTGATATAGCCAAAATTAAGTACCATAATAAACATATGTAATGGTCCATTATCGTTCCTATGCAAACGATATTACGTTAGGCGCCAAATTTCACATCATAGTGGTTTTACCTTCAATATTGCTTAGTTACAATATTACAGTTTCAATAAGTAATTTAGCTAAATACAGCCCATCAATCAGTTCTAAATAAAAATTAATGATTATCTCTACTATATTGCAAACTCGAATTATATAGACAAATAATAGAACAAGTCAATATATTCAATTACTTGGGAGTGGAAATAATTAGCGCAAAAACTCTAGACAAAGAAGTACAAAAACAAACAAACAAAGCGCTCAACATTTCTGGATGTTTGAGTGATTGCATATGGAGAAATAATTACTTAAGAACAAAAGCAAAAGTACGCATTTATAAGGCGGTCGTAAGGCCAATACTAACATGCGCTGCTAAAACTCACGCAGTACATAGCAAAGATCCAACAAACGCTAGAAAAAAATTACCGGACGAACTTTTGAGGCCAAATAAAGGTTAAGATATATGGGAACTATTTAGCATTCAAAAAATAGGAGGTTGTGTTGTAAATTGAAGAAAACAATTGAACCAACATATATCCAGAATGGAAGAAAAAAGACAAACGATAATCTGGAATAGAACAGATTATAAGCTTAAAAAATAATAATAAGATCTATTATATCCTAATGGTGCCTTAATTGTACTCAATTTCAAGTTTGTTTTAAATACTAAAAATTACAAGTGTCGTATAACAAGCTGTCATATAATTACAAGATAGTGTTGTCCCATAAAAATCGAATTTGTAAGATCTGCTTAGGGTATAATGGAATATAATACTACCATTGCACCTACAGTTAATGATCTAAAAAGAACCAAAAATATTGGGTATTCAAAACCCAAATTTCCTTGATGATGATTATAAGCATTTAATTGGTTTAAACAAATAATTTGATAACAGAACATCATTAGCCGAATCACGAGCACTGCTGTTATAAAAGGTATTAAATGCCTGTGTACTTTATACGGTAGTGCTATGTTAGGCACTAGATAATTTTTGATTCCGAATTTTGCGGAAATTTCTCCTTTTCCTTTCAAAAAGCCTAAATACCATACTATTTGTGTTCGTATTTCTGCTTACTTGTAACACATCGTGTATCTGTATTCTCTGTCTGAATATGTTCCTGCCCTAACCACTTTTTTTCTTCTTTATTAGCAATCAGAATTACAATAAATTCTATAGGTTAATTTGTTGGCTTACGAGCTACTGTAATTTAAAAATGGCGTTTTCAGACCTCACTCCAGTAAGAGGATCTTTCAGTCACCTAGTAGGTCTGCTGGTCATTTCTTCTTTAATCTTCTTCCCATAGGTACTTCAAGTAGTAGTTGGGGCAGAGAATTTGTGTGATTTGCGATTCTGTTGTGGTGCTTTATACCGCTAGCTAGAACAACGTCCTTGACATATGGTACTCGTAGATCTTCATGCATCGTTTGGTTCGTCACGTACCAAGGTGCATTGGCCAACATTCAAAGTATTTTGGACTGACATTGTTGAATTATATTTACACTAGATTTGCTAGCACATCCGCACAGTTATATGCCATATCTCCATATTGGTGCAATGATTAAATATAATTCGTTGGTTTTGAGGTCTATTTGCTTTCTCTTCTTAAATTTGGGCATTGCTCATCTCTCAATATGAAGGTGACGCGCTGAGATTTGTTTTTGTTGATTTTAATCTTCCACTGGTGGAGACAGTTTTTCAACTAATTTAAGTGGTTTTGCAATGTTTGAAAGCTAGATCTTTGTGTGTGACAAGAATAACAGTATCGTCCACAAAGATTCCAGATAGTATCTCTAGTAGGGATGTCAGTCTGTAACACTCCCTTGTAAGACCCCTAATTTTATTGGGTGGTTGTAAGACACCTCTCCATTTACTTTGGTTCTAAATTCTCTATCACTGAGGTAGGATTTTAGCAGGCTGAAGTACTTGGTTAGAAGGAACTCCTTGATTTTATAGATCAACCCAGCATGATAGACCTTGTCGAAGGCCTACCTAACATCTAGGAAGACTGTAGTGCAATAATGTTTTTGTTCAAATGCCTGATTTATTATTTGAGTTATGCGGTGAGCTTACTACGTTGAGTGGAGTGGTCTAAATCCAAATTGATGGTAAAGAATCCAATCTTCGGTATTTATGTCTGAGTGAATTCTCAAAAGTAAAAGCCTTTTGAGTACCTTTGCTGTAATAGGTAAGGGAATATATGCCGGATCTTTTTTTGGCTTTGGAATCATTACAATTTCAGCAGTTTTCATCTGTTTAGCCCAATAACTAAGTCGTGGGATTGCGTTGTAAATGTACAAGAGTGCTAGTATTCCTTTCTAGGTAGTTCACATAACATTTTTGCTGTGACCCCATCTATACCTGGAGCTTTCTTAGTGTTTAGGCGGCTAATTTCATTGTGAGCTTCTTGTGTAAAAATTTTGATCATTGGTAATTATGAAAATGTTAGAAATTTAGGTGTTTATTTCTTTGTTCTTTTCTTGGTCGTTGGGTGTGAAGACTACATCAAGAAACTCAGTAAAAGGACTCGCTTTATTTTTATCACTTTTAGCTCATTCTACAACAGGGAGAGCGGAATTACGTATCGGAGGAATTCGGGGTTTAGGTTTAGACCTGAATTTGATTGGCTTCCAAATGGGGTTGTTATATCTATTCAGTTTGACAACAAATTCGGCACTGTTAGGGCGATGGAAGCTTGATTCAAATGGAAAAATCGATTCAGATGTGTCGCAAGGATTTATTATGTAACAGAATGGTTTGTGTCTAGAAAATTAATACCCACAACTTAGTAAATATTTAAATGTACTAAAAAACATGTCGTGTGTGAATGAAAAATAATTAATTTAGGCCATTATATGCTGATGGTGTGGATAATAAAGCTTGCAGAAGAAATTTTTAAAGCTGTGATATGTCAAACTTAACGGATGATTGAACTTCACTTTCTAGAACAAATAAGTTTTACAAAAATGTTAGTATCTTATAATGCAACATATAAGAAGATTTAAAAGCGCCTTATTAATCAAAAATCCATTATTCTATATTAAGTATTTAAACTGCTAAATTTAAAACTCAACAAGATCCAATAAATACAAGTTTAGAATAGATTGTGTATGCATGTGTGTGCTGTAATATCACAGTTTCAAACACAGTAGGTAGAGATGTAAATATGGCACATAATCAGTTATATGATGCTTCCGTCTTGATATACATGATTTTCGAAGACTGATATCAGCTAATCTTGATTCCGGTTTAATACTGCTTAATACGAATGAAGATGAGAATGATGAGGGTGCATATATAAAAAACAAAATTAGTGTAATGGCAGTTCTAGATATTAATATATCTGGAAAGTAATAATTGAAGAACTTTATAGTAATGAAAAATAAAAATGAAAAGCTTAACAACCATAGAAACAACGAACAGATTAACGAGAAACTATACCTGTAACGTAACATATTTTTGAATCTTTATAAAGTAGGTATGTTAAGAAAGCATGATAAATGATCCAATTTTTAAAATTTTATAAATCAAATATCTTCCATATATTAGCTTGATTCACCACCTTCCAAAGAAATGGTTTATATACATATAAATTCAAGAAATAGTTTTTGCTTTCCTCATTTTTTGTTTTTTTATTGTTCGCATGTAAAAAACTTGAGCCCTTTTTAACTAGTACATTTTTAACACTAAAAAACTAAGATAAAGGTCAAATATCTGCTCAACTTGTCAAGCTATGTTTGGGAATAGCTCTGCTTAAGAGACCCCCCCCCCCAACGTTTTCTTGGCAATTTTTAAACAAGGGTCCTAATTAGGTATCCGAACCCTTTCAGTTTATTCTATTTTCTTAAGTATCTAACCGACTTAACTTCCACATTCTGTGTTATTTTACCTTTTTCTCCTTTTCTAGCTTTTTAACACTTTCTTTTACAAAATTCTCTTTTAACCGTTTAAAATTATATATGCCTCTTTGCCAGCGTAATGTTATTGTAAGTAAGAGTGGATTTATATCAAAAAGGTTCTTCTTGAATATGTTGCATAATGCCTGATGTAGTCCGTTTGCGGAAATTGTTCTGTTATTTAATTCTTCTTTAGATGATGATTTTGCCCAGAAATATCTAAAACCGTCTATCTGTCTTCTTTCAGGGTAACTTTTGTTGCTTAGCTTTAACTGCTGCTTTCGTTTTTTTAAATATTGTCTCCATATTCTTTTCTTTAAGTTGAAATACAATCAAACCTTACAAATACAACTGCGACGGGTTCTCCTTCGGATCGGACTTTTGTAGAGGTGGTCATTTTGGAAGAAAATAAAAATTTTTTATTCAACTAAATGCATTTATTAATCAGTTTTATTGGATCACATATTTAACATATTAAAACATGAATCAAAGGAATAGTATATGCCATTTTATCTATATTTATTACTAGAAAGTTTGAAATAATTAAAACTAAACGACAAAGAATACTTTAGATTTAAAAAAGAAAATAAAAAATAAACCTACGGGTATACTTTAAAGAAAATTTGAAAGAAGAATTGCAAGTAAACTAAAAGAACATTTCTGCTATACGGGAAAGGAATAACGAGAATTAAAGATAAAAAGAATTGAAGAATGGTGTGTGAGATCATTTTTACAAAATTTAAACAGAAAAACGAATGTTCAATGACAAAATGACTTTAGAATATAACGAAGAAGTATGCTGGTAGCAAGAGAAATTAATTTGAAGTGATGACAAATGTACAGCAAGACTCTAGAGTGTTGTGGTTATCTTTGCGTAGACAGTAAAAATTCTCTTTTGGGAGATTTTCTTGTCTGAGAGGTTAAGGCTATGAGGATACAAATATTGTGTGTTCTTTAGATCGGTTGAATGGAGAGAGGTACTACGATTTATGGAGCTGGAGATCACCACACGCGTCTTTAATTGAAGTAGACTAGCCTTCGGAAAGATGGTTTATTCCCACTTCTACTGCAAGGACACATTAAAATTTGAGGAAGTCCACCAATTTCTCTGTGATAGACACATCCAGTTGTAAAAGAGAATAGAGAGCGCAGAGTATTAGCCGGCTCTGGTAAATCGGGTCTCCTTAGAATATTCAGGAGTAGTGGACCGCTGCAAAAACATTTACGAGCCAAACGCAGTAGAATTTTCTGAAACTGCCCCACATGTGGTGTTAACAAAGTATGCATAATATAAATACAACATAAAGTATATCGACTTTTATAGAAATAAGTACCGCAGTATTAATTAGCTTTAAATAACTAAACCGCCAAATCCAAAATTGTTATCATATAAAAAGGGTTTATGCTACAACTTAATCAATTCTTTGTTTTTAACTTTTATAAATGAGTTACAATGTCATTGGAAAACTTTTTGGAAATTTGTTTTTATATATTCTGCAACCTTATTTTACTAATTTATATTTTATAATGGTATATTGTTTCTCCTACTGTTTAAATATATAAATTTTCAACTTATCGACATAAAAATATGTTTATTTACGTATCTATAATCAGAAACACACATAAGTTGTACATACTTATTAGCAAATTATGCTGACCGTTTGGTAAGATTCTAAAGGTAAGGGGCCAACTTAGGTCAACTTGTGTTGCAAGTAAATAAAGAACAATTAAATGATGACAAATATGTTCTCAGATTCTCACTTCTAGAGATGTTATTTTTAAAAAGTTGATTGACATAAGCGATTTTACTACGTAATATAAATATAAATCCAAAATCGTTGACGTCTCTTGTCAACAGTTCGCAAACTTTGAGTTAAGTGTTTAAAAAATCAACTGTAAAAATACCGGGTATTAGTTTGATATCAACCAGCCACAAAATACACAGCGTATAATACATACAAACTAGAACAAATTGCGTCTTAGCTTATAGTAGCTATACTCTTAAACTTCTGACAAAAACATTCTACATTATTAAATATCAATGTTGTATTTGCGTTTATCAAATGTTTATTACATAATTTTATGTAAAACCTTGCGCTTTGTCACCACAGTGTATGAAACAAAGGATTAAATTGTTTAGACGACTATCATCGCTTGCTAATTCCCCCGGTGATTAAACTTTACACATCGAACAAGTTAGAGTAAACCGCAAGCCTCGGTTAAAACGATTAAACTTGTTATACAAGCAAAGTTCAAGGCTCGATTGTAATATAAATGAGCTAGAATGGTTCAACCTAAACTTGTTACAGTACAGATGGTGAAGGCAAGGAGGTTGAAGTGATTCCTAATCGCTTACGCACAATGACCTATTTCGTGTATTTTATAATTACCGTTAAGAAATGATTAATAAACTTGTATTTTGTCTATACAGAATAATAATAATTTTTATAATTTAAGAAGAAATAGATTTGAAACACCTCTGTTTCGTAGTTGACAATTCGAATAAATTAAACATGTATTTATAACCGCTTGCAAATGCGAGGAACAATAAAAAAGTTATAAATCAAATATATTTGGTTACAGAAGTTTCTCAAAGTAAACAAACAAAAAATGCTATATTTACACTTTCAGGTTTAAACTTTTGACAAATTAAATACAGTTTTTCCTTTAAACAAAAGGGAGCAGTGAATATTTTGCAGCTATTAAATAAATTAATGCAAACAAAACTATACAGAAACACTAAACAACAAAAAACTATTAAATAGCAGTTTTATAAAAAAATTAAGGCTAGAAATTATGTATCGATTAAGTTAAAATAATATTTGAATAAAATAAAATAATTTGCAACGTATATTTTCCTTGACTCAATATTTCAAAGGTTAGAATCGAAGTTTTTAAGAAGCTTATTCTTACGATATTTTCATGCATATTTGGCCAAAACTAATATTTTTTCATAAAGTGCACATATTTTTTTTTAATCTGCAGTTATTTAATAACAGTTTAACAGAAATTTATAAAAAATTGTCTATGAAGAAAACTAAAGATGATTAACACATGTTATATGCTCTCGATAGTATCAATGAAAATAAATCAGTGACTAACGCCCAAGCACTTACACTTTATCGACTTTATATAAACAAGGGGTAAAATGTTTATCTATAATATAGCAGTAAGTCAATAATAATAATGCATTAAATGACTGAGCAATTGAAGAAAATCAAATAATACCATAAATAGAGTGAAAATATAAAACTGCAAACTAACCTAGAAAAAGGTGTGTATTCACAAAACATTTGTAAAATAAAATGAGCACCTAAAGTACGTACTATAATAAGACTAATCAATGTCGGAAATTTGCATTCAAACTATGCCGGTCACGACACTCAGGAAGAAAAGGAAACCCACACCAATTTGTCCTACTTGTGAATCTGGTGCTAAAGGCATAGCATCTTTAATGGCCGTGATAAAAACGCTGACTGATGAGCTTACATCGCTTAGAGTTAAAGTGGGAATTCTAAAGGAAGCGGGTCCTGGCAGCATTAGCAAAAAAACTACTATGTTCTGCTCCAAATAAAGAAGGTAATTACCAAGACGGATGACCAGCCACTTTGTCGAAAAATGTTATTCCTTTTAATGCTTCGGAAAAAAATCCTAAGTTATTTCATTGGTGCGTTACATAATAATGATAGATAATGCGTTGAAATTGTGAGATTAGAAGTTCCAAAACGGGATAAAAATGAACCACTTAAGCTAGCCTGTAATGCTAACAGTTGGACACATGAAATACATTCAAAAACTTGTCCCTATCTCCCTGAATAAGACTAAAAAGCAGCGTTACTATTACAGAAAAGTTGTTGATGAACTAAATTTAATAGTAGTACCTCTGCCAAGAGGTAACTCATTAATTGCCAGCGTAGCTTTAGCAATATAATTAAGAAGATATTTCACAATTTTTGTTAAAAGGTAGTTTCACATTTCATCTAAGTGTATTAATTATAAAATATACAAGTTTCAAAATAGTCGCGAAAATAAAACTTCTAAATTTGTTCTCTTGTCCACTTTTCATACTCGGTTTGGCACTATAAAGAATTTAGAGCATAAAAAGTTATCTCACAAATCCTGCAGATTCTAAAATTTAGTGAATAGTTAAAACAATTTTATTGACTGAAGGTCGTTCAGGTTTTATAATTGAGTTTATCGTACAAAATGAAACATTTTTGTATCCATATTAATCCTATTTATGTACTCTTTTCTAATGTACCAACAGATACTGATTTGCTCGCTAACTATTTTATCAGTATTTATGAATATCATTGTGTAGACGGTGTAGTATAACTATTAAAAGTGAATTTGGTGTTATTGACTCTCGTCATTTCTTAAAAGACTGGACGAGATTGGTTGTCTACTATTTTCCGAAGAACTCTGAGGAGTGCTTTGCCATACCCTGTCTATGAACTTTTAAACATTAAGAATTGGCACCTACCCAAACGGAGAAAATATTTTATCGTCACAATGTATAAAATAAAAAGCTGAAGTAAGGTGATTCTGTAGCTGCATCTAGCGCGCTCACATTAAAGGTGATGATTCTCGTATATCTACAATAAAGTGTTTATTTGCAAGTGATGGAAATAGTTCTTGTTGCATGTAAGTTTTCAAAAACTATTTATAGTATCAGCCAGAGATAGCTTCCGCAAATCAGATCCCAAATATGCCTTATATGTAACTTACATCTCAACAGCCTTAAATATTGCTATCTTACTACGTATATCCTTTCTATAATCATCATATATATTCAATATAATGTACCTAATAACTAGTATTAGCAATTTATTACGGAAAAATCTGGTGTGAACATCACAGGACTTTCCTTATCCTATTATTATATATTATACCGGGTCCATCGTCTCGGCCCTGCGCTGCTCTCGTCCCGGAACTTGTTATTTTAAAAAAGGACTAGGCGCGAGTCCATTGTCTCGGGCCTGCGCTGCTCTCGTCTAAAAATTTGTTAATTTAAAAAAGGACGAGGCGCGAGTCCAACACTCGGAAGCTGATTAAAATAAACAGTACAAGACAATAATTGTCTCGTACTTACAATTTTGCTACGTCACTGAAGGTAACCGTGCTAGCTCTGTCGCACAGCCTTCCTCATTATCGCCTGCGTGCTCCCTCCTAGCGGCCAAGCGCTCCCCCTCGTCCTCTTGCAGTCGGCCCGGTAGCTCTCCGAGCGCGCTGTGATTGGTCCGTTTAATTAATTTTTAATCAGCTATAACTTATTTATTTGATCTGGGATCAAAAAATTTCATTGTAATTTTTTGTTCGTCTCGGTTTGATCTATCCGGTAATATAAATTTCCTGAAACATTTTATCAACACCCGGTATATTAAAAATCCTGAGTTTCAATTTTTTTTCGAGTTCCTATTTTACCATATGTATCAATTTAAAAAAGGCAACTTTATAGTAAATATAAATAAATTAAAGAAAGATATACGAATTCTTGGCCACGAAGTTGTAAGTAAATATATTTTTTTTAATTTTTTTATATAATTTGTTTATTAGCAATCACTAAGATACACAAACTAATGTGATATATTGTACAATACTTAACATATATATACACTAAATAACGTGAAAAGTAAACATCCAGCGTCACCTCATATAGATAGACAGGTCGAGCGGCCATTGACGTTTGAGCCTTCTGTTTTCAGAAAGTCCTAGCAGTGATGGCATGAGTGGATTGTTGAGTCTATTGTGGTATTTAGCACTGCTCTCCTGGATAACTACACTCAGGTAGGGGACTTTTAGGTCCATATGGATGGTGTGGTTTGATACGTACCATGATGCGTTCACAATGTTTCTTAGAATCTTGGATTGGGCTCTTTGTATTACAGCTGTATTTGACTTGCTAGCGCAACCCCATAACTCTATCCCATATGTCCAGATTGATCGAATTACTGCTTTGTAGATTAGTATTTTATTTTCAAACGATAGTTTGGATTGACGTCCTAGGAGCCAATTAAGTTCTCGTACTTTCAGATCTACGTTTTTTTGATATGTGTAGTTTTCAAGGAAGTTTACTGTCTAGGTGTAAGCCTAGATACTTGACAGCTTCACTTTGATTCATCGTTATTGGTGGACATTGACCTTTTCTGAGTGTAAAGGTTATATGTGTAGATTTAGCTTCATTATCTTTGATCTTCCACATATTTAGCCATGTTTCAATGAGATTTATATGTGCTCGGAGATTGGATGAAGCTGTAACAGGGTTATCATGTGTCGCAAAAACCGCCGTATCGTCAACAAATGTACCAATAGCTGTTTCGTCTGTCATTGGAAGATCAGCTGTGTATAGCACATATAATGTTGGGCCCGTAATGCTCCCCTGTGGGTCTCCAGAGAGTATGAGATGCCGGTTGGATATTTCTTCGTTAACTCGAGTTTCGAAGTAACGATCCTCCAGATAGGATTTCAATATGGTGAAATATCGTAGTGGTAGTATTCTTTTGATTTTTAACAAAAGTCCAGGATGCCACACCTTATCGATTGCCTGTTTCACGTCCAAAAAGGCAGCGGTACAATAATCTCGGTTTTCCATTGATTTGTTAATGATGTTTGTTAAGCGGTGACATTATTATGTAGTGGAATGAGCTTGACGAAAACCAAATTGGTGATCGGGGATCCATGCCTGCTGATTTAGCTCTTGATTAACTCGATTGAGGAGGAGTCTTTCGAGGAGCTTAGATAAATGTTGGCACAAGACTTATTGGTCGTAAAGATGAGACCTCAGGTTTGGGTATCATAATGATATGTGCAATTTTAAGAGATTTTGGCAAATAATTAAGCCTAAGAATTGCATTAAAGATATATAAAATCTTGAGTATTCCTTTTCTGGGAAGTAGCATTTTGCCAGTTATCCAGTCTATCCCTGGGGCTTTTCTTGGATTCAGTTTAATTGCCTCTTGTATTTCTTTTGGAGTAAAGACTTGTACTCGGTCTTGTGTTAGCATCGGCGTGGAAAGTTCAACATCCACTTCTTGTACTCGATCATTGTTGAGAAGAGTGAATACTTTCGTGAGATGTTCCGCAAATAAGTTCGCCTTTTCCTTGTCACTTTTTGCCCACGGGCCTGGAGGTGCTGTATTTTTCCGAATAGGAGAGGAAGTGTCTTTTGGTTTTCTCTTTGCTTTTATTGGCTTCCAGATAGAGTTGTCGTATCTTGAAAGATTGGTAAGGTAATTTTCCACAGAGGAGTTTCTGATGTCTTGGGGTTTTAATTTCAAGATGTTGCTAATTCTACTTTCAACTGCTTTATTTCAAGAGGTATATTGTTTGTTTTAAGTTTTTGGACAGTTTTTGATATAGCAGTTTTTGCAGCTTGTTGGAGAGTGTCGATTAGGTTACTGTAAGCCTCTTCAATGTCGTTTGGTTCCTGTAATTTTACTGAAAGGTTGATTGTATTTTGGAGTGTTTGACGAAAAATTTCCCAGTCTGTGTGCATGTTGTGGAGTCTGGGTGTTATCTTTTTAGAGATTACTGTTGTGCTTATTGTTGCAATAATTGGGCATCGTGAGTTAAATTCGGAAATGTTAATTCTACGAAAAATTGTATCGAACCTACAAACGTCCCAGCCACATGTACACTTCGTAGGGAATGATTTCAAAAATCTGGTGTGATCATCACACGACTTTCCTTTTCCTATTATTTGGGTAATTCTGGCAAAAATCCTGGCTTCAATTTTTTTTCGAGTTTCTATTTTACCAACTTTTACTTTAAATTCATGTTTATCTTGTGATAACAAATAATTTTTATTCTCATGAATTTTTTGTATCTTCAACCGTTTAGATTCGGCCGATTTTTACCAAAAGTTTCGCACTGCGTCCCCTACCTACAACCTTACGGTTCTCGAGATATCGTGTTTACTGACAGATCGACAGACAGACAGACACACACACACACGAACCAATGGCCCAAACCAACTTTTTTGGTGTCCTGAGGCTATAATTCGTCCAGAAATGTGAAAAACGGAGTAGGTAAAATTTCCGCCGATTACATTACTTTCCTTATTATAGGTTAAGGAAAGTAATAAAAAAGGCAAGTAAACTATACGACAAATTCCATGCAAGAAGCTAACATATGGCTAGCTCCATCATAGTATATAAGAAACATGGCACAAATACAGCATACAACATCAGCTTTTGCCAAAATCGAGAAAATGTTGCTTGAGCTAGCTGAAAATGTGAAGTTGATGCTACAGCTATTGATAACTATAGTTCATAATGATTCCAACGCTTAAGATCGCACATTAGAATGCCAACAACTTGGTTAATCACAGTCAAAAGTTGCAGACATTTATCGGTACATCCTAATTAGACATAGATTTCACTAACAGAAATTATCTACGCATATCAAAATATACTATCGGTAACACAATGTCCTAATGAAACAGTCCATGTAGGTACTGTCATTACAACTAAAAGTTCTATCAAATATTACGAGACAAATACCAGCATAGACATATACGAGCAACAAGAATTGTAGTTAAAGATTGGCTTGGTCCAGTTATAAATACAGGTGTCTACTATCTTCTTGACCATTCAATAAAATAAGACCCGTTTATTCAATCATTTTTTCAAACCGCTAGGGAATTGGTGTACTGCCAGTTGAGATAGATAGAAATATCTAAAACGCTTTTCAAAATATGAAAACAACAAAGCACTACAGACGTATTTAGAAAACATTTTCCTGTCAGAAGCCATCGATTACTCTCTTTGGAAGGCTACTAAGCAACTAAAGCGCCTACAAACTATAATGCCTCCGATCAAAAATGCTAACGGCTCTTAATGCTTGCGCATTACCACTACCATCGAAACTAAGACCTACTGAAGAAGAAGAAATTAAACAATTAGAAGCCCAAAATTATGAAGAAATCAAGGTTAATGAAGTAGAAGCTATCATAGTCTAAAGCCTCAGAAAGCTCCAGAACTGGACATTTAAGGGGATGTTCTTCTCAAGCAACTCGAAAATAACGTGTTTTTCTTGATTTTTTTTCATGAAAGGAAGAAAATAAACAATGCCAAGTTTTCCACTACAAAAAATTTTTGAACACCTAAATACTTAATAAATGTGTTCAAAAAAACTGTTTAGGGAAAAATAATTAAATGGGGGAATGATATACGTGGCGCAATGTGACGGTCCTAAAAACAGATGTCCTATTTTTTTACATTATAGCACGTTTAAAAATCGTTTGAAATCAAAAAATGAAAAAGTTTTGTAAAATATATAAACCAACAGTATTAATAATTAGTCGTAAATTAACAAAACGGCGGACATGTGAACTTTTGATAGCGATTTCTCACTATTTTTCCGCTCTTTAAAGCGCTATAAAGAAAATAATCTCGCCAACCTTTCAGCATTTAGGTTCATCAAGTAGTCTTCGAATTATCATGTAAACTAATTTAAAAAACATGGTTTTTAGGAGAACGGGTTTAAAGATTTAGTAATGACAAAATAAGGTGCATCGTGGCTAATATAAATGGGCATATTTTCGCACATTCCATGTTCAGAGCGAATACTATGATACTGGGTGGCCTTTTTTGTAACTACGTTGACCATAAAATGTATGTATATATGGGCATGTATTTCAAAAATTTTGATCTTTGATACACACTCCCGCTCAAAAGATGGGTCCCATTATAATGCAATAATTTTTTTATAAAATTATTTTCAGCCAAATCACTTTATACATGATAAGCTATCAATTTGTAAAAATATAGATTTTTGGTCGAGTTTGAGAAGAACCTACCCTTAAGTGAGTAAAACTAGTAACACTTATATGTAATGCTGCTTTGAGAGTGACATATTTTCTAGCTCAGTGGAATGTGGTACAAGTAATTATAACAGGCAAAAAGCAAAAACTTTCAGAAAAACCTTTGTCCTACCGCCACATTAGTATGTTGCCTATTTTGTCTAAACTCTTCGGAAAACTCCTACTTGAGCAAATAAAATCTGTTCTTGAAACATCTCAAACACTACCTGATTACTAGTTTTGATTCTAGAAAAAACATTGTACAGTAGAATAAACACACAGGCTTGTATGAAAAATTAAGCAAAAGGTTTTCGTACATCTGTTCTTGAAGACTAAGGGCAACCTATATTGGCCCCACACAAAAAATCGGTGACTATGTTTGATAGTTCAGAAGCTCACATTCACCTTCTAGAAAAATGGATAAAGACGTGGTGTATCAAAACCAATAAACTAAAATGGACAGTTGCCCTCCTGTGAAGCTAAATAACATCCAATTACTGCAATATGAATAGTCTCGGAATGCATTTAGACAGACACCTCACATGTAGGATCCATATATTTACCACACGAAAGCAAATTAGTTTCATACTTCCCAAAATACAGTGGCTAATTGGAAAAAGTCTTAATTTTCTTTGAAAATAAACTACTAGTCTATAAAGCCATTCTGACGCCAACATAAATGTATGGACAGCAGCTGTGGAGGCGGTACAAAACTTAAATTCAGAAATCCTTCAAAGGCTTTAATCTAAAACTTAACAACCATAGTTAATGCACAGTTGTTTGTGTTGAACGAATTAATTCACTTTGTGAACAGTATAGTTTCATATCACTTGCCTCAATTTGTGCTCAGTTCCAATTTGTGCTTTTAAATCACCCAATATAATTTTTATATCATTGTTATCTAATTTATAGCAGTTCTGTACAAATTTCTTATTTTCAGTATCGTCTGTCAAATTTGTAGGACAATAAACATTGCTAATTCTCTGGTGTGGCGGCCTTTTCGCCCTTGAACCGCTTTATATCGCGGCGGCATGCGAGCCTTTGATATCTGCACGTTTTGCCATCGCACACAAAACGGCATATGGGCTTTTGCTCAGCCGACAAGTCTGCATACGCCGTCGGCGGCACCTTTTAATATGAAAGGTGCTGGCGAATGCAAATTGCCCGAAAAGACCTACCGCCAAGCCAGGCGCGAAGCCCGGCAACATTCGCAATCCGCAACGCGGCCAATTTGGTCGTGTTTTAACACCGCACATTCACGCATCGCAGCTCGGCCAACTTGGTCGTGTCTCAACCCGCAAGAAACTCGCCATCCGCAGCGCGATCAATTCGGTCGTGTCTTCACCCCGCAGAAACCCGATCCGCAGCGCAGAGGTGGCCACTTTGGAATTGCCGACGAAGCCGAAGCCGAAGCCGATTCAGGTGAGCGATTTGGCAATATTCGTTGGTGGATATCGGTAGCCGCCCCATCCGCTTACGCGGGGCCGTTTAAGGACGATTTGGGCCTTCTCGGTTGACGTTCCAAACGGGCCGTACTACGTTTCACACCGCACCACGAGGCGGCTATTTACACGCCTGCCTCTCCATTTTGGTCCTTACGAGCCGGATCGGTATCAGATACAATTTATTACGCTTTATTCAAGTAAAGTTCCCTTATAATGGATAAGCTTGAATTAAAATTAGTTCAGTTAACTGCCAAAAGAGGCGATTTTCGAACGATTTAATCGTTTATACAATACGTCAACGAATATTTCAAATTATGAATTACGCTCAAACGAATTATTTTTATCTCAAACTGAAGCTATTAGTGAATTATACAGCAGGTTTGAAACAATAATTGAAGAAATTAACAATTTGCAGTTTGAAATTGATCAGACTCCTCCAGACTACTCATGTTTAAATTCTATTGAAGATTTATATTCGAGTATTAAATATAAACGCAACCTTATATTGTCAAACAGCAAAACATTTACATTAGATCAAAAGAGGTATCGTAAAATTACCGCCAATTGAACTACCTTCTTTCGATGGCAAGACTGAGAGCTGGCCAATATTTTACGAAATATTTCGTAGCAATGTGCATTTAAATACAAATTTGACTGACGCGCAGCGTGTGCAGTATTGATTAGTAAATTAACTCATGACGCTTTAAAATTAACCGCAGGTATTATTCCTACAGGGATACTTATAATATTATATGGGATAGTCTTGTTAAAAAGTATCAAGATAAACGTAGTTTAGGCAGTCATTATCTAAATAACATTCTGGACATCAAAGGATGCGTCGGTAATGCTGTTAGTTTGAATACATATATAGAAAAATATTCCGCGTCCATCGCCGCATTAAAACAGTTAGACATTCCCGACCTATTAGATTTTGTCTTGTTACATTGTGGTTTAAGAAAACTTGATCCCCAAACGCTTCAACAATTCGAAAATAGTGTGAGCGGAATATACGAGGCCCATTCATAAAGTAAGGGCCGTTTGGTCACAGAAAAAAATGTACTCATAAGAAACAAATTTTATTGTCATATTTAGTTAGGTACAATCTTACTTTACTTCTCTACATAATCGCCGTTCACTTCTAAGCATTTTTCGTACCGCTGCACCAGCTTCTTTAACCCCTCTGCATAGAAGCTTGCCGCCTGAGAGTTGAACCAGTTGACAACGGCGTTTTTGAGTCCGTCTTCGGTTTCAAAACGTTGTCCACCCAGCCACCGTTTAAAATGCAAGAAGAGGAAGTAGTCACTAGGTGCAAGGTCGGGACTGTACGGTGGGTGGTCAAAAGTTCCCAACGAAAATCTTGAATTTTCTCAATGGTTTTGGCAGCAGTGTGAGGACGCGCGTTATCGTGGAGGAGGATTATGCCAGATGACAGTTTCCGCGGCGTTTGTTTTGATCGCACGTCTCAAGTGTTTGAGCGTTTCGCAGTACACGTCAGCTGTAATTGTTGTCCCAGGTTCCATGAAATCAACCAAAAGAACACCGTCTTTGTCCCAAAAACTGTAGCCATCAATTTTCGACTTGTGTACTGAGTTTGTTTAAAACTTTTCGGTTTTGGTAAGGATGAGTGTCGCCACTGCATTGATTGCAGTTTTGTTTCTGGGTTGGCGTAGGATACCCACGTCTCGTCCCCAGTAACAATGTGAAAACAAATCATCTCCATTTTGTTGATAACGGGCCAAAAACTTTCGTCCACTAGACATTCTTTGCTCTTTGTGGTGGTCGGTGAGCATTTTTGGTACCCACCTTGCACACAATTTGCTGTATGCGAGGTTTTCTGTGACAATATTGTAAACAGTAGTGCGTCCAAGTTGAGGAAATTTGTCAGCCAGGCCACTAATCGTCAATCGACGATCAGATGGCAGTGCTTGGTCCACTTGTGAAACGATTTCATCAGTCTGGATACTGGGCCTGCCACTCCGCTCTTCGTCATGGACATTTGTTCGGCCATTTGTAAAATAACGGCATCATTGTCTAACCTTTCCTTCACTCATAACTGTAGGTCCGTAAACCAGGCATAACTCCCGATGAATTTCAGCAGCCGACGATCCTTTTGCACATAAGAAACGAATCACAGAACGCACTTCACACTTGGCGAGATCAACGATTTTCGCGGCCATTGTTCTTTGCATTCACTGACAACAATACAATTTCAGAATCAAAACAAATGACGCTGTAGCTTCGCAATGAGTCAGTAGATGGCGCTGCAGTGGTAAAACTGTGCTTCGAAGCGCCACTATTTATATACATGCAAACGGCCCTTACTTTATGAATGCGCCTCGTAATTGCCCTCCTGTAAACAATTTATTTCATTTACGCAAGATTATGTCAAAGTACTCGAGCGCACGCATGTTAATAATTCGCAGACCAAGCCGCGCGCAAATTCCAGTTTACCTTATCACAGCCTTGGCCGTGGCGCACAAGGTGCCTGCAAGTCGTTTGTGTCGAGTGAACAGATTTTTAATACGCGTTGCCCGCTATGCGACAGAGAACACCAGCTGTTTCGCTGCCTTGAATTTAAAAATATGAAATCACCGCAAGCGCGTTTCGAGTTAATTAAAGCGAAACGCGGCTGTATAAACTGTTTAAGTCTATCTCACTCGTTAACTAAATGTAAATCACGGAACGTTTGCAAAATTTGTAAAAAACCGCATCATTCTTTACTGCATTTTTCGAACTTAAAGAATGATCGCCGAAGTAAGCCGGCTGTGGCGCCTGGACCGCAAGCAGGTAACCGTGCGCCCATAATAGCTGAGTCAGCGCATTCAGCAACGCAACCTCACACGTCTTCTGTATCGATTAGTGCGGCGGCTTCGAGTTCGGCTATATTGTTATCGACCGCACAGATCTATGCACATGGAAAAAACGGAAATACGCTCGTCGTCAGGTGTTTAATAGACAACAGGTCGCAAAATAACTTAATTACTATGGATTGTTGTAAACGCTTGAACATTCCCATAATTAAATTACGCAATTCATCTTTACAAGGTGTTGGTATGACCTCGCGACCTGTACACGGTTTTATTAATTTCGCAATAGAATCGCGAATTAATCCCAACAACAAATATTACATTCGTGCTTTAGTAGTTGACTGTATTACAGACAAACTTCCCGCAAACTTCATTACATTAAATGAAGATATGTCATATTTAAATAATTTACCGCTTGCCGATTTATCCTGGAATGTACCGGGAGAAATTGACGTTGTGCTTGGTGCTCAACTGTTTCCTTATATTTATTTGGGAGATAGGGTCGATTCTGGTAATCGCGCACCACCCGCTATATTAACCAGCTTTGGTTACGTACTTATGGGAGATATTGCATGTCATTATGATGCAACCTGCCTACATAGTACTACATCTTCGTTTACCGCGCTTGCTAACGTTGACATTGAGTCAAGTTTACGGAAGTTCTTTGAGTTAGAGGAAATTCCATCTCAACGTTTTATTAGTCCAGATGAATTAGATTGCGAAAATAACTTTAACTCTTCGATTTTATTTAAAGACGGCAGATATTTTGTTGATTTACCCTTTTCTCGAAACCCCTCGGAGCTGGGTAATTCACGCGGTCTGGCTCACCGTCGTCTACTTGCGCTCGAGCGTAAATTCGATTGCGTGCTAACCCTACGCGAAAATTATAATAAAACTATCGCCGATTATATAACGCAGGGATATTTGTCCCAGGTGCCTGACTCTGAATTGACAGAGGAGGGTTACTACATACCGCATCACGCCGTCAGACCAGATAAGGACAGCATCCGTATCGTTTTAGACGCTAGTGCTAAAACGCACTCAGGGCTGTCACTTAATGACATTTTGCATGTCGGACCTAATTTGCAGGCCGACTTGTTCTCGTTGTTACTCGACTTTCGTACATTCCCAATAGCAATGACCGCTGATATAAAACAAATGTTTTTGCGCATCGGAGTAAACGAGCACCATCGTAAATACTTACGAATTTTATTTCGTTTCAGTAGGAACGAACCTATTCGCACTTACAATTTTGACCGCGTGCCCTTCGGGCTAAAGCCTAGCCCTTACCTAGCTATGCGTATGTTACGCAACTTAGCGTGCGAGCATAGTGACCGCTTCCCTGAGGCTTCTAAACTGGTAGAAACTCAGTTTTACATGGATGATTATGTCGATTCGGTTCCCGATGAACAGACTGCCATGCGATTGTCTCGCGAATTAATCGATTTATTTAAATTAGGCTCTTTCGACCTTGTCAAATGGGCCACTAATTCACCCGCTTTATTGGAGGTTCTTCCCGAGTCTCACCGCTCACCAGTAAATTTTTCTGGCATGGGTAACGATATTTACAATTTTAAAATCCTTGGTTTAACCTGGGATCCTGCTGACGATTACTTTTCTTTAACAACAGTCGCTGTAGAAGATAAATGCACAAAGCGCACGATTCTATCGCTAGTTGCCCGCTTATTCGACGTACTTGGCGTTGTAGCTCCAGTTGTGCTGTACGCCAAAATTCTTATTAAGGAACTATGGCTAGCTAAAATAGACTGGGATGAGGTTCCTCCGGAATCCACCATCAGTCGCTTTTCAGCTTTTGCACGCGATTTTTCCGCACTCTCTTCTCTAAAAATTCCGCGCCATATTGGCATTGTGGGAAAAGCTGTAGTGAACATCGTAGCCTTTTGTGACGCGAGCTTCAGTGGTTACGGTTGTTGTGTTTATTCACACATCACTGATCCTGAAGGTAATATCACCGTCCGGCTTTTATGTGCAAAGTCAAAGGTTCCTCCAGTTAAAATAACAACGCTAGCTCGATTAGAACTTGTTGCCGCTTTGCTGCTGTCTAAGCTTGTTCGCGTGGTCCGCGATAAACTTTCCGCTCGTGTACCTATTACAGGTGTTTACGCCTTCTCGGATTCTACAATAGCGCTTTCGTGGATCCACTCATCGCCACATAGGTGGTCTATTTTTGTCAGCAATCGTATTGCTAAAATACACGATAATTTACCTGCCGCTTGCTTTAATCATGTGTCCGGGAAAGAGAATCCCAGCGATTGCCTTTCACGCGGCATGCTGCCTTCTGATTTAATTAAACACTCGCTGTGGTGGAATGGCCCTGCTTGGCTTCATCAGTCAAATAGCGAATGGCCTTTAAAATTCATTCCAACTGAGTGTGAAACTCTACCGGATTTCAAATCGAGAGCGTTTGTTGTTAAAGCCGCGAATGTCGAACCACGTGTTTTTGACCCTATAGTCACCGGTGTTTGTTCGTGGAATAAACTGTTGCGCATATTCATGTACATTCTCAAATTTGCGAGCAAAAAACGTAATGGTGATCAATCTGTTAAAGATATTCAAATCGCTGAAAATTTTGTTATTCGAATAGTTCAAAGTATTCACTTTTCTAAAGAATTAAATTCAGTAAGAACCGGGTCAGGTACATACAAACGTCCTGTCACCAAGCTATATCCTTTGCCAACCCAATAAACAATATTCTAGCTGACTCATGTATATATAGATAGTGTATTAATAGGGCATTTATATATAGTTTGTTACGATATAAATCTAACCGCAATTTAACGCACCTGAAATATAATAGTTAATTTCAGGAATTTAATGACAATATTGTTTCAAACCGCTGTTAATAGCTCCTTGATAAGGTAATAATTTTTTGAAAGCTCAGGACCTCAGGCGGGGAGTATGGTGTGGCGGCCTTTTCGCCCTTGAACCGCTTTATATCGCGGCGGCATGCGAGCCTTTGATATCTGCACGTTTTGCCATCGCACACAAAACGGCATATGGGCTTTTGCTCAGCCGACAAGTCTGCATACGCCGTCGGCGGCACCTTTTGATATGAAAGGTGATGGCGAATGCAAATTGCCCGAAAAGACCTACCGCCAAGCCAGGCGCGAAGCCCGGCAACATTCGCAATCCGCAACGCGGCCAATTTGGTCGTGTTTTAACACCGCACATTCACGCATCGCAGCTCGACCAACTTGGTCGTGTCTCAACCCGCAAGAAACTCGCCATCCGCAGCGCGACCAATTCGGTCGTGTCTTCACCCCGCAAGAACATTCGCTACCCGCAGAAACCCGATCCGCAGCGCAGAGGTGGCCACTTTGGAATTGCCGACGAAGCCGAAGCCGAAGCCAATTCAGGTGAGCGATTTGGCAATATTCGTTGGTGGATATCGGTAGCCGCCCCCATCCGCTTACGCGACGGCCGTTTAAGGGACGATTTGGGTCTTCTCGGTTGACGTTCCAAACGGGCCGTACTACGTTTCCACACCGCACCACGAGAGCGGCTATTTACACGCCTGCCTCTCCATTCTCCCTTCAGGCGCATGAGACACAATCTGCCATTAATAGATGAAAAAACACAATATTTTCTCATCTTGCTTGGTACCACCACTACTTATACATAAAGGAGTAGTTTTCCCTGTTGATTTTGCCATACCGTCTATATCTAGATATCATTTTAAACTTTATCCATTACTTCACACATTTTAACTTCGCTTAAAATATGTTTGTTAATCCAAATAGCTACTTTTTATTTTTATTATTTAATGTGGTTCTTTTATAATTTCTTTCACTTTGTTTTCCATTTGTCACCCCATTTTCCTTTATTCTAGCGATTTGTTCCTTTTTCCAATCAGGAAATCTATGCATTAGTGTTAGAAGTTACGGTCCTCATCTTTCTTCTCCTCTAGTTTCATTCTTTATTCTCCTTTGCAGGTGATTTTTCAATAACTGTTCTTGTATTCCATTTTTTATTTTTGCTACGTCTTCTCCTATTTCAGTTTCGCCTGTTCGTTGTTGTTTCCAATCTTCGAACTGCTTCACAGTAAAGTTGTCACAGTTTACAACTAATTTATTGTATACAATGTGCGTTTAACCGCTAGATTGTCGAACATTTTATGTTCTCTTACTAGTTTTTGTTGCTTTACCATCTATTTCATAGAGATCATTTTTAATGTATATTCTTAAACATTTTATTCTTCTTGTCGCTCTTGTAATAGTTGAATTCCATCAAAATTAGTCTAATTTTATTTCCACTTTGCCTTCTTAATCTTATATATTTAATTTCTATTTCTAATTCTAAAGAACACCCTGACTTTTTCCTTTCTACTACATTTTCCTTGTCCTTCCCTTAAACCTTGTACCATTACCTTATTTCTAATACCATTATCAAATACATATACTTTTCTTCTTGATTCTGTATTGCAAATTGTATACGGATATATTTCCTGAACTTTACATTGAATGTGAATGATTCACATAACATCTCAAAGGGTATATCCTACAGTTTTCATTAGTAGTGCTATAGCGCTAGCGTCTGGCGCACGGCCGTGCAGCAACCTAAGTTATGAGCGAGATGTCTACAATCCAAAACGTAATTTTTTGCATTTGTGAAAGAAAAGAAAAGAAAGTGAGCGTTTGGGTGTATCTCAAAAATATGGGAAAAACTCCAGAGTTTAGAGCGTAGCCCAATGAAGTCAATCCGTAGAGTGAGCAGAGAACTTGGACTGCCACAAGCAACTATCTGGCATGTATTGAGGTGCCATTTAATATTCACACCATACCACAAATGACAAGTTAAAGCGCATATAATTTCCTGATAGTATACATGGCAGATGACACTTTTCTGTCGCGTTTAATTTTGAGTGACGAGGCAACTTTCTATCCAAGTGGAAAACTGAATTCACACAATGTTCGGATATGGAGACTACGTGAAACACTAAAGTATGAGACGGACTTCCTGAGAGTTAATGTGTTCTGTGCTGTATCAAGAACAAAGGTTTACGGACATTTCTTTTAGTACGGTTATTGAGGTAACGTATCTCGAAATGTTGTAGAGTTGGCTTGTTCCCCAAATAAATAACGATTAAAAAATCTTCATTATCAAACAGAACGGAGCCCACATCATTAGAACTGGGGGTTCGACGTTTCGACCTCTACTTCAAAGATGGATAGGTCGCATGAGGTATGAAGACTTGGCATTTATGTTCTCACACTTTACGCATTTTTCTTGTGGTGGTTCGTAAAACAAGTGGTAACAACTTTAAATCATCTAACCAATGGTATCACAGCCTAGTAAACTCAGTGACGTAAAACATTCTTTATCGTGTGTGGAACGAATTCTGCTAACGTCTAGCTGTTATCCGTACAGCCGTAGGGGGACATATTAAACATTTATAAGTTTGAATGTGAGTATAATCAAATATAATTTATATTATATTTGTCACTAGTTCCCATTTAGTTAAGTAAAAGCGCGTTTGGTATAATTAGCAGATGGTAAAGGTATCGCCCTAATTATTTCGTGAGCTAATAAAGGGGACCTTTGTCTTCGATGCTTTGTCACAAAAAATTCAGTTGGCATTAAAGCACCATGAGTGCTGCGTACGCATCACGCTACAAGGCTGGGTTCCTCTGTACATTTGTACAGATGCGAATGGCTCGAAAATGCCCCATGCAACGGATAAGTACATGAACAAGTCGAAAACATCCGTGTGCAAGTAGGTTTAGTGATATAAAGAGACAAAAACTGTCGATCACTTGCCAGAACGTGAATCGATAGCCAAAGTGTCCCATAATGTAGAAAACTTGTGTTCCCCGAACCCGGGCTTAATATTTAGCAAAAAGCAGCAAAATTGACACAGAAGGTGTAGATATATCGTGCATAGTTATCGGAACCCATCAACGTGCGCATTATATCAAATTCTGTTGTTAGGTGAAAATGATGTAACGAAGCGACTCGCTTGGGCAAAGGACAATAACGACTGAGATTGGAGCAACGTATTTTTTATGGACACAGCTTCTGTTTGGGGATGTTGTCGCCCTTCGAGATTGATCAACCTAAACTAACAGGTTGGTACAGCGGATCGTTAAATGCTCAGTAAAAGTGCATCTTTGGGACTGCTTCTCAAAACTGGGCTTCAAAACGTTGGATCTGTTTATATACAATATAAATGCCTCAAAAAGGGATTTATAGGAAATATTTGCTATCAACTGCCGAAGGTTGGTACATCAAAAAAAAAAAAAAAACGATGTCTGGACCCTGCAGGAAAACAATGACTCAAACACTGCAGTAAGCTTTGCGTCGTATGGAGAGTAGTCTGGCATCGTTACACTTGATTGGTAATCGCAGTCGCCTGATGCAAATCCGACTGAAAATATGTCGGCACACATCAAGCACAAGCTTCGTGGAAGAAAATGTTCACTTTGAAGTAGTTAACACGACAAATTCATCGCATTTGGAGGTCTTTGCCGGATAAATACGCCATAAATTTGGTCAAAAGCATGCTTCGAAGATGCCACGCAATTATTGATACAATAGCATCTTCATTCTGATAAGAGTACGACGTATTTGAAAATGTTTTTAAATATTTTTATCCCAATTTAACCCGAACACGCACCTACTTAACTAAGTGTATACACACATAACAACAAAAAACATTAACCATAAATTATAAAATACCAAAAATAAAAGAAAATTATTAATTATTATATCTATTCAAAGTATGCTTGCTATTAGTTTGTATAATTGTCCAATAAATATTAGCCACCAACTTTGATTAACCTTTAATAGTTTACCTGCACAAGCATTTTACTCACTTAACATTAGACAAGGCAGTATAGTAAATTAATTAGTACCCCATCACGTCAACACATGTAAACTAAGTTACATCGTTAATCAACTTGGTCAGGGTTGTTAAAGTTATCTGCAGATGTTCTCCGAGCAGTTACTACGTCCCTTCCGCACGACATAAAACATTTGCGCCAGCTAGATTTAATTCACAACCCTTTAGGTGCGCTAATTTAAGGACTAATTAATTAAACCCCCTTCCCCAAGCAACGTGCGCTACAAATTTCTTTGCACAATCTGATCTTGCTCCAATCTAAATTTACAGTCCTCGCAGCACCTAACGTTGCAAGTCATGTAAAGATAGCGCGCCTAAATGCGTCCAGTCACGAAAGACCCAACCACGTTCGTATCTGCAGAAGATAATCCGCGAGAACAAATCGCATGCTAAACGCAAGGACGTGGAAGGAAAAACGCTTCACGCTTGGTTTCCCCAGGACGGGGCGATCTTGAACGCAAATTAGGGCGGATAATTTGCAATTTGTTATTTTAGTTACAGTAGAAGCCCCCGAGCGCTTGTTAGCCTTAGAATGTGCAGCAGCAGGGAGCAAGTATTTAGATTAAATTAAAGAAAGCCGTACGAGGTTCTGATGTCATTTTGTTTGCCCGGAAAGCGAAAACGTTTGCCGCAGCCTGCAGTTGCGACACTCCAGCAATGCCATTTGAATTTCATATTTGTGTTTGTGCAGCAAAGCCAGAGCGGGGAGTGCAGCAGCGGAAAATGCGATAAACCAGCGTTGGTTTTGATGTTCTTACCGAGTAAAATATGAAATGTTGTGAAACTGTATACAGGTAAAAGCTCTAAAAGTAACGCTCTGAGCGGCAGCTGCGGAAAGGATTTGGAAAAACGGGCGCACTCCATTACGACAGCTGTCTGTTTGTGATACACGGAATCAAAGCTTTATACGATTCAATGGATACGATTATGCTTTGCAGCTAGAAGTTGAGTTAAAGTTTGAGAGTGTTGCCGACGTGTCGAGATAGAAAGTGTTTGAGTAAACAGTACGAAACAGAATTTTTACGCTAAGTGCAGTAAGGATTTACTTTATAGGGAGAAATGCTTTCAAATAGCTTTTGACACATGTTGCCTTTGTGTTGGATTCTCTAAAATTTGATTTTATATTAAAGTTAAAATTAAAAAAAATAATTTGATTTCTCTAAAACAATTACGTTTAACATGAAAAAGCGTTATGTATTTGTGAAGTTAGTATAAAATAAAATTTTCAAAAGCAAATTACAGGCGTTGACTTTAAAATCAACTTCTACTAAACCTGCTACTGTTGGCTGTGAGATCTTCATTGTAATTTGTTTTTTCTAAGTAGGAGAACCCGTGAAGTTTTATTAAAGTTATTGTGTCATAATGCGACAACTGCATGACCGGCGATTGTTCAATATAAAATAAAATAAGAATGCATAACAGTTTTTCTTTTAATGAAGTATACATTTCGACCTATTGCGCAATTACCTAATATTTGCTCCAATCACCTCCATTACTGATTATACCTTCACATCTTTATTTGATGTTTTCAACGAGGTTCTCTGCACTATAATTTGGCCAGTCCTTTGTAATTTGAAACTACAGCTGCTTTACCGTGTACACTGGCTTTTGTTTGAGCTTTATTTTCATGTAGGACTACACATTTTTAATCTGGGAACATTGCCAGCCATTCCATCGTAATTATTTTGTTGTTACTAGCTGTTACAGTCTTTGTTGCGACGTTTAGCCTTATTGCATTTTTGCAGCGCTTAATTTGTTCTGTCAGAACCAAAAAACTTTTCAGCAGACTTCACAAAGCATTTCTGATAAATGATGAACGTTTTTTGTGCTGAAGAATCCTATCACGCTTTCGATAAGGAAGACACTGTCCAGAAAAAAGGACTCATTCGTGAAGATGTCCAATTTTGATTTAAATTTTTCTTTACTTGATAAAGATACTATTAAAGATTTCTTTAAAGTTGATAGAACAGAAGCGCTTTTTTCCAAATCATATTTAGCCATTTATAGTTCACTGCTAATCATTTTACAACTAAGGATCGGACAGGAAATCAAAGGTCCTCTTGGATCAAACATATCCTATTAGGGAAAGAATGGACAAGAAAAATAAAAAAGATTTATACAACCCTTACTAGATAGCGCGAGAAAATAGCGAAATGTGCCTTAGCGGTAGCTGTCCCTACCAGCAAGCGTTTCGCTCTCAACCTCTCACTCAAATGCTACACTCCCGTATGGACAGCTCTTGCGGATGCATTCTTCAATTTTCAACGAACTTAAAAAGTTCGTTACTGAGTTGTATATGTCTGTCTGTCGATCTGTCGGTCCGTCACATAATTTGAGATCTTTTAAAATTTGAAAATTTCGAGATATTCGACTTCGAATTTCGGGAAAATTTTCGACATTACGATTTTAAATGTGATTCTTATAGGAAATTTTACGCTAAATTCGAAAATGAAGTCGAAAAAATTCTATGTGGAATAATTTTCGAGATAATCGATTTCGAAAGGTTTTTTTAAGTTCGTTCTGGGATTGCTTACAGAACAATCTCTTCGCCGGCCCCATGTTTTTCTCTGTAAGTACTCTTCTAAAATACCTAATGATTTACTTCATGTATTATTATTTCAATTAAATATTCTTACTAATATGTTATTTATGTTACATTTTTACAGGTGGTCGTGTTCCAATGAGAATAAATACGCCTTTTATAAGGTCTAGATAGAAGGATTAATCTTTAAACTAATTCAACTTAACACTCCTAGCTACATTATCGGAATAGTAACATCGTTTCTTACAGTCTGAACATTTAAAGTAAAACTCAACTCACAATTTTCATAACTAAAGAACATAACGGCAGAGGTCCCTCAAGGATTAACACTCGGTCCAGTATTACACAACATATACACCCACGACATACAACACTTAGACACTGTTAAGGTTGCCATATACGCAGATGATACTGCACTTATATCTCAGAATTTCGACATCAATACAGCCACGCACGATCTACAAAATCCACTCGATACTTAGCACCAATGGTGTGTAAAATGGAAAATACACCTTAAAATGTCAAGCGAAAATCTTTATCTTAAGACGTCCGCCAAACTCTCCCGAATTTCGCATTTGAACGGATCCACTATAGGCCTTTATCTGGGCCAAAACTTGTCTTGGAGATTTCACATTAATAAAAAGTTAAATAAATGTTACACTAGACTCGATCTTCTTTATCCACTATTAAACAGAAAACCTGCATTAAAAAGTAAATGTGCTTATTATACAAAAGTCTTATTAATTATGTGCACAAGTGTCCTAGTGCGGAAATACATCACCTCGCTACTCACAACCAATTCGAAGGCTCAAAGGTCGGGTGCCGGTCGACTTAGTTGTTTACAGTGATAATTCTTCGGATAACGAATAAATTATATTGTTAACTTAACAAATAAGTTTTACTCTACAAACCCACTAACTTTAATACAATTCTTGTCATTTTCAACCCTTCAGAGTACTAACCTCTTAATATCATTTCTTTTGTTAGTTCATAATATTTATCATACCTACCATGTATAACAATGTATAATACTGATCTGATATAATAAACGTAGCTTAAAGAAAGCAGATAAATACGCCTTGGTCCTGTTTTACGTCTAGTCGACGATTTCTCTCCCTTTTTTATCTGTTCGGCGATTAATGTAGGTAGATCTATTAGTAATCAATATATTTTTGTTAATAACCTATAGAAAAGTTATATTTATTTTTTATGTGAGAGAAATATTTGCTTATAAAAATTCATAAGTAAACTACCTAATTGTTCTCGCCTAGGAAATAATTTTTTTCTAATTGTTTTCTTTCCCTTTTGTTATTATATTCTTTTTGCATAATAATGATGTTCTTATTATTTTTATATAGATAAGCAAAAGGTTTTTGACTACGAAAACAGAGACGATATCGCTGAAATAACCCGAAGATTTTCAATTACGGGGAAAAGGACTCAAAAAATCAGAAGCTGACTCAAACCCAAAAGACAATATGCCATTTTCTTTGGCTTCTTCTAGCTTCGCCTCAACAACACCAACCCCATCGTCTTAGAAAAGTCTTGGATCTATCAGCTCAATCGAAGGTTCATAAAGAAAAACGACAAATCGAAAGCCCATTTAGACCCACTCGAATGGAGTTCGAGATGTTAAAAATACTCCGCTCCCCTACCCTTCTGATGACGTTGACCAATTGGATTTACCTACGAGTCATGTATGGGAGAAAGAAGGTACAAAACCAGAAAAATGTTCGACAATTCAATTCAGCTCTTGTGGATATTTAAAGCGCCGTCAGTACTATTTATTATTTTGTAATGACAAATTATTAACCCTTATGCTTACCAAATCTAATAAAAATTGAGAACAAAGCGGTGATCTAACAAAAGAAGGCAATTTGGCGTTTGGGTTATTATTACAATGGGGTTTCACATCTTGCTTAACATTTGTTTACACTGGTCGTCTGATCTCAACATAAAAGTTGATAAAATTGCAAATTTGAAATTTCTGAAAAGATTTCTAAAAATTCTTAGGTGTTTTCACGTTGCTGTCAACTATGCCATCCATAAACCTGAAGATCAAAACTTCAGTAAAACAGTAGTGACTTCAATAAATACCAAATTCCAAACATTTTATTACCCTTCAAAAGGTAGATTATCCCTAAAGCAATATATAATTTACAATAGTAAAATACGGGCAAAAAAAGAACTGGGAAAGTAACGCTAGGTTTAGGGGAAAAGGTGGTGATGTATTTGGAATTTATTTGACAACTACTTTTACCAGTGCAGACCTGGTAGAAAAGTTGTTTAAAAATAGATTTTCATGTAGCACAATTCACCCCAATCGCCATAAATTCCTTGGCAAAGATATGAGCAAAGCCAGTATAGATTCTGCTCAAAGCTGTTACATATCAGTGGTAAAGTAGAAGGATGGGGGTTCAAAAGCAGTTTCCGTAATTTCGTCAATGCACAATTCGGAAACTACTGACAAAGTAAAGCAAGTCCAGCCAGAGAGAAAAAGGCAATTGGTTGATTGTCCAGACTCCATAGTCTCATATAATAGGCATATGGGCGGAGAAAAAACGCCGATGGTGTTTAAAACTATTCTATCTTATATTTCATGCAAATCGGGTCATATTGTGTGATATTGAAAGTCGGATCCGCACCAACTTTGTTTGGGCGATATAAAAAACAAATGGAGAAGGACTTCAGGAACTGACATAGTTCTCCTACAATTGTTCAAAACTTAGTTATAGTTTTAAGTTAGTTAAGTTAAATATTATAAAGTTTATATTTTATGTAGAATATTATAATTTAATATTAAAAGACTCTTTGTATTATGAAGATGGTGTTTTTTTTTTTGATATCCCTGTCATTTGTGAGGAAAATGGTAAAAATACATACCACTTACTAATCCGCTCTACATGATCACTGGTAGCTATACCTACCATACCAAAAATTAGCATACATGTTTTTGGATTATGATATTTTATACATGTGTGAGATGACGGAAGAATATAAAAAAAAAAACGAAAAAATGTCCAACTCAAGTTCCTTTCTAGTTTTATTTAGGCACAACTCAGCGAAAGGTTTGACTGGTCTTCAAAGAGACGCTGACTATTCCTCTATTCGGAAGATTGTTTACAAATTCTAAATATCGCTTTATCTACTTTTTAACAAATACCTCTGATTTCCGCATACATTTTGCAACTGCTTTATTTGTCAGTTTTAGGCCTTCTGTATGGTTCACTAAAAATACTGTCGTATCACTTCAGGAAGTTTGTACTCTCTGCATTATACTACGCAAATAACGTAAAATAAAGATGCAAACGAATTAACATAGTTAACTCTGAAGTGCCTCTACCAAATGATAACAGTCCCTTTCTTGTCATGCAGACTGTATAAAATTGCATAATGAAGCAAGTTAGTTTGAGCGTACAAAACGAAAACTCCCAATTTCATTTTCGTTGGGTGTTAAAACCAGTAATTGGCATTCTTATCATAACAAAATAGATACGAGTTAATTTGGTAAAGGCAAAAAGCAGCCTCTACAATAGACACCCAAATAACCGCAAAAGCAAGCACACTAAAAAATTTAAAGTTATTTTAGTATTAATGGAGTCAAAGAAAAAATTGAATTATGTGACTACACAGCTAACTTGTTTATTTCTATCTCATATTCTCTCTACTTTTATGGCTTACTTTCATTTCTTACTTTTGCTCGCTATAAATAAAATATAAACTTTTTATTTCTCCATTCCAGGTTTTCTTCATATTGCCTTTTTACGACAGGCCTCACGACCCCGGGTTTATTTTGCAATTGAAGGTTACGCCTTTACACATTATCACTATTGTTTTAATAAGATGACATTCTATAGAAATATTTCTTTTACTTCAGTTATTAGCGAGTGTTAAAATTGACCAGCGAGACAAAAGAGAAAATGAAGAAAATTTAGTTTTGTGATAAAAATACGCCATTGTGTAATTAATCAAGGCTTTAAAATTATTTATAAGTAACAAAAAGCAGTGATTATTAAAAATAAATGGGGAGCTGTTTTTTAGATGATCATGTAAACTAGAAATACACGGATTTAATAGTTATTATAAATATTAATTTTAACGAGATGTTTTTTTTCTTAATTTTAGTGATCATTTCTACAATCACAAAAAGCGAATACGCAGAATTTAATATTTTCTTAGAACACACAATAAACTCAAAGATATGAAACTCGTTATAATAAAAAACGAAGTGCTGCATCTGAAGATTTTATACAAGCCTAAAATATTTTGAGAATGTTATAGTTTGTGTGTTTTATTTTATTAGTCTCCGCGCTCAGTAATAGTATAAAACATTAATTTACCAAGAAAACTTCATAGTACTACGAGAGTGATTAATGTAGTATAAATATAACTTTATATAAAATCAGCGAGAAAGTTATATTATGAGGTGGGTTCAAGTTCCAAGGTCTCTAAATTTTTTTCTGAAAAAGTACTTATTCAAGAAAGTTAAAACTTCTGCTACTTCTCATCGTAATTTCCATCTACACATTTTTCACAACGTCGTCGCTATGATTTTATGACTGCTCAGAAAACTTCTTTAGGGATGTATTTTTGCCCACTGGAAAATCGCTGATAAAGCAGCGGCTCGATTAGAAAATGCGTGGGCCCGATTAGTGTCTTTTATGGCGGCATTACGTGTCAACATGTTCTGAGACATTGCCACCGGCGTAGCCTTGTGTTCGTCGGTCACGATTCGTGGGACCCACATTGCAGAAACTTTCTACATTTTCATACAAAATGGTCTCCACAGAACCTACCGAAATGCCAAGTTTAGAGGCGATATCACGTAAACTTAATCGACGGTCTTCCATAACAACTTGCTCCACTCGCGCAATCATGGTTTCGGTCCAGCTGATTCGTAGCCGAGGCTGCTTCGGTTTATTGTCACACAACTCTCGATCTTTAAGCTTTCACGAACACACATTTTTAACATCCATAACACCTTCACCGCATGTTTCAATCAATTGGAGATACATTTCGTTGGGAATTTCACCACACAAGAAGAGAAAACGGATGATTATACGTTGTTCTTGATCACTAAATGTTGTCATTTGAAGTATACAAAACACTCACTGCAATGACGGTAATTCGACTTGTGTGTATCGTGCTGCCATCTATATTACGAATTCAAGAATATTTCTTATAAAATTAACTGCATCTTTCTGCTTACTCTCACTGTCAAGAAAAAAATTGGAGACCTTAGAACTTCAACGCACCTCGTATATGCTTTGAGCTTTGCCAACGCTTATGTGAATTTCAAGCATATAACTTGTATTAAAATTATCTACTTGGAGACTTAAAGGATGCTAGCAGGTGCATTTTGAATCGATATTCGGTTTAGCGCAACTTAACATGAGTCTGAGGAAATTACCAAATTGTTAGGGCATGTGTTTGAGCAGATGAAAGTAATCTCACGAAGTAGTCGTGTAAAATGTTATTACCTTAGTTTCTGGGGTAACATAAATCTGCCTTAATGTTGAAATTAAATTGCATTATACATACCACCAATAGTTTTTATCAAAAAAAAGAACAATAAAAATAAATTTCAATTTTTTCTTGTTATAAACATACTAAACCACTACTAATAATTATATGACACCACCAAAAAAACTATCAGCAAATACACTCAAAAATACCGATCCACGAACGTAACTAAATTTAAAAATCGTCAACAATTAAAGTACCCAGACTGTCTGTTTTTACAAGCACTGAATATAGTCAGACCTAATCTCCTGTCAACGGAGGGCCTGCTTACTAGCCCAAGAATAGAGCTAAAACCCCGGAATCTGCTAGATTTCTATGTAACCAAAGGTCTGCGGTAATGCTATTTTGAAATTCAGTTGAGCTTTGATTTGAGCTCAGATCACAGCCTTGTTCCCACTACCTTCAATACTACTGTGGTAAACAAAACCAAATCGCATTTCCTGTACAATAAACAAATAGGTTGGCGAATGTTTAAAGAATTTTTTAAAAAACAATTAAACTTATCCTTGAAAGTAAAACATAGAAGCAGTTCAAAAAATGGACATGGTGTTCAGCCTGCATTAAGAATCAAATTTTCGAAAAGCGGAAACTTGGAAAGAAGTGGCAACAAAACTTCCAGTTAAATCGAATGATCAAAAATCTTAAAACATTGATAAATTAGGGAGTGCAAAACTATTCATTTAAATTAGTAGCAGAGCAATCGAAACACCACTATAGATATCACGTAAAGATTAAAAAAACCATTGATATGTACTAATCAATACAATTAGAAATCTAGATGAAAATATGGCGACACGTAACAGAGAAAAGGTCAAATACGTTGTAGATAATCTGAGAGCTGCATTCTAACAATTCTCCATAAAAAATTCTAATAAAGATGAAAGACCTAATCTACCAAATTTTTAAATTCCCTTTCAGAAAGACATTTTTATTAAAAGATTAAAAAAGCACAAGAAACAGATTTACATCCTAAGTACTCAATTATTATGTGATAAATCAGAGAATATCGAAAGAGTTACCAAATAAGAGATTATACAAACATTATTTAGTATTGGTATCTAACACGTTGACGTTAGTTTTGTTGGCAATAATGGGAGTCCCTGAATACACTCACTAACCCCCTTCTTCTTCGGTGACCTGGTGTGGATGATAGTAAGCCTGCAACAGACCGCCCCCACGAAAGCGGCGAATGATGGAGTTGTCATGGCCCGCGTCGCTGGACAACAGCTGCTCAATATACTGACAATGAGAGATATACTTTGGAATGGTTTTGGACTGTGTTTTGGACAAATCACAAAGTGTAAAAGTTTGTCCGCTCTGGAGCGTTTTAACGCAATAACGTCGAACGAAAAATTTATACATTATGTTCGGGTGGATGATAGTCTTGTAGATTGTGAGTTTATTAAGAAAAGACTACCGGTTTCCAGGCTAAAGAACGGAGCAAAGGTCCCGTCGGATTATCTCCGTTTTTGCAAAATCTGCACGAGACCTTCAAGTGAGCTTTTCGTCCAAGCTCACTCCAAGACATCCTGTTTCTTATCTCCTGAGTCTAAAAAGGATAAGATGGCGGAACTCGTGTTGGCACTCACTCCCATTTTCCACGTGCTGCACCATTCCTTAAGCGAATCTAGTTCCCCTGGATTCCTTGGATCGTCCTGCTGTATCTAATACATAAACATGTTCTCACTAAATAGTAAGAATATGCGATTTAATTAATACCAGTAAAGTCAGGAGCTTTTTAATTCCATATTTTTCAATAACAAAGCAGTACCACAATTTGATGCTATCAAATATTTGGGCATTCTTAAAAAACATTTAATCTAAAGTCCCACGTCTAGGCTAAACGCAAGCAACTGGGTTTAAAATTCCCAAAAATATTCAGGCTTTTAGAGAAAACTTCCGAACTACCATTATAAAATATGTTTTTCTTTATTAAGTGGTCCTAAAACCAACATCGATCTACGGAATCTAACTTTCGAGAGCAGCGTTACATGCAACATTGAGATAATCCAGAATATTAGCAAATTCCCCACTGTTCGCACAAAAGCATTTAATATATTACATTAAGATACAACAAGAAGAAATAAAAAACTAAGCGACAGGCAATAAAAAGGATCTTGCAATCTTAACAGTCTAGCAAAGCAAATCATCTTAGTTCATGGAATAAGAAAGCTTAATGGGAGCACTTTTCTAGAATTGTGTTAATAAAAAAAATACAATACCACTAAGTTTTTCCGAAATAAAATTAAATACCAATCCAAATATTAAAAAATTATATCTTTTATGTCCACGAAGAAAGTATCACAGGGGCCGAAATAATAAAATACTAAACATTTCTGCTACCATAACTCAAACTGTACGAAATATACTGGTGATATACAAAATGAGAACAAATAGTGTAAAATCTATATAATATTAAGGTAACGATTGAACAAATGTTAGACATTAATTTTACAAAATTCTGCAAAAGAAGAGACCTCTGGTGCAAGTCGGTACATTTGATGCTGAATTGTTCCAGTTATTTACAAATCATGTACAAACAAGTAACTACCTAAAGCTATAACTACATAAAAATTAGCAAAATTAGTTTGGAAGACTGGAACGGTTAATTAAACATAGTAGCAATATACTGCCCCTATCAAACCAAAAATAAAAAAAGAACAATTCGAAGACTCTTATATAACACTCGGATATCATTTTATTGTGATTAGATTTCGAAAATATACAGTAAACCAATTACACTGAGATAACAGGCTCCTGTAAAATAATAAGCAATAGTGCAACTACTGGTGAACCTAAATATTGACAAACAAAGAGAAGAACACCAGGTTTGACTTTTTTGTGGCCTAAAAGATTACCTGAAAATAATTTATTATAAAAATTAACTTATAGTTAATAACAAATAATAATGTTTAACCTCTATTGAGCAAAAGAAGACGAGAGACGTAGACTAAAAAGACGCTGTCAGATAAAGAAAATGAAACGAAGCCACCAAACAGTTCAAATCTCATTGACTAACTCAAAAATAAAATTATCCGACATTTTATCGAAAACACATGCTTCAATTCAAAAATGATAACAAAAAGTGAAAATGAAAAGCTTACACTCACATAGAAGACTTGAAAAAAGCTTTCAAAATATACATGTCACAAATAAACCGCTTGTAACCATTAAGATGGTTTTCACTACCATATAACTAAGTTAATATCCATCTCAGTGGATAGTAGCATAAATATTAACATTAAAAACAAGGAAAAGTCGAAAAGAAATAAACCGATATTAACTGCTGTTCTTTTACCAGTAATATTTAAACTACTTTGAAAAACCGTTCTTATAAAGCTAAAACTAAAAATTAGAAGATAAAAATCCGATTGTGCAAATTTGGTTTCGATTCAGAAACAGCAAGATATTTAGCAACAGCCCTTTTGGATATTTTTAGATTTTACAATGTTTGCTACCATCAACAGGCATATAAAGTCAAAATGAAAGTGTCACCTGACTACTATTAAATTCTGGTATGCTATCTAACAGATATATTTACATAAAATATTAACAATAAAATTAGGAGTCCCACAGGGTAGTACTCTTGAGTCACTTCTGTACCTAGTCTGCACAATGGGTCTACTAACCTCAACTGTCATAACGATATCGTAATCTCTGCATCCAGCAAGGACCTAATAATAGTGACCGAAACCTTCAAGGATTCTAAATCGAATCTAGACGTAGCTTAAAGATCTGTGCGTTTAGGTCAACAAAAAAAAAATTACGCACATTAGACATTTGTTTATTTTTTATTTGCATATTCACACATGTCCACTTGTCGCTATCCAAGGTTCTGTACTTTAAAAAAAATGGTTAATATTTTTATCAAGAAAATATCAAAAAATTACTGGCTAATACGTAGTTTTCAACTATCATTACTAAATTATAAAATAAATTTAGACCCATAGCTATTTTATTAATTTGTTTACGCATCGTAACACGTACTCAATGAAATAATTTTCCGCAATTTGTAATTAAAAACTGTGAAAAGTGCAATTACAAAGTACAGTCTTAATATAAGCTAATAAAAAACTGAAAAAATATGATCAACAAAGCACGCCTTAAAGCACTCATTTAAATAAATAAATTTGGATGTTCATTTTAAATTTATTTGAGTACAGATGCAATTGAAAAAATCAAACGCAAGCCAGATATACAAAATACTGTATCACTGAAGTTACCCCAAAGCTATTTCTGGGCATCACATTTTGTGCAGGTTTTTACTGAAATCACTACCGCTTAAGTAAATAAGAAAGAAAGCTAATAAACACCAACATCAGCTGGTATATGCTCCACGTTATCACAGCACGCCAGCTTAATCTGAACGCGCACGTCAATATTGATGAGGAGATCAAATATTTGACTAGAGCGGCACAGATTTCAATGCTATAGTAGCAAAAACGAAGCTACCGCTCGTTCGTATTCAGGTAATTAGCATCAATTTTTAAAAATATTTCTACTCGCGGAAATGGATAATTCTTGTGAATAGTTACGAGAAAATTGATCAAGACCAAAACACAAAGTCGCCCGTTAAAATCCAAACTGATGCTGTCGATCTTGTACCCTATTAAATAAGACTACCCCTGACAGTTGGATTGCCCGAATATGCTTCGGAAGGTTATATTTGATAAAAAAAACTTTGGCCTGGGAGCTAATTATTAAAATGGGGATAATCTGATTTTATTAAAACTTGAAATGGAATTATTTCCCCTCATTTTTCAACCCAAAAAGCTCTTTGAAAATGCCATCGATTTACAGGTTCCAAGAAACTGTGTTTCATTTCTGAGTCATTTACCAATTTATCGACATTCAGCAGAACTTGCAAAGCTGCGTTATTACTTATAAAATTAAAGCTAATTTTCCCCACTGATTCACCCGACTGGTCAATCATTTTGGGCAAACCTAATAAACTTAGCGTCGAAGAATATTGGAGAACATTTGTAACGTATCTTGGCACGCCATAGAACATATAACTTAGAATTATCTGCAGAACCCCCTAGCTACGAATCTTTGCCCATTTTATCTATCTAAAAAGATTAAGAGTTGAATCCTTTAGACTTAACTACAGAACGTAGACTCCATTTAGCTTAAAATTACTGCTTGTTTGTACTGATGTGTAAGTTTAAAGAGCTGAAAGTAATATTGCTATTTGTTCTTTATCTTAAAACAAGAAATGTTCAGTTTGTGTTACAGAAACCTATTTATACATTCATTTTTCTACTATTATCTTGCAATATACATATGGCTAGACTTTTAATTTTTGTTAATGTGACATGTCAGTGGTGCAGTTTGAAGAGTAAATTTAGAAATATATAAAAATCCAAACCAATTTGAGTTTACATCCTGCATTAAAGTATTAAAACATTTTCATATGACAGTTTTGATAAAATTATGTGACAACAGTGGCATAAATAAATATAGAGATAAAGCTGAAGAAGAGTACATACAACGGATGATAGCTAGTAAAAAGGGAAAGTAGAGCAAATAATCTAGTAGAATAAGAGTAAAAAAAATAGGAAAAGGATAAAATAGAAAAGTTAGTAAAAATATAAGAGAATTAAGAGCGTAAATAGAAAAATAGGAAAAAATCATGAGAAATACAAAAAGTAAAAAAGGTAATAGGTGTATAAATAAGTTCTAAGCTTTAGATTTCACAGGACGCAAATCACCGTTTGCATGTAACGTATTAGTCAGCACTTTTGCGGTTTTAAAGCAATGACATTTGGTCTTTCTTCTTTGGTCTTTCGCGATTCGGTGTTTGATGCACATGACCTCACTAATCAGATGTGTTCACGATGGCAATCACAAAAGAGCATATTCGATTTTCTATCCATTTCGAGTTTCATCTTAAGAAAAACGCTGCTGAAGCCACCGAAATGATTTGTGCTGCATATGGTGAGAATGCTGTAAGTCATGCAACGTGCAAAAAGTGGTACCAAAGATTTCGCGAAGGAGAGTTTAGTCTAGAAGATCAGCCACGCGCTGGACGCCCTCAAACATTTGACACGGATGAGCTGCAGACGCGTTAGGCTGGGAATTTCTCCCACATGCGGCGTATAGCCCAGACATGGCCCCTTCCGATTATCATTTATTCCGGTCGTTACAGCATCAGTTGGCTGATACGCACTTCAAAACAGAAGAAGAAGTCATAAATTGCATCGATAACTTTATCGTCTCGAATCCGGTGAGCTTCTATCACCAGGGAATTCGCAAGCTACCCGAAAGATGGCAAAAGGTCATCGATGCCAAACGGAGAATACTTTGGTACTTACGCTTTTTTTGTTTGTTTTTAAATAGAACTTTAATTTTGCAGAAAAAAGCTGAGAACTTATTTATACACTTATTAGAAAAAAATTATAGCATTAGGAAAAAGTTTAAATTAAATAAATAAAAAACACAAACATTAAGCATTGTTAATATCAGTTAGTACACATTAGTAAAAGTAATAAATTAAAATAATATTATCCTGTCACCCCTAAGCACAAGATAAGTAATTCACATAAATTAAAAACAAAAATGTGCAGCTTACAAACAGGAGTTCAGCTAAAGATATAATCAGCAAAAAATATATAAAACAAAATATCCAAAATGTAATTTGAAAGATAAATAAAAACTAAGAAATCTAATCACGATCTGCAACTAAAAGCTAACAGAAAACTACAGTTCATAAGGTCGTAGAAAAATTAAAAAGAAAAGACAACAACATAAAATGGATTACCTCAAGATAATTGATAATTGAAGATAAAAAAAACATTCGGAAGAAGCATTTACGTTGCAATGAAGAACTGAAGAACAGAAATAAAGTTAATCGCAACGGAAATCTAAATAAATCGTAGCAATAATTAAAAAACTAGAGATAAAGATAGGATCATATATAAAACTATATATAAAAGAAAGAAGAAACACGTCTACGATAAAAAATATTCAAAATCAAGGACCAAGAATTCAAATCTTAACAAACCACGTAACGAGCAATAAACGAAAGTGGTCATATGACAAAGAAAATTTATTCACAGGTCTTTAACAATTAATATAAAATATGTAAATATTAAAGAAGGAAAAAGTTATGACAGAAAAATTACAAAATTTAAAACTAAAATTACTAGAAATAATAGGAACGAAATTTGAGAATTAAAAGCAAAATAATAAACACCATATAATTTATAGTAGAGTAAAAAATCAAAAAAAGAGTAATAGCATAGCCAATACATAAAATTGGAAGAAGGGGAATAACGAATTGTAAACATTTAAATGCAACAACATAATAATTACAACTACAAGTAATTACATACACTATAATTTATTGTACCGTGGTCGGATCGGGCCATATTTTTTTGATTCCGCTAGTCGTTAGACCAGCCAATCGCACACGAACAGGTCGATAAATCTTTGTCCTACAAATGCTTTTACTAGCGGTCCAAACAAATGGACTGTATGAAGACGTATCTTTTCCAACAATATCTGAGTTTCATTTCGTTAAAAATTTGACAGAAGCCATTTCAGCAACTGTTAATGAACATTGCAAATATTCTCTTAGTAACGCTGGTCCTCGGTAACTTTATTTTCAACTACTTCTTGCCACTAACAAACTGTCTTTTTGACAGTGTTATCATCAAATTATGCCTTAGGTTTCTCAAAATTTTGGACAGTTTTACACCACTGTTTTATAAAAACTTGTTAATAATTCATACTATAATTTTCAAATAACGATTTTCTATTCGTTTAATTTACGAAACCTAAAAAGAAAAACTCCTGTTCATATTTATATATGTTTATACAAGACAAACAATCTACGTAAATAGGGATTTATCAATAATAAGAAACCACGGAGAAATAATACCGAAAAATAAAACCAGTGAAGTTTTATATTAAATATAAGCTACATATTGCTACAATAAAATTTAAGCGATAATAAACATGTAAGCACCGAAATGAACAAAGAAGCAGGGATAAAAAGTTTATAGGCTGAATGTAGCTTTTTGGGTCAAACGAATAAAACACGCCTTAGCCCAAAATTTTCCTTTCAAGTAAATTTGAAGAATAGCCTTTATTAGTTTTACCTGCTATATTTTTATCGTCTTTTTTTTTTATTAAGAATACATTCCACTATAAGCTATAACAAAGAAATTAACTTTCTATAAATTATACTTGTACAGCGCTTAGGTATTCGTTTAACATATTTTTTTCAGCTACATCGTAACCTTTTGCATCTTTAACCCCTTCTCTCAACCCCACATTTTTTGACGTGAAATCGTCTTTAACTTCGGTACAAATACCGAGTGTCCTTACAAAATGACGAGAGACACAAAAACGGTAGAACTTGAAACGACTAATACTCGAAGACTAATGAACTGCGGACAATGGGGAGGCAGAGTTCGATAGAAGAAGGTAGCAATAAGCAAACCACCCGAAATTTCCCCTACTCCGGTATAACGCAAGGGAGGTATGGTAACTACGCTTTTTATATTGTACCTAAAAGCACATAATTTCTGTGTATGCTAATCTTGGGTATTAACCTATAGCTTCAAGGGGATCTGGTAGTGTTACTGGCGCGTTATGGGGTGTTAAAGGTACATTTGAAGATATTGTTCTGGATTACTTAGTGTTTTTGGGGGATATCTCTGAATTGGATTCGCCTTTATCATAATTGGTTTTAGTATTATCTTATATGTATTTTATATACGGTGACTATGTTTTTTTTTTTGATATACGTGTGGATATATGTGATACAAACGGTAGTAGAAAACCATTGTTGATGTCATCCCACTACAGTGTGGTATGTAGATAATAGTTTGTTGCACAATTTTATGTCTACGGGCCATAACTTATTTGTTTATGCATTAACTAAGCTTGAAACTTAATGATCGACTTGACCCTAGGATTGCGAATCAGTCGGTCATATCCTTTTGGTACACCTTGCACCACTTCTCAGCTGTATAAGTAGGTGTGTCCTCATTGAAAGCTTCACAAATCTTTCTGATAGCCTCCGAAGCATTTAACTCGTGTTTTTAATGAAAATTGAGCAGTAAGCGAACTTGTTCATCTCAAAGCTCCATTTGGGGCAAATTATATAAGTTATATATCCTAATGTTTGTAAGAAGGCAATCGAATGATACCAAAAACATAAAAAATATATTTAACAAAAATGTTAAGTTATAGCCCGTACGCACAAATTCTGTTTCGATATCTGGGTACTACATTTTTAAAGCATCTATTATCTGTACCTAGGTATAAAGCGTTATCTGTTTTATAATGCATTTTTAGGTAGTGATTTTCAGATCTTCAGATTATTTATAATTTTTTACATTTTATAAGACAGTCGTTAACGAAGCTATATCAATAGGCAATGCTATTCAATATAGAAAGTTAGTCAACACATATAATACATACTTTGAAATTTTCGTGTAATTATAATATTTTGATTCGTGTTACTGTCACATTAACTGAAATTGCAATTTCCGCACTTAATAACTACTATAAAACTTTTAAGCATCCAATTTCTATTTTAAAACTAATAATTAATGTTACTCAACCTTCGGTTCCTTTAAAAGTTGCTACAATGCGGACACAACCACAACGCAGTATCTTCTTGAGACAAACAACGAATAAAGCCGCAAGCCTCAAAGATAATCCGTTAAAAAGCAAAACGAAATCATACATCAAAGGGTGTTTTTATAGAAGTGTAAAAATGTTTTTACAGATTGTTTTCAGATATCGGAGTCCGTGCGTTTTAAATTTCATTAGCCCGCCTCTTCAAAGGAAACATAAATGCTTTGGCCTGCGGCTTCGCGAAATTTCGAAGGGCACACAATATGTCAAGTGGTTCAGAAGAAAATATGATACCAAGATTCTCGTAATTCACGTTTTTTCGTTTTCAAATATAAATTATTATTTTATTTTAGTTTTTGGCAGGCCTGGGTAGGGCGCGTCCCGCATATGTAGTTTTATATTCCAGGTGCGTTACGCGATCTAATAAATTTCCAAAACGGCACTGCCAATTTCATCGTGTAAGCCAACATAAACCAGAATTTTATGGTCTAGTGTCAACGACAGACCTAAATATATCACGCGGATATATTGCTGAGACCCCGCAATTTGCTGTCGTTCCTCGCCGCACTTAAAATTATTGCAATTTTGTTATGCCGGGCCTGCTGGGCTGGTAAACAGATACAAAGATATAACTCTCAGAAGACCTACTAAAGAAATTACAAAACAGTTCCTGGTTTAACTTTAAAAATGTTAATAAACCTTAACTTTAAATTAATTGCTAAACTATTTGTGGCTTTAGATAATTACTTAACGAATATTGAAAGGGCATATGACTATAGCAGCAATTACAAAACAATTCGCAATAGGTCAGCTCTGTCGTGAAAGCTTCTATAAGTTCGGCACGAATACTGAGTGTCATTCCGAAATTATGAGCGACACCACACGTCCGAGTTTAAAACGGCTAATATTTGAAGACTACTGGCGTTCGATAGAGAAAGGTTGAAAGAGATAAGCAAACCAGCTGAAATTTTCCCGCCCACCGTATGACGTAAAGGGGAGAGGGAAGGGGGTAAGAAAATTGTAACGTAGTTTGAGAAAAATAAATAAATGTTTTGTGTAGAATCAAGTACTGCGGCTATTTAGGCTATGTTAAATTTGGGAAAACCGTGACTAATTGAAGTTGAAAAGAAAGTGGAAGCAGAATCAGCGTAACGCAAATCGAATTAAAGCGAACCCGATCGGAAATACGGAGAAGTATCGGCGCTACCGATTGAGAAAGAAAGCCGAGCGAAAAAGCTCAGAAGGACGAATGAAACTGACACAATCATCGATGACGAGATCCAATGGTGCTGGAGGTGAATTTACAACGATGGAACAGCCTCCAATGGACGAAGACGGTTTTATACATGGTCAACCTGTAGTTTTCCACCAAGATTTCGGCACGTTGATTTCGACGGGATTCAGTAGTGCGGATTCACTGCAATAGAACAATTTCCAATGGATGAAAATTATTCTGAAGTATCCAACGTCCCCATAGAGATCATTGCGGACACTTTAGGGGCAGATAAAATTCAACGAATGTACACGCTCATACTATGTCGTCCTATTGGAAAGCGGCCAATATACACTTCAACAAGACATTTGTTTCAAAGGAATTTGGTTATAAGTTCAATGTATGTGATCGCCTGTAGTTACAATCTGACCTAAAAAACACGCAGGAGAAACACTATGAGACATTAAGGTCAGTGTTTCCTGAAAGTGATGCGATATTGTTTAGGCGACCTGTAAACGATACTTGGACGGTGAAAATATGCTCACCATGTTTGGCACTAACGGTTTTTGGTATCCTCTGAAACCAAGTTATCTTCCTTCATTGGATCTTACATTTTGCTTTTATTTGGCAAAATTACTCTTTTAGGGAAACCTCACGTTAGTATCCCCGACTATTACCCACTCAAAAGTTTTTTACGTGTCTAAAGTTTAAAACTATCTAAAGTCTGTTTGAAAACAAAGTGCCTGTCGTCTTTTGGTAAGACGGCATTGCAGTGTCATCTATGTTAATTGGTTTGAATCTTTATTTCGTGCTCTTTTGCATAGTATATAGTTTCCGGCACATTTTATTGTTGATGTCAGTGAATTCGTTATTTTAAAATAAGCGTAAAATTTCTGAACCATACAAAAGAACCAAAACTCATATATAAAACGGCTGCAAAATATATGAGATCGTCAAAGGCATTCGTTAAGAAGTGGGTAAAGCAATATTTTGATATTGGGAATGTAGACGATCTGTCAGAGAAGGGAATAGCCCGCGTGACAACAACGAAGAAGGGTAAAACAATCTCACGTCTCTTTGAAAACAAACCAGGTCTTTCAATGCGCTGTGTCCATATAAAACGTTGCAAGAATTCAGATCTCCTTAAAAACGATTAGAAGTCACCTGCGTGAAACAAACGTTCCTTATCAATCAATTTTTAAAAAATTTTTATTATCAGAAAAATACGTGGGAAAACGATTGATGTGAGCAAAAGAAAATTTAGATTGAGATTGCAACAATGTTATTTTCACAAGTGAGTCTACTTTCTGGGCACGACCTATGTTATCAAAAGCGTGATCAGCAAAGAATAACAGGATTCTTCGGCGTACCGTAAAGCTCCATGCAATAGTACATGTTTATGTTGCTTCTGTAGATGCGGTTTTGGCTGCATCTTTCTGTTTATAAACAATTAAAACTCACAAAATTCTCCGCCAACTCTACATCTCTAATAGATTATTTTGTTGCCAATGCTTTTATTCTGCACAACTCTAATCCGTATAAAATGCGTTCTAACTTTAATGTTGCTTGTAATTTTGTCTTTCCAAATCTTGGTCAGTTACGTAGTCAAATCGCAAAGCAACCACTGTCCAAGAGTTTCTCGAGTCTATATATATATATAGAATTAATTTTGAAAGCAGGGGTAAGTAGAATTAGTAACTGACAAGTAAATCTAGATTTGATTCTTTCTAAATACTTCCTTAAATCTAAATGGCTAACAAATTTGCCAAATTAGAAATTCAGCAGACCATTACAATTTTCGTGCACATCAGTCTACATCCTTATAATCGAAGCGGATTAATGATCAAGCAAAAGTAAACTGGTGTGGCGGCCTTTCGCCCTTGAAGCGTCTGTGTTCGAGGTGATGTTGGTGACTTTGATATCTGCCGACGGACGTTTTGCTATCGTACACAAAAAACGGCAGATGGACTTTTTTCGCTCGGCCTACATACGCCGTCGGCGGCAGCTTTTGAAACGCATGTCGACAAGTACTGTCGAATCAAAACTGTCCCGCAAAATAATCTACCGCTAAGCCAGGCGCGAAGCTAACGACGGCACTTTCGAAACGCAACCCGGGAAGTGCTGCCGCGTTATAATCTACCCGCAGCTAATTCCCCCGCAAAGTCAGACGCGAAGACAAGATCATAGCACGGTGGCCACCAGGAAATCAACGCAGCTGAAGCCGAAGGCGATTACAGGTGAGCGATTTGGCAAATTTACTCGTTGCTTGATATCGGTAGCCCCCCTATCCGCTTTCGCGCCGGCTGTTTAAGGGACGATTTGGGCCTCAGCGTCTTACCACGAGACGGGCCGTACTTTGTTCCCCACACCGCATCGAGGGCACGGCTATTTACACGCCTACCACTCCATAAACTACGACAATTAGATATCATACAATGCTTCAAAAAACTTAAAGCTCTGTACCATTAATATTACATGGGACTAAATAAAATTTAAGAAACCTTAATTTAATCCAAATAAAAATAAAATGATTTCTCATTTCATAGATCAGATTAAATTGTGCTGTAACATTGGAAAAATCTACTAAGTAATAGTAGTCGTTGGGAAAATCTCCAGTACACATGTTACGATTGAGATCTAAACAGAAGGAATGGGTTAGAAATGTAGATACTTAAATCTAGCTAATGTATTGCTAATAATGTCTTTTTTATAAGCCACACAATTTGTAGAGTTCGAATTAATCGATATTAATAATTAGTATTATAAGTAGTTGGAATAGCACGACACGCTGCATTTTGGAGTATTAGGTGACTTATTTGGAGTATCTGATAAGCCATTCCCTATTTTGAAATTATTATAAGGCATCGTAAATTTCCACGACCATCATATTCTCATACAACAAAGGGAAATTAGAAGTGGTAGATATTTTCAATAATAACTTGTGTAACTGTTAGAAATATGCACACCACAAGATCAGGCAAAAGTTACCGATGCTTTAAAATATAAGCAGAACTCAAAAGAAAAAACACTCCACATAATTCTTAAATGTTTGAAATTTTTTTTCAATCAAAACGCTTACTTTCACGTTGTAGGCTGAAAAATTATATAGAACACATTTGAGCACATCGGGGGGATACGTTCCCAATTTGTTCAAGTTGAAGGCGTTTCCCAGGATACACTTTCTTCTTCAGTTATCCAAAGAGAAAAATTCTCGAGAGAGTTTAGAGTCCAACGTGAGCAACGATCATACCAGTAATTCGCAAATATCAAAAATATTCAATAATAATCTTGTAGCATTTTTAAATAGTTTCAAAAAAGGGCGCCTTGATAGACTGATATTTTATTAATAAAGAGATCGATCAAATAGAAAAGTTTTTAAGAGAATAGGGCTTAATTTGAACTGGATATGTTCCTTGCAAGCTAAAATTAAAATTGTTGTATAGCTTTCAGCATTATACCTCAAAAAATATAGTGGTTTAATGAAATTCTGCTAATTATTTAAATTTAAAAAAGTAGAATATGATAAAAAATTAGAAAGCACTCCCCTATTTTCTCCCAAAACACTACATTTCTTTATGTAGGAGCTTATTTATAGATTAAAAATATTAAACTTGTGGCTATAAGGCTTTTAAAGTCTTGGTTAAGTCTGGAATATTTTTAGTCTCTTTTTTAGAAGACTATTTCTTACCCATTCAAAGAAAATTAAAAAACCAAGTACAAAAGAACCTCGTTGTTAGCCTTCGGCAAATGGAAGGAAACAGCAAAAATTATTAATAGAATTCTGAATTGCCTATTGTAGAATCAGTAAAAAGATTACATTAATAGTACTTCTAAGAGCCCCGATAAAGAAAATGAAACGTTTGATTAAGTCTTAGTTAAAGCTTGCACAATGTAAAGCTAACTGCAAAAGGAAGAAAAAGGTAATAACAAGCTCTGCAGGTAAGGTAAGTACGGCTTCAGCACCGTGCTACATACATAACGAAATATCGTAAGCTAGAATTAATCTTCAAAGAGCCCTGCAACCGCAGAGCGGGTAAGAAGATTAAAAAAACACAGACCGGCACAGCTCGATGATAAAGTGCAAATCGGCATTGTAAATTATTGTAGGTAATTACTGACAAAATAGCAAACAGCTTGGCTAATCGTTATAATATGTTTTATCTCTTTTTGCGTTGCTAAGAAAAATAAACTTTTTGGGCGTATTTCATCCAACCTGACATTTAGGCTGCTCATTTCTGCGCCAATTTATCTTTTCCATATGAAAAAATCTTCCGTTATGCTTCCAGCGTTGTACAGTAACGCGTGTCACATGTATGAAATTACGTGCTAAATATATGCTTTGTACCCTTTGTTACAATAGCTGCGTATCATATATTTGAATTGCAAAAAGCTGATAAAAGAGGGCGTTTTCAGATTTTTGCCCTCAAACTGCCGTTCTACAGTAAGGATTTTCTCACAAAGTTTCCTTTTATGAAGGATTGTAATTAATATTGCAATAATGAAACACCCAGTGTTAACGAACAAGTCTGATTGCTAAGAATTTCAGTATTTGCCCAGCGAAACAAATATAAAGAAGACAGCTTTATGAATATTCACTAACGATCCTTCAAATGAATACTTCAGGCACACAGACTCAACGAGCCGGCGCGCCATGATTTAGTCAGCTTTACAGTAAGGTTTTCACGAACCCGCTACGGGAGCACGCATTTGCAGAGACCACGACAAGTGGCTTGAACAAAAAATTAACGATATCAAAATGCTTTGATGTAAGTTTACAAAATAAAATCTGGTTAAAACTTAACGCTTTCTGCTTTGTTAGAGCAACCAAGTTATAAGGGGGGGTTCACACTAATTAAAGTGATATTACCATTAAATCGCGCTACTGACCAAAATGGGAACGATCAGGATGTAAGCAGCTTTGCGGATTATTTAGAATATATAAGCAAGATGAACCACCCACGATAATCTCGAAATATTGGGAAACTACAAGAAGTGGTGGTTTTCCTACAAATCCCATTACGCCTCGAAACGATATTGTTATGAACGCAGGCAAAGCCGTAAAGTGGTTTTTAAAATAACACAAGTTTGCAAATGTTTTGGCTGAAGAAATAAACGGCGGGTTAGGATAACAAATTTTGTTTAAAAACGGAAGGAAGTATTCCCTTTGAAAACGGAGTAATCCACCGCGTTTTATCTTTGTACTGCTATTTATGAATTCATCTAATGCTCATTCTATTATTGTACAAATGCGTTTAAAATAGCACTACCTGAGTTTCCCCGATTAGCCAACATGTTTAATTAATTCCACCAGCCACTGCAGTGTCAAACTTAAATTTATACAAGTTGTGGTACAGCTCTGTTCATTTCCCCGCGGCGCCATCGGAACATTTGATGCACTGCTGCAGTAGCAGATCTAATTGAATGGCTCCATTTATCTCTGTCGCAACGTCAGCTTGCAAACAGAATCAGATATGACATTAAGGGCGAGCAAATTAGTCATTTGGCAATTAATTAAGCAAATATACAAGTGATTAGGGTTCAGTTACTGTTCTCTTCGCTTCACTTTTACTCTGAAGAACAATATGGGAATAAGATAAGTTTATATAAGCAATATTATCAGTCTTTTTCAAAATGCTGCTTATTGACACCATGCTACCATATAAAAGAATCAGCAGTTTATAATAAATCCATCTAACCACAAGATAAAAAAATTTGGAATAGATCCATTCATTATTTTCTGCTTTATGAACTTTCTGATGATTAAAATAAGTGCTGTTTAGTTTACCAACACTGCTGTCTCAAGAGATTATTGTACCTACTAAAATACAACCTTAAATACTACTACGTCACGTACATTCATGAGTTCGAAACTCGCTTGCGTGCTGCGTTTCCGGATAGAGTAACATTGCTTGTGACCAACTTGTCCAGTCTGTCATGCTAGGGTTAGTTTTAGAACTGCTTTAAATTATGGTTCTAAATGTTTGTGAGACCTTAAAAATGGCATTTTCAATGTAATTCTAGTTAAAGCAGCACAGCTAAAAGATCAACAAGAAGTAGACACATCATAATTTGTAGAAAAAGAAAAAAACATGCAAGAGTAGGGAGTTCTTTCAGTGGCTCAATTTCCCTTCTGAAACGTCCTCATTTTTATAGGACAAATAAGATCTCCTTTAAATATGTATTTCAGCTAGCTACCTTCATTTCATCGGTTGAAACCGTAATAACAGTCGCCCAATAACGTTTATTGTCTATTAACTATAATTAGTGGTTATCAAGAAAAGAAAGGTAAGATGTAAAATTTAAAAAAAAGCGGTGAAAGAGTAAACGAGAAAGGTTTTTTTAGTAAAAATACATTTACTACGAAAAGGGCTAACGATATCTGGAAACATAAGTATTGCAATTGCGGTTAGTAATTATTATATAAATAGTTTTATCACTAATTGAATGTATTAAACAATAAATTTGGCACAAGAAAAATAATGGTGAAATTAGTACCTAGTTTATATCGTTCTGAGCGAAGACTACGCAAAAAACAAGTCTTTGAAATCCATTTGCACACTTTAAAGGTAACCCGAACTTTTTAAGAAAAGAGTCGCATAAATGTTGAACTAACTTAAAATTTGATAAATTCACAATAAGCCCCCGCCCCTGCAAAAAGTCCAAATAAACTTTTCACTTGCAAACTTCCATGATTACTGATATATATATATAGTATATATATATATCATATATATGATCTATATATAAACAAAATAGATGGGGATTATATTGAAAAATAAAGAGATCAAAGATGTAATATTTTAACGGAATAATTAGAATGACCTTTCCCAGTCATAAATTTTTGCAAATGTAAATCATCATTAAACAATAACCTTTTACTTATATATTATAAGCATCACGGGAGAAAATTATAGTTATCTCAGTGAACTAAATAAAACACTAAACCTCTTGGAATTTGTTATAAATTTCAGATTCTCGGACACATACAAATATAATACTCTGTTAAATATTATGGCAATTTAAACAGTCTCGTATTGTTTCATTTTCCAATTTAGGCGTTTTCCTTGTTTTTTCGTCTTCCGTGCGATGACTACACCATGTTACAGAAAATCCCATTTAGGGTTGGATTAAAAAATGGAAACTTGAATAAAGGTAGCAAAACTCAAAAATTAAACAGACAAAATTGAAAATAACAGAATTGCTCACCACGAAGCTTCTTCAAAGGCATTAAATAGAGGAATTGAAAATTTTGTCTATCTTAAGTCTAAAGACTATAAGATAGTTTAAACAAGATCAGGGGGCGAAACGGTAATATATACAAATGCTGAAACTCATAAACACCTTGGAAACTCAAACTTAGGCCAACTAATCAACTATGAAGGTCTCAGCACTCTATATATTATCGTTCATGAGATATGTCACTTTAAAATAAAAAAAGCAGGAAACCCCCCTTAGGGGTGTTTCATGGGTCGGGTTTATGAGACATTCCTATTCTACTTTTTAATGAGGAGTTCAAAAAAGGTGGTTAGAAGTTTCGACCTAATTGTACAATTGATTACTATACTCAATTGTATATATTACCTCTAATTACCTCTAAAAATAATAAGCCATTTATTAATAAAAAGGTAAAGAAGACTCTAGATAAACTGGAGTAAAAGAAATAATTGAAGGTTTTCCCTAAACAAGTTTCACAAAAATTCATTATATAAATAAAATCTAAGAAACAAGATAAGATGGGGGTTTATGCTGTAGAGATATCAATTTTTGCCGAGTCGGTCAATCCAGATGTCGTTGGCAGGAAGATGTTTTCGGTAATTGGTTCTCGTAGAATATGCAGTTCTCACGGCTCCTGGTGCCACATCTCGGAAACAGTATTAATCTACAGGCTAAACTAAGTGAGGGTAGCCATATATGCATATATGCATATATGCAGAATTAACGGCAACTACATATAAATATGCCTGAGGATAAAGATGTAGAGAAATAAAGAATCATAAAAACCTAAAAAAAACCCGTAGAAATCTATAGCTCAAAAGGAGGGAGCCTCATCGTATACAAAGGTTAACGACCAAAAGAAAAGAAATAATAATGTAAAAAGGAAAGATAAATCTCGATATAGTGACACTAACAAAAGTCAAGAAGAAAGGAAGAGACCAGAAAACATACGAAAACTATATATACTCTTATGTAAAACAATATGGTATCCATATTAATCAAAAATAAAAAGACCCACACGTTACTAACGTAAGATAAACTAAATGAAAGAATAATAAAAAAATACAAAATTATATAATTAAACTATGATAATTATAGGAATATATGAAGTAAATAATATACGGGAAGAAGAGAAGGGGGAGTTTTTCAGTATTCTGGACGATGAAATAGAAGTTGTTAGTAACTAGAATGAGTTGATAGTAATCGGAGACTTGAATAGCAAAGTGGGAAGAAAATGAAAATAACGACGCTTGCATAATTTAAAAAAGAAATGTAAATGAAAATAGAATGTGGCATGTTATTCACTGGAACAATTATGTAAAAATAAAATAATACATTCGGATTCAATAAAACCAAAAAAGCCTGGATAGTAACTCGCAGCTCCAGACAAGACACAAAGATTAACACCAAGCTATATCGAGAAGCCGCGTTGGCTCGGCGGTCAAGATCATCGTTCCTCTGTCCTCGAGCAGGAGCGGACAAGTTCGAGTCTCACTCAACCCATGGGTGTGTGTGATGTCCTAGCATATTAAGTGCATGTTAGTAGGCACAATAGGCCCTTGAGGCTGCAGTGCCGGTAAGCTATATCTAATAAAATCTGGGATATAGATAGAATACTATAAGATACCACCGAAGGAAAAAAGAACGCAGTATATGATAATATAAGAAAATACCTAAAGAAATCAAGAAGTTATAGAAGAAACAAAAATGACAGTACCAGGTGTGACAAATTAAAGACCAGTATAAATAACAGACCAACGCGATCGGTAAACATTAGAATAGAATTTGTAAGGTATGGCAAATGTAGACCAATAGAAATAATAAATGAAAATCTGAAGAAATAGAAAGAAAAATATATCGATAGTATAAAAAAGTTATATATTGTAGTGATGCAAAAAACGAACAAAAAGGTATGTCATAACTATAAATAGACAATTTACTTGGCTACTCAAAAAGTTTAAAAAAAAGATAAAAGAGTATACGAAAGAATTTAGTAAAGAACAAAGTAGATTTAGATCTAAAACATTGTATTTGGAGAATATCTAATCTATACGACAAGTAGAGCAGAACCAATCAAGAAATATTGAAAGTCATATAACGTTTGTACGGCCAGAGAAAGCACACGATGATGTTCAACGAGAAAAACTGTAGGCCGCAATATAGGAAATAAAGGTCAAAGATAAATGGGTTAAGTAACTAAACAGTTATATGAATTACAGAAGCCCAAATTAAAATGGGGAATAAACTAAGAAAATCAATAAAAAGAATTGAGAATAAGGCTGCATGATGTCTGTCCTGCTTTTCAATATACATGTTGAAGAAGTATTACAACAATGTTATAAGAAATGCAAATGAATGATACACCGATAGGACGCAAAACATTACACTCACTAATGTTTGCCGATGATGAGTTAATTTTCGAACCAAATGAGGAAAATATGATAATCAGGTTAGAAAAATTAAACGGACAATACGATAAGTGGGGTCTCACAATATATTCTAAAAAAACGAAGTAGAAGTGTGTTGGGGAAGTTTTAACTTACAGATAGGAGACGAAACAATAAGAGGTTGTGAAGAATACAAATGTTTGGGCTCTATAATATAAAACAGGGGTAATGTAGAAGCTAATTGGTGAAAGGATAAACTACACGAACAAAAAGAGCACATGGACTAATCTGAAATAAAAAGCTCACAAAAGATAAAAGAGAAAAACAAGGAAATTTTTTTAATCCAATCACAAAAAGCATTACAATGTTCGGAGTAGATATGTGGTTCGTGAGGGATAAAATAAGAATAGTGAAGCTGAACAACATGAGACAAAGTTTACAATATCTAGAGATAAATAGAAGTAGAGACGTCTACTATAAAAAAATGAAAAACGTCCATGCCTAAAAAGATTACTGCTTACGGATTGATCATCTAGAGGTAGAAAGAGAAGGGGTCAATCAGCAATTAAATGGAAAGCGAGTGCCAAGAAAAAGCCTGCAAGAAGAACATGTGGAAGGCAGGAAATTGTAGAAGTCGAGAACGGTTAATCCATGAAAAGAGAGAGGAGAGGGGTAAATAAAAATGGAATCAAAAAGGTACTATCCAACTAACGATAAGCAAAAAATTATTTTCAGCGCAACGTGTTTAGATTGTTTCTATATTTGTTACAGCTGATCATATATATCAAAAATATGGCTCACCAAATAGAAGTCTTACTTCTCCAAAAAATTTGATTGTCGCTGATGACTATGACTGAAACCAAACCAACGCAAAAGCAATAGCAACAGCATCGTCAATGGATGCTTTTTTCTGTTATTTCTAAGATACCCATATCTTTAGTTTATTACTCAAATCTCTTGTACATAGATTGTAAATTGCGCAGCAGAAAGCAATAACGTGTCACTATGCTGCTTGACATACTTATAAACACCAACGTAGGAGCTCCAAAAACCCACTTTAACGATTTTACGCTTGGAAAATCTATCAGAAGTCGTGCTGCAACAAAAAATACAACAATGAACGAGTAAGTTCAACTCGACAAAATCTGAGTACCTCAAATAGGCATTATTAAAATGTCTTACTCTCTCCGATCAAAACCAAAAGTAGAATAGGCATATGGTATAAGATTAGTCAACTAAACCAGAGCTGTGGCTCTAAATATTTATTGAAATATCTAAATAATTTCAATAGTTCGAATTGTATTAGAATATTTGAAAATAGTATTCAATTTTTCAAAAGGGACATAAAAGCAAATATAATTATTATTTTTATAAAAACGCTATATATATATATATATATTCTCCGTATTGCAACTATTCCAACAATACACTTAGTTCTTAATATTTTATTCGAATTATTCAATTTCCTCAATATAAATATGATACGTCGTGTTACACACCGCGAATACCACACCGTCTTGCCTTTTATTTCTTTGTTGGAATGTCTCTCCAAAAACAGCTAGGACTATTTGCATTATGATCCAATTAAATATACATATAAATTAAATATTAAATATTAAAAATAAAGGCTATAGATATCGCAATAATAATAAAAATATATTTTCTTATTTATATTGCAAACTTTCTTACAATTGTTTTTATTATACAATGTTCTTAAGTTGCATTTTTTGTAAACCATTATGACATTTATTATCCGCATATTCAATCGCACTTTGTTCCTGGAAATTTTAAAGTAAACGCCTTTATGCAAGTTTTCTCTTGTAGACAAAGGGGGAAAACCCTATTACCTGGAAAAATCATCTCTTGTTTTAAAATATCTGTTATGTACCTAAAATGGTTATTTATTTTAATTTACATTAGTATTCCTCTTTTATGCTCCTACGTTTCATGTTTGTTCTTGGTGTTCTTTTACAGTTACTAATTTGATGCAAACAGTCTGTTGCATAACGTTAAAAAAAATAAAATTACCTATTATGAAAAAGAGGCTTTGAGTTGCCGCTTGGTTTTCGTGCCGAACGAACGCAGTAAACAATCCCTCCGCACATGATAAGAGTGAAGTGTACGTGCTAATAATTCAATCTCGTTAAACACGTACGTATATTCATAGTAATAAATTCAGTGAACATTTAACAAACTTAAAATAAGGTGAAAATTTCAAGGAAGGTTTGCAATCGGTAAAGATTTAATTATAACTATTGTAATATCTAAAATTAATTAAAATATTAACATGTGAAACAAACATCCACCGACCAGGATAAAACATTTCTCAAATATACCATCAGCTAACCAGCCACCACTATTAATACCTCATTTAATTAATTTCACTGTACTCACACCACCACCAAAAACCCAATGAATGAACCCATAATGACACGTCGCAACCAATGAAAACGAAGAAACTCCCACCGTGAGGAGGCACATCTGGCAAGTGTTAAAACGCAAAATATTAAATCACTCTTCAAATGAACTAAGAAATAAATTCTAGCTAAGAATCCAAAATAAACCATTGTAATCGTCACCATATATATATATATATATATATATATATATATATATATATATATATATATATATATATATATCACACGGTCAATAGTATTGCAGTTGCTGCTGAAGAAGAACAGTATTATAAAACTGTTCAACGGAACTCAAAGAGCATTGCTTTAACAATCGCAACTTATCGTAAATTAAACAAATTCCTACAGGCATATCAATCAAAGGAGAACCTAGCTTATAGAATAATAATCAGAAACCTTCACGGTTAAATAGCTACTTAAAAAAGAAAAAGAAAATAAAAGATCCTGATCGCATAGTACGCAACATATTTAATATAGAACGAAAAACAAGGCTTACACTCTCGCTACATTTCATTAACTTTCAATCTAAGTAAAAAAATAAAAATATTTAAACACAATCTTAAAAGTTGGTGTAGAAGCACTGCGATAACAAAAATAAATTTTCCACAATAAATGCTAATCAACCTCAAATGATCAACAATCCACAAACATCGGAAAGCAAGTGACGGTTTTCCCATGTTTAACAAACCAATTAATCAAAATAGCTTAGTTCTCAAAATACTGAGCACAGTTACAAGCAAAATTGTCCAATAAGAGACAATTCAATAAGAATTACGGCAACGTAGAATTTCTCAAGAATAAATAAAATAAACAATTTCTGGAACGCAATTTATGACAAGGACAATGCCAATCTCACATACCAGACAAAAGGATTCAAGAGAGAATGTTCAAATTAATATCTTCCCTTACTCCTTCGCTATGTCTGCGATATATTGTCCTCTAAGACATCCAATGTCCTCTGTTGAGTTAAAAACTATTTTGCAAGACCTAAGCAACCTGATAAATTAGACGACGTAAGCCAATACGTGATAACACTAATACGAAAAAAAGGATATTCTGTACCATCTTTAAACCAAGAATCAAAGTAATTGACAATATTCCATTTCATATACGACAATTGGTAGTAAAAAATCACAGAACCGTCAAAGAACACGTAAGAACAAGAAAAACTTATTTATAATAAAGTTGGAAGGTAGAAAGAACCCTAAAAATCGTGAGAAATGCATCATTTAAATACTATACTACTACTTTCTTAAACGGACGCTTTATCTGGAAGTCAATAAAAAAACAAATCGCAAACACCAGTTGGAAATTAGCCCAATCAGAAGCGGAGAAAGCAAGCATATTCACCTAGCACTTTTCGAAAGTTTTCACACCCTTCAAACCAAATGCATATCTAATGGTGATAGCGAGATTAAAATTTTCCTAAACACACCCTGTTCGTCATTTTTCCCAAGAGAAGTCTATTAACAAATTAAGCTAAGTCATTAATACAAAGAACATAAATATGACCTAATAATAAGGCAAACACTAAAGAAACCACAAAAAAACAATAGTCTGTAGCAATATATTAAGACTAGCACATTATCTATTAATCTAGAAATTTGTTCATATAATTATAGTTCTTAAGAAGAATTAGAAAAAGTCGCTCTTTATCGCTCAATTATGTCAAAAGTATTCTAAAACTAGGTTCAGGGTTGACATCAACCTGATGGATTATAATTAAAATCAGCAATTTGGTGCAAATTTATAAAATTGTTAACTAATTTGCAATGAGCTTTGAGGAAAAGAGACTCTGCACAGGAGTACTTCTAGACATAATACAAAGCGTTGATAAAGTGTGGCTTCTACACGAAATCAAATATGCATTACTTACTCAATATAAGTTATTGCCAAAAGTATGCCTTTCTGACAGACACTACCAGGTTAAATTTAATACCATTCTCTCGAGGTCCTCATGTGTACTCCAGAAAAGCTTTCTGAGCCCCTTATTGTACCTCATCTATATGGCGAATTCGCCAATAATAAAAAACACTGCAATCGTCACCTTCGTAGACGATACCGCCTTCCTAGCAATTAGTAAGGACCCTACAATAGTATCCTGACTTCTCCAACACCTTTTGAACTTGTTAAATAGTAACCATTAAAATATATAATGAAAGTAAATTACCAAAAATCACCTTCATTGCAAAACGCATTTCTTGCTCTCAAGCCATCCTCCACAACATACCAATCTTAGTCCAAATCGGAGCTAAATACCTTAGTCTGGACGAGAAGCTTACCTGGCAAAAGTATTTAAATACTAAACGCCAAAAGTTTTATCTAAAGCTCTGACAACTGTATTGGTTGTTGAGGAGAAATATTTAGCTGTCCCTAGGGAATAAAGTTATCATTCACAAATGTGCCATAAAACCAACATAGACCTATGATATACGATCGAAGGATCTACAAAACCCACAAATTTTGGAAGCATTCCATGATTCTAGCCGAAGGTATATTTTGAACCATAGAGAATCCATATGGACATAAGGATTCTTTTTGTGTCCGAAAATATTCACAGCATTTTTACAACGTACCACCAAAAAGTACTAGATGTTAAGAACTAATAGATTTTCAAAATGTAGCACAAAGATTAAACAGTGGCCAAGCAACTTACCAGCACCCTAAGATCCAAATAAAAAAATTATCGATGAATTGTTTTCCTTTTCTTGTAAATTAGCAATTAAATAAATAAAAATAATTAAACTTATTCTATTATGCATTTTTTGGCATAGAAATAATTGTATTTGTTGTTAAGTTATTAGCGTTTAATTATATATATAAAAAAAATTATGAGTGCTGCTGTCACACAGGTCAAAGGTCAAAGGTCAAAGTTCAACTCTAACTGGGTATACGTAAATGCGTTGTCACGGCAACGGCGTACGCCAATTATGTCAAACAATTTTAAAAACTACTATGCGAAGGGGCTCAAGCATGTCGGAGTTGGACAAGCTCTCCGGGGGGCCGCTGTCAGACCTCGTTTATTTAAAGAAGGTATAAGTTCAGTGTTAGTCATCTTACACAAGTTAAAATTAGAGAAAGGGGTTCAATGTATTTTTTATAATTAGAGTTACCTAAAGATTAATAAATTTCCTTTACATACGGATGGGCTTCGGTAAAAATCGTATTTGTATTTATTTGAAACACAATTTTACACTTCTTCAGAACAAAGTTCTACTTGTCCTTTTCAATAAGACTGAATGCTGTAAGACCAATAAAATTTAATGTTTCATTATTTATTATCAGATGTCATTTGGGCAAAAGCGGAGTTTTGAACTTAAAAAGTTTTATATTGAGTCAGAGTGCCTCTTAGAGTTTTTACTACTCACAGGCCCCTTACGACGATCAACAAAAAAATGAGTGTTCTAAAGTTAGTAAACGTTAAAAATTTCCAATATCTTATTCGCTGTTAGACTTCTTGACCATAAAAAGTGTCGATTTTATTCAATAGGACAAATTACGAAACTAATTAAGAATGTCTATTTTACTATTTTAATTCTTTTTGTTATTTTTATGAGAAAAAATCGTTAAACTCGCTAAAATTAATTCGCTTTACCACGGGTACAGTTTTATGTTCAAATATTACAGTATTAAAAGTTTTATTATAAAGTTTTGCATTTTGTCGGACAAGATTTAAGAAATAAAAAATTGCAAGAGCTCTCCACCTTGCACTGTATCTCCTTTATCGTCTATTTTCCCAACGAAGGCTACATCTTTAATTTGAGAATATGAATCTTCTTGCAGCTATTACAAATAGCCGTTTCATTTATGTAAGCGGATGAGATACATAAAAAGCACTGTTAAAAACGTATCAAACTACTATCATTGTGGAGCTGCTGAAAGAGCCTTGGACAAATTAGATGCAGTGGTTTTCTGCTTACTAAATATCGTGTTCGCATGTAATGAGGCTGTACACAAAACTCTAAAGTGCAAAAGAGAAAATTATTTCCGTTCGCAAACATAAATGGAAGTAGTTACATCTGCAAAGCGAAATGAAAACAGCACGCCTTGAAATATCGAAATATCAAAGCTTCGTGCAGGGCGACCTTTAATGCCTCTTACTTTGAAGAGCGCCTACGGAATAAAATTAATATACGGTGCTTCAGCCTGAATTTTGAACTTTAATATGTGTAATATGTGAGATATAAATCTTCCATAAACATAAAATTAAAATAAATCAAAATAAAATAAGTTATATATACTTTAGGTAGAGTCGACAAGAACAGACTGAGAGTTGCTGCTAAATAGCTGTACTGTAACACAAAGAAAGGCGGAAGGAAGCATGAAAGCTGAGAAAATTAGAGCTTCTGCCAATGTAAAATCTAATACGGCACAAAGGACGCCATCACTGCTATTGTGTAGGGTATAATGTAAATTGTTCTTCATTATTTGGGTTTGCCGTTTTATCTGTCTAATTAAAAATTAATTTTAACTAAATCTTGTTAAGTCATTATATAAGCGAAAGTTGTTGCTTTATTAATGACAGTTCCATGATCTAGCGAATTTCTAAATTGACTACAGCTGTCACTGATATTTATTAAAAGCAATAATAATTTCTTGGTGCTGCAAAATATTTGATATATATATTAAAAGCAAAACTATTTAATTGTAATTTACGACGTGCTATAGCAGACAATTATATGAATGTTTTATCAACAATCGGACTTCTAACAGTGAAATTTAAATCGACTATTAGTAACGTACCCACAAATTAACACATTTAGTAGTGCTGCTGCGTAATACGAAACCATATACTACCCAGAAAGGAGTTAAAAATTCTAAAAATAACAAAAATGGAGCAATTTACAAGAAAAAACTAAAAAATTAATATTGTTTGTAGGGAAGAGTGGCACACAGTGGGACGCTATACACAGTGAGACCCCATTCAAATTTTGCGCACTGATTGAGTTAACCAATCAGATTCATTCTCATTCAGTACTGCCAAGATAGCCACTGTTTTTTTTTACTTGGATGATCAAAATACAGAAAGGCTATTTTTCTTATAATTTTTTCTTATTTTCTAGTGAGCCTTTATGTATGAAAACAAGTCATTTTTATCCAAATGTTGTCTATGTTGTTCCTGATATTGTTGATTGTTTTGGAATTTCGTACGTCAGGACACAGTGAGACACGCGTGCTGGCACTTACACTGTGTACCTACGCGTGTACACAACCTATGATATTCTGCTTATTAATAAGTTTGTATTTCTTTAGATGCCAAGGAAGCTTAAAGAGAAATAATAGCTATTTTTGGTGTGGAAATTGTGAAGAAGGCATTGAAATCCCTTGAGAAAGGGAAATCTTTGCGTGTGGTTCAAGAGGTGGGGATACCCAGGGCAACATTGCAGATATATTGGAGCAAGATAAAAACGAACCATAAAATTGAGAATGTACGTTTGGCTCCAAATTAAATACGAGTATTTAGAAAGCATGAAAAATCTGCACTTGATGTGTGCCAGAATGGCATATGGAGTAAACTATAAATTGGTAAAACAACTAATAATTAATAAAAAAAATTCCAAATTCTTGGACCCAAGTCAAAGCAGCCAGAGATAATTGACTACGGGCCTTCATCAAAAGAAACAAGTTGTCCATAAGGTAGCCACAGCGATGTGGCTTGCCAAGAATTACTTCCTTCAACAAGCACAGTGTCGAAACTTTTTGGCTAATCCGTAGGAACTTTTTAATAAAAATTCTGAGTTTATGAATCCATCAAGAATATATAAGTTAGATCAAACAAGCACAATGACTGTTCGAAATCCCAAGAAAATTATAGCAGAAAAGGGATTAAGCAAGTAAGTTCCTGTACCAGTGATTCAGAATAAGTGCTATGCTTTGTGTAGCTAGCACATTCCTTCCTTTTGCCATCATCTATCCCCGAAAGTTTTTTAAGCAACACATGCTTCGTGGAGCAGCTCATGGAGCACTGGGCTTAGAAAATCCTTCAGGATGGTTGTAATGGACCACTTGATCAGTTTTTCACATAACAAAAAAGAAAATCCAAATCTGCTGATTTATGACAACTTAGATGTTCATTTGCCCATTGAAGTCAGAAACAAAGCTCTTGCCGCAGGGGTCACAATTGTAACGCCGCCGCCTCACTGTAGCCATAAGCTGCAGCCCTTAGATATGTTAAACATTAGATCTGATTTTATAAAAACTGATTTTTTCCGTTTAACGACCAAATCTTTGCGAATGCTGATTTTATAGAAGCTGCTGTTATAGGCCTTTCACAGAGGAAGCCCCCTCCACATCAGAAGTCCAATCTCCTGAAAAGTTAGGTTCTAAAGTTCCATTGACTAGGTGACACGCAGTAACTGGACAAACTGCAGTTCCTCATCTATTAGTCCTTAGCCTCGTTCTAGAGACTTTTCTATCATCAGAAAACATCCGGAGTTTTTCCAAAGCTTTGGAAAGAAAATCAAATCGAAAGACAATACGGAAAAAACTCGTTCATTAGCACCAGCTTGCCAGTGAAAGCTAAACTCAAAAATAAAAATTAAGAAAAACAAAATAGGGCTACGGTTAAGGTCTAATATTCAAAAAAAAAACGTCGAAAAACGTGTTTTCGAATCGTCTAACGAGAAACCCAACTTAGTTAATGACGAAGACGACGTGAACTAGATTGGACATTTAACAGATGCTGAAGGCTCAGCTAACTTCACCACGGTAGAAGAATTCCTGGATAATAACGCTGCCCCAAGCCCCCTCAATTGGATGTTGGTCGAGTTTGAAGGAAGAAAAACAAAATATATTATGCAGGACAGATTTTGAAAGTGAAAGACGATAATGAACGGTGAACTTCCTAAAAAAATCAAAGAAACTGTATGTATTCCCAGTACTAAAAGACGAAGGTGGCGTGGAAATTCAGTAAATAAAAAAATATTATCAAACCCAACTAAACGTAGAGGCTACTACAACTTCTCTGTATCATTTCCTCACAATATAAAGTTTGTCGAAGAACAGATTTGTGTTTAATTAAAATTTAAAAAACTCCAAAACAGTATACATGGGGTTGTTCCTCTGTGTACCTGCGGTGGTACACAGTGGAACAGATGCAATCTTTTTTTTAATTTTCATTTAAATATCCAAACTGAACATGATAGTACAAAAAAAAAATTGTATTTTATTTTCTCCACCGCACTGTGTATCACCCTTTCCTTATACAAATTCGGGTATTAGAAAACTAAAGAAACCAAAATCAGAAAGCCAAAGAGGCAATGAAGTGATTTTGTAAAGAGAGTTTCATTAACACAAGGACAAAGTAAACTTTGGTGATAAAAATAGCAAAACTCAATATTTGCGATGAATACAATTTTTTGTCACTTATTCTCGAATGAATAAACATTTAGAAGACACATTTTGTTGGTTGTAGCTAGGAGCTCCTTGTTCGAGTGATGTAAATGGCTCAGGTAGTTCAGGTGGCCCGGCGGTCGATCGGAATCATGCGAGTATTCGATCCCACCAGCAGTTGGCCGCACATGAGTAACGGGCCGTATAGATACTAGAGCCTCTTCAATGTTGTTGGTTGCTTAAGAATGTAAATAGCCTAGATGTTCCAGGTAGCCCGGCGGCCAGACAGAGTCATGGACTCGGTCTTCGGCTCCGACACCAGTTGTCCGCACGTGAGCGACGGATCGCTTGGGCTTGGAAATAGTTGTAACGGTGTATCGAGATATTGAAGTAGCTCCAATGCGTCTGCTTAGACATAACTGCTAAGTAATGAAGTATTACATACTTCCTTAAAATATTTTTTTATTCGGCTCCATCCCTACAATGATGAACTGCTTGTCAAGAACATTCAATAAGCAACTGGCGTATCTTTACTCATAGGATAAAAGTATTTTTCAAAAAATATTACAAGAAACCCAATTCTAAAAAAAAAACAAAGAAGAAAATTGACACCACAGCTAGTTATTCCCCCTGGAACACTGCCAAAAAATTAAAAAATATTTATACCGAAATAAATTTGAACCTATGGCTTACAGCTATGCAGTTATACTAAAGAGGGCAGCGTTCAAATTATGCAACGCTCCCAAAACAAAGCACTCTAAGAATCCTTTTATGTAACCTATCTGAATGTGGGGGTCTATCCGCTTCTTGAAAACACGACTGTAGTAGGAAGACTTTCGTTCGTAGTTAAGTCAGAACAGAATAAATAAAAGTGGCTTGCCTTTTGAGCAGACCATAACATTTAAAAATAATTAACAAAACGACTTTTGAAAAAAAAATAACTAATCGAAACAAGCTAGACAGTATTTTTCAATTCCCCAAGATAAAAGGCGCTTGAAAAAACAAGCTTTAAAGCTCTGGATTGCTGCCTGTTTTTACGTTTTCCTTTGGGTAATCAGAACTACAAAACTAACTCCGGTAATGGCTGCACCAACTTTGACATCAGAGATTTTAATGCCCGCGAAGGCGGAAAATCCTCCGAATGCGGGCCGCGCTGACGTGACAGCACTGTCCTTTCATTTCAACCCAAATCGGATTAAAACTATCACAACTTGGAAAAATTGAAGTTGGTGCCGCCAGGGGCTTCGCAGCCCCGGCTTATTTCGCCGGAGCTGAAAAACCGGCCACTTTAAAGGGCCCTGAGGGGAGCGCGCGAGTCGGCTATAATTTACAAATTAATTAAAACGGCGGGTAATCCGGCTGATAGCGGCGGAATCGACGCCGCTGCTATATGCACAATAAATTGTCGCCTACCTGCAAGGCTGCTATCTGGGTCACCGGAGCCGCAAGTAAGGCTGGGTATCGCACGGCTGGCGGCAATGCAGTAGGAAATTACATATGCCAGGAAGTAATGGCGTTCCAATAGGACGACTTGCGCTATCCACACATTATCTATTTTAATTTGTTTGTTTTGACTGATGTACTATAGGTAAAAGCTGGCAAACATGTCGATAATTGTGTATTCACAATTCCAACAGGCGTGCATAAAGATGTTTGGCCTACAGTGCCACTGCAAACATAATTTATTCGGAGTGTGTGCTTCAAAACAGCTAACGCTTTACCGATAGCTTTGCATATTATTGGAAATTTAGATTATCCAAGTTTGATGAATAAATTATTTTTTTAAAAAGTCTCGGATGCAAATATTGACGTGCTAATGAAAACGGTCGTCACTAATTAAGTTAATACTAAAACCAACTTTTTATGTGTGCTAATATTTGTATCAGAATGCATCAATTTTTATACTTTACATTAAATGTTTGGAGTAATTTTTTATCTTAACTGAAATTGGATAAAATTTGACATATACAAAAAATTACCTAAATTTTTTGGAAATCTCACTATTTTTGTATTTTCGTGTTCACTTTAGAGATACAATTTCTCACGTCGCCCCTTAGAAATTTGCACTCTCACTTTTTTATTAATTAATTACTGAAATGTACTGAAAAGAATTTTTTTGCAAATTTCCACTTTTGTACATCTTGCTCTTTGATAAAATTTTTTTGTGAGATTTTTCATTCTAAATTTGCAAGGTTTGGTCTAACAAAACTTTTCATTTGCACCATTAAATTAACCATATCGTTTGCTAATTATTAATTTTCCTCATAACCTTTATTTGTCTTTGATTTTTTGTATTTGGCTTTACAAAGCCGTTTCAGTTTATTTTCCTGTTAAATATTTATTAATCTGCCAATCTGTTTTTGTTTCCACGCTTATGTTGTATTAATAATTACAATAATAACCTAAACTAATCTGGGAAAAATATTTTAATTATTTGATATTCAAACCACTTGTAATAATTCTGCCGTTAGCTTCTTATTCGAATGACAGAATATGATTTGCTCTTGATATAATACAAGCAAGATCGATATTTATATAAAACGAAAATTGTCATACTATACCATATAATGTGGTACGTTAGGAAAATGTAAGCACACATAGTTTTTGGCAAAATATTTCACCAAATTACAAATAAAAAATGCATGAATTTTTCAAAGCTCTAGTTATAGAAGGTTAGGTTTTATATAACAATTTAATAATATTTTGGCCAAAATAGTTTATTTCCCCTTAGACACGTCGATAATTCAGTGTATAAAAAGATTAAAAACAGAATGACTGCTTGATATCGAAAGCATTTCTGCGGCAAGTCTGGAGATAAAAACATATAGTAACGCGATTGTGTTTCACTAAGTTGCACTTTTTGTTAATTTAAATTGTGCTATATGATGCTGCGCCTACAACAGCTTCTAGCAATATTGCCTCTAATGTCCTGCAGTACAGAAAGATATAAAACTGTCTGATAGGGACTCTAAAAATTATCGATGACTGCCCCAAAAAGGTTGTGTACCCAATCAGGTAAATCATAATAAATATCTTCTAATCGTGCAAGTTAATTTTAAAAATCTAAATGTTACATTACATCTAGAGCCGACTCGAAGAATAGATCAGTCAGGTTGGACTACAAATACCAAAAAGGCGTTTAAATTACCTTCTCAATACTTTCCTTTGTATATTGAATGTTTACATTTGTAAATGCAAAACGTTCTCCAGTGGTACATATAGTTTTTCTATTGATATATTTTATGCTAAACGGTTATGATACGCCCTTATCTGACCGCCGTAATAATATGTAAAATGACATGAGTTAGAAAGGAATATGTCAATGGCCATCAACAGCTTTTAAGGAATTGAGTGCTTTACCAATAGTAATATTATTTACCGTTATATTATATCCCTCAGTTCTACAATCTCTCTAGTAGTGCAATTCTACAAAAATTGAGCTTTAGAATTCCAAATGTCTATGCTTATTTAAGAATTAAATTACACAATTATGGGCTCTTTGACTCAAACCGGAATTTTCAATATATTTGTAATATTAAAATCCGAAAAAACTACTTTAAAATATTCTAAAGGAGCCAACTTTTTAATTATCTAAAATATAAAATCATAATAAGAGAACTCTACCAAAGAAAATTGGATCAGAAACTAAATGAATTCACATTTGATAATATAACAGACATGTACGAACATATAAAAACTAGTATAAAAGAAACAGCTCGGGAGGTACTGGGAGTCAGAATAAAAAAGAACAATAATCACAAGATAATCCTTGGTGAAAATACGCTAAAAAGTATCCAGGAAAAGAAAGAACAATATAATAGGTGGCTAAGCACCAAAACGCAAGAAGATCAACAAAAGTACAAAGAGAAGAACAAAGAGGTAAAACGATTAGTAACAAGAGAAAAGAATGATCAGTGGAAAACCATGTGCACAAACATTGACCAATACATAGGGGGAACAAAAAGTTCAGAAGCATGGCGAATACTAAAAACGTTAAGAACAAATTCAAAAGTAAAGGCATACATACCGTTCATACAACAAGAAAAATGGGAGCAATACTACCAGGACCTGCTAACAGAAAATAGAGAAGAGTTTAAAGGACAAACGATATAAAATAAACAAAATGACCAAATAGAACACGAAGAAGTAGAAATAACAATTGGAGAAGTCAAAAAGGCCACACAATCATTAAAAAATAGAAAATAAGGAGGACCGGGAGGAATAGTACCCGAAATGGTAAAGTATGGAACCCCGAAATTACTACGCATGATGCAACATATGTTTCGTAAAGCACTAAATGGGGATGTACTACCGAATGAATGGACAAAAGCGTATATAACGTCGATATTTAAAAAAGGTAATCGCAGAATATGTGACAACTATAGAGGCATTAGTGTGATCTCTCTAATGGGAAGAATTTATGCAAAAGTAGTAAAAAACAAAATAGAAGACAATATTCATGGAAAAATAGGAGAAGACCAAACAGGATTCACAGCCGGAAAATCCTGTATAGACAACATATATACTATCCAACAACTTATAGCGAAGAAAAGAGCGAAAAACAGGGACATTCACTTGGCCTTCATAGACCTCAGAAAAGCGTACGACTCGGTTCCCAGAAAAAAACTGTGGGAAGCGATGAGTAATATAGGGATCAACAAAAGTCTAATTAGGACAATACATCAACTTTATGGAAACAACCAAGTGGCAGTGAAAGTGGGGCAGACGATCAGTAATTACTTTAAGACAACAAAAGGGCTCCTACAAGGATGCTGCACATCTCCAACCCTATTCAAGATATTCTTAGAAGATACCTTAAAGAATTGGAAAAGGAAATGTGAGGGAATGGGGATACCAGTGCGCAATGAACATCTTTATACACTAAGCTACGCAGATGATCAAGTGATAATAGCCCAAGATGAAGAGGACCTGAGTTATATGCTACGAAAACTAAAAGACGAGTACACTAAGGCCGGTATGGAAATAAACTTCGACAAGACAGAATATTTAGCGATTACAGAAGAAGAGGTAAAAAACTTAGAAATAGACGACAATGTAGAAATAAGAGGAAAAATAAGTTCAAATACCTAGGCTTTACTATATCAAAAAATACATCTACAGAAGAAGAAATAAAGAACAGGTTAGGACAAACTCGAATAAGTATCAGACAACTACATCCCATTCTATGGAACACACACATTACAAAAAATACAAAACACAGAATATATAACACAATTATCAGAAGCATTATGACATATGGGGCAGAAAACTGGATAATTTATAAGAAAAATAGAGGAAAAATAAAAGCCACAGAAATGGAATTTTGGAGAAGGTGCTGCCAGGTGACACGACTGGACAGAATTAGAAATACAGAAATAGAGAGAGAATGAATGTAGAAAAAGACACACTGACTTACATCGAGGAAAAGAAATTAATATGGTACGGCCATGTTAGAAGGACGGACAATAATCGATGGATAAAGAAAATAACAGAATGGAGCCCTCCAGGAAAACGAAAGAGAGGAAGACCCCGAAGATCTTTCAGAGATGAGGTGGACGAAGCCATGGAAAGAAGAGGGCTAGCAGACGGAGATTGGGAAGACAAGAAGGAGTGGAAGAAACGGTTGAGTGAAGGAAGACAGCGTCAGCTGTGAAGATGTGATATATATATATATATATATATATATATATATATATATAAAATCATCGAGCCAATGTTGGTATAACAGAAAGGATTGCTGAGCCGCGATATAACCTGGCAGCAAATGGCTTAGATGAGCGACAAATCTGCATTAAATTTTGTGCCAAGATGACTTATAAGGTTTTCGGAAATTGCGCAATAAGCGCAGAGTGAATAAAGGCATGTGGAGAGGCAGGCGTGTAAATAGCCGCTCTCGTGGATGCGGTGTTGGATACGATACCGATGCGGCTCGTAAGGACCAAAAATGGAGGCAGGCGTGTAAATAGCCGCTCTCTTGATGCGGTGTGAAAACGTAGTACGGCCCGTTTGGAACGGCAACCGAGAAGGCCAAATCGTCCCTTAAACGGCCGTCGCGTAAGCAGATGGGGCGGCTACCGATATCCACCAACGAATATTGCCAAATCGCTCACCTGAATCGGCTTCGGCTTCGGCTTCGTCGGCGATTCCCAGGTGGCCGCCTCTGCGTTGCGGATCGGGTTTCTGCGGGTAGCGAATGTTCTTGCGGGGTGAAGACACGACCGAATTGGTCGCGCTGCGGATGGCGAGTTTCTTGCGGGTTGAGACACGACCAAGTTGGCCGAGCTGCGATGCGTGAATGTGCGGTGTTAAAACACGACCAAATTGGCCGCGTTGCGGATTGCGAATGTATGCGGGTTGAGACACGACCGAATTGGCCGAGCTGCGGTGCTTGAATGTGCGGTGTTAAAACACGACCAAATTGGCCGCGTTGCGGATTGCGAATGTTGCCGGGCTTCGCGCCTGGCTTGGCGGCAGGTCTTTTCGGGCAATTTGCATTCGCCAGCACCTTTCAGATCAAAAGGTGCCGCCGACGGCGTATGCAGACTTGTCGGCTGAGCAAAAGCCCATATGCCGTTTTGTGTGCGACGGCAAAACGTAGCAGACATCACAGCCGCCAGCATGCCGCCGCGATATAAGCGGTTCAAGGGCGAAAAGGCCGCCACACCAGCATGATACAAACAATTCAGATAAGACCTGGACTTTCATGAAACTGAACAACGACATGAAAGACCTGCAACGAGCATAATAAAAAAAAAATGTTAAACGTGTACGGATTACTTACAATCAGCAAGAATCGGCAACTGACAGTCTAAGAACTATTATAATAATATATAACTGTTCTAGCAATGTTTGAAGAAATCCTTACTTGAAAATTTTGATATAAAATGGTAATTAATAACTATTTGAACTTCACCACAATTTTTGCACTTTCATTTAGGCAAAATTCACTTTAAAAATTCGAAATAATAAAAAATGTGATGGAAAGTTAATAACCCTCACATGTCAGATGACAAAATAGCTACAACATTAAGGAACACAAGGAATGCTGTTACTCTTCTGATTCCGAAAATAAACATAACAGTAAGATTATGTCGGTTGGTTCATTTCTAAAACAGAGAGTGATGAGGAGAAAGATTTGGACGGTGTTTCTTTATTGCACCGTCGCTTACGCCTAAGTTTATTCAAACAATAAGATCAATACCCAATTTGTCATTAATTAATATGATAAAACCAGACAATAATAACAAATTAAAGACGACATTCAATGCGACAGTTGAAAAATTAGAACAGTTGGAGTCAGTCTCTACATATCGATTATTCAACTTCCTAATGCTAGAACAACCCTCTTGTGTCTATAGTAAAGTCTTGGTATAAAGAGGAAAAGATACAAAGATTTATTCATTTCAATGACAAATAAAATCAGGCCTTTTCTGCATGCAATACGCCAAAGGCTGCTACTCGTACACCAAAAAGGAATAGGTGTGGAAGAACAAATCACCTCAATAAAATAAAGATTATTTACATAGCAATATAAAGTCAAGAAAAAAGGTTTTAAAAGTTGGTATTCCGTGGAACATTAAGTTTCAGCTGTAACTTTGATATATTTTTTAGTACAAAATTTAATACTTCGCCTAATTAAACTCGGGATTTACGTTCAAACAACAATATTATTAGGTAAGACTGATAGAAAGTATACCATGATAACATAATCATAAAGTTTTTATGGGTAATTGGTTCACAACTGTTCCTCTTACGGTATATCTGCAGAAAGAAGAAATTGAAAAGTGTCTACAGCCACTACGCCAACAGCTTAAGAAATGAAGAAGGAGAAAAGAGCAATCGTTGTGAAACAAGTCACTGTAGTAAAATGTGTTGAAGTCTGTAGTACCTTGGTGTGATAATAAAGTTGTAAACACATAAAGCGAAAAATGTCATTACTTCGAGCAAGAGAATATCCACAAGATGATCCTCTACTCAAATATAATGATTTATAAAATTAAAATGTTGTGCTATCAACCTAATAGATTTCATGTTAGAACACTACAGAATTTAAATTATCTAAAAAAAATAGTGGTACACAATTATGTTCCATGTGCTTGTGTCAATGCATGGATTCTGAGCAGAAAAGACAGTGGCGATATATGTGCCCTTAAAAAACTTAAAAATACCAATCGCGTATGCTCTTTGTAAGTCTAGGAAGATCTAAAAGAAGCCATCCAAAGAACATACTGTAGTAAAAGTTTATGTAAAAAAAGGAAAAGTCGGCTGTAGAAATTCTCAACCTGAATTACGGCAGCATGGCTTCAGTCATTATTAAGTTTGGAAGAAGTGGCTTCATTGGAAATCCCTCCTGCATCTTATAGCAGTAGTAGATTACGTTTATTTATATTGTTCTACCAATTACTTATTAACCGCATAGGACAGATTGTAAGCAACAGAAATTAATTAAAAAAAGGTTTGGTAAGCCACACGTGGAAGTTATAAGCTATCTAAATGCAACGTTTTTAGCATGTAAAAAGTGTGAAGTGACACTGCGTGGATAAGGACAGAAATTATTTCAAAGCTTTTCACTTTCATTAATATTTAATTTTTGCATCGCTACGTGTAGCCTAGGCTTTTTATAATCTCTTTGTTTATCTATATGTAAGTTTAAATAAGAAATAAAATGTTTTGAATTATATCACACAAGTTTGCAGTAACCATTAAATAAAACTATGTGTTGCATATGTTTTTAATTTAAAATAGCCATAAAAATGCTACAAAATTTTATATTTTCTAAGCTCTAGTATGCCATTTCACATACAGGAGATAGCATGCAGAGTGCTTACGTAATTCGGTGTACTTTGTAAAAGCACGTAAACTAGAAACATGTAATGGGTAACGTTTATTCTATAATAGAGCTGTAGTGCACTTCTCTGCTATGTTAAGGGATATAATTGTTAAACATGACTATATGAGTTGATTTATAATTAAATTTCAGGAAGGGAGTAAAATAAATCTTTTTACTCTCTTATCTCTGAAGCGGAGCGATGTGGCTTAGACGACCGCCATTATTACCCCTTGTTCAAGTGAACGCAGGTACTTAATTATTTTTAGTGACTGAGTAGGTCATCCGCCAGACATCAGAAAGCACCGAGGAATAAACTCGGGTTCGTTCGCACCTCAACCCCGAGACCAGACTGACTTTCTTTTTATTTTACAAACATGAAAAATTCCATGAGAAAAGGACAAAAAGTATCGTAAAGACCTCGATGGCGTACTGGGCCAATTTTATTCTAAAACCTCTAAATATGAAATTAGAAATACAGTTGCAATCAAAAAGTTGTGAAATGAGTTCATCTAACTCCATTGCATTTTATTTAGTGAAATATAACTTATAATACAATTTAATTTTTATGGAAACGACGAAATTTATCCAAATGTTATACTTAGGTGTATAATCTATCATAATGTAGAAATACGCCGATAACTTTTTCAAAAAAAAAACAGAAAATTATAAGCAAGACACGATAAACCACAGTGATGTAACGATGAAAAATCAAACAAAAGAAAGGAAGGGTTTTAGTCGCTAATCGTTTGGGTGTTATTTCCAAGTAAATCGAATTTCTTTAACAAAAACAGTGGTGTAGCACTGGAAAAATTTCATTCTGGAATGGAGATTTTAACTCTAGAGTAAAACACCAAATAATACAAAGAGTAGTTTACTTGTACGACATAAATACATACACGGGCAATTAAATATGCGTACAAAAAGGAAGTATCGAATTGAACCTAACTGTTATAATACAGGTGAACGAATTCCAAATGTATTTGGGGTACGCAATCGGGTCATCATTATATAGTTTGGCAGGGAGTTAAACAGGCGCATATTTGTTGGGTACTGTATTCCAAATCCCGGATACTACAACAGGGCGACAGCTAATGCTTCAATAGATCTCATACATTCAATTCGGATACACATTTAGGGCCAGACCATAGAAGTGTTTAGACAATTTTGCTGAAAATACCAGACAACAAAATAAACGAGAGCACATTTCTCTTTTTCTTGATCTTATCGCGCACATCATTAGTTCGTAAATGTGTCTCACATTACTATATAGAATTGGTTGTCTCGGTTAGCGTCAGATTATGCTGTTGACTAAGGGTCATCGCTAAAAATCACACAGTACCAGTAAATGACATATCATGTTGCTCTGGACTGTCACCAATGCAAATAAAATAACCAATATTCCAGTAGTAAAGGCTATATATGTAAGGGGCGCTGGTATCGCAAATTTATTTCCATTTTATATAAGCTGGACTATATGGTAACACAACTGAGGTTCTAAGGTGCGTCAACTACCCTTTTGTTTTCACTTAGATAATCACTCAATAGAATTCCAGAAATTGGGTAACTGGACGCCTCTGGTGTCTACTCGGCATTTTTCTTGCTTGGGGGCGCTGCTTCTGTATTTATGGGATTTCTACACAATAGCCTGCAATCAACTATCAAGTGCTGAATCTAATTCTCGGATTCTTTTAATAAAACGTGATATCAATTTATAAAAAAAACCGATTACCTAACTAATCTTCTAAATACTTCCCTTGACTTTGTATTCACTTGCGTCATAATTCAAGGAGCTATGGAGTTCCACTTTGGAAAAAGAGGTTACGTAGCATTGATCAACTTAACCAAACTTTTCTCGGCATCTCTGACAAAAATAAAGTAATGTTGTAATGGTCTGAAGAGAGGATAATGTGAAGGAAGGAAATCTACTGAATCTATTACGTATGACATAAATCTCTCAGCCTGGGGCCAGTAATTGTTTTAAAGTCGTTTTTGCACTGTGTGGTTATGCAAAAAAACTTTCCTTTTCCTGATTTGGATTTCTCGAGGAAATTCGAATCTTTCTCTATAAACCTGGAAAGCAACAGGATAACAATATTATAACGCCTATTTTTGTTCTTAGTTGTAAGTTCATGATCTACCATATGTAGACACTTAAAAATTAATTGAGTTATTAGCACAAGTTCATTTGGGACCTTTGACCAAGTATACCAAAAATTAGCTTCTAAAAGTTGTTCTAGTTTCTTATCTTCAAATTTATTTGAAAAAACGTTTGACTACATATAGCGTATAATTTCCAGTCTTAAATCATCGTGACCACCTTTTGCAAGTACCGTAGGAAACAACATCTTCTTCTAAAGCTGCACAAATAATTTTTACTTTCTATCGGTTGAAACGCAAAAAGGTACAATTTTGCAAATGCTGCTTGTCGCACATTAACTTTTAGGTTATGTTGGTGTAATAGGCATCCTTTGAAGCGCATTATAAAGCTGCCAGATGGCGTGATTGTACGGCAGGCAGTGAATATAAATTTGAATCCGTTTTCTGATTGCAGAATTTTCTCTTTTTAAAATGCGACTTCCATTGTCCACTAGTATAAAACAAATAACAGACAGCGGCTCCAATCATCATCTTTGTAAAAAATTGTCTATCGGAGAGACAAAAATAATAATATAAATTTTTTGAATATACAGAAAATTATTTAATCTTTTATGAATTCCTTTCAAAAATATAAAACAAAAAATGTAAATCTGAATAACAAAATGTAATATTTAGAATAAACTAGTAACAAAAATATTGTATATAAAAACAAAAAACTGCATAATAACCTCATATTAATCCTTAGTTTGAAATTTATATTATTTCTCAATATAAATTTAGTAAACATACACAATCCAACGAAGATGGGAAATTATTAATTGATTTCGCTAGCGGAAAGAACATAAAAAAGCACTTATTACGACATCAAAGAAATACATAAGGAAACATGGTTATCATTAGACCATAGATATACATCAAATCGATCATGTGATGATAGAAAGTAAAGGAGAAAGATGCATCTAAAAGATAAGAAGTTACAGAGGTCCGGATGACAGATTCCGACCATTTCGTGGTTGGAATAAAATTAAAACAAGTTATACCAATCAGCACAAGCGGATCCAAGCGCAGGAAAAAGGTAATAAAATCGCAAGCATTCGGCAAGAAAAGGAAAGAAACAAATATGTGGAAAAAATACAAATAGGAATAGAAAACATCAATACAAAGCAAAATATAGAGAATCTATGGGGATCAATAAATATAGACGCGACAAAGGAACTACAAGAGAAAACAAGGAAGGAGAGGAAAATTTGGTACGATAAAAAATGCGAGGACAAATTAGCAGAAAGGACGAAAGCAAGACTAAGAATGTTAGCTTTAAATCTGAAGAAGATATAAGGAAGTACAATGACTGAAGGAAAAAGTGTAAAAGACTATGCGAAAGAAAAAAGAGGGAATACAAAGCAGAAATGATCGAAAAAATAGAAAAGGACTTTAGAACTAAAGAAATAAGAAATGTATATCAAGGTATAAAAAGTTAAAGGAGGATGCCAGACAAAAACAAACTTCTGTAGGGACAAGGATGGAAATCTAATAGGATCACATGAAGGTAGAATGGAAAGATGGGCCCAGTATTTTGAGGAATTACTAAACAAAAGTTCAGAAGACAATACCGATATAGAGAACAATCAGGAATTATCAGATGTAAATGAAGAGAATAACTTGGAAGAGAAACCACCCGAACTAGACAAAATAATAACTGTAATAAAGGAACTGCAAAACAATAAAACTCCAGGAGGTTATGACATACGGGCCGAATTAATAAAATATGGAGTAGAGTAATTATATCGAATAATACACAACCTAATAGAACAAATATGGAAGGAACAAAAATGCCGAAATCTTGGACAGAAGTCCCATACTTAAAAAAGGAGCAAAACCCGAATGCGAAAAGTACAGAGGAATAGCACTTTTAAACATTGCCAAAAAATTCTAGCCACATGCGTCAAGAGCAGAATAGTAAATAGAATAGAACAAACCTTGGGAGAGTCCCAATGCGGATTCCGAAAAGGAAGATCAGTAACAGACCAACTCTTTATATTGAGAAAAATACAAGCCGAAAGTTATGACTTTATAGACTTCCAACAAGCGTATAACAGCATTAACTGAAATCAATTGTGGAAGGCAATGACTGAAACAGGCATACCAGGGAAAATAATTAGACTCGTGAAAATGACATTAACGAAAACAGGAAACAGAGTAAAAGTGGAAGGAGATTTAACAAGGAGATTCGAAGTTAAAATGGAACTAAGGCAAGGAGACCCACTCGAGGCTGTTCTATTTAATACAGCACTAGAAAAGGTTATTAGAGAAAGCGACATATATCGATCATCTTTAGTATATCATAAAAGACATCAATGTTCGGCATTTGCAGACGACATTGGTCTGCTAACAAGAAGTAGAGCAGAACTGGAGGAGGTAGTAAAGCGCTTGGAGAAAGCAGCCCAAAGAATGGGTTTGAGAATAAATGGACGGAAGACAAAATATATTATATATATATAGTATGTACAGTATATATAATATGTAGCCGCAGCGTATGTTGCAAGACGTACTTTGCAATTAAAACAAATTTAATTAAAATTTTCTGGTTTCAAGCCGCATATTAAAATAAAAACACCAGAACACCAGAGTAGAATTGAAATACAGTGCTTGAAAATATAACTTAATATACAGGGATTTACTAAAAATGCTAAAATATTTTTCAGCTTGCAATTACCGGCAAACTAAATACAATATGCCACGGTACAATTAAAATGCATATATATCAAGCCGTGCTACTATTGCATTTTATTTATTAAATTTCTTTCTTGCAGCAACATTTAAATTAGACATGAAATGGCAATAAATGGGTCTATACAAAGCATCTATGCACATTTGTGCTTTTAAAGCAGCACCGGTAATTTTCTATCCTTTGTGAGGCTTGTCTGCTAAACGAGCCTTTTTGTATGCTGCCCTCGGTTTCGCTCCGTACATTAATGGCCCCTTAAAAACTCCACAAATTTCGTCTGTTTCATAAAAAATACACGAGGTTGCAGCGAATTAATATTAAATTCCACCTCCGCCTTATTAAACTGACAAGGACGGTACGTTCCAAATTTCAGAATTACAAACAGGAGGAGCTTTGCCACATTTTAATAGCTACCCTCAGTCGCCTGCTACAAGCGGGCATCATCCATTATAAAACACTTGAGACGCAACGCGAGCAATCTGGAAAAACGTGTTCAGAGCTCTTTACGGACGTACAACGGAAATTACAGCGTTGCGGAGATGTCTTTTGACACCCGCCAGGATGGCCTGCACGGAAAAGCTACAAGGGGTATCACTCGCCTGAACTTGGCAGGCTCTTTTAACAAACTTCCGCTGCCGAGGAGTGATAAACGAAACATGATATCATCTTACCGTATAGCTGACCTTATAGCAACTGCGGCAAATAGAGGAGTACTCACCTGGAACAAAAAAAATTTGTTAGTTTTAGCTACACAATAGAGACGAGAACTTAAGCCAATTTAGATGCTTATAAATGTGTTAATTAGAGCACCTAGTACTTGAAGTTTCCTTCTTCATTATCAATTTAATTAGAGAGTTCTCGAGCATGCTATTCAGGGTTCTTGTCAGATTGAAGAGATATCGATCGGCTCGATATATAGTCGACGCATTATGCATCCTGTAATGTCACCATTGCATGCAACTGTTACATTATGCAAAGGCAATCACAGATTTCCGAAGAATAATTAATGATCGCGTCGTATATTGCAGGCGAAATGTGAACGTAATTATTTTCAGCTAAATCAATTTGTACTAATTGTTATCGTAAAACAAATTTACAAAGGTGAATCAAATATAATCAAATATAAACTGAACTATTAAAATTTATCGAAGCATCATAAAAATGAAAGGTCATTGTGTCAGAAACCAATCAGACATAACAATATTATCGTCGACTTTTTATGCTTCAAGTCCTGATTTTAGTAGCCCAGAGTTGTAGGGCGGTAATTTCAGGCTATAGAAAGGGTATTGCAGTGTAGCTCAGAACGTTGGTTCAAAATGGACAGCTGTATGATGCTAAGCTCTAATTGAACATTCAAAAGCTGACAGTGGTACGCGATATTAACGACACGACTTTGAATAAAAAATTCTCTCAACTCAAAGTCCGATATCGGCTTTGATAGGTGTAAATTATTCTTTCTTTTGCCACTCCATGGCTTGTTTAGATCCTGGGGTTTAATGGTGTATTCAAGTTTCATAAAAGCTAACGGTTCTGCAGAAGAGAGCTTCCGCTTCAGCCTGGCAGTCTGTCAGTGATCGTTTGCACAAGTTGGAGAGCCACCTTTTCTGGTCTTCAGCGAGAAAATTTAGACTTTAAAAGCAATTTCAGCAACTGCTAATCGGCGGTCATCGTAGAGAAGATATTTTCTCAGTAACGCTGGTCATCGACATTGACGACCTTCATTTTCAACATTTTCTCATCTTCCTAAATATTAGTTACGCCTTGAGTACACTTCCAAGTTTTAAGTCTTCTCATAGTTTGAGACGGTTTTACGCTTTCTGTTCTGAATTATAATCCGTTCCGCACGGATAACGGTCATCTTGCTGCATAATATTGACTAAAAAGCGGTAATGCGAGGTCCCCTACGGAGGAAAGAAGGGCATCCCTTTCAAGCATCCCTACTTACAATACCTAGAAGCCCCGGCCGTCTCCGTTCACCTTACGACACATAAGTAGGAAGTTCTGTTTAACATTTGATTCACTTTCATATTCGTTTATATTTCGTTTACCTTCTAATAAGAAATAAGTTAAATAAGGACAATTAAAAGAAGAATCAGCATTATCTATTATTCTATTTACAACCTTATTTTTTAAGGAAATAAAATAATATATTTTTATTTTGTAGACATTTTTTCTCTTTATTGATAATTTAATAGTATTTCATAAGTAATATTAATATTTAAAATACAAACATTAAAAGAAAACACCCGGGAAAACTATAAATTCAACTCAATTTTCCGAACTGACACTACGTTTATTTTACAAATGCATTATGTACCCCACAACACAGTGTAATCGATTAATGGAGAATATTTAATAAAGTGCTAGTGGTGGACGTAAAAGCGAAAACTAAACCCGCTCTGACAGATGTACCACTCAAACAGCAGTTACAGTTTGTAATTAATTATGGGGTAGTTCGCGCTCCCGATTTCAAATAATACGGAATTTTTTATGAGGCTGTAATTGAAAAAGTTAGAACCGCCAGGTACGTGCAGAAAACTTTGGCTGAAATGCTGCTCAGTGGTGTGTAATTAATCGGCGCAAAAACGCGCCCTTAATTGTCAGCAGCCGACAAACGTTGAAACTATTATAGAACAATTTGTCATCTGTCCGGCGCAGTGTCATTAGAAGCAAAACAACGAGCATCGTGATAAATCTGCTGAACCACCAGCTTTGGAGTGATTAGTATAATTGCATGTGAATGCATTAAAAAAGTTATTAGTGTAATAACACTCTTAATTACATCAGACATATTTAATAATAAGTTGAACTCTTAAACAAATATTTTTTAGTTAATTGAGTTATAAAAAAGAAAATCAGATGGAATCCTATAAATTAGTTCATTTACTTATACAAAATTTTATGATACCCTTATTGTACTTAAATTTAATAGCTATTTTAAAACGACATTGACTTGTTGATGAACATGGTAGACTATTTCTATAATTAATAAGGTTTACATCTTACTGTTGAACAAATGCTATAAATTTTTTTAGATTTAACCGTAAAGAATTTACATTTATTTTTAAATGCTATCGGAAATACTAAAATGCTATAAATGCAAAGACAATTTAGGAGATAACTAAACTTGCTACATCAGACGAATTAGAGATAGGTTTAAAGCAGTAGACAAGACTATTCGGAATGTCCATAAGAACTTTCTTCAAGACCATTAATATCTAGGAAAGGTGACCTTAAAAAAAGGGTATTGAAAACTCAGACTTCTCATGAATTAGAATTACGAAAGGATAGTTTACATTGCGTTTTGCAGTGATTCCGGTTGAAAAGTTACATACTAAGATCAGTACACGCTCACAATAATAATTCACATAGCAGAATGGAGTTTCCACAATTAGTTTGGGGCAATGAGGCCACATTTAAATTCAATCGTCACAATTGTATTTACTGGGCATACATAGAAGAACGTCATATGAATTTACCAAGAGTGTCGGTTTGGTGTAGCTTGGATTAATGAGCCGCTTACTTAAATTTGTTTCAGAAATCAGCTACGTCAGATACTCAAGAAGAGTGTGTATATATATATATATATATATATATATATATATATATATATATATATTCATAATGATGACTTTTATTTTCAACAAGGTGGAGCGCTCCCATATCAGCATTGTGATGTATGGGCCTATCTTAATGAGAACCTGCCAAATAGATGAATCGGACGAAGAAGTCCTGTAGAGGTCCACTGGAGTTTTTTGGGGTTTTTCAAAAAGAATGTGTATTTTAAAAACCTGAAACCACTGGTAAATTACATTAAAAGAGAATGTGCTCAAATATCAAACGAAATGATTCTTCATGTTTGTAATTCCATTACTTCGAGTAACCAGCAATGTCTAGACTAAAATAGTCATCATTTTACAAGCAGGCGCTAAATATAAAAAAACATTTATTTCATTTGTTATAAATGTTGAAATAAACTGTACGCTAATAAATGCAGATTTTATAATTATTAAAATTATAGATACATAGTTACTTCTAATTTGGTTGCCATGCTATTGTTAGTGCGTTAGCTCGAAATATGTATTGCTCTTGTAACTTCTGTTGGTAAAAAGTAAAAAAAAAATTGAAAATAATTGTAGAATGTAGTACGTATTTTACGCGGTGTAGGGGTGTATTGTGGTTATTGTCCGCAAACCAATTGTTGTCGCAATTTCTTGTTTTTAATAATTATTTTTGAATTGTTTCAATTCGTTCCTCTTCCATTTTTAGAATTTTTCTATTACATGGCTTTCTCTTCGACTTATCTGAGTATTGGCTTTTGACAACAGGCTTGTTACTATCCGTTATTTGTTAGTATCCTTTACTAACTATTTGTTCAATAAATTCTACATTAATAAAATTTGCAACTTTTCACATGTCAAAATAATAAAATAACCTACACTCACAAGCAGAGCTACAAAAGTGCATTTAACTATTATTTCTGTAGCGAAAAAAACAGCCGCCAAGAAAATATTATTCAAATGAGATGATGGGAGAGAACATATAGTGCTAAATTACTTATCCCTTTTCTGAAAACTTTAAAAGGAATGGCTCCTCAAAGTAGAACTGATAAGAGTAACTGAAATCTGCGGTGAAGTTTAGTTACACACTTTACTCGATCACATCATATTACATTTGTAGAAATGAGTATTGGAAATTAGTGTATAGATAAAAATGAATTTGATATTGGTAGTAAAAACAGTCAATTCGTATAAAAAATTTAAGGTACTACAGAGAGTGGGTATAAATATGGACATTGCTTCAAACTTAGAGTTTAATCCCGCTATCATATGTCAAATTTAGCTTTACTAATAGATTAAAAAATGTAACCAAAAGAAGAAATAAAAAGTAATGATAAATCAATAAATTCAAAAAAACAAGTGATACAAAAGTTTGCAATTCTACTATAAATACATAATCTACCATGACATGCTATATTTGTAGACACACATTAAAAAATAAAGAATTTAAGTAAAACAGAAAAGATCAATATTACAGCAATGTGGTTTGGAATATTGATTTTCTATATAATGTTAACCGTGTCGTATAAAATGGCAGTAATAAAAATGCCAAGCGGAAATTTTAGAAGAAAAAATTGTAGTTTAGAGTGTAGTTCAAGATTTAGAATTCTTAACAGTAGAATCATGCCAACAATATTTTTTGCAAACCTAGGAATGCCTTCCCAAAAAAACTGGTGTCAACACATATCTAACCAAAAGTTGATGTAATCTTAGAATTAATTTTTAAGTGACTACAACATAAATCTAAATCGTCAGAGTGGTCCAAGCGGTTAAGGTGCGGATTGCAATGCGGTCGGACTCGGATTCCATTCCTGGTGTTCTCTGATGCCTGCCGGGTGGCCTACTCACTCACTAAAAATAACTGAGTACCTGCCTTTACTTTAACAAGGGGTCTAAGGTGCAGTGATTGTTACATCGCCCCACACCAGAGATGGTACGAACATATGAGAGCCTTTAACTTTTCAGTTTGCAGGCCGTGCTCCCACGCGGAGCGTTAGAGTCTTACCATTACAACATAGATCTCGTTGAATTCGCACAGGAATCCGGAAAAGTATATGTAAAATTGTGAAGGCAGTATTACATGTCGTTCATCAAATATAAGCCGGTAAATGCAAACAATTTGAAGGTAAAGATCTGCTCCGAGGAGGGGAGAGGGTAATAAAGAAGCCAAAGAGTATTTTGCTGTCCTCTTCCGTATTAATACGATTGTTCAGAAGAAAAAAGATGTTGAAATTCGGTGGATTCAAAAAAAAGTTTCCTTAACTCTTAAATGACACTGGAGGTCCAAAAGACACCAGATATTTTCCAACGATCCGTACTTTTAAGGTCAGAAATCAGACTTATGGCTCAATCTACCTTTAGTTGGACAGTTAGGCTACCTGTTCATACATTTGCGACAGATCAGTCTCCCGCCAGATGCCGAGCGAAACAATCAAAAATTAGAGTGGGGTTCAAAACGCCCCAGTGTGTCATTTACTTGCATTTTTGTGCATAGCAAGTCGTAAGTGTTGTGTTGTGCGTCATTGTAATTTGTTGCGGAGTTTTTTCAACGTATTTTCCGTATTCTAGATGCCACGTAATTTGCGAAGTCGGGTGCTACCGCAGATGTTCGAACAAAAAATGAGAGGTCTGCAACAATTGACAGACCTCATTGGACGAAGAGGATAATCTATCTGAACACAGCTCCAAAGAAGAATACAAGCTTTCTGGAAGAGATTCGTTAGAGAGTGCTGTCGAGGTAGATGAAGACGATTTGTAGAATGCGAGTCTGGAGCAAAGATTTTTGGATGCTCAAACGCGTCGGGATGCCAGAAGCAGCCGCAGCCGAAATAGAGGACTGTTGGTACTTATTAATCTTTTAAAATTGGCCACTAAATGTCTCCGGTACTTACATTTTCATTTAAGGTAAACAACAAATTTCCTTAAAATTTTAACGCGTTTTTTTCAAAACCACATTTTTCGAGTCGGGCGACTATCTGGCGCCTTCAATTTTCAATCGATCAACTCCAAATTTAACTGTAGCTTTATAGTGACATTTTTTAGTAAAGTACGTAGTTTTTTCGATTGACAATATTTTATGACCGATTTTTTTTTAAAAAATAACTTTTTCCATCAAATTGGCGCCATTTTTGTAAAAATCAATATTTTCACTAGATTTTTACATCTACTTTTAAAATCTTCTCCAGCTGGTCGACCGCAGAGGTCACTCAATAAAGAGGAGTTTTCTTGTATCGGCCACAACGACGCCGTTTTGTTTTAAAATAATTTAAAAAATGATTTTGTATAGTCTAAGGGTGCTTATTTTGCGACTGTAGGAAAGGTATATCAAATAATACGATTTTCTCATGCAAATATCCCCGTGTGTATCTAAATGTTTAAGATGAAATGGTCCGTGCTGCTTATTGTTTGCAAAACTCAAAAAAATACTGAATTTTTAAACAAGAAAAACTGATTGAGAACGAACTGTTTGAGTTCTACTTTAATATGCATTCTGTGACAAATATGCGTTACCATAGTTTTATTATTCACACGTCCACTAATACTCGGAAGTTTCTCCGGGCAAAGCACTTCACAGTAGCTAATAAAATCGCAAAAAAATTAAATTTCTAGTAACTGAAAACTAGTGTAAAGTTCTATATTCTATAACAGTCAGAAATTAAAAGAGTTACTTTTTTATTCTCCAGATTACTACGTTAATACAAATTTTAAAGTAATAACTGTTTTATTTATGGGTATATTTTCCATTTTGGTAAATGCACTTTTGCACATGAACAAAGTTTTAAAATAATTCTTCCATCATTTTAAAGCAAGGGAACAACATTCTCCTTATCTTTGACATGCAGATATAAAAAAATAATTAAGTGCTAGTCTAGGCTGTATAGCAGATGACCGTATCATTAAATACCTTATTCATTTACATAGGACAGTGGCGCAGAATGACTTTTCCTGTCGGACGTTTTTTTACCAGTATTTTAAAAAACTTTCGGTAACAAATCTATAGTAAGCACATCATTTAAGGTAACCGTACTATGTACGATTGTTAAACGCCACAGTCGCAATGGAATACTATCTTCTTCTTATGACTTAAACAGCAAATTAATGCTTTTTTAGGATCATATGAATACATCTAATTTTATCTCCTAAGACGATATACACCAAATGAGATAATACTTTTTGAGCTAGTGTTAAATAATGAAGTACCTAAGGCGTTCTGAGTTTCCATATCTTTAAATATTCATACAAAATGGTGCAATTGCCTTCATACCAATCTTCAGGGTTCACTAAATCGTACACTCACATGATAATCTTCCTTTATCATTATTCGTATATCCTCAATGTTCTTGTCAGTAACAGAATTTTTTGGGCGACCTTCGCCATGGTTGTCTTTCAAAGAATTACGGTAATAACTTTTTATAGGAGCAAATAAATATTTCATACCACAAAACATCTTTTTTATCTCATCAAAACATTTTTGACGACTTAATTCATGCTGGAAGTCGCAAAAATTGCTGCTCGGTGAAGATTATTATTAAGCAAATGACTGTACTTTTAGAACGCTATGATATATTTGTGTCAGATCAAAAAAAAGCTAATAAAAACGCTTGCACAAAGATATCATGGCCTGTTAGTCAAGTCCAACAACAGGAAAGCAGCCCTTAACATATAAATTGCAATTAAAATTAATGAAACCGATAGCCAACGCTTTCCTTCGTTACGTTCGTTCCATTAAAAGCGTTGTGTTAAAAACTCCCAATTATTGCGCAGCTACATTTTCACTTCTCTTCTTAAAATCCAGTAAATGCATTGTTAAATTATAAATGCGCATCTTTACATCTAAATTTTGCTTAAAATTGACAGTAAAATCTTTAATGTTCTTTAAAGTTACAGCATCGTTATATTTTGTAGCGGCCTTTAGTCGCACTAAACTAAGATTTTAATGGGTTTGCTGCAGTCAAACGACTTTTTATATTTACTGGATTATGTAAAAACAGTATAATTGTTCTAAATCCTAATTTACAGCTTGGAAGTTTAATAATTGTGCAAGATATGCTGACAAGCCAAAGGCGAGTTCTGTTATTGTTGAGCATATAATAGAAGTTATACTTTCAGTAGACTATCCAAATTGTTGTTATAAAGAGTATTTTCTTTTTCAATGTTCACATGTAGTGATACCTTATGGGTGAAAACAACCAAATTTTACCCTTACTACATTAATATTTCAATAGACACTTTATTAATAAAACAGCCCTTCCAATAAAAAGTTAATATACTAAAAAAACAAATTAAAAGCAAAAATGAAAATTGGTCACTCTCGTACTGGTGACCATTGTGTAACATCGGGATAAATGTGACAGATTAAATTGTATTTTTTTGTAGACTTGGCACCCCTAAGTTCGTGGAAGTGGACATCATTGTGCAACCTAATCACTACGGTTCAGAGATGTCACAATCAACTGCAATGAACAAGTGGAAGCCACCTGAATATTGGGAAAGTGTAACCCGCATCATAATTATTAGTGTCGATCGTCAGGATCCTGCAATCATGACAGCTCCTCGATATTCTTTAAACACTGGGAAAGCAACAAGGCGTAAAATGAAGAACTGCAACCGAGATTAAGAAGCATTGGCTTGTAGATGTTCGAATTGCCTTTACTATAATTCAAGCAGCCACTGCAGAAGAAACTGATAGGAGAGCGAGATAAGGAAATACAAGCTTCAGCGCGGGAAATAGATATTGCAGCTTCCACCACAAAGCTGGCCTTAAATGAAGACCTCTGCTACTACTCATACAAAAAGTGTAAGGGCCAGCTTCTACCAAAAAGGCTAGAGAAAATCGTCTGACAAAAGTAAAGTGAAGCAGTTCAGAATCAATCTGATTTTTCTCCGACTAAAATAACTTCTATCAAAACCAGTTGTACAACACCTAGAACAACAGATGGCTTGTCTACAATATAAATGACGTTCCTCATGTAATGAAAATCAAAAACTGCGATGATTTTTGGATGTGTATCTAATGAGGATGATGTCATGCCACCTCACATCTTTGAATGTGGGCTCAGGCTTAATTCTGATGGTAAAGTTGTTGAACTTTGTGGTAGATTGGAGTTTCTTCATGAATACCATATGTCTGACACAGGATTTAACATTCTGTCACACTGCTGGGAAGAATCAGAAGTAGTTGTCTGAGAATTTTTACGATTTCACCACCCCTACATTTTGCCCTCTAACGCGCCTGATTGTAATCCCATGGATTATTATGTGCGGACTATAGTTGATAAAGACACAAACCGTTCTGCTTGTAACACAAAGACCCTCCTGATAGGCAAAATGAAGGAAGCATTGGCGTCTTTATCTAGAAATACCGTAAAAGCAGCATATGTTCAGAATTCCTGTGGTGGGTGATTCTGTTGTGACTGCTTTAACCTTCATATCACCTTTTCCATTTTTTCAAAACATTTATTTTTGGTTCAGATATTCAACTTTTCCTTCTCAAGCTGACAATTTATCCCAAACAACCTGTATGAGATGTTCCAACAGAAGTATGTTTTTGAAAATAACGCACATCTCCACACCGCTACCATAATCCAAGCCAAATTGGAGCAAATGCAGCGAATGGTAGTATATCATCCTTCTTATAGTCTCTCTTTGAGTGTATTAAGAAATTGACGGTAAAGTAAAGGAATTCGTAGGTAAATAGCTCTAGAACAACCCTCGCCTTTTTATGAAAGCGGCACTAAAAATTTTTCCATTCGTTAGGATAAGGGAAGGAGGAAGGGGTGTCGCAATGCCATTTTTAACTTTAATAAATTATTATACTAACAGCTTCTTTTAAATTTGATTATAATTATAAGCTTAACTATTGTCGATTAATTGTCCCTTAATTAATAATAAACGTTTTGTACTGTAAATTAGTTATGATCACTTCATTTAAGAATACGTTAAGACATTTTCTTTACTTATCAATTAATTTCAGTACTAATTTACAATAGATTTAATCAACTATTTTGTAACAATTATAAGCAGCGACGCAAATACAAATTAAACAAAATCAACATCTAAGTGAAGAGTGTGGGAAAGAACAACGCCTAGGAAACATCCAATTAGCCCGCGTGTGCACCTGGCGGCGCCTTTTGTTTCGAGTTTGATTTAATTTGCGCGACCCTTTGCTTACACGAAATCAGTTTCAATTAATTATACAAGCATTCAATGGATTTCGGAGCGGTAATTAGAGATCGCAGTCTTACAGCCGCGTTTCAGTGCGGCCGAATTAATCCGGCCGGGTGTGGGCGCGCTCATTCACGCAAGTTCGCCAGATATTCCATGTGCCTGAAAGCGAAGCAGCTTTTGAAAAATAACAATACGGCAGTTTGCAAATAAATTTCCTCGAAGGGGGTTTTTCTGTGAAGATAATAGCCCGGGACGGGGCGAATAGCAGCGGGCGGAAGGCAGCCTTAAAGTTTAGAGGAGGCATGTCTAAATGCGTGACTGCATCGGGTTTCAAAGGGCTTTTTATGTTGGGAACGCGTGGTGAAGTTGATAAATGGTGCGTCGCGATTTGTATGACGTTTCGGCAAAATAGGTGGAATCAAAGTGACGCGAAAGGCTTATGTAAACAGAAGTTTGTGCATGTGGAGAGGTCCCATTTTTCATTAATCCGGTGTGAGCACATAAATATATTCTAGCAGCAAAAAAATTAATGTTTCTTTCACATCATGTTACTACTAAAAGTAGAGAGGATGTATTGATATAAGGTTTGAGCTGGTGTATATGTCGAAAGCCTTGTAAAAATAGAAAAAATCATGAATAAACTTCTTACAAGATTTAGGAATCCACTTTATTATTTATTGCCAGATAATAACATAATTACGTGTTTAGGCTGACGGAAAGAAAAACTGTAACTGTACAAAATTATGGATGACCTTAAAAGATTTTCTAAATGCACCTTAAGACACTTTCAAAATTACATACACTGTATTATAGATTCCACAAATGTTTAAATCTGAGGCCTTTTATTGGTTTTATTGTTTGGTTTTATTTAAAAATTACAACAAAAACTGCATAAAACAAAACAATAAGTTATAACAGAACTAGAATATAAATCCTTATATGAAATACTGATTAAAGTCAAAATAATTCTTTATAAATCATTATTTTTTGATATTAGTAGAAGCTCCAACGATAAGAAACACATTTAACTTAAATAAAAGCCAAATCGCTTAGAGTCGACTAATCATTAAGAAAACTAAATAAATTTTATCTGAACACATTATTCTTCTTTATAAATCTTCTGATATCTATAGTTTGCTACAGGTTTCCTCTATTCCTTCAGCTGTTTCTCATCTTAGTCTTACGATATTATTTTTATTCCATTTTTTAATGCCATAACTCAAGTTAATGATGGTCCTCCTATGCCTCCTTTTTCTATTCTAAGCCTCTATTCCGTTATTCCTTCATATATCCTCTTTTCACTGTTTTCACTATTCAGTTTACCTGTACTATTGTAGCTACATTACGTTTTTTATTTCGGTCTAACCAATTATATCGTTTTTCTGTTTCTTAACTCCATTTTCAGCATCTCCCTTTCCATTAATTATCAGTAAGGATCTTTTTGTAGACAAACTTAGTCTCTACTAAAGTTCAATGAATTTGTGAAGTCGGTAATAGTGGAAGTATAGCAAACTCTACTGCCACAAAGCACCAAATAAGTATAGAGAACGGATGTGCACAACTGAAATTTTTTTGGAACGACAAATTGCTGCGTACAATATGTTTTACTTATATTGATCATACTTGTCACAACTTCATGTAAATACAAAACTTTTTTAGATAATTAAGCATAGAACATGCTGAAGATTTTCAAGCGTAGAGTTTAAACCTAGAAAACTACTGAATAAGAATAGGCTGTGCCGGTTACAGTCCTGTATTTCCTAATTATTTTTTATCTAAAGGTTAAAAATCTACTTTTAAAAGTATGATAAGTAATAAAATGCTTCCTGAAATTTGATATTGTCATGAGTATTACTCTTGGATTCATTAAGCAAGTTATGTTATCAGAAAATGTTTTGAAGAATGGTCTATTGGAGTTATTTAATTAAACGAAGCCTTAATAATCTGCTAAAATATAGTTTTAAGCGACATAAGCCGATAGCTAGAAAGGAATAGCGTCATAGAAAGCATAAAGAGCAGACTTTTCCAATGATAGCCCACAAGGAGCTAACTAAGAAAAAAAGATAAGCGTGAGTAGGAACTGAGGGAGAAATAGGATGAGAAGAGATTATTGTTCCATGGCGTTTTCCTAGTTACTGTCACCGAACAACTGCCTGTTATACGTATACCAATTCGCATAAATTCTGTTAGCTGATAATGTGCACTAAAACCTTCAAATGTAACTAATTATTTCTCAATGGCGCTAATGGTATCATTTTCGGCGAAAAATGCGTTGTCTTTTTATATAGCATATTTAACCAAATTTTTAGCCAGTTTTGTAGGTTGATAGGCCTTTGTTGTCAATTATTTAATAGTTCTACTTATATATCTTGGATGCATCAGTTAAATATTATAACAAGTTTTTTTTCTATATCTTTCCGTATTGACTTGATGTTTAAGTCGCCCTTAGATACCCTTAGTTACTCTTATACATGCAGTGGAATGTGATGTTAGTTTTCTGGGTTATATAACTTTGCAGTACTACAAAGCATGCATTAAAATCGGCTAGATAATAAGATTTACAGAAATTCGACTGAAAGTTTGATATATGAGAAAATATTTATAGTCTTTGTAAGATCTAAGACTTTCAGATCATAATTATTTTGTCCCAGAGAGAGAATACAGATTTGTGCGCCTGTTTTGAGTTTCACAGAAAAAATTGGAATTAAGTTCTGTTTAGATGAAGACGCTAGAGATGCCGGAATCTACGATTCTCTCGGCTGATACATGTTCCACTTGTGGTCCTGTTCGGACTAATTTCTATTGATTAATAAAATATTAGTATCCCAATGTATCACATTATACAATGTTATAACTTTCAAATATCAAATTTTGTAAAGTATTTTGCTAGTGATTAATTCACAGTATGTAGTATTATTCGAGATAATTGTAGTTAAAATAACTTTATTTGTAATATCTCAAAAGTTTTTTATAGAGTGTCATTGAAAATGTGCTTTTAAGAATCCAATAGTTTTATTAAGGGTTGAAATGGTTTGAGTAAATTTACAAATAGATTTGCATGCGTTTTTACTTCGTTTCGTTACTCTCTAATTTTCCTTTTTCATTTTTAATCCACGGTGGCGTTGGGCAGTTTTAATTTTTCAGGGAATTTTTTGTGACAAATTAGATTTCTTTGATGTGTGGAATTAGCCTTCTCACATTTGTGCATATTTAAACAGACCTTTGTCCGAGTGTATAATTGGCGATTTTACAACTAGCTTTTATAAAACTTTTTTTATTTTTTCTCTCAAAGATTATCATTTTGTGTTGAATTAACAAAGTAAGTTTTATAAATCCTGTAACTAAGTAAACTCATTATCCACACTTCGGCCTGTTTTTCAATGCATGTGCGAATTGAATAATCTAAATATAGTTTACATATTTTAATCAAGAAACGTAGTAGTTGTTTTTGCTTCTGTGCGACAGTGTATATTAATTTGTGAGCAGGAGAATAAATAATTCATGGTAGATTTAGTCACCGTATAGTTTTTCTTAAATATTTGTAGATTTTATAATCTTAAAAATAATGTAATTGTATTGGGTTTAGGTGTAGGTGTTAGGTTTCTGTATACTAAGGTAAAAATAATGGCTAATGTTATTCTAAGCCTTTTAATGGTAGTTAACTTGTATAGCATTGTACCGTATTATTTGTTCAGTATTTTTATGATTTAAAGTAGTTTAATAGACTTTTTAATGCTTTTAACGATTTGCTTTACTGACAATCTGATTTTCTTGATTATTGTCTGTTACTTATTATGTGTCTGAAACTGTTTGTTAACTTAATATTCTTTATATTTTCTGCGATTATCGCAACAGTCTTTATACTTTATTTCTTTAATTCGAATTTTTCTTAGAGTACTTTCTTGTATAAGCGCATGTAAGCTTCTAGTATTGTGAATGTAACTTTGGCGTTTGGTATGTTATGTATTTATTATCTTTACACATGGTACTTTAAAATGTATGATAGAATAATGTAATGTTTGTCATTATGGTATGTTTCTTACTTAGCAGATAGATAATTAACCCAAAAAGGTAAGTTTTGTTAAAAAAATATTGTTTTTATTCGATATGTAAACTAAAGTGAGTCGAGTATGTTTAGTTCTTCTTTTAATGCTTCAATGTGAACTAATTAATAATTATCTTTAATATTATGCAAAAACTGTAACTTTTAAAGATCGTATAGGGCGTAAAATTTGATCTTTTCAAAATTATAAATTGTGATCTAAACCTGTAATTATCTACGTACCTTGCTAATTTTAACCACTAAGGGAGCTTTTTCAAAATAAAAGATGGCAAGACAAATGCAAATAGGAAACAAAAATGTTGTTAGCCTAACTAAAAAATATACACACCGCCTCTAACTGCAATCTAAATATAAAATAAAAAATATATTTTAAACTTCTAAATTTTCATTGGTTTTATTGTCTTCTTAAAAATATTAGAGATAGATCTGAAAGTTTTTCTAATGCGATTCTAACATACTTTTTTTGATAATTTAACAGTCTTCAGATAAAGGAACGTGAAGTGATATAAACAATGCACAGTTTTTGACGACCTCTAGCAAGAGCGATAAACTCACATAAAACGCTTGTATTACGTTCTTCTACTGACAGCTGAAGTGCAATTTTAAAAGTAATCTGTTAAATAAAATTTAATGAACGGCGGTAAATCACATTTTTTAATGTACGCGTGATTTGCAACTACGGGTAATTTAATTCTGTGTAAATGAAATATGAACACATTTTCTACAGATGGCAACTTTTATGATCGGGGTAAACTGAAACTTTCAAGGTTTATGATTCCAAAAGACATTTAAATATTCGTTCAAATACTCAAGTAATACAAAAAGCTATTATTGGAATTTGAACTATAAAATTAACATTGGAATAAACCGAAAGTTGTTATTGTTATTGGAATAATTCAAGTACTCAAAATTCAAATAAAATTTCGAATTATAATGTACTCATTAAAAAAAAAGGAATTGTCCGTTAATAAACTTTTAAAGTTTATAAGCCATTGTTATCTTATGGTAAACTTTTCTGTTAATTTAAGTGGCTTAGCATAAGTTCATAGAACGATTAAAGATATTTCGAAGGAGGAAGCAGTTATATAATATAAAGAATATAATCACAATTTTTATAATAAAGGTCGTACAAATACTAGAATAATTATTGATTGCAAGGTTTTGTCATTCCAGTATGATAAGATAATGACTAATACTGACCGAATAAGAAGTATCATGCAAAAACATTAGGAATTGGCTGTTGCCAAGACTAAAAATGCCAGCATCGTCAAAGATACATTTCTTAAAGGGAAGGTAAGTTCTGCAAAGGCCAAGAAGTACAAATAATTTTGTTTGTCAAAAGAGGTAACTATTGACAGGGCAATTCACACCAAGAAAAGTAATGAATTCGTTCGCGAATTGATAGAGAAAATTGATCAGAAGCCTATAAATGGGAGTAGCGAGGTTGACCGTCAGTCTAGCAATGCACCAGAGCCTGCACTATAAGTCTTTCGTCCTGAGGAACCGCCAAATGTTATTTGAAAAAAAAATGAACAGGAAGTTAAAGGCCCAAGCACAGCTGAACTACATCAAACACGATCTCGCTGGCTTCCTGAAATTCTTTCAGGCGAAATGAACTTTATTCAGGACTAGAAGATCAATCGTCAAAATGACTATTGGATCTGTCCAGATGCCTCTGAAGTGCTTATGAACCACTGGTCCCCCGACTTGTGGTCCACCTTCCAATCTCCTTGACTATAACTTGTGGAATGTGGCTTTTATATTATCTTAATCTAAAGAGTTGGATTCTGTAGATGTGACAAGCCATAGTTTGAACATTCAGTCTTAGGGTTAGTTCAAATTTCAGGTTTAATACACTTTTGACTAATAGTATTTCACACAACGAATCATGTAGATTGAATATATCTATAGTCAAGATTAAAAAAGTAAAAATGCAGAATAGTAGAAACCCTTTGCTCCAAATTTGAAAGTACCTTTCACCGTTGAGGCTGGCACCTTCGTAGCCCCTAAGTATTTACGGGAATCTAAACAATGTTAAAATGTATAACGCGCAAGTTTTACTACTTTCTAAATGTGATCTCAAAATTGTCATTTTTAGAGAGAAAACTTCAACAGAAAAGGTAATGGATTAGCTCATTTCCCCCCCTTTTTAAGTGTGATTAAAAATAGTTTTCATATTCTACAAAAACACTAACTTTTACGGAATTTCCTGTAATTTAATGCCAGATGACAGAATACTTATTTGCCAAAGTTTATAATATAAAGCGCGCTAATTAAACTAAATCAAACAAAGCCTTTACAACAAAAACGACAAGGGTTATGCTCCTGCAAACTGTCCCCTTTGTATTCCTTCTCAATCGAAACGAATAAGACGTGGCGCTTTCACTAGAAGTGGAACTCACATATTTACACGTTTCAGCCAAATTCCTTGTAACGGCGCTGAAGCGAAGCGAGGCATTTCGGGATTTACGGAGGCCGCGGAGCGTAAAAGGTGCTTTATGAAAGATAAACTGAAAACTGGCGCAATTCGTTGCGAGTGACATTAATTTGTTTGCCGTGGCTCCATATGCAAACGAACGGGCCGGCATCGACTATCGGGACGGCGAGCCTTGAACTGAAAGCGGGCGGCGTTGCATGCTGGGTGGAGATATTGAGTCGTCTCTAATAACGGCCGGCTTATTGTGCTCGGATTTTCAATTTATTATAATCCCCCGGCTCTGATCGCCGAAATTGTGCTGGTAAAAGAATTCTCGTGTGCACTTGCGCCTACACGGAAATATAATTTTCGTTTATGGGGCCCCATAATGGTCAGGAACGCGAGCCTGGCCCAAATGCTACGGCCTTTCCGTCGGCGCTGATATTATCGTGCCTATTTTCGGCTGTCGCGATTAACCTTTGCCTGGATCTTGTTTACACAAAACTCCACTAAACTAACAGATAGGATCAGCAGGTGTGGGCCATCATAAAGGTAATATTTCAATTTTTTTATCCGTTTGCTTTCGTTTTCAGAAGTTGCACGAACAAAAGCGATAAATTCATAGATACGATTCAGTTTCATAAATAGAATATTATGGTAAAAAACTACTTTTGTTATCTGAGTTATTACTGGTAATTACAAAGTCAAAAAGGGTGGCTAAAATATAAACAAAATAAGGAAAAGAAAATGTAAACTCACTAATAGAGAGCAGTTATTGGTGATATGGGTACAACACAAAAGTAAATTAATTAATTAAATAGAGACATCATAGAACATAATGAGAAGAAAAGTTAATAAATGTTAATAAAAAGTAACAAATTAAATTAAAATTTTAAAGTTTAAAGATTAAATATCTCACATATATTAAATAAAAATGACGAAGCTTTGAATTTGATTCATTAATTTAGATTACGTATGAATACCTTTATACTAGAGATAACTATTTTCTTTTGAGTCCTTAATTGTTAGTCGTAATTTTTATATAGCTTTCTTTAGCAAAAAACCTGCCGTTCCTATAGCTTCGACATGTTTTGGTTTCAAATTTGAACATCTCAAATTGTTTTGTCAAAGTTTCCTTTGTCAATTTGCCATTTGTTCTTTTTCCACTTTTTTATAATTATTAAAAAAACTTTTACAATTGTATTGGTTTAAAGACAGGAAGTCCTTGTCACATCAGTTAATTAAGGTATTAATTAAGCTTTGGTCCGTTTTCAAAGTTACATGAATGGTGATCGGCTGGTCTAAATATAGTTTACGTCGCAACCAATAAGAATGGCTATAAAGATTTTTTCTGTACAATATTTATTCACAATTTTATTACGGTACCTTAGTTATATTAAGTAAATAACAATTACACTCTTAAACTTGATTAAAATTTAAGACCTTTGTAATTCCACAATTGATAATAGCATAAATCTTTTGAGGATACTTTTTTTATGCATTACTTATTATTTATTCTAGCATTTTACATTTTTTTTAATTTTCTTGTAATTATTTTTGGGTACAACTGAAGTTATATGATACATTTGTTAAACTGTGGTATAAAGACTAATTTAGACACTGAATAAAATAAAACAAAATTTAAGGCTGCAATAAAATACTCGCTATAAGTGTTACAATTGTGTAGGTATTTTTTATTGTTACTGAATCATTTACTGTACTTTATAATACTAGACAATAGTAATCCATAATTTTACTTAGTATTTATATTGATAAACCATTACAGGTTATTCATATTTTATTATTCGTCAATATTTAAATACATGTGGGGATATCTTCAACTTTGGACTCTTGTTATGTCTAGTTATGGATTATTTTCTCATCGACATTGATGCGAACGTTTTCATCATTTCGACAAAATATATCAACACTAGGAAAAACAGAATTAAAGCCTATTATTTATGCTGCGAATTTGGTTATTATTATAGTTGAAGATTCGCACACGATCTTCATTACGGTTTATTAGTAGATTAAAAACAACATTATTTAATTGACTCAGAAATGTGAATAATTTCTTCTGGTTTTCTAACCAAACAAACGATCTAAGAGCAGTTGGAGTAGCCCACTTCACATAGTGTTAAAAAGAATGGCGACCTGAAACCATGCAGCGACTTTCAGGGATTAAAGAAATTGATAACTTCTAATAGACGGCAACAAATTAAAATTGAATAATCAACTCGATTTACGTAAAGCGAACTTATCAGCAGATTTCAGTGGGTGAATGCGACATGTCAAAAACATTTCAGCGTTCCCTGAATTAAATTCTTAACGATTTCGTTTTCAGTTATCAACACGATGTACAATAATTTTTTAAAAATGGACAAAAAAATAAGAAGTACATTAAATAACTTTTTACTCGACTAGAGGAGCTTGGACTTTGTAGCAATATGAGCAAGTAACTTTTCCGACAATGAAACATTGAACTTTCCAAATATTTTATTACAGAACACAGTATTAGTCCATTTAAAAAAGCAAAGCTAACAAACGATTCATACCAAAGAGTTCAAAAGCACTCAGCAAAAAGCCTTACATGCCTTGGTAAAGGCTAAACCGTTCGTGAATCCGAAAAAACCACCGGTAACTCACACAAAAGATACGTTGAATACAGCAGATAGAGTCACATTGCAACAAAGCTTTCAAACCTATCTGCCTTCTATTTTGCGCATCGCAGCAAAAGTATAGCACCTACGACAATGAATGCAGCTATCCAACACTTCTAAAACATCCTTCAAAAGTTGACCGTTCACTGTTGTGGGAAACTATAAACAACCAGTTTATGCACTCCAATGAAGCTTAGAGAAAGCTTCTCTAAAACGGACACAATAGTTCCTCTTTATAGTTGAATTTACGATAAAGATCATTCATCTCGTTAGGAGTAACAAAATCATAGTTGACGCTATATTACCTATTGATAGTATTTCCCCAACTATTATCAATTATGTCAAACGTCCAACAGCAAACCGATGAAGACATTTCTGAACTACATGAGAATTCGTCAATATCTATGATATCGCTGAATGTTATTTCGAAGAACTTGCGAAGAAAAGTATTCTTAGCAATACACAATTTGTTAAGCTAATTACCAATCGTTCCATATGACAGAATATGAGTTGCTACATTTATGATAGGATTTGTTTTTGAATTTATTACCAACAAGTAAAAAAAATAGCGTCATAAATAATTTCATATGGCAATATATCTATTCTAAAAAATTGGTTTATTATCAAATAATTTTTAATGCGTAGCAATTTTTACTCTAAGCTATCGATAGTAGACTTATTTACCAGATAGTTAAGAGGCACTATTATTTGAGGACCTATAAGCTGATGCTGTTGCACGACGTCTAGCCTGTTTCAATGGACTGATCTCAGATTGTGGCAGGCATTTCGAATCTTTCATTCGGTGGCCAAATACCTTAGCATACAAACAATTCAAAATATTTATTTGCATCTTCAAAACAACGGAAGGGCCAAAATCGTAATTTGAAAGAAGCATTAAAGTTTAATTTGTTAAAGGCACAATTCGTTGCTGGATTTACTTCCAATGATTTTATTTGATCTGTGTAGCAAGAAGGACATCGCTTACTCAGTGTTAAAGTTAGTTGATAGTGTTTCAGTCACATTTCCTAGTAAGTTGGTAACAGATTGGGAAGACGCAAATTACGTAAATTTCGTCCCACTGTTACAACGAACAATTTGCAAAAAACAGTGGGTCTAACCGTGCATTGAATACGACATTTATTTGGTTCGATCTCGAAAAATACACTCAGGTTTTTGTACATCAAATCAATGTTAGGGTTATTCTAACATTCCAAGTCATCAAATGTTTTCCGAAATACCTTGGGGTTAAATCACACAACTGTGAAACTTATGAAAAATTCCATTTCCAGTCCAAGATACGAGTTTATCGATTTTAAGGCCTTCAAAGCAGTTGGCCCTCTCACAAACTAGCTTGCATCGTATAGTACACAAAGATCTGGACTTAACGGCTTATAAAGTCCCGCTAACGCAAGAACTTGTCAGCAGATTGTTAAATGGCCGTTGGAGATCCAAAAACGAGATCACCATTTTTTCAAGAAAAGGATCGTGACTGATATTTGCACCTCACTGGGTGAAGTAAATAATCAAAACTGTCACATCTGGAATCTGAAAATCCAAGAGAAGTAGTCGAGAAAACTTTCCATCCACAACGAGATAGAGTTTGGTACGCTTTTTGAGTTAGTAGGAGGATGAGATAATTTCATTGAATGGTCTGCTTTGTCATGAAATGTCTGAGTTTATTGGGGAGAGAGCGTTACATATCGCACAAGTCGCAAAGTAGTTGCGTTATTGCGAAAGAAAATTTCTGGTCGAGTAATTTCTCGAAATAGAGACTTCAATTAATCGCCCAGAGCATTTAATTTGACAGTATCATTACTCAACCACTCAAAAATAATATTAGACCTGCAATTCACATATTTGTGCGAAAATATCATGGAAAATGTCCTTAGACAAATGTAATGATTCTAAAATTGCGTTTGTTAGAAATTCTCTTCTATATACCGGTATAAGGTAATCCAGATTGTCATTTTTTTCGTTTTAGTAAAATTCTCTATTGCTGATGGAATAATTGCAGTTTTTACAGCTTTTTATTTCGTTCTCTTCTCACGCAGTCTCCTATCAGTTGGTATTTTAAACATCTGATTCATTTAAATGGTTATCAGCTATCGTTTCTCTCCTTCAGAATTAGAAATATAAAGTGAAGAAGTCTATCTCAAAATTCTTCTTCTTCTTCCCGTGCTTTATCCGTTCCGGATGTTAGCTATCATCAATGCAATTTGTACTTTGTCTACTGCTTTCCGGAATAATTGTACCGTGGACATATCGAACCATTGCCGCAAGTTCTTTAGCCAAGATATTCTCCTCTTTCCTGGGCCTCTTCTTCCCATCACTTTTACTTCTAAAATGAGTTGCAATATTCTATATCTCTTTGTGTTTCTCATTATGTGTCCTAGATATTCTAGCTTGCGAGATTTTATTGTTATTAGGATTTCTGTTTTTTTATCAATTCGTTCCATAACTTCTTTGTTAGTGATATGCTCTGTCCATGGTATTCTCAAGATACGTCGGTAGGTCCACATTTCAAATGATTCCAGTTTCTTCTCTGATGCTTTTGTTAAAGTCCATGACTCAGCTCCGTATAGAAGCGTCGAGAAAATATAGCATCTCAGGATTCTAATCTTGGTTTGCAGGCTTAGGTCTCTACCGATCAAAACCTTTTTTCATTTGAATGAATGCGGCTCTTGCTTTTTCTATTCTTGTTCTTATTTCTGTCGAGTGGTCCCATTGTTCGTTTATATTGGTTCCCAGATATGTGTATTTGCTAGTCCTTTCTATCTCAGTATTATTAATATATAATGTTGCTGGTAGCGTAATGTTCTTAGTTATTGTCATGTATTTTGTCTTGCTTGTGTTGAGGGTGATTCCGTATTTCTCACATGTTATATGTATTCTTTCCATTAATAATTGTAGACCTTCTACGTTTCTTGCCAATATTACAGAGTCATCTGCGTATCTGATGTTGTTGATTAGTTCACCATTGATTAATATACCTTCATTCACATCATGTAATGCTTCTTTGAACATCTCTTCCGAGTAAATATTAAACAGAGTCGGTGAAAGCACGCATCCTTGGCGAACCCTCTAAGGATTTGAATTCCTTCGGTGGTATTATCTTCTATTTTTACATTCGCGTTTTGACTCCAGTATAGGTTGGCTATTATTCTAGTATTTTGTCGTCTATCCCGGTTTCTCTAATATTTTTAGTAGTTCATGATGTTTTACTTTGTCAAATGCTTTGCTGAAGTCTATAAAACATAAGTGTACGTCACAGTTTACGTCCCTACATCTTTGGATCAATACATTTAAGGCAAATAGTGCTTCTCTTGTTCCCAACGCATTTCTAAACCCGAATTGGGTTTCGGTCAATTTTGATTCGCATTGTTGATAGATCCTGGCGTGTATAATTTTCAAGAAGATCTTAAGGGCACAGCTCATCAGACTTATCGTTCTATAGTCTTCGCATTGTCTCGGTGTTGTTTTCTTTGGTATGGTTATAAAAGTCGACTTAGTCCAGTCCGTCGGGATCTCTCTAGTGTCGTAGTAAGTGCATTTATTCCATCTTCATTTAGGAGTTTTAAAATTTCAGTGGGTATCTCGTCTGGGCCCGTTGCTTTCCGGGTTTTCGCCTTTTCTATTGTTTTCTTAACTTCATCTTTTGTTATAGGAGGTCCGGTTTTAGCCTCTTTTATTTCGTGTTTTTCTGGACGGTCGTCTGCAAATAACTTTTCGATGTATTCTTTCCAGGTTTTAATTTTTCGCTTATGTCTGTTATTTCCTGTCCTGTATTATCTAGTTAGTCTGTTCGTTGTTTTTCTTCTAAATATTCCAGCAGCTTCTTTTATTTTTCGATGCATATTAAAGCTGTCGTGTTTGTTTTCTAGCTGTTCTATTTCTTGGCATTTATCTTTCAACCATTTTTCTTTTGCCTTTCTTATCTCACCTCGTATCTGTCGTTGTATCTCTCTGTATTTGTTCATATCTTTATTTTTCATTAATCCCCTTTCGTCCATTAATTTTAAAATGTCTTCTGTCATCCACTCATTTTTCTTCTCTCTTCGTTTTTGTGGAACGTATTCTTTTATAATACTTTGCAGATTTTGTTTGATAGCGTTCCACCTTTCTTCTATTACTTCCTTTGTTGAGTTGTTTTTGTTACTAAATCCAGTGGTAGTATTATTTTCATTTTTAAATGTCTCCTCCAACGATTTTCGAACTTGTTCTTTAACATCTCCTTCACAAAGAGTCCTTATATTATGTTGCTTTTCATTAGTTTTTCTCGTAACCCTTTTAAGTTTTAGTTTACATTTACATATTACCGGATTGTGGTCTGATCCGACATCTGCTCCGGGATAAGTTTTTGTTGATTTTATGCAATTGCTGAAACGGTGATTAATAGTGATATAGTCAATTTGGTTTCGTATTATTTTTTCTTTCGTATCACCTGGAGCCTTCCATGTATATATTCTTCTGTGTGGGAGCTTGAACATGGTGTTCATCACTACAAGTTCTTCCTCTCGGCAAAACTGTATGATGAATCTATCTCCTCTTTCATTTCTAGGTCCTAATCCGAACTGTCCAATTATATTATCTTCTCTTTGACTTCCAACTTTCGCGTTAAAATACCCTATTATGAGAGTTATGTCATTAGATTTCGTATATCTTAAGACCTTTCTAAGCTGTTCATATAGATCTTCTATTTGTTAATCTTCGCTATTCGCAGTTGGAGCATGCACTTGGATAACGTTTAAGTTAAATGTGTTAGCTTCTATTTGTATCATTATAATTCTATCTGAGTGCACTATTACTTTTTTGACAGAGTCGTTAATTTCCTTAGTTACTATTATTCCTACACCATTATAGTGGTGGTCGTCATCGTTGCCAGAGTAGTACACAACATGATTCAATATATTACAATTTCCTGAAGCCGGCCATCGCATTTCGCTGATCCCCATGATGTCTACCTTTAGTCTAGTTGTTTCTTGAACAATATTATGGATTTCCCCCTCTCAAAAGCGCTTCTGACATTCCAGGTACCAATAGTATTTGATTTCCTAAGCATTTTCAATTTGTTGGTGTCCTTGTTCACCATCACAGACCCGGAGATTCTTTGCACCCCTGCCTCATTGAAGAGGTGCCGGTACTCGGGGCCATTCTTGATTTTGTCTGTCATGATGTTTGATGATTGTTTTTGGGAATTAATGTGTTGGTTTCCCCTTGCCTTACACATCGCAGTTCAGTGGCCGATGGTGACATATTTTTGTCGTCGCCCATTGATGTCTACTATGAAGCAGTACTGATATTTCTTATCTCCTCCTTCATGTAGTTATGAAAGCGCTGCTGCTCACTTTCATTATCACTAAAACCATTAAATCCAATATGTGGAAGTTGCTTTCTGTGACCCCTCACTTAGTTTCGCCTGTGTGTCGACACAGTTACCAGGGTGTGGCACTTGGAGCCATAAGTCAAAATTAGACGTTCAAAAATCTCTATTCTGATAGGAGGTATAACTAAACTACACCTCAACAATTTGAAAATATTCGAAAGATACCCAGTAGTGAAGTTATTTAAACGCATTTAGAATGCCGTTAACTGCGAAGAAGAAGTGAAAAAAAATAAGGACTGAAAAATTGGCATTATTTCAATCGACTAGAATATGGAACGGCCACTGAGAAGAAGATCGAGAGATTGGTAGAATTTTAGTATTCTCCATTGCTTTATACGGCTCTGAATTCTGGGTATTTAAGGCAACATGCCGAACAACTGAATCATTTGGGGTGATTTGTTACCCTTGTCCCTTGAACTGCGCGATCTTAAGAAATTTCAATCGGCACCAACGAACGCCTCCTACTAAAAATTCAATATTAAACATTACATTTCTTTGGACACCTGATCATACAAGATGGCATGGAGGAACTGTAAATAGAAGGCAATGTTTGTTGTAATCGAAGAAGAGCTTGGTTACCTGTAAAATTCATAAACCAAATAATAAGCCTCACTGGTTTATTTATGACCGAAATAAAAAAAAAGACACAAGACAGACTAGCATGGTTAGATATCGCTGATGACGATTAATAAGATACTTTTTAATACTTAGCACATTTTAGAAATTTGGTGTATGATGTCTCATACGTGTATCTTTTTGCTGTTCTGGGTATATATACGTGTCTATGTCCACTTCATTCTTTCGTATCAAGTGCCTTTAGCGTTGTTTGTGATCAATCTGTGCAACTATCTATTTCTCCTATAAAGCTTGTCTCAAATCACGTAAAAGAGTGGCATATTTTGTTACCATGACAACACTAACATAATATAAAACAGAAATGGTTAAAAATTAAAAACAGAACAGATTTTCTAAGATATATAAAGTCGTCGTTTCTTTAATATTTCAGAGCTGAGAAAAAATTATGAAACTTTTCGTGTGGCCACCACGCCTTCATTTTCAAATTTATTTACTATCCTACAAAGGTTTCCAGAAACATTCCAATAAAAATATTATAGACAAATTGAATGATTCTCCATTTTAAAAACAATGCCGATTTGAAAGAAACCGTTATGGAATTGGCTAATATTTTAACCAATAAAATACTGTTTTAGTAACTATTGTAGCTTGTGTAGTCCTTCACACCAAAGTCTTAAATATGAAAGATAATATTAAAGTAATAAAGAAAGTTAGAAGATAATAATATTGATTATGATAACGTTAGTAACACTTGTTTGTTGATTAGTGATCACTATTATATTTGTGAGATAAGTTCTGAAGTAAATGAAATGTAATTATTGCTTATATTTATGTTCTATTGGTGATAATGTAATTTTAAATAGAATAAAAATTTGAGAGTTATAAAAGATGTATTTAATATACGGTTTATAATCAATTTCTAAACAACTTCATTAAATTCTTTGCAATTATGAAAAATTCTTTGATTAAAAAAAATTACTTGATTTAGATTATAAAGCACTAGAATAATTTACTTATAATACAAAAATAAAACTAGATTAATTTTATATGTTTCTCTACTTTCTAATAATTGTTGTTTTTTAATCTAAGATTTGTACTTTTTTTATATTCACCAATTGTACAGTTCTCATTTACATTTAGACAAAAGCAGTACTAATTGTGCTAACTCTACAAACTGATACTGAAAGTTACAACCTGTCCCATTTAAAATAAAGTGTAAAATTTAATATTTGAAAATAATTGATAATAAATCATAATAATCATAAACAAGCACACACTTTCTTCGTTGCTTCCCTTACTTCCAGCAAGCATATTTAACGTCAAGCCGATTGTTGATAACTGTATCAGCTTTCATATTTATGTAACATTTTCTGCTGAAACAAAAAATATTTATAAAATAGATAATCACAAATTATCGGCTACGTTAATAAAATGTAAAAACTCTCATATTATGATTTGTACGTAATTATTCTAATTTAATTAAAAAGAAATTTGTAGCTTGTTAAGACATTTTTTAAACCATTTTTCTTAGGCATTTATGTAAACAAATCCAGATTACGGTTTTCAGATCTAGATTGCATTTGTCAAAATCTATTGATTTTTAATATTTTTCCTGCCAACTTCGTATAGTCACTAAATATTTTATTCCTTCAGTTAAACAGGGATACAGTCAACCAGAGATTAAATAGTCGTGCTATGTGTTTTGTGCAACTCAATAAATTTCTAACGACCATTAATTTAATCCAGTGTTAGGTGACAATGGCGCTAACAAGCGTTTGTGCAACTGGGCATTAAACTTTGTTGATATCTACAAATTTGATGCTCTTATTGTATTATAGTTAAGAAAAGTCTCTATCGGCTTGATTGTGGGGAGTTGGGCATAATCAATAACAGTTGTAGGTGAAATCGTATCAACGTGTTAAAGTGTCGACCGCAATGTTGTTACTGCCAACAAAATGAGTAATCTGTCGAAAATTCAGCAATAGCGTGAAGCTGTTGTGCCTATGTTAAAGAAGCTTTTCCAAGCTCTAATTGAATGCGAGTGATTTGCGGTTGGCCAGAAAAGTAAACGGCCAGCTTTCCAAGATAAATCGGGAGTGTTTGTTAGCTACGTAAATTGCAAGCAGTTGTATGTCGTGCGTGGTGGGAATTGGTTAACGTGCAAAATAGAAAGCGGAGAGGTTTGTTTTTATTGTTGACGATTTAATGCAATATGGTTCCAACTGTTTATTCGACGCATCTGCCATGGGAGTGGTAGGCACAAACAGTTTGGTTCTCACCAAAACATATTTTGTTTTATTTCCCGAAAAGTTATTTGTTCGTTTCAATACAAAGTCCAAATGCGTCTAATCGAGTAAAAAGCCCTCTGTTGAACAATAGAGTGAGCAGCAGGCTAGAATAGCCATTTAGTTTAATACATGAAATTTGCAGCACAGTCTCCAATCGCTATTATTTTTGGGCACCATGTGAAGCGGACTAGCCCAACTGCTGTTGCATGAAATACATTGGTTTTATCGCTTGTCTGGTTATGAAATCAGACGAGTTCAGTCCCGTTTTTGCGCCCACTAAACAACACCGTTTATAATTTACTAATAAATTGTAATTCTCGAATGCAATGATCAGCTAGAACAACCAGACAAATTCAATGCATAAATATAATCTCATTTTTCATAATTATTGACCATAAGGATGAACTCTCGTACATAAAACAGCTTATACAATTGTTTTTTTTTAAATAATGGAAACTTCAAGTCAATATCGTCGAAAAAACGATTACAAGTTTTCTTGTATGTTTTTAGGTTTCCAATTTAGTGAACGAGCAAAGTTATTGAAATTAGATAACCTGCTCACTGAATCACCCATAATAGTAACATACGCTTTTGCAAATTGGTGTGAATTTAAAAACTATAAATTGTGTACGATTTTATGAATCAGATATTAAGGTGGCTACCTGTATTTGAAATTGCGAAATCTGTCCTTGTAAACTTTCGCGATTTACCCTCTAATAGCTAGAGGACGGTGGTGGAGCTGCTTTTACGGATCTGTTAGTAATGCCCGGAGGATGGCAAGGAAAGACTAAGTGGGACAGAGTGAGAAACCAAGACATAACAGAAATCGTTAAACAAGAACCTATACAAGGAAAAATTAAAAAGAGGCAATTGAACTGGTTTGCGCACCTGACAAGAATGGAACCAAACAGAATTGCAAGAAGATTAATGGAAGCGGAAAAACCACCTGAAAAACGAAGTGGCAGACCTAGAAAGAAATGGATGGACCAAATAAAAAAAAATACCAGCAGAAAAAGGTGTGACACTGGAGGAAATCAAAACAATAGCGAGAGACAGGAAGAGGTGGAGACAATGGATACGGGATTAGAGACCATCATCCGACGCTCGAAAGGGCATAAAGGATTAGAGACGAAGAAGTTAGTAATGCCAGATATATATGGTTTTTTCCGATCCCCAGTCTGATCTGCTACCGGGCAGAGCTTGTCGCATGGATTCGATTATATCAATAAAATGTGCATTTCGATTGATAGATATTGTATACAGAATGCATTCAAAATCTACTTTTCTGAGCCATTATGACGCATGAGCGTTAAAAGTTGAGATAACTTATCTTTTTCCAGCTTCCAGTTCAATCAGTACACGTTACAACTTTTGATATTCGGAATCGTTGAAAGCGTCTGCGAGACTTATTTTTAATGTCTTTGTATTTTTTATTTTTCAAAGGATTGATCGAAAAAAATTTTTAAATTTATTTTTACGTTAGCAATCAGAATATATTTATTTAAGCTAATATTTAGGTTTATAAATTGACATGATGAGGGCCCGTTCAGTGACCGGTCCTCGTCCTAGGAAATAGTGCTAAGGTGTTGGGCCCATGTGGGGTCCTCTTCAGTAGAGGTCTGTAGGCCAGCGGCGCTTGAGGCGTCTGATGACTTGATGGTGTGGAAGTTCTTGGAGAAGAAGGTTGTCATGGGTGTTAAGTTTTTCAAGATGTTTCCTGGTTCTGACCTGCATTACCGTATTGAGCATCGGGATGCCGAGGTCATCGTGTATCATCTGATTGGTGATGTACCAGGGAGCATCAACGAGAGATCTTAAGATTTTAGATTGACTTAGTTGCATGATTGCGAGGTTAGTCTTGCTAGCATAGCCCCACAGTTCTATTCCATAGGACCAGATTGGTATAATGATGGTTTTGTAGATAAGAATTTTGTTAGAGAGGGATAATGGGGAGTGTCGGCCTAGTAGCCAGTAAAGGGTTTTAAATCTGAGCTCTATACGTTTTTTTTTCTTAGTAATGTGCTCCTTCCAGGTGAGCTTGCTGTCCAGATGTAGTCCCAAGTATTTCATTGATAGGGATTGTGGTATCTCGATGTTATTAAGATGTAGTAGAGGACATATCCCTTTGCGAAGAGTGAAGGTCACATGAGTAGATTTGGACTCATTTACCTTAATGTTCCAGCGCTGGAGCCAGTCTTCAAGTAAGCTGAGGTGAGTTTGGACATATTCCACAGCGAAGTTTAAGTCCGTGTGTCTCGCAAGTATAATTGTGTCATCGGCATATGCTCCTACAGTAATGGATGGGGAGGTTGGAAGGTCTGAGGTATATAACATGTAAAGAAAGGGACCCAGAACGCTACCCTGTAGGACCCCAGATTGGATTTGGTACACTGGAGAGACTTTGTCGTTAACGCGTGTTTGAAATTTTCTGTCTGTTAGATAGGAGTCCAAAAGTTTATGAAATTGAGGAGGTAAGATTTGATGTATTTTGAGTTTGAGTCCTTTGTGCCAGACCTTATCAAACGCCTGGCGAATGTCCAAAATAACAGCTATACAGTAGGCTGACTGTTCGAATGCTATGTTAATTTCTTGCGTGATGCGATAGCACTGTTGTATGGTAGAATGGTGTCGGCGAAAGCCAAATTGATAATCAGGGATCCAATTAGTTGCCGTGAATTCTGGGTCTAAGGTTTGTAAGACATACTTTTGAAGGAGTTTGGAGGAAACTGGTAACAGGTTTATGGGGCGCTTTGATGACGCACAGCTGGGATCTTTACCTGATTTAGGGATGAGTATTATCTCTACGATCTTAAACTCTTTCGGTCAATATTGAAGTCGGAGTATAGCATTAAACATGTACGTCAGCAGAATTATTCCTTTTCGTGGAAGCTCACGGAGCATTTTCGGTGTACTTTTGTCCGATCGAAGAAATAGGCAAGTATTTTAGTGTCGGTACCACCAATGACAGGGTCGTACTAGTTTTGATCAATTAAAATCTTACTGAATCTAAATTTGACTTTATTGGGTAAAGTAAAAATTTTTGTTCCGGATTGCTCGTGGTAATTATAGGTTACATATCGCATCATGTCGGGGTCACCAATATGTGGTGCAATGCAATTTAAAGAATGAATTTATTTCAGTAATAACTGATTTAATTCAGTGGTACTAATAATTCAAACTAAAAGACAAAAAGCACTTGTCTACTTCATCGCATCGACTGTTGCACATATATTTAAATATTTCTAAATAACAAAATATATGTAACCTGTAACAGTATATAAATATTATAAATACCAATTAAATAATTATCATTACAAATCATTACAAAGTGCGGTAATTTATTTAGTTAAGATTGAAAATATTTTCATGTTAGAAACGCTTTTAATATCTATTCTGTTGCAGCTTCAGATTTTGCTCTGTCTGTAGCTTTTTTATTGGGTGTTGGTGTAAAAGTTATTATGTATTTTAAAAACGAAAGTTCTTCTTTGCGATGTTAAAGAATAGCTTTCAAATCTAAGCCGGCCTTAGGTGACTGGTTTAAGGCCTGAACTTGGACTATTAGAACCGAGTTCAAATCCTACTTAAATTCATGGTTGTCTAAGCGCCATGGTTTTAAATGATTTAAGTTTGGTATAAGCTAACAAGTCAATTATGGCTGTAGCTCTAGCTATTGTAGTACTAATTCTAATTATTGATGTATGTGCAATGATTTTAAAAATAATTTTTGCGTTATTTAACAATTGTATAATAATTTTTAAAATCCCTATGCGCTAGTTTTCTCAAATTGTGATGTTGAATGTTAAGTTATAGACTTAATTATATTTTAACAGCGCCCAGTGTGTGCAGAATAACAATACAACTAACGGGATACTAACTAGAAGACTAACTCGCCAGTACAACTAACTATCGGAAAATAATTATGGGCTGCAGGAGACTAACAAGGAACCTAACATATCAATACATTATTTGTGGGAAACTAACGATGATTGAGATGTTGTAGAAGATTTTATACAGGTAAACAATTTTTTGAAAGTTATACATTTGATAAGGCGTCTTATCTAAAAATTAAGTAATGCAATGGAAGAGCTGCCGCTCACATATCAAGAGTATTGTCCCTTTGTCCGTGAGTCGGAGTGGGAGTCTTCAAGTCTTGCTGGAAGCTCATGGGTGTATGGGATGTCCTAGTTTGTAAGTTACTTAAATGCATGTTAGTAAAAAAAAAATGCAACGAAAGTTACGTCGCGCATAGCGGAATCTTTGTCTATGATTAAGCAAAAAAACTTCTTAATTACTTCATTTCTTATGTGGTAAAAATCATTCTGAAGTGTGTTGTAGTCAAGCAGATAGTTGATAAATTAGCTTTGCAAAACAAAGTTGTTGCTTTGCATATAAATATAACCACCCTTTTTAGTGGTTTATAAAGGAGCTACCAAAAATATAAAGCTGAAATGAAAAGATTAACGACTGATACACATTATATATAATTATGTACAATGTCTCTTTATCTATATAAAATACACGTTTTGCAATTAGAGCTTAAAATTATAAAATCTGCCCTGAAAATATAGAGCCAATATTAATATTACAAAAACAACTTGTGAGATGTAACTTGGCAGTCGATGAGAGCGGGCTGTAATGAGCATGCGTAAGTTATAAAGACTTTACTAGCTGAGTCAGTTAGGTGATAGACGCCGGTAAGTGAATAAATTTAGTGTGCAGTCGTTGTGTTTGCAATGACTGAGCGAGTGGAACAGCGAGTCTGCATCACACGTTGGAACTGAAACTGAAACGTCCGTCTTCAAAAACTATTAGGATGATTAAAACTTTTGGGAACGATATAACGAATGTAGTAGGGTGTAAAAATGGTACAGTTGATTAAGAAGAGTTTAAAGATTTGTTAAATGTTGTACACGTTTTAAAAGAATAACGAGCAAAACACCAGAAAATAATGAACGTATACAGATTAGCTACTGACAGTCCAAGGTTCTAAAAACTGAATATAAATTCGTGTCGTGGCTACAGTTGCCAGAGCGCATCGTGGTGCAGTTACCAATGACTTGCTTCAGACTTAATAAATTATATTTTATCAAAAAGGCCATAATTAGAGAGTTTACAACTATAATCTTAATGAAAGTATTCCAGGCGTTCGAATAAAATGAGTAAACGTGTAAACGTCACAGCAAGGTCAAGTGTGACATTCGAAGGAGCTTACTTTGAATGGAACAGACTATACAGTTTGTAGCATTTTTTCTAAATATATACATTTTTTTGTTAAAGTAATTATAAATTTTTGTATTTTAGGACCACGTCCTTTAATATACACGCACTGAGTACTAAAGCACTAAAAAGCTTTTCTAATCGTATGAAATCATTGCGCTGAATTGTTGAGTATATAAACAAGTAGTAATGTAGTTAGAAACCCGATATGGAGGCTTTTAAATTAATGAAAAAATCTAAATAAAACCAAATACAGTAAAACGGAAAACTCATCACACTTACAGCGACAGAAGAAACTCTTATATTAGCCTAGTGAATCTATCGAATGCATTAAATAGAAATATTCTACAGCTTATAAGTAGGTGGGCACAATTTTTTTAATATCTATATTTTTAAAACTTGTTGATTTTTGTTCAAGAATTTATACCGGATTTTAAACAAATTCTAAACAAGCGCGCATAAATATTGTACCACGATAAAATATAATAAATAAAAATAATAAAAATTAAAATTGGTTCAAGCTACCGCAGTTTCACCCGTTTAAGCCGAAATTCATTAATTTAGTTGTAATTCTGATCAAGCAAATAGAGCTTTAGTTCACTTGGAGTTGTTGTACAATTATGAGCTTGCACGTAGTTATATTCAGGCCTGGTTCTACCAATGTAATTGTATTAGAAAGTAGGTTGAGTCGATTCTAATGACGACACTGTTTCAGTCATGAGCTTACACTGTGTAACTAGGGTTAGCTCTATACATAAATTGCAGCGTTCGAACAAATAATTTTCATGGCTATTTATATTCAAAACATTTACGAGCGTCGTGTTACACGTATGTTTTGCAATAGTAGCAGAAATTAATTGTGGATCTCGTACTGCAAGATTTACAGCTAAAATTAATCTGACGCAACGAATTTTGTAGTTTTTACGCCTATATCGAGTGAAATTTAAATATGCACTTAAGAAAATCACAGAATAGCACTCGGTGGTATTTAAAAAATCTATCAGTTTTAAACTTGTCCGTAAAGTTTCAATTAATGCAAAATGAAAAGATCTAAAATGTGCGTTACAAATAGCACTCCCAACTAATGGAAAATTCAACTAAATATTGCAAATTTGCAATTAGTATTGGATTATAATTATGCAATAAAAGTAAAATTGGGAAATTACGTTAGAAGTAAATATATCCTTGATATTGATAAATGAATATTTAATAAGAGCATGTCGTTTAGGAAAGAATATTTTGTTATTTAATATTAATTATATAGGTATTATAGAATTTTTGAAAAAAGCCAATAATTCACCTGAAGGAAAAGAATTGAAAAATTAAAGTCAAATAAAGGTTAAAATTGAAACGTTTTCAAACTTGATGGAGTTAGATGAAAGCTTGAAGGGACGAGAAAGTTGTAATTATATGTTAGTGAAGACTCTTTATCTTCTTTTGCTAGGTAATAATATTTATGCTATTTAGATTATGGACTATTCATTGCTCTTAACTATTTCCTTTTTTGTTAAAGAACAGCGTTTTTAATTTTATTTTGAATTAGTTATATCGTTTCCATTACCAAGTGGTTTTGAATTATCTACTGAACGTTCGTTTCTTACATTCACATCAGCTACTACCTTAGGTATGTAGTTATTTATTTGTCTCCACTTTAAATGTATGTTTTGAATTTGTACAATTTTCTTTCCCAGCTGCAGTAAAGTTGAACAATTGCAGTGTGATGTTACGTTATTGTATACCAAGTAAGTGTTACAAAATTTCTTTCTTTTCGTTAAAACTCTAATTGTAGAATTATTTAATTTTTGTTTGAAGTGGTTTCATACTAATTTTAAAATTACCTTTCTCGTCTTTTCTTCCTAATTTAAACTTATCAGAGTTATAATTTAATGACTTTTCTATTATTACAAGCTTCTTATTTACTTCTGGATTTTTTACAAAAATTTCAATTTATATACATTTTATAACTAAGCCTGTGAACAATTTGGTTTACGGCGAACTAAAAACTCAGCCCAGGAAGTTTCAGAATTAAGCTATGGTTGTTAACCAGCTCATATAACTGAAAGCCTGACAAAATAACTGAATTTTTTTTCCGATTTCCTATAACATTACTAACATTCACATAAAGAATTCTAAAGCTTCTTCTTTTCCTACGTTTTGTTTCTTTTTCCTTATCTCATTTTACGTCTCAGTGTGTTTTTCCTTTTTTTGTGGATTGACTTTTTTAATACCTCACCAACAAATAGAAACACAAAAGTAACTTTTTGCTGCCATATAGAAAAAAGAGTGCATCAAGCAGTTAAAGTGTGCTATTTAGAAGGTTCTTGGAATCCGGAATAACGTTTGCTTATAAAAATAACAGTAACTTCCTATTTATTATTTCAAGAAAGACAATTACCAATTTTGTTAATATTCAGTTAAAAAACTGAGCTTTTCTAACTAAATCGGGATGGTGCTGCACTTTATGACTTTAAGAACAGTTTTTCAGTACTAATCAAGTTAAATAAAGGTTTAAAATACCAGCACTTCAAAGAAGAACAAAACTCTTGCAAGTATGCTTGGAATGTTTCTGATTAAACATAGACTAGTTTTGAACAGTAAAATGTTTGGACATTTGTGTAATGTTAGAAGTTATTCTATGGTAAGATATCTAATTAAAAATTCAATATTTAACTAGAGATTAATGACACTGTAAGTACTGCGTTAAGAGGCACGTTAAACTATTTTATACTAAAACACATTGATTATAATTACTTAATAAGTAAACTATCTATTTTTATAGTTCAATCACAATAAATGTTAATGCCAGTTGTGTGCATATAGAAAAGTCAAAAAATTTTACAACGCCACGGCTTTTTTGGTGTAATCAGAAACAGCATCATCTGTTGTTGAAATAATGTTTGAAATTGTTAGTCTGCATAGCCCAGATAGGGAAAAAATGATGTTCATGTTCCCAGAATATGCTCAAAAGTAAAATAAATAACCACATAAAACTAATTAAAATCAATTGTTCTATATGAAATAATTCAGAGTTGGGAAGGTAGCTAAGCGTATTAAACAGGAGGCCCCAGGGACTATATCGCAAGTGTTTATCAAAATAAAATAAAAATTTTATATTGAAATTATTAGGCTTTAAGACTAAATAATTTAAAACTACAAATGCTAATTATTCAAGATAAACAAAAGAGTTCAAACACTTCAAAAAATAGACATATTCAACAATAATCTGGAAAATTTATAGGCATGTGCTTAAAGCAGCTTGAGAATTTAATAATGCTTTCTTTCTCTACAGGCCACTTACACTTCTTAATTGAAAAAAGATGTATGTTCTGGAATTGAACATATCGGAGAATAAATTAAAATGGAAATCAACAATACAAATTCATAAAAATAAGCGATTTTCCGTATTTTTCAGATTAGGATACGAGTACCATCATTATCAAGACGTTACAAACAATAATTCTGCAAGTTAAACAAATTAGAACGAGATCCCAACTTTGAAGTATGTAAAACGTATATATAACATAAATTGCATCAATGCTTTGTTCGGAAATTGTGAATCTACAGATATGTAATGAAAATTTTTGATTTAATATAATTATTTTATTTTTGTTTATTAACTACATGTTAATGATGCTCCAACAATGAGGTTGAATTATTTTTACTTTTATTTTAGATATGTTTGTTCATTCATAAAAAGTATTTTGCAAGCATACAATTAAAGCAAACAATTAAAAAAGAATTTCTCTCAAAAGACTTCGAAAACAAAGATAAAGCAAAACCCGGAAGTAGTGGCAGATTCTGAAATTCAATCTAGTCCTAGTTACAATTTTATTGTTCTTCTTGGGTTAGATGTATTTAATTTTCATTGTTGTTATTGTTACTATATCTAGTTGTTTTTGTCATTGTTTCATCACTTAATAATTTTATTTGTTAGAAATGTTTGTTGTTGTTTTTGTTTGTACTACTAATCCAGCTTGAAAGAATTTAAAAGTAAACAATTAATTATTACGAAAGCTTCTATATCTTCATGGTCATCACTGCTTGGTTGTCGCGCACCATTTCTGATGGGGGAATTAGAATTGAACGCAAATATTTAATTTTTAGCGTCTGAGTTGGACACTTGCATCTGAAACCCGAATCCTATCACACTAAAGGCAAGGGTTTTAGTAGACAATGATCTGGCACTACAAGCAGTAAGCTTAAAAGTTGCTATAGCGGGTCTTTTGCCAAAAAAAGTTCCATGGATTTAACCAAATATATGCAGCTTTCTTATAATTCTTCGATGTTTTAAAATATTTTTTTAATATCTTTTATTTATGCCATGTTTAGCACCATTTTTTGTTTTCAAATACGAATGTAAACTTTTGCAACTTATCCACTATTTCTCTGTCCCCTATCATTATTTTACGTAAGGATAAGTAGCTTCTTACGACACTTATAATATTCGAACTGTGATAACTTTTAATAATTTTCTATATATTGTAAAAGTTGACATACCTTTCATTTTGCTAAGCAAAATATCTATTGAATTATGTATTACGAAACTAGGCTAATTTATATCAACTGCAATTTCAAAGTTAATTTTTTCTCTATTACATAAAAAATAAAGATATTATGCTCTCATTACATTCGACTCCTTGTGCTAATTAATGCTGAAAATGTGCTCAAAAAACCCCTATTTATTTGCTCGTTTAGCTATAATCAAAGGTATTAACAAACGAATGGACTGTTTAAAAATTTTTAATTGTTAATGACTTATAGTCAGTTCATTCCAACCTTATTGCTATTTTTTTATTTTTGACATAAATCAGTTTTAAACCCATTAAATGTCCAATATATTGCTCTAAATATTTGGCTTAATTATTCTCTGTGTCTTTATTTAACAATATACACGCAGAGATATTGTTAAACAAAAATCAAAATTCTAATCTTAAATTATTTTCACATCTTCTTCCCTTTCGATTTTTAGTAGTGAGATTTGTTGTTAATTTATTTTTTAAATTCCACACAATCCAACATTAAACTCTTGGTAAATATTTTTTTAATTAAATGGATTTTCAAAGAAATTTTCATGCCATTTGGGAACGTAACTTTAGAGGTGCAAGCTGATATCCTTATATTTTCGATGCAGATTTTCTAATGATTTTAATGTTCTTTTTAATTTTACTATTGGTTTGTTTCATCATTGTTTTGTACAATGTGGGGCAAATCTCTTTCCCTAATTTGAAACGCGACGCAGATAATTAAGAAGCTTTGTCTGGAGGGCCCCTCAATAGCCAACATGTGGTGGACAAATAATGACCCTTTTGTGGACACATAATTTGCACTTAGGGCCTCTCTTTCTCAATCCACTATTAATTTGTGGTAGATAATAAACTTCAGAAATACTGGTTTTGTAGTAAGCACCAGAGGGAAAATACCTCGGGGTGGAGAAACACTGCAAGACAAATGCAGTAAGACATTCGTCAGTAGCGTGATAACTCACGAAATATTCATAGATCTCTCTATAGCGAATGTGTTGGTACTTGGTGTGTGGTGAATGAAAGTGTGCTCACTGTCTCTTTTTTTAAAGGGAGACTAATGTTGTGTTACTATCATTTCCTATTTAACAATTTTTCGCATCGAATCTCGATGCACTCCAACTGAAAAATGTTTGGTTCCAACAGAATGCAGTTACAGCCCCCACGGCAAACATTTCGCTACAAGCGCCTAGTCTCTCAAAAAAGTAACGTCGCTTGGCCAGTCCGCTCCGTGCATCTCGCCTGGTGCGACATTTCAAGGCTAAAGTTTAAAAAATAGCACTGTAATCATTCGAGCTTTCCGAAATACTATACGTCAAGAAATTAGGCGTATTCCTCAAGATATATAGGAAAGAGTAATGTAGAACTTTAGAACGCAACTGCAATGATCCATCAAAATTGAGGGACACCGCTTGCCCGATATCCACTTTAAAACAAGTTTCAGTTCTGTAGTTTTACCCGGTACAATTAAATTTTGTATACCTTCTACTATTTTTTTATTTAACATGAAAAACAACGAGAGTTTGGCATCACCCTGTAATTGTATTTTTATTATTTTAAATGATAACAATCTAACACTAGTTACTTGATTATATTTTACCGCTAAATCGTAACCAAAAACTCTTAACTCTTAATTTGCTGACTTAAATTTTGTAACATACCTATATATAAAGATATATTTATTGCCTTGATCCACAATTTATTCAAGGGTAAAACAAATTTCGAAAACGTTTGGGTTTAAATTTTAAATTTCAAAACATTTTTGGAAAGCTTTGACTTTGTATAATTGTGTCATGTATTTTGTTTAACAAAGTACAAATTTCATACTTTGTTAAGCTCAGTTAAACTTGGAAAAAAGTTGTTAAAGCAGGACTTATGACAATCAAACGACAATTTTACATAGTAAAGTACGGTCAAAAAATCGTTCCTTATCACAAGTCATTTGCAAAAATGACGTTCTTAAACAGAGGCCAATTTAGAGATTCTTAATTACTAGGTGTCCTTTTGGGTTTCAACTTCTTAGAAGCGGTTCTTGACTGTACGTAATAAGATACTACTCCAGTGCCCTATTAAAAGTCCTGTTAAGATAAATGTTTAGGGGAGAGGAGCAATAAAATCGATAGATTGGATTGCTCCTCATAATCCAACCGAATGTGTGTAATCCTACATTAAGCACATACTAAAAGGTAAACTTATACCTACTATTAGAAAATTGTGTCAAGGAATTCAGAAGACATTAAATTCAATTTTTGAGAGTATTAAATAATCTCAATTGCTACTAATCATACCGAATGGTTTCTGCCAATCCTTCATTAAAAAAACTAAACATTCAATAGCACACCACTAAAAAGGAATTTTTTTTATACAGCTTATCAAACTTACCATTGACCCAAATTAAGCTTAATTATCTTAGAAGTTACTTGAAAAAGTTAAAGAGCTCGCTACATTAACAGGGGCCCTTAACTTACCCATTCTACTACTTCAATATAATTAATTATGTAGATGAGGCCTGCTTTGTTTACTTATTTAGCAACCCCACAATTAGGAATTTATCAGAGTACTCAAACTATAGACAAACTTCCCCCGACTTGTAACTATGCATTAGTTGCACCCAACTCGCTTCATGCCAGAGTAATTCCGGCTAATAATGCGGCCCGACTTCAAGCTGGGGCCATAAACGCAAATTGGCGTTGCGCCATTTATATCGCTAACGGCTCATAAATAGGTTTTACTGGCGCGCCGAACCGATTAGCGTGCGCTGCAAAGGGTTTTTCAAACACCCATTCGGAAGACAAAACGTAAGCCTGTAAGCCACTTAATCCGCGCTGAATGTTTTGTTGCCGGCTCGAGGGGCGCGAAGCAGCCTTTGAGTAATAAAATATGAGACGCGGAAATAAAAATGTTGGCGCGAAACGGAATTTGTAAAATCGAAATTAGCGCTCCGGCTCACCGGGCGTTCAATTTTTCAGGAGATCGCCGTAATGAGAGAGCTGCAAAAAGCGGAGAGCAAGACTAATTGAAGCTTTCAGCGATATTGAAGCCGAAAGAGAGGTAGGAGATTAATGCACTTTAGAAAACCACTAAATAAATATTAAAGCAAGCATTTCTGTAATAATATTTGATGGGCAGATAAATAATTAGATTAGGACTTCAGCTTTAAAAAATTGGCAATTTTATGTATTAACATACATGGTGAATGCGTTTAAATTATGTAATAGTTGAGTTATGTAGCTATAAAGTAATTTCAATTAACTATTTACTTGTGGATGATATGATTATTATAAACCAAGTTACAGATACCGACATCCTGCTCCTAAATCATTATGAGAGTTCAATTGTTCAATTTCATACGTATAAAATATCCTGTCGGTCACAGATTCTGTTCCTAGTTTATGTTCATCAGTACAAGGTATTTAAAAAGTTTGACCCATACTTCATGAGCATATCAAGATATTTTCTTATTGTCTTCCAGACATTTGTACGGAAAAAATACTTAATTCAACATGCATGAAAAGATTCATAATCTTAAACGCAACTGTTCGACGAATGCTCATAACAGATCGACTTTCTACTATAGGTCCTATTTAATGAATTACCGCCTACATTAACTTGGACTCATTGTTCACATTTAAGACTTTGTCCACAAAAATTGAAATATAAATAGCAAAAACAATTTTATTTAGAGAGACAAAAACTCCATGGTTACATAGAACACTAGGAAAGCTTTGAAATATGGAGCAAGCGATGTTCAAACTTTGAACATGGTTAGAAGTTGATTATTATTTGGAACATATTCTTATCGTACGACCATATTAACTTGGTAACGGGAGTTTCGGAAAATTTCAGTCAGGAAGGCACTTTGTCACGTAAGAAAACATCGTTGCTGCTAGAAAAATACTCCAATTCGCTAAGCATGTTTACAAATAAAAGATATTTGAACAATCCTGCACCAGCGATTCATATAATTCTGCACGATTGCCTCAAGTGAGAAAACTTTGTTCCTTCTAAGTATACCACGCTTTATTCGGCGAACACATGGCGCGACGTATTTCGGGGCGCGGCAAGATGCTCAATAAATTTGACCTCACTAAGTCAACTGCACTGTTACCAGTGAGTGTTGGCTTTATTTCTAAGATGTGCACACTGAAGCTCAAAATAAAAAGATAAATTATTATTCAATAACAAAGGCATTTTAATAGCTAGTATGATTAAATCACCAACTAATCATAACAGAATTAGTTCGACGACTAATTTAGAAGGGTATAGAAGTAGATCGTAAGAGAAAAATAAATTTTAGAGATTGTAAAAATTAAAAGTGTACTGCAACACTTTTGAGGGTAATTTTCCATTAAAGTAAATGTTATGTTCCATTGCCTCGATAGAACTGGGCCAACTAACTACATAGTATTTCTGAAAGATGTACTACTGATTGCGTTGTGTTGGGTGAAAAACCCGCCTAGCTTAATCTTTATATTGATCTAATTCTTGTGCGACTACATAAAAAGTTTTATTTATAAAACTCTTGTGGATCACCAAGTTACGTTACCAACTAAGTTATTTATTACAGTTGATATATCACAAGGCATTCTTGGGGTTTTCAAAAAGTGTACCAAAATTTGCCCTTGCAATGTCTATTAAATTTGGAGGATCTTACTTTTCAATATTATTTATTTATGTATAAAATTCTCTATTTTTACGTAATAAATGCGTATTTGGAGGATCTTACTTTTCAATATTATTTATTTATGTATAAAATTCTCTATTTTTACGTAATAAATGCGATAATTTTGTTACTAGTTATATTAAATGAGAACAAAATCATTGTCCAACATGGGCAAATTAGTCGCAGTAGATGTGGTCTTAATAAAAAGGTGTTTTGCAAGATATTGTCAATATGCGTATACACTGTGAATCTTTCTTTTTAAATCTTGTAATAAAAAAATGTATTGGATACTAAAGATTTCATTTTAGTACATAAAATGACGTAAAAACATATTCAAAATCATCATACTTTATCTTTATCTAGAGCCGTAAACGTTAAGCCACTCGTTTATTGTAAAACGCGTGAATTGTAGACCACGAATTAAAGTACTGAAAATATGTTGTATTATGATCTTGCAGAATTTTCTCAAAACACCCAAGTTGTATTATAAAACGTTTTAAATTTAGAAGTTTTTTATTCTTTCCAAAAATGTCCTACTTATCCATTTTTGTCTTAGTTTATATACATTTTGAAAAGTACATCCATACAGGATACGAAGCCGATCATGACAGAGAATGAGTGATAAGCTCTCAGTACACAACTGACATATAAAATAAAAAAACATTTTAGTTTTTACAGTAGCCAATATTGATTTGCTTCTATCAAAAGATACTTCAAAGGTGCTTAGAGGTCTGCTCTGGTTTCATTCCGCTCGTTCTAATAGTAAAAAAGAGAATAAAAAACTTGTAATGGCTAATAGATTTGCCTTTTGGTTCTTCGTGAAAATAATAATTTTCTCTAAGCTACGTTCACCTAGTTATTATTTTTCTCTGTATTTTACAAGACGATTTAATTCTTTATTGACATTCGAAAGACATTGTTTAGAAGTTTTTTATTGTGTGAGTTTATACTTTGCCGTATTAACACTTTTTGGGACAAAACATAATTCTGCACGCACAATTACAGTTTATACGAAGTTAATTTTTAAGCTATATCTTCTATCATTTTCATTCAAAATAAAACTGTAGCTAGCTAATAGCATTAATCATATTGTTGTAAAATATTTCAAGGCTTTTTGTTTGAAATAGTGCACCAAATGAATCGACTGTCCAAAGAATTATTACAAAATTCGATAGAATTAAATCGGTAATAGATGTAGCATTTTGTGAGTATCAGGGTGGGGCAAAGTCCCGTAAAAATGTTTCTCCTCGATTTTCATTCGTACAAGATTCAACTGACGTAAGAGCTTAAGCTTAATGGCCATTCTCACCATCGGCAATTTGTCAATTGGTTTATAAATCACCATAAAGATTATCTTTAGCTACGAAGCGCAATATTAACTTAAAACAAAATTGTTGCGTTTAGGCTTCAGAAAATCCTCGCAAATGCACCCCAACGAGTTATTGTTTAGTGTATTTTTTAGTCACGTGGCGTGACAGGCCCGTACCTAATTGAAAAATGCTGTAACAGTTTTTTTGGTGAAAATTGGGTAGCATTGATCTAGAACCAATGTAGTTCTAGTAGGATAGCGATATGTGTCGTACAGCTCGAGCAACCGTCGATTTACTGCAGCAACAAGTTTCTAACCACATAATTTCAGAAAATGTAACATATCGTATCTAAAATCCAAGGTCTATACCCGCAATCAACACATAACTTGGAGAACAATTAAGATCTGTAGAAGAACTAATTCGTACAGTAAATGATAGAAATTCCCTTGCTATAATGATCGCCAGCGCCAGAGGCTGGACATGTCACATGAAAGTAAAAGTAAAATATAAAAGTGCTCTTACCATTTAACAGTTTAAAAATATAACAGTCAATCTTGAGTGGTGTCTTAAAGATATTTTGGTCTTAAATTATATAAGAATAATATCACTGTTGACTGGTGGTTTCATCAGGATAAAATCACTTACCTCCCAACATACAACTGGAATAGTTTAAACAGAAAAAAAAACAATTTTCAGAACATTAATTAATTCAAAAGTAATCCAAATTTTAAAGACTTTATTTCCAATATATATATATATATATATATATATACACACTTTTGAGACATTTGACATAATAACTTTTATTGTACATTTAGTCCTTCATTAGTACAATTCGCGATCTACTGAATGAGTAAATTTGAAAAACAGATAGTACGATCGGGAACTAATGGGACTGATTTTTTTGGTCCAAGCAAAGTGGTTAGGGGCGGAGTCTGAAATTAATGGTTGGTGGGGTATGTCAGGGTAACGGTCCGACTCAACTTATTTGAAATTAAGTCTCTGCAGAGTGCGGGCCGCTATTTGAGCGACTTGGAGAGCAATGTCGGTTAAAAATACGCAATAAAATGTTGCATTAAATTCGAAAAATCTCCAAGCAAGGCTACGGAAAGGATGATTTATCGTAGCACAAAGCGTTCAGAAAAAATAGGGAACGTTGAAGATAAGCAACACCCAGGACGCCAATCAACATCTCACACTTCAGACAATATAGCTAAGGTGAAAGCAGTTTTGGACTCTAACTGAGGTCTGAGTGTTAGATTGATAGCAGATGAAGTGGGATTTCCAAAAATCCACTGTGTATAAAATCGCCACGACAGAATCGCAGATGCGGAAAATTTATATTGAATTTATTCCCAAGGTTTTGACTGACTAAAAGAAGAAAAACTGTGTGTCAATTTGCCGCGAGATTTTGAACTGTATGAGAAGTGACCTGATTTTTAGAAATAGTTATAACTGGTGATGATACGCGGGAAATGAAAAGGTAGAACTCTGAGTGGCACACTATCTAGCCTTCTCAACTAAAAAAGACTCGAAATAAGCGTACCAAAAATGAAAGCGATCCTTATTACCTTTTTTAACTTTAAAAATGCTGTCCATAAGAAGTTTGGAACCCCCGAGTAAGCGGTCAACGATGTATGATTCGTCTAACTGCCCGGGCCTGGCCCTGTTCGGCCCATTTCTGTTTTGGCTCAAATTCAGCATGAAAGGGCAGCATTACAGGACTACTACAATGGGCAAGCTCCTGTAATGAGTGTTCTGAAAGCAAATTTAGTTTAAGACTTCATAGCAAGTTATAAAGATTGGCACTGCCGTTAAATGATGTTATTTTAAAGAAAATTAAGTGTATATAAAAGTAACTTCAATTAAACGATTTTCTGGTAATTTCAGACGTACTTTGTGCATTAAAATTTAATGATACAAAGATGCCTTCAAGCCGATGCGCTTAAAATTTAATTGCACAAACAATCTCGAACCGACAATTTCAGACGGAGATGCTTCATGACAGTTTTTGCTAAAGCCTGCTAATGAAAATATTCACTGCGTAATTTATTCTGGCAGCGAACTGGGCCTGAATCTGAAAACTCGTTTTATATTGACAATAGGAATGTTTCAAGGAAAATTCATTTTGAACATGCTATGGGGATAAAACGAGCTGTGAACAGTACGACATAAGCAAAATTCCTAAATGCGGACGAAAACACCATTGATGCGTTAATGAAAAGTTCTGCTTTATTGTTGATATTAAGGCAGCTACTATAGAAGTTTGAAACTATTTAAGATCCAAATGATATTTTCCGGTCGTCAAGTAAAAAACAAAAAAATTGTGAAGATTCCACACCAATAAACAATTTAGAGTAAACAGTTTTTTAAATATTATCTGCAATGTCATCTACATTTCTCGGAACAAACAATTGCATAATAATATTTAAAGGTAAAAAGGGTGTTAATTAAGCTAAAACTGCCAGCTACAGTTTTATCAACGGCACGCCAGTGTAATTTATTAATTAATAATGCAGCAACGCGAGCGAAAACGCACGACACGAAAGCTCTTGGGGCTTGCCCTTTAAAAAATTTTGCCAGCCAAGCTATAAATGTGTAATTTTATAGCGCGTGTACAAATTATTATTTAACCCTATTATTAAATCAGATATAATAATTATTTAAGGTTTTTCTGACAATTTCACAACAAACCATAAAATCGGAATATGCAGCTAAAATAAATACCATGAGTACAGATAACATATTAGCATTTTCTTGCTCTTTATAATTAATTGAAAGAAGTCTTAAGACAAAAAAGCTTGGGAAGTTACTAGGAATCTTCTAACATATACAATAAGGGATTGTAGATGTTCTAGAATAAAACCTTTAACCTGCCTGATATACGAAAAACATCTTGAACAACCAAAACAACAATGAAAGTTGCCCAACAAACTCTACATTTTTATAAAAGCTAGCTAAAATTCTAGAAGAAAATCGTTCTCATGCCTTACCCGTGGATAATACAAGAAGACGCTGCTATATAATTTTTTTTAAATCCGAGTTGAAGAGAAAGGACTTTTTGCATAGAATAGTGAGCGACGACAAAACGAGTGCATTATAACATCCTCAAAAAACAAAAATTGCAGATGATTTCTATTAAACAATGACTGCAAAAATCTACATTGAGAAAATTTCGTAAAACTTACACCTTGTGAGTTAATAAATTTGGATGAAACTATTATTGGAGAACCTCTTCGTCTTTGTACACACAAAATAAAACTCAATAAACCTTTTATGAAAACGATAACGCGATACCATTCATATCAGGAGACTACAAAAATACTTCATTAGAGTTGGAATATTGGTAGTAGACATACTTGCCCATCCTCCTCAGATTTTACTTGTTCCAGTACTTTCATCACTATTTGGGAGATTAAACTTTAAGCCATTCGAAAACGTCAAAATATATCTAGTAGAAACATTAGCGATTCTAAACCAGCGTATTCTTTCTACATAAAATTTGTGGCTTACGCAATTATTGCAAAAATATTGGAAACCCTTTATTGGTTAAAATATATACTGTACTACAGTTAGTTGAAGCTTTAAATGTAGGAATTACAACAAATCTCGATTTATTTCTGTGTATGGTTGGTATAAAAATGTCTGATTACAGTAAATTTTTTGTTTCAGGAAACGCTATACATTACTAGCTCAAAAATGTTTTAAAGAATTTGTTAATAAGGTAGAATGTGACATATATTGCAATGTTCGTTGATTTTGGAAATATGTAAACTAAATAAGAAAGAATAACAATATCACCTTAGTAATGTCTTACGTGATAATGGTATTGACATTGCTGAAACATTTGCAAAATAACGGGTCTTCCAAAAATAACTTCAAAATATTTTTGTATGAAAACCAAACTGTACGGAATAGTTTGGGTTTCTTTATTTTAAGTTTATTTGAGTAGCATGGATTACAATTAAATATGAAAGATCATATCGTTTAAATGTTCACTACGCTTACAAAATTTCGAATGTTTGCTGGCTTATTGGCATAAACTTTACTTTTAAGTAACCTTACAGGCAAAAGTCGAAAGGTGTCAGGTCCCAAGAACTTGGCGGCCAATTCAAATCACCATTCCGTGAGATAACACGCCCAGGGAATCTGTGCATAATAACGCGATGTTTTCTGCTGTTGTGTGGCTTATAGCACCATCTTGTTGGAACTAAGCAGCATCAATGTCAATTCTATTTAGTTGAGGCCATAAACAATTTTTAGTATCGCATCATAACGCTCTGAATTCACTAGAACAGCAAAATGGGACGATAATTCCAGTCTATAGGACGCACCAAACCGTACATTTTTGCGCATAAAGTGGTCGCTTGTGAATCATTTGAAGGTTTTATCCCCCCAAATGCGGCAGTTTTGTTTATTAACTGTACCGTTTAACGTAAAATAAGCTTCATCGCTAAATATAATTTTATGCACGGAAATGTGAATCTGTTGCTCTTTATGCTCACATTCAAGCAACAGAATTTCTGAGATCCCGATGGTGCGACTCTCTCAACCTTTGAATTAGTTGAATTTTGTATGCAAAGCAAGTTTTTGTGTAAAATTCTCCATAAACTGGTTTGAGTAAATCGTAATTCTTGAGATTTCCATTGAATTGATGCTGATGGGTCATTTGAGATACTTTTCCTTACAAAGGGCAACGTTTTCAGTAAAACGTGTAGTTTTTGCTCTCGCTAAATGAAGTTCGTCGTAAACAGATCCATTTTCCTCACATTGTTTCACTAATTTCAAACTGGTTGCAGAAGGAGGATTGAAAGCTCCAAAAAAGTCACAAATTTTGCTATGAGTCTTTTTATAAACAAACCATGTTTTTATAATGCGTTTTTCAACGCGCTGTTCTTGGAAAAGTGGTGCTATCGTTAGATTTATATATGACCCAACTTAGGCCTTTGTATTATTCGTATCTGTTAGAAGTGAAATTCAATCTATAAAGCCGAATAAAAAGAAAAATTTTAAAAGGAGTTAGTAATACTCATTATCTAATACGCGGACGTAGACCCCCTGTTGTCAAAAATGCTGCCTCAATACATCAGACCAACATTAAAACTGTTCCCAAGTCTAGACGGTTCTTTGCTCACGTGCGGCTAACTGCCGGCGGGACCAAAGACCCAGTCTCGCTGTTTTGACCACCTGTACTGCTTTCTTTGCCCGAGGAAGGAGTTTTCAGCTACAATCGACCAAAGGTCTTCTCGTTCAAACAACCTTACAAAGTACAACCTTATAAATATTTATTATAAAAATCAATTATTTCTTCTCGTCATCATGGTAAGTAAAAATTAAGAAATTTACCTATTATTGAAAATTATATATTGGAAAGTTTTAATAGTGGCGTTACAAGATCTTATATAAAGTTTTTTAAAAATTTTAACTAGTTAAATTATAACATATTAATTATAAATTAAATGCTTTGGACGTAGTAGATAATATGTCAAGTTGAACTGAATTTATTTACATGGTCATACTGTTCAAGTAAAAATTCAAAATAATATATTGATACCACTTTCAACTTCCTCGAAAACATTTTTATTCCTATTATATACTTATAATAATACATTCGGATAATGTGAAATACTGCTATTCGCAAACAACCTGAAATTATTCAAATCTATATCATTCTTCTGCATTATAAAATAGGTGTAATGGAATTGTTGCTTGTTCTGATTCAAACTATTTCAAATTAAACGTTAAGAAGTGTTTTGCATTGATGTTTCATAGGATTGAGCACCCTATTCACTTATCATACCTAATACTATGTTGAAGCTATTAATAGACCTGATACTGATGTTAATTATAAACTATTTTTTATCCATCACATTCATTAATTATCAGTAGAGGCTATCAAATGCTGGTATGTGTTCTCAGAAATCCCTGTGCATTTAATAATATTTATACCTTAAAACTTCTGTTCTCTTCGATCATACCATCTATACTAAAATATTTTTCACCTATTTGGTGTTACAAATCAATTCACAAATTAAAAAAAAATCAAAATAGTTTCCTTAAGAAGGTTAGATTTATTCATGGAAATTCGCATGAAAATATGAACTATAGTGAGACTAACTCTTTAAAGCAATTATCATCACTTAATGTCAAACGTATTTGTTGTTATTTAAACTTATAAATTCCTATATGTCCTGTTCTTCTGCCATATGAAGTTTCAACTTCCGTATTTTTATTCTCGTTTATAATTAAATTGGTGCAAATTTACGATTCCACTAACCTAATCTATATTTTATATAATTTCTAATTGAATTAAAAATCAGTTTCAATAATAAATAAATTCATTAGGGAAATATTAGTTTATATTCAGAAGAGCTAAAAATTTATTATACCCGACACTGAGCTATAAAAACTCGTACTTCCTCTGTGCCTAAATAATTGGCCCATTCTTTTATGCTGATTATTGTACATCTCTAATAAATCAAACGATTTTTAACGCATTTGTAAAAACCCTAGTCTAAACGTTGTTCATTTACTCTATCAGACTATTTCTGTTGTCGCTTAAGAAACAGTTTAAAAGTGCAGCAGTTGCTAGTGTCATAAAACGTGACTACAATGGGTAAAAATTTAAGATTAGTTAAGAAACAGAGCAAAACCAGTAAACAGAACCATCAATGCTGCTTTGTACTTTCTATTTAAGCGTTGCAAAAATAAAAAAATTGGACATACTTATAACAGCAATGTAGTTTAAACGCATCACCGTTTCACCACCATGAAAGCAAACAGTAATATAAAAATAAGTAAGTAATGCATTAATGTATGCTAGTTTTTGAAAGAAAATATGTTGCTTAACAAATCTCGAAAACTTAAGATATTCTTCTAACTAAAAGAGGCACACTTAGAACTTTGTTTTGTGCTGTGAATATTTTCGAAACAACACTATGTCGCATATTTAAAAAAGTAAAAATATTTAAATGAATTTCTTTTTCAATGAAAGTGGCATTCACTGATCAAAATGGACTTGCAACATGTAGAACTTGATGGACAATTTATTAGATCATCTGGAAATCAACAAAAGGAAAATTTATATTACAAAAACTACCAAATTGTACAATGTTGGTTTACATGCAAGATAAATACCAAGAATGCAAAAGTAGATTTATAAAACAATCTATATTTAGGATTATAATGGCAAGATCAAGGCGTTCAGAAATCAGAATTTTGGTACATACTTAGCCAATATATATGCAAAACCGATAAAACGAGCTTCTACGAATAGTTTACGATACAAAAGCTGTTGAATTGGTTAATAAAACGAAAATTACATTAAAGAAACAGTGCAGACTTACACTTAACAATTGAAGATGAAAATATAATTGTGTAAGTTTGTAAAAATAAATTAAATTCATAGCTAAAACGTAAACTATCAAATGGCCTAAATTAAATATGCCTGGCTTAGGATTTTTAAGTCCTTGTAATCCTTGCAACATTAATTAGAAACATCAATTGTTGGTAAATTAATAGAAGCAGCCAAAACAATCTCTAATTGTATACAATGAGGAAAGCTAAATTTTCCATGCGTTACAAATGTATATGGAAAACGTGTCCTCTGAATGTAATCGCTACAAAATTATACATACGAATAAAGAGAAACTCGGACTGGAAAGCTGCCTTCTAATTAACCCCACATGTAAATCTAAACAATGGCTTATAAGGTACGTCTGAACAGTAGTGAAATTGATTCTCTTGGTCCAAGTTCGGGCTTCAAGCAAATGGTCCGATAGCTTATTTGCATTTAAGTCTCTAGAGTGCGCATCCTTGAGAATAATAATATTAAGTGTAAACATATCCTATATTCCACGAATTTTCTAGGACCAGAATCACTACTTTCCGGGCTTATCAGGTAAAACTTTTGGTTGAACTTAAATGTCCTATCTCCTTAACGTAAATAAAATTACTTTCTAAAGTAGCCTTGTTTCTGTCCATTTTGTATGAATGTGACAATTATTTTGTAATAAAATTCAAACCTTAAATGTGGCAACGATTTCGGGACAGGGGAAAAGTAAAATATTCGCAAACAGACGCTGTATGACAATGATAAAGCTGCAGATGCTCGAGGAAGAGCGTTTAACGTGAACATAAATCTCATAACATGAACTTCTGTGTTATTCCATGCAGTTTGCTTACATTATTTAAATCACATATTGAAATTCTAGCTTGGGGCTTCAATTTATTATAAAAAGCTTTTGTAGTTTCGTAGTAGCTTAAATGTAATTCAACAGATAGTGGATTAACATGCATCTAGCAATTAGAACGCGCTGTTTTGCAATTTGCAATCAAAACAAACCACGTTTTAGGAAACCACACAATAACGTTATGCTTTATATATACTAAATTAGTTAATTACTTAAAGAGACTACGGCAACTAACTAAAGAAGGTTGTCTTGTAGATCAATTGAAAATGAACGTTGCTGTAGAAAATTCCGTTATTTGTGAAATGCGTGCAGTAATACGATTCTTATGTGGAAAAAACTTTCGGCGACTCACGAAATATGTAATATTATGGACCAAACGTGATGAGTCGCAGCTGTCGTACAACAATGAGGCAAGATGTGGCCACTCAACTGTAGTCAGCGATGAACTTGTGTAAGAAATTGACAACAAGGTCCGATATGACCTGCGTATCACCGCTTTGGCGATGGCACTACGCTTTAAGATGCTATTTGAAGGTGGCTTCATTTCCAAGAGAAAGAGTTTTTTTGTAGAATGAATGTAAAATCTTGTAGACAGTTACGGTATGTGTCAAAATTTGCGTGGCAATTATGTCGAAAAATAACGTACTTTTGTAGGTCATAAAGTGTATAACAAAGTTTCTCTACCTAGGTATGTCCTTCATTGATATTCAAACGGAATTTTCTTTCCGAATTGACCTAGCATACTAATTAAAACAAATTGCATAGGTGTCGAAAGCACAATACAAACAAAATAAGAATAAAAATTGCGCAATCTTACTAACAAAAACATTTACTCAATTTAGTTAGTATCACTCATTATATAATTATTATGTTAAAAATTGTTATTAATCTGACATTTAGGGTGACGAGCTTTAATCTGGTAAATGTTCGGCTTTAATGTTTGCAAGATTAAAAATTTTTTGTGCTTCTGCAATGGGTACCGAGTATGACAAGATCATTCAGAGACAACTAAGCTTTATTTGTAATCTATTCTATTATATAATATAGCAAAAGCTTACATAATACAAATTTCGTATATAAGTGAGCAAGATAATAAATGAGAGCAACAATGGCGGGTAAAACACGCAAGCCGTAGTGCACGAACCCTAAACTTATCGCTATCTCCTTGAAATTGTTGATAGTAATATTCTTTAAATAAATAAAAAAAAACTTCCACACCATTAGCTGTAGAAAACTACAGCTTATGATGATAATGATGATTATGTGAATAATATAATATGTAACCCAATAACATTTTACTTAATTAAAATAATTTATGACTAAAAATTTTATATGATGATATTTCTTAATGTTCAGTTTGTAATATAACTTTCTTTGTTAATCTTTAAATCGTGTAAAATGGGTGCAATTTAAACACAGAAAACAACAAGTTTATATGTCTTTGCTTTTTACATTTTTAAGCGGCTTTATATAACCCTCTAGCACTACATGAAAGGTAAATTAGAATTATTTAGGATATGTGTAAAGATAAGAGTAGAACGCCACGGAATGCCTCCATGTGACGATACTGGAAAACGGCGAAATAAAGGTAGTAAATCATTCGTCCAGAACTGCGATTACAATTCTAAATAAAGTGAAAAAGCACTGAAGCAAACAATCATGAGTAGCGATAGACGGTGTGCTTTTTTGGAGAAAGGAGACGAGACGACTGCTTCCAACATCCATACAAAATGCATATCTGGGTGTAGCAGCTCACTATTAGGTTGCAGAACTGTGTTTTGCTAGATATCGGAATTCAAAGGTGGTAAAAACTGTGCTCAGAAACATGTATCAAGCATGTGTGCGCATTAAGAACAACTGGCGAAAGTAAAACCTTGCATACCATCGTCCATAAAGTTATAAAAAAATATCTCTGAACTCCGCAAAATCAACAGCATATGGCAGCACCCTGGCAGTTATTGCAGCTGCACATTTTGGATCCGAAGATGTTTTTTAAGTGCCTAATCACAAAAACGACTTAAGAGACATGGTACAAGACGTAGAAAAAACACCAGTCTGTAAAATGGCAGCACACTGGAAACCCTTGTTCTAAGAAGCCACGGCCATGATCGAGATTATTTATTCCCAAACAAGTGGAAATTGTCTTTCGGAATCAGGGAAGGATTCTGTTCCTCGTAAAAGAATTACCAGTAAGCGGCACTTCAAGTCACTGAAGTAACTCTCAGGCAATGTGTAGTAAGGTTTCCTCCAATGGAAAGCTTCAATTGACTGTCCACAATTAATGCCGTGGCTCAGACGATGGTTCGCAGCAGTTTTACAGAAACTAACAACATGATGGTAAAAGTATATGGGCATTAAACTCACTTCTTTTTAATAAAAAATTAGTGGAAAGAAAGCATGTCTTTATTGAACGCCCCAAGTATAAGTATACCAACATTAGTAGCTTAAATGTAGTGTACAAATTTAAATAATAATGCCTATACCTTCCTTATAAATGTGCAGCGGTATAACAATAATACAAGAATATAATAGATACTGGTATACTTCGTCTGTTTTCCACATATTTATTTGAATAAACTAAATAATCATTTTTCCAATTCCTTTGCAGAGACCTTCGTTATATGACAAAAGTTTGATGTTTTAGTTTTTTATAGAACTAAAATGGAAATTGTCCGTTTTAAGTTCTATATATTTTCAATTACAAAAATCTTGGTCTGGTTGGTAACATGTGGTTAGTTAAATTTGACGAGCGGTACATCGATTAGTTATGTCGACAAAAAAGGTCTCGTTAGAAACAGCTTTCCTAGAAACACAAAAACAGTCATAGTATAAGGTAATTAATTTCAATGCCTTGATTGCCTAAAAGTATAAAACATAAGAATAGAATCAACTGAAGGTATATATAACGTAATAAATAAAAAAAGCACTCAAACCTAATTGGTGATTACAGTTAACATAAATTAGGAATAAAGAGTTTTCTGTGCAGTAATCATGTGGTTTGTGTTCATTAACAAAGCAGGAAAAAGTAAGTGTGGTTTCTATTCATTATACTTGATGTAAGCCACAACCAACAAAATGTCGACCCAAAGGGAAAAGCGAAGAACTATTGTGGGTAGCTGAGGTGATCTTGATGTGCTAACTGAGAATTTAATTCGAAAACCTTTATCAAGGATCTTTTGACATTCCATGGCGGTATAAACAGTCATTTGTAAAGAACTACGTGAATTCCTAAAAGCGACAATTTCATACAAATACAACTAAAGTGGCCTCCTTTTAGAAGATCCTTTCCTTGTTGCTCAAATAATAAAAAATTAAATTTAAATAAAATTGAATTAAAATCTAACTTTAAATAACTATCGCTTTTGTTACCACTCTATAGAATCAATAACACCGATGAAAAAAAATTGATTAAACACTTTTCTCCATAATATTTATTGAGACAATCGAAATAATAATCAACGAAGCACTTAACAAAATTAAAAACCAAATAACCACAAAAGTGTAAAAATAAACACGGAAAAAGTATGGCTGCTACTATAATCAGCAGAAAAAAATACTCATAAAGTTGTCTTGTTTAATCTAATTATAAGATATCTAAATATGTAACAAACTTCTACTGCAACAAACGGGTGAAAATTGATCAATAGACAGAAACCGACATTCAGCAATGTTTATCATGAGAAACTATAAAAAATAATTAATACTAAATTTTTTGTTAAATAAATAGAGAAAATTAAGATAAGACAACGTGCGGAGTTACTGTTGATACGAAACGTTTTTGCGAAACATACATAAAATAGAAAAATAAAGCAGACTTACTCAAGTCCTTGCTCGGAAAAGATTTCGCTGATATCCGAATCACTTCTAGGCAAAACGAGTTTAGGCAAAATCATGGCTTTCTTCCTCCTGGTCTTGAGGGTGATCTGAGACAAGTGGAACAAGTCCTGGCCCCTGTGCGGCGAATGCGGCGAGAGAATCGTCAGTCTTCTATCTCCAGGACTGAGGCTCAGGTATCCAGTCGGGGGCGGCAGGCTGAGGTGCTGAGGCACCTTCATCCTGCCAGACCAGAGCCCCCGGCGCTTCTCGGCGCTGATGGCCTCCTCGGAGCAAGCCAGCACGGATCCCTCGCCGCTAATGGCATGCCGCTTCAGCTTCATCTCCCTTTCCAGGCTCTCCAGCGACTTCGTCTCCACGCTATCGGATATGTAGCGCCGCATATCCCTCTCGCTGGCCGAGTGGTATGTCCTGGAGGAAGCCCGCAGGCTCTCCATGCTCCTGGTGGTTTCCGTCCGAATCCCAGCGGTCAGAAACTGCCCTTTCGCCTGCTTATCGACTTCGTAGTCTTCCTGGGAGGAGCTGGAGTGCGGCGACTTGCTAAGCAGAGGGGAGTATCTAGGGGAGGAGGAGAAGCGGTGCGACGTCGAGTCCTCGCTCTCCAAGGAGTCGCCGCTGGCCTGGTGGGTCACGATCTGGCACTGGGGCAGAACTTCAGAGGACGCGTCGCGCTCGATGGTAGTCGAGGAGGACGCCGTCAGGGACACGGAGACGCTTTTTTGCGTAAGGGTCATCGTCGAGGAGGTCTTCGATGCGGAGGGGGTGACTTCGTCGTCCTCTTCCTCCATCGCGATCGCCGTATCGTGGAGCTATCGAATTAAAGTGCTAAGTCGGTAACGCGATTTGCGGCGGTGCCGTAAATACCAGGCTTTGATTCTATCTAAGGCTGAGCTATTTTTATGTCCGCCGCGTGTGGCCGCGATATATTGCCCTCGGTTTACTGTCAACAGTAAACGCGATCCCGCAATGCCCGCCGCTATTTTTTCCGCTGAAAGCAGCTAATGGCGCAATTTATGTCAAGTGTGGGCCTACGTGGGACAGCGTAGAGGAAAACCAATTTTAAACCCCAGCCGGCAATTGCACGACAACTGGAAAATTGTATTCCCCTGCGTTTAAAGCTTCACGAAAAACACGGACTACTGCCTGAAGGGGAAAGGCTTTGCATGTGATTTTCTTTTAGCACAAAAAAGCTTTGTTAAAAAATAGCAATATCAGATAAAGTATTTATTTTATGATTGATTTAAATATTAATAATAATTATAAAGGACAGATTGTACTTAGATTTAATAACAAATTTAAGCTATCACAAACATTTTGAAATTTATTATCTGACTAAAATTTAATTGAAATTGGCGAAAGTTATTTTTGTAGCCTTGCTAAATGCAGTGGTAAAACTTTGGGAATACTTCACATTTCACATTAAATTTTATATCAAATTTAAAACCCCGCTTTCGAGCTTTTGTATATGTTGCTGCACTCCTCTGGAAATGATTAAAAATAATGTATTTTGAGATGTTGTTATTACACATACAGACATGTTTGTTTGCTTAAATTATACAACAAAAACGAAGTTGCGCCCGACTTGCAAACGGTTATTTTTTATGTATATGTTTCGCGTCTGCAATGGATACATCATCTGCCTATCGTAAGATGTTCTATGCAAAATAACTTTATCTGGGCTAAATATAGCAACATTTTGTTGGTGCAATATTCTAATAAATCTAAACAATTGTAACATGCAGTGTTGATGGAATCGTAAAAAATGATTACGACTACATACGTATAATAATAATACCTTAATGACAATTGCGTCCTGTTTGCATTTATTTATGTCGTGTCTAAACACATCGCAAAGTCTACCAAAGACCACCAGAAAAGCCATATTGAACTGGGTTTTAGAGAATATCTGATTTTTGTAAAAAAAAAACTCATGTTGAGCAATAAAGCTCGTTTTTCTTTAAATGGTTTTGTGAATAGTCAAAACTGTCCTATCTGGGGTAGTAAATCTATGTGTTATTCACTAAATACCATTGCATCCAGAAAAATGCAGTTTGCTGTGCATTGTAATCAGTAGTAGTTATTGGGCTCTACTTTTTTTAGGCTAAAGCTTGCAATGCTGTTACTGTCAATGGTGTATGCCATGGGGAGATGTTAAACCACCTTTTTTAATGAAACCAACGATTTGAACTTGAATGGTGTGACATTGGTTGGCCACCGCAGTTTTTAGATCTAACCCCGTTAGATTATTTCCTCTGCAGCTATTGAAAAAAAGGACTATACAACAAACTTGTTACGATTCCAGAGCCAAAAGAAAACATCAGGCTTGTAATTGTTAAAACAGAGCCACATTTATGGTAAGCATTATAGAAAACTTTGCTAAAAGAATAGTCACACGTTAGTGGAGTTGATATCATGTATCATTCGTAACTGCCAATTCCATACTTTACATTGATAGCAATAAGATTCGGATCATTCCAATATTTTGTATTTTATTCAGGAAAAACTTCTTAAAATGCAATATAGGTCACCCTATATGAAGCCTGAGTGGAAAATAATTTTTTAAATATTTTGGTAACATAATTTTTAGCTTTACGTCCAAAGTAGAGAATTAAAGTGTTAAAAATATATTTTAAAAAATTCATTTAAACTTCAAATATTTAACATTTGTGAGCTTCATCATTCATTTCTTCCCAAACAAAAAATAACATTAACGTAGCTTTTAATTACATTTACTTTAGACCGGCACAATATTAAAAAATCCAGAGCGCTGAATGAACTGCAGCTGTTACATGTATGAATTTGAATTTGGGTTACTGTTTACCACGTGTGGTATTTTATTTGTTATTCAGGTTTACTGAAGCGCGCAGTGCTGCATGCCTTAGGATTTTGCTTTCAATAAGGGGCAATCGTTTAGTTTAGATTGGCCACTGGCGTCTCCTAATGTCGTATTAGTAGAGCGCCTATGGTACCGCTGTCACAATTAAAATTCAATTATACACCCGCTTTAAGACTCGATCAAATAAAAATTTGGTGTCACTCGCATCACCCTCTTCTGAGTACAATGACAAAGTCCTCATTGGTGCGTTCAGTTTAATAATTAATTAATTTGCATTATCAATAAATAAAAAGATGTACAGCTAGATTTCTCTCAGCGGATAGTCCTTTAGTACAAACACCACTCTTAGCAAACGATTGCTTTATACTGGCTAAAAATATAGAAACTCCGCCGTAACCAGTTCCAACCCGACTGATGAAGGAGGAGAGCAAAGGGTTAGTAAACATGCCTTAACAAAGTATACTTATGTCGCTATACAAACTCTCATAGGAACAGATTATTTGGTAAACTAACAAGTTCATTTCGGAATAAAGCAAGCGACACCAAGTGCCTGGCACCTTAAAACTGAAACCACGCGACTAAGGGAGACCACCTGAACCTGAACCAACAGAAAAACAAGCAAGGCAAGTTGTCTGCAGATGACAGCCCCATTATTAAACTATTCATCTACAGACTGGTATTCTGTGCTGGAGAACTTTAGTGTATTCGAATTATGCACAAAACAACCCGAATAAATTCACTAGAGAACATACAAAAATAAACGATTTGGTATCAACAATAGAACTGAAAAATTAAAGAAACAAAAATTGCTGTCATAACAAAACAAAAAAAATTTAAATGCACTCAATATTTAGACGATTATAATATGGTTTATAGCGGAAATCACAAAATAAACGTGTATAATGTGAAATAGCAGTACTTGTAAGTGACAAATGAAAAAATAACCTCTACATATATAGATAAAAGAATAATGACTAGAGGCTTTAAAAGTGACAGAGGAAGATAAACGAAAAATGATACGATTAACTAGAAGAAAAAGAAAAGACCACGTCTGAATGTGTGGAGATTTAAACGCCCAAGTAGGAAATTTGCCAATACCTGAAATGGTGGTAACTTTTCCAGATCACACAATAAATGACAACGGGGAAAAACTGTGATAATTTGCTACATTTTACATTTTTAAAATAAATTTTTCCGAAAAAAAATTTATGAAATATTTATGGGATGCAAGACGTCAAAGGTTTGTTATAGATTGCATAATGTAGAAAACATGCAGCTTCAAATACTCGCCTCTCGGAACCTACTACGGTATTATCTTTAAGGGGACAGTGGGCATTATTCAGTTTTAATGTATTTGAAAAACTCAATACCCAAAAAACTCAGACATGCAAAATTACTATAAATAAAAATGAAATAATGTATTTATACTGCGAAATATGACGGGTGAAAATGTGCCATCTGAAAAGTCGTGGAAAGATAGAAGCGTCTAGCAAGACGTGTCGATTTTAGAACTAATATCAAGACGAACACAAAAGTTATCCTACCCAATAAATGCAAACAACTGGAATGTTTCAAAAGGTAGCTGTTTGATTAGTGCAATTTAAGTTTAAAACTGCGGACGAGAAACAGTGTCAGATAATCAAAGTATAATAAAAATAGTTATAAAGAACAAATAAAGCATTGAAAAAGTATTTTTCTGTTCTCTTTCTACTAGTATGCTTTTTATAAAGTTTGTTTCAGAAAAGGTTTTTTTTATCAAAATTGCATTCGAATGCCGACAGAAAAACACGAACAGTCACATAGAATGATTAAGACACCTCGCCTAAAACCGGAACATTCATTATTTCAAGCTAATAAACGTTAAGCTTGCACTTTTCCCCAAAAAATATTTCAGTCCAACGACCAAAACGTTATAAATTTGAATATTGCCAGACTATTTTGCAACGTGCTCTTGCTAATTAAAGGTTAATCAAAACTGCTCAAAATTTATCAGAACGTTCTGAGAAAAGCTGTCAGGTGGATTTAATAAACGCAAAGTAATGATAAAAAGCTTTCTATTTAATAAGTAAGCATATTGATATCAATGAGTTAGGTAAAGTATTATAAGATTGTCCCATAATTAATAAGGTGGTCATGACAGCAGCTAAATTGCGTACGAACTCTTCGACACCATCTCTCTCTCTCTCTCTCTCTATCCAGCGTTTGTTGTCCATAGGTGAACATACGCCTTCTCCATTTCCCTCCATTTGTTTCTATCCTGTGCTACGTTCATCCATCCCCTTCCTGCCACTTTCTGATTTATCGTACCATCTTAGTATGGGCCTTCCTGGGTTTCGTTTTCTCCCCATGGTTTCCATTCAGTCGTTTTCTTGTCCATTTCTTCTTCTCCATCCTGCGCTATATGTCCTGACCATCTCCACTTTGCTTGTATTATTTTGTTTTTGACATCTTTGCTTGGTTCGTTCTAATTCATTTTATCGACTTTTGTCTATCAGTTTTATGTTGAGGATCGCTCTTTCCATGTGTCGTTGGGTAGTTTGCATCTTACTCATGGTCTTCTTTGTCATTGCCCATGTTTCAACTCCGTATAGCAAGACTGGTATTACACATTGGTTTAATAGTTTTATCTTCATGTGTATCTTAAACTTTTCTTTACTCTAATATATGTTTCAATCTTCCTAGGTTGTCCATGAGTCTAATACGTCTATTTACATCTGCCGTTTGCATTTTCCTGTCCACTCGCAGGTTTTGTCCCAGGTATATATTTGCAGCATCATTGTTGTTAAATTTCTGCCCTCAAAATGATTCTTTTAATAGTCTAAATAAACGGTAAGCGCATGACAAGTATGGACTGGTAGGATATTCCAATTTAATCTAAAGCCCTCAATTTTTGTCAAATTTTGATAGTTGTATGGGACTGGGCGTAAACAAGGACAAGCTTATTGCGTCTTACGAAGAAATTTGAGCAAATGTTAGTCGCAGGTAATACTCAAGAACACAGTGAACAATGTGAATATCCTCCCCAGCACGCTTACTTTCGGCTGGCAGCTGTAACTTTGATTTTTAACTGCTTCTGATTCTCAAAAAATTGTTTATGCTACTTTTAAATTTTGAGCGTTTTGTCCCAAACCTGCTTAAATTTTCTTAAATTTAAGACGGTTGCATTGGTAATACACCACTATACAACGGATGTGTGTCCCCTACGGGGGGAATTCCATACAGACATCTCCACCTACGATGATCATAACCCGCGCTTTTTCATTTATCAATTTAATAACAAAAATGTCTAAAGCACACACATTTTAAATTTATTTTCTCACAAATATTATTAATAATTACTTATATAAAACAAATTAACATTTTATTTAAAACGAATTAAAATTTTGTTAGGTTCTGTATAAAACAAGTTCACTATAACTTTAAATACAGGAATCTCACAAACATATTTTTATTTAATATATTATTACTCCGTAAAAAGGACGTAAGGTTGAAAAGCACGTATTTGAAATAAGGAAGCCCTTTAATATTAATAGGCAGCATCCTTGGAAAAAGCTAAACATTATAAAAACTATGTAAGCAAAAAAAAATTTTGTTAGAAGGGAGCTATAAAAATAACGAATGGCCCTTGTCAAACAAACTTTTTTTGAGGCGAGCTTCGCCTTTGCGTAGTAGAAATAAGCTTACTAGCTTACTAGGTAAAAATGCCAAGAAAATTAATGCAACGCTTAGCAGCTTCTAGTTAGCTCTTCAATAATCTGTTAATTACGCGTCAAGAATTTTAAATATTTTCGTGCGACCAAAATTTTATAAAAGCATTACAAAAAAAACTAATGGAGCAATAAAAGTTTAATATTTCAATATTACTTTGTTCTTAAGTTTTGGGTAGTTTTGCCCTTTCAATTTTTACATTACCGTTTTTGGTGTCGAAGTTGCAATAAATTGATTATATACACATAGTTAATCTCGTTTAGGTAGTATTGCACATGTCGATTACTTTTTCCTATTCAAGGCAATTTTTCTTGCTCCGTTCCACTCCTAGTTAAAATTGTCGCAACATACTTGTTTCCAGATGCTGGAGGACGACTTCTCGGTTTGTTTCTTTCGCTTTTACTTCCTGTACTCTCTTATAAACTCTACTCATTATTCATTCTTTATAGATGTTCTAGCCATCTTAGTTGATGATGTTCTATGACTTTGAAAGGGGTGTTTGTTTGATCTGTATCTAATATCTGACTCTGACGAGCTTTATAACTCTAATTATTCTAAGAGCATACGTAGTGTGTCTAAAAAGTTCTGCAAATGCTCTATATCTCAACGGTCGCATTACATTACATTGCTTACTTTTAGTAGAGGGTCAAGCTGGCAGCCAAAGTTAATCTGATGGTGGCAGTCTAACGTTGTCAGTGTGAGTCATACTGTCACAGTGCAACGGAACAAAGTTTTGCTACAGAATGGGGAGAACAAAGAAAGAGACGCATGCAATGTTAGTGGGGCAGAAGCTGTAAACAGAAAATGTGTAATGCTTTCGCGATGGAAAGAAACAACTGAGGATGAGCCACCTTCGAGTCGGCCGTCGACAAGCAGGAGCCCAGACTTGATTGAGAGAATACGACACATGCTAGCACAAGCTAGCCGAGCAACTCTACTATTGATTTTAGAGGAATTTAAATTAACAAGAACACTGTGCACACAATCGACTGTGAAGATTTGAGTAAGCGTAAGATCTGTTCCCGGTTTCTGCCACACAGAGTGACAGACGACCAGAAAGCAAAAGGGATGGAAACCTCAGCATGGCGTAATTGTTCTCGATCATCCGCCGTACTTTGATATATAACAAGATACACTGTGCACACAATCGACTGTGAAGATTTGAAGTAACGCGTAAGATCTAAGTTCCCGGTTTCCTACACAGATGACTTGACTGGAGTTTTCAGAAATTTTATGAACGTAAAAGTGGATGTGAAACCTCTGAAGGCAATGGGTAATTTGTTCTCGATCATCCGCCGTACTCCCCTGATAGGGCGCATACGGATTACTTTCTGCACGTTTTGAAGACGTGTTGGCCATCTAAGCACGATTCCTAAAGATGACTTGCTGGGAGTTTTCAAAAATTTTATGAACGTTGCCAAAAGTGTGTTGTGTTGCAAGGCAATTACTTTGAAGGACAATAAATGTAATTTGTTTACATTCTTTGTTTTCTTTGTTCTTTTTGTCTTTGATACCATTCAACGAACTTTTAGACAGACCACGTATTTCGGTCTGTTTGTCAACACCCAATTTCCAGAGCTGCAGCATATAGTTGTGACATTTTTTTTCTGTGAAATTATTTCGTACTTATTAAAAGCTTTTAATATTTTTGATTCTTAAGTTTACATGCTATATTTGACCCATCTGGGTGCGGCCTTTAACCAACCCAGATAACTGAACCGATCCGCATCGTATCGTGGCCAGTGCGGCTTTGATATCTGCCGCCACGTTTTGACTATCGCACACAAAACCGCATATGGGCTTTTGCTCAGTTCGGTTGATATCGAGTCTGCATCACGCCGGCCGTTTAAGGGACGATTTGGGCTTTAGCGTTTTACTTTTCAAAACGGACCGTACTTAGTTCCCCACACGCACCCGGGGGCACGGTTATTTACACGCCTGCCTCTCCACCATCACAGCTTATTATCTAGCCAATACGTTTGTAGCATTTAATTTGTGGTAACTGCTCGTTTTCCAAAATTATTGAAATATTTCTCTTTTTACTACCAATTGCCATTACACCGTTTTCTCACTATCAAACATCAACCGTTTTCTTTCTTGTAACTACCTCTCTGATTTTGTTATAATAACTAACTCATCCACCTACATAACTTCCGACACCAAAACACTTTCCAAGTTACTATACCTAAGATACTGGTTTTAACACTCTACCCTAACTTACGTCTTTGTAGTGTTTCTGTAAAAACTTTCAATTGCTAACACTAAATTCTTACCCACTTTATTTTCTATAAGTACTTCTTAAATTTTCTTCTACATAAAGAATCAAAAGCTCTTTATATGTCTATAAAAGAAATTATCATTTCCTTGTCACATTATATCGTTTTTTCTATTACTTGTTTTAAAATAAAAATACAATTTCTTCCCCAAAACCTGTTTTAAGTACATTTTAAGATTTTAAATTTTTGCTCCAACACTCTTATAGACTTTACTTATCATACTTATCAGCAAAATGACCCTATAATTATTATAGTTGCTTTGTCGCCTTTCTTATACAAAAGTAAAATTATTGACACTCCCGATCAGATGGTATTTGTTTTGTTTCCATGCTATGAAGTGAAATTATACCTGCGCCACTTATTGATTTTAACATTTCAGCTATGACATTATCATGACTAGAAGCTTTATTGTTTTCTAATGTTCTGTTACATAAAAACTGTAGTTCAGTTAGGTAAATGCGTGAGCCTCAAACTGGAAACTTCGTTAAATGAAGTAATTTCTTTCATTTTAGGGATATATTGATTTTTATGTTCTTTTAGGGCGTACAGAGATTTTATTTATACGGATTTTTTTATCAAGTAATTTGCACTTGTTTCTGAATAAATTTATGTCGAAAAACAGCTTTTTGAGGTAAAATACAATTGAGATTCACCTGAATTGAACTTACATATGTATAGAATAATTAAACAGGCATAATTTATCATTTCCGTCAATCTTGAACGTAAAATAATGTAAACCCTACGATACATGTTAACCAGTTTTACAAGTGTTTTTATAAATTTTTTTTTCAGGGAAAAGCAAACTCATTTTCCGATTGAAAGTTGTGACACTTTTTAAAATAGCCCTTTCTTCCTACAATGAGGTCGAAATAGGTACAAGTCTGGCCTCTTTTTAGTTTGTACAATCTTTTCAATTCAGTTAGATGATTTCCTATGGCCAACACGCTTTTCGAAAACTTTCAAATATTTTTTTGTTTTGTTTGACATTTTAGAGTTTGATTAATTTTGAATTTTGGTCATCGACGTAAAAATATTTTTACTAACGATTCGAATTATTTTTAAATTACGCATATCTTCAGAACCAAAAGCCATGATAAATATAATTAAAACAGATCAATGAGCAAAATTTATGCAGTTTTGCAATTAAAAACTAGACAAATCAAATTTATAGTCAGATTTTTCGTTTTGTGTAAGGAAATAATAAAATTAAGTATCGTTAAAGTTTACTTGGTAATATTATGAGCTAACTGACTTCTTAGAGAATATTTGAATTTTTGTCTACGTGCCAACTACGTTTATTAAAATATGTCACAACTACATGAGATGTGATCACAAAATCATAATCAAATAGTCACAAAATTGTATGTTGGACTGGCTGATCGGTTATTCAACGCATATCATGAAGCGCATGAGTCTAGTAATACTGCACAAAACAATACAGAAAAATACAAATTTAAAATTTTAATCAAATACAAAACAATTTAAAAAATTTAAAATACGTTTTATAAAAATAACTATATAACTACAGGGTGGCGCGTAAACAGGGGACCATTTAAAATAAAAATTTGGGGTATTAAAAAAAGAATAATACGAAATATTCATAAAGAGCTAAATTTTTACGATCTGAAAATTACATTAGTCAAATGTCTTCCATTTTTGACCACGCACTCCTCTATTATGTTGATCAAATTTTGTGCCACCTGCTTCAGTAGCTCGGTAGGAATCGCATCAATTTTCTGACGTATTATCCCCTTTAATTCACCAATCGTGTGAATTCTGTGGGAGAAAACTTTAGCTTTGAGGTAACCCCACACGAAGAAATCGCACGCAGTTAAATCAGGTGACCTTGGCGGCCCTATTCAACGTCACCAAATCGAGAAATTACGCGATTCTCGAAAACTGCGCGAACAGCGGCTATGGAGGCTCGAGCAGTGTGGGAAGTGGCGCCATCTTGTTGAAACCAAGTGTTTTTATCCACGGGGTAGTTCCATCTCAAGTTTTTGGGTGAGGAAATTTTCAATAATTGTCACATATCGTGAGGAATTGACAGTTACTGCGTTACCCGCATCATCCTCAAAGGACAGATTATTCCTTGCAAAAAAATGGCGCGCCAAACCGTAACTTGTTGGCTGTGTACCAATATCGGCAGTTTTGTTTATTTACACTCCCATCTGACATCCATAAGTTTTCCACGAAAGTGCAGTAATCTCTAAAAACTTTTCTACAAATGATAATCTTTCTGCGTAATCAGTGGGCAGCAACTGCTGAACAATTTGAATTTTATAGGTGTGAAAGTTAAGTTACTGCACAAAATTCGGCCGGCGGAACGACGAGACAGTCCAAGGGTTTGCGCGGTGCGGGCTTTGCAAAAAAGCGCCTCTCACAGCTGCCACTGTCTCGCAGGTCTTCAGTTCAAAGCAAAACTTGTTTCTTCAAAGTGTGAAACCCACAAGCCGATTGCATTATGAGATGGAATTCGTTCGGTAGCACAAAGATGAAAATGCCCGTTCCACAGCTACGAGACTACCGTTTAAAGTGTAATACGCTTTGATAGCGAAAGTGCGTTGTGGGCCGGTCCAACGCTCCATGACAACTAACTTTAGGTTTCGATGGATAGGAACAGGAGACCGGAGGGGGGTTTCCCCACCAACTACCGCTTAGAAGGTCTCGTGTTTATGCGCCACCCTGTACTTCCATAATAAATATTGACGACCATAAAGCTAACTGAAAGTTGTTAGATCTATATCTCTTTGTTGAGAATAACAGAAATAAAGAATTTGCCTTGACTTCTACTCGTTTAAATGCATTAAAACTTATTCTTCTAAGAATTTCTGGCCTCATTTGCTAAAATGAATCTAATCTCATCCGCCATAATAAAATAACGTTGCATCTAATTTTACTGCTCGTTAAATGTGATATCGGATTAAAATCGTAACCCAAAAACCAATTTCAAATTTTATAGAGATTTAAGGATGATTGTTGGCCCTTCGAATTTCTCAAAGTTCTATTACATGGATCAGTTAATGTCAAATGGATATAATTTAAACAATCGCCCAATGCCTGCCTTACCGCTGAATAGACCATAACACAAGAGATGTGTTTCGATAAGTCTACAGCTGCAAAAACGTTTATTAATTCTTTGAAAGCCATGAAGTTCAAAATAGGAAATTAAAGAAAACACTTTTCTATTCACAAATAACAAACAACATTGATTTCTACAAAATGTATTAAGTTCAAAACAATATTATGCTAGGTAAAGGCGTTCCAGGCGATCCAGATATGTAATTCACGGCAGCTTTTATAAAACCATTTCTCGTAACTAAAATTTCCAGAAACCAAACTAATACTTAGCTCAAACTTTAATTCTCTGAGGGAAAAAAGACAAATTGATATACCCTTGGTTTCATCTACACGTCAATAAGTATAAAAAAATACTTATGATATTCAAAAGTGGTCTACTACAGCCTATTACCAGGTAAAATAATATACATTTTTATCAAAGGTATCTCCTTTCAATATCGATAAACTTTTATCATCGCTCCGTAGTCATGTTTTGGGTAAAGCGCTGTACCACTTGTGGACGGCAACAGAAGTTTGTCATTGAAGAAAAATTACCGTTCGCTCTCTCTTTCATTCGGTCAAAAAGAACCTAAATGCTGGTACAAGATCCGGATAATAGGTGTGAGGCAACATAGTGTGTCCTAAACCCTGAAGGTAAGTGGAATATAGCCCGTTGTCATGTTGATTAACGCGTCGCGTCTCCAGTTCCTGTTATGACGTTACCGAATACACCAGAGGAGTCGTCTCAGTGACTTGCAATACTACACGCTGGTAATGCTTTTACGAGGAAACAGCCAATCCATCGGCAAAATGCCCTTTTAATTCTTTGCAGTGGCTTTTGGGACGAAAACTTCCAATGTGCTGCCATTTCACAAACTGGCGTCTCTTTTCCGGCGCCTTGTGTCAGCACCATGATTCGTCTGCTATGGTCAAATATTCAAAAAATGTCTCCGGATTCCACGCTGTACAACTACAGCAGCCGTTGCGATATTTCTATATACTTGTACTTCTGCTGAACAGTAAGATCTTTGTCATTTTTTTAAATTTTAGCGAGACATACCTACTTATTGCATCTCCTAGTGTATTGAATGTAATTCGGTTGTTTTCCATTATCAAATAGGACACGTGCTAGATGAAGTGTAGTTTGCAATTGTTGTTTGATTCCATGATATTTCGTTCTTTCATGGCTGCACTCGTCGCACTGTACAAATAACTTACTATCTTTCCTTCTGCGAGTTCCAGCAACGCTATCTGGCAGCATTACGGACACTAAAATTCATCTTCATATGCGCATTAAAAACGAATTTCAATCCATAAGACAACCGGAGTTTTAAGAAGTGCTAATCATTTTTGAACGCTTTATATAACAGACGCTCTCTTTGTCCACATTTGCCGCATTTTTTTACTAGATACTAATTCGTCTGCATCAATAAATTTACAATTTATTCAATCTCTGATAATCTTAGTGTTACATTCATAAAAAAAATTAAATGATGCAAAAATTCTCATCATCCAGCGATTACGCAGTCGACAAGGTGATAAATTTCAAGTCTACCGTCTCCGCATTTAAAATCTGCTGTGACATTTAAGTCTAAATTTCAATCTACTTGGTGTAATATTTTGCATATGTGTTAGTCCGATCCTACTTTGTCAAATATTGAACGTGCTATGTAATTACAACACTTCTTGAAACGAAAACTAAAAGAGAGCACAATCAACTTTGGTTCCATTACTAAAATTGTCCAATTCGCTTAGTGATTTCTAAAAATTAAATAGAGAATTAAAAGTCGCATGTAACTGCTCTCTGACATTTCAACTTTTTACCTAAGTTATTAATGTAATCCTATTTGGAAAGACCTTTGAATACATTTAGAAGCAGTGATGCTAATTTAAAAATGGAACTATTTTATGAAGAAACGAATAATGCCAGCGTTTTGTACGTTTATTTTATTTACCAACTTCACAAATGTAAAATTTAATCAATGTCAAATTGAGAATCTAACATTATTTATCAATAAATCCAATCAGCTACATTACGGCTGTAATTATAATTGAATACAGATTTCAAAAAAGTTGATTTATAAGGAAATTTATTAAACGTAAAAAAACAACAATGCTAGTCACGATTTTTATCAATAACTATAAAAGACGAACAAGGACACGGTATGACGCAAACTGCGTCCTATTGAAAGTCAAATAATTTATTAACTTGAGCTTGACGCAATTTTGCGCGCTGCCCTCGCAATACCATCTTCGGTCAAAAGATCACCCTTTTTCTGCTATTATCTGACCATGGTTAATTCAGATCGCATTCAAAACTATAATTCCCATCCCGTTTCTTCAAGACGGATCTCAGAAGCCCTCTACCATTAAAATCGGTTACTTCTTCGATTCATAGCATGTATTTTTCCTTGGTGCTTTAATAATATGCATAATAAAACCAAAAAAATATTTCATTTGATAAAAAATATCTTAAATTCTCCAATACCAATAAAAAAAAAAAGAATTTTATACATACATAATCCTTAGCCTGTATACCCTTCAGGTGTGTTTGATTGCTTCATATTTCTTTCAAAGTGCTTCTGTTTTGTGTTGCTTTCCTTGTTTGTTCTGAGTGCCCCTTCGATCTTCGATCCACGTTGTTTTCTGTCTTTTTTTGGCAGTTTAGCTTCATGTACTTATCTATCTAGTGCAGTAGCTGTCATTATATTTACCTATCCGTACCATCTTAATTGATATTCTTCTATTGCTTTTTATCTTACTTTTGTCTGTACCTTACATTTCTTATTATATCCATTTTTGTTCTACATTCAATTTCATTTCTATATCTGTTATTTTCTTTATTTGTCCTTCAGTTAACGCCCAAGTTTCTGCATCAAATGTAAATATCGGAGTAATACCTTTCTTGAAGATTTGTACCCTTGTTTTCTTTGGTATTTCCTTTCTTCGGAGAAAAACTGTTTTAATTCCATTAAAAGATCTCCCCTCAATTGTGATTCTATCTTTGACTTCTCTGTACATTCTTCCACATTTAAAATTTTTTTAATACTTTCCTCTGTACTTATAAGTTCTTGTTTAGGGTTCCTTCATCCTTTGTTATGATAACTATATATGGTACTCTTCTTTTTCATAGTGTCTGCCAGATGCCTTCCCTTTTACTTTTGTAAAAGTTTTTTCCATATCCATGAAGCACAAATGTACGTTTCTACCTTATTTCTGCTATCTGTTTCGTTATGAATATTGCATTATTTACAGTCAGTTAAGTAAGAGCGTGTTTGAGTTAATTACGTTGCTCCAATCTCAGTCGATATTGTCTTTTGCCCAAGCCAGTCGCTTCGTCATATGATTTTCATCTAACAAAGGTTTCTTCACTGAACTATGGCATTTGATATCATACGCACGGAGATGGGTTCGGATAGCTACGTACGATATATCTACACCCTTTAAATTTTGATGCTCCTTGACGCATTGTTAAACCCGGGTTTAGCGAAAACAAGTTTTTTTTCGACTTTAGGGATACTTTGCCTTTCGATCCAGGTTCCGGCAAGTCATCCACCGTTTTTGTCTCTATATCACTACACTCGCTTCCTGACGAATGTTTTCGACTTGTTCATGTACTTAGTAGCCGTTGCATGAAACATTTTCGAGTCTTTATCGCGTTTATCTAGCAAGAATTCGATTCCTGAATATTTTGTGACAAAGCATCGAAGACAAAGGTTCCCTCTATCGACTCACGAAAAGAATTAGAGCGATACCTTTTACAAACTGCTAATTATGTCGAACACGCTGTTACTTAATTGATTGTACCAATCAATTTGATATAAACCTAAAATGCATTTTCTTAGGGTGTCTTTTATGATTTTTATGATTTTTATTCTACCATATATATTTGCTACAGAACTCAGAAGAGCTACACCTCTATTGTTCCCTAGGTGTAATTCATTTTAGTGCTTCATTCATGAATTATCTTAGTTATTGTAGTGCTATTTCTGGTAGTGCTTTTAACATATTTGTTATCATGTTATCCTCTTGTTCCGATGCTCTTCCATGTTTAGTTTTTCTAATTGCCTGTCTCAATTGTTTCACGTTCATTTTTTCATGTGATATTTTTATTTATAGGTTTTTATTGTGCATTTAATTGTATTTCATCGTTTATTTCTTTTCCATCCATTTCTCCATCTCTCTATAATTTTGTCATCTTCTAATTATTAAGACACCTTATCAATATTATCTTAAAGAACCTAAACTTTTCAGAATTTTAAAACTTTATGCAACCTGCATACACTTCCAACTAAATCTGTTAGGAGGGCACAATCTTTCAGCAAAAAAGTTTTTATTTTTTTAGACTCGTTACAATATAATAATACAGACACTATTCATATGTTAACTAAGTTACTGTACTGTTAAAATTGTTAGCTTTAATTGTAAGAATAAAAAAGCCCATTGTTATTTGAAAAATGAGAACCAGAAGGAAATTTTCAAAAACAAAATTTAAAATTCAATTTTTGAGTGTAGCTACTGCATAAAATTGCATTAGTAAAATCGGGTAACTAAAGGGTAAATCAAAATTTTTTGAGGGGTTAAAATGTCCAGTGAAATTAACGAGCGAGCTCTCTGGTCACGTAAGAGCACGTCAATTGCTCGCTCGGATGCGCTCTGGGCCTTCCTGCAGGTAATCGGCTCTGCGCTGGCGAACAATTGTAATTACCCAGCGTTAAGAACGACAGGTGGACTTTTACAGCGGAGTGGCGCGATTAGGTGGAAATTGCCGAAAACGAAAAGTAATTTAACGAGCGAAAACGAAGGCGCGCTATTGAATGATCCGCGCTACCTGCGACCAACATTGGCGCCCGCAGTTTATTTCTGGCTAGCAGCAGGCGAGCCGTGGATAATGGGCTCAATTTATCAGGATCGATCGCGCAGGGCGGTCAAAAAGCAGATAATTTATTGCAAATTGCACTAAAGCGCCGCCGCTTTATAAAATCGGAGCGGCCAGTTAATTGTGTTTCAAGTTGTCTATGTCGCCGGACTCGGGGTACGTAAAATTTAATCAGTTCGCTGCAGTTGCAGCTTTCATTATCACATCCGCTCGTTTTACGCCCGGCCGGGTTCTGCAATAATTGCAGTTAATTGCTGGATTACTCGCATATTATTTAATCCCCAGCATGCATAGCATAGTCAGCATTATTACCATTAGCTTATAATCCCGGCTCAAATTTACGCGAACATAATATTTAAATAACGGTAACCGTAAATATACTAATCAAATAAGCGTTGTAAATTTTTGAATGGAAAGTTTATAAAAATGCTCTCTACGATACCCTAACAAACAAACATTTTTTAGCAAAATTTTCCATGATGCTTTCTCATAAATGCGGTTCTATTTTAACAATTACACGTCTGATGTTCTCTTTTAATCCTGAAACCGTAGCAGGTTTGTCAACATAAACCCTACAGAAAAACGTCTAATGGGGTTAGATCACAGACTGCGGTAGCCAATCGGTGTCACCCCTCTGCAAGATGACACTACCAGAAAATTGTGTTCAAAGTGAGCATTTCAAGTGCATGTGACATGTGGCTCCTACTTTTTGAAACAAAATTCCATTTAAGTTGAAATCGTTGGTTTCACTGAAAAAAAGTTGTCCAGCATCTCCTGATTAGCAGTCTCAAAGTGATCAGCTTCGTTCTCACAAAAGTATAGGCCAATGATTCACCCAGACCACAATGTACACCACCAATGTAGACAATGTATACAAAACAGTTTGTGGATTCTATAGTTTTTTTACTTCCTCAGACGCGACATTTTGTTGTTGAGAAATCCATTTATAAAAAATGAGCTTCATTGCTCAATACAAGTGTTTGCAAAAATTAGCATCAACTGTTAGATTCTAACGTTTACAAATGCATAGCGTTTCTAGTGGTTTTTGGTAAATTTTGCTATGTGTTTAAATACAAACAAATGCAAACTTTAACATTCACAAAACACAAACTGTCCGCAATTCCAGTCAAACATAACTTGGAATCCTTGACACAAAAAGAAGTTTCTATGTCCCACAGAAATGTTGATCCTAAGACGATGAGGCACATAGTGGACTAGTTTAGTATAGCTTGTTTCTATGTAAGAAAAATTCATTTCTTTTACAACGCTAACAAAGAGGAAGATGTTTTGTAGTGCCTCTAAAATATATTCCTAAGCGTGTTAAATAAAGTTTACATCAAGATATCCTGGTGGCCAATTTGAGTACCAACTATTTAGAGACTCACACCTTTACTCTCCTACAAAATATGTCAATATTATTGAATAACCACATGCCGATATATCTTGTGATCTTGTGATAGTACCTCCATTAAAGTGTATGAGAGCCCAATTTAATGGCAATCATATCAAATCATATCAAAAATGATCCGGTTCGCAGATGTTTTTTTAGTTACATCGACTTGCACGTGTCCATCAAATGAATAGAGACCATGTGCAAAGACTGCCTGGGGATTTGTCAATGTACTATATATAGTAGCAGTGGTTATCCGTCCAAGCTTAGTGTTTTGACCACCATGCTAGGTGGGGTCTTCTTTAAAGGCATCGAAAGACAGTTTCCCTGAAAGTTTATACCCTGATAGTAACTGGAAATCTCTGCTCAATTTTTCGCTGTACTAAGGGGTCGTTTTCAAACAACAGTATAGTGTAAGCGTTATATTTCATGCACATCTGCAACATTTCGGTTTTGCTTAAATCTTGACAACAGCCTTACAGTAGTATTTTGTGGAGCTCAAACTCCTGAATTATTGGTCGTTGGGCAACACCAAATTTGACCTAAAAAACGTTATCAGTATGGATACTAGAAGCCACAATCAACTTGCACACAAAGCTTTTACAGCAATAACGCACTTGGACAAGCTGCCGAACAGGTACGCATCCTGTGCTAATGTACCAAATTTGTTTCTTCTAATTTACACTTTCCCTTCAACTTTGGTTTTAATAATAATAATACGGTTAAAGTATTGTTTTTCGTTGTTTAAAGGTATAAATTCTTCTGTCTTTATGTATATGGTTTACCATCTGCTCATTTGAGGTATAAGATGCCCATAAGATTTTTAATATTCTAGATAATATCATAGCATCATAGCTTTTAATTTCTTAGTGGTTGTGATTGTAAATATCTAGGTTTCACAACCATAAATTAACATTATTTTATTCTTATACAAACATTTGTAAACATATCTTTGTTATATATTATAAAGTTATTTTCTGAATCACAAAAATGAGTGTAAGATTTGGATCTGTGCTAATATTTGTTCACCAGAACTCAAGTCACCAGTTGGCCAGATAACCAAGATAGCAAACTACGACGCTTCGTCTATGACTAGGTTATTTAGTGTTAGTTGTATCTGTTCAATATTTATTTTTCCAGCAACCATCCTTTTTTTAAATGTTTAATATACGACCTTCAGGATAACGTAATTCATCTACTACGGTTACTAAAGTTTGAGAATCTTCAAAATTTTTACCAAGTATAGTTAACGTAGAGCCTTAACCTTCCAGTTCGTAGGCCGTGCTCCCACGCGGGGCGTAGAGCCTTACCATTATTATTATTATAGTTAACGTAATTATATGGAAAATTTCTATGTTTTCCCTTCTATCGTTTAAAGTCTCAAACATTTCTTTGGAATATACATTGAATAATATTGATAATAACATACAACTCGCTTGTAATCTCCTCTTTGTTGTGAAAATGTTTCAATAACTAAATGTCATAATTATCTAGATCTATTACTTTTAGGTATTCAAATAATAGCCTTTTGATGCCCATAAATGATAACAAAACATCCTTTTAAAATTCGTAACCTTTTTGTAAAAAAAAATTGTCACAGAAACTGAATTGCTTATTTCGACATCTTTGTTTTACACTAATAACTCTGAAACCACTGCACTAAAGTAAAGAACTGAGATTAGCAGTTCTTTAAAAATGTGATATATTTTCATTTTAGAATGAAGTTAGTAAGTTTCTACTTTTTTCATCGAAGATTTTTAGCAATTTAGCTATGATTTCATCCACTCCAGGGCCTTTCGGATTTTGGCTTGTCTTATAGCTTTTTTAGCTTCTAATTTCTGAACAGTTGAGTCTTTATTTACTTCGTAGTCCACATAATTATCAGTGTCATAAGTGTTAAAATACGTATCTAATGTTCTCAATTTCGACAACATTGTTCTACATAGGTGAACAAATTTCCATTGGAGTCCTTATATAACTTCATCTAAGTTTTTATTCTTGATTCTATTTTTATATTTTGGTCGTTATTCCATTAAATTTATTATTTCCAAGATCAAGCAGTTCTTTAATATTCTCTCTTTTCTAACATATCTTTATGTTTATTTAAGATATATTTCACAACTTTATTTATTACACCCTGCCCAGAAAGTCTATGCAGATTATTCAGATGCCGCCATTTGTTAATGACTTATCCGATTGGAATGAGTGTCACGTGGCATCAAGAGCTATCGAATGTCAACAAAACACACGTTTTAGTTTACTGAAAATATCTTCTCCGAACGAGAAGTACTCGATCGCTCTATAATTTATGGAATTTTGGTACAGTGGTAAGAATGCAAATGAAAAGGTGCGAATATGGAAGAAGGAAGTGGACAGCGAGTCGACAGTGGATTCAAGCACAGTCATTCAGTGAGTAACTGTTTTTTTTAAATTTTCTAATGAAATGACATTATTTGTACAGATTGGGTAAAAAATGGCAGAGTACAAGAAGTGTTTGATGACGAAGGTCCAGTCCAGAAACACTTTGAATAAACTCCAACTTCTTTAATAAGAAATGCCTCAAAAGAGTTGGCTATCAAGAGATCATCTCTTCATAACATTCTGAGAGGAGATTTAGAGCTTTTCGCCTATAAAATTCAAATCCTTGAGTGAGAAGGCAATCGAGGACAGATTCGAATTTGCCACTATTCTCACACAAATGATTGAACCAAAAGAACTTGATTACCGGAAGATTTGGTTCTCTGCTGAGTGCCACTATGAATTGAAAGAGTTCGTAAATACCCAAAACTATCACATATTCCAAAGGCCACAAATTCCCATAATACGCCCTCTACATTCGAAGAGGATAACTGTTTGGTGTGCCATCAGTTATTATAGCACAGTGGGCCCTTACTTTTTAACCGAAAACATCACTGGTCAAATATATAAGACGCAAATTTAGACGCATAAGGCGCAATTCCATGAAACGTGGAGAAGGTATCGATTGGCCCCCATATTCTTCCGATTTAAACCCCTGTGATTACTCCTTGTGGGATTTTACTAAAGATATTGTTTACCATCCGAGTAAGGGTTTGGTTGAGAACCTCGAGTCTTGATTACTTTTTGAAACGTTTGGCTGCGGTCTCCAAGATCAAAGGAAAACACTTTGAAAACATTATTATCTAGTTTGATATCCCTTAAATAAAATACAATTTACCCGATTTGAATATCTTTGGTAGTTTTTCTTTGTCATGATTTTTCTCGTGGACTTTTTGGACACATAGTATTTAGGTGTTTTTACTACCTTCAATTTATGTGCATCAAGCCATCGTTGAACAGTTTGCCTTTTGAAGACATTTCCGCTTCTCTTCATTTTTCCTTTATCTCCCTTTGTATGTTTTGATTTTTTCTATCCTTTTTTCTAGTTCCATTACCAAAGTAGCGATAGTTTCCACTGCCTCCATGAGTACCAAAGCTGACGAACGAACCTTTTCTTTTAACAACCTCCTATGTTAGAAATTCTCATCCAGGCGATCAGCCTTCTATTTTTTCCTCCTAAAACTTAGTGAGTTGCATCTTTGCAATTGGCTTTCAAAATTTAAATTGCTATGTCCAGGTAATTTTGTATAGGTGTCATCCACCTCTATATCGATAGTACCAACATTAGGGCGCGGCTGACCAACTTCTTCCACTTTTCTTCTAAAGATTATCCTTCTTTGCCATAGGAGCTTCGTTTGCGTCTGGTACCATATTAATTCTTCCAGTATCTTCCTTCATCCTGGCGTCGTCACCTATTAAGAATGAACGGTCCAGTTAATATCAACAAAGTCGGTTTAAAATATAATATGTATTTCTTGTAGTTTCTCAATCAATTTTACCTTTTCATTACTTTCCGTTTCTTTTAGGAGTTTGCAAATTTATTTTTGTATGTTATTATTTGGGTTTTACAATCTTTTTAGCTTTAAATTTATTGTAGAACATAACATACAATAGTCGAATATCATGTTCACTTTAGAGAATGTCGTAACTATTTTTACAGTTGTGAAAACGGTTGTTAATCGAATGAAATATATTTGGCTTCCAATTTTATTTTTGGCGCCCATCCAAATGTAAATTTTTCTCTTAAATCCAGTATTCGCTATTACAAGTTATTTTTCCTGATAAAATTAAATTACAGATTCACCTACACATTTTTTACTACAAAGCCTTTGCGTTACTTGTTGATCTACTTTGTTGTTGAAGTTGTCCATAATTAATGTTATTTTATAGCATTTTGCGATTTTTCAGATGCTATTAATATTCTGATAATATTCATCAATTTCATTTCCTTCTTTTCTACTATGGGTAGGTATGTTTGGATAAGATTTAGAGTTACTGGTTGTGCTTCTATCTGTATTAGCATCACTTGTTCTAATGTTGGGACAAAAATTTTTAGGGTGTTACTGATGTGTTCTTGTATGATAATTGTGACCATTATGCCATTTTTATAGTATTAATGTAGGGGAGTTTCTATGGCTATTAAGAAGAAATATGGAAAACAAATAAAAAGTTGGGAAGCAGTAGACGAGAGGATTATCAAAGTTAACCTCGAGAGTTTTAGATATAGAATGACAATTTTAGGAATATATTCACCTAATGTAGACGATAGCCCCACGAACAAAGACCAATTCTATAGTAAGTTAGCCGATATAATAAATGAATGTGGTACGCGACGAGAAGTTCTGTTACTGGGCGATTTCAACGCGTGGGTAGGATGCAAGACGAACGATAAAGTCGTAGGACAATTTGGTGATGCCAGAAGTAACAGTAATGGAGAAAGGCTTATAGGTCTATGTGAAAGTAACAACCTAAAAATCCAAAATGGTTTTTATAAACACAAGAAAATTCATACATAAACTTTTGAAGAACATGCACGATAACGAAGAACAATCATTGACTATGTGTGAAGAGGTTAGAGAAAAACCAAGAAATTATTGGATAAACGAAGACCTAATGGAGGAAATACGCTACAAAAAAGAACTATATACAAAGTGGCTAAATACTAAACAAGATGAAGATAGAGATGCCTATAAGATCCAACAAACTAGAGTAAGACAATTGATAAAAACTACAAAACAACAAACGTGGGAAAAAAAGTGTAGCGAGATAGAAAGGTGCATAGGAGGAAGAAGGACGACAGAGGTATGGAAATTCATAAGGAAAGTAAAAGCTCCACATCGAGAAAAAACAATAATACAAAATATTCCTGCCGAAGAATGGAAACAATACTATTTAGAGCTACTCACCGAGAAAAGACCTATATTCCAAGAAACTACGATGACAGAAGGAAGAACGATAGATATTAACTACATAGAAATACAAGAAGAACAAGTAATTAAAGCAATTAAAGAAATGAGAAATGGAAAGGCTCGGTCCAGGAGGAATCCCGTTGAGTTGGTAAAAAATGGAACACCGAAATTGTATAGGATGATAACAAAACTTATGAATAAATGCATAAATGAGGGAAATATACCAAATGAATGGAAAACAGGATATATATCTCCAATACACAAGAAAGGGAAAAGAGACATCTGCGACAACTACCGAGGAATAGCAGTTACAAGTACTTTTAGCAAAATATATGGACGAATTATTCGAGACTTAATTGAACAAAGCTGATTTAGGGCAGGCAGATCATGTTTGGATAACCTGTTCTGTCTAACACAAATTGTGCAGAGAAAACTAGCAACCGGCAGAGAACTGCATTTAATATTTCTCGACATATCAAAAGCTTATGATAACGTACCCCTGAAAAAACTGTGGGACGTAATAGAGAGCAGCAACATCAACAGTACATTAGTCAGGGCTGTGAAGAACCTATATGACAATCAAACAGCGAGAGTAAAGGTAGGAGCGGAACTGACAACAGAATTTAAAGTTACGAAAGGTCTAAGCCAGGGTTGCTGTATCTCACCGACGTTATTCAAGATATATATAGAAAAAGCACTCGAACAATGGAAAAGGAAAAGTATGGGAATGGGGATACCACTGGACGAGGACACTACATTATATACGTTGCAATTTGCCGACGACCAAATTATTATGGCACAAGAAATAGAAGACATTGAATACTTGACAAGGATAGCTATAAAGGAATATGATAAATGGGGGCTTAAAATTAATGTAAATAAATCAGCATATCTTAGTATAAGATATGAACAAGACGCTTTAACCTTAGAAACAGGCGAAACTATACCGACATGTGAAGAGTACAAATATTTGGGAGCAACAGTAGGAAAACAAGGATTATATAACACAGAGGTAAAAGAGAGAATAAAACAAGGCCGGAAAGTTATAGGTGCGCTAAATGGTATACTTTGGGATGCAAATATAAGCAAAAAGAATAAAAAACAAATATACTCCGCTATGGTACAAAGTGTGGCACTATATGGAGCCGAAATCTGGCAACTCTCGGAGCAACATAAAAATCAACTGAAAGTAATGGAAATGGACTATTGGAGAAGATCAGCGAGAATATCCCGAAGAGATAGAATCAGAAATACAAGAATACGTGAAATAATGGATACAGAAAGGGACATCTTAGAAGAAATTGAAAAAAGGCAACTCTTGTGGTACGGACATGTCGAAAGAATGGGTAACAACAGGCTCCCGAAAAAAGCAATGCAGTGGCAACCAAGAGAAAGAAGAAAGAGGGGACGGCCAAGAAGAGGTTGGAATGAGGAAGTAGGAAGACTGAAGTAAAAGTGGGATATCCAGCAAGGCGCTTGGATGAACAGAAAAGAATGAAAAAAAATATTGAACTCCGGAAGACCCAGATAGAGGTTAAAATACGGAAAGAAGAAGAAGAAGATGTAGGGTGCTAGAAAAGTAGGTAGTGTAACCATTTGTCTTAAAATTTTCACTACTTTTAAATATTTTTAATATTAGAATAATCACCCCCTCTAAGTATCACCCCCAGTAAGTATCTGAGCTTTCCTGTTTTATGGGAAATTTATATATTTCGAGAAGCAATTTTAATAACTTTGTTTTTCTATCTAATCTAAATGGCGCTTTGATTGTATTTATATAACTATGATGAGTAGATTATGGAGTATTGTTATCTTTTTTTCAAATTATGCCATTAATGAGGTGGTTTACTATTGTCTTCCTTATCTCAGTGTCATAGTCATTTAAATCTACATAAAATTGTCATTTCTTGATATTTATCATTAAGCTGTAACGAAGTCCGTCCTCTCAAACTAAGTACAGTATTGACATTGCTGCTGCCCAATCCCGACCGATTTTAGTTTGTCCCGAACATATTATTTCTCCTATACTCCCATATCTGTCGGACATTTTTCTCCATTCAACAATTTGAGAAGAACACCATGGGGCACTACCGACCCCACACATAATTACTTAATAAAGAAATTTTGCGCATTGAAAAAATCTTGAAAATGCTCATTGATATAAAAGATTATTCGAAAAGTTTGGTATTAACACTTAAAGCTAGGACCATGTTTACTATCAAATATTTTTGAGTTATGGTTGTCTAGGGGTTCTGTTAAAGTCATAAGTACAAAAGGAAACGAAGACTTTTTCTCTTTTAACTATAGTTAGAAAAATACATTTAAATAGTTAAATAAGAAGACCCTCTACAGTTTGTGGTGGCAATTGTAAAAGTTATCCATAGTTTGGCAAATCAATACAATAAATATTTTTATTTAAAGCGTAATACATAAAGGAATGCCAACAATGTATTTATTAAAACAAAATCAGACTTTTGTGGGAAATATATTATTTAAAATTTCCATCCATTATTTTTCTTAAATAGGCACACCATTCGCACATGTTAGCATTTAAAATTATTAATCAGTAAATCAATACATCATTTTGTTTTTTTAACATATTTTAGTTTCTTTTTTCAAAACCACCCCGCAGATAATACATGTACATTTCTAATTTAATAATTTGTTAATAATAATGCTCTGAATAAACATTCTGAATAGATCTACCTAACAGAATTCTGAGAAGTAACATGTATTCTCTAAAATATAAAAATATAAAATATAAAAATGACGCCTCGCTATATAGTTGTTAATAAAATTTTAGTAGTTATGCTAGAAACACCAAATTTCAACAGATCCATTTCAAACCACTATCAAATCTTCCTAGCGAGCTTCGCTCGAGCGCAATTTTTTATAGAAATCAAAACTGCCGCAGGGCGCGATGTAGAAGTGCTTTGCTCGAAAAACGACAAATAGGTTTATTCGGAAAAGGCCCGTTTTCAAATTCCAGAGCTGTGTTTGTTTTATTGAGAAATACGAATTTTTCGACTTAAAAATGAAATATTGCAACAGCCGGTCTTAGGAGACCGGGCGAACGGCCGACGGTGCTATTTAACCATTTATTGCACAGTTTATTGCAGATGTTATAATATTTGACTCATGCTAGCTGTTGCTGTAAATGTTATTTTTGGTAAATAGCAAAAACTCAGGATGCATTGGCATTTTCCAACGGCCTATCACGCATATCACGCTCAGCTTGTATTCTTAGTGCATTGTAAAGTTATAAAAATTATTTTATGTTGTTTACGTAAAGTCTTGAAACACAAATTTCAATAAAGAACTCAAGTTGATTGTTTTAAAACTCGGATCTTTCGTTGACCATTTAAGTAAAATTAACAAAAATGCGCTGAAGGTTAATGAAATTAGGTAGAAAAAGAACCCGCAACGTTTATTATAAACTAAGTGCACTTATTAATTAAAAATAAATACAGAATTTAGAAATGAAAATAACAAAGCAGAAATTGAAGACGAAAATGTTGATTTAATGTTAAAATAAATAGATATGGAATACTTCGGCAAGGATGAATGAGAAACAGTTCAGAACCAAAAATAAAACTCGCATAAAATTTACTTTTCATTTCGAAGTTATCATGTAAGTGGGCAAAAAAAGCAAAAATGGTAATCAATTCTTTTAGAATGAAATAATATATAGGACTAACATATCAAATTGTCAAAATCACCACAGGGCAGCAGCAAATGCAATTTTATAATTTCTTATCATTCCCTAAATGGCTGCACGGTTAAAATTTGATTGTTATATCGAATGTAAAAAGTAAGCGACAATAACATTCCACATTTGTAATTTTTGAGGAAGAGTGACATAGAGTACGTATGAAATAAACCAAAAAATCACAAATAGAAAACGCGGAAAGCCCTGACGCAATATTAAAAGAGAAATTGTCAGTAAAACGAGGAAAATCTGTGGCATTGCACTAAATTTAAAAACTTTTAGTTAAATTTAATTACATCATTACTATTATAGTTAGCGAAATATTAAATTTAAACGAGTTTAAACTGAGATTGTTGAAATTAGGCCCTTTACGCAAATTAAACTGCTTTTAAAACTAAGAAATAATTTTCCAATACCCAAGCCATAAAAATTCATTTTATTTCCATGGAATAAATTACGTAAAAATAAAAACGCTGCAAATGGGGATAAACTTAGAAAAAACTACTTCGCATCAATATCTATACACTTTCCATCATATTCATTTTATATAATAATAATAGTTCCCGTAACAGGCCTTGAAGGTCTTTTGGGGTCGTAACAGGATAGGTCTGCTACAATTTAGAGTCTACGGTATACAAGGGTAGTAACGTGGCTAGTGCTATGTACCGACCGAGTATTATTACCCCAGAGTTTGACCTCCAGGTACTCATTTATTGCAACCGGGCCCGTACAAATGCCAATGATCGAAGGCGAGAGAGAGATTCGAACCCGCATTTCTAGGTTTCGCAGTCTAGTGACCTAACCACAAGACCACTACGGCTCTTATACTTATTTTATATTTCCTTGTTTTTATTATAATTTTTCTTAATTCCCCGGCTTCTATTTGACGAATACCTAATACGTTGGCATCAATTTAAACGGGGCTTTTTGTTTCAAATTTAACATAACAACACTAAGATGCTGCGATTAGATGGCTGTTGTTAACATGTAGGGCCAGCATTTGCATTAAATGAAAAGACAATACTTAGCGTTATTATGCAATGCATTATAATAAAGATTTTAAAGAAGACACACTTTATAACAACCGGAATTTTGCCCAGGCTTTATCGACATTTGAATAGAGATAGTTACTGAGAAGCAACATAGTTAAATAATATAAGACAGAAATCTCTTAAAAACTCCTCGACTGTCATGAAGTAAAAGGAAAACAATTTTTATGTTAACGTCTGATGAGGCACCAAATCCAAAACTTTAAGTAAATAATGGCGAGAGAGGTCCTTATAATCCTTAGGATCACAAAGCATGCGCTTTTAAATTATAAACGTGCTTTTTTCAAAATAATGCCCGGATGGCAATAGATTCCCTTCGCAGTCCCGACTTGAATATCTGCGATCTTCGGACGCCTCAAGGTTGCCTTAGACTGCAGCGGTTTGAAAGCAACAATCAAATACACATTCATCTGGATATGGCCCAACAATTGTCATTTCTGACGAAGTGAGATCGAAAATTTGCCAAAAAAAATTGGATAGAAAAGCAGTTTTGTGAGCTGCATTATCATATATCACTTCAGTAAGCTAATACTACATTATTTTTCTACAAGGTGAAATTTAAAAAAATTAGATCGGCATTTTTGGCTGTCTATTAATTAGGGCAAATATCACTGACTTTAAGATTATCAGCAAAAAGTTTTCCCGAACATTTGGTTTTGTGCTTTTCCCAAATAAAACTAATTTTGTTTGGAAATGGTTTAAAATAAATTCTCGTTAAGAAATTAACATGAAATTTACATGCATACTTTAGCGTGGCTCCAATTTTCATAGAGTTTAAGTAACTTTAAAGGATCCTAATCCTTCGCGCAATTTAAACTTTCTTGCACACAATTTTGAGCCTTACGGCTCCTCTTATATGTTTTTTACCCGTTTTATATTCACTAGGCCCAATTTACTCAAAAAACCTCCGTTTTTGCAAACAACAATATTAATTTGTAAGTCAGTGCTTTTTAAATTTTGAAAATTTTTATCTCGTTAATCGCCTTAAATCATTCATCGTACAGTGGTGTTTATTTCAATAGCCGTTAAAATTGACTTTCCTTCATAAATACCACCATTAAATCATTTCAAATTGTAATTCATTATGTGAATTGTAAAGTGTCCTTTCAGGAGGCGCTTGACCAACGAACGTTGTGCAGAGTCGTGCAAAATTGTGGCTCTAAAATGTTATTGCGTTAAGTTAAATTGAACTTAAGACTAGCCGATAAAATAACTGCGTTTGTGTGCTTGGGTGTGCTTTAATTTATTAGTTTGCAGGCGCTGTCAGTACTACCATTGCGTTAAAACAAATAAGAAATGTTTTCAATCAAATGCAAATAAAAAGAAGATTAATTAATCCTGTCAGATACATACTCTCATAGCTCAACGATTATTCCTTCATGTAGAACTAGATCACGTTATCAAAAAGATGTATTACTCTCTTTTATCATGTTCTATCATCGTTCCCAATTTTACGATTACTAAGGTCACTTAATTCATTAATCATTTCTAAAACAAAATTAATAAATAACTGTAAGTTCGTCAATTACAGCCTTAAATAGTTCAACTTGCTACACAAGAACAGGCTGTGATTAATTGAAAACCTTCTAAACTGCCTACAAGCTGAATAATCTTAAGATGTCGCTTGTCTAAATGTATAATTATCTTTCTTCAGTAAAGTTATTTAAATAAAATTTTAATTTAAAACAAAATTGAATGGATTAACCAACATTAAGTTATTTTAAATGAAAAGATTAAACTCACGTCTTAGTTATGCAATGAAATATGTTTCAGTTGGAATTAAAAATAAATATTGTGGTTTTTATATTAGATAGTATAAGGAAGTCTCATTTAAGAATAATAAATTATTATGCTCTTTTTAAGAACCTTTATATAAGCTACTTACAACCCAACGAAAAGAATATTAATTAAAAAGACATGAATATATGTACCACGATAATTAACATTGCATCTATTATTACTCAAATGTTGATGAATTACATTAGGCATAAAATAATTTGTATTCGTATTATAGTCCAGCAGGCAGGTACTTTCTACCTGGAAAAGTTAATTATATTTTGGCATGTCAGTTGTGTGTAGTCTGTGGAATAGAATTTGAGTTTTCGACCTCCACGACCCTGTTCAACTTGGGAAATCGAAAAACCTCAAAATTCTCTGACTTTTTTCATTTTTCGCTTATATTTTGTAAACCACGCGTTTTATCGGAATACACCTATTTAAATAGTGAATATCATTAAATTTTCTTCAAATTTCAATGGTCAAAAATATTTTTTTACCCAATAATTACCGAAATACAGTGATTCAAAGATACAACAAATTTCGTAAATTATCAAAAATAGCAGAAAAATGCAGGTTTTTGCCTTATAACTTTCATTTTTAACATTTCTATGTCCACCCTATTCATATAAGGTATTGTTAGGACAGTCATTTTAATGGAATGACCTCGCGTAACCCCTTCCACAGGTAATGGAATCAGGTATAGGTGTTACTGCTAACTTCAACAGTGTCAACTTTGCCAATTAGGTCGAATGCTGAGGTGACTTTCATTCGAACTACATCTGTCTCACTGGTCACAGCATCTCGGGGGTGACGGCTATTGTTCCTTCCATGGCGTGGAATGTGCCTTTTCTATCCACCGTGTTCACATTGAAGTCAACGAAGATGAACTGGCTGAATAGATTGGCTGACACATCAACTATGTCTTTTTGCCTGCAGCAAATACAACCTTTAAGCCTAGAAGCTTCATCATAGTAGCTGAAAATCCTAACGTCGCTAGGAGGTTTAGAAAAGTTTGGATCCAAACTTTTTGTAAACATACGTTGCAACCCCAACAATAATGGGAAACAAGAATGATTTTGGTCTCATAGCATAATGGCATGTGCCAGAGCAAGACACTTTTTGTTCCACGATTTCAGTGAGCTCAATTTATTTGTCAAAATAATTGTATGCAGGAGGCAAAGTAGTGTCTCGGAAACATAATAGGAACCACTATAAAAATTATCAACAGCTTACCCTTCTAGCAGTAGTGATGAACATTTTAGAAGGATATACTCTAAATAGCTTTGTCTGTAGTTTTTACAATTCGAGCCCTTTCTTCTTGATGATTTCTTTTTTTTTCCGTTCAAGTACCAATTGTTAGACATAAAATATTGTGGTCAGTGTTCTTGACACCTCCTCTGTTGGGTGTACTAGAGATTATTATGTCATCTTTATACTTCTCCTCCAGACGCTTTTTCATAGTTTTAATATGTCGACGAGAATTTTCAGGTACCTGATCAAGCAACTATCTAGGGAAAAACTGGCAGTCGTCACTGTTCTCCTCCAGAAGAGTGAATATAATTTCCGTGGCTTGATCTATGTTGCGAATAGGTTGTCCCGGCCTTTTATAGACACGCGCAACTATTTTATAAAAATTTTGAATACACTTTTGGTGGTATTCCGCCTGAACCGCCATATTATCCAACATGCTCATATGATCTTCAATTTTTTGTCCCCATTCATTACCTCGCTGTCTTGCATATGACAAAATCGTGCTTGCTACCTCTACAAGCGTTACTTTGACCACAATACTGGGCCTTTCCTTAGGTAACTGGATATGTTTTGTCTGTACTCTTCAGTAACCTCTTCCTCTCATAAGAAGCACTTGTTGAAATCAAATGATAATGATGGCTTACCTGAGCGGGTTGGGTTAGGCGCATTTATAGGGGTGTTATGTTCACTACGAAAAGAGGCCAAAATCGATTTATCGTTGCAATTTTTTGTAAAGCCGTGTGAACTGTAATTTCCTCTACTCCTTCCAGCAACCGTTGATGTTCAGACTTTTTGCGTTTGACACTGGAGGCAAGGAGCTATTTTAACTACAGCCACTTCACGTTCTGTCAAACTTTCTTCGTATATGAAACACCGTTCTAATACTATTGGAGATGCCTTATTAACTCAGCACCACCACGACAATAATTCGAATTATAGCAAGTCTAAAAAAAAATCGCGTTGTAATATCACTCAAATAAGAAGTTACCAATAAACATTCACTTTGAACAGCTACAAGCTGAACTGAAAAGAACCCCTACTTTAGGAACGTACAGAAGGATCGTTAAGAGATTTATGAGCGAAGAGAGGGGTCACGAGGGATCTGTCTTTCACTCTCCCCTAACACCTAGACCTGATCCCGTTACTTGAGGAAGGGGTTACGTGAGGTCAATCTATTAAAATGACTCCCCTAACAATACCCTTACCTGAAGAGGGGGGAAAGTTCTGCACCTAACATAGTTTACATAGAAATGTTGAAAAATAAAAGTTATAAGCCAAAACCCTGCATTTTTGTGCTATGTTTGATAATTTTAAAAATTTGTTCAACTCAGTAAATAAGTGTAGTCCTCTAAAAACTCATGGTTTAGAAGAAAAAATGAAAGAAGTCGGAAAATTTCGAGGTTTTTTGGCTCCCCCAAGTTAGCACAGGGTCTTCGAGGTCTAAAACTCAGATTCTACTCCACAGAGTACCCGCAAACAACATACCAAAATATCATTAACCAGGTATCCCCTTCATTTACTACCTGCCGCTCGGACTATTAAATAACAGCGACTAACAGTTTTTACTATGTATTTTGTTAACCTTACTTTTTTTATACTGTGAACTTTTTCTAACGAAATACGTAATATATTCATGTTTTATGTCTAAACTAGGCCTTTAAGCATCTTATTATTATTTTTAGTGTTTATGATGCAGTAACAATATTTAACTTTAAATTCCAGATGGTAACTCAGTGGATTATGTGAGTTTCAATTTATTATTACAGGAAAAAAGAATTGTCAATAAACAATTACACAAAAGAGATTTGCGATCTTGAACAGTAAGAAATTGTAAACAAGCCTTAAACTTGAAGTTTTGTAGAAGATACAAAAATCTGGTGTGAACATCACACAAGTTTCCTTATCCTGTTATTTGGGTAATTCTGGCAAAAATCCTGGGCTTCATTTTTTTTCCAGTTCCTATTTTACCAACTTTTACTTTAAATTCATGTTTATCTCGTGAAAACAAATCATTTTTATTCTCATAGGAAGGGGCCGAGCCATTTGGTCGCAAGGTCGCAAAAGCGGTCGCGAATCTAAACGGTTGAAGATACAAAAAATGCATGAAAATAAAAATGATTTGTTATCACGAGATAAACATGAATTTAAAGTATAAGTTCGAAACAAAATTGAAGCCCAGGATTTTTGCCAGAATTACCCAAATATAGGATAAGGAAAGTCTTGTGATGTTCACACCAGATTTTTATTATTTATAGCTGTCCGTCATAATTACTACATAATCCGCATACCAAGTATTATTTACTTTTGTTCCTTTTATATTCGTCTTTTCTCTACTATATATTATAATTTTGGCGTAGCTATCAAATAAAATAGATGACAACACACATTTTGTCTCACAACTTTTTGATGTTTATTTGATTTGTCCTTTCATTGGAAACTCAAACAGAAGTCTTCTGATTCTAGTATAAATTATTCTAAGGTCTTTACTGTAGTCAAACGCTTTCCCGTAGTCACTATAATATACACACAAATCCATTTGTACTTCCAAACATTTTTCTGTCGTTACTACTAGACCAAATATTGTTTTTCCTGTACTTGGCTTGTTATTGTTAAGAATCCCCTCACATCTGTTTCTTATAGGGCTGTATATTGTTCTTAAAAATATCTGAACGAAACTCATTATGCTTATGCACAATGATCTTCACATTTAACAGATTTTTTTTTTGTAGACCTATAAACATGGCCTCAACCAATCATTTGGTATAATTTAACTGTTGTATATTTTTGTAAAGCTGAAAGGTTTAAAATGTCCTTCTCCTGGTGCTTTATTTTCTTTGACCGCTTGCTTTTACTTTCGTTCTAAGAATATATGGTTGTTTAATTCTATTAGTGTATATTTATTAATATAGTTTCTTAATATATTATCTATAACCAGTTCTATATTGTTTGAAATGTGCATATTATCTGAGATTTCTTATTAAAATATATCTGCAGCTTGATCTTTTGATGCTTTTATATAAAAATCTCATAAACTCTATCTATATGCATTCTTCTTGAAACCATTTCTCTTTAAGTTTTTTAACTTTTTTGTTTACTAGTCTGTTTAATTTGTTGTTCTTCTACTTTATGTGATACGTAATATTTTTGTCATGTGAACTTTTATTTGGGGAATTTCCGTGGTTCCATTTTTATACCACTGAAGTATTGCTCTGTATTCGTTACTACTGATGTTGTCATTGTTAATATGCTTATTTGTTCTTTCTAGGCTAGGATTATTTGAATTGTGCACAATGTAGCGTTTATATTCTTTAGGCCTAGTCTTACTGCAGCTAATGCCAAGCATTTGGATCCTGTATCCATTCCCGGATAAGTTATTGCACTTAACATGTCGTTTTTAATCTTCTAGTTTATCAACACATAATCTGCTTGTAATCTTCATCATATGCTGTATATATATATATATATATATATATATTATATAGGTCAAATCTGTTTCTTCGCAAAACGCGTTTTTTCATTTCTTATCCCTCAAAGCTCACTCTTCCATGGTATTGTTATCTATACCCCTTCCAACTTTTAATTGAAATCCCTCATCTAAATGCTGAAAAAATAGGGGAGAAAGGGAAGCAAAAAAATATATCGCCACAATCCCCTCTATAAACCATAAGATAGCACATAAAATATCTTGACCACCGGTTCCCCTGGAAAAAACTAAAATGGAAGCCAAATTTGACCTACAATCCGAATTGGCGATCAAAATTCAATAAAACCAATGCAAAAACGTTTTCCTGTAGTGCCCAATTGGTCGAGTTGGTAACGGGTTTGCTCCGAGATGCGAGGTTTGTGGGTTCAATCTCTTTAGTGGTGTCTTTTTGCAGTCCTTTGCAACATTGGCTACATTTAAAAGGGGGAGAAGGTAGGGCTTGCACTTCTTAGAAGGCGCGAAGCATCTCAACGCACATCGCTCAAAAGCTTTACCATCTCATGCATAGAAGAATACTTTAACAAGGCCGCGAAGCGGCCTTTATTGTATATCTATCTTGTCTCTCTATAAACAATAAGGATAGCACATAAAATCCCCTAGCCGCCGGTTCCCTATGAAAAATCAAAAGGAACAACCAAATTTGACGTAGAATCCCCAAATTGCGTGCGATCGAAAATTCAAGAAAACAAGTGCAAGTGACCTAAAAAATAGCCCTTTTTACATTTATATGCCAGTGGCTACATTTAAGTGGGGAAGAAGGTAGGGCTTGTACTCCTTACAAGGCACGAAGCGCCTCAACGTACACCGCTCAAAAGCTTTACCATCTCGTGCACAGAATATACTTTAACAAAGCCTCGAAACGGAATTTACGTTATAATCTAGTCATTTAACCACTAAAAAACATACGTGTAATAGTAGGAAAGTTGCAATAATTTATATGTAAAAACAGCAAAAGAAGCCAATTTAACGAAAATTATGAAATAATAAAAGGCATAACAAAGAAGAAATCAAAAGCAAACCATAAATCAGCAACAATAAATTGTAAAACAGGGGGATAAAAGATCAACGTCAGTTTCAATAAGGAAAGAAACATTGCATAACTTAAAGTCCCGAGATTATGGCATATAAAAATCCATTTTATGAGTCATTTTTATCTTCCTTATTTATATTATTGAGCCAATTCTGCCGCAGTCTCTACATTTCAACTCTATTACATTTATTTCGGGCTCTTTTACAAAACATTTAGCTGTTTTGGCGGGAACAACACAAATATTGTTGAGCGTACAAAAGCTTAATGCAAAAAATCCAAATTATAATTCTGTTGTTATTAGCCCATTCAAACGAAATTATGTTGAACGTAATGCGGCTGCTACTCTGATAATTTAAAGCCGCCATAGTCGAGGTTGGCTGGCGTTGGCACATTGCGGTACAACTAAAATTACATGCATTGTCGGTCGATACTCCTTTACAGTCAAAGCAAATATGGCTGAGTACCCTGTATCGATAATGTAGGGGCTGGTGCACAAAGCAGGCGCTTCATTAACGTCTTTATTAATTAATCGCGTACTCCGTTTACTTCCTAATAGTAGAGATATTGGTTTCTTTGCAACTGATTATGTTTCTTATCAAAAAATTACACTAAAAAACTTCTTATTTCTTCGTAACTTTAGGACACCAGAAAAGAGAGTAATTGTATCACGCTTTCCTCGGAAATAATCCCAGCCGCCCCTCGGAGTTACATTTTTTATCTTAGGAACGCTTACGCCTCCTTATTTCATACCCCGGATTTAAAATTCCGCCCCACTCAAGCGCGCGGTTATTCTCCTCGTTACATTATTAAAAGGCAATTAAATTTTTTTACTGCGTGACGTGCAAAGACAGCCAAATACTTCGGTGGTTCCAGGAGCACAAATTGAAAAACAACAAATTCCCGCCGGCCTCGCAAAAACGCAACGGACGGATCCGGCGCGACTCTCGAACTCGCAAAGTAAATCGAGTTAGGCCGTTGCAGGGCGGCCATCCCTCGGAACGGTATTTTAAGTGCATGCACGGGAGAGTCGTCTTGGATACCTGCAGCCCTCGCAAAGCCGAGCAATTCAATTACCCAAATTAATTTTAGGTGGGATAAGTTCGTCATCCAATCGCGAAGTCCGGATAAAAAGCTGGGCAATCGGGCGGCGCCCAGCGATGGGCGCTGCAGCAATGCGACGCCGTAATTAGAGCCCGTTGTGCTAATAGCAAGTTTCAGCTTTAAACGGCGCAATAGGCTGAAAATAACGAAGTGAAGTTGTCGGGGAGCTTGGCGCGGTTGCGACGTGCCGATTTGCCTCGGAAACCGGTTTTAATTAAAAGTTTGTTTGCGGGGGCTTCGGGGCGCCAGAATAAACAAAAAAGCGAGTATCGCCCGGCCGAAAATGAAAAGAAATGAAATTTTAATTAGCTGATGCAATATTGCGACTAGTGGCAAGTGCAGGACTCAAAAAGACTAGCGGAGCAAGGCAAATGAGATAAAGTCAATTTGATATATCTGTATTAGATAAAGCCTATTACTTCGAACGACTTTTTCAAGGGTTAGAAACTCAGTTAACAAGGGTAACTTGACCAATAATCATATTTTCCAAAAAAATTACTGATATCGCGAGGCAATATGAATTTATATAAAAAATATATATGTGTAAACGCGATACTATCAAAACATTAATATAAAAACAAACAAGGAAATAGAAAATAAAATTATAAAACACCGAATAAAATAAATAAAGCAACAACAGTAAAATTGAGTGTTGATATAGAAATGTTCCTGAAACAAGGCATTCCTGACATAAAGATAACCGCAATTGTCCAACAGATAAGAACAATATTTTAGATCAAATGTCACGTACAACACGAAGTATAGTTTAAAGAAACTGCTGAAGCGGAAAGAATAGCGTTAGAAATGTTTTGTGGAGATTTTTCCAAAATATCTACATTTGAAGTGTGATATTATGCGAGTCAATGTCAGCATACTAATGTTGTTTCTAGGACCGGTTCTGTATTATACTTACCTAATATTTTATAATGTAGTTAACAAGCACAGAGTCTCCTGCAAAATAATTTGGGGGTGGTTCAAAAATCAAGGAATATTACGGGGGCATCCCCGTTGGTAGAATCGTGCAAAATACAAAAACTCTAGCGATAGTAGGAATTTTATACGTAAAATTAGTTTATAACAATCATGACAGTAAAGCAGTAATAATTAGATTAGGAAAAAATAGACAGTTTTTATTGATAGAAGAGAGAATGGCAGTACCATTATAAATCAATGAATAGCGAAGATAATTACAGTAGAAAGAAACGAATAATAAAGAATTGATTGAAGTGGGGACATGAAAAAGAGAAAACCGACATACTTAATTAAAATATCAGCAAAAAATTAATAAAAACAAATAAGACCTTACATCGATAAGCCCATGGTTTATTACAATAAAATTGAAATACATTTAGAATAAATACAAACGGTCAACCTATTTGTGAAATAAAAGTTAAATTTTAATTGCTTCGCCATACACCTCCAAATCAAGACGCAACATAGAAAGGAGGATGGGCAGATTGGGCCCCAAATCAAAAAATTCGGGTACCCAGATGACACCTATGTCAATCGAAAGCCCTAAATGTCCTGAGTAATATTGTCTAAGGAACCAACCCGGTACCACCTACATCTTTTTTTTTAATTTATTATAGCTGGCTCTGCAATTTAATATGCAATACACTGCTAAGTTAAAATACAATAGATTAACAATATAATAAGCTAACAGTAAGTATTTAATTTATATAAAAACAGGGAAGAGTTGAGGAATTAGTGAAAAACACATACCTCTATCATGAGTTTACAGTTAAATTAAGTCCTGTGGTAATTTACGCTTAAGGCGTGTGTGGATGGTTTTTTCCCCGAGGTTGAATTTGGTAGCACTAGAACATAGAGCTAGGTTTTGGAAGAACTTCACTGTAGTTTTTTGGATAAACTCAGTTATAGTAGGAACACTTAACTTCCAGTGTATTTGGGTATTGCGCACATACCATGGGCACTTGATAGCAATTCGTAGCACTTTGTTTTGCATTATTTGAAGCTTTTTTAACGATGTTTGTGAAGCATTGCACCATATAGGGCAGGTGTAGGTAAGTAGAGGTGTAAGGATTCCTTTATAGAGAAGGACTATGCGCGAAGATTTGACTTCCGGTTGATAAGCGGGTATAGTACTCCCAATCTGTTATGGCACTCTAAACAAAGATATAGGGCCTTAGAACTTAGAAAAAATATATCCATATCGCCGGTACGGAGAGTCGTACAAAAATCATCTCGGTGTCTAATGATAGGAGGCAGTCAGCTCTAATAGGATTCATTGCAATCACAACCTAAAACTAAATCTGGCCTTAGCTACTGGCATTAGAATGTGACCTGACATAGTAGGATTACAAATGGTGATTTTTAAACAAGAGCCTAGAACCTAGCGACACCAACTTCAGTGAGTTTCAGAGGGTACCAAGAAAGCGATTTGAGATATAGGCTTTAGAACTTTTAGAAAAAAAAAGATCATAGCACTGGCTTGAAAAGACGTACAAAGATGATCTTGGTGTCTAATGATACAGGACAGTCAGCTCTAATAATTTTTTTACGCAGGGGGCTCAGTGTCCATAGGGTTTTGCCCATCCCTCTTTCAACGCAAATATTCTCCATCCAACTGTTCAATAATAAATTTACAGGACTTGTGACTAATATTATTTTTTATAATAATAATTATAAACAAAGCTCATTATGCATCTACCAAATAAAATTTATATATATCAAACATTTATAAATAGTAGAACATGTAAATGTTGATAGCTCTACAGACTCACTCGAATAGTCACGGGTATAAACAATAAAGAGCACGACAGCCGCGAGGTAAAGGCCTCAACCTGCCAAACTGATTTCAACCTACAAAACATTTAATGCTCCGTATCAAACACTTTGGCGGTCGTAAATCATTCACTATGCACTGCCAAGGCAAGCGTGGCGTTTATTCCAAAGTAGGCCTATGCTCAATACTGGGCGCTACAAGGCTGAAGAAAAAAAAATAAACAATAAAAGTATAAAATTTAATATTTCATCCTTCAAGAACTTATGCTTTTCATCTTATATCTGCGGTCCTTTTTTCCAATTACATATTGGCAGTTTTTATTTTATATAATTTCAAACAGTGCCTTCTTCAGACTCTCTAATGATTACTTTGCTATCGGATAATATGACCTATGTCATACTAAGCTGTCCAAACATTTTCATTATTTTGTGTTTCGTTTTTCTACATCAAACAGAATATCCCTTATTTCTTTTAAAATATTTGATAAAATCTTCTGTCCTCACTTTTCAAACTTGTTAAGTTCCTGGGGTAATAAACCGCAAATCACTTTTATAGATAATGGTAGAGCATAAGCTTTTTATAAAACCTGATTTTAGAGATCAAGACGTGTATTTTTTATTCTCCACCAACTATCTTCTGGATAAAATAAAATAACAAGGTACGGTTACAGATTTTAAACAAATCAAATGTTTATTATGTAGTTTACAGTATTACAGAATATAAGAAAACGGTCAAATTGGGCAGCACTAAATTTAGATTTGGTTGTTATAATACTGAAACATACCTTGCTCTAGCGACATATTCTGAGAAGCGAGATAAAAGATCTTGTTCCGTAATCAGTCTCTTACTTTGACGCCATATCAGCAAGAGAATAAAATTAATTAAAAACGATAATTTAGCCGATAAACGCAAAATAATAATAAAATCATGTCAAAAACTATGGGAGAAAAAATACAAAAAGAGTACAGTCCAAAAACGTCTATAATCATTAAACAAAAACTACATGAATTGTGTTAAAGCATAAGAAATCCGTATAATATAAACCATGGTAAGATTGATTAAGTAATAATAAAAAGCAACAGGGAAAAATGATACAAAATGTAGTTTTATACTAAAAGATCTCACCTAAACAACATCAAGTGAATTTAGATAGAAAGTACATAAAAAATTAACAATAAATCGAAGTGGAAAATTAATTTCAATACCAGGAAGTTAAAGTTGCAAGAAGGCTTAATAATATTAGGTTATTGCAGATCATGACCTTATTAAAAAGTTTGATATCAAAATTTTGGTAAGGAGATATAAGAGTATGGTGGTAAATTGCACTTACGAAAGTTATAGCAGAAGCCTTTAAAATTTAATAAATTAATTTACAGCACAACAGAAACTTAAAAGCTATGAAACAAAATTATTCACAAAGTCGAAAACGACAGTGTACAATAAAAGAGAATAAAAAACAGAATTTATTGATTATAAAATAAATTAATAAAAGTACGATAGCATCACAATCAAAAAAGTTAGATCTACAGTGTCTTAAAATGTACTTACCCTATAAATGACAACAAATGTAGTGTTTATTGATTTATACACAATAATTTAATGGCATGAATTAAAAAATGAAATGCAAGTTTCCAGTTATTTAAGTTAAGAACCACCGAATGCAGCCGATAACACAAACTAATGAATCATTTATCGCTGCGAAATATTTTTTTCAATTTCCTTTTTCAATTCATCGATTATTGCTGGTTCTATGCATTAAATCCTTTCCTTGAAGTAAAAGTCCAGTAAAGTGAAGCTTTGAAAACGAACAGAGAACTCTACATCTCTTTTTCGCCCAATCAATTTGTTTCAAGGTCCCGACCAACTTATCGATGTGTGGATCGACATATTTCTGCAGCATGTTTATGTAAAGATCACCGATGACAGTTCGGCCAAAACAGAACGGTTCTAAGATGCCCGATGCTGATATCCCGTGCCACACTGTGATCCCTGCTAATTTTGTCAGTTAGTTGAGACACTTAAATTGAGGATATTTGGTCAAATATCAATGACGCAAGGTGTATAAAAAATATCCTGTATAAAAAAACAATACAAATAATAATAAAGCTAACTTTAAAGCACCCAAGAAAAAAGGTCATTTTCAAGAAGTTTTACGCCAACGCCAGGCATCGGTTAAAAGGGTCTCAGTAAATGGTTCTAATCGCCGTTAAAAGCATTTTTATGTATTTATTTAATGTACATTTATACGCAAGCGACAGCTCGGAATATTTTGATTTTTCTTGAGATAAACGGTCTTGGAGTTAAGCTTCTGCAAAGGTGTAGCTTCTTAATTACTTTTTGTTTATACATTTAGATCTGCTAGACTTTAAATATCGTGTTGTGTCTGGTGTCTTCGAAAAATCTCTAAATCATTCTTTGTTCATACAAGTAGCACAAAATTGATGTTGTTACTTTTTCAAAATCAACAAACATATGGTTTATAATTCTCAGAACTTAATTCGTACTAAGCCTTATAAACATTTATTACGGACTATTTATATATCAGATATAAACTTAAAACTTTTGTGAAGTACACAGTAGAGTACGAGGTGTGACAGAAACGTAATGAGACTGATTTTTTATTAACAAAGTTTTTATTTTTTTCAAACATCAATGTTATCCCCTTCAAAGCAGTTCCCTTGGGCAGCTACACACCGATCGAGACGTTGTTCCCCCTTTTGGTAGCAGCGCTGGAAGTCTTCAAACGGTATGGTCTTCAGCATGTCCGTTACACTCTTTCAGATGTTTTTTAAAGTCCCAAAATGACGTTCTTTGAGGGCATTTTTCAGTTTAGGAAGAAGGAAAAAGTCACAGAGACTGAGGTCAGGTGAATAGGGGGTGAACCACAGAAATGCATTTTGAGGTCCCTTTCGCATGTGCAAATGTTCAGTCAAAATTTGATAAACGGTAAATCTGTTCAAATTTAATTGTTCATTCAACATTCTTAATGTTAAACGACAGTCTGATCTCACAAGAATGTTCACACGTTCTAAGTTGAACGCCTCCCTGAAATTCCGCTGTTCCATTTTGCGTGACGCACAACCAAAATACAACTTCACTAATAGCAATCACAAAAATCACGTAGTTAACGGAGGGGTTAATGGGAGGGTATTTATACACGTGCTCTATCAAGGACAACAACGTAGCGTTGCCAGATCGCTTGCAGTGTTGCCAGTCCCATTACTTTTCTGCCACACCTCGTATGTATGTATTTTAAAGATATTAAGAGAAAAGGCATTAGACATTAAGAAAATATTATAAAGATTACTTAAAGATCTATGTTAGGTTCTAACTAAGTATTAAATGTACAAAAACAAATAAGTTTATTAGCAATAGTGATAGTTGAAAATAAATCACTACTAAAGGAGATTTGAGAGCACACCAAATTGAAGAAAGTAAAAAAGGCGTATAAAATTGGAAAAATATTAAAAGCCTGGCTTTTTACAAGCCTATGAAGCTAAACTAAGTACTATATCATACTACTTAAATGATAATCAATATAACATTTCTCAACTCGACGAATCAACAGTAATAACTAAGACAGTTGGCCATTGTTTTGGAAGGATTTTGTAACAAAAAGAATTAAAAATCCAATAAAGAGGTATGTTAAACTTATCAAATCTAACAGTAGACTGGGGTTTCTGGTACATTTAATGGTTACTTCCTGAGGTGCGGTAATGCATAAAAGAAGTGTATCTAATGAAAAGATAAATAATACAGGGTATTATTTAAGAGTTGTAACAAAAATAAAAAATTATTCAATATATGATACACATTACTGAAGAATTAGCATTCTCTAATGTATCAAAAATTAGCCCAATAATCAGGACAAAGTAGTTCATGACAAAATGGGTTCTCAACGTTCTTATTTTCTTCTTTTACATAATGTATGATGTATGATTACTGCTGGAGGGCAAAGCATTAATCTGAATGTTGGGCCTGCGCCAAACTAATTTGAAAATCCAAAGTCTCTTGCCCGACCATGTTTGAATAGTCAAGCTTTGCATGCATAGGAAATATTTTTTATTTCGATTTAGACAACTTGAACGTCGTCTACAAGATTTTTAGCGGTGATTATCGCTAAGGAAAAAGGACTCCTGATCGTCAACATGCAGATAATAGATCTATGTTTGGTGAAAATTAAAAGTGATAATAATTCTGTCCTCATTAAGATTTCATTTCTGGCTTCATAAACACTACCACTACTGCATGAAGAAAAGCTCATCAATAATTTGATTCTATTTATGTGTAAGGAAATAGAATCGATTCTCCGAGTTTTAGCAAACGCTCAGCAACACATATCGATTGATAATATTTTTATAAACAAGGGCAATTGCTATTGAATATTAATAAGATAGAAATATGATATTGAAGAAATTGTATCGTGAGTTCCGAATTGTTAGCGACCGCTAATAGAATTATGCATCTGATAACTGTAGCTAAAATAAATAAAAGAATCTTAATTCATACCGACAGGATATTAGTCCTTTTAAATATATATAAAATACAAAATATAAGATGACCAAAACAAATAATTAAGTATTCTAATCTTTGGGTATTTTTGAAATAATTTATTTAATAGAAAATTTTAAACATGTACACAACACAAAACAATTATTGTAATACCTATAACATCCAATTTAAAAATTACACAGCATCTGCACAATTAAAATTATACACGATGCTGATTAGAATAACGCCAAATTCATCAAAGCGGGCTTAATAATGGGCTTCTATAAATAAAATTGGTTCTTTATCATTTTCAAGCAAACATTTTATCTTGCGATGTTAAAGCGCACCAATCAAGATAAATTCGAGCTCGAGAGTTTTTTGAGCGACTTCAGAATTCGACTCCAAAAAATTGAATTTCCTAATATTACAAAAATATGGTTTAAATCTAAGAAGAATAGTATAGTAACGTCCTAATAAAGCAGTATGATGTAAATTTCAGATATCTCATTTTCAAACTAATAAAGTCGGTTTTAGGCTACCCTCGTTGAGCAACCCAACTTGTGTCTTACTTTTACGATTGTATCTGTTTGCACTTTTGTTATCTTAGAAGACCTTATGCAGAAAAGTGATCTTCAAGAAACTTCTTGTTTATCTTATCATAATACAATATATCACCCACACAATAAGAGAGCATGTGAACGCAGATTTCAATTGCGTACAATCCATTTCCGAATTGAAAACACCGCTCTAAATTTTTCTGCCAATTAACTAACAGTTGCAGTATGCACTCCCAATAGTTCCTCTGCCTTGATTCCATTTTAGCTTCTTTACTGTGACTTCACAGACATTCCAGTGATCGTAACTGATAGGTTTTTTAATAATTGTATATAACATTAAAGACGTGATCGTGGTAATAAGACTTTGCAAGTTTCGAGTTGATATAAAGAAATCACAAGCCCGGGCAGTTGAGTTGAATCTAAGCCTATAAAGTTAGATGTCTTAAGATTTAATCCAATGCCAATGCCGCCATATGCTATGCTCCATCACTTCCTTTATCCCATTGACATCACTTAGTAAAATAGCTATTAGAAATAGCAGATGTAGCTCTAATAATTGTGACCAAATAAAGAAATATAGCGTTTGAATAATTGCGGCATTTAATATTGCTCTGTTGACTTTAGATTATATATCTCACTGATTTGCACTGCTCAAATTCGTTTGCAGCTACATTACTCCGCAATTTTAACTTCAAACTGTATGCCTTCTAGTTCACCTCGCACCATTTAAAATCCACGGTTGACTCCAAATATGTCCGGTGAACCAAGGCCTTAATAAGTATTATTTTATGGAGAATATCAAAATCCAATGCACGCCAAAACGTAAATTACGGCCTTTGTTATAGTAGCTACCATTATTTTATCATGATTGTGATGCTTCTGTATGCGCTATGTGTTTTCCTTTGGAATGAACTGTTCACCGTCTTGTACAGACACAAACACATGTCAACCTAAACAGATACAACCTTATACTCACCAAGGTCGTACAATACCTTTGCAAACTCAATTGTATTCTCAAGTAGCATTACTTGAATTATACGAGGTCGTCGATCAATGCATTACGAGTAACGTTACGCGTTCAACTGTACCAAGAATCGAATCATTCGTGAAAAGACTTAATATATATACACACATGACTATTGGTGCAGGCCAAGAAGCCTCTATATTACAAATATACAAAAGCTTGAGAATTTCTATTGTCACTGTTCGTAATTCACTCATTTACTTGAAAGTACTAGTAGTGTTATTGTTATTACAGAAACGCAATCTATAAATTATTTTCATTAATCTAGAAGCATTAAACTTATTACTTTCTACGACGTCATCTAACATTTTATTGTCACTTAGATAAATTGCACATAAATCACATAGTATATTCGAGAAAAAATCAGGTAACCTAACCAATGCTCGTACAGCACTAAAGAGACCCTTTTTGTGACTTTGTTTCATTGCCAAATCAGCCTGTTATTTTGCTTAAACGACTGACTTTTCTCTTAGTGTACACATTTTTCATAGGCCTTGCCAATTATCTTGATGCAAAACGATCAGATTTTATCAGAAATAGCTGAACCTCTTGTAAGCCATTCCGACAGCAGCTGCGGAGCAGCTAGTGAAAATCGTTTGACCGTTCGCAGTCTCTCCAACGTGAACTAACGAGCTAAAGCCTTCTTATGTCACGCCCAGATGAACATTACACATGAATTAGCTTGTCTGCTACAAGACCCGCAAAGCTTAGCTTTGAGGTCCATATCTGCTGCCACAATTGGATTATGAATGAGTGTATTAAAGGAACGATCCCCATAAGCCATATTCTTGCTCTATTTTCATCCCATGGAGTTTGAGAAGTTCTCAAAATAAAGAACTTGGTCCTGTTTAGATTGCAATGCATTACTTTTAAAATTTGGACCACCCGACCAAAGTCGCCCGGCTTCTATTTCTCCTAATTGTTCAATTTATGCTGATAATTTTGGTATTTTTCAATTGGTGTCTTTTCCACTGTCCTTAACGTCTAGGACAAACTTAATTTTAATTAGCATCAAGTATAGTTTTCATTATAGATTATATTGACAGTGCAGGTACCGAAAGCTTTCCAATGAGAGATGGTTAGGCTGTAGTTTTTAAAATTTAAAATCTGTGGTATGATAATATTAATTTAACATCCTAAATCTTCAGTATTATTAGTTTAAGGTAAATTATTAATTAAAAATAATCTGATATAATAAAAGCCAATGCAATTTGTTCTTAAAAGCGCACGGTATATTAACATGTTCTGAATTACAAGCTCATAAAGTGCTCTCGTTGTAACATAACAATCTAAAAATTTTAATTAAAAGTCCAATTAGTTCTAGTACATAAAATGACACGGCGAGCACGAGGTAGTTGCCAATAGGTAAGTTTTATGTACAGCACCTACTGAAAAGCTTTTACGTGCACGCGTGTCATAAAATGACGTTGTGCTCTGTGAATTTATGGTTCATACACTCGTTTGTACACTTCTCGCCTTAAAAAAAAAGAAGAAAAATATATCCGTAGATGATCCAAATATTGATAACATGCCCAGCCAAAATTTTAATTTATGTGCATTTTTAGATATATTTTTGACGGTATTATATGTACATAAAATTTCGAGTTTATGAATAAATAAGATGATTAAAGCAGTTTGAACAAAATTCTTAGTGTGTTGCAATTCTTAGTGGTGATGACAAGTTTTCCTGTTACATTTCAAAATAAGTCTTGTAAAAATAGTTTAAATACAGACTGCAGTAAACAACGATCTGATTAATTGTGGGCATTATAAAAACAGCGTTTATGTGGAAGCTAAAATTGGGACAGCATCTTCTGCCAAGTCCGCGGCTCTCTTTATGGCAAATTGCAGAACAAAATGGAGCAGAAAAGTTAAGCGCGACGGCTTGGGCCCGATTTCGCTCCGCAGTCCCTAACTCTGGCAAGGAGCAAACGCTATAAAAATTGTTATAAATGCTGCGACAGGCACGCGTCGGATTTATCATTTCTACTCGTTTCAGAGCCGCGGATGAAAACCCAAGGTTCCGGTTAAATTAGACGTTTAGCTGCGACGCTAGCCTAGAACTAGGACTTGAGCCCGCTGCCAAATTCCTCCGTAAATATTGCTCCCGGCCCGAGGCGGCCGCCTCCCGAGCTTAAGATTCGAATTAACTTTTAATCGCGCCGGCCCCCCAGCCGGCGAGCAGGAATGCTTTCACGGCATGTCGCTGAAACTGGAGGCGTGGGGATACCGCGCGCGCCTGAAAGTTGCGATGCGGCGCAACCATGCGATGACTGACTAATTCTAAGTATGTACTGAATGAAGAGGTACAGGAACGGATGTGGCCGGCGAGTGCCAAAATGCGGCCTGTGCGCAGCTCCTTAGTCGAGGGACCTCGCTGCTTGCAAGAGAGCTCATTACTCATGTGAGTAATGTCTCGAAAATATGCGGTGATCTTACATCAAAACGGATTTGGAACGACGTACGCCGCTCAAAAATGCATCAGCGAGGAGCGCCGCGTTTATTTTCGAGCTCTCGCAGCCTGACAAATTCAGACCTTATTTCTGTCCCTGCCTGTTCGGTATAACGACCAGTTGTGCTTAAAAACAATGCATAGTGTTTTTGTTTATTCGATTTTTATTCTGAATTCAAACTACTTGAATAATAAAGAGAAATGTATAAAAGCGGTGCTGTCGATCTTGATGCCGGTATTTCCTCATAAAGCAGCTATAGATGGCCCTCTACCTTCTACGTCAAACACCTCTAACTTTGTCAGTGAACATGATTTACAGTATCATTAATAGGCAGTTAGTTATACACGACGCTATTAGTTCAAGCAACAAATTCTAAAAATGTTTATAGTAAACTCGTAACTACAAGAAATAAACTCGGACGTATTTGGAAAGACAGAAAAATAATGAACCGCAAATACAATTCTGAAGGGAATTCGCGTCTAAATAGGACCACACGATTTCATCTAAAAAAATAATTATTTCAAGATTTGTTTTTAATATACAAACGTAATGGCAACAATTTTCCGAAACTCAAAATTCATATCAGAAGAATAATTATTCCTGAAATAAATATTTTTATTGCCTGACTACTGAAAATCAAATTACTGCTTACTTTAAAGCGCTCGTGTTACCATAGTTATGGAAAATAAAAAGAACACCTTTACAAGTTTCATAGTTGTAACTTCTGTATAGTGGTTATAAAACAGTCTCCTAGAAGTGCTGCAATGTGTTTTACCATGTGTTAGTAGTATGAGATCAATATAGGTGCCCGTCAAAAGCGGCTAAAGATCCCTCTCTCTTTGTTAGATGCTACGAAGACCATCTATCATTCACGCCAGGTCAGATCAAAAGGACTGAGGTTAAGAGATAAACCTAGGAAACTCTGATTTTGCCAGTAAAGTTGGCTTCAATGAGTGATAACAGAATAAATATTTCGTTGCTAAAGTATGTAGAAAAAGCGAAGGAATAAAATAAAAATCAAACTTAAATAACTCGGGCGTTAGTTTTAAAACGACCTTTGTAGCGCCATTGAAGATATTTGAGAATATAAAACACACCATTTGCACAAAAAAAATGATACTTAAAAGGTGAAAATTGCAAGGAAAACACGTTTATAATAATCACAAATACTAATTAAGAGTATGTATATTAAATTAATAAGAAAAATCTCGAGAAAAATAGTAACACTTAAAGCACTCTGAAGGGTAGAATATTAAAGATCGAAAAATTAAAGTTAAACATAGTAACCCTTAGAGAGACCAAAAAGAAAGGTATAGGCTAAGAAGAAATCAATAACTACTACCATATTTGGAGAATTAATAGAGTTGACATGGAGATTTATAAACAACTAACAACTATTATAGGAATATGAATAGCAAAACTGGAAACAAAAAGAATGGTTTCTTTAAGAGACTGACACTGTAGAAGGTATACAAATACTGTAGACTGTATACCAAATCCTAAAAAGACAAGTATAATACGCTACCTACAAAGCAGATAAGGCAAAAAGGATACTGATTTGGTGGTGGGATGCTTTGGATAGACCAATTAAGCACCATAAAATCTGTCATAAATCTGATAATAAAAAAAGCACAGAAATATAAATACAGGACATAAGAGTTTTGTAACAACCAGAACATGCAAGCACTTATTGTGCAGTAGTAAGACCATAGACATAAAGATAAGTATTAATATAGTAGAAATAGAACATAAAGAATAGAAAAACCATAAAAAAGGTATACGACATAGTGTAATTAAGTTATATTAAAGTAAAATACACAATAAATAAAAGCCACGAGAAGAAATACAAATTTAAAAGAAACTTTAATTGACGCGGTGAAGAAGTTCTCGGAAGATCTAAAAAATATCATCGAAGAAAAAAGAAAACGTATGCTGATTTGAAAATAAGTACGAAGTATTGGAATATACTATGAACAGATATCGATAACGCTATTGGATACTATAGATCAACAACAATATGGAGAATAATAAAAACACAGACTAGAAACTGTACAAGTTATACAAAATATTTACTAGCTCGTTATGCTAATCTCCTGCAAGAGCATAGAAAAGAAACAACTAATTGGATAATGTAGGTAATAGAAACAATCAAAAAACTATATTTGAAAAATACTTCAAAAAGCCAAAAACAGCAAAATACCAGGACCAGGAAACTTAAGTATCGAACTACTTAAATGTGGTAGAAACAAATTACAAAGTGTATACAAAAGACACTTGGTAAAATAGTGAAAGAAGAAAACATTCTGCACAAATGGAACAAACTTATATAAACTTAATTTATAAAAAAGTAGACAGAGATTTCTGCTCTGTAAGGGAATAGGTGTTATCCCGTCAGCCACAAAAAGTAAAAGAGAAAACAACATGCATATATAAGTAAAGAACAAAGTTATTTCAGAAGAGGAAGATCATGTATAGACAACATAAATTGTGTTAGTTAGGTAACAGGGAATATAAGGATACACATTATAGACCTTAAAAAGGGCATATGATGGCGTACTTAGATGGGAATTATAAAAAGGAAAGTGAATAATCGCAAAAGTGAATAGAGATAGTTCAAAATATGTATTGCAAGAAATGCACCGAACACGTGGTACAGAAAATGCACAGGAATGGGAATCAAAATACGTAATACAATCTTACACTCTACTATTTGCGAATTAAGAAACTTATTAACGAAAAAACACAATATATGTGTTAAGGCAGAGAAGCACATATATCAACATGTTGAATAAAAAGATCAAAACCAGTACAACATTAAAATATTTGGGCTCACTTCTAAGATACAAGAGAAACATCAAAGAAAGAATCATTATGGGAAAGAAGGCAACAAAAGTCTTGCATACAATAATATGGACTAATAACATCAGTAGAGACACAAAAAAGAATATTCCATTTATGAAAAACAGTATTGTAAGGACAAGAGATGTGACCACCTGCTTGAGATAGAAATAAAATTAGAGCAGTAGTATTAAATTTCACGTAACTGCGCGTAAAAGTTACAAGACGGAACAACCTTAGAACCGAGAAATTTTAGAGAAGAAAAAATATCACTTGCTTCAACAAAAAATCACAAAACGTTAGCAAATAGAGCTCCTGAGTAATATGGACATGTCAGATGAATATCAGAAAACAATTGGTCAATGGGGAACAGAAAAAGTAGCAGATTAACTATTTCTTGGAAAACCTTGATAAAAGCACACATTTGCAGGAAGCAAACTAGAAGAACAGACAGCAAACACTGAGGTAAAACCCCAAGAAGAAGAACAAGAAGAAATTTCTTCGATGACCAATTTCATGAATAAATTATCCACCGTGGCGTAACAAAATAGCTACTACAATAATGTTAGCTCGTATTGAGTGCAATTTCAAGAAATATCTATAAAAAGATACTACAAAGAAGTAAACCAATAAAACAGGCCTAAAGGGTTATAAAACCAGAAAGAAGCTCTCTGAGTAGAAAATTTACATTGAGCTACACGTTACAAACATTTAACAAATAAAAATTGGGTAATGTTCTGTGGTTAGCCAACTTTGAGGTAAATTTAATGAGGCACTTTACTATTATTCTCAACATTTAAATCATAACGACGGGGATCCGTCACATTTGCATATATGCAATAAAATATTGTTTAGTATTGACAATTGTTCAGGAACCTAGCATTCCTTGAATTACTTAGGTAAAAAAATGAGTGGAAAAAATTGTGGGGCTACATAGTGATCTGGAGTTGCATGGTAGCTGATGGCATGGGAGAAACGACTGCTTGCAAAGGTCAATATAGTGGTATGGTAAAAATGGTTTTGCATCCATATTTTACAAATACTTTTGGTGATACTAGCATAGAACATATCAAATTTCAGCAAAACAATGGGCTCAGCTACAATCTGTAAACAGTGTATGGTGGTTCCAAATATATTAAGTGTACCTATCAAATTGGCCTCATTGAGTATTTATGGGGAAAATATAGGAAACTGATTCAAAGACTTCCCAAGAAAATAAGTGCCGTTATTAAATCTAAGTGTAAACCAACAAAACACCTAATACCCAACAAGTTAATAAATAGTGGAATAAAACTGATTTCTCCAACACGCACAAGTAAATTTTAGAGAGTGATTTTTATAAGGTGCTTCACATCCACGGTCGAACTTCTTACAGTTTCATAAGATGTAGACACAAAGGTACTGCTTAGTAGATAATAGCATCGCAAGACTAAATATTAACTAAAGCTACTAGAACATAGAAAAAAAAAGTATAAACTCTACAGTTGGTAAACTTATGACCTACGGATCATGCTATGACTCGCAAGTAACTTCCTGTATATTAGAGAAAAATGAGATTTTTTGCTGCTATAGATTCCAAACAAATTAATTTTTTAAATTATTCGCTTTCATTGTTTGATTTACAAATTATAAACTTTTTAATATATTTTTAAGCTATCGCAAAAATTATTGTCATCTTCCCATTTGTGAGATCAATTAGATATTGTTCACGTAATCCTCTATGAATGTTTCTATCGTAAGTATTTGGTTTATTTGATTATGCATGCAATAGACAAATTGAGGGTGTGTATAGCCATCACACCATTGTCTTTTGAACTACTAGAAGTATACCAATTCCTGGTGTATTTTTGGTTTGGATAATGTTAGTGCAGGTCTACTTTGCTTATGAGAGTCTTGATTTCTTCCCCTACATTGAGAGGAATTATGTCTCAATTTTAATCCTACCTTTATTTGATTTCACCTCAATTTTTACCGACATGCAATAAGCCGTCTAACCCACATAGTATATTAGGCTACAAACCTCCAACGAAACGCTATGACAAGAAGGAAAAGAAAAGGGCGCTCAGATACCAGCAGTTCCCGAAATCCTTCCCAAGACAGCAGGGAGATAAGTAAAGAGACAAAAGACTACAAGAACTCCTAAGTTCACCAGGTTGCCATTTATTCATATATACAATCATTGTGAACCAAAAAGAAACTAAAAGAGCTTGAACGTTACCTAGAATAGATTAAATAGGATATAGTGGATATAGATAAAACGAGAAGAAAGGAGAAAAATGTATTGGATTACAATCTGGCTATAAATTATTCTACAAAAGAAGAACAAATCAATCATAATGGAGAGTCGGAATATTCAACATCTACAAAGAAACAGCAATGTGTAAATAAAAACACCATACTCAATATACCCTAATAATAGGAAACTGTAATGCTGAAGTGTCAGAAAAGGAATAAAAAACAGAAACTCGCATAGCAAACTTTGAAATAGATGACAAAAATGAAAGAGTATAACATGCTGGTTAATTATTTAGGAAGATAACATTGATATGCTATGAGTGCATTAAAAAAAAAGAAATAATCAAAAATCAACCTAGAGTAACCCCGGCGGATGAACAAAAAATATATATACTTTGTTATATAGTCCTATAAACATATAGTTCAGGATGTTTCCGCTATAAATAGCATCAATGCCTGGCGCGATTAGTTATATATTAATTGAAACCTAGAAAGAATAAAACAATTTCAGAAACCATGTAATAAAGGAAGAATAATAATAGAAAACAAAAAAATACAAGAACAAACTTCAAAAACAAATTAAAATATGTGATGTATACAAGCAAGATAATTTAGAAAAGATGTGAGAACATAAAAAATCAATGGGAACGTTGCTAGTAAAATAAGAAAGGAGAAAAGAAAAAAGAATGGCAAACCAAATAATAAAACCACCGACAATGCTGAATAAGTTCAAAGATAGAAAAATTACACAGTTGAATTCAGAATAAATCCCAGAAATAGAATAATCTATTAAAAAAGTGAAAAACAACAAATCAACAGGAGAAGATGTAATACTAGTGGAAATGTTAATGAGAAGTGAAAATAGATTTTGAAACAACTGAAAATGCTTTTTACCGAACGTCTACAAGCAGGAAGAATACCTCCAAACTGGAATAAAAGAATTGTAGTAGTTTTACAGTCTAATTAGTATCTTATCGCAAATATATGTTACTTATAAAAATTCTTACAAACAAATTCGACCAATACAATCTTTTCTATGAGAAAATTAATTGAAAAAACTAAAAGTATAACACCCCTGTATAGCTTTTAGAGACTTTGAAAAGCATCTGACTCGCTTAAATTATACTTCATCTTAAATTATGTACAACACGGCAGCAAACATTATAAAATAAAAAATGTTATTCGAAGTATTTATCAAAATGCAACATTAATAACTAAAACACACACAGAAACTAACAAAATAAGAATTAATACAGGAACAAGAACTAAATTATTTCCTCTATGCTTGGGAGATATATTTTATAACTTTCAGTGGGATAAAAAAAGAATTAATGTAAACGGAACCATGTTAAATAATTTGAAATTTGCGGACGACATCTTATTAATAACAGATAACAGAATACGATGATAGTTTTGTAATTCAAGAGAGGTAGGACTCGAGAAAAAATAAATACATAAAATGATAATATAGACACTATCAACCAGATTAAACTGAATGACAAGGTTACATAATAATAAAATTAGATCCATAAAGTGTAATTAAGAAAAAAGAAAGAAACTGTAGAATTAAAATAGTGCAGTGGAGACCTAGACAGGGAAGCAATTCAGGGAAAAAACCTACATACAGAAAACACATTCATTAGAAGAGATCTACATCTAGAATGAATTAATATATGCAATGACCATGATGATGAATGTTAATTAGATATTCCGTTGCCTAATCAAGATTCTGAGATTCTTTTCCTAATAGTTATATCGTATTTTTTCAAGCATCTTTCGTGTGTATAATTTCTACATGATCTACAATAATAAACAACCAGCTTTTGCTTTGCTGTGTATTATCTCTTACCATCAGCTGGGTCCAGCAGATTATATACAACAAATATGGCTAAGTTTAACTTACTGGAATAGTGAAAGTTATACAATTACAGAAGTTATGATGCCTTTTAAGGAGAAATTTTGGAAATGTAAACACCCACCTAAAATTGTGGTTCCAAATGTAAGCACAATATAAATAATAAGTCGAAAGTAGAATTAAAATAATTTAAAGTTCAGTTTAAATCTTTTTGACTTAAACTAATTGCCAATAAAAGTCTCAAGAGAGTTATAACGTTGACAGTTTATTTCAGGTCAATTAAAAAAAATACAATAACAGAACCAGCAACAATGATAGTAATTTTATAGTGAATTACAAACTGCTCTGCTTGAGCAGTTAGTTTCAATCAAGAACTCAAAATAACCGCGGGATAATTAAATTGGTTTGGAAAAATCATCTTCGATAAGCTTTGTAAACACGGCATGAGAGCTTAAGGCGGTAACGCAAGACGCTTCTGCCGGTGCTTCGTAATCATTTCAGCAAATTGAATTATCGTCAGCGACTACGAGCCTTCTACGTGACCGAATACATCCGAGCTACATTTATTAGCCCCTGAAAATAATCTCCGGTCTCCGGGACGACGAATATGACTCGAAATAAATTGCTTCCCTTAAATAGCAATCCACTCGATAGTCGTTATAGTTACGATTTGAAGTTGTCGATCTGTAAACTAACAACTGACACATTTGAATTCCAAGCAAATTTCCTTTTGCTTCGCATAAAGCAGCAATACTTAACTACACATGCAAACAGGCAAACAAAGTTTATCGCAAGCTTGCGGTTGAGTTCAGGTGCACCCATAAAGTTATCTGCAGGAACGCTAACACCTCGGCTCGGATTTATTCCGTCCGCTTCCACTGGGTGAAATCCGGGATTTGGTTGCTCGCCTAAGCAAGCTGGACTGCGGAATAAAGCAATATCCTGCGAGTGGACCGGAGCGGGAAGAGCGGGAGGCGCGGAAGTTTGGGTCATCTCCATGACTCTTGCTTCGTTTGAAAAGAAACAAATGGCGCAGCTGAAGGGAACTGCGTTTGCACAAAGCCGATAGTTAGCCAAAGCAGGACTTACAGTAAAGGAAAAGTTTAAAAATTTATTAACAGACAACGACTAACATCAGTTGGTTCAAAAATAAGAAAATACAATTAACAGATCGATTTATAACTAAATCAAGGTGAACGCTGTCTTACTGCCTAACTTTCAAGTAAACAATGATAATGTCACAATGGAGTATTATGGAATTAACTAACACCTGAAAAAATTAGCTATGTATATCAAAAAAGAAAGCTACAATTATTTATCATTTAAACATATCAAACACCAAAATAGGAACAGATGTAGTAATATTTGTATTAATTTGACGTTATAATAGTAACAACACTACAAATGCTTAATTAAATTTAACAAATGTATTATATTCTGCAGACGTTTTCGAGTACTCAAGTAAACAAGGTTTACTGTATTGTTGCCAGCTGATTGTAGTGCTACATTTATGATTAGCAAAAACAATTTCAATTAGTACAGCAATTAGAAAACATAAAAATCCGAATAGAAACAAGCAATACGTTTTGTGCTGATGAGTTGCGTTTTACAACAATTTTGAGTTTTTACTGGCAGTCACAAAATACATTATATAAAAAATTGAAAAAACTTTGCCGCAAACGTAAACGAATTAAGTATAAGAATTTAATGCAATTAAAGTTACCAAATTAACTGTTCCAACTGTTGAAGAAATAAACCAAAGCATGGAGGAACGAATAAAACCAATATGTCAAGTCCCCCGCCCATATGTCAAATTAGCTTTTCATTAAAAGTCCTAATTTCTTCAATTTACAATCATTTCTGATTTAGACTAGCTAAAGAAATGATCAGAGACACGAACTTTCAGAATGTTATTACAAGTATATGTTCGAACAATCAATACAGTATCTTACAAATACTGAAAAAAAAATATAAATAGCCATGTTAATAAAAATTCTAACAAAAAGTAACTTAAAAATGGATTAGCCAAGCAATTATAACCATAGTGAGAGAGAGTTAGAAATCCATTAAATGACAATTTAATCGGCTAAAATATTTTAGATGTTGTTCACGTAGGGTTGCCAGTCCCCTATCGACCACATCTCCAGGTAACTAATTAGAAGTGCCTCCCAGATATGGGTATACAAGGAACTGAAATAGGCGGACCAAAACTGGTAAAACATAGGGCAGCAGCTATACTATTATCGAATCGAAGCTGTAGAAGAATCACTTCCCAGAAGAAATGATCATCACAAGCGACATGCACACACTGAATTAGCTGATTGTGATACTACGGTACATCATTATTATAACTGAAAAAACAATAACTTCTCGCCCCAGGCCTCCCTCAAATGGGAATGGATACAAGGAATCGCTCGGGTAGGTATAAAGATAGGATGCATCACGTGGAATGTAGCTGGAAAAAGATTTTACGTTATCCAAGAAATGAAAATTAACCAGGAGAAGAATCTGCAAATCACTACAACGGAGTTGGATTCATACTAAGAAAGATATGCTTAAAGAATAAAAATGAAAACAATTTTACAGAAAAACGCAAAGAAATTCAAATCGAAAAAAACTTCTACAAAAACGAATGTATAGAAATCCAACAGATATAAGCGAAACATGACGCCTGCTCTTCATAAGAAAATTAAGGCTATAACAGAAGTACGATTAATCAAGTATTAATATAATAACTGATGGAGAAACATGATATGTGACACAAAAAAATTAAAATTATGAAAAATTACATTAAGAAATTATTTTATGATGCTAGGATAGCAAAGTATGAATTGAATCAAGTGTACATCAGACCAACTAACGAAGGAAAAACTGCGAAAAGCAATATTTAGAATGAAAAATAACAAAATGCGTGGTCCTGACAAAATACCAACATAAATTTTGAAATTGTTTCCAAGTGAACTCCTCGAAAGACTTGTTAAATTATACAATAAAGAGTACAAATTCGGGGAAATAACTAAAGATAGGTGGAGACCAACGTTCGTTGCCTTACACAATGTATAAAATAACAAAGCAAATATTTATGAAGATTTTCGGACGATTAGTTTAATGAGCCACACCCTCAAAGTGTTTTTAAAAACAATCATAAACGTGTACATAAAGCTATAGAGCCTTTGAATAAAAAGTCTCAGTTTGATTTCACTGCACAGGTATTAATACAAAAATGGAGAATCTCTATGCATAGATTTAAAAAAGTGACTGACCAAGTGACACATAAATGATTGATATTTAAAAAAAATGGGAATAGAGGATAAAGACACAAAAATGTTAGTAAACAGAGACAATAGAAATTGGCGGTATTCTAACAGATAAAATAAACATTCAGGGATTCAGTCGTCAAGGCTATGTCCACTTGCTTCTATTATTTAATATGTACTCAGAAAAACTATTCACCAAAGCACTCAAAAATCAACAAGACATAACTATAAATTTTGTAGTAATCAACAATATACGGTATGTTAACAATACTATTATAATAGCAGGCACTCTAAAGCAATTAGAGCTATTAATGGATATATTGGTCTAGACAGATAAAGAATATGGATATAGAGTTAAACATCCCCAAACAACAAAATATATGGTGATCAGTAAGACAAACAACATAGCATGCAACTTAAATACAGATGGATTGGCTATAGGACGAACAGAAATTCAACAACAAACAGAGAAAACCAGCGCTGTCTTTTTGAAAATGAAAAATATATTCGGGAGTAACAATTTAAGCGTACAATTACCTCTTAGAAGAACTTAATTTTATTATACGGTTTGAAGATTGAACACTGACGAAAGCTACATCGAAACGAATTAAAACCTCTGAAATGTGGATATTTCCACCAATATTAAGAATAAAATGGGCAGATCATATAACGACTGAACAGGTTCTTCGAAGGATAAAACCATACTTACTTGTACTGTATCACGATAAACAATAAATATCCTTCAACTAGTTTTATAAGGAAAGACCGAAGGAAAAAACCTAGTAGAAGACGTATATCACGGCTCAAAAATCTGAAGTGATTTGGGCTAACTTTAAGCGAACTATTTAGAGCAGCAGCCAACAAAATAACCATAGCGATGATAATAAACAATCTTCGAAAAGCAGATATGGCACCTAGAAGAAGAAACTGTTCAAATTAACCCACTCTTCAATAGTAGATGTTTAAAAATTTGTAGCACGTGAGAATCTGAAAGGCAAAATTCTAAAAAAGTTAGATCTGAATTTTGAGGATACGTAAAAATCTAGTGCAAAGAACAACTGATTTACACTTGCATTTTATTATTACAAAAATGAATAAAATGTTATATGTAAGACAGTATAAGCAGGAAAGGTATACGTAAATGGTTTTCCCGCTCCAAAAGTTATTTTATCCCTTTGATCTTGATACTCGGTAAATTTTAATTGAAAGCAACTGAAAGAATTGATTAAGAATAAAATCACCTAATGAGTGAATACTGTCTACAAAACTTATATATGTATAACAGAGAATGCTTCATCAATTCAAAATTTGGTATTGAGGGATCTTCAAAACACTTTCTGGGAATAACAATCATTTGCGTTACACAGATGATGTCATGTTATTAACAAATAGGAGACTTACAAGATATGTTAACTCAGTTGAGTAATGTTTCTAGAGAATCAGTTTGGTATTTAATAAACATAAATAAAACAAAATAATGACCAAACGAAGTTAAGTAGATCACTCCAATAAAATTTAATATCACAAAAATAAAAAAGTAAAAAACATCTTTCTTGCATAAGAAAATCTCAAAGCAGAACCGGTATGCATAAATTAAGTTATATAATAAAGACGAACGTTCTACAGATACTAAAAGTAAAGACATATAACGAATGCATACTTTCTGTCATCAGCAAACCCATTATCAGTTAAACGAGCCTCGAACAACAGACTATGGAGTGCAAAATAGTTGGAGTAACCATAAACTTCAAAAAAGTAACACACAATTGCCTAGCTATTGGAAGTAGACGCCATTGCACAATTAATCGCGAAACAGAAATGAGAATATGCAGCTCATGTAGCAAGATTGCAAGATAAATGATCAAAAAAAGGAGACCATGAGGGCATAGATAACTAACAGAAAGACTCCAAACGATAAGAGCTGATGAAACAGAATGCACGGCGTAAACCACAAGAAACAGAACAAAACACATTAAAATAGAATCAAATTAAGGATGGCTAGGGCCACCACTATAGGCGACTGGTTAAGAGCGAATGTTGCTCTAATGTTCTAGTATGTAGGGTTGCATATTAGTCGATACTATAAGCCTTTGTGGTTGCAATGTTAGTAAGTGCACCCCAATGAAAAAAAGGAGGCTCATGTTTATAGGTGGGTAACTTCGTTTGGTAGGCCTGCATTGGCTCAGTGGTCAAGATCATCGTTCCTCTATCCTGAGCAGGCGCAGGCGAGTTAGAATCTCGCTCAACCCATGGGTGTATGTGATGTCCTAGCTTTAAGTGTATGTTAGCAGGCACAATAAGCCATTGTGGTTGCAGTTCCGGCAAGTGCGCATAATAATAAAAAGTAAAAATTTTTTTTTTTTTATTTTCTTATGTAGATTATTGTGAAATTTGTCTAGACCGGCCTTTGTATTAACCATTAAGAAAAAAATATTGCCAAATATGAAGTGCGGCAGTATATAATCCAGGTGCAACACAAAAATGCAGCTTTGAAGCAATAAAGAATTGTTGACTATAGAACTGTAGCAGATAATAAGAGCCCAGTCAGGTTATCGACTCTTCAGTTCTCAGAGAAATGTGAATTAATTAAAGATGTTCGATCAAAACTTTTTAAAATACATAAAGTAGCCCACAAGAGAAAGTGACATGACGCATCATATTTAGCTACTCCTCATGTCAATAATGGAAGCCTATTTATGTTTAGCGTTAGCTTCCGGAAGATTGTGACATACATTATAAATGTTATCAAGTTCTGCTTGCAGACTTTTTCAAAAACTCTGTGCATGACAAAGGTGTGCTTTAAGTAAAAAAGTTTGGAACGGACATAATTATTATTATCAGATAGCTATAAATCCCCATGAGGCTGTCGAAAGAATCTGTAACACACCAAAAATGACCATGTAATTCGGTTTAATTCTATCCCATATCATACGATCATATCTGATATGGAACACCATCAATCTTGAACGACACTTACAAATGTAAAATTTTCTAATTAAAGAAATTCTTTGAAGTTCAAATCTAACTACTTGTAATTACTAATTGTGGTAATAAGCCAATTGAAGGATGTATTAGGATATATTAAAAAATATAATCTTGATTAAAAACAAGATCCGTAAAGTTATCTTTAATTAAAATAATGTGTGGAAACGTCATAACGAATTGAAACTTTCAGGAAAGTAATCGTTAGAACCCATAAACTGTGAAAGGGGCTTTACACAGAAAGACTCTTGAGCTCTCTGCTGGTCAATCCGGTAATGGACGAGATCATCAAGAAAGTCAAAACAAGAAGAGGCTACAGAATGGGAAATAAGAAGCTAGAAATCATCTGTTATGCAGACGAGGTCGTAATAATGGCAGAAAACAAGGATGACCTTCAAAGGCCACTGTAATAATTTCAAATTACCTCACAAAAATACAACATAATAACATCCATTAAAAAAAACCAAAAACAATAGTTATATGTAAAGAACCAATAAGATGTAAGGCAGTAGTTGAAAAGAACATAATTGAATAGGTAAAAGAAGTTGAGTAGACATCAACCTATCCAGTGACAGCAAAATAGAAGAATGAAGAAACAAATTAATAAATCAAACGGAATAATCGGTTGTTTGAATAGCACCATATGGAAAAACAAATACTTATCAACAGAAAAAAAGAGGATATATAAAAGTGTAATAAGACACATACACAAGTGAAACAATACTTGACTCTAGCACAACACAAAGACTATTAGAGACGACAGAGATGAGAGTACTTGGAAGAATAATAAATAAAACAGAAATAGAGTAAGAAGTGAAGATATAAGGCATATTATGTAAGATAGGCAATTTTAATAAGTGGATGAAAGAAAGAAAAACACATTGGAACGAACATATAGAAAGAATAGCAGATTACAGAATGGTGAAAGTAGCAAGAGACAAATTGACAGTTGGTAGAACAGCAATAGACTGCCCTAGAAAACGATGGCACAATCTAAATTAGAGGATGGCCGAAGAAATACAGGCAGTTTCACCTATTTATAACATAGAAGAAAAAGAAAAGTAACGGCAAACAATAAGCTACGGTATAGGCCAAAACCAGTGCTATTTTATTAAAAGGAAATAAAATTTTGAACGTTTGAACTGATATGTCAACTATCCTGTATATTAAATATGCAACAATTTAAAAATTACAATTCAATAATGATAAGTGAAGTAAAGCCGAATAGAGTCAAGCTGAGCCGAACCAAATCTATTCGATTCTATCAGAGCACGCACGCATGTACGCGCGTGCCCGCTAAAACACACAAACTGTTGATGCTCAAAAGGACATCAAACTTTTTGTATGGGATATTAGCAATAAACATTGGCAAAAGTAATTCAAGTATTTTTTTGTCGGGGCGCGTTTACTGAAGGGCTTATTGTACCTACTATACAACCTTTTATACTACGACGTCACATGCATCCATGAGCTTCCAGCGAGACTCGAACTTGCCCGTTCGCTGTGTCACCAGACAGAAGAGCATTGCCCGTAACCAGACTTCAGCAAAAATTAAACTAAATTAACTGATGTGTTTCTTTATTTCCCCAATATTTACTAAATATTCAATATCACCTATTTCTGACTTTCATTCTAACAGCCAGTGAAACTAATATCTCTTTTTAAACACCAAGGACAAGACATATATGGTTTAAGAGTCTCTAAACTGCCTAATTAATAATAATTATACAACCAAAACTATTATTTCAATATCAAACTGTCATTTCTCTTCAGCAACACAAAAAGTGGTAATGAGTTATAAACTATTTTTTGGCATACACCAAAAAACTGCAATTACCTGCGTCTACCTGAACATTAATTTTTACCACATTAATTAAACGCGAAGAGCGTCACTCAATAAAACCAACCTGTTTTTGCTAAAGTTTGGAACAGGTATTGTTTGCCTTAGGGCAATTAAACATTCCCGTCAACTAACGCTAATTAACTCCAAATTAATTAAAAGGTCAATCAAATTACATTAGTATATTTAGTGCACTAACAACCATATTTTCTGTATTTGAAAATTCATATATCAGCCCGTACCCGTGTGCTCGGCTAACGAGTCTCGCCGAAGGCAAGGGAGCTTAGCGATGATGAGAAGATACTTACAACTAAATTATCCTTCGTTATTGCTTTCAGGCTATTATCGACTTCTATGTTAGCCGCATATTGTAGACGTAGATCGAAAGATGCAGATTCCGATTTGGGTGGTGCCATCGGTGGCAGCGCGCATTCGTAAGATCGATTGCATATTTATCGGACTATCGGAGCGGCATTCATAAGCACGGGTTTGTCAGTCAGCTCATCTCCCGTGATTGCCCGTGTGCCGGTCGGCTGGCTCCTCAGCACGCGCGCGGGTTTCCTGCAGAAATTGTAATTACAGAGAATCCATCGCTCCATCTTCGAGGAGAATTGACGTCGACTTGAGCGAGCCTTTCAACGACATAACTGACGGGGGCAGTAATAACCTTAGCGGACTGTGCTCTCTGCAGATTATAACCTAATTATGCCGACCGTTATCGAGTATCCTCGTTATTGGATAACGAGTTTTCGTGCCCCTGGAGCATCATTTTGCGCGATAATAACAAATGCTCGCCATGATGCGAATTCTCTCCAATGAAATTTTTATGTCTAATATAGATTTCCGTAATTGCAAAACTACACAACACTGACTAAAGAACCAGTTAAAATTAAAGTACCACGTATCTTTCGGTACGCCCAGTCAATCACAAGTAATCAATGATATTAAAACTCTCGCCAAGGAAGAACTCTCAACTAAATTAATAGTTACTCTAACATGCCAAGACGGCTACAGAACCTTCGTCAAGTATTATTTAGAAAATAAAATAGAATCTAACAAACACTAAAAAAGACCACATTTGGTAATTATAAAGAACATCTCACCTTTCTTATTCAAACATGATATTCAAAAAGAACTTGAAGCTTATAACCTAGCGATAGAATTAACCACAAGACTTTTAAAAACAAAAACACATACATATGCTATTGTGGGCAGTACTCATTACATAAACTAAAATAGGCAAACGAAATATTTAACAATAATAAAATTTACCATTCAATATAGACTGTTGGACTAAGATAGAATAATAATAAAAATCCATCACTATCGCATATGGATTGGATATACTAAAAATTATTGCAGACTGGAACCAAGATGCAAAGGCATCACTTATATACTAACTGTGGCAAAAAGCACCACGCTAACTTTGTCGCGTTTATACGTTTCTTGGAAACAAGAAATTGTCAAAACAGATTACTTTAAAGTTAATCTAGCAAAGCAGCATAATGTAAGGCAATTCCATACGAGCAACAATACGAAAAACTCATCAAGCAACTCGAAGGCAAATTCCTCAATACCTGAAATTTCATCCTTGCTTAATACCAAACAAATAATATAATTTTTACTCTCCCTTTTTAATAAATCAAATAGTCAATACAATTTCCCAAACAAAAACCCTCAATTGGAACGCAAAAGGTATCAAGACCCAAATAGTCATTTTTCGCAAGACATTCCATTGAATGCGTCTCTGAAATGCAATTAAGTCACACTGAAAAACTCGAGATAGCTGAATACAAAATCCATTCAAGTGTGTGTCTATAAACAACCCAACAAACTACTATTAAAGCAGGGAACAACTCAACAACTTTTAACCCAAGTGGATTAATTCTACTCATAGGACACTTAAAATGCAAGCACACCATCTAGGGGTGTAGAGTAACAAACCCTGCTAGAAGCAAACTCTACTGCCTGATGACCCACTTACTATTACAATACAAGTGACCACCTTTTCAACAAACTAGATATCCTAACTCACAATAACTTTAATAAGCAAGCACTTTCACAAGTGTTTACTGAATTAGACTCGTACCATTTGCTAGTAAGTATTTCATTTCAACAACGCCAGCAAAATACATCCTCGAGTTCAGATTAATTAATGGAATAGTCAATCTTTACTATATAACCCTTGACCAACAACTAAAGTACCAAAACGATCTTCGGTCCCCAACCCAAACTGATGAAACAATCATATACATAACGAAAAGCATCTTTGACAGCATCTATCGAGCTACCAAACAAAAGGTTAATACAAACATGCTTATGATAACACATCACCCAAATATATACTTAATTTAATTAAGGAAAAAACGCTGAGAAGAAAATAACAGGAAATCCTAAGTCCAGCAGAAAAACACCACCAATAATTTTACTACATGAAAGGTTCACAGCAACCAAGAAAACGCGAATGCCTTTGCCAAACATCTCACCAAAGTCTTCACACATTTCCGTTATCAACTTCCAGACGAAGAAACCGAAATCCTCGCATTTCAAACCTCAAACCTTTAACCATCAAAGTTGGTAGAAAAGAAACAAATAGGGTAAACACAAAAAAGGCTATAGGCTACGATCTAATTGCTGGAGAGAACATCAAGCATTTACCAAGAAAAATTACACAAGCTCTTACATAACTGTACATTGCCAGTATTACAACTCGGCACTTTCAAAACCAATGAAAAACAACACAAATCATTATGCTACCAAAACCAGGTAAACCGCAAGCAGAAATAATATCGTATAGACTTATAAGCCTACTCTCTATCCTGGCAATGGTCCTGAAAAAATAATTTTACGTATATAATAATGCCAATCCTGAAAAACTCTAAACATCAATTTGGCGTCCGAAGACAGCACGGCACCATCCAACACAAGATATCTGACAAAATATACAGAGATTTGGAGAAAAAACAATACTGTTCTGCGATGTTCTTGGGCGTGAAACAAGCATTTGACAGGGTACGCCATCAAGAGTTATGCTACAAATTAAAAGCATACTTACCCTACCAGGTATATAAACTTTTTAGATCTTACACATCAAATCGGCATTTATTGATAAAATACAAAAACGAAACCAGGGCTTTTCAAACCATCTCCTCAGGTGTTCCACATGGTAGTGCTCATATTATATTTATTATATATAGCCGACCTACCTACGTCTTGTCTAACATCAGCTACTTATACAGATGATAAAGCCATTTTAGCCTCCCATGTAAAACCACAAGCTGCATCGAGGCATTTCCAAGCTTACCTCAACAAAATGCTACTCATGTTACTTGTACAATGAAAAGGGTAAATTTAAACTTACACCAGCTCACCCACAGTCAGTAAAATACCTGGGATTGTATCTTGATAGAAGACTAACTTGGAGAACTCATATTCAATAAAAGAACTGCAACTTCGTAAATTATATTGGCTAATTGGAAAAAATAAGCTATTAGTCTATAGTATTTTATTATTAGTTATTATTAGTAGTTTATTATTAGTATACTAATAGAGTGATATAGACAGACTTAGTACTTACTCAAATAATACTGTGCATCACCTAATGGACGATGATAACGTAGAACCAAAAAGATTAAGAAGGCTTAAACCGTCCGAGCTACCTACATGGTTTCAACTGTAAATTTTTTTCTTATGTCAAATAGTATTAAGATAATATAAGAGTAGGGGGGTTTGCTGGAACTCTATTTCACATGCTTTATCGTTATCAGCAGTGATACATACTGTATTCACACTTTAATTCCAATAAAATACTTACTGTCCAATTCTATTGGAGATGTTAAAAAAACTATCAGCAATCTCAGACCAGGAGATCCGGGATTATGGAAAACAACCAAACGGGTACCACGTCAACCTTAAAAGTTACTTTCAATCTCCTCGAAGCTCAGATATTTAACTACGATAAAGAAAAATGCGAAGCCTTCTCAGATCACTCTCATGACCTGATTATATCAGTCGGTGCATACAGAAGAACAATAAAACAATAAAACAATTGGACTACAAAGATAAGATAAGATGATATATTTATAAATTAACACAACTATCGTAATTGACTTATTATTTACACATTAAAATTGTTAACAGCAAAACAAATAATTTGTTTAAAATGGGATCGTGAGCGACGTAACTGGATGTTGCAGCAGTGGGAACCAATAACATGGAGCGATTGATCAAAACTTGAAGTTAATCACAAAAGTGTAATTCAAACTAATCATTAGTGGTTTGAGGATGTATGTCTGTTTAATGAATCGTATTTATGCATTTTATAGCTAGAAGAGAAAATAATCGCTTACAGGGTATTGCTAAACTAAAACTCTGTTGTTGACTATTGACTTTTTCAACAAAATGACGCCGCTTGTCATACGGTAACGATAATCAAGTTTTGGAAAACAAAATACACACAATAGACTGACTCTTCAGCAGTCTGCTCTTTAACCTTCATGGAGGAAAACGGAAAAAAAGCTTTGACGATATCTGCCTCAATCCAAATGTAATTTGCAATTTTTTTTAAATATTGTGAGTACGCTTAGAAGAGTAGATTGTGAAAAGCTTGTAAATAGATTGCTTTCCAAAATATATTGCCTCATTAAGCAAAAATGTTATAATACGCAGTGGCAGATTATTTTTCTAGGATAATACTACGAGTATGACTAGATATGTTAGTTTAATTTATAATATTAATCGTTTTGTTTAATTAAAGCATTATTACGAACGAGTAAATAAAGATTTTGATATTTCAATTCTGCAAATAATTTGATAAACATAAATTGTAAATGGCATAGCTAAACGAGTAATTTGACACAGGGAGAACGTATAAATTACATGTGTTGTAATTGTTATAAAAATGTCAAAATTTATATACAAAAATAGGAGAATGAACATAAAAAGAAATGTAGAGAATCAAAAATGAATTTGGTTATAATTATAAAAAAAACAATGCAAAAATGAGTCGTAATTAACATTGCTAAATTAACGACGATACAAGCAATATAGGGGCAAGCTGAGAAACAGATACTGAAATATAATTAAATAACTACAAATATTATAGTAGCAATTGTGTAGCTTATTAATGTAAATAGTAGTAATAGTAAATAGAAGTACAAAAATAAGAATCGTTAGACAAAGAAAAAATAAACTAAAAATTAGACAATTAAATAGTAATGTTCATGTTTCGATGTCTTCAAATTATTTTTAATTAAAAAGATATTAAAATTGAGAAAGTGAACGTTACATAAAGTTCGATATAATTTCTTGTAACTAAGCGAACAAAAATTTAATTATGGTCGCGCCCAAAGACAAAGGCTTTATCAACTCTCAACTAATTTGTCCTAAAAACATCTTATATACTACCTTTAAAACGGTGCTTCTACCTCGGCCGTTTCTCTCATTACAAACGATTCTCAATTGTCCTTTCAGTTTGCCTTTGAGCTAGGAAAGCATGTAGAAGAAAATCTTTCAAAAGACAATCTGCTACAATTAATTTCTAAATTATAAATCAAGTTTCCTTTTACTTGAAAAAAAAACGTAGTATAACAGTTAAAAGATTGTAGTAACACCAAAACAAAAAAACTTTTAATACCAACTACTGATTATTAATATTTCTTCAGTATTTCCAGAAATTTTCAGATATTCAGGAATTTTATTATTTGATTTAATTAACATACTATATAGTACTAAACCACTAATTTTATCTTACTTTTCATTTATAACCAGTTCACAATTGTAATACGTAAAAGTAGAACTCGCCCATAATTCGAATGGCAACAAAAAACCTTAGGCAAGCACAGTAATAACCGCTATAAAGATAAGTTAATTTCTTTAAAGATAATTATAAAAATCTCAGATAAAGCTTTAAGTAAATTTACTTTGCATTCATGAAGTATTAAGCTTTCATTGTACAACGGTTGCGCATTAAAGGCTTTTATAGTAATTTATTGATATTTTGCTTTTAGTCCAATTTTTTATTTTTTATTAATTATAAGCAACAAAAAATTATCAAAAATGAACCGAAAATTTCTAAATTCTTAAACATTTAAAGGCTGTTTTCGAATACTTTGTAATTGTAAATATAAAAAATGTACAAACGAGTTTAGCCCTTAGTAAATCAACCTAATAAGCATTACTGTTATTTGTAAAGGAGTGGAGCATAATTGTAATTGCAGGCATATAAAACATCAGCAAATAAGAGCTTAAGTTAGGCTTAAAATGTACTTCAATAGCTGACGAACTATATTCGTTGGTTAAAAAAATAACTAAAAGTGTGTATATAATAATTAATTAAAATAACATGATATGTAGCAATAGCATAGCATTAAAATTTTTATAACTTTAAGTTGCACTTTTATATTAACCGCTGATTCGTTGCTAATCTTTCGATCAGCCGATCATGTAAAGCCAATCTTTTTTGCCAACATAATAACGTGGAATTTCAAAACTGGCTTGAAGCCGGAAGGCTAGCAAATTCAGTAAAAGAAGTGAAAAGAGTAGAAGTGGAGGTATCAAGAATTAGTAGCAACAGTGGAAACGTAAAAATGTTTTTAATTTTATTAAAGTACAAATATGCGTGTAACAATATCAGACAGATTAATAATGCTACAACTGAAAGGAGCACTAATAGACATAAATATTATAAAAGTGTATGCATCTACATAAGAGAACAGATGAATGATAAAAACGTTAAAGAACAATAATAATCAACCAATGCTAACAAATGAAAAAAAAATAAATTGAAAAACCTATCTAGCTAAATCATCCTTTAACAAAATTAGATAATATAACAAAAATGATAACTATGATTCATGCGAAGGTTGGAAAATTTTAATTTCAAAAGTAGAAAAAACCATCAAAATAAGCAACCAAGGAAAATCGCTACGTCTAGAAAAAGAAAATGGAGAACATGACTTGCATGACTCACTAAACTTTTTAACATAATTTATACACAAGCTAAACTCCCTAATCAATGGTTACACAATCAGGATTTGCGCAAGAAAAAAATGATTTAGATATTTCTCCGGAAAACTTACATGTGAATAATAAAAATCTGCATCTCAATCAAAAGGCGAAATAAGAATTAAAAAAGGATTACTAAAACAATAGAAACTTGAGTAAAAGTAATATAGGGGTGTAATCTCTTAGCGATATTATTAAATATATGCCCAAAGAAGATAATAGAAAACGTCTTTGCTAACAGCTTAGAAGGAATAAAAGTAAACGGAATTGTAGTGAATAATATAAAACGTGCGGACAACACGGCTCTAATAGCGGAAAACGCAGAATTGTAAAATTTAATAGATGGAGTAAAAGAAAAATTTAAACAAAAAAATGGTCATGGCCCTAAACAGAAATAATACAAGTTTGAATATTAAGACAGACAATATCATAATCGAATAAGTTAATTATTCATACTTAAGTCGCTTAGTTAACTTAAAAATAAATGAAAGTACAAGAATTATACAAATAGAAACAAAAAGCTTTTTAATTTTTAAAGACAAATATGCTGTAACAATATCAGACAGATTAACTAATCTACAATCTGAAAGGATGCACCTAATAGACATAAATATTTAAAAGTGTATGTCATTTACATAAGAGAACATAGAAAAAAAGTAGGAGTCAGATAATAGTCATTGAATGTATAATATCGTTAGAAAATCATAATAATCCTTTGGACACAAATAGTAAAAAATAACGAACTATCTAGCTAAATCAATCCTTGAACGGAAAATCATAGATAATATGTAAAAACTAAAATTTGGGCATAACTATGATTCATGAAGGTATGAAAATTTATACAGTTCAAAAGTGAAAACCATCAAAATCAAGCAAACTCATCTAGAAATCGTTAGTCTATAACGATGTCTTTGAAATGGAAACATGATATGACTCACTAAACTTTTAACATAATTTATCACAACTAAATCCAATCAATGAGTTACACAATCAGATGTCGGTTTGTTCAAAAACCAAAGGTTTTTGATTCTATCGTATGCTCGTATGCTAAAATAGATTAGGAAACGACTTATAGTGGAAAGGAAATCAGGAAGTAGAGGTGGACATGGAATGACACATCATAAGAACGAACAAAAAGTGTTGCAGTTTTTTAAAGACAATCCGGAGATTTCTTCGAGAGAGGTGGCCAAGAATGTTGAATGTCGCAATCTTTTGTGCAAAAAGTAAAAGCTGGAGCCGATCTAGAAAGTTTTAGGACTCAAGCAGTCCCTACTCGGGATCCAAACCAGACTCAAACTGTATAAGTTGCACAAAAATCGATATCAGTGCGTGGTTATGGATGATGAGTCATATTGCTGTCAACTTTAATTGTATTGCTGGGAAAGATTACTACATTGATTGGGAAAATTCTCGAAGGATATCCTTGTTTGACAAATTATATGCAGTTGCGGTTTGAAGAGCAAAGTTTATCACGTATAATGTTAATGCATGCCGCAGGATGTTAACTTTTTGGCTAGATCTCTCGACATGCTACTACCCTAAGGCAACGAAAGAGTGGTATGCTGCTGATGGTGTGGGTTATGTACCAAAACAAATTGATTCACCAAATATATTGAGCCATGGTGAAGGAAATATTGAAGAAAACAGGTACAAAATTCGCGTAGTGGGATGCCGCAATGTTCTTACTTGAAGAACTATTTTGTAATTTAAGATCTAGTAATGTGTTTCAGGATTATATGTGCCTAATAAATATATTTCCAAATGTTTTGATTAATTATCTCAATTCAGTGGCCCAATTTTGGTGTGTTCACCTTTTACTTTGGACACGTACTACGATACGAAAAATGCAAGACATTACAATATATAACAGAAGGAAAGATTGAAGGAAAGAGGATGGCGAGAAGGAGAAAAACATTGTGGGCGAGTAACACAAGAAGTACATAGAGTTAGGCCATAGCGCTAGAAACTAAGCAAATATAAATTCGCATTTTAGTTTTAAGTTCTTTTTCATGGGTCATCGCACAACAAGCGACCAGTATTACCCTATTTTTCTTGTTGACTACCTAATAAATATCAAAAATAGCGCTGTTGTTTTTATACCACTCACATCATTAAAATCATCCCAGACTAAAATAGAATCTTCTGCTGTAATTTACATACAAATTAGACCTTGTGTTGGCAAATTATCACATTTTTACCTCTCTAAATAATTATCTAGACAGCAAAAACATTGAACAACAATAAAGATCATTCTATCAAGCAAATTATTTCTTGAGTAGCACTCTCAGGCTTTATAATGTCTGTTGAAAATACACTATAAACTAAAGTTATATTTAAAATGAGCAACTTTACTTCTGTTCTAACTAAAAATTGGATTCATCATTCATCTATCCAGCTCAGTAAGCTTCATAAATTATTGACTTTTTATTTATCGAAATATTAAACATGAAAGTGTTGCAAACTTATTAAATTGCACGTTCAGGTAATAAATCAAAATCCAAACAGCAATAAAATCGTGCTAGTTCAAACAATAAACCTCGCGATTATTCGAACATAAGCACTGGGTTTAATTAGAACAATAAAAGCGGCGGCCCCATTTATTTCCGCTTTTTGAGCTTGATACCGATACGCCAAGTAAACATTTGATAAAAGAAATTAAGCTCGCTCCTCAAACGCGCCGAAGCCAGTCCAATTTGGCTACATTGAGCCGCTGTCCGATACCACAATGTAAAATTTCTATTTATAAAATTGTCTCCGAAAATGAAACATTCTGCGCCATCCACATACTTGGCTGCAATCCAACTACAGTTCTAAGAGAACCTTAGACGCTCGAGATGTTTTATTGTAACAAAAGTAGAACAATGCACAAAATTCCATCCCCTTTAAAACTTGGCAGGCCAATATTACAGCACAGCGAGCGCCCGAAGAAAGTAACCGCTTTTGTACAAGATGCACTTCGATGGATCAACGACCTACGGTAGGAAATTACGGCGAAATTAATTCCCTCGTTAGAGAAAAAAGCCTACAAAAGCAATTAAACCAGAAAGCACGCCTAGTAGCAGCACCATGCCAACCTAAAAATACGGCGATTGTTTGTTTTGTCACGCAACTGCAGAAAATACACGCCGAGCTCTTCCGCAGCACGGCATTAGCGTTTTGTCGCAAATGCAAATCTACATAATTACACTCCATTTTAATAACAACCAGCCAACACTACCTATTAAAAGGCAAAAACGTCAGCGTATCCATAAAGCTTCATTAAGTGAAATGGCGAAAACAGCTACAATATGATAGAAATACCAATTTTATGCGTATTTCATATAACGACTTGAAGCCACGTTGACACCAATTTAAAGTTTTCGTCCTAATTGAAGCTGGCGTTACACTGAAGCTCTCTTTCCTCGCACTCCAGTGGTTCTCGAAAGGTGCAAATAAAAGAAAAGAACGCCGTATGAAGTCGAGCCCTTTATTGAAGAAATATATCACGTCATGGAGCTAAATGGGAAGGCTTAAATGCTCCGACACCCGCCGCCATTCTCTTTTATTTAGCCTTTTATTTACCTTAATAAAACGCTAAATGATCGCGCTGCTTCGCATAGACAAGCAGCTTTATTCTTGTATTAATGAACTAGGGCGCCGAAAAAACTGCAGCAATTATGAAGATACATTCCGTCGTCCTTCCGGAGCGAGCCATAAGTGCCCGGAATTATTAATTCTTTAATCTCGCCCATTGGGCACCATTTCAAGCGAGCGAGATCAAACGGAACGGACGGGGGCGAAAGGCAACGCGATTCGAAGCGACTGCATTAATATTCTGCTTCGGGGACGAAAAATAATATTAGAGCACAGCTTCTGCGACGACTTCTGTTTCATAGCGTTAAAGCTGCAGTGCAAGAACAAATAGGCAAGCGCTAGTGAATGCGCCAGAAAGAACATTTAAAATTAACGCAAGGGCAGTGAAGGAATGCACAAGAGAAATGAAGTAGAAGATTGAAAAGGAGCTATGCTACAAAAGCTATTGTTAGCAACAAATTGAGCATGGCCCGTTGTTGTTAACATACATATAATATATTAACGAGAGCTTTTGGAAATACAGTACGTAATTTTAAAAACTTCATGCTTACATAAAAAATTCAGAACATTTCTGTGTTGCTGCCTTTGACATTATTTTTTACGCAAACGTAAAATACATCTGAAATGTAGCAAAATAGCAATTTTAAAATACATCTCTTTATGTATGATACCTATTTAATTATTTATATTATACTATTATTGAACTTTCAGATATAAAACTTTAAATTATAAATCAAAACACTTTGTTAAAGGTAATTGTTAATTTAAACTTTCCAGCAATGCTAGTAAGGTGTTTAGAGTTAAATTAGCAATTTAAAGCGGAGATTTCAAATTACTAAAAGCTACAGAAAGTTTGCATTAACAAAAAAGTACGTAGAAAGCAAAACAAGCAAACATTAAAAAACCAATCCATGAAGTACTGACATATGAGCTGTTTACTACCAAAAGTTAATAGAAAAGTGATCTACAAATGTATAAATATTTTATAATATTTTTGATATGTACATATTAGTACAGAGAAAGCTATGTTCAGGGTTCATCTTGATAAAACACTCGGAACCTTTATTTTCTTATCAGGTGTATAAAGTACTTCAACGCAATTGCTGTGCTTTAAGGGAAAATTTTTCAGGAGTTTAAAAAGTTTCTTGCTACTCCCAGAAAATGAAGGGTATTTTTTTAATGGAATCGTCAAATTGCCTTCCCTTTTCCCATTTCCTCTTATTACGCAAAATCGGTGTTAGTACCTAGATATAGACATAGCTGTCACCTGCCGTTTTAGCATTTGAATTGTGTTACAAACCCAACGGATTAAATATTTTTTATGATTTTCGAAGAATGCCAAAATAATCTAACCGAAAAATTGTTCAGCATTTTTTTCACTAAATAAAATGTGAGATTTAGTCTACTTCTTGCTGGAGTGTTCAGGGCACTGATGACGCCTCCTTGCAATACATTTAATCAAAAATCGTACAAAAAGGTTTTTTATCAAAAAAACTGATCGGAGATCTTTTCCACTTATCCTACGTTAAGAAAAATTGAACATTAATTCTTCGAGTATAAAGTGTAACGCATCTTAAACTGAAACATTCGATCACAAAATTCAAAAAATATTTGTTACAAGTAAAACAAAACATAATTCTGGTCTTCAACGTGCCTTTTAAATAGTTGCTGGTAGTCAGTTCGTCATACTTAGTACTCGGCAGCAAAACTTGATATATAGCCGCAACGATTAACCGAAGACGCTTCTGAATAAAAATTCAAAATAAAGCACAAAGAAGCAGCTTGAAACAAATTCACTTCTAAAAAGACCAACTAAAAAAGACAAAAGCAAGCAACCTAGAAGCTTGATAAAAACTGGACAGTAGCTCTATAGATAACATGCTTGAATCATCTTTTGTGAAAACTTTAATGATTTCATGCTTATAAAAGCATCCATAGCTTCGAATGATGTTTGTTCTGTATATGTAAATACAGACATTTTCGGGGAATTTCAAATATCCCAAAACCTCTACTAAAGGCGCGGCTGTTAATTGTGGACACCCAACATTCTTTGAATTGTCTAAACTTTACAAAAGATTCAATCTGCTTTACAGCAGAAAACATCAGTTTATAGACATATTTGTGTATCTCAACCTTTGAAGATACATTACTGTTTTCGACTGACAAATGGATGCTTTCAAACGGAAAACCGTGGGAGTTTATCATCGTATAGCCATTTAACTAGGAATATTCTTTCCTGTCCTTTCACGAAGAAGACTTCTTATGTATCACTATGGCCGACCAATCATTGACTTCTTCTTTACATAAATTATAAAGTGACCAAAGTCTGTCCTGTTTAAAGACAACTTCGGAAAAAATTACTCAATCAACTTCAAATTCGCCAGCCTCTCTGTACTAAATGTCAACATCTCAAATGTAGGAGATAGAAAGGCAATGCATCAGTAAAATTTAAAGAAAATGGAACGTAACATCCTTAAAAATGCAGTGACAAACAGATGAGCAAATGAAGCCAAGCCCATCATACGAAATGTTCAGTCAGATCCATTTAAAAAAATTGTAAAAATGATGTTTTGTCCTTAGCTTCTAGTGATAGTGTTGGATTATAGTCGTATCACACGTCAGATAAGAATGGACGTATTAAACTAATAGTAAAAATACAATAAAATACTCTGATAAAGCTATTACAGGAAAATCAGGAGTTTGTTGCAAAGTTAAGTATAAGATATGTATTAGGAACATCAGTAACTAATAATTGTAAAGAGAAGGGTATCCTTTTTCTGCTATTCCAGGTACGCTTGATATAAAAAAAATTAATCTGTCACAATTCTACATTTCTGACTGTAAATTTGTCCTCAATAAAACTGTTCTTGCCATTTACAAATATATATAGCCTAAGGATTTTACCACAAAACTTATACATCCCACGTCTTCCAGATTTAGACCATTTTGATCATATTTTTATGTCATTTTAAAGAACGAGTCGGCATTTCTATTTCGTAGAGTAAGGACGCTGTGAACGGTCTGCGAGATAACAAGTGCTGTGCGATAAAGTGTGACCTTTAGTCAACTTATATCAACTTTAAATAGTTAACAAACTGTAAGTGAACATTTTTATTTAAATTACTTTAAAAGAATTTATTAATAATAACAAAAATCTAATAAGTACCTACCAACAAAATGCTGCCGGCCGGAAACGGCTTTAACGGCGCATATAACATTAATAACCAACAACATATGAATGGAAATCCTCTACAAATTCCCCAATCACCGTTTTTACCCAACTGCTCTTATCGACAAGCTCAATATTCATACTTATCACCCCCTTACCCATCCTATTATTTACCACAGTATCAATCAACGTTAAACCAGCTACAAATTTACTCTAGTCAGCATCACGATACAACAATCAATCAATCACATCAAGATAAAAGTAAGTAAGTAAGGAAGATGAATCAAACAAACAAAAAAACGAAGAACATCAAAACGTCACTGAACATAAACCACCACCAATTTTTGTACACGGCGTTTTAGATTAGGGTAAGATGATCACAAACTTACAAACAATAGTAGAAGAAGAACAATACACCTCAAAAAGCTTACACAATAATGTAGTTAAAATAAATGCAAATACCCCTGATACGTACCATAAACTTATTAAGCACATGCAAGGATAGTAAGATTATACATCACACGTATCAAATGAAAGAAAATCGTCTCTACAGAGTTGTATTAAAACATCTACACAACACTACCCCGATCGATGATATTAAAAATGCCCTTAAAAAAATTAGGAACGTAAATTATGAACGTAAAAAACAAAGATCCTTTGCCAATATTCTTTATAGACCTTGAACCAGCTACAAACAACAAAGATATATACAACATACATTCACTGAAAAATAAAAGTATTATAATTGAACCACGAAGGACAAACAGAGATGTTGTACAATGTACTCGCTGCCAGAACTATGGACATACAAAAAGTTATTGCAGCAGACCTTTTGCTTGCGTGAAATGCGCGGGTCCTCATGATACAAAAAGTTGTCAAAAAACCCTAGCAACTTCAGCTGTACGCATTTTATGCGAAGGACCCCACCCAGCTAACTATAAGGGGTGCTCCATATATCAAGAGCTTCAACGAAAATACCAACCCAACAAGCAACAAATAACCGCAAGACCTCCAAACCTAACAAGAGAAAATTTTCCATTCTTAAAAAGCCAAAATAATCAGCCTTACACTAACCCTAGCCAGCCAACACATACACATTTAAATTATGCAGAAGCAGCCCGAAACCAACCCTCATCCTCCGAAGATGTTAGTCTTAAACAGTTTCTTGATGAATTCAAAAATATGTTCAACCAATTACTACAGCAAAATAGTATGATACTAAATATGTTAACTACAGTCATCAACAAACTCATCCAATAATGACCAAGTTCTTAAAAATAGCACTGTGGAACTCTAACGGACTGCAACACAGAAAGCTAGAAATTGAAACCTTCATACGTGTTAATAACGTTGATGTGTTACTAATTTCAGAAACATACTTCACCTCAAGATCTTATCTAACAATACCTCAATACTCTGTATATCACACAACGCATCCAGATAACACCGCGCATGGTGGCTCAGCTATAATAGTACGTAGCTCCATTAAACATTATCAGTTACTTTCATACAAAACAGACTACCTACAAGCCTATATGATAGAAGTTGAGAGGTTGCCAGCACCTCTAGTCATAGCAAGTGTTTACTGTCCACCACGTCATAACTTAACTAAACAAATGTTACAACCCTTCTTTGAACTACTAGGACCTAGATTTCTAACGGGAGGAGACTTCAATGCAAAGCATACACACTGGGGCTCACGACTAATAACATCAAAAGGCAGAGAACTACTTAAACTAATAATAGATAACAAATACGGTTTTCTATCAACGGGAAGTCCAACATATTGGCCCTAAGATTCCAATAAAATTCCTGATTTACTTAATTTCTATATTACCCATGGTATGCCAGCAAACTACATGGATATTATTCCCAACTATGATATTTCATCTGACCATACGCCTGTAATAGCTACAGTGAGTGCAACTATACTGTACCAAGAACCAAAACCTACTCTTAGCAATGCCAAAAGTAACTGGAAAGTATTCGAAGACTGTATTACTGAAAATCTAGATACAAATATAAGCTTAAAAACAAATCAAGACCTGGAGCACACAACAAACCACTTTACATCAACAATACAGGAAGCAGGATGGACAGCAACACCACAAACAAACAACTTAAAATATAATACTCCTAACAGCCCCTCCGAAATAATGGAGCTAGTAAAAGATAAAAGAAGTGCAAGAGCAGTTTGGCAGCTTAGTCGGAATATTCAAGATAAAAATAAATTAAATCAACTAAACAACAAACTGAGCCGTTGGCTGCAACAAATACGGAACGAGACTTTTGAATACTATACAAGTTCACTTTCTGTAATTGACCAAACAATTTGGAGAGCAACCAAAGGAATTAAGCGACCTAAAGAGCATGTTCCACCCTTACAAGATGAAACGGGAACATGGGGAAAGTCGAATAAACAGAAAGCTGAAGCATTCGCCGAACATTTACAAAACACCTTTCAACCAAATTCTAACGAACCTGATCAAGAAATTGAAAACTACCTAACTGCTCCACTACAGCTGTCGTTTCTAATACGTAGATGTACACAACAAGAAATCCAAACTCAGATAAAACGGTTAAATAGTAAAAAATCACCAGGTTATGACCTCATAACGGGAACTGTTCTAAAACGTCTTCCCAAGAAAGGAATTCGATTTTTACAAATATTGTTTAACGGAGTTCTGCGACTTGTATATTGGCCTTTGACGTTGAAGTTTGCTCAAATTATTTTAATAATCAAACCGGGTAAACCTCCTAACCCAATCAAATCATACCGTCCCATCAGCCTCCTCCCGATAGTATCAAAGTTGTTGGAAAATTAATATTAAAACGCATAAATGAAAGTGAACTCCAAGAAGAATGGCTACCAAACCACCAGTTCGGCTTTCGAACTAGTCACTCAACAACACAACAATGTCATAAACTGGTAAACACAATCCGTACAGCATTCGAAGGCGAAGTGTATTGTAGTGCAGTGTTCTTGGACGTGAGTAATGCATTTGGTAAGGTATGGCATAGAGGCCTGCTTTACAAAATTAAAAGTTTATTGCCGCAAAATTACTATCTACTTTTACAATCCTACCTAGCAGATCGATAGTTCCAAACAAAAGTAGGCAGCGAAACATCTCAAATAAGAAAAATAAATCCAGGCGTCCCCCAAGGCAGCGTCTTAGGGCCAGTAATGTACTTACTATACACGTTCGACCTTCCAACCACACTATATACAAGCCTAAGCACCTTGGCTGACGATACTGCCATACTATCATGTAACGATAGCATCAGAGTTGCTACAAGGACACATAAACTTACTAGAAACATGGATGGGAAAATGGAAAGTGAAAGCAAATCAAAGCAAATCAGCACATATCACTTTTACAACCAAGCACTCAACATGCCCCCCGGTTACACTCAACAACATGCGCATACCCAAGTAGATGAGGTCAGGTATTTGGGTCTACACCTAGATCGATGACTGACATGGAGGACACACGTTAATAAAAAACGCAAAGAAATGGACCTACGTTGTAAAAAACTATATTGGCTCATTGGCAAAAGCTCAGCCCTTACGCTAGATAACAAGTGCATAATCCGTCCTATATGGTCCTATTGATGTAAACTTTGAGGATGTGCCAGTTCATCAACTCTAAATATTATTCAACGTTTCCAATCCAAAAGACTTAGAATGTTATCTAATGCCCCGTGGTATGTGTCAAATATAATCTTACATAATGACCCCAACATTCCATATGTAAAGGATGTAATAAAAGCAAGAGCAATAAAACATCACCATACTCTGGTAAACCATCAAAACGTAACAGTAATCCCGTTAGCTGACGACCTCCAAACCAGAAGATTGAAAAGAAAGTGGCCAATAGACTTAACGGATTAAAATAGGGGCGACATCACTGGATTTCTTCCCCTCATGACTGTATCAATTTACATAAAATTAGCTCATAGAATATCATGTAAATATTCTGATTACTAATAAATAAATATTAAAAAAAAATTAAAGAACATGATAATATGCTCGCTTACAACGTTGCCTCTTTTATGACACGGAGCTTCGTAAACCTGATATTGTAGAACGAAAAATAGCAAATATTATATAATTAAACTAACGCCGATTGGGCTAAAAAGTCGTTATTTATGTAAATATGCATTAAAAATATGTTATTGAAGTAAATTGTATATGATGGATAGTGCAAAAATTTAATGAGACACAATTAATGTAAATTAAACATCGCTAACGTTAGATAGACGTTGAACTGTCACTTTCAATAAAAAAGTTACTACAATTTATTGTCTAACGATTTTTTTGCCGACCACCGAAAAGTATCAATCTAATTAATTTGATGTTTACAGTCAATAGATTATTATTATATTCCTGGTAATAATTGTATTGTTTTATATACTATAAAATAATTTTTTTAAATATTTATATAGTGATAATAGATACTTCCTAATTGCAGTTCCTGGTACTTATACATCAGTCCAGATGCTTTTATTTAGTTAGTGGACAAATTATCTAAAGCGCCGAAAGAAACTATTATCCAAAAAGCAGAAATCATTAAGATAATTAACAAAAATAATAAAATAACTGTAAGAATTGTTTACTTAACTAATAGTATGAAGTTTTTAGCTGCGAAAAACGGATTAGATATAAAAAAGTAGAGGCTCTTAAGTGTTTAAACAAGCTATTTCAAGAAAATGGGTCACTAATGCCTTCAAACACAAAGACACGCCACTAAATTGTAATCGAATTGATACGCACACGTATTTCGGAGGCTTTGTTAAAGCACAGAGTAGATTGCAAATTAAAATTTGATGTGGTTATTTATATCTTTTATCATAATAAACTTTTTCTAAGTATATATTTTAATGCACATTTACAATATATTGGACAAAACCACGCTGTATGTAATTTAAGAGATGCTAAAAACTAAATTCAGGTAAAGATTGAAAATGCAATGATTTTAACATCAAACTTGTAAAGAATGTTGTAAAGTAAAGACATACACATTTTTCATAACATATGAATGTATTATCAGTTATGTTTACCGTTGGTTCTTTTATAATTTACAAACAAAAAGCTGCATTAAAAATTTTATTTAAAAAAAGTAGTCATTTCTTCCTCAATGGCTGCAAATTGGAACTATAACCAATAATGCACATATTTTATTTATAATGGAAAAATGATTACAAATAATTGAAATATTTTAAGTTAACTCCACCACAATCAATATTTATGTTAGATACTTTCCTTCAGATCTACCATCCATAGGTACATAGAATCAAAATAGCTATGAATGATAGCAATCATTCTTTTTTGTATATTTTCTTACGTAAAACTAGTCAAAATATTCTTTTAACGTAAATAGAAAAATTTTAAGCTAAACTGAAACACGGGGAAAATTAAAAACAGGTTTGTATGATTTTTTTTAGTCAAAGCATTTGAAAAAACAAAACTAATTTTGCATTCCCATATTACATTCGATTAGAAAATTAAAATCGCCGAACTGAAAAACAAGCACAACGAATATCTTGCAATATTCAATATTCCCCTTTGTAGCCTTTTTTATTAAGAGTCTTAATTTTAGCTTCACATGAATTTTAGTCCTAATAACAGACAGATTAAGGTAAAGTAGCAAAATAGGTAATTGTAAATGATAGTGTTGTTTAATACGAGCCTGCCCTTCTATTTGGTCGTGTACAAACATATAATGGCGTCATTGTAAAACAAAAGTAGCATACACTGAATGGTGCTTTTCATTAAAGGTTTCCTCTGTCTGAGAATCTTGCAACTGCCTATTCTTCGACGAAGCACGAAAAGTTGAAACGAAGGCACGCGATTCACGAGAAGGCTTTGTGTTGCTTACAATATTTATTTTCAATAAAGAAATTTGAAAGGCACCTTCGCGCTCCGCATGGCGGTTATGTGGCTGCATTCAATAAAAAAACAAACGGTTCCTCACATTACGTTTCTGGTAGGTGAGATGTGAATGTGTTAGTTTCAACATTTCAAATTATTACATAGAATTTTCTTCCAATGCCTTTTGTATTTATTGTACGAAAACGAAAAAAGGAAACAAAAGGTTAGAAGGGTTTTAAGGTATACAATTTAAAATATAAGTGTTGATAAACTAGAAAGTAACTAAATATTTATATTACATATTAAACTAAACGCAAATTATTAAGTTTAAAACCAAATTATCCACAATTACTAAATTAGTGAGCTAGAGGTTGTGGCACCATAACGTAAACAATCAGAAAACTAATCAATTATTAGTGCAACCTGATATTGCAACCCACTACATCGATCTAGCATTGCGGCCAAAATGACTGAAAATCGATACGTTCTGGCGCGCAAGCACCAATTTTGCAACCAGTTTCCAAGTTGTAGACATTACAAAGCCCGTTTTCTGCCACGACTACCGCATTTAGCGCCCTATGTATGCATCACCTTCGTTCTTCACCGTTTTGTCAACTCCATTGTCTCGGCCGCCGGCTGCCTTTAAAAGCCATCGTCGTTTGACAAGCCTGGCCACTGAAATAATTTGCTTAAGCTCTAAGAGCTGTTTTCTTTGCTTACTAGAGAAGCAATAAGACCGCTCCATCGAAGAAGTTATTTTCAAACTGTAAGCACAGCATTTTCATAAAATCTTATTTTAGTGTTCAAGATTCTAACTGTCCATTTAAAAGCGGCACTACATAATTAATTTCAATTTGCTCCAATTTTAGCCGATGCAGGCTGTGTTTTTACATTAAGTGCAGGATTTCTTGACACTACTACAGAGCTACTCCCTTAAGAAAATACACCCCATGAAAGGCAACGTAGTCTCATGTTATCGTGGAGAAGAATTGTTCCTTTCTATTGACCAATACTAGCTATGAACTTTGCACTTTTTGTTACATTCTGTCGATTTTCTGGCAATACTTCTCTGATTTTTAATAATTTCGCTAGGGTTCAAGAAGCTGTAGTGAAAGACTCTACAGTCAAAATTACCTTCTTTTGTTTTTGCTTCAGTTTGGGGAAGTGCTTTGGTGCTTCATCACTATCCAGCCCCTACGCTGAACGCTGTCGGTTGTCATATAGGATACATTGCTTGTCGCATGTCACAATGCGACCAACAAATGGATCATTTTGGTTCAGGTCGTAAGGCACCCATTTGTCGAGCTTTTTTGATTTCCTCATTTGATGGTTGAATGGTCATTAAGTTCAGCAATGTCTAGTATTGCTTCCCGTGGATCCCCTTGAATAGTGACCCACAAATCATCATCGTCAGTCGCAGAAAGACGTCCACGACCCTCCTCATCTTTAAGGTTCTCGTCCCCTTGATGAAGGTTTTGGAACTAACATTAAGCTGTACATTCACTGACGGTCTCAATTTGAACTCGTACAAGAAAATTGCTCAAATTTGCTTTCTTTCCATCATTATTTAGACACACCAAGAACAAACAATTATAACAAAACTAACTGTATAAATAAGTAGAGCAAACTTCGCTCTTTAAATGGTATATCATAGAAACATAGTTAAATAAAAGTTTTCCTAAAATTAAGCATCAAAGTTTAAATTTAAAAAAAATGCATTTTTTTTCTCAAACCTATGGGCACATTGAAAAAAAATAAATGCCGATCGGGAGCATACACTATCAAGTTACAAATATAAGCTTTCATACATTTCAAACCATTAACACCTGCGCACTGGCAACTTTACAAAAAATACTCTAGCAGAAGTATGTTTAATTAACTATACACTTGAAGAAACAAAAAATTAAATACAATGTAATCTGTAATTTGTATAAGAAATTAGCTATAATTTTTGACAAGGTTATTCCAACGTAGTTGTCAAAGCTTAATGTGTAAAAAATAAAAAATCGACAAGCTGGAAAGCTGAGATCAATGGCTTCAGTAAAGGGTCTGAAACTTGTACTAGACACTGCTAAAACCACAGTAGGAATCCACATATTTAGATGTGATAATGGGCAAATAAAATAAAATATTATAGCAAGGTAATAATTAAACCTTCGCCATCATTGTTAGCTACAAGACTGCAAAATAGAAAATATATTATTTGTTGACCTACATAAAAGCATTATCATCTGAAAAATCCTAGATACGTTGAGATTAATTTTTTTTTACATGGCATGTAATCAAAAAAAGAAAGCAGGCATTAGAAGATACTCAAAGCAGGTTACATCTAAAATGATTAAGTTAACAACAAATCAATTAAAAGCGTTAAGTTAAACTAATTGTAATAATCAAGAACTAAATCTCTTTAAGGAACAAGCATTAACTTTTCATCTGTGTGATTTTGTTACAACTACACATTTTCCTTATGCAATATTTTTAAAACAGTCAATTAATTATAGCCAGAAGTTGTATTAGAATGCAAAAATAAAATTGGTGCAGCTTTCAACTGGAATACAAAATTCAGTAGACATAAATAGTTTTCGATATTATTCGCCTACCTTACCTCCGTAGAGCTTTCCGTTATTAATCTAGTAAATTCAGTAACTTTCAGTTGTAAATCATAATTCAATGCCACCCCTAAATAGTAGTAACTAATGCAGATAAGTCAGCAAATCCGCAGCGACTTACGTCTAACTTGGCTGTAATATATCATTTTGCGATAAGAATCTGCAACTCATCCTTAACCTATTTCTCACCTAGTCGAGATGAGAGATAGAAAGGGAAGCCGCGGTCTTAAGAAGTGTTTCAGGAGACGATGGCTGACGTTCAGCAAATCCTGGCTTAAGACCTTTCGGGAAATTATACCGCAGGGCTTTATAACGAGCACGTAGAAGTGGTATTTCATCAAAACAAACGGTTTAGGTTAGAAATTGATTCAGCACGGCGGTTAAACTAACACGGATCTGAAACGTAATGGGAATTTGAGGACCACATCTCGTTGGAAATACGTACGTTGGCATTAATAGGGTGCAAAATTTGGTATCGGTGCGTATAAGAAACATTTTCAAATTATGTTTTTGTTACAAATAAAAATATTTTATTTCTGGTTAATTAATTTTTACAGTTTTATTACCTATCAAAAAACTGTCTCTAGTTAAGCAATCAAATTCATGTATTATAAAAACAGGCCTAATGTAATCCTGTTTCAGATCCAGTAAAATGTAAAGGACTATCATCGGCTCTCATTAAAAGTTTTTCATGACCTGCGCCATTAAAACCTCCACAATTAGAACTATGCTTGATGTTAATTAAAAAGTCATAAACTTTGAAAGCGCTACCAGGAAGTTAATTCTTTCGGAACTTGCATTATAAAGTGTCTGTGGGAGACGAAATTAGTTTCTTGCCCTTTCAAGTCGAACGATTTATTGTGCGAGTATCATATTAAATAACTTATTGGTATATATCAGTTAACATCGATTGAAGGTTGAAAACGGAAAAAAAAGGAAACAACTTTAAAATCATTAGAAATAGCTTATCATCTACGCATATCCACCTGTGCCGAACGAAAAGGATGTAATTGAAGAAACCGCTAATGAACAAATCCTAAAATGATCATCATAAATTGAACAACCAAATATTGAGCCAGACAATTCGGTTCAATGGTTAGTGAGTTCGACTTTTAAAAAGAGAGCATTGTGATCGAAAGCAAACAGGATGAAATTATTATGAAACCAACTCTTTGCTCAAACTGTAACAAGAGAGCATGGGCATGGGGTCTAAGCGGTAGTTCCTTTAATGCGCCTATTGAAGCAATAAAAATTGGCCTTAAGGTTAAGCTTTTCAATTTTCTCGGTAAACAAGCTGGTTTGTTCGAAGAGAGTTGATCTGGTGCGACATGCAAATTTAAGGCTTTGCAGTTGCAAATGGAGAGTTTTCATGGAGCCTAGTTTCTTCTGATAAAATATGTACATCGAACAATAGACAATTGCAAGGTCAGTAAAAGTGAAATCAAGCTAAAAGTTTGAGCAAGAGCAAGAGGATTGATTTGCCAATGAAACGAACACCAAAGAATCCTAGGAAGGATATCTCAAATACAAGATTGCAATGTATTAATGCAAACTTGATTACATTATCAACTATACGATTAAATTTCATCAAATATTCTCAAATGTATATCAACCAAACAATGTAATTGAAAAAGGTCATCTTAAAGGCGACAGCATACTGATTTTCTCTCAAAAAGCTTGAAGAACATTGGGTGTACCGTTTCTAAAGTAATGTCAATAAGTTTGTGTTTTCGTAATAATAAAATGTATAAACGTGAGGTAGCAGCCGCAATAAAATAAACTCGCGATCAGTTTGAAGAGATTATCAATGCAGGGTTTTCTTGATCTGTGTCAACATTTGTTGGTGTATGTAAAGAAACTACGCGAGCGATTCTGTTTTGTGTTAAACGCGTTAAACTACGAAAATATATAAAGCTTGCAAGATAGACGCCCTCGTATAATTCAAGTAATACTACTTTGAAAAAAGACATGATACTCCCACAAAAGCATCACAATTTGTTACTCCAATAAATGGTCCATTATTGACACACTTGGCCTACAAAGTTTCATTGAGAGTAGATTTCGACATCGTTCGTGAAACATTGCAGGAACCTCGATTCATAAAACTTATTAAACCAAACAACATATTCGTTCTTGACTGTAGATTTGAATTAACACGAGGTGAACTAGAGTGCATAAGATTCAATGTTAAGTGCCGACTTTAAGACAAACAAAACTCATCAGAGCACATTAGTAACATGGTATAGTTCAAAATCGAAATCCCGACATAACATGCCACAACTATTTGAACAGTACCATTCCAACACGATTAGTTCCCTATTTGGTCAAATAAATTAAAGATTCAGCAGCTACTCGAGTTTGCAAAGTCATTGTATGGTGTTATTAAGAAAAATGATATAACTCCTTGAAATGGTACGTACTTGTATCTATCTTCAAAATAGCATAAACAGTCACCACCAAAGAAAGACATGGAACAACGTAACCATGTCAACCGCTGATATCTACCATACCCAATAGCCTAATCATTAAGACATTTGATCCAGAAAGCTTCTTGGAAGATTGGATTCAGAAATTCTTAGTGAAATAATTCAGAGGTTTTAATTTATAGAGTTATTCAAACCAAACAACGTATTGGTACTTGATCGTATATTTAAAAGGGTGTGTTGAACTCAAATACATGGAATTTGAAGTTAAGGTGCGAGCGCTTTTAAGAGAGAAAGAGAAGCATGTAAGTGATGGTGAAAAAAGTGCACACAAGTAAGATATGTAGTCGAGAATCTAAACGGTGACATTAAGTGCCATAACTATTTAAGTAGTACCATTTTAACGCGATCATTTCTTTATCTGGCCGAAGATATCATATTTGCAGCAGTTATTGTGAATAGCTTACTTTCTGTACAATACTGTTGGGTTTCCTTAAGTGAAAAAACCAATTCAACTACCAGATTTTCTGTAGCTAACTCCAGTCAATTCAAATACGGTACCAATCAAGGTTAGCAAAATCGTATTATATATAACTGCATAAACGTCTTCTCAGTTGATGCTGTAATAGATATGTATCTTAGCGTAAAATTTAACTGATGCTAATTGCGCACAACCCACAGATTCTCATTCTTGATCTGATCCCTATATGTCAGGTATGTTGTGTTGACTACACAAATACTATGAGAGATACTTGTACAACATTCCCTTATATCGGGGTTGTCAGTCTATCAGATAGATGACGAAAATGCAGATGAAAAGAACTAGTAAGAATAGCTCGCGTAAATTGGATTAGTCAGTGACAAAAACGAGATATATGAATCAACGGCAGCATACAACTCAATTTGTTTATGACGTTACTATGGTATTCTAGGCAGTTTAAAGCACTTTTTGTGATTTCAGAGTTAAATTTTGAAAACGTTTTCAAAACTTCTTTTGGCCCTGATCAATATGTACTAATGTGTTGTTCAATATAATACTGTAACGAATTTCCGAACGTCATCATGAAGGCAGCGTCGCCTTATGGGATTCGTGGCCGTGCTGTTACGGTCAAGCAGAGAACGTAATTCCTTCAATATACGAGCGGTTGCCGTTAAGATATCTGCGGTACAAGGTCTAAAAAAAGGCTAAATACTCAGAAAGATTCTGGTGTTACGATAAACCTATAAAAAAGGTGGTGGAGGTATATATACCACGCAGGGAAGCAGCACGGGCAAGTAAAGCTACCAGAAGTGTTATAAATAGATAGAGTATAAAAGAATGATTTTATGTTAGTAGTTGTTTGTGTAGTTTACATAAATATTATTAAATATTTTAAGTTCCTGTAAGTAAAGTAAATAACTAGATGAAATAAACTGAAGTGTTTTGGGAGCAAAAACGTTACAATATATAGCTCATACTGATACTCATAACTCAAACGACAAATTGTTCGGGCTAAAAGTGCAAAAATAATTCACGTTCTAAAATAAGTAACTTGCCGGTAGCGCAAATTTCATATAATTTTAATCATTATCAAGCATTTATGGTTAAGATGATGGGTGGTTTTATCATTTTTAAATTAAAGATGGCTGTAGCTCTTTTAGATATATCACCAAGACTTGCTAGTCAACCGTTACGTCATATACATTAGGTTAGAACTTATTTAAATTAATAAATGTGCCCAAAACGTAAACGTAAATTGCCTTAAAGCAATAAATAATTTAAAATAAATCAAATATTGCACATAAAAATTACTAAATAAGTAAATTTTACATTATTAAGCTTTTTTGTCTTTGAAATGATATAAGAACAAGATTGGCGTTTCCAATTTCATTTTGTATGATACAAAACCTTAGGTTGTTAAGGGAAAAGTAAGGTAGGTTCGTTTTCCTGTAATAAATGCTAAGTTCAATAGGCAACAAATTTAATTAAATTTATTATTGTATTATAATACTTTAATTACATGAATAATTGTTTACTTTCACATAATAAATAAAATAAATGGTAGCAAAATAAATCGTCGACCATGTATCCTGAATTAATGTAATTAACATACAAAATATGCTTAAATAAGTCGCAAAAAATGTAAATAATATTTCAAAACTAAGTTAGTAATCGGATTAGAAAAATCACACAAAAGAAATGAGTGTAATAAAATAGAAAAACGAATAAATGAAGAAACAGAAAACCAAATCACAAGAAGATTTAGGTAAGCCAAACCAACGTAATAGTTAAATGGATTAGCCTTGAAGAACAATGTATCAAGCAAAGTGTACAGCTATTTCTCAAGACTGTGGCTAAAGTAAAATGTCATATCAGCGACTAGTGAGAAATATTATTATAAAACAAATTGAGGTTGCAAACGATACACGTCAGCAGAGAAATAAACATGCAAATAAAAACCATGGAAAAATATTTTGGCCTCAAAAGATAATAACCGAAAATATTTCATAGTGAAAACGTTTGATGCCTCTTTATATGCTGTAATAAACCTAGGAAAACTAACAAAAAAAAATAGCAATATCAAATTTACAGAAACTTTTTTCCAAAAGAAAGAAAAACATAATATACAAATAAATTATTTGGTAAAAAGCGTTAAAGATAAACGAGAAAAACAAACAATAAATTTCATAAAGAGATTAAAAGGTCAAGTCCAATAAATTCCCCTTCAAATATTTCGTTTCGAAATTAACAATAGTGATTTAGAGTAGCCTAATAAGAAAGACAGAGGGGCAATTTTTAATAATTAATAAATCTCATAACATAAATAAAATATAAACCGGGAATTCCTAACCTTTTTTCTACTTTGGCGTCCTTAATAATTAAATATATATATTTTGTTTAAACGTTAATGAAATTTAAAAACAGAAATGTTTTTATAGATCCCCAATAAATCTCTCGAATTATATCGATTCTCCTTAAAATTCCATCGACCCAAGAGGTCCACACGGACGCCGTTGAGAATCCCTGCCATAAACTAATAATTAATGATAATCAGGTACGCCTCAGCAATTTCCAGTTAGTGAAAAAGAAGGGTTTTGAGTAATTATGCCCAGAAATAGTAAACATGGGGGCGTATTGAAAACTCTTGTCACTTTCAAAATAACTTTAAAAGATAAGATATACAAATGGGCTATATATTTTTTGAAAGCTTAAAATTCCCTCTATTATGCCCTATAAAATCACCAACCCTATCCATACACGCACTGCAACGCTGAGCAAGCTTCTTCATCCAGTTCGAGAAAAGATCAGACGTCTGCCGGCACCAATGACGCACAGTTACTTGTACCTACCCATCATTGGTGTAAGGCTCTCCCTTTAGGAAAAAAATAATCTCATAGGGTGCGTTCTAGGCTGTAAGGCAGGGGCGGTAAAACGTCGCAAAATTTCAGTCTTTGCATTGTTTCTTTTGCCGAAATTGAGTTAAGTTTTTTCAATGTGTTCACATAGTGCTTCAAAAATCTAACGTGGATTATATCGCTTCAGTACCAAAAGATGGTCATCATCACTTTTTATATAGCTTTGAATTTTCCTGATTAGAAAAGCCCTCATACTTGTACTTTATTAATTTTCGCTCGTTTTTCAAGCCGTGCTTATGTGCTCAGGACTCATCGCCAGTGACAATTCAGCAGAAAAAAGATTACTTTTCTGTCAGTATCAGGCTAAATGTTACTTCTAAATCTGCTTTTTATTGTATTCTTTTTGAAGAGTTCATATGCGTGAGAGCTACCTTGCGTAATATTTTTGCAGCTAGGTAAGACATAAACGATGTGATAAAAATTACAACAGATCCAGCCCTTAAATTTATTCATTCGTAGCTGTTAAGGGCTGATCACATCAAGCCTGTTTATGCAAATTGTTGTTGCTGAATTTTGTGCTTTCTACTTCGTGCCTATATTGTAACAGTACTGATATCCACTCATGCATTACCATACCCATTCATCTACTAATACCCATGGGTGTACAATGCTCAGATAACAACGTTTAGGAACTCAACAACAGCGCATTGTTTCAAACAAACGTCCATGTCCCTTGTAATTTTAGTCATTGAAGTGTTTCACTAATGGGTGTCGTTAAATATGCAAAATTCAGATTATTCTGGCTTTATTTTAAAAGCACATCATGGCGAGTTGATAATTTATATAAAAGTCATATGAATAGGAAAAGTGATCAAAACAAAATGCTAAATAATTAAGGAAATGCAAAATAAATAATCCAACGAATATAGTGCATATAATTGATAAAACGCCAAAGTTACAAATGTATAAAATCGTCATAATGTAGAAGATACCCTAAAGAATGGTTCTTGGAAGCGAGGCTTACAATGTAGAAGCCATTTACAAGGGCTTAGTCAAGAATTTTTCTAAAATTGCTAATAAAAAGGAAGACGAAAGACACAAACAGCAGACCAGCTTAGAAGTGCTTACTACTGTAAAAAAACCTGAAAAATAAAGGTATGAAAAAATAGTCGCCTACAATAAAACAGGTCTCAAAATGTTTATAAAATAAAACAACAAAAATAATTAAATAGTACAATAAAAAATAGAAATTCTAAAAAGTGTGATAAAGTTAAGAATCAATTTTTTAACATTGTAGTTATGTTAACAGTTGACAATAGAAGCGTCATTTGAACTATATGTGCACATTAGAAGGAAAATTAATAAATCTCCAAACAAGTGGAAAACACCATCATAAAAAATTAATCAAAAACTGGATAAAATTAACTGATAAGATAAGAAGAGGCACATTGTATATAAAATATAAAAATACACAGACATATAGTAAAAAACCAACAACACAAACTTTTCCTATAATTAAATACGGAAGATAATGCAAAGTAACAAACAAATCCATTATTGCGACATGTTCCAATACCTTTATCCTACGCGAAATAACACAAAACAAGTCTTATACATTATTATATTGAAGCAGCCCAGACAAAGGATAGTTTGTCTTCTCAATGAACACCGGGATACACGGAAACAAGCGCGCCGACAACCCTTAGCTCAAATTCAAATGCAAAAAGCCCCTCAAAATGTAAAGCTGGATATCTTCCCGTGCGGCGACGCTTATCGCCGCCAAGAGAGCAGGAGCGCAACCCTCCCGCTCGCTATTCAATTATACATTGTAGTCTGGCAAGAATCGGGGATGCGGATGCAGAATATTCTCCCCAATTGCGCCAAAGCCGAACAGTTCAGGTGGGGTAGGCCAATAAGCCGTTCGATTGACAGCTGTGTTGGACAGACAACCAAAACGTGGGGTGAATTAGGTGCTGCGCTTGATAAGGGTTGGAACAAATAAAAATAGGTCGTGCAGTTACCAGGGCAGCTTTATAAAATCCAAACACTAGAAATACTTAAATTGCGTTTTTACCAATTGACAGTGTGTTCCAAACGAAAATTTTTAATATTCACTATTTAAGAGTTTGCACGTATTTATGCGTTCATGTTTCTGTGTTATTTATTGTTCATTTATTAAGGTGGTGAATACTATATGAGCTAGTTGGTATGGTTTAGAATACTCGTGGAGCAGCAGTACTATACTAGACAGACTTAACTATCCACTAATGCATACATTAGAAATATTTTCATTAGCTCTTATAGACTGTTTCTGTGAGTCTTTTTTGCAGAATAAGTTGAAATAAAAAAAAATAATAAACTAAAACTAAAGTCTATATGTGTTAGAAACACCAAAGCTTCAAATATAAACTAATCCCATTTATCTCATTTGAGTAATACGGTCGTCACCTAAAGTTGGTAGCATGCTCATAGATAAATTACATGAACACATTTTTACAGTGATTGTTATGCAAAGGCAAACCGTATTTAATAAATACGGCAAATAAACCTTAAGAAAATTTAATTATAGCCATAATTTGGAAGACTTACTTAGAAGAAAGTTATTAGATGTGTTGATAAAAATCGAATCAATAAGTTACGAATAAGATTGCTGAACAAGAAGAACATTTTTGGAGAATAATTTGACTGACAAAAATTGGATATTAACATCAAAAAGACTGAAAATGCTTTGTAAGTTTCTGGACAAAAAGTGATACATCAAATAATTTCTTACCTCTCGTAAAATGGTTGGATACTACTAGTTTAATAGTTTAATTAACATCCTAAAATAAAAACACGCAAAGGAAGAAAATTCTTTTAAAACTTAATATCAATGCCCAGGATAACTTCATACCAGTTTATTCAAAAGAAAAAAAAGGAAACAAATTTAGACAAAAACATTGGTGCTTACGGCCTTACATTTTGCAACTTTATTTAACATCTACCTAAACATAAACAACAGTCGTTGAACAAATAGAAATAGCGCATCTGTTCTTCATTCAAACACCATTAAGACTACATAGTGCACAAAATTGAATAAAATGAATTGGAAAAAATTATAATTTTTTGGAATTTTCTTTTTATATACGATAACAGTCGAACACCTAGTAATATAAAGCAGGATTTGTTGCACAATTCAGAAGCAATGCCAATAGTAGCATTTATCTCCAATGTAATTACTCAAGTAGAAAGATAACCCCGACAAGAGCCAATAGATGAACGCACGCTAAAATAAACATCAGAATCTCTAAAATTCGGACTGTCAAGTATTAGAAAACCAAACAAACTACAAATTATTCAAATAAATACAAATAAGAATTAAAAAAATCTCGATAATGATAACCATAAACTAAATCTGTTTATAAATTAGTAGCCAAAACTTGGGGGGATTCCAGATCAAATTTTGAGGAAGTGAGGCTAAAAATAGTGCTAGCGCGGCCGCGTGGTTGAGACACATAGCAACGGTGCGTACAGACACGGGTTTAGTCCTGGATCTCGAGTGCATGACGGGTGGCCTAATCAGTCATATTTGATTAACTGTGTTCAATAATGTATTCCAAAGAATACAGCGAGTGTTCAGTAGAAGACTTATAGAGTCTGATACAAGGGAGGAGGATATCAGAAAATGTGAAATAAAAAACGAACGAGCCATGATAAGTCCGCGAGGCTGCAATACTATAAGTCAAACGGCTGTCAAAAGAGAAAGAAAAAACAACAAAACTAAAAGTACTAATAGCAGACTTGTAGTAGTAGTAAAACATTTTTGATAAAAAAAAATCTACGATGAAACCAAAAGCTACAAAAACATCTAAAAGCAGGAGACTCAAAAATTGCAAAGAAAAGCAATTAACAAGAACACTTTAAAGAATTCTTTTTAAAATTAAAAAATAAATTTATAGCAGGAGGGGATTATAATCCTAAATCTGGGAATCTAGGCTAATTAACCCAAGAGAAGGAGCTCTACACAAGATCATAACAGAAAATCAAAACAATTAAATCTCCACTGGTAGGTCTACTAGTAGCCAAGCAAACTGTACAAAATGCCTTCGACTTCTTTATCACTAAAAGGTTTCATTCTAACTAAATTGATATCACTGACTGCTATGATCCACCCTCTAACCATACGGCAATAATTTGCACCACAAACACGATTGTAATAAAGACACAAATCCCTGCCTCTATAACAACCATACCAACTGGGCAATCACAAAGAATATTTGAATAAAAATTTTGCCACTCAAATCCCATTAAATACACAAAACGAAATAGAAAAAGCAATGGAAAACCTAACCACCACCTTTCAAAATATATATTAGAATGCAACACCTCCAGTACGTCTCGTGGCAACAATTATTCCTCGACTATTAGAGTCAAAATAGCTGAAAAAAGGAAGACTAGAAGACCCTGGCAGCTCACAAAACATCTTAGTGATAAACAGAAGTTAAACATCCTAAATAAAGAACTAACCAGGCTAATAAATGATTGGAAAAATGTAAACTTCAATAAACATGTGCAAAATCGCTCATCTACTCGCCATGACGACTGTAGCCTGTGGAAGGTAATCAGGGAACTAAAACGCCCTAAAACTCTTATTCTCTCTATTCATAAAATTGATGGAACCTGGGCTCACAGCAACGAAGAAAAAGCAGAACGATTCAGTAAACACCGTTCTAATATTTTCCAACCGCACAACCCGCAAGGAACACCACTACAACTGTGCTTACCTGTAAAGCCTTGTTCTCCCAAAAAGTTCACGAATTAAAACCTCAAATATCAAAACTTTCCAACGATTCCAAAGATATCTCTTCGGACAATTTTTAATTCTGAATGGTAAAACAACATTTTACACTACCAACACTCTTAAGGTTCCCTGCGTTAAGAATGTAATCAAAACCCACACCAACAGATATATAGATAGAATAAACGATTATCCCAGTGTACTAGTGACCAACCTATTCTACAGCCTCACTAGAGGCTAAATAAAACAAAACTTAAATTACTCAAACAGCTAATAATCATGTAAGAATTGGTAGCACAGTAATTGCCAGGATGATAACTCCTCGCATGTCATAAATACTACGTATGTATATTAATGTATCTCTATACCAATACTAAAAAATTGACTGATAGTAGTCCTGTGTAATACAAAGACAAAAAATTGACTAAATCTAGTTATTCATTTGGGCCTATAGACTCCAATTTAGGAATAAAACCTCAAATATCAAAACTTTCCAACGATTCCAAAGATATCTCTTCGGACAATTGCTAATTCTGAATGGTACATCAACAATCGTACACTACACAACGCTCTTAAGGTTCCCTGCGTTAAGAATGTAATCAAAACCCACACCAACAGATATATAGATAGAATAAACGATTATCCCAGTGTATTAGTGACCAAACAAAACTTAAATTACTCAACCAGCTAATAATCATGTAAGAATTGGTAGCACAGTAATTGCCAGAATGATAACTCCTCACATGTCATAAATACTATGTATGTATATTTATGTATCTTTATACCAATACTAAAAAAATTGCTTGTTAGCTAGCGGGCACTAAATAAGTAGAAATAAATCATCTTATAGAGACATTAATTTTAAACAAAACTAAACGAACGTGGTAAAACATAAATAAAGATTTTAGATAAATAATGAAAAGATGTTGCATTTTACATTTACAAAAATATGTGAATATTTTACACAATTTTGAAAATCTATGGAGAACAATTAAATAGAACAGTTACCAACTTGTGTAGTTTTAATTGCATTGCTTTTAGTATTAATATGAACTAAATATCAGTATATAGTAACACTAAAGTTGATTATAGTTTGGCACATTTGTATTAATTATTCTTAAACCTGTACTTTCCGACTAATTGCAGGAAATTATTCATATTCATCAAATAATTCATAAAAACTTTATTTACTTATCAAATACGCCAAAAAACTACTGTTGCTGTTTAGTCTCAACAGGGATTCTCATTTTGGAGCCATTGGTCTCATATAATTTAATCATACAACCCAAAGAATAGTTTTGGAAAATAATTTAAGCCACATAATGCAAAACTTTGTTAATCGAATTGCAGCCATTCAGAAATAAAATGTTGGCGTGCATTAATAAAACGAAAAGAGTAAGAAATTTGAAAAAACGCGTAAACTGCAAATGTTCAATCTTTTGTACCTTATGATTATGCCATCATTTGAAAAATTAAACTATTGATAGTTCTACTATAGTACTACATTTTGTCCCTTTTTATCTTTTGTTTATAAATTCATAAGATATTGATGTATTAGTGACAGTAACTCTGCGATCTGTCTGTATGTATAATTCATATTCGATAGGACTCGCGAGTTTAAAAATATTTTTCCATTTTTATTGCTGCTAAATTACAAAAAGAATCGACCAAAGAGTAAATACTAACAACAGAAGCATTTAATGAAGCAACTTATTTAGATTAAGTCAATTACCATGCACATTTAATTATTTGTTAATTAAAGGGTGTGGTCAAATGAAAATACAGAAAATTCTCGCGTGGTTACTATCTAATTTCATTATCAATGAGAATACAATTTATGATATTTGTTTAAATTTAATTTGCTAATATCAAGACAAATATTGTTATGCATTCAGCGCATATCTTTCTTAGTATGAAATCATTGAAACAGAAGAACTCTCCCAGGAATTTCATTGACGGCTACATGGCAAGTATTTAAAAAAACAGAAAATGGCTTTAAGGTAAGCCAAGAATATACAAATAATATATTAGTAAAAAGTTGTTATAAAATATAAAATAGCAGCTTGAGGTACAAAGAAACGCAACTAGAGAGTCGAAAAGATATGTTGGGTAAGCTACGCGAACAGCATCTGAAGCTGTCAAATTAAACTTTTGTGGTGATAGACGATCAGTGTAATTGTCTGCAAGAAATCAAGGTGAGAATAGAAATGGCCCGCTTAGCATTTATGAAAATGAAAGCAACATTATGCTCTCACGAGATACATCTACAGATACGTATCAGACTATTACGCTGCTATGTGTACTCTGTGCTGTTTGATGGTGCTGAAACGTGGACATTAACGAAGGATGCCCTCAAAAGAGTAGAGGCTTTTGAAATGTGGACATACAGAAGAATGCTTAGAGTTCCATGGATCCACAGAGTGAGTAACCAGGAAATTTTGAAAAGGATGCAAAAAGAAATAGAATGTATTGAGAAAATAAAAACAAATAAACTGCAATACCTCGGCCACATTATGAGAAACACTAAATATCGGTTATTGCAATTAGCACTACAAGGCAAGATTAACGGCCGACGCCCACCAGAGTCGCAGACGTATATGTTGGGTAAGAAATCTAAGAGATTGGTATAAACTGACATCATCACAACTGTAAACTTGTGGTGATCCCGACTCATGATCGCAAACTACTTTCCCGATTAGATGTATGCACTTGATATTGAAGAATTGATAGACTATGAGCCTTACTTCGCATTAGATGTAACTGATATATGCGCGGAGTTTTTCAAAAGGGATTTTATTCAGCTAGTGATAAGCTACAAAGAATGTACTAAGTTTAGTGCCCTTTCAGAAAAATACATCCACAAAAAGCTTGTACCGTTTACACGCAAATATAACAATGATTAAAATTATATGTTCTGACCAGACATGGTAATATTACACTATTTACACAATATTAGACAAGTACCATATCAAATTTCTTCCACAGGCAGGAAATGTTAGCAACGTCCCCCTTCAAAGCCAATTGACATTTTGGTACCAACGAAAGCAAAAAATTTATAAAAGTAAATGAAAAAGAAAACCTCCAATTCTACTCTGTACATCTTGAGAAGTCGATGGCTCATATGAGTGCCAAAGTACGACGCAAGGCGGATTATGGACCACACACTGTACTTTTACATCAAATCGCTTGTTGTTTACAACAATGTTCTATTTCAATAATAAAATGTAATAAAAAAAATAATATCGTAATTTTTAGTTAGTACACCCTCACATTCAAAACTACACTGGGAACAATACGGTTGAATATATTTGGTTTACCAAGTTTTCGAGGCATGTTAGAGTTTTTTGACCTTTTTTCTCTCGTTAACCTATTCAGAATCGGATTTTATATACGCCATTTTTGTGTGTTTTATGCTAAAATGGTCAACTCGAACTTTTCAGATATTTTAGACTACCCTGACAACAGCAACATCCTCTTTAATTTTAATTAAAGATTTTATTTTAATTTTTATACTTTTGATGCATCATTTCAACGTTATATAAATCAAAAAAAGGGATTACGAAACATTGTATGCTTTCACACTAAGAACCTAGTAGACAAAAGACGTTTTAAAAGGTATGGTATACCCAGTACGGTAACTAATAAAATCTAGTAAACATGGATAAGGTCACAAAATGTTGGTGCAAAAGTTTTTGGCGTGGTACAAAAACGGGCTTAAAATATTGTTGTCTGGTAACATGTATTTTTCAAATAGTAACATTGCTACTCTATTTCAAAATGATTAGCAAATAGGAAAAGGCTGAAAATGAATACATTAGCTAGTTCACAACTGAAAAAGTCAGAAAGAAGGGCAAGCCAATGGGGCGGCCGAAAAAATTGAAAACGCCATATTCTCCAAATCAAGCCGAGTGCCGAGTCACTTCACGATAGACCGGGAAAAAGTTGGACCTGCACGTCAGCAGATAGTCGATTCAAAGGGAACTGAAAAGTTAGAAGGTGGTCTACAAGATGGCCAAAAAGAAATTACAACTTTGCACTCTAACACTTGATTGCTGGAACCGATTTTCGAATTTGTATTTTCTCAGAAGAAAAGCGTTTTTACTTGGACGGGTCAGACAATTTGGGTTAATATGATACTAAAAATGCAGAACTGGGGCGAATCAAGCTTCAAGAGATTTGGCAGTTGACAAAGTGAGTTTTTCAGCTCTTCATGGGGATTACTATTAAATCTTTATATTTTTAGAAATACCCAAAAAAAAGTCTACAGAATAAATTTTGAATTTTTGCCAGACTTTCTCCACTTGGTACAGACGCCAGATGAGTCATTAAAAGAGAATATGACGGGGAGATTGTTCAAATATTCACACGAAGCGTGATGCTTTTCAGTGTTTTTATAAAGTATTAGTTCATGTATGTACCCGTAATTGGTTATATCCCAGATTTAAACTTAATTTAAAATGTTTAAAGCGAGTTATAACTCAAAGTCTATGAGTTAGGATAGTTCAACAATAAAGCAAATTTGCTCAAAATATTCACGCAATCGATGGCAACTACATCAAAAAGCGCTATTCTAGAACAAACCTGTGTTGACAGTTCTAGACAAGAAGAGGACTCAAATTTAATTAAAAACTTTCGCACCAAGACTTTTTAAATTTTTTTGCACTTGGTCTTAACGAACTGTTGAATAAATTTCTTTAGTAATTTTTGTTAATCATAATATTACATATTTACCCTGAACATTTTCGCCGGGTTGACTGACCTAACCACTTTTGCTTTAGACTATAGTAACTATGGCTAATTTGAAGTAAACCTAAAGATACCTTGTAGCTAAAATATTGTTTTAAAAAAGAAAATTTATATATTTTTACCGGTTATAATCAAAATTTTGGTAAATTAGTATCCAAAATTTCGGAGCACAAATTAGGGCAAACAATTTGCTTAATTTCCTTAAGATAACCTTGTAAACCAATATTGCAATATGGTTTTCGTCAAAAATTTTTATTGTATATTTAAATGATAAATTTTTAATTATCAAAAATTAATTGACTAAAAGTAATGTAAGTTGAATTGTTTTCAGAATTTTTTCCAATTTTTTACAACAATGTAAAGCATGGCCCAAATTGGTCCAAAGTGGGCAAAATGAATCAGCTGTCTGAAGAGTAATTACAAAATGTAGTAAATGCAAACCCTCGTAGGTATCAACTTAGGATAAGGTCCCGTAAGAATATTAATATAGTCAAAGTGTCGCTGCAAATCCAGAAACATCGACATTGTGTATAAGATTTGAATATTTCTACAAGGTCTCTTCAGTAAATACCCACTAAAGACCTTAATGCGCACAAAAGTCAACCGGAGCAAGCTTGCTGGCCATTCTGACCGTCGAAAACTCATTAATTGGTTTTTAGAGTATCATGAAATAAATTTTTAATTTAATTAAAGAATATATTTACAAATTAAGCGAATCGGATAGTTAAAACCTCAATAGGAAACTATTATAGAGTAGCATTCCATACCCAGTGGGTGCAAAAGTTTTCAAAAAGGCGAACACTACTGACAACACAAACCTCACAAAACCTCTTTTCTCTCATTCCACCCTTTTAATTCTCTACTCAACTCCACTCGTCAGTGAGGGGCGTGGTGCAATGGTAAGGTGCAGAACTGACAATATTTTGATCCCGGTTCGAGCCATTTTGGGCGCAGAAATTTTTGCCTCATTTTTGAGGAGTGAATTTACATGTTTGAATAGGAAAGACCTTTCCTGTATGCGCCACATCATTCAAAATATCGATTTATTGATTAATTTTTCGTTTTTCTCACGATTATTGCTTTGAATGTAATAGATATTGCGGAATGCGACTGAAAATGAAAGCACTGAAGTACATAGATGAACCCAGTTCATTCAACGCCGCTGACAATGAACTGACTCGTGACAAGAGCAAACTGCTACATTGACTAATCTGTGTCATCTAGTGCCACGTCCAAGGTACTGATAAAGTGAAGGAAAGGAGGGAGAGGAAAAAGTGCATAGAACGATGCTAGAACATGAGGTCGTAAAATTCGACATTTTTGAAAACTTTTGCAAGAACAGAAAACGGAATATAGTTCGTTATAGTGCTGACAAGAAAGTCCTGAACACCTTTCTCCATTAAATTTACGGGATAATAGATATTTATTCTTGTTAGTAATAATGTGCATTTCTATTCGACAAATTCATAAATAAACACAACTGTCGCATTTGGAGTTCAAGAAATCTTTGCATAACTCATAAAAACCAAATACAGTTTGGTATGATAGACTCATACATCTTCAAAGATTATCGTTACCGTTATACGATTTCTGTTGGATTAGTTGAGCAACATGACAATGAAACAAACAATTTTAACAAGACGGCATCTCCTATCTTCCAGCCTGAGCATTAGCCACGTAACTTTTTTGTGGGGTTACTTAAAATGGAATCTCTACGCTAGCAACCCACAAACCAAATCCGAAGTGTTTATCGATTAAACTGATTAGAACCTCTGTTGCCATTTGTCAAACGTAATGTCTCACAATCAGTCAAGAATCGTGTGCTTCAGTACTAAAAATTCAGTCATAAGATCAATATTAAAATGCATTTAAAATTAAAATCCGGCATTCAATTTGGTCCCTTAAAACAAATAAAAAACGTGCGTAAAAATTTCTACCCTCTCATCTAGTGTAAAAACCTTAGTTTAAAAAGCCGCGATCGCAATCGTTTTGGATCGTTGCCATATCGATTCACAGCAAAAAATTTGGCCCGCTTGCCAAGCATCCGCTATGCAAAAGTTTTTACTAGCGTAAAGGCTTTTATACATTTACCCAGTGAAGAACGAAAATTAACGCTGGGTAATACTTTGAACATCCAAGGCCCAACATTTAACTAAATTACTGAAATTACCGAAGTTATTCGGCGACAATCAATCATATTGTCTGGAGGCAAGGCGGCGGTGCAGCAAACTTCATAAATTATTCCAAATTTTCGACAGGCCTAATTAATTCCGCAATAAAGTAGCTTAGTACTCCCGCTCGCTGCAGCTAGGCGTTCGTGACTTTGAATCTCTCAAACGCCACATCACTGCCAGAAACGATACCTAGCATTTTAATACACAATTGAATGCGAGAAATGCAGATCTTCAGCAACGCAAGTTTAATGGAATAAATAAGAGGGTTGCGAGTAAGTTTGAGAGTTCAACAAGAGAATCTTTCCAAAAAAGCAAACCTGAAACATGCAAAACTTATTTGGGGTTAAAATTAACCGCTCCTGATGATAAACAAGTGGTATGGAATTAACAAACGTTAAACTGAAATGTATCAAAGTTATTAATGTTTATTTTCAAACAACTACATTTTCTGAACTGCACATTGTATGTGAACGATTCGCAGAACACTTCGTGTCCTAAAGAGCTCACGTCTAACACAGTCATGCAACAGCATTAGTTGTGAGCGGGATGGCCTACAATGCAAGCACAAGTTTCTTTGCACTCGTGAATACAGTAAAACAAAGTCGACGACTGCGGTATAATATGCAATTCTTCGTCATTATAACATTGAACCTTCAACGTTTGTCGTTAAAATCATCAATTTGATCAAACTGTCTGTATAAACAAAAAAGCATGGGTCGACCGCGTATATCGAAAGAGAATGTGGAACGAATTCGAGGAAGTTTAGAATGTAGCCCAATTAAATCAAGCCGTGGAGTAAAAAAGCTCTATCCCATTGGCACGGAGTTTGACGATCTCTAAATGAATCTCTACCTCAAAGATAGATAGGTTGCATAGAGAATGAAGACTTGGCACTTGTGTTCTGGCCTCCGAGCTCTCCCGATCTCACACCTTGCGACTTTTTCTGTTTTTGTACCACCTCTACCAACAACTTTAACAATGTAAGAATTCTTTATCGTATGTGGGGTGAACTCTGCTACCGTCTAGATATTATTTGCCATAGGGCAGCACAATGAACATTTGAAAACTTGAATGTGGGTACAAACAAATGTAATTGACATCACATTTGACACTAGTCCAAATTTTAAATTGTATATTTATATAATTGAATTTGAATTACCCTCTACTATGCAGGTTATAAAAGATTCGACATTAGTTATGCAGTTAATTAATCTTCAAACGATGAAAATAAATAAATGAAACAAAATTTGCAATTTGCAGAACAATTCAGGAAGTTACGACTTTCATAACGCGCCCCAGAAAGTGGTTTTCGCTTCCTCGACTGTAAATGCGCGTTTCTAAATAAACACACCCGCTTTAGTTACAAAATTCAGTTTATCAAATGGGATCCGAGCTTTCGGGCACAATTTCACTATCAGGCGTTGGCAGTTGATCCCGAATCAATGGCTGCCGATTGGATCACGGGCCGCGCGGCCCATTTTTAACGTGGACGCCGAGCACAGGCTTCGCGACCCTGCATTTCGGCAAACAATTCGAGGTTGGAGGCGAGTTGCTTTTAAGGTCGCAGAAGCGGAAAATTTCAGGCTGATGAAACACTTACTCTATTTGCCGTTCCGGCGCAGCGACGCTGAATATTCAGGTTACGGCAAGGTGCGCTTATGGGGAAATGGGAAATTTCGCTGTTCGAACGGCGGCGGTTTTGTTTGATAAGCAATTAAGCGGCTTGCGTTAGCACTAAAAGGAAAGTAAAATTTCTACACCACAAGTATATGACGAGAAAAGAATCACGTCGTAAGTTTAGTACTTTGTTACCACAACTGAGGGGTTGTCGCCCGTAAAACATAAACCAACAAAGACATTAGCAGTAGACTGACAATTTAATTTTAAAATTTGTGCAATAAAAATAATTTTAACAATATGGAATATGTCAAAATATTCTTTGTACTTATTAAATTATTGTAAAATTTGTTACTGTTCACCATAAATCTTTGCCGTGAGGTTTTGAAACAACTCGTAGACACTCAGGGTGAAAAATTTCTTTCAGGACTACCAAACACAGAGAAGCTTTGGCGGTGTCGACTTTCTTTTATTACTTTTTGACACAGGATCACTTGATGATACAAAAAGGTGCGTACGTGTATAATTGAAATTAATAATCCATTTCCCATCACCAGTCAAAATTTTATCCAAAAAGTTGTCTTGTTTTATAAGATGCACAAATTGTAAGACGTTGAAACTTGTTATTAGGAGTTAGTGTATGTAATGACCATTTACTTAATATTTTTGTGTAAGTGCTTCCGCCTTATTTACTTTGAACAATTTTGCAAGCTGTTGGCACATTCAATTAGAATTTGTTTCAATAGTTGTCTCCAAACGCCGATTTTTAAATTTGGTGGTCTGCTTAATCTCGTCTCATCTTTCAAGGATCTATCCTTTGCAGAAACTTTTTTAAACCATCCCTGAGCTATTCTTGATATAAATGTCTTGTCTTCAAACGTAGTCCAATTTTTTTGCAACTTCTGTAGCATTAGTCTCAGGTTTAAATTCGTAAAGTTAACTGCATATATTACACTATTTTTCATGGGCATTTTTAAGAGTTGGAATTCCATTTTAACCTCACAGTGTTAGTATAGCAGATAGAAAATTCTTGGAATTATTTGCACGTACACAAACGACACAACTTTCTTGGTTACCTGATATTGATAGCTAAAAGACACAAGTTGTCTTTCATGCAAAAAGAGGAATATACCTTTTTAAATTTATTACTACTTATTTGATCATTGTAATTTGCACACGCGAGCGCCCAAAAAGCATTAAAAGTCCTATTTGTATAACCAAGTTAAACACGAACAAGGACTGCAGATTTACATATCTCTTTGATGTTTTCATTTGAACTGCGAACTGTTAAAGGAATGACTGCTGTTAGAAATATCGACGAACCAATTTATTGTTTGTTAACGCAAATCCAAGCAACAAAAAACTTTTCCCAAAGTGAACATTATTTCCAATTCTTTCAGAAGCAGCAATTTAAATTTACATTCAGATTTGACGCTCTTGCCTACAGAATAACAAACAAATTTTATACCTCCCTTTACAGACAATTCAAAGGTTCCTATTACACTATAATTTTGATTTTAATTTCACTCCTCGTTGCTACCAAAATAATTAATTACGGAGGAAGTTTTGAGCACCTTGCGTTTTATATTGAAACGGTTCCGATGAATTGAAACGGCTATTACATTTAAAAGTTGTGTACTTGTAAGAGGCTCTTACGTGATGCAATGCAATAAAGTAACATTTTAGTTTTGTTTGAGCAAAAGCTACATTGAAAGACGCTTTAAAACCCCAGTCCTGTTAAGATTTCAAATTAAAACCGCCGAGTAGTAATAAATTTCAGATTCTGAATACTTAAATTTTCTTCCTTAGTTTGCGTACTGCCAATGCCACAATTCTGCTCGTGGCTGTATAAGAAAGCGGTTTACTAATAAATTTCTGCAGCGCAAATTTCAGCTCTACGCTCTATGCGTTGCGTTATTCTGCAACGAAATTAGGCGGCGAATTAAAAATTGGAATTTTATACGAGGAATGTAATCAAAAAAGTTTTCGGCAAGTCATGCAATAGGAAATGTTGTAAACATGCCTATAAATATTTAAATTTTACAGCTGTAGGTGTTCTTAATTAAAGTAAAAAATTGTTGTGCGGATTTACAGTATTCAGCTTTTGTTATATTGCCCACCACGCTCATGCAACTTAGAAATTTATTTGGATCTAAAACATGGTTTTATTGGTAGAAATATACGTGATGCTAGTGTTTAATGTAAAAATAATTCAGCCAAGTAACTTTGTGTAAACAATTTTATACTACATTATAAAAGAGGCTCCTTAAAAGTTTCAAGAAATTGTTTGTTGCTTTTTGTGTATTAACAATCTTTAGATTACAGACGGCAAATCACAAAATTGAACTTTGAGTTTTGCCCCACTAAGTCTGGAAAGTGGAACTGTCAACAAGCCATTCTGAAAAAGAGATTTGCAATACCGAAGGACAAGGAACCGTGAGCCTTGAAGATTAATTGCGTTTCGGTCGACGATCCGTTTTACGTGAAGCGTACTCGCAAGCTGTTTGAGACAACTATTTGGAACTATTGGCATCATCTCAACTGTATAAAAAAAGCAATGATACGATCCTCTTGAATTGACTGAGGCGCAATTCGACAAGCGAATCGAAATTTGCCACCGATTGCTGAAAACCATTTTCCAGCCATAGCAGACCAAATGCAAGTAGTGCGGATGAAGACCCAGATTTGTTAATTCTGCCACATGTTAGTTAGACTTGTGTTTACATCCATATAAGGTCAACTTACCCCAACAACTAAAGCCTGCTGCTTACAGGATGCATCTAATGAGACCCATTTCAGATTGGGTGGGAGTTAATAAACAAAACTGGTTAAAACAACTTTGCATACACAAAAGTTAATGCAGTTAAACGATAAAAGAAATACAGCTAGCGTTATAGCCAGATGTAATCAATTTTCTGTCGCCACAATTAGACATTTTCTAATGAAGCTCACTTTTGGTTGAATAAGAGTCAACATAACACTTGCCATTTTAGGAGCGAAATAAATCCAAGTGGTTGAAAAATCCATTCACAAAAGTCAACTGTTTGGTACGTTTTATGACACAAAGGTATCACTGGACCTTATTCTCTTTCAGTCGGAAAAACACCGTTACATTTAATGGAGCGCGCTATGGCTTAATGATAATCAATTTTCGTGGCCATAATTACATCATAAAAATTTCTGCGAAATGTGGTTGCAACAGGACGATGCTACGAGCCACGCTTTTGGCGGAAAAATTTTGTGAATCAATAGTTTTACGAAATGAACCTGTAACTGCCTTCCCTCACAAGATCTTGCAATTTAACGCCACTGGCCTAATTTTTTAAAGTTATGTTATAAGCATAGATTTACACAAACAAACTACCATCTAGAAGGACTAAGAAGAAGCATCGTATACACTATTCGTGGAATACAGACTGACATGTTGCAAGGAGTCACAGAAAATTGGCGGAATGGGACGCATTGTGTAGTTTAAAATAGAGCATCTTCAGTTTTAGAGTCCTATCGATCTTATTGGGAAACTCGTTAATATTACAAGATAGATTTTCTATATAAGTCGGAAATAATCCAGAACATACACTGCTTATGCTTCTAGAAATCCTATTATTGGAAAATAATTTTTTTTACATCAATTAATACAGCAACAGCCAATAAAACTTTAATTTTTAGACGCGAAAAACATACACGAGAGTAATGTTTAGAAGAAACTTTATATTATTTTTGGAAACAAAATATTTTACAATTCGTTTTAAAAATCTTTATTGTTAAAGCACGGCTATATCAATTTGAAATTCAATAGACAAATTTGATCTTAGAGTAAATACCTGAATAAATGTAGCGATTTCTAGTAACTCTCGTAAGACACTTAAGGTATATAATTACTTATTTTAACTTCTACGTGAGTCACAGTTGATGGCTAAAACATTTTCGCCAGTATTATTTTTTATTTCATCGAATACACGCCACTATCACGAAACGATTTGGAGGTTGTAGCCTAGGCTTGTTAACCAAAAGGTTCCCTACGCAAATTTGATTGACTTTTTAAATGGGATGTAACTAAATTTGATCCTAGGACTGTAGTTAACATTTCAGAAATATTTACACAGCTTAAGCTTAAGCTTCATCTACTAGAAGACTATAATAATAAAGCCAATTTTGCCACAAGACCTCAAATGAAATATTCATCGGTGTTGCTAGTCGCAAGTAAGCTGACAATTTCTCTATAAAGCTGTCAATGTTCATTGGCTTGAAGATTATATCTTTACTTGTGTTTTTAAAAAGGCTTGTGAGCTGCTATCTAATGGCTTACACCTGCGAACTAGTGCCCCTACACACTGTCGACCTAATGGACATGCTTTTATGTGCTAATCTAATTGTGGTGACCGTTTTTACGTAGTTGCATCAAAAGTTAGCAAAAAAATTTGTTAATTTGTTAATGCATCTGGTAGTTTTCCGTTAAAGATAGTATTAATCTAATTTAACTTCCTCCACCCTGTGTGTTTGGCTTCAATAACCATAATCATTTCTGATTACCTTCAAGCTATTTCTTTCTAATTTGTTTCCATATTACAATTTGAAATATAATCGTGACAAATTTTCCAATTGCTATGCTAAATTGTACCGAATGTATTTTACTTCCTTGGAGTGTTTAAACTATGTAAACTTAAAAAAATTACCACTACGACTAAATGACTAAGACAAACTTTATGCCAGTTAAACGTAGCTAACAAAATTGATAAATAATTTAATTTTGTATTTTAATGCTTACATCGAAGTATAAAAGTTAAACCAAAAGATTTTATTTAATTTTGAATATTTGAATATTGTTCTTAGTTTCTTTACAATGATTTGAATCATTTAAAGTGGTGCACTACATATGTCACCAAACCATTGAACTGTCAGCAAAACCTTTTTGGGTGCCATATCTGGTCTAAACGGACCAGTAAAAATCCAAAACATTAAAAATCTAAAAGCTTAGCCCCTAGTTAATGTGCAACTTTTCGTTAGTTTATTATGGCGGAAAGATTCGGAGGTGTTCACCTTCTAGCATACGCTTGTTCACCAAAGAGCCTGTTCCTAGGAAAAAATGATTAAATTTTGTGCAAAGAATTTTCTTTGTATTCTAGTTGGCTTCGCTTATTTATTCAAGCTTCACCTATGAAAAGACTACAATAATAAAGCAAATCTTGATGCAAAACCTCAAATCAAATACTTCTCGGTATCTGTGTCGTTATTGACAATTTTACGATAAACTGCGAGCTCTTCAACGGCTTGGCACATCTTTACAATCATTTTAAAAGAGACTTATAATTCTCGAACTAGAGAATATTGTGGACCAAGTGGAGACGCCTTCCTGTCCTAAATATCTAGTAAAAATATTAACTAACATATCTGATACTATTCAATTAAAAAATATTTATCTTTTCTGTTTACATTCAATAACTACAATCATTTCTATAGCCGAAAGAGCATCTTATGTGCATGTGCAATCTCCTAGTAGGTAACACAAGTTATCTTCACATAATTATTGCCTGCTTCGGCTGCAAAAAAAATAAATTTACCCCCTAGCCAGGAAGTACAGAGAATTTGACTACTGGGAGGAGGTAACTGCTAACAGGGCAAATTACAGAAGGAGAAGTGATGAGTTCATCCATGAATTGAAAGAAGACATTGATCAGAAACCTTAGCGGAGCATGACTGACCTGGCAAAAGAAATAGGCGTGGGAAAGACGACGGTCAGTTTAGCAGTATATTAGGATCTGCACTACAAGCCTTCCTAAAGAACCACCAACTGTTGGTTAAGAACAGGAAGATAGACAGGAAGTTATAAGCCCAAGCGCTGCTAAACGGTATCAAGCACTGTATTCCTGAGATTATTTTCGAGCGAAAAGAACTTCCAATTGTCAAAATGACCATTTCATATGCCAATATGCTTTTTAGTCGTGTATACTAAGTTTTCTTCCTATGTGACGATACAGAAGCTTATAAGTAGCAAAGAAAATGTCGTGGCGTCCCTATTGAAAATGATCCCCGACAGCTATATCAACGTATTAAAGGTGGTTGTTAAGCCTTGAATATAGGAAGTTTTCTTCTATGTGACGATACAGTACGCTGTATAAGTAGACAAGACAACGACTGTCGTGGACGTCCTCTATTGAAAATGACACCCGACGAGCTATATCAACGTATTAAACGTGTGGTTCGTGATCGAAGCCTTGAATATCAGGAAGTGGTCGCTGTAGACGAAGGCAGATTTCAGCCGTACTACACTTCGTGGACGCTCTGAAGCATATGGACAAAGACAAAATTGTATTGCTAGCAACGTTTAGGGCCTATCGCAGCAAGTCATAGAGCATCATCTCAGTACCATTTATTTTGATTTCACGAAGTTTAATGCAAATTAATTTAGCTTTTCTTGCATTTTAATGTTATTTCCATTGTTTATTCAATTCTCCGGAATTTACTTCGACGGTCCCATATGTAATTGGAAATGTGATCGTGGCATTTCTAGATTTTCCGAATTTAGCAACTCATACATGTTTACATATACAAAATTTATCTGTTGATATTTTTGCTTCCTTGAAAAATGAATAAAATAAGAAAAGTCTAAAAGGATTGTTGATTACTGATTGAATGGCTTAGAACGACTTGCCAGTTAAATATAATTTTTTCTCTCATAGCATTTTATACCAACTGTTGTTTATATAAAAATATCTATTTACTCAAAATGTTCAATAACAAAAATTCAAGAAGAATTTAATTTTGTATTTCAATATTTTGCCTAAAGAATTTTATAGACAAATACACTTTTGATATTCTTCGTGGCTCTTTTAAAATAGTTTGGTACATAATTATGCCAACAAACCATTGATGTGCTAGCAAGTCATTTAGTGGTAAATCTAACTTAAAAACTTATTCTTTAGTTAATCAGATTTTTAAATTTTAACCATTCAGCATAGTTATTTGTTCTTATTGTTATTAACAAAGCAATAATTTGCACACATTTAGAACATATTTGCTTTAAAATATCAGACACATTTTTCAGTTGCACGATCAAAATTAAAGTTATTTATTTTGCAACATAAATAATAATTAATTTAATTCTGAAAAGACGTTTTATTCATATTACAGTATTAAAACAATTCTTCATTAAACCTTCTTAGATGAATCTGCCCTCCCTTTTATATTTCAAAGGCAAAGAGAATAATCAGCGTGATTCAATTATAAAACTCAGCACTTTTTCCGAGATAACCAAATCGCAATTTTCCGAAACGCGGATTTAATTTTTTGCCACAATCCATTTCGCCCATCTCTTGCTTTAGTACTGTAATTCATGGAAAGAAAGATGTATAATTTAAAACAGTCGCAACTCCATAGTTTTTTACACTTTCAGAAAGCAAAATTCACAAAAATCACCTTTTTAAGTTCGGAATTTTAATTCGTTGTTTACTTAGTCTACGACTAACATGCTAAAGGTATAAAGGTTATCTCTAGAACGCACGCTGCTGTAATCAGCGCAAAAATAACAGGCCTTGAATCTGATAACACGTGCAAGCCGGCTGATTAATAAAGTAATTATAATTTTCTCTTAAACGGGCGTTCTTATCGTACTTCTCAAGTTAACTTGAAGAAGCTATAAAGGGTTTAAAAGTGCGGATCTTTAAAGATTAATAAGCAAAGTTGAGAGTGTGGTTCAAAAATAATTAGGATAATAGAGAAGTGGGGAACATCGGAGGAGTTAATACGCAACCAGGCGCAAGTAACAACTCCTTGATCTTCAACTTGTGCAGTTAATTTTCAAACGGATAGCCATTTTTTCTGGAATTCTCAGCTTGCAATCTAGAAACTGTGAAAATCGCCGTTTGGTTTTGCGCAGTATGACAACTTAACTTGGTAATTGCAATACGGCAACGCGATCAGCGTAATAATTACGTGCTATTATCGGGCGCAAACTCCAAGGCCCCGCGAAAGCCTACGACTTCCACCGTGGAGCCGCCGCTCCATTATTAAGGCACTAAGTGGTAGTATACATATTGCGATATTAGCGGAGAGAGAGCCGTCACTTCCGCCGCGTCGAATGCGGGCGATAAGGCGGCCTGCAAGCTTCGATAAGGAAATACCTAGTGCTGCAACGGGCATTGCAGGTGGCAAAGAGCCTAGCGGCCGGCCTGGTACTTGCGGCGTTTCGCACTAAATCGATCTACATACGGACATCGCAAAGGGCTGCTAACCTGCCAGAAAAACGACGAGCCCACGCACACCGCACGCACGGCACTCTTTGACCACGTTATCCGGTCGGCAGCCACAAAGGACGCGCTCGTCCTTTTCAAAGGCCGCTGGTTGTGGCGCGATTTGCCCGCACACTGGGAGTTCAAATCCAGGAGACGGGGATCCGGAAACGGACGACGCGGCCCGGCCCGATACGACCGCCGTAAAAAGTTCCGGCGTTCGCGCGCCGTCTTCTGCCAACGGGCGCCGAGCACCTGGCGACGGTTGTGGTCGGGGCGACCGCGCGCCGCCGTCGTGACGCTTATTTATAAATCCGGGGGCGGCTTTCAAACTTTGGCACGCCGAGATCAAGCTCGCCGTTACACTCCACGCACGCTGATGAGTCCTGAAGGTTTATTGCGCAATTTCGCCGCCGCACGCGATGGACGCGCTCTCTTCCATCGGCGTGTAATGGCAAACTACTAAATCGCGCGCCACATAATGGCCCTCCCATAAACAGCGCCAATATGGGGACGGAACAAACACATCAAAAAGTACTCATTTTTGCCGGGCAAATTAGTCGCAGTTTATTACAGAACAATAGCTGCTACATCGGCCATTACAATAAAACGATTAGGTATCTGCTGGATCATGAAAACAACTCATTTGCAACAAATTAAAGCTCGTTCATGGATAATAAATTGGTAATATTATATTACATATTCATAATTAGATCCGGCGGAAGCGACAAATCTGTTTTCATTTTTCTTCTAGGTACGTAACACATGACCTCGTTAAGAGCTATAAATTTCAATAAATCTAAAACATATCTGAATTTATTAGCATGGTCACAACACAATCAAATTCTATTTGATATCCGTGTGTAGTAGCTGGTCCTTTATCAGGCGTTTCCCCAGGTAACGGATAGATGAACGCCGACAAGATATGGTGGGTACTGGGGAAATAAAATACCTGGGCCAGACCAAAACTAGCAGCAGCAATACAAAGGAAGAAGAAGATGGAATTCGGTATAGCAGAGTTGGCGTAAGTGACAAACCTGCTTTTGGGTTTTATATAAAAGCAATGGGCACTCTTTTCCCCAGGGACCAAAGCGACCATAAAGTAGGATTAACTATCTAGAATAAAATTAAGGGTGTCATCTAGTAAAACCATCATGGCTGCGTTCCAAACAAAACATTCGGGAGTTTCAAGTCTTCCAGTCGGATCTCTTGATGAGATGTTTAGGAACGATGTTATGATAAAGAGAAAACTATCGTTGGCTAGAGAAATTAGAGTATGCACATGAAACGTCAAGGCACAACCAGAAAAAATAAACAACGCTATACAGGAAATGTAAATGGTGAAAATCGAGTTAATGAGGATTAGGAAAATGCGTTGGATGGGGTCTAATTACTATGACTTAGACAAACACAAGGCATTCAGGTCATTCCAAAGAAGAACATCAACATGGCAAGGGTATCAAATATAATATATAAAAAATTTAAAATCAGTTTCCGAAAGAATATGTTGACACTAGCCCAACATTAATTAAGATTATTCTAATGTATGGTCCAACAATAGATCACAGTGACAAAAAAGTAGAAGAGTTCTACTCCCAGACTATAGATATAGTCAATGATTAGTGACGATTTTAAAGCCAAAATCGGAAAACGTTGCGAAGAGAAAGTAACAGGTTCGTACAGACTGGATGTAAAGTAGCTAACAACATTTTATTCGTTACCTCCGAAACGAGTGTATACGTAGTGGTCTTCTATGGATACAACTGAAAACATAATCAGGAATCAAATTTCTAATAAATAGAAGATATCGAAATAGCTGTATTTCAGTAAAAACCTATCCTGGGGCGGATATACAGTCAAATAACCCCATAGTAGCAGTCTCAGAGTAATGTAAAAAGATTACGCAAGAAAAACCCGAGACATATGATTTCAGAAAAATAAAAAATCCCCTTATAACAAAACACCCAAAATGTTAATAAGATCAACAAATTCAAGATAGCAGTAACGACCATCAAAAATAATACTATAAACCAGACGATAGGAAGCATTAATCGTAGATGACGAAGAAAATTCTCCAGTTGGTGGAAAAAAGAAGAATAATAATAAATCATCAAGATAAAGATGGCACTTCAGTCAATCATCAGTGGGATCATTTAGTAGAGATCAAGTGTAGAATAGAAAAAGCCAGAAGCTCATATATTAGAATGCAAAAACTATTCAAAAACCGAGATTTAAATATCGAGATAAAAATAAGACTGTTAAGGTGTTACGTATTCTCAGTCTTGTTATACGGAGTAGAGTCCTAGACGTTGACTGCAGCTACAATGAAAAGTTAGAGGCATTCGAATGTGGCTATATAGACTAGAATACCATGGGTTGATCATGTGACAAAGTGAAGTTTTACGCAGAGTTAACAAAACAACTGAAGTAATAAATACAGTTAAAATCAGGAAATTACAATATCTTGGACACATTAGCAGAAATGAAGAACGTTACGGCTTACTTAACAAATACTTCAAGGCAAAGTAGAAGGAAAGGGACCTGAAAGACGACGCATTTCATGGCTCAAAACTTAAGATCTTGGTTTTCGATGACGACCACTGGACTTTTCGAGCAGCCGTTAATAAAATAAAAATCGCCACATTGATCGCAAACATCCGAAACGGATAGCACGAGAAGAAGAAGAAGATAAAGATAAAATAAGCTAAAGTGAACGACGCTAGAGGAAAATATTTAGAAATGCGTACATCGCACAGTCAACAAATGACTGGAAAATAAAATAGAACAAATATAAACAAATTAGTTGAAAGTGGCTGAAAGTTATTATTAATAAAAACGAAATCAAAAAGACACGCGAAGCATACATAAATTGTTTGAAGACAGTCGTGGGCAAAACATAATAAAGGAAGAAGTAAAAGTTACAATAAGAAATATGAAAAAAGGCGAAGTAGTAGAGCAGGATGGTATTGAAATAGAATTTCTCATGTTATTTGATTGAAAAATAAGTAAACTGGTTAACTTCGTTGTATAACGAAGTTCTGAGAATATTGACAAAAATTAGCTAATATCAGAATTTATCTTTGCTCAAAAAAAACGGGGTCAAAACTTGTAGTGCCTATCGCACAAATCGTCTCATGAGTCACTTCTTCAGAAGATTTCTTAAAATTATACAGAATACACTCCGTGAAGAACAAACGTCGCCTATAGTATGGATTTAGAAATACTGTTGATAAATGGGAAGCCTTGTTTAATGTTCAAGTACTCATCCAAAGATACAAGGACGCCTACGTTATTGCCTATAGTAAGGCTTTCAATAGAGTACCAAAAAGTGATTGAAATCCTAAAAACCATCGGATTGGATAAAAAAGATCTTAGAATTATCGTAAATTTATACTGGAATCAATCGGAATTTATAAGACTAGCTGGAAGAAGCTCAGATTTTGCGAGGGGCAAGACAGGATTGTGTTCTGTCACCCCTATTATTAACATACATCCAGAGTACATCTTTAGAAAAGCACTATACTAAATAGATGAGGGGATTTTGCTGAATGGTGAAAGAGTAAACAATATTAGATATGCCGACGATACAATTATTTTCGCGGACGGCATATAATGACTACAATATCTCATGGGCGGAGTAACAAAATTAATGGTCATTAGTAAAAGCAATAATCCAAACCGAATCCAACAACGACTAATAATTAAAGAAAAACCTGTTGAAAGGATCTTAATGGTCGAGAAATAAAGATTTGTATTGCGACAGCAAGAGCACATTTAATAGTATGCTCTTAATATTTAAAAGTCATTATTTGATCATGGTCGCAAATATATGATTATTAGGTTGTTATGCGTTTTCCGTACTACTACATGCAGTAAAATCATAATCTCTGACAGCCACAAGTAAAAAAACTAAAAGCCTTCGAGATGTGGCTATGTCGAAGAATCTTGAAAGTTTCCTATAAAGAACAGATTACAAGCATTAAAATTCTCCGAAGAATGCAAAAGACACAAATATTGAATGCAATAAAAACCCAAAAACTTGAATATATGGGCTATATTATGCAAAACGCCAATAGACATCAGCTTCTGCGAAATATACTACAGGGAAAGGTATTTTCAAGAAGAGGCCCGGAGAAGAGAAGGATATCAAGGTTAAAAAACTTGAGAACATAGTTTGGGAAGAACACAACAAAATTATTCAGAGCCGTAGTCAACAAAGTATTAATAGCAAAAATGTTTGCCAATATTCGGACCGAATAGTAACCTTAAGAAAATCCGTTTTCATCGTTGTCATTGTATTATTTTCTAATTGAAAGCTAAGCTTTTATATTCAAAATTACAAAAAAAACACACACACGCACAAATTCTCAGGGGACCAAGAGCCTGAGTTCCCATTCACCCAGTTTTAGGAAATGCCCTGCTTCCGCCAAGCCGGTACTTCACCAAACAACGACCGCACTTGGGCAAAGTTATGCAGCAGCGACCAAGAAGACACTCCGGCAGACCGACAACCGCAGCCAGCTCCTCGGCAGTCACAACAGAAAATCAGCGACAGACAGAACACCAAGGCTAGACTACCGTCGCGGGACTCTTCCAGAATGTGGACCCCTTTACATTTCTGGAAGCATTCACGAACTTCCTCGAGCTGATCAACTACAAAGTTGACATCACCGTGATATTTGGCACGTTAAGATGCTTTCTAAAGCCACTCCAGAAGCGCCTGAACTAATACACCAACTTCCAACATCAGGATTTTCCGGAGTAGAAAGGTTGGGGGCTTAGATGAGATAAAATAAATATTAGTTGTCCCAAGATAATTAGGATTCAGAACAGTAGTAGGAGTCAGAATTAGACAGTCTAACCGACGAGAAGGAGAATAAAATTGAAATATGGAATATATTGATAATAAAAAGATAAAATTAAATACTAGACAAAATATATAATCGGCCCCTCTTCTAGTTTTAAGTGTAGAGGGTATTATAACTAAACTATTTCACTTTTCCTTCTAATTCTCTTTGGCCTTTTTTCTCTACTTCTTTTTATCGCTTGTTAAGGTCTTGGCCTACTTCCACTTTATTCTTCAGTAACCCCATGTCTTGTGAGATCTACCTTTCCTTGATCCCGGACTTCCTTTTCTAGCTTTTTGGTATGATGACATTGTCAAGAGATTTATCCCAATAGTACATCTATCTGTTGACAGTTAGCTACTGACTTACTTCGAACAATGTTGTTGGATATGAGAAAGCTTCCATTTTACACAATAACATCAGTTTATATTTTCTTATCAGTTCAGTTTAACTTATTGGATAACTAAAAGTATTTCTTACCCAACAAAACGAACATATCTGCAACCCCGTCAATGCGTACAAACTGTCTTACAAATGAATGGAATGACATACACAGAGTCCCATTTGTTTTTCGCATTGAAATGTTTTTCATTTATTAGTTCGTTTCTTGGAATACATATTGTTGCAAAATTAATCAGAAATGCTTTTAGTACCAAACGGTTTGCTCAAAAATACTCTGTTAATTAGTAATGGTGGAAATTCTGCATATGATTTTTCAATATTTCATCATATTGATATCGATAAGGTTCTAATTAACAAATTTGTAATTGTTTCAAGAATTAGAGCAAGTACAAAATAGATTTTAAGCATTTCATTCAGATTGGAAAATATTCGACATGGAAATTGTTACACGTGCCGAAGGGAACTGCTGTTGGTATCCGATGCCACAGTTTACTATTGCCTATATCTTAGGTGATATAAAACCTGTAGCTGAGAAAAGCTCTTTAAGCAATAAATTCTTCATTGTGTCTAATTATTGATAAAATTATACATTAATACATGGTAAACTAATACAAAGTTGTTTTAACGTTGCCTTATGTATTAAAATAACTGCTAAATAAACACAATAATCGTCAGGCCTTTCAAAAGAACTTTAATGGCGCTAGTAACTAAAGTTCTTATCCATACTAAAGCCGAAATACAAAATTAAGCAGGTAAATAAAATTTAAAAAAATATTTGAAACTATATCAATAAACTATTCTATAGTAGCAAAAATTTTAGGCGATATATTAATTAGGAATTATAAATAAAATCAATTATTAATAATAACATTAAAAACATGAAATACTATACGCTTTTTAAGATTTACTATTACAAAATAAATAAAATGTGTGCATCGGGGGGTCATAAAATTCATACTGAGCATACAGTAAATGTAAATGTTAATGTCTTGTTGTATAAAGGAAATTAATATATGTTTTGTTCACAAACAAGCAAACTTAAACATATTATCATTGTTATAAGGATCTGAGTACATTATTTATTAACTGAAGGAATTGCAATTTCGTATAAGCCTATAGAGGAGCAGCTTACCGCTATATGAAGATTTAATTGTCGATAACTATATATTCATCAAGGTGCACATTAGTTATACAGTTATTACGCATGACTTCCCTTAGAGTGATAGACATGCTTTAAATTCATGCAATAAAAAACTTGATGGAGTAAAGAGAATAATTAATTGTAATGTGTTGTTTAATACGCAATTGCCTTTATTTTTCAATTTATCCATGTTCTGAACCCCATTGGTTGACTTAAGGAACAAATTTAAAATAACCAATAGGCGCGATGTCAGCGTTACCATGTACCTTTAATTTCAGGCTTAATAAAATTGAGATGTACTGGAATTCATATAGGGTTTATTTTCTCCCCTGAAATGAATTGTGGGCGAAACTAAACAAAACGGCGCGGAGATGCAGCCGAAATGACTGTCGCAAAAAGTAGTTTCTGATGTAATTACGAGAGCTTACAATCTTTCAGCTTAACAAGCTAAACGTAGCATCTGGGAAAATTGTGTTTTCCTTTTTACTTCAGTTCAATCTGAATTAATGCTCAAATAACCTTTCTTTACGATTTAATAAATGTTAAAAGCTGCGTTGGAATATTTATTTAATTACTTCTATATCATTTTTAGTTTTTATACATTTTTATACAAACGGTTAATTTATAAATAATGAAACTTAAATTATTCTAATCATTTCACTAAGAATAACTGAAATTGTAGATTTTACATGCCTTGCACATTCGCATTAATTAATTGATTATTTAATACCTATTTTAGCGGGTAAAATTTTTTTTACATCCAAACCGACGGTGGTACCAGGAATTCCCGTACTTTCACCTGTTATAGCAAACTATTTTATGACTAAAATCGAAATTAAAACCTTTGCTTCCTTTCTTTTAATACACACCTACTGTATAAGATACTGTCGGGAAGCAAAGTACTTCCACGAAGCAAAGTGTTTCCGCAAAGCAAACAAATTAGCCGAGCCGAGAAGCATTTGCAGAAACCGCCAATTAGGGGTGCAAGCCTGCCCAATCACGCTATCTATTCTAGGAGGAGCCACCCTCCACGCACAATCCCTGGAGGATAAAATCGTGCCCCACGCCAGTCCAAGACAGTTCGCTGCCGCTACTCGATGCTTTTGAACTGACCTTGTCGCTGTCTAAAAGCCTTTCCCTTCATCGAACAGCGCTTGTCGCTAAGCGTAGTGTCTTGCCGAATTGTGAGTCACCTCCAACAACTAAGTGGCCATGGCCTATGACCTCCAGGAGGACCAGTACCAACATTGTCCGATCGACACCTCAAAAAAGTACCATCGGAAGCAGTGGCGAGACTCCAGTCAAAGAACGTCGGTACCAGAATCGCTGTCCGCGCTGCCACCGACACCCCAGAAGAGGCCTGCCGAGCACGGCTCCTAGTAGAGCTATTCGGTGAATCTCCAACCCGGCAGTGACATCACCGACTGCGTCCTGCGAATGCTGTTCGGGTCACCGCTGGATCGCAAGAACCAACCCTTAGCGTATGCCGATGCCACGAATACCACTCAACTGCCGACCAGGTCCTCGGCACTCTCGTGAGCATAATAAATTCTTGTTGTACATAATGTAAAAAAGCGTCTGTAAAAAAAAACAATTTGTGAGGAACATTTGTTATACCGTCCCCACGGTACGTTGACGATATCTTTCCTCAATTTATTTCCCCCCCTAAACAAGCTTCACACCAACGTACATGTTATAATGGACATATTTCAAAACAATTTCCTCAAAACTTCTGACAAAGAATTAACAAACTGAAATCAAGAGAAATACCGAAAACTTAATATTTTAAGAATATTAAGAAAAACACAAATTTCAAAACCGATAACCATTCCGACCAAGTGAAATATTAATAACAGAATAAGTGGTATATTAAAGAAGCAAAATAACCAAATAGTTTTTAAGGCCAACGACAAAATAGTTGACTTCATCTGCTTAGCTAAGGATCATTACCCTCACGAATCTCGAGGAGTATTTAAAATACCTTATCGTGAAGGAACGTACGTACATAAACTTCTTTTTATTTTTGTATGTATTGTATGTCATTCTTCCATATTTGCTAAACTTAATAAACGAGTTGTAAAACTAATTTCTTCGAATCAATCCCACCAGATGAATCATTCGTGAGGCAATTGAAATAGATACTCGATACAATTATTTTGAAATCCTCAAGGACATTCTCTATAAGTTACGTTACTTATCCAAACAAACATACCTTGTTCAACTAAGTGCATCTTTTCTCAATATTTTACAGCTAATTTGGTAAATAATGCAGTAAAATATACAAAATACTAGTCTTCTTCTATGACTCCTAATTCTCATTGGAAATTAGGCAGATTGAGACCCCCAGTCTCTCTTGGTAATGACATCAAGGTAAACGTCAAAATGTGTAGAATTTCCTAATAACTGAGACTGAATCAAATTTTTCATTTATATTTAACTGAAAAACTTTGCTTAATACTAGTTTCACAACAGAAAAAGCAATATTTTTTTCAGAACGCGCGTTATTGAGTTCCTACTCACTTATTGTAGCAATAAAATTATATTTGACACTAAAAACCGTAAAGATGCATTTTGATATCCGAGCAAAAAATCTATAGGCAATTTTAATAACAGAAAAATTATTTTGAAAACAATCATTCGATTACTGATTCACAAAAACAGAACTTTGTAGGTACAGGGGGACCCCAAAACATCATTCGGGAAGGATGAATACCATTGAAGTGGTCTTAAAATTCACTTAAGCGATTTTTAAGACTTTACGTTGCTTTCCTTACGAAATCCATCTTGTCAAGCAAGCGGAATCACTAGACCTAATTGCAATTGAACTTTCCCATTCGTTTCTGTCAACTTACTAGAGAAAAAGAAGATATCTTAAACCGCCCCATAATGAGTAACAAGGCCCATTCCTAACTCAATGGTTTGGTTAATACACAAAATTCTGAAATCTATGGTACCCAAAATCCACAAACCGTTCATCAGTTTCCATTACACTACATGAAATGTACAGCGTGGTATGGAATAACAGCTATTAAGATTGTTCGTCCATATTTTTCTAAAAGATAATGGCAATACCGCAACTGAAACCAAGCAAAAATCCAGGATCGTTTACGTTATGCAAAACAAAATTGGTTAGCGATATATTTCCAACAAGATGATGTAACAGCTCACACAGCAGGACTAACAATGGAATTGTTAAGAGACGTTTTTGAAGGAAGCGGACAGAAAGTAAATATCCAGTACGTTTCCCCGATGTCACAACGCCAAACTTATACTTATAGAGTTACTTAAAAAAAAGGGCACTGAAATAATTCTTGAATCCTACAGTAACTAATTGGACGAGCTGAAATTTGGGCGATACCATAGTTTACACAAAACTGTCATGGAGAATCCCCTGAAAAGAGCAATTTTGTGAAAATGTGAAAATGGAAGACTTTCCACACTTAATGCAAAAAATTCCACTACCTGCCTACTCTCCAAGAAGATCTATGAATCGTTAAACAAGACTGATCTTTGCGTACCCTACTTTACTATTAATAGAATTGTAGTGAAAGTTTGGCAAGAATGCTGTTTCGCGAAAGTTACAGTAGGCCAGGGATGGTTTTTTGATTTGAAAGTGTTGCATAACTCAAAGAGCAGGGGGTCGATTCTGTAACTCAAAAGCGATATCGAATTCAATTTGATAACGAATTGACAACAATGTGACCGCGCCATCTAAGCTGTATAATATGAATTTATTAAACAGTTTATAACCAAAATATTTAGCAAATAATTAAAAAATATATAATCATCAAAAAAGTGTAAGATGACCATGAAACATGTCTTTATTTCCACTCTTTTGATGATTATATATTTTTTAATTATTTGCTAAATATTTTGGTTATAAACTGTTTAATAAATTCATATTATACAGCTTAAATGGCGCTGACGCAGCGTTGTATATTCAATATCGAATTGAATTTGATATAGTTTTCGAGTTACATAATCGACCTCCAGTTTTCTATATTACAGGCAAGCGTTAGCTATCATCTCTGGCATTTAGCCAGTGAGGGAGTTTTTCCATTTCAACTACCTTACGAATAATTATACTGGTAGAACGATAAACGCAAAAAATAATTTTTGCGTGAGTGGTGTTAATTTTATGTTCTGTTTCTTTATTATATTTAACAAGTGCCGAAATCAGGGCCTTTCCATATAGCCAGAGAGTGCTCATACATTTGGCTTATTTGACTTATGCCAGTCCCTATAAGATATTTGATAAACTCTTTAGGGATTTATTAAGGTAGTGATCCTTGACTGAACAAATAAAACCAGTTATTTTATTTTTAGTCATGAAGACAAGTATTTCATAAGTAATGCTTCTGACGTAAGGCAAGAATGCTTTTTCTTCGTCAGAAGGATCATGGAATTGGAAGTTGGTATGTTCGTTAACATTTCTAATTGTATGGAGTAAGGATTTGTCGGAATCTCGTTTTATAATAGGGTGGCAGCAACAGTTTTAAATTCTAATTGTCGGTTTTGTCTAGGGTTTTGAAACCAAAATTTGGACAGGATGATAATTAGATTTGGCATTTAGGTAGTGGTTAGTATAAGGAAATTTTCCATAAACATCGTAGTAAAAGCTGTAGTTTAAAGAAGTTGTAGTAGTAGAACTATCTAAGACAGGAAGAAAATTATTCTGTTCACTTTCTGTGATAAATTTGATATTATTGTAGATATGCATTAGGCAAGAAATGAGTTTGAGAACTTGTATCTTGAGTCTTGCGCATAAGATCAGATAATAAAAATATTATTTATATATCATATTTAACAGGTAGATCTGTGGTGAAGTAGATGAGCTATAAAAATATTTGGTTTGATGGGTGAAAGTGGAGAACTCACACCATCAGTTTGCCGATAAAATTTATTTTGAAAGGTACGTATTGGGTAAGAAATGCTTAATTAAAGAAAAAGTATCCTTCTTTGTATTGCGAATTGATAACCATAAGAGCGGGTTTCAGAAATTTGAGCAAGGGGACGACTATAAAGCTGACCATAAAATTATCTTTGCGTTGGGGAAACATTGGAAAATTTATTTGAAATGTTTAAGGTTTATAAAGAGACTTACTCTGTGAGAGGTTAAATAATTTTTGCAAATTATTTAGCTAGCTTGCGTGTGGGAGAATCAAATGCACTAATTATAGAATTGAAGGGACGTTTTCTTTACGAAATTTTGGGAGACCATACGATTTTGGAACTCCAAAGGATTTTTCCGGGATATAAGTTGTTTAGTATCCGATGATAGTTTTACTTAGTAATGAGGTTTTTGATTTTCTTTTCACTGGATGACGTCAAACTATTTCGGTAGATAGCAAACTTATCAAAATCATCAAAGTATCGTCATATATCTAACAGTCTCGCTATCTATTTGAGTGAAGTGAAAGCCATAATACGGTTGTTTTAAATTTATTAGTACGATATTTTATATTTGTAATAATTACGTTATAAAGTTTCAGTTAGTCGCTTCTGTTGGAATATGTATTTACATTACAAGTTGTATTAATGTAAGATTTAAAAATACATATTTTGAGATTTTCCTTAAATACTTTTTGTTAAGGTTACGCTCTTTATTAACTATAAAAATGTCTTAAAGAATGTAATATCCTAAATTATCGAAAATAGGTTTGGCAGAACCAGCACTTTTATTTTATTATAAACGTTTATTAAAATTCCAACGCACACGCCTAATTGGTATATGCATATCATTTATTTTTTCCCAAATGAAAATGATTTGGGCTTTTTTTTGCAAAAAATGAACTTTCCTTTTGTACAATATTAAAGGGCAATTTAGAAGAATATTAAATTACTATTTTTTGGAGTAACATTTTATAAAGAAATGTTTAATGAACAACAAAAAAAACACGTTTCAAACTAATTTTTTTAGTTATAACTTTGTTAGTTCAGAAAGAAATATCTAAACAAATTACCAAATCACGCGTGTATGTATATACAATGTAATTTAAACAACAGCCTTCGAGCTGCACTAAGCATTACTTCCTACTACCGCCGGAGCAAGGATTTAAGAAGTGTTTACAGGAGACACTTTGTATTGTTAGAGCGTTCAAACTTCTCGAAACTTATGGCGGGATTAAATTGTACTACAGTAAATACATGTCTATCAGCAGTGCAGCGCTAGCGCCAGGAAATGAGGAAGTTGCAAACAACTTTTAATTAATAGATACCCAATGTAAGTACCTCTTTATTTTTGGCATTTGCCGTTAAATTATTTATTGGACTAAAAAATTTCCCATAACAACTTTCTCCGATGTGTTAGATCCATTGGTTAGCACCATTAAGATATCTTAAACACTAGTTTTTACCACTTTTCCTAAGTTCGATAAAAATTGCCCAAAATAACCTGTGCCGGGTTCCAATCTGTAAGAATTTATTTTTTACTGTTTGACTACTAGCCATAATGGGCTGAACAACTCCAATAACTTACTTTTTGAATTTTTCCCCTTTCGGGATTTGAAAATATTTGATTGAGTTTATTAATAAGATAAAATCATCTTTAGATTCTTAAAAAGTGACGCAAAGCGCAATTCACGCTTTTCTTAAATTGAAATAAATTGTATTAAAATTTGATACAAAGTTGATATAGTGCTTAAATATTTGAGAATTCTTTATTTGAGCAATAGCAAGATTTATTACTTAAAGGCTTTTTAAGAAAAAGTAGTCGAAAAAATACTAGGTGTTGCCAATAATCGTAATACCCGCATTCTGCACTAGAGAATGTGAGTCTGAAGTGAAAAAGGAGTTTTAGGTAAAACTTGCAAAACTTACAAAACAAGTTTTAGCTTCCTTTGAATCGCAATCCGGAATCGTTAAAACTGTAAATTTAAATTCTCCAAAAATCAGTGTAGCAATAAGAATATAGTGATCAACACAAGATTGCAAATATCTAAGTAGAAAAGTCAGAAATTATCCGCGCTTTTGCCGTAACACATCTGGAGGTTCGACACTCTGCCTTCTACGCATGCATGCCTAGTTAATATTATCGTGGTCACATTATTTTTCTTACTTCTGTTTCAGTGTACAGAAGTGCTCCGCTAGCAATGCGCACTAAAGAATAGAAAAAGTAATCTGATTTTCTGGTCAAAAGGTATGGCTTAAATTGATCGAAACTACAACACAATATGGAGATAGTACTACATAGAATTGTGCATAAGTGGACCGAGGAGCTTAAAAGTGGCACTTTGGTACTGGTAAATTGTCAAGTTACTATCGACAAAGTAATATGTTCGCTGCATATTTCTCATGATCCTGCTTATAAAATCATCTACGATGAACTCGGGTTCCAAATACCAAGAGAAAAGAACATTACGATTCCAATAGAGTTCGAATAATTTCTTAGAGCCTTTCAGGCGGAAGCCATAACTATATAACACTGTGAGAAGGAGATCAAAAGACTTTTAATATTAGGGGTAAGAAAATAGACATTTTTCGGGCAGCTAAGCAGCACATAAAACTCTAGCCAGACCTGTGGTGAAGTCATAGGTTGTCTGGGACTGCATAGGTGCTTTGCCAGAGATAGGAAAAGACAATTGTCCGATCCTTTCCTGGGTACCGGGACATAGGGGTTTCAGGGCTAACCAGATTGCAGTCTTATTAGCCAAGGAAGGATCAGAAAATCACTGTTGCATTTCAAATAACCTTAACGGAGCATCCATTAATAAATGAAACTCAATAAAACTCAAGAAAAGTGGAACAATAGCAGCTACTTGAGACAATCAAAGAAGTTTATATAAGGATCGCCAACAAACTTTACGGTAGGTCTCCTACGACTAAACAGGCCTAAACATAGGCTGACAAGACAATGTCGCTTTAGGGGCATTTAAATCTCCTAAGAGTAACAGATAGCAACCTGTGCGGGTTCTGCCAAGAAGGGAAGATTGCAGATTTTGTGCTGCTGTGAAAGCCTTACGGGACTGCTAAAATTAGGCGAAGAAAAGTAATAATAGACCCCAACGGTTGCAGTGCAAAAGGCGGTTAGGTCCACCCCATTCTGTATCTATATATTTATCCACCAAGAGAGTTTAACGCAGAACACAAGCGTAAACTTATTGATACCTGCCAACGCTTACTCGGCGTTGGAACACGCTGCCTACAGCCCGGATCTTGCCTTTTGTGAATATCATTTCTCTGCTTTACAAACTCGTCGATTTTATACAGATAAAGAAGTGTGGGAAGCGGTGTATAAATAATTGGGCGATCAAACGAAAATCTTGTAGAGAATATGCAAGCGTATGGGCTAAGTGCACCAAAAAGAAATGGGACTATGTAAAATAATAATTATAGAATAATAATAATTTTCAAGAAATTTTAAACTTTTCTTTATGTGAGAGTATTTACTAATGATTCATAAACATTTCTAAGCTTTATCACGATCAAAAAAGTATTTCTGGTTTGGCTGGAAACACAACGATTCCCGATGCTCTTAATAAGATAGAGAAGAGAAAGTAGCATCAGTTGAACTTAACAAAGAGAATTAAACTCATGAGATGAATTGGAGATGGAATCAGCCAACGCTCGAGCATCAGTTATTGTGAAGAGCAACTTGACCTTTATTTAGTCTGCATCAGCAGATCTTTGCTACTGTGGTTAATCACAAGTGCCCAAAACTACTTTAGAAACAAGTAGCTGGTCGTTGAGCTAGACAATCTTTAAGTAAAATATATTATTATAAAATGTGGATAATAAATGGTGTACGGAACGATTCTTTTATTTCCATTTAATAAATTACAACACACAAAGTAAAAATGTACAAAATAACCTTATTTTGTTGTACTTATTAAATCAGAAACCTATTCATATTCTCATTGCACAACACATCTCAATTTACTCCTGAAAACAAACTGTACGATTCTCTTAGAGAATCTTGGAGTGTTGTTAAATTAAAGGTATCCAAAGATTCTTACCAACATATATGTGTATTCGCATATCAATGCATTTAACTAATATGTTTAAAATTCATATAATAAATTAAAGCCATAATTTACGGGGATTACTCGAAATACCCCAAATAAATCAAGATTGCATAAAATCGGTAAACTCTCATTAAGGACTGCCGCCTATTCCAACTTAATTACACCTAATTGCTGGTTGATGATACTCTTAAACTGTACAGACAGATGCTGAACGATAATTAGAGTAGTAATCCCTACGGCCTACTTAACGGAAAAGAGGTTCATTTAAACTGGAGAAGGAAACACTTTAAGTTTCCACTTAAATAAAAGCCAAGTAGCTGCATGTTGTTTAACTTCAAATTAATAGGCATATAAATGTTTTATAAACAAAAAATTTATATGGAAATAACCAGATTAATTTTGTAGGCTGAAATTATTGAAAAATGGATTGAAAATCCGGGATTCACACATGGATGGCGCTAACGACACAAGCAGTCGATATACATATCTCTAGTTCTGTTTTTCTATAACTTGGATATCTGTTAACAACAACAAGTCGTAATATCAACACATATCGTTAAGCAAAAATATTTTTTCTAACAACGAATATGTCAAGTTTTGTGCCAAATAAACAGGATTTGCAGGAAGCTTGCTTTTCTGTTTTAACTTAAAAAATGCAGTTAAAGCACGTCATTTGCTTGAAGAGGCGGATGGTAAATACGCATCATCGAAAACTGCATGTGAAGATAGGTTTAAACGCTTCAGAAGTGGCGATTTCGACACTGCGGACAAGGAGTGCTCCGGAAGACCAAAAACAATTGAGGACACCAATCTGCAAGCATTGTTGGATGAAGATGATATGCAAACACAATATCAACTAGCGGAGGCATTAAACATAACTCGCCAAGGTGTTTCTACATATTTAGATGCCACGGAAAAAATTCAAAAGGAAGGAAAATGGGTGCCGCACGAGTTGGATAAAAGTCACTTCCGAAATTTTGCTTTTGAGACATGAAAAAAAGAGTTTCCTGCATCGAATTGTTACTGGCGATGAGAAGTGGATGCATTTCGAGAATCCCGAACGCAAAAAATCGTGGCTTTCGCTTGGCGAATCATCAACATCGACAGAACGGCCAAATCTCTTCGGAAAGAAGACAATGCTCTTCGTTTGGTGGGACCGGAAAGGAATCGTGTACTATGAGCCGCTGAAACCGGGCGAAACTGTCAATGGGCATCGCTACCTACAGCAACCGATAAATTTAAACCATGCATTGCTTGAAAAACGGCCAGAATGAGACATGAGACAAAGTGATATTGCAGCACGACAACGTTCCGCGCCATTGCACTTCCATTGTCCAGGACACCATCAAAACGCTGAAATGGAATCTGCTATCGCACCTGCCATATTGCCCAGACCTGGCCCCTTCCGATTATTACTTGTTCCGGTGATGGCGCATGGAATGGCTGGGCCAATTTCAAAGAAGTGCAAAATTGGTTGGATGAATGATTTCGGTCCAAAGACGCGTCATTTTATTGTTGCGCTATTCATGTATTGCCACATAGATGACAAAAATGTGTAGCTAGCGAGGGACAATACCTTGAATAAACCATTTTTTGTATTTCTCTTGAAATTGTCAAATTTGTCATTGATCGAGAAAACCCGGAAACTTAGTTGCGCACCTAGTACATATATTTTTAAAATAGTATATGCTTTTTTTAGATAAGCTTGATTGTATAATAAAAAACTCATTTAGGTAATAAAGTTATGACTGTGGTAAAAACCTCAAAGTTTCATTGCAAAAGTTGCTCTTTTGATTATGCAGCTAAATTATCTCAGCTTCTGATTTACACGAATGTGAATTGTCTAAGATTTTGTTCTAATTTAAGCAGCCTTATGGAAAATGCGCAAATGCTTAAATTAAATAATCTTCGTCTGTTTGAAGTATTTCAAATTAAAATTAATTTCCTCTTAAGCTCAGTAATCGTTGAAACCCTATTTTCATGCACACTGCCCTAAAAATTAGTAGTATTTAAAGCAGTCGGCATCATCAAGTATATCCAATGCTCCTGTAATATTCAAACATTTCGTCAAAATAAATTTCGCTCCCAAATAAAGTGCAGCATAAAAAGCTACTAAAAGACTTCACGAAAGTAATTTTTTCTAGCTAACCCCTCAAATTTATAACGAAAGCTGGATGAAGACAGTGTACAAATGCGAGTGTAACTTGAAATTGAGCTTGCTGCCACCGCCAGAATTTTTGCGTCGTCTGTGCGAGGAAAACTCGGAATCAAAATAAATTTCTTGTGAGCTAAATGCAAATTCGGCAAAAGATGAGTTCCGACTGCAAATGAGTCAAGCTCACACTGAAAAACGATCTCATTATTCATTAAATATAAAAAGCTAGTTGTTTTCAGGATTACACATCATAAAAATGTCAGATTTTTCCAGATTTCATCAAATTGGGTGCTTTGAACATTGTGTTGCGGCCATAAAAAATTTTACAGCCCCCAATTTAAAAATGTGAATTTTTATTACCAAATCAGAGATAGTGATCCAGATACAACTAGGGAGTTTCGAATGGAGATTAAATTTTAATAATTTGGAATGATATCGTTTATTTGTTGTCACATATTTTTATAATTTAGAACTTGAGAAAAGCTAAGCACGTAATACGTACAAGAGAAAATGTTATGTAAAAATATTATAATCATACTATGCTGGTGATATTATATTTTTATTGTCAATGTGGCACAAAATATTCTTAATTTACTCTAAATTATAAGGAGAAAAAGTATAATTTATTCTATTACATATTATCGAAAAGGTTAAGATGTATAAATGCTATTCTTCCTATAGTGTGTCTGTATCTTAAGATAATATATGAGTGAGGAGGCTGATGCCAGTTCGGTTTATGTTGGATTAATAACTAGACGATTTGTGGTATTTATAATATTTATAAAGGTGTGGATATTATTTAAAAAGTAAAGCAGATAGTGAGTAATTAAACAGGGATAAAGATGTTTGCGAATACATTGTTTAATGAACGGATAAAGTAAAAGGTCAACGACCGCCGAAATATGTTGCGCTGATACGCGAGCGTGAGCAATTTAAAACTAGATTATAGCGCGTCTATCGCAAGCGGACCAAACAAATTACACGAGCGGATATTTTAAAAACGGAAAAGCCACCAAATCCAGATAAACGGAAACCAGGTCAAAATCCGAACTTAAACATGATCAAGTAAGTACAATAAATAAAATCTAAGTTGTTTGAGTATTAAGATGGACAAATTACAACAAATCAGTTAGATGTATCACTTACAAAATAAAGGGATGGAAATTCTCGAAAACAATTGAGAAGAAATAATTTTATAATTTACAGAGTATCTGAAGTACAAAACGGAGAAACAGAAAGAACCATGAAAATATAAGTAGATGAGGCAGATATACTCTTTAAAAAAACAAAAACGGACTTGTAAAAGCAATTAAGCAAAAACGGAAAAAATAAAGAAACACGAGAACGTTCTTCAGTTAGGATAGATAGAAATCTCGATATGTAAGTAACTTAAATGCCAGAAAAAACTTCCGCCATATATGAAATAATGGAAAAAGTCTGTAAAGCAATAATTAAATGTAATAAACTAATAATACGGTAAAGAAGCATTCACGGTAGAACAAATCAACCCAAATTAGGAAGATGCATTTAAAACGTAGGTGTTAATCGAAAATAAATAAATGTACAGTTGTATTAATATCCGACAACAATTATGCTGTCCCCAATCATTTACTATAACAAGTTAACCAATAATAAATAAAATAAAAGCGATAAATAAAGTAAAACAAATCACCCTATCCTAGAAGACAACCATAGTTTTGAAAATTCCGCAATAAAATAAAATTTAAGAAACAACTAAAACTAGAAGCAAGCACAAAAGGCATTAAGAATGTAAGAATGCACCGCAATCCAGAAGCATTCTAAATATTTATAAAAATATTGTACGCCAATAAACTCCACATTATGGGAATTTAAAAAATGCGCTGTGCAAAAAAAGGAATCTTGGACACAATAAAACATATTATATGACGCGTATGACACGTCACACAGAATTTATAATAAATAACAGAATAAAATGCCTTATCTCGAATTTACATAAACAGTGAAAGTATGTATGTATGTAGCATGGATCAAGGTCACATTTTTCAACTACAGCAATATAAGAGCAGTAGCTATAAAAGAGGAGATCAGACTAACTCATCAGAGAAACTAACCATAGTTAATCTAACATGGGCCTAGGATAAGGACATAAACGAAATGAGAAAATTGCAAAACATAAGAAAGACCAGAAAAGGCCCAAAAATCTAATTAATACCAAAGATTAAATAGAACAATGGAAATAATGAAATAAAAGAATGGAATGCATATAATAAAAATAATACATATGAATACCTGTGTAAAGAAAACATAATAGGTACGTGGAAGGTAGAGAAATGTTTAGTACGAAGAATATAAAGAGTTTAATAAGAGAGATCAAAAGATATGCAAAATGTAATGACTAAAAAACTAGGAGTTATATTTTAACAGCGGAAGAAAAAACAGAACTTCTAAAGAAAACAGTAATTAACTTCAGTCCATTTAATGGCAGAATGTGTACTAAAGATTTTAAGATGTGGCATAAGAAACTGTCAATAATCAACACAGACGCACCCACAGATCATAAAAAAGAAGAACTCAATAAAATAGCAGGTTTAATGATTATAATGGGATATTTTAATACTCACGTAGGTAGGGAAATAATGTACATTTCAGTAATAGGAAACAGAGTTTGAAATACCATGAGCAACAAAAAATGGGTAAAAACTGATACAGTTTGCTACTAGAGGAAACTATAAAGTACATATCTCATTCACAAGGATATTTTCAAACATACTTAGAGACCAATAAATCAAACCGACCATGTGTTAACAGAGAAAATCCAAGCATCGTAAATTGTAGTTATAAAAGCTATAGAAAACCTGATACTCCATCTAGAAAAATTAATCTCAAATAGTAAAAAACAAACTGCACAAGGAACGAAGATATAAGAGAGGTACTTGAAACGATAAGCTGAACTGAAGAATTACTAAACAGGAAAATTATACCCCCTTTTCGAAATAGCAATAAAAAGAACACTACAAATACAATTCAATATTTCATTGTGTCATCACGTAAAACGAAAGAGAGAAAATTATACAAAAAATATGAAGAAAATCGTACAGAGTTATAATGACAAGGAAATGAGAAATTTGTTTAGAGAAGTAAGAAGATCTAAGAAAGACAACTTTACAAGTATCGCTTTTTTAGAGATAGACGGAAAAACCTAACTGAGTGAGAAAAATGGGGTAATAGTAAAATGAAAAAAAATTATAAAAGAGCTGAACATCAGAAAAGATAATTTATGAGAGGAAGAAGTAGAATAGATTCACCAAAACTAAAAGAAGTACAAAAAACATAAAAACATAATACAACCAGAATCGATAAAATACAGAGAAATAGTTATGTAAGAAGACACGATTACCAATATAGAAAATATGGCTAAGAGAATAAATGCCACAAGATTAGTACAAAGCACTAATTTCCCCTATTTTTTTGCAAGTTAAATAAAGGCATACGCAGAAAAATAGTACGCGAAAACCAAGTCGGGTTAAAAATAGATCATATGTTTCGATTGAAGCAAATACAAGAAAGATTTGAGATGTAAAACAGTGGCCTATTTATTTTGTTTACAAATTTTAGAAAAACATGTGATTGCCTAATAATAAAACAACAGTAATATGAGAACTAAGTCTTCTAGTGAAAAATACTTTAAAGGATATGAAAGTAAAATATAAAGAGCCTTATTTTATTATTCTGAACTGATCAGTAGTATAAGACAACACGACCCCCAAATGATCTCACTGTTATTGCCAGAACAAAACGAGAACTCAGTGAAGGTGTAGAAAGATTGCAAGAGGGTGCCAGAAGTCGGCACAGTGACTGCAAAAAAATAAATATGTAGTTTTGGGAAAACAGGCCAGGGACAGGAAAAATAAAAGTAGAAAAAATTGTAAATTTAACAAGGTACAATCCATGAAGTATCTCGGAATTATCTTTGCTAGTGATTGTGATAGTAAGACAAAATCAAAACACGAGTGATGGTTGGGAACAGAAGTATGACAGGTTTGCGAGAGCTACTTAACATCTAAAAATGTTACTTAGTACTTATCTGCTCCCTCATTTACCGCTAGATGTCGGGGTTTGTTTTGCTGCCGCAAAACATTTTCCATTCTTTTCTTCCCATTACCCCTCTTTTAGCTTCGTGCCATGTGCTGCCTATTGCCTTTAATATATCACCTATTTCTTGGTTCCAGGTTCTCTTGGGTCGTCCTTTCCTGTTCTTTTTATCTCATCCTGCTTCCCATATTTCCCATTCTAACTAAGTGCCCGAAACATCCTAGTTGCTTTTCAACGACCTTATCAGCGAAAGGTTTTACTACTAGTCTATTTCTATTTTCCAATTTGTCAAGCCTTGTGACCCTTTCAATTTTCCTTAGTATCTTCATTTCCGCGACCGTTATTTTTCCTTTTATAATTTTTTGTTTAATACCCACGACTCTACCATATATTAACACTGGCACTAAAACCGTATTGTAGATTTTCACTTTCGTCTTTTTACTAACTTCTCTTTTATTTATGAGGACTGATTTTAGAGGGTTGTATAAACGTGTCATGTTTTTAATTCGATTATTAATGTGTGTTTCTATGTTCCCACTAGAATCTGTAATTGATCCAAGGTATTTCATGTTGTTCACTGGCTTGAACTCATGTCCGTTTAAGTTAATATTAATATTACGTTTTTGCCCTCCTCTCCCTATTGCCATAAATTCGATTTTCTGCACTTTGATTCTCATTTCGTATTCGTCAAATAAATATTTCCACCTATTAATTGCTTCTTGTAGCTCTTTTTAACTGTTTGCTACGAACATCAGGTCATCCGCATATGGAAACTCTCTCACTATTACTGGTTTCGGATGTCTAGTCCTCACTCTAAATTATTTAACAGCATTTTTAGCTTTCCGGGCGATTTTATCCATAACTGTTATGAACAGAAGTTGGCCTAGTAGAAAGTGATAAATTCTTTAGTATTTCCATTTATGGTCCTTACAGAATTTTTTTTATTGCTATATAGGTTTCTGAATGCTTCCACTAGTTCTTTGGGGACCTCGCGATTCCTTTGGTACAGTATTAAACACCTTTTCTAAGTCAATTGCACATATGTACACTTCTCCATATCCCCTAAGTACTCTTTCAGCAGTCTGCCTTATACTGAGTATTCAATCTTCCAGCTCGGAAACCAACCTGACTTTCCTGTAGTGTTGATTCTAATACTGTTCTAAGTCGATATTCTAATATTCGTTCATATAATTTGCCTACTACTGACAGAAGAGAAATCCCCCTAATTACTACAAATTCAGGCGTCTCCTTTTTTAAGTAGTGGTATAATTATTGCTAATTTCCATTCCTTCGGAGTTTGTTTCTTTTCCCATAGGTTCCTTATTATTTGAGTGTAGTGCATTAATCCCCGCATCTCCCATATATTTCATCATTTCCGGTTTACTACCGTCTTCTCCGGACGCCTTCCCATCTTTCAGTTTTTTAAGTGAGTAGAGAACCTTTTCGAACTATATATTTGTTTCTACTACAATTGTTTCACTTATATTTTCTTCAGATTCTGTAGTTTGCACTGTTTGGTTATGACACTCGAACAATTCACTGAAATACTGGTACCATCTACCCATAATCTGCTCATTTGACGTTAACAGTTTTCCTTCCTTAATGTAGTGTTGTTTCATATTATTTCTTTTCTTTTTCAGCGTTTTGTATAACGTTTGGAATTTCCCAGTCCCTGTGCTTCCATTCTCAGTCCAAAGTTTTCCCAAGATTTCTGTATTGCATCCTTAACCAATTTTTTGACTTGTCTTCTTTGTTCTTTATTCTCCGTGTAGTCATAGTCGTTTCTTGTCTGAAGATATTTATTCCATGATTTCTTCTTTCTTTTCACCGCGTTTTGTATTTCTTCATCCCACCATGATATGCTTTTTCTTATATTTATATTTTACTATACCACATACTTTCTTTGCAGCTCTAATTATAATGCCCTTGAACATATTCCAGTTATTTTCCAAATCTTCGTTTAATTTACTGCACCAGTGTAGTTCTATCTCTTTTTCGACCTCGCATTGGTACTCTTCCCTAATTTCTTCTGACTTTAGTTTGTAACTCCTGATGTTTAAGAAATCTTTTGTCTCTTCTCCTTGCCTCCACACACAGCTATCTTGCTCTTTTAGTCTTACTTCAACCAAAAAGTGGTCTCACCCCTATTTCGTAACCTCTCTTTACTCTAATATCTTTTATTATCTTTATGTTTGTTCTTTTAATTAGCAGCAGGTCGATTATAGATCTTTCATTTCTACTTTTTACCTTTTTCTTGTTTTTATGAATGACCTTGTATATAAAGAAAGTATTTGCGACTACTAAATCATTCATAGTACAGAAGTTAGTGATCATGTTTCTATTTACGATTTCTCCGCTTCTCCGTACTTTCCAACCGTACCCTCACTACTTCTAATATTGTTACCAACTCTGCCGTTGCAATCCCCGATTATTATAAAATCATCCGCTTTGTCAGCTTCCTTTTGTAACTTCTCCAGAAGTATTTTTTATTTATTTCTTGTCATTCTTATTAGGGCCATATATGGTTATAAAGGTACATCTCTCCTCGTTGTGGCGCCATAGTTAAACGCTCATTATCCTTTCTTCTTCTTTCAGTCCCCGCCTGTGCCCACCTCGTTTTCCACCCCAATCTACATTAAAAAGTGGCCATTTTCTATGTTACAGTATCTTCTTCCTTTCTTCTTTGTTTCCGTTAAAGCTACTAACTGCATATTTGTTTTTCCACATTCCCCTAGAAACTCTTCCTCTTTTCCATTTAAACTTTTTATATTCAAGTTCCAATCTTCTATTCTTTATGCACAGTATTAAAGATCTTAATCATTTAATTTCTTATTCTCACTATTATTACAACTTTCACCTGCAGTTTCCTTTTTTTTATCTAAAAATGTACGAAAAATAAAACTGAGGGTATACATATGTGGAATAAAGACAATAGTATTTTATGCAAACGAGACGTAAATTATAAATAAGAGTGAGCAGTAAAAGTTATTAATCAATTAATAAAAGCAAGCTAATGGGATAAGAAATAAGAATATTGTGAGAAAAAGTCGGAAGAGAGTGGAAAAGAAAAACTGTACAAGAAGTATAGGTCTTATAAGTACAGCTTAATGTACTAGCACTGGTAAAAGCGCAAAGTTTAAAATGGGTGGATTATTCACTAATCAAAGAGTGCTAAAAAGTCCTATTAGCAAAATGAGAAAGGTAGGAAATAGAATACTAAAAGGATGACATAAAAGAGAATATAAAAAGCTTAACAAAAGTCCAAAACCGAGTTGAAACTGACTATGAACAAATTAACAAAATCTATGATTAAAAATAATCGTCATTTCCACATCCCTTATAAATTGGGCAAGATCTGGCTAATGCCAACTGTACTGTGGATGAGTGCCAAATAAGGCTTATGAAAATCCATTTTTTGTGTAATTCAAAAATCGTATTTCATAAGGGCATAATTGCACAGGTTGCTGCAAAGGACTATGGTTTTGAGAAAGATTCTCAACTATCCTACAGTGCACACCTAACCCCCCAGTGAGTACTATCTACTATTTTCAAAATTGAAAAAGAGCACTTGGAGGTAGATTATAACAACGATAGAAAGTTGCAGCTGTTTTGGAGCGTTTTGCACATAAAACTTGAGAGTATTGCAATGCTAATTTCAAGGTGCAAAATGTGTTGCAATACATAGGGATTATGTTAAAAAAAACACTATGATTTTATTCCTTACATTCTAAGATTATAATTAGACTCTAAATTTTTAACTTTGAGAGTTGGTTCTTTGATCTCTAGATCGTTTTTATAAGAAAAGATAATTGGACGAATCTCAAAAATGTCCCATGAGTAATAGAACGTAAAATGCAAAAAATAAAGAAGTTTCCGTTATGAAATGTCTAGTACTAATAAATAGTCTAAGTTATTACAATTAATTAATTTTAGTAGCATGAAATTAAAGGAATTTATGTTACAGGTAGCTCTTTAGCAAACGCATCCGCATTTTTCTTTCTAATAATAACAAAACGTTATTGTTGAGACTAGAATAGTCCATTTTATTACATTAAATTCAACCCTACAGGTAGGAAAGCCTGAAAAGAAAGCTTTCTTCATGTAGGATTAGCAAAGCTCGCTAAAAACCCTTACAATATATAGACATCCAAAGCCTATTATCCGCCATTGATCCGAAAAAGCAACATTAATTGAATGTTACATATTTCATTTGTGCTAAAGCCCAATTTAGACTATAAATACATTATCAAGTATTTAAAAATTAAAATTACAACTTTGCTTTTTAAGTTACGGTTAAAATTGATTAGTAGTTGCTTATTCCTTAAATAAAATTAAATTAAAAGAAATTGGACCAAATTAGTCTTTTATAAAGCAAGCGATTCGTTCAAAAATATCCGGAGCATTACAGTAGCTTGACAGGAAATTATTAATTGACCACGTAATGAGCTATTGAAAAGTGCACAGGAGTTGCCTCCAGCTTCCGCATTTTACGGAACTGAAATATGATAATCCCTCATCCACCTGAAGAAGTCTGAATAATATCTCATTTCCATTCCGAATTAGAGCCGCTTTCTCCATGAATTTCGTAGGTGGAATTATAAGCCCCGCAACGCCCGCGAAGGAGCGCAGTACAATTCTACACTTCTGCCAGGATCAAAAATTTATTCGCGAGAAAATCTGCTCCAGGCTGCAGTATGCCGGCGTGTTTGTGACGTCTGCGAAGTTTCCGGGGTAAGAACTGAACAGATTGCCACTGAGGGTTGTTTTTCCGTTTTATTACAGCGGGACAACTTTTAGATTCGCCTAAAGAGCCGATTCAAGCGGGGCTGGAAAATATTTTCCCGATACCGCGGGCATTAAAATCACAAAGAGGGGAAAACAACGCTCGATGCGCCTCGCGGAATATAATTGCGCAAGATTTGAAAAACTCTGGCCGTTTCGTCGGAGTTAATGGAACTGGCGGCGTTGAAATTTTAATTTTTGCTTCCGAAAACACTCAACGGCGCTTTCACGGTTGGGAGTGTTTATCAAACGCCGCAATACGGAAATTCCCGTTTTTCTCGGCTCGGTCCTGCAGGGAGCGCTTTCTAATTTCGTTTAATTAGCAAAGTTTTGATTAAATTTGCTAAAAATCTTTGAAAAGGTAATAGGTTTTGACTTTTATAAATGAAAAGGTATGCTTGCAGTGTGAAGGACCGCGCGCTTCTAGTTGTTAAAAATAATTTCAGCTGGAGAAAATTGTAATAACATACAGGTAAATTCTGCTATTTTTACATTTACAACAATTCTTGTACACATATGGGCACTGAAAAGTTTTTAGAATAAAACTGATTCAGTGGAAGGAAATCTTCAGAGCTGAATAAACCTATTCCGATGTTTACTTAACCTTCTCTATTCCTTATTGGTGATAATTTTTTTAATGTGCTCGATTTTAATTGCCTCTTTATTTAACCAAAATTATTTTTAGCAAAAGGTTCTTTACTTAGAAAAAACAAAAGAGTGTTAGCAGGCTAATCAAAACAATATGATAAAGGAAAAATTATTTAAACGATTAGAAGTAGCTCCAAAGAAAATTATTGCAGACAAATATTTGTTGAATAAGAGGGATCAAAGCCCTTGCCGTGTGGACTGTGGCTCTATGAGATCGAAGCCGCATTTTTTCATGTTGATTCATAAATATCCAAGTTGTGGGCGCATATATGACAACCTCTGATCTCACCGTTACTGTAGTTCCTCCTACAAAATCTGCAGTTTTGCTTAACATAAACATCCAAATCGAAATGTGCCTCATCGCACATCGTTAGAAGTAATAATTCAAGGCATTATTTAAAAAGAAAGTTTTCATTACACAAAACTATCTTGGACAGCTTTTGAAGAAGCATGTTTTTGTACGTACGGAATTTTAATTTGTTGTGCAGGATGCGCTGCAGCGAGCGACCTACTGAAGCGTCGAGTACTCTGAAGAACCGACTTCACTCTCTTAACATTTTGTAGAGTCCGAATCGTACGGGGATGATCAATTGATTTCCTTTTTATAACTGATCCAGTTGAACAAAACGATTCAACACATCGGAGTATTGCGTTACGATTGAGGATCGCTCTATTACGCCTAATATTGAACTGTCGACGGAAAAGACGTCGAAAAGTAACACCGAAATTGTCATTTCTAAGAACCATTAACCATTTCAAAAATATGTGTTTCTTACGCCATCCAGTATTTGTGCTTTTTTTTTAAGCTATTTTAGCGTAGCTCTGGCAAATAACATCTCGTAACACAGACTGGTCTAACAAATGGTACTTCAGTATATGATTTATTATCATCTCAGTTTAATTGTAGTTTTGAAATTAGTATAGACATATATCATAAGGCGATAACCATTTCATTCATTTACTTAAAGAATATTATTTGTCTTTTACTATCAGGACAACTTAAAGTATGCATCTCTTTATTGTCTATGTGATAAGCATACTGCAAAACTAACTATGAGAGACCACAACCAAACCAGAGTTCTACTTAGCAAAGTTCAGAAATTTCTTTTATTCATAAGTAAAACAGTATCACATAGTATCTCAAATTCTTTTTTAAATTTTAATGTAGTATGACATATCTATCGAATTTACATTGCATATAAGTATGCTTCATCTGCTACTAGTTACTTTCTTCTAGATTTTATTATTTTTAAATAAAGGCTCGCAATTTACTTAAAAAAGAGGTCTGTAACATTTGAGAAAAATCAAAACCATTGAGGCTACTTTGATATGGACAAGTAATAAAAATATTACATCGTATTAATAATAAACTGTGAATAAAATAAAGCAAAGTAAAACCAACCTAGATACCTATTAATCATCATCAGCAGATTGTGTCTACTCATATATGTGATTTAAGAAACCCTTACTGCACGTGACACATACTGTTTGTAAAATGCTATCCATCATATCCAATCTTGTTATAAAATAAAATAACAGTAATCACATATGAAAATTCTAAACAGATTTTCATCTTCGGTCCTTTTGCGAATGCATTTCAAAGAAAATGGCGACTTGCTTCATTTTGTCTTCATCTGAATCGCTCCCTAAAGACGAAAGTGTAAGAACTTGTTTTAGCTTAAAACACTTTCTCATACAAATAAATAGAAGTTGTGAGCATTTTTCTTGCTCTTATCTTCTTTATTATTAAATTGCTTTTCGCTTAAGAATAGGTTTAGTTGTTGTGTAATCACTGGCATAATTACAGAAGTGTAAAAAATCATTAAAGAAACAAGTAAATTTAAATATATATTGCAGTATTTTCAAATATTTTTGGGTCATTTCGCCTTTATATGCGCAGGTGGTTATTCACAAAATGAAGAAAACAGCAGAAATTTTGATTAAAATGTAATTTCAAAACAAACTTGTTACAATTATAAGCTTACATAAATTAAAAAAGAGCAAAACCACATAATATATTCTTTAAATACAAACGACTATTAATATTCAACCAACCTTTGTTCTTGGTAACCACTTCTCATCTTTTGGGCATAGAATATAACTTCTTTTATAACAATTCCTGTTTCAAAGGACGATTAATTACGTTTTTATTATATTGTAGATTTCTTTTTTAATATTATGTTAGCCAGCTTTTGCCATACTTTTTTTATGAGATTAAGGCTCGGCCACCGTATTCTATTAATTTTATTGGTGGTTATCCATGACTAAATTGCTTTTGCCCGATGACGTTATCGTCGTGGAAAATAGTCTTTATATCCCAACAAGTTTTTTCCGTTAGGTACTATGTAAGTCTCCAATGCTTTAAGATACCTCATATCATGAATAATCCCAGGTACGAAATGTGTTGAAGTTCTAAGATCTACAATTTTTTTCTCAGTAGAAAGTCGCGAATATTTCTAAATTTGTAATAAATATAGCAGCACCGTACAATATACACAAATCGAATTACCGCCATTGCAGTGAGTGTTTTGTATATTTTAAATGGCAACGTTTAGTATTCAAGAGTAACGTGTAATCATCCGTTTTCCCCTCTTGCGTAGTGAAACTCCCATCGAAATTCATTAACAATTGGGTGAGACATGCGGTGAAGGCGTTATGGATGTTAAAAATGTGCGTAGCAGCCTCGGTCACAAACCAGCTGGGCTGAAATCATGATTGCGCGAGCGGAGCAAGTTGTTATAGAAGAGCGTCGATTCGGTGTGCGCGATATCACCTCTAACTTTGCATTTCCGTAGAATCTGTAGAGTTCATTTTGTATGATGACCTAGAAATGCGACAAGTTTCTTCAGTGTCCATGAAAGACGCTCTCCGTGCCCGTTCATTTTCCAATCGAACCGCTGTTGCATAAGCGGTTTTCCAGTGGGCAAAACACACCCCTAAAGAAGTGACGACAACGTTGTGAAAAATGTGTACGTCTAGACTAGCACTTTTTCAGAAAAAGACCCCGTACAAAATATAATTGACCAGATCGTTGGACAGACATGTATCCCTATACTATAACAGTTGGATGTTAGTTGTAGGAAGTACACATTTTCATAAATAACCTAATCTAGAAAAAATTCTAATGTACGTATTGTCAGCATGATTACTGATGTTAAAAATTGATTTGCTATTAAATAAAATTTTCTAATAATGCTTCGCAGTTCACTGCAGACAAAGGCGTTTTTCTTCTCAAAGACAAATTTCGTTTTCGCAACAATCTGCACCTTACAGTGGATGTATACACACTTAGCATTGGTAGATTTGTACCATAATTTAGTGAGTTAGTGGAATTAAGATTTTCAGTGATGGGAGCTGTTTTAGAACACTAATATTTCAAACTAAGATTTCCTTAGTGGTTTTTTAAAAAGATAATAAACAAAGACATTGCTAGTTTGGTAATAGCTACCAAATATATTAGTAAACTATACCAAGACGTTTACTGCAACCAAAAACATCATTGTGTCATGTAGGTCTCTTTCATACAGGATTACTTGAAACCCAATTTGACCTGCAACTTCTTTTCTCTTCTAGGTCATATTATGGATTGATTGTAGTCTATTCCTTCCTTTAAAAATTTAAGTAACCTGGCATCCACATATATACTAGAGACAATTCTACTATTCCGCAAAACGTATTTCTTGTTAATGTTCTAGTTCTTGTACACATACACACACACACACACACTCTTTCCATACGTTTTTTGTCGTAGTAAAAAACCTTTATAAATTCTGGGCATCAATAACAATCATTTAATAGTTACTATAAATGTAGGAAGCATTTTGCAGCTGCTTTCTATTTTTCATCCTCTCGAGAGCTGGTTGAAGATATTATTCAGTAAATTGCTTATAAGAACGACCCCATTTTTTCATAATGTCTAACCATGTTTATCTACTGCGTTGAATATTCAGTGAGCTACAATGTAACATACCAAAAAACTAATTTTAAAAAACCAACTGCTGTCAAAGTTGCCCCGGTTTACGATATTTATTATTGACGAAAATTTTACCATATATTTGTATATTGTAGTCCAGTTGAGAGCAAAAATATGTATGTAATGGAAAGTAAAAGAAACAACCATACAAAATTACATGGAATTATAGAAACTTGATTGACTGCACACCTAGAATAATGTTAGCATCCAACTAATGCAACTTTAATATAATTTAGGCAGCTACATTCAAAGCAAACAAAGGTTTTTAGACAGTAATAACTTCGATTCAATTTACATTAGAGTGCAAATTAAAAATTAAAGCCTCCTCACAAATAGTTTTACTGTACATTTGTATGTAGTTATCTATAAACAATAATTTGAATAACGTAAGCAGATAAAAATAAAAACCACAAAAATGTATATTAAAAATGCAGCATCAGAAAAACAAAATTGCTTTTAATTGTAAAATAAAAGTATCTTATAATAATAAATATACTAGAAAAGAAAAGAAAGCTTTTAAGATATGCAGTTGTCTAAAGTAAATTGACAGATAACTTTCATCTTCCACTGAAACACACGGATAAGTAAGTAACCATCCAAAAATATATTTTTAAAATGTACATGTAATTGAACAAGAGCGGTAATTAATTGGTAATAAAGTAATTTTAAAAATGTCAATACCTATCAAAACACACATGTGTAATTAAACTAATTTTTATGTCGATATCAGTATATACCATCATGTACCTTCTAGTAAATTTAGCTTACCAAATTATCATATCTAATCAATAAAATAAGACAAAAACTGATGCGATATCAAGATTCCATAAAGATATCGCCTTTTTATTTTATTTTATTTTATTTTATTTTATTAGAAGAATAAAAAAGGCAACGTTGCAAGCAACTTTGATGGGATTAAAACATTCATAAAAACCTCCACTAACAAGGCTAGACGCGCCAACTTGCGTTAATTTATTATATAACATAAGTTTTGGGATTTTTCCGAAAAAATTGAAAAACTCACCAGAACTTTGGCGAAACCATACAAGTCCCGTATTAAAAGGTCGCTAAGTTGATATTTAATTGGCAGATGTAAGTGTTGCCATCCATTAATAGGAAAATTTAGTATAAGTTACATTAATTTAATCTTTGTTTCCTTTAATATCATAAATAGTGATTTGTTTGTTAAATCAGATCATTATTTCACAATAGAAAATAAGGATAATTTATTAACATTTTTCTCCTAACTGACTTTTCGACTTTTATTATGGACTCATTCAATTCTATTTTATTGGTGATTCAAATTTTAATTAACCACAATTAAAATTGTTTCCAAGAAAGAGAAAATACTACTAACTTTTTTTATTTTGGGAAAAGACGTGATAAAGATAATTTAATTTGGATATCCAAAAGTTTCTCATAGTAAATTTCAAAATTTTCAGGGATTTACAACAATGTAAGCTGCAACAACAGTTTTTAGAAAAGCTTAAACAAAATTTTGTGTTCTTTAAGATAAATCAAAATAAAAACTTCCTAAAAGGTTTTAGCTTCTTAAACGGATAAAAGATTTTTAGACTTTCAGTAATATTATAAAAATTTAGAGTGCCTAAAACTAATAATAAAAAAGAGGATTACATGATTCTTATTATTCCGTTATTCTCAGTATATCACATCAAGCACGTGAACCCTGCCTGGGGTCTCCGTCGTAGGCGACTAGCCATTGGGGACAGATTCTACTGGGTACAGCGCAAACAAGTTCTTGTTGAAATTGGGTTTAAGCTAGTTGTTTTAAGTTCAACCTTAGATTAACCACTTCTAGATTTTACTTCAATTGTATTTTATAATACAACTATATTTTATTGTGTAGAATTGTAACTAACTTGTACCTCATTTATAGATACACCTAGTTTCTTACACATTTTATAAATTTCCAAGTATTTTGTAAAAGTAATAAGCAATAGGCTTACACAATATGTACATTTAGTTTGGATCAATATTCATATTCTTCATGTTTCTAATTTCAGGCTTTAGTAAAGTAAAATGAAACCACCGCCAATTCTAATTGGTGGAATCCATTTTGCAGTCTATTTTATAAATCAAGTAATTTTTCATTACATAAAAGCAAAATTCTAAGACCTGGTTAGTTAAACCGTGACTTGCTTGACCTATTAGCTAGAAAAAATAGTAATCTAATAAAGATTTTACAAGAACACCACCATAGTTATTATCACCCATTTAATCCGGCATTACTTAACGATGCAAAATTTGTGTCATTAGGACATTAATCCTTTGTTCAGAAAAGTTCCATAATGATCAGATAAAATTAATTTATCAAATTTGTTGTTTTATAAGGATCAGAAAATGCGGTTTTAGCTCAAAGCTTAGCATTTTCCCGGTGGATGAAAAAAATTGTTTTAATATTTCTGAAGGATGTCATCATTGGCTTGATTGAGAGAGATTAATTGCAAAACTTATAATTGCAGGCGCAATCCGTAAAAACCTTCGGGGGGCTTTCTAGCCAAATGGGGTAATTTCAGCATCTACTAGAGGTTATCCTGGTATTCGAGAGAAGTTACGAAAAGGTACACGGCAAGGCTAAAGGTCATCAGGTTACCAAAGTCTCTAGGTATCACTTCAAGTTTGGACTGGATATTATTTACTTCAAAACCAATAGTAAGTAGAACCTTGTAACACCAGTAAGAACAAAGGCTTATATGTAAGCGATAAGAGCAATTAAAAAGATTATTTTAACCCTCAGTCACACCTCAGTAACATCCCGCGACGGTCATTCTGGATGTATCACACTCCAGCGTGTTTACAGGCTTATAAAAAATTGTATGTAGCATAAAAAAAATATCTTGTTAAATTTTAAGTCTTCCTCTAAAAGACTATATGGGTTAGATACGTGAAAATTAAATTTAGATAGTTAAAAAAATTCTTGGAAAAAAATCGAAAAACTGACTTTTTTCACTAAAACTGCTGCAACTTTTTTAATTTTTAAGATATTTCAATTTGCCAAGCGGTTTTGTAATCCTGAAATGATGCCCATTCAGCTGGTAGGTTCAGTTTTTTTTGACCGTTTCAAAAAGTATAGGTACCACTTTTATATAAAAAATGAACAACTCATTTACACACAAAAATAGCAATAGTATTTAATGCATATTAAAAAAACAAAAAAAAATTTATTCATTATTTGTGAATTATTCTATGCCAAAAGTGCATTCAATGCACATGTTCGCTCTATGCGTGTCACACATCGGTTGAAGGCACGATGGATACATTGAATTAGTCTTCTTATCATTTCCTCTTGGACATATTGCGCATCTTTTTTGTTTGTCTAGCTTTCCATGCTCATTTTGGGTGGGAAGACGGTCCTGCAAATACAAAATATTTGCAATTCCAGCTTTTAAGTCCTTACGTATAAATTCGATAATATAGCGTTCTTGCAAGTGCGCTTTCACCAAGTATAAATACAACTTTTCTAGGCACGGCTCTGCCGTTACATTGGTATATATATCGTGTATATTGTTTTTACATTTCAATAGGATCCTAGAATTTACAGCAGCCAAAAAATACCCTCATAGGCCATCGATTCATCCTACGGCTCACTGTGTACGAATGGCATAGCATGTCGAAACAGTCAGTTCCACCCTTGTTTTTATTGTAAAACTGAACTATATTCGGCTTTCCATCTGTCTTTGTTATCTCTATGTAAAAATGAAGTTAGCAGAAGAACAATTTTATTCCTTTTCGGTGAGTCAGATAAAAGCGTTAGTTTCTCGTCGTAGCAAGGTGGAGGTCCTTCAGGACTCTTCATCGTCAGTGGGATCTCTCGCTAATTTTTTCTAATCGTACCTGTGACACGCAATTTGTACGGCTCCTCCAATAATCGTTTAGTGAACGGTACAGACGTAAACCAATTGTCGCAAGTAATGTTGCGATTTGTACCCTGAATTGGAGCAGTTACCTCCCGTAAAAAGTACTCTGAAACCGATTCATTCGGTGGAGTACTTGTTTTTCCAAGATAAGGTATTGTATTGTACTAAAAATATTGAAATAAAATAAATTGTTACAAAAACTCAATTATAAAATCTTAAGATAGAGTAAATCAATATCATACCATATATGATGTACTAGCATCATTCAAGCTGATGATTTTTAAACCGTATTTATCGGGCTTCAACTTGATGTACATTCTAAAAGAACATCTACCACGGAAGCCAAGAAGTTGTTCATCAACAGTAAAATTGTTATGAGGCTTATAATATTGTTGACAATTACTAATGAATATTTCCCATACAGATCGTATAGGTGCAAACTTATCAGATTGATTTCTTGTGGATTTATCATCAAAACGTAAGCTTGATGACAAAACCACGAATCGTGCTTTTGACATAGTGCATCTATATGGCGTAATTCCTTGGCTTCTATCCCATAGCCGCTCATAATATACAGAAGACTGTTTCCACATACCACTGAAGTACATCAAACCGATGTATGCCCTTATTTCATTGGCATCAGTCAAATGATGATATGTTTGCATATCTTTGTCTTCTGCCATCATCATAGCGCAAACATCTTCGATTTTAGTGTTGGTATGCTGAACGACCAAATTACTTATTTCATCATTTATAAGAAGACTCCAAAATTCTTCTAGTGTCGTAGCTTCTGTGTTCATAGGCCCAGGAATTATTTGTGGATTGTTAAAAGTATCGGATAATCGATCTATAATCATTGTATCTAAACATGATATAAGTGTAAACATAAAATAAATTTTAATACACCTCGTAACTGTTACGAAAAACATTTTGAGCACTGTAGCACTAAGAGTTTATATAATACGTCTCTACAACTAACTACTGTAAAAGCTCGCGAAAAAGAGACTTGTAACCGTTACCTGAGCGGCGGGAAGAGATTTCCGTTTTCCATTTATAACCGTTGACGCACCTCAAAATGGTCGATGGGCGGCCACGTGCCCGAGAATACTGCAGCCTCTCTTGCAGCGTGCCTTTCTCCAATTCTGAGTCCAATTCACCGTTGCTTTCTTCATCGTCTTCAGAGGAAGACTCGGATACATGATCTTCAACATCATCACTATCCTCACCATTAAAAGCTGCCTCTTCTTTCCTGTCCTCACACAGTTCCTCTCGAATCGTGCGTGAACGTAAATTATACGCCACATCTTATGGCGAAAAAACACGTTAACATTTTTTCAAAAAATTCTAACAAAGAAAAACTGTTAAAATGTACTTACTACTTCAAATTAAACTCCTCAGAAGTAAAAAAATTCCAAAAAAACTCAAAAATCACGTATTGGTCACACTGGGTGTGAGACACCCCAAAATTCGAGAGGGTCTACTTTGAGCGACTGCCAGGTAGAAACTAACGAAAGTTTGTAACGCTGACTAACTGTAGATGGCGGAATTAGACATATGTCCATTTGTTTACTGGGTCGTTTTGGCGCTCAGAACAATGCTGGGGTGTATTTTACCCAGTGTAACTGTTAAGGGTTAAACAGAATTTGCTACATCTCCATATGCGCAAATAACAAAAATTGCTAATTCATAATGATGAGGGAAAACACTACGGCTCTAATGTCCATTCCTATTTTTGTGAAAAAACAGTTTTATTGCGGTAATTCAGCTTAGTGTAAAGAATAAACTAACTGAAAAGCAAGCATTACTACCGTTTTTATGTATATGTTTATTAATTGCTGCTTATTAGGACGTGTTACTTAATTTAATTACTGTCACAAATATTATTGTCACCCCGTAGAATTTTATTTTACTAACTGAAACTACATAGCACTTTTCAGGTTCTTGTACTTTTCATTCTTTTATATGCAGATAATCAAATGCTAGCCCACAAATTGGCGCAGTAAATTTCTGACGACCACTTTGTTTCGAGCTCAGTAACAGTTAACGCTTGCTAGTCATAGTAATTTTTTAACCGACGAAAATGTAAGCACGGATTCAATAGCTAGTAGTTAGTGACGTATAAAGTTGCACCGTGGCTAATAAAATAAAGGTATATTTCTTAAATGGCAAATAGAAATGTGATTTTCTAAAGTCAACATAGAAAATAATATAACTATTTCTATAATGTTATAGTCACCTTATAAAGATACTGACGGTATTCCAGAAAATGAACTTATTTCAAAATGATTGTGATTAATAACAGCGAAAGAGCATACAGAGACGATACGAAGATTTTATCATGATTATAATAATGAAAAACGTTTTTAAATTATAAAAATTATAATTCGAAATTAGGGCTATGTGGATTTCTCTGTTTTTAATTTGTTTGGTTATTTTTTGAATGTTGTTTTAGATGTGCTCTTTTATTTAACCCACTTAATCATTAACTCTGATGATCTTTTCTGTTTGTATTAATAATTTAACTTTGCCTCCATCGTCATTTTTTAGATTGTTACGTTATTACTCTACCAATATCGTGTTCATTCACACTGCAATATAACAGCTACTACATAAAAACTATTCAGATTAAAGTGATTGTGTTGGTCCAACCAATATCAAGTTGTAAAAAGTTCCACGTAATTGAACTAATATTTATAAATTTTTTATTGTCTTTTATATATATGGCGACCAACAAAATATAATTTTAGGTTTACTTTTTTAACCATAAACGTTTAAAAAACTGGATTTGACGGAGCTGTAGATACCGAGCTATACGCGAACAACTGGGACGCGTTTACACATTCTGAAAGCAAAACCATCTGGTTTTGATCAACCAAAAATGAGCTCTTCCTTAACAAGAAAACAAGCCCGCAGTGTTATAAAGATGGTAGACAAAATTTCTGAAAAGGATGGAATTGAAGTCTTGCTAGTATACAGCCCAGATGCATGCCAAGAATTTTTCGTCTGAAAGTCGTCACACTTCAAACAAAAGTTCTGGTTCTTAACATTAATTCGTCCATAAAAACCAAAATCACAAGCTTAACAATTCGATAATCTGTCTAATTTCAATTGAAATCTAAAAGTGACAAAGTGAAAACGTATGCAGTTGGTCCATTTAATAAATTAAATTCCTTGGATGATTGAAACGGAAAACTTGGTATACAACGCCATAAATTGTTTAGTAAAATTCATACTTTAGTAATTTAATTCATACCCATAAAGACGTTTAAAATATTGTGTTATTTTATATTATTCGTACCAAACCAATAAAAATACCTTGACCCAAATAAATTTTTACATCAAACCTCGCCTTTAAAAGATCAACCCAACCGGAACCAAAAAGGAGCAAACTTAATCTCAACCTGGGGCTAATTGCTCGCCGCCCCGCGTTAAAGCAGGAACTTGGCGTCGGAAAATTAAATACGCCAGCCGCTGCCCGGCGGAAGGCGCAAACATCAATTTCCCGAACTTACCCCCGTAAAGCGCGCGGGAAACAAGGGCGGTTAAAGATGGCTGGGCTCGTAGTTTCGCGAAGACGAGACGTGTGAGTATGAATATGCAGGGTTGGCTTAGCAGATAACAACACATTTTCTCGTTAGACGGCACGTACTCCATAATAATCCTTTGAAGGAATCAGCTTTGTGGGGACTCGAGGGGATCTAATTCGGGGAAGCACATGAATGCGGCAGCCTTTCGGCGAGCTTCGAGCTTCCGCTCGATGACGCAATGTTCAATATTTCTGCATAATTTGCCTGCGAGCGGTTTGCTCGGATGAACACAGTAAAATGATTACCCAAAATGATCAAAACGTGTTTGGTTTGCTAAATATTGAGTGCGACTTTTTTCTACTAACATGTTTGTCTATTCGTCTGTTTTAATGTACCACATATTTTTAGGAAATGTTTTTTTTTTTAGAAATATATGTCTATCGTCTAAATTGTATACTACAAACAATTTAGTCAAACTGAATAAATACATTCTACTGGCCGTTAGAGCTCTTAATATGCTTCATATTATTTTTAATGGCAATTTTTTCAAACGAAAAGGTAAGCCTGGCATATTTTATTATTTCATTGTTGCTATTGTTATCAGTCAGCATGCAGTTCCCAAGAGGGCATCAGGACTTTTGTAGTTAGAAGTTTCTTCAATTCAATGGATTTATTGCTGCTTGGGGCTCCAGATTCAACAACCCGAAATGTAGAACAAACCAATATAAATTTCTTTTAGAGATAGGAGCAAATTTATTGATCAGAAAACCTAAATAAATTATCTAACTTACTGGACCTCGCAGTGATTAAAGGGATATCTAATATAAATAGTGCTATCTTTGACCTTAGCCCTATTACTATAACTCTAAATACAGGTGTAATATAGAAAGAACCACCTCTTCGAATCTGTACCAAAACACAAAGTGTAGTCTATTCTAAACTCATATTAATAAAACTACCAGACTAGATGTTAGCAAAAAATAACCAGAACATAGAGGAAGCTGTGCAATACCTATCACAAATAATCCAAAAAGCTGCTTGGAAATCAACTCCAATTACACTCAGGATGATGGTAATCATAACTTTCCGCTACATATAAAAAATCTTATACAAGATAAACGAAAAGCTAGACAAAGATTTTTAAGAACAAGGAACCCTTTAAATAAAACCCACCTTAGATTAACACAAACTACAAAAAGAGTCTTTTACAACATTTATCAGGAAGCTTTCTCCAATGGTCACCTGCTGTAGAAGGCCATTAAAAAGCTTAAAAGACCTACAGCAACTATTCCACCAATTAGAAAACCGAACAGAACATGGCACGTTCAAATCTTGCTAGGACTAACACATTTGCTGAACATCTATCAAATGAAACAACCAACGATCACCTAGAGATTGAAGATTTCCTAAATACACCTTGCCGGTTATCTTTACTGATCAAACGATTCACTAAGAAAAAGTTCTTAGAGGAATAAAGCAAAAGCTCCTGAGTACGAGCTGATTGTTGTAGAAACAAACAAGCGATTTTCCTAATCACGACAATATATTACGCCTTTGCTACTTATTATAGCTAAACTCTACTTCTCAATAGAACATATTGCCACAGATTAGTCAGTCAAATCAAAGATCCTCTTGAAGAAAAAAGGTATGTGCTTTTATTTTCTTTGATTTTCAAGAAGCTTTGGTAAAATCTGGCATATAGAGTTACTTTTTTAAATAAAAAATTACTTTACTGGTAAATGTACCTTATCCCGAAGTCCTACCTTAGCGAACGATATTTTTATGTAAGAAGCGATGACAAATCAAATTGAGAATGCCGCAGGATACTAGGCTTGGTCCATTTTTTTACCCAGTGTACATTAATGATGACCTAATGGCTACTTTCGCTAACAACAAAGCAATCTTATCAACCGATGCAGATACACATATGGTGTCAAAAAAACTACAAAAATGGTTGAAGAAATGAAAATTATAGTAAATCAGAACAAATGCACTCAAATAACATTCACTAACCAGAGAATAAACAACACACAATGTAATATAAACAACGTACCTATTTCTATAAAAGAAAAAGTTAAGTATCTTGGAATGTACCTGAATCTAAAACTTAATTGGAAAGCTCATATAAAAGCCAAAAGAAATTTGTTAGATCTAAAAATTAAAAATACGACTGGCTAATCAATAGAAAATCTCAAGCCTATCATAAAACCGATCTGGATATACGGATTCGAACTCTGAGGATACAGCAAACCATCCAACATCAAAATATTGCAAATATTTCAGTCAAAAACCCTCCGAATAATAGCCAAGGCACCATGGTACATTTTCAATCAAACACTATACAACGATCTGCAAATTCCATTCATCTCAGAAGTAATCAAACCAAAGGCCATCAATTACAAAAACAGATGTATGGGACATAGTAATTAACTTATAGACCAATTCACTTACATACTATTTACTTATTACTTTTGTTTTTATCTTGAAGTAGATTGTAAATAATCAGTATTAAATAAAAACAGGTGTTTTTGATGTCAGTTAAATATTCATCAATGCCCTGAGCTTAAGACTATTGGTTTGGGTTTATAAAGAAAATCAGCTTCCACTATAAATAAAAAACAAATCACAATATGCTTGTAATAACTGTTGTAAAACAATGGTTTTATATATTTATTGTGGCGCACTACCGTCATTGTGGTCTTATAGGATATAAAACTGAACTTAATGCGACTCCATAGGTACTCACGTGCTTGAGGGTGACTCGAACCACCGCGGACACAATGGCCTGCGGCCAGTTCAAAAAATAATTAGCCTGAATTGTTAAATATCCCACACTCAGTGATATATGCGTTAGACTGAAGTATTTTATTCACAGAATATAGTGCCAATTTCAAAGATGCTCGAGACATAAATTTTGTTGCATTATTTAGATCAATCATGAAGACATTATAAATAATATTTTGCCGTTACTGTCCTACCAAGAGTTCCCGTTAAGTACCAGCATTTTTTAGATAACTCCAAGGCACTGGTTTCATGTGCCATATGTTCCTTTTAGGTCATTGAGCTCAACAAGGTAGTCGGATAATAACGACTAGTTCAGATACAATTCAGATAAAATTGTAGGAAAATGATTTCAACAGGAAAATTCGCTAAGAATAAGCTGATTTCAAGGATACCAAATGTTTAAGATCAAAATTTTTTTCTGTGTATAGGTCCAAATGTATAAAAAAAAATTGTGGTCATTTAGTTCTTCTTCTTCTGTATCGTTTCCCCGTAGATGCCATTATAGCGTTGGGGTGTAGTTGGGATCCTCTATCCACCTTCTAAAGTTGTTTCTGTTCCTTACCATGTTTCTTATTTCTTGTGTATTTTTTCCTCTGTTGTGTATTATTTCTTTTAGATTCTCTTCCCACTTTATCCTTGGCCTGCCTCTCTTTCATTTATTCCTATCTCCATTTTTTTTCTGGGAATTCTTTCTTCTGGCATTCTAAGTAGATGTCCATACCAGCTCAGTTGTTTGTTTGCGAGTTTGTTTGCGAGTTCGCTCACTAATGGTTTTTGTTCCAGATCAACTCTTATGCTTTTATTTCTTATTCTATCCTTTCTAGTTTCCCCTTTGATCTTTCTTAAATATCTCATTTCTGCCGCTGTAATTTTTGAATTATGTTTATCTCTCATCCGCCACGATTCAGATCCATATGTAAGGGTCGGTGTATATATGGTTTTATAGATTCTTATTTTTGTATTTGTTCTTACTTCCTTTTTGCCTATGATTGTGTTATTGATTTGATAGTATATGTTGCTTGCTTTTCGTATTCTGTTTTGTATTTCATTATCTATTGTTCCATTTTTGGTAATGATAGTACCCAAATACTCATATTTGTTTTATTTATTTGTATATTTATGTTTTCATCTTCTGCTTTTGTTATATGCATGATCTTGGTTTTTCCTATATTTATTTGAATTCCCTTTTCCTCTAAGTAGGCTTTCCAGATGTTAACTTTTCGTTGTAGTTCAGTTTTCGAACTTGCTATCAGCATTATGTCGTCCGCATATACTAGGTCAAATGTTTTTATTGGTGTTAGTCTGTAGTGACCTATAGTAGAGGGTCTTGTTTTTGTTTTACATTTCTTGATTAGTTGGTCCATGAATATGACAAATAGTAGTAGACTTAGGCTGTCCCCCTGTTTCATATCTTTTTCCATATTGAAGCTTTCTGACATTTCTCCATTTAGTCTGACACAACCTTTTACCTTATTATACACACTTTTAATTGTTCTTTGTAATTTTTGGTTTATATTTAACGCTCCTAGTGCTTTCCATATTTCTTCTTTCAGCACCGTATCAAAGGCTGGTGATAGATCCACAAACGCCAGGTATAGGTCTTTTCCAATTTCTAATGTCTTTTCCATTATTGTTCTAATTGTATAAATGTGATCTTGTGTCTGCCTACCCGGTGTATAGTTTAAGAGCTACTGACGAGAGGCAAATTGCTCAATAGTTTTCACATTTGGTAGTTTCTCCTTTCTTATGTATTGGGACAATAATGTGGTCATTTACTAAACGCTATATTCAAATTTTAAAAAGCAAAACCCTTCCACTTCATATCTTATATTTTGATGGTAAATTTATATGAATTGTTCAGAAGAGATAAAAGGGGATAAAGTTGAAGAGAAAGTGACTAGAAATTTATAAAAAAAAATATTAAAGAAGAAAATAAAAAAAAATTATTAAACAATTAACTGAATATAAACTATACTAAATCTATCTTCAGATAAACATTACCTAATGGGTATTAGGCAAGAACTCGTGCTACATAAAGAGAAAGCACTTCGGTTTGTTTTTATTATACTGCAGCACGACTTTCGTCTAGATCATTAAAGCGAGAGCTCCAAGACAAAGGCGCCGCGCTTCGTGCATGAAACGTGGAAACCGAGCTGCAGCAGCTCCCAAACTTTGCTTTCAGCTTCGAAAGCGGGAAGCGCATTATTATACAGCACGCAGACAGCGCAACGCCACACTCGCCCACAAGCCCTAAAACCCCATTTTTCTGTTATTGCGGAGATGCAGGATGCTTTTTAATAAAGGCCGGGAGTTTGCTCGCTACGTACCTATGCGGAAACACACAATTACCCCGGCGGAATTCCGAGAAAAAGAAATTCTTGCCTAATTAAATTCATGCACGTCGTGAATAGCTCAAGATGGAATTTTCCCCAACGCAATAAAAAGTTGCGAGGCATGCGTCGGTTTGTCATGTTTTATAATGCATCGCTACGTACTTGAACTGAAACGCGCTGAAAAATGATATATGTAGATTAGAGTCTGTTCAGCTATTTAAGAAGTTGATTTAGCTTTTAATGCATGCATTAAAAGTAAACCAAAATTATTTTTTTAAATTTATTGAAGTATCCTAAGAATCTAACCCACAGTTATTTTTCTACATAAACTCCTGGTTCAGACACGCGTATTTTTGGAGTATTTTTTGGTATAGAGAGAAATCATTTAAGGATAGTACCTTTATACTCGGAACTGTCGAACTCTAGGGTCGTTCTGAGATATTGGTTCCCAAATGACTCTCGACTCTCACCTATGGCTCCAAGAAGCTATGCACACAAGAGTATAGCGACCACACCCCGGTAAACTGCGTCGACACACAGAAAAAGTAAGTGACAAGCAACTAGAGGCAACCTTACAGTAGAATTTAATGGATCCAATGATAACTGCAAGGGAGCAGCAGTTTTTGCAGTATCAACTACAGGTGGAGATGGATACATTGGTACAGCTGCATATTAAAGATCAGTAGGCGAATATGGCATCCATCCAATCGGTTACTGAACTGCGATGTGGAGAGAAAGGAGAAGTGGCCATATTATCTTCTCATAGCAGCTTAATATGTATAAAGGAAAGATGTTACAATCTAGGATAAAATTATCCGGAAGTAAAACAGTCCCCCAATCGTATTTCCGTGGGGGACAACTTCAGAGGAATCATTATTGGTTAGAAGAGAAATAAATCCAAACTCACTAATAAAAATGAAGGAAAGGAAGTAGGGTAAAGACTACAGAAAAACTGCGACATGGAATCTAAGATCATTGGGTATATATGGAAAGTTATAAAACATAAAAATGGAAATGGAGATTAGAGGTAGAAATCCTGAGAATGAGTGAAATAAAGTGGAAGAACGAGGGCGACTTTTGGAGCGGTAACTACCGAATAATATACTCAGGAGACAACAACGGAATTACCAAAGTAGGGATAATACTAGATAAAGAATAGGACTAAAAGTAAACAGTTACCTAACTTACAACGATAATATGATTTTAGTAAAGTTGGAATTGGAACCGAAAAACATAGCTTTAATACAGATATATATGCCAATAACGGAGTACAGCGATGATAAAGTAGAACAAGTTTACGAACAAATTGAAGAACTAATATAATATGTAGACGACAAGAGATGTTTAATTATATTGTGTGACTGAAATGCTGTAGTTGGCGAAGGCAGCAAAGGCAGGGAAGGAGATACAGTGGGAAAATGTGGATTGGGAGAAAGGAACACTAGAGGGCAAAGACTAGTAAAATTCTGTATGGAGAAGCAACTAGTTGTTACAAATACAATGTTCCAGCAACTGCTAAGACATAGATACACATGGATAAAGCCGGACGATACTGAAACGTACCAAATAAACTATATAATGACAAGATACAAGTACAAAAAACAAATTAAACAATGTAAAACTTGCTCTAGCGCGGACATAAACAGCGATCATAACGTGGTAGTAATAACTTATAATATAAAACATAAACGATGTTTTAACCCCAAAACAAAAACTAATAATTGAGCAGCGAACAAACTATAAAATAAAGAAATAAGAAAGGAATACCAAAGAGAAGTGGACAAAAACCTTAAAGGGAAAAAGGAAGGTACAACAGAGCAAAAGTGCTGCAATAACTGCTGCCAAAGAGACTCTAGGGAAACTTCAGAAAGAACTAAGGAAACCGTAAATGAACCACCACATAACAGAGTTAATGGATAATATAAGAAAGCATAAATAAGACAAAGACAAAACCCCATATAACAAAATAAAAAAAAAGTAAATATAGCAGTTAAAAAAGCAAAGCAAGATTGGCTGGAAGGTTACTGCACAGAAATTGAAAAAAATGTTAACAAAGGAAATACTGAAAAAGCACACAACCTCATTAAAAAACAGTTTCGAAGATTTACAACCAGAAATCGTAAGTTAAAAACAAGGGAAGGAAAGTATATTTTAGGAAGTTAAGAATAATGTAAAGTCCACAGATGACATGCCAATGTTAGAAAATAAAAAAAAAGGTAACAGATGAAGAGCTAGGCCCTAATGTAACAAGATAAGTATTTGAAGATGTCCTGAAGACACTGAAATCAGCGAATGGAGCTGATGACGTTCCAATAGAATTGATACGCGTATTAAGTAAAAAAAGTAAAAATAGAATTTACGATCTAATAAATGACATATACACAAGGGAAGGCTACCTGAGGATTTCAAAAAAAGTAAAACGGCAATGTTACAAAAAAAATAAAGCAATGAAATAAAATAAATATCAACTTAACAACCAATTCGGAATTTGGGAAAAATGGGGGTACAAGAGAGGCTATATTATGTCTCAGAAGTTTAATTGAAAAAATCATAAGAGTTAATAGAAGGATATACATATCATCTATTGACATAAAAAAGACTTTCGATACTGTGAATTTGACCATAATGATGAAAATACTGGAAACCATAAAAGTGGATTATAGGGACGGAAGGATAATAAGGAACGTAAACCAAAAAGCAATAATAAAAATTGACGATTGCGAAGGGTGTACTCTGTCACCTGGAATATTTAACGTATATATAGATCAAGCAATTAATTCATGTAAATACATGTGCACCGACATTAAAGTCAACGGAGAAAGAATACAAATGTAGAGATTCGCATATGACATTGCTGTTTTGGCTCTAAATGAGCAAAATCTAGAAGGGACACTGGAGTATATGAAAAGTATTCCAAAAGAGTAATATAAACTAGAAATAAGTAAAACAAAACGATAGTAACTGTATGTTCTAAAGAACCTGAGGGAATAAGAATTACAGAAGATATGAAAAGCAGAATTAGAGAAGCAAAAATGATGTTTAGTAACAAAGGTAAACTATTAACATCAAGGAACATTAGTCTGAAAACAAGAATTAGGCTAGTAAAACTCTATAGGTCTGGGGCGTGAACATTGGAGAAGAAAAAAGAAAAGGCACTGGAGGTCTTAGAGATGTGGCTATGGAGAAGGTTATTAAAAATTAAATGGACGGACAAAATAACAAATAAAGAGATACTGAATCGAATAGGAGAGCAAAGAAGCATAATAAAAGTACTAATAGGAGATACAAATAGATTGGATATCTGTATAGAAACAATCAATTTGTAGTAAACATTATAGAAAGATTGATAACGGGTAAAAAAGCCAGGGGTAGGGTAGACCTCGTCTCGAGCCGACGCAGGCGAGTTCGAGTCTCACTGAAAACTCATGTGTGCGTATGAATGTCCTAGAATTAAGTGCATGAGCTCTTGGGGCTACAAAGTCAGTAAGTGATATGTGAAAAATAGAGAAACATAAATACATAGTTAAAAGCAAACATACCTAACATCTACTAGTGGATTCCCACTGAAACTCCCTCTTTTTGGATTGGGTGTTTGTCTATACAGCCTTTTTTCAACATCTATCAATAGTCGGCTATCAAATGTAAAATTGTCCACTTTCCTTGAAATCTCTTTTGCATCACTTTAATATCTCGATAGAAGCGCTGGACATGGTCTTCCGTAAAATCACCAAAATTGTCAGCAAAGTAATTTAGGTGAGCATGAAGAAAGTGAACTTTGAAAGAGTGTATAAAATTCCAACATCTCTTCAACCAAAATAGTGTAATTTATAACCTTCGTGTTTCCCAAATAGTTTTGTATTACATATCTTGATGCAGTCGATGCTCGAAATATGTTATCCGCCATTCATTTTCATATTTGTGGGCCTATAAAAAATGGCAGCTTTAATTTTTTCAGATGCGATTGATAGAAACTAACACCAATATGCTGAGAGCATTTACTGTCCCTACTTAAAGCTATCACAAATTGCCTCACTAAGCCAAGTTTGATGTATAAAGGTGGCAACAGTATTTTCAAGAGATCAAGCAGTGGAAGTAAAACAATGTTCCTTCGCCAGATGTGAATGTACTTTTGGCTGGTCACTGCTTCCGAATCCAATGTTTCGTCCTAGCTGTGGAGTCCCATTCATACAACAAGCAAGGAAATTTAGTGTTGCTTGCTTGTTGACGAGCAATATTCCAATCGCCTTGAAATACCCACGCACAGACCATTCATGAAGTTTGTACTGCACATTTTCCAGATTCATTTTTGTTATCAGCTATTCCTTACACATTCATTCCGTCCCTCCAAAGAATATTTTCGTTTTTAAAATTTGCAAATTTTCGTAATTTGTGGAAAACCTGAAGTGATACGGAATTTCAAAACAACAGAAAAAAGTTGCAAAATTGAAGATTAGTGTAATTTCAGGGAAATAAGTCTGAGGATACTACATTGTGGCCCAAAACAATTCTTATTTTTTGTCGAGTTTAGGCAGTCGTATAAGAAAGCGTTATCGTGATTTTAAATTCACCAGTTTTTTAACGATATTCGACTTTTTCGTATAAATCTAACAAAAGCAATTTTAGGAATCATTAAGTCCTCGATAAGGCCGTCAATGTTTTAGCTTCTTAATAGTGTCATTCTTAAACATGACAATAATGTGATGACAACGTAATGAGAAAGAAACGGTAGTGCAAGGTACCCTACGGAAAAAAATCCTTTTTGGTATTACTATTTACATTACGTAGAAACTCCTCGGTCTCCTCTCCGTTCACCAGAAATTCCAGTTTTTATTTGATTCAGTTCACCTATCAATGGCAAATTAATAAAATAAAACGAGATACTTAAATTTTATTTTGCTTTGGTATTGCTCCCGAACTGTGGCTTAAATCCATTTTCAATTTCAGGCAGTTTTTTTCCTCCGTCGTGGAAAAATTGATAATAATTCATAGACAACACTGATTATAGAAGCGGTTTGCAAAAATACCTACTGTGGAATCCCTCTACCAGGACCCCCACCTACAACACTCTTACGGCATGTAAAAAATCGGTTTATATTTGATTCACCTACGTTCTTATAAGATTTATCTTAATATTCAATATGGTGTTGCACTATTCCTGTGATTTATATAAAGTTTGATTTTAATGTACCTAAATTTAACGCCGTGTATAAACCAAAATCAAATAGAAATCATTTATATAAGCAAGTAAATACAGAAAATATAAATTATATAGGGGTTTTATACCAAATGAAGCCATACCCAATAAATGATTGATAACTTTATGCGAAGAGCATTCAAAAATCAAACAATGGCTTAAAAACTAATGTTATTTAAGATTTTTTCAAGATTAAATATACATAAGATGTCAGTTTCATCGTTTTGAATTTAACAATTTTTATACAGACTTTCCATTAAGGGTTTGTGTGCTTATATAATTTTTACTTTCCTTATCCTATAATAAGGAAAGTAATGTAATCGGCGGAAATTTGACCTACCCAGTTTTCACATTTCTGATCGAATTATAGCCTCAGGATACCAAAAAAGTTGGTTTGAGCCATTGCTTTGTGTGTATCTGTCTGTCGGTCAGTTAGTAAACAGGATATCTCGAGAATCGTAAGAGCTAGAGACTTGAAATTTTGTATGCAAGTTACTTGTAGGTAGGGGACGCAGTGCGAAGCTTTTGGTAAAAATCAGCCGAGTCGTTTCGTCGCAAGGTCGCAAAATCGGTCACAAAGCGGTCGCGAATCTAAACTGTTGAAGATACAAAAAATTTATAACAATAAAAATGATTTGTTATCATGAGATAAACATGAATTTAAAATAAAAGTTGGTAAAATAGGAACTCGAAAAAAATTGAAGCTCAGGGTTTTTAATATACCGGGTGTTCATAAAATGTTTCGAGAAATTTATATTACCGGATAGATCAGACCGAGACGAACAAAAAATTACAATGAAATTTTTTGATCCGATGTCAAATAAATAAGTTATAGCCGATTAAAAATTAATTAAACGGGCCAATCACAGCGCGCTAGGAGAGCTTTCTGGCCGACTGCGGGAGGACGGGGGGAGCGCTTGGCCGCTAGGAGGGAGCACGCAGGCGATAATGGGGAAGGCCGTGCGACCGAGCTCGCACGGTTACCTTCAGTGACGTAGCAGAACTTTAAGTACGAGTCAATTATTGTCTTGTACTGTTTATTTTAATCAGCTTTCTAGTGTTGGACTCGCGCCTCGTCCTTTTTTAAAATAACAAGTTCCGGGACGAGAGCAGCGCAGGGCCGAGACGATGGACCCGGTATCATATATAATAATAGGATAAGGAAAGTCGTGTGATGTGCACACCAGATTTTTCTTATGTAAATTTGGCGTTTTGTAAGGCCCTTTGCATTCTCTTTAGCCAACATGATCTTTTGTCTCAAAATCGGGCTAGGAAAATCTAGCCGTAACAGAAATAAATTATACACGCTACTAAATAGACAAGACTGATAATCAAATTCATTAAAAATAATAAAATTTCTGTTATCTAATAGTAATATGTGCTAAAACAAACATTCAGATGTGCATGTTTCGCATATGCTTCACAAGACTATGTAGTAGTAATAGTAGCGCCACTCGAAATTGTTCTTATAACGAGAAAAAAGTATTTATACTGGAGTAATATTTTTGTTTATATGCAAGTGACCGTAAAATACCGAGTAGTACTGTGGTGTGGCGGCCTTTTCGCCCTTGAACCGCCTGTGTATCGTGGCGGCATGCAGGTGCCAAATCACACAAAACGGCATATGGGCTTTTGCTCAGCCGGCGAGTCTGCATACGCCGTCGGCGGCACCCTTTGAGACGAAAAGTGCTGTCGAATTAAGATTTCCCGCAAATTATCTACCGCTAAGCCAGGCGCGAAGCCCGGCGACATACTCAATCCGCAACGCGGCCACTTCGGTCGTGTTTAACCAACCAACAAGAAAGATTCGATTCGTATCGCGGCCAATTCGGTCGTGTTTATTTTATCCACATTTAACCACCCCGCAAGACTTTCGCATCGCATCCCGGCCAGTGCGGTCGTGTTCCAGGCACGAAGACATCGCAACAAGGTGGCCACAGTGAAACCAACGCCGCCGAAGCCGAAGCCGATTACAGGTGAGCGATTTGGCAATTACTCATCGGTTGATATCGGTAGCCGCCCCCATCCGCTTTCGCGCCGGCCGTTTAAGGGACGATTTGGGCCTCAACGTTTTACTTTTCAAAACGGGCCGTACTTAGTTCCCCACACCGCATCACGAGGGCACGGCTATTTACACGCCTGCCTCTCCATACTGTAATGTTAGCTATATGGCAGTTTCACGTCTTTTTTCGGACTACTCATTTATTTATATATGAAGAGCTAGTAGTTATCAAACAGGAATCACAATGAACACTTTATTATTTGTTACGCTGTGTCTAAGCTTAACACATTAAATCCATATTTTGTTGAGGGCGACATTGGATACTCACTTACTATTAATCATATTCGTTGCAGAAATAAGATTATTATATCGATTTGCAAATTTTCAACAATTTTTATTGTCTACCATCTATCTTGTAAACATAACAGGACAGCATGCTAGGAATTCACTATTTCTCATTAAAAATATCTTATAGATTTCATCATTTTACGTAAAACCCAACTACTATATGTTCTCTTCTCATTTACTTAATATCGCAAAATTATTCACCAATTTAGAAGAGGCATTAAAACTAATTAAACTTTGATGAAATTACTATCATATAATAATATCCTCTCTTTATTTCTCTACCATAAAGTGCAAGCACTATATAAGTAAAAAGTCTTATTCGTATCTCATGATCTCCAGATCTCATCAGCCTACTACTCACCCAGAAGAAGGTTATTCATCAACATCTGAAAACAGCAGTCAGGGCTGATTCCGAAGAGTCGGTTCAAATTCTACCAAGTCCACTCTATTACCCCCCAACTTCTACAAGTAGTGGAAAGCATCACAAGAGATTTAAAAAAAAAATCACTCGAGTGATCTTCCTAGGCGTGGACCAAGGCGCAACGGGCTACCATTCAAGATGCTTTCAGCATCCATCCTACTACCGGTTATCCAACTGATTTGGTCCTTCTTAAATGGCAAACAGTTCAGGGTTAAAATTGGCACCGCAAGGTCGTGTTATTCCCGAACCTTTTTAACATCTGTCATGAAGCTAACCCAATACGCAGATGACAGAGTGTTAATAGACAGCTCGCTCAAGCCAAACCTGGCAGTAAAAAAACTACAACAAGGGCTCGACGCTTTTGAGGTTTGGTTTGATCATTAGCGGATTGGGATCAATTCCAAGATAAGCACTTCTGTAACATTCACTAAAAAATCGAGGAGAAAAGGTTTGGATCTAGTCACCAACTTCAAGGCCCAATACCTCGACGTAACCATAGACATCAAACTCACCTGGAAGGCACGTGAATAAAACACCAAAAAAGCCGACAGCAAAGAAAGCAGTTCTAGGCTTGCTCTTGTGCTCAGGTATTTTCAAAAAACAAACTAACATGATACAACACATTACTCCCACCAATGATGACATATGCAGGCTGTTAAACCGCACATACAAAAACTACAAATCATCGAAAGGGATGCAGAAAACCCATTATTAAAGAATTGTTGAAAGACGAACCGATTACAAATCAGTCCAAACATCAGGAACCTTAGGACACGATGATTCTTCCGTACGACACCTCCCACGAGAGATTCTATAGCGAGAGAAGAGAGCATAGGGACTGTAACCCAGGTAGCTCAAAAACGAAATAATCAATTAGGTTTTTTGAAGTACGTCATCAATAGATCAACGAATATGGTACGCCTGCGCACCGCAGATATAAATTAAACAAAAATAAATAAGGCCCTTGGATATTTCTTGTATATTGTACTTTACAATTTATAAAAAAAAAACTTTAAGACAAGACGAAAACACAAATAGTTACTATAATATAAAAATCAAAAGTAGGATTATAAAACAAATTTTTTATTATAAAACGAACATTAATATTAAGGGTTATAATCGAAGAACCAGAATCATGCAAATTTAAGAGACCAAGCGTTCCGTAAAACTTAACCCAAAACGCAAAACTAGAGGAAATAGAAGACTAAATGAAAATTAATGAATACAAAAGTATAAGCAATTATCAATAGTATGTAAATTGTTAATACAATTAAACATCATCCTAACTGAAATCATTTCCATGATATTAAAAAAACATTTCAACAAAATAAAAAATTAGGCTTCAACGAATAAAAGAGAATTGAACAAACCAATAATAAAATGAGCATAGAATGTAAAAGAATAAAAAAGACAAATTTCACAATCCTGTAGTTTTCTAAATTTCAATTATTAGGTAATTCCATAAAATTATCTCATGAGAAAATTAAAATGCAATTCGATTAAAACAACAGTAAAAACTAATTTGCAATATTAAATCATCATTTCTGTTAAAATATGAGTGGTGTTTTTCACTTCAAACTGAACTGTTCCGAACAATTTTTGTAGTTTTAGACTATGGCGTGTTAGCTTTAAGAATTTTATAAGCTATTTCGGTGTAATATCTCAACTCAAACTGGCTGTAAATCTCCGTGTGTGATCTATAAATTTATTTTTTACAGATTTGTGTAACTATAAAAATATAGATTTTTCCTTTAAGTTCTATATAATTTTATATATTATATGTACATTTTATGTAAATAAATAATTACTTCTATAGAAACTCCAAACATAGTCTACCGGTAAAGAACAATTGAATCGTTTATTTTTACAAGAATGCCTGAAAATGATATTTTCAGAACTATATTGAGTTAGCCGTTATAGATTTAGTACTACTCTACGAAACTAAACATATCTTAATATTTCAGATTCACACAAACAAGAGGTATCTTTAAAAATGTACGGATGTTGGGAAGCTCAGAGCTTCAGCCCGTTCCACTAATAAAGCTGCGACTCGAGTCGAGACCTGCATGACACATGATAAGTGTCACAATCAGAGATTCCTGAACACCTGAAGCAACTCAGGAACAACTAGCTTTAATAAGGTAAAGCGGGGCTCTGCCGTAATTTACATTTCTATCTCCAGCAATTCGTGGTAGCATCATTAATAACAATTTTTCAAATTTTATCACAATTCATGTATTGTAGCGAAGGCTATTTTATTTGTAATATAAATGAAGTAGGGACAAATAGAAATTTGTCAATTCTTCCCCTAATAACTTCTAGTTAGTTTACTAAACTCCTCTTGATTCGTAAAAATTATAGAGTTTAGTTAAGTCGGTTCCTGTATGGCTGCCAAAAAATTAAGAAAATCGGTCGGAAAAAGGCTCAGTTAAGTGTGCCGCAATTTCTAATACGAGTACGTTGTATTTCAAATACAGAACAAAAATAAAACATTAAGATCGCACTAAACACAGATGTGTTATTATTTGCAACAACCTGCTTATTTGTACAGAGCTGCTGAAGAACTAACAAAACTAAGAAGTTATTTCACTTTAATAACCAAACTCTATAAGACATCAATTTAACCGTTCTAAGTAATACCTTCATCTCTAATATCTCATTCTTGCATTTGCTGTTGATTTGGGTTATGTCTTCATAGATAGCAAATTCCTGTTCTCAAAGTTGGAGTGGTGCATGTTCTTGCAAATCACACTACTGTTCTACTTATAAATAACAGATGCAAATCAAATTAAAACTGGAAAAAAATCGAAAATAAAAGCTAAAGTTAACAATCTTTGCTGACGCTGTGACAATTAGCTCTAACGGAACAATTAGTATCAGCAATTAATTTCACAAAATGAATAAAACCCAACGTAGCTCCAATTTTACAAATACAAAATTTAGGCAGGGATTGTAAACCATTAACTTCTACGCAAAACGTATTTCATTACTGTAACATTAGCCGTGAAATGCAGAAGCTTTTGTATATGTACGCAATAAGCTTTTGCAGGGGTTAAACGTGTTATTTCCCATTTTAATTATTTATTAGTCTACTGTATAATAAATATATTCTTAATTTCCTTAACTCAATTACAAGAAATTTGAGATATTCTATACTATTAAGCAATGCCAGCAGCAATAGTATAAAATATTTTGTTTATAGGACAAAAGTTGCTGTTTTCAATACTGACAACGCCACACCTTTTTAATCATATGACAAAAACACCCTTCCCACCTTTTTGGTATTGTTTGCTATAGGCACTGAAGTTAAATTACAAAACTTTGTACATGTTACCTTCCCACTTTTTTAAATAATGTTAATGGTAACTAATAAAACACCTGTATCTAAAAATATAGTTCAGAGAAAGACAGTTAATTTTTCAAATTTCATATCATATAATGGTAGCGTAAAACCTCTACTTAATCGAATTAATAGTTTAGGAATGTAAAAAAAACATCAATATGAAGTTTTGTTACGACGAGAATTGGAAAATAAAGCAAATTATATATATATATATATATATATATATATATATATATATATATATATAATATATATAGGTCGTACATAATTTTTAGTTCACAATATAAATCAAAAATAGCTACTCAATTTCAAAAAAATAAATTGTTAAAAAATTCTGTAATTTATTTCATGCTAAAGCATTATCCACATTACAAACATCTTCAGTTTTAAAAGCACCCGATGATATATGGCCCGTGTGGGGTTTCCAGTCCCCCATCGGACGCCTCCCCAGGTGGCGGATAGGGGAATGCCCACTAGATATGGTGGGTACCAGGGAAATCAAATACCTGGGATGGACCAAAACTGGCTGACAACAGGCATCGGTGTTGTTAGTAACGAAATAGGGCTACTGCAAGATTATCTTCCTTAAAGGCTTATTATCGGAAACCTATGGGCGAAGCATTATGTAAATGCTATCCGGTCATAGCACCGCGGCGCAGAAAGCAAGGAGAAACTACTGCGCTACTTTCTCTAGTTCCAACAACCATGGCAACACAAACCCGAATTTGGCCCCTAGTCCGTGGCAGGTTTTAAATAACCAAGGGGTGCTAAGAATCCCCACGTTAAAATAAGATAGACACCACCCGTATGTGGATAAAAAACAAAAAAATGCACTAAAATTGGAACATTGAACGTAAGGAGCCTTTATATGGCTGGAAAGACACACAACGTAATCCAAGAAATGACCAGATTAAACATAGAAATTCTAGGAATATCAGAAACAAGATGGCCGGGATGTGAAAAAGTGAAATTGATGACCATGTCATATACTATGCAGGTAACAATGACACAAATCATCCGAATGATGTTGCGATTATAGTCAACAAGGACATAAACAAATCTGTAATCAACTGCATACCTTTTTCAGATCTTATAATATTACTACAACTAAAAGCGTCACCAAAGAATATTAACATCTTCCAAATATATGCCCCGACAATGGAAAAATCAGATGCAGAAATAGAACAACTGTACATACACATGAATGAACTAAGAAAAAACATTAAAACAGACGAAGTAACTATTATTATGGGCGACTTCAATGCCAAAGTGGGCCAAGGCAAAGTAGAAGACATTGTGGGAAATTTTGGCTTGGGCGAACAAAACGATAGAGGAGAACGACTAATACAATTTTGCCAAGACGAAAACATGGTCGTCATGAACACGTGGTTCAAGTTACCACCTAGGCGCCTCTATACATGGACGTCTCCACAACACACCCCGGAACACATTATACGAAATCAAATAGATTATCTTCCAATTAACAAGAGATATAGAAATGGACTAACAGGCGTTAAAACATATCCCGGAAATGATGTGGGCTCAGACCATAATCCTGTTGTAGGATACATTAACATACGTCTCAAAAAACTACGAAAGCATTATGACAAGAAAATAGATTTACAGAAGCTGAAAGAACCAGTCCACTGCATGCAATTGTCTCAGACTCTAAACGAGAATATAAAAGAAAGTGGAATACACGAGTTAATAAATAATGTAAATACTGATGTAGATGATACAGACCGCACAGGGATTATCGAGTCTATCTGGAACAAAATAAAACTAGCCATCACAAAACACACAAAATACCACAACCGGACAAAATCGTAACAAAAATAAGAAACCATGAATGACATCAGAAATATTAACGTTAATGGACAACAGAAGAACATACAAAAACAAAAATAAACAACAATATAAACAACTAAATAAACTAATATAAAAGAAGATAAGGCAAACGAAGGAACTATGGCTAAATGAGAAATGCAATGAAATAGAAGAATTAGAAAAGAGACACGATACTTTTAACCTACACAAAAAGATCAAAGAAACTATAGGAGGGACTAAGAAATATAACCACAACAAAATGTTAAATAACGACAACCAACTAATCACAAACAAAGAAGATCTAAAACAAGTTTGGGAAGAATATATAAAATAGACCTTTGAAGATGTGAGAACTGAACAACATATAACAACAACGGAGCATGCACCAAGTATATTACAAAGTGAAACAGCAAGCGTAATACGAAATTCTAAAAACGGCAAAGCAGCTGGACCAGACCAGATTCATAACGAATTTTTGAAACTTCTAAATGAAGAAAACATAACATTAATTACTAATCTTTTTAATGCAATCTACCAAATTGGGAAAATGCCTTCTGATTGGATGACATCGGAGTTTATCACTATACCCAAAAAACCCAACGCAAATAAATGTGATGATTTTTGACTCATAAGCCTGATGAGCCACGTTCTCAAGTTATTTCTAAAAATTTTACACCGTAGGATATATCAGAAATGTGAAATAGATCTGAGCGACTCCCAATTTGGAGTTAGAAAAGGGTTTGCTACCAGAGAAGCGCTATTTAGCCTGTCAGTTCTGCTACAAAAATGCCGTGACCAACAAAAAAATATCTACGTGTGCTTCATCGACTATGAAAAAGCCTTCGACCGTGTAAAGCACGACGAAATTTTGAGAGTATTGTTCTGAGAAAGGACTTGATCAAGAAGACATAATAGCTATTAGAAACCTATACTGGAACCAAAACACCACAGTGAGAACAGATAATGAAAATACGGAAGCTATCTCAATTAAAAGAGGAGTGAGGCAAGGTTGCATCCTCTCACCACTATTATTTAATATTTATTCAGAGACACTTTTCACCAAAGCCCTAGAAAACTCCGAAGACGGAATAAAAATAAACGGTAAACTTTTTAATAATATAAGGTACGCTGACGACACCGCAATAATCTCGGATAGCCTAGAAGGACTACATCAGCTGATGGATGCAGTAAGCCGTGAAGGAGACGCAATAGGGTTAAAGATAAATACTACAAAGACAAAATACACGATTTTCAGCAAACACAACTTATAACATATAATCAACGAATAGAGAAAATACAAAAATTCAAATACCTGGGAAGCTGGCTGACAGAAAATGGAGACCCATAAACGGAAATAAAAATAAAAATAGAAACAGCAAAATCAGCATTCCAAAAACTCAAGAAACTACTTACCAACCGCAGTCTTCGTCTTACAACCAGATACAAATTTGTGCAGTGCTACATATACTCAATACTATTATATGGTGCTGAAGCGTGGACCCTCAAGGCTAATACAGAAAAGAGAATACAAGCTTTTGAGTACTGGGTGTTTAGAAGAATGCTACGTATATCTTGGACGGAGCATATCACAAACGAAGAGGTCCTGAGACGAATGAACAGAAGAAATGAACTCCTATTAACTATTAAAAAAAGAAAAACAGCCTATCTTGGACATTTATATCGGAATGAATACAATACATTGCAGCTCATTATGGAAGGAAAAGTTGAAGGCAAAAGGGGGCGAGGTCGCAGGAGATGCTCCTGACTTAAGAACATTAGAGATTGGACCCACATGAGTACACATGAGTTGATAAGAGACACTAAAGATAGACAAAATTTTGCCTCGATTGTTGCCAACATTCAATAATGAATAAGACACTTTAAGAAGAAGAGATGATATATGGACAACCTGTTTATACAGTAAATCCTAAAGAATAGCAACTAACCTACTGATTCGTAAAGAAAGATAAGATCCATCTATACGTACCCACATCTATTTTTTCAAGTCGCACAATTAAAATATTAGAATTAATATTGTTATTGTTGCATGTAGATAATACAATTTCCTATATTGAACACTTTTTACAGTAACCATCTACTATATTAAAACTTGGCATATTATAGCAATATTTTTAACGTGGGTAAGATATATAATAAACCTAAATATTTAAAATACACTCACTGCAAAAGTTAAGATGTGAGAATTTATTTTTTTAATGTAAGATTCAACTCGCTTCTGTTCCTTCTAGGTATACACAAGAGAATGAAATATCGCAGAGGCCAATAACATTTGATACTAATTTACGTATTCCAGTAAAGATTCTAAGGTTACGTATTCTTCGGCACAGATTTTTACGCAAGCGGTTAATATTTTTTCTAGAAAGCAATTTTGTTACATGTCCGTCTTCCTGACTTCCTAATATCCCCCTTCCGAGTTGTAATTTACCCGTTTTTACTTACTTAAAAATTGCTAACTTTTGACATTGCTTCACAGAGTATCCGCGTGTTCGTCATGGCTGCTATCATTTTTTGAAAATTTGTTTATGCATTTTGAGAGAGGAGATACATAGTTTTGCTGCTAACGTCATAATATTTAGAATATACCTTAGCTTGGTAATATGAAGATGTTCTTTAGCATATCTTGCAGCCAAAAATCAAAAAGTAAACATACTGGCCTCTATAGAGGTTCTTTCTGCCAACCAGTTTGACTTAAGTGTCAAAAGAGCTATAAACATCGAGAGATGAGATACGTATTTTAAGACTCTTCATAGTTGGTCGAGGCCGATCACACTCTTGTTGATTTTCTTTGGACCACACAATCTCTTTGTAGTATATTATATTAACAAAGAATCAGTTTGTTCACTGCGTACATCTGTTTCTTTTATATTTAGTGATTGTAAAGAATTTGGTATAAACTAATAAACAGGCAATTCGAGTGGTGGTATGCTTAATATTTGTCAAAAATAATTCTAGAGAACCAAATGTGCAATGGAATGTACTACAACTAGTGTTATTTACTTCAAACTTAATCCGACTTTGTCAACAAATAGTACTCGGAAAAATTCTATAAAATGGAAAATATATTTATTATCAAAAAATTTAATCACTAATTTTAAAAGCGTCGGTAATGTTTTGGGATAGTTGAAACAACATCAATCTGTAATAACCTTGTTTGGTAACTTTTTACGTATACTTTTCCTGGTGGTTTAAATCTTAACACTTATTCACTTAAAATTTCTAGTAAATCAAAATAAAAGTCGTGATAAAACGCCACTTCCTCGATTTTTCAATTAAATTAGTTATTTTCCGTATTTATTTCGCGCCCTGTTTGCCGTTCTATTTTTTCGTTTGTCCAATCATCACAGAGCCAGTTCAAGTTTATTTTCCGCTTTTTCCTTTACTATACTTAACACAGAACCTTCATTAAGTCATGCAAAAGAGTTTGTTATTACCATGGTCAAACTTTTCAGCCAATTTTATGTTTGACACGTTATAGAGAGGTCAATGTTTCGAGTTTTGTTCACATTCTAAATCAACACTAAATATGGCTATTCAACCGAAGAAAGGGTTTTCATTGTGGCCGCCTTTTACGAGGAGGGCCGAATTGCTAGTAGAGCTTACTGCGTTCAAGACCAAGTTTAAGAAGCACCCTACCTTACTTGTCTATAATTAAATTGTCTATTTTACCATGTTATAATAGGCTGATTGAAAATCTTGAGCGGGCAGGAAATGTACTGGGTGACAATCTGTCAAGAACTCTGACTATCAAGACCGTAAAACAAGCTCGGAAGCTTCGTGAACAAGAGCCCACAACTACGGTTTTTCAACTCGGTGTGAGTGTGAGCTCTATGCACACCATATTCATCAATAAATTGAATCGATTTCCGTATAAGATTCAATTACAAACGCCTCTGACCTAGGTCAATATTGGCAATATTTTGCAAACGTGATCATGGAGATGGTTCGGGTCAAAAATTTGACATAAAGCACGTCCACCTCATGGATGAGGCCTATTTTCAACTAACAAAATTACCGCATTGGTGTACCAAAAATCCTCATTTGACCAAAGTTCGTCTATTGCACCCAGCAAACGTTAGTGTATGGTGTGCAATTTCCCACTATGGAATTGTCAGCCCACTGTTTCTCACAAAATATGTGAATGAAGAAGTTTATCGTACAAAAGTCGAGAAATTCGTTCTAATTGTGAGAGACAAAAACAAGTCAACCAGTACCGATTTCAGCAAGATGGAGCAAACGTCTATCGGACTCGGGCCATCTTTAAGGCCCTTTCAGTCTTTGCTTTACAGAAGGTCATAAGTTTGGATGTCCCTCGTAAGATAGAAGGTGGCATCGAGTGGCCCCAAATTCCTTCGATTTCAACCCATATGATTTCTTCTTACAGAGTTATCTTAAGGATGGGGTTTAATGGAGCAAACCCCAGTCTATCTACGAACTCAGGAGTTGCATTACAGAAGAGGTTCTGGCCATCAGAAAAGTCATAATTAACATTTTCGGGAAAGAAGTTGCATTGATCATCTCTAGTGAAGGCAGTCATTTTGAAACATAATGCACTGAACTTCATTTATTCAACACCATAAAAAAAATTTTATCTTGTGTAGTTCAATTTTTTATCGTTTGCGTTTCATAATAAAAGCCCTGTATCTATTTAAAATAAATTTGATGTTGCTTCTGCTTCTTTACACCATTTTATAGGATTTTTGTATAATTTCCATTATTTACGTTACGTTCTTCTAAATTGCTATTAAGGTATATTCATGTGTGTCCTTTAGATATATTTTATATTAAGAATTGAAATGACTAATCGCTTTCATATATATTTTGCAATGGTGTGTCGAATTTCTATTGCTAGGTTGTGCTCTACTTGAGTTTTATTGTGACATATTTTTCAATTATTTGGTATTTTAAAATTAATTGTTTGTTTACTAACTTTATATTTTTGGTTTTTTTTTACTTGAGCAGTTCAAAAATAATTTGCGTTACAAATAATTTTTTCGCCACTAATCTTTGATTAGGAAATAGCGACTATATATTTCATTAGAATCAATATCTATGCATTTTGGTATCGCTCTAGTAGTTTTCGTAAAGCCGCTGAAAACCATTCTTTGAGTATAACACGAGTCCGTTTGTGGACAGTCAACTAGAGCTTGTAGTTGTAAGAGCATTTCTTGTCGAGCGCTGCCTTTTCCAGACACTCAAAAAAGGTTTTTGGATCTACGCTAGCAACTGTAGACAAAGCTCTGCATGTTGCTACTTCTACTAAGTGGTGAGAGTATGGAAAATTCATTGTGTACAGACATTTATCTGTTGCATCTGCTAGTGCATCAATGTAATTCGCAAATTTCTATTATCAAGTCAAACACTGGATAAAGTGCAACCTGCGCGAATTTATCGAATGGCTGTTGACTTTGGCTTTTATTAGTGTAGTTTTTCAAGCAAAAAATTCGACACGAAAACTTCCAATGTACTGCTATTCCATAATAGCATTTATTTGTGGCGTCTAGCGCCAAAATTATAATTTATCTGCTGTGATCAAACGCTTAAAAACGTCCCCAGTTTCACGATATGTAACTGCAACAACTATTGACACGCTTCTGTTTCTGCGAAGTGATGGAAATATAGGAAACCTATTATGCATACACAAGCGTTGGTCATCTTCCAATCTTCATAAATGATGGTATGCAAAGTTTCGGAAAATAGACCAGACATACGCTAGGGAATGTGTAACTTTCCCGCTGCTTTTACTTTTTTTCAGTAGAAGCAGCGAAAGATAGTTCTGCAATTCTATACTACATTCCCACACAAAGCTAAATTAGTACGAATAATCCAAGCGCCATGATTGCATAATTTTCCATTTCGTCCGTAACTGCATTTGCGGTACCGCAAGCATAACTCACTACCTTATCTTCTTTGTGTTCCAGGTCAGTTATCTGGTGGCGTCACGTACTGTTTACTTTCACACAAGCTCAGGGAGTTCATTTTACTATGCCATATATTTGTAGTGTCGAGGTAGACGGTCAAACATTTTTAAACTTATTTAGGTAACTTATCTTTCAACCACAGGGTATAATTTACATTATGCTTACATTGTTATTTTTATTGAAAATTCGTTATTTAGGTTATTTTGTGCTTCCAGTTGTTTTAAATAACTGCACAAATCTCCCAGCGTGTAGATATCCATAATTTATTATTAATGTAAAATATCAAGTTTTCCTGCTAGCAAATTCTGGCAGGACTGTTTAAAATGCAAATTCTATTTGAAACACATAAATAAAGTGTGCGTAGCAAAAGTGGATAAAATATACCATATTATGTGCAGTCAGACAATTAGTAAAAATAACTTAATCGTAAACTGTTCACTGTAAGTTATAAGAAAATAAAAAAAATTAGATAAATATTCTTTCAGTAACAATAAATACGTAGGTAAAATGTAATAACGCGCCTGACGGGCGGCCTACTCAGTCATTAAAAATAATTGAGTATCTAAGTCCACTTTGAACAAAGAATAAAATAACGGTTGTCTCAGGCGATCCATATCAGAAATATAGTGAGCAACGAGTGGTTAGTGAGGCAAAAATATGAAACCCTTAACCTTGTAGTATGTGAGCCTTGCCCTTATGAATCTCACCATTACTATTATAAATTTGAAATAAATAAAAATTTTATACAGAGTGTAATATTTTTCGTTTTCAGCTTCAGAACAAGCTTTCCATTCTAAAGCATTCTTCATAAAAGCTCTAACTGTTTGTTACAATGGTGGCTAGACTTCATCTCAAACCTTGAAACTTAAAAGTAACCCATTTTATAGGTACCGTTTCTCTTTTAAGTAAATCATAAAAAGAAGTTGGGAGCTGTTACATCATAAATTAAAGTTGATTTCTAATAGTAATGTTTAACACATAAGTAAATGGATCAATTTTAAAAAAGGTCGAAATTAAAAATGTTTGATTTGCAAGTTGGCAGTTTTTTTGAAGGATTTGAACTGAGCTAAGAATGCCAAACCTAAGAAGTTGGACAATATCCGTGCCACGAAAACTTCAGCTTTTTGTTCTTTCTGTTTTGCTGGTCTGATATCATTTATTATTAAAAGATTTTAGTGCAAATATTTAAAAATTACCATACTTTAAGACGTCCTGTTTAAAATGCGATCAAATTCAAAAGTTACAGCACATGGGAACTTATTTTTATTTACTGTTCAATGTGGTCCAGGGACTAATCAGCAAAAAAGTATGGAACAAAAACAAAAACCTTACTCTCCACTGCTTTTTCTATATATGCTTTCATAATAACCCTAATGCTGTTGCTGTAATCGTGTCATTTTTAAAAATATAGTTACAGCTTCAGTGCCTCTACTGCATCAAAACTGTGCAGGTTTTAGCTTCATTGGGGGCTTTAGTATTGAAAATAGACCTTAAAATGCAGTTACGGAGAGTGTGCCAAAATTCCAAGCTTCCTTTCGTATCCATGTCTATGTGTTAAATGCGTTAAACAGAGCAAAGTCAAAACTGTGCCCAAAATCAAGCAATAATTTTGCATTTGCGGTATTCTATTGAGCCCTTAAAACCCAATATTTAAAGAGCTACACTCAATATACAAAATACTGGACAGCACACACTGTCCGAAATTCCTTAAATCCTTAGTAGCAATGGCATAGTGAAATGTAGAGCATTGCGTTTTGCCGTCCAGCACCTATTTGTAGAAATAAAAATTCCGTTGTTACTGATTGACGTATTTCTTTGATGATAGTTCAATCATCGTAACACAATACTCCGATGGGTTGAACTGTTTCGCACAACTGGAAAAATTACAAGGTGGTTCAAATATTTATAACTGGAACTGATATGTGTGGAGAGAGTGGAGCCACAATTTGCACCTTCCTGTTTGAGAATTGTTATAATGGTGAGCGAACAGAAGGTGCCGCGGAGCGTAAAACAATGCATTGTGATCAAATTCCTCCTTGACGAAAACGGCCCGTCCGCTAAAATTCATCACAGACTCCAACAACAGTATGGTAAAGTGCGTCTTTCACGGATTCGTGTGTTTGAGTGGTGTAAGCGCTTCAGAAAGGACAGAGTGCCCGAAAGTGAACCGCATGATCGGCTGTGAACATCTGCATCGAGTCGCGTATTCGTGAGAATAGGCGTAGCACTGTTAATAAACTTAGAGCAGTCAGTGTTGGTAGTGTAAAAAACATCGAGAAAAACCACCTGCACTATCGCAAGATAAATGTACGGTGAATACCATGCCCTTTGAAGTCTATAGTGACTATCGATAAAAAGTGGAGGCACTACTTCCTTCCCAAGTCTCAGCAGTCATCACGCGAGTGTTTTCTCAAACCCAAGAAAGCGCAGAAGAGCCGTTCGACAGGAAAAGTGATGCCAACGTTCTTTTGGGACTGGCAGGAGTTATACGTGTAGGCCGTGTAGGCCGTGTATTGCTCGAACCTCCTGGCAACAAACGTGAAGGAAAAGATCCAATCCAAGCGGAAGACAGGTGGAAAGCGGGTGCCTTCTTTTAATATAACGCAGGCCTCCATGTGCCATACGCTCCAAAACAACAATGGAAACTCTCAGGAAATTAAAATAAAACCTTCTGCCGTACAGTGTCAATTTGGCCCCAAGTGATTTCTACCTGTTTGAAAGCTCATATCAAACTTGCAAGGCATGCCGTTAGCGGACAACGACGCCGTCGCCTAGACTGTTCCGAAGTGGATACGCCAACAACCAAAAGCCTTTTTTTAAAAGGCATCGGAATGCTACCGAAACGTTAGTATTGACTCCGAAAAGGAATACGTTGAAGACTGACATGCAAGTAAGTGTTTGACAATTTGTTTCTTTTTGTAAAAGAGATCAGTCCCGCTTATATTTGAACCACTTTGTCTGAAAAGAAAATCAAGTGGTCGTCTCCGTATAGCTTAAGCTTAAGGAAATTTTGAGAAAGCGGGAAGTCCTCGCTGTTTCAGTAGGCTCCAACATCACAAGTTAGAATTCTATCCGAACAAAATCATAATTGTTGTGGTAAAACTACTCCAACGCAAACTGTTTTGTGAAAAACGATTGAAATTATTGCTTTTGATCACATTTAGATTTGGATGGTTATGTCAATAATCAAAAATGTCAATTCTAGCGGAGAACCAAAGACCTCACCCTCGCGCTACGATTACAATCTGGTGGGGTGTTTTGAAAGTAGGGATTACACCTTATTTTATTTAAGAAATAACAGTGACTTCAGAACATGTTACGTAATTTTCCAAAACTTTGGTATTTACCGGTCACCATGGAAAAATGTGGCTCCAACAATATGTGGCCATAGCCCACACGGCAAGGACTTTGATGTCGGTTGTTCGACAAATGTTTCCTTCCCTTAACACATAATCTGACGTTTGGGTGATGTGTTTTGGCAGTCACGCTCACCAAATTTGCTTGTTTGCGTTTTCTTTCTTTAAGGTTACCTTACGCTATAAGTCTACGCTCAAAATCCTCCTACAATAGACAAGCTGAAAGGTGCCACTGAATAGAAACTTTGGATATGTTTAGAGTGAGTAGGATGTCATCGTTCGATGTAACTTTTAGCAATTAAATAATTAATGTACGTGGTGGTTTAAATATGATCGCGATTCATTTGTGTAGAAGCAAGCCGTACTGCGCAGTAGCTGTACGATCTTAGGAAAGTAGAGCCACAACCTCCACCCTCCCGCCTGCTTGGGTTAGAACCTTTTTAGTCCTGTTTAGAAGTTACTAGAGTGATGAGCGAACAGAAGATACCGCGGAGCGTAGAACAACGTATTGTAATCAAATTCCACATTGAGAAAAACGTCCCGTCCGCTGAAATCACCACAGTATACATTAGTATTTCTCACAGAACTGTGCGCTTCAGACAGACCAAGGAGCGCATGAACAGAGAATCGTATGATCGTCAGCCGCGATCATCCATCACCGAGACGCGAAGAAAATGATTCGCAAGCAAACTACCAGTCGTCTTCTACGGAATTTTTGAAGTCTATAGTAATTACCGATGAAGCGTGGGTGCACTACTTCATTCTCGAGTTCCAGCAGTCATAACGCGAGTGGCGGCATACCAGTACTCCCAAACCCAAAAGATCGCAGAGGAGCCGTTTGGCAGGAAAAATGGTAGCAACGTTCTTCTGGGACTAGCAGGGGCTATCCATGTAGACCTGCTGACGAATACCAGAATAGTCAATAGAACTAATTACTCAGAGCTTCTGGCAACAGATTTGAATGGAAAAATCCGATCCAAGCAAAAGGCAGGTGAAACGAGACCGTCAAAACAACAATGTCCCGAGTTCGGAAGGCTCAAATCAGACTTGCAAGGCAAACTGTTCGGGAGTTGATATGCTGCCCACTAAAAGCCTTTTTTAAAAATGCATCAGGATGTTTCTAGAACGTTGGAAAGAATATGTTGTCTTCGGGGGGAATACGTTGAAGACTGATATGTGCAGGTAAATGTTTGGCAATTAATTTTTTTTTTAAAATCAGTCCCGATCATATTCAAACCACCTTATATATCTATTAAAACTGTATTTATTATGTACTGGTTTGATGTCAAAAATGTTTATATTGAAAGTCGACAAAATTAAGAAACTGACATGCATTATTTTTGCACAACCCTGTATATGTAAAAATTTAAAAATTAAATTTTGACTCAAATATTTTGCAGGAAAGGGCAAATTATTTCGGAAAAATGTCGATTGGATCTTTAAAACATTAAAACAAGAAAAACTCTTTTTTGTTTATAAAGAAGCTTGCATTTTGTAAACTAGCAGAAATAGATGTCCTATGCGGTATTTTAAAAGCGATAAGGTTAACCAAACGATTTTTAATTGGAAGTAGCTCTGTTATCGTATTTCCTTTTTACTATAACCACGTTCTTGGTTAGTTTTCGGATTTGGGCAAGTTCCTTAGCTATGATTTAAATTCTAAGAACACTAAAGTGTAATTTAATTAAAACCCAAATAAAATAAACTAAAATTAAATTATTGCAATTGAACAATTATCATCTTTGGTAACAAAATATTGCTATTAAGTTTGATTTGACTTTCTGATTATCATTATACACAAACGCTAATATAATTGTTAAAACACAAAATTGATATAAAATGTACGTGCCTAGGATCAACCCTCAAGCTCTGAAGTATTTTGAGAAGCCAATCCGATATTCTAACCCATCTACCTACCGAAATTCCATCAAGAATGCAATTTCAGATCCAATTTCCAGATGCTATTCGAGAAAAGGATCTCGCAAATTTTATTGCGGGCATAAATCGCTAAATTTTCAGTCAAAATACCTGAAAAAATAGCGCAGATAATACAAGAAAAGTGCATTAAACGAAATACGATTATTTTAAAGTAACGAAATCTAAAATGGTTCTTTAGAAACTGTATTCTCGATACAAGCCATACAGCGCCTCGTGCAGAAAGGTGCCGAATTGCTCGCTTCAGCTTCAGCAGCTCGACAGGGGAACTGGCGTCGCGACGCCTCTACTGCGACTATCTGGCACACGAGGGCAGCACTTGCCGGCGTCGCACGTGCAGAGCGCTTTACAAACCGCTCTATGCGATGTAGTGCGCGTCCGGCCCGTTAGTTAGCTTGCGTGCTCTTCCCCCGTTTACAATTAAATTAAAGCGGAGCGGCCGAAATAAATTCAAAATCGCAGCTTAAGCTCGAGCGAAGCAGCAGCGAGGCGTTTGCAGTCCCTTTCCGTCGCAATCTCGGGACGTTAAGCCGCGTTTCGACTTCGAAACAAAGGGAAAACACCCACTGCCGCAGTCCTGAAAGTAATGCGGCGAGCTTTACGGTTTTTAATGAGGAACGCATAAATTGCGTTTAAGCCCCGAAGAAGACGCAGCGTTATGCCTTCTCGGAAACGGTGGCATTTTAATCTCTCCGGAGATATATTCGGCCGTAAAGGCCCCACCTAAGTGCTTGGGGACGATTTTAAATGGCTCTGCCCTCATAGGCAGCCGAAATAGTGGTCCAAAATGTCCAGAATGAAAAAGGCATTAAATTTATTGTTAGAACAAAATTTAAAACGCAATTAAACTTTTAATTGTTCTTTGACGATGCGTTTATGTGACGTTTCAGTCGTATTTTAGGCATTGTAAAATAAAAAACTTAAAATTTTCTTTTCCTTACAGTAAGGCAGCTGAAATGTTTAGTTGCCTTCTTTGATGTAAATTTAAAAGAAAAGTTAACGTTAAAAGTTTCTTTTCTCAGCAAAAACCTTCGGCAGATCATTACTTTACAAAAGTGAGTGCGTTGGGGTAGATTTACCCGACTTTTCTTAAACTTAATTTTCTTCGCCTTGTTAGGGAAGTAAATGTATAAATTATTATTCTCGATTTCTAATTTGTTTTATTTATTTTTGAAAGTTTACGTTGACGAGATCATTTTACTTCCACAATGCCCGTAACGAAAATTGTGTTCCGCTCTACTAAAATATGCGCATTTTACGCGCCGCAACAACTCCCAATTTTTTAAACAAAATAAATCTTCCTGTCAGTTTGCATCCTATAGCAATATTTTGCTGTTGTTTATGTTCTCCAATAAATTACTTTTGCGTTATCTGTATTCGAGCTTTTGTAAATTTTAAACAAGTGAGCCTTTTGCGGGTCGTTTTTAAAAATTAGTGGTTAAATACAATAGCTGCCAGAAAAGTTGCAGAACTAATTAATTCTTTATGTGTGACATATTTAAACACAAGACATGAATAATGTAGATATAGAGATATCCTTAAGAGTGTTGATGCATAAACTAATTAGGTGTCTCGGCTACGCTTAGCAACCCACTGTTATAAAGTAGAACTAAAACGACCATAATTTAAGTTAAATATATAATAGAAAAGGTTCAGGACTTCCAACTAAATACCTATTTAGTTGGAAGCCCTGAACCTTTTTTATAATTTTTTATTTTTTATTATTTTTTGTTGTTTACAATTCATCCACTTACACAACACAGCAAATATGCGGTTTGCTTCAGTTTATAATATGAACTACCCACTTACGTTCCACTGCTAACTATAGATGTGATTTTGACCATTTTATTAAGGGGTTTACGGTCTACTGAGGTCATTTAATTCAACTGCTGAATGAGCAACTACACAGCCGTTGAGGTAAATTCAAAATAGAATGGACAATGAAAATAACATTAAAATACAAGAAAAATTAAATTTGCAATTAAAGTAAATATGTGTAGCATCCAAGATCACATAATTCGATGTAGCTTGCGTCAGCAGTCACGATTTTATCGAATCGGGATATAAACCTGCTGCAGACCAATATAACGTCCTCTTTGTCCATATACGTCAGTACCTTCATGATTCAGGCCCTTAAGTTGTTCGTGCTATGCTGACTCTCATTGACCTACGCTTCGAGCACAACGAATCAAGGAGTTAGCCTCACAAGTTAGGAGACAAGTGGTAATACAAATTGTTGTACAGCTATATCCGGATCTTACTTTTCTTGTAAGCTGGGACAGAATCTTGCTGGAAAGGGTTTGACAGCTAAGTTGACACAGTCGTCGGCAAACACCTTCAGGACTTTCTCAAGTATTTGGAGCGCCATGACATCTCATTTGCAGATCACAAAGGCTGGAAACTTTGTAAGTATAACAATATGCACTTTAGAGGCATTGTGGCAAATTCCGCAATAACTTTAGCAATTTTTGTTCTAACTAAAGTTCGTTTCGTACGAAAAAACCTTAAAAAACCAGCTCTGTTGTGCTTCATATTGTTAAGGAGTGTGTGGGCCTTTACCTTCCTGTCCATCTTGCTTCTCAATCAACAGTTGGCGACTCCTCAGGACAAAAGACTTGTAGTGTAGATCCTAAACTGGCAGACCGCCACGCCCATTTCTTTTACCAAGTCAGTCGTGCTCTGCCCGGATTTTGATAGATCTTCTCTTTCAATTTGAGATAGAATGTATTCTCTTGTAGTCAGATTGCTTGCTATGAGTTGTCCTGTCAATATTTAGCTCTTCCTGGTAGTCAGTTTCCCTGTAGTTCTCGGTTATATCGCAAACTCGAGTCTTTTTGTAGCCTAAGCATGCAACAATTTTTGTCGGAGATTTTCTGGCGCGAAGGGATTCGAGTGGAGCAGCCCTGCAGTTGTATTCTTAGATCATTTTACCGACAACCGTAAATTGTTGAATATGTTACCAAATATAGATTTGCATTGTACGTAAGACGGCCTCTCGGCTTTCCCAAAATACGATCTAAAAGAATTCCAAATTTATCTTGACTGTCCTGTAGAATACCGGGCGTTCCGCAAGGGTGTTCCAAAGCTTTGTGTATAGGTTCTTTGAAACGTTTTAAGAGAAAAAGTTCCAGTAATAAATATGGGTCTAACCGTTTTTGAGATAGCGACGGAGCAAGTTAGTGGTCTTTGAAGGTGCTTGGTCGTTCTAGTTTCCAAGGATATTTATTTTGAACATTACAGAATCAAATACCCAAATTGTCGCTCTTTGTGTCACAAAACAATGCTACGCGTTTTTCTTTCTCTCCGGGAAGATAGAACATTTGTAAGCAGAAAAAGTGATAGAGATATTCGTAGAAGAGAGTCGGCAAAGGGAGTAGTGAGGGAGCTTCTTAAACCAGCGTAAAACAAATTTCAGCAGCTACAGGCCACACTAAAAGTTCAATAGTAAGAATCCTTCTTTATAGGAACTACCACCAGCTATTGAAACATCCTCGTAGAACATCTCATAAATTAGACAGTTCAAGTTAAAAATTTCCGTATTTTTGTGTTTGACAGTTTATAACTAATTCGTTTTAGAACCCGTAAGTCAGTATTAAGTTAAGTAGTGTTCTGCACAATAATATTTTACTTTCAGCAGAATGTGAACTGCTAAGAAATTAAAGCATTTGAGTTTTGAATCCAGCTGTGTTTTTTGGTTTGGATATATTGCTGTTTATGTACTGGATGTTAGTATATTGGTAAAGACTACTTAAATAAATTCTTTTCATTGATTGTTACTTTCCATTCCTTTAACTACTGTTGTAGTTTATGTAGACCTTATTTCAGGTCAACCAATTCTCCGATAGTTTGTGTAATAATTGCGTTCTTTATTTAGCTTTCCATCCTGTTCTTTTGACAGTATCGAAATACACTCAAGTATTGTAGGCACGTTTTAGCTTTTTAGACCATGTATTTATCTTGTCCAAAATTAGTAACGTAAGGCTACGCAGTTTGACTGTTCCACAAGATTGTGTAAGCAATACAACTACATTCTCAATAAACTTCATCAGTAACTTTCAATGGTCGTCAAATACCATATACAGAGACAGCTTAATATTTGGGGCTGCATTTAGATAGGAGACTGACCTGGAGAAATCATATATTTACCAAACGCAAGCAACTGGGACTTCAACTCCAAAAGTTATACTGGCTTATCGGCAGAAAATCCAAGTTATCATTAGAAAATAAACTATTAATTTACAAAATAGTTCTCAAACCCATTTGGACCTATGGGATCTCCTTGTGGGGTACTGCAGCTACCTCCAACTTAGCTATGCTTGATCGCTTCCAAAGCAAGGTACTCAGAATGATCGTTGACGCGCCATGGTACGTCCCCAATAATGCGATTTTAAGTGACCTACAAATTCCCACAGTGAAAAGTGAAATTAAAAAGCTCAGTGAGAGATATAAAGACAGACTGTTCGCTCATCCCAACCCTTCTGTGCAGCACCTTATGGAATATAACAACGAACCCAAAAGACTCAAGCGTTTTAAGCCATCTGATCTACCTACTAGATTCTAACTGTCATTGTATATTAATCTTGCACAACATTGTACTCCTCATTCTCATGAATATTATATTAAAACATTGTAAGGGGAGTTTTTGCTGGAATTCTACCCCACGTCTTATTGTACTCATTTACCTATATTTAGTCCTATAGAATACTTATAGCCTAATATTAATTGGCAGATTGTATAAATATTGGAGTTATATATAAAAAAATAAACTTCATAAAGAATAAAGAATAAAGTCTTCCTTAGGTTTTTTCTGAATGTTGTTTATAAAACTTTCAGTTATGTTAGTTTGTCGGAAACAATTAATCTAAAATGGGCTATTATAAGTTTCTCACAGAACATGTTTGGATTCAATTCTATTTGAATATAGGTACTTGATAATCCATGAATTATAAAAAGATCTAAAGGATTAGCTTTTTATATAGAGAGGCATTCTATTGCAAAATGATGGAAGCGTAAAAATTCAGCACTAGCACACTTTTTTCTGGTAATAATGTTAGAACCTCCTCCTGTGCATTTGCCCAACTAATTTTCTCTAATTAAGTTTTTAATTTTATTCAAATATGAGTACGTCTTGGTGATGAATGACTTGTACAACTGTTATTATTCATTATTTTGATTTTAAAATAAATTTTTGCAATTCAAATACCTACAAAACATTTAGTGTTCACGTTTTTCAACCGAAATATTAATATTTAAAGTTAAGTAAAAATCAAAATAAAAACAAACTAAAAATCAGAAAATATTGTAAATGTACGAATTTATCGAAAATACAAAATATATTATTTTTTTAATTTGTGAAGTACTTTCAATAGCTAATTTGTAGCATCTCCTGGGGGTTTGTGTATATACTATGTTTCGTAGTACATTGTATTACTAACAGACTGCTTTTTTTGACATATTCCCCTAAATGTGTTTTAGCACTTATTTGTAGGTATAGCAACACGTTATTATGTATTGATATCTCGAAATATTTCCCAATTAACCAATACATTTTTCCAAACTTTGGGCTATTTTCTCTTTTTCTGTGTACTCTCTCCATCTCAGTATTACGTTTAGAGCCATGTCAAGGTATTTTGCATCATTTTTATGGTGTCTTGTTACTCAAGATAGGAAAATTGTTGATATTTTTATTGGTAAACTTAACGTGCATTTATTTTGTTGTATTTAGTTTCGCCTTTTCTTAACTCTGTTATTGGCTTTATCTCTGCCAGGCTGATATTTGGCTGACAATGAAAACAATATCGTTAAGAAATATTGTGATAGTGGCTTATTTCAGTTTTAGTATATCCTTTCTATGTAAACAAGAGCGTCGAGTCGACGCCTGGCCCGGAAAAACGCTTTCAGGAAATTCCTAACATATCTTTATTATGTCTTACATAACAGTACACTATAAATCAAAACTACTTTTTACAACTCATAATAAACCAATTTAAATTATTACTGGATTGTGTTTTGCTGCATACATACACAGGTGATAAACATACGTGACCTATTCCGAAAATATCCAGCAAATATTAATATAATGATAATGGTTGGCACGGCCGCGATGTGACCTGGCAGTTAATGAAATTGGATTGTATTGCGCATGTGTGAGTGCAGACAATTTTCATTACATTTTGTTGAAAAGCTGAAAAATTCACCCGCAGAAACTATGTAATGAGTGCAGCGCAAATAAAGACTTGGCATAAACTGTTCCAACGTGACCAAAAATCTGTTGAAATTATTCCTTATTTTTACAAACCAGCACTGAAAAGTGTTAGACATGTACAGGCTACAATTAACAAGGCTCGGTGACTAATAGTCCCAGAATTAGAAGATAAGCTGGAGATCCTAAAACTAAGGCGTGTAAAATTTTGAGAGCAACACATCGTTACGGCAAAACTTATATCACAGCTAACATTACTAGAGCTGAAAAAACATCGTGCTGCAGTTGCTGACGATTTGCTTCTGATTGGTAGTTGTGAATCAGATTTTCCTGAAAAAGTTATAAGCGGGGATGACATGTGGGTCTGTGACTACGATCGGCAAACAAAAACTTGATCGTCTCAAAAAGAGGAAGTGTGTAGGTTCCCAAGATGCTTACTGTAAAGCAAACTATCGCTAAGTTTCTTGTAACTTGTACTACTCTTATTGATTATATAAACTATTTGTCATTGTAATTATATTTTTTTGTATTGTAGGGCTCAATATTTTCGGAATATGCCACACATTTCACCTGGAGTGTCATTTTAGATTGGTTTTCTTTGATGAAAATGTAAGGAAAAGGTTGCATTTGTGTATTGACACCAATTAGTTCTTTAAATTTGCATGGAAGTGAATAACGGACTCTTGGGGCATTATTAAAAAACTAGAAATTTTATTAGTATAAGAAACAATACATTGAAATGATCTCGAGAAATTCTCCCCGTCCTGTATGCAGGAGGTACAAGAACGGGCCTATTGCGTTTCCTTGTGGAACCCCAACCGATATTTCTTTTATTTTAAATAGCTGTCTTTATATTTTACACTAAAATGGCTGTTTGAAATGTAATTTCACTAGTTGGCAGTGCTATTTACGCATTATTTCCCTTCTATAGTTTTGCCGAACGTATATGTGATTTTGTCAGCCTGGTTAATCGAGAAATGCTTGTTTCTACATCCCTGTTGACAATTAAATCAAGATGATTTCTTTTATTATTGGTTTAAAAGTAATGTTTCAAATAGTTTTAATATCGTCGGTAGTAACATTTCTTATTTGCTGGTTTATCAGGTTTTGGAATTATATTCGAAGTTTTTTGTTGATAAGTTTAAAACTTGATGTCTCGTTACTAACTTCTGTCGGTGTAACTGGTCTAATTAGAGTTTCCTCTGTATGCTACGCCAACAGTTCTGCCTTTTATTTTGTGCTTCCTAACCCACATATTTTTTTTGAACCAGTGAGGCTTATAATTTCGGCCTCCTTGGATTTTTGTAGGTCACCATAAGAAACAATCTTTGTCATTAGACAAATCTCTAAGGAAAAAAATACTAGAGGGTAGTTAAGAAATTCGAATAGGCAGCACAGTTAGTGTTCGGCTTATTCAAAAAATGTTTACAAGCCAGCCCTGTTTACAATAATTAATTTTTTTATTTTAAAATTAACTTAAAATCGCGTGTTGTCCTTTAAACCTCAAAAACTTGATATGTCATTAGCGTTTTCATGTACATACAATTTTTTGTAAATCCACAACTTATTCATTTTGGTAACTTCTCTAGGACGATATCATCCACAATAAACATTAAACATTTAAACAGAAACATTTTCACGTTCCATTAAGTTTATTGCTTTAACTCAAAATAATTAGATCGTTATATAAATTTTAAGTTTTCATTTAAAGTTTACAAAGCGGAAATCTTAAAACGCGGAAACATCAATTGTTTTCCTTTTTTATTTGATCTCGCTTCGGTTGAATAGCGTTAAGGTGTTGTTAGCCGTATACACAGTGTGAGGGTAATCAGCAGCAAATTTATCGGGTTGGTTACGGCTTCCGATCGTTATTCGATACAAAAGCGTCTGAAAGCCGTAACCAGAAGCCTGCCAAACGCTTTCCGCGACCTTACGCCTCGCTGTTTTTAGACGGTGCTGATAGATCGACAGCTCCATTAAACATTGGAGCAGGCCATCCCAATACTCACCGGAGAAGGTCCTTAAAAGCCCAACTTTTTACGTCCGATCACTTACCTGAAAACAAAAAATGAATTAGAACAGAAACGAAATTTGAGTCGAATATATATAAAAAGAATATTGTGTTCGCAATATTATGTACTTCAAGTTTTGCGGTTAAGCTTTGCACTTTTTTATTATTTCAAATTTTATATTTTTCAGAATCAATACTCGAGCCAATAGTCAAGTACATTACTATTATTCATTTGTTTCTTGGTATCCTCCTATACATCTACAATCAGCAACCCCCTCTCCCACCGTCTCCAATTCAGATTTTATAGCGTTTACTTCCAGAAGAAAAGAATCGTATTACAACTTTAAACACCACAAAAATGTGTTTTTACAAAATTGGCATTTTTGGAAGTTCAGTGGCAGAATTATTTTTATTAAAATGAACTAAGAGAAGGAATATGTAGAGGGTGTAGGAAAACTTCCTCCCTGGTATTGAAAGTGTATTAAAGAAAAGTCATGGCTGTTATGTAGTATCACATAACTCTTTCGAGCATTTTTTAGGTCGTACGGCAAACTTTTGTGAGGATTTCCTCTTCTACAGTTTGCAGGTTCCTTAAAAGATGTTTATAAATATCGGCTTTGAGATAAGCCCTTAGTAAAGTCACATGTGGTCAAATCTGACAAGCACAGAAACCTCAAAATATCACCTCATAAACAACCGCTCCTTACGGTAAAGTTTCAATAATTTCTTCACATAATTTAGTTCTGACAAGCCCTGAACAACGAACATCTTATATGGATGAAAGTAGAGGTCTTGCTGAAGAATTTGCCGCACAGTGCGATCAAAGAACCGAAGTACGGTCGCCTGCTTGTAAGCGGAGCGTTTAGATGACTGGAAAATTGAGCACTCGACTACGTCGATGTTTAGGGTACTCGAGCAGGCCGAGGTTGTCCACTTCCTTACCTTACCACAGGATCTTATCTACCTACAGTGTAATCAATGTTCCGTACAGAACTGCTTGATTTGTCCACATTTGGTTTACGATTGACATTTTTTGTAGCAGAAACTTTTCATCCACCTACCACCATAGGGGCCATCCCTACCCTCTTACGACCTCCTCTCCCTTTATAATTCCCTATTAAAACTAGGGAGTGAGTTTTGATTCACCCTGTCAATATGTCTGCTTGAAAAATAGAAAAAAGTAAAAATAACAAAAAACCACTTCCTTGATCTTAATATGGGATAATCGAACATTAACCAATTATACATTTAACTATATGTTTGAATGATCATGTGTGTTTTAAATTATAAAGTTATTTACAATATATGAAAACAATCTCTCTTATATCAAGATAAAGCTTTAAAAACTAATACATGTCTAATGTTTGAAATACTGTTCACTTTCTATTTTCTGAGATACCCTGCAATTTGCTTTGTAAGTGGAGTATTTTATTGACGATGTTTATGCCTTTCAACAAAACAAACAGCAAACAATATCAGTAAAGCCAGGAATACTCCCTTAGCTCTATTTGAAGAGCTGTGCCGGTGTTTGCCTTTCAGAATTCGCCAAGACTCTGGCTTTCTGGCTGCCCTAATTGAAGAGCCGGCAAGTATGAAATGAAAAGCCACACGCTTTGCTGCCAATGCTAGGACGTCCAATTGCGCTGAATTTTTAAATTTTGACCCACTTCCGTCGTGGCTTGTTTACTGTTTACGATGCGTGTTCGCGGTTAACATAAAATTCCACGGGTCCTTCGGGCGAAAATAAACTTGGCTCTAATGGTCACCTGTTTAACGACAGGCTGGCGGCGGCGACACGTCGAAGCGCCGAAAATATTGCGATCGGAGCGCGCTGGCGATTAAGGCGAACCCACGGAGGTTCAATGAGAGCGCGCTTAGAATAAACGGAGTCTGTACCCTGTGTCAGGTCCAACGACGACGGTCCAGCCACGCACCCTTCGGCGCATCTTCCTCTCCAGCGCAGCCGGGTCGTTTACCTTCCTCCTGAAGTTAATCGATGACATGTTGAGTGATTGCCGGACGTACAATTGCGCTCGTTATTTAAAGGTCGCTCATGCAAAGCGATGACAGCAACGCAAGCGGTGCACTTCGATCTACTTTACAAGAACCTTGAACTCGTAGCAACACAAGGTGAAAACAGAGGATATTTTCAAAACTGAAGATGGATACATCAGATGCTTGCACAAAGAACACCGATCTACTAAGAGGACAACGTGCGAATTTGGAGAGGGAGTGAAACGCGTGCCGTTAAAATAGAAAAGTAAGTTTTGCCACCCCAACTGTGCGGCAAACGCTGTCCAAGCCAATTAAATCGGTTCCCGGATTCCTCGCCGCACCGCTCCCATAGAGAACATTGCGAATAGTTGACAAAATGCCACAGATCTCATAGAAGACAAAACCGACTGCTGCGTTGGACGCTGACTTACGATTTTATTCTCTCAAGTGTCCCTCTGATGTAGGTGGATATGAGATTTTAAAATGAATCACAGGAGCTTGAGTAACGAAATTTCCTACGAAAAGCAAACATTGGGTGCCAACAGCACCGCGATCCGTGTGCAGGTGCACGTATTTTGGCACACCGTGCATGTAACATTTAATCATTCTTTCTTCGGTGGCGTTATTTGCGCGTGTTGGGGAGTCAGCGCCCTCTTGAAGGAATATTTAGCAACTGCTTCATAATCAAAATGTTACTTACACCTGATAATGTCTGTTTAATTACAGAAAAAGGCAATTTATTAAAAATAGGCTAAAATTTAATTTTTTCCACGAAAAACTATGCTAAAATCTTCAGCATACTTAAATTATCTATTTGTTTAATTAAAACTCAAACCTTAACTGGTCATAGAGAAAGCTGTATAGTAAAATATGTTTTATAAAGTGAAACAATCAAAACTTTCAAATCAAAATATTCCAACTGTGATATCAAAGCGTTACATATAGTGAATTGCGCACCTTTTATGTTCTGCGAATGTTGGAAATTCCAATTTGGACAGTTAGTATCTAAATACATTGCAAAGTTATCACACCGCCGCATACTGTGCACCAGCCCGTCAATATCGTTCAAGTTTTTTATTGGACTACGGATCTATGAAGATCTTTTCTTTAAATGGCTTTGTGAATCGTCAAAATTGTCGCATATGGGGTAATAACAATCTACAAAAAAAACAGTGCATCTACAAAAATGCATTGTTGGTGTGCATTGTGAGCTGCAGGAGTAATTACGTATGATTTTGAAGACAAAGTTGGTAACAATATTACTATCGATTGTGTACACTATCAGGAGATCCCAACAAACCTGGTATGATTCCAGGGCTAAAAGAGAACACAAGACGCGTAATTGATGAAACAGATCCGCGTTTATGGAAAAAAATTATTAAAAAATTTCTCTAAAAGGATGACTGCATGTCAGTGGATTCATAGAGAGCATTTGGTCGTCATATTTCATCGTCTGTACTTTACACTGATAACAATAATATTCAGATTGTTCAAAGATTTTATTCAGGAGAAACATTCCATGTCTTTACATATACCTCTTCCTTTCTCTTAATCTGTCAAATAGACACATTTTTGACACTGCTTTAATAAAAAAGTGAGAGTTGTCTCTGGAGTTATTTCCCACGAATTTCTTTACTTTATCGTTGCTTTCTTAATGTACTCAATTGGAAGCTATAATAATTTGTCCCAATTTGGTTCGGATTATGGTGACGGTGCGAGAATATGGGTTATTAAAAAAATACTTTTTTTGTAACGTCGGGTGTTTTTACACCATTTTTACCAGTCGATCAAGCAATAATTATATTTTTCTTCGGTTAAGAAATCAGTGAAAACTACACCTTTATGATCTCAAAACACAGTTGCGAGGACCTTCCTACAGATAGCTTCCTTTGGCTTCAGTGAATGCATGTTCGTCTCATCCAACGTGTGGGGCCATGGAATAAAGCATTATTACACTCAGTATGCGATGCAAACATCTGTCTTTATTCTCTTCGTAAAAGATCACTTAGATTTTGCCCAGATTCATCTTTTGAACAATATTCAAAGTTTTTTATTAACTGGACAGTATTGAGACTAATAAGTGTGAGAGTGACGCATGTGTCTACATTTTCATCCTTATTTCACTTCTTATCTGAAAGCCTGTTTTCTTGATAATATATCTCTACTGAATTATTTACATAGTCAAGATAGAATTTTGTTGTTTTGACCCATAAGGTGTCATTACGTTTAAAAAAGCATAAATATTGAAAAATGCTTACCCTTTCTTAATTCTTTTTATTGATATTTTATATGCAAATAGTTAAAAATTATCCACACTTTGGCCATAACATATTTTTCGGTTTAGAGTTCATACCACTGTAGTTCTATAGCCAATGTTTAATGCTGATATTGTCATTTTTCTTGGTTTTAACTAGGAAAAAAATAATTTCTCTGGTGGAAATGTATGCCAGGAGGTAAAATTCACTGGAGCCTCACTACACAGTACTTACCACTTAAAAATGTGTATGGGGGAATTGAGAAGTTAAAAATAGCCGGACAAGCTTTATAAGCGAAAAGGAACAGGATATCCGTCAATTTTCATCACTCTCGGAAAGATTCAGCAAACTCAAGTAATGGCACTGCAAACCGGCGCGTTACCATCGACAATGTAGTATGTTCTCTGCAGATTAGTTATAGTTCTGCCTCAAATCATCCGCGATGAGTTCTGTTTTCATAAAGTCTGTGAGATGGATGCTGTTACCCACTTGAGTTCCGAAATAATAAAACAGGCTGCCTATATCCAAATCAGGCTTTTTCCGACTGTTATCTCTTTGGAGCACAATGCAGCATTTATTTATGGTTCTGTCTACCAAATCATCCACGATGGGCTCTATTTTCATAAAGTCTTTGAGAGATGAATGCCATTACCCATTTAATTTTCGAAGTAATAGAACAGGCTGCCTATATCCCAGATCAGGCTTCTCCCCACTATTATTTCTACGAATAAGGAGGTGAGAGAAGAAATTCATAAATAATTGGACAAGCAATCGATAACCTTCTTGAAGAGAATAAAAAAAATTGTGGGGTGTATGTATGCTGTAAGTGAATATACAAAATTTTCTTAAATTGTTTTATCCTAGCTTTCCAGTTCACTTACGATTTTTCGAAATTCAAAATAAAAGTTGCATTCCAAAATGTCGCACATCTCTAAATAAGGGTAAAAGGAAGCTTAAATATATAGGTTGTATAAGTAATTTTGATTGATAACCTTTTCAGTCTAACTATAATTCAAAGTTAAAAGAGCTTAAAAGCTCAATTTTTGTTTTTTAATGATCCATTTATGCGTTTACGGCCTCGACACTAAGCATTTTGTAACGTACGATTTGTGTTATTTTATTAACTATCCAAAAATAACAACTATTTGTTTCGTTTATTTTAAATGCACATGTATAAGAAATAAAACGGACATTACACAAACAATAAAATATTTTTATATTTTCTATAGCCCATTTTCCAACTTTTCCAAAGCTTTTGTATCCCATTTAAATCTTTTTACATTTGTTTAGCAGTTAAATTTCAGGATGCTGATCTCGTTATCTCGATAAATTGCGATATTTCCTCACGCGATGCTTGAACATCTTTATTAGTAAAATTTGCGCTTTGCTCATCTGCTGATAGTTTTAATTATTCTACCGTTGAGAAAACCTGAGCTGTGTTGTAATGTACATAAGCTACAAGCAGGTATTGTAAATTTTTGTCTGATTATTGTTCCGCAGAATTTAAATTTGTATGTAAAGCACTGGATTTAATTCAAAATAATTACAAAATACGCATAGTGTAACACGTATTAATATATCAAGTTTTAAATTCTTCCCTGGCGTAAACAGATAGCATACTTTTCAAATAAGTATAACTTCGTTAATTTTCAATATAAAAAACTAATAATGGTAAAACTATCTGCAAAGAAATCCAGTGTCGGGACGCAAAGTACTATCTCGAAGCAAAAGAATTAGCCTAATATTGGAACGCAAAGTGTTTCCGCGAAGCGAACAAATTAGCGCAATGCCGAGCCGAGAAGCATTGCCAGAAACAGGCAATTGGGGGTGCAAGCCTGCCTAATCGTGCAATCTTTTCTAGGGGAGCCACCCCCACGCATAATCCCTGGAGGATAAAATCGTGCCTCACGCCAGTCCAAGACAGTTCGCTGTCGCTACCCGAAAACCACCTCCGACAACTACGAGGCCGTGGTCTGTAGCCCCCCAGGAGGACCAGCACCAACATCGTCCGATCGACACCTTCGAAAAAGCACTATCGGAACCAATGGCGAGCCTACCGCCGAAGAACGCCGGTGCCAGAACCGCTGTCCCCGTTGCCACCGACACCCCAGAAGAGGCTCTCCGAGGGACGTCGGGCACGGCTCCTGAAAGAGCTGTTCGGTAAATCTCCATCCCCCGTGAAACCGGCAGAGGCGGCACCGACTGAAGAACGTTTGCAGCGCGTCCTGTGAACACTGTTCGGGCCACCGCCGGATCGCAAGAACCAACCCTTAGCGTACGCCGACGCCACGAATACAACCCAACTGCCAACCGGGACCTCAGTACTCTCGTGGTTATAATAAAATCTTGTAATTAATGTAAAAAATCGTCTGCAAATAAAAACAATACGTGAAGAATATTCGTTATACCGTCCCCACATCCAGTTTTGATAAGTATTACACTGATTATTTAAGATGATCCCCTTTTTACCATATACACATTCAGAGCCTCTCCTCAAAATTCTGCATCACACTTACCTGCATTTCGTCTGGCACAGTCGTAATTTCTTTGCCATTGGCAACTTTCAGTATGTCTACTGTATGAGGATTTCGAATACAGACTTTCAATTTGAAATAACTCCAAAGAAGGATATCGCAGACAGACAAATCTGAAGAACGTAGAACCCAAGGAATATCACCGAAACGCAAAATTACATCTTGGGGAAACATTTGTGAAATAATTGGCATCAAAGCTCTTGCTGTGTGAGCTGTGGCTGCATCTTATTGGAACCATAAAGATCACTCTTATTTTTTCAAAATTTCTTTCAAAATGCCACATCTAACTGTAACATTAGTACTATAAAACGATTTCTAGTCTAATTATCGTAGGTTTGCTGCCCAAAACGGGAAGCGCCTAAGAAGAATATCTTCAAGTCGCTGGGTCGATTAAGTAAAATCACTTATAGGGCATGAGATGCATGAACCAATCTAAGCAGCATAAGACTGAGAAGCGCAAAAACCACAATTTATACCATCGAAACATAATGTTACCAAACTCTTATTAGAGCAACAAGACCAAGAAGAAAGTGTAGCTTACGCGAGCGAGGAGCCTAGTGGAGCATCAAGAACTCTCCAGAACCGACTTTCTCACTTTTTCAACATTTTCTTTAGTCCAAATCGTACAAGGAGACATAACTCATGTAAAACAATTCAAACCATCAAAGTATTGTGTACAATCAGGGATTGTCCCATTACGCGTAACAATGAATTGTCGAAAGAAAGGTTATTGAACAATACCAACCGAATCACTATTTTCAAAACCGCTTGATAATAAAAATACGATACTCTGTGTTTCGCCATGGATGCTAAAAAGATGCGAACTTCCCTCTTCTCAACAGTTATCCGTTTGATCAACATGCGTCTTTTTGCGCCAACCACTACCATCAACTTCTCAAGGTTAGCGAAATTTTTCATTATTTATAAATGTTTTACATATACAAAATTACAAAATTAAAAAAAAAACGCACAAAATGTGGTAGTACAAAATTTTATAATCAAAGTCTTTTTGTTTTTGGATGCCGGCTCTTTATGATTATGACAATAATAATTCTACGAACACTTATTTTTATAAATCTAACTTTGTAAGATTTAATCAAAAAGAATACAAAACGACAAAACATCAAGTTGTAAAACTACCATATATGAAGTAAATGAAGTCTATTAGCTCCTCTAAAACAGGTTTACAAACGCTTTGGCGTATTTATTTCAGAAAAATCAACTTCCTTCATTTACCCACTTCGACAGCTATTTATGGCTCCTCCTACATATATTCGATTGGACTCAACTCTGGGTGTTGACTGGGACAATTCAAACGTTTTATTAGCTTCTTACAATGCTTTTAATAAATTTGGATGTATGGTTTAGGTCATTATCCGGCCGCAGTATCGTAGATACGGCGGCGTGGAGCATGTTTTATTGAATTTTTTAAATTTTGTTGATATTATGCCATATACTTTATTATTAAAGAAAAAGGGGGCACAGGCCCATCCGCCTCCACCATGTTGCATAATAGTTTGAAGGTGCGTGAGACCGAATCTCTTGCCAGACAGGCGGCAGGTGCTCTGTACCCATCACTTCTCACATACATTTTTCTTCCGGTTATTCCTGGTCCAATTCTGACGAGGCAATACACACATTATTTTAGTTCATTATTATTTTATTTTTATTGGCATTAGTCACATACCTTTCAACGTAACGAAATTTAAGCTACAAGAAAATGACCAGAAATTATTGTAGAGCTAATGGCAATCGCGTGACAAACACAAATCTAGGTAGCAGCACAAGTTTGAAGTCTAAACTATAAAATAATCCACAGAAGAACTCGTTATATAGGAGCGTTCTAACCTAAGTGTAGCAGCAATATATACTTTTATCACAAACCAATTGATTGCATGAAGGGTGATCGATTTTTTCGATTTCAATTTTGTTAATTCGGCAGTGTTTAAAATTAAACTTGCAATTGTTTACTGGGATTAAAATGCGAGAGTTTTAGAAGATCTCAAAGTAGTAGGTCATAAAAAGTTAAGATATGTTAAATGAGAATTGTCAAAGTGAAAATATCTAATTAATTAAAAGTTAAGCTATTTTAATGTGTAGTTAGTATTTTTTAATATTTATATGTGTTTTTAATGTTATAAATTTTTTGTCTTAATATATTAACATATCAGATTGGATTTACCACTATATAAAGTGTAGTTAAATCTTATTATTTAATAGTAAAGCCAATAAATTGTACAAGTTCTACGTCTATAAAGTTATTTTAAGATATGGTTAAAGTTCATTTTAGTTATAATGTTAAATCGCATTAAAAATGCAAAATGCAATATTTCCTTAAAACTATAAATTCACTGTTGAAGTTAACAAAGACATTTTGGATTGTAACAAACATTACTAACAGAAATTGTGTCGCCTCAAACAGATGCCAACATACAACATTCTCTTAGAAATAGAATTATATATGAACTACACAATTATAATAATAACATCACATCAGAGCGACAAATTGTTATAAAAACGCGATGAAGTTCTCGTAAAAACGCCTTGCAATTGTTAACCACAATGGACGGCAGTTAATCAGCCGCGCGCTTGGATTAAGGCGTTGAGGCTTGGAAAGCTGCCAGGCCGTTGAAAACTATTCTAATTGATAAACAATGAAATATGGGTCACTTAAGAGGCAACAACACCAATGAAACGGCAAATAAATCAGCTATTTGAACGTATGGCGATTTTATGGCTGGAAAAGCCACAGCACTAAAATTCCAGTATTGGCGCGCTAGCAATGGTACAATTATTTAACACAGTTTTTAGAAGCAATAAATTCGGGTACATTTTTTGCAAAAAATATTAGTACATGAACTATAGTAGTATAAATAAAAATTCAATAATATGCCTACAATCATAGAATTGTGCACATAGCTTTCACGTAATCCAATTTACAAATAAAGAAGCAAACTGAAATACAGATTGAAAGAATGTTTCGATCTATATATCAAAGAGCGATGTACAAAATAAAGCGTGAGAGTTATAAACTTTATTTTTATTTAACTGTAACACATCACAGCAGTTTTGGCAAAACGTCACGGACAAACAATCGGACAGTCACTTTTATGGAAAATATACGCCCCTACTAAAGAAGCCTTAAATTTCTGTAACAAAGAACCCAAAATTGATTCTGTCGCTGCGCGACCACTATATATTTTATAACCCCAAATACACATTTAACTTTATGTGGGAGCAAACAGTCGAAGACCTTTTTATAAAAAGCCGCATGAAACTTATAGGGATGGAATGTGTACATAAATGCCAATATATAGTTCGATAAAAAATCTAAAAGCGATGGTGATGCGATATACGAAATAGAAGTTACATAAAAAAATATTTCAAATTTCCTATCTCTGAAAGCACTACATTTGAATGTACAAACAAACCTATAATACGGAGGTGAATAAAATATAAACCGAAATATTTTTTAATTGTTGAAGCATATTAAAAGTGTGAACATACAAAATTACTATCCACTTAATCTCAATTAGAAGCTCATTTTTCGCAACTGATACGTAGTCTTTTTATGCTGCTATCGTAAAATAAAGGCAGTTGTGAGGCCAACCAATCGCACACAAAGATTTCAACAGTACCGTCGTCGTGCTTCTTTTAATTGTTTAAGATGATAAGTCAGACTACCAGAATCCCTTCCTAAAACTTAAAAGTTAAGCCCCTTTCCCTTTATTTAATTACCAGTAAAACATTGATAAGTATAGAGATAAAATATTAAAGCAAGCCGTTAAAATTTACACTGAAATTATAAATTATTAGTATTTTATCTTAAAACCAGCAGACAATAAGTGAAAGAGGTTCTCTTCTCTAGCAACTCATCACCTTATTTTTGTCGAACGGTCTTTATATCGCCTCATTTTTATTAACCGTACAACTATATACATCCAAACATTTCTGCGATTGTTTTGTGACAATAAAGAAGCAAATTGTTCAGAACATTATCAAAAGGCTTGTGTAACTAAGGTGTTTAAATGTTAGATTCCAAATTAAGTATTAGTGTGAAACAAACTCAGTTCTGTAATCAATTTTGACGATTTTGATTGGTAAAATTGATTCTTTAATCGGCTCTATAAATTTACAAGTACGAACGTAGAACTCGGGTTACACAGATGTCCGAGGCTTCTTTTATACATAAATAAAAATGTGCGGCCACTTTTGGTCAAACCGGTCTCGAGATTTTCCGATCGGGCTGATTTTTGGCGTCTGGACTTGACTTATGGTCCTTTGTTGAATACTGAAAACGTTATTTCTCTATCTATCACAGATCAAAAATTATAAGGCGTGACAAATGTCAGAAATGACAGAAATAAAAGCTGGTTTCCAGCTTGGAAGCTCCCTTGATCAAAAGTTAAAAAATAAGGATATAAAAGGACGGACAGACAGACGACGTTACTCTCTACATAAGGCTTCTCATTTTAATGTATAGAAGCCTAAAACTTACTGAGCATATTGAAAACGTGCTTATCGATCTTCAAGCCAAAGAGCTTGGACCAACTGAATTTTATATAGAAAAAGTATTACTTCAAACTTCGTCTTCTGGCGGATGTTCAGGGTTAATCGACAACACTTTGCAGCACACGCTCAATATCATCTGTTAATCTAGCACTTTGTGGCTTTCCTGCTTGTTGGACATTTTTAAACCGATGTTCTAATGCAGAGCTTCGTGTACGTTATAAAATTAGTGATAAGCTCGTTGCATTAGGACTATTGACCATTGGCTTTCAAAATATCACTACTTGAGTATAGTGAGTTATAATGCTAAATTTTCCAAGTTTTAAACTGCGATATAAAGATAGGAATCAAAAATTAAGAAATAAATAAAATGATCAGATAATTTTGCTCGATCCTGTAGAGCTCATGGTTGCAGTTCAAACAGCGTTCACATTCTCTGGGAAAATCTACTTCAGAACCATTATTACCCTCGAGAAAAATTCAAATAATATTGTATTAATGAAATTTCCAGTCTTCCTAAGACGATTAGTGTAGTCTATCTAATCCATGAATGTTCATTGTGGCGTTAGAGCAAGAAATTGATATTGCTTGTGAATTAATTTATGCAGTTCTGTCCCACGATTTGAAGATGAATATCGTCAGTGCAAAGTTTTCTGTGAGAAAGCTAACTATAGATTGAATTACACTTGATGGTTTCTTGAAGTTTATTTAATAAAAGCCCGCAAGATATAACGTTTCTTAAAAAATAATCTCTGGTATTGAGTCACCGGTGTTCATTTATAGTCGAAGATTCAGCAATTAGAGTGACATACATGGATAAATGACGCCTTGTCCATTCCTGCTACTGGTAATTTTTATAAAGAAGTTTTGTAGATTATGTGATGTTGTCCGAAGAAAGTGGTGCGATAAATGGTAAAGGGAGAGGTTTCCGCACCATAATAATGCACAGAGTCATAGTTTTCAGATATCACCCAAACATGGTACTCTCAAAAACGTTCTTTAAAACAGATCCAAAAAGGGCGTTATTCTTAATGATGACACCCATAAAATTTAATGTGACTGCCCAGTCCGACACATTTCAAACAAAAACCATTTGTTAATGTTTCCAACATCGATGAAGCAGGTATATGGGTACAAAAAGTTTATTTTAACAGTAATCAAAGTTGCCATATGTTCTAACACTTTATTGCTATATCAAAGAAAAGCTTTTTTAGTGTTCTTCATAAACACATTAACTACACTACAATGTAGTAAACTCTGTAACGAAACTTAAACTAATTGCAATTATTACTATTTCATCAATAATATTAAGTAGTCGATAAGATTTTCGAAATAGGTAGGTGTTCCCATATATTGCACATCTTTATATATAAAGAACTTGGACAGAACCAAATGTAGAGCGAACTACAATGAAGTACGCTGCAGCTTCCTCTAGCAACTTTTTTTACCTTACTGACCTAACAAGTAAAAATATTAAACAACAATTTAGACTTTTGGAAGCTAGTAATCCTGTCTAGTATCTTTTGACCACTGCATTCGATAGTTCCCCAATTAAGATGCACAATAAGCTAAAAAAATCTTTCCTTTTTTAAAGTATAGCAATGATTTATACCAAGCACATCTTGAAAAAGCCGCTTTCCTACAAAGAGAACAGTTGTCGAAACCAAACCTATATCCAAAGTACCATAGAGAAACAAACAGTATGTTCTCCTTTGTTAGAAAAATTTGAAAATGCATATTGGAACAAACGGAAACAAAAGGAAAAAAATTTTAGTCCATTGTGGATCTTAATTAGTGCTTTATCAAATGCATCAAACGGTCAAAACTTTCCCTCTGCTTCGTTAGAAAGGTAAGATCGTAACATTGGATATTTAAAAATAAGGGGACCTACATTTAATAAACCAAACAATAACTTTAATCTATGGCAAGAAAATGTACGAACTAGATATGTTTATTTTTACATAGAATATTCTGACCAAGCGAAGTCATTATCAGGAAGTTATTAGGATATAACTAGTCAAATCAGCATTTCTCAAAAAGGTGTGTATTCCCCCTATAAGTTTTTTTAATGTTTCCATTATGCCTTTTATCAATTAATTTCTGCGCTTTCTTGCTCTCGTTCTCTTTCAATATTTCTCTAACTTTTTCTTCCCCCTTTTTTACCTCTCTCCATCTCGCGCTCTATGTTTCCATTTCACTAGACCCCTCTCTGTCACTCTGTTTGCAATTGTATTTTTAAGTGTATCATAATAAGTTTTTGTAATAATCTACGAGATATATCTAAAAATAAACAAGATTAAATCTGTCGATTAAGAAACAGCAATGATTGAACTACCGAACTACTGCGTCACAGTATAGAATTTTAAAAAATTGTTATAGTGCAGCGAAAATATGAAAAACTAATATCGTTCTAGAAGATCCTGCGTGTACGAAAGGGGTAAAAAGGGTTTAAAATATGTTAATGGAGATTTAACTGTTTAGTAGTTAGCTGAATTTGAATCATCAAACCGTGCTTCACACCTAGACAGTGCAATGTCACCTAAGATTATGGTACATAATGGTGAATGTAGTTGGTTATTTTTTGTAGCAATTTTGTGCTACACAGTGTATCGGTAAGTGAGTTTACATATTGTTGAACTATCCAGTTATAATTCACAATTTTATCATTTTAATATAGTTACGTTTTTTTAATCAAAACTTTCTTGTCAATAAATTACAATATTACGTCTGTGATTTGTTCGATTTGATGCTAATAACAATTCTTTATGAGTATCATCGAATAATTGATATTTTCTGAGAATCAAGTTAGTAATAGCAAGACTGTAAAAGCAATCGTTTTACTAATCCCTCGAGTAAAAAGTGTATAAATAAATTGTTTATTACGATAAATGAAATATCTAACAAGAAGGTATTGCTAAATAAGATGTTTTTAATATTACTCGCAGTAATAAGGATAGGCAAAAATGCCAGAAAACTAATTTAGATGAGAGCTAAGGAATTAAAGAAAAGTTAAAATATGTAACATGTCTTGGTACGTTATGTTCCCACAGAGGCACTGCTCACACTATAAGCAGTGTATGGATGACTTCAGGAACATATTTCAACTCAAATAATTATAATAATCTCTTTGTTTACACCAACAACGTCTAAATAAAGCATTTTTGTAGTTTTATTTATTTACGAGACTTATGAACAAAATACCAAAGAATTATTTGACAGATATTAAGATGTTTCATTTCCTTTCAGTCATTGTGCGTAAAAACAATTATTGTTTTTCACAAATTGTATAAAATTTAAACCATTAATACGCGATTAGAACATAATCAAATGTCTTCTACATCTGAATTCTTTCCCGAACAATCTCTAAATATTCTTAATTTTATATCTCATCAGATTAATGCACCTAATATCATTTTCTTAGTCTACTAGCTCATAGATAGAAACAAGATCTTTAGGTGCACACTTCTTATGTAAGGTAACAATAAATTACAAAACTCAAAAATCCGAACGACCAATGAATGTAATTCGGCAAGGTAGACCCCAAACTCTCATAGGGTTTCGCACAGGTCAGATCTCCAAAAATTGACCAGGGTTCAGGTTAAGTGAGTTTGACGACTAGCCTTTAGGGATAATGAAATCAGTAAAGTTTTTCCTGTGCCAAACGCATTCTTTTCCTGTAAAAAGGGGAAGAACCTGCTGGAATATCAAAATTTGATCGTCAAAATGTTCCTGGCCTCACGGTAGCACAACATTTTTCAATATTAATTTAGCTACAGCCTTTCTGGTACGAAAATGGCAAATTTCATCTGTGGAACAGATCATCACAGGTAATGCGCCCTGAGGATGCACAACCACATGAGATAGTTCCAGACATTCACGATACCACTACCTATCTACCCAAATTTAAACTTTCTAGGCTGTAAAAAGAGTATTTACCAATTGACCATCAGAGACACGACGCTTCAGATATCAGCATCTTTGCAGCTATATACGTTTGTTTCCATCTGTTAGATACTACCTTTTTTACAACTTGAATGAGGATAACTGAAGATTCTTCTTTACTGCTATCAAAACAATTTTTATATTAATACAAAGTTTTGTAATTTTATTCATTAAACCTTAAACTTAGATAACAATGCAAAACCATGGGTTTTAATTATTCGTTTTCCTTTACTTCCTTCACAATCTCAATTATACCCAAGATACCGGAAGCATTTCAACATTTTTGAAAACTTCTTGACAAAGAATACCAATAATACAAATGTTACAACGGCAGATTTGGCTTTAAAAAGCTGCATGATAGTATTGTTACTATCTGGCATTTTTTGGGGGGGAGGGGATTAAAAGAAAACAAATTAAAAAAACGGCTGTTGCATCAAGTTACCGAAATTAACAATATAACTGGTATACACGTTTTTGCAAATTATTGCCACCTTATAATTGCAAATTCATAATATAAATTTAATAACACTACAATTTGAATCTGCAAAACGAAAGTACCGGAGAATCTTTCTGAAACTTTAAGAAACTTATTTTAAGATAAAAGCATAGCACAAGCATAGACTTTTTACTTGAATCGCTACAGGAAAGTGTTGTTGTGTTGTTCATTTTCTTTCTGTGCCCTGATAATGGGTAATATTAGTTACTGATCAAGAAGTATTTTACTGGCTTTGATGCTTTAATGCAGTTATTTTGAATTTGATGTGTTCATATTTTAAGATGAATTTTTCTAAGGTACTATGGGTGTAACCTATGAGTGTTATTGTATTGTTGCATTAAAAATATAAATAGGAAACTGTAATGCGTTCAACGAATACATATAGTAATAAAACTGTCAAAAATTCCTGCTCATTTTAAATAACTGTTCGTTATTGGCCGATTTGAAAAAGTGGATATTTCAGCAGTCAGGTACACACACCCATTTTTGGGCAGTTGCGTGTTAGTGCTAAGGCTAACTTGTGGTTAGAAGTGGCCATTTCATTTGTATTTCGCTATTAATGATAATGTGTATTGTAAAAGTGAGTTTTTAAATTTTGATTCATCTGCTTAACGCAGAGAGGTAAATATAAAATGTTATTATAAATGCTACATTGTAAACCTGACTTCGGCGCACATTTTGCTGGGTTTCAGGAGCGGTTCATGGGTGTGTCATAATAATTTATTACTATATGTATTCGCTGAATGTATAATACTACAAGGGGAATAACAGTTTGTCAGTATATTATTATTAATATAAACGAGGTCTGGCAGCGGCCCCCCGAAGAGCTTGTCCAACTCCGACATGCTTGAGCCCCTTTGCATAGTAGTTTTAAAAATAATAAAAACACGATTAAAAAGCTCTGTTTGACATAATTGTCGTACGCCGTTGACATGACAATTAGACAATTAGAGTTGACCTTTGACCTTTGACCTGTGTGACAGTACTCATAATTTTTTTTATATATAAGTGCTTTATTACCCCCTCTCAAACGAAAATTTTCCATCGCTTGCGGTTCCGGAAATATATTACCTCGGTCGCGCCTGTCGCCGGGCCGAAATTTGTCCTTCGGAGGCGCTCGGGTCGGCACGGAAAGGCACGAACGATTTGACCTTTGACCTGTGTGACAGCAGCAGCAGCAGCACTCATAATTTTTTTTATATATATATAATTTTATAAGATATGCTTTGCGGCTTTCGGAAATTCTTACAATTTCAAACTTTACTTTCACCACTATCAAACAAATTTTATTTTAGTTGCTTAGTGTGGCACTTTAAAACACAGCTAATCATTTTCATTTTATGACAAAGACGCCTAAAAGCACTCATTATATTCTTTAAACTACACTCTGAACAAATTAGAATATTTTTTAGAATTTGGAGTTGCTGTCATTTAACGGAAAATTTTGCTATTTATTATTTTTTATTTTATATGTTTTCACATCCTTTAAATACTATTGCAGAAAAGCAGAGAAAGAGATTTCTACCACATCGCTTAATAATGGTGTTAAGCAAAAGACCAGTTCAGTTACAAGAATCGATCCTCCTAAACTTAAAATGAAAAATGAGAAAATGTTAGGGACATAAATAAACGTGCCAAAGCACAAAATTACAAAAAAGTAGAACTTTCGGGTTTCTGCCTCCTTGGCGCACACCGAAAAGCTGGAGTAGCATTGCATTAAGCGGGATCGGTTCTGGTGCCCGCCCGTGACAGTGGATTCGGTTACAAATGTTCCGAATGCAACCTGCACAAGGGGAGGATCAATACCACCCTCGCAGCCTCGTGCAAGGCCTCCAGGCTCCATTCGCCACGCCAAGGTCCCGCCGAAAATCAGCCCTAAATATTTATTGTGGCTGTTCGGCGCGCTGCTAATGCGGATAAAATGGGTCGGTATGGGCTTGCAGGGCGGGCGCCCAGCCTGCGAATTTCTCACCCAAGTTTTGGGCCGCGGGCCCAGGCCGCGGGCGCTGGGCCGTGCAGCTGCAGGAGCACAAAATCGATGTGTTACAAAGCAGCCCTGGGTATGAAAGGCTGATATTGGGCAGGCCGCGAGCGCCCTGCTGAATTTCAGGATGAGGAGCTTGCGGGTAAGATATGGATGTTTGTGCGAAGTTCTGGCGGATTGAGTTACCGACCCGAAATGGAAAAGTCTACTTTGGGATTTTTTAATAAATTCTCTTAGGCTGGTCGATGCATCAATGTCTAGACTTTAACGCGCTTAAAAACATTACGATGTAGTTCTGAAGCTTTAAAGCCCAAAGTTGTTATTAGTTTTATAATATCACGTCAGCTGTTTACTACATAGAAACTTTACAAATGAATAAATTATAGTATTTTTATAGCTCCAAAATCAATATTAACTACTTAAATTCTTTAATTCAACTTTAACTCAAGAAGACTAATGGATAGAAGAATATGTTTTATGGGGTTCTTTATTATATAAATTGTGTTAGCGAAATCTACTTAACAGCAACACTATTTAGGGCCTGAATATGCTCCCATATAGAACTTTAAGGCAGACAAGCTCTTTATATTATGATTAGGAAAGACCAGATAATCTTCGTTATTTTTTAATAATATTGGTGCTGATCTTGTAAGTAAAAAACTCAAAATTCACATTGATGACTAATCACATTTTTCAAGATAATAATTGTTAAGATAGTACATATGATTAATTTATCTTTAGATTATTAGTAAAAAGTTAAAATAGAAATGTCTCTAAGAACCAGGAGGGGCTTTGTGCAAATACTAACTTATATAAACCTAATTTTCTTTTAATTTAAAGTAGCATAGCAATCAAGAATATATAATTTTAGATCTTTCGAATCTAATTCCAGCAGATAACACACTCGATCGATACTTTTACTAAAGCCTGGGTATATATCATTAATGTAAAAAAAAACTATTATTAAGCTGCTGGGAAATGTAATGCACCAAGGCAACTAGGATAGTTTTTGGTGGCCAGTTTCTACAGTCTCCATACTGAAGTAAACGAATTGTTGATTAAAAATATATTAAAAGCTTTGAAACGTGAGAGTTTGTTGATTCAGCAAAAATTATTGAATTATTCTGTAGATTACAATTTAGTAACATGCTAACATTGCATAAATTATGATTTAGAGAGTTCTATTTGTTGGTATTCAATTTTAATAATGCAAGTCTCTCTTTTTTGGATGTGAAACTAAATATCTTTGATAAATGTAAATTTTTACTGTAATTTAATTGAAATTTACTGATGGATATATAAACACATTGACAAATTCCTCTCTGTATGTAACTATTAAATTTATGTTATTTTTAAATAATTCGCGGGGTCATTTTTAAATTGTTGCTGTATAGACCATGTAGTTCTCTTTGATTTTATAAAAATCATAACACAGTATCTTTGATTTATTATAATACAACAATATAATTTTGTATTTTTAAAAAGTAGTTTTCCAAATGCTCATAATCAATCCTTTATACAAAATGTGCAAAAGTTACGACAAGATATAAAAAATATTAGAGTACATATGAAGAAAACAAGTATCTCATTTTATTAGAATTTCACAATACATTTATGTCTAGATGAAGTACAAATAACCTAAGGTACGAATAATTGTCAGAAAGAACTGTAGAATATAATAAAAAGATGTACTTTAAGAGAGAAGAAACATAGAAAGAGGTTACACAATACACTTAGAATTGAGTAAAAATAGATAGAAAAGAGTATTGATATTAGATGCTACAATCAAGAAGCTAAAAAATCAATTCAAAAAGTATTAAAGTATCCTACAAAACAAAGCTCATCCTAGTGTCATTCATGTCATTTGATGACGGTAGTTAAGAACAACGAAGCGCTTCAGTATAATCCGGAGGTGTGGGATAAAGTATTCACAAAAGGGATTATAAAGATAATCATGCATAGAGGAAAGATAATAGTAATTGCAAGTTAAAATAAAAAAGAAACGGGGGAATTGAAATGTAACAAACTTGTTATCAAACAGGAAATAAATTCAAACCTCTAAGGACACGACGGTTAAAAAAAAAGTTTAGTAATAGAAAGAGATAATATTGTGAGAATAACATATTATTAAAAGAAAATTTCGAGAAATGTTAAAGAAAATTCTATAAAACCTCAGTGTCTACCAGTGCATCGTAAGAACTATGCAAAAGTCGATGTAAGTGTCTGTAAGCGGTAGAAACAAATTTTTTTTTAAATTCCAACCTTGTAAAGGAAAGCGTTGCTTTCTTCTTATATCGGTAGTTTTGTACATGTGTATCCTTAAGTGCTAATGAAAAAAGACTTGATTATTTAATTTTCCGACTTACACGTTACTTCATTTAATTTATTTAAAAATTATTTTGTTTTTTTATTATTCTATTTGCATATTTCTAGCATTACACGGTTCGCATACCTGACAGGTTATTTCAAAAACTTCTTTCGTTTTATTAGTAAGCAATACATGTACCGTATTTTAGGTTTGATGTTCTTTCGTCTCTCCAGAAGTCGCATAACGTTCTTTCCATCTTTTGTGGTTTTATAGCAAAATACCGTTACTGCACGATCTAATTTTTTTAGTAAATGAAAGAAGTAACAATCAAATGGTGAAATATCCGGATAGTACAGAATCTAAAGTAGAACATCCTAATCAAATGTTAACAACTTATTTCTAATAGCTGAACACACGTGGGCTTGGCATTAGTATTCGTTAATTCTGGGCTTATTGTGTTAATTGCTTCTCTCAATTTGCCCAGCTGGGAACAGAATTTCATTGAGTTAATTATTTCACCTAATAGATACAGTTCATGGCAACTTTCCAATCCCACAAAATAAACACCAAAGCCTTCGAACAAATATTAAATCTTGCTACACTTAAAGGCTTATTATCGCTAGACTAAGAGCGTTTACTGTTAACATACTCATCAAAGATTTAAACTTCATCTCTAGTAATTAATGTTCAGAAAATTTCTTTGCAATTTCGCTGAAAAAGCAAACAAGAAGTAGAAACAATATGAAAACGATTGTTTTGTCAGTTACTGCAAAATTTACATGCAATCAAGAGCGAATACAGTAAATCGTTTGGAAAATGTTAAAAGTATCCCCAACTCACGAACAGTAGCATATGGAGAATTTTCGTCAACTCTAGCCTTGATGTATTTAATGCAAGATCGTCGTTATCTTTCAAATCCAGATTAAAATTATTAACTCTGAACCCCATAAATCAATTGCAAACTGTCTTAATACTTACAGTACTACTTAAACGAGAAAATTCCATTTAATGTATCGTTGGTACTGCTGCCTTCCTTAAACAATGCAGCATTATATGTTGCAAATGCTTCTTTCTACACTTTCTACACTTAAAGTCGGATATAAAACTTTTGTTTAAATGGGAGGCAAACTTTTTTCTGCTCCCGTTCTTGAACGTCTACTTAATATTATTATTAATTACCAAACTTTTCAATTATTCTTTGTTATTAGCCATTTTAAACTTAAGCCACTATATTTTTAGTATGTATATCTCTTTGATTCATTGAATACTTTAGGGCTTGTTCCATGTCACTAGTGTGCTTTCTTAGTTATGGTGCAACCATCTCCACTTTATTTTTCTGATATCCGTAATAATAGGCTTTGGTATAGTTAACTGCTATAAATTTTCTAATAAACATCACAAATTTTCCTTAGAAATTTATTTACGAATATCTGTAATTAATTTTTTGCTTCCTTACTCTCGTTCATGACTTACAATCTTATGGTAGTGTACTCTTAACATTCTAATTAAAGCTGCGGATATTCGTTTTGCTTGCACAGATTTTTCAGAGTCGATTAAAAACAATTTGGGCTTCCTATATGCTTTTATTTGTGTCTTTTGTTTCCTCTTCGAAAATACCACTAAAAGATACTTCCGTAGTGTTGTTTGGTTTATTTCCTGCGATCTATTTAACTTTTAAATTTATAGGCATAATATTTGATTTGTAGTTGATTATTGGACTATTTTCTTCCACATTTGTTGTTAGATCGAAAGGATTTGATTGGATATGTGATAGTGTTTCTATTATGAAACACACATCTTCCAAACATTCTCCGAATTTTCACGCCAGGCCTTGTTGATTTGCAAAAGTTTTGCTTCCTGATCTAGTCTATTATTATCAGAAACAGAACTGGCGTGACAGGTAAGTTATGTCCTTCCAATCCTAGTATCCAAAGTTTAATTTAAAAAATCTGTTATTTTGCCATTGCCACTTTAGGGAGTTTAAAGTACGTTATTTTTTTTTATTTAGATTAAGTAGCCAATCTAAATTATACTTTGCATTCCCAAATTTTCTTTAAAAGTTGCAGTTTATTTACTACTCAAAAATATGCTACTAATCTGAAAATATGACAACTTTTCTAGATCACAATACGTACCTATTTAATGCTTTTGATGATCATAAGACCAATAATTAGTTTATAAAAGTTATATTCAACTAAGTTTGTTGATTTTTCTATTGCTAACGCACAAGTAACTACGCAGTAATATTCCTTGCGAGGGAGCCAACAATTACAGCTGTTTATGAGGTGGTAAAGAGCAAAAAAAGGATGGCTTTAGTATATATAACACATCTAAAACACTAAAAATTTAGGTAGTGGTTTAAAAGATGGTATTAAAAGACATGAAAAAAGACACTCATGGTGCTCCTGGCAGTAAAATGCAACTATGCAATGAACTATTAAATAAAATGAAACCGTAACGTTATCACATTTCAATAACGGTTCCAATTTTTTAATAATCAGATTTTTAGCAACTCTGAAAATTAATAAGCAAATGCATTATTTCCCAATTAATAGCTCAGTACTATTTTTTATCTTTCACCTGCATTACTAAAGCGTTAGGACTGACAACTCTCTATATTTAACGATTAAAATTTCTTTGGTGACATTTAAATCGACAGAGGAAACTAAAATAGTATCTACATTATTTGTCTAAAATGGTTATCAGTAACGAGTGTGTTGGTATTGCTTTAGACAAAGATATTGATAAGTGCACTATTAAGTTTTCTAAAAGTAAAGGTTCTTTTACTTCAACAAAAAATGTTTTTGGACCCAACAAATATACGGCTTCATTCAAAAGTCAGTCTGAGACAAAATCAAAATCTCACTAGTAAATACGATCTCCAGTTTGTATAAGCGCGTTCAAAAAAATTTCAACAGAAATGTTCAAGATGATAATATAAATAGAAACAAAAAGAAAGTAAAAAAAATTAAGGAGCAAAAAATCAAGCAAAGGGTCACTATTTCGCTAATTAAGCAAGGTCAAACAAAAAATGAAATTCTAAGTTCATTAAGTGATTCTGAGGTTTCAAGATAAATAGTCTTCCATTTAACTTCGATGCGAGCAAAAATTGATAGACGATAAAAAAAGTGGGATTTACAATTTATTCTAGTGATAATAATTCGGGGTGTAGGGGTCGCCGAGGGGTAGTACCTCTAGTTCTGAGATTGTCGGACTTTAGAGTCATTGCAGGGCATTGGTCCTCCGGCGATCCCAACTCTCACATATGGCTCCAAGTGCCACACCCTGGTAACTGTGTCGACACACAGGCGAAACTAAGTGAGGGGTCACAGAAAGCAACTTCCACATATTGGATTTAATGGTTTTAGTTATAATGAAAATGAGCAGCAGCGCTTTCATAACTACATGAAGGGGGAGATAAGAAGTATCAGTACTGCTTCATAGTAGACATCAATGGGCGACGACAAAAATATGTCACCATCGGCCACTGAACTGCGATGTTAAGGCAAGGGAAACCAACACATTAATTCCCAAGAGCAATCATCAAACATCATGACAGACAAGAGGCAGGGGTGCGAAGAATCTCCGGGTCTGTGATGGTGAACAAGGACACCAACAAACTGAAAATGCTTAGGAAATCAAATACTATTAGAATTGGTACCTGGAATGTCAGAAGCGCTTTTGAGGGGAATCCATAATATTGTTCAAGAAGCAACTAGACTAAAGGTAGACATCATGGGGATCAGCGAAATGCGATGGCCGGGTTCAGGAAATTGTAATATATTGAATCATGTTGTGTAGTACTCTGGCAACGATGACGACCACCACTATAATGGTGTAGGAATAATAGTAACTAAGGAAATTAACGACTCTGTCAAAAAAGTAATAGCGCACTCAGATAAAATTATAATGATACAAATAGAAGCTAACCCATTTAACTTAAACGTTATCCAAGTGTATGCTCCAACTGCGAATAGCGAAGATGAAGAAATAGAAGATCTATATGAACAGCTTAGAAAGGTCTTAAAATATACGAAATCTAATGACATAACTCTCATAATAGGGGATTTTAATGCGAAAGTTGGAAGTCAAAGAGAAGATAACATAATTGGACAGTTCGGATTAGGATCTAGAAATGAAAGAGGATATAGATTCATACAGTTTTGCCGAGCTTGTAGTGATGAACACCATGTTCAAGCTCCCACACAGAAGAATATATACATGGAAGGCTCCAGGTGATACGAAAGAAAAAATAATACGAAACCAAATTGACTATATAACTATTAATCACCGTTTCCGCAATTGCATAAAATCAACAAAAACTTATCCCGGAGCAGATGTCGGATCAGACCACAATCCGGTAATATGTAAATGTAAACTAAAACAACATAATATAAGGGCTCTTTGTGAAGGAGATGTTAAAGAACAAGTTCGAAAATCGTTGGAGGAGAAATTTAAAAATTAAAATAATACTACTACTGGATTTAGTAACAAAAACAACTCAGCAAAGGAAGTAATAGAAGAGAGGTGGAACGCTATCAAACAAAATCTGCAAAGTATTATAAAAGAATACGTTCCACAAAAACGAAGAGAGAAGGAAAATGAGTGGATGACAGAAGACATTTTAAAATTAATGGACGAAAGGAGATTAATGAAAAATAAAGATATGAACAAATACAGAGAGATACAACGACAGATACGAGGTGAGATAAGAAAGGCAAAAGAAAAATGGTTGAAAGATAAATGCCAAGAAATAGAACAGCTAGAAAACAAACACGACAGCTTTAATATGCATCGAAAAATAAAAGAAGCTGCTGGAATATTTAGAAGAAAAACAACGAACAGACTAATAGATAATACGGGACAGGAAATAACAGACATAAGCGAAAAATTAAAAACCTGAAAAGTTATTTGCAGACGACCGTCCAGAAAAACACGAAATAAAAGAGGCTAAAACCGGACCTCCTATAATAAAAGATGAAGTTAAGAAAACAATAGAAAATTAAAACTCCTAAATGAAGATGGACTAAATGCACTCACTAGGTTATTCAATCTAATATACGACACTGGAGAGATCCCGACGGACTGGACTAAGTCGACTTTTATAACCATACCAAAGAAAACAACACCGAGACAATTCGAAGACTATAGAACGATAAGTCTGATGAGCTGTGCCCTAAAGATCTTCTTGAAAATTATACACGCCAGGATCTATCAACAATGCGAATCAAAATTGACCGAAACCCAATTCGGGTTTAGAAATGAGTTGGGAACAAGAGAAGTACTATTTGCCTTAAATATATTGATCCAAAGATATAGGGACGTAAACTGTGACGTACACTTATGTTTTATAGACTTCAGCAAAGCATTTGACAAAGTAAAACATCATGAACTACTAAAAATATTAGAGAAAACCGGGATAGACGACAAAAATACTACAATAATAGTCAACCTATACTGGAGTCAAAACGCGAATGTAAAATAGAAGATAATACCACCGAAGAATTCAAATCCTTAGAGGGGTTCGCCAAGGATGCGTTCTTTCACCGACTCTTTTTAATATTTTCTCGGAAGAGATGTTCAAAGAAGCATTACATGATGTGAATGAAGGTATATTAATCAATGGTGAACTAATCAACAACATCAGATACGCAGATGACTCTGTAATATTGGCAAGAAACGTAGAAGGTCTACAATTATTAATGGAAAGAATACATATAACATGTGAGAAATACGAAAAACTAAGAACATTACGCTACCAGCAACATTATATATTAATAATACTGAGATAGAAAGGACTAGCAAATACACATATTTGGGAACCAATATAAACGAACAATGGGACCACTCGACAGAAATAAGAACAAGAATAGAAAAAGCAAGAGCCGCATTCATTCAAATGAAAAAAGTTTTGATCGGTAGAGACCTAAGCCTGCAAACCAAGATTGGAATCCTGAGATGCTATATTTTCTCGACGCTACTATACGGAGCTGAGTCATGGACTTTAACAAAAGCATCAGAGAAGAAACTGGAATCATTTGAAATGTGGACCTACCGACGTATCTTGAGAATACCATGGACAGAGCATATCACTAACAAAGAAGTTATGGAACGAATTGATAAAAAACAGAAATCCTAATAACAATAAAATCTCGCAAGCTAGAATATCTAGGACACATAATGAGAAACACAAAGAGATATAGAATCTTGCAACTCATTTTAGAAGGAAAAGTGATGGGAAGAAAAGGCCCAGGAAGGAGGAGAATATCTTGGCTAAAGAACTTGCGGCAATGGTTCGATATGTCCACGGTACAATTATTCCGGAAAGCAGTAGACAAAGTACAAATTGCATTGATGATAGCTAACATCTGGAACGGATAAAGCACGGGAAGAAGAAGAAGAGGAAGAAGATAATAATTCGCAATAAAAAAATAATTTGTTATTATGTCAAATATGCTCAGAACACAACTGAGCCAGAAGAATTCATAGTTAAATTTATGCAAAAATATGAACTGTGGGTTCTACTATCTAATTTAATACGAGATAAGCCTAAAGTTCAAAAATGAATTGTTGCTAAGCTATCAAAGCCTAAGTAATTTATTATCTGAATTGTAATATGAAAAATAATAAACTTAAACTTTTACTTCTTATTACAAGTCCTAAGTTAGCTCATTTTTATCTCGGCTTTAATGTGGGCTACAATAGGACAAAAAATTGCTTTTAGTCTTTCAATGTTTCGATCAGTTGAGGCAACAATTCTACATCTTTGTAAAAGAAAATGAATTCCCAAAAAATATAAATATTATTATTTTTAATGTTTTTCTGTTAAAACATTATCACAAACTACCACGTCTTGTTATATGCTAGTTTTTTAAAAATTAATTTGATTATCTTTATGTCAGAGACTCTCAAAAAAGACCACTTGTTTAACAAAACCACCATTTTGTCTTAATACATCAGCCGCTTTTGTATGAGGGCTCCTCTATGAATATAAGTTGCTTTTATTATAACAAGTACCATCCAATACATACTTAGCTCGTACGTGCGGCGCATAAATATGCTCTGTTTAAAGAACCGCCAGAAAAGTTTACTGATACTTTATTTGATAACTAGCGGTCGTGGCTTTAAAACTAAATCTAAATGTTCATTATATATACTTTACAAGGTTCTTAATATATTCTATTTGAATACTCTTCGAACTAGAACGGCGTTTGCTGTGGTTTTACGCCCACCACACTCGAGCGAAAGAACAATATTTGCGCGGCATTAACCCCAAGCTTATTTCGCAAATAGATGGCTGAAACGCCTCGTCAGCGCTTGCGGAAAGCTCGCGACAAATTTCAAAGCGTATGTTCACGTACCAGTCATTTGAGTGTCAATATTTGCTTCAGGGCCAGCCAGATCTTCTATTTATACGCAACGTCTGCGTTTTCCTTGCCAAAATGAAGAAAACAACGCGACCTTATAAGTTTCCGTAAGTTCCAATGCAAACTCGATCGCAATTTCTATCGACATTTAGAGCAGTTCGCTGGGCCTTTATTTGCGGTATGACGCACGCGTGTAATTAGGTTCCCTTAATTAGTGTAGCAGATCTCTGTAATGCAGCGCTCGCCTAGAAAACCTTAGCTTATGATATCTCAAAAGCGTAATTAAATTTATAGTTCTGACGTACACAGCACGTATGTCCTTGTTGTTACACGGCATTAATGAACTACGGACTGAGCTGTAATTAACCTTCATTAAAATAACAAAGTAATATTTAAATTAATTTAGCTCTGTATATAATATTTTGTTTACTTCTGTCTACACTGTTGCAAAAAATGTTAGATAATTAAACATCTACATAAAGCTTAGAAATAATCACAGTAATCAATTTTAGGTAAAAATTAGAGTACCAAATTGAAGAAACAAAACAAAAAATAATTTGCATTTACCAGTAAATACCTGTAGTACTTAAAAATTAAAAAGATTATATTTTGGTAATTACAAATTATATATGGTAAGTCGCCCGTGTGTAACCTCGACTACGCAAAGGATAAACAATCTAAATAACAATTTGCTGCTTTTAAAGGCAAGGTTTTTGTTTGTTACGTTTGTTTTGTTTATTACATTTCTGCACTTGATATTTATCAACTTATAAAAAGTGACATTTCAGTTACTATTTTTGAGCTCAGGCCTCTAACAAGATAAACTCCGCTCTCTTTCGTATTACCGTTACCTTACTGTATTAAATTATTAAAACAAAATACAATTTTCTGTTTAGAACTCTGTTGAATGACTATCGGTATCTACAAAAGTTAGTTCAGGTTAATTCGTATTTGCCGAAGGAAACAAAAACTTCCCCACATGTAGGAGATTTATCACGGCTCTCGTTGAAAGGCATAACACAGAATATGCAAATATCAATGAAGTTGCGAGGAAATTCCTCGGAAACTCGGAGGAACGTGTAATCGTTTAAGAGGAAAAGCCTGACAAATTGTCTCAGGTAAGGTCGGCCCATTTATAACACTCCGGGAAATGTCACCCCCGCTCACTGCAAAACATGGGGAAAAGTCACTCAACCATCCGCTGCTCCCGAGCCATTCATCTCGAGGCACATTTACAGACAAATAAGCAGCTGTAGGAGCCCTCGAGCGATTTTATCCTCCCACAGACTGCACAAGCCACCTCGAAGCACTCAAAACAAGAGCCATTGTGCAGTATCAAAGGGCGCCAAGGCCGCCTGAAATAACAGGCGCCATTTTAAGGGCAAGGGCGCCCGTCGCGCGGCGCGGGCTTAATTTCAAGTGTAGTTCATGGGACGGCCGGAAAATGCCGGCTCTCGGGGAGATCGCCGAGCATTAGGGAATTCCTGGAGGAATCGCGGCTGTTTGAATTGCTGAAGCCGAAATAAGGCGGCGGGACGTGTGTGAGCAAGTTTATGCCGGCAAAGTTATTTGCTTTGCAGACTCTGTGATACAGCCTCGTAAAACAGACCTGTGTGACAATACAAACATTCATTTTGCTACTAATAAAGCCTAGTATTGCGACGCTGACGCACAACATAAATTTTAATTACATTTACACAAACTTGCACGTATATTTGTTGGCTTGTCTACGCCATTTTGTTACTATGTTCTACTATATCTAACTCCTATAATTGTGCAGCATAAAATACATAAAATAAATTAAACATAAGACAAATACCTAAAAAGCATAAAAGTAAAAAGTATATTAAAAGTTTACTGTAGAAACCATCGCTGCATATCTTCCACTTAAAATAGATAGAAAATTTAAAGTTAATTGTTAGCATGGTTCAGTTTGAGGCACGGGTTTCAGTGCTGACGAGCCCGGGTTCATTTCCAGAGCACTCTGTTGCCTGACGGGTGGTCTACACAGTCACTTGAAATAATTAAGTATCTGTGTTCAATTCGAACAAGAGGTAGTAATAGTGGTCGTTTAAGATGCGGTGCTTACCGCATCGCACCAAAATGATACGAGACTACCGGGCAGAGAGAACGAACATAAGAGAGCTTTAACCTCTCAGTTCGCAGGCCCTACTTCCGTACAGAACCATTATTATTAAAATTTAATGTTATGTCTTCAAGATAAAGTTGTCACCCTTCAGACACATAAATTTTGGAAATAGTTGCAGTTAACGGCAAGAATAAACAAAAAAATAATATAAATAAAAAAACAGATCTTTGAAATGTAGGAGTGGTAAAAGTTTTATTTACGCACATAACTAAGTACTAGTAGATTATTAAATATAGAAATTAAAAAATATGATTAACATATAGAATAATAAAAATAATATAATATACAAAAAGGATGTCCGGATGTAGAAAAAGTAAAAAGTAAAACATAAATCGTCATTGGATCGAAGAACCACAACGGAGCAAATAACTTTAATTTTTACCACGTTTTAACTTTACTGAAAATATGTCTCTAATTTTTTTCAATGTGGAAAATTACAATTTTACTAAAATACGATTGAGTACAGGAAAAGTGTTCCATGATAATGAAAAAAAAAGGAGACCGAACAGAAAACATTAATAAAATCAAACAACAGATAATGCAAAAGCCAAATATTTTTATCAAAAATGACCCAAAAAACTCTCAATCAAAAAATGTTTACTATATTTGATAATGAAAAAGATATGGGACCAAACAAAGTTCCAAATCCATCAGCTACTGAATGGCCACTATATTCTGCTGACACAAAACTTTGTGATTACTCTTATAGGGTTATACCGTCCTATTGTCAAAGAGAGAACCATGTGAACTCTGATTTCAATTTCAGAAGAGAAAAGCAGAAAATCATTCACTACTCTTTGAACAATTTGGCAGTTGTGATCAGAAGGAAAGGAAGAAAATTTTAAAATGTTTTAACTTTGTAAAATGTTTACTTGATTAAAATATATTTTACAGTTTTGTTGCAACATTTTTCCCTGATGACATAGACTTCTAAATAAACCTGCCTATATTCAAGTTATTATTAATTAAGCTATACATAATTTTGGAAAATTCGTAAAATAGATAAAAACAGTGGAAATGACAATGATTGAAGTTTATCAAAAGACGTGATAAAAAATTGTTTTATGTCGGTTAAAACAAACTTCAAAAAGAGCTCTTAATGTGAAAATTACACGCACGTATTCCTTAGGTCCTTGAAGTACGAAAGGGATATCAACTACCTCATAAGAAATTTGCTATACGTGCAATATCAAGGATAAAAGAAAAACGTTTTATCTCGTAGAATTCTTGGAAAACCTTGAAACAGTCGATGGATACAACGATGACGGAATAAAATATCCAAAGAGACTTGAAAATAGTGATCTGGAACATATGAGGTTTGGCAACGAAAAAGAACAAAGTGTAAATATCAATATCGTAATATTAAGTCAAACAAAACGTGATAGTATAGGCTAATATATATATGGAATCCTTACAAAATAATAAGACTAAAAGAAAATACTTTATATCTGCTTCCCAGAAATCGTCAAAATAGTCAACTGAAAACAAATAGTTAGAATATATATTAAAAAAATACTTAAAAATAGGAATCTAGAACATAAAGGTTTAGAAATAAGAAATAAGGAAGTAGCTATATAAATTAAAACACTAAATATCAATGTCGTGGCACCAAGGCACATTTTTTACATATATAAAGTAGAATATCTAAACACGCACAAGACAAAAGGGGTTTTCCAGCACCTATAAAAATAAATTAAATCGATATAAACGTAAAAAAAGTGGATGATAATAGATTAAAATCAGAATGAAAATTAAAGGACAATAATAGAAGTATACGCAACAAATTACGGCATATGTGCCGAAAAAAAACAAACTTATTAAACAAAGAAATAGAAAAATCAACAATAACACTATTATAGAAGATCTAAAGAGAAAAGCAAAAATAGGCGAATGACTAAAAAAATTAAACAACCTATAAGAAATGCATAGATTGATGACAACAAATACGTCCTCTCAATATAAAAATACTTTAAAAATAAAGCTCAAATCAATTATTGGCCTGATAATTGCCAAAGGAAAAATACTGGAAGAAGTAGCAGGTAGAAGAACAAAAAGCTCCATTTACAAAATGAAACTATTAAGACAAGAACATAACGGAAAATATATGAAACAAAACTACGATACCATCGTCAGCCAAGAATACGCGCTCAGGAAGAATGCAGAACAGTTGCTGTCTTGATTGTGCGGCCGCAGGATATCATTCAAAATATTGTGCCCAAAATTGTACGAAGTAGAATTACAAATATTGTACACGAAATATCGGTATGATATTTCAATAGTGCCAACCTTCAAAAGATTACAGTTACAAATGATGCTGAACGCATTGGACGTCCAAATGAGGCAGTTATCCCAGGAAATATTTAAAAAAAAACTAAAAATCATTTTGAACAACCGCAAATTGAAATTGAGAGAGACAGCTGATACTCTGAGAATATCAGAAGATAGTGCTTTCACTATTATACACGAATATTTGGGTATGAGAAAGCTGTTTCCGAAACGGGTGTCGTGTTTGCTCACACCGGAACAAAAACGACAACGAATTGATGATTCAGAGCGCTGTTTGGGCACATTTATGCTGAGTAAGTCGGAGTTTTTGAGTTAATAAATGACAATGGATGAAACATGGATCCACCATTTCACTCCGTAATCAAATCGGCAGTCTGCTGAGTGGAAAGCAGCCGGTGAAAGCCGTCCGAAGCGACCAAAGACGCAGCAATCAGCTGGCAAGGTTATGGCCTTTCTATTTTGGGATGCACACGGCATAATATTCATCGACTATATGGAACATGAAAAAACAATCAACAGCAACTATTATATTGAGTTGTTGGAGCGTTTGAAGGCCGAAATCGCAACAAGGATCGCACTTAGTAAAGAAAAAAATTTTGTTTTACCAAGCCAACGCACCGTGTCACAAGTTACTCAAAACAATGGCAAAAATGCACCAATTGGGCTTCGAATTGCTTCCACACCCACCGTATAGTCCAGATCTGGCCCCCAGCGATTACCACCTCTTTGCCGAACTCAAAAAGATGCTCCGCGGCAAGAGATTTGGCTCGGATGAGGTTGTCATCACGGAAGCCTATTTTGAAGGCAAAGATAAATCGTTCTACAAGGGCGGCACCAAAAAGTTAGAGAAGCAGAGGCATAATTGTATCGCCGCCAAAAGAGACTATTTTGATGAATAAAGAAGAATTTTTGCACAAAAATGTTGTTTTATTGCTTAGGCCCGGGACTTATTCAATGATGTACGAGGCGCATTCATAAAGTAAGGGCCGTTTGCATGTATATAAATAGTGGCGCTTCGAAGCACAGTTTTACCACTGCAGCGCCATCTACTGACTCATTGCGAAGCTACAGCGTCATTTGTTTTGATTCTGAAATTGTATTGTTGTCAGTGAATGCAAAGAACAATGGCCGCGAAAATCGTTGATCCCGCCAAGTGTGAAGTGCGTTCTGTGATTCGTTTCTTATGTGCAAAAGGATCGTCGGCTGCTGAAATTCATCGGGAGTTATGCCTGGTTTACGGACCTACAGTTATGAGTGAAGGAAAGGTTAGACAATGGTGCCGTTATTTTACAAATGGCCGAACAAATGTCCATGACGAAGAGCGGAGTGGCAGGCCCAGTATCCAGACTGATGAAATCGTTTCACAAGTGGACCAAGCACTGCGATCTGATCGTCGATTGACGATTAGTGGCCTGGCTGACAAATTTCCTCAACTTGGACGCACTACTGTTTACAATATTGTCACAGAAAACCTCGCATACAGCAAATTGTGTGCAAGGTGGGTACCAAAATGCTCACCGACCACCACAAAGAGCAAAGAATGTCTAGTGGACGAAAGTTTTTGGCCCGTTATCAACAAAATGGAGATGATTTGTTTTCTCACATTGTTACTGGGGACGAGACGTGGGTATCCTACGCCAACCCAGAAACAAAACTGCAATCGATGCAGTGGCGACACTCATCCTCACCAAAACCGAAAAAGTTTAAACAAACTCAGTACACAAGTCGAAAATTGATGGCTACAGTTTTTTGGGACAAAGACGGTGTTCTTTTGGTTGATTTCATGGAACGTGGGACAACAATTACAGCTGACGTGTACTGCGAAACGCTCAAACACTTGAGACGTGCGATCAAAAACAAACGCCGCGGGAAACTGTCATTTGGCATAATCCTCCTCCACGATAACGCGCGTCCTCACACTGCTGCCAAAACCATTGAGAAAATTCACGATTTTCGTTGGGAACTTTTTGACCACCCACCGTACAGTCCCGACCTTGCACCTAGCGACTACTTCTTCTTCTTGCATTTTAAACGGTGGCTGGGTGGACAACGTTTTGAAACCGAAGACGGACTCAAAAAACGCCGTTGTCAACTGGTTCAACTCTCAGGCGGCAAGCTTCTATGCAGAGGGGGTTAAAGAAGCTGGTGCAGCGGTACGAAAAATGCTTAGAAGTGAACGGCGATTATGTAGAGAAGTAAAGTAAGATTGTACCTAACTAAATATGACAATAAAATTTGTTTCTTATGAGTACATTTTTTTCTGTGACCAAACGGCCCTTACTTTATGAATGCGCCTCGTATAACACGAACAAATAAAAATAAGCATAGACAAAGAGGTCAGAAAAGCAATAGCACAGATAGAAAAACAGCCACAGCGGTCCAATAACATAAAAATAAAACCCAAGAAGAAGCTATACAGCAAATAGATAACAAGTGCCAAATGGAAATTAAAAAAGATTATGTACAATGTAAGCAACAGGTTAAACAAATAGACAAAAACAGTTAAAGAACATGGAATCAAAAACTGTAATTAACATTAAAAATAGACAATCTCTTACTGAAAAAACATACACGGATAATTGTGAATGTTTTAAAAATCGATCTAAACATTTTCTTTGTTAAATTTAGAAATTTTTATTTTGATTGGTCGTCATTTTGAAGTTTAACAGAAGATTTCAAAACATTTTTTCCAACATCGTTTTTTAAAGATGCAACATCAAAGAAAGTTATATAGCAAATATTTACTTTTACAAGATTTACAACTTCCTCTTTTTGTATAGGCCAATATTTGTTCCGTATACATTTTAAGGTAATGTTTGTGAAAGTGTTAGACTGTTATTGCGTTGTGCTTGCAAACTACCGCTACGTTTTGTGTTATTCTGAGAACACCTGAGGGAGGCTAATTGTTTAGACATTGTGATTGAGGCAAGCCTTTGTAGTAAGCGACAGCTGAAAACGTTATTTCCAAGTACACACAAACCTCATGTAGAGTCGAGTATTGTGATTTTTAATAAAATATTGACTACCAGTACTTTATAAGCAACTAACTAATTCATGTTTAACAAAATTATTTTGATAAAAATGGTAAATTTGTAAGTCTTGTTTAATTATTTCTCTTTTATTGCACGTTACTTACAAAGAAATGCATTATCATCTTTGGTCTGCTGGTGGTCTTTGAAAACTCCATACAAAACAAAAAGTCTGCAGTTAAGATAAAAAATTATTAATTTGCTTGTAAATCTCGAATAAGTTGAAAATGGAATCAAAACTTGAATCTGTAATCAAAAAACAGAACATTGAATCTGGTAGCACTAAAATAAATTTTCTAGTACAAGTTTTTTATGCAAGAATAAAACATTCCAAAATATGAACATTATTTTTATTTATTTATTATTTTTATTTGACTTCTCTACGTAGCAAATGAATTTGTAAGCTAATTAATAATTTATAAGTAAATTTTTGTGCCTACTATGCTCAGCACGTAATTAAATTACAAACTTAGAAATTTCGTCACTTTTTACATATTTGTTAATCGTCGTAGTATTATCAGTTCTATTGCTGCTACATTATCTTTAATAATTTCCTATTTTTTTAAGAAACCAGCTGTCAGAAGTGCTATGTTTTAAAATACTATTATTGTATTGCTAGTATTAGAATGTGTTTTTATCTCATTTGCGAGTTGAAGGTCTTGCAGAGTGGAATTAATACCAATGCGATCAGTTTTACGCATATTTCGCCATGGACCCGAGAATGATCTGATTTTGCTTATAATATTCTTAGTATCAATTCATCCGTTACCACTTTGATGCTTTAGATCATCTACATCTAAAAGAAATCCTTGGTGTCGCGATGGATAGAGATGAACAGGAAATTGATGATAAAATATTAACAGCAGTGAATCTTTCCCAAAAAGTGTCAGTATATGTGAAATTACATGAAATCGGGTCTAATAGAAAACATTGTAGTGTAAGAGTTGTGAAAATTTAAGCAGTCACTTTATAAAATAAAAAATGGGACATGCCAAAAAAATTTGAAATATATTTTTTTTATTCTAGAGAAAAGAAATAATGCCATCCTGTGCGCAAAAGAGAAAATCAAGTTAGTTTACGGTAGCAGCCAAAGAAACATCACAATTTTTAGGTCTACTGTTGGTCAGTTACTATCACAATCTTCCTAAAGAAAACAATTATTGCTCAACAGCAGGAGGGTTTTGGATTAAAATCTTTAAAGAATTATCGTATGCGACGCTTTGGAGCAACCCCAGAATTAAACTCCGTAGGTCCATATTGGCTTCAAAATCTCCTTATACAGTAAGACCTTGTTTGATAAAGAGAGTTGTGAATGTCGTCTAAGTAACCATGTCGTGTACATGCCAAGGTATTTCACTTTATTTTTAATTGGGATTGTGTTATTATTAATGCTGGTTTGCGCACATTCAGCACGTTTCGTGGTGAAGGTTACTTGTGCTGATTTGTCGGTATTAACCGCAATTCTCCACTTACCGAACCAGTTTTGTAGCAAGTCAAGATCTTGGAGATGTACTCCTAATTCAGGAGACTGCCAGGATGACGGTGTGGTTGGCATCTGATGTGTGAAGCAAATGTAGCAACGGTCCTAGAACGCTGCCCTGTGGAGCTCCAGAGATGATCTGATGAATATTTGATACTGCATTATTCATTTTGACTTGACAGGTATGACTTGAGTAGAAAGTACAGTTGACTCGGAAAGTGCAATTTAAGTTTGTATAACAAACCGCTAAGCCATACTTTATCAAAGATTTGTTTTATATCCAGAACGACCGCTGGGAACACAGTCTTATTCTCAATACTTTCCATTATGTCTGTAATAATTCGGCAATTTTAGTGTAGGGTGGAGTGGCGTTTACGGAATCCAAATTGGTGCCATGGGATGAATTGATCTACGTTTACAGCTTCCTTAAGGCGCTTGAGTAGGAGTTGTTGAAGAATTTTGGAAAGGAGGGGTAGGAGGCTTATTGGTCTGTAGGATTGTGGTTGGCTAGGCGGTTTACCAGGCTTAGCAATCATTACTATCTGGACACGTTTCCATAGCATAGGGAAAGTATGTTATTATATATTGTGGTGAGCAGTATGAAGTTATGGTGTTTTAAATACGTCAGTTAAGTGTTTCGCAAAAGTGTTGACTTTATCGGTATTGGATCTGGCAAAGGCATTTTCGGGCTTTTTGATATGATGAATCATTACAGTTTCCGCTTGAATTTTGTTGTTGCCTTCCATATAATATTGTCATCAGAAGAAAGCTTAGTAATGTATTGCCTGAATGTTTCATTGCAAGCCTCCGCTAGTGCATTTTGTAGTACATGCGTTAGTCTATTGTAATAGGATTTGTCCCATTTATCTCTACTTCTCTGCTATTATTTACGTGACCTCCGTTTCTCAGCAGTGAGATTTCGCAAGTGCTGGAGAATGTTGTTTGTTGCGGGTAATTCTTTTGATACAGGAGTGGATTGGCATACAGCTTGTTATACACCTGAAAAATGTGGAACGTTTCGCAATTTTGCGTGTCATCCTTGCGCAGGGGCCATACTAATCTTCTCTGTATCGTTCCAATTTTAGTATATGTATCGACAAAGCGAGTACGTTTAATACTTTTAAATTATTAAAACGGTACTTTCATTTAGCAGACAACAAACAATTAAAAATCTCCAAAATTACATATAATGCTAAACGAAAGGTTCCGACAGTTTAGGCATTCATAAAGCAATGGTTTCATAGCATGAACAAAATCCCGCAAACATGTTCTTAAAAAATAATGCTATTTCCTTTTATTTTAAAATATACAGGGTGGTATCCAAAAGTAGTAGGACTGATTTTTTTTAAAAAAAATATTGAACATTTTGGTACATCAACTTAATACTCTTCAAAATAGGCCCCTTGGGCATCCACACACTTCTGGTAGTGCTGTTCAGCGCCCTCGTCGTTGTCGCTTGGACTGCTTCCACCGAGTTGAAACGATACCCCTTGAGCTGCCTCTTGATTCGGTTGAACAGGAAGAAGTCCGGGGGTGCCACATTAGGGTTGTAGGGAAATGAGGCAACGTGGAAACGCCGAATTTGGCCAAGAGATCCCTCACAATCCACGCGCCGTGGTACTTTTCTTATCGACAAATCCTCTGTGATGATGCGTTGAACTGTCCCGTACGAAAGATTCAGCTCATCACTAATTAATTTAATGCCCAACCGTCGGTCAGAGTTCAAGAGTTGCTTAACTTTCAGCACATTGTCGTCCGTTCTCGAGGTTGACGGACGCCCGGCGTGTTGGTCGTCCTCGACGAGCTCCCTCCCCTCCCGAAACAACTTGTGCCACTCAAATATCGAGGAACGACTGATGGTATCCTTCTTGTAGGCCTGCGTAAGCATGTCCTTGGTTTCGGTCGCTGATTTTCCAAGTTTGTAGCAAAACTTGATGGCGTACCGCTGCTCCAAATTTCGCTCCATCGCAACTGACGACGAGGCGTCACAACAGGAGGTCACTAAAACAGTGGTCCACACTCAACTAACGCACGCAGGCGACTGCCGCAGGTCTAAACCTGTCCCAAGGCCCCCCTCCATAACATCCGGCCTTGCAGACCCCCCCTCTATCGCTCCGCGCGCGCGGAACGAAACAGTCCTACTACTTCTCGATACAACCCTGTAGATGCTGCAGGGTAGTGATGGTTATCCATACAACATAAAACATTGTGCCAAGTCTGCAGGAGATAACAGGACACAGTTAGGTACATGTGTTGTGAAAAATATGATGTACATAACTGAATAAGTAGGACAATCCGTGGAAATAAAAATAATGTGTCTTCTGGCACCATTCAATGCTGCATTGCACGGTTACACCATTTCAAAATATTCCGAGTCACAAGAGGACATGAAAAAATAGTCATACAGACATGTCTCATCAAGAAGTTCAACGAAGGAATAGGCAGTGTTAATCCTTGAATTGTCTTTACACAACTTACCCCACAATGCATTGAATTAGTCTGTTGTCGCCATAATTGTTTCTATTAAAATGAAAACCGTAAACGCATAATCTATTTTTGATTTTGTTAAAAAATAGAACGAAAAAGAAGAGAAAATCCTATAGCAAGATTTATAGAAAAAATTTCAAAAAAGTGTTGCATATGCTAGGAAATTACTGAATTAAAATGTTATAAATCCACTAAAGAATCCCTCTTTGAATACGTATGGTTGATGTTTGGTTCCAGTATGGATTACTTGATTACCTTAGTATCTTGCTCATTCAGTCCAATCCCCTTAAGTATCTCAATAAGTTTATTATGTGGTATATTACAAAATGCCTTTTGATAATTAATAAAACAGGCAAAAACATCTCAATTAACATCTCCGGGGCGTTGCATAAGAACCTGAACACTAAATAGAGGTCCCATATGTCTAACGCATTTCGAAATGCAAACTGTGTGCAGCTAATATGTTTCTCGCATTGCCTAAAAATTCTCTGATGTATTTTATACAGGAAGAGTTTCAGGAGGTGACTCATAAGGCTAATGGTACGATAATTGTTTTAGTATTTAGCTTTTTGTTTCTTCGCTACCTCTCCTGAAGAACGTCAATTGCATTTCATACTTCGTCTATTGTAATTGGTAAACTGTCTAACCAGTTCAGAACTGGAGGGTGTTCCGGTTTATTGTCCTTATATATTCCTCCCATATGTTCATCTGGTTCATACTGGTGATTTTTTTATGTTTATTATATAATATTCCCCCAGTTGTATTGGATTTATATATTTCAGCGACTTGTCTGCTTTCTTATACATGTTAATTTTTTTTTATTATTTGTTGCTTATTTACAATTTACTCTCGCACGAGTAATAAGTAAATTGTTTATAATTTATAATTTTATAACATGTCATTGGGAGGATCCGGCCAGCGCCTTACTCCCCGTAGGCTAAACACTAAGTTATTCTGGGTAGTTACACTGGAAGGTCTTGTGGCCAATTTCGTTTTAATCGTCTGGTGATGGTTAGCTGGTTAGAGAGCTGTTCTATTAGCTGGTTTTTATGCCCTGCCAGGTGGTTCGTGTATGTTCGAGCAAGCTTCTGTATCTCTGAGGCTACGTATGGAATTCCTAGGTCTGTGTGAAGGGTTTCGTTAGAGTTGTACCATGGGGCGTTGGCTATTTTGCGAAGGATGTTTGATTGGCTTCGTTGCACGATCTTTGTGTGGGAGACTTTAGTGCATCCCCACAACTGTATACCATAGGTCCAGATGGGCTTTATCATGCTGTTATATAACAGTAGTTTGTTTGACAGTGAGAGTTGGGAGCGTCTGTCAAGGAGCCAGTGCATTTGTTTAATTTTAAGGTCTATTTGTTTTCGTTTGGCTTTGATGTGGGTGCTCCAGGTGAGCTTATGGTCTAGGTGTAGTCCAAGATATTTGATGTCCGTCTTTTGAGGTATCGGAGTATTGTTGATGTTGTTTAGTGGGCTTGCAATACGTCTATTTGTGAAAGTGATTTGCGAGGATTTGTCGCTATTGACTGTAATTCTCCATTTGTTGAACCAGTTTTGCAAGATGTCTAAGTGTGTTTGTAGATGGGCTGCTGCAGTTGTTGGGTTTTCGTCTATTGAAAGGATAGCTGTATCATCGGCGAACATTGCAAGTACAGTATCGTCAGTTGAAGGCGTGTCGGAAGTATATAGGAGATACAGCAGCGGTCCCAGTACGCTACCTTGCGGTACTCCAGATGTAATTTCGTGGTATTCGGAAGTTGTGTTATTTACTTTAACTTGGAAAGTCCTCTGGGTTAGATATGATTTTAGTATAAGGTACAGCTGATTTGGAAAAAAGAGTTTTATTTTGTATAATAGACCCGTGTGCCATACTTTGTCGAAAGCCTGTTTTATATCTAGGCATACAGTTATGCAGACGCGCTTGGTTTCTAGAGTCTCCATAATGCTGTTAATGTTAAATAAATTAAATTTTTGTTTCAATACAATTTCTTCACATACTTTTTGTACCACCGTTCCTTTGTTATTTTTATTTAATTTTTTATCTGTATTTAAATTATGTTGTCTGTGATCCACCCTTTATCTTCTCGTTTTTATCAGACAGTTATTCGTCGCTAATTTCATTAAGAATGTGTGTCATTTTCTGTAGTTTTCATCTGTGTCGTTCGTTGTTTCTATTGATTTGCGTTTTTCCTCCAACAGTTCCGTCATCGTTTTCCTTGTTTCTTCTTGTTTCAACTTCTTTATAAGCCACCGCCTCTTCGACGTTTTTTCATGACTTTCTTGAGCTTAGTTCTAAATCTTCTAACTAGTGGGCAGTGCTTCGACAAAATGTCCGCATCCAGATACGTTTTTACTGACACACAAATAATGGGGAATCGTTTGTTGGTAAGCATGTAATAGATCTATGTTTAAGTTTGAAAATGTATTTAATATTACGAGTTCCTCTTCTTCTGCAAACACTATAAGTCTATCGCCTCGTTCGTTTTTTGTGCCCAAACCGGGTTTACCAACAATTTCACCATGCTTTCCTTTCCTCATCTTGGCGTTCAAGTCTCGCATGACTATTGTTATATCATATTTATTAAATTAATTTGATATGTCTGTAGCTACCTTAAAAAACTGTTCTACATTTTCTTCTGGTCTGTCAGCAGTAGATATTTAATCTTGACTGGAGCACTTTTTAGTTGTATGACTAGCATTTGTTCTGACGTATTTTTGTAGTTTTCGAAATAACACCGTTCTTACTTCATGTAATATATATGTTAATTTTCCTTTTTCATTAGTGGATTGAAACAATTAAAGTGATCTGCGACAATCTTTGATGCTAATACCTTGAATTCAAGTTAACGTTATAAATTTTTATAATTCAAAATCTACTCTTCAGGTTGCGTCTCTTGATATATAACTCTATATTGCATCAACAAATCTTACTTTAAAAATTATTAATTAGCATGTGTAGAAATAGAACAAATGTAAATCTTGTTTATGCATTCCAAAAAAATTATGTATTTAGGTTTGTATTAAAAGTTGATTTGTTTATTAAAAACTAAAAGTTAGTAGTGTTTCGTTGCTTCGTAAGTAATTACATAATCGCATTTTTTGCCAACGTAACATTTTCCCATGTAGTTCTTTAATGGAAACAAATGTAATCCAATAATAAAGTAAATTTTTTTATTGATAAACAGTTGCACGAATTTTATTAATTTTTTTCTATTAATAAATGAGCCTACGTTCTAATATTTTATTCGTATTTGTCTGCATTAATAATAATGATAATAATTACACTAATCGCATGACTTCAAGTTAATACGACAAAACTTCCCGATAGGTTATTTACGTTCTAGTAATGTAAGTACGCTATTACTCATATAGATGATGAACGCTTCGTGCACTATAGGATTAGCGCATTTGAAAGTTGGTTTTGAACTTCACTAGAATTGTAACAATTAGTTAAAGAATTTTTATGTGTTTAAGCCTACTATTTACCAATATTGTTATTAACTTTTTTACAGAAATGTGTCATAATGTCCGGTTTAGTATGAACTGCATTACGCTCGGTAACTAAGAAAAAAAATTATTGGCCATTTCTAACTTCAGACGCCTGAAATTTATTCTACCGCATAATGGTGATCCTAATGGACCTATTACAAATGCAAATTCAGTTAAACTTGTAGAAAATTTGTTGCCACGCACACCGGTGAAATATTTTGATAAACATCATAAGCTTCTGTTTGATTAGCAAGGTAAATATACAAATTACCTTTTGTTTTATTTGCACAAAGCTTGAGGAAAAGCAAACCCAACGGAAAAAGCGACCTGTACACACAACAAATATGATTATCAAGCCATTAATTGACAAAAAGAGAAAATTGATTTACCGAAGTTATATAAATAAAGCAATTTGTTAATATATTGAAAAAGTAACGGTTACGTCAAATATTTTGTAAATTATTTCTTGTACTGAAAAATGAAAACCAAGAATCCATAGTTCAAAAATTAATGTATCATACAAACTTCACATAATATAGGAAGTTTTTAAGTTTAGAAATTTAGATATTTATACTATAAAACTGGACTTTTACATTGGTACCTTTATATGATAATTATGGTGATTTTAAGACAACAGCCAACAAAACTCTAGATGACGAAAAGTGGCAGCCACATGATAGCAAATTATTACCGAAATCTCCATCAAGACTATTTCAGCAGAAACAGAACAATATCAATGCCCAAAGAAGAATTTGAAGAAAATAAAAATAGAAAGAGCAAAATAAAAATGTAAAAAGTTTTAACAAAGACAAAATATTTGCTTTTGTTCAATTATACCATTTTGTAGGAAATTTTGGACACAAATAGAAATACAAAAAAAGGAGCCAGACCTACTGCCAAAATGTAATGAAAAATAATAGTTAAAGTTAAATATAACAGTAGAATTAACAAGCAAAATTCAGCCCAAAAGTATAAAAAAAGAAATTGAGTTTGGCATATTATCCTCAGGATAGACAAAACAATTATTATTACCTAGAATTGCCCAAGAAGAAAAATACAGTTTTTATTATTGTGGTGTTCTAAACCAACTAACTAAAAAAAATAATACACCACAAAGAATCGTACAAAATAGTGTAAATTCTAAATTAAATAAATGAACTCAAATTATGTGGACATCAATTACAAATGAAAAAACTTTTAATATCAAATTAACGCTGAAACTTTTTAATTATTTACAAAAGCCACAAATTTTTCTTGTTTTCGTCACAGTACTTCTTTAAGTTAGTCACACTGACTTCTACGCTTGCTTAAATTTGATACTACTGTGGTTACGTTCTTGAAGTTTAATCCTCGTCATTTTTCTTGCTTTTTTTTCTTGGAAACTGCCTCCCAGGCATTTAAAAATGTTTGGCGTTTTGCCTCAAAACTCCAATGGTATTATTGATTGTAATGCCCACTTAGCGCGCATGTGAAGATAGACTATGGTGCCTTGTGATGGCACCAGATGGTACAGAAGGAAAAGTAGTTAGTCACTCGTGCAGTGGTTACAGTGCAGTTGTGAACAAAGTAAAACCGTGACAGCTGAAAATCATGGCTAAGATTGGAGGATACGGCTTTTTTGTATGAAAGAAGTGATTGCTTTGAACATCCATACGGTTAGCCGTGCGTGAAAACGCAGTACCGACTCGCGGAACTGTTTCTTTTTTGAATATTGGAGTTCAAAAACGGCAAGGACTGTGACGTGAAATGCAAAATCAAAGAACCCCAAACAAGTGCACACAAGCCACACATTCAATCTATGTGCAATTTGATAATGGCAAACAAGCGAAAAACATTCGCCACATTCAGAATTTTGCATACCATCATTCACGAAGATTTAAGGAAGCATAGATTTGAATATGTTGCTTAAGTGTTTGGTCACAGTAGACAAATTCCGATACCAGACGCCGAAAAAGAAACGCCCGCCGAAAATGGCGGCACATTGGAAGTTTTTGCTTCAAGAAGTTGTGACAGATAGTTTATTCCATAACAAATGATGATTGTCTCTTGAATATTCTACTGTTATCATGGTGATCCTCTCGTAAAACGATTACCAATAAGCGACACTGAAGCGACTGAAGCAACTTCGTAGATGTATTCGAAATCGAGGCACGGAGCGTTGATTTAACATTGGAGTGCATGCCCACATGTCAGTTGTCTTTCAGGCTCTCGGATAGACCGTATTGCAGCCTCACGCCCCATATTTACCGGATCTTGCGTCGAGTGATTATGCTCAGTTTGACGCAAGAGAGACTGTGCGCGGCAGGAAGTTCTGTTCTCAAGTGGCGCCGTGTTATACTCAAAGATTTAATAGCAGCAACTCATAGAAACTGTCAGAACGATGGAAAAAGCATATATAGATAAGGAAAATATCTCTGTGTATTTGTTTTTCCCCAATGACCAATTAGTAGGAAGAAAACTGTAGCGTCTAAGTCAAATTTTCATTTTACAATCATGCCAATGCTTAACATATACTAAATAATTTTATGCATGACGCGTCTTTTTAGACCATTCTTCGTATGTTGTCTGTCTATATTGGTAACTATCTTCTTTTGCGAGAATCATTACTAAGTGAAACGATTTGAAATTTAAATTTATTATTCCAATTATATATAGTTTTTTGAAAACACACTTTGCAACTTTGCAAGTTGTCATGATGCATATATTATGGCTCTAATTTTTTTTTTCTGGTTAAATTCATTTTTGCTACAAAGCACCCATTTTGAAATTACTATTGCAGTTATCAAAAATATATTTAAATTATCGAAGTAGACAGGAATAAACATTTATTTCAATATACGTTTGACTGCCTTCTTGAGCTTAATTTACACTTCGTGTTACCACTATGTGAATCTTGATTATCGATTTTTTTACAATATGGAAGCACGTGAAAAATTGAGTTTAATAAGCCCTTGCATTACTTTACATTGGAACTAAGCCTAATTGAAATAAAAATCAAAATATTTTTACACGCAATTTGTAAATATTTAATTTTGGAAGTAGAATTTTTTTCCTGAAGAAAATACAAAATATTGGAACAATCCGAGTTGTATTGCTGTCGGGGTATAAAGTGTGGACTTTGCAGTAACATTTCATGTATAATGTCAACATGCAATCATCCGTTTAACAAAGTTTCCCATAAATGTAACTCTATTTCAGCAGTTGCACGTCTGATGTTCTTTTTTCAGTTCTAAAACCCTTTCGTTTAAATGGTCTCAGAGGAAAAGGTCTAACGGAGTTAGATCGCGTGACAGTGATGGTCATTCGACGCTACCTTGCAATAAGATAGATATAGAATAGGATGGGTCCAACAGCCTTCTGCACTGCGACCATTAGGGTCTATCGTATACCCCTCTCTCAGGCTAGGCTTTTGACTAGCCCCCAGAATCTAGAAAAAAGGTCTTTTTTATAACTCTCTGGCTTTGGCTTTTCTTGGTTTCATCTTGTTGAAACCACCTTGTGTTCAAGTTCAATTCGCTGGTTTCATTAAAAAAAAACCACATATTTTAATGTCTCCTGATAACGTACACAATTAACAGTAACAATACTGCTAACTTTGTGTTCAAAAAAGTACGGACGAATGATTACTCTAGCCCAGAACATACACCAAGCAGTGATTCAGTGGATGTAATAATTTTTCGCGAATAACACGTGGATTTTCACTGCCCCAGATGCGGCAATGTTGACTATTCACAAAGCCGTTTAAAGAGAAATTAATTTCATGGCTTAATTTAAGTTTTTTGCAAAAATCGGCATCAACGGTTATGTTCTTTAAAATACAGATCAAAATGTACGGCGTTTCTGGTGGCTTTTGTATAGATACCAGCTGTACGAATATAAACTTCCAATATTCACAGAACGCAAACGGCGCACAATTCTAACCATAAGGTTCAATTTTGATCATCCTATGCATACTAAGTCTTAGTTTATGAATATAGCACCTCTTAGCTATTATAAATTTGATATCAAGAATTGATATATGTCCATTGTACCATTGAGCTTCAAATGAGAGGACCGCGTAGAGAATTTTTTTAATTATCTTCAGTTAGTTTAATGCATTCTTTTGAAAGTAATTATTATCACACGCTTCTTCATTACATAAATTAAAAATAAAAGGTGTCGATACGATCAACTGGTTTGTTTTTTTTTTAATGACATAATAGCATATTTACAATCTACTTCCAGAGGAAAGCAGTATTAAGTAAATGCGATAAATGTAATACAAAGTTTATAAGAGAAGCATTCACTAATGCTTTTCCTTTGGATGATTTCTTCTTCGTTATATTAAATCTTGAAGCCAGGTTCTGTGGTCTTCTTGTGTTTGGACCGCTTTCATATAACTGCTCTACCAGAGCGTTGTCGTGGTTGATTATTTGATTTTGGTATTTAATAACACTTCGCTCGATCTCTTCTTTGATGGTTGGAATTTTCAAATCGGTATGAAGTGTGAGATTACTGACATACCAAGGAGCATCTGCCAGGATTCTGAGAATTTTAGACTGAAACCTTTGTATGATTTCCAGGTTTGATGGTTTAGCACTCCCCCATAACTGAAGCCCGTAGGTCCAAATAGGTTTGATTATACATTTGTATAACAGAATTTTGTTATTTAACGACAGTTTTGATTTTCGTCCAAGAAGCCAATACATTTGTCGAAGTTTGATGTCCATTTGCTTACGTTTAGTCTTGATGTGGCTTTTCCATGTTAATCGTTGGTCTAGGGTTAGTCCCAGGTATTTCACTTCAGATTTCATAGGTACGGGTATTTTGTTGATTATTATAGGTAGACAGGTTGCTCGTCGATTAGTGAACGCGACTTGGACCGATTTAGCTTTGTTAATCTTCATTCTCCATTTATAATATCATTCCGTAAGTAGACCCAAATGGGTTTGTAGTTGTTCGGAAGCTGTTGTAGGATTTTCACTAGTGGATAGCACAGCAACATCATCGGCGAATGAGGCAATTGTAGTAGTATTTGTTTCAGGTAGGTCGGTGGTGTATATTAAAAATAGGAATGGTCCAAGGACGCTGCCTTGTGGGGCACCGGATTCTACAGCATGAAATAATTATGATTCAAAAACCAGACAAACCTCCACATGAAACAACATCTTATTGATCCATCAGCCTCTTACCTATCACAAGTATAGTATTTGAACGACTCCTTTTACGAAGACTCCATGAAGAACGTGACTTTCTGACACTGTTCCCCAACCACCAATTTGGATTTCGTGAACAACATTCAACAATCCAGCAGGTGCATAGAATAGTAAACATGATTGCTAAGAGTTTAAAAGAGAAGAAATTCTGTAATGCTGTATTTCTCGATATCCAACAGGCTTTTCATAAAGTGTGGCATCCTGGTCTCCTATACAAGTTAAAATCCTATTTATCTGATGGAAACTTCTCAGTAAAATACAACGGATGTCAATCTAACTGGTTTATGGGAGATTCTAAATTATTACGCATATGCTGCCGAGAACGACACACAACGCAATTAATACAGATAACTGGCATGTAATGGCAATCGTTCGGCGAACAACACAAACATATCCTGCAAACAACTTCACTTGTCAGTTATTACAGTAGCATGCGGTTTATGCGGCCGTTTGTCGCGCCCTTTTACGGACGTTCAAAAGCGCCGCTTCTGCTATCGGCGATCTTGTCAACGTCGGCCTGCTACATGATTGCCGGCGACTCCCCAAGTTAAGTAAACTTGCAGGGCATAATTACATCAAGCAATTAGCCGATGCCGCTGATGTTGGCGGTTAGGATCGTTTGCAAGGTACCGAACCATGAGCAAACAAATAAGTGAACTGTCGAGATTTATTGACCCATAACTCTCCCTGGGAAATTTAAAACACCAATTGGAATTAATAACGCAAGTTGTAAATGTGCATCAAGTAGTTGATATTGTCTATCAGGCAACAAGTTTTATGACTTGTCTGAGATTAGCAATTTAATATTATACATATTAAGGCAACTTCTAATGTACATTTTGTATGCGATAAAACATTTTAAATTAATTTTCAAGAAAATTGCTGCTGAGAGTGGGTGCAGCAGTGTAGTTTTACTAAACATTAATCCATAATCTACTTTAATGGGTAGTGTACACGCAGAGACTGAACAAATTGGACCATGTCATCAGTATTCAGTTCCTCACAACACAAATTATAAATAACGCGCAGTAAGATACATTTGCAAAAATATTACTTTTATGGAGTACATAACGGCAACCAATAATAAATGATAAATTCCTTTACGAGTGTAATCAAAGTAATAAATAATATCCAAACGTCTACATTAGTATGTTACCAGTTGTGCAAATTGGCTGGAAAAGTAATTAACTGACATTTAGAGGGTCTAATGGATTCAATTTTAAACTTCCTTTAAGAATAGGAACGTGTTTATCAACAGAACCGTGTCTGGGAACGACACCTAAATTCATTTCGTGAAAGCACAAATAAAATCAATTCAAATAGTGGAGCAATTCTGGCAACACAACAAAAAGACTTTGGACAAACAATTTCAAACCGAAAAGTGCTTGCTAATTTCATGTTTTTATCTTTTTTATTGGCGCAATTACATTAACAAGCACAGATGTTTCTAGTACACTAAATTTAAATTTCTAAGAAATCGCAGACGTGGATCTAATTTACTTTTAGTACAATAAAACTCGTGATATTTTAACTGGAGAATAATAAATTAACTGCTTATATTTAGCTCCCCATTTAAATAATGTATTTAAAATTCAAAAAATTAAAAACAGTAATAGCAAATTTTAACAAAAAAACAATACGCAAAACATTCAAAATATTCAGATGGAACCTTATAAATGATTTGCTAATTTACAAAGTTCTTCATGTATAATTTCTTCTTCGGGTGGCGTCTCCGTCGCGAAGGTTGGCAATCATAATTGCTGCTATGCCAATTTTTGAAACAGCCGATCTAAACAGTTGGTGTATGTTACAGTCAAACCATTTCTTAAATTTCGTAACCATGAGTGTCACCTTCTTCCAACACTTCTTTTAAATTGGATCTTTCCTTGTATTATTACTTAAAGCAAAAGGTATCTATCACCCCTCATGATGTGGCCAAGATATTGTAGTTCTCTTTCCTTGATGGTATTAATATTTTTTTCTTTTTGTATTCTTCTCATTATTCTGCATTCGTTACTCAATCCACCCTTGGTGTTTTTAACAATGTTCTGTATATCCATAATCCGAACGCTTCCAACCTTTTATCGTCCATTTTCCTTAGTGCCCATGTTTCCATTCCATAGAACAGCACTGATAGTACATAGCATCTGATTAATCTCATTTTCAGTTCAAGACTGAACTTTACTCATTTTGATAAAAGTTGACCTCGCCATTGCTATTCGTGTTTTTATTTCCTCTGAGCAGTTATTGGTGTTATTAATAATTCTACCTAAGTATTTGTATCTTTCTACTTTCTCTATTGGTTCGTTGTGTATATAGATTATTACCATTATTTTGCATTATTTTCAATATTACCATAAACTTAGTTTTTTTCTGTTTAGAGTTAATCCATATTCTTCATTTGCTTCCGTTACTTTATTTACCATTGTCTGCAACTCATCTAGCAGTACTGGCTAGCAGTACAGTGTCGTCAGCATATCGTATATTGTTGATAGATATTCCATTTACTTTGACACCGATTATTTCGTCTGCTTAAGCTTTTTTCATAATTTCTTCTGAATGTGCATTAAAAAGTATTGGCGACAACATACAGCTTGCCTCACTTCTCTTCTTATTTCTATTTGTTCTGTACATTTGTCTTCTACTTTCTGATAATAATACAGATTGGAGATGATTCTAATATCATTTGTGTCTACATTTTTTCTCTAGTACTTGAATAAGTTGATCATGTCGAACGATTTCTTATAATCTAAAAAACAAATGTACATCCATGCGATGTTGTATTTGAATATTTATTGCAAATAGTGCTTCCCTCGTTCCAAGTCCGGCTCTAAAGCCGATATCTTGTTCTAATTTTTTATATATTCTACGGTGTTCCATTTTTAGAAGGATTTTCAAGGTGTAGCTTCAGGGGTTATCCTGTCTTGTTTTGTCCTTTGTAATTACTTTGTATTTCATGACCAGGTTCTAACAACGCATTCTTGAAATTTTTCCATTTGTTGTTGGTTATATCTTGTTGGGTTGTTAATGCGTTTAGTTTCATACTTCTTAAATTATTGTTTATTTTATTCATTATTTCTTGTCTTATCTCTTGATTTTTAATTGTAATACGTTTTTCTTTTATTTGTTGTTTTACCTACTTGTGCTTTTAGTTTGATATTAATTTTAGCTATTGTGATCTGATGACACAGCAGTGCATGGGTAAGTTTTTACAGCTTTCATTATGTTTCTGTATCTTTCATTGATAAGAATATAATAAATCTGGTTTCTTATGATTTTATCCGGATTATCCTGAGGCGCTTTCCAAGTATATAAGTATATCAAATTTTTTGTGATTTTAACATTTCACCTGCTATTATTTTCAAAGATTGCCCATCGAATTAGTTGCTGGAATGTCAAACACTAAACAACTTTGTAAATTTCTAATCAATATAGACAGGTACAAAATAATAGCTTTAAATTTTATCTCGCTCCTTCTTTAATTATGCATTTTTTATAAGATCAAATCCATAATTAATAATTATTTGATAAATTTATTCTTTACATGGTTTCACAGTAACGATCACACGACCTGAGTGATCAGTTTATTGTGCAATAACAATTATTCTACTAACCAAATTGCTCGTCTAAGAATTTTTTTGTATATAAACCACAACAAAGTGTATATTGGTAAAACTAGGAATGCTTTCAAACGCTACGCACACATCACGCTAAGGTTGTTTAATTCTTTCGTAATAATTTTGTATAAATTTGCAAATGCGTTGGTCACTTACCTTGAAAAAGGTCTTGCCAACTTAACAAATAATTCTTTGAAGATCCAAATCAATTTTATATCACATGAGGAACAATAGGCAGAGCTTCAAACAACAATTTATTTCATCAAAAGTTTTAGTCGATACCGCCTAAGTACCAGTTGCATGTCAAGTTTTTTAGAAAGGGGTGCTTTTTTTGAAAAACTTGTGAAAAAATAATAACAATCTTACGAAACGATTTCTTATTCTAGCAGTTCATAATCGAGTATCTTACTCTATAAATAGTGGTTAAATTTTGATTACGTAGTAAAAATTTGGGATAAAGATCAAACCAAATTTTTAAATTTTTTAAACTCTCCAGACATTTGTTATAGTGGCCCTTATAAATTCAATTTGAAGTATCGTCCGAGATCCCATTCTTGCTCAATACACATCAATTTTATATAATAAATGCAATATGGTCTTCAACTTTGCATGTCGGAGCAAAAACGTGTATTTTATAAATGAGTAGTAGTTAGGAAGGGGGACGTCGGCGATCATCGCATAACATCTGTGAGTAGTTTAGATTCCGTTGCTATTGTTCAACGCCTTTCACGTCGACAGTTCAATGTTACGCGTTATGGGGCATCCTTGATTTTAACACAATCCTTTAAAATTTACTGGTCGTTCTCGTGCGACTTGAACTCCAGAATATGTTGAGAAAGTGAAGAGGCCGGTTTTCCATAATCCCTAATAATTACACCAGAGACTTTTCCGTAGTGCCAAAGTTGCAATTTGGTATGGTGTTTTGAAAGCAAAGATCGTTGGATTTTATCCTTACTAGGTAAATTTAGAATATCATGTTGACTTGGGTCCACAACTTTGACGATTATGGACCAACATAGAAAAATATGGTACTAACGAGATGGAGTCTACAGCTCACGCTGCAATGGCTCAGCACGTAATATAACGTTTCCGCGATGTTGTATGGCACTCCAGCTCACCAAACTTATCTGTTTGCGATTTCTTCCTTTGAAGTTACCTCAATTCGGAAGTCTACATTTAAAATCCTCGTACAGTAGACGAGTTGCATGTTACCATTTGTAAACAAATAGCAACTGTACCAGAAAATATGTTGGTGCAATACAAAACTTTGAATGGAGGCTCCGATAGTATGTGCAACAAGAAAGACGTCATCTTTTTCATATAATTTCTTGTAATTAAATAATCAACCCCAGCAGCAATAGATACTAGTCGATGCCAATATACACTCATAATCGGAGATTTTAATGCCAAGATCGGCGAAGGAATAGATTTAATCGAAAATAAGACCGGAATTTAAGGGTTAGAAAAAATAATGAACGTGGACAAACGCTCGTGAACTTCGCAAAACAGCAGAACTTATATGTAATGAATACCTTTTCAAAAAAAATAGTAGAAAATGGACTTGGGTTAGTCCTAACAGAGAATATAAAAATGAAATAGATTGCATAAAAAATTAACATCATTAAATAACATGGCACAAGGAGTAACCACAGAATCTTGCAAACTAAAATAGAAATAAACAAGACGTAAAAAGAAAGAAGCGAATAAACAAACCAAAGACAACACTAAAAACAAAACTTTTTAATGATAACCGGATACAATATGAACATGAATGAAACAATAACCCAGAGATCTCCGAGTTACAGAAATTGTTTTTGTACCACATCAACACAATTATAAACAAGTCCATGTTAGTTCATAAAGTGACTATAGCCCCAACAAAAAAGAAAGTGTAAAAACAAAAGAACTATTCAGTAACAGAAGAAACTGTTGAGACAAAGACACTAGAATACTATAGCATACACCAAAACAAATAAGACGTTGAATAAATCAATAAGAGGGCGTAAAAGAAGATAATTAGAAAAAAATTGAAAAAGTAATTGAAAAGAACAAGAATATGGAAAGCATAAGATCAGTAGGTAAATCAAATGTTACAGCAATTAAACATAGAGAAAGAAAAGAACTAAGATATAAAGAAGGGATATTAAGTACTACGGAGGCATACTATGAAAACTATGTAAACAGAAAAATACAATACCGTACGCCATTGAAAAGGAATTAAAAAAGAAAATCACAAACGTAAATTCAGAAGAAATTCCCGAAATTAACAAAGAATAAATAGAGTTCAACATAAAGACCATCAAAAACTCTAAATGACTAGGGCACGATAAAGTAATAGGTGAACTAATAAAAGAATGCGATAATACAATAACAAAGATATTGCAAACATTCTTCAACAAATGGATACTTAAAGGAAAAACGCCTGACGATTGGAGTATTTCCTTAGTGATTCATGTATTCAAAAAAAGACAATTACAGACCGATATCTCTACTGCTCTAAGTATACAAACCTTTGACTAAGATTATAATAAATAGACTGAAAAAGCCCATATGTATTGAGTAACACTTGATATATGAAACCTTAAATACGAATTAAAAACGTTTAAAGTCAATGTCCTTCGATTGTGACAGATATATATGAATACAAGCACTCGTCTTAAATATATGTAATGATTAGATGCGAATCTAGAATTTTGTCAGACGACTGAACAAGCGGAATTGACAAAAAACTTTAACACTAGTGGCCATATTTTTAGTATCCGAATATTTATAGAAAAATTCACAAAATATAATCTTTCTTTATATTTTTGACTCGGTTGAACTGTGAGCGATAGAAAAAGCATTACAAAATATCAGAGTGCACCACCGATTTTCTCAAATTATTCATTCCAAAGCTTAGACATTGACCGACATATACATTAAGCATGATCAGCCTTTGGAAAAAACAAGATGAAATCCTGAAAAACCAAAAAATACCTTTAAAAGTGACAAAAACTGTATATGAGCAATGCGTACTCCCAGTACTTAATTATACTGTACATACATGGACCTGAATACGATCATTAATGGAAAAAGTTGCTAGATCCCAACAAGTTACGGAAAGATAAATGTTGAATGTAAAATTAAAAAACAAAATAAGGAATGAAAGAATTAAAGAAAACACAAAATTAATAGATGTTAAAAGATATGTAGCACCTCTAAAAGGGAGATGAAACGATGGAATAAATAAATACAACAATGAAGACCATAGACTGGTAGAAGAAGTGTGGGCCCCGTTCGTAAATAAGATGGAAGGATGACTGCAGGTTTAGCATTAATAGGAGTAGCTCAAAACAAAGACATGTGAAAAAATAAAGGGGAGGTCTATGTCCAACATTTGACGACAACAGGCTAATGAAGAAGAATAAGAAGATATTACCAATCAATACTGCATTGATTACAGATTGTTTTGGTAATAATACTTTTTTTACTTACACTTTACACTAAGTTTACAAAACGCGAGGTATAAGGTTGGAAAAATATTTCTGCCGCTAAAAAACCCGAAGCAACACAATTCTTACTTCCCTAAAACCAGCCATTAACACACAACTCGCAACAATCTCTAAACGAACCTTTACACAAAAGTTGTGGGCAGTGTCTGTAGGACAGTAAAATGTAATCGCCACATCAGAACCTAATAAAAATGTATGTACTTATAAATTAGAAGAAAAAAATAAATAGAGAAATACAGAAAACTAATATAGAAAGCGCAAAGGTGTCGTTTATTTTCATAAAACAGAAAAAAATTAAAGATAGAAAGGAGTAGGTGCGCGTAAAGCACAGCAAAAAATGTAGTGACATAAAGTGGATAAAAAAGTAATCATAAAAAGCAACAGCGACAGTGTGACAAAAAATATATAACAAGTAATTTCAGCTTCACAGCATAAAACAAAAAATAGAAAAAAAAAGATCAATGTTAAATTTATACAGTATACTAAAAGTAAATCTGTTAAGGGAAATATGTTTTGATCTTGCTTTTCCAAATAAATTAATGTAACCATTTGGAAATCACCAAAACCATTTTTAATCTATACCACGGCACTATTATATAAAATCCTTTAATTTATTAGGTTCACAAAAAGTGTATTAAAGTTACATCGTTGCGTTTGAAAGTGATCCGGCGTTAATTTGCACTTCTTTAATGGAACAGGATCGAAATGGACACGCAGCAATTTCGTAAAGGCCTACACCTAAGCGACTTACCCACAGATCCAGCTGTGCCTTCTGCGAGGCGCCGTGGGAGATGGGGGCACCAGCAGATGGGAGCCTCCCTCGGGAGGCCCCAGCCGCAGCTCCGGGACGCGGAGTTCCCCGCTCATCACGTCGCACTTACGCTGACGGGAGCGCGCATCGTTGCACGACGCGGCTATGCCGACGCCGACATGCTCAAATTTTGCCTAAATCAAATATTCCGAAGTTATGCCAGCGACGGGTCCTAAAATAAAGCCGAGCGTTAGTCAATTACCCAGGAATTAGCGGCCTTGGCTCGTGTAGGCTGCCTCTTGCGGCGAAATTCTGATTTTGGCGCAGTTTTTGAGCGAGTGCCTGCCCGCGGGCAGTTAAAAAAGTGTTGTGCTTTTGCGGCCGCAAAAATTATCTGGCAGTCGGAGAACTTCAGGTTACAATCGCAGTCGGTTCTTAAGATACGAGCTGTCGCGGAGGAATGTTGTCTAATCTGATATAGACATCTGGCGAGCTGCAAGCCCATACCGTGACGGTTTTGTTAGCTATTAAAGATTTATTGCTGATGTTATCTTTGATCAGCCAACCTTTACGTTATCAATAAAATATGATCAGATACGTATACAAAGACATTTGGTTTTAATAACGTGATAGTTCCTCTGCAAAAATTTATTTGTACATTCGATTTAGCAATCAAGTACAATAATATTGTTTAAACGTTCACTTATAGGAAACATGAAAGAATAATAAATTATAAATTAGTTACATGAAATCTATCCCCAAGCTATAAAATCAAGATGATGTGTTCTAAATAATAGAAAATAATTTTTGCTGCTGACTGACAAGAACAATTATAAGATACCAGCATTAAGTATAACTAAATTGATCGCGTAGTTATCAGTTTAATAAAATTATTACGTTTTACTCCACCAAACACAAAATTGAGACTACCCGCTCTCAATATCAACTTAGTGCATTACCATATCAGGAATAGACAGCAGTAATTAGAACAGTACCTAAAATATCATTTAAAAGCTGTCAATTAGGCAAGAGAAATAGTTATGAGATAATCAAATAAACAGTTTGTCGATAGTCAAGCAAGAAGTTTTTAGAGGGATGCTATAGATAAACAATATTAGAAGACTGAGGACCACTAAAATAGAAGAAATGGAAAAGAGATTTTTGGAAAATGAGAAACATTGGAAGGTTGAGCAAATTATAAGAACAGCTTTACCATAGAATAAACAATGGTAGACTTCCCTTTAAACTTAGAATTACTGCATGTATTGGTAAAGGGAAAAGGATAACACACTTCAACAATCTTTCAACACAGTATTTCAAATATTGAAGAGAATGCGAAAAAATAATCCAATGCTGGGTTGAAATGTAAATGCACCCTGCTATTATTAAAAAATAAGTCATGAATTTCAACCTTCAACTTACCTTTTGCTTGTAAAGCTTAATCAGGATTAAGTTTGGTATGTTATAACAAAATAAATAAAATCTGAATTTGTATTGAGGAAGTAAAATATGTTGCATGAGTTAAAGACGATTTCTCGGAAGAGTTCCTTAAAACTAAAAGCGTTAGGCAAAAGTATGCTTTAGCTTGCCATATTTTTAGCCTAGCTTCTAAATGGACAGTTTTATTCTTCTAATAAATCGCTGCACCTCTTTTTATGTGCTAACAGCATTGAAATTACTGTTATCACATGTGGAACCAACAAAGCTTTTATGATTTGAAGACAAAATAACTTTGTTTTTCTAAGTACTAATTGCAACAGATGATCATATAAAACCTGTATCTGACCAACACTCATATAAAGTCAAAACGACGTTTATGTTCACACGAAACCCCCGATTATTAGGTAATAACAAATTACCTTCACATAATTAACAATCTATGAGTGTAGACAAAATTAGCTAAGAATACGACCGCAAAGTTGTTATACTCGAATCTCTTGGTGGCAAAAATTTGAAACAAAAACTACTGCATTATTTGGCTATAAAAAAGCATGTTTACGATATAGCCAAAAGAGCAGGAAATCTAAACACCAGGATGGGGTAACTGCTACAGGGCAACTCATAGCAAATAATTTGATCGCAAAACAAGTGAAAAATTCGTTCGCAACTTGAAAGAGAAGTGCGATCAGGATCCTGGACGGAGCATGACTCACCTATCGAAAGAAGGACTACAGGTCCTTCGTCCTAAAGAAATGCCGACTGAAAAATTCATGTACAGGGAGCTAAAGGCCCAAGCATCATTAAACGACTACAAGTACGATAGTGCTGGCTTTGAGATTCTTTTCGGACGAAAACCACTTCAGCCAGTCCAAAAAGGAGAATCGCAAAAATGACTGTTCGATCTGCTAAGATGTCTCTGAAATGCTTGTCATCATACATATACAGTTATTCACATCTATAATGGTGCTATGACTTATGAGCAGCGAAGGAGATGTCATGGGGCCTCACTTCCCTGAATGTGACCAGCAACAGCTAAAGATAGTTGTCATTATCTGGATAAAGCAGGTGGCTGCTGGGTAAAAATTTATATTTCAGAAAGAGTTCTTTCCAGCTTACAAGTCAAGGAAAATCTAGGCATGGCTATGCAACAATTTATATTGCCACCCTTCAGTCCCGAATACAACCTTCTTGATTACTGCGTTTTCGAGACAAAGATCAGTGAGAGGTATCATAACACCAAGGATAGCTTAAAGACCTTCATTATAAAGGTAAAAAGTTGTGGTGGTCTGCAGCCATAAGAATGATATGATTCTCAAAGCTATTTACTTTAATTGGGCTAAGTTTCACAAAAACTTAATTTTTCATTTATTTTATATCATAAATACAGAATCATTTAGGATGGGCCGGACATAGAGACAACATTATTTGTCAGAGCCCCCCAAAAAGATATTTAATCTGCCGTCGCTTGGTTCTAGCAAGTTATAATTAATAAACGCCCCGAACAATCCACAAATTGCGCCACGCACCTCATCACTTGAGTTAAAATTTAGTTCTCTGTTCATCTCTAGCCAATCAAATCTGTTGTTTGTTAATTGATTTTATTGAAGAGGATATTTCTTTAAGTGTTTCTTTATTTACTTCATAAGGAGCAAGCGTTTGTATTCGTTATTTTATAGTCACCAATCCGCCATCTACACTTTGAAACATGTCAAGTCTGTTTTGAAGGTCAAATAAAAAAAAAGTGTTTCAATTATTGCGCTTTTTAGTGTTTCTTTGATTTTTTGTTTTAAATATCTTGTTATATGAAATAGGCCTCCTTTGGCTAGTTATTCTGTTATTTCATGCAGAGTGAGAAATTAAAAATGCGGCTCATCAGAGAAACATATAAAGATCTTTTTGAGACTGAAAGCTCCTAGTAATAAAATAGAGCATGTTACCAACAAGATCGTTTAATACAACCCGTAACGTAATATCTTTATTTATATACAATGTAAAAGATATTGTACCAAAATTACGCCGATAAAGTTATTCGTCTTAGTTTAGCATAATTGATATCTATAGTGTGCATCTGGTCTACTACTACATAATTAGCTAAATGGCACACGCTAGTGGGACATCGAGGACAATTCATCATCGCTAAGCCGCCATATGTATCTAACGAGCTTGTTTTTTCGGGGTGCTTTCTTACGTCGCCGAAAATTCCAATAAACCCCGAGCAGCTCGGTCACCTCAGGTGCTTTGTGCAGATAGGCAAACATACCGCCGAAAGATGGATGTGTGCTGCTCTCGAATGGGTTTAATTCTATTGGAGTTCGTTCTAGAGCACCTCTAAGTGTATGAAATATTATTGCTTATAGAGCAATGAAAGAAAGTGGGCCCAGCGCTGCTTTCCGTTAGAAACCCGGGGAGCGAAAAAACTGGAGCCCCATTCACTGAGCGCTAAATTGATAAAACGGCAGTTCAGATAGAGATGGGTTTCTAGTGCTTAATGTAAAAACCATTAATGCAATAAGTAACAATAACACAAAGCGCCTTCATAGAAGTTTTATTAGCCATAAATTCATGTTTAAATAAAAAATATTCCGCGATATTGGTAAGTAGAGATATTTCGATGCTACAACCAACTTCATACATATTTTTGTTTGTACAATAATAATAGAATAAGTGAATATAAATATAAAGAATCAGAGAAATAATAATTTTACAAAATCAACGATAGTTATCTTAAACGCATTAAACAAAAAATTATTGTTGAATCCAGAAAATTACAATAAACGAGAACAATATCTATTAAACTTTACATTTTGAGAAACAAATAAATAAACAAATTATCTGAGAAAATTGAAAAATAATTGACAACAAAGAGTCAGAAAGCAAATTGTCAAGTATGTCACCAGATAGAATACAGCAAATACAATAAATTAAATATAAAAGCAATAAGGACCACATGAGTAGGACTGAATTTTATACCATACAATGAATACTGATAAAATCAAAATGGACACAGAATATAAGTAAAGTATTGAGTGGATAATTATGATTACCTAATAAACGTAGGCGAGTAATATTTAAACAAAACTTTTATCTTACTGCTGGTATAGCAACGATGACACACTATGATCGGATAGAAGCTGTTAGTGCCACTCTACTACATTATTTCCTCAGTAGAAATAACAACGACTGAATAGCTAACGCCTAGTGTCGTTGCACAATGCGTTATAATAATATTTTTAGGGAAAAAAGTGTCAAACCAACCGATATTTTGTCGAGCCTACATCGACAGTTTCATAGAAATACAATTCTAATAAATTTATTGCTGAAATGTATAAGATGTTCGCTATAAGACGAAGCGAGGTCAAAAATGTATCACACGTGCATGAAACCCGCATAAGCAATCATGAACTTATTGAAGGTTTTGAATTCGAAGATATTGAAGTAGCTGAGAATTGACTAAATACTCTCTGAAATGGATATTAGTAGTGATAGATTAATAAGCAAAGACTTGTTGAAACATCAAATACTGTTGATAGTTCAATCGCTTCCTTAACTCGCAACAAACTCTATTCAATTTGAGATTTCTTTTTGTTACGAAGCAGAGGAAGACAAATTTTTGATGGAAATGAAATACTGATGAATGAGAAGACTTGGATCCTACATTGTATCCCTTAGTTTAAACAAACAAATATATAAAAGGATAATTGAAGACAAATATATATTCGCACCAAACTGCAACAAATACATTGGATAACAATAAAACATCCTTTTTGCAATATTGACATAAGTTTGAGCGGTTAAAAGGAAAAAGCGATTATGGTATTCGTATTCAAGTGAGATTAAAAGGCTACAGATTCTGTGGATCAAATGTACTGAAACACAAGAAGAAAAGTAAAAAAGCAACCTGTTGTGACGTATTATCATAAAATATTGCAAGAAAAGTATCTTTAAATTCGATTTACCCTTATACATAAGAAGATTATGAATAGCACAGCAGAATATTATAAAAAACACATCAAAATTGGAAAACGCAAAAATAAGAAAATAAAGATAGCAAAAACTGGCTTAGATAGTAAAGTTGTTGAAAAATATATTAAAATAAATTCAAATTAATAATGGCAATTTATGACAGACACGCAGATGTATAAACTTGTGTTCTAAAACGGTAGAGAGCTTCTAATATAAATTTGTTACAAAAAATAATATAATTTGCCCTGTTTAAGGCAAACTAGAACCGAAATATAGACTTAAAGGAGCAATAGGAATTTAAAAAACATTTCTATTTTCTACTAGCTACTCCTCAAACATATATTTAGAAATCTGTGAAAGAAATGAGGCAAAATGCTATAATTCTCGACTACCAACCATTTTAAACAGTAAAGCAAGATTAAGAATTGCTCCTGTCAAATAATTGTTTAAAATTAATAATATAAATATAGTCAACAACTTTGGCAAAATGTAGAAAAAGGCGGAATAGGAACAACGATGTGGTTTGGTAGAAGACAATTGTAGACAGCCCCATACAAACCACTGCCCGTTCAAATAATTGCTATAATTAATTTTGCAATTACCTAGCCACAAATAACAGAACAGCGTGTTGATTTAATCCAAAACAAACGCCGATAAATAGATAAATTCTGCCAATTCTACTTTATGCACAAAATTTGTTATTTAACAGAGAGAAGATATTAATTAATTCAGCATTTCGGTGTTTGTTAGCCGATAGGGTGTATTTTCATTTGAAATAAAGCATGTATTTACGTTTATCGAATTCTGTTTAGTTGAGTTTGCATTTTATATTATATTTTAGTTTCAAGCATTTGCAGCATACGTTTTAGAAAGTTTTATGTTATTTATAACTCAAAAGAACTAATTTAAATATCGTTATAATTTTGGAAAGTTTAATTTAAGAAAATAAAACCTTGCAAACTAGGTATGTTAGAAAAGTCTGAGAGAAACAGATAAAAAATTAAAGAATTAAACTTGCTAAGGAAGACCTCCTTCACAGTACCAACTAAACAGGTTTGAGGTAGAAAATTGATACAAAGATAACGCAAAGCATTTATTTCTGTAACAAAAAAATCCTAAGATTTCTCATAGGTATTACGTGCAAGAGATATGCAATAAGATATGAATTACTGCAGGTTGAAAGATAACACAAAAAACACAAAACATAAGCTCCTGTAGGAACTTTAATATATTTGCAGGACTGTTCTCTAATTTAAGGGAAAATGTTACGTTAGAAAAATATTTAATTTTTAAAAATAATTCAATAAATTTCATTCTGTTTGTATAGGCTAATAGGAAAGATGCAGTAGATGTAAAGTTGAATATTAACTGAACAAGAAAAAAATTTAACGAACTTGAAAACAGTTCAGAAATTTCTGAAAGCAGTCGACCATTTCGATTATTTTCTAAATAAAATTTGGATGCAAATATAAATATAAAAAACAGCAAAACATATTTGGATATAATAATCAAATCTGTAATTGCATAATTTAAAGATATGCACTATACCTTAATAGTAAGAGATTTTAACGTAAATTAGGTGCTACTAACATAAACAACGTCCTGTTGGCTTTAACGAAGTATTAGATCTCGTAATAATTGAAGTATAATTAACCCTAAAATAAATTAGAGGAGACCAATCGCCAGGAAAACACGGTATTGTATTAAATACAAGATACATCTATCATATAGGCAACAAGAATACTCGCAAATAATTACTAAGCCTTCAAACTTGACATAATGTACGAAGAATATACTACACAAGAAGGGTGATATATGAGATAGATAGTTATTAACTTATGTTTTATCTATATTAACGACGAAATAAAAATTCAACCAAATACATCGGAAAAATACACAAAAATAACTAAAGGATTAGCAGAAAAGCAAACAGAATTCCATACCTACAAAATTAAGGAGGAGCGAAGCTTTCGAGTATTCCTAAGGAACCTACATCAGTCAACTAGTACGGACGGAATTAAAAAAGAACTAGAAACACTTGGACACAAAGTAGTCAATATATGGAATGTTAAACAAGCCGTCACAAAAAAGAACTGCCCCTTTTTGCGGTAGAACTAAAACCGGGTGACAACAATAAAGAGATATACAAAGTAGATAGACTTATGCACTCTGTGGGTAAATTGAGTCACCACGCGTCAAACGAACAATACCACATTGCTCCAGGTGTCAGAAACATGGACACACTAAAAATTTTTGCAACAGAACCCCTCGCTGTGTTAAGTGCACTAGCTCACATAAAACTTCGGAATGTGAACACAAAGACAGATATCCCAACGTTACATGTGTAAACTGTAATGGGAATCATCCTGCGAATTATAGGGGATGCCTAGCGTACAAGGAACTACACCAAAGAATGTTTCCTTCGCTAAGAGCAAAAACTCTCCCAAGCACAAGATACTATCAACCAGGTCTCACCCATGCACAAGTATTAACAAAAAACCCACAACAAACCATCCAAAAAACTCAACATCAAAATACCGAAACGACAAACCAGACAAACGATATGACAGAATTAAAACTAATGATGAAACAACTAATGGAACAGATGAGCACTATGTTAAACCTCTTAACCATGTTCGTCACTAAAACACATAATGGATAATATTTTTAAAATAGCGATATGGAACGCCAACGGGCCATTACACCACAAAGAAGAACTCACAACCTTCATCACAAATCACTGTATAGACATCGTTTTAATCGCAAAATCACATTTTACAGAACGAAGCTACTTCAACATTCCAAGGTATGACGTGTATGCAACACAACACCCAGACGAAACCGCCCATGCTAGTACAGCAATAATAATACGAAGTTCAATCAAGCATCATGAAGTACTAAAATACAGTCAACCACAACTACAAGCTGCAAAAATAGTTATTAAAGATTGGCTAGGTCCAATTACAGTATCAGCAGCCTATTGTCCACCACGACATAACAATAAGCAGGAAACATACGAGCAATACTTCCATACACTAGGCCCTAGATTCATCTCGGATGGAGACTTTAACGCCAAACACGAATACTGGGGTTCTAGACTAAGCACCACCAAAGGTAGAGAAATGATGAAAGCAGTAAACAACTTAGGGTTACGACCTCTGTCCACAGGTGAGCGTACCTATTGGCCATCTGACCTCAGAGAACAACCTGATTTGCTAGATCTGTGTTTCGTGAGAAACATTAACCCGAACTTACTAAAAGCAAATTCCTGTCTCGACCTCTCGACGGACCATTCCCCAGTAATAGTGACATTAGGCGCAAACGTAAAGGTCAATGTCAGATCACCATCCCTCACCAATAAAGCCACAAACTGGAATTTCTTCCAAGAACTAGTCAATGAATCCTTGCAAATGCAAATACCTTTAAAAACAGTAAAAGACCTTGAAGAATCAACAGAACATTTCAATCAGGTTGTCCAAGATGCGGCCCGTCAGGCTACACCAGAACTCGTTCAGCAAATCCAATCGGAAAATTGTCCTATCATAGTGAAGAAGAAAGTCGCAGAGAAACGCAGACTAAGAAGAATCTGGCACACAACAAGACATCCAAACGATAAAAGAGTGCTCAATCATGCTACATCCGAGCTCAAAGACCTTCTGCGCAACATTAAAAATCAACACGTACAAAACTACCTGAAACACTTATCTCCAACAGAAACAAATAATTATTCTCTCTGGCGAGCTGCAAAACACTTAAAACATCCGAAACAACACAAAGCACCAATTCGCGCCAAAAACAATACCTGGGTAAAAAGTGGCCGAGAAAAGGCGGAAACCTTCGCAAAACATCTAGAAAAAGTTTTCGAACCATTCCCGCCGATAGTAAACAACGAAGAAGAAGTCCACAGATCTTTAGAAACGCCGTACCAGATGAGCCTGCCGATTAAAAAGTTCAACGCCTACCAGGTAGAGACTACTATACTTAAAAAAGTGAACTCCAATAAAGCTCCAGGTCAATCACTGGAAAAATACTAAAAGAACTACCAAATAAGGGATATCAGTTCATAACTTACCTATTCAACTCAGTCTTAACACTACGGCATTTTCCTGTCCAATGGAAGAATGCTACAGTTATTTTAATACAAAAGCCAGGTAAACCTAGTAACCAACCTGCGTCCTACAGACCCATCAGTCTTCTACCGGTGTTATCCAAAGTTTTTGAGAAAATGCTCCTAGAAAAGCTATATCCGTTTCTCCTAGACAAACATGTCATACCCGATCACCAATTCGGCTTCAGAAAAAACCATGCTACAATAGAGCAGGTACACAGGGTAGTGAATAAAATCTCTAAGGACTTCGACGAGCAAAGATACTGCGCTGCGGTGTTCCTCGACATTACGCAGTCCTTTGACAAGGTCTGGCACCAAGGGCTGCTATACAAAGTTAAGAAAACCCTACCCACGGATTTCTACGAAATATTCAAATCATAACTAACTAATAGGCATTTCTCCGTCAAATATAGCAGCGAAATAACACCCCTCCATCCTATCACATCAGGAGTACCCCAAGGCAGTGTTCTGGGCCCCATTTTGTACTAGATATTTACGCAAGACCTCCCAATATCTACAGGAAACATGGTTGCTACCTTTGCCGATGACACGATTATCCTTACATCGCACACAGATCCAAATCAAGCACCCCAAAAGCTTCAAGCTCACCTAGATAAAATACAAAATTGGTGTAATAAGTGGCGCATAAAAATAAATGATAGCAAATCGGTCCAGGTAACCTTCACACTCAGAAGAGGCAACTGTCCGTCGGTGCAGCTAAACAACCACCTGATCCCTCAAGCAGATAGCGCTAAATACCTGGGCATCCACCTAGACAGGAAACTAACCTGGAGACCACATATATGGGCAAAGCGTAGGCAACTAGGGTTTAAGCTACAAAAAATGTATTGGCTAATCGGACGTAAATCGCAACTTTCTCTGGAAAGCAAAATACTTCTCTATTAAGCCATGCTTAGACCCATATGGTGTTATGGAATTCAGTTACGGGACACTGCTAAAACTTCAAATATTGAAATACTGCGAAGGTCTCAATCCAAACTGTTAAGATCATTAGTTAATGCACCGTGGTACATTCCCAACGAAACCATAAGACGCGATCTTGAAGTTTCAACGGTTAACCAAGAGATACAAAAGTTTAGTGCGCGCTATTACGATCGTATCAGTGATCACCCAAACATTTTAGTGGAGTGCTTACTAGACAATCACGACGAAGTGCAACCACGTTTAAAAAGATTCAAACCCGCAGACCTAATTTTCAGATTCGTGCAGTAATGTGTCGGTTAATCAACAGTTCCAACAGTGTATAGGATAAACTAGTTTAAGGGTAATAGAGGAGTGTCATCAGTGGATGCACTTCCTTAATGTTTATTATGTTCTTTAACCATATATGTCATATCAAGTACTGAATGTCTAAAGACAGATTGTAGTGTAATAATAAATTAAAAAAAATGTATATTAATTATCGCTAACATTAATTGTGGACAGATTAACAAGTATATTTTACGCAGTGGAACGATCTGGTTTCTTCAAAGGCTAAAGTGCGACAGAACATTTATTAACACTACGACTACGACTTTTAAAAAATTTAAGAATCCACAGAATGCATAAAAATTACTTCAATTATTTGAAAATAACTTAATTACAAAAATTTGAAAGTATAAAAACTGTAAAAATGTAAGTTAAAAAATTTCTTCTAGTGAAAAAAATTTCTTAGATGGACATGAATCAATTTAAAATTCTGAAATTTATAGTCGTGTATTCATGGTTGGTAAATAACGAAATAAAAAAACAAATGTCAAAGAAACAATGTTGGGTTAACATTAAATTCTGGAAATACAACCGGCTAAATTAACAGCAAAACATCAATGAAGAAATAGTAGAAGAAACAAGTAGGAAGAATGTAAATATTCAGAATTAGCAAATAATTATTTAATATGCTAATAAATATTAGTGTTCTAAACAAAATTAACATCAGTGTGAAAAACGTCGTAATTGAGGCAGAAATACTAACAATAAGGCATATAAACATAAACTATAAGTGATTGTAGTTGACTGTTTAAGAGGGGTATTGACTATGGAAAAACACTAAGAAAAGTGCATTCCAACCTGCACAAAAAGTAAAACTAAGTAAATCACATTCTTAGAGAACCACAAAAGATATTCTATAATCCATGGACTATTGTTGTGTGGGAAAAACTGAAACATAAATATGCAGAGAAAACTACACACTGGCAAATTTTGCTTTAAAATCGTTTGTTTGAAAACTACAGGAAATAATGGAAGTGTGGGGGGTGAAAAGTCGACATAATATTTAAAATTCATTTATTGTAATAGGCGTTTTTGATTTTGTTTTGTTTAACATTTATTAGTGTAAAAACTTTTTCATTTTCATTTTATCACTTATCACACACCATGTCATTTTTATCAAATGTAAAGGATGTCCATGGTAAATTAAGTAAATTAAAACTATAATATGATGTATTGCATACAAAAATCAACACCAAAATATTAGGGTAACCAAAACCTGCACAAAAAGCAAGCTGTGGTACCTTTATAAAAACAAATTTATTTCTTCAAACAGCTTAGATGTTGTCCTGGAACATGAATAGTATTTTACCTTACATGGAAGTGGTGTAACAAATAACAAAGTCTACTATTGCAAAAAGTCTGCCAAAATGGGGTAGTGAACTGGTTTAAATTCATTTAGTAATTTCACCAAGTGCAATACTAACTCATATATTAAGAGAAACTAATAAAGTAAAATATAACTTAAATAAATATTTTATTTTCCAACCTTATATGGATCACAGAGCAATAAACAAACCATATGCTAGCTGCTTATATATTACATAGGATACAAATATGACCAATGAATGGATTTATATGAAACATAAAGAATATTGCTTATTTGAAAGACTATGAAGAATTGAAAAAATGTTACTAACCCAAATTGCGAGCGCGAATCGAATGAGTTGATTTTATTTTTATGCATCGCGGGGTACGCGGAGAAAGTTGAGACTTTTTAGCTTTATAATTAGGAATGTTTGTAAGAAATTCTCCCCGCCCTTTGGTAGAATACCAAGCACTACTACTTCTTCAATGGATATCACGATATAAAACCAAGAGGTACTTTCGCTCATTACGCAATAGATTATTACCAAGTTCCTCATATCAAAGAGCACAAATTTGACCGCAGTCTTGAGAAGACTTAAGACAATTCAGGGATAACACCCTTAAGAAGACTCAAGCATTATACGCGTAGCATAAGCGTGACTAAAAAAACATTCGCATTTTTTGTCAATTTTGAGAACGACCGCCGATTAACGTACTTAGAGTAGAGAAGTTTGACGACGATATTGCTGTCGAGACATTCGTGCATGATTTCTTATATCCGCCATTTTCTTGTAGAAAAACTGTGATGGGCAAAAGTTGAAAAAGAAGATAAGAATACACAATATGTAATAAATAATATTTGAGGCATAAAGAATTCACAGCATTAGTAATATTAATTTCCGACTATAACTACTATTGAACCTTCTAAGAGCGTGCCCTATTCGTTTTGAAAACTATAGTACATAGACTGAACTGAACTTAGTTTTAAATCTGTTATTATTTTGTTTTAGTGAACTAATTTAATACGGCTAACGTTCTTATATCATCTTTTATTGTAATACTTGTGATTTGTAGGTAATCAGAGCAATATTCTTCCAGTTTATATGTTTGATATTCAGCTTTATAATTACTACTGTTTTACCATGTGCATGATGAAAACAGTTTCAGATATTTTAAAAGTGATATTCGATATTTTATATAACTTTTCCCTAAGCTCTGTGTTTCTGAGACTAAAAACGTTCATTTTACTTATTTTCAAAAAATATTTAATTCCTTGTGTATTCTGAGACAAGCTGTTGGCAGCCTATGTTAATAAACAATAGCAGTTAAATTAATTTAGTGAACATAATGGCCGTTTGCGCTGTAGATACAGATAATAGTTTCTGGTATGGCTACATTTTCAACACCTAGTATATTGAGAAACTTTTCTTTTGATAAGTATTGGTTTGAATTGTAGGAGGCAGTTTGAAAGCTTATTAATATTATAGATTTCCTTATTCTCTTATTTATTTTGTAGGTTAATAAAGAACATATGTAACTTGCTATGCCAAAACGAATGCAATGTCTCTTTTATTTGCTCGGCGATTGGCGACATGTAAAAGTTTGGCGCTTTTGTAATTCCTATATAACTTTAGCTGCTCTAATCTCAGCGTTTTTAATGCATAATTGCATGGTTCACTGTTTTAAACACCTTGTTAGTATAAGTAAAAGTTAAATAACATTTCCTTAACAATAAGAAAATAATGGTCCTGCAATATTACAAAAATTGTTTAATGTTACCGTAGAACATTTAAAAAAGTTCAAACTTCGAAAAATAATTACTGAAAAGAGTCTTTGAAAAGTGGAGCTAGAAATAATACTAGAAGTGTCAGATAGTAAACAACATAATAATAAAAATTGCTGCTCAAATTATAGACCATAGAATCTGTTAACTTATACATCCACGACATACGTTAAAAATAGACAGTAAAACTCAAAAGCGATCATAAGGAACATGAATAGTTGAAGCAATGACTCACAAATTAGATGCAGTGTTGGAAGACAAACAAATACCAATTAACCAAAGAGAAAACTTATTGGCTTTTATTATCAACTTGGAATAGGGAAGCTATGACACAATTATCTCGGATAATAACTAGTCCGATAAGTACTCAACGTGCATCAGAAATTAATGCTGGGGTCATATCCAAAATTAAAACACTAGAAACAGAACTAAAATAAATAATGTAAGAAGAACCGAAAGCACCATAGAATTGGGGTAGACGAGACCAGCTTACAAAATTGTATATGAAGCGAGTGATACAACGACAACCATAATTGTGTAAATGAGCATAAACAGTTAAATGATATTAAGCAGAAACCAGCAAAAAGCACTCTACTCAGAATAGATACAAACAATAAGAAGTCTATAAGACCAGGGTGAAAACAAAAGATGAAGGCTAAAGGTAGAGTCTAAAAGAACTGAAAGCAGTGAATGCTCATTAAGTGAACGAAAATCCACAAATAGAAAAATAGAATAACTAATCAATATTATACACTTTTACTCATTTTAATTATAAAACTTAATTATGTTAGATACGGTACAAATTAATTATACAGATGATGTAATTAAAAATTACAAACTGCATAAACATATGTGGAATTAATGACTACAATCACATGCTTGACAGCTCGGTGGTCAAACTTCGGCATGGCAAGAGGATTTTTAAGTCAGGATAATCTCCTATTGAATAAAAATCTTGGCCCCCTTGGCACCGAAGCCTTGTGCAACTAAAAGGACAAAGATATGAAAGAAGACAACGCTGCTGCTTTTTGCAACGTGTAATATCAAACCATTCAATAATAGGAAACAATAAAATCAAAAATAACTAAATAATTACAATGTTTGTGCTCTACAAGATACTAAAAGAAGATAAAGCTAACAAAAACATGCAAACTATTTAATATGTGGTAAAGTAAATTCAAAAACTTTAGTTGATATGATGCACAAGAAATGAAACGACTAATATAATATCTTTAGCTATAATACTATAAACCAAAGCATAAAAAATAACAATTTCATAATCAACTTCAATATACAATTGAGTCACTGTGACAAAATAAACAGGTATAATAATTCTGAAAGATTTGTCCACGATAGCACTAGGCAGATCTTTAACAAAAATTCTATAAATGATAGTGGTAAACTGATAAAAAAAAATTACTTTCTAAATAAAATAAGCATGGATAACTCTTATTGTAATCACAAAACACAATACAGATTAACCTCTGAAGACACGAAAATACAAAGATCGGCAATCGGTTACATATTAACTAATAGACGAATACACCAACATTACACTCGCTGAACCACAATTTATTACTTTTCTTTAGGTGCCGTATCCTATCGGATGTTGGCAATCATCATTGCTATTCTAACTTTGGACATTGCTGCTCTAATCAATTCTCTTGACGTGCAGTCGTACCACTGGCGTAGGTTTTTAAGCCAGGATATTCTTCTTCTTCCCACGTCTCGTTTTCCATGTATCTTTCCTTGTATTACCAGTTGTAGAATTTGGTATTTGTTCCCTCTCATTACGTGGCCTAAATATTCCAGCTTTCTTTTCTTTATTGTATACTGGAGTTCTTTGTTCTTGTTCATTCGTCGTAGCACCTCCTCGTTTGTCACTCTATCCATCCATGATATTTTCAATATTCGCCGGTATATCCAGAGTTCGAATGCTTCTATTTTTCTGCTAATTTCTTTATTTAGGGTCCATGCCTCCATTCCATATAAGAGAACACTGAAAACATAGCATCTGGCTGTCCTCATCCGTATTTCAAAGCTTAAATCCCTGTTGGTTAGAATTTGTTTCATTTTTACAAATGTGGCTCTAGCCATTTCAATACGTGTCCTTATTTCATTTGTGTATTTCCAATTATCATTCACCCATGTTCCCAGGTATTTATATTTGTTTACTCTCTCTATACTCACATTATCTATTCTAATGTCAGGAATGTTCACTGGTGTTTTTGTGATTGCCATGTATTTAGTTTTATTTAAATTCATTCGGAGACCATATTTTCTGCTGATGTCATTTGTCCGTTCAATAAGTCTCTGTAAATCTGGAATATTATCTGCTAAAAGTACAGTATCATCAGCATAACGTATGTTGTTAATTATCTTTCCGTTTACTACTATACCACCGTTTTCTTCCATTAGTGCTTCTTGAAATATTGCTTCCGAGTATAGGTTGAACAGCATGGGCGAAAGAATACATCCTTGCCGAACTCCTTTTTTTTATTTCTTCTGTCAGCTGATTTTTTACTTTTACTGTTGTTTTTTGTTGCCAATATAAGTTTGCAATTATCCGCATGTCTTCTACGTTTATGTTCTTTTGTTTTAGGAGTTTCATTAGTTTAACTTTATTGAACGCTTTTTCGTAGTCTATGAAGCATGCGTATGCTTCTTTATTAATATCTCTGCATCTCTGTATTAGTATGTTTAGTGTGAACAATGCTTCTCTTGTTCCAAAACCATTTCTAAAGCCAAACTGTGTCTCACTAATATCTACTTCTAGTTTTTTATATATTCTTGCGTGTATGATCTTTAGAAAGGCTTTAAGCGTGTGGCTCATTAAGCTTATCGTTCTATGTTCACAGCATTCCTTTACGTTGTTTTTCTTTGGTATTGTAATAAACGTTGAATTCAGCCATTCTTTCGGTATTATACCAGTTGAGTATATGGTGTTGTATAAATCTACAAGAATATTTACTTGGTCGTCGTCTATTAGTTTAATTAGTTCAATTGGAACTTCGTCTGGTCCAGTTGCTTTACCGCATTTTGATGTTTCAAATGCTTTAATGACTTCTTCTTTTGCTATTTTGGGGCCATGTTCTCCTTCAATAGTTTTATAGTCTTCCTTTCTGTCATCGGCGAATAGTTGTTCAATGTATTCTTCCCATCTTTCTATTTTTTGTTTTACATCTAGTATAATTATTCCTTGTTTGTCTTTTAAAATGTTTGATTGTCTCTTCTTGTATGTAGCTGTGACATATTTGATCTTTCTGTGTACGTTAAACATATGGTGTTTCTGTTGTGCCTTTTCTATTTCTTCACATTCTTGTTTCATCCAATTTTCTTTTTCCGTTTTAATTTTTTTCCTTATCAATTTGTGGATTTCACTGTATTTGCCGTCCTCTTTTATCTTACTTTTTCTTCTCTCTTCCATCAGCTCTAAGATTTCGTCTGTCATCTACCTTTTTTTCTTTGTTGGTTTTCTTTCGGTGAGTATTTCTTTCGCTGGTTTCATTATCGCATCTTTTATGGTATGCCATCTTGAGTCTATGTTGTCGTTGTTATCCAAGGAGTGTCTTCCCATGTTGCTTAAATTGTTATTTATTTCATTTTTAACTTGTGTTCTTATGTTTTCTTCCTTCAGGTGTTGCACTTCTATTCTACTTGTCTTCTTTGTTATTTGTATCCTCTTAAGATTTATATGCGTTTTTATGACAACAGGATTGTGATCAGACGCTATATCTGTCCCTGGATATGTTTTTGCCGACTTTATACTATTTCTGTATCGTTTTCTAATTAAAACATAGTCAATTTGATTTCGGCAAATATTCTGTGGTGTGTCTTGTGGTGATTTCCAAATCCATAATCTTCTTCTGGCAGTTTAAAGAATGTGTTGGCTACTATAAATTTATCTTTCTTGGCAAAATTGGATCAGTCTATCACCCCTTTCATTTCGCATTCCAAGACCGAACTCTCCTACATGTTCTCCACTTCTTCCTTTTCCAATTTTGGCATTAAAGTCTCCTATTATTAATGTCACATCGTTCTTTATGGTTAGGGATAGAATGGTGTCTATTTGTTCATAGAATTCTTCTACTTCATTTATTTATTTATTACTAGGATAAACCAAAATAAAATTGAAACCGTTACGCCAACGCAGGTTTAAAGAAAATAGATATAAATCCAATAAATAAAGGAAAAATACGTTAATAAACGCTGGAAGAAACTAAAAGCAAAAAATTAAAAGGACAGCAACAGAATATTCCGGTAAATGAACTGTAAATAATAAATAAAATATAAAACGAAATATCACAATTGTATAAAAACGACAAATAGAAACAAAGGCATATTTGCAATGAGGCGCTTTAAGAACTTCCGAGTCATATGAGTTGAGACACGAAGTACGTGATGAATTATTGGAAAATATTTTTTAATTAAATGGAAAGTAATTTTTAGGGACTTAATCAAACTATTATCCAATAAAACTTCGGTCATAAATCTTAAAAAAAAACGATACATTAAAATAGAGTCGCTAACTCCTTACTTAAGGAGCTGGTGATCATAACCAATAAAATATTCAATCACCACACAATACTAAATAGATGAAAAACCAACTCTACAGTTATTATGTTTAAAAAAGGAGACACTTAAGAAAGCACTGAAAATTATAAACGCGTGAATTTCTTTAATGCAAACAAAACATTTAAAACAATTACAACTAGCCAAACAAATAAAATTATGGCGTTGTCGGATCAATAGCCAGATCGTGCATCAGTGTGGTTTTCATAATAATTCAAAGAGAAAAGCCGATCAATTATAACAAATCGGGTGCCTTTTGTAAAAAAATGACGTGACTAACTAAAACATGTTAAACACAAATGCTTTACGGTAAATAAGAATCTTAAATTATTAAATTAATAAGAAATATATAAAGCGTAAACCACACTTGAACTAGACTCGAGGAAAAACTCACTGTTGGTGTGAGCAAATAAAGATGACCTTCGAAATTTGCTGTAATCATTAAAATTATTTGGTCTCCTAATATCTGCATATAAAATTCAACGTATAACCGTATCTAAACACCCAAGTCGTCGACAAAAAAAAGAAAAGAAAATTTAAATTCCCGGGAACAGACGTTTTTGAATGTGGTGGTTTCGAGGCAGCAAACAACAAAGGCAATAAAATAGCAACATGCCCAAATAACATGATATGGAAATTGAACCAAAAACAATAAATAAAAAATATGCAAATTAAATCAAAAACATAAAGACCGTCAGAAACATGTGATATGAATGTGCTGGACAGCGTAGCGTGTGGAAATATAAAAAAAAACCGCAAATGAAAATTATCGAGTATAAAAGACCAGTGGGGTGAGCATTAGAAACGGAAACAAGGCACAGGAGACCAGAAAAGGAACTAGTAAAACGCCTAAATTAAAGATGAATGAAGAACTACCTCGCTTAGTAGTAAAATTGATTCACATCCAATATTTTACGAGTATAAATCTTATGGTTGTTGCTACGTATTAAATAAATATGTAAAAGCCTTAAGCAAAATATCAACAATTTGTTATTGCATTTTTACTTCGGTAAAAAATTTGGCACGCTTGCTGCCAACACGTTCGAAAATACACGCTAAAGTGCAAAAATAGCAACTTGATCAATTGTGTTATTAAAAAAGTATTTCTGGACTGCCGACACACATGTCAAACAAGACTGTCAGACATCCATCATAATCCCTTTGAAATCCGAGAATATGAAACCCTAGCGCTTTGGCATTTTGTTATTATGCAAACAGACGCTAATCGCGTACTACCACCTGGGTTTTCCGACTGCCAGTTAATACTTGGTTTATTTCTGAATCTTCTATTTAATTCAAACGAGCACATACGCACTCAGGTATAGAAGGCAGCCCATAAGTCGTAAGCGGTTTTATAAATGCAAATACTTGGCTACATTGGTGTAACTAGGGGTGTTAATCAAACACCAAAGAAAATTATTGAAAGCCAATCATTCCTAATGCAAATAAAGGTCTTTGACACAAAGCTTATGTAATGGCACATAACGATCAGGCTATCAAACTATTCGTGTAACGCGTACATATAATAAATAGGAAAATAAACTTTTAAGATAATATTTTATCTCTCAAAATGTTCCAAAGATTGGATATAAATTTCTTCCACCACATGATTACGCAATTCAAATAAGAAAAAATTTAAGAAACTTTGTGACTTATGGACCACTTTGAACAAACATTAATTGTGTTTTATTAATTTTGTTTAGAATAAACCGAAATTGCTTTGCCTAATTAATATATTTGCTTGTTAGTTTAAGGAGCAACTTAGAAATAAAGAAGGGGAAGTAATAAAAAGTGCTTGAATGTTACTTATATAAGGGTTTTATGGTTAACATTCTAGGGAATTAATATGCACCACGCAAAAACCTGCTTACGAAGTGCCTGCGGCGCAGTCAAACGCCGGGTTTCCCAATGAAAAGCCCCTCACTAGCAAAACACGTAGCCCAAAGTGTCACTCCAAGAGCTCGTCGTCTGAATTCAAATCCAACTAAATTCAATCGCGCTTTGCCCGTCCCCACCGCGTCGGCGAGGAGGAAGAACGATCCTGGAACGTGTCATAAACCTGAAGCCCAAAACGTACGCGCCCGCTGTGCACACATAAATAATATTGAATTTATTAAAAATCTGGGCCGCTTGCCAGGTCGTTAGCGAGCAGTTATATCTCGGAAACGCGATCCCCCCACGGTAATGTTCCTCCGGGGGCTTATCCTGGGGTATCGGCAAGAACCCTACGAGTAACCCTCCGCCGTTTGTGCAACGTGCTCATTAGCCAAAAGCACAATATGGGAGCGCCGCTGGACGGCCGGTTTCCCCCGGAACGGCGTTTTTTAAATACCATCAAAAATTCGAAACACGCCTTGACGCAATAAGTGGATTAGTCCAACTGCCTCTTTCATCTGAAGGGTGGAGCGCGCAGAGAATATTTTTTGCGCCGCAGCGCTGCACGTTGACTTAAATATGAGAGCAAATTAATAATGTGGCGACTGAAATAGACACGTCCATTTGCATCCCTTGATATTCTAGAAATCCATCATATTTGAGGTGATAGAAGTACATTAGTTCGTGAACATATAAATCCAGCGCGCCGATGTGCCAAAACCGCAATTTAGGCGTGATTAAAATCCTGCTAATAATACCCGAGGGCTTATTTACAGATTTATTTTATGAAATATGCAAATTAAAGCCAACTTGTGCTATTCCTGTAAGAGACTATTATATAACTACTTGCCTGTCGAAAAATTAGAAATATCTGAATTCGAAATTAGCTAAAGGAAAATTAATTCTCTTATATTAATTAGAACCCAATTTTTGTGTTGGATTATTCGTGTGCAGCCATATTTATGAAACTTTCTATGCTCTGTTTATTTTTATACAACACTTCCTAAGCGGTAACTCTTACTACTAGATTACAAAATGTCAGTACATGTTGATAGGAATATTTTCGAAAATAGAAATATATGCTTTTATTAAAAGCAATATTATCCCTGATGCCGGGCAAAATTTTTATATAATTTAACTATTCATAAAATAAAAAAATGCCATTATTATATTACTGCAACGACTGTTCCACCCATTCGCTTTCAAGTTTAATTCAAATAAAAATATTTCTGACGCTTCAGGAAAAGTGCACGTAAAACAATTTATTTAAATAAAGCTCAAATGTAGGACATTATAAAATAAACCTAAACTCCAAAGGTAACTACCCAGAATGAAAAAATACGTCCTCATATTTCCGAGGACATTTTGGTAGAGCTAGGAAAGCAAGAACAATTAAGTTTATCGAGTAAATTGAAGAACGAATGAAGATTTGAGTATAAATAAAGAGTTAAAGGGGTGGATTTTGAAACAAAGTTATACTACCCAAAAAGGTGTAAAAAAATGGAGAGTTTGAGTGTTACAAATAACTTCAATAGTCAGGCCGTTCAACTACTGCACTTCAGGACTCTAGAGAAAAATTGTTAATTGGATATATGCAAAAGGCATCTATAATTACAAGTGGCAGAAGGAGAAATTAGGGACATATTTTTAAGTAGTAAAGTACTGACCAAGTATCCATTTTTCCCACTTAATATATCTTCACCTATAGAGTACTAGTAATATGTAAAAATAACTAGGCTCAGTTATTTCAACTTTAAAAAACATTCTTGTTCTAGAGTAGACGGCATAACCACTCAACACACAAAAATTCTTATTGCAAATGGAAATGGAAATGGAGAAGAGTTTTATAATTCATCTTCTCGGGGAGAATTTTCTGCGGAGTGAGCTTTTCCGAAGGATGCCGGCATTCGTTCGATTGCGGTTGTAGATTAGTAACAAAACTAAATTATAGTTCTGCTCGCAACTCGGTTGGCGCTTTTTTGCTCCAACCCCAGCTTGAAATTGGTAAAGTCATACATATTTCACAAGGATGTATCTACAGCGTGATAATCAATTTTCATGGCAAATTATAAATTAATTTTGCTAAAAATTATTTTAATAAAGCTTTCAGTGCCTTTATGAAACCACGATACTAAGCTTTTCGTGTACTCTGCTTAGAAACTGAATAACCTCCTAATGTGTGGATGTTTTTTTTTATCTTTAATGACGCCCGATACTAGATTTATTCCAAAACTAATCCCTCTGAAAAAAATTATATTTTTGCTAGAGAGCTTGAATTAGTTGAACAAAGTTTCCAAATTATAATTGGACGAAAAACTAGATCTAGCAGTAAACCGAGAGAAATGTATACATTTTTGCCAGAAGTTTTCAATTAATCTGATAAACTTTCGCATTCAATCAACGTTATTGCTATAATGCTTAAAGTTTTAAACACTGGTCATTCTTGTGAGAAGTTATTCTAAATAAAATTTCATAATTCGACTTTCCATAATCCATAAGCTATTTTACTTACCAGAAATTTACCACTTGCAAAAATTCATGCATAAGAGCAGCAATAAGAGGCCTCTTAATCACGAATTTTTAAAACGGCTATTACATAGTTGCCAGTTAAATTTGAAAATCTAAGAATTGCTAGCCTAATCCAAATCTTCTAACTCCCGTGCAGATGTTCGAAGCTTATCAATATGTCGTGAGGGTGAGACGATAAATAACGTGAACTGATATTCAAAGATAGCGCTAGTAAATGTTAGGAGTAACATATTAGATCATGTTCTATAACGCTTTGATGTACCAGTCGCAAACTTTTATTTCATTTTGACATGATTCTATTGGCAACTATATGTAAAGTATAAATACTTTAATAATAAAATATTCTGAACAAAGAAACCCATGCATCAAAGGTTTTCACAATAGACAGCCTATAACTGTCTCAACTCCATAAATCATTTGGCAAAACCAGAGCGTCCTTTAAACAGCAGATTACTGAAATGGTAAGAGGTAGCAGAGATGATAGACATATTAAAAAAACAAATTTATTAAATTTCAACGAAAAAAATACATATGAAAAAGTTGTCTTTAATTTAGTGTTGCGTGGGTTATTTTCGGAGAACAAATGTATTGGAAATTACCTTTTTAGGTTGGTATGGAAGACTAACAACAATCTGAAAGAATATTTTAAATTTAATTCAGTAAAAGATCTTAATAACCCTCAGAAACTTCAGTAAGTACATTAAATTAAGCGATAAATAATTAATAAAAAGGAAAATTTGGATTGAGCTAATTAAAATAATTTTTCTATTATCTATCTTAGTAGTTAGTATTCTATTCTCATCATATTGCTGATACGACAGTCTCAAATTTCACACTACGAATGCAAACATGGTACTAAAAGAGCACTCTCCTGGATTTTCCTTTCAATAAATTGGAACAATGTACACCTATACTAGAGTTTAAGCCTAACCAATCGATTTTCAGGAAAAGAGTCGGCAGCACAACTTTTTTGCTCATTTTGAACCTTATTGTACAACAACTACTCGCAAATCTCTATTGGACTGCGTTTTGGCTCAACCTAGAAGCTTCTACCCTAATGATGGTTAACCTAATAATGGAATCCTTTAATTTAATAAAAAAAAATTTGCTGTGCGCTGCTCACTTTAATATCCCAATATTTTCCTGTACACATAATTCTATCATAAAAGTTGGTTGGCATTTTTTTAAAAAACTAAGAAATATGCATCATCTACAGACAATAATTACGACTTAGTCCTTCTACCAAGAAAAGCTGTATTTCTTTGTATTGAAAAATCCTATATTTTATCAAAGAACTTAGAAGTTTGATAGTGGTACATGCTGATGAGCACAAATCCCGCCCATCTTTGATGCAAAGAATTAGCATGGACCTTAAAAGATAAAACGCTACATGTGCCACGCACGTCTTTCTTAAAAATTAAAGGCCACTTATATAAAAGCAATTCAATATTTAAAAACACAGGTATATATCCAATAAATATACTGTTTACAAGAATTTAATCAGATCTACTTTCCAAATTTAAAAAGTAAGCACCTGGAGAAATTATTTTAAAGATAACATAAAAGAGCCTATTCTGAAACATTTTTAAAGTTTACCAAATGATTCTTTTACTATGCATTTCCTTATTAGAAGTATGTGACTGTTTCATTTTGCTCATCTTTCTTAATAAAGCCAAGGTTTTGTATACTCTACCAAGTGCTTACGAAAGCTTATTCACAGGATTTGGGTTGTTAAGGAGTTTATAGTGTTTGATTTTGCCAATTATTTTAGGTTTTATTTATTATTTTGCTATATCACATACTTCCAAATTACTCAAGTCAACAAAGTTCAAGTCTAAAATGTATCAAAAGCTTTATTGAGCTTTAAGCAAAACTTAACAGGCTAGAAATTGTAAAAAATACAAATAAATGTAAAGACTCGTGTCCAGATTTCTTAATGCTATAGACTATAGCTAAATATTATACTCATTTTAAACCTCACGCTTCATATTTGTAAGAGGTACTAAAATAGGAAGTAAGTCAAATATTTATGATGAGAATCAAAATTAATAATGATTTAGATTTTTGACTTAATACACAAACGGCCATGTTAGTATATGATATTTGAAACCTCTAAATTATTACGAGTCCATTAACAAGCAGCATTGTCTATATACAACATTATGTTCTTGGAAAGTAAGAATGTTAAAGGTGGTCCGGATTTGAACGTATTTTTGCGATTGGAAACTTCAATACTATCACAGATGTCATCTACGACTTTTTCTATAAGTAAATATGAACATGAAAGAATGGCGAGTTGTTATTGCTAAAATGCACTAGTAATTCGATAAATATTGTATGAAAACGACTCAAAAACTGTGGAGTTTTTGGTCAACATGGTGCACTAAATAAATCAACTGCCCAAAGATGGATTACAATATTTGTTGAAACTGAATGTGCAATGAATTTTAGACCTCGTAAATTTTAGTGTGTAGCAAGGTCTCGCAAGACTATTATCATAGTCAAGATGTCGCTGCAAATCCGAAAACATCGGCCGGAATCATACACACCAATTGGATATTTCGAAAGCTTCCTATGGCGAAAAATATAAGCTTCCCGGCTGTTCTCACCGCCGAAAATCCATTACTTGGTTTTAAGTCATCATAAAGTCGATCCTACGTTTAGCCTTGAGGCGCATTTTTAATTCGATGGATTCGTAAACAAACAAAATTGTTACATTTGCCATTCGAAAAATTCTCGCGCAACTCACTAAAAGCAAATGTACCTCCAACGAGCCGCTGTTTTGTGGGGTCATAGTAAACCCTTCCAAGGCGATGCTAGAAATGCTATAACTCGAGAATAGAGATATTTATTATTACGAGACAACTCAATTTTTAATACCAACCGAAAAACATAGATCTGGGACAAATTTGGTTTCAAGAAACCGGCATCACCTGCCATACAGTTTAATCACCAATCGATTCACTCTACTAAAAATTTCCTAATCGTGTAATTTCAAGAAATTTAAATAGCAACTAAATTTCAAGATCTACTTTTGAGGACTTCAAAAACCAAATCCGACGGGTTATCCATAAAACTGATCAAAACAAGGACAATTTTAATCCTACATTTAATTTGGGGCATCCTTTATATATACAAATAAATCTCTGATAAATTAAGATTTTAACATCATGTTTTATTTTATTGAATTCGTGTACATTAGCAATCAGAATTAATTACAATAAATTCTATGAGCTAATTGCGTGAAGTTTGGAATAGATTTGAAGAGAGGTGCACCCAGTGGTGCAGTCTCGTTACCTCCATTTGAAGGCTTAGGGGATGGTGTAAATGATTTCTTTATTCTGTCAAGTCCCATGGCCACTTCCGTTTAAGTCGTCTCATTACTGGCTGCTGTGTTAGCGGTGTAATCTCGTTATTAGTGTGTCCCACTAGCCGAGCATGGTGGCTTGTAGCCCGTTGTCTGGTTATGTCCTGCACATATTGTACGTTGGAGTCAAAGTGGAGGATACGGTTTGAAACATACCAGGGAGCATTGAATATACTTCTTAATGTCTTAGACTGGAAACGTTGTATTATGTCAATATTTGAGTAGCTGGCGCAACCCCAGAGTTCACAGCCATATGTCCATATTGGTCGTATGATAGATTTGTACACCAGTAATTTGTTTTCTGTTGAGAGTTTCTTCCTATGAGCCAATACATTTTTTTTAATATTGATGTCCATTTCTTTGCGTTTTTTTATTATATGTGGTTTCCACGTTAATCTTGTGTCCATATGGAGACCTAAGTATCTAATTGCATTTGCTTGCGGGATGGGTACGTTATTCAAGCTTACAGGTGGGCATTGTGATCGTCTTGTGGTAAATGTTATATGATTGGACTTCGTCTCATTGACCTTAATTCTCCATTTTTCCAGCCAACCCTCTATTGTACTTAGTGCCTCTTGCAAGATATTAGTTGTGATTTGTGGATCTTCATGACATGCCAGGATTGCAGTGTCATCTGCAAATGTCCCCAATGTTATGGTTGGTGTCGACGGTATATCTGCAGTAAAAATCAGATATAAGAGTGGCCCCAACACACTTCCTTGGGGAACACCAGCCGTGATTGGATACAGTTGTGAATATTCCATACCAACTTTGGTTTGAAAGTGTCGATTAGTTAGATAAGATTTAAGCAGGAGATAGTATTGATGTGGAAAGATGTGTTTAATTTTAAATAGTAGCCCATTGTGCCAAACACGGTCAAACGCTTGCCGCACATCTAAAAATACAGCAGAGCAATATTTCTTACTATGAAATGATTGCTGAATAATATTGGTTATTCGGTGGCATTGCTCTATGGTCGAGTGTCCTTTGCGAAATCCAAACTGGTGATTTGGAATCCATTCTTCAAGTAGACTATTTTCGTTTATTCGCTTTAATATTAATTTTTCTAGGAGTTTTGACACGACAGGCAGTAGACTAATTGGGCGATAAGACTGAGCTTCATTTGGTGGTTTGCCAGGTTTTAATATTAGGATGACCTGTGCAAACTTTAATTGTAAGGGCCAGTATGTTAAGCGTAGGATTGCATTAAAGAGTGCCAATAAGAATTGTTCTCCTTGTCGTGGTAATTGTTTAAGTACAAGGCCTGTAACGAGATCATAGCCCGGGCTTTCTTATTATTTAACCATTTTATTTCATTTTGTAATTCACCAATTGTGAATTTTTTATAGGGGTGATAGTTGTAGTGGTGCTTCGAGAAAGTTGTTAACATCTTCATCAATTTCATTAGAGTGAGGTGTGAATACGTCTGCCAGATGTTGGGCAAAAGTTCAACTTTTCTTTGTCTGATCTTGCCCAGGAGCCATCGTTTTTGCGTAACGGCGGGACTTGTTGTTGGGGTCTCTTAAATCCTTTAGTGGCTTTCCATATACTGTGATCTTCTTTGGATAAGTTGGTTATGTAGTTATGGAATGTTTCATTACGCGCCTCTAACATCTTCTTCCTAAGTTTATTAGTAAGTCGATTGTATGTGGTTTTATCATTAACGTTGTGTGTACGTTGCCAGATTGACCTTGCTCTCCTTTTTCTTTTATTAATTCACTTATATCTCTAGAAACATTAAATGACTCGATTTTCTGGATATTCATTTGTGTAGCATTCCAGGCTGCCTCTTGGACTGTTGTTATAAAGTGATTAACTGCGATCTCTATTTCTTTAGGTGTTTTAAGCTTATATTAATATTTATATGTCGGTGGACGTGTACTTTAAATTTGTCCCAGTCAGTTCGTCTATTGCAGAGTACTGGCTTAGGCTGCTTTTGGATAACTGTAGCGCTAATGACAGCTAACACAGGGCTGTGGTCCGAAGATAGATCGAAACTAGGAGTGACGTCCACATAATTTCTTGAAATGCCCGAGGCTATTAAAAATCTAATAAATCTGGAATCTTGTTCACGTCAGTCAGCCAGTATGTTGGAGTACCGGTTGATAAATGCATGTAATTGTTGTTAGTAAGAATTTTTGCAAGTTCTCTACCCCTTGTAGCTATTAATCGAGACCCCCACCTTGTATGTTTACAAATAAAGTCGCCACCTACTATAAATCTCCCTCCAAGGGTGTTGAAGAATGGTTGTAGTATGTTCGTGGTTAGTCTATGTCTTGGAGGGCAATATACAGCGGCTAGTGTGATTGGGCTAGGAAGTTTACTGATTTCGATAACGACAGCTTGCAGGAACGGTTCTTCGTATTTTGGTAATTCATGATGAACTATCGAGTTTCGAATAATAATAGCTGCGCCACCATGGGCTGTATTATCTGGGTGTACAGTGTGGTAGATGCTGTACTGAGGTATTTTATAAACGTTCTTGTTGTAAAGTGTGTTTCACTTATGAGTAGTACATCAATTTTGTTCATTTGAAGGAAGACTTCTACCTCCAATTTTTAGATTGAGGCCGTTGGCATTCCATAATGCAATACGTATGAATTTAGACATTATTTAACTAATTTGGCAATTACTGTTGTGATCATGTTGAGGATCATGCTATTTTGTTGTAGCAGTTGATTGAACATTCCCTTAAACTCGGCAAGGAATTGTGCGAGGGTGAGGTCATTAGATGAGTCTGGTTTATTTGCTGTAACGTGGCTATAGGTATGCATCGGCATATCAGCGTAAACATTAGGTTTTGGCAGAGGAAAATTTCTTATATCTGGCTTATACTGTGCAGGTTTTCTTGATTGCTGTATTTGGGTAGGTCTTGTTTTGTAATTCTCTATAGACCATACATCCTTTGTAGTTGGCAGGATGTGGTCCATTGCATAAGATACACGTTGCCGGCGTATCCCTATTTTTGGTGCACGTTCTTGTATCATGGTTACCGCTGCATTTGACACACGCGTATGGGCGATTGCAGTATGATTTCGTGTGGTTAAAGTTTTGGCATCTTGTACATTGTACTATATTTTTATTTTGCTTAGGTGGTTCAACCGTTATCTTTAGGTTCTGCAGATACTGCAATTTATAAATATCTTTGTTGTTATCGGCCGGTTCCAAGTCCACGAAGAATAACGGCAGGGCTTCTTTAGTTTGTTTGTGTTTGATGTTGCTAATATTTCGAACTTTATGATTTTTTGCTGCCAATTCTGCTATTATTACATTTATCGGGATTGTGGGGTGTAGATGCCGTACAACTACTCTATACGCCCTCTCCTGCTTGTTTTGATATGTGTGAAATATAACGTTGGTATCTAAAAAAATGGGCGGTCAATTTCCTGTGGTGAGTCAGGCGTGTGAACATTGATTTTAACGACATTATTGGCCATACATTTAGAGGTATATTGTTCCTTTTCGACTATGTACGTGATGCATTTGTTGATAGTTTTCGACACCTTGAACAAAGATTGGCGTGGTTTTGGCAGTTGAACAGTTTGACCCGTAGTATTAGTGTTGCTGATAGCCCCTGGTACATCTGTTTCCTCTGTTAACGTAGAGTATTGGTTTGTTTGTGTTAAATTGAATGTTTGAGTTAATTGTGGGTTATATTTCCGTCTTTTCCTTTTATTGCCAGGAACCACTTGCCAAGTGTTATTATTATCAGCCATGTTTTCGTCTTCGCCGACATTACTTAAAATTTCTTGCTGGTCTTTCTCTATTTGATTATTTTGCGGCAAGGTTTGCGGGGAAGGTAATTGCACTTGAGACAACCTTGGATATTGCATTACGGGCATTGTATACTACGGAGAGGGTTGAACCGGTGGGATTGATGGCACTGCATACTGCTTTAATGGTGTTTGTTCGAAGAGTGGTGGTGTTGAATGTATACTGTTACTTACAGTATACTGTTGCTGTTAATAGGAGGGTGGGTAACCATATTGTTGATACATATTGGAGTTATTTTGTGATGGCGGATTATTCCCATTGCCAGTGGGAAACATCAATATTAAAGTTGATTACATGGGCATTAAATTATTAAATAAATAAGTACGCCTGACCTTAAGGCTGCGACTCGGGCGCGGCGATATCGCAGGTAAAAATTTGGCTCTCACACGTCCACACTGTTTCAATGCACGGGCCGTACTTTTAACATCATGTAGCCATAGAATTATGTACAATCTTTTTTGTCTATAAACGGCATATCATTTATTACTGCCAAAGTAATGCTTTCCAGTAGGACAGCATATTTAAAGATTGCTACCCAGATCAATTAAGATATAGTACAGATTAGCAATATTTTGTTTAATAGAAGGAATGCACCTTAAAAAATAATTTTGTTATAATGCTATGTTATGGGCTAATACATAATACATTGTCTTTTTTTTGAGAATGCATCCTTGAGAAGTAAAACACTCCAGAATATAGTAAATAAATATTTCTATTTGCTAGAAAAATAAATTGGCACAAAAAACTAAATATGGCTCAATACCGACACAGAAAATAAAATTTTGTTCAAATCTTGCCTGTAGCTATAATTATTTATAGTATAATTTTAAGTAATAAAATAACATCAATTTGCGAATATAAATTTAAAAATTTACAAAATAAGTGCCCATATATTCGGAAAAAGTATTAAAAATTATAGTTTAAGTAAATTAAGAAAACAAAAAATTTATATTAAAAATTTAATAAGGTAGATAATGTCGTTAACTAAAGAGAATTTATAAAAAGCGAGGTTATTTTTAAAAAATAAATTAAATTCGCCTTAAATTAACAATGCTCTATAAGAAAACATTAGATTAAAATTTAATTTGCAAGCAAATTATGAAACCCTATACTTTTCAATTATTAGAAACTACCTTAAGCAAGAAACCTAATTAAATTTGTTCATAATCCTGTTAGCATTAATTATAGGAATAACACAAGTCAGTGGAAAAGTTTGTTAACGAATCTTAAATAACAGTTATTGATTATTAATAATAATTTATAAAATTAATTTGATTTATTTTATATTTTACTTAAAGTAAACTAGTGATGAAGATATAGATATGATATTTAAATGTTGCGTTTTAAGGCTGAGAAGAATAATTAAAAGTTGTTCATCAAATCAACACAAAAAATGTCATGGTTTTTTCAGTTAAAAGCATCTTTTATAAGTTCTGTAATATCAAATTAATATAAATTAGGACACTTAATAAGATTTACATACATATGGTTTTATAAAATTTGCTAATAAGTAATGAACTATTGAACAAGTATAACCATCGTTCCGTAGTTTATTTATTGTAATCTAATTTTTTATATTTCTTTTGTTCTATTATTATCGAATTCACAGAGTTATGAACAAAATATGAAAAAAGTGAACAGCACAGATTTGTCCCTCAGTGTTATTAGTAATTTTTATGATATAAGGTACATGAAACATCAAAATCTCAAATTACAAACACAAAAAATCCCAGTAGAGCATTCTAATTTGAACTTTGTAGTTTTAGGTATTTATAACCCTCTGCATATATTACATTATTAGAACCAAAGTAGCTTCAGAGTATAAAAGTAAAGTAGTAAACAGTATCGACAGAAATGTCTACAGACCAGATAAATTAAAGCTACTACAAATCATCAACAATAGCGACTATTCTATCAATTATTGAAACAAGTGTAACTACCTAAAAGGCAAAACTATCAAATTATAGCTGGAACTCTATATTAACGGCTACGATGGAATGAAATATGGAAAATTTGACTCGCTGATCATTACCAGTGACGACAACTAAATTACTAATCTTGTTAAATTTATTTACGTCGAACTGTGTATCGTGTCTTGTGCTTTTTATTTGTTGATGGTGTATAATTTCGTGTTTTACGTAAGAGTCCTGACCTACCCTTTGTCTCAAAACGGCATCGGCAAGATCTGAGAAGAAGGAAACAAGCTACACATTAAAGAAATGTTTGAAAACGAAACAGTTATTTTTGACAAAAATATATAGCTACAAAATAGTAACGATTTTAAAAGAAGAAAAATAGTATGCTGAAGTTCATGTCGTAAAACATTACGAATAGACGATGTTTCAGTTGCGTGTTGTACAGCTAAATCATTGTCAAGCCATCTTTTTTGTGAAAGAATTCTCAATTTGAACGAAAAATGGGTAGATCAGTAGATTTCAAAGATAGATCTAAATCTAAAAAACCCTCTCTTAACGTTTAATAACTGTTTGGCATTCGAAGTCATACTTTTCTTATTATTGCTTTATTGGAGTCTACAAGGACGCCACCTGCTATATATTTGTGTTCTACAATCAATGTAAGCATTATATTGTTTCCGCAAAATTTGTTCTTATATACATTTAAGACAAAAATACGAATCTACAATGGTTGTATATCTTGACCAAATTGATACAATTGAAGTGGTACTGATACGTTTATGCTATAGACCCTCCAGATGAGGAGAAAGCTGACATGATTCTTCATAGCATAAACTGCAGAATGTATATAAAATTAATCAAATCAAATGGATAAACAAAATGAGATGATTCATCCAAATCGCCGAAAAACACATATAAAAATTTGATTTTTGTAGAAACAGAACAAATAAATAATTATTGGCGATCCCATAAATAAGAACTCAACAATATTATAACCCAACAATTAGACATCTTGTGAAAAAAGGCCCAATTTATGCTTGCCCGATGGTGGCTCTTCATTAGTTCAAATTTATTAGACATTATAACATATATCAATCAATAAATTAAATCCGCAAACAATAAATACGAGAATAACCAGGTATATCATTTCACAGATGTAACAGGAATTGAAACTATTTTTAATCTCTTACTATTAGCTGGCTCTTATAGATTTAGTAAGCTCAATACTTCCGATTTGTAGACAACGACTGGAAGCAGAAATATTCTGATTAATTATCTCGTAACAAATTTTATTTGTTACTACATGTTCAACGTGATGATCAGTCGACAAGAAGCAAAAAAGGAGCTATAGACAAATTACCTCTAGTTAGAGAACTGATGGAAGAATATATGAGTACTTGTCAACTACATCATTCTTTCGGACAAAATGTTACAATTGACAAATACTTATATAATTTAAAGGGAGTTCTAGTTTTAGTCAATTTAAATTTAATAAGCCAGATAAATATGGTGTCTTAATTAATCAATGCTAAAATAACTTATCCCGTTAATTAAGGAACGTATGCAGGAAAGCAGCCATATGTATCATAAAACTGACTACAGTTCCTAGAAGGCCAGAAAAAGAATGTGCATTCCAACTAAAGACAATAAATGGAATTTAACAGGAGACAACAGGCTCGCCAATATTTACCAAACAAACAAAAAATGCAACTTACATATATGGAAACATCATAAGAAGAAACGAGGAAAATTCCACCTAACTTTACGTTAACATGAAGGAAAAATGTATTTAACTTACTTTATTTGGCTTTCGAAAAGATATAACGATTGTATCCCACGGGCCCAAAAAGAACCTAAATGTATTTACTGCTATCGTCTATGCATCATACTGCAAAATTGATGTTAATTCTAAAGGTAAAAAACAGAAATTATTACCTTTTATAATGGCACTAAATCTAACGTTGACGTGTGAATAAATTGTGTGCTACTCACTCAGTAACCAGATATAGAATTGGCAATATGTTTTACATTGCTTTTTGTAACAATAATAAAACGTAAGTGATTTTTATTGGAAAAAAGAACACACTAATAAAAAAATTGTCATTTGAAATGAATTTGTTATGCAAAAGTGATCACAGCGTATTGCAAATTTAAAGTAAAATTGTAAAAAAATGCAAAAATGATGTCCAAATAAAGCAGACATCAATGATTTTGGAAAACGGAATCGACTAGATGAAGTAATAATTCAAGACAACATTGCGAAGATTGTAGTAAGAAATAAAACCGCCAAACCAGAAATATGTACGTAGTTTAAGTGTCAAAATACATACGCCTAGAGTATACATTTTTGTTGTACTGAATTTATATCACTAGGGGTTGCCCACCAAAATATATTTTTGGCGTCCTAGGCTTACAATTTTTCACCCGCCTCGTCTTACATTTTTGCAAGGTGGATACGTATGAATTTTTAATTTAATCGACTTTTTCCCTGCATCGGGAACGCGAAACAATTTAACTTAGCGCCCATTCATAATAGACGTAAGCATAAGCCACCCATAAGAAATACGTAATACGTAAAGTTCAACGTAAAAAATACGTAAAGTTAAAATCGGTTCAACTTTACGTATTTCTTACTTTATTTGAAATAATTTTTAATTTCTTCTTAGATTAATGTTGGCAGCAGTAACAGCACATTTGTTTTTAGTCTGAAATTGCATAATCTAACTTTAGTATTATCGATATATTGGCTTCGTTTTTACAACAGATAGGAAACTGTTAATAATTTAGTAAACACGCATCTGTTCCTACACCGTAAAAGGGATGACAGGTACGAAGGCAACAAAATTTTGCAAAATGCCTGGAAGGATACTGCTACCGCTATTGTGTTTGGGCATGCGCAACTTTCAAATGTTTAGTTAAGAGTTACGTGCATTATACATGTTTCTTGTGGGCGGCTTATGATTACGTCCATTATGAATGGACGCTTACAATCGAACTTCCATTTGGTGGAAGCAAATTAAATGACTGTGGCAGACGCGCTTTTTACGTACGGCAATGCAGCGGCCCGATGACAGCCACGGCCGCCTGTCCATTCTGCAAGAAGCGAGAGCAGGCTCGACGTGCGTGCACGAACGCACGACCCTCCCCGTGTAAATCAAAAGTCCAGAGCGTCGCCGCGCCAAATTTGTTTACTTTATGTTCAAATGTACAGGCTGTCTTTGTTTACTGTGCATGGATCTCCTCTTGTAAATTAAGGCCATAGGATCACGCCACATTTCTTTACTTTCTATTCAAATGTATAGATAGATATGCGAATGAAGAAGCACATGTAGAAAAAAATTAGCTATAAGATTGTGTAATATAAAATATAATAAATTGCAATTTATATTTATACTTAGTTCACTTTTTAGAATATATTAGATGTTTAACCTTCAAATCTCACCTAGAAACAATTGTTAACCCAATTACTGAATATCTAATTCTAACAAATTGTAGTCATATTAAATAAAAAAATATAATAGTTACATTTTCATGATTTCTTATAACAATAAAATGCAAAAAAATTAACTTTTTCTTTAAATTATATCTCATTTTATTGTTTAACATACTCTAAAAAAATTTTTTTCATAACAATAGTGAAATATATAGAAATAAACTATTCAAAGTCTGGAAAACATCATGTAGTACACAAATTTTAGAAATTTAACTTGATAAGTCAACACATAAGGAAAGGAAAGGGTAAAAATCACCCTAAGAAGAGAAAATATAAAGGAACATTTATTTTGAAAAAGTTACATTAAATTGCATTTCAACACCAAGTTAATTGAAACAATTGCAATCAAGGGTTTAGAGATCGGTACAAAAGATCTCGATCCTGAATAATGAGAAGATTATCAGTGTCATAACCCATATCAAAACCCCTTCATATTACGGCACTAAAGACGTTAACAACGAATAATCCCCCATATCTGCTCAAGTAGTTTAAGTAGACAAGTTTAATGCTTCGAAAACTGGAGTAGTGTAGCATCTGCCACTTCGCATAATATTTCTTAATAGTTCTTTTTAGGGCGGTTTTTGTTTTTATTTTTTCAACAGGACAGTCATTATAAACTGTAATAATATTTATGTATTAAATTTTTATATGAAATTCTCTGGGGCGTGTAAATGTCAGGTTTGATATAGGATTCGAAAATATGTGTAAGTCAATAATTCGGATAAGGTCAGATCCCGATTAGTCCCAATTGTCGACGCTCCACTGCATAAAAAATGCATAAAACAGTTCCTCTGTAGGTTTTTATAGACCGCGTAAAATATGATAAAGAAAACAATATAAAAGCTAACAAAACTGTTGATTACAAATTAGAAACTTTAGGATTAATTAATAAATTAATTAATAAATAATAATTCGTGTCTCATTGTCATAATCATTCTTTACAATAACAGCAAATTAATTAAAAGTTGATTAATTAAAAAAATTTAGACTTAAACAAAATACAAGATTTAGAAACTAACACCCTCGTCATAAGCGTGTCATCACATGATATATAATAATGAAAATTAAAATTTTCTATTAAATAGCTTTGCCAAATATAATACATCAAGTAAACTTGTAATTTTTTCGATATATTCGTGATTTATTATTTATTATTTAATTTTTTATTAACAAAATCTATTTTACCATAAGTTATCTATGATTAGATAAAGTACGCAATGAAACCTTTAAAAGAGGAACAGGGTAACATAAGAAGCTGTACTTAGCCCCCTCCCCACCAATAAAAATCAGGAGTATTTCTTCTTGTGGTACTGATTTTAAAAAATACGACTTTATAAAATGAACGTAGAATGATTATTAAAAATCTAGCGTGAAACTATTTTCATTGGAAACACCGATTTAAATTTATATACTACAAAAATTTAAAAGCACTTTTAAATATTTAAGTAAAAAACATTGAATGCTACTTCATTAAAAGTTAATTTAATTTCTAAAAAAAGAACAACGCTCACAGATTAAGCCTTGAGAGAAATGCTGACATAATCCCAAATTCGACGAAAAAGAAGAATATAAATAAAGGTGGCGCATTAGTAGCAGAACATAAGCTGAGACTCCAAGTAAATTACGTATATTGTTCTGAATTAGACACATAAAGTCACACTAACAGTAATTTTGATGGATGATGTAACCTTAGCTTATGGACTGCAAGGTGACTTTACTGTTGACTTTTGGGTTATTTTCTCAACAAAAAATTACAAATATTATTGGAACGCAATCGTGTAACAATAGACTTATCAATTACAAAAACCTTAATCACCGACATAATTATCACTCGCTGAGTCGTGTGACCATGAACTATTATACTTCATTATTTAATGAAATTGCATCATTATTAAAAACAAATGGCATTGTGTTCAAATTTTACATTAAATTAAACGTACTACAATAAGAAAACAATTAAAATTCGAAAACATTATGTTCATGTCATTTTGAAATTTGATTATATTATTTCTTAGAAATGATGTCCGGGAAACGCAATGATATCACATGTAAAACCAATTGGTCCGCTAATGTGCAAAAATGAGGATCTGGAGCAGTTCGCTGCTACCAAACGGGAAAAAGTTTATCTTCAGATGCAACAAACGTCACGATGTCCTTTCTTACGACTACCATAGATTTCCCTGCACTGTCAACGAAGGTTACCATGGGCAATAGACATGCGTCTGGAAACACGCAAGTGGCATAGAATTGTTTTTTGTGATAAATTCAGATTATCTAAATGAAACTGAAACGTTTGTGTCGTAGACGCGGAGAAAGGACCAAAAGAACTGCGTTGGATATTATCGTATGAGGGGCTGTCAATTATACTAGCAGGTCATTTCTAGTTAAAGTTAGAGATAACTTTAACACTCAAACCTACATCTTTCAGCCCGCGGTACCTTCCTTTATTCAAAGAGTACTCCAACCAATATTTTAACAAGATAACACTCGACTATATGTATAACGTAGCACATTAAATTCCTTTAAACAAAATAGAGTGAAAACTCTCATAATCGATCTGATCACCTGATTTTTTACCGATAGAAAATGTCTGAAATAATATTGGACAAATAGTATAAGGGTATCCACGACCTCTTAGGGTCTAGTTGGAATACAGTCGATCAAGACACTTCCTTAATTATTTGACTTCATGCTAAGAAAAATGAGAACGGTGACAAAAGCTTTAGGTGAGTTCAAACATTTTTGAATAAATGTATATGAATATGAAGAAGTATTTTCTAAATTTTGTTTCACACTATTAAATAAATTTTCGAAGTTTGAGTTGTCAATTTGGAATGTTACTTGGTGCTGCAATTTCAATAAACTGTAGTGTAGAGTTAACTAAACTTAAAACAGCAATTCTATGAGATTACTATTCCATTTTTACTGCTCTACGTTTTCTACAGCATTAACTTATTCCTTTTAGAGATCCTCAGAATTCCAATATTTGATCTAAAATTGATATTTATTGTAATAAGTCAATCGAATCCATTATGTTTTTGATCCTATTGGTCCTTTTCATAATTTCTCTGTTCTGTAACTAATTACTGCATTTTGAAAATCATTTCGGGAAAAAATTGTCTTTAACCAGTTTTATCCGTTATATAATTTATTTGTTGTCAATTCCATAAAGTTATAGCCAAAAAAGAGAAGCTGTCGCAGATGTAGCAGTAGAAAAGATCTGCAATAATTGTTAGCTCATTTTAGTTCTTGGCAATTTATTGGATATAACTGCTCTTCACTCTTGAGAATTTGTCAAAATCGTTGAAATCTAAAGCTAAATGCACTCATTGATTCATAAACTTGCGCATCTCATAAATAATCCAAAACCGTCAAACTTCGTAAGTAGTTACAATGCTGAAGGGTAATAGAAAACGATTGAAGCTTTATGCAATAGAGCATGAACACAGGTCACGTGAGAGCTCTTCATTCGCTTTTCGTGTGGTTATTTGAACAATACTAAAAAAATTCTGCGGCATGACCTGCACATTACTTGCCAGTCGTAATTTTTAAACGTAAGACAAGCGCAGAAAGCACAGGGTATATCAACATAAATCACAGGCGAAGTTTTGGAGAGACAATATAATAATAAAACTTTAAAATCAGTGGACATCTAGAAGTAATTGTAAACAAACACAACAAGCCAATTTTTAACGCCAATTGATTGTTAAGCGAGCTTAAGCAGACATGTGGCAGCTTCACTAGTATAGCTTATCTTTTCTTCAACGTCTAGCATAGCAGATTCTGCGATCTTGACTATCTGTAATTTTACTATTAAATATCCCAGAGAATGAGGGGTATTTGGCATTAAAACGCCACGCTTGCCATTGCGTGTTGGCGAGTTTGGTAAGGGATGGGGGGAAGCGACCATCGGCTCGTAAGGGCAAAGGTTACTGTTCAAAAGTTTAACAGATATAAATATAGATATAAAAGAACGATAAATGCCCAGACACTCAAACAAAACAGGGAAACCTACCAAAAGTACATACGACAATCATTGCTATTAAAGGAATATAATGACAACAATCTAAACCAAATATCTCGTGATCTGACACTAGCATTAACAGAAACGTCGGAAAAAATCACAAAGACGACATGCCAAAAGATAAATAAAATTACTCAACAAACAAAACAAAAAATAGAAGAAAGAAGAGAGTTATATAAAGAAGGAAAATATGCAAATGATGAATATCGAGAAGTGAGAAAAGAAGCAAGGCGTATGATAAGAAAAGATTTAGAAAAATTCTATGTAGAACAAATAGAGCAAGTAATAGAGGACAACGAAAGCATGAAGTGCCTGAAAAGAAGATATGGGAAACGCGAAATCATTGTAGTGAAAGACTTCGCCGTAACAGAAATAAGAAACATAGACGAGATCCTAAAAGCTATGGAGAAATACTATAAAACACTATATGGGTCGCACATTAAACAACCTGAGGGGCCAAAAGAGAATTCTAAAATAGTAAATGTAGGATCTGAGGATATGCCGGAGATCAGTGAAGACGAAATTTTGTATGCCCTGCAGACGATGAAAAACAATAAAGCGCCGGGAGATGATAATATAATAATAGAAATTATCAAAGAAGCCAACGAAATAGTAATCCCCAAGCTAAAAATCCTATTTAACATGTGCCTACAACAAGGGAGAATACCAGATAACTGGGATAACGCCGTGATAGTAATTTTGTTTAAAAAAGGGGACGCATTACTATTACAAAATTACCTCTCTATCAGCCTACTTTCTCAAATGTACAAATTGTTAACAAAGATCTTGACTAACAGATTATCACAAAAATTAGATGATTATCAGACAAGCAAGCAGCTTTCAGAAAGGGATATGGTACCTGTGACCATTTACTTACTGTTAAAATTCTAATCGAGAAATCCATCGAATATAACCTGCCTTTATTCATGGCTTTTATTGATTATGAGAAGGCGTTTGACTGCGTTGAACACTGGGCAATAATGAAGGAACTTAATTGTGCTAGAATAGATTCCCGATATACAGCACTGATAAGTAATATATACAAACACGTTACAGCAACAATTAAATTACATGCATATAGTAGTAAATTCTCAATTGATAGAGGTATTAGACAAGGAGACACAATGTCTCCAAAATTATTTAATTTGGCACTTGAAGGAATATTTAAAAATCTGGACTGGTCAAATAGGGGTATTAATGTAAATGGGGAAAAATGAATCATTTAAGATTTGCCGACGACGTAGTTCTATTTGCAGACAACAAAGACGACCTACAAATTATGATAAACGAATTAGAAGAAACGTCTAAGAAAATAGGTCTAAAAGTAAATTTGAATAAGACGAAGACAATGTGTCTTGAGAACCCACAAATAAACATAAATGGAAGTATCCTAGAAAATGTCAACGAGTATATATATCTAGGACAAACTGTAACATTAAGGAAGGAAAACAGAGAACACGAGATAGATAGAAGAAGACGTCTGGCGTGGGCAGCTTTTGGAAAGCTAGCTTATATTTTAGAAAACAACAAAATACACCAACGCTTGCGAACTAAGGTATATGACCAATGTATAGTTCCCATAATGACATACGGCGCTCAAACATGAACATTAACGAAACAAGTAAAAACAAAACTGGAAGTCACTCACCGAGCAATGGAGAGAGCAATGATTGGAATTACAATACGAGACAAAAAAAGAAATAAATGCATAAGCGATAGAACTGGGGTCGCGGATGTAGTGAAAAGAGTGACGAAATTGAAATGGGAATATGCAGGACATACAGCTCGGATCAAAGACAGTAGGTGGAACGTTAAAATTCTCCAATAGAGACCATGAACAGGCAAGAGACAGCGTGGCAGGCCAATAATGAGATGGCAAGACGACATTAAGAGAGTAGCAGGACTGCCATGGATGAGAGTCGCACAGAATCGCGTTACATGGAAGAATTTGAGGAAGACCTATGCCCAATACTAGGCGCAATGAGGGTTAAAGAAAGAAATAAAGAAAAAGAAATATCCCAGCATTGCCGTCTTTATTTACAGCGGTGTCAAGAAAGCGACATGCAATGCCGCGCAATGCCAAGACGTTACTTTTAAGGATAAATCATAATTTTATTATTATTATAATGGTTTAAACAATTATCACATATACTTATAGTTCATCGATGCTAGTAGCTACTGCGTGGTTAATTGCAGAGTGATACATTGAAAAATCGTGCGCTCTTTTCAGTGTCCATTTTTCAGCTCGCATATATAGAACTGATATATCGTTTATTTCATCTTTCAGTTATTTGTTTTTTCTTCCATTAAACATTTATAAGATAGATAGAAGATCGTTTATCTTTATCTAAAGGTGCTCGTAATTTAATCCCTACTTTACATTAACTGTGGGTAAACCATAACCTACAGGATATGTTTCATCCCATACACGACACATTGACGCATATATCTAGATGTGGGGCAGTTCAATGGGACAATATGACCTTACATTATACTGCATGTAAATGGAATATTATCTTGATGCAATATTTAAATCACTTACTTTTTTGTACTATTAAAAGCAGTTTTCTCTCAATACAACAACTATTTTTTGGTGTATAATAATGTAGTGGCATTAATGTTATGGAAAATGTGTTAAAAAATTATTTACCTTCAGGACTTTTATGTCGGGAGTTTTATTAAATAAAGACTGTTTTTACCTTGTGTTTCAAATGACATTTTAAAAAACTTTCTTTCCAAATCTCTGGTAATGCGAACATTGAAAATTTGTAGTGTGCTTAGAAAAGGTTTTATAAGCTTTTCCGTTAGGTCCATTTCTGCTTGGTAAGTAATAATTTTGGCGAAGGTAAGTCAGCTATTTTTATTGCTTTTGCTTGTTGGTAACCTTTATTTTCAAAAATGTATATAATTTAAAGATCAAAATTTACTAACATCTAAAATTTATCAAAATAATTTTCTCCACCAAAAAATGCAACGATTATAATCTACACAAAACCCAAACACCCCTCCCTCTCTAATAGATTTCTCAACATATTTGATGAACTTTAAATTTATACTAAAGATAATAGAAAACACAATACCGAAAAAGGACTTGTGCATTGATTATATTGGTGTAATTTTAGTTAGGTTCTGTGGTTCTAAATAAATATAAAAAATATATTAAATGTTAGAACAAACCACGTTATGTCATTACAAAAGTGTTTATGATGTAACTTAAACTCTAAAATACTTTCATCACAACGTTCTGCAAGGGTCAATACTACTGATCAGTAAGTGAAACATTTAAATTACATCTGTAACAAAATACTGTACCAACAAAATTCAGATAATTGGTAATTAAGCAAAACGCAAATAAAGAAAAACAAGCCAACAAAGGACAAATATTTTTGAGACAAATTTACAACTTTCAGTCACTATTTTCCACTTCAGAAATAGATAAAAATACCGCAAGGAATCTTATTTTTAAGATTTAGCTTACAACAATAAGCAAAATATATATGTTAGCGTAACAAAAATTGCATGAAACAACAATATGAAACATAATATACAGCAATTTACAATACAAATGTTACTTTAAACATTTAAAGATCCTTATAATTAATAAAATAATTAGTCAAATCTATGAGGAGGCTAACAGTTTAGGTTTTTGTAAATTTTTACTATTGTTTAGTAGGTCTAGAAACCAAACATTAAGATGACGCTCTAATTTTCTTAGATACTTATGATTGAATTTTCCCATCACTTACTTTATACTTTTTGTATCTCTCACAAAGTAGGGAGCATCATACATACCATAGCAGGTTGGAATGAATTTGAAGGCTGCATTATAAACAAGGAACTTATTAGATAAATATCGCCAAAAATGTTTACCAAATAGGCAACAGACTAACTAAACATTATTCCAAACCGTTTTTGTTTCTTCGCAAATGTAGGACCTCTGTCGTGGTGAGTTTCAGCGTATTTTACCTTAACCACTTGAGCTAATGGTATGCTGTTTATGAAAACTGATGGTAAGATTATTAACATACCATCTTTTGACTAATTGTACTACTTGATCTATGCTTTGTTGAAGAAGATTTGCAACTAGCACTAGATTTTTGTCTTTTACCATAGTAATTTTATCACCAGCAAATAAGGGAGTGATATGTATAGGTATATCTGATGTGTAAATGAGGTACAAAATCTAACCAAGAACATTACCTTGGAGTACTTCTGTTTTAATTGAGTGAAGCTCTGTTTGATTTTTTGTATTCTTCTAAGATTAGTGTTAATCTTAATTTTTTTAATAATTTATTTTATACAGCTACTAAATTAATTTGCCTGTAGGAATTTAATTAAAAATAAATGAAATAAAATTTGGGAATAACTCCATGTTTTGTTGTTTTCAATAAAAAAGAAATGCGTCGTTGAGCTTACATTTGTAAGGTATTCTTAGAAAACCTCATTTTATAGAACTTTGGTGAGTGCTTTCAATTCTAATAATACTTGATTATTATATCGTCTTTTGTTCGATGAGCGTCTTATATTTTGCCAAATCCTTCTTAGCTATCTTTTTACCCCAATTGTCTCTTAGATTGTTTTGGTGAGGTTCTAGGCTGCTAGTTCACGTTATTTACTAATTTAGCGCAAAGTTTCAAGCCCAGTACGATTATAGTAGTCACAGTTGCACTCACCAGAGTGTGGTCTAAGGACAAGTCTACACATAAGGCCTTTAGTTAAAAAGAAGTCCAGCACATCTGGCATTTTACTTAAATCGGAAGACCAATAGGTTTAGACATTTTTAAGTCTCATAGGTCTTGTAATACTTGATATAGCATCCTTCCCCTGCTAGATGGATAGATCCAGGAACCCTATAGGTTATGCTTGGTACACTGTAATCTCCTACTAAAAATTTATTACCTGTAGAGTAGTTCGAGAGACAGTTTGGGGTTCACAAAAAGATGGTTGTCTGTAGAAAATTCTCTTTAAAAAAAAGTAAAACATGAATGTTTAATATGTTGTCTTTGACTGCGTGCAGATAATGTGAAAGCATAGCTGATAAATGTATAGTTTGTGATTCAAATATAAGCAATACGTTGATTTAATTATATAACACATATGCTTTATCCAATATTTATAAATTGAGGTACCTTTAGCATTATATAGCGCTGTCTTATGCATTAGGGTCATTTTTGGTGCTTAAATCTTCTCTAAGAAGTCTAACTTGTGCGGTTGATTCACTGATCGTTCCTTCCTGTGCTTGAATTGTTTCTTGAAGTAAGACTATTATTGATGTTACGATATTTGCTTGTTGACTGGTTGTATTATTATACAATTGTTACTAACAAAGTCTGACTAATGCTTTTGTGGTTTTGCAGATACTGTGGAGTTGGCGGCAGTTGCTAAAATAATTATTGCCGTCATTAACGCAGCGATAGCTGTTGTGGTCATGGCTATTGATATTATTATTACAACTTTTGATAGTGTTAGCTTCGAAGACATATAGACAAGTTAGAATTTCTTTAAATTTGGAATCTTCTGGTTGGAATTTCTAGGTAGACCTTGTAGCTTTGATAGTAAGGGGGGTGTTGACCTTAACATGGGACATATTTAGTAGGTTTGATGTCACTACGATTTTTTTGGACAGGTGCGATAATCGTATAGCCCAACACATTTAATGCGAGCTAATGTAGTACACCTGTTAAGTGTACGACTACAATACTGGTATTTTTTCAATATGGTATTTGGGCCTTCTTCCTTGGTTCTTAAAACACAACTATTGTAGTTTTGTTTTTGGTATAAAAATTGTATTGTTACTTTCTATGAGTTTAACATCGATAAAGAGTACATTCCCGTTTTGTATAGTATCTCTATTAATTAGATTCATAATAATAAGTGCATGAGGGTCTTAATTTACTAAAGCAGCTTTTATAGTATCAGTCTCTGTAGAGTGGTTTAAATTTATCATACAACCCTGAATGAATCTTGAAAGTCATTTATTTATACCAGTTAAGAAGCATCATTTATGTTCTCATTAGCGTAAATTACTTCACTAGAGTTTTTAAGGATAGACTATGATCCGTAAATGGTATTAGTATCGTTTGCTACATATTCAAAAATTCAGTAGTACATGTACGTCTGCCTTTGTAGAGGTCGCAGCGGAGAAATATTTATACCGGACGAATGACTAACAACGTTAGTTTTGTATGCGCAATTGGGTATGTAACATTATCCTGGGTTATCGCTGGAAACGCAAACATTGATGTTTGTAATGTAGTGGAGTTATTGGAGGTTTTTAAGGTTAATGCTATCTGCTGAACGAAAGTATAACGAGGCTGAGGCACATAATGTTGATGCTGAAATAATAGCCAGAATAATAACCATGATTAAGAAAGTATTTTGAATGATAAGGAATATTTAGTACGCTTCTAATAAATGACAACTTATCATACAATTCACTTAATACTTCTAGAGCAGACACTTCCTAACTCTGCGATAATTAATTCGGATCTTAGGAATCTTATTCTATTTGAAGCAAATTATGATCAAGATCAAGATTCCTCCTCATAAGATTACCCCAATTCTACAACTCACATTTCTGGAATAAAAACAATTCAATTTCATAACTTCTTCTATTATCTAAGTCTTTAGATTGAATTATTTTAATTCAAAAGAATCATCTAAAAATGTTTTGAAAGGAGAATAATCTTTAAAGCGATGTGTGCTAAAGAGTTGTTGAGTATTGGTGTAGTTTGCAGAAGCCACCTCAAAATTTTTGAGCAAATCAGGAACAAGACACGCCAACATTTTAAGAGCAAAATTAATAAAAAACAACTAACGAAAGCTTAAAATACTAATATTTTCCTTATAGAATGGAAACCATCAAGTGCCTAGAAGCAACCATTATGCTAACACTATTCAATCAATATTCAACAACATTAACAAGTTGTCGCTACAGTAAAAATAACATAAAATAAAACACATTTTTACAAGCGACAACATAGAGGCGCAATAAAAATTTTTCATTGTTTTTTGCTGGAGAACGTAGCCCCGCGAAATTAAAAATGCCATGTAGGTCATAACGGAGGAAAAGCACGTCGCTGATATTAATAGGGATGATAAACACACGAGAGTGAGCAAACAAGGGCACAGCAAACAAATAAGTGCGATTTAAAATGCCCCGCTAGAGTAATTGGCCACCCGCGCAGCCTCGACGCGCTCGCCCTCGCCGGACGCTGGTTGCCTAACGAAATTTTAAGCCCCTAGTTCAATTTGGCCCTCCGGGATGCGCCGTAATTGGCAAAATGAAAAACATACAGTTTTGAAAGTAAAGCCCCCGCACGCAAAAAATGGCGGTCGGCAAATTCAAATCCGCTCTGCCCCGTGCCGCCGGCGACCACTTACGTTTTGACAAATCTTTTATGGAATTGTGCGCCGCGATGTTTTGCGTTCCATTACTGCACATTGTTCAGACAACTCATTACACTTTTTAAAATTGAAAGTTCCAGCTGCAATAACTACACTCACAAAGCCACTGCAGCCATAAAAAAGTCTTAGAATTCATTAGTAATGTCATTTAATTATATTGAATTGCATTAAACATTTAATTAGTTCAAATCTATAAGTAAGTTTGTTTCATATTCTTTATCTCGATAAATTGTATCCAAAACTTCGAATACATCTTCGCAACAAGTTTAAGAGAACCGAGATGCGCCCTTTAAAAATTAAACTGCGCAGTTCAATTATTTTTGAACCCCCGCCGATTAGAGCTAAAGTTTTTAAAAATATATTTACTATTTGCAAAAACTTGTTTTGCTTTTTTACTAGTCGAAATTTGTCTGACCTTGGTGTTACGTGTATGAGAAATGAAGCTTTTTTTCTAAGTTTACAGGCGTTAGTCACATAAATACTAGATTTCATAGGCTATTTCTGAAAGCTACTATATTACACAGTATTAATAGTTTGCATGTTCTGACGTTTCATGTTTTAGGCTAAATGTGTGCATTGGCACGGAATGTGCTTTGGATTCCATCACGGACATATTTTCAGATGTACATTTTCCTGAGCCTGTCGGATTTATTAAAATTGAATATCATAAGCAATTACTCGCAACAGCTGGCCTGCGACTATCCATTTAAGCAATTTTAAAAGATGAGCATATATTGCCATTGTAGGACTTAATATGATTTTTTTAAAAATTCGTTACTGTTAAAATATTCATTACCATCAGAGAAACCCCATTTTGATTTATTCTTTCCCAACAATTAATACTCGCACAAAATCGTAATTTATTTAGGAATTCTGCATGGAATATATTTATTATTAGAGAATTCCAGAAACACTAGCTAATAGTTTTAAATATTTGATTGTTATAAAATTTTGACTTACTCAAATTGTTGCATGACTAAATTTTTAACATTTATGTACACTATAGTAACAAATCTAAACACAAAATAGAAAGAACTCAGAGAAAACAAAAGGCAAGCATAACAATGTAGAACACTACGAAAATAAGAAAGAAAATACCTGTAAAGCATTTCTGTAATTTAGTAAACGAAATAACGCAAGAGCAACGAGATATTAACGAAGATTTAGACAAATCTAATTTCATAATAGAACAACCAACGTACAAGGAAACTAAGAATTTATTTTAAAAAGTAAAACATGGGAAAGAGTCAGGATGCGACCAAAGAAATTGAGAGATGCTAAAATATGGCGAGGAGGAGGACCTTCATAAAAGAATACCTGAAATGATAAAGAAAATAAGAAAAGATGCCGACATAATTAGAAATTGGAATAATTATAACGATATCGAAAAAGGGCGACCTAAAGCAACGCAAGAAATTTAGAGGCACGAGTAAGAACAAGGGAAGGACAAACGGAAGCATTTAAAATTTGTCAACGATACTTATTAATTTGGCACCAGAAGAAGCAGGCAGAGGAACAAATGTACAATGAAGCATAAGAAACGAAGAAGTACAAGTCATAACCTATGCAGACAACATAGTCGTTACATCAAAAACGTGGAATAAACTGAAGAAAGTTTTTATAAGTTTGGAAAATAAAAGAAGTGAAATTGGACTTGAAATAAATGAAAACAAAAACAAAATATCTGAAGTGCTATAGAAAAGATAACATTAAGGAAGTAAAGATAACAAATTATACATTCGAAGAAATATAATCTGTAACTACTTAGGGATACAACTAACATACAATAATAATCGCAGTAAGGAAGCAAAAGAGATCACTCAAATGGAGTACAAAGCCTTCTATACAAATCAACACACACTGAAAAGCAAAAAGTAAAATACAAATTTATAAAAGCTTTCTTAGAGCAGTGCTTTATATGCTGCTGAAATAATATTTCCAACACAAAAAAAGGAATAACAACTAAGAGTATTCAGGAAGGAAGTATTAAGCACTACAACGGGAATAAAAAGAATGTAAAATAGCATAGACAGTACATGAATCATAAAATTTTAGAAATTATGAAAGGAGAGGACAGTAAAAATAATGAAGGCACGCCAGATTACATAACTAGGACATATACTAAGAATGGAAGGTTCAAAAATAATTCTAAGAATAACAACACGAATATTTAATATAACTAGGTCAAAGGAAAAAATAAGTGGTACAAAATATTAAAAGAAGATCTAAGAAATATGAAAACTGGAAAAAAACAAGAAACAAGGCAATATGGAAACTTTTTGTTAGATGCGTAACTTAATTCTAGACTCCTAACTTGAATCCTTAATAGCATTAAATTTCATATATGATACCCGTGGTACAGTCATAGTGAAGCCCTCTCTGTTATTTTTATAAAGTTGGCTTCTATTTGCGTTTTAGCTTAATAAAAGTACTGCTGCAGCCAGACAGATTGTAAGAATTTAGAGAATCCAAGAAGTGATTCTAATATTGCATGATACCGAACGTCCTAAATGGACCTGGAAGAACTTTTAGAACACAATCTTTATCGTCATTTCTAAGAATCTATCGTAACTATGGAGAATTCATTCGAAAAGCCATTGTGTTCTTCACAAACTCAAAAGTGAGAACGACACCAGACACTATGATATTGCTACCACTCATAGATATAAATTGGGGATTTTATCCAACCTGGCGTATTCGCCAGACTTTGCCCCTTCAAATCCCTGCAACATCACACTACCCGCTTCATTTTTGTCGAAGGTGTCGAACAAAGCCTAGTCAAGTTTACTAATTCCAAACCACCCTTTTCTTTCCGAAGTAAAGTTCGACAGTAAACGCACAAATGGAAAACGAGATTGTTATTATATTATTATATATTAGTTAAATATTCAACTTTTTCTAAATGAAAATCACAACTAGGAAAAAGACCGAAATTTAAGTAAATAAATATCTGGCAAAATGTAAACATTTCTTAATAACGCAATTTTTTATCTCTATAAGGGTAAATCGGAGGAATCTACTAAACTCTAGAAGTGTGTTTTATACCACATATAATAACTATAACATGAGAAAAAAACCAAATGTGTATTCAATGATTTGTTTCGCAGAACAGCGATGCAAAAATTTTAAGATGTCTCAATAAATATTAAAAGGTACCTCCTCCTGGGACCTCTGTGCATCTTCTAGGTCATCGGAAAACAGCACTTGGTAAATTATTCTTGTTTGTCTTATATAAAGAATGACATTTTTATTTTATATATTGTATAGCTGAGACCCATTGGAAGAGCTGCAGCCAAGCGAAAGGGAAACTTTCGGAGGTTCAAAGAACTTGTTCATAGTTATAGCGACGGTTATAAAGCAATGTTCCAGTAGTCTAGATTCTAGAACTGAAGCCATCATGTACTTAAGTGTGCACTAGGAATGGCCAGGAAGGCAGTTGCGTTGAAGTACAGTATTCACGGTGATCCAAGTGCATCCGGGAACAAATTAACTTTTGATAACAAAAAATGATCAAAACTGCATGCCTCTAGCTTAGTTTTTTAGTTGCACGTATACACTATACACATAATTTTAAATGATATGCATATACGTCCTGCTAGTGCAGTGTGCAAATTATCCTTGTCTAAGAAATTTGAATTTGAGCGTCAACTTTCCAGTAAATGGTTATAAGACTCTCCCATATCTAGAATCTACTGTAAAATGTTATCTGAATTTTACATGACAATCGTTAACAATATTCGTCACTTTATATGTAGCATTCATTTTCTTTAGCAAGATTATATACAAGTTGCAAATTTATCCAATCAAAATTCGCATAAATGTCAAACATTTTAATTCCCTATCTGAAAATCTTGAATCAGTCATCATGCTTATAAGATTTAAAAAACTATCTAATTACTTTTATAAATTAATTATTAATTACTTTTATAAAATTTGAAGATTTAAATTCTTTAATTTTCAAAAACGAAAATGTAAGGCTTCTTCACCAAACATTATGTATTACAACTCCTGCGTCTCTTCGCACTACATTAAAGTGCAAAATACACTTGGGAAATTTATTGAGTCTACCTCGACCCACCCTGTAAGATAACAATAATTTTTAACCGCATCAGCGATGCCTAACTGAAATTTTACGTTAAATGGACTACGATGTTTATTACTCTGCAGGCACATCAATGTTAGATGAAACTGTTGATAAGTTACAATTACTATTAGTTCTTCAATGTACAATATCAGACTAAAATGCTAAAATTCTACTCGAATAGAATGAAAAACAATATAGCCGCTGTGATAGTTTTGTAAAGTAAAATTAAATAAAATTTTCGTTAAACTTAAAATTAGTAAAAAACTATAAAGGTTAACTAATGCAGAAGTCTAGCGTAATCTGTAATTTAAGAAATACGATTACAAGTTGAATTAATTATGAGCAGTTATTTCCTCAGCTTCTTGTGATCAGTCGTTTGCAAGCACAAATTTATGCGGTTCGCGTGTTTGTCGTGCTTCCCCGCCTCTATTGGTCGTTGAACGCCTAACAGAGCGGATGTAATATTGCAGTGTAATATTATTGGGTGTGATATTATTTGGCTAAATGTCTGTGTTCACCGATAATTAGATGAAGTAATTTTAGGAGCACCTCCTTTGCCGGATTCACATGGCAAACCTAGCGGAAGTAATTTTGTGAATAGACCTTAAGCGGATTCTTGTAAAAGATGTTGAGAGTCCATTAAACAGCACTTGTAACAACAATTAAAAATAAAAATAGTATTTGCAACAATAATAGTTGACTTTTTCGACTTTATTAAAAATGAAAGTAAAATATTCGAGAATTTCTTTAAAGAATTTACAAAAATAAGTAAATTACAAATTTCTTGTTCTTTGAAATAAATGTTCTTTATATGATCAGGTGATACATCGTGTTGGTAGACCATCGCCGGTGTTTCAAAATTCTTGACGGGACTACTACCAATATAGACCTGATAGGACCTATCAGATCTACTTTGGAACCGTAGATCGTGCGATTACCACCAGAATAAAAAAACATTTGTACGCCTCAATCCACGTGAAAAATCAGCTGTTGCTGAACATGCCTTGACAAATCCTAATCACGAAAAGAGTTTGGGCAAACATAACATCTGTTTTAGAAACTATTAGCCGAGGATATACAGCAAGGTAGTAAAAATTGGTAAATATAAAAATACAAATGTGGAAGATTGGATTATAGTAGGAACATTTGAAAGACACTGAATTACTCCAATTTGCTTTTCAATTGACAAATGTTAATAATGATATGGATGATATGTCGCAATCATCTTAAGTATTTCATTCTTAGGCGGAAATTAGCTGTTCCTAATTTTAATGAAACAAAAAAAATAATGTTCTCAACTGTTAACTTGCATTTAGTGGAAACTTGTATATTTATATAATTTATAAGACGTAAATAGAGAACCCCGTGAAACACTTATGGGTAAGATTAAATAGGAGGACAGTTTAAACATAGACGCAATGTATGTAATGGCCCACTTTTATTTAGACACACAAACAAGGTCACAGATATATATTTAGATATTTTTCTTTATAACACATGTGAACTTCCGCTTCCAAAAAGCTTCTGTATGCCCGTTCTATATAAATATTTGAATCTGGTTGTGAATAAACGTTTTTATTACATTACTGTCTTCAACTAACGACCATCCAGAACTTCTTTGTAAAGGCCAAACAAATGTGAATAGCTAGGCAACCATTATGAACTATAGCGAACAAATACCACTCCCCTCCTGTTGCAACCGAATAATTACCTTGTTTTCAATTGAAGTTTCTTTTAGCTTTTGACATGTGTGATAAAACTACGTTTTTCTCGTCAAGTCGTAGCAATAACTTTTCACAAACCCGTAAATGCGGCAATTTCTATCAGAAGTTGATAAGTTTGAAATCAGTTTAATTGAAATATTGCGATAACGAAGATGACCATGGATTATAATCTTTAGAAACCTGCACCAAAGACGTGATACGGCTACTTTTCGATTTATTGTCGACATTTCATGAATGGCTTGCTCCATTGTTACACTTATGAGGCTAACTCATCCGTTTCCAAAATGGCTGTGCAGCTATACATAAGCATGAAACAGTGAAACATTTTTAGCCACTAAAAACTTGATAGATAAAGCAGCTGTTTAAAAATGTGAAGAGTATATGTTAAAAGAATTAAAAACATACTTAACGCGAAAATGAGGAACATCGAGGAAAGTTACTGGGAAAAGTACACCAATAACTAAAACAAATACAGATTAAAGAATCATACAGGATGAAAGAAAATAAGTAAAAAATATATAAGTATCTCTAAAATAAAAGGAACATTTTAGAGATTTATAAGCAGAGAAATAACAGAGCCCTAAAAAATTTAAAAATAAAAGTAAGAAATAAGGTATCACCAATGAGATATGAAAATACTGAGCTAAAAATCTAACTTTAGTAGTGATAAAATTTAGAAGAAACATATCAAATTTCTAAAATACCATAATAATGGAAAATAGATATAGTCATACCAATATTTAAAAACGGAGAGGAGCAGGTAACGTAAATACTAAGAGAATGATGCCCTGAGCACTTGATATTGATAGGAGACTGATCCAAGTTGAAATGTAGGATGTTTTTTATTTTTTAAATAAAACAAATCATTGGAACAATCCGAATTTTAGAGTAGAGACATAGCAGTCACATGAAATATGATGTCGGTCTTTTTTTAGGAAAATTTTCAAAAATTATTTCTCATAAATGCAGCTCTATTACAACAATTAAACAAATTGATGTCGACGCAACCAAATACAATGCAGGTCGTTTTCCTTTGTTTTGTTTATACATCAGCTACTCTAGAAGTTTGTATTGTATAGGTAAAAGGGCAATGGCTATATAGGAGGTTGCTTGTCAAGAATTTACTTAGCTTGGGAATTAGGATTATTTGGAAAAAAGTTCAATATATAAATAAATAAAAAATACTTAAAATTATTCTTGTAAGATTGTAACATTGTACTGTAATTTCTGTAAGTTTATAATTTATATCATCTATTTGCTATTGCATATGGCATTTTATCAAGAGGATAAGACTACATTTACGAAACCTATTGCTGACAATTTCTTTTGTAACGGCTGTAAAGATTTATTTCTAAAAGGAGCAAACAGAACGATTTTATTACTAACAGTCTATTTTAAATCTGGAACAGTCTTCTTCCAGATGTTCTGAGACGACAAAACCCAGAAAAGTTTGCGGGTTGCATTTGGATGCAGCAAGTACAGAATAATATTATCACCAATGCACAATTGACCTATTTTGCAGGTAATGGGTACTTGTATTATGTCCATGAAGCGCTCAGGTTATAATTAATTTTTTCCCAATTATTTAGGAACATATTTTGCAATATCTGACAGTATTCCCTCGTATGGCTAGACTATGAAAAGCTGCATAATTTTTTTTATGTGTTCAAGGTACTTAAAACGGTTATGATTCGTTTTTAGGACCTAACATTAAATCTGACTAGAAACCAATATGAAAAGCATACTAAAAGTGGCAGCGTTTGGCATATAACATATATGCATATTAGCAATATATGTTAGATCCAAACTAAACATCAGGAAGTTTTTCCTAAATAAAACATAAAATATTGGAATAATTTGAGTTTTACATTATCAATATAAGGTACAAACTTAACAGATACAATTGAAATATGACGTCTACTAAATGTGCTCAGTGACTCCACTGGCATACAACTATTCTTTTAGCAAAATTTAATGTTTTCTAATAAATGCGGCCCTATTTTAGCAAATACGCGTTTGTTAACATAAGCACTTATTTTCGAATAGCCTCGGAAGAAAACGTCTAATGGGATTAGGTCACAAAACCGCGGTGGCCAATCGATGTCATTTGGTTTGAAGTTAGAGTGAGTAATTTACTATCTTTATATAATCACATGCTAGTCAAATTCAAAGCATTGCTGTCATTAAAGAAAATCGTTTACCATCTCTTGATGACGTACGATTGACAGTACTAGCACTACCAATGCCTGAAAAAAGTATGGATCAATGATTCCTCCAGCTCACTATGTACATAAAACAGTACATTTTGGGTGACATAGGTGAATCGGTTTGCTTCAAAGTTTCCTTCGCGTGATGGTAACTGACCGCTCGTTTTCATAATAAACTTCAATAATACTGATGCGTTGCTGCACAGTGTATGACACTATGATAATTTTGCTATATTTTAGACACCAACTATCCAAATTAAACTTGCTAAGTTCACAGAACTCAAACACGGCGCGATTCGAACTCTAAAGTTCAAGTTGGCTCACCCCATAGTAAAATAAAGGTAAGTGGCAAATGAGTCGAACAAATACCTATAAAAAACTATTAAAGGAAGAAACTCATTAGATCCTCTTTTATTTGATAGAGTAATAAATGAAATATTTAAAGATATGACACAAGGGAAATTTTACAAAATGACAGAGAACAAATCAAGATAGATTATTATGCATATTACGCGGCATCAACTGCAAATAATGAAGACAATTTACAATGAATTCTTTTTAATTTTTTGCAAAATTATAATAGTAAATGTCTTACAGTTAGTAAGGAACCCCTGCGTTGGAAACTGAGAAGAATTAACCGAACTAACAGCTTTAATTGTTTGGGAATGGAATAACCAGTACAAAAATGTTAAGTGAGGAAGTAGAAAGCCAGACATATAGAGTTTTGAAAGTATTAGGATGTTTAATCGACTGCTTTTGGAAAAATAGGTATTTAAAAGCATAAAACGAAATGTACAAAGTAGTGGTGCGACCTATATACACATTAGAAACACGCGCGGATACATAAACGATCCAAAAAATTTTCGTAACGACAGAAATGAAGACAGAAAAACATTGATGGACTACATTCGAAGTGATGACAAAGAAACAATGTCAAATTTAAAAAATTAGGGTTTGGGTTCATAATCACAATTAAGAGTCGAACATATCAAACATGGACCAATACAGGCAATAAGAAATTGAAAGAAATTTTTAAAAGAAGAAAAAAACTTTGTATCAACATCTTTTAAATGTTCCACCGCAATTTCAGTCTCCAATATAGCTCGAACATTATTGGTACGTAAACAATTGTAAATATGACTACATCATTCAGTGGTTATTATATGAATACACAATTTAGTCCCGAGGTAACGGGGCCCTCGTCGGGCTAATCACCCATACGAGGTATACAGATTCAGAGAAACACAGAAAGCCTCGGACATGGACGGAAAGATGGAAAACGACCTAAGCGTCCACAAAGGACAAGAATTGGAATATGGAACGTGACAGGACTAAATGGGAAAGAGATAGAGTTAGTTGAAGAAATGGAGATATATATATATATATATATATATATATATATATATATATATATATATATAATCAAAAGCCATTTACCTTATTGGTGTTGGCTTATATGTACATTATACAATACTTATCTACATTCTTAACTTAATTAAACTGAATTAAACTGGATTGTCTGTGTTACGAACAAATTTATTCCATTCTTTTCTGTTGTTTGTCATTGCTTTCGCTTCCTCCACTGTTTTCCTTTCCTTGTTAGTATTTTTCCTATAGTGTTATCCCATGTTTCCTGTGGTCTTCCCTTTTCTTTTTGCCTACTTTTCTCGTTTCCCATATTCGTTTGACTTGTCTATCTTGATCCATCCGCTGTAAATGGCCCCACCACGCTAATTGTCTTTGTTCAATGAAGCTTGTTACTGGGTTAATTTCTAATTCTGCTCTAATCTGACTGCTTCTGATTTTATCCCTCAAGGAGACGCCTTTCACTCTTCTTAAGTATTTCATTTCTGTGGCTTCTAATCTTAATTTCATTTTTGTGTCAATACCCATGATTCGCATCCATAAGTCATAATAGGCCTGAAGATTGTTTTATACACCGTAAGTTTGGTTTTTGTGTCACCTCTCTTTGTTTATAAAATTTGCGTTCATTGCGTAATATAGTTTATTACATTTCTCTATCCTTTCGGATATGTCTATTTCCTGTCTTCCGTTATTATCTATAGTGACCCTAGATACTTGAACTGTTTTATCTGTTTAATTTCCTCTCCATTTATTTGCATCTTTATCTTCTGGTGATCTTTCCCAATAAGCATCACTTGTGTTTTATTGGCGTTTATCTTCATACCGTTATTTGTTAGTTCTTCGTTCCATATCAGTAGGTTTCGTTGTAGTTCTTCTTCGCTTCCTGCCATTACTATAATATCGTCTGCAAATGCACAGTTTCGTATGAATATAGGTTGTAATTTTCTATATCCTACATTTAACCCTCTGATCCTCTGGTGACATGTTCGTATTATTTCATCCATAAAGATGATAAATAATGCCGGACTCAATACCCTCCTTGCCTTAAACCTTCATTTGTAGTAAACTCCTCTGATGTTTTGTTATTGTTTATCACATAGTTCCTTGTCTTTTGGTACAGACTTTTAATTACTCTCGTTACTTTTGGGCTTATTCCTCTGTTGCTTAAATTTTGCCATACTCTCTCTCTGGGTGTTCTATCAAAGCTTTCTCGAGGTCGATAAATGCAAAGGCGGCTTTCTCGTTGTATTGAAGTATTTTGTAATTATTTGTTTCACTGTAAATATATGGTCTTGTACGCTTCTACCCTTACGGAAACCACTCTGTTCTTCTGTTAGTGTTGGTTCTATGACAGTTCGGAGTTTACCTTCAATTATTTGTTCGAACAGCTTTAAAGGTATGCTCAGCAGCGTTATGCCTCTATAGTTGTTACATATTTTCCTATCTCCTTCTTAAATATTGGTACTATCTGTCCTACTTCCCAATCTTTTGGTATACTCTTCTTTCCATATTTTGTTAAACATTTTAAGAGCGTCTTTGTTCCTTGTTTTCCATTTTTTCAACATTTCGCCAGTGATTCTGTCATGTCCTGGTGACTTTCCATTTTAATTTTCTTTAGTGCTGTTGTCAATTCTTCTTCTGTTATACCTTCTTCTTCGTTTTCTCTATGCTGTTGTTTGTCTTCCGTCTGTGTATTTTCTTCATTATTCGTGCCTTGGGTCTGTAGGAGTTCTTGGAAGTATTGCCTCCATCTGTTCATTATATCTATTGGGTTTGACAGTACCTTTCCATTATTATCCTTTATTACTGTATTATCTGGTGTTTTCCCTTTCCTTAAGTTTTTTAAAACTTTATAGAATAGTTTTTGGTTCTCTCTGCTGTTTTTCTAACTTTTCCCAAAGTCTTGCCACGTTTTTCTTTCGCATCTGTCACCATATGTTTTACTATTATACGCTGTTCTTTGTATGTTTTATATGCCTCTTCTGTCTTTTTCATTAAATATTCTGCCCACCTCTTCTTCTTTAATTTAACTTGGTCTTTTATTTCTTCACTCCACTAGGCGGTTCTCTTCATATGCTTATTTGTCTTAATTACACCACATGCGTATCTGGCTGCGTTTATTAGAGTGTTCTTTATCTTCTTCCACATCTCTTCCCCATTCATCTGTTCTAGCTTTTCTTCATCTGTTAGTAGTTCTCTTCTTATTATGTTCTCGTATTTCTTTGCTATTTCTGTTTCTTGTAGTTTATAAATACGTATTGTTTCTTTCTGAACTGCATATTCTTCTCTTATTGCTTGTTTTTGATTTTCAGGTCTCTTTATCTTTCCCGTTAATAGGTAGTGGTCGCTGTATATCTCCGCTCCTCTTTGACTCTAACATCTTTCACCATCTGCCTGTTATTTTTCTACTAGTATGTATTCTAATATAGATCTCTCATTTCTGCTTTTAACCTCTCTTGTAATTGTGTGTATCTTTTGTGCTGGAAGAATGAGTTTGTTATGATTAGGTTATTACGGGAGCAGTATTCTATTAATCTGTTTCCGTTGTTATTTCTTTTATCTTCGCCGAATTTTCCTATCACCGTTTCTGTGTTGAAATGGAGAGATATAAAGTTAAAATCCTAGGAATTTCAGAAATCAAAAAGAAAGGAATCAAAGAACAAACACTCGAAAAAGGATACAAATTGTTCTACTCTGGAGTTCAGTTAGGAACAAGAGCAAAGGAGGGAGTAGGAGTGATAATTAGCGAAGACCTAACCGGAAAGGTGATAGGATGGGAAGGTATCAGTTCAAGAATAATGACAATAGATGTTAAGCTAGAAGAAAGAACTACATTCATACAAATTTATGCACCAACAGAAAATGACAACATACTGGAAAAAGAAGAGTTCTACACAAGCCTACAACAAATGCTCGACAAAGCTAGAGACAGAAGCAGACACACATTTATACTTGGAGACTGGAACGCCTGAGTGGGAAAGAACCCAGACAAAGGACATGGAGTTCTAGGAAGATACTGTACAGACAGAGTGTTAAACGACAACGGCAATAGGATGATTGACTTCTGCATAAGTAACGAAATGCTAATAGGAAATAGTTTCTTTAATCACAAACTAATACATCAAATAACTTTCATTGCAGAAAACAGAGAGGCCAAAAGTGAAATAGACTACTTCACATACACAAAGGGAGCAAAGTACGCAGTATTAGACGACCTTCACGTCTAATACTGCGTACTTTCTGCCGAGGGGCAGAAATCCACTCAAATCACAAACTAGTAATAGCGGACACGAGATTCTATGTAAGAAAGGAAGTAGCGAAGAAAGGCTACGAAAAAATAAAAATAACTGAACTAAGAAAGCCCGAAAAAAAACAGAATACGCACAAGAAGTAGAGCGCAGATTACTAGAACACGAACAACAAGAGCACCATCAGGAGGTAGAATGGAACGTGGAAGAGAGATGGACTTAAGGAAGTAATACTTGAGACAGCAACAACAATCTGTGGGAAAAGCAAAATATCACCTCGATACCAACGCACGAAATGGTGAAATGAGGAAGTAAAAAGGATAGTAATGGAAAAGAAAACAGCTTGGAAGAGATACCTACAGATCAAGAGAGAAGAAGACAGGCAACATTATATAACAAGGAAAACTGAGGCAAAAGAGGTAGTGAAGAGGGCCAAAGAGGAAGCTTGGGAAGAGTTTGGTAGAGAGATGGAGCAGAAATTCAAAGACAACAAAAACAACAAAAAGGACTTCTGGAAAACAGTTAATGGCCTAAGGGGAATGCACAAACAAAAGGTGTGGAGCATTAGGAACGAAGAAGGAGAAGTCGTTACAGAACTGCCACAAATATTAGAAACATGGAAGAGACATTACAGTACAAAATTCAAAGCACCAAACATACAAGAACAATACAACCCCATCAGAGTAGAACAAGAAGAACAAGAAGAGACAGAAAACGAAACAATAACTTTGGAAGAAACAGAAGAAGCAATAGCACACATGAAAGTAGGAAAATCTGCAGGAAAAGACGGAATAAGCCCTGAACTAATCAAATACGGAGGGGAGTGTATAAAGAAATGAATACACAAGATATGCCAGCAAGTATACGAAGGAGAAGGAATACCGAGGGATTGGGAAGAAAACATAATAGTACCAATCCACAAAAAAGGTAACACAAACGACTGTGGAAACTAAAGAGCAATATGCCTCGCATCCTGCGTACAAAAGATCTACACCAGGATACTAGAAAAAAAGATAAGGCATCACATAGAAGACGAGCTATTAGAGGAACAAGCTGCATACAGAAAAGGCAGACAGACTCAAGACCACATATTTACGCTTCGCACAGTAATAGAAAAGACACTTGAAGGAAACAAAGAGCTACACCTGGCATTCATAGACCTCCTAGCAGCCTTCGACACGGTACCAAGAGCAACCCTGTGGAATTCAATGGAAAGAATTGACGTTCCGAGAAAACTTGTAGAAGCCACAAAACGACTATACGGAAGAACGAAAGGAATAGTAAGAATACAAGTACAAGAATCGGGGAAATTCTTGATGGAGAGGGGATAAAACAGGAGACTCCTCAGTCCACTACTATTCATTATCATGATGAATGAAATAGTTAAGAACAGCAGGAACCCAAACCTGAACACTAAACTAGGACACTGGAACATGGGGCAATCAATATACAAAGCTCGTCTTCGCAGATGATATACTACTCATAGCCGATAGCCAAAGGAAACTACAACAAGCAATAAATAATTGGAACAACGAAATTAAAATAAAAGGAACGACAATAAATGCGAAGAAAAGCAAAATAATGAGAATAAGTAAGAACACAGATGAAGAACAAAGAAACCTGAACGTAAGATGTGAAGGAGAGCAATTGGAACAAGTGGAGAGCTATGAGCACCTTGGAGTAATAATAAGCCAAGACGGAACAGTAACAGATGAATTAAGGAACCGGACCTCCAAAGCGACTAGAGTATACTATCAGATCAACTCAACATTAATCAACAAGAAAGAGCTGAGCAAAGAGACTAAGCTCCACCTGTATAAAACAATATACTTACCTACATTAACATACGGAATAGAAAGCATACCGCTACAAGACAAGAGCAAAAGTAAATTAACGGCTGCGGAAATGAAGTACCTGCGACGTATAGTCGGAAGAACAAAGAGGGACAGAGTGAGGAACATCACAACAAGAGAGGAGTTAGACCTAGAACCGCTAGTGGAAATACTACAGAAAAGACAACTAATGTGGTTTGGGCACGTGACACGAATGGGCGAAGAAAGGCTGCCAAGAAGGGTATTAGAGGCAAGAAGAGAAGGAAAAAGAGGAAGAGGAAGGCCAAGGCAAACATGGATGGAAACTATCAGGAAGGAAGTGGAAAGGAGGGGAAAAGCATGGCAGAAGCTAAACAAATCGCTAGGGACAGGAAGAGATTTTGAAAATGGATAGAGGACCCGACACCTTAGGGTATAAGGGATGGACAAAGAAGAAGAAGAAGACAATTTAGTAAAATCATAACATCCAAATCTCTTACCTTGTTATTATTAAATTAAAAAATCGCATTTATATTAAAACTAATCTTTTAAATTAAAAAAAATTACTAAAGCTAGCTTTTTAAGTAAAATTGCGCCAAAAAATGTTATTGCCTCCTACTACAAATGTTTTATTTATCTAATCGATGCTAGAACTTCATTAATGATTCTAAAGTGTTTTCTGTTACCACTGTACATCGCATAAAAGCTTTTTTATGCAGTAACTCCCACCTTACGTAGAAAAGCTAAGACAACAGTAATGTATAATGCAAATGTTAATGGTTAGGTCACCGCTGACAATGTCTTGTATAACACAACCTCGTTATAACTTTTCTAGATTTCCTACCGCTTTTTGGCAATTTCAGTGCTGTAATATTTGGAAGTTTCCACATAAAACTGTGACTGCTAAAAATGTTTTTCTTTTTTCAGAGAGGATGCCATCTACTTGGCCACATGTGTTAATTCAATGCGGCTAAAAGATTTTGCACGCGTGCCAAGTATTTGCAGACATTTACGTTGGGCGACCATTGCTCACGCCGCCCGAAGGCTGTAGAAACTCCTGAAAAATAACTGCGTGAAAGTTTGACGATAAAAAGGGAGCGGGATACGAGCGGCCGTGGAGTTCACAACGCGCACGGCGGGGTAATCCGGCCGGCGGAAAACTAATGAAAGCGTGGGCCAAAAAATACGGAGCCTGTATCCGCATTGCATTAATTCCTGCGTTTCGGATTAATCGCGGAGGGTCACGCAGCATGCTAGTTTGCGTTGCGGGACGCCGGCCCGCCGCTACTTACAGCAGAAAAGTATAGTGCCGGAAACGAAAATCGAGTTAATTGTGCTACCAGCGGAGCGTGCATACGAAAAGCTCTAATGCGAAGCTCGCGCATAAAACTTTGCTGTACGGCGAGTCACCGGGGAGATGGGCTCTTTTATTGCTGAATTTCAGCGCTGCACGGAGCGCTCAGCGCCCGAGTTGAGGAAGGCGCCTCGGAATAGCCGGATTATGTTGAAACGGGCGCTATGAAATTCGAATACTTCAAGGGAAGCGCCGTTTACTGTATGCAAAGTGCTACGTGCCGCAGATTCGACACGCCGTAAAAACGCGGCATCGTGATTTAAAATGAGGAAATCATTGATGATGTGTTACTTTGTCTATTTTTCAAAATCGAAAATACCAAAGCGGTCGTGGTTGAGCCGTATATCCAATCTGTAAAATTTTTAGATAAAATCGAAGAGAGCACACTCTCGCTGTACACGACAATCAATACCTTAAAGATAATCTATTTAAAACTTTCCCATTAATAGCCTAATGCATAGATTAAATTATGCTGATCCCAAATTAACCTTTCGAGTGTCACAGACCCTTCAACATTTCGTTGACCTCTATAACGTTTGTGTCAAGCCCGTTAATGATAACAAAGTTGCAAGTAACTTGTCATCGTATATGTTTAATGTACACAGTACGTTACTGAAGAAAAAACCATATATTATCTAATAATTTTTAACATTTACAGACCATTTTAATTCATATTTATGTTTAGTTTATATTTTTACTTTAATCGAAAGATTGGTTGATCATTTAAACGTTGTTTTATGAACAAAATAAAAATGTTCTATATTTACAGATAAAAATGTGAATTATAAGTTAAAATAAGTGATAAAAAACTAAAGATATGTACATGCAGATTTGCATGTCCACCATTTTAACAATTTCAGAGTGTGATTCTTCATAGAAAAAATAATAAAAAATTTTATACAAATATATATTCAAAATTGAATTCATTTTACGTGATTAATAATTATTCTTCATGAAGTTAGTCTTTTGTAGAATACTAATTTCAGTTACGTTCTATTTATACTTTTATTTACATTTGCAGATTTTCCCTTAAGCAGAGACGTTGAAAGCTAGCTCCGGAGCCGGGAAAAAGATTTTACCGGGCTTCCAAAATATTTTTTGATATCTTCACGTGTTACTAATCTTAAAATAATTCTTATATATTGTACTAAAAATCCAGGCCCTACGTGTATAAAGTTTTGACGACAAAATTCATTATGCAACAACTGTTTCAAGGACAGAAAGAAAGCCATGCTGCAGTTAATAATTTGCTTTAGACTGCTACCAATGAATCAAGTTTCTCAAAAACATAATAACCGGAGATGCAACTTGAATCTACAGGTTCAATTCTGAATAAATAGCTCAGTTGCCCAAGAGAAAACTCTTGGTTTACCACGTCGTAAAAGTTTGCAGGATTTTAAGGTGCTTACTTTAAAGATGACTGGTGTTTTGAATCATTTTTTGTTATTGTAATCATAATTTTTTATATTATATAGTTTGATAATTTTGTAACAGCCGACGTATTTCGCCTCAAATATTACTTCAAACAGTTTTTTCTTCTGTGTGAATGCAAAAAATTATGCGATTGTGTATTGATACCAACCACTCCTTTGAACTTGCACAGAATATGACTAAGCGCTCATTGAATATTTTTAAAAATGTAATGAATCTATTAATATAAAGAACATATATTGGAGGTTTTCTGAGCCTGTAGAGACCACTGGCTTGGGAAATCCTGCCTTTAAGTGATCGTACGTTGTTCATTTATATCTGGAACAAGCAGAGGCGAGTTACACTTATAAACAAGAGGATAAAATCCACCTTTACAAACAGCAGTGTTCTTCAAGAATTCCAAATACATTGTAACATTCAAGTGTTGTGGAAAAATGAGTGTTCTAATTAAGTGAACATCAATAGTTCCAGCGCAAACATTAATGCTAAACCATTACTGTTCATAAACATCAACCATAACACAGAGACTTGCCTGGGCCACAGATGCATGTTGTATAGGTTGATGATATCATTCCTAGTACAGGTTACTTTATCTATGATAAAAATCCTTTAATGTTAGTAGCCTGTTGTAAAAATCAGCGACAAATCCTTTCTCTTAGAAAAAATCCACTTGTGATAAACCCTGCATAAGCTTCAAGCGGTTCTCCTGTAGGATCATCAACGCAGTTGCATATAAAACACAGCATTGTCCGACTGGTTGGCTAAAGCTTCTAATTTTTGTAGAATACGTTCTTCTAACTTAATAAATGACACACCCGTCCTAAGTATTCATATTAACCACCAGATGACCTCTATTATACAAACTATGAAACAATGCCATTACATTTGTGTGCTTTAACAATATTTAGAATATGCCTTCACTTAAGTGCAGATTTGCATGCGAAGGGAACATAACTACACCGTAATCCAGATTAGTGCTTTTATGAAAGATTAAAATCATGAAGAACAATGTCAAGTACATGTATTTTCGGACTTGCATATAAACTTTTTTGTTCTTAAAGTATGTACCCGTATTTAATATTCAACCTGTATATATTTGTATCAAAATATAGATACATTATATATAAAAAGGTTGCTAGTATACATTGAGCATAAATTATAATCAATTCTTTAATATATAATTGTGTAATAACTGCCACATCACAAAGATATAAAAAAATAATCAAACTTGTCCAAAATACAAAATTCAATATCTCCTATGTATTATAAAGATAAAACTATCTAAAATAATCTGACAAGCAATATTATATTTATTGATGTATATCTGATATATAAATTGTAAGTTTAATTTAATATTAAATTTATATCCAGACATTTAAACTTATTTTAATTTATTTAACTTAACTAAACCAGCTCATCGAGCATCATGCTCCCTATCAAACAAGGATTTTAAATGCTACTTGACATGTAACTGACCTAATAAGTAATCAACCACTAACTCAGTACATTAATTAGGTATTTAATAAATCTTCCAACTCTAGCTGACACTCCGGACTGTATTTGGATGTCATCCCTACAATCCCAAGCTACAATCATATGATAACGTCTCACTATACCCCCACATTAAAAATCAAACTACTAATGAACGAAAAAATGCCCTGAAAGGAACACGATATACTAACCAGCAGTAGCAGATTATTAAAAAAAAAGTTTAAACCAATCAACGGAAAATATTATTGCGATCAATCAATCTATAAGCAATACCTGGAACCCCTAACGAATCCTTGCCTCGAATCAAATGCAAACAAATAGTAATAACAATCATATAAAACTGATAAAACCACCCCAATATACATATGTGGTGTCACAAATCATAACGTTGCTGTAGAAAACAGTTGGAAAAGTTGCTACAAGTGACAAATATTATACCAAAACACCAGGAAATAGCACAATTGAACTCGACTCAGCATACATATCGGAAAAGGTTATACACCACACTTACCAGCCCAAAGACGAATAATTTCTTAAATAGTCATCAGACATCCGCACCATTCCGTTCCTACAAAAATAATTAAAAAATAATTGGAAAAGGCAAGTCATCAAATACGTAACATAGGTAAGGTAGCTAAAGAACATTTACCATTGTTCTATACAGATCTAGAACTTACTGAAAATAACATATAAATTAAAACTTCTCCACAATAATCGAATAAAGGTTGCCGCCGCATAAAAAGACAGAGATCATTAAATGCACTACGGTCACTCTAGAACCTACTGTATCAGACCATACATGTATATCTGATATTGGAAACCGGCAGGATACGAAAAGCTTATGTAAGGGTAATTACTCCACGATTTGCAAAAGGTGTTTTGTCTATTATAGAGTAATGAATGCCAGAAGTATAATAATAACACAAAGATTCTTTGGGGTCGTAACAGGATAGGTCTGCTACAATCTAGAGCCGCCTACGGTACACAAGGGTAATAACATGACTAGCGCTACGTACCGACCGTCTATTATTACCCCAGCAGTTGACCTCCAGGTACTCAGTTATTGCAGGATCAGTTGAGGTGGGTCGTAAAAATGCCAGTGATCGAATTGGAGAGGCGGGATTCGAACCCGCATCTTTAGGTTTCGTACTATAGCGACCTATTCACTAGACCACTACGGCTATCGATGCCAGAAGTGAAACCCCAAATAGATCAAAGTATTCTAGAAACTTAGTGCATGCACCAGTTACTATACATTTCACTGAACGAATTGTATTTCACATTCCAAATTACTCCACCTATGCTACAAACTAGCCAAATGGCAAAATTCATGCAGGAAGCGCATCATCAAAACCTTTATCACTCATCATCAATTATCATCAAATATTGAAATGGATGCGTTTCCTTAATCTTTTGTAGTCTCATTTATCTATTGCTTTTCTCATTATTCAATATTCTGTAACTACTATAATAAATTCTTCCATGCACTTGGCAAATGGTTTATCATAACTACCAAAGGCACAAAATTATTTCGGATACTCTTATCAAATAATTACAATACCACTCTACTGGAGAGCCTAATGTTTTCTACAGACCCTAACAATAACAGCTACCAATATAATCATGGTTGAACCCAACAACAATTTACCCTCACACCACATGCCAGTTAGCCTAAACTTAAATACTAGAACTATTAATAAATAATCCACTGTTCGGTTGTGATGAAGGAAATTGATCGAAATCTTGAGACCTCAAACTGCTCTTAAAAGAACCTGAAGACCTAGATCTTACGGTCTAGTACCTTGTAACTCCTATTTAAGAAGCAGAGTGGAAAGCTGCTTCGTCAAACCAACTGTGCACACTACCTACATCTTTCTCTACATCTAAGAATTGTTCTCTAATTAACGACGAGCTAGAGAAATAAACCCGTAGTGCTTCTGACAAACATTATTAACTAACTTAACGAACCACTCAAGAGAAACCAAAGCTACAAAAAAACCTAAAGTTATTAACCCTTCCATAAAGAAATCCAATGACACCTGAGCAAGGTCCGATACGTTCGCAAATCAGTTGGTCGCACCATTCTAATCCTACGACTCACTCATGTCACATGAAGATATTAAAACATTCTTAGACACTACGTAATTTAGAAGAATTTATCTTCCTCTCAAATAATTTTCACTTGCCACGTCACAAACTGAGCTACTAAATTTAAACAAGCATAAAGGTCATGATTTTATATCTGGAAAACTACTGCAGATAATACCAAAAAAGGCATCATTTTTCTCACAATAATCTATAATCATTTGATGAGTATCTCTCTTCTATTTTATAGAATAGTACGCATGCATAAAAATGGTTTCCATACCCAGAAAAGCACCAATACAAGTTGTTTCACATTGACTGACTAGTTTTCTGTCCTCGTTTAGTAGACAAAATAGTAGTAGCCAATAGGATGTATCCACATATTTGTCCAATTATCAATTTGGATTTAAAGAGCGCAATCCACAACACAAAAGATACACAGAATAATAATTTAAACAACACAAACTTAGCTACACCGCTGATCTACCAGAAACTGAAAACACTGTCGCCACCACCCTGTTAAGCCATGATGATCCTACATATGAAAATCTTCAACGCCACCTTAATTTCTTCAGTGAATGGCTTGATAAATGGAGTGTTAAAATGAACCTAAGGGGGTACAAATGAGGTTTAAATATTTAAGCTTGCACCTTGATCAACACCCCATGTGAAAAAGCCATATTCACACCAAACGTCAGCGATTAAATTTAAACTTTTTCAATTGTATTAGCTTAAGGTGAGAAGATCCAAATTACCTTGAGAAATAAATACCGTTTTGGAAAACAATGCTAAAATGGATTGTAGCTATGGAGTTAGGCTAAACCGATCCAGATAAATACCATAAACAGTTCCAATCGCGCCAAGGTTTGTCTATAACCTTACCATAAATGAGCATCTTTGTATCCCATTCGTTATCAACGAAATCCATACACTCTCTCACAATTACTACAATAAGCTTCAAGAACACCACACTGCACTTGTCCAACAATTTTCTTCTTTTTAGAAGATTAAATTGATGCTAGACTTGCAACCTACGAATCTCCTGCTGTGAAAGTGGGGCTACAACTGCTGGATAGTTTGTCCTTATATTGTTTATATTTATTATTGCATTTACTAAGTACTCCTTTCTAAAGTAGATTTTAAATATACTATAAGTAAATAAAAATATTTATCATTCAGAAACATACATACATACATACATACATACATACAATATATATATATATATATATATATATATATATATATATATAGATATAGAAAGAGAGAGAGAGAGAGAGGCAGATAGATAGATAGATATATAAGCGTTTACAGCCCTTTAGGCCCATTGCTTTGTGAAAATCTTTCACCTCTTCCTGTCTTTTGCAATTTTTCCACTCTCTAACACCTTTTTCTTTCAGGTTTTCCAAACAGCTTCTCTCCACGTTTTCCTCGGCTTACCTTTTCTTCTTTTCCCGCCAGGTATTTTGCAAGCAATGCTTCTGCTATTGTCCAACCTCTCCATGTTTCCCAGGCACAGTAATCTTCTAGCCTTTATTACTTGTATTATGGGGGCGTTCGTCTCGCCCATAGGTCCTCCACTTTCTTCCCACCAAAAATCTTTCATAGGACTTTCCTTTATCACCTTTCTATTTTCTGCTGATTTTTCTGTCAGGGTCCATGTCTCACAACAGTACGTTACTGTCGGTCTGATTATGCTTTTGTATAACCGTATCTTTGCTTTACGTGAACTGTCGTTAGACCTGTGCAAAGTGTTCAGACCACCAACGCTTCTGTTGCTTTTAGCAATTCTTAGATTAATTTCTGTTTCTTCATCGCACCTGTTATCTATCAGCACCCCCAGGTATTTAGAAACATAAACATGGAAATGTTCCCTTTTTCAAATTATTGTCTAAGATTCAACTTAATAAGCAAAAATTTTCTAAAACTAATTGCTCAATTCAATAAGTATATATAATGCAAATGACTGTGCCCAATATGTAGTATTCAAGAAGAATAAATAGTAGTAAATTTCGAATCTTAATGAAGTCGCGGACTGATGAAAGTTAATTTGAAGCGACATGACGTGTAACGAAGAAATGTCTTAAAACATATAAGAATTGTTATAAAAAATACCAAAGTAATTACAAAGCAAAGCCAGAAGTAATGCAAGAGAGCTGAAACAAAAAAATAATTAAGGAATAGACCTAATTCTGTTTGTACTTTACCAATGTCTGGAAGGTTGTAAAACTAAAAGTATCCTTGGCTACAAAAAAGCCCAAGAAGTTTGCCAACAGAATACTTGATTACTGTAAGACAAGCAATCCTGTGTGGATTGATTGAACTGTAATTTATAAAAAGGTAGTGTAATGAGATTTTTCATTGCATTACATAAAAATACAGGTATTTTATTATACATGTGTGGGAAAGTTTACATTATAAGTAATTTTTAGCAAAGACACTTCAGTAAAAGCTTAGTCAAATATAAAACACTCCCCTCATTTTAATAGAAATCAAATCAGTTTTATTTATTTTTTTCGTGCTTAATAACATTTTATATATATATATATAATCTTAACCCATTTACCTTACGGTGTAGGGTGTTTGTAAGCTTACATACATTTACATTTCCGTGAAATCAATTTACATGCTAATAATTATTGTCAATACCGTTTTTTAAATTAATTTCAAATAAACCAAATTAAATTAAATTAAATTGGATTTACAATACATTTTATCTTACAGTTCCTATGCAAGTTGTTCTTGTCTATCTGGTATTCTATTTACTTCACTTGCATTACACTACACTATGTTTCGTATGTTTCAGTCATTCTTAACCGCATCAATCTATAGTTCACTCACACGCTTCACTACATTGATTATTCTCTCTTTTTATTGTGTATTTGTTATGTACGTACGAACCTTGCCCATTCCTTTTTGTTCTGGGCCAATGTTTTGGCCTCTTACCCGTTTCGATTCTTCCTCTTTAGGACTCCCCCTATTGTCTCATCCCATATCCTTCTTGGTCTTCCGTTGTTCTTTTTCTTATTGTTTTGGTTTGCCAAATTATTTTTGTTTGTCTGTTATTCCCCATTCTGATCAAGTGTCCAAACCATCTCATCTGTTGTCTTTCTATGTCTTTCTTTATTGGTTCAACTTTTAGCGCCGTTCGTATTTCTTCATTGCTTAGTCTATCTTTTTTTCATCTCACATGCTTGTATCTTATTTTCTTGTCTTTTCGTGAGCGTCCAGCTTTCGCAACCAAACATCAATATCGGCTTGAATATCGTGTTGTATACTGTTAGCTTCGTTTTATTGCTTATCTCTTTTTTCCTAATTAAAGCATTGTTTAGGACGTAATACACTTTATTAGCACTTTCAATTCTGCTATTTATTTCCGTTTCGTTTTTCCCATCTTTCTGTATTGTATCCCAGATACTTAAAACTGTCTACTTGTTCGATCTCTTTATTATTAAGTTGTATTTTTATTTGTCTATTGTTTCTTCCTAGTATCATCACTTTGGTCTTATTAGTATTTATCATTAGTTTTCGTTTTTGTAGTGCTGTGTTCCACAGTTCTAAATTTCTTTGCAGTTTTTCCTGGTTTTTTGCACAGATCATCAGATCATTCGCGAATGCACATTCTGTTATATATATATCGGTTCCAAATATCTATAGCCCACTAACAGTTTCTTAACTTTATGTTTAACTTCTTTTATTACTTCATCTAATACAGTATTAAAGAGTGTTGGGCTTAATACTCCCCCTTGTCTCACGCCTTCTTTTGTTACAAATTCGTCTGACTCCATATTATTTTTTCTGACCTGATTTCGAGTTTTATTGTATAAACTAGCTATATTGCTTCTCAGTCTGTTTCCAATTCCTCTTTTCTTAATGCTATTCCATATAACTCTTCTTGGTATGCTGTCGAAGGATTTTTTAATATCGATAAACGCCACATATATGTCATTGCTGTGGAAATTTTCTATCAGCTGTTTTATTGTGAATATGTGGTCCTGTATTCCTCTCCCTCTTCTAAAACCACTTTGCGATTCTTCCATTTGGTTTTCTGTTTTGACTTTCAATTTGTCGTCTAGTAGTCTCTCATACACTTTATATGCATTGTTGAGTAGTGTTATCCCTCTATAGTTATTGTGTAGTGGTAATGTTATATCAATTTCCCATTCCATCGGTATTTTGTTTTCTTCTGCAATTTTGTTAAACAGTGTTGTCAATACCTCTAGACCGTTGGACTCTAGTAGCTTTAACATTTCTGTTGTTATATTATCATGGCCTGGTGGTTTGCCTCTCTTAAGCTTCTTTATAGCTTCTCCTACTTCTTCCAGACTAAATGTTCTCCCTTGTTCCACGTCTTCTTCTTCTTCCCTATTTTCTTCTTCGATGTCCCATGTACTTGATGTCTTCGAAGTATTCTTTCCATCGTAGCATTATATCGTTGTTTTCCGTTAATATTTCCCCTTTCTTTGAGTTAATATATTGACATTTTGTTTCTTTTCCTTTCTTTAATGTTTTCAGTACTTTATAAAATAGTTTCTGGTTACCTATTCTGTCCTTCTCCATCTTTTCACCGAATTCTTCCCATGTGTGTATTTTTGCTCTTTTCACCATCTCTTTGACCTTTAGTCTCTGTTCTTTATATTTTCTATAGTTTTCGTTATTTTCGTTTCTTAGATATGTTTTCCATGTCATTTTCTTTAGCTTTGTTTCTTCCTTTATCTCTTCGTTCCACCAACTCGATTTCTTTTTATATTTGTTATCACTCGTCTGTCCACATATTGCTTTGGCTGTGTTTATTACAGTTTCTTTGAATTTTATTCAAAGCTCTTCTATGTTATAATTCATAATACTTGCTTTTAGACTTCCCATTTCTTTTTCTGTTCCTTCAGTATATTTATTTGCTATTTTTTCTTCCCTTAATTTGTATGATATTATTTTTATCTTCTCTTGTGTGTTAATCATTTTATCCTTTTTGTTTCCCTTAGTTTCCCTTACTAACTCCATTTTCATTTCCGATACTACCAGGTAGTGATCCGTATATAATTCGGCTCCTCTTTTTACTCTTGTATCTTGTATGTCTCTTCTATATTGTTTATTTATTATTACTTAGTCAATGATTGACTTCTCATTTCTACTTACTATATCTCTCGTATACTTATGTATATCTTTATGTTCGAAGAAGGAGTTTGTTAGAACTAGGTTATTCAATATACAGAAATCTATTAATCTTTTCCCATTTGTATTTCTTGTTTCTTCTCCATGTGCCCCTATTGTCTCCCCTGATTCCGCATCTTTTTTCTCTACTCTTCCATTTAGATCTCCAATTATAATTATTCTTCCATTTAGGCTTTCTATTGTTTCTGCTAATTGTTCCCAAAACTGTTCTTTTATTTGTGCCTTGTCATTTTTCCTTGGTCCGTATGTAATTATCATCGTGCTTTTAACTGTGTTACCCGCTTGTATCTCTATCATAAGTAATCGTCCTGTAATTGCTACCGATTTCGTAATATATTTAGTTATTTCCTTTTTAACTATACAGCCTACTTCCTCTCTTGCTCTCTGATATCGTTCGACTCCTGTATATATTAGTAGGTTTCCACTTGGCAGAATTATCTCTCCACTGCCTTTCTTTTTAGTTTCAGTTATTCCTAAAATGTGTAGTCTTGCTTTGTTAAATTCGTCATCTAATTCATGTTCCTTTCCTGCTATTCTTCTTATGTTCCATGTTCCTATTTTCCATCTCTCAGTCCTTTTCATTGTCTTGTTCGTTATCTCATAGATCGGTCCCATGTTCTTATCTTCCGCTTTTAGTTTTTTCTCCAGGTTGTGCGTGTTATTGTTCTCATTTGTTCCGTAAAATTTTGTCCATCAGGGGATCTCTCAGCTACTGTTCTCTTGTAGTTAGTATTTTGTCTCCCTGCGGATTCTACTAGACTTTCTTGTTGTATTTCTTTATGTGCAACCATTTTGTTGTATATCTTCAATTTATCGTAACTTAAATATGCCGTTTGTCCTTTTTCTCTGGCTTCTTTTAGCAAAGGTATTAGTCTTCTTCTTTCTTCTTGGACCTTTTTCGTATAATCTTCATCTATCCAGATGTCTGATCCTTTTAGGTTTTTTGCGTTTCGTATTATCTCTTGCTTAGTACTCGTCTTTGTTAGTTTTACTAATATTGGCCTTGTTTTTCCGTCCATGGGTTTTCCTAACTTTTTTATCTCATCTATATCGACTTTTCCATCTAGGGCTACTCCTGTTTTATCTATTACTGCACATGCTTTTCTTCTAGTTATTTCTTCGTCCTCGTTTGTTTCTTCTTTAATTCCCTCCATTACCAGATTTTTCCTCTTACTTCTCTTTCTAGCATTTCTATTCTGATGTTTTGTTCTGCCACTTGTTTCATTAGTTTCGTGTTTTCGTCTTTAACTTGATTTAATTCTTGAATTATCTTATCTAACTTATTTTTCGTTTGGCTCGTGTTTTCGTTTATAGTGGCAAACATTGCTTCAATTCTTTCCATACCAATTTTTATTTTTACTGTTTTTAACTATTTTTATTCCGTTCGTAAATTTTGTATCACTGTAATTATTCGTATTTAATATTTATGCCCGTGTATAATTTTAATTTTAATTGTGCCCAATACTGTTATTTATGATACTATTTTCGCTGCACCAATTTTTATTGTTGGCTTAACAGTCCGGCTCAACCTCGCATCAGCCGATATGGGGTAGACGTGCGAGTTTTATACAAACGTCTCTTTCTGCGTTGTTAAGGTTATAACATTCGTAACAATAAAAATAATCAGTTTCTTACCAGTGTCTGCTGTACTTTGTTCACTGGTATATACTCTACTCACATGCAATTTTTTATAAATTTTTACCCACTTTCGTCGTGTTAACAGTAAGAAATTTATGTAGCGTGACGGAGCCGATGTGTTCGGTTACCCGTCGCCGCCGCGAATCCAACATTTTATATAATAATTTAAAAAATAAATCTCTTGAATTTAAAATTTCAATATTAAATAAAAATAAAAAAGTAAATGCCAGGTTGAATTATAAGACAACATTTTGTTTTTTCCTGAATTATCTAATAGGCCACGTTCCTCGCAGCGCCTAAAACATTCAAAGATGAAACAAAGACGCGCCGCGTCGACATCGATACTTTTAAATCCATTAGCGTACATTATACGCCGCCGCATCCATCAGCGGAAGTACTCATGCTGTAAATAATTGCTAAGCAACTCATAAAAGCTCCGCCAGCTACAGCGCCCCGATTTATTTGGCAATGTTTCACCGTTAACTAAATGGACTGTCCGCCAAGATTAAGAGAAATGCTCGAACATTCGTTACGCGGCTGAAGGCGACTCGAAAAATATTTTTTAGCATTACGAGTTTTGAGCGAGCCGTGTTTCGCGGGGCGTTGTGCAGCTTCTCGGCGTTCATTAGTCTCGCTGCTGTAGCCCGCTCTATTGCCGCAATTTTCGTTTCCCACGTTCTAAAGTATGCATACAGTGCTTTGAACAGCGCTAGGATGCTAACGAGGTCGTTTTTTGCGTTACTTGTTTGCACTAAAGCAACAGTTGATAAAAATCTCTACATATTCTTTATTTATTAGATGTTCTCGAAAGGACGATTAAAGAGTACCCAAGTGTTTTTTTTTAATATTTTGTGTTTTAGATAACAATAGGAATGAGAAGATTGATGTTCTATAGCTTATTTGACGTAATTTTACCCGATATATTTCTTAGATATGCGATACAGTTTAATTTTAAACCATTTCGAGTTCGACCTTAAGCCTCAAATGCCTTGAGGGAACTGTTACTAAAAACAATTAAGCACTTGCGTTCAATTCAATCAAAAGATAAAAATGCGGTTATCTAAGACGAAGAAGAAAATACAGAAACGTTAACCATCTGATTAACAAGCCATACTCCCTCCTGTAATGTAGGGATTTGTTATTGTCATTATTAATAGAAAATAAATTATAGTAGTTGCTTAAAAATTTTAATAATTTTCTTTAAGATTACATGGTACACTACAAAAACCTATAGTTGGAATGTGTAGCTGAAATGAGCCCAAATAATTCATCGTAAGCATAGTAAATATAATGCAACTTGACAAGTAATTTATTAGGTATTTCTTGCATTTTATATTTTAATAAAAAGAAGAGGAATGTACTGTCTTCTAAATGTGTAAAAAGTAATTTTACGAATTCCACAATAGCAACCCACTGAATAGCGCGTGTTCTGGACAACCGAAAAAGTTAAAAGGTGAAGGCGTTGGCCAAAAATCCATGCCAGACTAAGAGAAACTAGCTGCAACATTTCTATCGTGTCAGAAAAGCTGGACAGAACTTAAATAATGGATTGCTGGGTTTCGTATGGGTTCTCTATTGACAAAAAAGTATGCTTTGTTGTTCAGGTTTCTGCAAAAAATGGTAATGAAATGCGGGTGTATTAGAGCAGTTAAAAAAAAACAAAAATCGTGGTTTTATATTGGTAAATCGTCAACATCGACAGCAAAATCCAATATTTACGGTACACATAATGGAAAATTTTAGCCCATCCTATTTATTCATCAGATCCATCCAGTCAGACTTTCATATATTTTGGTCCTCCAACACTATTTGGCAAGATTGCACATTAAACGTCCAAGAAGGTCGAGTAATTTATTACATATATTCTAAACCGATAGGGATTTGTCATCTACCTCATTTCCTTGTGTATTATAATTTTGCATTAATAAACGTTTATTGTTACTTTCAAAAAGCCAATAATTAATTTTCACACATAATAAAACTGTTTCTTCCCTTTTCACTTTATCTTCTTCTACATATCAAGGATTTGGTCACATATTCTGTTCCACATTAATCATCGCCACTTCCTTCTAGGTTTCAACCTCAAGGTTGATATGTTGAACGTGAGATTTCCATTAAGTTTTGCCGTTTGATATTGTAAAATAGGGGTCATTACGAGATTTTCTTTGAGTGTGCTTAAAAGTTTTATCTTACTAGCTCTCATTTTTCCTGTAAAGCCCATCTTACACTACCATATAACAACATAGAAACTGTCATTGTCTTGTAGATCTTCAATTGAGTGACTTTTTGTTAGATGGTTAAAATTTCGTACTTTCTCGATCGATCAGCCGTCTATTATAATTTTAGATCTAATGGGTTCTTTTCCATATTTTAAAGCGGGCGATAATGAGGTTATAATCTTTAGCTCTTAGAGATAATTCATGGCACACACTAAAATAATTTCATTTTTTTTAAATTTGATTAAGTCATCTGCGAATAATAAGTAATTTATATATTGGTCATATAGATGCCTCAAAGGCTTTTAGTTTTTTACTAGCGCAAATCATAATCAATATACACATTAAAAAGTGTGTGTGAAACACCCTTGTCGAACACTTTGCTGATAAAAAAGTTCTATTGATAGAGTACTGCAAGTCGATAACTACATGGGTATTTCGGTAGAGCGATTGTAAACATTCTATGAGAAGATTTAGATATTTTCGTTTTCATAATACCCCATAATTTTTTAGTTATCACGTTATAAAAACTGCTGTAAAATCTATAAAGGTTATATGTGCTTTTTGATTGAATTCCCCCCGTTTACTAATAATTTGATTCACTGTGAATACATCATCGATACACGAACTACCTTTCCGGACCCTGTGCTGTTCCTCGCTGGAGCCCCATTTACTATTTTAAGACAAGCATTTAAGTTTCGATCTCATTTTTAATATGACTTTGGTTATTAGTCATTCTTTAGGAATAGTTCAAGGTTTTGTGTTGTCTAGTCCCCGTGATTTCTTGTTTTTAGTTTTCTTTAATACATCATTGAGTTCTGAACTTATTAAATCACTCATGTAAGGAGCTTCGTCTGTATGTGCTTTTTTCTCTTTTGTTGAGTCGCTGTTCGTCCATAATGTTTTAAGCGTGTCCTTTTTTCTTTATTATTCAATATTCGTTTATTTTAAACAAAGTCCTGTCTATCCCATACATCGCGTTAAATATCATTTATAAATCTGCCCTCAGATCATAACTCTATAGTATATAAATGCACCATCAAACTGATGAAGATAAATCACACAAATTATCCCAAAAATAGATATAAACCGACTGAGACAACAAATCATAAGAAAGAATGTACGCAATCCGTACAATTACGTACGTATAAAATTACTTGCAAAACGCCTTAAATAAATTGAAAAAACATAACGCACCACAACAAAAACACCATAAGAACATCTGCAAAAGCAGAAAGACAAAAAGAAAGAATGAATGACTAATAAGATACTGACCCTTGTGAAAAACGATGACTTGTAAAACATAAAACACAATCAAGTATCGTGAGCTACATGTTAAGATAAAGCAAAAAAAAATGCTAAAGAAAAGTGGATACCTGAAAATGTAAGGAAATGGAATAATTAAAAGAAAACACGACCATTTCAATATGTACAAGATGTAATTGGACCGAAAACAAATTCGTAAGCCAATAATTTAGTCATCTTATTACGGAAATAATAAAAACGTGGCGACGTGGATGTGAAGACGACACATGCATCTCTAAAAAGTTGAAAATGCTAATTATTTGTTGAAAACAACAAATCACAGGGCCCTGATGATATACATTGAGAAATGCTAAAATGATGTGAGAGAATGATACGAATTTCCTTACTATGGCAACTAATCTATATAATAACATCTATGCTACTAGAAACATACCCCATGACACTGTCTAGAATCAGCTAAATGACTCATGTAACCAAAACATTTCTAAATATTATACACCAACGTATCTATTCCAAATGTGAAACAGTAGCATAAGAAATATAATATGGATTTAAAAATGAGTTTGGCACAAGAGAAGTTATTTTCCACCACAAGAGTTGGGGTATTTGTTTTCTGGATTATTCAAAAGCTTTTGACCGAGTCAAACCTGAAAAATCTTTAAATGTCCCCAAAGACACCGGTATAGGTATTAAAACTATGTCAAAATTGTATTAGAACCAAGTAGCAAATGTCAATATTCAAAATAGCTACATAGGTATAATAGAAATGCAAAAGAGTATACACGTCAGGGTCGTGCTTTATCAGCTACACTATTTAACAACTACTCAGGCAGAATCTTTCATAAAGCAATGATCAATTGCTAAAAAGATAAAATAATAAATAACTTCAGGTTTACCCATAACGCTGTGGCGTTTGCAAGTTCATTGAAAGGACTTCAAAACTTGTTGAATGTCAATCGAGTTAGCGAGGAATCAGGCCGTACATTAAATAATTCGAAAACTAAATACATGACTGTCAGAAAAAACCTTCCAGCAGCAGGCCTACTCATCTTACGGAACATTCGTATAAAGCTCATATAAAAAAGCATTTTCACACTGTTATAAATATACACTGGCAGTCAACAGAAATTAGTGGTTGAGTAAGAAAAACTCGATCGGAATTTTGAAAATGAAAGTCTGTTTGTCAGCAGAGACTTGAGCCTGGCCCTAAAGATCAGAATGTTGCAATATTACATTTTCTCAATTCTGCTGCATCGCACGAATGCCTGGACCCTCAATGAGGTGCTGCTGAAAAAGCTAGAGGCTTTTGGAAATATGGGCATATCTTATCATGGACACACTATATCATGAACGACGAGGTATTAGGAAGAATGCAAAATCTGAAGAAAGTTGTATTTATGATTCAACATTGTAAGCTCCAGTATTTTGGTCGCGTAACAAGGAACGATAAATATCGTGTACTGCAGCCAACATTGCAGAGTCACCCACAAAAATAGTTCGGCTACACTTTTACTAAATTCTTCAACAAAGCCGCCGACGAACTAAAGATATGCCATTTTAATTTCCAACGTCCAGAACGTATAAGAAACGTTAAAAAAAGTAAATTTATCCTATCTACTTTACCAACTGGGTTTTTAGCAGCATTTCTTTCATTTTTGTAGTTTCATTCTGTTTCAAAGGTACTGCAAATAAGTTACTTGTTTTTATTTTAACTACTTTTTCTATTTCTTAATTTCATATTCTACTCCCTTTCTCTTTTTGAGTCGCCTTTTTTTCTTAAATTTAGAAATCCAATTTTTTATTATATTTTTGATATCTTACATTCCTCTTCAGTATTATCTGTTGGTTTCAGTATTAGCAAATCAGTTATCCTATTTTGGAATAGCTATTGCATAGACTGATCTTTCAGGAGATAGGTCTCAAATATCTCTACTGGTAGGTTTATTATAATTTTCTTTTCATAACATTGTATTTACTATTAAGAATTTATCAAAAGCTGTCTCCCTGAAGACATGAATATATATGATTCATCGAGAAATTCTTTAGTTTGCTAAAAATGTAATCCCATCCGTGCTGGCTTCTCGATTGAATTTATTGATATTTTTCTTCCTAAATATCGTACTGGTTATTTTTAGTTTTCGAACAAAATTCTCTTAATCGTAATTTTCTTTTAATCGAGGCATTTAAATTTACTTTATAACAAAACATTAATACCTATATATAGGTAACCCACACCGTTCCCAAATTTATTACTATTTAGAGAGGAGACACCCCCTAAACGGTAGTATAATCGGATTTTACCATACAGAAATAAAATGTTCGCTTTGTTACATAGCTAACCAACAATACTTTCGTATTGTTACTTAATAGCAACATATAATGACTTTTGTTCTAACTATTTCGTTTAGTTTTGTGTTAATTAGACTGTAAAATATAGTGGTCAACAAAAAATTCTCTGATATTAAAGTTATTAACACTAAGCTGCTAGTATTTTATTATAATACAAAATTTACATTACAATTCCACTAATTTTTAATAAGCTGTGCCAAGGAGTATGTGCATACAAAACGTCGAAGAGGGAAAATAAGTTCAATACATTTCCAGTTTATAATTATGTAGCCGTACTGAAATATTAAGTTTTCCTTGTAGAATCAATAACGTCGTACCTTCGGGCATGCACGAAGCGTAAATCATCAAAGCAATTTGCGAAATTGCTCCTCTGAATTATAGAAAACTTGCAGCGGTTTATTGAAAACGAGCGCATAAAAGTTTAACGCCGGCGGACTGATCAAGCTCCCTTCTCAGAAATCCACTTTTTTAAACCGTGCCGCCTTGCACGAATAGCGTTCGGTTCCAAGCGTGTATCAGTAAAATTGCGTATCTCAGAATGTTGTATATCCAATTTCATACGTCGTAAGTTCAAGGCGCATTTGGAGAAGATTTAATTTCGATGCTCGGAGCAGGCATTTTCCTCCATGGCGCCCGGTTTTCCTTCTAGTGCGTTAGGCTGCAACAACGAATAGCTTCATTACGCCATGGGACTTCCACAGCTATTGAAGTAGGCGCTGACGAGGGTCGCTGATGTGTCCACGCGGCAATGAATAGGGTATCTTCAGTTTCGCTTAATATAGCCGCGCTTTTGTCTGGCACCTGGCCTACATGCTCGGAGAAGGCAAGTCACTCTTTGTTGGATGTCGTTAAAAGCTGAAAGTTGATGCGCCTCCTTAAACCCGAACTCCTTTATCCCGCGATGAAAAAGACCTGCATACATGTCACTAAGACTAATGAGTTGCCGCGATGGTGAACGGGCATTGAAATAGAAGCTTTTACGGCGAGTGCGAGATGTTCCAATTCCTGCGTCGTTAAGGGCTGTTTTTAATTACCTCCAATGTAGAACAGTGGATTTTTTTGCGCAATATACCAGAAGTAGAGCTACAACCGCTTTACACATACAACTTTCTGCATGTCAGTAGATACTAATGTATAAATTTGTAATTTCTAAAGTTTTCACAGTATAGCTTTAATACTTAACTATTATGCACAATACTATAACACCATATTTAACTTTAGAGTACGTATTTCAACAGGATCATCAAAGAAAATCCGGAAAATGAATAAACTAATTAAAATACAAGAAAAATCTATTTAAATGAAGCTTAAGTACAACTAAAGTAAATATTATTGAGATTCATATCGTTCAATGTAGCTCCATCAGTGGCCACGATCTTCATGAGCCGAGACTTAAACCTGCTGCAGGTCAACAAAATTTCGTCTTAGTCCATATGTGTCATTACCTCCATGATGGAGGTCCTTGGCGCTATGATTCCCCTAACTCGTCTTAGTCTCGATTATGTCCTACAAATAGTAGTCGAGGAGATTGTAATTGGAACTGAAGAGCTGCAAGTTGAGAGAACCAATTGTAATACAAATTGTTAAATAGCCTTGCTTGGGTCTTCCTTGTTTTGTGGGTGGGATGGAATCTTGATGAAACATGTACTCCCGCTCAGCGACTACCTTCTCTAATCAAGCTTGACAACTGTCTCCAGCACGTTGATATAGATGTTGACGAGGTCATCGTCAGACGTTTCTCAGAGATTAGGGCGCCATCACGCCCTCTTTGCTGTCATAAGCTTCAGTACCATCATACAGGCGGGATCTTGTGACGGTGTGAACTTCAGAGGCATCTTATTGTTAACAGATCTAATGGGAATCTTGGCAGTTCATCGGCCTGGCCAGATAATACAAAAATAAAGTACAACAACTAATTCTTCTTCTTTTAGTGCATCTCCTTTTATTGGAAGTTTGATATCATTAACACTATTTGAATCTTGGATACAGCTGCTCTGAAGAGTGAAGTAAATTTGTATTGTACCATTCACGTACATTTTTCATCCAGACGTGTTCCCCTTCCCATCGATCTAATTCAAATATTAATGATTTGTCTCTAATGAGATTGGGCGTTTTGTGTTGATTTTTTCCTCAGATTTGGCATCTTTAAACATTATTTCGTAAAATCAGGATAAGTGAGAGGTTTGAAGTGTGCACATGTGTTTTGAAGCTCCAGGATTGAAGTCCAATTAGGGCCATACTGAGCAACTCAACACAAGAAAAACGGTACAAGTAGGCAGACATAGTAAATTCAAACCCAGGAAGATAAAAACACAAGGAAAATACGGATCCAGTCAGTAATTAGACGTAAATAAGACCGGTGGAGGTTAACTGATAAGCAATAAGGTGGAGAATTGCATGAAACTAACAACTGATAATAAGAATAACAAACAAACCAGGACTACGAAAATCGAAAGTAGGCACACATCGGACACCGAAGTGTGCAGCTAAGTGGACAAAGCACAAGAAATGGCAAATATAGAGGAGTTATTGCGGCAAATAAGCAGTAGACCAGATGGAATGGACACTAAACTAGACCAGATAGTTAAAGATGCAAACGCAATAAAGCAAGTAAATAAACAATTAGAGGATAAAATTGTGAAACAGGAAATAAGAATAGAATATCTAGAAAGAAGTCAGATGGACCTATGAAATGACAACAAAGAACAAAGACAAATTCTGAAGTAAAGGAATAACAGAAAACAGCAGAGGAAAAATATACATAGCAGGAGATCTAAATAGCAGAGTGGGTAGACAAAAAATAAAGCTATAAAGCATTAGGAAAGTTTGGAGAAATAAAAAAATAACAATGGAGAAGCTAATGTTTCGATATAATTTCTAATAATATCTAATACATTCTTCCAACATAAAGATATACACAAATTTACAATAAGTAACGAGCAGGAACGAAAAATCCTTGATTATTATACTAGTTGAAAGAGCCAAGAGAAAGCAGTGAAGGATGTTAAGGTTAGCAGAGAAGCTGAAATATAGCGACCACTACTTTAGTGGCAAAAATGAAATGAAGAATACAAGATAACCAGCTAGGAAGATACTACACAAGAAGGTAGAATTTCAGACAATCAAAACCTATAAACTAAACAACAGGAAGTGAGCAGTAGATATAAAGAAATCATAAGCTGTAAAATAAGAGCACGACAAGAAAATATGAAAGAAGCAAAACTAGAACAATTATGGAGTATTTTCAAAATATTATGATTGAAGCAGCAATAGAAGTTTGTGGAACCCTCAAAACATCAAATAATAAGAAACAAACATCATGATGGAACGAAAACATTAAAATGAAGTTAAGAACAAAAGAAAATATGGAAGGACTATTTAAGGAACAGGAAAGAAGAGACATATAAAAGATACAAAGAGTAAAGAATAAGAGTGAAAACATGGTAATTAAAGCTAAACAGGAGAAGTGGGAAGAATTCGGAGAAAGATTAGAGAAAATAGTAAAGATAACCAGAAACTATTCTATAGAATATTAAAAACACTAAGAAGTAAGAAACCACTGAACAATGATCGGATAAGGAATAAACAAGGAAATATTAGTAGAAGACAAAGAGATTATGGAAAGATGGCGAGAATACTTTGAGGAATTACTGAACCCAAAACAAGCAGAGGAAAATGTAGAAGAACCAGGAGAAGAACAAAGACAAGAAGAAAAACTAGAGGAAAGGAATTCAGAAGACATGGAAGAGGAAGATATAGAAATAGAGCTACACGAGATGAGGCAAGCAATTAAAGATACAAAAATGGCAAAGCACCTGGACACGACAAAATAAAGATAGAGATGATAAAACATATGGAGAAGATGGAAAAAATACTACTATCAATTTACAATAAAGTGTGGAAGGAGAGGATAATCCCGAAAGACTGGGAAATAGGAAAATACTGCCAATTTACAAAAGGGAGATAGTACGAATTGTAACAACTATAGAGGAATCACGTTATTGAGTGTAGTACTGAAGATCTATGAGCGCATACTGGACAAAAACTAAGGGAAAATTGAGAAATCGTTATCTGAAGCACAAAGTGGGTTTAGAAAAGGCTATAGTGTACAAGACCATATATTTTCAATAAAAGAAGTTATAAATAAAACAGTGCGGTATATTAAAAAAGTGTTCTGTGCATTTTTAGACTTAAATAAAGCATTCGACCGAGTCAATAGAAACATGGTATGGGAAAGCTTGATTAAAAGACAGGTCAATAAAAGATTGATAGTGGCCATCAAGAGCATATATAACAACAATGTCAACTACGTGATGAGCAGAAACAGGACATCAGAGAGCTTCAGGACAGAAGAAAGACTGAAACAAGGAGGAGTCTTAAGCCCGGTGTTATTTACCGTTATAAAAAAAAATAACGTTATAAAAGAGTGCAATAAAAGATCGAAGAAGATAAAAGTGGGATATAGAAATCTGAAAGTGGTAGAAATAGCAGAATGGGCGTTTGCTGACGACGTAGTAATAATGGCTGCAAATGAGAGAGATCTACAAAAAAATCTAGAAATATGGAACGAAGTATTAACAACATATGATATGAAATTAAATATAGACAAGACAAAGGTGATGGTAATATCGAAGGAACAGTGTAAAATAAAAATACAAATTGATGCAAAGGACATAGAACAAATAGACCACTTTGAATACCTAGGAGTTACAATAGAAGAAAAAGGAAAACAAGAACTGGACATCGCAAAGAGAATAGAAAAGGCTAATAAAGTTTACTACGCCATGAAGGACAAATTTATTAACAAAAGAGAAGTGACACGACAAACAAAAATGAATGTATTTAAGACAATATACAGACCTATACGAACCATCGGTTGTGAGACATGGGTGTTATCAGCAAGAATGAAAAGTAAAATACAAGCGGCGGAGATGAGATATCTAAGGAGAGTAAAAGGGATAACCTTAAGAGATCGGATAAGGAACAGCGAAGTGAGACAAGAACTAAGAATCCAGACGATACTCAAATTTATAGAGCATAGACAACTGAGTTGGTGGGGACACCTACAACGCATGAATGAGACCAGACAGGTTAAACAAGTATGGAAAGCAAAGGTGGCAATAAATAGGGGAAGAGGAAGACCGCAACAAACATGGGATAGCGTCGTGGGAAAGATATTAGCAGAGAGAGGAAATCGTGGCAAGAAACAAGCTTATTAGCTCAAAATAAAAAGGAGCGGAGTAAGTTTGTCTACCAAACAAGTGAGAGAAAGACAATACAATAATAAAACACTCTAGAATTAAGTTAAGTATGTACGAGTTATTAGAAAATACATTTAGTTAACTTAGGTCTATAAGTAAATGGTAAATGGGCATTCGATAATATATATATATATATATATATATATATATATATATATATATATATATATATATATATATATATATTCGTAAAATCAATGATTTTACCATTTGGAGGTAGCTCATAATAAATTAAGCCTTTCCAATACCATCAAATGTATAACAAAGCTTTATTCTAGTAAAGATCGGACCTTTCTACCTAAGTTAAAGTTAAAAAGCTTAAAAGTTAATGTGCTTAAGGAAATTGCTTTGTCAACTGATGCAGAACCTATACTTTAGAGTTATTGGCGTAACCAAGCTTTATGAGATGATTGTTTACAGTTATTTAGAAAATGTTTAAAATATACGGTAAGTTCATGTGGTAAGTTCATATCTCCAATAATTTCTTACAAATCGTTCCTTGGGCTTTCCGTAATAAAAAAAAAACTGAACATATTTTAGGACATTTAAACAATTGCAAAGAATAACAGGAACGTCTAAGAAATAAGAAATGTTATAAACGTTATCAGGTATAGCAGCTGCGGGCAGGTCGTGAATAAGCTTTCGGGTAGACCTTATACATTAGAAGCAGTTTTACTAGTCTTAATTAACTTAAAGTTTAGGTAATAAAACACGCTATTCATTTTTAAATCTACTAAAGCACAAATTAAAAACAAACTTCCTTCTAAAGCATATAACAAGGTGCTACTGTATGATAACACACACTCATGACGCGGCAAATTTCAAATTAAATGCAAATGTGCCTTGGCATTAGCATATAACAAATCAGTTAACTTTATGTTTTCTGAAAATCCATGCATATTGTTCCTAGAAATAAAGTAAAACGCGACACACTGATATATGTATTTGGTTGCACAATAAGTGCGTTTAATGTAATTAATTAGTTGAATTTTGAAATGTAAATTGCCCAGTAAAATAGTCGATTCTTTTTGACATTATCTTTGTATTCAGATACAATATCTGATATCTATATGTTATTCTACATATTCATTCATTTCACTATTGGAAGATTTTCAGTAAACATCATATATATACAAAATCCATATTAAATGAGTCTAACAAATGTAATGATATAAAGTATTCAACAGGCGAGTAGAAACGATTGTGCTTTAATAAACGTAAACTTTAAATGTTTCGACAAAGGAGTAAGAAAAAATACAAAAATTAAAAAACATTATATCATGGACTCGCAATTTACATTTAGAGTATATTGTGTTTCTTTAATTGGCCTTAATAGCAATCTGTCGAAATCAATTTTATTAACTCGTCTGTACAAAAGAAAGATTCTTTTTCTAGAGACACAACAGTAAAATCTATTGGAAATTCTGCACCGATTTAAATTTTGTAGAGATAATTTATGATCTATTGGTAATTTTGCTTCTTGTTTTAAATTTGCATTTTCAGGTTTATTTTGTGCAACTTTGTTGTATTATTATCATGTTTTGTTTTTAAGTGGCCACGTATCTTTCACCGTGTCTTACTATGTCTGACATTTCCTCAGTATAAGTATATAAAAATATTTGATTGGCATTATGCAGCCCCTTTTAAACTAATTTTCGATACTTTTATGAAGACCTTTTAATTATTTTGATCAAATCTGAATACTAGAGCTTATATTGAGATATCAACGTCCCTGCGAAAATCGTTGTTAGTTACAAAATAAATAACAAAATACATTTCTTATATCAAATTGCATTCTGTAATCTAGAATCCAGTAGTTCTGATCTTATTTACGATTTAAATCAGCTTCAATTAACTGTCGGGTTAGATCACTTTGTTAAAAAATAGTAGTAACTCGTCATTACTACTACCTTCATTACTTATTTTCAGTATTTGTTGATGTTGAAAGTAGTGGAACATTTTTAAAATATGGCAGAAAATATCTGTCCCCTATATTTTTTGTTTTTAAATCTCCACATATTTGACAAAGTGAAATAGCAATCACTAGAAAGGCCTCAAATAATAATTCTTCCCCTCAATTAATTAATTTACGTAACATAAGCAAGAACCATTTAATTGATTTCTATATGCATGGAATGAAAATTTAAAATAATTTCTGTTAACCAGACTTTTGACAGCAAATCACCAATTAAATCATGACATATATGTCGACGCCTATATTAAAACGCGTAGTTACTTTACACAAGCTTAATATCAAAACGTTTGGAATCAACTTGAATGAGTGATTACAAACTTGTCCGTAAATGCAGATATTCTATTTTAGATGACAATAATTTCCTTTATGATGTTAATTCTCATGTAAAATTTTTGAAGTGTTGAATAAAGCTATTAAAATGGCTAATTGAAAAGCAGTAGCCAAAAAATCGCAAAATGCTTGTAGTAATGTTTTATCGTTTGCAAGAAACGAAGTCCTTTGATAGTAGAGGTATACACGGAGGACAAGTGCGTTATGTTACTAATGCTGGTATATCTGAGTTATAAGAACGTATTTTATAAGACCCTAAAAACACAAGCAATAGATTCAAGCATAATATCAGCGCAAGCTCACGCACAGACTGACAACAATCTACAAGTAAACTTAGCAAATCAGATAAATATGCTTCTTGGCAAATTCAAAACTCTCTATCTATACATTTGAACAGAAAGTAAACAAAGAAATGTGGCGTAGTTTTCGGCCCTTGATTCACACGAGGTCCGTGCGTTCTGCACTCCGTGCCATGGCCAGACGGAAAAAATGGGTCTGCCGTGGCCATTTGGTGTGCTTCCGCTGAGCGGGGCTTCGATTGTAAGTTAAACTATCCCACGTTTCCGATCCAGTGCAAAAGCCGATCCAGTTAAAAATTTATACGTTCCCACCTTGAAAAAAATTGAGGGTAGGCGGGTGAAAAATTGTCAGCCCAGGACGCAAAAAACACCGTTCGGCGGGCAATCCTTTGTGTTCACTCAACTGATCAATAAAAATCAAATGGATTAAACTTACTATCATCTGTCATTAAAACAAAAAATAAGACAATAATGGTTAATATACTGTAAATCGCCACCTGGAAGGCAAACAGATTACTAAACCATGAAAACCGATTAATCATATTTTTAATATTAACAAAATCGACATGATTTTCATTTTAGAAATACTTTTTACGAAATTCTATTAATACAGTAGCACATAGTGGGTCAACTCTTATATCACAAACTGTTAAAAAAAGTGTTATTTATGCTGCACGTGGAAATTTCTTCTCTGGTCAGTGTACCTTCAGCAGTATATAATTGACCAAGATACCAAGCCTTCTAACTATACGTTTTTCCACTCAGGATTAAAATTTATTGTCAATTGTAATTAGAACTCTAAACATAAGTACCAGGATATTACAATAAAAAGTAAATACATCTTAAAACAATTACAATTTACAATCTACAGGCGGGTCAACATACTAACCAACAGACTCAAACAAAGTTTTATATATATTAGCTTTTTCATAATGCTTGGTGATATACCAACTACGCGAAGAGTCGAATCAAATCGTGATATATCTTCTAACAATTTGACAACCATAGTAACATTAAGTAGCCCTACAATCAAAAACAAATAACGGATGTATTCCAAAACACCGTTGTAGATCTCAATATAGTAATTTGGTATCTAGAGATATCTACGAAGCTGCATGAATATCCACACCTGGTTCAGATGACAATTCAACTGAAAGTAGTAATGTTCTGCTGTGCATACGAGAATTAGTGGTTGAAATAAGTAGAGATAAAAAAGATTCTACAACAGAACACTCTAGTACTAACTTACATAAAAATGATCATACTATTTAGAGCAACTAAAAAGGCCTTAGGTTCAGATACCACCAATTAGTGCAAAGATCATTTGTGAGCTAAATCGAATAAATAGAAGAAATGTGATACATTTGCAAAATACTTAATAAATATTTTTAGAGCTTTCTACCTATCATCAGTTTACAAAAATCAAGAAACTCAAGGATACCATTTCCTCGTAGAATCCTCTCTAAATAAATTAACAATGTAATCAACAAATTAAAACCGTTTAAAGTTCTAGAACCTGATTTGATAACAAGAAAAATACAGAAGATATAACTATATGGTGAGCATTGCGCGCTATTTTATACATTGGAAGTACTCCTGATGATATTAAAATCTGGCTGAAAAGCAAGAGCAAGAAAAAATGTTTAATAAACCAATTAGCTTGCTTCCCATTTTATGTAAAGTATTACAAAAATTAATATGAAAAATGAGAAAAGCATTTAATAAGGTGTGACATATAGAACTGTACAAACTAAAATAAGTACTCTTAAGCAAATATTATTTAATTCCATATGCTTCCTTACCCAGATGACTGTTATTATTCGATGAAAAACATGAACTCGTTATTAGAATATTATTCCATCACCTTCGGTATTCCACACAGTGTAGTGGGGACGATCCTTTATCTCCTGTTTATATATAACATACCGGAGACAAAGAACACTCTAATCGTTATCTTCGCAGACTACACTGTCGTTCTCTCCGTATATGAAGATCCAAACATTGCCATAGAACGTCTCCAAGAGCACTTCTTATCAGCAAATGGTAAAACTGATGGCAAATTAATTTATTGATAAATAAAATTTAATGTAAATAAAATTCAGGCAACTATATTGGTTACTTGGTCGAAAATTTTTATTACCAATTGATAGCAAACTACTCTTATATTTACAAGATCATATTAAAACCAATATGGACATATGAGCTTCAAATGGAAATCTAAAAGTCTATGTTCACTAATTAGTGCACTTTTGTATGTTACTAACCAGAATATCCTTAAAGATCTGAGACTTCCTTTCGTGGAAAACGAAATATATTACTTTCAACTAATGCAAGAACTACAAATACACCAAAATGAGCATTTACTAAAGATATTCTAAGAAGAATGAAGATAGCACGGCAAACCGATTTATTGTTGCAATAAAACCAACAAGCTCTCTCGCTTTCTTTCCCTTCCCCTCCTCTCCGCATTTTTCCTATCTCTCAAGGTGTTATAAAATATTTTAGCGGTGACAATAGAGATGAATGGTAGTTTCTTTATAAATTGTAATCGATAATTAAAACTCAAAACTTATATAAAAGGCGAAAAAAAGTTTGAAGCTACTAAAAAATAAGACTTAATTTGATTTTCAAAAACGCAACACATTCAACTGACATTAGTAGATAAATTATAATCAGTTCAACTCCCTTAGTAAAACTCCAATTAAAAATGTTAAAGGTGTAGGTAAGTAATTCTAAAGACTACAAACTATAAAAAATAAAAATTATAAACAAACAAAAAATGTTCAGAAACTGTCTGTTGTGAGGTGCAAGCGTAAATTCAAAATGGTAAGGAAGGGGCGAAATTGAATAAACACTAGTTGTATGTGTAAATAATGCATATATAGGGAGTGAATATTTGAGTCCGTCTTCGCGGGATAGTTGCATTTGGGTATCCGTTTCAGTACTTACGTATTTGGTGGTCGTAAGAATAAAACGTTCCCGAGCTTAAGGTTGTCATATATACACTCTCACTACCCAGTTGTCGCTATTTTTGATATAGGACTATGTTGCAAGCACTGCTCCTTACACTGTTATTTTGTTATACCTTGACTAAATAAGCCACCCATCAGGCATCTGAGCTCAAGATTGAACCGAGTCTGTCCGCACTACAGCTAAGCGCCTCAACAGCTTAGTACTCTTCTTCTGCTGTATATGGTAACAATGTTTTGATAAAAAAAATCAAACTAATGTCCTTGATAACCATAGTATTACGTAAGATGATGACCGGTCGCTAGAAAGAACGAAGAGCTAGAACGACCAAGCATCCTCAAAGACCCCGAATTTGCTTTATCAATATCTCAAAAAAGGTTAAGAATTCGATCCATATTTCTTGCAGCTTTTTTGCTTAAAATGTTTCTAAGAACTTATACATTAAGTTTTGTAACATCCTCGTAGGATACTCTGTATACCATGTGTTTAATAGCACATCTTAATCAGTGTGCTAGTCAGTAGTTGGAAGCGATTCTGTTTACCAAAAATTCCAAGTTTTGAAAATGACATGCATTTGCTCAAAATTAACATTCATTATCTTACCTACTGCATATAATTTTTTTTTTTTTTATTGATCAGATACATAACTATTTACAATCTGCTGCAAAGCAATAAGTAAATGATTTACGTAAGTGTGGGTTTAGGTGGAAGTTGACGTTCATTAACGTCACTTCTGCTGTAACTTAATGTAAGAATACTAGTACTAAATTCGGAAGGATAAGTCCAAGGTGTAGTGTCTTTTAAGTCTGCGGTTGTGTTCACTGCTATCTAGTAGGTTTAAAGCTAAATGATTGGGGTGCAATTCTAGTTTATTGATATATCTTTCACTATTTTTAACTATTTCACTTTTCACTAAACTTATTTTTAGGTCACTGTAAATGCCCGCATTGGTTATGTAGTATGGTGCATTAGTGATGGTTCTGAGTGTTTTTGACTGGAATCTTTCAATTATCGAGATATTGGAAGATGAAGCAGTTCCCCATATCTGGATACCATACATCCACACGGGCTTGAATATGACCTTATATATTAACAGCTTGTTGTCGAGAGAAAGTTTCGAGTTTCTACCCAGTAGCCAGTAATGCTTGCTGAATTTTAAATTTAATTGTAGTCTTTTCTTCCACAAGTGTATTTTCCACGTAAGGCCCTTATCGAGATGTATTCCCAGATATTTAGCCGAATCGGCCTGCGGAATTTGCTGTCCATTGAGCATTATTGGCGGGCATATACCACGTCGTTTAGTGAATGTGACGTGCACAGATTTCGCTTCGTTTATTTTAATGCGCCACTTTTTAAACCAATCGTGAACAGTATTGAGCCTGTTCTGCAGTTTTGTTGATGCTCTAATTGGGTCACAGTCGGTAGCTAGCAGCGCAGTATCATCCGCGAACGTGGCGATTGTGGTAGTTTCACAAGTCGGTAAGTCAGGCGTGTAGAGGAGGTATAAGAGCGGTCCCAGGACACTACCCTGTGGCACACCAGAATTTATGGGCATAAGATTAGTGAGTTCATTTTCGTATTTAACTTGGAATAGTCTATCGTGTAAATAGGATTTTAGAATGCGATAGTAGTTATCCGGTAGCCATTTCTTTAGTTTATAGTGCAGCCCCTTATGCCAGACTTTGTCGAACGCTTGACTGACATTGATAAATACTGCACTACAGTACCTTTTTGCTTCGAAGGATGCATTTATAATATCTACCACACGATGGACCTGCTCTACGGTTGAATGTTCAGTCCTAAACCCAAACTGGTGATCCGGTATAAGGTGTTTATCTTCTACAATGGGCATTAATCTTTTGAGTAGTAGTCTTTCAAACAGTTTAGAGGCAACAGGTAGTAGACTTATAGGCCTATAGGACTCTGCAATGTTTGGGGGTTTACCGGGTTTTGGAATTATGATGATTTTTGCAACTTTCCACTGTGCAGGAAAGTGTCCAGTTCGTAGTATGGCATTAAATATAAGTGTTAACAACTTAAGTCCTTTAATCGGTAATTCTTTTAGTATACGCCCTGTTATAAGTTCGGTGATTTTTTTACTGGCAATTTAGCGATGGCTGTTTTTACTTCCTTCATTTTGAAGTTTTTAATTGGTGGCGTTAATTGTAACGGGGCCTCTAGGTAGCGTTCTATTTCGTCTTCGTCTATTCCAGGGATGCCAGGTTCAGGTTGAAAAACTTCTTTGAGGTGGTTTGCATAAACTTCAGCTTTCTCGGCATCACTTTTAGCCCATGTCCCGTCTACTTTACGGAGTGGGGGTACTGGATTCTGAGGCTGTTTAAGCCTTTTCGTGGCTTTCCATAAGGAGTAGTCGCTTTGTTCTGTTGCAGATAGTTCCTTCAGATACTCTTGAAGGAGTCGTTCCTATAGTCTTGCAGTAGCTTTTAAGTTCTCTGGTACAATTGTTTAATCTTCGCTTTTCTTCAGGATATCGTCTAGTGTGCCACTCTCTTCTCAGCCTTCTTTTCTCCCTTATCTTATTAGTAATTTCGCCAGGATATCCTCGTTTGATTGGGTAGGGCGGGTTAGAGGAGTGGACTCCCAGGCAGCATTCTGCACTAAGGTCTGAAAATTCTCTACTGCCTGTTCAATGTCTTCAGCCGTTTTCAGCGGAACGCTATCAGTTATGTTTCTATCCACTATCTCTCTGAAATAGTTCCAGTCCGTTCTGCAATTGTGTAGTTGTGGCGGTCTATGTTTGGCAGTTATATTTGCACTTAGGGTTAGAAGTACAGGGGAGTGATCAGATGAGAGGTCTTGCAGGTCTTCGACTTTTACGTGTGCTTGACTAATTCCTTTGGTGACGAAGAAATCTAGGCAATCAGGGATTTTTGTCAAGTCAGTCGGACAATAGGTTGGTTTGCCGGTAGATGCAAAATCTAAGTTATTCGTTTGGATACTGGTTTCTAGGGCTCTGCCTCTTGGGGTATATAATCTCGATCCCCATAGTGGACTTTTGGCATTGTAATCTCCGCCAGTAATAAATCTTGCACCTAATGCGTGGAAGTAGTCATCGAATCCTTCTTTATTCGCTCTATAGCGTGGGGGACAGTATGCTGCTGAAATTGCTATTGGTCCATGCCAGTCTTCCACTATTACGGTTGTGGCTTGTAGAAAATCTCTGCTAAATTTATCTAGCTCGTAGTGCTTTATTTATATAATTATGAATGTGTATATTTTTCATTTCCAAATTACAAACAATTTTCCGCAATTTTTGGTTTATTTTGATTGCTGCGGTACACGCAGGCTGGCTAACAAGTTGAGTAGGCTTTTAGTAATGCACTTGTAACAGCGGAAGTTCTAAAACAACGCCGCGCGAGCTATCGGTTGTGTTTATAGCAAACAAACCGGTCCCCCTCGAGCGAGGCCACCGGGGGAGCCTACAAAGAGCAATTAATTACCCGATCTCGAATTCCTCCTACGTGCGGCTATAATTAAACTGATTAGATTTCCCTTTTGGCGCTAATTCCTTTTCGCTGGCTACATACGTGCGACTAACATGTCACAGAGACGCGAAAGTGGTGTTCGTAAAACACGTACAAATTAATTAACCTTAAACCGGCTACAAAGCGGGGCACGTTGCCGCTACGGGCGCCTAATCGATGCTTCACGGGTCATGGCGATTTTTCTCTTTGATAGAGCAAAATGCCCAGACTGTTAGCGTAAACAAAGGGATTTACTTATCTCGACCCATCGCCCTTGGCACTACCCTCTTTTTGTCAAAAGATATATAACTTCCTATGGAGACTAACTTTATAATTAATCATGCTGTGTAGCATTAAGCATGCAAAAGCCACTTTCACGAAACTAGGCCCGCAAAGCTTCAGTTTAAATGTTCTTGTAATACATCAACCCCTAAACATATTGTACTAGTAGTTGTTGTATCTATAAGTGTATAACTTATACAAGAAACACTGGTTGATTTCATGTAAAATAAGGAAGCATCATACTCAGAAGCCTTTCCGGAGTGCATCGAAGAGTATTTTGCATTGAAGAGTATTGGCTTAGATATCGTTTCTGATATAAAAGTTATTTTAGAGGATCCCAACGGATAATTTGGACGCCTCCATCCATCTGTAAGTACTTTGAACAATATTTTGAATTCTCTAACACTGTCGTGGGTACTATAAAGTGAGATTTGAACATTTCATACTCCGAGAAGACCTTTTGAACACCGCTTCCGTTTCTAGATATAGTGTCGTGATTGTCGTGATAGATATAGTGTCGTAACACTTAAATACTACATTAACCAATAATTAAAATTAAAAACCCACAATTATCTACGATAGTACTATTAAAGCTAACTTTGAACTCGAGATGGTAGAATACGGATGTCTGCATTTTTGTATTTTATTTTTTCCACGATAATTCAACAATGCACACCTTGGCTTCTATTTTCAGAACCCTAAAAGCTCTTTTTAGTGCTGTAGGAAACTTGGCAACACTGTCAATGTCTTTAGTATAAACCAAAACCTATACAAACTTCTTCCAAAATTGTAAATTCAAGTTGATGAACTATTTATTTCAGTCATGTAAAAAAAAATCTTGCAAAAGGTCACTTAGGATCCGCAACGTACACTTTACTTTCTACGGGTGGTGTGGTAATCTTTTCCAAGTGTATATGTTTAAACTAAATATTTATATTGTTTGCTATAGACCTTTTTTTGCACATTTTAGCTTTGCATTTCTTACATATTGGATAAAAGTACAAAAATAAAGAACCAAAATTAATGCTTGAGAGCACTTTACATAAATAAAAACTTTCAAAAGCACAATAGCAACTAATCGAAATGGTCTTCATTTTTAAAAGTGAATTTATAATTTACTGCTTTATTTCTGCTTCAAGATACCTCCTTATTCAAATTAAAACATGTAGCACAAAAATCGACAGGCAAGAGGCCAAAAGTGTTATTATACATAGTCATACAGTGGTAATTTTAACCTTATTTTATCACAATTTACAATTGCTCTTACTCTTTATTAAATAAGAAAAAATTTATATAAAATATTATTTTTTCAGTTACACAAAAATCTTCCTCGCTTACACATATAATTATTATCCATTTATAGAAAGCTCCACTCTTGCTGATTCTATATTATAGCAGCATACTATCATTTGCCACGACATTTTATTTAATACTCTCAAATTAGTTCAGTCTTCATTTTTTCATTTACTGGACCTTTTTGCTTATTTTTTCTTATCTAGATATTCATTCCTTCATCAAGCCAAAACTACTTAGTGTGTTTATAATACATTTTGCTGGATAACATCTCTGGGTGTTGTCCACAAATCTCTCATAGCAGTTGGTTGATTTTATCACAATGTTGCTGTTTACACTAAGCTCACACTGAGAGCGAATGTTCTTATTTTTAAATTTAACAAAATACAATTTCATAGTTTTGTAATTTTTTTCTTGTATTAGAAATCTTTACCCTGATGCTAGCACCAAGTAGTGGTCACTCTACATTAATTTTTCTAAATAACTGCAAGACGTATTGTTAAATCAATGCTTTAAACTAATAATAGATTAATTTGTTAGGCTTATTATGTTATGTTACAAATCTCTTCATTTGAGAAATAAGCTAGGTTTGCCTATTCTCGTTCGACTCATTGTAAAGTTTTTAAATATACTTTTTTTTCTATCAACGTTAAAGTCGCACGATGCAGTATTTGTAGCACTTCTGAAGTATTCGTATTTTAGTCTTTGCGATTACAAATACCCAAATTCCGCAAATGTTACGGTGGCGCAAAAGTTTTTTGTTAAGTAGTTTAGACTAAATGTTTTTTGAAATAATTAAATAATTTGACTAGTTATAGAGTATGTTAAAGGGCATAATATGAGACTATTCTCTGTAGTGAATTTCATTTCGTCGAAGTAACATACCCAATTTAAATGTTGCAATTCTGGGCATTCTCAGGCATCACTGAAGGCTGGAGCGAAGCGGTACTGATGTGCTTCGCATAACCTACGGGCTTGTAGGTCAAGATATACGTAATTTTAGATCGTACGACTCACATTCGGTTTAAAAAATTCATTAGTCAAAACATCTATTATCAAATACGGCCCAGATCTGGATGGCCTTTTGTAGTAAATCGATAAACTTTATTTTAAACTCTCAGAATATCCTTATCCATAAAAACTCATTTGTATGGGTTGGAAAAAGTCAATAGACAATGCAAAGAAGTGCCTTACACTTTCACGTAAGAGCAAGCTGAACACCGGGTTAAATTGTGCAGAGAATTGCTCGACAATCCTCAGAATCTAGTTACTAGTGGTAAAATGTAAATCTACTTTTGCAATCCAAATATATTCTAAAACATAAGAGTTTTAAGGGTAAAGCTAATAGAATTACGAAGGTGTAATTGACCGCCGAGCCTTATTGTCAACAGATTGGCATAACATATGTCACCTTGGAACAAGAATATCCTAGTAAATGGAAGTCGGGTGTTATCATAGGTGAATAACGACAGATCACATGCCATTCAAAAAATCAGGCAAAAATGAGGGAACATCGGATTACCATTTGTTCCGAGCAATGGCCGGACAAAGATGTTCCAGTTCTTTGATACCAAACAGTAATAGTGAATAATCTGACAAGTTGTAGATCATTAAACGAAACATAGAAAACTTAACTTGTATATACATAGGTAGATGCAATACAAAAGCATATATTTTAATTTTTAATTTTTAATTTTGTATTTGCCTTAAAATATTAAATTGCTAATTTTCATATTATAAAAAATATAAATATTTTTGCACCACGTATATTTTTTAATTTTGCCTTAGCCTATTTTACCAATAGAGTCAATTATTGTTACTCTTTATTTCCTAATTATAATTAAATTTTCCAATTTGTAAGAAATATGTTTTTTATTAACAGGAGCATTAGTTTATATTACATTGATGCTTCTAGGTTGTTATTAAAATATTACTATTACTCAGCCTAAATCCTGTGTAAAACACTATTGATAATATTAGCTTTATAAAATTGTTGCAGAAGACCTTTGTTGACCATCTGTTTGCTTGTGTGTAGTACATTAACTTTTAATTGACTTTTTAAAATCATTATATTATATAGTTTACCAAAAATTTGTATACTTCCGTAATTTACGTGCAGTTCTTTAGTATCATCTGACTAGGTAAGCTAGAGAACCGGAAGCTAACAAATACCATTTGTCCGAAAAATTGTCATAAATCAAGCTTACATTTTACATAAAAAATCGAATTTCTATAAATTTAAAATCTTTATAGAAATTGCATACACAGTTATAGTTTAAATAATAAGGTAAAAGTAATACATAAAATTTTACGTTTAATATGTTTCTTTAGGACTACTAATATAGTAATTAATAGTTAGTAATAATAATCATGATCTTTACCATCGTACAAGTGTATATTGGCTGTAAACTGAAGAATCAATACTTAAACGACCACTTTATTATTCCTTGTTCGAATCGATCATTCGATTATTTTTGGAGACTGAGTAAATCACCCGCTAGGTATCTGGAGCCCAGGATTGAACCCGGGTCCGCCCGCACCAAATCCAAGCCGCTTAACCACAAACTGGCACAATAGTTAACGATTAAAGATTTTAGTTGATACAAATCTAGAAAAAAAAGTTTAGTTTAATATTACCAATACATATAAATGAAAATATACAATCCGTTAACTTTCGTATGAAATAAATTCAAAAGATACCGAGTTTAAGTGCATAAAAGCTTACGTATACTTGTGAGTAACTGCTATACAGCACGTTAACGTTTTTTAATTCGAAATACCAGAAAACCATTCAAATTATGAAAAAATTAATAAATCTGATAAGACATCATTTAAGAACTTAAAGACAAAAGTTATGCCTGGTGAGTTATTTCAAAAACAAATTTAATAAAAAAAGTTTTATACAATTAAACTCTAACATCAAGGTTCATCAACAGAATAATCAAGTTGTTCAATCTTAAAAATCTGTAAAAAACACCACCCTTTCCCAAAACCTTTTTAAGCAGTTAAAATTTCTTGTTTTTAAACCTACACGTAAGGAAGTTTACATTTGGGGTTAAATTTCTTTGCATTATCTGATGTTCAATCCATAAAAAACAATATAAAATTTTATTATAAAAATGTAGAGAAAATGTGGAATGTAAAACAACCCTAACAAATACCGAGGAAATGTTGAAATAGAACATTTAAACAACAACAAAATTAAATCAAATAAAACATGGAAGAAAACAGAAAATAAATAAAACAAGTACAATAATCGATACAAAGAATATACTATAGTGGTCAAAAAATGTAAAAAATTACAAAAACTAGAGAAGAACAAGCAATCAGAAAAAATATATAATATTCTTATGTGGTATTTTAAAACAATTACAAAAAACAGGCAATAAGAAAGACAAAAGTAGAGGGTAATCATAAAAAACCATAACAAATCAAAAAATTAAACAAAAAAACCGCTACACGATGCACTAGCAGAAGTATAAAATCAGTTTAATGGGGTAATACTAAGGAAGAAAACATTGCAAGGCAAAAATAAAGAAACAAATGCTTATAAATTACATAACAGGAAGTATAGACAATATATCAGCAAAGCTGATTGAAGAAAAACATAGAATAAGAGAAATATGATTCACAAATTAATAAATAATATGGGAAAAAGAAACATTCTAGAAGACAAGAATATATGCTGCCAAAAGAAGAAACAAAATTTAATATACACATTGAAAAAAGTAGTATTATATGCACCTTACAAAATAATGGCAAAAGTAATTCTAAACAGAATTAAAGATGGAAAAAAATACTACGAAGGAGCCAGACAGAATTCAGACATGACATGATAAACATACTACATACATCGGTAAAACAAACAAACCAACATCAACAAGAGCTTCTAACGAGTTTCGTACACTTTTAAAGAGGATTTGATACGATAAAAACGAAACATGCAGAATTAAATTAATTTTTGAAATAGGAGATACCGAATTAGCAGACGATGCATGCCTACTGATGGATAGTTATAAGCAAATGAAAGAAAAGCTGGACAAATTGAAATGAAAAGCTGACAACGTTGGATTAAGAGTAAATAAAAAGCACAAAATTATAAGAATAGCAAAGAATGATCAAAGAAAATGAATAAATAATAACCTCCATGAAGAAAACGAACTAAAAGAGGAAGAAATAAAAAAATTAGAAAGCAGTAAACAAGAAAGGGAAACTATAGAAACTATAAGAAAATATAACAATCTAAAAAATAAATTAGAAAATTAGAAATGCTGATATAAACGTGAACAATAATAATAAATAATAATAATGATGATAAACATGCCGAAGAATCGCCCGTGGCAATCTGTGTTTTTCAAGAACAGTACAAGAAAAAAACATATAATGCTGATTATGATGAGTACTTAAACGCACTAGTGTTAAAAAACGACTAGTATCAGTGTCTGTCAACAGATCATATTAAACTGGGGCACCAGGATAATAAAAACTTAATCTTGTTAAATGTAAAAAATATATATATAAACATACCAAATTTTGTTTATTAATGACTTATTCACTCAATGAATTTACAAATTTTCAAATGACATTTCAGTTTCCATTTGAGTTTCGTTCGTATGAATGTCAATCGAGTGCTCGTGTTAGCAATCGCTCTGCGACATGAAAGTGAAAATGACCCTCGTAAATATAATTATCAACACAGGTTAGTGTACTGATAAATTAAAATAAATACAACAAACTGAATAATGATACGAAAATAAAATAAATAACCGAAGATGGAATTTAAATGTCAAATCAACTGAAAATACTAATAAACAACAAATTCAGGGTGTCTGCGAACTAAACAAAATCATGACAAAATGCAACACAAAGTATAATGTCCGCAACCAATTCCTATATCTATGGGGTAACAAACTATGATGAAATGGTCAAAACACTAACTTAGTAGCCGCAACAGCAGTTTATAAACAGATGTTTACCAGATAGTACATTACTATACTTCAATTAATAATACTAAGATTCAGAAAATCATCTATCCAGTATACGTATCAGACAAACTGAATAGTTGATTAAGAATAGTGATAAAATTTACATAATAACGGAAAATAAATTTAAATCTCAAATCAACATAGCAAATGAACATGAACGTACCAACAACAAATTCTAGGGTCTTTGTACCGAACTTACAACGATCGGAAATCAGACAAAATATTACAAACTATCTTCAAAATAGAATGCAACAGTCATAGATCTACCACCAATTTATCATCCATGGGGTAACAAACTATGTATGAATCACTGGATCATATAACAGGCCATAACTGTGTCAAATGAGTTAGGGACATTAACATATATAAAACAATGCTTTATCAACAAGTCCTGAAACCAGTGATTACTATTCACTTCTGTACAAATGTACATCGAAAACTAGCAAGATTCCAAAAGAAATCATATCGTTAATGCCACTGTACGTATCAACCAAAAGAAAAGCAAGCTATTAAAATAGTGATAAAGCATTTACATCACATAACGCAGAACGGAATGCCAAAAGGACATGAACAACGTCTACATCAGGCCATCAATAACTCAGCTCCTTGATAGCATAATGTGAAGCATAGAATTACCAAAGCACCCCTGAAACCTACTTGACTTTGTGCAGTGAGCAATAATTATAATCCAGTCGGCAAATAACAATAGATGCCCATATAAATGTCTAAACCAAAGTGATCTGTCGTAGGATAAGTACTTTGCAATACAGTCATAGAGCTACCAAAAGAAGTGAATGGTATCATCCAGTGCGATGCCAATAGTATAATCACTCGGGAGCATATTGTAACAGGCCATATATTTGTGTCAAATGTGGCGGAGTTCACAACACCATTACTTGTAAAAAGACTAGAGACAAACCGGCCAGATGCGCTCTATATAATGGTGCACACCCCGCCAATTATAAGACTGCGAATCCTACTACCGCTTCATTAACCACGCAAATAACAGGCTTCAACAACAACCAAACAACACAGATACTCTCATAAGAGGTGCAATAAAGCCTACACATCCATACCACCAACATTATCAGCCAAATATCAGTTACGCAGAAGCTACAAAATGAAATCTTAAGCAAATTTCTAGAAGAATTCAAATAAATGTTTAATCAATTAATACAACAAAACAGCTTGGTGCTATCAACCCTAATTAGCAAAATTCACTAAGTTTATTAAGTGGAATACCAATGGCCTTCCAAAACACAGAAACGACGTTGAGGTATTTCTTCGCCTTAAGTCAAGCCATCATGTTAGTAATAGAATACACTTTACAAACAGATCGTATATCAATATACCTCAATACATTACGTACTATACACAGCATTCAAATAGAACTATAATAATAAAAAAGATAAAAACCAACTGGAAAGAATACTGAGGTAAACTATAAGAAAGTATAAACTTAAATGTAAGACTCCAAAACTCAAATGAAGTGGACGAATCTTTTACAAGCCTAACCAACATCCTTACATAAGCAGCTCAAATACCACGCCTGTCTCACAACCACGATATCAAAATTTTAATAATATTCTACTTTAAATCAAAAGACTAACAGCAATCAGAAGAAAGACAAAAGCCATTTGGTAACGAACACACGCCCCACAAAAAAACACCTCTAAATAAGGCAACAAATCAGTTAAACGTAAAAATGAAAAAATAACATGACTACATTACTAGTCTAAACAAATTTGATAATTCAATTTGCAGTCAGTCAAACACCGAAGAAAACCCAACCAACAAGTACCTCCCATACGCTATGAGAAGGAACTCATTCCACATTGGGCTAAAAATGCGATGAAGAGAAGACAGCTGTGTTTGCAGAACATCTTTCCAAAGTATTTACTCCTACCAATGATGAAACTGACGATAAAATAGAACAGTTTTCAGACACTCATCTAATTATACCAAATATCAAATCACTCACCCCAGAGGAAGTAAAAACAGAAATCAACCATCTAAACGTCAGAAAAGCTCCAGGCGTAGACAGGAATACAATAAAAATAACACAAGAGTTACCACAAAAACGCGCAACGATAATTACCTGTATATTTAACGCAATTCTTAGAAAAAATTATTGGCCAAAACAACTAAAAATGGCAGAAATCATATTATTACCCAAACCTGGTAAAGATCCAAGGAAAGTAAAGTTGTACCGACCATTAACTTTCCTTCCCATCATAGCTAAGCTCCCCAAAAGCGTCCTGGTTCAAGGAATAAAAGCCGACCTGAACACTTAATCAATGGATACCGCACCACAATTCAGATTCCGTCAACATCACTCAACCGTTCAGCAAATCCAACAGTTTCAACAAACCGTTGAAATATTAACAAAAGACTTATACTGGCTAACTGTAAAAAGATTCAGATTGTCCTTAGAAGACAACATTCTTATCTAAAAGGCAATAATCAAGCCAATAGAGATGTATGGAATAGAGCTTTGTGAATGTGCAAGCAAATCAAACATTTCAATAATCCAGCGAAGTCAGTCAAAACTACTCCGCATAATAACGAATGCACCTTGGTATGTAAGAATCACGCGCTACAAACGGACCTATATATACCATACGTTAAAAACATCATAAGGGAAAACGTGTCCAACACCACGACAAGCTAGAATATCACCCAAATACGATACTATTGCAACTGCTTGAACCACACCTCAATAGAAGACAAAAAATTCTGGCCAGCCGACCTATAAGAAGACTAACGAAGACTACTCAAGTACTTCGTCACGTGATTAAAGAGCTTCATAGCTTTTTTCCACCATAATGACTTATAAGGTTACAAAAAAAATTATTGTTCAATAAGTGTATATAACAAAAAAAAATTAATAAAAAATAAATATTTGTTACCTAAGACTGAAGAAGAAAATAACCAAAACCTCAGCAAAGCATTAACAATGAAAACAGACTTAAACAAATTGCGCCGGAACACAATGCATTATTTATGCACTAACAGATAATCAATATGTGATAACAAATCGTCGCATAAATTACATCTTACCCAAGCCTGAAACCGAAAATCATTCTGAACTAGAAAACTCTTCGCAAGCTAACAGCTAAAACGAGAGCGAACGAACGATTTGATAAATTACTTTTTAATAATTTTCCCAGCTACGACTGTCGTTTATAAAATCTGATCGCTGTTCAGAGCTACTCAAATGAGCTTGCAAAAAGCCACGGCCGCTGATCGATCCGCGAGCCCAAAGCGCCCGCTCCATGTCCGAATCGCGCTTTTCATTCGAAAATGTCAGATTCGCTAGCCGAAACAATGTGTTCACAACATGCGACAGGCATCAGCGCATCGATGGCAGCTTCATTAGCTGGTTTGCACCCCGCTTTCCGGTATCCTCGCCACAAGTGAAAGGTCATGAAAGATTCATTTCTCGCGCTGTTCGCGGCGCGCCGGAATTAAGGTTTCCGCTTTAATTATAATTCTGCCCGAAACGTTTCCGACAAAAAAGAATTGCACAAAGCGGCACAAGATTTGAACAGTGTCATGTCGCTTTCAGATTTTCAAATTAGCTTTAGGTTTTGAAAATAATAATGCTGTGTTCTTTAATAAAAAAGATATTTATAAATTATGTTGCTTTTGAAGAGGAAAACAGCCAAGCATTGGTCTGGTTGTTAAAAACTTTATTATTATTATTATATACTTAACCAATGTGGCCGCTAAGTTGAAGCGCTCGACTGCGGTGTGGATGGAACCGGATTCAATCCCGGTCTCAAATGCCTAGTGGGTAGTCTACTCAATCAGGGTAACGGTGCGCTTTAGTTCGCAGACTTTGACCTACTACTGGGCATTATTATTGTTTTATGTAATTTTAAGTTATAAACTGATATGTAAAGAGAATGATTGTAATTTTCTCATTATCTAATTGCTTTAGATAAGCACAGAATATCTTAAAAATTTTCAAATATCAAATGCTCACCAGCTCTACCAGCATTATGAAGAATAAATATACAAATGGTATACTATTCGGTGTATTACTCCAATTTTGCTCTACTTAAAAGTTGAGACAGCGAATGAGGGAATGCACAAAATTTGTTATGCCAACTTTGCTTGTACGTGTCAAAAATTTTCATAATTATAAAAATTTCCATTAGGTTGTATTACATATTGAACATTTCTTTCATGTGCAAATAATGTCGGTCATGATCCAAAGCTGAGGAAACATCCAAATACTTCTGACAGTAATTTTGTCTAAAATGTTCTAAAGGATGATAAACAAGTTTACATATGTGCATAGGAGCATTGCAGGTTCATAATATTCTGAACATTCGGGCGTAGAAAGATTTTATCAGAACAGATCTTACAGTTGTGTCAGTTTTAAGGGATGTTACTTCATCGAGGCATCTTGTATTAACTATAAAACTAAAAAAAAAAATTTTTTATTACCGTAACTAGTTCAATACTCATTATCACCAACTATGAGAACCAATATGGCCGCGCGGCTGAGGTGCTTGGCTGTAATGCCACGAATAACCTGGGTTCAATCCTGAGCTCAAGATGCCTGGCGGGTGCAAGGCTTGCTGCAAAGGGAGAGAGGAGCGCATAAAGTTTCACCATTATCCATCAATATGTTGAGAAAAGGTCCCACTAGTTGCTTTTTAAACTTGTATGAATATTTCTGTTTACAATATTATCGCTGCTTTACTACTTATCTGAAAAAATTCTTCTTTTAATAAATTGTTCGAGCATATCCGTGCTCAGCTCATAATGTAATTACCTGTTGCGGATAAACCATAAAGAGTTTAAAACCATGCGTAGAATTTTTAATATTTGTTGCTCTACACGGAGTAGCCATCAGTGATATTCGATCCTAAAAGCCTTGTGCAGCATATCCTGCAATTCTGTGATAGTGGTGTATTCAGATTTATCAGAGAAAAGCGTTGCCTTAATCTGGCATAACCTTGGTCGAGCTTATTGTTAATATGAAACGTACGGTAACGTGTATCCCAAGAAAATTTTACTGCTTCATTTGAAAGAATCCAGCTAAATTCATTTCTGTTTATGGTGTTTTATTTTTGTGTTTGCTGAGACCGGTATATATAACTACTCTTATTACTATTTATTCGGATTAAAAGAGATGCACCCATGTTCAGCTATTTTCTTAGTGAGTCGGTAACTGATTGAAGCTGAGAGATTGCTGTGTAGTTCTTCATGTGGTGTAAGAACAACTGCATCATTGCAAAAAGGGGTTGGTATAAGAATGTCGTAAATAAACAAGTTTAATAATTTTGGTCCAAATATGCTGCTTTGCAAACTGTTGCGTATATACTATTTATAGTTGATACGGAAGCACTGCTCCTGATAGAAAATTTTCAAAAAAATTGCATACTAAGCCAATTTGATGTGTAATAGCTTTTACTTAAGTTTTTCTACCCGTACTTGATCAAAGGTCTTATCTACATCTACAAAAATTGCTACAATGTATTTTTTGTTTTCATACTTCTACAATATTTCTATAATTCTACGAAGTTAATAAGTGGTTAACAAGCTTTTTTTAAGTTCAAATTAAACTGATGATATTAGTTGCTTTCTTCAATATATGGAAAGAAACGGCAAGAAATTGTCTTTTCCCGTTATTTGGATATTGTTGATAAAAGATTTATGGCACAATATTTGTTGTGCGCTTTCCTGTGCTTATGAAACATGAAGAAATGTAGAAATTCCCATTGATCTAGAAAACGGTCCATTTCCATACAGGCTAATGATAATTTATTATAATATCCCAGTTCTTTTGTTACGTAGGTTCACATTTGTCTGGTATGGATACATGTGTTCAATATTGTTGGTCATCCGTGAAAATGATCTGTTTTTATTGTAAATCTACAGTATTTTCTAAAATAGTCTGTAAAAAGATTAGATTTATCTTCGTTCGTGCTACATGTGGGATTTTGCTTAATATTGGTGTATTTCGACAATTCGGTGCCGTTTAGTTCAATAGCTTCCACATGTTTAAAATAATTGTTGCTAATTCGATGTTTAACAATTTATATTCTAATTTGATGAATAGCCATTTCTCTTCTTTTCTAACTTTTGTTTAATTAAATGAAGATATAAATCAAAAGATGTATTAGGATTGTTGTTCTTTGGCAGTGAAAAGGTATGGAGGCAGGATTTGAACAGAATTGGTAATTCTTTTGGTAGATGGTTCAGTGTTCACTTCTATTATCTAGCTTAACAGAGAAATATTGAATGTTGAAGTGACAATTGGGGTGTAGGGGTCGCCGAGGGGTAGTACCTCTAGTTCTGAGATTGTCGAACTTTAGAGTCATTTCAGGGCATTGGTCCTCCGGCGATCCCAACTCTCACTTATGGCTCCACGTGCCACACCCTGGTAACTGTGTCGACACACAGGCGAAACTAAGGGAGGGGTCACAGAAAGCAACTTCCACATATTGGATTTAATGGTTTTAGTGATAATGAAAGTGAGCAGCAGCGCTTTCATAACTACATGAAGGGGGAGATAAGAAATATCAGTACTGCTTCATAGTAGACATCAATGGGCGACGACAAAAATATGTCACCATCGGCCACTGAACTGCGATGTGTAAGGCAAGGGGAAACCAACACATTAATTCCCAAGAACAATCATCAAACATCATGACAGACAAAATCAAGAATGGCCCCAGTACCGGCGCCTCTTCAATGAGGCAGGGTGCGAAGAATCTCCGGGTCTGTGATGGTGAACAAGGACACCAACAAACTGAAAATGCTTAGGAAATCAAATACTATTAGAATTGGTACCTGGAATGTCAGAAGCGCTTTTGAGGGGAATCCATAATATTGTTCAAGAAACAACTAGACTAAAGGTAGACATCATGGGGATCAGCGAAATGCGATGGCCGGGTTCAGGAAATTGTAATATATTGAATCATGTTGTGTACTACTCTGGCAACGATGACGACCACCACTATAATGGTGTAGGAATAATAGTAACTAAGAAATTAACGACTCTGTCAAAAAGTAATAGCGCACTCAGATAGAATTATAATGATACAAATAGAAGCTAACCCATTTAACTTAAACGTTATCCAAGTGTATGCTCCAACTGCGAATAGCGAAGATGAAGAAATAGAAGATCTATATGAACAGCTTAGAAAGGTCTTAAAATATACGAAATCTAATGACATAACTCTCATAATAGGGATTTTAACGCGAAAGTTGGAAGTCAAAGAGAAGATAACATAATTGGACAGTTCGGATTAGGATCTAGAAATGAAAGAGGAGATAGATTCATACAGTTTTGCCGAGAGGAAGAACTTGTAGTGATGAACACCATGTTCAAGCTCCCACACAGAAGAATATATACATGGAAGGCTCCAGGTGATACGAAAGAAAAATAATACGAAACCAAATTGACTATATCACTATTAATCACCGTTTCCGCAATTGCATAAAATCAACAAAACTTATCCCGGAGCAGATGTCGGATCAGACCACAATCCGGTAATATGTAAATGTAAACTAAAACTTAAAAGGGTTACGAGAAAAACTAATGAAAACAACATAATATAAGGGCTCTTTGTGAAGGAGATGTTAAAGAACAAGTTCGAAAATCGTTGGAGGAGAAATTTAAAATGAAAATAATACTACCACTGGATTTAGTAACAAAACAACTCAACAAAGGAAGTAATAGAAGAGAGATGGAACGCTATCAAACAAAATCTGCAAAGTATTATAAAAGAATACGTTCCACAAAACGAAGAGAGAAAAAATGAGTGGATGACAGAAGACATTTTAAAATTAATGGACGAAAGGAGATTAATGAAAAATAAAGATATGAACAAATACAGAGAGATACAACGACAGATACGAGGTGAGATAAGAAAGGCAAAAGAAAAATGGTTGAAAGATAAATGCCAAGAAATAGAACAGCTAGAAAACAAACACGACAGCTTTAATATGCATCAAAAATAAAAGAAGCTGCTGGAATATTTAGAAGAAAAACAACGAACAGACTAATAGATAATACAGGACAGGAAATAACAGACATAAGCGAAAAATTAAAATCCTGGAAAGAATACATCGAAAAGTTATTTGCAGACGACCGTCCAGAAAAACACGAAATAAAAGAGGCTAAAACCGGACCTCCTATAACAAAAGATGAAGTTAAGAAAACAATAGAAAAGGCGAAAACCCGGAAAGCAACGGCCCAGACGAGATACCCACTGAAATTTTAAAACTCTTAAATGAAGATGGAATAAATGCACTCACTAGGTTATTCAATCTAATATACGACACTGAAGAGATCCCGACGGACTGGACTAAGTCGACTTTTATAACCATACCAAAGAAAACAACACCGAGACAATGCGAAGACTATAGAACGATAAGTCTGATGAGCTGTGCCCTTAAGATCTTCTTGAAAATTATACACGCCAGGATCTATCAACAATGCGAATTAAAATTGACCGAAACCCAATTCGGGTTTAGAAATGCGTTGGGAACAAGAGAAGCACTATTTGCCTTAAATGTATTGATCCAAAGATGTAAGGACGTAAACTGTGACGCACACTTATGTTTTATAGACTTCAGCAAAGCATTAAAACATCATGAACTACTAAAAATATTAGAGAAAACCGGGATAGACGACAAAAATACTAGAATAATAGCCAACCTATACTGGAGTCAAAACGCGAATGTAAAAATAGAAGATAATACCACCGAAGGAATTCAAATCCTTAGAGGGGTTCGCCAAGGATGCGTGCTTTCACCGACTCTGTTTAATATTTACTCGGAAGAGATGTTCAAAGAAGCATTACATGATGTGAATGAAGGTACATTAATCAATGGTGAACTAATCAACAACATCAGATACGCAGATGACTCTGTAATATTGGCAAGAAACGTAGAAGGAAATACGGAATCACCCTCAACACAAGCAAGACAAAATACATGACAATAACTAAGAGCATTACGCTACCAGCAACATTATATATTAATAATACTGAGATAGAAAGTACTAGCAAATACACATATCTGGGAACCAATATAAACGAACAATGGGACCACTCGACAGAAATAAGAACAAGAATAGAAAAAGCAAGAGCCGCATTCATTCAAATGAAAAAAGTTTTCATCGGTAGAGACCTAAGCCTGCAAACCAAGATTAGAATCCTGAGATGCTATATTTTCTCGACGCTACTATACGGAGCTGAGTCATGGACTTTAACAAAAGCATCAGAGAAGAAACTGGAATCATTTGAAATGTGGACCTACCGACGTATCTTGAGAATACCATGGACAGAGCATATCACTAACAAAGAAGTTATGGAACGAATTGATAAAAAAACAGAAATCCTAATAACAACAAAATCTCGCAAGCTAGAATATCTAGGACACATAATGAGAAACACAAAGAAATATAGAATCTTGCAACTCATTTTAGAAGGAAAAGTGATGGGAAGAAGAGGCCCAGGAAGGAGGAGAATATCTTGGCTAAAGAACTTGCGGCAATTGTTCGATATGTCCACGGTAAGCAGTAGACAAAGTACAAATTCCATTGATGATAGCTAACATCCGGAACGGATAAAGCACGGGAAAAAGAAGAAGAAGTGACAATTATAACCACTCAAAGATGGTCCGAGTCAAGTTTGTATATTGTATTTTGTTGAATCGGCAAATAAAAAATATTTGCGAATATAATATTTAATATAACCAATTAAGGAGTGAAGTAGATATTAAAAAGGTACATAAATGTTTCCTCCAGTAAATAGTTATTAAATTGTTTAATTTAATACTGCTGACGTAATCGGTTATTATTATTAAGGTCGATGTGTTTATCAAATCAATAATGGAGGTTTTTATGAGCTGCTTATAAACAATTACGATTCTTAGTTGATTGTTATTCGTGGTGCTAATAGCGGCTGTTACAGTTTCTAAGACGCTGATAGTAACATTAATTGCTGTATTACCACCACCTCAAGCATTTGGGTACGTCTGTCTTTGCAAAATATTTAATATCCATCGACTTTAAAGATCTCTTCGTCAGCTAAACGCATCTTAGTTAAGTATGCTGTATCTGTATTGTATCTAGCTAAGAATAATATGAAAAATTAATCTTTGGCTCTCAAGCCCACCGACGTTCCAGTTTAGAATAGTGATATTTTGAAGAATTTTAATAAGGTGAGCCATAGAAAGACTAGGTAAGATATGAGTTGTAATAAATTATTTAAGTTGAGAAAAATGAGAAATAATGAACTGCTTGCCAATGTCAAATATGTTGTTTATTAATAAAAACGGAAATTATTGGATGACAATAATTTTTTTGTGATTTTGGATTAACACTAGGATGTGTTTGACTAAAGTTCGGTGTATCTGGGCGCATTGTGTGAGTGTCGCCTACAGAGGTAACATCGATTTAACAGTTCTTTATGATATAAATATTCTCTGCAATTTGCCAGTTGAATTTCTCCGTAATTAACGCGTTTGAGAAATTTTAATCACAAGATTTGAGCGATGTGCCCTTTTCCTACACAATCGTTTATTATAATATTATTAACAGTTATAACATTGAGATTTTCACATGCTTCAATAATTATTGTAAAATAGAACAAGGTCTTCATATTGCATATTTCTTTTTGCCCTTGTTCTGTAACCTAATCACATGAATTACTGGTAGATGTTTGGCTATAATAATAGAAATTACTGTTCTGGATTTTGAAATGGGTGATATCGCACTTGATTATCGATATTAGAAAGCTTGCGGTAGTTGTCACGAGATTAATTGCCAGGTGTTTACTGCCAATTAATAAGGCCGGTAAATCCAAGTACCAGCCAAGTTTTCATTACTGCAATTTGATGCAATAATTTTTGGCTCCCTTATTTTAAAAATATTTTAAAATAATCCATATGAATAGATAAATGTAAGTAAGTTAATGCTCGTCAAATATGTTAACCTCTCCCTACAACCACACAAGAGCGAGCACGCAAAATAAAATTAAAAATAAGAAGTCCAAGGATCTGGTAGACTAAAATAGCGGGCACTGAAATTATATACAATACATTATTTGGGGTAAAAGGTAATCTTGATGAATCATCAGCCAAGAAAAACTATAATTAACAATAAATAATGTTCTAACCTTTGTTGAATTTTCGATCATATATACAACAATATAAGTAATGCAAGGCCTATCTCATTAAAGAAGCTATAAATAAATTGGTTTGGATATTTCTTATAAATCAAATTTTGTTGCTTGGCGCAATACTCAGCTATTATAGTCTTTTCCAAAATTCAAACACTTACACTACAATATAAATAAAAACCAATAGGGCAAAAAATTTGCAACGCAACTCTTAGAACCTTGAAAACATCCTATTTATATTACTGTCATCAAATTTAAGAGCATACCTTACTATATAATAATAAAATTATAAAATAGAAGTATGTTAAATACTTGTTTAACCTTTATTCTTTTTTAAAGCAACAAACTGGAAATAGCAGAAGAACAAAAAAATTCACCGTTAGTTACTATATCTTTTAGCCTAGGTAATCTACACGTGTTTTTTGGTACATCGCAACAGTTTTAGGTATTTAATTTTTTTTGAATGTGTCTTTTCTAATATTGCTATAGGCAATTATAACTCAGACTTTTAACTCATACTGACAAGCAATTACTAATTTTGTGTTCAAATAGTTAGCCGCAACTAATTTTTTGTTGTATAGAGCCGAATTATCCTCAAAACTATGCACAAAAAATAAATAATTTTTTAACCGATCTTACTGATTGATAGAATAATTTAGAAATGAGCTCACAATATTTACAATCTTGTTTACAATGAATTATTTAGATTATAACGAGGCTACAAAATGAATCCGTTTGTTTGTACAGCCGGTGGTTTGTATATTTTTTAAAAAATTTAAACTAATTTGGCAGTACATCAAAGCTGTATTCAACAAATTTCGTGCCAGTTGATTTATGAGGAAAAAACACGGAGATACATATAAACATCATAACGTCATATTCTTTTGCAAATGAACAAAATCCTGTAATATAAAAATGTAAAAAGAAAGTGCCGGAGTTGACAATTGTATTTTTGCGCTTTTAATAGAAAAATAAAAAATGTCTTTGTGATAACTTCAGAAAACTGTAGATACAAATTATACTTCAGATATAAAAAATAAAATACAGCACATGCTTCTCGGACGCCAGCCTAAGTGAAAAATCAATAAGATTCAATTACGATACAATGAAAGTAGACACAGTGTCGGGTAACTACGTTTGTTTAAATAGACTGTGCTAAACTGTAATGTTTACTTATGAATAAAAAGAGGAGCCGTGGGCATAAAAAGCCTATTCCCAATCAATTAGTGTAGAAATATTTAAGTTTTTTATGTCTATTTGGTTAATTGACAAATAAAGTATATCACCATAATTTATAATTAATAAATATACCTGGCCTTATCATAGATATTTTGGCTAATATTTTAACAAATTATTACAATTAAACGCACTTCTAAATAAAAAAAAACTTTTCAAATGACTTTTTCCCTTTTGTACAATTTTCAAGTCTTCAGTCACTACAAATAGTTGCAGACCAGCTAGAAGTACTTTAAAGTTAGGAATTAGTTTGAGTCGTACTTTACGCCATTCTTGCAATAGTAATGTTCAAAGATATTTCACAATTACTTTTAACATCTAGCATTTGTTAAGAAAATTTTACTTCCAATATTTATTTTAAATGTTTTTATAAAAAGCAATAGGTGAATCAGATGTCTACAAATTGACAGTAGAAAAATCTCTTCAGCGAAAGATCTATTTTCAATACCACTTACCACTTGATAACATCAACATATTACTATATTATTACGACCTAAATGACTTCACTAAATCTAATGATGTGGACCTTTTAGCACATTGGTATTGGTGCTATTGTATTGTCTAATAATTTTTGCGAGCATATTTAGATAAGATTAAAGACGTTGCTGGTATTTTACACTCGTGCACTCTACTTTTCTTTTACGATTTTGATTCCAAAATCTGAATAAATTATTTCTTTTGGTATAAAACTGAAATGTCAAGAGGCTTTCTAAACTTGAGTTTGATGCCATCCCTTAAAGCTGCTACCCATATATCTACATTTGCTTCAGAATAACTTTAAAGATGAGTAGTTTACTTTTTAAGGACAATTGAGACTTTCTCTCAACGAGCCCATTTGCTAGCGTTTGGCAAAAAATGAGATCTTCACGTGACACGCCTGTCTAAATGCATCACGATATATATGTATCACAATATTTTAGATTGCTGTTTTTTGATGTTATTCAGTTTCACTGGAATCTAACTTGTATCAATTACATTTCATTGGCTGTCACAAGCCACGCATTTTGCCATTTTTCGAGAAGGTTAGGATAACCTTATAAATTTCCAGATGTAGTCACCGAATTTTCCTGTAATGTCAATATGGCAATATCATCGGTTGATAAAGCTATTAATATATTTCGTGTAGTTTGAGGTATGCTGTGTAAAAGGTGTAGAGAGTAGAATCGGCAACTGCCTTCCAAAAGTATGTTGGTAAGGTATAAAAGTACTTTTTGACCCTTCCCTTAAAAATATCTGCCCGTTAAATATGAATTCCAAATTGATAATACGTATGCGAAAGCTCCTGCTTAGTCTTCAAAAATAGGCCTACGTACGAGACCCTATCGAAACATCAAAGAAAATCGTCTAAACAATATTCTTTCCTCTCAAATTTTTGATTTTTTTCTACTGTAGAATATTTTCTTTAAACCCAAACTGGTGATCAGGTACTGCTTGACATTCTTAAAGAACAAATTTCAGTCGCTTCAGTAGGAGCTTATAGAAGAGTTTAGACAAAATAGGGCGATAGAACGAAGGCTCTTCTGCAGTTTTGCCTTCTTTGTATTTCATAATTTCCTACACCACTTTCCATTGAGCTAGAAAAAATGCCACTTTAAAAACAGCACTACATAAACTGTGACTAGTTATACTCTTTTAAACGACGGTTCCTTCAAAATATTCTTACTAAAAAGGTCCTGGAGCTTTTGGAGGCTTCCACTTCTTTAATCTTGATTTTTCAATATATTTTGGTCTGGGATGCTTCATTGTTGTGGGATTTCTGCTTTTCAACAGCCTTCAGTTTGCATGGCAATTAAATGCAAGGAAAAAGTTAGGCCCAACTACCGTTAACATTTTTGACATAGTTTGTACGCGCTTTAATCATTTAGTAGTCTTCCACAGAAAGTAACTCGTGACGTCTATAAAAAAAAGGATTTTTTACATTCATAGGAAGTTTTGCATAACTTTCTTTATCTGCAGACTCCAGTGTAGACTCTTAATTAGCAAATCAAATGTTGTACACCACTATCTACATCTTCTTTTGGTTTTATAGAGATATCTGTATTAGCTCCTTCGTTATTCAAATTCCTCAATAATTCCCAATCCGTACCTTTATGGTATATGCTGGTGGACTTTCTTGATACTCAACTTGTAAATTTAATGAGATTAACACAAGCAAATGATTAAATAATGGCTCAAAGATTGTTTCACCGGAAAGTAGTTTCATAAAATTCCTTTTGTAACGCAAAAACCAAGTAGATCTGATATTTTACTCTGGTTCTTTCCGTAGCTCTGAATCATAGATTTTAACAACTTTCCTTTTAGTAAGTGCTATCCTGGACCCCAATGTTGGTGTTTCGTAATATAGAAAAATAAACCGATTTTGAAGAAAGGTTGGAGTAGTAGACAGCTGTAACTGTAACTGGAGTAAATCAATCTTCAACCGCAACGCTTGTTGCTTCTTCCTATTATTGTTTGCCCGTAATAATCGTATCTAGTTCATCTGTCAGAGAATTAATATTTGAAACATCTGAAATAATTAGTGGTATTTTATATACGTTTTTTTACTGTTTTATTATAATCTCATACAAATTGTTGTGTAATATTGATTATTAGATAGCTTACATTACATCATGGCTACATTTTTCCTATATGTTAATTATAGGGGTTGAAATAGTTATTGATATTGTAGTATTTGAGCTTTTTCGAAAATAACTTGAAATTAATTTCTAAGTAGCGGGTAATATTGCATGCGGTACTGTATTGCATATATAAGTTACATATAAGGCATATTTTGAAACTGACTTGTGTCAGCTACCTCTAGCCAACGTTAAAAGTAATTTTTAAAAATTTATATATAGTATAATATATCTTCAGCATTTTCTGATATGTTTCCTCTAAAATATTAAAAATGAAATTTCTCGAGAGTATAATTATATAAACATCACCAATATTGACGTTAACGATTATTGTAACCCTTAAGGCTGTATCGCTAGCTAGGACATTCACTTATAATTTTTGTGAAATGTAATGAAGATGCTGGGTCACACATTTTCACATAAAAATTGTAGTCAAGATACAAGAAAGCTGAAAATATATACAGTCACGCCACGCTCAAATTTTAAGTGAGTGAACCTACAAACATCCGACATCCATAAGGGTAAAAGGTGGTTAGAGAAAAAAAATATGTTGTTCCTAAGATACTGTTTTTTAAGTAGACTATTTTAATTATTTTAATAAAATGGGCGGTAGGGTTCGACTAAGAATAATATTAATCGTATTTGTTGAGCATCTTATTCACATTGATTAAAATTTAAACGAATAATATAAGAGAAAAGTTCTTACGGGCTGCCTTGAATAAGTTCGCCCTATAATTAAAATGCTAATAATGGTGACTTATTACCTAAAAGATATGAAAAAAAGTAATTATGAATTAGTTTTATTTGTCTTCACTTTCATTGCATTGAAACTACTTTGAGCGGATAGAAACGGTTGGGAAGTTAGCGGACGTAATCATTTTTAACGTTATCCCTGCGCGTCGTTCACGTCCTTTTCACTTAATTCGTATTTTAATTCGTTGTTGTTTAACATCTTCTAAACCTTCAGAATCAGTAACTTTAATTTTATAGTAACTGATACCAATTCTTGAAATTTTCTTCTGACTATTTATTTTGTTGTTAATAAAATTTTGTACATTTAAATTGTTTCTGCCATTTTTGACCAAAATTCAAATAATTGCCTGCTTGGATTATCAATCTGTGCTTTCTGTTCGTGGGTTTGGCGTCAATGGTAAAAGTTAAAAGGTATTTAAAACAAGTTACATTAAAAAGATGTCTTATTGTTATTCCAATTAGCGCTTAATTTGCGGAGGGGGGTTATTGTGCAGTTTGTCTTTTGAGATTATGCTAAATAGATATTTTTCCTTTAACTAAGCGACACACGGCTATAAAAAACTTTTGCTATAGAAGCAATATATTGCAGATTTGTAGGTGAGTAGCATCCATTTGATCAAAAGAATGTTCCGAGGTGAAAGGCTATATTTCTGTTGTGATTGAGAGTGCTTTTAGACAAGGTGAATTGGAGACCCACCATGGCAAATCTTAACCTATATTGTCAAAGATTAAACAAACTAAATCATCTCGTTAATATTCAGTTAAATGAAGACAATTATGTATACAAAAAGCAATTTCTACAATACAACATTAGGAACTATTAGGTAGCCAATTTCAAGAGTCAAATGAGCTTTCTGCTTTTTGTAATTTTTCTATTAATAACCTAAAATATAATTTTGTCAAATTTAATTTTAAAAAGGCCTTGAATTTCCGATGATAGTTGGAAAAACTTTGTTGTTATACATTTGTAACGATATCTTGGTTAATTGAATTTATCGAGTGTTCAAATCCCACAATGAAAACAGTGATGTCGTTTGTTGGGTGCTCAAAAAGTTACGATAACTAGCCTGCTTCAGATCGACTTTTCAGCCCAAAATTTTTTACAAACCTTTTATTTTGTGGTGGTATTTGATACATTTTGTTAAATATAATGCAACCAGAACCAGTTCATTGCTGCGATGCAAACAGCCGCAGGTTTGATCCTAAGTTGGATATGCCTGACGAAAGCTTTATCAGTCAATAAAAAGCGAGAGTATTAATGAGGCTGTAACTAAGACACGACGCTTGCAAAATGCTGCTCATCAAAGGTGGTGCGCGACAAAAGTATGGAAACCTAACACCTTCTCGTTCGCAGAACATATTCTGCGAAGTGTAGAGCCTCACTATTATAATACGATTGGAGAAAAGTTACTTAGTATAGAACAGGGCGAGAGTTCTCATATAGTATTAATAGTAAGTTGTTCAAGGTATACGTATGAGGTCATATTAAAGAAAAAAATATTTCTCAACGATTTAAAATTCGAAGAATTTTCGAATCTCATGAAATCACAATAAAGAAACAATAAGTGGAAGAAGAGATTGCATCAACTTTACAGATGAGTAGAAAATTTTCCAAAGTTGCTCAGTCCTAATACATGCCAAGTAAACCACCAAGATGTAGCGTATTCTAGGTATTGTGTGGTTATATTACAACATATGTATGGAATATTCAACCTAAAATTTTGATAAACCTCCTAGTACAACTAAAAAAGAGAATCAAAGCATAAAGCTTGTTTTAAATTTGTGCCAACGTCTGCAAAGTTATATTATTTGTAAGGACCTTTTTAGAACTTATGAACTTGAAAAAATGTTGGTAATGTGAAGTATTACAACGGTGGGTACCGTAAGAAAGAACAAAGCTGTTATTCTGCTATAATTACCACTATGCAGAATTTTCCAGAAGAGTTTGCAATTTGAATTTACTACTAGGATAACAAAGTCGTAGTATAAGCGAGTCTTTTGTTTCCTGGAGAGGAGACCACCCTTTCCAAGTATTCTGCTCTTGTTTGTTTCTGAGCTTGTTTTCCACTGAGGTTGGTGACTCAATTTTCCACAAGGTTGCTCAGAATTCCAGGGCTCACCAACGGGGAGGTGAGAGTTGGGATTGATCCTACCCTTTCAGTAAACTTATTAAATATGCTTCGGAAAAACTAAAGTCAAGGTACCTTCGCTTAATCAACGTGTGCTGGAGCAACTACACTATCCCGCATGAATGGAACGTGGCGATGATCAAACCGATTTTTAAGAACGACTGCAAAATATAATGTCATTGTAATATTACAAGAGCAGACAGGATTCAGAAAAGGCAGATCCTGTACTGATAATATATTCACAACAAAACAAATAATAGAGAGACATCGAGAGTTCAACAAAAAAGTACATGATGTTTGTAGACTACATCAAAGTTTTCGACAAAGCTTTAGAAAATAATGAACAGGCGAGGCATACCCATACATCTAATTAAAGTTATTAAAAACGTATACGCACATACAGAAATAATAATACATGACGATAGAAGCAATTCCAAAAACACAAATCTTGGACTAAGACAGGGATGCAGCCTGTCCCCAATTGTATTCAATTGACGATGCTGTGAGACAGTGGATCGATAATATAGAAACTTATATACATTATCTAAATAAAACAAAATATGTTGCCACATTTCTATTCCCAGGCGATCAGCTTGTAGTTGCAGATTCAGAAAATTCACTTCAACTAGTCGCTTATAAACTACAACAAATACTATATATACAAGTAAAAATATAAATTAGAAATAACCACCAATAAAACGAAAGTAGTGACTTTTTGCGGCAATGGATCGGTCCGATCAAAGATAGAACTAGATAAAAAAAACAATCTAACAGGTGAACTATTTCAAGTTTCTGAGCTGTTCAATATGCTTCATAAGAAAGTTTGACGTCCACAAAAAATCGAAAAATTTAGCTATTACAATGATACAATAAAAAGAACACTCAAGAATAAAGAACAGAAAGAAATAATAATGAAGTTCTATAAAGTAGCAGCTATTCCAAGCCTAACATACGGTAGTGAATGCTGGACAATTACCAAAAACAACGAACCCAGAATAACTACATCAGAAATACGATCCCTGCAACCAACCGCCGGATACAATCTCAGAGATAGAAAAAGAAACGAAGAAATTAGAGAAGAATTAAAAATATTCAACATTATGGACAAAATAAAAGTCTACAGATAGCAATGGAAAGAACATTTAGAACGAATGGAAAACGACAGACTACCCAAAATATACTACGGATATAGAGCAAAAGGAAAACAAAGCTTGGGAAGACCGAAAAGGATGCAAGGGAAGCAAATATAAAAATACAGAATCGTAGTGTCGCAAAGGAATATATCCAAAGCATGATGGAGAAGAAGAAGAAAAAGACTAATAAAGCACCAATAAAGTATAAGAGTTTATGAGTACCATAAACAAATCAGTATTGTGCTAAATAATAAATTGCAAAACAAATTGTTTGTATTTGAATGTCCTTTTTTACATTCTTGATATAAACGCTTTATTTGAACAAAATCAAACACAGAAAACACAAAAGTGTAGCAATTTTTTCAAAATCTTACAATGTTAGTAAAAGAAAGTAAAACGTATAAAAGGCAAAGCACCTTTAAAGTCAATACTAATAAAGCGATAAAGAAAATGCCGCTTGTATAAAAAAATTGATAGCAAAAATTGCAATGTGAGCTTTATTAATAAAGTAGTTGTAAAAGTATCAGTAGAATTTCCTGTACATTATTACAATAACACTATTACAATTTGTTGTTCTGTCCAAACAAATATCTGCAATAATAATTCTTTATTTAATTTGATTAATGCTGTCATTTTAAATACATAGAGCAGCTTAAGTATGTACTAAATATAAACAATGCGGCAGAGTTAAAATAGTGCATTTATTTAAAATTATTTATTACTCTGTTTTTATTAAATGCAACCTTACTTCTCCCGTGTGGGGTTGCTAGTCCCCCATCGGGCGCCTCCCCAGGTGGCGGATAGGGGAATGCCTCCCAAATATGGGTGGTACCTGGGAAATGAAATACCAGGGGCGGACCAAAACTAGCATGGCATAGGAAGCAGCTGTGTCATTAATGAGTCAAGGCTGCAGAAGAATGACTTCGGTAACAGGCTTGTCATCATATACTTACAGGTGGCTATCAAATTATGATACACCCGGCTGTAACACTGCGATGAGGAAAGCAACGGGAAACTACCTCATTATATTCCCAAGAAAAATCAGGATGGCAGAGAAGGCCAGACTGATCGCCAACGTCCAATGAGGATACGGCACAAGCAGAACCTTACTTCTATAGCTCTTCCATCGTCCCTGATTTTCAATTTATGATGCTTTCCCAGAATTTCCTTTAGATGCTAATTATGCCTTTTTCTCCTTCACATCGCAACTTCCTTTCAAATGAATCTTTTTCTAATTTCAATTATTGTAGAATGAAAAAAACTTTTTGGACTCGCAGACTCTATGCACGCCTGCCTGAAAGTTTTGAAATTTCAAAAAGGAAGATCGGACTATACATTAAAGAGCTCATTCCGATTAAATGTATCTTTTTTATCAAACGCACATCTAAATTGTGACTATGCTTTTACTTATAAAGTAAGTAGCATTCCAAATATTAATGTTTTGTATTAATTGAGTAGCATTTCTCATACTATTTAAGATATGCTTCAGAACTGTAGCACATGGTAAAGTTGCTAAAAACTGACACATTCACGTACTGCCAAGGCTACCTAAATTAAGATCTTTTAGATGCAACCACGCATTCTTTGTAACTCACATTATACTAATTAGAGATTTTCTTCCGATGCTACGTAGCTAGTCATCCATGCCTTGCATTTGTGATGATTTATCACTAGTAACTGATGAATTTGAACGTTTTTTTTCTCTGATCAATGGTTTTTCTTTCTTTCTTCAATGATATTGGCATAGTGTCAGATAATTAACACCTTTTTTAATCTATCGCTTACACATCTATCTCATTTCACACGAAAAGTTTTTGTTGAAAAATCCTTCTAGAATACATTGCTTTCCCCGTCGGTATTGTCTAATTTCTAGAAGCTATTTGACATCCACATAATTTGCGCCAACGTCCTCTACATTTTTATGAGCGCTATTACAACAATTTTGAAAATTATTTTCGACTCCAAAGTAAAGGTCAATTTCTTAAGCCATATCTGTAAATATTTACTTTTTGTTCCACATAGCGAACTAAAACAGCGTCATAAATTTTACGACTTTAGCTTAAGGGGGGGAGCCTCATATAAAAAAAATTGGCATATTTTTTAATGCTCAAAAAATTCATTTAACATCTGAAGAATATATTCTCAAATTTTTAGACCAAAATAAAAAAAAAAAAATGTTAAAGGTCTTTGTGAAGCCATCAGTCATGCTCTTAAAACGCGCCGAGCGGAGATATATGAGCGAAAGTACATAAACGTGCATGGAAGCATTACCTCTACTGCAGAAAACTTTAAACGCGGTTTTCTCGAAACGAGAAATTTCGTGCGCCGTGCAATGTAACTCAAAAAGTTATCGGCCGATTTATTTGAAATTTTACACAGATATTCGTTATCATATTGACCTCAACATATACCTAAAAATTTGTTAAATAAAACTATTGTAAATATGTTTTTAAGAATTTGTTTATAAAAAAAGTGACCGTTTTCTTCAAAACGTCCTCAGTTTTTTATTTTTTTGTATTTTTTGCTAAAATTAGATATATTCTAAGCGGAAAAGCTTATATTAACTAAATTTTTTTGTATTTTGATTTTAGACAATACCAACGGCCTGGGTGTTACACGGCGCAAATCGAAGACGCCAAGTTTGAGCAGCTGCAGCGTCGCCATTTTGTTTTTTTTTTAACTAATAAAAATTTCTACTAATCTTTAACGTCAATAATATAATGAATTGAACTGCAAGTCAATAAATGTTTTAGTTTATTTACAATTAAAACTTAAAGAAAGAGTGTTCTATGTGAGGCTTCTCCTTAAAGAATTTTGAATTATTGTGCCAGCATTAATCAAATCCACTTTTAGTTTTAAAGATAATGTGCGTGGTTTATATAATATTGTAGCAATGTATTAGAAATATTAGAGATTCCACAGTTTTGTGGGTTTTTTATTTCTTAATTTCTAAACTTGTGGATTGTTCCCTATCTCTTAACGTTATAATTTAATTTCTTTTTCTCTTTTTAATGCAAAAAAACAATCCTAATTCCCTCTATTAATAATCTCGCAATTTTCGTTTTCTTAACTCCATAAAACTTAAAACATTATTCGTCATCATTTCAATTATTGCAATTTTAGAATTATGTATTATTAAATTATTAATAATAATCTATGCCTGTTTATCTCGAGAAACTAAACCTTTATTTTGAGCAACAGTCGTTGTTCGAATTCTCTATGTTTGTTGTTTCACTTGTGTAAACATGATCTACATTTTTGTTGTCCTTAGAGGCTTCCAAAGGGAAGCTAAAATACTACATTAGCAGTCTGTGAGAACTTGTTATTTATTAGGGCAAACAAAGCTCAATAATTTTACTTATGAATACCTTTATGCGGTTTCCAACTTCCTTTGTACAATAATTTTTTCAACTACTAGTTACATTTCTAGTGTAAAGTGATGTTTCTTATTCAACTATGTGATAATTTACTATTTTGTTGTTAACGTTTTAGTTATAATAAGTTTCAGGTCTCAACTTTGCCTCAAATAATTTTATGCTTCATTTTGTATTTATTGTGGAATGTTCTTAAACCAGTTCTATAATTAAATTTTGGTTCTAAACGAACACGGATATTCGTGTTATTTACTTACAAGTTTTATAGCATTTTAAAAAATCACCCAAAATGACATATCATTGTTGATGGTCTGCTTAAGTACAAAAATTGTTTGTTAAACAATTATATAAATAAAATAGGCATATAGCTCTTCTAATCTTAAAAAATACGTTACAGTTTTACTTCAGCAAGTCGCTTTATTTTTTAAATTTCAGTTTAGCTGCGAAACTATTCTGAAATCATCGATGAATTTGCCACTTGTCCCTGAAAAGATCCAAGAATAACACCGTGCTTGCAAAATACACGGAACAACATACACATAACGCTTGGAGTGTATTTACAAAACGAACAGTTGCGCTTACTCATAAGAGAGTTTTTTAAATTAAATTTTTTGTTTAATCTCCGACGATCCATCTGAAAACACATTTTCCCATACGCGTTAGCTACAATGAGATACCATATTCCACAAGAAAAAACATTTATCTTTCAAGCAGGCGCTCTTTATTATCGAATACCGACAACTGTATCTCAAAAATGTTTACGCTTTACGCAAAATTAAATTCTTCAGATTTAATATGCTTTCTAAAGCAAAAAATATTATATTTAATATTTTCCACAACTGCAATACAAGGACCATTTATTTGCATATTTTACATAATTTTCAATCTTTGCATTGTATTGTTTTATTAGCGTTTGCCGTTTTTCTTGAATTTCATTAACTTCTTTTTTATGTTAAAACTTAGCTGCTCATTATACTTCCAAATTGTTTTAAAATTCACTACCAACTTTTGTTACATGCCTTGCTTAACTCGGTCTGTTTTATCTCTAAAAAGTTAGAAATCTTATGTGAAGCTAATTCATTATTATTTAACATTATGTTTACATTCCACTTATTAATAAACCCAGTTTTAGAAAATTTTAAATTTAATTACAACTTTTAACGTGTCGTGCAAAACATAAAAACTCAGCTTTGCTCCTTTTACTTAAGCAAATGCAATTTCTAAATCTGCCAATTAAGTTTTAAACTATTTAGTGGGCTTTAGTAGACAAAAATATTGTAGAACAAAGGTTGTTTGAATTCAAATCCCCTCTTTTAATAAAATATCGTGGTCGATTACGGTTGCAATAATTGGCTTTGAATGTGCAAGATAAAAAGATGTAAATGCATTCACTTCAATTAACATAAAAATATAATATACAATAGCATATGCTTCGTGGGCAATTTAATAATACTAATAAAACCATTCCATAATTTGTTAATAATGAAAGGTACCACTTCTTGGATAATAAGAAATGTTCCTGACATCAATTCGCACACAAAATTCAAATTTTACGCAAATGTTAAATTTTTTTCAGGATATAGAGGGCTAAGCACCATCAAATGCAGTCCTTTTAAAATTATATATTGAAGTACTCTCAGTAAATTTCAAAGTTGCAGTAACATTTTCAGTGGATAATACGGCGTTTTATTTTGTACTCCCTGTATTGAAAGTAAAATAAGATAAAAAAATAACGAGAATTTCAATTTTGTAAATGTTTGCTTATTTGCTTACATTCCAGTTCCATTTGCACAATTACACCAACTCGAGCATTTCAATAAATTGAGGGTAAAATTGGATAAGGGATGATAACAGAAAATTCTAATTTTACAAATGTTTGCTTATACGCCGAGTGCTACTTACATATCAGCTCCATTTGTGTACTTACACGCACTGGAGCATTTAAACAAGAAGAAATTACATTTCTTGAATGGTTACGTAGTTTTAATTCCCATAATTCCTACAAAATCTTATTTCGACTTTAAATCGTCTCGTATGAGAATGATAATTTAACTTGTTTAAATTACATTATCTTCATTTTGGCTTTAAGAAACTTCTAAAATTGCATGATCATATAAAAATAAAAATTTATATTTGTACTTGTCGCATTATACCTATAAGGTATAAAAGATCTTAAAATACCCAGGTTCCGATAATTTATCGTAATAGAAATAACTATTCTTTTAATATTTGTATTAACTACACAAGAATTAATAGATTTCCGTAGAGTGTACTATTTTATAAAGATTTAATGCATATAAGCAACAATCAGAAATTTTGTGCAATATTTATTACATAACAAAATTACGTAGCACAGTAATACATTTATCAACAACATCTTAGTGAAAATAACATAGAGCAACCATATTAGCGTCCTTTATAAGATCTGGAGAGTTTAAGAAATGCCGTAAGGTCTTAAGCTCGATGATAGAGAAACTCCAACTACACCTCCCCGTGGTAAAGGATGGGAACACCTAAGGATTGTCCAGAGGGTGAGAAATCGCCCTCGAAGGCGGAGGAATCGATAAGAAGATCAACGGCATTGGGATCAGGAAGGCAACGGAAAACCACCTGATTAGAGGCACAAAGTGCATTTCCAAGAAAAAATCAAGATGGCAAACTGCCATCAAGGTTTCTAACATCCGAAACGGATCGGAACTTTAAGAAGAACCCTATTAGCATAGTAGAAGAAAAGGTGTAAAAACGGGCACAGGTGTAAATATGGGCACCCTTTCTTGGTGCAAATATCAGCCCCCATTTAAAGGGGGCCCATAATTTTTAAACAACTTAAATCATTTCAATGATTTTTTACGGGAAAACAGCAATTCGGATTTTGATATGCACAATCGACACAGCAACAAAAGCATTAAAAATTTTTTACCTGATCCTCCTCCTCTTTTAGGCTAAAAGAGGGTAAAAAACCCTGCAACGTCCTTACACTAAGGTTTATTTATTTATTTTAGTTACAGTTTTTTATTTTTTTGGAAAACCCGATGTATATCATATTACACTATGCACATTTCCCAATATATGAGGTAAAAGAACTTTAAAATTTCCTTTGATGTAATAACTTCATCATTTTAAAGTTCTCTCACCTCAAAGTATTTGTTAGTTTTGTTTTATAATATATTGGGCAATGTGCATAATGTAACATTCTATACATCCGGTTATTCATTTACAATTAGTAGGAGTTAAAAATAAACCCCAGAGTAACAACATCGCAAGGTTTTCTTTGTATTTCATTTTATCTTTCCCCCAAATTGTGCTAATAATGTTTTTTCGGGTTGTTTCCAAAATTCCGAGGACATAAAAGCGCTATAAATGCAAAAACCAGAGGAGTCAGTGGGATAAATCTCAGATGGTACGTGTCATCTCAGCTACGTAAGTAAAGGAGTCTAACGTGAAAAGTGCTGCAAGAAGATTTGGGGTACCTCGTGGTACTCTGCAAAGATTTCTTAAACTTGACAAAACTCCCGAGCAAGCGGTTCAAGAAGCAAGGCTTGGAAGGAAACCATTCTTAAATGCAGTGCTCGAAAAGCTACTCGTAATGTAGTAAAAATTCTTTGGGTGCACTTTGGCAGACCTGAAAAGAGTGACATATTTATTTTCCCAGAGAAATGGCTTGATAACCCATTTGAAAAACGGAGAAGTAAGACGAGCTTGGGCTGACATTTTTCTTGAGACACAAGGATCAGCTGTCAATTCGTGGAACATCATATGCCAGAACTTTGGGTTTCAATAACGAGAATGTGACAGCTTTCTTTGATCTATTGGCAGGCATTTTCAACAAACACTCGTTTCCAGTAGACCGAGTGTAACGTAAACGAGACGGGCCTGTCCATTGTCCAAAACAGAATTCCCAAAGTGATAGGGATGAAAGGGAAAAAACAAATTGTAGCTTTAACGTCCGCGGAAAGAGGAGCTACAATCATAATTATCGTAAGTATGAGCGCTTCGGGTCATTATGTTCTGCTAATGATAATTGTCCCTAGAACAAACATGATCCAAGCTCTAATGAGAGGTTGCCCTGATGGTCCAATTGATAGAACCCATCCCTCAGGAAGGGTTCAAAATAATTTGTTCGCCGAATGGTTCGTTCACTTCATTGAGAAAACATGTCCTACTAAACAAAGCATTGTTCTACTCACATTGGATGGTCATTATAGCCATGTTCGAAATCCTGATGTGACTGACTTGGCCATAAAGAACCATGTGACTATCATCTCACTTCCTCCTCATTTCACCCACAAATTGCAGCCCCCAGATAAAACTTTTATGGGGCCTCTGAAAATGTACTACAGCGAAGCAGTGAAAATATGGTTGCAACAGAATGGGCGTCCCCTCACACCCTATGATGTTATGGAGGTTTTTGGCTAAGCCTACATTCGTACCCAAACGGCTGAGATAGCAATAAATGGGTTCAAAGTAACTGGGTTATACCCTATGAACCGCTACATCTTCACCGACGTTGATTTTACAGCTGTTGAGTTGGTTGCAGGAAAAACTTGCTCCATAGTGACAAATGAGGTTTCAGACTCACGTGCTCTTTCACTTGCCTTCTCTGGACCATCGACAGCATCTGCCTCTCCTTCAAGTTATCCTGATATACAAGCACATCAGGCTCTAACAATGCCAATTGATCAAGCTGTTGAAACACCGCAAATGTTCCCCGGGAGCTTCAAAAGCAGTTTCTCCTGTCCCCAAAGTTAAGAAGAGAACCACTACTCGGGGACGCAAAGCAGGCCAGCCTCATCACTGAAATGCCATACAAGGATCAGTTGACCAAGTCGCTTGACAGAAGTGCTCTCAAGAAGTGTAGGTTAAATGTGTTATGTGCCAAATATGGGCACACTTAGATTGTACCGCAGTTGAAAGAGTCATCATTTAAGTTTTCGATTTCTGTAAATAATTTTTGATATGTTCATTTCAAATTCTCAAAAATACAACTTGTTCTTTGTATCGTTTTTTTTTATTGTTTTGTCCTGTTTTAAAACATTTTAAACTATTTTTATCACTCTTTTAGAGAGGGCCCATATTTGCACCCCATTTTTTCCTGGTGCTTTTTTAAACATTTTTTAAATATTTGTTTTCGAATTGAAATAATCGATATTAATCATTATTTTCACTTAGTAAACTTGATATAGTTGTTAATGAAAGTCAAAAAACTAGAATTTTTCCAAATGAAAGTAACTAAGTCAAAAACAAAATAGAGTGCCCATATTTACACCCTCTCCTCTAGTATAGTATATATACCTATACACTTCGACATTTAATAACTTTTTTAAATATCAATTAATTCAAAATTCGTACATTTATCCCCAAAATGGGACTATAAAATATTTTTTCTTTTTGGTAATTACCTACTAAAAAATGCTATTATATTTAATCCCGTTCTGTCGCAAAAATTATTTTGAGTGTTTATTCAGCATAGTTGAAACGTGTGCAGTGGATAATTCAATTAATCGTGGCACTTTAGACTACTTTTAACTAGAAAGCTTGGTTGCAAAAATAACGCAATGCATAATGAAGAATAAGAAGGTCAAAAGTAGCTAACATAAGAATAAAGGTAAATTGTAGAATGTGAAGAACTTTCATTGGCTCGAATCATTGCATAACAAGCACTCCTAAAATCAACATTCAAAGTAACTCACTTAAAGCAACCAGCATCTAGTACCTACTAGGTTCAAATAGCAAAATTACACTTATACCACCAACAGTGTAGCTTTCGCCGATGTTTACTAATACCCATACGAATATGTTTGATTATCATGGTGAAAACTTAAGACAGTTGAAGAAAAACAATATAGTACTAAAATCAATGTTATCAGGAAATAATGCTTGAGTAAAATATAATTTCACCAATGAATGAAATCATAAAAAAGTACTTGAAGCAGAGACGCAACTGCCATTATTGGCTCTTATGGCAACAGACAGTATTTTGACTCGCCCTTTATAAAAAGATTTGTTAGGTGAACTCAATTAATAGTTTCACCTAACACAACCAGGGCCTGATTCAGTCAGAGGCTGAGTAAGCTGCAGTCTAAGGTACCAGAATTTGGGAAGCGTAAATTTAGAGTTGAGTAAACGAAAAAGTAACTCAATTAGAAAATTTATGAGTGGGTTATAATTATTATACTTTTAAATCATATATTCAGTGTTTGTTGCCGTTTGATAAATTTTAAAGCATTTATATTGTAACCGAAATAACATATCTTAAGAAAATTATTCAAAAATCCACTCTAGAACCGCACGTTTGAATATAAGACGGGAAAATGTGCATTTCCAGATGGCTAGTCGAGTAGCAGAAGTGATACAGCATGTAACAGTGGTGCAAATAAATTAGTGTTGTTATAGTAATTGTTATCCGTTGCGTTATTGTATTGTAATTTATAATTATTGTGTAGAAGTACAGCCCTTATCAATAAAGTTTAGTTTTTAATTAAATTGTAGTTCAATTTACATTTTGTTTATCATAATGGCTGACAGATGCCTGTCAAAGGTGGTCGATATTAATCTAAAAGAAATAAGTGGAAAAGAATTAAGAAAACATTCCAAAAAGTGTCTTGTGATCAAGGAAATACCAAGACTAGACACTTTTCTCTTAAGTGGCGTGTAGCAATCACAACTGTCGCCAAGGGCGAATGTTTTGTGCGCTGTGTAAGCAACCACGTTTCTAACAACTAGGGAGTTTTATGATTGTAAAAATAACCACATAATAAACGATCATAACAACAGCTCCAAACATAGTGCGTTTCGAAATTTATTAGTACAGAATTGAATTTCACAAAGAGTAGATAGTAAACTAGCAGAACAGTACAAAGAAGCTTTGTATTGAAGAAACGTTCGCTTAAAAGTCTTTGAAGTAGTAAAGTTTTTAGTTCTCCATGGTCTGGCGATAAAAAAATATTAGGCTTTGTAAGAAATGGTGGCTTTCTTGGCTACTGATTTCAAAATTCGATTTTTTATGGTCGATCATGTAGTAAAATTTGAAAAAAACGGAAGAGTTGTTCTCCCATGGTTATCAAGTACAACAATCAATGAATTAATTATACAGCTAGCGAACCAAGTAAAAGTGAAGATTGTTTAGAAGATTGTTAAACCCAAATATCATTCTATAATCATGAACGTAACGCCAGATGTGTCGCGTACACCCCAATACGAAATATTTGACATTTATTCCTAATTGTGGTCACATAGGTGTAGAGATATGGAGAGAATGATGTAATGCCAACCATAGATTTTATAGGTCTTGATCTAAAAAGCTCTAGAGCATATATTCGGGTACTAGAAATGTTTTCAGGCCAAAATAACACACGTAATTCCTTTGGCCACATACGTGTCTTATACGAATCACTTTATATAACTCATTGGCTCTGCAGCTACGGACAGTAGCAAGTAATATGTTGAATTTTTTTCTTTAGAACAAACCTATAACTTTTTTAATTCTGATCTATAAAAACTTTGTCGATAACTCGATTGAGTGTCCGTGCTGATGCCAGTCAAACATTATATATAACGTACTTAATGAGGTTCTTGATGCTTTGACATACATTACTCATAATAGTGATCAGAGTAAGGACGCATACGATGAAGCAAATTTGATATTTAAATAACTTAACTACCTTGAAATGGCATTCATGCTACTTTTCTGTAATAATATGCTTGTAAAGTTTCTAGAAGTAAGTGAAGAGCTTCAAGTGAAATTAGTGATACAACAAAGGCCATTACTCTGTGCAGTAATTTAGAAGAAGTTGAAATTTTAAGACCAGAAAACAAAACAGAATTAATGTGTGAAACTGGCTTTCACAGAACAGATATTACGAGTCTTTTGTGATAGAAACATATTGTGTTGCAATTGAACAATTTATACAGAAACACCAAGGATTTCTGATTTCTATAAGAAGTCACTCAAATGGAAAATGACAAAAAACGGCAGCTTTTAATTTACATAAAACATTTCTTGGAAAATGTGTGCATTTAACATTCTATTTAAGAAGATGATAATATCAAACCAAAAACTCAGAATTACAAAGACTCTTAGCATTATTAGAATTTACTTTTCGCTATATTGCTATCGTTCTAAGAATTTTTCTAAGTATGACAGCTGCTAAGTGCACTAGAGAAAGATCCTTGCCTTACACTTTTTTAATTAAGAGTGAGTTTCTAGAGTCTTTCTCTTGATGACATAGTCCAGAAGTTTGGTAATTCCAAAGAAATTCTAAAACAAATGTTTTTTAAATAAGAATTTTAAGATGAAAGGCACATTAAAAAACCGAAATAAATCAAAAAGTGTTCTGTCCAAACAGTCAAGTTGTCTGCAATTTTTTGATAAAGTCTCAAACATGCAAAAGTTTTGGGAAAGACGGGTAAAACATTTTCAGCCTAGGATGGCAAAAACCTTAATCAGGCCTTGAAAACACTACTATCATTTAACTTACACAACAGCATTTATCGCAAAAATATATTTTCATAATGATTTTAGCATACCTAACCATCAAAGAGCTATAGAATTATAGAAAACAATATGGACAGTTTCTATCAGGGCGCTAGATGTTATGAAGAAACTGTGTGCAAACATAAAACTTTAAATAAATTGAAAAAAGTTATGTAGATTGTAACTTGGAAACATTTCAAATAAGAAAAAGAGAAAACTAAAAACAAGACCAAATTGAATAATAGAAACTAAGTTTGAAAGCACGGTGAGTCAGTTTTCCCCTCGCTCATATTTTTGTAAATGTTTTTGAACTTCAAACAACATTGAAATCGTTAAAGTCTGCGGGTTTGCCCAGCTCATTTTCGACGAAGTTTACAGCTTGGTTTCGAGCAAGAAAAGCGGGAAAGGCAAACTGCTTTATTTCGCCTCCGCCATTTTCAGGTTTGCAATAGCGAAACCGCAACGGCAATGGAGTGCAAACCCGCCAGCTCGCTAGCTAGCCGGGGCTCATCAAAGATAAAGTTCATTAATGCATTTCAACGTTTTTGGCACGGTCCAAAGCTAACAGCGGGCGTTATCTCGCGCTTCCAGGGCAATAAAATGCAGCGGCGCTCTAGTCGAGGAGCTTTGCCGCCAGTCGAGTGCCACGGGGCGATGGCGATAAATAAGCCGAATGCTGTGTGCGCGTCGTTTGCACTGTAATTGCCAGCGTTTGCGATGCGATGCTCGCGGAGGTCCTGACCTCGGCGCGAGGAACAGCGAAATGAAGTCCCTGGTACGCCACTGACGTGCGAAAGGTCATGGGTGCCGCAGCATTGTTTTGGCCGTTTTGTCGCCGTATTTGCATAAGCAGATTACGGAACTTGCACTGTATTTGCATTTGAAACGTGCTTGATCTGTAATGCGGCACTGAATTTATTTTTAGCGTTTTGGTTATTCGCGGATATTCACACATGCGGACAACCGCTGCACGGCGAAGTCCGATTGGAGTCGACTTTGAGTTGGCTTGGATGTTTACAGTCAACGTAAGGCAAATAAATGTCGTAATCAATTCATCTTGGATCTAAAGGTTCACAAATAAACTATTTCTGGAACGAAACTTTGAAAGTTGTATATGTAACATTCTCAAGTTTTGACATATAAAAACTGATAACATTATGGAGCCTAAAAAGAGTGAAGAGTCAAGAATGTGCTCACCATAGAAACTAAGCAACAGATGATAGCTAAAGGTAGATAGAGAGTGAGCAAAAGATGTCAACTCTTGCTAGGCAGTAGTTGAACAGGTCTACAGTGGCAGAATCTTAGCTGAGAAAAATGTAACCAAGAAGACTCAAGTAACTAAAGAGTAACGAAAATCACTTCTAAAAATCAATGATCAAATAATAACAATGGTAAGGTTCTAACTGCGAACTGAAAGGTTAAGGCTCTCATACGTTCGCTCTGTCTGCCTGGTCGTCGCGCACCATCTCTGATGCGGGGCGATGTGGCAAGCACCGCGCCTTAAACGACCGCCATTATTACCCCTTGTTCGAGTGAACGCAGGTAGTCAATTATTTTCCGTGACTGAGTAGGACACCCGCCAGGCATCAGAGAATTCCGGGAAATGAAACCAGGTCTGTTTGCACCGCAGCCCCTCAACCACGGGACCACCGGTATGAAAAAGCTTTTAGTTTGGATGCAAGAAAGGGAAATGAAAAGAGATGTCACTAATATAACCATCATTCAAGAGAGACCTAAAGAAATCTTTAAACAACTGAAAAAAGCGAACTCTGCTTTTAAGTTGGTTAGTTTGCAAAGTTTGAAAGGAGAACTGGCATTACACATATACGCTAATGCAACTGAAATTTTCTATTTCAAATTTCAAAAATTAATTAAAATGATATTGTTCACGTCCAATTTTCAGTTATGATGAAACTGATCAATGTTGGAAGCGCAAGTCGAACCGTACCTACATCACAACAGATGAGATTAATATTTCTGGTGATAAGCTTGTAAAACGCCGATTGGGCACTTTTAAGGGTATAATGGAACATGAAAATTATTTGACGACAGAGGGAGTCCAAAAACTCTTGAATGAAGAACATCAAAATCTCAAAGAGAGTTTTTAAAAGACAAAGCAGAAGAGGACTAATACCGACGTATGCTATTAAATATCTTAGAATGGCGCCCAAACCAGGTTACGACTAACAGACTTGGGGATTACAAGGAGATAGAAAAGCAATCGACATTGGCAGGTTGATCAACGCCTCACAATCGAAAACAAGACATAAAATGCAAGACTATGCATGTGTGCATTGTTATTCTTCTTCTTTTCTAGACTTTCTTAATTACCTTTCATTTCTATTTCGTGCCACTTTATCATTAACCCTACTAGTATGCCTCTGTTTTTCTCCTCTACCACGGCTTCCATTGTGTTATCTTGGAAATATCTGTTGTTGAACAATTAACTGTCTCACTTTTGTTTTATTGCAGATCTATTCCTTTTTTTTTGTCTATTACTGCAATCCCTAACATCAATTGTTTCATAATGTATAAAGTGTAGCCTTCTTGTTATTTCTTTGTGCTACACAGGTCACGCTCTTATTCTAAGATGCTGGAGAAACTTCTTGTTTTTTAATATTTGCTTTAATTCTGTGAACGTTTCCCATGTCAACCTTCTTCTTCCCTCTATTTCTATTTCTTTGCTTTCTTTACCCGTTGACATAGTTTGTCCTAGGTATGTATAGGGTCCATCCCAAAAGAAATGCGCCTTTTCAAAAAAATAGTTTTATTGAGCAGATCCTCAACACCTCAAAATTCTTCAAAATAGGATCCTCCTGCATCAATGCACTTTTGGAGACGAGTCTTCCAAGTCGAAGGCTTCCTGGTAGCCTCCTTAGGGATGTCCTTGAGGGCTGCTGTGACATTCTCTTGGATGTCCTCAACCGAGTCCCAGTGCTTGCCCTTTAGCACTCTTTTCAACCGGAAAAAATAGTCCGGGGAGACAAGTCCGGGCTGTAGGGAGGCTGGGGAACCACGCCGAGTTGAATCCGGGCCAGGTACTTGGTCACGATGAACGCGTGTGGCTCGGCGCTTGTCGTGGTGCAAACTCCAGTCGTTTTGATCGCGCTCCGCTTACTTGTGACCTTTCTTTTGAGTCTTTTGAGGACTTCCAGGTAGAAGGCGGCATTCATTGTGCGTCCGGGTTTACGAACTCGAGTGCACAATCTGGCGTCGAAGAAGGCGACGAGCATTGTCTTGGTCCTGGATTTGCTCATCGAGCTTTCTTCAGCCGTGATTTTTAACTTATACGATAAACAATCATCCTTGAAGGCCTCCTGAAGCATTCAAACGTTTCGGTAGCATTCTTGCCGAGTTTGAAGCAGAATTTAATTGCGTAGCGTTGATCGATTTTTGAATCCATCGCGCCGTGTCGAAAATTGAAAATAGACATTCACGGAAACACCCGTCCTGCCGCTCCGAGAGCTCAGAGCCGACTTGCACCGACCGCGTATGGAAGCTAAGACCCCCCACCACCTGCCCCAAGCGTCAGAGCACGCCGGAATGTACACTCGCGTCCGAAAAAAAATAAGGCTCATTTCTTTTGGGATGGACCTTGTATGTTGTATCATATTCCATATTAGATCTTCTTATTGTTATTTCTGATCCGTCAAGGCACATTATTTTCTTTTTGTTCAGGTTGACTTGCGTTGAATATATTCTTCAATAGGGGGGGTAGAGTTTCTTCTCCCTTTTTTATCATTTTTGTTATTATTGTGTACTTTCTCGGTGTCTGGTTATTTTCATGGTGTATAAGGTGTATATAATTTTGTTCTTTTGTTTGCTGGTTTTGGATATGAAAATTATGGTGTTTTGTAAAATTCTGCTATTGCTGATATTATTTATTTTCTATCTCTAATTTCCTTATCATTGTTTTTAATTAGCATAAGTTTCGTTTTCTATCTTTCCTCTTAAGGCATTTCATGTTTTATCTTTAATAATTTCCTGTACTTGTCTCTTATATGCCGGTTATGATCATTCTACGTGCGTTCCGTCTCTTCTAGCTTCTACATTTTCTTCAGTTCCGTATTTGCCTTTTTTTATTTTACATTTAGCTTCTGCTGTTATTTTACTAGCGTGAGCTTGTATTCTATTTGCAATGTCTTCTTCTCCTTCTTCTTATGTCGCCCTCTCCTGTCGAAGGTTGGCTATCCAAATGGCGATTGTAGTTTTAGAGACAGCGGCTCGGAAAAGTTTCTGCGGATGTACACCCAAACCACCTTCTCAGCTCTTTTAGCCAGGAATTTTGGCGTCTTCCGACCGATCGTCGTCCCTGTATTTTTCCCTCAATGATAATTCATATCGTTCGCCTCTCATCACATGCTCTATGTACTGTGTTTTTCGTTATTTTATAGTGTTCATTAATTCTCTATTTTTATTCATTCGTATTAGAATTTCGTCATTGGTTACCCTTTGCATCCACGAAACACGTAGCATCCGTCTGTATAAATACATTTCAAAAGCATTTAATCGTTTCTCAATGGTTGGATCTAGCGTCAAGCTTTCGCATTCATATAACAGAATGGGGAAGATGTAACACCTAATCATTCGAATTCTAAGCTCCAAGTTCAGGTCTGATCTAATGAAAAGAATTTTCATGTTACTAACGTTCTTCGAGCTTGCTCTATTCTTGATATTATTTCTTTTTTGGATTCACTTTTACTATTTATGTTAGTACTTAAGCATTTAAAGGAGGCTACTTGTTCCACGATTTCTCATTTTTTTTGCAATGTCACCTCTTTTTATTATTGCGATGTTGAAAAGCTGAGACGATTTATTTACTAAAAAATTAAATAGCTTTTTACTTATTTTTGAGCATTTACAACGAATGAATCAAATTCTCATAGAAATGTATAGTAAATCTATGATCGGTTAACGAAAAATTCGGGTAGCACATCGTCTTTGAGCGATATTCTATTACAAATACGTGCGCGCGCCACACAGTCACATATACACATTTATTGTACAAAATCTAAAAAATAATTTTGGTGTGTGAAGTAATATATTTATCAAAATATGAACTTCTGCACCCTACAAGCTTTTGTAAGCAGTTTATCAACTTATTGTCATTTTAGAAAATCCTTAATTCCTCGATATGGGAAAATATCACATTTTACTACAACCACTAATTGATTATTTCACATATGATTAGCCAGAGTAAAAGACAAGTAGAAATTTTGGTCATAAATTCGCAAATTTGGTAAAAAAGAAATATAATACATAAGGATTGAAATCGCCTTTTGACAACCCCAGATGATAGAGTTTGGCCAAACAATTAAACAATTTACAGATGATTAGAATCTATCTAAAAATGTAATGTATGATGATGTTTAAAAACTCTTGCCTCTTACCCCATACGTCTAATAATATTGTTCTGAAGCAAATGTTCTGAAATATCAGGCGGTCCTACTGTAGTAATTAAAATGGCAAGTTGCAATTCGGTTAAAGCAACGCACTATTATTAGTTCCTAATGTCTGAGGATTGTGCATTCATTTACACTCATCGACGAACCGTTGTTGTCTATGGTAACATCTATGTAAATATCAGTGTGGTTAGGCGTTGGGAAAAAAATGTAAAAAAAGAAAATCCTTCCATTATAAATCTGCAAGATCTGGTTGGCTCTTAACAGACACGGATGGGGTTGCTAGATGAAAAAATGAAAACGTGGAAAAGAAGGTTGTGTTGTAGTGTACTAGTCCGCTAGATCATATGAAAATAAAGACTGCCATAATAAATAATACCAAATGGGAATTGTGTTCAGTAACAGGACTTCCGCTTACAAAAAAATTTCGGCAGTTAGATTCATCGTGAACTGTCTGATATTTATGGACTTAACGTAATGAGCAAAGGTGTCATAGTTCAATGGTATCGCATGTTTAAAAATAGATAGTGGTTATCCATCTGTAATCAGTGAGGAACTTGTGCTACTACCATTTCTTTAGGCACATGACACAGTGGCTTGCGTTGAACCGTTTTGGCGATGACACTGTACTCCAATATGCTGTTACAGGGTGGTTTCATATCTAGATAGGAGAATTTTTTTTTTAGAAGGGATTAAAACCTTCTAAACCGTTGTGACAAGTATCTCAATTCGCGTGGCGATTATGTCGAAAAGTAATGTACTGCTGTGGGTTTCTAATGTGTATAATAAAAATTTTATATCTAGGCGCGTCTGCCATTGATCACTAAACTACAGTTTCTTTCTAAATTCCCTTATATACAATTTTTGGTGTACTTTATTTATTACTATAGTTAATACAAAATAAGTAAGACTTTCTGAGCACATACATAAGTAAATAATTGTTTGCAAGTACCAAAACGTTGTATTTTAAAGTATGTATGTTTATAAATGGTCGTAAAGACAAATTCATTCTGACTTAAGTTATATTTTATTTTTCATTGATAATTTCCATGAATCTGAGCTCCTTTATAATTAAAATTATAGGAAATATTTTCCTTCATTGTTCCCAAAATGGACAAGTTTCAACCCTTATCTGCGACCGGTTTACAAACGACAAAAGCAAGGGTTAGCATTCAGCTGTTGCAAGAGGTACATCGGCCTGCACCAGGATAGACCGGGCAAACGGTACCCAGGTGCACGTCTGCCTACTAAATTTTATTACTAGCTTTTTTTAGCTTGCCTGCCACGGTGTGCGTACATTAAAGTATACATTTCGCACATCTATTGTGTTTATATTTACGATTCACCACCCTAATCCCTATATAACCATTTATGACTTCAGTAGGAATTCTTTTTGAGTCAAGAATACATTGAAAAGAAGGAAAAGATCGAATTCAGATAATGGAGAAAAGTTTTAATTTCAAATTCGGTCGATTTCTACCGAATAATGATATGAAATGGCCAGTTATCTTTGTAGTATAATGCTGTTTTCTCATCCTTTAAAAGTTTTTTTCTCAAATTGCCGTTTTAGCTCATATAAAATTGCACAGTTCTATCAATGATAATATTATTAAATAATGGTGCGTCAATATTCTAGTAACATTTCAAAAATTTAGTGAGTTTATATTAGATTACCTCTTGAAATATGTCACATTCTTTTCTTTAACTCCAAATGTTTGTTGCTTTCTTCGTCTTAGAAATAGGTAGACGCCTATATACTTTATTATATAAAAAGTACAATACTTATTGGCAAGACATATTTATGATCCCTTCAGTCACACATGTTTCAATGGGGAAGTTTGCTAAACTTGTATGATAGATTTCGACATTAATTTCTGATGAATTTAAACGTCCTAAACAACGTACATATACTATAAAAATGTTTGTAGTAAAAACGAACGTAATGATCGTCAAAACAACAAACCAATGGAATTTAACTTTCATTACATTTATTCCTTCTAATAAATAAATTTGTTGACCATCCCTATTTCAATCTTATCTACGATTTAGTTTCAAAAATTTAGCAAAAGCACAGGCAGATAATTTTATTATTCTTGGTTGATACGCACCAAAATAAAGACATTTGAGAAAATCAATTTATAGCGGCAATTTCAAAAAATATTTACCGTAATATCCTGAACATCTATTTCAAGAAACCCAAAATATATAATGTGAGATCAATGAATATTTTGTTGAGGGTCATGTAGAGCAGACGTTCAAATTTTTAACGAATCGTGACTTTCGTCTTTAATTGATATACATTTAAAAAATAAAATAGTGACAGTATTAATTAATCTTTAATTTTTTTTAAACATGGGCAACAGTGAGTAGCTCAAAAATAATTTTATATTTCTTGATATCTAATTTAGAAAAAAAATTATGGTTCCATGTCACTTACAAAATCAGATTTGATTTTAAATAGATACCTTTACCTTGAACTTAACTAATATCAATTATACTTCCGAATTTGAAATTTTTGAAATATTCGCTACCAAATAAAAAAAGGCCTATTCAGCAAACAAGCGTAGCTAAATTTATAAATTTATATTTGCCTCACCTAAGTTTAGAAAAAACATAAAACAATGTCGTAAAATACTGTGGAGCACGCCGTTCGGCTGCAATCGCTTGGAATCCATCAAATTTTAAGGCTCCGAAATCTACCGTAACGTCGCTAATTTTAGCATGGAAAACCGATTTCGCAACGCGTGTAAGCCATGCCTCTAGAGCATAATTTCGCACATTTCGAAACGTCACGGTCAATGTTCAACAGGAGATGATGCCGTGGAATTTCATTTCCATGTCTAAGTAGCTTACATAAGATTCTACGTCGAAACTTGGAAACTGGTGTGTATTTCAAAGTGCACCGAAATATTTTGTGTATTTCTTTAACTTCGTGCATTAACCCTTTAGTTGTTGGGCTAAACCCTCACCTACACGTAATAGATGTACATCTAAATTTAACTCTAATTTAGTTTTTAAAAGATAAAAATATTTGAACAAACCAAAAGTTGCTAAGGGCTAGTTATACCAAAATAACTGTGAAGACATCAGCAAATACACAATATAAAAAATAGCGGAAAAATGTTCTTATCACTTTATGAGCAAATATAAGAAAATTCCATAAACCAGTTAACAATATACACAATAAGCTCTATGCGCACCTGTTCCACACAATACCAAATTCGCTTCTAAACATAATTAAATTTAATTTAAAAAAAAACATCACAGGAAGCTAGCAAGACGCTAACTGGCTATATTACTCCAGGGACACTAATATAAAAAATTATGAGATAACAAATTAAATCAACTGACAAAAAGTACTTTTCAGCAAATCTTTCAGAGTTGCAATTAACTGTAGTAACCACCAGAGAAGAAATAGGTCAACCTCATGTTACACCGACAGCCCAAAATTGTTGGAAGGGTAAGAGTTTGAGTTAATAATAAAATGTAGGTCTTCCTATATCGCACACAACTATTACCTAGTAATAAGAAGCACAAAAAATAAACGTCCTCAAGTAGCAAGATTACAAGTGTAAACCAGTTGACGGCTCCTGAAGCAGAAGATAACGTTTATCTGAACAGTAGAAGAAGCGAATGAGTCAAATAGGGAGGATGATTTTGCATCTAAATGATGAACACTCTAAAATCAAAGTTCCAAATCCACAAATTTGAGGATTGAATGCACGAGGTAGCTCCTCGTAACGCGGAGAACTAAACCAACTGTTAAAAAATCAAAGCGCAAGTTTCAATATACAGATGGAAATTTATATTCTATCTAGAGTATACACATAAAAAAGTTGAAGTTTTTGAACAACTCTTTAAATATACATTTTATGAGATCATACACACAGAGATAAAAATAACAGGAACAAAAAATGAAGAACATGCAGACTGTATACGTTTTTATAGCTAGAGCCGAAGCAGCAATTGTTATGACTAATCCCAATGGATTTTTATTTAAGTACACAATTTATATAATAGCATAACACAAACAACAATATAATGGACAAATTTGAAATTAATAAAAACCACGCTAACAAAAATGCCAAAAGAAATAAATTGGACTATTAGAAGATCTAAATACTCAATACAAGAATATTCAATCGTAGGAAAAGTAAAGAAGTTATCATTAATAAAATATACAACAAAGCTAATCTGAAAAGAAATGAACCATCATTTTTAACATCTAGGTACACATGTAATAGATTACTTATGGCGAGGGTAAGAAGCCAAGATAAAAACAAAAATAAGCCGAAAGAAGACCTGAGCACGAACTGACTACTACTTTGGGCAAAAATGTACTTTAAAATAAAAAAAATACTCCTACCGTAAGAGAGATAGCAGCAGAAATAAATTTAAAGGTACGAAATATAATTAAATATAATAGATTAGTTGCAGAAATGTAAGGCAATGTAAAAGAGAATTTCAATCAGACTAAAGTAAAGCAAATTATTAGGAAAACAAAACAATAAAACTTATGAAAGGTAGCTGGCAGCATAAGATCAGGAAGACAGAAAAAATATATAATAATAAGAAAGATGCAGTTAAGAACAAAAATGAAGAACGTAGTAAAAGATACACAGAAGTAAAAAATGCTATAGGAAGAAAGAAAATGTTAAAATCTCTTAAATAGGAAGATCGACGAAAATATTATACAACTGATATAAAATTAACAAATAAAATATTATGAAGATGTGATAATTGAAAAGAGCCAAGGATATACAAAACAACAAACTATACAAAAACTATCTATTAATATCGCACAAGAAATGGAAAAATAATAAAGCAGAAAATTAAGTCATTTAGAGAATACGGAAAACAATGAAACATGCTCCCGTGGAGCTATTTGTAGTGTTTTAATAAAAAATTCTTCTCGTAGACTCATTCAATCATTACAATAGTTTTTTAACATATGATTTATGGAAATAGAGAAATTCCCACGGAATGTAATTGGCGTAAATAAAGCAGAGTTCTAATTATAGAGATATTACTGTAACAGACACCAATAAGAATAATAAAATTAAACAAAAATTAGAAAGCCTAATTGATGTTGAAGAAGAATGCGGCTTTTAGGTTGCAGGATCATATATAGATAACATATTTACTCTAAACCAAGTAATACCGAAAAGATCAACAAAAGACAGGAAAACTCAGTTTTTTAATAGATTTGAAAAAGATTTATGCCCCTGCACGAATCTCTAAATTGTCCGTCTTAATGTACCGTACAATAAGCTGTAATTCTTCGTGATCTGCAGCAAGATGCACCACACATAACATATTAAGGTTCATATTACGGAAACGTAAAAACCACAAAAATGCGAGAAAAATAGCAAACAGAATACCACAACCATTTGATGTTCACCACTTTTATTTAAAATATATCTAAATACTACAAGAATAATAGCTGAAATGTAGGAGAATGAAAATAAAGATTGACTGAAATTATTTGTATATATTCCAATTCGCGAACCATTTAACAGTATTAACAATAAATAAGGTTCCACTAATCATATGGTTAGAAAACATTAAAGATTTGCGGTACCATTTAAACAAAACCAAAAATATGATTACAAATAAAAAACTCAAGACATGCAGAGAGAGGAAAATATATTTAAAATCTTTACACATTACAACTATTTAGGTACAATGACATCATACAGAAGTAACAGCAAAAAATAGATCTCAAATAGAATAATTCAAGTCAAATAAACTGTACAAAAATTAAACGCAGTATTGCGTTTAAAAAGTCATAGAAACGAAAAAGAGAATATACCGTACAGTTTTACTTTCCCAAATTGAGTTTGAAATTTATATCACAAATACTTAAATTTATTACATTATATTACTATTCCTCGGCTCATCTCCAGCTCCTAATCCTGGGAGAGAGTCGTACCCTAACCTTAATCCTACTCTAACTTTATTCATCCTTCCTATATCCCATCCGTGAGCCAAGACACCTGACCAAGTGGCGCATTAAGTCTAAACACTCCCTATTAAATTAAAAATGTGGAAAGCCCACATTCAACAGTGGATGGCAATGAGCTTACAATGATATCACTATCACATGAAGAAAAAATGCAGCTATTGAAGCGTACCTAGAAGGCCTATAGTCAATTGATGCAAATGAGTATTTTCCGTGGAAGCCTACAAGAAAGGTAAAACAACCACAACTTCATACAGCAACACATAAAACTCGAAGATGGTAACTGGGTAAAACATAACAAAGAAAAGCTAGAATATTTGCAGAACACATCGAAAAGTTAATAAATCCTCTCCTTCAAGCCCATCAAGTGAATCCACCAATTAAAAAATTAAAAAAAAATACGTTAATTTAAAAAGATCTTAACAGTAAAAAATACAAGCTCTACATGAATTGCAACTGCCATAAATGTTAAAAAAAAAATTACCTGACAAAGCGTTGTGGTTACTTATAATTCTATTTAACTGAGATTTGAATATTTTTGCTACAGTGGAAAGAGGCACAAATAATATTAATCCTTCAACCAGGAAAAATCCAGCAGAGGGCACATACAATAGACGCCATAGTTTGTTGCCAAGAATGTCAAAGGCCTTGGAAAAATTGATATTGTCCGGCTTAAAGCACAAAGAAACTAATCTCAAACCAATAGTATGGTTTTAGAAAACAGCGTTCAATGATGGATCAGATTGTTAGAGTAGCAAAAAGAATAAATAAAGATTTTGACGATAAGGATGTTGTTCAGTAGTCTTCATCATCGTATCGTAAACTATTAATAAAATTTAATATAACTATAAATAAAAGCTTTCCCATGATTTACATCAATTATTTAGACACTATATAAGCGATAGGCATTTTTTTAGTTAAATATGAAGCTGTATATGCCACATTCTGTCTTAGCAAATCTGTTTCAGAAAAGCATTATACGACTCCCGATTTATCAACATGGAACATTACCGCTACATACGCAAATAATACTACGATTATATTAATCTAAATACAATTCAGCTCTGCTTAAGTGGATGGAGAGTTAAGGCAAATTAACCTAACTCTGCACATGTGACCTTTACATTACAAAGAGAAACAACAAAGTTAATCAGTGCACATACATAAATTAGATTGAATAGGTTTAAGACGGACTCGAAAAGTAAATTTAAGTGTTTTTTATATAATTATTATATCAAATTAGTATGTTCAATGGGTGACATATATTACTTAATTAACGCCGTAACATTTATTTATTGTCATCAAACCTTTTCATTGGTCATAGTTTTCGTCAAAATTTTTATTTTTATTTTAATAATTAAGGATAATCACAAATTGGCACAAGAGGTTGTTATTAATAATAATACAAATGTAAAAAAAACAAAATTTACAAACCTTAATTTAAACCATTAACTATCAAAGGTATAGTCAGCCTTTCTAGTTCTTTTTTCATAAATTGCCCTATGAAAAAATTTCAAAACTGGCGATCATTATTGAAATTCGTATCTGGTCTCCATAGCCAAATTCTGCGGTTATTAATATTTGAACTTAACATCGCACGTGTGCAGCCAAACATCGGTCTGTCAGACATATCCTGGCTAGGCAGTTTTAAAATAATCATCCATCATAGTTTGTGTTGTTTTCAACAGTGCGTGTCAGAGTTAAATTGATTAGCTACAATTGTGATGGTTCCGAACAGCAGTGCTTGCAGAATATTATGCGGGATTTGTTTAATGGAATGAGTTGGCGTGCAATTTCAAACCCAAGTTATTTGAAATTTACATTTGTGAAATATCCCCGAGTAATACTAAAATTAAAGGAATTAAATAAGGGATTAGAGATTAATACCGAAGAGTAATGCAATTAAAATTGGAGGACGGATTTGCAGCTGCTTACAAGAAACGCATACTTTGCCCTTGTTATGTAAGCAGTTCCAAAATTTGTAGCTGTCTAACGCTGAGTTTACACCTTGAAATAACTTATTTCAAAACAAAGTGATCGAAGTATAAATTGCGATCAAATAACCTTTTCGTGACATAACTGCACGTGCCCGCACGAAAATTTAAGGCAATAACCAAAGAACTCAGATGCACCCATCTGCTAGTTTAGCAAAGTGATTAAGATTCCTAGGTCAAGTTAAATCCATTACGGAATGTCGAACAAAAACATCAGACTAAGACCTCGTCAAGAATTGTGCCCGTCTCTAAATGCATTATGAGATCTACAGCTCTTCATGTATGAGAACAATAAGCTCAATAGAGTATAAAAAACAGAATTAGATATACTACCTTGCCTTCAATTTAAGAAAATCAATAAAGTCCAACTATCAAGTTTTAATGTTCTAATTTTGCATTAGTCGCGCAAAGCGGAACTTTTATGTTGATAACATGAATTGTTGCCAGCTTGAAGTACGAGTAAATGATGTCTAGTAGAGTAAATTTATGTAAGCTTATATATCGCCACAAGGTCAAATTTTAATTAACCAATTACGTCCATCAAGGAAAATAATTAATTCAAAATATTGGCATGCAAAGAAACATTCGTTAGCAAACAATACTGTTGTAGCTTGATGCTTGTGACCTTATCAAATATTTTTCTTAATAGTTAAAAACTATCAAAATATAAGAATCTCGAAACATTTAAAATAACAATTACATGAGTAATCATTTTCGAACAGATTATACACTACAGTCGTTTAAGTTAAAAATGCAACACAAAACTAATATAAAACTAATATAATAATATAAAAGTATTTTAATTGAACAGAAAGCAGGAATTGTGTCTAGATAATATTAAAAAATCTTATTTTTACACTATTGTAAAAGCTGTGAAAATTAACTTGCGTTGGAAATTTCGACAGCAATATAAGATCAAGGAAAGACCTTTTCAATTAGAAGACCACCCAAAAACTGTTCAAGCAGAAGAAATCGATCGTTAAGCCACACGACTTTGAATGTTTTCGGATTGTTACTTATGTATTGCTGCACCTACATACAGAAAAGACGTGTTAAAAGCTTAATGCAAATTCTAAGATGTTGTCTTAGCCAATTAACGAGTAATCTTACAAAAAGATGAAAAAGCACCCAGAAAAAGAAACTACTCCAAGAGTTTGTAATAAATTCCATGCCATTTAACAAAAAGTTCATGGAAAAACAACGATTTTAAATACCGCACTTCTATCGGAAAGAAGAAATACTAAAAACTATGATATCACAATTCCAAAAGCATAACAGCACGCTCAATCTAAAATTTTGAAATTCTGGGACATAATAACTCTACTGATATCATCTGAAACGATGTATATGATATACAAGAAATGGTTGTTATTCAATCATCCCATATGTATTCTGAATAAACATGACCTTAGCAGAGTTTCCACGCAAACCCGCTGGATGACAATGCTGCGCTTAGAAATATATTGTTCGACTTCTTGATGCATTTAGTTGGAGATTACACGAGTGAAGTGGTGGGCTAGGATTTCTAGCAAAAATTAACAATTAAATTCTACGTTAAGCTGGAGAGAGCCCCCAATGCAACATGAAAAATAATACAGCAAACATATGATAACCAGGAATTATCGACAAGCCTTGTATTTAAATGGCACAAGTGCAGGACGATCTCAAATTCGGTCGCCCGTTAACGACACATACAGCTGCAAATGTAAACATGGAACATGTAAAAATACAATCGCGTTATTGTACGTCTGATACCATAACACATTGACAGAGGAACAGAAAGAAACCAGACAAACAATTCATTGCATATGAAACTTAGTGCTATTGGTATGATACCCAAACGAAACGCCAAAGTGTCGAACAGCGAGGTCATGGTTCACCAGCCTTTCAAAAGACCTAAAGGACAAACTATAAACCAGAAGTATTACAAATTGTCAAGCGATTAGACGGCGTCGTCCTGATTTCTAGCATCTCAGCGGTGATTTTTATGTACGACAATGCAAACCCCATATTACTGTATCAGTCCAGAAATATATCTGCAAACATATTCATGCGACCTGTCGCCATGCGACTTTTTTTTGTTTCTCAGTGTGAAAATGTTGTTAACAGGGAGGAGCCCTGGAGGTATTACAGCAAGCCAAATGGCTGTAACCTGTACTGTGAAGTATTTCGGATGAAGCTTTATCTGCTTGCTTCCATGACCTTTAGAGATGGTGGAGGCCGATAGCCGAGGGGACTACTTTCATAAGACCTAAATTCATTAATTGGCAAGTTAAATAATTTATTTTTTAAGAGCCTCGTCTTGTAATTTTTCTATCAGTAATGTGGTTATGCATCAGAGTGGTCTAAACGGAACTCTATGATACCTGGCGGGTGGCCCACTCAGTCACTAAAAATAATTGAGTACCCGCGCTCGCTCGAGCAAGGAATAATAATAGCGGTCGTCTAAGGCGCGGTGGTTGCACATCGCCACGCATCAGAGATGGTACGCGACGACCGGGAAGTAAAGTTGACATATAAGAGCCTTAACTTTTCAGTTTGCAGAACGCAGGGCGTTAGAGCCTTACCACCAATGTGACTATGTAATTAATAAGGAATATAATTTTTGGTTCATTGATTTTTTAGTCATAAGGTAGATATAAAAATTTATTTTCATCAAAAACGTTACAAATTGATTAATTTGCTAGGATGCTTTGCAAAGGTACACTAGATCATTAAAAACGACGATATTAAAATGATATACATTAAAGTTATTGTTTCTTTATTACTACCCGGAGAGACAATTGAGCACGAGCTGTTATGACGAATAAAAATAAGCTTTTGTCAACATGTAAAAAAATATATTTTAAACAATACCTTTCAAAATGGTAGGTCCTTTTTAACTTAAAGATATGTTTTCCACACTCCTAGTCCTAGACGAAACATAAAATGTGTGAAAGTTGTCACGTTAACTTACTCCTCACACTAAATTATGACAGGTTATAAAATAGTAAATAAAATCGTCTGTGCAAGCAAATAAGAAAACTTAGAAATTGTGTTTCATTTTTGGAGAATCAAGTCAATGTTCTCTATAATGATTGCATTTACCAGTGTTACAAAAAGGATAAATCATTCATAATATTGGAGGGTTGCTATTAGAATAACCAAATTTCCTCCCTCTAGCATGGTATCTGTCATTTTAGTCATAGTTCCTTATATAACCTCGTTACAACACGTTTGATTTTAGTTTTTCAGACAAAATTTACTAGGATGTGAGTTGTGAGTCGTATATACAACCTAAATACTTCTCTATCATTGTAATACGTTTTCCGAAAATCTTCATATTTCTTGCTATTTTTGACAACATATTCATATTCAATAAATGTGTTTCTGTTTTAAAGCATTTGCACCTAACCCATTCATTTATTACCTTTGAGGTAATACAATAAGAGCTAGATAAGTTTTTACTGTTAATTAGAGATGATATTTAACTTAACACCATAGTTTTATAACATATTATTTTCGAGATAGATATCTTAATTATAAAAAATGTTGGGTGCTTCGTAAAACATGTGCAATATGTATATAGTATGTTAATTACATTAATTTCTTTAAACTACAAGCAGGCCAGTCGAATTCAATATGCTATGATCAAAATCCATCTATACGCTACACCCAAATGTCAAGCATGCATCGTTAAAATGGTTTTAAATAACATTCATCCGTCAACCGACATAGGGGCTTAACACAAATTTTACAGGGTAAGAGGCATGAAGTGACCAATATTAGAATATCAAAGCAGGACCGACAAAAGAAGTGCTAATATTCTTTGTAGATCTCATACTAAAAATAACAAAACAGATATGTTATTTATGAACAACGTTGTACAGTTTAAAGCGACTCACAAGATGTGTTTTAAGCACACAAAAAAACTTTGTTACCGCAAAACACGGTGCGTTAAATACAATGAAAAGCTCTTTACAAAAATACCAAGAAATACAAAAGATGCATTTTTGAAATGTATAAACTGTCCTGAAAACCATTTAGGAAATTACAAGAGGTGTATTGTCTATAAATAAAAACAACAAAAAATATATGCCAAATTAAGAGAAAAAAGTAATACATAATATACAATTCACAAGCATCACGACCAAATAAACAGGCAGAATACATTAATAATGACAACACGTTAAAAGCTGCTGATAATAAAGGATAGTTTATCTTATAAAAACTAATTATTTAGATGGATCTAATTATAAACCTCATTAACAAACTAATTGCTAAAAATTGTAATATTAATTGCCAATAGTCTGTATCAATATACATAGGAAGTTTAGTTGTTTTTACAAACTAACGAAATTTACCTAATATTAATTTCGGAATCCTGTTTTGCTAACCAAAGTCGCATATATTTTATAATTATACAATCGTCAATATTATCAAAATCAAAACAAACAAAATATTATTAACATGGCTAATATACTTAACGCTTATAAACTACCATAATAATAGCACAAAAGAAATAATACTTTAATATCAGCAGTATACTACCGATAAAATTCTTAAACTCTCGGAAACAGTTATTTAGTGAGGATTACAATTCCAAAAACATTAATTAGGGATCAAGTTTAATAGCAACTAAAAGCCAGAAACCATTAAAAACCACGAAGGAAAATACTTAAAAGATCAATAATAGACAAACCAATAATGAATTTAATTTTGATCTATTTTCCGATCATTTGCAAGTAATAGTCAATATGTACTTTGACGTGCAGTATATAATGCAAAAGACAATTCTTTTCTTTAATTAGAGATTATATCGAAAAAATAAATAAAAAAAGAAGAAACAGATGAAGAAGTTGACATGGTAACCAAATATATTCAAACTGGAGTTTAGTTAGCCACTGCAATGCATGCAATTCATCAGAAAACTGAAAAATACCCCATTATTTTAAAATACAGAATTGTTAAAAGTGGAAGCTAAGCACTTGACGCCAACTTACAAAATCTAAAACAGAAAAATCTAAGAAGATTGTAAATAAGCTGAAAACGTTATTACTGGCATATACAAGAATAACTGAATGCTTTATCACTCACAAAAACAACAAATTATTTGATATAAAAGGTAACAACTAAATTAAAGGCGGCATTTCCAATCAGAAGCCAGGATGGCAGTTGAGCCACAAAATTATGAACAAATGTTTAATACGTTTGCTAAACGTGAAGAAAGTATTTAAACCATTTTCAAAAGTGGCAACTCAAGAATAATAAAATGAAATAAAAAAATTCTCTGATGCACCATATCGAATAGTTATACTCATCAAAAAATAGAATAAACTAGAGTTGAAAGCATAACAAATGAAGAAATAAATCGCAAGAAATATACATGCTTTGATTTAATTACAGGAAAATTACTTCAAGAACTACCAACCAAAAGAATAAAATACATGTTGTATATGATTAATACTTAGTGAAGATTATGTAACTGAAAGGGTTTCCTAGTACAAGAAGGTTTAACCGATAATATCTGAAATTAGTCGAGGGAGATTTGTACGCCAAACATTATACTTGCTATACGCAGTAGATATACCAAAACCTGTATTAATAACAACGGCTACATTTGCAGTCAATACATCTCTTTTGTCTTCTCATCCTGCAACTAATACTAGGAACATGCAATATAAAACAGATAATAGTCAAGAAAATAGAAAATGAAAGCCAATGAAATACATCAATTCAAGTAACTTTCACATTGAAAAAGATAACTGCTTTCCGGTATCATAAGGCAAATAAATGAAACACGTAGAACATGCGAGATATATGGTATGCACGTAGATCGACGAAGAACTTGGGAAAAACACACAAAAAGTTAAAACAAATATGTTAGATAACAGATAGATAATTACAACAACGGGACATATATTTTTGAATTATAAAGTAGTAATAGAACCCATCTCTCGGGGGAGCCTGTAACCCCTAGAGGTCGCGTCCCCAGGTGGCGGATAGGGGAAAGCTCTGCAGATATGCAGGGCAGGAGGAAAATAAAATACCTCCTGCGGACCAACAGGCTGGGCAGCGTCTGTTCCCACATTGGGCGGCTGCCAACAGCGTCTGTACCCAGATTGGGCGGCTGAATAAAACTCGCCAACACGTATTTAGCAAGCGCAGCGTTTTAATTGCTGAATTCCCCCCTAAAACTTGATATGGAAATGGCGATTTTTAAAACTCAAATACCCCAGGTGGGTAGAATCCAAAATAATCCACAATCCCACATCGATAAGTTCAACCCCAAACCTAAGAAGATGAACATCTGTACCCTAAACGTAGTAAGATCATTACATTTCGAAGACAAAATAGCACTACTAGAAGAAAAAATAAAAGATATTAAATGGGACTTCATAGGCCTCAGCGAAATAAGAAGGAAAGGAGAAGTTCTGAAGTTAAAATCTGGGAAGCTACTATTCCACAAAGATGAACATGACAATAGCAGAAATGGTGTTGGAATACTCATACACAATAAATGAATCAAGTGCGTTAATTCAATGGTAGGAATATTATCTAGAGTGGCATATATTACTATTAAAATTACACAGAGGTACTCCTTGAAGATAATCCAAATACACGCTCCTACCTCAACCCATCCCGATTTAGAAGTGGAAGAATTCTATGAAGACATAGAGAGAGCACTGCAACAAGACAAAACGTACTACACATTACTAATAGGATACTTTAACATAAAACCAGGAAAACAGCAAATAGGAGAAACAAGTATTGGGAAACATGGACTTGGAAATAGAAATGAAAGGGACAACCACTTGTCAATTTCTTAGAACGAGACGGTCTAAAAGCATAGAAAATGGACGTGGGATAGTCCCGATGGGATTACCAAGAACGAAATAGATTTTATTATTACAAAAAAAAAGAAATACAGTAACGGTACTCAATAAAATACAGATTAGTGACCATAGATTGGTACGAACACGAATTAGGATAAATACGAAACTAGAAAGAAAGAAGTTGATTTCCCCAAAATTTAAAACTATACCTATCGAATTGCTGTCTTCAAAGAAAGAAACCTATAGAACTAAATTACACACGGCAATTGAGAACAACCCTATGAATGAAAATGCTAACGTGGATGAACTGAATAACAATACAAACGGCAAAAAGTACTCTTGAAAATATGCCCATAAGAAAGAACTCCAGTAAATTAATGGAAGATACAAAAGATTTAATGGCAAACAGAAACAAGGCAAGGAATAATATAACAACTGAAGAACTTAAAAAAATGAACAAAGAAATAAGAAAGAAATAAGAGCGGATATAGCAGCACACAACGAAAAAATGATCAAGGACACAATAGAAGCAAATAAGGGCCCAAAAGTCATCAGAAATAAAACCAAAATAGGAAACACTGAAATGGTTTACCTAGAGGACGAAACAGAGAAAACAATAAAAAATAGAGAAGAAATCTTAAGATACATAGAAACATTTTGTTCGGACTTGTACTCTTCCAAAATACAACAACCAATTGTTAGCCCTAGAGATAGACGGGCCGCTCTCACTCGTCATTACACAGAAGATATTCCATCAATATCAAAATACGAAATAAAGACCGCGCTAAAAGAGATGAAAAATAATAAAGCTGCAGGACCCGACAACATAGTAATCGAAATGATTAAAGACGCAGGAACACCAATCTTAAACTGCCTAGAGACACTGTTCAATCATTGTTTGGACACTGGAAAAACACCAGAACAATGTAAGACCGCGAAGATAATCCTAATATATAAAAAAGGGAATAAACACGATTTAAAAAACTACCGTCCTATTTCGTTATTGCCACATATATAAGCTTATGACAAGAATCATAACGAACAAAATTGCAAACAAACTGGATACTTTCCAACCACCGGAGCAAGCAGGATTCCGCCAGGGATATAGCACCCCAGATCACATCCATACTATAAAACAAGTGATGGAAAAATCATACGAGTATAACATGCCTCTCTATATGGCCTTCGTAGATTTCGAGAAGGCATTTGATGCAATAGAAATATGGGCTCTGGTTAATGCATTGAAGCGATGCAGAATTGATCATAGGTATATACAACTAATTAAAGAACTTTACGAAAACTCTACTATAACAATACACACGTTTGATAAAACCAACCCAATTAAAATTAAAAGAGGCATTAGGCAAGGGGACACCGTCTCCCCAAAATTGTTTACAAACTTACTAGAAGATGTTTTTAAAACCCTAGATTGGGAAGCAAAAGGTTTAGACATAAATGGTGAATATTTATCACAATTGAGATTTGCTGACGACATAATACTATTATCAAATAATATGGCCGAGTTACAAGATTTAGTCATAGATTTAAACCAAGCTGCGATGAAAGTAGGACTTAAAATGAATATAGAGAAAACTAAGATAATGTCCAACTGTAACGACGCAGTACTTATACAATTATCAGACAAAGTAATAGTATATATATAGCCAAAAGCTAACTACAACAGACGCTCCCCAAATAACCGAAATAAATAGAAGAACAAGACTCGCTTGGGCAGCGTAGGGAAAGCTAAGAGACGCATTTAAGTCATCATACCCTCAACATTTAAAAACAAAGTTATTTAATCAATGCGTACTTCCCATACTTACCTACGCATCCGAAACCTGGAGTTTCACTGAAACTAACCTGGAAAAAATAAAAGTAACGCAGAGGCACATGAAAAGATCAATGTTGGGAGTTAGACTAAGAGACAGGAAAACAAATATCTGTCTTAGAAATAAAACACAAATAGAAGATGTGGTAACTCGTATCGCCAAATTAAAGTGGCAATGGGCTGGACACCTAATGAGAAGAGAGGACAATGGATGGAGCAGGAAGATCACAGAATGGAGACCGAGGACTGGTAGAAGATCTCGAGGTAGACCACGTGCAAGATGGAGAGACGATATTGAGAGCACAGCAGGGAAACAGTGGACGGGACTTACTTTCAATAGAATAAAATGGCAACAGCTAGGAGAGGCGTTTGTCCAAAAATGGAATAATTTACGCTGAATAATGGTGATGATGATGATGAATAGAACCCATCTTAAGCTACGGGATACATCTTTGGGAATTAGTCAGCAACAGCAATACTGCAATTATCCAAAGGTTTCAAAACAAAATATTAATTCTTAATTAAGTAACACATTAATTGAAGTCTTCCCCACAAGTCAACTTGTATACGTACCACAAGAAGAACTTATTATCCAATTTGATTAGATTAGCGAGAATTTAATTATTAAATTTTTTTAACGACCCATAATATCCATATTTGCAACATGTCCCCCCCTCTTGCAAGGTCAACACCTTCGTGAAGCAACCAGCAGAGATAGGGCACTCTTTTACCCTTGGGTTGAAAAATCGGCCTTTAAAACGGATCAACCATATATAAAGATCAATGGCGTAAGTATGCAGAAAGCAAGTGGAAACTACTGCATTAAAGATCTGTATGCACATCCTTAATAATACTATCATTATAATAACTTCATGACAACCTTCAGATCTGAATTTTCCAGAGCTTCAAGTACCCAATCCAGGGAGAACAGTTGTGAGCAGAATTATGAAATTAGTAGCAGTGTAAGAATTAAAACATGGAACGTAAACAGTTTATTTACACCAGGAAAACTGCACAATACTGTACTAGAACTTATGTCAGGTGGGGAAGGAATGGTAACTGTATCACAAGCAATAGTATAATATATTACTCGGGCAACAACGATCTGTCGCGCAGATATGGAGTAGGAGTCATCCTGAACAAGAAAAGAGCGGCGGCAGTTACAAACTTCACATTGCTCTTAGTCAGAGTGATGATGTTATAGCTGAAAACAAATAATGGCAAAATAAATGTCATACAAATCTACGCGCCAGCTGTCTGATAAAGTAAATGAAGAATGCGAACAATTTTATGCACTGTTGGAAGAGATCTTCAGAAGCATTAAACAAAAATATGTTACAATTGTCAGGGAGATTTTAATGCGAAAATTGAAAATTCCAAAGTTGAAAATATGCTAAAGATTTGATTTCAGAAATCGCAAAGCTATGAGATATCCTTTTGACAAGGCAAAAATCTTATGGTTGCAAATACGCTCTTTAAACTACCGGTTAGTAGAGTATATACATGGAAGCCCCCAACTGATAAACCAGGAAAAATAGTTAGAAATCAAATAGATTATATGCTTTTCAATAACGGCTACAGAAATGTCAATAAATCTACAAAAACATATCCTGATGTTGACATTCATAGCAAGTATAACTCCTAATAGCAAAGGTTACGGCGAGGATAAAGAAGCTAGTGAGACGCCAAAACAACTATATATGTAGATACTAAATATTTAAAAGAACCCAGACGCATGGTATAGTTCAAGAAATAATAATAGAGGGATAAAGGGAAAAAGGAATAGAATATCTGATCTGAAAAACCTTAGACTGTTTTAATTACAGCAATATTAAATTATTTCAATCTGTTGTGGGCGAACGACGTATAGCATTCATGATATCCACAACCTCCCGTTAGGAGATGGACCATAAGAAGTGATGGGCACGTGAGTTCGTGTCGGAAACTTATTTTTAAAACAGCATTTTTGTGATTGTGATGCAGCCGCTATTTTGTACACATTTCGGAGTAGGTCATTACGTAAGAAAATCATAATATTGTGGGTACATAATTTTCGACAAGCTGGTTCAGAATTAAAACGAAAATCGCCCGGTAGACACACACAATATCACAAGCGAGACATCGCCATAATATTCCGCCACTAGATATGCTCTCGCCTGGGAATATCTGACCGGAGTACCCAAGGCGAATTCTATACTGCGGTCTCATGTTCTATCCATACAAACTAATAGTGATCCAAGAACTTAAAGAATATGACTGGTATGCTAATGCTGTTGTGAGGAATCCCATTTTATTTATCGGGCTACGTTAATAAAAGTATTAAAGCCCTACAAAACCTTCGAAAATTTCATGAAGGGCAGCGTGTAATTATTTAGAGTGTTGATACGGAATTTGCGTGATAGGGCCACAGTGCTTTTTTGAGAAAACAAGACGAACGGTAACTGTCACATCTACCCGCTGATGTTGCGATGTTACACAATTTTCTGGAGCTCAACCTTAACGAACATGGGACTGTAGCACTGTGGTTCGAACAAGATTAGGTTACCTCACACACGACAAGAATTTCTCGAAAAACTGAGACTAATGTTTCCAATTCACCCCATCTCATTACATGGTAACATTTTGTGATCGACCAGTCTGTAGGGTCACCTGAAGGTTGATACTTTTCAACGCAGATCGCGGACTATAGAGAAATTAAAGTCAGTTAAGTAAAAGCGTGTTCGGGTTAATGTAAAAAAAAAATTATTTAAAAACATTTTCAAATACATAGATACGTTGCACTCCACCAAAACAAAGATGCTATTGTATCAATAACGTGCCCAGTCACCACCGGCGTCGATAATTGCGTTGCATCTTCGAGACATGCTTTAGATGGAATTGATAACGTATTCATCCGACAAGGAACTCTAAATGCAACGAATTTCTCGTATTAGCTGTTTCAAAGTGAACACTTTTCCTCCACGAAACTTGAGTTTGATTTATGCCCGCACATTCTCAATTTGATTTAAATCGGAGGGCTGCGACGGCTAATCAAGTGTAACGATGCTAAGGTTGCTGCAATGTTTGAGGGGGGAGGGTCGTTGTCCTCCTGCAGGATCCAGTCCTCGTTTCTCTTGACAAATCAACGTTCAGCAGTCGGTAACAAATATTTTTTATAGATCTCGAGCATTTCGGATTATTTAGGTTGTACGTAAACAAATACAACGCTTTGAAGCTCAGTTTTGTGAAGCAGTCCCAAAGATGCACTTTTGCTGGGGGGGTCCGCTGTACTAACCTTTTAGTTGAGATTAATTAAGCTCGTGGGATAATAACATATCCCGAAACAGAAGCTTTGTCCGTAAAAATTACATTGCTCCAATCTCGGGCGATATTGTCCTTTGCTTAAGCGAGTCGCTTTGTCACCTGGTTTTCACCTAACAAAGGTTTCTTCACTGGACTACGGCATTTGACGTCATGCGCACGAAGATGGGTTGGGATATGTATGATATATTTAGACCTTTTGTTTCAGTTTTGTTGCTCCTTGACGCAAGAAGCCTGGCTTCGACAAAGTTCACGATCTGTTTTCAACTTTAGGGGACACTTTGTCTATAGAGCCACGTTCCGCAAGTTATCTACTGCAACCACTTTCTGACGAATGTTTTCGACTTGTTCATGTTTAAGGTGGGTATAAAGGAACAAAACCACGGCAAACAATATGCAATTTTAAAGGAAAACTGCAGGAGTGTATCTCTCCTGCGGGCAAATATTTAGACGATATTACCTTCAAAATTGGTTGATGACTAAATGGCAAGCATTGTTCCGTATGCTGGTCTAATAAACATTAAGCAGAGTCTATGTTGTTCTTTTCATTGCTACTGCGAATAGAGAATATCCGGATCCTGTATCAAAAATTCGTTATGGGTTTGAGTACCATCTCCAGTAATAAAACTATTTTGGGACGAATACGTTAGTTAATAAACAATTGTCGCATTTGAAGTGAGAACCTAATGGAGATCTAAGAATATTCACATCAATCTACGAAAGTCAATATTTAATGTAAATTTTGATCCGACGAAATCGTAAACATGTGTTAAGTACAACTACCAATAAAAAAAGATAATTTCGAGATCAACGACCAAAAAGCATGCAGCAAAGCACGCCGCGCGAAATGCGGAAAACATACACCTCCTGACTGCTGCCAATCCGATCTAATGAACCGCGCCGCACAGGCAACAATAGCAAGAGGACGAAAATAAATTATGCACGCGTGCCTGTCAATCTACTCGTTAGCGCCTTACCGTTGGCCTGCGTGCGGACAAGGCGAAGGCGAGGCTGCCGCGTTAAAATAAATTTCGCAATGAATAGGCGGCCGTAACGAACCGCACTTTGTGAACAGCAGTGCGCATTAATTTGGCGAATTCGTGAAAGGCGGCCGGACTGCGCGGCTCCAATTAAGATCGCAGCCGTCCTACCGCCTGCGTGAAAATTTTATGAATGGAATGGCCGGCGCAACGAGAACAGTTTTGATATCCGCAGGAATGCGGGCTATGCGAGAAATATTTTGAGAGCAGCCCGGACGCGGAGGAATTTCATTTGAGAGTGCATTCAACTTTTCATTAGCTGGGGAAGATGAAAACGCCATGTCAAGCCTCCTTTCTTCGGTTAATTATTATACGTTTCATAAGCTTTCTGCTAAAAAAATAAATTTTATTTTGTTTTTCTTTGTCTACCTACATTCTACTACCTCGCTTCTAAAAGAAAGTTTGAAAATTCATTTTTAGTAATAACGAGAACGGTATAATACCGTAAAGGAAACTTTATACAGCGGTGCGATGAAATTAGAATAAAAACATGACATATGTGAGTAAACGAATTTTCGAAATCGTAACGGTCATATGAAAGGAACTGACCTAAGATGTGTGTATGCCAAGTTTGAAGTGAATCCGTTGAATAGGACGGAAGTTATAGTGTCTCCAGACACACAGACAGATAGACAGAATGACAATCTCATTAACTTTCTATAAGCTCCGATATAGAAAGTTAATAAGAAAAGCACATGTGGGAGAAAAAAATTCAAATATGTTATAGGGTTCATTCTAAATTGGAGGAATGGCAGAAATAAGTCATAGACCTAACTTTAAGCTTTCAAAAGTCGTAAGTCTCTTACCGACTATAATTTCGTGCAGCTAAATCAGAAATTTTTTTCGGCTGTATTGTGAGAAACTCAAAAGATCGCCTTATACTCATGAACAATTCCTTATTACGCAACGATTGTCGTTAAAATTCCAAGAAAATCTCAGATAGAAATTATTGCGTGATGCAGCTACAAAAAGCACTAAGCTTACGACATAGTCAAGAAATTTAGGAAACTTGGTCACCGAGAGAAGTTAATTGCTGAGGGGACAAGGAATTTGATCGCAAAAGAAGTAATGAATTAATGAATTAAAAAAGATCTACCACGATTTCAAGCGGAGCATGACTAACCTGGCAACAGAAATGGACGTGGCGAGATCGACGCTTAGTTTAGCAGTGCAATAAGTGTTGACTGACAAAAACAAGATGGACGAGAAGTTAAAGGCCCAAGCACTGCTAAACGACATCAAAAATAATAGCGCTGGCTTCCTGGCGTTCTTTTGGAACGAAAAGAACTTCATCCAGGACATAATTAACCGTTGGATCCTTCCAAAATGCCCCAGAAAAACCTATTGTTGTGTATACAAAGCTTCTGGCCTCTGTGATGCTGAGAAATGAAGAGGTTGTTATGGCGTCCCAGTTCTATGAGAAAGACTTGAAGGAAAGGAACGCCTAGGCGTAGCTATCACAATTTGTATTATTATTGGTCCCCTTGTCACCATCCTCAAACCCTGTTTGGACTCCCCTTGACTACTAAATATGGGGCATAGTAGTCGAAGAAAAGGTCTATGAGAGGTATCATAACACCAAGGAATGCTTAAGGGCCTCTATCAAAGAGGCAATGACATATATGAACAAAGAGGAAATTGTATTGACCTGCAGCAGGTGTAGGTCTCAACTCGAGAAAGTCATATCTGTTGATGGGGCTACATTAAATAATATAATCCTCAATATTGTTTACTTTATAGTGCTACGTGCCATGTAAATAAATTGAATTTCTATTGCATTTCAATAATATTTTCATTGTCTATTCATTTAGTCGCCTAATGCAGATGATTCTGTAAAAAAATCTATGATGATATTGAGGAGCGCAAACGTATTAATAATAAAACGTAAGTCAAAAATAAACAGAAAATTTTAAACTCCTTAAAAGCTCTAAGATGCACAATACTATTGCTGTAAGGCAGCGACCAACTTCTCAGAAAATTCCTTGCAGGTTAATTAGCAATCGCATCATTATGAAATTAAAAATTTAGAATTTATAGCCGCATTAGAACACATTTATCTGGGTTAGCAGAGGCAAAAAATATTTTTTCCTAAATTAGTTTTTGGAAAGTTATTGACTACCCAAGAAAAAGTAAATAAAACGTTTCAACAATTGCAATGCATACAAAAGGCTTTTTAAAGCCTAAAATAAAAATGGTTCTGGGTAGATAGTCAGATTCTCCAGAAAATAACAATATTTAAAAATCGTCCTAAGCAAGTTAAAGAAATCTAAGATTAAGCTAGAACTAAATAAGCACAAGTTCCACCAAGTTAACAGACAAAGTTAACAAAACAATTTTGAGACTACTACAATGTAGAAGTTTTGTTTATGATGTTTCGAATAAGCAAAGAAACTGTCCAACCTACAAATAAAATAACAACATTTTATGTTTATGATAGTCGCGAGTTAACTGTGATTGGAACCGGACGTGTTATCGGTGCGGCCAGTGAACCACGAGCGATAATTTAACATAATATTTTCCAGCGAATTATTCTCACAATACCAGTTGTTCTACTTAAAATTAATAACTAAGTTCCTTAAGCTATATAGGGCCCCTCGGAAGAGTTCCAGGACTAATTAAAAATATGTCTAACACTAATAAACGCCATAGCAGCAGATAACCAGCAGATAACAGTAAAAGATATATGTTTGAATACAGCACATTAATCGAAGCCAACAAATATTATATCCCGCCAAATACAAGCAGTCCGAAATTAATTTACAAAGGGTGTAATGCAACACTACCAACAAACACAGAAGCTGAATCTCACGATGAAGCAAATAAGGATAAAATCCCCCAAATCTACTTACACGAAGGTGACAACTTTCAAAAAGTAATAGAAGATATTAAAAAACTAGCAACAACAGATTTTACCACCGCATACAAGGGAAAATTCCTTAGAATAAACCTAACTAGCACAGATGATTACCGAAAACTTACAAACTTCTATGATAAAAATAACTTAAAATACCACACATTCCATGATCCCATGATCATCAGTCGTGATGCGTAGCATTCCCCCCTCACTGAGCGAAGAAAAAATAAAAAAGAAATTACAAACACTTAAATACCTAATCACAAAAGTCACCAGGCTGTACAATAAAGACGAAATACCGATCTCAATTTGTGCGCTCGAATTCGAGAAAACAGATAACACCAACGAAATATTTAATCTCACCAGGTTTATGAATTACATAGTATCAATTGAGCCCAGAAAAAGATCTCAGGACATACCACAGTGCAAGCTCTGTTAACGATACGGGCACACACGCAACTATTGCAAATTAGAACCACGATGCGTTAAATGTTTAGGATTACACCTATATACAGGCTGTCCCAAAAGACCAAATGAAAAACCCAAATGCGTAAATTGCGGAGGTCACCCCGCAAATTACAGAGGCTGTGATCATTTTAAGCAAACACAAAGCAGACAAATTACACATAACGCACCAACACGACAATCAAGAACCAACACGAAACCAGCATTTGTAGGTGGAAGAACGAGTTACTCGGAAGTAACTCAGCAACAAAACACTAACTTTCCTAAAAACCCAGAAAACTCAACAGACCTCGTAACAACGATTATTAACGCGATTCTAGATATACTCAAACCCCATTTACATAAACTTTTACCACTTATCGTACCACTACTGACAGGCGCTACAAATGGCGACACAAATTACATTTAATAATTTTACTTTAATGAACTGGAATGCTGATGGCATCAAAAGACAGCGCAGTATATTTATTGCTTTTTTAGCACGACACAACATAGACATAGCCTGCGTATCAGAAACACACCTAATTAACACAGAAAACTTTAAAATCCCAGGTTATAACATTTTCAGGAATGATCGAACAGGTATGATATCTTCGGGAGGGGTAGCAATTATAGCAAAACGTAAACTGGAAATCCGAGAAATATATCTAGATGACCTCAATAGCCTAGAAGCAGTTACTGTGATAGATAAAACTGGGAATAACTCCAAGATAAAAATAGCATGCATATACAAACAACCAAATCGGAGACTGGATGAAAATGATCTTCAATCTATTTTTAATTACAATCAACCAACAATGGCTATTGGAGATTTTAACTGCAAGAACACCTTTTGGGGCTGCAAAACTACCAACCCGAATGGAACAAGGTTAAACAACTACAGCACAACGCATACAATTCAAATAGCAGTCCCATATACTACCCATACAGGACAGATCGACTCCCAGATATACTAGATATTGTGCTACTTAAGAATGTTACAAGACCAATCTATCAAAATGTAATGACAGAGTTGGATTCCGATCACCTGCCAGTCGTAATGTCCTTCAATATACCATACGACAAGAAGTCCCATTACCGAAACTCATCAATGGTAAAGTGGATTGGCAAACCTTCTAAAACTTATTGAGCGACCACATCAAATGTCCTAGCCAAATCCACACAACACAACAAATTGATGAAGTAATAAGCAACCTCCTACAAGCAACAAAAGAATCCATTAAGGCAGCGACAATCAGCACTAACACAAGAAGACCAAATAACTACCAGTACCCACCGCTGGAAATTCTACAATTAATAAAAGAAAAGCATAGAATTCGAAGACTTTGGCAAAATATTCGACAGCAGCAATATAAAATGCAATTACATAGATTAATACGCAGAGTAAAAACAGAACTGGATGAATACAGATTTAACTCATATCAACGTTACATCCTGGAGTTACAACCTAATGACCCTACAATGTGGCAAGCTACAAAGAAAATTCTTCGACAACCCCAGATAATTGGACCGCTAAAAGATGGAAACACAACCTTTACAACAGATGAAGAAATCTGAAATATATTTGCGGACCATTTTGAAGCTGTATTTACTCCAGCACCAAATAATGATAATGCTTTTGATGAGGAAGTAAGGCAATATCTCCAACAATACGAATCAAATACAAGTGGTGAATTCAAACCAACATCGCCCAGAGAGGTTAAAAGATTAGCTAAAAAACTTAACGTGAAAAAAGCCCCAGGAAGCGACCTCATACCAAACATAACAATTAAAAACTTCACAACTAAAGTACATGCCTACTTAGCCACAGTTTTCAATGCCTGCATGCGACTTGGTTACTTCCCTGCTGCCTGGAGGCATGCAACAATACTTGTATTTCACAAACCTGAAAGAAATCGGCACTCTCCAACGAGCTATCGACCAATTAGCCTGCTCTCAACTTTATCCAAATTGTTAGAAAAAATAATGAACAGGCGCCTACTTCAAAACCTACACTTGCTTAATACACTCCCTCCATTCCAATTTGGATTTAGATCCAAACACTCAACGAATTGTGCATCAGCTACAACGAATTGTGGAATACATAGAAAAAGGCTACGAAAATAAAGCTTATACTACAGTAGCATTCCTGTATATAGCTAAGGCTTTCGACAGGGTCTGGATAGAAGGTCTACTTTATAAACTACAGCGCCTCCACATACCAGATTACTTGATACATATTATTCGATCATTTCTCACACACCGCACCTTCTCCGTTAAAATCAATTACACATACTCAACAGTTAGACCTATCCATGCTGGCGTCCCACAGGGATCCATATTGAGCCCAACACTATTTAATATCTACGTCCATAATATACCTCAAATAGACAATGCAGCCGTTGCTATGTACGCAGATGATACTGCGCTACTGACCCAGAGCAGCGAACTGTTGGAAGCATCAAATGAACTACAATCCAGCCTAAATACAATATCAAGCTGGATGGGAAAATGACCTTAACTCAACCAAATGTCAAGTGTTTACTTTACGACGTCTCAGAAATATACCCAACATTCAAATAAATAACGAAGAAATTCCATGGAACATGCAAAATAGCCCAGTTAAGTATCTAGGGGTATACTTAGACCAACGACTAACCTGGGGTTTCCATATTAACCACAAATTGAATGAAAGCTACACTAGATTAGCCCTACTATACCCACTGATAAACAGAAAAAGTTCTCTACACATAGACTGTACAATGCTAATCTATAAATTAATAATTAGACCAATGGTAATGTATGCATGCTGTGTATGGGAATCTACTTCACCGACTCACATCAGCAAAATACAAACACTACAAAATAAGATTCTTCGAATAGCCATATGGTATATAAGGAACCGCCAACTACACGCTGAACTAAATATCCCAACCATAGAAGAGCACATTAAAAAATTAGCGGCAACCTTCTTTAAAAATTTAAACAACTGTGCAGGAGCAGCCCATTACGCACTAGGAATGAGACACATACATCAACGCTTGAAACGTAAACTGACGCAAGATCTCCTCTCAACCGACGATAGTAGTGATAATGAAGTGTAGTGTAGTGACAAAACCAAAATAATACAACTATGTTTATGATCAATTTTTTATTTTTTGCTCATTCGGTACTTTTTATTTTTCGTTATACTATAAAATTAAAACACCGTACATGTACTTTTAAATATTTCATTATATTATTATAAAATTGAAGAAATTGCAGAATAAGCTCTAATAAAAGTTTGGCTTTTTTGTACTTCTGGTACAAAGAAGGTAACAATAGCTCTTGGACTGATCGTAGAAGAAAAGATAAAAGCAAAACTAGACCTAGAAAAAACCATTTGATAACGGAGAATGACCAAAATCTAGTTAAATTAATGAAAGATATTGGCGTAAATTTCAATAACAGACGAACTATTCTAGGACTATGTAAGCAACATACAATCGTAATAAATATGAGAGAAATAAGTAAAGAGGAAAAAACAGGAAAAGAAGACAAGGCTACGTGTTATCACTACCAATATTTAAAGCGTTTATATAATCAGTAGAAGAAAATCAAAGGGGGTGTTACAGTATAAGGACAAAAATTACAATGCTCAGATGTATAAACGGAAAATGAGTAGGACTTGAGAAAGGGCCTAAGAAAATGAACAGTATTTTGCAAGATTAGAACATAAAAATAAACGCTAAAGAACCACAATCCTCGTCTGTGGAAAGACACTAACATACCGAACAAGAATTATACTCTATCATTGCATTATAGAAGAAGTAGGAGAAGCTGAGAATTAAAATAACAAAAAATGGAAGAGGCGACAAGGCAAAATACGTCAAGCTAAATTAACTTCCTTAAGAAAAGAACAACTACAAATATCGCATAATAACGTAACTGAAACAAAAAAATCTTCTGAAGGTATTTATCTGGAGGCTTCCACTTTACGGGAAGTAAATTTTGGATGATAGCAACAAATGAAAGAAAGAGGCCAAAAGCTATTGCAATATGGCGCTACGGACGGATGCTAGAGATAACTCGAATCAATAGAATAACAAATACAGAAATATTAGAAAGAGTAGGAGAAAGACGAATGCTAATGGAAGAGACAAAAAACAGACAAGATTTAATAATTGGCCACATCCTACCTCCCAAGGGACTTCTTAAAACATTTATAGAAGGAAGAATTGATGTAAAAGGCGCACTAGACAGAGCGCGAATTCAGTATATAACGCAAATCATAAAGAACTCAGTGCATTAGTTATAGTGAGTTACAAAGGGTTACAAAGACTAACCATGATATAATAATTTGTTGATATTTTGCTAGCGTTCTCAGGTCTTCTTTTTCTTCTTAATTTCAACTAGGCCATTGTTCTGCTTTATTCACTTGATGACGAGAAGGAACTTTAATCCATCATTTGGGTGGGCGTCCAGAAGGTTTCATCGTTCATTCCATCCTCGTTTCCTTTGTTTCGCCCAATGAGTCTTTAGAGTATATTCCAAAAGTGTTCAATAGAGTTTAGTTTGGGAAACCTTGATAGCCAGCCAAACATCTCCTGCTCATTAAGCAAACCTTATTATCTTCCTAAAAAATTAGACGTATAAATAAATAATTACACCCCGGCATAATTCGCGTGTGACAGTATATCTATCAAAAAGATGACAAGACGCCAGATTGCATCAGCATATCATTATTTAAAAAATTATCTTGTTCATGTTCCTTCTAAATGTGCATAAAACTTTTCGTAAACAACACGCAGTAGGACTACTTAGTGGTCAAAAAATAATATTTCTTATACCATATCATAAAGACGCCAGATGTGGTAGGTTACTATGTATGATATATAGCATCGATTTCAGATGAAACATACAGCTAGAGGCAGTTGTTCTCTTAAATTCTTTTGGATCCTTAATTTATATTTTAAATAAATGTCTCAATCTTAAGCTATCAGCAGATTACTACAGGTGTGTCGCAGGACATCATCCCCTGGCCGTTCTTTATTTATGCTATACATCTAAAAACACCGTTATGTCCACGATCGTTAAAGATACAGTCATTTTATCCATCCAATATACAGCGGAAGCTACCGCAGCATACTTGCAAAGCTATCTTGATTTACTGGTGGACTGGTTCAACATGTGGAGAGTTACAGTTAATAGCGATAAGTCAACAAAGATAACTTTCACTACCAAACCCACTCTATGTCTACAATTAATAATTAAATATCACCAAATACCTGTTATATAAATTACCTAGAAGACATATTTAAAGTCACAAGAAATGGATTGGCTAAATGGAAAGTGTTCAGAATCTTATTGACTAATAAAATACTTATATACAAAGGTACAAAATCCAATTTTAGGGATAAGCAATATAACAATGATTTGCACGTATCTTACTGCAGTACTGCAAGTGCTTATCACAAAACTCTGAAAGGACATCGAAACCCGCTAGTAGACCAACGTATTATCCAACCAGTATTTAGAAGGCCACATGACTTAGTCCATAACTAATAAATTCTGGGGTGTTAGTGGTGGCTGAATCCACCTCGAGAAAATTTTAATTTTCTCACATTGGATTATTACTACTTTATAATGTAAAGTGAGTTGTAAATTTCTACTTAAACAAATTTTAAAAACTAATAAACGAGTGCAGTTTGCACTCAATTTAATAAAGCTATTTAAATCGAGTTATTCGCTAAAAAAAACAACAAAAATATTTACGTAAGTGACAAATGAGAAAATTAACAGACATTTTAAAGCAGTTGGGTGCAAAATTAACTTTAAAAACTTATGGCAAAAATGCGGAACCAAAAGAGAAAAAATAGAGTTAAAGTGTTTAACAAATGTCACATTTTTGTTAATTATTAAAAAAGCATGATAGCTGTACCTTATACCAAACTAAGATGGAAAGTAACAATATTCAAACTATAATTAAACATCTAAAATTCGTGAACTTTGATGTAAAAAATATAGTTCATTCTTGCATATGAAGATAAATCAATTAAGAAATAATGTGCAAAGGCTAGGTGACAATGAAACTTTCAATGTGTATCTGACATATAAAATAAACATTTTTACAAATGTGTTATAAATTTAGCGAAGGTAGAAAAGAATACTTTCTCCAATTTATCATTTCACAACCCTATCGTTGCTCCCGCCGGCCGGTTTTTATGTTGATACTCGGGGAATTTTTAGGTTCAAAATATAATTTAGATAAGGTGCAGGAAATTACGGTGATGTTTTGCAAAAACTTCGTTTCAAATACGCTATTACTCGTAAAATTACTTTTTCTCTTATCTCGAAGTAGTTAAATTTACTGTTCGTTTGAAGCCTTGCCAACATAAATATATGTTAAAATTTTCTTCTTATTTTATAGCTTTCTTATAATTTAAGGCGATTTTAGGTCATTATAAGATATAAAAGAGACGATTTGCTATATATTAAAATAGTTTTTGTAAATGTTTCGTCATCAAATGCTGTATTTATTTATTAAATGTCATTGATTACAGAACTTGAACCGCAAGTTGACGTGAAGAGCTTGCACAGGACGGTTACAGAGCAAAAGCGACAAGATTAAGATTCGGGAGTCGATATATGTACATATAAAACAATCATCTTCCCTATTATGAACTCCAGATCGTCCACAACCCTTAAACCTTAAGGTCCATATTTGATGCCCCGTCGTTCGTGGACAACCACGGCTTCCACGGTAACGCGGATGTTCCAACTAGCCAGCAATTTATCTCCCTTAGTCCTCAAAATTTTCACTAATCACTCAAGGTCATGGCAACTCTACCGTCTGTGGCTCTTACAATGATGAGACTGATAGAGGTACTCGTACGTGGGTAGCACGGAAGCGTCTTATACGGCCAACCCCATCCACTCCAGGTCTAACCATAAGGACTGAGATTAGGGGCTCAATTAAGAAGCCTGTAATTCCGCAGATGAAGTCAACGTTAAAAATTAGAGAACGAAGTTCATAATGCTTACAGTTAATTCAGATTTATACACAAATTAAAAAATCGACCTTAAAAATCATTTTGAAAATTTTTAGTTAAGTATAAGTAAAATAAAATGCTGCAAGCATTTTAATATCAGTAATACATTAGCAGAATTGACTGTTTTCAATAGACATAAAATATCTTTATAAAAGCAAACAAAAATCGACGAGGAAAATTTCCAAGCTTTGACCAGCACCGGTTTATTCTTAGGAATTCCTTTAAACATCATCTACGCGTATTTTAGCACACACATTTGCATGTAAAATTCGAAGTTGAATCAACAAACAAAGTGCGAATTGGACGATTCCAAATTGCACCACAGTATGTAAATAACATTTGCACTTCATGTAAGGAATAATAGTAGAGATAATTATCAGCCCTTTTTTCAAAACTGTAGTGACAATACCGAAACATTTATTAGCATGCATCAAATTTATCTACGTCGTGTGGCTTAAAATAAACTACAAATTCAGCTACGTTGCATGCAGCAGTGCTAACGACGACGCTATTAAGCCTAATACGTAGAGAACAACTAATTTCAAAGCAAAACAAAATTGAATTTCCAGTACGCCTCCAAATATAACAGTGCCCGACTGTTTATTTTAGGAGTATTTGAATAGGAAATTAGTAATTTAAGTACGCCGAAACAATCTCGGTTCTACTGTCCAGAATATTCCAGGCCATATTTATTTAGTTGTTACTATCTTTCATACTTTAGATAAAGAAACCATCATTTTGTAAACATTTTTTGATTAAAATTTGCCGGTTAAAATCTCCTAAGAACTTTTTGTTCTCACTAAATGTTCTTTACTTTACATATTATTATTGATAAATTAATTTATATATCGTGCATCACTTACTGTGTAATAAAAATTTGTTCGCTTTTTGTGTATTTTAAAATCATATTATATAAAATCATATTCTACCTGTATCTAAGCTTTTTTTAATGCGCTATCAATAATCAAAAATATCGAATGCATAGCTCTATCTCATAAAGTGACGTCTAGAGATGGCAACAGCCTGATCAATAGACATAAAAGACACATAACTGTGCATCGTTCCGTGCTCAATAATACGAACAGGAAGGTAAGTCAAAATTTCAATAGTTTTGAACGATTGCCACACGAGCAAGTAATAAGTGATAGATTCAATCCATCTTAAACTGGCAAAGTCAACTGTTAATAATGAAATTTTGTTGTGCAAACGTGAAGCCACAACCATGTGTAATGGCAAAAAGAGACTTCCGTAAGTTGACAAACGTAGTTTCCGAAAATTGCCACTCATTTTGTAAAACATGACAGTAGAATTACAGAGGACTGCTGGTTTGAGAATTAAAATAATCGAATTTCATAATCGAGTAACTGTCCAAGAGCTAAAACATTTTGCTGTTAAAAAATATGTCACCTACAGTGGTGTAACGCTACTGACTATGGATGATTGGAAACTCGACATTTGAAAAGGCAAACTACCCTTTACCATGTGATAGTTTGGGTGTGGAGAATGATAGAAAACGGCACTTTTCCGAATACGTGGGGTTAAGAATGATATTTAAGTATCTTCACAGGAGTATTTATCATTGAATCGAATTGGTCCTCTTGTACAACTAAATAAAATCCAAATATACAAAAGTAGATAGACATTTTGCCTAACTTTTGTTTTAAAGGCAGAAGAACGAGTTGGTAATAACGACTGCCTGTATCAATATGTCACTTCTTCCTGTTATCAATCAGGACTTCTGACGGAAGTATTTTCGAAAAATAACATTATAGAAATGGATTGGACAGAGTCCTGACGCAAACCCTAGTAAACATTTTTAAGATAAATCAGAATACAGTCGTCGTTCTAGACCCTAACTAGTTCTTCAGAAAGATTGTCATTTCTCAAAGCGACGTTCCGACACTTAAGTGAAGTCCACAGAGCAGGCACTCTATATTTATGTCATTTACTGTTTCTTGTGACATAAGGTTAAGTTTCAAATAAATGTTCGGATACTTTAATTGGTTAATATAAATTAAAAACACAATAATAGAAAATGTTTCAAAAGTTACGAGTAAGGTGGTACATGGCTACACCATTTAAAGTAGTGAATACAAGTAGTAGTAACGGCTAATAAAAGTTTGTGATTATTCATTGTGATAGAATAGGTACATACAGTATTAAAAACATAAAATAATCAAAGTATTAAGTAAATAGATAGCTTTAGCCGCGGAAGAGTTTGAAGAATTTATACAAAAACTTAGAAACATAGTACGCAAATTTATTCCTCATACTTTTAATTCACTATAATTAAACAACATTTAATCTTTCCCTCTTAGAATGGACTTACTTAATTACGTAATTGTTTTTACATCAAGTATATCTAACAAACTACAAAAACTAACAACTGAACATAAAGAATAAGAATGTCGTACACCTATCTAAGACATTATTTTTAGCCTAAATCCGTGGTTCCTAATATGACGGTCACATCCCACAAGGAACAAGTGGATTTTTAAAGGACATTTCACCATCGCTTGTCCCAAGCCAACATGGAAAAAAGAAGGATCAGGGAGCAACATTTCAAAAAAGCATGGTTAGTGGCCCGGATGATAGCTCCTGTAAGAGGTAAAAACTATTAACGCCTCTAAGAACGGAAATGAATACCAAAATTAAATGAAACGTATAGGAGACGGAAGAATCAATAACAGGGAAGGCAAATTTCGATATTTGGACGACAACAACCAATATGAACAAATTAAATTAATTGATTCTCAAAACCAGACGCTGATGATGGTAAATATGAATCTGTCTTTTGTGCATCAACAGACAATCAAACAGTTGAATCAAAATAAAACTTTTTTTGAAAATCTCAGATTGGCAATAGAAGATATAAGAGATAGCATCGAAAAAATCCGGTTAGGAGACTTTAAAGCGTGCGTTGAAAAAAAAAGGATGAAACTGATGAACCCCACGGAAAAAACACATAAATAGCAATTAAGATAAATCAATGAACCTGTGTAAAGAGTAACAACTACAACTAATAAATAGCGCCTATAAACATAAAGACTTTACACGTATACATAGATACAGCCAACAAAAAGAAACTAAACTCAATAATCGACTAAATTGATGACTATATCATAATCCAACAAAAATCATTTGTAAAAACTTTGCACATAACAGTACAAAAAGGAGGTGAATGATCATTAGATCATCACCTGCCGATGGAAAATTTATATTTTCCATGCCCAGACAGAAGAAGAGGAAAATAAAGATGATAAAATGGAAGATATGTTAGTGACGAGCTTTAAAGAAGAGACCATCAAACTACGGTTAAATCAAAAACTACATGAAATGAAATATGAAAACACAAAATTATCTTACTACATTAAAATAGTTACGTATGGAGCAGCAAAGGAACCATTAGAATTGATTGAGAATGACAGACGAATAAGTAAGAATATACGGTGAGTAGGAAAAATAGAAAACGAGAAAAAAAGAAAAAGGGCATATTTAAAGTGGAAGCGCATAAATCCAAATAAATAAATTAAGAATGTGTAAAGATAAAGAGCACAACCAACAAATCAATAGCAATAGAAAAAAGAGTAAAATTGATAGAAAAAATAATGAAATACAAACGAATCTAGAGGGTACCATTGTACATAGGTATGAAAGTTTATGGGCAGCATTAAAAGAGGTAGTAAAACAGATAAGATAACACTAATAAGAGGGAAGAATATTACAGGGAACTGTTACAGTAAAACTGCATATAATACAAAGATAACGTAGAATTAAATAACATAAGAGAACTGATGAAATTTTAATAGATAATGTTAATAATTAGAAAGTTAAAAAATAATATAGCTAGTGCACCAGGAAATATAACCCCTGAAATGACAAAATGCGGCTCTAGAAAATTAAAGAAAATGATAACAGACCCATCTAATAGATGTATCACTGAATGAGGGACACCAGACAAATAGCAAATTGGATACACACACTAAAGGAATGTAAAAAATTATAAATGCATTGGATCTATAATAAACAGGGATGGTAGTGACAAATTATGAATCAAGAAAAGAATGACGTAAGTAGGAAAGCAATAAGTAGACTAAATAGTATTTGGTGGCATGAACATATAAAAAAAGAGAGAAAACTAAACATCTATAACACAATAATTCAAAAATGTCTCACTAAATGGACAAAAAACGATAAGCAACGGTTAATCACTATGGAAATGGACGCACATCGTAGATCCTGCAAATTTCTAAAAAGAATAGAATCAGAAGTAAACAAATATAAGTGAACATCAGAGTAGAGCAAACAATTATGGACAAAGTAGAAAAGAAACAGTAATCTGATACGGTTAAAAAATTAGAATACATGAAGACAGATCACTTAAGACTGCATGGAATTGAAGCCTCCAGAAAGAAAAAAGGGAAGAAGATCAACAAACAAATCGAAGTAATAATATTTGATAGGCTATAAGCGAACGTAATTTAGAGGAAAATATATGCGTGGACAAAAAAATAGAGGAAATCTAGAAAACGCATTTCGACGACGGACACTGTCATCATTTATGTATATAATTCGAGAATGTGCTACTAACTGTGATTTTTTTTGAATTTCTTATAGTTTTGGAAGCCTCATATATAGTATATAAATATATAGTAACATGCACATTTCTAAAATTAAAATCAGAATGTATTCGGTAGTCGGCTGTAAAAATAGAGAGGGATAGTATGCTAAAAGAGAGGGGAGGTGAGAGCATATATGTTTAGTTAACCAGAGAGTGCATAAGCATAGAAAAGCGAGGAAACTTTTATTCCACCCCTCCGCCTTCTTTTAGCTATACAAAATATATAAAAAATTTTTGCTTTATATGTGAATGTAGCAAGAAATCTGTGAAAAAGTCTAAAGCACAATTATACTTTTGTATGAAAAAAAAGATTGTCAGCCCCAAGAAAATTAGCGTTAGCTGACGAGCTATTCTCGCATATTCTCACTAAATACACACAATAAAGTTAGACACTGAATAATTAGATTATTCACATCATTACTTATTTAACTTTATCAAGCGTGGAGTATTTTCATTAACAAAAACAGCATTTGTCAATTTTTAGCATAGCAATCTTTCATTTTAATTAAAAAAGTACTAGAATAGTCCATTCTATTGTAAACTTTGAACCAATTGGTAAACGCGAGGTAACGCAATGTGCCAGATGTTAACGACATGATCACATTAAGAATTTCCGTAGCGGAAATCCGCAATGCGTGAAACGCGCTAATAACCATGAAACTTCTCAATATATACGAAAAGTAAAATGCATTAACTTTAATGCACCTACTTCGAAGCTGAGCTAAACAAATGGAACAGGTGGGAACCTTGCTAAATCTTTTGACTATTGTCGTCATAACCCTTGGCCCTACTGCCGGGTGGAATGCCAATATCCTGGCAAACCATAAAGATAAACTAACAGCATTCCGTACAAACCAATCCATTGGCATCATGTTAATAGCAGAATTTCATTACACAGACAGGAGTTATCTAAAGATCCTAGCCTACACCATTTATGCCACACAACATCCAGATGTCACCGCACATGCTGGCTCAGCAATTATAATTAAAAACAAAATCAAACACCACGAGCTACTTAAATACAACCCACATTATCTACAACCTACTACAATTAAGATTGAAAATGAAAAATTAAAAAATATATTAGCAGCCTATTGACGAGATTGAAAAATACTTTGAAACATTAGGTAACAGATTTAACTCGGTCGGAGACTACATTGCCAAATACGATTATTGGCGATCCAGAGTGGCAACCACCAAAGGCAGAGAATCCATAGGTGAGCCAACCTACTGGCCTTCAGACATGTCCATCCAAACTAATGCAAAGTTGAGCCTTGTTTAAATTTGTCTTCTGATCACTCACCAATAATTTTGACATTTTCTACTTAGGTATTCTGTTACTCTCAGCAGCAAATTCGCGAACTGGGATCACTACGGAAAAATAGTAAATGAATGATAAACATTTGGTATATCTATAATAACAGCAGTGGAACACTTAACAGAATAATCGAATAAGCAGCCTAGAAAACAACACCAAAGAAAATACTAAAACATAGACAACATAGAACCAACAAAATTGAAAACTCCCAAAGCTTCGACTAACAGTTAAAACACAAAATCTTTCAGCTGATAAGCACAAATGCAAAAATGAAACGAGGCACAGAACAATAGCTGGACAAGTACCCAAAGGATACAATTGACAGTGTTCATATCAGATTTGAATCCAAGTAAAGTGGGTGGTAACGATTTAATCACCGGAAAAGAGCAACCAAAGAGAGGCTTCAAATCCATTACCGAATTATTCAACGCCGTGATAAGACTACAATACTTTTCCGAGCAGTCGAAGGTTGCAAGAATCATATCGGTACTCAAAGCCGGACAAACCAAGCGATGCGCTATCTTTTTAAACCAATTAACTTATACCAATATATCAGAGGTTTTTGAAAATCTATTTTTACAGAAACTAATGTATATAGTCCTTGAGAATAACATCATTTCGAACCATCAATTTGGCTTTCGCAAACAGCACACCGCAATTGAACAAATCTATACACTTTGAAAATAAGAGATGTTCAGCCGTATTCATTGACGTCGTACAGACCTTTGATAAGCTTTGCCACAAAAGTCTGTTATTCAAAATTGAAAAGCTGCTATCGCCAGACTACTGTGCGGTATTTAAATCCTACCTCACCAATAGACACTTTCTCGTTAAGTACACGGATTCTTTTACCTCTTTATTCCCAATCAAAGCTGGTGTCCCCAAAGAAAGCATGTTAGGCCCGCTCCTACTGCATACTGGTGATCTACCTACCTCATCAGGGACTCTAGTCGCTACTTTCGCTGATGACGCAGCAATACTTTCAACGTATTTTGATCCAACTATGGCATCTGATTATGCACAAACTTGTTTGCACAACTCAAAAATATAGTTTAAAAATGGCGTATTTGCGTAAACCAAATCAGACCACGTAACTTTTACAACAAGAAAAAGCACTTGCCCACTTGTTAAACCTGTTAAATAACAGACAAACGCCACAAGATGACAATACTTAGGTATGCATATTTAGAGAGGTGTCTTACGCGGGAAAAACATATTTCCACTAAAATAAAGCAGCTGAGTTTAAATATATGGTAAATGTACTGGTTGATTGGTTGTAAATCAAAGCTGTCTTTGGAGACTAAAATATTATTCGTATGGAATACAACTATGGGGAACTGCAAGCAGGTCAAACATCAATGTTATTACAAGATTAGACATCTAATGGTTCGTTCCGAACGAGGTCATACGTCAAGACCTAGGTGTTACAACGTTAAACGAGAAGATACAAAAGTGCAGTGTTCGGTATCGTGATAGAATAAGTACTCATCTTAATTCGTTGGCCAAGGGTCTATTAAATTCTGTCGGTGAAGGACTTAGACTCGACAGATTTAAGCCAATGAACCTACCAAATCGTTTTGTATAAGATGTACTGTAGTGTTTAAGTTATCTGTTCATTACCAAACCTGTTTTCATATACCAATATAAGGGACTTTTCGAAGAAATATTTTCTATATGACTTATACAAAATGTCAAAGCAATTAGTAAATGTCACAGAATGACAGATTATAAACCTATAAATAGAAAAAAAATTCCTATATCGTCTTGGCTACTTAAAATACTTTCATACTTTTATTTTATCTTTTATGGATACCATGTTTTTTGGAAGCTTGTGTATGGGCTTTTAAATTTTCTCCACATGAATAGAAGTAAACGTTTAGAATAAGAATTATATCATAGGGGAGGATGTTTAGGTATAGTGTAGCCAAATAAAGATTGGAAACCATTGATCTAAAATTTTTATCAGTAGTTTGGTAATTAAAGCTTCTTAAATAATTATACATGAAGTACAAAAACCATGAATATCCTACTTAAATATAATTTCCTATAATTTTTAAAAACACATATTTTTGAAATATGTGTTATCTTTAATAATGTTTTGTAATGCACCTTTCTCATTTCAAAACCCTTTAAACAATTTAGTGCCCTAAATTTAACTGTAATTATAACTGCCAAATATTAGAAGAGTTTGAAAATAACTTTTACGTTAACTATACTTTGTCTGTTTGCAACATGCAGATATAAATGCAAAAGTTGCGAAAAATGCGCACAAAATCCTAATTTGCACCCAAATCAAGCCATCGCGCCATAAACACATTTAAATCGACAATGAGCCCCCCCGAGCTTGCGGCTATCACAAGAATAATCAGTTCAGGCGCGCTTGCCTTAAAAGCAGCGCCTGCGGGGCCATTCCGGGAGACGTTAAAATAAAATGTTTGCGAATTTTCGAAAGCGCGCCATTCGGGCCGCGGCGTGCCAGCGCCGGGCTTGGAAAGCCATTCAGGCGCTGCCTGCAGCAAAATGTACGCCCGGGGAGATATTTGCATGAATTGCTCCGAATGAAATTCGCCGTCCTGACAGGCGGAAAAATATCCTAAGTGACAGCTGGCTATGAACGCCTATGAAGATTGGTCGGTGTTTACAAATTGGGACGCGAACGCGGCAGCCTCTAATTCGGCATTGGGGAAGCAATCTTTGGAAATCGTGGTTTGCACTGAAGTTTGTATGGCACGCAAAGCTGTCTGAAATGGCGAAATGGCGAAACGGCTGCTTAAAATGTGTGCAATTTGCATGGGAAAGGGGCCATTTAAATATTTTATTTGGGAATGCAAATATCGAAGTAAATACATGAATAACATTAAAGCATGCTGTTGTTTTCATTATACTTCTGATCCAAAGGCAGAACATAATGTAAAAGCTAATGTTTGAATACAAATTCTGTTGTAGAACTTATTATATTTTTTGTAATAAATAAATCACAATTTATTTTCAGCACGAAAGCTTTTCGGAGGCAATGTTACTGCATTCAGAACAAGTAAATACATGAGTGAAAAGTAAGCTTAATTTCGTTCAAAACGCTTATTCCTGTTTCTGTAAGTTAATTTTAAATTTTAATTCTAAAGAAAACAACCAAATACGAAACATTTTCTTCTGTTAAAACAAGAATGTCGCCATCGAAAACCGGCGTCCTTTTAGTCTGTTCTTTATTATTCAATTTTACGTTATGAAAAACACAAACCGGTTAAAATATACAGGAATCTGCTTACCAGTAGACACACAGGCCAAAATAGGTTTACTTTCGAAAATAAAAACTCCTGCTATTATATTATAAGATTTTCCATTTGTAGACAGTTCGATAAAATGATAAAAAATAAGAAAACTTTGGCTTTCTAATTTTAGGAAATAATGGGGAAGCTACGCAGAAGTCACCATCCTTTATTAGTGATAATCTGGTGAGGAACGTTTTTGTAAAAGAAGAAATGGTTAGATTTACAAAGCATTTGTCCATAAACATTTACATTTATTCAATAATGCATGGCTCCACGTCGGGATTCTGTGGCGGTCTCCATTCTTTTTGAACGAATGGTATCTGGATGCACTGTATTCCATTCATTATTGACACACTCCCATAATTCAGCAAAATTCTTGGATGTTGTTGCTAGGGCTGTGGCTTTCGCGTAATAATATTTTTGATATTTCCAAATGGTAAAAAGTTAGATAATAATGAGAGTTTTCACTCTGTTTTATTGAAGGTTTAATGTGTTAGGTGTCACATGCAGTCCAGCGTTATTTTGTCAAAAGATTGCTTAGGATGCCCTTTGAAAGTAGCAAATCGATGTAAGTCTGTGTAGTAATGTTGCTTCTAACCCTAATTAAGGGTAACCTGCTATCATAACTGATAGCCCCTCTTATGAATGCAATTTTCGTGCTCCCTTTATCCGCGTATAAATATCCAATCATCATTTTAGTTTAAATATTTGGATTCGTTATTAGAAAAGATGTCCACCGACGCCTTTCCGTTGCCCATTAGAACCTTCATTGTAGATATAGAGATATCGCTGGTAGTCGAAAGAAAGGACGCCGTGCTGTTAGCTCCACTGACAGCAATTGATGTCGAAGTGAGGAGGTAGACAATCTTCCTATAACGGTCTAGCATTGTGGCGGTTGAAGTTGCGCTGCAGTTTATAACCGCAAGCATCTGAAAATGACGATCCTTCTGGTTGGTTGTCCTACATAGTGCTCCAAACCCCGGTCTTCGCAAATGTGTACCATTTTTAACCCACTAATTTCAAATTCGCGCCGCACTACAGCTGTCGTAAGCCAATTCTTCGGCCTATTTTTCTCAAAGAAACGTTTTCTTCATGTATACTAACAATACAACCATTTTAAATTTCACGAACTTGCAGATAATGTACCATTTTAAACCGTGTCACATTTGAACACCCTTATGCCTGTTTTATAAGTGATATCACTACTTCCCTTCAGACAACATGACCAAATCTCGACAGACATAAATATATGGTTCTCATACTTTGATCGTTTTTTTTAATTATAGTCTGCTTCACTTAGCATAAAAGTTTTAAAACAATTTAATTTTAATGGTGCTGCATTTTCAATAAACAGTAGCGAATTTAAAATTAGCAGCAAAGTGTACAATATACATTACTATATAATTTGTTGGAAAAATAGGACTTTCAATAATACCCAATTCTTAAAATTTGATTCAAACTAACGCCACAACTTTTGTTGCTGTTTCGAATTTATAAAAAATAAATAAATTTTAATAAAATCTAACTTTCAAAAAGTAATACAATTTTTACAGGAAGAAATGGAAAAACTTCTACATCAAATTGATTAAAGAATCGGACTATCTAAAAACTTGTACTTAACGAATTTATTAAAAGTAATGCCATATAATTAAATTGGTTAGAAATAAGATCTTAGACGTAGCAATAGAATCACAAGCATAGATTGTTTTACCTGTAAAGATGGAAATGTATAATCACAGTAAGTTAAATACAAGATAAACAGTATGTTTTTTCTAGAAGAAAGTGTTGGACAGAGAACAACGTGTAATATTTTTACGAGATACGAAAATAATATTGAGCCTGAAAATAGATACAAATCGGGGATAAAATCCATTTTCAGTGCTTGTGAGCTCCAGAAACTGAAGTGAGCACCCGGATGCACGCAAATTTTAGGTTTCTAAAGATACAAGCAGGCCCAATTTAGATCAAATTGCTCTCATTCGATATTAGCGCAAGGTAAGACCACAATATTTCTATAGGTAGTTTGCAAAAATCCACAGCAAGTATTAGGACATTACGCCAAAAATTTCTAAAGGGTGTTGCCATTATGGATTACGAAAAAATCTTTCGTCTTCATATAGTAAAAACGTTAAAAATTAGACATTTCATACTGCACGCATTATAAATCCAAGTTTGGGGCCGAATTTTAAAAAAAGCAGTTAGAATGAATGTATCAATTTCAAAATGTCTACCAAAAGTTGTGTATTTTCTAAATAAACTCGTTGTTGGTCAGATCTGGCATCCTACCTTTATGTCTACAAAAAAAAACAGTGAATTATATTATTAGATCTTTTAGACTGTATGTATCTGCTTTTCGTATATAATCACTCTCTTCATAGCTTTCTACAATTTATATATTTTGAAACGTTATCGCATGCTTTCTCAAGATTTATAAAGGTCATATGTTGGTCCGTTTGCCCTATTTTTTCTAATAGCTGACTAACACAATAAATATTGTCTGAACTTCGTTCTCTGCTTAGATTAGTGGGGTTTTTTTATTTTACTTTTATGGCACTGAACAATAGTTTTGTATTAGACAAGATAACAATTATTTTCCTGTAAGTGAGAGCAGAACTTCTTGTCTCCTTTTTCATAGATTAGCCCCTTACATGGCTTCATTCTATTCGTGCGAAATAACTTTTTTTCTATTATTTCATTAAATATTTTTGTAAACTTTTATAAATGTATCCCTACCGTTCTTAAGTGTCCCGATCCTGCTTTCCTGTTGTTTTGGCCTCTTGAAGTGCTTTCCGAATATTTTCGTCTCTTATTTCACACTTTCGAATCGTTTCTCCTCCTTTACACATAATTTTCTATGTTCTTGAAGGAGATTGCCATAATGAACCATCTATTGTTTTGGAGGCATGGTTTGTACATCTCCTTAAACACTTGAAGTTATGCTCTTTTATGATTTAAATTATAAGTGATCCTCTCCTGATATTTTAATGTGCCTTCTCGAGTATATAAGATCTCTTATTACCATACGATGATTCCTTAGACATTATGGTTGTCGATAGATCATTACATCCTATATTTATATTCGCTGTGTTTTTTCATTATTATCAGATTCTATTTACGCTGGAATAACGTGTCGTGCAACCTAATGTTAGCGTTTTCTGCATTAATAAATAAAGTCATTTCCATTATGGTTGGTTGCTTCATTTGTAAAACATCCCATCAGATTAGTATCCCTTCTCCCTGTTCCGCTAGTTAGGTCGTTTCTCATAATTACTTTTTTATAGTTTGACATACCTTCTGGTCAGTCTCTCAAAGCAACCATCCTTCTTCTAATTTACATGTATTCCCATAATGTTGTTGTTGGTTGCCCATAAAAAACCAATTAGTATAAATACTTCACTTTTGTTATGCTGATTATTACTATATCTAACTTTAATTTTGCCATAATTTGTTTCTATTTGGTGTGCATATCCCACGTTCCTTTAGTAATGGTTCGTTTCCGTTGCTATATTTTCTACTTGTTAATTTTTGATTTTCTGATATTATAGTGTATTTTACGGAATCCTTGACAGTGAGAGATTCCGAGCTGCCTGTGCTACTCGTTAAGGAAGTGGCGTTTTACATTTCATAAACACATTAGCTATAGTAATTTTCATACTGAGTATTTCACTTAACACCGCCACCCTCTTGCATTCTGCGGTCTTGGGGCTGGCAAGAAAATAATAAATTAGATCTTCTAGGCTGAGAAGATTATCAGGAATGGGAATTAAAATAGATAACTGAATTTTATGTTTGCTATTATTCGTGGATGATCAGATCGTGTTCGCAAAAGATATGCAATATAGGCTAAAAAAATTTAATAAAGAATTCAAAAAGTGGAGTTTAAAACTAGATTACAAAAAACGCAGTATATATGCGTACGCAAAAAAGCACAGAACGTAAGGATAGAAGATCAAGAAACAAAAACCCTTCAACATTAAAATTTTTGGACTCGCCAATTTTAGCATATACATGCAAGAAAGACATCATAGCAAAAGCATTGCTCGGAATAATTGGGACATTAGTCGAGAGAATAGGTATGCCATTTATAAAAAACAACAGTGTATAGAGAAATATGGACGAATGAAGAACATAAGAAACGGATTATGATTTATGAAAAGGTGGTTACAATTGTGAAGAAGAATGACGCCTGTTAAACTACGAAAATAGAGTTCTCCACTGGTATGGACATATAAAATAGGTGCCAGACGATAGATGACTAAATAAATTGACTCAGTCAAAGAAGAGAAACAGACAGACAGGATCATTTTTAGAAAACCTATATAAAACAATGATTATATAAGTTCTCCAAAAAATGTTTCTTTCTCTGCTTTCACCCTGTCAATTATAATATAGAAGAAAAATGTATTCAGAAACGGCAAACTCTTAAATGTAAGAACCGACGAAGAAATAATATCTAGAATTATTTACTGATATTTACAGTTAATGAAGTAAAAGTGATACAACTCAATATTAAAACATTTAATAATTTACAAAAATTTTAACTCTTGCTAGTTTTCTGACGTAACTAATTTTCTTGATAATATATTTAATAGATTAACCAAGCTAAATCGGTCCAAGTCACGTTCACTAATCGACGAGCAATCTGCCCACCTGTAATAATCAACAACATACCCGTACCTATGAAATCTGACGTGAAATACCTGAGACTAAACCTAGACCAACGATTAACATGGCAAAGCCACATCAAGACTAAACGTAAGCAAATGGACATCAAGCTTCGACAAATGTATTGGCTTCTTGGGCGAAAATCAAAACTGTCGTTAAATAACAAAATTCTGTTATACAAATGTATAATCAAACCTATCTGGACTACGGGCTTCAGTTATGGGGGAGTGCAAAACCATCAAACTTGGCAATCATACAAAGGTTTTAGTCTAAAGTTCTCAGAATCCTGACAGATGCTCCTTGGTATGTCAGTAATCTCACACGTCACACCGATTTGAAAATTCCAACCATCAAAGAGATCGAGCGCAGTGTTATTAAATACCAAAATCAAATAATCAACTACGACAACGCTCTGGTAGAGCAGTTATATGAAAGCGGTCCAAACACAAGAAGACTCCACAGAACCTGGCCTCAAGATTTAATATAACGAAGAAGAAATCATCCAAAGGGATTGCATTAGTGAATGCTTCCCTTATACACTTTGTATTACATTTATCGCATTTACTTAATACTCCTTTCCTCTGAAAGTACATTGTAAATGTGCTATTGTCATTAAAAAAAATATTTAATAGAGCTTTTAGAGATGTGCACTAAAAATCTCGGTAGTTATAACAATACCTGATGCATGCAAAGAAAAAGAAGAACGTGAGGCATATAAGGCGAGATTTTTTATTAATTTAGGTATTGTACTAACTATAAAATTGCTGTTATAATGTATTGTGTTTTAAACATTTTACAATAGCCAGTTATTCGTGTTTTGAGGTTTTATGAAAGTAATTTTTGCAAAATGCAGATATTCTCAACTGGTATAAAAAGCAACTTTTGGCCAGTTTTACTTAACATTATTAGAATTATTTTACGAATTCACATCTCAAATATCTTGGCACTTTTAAGCACTTCAAGAATATGTTTTGAATTTGTGCTCATTAACTCTATCGCTGCTGAATTAAATGTAGTTAAGCATCTGTATTTTGCTGAACTACGAATATATATAACGCGTACATCCTTCCTATAGTATGTATATGTAAGTTTGCATCATTAAGTGTACATATTTTCGGCTCATATATTTACGGGTGCAGTTTATCACGAAGACAGAGATACGAGAAAGCAGCAAAAATATTTTATTCTAAAGCAGCAAGAGCCCGCTCAGCCCACAAGGCAAGGAAGGCCCAGGTTTGACTCAACCGCAATTTGTATTACCTCTGCTCTCCCAATTTATGGCCACCCTTCAGTACTGACTGAAATCCTCTTGACTACTACATGTGGCACGTGGTCTAGACGAAATTCAATAAGAGGAGTCATAAAACCAAAGAAAGAATAAGTGTTGGTCTGCAGCAGATTTAGGTCCCTTGGTTTGAGAAGGTCGGTTTTCCTTGTATTTTAATGTATTTGAATTCTTTATTCGTTTTTCGGATTTAGTTCGACAACCCTGTATATCCTAAATTACTAATTCAGTTAAACACCAGTTAAACATAGCTAAACCGAATACGTAGAAATAGCAAATGTCAACAAAGAATTTCGTAATACCCACAGCACATTAAACCTTAATTATTCTGTTCGGTTACACACTTTACTACAGTTTTTAATCTTTAATTAACCAGGTGTTCTTGTATTCTATCAATTAAGCATAAACGTATTTTGAATACCTAACAGATGTGCTATTTTCAATTTTTAGGAGCAGTAAAAACATATGGCAAACCTTCCCCGCCTTTTATGCCATCACTATTATTTATTATTTACGTGCTCTAGTATGTAGGCTCGAAAATAACCCGAGCCTGGTGAACGAAACCATTAGGCCAAAAATACGCGGAAACCCGCCAAACCTTCCGTTCAATCGGCTCTTTGCACGTTCCCCAGTTCCGGTTTCATCTGAACGCAGCTGGATCTGATACGCCGACACGGATTGCTACTTCCAGCGCGCCTAATTTTAAGTTAAATCGGGATTTTGCATTAGCGCGAGAAGCCAGCGCGAAAAACAAGAGTGCGCCTGCAGAGTTCGCGAATTGCAGATTCTCCAGCGATGCCGAACTACAGCTTAATTCGCATAAGTGAGCAAGAGTAGAACTAGAGGAGTCGTGCGCGTCAAGATGAGTCGCCGTCGCTTAACGTGAGACTATGCATGCAGTGGAACTTCTCGCTGGATTAAACTTCTTACAGTGCTTTGTCTAGGAGTTTTTAGTTAGGCAGACTTTCTGAAAGTTTCAGCATTTCATTTCGTTACAGCTGAATACGCAAATATTGCTATAAGAGAACTTTGAAATTTTGTCGAATAAATGCATCTAAAAAAAATAATTTGTATACCACAAATGTATATCTTGAAATACAGTTTAACTGTACCATAATTCACTTTTTAAAATTACAAATAATTAGTTTAGAATTATAATGCGTCTTAAATACAAATTTTCATTATTTTAATGCCATTCTAAAAAGTAAAGAAATTTCAAAAAATTTGAAAATCTACTTTCTGCCAGTTGTGGTTAAAAAGCATTGTGAAACTGAATACTAAAGCTCATTATAATTTCAGAGGAAATACCTAGAACTAGAAACTACATAACAGAAAAACCCACTCCAAGTTTAGGTCATAATCCTAAAATTCCAAACCAAGGATACTAGCACTAGATATATACTTAATCTTACTAAATCCAGTTCGCAAAAGGGAAAATCATGTACCATAGTATGTACGGTTCAAATTTTTACCTTATTTTGACTATATATTTAGCCTCAACTATACAACCATCGAATTTCCCGTTCTACGGACTCAAGATGAAGTCCAGTGGACTTACTGCAGTTGTTGCTATCTTAACTTTTATATTTTTGTGTGGATTAAAATACCAAACAGTAAGATTGACTAAGAGTAAAAAATTAATAAAAAAACTACGTGAGAATTTCCAAAAGCAAATTTTTAAGAAATTGGAATTAGACATTAGTGAAGCACAAGTTGGTTTCAGAAAGACGATGCGTTTTCGGTGTATTTACTGAAAGGTGTATGGACTTCAACCAACTAATATTTGTTTGTTTCCTCGATTACAACAATACGTTTGACAAAGTTCGTCAATATCACATTCGACCACTTAAAGACCAAAACATAGACATACAAATTTTAGAACAATAGCTCATTTATGTTCTGGCCAAATTGATAACTTAAAAATAAACAATCCCATTGTTCATCAGAAAGATACAGATGCAAAAAAAAGTAAGTAATACATATAGGAAGTATTAGAAAGGACAATTGAGATTAAAGTAAATGGAAATGTATATAGAAAATCAGATATGCTTATGACGCTGCACTTACTGCAGAATCGTTAAATTATCTAGAGTATTTCATCAAAAAAACAGTGAGGAAATTGATCTGACACCGAATATTAAAAAACAAAATCACAATTACGACTAGAAAATATATGAATAAAACGTACCTAGGTGAAGGTAGTAGAAAAATATAAATATTTAAAACGAAAATATTAAATCTATAGAAAAAGTTAGACCAAAAATTAGTTAAGCCAGAACAACATTTAATAAAATGTAAAATGCATTATGCAATGCAAACCTGGGCTTGCAGCTTGAAATCATAATCTTGAAATGCTATGTGTTTTCACTATTATGGAATTATGGAATTGTAGTTTGGACGTTGAACAACATCAGTGATCTATTAAAAGTATTTGAGCTGTCGAAGAATATTGAATATGAGCTGGGTAGATAGAGTAACGAATAATAAAGTACTGAGAAGAATGAGGAAAGAAAAAGCAATATTAAACACATTTAAAATAAGAAAATTGTCACCTCCCCAAGGTACGACCAATACCATGGCTCGTGGTATCGCAAAACTACGTGTCTAGAAACAGGCTAGTATCCTACATAGAAGTAGAAGAGAATTACAGTTCTCATCGGACTGCTTAGAGCTGGGTCGTCGAAAATACATAGAGTTATGATATCTAATCTTCTAAAAGGACACAAAGAAAAATAAATAAATCTATTATATCAACAGGTAAAGAAACTAGAAAAATAATTCTGCGAACATCAGAATGTGAACAACCAAGTATCTAACGTAGCTTAAGGCCTGCTCTGACTGGGTACGGGATAATAAGGGCAACTTTTCAAAAATTAATTATTAAAAAAACTATTAGACAAAAATTATATTCTTAGATATTACGATAGTCACAATTAATAATTAATGAAGAAGGTTTTCAAAGTGAGCACCTTCGATAGCCCGTTATTATGCACTGTTATAAATGTCTAACTTCACTTCTAAGAAATATACAGATTATGGTAATTAACATATCATGTTATGAAACCCAAACAATGCCACAGAATTGTAAACCACATCACAAACAGTCTAGAGGGAAAACAAGTGTGCTATTGTGTTTTTAAATGTTCAACGGGCATTTGATAAGGTGTGGCACTCCGAACTACCGTATAAAATAAAAAAGGAGTTACCTTATTCAATTTACTTATTGCTAAAATCTTAACTGAACGAAAGACACTTTCAAATTAAACTGGAGGATTCTTTATCAAGCTACCATACTATTAATTCCGGAGTCCCACAGGGCAGCATCTTTGGACCCTTCCTATATCTTCTATTTACATCAGACGTCCCAACCACAAACAACACAGTAATTTCCACCTTTGTCGATGACACAGCCATAATGTCGTCAAATCCATGTCCTATCCGATCATCTGAAAAATTCCAAATACATCTAAATCTTTTACAAACATGGCCAAAGCAGTGGGCAATAAAAGTCAACATAAATAATTTTTACTACAAGACAAATTAGCTGTCCCCAAGTTACTATTTATAATACATCCATACCAGTAAAAAAAATTAAGTCAATTATCTTGGGTTTCACTTAGATCAGAAGTTAACCGGGAACGCTCATATTAAAGTTAAACGACAGCAAACCAACTTGAAAGTAAACAAAGTGTACTGGCTAATCGGATGAAAATCTCAGTTATCCTTAAACAAACTCCTACGATATAAAAGCATCGTGAAACCCTTATGGACATACGGGATTGAGCTATGGGGTTGTAGCAAGCCTTCAAAAACCAAAATCTTACAAACATTCCAATCGAAGATGTTACAAACAATAGTGTATGCAGAGTGGTTCATCAGCAATCAGATACTCCACAATGACCTCAACCTGACGTCAACGAAGTAGCTAGAACTACAGCCAGAAATAGCTATGACCGCACTCTAAACCACAACAACCAATTCATAACCGAGCTCTACAGCCAACGGGTAGTTCACAGAAGACTAAAGCATCAATGCCCTGAAGATCTGATTGAAGAAATCCTGGTGACCCATCAATGGATGGAGCCCAACTCAAGCCACTTGCCAATTTACTATCTTATTTACTTATTACTCTGTACATTAATTGAGTAGATTGTAAATTTAGTTATAAATAAGTTATTATTAAAAAAATGTTATGAAGCAAGTTCAAAAGGTATTCGTAATATATCAGCTAAGAAACCAGCAAAAATATTTCATGAAGGTGTCATCAAGAATCATACTGCTTCATGGAAGAAACTTCTTCAATCTTCGCGTTCCAATCAAGAAAGAAAAGATATTTACTTGCACATTTTGCTAGAAGGAACCTTACAATAGATACATCATATCATGAATTATATAAAAGAAAGAACACGAGAAAATAAAAGGGTTAAAATAAAAGTGGCCGTTCTAAAAACAAAAGGCAATATTACAGCTGCAACACGTAAAAAATGGGATATTTATAAGCTGAGCAGTATTCAAGCCCATTTGCTAATAAAGATTATAAAGATTGAGACTTCAAACTCGACAGCTAAACTTCGTATCCATATTTGCAGTAGATACAGGCGGAATTGCTCCTTAATATTTAAAAGCCCTCACTACAAAATTAACTGGCGAGTTAGGTAAAGGCTACTACAAACATATGCATATTGATGGGAACCACTCTTCACACCTTTAACAAAAAAAAGGGGAGATTAAGCCCATAAGTGTTGACAACACGTTACAAAAGCTTTTAAAAACCCAAAAAGGGCGAATTACCCGAGTATAAGCATAGTACTTTGATTTGAAGTGAACATTTAACAAAAAATATTATGTAACGTTGGAAATAAGATGATAGAAGCGTCATCAGCCACTTAGTTGGTCCAAAAACGGATAAAAGAATCTCGCCGCGCGGAATTTTAATAAATTGCATCTCTAACAAGGCTCTAGGTACAGTAAACATGTTATCTGTATTATAGCCTTATCGAAATATAATGAAAATTCCTCCGAGAGGACCATAATAATTTTTAAAAGAAAATAAGAATCTTTTGCTTAGAATTCGTAGGCACTAGAGCACCATTACACTTTTTGTTGATAATAAAAGCGCGGAGCAGCGGAGGAAATGCCATATAAGATAAAACACTAGCAATATGTTACGAAAACGTCCTTCTTTACTGCGTTGCTTTTGTTCGCGAGCTTGTCGATATTGTTGAGATAAACTTAATTTCAAAATCTGGAGAACTCGATCCCATCTACCGCATCAGCTATCCAGAAGGAAAACGCCGCCAGCATACTAAAATACTTATCCAGGTGTATGACTTTGTTAAAAAAAAATATTTCTCCTTATATATTTGGAACGCATACTATGAAATAATTTTGCCAGTTTTGATGGTATATTTGTTTAAAATACTTAATAAGCATACAATACATAAAAATATGCATTATTTATTTTGCATTTCCCGAACCTTTTTCTTGTTAAAAAGAAATGTGGTAAACTGAAGGCGTCATAAAATAGTAATAATTATAAAAAATACCACCCAATGACTACAATTAAACAAAACCTCAATTTGCGTTTTTATCAGTTAATTTACTAAATTATTATTGCATGCATGTATCAATTTTCATACACCGTGCACTTTGACGAACTATATATAAATATAAGAAAACAAATTCACAATAGGTGAAATCTAAAATAAAAGCTTATTGTTCGCTATCGCTATCGAGTTCCGTTTCAGTAGAACTCAATATCAGATACGATATCCTCTTTCCTTGGGGGGTATGAAATTGTAAGGAATAATAGAAGATCAAGCATTCTAAAGTACATAGAAAGTTTCAGGTGATAATTAATAGTCCTGACGATTTTTGGGAAACTTCGCTGTAATTTGTAACTGGATTATAAAAATTATTGTTAGTATTGGATAACGTCGCCGTTATGACAAAATCATTTATGCACTGTCGCAGATATGTAGTAAGTGGACATACTTACATAATTTGATGAAACAGCACAAGTATTTTTTTATAAAATTTCTGAACAATCATTGAAATATATTCAGTGCCTTTATACAAATCATGGTGCGTCATTTCCATTTTCTATTTAACAAACTTCTGGCTCAAATAAAATTTATTTTATCCTTAAACTAAAATGCTTAAATCTAAAGTTTCTTTTAATGTTTTTTCAAAATTTGTTTTATTTGACTGTTTTATTATGTACTTTTTATTTCAATTTTATGTTCTGTTTGCAAATAAGGTAAATAAACCGAACATATAAAAATCAATTCGTTACACCATATCAGACTTATTACTATCCATTGCTCTAAATTCGGTTACACAAATAGAACAAGTTTGTGATGAAACTGTTCCGTTAATGAATCCCAAATTTTACCATCTAACATAGTTAACTAAAATTATTATCCAAGTTTGTGTTTTCAAAAAATTATTACAGTCGAACTCAAGTCTTTTTTTTTTGAAATAAAACTTTAATAGACCTATAACAACGGGCAAAAGAAAGAAGTTTGCTAGGCTATAATTTTTTAGAAATATCCATTTTGTTTAAGATAATATAAATAAACGACAAGAAACAAATATTCGTCATTACTGTAAGAATTTTGAAATTGTTGCTACAGTTGAAACTTCCAATACGCCTCCATTTACAGAATAATTCTAACTTGCTTGTTGATAAACATTTAATTACTGATTCCTGCGCTTTGAATAAACGATGCATTATTTTGTTCACAGTAGATGGTAAAATAATGTCTGCTAAAGTGTCTATGAAGGTCAGACAACTTTCCGGTGACATACAATCCATTTCTGCTTTTAGAAATTCATGGTCATAGGAATGCTAGCTTTTTCTGGCCAATTATATGTTTTAGTTGCCAATCTTAAGCCTACATATATTAAAAGCTTGCGCTTTTTCAAACATTAAAGTTCAACGTTTTCCATGCATTTTAACGTATTCTTTAAACGTTGGTAGTTATTCTTGGTGATCCGTCTGAAAGTTCGTCATTATATTTTCTACGTCTCTTTTCCCCTTGATAAATGAGCTGCACGTACAGGTTCATTAGTTTCTCAAAAATTTAATAAATCTTGTACTATTTCAAGTTTTGTTTTAGAGAAAGACATTTTCAATAGCACACTGTTTATTTTAAATTTGACATTAGAGTTTGTTAACTCCGCGCCATTTAAAAACTCCTTGTAGTTATTTTCAAACACTTTTATATCCGAAAGCACATCTGCCAGCGGAACAGACGTTTTTTACAAAAATCGACAATTATGAGTTTAATTCGTTTTTCTATTGATTTTTAGATGTCTTTTAACTTAATGTCAACATCATTTAAAATATTGGCTAAGTTTGGTGACAATGGAACGCCAGATGGCTTAGAATCCCCTTCTACTAATCTTCAATCTTGATTTTAAATTAAATGAAGAAAAAGTAGCTTACCGTTATACATCGCAATAATGTCCATATGTTCACGACAGTATACTAATAACAGCTCAAAACAAAAACATTTACACTTTGGCAACTCTTGGCAAAATGCAAATAAAGATCGTGTAAAACCAAAGAAATTATATACTTACATTTTTTAGTTAACAAATGTAGCAAACCTGCTATACCATCTAAAACACTACCTAATTTGAGATCTTTTTAAATGTAGCTGGCCATCCAATCGATACACAAAGATCCTCAACTAGCACCCGCAATCCTCCAGCATCATCTGAATATCTTAAACTTACTAAATGGCGCATTAAAGTCAATCCGACTAAATAGTGCAAATTACGTTTACTACTCGATTTAAGGCGTGTCCGCCAGTCACCTTCAATAATGTTCCAATCTCCGTTAAAACAGAAACCAAATACTTAGGATTACACCTGAATCAACGTCTCACGTGGAAAGAACGTCTTCAAATTATACGTCAGCAACTAAACATAAGTTATAGTTATTGGGAAGAAAGTCCAAATCATCAACATCAAAAATATTGCTACTTTATAAAACTATCCTAAAACCTACATGGACATACGGGATACAGCTATGTGCTAAACCTACTCGAATAAAAATGATCTAACAGTTTTGATCTAAAACCTTTCATGTCCTAGTGGATGCATCATGGTATGTAACTAACCAGACGTTACACGAAGATGTTGGCATTCCCTTTGAAATTTAGCGATTTACCCATAATTATCAAGACAGACTTCGTGGTCACCCTAACGATCTAGTCCATCAATCCGTTCATCGACGTTCCCCCAGTGAGAAGATTAAATAGAACCTTACCCTGTAAGCTGAGAACTTTTTAAAGTGTTACAAGAGTGCTACTACTGAGTGGTTTCTCCTAACACCGCTTATTTGTTGTCATCATATTTACTTAATGCTCTATATGAAGTAAATTGTAAATCTACAATCACTAATACAAAAATATAGCTGGAATAGCCATATTACAAATCTAGACTATATTGAGTGTTGATATATTAATGTAGTTGCCATTTGACTTTCGTAGAGTAAACAGGCTCGCTGCTCCGTTATCTTCGAAAGTGTTGTGTGCCACACGCTGATAAGTTCAATTGCTTGAATCGCTATCTGAATTAAATACACCACAACATCCTGCTAACTGTACGTACACATTCTTTTTATTGTGCATGTAATTACACAAAGCAATGTTTCCAACTGGAAACAACTACGGCTCAAGATCGTCTGAATCCGGGCATCTGGCAATAAATACTCAACCAGCCCCAGAAAATTACGGTTTTACATTTCCCTTAGCTAACGCGCAAAGTATCCAATATGAGTCATAGCTAAATCAATATGCCAATCAACCAATTCATCAAATTCCAAACTCATCTCAAAATCAAACAATAATACATCCCCCTTACGTACCCAGTCCTCACGCAACCCAATATCTACCAGCAATGCAAACAACCCCAAATCAAAATACACATATGTGCGTAGATAAAATAACATATGATAAAGATGACTCATCACACACAAACGACGATGATACTCAAGAAAACTCCACAAGCTAAACACGAATGGCAATCAGTCAAAAAAATGAAAATAAGTCACCTACCAAAAAACAACACACACCAAATTAACCAAACAACCACTACCAATCGATATGAAGTTCTATCACAAACAACAAAAAACAACGACAATTCCACTCAAACTCCCGACAATCAGCAAACAAAAACTCCTAAACCACCTCCAATTTTTATTCATGGAGTGAATGACTAAAAAAAATGACCGATAGCATCAGTACTGTAATAGCTACAGAACAATACTATGCAACAGGCGTTAGCTAACAACACTATAAAAATTAGCACCAGAATCCCAGACTCGTACAGGAAACTCACGGCATATCTTAGAGAAGAGAACATTGTACACCATGCATATCAGCTCAAAGAAAAAAGGGCATACAGAGTAGACATTCGCAATCTCCATCACATTGTTTCAATCCAACTCATTAAAGATGAGCTAGCCGAATACGGTCACGAAGTACGTAATGTTATAAATATCCGTCACAGGTTAACTAAATTGCCACTGTCCGTTGTTCATGGTCGACCGAGAGCCCTATGACAATAACAAGAGGATCTTTGACATCCAATACCTAGGTAATCTAAAAGTACAGATCGAACCACCCAAGAAAAATAATGTTATACCGCAGTGTCTGCGATGTCAAAATTATGGCCATACCAAGACGTACTGTAACAGGCCCTTCACCTGTGTCAAATGTGGTGGAGATCACAGTACTTCTATATGCAAGAAACCACCGAACACCCCAGCCAAATGTGCCCTTTGTGGAGCCAGTCACCCGGCCAACTACAACGGGTGCTCTGTGTACAAAGACCTCCAAAGTGTAAGAAATGCCTCATTCCGGCCAGTAATGAACAAACCACAAGCAAGACAGGCACCACCAAATTCCAACGAATTTCCCCCCCTAAATCATCAAAACACTATTAACGGCGAATATATGCGATTCCCTCAAAATGCAGTAAGCAGTCATAGGAAGAAATGTTAACTCATCAACCAATGCCCAACCAACGAATATCAATGAAACACTCTCCAATTTTCTTGCAGAATTTAAAGCAATGTTCGCACAGCTAATCAGCCAAAGCAGCATGGCTCTCAACATGCTTTCAATGGTAATCAATAAAATAGCATAATAATGGCGAACTCACTTCGAATTGCCAACGGCATTGCTAATCATGTACCTTAAATAATAACTACAATAATTCCTACACCTCCAAAAAATAGACATCTTACTAATCTCGGAACCCCATGCAACCACAAGAACAACAATTAAAATACCAAACTTTACCACTTAATAAGCTAACCACCCAGATGACACAGCTCATGCTGGATCGGCCGTGTTAATAAAAAACACAATCGTCTATTACGAACTTGAACACTATCAATCAGACAAAATTCAAAGCGCAAAAATACAAGTTAACGCTCTCTCTTACCCACTAGTAATTGCCGCTGTCTATAGTTCACTCAGGCATACTATTTCTTTTGAAGACTATGAGGACTTTCTTCAATCCTTAGGCTCAAAATTCATTGCTATGGGAGACTAGAACTCCAAACATACAGCTTGGGGTTCAAGAATTACTATCCCAAAAGGGCGCAACTTACTTAAAGTAATACAACCGCATAACTATGGTTACCTATCAACAGGCGAGCCAACGTACTGGCCTAGTGACCCACACAAACTCTCAAACCTCCTTGATCATGCAGTTGTCAACGGCATAGTAAGTACTTACACTAAAACAGAATCCAATTACGATCTATCCTCTGACCACACCCCCGTTATTGTAACCTTAAGTTCCACGGTTATCAGAAAAGAACCTCCACTAAAGCTTTGCACCAAACATACCGATTGAACTTTCTTTCAAAGTTACATTGACCAAGAACTTCAACCCGACATTAGTATACAAACTGAACAAAACTTGATGCAGAAGTCCAACATCTAACTACAGTGATACAAGACGCTGCCTGGCAAGCTACACCCAATCTAGCCTCCTCCCGAGATGAAATAAACAACATCCCTCTTTATATCCGAGACCTCATCGCCCAGAAACGAAAGGCAAGGAAGAAATGGATGAGAACAAAAGACAGACAGGATAGAACTTTCTATAACAGACTCACCCACCAACTCCACAAGGCGATAGCAGAAGCTCTCAATAAAACCTTCAGACAATACATCACAAAACTAACACCTAATGACAATTCCATATGGAAAGCAACCAAAAAGTTCAAACGACCGATTGTAGCAATACCCCCCATAAGAAAGCAGGATGGTACTGTTAACGTATTCGCTAAGTACCTCGACACCGTTTTCCAGACACCACAAGACAATCCAGATGATAATGAAATTGACTCCTTTCTTGACGCCCCGTGCCAGTATCATTACCGGCGGAAGTTCTATAACAACTTAAACTAACACATTCACGAAAAGCTCCTGGATATGATCTTACAGTAGGCGAAGTTCTTAAAAATCTTCCTAGAAGAGCCATACGACTACTCACTACAATTTATAACAATATCCTACGACTCTGCTTATATCCTTGCTACATGGAAATATGCCCAAATAATAGTGATTGCTAAGCCTGGTAAACCACTTACAGAACCACAATCCTACAGACCAATAAGCCTTCTACCCCTCCTATCCAAAGTCTTCGAACGAGTCCTACTTAAACGAATCAAAGACGCAAGGCAGTGTCTTGGGACCACTGTTATACCTAATATTTACCTAAAATGTTCTAACTACACCAAATACAGTGATAACCACGTTCGCTGACGATAGAGCCCTCCTATCAATCAACAAATCACCTGAAATAGCAGCAGAACACCTACAGGCCTACCTGGACTGGTGTTGTAAATGGAAAATTACAGTTAACACCGATAAATCCGCATGTAACATTCACCATTCGACGTATCGCATTCCCACAAGCCAGAATCAACAACGTCCTTATCCCAATAAAACAGAAATAAAATACCCGGGGATGCATTTAGATCAAAAACTTAAATGGAACACCCACATAAAAGCTAAGAGAAAGCAACTAGGCTTAAAACTTCAGCAAATGATTTGGCTACTTAGTACCCGATCACAGCTCTCTTTATCAAACAAACTTCTAATCTACAAAACTATACTGAAGCCTATATGGACCTATGGGATTCAACTATGGGGATGTGCCAAGGCGTCACACGTAAAGATTCTACAGAGATTCCATTCAAGGACCATCCGCATCATAGCCAATGCTCCTTGGTATATCACAAACGAAACCCTTCATAACGACTTGAACATCCCGTATATAGCCAGAGAAATCAAAAAACTGTCAGCTGCATACACCAACCGCCACATAGGACACAGCAACAACTTGTCTACCAGTTCTCCACTCAACCACCGTCACAAGATGTCTCAAGCGACACTGGCCACTTGATCTACAACTGCATCCTAACCTGCACTAATGCAGCCCCGGGAGCCTAGCGATGGCTACAGCTTCCCTCATGACACCCAACAGATGATTTACTTAATACTCAATACTGACTGTGAGTAAATTGCAAATCTGCATATTACTTAGTAATAAAAAAAAATATGTTAATGTAGAAAAATAAAATTCACTATAGATCATATTGTGAAACTAGTAAATGAAATATATTAAAAAAGGATTCCTTTAGACTATTACTATGTCATGAAATTTTGATCGAAACAATTTCGCTAAAATCAGAAAACAATTGTTATTTGGAAGTTCGATGTGGAATGTTTGGAAAATCTATGTTTTTGGGTATATTACATGATAAATGAAATAGGAGTAAGATTTCACTAAGCTATGTTTCTAAACTGTTGTGTTCTGAGCAGTAACTGGGTGACAGACAAATTTCGGATTAATTGTCTCTTCAGATGAGATTTGCGTAAACTATTGATATCCTGAGATAAAGTTCAAGGTATGCAAAGTACGCAATATTTAACAGGACAGCTCATACAAGAATTTATTGCGACTCTAAAGATTTTATCTGTATGTATAGATAAGGGCTATCACAATAAATATTTAAGAAAATCCGAGTAACTTTACTATACAAATATGTCTTGAGTAGTTCGGATAAAACTTCATCGTAACACAATTGTGCTTAAATTAAGAACAGCCTAACCAATTCCGCAGATATGCAGCTTCAGTGAATTGGAGTATTCACCTTGTGGAGTAGATATGCCACCATCTACTTTTAGTTAATTAACAATTAAAAAAGGACTCGAGACAAACGTCTTTCAAGTCTCTTCTGTAAAAAAAGTTTAAGTGCTTTGGAATCGATGAGAATTATATCGAAAAATAGAAGAGATCCAAAAAGTTAAAAGTACTTTCTAAAGTATTTTTTAGTTTGCCTCATAGTTGCTTAGAATCTAATTATTTGTAACTCTTATTCCAACATAATTTTTAAAAATTAAAATTGGAAATTGGAAACAGTTCACTACCCTATCACAAATAATGTTATAACTATCCGTGTATTCTAATATACAGAAAGTACATTTTTTAAATATTAACTAAGAGAAAAACATAAAAACAAACTCAAAATTTAAAAATTTAAAAATTTGATACGAAAATTTTTTTCAAACTTGCTAAAAAATTAATCAAATTTCTTTCTATATACTGTCACAATCACATTATCTTTTTTGTACAAGCTTTGTTCAAATTTAAATTAGGGCGAAAATGTACTTCGAGCCGCAGTTTCCACAAGGGCGCATGAGCGAGGGCCTGAAGAACAAAACAAACTTTGTCATCAAAATTTATACACATTTTCTGTACTTGCCTCATGAATACACAGCAGGGCGCTTTTTTCGCAGCACTGTTCTCCGCTTTCGGCCGCAAAAAATGCACTGAATTTTTCAGCGACATATTGCGCCGCACGCTAGCAGAATTGGGAGCAACTAAGCCGGCCAATTAAGGACTAACGCGATCAGCGGCGTCATACAAATTAAGTGGTGCGCACGTTCGAGGCGCTTTTGCGCCCTGCCGCGTCCGACTTGCGTCTCATTTTTCCGGCGATAAGATCTATCCCATGCTGCCTGCTTGCAGCGGCCGCCCGAACGCATCCATCACACTTCGCTGGATCGACTTACAAAGGCTTCCGAGTTGTATGCCATTCGATACGCTTCATTGTTCCCGGATTTGACTTCATATTTGACCTGGTTTGTTAGCTATGTTTTCTGTGTGTATGCCAAAATGATTTTATTGCAGATTTTCTGTAGGTTTTCCTCCATAGCACCACAGCCCGATGTTTACTAGTGTTTTCCACTACCACCAAAACTTCTTTCTCATGATTGGTTTTGAGTGAACGACATTTTCTGCCTTTAGAACAGCTCCCTGAGATTTTGTTTAGTTGATGAATACACGGTCTAGACGAGAATTGAGCGCGTTTACGTAGCTCTAGAAATATAAGCCGACAAAATACTATACAGGCTTGCTTAAAATTGTTAAAATCACCTGCTTTGCTGCAACACATGCTTTGGCGATTCACAAAGTTCCCCGAATCGATGTTAATTTACGCAAAACAAAATATCATTTGAAAGGCACGTGCGCTTTACGACTCTAGATGAATGATTTCTACACGGCAGCACATTGGTACATACACTACCAAAGTTTTTGAAAATTCATATCCATGACCATTTGCTCTAAAACGAGCTACCTCCATAATTTTCGGATGTGTGTTGGGAGATGACAAATTCTCAATATTAATGTTAAGGTAATATGGCGTTTTTGTAGGAAGGCCCAATTACAGGGCGCTTTATCCATTTTTCCAAAGCGAGAAAGAATGCGGAAAAATATACCTTAGAGCTGATATGCGGCGTTAATGATAAATACTTTTTGAAAAAGGGGACGTTTTTCTAAAAGTTCAAGCTATATTCTAGTGGGACACTGCTCATTTCCCAATAGCGGCTTATCATTTACTCCTTTCTCTTCTTAACTTCAAGGACACCCTTCATAGCTCATCGGGCGATTTTTTAAAATACTCAATTTTCAAGAATAGTTAGTGGATGATCTCATGTTTTCGTGGAAATTTAGCTGTTTTGGTTAAGCATACAGGCTTTCATCGTGGGTAAAGTAGAGCCTTTGCGTAGAATTCAGGCTTCCGGCTGTGTAGAGATCTTGAATGGCTCTGTGGAGCCTTGGGCGATATAAATTGCTCTGCTGGGTGGATTTTGCAGCAAAATATAACCCGAAGCACAGCTTCATATTTGCAAGGCACTTCCTCTTCTGCTTCACCATTTTTTTTAGACTTTAACGCTTTTCTATAAGAAAGAACAGCATGAACCCAAACCTGAACACTAAACTAGGACACTGGAACATGGGGGCAATCAATATACAAAGCCTGGTCTTCGCAGATGATATACTACTCATAGCCGATAGCCAAAGGAAACTACAACAAGCAATAACTAATTGGAACAACAAAATTAAAATAAAAGGAATGACAATAAATGCGAAGAAAAGTAAAATAATGAGAATAAGTAAGAACACAGATGAAGAACAAAGAAACCTGAACGTAAAATGTGAAGGAGAGCAATTGGAACAAGTGGAGAGCTATGAGTACCTTGGAGTAATAATAAGCCAAGACGGAACAGTAACAGATGAATTAAGGAACCGGACCTCCTAGGCGACTAGAGTATACTATCAGATCAACTCAACATTAACCAACAAGAAAGAGCTGAGCAAAGAGACTAAGCTCCACCTGTATAAAACAATATATTTACCTACATTAACATACGGAATAGAAAGCATACCGCTACAAGACAAGAGCAAAAGTAAATTAATGGCAGCGGAAATGAAGTACCTGCGACGTATAGTCGGAAGAACAAAGAGGGACAGAGTGAGAAAACATCACAACAAGAGAGGAGTTAGACCTAGAACCGCTAGTGGAAACACTACAGGAAAGACAACTAATGTGGTTTGGGCACGTGACACGAATGGGCGAAGAAAGGCTGCCAAGAAGGGTATTAGAGGCAAGAAGAGAAGGAAAAATATGGAAACTATCAGGAAGGAAGTGGAAAGGAGGGGGAAAAGCATGGCAGAAGCTAAACAAATAGCTAGGGACAGGAAGAGATTTCGAAAATGGATAGAGTACCCGACACCTTAGGGTATAAGGGGTGGACAAAGAAGAAGAAGCTTTTCTATAACCAGAAAGATGGAAATGCGACACACTCGACAAAAACGATATGTGTCGTTTACGGAGAAAGTTAGTTACATCAAAAAACTGTTGCAAAGTAGTTCGATAAATTTAGAGTTGATGGTTTCGACTTTTAAGACAAATAATGCTTGAGTAAATTCTCCACCACTCACTGACGAAGAGCAAATTAAGACACTGGCCGAAAAAAACATGCAATACACGACTAAATACTTAGCAAAAATACTAAAGATATCAAAAACCACCGTCCAACAACTTTCTATCCGCTCTATATAAACGCAACAAAAATCCATAGTTTTTGATGCAGTTAGAGATAGGCTATAAAGAAAAAGCCTCTAGAGCAATAATGAGCAAAAAAGGTCTTAAAGTAAGCGAAATTAACCATCATTAGCTACCCTCAAAACTGGTGTCCATCCCAAGAAAGTCGTGCTTTATGAGCTCCAACCAAACGACCAGTTGATAAATTCAAACAAGTACTGTTTGCAACTAGACGGATTAGAGATAGCGATTCAGGAAAAACGTTCACAATTAGCAAATAGGAGGGCGTCGTGTTTCATCAGGATAATGCTAGACCTCATGTCGATTTGGCTACCCGACAAAAATTGTTAGAGTTTGGCTTGGATATGATGCTTCACTGGGAAATATTTACCAGACATTGCACCTTCAAATATTTATTTACAAGGTGGTTTAAATATGACTGACAATAATTTGTGTGTAAACAAGCCGTACTGCTCAGCAGCTGTACGACCTTCAGAGAATAGAGATACAGCCTTCACTCCCTCTCCTGCTCGGTTAGAACCTATTCAGTCCCATTTGGGAGTTGCTAGAGTGATAAGTGAACAGAAGATACCGGGAAGCGTGGAACAACGCATGGTGATCAAATTCTTCGTTGGAGAAAACGTTTTATTCGCTGAAATTCACATCAGATGTGAGTTGTGTAATTGCTTCGGAGAGGACAAAGAGCGCCTGGAGAATCAACTGCATGATCGTCGACCCCAAACATCATTGATCGTGCAGACGCGCTTATTTGTGAGAACAGACGCAGGACTATCAAAAAACTTGGAGAAATGCTGTCCATCAGTGTTGATAGTGTAGAAGACATCGTGAAAAACCATCTGCACTATCGAAAGGTAAATGCGCGATGGGTACCACGCACTTTGACTCCTATACCAGTTTGAAGACTAATGACCACCGATAAAACGTGGGTGCACTACTTCATTCCTGAGTCCCAGATATCGTCACGCGAATGGCGGCATACCAGTTCTCTCAAACCCAATAAAGCGTGGAAAAACTGTTCGACAGGAAACGTGATGCCAACTTTCTTCTTGGACTGGCAGGGGTTATCCATGTAAACTTTCTGACAAATGTCAGAATCGTCAATGCAGCTGATTACTCAGATCTCCTGGGAACAGACGTGAAAGAAAACAACCGATCCAAGCGGAAGGCAGGCAGAAGACAAGTGGAGAACGGGTTGTCTTCCTTTAAGGCAACGCACGTCTCTATACGGCCAAAACAATAATGGAAATCCCCGAAAATTGAAATGAAACCTTCTGCTACATCCGCCGTACAGTTCCGATTTGGTTCCAAGTGATTTATACCTGTTCGGAAGGCTCAAATCACACTTGCAAGGCATGCGATTTGCGGAGACGCCGTCATCCAGACCGTTAGGGAGTGGATACGTCGCCAGCCAAAAGCCTTTTTTGAAAAGAGCATAATGATGCTTCCAGAACTTTGGAAAAATGTGTTGACTCTGGAAGGGAGTACGTTGAAGACTGACATGTGCAAGTAATTATTTGGGAATTCAGTTTTTTGAGAAAAAAATCAGTCCCAGTCATATGTGAAGCACCTTGTATTTACGTCATTACAAAATTCTCTTAAAGGCAAAAACCACCTTGTGAAGTTTTACACACAAAAACCTGACAAGTTCTGAAAGGATGGGATAATTCTTGCCATAAATTTTGCAATAATTATTTTTTCAGATAACGACTTAGCAACTCTAAGCACCAAACTTGCTACAAAGTAAGACTTTAGTGCATGTTACACTCAAAATTACAATTTATTATACAAATGAGCACACCCTTGCGAACCTGCACGTTACTGAACATTTTCTTCAATTAGGCCGACAGTCGTCCGCGCTCACTGTAATAGGTAACGCCATTTTGTTAACTGCACATTACATAATGCTACACGAGTTGGGCTTCCTTGCTTAATATCCCCAATGCTACAGCTATTATCCGTGTAATTAACTGCTAGCTTGTGATTACGCCAGTATGACGTAACAACGATCTCATGGGGTGCCCTGGCAGTATAGAAACAATAAACGAGCAACCTAAACGAAAAAGGAGAAAGTTATAAGCGCTCGGTAAATAAGCAAGGAAAGCGTAGCAAGCGGCGTTCCCTGTCCTTCCACGTTTTAGCGGAATAATAACATCGGGCATTCGGCCATGTCAACCACTTAACAGGTTTCTTTCACGCCCTGTCTTTTATTGCTGTCATTTCAAAGTCTTTTTAACAACTTATTATTTTTAAAAATTACTTTACGGACTTTTACAGCTTTTACGGCTTTTAAAGTGCTGCAATTGATACATTGTCATTTAAGTATTAGCATATGCATAAATCTGCAAAAAAGTAGCTGCAGTTCGAATGCTTTACGACGCGTCTGATAGCCGGGCCGAAATTTAAATTTTGTTATGCTGCTTCCTTGAAACAAGAACGGAACTTGCGAATACGTAATGCAAACCGATGTTTAGTATGTAGTACAGCAAAGCATAAACCAGATTAAATATCTAAAGCAAGTGCGAGTTGTGCGATGTTAAATTTTCAGGCGTTGGTGTTTATAGTCGAAGCTAAACCTCTTGTTTGGGTTCTTGGAATTAATATTATTAGTTATATACGTTGTTTTACAACTGTTGTTGAATAATAAAGAAATCTTTAGCTAAAAATAAAACATTTTACTAGTTTATGGATGCAAACACCATTATGAATTTTATGTTTGCCCTATCAGATTATTTCGAATAATGCACATTTGCTTTTCAATCACCATATCTGGGTTCAGTAGTATTCAAGAATCTTAGTATTGAGCGCGGATATAGCTGTGCAGTAAAGACTCATAGCTGCAGTGTAGGAGGACCCGGGTTCATTTCTGGGCTCAAATGTCTGACGGGTTGCCTAGTCAGTCACTAAAAATAATTGAGTTACGTCTATGGCGCGGGACTTGCCACACAGCCTCGTATCACAGGTGGTGTGTGACAACTGGATATTTTTTCGTCAAATTTGCCTTATAGCTCCCATTACCATTATTTCGTTTTTTCGTTCAAACTTTTTAATTCGTCTAAGACTCTTTTGTCTCATGATTTTCTATTTCTAGTTTTAATTATGCTATTGGTGCTAGTAACAAACTTTAATCATCTAGTGTGTACTTTATGTATGACCAGATTGAATTGGCGTCGGAAGATTGGAATATGTAATCCAATCTATTGATTCTATGTTCTTCTTCAAAGTTGTACTTAGTAGGGTTACTATTTGTTTTCATTATTTTTTGCAACAAGCACATTTTATTATGACCTCCAAGGGAATTTTTAAGCATTTAATACCTCCGTCAAGAGGTATAATATGCCAAAACTCCATTCGGTAAAACAATCCCAAAAAGCAGCTTAACGGTGTATTTAATAGAGCGTTAGAGTAGTTTCCATCTACGTACACACCAGAATGGCTGCAAAAATAACAAAGACTAAAAGAACATTTGGTAAGTGAAGAGCATTGCTTCAGTCCTCTAAATTTTGTTTGTTTTTCTAGATTATTTCCGATGAACCATTTAATATTGTGACATCTAATATCCAAACGCCCTTTTCTTGTCATATGTCCTACTTTAGTAGCCTTTCTGTTAAGTTTGTGTTTTTTCAAATCGTAGTATCGCTTAATTCTCTTTTCTTTGCCTCTTTCCTCAATTAGATAATTCATCTACAGCCTTTGCTCCCTATTGTGACTATCCGCTTTCACACAAAATCAGAAAATGTATGCAGGTAACGCTTCTATTGCAATATTCATTTGCAGGGCTTTTAGTTAGTCAGACAAGAACATCACTTTATAGATAATTGGAAAAAGCGCATCATTATAAAACAATTTCTCAGTCGGGCTACTTGAAAACACTCCAAGAACCAAATTTGTTTACCACACTCGCTTAGATTCCATTTGTTTGAAATAGTGACCAGAATCTAACTATATGACAAAGCCTAGGAAGGGTAAAGCAACATCGTAATTATTTATTACTTCTTTTCTCAAATACAAAACGGTATTTTACTTTTAGTTGGATTTTTTCATTGCTATCATCCCAAACAATCAGATTGAGAAAAAACCTGTTACTATCCATAAACAATAAAGACGCGAGGAATAATTTTACGTAAATGTGAATATCGGGCTCAATTTGATTTTCACACCCTGAAAAAGTTTGGTCGCGATAGTTAACGACATTCCACTAACTCTAAAAATCTAAAACAATAATAAAATTGAATTTATCTTCTTTGTAATCAACTGATAAATTAATTAGATATATTTGTAGCCTTATCTTAATTTATGATTAAAAAATGAGCAAATGGGAGTAAAATAAATGCCCCAAAAAGTAAAAAATTGCTTCTGTCTTTAAAAGAACTTACGGATAAATCTCTGAAATGATTTAATTTTAAATTAAACTTCAAAGGAAGTAATTATTTTAAATGCAAACGTAAAAAAAATATTGCAGCAAAATTTCAATATTGTGAAGTTGTGTATAATATAAAAATTGATGTGAATCCTGTATTTACAATACACTAAATAGAGAAGAGAAACATTTTATCTAAAAAGTTATGCTAGTCTGTGGATAGTCTCTTCTAATATTCATGATTTATTTGTGCTTCTAAAATATTAACAAGTCACATTCTCACATGTATGTTTAGGTAACCGAAATTCGCAGATTTCAAAACATCAAGGACCTACAAGGGGGTTACTGAATGAGAAAGTTCGAAAACAGGCAAACAAAGCTTTGAAGCATTTGGAAAAAAAACAGAAATACTCGCAATACGTATCAAAAATACGCGGATACGTTAAGATCCAAAAAATACTTAAAACCGTAGAAACAAAGACACTGAGAAAAATTACAAGAAAAACATCAAGAGACCATACCCCAGATGACATTATAAGGCAACAATGTCAAATCCAAAATTGGCGGTTGGATCAAAAGTCGTAGGGAGTAGTGGAACCAACACGTATCACGTATATACAAATCTAGGCGCAGTTTTAAAAGTGAATTTCATTGCTGTTTATAGAAAACTTATGTACATGCCGATCTTTCATCATCCAATGAAATTATCACCCATTACAAAAACAACAGCTCTGAAAGAGGTTGTAATTATTTTGAACTTCTACAGGACAATAGCATTTCAAGGATGAAAGTAAGAACGGTAAGAATGTTAATAATCAAAAACAAAAAGGCTTTATATCACACCAGAATATATTGCACCATAATAGTGTGTTATGTTGTGATAGAGATAAATTGTTATTGCAAAAACCAAAAATATTTCACGTAGAATAATAAATTTGGAGAATATTCATTCTTACTACACTTAAAAAACGTGGCAGTCAAAACAAGTTTCCACAGCATGTACGCGATCAACAGGAAAAATACATTGGCGAAAATGTTTCTTAAAATAAAACTTTGAACACTTTCAATAAAGTTGGGGATAAGGCATAGCACCTGTATTTTTTTTCAAAAGTAAGAGATGGTGGTATCGTAGATATCATATATCTCCTCCAAATCATAGTGTGTCTCCACAACGCAAGATAACTCTGTGTCGGTCTGTAATTACGCAGAGAGCAATGTTAAATCAATTGTTAGTCAACCGACGTACCTTCTTAGTGATCCTGTAGATGGCTACTCTGTGGACTAACGTTTGAGTTCTAGTTCATATGCCTTAGCCCAAAATTCACCGATAACGATGATTCTTCAAAGGAAATGGTCTGCTTTCTTCTGTCAGCGTTGTTGCATATGGCATCCACTTTTAAACTCCCTTAAGTGCCACTTTGATGCAACGCAGGTTAAGATCGTTCGCAAAATCCTGTGTATGGTGCTTCTTTTTCTCTTTCCAACCCAAGCAACGCCCATCATTTGTCGGCCATTCTGCACGACGGTTGACTGATAACTGATTTTACCATAACTTATGTCCCTATAATCGTATAAAGCCGCTTAATATTGGTCTTGTTATCCTGGAAACTGACCATTGACATTTTATTTTCTCCAAGGGTACTTAAGATGAGTTGGCAATTGCTTTTGCTACAAGAATTTAGTAATGAAGCAAAAAAAAGGTTAAATACATCGAGACTTACTCATCGGAATAACTTCCAAATTCCTACCTGCAGGATCCAAAATTGATATAAAATAATTATATATGCAACTATCTTTGATCCATAGTGTAGTTAATTAATAAAAAATATTTCAATATTACATGGAATGTAGAACTACAAAATCACTATTTTCAAGTTTTATACAGGGTTGTATCCAGAAGTAGCAGGACTGTTTTTTTTACGCGCGCGCGGAGCGATGGAGGGGGGTCTGCAAGGCCGGATGTTATGGAGGGGAGCCTTGGGAACAGGTTTCGACCTGCGGCAGTCGCTTGCGTACGTTAATTGAGTGTGGACTGTTTTAGTGACCTCCTGTTGTGACGCGTCGTCGTCAGTTGCGATGGAGTGAAATTTGGAGCAGCGGTATGCCATCAAGTTTTGCTACAAACTTGGAAAATCAGCAACCGAAACCAAGGACATGCTTACGTAGGCCTACAAGAAGAATACCATGAGCCGTTCCTCGATATTTGAGTGGCACAAGTTGTTTCGGGAATGGAGGGAGTTCGGCGAGGACGACCAACGCGCCGGGCGTCCGTCAACCTCGCGAACGGACGACAATGTGCTGAAAGTTAAGCAACTTTTGAACTTTGACTGACGGTTGGGCATTAAATTAATTAGTGATGAGCTGAATCTTTCGTACGGGACAGTCCAACGCATCATCACAGAGGATTTGTCGATGAGAAAAGTGTGCGCGAAAATGGTGCCGAAAGTGTTGAGTGGCGAGCAAAAAGAACTGCGTGTTGAGATTTCCCAAGAAATACTGAACTGTTTGGAAGAAGACGAACATTTTCACGATAATGTCATCACCGGAGATGAAACCTGGGTCTTCCAATACGACCCGGAAACAAAACATTAGAGCGAAGAGTAGCACACCGCACAATCACCCCGTAAAAAGAAGGCCAGAATGTCGAAATCTAAAGTGAAATCGATGTTGATTGCATTTTTTGGCCGTCGCGGCATTGTCCATAAGGAGTTTGTACCTCCTGGACAGAATGTAAATGCAAGATTTTACGTGGAAGTGCTCACACGGCTGGGAAATCGAATCACATGCGTGCGACCAAACCTGGTGGGGAAGTGGAAGCTCCACCATGACAACGCGCCGTGCCATGGCGCGTGGATTGTGAGGGATCTTCTGGCCGAATTCGACGTTTCCACGTTGCCTCACCCCCACTACAGCCCTGATGTGGCACCGCCGGACTTCTCCTGTTCCCCCGGATCAAGAGGCAGCTCAAGGGGCATCGTTTCGACTCGGTGGAAGCAGTCCAAGCGGCAACGACGAGAGCGCTGAACAGTATCCCGGAGGACGACTTCCAGAAGGCCTTCGCGACCTGGAAGGCTCGCTACCAGAAGTGTGTGGATGCCCAAGGAGCCTATTTTGAAGAGTATTAAGTCGATGTACCAAAATGTTCAAAAAATTTTTTTTAATCAGTCCTACTACTTTTGGATACCACCCTGTAACTCATAGTTGGCGAACGAATACGTTTCTTCCGGAATACCGTTTCAGACGAGTTTTGTGTCAACACAAATGAAAAAAATAAAGTATTTAACTGTACATAACATACCAGTTAATTCTTAAACCAAATTGTGGACTTCTGTAGCATTGTTTAAAATATATTTTTTAAAATAAAAAATATATTCTATACACTCTTCTCCCCTCTTTCCAACGAGCTTGACCACAATGTACTGCGAAAATACCTGTAATTAGACAGACTAAGAAAATTTAATCCCAAAATCTTTGATTTTTACTTGTAAATCTGTTCTAGAAATAAAGATCTCGATTTTAACAATATTAGCATGTAAATATAATATAAATATAGTTATAAAGTATTACCAGACTCAGAAATACTTAAGTTAGATTGATGCTATTACAAAGAAAATTATACAATAAATATAGTGATGCAAAAAACCACCAAATATAAAAACAAAAAAAAATGATTCTAGTTTTCAAAAAATAACATAAAACAGCTAACATAACCTAAAAAATGAAGCTAAATGTTTGAAGACTATGTAAAATAAAGAAAGTGAAGGTGAAAAAGGAAAAACGAAAATAGATCACAGTGATTCAAAAATTTAAAATGAGAAGACCACTCAAAGGATGGTAGAGTAAAACATTCCATATGCATCTTACATAGGATAATCCAAATTGAAGTGTCGGATGTCTTTCTCGAATAATACACAACATATTGAAACAATCCCAATTTTATTGCCATCACTACAGACTCGGCAGTTACGGCCAAATTTCCGCAAGTTTCCGCTGATACGCGACCATTATATTGGCGAAATTTTCTAAAATGCTTTTCTATAAATGCGGCTATATTTCAGCAACGGCATGTCTGATATTCTCCTTTAGCCCTGGAATCGCAACAAGTTTGTCGACATAAATCTCGCCCTTCAAATAGCCCAAAGGGAAAGTCTAATGTAGTTAGATCGCAAAATCGCGGCGGCCAATCGATGTCATCCCTATGCGAGATAGTGAAGAGTGGCGTTTGGCGTGCTGTGCGACATGTAGCTCCATATTAATGAAACCACATGTTGTTTCAAGATCAAATCGTTAGTTCTATTAAAAAAAGTTAATTAGCGTTCTCAAAAAAAGCCACAATGCACACCAAACAGTGTATCTTTGTGGATGCATTGGTGTGTCGTCAATGACACGTGATTTTCACTATCCCAGATGTGATAATTTTAATGATTGAAAAAAAATGTTTCATCGATCAGTAGCCCGTTTCCATAATAAAGTTGAATAATATTAATGCGTTGCTGCACAATATACGACGCCATGTGTTTAAATGACAACTATACAAATGCAAACTTCCAACGTTCGCAGAACACAACCAAGTTCAAAATATCAATGTGGATCACTCTATACACGTGTTCAACAGTTTAGACCTTTGCGGTATCACTTTAATTCAGCTTGAAGGTAACCAAAACAATTCCGTAATCCGGAACCACGTTGCCGATCATAAAAAGCAGTCGGGCGCCGGCTCAGACATGCAACTAATTGTAAGACAAATACCGCAGACGCCGTGCTCGGGCTCAATTAAAGCATTCGTTGTGGTCGTCACAGGCAACAAAGCCAAAACAGACGATAGCCTGATAACACATCGGCGCAGCTCGCCACATTGTGCGTCGTCGTCCTTGCTTTCGAGTCAGATTACGCAATTGGAAGAGACCTTTCGCCGCCTGTTATCGTGTGGCGCAGGGCTTCCGTGCGGTTTTCCTGTGGAAGAGAGCCGCCGCTATAAATATTCAAGTTCGGTGCGGTTCACAAGAGTGCGCCGCCATTTGCCATGATTAAGTGGCGCTAGAGGTTCTAACGCGGCTGAAACTGGGCCGCGTTGTTTTGCCGATGCTGCTCAACGGACTGAAGGAAAGAAGAACGAGCTCGCCGAATGCGAGCAAACTTGGCCCATAACTTCAGGGGATCCGCTGCTTCCGATTTCAATTGCATTGTTCTTCTAATGCGGCGGTAACTTGGACTCTGCGAGCGATATAGGAATCAAGGAGCTGAAGAGCTGTCTGTTTGCTATTGTCTTACGGAACATTGTCGCTGTAAAAACCAGATTATTTGCTATGCAAATTTGGTTTTTAGGGTCCAGTGCTATCACAACTCGTACGCAATCCTACCACGTGGATCTCAGAGCCAGTTGTCGTCCTTGGTACATTTTGTGCCTCGTAATGTGCTCCACTGAAGTAGGTCCGTTTTTTCCTCTCAGTTTTTTGGATGTATCGCGAAGCGAACAATTTTTTCCATGGTATAAAACCGCTCTCGCAACAAATAGCACCAAGAATAATAATTAAATAATATATAGTTAGCACAGACTTTTTTATTAAGAGCGATCTTTCCAAATTAGCATATTTACAAATTATGTCGCCAGTTAAGTAATTGCTTACATTTAATTTCTACGTAGTGTTAGAAAAATATTCACTGTACAATGTTTACCTTTCCATATCCAGATCAATACCAAAGCGTTTGCTTCTTATCAGCTAACCGATAAAAGTTCCACCTTGAATTCTGTTTGCGGATTTATAACTTGCTTGACATATCTTAAAGGAACAAGCCGTGAAGTAAATAGTGTAAGCAATGAAAAAAGGTAGATTTAAACAAACTCAAAATTTAATGTTATGGTTAGAAATTTTAATTCTTAAAAGATTTATATACTACACTTAAATGTATATTTTCTCGGGCGCAATCATTAATTATATCAGTTATAAAGGTTTTTAATGTGCCTACGACATAAGCACTTCACATTTTTCTCCTTTAATATAAAAAAGTTAAACTGAAATTTAGAATAAATTATTTAGAGTAAACATACGGTAGTTCATAGCAATTATCGTGGATAATTTCTAATAACATAAAGGAGAATGTTAAAAATACACAATTTAAATAACAAACGTACCCCTCGTGCACTAATAAAGTTTTTTAACCCATTTCTAAATTAACTTTTAATTACAGATTTTAATGTATTAAAAGTTCGTAAATAAAATTACTTTATTTCTATTGTAGAATTCCAATACTTATGCACCTTTAATATTATCATATTGCTATTAAATAATCAGTCGCCTTACATGTTGTAGGTTTTTGACCCTAAACAAGGGACGCAGATAAACTTTAGAAGACAAAATGGAAGTAGACAGTAATGATAATTTTGACTCGGATAGATTTTTCAATGATTCTACTGCACGATGACTCGAAAACTGACATTCCAAGCAAAGAAACGAGTATTGGACATCCTTAGCATAGAGGGAAAAACTAACTATTTTTTTCATTTACTAGAGGATAGCAGAAAACTAAAAAATGTTGTAGAAACTCCTTCAACGCAGACATTATTGACTTCATTGCTGAAGAAACGTGAAGCTTTGTAGAGCAAACATCAGAAATACCTTCTTTCTTCTATAATGTCAAAAATGTACTGATAATTACTAATGGTAATAAATCATATTAACAAAAGCAAATAGACGAAGAGAAAGAATTGCTGGAAAAAACATTAGGAAATTCTAAAAAAACTAATAAAAGCTTATTTCTCCCCAAGAAGATTTTGGATTTACTTAGATGCTATAATTGCGAAGAGCTAACCTGATATTTAACCAGTACATCTTAATGAAGGCTCACAAATTGCGAGAAAACTAGTAAAAAATAAACCAAACAAGAAAGCCTGTTCAAAACTTTCTCAAAGTGTTTATTATATAGTTAGTCAAGGAGTTTGTGCTAAAGATCACAAACAATGTTTTGATTGTAATCAACGTACCTGAATAACTTTTCAGGATTAATTACGAGATTACAAATCGTGCACTTTGTTTCTTTTATGATATTACTAAAGAAAAGGTTTGACCACGAGAGACAATTTACAAAATTGAAGGCTAAAGAACATTTGCTCAAAAAACAGTAATCAAGTAAATCAACTACTTCAACAAAAGAGATTTTAATCTTGATCGTTCTAGTTGGCCATCAAAGTTGAACAATGAAGATATTTTGAGAGTTGGAAGATAAGTCTTTATCGAGCAGTTGTGATCTAGTGCGATTCTTGGGAGTTTCCTCTCATCAAACTGTGGTCAACCTCTTGTGTCGACTTGACCTTGTTCACAAAAACCTCCGACGGGGTCCTCACAAATTGTGAGTCGATATCTGATGTCATATGCTTAAGAAAAGGCTTGAGAGGCTGGACTGTGGTACTTCCAATCAATAAAGCGCTTCTTGTGTGGCCGTCCATTCGAATCTTTTGATTAACTTGAAAAAGCGTGTCGAGAATTCCTTAATCCGAAGAAACCAATATGATACTTTATTTTGAAGTTGTTAGCCAACATTATAATAACAACCACACCAGTTACAGCTTACAATTTTCCCGTATATTCATGGAGAAAGGTGTTCAGGACTTTCTTGTCAGCACCACAACAAACTATATTCCGTTTTCTGTTCCTGCAAAAGTTTTCAAAAATGTCGATTTTTACGACCTCATATTCTAGCAACCGTTCTGTACACTTTTCCCTCTCATTCCTTTCCTTCACTTGATTAGTACCTTCGACGTGGCACTCGGTCACACAGACTAGTCGATGTAGCAGTTTGCTCCCGTCACAGATCAGTTCATTGTCAGCAGCGTTGGATGAACTAGGTTCACCTGTGTACCTCAACGCCACTGCGGCTGTGACGGCTTTCATTGTCAGCCTCATTCTGCAACATCTATTACATTCAAAACAACAGTCGTGAGAAAAACGAAAAACCAATCAATCAGTCGATATTTTAAAGAATGTGGCAGCCGATATGGCGCTTACAGAAAAGACCTTTCCTATTGAAACATGTAAATTCACTCCTCGAAAATGAGGCAAAACATTCTGAACCCAAAAGGGCTCGAACCAGGATCAAAATATTGTCAGTTCTGCACCTTACTATTACACCAAGCGCCCCACTGATGGGTGGAGTTGAGTGGAGAATCAAAAGTGTGGAATAAGAGAAAAGAGGTTTTATGTGGTTTGTGAGTTGCAGAAGGGGGTCAGTAATGTTTGGCTTTTTGAAAACTTTTGCACCAACTGGGCATGGAATATTACTCTATAATAGTTTCCTATTAAAGTTTTAACTATCGGTTCGCTCAATTTTAAACACAAAAATATATAGATCTTTGTGAGAACAGACAACCTTCAAAAAAAAAAAAAACCTTATAGAGCATATATGCGAGCTAAAAAATCATAATCAATACTTTATTAAAAGGTAAAAGAGCCTACTATAGTAGTATAGCCGCTTTAAACGTTATTTATGTATCTTGCAAGTACATAAATGGAGTATCCAGTTTTATAGGATATAAATTATCTTCTTAGAAAAAGATATAACCAATCGAGTAGTTTAAATCACCATTAGTAATCCACCAATAAATGTAAAAATAAATACAATTTTTATAGCAAATCTACTAGATTATTTTCTTTAGATGTTGATGCTAGTTAGTATTGGACAACCTTGAGAATCTAAAAGAAAATTATTGAGCTTGATCAGCATGTTTAGTATAAAAACTTCTCAAGGTGTTTCGAAAGAGAATTGGTTTGGGTTATGAGAACTTTGTTAGATTTACTATACGTAATGACGTACGTTTAACATTCCTTTTATTATCGTTATATTACAGAATATTATATGTTTATTATAAAATATCTAATCTATAATTTAAACTGTTGCATTAAAATTGTAACCACATGGATTATCAAACCAATAAATTTTCACAATTCTTCTCCTTTAACATGATAACGTTGCGAGGCTTGATCTACAAATTATACACAATTAAGTTACATTTTTTTTTCTACTCTTAGGAAAAGATTGAGTTGGGCTTAAAATTTTGGTCTTACCCAAGTAAAATAAATAAAGATGAAGCTAAACCCTCCATTTTTTAAATTTGTTCTTAATATTATGAACTGAGAACTTATAATGCATTTCACCAATATATCCTTAACATACAAGAGAGTACTTAAAGAAAGCAGAAAAAACTATGATAATGTTAACTAATTTCTAATTATTACAAGTATACTAACAAAACTATATAAATATTAACATCTGCTACTGCTAAAAACATTATTGTGTAGCTTAAATGTTGTGACACTTAGTTAATTAAAAAATAATAAAGAAGCTGCAGGCTCCAGAAAAGGAAATTTTAGTATTAATTAGCAATAATTGACTCATTGCTGCAAATAGGTGTCACTTAATTAAAAAAAAAATTTTAAATGCTTGAAATAAGCTACAAAAATTTTTCTTCTCTAAACTTCCCTGGACAGTTTTGACGGAGTTTTTAAACCAGAAGATCGTCTTGCTTGCAACTACAAAAACAAAAATTATAAAAATAAAAACTACACAACGCCAGTGTAGCCATGCGGTTAAGGCATTTTACTGCGGTGCGAACGGACCCGGTTCAATCCTGAACTTCACATGCCTATTGAGTGGTCTACTCAGTCACTAAAAATAATTGAGTACCTGCGTTCACTTCGAACAAGAGGTAATGTGATGAGGTCGTCAGTGAGAGTGAACGTATGACAACTTTAACCTCTCAGTTCGAAAACCATCGATCCTTGTCAACTGCTGTTATAAAAACTACACCCTTAAGACATTGTAAATTGCGATTTTTTAAAGAATAACAATGTAGGAAAATAAATGTGTAATTTATCATCGTAGAATAAAGAATTCGAAACTTGATATATTGTTAGTTGATGTCCCATAAAAATGTAGGTATTTTGACATATCACTATGTGATACTATGTAACACATATTAAATATTAATAATAAAAAAATAAAAATAGATTTTGCCCATAACCACATATTTATAAAAATATCGAGAAAGAGTATTTGTAATCCCTTAGTACATATGTAATTATAGCGTCAATTTGACTTTAACTTCACAGACCTTTGCTATCCTAATAATTTCATATCCAAATCACCATCTGTAAGTACAGTGTGAGAAAAAATTGGTCTCCCAATAAACTTCAAAAAAGTTTTCTTATGTAACATTGTTCACTTTTTATAGTTTATTTGAAATAAAAAATGATTTTCGATAGGAAATTTACTTGGGTGCCAATTACAGACAGAAGAAGCTAACTGATGATATTCAAATCCATATTCTGAGAAGTTAGATTGGGTATTGCGGGTGAGTTTGAGGAAATATTTCATGTTTTGCGATAATCCAAAGCGACAAATTAAATAGTGTAGAGTTGCATGATCCAGATGGTGATATTGTTATACCACAACGATCAATTTAGCCTAACCATATAAAATGTTGTTGCCATATTAAACCTGAAATTATAATTATTTCTTGCAACATTTAAAATTTAAGTACTAACACCGTTATCCTAGAAGAAAGTGGATAATGGATAATGGGCGGTTTACTGATAGAAGTAATTATATGCGCTATCATCATAAAACGCACCTTTAAAGTTATTCTTAGCTGGTATGTCTGCAGGGAGAAAGGAGCCGAAGAGGATAGGGAGATAAAATAAACTGCGCAAGTTTTGATTGATGCCGAAATTAAAATACTACTGTGCATATCCGCTATTATGAGTCAAGCTTGTGCTTATACTAAATATCCACTAATAATTTCGGTGATCCTTTCTTGTGCAGTACTTACTTTAGTTTCCGAGTTCGTAAGGTAAATATGTTTTTACTAATTGTATGTACTCAGTATATTTTCACTCACTGTTCACTAAACTTTAACTTGTTTGCATAAATTACAAATTTAGCATAGTTAGACCAAAATGAAGATTTTGTAATGAGCGATGTTATCTCTTTGAGAGTGCAAGCGGAAAACGAATAACAGAATATTTCTCCACAGCCTCTGAAATTGGCACCTAATGCAGTCATGTGAGGATTTAATCACCGTTCTCCAATCTATTTTACAACTAAAGTTATAATCGACATCCTTAAGAAGTTTCGGCAGTATTTGACAATATCTACGCATGCCCACCCAATCCCAAATTAGAACAAAAAGAACAATAAAAATAGTTTTATTTCATTAGAGGAACAAAGACAACTATCAACAAGTGCATTAAAAATAGGGAATCACTTAGTTGAACTAGCAGCTTGTGATTTAAAGCCTTTTGCATACCAGTGGGCTGGAAAATTAGTCAAAGACAATTTTTAAAGACCAAAGCAATAATATAATACAAAAATACAACACAACTCTAACCTCTAAGAAGTTAATATATGTGAGAACATACAATGCGACGAAACGGATGTAAATAAAAACAAAAATAAGCTGGAATACTAACATCTACTAGATAAAATAGAACGTGATCACTAGCGATTTATATTTAAAAAATTGTTGTAGTTTAAAAAATCCCTTGCTCTTCTCTTAATTGGCCATTTTACTCAAATAAAGAACTGGCTGTTCTTAATTACTTCAAGAAAAGTGTAATTATTTAAGTGGGTTTTCCTCCGTGTTGTACACATCTCCTACAACAATTTCATGTGTGTGTATGACCAAAAAGGGTGCGATCAACTGAAGTTTAATCCTGAGCGTGTTATAATACTATCAAATTACTAAATAAAATGATGACACATTTGCGAGAGCAACGACAGTGTTACCTGCCGCCAACAGTTTCAAAGAAACTGGAGTTTAGCCATTGAATCGAAATGTCTGTTCTGGTTATTACTTTGGGCTATTTGAAGGCATGGGAAAACTAGCTCTTCCCCAACGAAATTATTCTCAAACGACAGATGCATGTAATTATGATAATATTTATTTGACCAGGCTGCTACTACTGTATTTGTCGAATGCACGGCTAAAATGTATTTCTTGTAGCTGTTTTGAAAAACGATAGTAGGATATTTGAAGTATATGCAAAAAATGAAATACAAATAGAAATAAATTGAAGTTAGCAAAGCACGTAAAAAAGAAATTGGACACATGTCAAGAACTCCTGTTCTTATTCTCGTACAAACTAAGAAGATAAAGAAGATGAAAGAGTCCACTTCTACTATTGTACCAATAGTAATCCCATATCCCTACCTTGTGTGGTTTTATCATCTTACCAAAAAATTAGTTGTTAAATATATTTAGAATCATTTTTTTCAATCAATTTTGCAAACCCAGCACACCTTCCTGACGGTTTAATTGGGAATTAATTATTACGTCCGACATTAATCCCACAGTTACAAAGAAATATTTCGACTCGATTTTCTAGCACCAAAACGAACAGCTCTCCCGCATACATCGACTCTAATATCAGTAATATTAATGTTTTCGGCATTAGTTGACGTTATTGACACACACAAGCTTAAATATCGTGCCTTTTAAATATTTTTTCAAGTTCACAGTGCAATAAAAAGTTTATTTGTAAGTGACGTTAATCACACATCCATTAAAGTTACAGTGTGAAATAAAATTTTAATTATTATACGTTTGCGTAATAATAACAATACATGTTCTATTACAGGGCTATGTGCGCATTTTTTTATTCCGTCAAAGGCACACGGCGGTAGCATAAAGATATCAGCCAAAATTAACATTGCTTTGTTTATATGAAGTGATTTAAATTTTCGATTTAATGTCATTAGTGTGACAGGTCAGCCAAGTTCTGTTAAAATTCCGGTGGTGACGAATTTGCTGACGAAGGTTGAATGTTTCGGGCTTCTTACTAGCGATGTATGCTCGCATTTTGTTTAAAGGTCAATGTCTTGGTAAAGGTCTTAGTAATATCCTAATTTACTAGTCTGCATAGACTAAATAAGTGCTAATTTGTAATAAGTTTATTAGTTTAGGAGAGAAATTTAAATGCGCTCCTACTCGATCATATTGTTGTTTAATATCCCATTATTTTGCAATCAAATCTAGCATCGGGTAAAAAGTAAAATATTGCAGGCCTTACTTAATTAGTAAATGTAAACGATTTCAGAGTCTAAGCACTAAATAAGTTTTGAGCAGAAAAATTTATTTCTTTGCCTTATGTAAGCTACAATTTAGTAATTAAATTACACAATTCCACTGTTATGTCCTGTAGTATCACCTTTTGAATTTTGAAGTTGTAAAAAACTTAATTTTTATGCATTCTTCCTTGTTTTTCTAGACAAAAATTGACAAAATTGAACTTCGAGTTTCATCCGTTATTGCTGAAAACGGAAACATCCAATAAAAATCCTGCAAAACAAATTTTCGACCTTGAGGAGCACGAAACTATGAGCTATGTGACTGTTTCAAAGTTATACAAGCTATGCGACCCGGTCAACTATCTATTTTGGATCGAGACCTGCAAGTTCCTTTGTATGCGAACCCTCATCAACGATTTGTTTGCTCAACTCTGTGCTTAAGAAGCCGTGGCAAGATCCCAACGTATTCCCCTAGGCAAAGCCGATAAGTGTGTTGAGATATGTCGCAAACTGCTTAGAACTCCGCAGAGTGATATGTTTTGGAATCCCACTGTTACCTATTAATTGCGATTATTTGGAGTGATGAGTTTCTTGGGGACAAAACCCACCACCAGCAGCTAAACAGGGTCATTTTGGCAAGAAAGCCATGAGGGTGGAATATCGACTGGTTTCAGATGGTTCCAAATGAAGAAGCCATAAATGTTGTGCTGTACAGCGAGCAACTGAGAAATGTTTGCGAAGCCTTAAAGGAAAAATATCAGGCGTTCGTCAAGTGCAAACGAACTCTTCCAGCTTACAGCCTCTATCATGTACTGTCTGCTTTAATCTATGGCGCACTTTTCGCGCAGTCGTTTAATAAATTTGAAAAAGTCGATAGATTAGTATTATAGACATAAAATTCAACAACTTGTGGAGTGCTATATTTTGTTGTGCCCGACATACATTGGGTTTTAGCAAAAATTGAGAAAATTTCTTTAAAACCTATTAATTTAATTCTACTCGACTATAAAAACTAAGACATTGCAAAAAGTGCATCCTAAAGATAAACAAGTTGTTATGCAATCATCTTTATCAACAATACGTAGAAAATTTAAATTAGTGGACAAAAACTAACACGAATGGCTCATTAAAATTATCTAAGGTACTAAAAGTAGCACTTTATTTTTTCAAGCGCTATATTTTATGTAGATACATTTCAAAAGTTTGTTGAAAATAATGTAAACATTATCGTGTATGATCTTATTTAAATAAACATTTCAACTAACAGTGGAAAACATCAACCTTTTCTGAACAACTGTTACATAGATTAATAGCAAAATTAAACTTTAGAAATTAAATTGGGCGCCGTTCGTTTTCTGTGAATGCTGAAAGCTTGCATTTGTACGGTTAGTATCTAAAGTCCACCAAAGACCACCAAAAATGCCGCACATTTCTGAAGTGGGTTTTGAAGAACACAGAAGTTACTGCTGATTTTTGAAAAAACTCATCTTGAGCAATGAGACCCATTTTTCTCTAAACGGCTTTATCAGTCGTCAAAATTGTTGCATTTGGGGTAGTGAACATCTATATACTATCCACGAAAACCAACTGATTCACAAAAAATGCACTGTATGATGTATATTGTGGGCTGGAGAAGTCGTCGGTCTGTACTTTTTTGAGGACGCTGTTACTGTCAATGGTGTACATTATCAGGAGATACTAAAAAACGTTTTTTAAAGAGACCAACGATTTGAACATGAGTGATATGTGATTTTAACAATATGGAGCCACTTATCACACATTACATGAAGCACTCGCTGCACTTCAAACCAAAATTTCTGGTCCTGGCCACCGTGGTCTTGAAATTTAACCACATTAGACTTTTCTTCTGACGTTATTTAAAGAAGGGATTTATGTTACGTTAATAGGTTAAAAGAAGGCACGATACGAGTAATTACTGAAATAGAGCCGCATTTATGAGAAAGTATTATGGAAAACTTCTGAAAATAATGGTCTTACATCGGCGGAGTCATGAAGGGCATGTATCCGACATTACATTTCATACTTAACTGCCAAGTCTGTAGTTTACACTGATGGCAATAACATTCAGATTGTGTTTATTTAGGAAAATCATACTAAAATCCACTATAAACCACCCTATATTTATTGCAACATTAGAAATTAAGAATATAAAATTTAATATACAACCTCTTTCTTTGTCTATGAATATAATTAAAAAATAAAGCGATTGTACGATAAACTGTCCGTAAAGACGTAACATTTCATAAAGCGCTTTGTTAAATATTTTAAATTATAAAAGTGATTAACTTTAATAGCTAATTAATCAAATTACGTTTAATGAAAATAAATTGAAAAATTTAAAACGTCCAGTTGAAGTATCTATTAAATAGCGTAAGCAAAACACAACGGAGTCGTTAAATCCACCTAGTAAGTTTATCAACAACAAGGACTTCGTAATTGTAGTTTTATGACAAATTAAAAAAACATTAGAAGCAAGTAGATAACGGTTACTTTAACCATTAAAAATTGTAACAATTTTGTTACATTGTTTTTATTTAACCACTGCTTTCCTCAGCTTCTATTTTACAATGCATTTATTATTTCTTTCAAATTAGTTAAAATTTAAGCTCAATCGGATAAAAATTGAGCGAGATATCTTGCAAGCCAATTTGAAAAACATGTTTTTAAAATAATCGCTTTTAAAGTTTTTAGTTCCGATTTCTATGCTTTAAACTTGAAAATATATATAAAATGTTTTTTACCATTAGTCAGCAATACCAGCTCCATACAAATTCCCTTCCAAGTTTATATTTTCTTCGTCTTCCAGTTTTTTTTGCGATCTAGAGGCCGAGCGCGCCAGTTTTGCAGCATCCGTCAAAGTCGACTACACGTTGATGTTTCGACAAGTTAATTAATAATAAAATATTGGAACCATCCGGGTTTTATTGCTCTCAGTGTAAAGTACAGTCTTTGCAATTACGTATGAAACATAATTGTGGCCAAATGTTCCCTACGATTCAATCGATATGCGGTCGTTCTTTTAGCGAAGTTTTCCAGCGGCCCTGTTTCAGACTGATGTTCTTTTTTAATATTGTAGTAGGTTGTTGGCCTAAATCCTGTCCTCCAAAATTGATCCTCAGACAGATCGCAAGACCGCGGTGGCCACTCGATGTCATCCCTCTGCGAGATATTATGATCAGGAAATTTGTTTTGAAATCAAATAAGTGTTTCACGTGCTGTTTGACAAGTGGGTCCATCTTGTTGAAATCGTTGGTTTCATTGAAAAAATGTTTAGCATCTCACGAAAGCGCACAACATTGTTAGTAATAACGTTGCCAGCTTCGTCCTTAAAAAAGTACAGGCCAAGTATTCTTCCGGTCCACGATGCATCAGACGGTGCATTTTAATGGATGGTTTGGTTTTCGTAAATAGTACGTGGATTTTTGATAATCCAGAAGCGACAATTTTGATGACTCACATTTAGAGAAAAATGCAAAGTTCCTTATTATTAATTTGGATTTTCTATAAATCTAAAATATGCACAACAGCAAAAGCGCAGATACACCAATTAGTAACTTCACCAACAGTTTGTTTGCATATCGGCAGAATGATTTTTTCCTCCTGCGTCGAGTAAATACGTGACGAGCTGCAAAAACTTGCAACTGAATGGGCAACGTTCATGTTGACGCAAGTAAATAAATAAGCGACATGCCAAAGCTTTGCATTAGCAAGACAATGAAAGCGGCGTTAATTATAAGCAGCCTGTGCCGCGGCATAATAAGTGTAAAATTAATTTTAGTGCCTTATTGTTGCTTCTGCAACTAATTAGAGCTTGAATGTTGCATCCATATTCAGTCTCGAATCATCGCCCGGCATCGCCGCTGCCTGTGACCGGCGAATAATCAGCTTTAGTAGTAGTACGCGCGTTACTAAGTAGTAAAAGCAAAGGCCTTTTATGCAAATTTGCCAGCATTTTATCCTACTACACATAAATTAAAAAGGCGTGGCGTTACGCCGTCGCTGCAAATAGCGCGCAATTGTGGTCGGGCTGATTGCGGCCGCACATTGCCAACATTTGCGCGCCTGATTTATTTTCTGCCACATTTTAATAATTCCGGCGCAGCAGAACTCATCCGGCAATGGCATTGTTAGATGGTGCAGCACACCTTCAGGGTTTTCTGCAGACACATGTCAAGATAAGCAAGATCGCTTATCTGCGAACGCCTCTACGCGGAATGCTCCGAGTAATTGTGCTCTTTAACAGGCCGCTTAGTAAAAAACGCGTTTTTAATTTGCTGGTCGGTAATTTCAAAGGAATGCTAGCTATGCAAACGGTTCCAGAACTAAAAACAGATATCAATTGTTATTGGCACTTTTAAGACACTAGAACACATTTAATCAAACCTAAGAAAGCAAAAGTGCCATTACTTAAGTAACGTCGCATGAATAGGAAAATAGTTAATAAAACTATGAATATTAAATAAAGAGTTTTAGCTTTCAAAATGTTAAAATTCCAGATAACAACATAAAGCACATTCTGGATTGTATTTAGTCCTGAAAGAAGCTCAAATTTTTATAATTCCCTAGCATTAAAAAAAGGGCTGAATTACTAAATATTTCTTAGGTGTTATTTCTTTTGTTGCAACGAAACTAATTTTAGTGGATATAAAAATTTGACAACACTTAAAAGCTTAGAAGTGTCGGACTATTGTTGTCAAGTTAAAAGCGACATTACGTTCTTTAATGTGCAGGCGGCTCGTGTCGGAATTCGGTTGATAACGCGCTTTGTAGGAAAAACCTCGAGATAGCTGACAACTACCGCTCTTATCGCTCCATCCTATCATCAGACCGGAAAACTGCGCTAGTCGACGTTATCAATCATATTAGTTGCTTTAGCCGATTAGCAGCCATAAAAATGTAGGTAAGCACAGGAATTCTAACTAGCTAATCTAAATTCCTGCAAGGCCACAGCTGCTTCGTATGTCATAGTGCAAAATAAACCAGAAACCACCGGATAGAACACATATTTTGGTAATTGTACAATATGGTGCCTTACAACCGAAAAAATAATAATACGGAAGATGCCGGCCAATTTAAACGGCGCCGTTCGCAAAACTCGCAGATGTTGCTACGGTTCAATTAATATTTTCTGATTTATTACTCAGCAGCGCCTCAGCGTTTTAATAGATTTAATGACTTCATATTTGTTCCGCAGTAAATATTTAATGCAGGCAGCCAGCTCTTAATTGTGACGGCAGACAAGCGGCCGGCGAATTTGAATTTCAATCGCCGCATTTCCGCGCCACGAACCGCCGGTCGGCCTAATTAGCGGGCTACAACGGCAGCCTAAACGAGCCAGGGCGCTAAGAGGACCAAAAGAGTGAACTCACGGGGAAGGGCATCTTCGCAAGCAGAGGACCACGTGCTCAACCGCTCGTCCCCGCGGCGAACGCGCACCCACAACACAAACCGGCCGCACGGCACTGAGCGCGCAAACCATGAGGAGCGCGAACCGAGGCGCCGCGCAGACTTCCGGAAACCGACGAAGAAAGGATTAGCCGGGAGTCCTGGACAAGGATGAGCGGATGGCCGGCGGCGCCCGGATCCGACAGGAAAAACGCCGCGGCGCGATGTACTGGGCCCGCCTCCCCGATCAAGATCCCGGTACGGCGCACGTGACCGCCGTGCAGAGCGGGCAGGATAATCGAGATTGGGGCGGACGCTGTTGATCAGGACAAGCGGGCTCGCGATGCAGATGGATTGCAGAGCAGGGCACGTCCGCGCACCCGAAAAAGAAGCCGGGCGAGCTTTCGGCGAGGCGCGCGTCCCGCCGGAAGGATCAACTGGGCTGAAGATCCAAGCTGAACTGGGTTTTCTCTGATCTTAAATCACGTCTAATCTAACGCAATCTAGCCTAACCTAGTATAAACTAATTCCGCCCGACTTAATCTAATTTCACTTAACCTGGCTCTAAGCAATATTAAAACCAACTTTGTTGGATCATCTAAGAGCAGCAAGATTGTGTCTCGTTTGCAAATAAGCTACAAAATCAAAATTAAATTTGTTGGTATTTAGAGAACGCGTTTCATCAAAGGACACAAAGTTAAGGTAATTTACTATAAACCTTTAAATCTTTTTTGATAATAATCTTACGATGCATAAGCTAAAAAATGTTTTTGCTGTCTCATGACGCAAATTTTTACGTATTTGAATATAAAAATAAACAGAACCAACGTTTTAATGCGCTATGGACACAGTTTGGTTTGGTTTTATTATAAACTAGCGTCTGAACATATCTATCAATGGGGTTAAGAAAGTTCGGTAAGTAGAAACATCAACAATAGATCAATTCGTGCCCAATTGGCGGCGGGATCGACGACCCACATGATTCCGTTCGACCACCTGGGTTACGTCTGTTGCTCGAACGGGGAGCTTGCAGTTGCATTTAACCAAATTTGTATACCAAAGGCTTCTCTATAAGCAACCGCTAAAATGCTTACAGTGTCCATTTTTAATATAAACTTTTACCGCTACTTTTGAAGTTGCTCTTGAGAACCCACATAGAGTTGACCGTGGCTAAAAGACAAATTACAACTTTTTGAAAGCTTTGTCCCTGTGCTTTGTTGATTCTTATGCAGAACGCCAATCTTAGGGGGTATTGTTTTGTTTTTCAAATTTGAAAGGCAAACCTATATCGTCTAATGCTAAAATGCTAACAGCGGTTAAATTTTGCAGCAAAAATATGATACTTTCAACGTACATCGAAAAGTCAAACAAATGACCCAAACAAATTAGACAGTGACAGAAAAGTTATTATTAATAAGAACCAAAGCAAAGAGACGTGGGAGGAATACATAAAGAAATTTATTGAAGATAATCGACCTCAACTTCCCCAGATAAATAATAAAGAAAGACGTGTAAGTGATATAAAAGAAGACAAAACATTGAAGTAGAATTTCTCAAGCTATTTGATGACCAAGAAATAAACTGTCTAACTTCGTTATATAATGAAGTCTGCAACTAGAGATATTAGCAAAGATCGGCTAATATCAGAAGAACACCAGGGCCAAAACTTATATTGCACAATAAGCCTTATTATTCACCTCCTAAAAAAATTTCTTAAAATAATACATAAAAGAATCGATACATTGCGTGAAGATCAAATGTCGTCTGCACAGTTTGTATTTCAAAATGTTGTTGGTATACAGAAACCTTTTTTAGCGTTCAAGTACTCTTCGAACGATGCAGGGACATGAATTATGTCTACATCTGCTTTACTGACTACAGTAGTCTCGATAGAATACAGCACCAGAAAATGATTTAAATCCTGAAAAACATGGGATTGGATGAAAAAGGTTTTAGAATAATCATAAATGTATATTGGAAGTAATCGGTATTTATAAGACTGAGATTCTGTGAGATGTAAGACAGAGTTGTGTTCTGTCACCGCTGATTTTTAACATGTATTCAAATTACATTTTTGAAGAAGTACTGTACGAAATGCTGAATGATAAAAGGGTAAACAATATTAGTTAGCATAGGACTACAAAATCTCATGGTCGGAGTAACAGAGAGCAGCCAACGGTACAGCCTTAAGACATTAATATCAATAAGACAAAATGAATAGTCGTTAGTAAAAGCAACAACCATATCCAATAACGACTAATAATTAATGAAAAAATTTGTTGAGAGGATCAATAAGTATTTCTATCTTGATATGACTCTTAATGATCAGTGGAACAACTCTTAAGAAATAAGGTTTTGTATTAAGAAAACAAGAGTAACATTTAATAGTACGAGTTCAATATTTAAATTCATCAAATCAACAACCACCCAAGTGTATTTATCAACAACAGCACAATACCTTGTAATCCGAGAAACTCCACAGTGAAATACCTAGGAGTTTATCTCGACACACAGCTCAGCTGGAAATACCATGTCAACTACAAACTAACACAATGCTATACCAAACTAAGATAGCCGTATCCATTAATAAACCGTAAATGAACGCTAAAACTAGAATGCACAGTACTATTGTACAAAAGCCTGATAAGACCCCTAGCGTTATATGCATCTCCCGTATGGTGCAACACATCCAAAAGCAATATTCAAAAACTACAAAGACTCCAAAACAAGGTGTTAAGAATAGCAGTCGACGCACCGTGATATATTCGTAATTTCCAAATATACCAAGAGCTTGGCGTCTTATACGTGGAAGAACTCATCAAAAAATGTACCAAAAAGTTTCTTACCAACTCCAGTGCGTGTAGCGGTGCGGTACACTACAACCTATTTCAACCCAATATTCACATTAGACTGAAACGCAAAGTACCGCAGGATATCGTCCAGCCAAACCCCGAGTAAAACCAATTGCTACAATCACTATTGTTTACTGTTACTGTTATTATTTGTAAACTCTCTAGTTATTTTATTATAGTACTGCTATGCATAAAAAAACATTATTTATTGATTTTGCAATAAACTATATTTAAAAAAAAAGTCATTTGACCATAGCCACAAAGATATTGTTATATGTTTTCCGTACTACTATATGCAATAAAATCATATATGGGCCAAATTATGCAAAATGCCAATGCATATATATCAGCTTATACATAATATAATGCAAGGAAAGGTATTTGGCAGAAAAGAGCGGGCAAAAGGAGAATATCATGGCTAAAAATTTGAGAATGTTATTTGGAAAGAACACCATTATTGGTTTCCAATATCCGGACTGGATAGGGACTTTAAGAAAATGAAATTGAATTTAAATTTTTAAGGGCCAGTGCCATTACGGAGGTCATCTTTTATATTTCAGTTTTGCGAAATTAATCAATTAGGTTTACCCAAAATGCTCACTAAAGTGCTAGAAAACAAATTCTCGCCTTACATTTCTCAATCTAAAAACTGCGTTCTAGAGCCCGCCCCAACACTCCATTGAAGAATATTAAGATTCGTAAGATCCCTTGATACGAAATTTATTATTGAAGGAACTGGAATGCAAAAAATAAAACTTGATGGTCTAGATAAATAATCCAAAAAGGAGAAACCTAAATTGTAACTATCTTTTAACATACAAATCTACTCACTACTATCACAAATAAACTACCAGACTTTATTGACTTTGCTGTTGTTCCGGTATTGCAAACACGTATACCCATGTAGAATCTAATCAAGATTTGTCGAGTGACCAGTCCCCGTAATTATTACCCTGGGCACAACAATTATTAGAAGAGGGCCCTCCCTAAGACTTTGCATTAAATTCACCAACTGGGACTACTTCCGAAATTGGATAGAAAAGTCAATCTTGCCACTTATATTGAAGACGCCCAAGATTTAGATAAACCAACCTAATACCTCACCACAACGACCCAAAACGCTGCGTGACAAGCCACGTCCAGTCCATCAACCAACTACCCGGAAGAAGTTAACATTATTTGTAACATACTAGATCTAGTTGCTGCTAAACGTAGAACGCGAAAGAAGTTGCAAAGAACCAAAAACAGACTAGGTTCAAAAGACTGATCGCAATGACAACTCCAATTAAAAATACATTCGCTGAGTACCTCTCTAACGTATTCACCTCATCACAACCTCAAAATATACACATGGAAAACAAAATCAAATTATTTTTTGATGACCCGTGCCAATTGTCATTACCAAGTCTTTTCGCTGACCGAAGTACGCATATAAATCCAACTTACCAATACGCATAAGGTCTCGGATTAGGATTTTTATAGTAGAAGAGGTTCTACAAAGTCTTCCTCGAAAAGCTCTAGTGCTGCTCACTATCATTTATAACAATACCCTAAGACTTCGCTACTTTCCTGCTTAATGGAAGTTTTTAGCAGATCATTATGATAGCTAAACTGTAAACCACACTTCCGACCCTCTTCCTACAGATTAGTCAGTCTCCAGCCTTCAACGTTCAAAATTTCTGAAAGGCTATTGCTCAAAAAAATTCACGCAACTATAGATATAGACAGCGTAATTTCTTCCCATCAATTCGATTTGTTTGATTTAGTGTGTGGTATAAGGGCCTGTTATTCAAAATAAAGTTATACTTCCTAAAAACTTGTACTTTAAGCTTAAATATTATCTATCTGAAAGGTTCTTTCAAGTTAAAATTAACAATACAGTGTCTGACTACCACCAAATTACTTTTGGTGTGCTACAAGGTAGTGTTTTAGGACCGTTGTTATACCTACTCTATACCTCTGACACGCCAACTTCAGATCACATGAGAATGACCACATTTGTAGAGGATACGGCTCTCAAGGAACTATAAACCTGAAGTAACAGCAGAATATCTACAAATTTAGTACGATACCTTCAACAAACGAGTCTTCAGCTCAGAATCAATGTTGGTCCAATACCCCGGAAAACTAAAATAAAATATCTAGGCCCTGGAATACACACATTAAGGCTAAGCAAAAACAGATTAAAATTAAAACTAAACAAATTAATTGGCTAATTGGGAGGCGATCTCAACTTTTAATAACGAATAAAATACTTCTGTATAAAACCATATTAAAACCCATATAGACCTAGGAGATTTAACTATGGGGGTTTCCTGTACCATAATCATTCAGAGATGTTAATCCAAGATGCTTAGAACAATAACAGATGCTTGGTGGTATATAACAAATGAAACTCTCCATAAGGACTTAGAAATTCCATACGTAGCCAACAAAATTCAAAATCTTGCAAGAACATACGATAATAACTTAACAGAACACGGAAATGAACTTATAGAGTTCTGTCCAATCAACCAAACGTCATCAGGAAATTGAAATGCCAATTTCCACGCACATTGTTATGATAATTCAATTAACATTAAAGTAACACTTTTGGAGACAATGGCAATGGCCATGACACTCTACATGACATGTAAAACCACATACCATTTACTAATTACCTGTTAAATAAAATTATAAAAATGCTCACTTTTTCGTTTATTTGTATTTTTAAAGTTCAGGAATTTTTTTTTTAAGTCAAAATCGGACTGGTGTACTGCTCATTTTGATTTATAATATTCTCAAGTACAGTGTCCACAACACCAGTTCGGTCATTCAACCACACATCAAACGCACAGAATAGTAAATGAAATCTCATCGTCTCTAGAAGAAAAGAAGTATTGCGCCGCTGTGCTCCTAGACGTGTCCCAGGCCTTCGACAAGGTTTGGCACACAGGGCTGCTATATAAACTAAAGAGTCATTACCGAGTACTATACTTGCTCCATAATTATACCTAGACAGCCATATTATTCTGTCAATTGCGATAACGAACTATCCCCATATTACCCCATCAAATCCGGTGTCCCGCAGGGAAGCGTCCTGGGCCCCCTCCTTTACTTTGTCTATACTGCTGACCTGCCAGAAACTGACAACACTATGACTGCTACCTTCGCTGACGACACGGCAATACTTTCCACACATGAAAATGCGGATAGTGCAACTTCCAACCTCCAGCAACATCTCAATATAATCAGCACATGGTTAGATAAGTGGCGCATAAAAGTTAATTAATCAAAGTCAGGCCAAATAACATTTACTATGAAAACCAATATTTGCCCGCCTGTCAGCATTAACAATGCTCCAGTACCGGTAAAAACCGACGTAAAATACTTGAGACTACATCTTGATCAACGGCTCACGTGGAACAAACACATACAAACTAAGCGCAAACAATTAAACCTCAAATACCGTGAAATGTACTGGCTCCTTGGTAGACATTCAAAGCTATCGATCCGAAATAAGGTGTTACTCTACAAAACGATACTGAAACCAATTTAGACATTTGGTATACAACTTTGGGGATGTGCTAAACCGACCAGAATAAAAACACTGCAACAATTTCAGTCAAAAACCCTCCGCGCAATTGTTGATGCGCCCTGGTTTGTAACCAACCATACAATCGACCAAGACCTAGACGTCCCATTTGTTGTCGATGAAATCAAAAGATATGCGATGAATTACCACCAGAAGTTAGATGGACACAGCAATCCAGCTTTCCACTTATCATCCACCAATACTAAGACCGAAGAAAACATGGCCTGAAGACCTTACCAACCTCTCGTAAATGGTGCTCCTAGAGAGTCTCATCAATGGATAACTTCTCCTTTCACTGTCTCCCCTAGCATCACATTTACTGGATACTATTGTTAAGTAGATTGTAAATTAACATTATTGTCAATAAAAAAAATACAGTGTACAGTTTCGGCGCAGAATTTTAATATATAACTAGATGAGCCCTTTTCTGAAGCAAATACCATATTTTGAAGTCAATAACAGTATCATTGAAATACAAGGGAATTGCGTAATGATATCCGTATCACTTAATATATCACAAATTTGTTCCGATGGATTTTGGTAGTGCTCCTTATTTTTAGATAAATATTTCATTCCACTGTAAGTTTAAATTAATGGTGATTAATATGCATTACTTGGCTGTATGCCTTCTCCCCCCTCTTAGTGGCCTTTCTTGTTCCCTCTTGCCTTTTATGAAATATTCTAAACCCTGTTTTGTAATATTACTATCCGGTTTCTTCAGTGTGGGTCCTAGCCATTTGCATTCCCTTCTTTTAAGTCTATGATTGTCGGCTTCTGTTCCGTTCGCTCCTATAAATGTGCATTTGGGATTATAGATGACCAGTGTACACTTAAAATTTTCAATGTACTATTATTTACAAATAATTGCAGTTGTTTAATTTGCTTTTTACTTATTGCCTATAATTTGCAACCATACAGTAGCGTGATTTTAATCTTCAAATTGAAAATGCAAATCTTATTTGTCGTCCATAATTCGAAGTTGTTCCAAAACTCTACCTAAATACAAAACTTCATTTAGCTTTCTAATTTTGTCGGTAATCACGTCATTGTCTTCTATGTAGGTTTCGTAATTACTATACAACAGTTTGATTATTCGGATAATCCTTAATGGGCCACCGTATTTCTCGGATGTTATGCATAATCTTACGCGCTTTGTTTTGTCGAAGACTTTTTTGAAGGTTATGCTCGTAAAAGCCATTCTAAGGCTTCATCAGTAATTATTCGTATGGATTTGGTCTATGCATTTCCAGCGTAGTCTATATCCAGATCTAGAATATCAGTTGGTTCTCTTATTCTGTCTAATATTATGTGGGCTAAAATATTGCTAGTGGAGTTTAACAACGTAGTAGATCGTCAGTTTCAGTATATGTCACTTTTTTTGGATTCTTATAATTAATTTATTTTAATCAGTTAAAATATTTTCGAGGGACAGTTAGAAATGCATTGAAAAACAATTAAAAATCAAAAATAAAGTGTCAATTAACGCGAAATCAACAGTGAAGAGACACATATACTACAGTAACTACTTAAACTGGTTTATTGATTAAAATTAGAGAATATTAGATGTGCTTATTATTAAAATATATGCCATTTCTGGTCTGAAATTGTCTTGGTTGTTAATAAATTTGCTGCTGTTAAAGAAATTTGCATAAATTATCTGTCGATAAATATTCCTAAAATTAGCGAAATGACTTTTTAAAGAATATTTTAAATACATTAATTATTTATACCACTACATTCGTAATTTTACGAAAGCAAATTAATATACTAAACATGAAGATTATTTTTAAATACATTTGGAGAGTAACTGAAGTAGCAATAAAACTGTTACACCAAATAAATAAAATTTTATTACAATTTTATCTTACATATACATCCTTATCAAATTATGTTAGTTTCTTATTATTTCTTAGCAATTATTGACTTTTGCATTATTGTATTATCTCTAGGAAATATAACTGTTGAATTAGTTTTAATAACATCTAAAGATTACTTTATTATTGTAGAGCACGCAGCAAAAGCAACTAATCAACTTGCTTTACTAATGAACAAAGTAAACCTTACATCCAACTGTTGCAATTTTATGTAAAAGTTTCGTAGCGTTTCAGCGTTGGCCAGTAACAGAAACGACAATATTTGCAGCTTTCTTAAAGGAAAATTGCCTAAATAGGTTTTTGCTGTAAAAACCACACTGTATAATATTTTTGCTTTACGAAATGTTATTTTATGATTGATTACTTAAAAAAACTTAAAAGTTTGATCTTTAGAACATAAATTACTAAATGGAGCACAATAGAAAATATGAGATTAAATTTTTTGCAATATTAAAACAGAATATTTAAAGGTTATTATTATGATATTTTTGTCTAGCTTTCTAAACTAAACAAGTAATTTACTGATACAAAAAACAACAAGTTAGTCCTAAAATGAGGAGTATATTAAATGACTGACGTAATATCGACAAAACTCAAACAGCTACAAAGAAATTAATAATCAAGAGAACCAGAATATTTGACAATATAACACAAAATAAATTCAACAAACGTTTAGGATAATACAAGCATGAGGGTACTTCGGCTAACCCAAAATAACTAAAACAAAATACCTAAAATGGAGTTACAGTCATCAGCAGAAGAGACGTTAGAAAAGTAGTATTACAATTTTACACTAATTTATACAAATCTCATTATAACAAAATTACAACAAATCAATTATTACAAACATGATTTTAGAAGAAACGCCAGAATCCCAACAGAAAAAATACATACGGGTTTTAATACAATAATAAACCGGAAGTGCCCTGGAAAGGATCGAAATGGTGAAAGTAAGAAAAAATAAGTTTTGTACAATAAATTCCTAGAAGGGAGCAGAATAGCTAAAAGCTGGAGAAATGTTGAAGCTATTTTATTACCTAAAAAAGAGACATACAAACATTAATTGCCGCCCAATAAATCTGCTAACTGACCCTTATAAATTGTTAATAAGAATAATATGCAACTGATTAACATTTAAGTTAGATATCAGCGAATGCAACAGACTGACTTCCGAAGAAAGTACAACATTTTAGATCACCTTTACTCTCTGAAACTTTTCCTAGATAAAGATAATGATTATAACATCGATATCTGCCTCAGCTTTCTTGATTTTGAAAAGGCCTCATATTCAGCCAGAAGATGGATATTCCCCAAAGTACTAAATAATTGTAGAATCGATTCAAGATTCAGTTTAATCAAAAATACCTAAAAAAGGGAAACAACCCACATTCAAATTTTTGAAAACCCCTATACCAAAAAATTGTAATAAATAGAAGAGTGAAACAACGTAATACTCTGTCACCGAAATTATTTACTGTAGCTCTGAAGAATATGTTTAAAATCTAAGATGGGAAAATAAATCACTTAGATCAACTAAATACAATCATCACAAAATTACAACATGCTTAATTGAAGTAAGATTGAGTATTAACAAAACCGAAGTTATGAATCCGACGAACAGCAACTTGAAAATAAATAATGAAATAATATCTTAGTTATGACTCGGAAAAGAAAGCTAAATTATGGATATTACTAGGAGAATTGGTTTAACTTGGGCTATTTTTGGCAAATTAAATTAAATCCTAAGATATTCCAGTATAACCCTATATTTCCTGTGTGGGGTTGCTAGTCCCCCATCGGGCGCCTCCCCAGGTGGCGGATAGAGGAAACCTCATCAGATATGGTGGGTACCGGGGAAATCAAATACCAGGCGGACCAAAACTAGCTGACATGAGGCAGCAGTAGTGTCAGTACTTACTTAGGGTGAGAAGAAGATCTTCGGTACAGCCTAATATTAGATAGACAGAGGCGAAAATTACATATTAAATTTGACCGGTTCTGTTACTGCGATGAGGAACGCAACGGGAAACCACCTATTAATTGCATTGACACTGTCAATGTTCTCTAGTAAAATCAATTATGGCGAAAGTTTCAAAGAGAATGGGCCTCAGTTCCCGGCAGCCCTTCGATGGGCAGAGGCTGCTAAGAATCCTGCGGAAAATTAATATTTGTACATGGAATGTAAAACATTACATGAAGCTGGAAAAGTACATAACGCCATACAGGAAATGAATCGATTATCAGTCGATATTTTAGGCATCAGTGAAATGCGTTGGCCTGGATCAGGACAAATTAAAGTTGCAGAACATACTATATACTATTCAGGCAACGATAACGGTCAACACCATAACGGCGTCGGAATTATAGTCTCAAAGGATATGAGCCCATGTGTCGAAAATTTTATCCCTATTTCGGAAAGGTTAATCTTAATCACATTAAGCACAACACCAATCAAATGCAACATCTTGCAGATATATGCTCCAACAGCTGATAAATCTGAAGAGGAAATAGAATTGTTCTATAATGAACTAAACAAAATTATTAGCAAACTCCAAAAGAAAGATCTGACTATCGTGATGGGCGATTTTAACGCCAAAATAGGTAAAGGGAAATGCGGCGAGTTTGTTGGAGCGTACGGTCTAGGCGAACGAAACGAGAGAGGTGATAGACTCAACATCTTCGCACAAGAGCATCAATTAGTAATTACAAACACCTTCTTTAAACTGCCGGCCAGAAGGTTATATACTTGGATATCTCCATTAGATAAGCCTGACCATATAGTAAGAAATCAGATAGATTACATGCTAGTAAGTCAAAGATTTAGGAACTCTATAAAATCAGTTAAAACATACCCTAGTGCGGACATAAGGTCTGATCACGTCCCATTATTAGCTAAAATGCATAAAACTGAAGAAAGTTATAAAAGTAAAACGACAAAAAATATGACTTAAATCAGCTAAAGAACCAAAACATCAAATTACAAGTGGAACAACAATTAAAAGGTTTTCTAAAATACTCTGCAACAGACAACGTTGACGCGGAATTAACAAAATTCAAGACAAAACTAGAAGAAGTAAGTAATGAGTATCTAAAACCAACTAAATCAAAAAACAAGCATGGATGACGGACGAGATTTTAGAAATGATGGAAGAAAGAAGAAGAAATAAGAATGGAGATATAAAACTTATAATACCATTCACAACAACATTAAGAAAGCTATAAGGGCTGCTAAAGAAACTTGGTTAAAAGAACAATGTGCTGAAATTGAGTCACTAGAAAGAAAACATGACAATTTTAACATGTACAAAAAGTTAAGATGCTGCAGGACTTTTAAGTCCAAAACAACAGGTTGCATGAGAGATGATGCAGGAAATGTCATTGTAGACAAAATAACAAGACTAGAAGTATGGAAGAAATACGTTAAAGAACTTTTGAGGATAAACAGCGAAAAGTCATAAAATCAGAGCCATGCACCACGGGCCCGGACATTATGAAAGATGAAGTGGGCAGTGATAAAACAAATGAAAGTAGGTAAAACAGCAGGCCCGGACGGAATTCATTCAGAATTTTGTAAATTATTAGATGACGATGCAATAAACTGGTTAACTAGTATATATAATTACATTTATGATACGGGTCAAATACCGAAAGAGTGGCTTAAATCCACGTTTATTGCTATACCAAAAATCTAGTGCCAAATGTTGTAGCGACTACCGATTGATTAGTCTCATGAGCCACCTACTAAAAATGTTTTTGAAAATAATACATAAACGCATCTTCAGACTTTGTGAAGAACAATTGAGCCAAACCCAATTTGATTTCGTAATGCCCTAGGCACAAGAGAAGCGCTATTTGCTCTACAAGTATTATTTCAACGTTGCAGAGATGTTAACATTGATATCTATACATGCTTTATAGATTATCATAAAGCATTTGACAGCGTTAAACATGATAAACTCATACAAATACTGAAAACACTGGTATTGACGACAAAGATCTTCGAATTATAATTAATTTGTATTGGAATCAATCTGCAAACATCAAAATTGAAGGAGAGCTGTCAGATGATGTAGAAATAAGACGCGGAGTGAGACAAGGTTGTATTCTATCGCCCTTGTTGTTCAACGTCTACTCGGAACAAATATTTAACGAAGCTCTGCAAGATGCGACAGAAGGCATTTCAGTAAACGGAGTAAAGTTGAATAACATAAGGTACGCGGACGACACAGTCATATTCGCGGACAATTTAAAAGGCTTGCAAGATATTATGACTAACATCATGACTATCAGTCAACAGTACGGGTTAAAGTTGCAAAGAAAACCAAATATATGGTTATAAGTAAAACAATATTCCACCTGAACCCTTAATAATAAACGGCGAAAAGATTGAAAGAGTAAAATCAATTATCTATCTAGGCACTTCAGTCAATGATCAGTGGGATCATTCAGTAGAGATCAAGTGTAGAATAGAAAAGCCAGAAGCTCATATATTAGAATGCAAAACTATTCAAAAACCGAGATTTAAATATCGAGATAAAAATAAGACTGTTAAGGTGTTACGTATTCTCAGTCTTGTTATACGGAGTAGAGTCCTGGACGTTGACTGCAGCTACAATGAAAAGTTAGAGGCATTCGAAATGTGGCTATATAGACGTTTATTGAGAATACCAGGGATTGATCATGTGACAAATGTGGAAGTTTTACGCAGAGCTAACAAAACAACTGAAGTAATAAATACAGTTAAAATCAGGAAGTTACAATATCTTGGACACATTAGCAGAAATGAAGAACGTTACGGCTTACTTCAACAAATACTTCAAGGCAAAGTAGAAGGAAAGTGGAGACCTGGAAGACCACGCATTTCATGGCTCAAAAACTTAAGATCTTGGTTTTCGATGACGACCACTGGACTTTTTCGAGCAGCTGTTAATAAAATAAAAATCGCCACATTGATCGCGAACATCCGAAACGGATAGCACGAGAAGAAGAAGAACCCTATATTTAAAGAAAAAGTTATATGAGTCACGAGTGTTACTTTTTGCTACATATAGTATGGAAACGGTGGCTTTAATCAAGAATAGTACCGAAAGGTACAGAATAACATAAAGAGGCAAAACGTAATATATTAGTAATAAATCTGGAAGATAAGAAAAAAAATAAAGATATTCAAAAAAGAATCAACATAATAGACATTACTGAAAGAGCGACGCAGTTAAAATAAAAATGGATGGGAAATACTACTACACAGAATCTGCAGAGATGGGAGACCCAAAGAGACAAAAAAAGTGGGACGGCTGGATGATGTAATGAAGTACGTAGAAAGCAATCTTTCAAATCGCACAGAGCAAAAGCACGTAGAAAAGCACAAAAGATGATGATTTAATTAAAAAGAAATATTTATCCAAATCGGTTTCAGAAGTCCTTTAGTTGACATACCTATGTCGGTATTTGCTACTAAACTCGTAAACGTTGTCTCAATTCCCGACTAAGATGGTAAGGGTAATTTGCATTTTCAAAATTTCTATTGATTATTAGAATACCTTTGGATTTGCTAAAGTTCTTGTGAAATGACACATCAAGCTGAAACTGGCGCATCTATTAGGATTACCTAAGCACCCAAGAATTTAGAATCGGATTTGCTGTTAGCTGAGAAGGTTTTAGGGAAGTGAAACCATCAACCTGACATCTTAGATGTTATGCTGCATAAAAATGTCACTTATCCAGTGTATCAAACAGTGGCATCTGAACTGGACTCTGATCATCTTCCTGTCATCATCCGCCTCCACAACACCCCTCAAATAATACCTCCACCGCCTAGCTTAGCGCATGGTAAAACTGATTGGGTCAATTTTCAGTCGACCCTTGATCAAAAACTCCGTTGGGTGGGACCACCTGAACTTCCCTCGGATATAGACAATGCCGTCCTACAATACACATCAGCCTTACAACCACTCCATGGAAGCAAAGGAAAGTTGCCGAGCATATTAGAACTCCCAACTACATACTTGATCTAATTAAGCGAAAGAATAGATATAGAAGGGATTGGCAAAAACACCGGTTACCGTAACTTAAAACACTGTACAACCATGTCACTTAGTAAAGAATGAACTTGACAGTCTAAGAATCCAAAGATACAATTCTTACCTTGAAGACACTAAACCCGGTGACCCATCTATGTGGTTAGCTACTAAACGATTATTAAGACAACCGAGTATAATCTATCCTGATATCAAATAACGCCAGATACTTCTCCGATGATGAAAAAGCCAACTTATTAGCAACTCATCTTGAACAGGCATTTACGCCCAATTTTGAAGAACAAGACGAATACTTCGAAAGGCAGGTAACAAGCGCAATCGCAAATATGCAATTACAGGATAACCACGAAATAGCTCCTACATCTGTCCAAGAAATTAAATCTTATATAACAATATTACCTAAGCGTAAGACCCCTGGGCCCGACCTTATAACAAATGAAATGCTAAAGCACCTATCAAAAAAGGCTCTGGCTTACTTTACCTCAATATACAACGCCCGTCTCAGACTAGGATACTTTCCGACAGCATGGAAAACTGCAAATGTGCACCCCATCTATAAAGTAGGTAAACCAAAGGAAAACCCTGACAGCTACCGACCTATCAGTCTCCTGTCAACCCTGGCCAAGCTCTTAGAAAAAGTGATACTTTCCAGATTACAAGATTACCTCCACCAAAATGATACTATTCCTCCTCTTCAATTTGGCTTGCGAACCCATCACTCGATTTCTCACCAGCTTCTCAGAATAAGTGAATCAATTGAAAGAGAGTTTGGAAAGAAAGAATACACTGCGGTTGTATTTATAGACTTGGAAAGAGCTTTCGACAAGGTCTGGCATGATGGACTTCTATATAAAATGGGGCTTTTAAACATTCAAAATTACCTAACCAAAATCATTCACTCATTTCTCACTAACAGAACTTTTAGAGCCCGGATCAGCTCAACCTTATTCAACCTGTTCGTTCACGACGTACCTACAGATCTCAACTCAACGCTGGCCATGTATGCTGACGATACTGTAATTATTACACAGAGCCTCAGTCTTGATACAGCAATTGTACTCCTACAAAACTCTATAAATACGTTATGTGCATGGTTTCAGAAATGTAAAATTAAAATAAATTCTGTTAAATGTCAAACAAAAATTTTTACCCTCAAGAGATATGAGCAAATTACAAAAATAAAAATAAATAATAACGAAATAGATTGGAATCCAAAGGACTCAGCTGTTAAATGTTTATGCGTGCACTTAGACGCGAAACTGAACTGGGGGTTTCATATCAATAAAAAAACCCAACGAGTGCCACAACAGACTGGGTGCATTATATCCCCTTATAAACCGCAAATCTCACCTTAGACATGAATGTGCTATACTTATCTACAAAGGAATCCTCAGACCAATTCTTACGTATGCATGTCCAATATGGTGCAACACATCAAAGACAAACATGAAGAAACTCCAAACAATCCAGAACAAAGTGCTCAGAATCTCCATCAACTGCCCTTGATTTGTGCGTAATAATCAAGTTCACAATGAATTAAGTGTTCCATTAATTACAAAGTTCATTAATAAATCCACTGTAAAGTTTTTCCAAAATATAACCTTGTGTTCAAGTGCTACCAAATTAAATCTGGGCTAAAAAAATATTCACAGGCGTCTTAAACGTAAACTACCACAGGACTTAATTTAAATGTGGTATATAAACCCAACTCAATGTCAAATTAAGATAGAAATGTAAATTATCAGTTAATCCCCACTGGATTAAACCTCAATGTATGTAGTTTAGTTGTTATTTAATTGTACTATAACAACCAAGCCGTGTATTGCATTGTATATTGCAGAGCCAGCTATAATAAAATAAATTAAAAAAAGGGAAGTGAAAATACTGTAGTAAAAATATTATTGTTTAGAAGAACACTTGTGAATACAAGGACGATTTCTGATTTTTTAACTTTTATAGCCGAACCAATACGTGCACCTTTCTTGAACGAATCTTGAGTCAAGCCTCTTCGTTTAAACGCTTTTTGGCTTCCCCAATAAACACTAGTGGATTACCTGTAATTTTTTTGTTATCTCTGTCTCTACAAGGACGTTTAACACAAAGCCGGAGCTGCTAAAAAAGACAGGCAATCAAATTGACTGAAAAATTGGCTAAATAAAGAAAATTTTTGTAAGGGTTTGATTTGAAGTAATAATAAAATAAACAGAAATGTAGAAAGAATGCATAGGCTTGCAATACCAGTATTAATATTGCCCTCTGTTTGTAACTATAATAAAAAATTTAGTGGTTCTGACAGATACGTAAAATAATAATAAAAAAGTGGTTAATCAGGTAAATAAAAAATGCGATAAAATACTGAAGAACTAAGGAAAACGTTTCATTAACTATATGTACCTTAAAAGAATAGAGAATAATTCTATCTTTAATCTATTCAAAGTTGAGTCTTTAGTTCAGGAAACAATATGCAAGTATTGAACCTTGTACTGTTCAATTTTTGCGAGCTGTAAGCAAAAAGCAAAGGAGGAGAAGCGGTTAATAGTATAAGTAAGAACAATTTACTCAAAAAGATGCTACAGATAAAAATTTGAAGACGAAAATGTTGCAATCGAAAGTGCTGGAGATACTGATACTTCAATAATAAATAAAAAATAGGCAAATTTTTACAAAGAACTACGCAAAGACTTGAAATAACTATAAACAGTCACAAATAAAACTACTATACAATCAAGAAAAACTTATAGTAATGTGTGAAAATTTAACTCATTTTACTGGATGATAAAACGTACAAAATGTTGGCGATGCTACTAAAATAGTGAATGTAAATAAATCGGGATATTGGATAGCTAAAAACATTAAAAAACCTATTTGAGAATACTGCCCAAGTAAACTGTGAGAAGAAAAAACATAAAAATGTGGTAATAAAGCAGAACGATGACGTTAAAAGTGCAAAATGAAAATCCTCCAGGGGCTTTCATAAAAGTACGGACATCGACAACCCCAGGGTCGTTGTGCTTTTCCCTGGCATTGAAGGGGCTTAAAGTAAGGTGTTATGCGGCCCGAGCCGAGACCTGAATGGCACACGATCCGGAGTTTCCTGAATTCCGAGCGCCCGTCAGGAATAAATAACCTTGCTAAGATAAAGCGGGGCTCTGTCGGAGTCGACGTACCTATCCCCAGCTACTCGTGGGAACACCATGGCTACACTTTTTCAGATCTAATCAGTAAGGGTGGTGCTTCTCTTAAAGAATTAAATAACGTCCTTTCCAGTAAGTGAAATTGAAAGACGTAACCTGTCGTCAATACTTAGTAGAAACAACCGGAATTTTAATTAAGTTAGTGATGGCTGGCAATAATCCTGCTCAAAGTGGCAAAGTGGCAAACTCGTCCCAAGTACGTTGTCTTTTAACTAAAAATACTAGCTACGCTCACCCGGTTGTCTAGTGGTTGTTACTCTATAGCTGGATGCCTAATAATGGGTAGCTTGGTTAGTACAAGCTCGCAATAATATAAATGGCCGTTCCCACTATAATTAAATGGACATCTAGATGGTCAATTACCTCATCACACATGAAAAAACCTAGAGTTGGATCAAGGCCAGTAATTATACCAAAAATCATAATTCAGTTTGGTCGTTTTGGCGTAATGTGCAGGCATACATCGTTATACTTTGTTTTATATGTATTAATGTTGCGGTAAAGCCTCGCCAAACATTGAACTCGTGTAGAAGTGTTGTGGTTTGCACATATCTATTTGGTATGTTTTAAAAAGGCTATTTTCAAAAAACTAAAAAGTCAAGCAATTACTTTGTGTCGACCATGCAGTACGAATAGCTTTATTGTCTTATGTTTTGACTTTTAACCTTTCCAAATCTACAATCGTATGTAATTGGCGACATCCAGCATCTCCCAGAATGGGAATTGTTTCCAATGTTAAAGCTTGGCCATACAGCTTTACATCAAATTGAGTCCCTATGTCACTGTGGTCAGACATCTAACACGAATGTATCAAATGTAATAGTTTAATTCTTGCCGAACAAGAGGTGCAGATGGAGTAAATTAAAGACAATCCGGAAGCACAACCCTGCAGCTAAAGATAAAAGCTCCAATTATCTAAGATACGACACCTTTGATACACCAGTTAGCACCAGCAGTAACGACTGTGGTGGAACAAATATTTAGCCATACGATAACCTCACAATTAAATGTACCCCTAATAGTTCAAACTTTCAAAATACACAAAACCACCTGAACAAACAATTCTTATCCAAACAGTAGGAAAAACTCATTGATCTCAATGTCCATTTCGTAAGGGGGACGTTTTTTCTCCTTTAATCAAAAATAAGACAAAAACTAGTTGATTCGTAATTTCACAACATAGAAAAGAAAATTTTAACTGAGAAGAAATTAGAGGTCAAAAGAAAAACGAGAAATAAACCTCATTTTGGAATACAGAATATGAGACTTTTAACGCACACCATAAAAGATTTGCATTGTTTTATCCATCTATATGATCTCTTTCTTATACTGGTTACTCTTATATTATTTATATGCCGAAATAATGGAGAAGTGAGATTTTTTAAACTTGATGCGATGCTTACACGAATTACACTAACGATCTGTACAATTAAATTGTGGAACAAAATAAAAGCGGCTTGTGGTAAATCGATACCGCCTCAACACCAACGGTCATGTATCGTGGTTGCGCAGAAATAAAATCGGTTACCGTACCAAACATCTTACGGAAGATTTTTGCTTTGGTATTAGCAACAAACGCTTATGATCTACATTTTGTACTCTAGAAAATAGATCGAGAAAAGAATATACTTAATTTTGAAGAAACAGCTCTACATAACTATAAAAAACAGCTTATTATATACGAACTTTCTCAATCGTACCTGAGAATCGACACCCGGTACAGACCCAGCAACGTATCAGATGATAAAACATTTTTATTTTTATGTACATTTTTAACTTTTAAAACTATATTATCATATGTGATCTACGTAACGTAACAATAGGCATATCGATTCACAAAGAAAAAAGCCCAGCTTGAGCAAAATATTGAAATTAACGCCCAAGTACCAATTAATGTGAATAATAGTACATACATAGATCACTTCTTAAACAAGCCAATTTTTGCCGACACTATACAGCAACCAATCAATTTGTTTACATGGAATGCTACCTTCAGAAAGCTTTTAGCAATGTTTTAACTTTGGTAAGTAGTACGATCGTACATGAAGGTATGTAGGTTTATATAATTTGCAAAAATGTGAATTTTAAGGTCTTCTCACTGGATCGATACGAAGTTTCTTAAAAAGTCGACTAAGAAAATGGAATACCTCAAGAATTCAGCCTTTGTGGAACAGAAGTATTTTCCTACGCCCGAAAACTCACCTTAGTAAGCCTGATCACATTAATAATCGTGGAATATGCCCGGAATTAGAAACATATCGAACAAGACCAGTCAGCTAGCACTTAGAGAACGACGTAACCCGCTATTAAAATATGCAATCCGTTTTTTAGCATCGTTTATAGTCATTACTCCTATTCAAACTTCTATTACTCGCTTTCACTAACTAATAAATCTGAGCATCATGTCACTACCTTATTTTCTCGCATTCACTTTACTATCTGGTATGTTTAGACCCTGCAAAATACCCAAAATTATCTAGACTTTTCCAACAATACATACAAGAATTTCCATCAGTTCTTATTAGATTCGATAATGCATGTGTTTATTACACTAATCTTGCTCTATATAGGCTTACGTTGCACAATACGTTTGAAGAAAATGCTGAAACCATGGCATTTACCAAACAAATCATCTATTTATACAGTTGGAACAATAGCTATTCGAAAAGCTATTCATCTGCGAACTCAAGACATAAAAAATATTATTTGCAAGACTTTTTCAGCGTGGCAGAAGCACTAGCTCACCTGCTTAGGTCTAATCCACTCATTGCAGGTGTTTTTACAGCATCCAACTATCATGCTGAAAAAACATAAAATACGTGGTTGTGTGAATTCCTGGCCATGTATTAACAAAAACGTGCATTTGCTGTGTATGAAATTTGTTAGCAAAGTCTCAGCTTTTCCTTAGTAGAATTCCTCCGTGTTAAATGAAAAGAAAATCGGGCTGCCTTTGGGTCATAAGTAACAATACTACTAACTCCTCTTAGAAGACCTGAAAAGTTTTCTCGCAAAATAGAAATCGTGCTACATCAACTTCTTATTGGAGTACGTGTTAGGTAGTTTTACTAGATGCACTTTTTTCAAAATTCAATATAAAACACATTTTAAAGTGTACACAAAATTTAGTATTCGCCGCTCTGCTGCGTGGCTATAAGATCTTCAAAAGCTTCAAATCACCCTACTTGGATTCCATTTTGAATTTCTTAGGTCAAGAACAATTATCAGACAAATAATTAGACCATTAAACAAATATTATATTTTAATCATTTTATGGTCCTTTACAGTTGTTACAGTAAGTGTATGTATATGATGAGTATATTTTATTTATACATCTGGTTAAATATTTATTTCTTCTGTTTGTTGCCTTTTTTACCACATTCTGTAAATTACATGTTAACTTCCAGTATATTAATGTTTCTGGTCATTGTGTGAATGACCGATCTTAAAAAAGAAAGCAAGAACAGAACAAATAATAAATAATTTGATAAATAAATTAGCACGAACATAATAAAGGGTGAAAATTAAATACCCCATTAAATAGCCATATGATTATATTGTGGTAGAACATAGTGTTAAAAAAATCGTTATTATGTTGCTATGCAATTTTAACCGATGTTTTCACGTAGTCAACCTTAATCTAAAATTCAGTCTGATATTTTTAATTTTCTTTGCCCTCCAGTAAAAAAATTAAATACAAAAGTTTCCACAGGGAGCAGGTAATATATTTATGAATAAGTTTACTCTACTGCTCTGATTTTTGCATGTGAATCTAAACTTTCTTACCCAGCAATATTCAAATTTGTAGCCGTGCATTTACATATTCTTCGAGATTTCTTTATTCTCATTAATTGGTTTTGGATATCACAGCCTAATTTAGCATGTCGTGCGTTTTCTAGAATTCTCCAGTAGTAATTGCCAAAAATTAACAAAATGGCGCAGTTTTAGCTACACCACAATAAAGTGCATGCTGTATTTTTTATTAAATTGGACCAATTAACTTATAATACATCTTTATGAAGTCACGTATGATTTAATGAGAAGCATATGGTTTTGCACTGTGGAAACAATGACAACATACGAAAAATTTAGAGTATACCGCATCCTTCAAACTAGTAGATAACAGTAACTCAGTAAATAACTGTGAGATAAATAAATTAGTAAAGTACGAATAGGTAGAGCGTCAAATACAAGACTACTACAATAAATATTCTACCTGCGTAATAATAATAAACTTCAAGGAAGGCAAAGGTTGTAGATCTACTTAGGTATAAATCTATAATTGATGCTAACAGTCCAACCTTACCAGAACATGATCATATACATTCATGTGACGTCTTGCTAGTGATGAGTAATAACACTTTTGTAGATCTTCATTTGATTTAAATACTGGCATTAAAAGACACAAAGCGATAAATATTGGTGGTAACTTTAATGCCAGAGCACGCAATTGTATCTTGTTAGTAAAAGATACTAACAGTAGAGTGCTAGCAGAATGTACAAGCTTCATTATAATAAACAGTGGGAATACATTAACTTTTGATGAATACCTAGGAACGTCTCTTGTAAATATTATAATTATGCATACTAAAATTGCAGATATATTTAAAATTATATATTAATGACTAAGAAACTTCAGCTACCACAAAATGTGTATGTTAACCCAGTGCCTATAGCAAACCTATAGCAGGGGGTACATTTACAACAAAATTTTTGCAGAAATGTTCAATATGAAAGAAGATAAAGAACCAAACATAAGCGAAAACTTTCAAAATAGCAAACAATAGAGATTATTATTTTGTACATAGTTGCATAGAACAATTAATGGTTAAAAAAATTTCTTAAACGGTCTAAAGCAAATATTGTCTAAAAAGAGGAGTAAAAACTGAAGATATGTCTTTATGTAGTAAAAAATATGTATATACTGCGAAATTAAATTTGGAATGGAGTAATGCGACCACTACTACATCTGGGCGAAAATAGAAGAAGAAATAACAAGAGGAATAACTGCTTCACTATTTTATTACAGTAATTTGTAATTGCAAAATACCTTGGTTGCTAATTAAATAAAATCCCTATAAAATAATAGAGATCAAAATAGAGATGACAAGAAACACCTTTATAAAAATAACGCAAGTCCTGTATAATAAAACCTTATTGCCCGTACTGTTGTATGGTGCCAAGGTTTGAAGTCTTAAAGTTAATTCGATTAACAGGCTAGATGCCCTGTAGATGTATCACAGAAATATGTTGCATCTTGAATTCGCAGTATTGCAAATAAAGGGGGTACTTAATCGAATAAATAAAGACCGAACTATTTTCCACAATAAAGAGAAAAACACAGAATATTTAGTTCATAGAGTATGTTATCGTTTGCCTATTTGATGTTTTTAATGATTTCCTGTGATATATAGTCTGCACTAAATGCTTTTTCTTTTCTTATACCAAAACCACTTGTATTGTGATGCTTGTATCGTCCTAGTTCTTACTGTTTACTTTATTATCATAGAGCAAGTTTTCATTTTTTATAATTCTTTTACATAATTTTTCCACGTGTTGGTTACTTCCTTGAACTTTCTTATTTTAGGATGATCTGTAAAATATTTTTATAGAGAAAGTATCGTATCTTCTTTCGGCAATATTAAATTATATATCGCATTTTTTTCTATGTTTACTAAATTCGTATTTTTTGTACTTTTCTCATCCTTGTACTGTTTCGTAATTTTTAGAGCCTTCTATTTAGAGCTTTTTCTTATTAGATCTTTCTGCGATTATCCATGGTTTAGCGTTGTCTTTGCTCAGTTCTGTAATTATTTCTCGACCGCTTGCACTACAACCTTAGAATTTGCCATGATTTATTTACTTCTTCTGGCATGATATGCTGTTGTCCGTAATTTTTTTCTTATTTATATTTAAGAATTTTGTCTTGTAATTTCTCCTTGCGAGTCTTTTTAGGATAATAAATCTTAGATTATACGTCATCGTTAGAACCCTGAATAATTTCTGAAACGATATTTTACGAAGCTGTAATCTATCCTATATATTCTTTTGTTAGCTGGTGCCTTCTGCGTGTACCTCCTCAGTAAATGGTACTGACAATGTATTTACTATTACTAAAGTGTGTTGCATACAAAACTCTGCTAAGCGTTCTTTTCTACATTTGTTGTGTCTAATCTAAGATTGCTTACGACATTTCCTTCTTCTCCTTCTCTTATTAATACAGTGTAGTATCAGACAACTATTAAATTCTTATTTTTTTCATATTTGACCAGCTTGTTTATTCTTTTTGTGGTTTTTCATATTTTGTCGTTGACAAATGTGTACATGCAAAAATTTCAACTTTCGGGATTGCAGTTATTTTTGCTTTTGGTGTGAAAACGTACCGTGTTTACTTTTTCATTGTGATTCTTATTCCAACATTTTTTTACTTCTTCATTATGATTGTTATTCCAACATTTTTATTATTTGCTGCCGTGTTAACTATTCTACGCTCATCACACCATGGATTTGGTTTTTGTGGTCATTTTATTTCACAAAGGGCTAGTATACAATTTATAGATTTTTAATTAACTTTTTTTTTCTATTTTTGTCTTCGCCAGTTGTCCCGTCCCGGAACTTTCGAAAACATTTTTGTGAAATTATATATAATTTATTTGCATTTCTTGAGATTATTATCTATTTCTATTTATTAAATAATCATGATATTTTCTAATTTTATTTCCACGTAATAGTCGTAGTATCCAAAGTTAAACCTTGAATTTATAAACTCATAGAGAAGTGGCTATTTTTTATTCTATTTAATGTCGGATACAGCTATCAGAAATATTTGTAAATATTTTCAATTTAACTGCACTAAAAGATGTTATGTTACGGTGAAATAGATAGAGAGACATTGGCTGAATTGAAATAATATGTAACGTAAACGATACAACTGTGAGAAAACGAGAATGATATAAACAGATAACGCAGAAAGATCAGAATACGGTAAAACACTACAAAAAGTTAAGTCTATCGTGGTGTTGATACTGATGAGAGTTTGTAGTGATTGCATAAAGAGACTTGTGGAAGTTTCCTAAGTGCAAAAAAGGCCCGTAGGTATTTAAAATACAGCTTCAATTAGAACATTTACATAATTTAAATCGTTCATGTCGATTAAAGAAAAATACGAACCAAAACTGATCATTTTTAATCGATAAACTATAAATTGAAACTAATAAGACATAATACTAACTTATTTATTCGAAAATATAGTTTGTTATATTTTACATTAGCCTAATTAAAGCCAGGATGTAGAAAACTGTGCATAATTATGGCGAATTAAGTAAGCAGAACGAGCTACACGCATACATTTTAATTGGAAGCTTATTTATATTAAAACTAATTGCACGTAAAGGTGCTCTCTTTTTTATAGCATTTAAAACTTAATTTGTTTATATTGCTATAGTGAAAAGGTTAAGTGGAATCATAATTGGCTCTTCAAACACAAATGAGCTGTTTGGTGAATAAGAACTACTTAAGGATGACGTGCTTTTCAATTATTGCATAACAATTGCCATTAATGCTACGTTATCAAGTTTTAATCAGAAAATTAAATATTTAATGTCACGTCCTTGTGTTTTGAGACGAGAAAGGTTAAAAATGCAAGATTTTGAATTTTTTTGTTGCGTTTATTTAACGTTGCAACTTCTTAGTTTTGATTATTTTTAGGTGCCATGGGTTATTTTGCGTCTAATGAAAAATGATGATTATTCTATTTATAATTCACTTTTTCTTCTACTACAAGCCGTATTAAAGTTCTTGCATCCTAAAGGAGTAAATTTGGTGGGTTAAAAAATTAGTTAAAATAGGCTCTACAACTAAAGTTAGTGTGTAGTGACTTTACTAAGTTGCTAATAGAAAACAAAAGAGAAGGACTTAAGAAATTCAACTTCTCTCTAACTTTTAAGTGTTGTTGATATCTCGGAGCAGGAATTTACATATTCCAATTATTGATGCAAGCTATCCGTTTCATCGATACAGATTATTTTCCGTAGCTTGCATAAATGGCCGGCGTTCTAAAATTTTTGTCATGGGTGAACCCTGCGTTAAACGTAAAGGTCAACAATAATTATTTTAAAGTGCTGCTATAGGATAGCAACAGAGTTTATTTTTAATTCCAAAACGAAAAAGCCTACTATACCAGAATAACAATCAAATGATGCTGACGTTATAAGCCAATTTTATGCTTCTGTGTACATTGCCTCTCTACTCAGTTAAGGTTTTGTTTTCTTGATTACTTTAGTTTTATAAAAACTGTGACTTTAGCTAGAATTCAATTTCATAAAAAATGTAATAAAATTGTTGAAGATTACTGGTCTTAATTGATCTGATTATGTTAAATATTAAAAATAATAATTTAATTGCAAGAGTTAAATTGCAGTTAATAAATTCTCTTCATTAGAGCAATTTAACTTTATATACAAAGAAAAAAGATCATTTGATTACTATTTAATCTACCAGATAATAAACTGAAAGATAGTAAAGTTTTACATCAAAGTTTGCCTATTAGAATTGACTATGCATTTTTTATTCATACTACTAAGAGAGTTAAAGATAATTCTAAAGATGTGTCAAATTTCGTTTCTAAATGCCTGTTCAGAAGAGAGTTGTAATAAATTTAAATTTAAAATAATTTTACTTAACAGTGATTTTTGCAAAAGAAGATTAATTTCAGTAGTTATCAAAATAGAGATATTGTAAAATAATTATTTGAGGCAGAATTGAGTTACAATACAATTATTAGGAGTACCTTTAGTGTTGTTATAACTGTAGCAAACAAGATTTTATATGGTCATTTGAATATAAAGAGAACATATTTTAGGTAACTATAAAGATAGATACAAGGGCGAGTAGTATTCTTAGTGTGATAGAGCTGGACGTAAAACGATGTCCAATATTATGACGAAAATCAAAAAATTAGAATCCGCATTGGAGCGGCGTTCAAAGCAATGCATGTTTTTGTTAAATCCTAATTTAGTCAAAGTGAAACAATCTCAAAGTATAAGAAAAAAACGATAGTCTGCACTTTCAAAAGTTTTTAAGTTAAAATTGCTACATCATCCGCTATAGAGTTCTAATCTGGCACTTTCTAATTATTTTTTACTTGCTCAATTAAATAATAAAATGCGTGTTGCCTTGAAAAAAATACTCATGTTTGCTTATGTGCGAGTACATAAATTTAAAGGCAAATATTTTAGAAGACAAAATTAAAAATAATTTTTGATGGCATTATATTGCAGAAATCATATCTCCCTTTCACTATGTCTAATATTCCGCTTCTTAGTTTTGGATTGTAGTTAGGTGTATACTAAGTTTAGATCAAACATACATATGCTTGGTCTAACCTGGCCAAAATTGTGGTCGTTATATTTTTCCTCATTTTTGACAGATTTTGCCCATTTACGAACTTAGCATAGGTGTTCAACTAACACATATAATCAAATTTGCTAATTAATTATAACCTAAACTACAAAGCCATGAAGTCATTTATGTTTGCCAAAAATTACAAAAATTTCTAAACTGTACTTTTTATTATATTGAATCTCACTTATCGACTGTTTTCGTTGATTAATTTCAAAAAATCTAAAAGATTTACTATCAACGTCATGAATTTATGGCAATATGTTTCACACTAAGTAAATAACTTTTTAGAAATTAAAAACATTCAAATATTTAACTGCTATACTATTCACACTTATTTTTGTATTCACGATTTAATTAATGGCTACAACTAAATAACTGCACACTCATCTATTGCTGAAGTGAACATATTATTAAACAGCTTTTAACACAAGATGACTTTGAAAATACTCTATTGATGTAATTGACTGCTCCAATCCCAACAAATCGCTAATTAAAATTCCGGTATAATTAAACCATGACATAATCGCGCTGGTGTTGAATATGCCGTACGTGCGTGATAGTTGAAAGGCAGCCTTAAACCTTTCCGCCGGCGTCGCAGCCTTTCGGCAAATAAATAGAGATGAGCTCAAAACAATCCAGATTTAAGCCGGTGTCCTCATCGGTCTAGCTCTTAAAACACATCGAGCTTTTCTACCTTTTTGATCCTGCCAGTCGCTAACTGGGAATTTGTGTGTAGCCCGATTAATCAGCTCTTCTTTGTTCAGGGAGCAGTTGTAGTGGAGCAGCCCGACGAAGCAGATTAAATTAGATTACATCAGTAACAAATTAATCGCATAATTAGGTTAGACTAGACGAGAGAATTAGGTGCAAATTAAGTCAATTTAAGGCTTGCCCGAGGCATACTAACTACCTTTTATCTGCAAACTCTTGCACAAGTTAAGCCGCTTTTTAGGCGCGATGTAAAGTGTTTTGTGATTAACTTAATGTAGTTGTAAAATTATATATTTGTAAACAGCTATAGAAACGGGAAATGGTATAAAACTTGATTTACTCGAGGAATGACGCCAACACTTTTTATGGACAGTTTAAATTATCAAAAAATTGTACACAAAGTCCGGTGATGTAATTCTTACATACCGAAGTACTGATACAAACAACTCCATATTGTTTTCTACGTGTTCTTTTTTGAGATTTATTCTTACAAAAATATTTTTTTTAAATTTTTTTTTACATTAGCAATCAGAATACTTTGTATTTCTATAAGCTAATATTTTGATTTATAAATTTACATGATGAGGGCCCGTCCAGTGACTGGTCCTCGCCCTAGAAAATAGTGCTAAGGTGTTGGGCCCTTGTGGGGTCCTCTTCAGTGGAGGTCTGTAGGCCAGCGGCGCATGAGGCGTCTGATGACTTGATGGTGTGGAAGTTCTTGGAGAAGAAGGTTGTCATGGGTGGTAAGTTTTTCAAGTTTCCTGGTTCTGACCTGTAATACCGTATTGAGCATCGGGATGCCGAGGTCGTCGTGTATCATCTGATTGGTGATGTACCAGGGAGCATCAACGAGAGATCTTAAAATTTTAGATTGACTTAGTTGCATGATTGCGAGGTTAGTCTTGCTACTACAGTCCCAAAGTTGTATTCCATAGGACCAGATTGATATAATGATGGTTTTGTAGATAAGGATTTTGTTAGAAAGGGATAATGGGGAGTGTCGGCTTAGTAACCAGTAACAGTTTTAAATCTGAGCTCTATATGTTTTTTCTTCATAGTAATGTGCTCCATCCAGGTGAGCTTGCTGTCCAGGTGTAGACCCAAGTATTTCATTGATGGGGATTGTGGTATCTCGATGTTATTAAGACGTAGTGGTGGACATATCCCTTTGCGAAGAGTGAAGGTCACATGTGTAGATTTGGACTTATTTACCTTAATGTTCCAGCGCTGGAGTCAGTCTTCAAGTAAGCTGAGGTGAGTTTGGACATATTCCACAGCGAGGTTTATGTCCGTGTGTCTCGCAAGTATAATTGTGTCATCAGCATATGCTCCTATAGTAGTGGTTGGGGAGGTTGGAAGGTCTGAGGTATATAACGTATAAAGAAGGGGAACCAGAACGCTACCCTGTGGGACACCAGATTGGATTGGGTACACTGGAGAGACTTCGTCGTTAACGCGTGTTCGAAATTTTCTGTCTGTTAGATAGGAGTCCAAAAGTTTATGAAATTGAGGAGGTAAGATTTAATGTATTTTGAGTATGAGTCCTTTGTACCAGACTTTATCAAACGCCTAGCGAATGTCCAAAAGAACAGCTATACAGTAGGCTGACTATTCGAATGCTGTGTTAATTTCTTGCGTGATGCGCTGGCACTGTTGTATGGTAGAATGGTGTCAGCGAAAGCCAAATTGATAATCAGGGATCCAGTTAGTTGCCGTGAATTCTGGGTCTAAGGTTTGTAAGACATACTTTTCAAGGAGTTTGGAGCAAACTGGTAGCAGGCTTATGGGGCGCTTTGATGACGCATAGCTGGGATCTTTACCTGGTTTAGGGATGAGTATTATCTCTGCGATCTTAAATTCTTTCGACCAGTATTGAAGTCGGAGTATAGCATTAAATATGTACGTCAGCAGAACTATTCCTTTTCGTGGAAGCTCACGGAGCATTTTCGGTGTAATTTTGACCGGTCCCGGCTCTTTCTTGAGATTTAATCTCTGAATTTCAGATTTTACAATCTTCGGTGTCATTAGTGGTGTGAGAGGTATATTCGGTTCAGGTGCTGGTTGGTCTGGGAGGTTAACGTTGGGTGGTTTATCATGTGGTTGGAATACTCCAGATAGGTGAATAGCGAACAAATCCGCCTTTTCTTTGTCACTCTCGGCCCATCCTAGAGCTGGAGGTAGTTTTCGTATTGGTGGGGATGTGGTTTGGGGTTTTAAAGATGACTTGACTGGTCTCCATATTGAGTTGACATATCGGTTTATGGTTGAGAGGTAGGTATTCAACTAGTCTTCCCTAAAAGATTTGAGTTTCGCCTTAAGCTGGTTTCCAAGTTTATTGAGGGTTGTTTTGTCTGCTGGATAATGGCTCTTTTGCCATTTGGCTCTGGCTTTCCTCTTTTGGGCAACTAGAAGTTTAACTTCTAGAGGAACATGCGTGTATGTGTTAACCTTTCTCTGCACCTTAGACGGGGTAGCTTGCAGTGCTGTAGTTGTTAGCAGAGAATTGAATTTGGTAACTGCTGTATCGATTTCGAGAGGGGTTTTTAAACTGACTTTCAAGTCAATACCTTCATGAAGAATTTGGCGATATTAATACCAGTCAGTTGAAGCGGTATAGATCCGCGCGGGGGGATTTTTGATTAGGACACTTGCGCTTATAGTTCCTATGACCGGGGAGTGGTGCGAGGAAAGGTCGTAGCTTGGGGAGATGGCCATGTAGTTTGGTGATATTCCATTAATGACGAAGAAATCGAGGAGATCGGGGATTTTGTTCTGATCGGATGGCCATTATGTCGGGGTCCCTGTTGAAAGGTAGTCGTATTTATTGTCTTGTATAGTTTTATATAGCTCTCTGCCTTTTGTAGTAACTAGGCGGGAGCCCCACGCAGTATGGTTACTGTTGTAGTCGACGCCTGATACGGGACCCAGGGTATGAAAGAACTGGTCGAAGTCACATTTTTTGATATTGTGTTTTGGGGGACAGTAGACAGCCGCAATGGGTATTTCATAGGGGAAGGTGAGCACCTTGATAGAAGTAGTTGGGGAAAGCGTAATGTTTTAAATTTTGTTTGATTAATATAGCGGTTCCAGCGTGTCCTGTTTTGTCTGGATGGTTAGTGTAATATAAATGGTAGTTAGGAATATTGATGTACGATTTTTCCGTGAAATGCATTTCACTAATTAGTATTATGTCGATGTAGTTTATGTTTTAGGAATAGTATTACTTCGTCTCTGTGATTTAAGAGGTCGTTGGCGTTCCATTGTGCAATCCTAAGGAATTTTTCCATTATTTATTTTGCTTATTAACATTGTCAGCATGTTAAGGACCATGCTGTTCTGCTGAATGAGTTGGGAGAACATGGATTTGAATTCTTCTAGGAATTTGTTTAAGGTAAGGTTAAGAGACTGGTCAGAAGTGATTTGTTGTTGGGGTTCTTGGTGACTGGTAATTCTAGCGTATGTAGGTGAATGCGGGAGGTTGGATATATAACTTTGTCTATTTATGATAGGGGATTGGGTTATTGGCGGTTTGAAATTGGTATTTCTACTTTTGTAGAAGTTGTGGAATGAATACATCCTCGGTAGTTAGCCGGGTGATTTCCTCCGCACAGTGCACACGTGCGTGTCCTTGCTCTTCTTGCAGCTGGCCGTGCTGTGATTACCGCTGCATTTGACGCACACAAAGGGACGGGAGCAATATGCTTTTGTATAACCATACATTTGGCATCGCATGCACTGGACAGCATTTCGGTTTGTTCTTGGCCGTTCAATTGTTATGCGATTGTGTAGTAATGATTGAATGGAATTTATCTCTTTATTATTGTTAGATGGTTCTAAGTCCATGAAGAGTAGATTAATTGGCTCCTTTGTGGTTCTATGTTTAGCATTCCTGATGCTTCTAATTTGGTGTCCTTGTCTAGTGATTTCTGTTCTTTTGTCTTCGAGTGGAATCGAGTGATGAAGATTTTTGATGACTACTCTAAACGCTCGTTAGTCTTTTAATTGGTAGGTGTGATGTATAATTTTATTTTCGCGCATGTACTTTTATTTGGTGACATTTTAATTGTGTTATTTTCCAGGCTTTTAGTGACATATTGCTCTTCTTCTGCTACGTCTGCTAGTGTAGCTTTCATTTTTGGTAGATCTAGGACCCCATAAACAAATATAGGCGGGGGTTTGGGGATTTTATCAGATTCTATTGTTTTATCTTTGGGAGTATTGTTTTTATTTGTTGAATTGTCGATGGGGGTTGGATTATGGGAATTATCTAGTATAGAAAAACTGTTGGAAAGGGGTAAAGAGTTTGAGGATACCGTGTCATGTGATTTTCTGATTTTCTTTCGTTTAGTAGTCTTAAATACTTGCCAGGGGTTTTCTTTAGATGCGATGTCCTCTTTTGAGGGGGATCGTCTCCCATTTCGTCGTCAGACGTTGAGGTTAACCTGTATAGTTGCCGGGAATTCCGAGGCTGATATAATCCTGAAGATTGCATTGCTAAGTATTGTTCCTGGTTAGGCGGAAAGGGATTACTTGGTATTTGTGAAGGTTAATTAGTTGGTGCAATGTAGGGTAATGATAGTTGATTGTGTATCATAGGTTGATTTTGGTAGGTATTTGGAAATTGTGTGAAGTATACGTTTGGCGAAGGAAGGCTCTGTATATTATGAGGTAGGGGCTGGCTTAAATTGTAGTTAAAGCCAGTTTCGTGTCCTGATGATAACATTGTCGTATTTGTTAAATAAAAATTACCTGTTGTTAACTATGTTTCTTACTTGATTAAAATAACTTAAGCAAACTCGTGTTCTCGATACGAGATAAGGCGGCCGCAGCCGCTTTATCGAACAATGCACTTGAACTTGAACTCTTAGGGCGGGTATCTGCGATGTTTACGCTTCGAAATTCAATCGAGTACTACAAAAATATTTTAAAGATATCTATCGTTAAAAATGTATTACTTAAATTTATAGAGACCAAATGAAAGGTCTTGTAATGTAAAATAAAAAATTATTTACTCTTCAAAAAGGCATAATTCAATAAAACTTTCTTTTCTACAGGTATAAATGATTTGAAATACTTACAAAATTAAACTATGTTTGAGTAAGGAATGTAAACCATAATTGTATGCAAACTCAAATCTAAAGTACAAATACACTTGATAAGGAAATTTAAATGCGATTCATAATATTTTCATTCCAGATTCGTTTACAGAAAATGTAGTTGCTCTAAACTTTAAGTAACCTCTCGAAAGTTTGGTAAGCGGTGTACGAGACAGTACCATTCCATTGCGTTCTATGACTATAGATAATAAAAAAAGAGCTTGAGTCATCCCCATGGACAATGAACTGTCATTTAAGTTCAAGGCTTGAAATAAGATTAAGATCAACACAGCGTTAATATGTGCAGACTATTTTCAGGATCTTTGATTCTTTTTTCAAATTGTTACTAATGACAAAATGCAATGTATCTTTGTAATCCAAGCAGATATAATCAATGAATATGTTGTAGACGTAAGAGTTTTGTGGTCAAAGCTATGCTTTACTTCTGGTGAAATTACAAAGGTATAATTTACTTTTAGCTAGTTAGTGAAGGTCAGATAATCACCCTCGAGTTTTATTGCCAACAACTTGAGAGAACCTATGTTATCTTAAAGTAATAACATCTTTGTATGGGCAATCGAAGACGGGTGTTGTTATGTATGGCAAAAGTACTTAACTTTGGTCTGGTGACCCAAAATTATACAAGAAACCACCAAACTAAAAGTAAGCAAGGTACAAAGACTTGCCTGTTTGGGAATTACAGGGGCTATGAGACCCACGCCTACTGCAGCAATGGAGACTCTTCTAGACACCCCACCTTTGCACATAGTGATACAAGGGAGGCAAGACTGGATCACTAGAGTCTGCATCATTCACTGTACAAGATACACACGGGTACAGGTCATACTAGAATAATTGATAGTTTGGGGGGCCCTCTGCTTAAAATGAGGACGGACCACATGACCTCAAAAATATGTGACGACTCTCTATTCGAGGTGATAATGAAGGATCGAAATAGAAGCGAGACTACACAGATGGTTCTAAAACCGAGGTGGGTACCGAAGCAGGGATATATGCTCAGGCTCTCAGGGTAGAGCTAAGCTTTTCCCTGGGATAGTACACTTGTGTCGTTTAGACAGAAATATACGCCATACTACAGTGTGTGCATGAAAACAGCAACATGGCTTACAGGAGAAAGGGGATCTATATTATATCAGACAGCCAGGCAGCTTCAGGGCTTTATCAAGCACTAAAACATTATCTAGACTAGTATGGGAATGCATCAACAAAATCAATGCACTGGTAGAACGTAATAAGGTAAAACTGGGCATTGTGGTAACTATGGCAATAAGGAAGCCGATAAATTGGCTAGGCAAGGATTTAGTGCTGCTTTAAAAATCTCACGAAATACTGTCCGAAACTTTATCAAAAGAAAGACACGCACTCATCATCGAATGTACTGGAAGAATCGACCAGCGCATGATTTCAGCAAAACCTTCAACAAGGGGCCTTGCCGAAAGAATGTTGCAGAACTTCTTAATCGAAGTAGGCCACAGCTAAAGATAACCATAGGGTTTTTCACATGACATGCGATTATTAAAGAACACCTATGGAAAATTGGCAAATTCAATGGTGACCTTGCATGCAGACTCTGTAGCAAGGAACCAGAAACAGCTTTACACATCCTATGCAAATGCGATGCGCTGTGCAGGAAAACGCAACATACATTCGGGAGACCAATCCTGGAACCGGAAGACTTTCAGACACACACTGTCTCAAGGACCTGTATCTGTTGATTCAGGGAACATCAGTTACAGATTGGTTGTGAGTTTACTTTATTAGGGTAATTACAATAAGCCTTAGGCTATAGTAAACATGGATCTATCAAGGAAGACATACCCTTAAAAAAATTCTAATCAATGGTAAAGTAGAGGGCAAAATGTAGAATGTGTTGTAGATGTAAGATTTTTGGGGTCAAAGTTATGTTTTGCTCCTGGTCAAATTACAAAGATATAATTTACTTTTAGCTAGTTCGTGAAGGTCAGATAATCAAGGACGAGTTTTATTGCCAACAACTGGATAGAATCTATCTTGAAGTAATAACACCCTTGGATGGTAAATCGTTGTTATGTATGGATAAAACCAGGTTACGCACAACCTAGATAACCCGGAAAAAATTTGAGGAACTCGTTAGAATCAAACCGCTATACCACTCTGATTATAGTATTTATTTGACACCATCAAGCCACAAGAGTGTTACCAACTAGGCATAGAAAATTTATTTTGTAGATGGACGGATATTATATAACAAAATTTATGATTTTTAATTTTGTATCTTCTATAAAATATTAAATAAATAATTTTTATATTAAAAAATAATAAAACTTGCACCTCCCTAATATTTAATAGCAGTAAGTTATTATATAAATATTATATATAAACCGCTACACGGTTAAAATTAAATGCTAAAATAAATTATTGTTAGTATATACTAATATAAAACTTAATTTTATATAATTATTTTTGTTTTAGCATTTGTATGTACAGAATCTTTATTATTATGACGTACGGGATTGTGGTAGTTAGGCAACCAAATTTATATTTAATTTTATTTGTCTATGATTCTATTCATGACTAATTTTCTATATTTGCCATAATGTTTATAGTATTTTATAAAAAATTGTAGCTATAAATTAGAACTTATGTTTACTTTATAAAAATAGTAGGCAGCTTATGTTTCATGATAAAGAGTAGTAGTAAGTTTGGTTGTCTAACTTCTGTAGTCAAGTTAAAGGACAATCAACAATAAAAGTAATTTATCTATCCAGACATTATGTTGCTGAGAAATTGTAGGCATGTTAAAATGTTATTTTGTTATACTAATTATCTTTAAAAACAAAACATAGCACATTACCACTTACATTACACTATTATCTAAAAAGCAATACAGATAAAAATAAGAAATTATGCTTTAGTAATGACACAAAATTCCATTATTATGAAATTTACCATCAACAATAATTATAAGGACATTCTAATTGCTTATACTCTCCGTACCCCAATCGTTAGTCGCGCTTTTTCATAACTTCATGTGTAATTAAAAATTTGATAAAAAGGAATAATTTAAAGTTCATTTGTTAGAATTTCACTCTGCTTGTATACTTTTTATATACACTAATACGCATTTTTTAGATTTGATTATATATGGATTTTCTAGCAATTGTATTTATTTAAATTATTAATACAGCAAACTGTAAATAACTGGTACTTACAAAAAAAAATTACAATGTGCTATTGCTGCTTTATGTTTATTTCTTAGGGAGAATGTCAACATTTTCTGCTTACGTTCAACCGATAATCTGATAAAGAGTCCTGAATGCTTCTCTTTTTTGAGCGCCAATTTACAAACTGTGCATGAACCGAAAACACTGCTGGCCCTTTGTACATGGCAGAATAAGCTCTGAAGTAGACTGAACGTCTGAGGTGAAGTATATATGCGTTACGACAATAAACAGAATTTTTTTAGTAACGTTGTACTATCAAATTTCATATAAACTTGGAAAATCTGTTATTGTTGTCCAGGGCACAAGTAGATAGCGAAAGACCTTTTTAAAGGGCCGAAAAGATGTAGAAAACAAACTTCGAGTGGGAAGACCCCCGATTTCAAAGAGGGACGACGATGTGGAAAGAGTGAGGACGCTTGTGATGTCAGACCCTTGAATATTATTAGTAGCAAATTAAATTTGAGCCGTTTTACCTTCCATCAGATATTAACACATTTGGCCGTGACAAAAGTATGGACTGACATAGTTCCAACAAAGCTCACTGCTGAGGAGAATGTCAGTCGAAGGGATGTGAGTTTTGATTATTTTTTATGGCTTTGAGAGAGGGTTAGATATATAAAAAACATTTCAATATTTTATTACTTGACTTTAAATACACAGGTGTGTGGGTACGACCAAAACGCCAAAGAGTGCCACACTTCAAACTCCCCTCGTCTTACAAAAGTAAGAATGAGCAAATCTAAAATCAAATTAATGCTTATTTTTTCACAGTTAAGGAATAAGCTAAATTTCCAATCAAACTTTTTATCAAAATATTTTTAAAAGCCTTAGGAAGAAAGTATGCGGTTAAGTAGTGCACGTACTTCAATGTTGCACCGCCACTGTGTCATATGGCAGTCTCCTAAAACAAATTTTTGGTAGAAAAAACATCCCTGTGGTTCCTCTGCATATTAAGTGCAATTGTTTTGCAATATTAGACTTTGCAAAAAATGGAATATTTAAAAATTGCCATAAGAACAAATAATAACTCTTAAGATATTCGAATCTTGTAGGTTTGTGTAAAGCAAGAGTGGTTGTTAAATAAATAAACATAAAAGTTATTTTACGCACCAGATTACCCATTAATATTATCTAAACAATTTTTCTGTTGCACGAATAAATAAAAATATTTTAAAATGTTTATGCAACAATTTTTATTGTGTAATAAGAATTTTTATGATAGAGATTAATTATTTACTATTTCTTGAAAATTTGTCAAGTGAAATCATCAAATTTACCTGTTTATGTTTATGTATCAGGTTGTAACATAAATTTCATTCGATAGATTAAACGTAATGCTGTTACACTACTTGTAGCCAACAAGTGAGTCCATCTATTTAAAACAGTGAGCCTTTTTCTACAATTCTGCCAAACAAATTTGTTATGTATTATGAATACAAAAAAGGAAGTAACAAAGCTAGTGTTAGAAATATGGACAGTAGATATGTAAGTAAAAGAATCTGTCAGAGATGGTTTATAATCTTTGGTACAAAATAAACCCTCAGGTATAGACCATTCAAAAAAGCAACTGGGAAGTGTTAAAGTTGAGAAAGTTGATCTGTAGGCATGTCTTTATTGTCTTGTAATTTGCGAACTTCATTCCTTAAAACAAATTGTTACTGTGGCCGAAAAATGGATCCAATAAAGTGGATAAAACCATACTTTCAATGAAGGCGTTACCGGGTTTTTGGTAAGATTTTCAATTGAACAATTAAAGTTTATTCAGCTCACTTAGTTAAGAAAAGTCTAGCTTTATATTCCATCAAGATAATTACTGCTCACAGATAGCTAGCACCACCTTACAAAAAAATAAAAGAACTTTGTTAGGAGAAATTGTCCCATCCAGCCTTCTTTCCGGACCGGGCTTTTAAAAGTTTGCAAAATTATTTTGATGGCAAAAGCTGTATTTCCCTGATGGACCTCAACAACAAACTAAAAATATGTATTAAAAAAATAATTAAAGGGTTGCCGAAAATATGCAATAAAAACAGATTTTGGACTATAAGCTTCATAACTTCTATGTACACGTAGCAGATTTTGTTAATTTATAGGACAAAATTTATGTTATAATATGATCGCAGTTTTAAAAAACTTTTTTATTAGGAATTAGAACTCATTATTTAAATAATTGCAAACAAAAATAAAAATTATTATTTTTTGACGGAATTTAATACATATCTTTAATAAGTAATCTATTTACAAATATTCACTATCTTTTTTGGTAATGCTGACTATTTATATTTTTAGAACTTAAAAGTTGCATCGTATTTAATTTTTTCTCAATAAGGAAAAAGTTAGAATTTAAATAAATTATGTGTACAATTACAAGAAGATTGGGGTTGGCGCATTGCAGATCTAGTTACGTGTAATTTAGTACTTACCTTAGCTACCGAATTATTATGTAATTGTACTCCATAGGAACTTACCTGCAATCAAAAAGTAATTGTTAGTTTAGTTAAAGCACAAACAGGTAAAAAGTTTAACATTTATATTAGTCCGAATATAAATAAAACCAAATACAAGTCTGTATTTAGAAATTTTTTATTGTCACTATTAAAAGATAAAAAGACGAAAATGTGTTTTTGTTACGGCCTGTAGAAGACTTAAGTATTTTTATGCAGTCACTAAATTCATAAAAGTAAGCAAATCACTCTCACGCCAAATATTTCAGTTATTTTTTTAATTTAATTCTGTCACAACTTTTAAGCTCGGCTTTTAAACTGTGTGTATAAAGTATTTTCAATTGCGAAAGTTGTTGACACTTTCTAAAGATTAAATCACGCCAGAGTAATTACGAAACTTTATATTAGTGTGCGTTCCACATTATGTCTGCAAAATGGAGATTTCTCCTAAGTTAACTAATTTAGCTTTATTAAGATGTGTGTGTACGCTATTTATTAATTTACTAGATTGAAATTTTAAATTTTACTGTAAATATGTTTTCTGGAAAATTTTAGAACGTGCCGAATAAATGAGTGTCCTTATATACGTATTTGGTATCTTAGAGAAGCTTTTTATGTGTGGTTGCGTAACTAAAAAGCACCCCAAGATCATACGCTTGGGCAAATATTTCCAATATTATTTATGAAGTGTGAATATGACACTATAAGACGCCAATGAATTTGGAAGCCATATTCAAATTCAATTTTAGCTTACTTTGAAGTGAGTCTAAAAATGTACCTTAACAATTCTATTTAAAATTTTGTTAAATGAGCTTCAATTTATCAAATTTACATGTGAATTAAAAAATTTAACCGATACTCACAATCTTGCCGCAGTAATATATAATTCTGTTAGAAGCAGATTAATCTTATAATAGGCACAATTTTAGTTTTGTAGCTCAAAGTAAATCCCCACAGTCTAATAAAAAACGAAGTCCATTAAATCATAGCCGACAAAGCATATATAAGAAAAAATTTTACAGTTTTAAATAAATTCAATAATGGCAGTGATCGCAGACTTTTAAAGACAAAAGTAAAGGCTGTCGCCAGATTGGAGAGGAACAAGCTTTTAAGGCCACATAAATTTCTCACCAAACAATTAAAAGAAAAAATCAAACCCTACCAGAGAGAACTAAATAAAAAACTGCTACAAATAGAAAAATGAGCAGAAATGGAAATGAATATAATCGAAATAAGAAGAAAAAACAACATAGAAACAGTCAGTACAAAGTTATACTTATGAGGAAGACACCATCAAAGATGACGGAGGAAACATGAAAATTATTAGAAAGAAGAGTGCTCACAACTAAACAAAATTATCAGGAGAAGGACAATATGTGGGAAGTCCCAATGTACAAAGAATAAAGAAAGCTAAAAATAACAAAACATAAAAGTTTTGATTAGTAAAAAGACGAAAGAAAAATAAAAGTGCACCAACCGAGAAATGATACCATAATCGTCAACTACCAAACGTATGCTTCCAAAATGTAACAAATGTTGGTTCAGAGTCGGTAGAGTAAGCTTTAGCTTAGATGAAGAACAAAACAGGCACCAGGGGAGGATGGTATAACTATGGAGATATTGGATTTCCAATGTGTTGTCACAATTAACGCTAGACAAATTTTATTAAACAAATAGCTTAAATATAATAGAATGTCTACAAGCTGAGAAATACGCATGTTATCTTGTTATATAAAAAAAGAAATACTGAATTAGACCGCTAAATTTTCTCCCTCACCTGTAAAAACTATTTACGAAGATTATTACCTACGTATTAACTATAAACTTCATGAATATCAGACCTTTGAGTAGACAGGTTTCAATAAGAATAGTAGTACAATAAAGCACATCTAGACAATACATATCTTAATAAAGAACCATAATGAATACAACATGGCTATTTCGCGTTTGTATATTGTAATAAAGAGTTTCATTTGGCAAAATTTTGGTCAATTTTGGCCTGTCGATAGCTTACAGCTATAGAAAGATATTTAAATACAATGTTATAATTTAAGTTAAGCACACAGAAGACCCTATAATAAACAAATTAGAGAAATAAAATATTTCCAAAATCGTGTACCTTTGTCTTCGATGGCGATTTTAAAAAAATTAAATGAAAAGCAAGAAGGCGTTAATATCTACGCTCGTTACCTAAATCAACTTCGTTTCGCAGGCAGTGTCGTTTTAATCAATACCAAAAGATGTTAAGTAAGTTTAAAACGATATCCGAACTGACGTCTTTATGGACAAGGAAGGACAAATTTTTTTTCTAGAAACTATAATACTCTAAGTCAGTAACATCTTAGAAAATATAGAAAAATTTAGGTCACATAGTAAAACCTTCTCAAAGAAAATTAAACTGTAGCGGCTTTTGGTAAACTAGAATTCATATTTCAAGCGTAAAACATTTCCAATCAACTTAAAAAAAAGAGTACATATATGTTTCCAGTGTTAATATATGGCATCGAGATCAATATGCTAATTATAGGGTTATCGGTAAATCTAAAAATGACTCCTCAACGTGCAATAGCACATGTTTTGATAAGAATAATGAGAAATAAAATTACAAACATAGAAATTAGAAGACAAACTAGATTAGAACATATTATAAAAAGAACTGTGGGCGCAAAGCGGAGATGGACAGGGCATATAGTTAGATAGGAAGAAACAAAATGGACAAATACATTCTTGAATGGAGACCAACAGTGCACAAACATAGTAGCGTAAGAAAAGCCACCCAGGGGATGAATAAACTAGCTGTGGACAACACAAAACGAAACAAAGCGAAAAAGAAAAGAAAAGGCGTAGTTCAGGAGTGGATAAATGCTGAAAAAGAAGAAGAAGCAGAAGAAAAAGCTCAAAGTAGACTTTCTTATTGTAAACAATTCTTGACCAAACATAAGAAAATGTGAATTCAGAGATACTGTACATCATGAAATTTACGCAAAGCGAAATAAGCTTAGACCGAAGCCAATGTCAAAAAAATTACATTTCTTCACAGCTTCTAACTTTTACAGGTTACATTAGTTATTGTCATCAGAACGGGTAAATTAGCGCAGTTTTTTGTTAATAAGGCTGATGAAGTCTTATACAGTCAGCCTCCTGTCAGGCAATTGAATTTGATCCTAACAAATGCTTTTGCTTAAAATCATTAAGTCCTTTGATTCTTGCTTAGTGCTCTTCAACTTAAGTTTCATGACCGCCCAATAGGTTTCCATCAGGTGCAACTATGAATAATATGATGGATCTGCTGATCTTGGTATCACTTCTATTTTATTTGTTGTTGTATGTGACGTAAATTTAGCATAGCGACATGAAGCAAAATCCAGTCAAAAGACTACAGAAATGTAGTGCTCCTTTAGCATATATGACCAACTAATTTATTTTTTATATTTACAGTACATTTATAATCTAGTCTACAGAGCATTTAGTAAACGCAATAACAGATGTAAACAAAAAAACCACTCAGCACTGGTACCCTCATATCAATCCTTTTACGGTAGAAGGATTGTATGTTAGAAAGACAGTAACAGTTGAACCTTCTAAAAGATTGATTGGCGTTGGACAATTGTTGGACCAGTGTATTATGACATTCCTGGAGTCAGTTATGGAGATTGTGAGTCTATAGATTTCTTCAATGGTATTATCCCGTAAAGTGTTTTAAAGTGGAAGTGTTACATGGTTTATGGCAGCTCCAGAGCTGCACCCTACATATCTAGATTAAGATTAACATTGTTTTGTAAAGCAGTAGTTTGATTCTTAGGAATAATTTGGATCTTATCCTGATAAGCCAGTACATTTGACAAAACTTGTAAGTTTAATTACTAATGTTTAATGTGAATATTGATTTTTCATGTGAGTATTGGTCAAAGTACAAGTTTGGGTATTTGGTTTCAGCCTTAACACTTACCGACACATTATTTATAGTAATAAGGAAACAAACATAAAATTGTATGGTAAATTGTTAATTTTAATGTGTCAGACACCATGGTAAGATGATTATGGATTGATAGGATAGCAGTGTTGTCTATAAAGGTGATGACGACAGTGTTTTTGGTTTCCGGGCTGTACCTTGCAGGATATTATTCAACATACAGAGATTGTTGTGATAAAATTATAACCCAGAGATTTATGCTCGTTTAATTTTAATAGCTCATATTGTACCTTGATAGGTGACAAATTTAATAAAAAGATACATCTGGTACGCAGTGTTCAGGAATGTCTAAATAGTCTTATCTTACATGAGTAAATTGTAGATGATCCGCACAGGCATTGTATTTTTTCGTACAAAAAGGTTGATAACTTGACGTCTTTAGAGATTTTCGTTGCTTAAAATTAGTGAGATAGTAATTAGAGTTAGCGTTCTGAAAGTCAACGAGAGGCATATGGAATCGTCTGTTGATTATAATTATGTTTATCAGCAGCATTACCATTTTTCTTTAGTTCATTTAGTAATATATAGAGGAATGTAATAGGTTTGTAGCATATAGTTGGTTTCTTAGAAAGTACCTTCTCAGACTGCTTCTTGAATAAGAGTTATAAAGTACTGGTTTTTTATGCACAGTTTATTTTATTTTAAAAATTGTGCTGTAATTTGTTCTGGTCAGCTTTCTTCATTGCACTATTAATAGTTTTGGTGTTTAAATTTAGTATAATTGATGGTTTACCAATGACGTAATTGTATTTGTAGCCGTTCAGTGTGAAATGCAGAAGAGGAGATCTTGTTAGTGTCAGCAACAAAGTATATAGACTCCCCAAAAGAGTGGTAACGGTAATTATTTAATAGGAGCGTTCTAATTAAGTTTCTACCTTTGGTGATTATAATTCGGGTACCTCCATATAAGTATTTAGAATTCCAATCGCTACCAGTACCTATTGCCTAGTGTATGGAAGAATTTATGTTAGTTGTCAGAAGATATGGACTTCGAGGAAGACAATATTGATGAGACTACAAAGGGGTAAGAAAACGCTTAATCTTCATTGTTTGTAAAGTAAATTGCTGCAGTTTCGAAAACGATTTAATTGAAGATGTGAGATAGAGGTTTTGACGATTACTGCGCCATCTGATAATTTGCGACGTAGGTGGAGTAGTTTGAAGTACTAAATATAGTTCGTTTCGTGAGACTAGCATTATTTCAGTTTTATGTAAACTGAGAAAAGCGAGTAATTCTAGTTTGTAGATTAAAAGACTATTTTCGTTCCATGTAGCGATACGCAACTTGTCATAGACTATGGTGGTAATTTGGTAAGTATAGTTGACAGTAAGTAGATTGGTTATAATGTTATTTTTTAGTTTAGTGTGAAAGTAGTTAGCTTCAACATATCTTAGATTGCGTGTTTGTGGGTTCATAATATTGCTGAATGGTATGTTGGAGGAGCAACAATAACTGACGTGTGCATTAACTTATTAGGTTGGTTCTTTGAAAACTATTTTTCTATTAATTAGTTCTTGATAAACAAAACATCTTTTGTAATTTACATTCTAATTGGCTTCACACAGAGAACACTTAGTTGATGAGGTTTCGACCTTTTACAAGTTTTTGCATCAAGCTAGTTTCCATATTTCATACACAACTATTGTCCGATTCAGTAGGTTCTGGAGTATCCGTAGATCTTACATTAAGTTCATTGAACCATCCTGCCTTTTTATGGATGATTTAATCATTATTTTACTGTTGCAGAAATTTTTAATTTTATATATTTGTTTGTTTACTCTTAGTAGGTGCTACGTCTTTACAGAACACTGGTAACGGTTCTTTAGTTAATTTGTGTCTTATATTCATTATGTAAAGTATTTGATTACTTGTTTTTTCAGTTCGTCTTTAATTTCTTTAGTAGGCACTAAATGGTGTATAAATGTCCTTTGATCTCTAAAATTGCCAATAATTTGCAAGCCGTTGTGATTTATGACTTTGTTATGTATAGTTTTAGTGATTTTAGTAGTTTTTTAAATTCTTGTTAAAGATTATTATTAATTATTATTAATTAAAGACATTAACCAGCTGATCTTATCTATTCTAGGTGTTGGGTTAGTGACTGATCATTTATTATAGTATTTTTGGTCGATCAGTTTAGATTTCGTTTCTTAACAATCTGTTATTTGTGATTAGTATTTGATGTTTCTTCCAAAAAAAACTTGTTCGTTGGTGGGCTGTTTGCTTATGGATGTAGGGGCACAGTGAGATGTTCTCGTGTGGCTATAACTAGGGGTTAAAGAGAAATAATTTACAAAAAGGAGAAAGGGTGCAGGGGAAAAATTGTTAGCTGATGTTGAAAGATTTGATGAGTACCCAGTGGTAGCTGATGTAACTGACACTGAATTAGAGGTTGATTACAGGTTAGATTAGTTAGATTGACATCATACTCCATTAGCTTACTTAGAGAAATTAAATTAAATTTCAGTGTGTCCCTATAAATGTAATTTTAACTTAAATAAATATAGAAAGAAACACAATTGTTGAAACTAAAAATTTGGTTCTAAGGTTTCAAGAACAGATTAATTGTTGCATAAAGTGTTGCCTTAAAAATTTAAACTATATTTTTAAGTCTTGTTAGGACGCTTTTCTTACTTATAGCTGTCCTAGTAGTCTGTTACCAAATATGGTTTAACATCTACTACACGTTCAGAATGTAATCACAGAGCTTGCAAAAACAGGTTTTAGCATTTGCATTTGGTTTTTTTGGTTAAGGGCATTTTTCACCTTGATAATTTAAGTATGATCCGGTTTTTTTACTTTTTAACATCAGATTGTAAACTTTTGCAGATGAAAACTGTAAATAGATTTCATAAAATTAAACGTGCACAATCTTTAGTTAGCATATTTAGTTGTGTTTCTACATTTTTAGTATCTACAATAAATGTAGTACTGACATTCTGCTGAAGAAAGAATGACTATATTTCTGGTGTATGAAAGGTATGAATCATGATTATAATCTTAAACTTAATTAATGTCAAAATCTCCAAATATTCTTATCAGCTATAAATGTAACTTATATTGATGCCCTGCATTTAATTGTGCACAAAATACCAAATATTTTATATGCATTTTGTATACGTGGATACATGCAACAGTTCAAATACACAATGGTTACATGAAAACTATAATTAAACAGTTTAAATGTCTAAAATATGTTAATCACATACAAACATTCATTGTATTTGAACTTTCTGAAATCTTAGAATTAGTTTAAGAAATGTTTTATAATAAGATCACATTTTATATGCTCTCGGTTTTCTGTGGTATAGATACTTATCAGCAAACTATTAAATTTTGCACTTAATAATTTCCATCGTTTCAATCAGATTGCAGGGCAAAAAACTGAGAGTTCAAAAAACCCTAGCCACTAAAGCAAACAATATTAAGCGCTCCCGCTTTCCCTTATCGCTAACAAGCTTTTTTAAAAGGAAAGCTTTTAGTTTGAGCTGACCCAAAACTTTTCCTGAACATTAGTCATTTCCTGAAAAACGGCTTAGTAATTGCTCTGCACGAACGGTGAGTTTTAATGCGTCCAGATTAACGTTTTATAGCTGCGATGTAAACTATACTTTGCTAAATATAAAACGATCGATGCTGGTAACAGCAGACTTCTGCAAGACGTATCGAACGTAATTTGGAGCACAGCAGATCATCTGCGGTGAAATTTATGGCACCCCGATGATTGGCAGTAGCGTTGTATTTCTTCTCGTTGGAATTATTTCTTTAATAATTATAGCTTAGTCGCGCAGTGAAATTTTTAAGCAAGTTGCAGTGTTAAGACTAATACAATCTTGTTATCAACAGATACCACAATTATGTTTGCAGATACATGTATCAATGTTCTACATTTAGAAATGGATATATAAAAAAATAGTTACCCGACAATCCTGCACTATCGTTTTAATGTAATACATTTCAAGTTAAATTGCAAGGTAGTGATCATATTTTTTGTTAAAACTAATTTCCAGCCAGTTGGCTGTTTAAAAAATTTGTTGCAATTTGTCTAATATTTGATTTTTCAAATGAAGAATTATGGTTTTGTTAACTCAATAGTTTTGTTTCTTCAACTGAAGGAAAATTTCTTAGCTGAACTATTAAAGAATTGGTTGTGCAGGACACTTAATACTTATGGCAGTTAGTTTTTGGGTATCTGTTCATTATATACTTGGAGTGGTGGGCAAGTGCTACTTTTGGTAGCCTATTGTGCTTCATTTGAATTTACATTTACACGTGGTTTTCGATGCTGCGTTTGGGTAGGGTGTGAAGACAATAATACAGTATCGTCCACAAAAACAGCAAAAAAGTTCTGTCAAAGGTCAGAAGATCTAATGTAAAACTCAGCTACACCATTGGGGCCAAAGTTGCTTTTCTAGAATATATGCGTTGGTAGGTTGAAAAATGTTTGATCTTCACCGTGTTTCAAAGGAAGGTTCCATTAGAGAAGTATGATTGAAATACCTGGTAGTCATGAAGTATAGCATTTTTAATTTTGTATAACATACTCTCGATTACTTGTGGCACATCTTATCGAAAACTTAACATCTATAAAACTGCCGAATAGTATGCTATGCTTTCAAATCTTTAAGAAGTATATCTGTTATTATGTGTACTTGTTCTCTGATGAAGTAATGGCGTCAAAAGCGAAATCGATAGATTGGTATACCTTGATTGTCTATAAGTATCGCAAGGAGTAAATTTTCAAAAATCTTTAATAGGATTTTTAGTAGGCTGATTAGTTTATCAGAAAACCCATTTTCAACTAATTTTTCTGGTTTGAGAATTAGAATCATAGCTACCTTCCATTGTTCAGCAAAATGTGTAAATGCACCATGATCAAACTTTTCAGTCAGTTTTATGTTTGACGTTAGTTATAGCTCTGTTTGGAGTTTTGTTTACACTCTAAGTTAATATAGCGTCAGCTATTAAAACGAAAAAAGAGTCTTCATTGTGACCGCCTTTTACAAGATGGACCGAAGTGCTAGTGGAGCGCTAACTGCGTTCAAGACTAAGTCTGAAAGCGCACTACCTGTGTCTGTTTCTATAACAGCAAAGTAAAAAATACCATCATAAAATTTGTTCTATAACTGAATTGTCTATTTTACCATATATAATAGGCTGATTGGAAAGTTTGAAAAAACAAGAAGTGTACTGGATAAAAATATAATAATATAATTACCGACAGTGAGGTAACAGAAATCCACATTTGAGCGAAGTTTGTCGATTTCACAAAAAAAGTTAGTATATAGTATACAATTTCCTACTATGAAATTGCCGGCCCACTGTTTCTCATAAAATATGTGTACTAAGAAGTTTATCGTAGAAGTTCTCGAGAAATTCATTCAAGTTGTGAGAGACAAAAGATAAGTCAGCCAATACTGGTTTTAGCAAGATTAAGCCACCTCCCATCAAACTCACAGAAATCTTTCGAAAGAGGATCATAAGTCTGGACGCCCCCTAACCCTCAAAGTCACTCGATTTAAACTCATATGATTTCTTTTTATGCAGTTATCTTAAGGTTAAGTTAAGTTATCTTAAGTAACAAACCCCAGTTTATCGAAAAATTCAAGAATCGCATCACAAAAGAGGTTCTGTCCATTTTATGTTTTTTTTCTATAAAAATAGTTTTTTACACTTTTTAAGAAATAATTCATATACATAGCTGTAACATTTACTGTTGCGGACATGTTTTTCAACAATATTAAACTATTGTTGTCTAAATAGTCAAATTTGGTTTGTTTACCATAATTTCACCAGTTTGGGGAGATTCTCAGTTATCCGCCGATATCCAAAACGCCAATGTTAATAGGCATCAGTTTGGTGTCGATATTTTTACCGAATTGGCCATAAACAACACCTTCTATCTCTTATTACACACTTTTGGACGTTGTTTACGTATTTTTGGTTATCCAATAGATGTTTCATGAAGAAGTCGATGATGTTTGCGAGGAATTGACTTACCCGATTGACTTTGCTCGCACTTATAGACACTGGAGATTTCCCCGAAACAAACAATTCTATATTCAAAACTAATTGGTCGATAACGCCAAAGAATGTTTCGGCGGAAGTTACATTGAGTGAAAAAGATAATAGATAAGAAAAAAAACCTTGACTTTTTCAGAACACTATGCATTCATACGGTAGGCAATTTCTCAAAAAAGCCCTATATATCAGCATGACAATGACCGAAAATATTCATCAAAATTGATTAAGGGATTAGTAAGAAAAAAATTTAACTAGCTAGACGCTAAAAGAATAAAAAGCTAGAAATGTTACCAAAAATGTGATCACTATAAGGGGTAAAACATCTAATCACTTTGATGGTTCGATATTGTTAAATAGTACTCAGTGCGTTTTTACAATCTGTCATAAAATTGACATTTAGTAATTGTTTTAACAGTATATATTACAGGACATGATGAAAAACGTTCCAGCGAACATTTTTCCGAAGTTAACCGTTACAGTTTGATTGCACTACACTTCACTTTTACACGAGTCGTGTTGGTAAATCGAGAGGCTTGAATCTCTTAAGCCGTGGCTCGTCATCGTCGGGATCCAGGAGGTGTTCTACTAATGCGTTTGCGTGAGCACTAAGTTTGTCATGATAACGAATACTACACTTGTGTATTTCTTCAGTCACAGTTGATAGTCCTAAATCTTGCCGAATTATTTCATTTGGTACAAACCATGGGGCGTTGACTAAGCATCGCAGTACCTTTGACTGGAACCGCCTTATAATGTCGATGTTCGATCTACTAGCTGTTCCCCAGAGCTGTATCCCATATGACCAAATTGGACGAATAATTGTCTTATAGAGTAGTATTTTGCTCTCCAGTAACAATTGTGATTTCCGCCCCAGGAGCCAATACATTTTTTGGAGTTTTAGACCCAAGTGTTTACGCTTTGTAAATACATGCTTTATCCACGTTAGCCGTCTGTCCAGGTGCATACCTAGGTACTTAACTGTTTCGTTCTGTGGGATTTGTTTGTTGTTTATGATTACAGTGGGGCAATTTCCTCTTCTAGTTGTAAACGTTACTTGGGTTGATTTTGATTCATTTCTATGAATACGCCATTTTTTAAACCATTCAGTTAGATTATTTAACTTCGCGGACGCTATGTTTGGGTCTACATGTGATGATAATATTGCTGTGTCGTCAGCGAATGTGGCAACTGTAGTACTTGTTGAGGTCGGAAGGTCAGCTGTAAATATGATGTACAACAGCGGTCCCACCACGCTTCCCTGAGGGACACCAGCTTTGGCAGGAGATAGCGATGTGTGAGCGTCTCCGTACCTAACTAGGAAATGCCTGTTGGTGAGATATGAGATATGACTTCAGTACTTCATAGTGGTCAGGAGGTAGTGCCTTCGTGATTTTAAATAACAATCGGTCGTGCCAGACTTTGTCAAAGGCTTTCTCGATGTCAAGAAATACGGCTGAACAGTATTTTTTATCTTGAAAGCTCTTCAGAATTCTGTCAACTAATCTATGGACTTGTTCAATGGTGGTATGGTGTTTGCGAAATCCAAACTGATGGTCGGGTAGTAAATTACTTTCCATAATTATTGGTGTTAGTTTCTGAAGTAGAAGTTTTTCGAAAACTTTTGATAGAATTGGTAGCAGGCTTATTGGCCTGTAAGATGACAGTTCTCCATTTGGCTTTCCGGGCTTATGAATCATAATGATTATGGCTACTTTCCACTGCTCTGGTACATGTCTCAGTCTCAACACCGCGTTGAATAATTGGGTAATATACTTAAACCCTTTCTCTGGCAACTCTTTAAGAACTTTACCCGTAATTAAGTCATACCCTGGGGATTTGCGTGGATTTAAGTTCGTCAGGATTGTAGCCTTGACTTCACTGGCTTTAAAGGGCTTGATCGGTAGATTCAATTGAAATGGCGCTTCAAGGTATTGATAGATTTGTTGCTCCACGTCTGTTGTGGTTTGGGTGTTTTTAGAATGTGTAGTATTTAAATTTATTAGTTGGTTTCGTATATTTCTCTATTATATAATTATTATTGCTCCAAATCATACTGCACCCGGAAAGATTATAATTATTTTGAAAAAGCAGTAAATAAAATTATTTATCTTATAAAAAGTGCTTGTTTACAATTTATTATTTAGAAAAATTAGTTAATACTAACTAAGTTGCATTATCTAAGTTTTTTATTTAACCGAAAGCTAATATTTTGCTAATAAACTTTTGAAGTACTACGCTACTTTTTACTGACAGTAACAAAAATAAATAATTAATCTTATTATTCTGCGCTGTTAATACATGTAGCAGAGAATTGAAGAATTAAAAAAAATTACGACAGAAGTGAAACCGTTAAAAATACTCTTTGCAGGAAAGAAAAATCCCAAATTCAATAATAGCTTTTTGTTATAATTAAAAATGGACAGAGGATTATTAAAGAACCGAAATAATATATATTTATAACTCTGATTTGCAAAAAATAATATTTTCCTTCTTGTCAAAAAATTAATGTTTCTTCATAAACTTTGTCAAAAACAATTCTATAGTGAAATTTCTATATCACACGTCGCTTCTAAAAGAGAATTAAATTATAAATACAATTTAGGAAATTTATAGCAATATTTTGATTTAAATTGCTGTTGGGGTTCAGAACCTTCAAGCACAATACAGCTGCTAGACACAATTTATTAATGGATATTTGAAAAACGGTATCAGTTTTATTTTCCTAAAAAAATTATTTTACTTTCTAAATCCTATTTGTAAAACGAAAATCTAGTTTACTCCAAAAATTACAAAGTGCAAAACTTAAATTTTCAGAAAACTGGAAAGCTAAAAATTTTATTGACTAGTTTACGATTAGTCTAAAAGTAACTTTACTTCATAATGGTAATGCCATATATTAAATATGAACATATCATTTTTATTCAGATTATTCTTAAAACTTTTTTACTGACCTTAACTTCAGCAACAATAGCGACGTAGCAAGAGCGATATAAAAACTTTTGTCACTTTATAAGCTGCTTGAGTGAAGATATATTATTACAACAAAGAGGAATAACTTTAAAGAACAGAAATTATATCCTATAATAAAAACATACTTTACTCGTCCTTAATTCATAGTACAAACTTGCCTTGACTCCACATGAAGTCATAGATGATGTAAAATTGTGTAAAGGCGTTGGGCGAAAACATCAATATATTCAAATATCTTTACAAGTTTTCCGGGGCCACTAACGCAAAAATAAAAACATGTTTTTTTGATGGGCCCTAAAAGCAAAAATTTCTAAAGAACAATGTCTTCAAAATTAGCTTTTAATGCAATATTTTCTCACTTCAAATGGATTTTTCTTGAAGTTGTGTTGGTATACATAGAGACAAATTACATAACAATAATAATAATTCTATTAGTGTCCCACCAGAAAACCGCAAACGGAAGAAAATTACCACTTTTCAATGAAGCCACAATAATTATGTCTGTCAAAATAAATATTTTATGTAAGATTAGGTAAAATGTAAAGACACAAATTAAAAAATAATTTAAACTTTCTTAAATTGTATTTTTAGTTTAACATCTAAAGATCTAAGATACAAACAGAATATTTTTGTTATGGAATTTAGTTTTAACATATATAATTCTAGGAAAACAAGTAAAATTTTGACAGAAGAGAAAAGAGGTTTTTGCAGAGCAGCATAATAAATAACCATCACGGAGTTTATTTACTTGGCATCACAACTTGCTGGGGGTTGCAAAAGTTGTTTTTTGAGTGATTATCTTAGACTCTACATAAATTGTTGAAAATTTTGTATTAATCTTTACTTCATAATTCATACGAGCGCAGTTTGTAGATTATTCTGGGTTGTACTGATTTTAATTTCTAAAAATTTTAACTTAGGTAACATGCTCGATCCGAATGTTGAAACTTTGGTTATTCCTCGGCATTAGCAGAAGTTGTAGAGAAGCGCTACTGAGGTGACTCAAATAATTTGCGTATTTGAATGTCAAGATGCCATACTAGATGATTGTAGATCGTACGGTCCAAAAGTGGTTCAAAAATTCATTAACGGTAACACCAGATCTTGATCCCGACGACTCTTCCAGTAAATCGTAGTTTTACTTGAAGATATCGACATTTATAAGAACCCAATAACTATCACAAGAGCTTGGGCCAACCAATAAGTCATCAGACGATGCAGAAAGTACCTCAAGCTTTAACGCAAGAGCAAGCTGAATACCGTGTCAATGAATACAGACAATTGCTTGATATTGATTAGGTTTTTAATTCATTTATCGAATTATTACTATTAAGAAAAACTGGATCTATGTTTGTAATTCAAACATATAAATTTATGTAAATTAATTTATTTTGAGTTCATTTCTGAATATATCTTACAACAACAATACCTTAGTGTAGTCAATCAAAATGTTACCGCACCCCGTCGAATATTTGACACAGTCGAATTACCATCTGTTATGATCAATGGATCAATTCTTGGTTGGGCCTCACTTTGCCAACTTTGAAAAAACAGAAGAAAGGTGTCGTCAAACCTTTAATATCGCCCAATCAACTTCTTCATTTTTCTTCAGAAATATTCTACGCCATTAAAGAGTGTGTTCTATATTCAAAGACTTGGGTCTTGTTTTTAGCCCTAGTAGACACGCCATAAAAATACAGCCAGGTTAATATAACAAAATATTCCAAGTTATTGAGTATTGCTCATCAGTAAAGGCATGGCGTGTCCAAAAAGAACAATTTTTTTCTGACTCGAAAGTGATGAAAAATGATAGAACTTACCTATGCGGAAATGTCTAAATACTTTTCTATCTAACGATAGGCATATGCCTGTAGAACTCTAGTATCTTTTTGACAGCAGAAATGTTCCGCAACTACATCATGTTCTAGTATGGTAGTTATTCGCCCAAACAGTGACCGATACTCAAATTGCGTGTATAGCTGTAGTGCAAAATTGGCCGGTATTCAACTTGTGGCCAAAATAACATTTTGTAGTTCTTTTTACTGCTACAATCAAAGAGAAAATAATACTTAAATGCTATTTAACTAGCTGTAGTGAAGATTAGAAACTTTACATTTAATTTCACTTTCACTTCTCGGTTGTTATAAGTGCAACACAAATTTCATTTTACTCAACCTAATTTTTTTTTAAAAGGGCTCTTTATAAAATGAACAAGCGTTAAAAATATGTTAATGTGAAACACATATCTATATTTTAATACCGGAAAGGGAAAACAAAAATATTTAAGGGCGGGCTGATAGATTTTATAAGAACTTTTTATTGCATAAGGATGTTTTTATGTGTAAACCCGTATGTTTATGTTAAAACTAATGGATTGCTACAACTACGTTAAGAGATACGAATCATTTAATTTTTAAACGGTAACAATTAGAAGTTGCTTTGATGTTAGAATTATAGCCTAAAATACCTTTCATTAGTTCACTCTAGCTCAATCTTCATTAAACATCCACAAATTCATATGAACTTTCTTGTTTATTGGAATTTAAAAAATAAAAATGAATTTTATTAATATTTATAATTCTTCATTTTATTTTGTTAAGAGGGTTTAAGTAGGAAACCATTAGTTTAGCCAATATTTTACACTTTTACCTTAAAATAACTTTTCATTTTCTTCGCTTAGACTTTTAGTTTTTTAAATTTCTTTTTATAATATCGATATTTGTGTTAGACTAGTTCGACAACCACGTAGGAGATTTAAAACTGTCTATGATCACAATTCAATCAAAATAAAGTTTTTGTTGCTCTTATGTTTTCTTATTTATATATTTTTTGAAACTCAGCAGTATTTTTAGGTTTATAATCTCTTAGCATATTAGTATAATCTTAGTGTATTAAATAAATTTTCCATTTGACATTTGATAGACAGGAATTGTCTGGATTTATTGAGGCGATCAAAAGTCCAAGACATTTTTGCATTAGTACTAAGTGTTGTATAGTGTTCATAATCATACCATAAACCTCTACTACACGTATCTTATCTTATCAAAATTCTTATTTGCATAATAAGTCTAAGGGATAGAGAAATGGTAAAATAGTTTTTTCAAGCCTATTATTTCGAAAATTTGTCCTGTAGATAAGACTACTAAACTACTTATTAAATATAGAAATTGGTGACTATTGTTTTAAGAAAATTGCTTTCATAAAGCTCTGTGCGTTCTAAGTTTATTATAGGTGGAGACTGTGATAGTTCTCTGAGGATCGCGATTGACAACACAAAAGTCAGAGAACTTCATAAACTGTTACTAAGGCAGAATTACTCGTATTTATCAACAGAGATTCTTACTTATTGGTCCACGGACCCAAATGAGATTCCGGATCTCCTAGACTGTCTTGTCACAAATGCAATTTCCGTATCACACTGTCAGATAATTAGAAGTTTCGGTATCTGACCGCATAGCGATAATTGCAACTGTCAGCATATTTGCTATAAATAGATACCCTATACCTAAACTACGCAATAGAAGAACAAATTGGAAAGAATATGAACATAACACAGAACGGATAATGAGGCTCAATATGAAATTTTGAACCTCGATGCAGATCAATAAAACTAATATTCTAGAACAAGTAGTGCCATACAACAGAATAATGCAAAAGAAAGATTTGAAACATACCTATACAGCTAAAACAACTTATAACTGAAAAACAAAGAGCTAGTGCAAAATAGCAAAGAACCCTAGAGATAGAACAACATATAATCGAACCAGTAGAAAACTTAAACCAAACTTAAAAATCAAAATCAGTCTAAATCAATTTGATAACAATGTATGGAGAGCAATAAAATTAACAAAGAAACCTAAAATGCCTGTACCAACAAAACGAAATCAAAATGGACTTATTGTAGGACCATACGCATCCATTAAGAAGGGCGATAGCGGAGACTTGGAGAACTACCGCCCCATTAGCCTCCTATCACATCTCTACAAACTGCTGACCAAGATCGTTACAAACCGCCTAACAACTAAACTGGATTTTTACCAGCCGGTAGAGCAGTTCCGAAGAAACTATGGCACTAATAATCACCTACAAACGCTCAGATCCCTCATCGAAAAAACCACGGAATACAACATGCCCATCTATCTTGCATTTATAGACTTCCATAAGGCATTTGATTCCATTGAAATTCCGGCAATCTTAAAATCACTGGACAACGCCCGAATAGACACAAGGTATTCAGACCTACTGAAATATATATACGAAAATTCCACCATAAAAGTAAAAATTAATGATGAACTAACAACCAATCAAATTAAAGTCAAGAGAGGCGTGCGCCAGGGCGATACTATTTCGCCAAAACTGTTTACTCTCGTCTTGAAGGATATATTCAAAAACCTTGAATGGAAGCGAAAGGGACTAAATGTAGATGGAACATACCTAAGCAATCTTCGATTTGCGGACGATCTTGTCCTAATTAGCGATGACCTAGAACAACTCAAAGACATGCTAAATGAGCTCCTCAAAACATCAGAACACGTAGGCCTGAAAATGAATGTCCAAAAAACGAAAGTAATGGGCCCAGTCGAAGAGAGTATCAACGTAGGCAACAACAATCTTGAGGTAGTCAAGGAATACATATACTTGGGGCACAAATTCAAAATCGGGAAAGAAAATCAGACCGCAGAAATCTCACGCCGGATAAGCCAGAGTTGGGCTGCCTTTGGAAAACTCAGTCATATAATGAAAAACACCGATATACCAACTAACCTGAAGAGAAAGGTTTACGACACCTGTGTGCTTCCAGTTACAACATATGGCCTGGAGACAATGACATTGACGAGAAAAAGTATGGTAAGACTTAGAACTACTCAAAGGGCTATGGAGAGAGCTATGATCGGCGTCAGTCTCAGAGAAAGAATCAATCACGAAGAGATCAGAAGGACAACCAAGGTGACGGATATAATCTCAAGAATACTAAAAATGAAATGGAAATGGGCTGGACACGTGGCACGGCAGTAGCCAAACCGATGGGACACAAAGATAATCCAATGGAGACCAAGACTTACAACGCGGAGCAGGGGAAGACCACAGAAAATATGGACGGATGACATCAAACAAACGGCGGGTAAAAACTGGATTCAAACCGCAAGAGACAGAGACGCATGGAACAAACTTGAAGAGGCCTTTATTCAACAGTGGATAATAAGAGGCTGATGATGATGATGACGATGATACGCATCCAGTGATGCTGAAAATCAGAATTGTTTACAAAAAATCCTAGCAATTTACTGACACCAACCTGATTCAGAAATAGAACAAGAAATTTGTTGCCATTCCCAAGAACATTCGACCGTGTTTACCCTATATAAAGTTAAAGAAGAAATAAACCTTTTAAATAAAGCGCCAGACACGGATAAACTAGCGCCAAAAATAAAAAAATACCCAAGGAAATAAGTTGCACTGTTAATGTACATATCCTACGCAATTTGGATTTAAAAGTAGCCTTTACGTAGTCTATTTAGAGAAATAAAAAATTAAAATAATAAAAGCAAGTCTGTGCAAATTACTTCTATTGTTGAAGAGAGAGCAGTCAACAGTAGTAGCATAGACATACCACAATCCCACACAGTCAAGTACTTAGGCTTTCATTTTGACAGTAAACTAAATTGAAAGGAACATAGTATCAAAAAGCGACAACAGTTAGACTTAAAAACTAAGATATGTACTGGTTGATTACAAAAATTACATTTGTCACTAGAGAACAAATATTATCATATAAAATCATTATCAAACTCACATGACTGTATGGAGCTGAGCTTTGGGGATCTACGAGTAAAATCAGTGTAACTATAATCCAAAGGTGTCATTCTAAATACTACTAACAAATATAGATGTACTCTGGTACGTCACTAACAAGACACTATACGATAATTGGAGAGTACCCTACGTCATGGATATTATTGAGAAACAAAATTTCTACTACTATAAAACTGGAAAGTCATTACAATGTTTTGCTCCACCCACTCCTAGAAGAATACAATGACGTCTAAGAAGAAGCTGGATGGTTGAAGAGGACACTTTACTAGAAGGGTTCTCATTGTGTCACAGTACTATAAGTATTTAATACTTAAGTGAGCACATTAGCCCATAGAAATGTAAATTCTGATTGCCAATAAAAAAGTGTGTAAGAAAATAGAACCTTTTATACATTCCTGAAAAGTATTAACTTTCCTTCTTTATTTAATTATTTTAAGAACATAATTGTTACTAAATTCCAACAAGTATAGACTTCCAGCTCCACTTGATGGTATTTGTATCATTTATAAAGTATTTTTGGGTAACTCTGTCAAACAGACTCGAACAACTCGAAAAAAGTATAATTTAATTCTTTCATTTGTTAAAACATTGTTTCAGAAACTTGCACAATGGACATTGTATCAATCCGGCGTTAGCGGCCTGAAGTCTATTTTTACGTGTTACGGCCAAACTTGTCAAGCATTTGGAGGTCAACACTCCACAGAAATTATGCCGTGCATGTGTACTTCCCTAGCTTTATGGGCCCGATTTGCATGTTAATGGCGCTTCGAGCCTAAGGTTATGGGCGCAGATTCTATATTTTTATTTATTTTTACAAATTGCAGCTATACACGGCAAAACACAAAAATGCCCCGTTACTTTGTTGCTCGGCGCAATAAAGGGGGCACGCGCCTATTGATTTGACGTCAATTATTGTTCGTGCGCCATGTCATAAATATTAATTGCGCTGCCAAAGGCAATAATTGTTAGCAGATAGAGAACAAAGGCCTGATTGATTCGTTTTGAATGTTGCGGCTGTTGCGATATTTAATAAGAGAAAATAAAAACAGAAAATGTAAAATGCTTAGTACGTAATCATTTTTTAACTTTGGTAATCTTCTTATTTAGCTTGAAATAATGCAACCTAGTAGATGGTTGAATCAAATAATTTGGTCTGTTAACCATGTAATCATCAAAAACTGCTTGCAAACTATGTATCACACTGTTGGACGTCACGTCGTTTTGTAGATTACGACAATGTTACGATGCATTAGCGCGAGTATCAATACGTCAGACGTTCTATACTATGGTAAAACATAAACAGCGATATCAATCGTTTAATAAAGGCCAAGCGTTAGCAGCCATAAAAAGCAAATGTTTGTTATTGCAAGTTGTAGCTTCTATCTATAGCTGCGTGTAACCTGAATTATTGTTTGATAAAAAATTTAAATTCAGTAAATGTGCAAAATTTCCTTTTTGGAAAATTATTTCATAAAATATAAGGCTACTATAAAGAAATTGTAGGATTTTAAAATATATATCTTTTAAAGTATTGTAAATGTTATACAGAATGTCCCAGGAGGATGTTCCAAGACTTCGGGTATATGTTATTTGAAACATTTTAAGTAAAATAGTTTCCAATAAATATAGGTCGAATAATACTAGTGAATTGGTCGTTTTAACATTTTATTCTTCCTCGAAGTACTATTATTTTACATTACCAAGAAAACTAGATCTCTACCATTGCTTCATTTTCTTGAAAAGAAACAGAAAACGCGTAGAATTGTTTTGTAGCGTGGAGAGCGGTGATTCGGGTATCTGATCCTGTACTCTTCTGCTGCTGATGCACCCTTGTCGGCGTATTTGGCGGTTGAAAATTGATACGGCATTTTTACAAAATTAATTAAAAAATAAAAACAAATTAATTCGAAAGAATCCAAATGAAATTGTCTTTTCCTATCACACTTATAATTTTTAATAATTTGACAGACAAGGTTTTGATAATAAAAATCAAACTAAATATTCTTAGTAACCATAGTACGAAGTAAAATAAAATCCTAAGAGAGCTAAAACGACTAAGACCCCGAACTTACTTCGTCAATATCTCAAAAACTGTTGAGACTGCGGCCGAGGATTTATTGAATTTTTTGCTTAAAATGCTTCAGAGAATTGACGAAGTCTTGGAACATCCTCGTGGGACACTTTGTATTAAATGATACATAAAAGAAAAGGGAAAGATCTCGAGTTTCAAATATGGGTTTACAAACTTTATTTTATACGTTTAGGTGAGAGCACGAGTCCAGTTTGCAAAATAGCGACGAGAAAACATTTCATGTATCTAGAAAAGTAAATCGTCACAATTTCCATATATGAGGCACAAAAAATCTTCATACTGTTGTGTGGATTCGCTAAAATTTTAATGTCTTTTACGTAGTCTCCAAAATAAAAGTGTGAGGTCTCTTTTTCTTCAGTGAAACGACTGTGACTGGTACAATATACCTAGATATGTTGCAGTCATGACTGTTGCAGCAACTGATAGAGGATTCTAACAACTTCATATTTCACTAAGATGGGGCTCTATTTCATTGGTATCATGAAGTGCATTACTACCTAAATGAGACAATCCCTTACCGTTGGATTGAGCAATGCGCTAGGCAGGATTTGGTATTTTTCTGCTGCTTCTCCAAGTCTCCCAATATTACGGCTTGCAATTTTTTCTTTGTGTTTACATTAAATTCTGGTTTAGGTGCCACCAAAGCCAACAACATAGGATGAACTTCAAGAACATCAGTGAGGACACGCTACAGCATGTGTGGACCGAACTGAATTATAATTTAGATGTTCTGTCGTGTAATGCGAGGAGAACACATCAAACATTTGTGATGGCATAAATAAAAACTTTGGATTTTATCGCTTTATTTTCATGTATCATTTATATATCTGTAATAGGTACTCTATTAAATATATTTTTGCGGCAACCCTGTCGATGAAAGTCGAATAAGACGGAACTTGATCTAACGTTGACAATGACAGCTTTTTAATAAATGAGAAGCCAATGCAAAAATTTAAAATAGGACAATAAACCTAAAAAATACATTTGTTTAAATTCTAGATAGAGAAAAAGATAGAACCAAATTATATTGCGTTTTCCCAAATAAGATTTTATGATTAGTTGAAGATTTTTAATATTAAAAACTAAAAATAATTACAAATACTGTCGCTACAGTTTTTTAGACCATAAACTTGCAATTCTTTAATTTATTACAATTTAATTTTTGTATTTGAAATTTTTGCATACTAAAGAATCATAAACTTTGTAACAATAAACAAAAAATTAAAATTAAAATTTAAAAAATAAAATTTATAAATAATTACTGATATGATGGTAAGATTTCCGTTTTTCTAGATGGTACTTCCTTTTGTGAATTCTTTTTACAGTAGTTTTAATTATATTTTTACTGCAGTAAGCAAATGATTAGAATTTGTGATAATTTTTATAAAACACGTAGCACTTAGTTAAAAGTGGACTACGTAACACATTTTACGTTTAAATTCCAAATGACTAAAAAACGTCAAGCTTCGCTAATGTTGGCTCTATTTTGTTTTATACGAGTGCGTACTGTGTAACTTATATTTAATATTTTTGTTTAAGTGGAGGTGGTACACCATTCGTGGTCAAGTTTTCGGTATATTTTACCCTATCCTCGGGAATGCTAGATGGAACTGGAGGTTTCTGGACATTTCAGTTTGGCTTTAAACAAGCACTGTGCTGTTTATTTCCGAGTACAATATCGAATTTTTACTGATAAAAATTTATGAGTTATATTTATTACTTTGTTAAATATGGACGAATTAAATAAATAGGATCATGTATACCTAAGTGAGACAAAAAATAAAGAAAAATATATTGTGCAGCAATGGATATCTTGAATGTGTTGCTGTCAATAAACCGCAGCGTGTTTTTTTGAGGAGAAGTTTTGTCAAAGTAAAGTATAAAATCATCAAAGTTGCTCGGAATTTTAAGACAAGTCTGTGAAATTTTTTGAGACAAAACTAAACTTTTTTGCAAAAAGTAAGTCACTTTTATATTAGCAATTACTACAAGTGAACATGTATTGCTAGCATTAATTACATTTCGCGTTGCACACAACTACTGAAGTTATAATTTTATAAGCAGCTATTGAATGGTTATTTTTTAATTTATTAACAATTGTAGATGTTGTATATGACACTTTTAAAAATCACTTACTAATAACTATGTACACTTAACATTTGTATTGCATTAACATTCGAGAATCTTATTAGCGCCCCGAGTTCTATGATAATGTTAATTTATTTTCTGTCTTCCTCAGATGTTATTATATCTTGAAGAAGTTTTCGTTTGAGTCTTGCAAGGACATTCTGTTCAGATACTTTATAGTAATCTGCTCCGTCGCACGCACTTATATTATGGAAGAACTTTTTGCCACTTTCTTTAATACAGTTTGGACATGCAATAATCCTAGCTCATAATGCAGTTGGTTGTTGCGAATGTATCATAGAGCATTTACTGCCATTCGTAAGACTTTATTTTGAAACCTATGTAGTTTCTGAATCTTGATTTTGTTTGTGTTGTATCATAATAGAGAGGCATATAATGCTAGGTGAGAATAGCACATTCGACCTTTAGCATAGATTTCCGGTTTGTCAGTAGATATAGTTATCGTAATATATTATTGCATTGCATTAGCTTCTAATTTACGTGAAAGGTCCAGCTTAGTCTGGCATTCAAGTAGACCCCTAGATATTTAATTGCAAAATCTTTGGTATTCCAGGGAATAATTTCTCAGTTAACTTCAATGTTGGACGAGTTGATTATTCTTCTTAATGTGAAGATCTTGCACTGGCATTTGGAGGGGTTTATCTGAATGTTGCCATTTTTAAATCATCTAGAGATTTTATTTTTTGCTTGTTGTAGTTGCAGCACTGCTTCTGCCAAGTCTGCACTTTGAGTTATTATTTCTGTGTCATCTGCATAAGTTGCCAACGATGCTGATGTTTGTGGATCAATTGGCGTATAGATATTAAAGAGTAGAGATCTAGAGATGCTATCGTTTAGTACTCTTGCCTAGATGCATTTGATTTTTAAAATTGCGGAGTTTACTTTCACTGCAAATGTCCTTTCTTCAAGATGCTCAGCAAAAGCTTCTGCTTTTTCAACATCCATAGTAATGGTCTCATTGCCAGATGTGAGTGTAGATAATTCTCATGTTTCTTTAAGATTTTTCTGGTAGATTTTTACATTTCCGGATCTCCAGAGCCGATGTTTTCAATATGCCTTCTATAGGATTGTCATCCCATTCTTTCTTCGTCGGTGCGTTAAGTTATTCAAAAACCTGTTTGTTTCAGGGTTTCTGGTCCTTTGCCATTGTCGTCTTGCCTGGCTACGTTTTAGAGGACCTAGTTTCTAAGTTGGAGACCAGCTTTACTTTTGTTATGCCCGTCACCTGTCACGCCTTATAACTTTTGATCAGGCAGCTTCCAAGCTGGAGACCAGCTTCTATTTCTGTCATTTCTGACATCTATGAAGCCTTATAATTTTTGATCTGTGCTAGATAGAGACATAACGTTTTCAGTATTCAACTAAGGGCCATAAGTCAAGTCCAGACGCCAAAAGTCAGCCTGATCGGAAAATCTCGAGATCGGTTTGACCGAAAATGGCCGCAAATTTTACGGTTACAGCCGCTAAATTTTTGCCGCTATTCACTCTCATTTTAACACAATTCACTGTCATTCAATAAAATTTTGTTAACCCCTATAGTTTTTTAATTTCATGCATAGCGTCCGCCCTGCTTTATCTGTAAAGCAAATTTTTGCTTGTTCAATTAAGTCTACAATGTAATTCTGAGGATAATTTTAGTTATATCTGAGGCTGTAGCAGCAGTATTCGCAGCATTGACAATTGATGCAGTGATATTAGAGACAGCTATATAAATGTGCTTCCTTGTTATTTAATGCATGTAACCTCGCGAGGTTGTGGTCTGGCACAACCTATAAATTGTCCCATTTGATTGGTTCATTGGTTAGTTTTGAGTGAGGCGGTCTCTAGTTTTTGGTTCGCAAAGAAGGTTTACTAATACAGGCAACTGGTCGGAATTTAGTTCCGTGATTGCACTTTGGTTTATTTGTTTGGAAAAGTTTTTCTGCAGGACAATATCCAGAATAACTTGTTATGGTTAATTTTGTATGAAAAACGAATGTATTCATTCGGCGTTATCACTTAGAAACCGTGTGCTGTTTGGTAATTTTCGAGTTTAATCCCCTGGGAGTTATTTACTCTGCATCCCCAGATGCTTACTGTTAAGATCTTCAATTACCAATGTTGGCTCACAAGGAAAGTGTAAACTTAAAGTGGACTGTAGCCACGTGTTTAGTTTATTTGAACCCCTTCAAACACCGGTTCAGAATATGTTTTCCAATTTTGCTAAACGACTCTGGTTGTCGAGATATGGACGATCAAAGTTTACAATTCCAATTGCACGTAGACTTGTATTTGGGGTTGGTTCAAATGTGACCTGATGTAACTTTACGAAAAACTGTGTACAAAATGAAAAAATGAATGACATCGAACTTGACACACCTACCGCCTCAGCTATTTCGCCACAACGGTTATTCGAAAGGAATTTTAGAGCCGTTTAGCAAAATCAAAAATTAGTTTCTGAACAGGTGTTTGAAGAGGTTTCAAATAAGCTATAACACGTGGTGGCAATCCACCTTAAGTTCGTGCACTTTCCTTGTTAGGTGTGTTAAATATAATTTTGAGTTTTTTGTTTGGTTGCTTGCTACCATGCTTGGCATGGTAACTTGGCTATTGTCATTTAGTTTTACTTTTATTCCGGTGACTCTATGTCTGGCTTAAAACGCTATAAAAGCTGAGCGTTGATTGGTAATACCGTTTTCGTTTCGGTTTAGAATTGTTATATTTTCTAGAAATTATAGCAGATTATTGTCCATTGTTTCGTTGACGTATGCATTACATGATCTTATTCTGTTAAAATTTGTGTTTATGTTTCGATTGTTATTTGGGCGCTTTTGCTGTAATTGCTTATGGTGACTACATCCTCGGTAGCTTGCTGCATGATCATCCCTACAGTTGGCAGATATAGATTTGTCTTCACGCTTTTTAGGAAACTCCATATGATTTTGAGCTCCTGCACATTTCATGCATTTCTGGTTAAAAGTGCAGTAGTTTTTCTTATGCCCATAGCGCTGGCATCAATGACACTGCGGTAGGTTTACTGCGGTACTGTTACCAAAGAGTGGTGTAGTGCTTTTAATTTAAATATTTGTTTTGGTTTATCATTATCGGTTAATTCAACTGCGCACACTGATAGTGACTTTTTATCTTTTGATAATAATCGTGTTATATTAATAATAGATAATTTCGCCAATGTTTTGCTTATTTCCTCCTTAGTGTTAAACAACCACTGATAAGGATTTGGTGTATTGGTTTTGAAATGTTTGATATGGAATTTTATTTTTAGTATAAAACTTTGTGAGAGTACGGTAGTTATCTTCTTCAGTTAGATTTCTGTGCATGGTATTTATATTACAAATTTTTGTAATCTCGTCTTTTGTCATCTATTTGATATCTGTAACCAGATGCATTATGCAGGTAGATAAGTGGTATTTTGGTTTTAACCAGGATAGTAGCGATAGGCTGCGAAGACGAGGTTTCTATTTGTGAACAAATCTACATATTTCTCGCTACAGATGGCCCAATCTACAAATATTTCTAATCGTGTACATTTTATAGCCTTCGTAAAACACGCTAAAATACCAAAAATGATATTACACAGCGTTGTATGTTTATCCCATACATAATAAGTACGGTAATCATTAGATGAAATATTTTGCTATATGCACTGCTAGCGATCTCGTCTTATAGTCGAATTGCCAAATTGTTAAATGCGATTTGTCAGCAATGCTTTTCATAGGAAAAATCCTTGCATCAAAATATTTATTTAATAAAATAAACTTGGTCAGAATGTCATTAAAATTGTAAATTTCATCAAAGAAAGAATAATGCAAAAATTGTATTTTTTGAAAACATTTTAAACACATGAGTTCTGTATATGTAACTCTTTTTTATTAAACAGAAATAGATGGATTTCGGGGGTAGTGTGTTGAATAGGACATTTCTGTTAAAATCAGAACTTCTGATATACCTGCAAGGTAAAAAATAAGAATAGGAGAACTCATTTTTCAATTCTCTTTAAATGTTTTTTTTGCTGTTTTGAATGCATAAATATTTTGTATAATATTATAAAAGACTGTGATGTTAATGTAATAATAATCACGGTAAAATAAATGCTTTATTAAAAAACTTGATCTATATTTAACCACGATTGGGAAACAGTTTAATTTTTCCCATGCATTCAAGAACTCATAGAAAATTTAGCTAAGTCTAATATGATAAATTTCGGACACCTTCCAAATTCTCAACAAAATCGGACTTCACTTTTTCAACAGTATTCAGAATATCTCGTTAAAATTCAAATACTTTATGGTTTTGAACTTAACCAACTTGTCCAAAATAAGTTGCACTTGGTTTTCATCTGCACCTGGATTCCATTATACAAGTTGGATTGTTCAAATCACATACTTGATATATGCTTGATCGTTAACTGGAGGTTCTGGTGGTAAATACCTATGCAGGTGTTCAAAATTGGTGTATTACCAACCAAAAAAGTATATTATTAACGTAGTGTAGGAAAAAAAATTCAATGTTAGCAAACTATATAATTCCAATATTTTGTAACGTAAGGAGCATTTTTGCTCATAAATTTTTCAATATTATAATAACCCATTTTTAGATACCTAGAGGCATTGTTTAATACCAGAAGTGTTTTGTGAAATATCACCAGAAAAGGATATTCAAACACTTGTTTGACTTCTGACTTCTTTAGATTTTAAATCTTCATAAAATGCATTTTCTAATTGAAGCCTTTTTGCTTTCATAACTAAATATTAAGAGCAGTCAAGGGTTTCAGTAATATTATTAGATGACCTAATCATAATTTTGACTATAATTTTGAAACCGTTGTTAATAAATAAATGTGACCTAAGAATTTTTTGTAGCTTAGGTAATGGCAATAAAATGTGTCTCTTATATGACCACTGCAGCGTGCAATATTATAATGATTTGAATGTTGAAAACTGCGTAAATTACTCAAAAATAGGACAGTTCTAAACAAATTTTTATATTAGAAAACAAACTTCCAGTATAGTACTCGGTATTGGTGCCGTACGATGTTCAATTGACTCAACATGCCGGACCATTTTAAATTTTTTAAAATTGTTTTTAACAAAAATTTCAATTTTGATTTATTGCCTATCCCTAATTAATAGGCTAAATACAATTTTGAAGCATTCGTATATGAAGATCATAGCGGTCTACAGTATGTTCCATCTAGATTCCATAAGTACGAGTCATTGTTATAAAATTAAATAATAAATGTTCAATTTTTCATAGTTTGTTAACCTGTTGATCAATATTTATGATACGTAAAAATCTGAAAAATGTGGTAGATAGCTCATGTCCCAAGTAATTATGACATACAGGGTCTGTATTTTAAGAAATGAGAATATTTTTGTCCTGACGCGAATATATGTTAGAGGGCGCTGGGAGCGGTTGGGGTGTCGATAGAGGGGGGTTTGACCTTGAATACGCTCCAAGCGGCAGTCGCCTGCTGGCTTTCGTTGCGGCATGACCACGCGCGGCGCGGACGTCTGCAAAGAATTGTGTGCAAGCTTAAAATGCAGCAAAGCATTGAACAGCGTTACGCAATCAAATTTTGTGCTCGCCTTGGAAAATCTGGTGCATCAACGCTGGAAATGATTCGGCAAGCGTACGGCGGTGAAAGCTTATCACAAGTTCAAGTTTTTAGATGGCACAAAATGTTCAAAGAAGACCGGGAGAGCGTGGAGGACGAACCCCGCGCAGGTCGCCCGTCAACCTCAAGAACTGGAGACCACGAACAACGTGTGCGAGATTTGCTGAACTCGGACCGGCGTTTTAAGTAATCGTTTTATCGCGGATAAGCTAGAAATCGATAAAATGATTGTTCACAAAATCATCGTCGAGGATCTTGGGATAAGGAAGATTTGCGCCAAGCTCGCCCCGAAAGTTTTGACAAACGAGCTAATGCAAAACCGTGAGCCCGTTTCGAAAGATCTTCTGGAACGCGTTGAAGAAAACCCCCAGAGTGAAAACCGCCCTTAAAGGACGCCACCTTGGAACCTTGGATGCTGTCAAAGCGGATTGCACGGATACTCTGAAGGATGTTTCAGTTGCTGAAGCGTGGAAAACTCTCCTGCAGAAGTGTGTTGACGCTCAAGGAGCATACTTTGAAGACTACTAAAGTTTTGTAGTGATATCTGTAATAAATTTTGTTTTGTGGATTTATTATCATTACGTAAAATACAGACCCTGCATTAAATGTATAATTTAGGTCACTTGGTATAGTCAGAAAAAAATTCGAAATTTAAATTTTTTAATTATTCAAAACTAAAAAAATCATTGCACGCAGGAAAAGCAAAATAAAACTTTACATGTGTATATAACCCGCAGGTTAGCCTACAGACTACATCGCTAAGATGGGAACGAATAATCACCAAATAACCAACAACCTACCTTAGAAAGGAATCCAAAACTCTTATCAACTATTTTACGATATCAAAAAGCTTGTTATACTCCAAGAAAGATCATCAAAATTATATGCTATTTCAAAAATTGCCAAGAAAAAACTCCTTTATGGGCTTCTTATGTGTCTTTGATTCCTCTACACAAAACTTAGCCAAACACCTGGTCAAAAACATACGTCCGTAACTCTTACCAGTTCTCAGAAACTTTAAAATTCTTTCCCATAAAATAATGGTCAGTATTGATGTTGTCTTCCTGTTTATTAATATGCTCATTTCAAAGACTTTATATATGTTACTTTCCAAAACAAATTTGATTATCACACTAACGATGCTCTTATGGGTTCTCTATTTTCATTTGTCATAGTAAATTTGTGTATAACCGATTTTGAAGTAAAAGTCTTGGCTTCCGTTTTCGTAAAACCTACATGTTGAATAAGGTACGTTGATGGTATTTTTGTTATTTGGCTTCATAAGCATGACACACTTTCAGAATTACTTTCCCACCTACATCAACTTCACAATGAACGTCGAACAAAATAATTTGCTTTCTTTCCTGGGCATCCTGGTATAAAAAATCCTTTTAGCAACAGTTTTTATCATACTGTCTAAAGGGATCATATCCATATCAGTCGTTATCTAAACGCCAGACACTATAATTTTCCTGGTAAAATCCAATCTTTTATTACCAATTCCCTCGCTCTTTCCGACATTAAGAATCAACAAACCGAAATTAATATCATCGCCAAAACCCTGATACAAAATAAATATTCAAAAAATTCTTGACACGTCATCAAAAATTAACAAAAACAGAAATTTAAAAACTTACGACCAATTAAAACATTCTTGACTTATATTAGAGGTATCACTAACAAAATAAGCCGGATACTGAGCAAATAAAATGTACAAATGTTTTTGTTAACAATTTTATACGCTCAGATAAGGATCATTACCTCCACGAACCCCAAGGAGTTTACGAAACACCTTGTGGTGACGACAGAACCTACCATACAAAGGCCAAACTAACCGGCAAATTTAAGCCGCACATACGAACACTCTTTGGCTGTACGAAAGGACAATGATTCGTCAGCACTGGACAATAAAGAGACGGGTATAAAATTAATTTTTCTAATTCTACAGTCCTCGCAACAGAATCATTTGTGAGGCTTCTGAAACACTACAATCAATGGTTAACGTTTACCTGTTATTTTCGACCCGTTAGTTTACATAAACAAACTTTCCCCAACTTTCCCCGCAAAAAATTTCCCCCAAACTTTCTCTTCGTATTCAATAAATAGCAAAGTAGGGTACGCAAAAAGCCAGTTTTATTTTTGGACTCATAATTCGCTTTGGAGACTAGACAAAAGAACTCAAGAAATTTCTTAATAATGGCATCAAAGTAGATGGGGAAAACTTCGGAAATTTTCTAAAAATCAACACGGATCAATCCGTAAATCTATTTGGTTTTTCATTTATAGTCAAATTTAATCTATACCACTATAGGTACATCTTGTTCTTAAATTAATTTTCCACATTTCTTTCACTTCATGTACTTATTAACTTGTTAGTAATATATTTGTTAGTTATGGGAAAATAATTTGAACGTCTAATTTTCACTTTATCTCAATCTTTTCAACCACGCCAAAAAAGATAAATTTACTCTTAAGGCTATACAAACCCTTCCGTTTAAAAGGAGAACCCCATAAAGCACCCTATAACAGGCTCAACAACAAATATAACTCACAAACGACGGAACCAAAAAAAATTTTTTATAGTAATTTTGTGAATATTACTATGTTGCAATGCAACATAAAAAAAGTTTAGTACCAAGTCCAATTATCTTAATATTAATAAAATTTCCTTTTCAAAATTAAATTTCTTATGACTTCATATATCAATTGTAGAAGCTCAACCGGCCGTCCCACACTTCCACATTTATCTGCTGCTTCGGCAAATAAAGGGGCCGCAAGTGTGGCAGTAAATATACGGAGGTCGGCATTGATAATAACATAATTCATGCTCCAGTTGGGCTCACAGGCATTTCTTTCTTTGGCCAGCTCGCGCCGCCCAACAAAAAATATGAAAGGCGAGGCACCAAATCGTAATAGCGGCTGAGCCTCCATTATCGAGCCGGATATAAAAACAATGATTCCTCGCGAAGAAAAAGGTGTTATGTAAAGGCCCCTCTTATCAGTATTTCTGTTCGTGCGAAGGCCGCTCTTTTTGCCTAAAGCAGCAGTTCGATTTATAGGGGCGGCCAAAGGTCGATAGACGTTAACCTTGCAGAATTGGCGTGTCCAATTTGGGATTCCGCAGATAGCAGAAGTGTCGGTGGCGCTCCCAAAAATGAAGGATGGGCGCGTCTGCTCGAAATGAATGTTTCTGCTGCTGGAACATTTGTTGGAATAAATCGTGGCAGTTGTATTATATGTGGTTTTATTAGGTTTGACAATTAATTTCTGCATTCCCCGCGTGAGCATCTGCGACTCTGTAAATGATAAATGTATTTACAAACTCTGTTCGTTTAAGCCTATCTTAGTATACAAACATACAGGGTGGTATCCGAAAGTAGTAAAACTGATGTTTTTTTAAAAAAAATTGAACATTTTGGTACATCGACTTAATACTCTTCAAAATAGGCCCCTTGGGCATCCACACACTTTTGGTAGCGAGCCGTCCAGGTCGCAAAGGCCTCTGGAAGTCGTCCTCCGGGATGCTGTTCAGCGTCCTCGTCGTTGCTTGGACTGCTTCCACCGAGTCGAAACGATGCCCCTTGAGCTGCCTCTTGATCCGGGGGAACAGGAAGAAGTCTGGCGGTGCCACATCAGGGCTGTAGGGGGGCAACGTGGAAACGCCGAATTTGACCAGGAGATCCCTCACAATCTAAACGCCGTGGCACTTTTCTTATCGACAAATCCTCTGTGATGCGTTGGACTGTCCCACACGAAAGATTCAGCTCATCACTAATTAATTTAATGCCCAACCGTCAGTCAGAGTTCAAAAGTTGCTTAACTTTCAGGACATTGTCGTCCGTTCGCGAGGTTGACGGACGCCCGGCGCGTTGGTCGTCCTCGACGAGCTCGTATTCCGCCGCTCTCCACACGCATCCCAGCCATTTTGTGTCTTTTCTTGTTTTTCCTTTTCAGCTCTTGTAATGTTACTTGGTTGCTTCTCTGTCTATATTAATTTTCGCTATTTTAATTGATCCTAATATTTTTTCTACTAATTTCTTTTCCGCTATTCTTAGTTTCTCTTTTTTGTGATTGTTATAACGTCCGATGCGTACATTTCTATTGGACATATTCATATTTTATGTATTTAATTTAGTTTATTTTACCAACAGCTTATATTTAAAAATCCTTCTATTGGCATGGCAGACCCTATTCACCGACATCTCCTTAATCTCATCTATTCTCTTTTCTTTGTTGAATATTGTATCTTTTAGATATTTAAGTTGCTCACCTTTAAGTTTCCGTCGCTTGTCATTCTGTTTCTTATTTCTCTCCTATCCTTTTCAGTTTTGTCTAGTCTCAGTTCTACATTTTCACTTTCTTTAATTATCTCCTCTAACATATGTTCAATTATATATTTTCTTTTCGTTACTAGCACTAGGTCATCCGCGTAAGATACTATTTGTCTCGTTCTTTTTTTATATCCCGAGTTATGCATTTCTATAGACATGTTAAAAAGCGTGTTGATCAGCGAGTTTTCTTGTATAACTCCTCTACCTGTTCTAAAGTCTCGTTTCTCCTTTTTGCGTTCTCGCTGTTGCTCTAGTTGTTTTCATAGTACTACAGATCATTCTTCTTAATTTCTATTCTTTCAATATATACATGAGTTTTACCTTGTTAATCGAAGCAAAGGCTTGATCAAAAGCTATAAATAGTAGTTCACATTTATTTCATAAAATAAAATAATATAATCTTTTTACGAATATTTATCATAATTTTTTCTAGTTTTTAACCTAACAGCTGGACTTGCATTTAATCTTTTAATAACCTCACAGACAGTTTTGTACGTAATAATTTTTTTATTAATTTGCAGCAAACTGGCAGAATAATAAATAAATATTTTATGTGATATTTAACTTAAATTGGATAAAATCCCTTACCGGTTCTCCAATTTCACTTAAATAACGAAGTCTTCTAACCAGTTTCTTTCATCTTTTTTTCGACTAAGGGTTGATTGTACGATTCATTTATTAGCTAGTTACGTTCTTTGAATTTGTTAGCGTAAAGGTCAATTACATCATTTATAAAAAATATTTAAAAATCATAAGGCAGAAGTTCGTCCAACGCACCGAGCATTTATTATCGCACCAAGTGTCTTCGACTGGAAGTATTTTTGTTGTAGAAGGCCTATTATAGTTCTAGAGTTCTATTCCCTATATCAAAAAGGGTTTGCAATAATGTTATAGATTACCCACTTATTTACTTTAGTAGTTGTTTTATTTTTAGATTTAGTTAAAACTTTCTTGCGGTAATATATTTTTTCACGTGAATATTTGATATACTAATAAGTTCAAGCTAAAATAATTAAGTGTATAGGTGAGCGAAGTGGTGAGTTGTCCTATTGAAAAGTATTTTATCTTGGGAATTATCCATCTGCTAATGTATTTTGATTACTAGATCTTTTATGTGCACAGGAATATTATCATTTTGCTCAATGGTTTTATATCTTGCTTTTCATGCTGCGAACTGAATTATTTCCCCAATTTTATGCTCAATTTTAGCCTTGGATAGAGCTTTGGTATTGGTTCTCTGTATATTAAGTTAGTACTGAGTGTCATCGTTAGGGCTCTATGATCAGAGCTTAGTTAGATCGCAACTCGATTTAATATTGAAATAGGTGTTTGGCTATAACAAAATCAAGTAAATTCGGAATATTCTTTTTGTTTTTAGACTAATATGTTGGTTTATCCGTAGATACATAATTTACGTTGTTCAGTTGTATTAATTAGAGCAAATTACGTATTTTGGATGTTATTAGTCTAGATCCTCACTTCGTGTGTTTGAAGTTCAATAGGTAGCTACCACAAATTGTAATCTAAGAAGACGCAAAAAGTTGCATTCTTCCCTCATCACAATGTGTTGATTTTCAACATTATAGTTTTTATGCTTATAGTATTGTAGCGCATGATAACTTAATTAGCTGAATTAGTATGCACAGTGTTACCATATTGTGATAGACGTATTTGCAACTAAACGTTTTTAAAAATAAAAATAATATCAATTTTGTTGTTTAAGTGATTTCTTAAACGTGATTTAATACCTCATTTTAATTCTAGCCAACTATTTATTGGAAAAACCATTACTTGATTAGCTTATTTATAACTAAAGTAACTACCTCTAATTTTGAGTTGTTTCTTAATTCTAATATATTATTATATATGCTCGTCAAAATTATTTTAGCTTGTGCTGCAGAATAACCAAAATGCTCTCTTATGCGCTTGCGCAACATCCAATTAGGTTACAAAACAAATTAGCTTAATTTAATTAACAACCTATGATTGTCGACAATATGAGGCAAGAATACGACTACAAATTTGCTATACTCGAAGAGGAGACAACTGTTGTCAGAGCAGCTCAACAAGCGATCTGATCGCAAAAAAACTAATGAATTCGACTGCGAATTAAAAGATAAAATTGATTAGGATCCTGGAAGGTGCGTGACTGACCTGGCAAAATAAATGGGCATGGCGAGGTCGACGGTCAATCGAGAAGTGCATCAGAACCTGCACTACAAACCATTTCGTCCTGAAAAATCGCTAACTGTTGACTGAGAAAAACAATATAAATAGGAAGTTCCAAGCACTGCCGAACGACATTAAGCACGGTAGAGCTAGCTGGCTCTCTGGAATTCTTTTCAGATTAAAAGAATTTTATTCAAGACGGGAAAGTAAATCCCCAATATGACCGTTGTATCTGCCAAGATGCATCTGAAGTGCCTACCGTCATATATATAAATTTCTAATTTATGTGATTGGGGTTTCTTTAAGAAAGTCTTAAAACTGACCGCCGACAGCTATATTAACCTGTTGGAGATAATTGTAAAGCTGTGGTTAAAGAAAGTAGCCGCTGAACGGAAGTACGTGTTCCAACACGACCCCGCTCCAACCCAAAAAGCAAGGTAGACCCAGACATGGCTATAAGACAATTTGTATTACCACTAGTTCCCCAACTTGTGGCTACTGTCTAACCCGGACTGCAATTCCCTTGATTATTACATGTGGGATATAATCGAGATGAAGATTGCCATTATAACACCAAAGACAGATTAAGGACCTCCATCATAGAGGTAATAATACATATAGATAAGCAAAAGATTGTGTTGACCTGCAACAATTTTAGGTCTTAGCCGATCATAGACGCTGATAGGACCCGCATTAAACCATATGATTCTTAGTACTATTTACTTTAATTCGGCCAAGTTTCATGTAAATAAATTTAATTTTTCTTGCATATTAATGTTATTTTTATTGTTTACTAATTTTCCGGATTTTCCTCGACAAACCCATGGGGTTGAGGAGCTTCTAAAGTTGGTTGGTTTGTCACCACTACGTAACATACATATTGCAAGAGTATCTTTAGATTTTTGCAATTTCTTGTATCATATGATTGTATGACTTTTTGTAGTATGATTTCGAATTTCAATAGGCTTCATCGCGTACTATCAATTATGGTATTTTTATGTCGTGGAAGGTAAATTCTAATTATTGAATGTTACTGTTTTACAGATGAATTAAATGTCTCAGGGCTTCAGTGAAGTAGCCTTGCAATCTTTACCTGTGTTTATTACAACACTTGATATCTCGGACGTCCAAGTGCAACCTTGCACTCTGAAACTCAAATGCGTATCCACGTACTAACTATTCAAATAGTTTGAGCCAACGTTAAAGTTGTGTATTTAATAGTTCTAAAAAAGTAAGTTTGTTCGTCTAGTGTAGAATTCTAGAACTCGGTAATTTATAAATTTCTGGAGCATGTTGGTTGTTACACGATGATGTTGAGATATTTAAAGAAGTAGTAGTCAAATAATAAAAAGTTTATAAAGTATAAAACCTATTTAGTAATATATTTATAATTTTGTTTTATAATTCTTTCATTTTTTGGAAAACTATTTATAATACAATTGATTAGAGTTCAAGATTTTATGATAAATTATTCTGACTTAAAACCCTCTTATAATTTTATTTGGCGCTTTTTTGGTTTGGTTAAGTGCATTTATTGTGTATCTTAGTGTTGTAGTCCTGATTGAGTTAAATAGTTTAGTTTAATATTGTATTTGCATTAAGACTTTGGTTAAACATTGCGTAGTTTGTACTATTTTTTAACAGTTATGTTAAGTAAACTTTACTGCTACAAACAAACGATTTTTTTGTATTTAATTTTTTTAGACGTGCAACACTTCTTTGAAACAATTTTTCCAAAACTTAAATCACTTTTGTTGCAACTCGAGAGCTAAATCACTACACTACCTTTCAAATCCAAACCCATTATATTAAGAACCGACTCTAAATTAAAAAAAAATTAGTAACCTTAAAATTTTATGTTAAGCAACTGTCTAGTGAGTTTGATGAACGAAGATAAACTAAATCGTCAGTTGTTCCATGTTCAAAGAATTAACCGAACAACATTCCAACCCAAGACATTTATTTGGCTTATAAATAAATCCAGTTAGTGTCTACTATCAAAACGTTCCAGACTTTGCCAGAAATTTGCTAAAAACGTCAACCCCATTTGTAATTAGAAATATAATTTCACAGAATGATCTTTAAGTTGTTCCTTGTCTGAGAAAAAGAAGGCTTATAGGAAAATAAGTTCGGTTTTTACATTTCCACGGCTAAAACAGTATTACATTTATTGTAAATGTTTAAATTAACAACACGCCAGAAAATACGAAAAGGTTTTTAAATAGTAAATATTACTTTTAATTGCAAATAAATTAAACAAAATGTAAGGCAAAAAGGAAAGGTAGATTACTAAACGTTTGAAAACGTCAAAGTTCTTTGTAATGGAGATTTAAATACATAAGAAGTAAATTTGCCACCAATTGAGTTTGCTTCTTTTCACAGCAATAAACATTTGAATGCGCAGTTCAAAAGGTCATATACATTTTTAAGGTGATTTTATTAAATAACTTAAGAAAGCAATTCATTAAAAATTGCAAACATAAAAAGGTAGAACATAATACGCATAATTTGTAAAAAATAATTAACTTAGAATTTTTAAATGAATATAACTTCGTTGATTTTGAGTATAAAAATTTTTATTAATGCAAAGAAGGAAATGGCAGACATAAATTTGGGGTACTATCTAAACATGGTATTACATGTTGAGGAAATAGTCGAACCAACTGGCATTAAAACGCTTGGCGTGGTGGTTGTGGCTCCATTTTCTTGAAATCACATTTTTTCCATGTAAGCTCGAAGACATCAAAATTGTGGACACAAAAAATTACGTAACAACATAGAGTTTTAAAGTCACTGCTGCTATATCCCCTTCTTCTGCAATAAGATAAGGTACGTCGATCATTACTTTTAATAGGCCGTACACAACTGTAACTACAGAATTATAGAAAGATCTTTAATATAATTCATGCGAGTTTTTTGCTGCCTAAAATCAACAGCTTTGCATATTGACCTAATCATTTAAATGAAAATGCGTTTCACCATAAATCATTAGAAGTAACAATTTCACAAAGCAATTTGTGTTAAACAAAATCACCTTGAAGCAGCTTTAAAATAATCTTAATTTTGTGCAGATAGAATTTCAAATCTCTGTTTGGGATGGACTGTAGTAAGCCATAAGACAGACCCAAAGTTGGAACAGGGCGCCTAGTAAAGCGTCTTTGAGTAAACAACCTTCTCACTCTCTTAATATTGTATGGAGTCTGAATTTTACGAGGGCGACTATTCTACTTTCTCTCCATGACCTTGCGCAGTAACAACCAAAATGGTTATTTTCAGAAAATAAAAATCATGCTCCACGTTCGACTGCGATATGGTTACTAAAACTAAACGCTCTGAACTACTTGCAGGAGGTGTGTAGTGGTGTCAATACCATCGCTTTTAAAAACATGCGTTTTTTGTGCGATCCTTTACATAATTTTACCATAAACACTCTTTCGAACTAGTGCTATTTTAGATTACGCTGGAAAATAAAGATGCTCTGTTGAGAAACTATCGTTATAGATTGGAATGATTGTGAAAATTGTATGTCAGTGATAAGCTCTTTAGAAAATAAAAACATAGATAACATTTACAACTCTTCATAAGCTGAAAACCATTAGAATGTTTCGCTATCAGCTTGCTTCCACACTTGCAGTTAAGCTTTATTTTAAGAGAAGTGGTAAAAACCTTCATCACAATGTTGTAATACACAATTTTGAATAAAATTTGGTTATTTATAAATGCTAAAGCAGTAAGATTCAATATTAGTTTATAAAACAAGATTTAAATATATAACCTACAATAGTCCAAATCAAAACTATTTAGGCTAAAATTTGTAGAGAGCGCTTAAAACCTAATAGGAGATATTTCAGAACTGCATTAAACAATCCATAAAAGATATTGACAAATTTTGTATTAAAGATTCTACATAACAATAGATACTTAGGGAATGTGAAAGCTAAAAGTATGGTAGTCATTTTGACAATCGATTGATTTCAGTCAGCCACTTTATGTTAAATTTACCTCTTACACTCATTAATATGAGTTCTATAGCGTTTTCAATTAAGCTTTCGTGCGGAAATGTTCATTGCATAACTTAAAATTGAGACACAATGAAACAAAATCAAGATGTATAATGCAGCGTTTGGCGAAAATACCGTCAACAAATACACAGTAAATCTTTGATATAATCGTTTCCGCAATAAAAATTGTGACCTTGAAGAACAACCCGCTCAGTACAACTCTTTTTAACTGTTACTAGGGATCAACTGCAACAGTTAGTTACCGAAAGAAAAATTGAATATGATTAAGGAAGACAAGCTTAAAGAATATTATAGTAACTAGCACAAACTAGATTGTATGTTAATTAACTACCAAAGATGCGACTTCATGCTGTGCTATCGCAGTTTGCTAATTCACAGTGGTGGAATAAATAAAAATGAGTATCTTTATGTCACTATTACGCCATCGGTGTTAAAAGTTATAGAGATCCCATTTATTGGGGCTTATAAGATTGTGGTTGGAAAGAAATGTTCGCCGCAAGTGTTCAACGATTCTGATCTAATTCTAGGACGGTAGGGAAGCGACCCAAATTGATTATACAACATTCACGCCAGATCAAGACCTTCACATGGAGACCCCCCAACATTGCAAATCAAGTTAACGTCCCCGTCCACTGTTAGCAAATAAAAGCATAAACAAAATAATCAATGGGTAGAAAAGCTTTTTGCATTGAGGCCGTGAAAATTTTTACAAAATACAAGACTGGTTTCCTAAACATTGGCACAAGGACCAAACAAGCGTGTTTTGTTTAAAGTTATATTATATAATTTTGGCAAAAATAAAAATAAAGGCTAATATAATTCTAACATGGATTTCAGAATTTAGGAAACACTTAAAACAATTTTGATCATATTGCTAATATTTTATTTATGTCAATTTTTGTAATTATATTTGCGGATTAATATGTCGTAATATATTGGGTTTAATCTTTATATATATCCCTAGCAAGTATAAAACTATTTTATGTTACATTTGGTTAAAGTAGAAAGTTAAAAAGTCTGTTACAGACTATTCCGTTATTTATGGTTAACTTACATTAAATAAACAAAAACAACATCTTTTTGTATATGTAATCATAGCACAAATACTTGAAATTTATCAAATATTTTTTTTTCATTTACAAAGCTTCAAAAACGCAAAAGTAAAATCTGATTTGTATTCTCGGTAATATTTCACAGTTTTCTTACCTCAGACCGAACAGTATAAGAAAGAAGTTTAAAAAAAATTGCTCCTTAACTCTAAAAAATATGTAACACCTTTCAGAAAACACTAAAAGACAATTCAACAAAAAAATATTGAAGTAGTCCGGTGAGTGGGAATGTCAAAGGCATTTTAAATTTGGTGTTGTCCTAGCATTTCAAATTCAACTAAACAAAACATTTCGTGCTGGAAAAGAATTTAAAAGGCATCATTACAATAAGAAGTAAACGCTTTTACAGGAGCGGCTGTTGGATTAAGAAATCGATCCTGAAGGGAAAACACCCACGTTCTATGAGTTGCCCAGCGTATTACAGAACATTCCGGTACAGTTTCGTCTAATATATTTCAAATGTCCGACTGGAACAACATTTCGGAAAATGCTGGCGAAGGTTTAAAGAATGTAGGTCTTCAAAAATATCATTAAACAACTCCAAGTTAGGTATAAATTATTTTTGAGGGCAACATTGCTTTATCAAGAGAGATTGGTTAACAAAAATTATAATTAGAATTGACTTGTAACAAATCCTACTTAAAGTTATTTATTTGTCACTAAAACTGATGGTATCTGAAAATGAAACATAAACAATAAAGATGTGCTGTGGACGGTAAAAAATTTATAGATAAGAATATTAAATTTTATCTCCAGCTAAGCGATTAATTTTTTTCCCTTAAATATCAGATGGCCCTGAAGATAAAAAATATAGAAACCAATTTTTAAGAAATAAAATATTTAATTTTCTTTTAAATTAATATAGTGTTATTCGAGACACGAGTTTGCTAAAATCTAAAACCACAACAAATGTAAAACACGAAGCACTCTTGTAATTATTGTTTATTACAACAATGTGCAAAACAACCGTCTAAATAATGTAAAAACGTGAAAAGATCTTTATTAACAAAAGTACCGTAATTGGAGCAGATGTACAATTAGAAATAATGGATATTATGTTCACTCCAAGCAAATAGTGAAAACAAAAATGAAAAATTAAACAAACACTATGACAAAAAATTTAATAAGTAAATTATGCTTTTAACACTATGTATTATTACAAATACGAATATGTGAATAATAAAAGCTAAAACATTATTGTTAAACAAAATATCTAAAGTTTGTTATGACCAGTGTATGTAAGCAGTTTTAATGCTATATACCACTCAGATTGTTTTTGTAAACATATAAATCTATCTCAATAATAAGAGGGTAAATGATTAGTGCATGTACTAAATACTAATACATATCATTTTGGTGCAAATATAATAAAGTCACTACTTAATTTTCCAGAGCAAATAACGAAATTTGAGTTAGAAAACTTTTAAAGGCAATTCCTATACAAAACAAGAAAAAGTTGCTGTAAACAATGTTAATATTATCTCGTCTATTATAAGATAATTGTCTATGATTCTGCATTTGATTTAAAGTCATTGTCAAATATTTTAGCTCTTTCTTGGGCTTCCAATCTGCCTATTCCCTAAGAGATATTATATAGAATAGTATCATAAAGTTTTACATTGGTTTTGTAGAAATTGTAATTTTATGGTATTTTTGTAAATTAAGATCCTTCAATACTTGTTCTTTTAGCTAGAATTTTCACTAGGGTAATATATGACAAAAATATCATATCTATCCAAAAAAACAATATTTAATAGCCCAAATTTTGCCAAAATCAACTACTCAGCACCTAACTATCCCTAACCAATAACACCATATAAAACCTTTCCGACTATTTTATAAGTGGCTATTTAGGCTCTTGCAAAAAGTGTAGGGTTGCTAGTCCTCCATCGAGCGCCTCCCCAGGAGGCAGATAAGAAGAAGCCAACCAAGTATGATGGGTACCGGGGTAATAAAATACCCGAGGTGGACCAAACTAACCGCCAAGATAAACAACCCCTGTAACCCGCCATCAGTCTATATACAGTAGAATAGACAAACAAATACAGATAGAGCACTCTCTTGCCCTCGGTGTGAGAAATTGCAATAAAAGGCTGATGAACCAAGAAATAGATCAACGGTATAAGATATTGAACGCATCTGTAAAGGACAACATTAAAGATCCTTATGGATATCCTAGTATATCAAAATGGCTAATTTTAATACAAAAAATTCTGGAGTTTCAATTTCCCCAAACATCTATTAAGAGATGAATGTGAAATGTAAAAACAACGGTCCAAGTAGAAAAAATACACAATGCAACAGAAGAAATGAAAAGAATAAATATCAAACTTATGGGAGTTAGCAAACTGAGATGGCCAGGCTCAGGATAATTAAACATCAACGATAATAACATATACTACTCGAGAACAACCAACGGATACTGTCAGCATGGAATAGGAGTAATTGTAGAAAGAAATATTGCAAGATATGTAACAAATTTTGTGCCTATCTCGAAGAGGATATCGTTACTCCAAATATCAAGCAAAATCCCAGTAAACATCATCTAAATATATGTCTCGACTACTGACTATACTGACGAAGAAGTGATCACTCGTAGGCATCAGACATATTGAATAAAGTCCCCAAACAAAATTTTACAATAATAACGGGAGACTTCAATGCAAAAGTGGGCAAAGGACGAACTGGAGAACATGTTGGAGAAAGACTAATGGTCTTTGCAGTAGAACATCACCTTACAGTACTAAATACCTTCTTCAAAACACCCACCAAGAAGGTTGTATACTTGGAGATCACCGACAGACACCTCGGACGCGTTTGTTAGAAATCAAATAAACTACATTCTTGTAAATCAAAGACATAGAAACAGATTCACGTCTGTGAAAACGTATGCTAGAGTAGTATATATATATAGATATATATAGATCATAATCCGGTAGTAGGGAAAATAAATGTTAGAATAAAAAAAGTAAATAAGAAGAATATCAACACAAAATGTGACATGCGAAAAATAAAAGACAAAATGTAAAAACACAAAAAGAGCACGAGTTATCGGAAAATATGTAGCATCAGAAGATACCACTAATATAGAAGATAAAATAAAGCGATTGAACGATACAATGGAAGAAATTAAAAAGACAAGTTGAAGAAAGATAAAACCAACAGAAGAAAACCATGGAAATCTTACAACTAATGGAACAGAGAAGAAACTGTAAGAACGTAATATCGAACAGTTTAATAGGATACATTTATCACCGCATATTTTAACAATGATCCCAATTATATCAGACAGGTTGAAATGGAATCTCAATGTATAAAAAAAACTTAAAACCAAAAAAGCACCAGGAATCGACATGATCCCCAACATAATTCTGAAAAATCTACCGCAAAAAAGTATATGTCTACTAACAGCCATATTTAATTCCTGCTTAAGATTGGGTTACTTCCCTACCGAATGGAAGCGAGCACTAATTCAAATGATTCCCAAATCAAATAAACCGCATGACAACCCTAACAACTACCGACCCATCAGCTACAATTTCTAAAGTTTTTGAACGAACCATTCAAAGCCGATTAAACCAGATAATGCAGTCCTGCTCAAATTCCAATTTGGTTTTAGAAGCGCACACTCTACTGGTCATCAAATCTTACGACTCACTGAGATAATTGAAAAGGGTTACGAAAACCAAATGCACACGATACTGGCATTTGTAGATATGACACAAGCCTTTGATCGTGTATGGATAAACGGCTTATTATACAAAATGAAAAATTTGGCAATCCCTGTTTACCTATTAAACATAGTTAAATCATTTTTAACTGACAGAACGTTCCAGACAAGAATAAAACGATATACCTCATCAGTACGTAAAATCAATGCGGGAGTACCGCAGGGATTCGTACTGAGTCCCTTGTTATTCAATATTTTCATGCACGATGCTCCTACACCAAACTCTGACATCGCAATGTATGCCGATGATACAGCAATCATAACTTAAGACTACGACATTAACCTAGCCGCAAACAATCTGCAAGACAGTCTGAATCATCTTAACTCATGGTTTAACAAACGGTTTATAAATCTTTACCTTGCGTCACCCACAAGACCCACCTAACATCGTTATCAATAATGTACCTATCCCTTGGAATCCGAAAGATAGCGCGGTGAAATACCTAGGGTCTTTCTCGACCGTAGATTAACATGGAGTTTCCACACCAATAAAAAACTGACTGAATCATACGCAAGACTGGCCATGCTCTATCCCATCATCAACAAGAAGTCAACATTGAAAATAAAATGTGGGGTTCTCATCTACACGACCATCATTCGACCAATTTTTACATACGGGTGCAGTGTCTGGTGCGCGACATCAAAAACTAATATTAGCAAACTCCAAATGTTACAAAATAAAATTATCCGTATAATAACAAATGCACAGTGGTACGCAAGAAACTCGCAGCTCCACCGAGAAACAGGAATCCTGACAGTGGAAGAATTCATAAAAAAACAGCCCAAAAATTTTATGATAACATAAATCAATGCAGTGGTGCGATTCACTATAACTTGGGCATTGAAAACTTACACACCAGACTTAAAAGGAAGTTACCTATTGATGTCCTAAATAGTGAAAATAACTAATTTAATTGTCAAAACCACAATGAACTATCTATTTTAGTGATATAAATGTTAAAAATCTTTTAACCTTGCCATGTAATAGCAAATGTAATGCTGATCTGGCATAACCCCTATTAATAAAAAAAAATAGGATACAGAAAACTATAAAACAAAAGATATGAGAAGTGAAAGAAAAAGACATCAGAGAGAAATATGAAGAGATAGAAACTCTCCAAAAGAAACACGACAACTTCAATTTACAGCAAAAAATAAAGGAAACCACTGGACAACATAAAACAAAACCCGCAAATAAAATTATAAACGAAAAGAAAGAAATCAAGAACATCTGGAAACTATGTATTGAGAACTTTTTCAAGCTGAAAGATCAGAATCACCTTAAATAGAAGAAGAACCTAGATCAAATATCATAGCTGCAAAAGTAAAAACCATATTAAAACAAATGAAAGATTGCAAGGCTGTAGGTCTACATAAATTCCAAGCCGAACTCTCAGAACTAGTAGACGACGAGGAAATCAATGGTTAACCAAGATATTCAATCTTATATACAACACGGCTATAGCTTAAGACGGAAGCCAAAAAATGCCAAGAACATAGAACAACAAGCCTTATGAACCACCTATTGAAAATATTTTTAAAGATTATACACAGAAGAATTTATAAAACGTGCGAAAAACAAATAGCGCCCACGCAATTTCGATTTAGAGGCGCAGTCGGGACCAAAAAAGCTTTATTCAGTGTATAAGTTCCATTCGAGAGATGCAGAGATATAAACTGTGAGATCCATGCCTGTTTTGTAAACTATAAAAAAGCGTTTGATAGGGTCCAGCATCACAAATTGATAGAAATTCTGAAAAATTCGGGTATAGATGACAAAGACCTAAGCATCATAATAAACTTATATTACATAATTAGATAGCTAGTGTAAGAGTAGAAGACCAAACATAGGCGGTTAAGATTGTGCGTCGAATAAGATAAGGATATGTATTGTCGCCACTGCTATTCAACATAAATTCAGAACATATATTTAGAGGTAAACGGACAGCGCTTAAATAACATTAGATACACCGATGGTAGTAATATTTACCGATAATATGCAAGATCTGAAACAACTAATGAATAGATTTACAAATAGTAGCCACCGATATAGACTGCACATCAATATCAAAAAACTAAATACATGATCATAAGCAAGACCAACGTTCCTATCCGACAACTAAGATTAGTTTGTGGAACAATTAAAAGAGTTGACAAATACACATATCTCGGCACTATTATTAATGATCGATGGGACCACTCACTAGAAGTTAAATATCGAATAGAAAAGAGCAGAAGTGTATTTATTAAAATGCCAGCCGTATTCAAAAGTTTAGAATTAACAATGAATGCAAAACTACACTGCTGTGTTTTCAGTATTATTATATGGAGTCGAAGCATGGACATTAGCAGCAGCAACGACGAAAAAGATCAAAGCATTCGAGATGTGACAGACCATGTAACGAACATTAAAATCGTTAGAAGAATATCAAAAGAAAGGAAAAATTTGAATACAATTAAAACAAGAAAATTGCAATACTTAGGCCACATTACGCAAAACGAAAACAAATATAATCTTTTGCAGCGCATCTTACAGGACAAAGTAAAAGAAAAGAGAAGTACCGGAAGAAGAAGAATCTCATGGTTGAAAAATTTAAGGATCTGGTTCTCCGTGACAACCATTGAACTATTCCAAGTAGTTGTAAATAAAGTCAGATTAGCCAACATGATAGCCAACATCTAGAACCGGTAGGCACCCGAAGAAGAAGAAGAAGAAAAATTTTAATTTTTCTTTTTCCCCAGATCATGTTTCCATCGAATACATATCCCAAATACAATTCTTTGTTTTCACTTCACCTGAAAACGTGGCAAACATTAAGGCCCCCTAATTACATGCCTTCAACCTCAACAAACCTATAGTTAGTAAATTTACCATTTGGCACCTATCTGAGTATCTCTTTAACTCCTTACAAAAGCAGTTTCATCCTGTGTCCAAAATTTCTACCTTTTTTTTATAAGTTATTAAACTTTTACCTATATACAAAGATGATGTCATAATACCCCTCTTTAATTAACCATTGCCCATCCAATTACTACTCTATCTTTTAAAATACATTTTATCGTCAAACTAACAGTAGTAGGTTTTCCAGTTTCAAAGTAAAACTGTTCAATTTTGGAACTCAAGGCTTCGCTTCCTTTCACCTTGCTTTTGCATGTTAAATACTTTCGTAATATGGCTTAACGGACAAGATACGCTTCCCGAATTAGTTTCTTACCTAAACTAAATTCGTACTAGTTTACCATAAAATCATAACAAAACAATTCCCTCCCCGTCTCGTAGCAAAAAATCCTTCAAACGTCAGCTTCTAAACTATCTACGGAAAACGTTTTATACTAACCGCTACTTAATGTCAAATCTCATCACCACCCTGCCCACATTCATTCAGTTGCAAAATCTTTTATCAGATCTGTCTTTTCGATATAAAAAACGACAAATAGAACTTAAAACTACTACCACGATATCACTGTTAACTGGGCATTTCAAAAATCCTTATTTCATATAATTAAAAATACTAACAAAAATACGAATATGTAAGACTTGTCTAACCAACAAAGAGTGTTCTTGTCTTGCATTAGAAATGTTACCAATGGAATAAGCTGCGTATTAATGAGGTAAAACATGCTAATAAACCTCAAGAAGGGTGTGAAATATCTTCTGAAAATTGTCAAAGAACATTTGTAGGTCAAACAAATCAATCCGAGTATATGACCATTTTTTAGCTCTAAGAATAGGCAGTGATTATTCAAAACTTGCTAAAGGCCACCAACAAAAAGGCAACAAAAATAATTTTTCCCATACAAAACCACTGCTCTGATTTGTTATCTTAATAGTAGATTTACTTATTAGAAAAGTGAAATAGAAAAGCGTCCGTCTTTTCCTTCTTAATTTCAACTTATCCCCTGGTTGTTGACGATCATGACTGTTTTGACTTGTAGCTGACTGTAGCTGTTCTGAATAATTCACCTAAAGTGAAACCAAACCAATTTCGTAAATTATACAGCCAAGAGATCCTGCGTCATCCATTGTTCCTTTATTCAATAATTTTGCCCTGTATAATGAGCTGCAATAGTTCGTATTTTGAATTACCTGAGATATGACCCAGGAATTCTGATTTTCTTTCTTTTTTTATGTTAAAGCAAATTTTTAGTTCTTTACCCATTCTGTTTAGAACTTGTTAGTTTGTGATTAGATTCATCCAAGAGATATTCAGTAGTCTTCTGTATATCTATAACTCGAAAAATTCAAGCCTCTTCGAAGTTTCCTTATTCAACTTTCTAAGCCATACTTATCACAACAACCCATTCTTGTCCTGAAAACTAACGACAGGTTTTAAGCAGTTAGTAATTTTTTCATTTCCACCACCCTTGTGGATCTTATTTCCATTTATTATCGTACCGAGATATTTATACGATTGAACTTGTTTAATAATCAAATTATCTATAACTACTACTATTTGACTGTTTGTTTTATTTTTTTAGATATCATTAACATTTTTATTTTATTATTTATACTAAGCTCAAATTTGTTGCTTGTTTGAGATACTCTGTCTGCTGCTCTTTGTAAGTCTTTTAGGTTGCTTGAGGTCAAAACACTGTCGTCGGCCTATTGCATATTGTTAATAGATCTCTCATTTATCCTGCACCTTCATCTCCCACTGCTTTGCAAAATATATGTTCTAAATAAATGTTAAATAATACACCCTTTTCTGATGTCTTTATGAATACTAATTTTTTCAGAGAAAGTTTTGTCCACTTTGAAAACGTTTGCAATAGCTGAATTAGAAAAAGTAATAGTCAACCCCTCATTTTCCTACAATCACAGAAATCTATATATTTTGTAAAAATAGCACAAAACACGAATGACACTGTAGGTAGCCTTAATCTCCTTCAAAGTAAGCATGCTTTTCTTAGCGTCATTTCCAATGTTCAAAAGATTATGTGTTGAAATTGCAAGTTTCTAGCAACTGCAACACGATGTTTTTCCTACTCTAGCAGCAGTAGGCGACAAATACATTTTGTAACAAGGTTTTCATTGCCAACGGCTTCTGTTAAAATTTCATACATTTGACTTCTTGGAATACCCAGCTCGTTTTCTAGTTCTAGGAATATCCATGGTCGATTCTTAGTGACTGTCGCCCACATACAAAAGGTTGATCACTTTCAATAAATTTCTAGCCAAAATCATTTGTATCATGCTGCACTCATTGTATCGTTCTCGAGACTCTTTTTAATCAATAGAAGAGTTTTTGCAAACGAGTGTTCTGACGCCCTATAAAATTCACTGCTCTACTCGCTTAGTCATTACGAATGGAATAACTCTTTCACACTGATAATGCCTTTGTTAGATCACCATACAGTTACCATAATCTTCATGAAATTAAGATTTTAAGATTCGCATTTATGCTGTCTGATGTATTTTCAATTTCATTTTCATCCATTTGGTTTCCGATTTTTATACCACATATTCACTTTTTCTAAATCAACTGAAGTTTAAAATAACTCCTGAGAAATAAGTAAGAGACCTCTAGTTTATAGAGTTTATTGTGTTCTGCTAACTCATGTTATACATAACTATCAAGTTATTTAACTTTACCAGTATTATGAAGATGGCTACTCGTCATTTATCTTTATCAATACTAGAAATACGCCATTCAAGGGCTTTATTTTTAACTTAAAATTTTCTTCTCTCAAATTTTGATAGCAATAGTGCACTCCGTTTCTTCATACAGGTATTCTTGTCCAATATTCTATTACTTTGTATTGCTGGGTCGATGCCATTAATTTATTTTTCAGTTAAAAAGGAAACATTTAAATATCTGATCTGTAAAAAACAGGTTTTCTTGTAAAAACGTCACTAACATGACTGATCAAAAAGCCGAAAATTGAAGTGGTACCTGAAATATGACGCATGTTGCTTTATAAAATTATTTAGAAGTGAGAAAGGTTCTAATTTGCTATAAAAAAGGCTATATCAATGTCATTAGAAAGTTTTCCCCAGCTCTCATTTTTTTTATTTTCTCATCCATTCATTCATCTCTAGTAATTATTGATCCTAAATATTTAACTTCTTCTGTCTACGTTTAAGTTTTTTTCGCCGTGCCTTCATTTTTTACTATAATAACCATATCGTCTACATAGCACATCTTCCAATAGCCCCTTTGTTTCTTTTAGTTTTTTAGCCTCGTCTAAAACTAGTGAAAACAATAATAACAGTGTGCACTATTGTCGTACACTTGAAGTTGCTTAAAATAAATTCGATTTTTCTTTCTTATTTTGTCATAATTCTGTGTATTTTCGTATAGACTGTATTGTTCTAATTATTGTATGTAATATTTTTTTGTAGTCTCCCAGATGTCTTGTTTTATAATTTTGTTGAAGGCTTTTTACATATCAACAAACACTTGTTTAATTGCTTTTTCTCTTATTTGTCTCGTAAACATTGCATCATTTGTCCCGCTATTTGACCTAAATGTTTATGCAAGTAAAAAAAAAACAAACTTTTAAATAAGTCTTATCGAGAATTACTCCTGATGACCATTCTGAAGAATCTAAAAAACCATTCAGATAATTTGCAGTTTTAAAACGTAAATTACGTTGAACTTATTGTAAATTAGCGAGGAAAAAACTTCTAAACAAAAATTTAAAATAGCTTTATAGTAATTAGTTTGTCACTGGGAGAATAACGAAGCCAAAAAATTACATTTAACACTAAGTAGACTAAATGGAAGCAACTTATGTATTGCATATGTGATCTAGATGCTTTAATAAAACTGTGCTTGATGCTATAAAACTTTAGCTTTCACCAATATCTTTTTCGGCCCCGTAAAGATACAATAGACCAGGGTGGGACGAGCAGACATGGCAGATCGCGTGCCGCTAATTCAATTTTAAGGTTGTGGGTCAAGGGCAAGCCGGCCCGCGCTGATTACAGGCCGTCCTTCGGCAATCTGCTGCGAAATGGAGGTCAAACAGATGCTGAAGGGGATCTGTTAGTTAGCCTTTTTATCCCGTCTCCGGAAAGATCGCCGGGTAAGAAAGCCCGGCTTAGCACACACAACTGGGGCGAATCCTTTGCTGCGCCCGCACAAAATTGCGGAAGCCCAAATTGCTCCATCGATCTGCCGCTTATGGCTACCCCTTTGAATATTTCAGAACAATGGGGGAATTCCCAACAACCAATTGGGATATCCAAACGGCAAATGTGCCGATTCTCCCCGCAATACGTCGGCTCAAGAAATAAACCGCTGGGCTGGAGCGTGGCGCTTCCCTGCCCGGATAATTTGCTGCCCTTTCGAGCGATGTTGTGAGCGCAACAATAACCCCCGTTTTCAGCGGGCGGCTGAAAAATAAGTCTGCCCGTAAAAATGGCCATTGAGGATGCCCAGGGCGGAATGACAAAGGCAAATTGAATTTCGGATTTGAATGCGGCAGCTTTATGGATGCCTCCGAAAATATTTCTAAATTCATTAAAGCATTTCAGCGATATTTTTCTCTTTATTTGTTTTTCTGTAGCAGTTATTCCGATAGCTTTAGCACAAATCTAATTTATTGAAGTTCAAAAATTACTTTATTTATAAGAATATTTGTAACACTGTTCCAGAAACACAAAAAGTTTCTTCTTAACTGTTCGTCATTTTTGTTTTCTGACTTTTTACCAATTTTTCTTAATAGTGTAAAAATAACTGGTTATTTTGCCTATAACATTTGAAGGACTTGTCATTAGTTTGAAATAATTTTTAATTTCGATGAGAATCTTTAACGCTAATCATAAAAGTTAAATTGAATTAGAAACGTTTACTATATAAATACGAACTAAATAAAAACGCACCACTATAAATTCGAAAATAATATCTTAAGCTGTTCAAACCAGTTTAAACACAATAAACTCAAATTATCAATTAAAGTTAAAACATCAAAATACTCTGTGTGTCCCCATTTCAATATACTTGAAGAAGTAAATTAAAATTGTCTTCCTTAATTCAAACTTGCAATGACTAAATTCAGTTCAGACAATAGAATCCATTTCTACATTTAACATATTTGATAAATGAATTGATGTTATGCATTTGGTAAATCTGGTTGCGAATGGTTTTTCTTAGTACAAATAAAGCGTATGTACGTTGATTGAGCCACCAGTATCTTACCCTTGTACACAGAAATCGGGTATTGTTACAACAGGATATTGCAACTAAACTGTTTCCTTACACTCTTTATAGCACTGATTTTTCGTTATCAGAGTGTTATTTATTCCGGTTAAATGCTTACTAGCTTTAGAGTAGGCAATTTAAAAACTTTGAAGAAGTGGATATTGGGATAAAAAAGGTACTTGCTGAAAAGACGGTACATGCATGGTACGAGCGCAGAAAACAAGGATTGGTCATAAAATACTTTATTTCAAAAACTAGAATTTCTTTTCTATTTGGCCACTAAAATTTTCAATCTCTATGATATGTAATGTAGGAAATATTATTGAAAGAAGACAGGTAGGCAAACTGTACATTCAAAATCATTGTGTTATAAAATACAAGGAGACTTAATAAACCATAGATAACCATGATAATAATTGAAAACAGTCGGGAAAGAATTCATATTCAAAAAGGCAAACTAACTCTACCGTTTTCTCCATTGCTCCCTGCTGTTCCAATTTCCTTCTATCAGACTTCTCCTTTCCATGGCTTTATATATCTTATATCTAAAAGATCTGAGTCTTCCCCGTTTTCTCCTTATCTATCGCTGGGGTTCTCCTCTTCTGACATGGCCGTACGACTGTAGGTGCTCTTCTTCAAAGTAAAATTTCTATAAAAGATACTGGAGAGGCAGGCGTGTAAATAGCCGCTCTCGTGGATGCGGTGTTGGATACGATACCGATGCGGCTCGTAAGGACCAAAAATGGAAAGGCAGGCGTGTAAATAGCCGCTCTCGTGGTGCGGTGTGAAAACGTAGTACGGCCCGTAGTGGAAGGTCAGCCGATAAGGCCAAATCGTCCCTTAAACGGCCGTCGCGTTAGCGGATGGGGGCGGCTACCGATATCTACCAAAGAATTGCCAAATCGCTCACCTGAATCGGCTTCGGCTTCGTCGGCGATTCACAGCCACCTCTGCGTTGCGGATCTGGTATCTTCGGGATGTTGAGACACGACCAAATTGGCCGAGCTGCGATGCGTGAATATTTGCGGGGATGCGAAATGCGAATTTATGCGGACTGAGACACGACCTTAGTGGCCGCGCTGCGGGGCATGAATATGAATTAATGCGGGGTAAGACACGACCTCAGTGGCCGAGCCGCGGGGCATGAATATGAATGAATGCGGGGTAAGACACGACCTCAGTGGCCGAGCCGCGGGGCATGAATGTGAATTAATGCGGGGTAAGACACGACCTCAGTGGCCGAGCCGCGGGGCATGAATGTGAATTAATGCGGGGTAAGACACGACCTCAATGGCCGAGCCGCGGGGCATGAATTGAATTAATGCGGGTAAGACACGACTCAATGGCCGAGCCGCGGGCATGAATGTGAATTAATGCGGGGTAAGACACGACCTCATTGGCCGAGCCGCGGGGCATGAATCTGAATTAATGCGGGGTAAGACACGACCTCAGTGGCCGAGCCGCGGGGCATGAATATGAATGAATGCGGAGTAAGACACGACCTCAGTGGCCGAGCCGCGGGGCATGAATGTGAATTAATGCGGGGTAAGACACGACCTCAATGGCCGAGCCGCGGGGCATGAATGTGAATAAATGCGGGGTAAGACACGACCTTAGTGGCCGAGCCGCGGGGCAAGAATGTGAATGAATGCGGGGTAAGACACGACCTTAGTGGCCGAGCCGCGGGGTATGAATGTGAATGTGAATGAATGCGGGGTTAAGACACGACCTTAATGGCCGAGCAGCGGGGCATGAAAATGAAAATGATGCTTGCGGAGCAAAGCCCACGCCGTTTGTGTGCGCGACGGCAAAACGTAGCCGACATCAAAAGGCTCGCATGCCGCCGCGATATAAAGCGGTTCAAGGGCGAAAAGGCCGCCACACCAGATACTCATTGTATTTTAGTATAATCTTTACCTTCTCTTGCTTCTTGTTGTTTTCTTTTTATCGCCAAAAAAAAATTTAAAATTATAAAAGTTTGGATTCTTCTATAATATTTTATTATTGCAACAATTTCTTGGTGTATACAAAACTATTTAATTACCGTCGTATGTAGGTACGATTTTGTTATTTATTTATGTTTCTTTGGTAATGCTTTATTACCAACTTTCAATATTTCTTAACCTTAATACCTGTTAAGGTGTTTCCTTTAATTGTGTATGTGAAGTGGCAGAATGAAATGAAGTCTGCCACCGTTATTTTCGTCAGATGGAAAATATAGACGTTCATTTTCTTATGTGAAAACCATTACAAGTTAAAAGCTGTAACCGAACACTTAGATCTACATAAAGGAAGGGAGTTAACGTAACTTTGTTCATAATAACACCAAAAAAATCTGTAAACAAATTAAACCTTTTTTTTATAAGCAAAAGTATGTCTATTAGCTCAACATCATTTCCAAATCTTAACTTTCATTAACATACACAAGTATGTTAATAATAATCTAAGAGAAGATGCACAAACAGTATATTGGATTGTCAGATCATATCGTGGAGCCAATATAAACTTCGACAACTAGTAGTTGAGCCAGAGAAGGCATAACACAAATTAAGACACTAAAAACATATTAAAGCAAATTAGGAAAAAATCTAAACCAATAAAGAGTAACAGAAACAGAAAACAATAATGCAACTATGAAAGAAAAAAGGGACTACTTAAGGAAAACGATCGTAGAAGTAGCATATACCATTAAAGATTGGTTTTATGAAGAATGTGAAATAGCAACGAAAGAGAAAAATACACCACTTATATAACAAGGTTTGGAAAAGCTTCAAAACTAAATATAAAGAAGGGAAAGAACAAGATATTTACAAGAAAGAAGAGAACCCCGATCAACGATACCATGCTAAGCTTACAAAGAAAATTGGACGTTTCTAAAAGCCCCCTTTCACAAAGGCTCACTGAAAACCTTCACTTTCATGCGTAAAAAATTGAAGTAATGTAAGGGTTTAAGCTTGTTAAACATTTTTACCGTTAATAATTACTCAGTGGGATTTAGAGCATCATGATACGGACTCTTAATTTAACCGAAAAATCAATTTTAGCAATAAGGCAGATTTTCAATTTGAAGGGTTTGTAAGCAAACATAACTGATGCATTTGTGGTTGAGAAAAGTAAGTGCATCCCCTAACAAGTTACTATTTGGTGTAGATTTCGGGCCTAAAAGACTCGTGCTTCTTTGAACTGAATACTGGAAATGCTGTAACTGAAAATGGCGATCGTTACATATATGGTAACCCAGTTTTTAGCACCAACTAGGCCACACAGACCTGGAACAAATGTGGTTCCGGCTGGACGGTGCCACCTGCCATTGAAGTATGGACACCTAGTTAAAATTCAGTTATACAGTGGATTACTATATTTTCGTAATAACGTTAGTTTTGTTTAATCCTTTACTATCTTCTTAAGTAATATTGTTTTAAATGAAAATAATTAGTTAGATGTAGATTATTTTATAAGCATTTGTTTGGACAAAAACTAGAATAAAAAAATCATAATGCTTTTACGTCCTTCGACTGTAACTCAAAACTTCGAATCTTTCCTTCCGTCCCTATTCCTTGTTTTAGATGCTCGTTTACATTAAAAAAAAACTGTGCGCCCTTCAGTGCTCTGACTTCTGAGCTCACCAGTTTACTTGGGTTTTTCACGCCTCGTTTTGAATTTTTGGGTTCAATCGCCCGTGATAAGCTTTTCTCCATAGAAACTAGTTCAGACATTCTCATTTTACACCAAGAAAGGCTATCAGTACGTAGCATCGCGAAAATAAGAGAAACGTATGATCAACCATCAAATCCAATTTTAAATTCTCAGTCAGAAACAGAGAATCTTTGTGCGCCGGTCTAAAACTGAAAAGGTAATCCAGGACTGTAGTATTTTGACTGTCAAGCACGGAGGTGGTTCTATTTTAATGTGGAGTGCTTTTCTTTGGCTGGGGAGGCTTAGTAACAGTCAAGAGCATTTATCAGGAAGGGTCTTGTGATGATGCGAGACAATCATTCTAAACATACTTTAAAGGTTTGTACAGACTATTTGGCAAACCAAGAAGAACATAAGTGCTCAAAGTGATGACAAGTCTAGCACAGAGTCTAGACCTCAGTCCTATAAAGTTGCTATTAATTGAGCTGGACAGAATAGTAAGGAAGAAGCGACTTAGGTTTAAATATCGAATTTGGAATTTTGTTTATCGTGTCTGAAAAGATGTAATAATCGATAAATTAAATGCCAAGCGCGGTTTTTTTATGAAACAAATATTAAATATTTAAATTAATTCTATCCAGTGTTTATGAAAATTTTTGTTTATCAACGAACTTAAAAAGTTCGTTACTGAATTCTATATGTCTGTCGGTCTGTCGGTCTGTCGGTCTGTCTGTCGCTGTCACAAAATTATGGATTTTTTAAAATTTTAAAATGGATTCTTATAGGAAATTTTACCATGAATTCGAAAATTAAGAAAAAATTCTGTCGAATAATTTTCCAGATATTCGATTTCGAATTTTCCCGAAATTCGAAATCGAAATCGAAAGGTTTTTTTAAGTTCGTTCTGGGATTGCTTACAGACCAATCTCTTCGCCGGCCCCATGTTTTTTTATATGTTATATAACAATACATTATAAAATAAATTGTTTTCTAACATTAAAGTCATTCATTTTTTATTTAGTGTCTATACTTCTATGAGTGATAGTGTATTTATATACTAAAATTTTATGGCCGCGTTATTTTATGAAATATCGACATAAATTAACCAATAAAGCTTTGCGATTTAACAGCACACGACTTTCTGAAATCCAAAGTCTGCGCCAGCAACCTACAAACAGTTGATGCCTGAAGAAGAATATCCAACGTGTGATTAATGAAATTGATCAGAAAATGGGCAACATTGTAATCGAAAATTTTCTGTAAAAAACCAAGATTTGAAGCCGAAGTAAAGATAGTTATTTGTGAGACACAATTTTCCATATTTCATCGTAGATAACCTTAATACTGTAATTTGTAACAAGATTTTGTTTCATATAAAAACGTCAGAGACAAAAACTCTTGATTATATATTTAATCCCCTTAAGCAAAAGTAATGTTACATTACCAGCAGTACAGCACGATTTTAACTAAGTTAATTGGAGTTTTCTGTCTCTCATTCGAACAACAGACAAAATGTAACAAGATATCCATTTTTAGTGAAAAAGGCTGGTGCCTTCGCATATAATAAATATTAAAATAAGTGAAACAGGAATTTGAAATTGTGACGTTTGATGCTTTACAGCAAAACATTTCAGTTATGCTATTCGATACCTACTTATAATTATTTCCATATGCAGTTTATATAAATATCTCTATTATATTTTATCTTATAACAAAGTTTGTATTATAAAAACCACAAAAAGGAAAACCATGTCAACTTTAACAGTTGGTGGAAAAATATTAAAAAAGCTTTTCCAAAAGCAATCTCAATTTGTAAATTTAAACAAAAAAGAATCTCATTGTCTTTTTAGCTGACGAACTGTTATCAGAAGTTGAACATCCGTTGTTATAGTGTAACATTAACTAGATCGGCAACAAAGCGAACAATTTCCATACAGAATACATCGTAATCGTTCGTTGCGCTTGGCAGCCATTCCGAATGAACGCATTTGTCTGGTTTTCCAACAGCTCATACATAATACCACTTGGGGAGCTCTTTAGTGTTGCATTTCGACCCAGGTTTTAGTGTCCCGGTTGGTATCGACCTCCACTGACGCGGGCATGACGCAGACGGGGCGCGACCCCTCCTAGCCCAAACTCGCTGGGCAGGGGCTTCGCACCCAGCAGGATATTGCCTTGCATGCTGCATGCGCCCGCTCCAAATTCGTTACTGTTATTCGCACCTCTTCGCAGTCGTTTTAGAACCCAACGCTGAAATAGGCGACACAGCTATTGTTTCACCACCGTGATGAATAATTAAAAACAGAAAGGCAGCTATATTGTCTAAAAATAAGTCTCATTGACTACTTTATTGAATATTTGATCATTGTTCCACCATTATAATCATTTTCGGTCTCATAAAGTTGGTTACTTAACCCTTTGACTGCGTTTAACTAAAAAAATTCAATTATATTCAAAGTAAAATTAAATCAATTGTTGTTTGACGATATATACATGAACACCAAAATCTTTTTACAAATAAATAAGGTATGGGAATATAGATAATATTTTTTTTATTTTCGTATAACCTTTTTGGAGATTAAAACTGGTAAGAGATATCTGAGTCCTACACTTTAGCCGAAATGTAGAGTACAAAAGAACATGTTAATGTTCGCCATGTCTCACTTAAGTTAGAGATCATTAAATTATTGGTCCTTACATATCCTCTCAAGAAATATCAGACTTTAAAGCAACAACCCCCTCAACTGAGTGTCAGTTAGAAGTACAGCTTTTACTAAGAAAATTTATCATATGATGAATCTCGAGGTAAATTAAGAATAAATGATTTGGTACAACAAATAAATCAGAAGTGGCGCACATGCGCGCCCGGGCGCGCGCGCGCGAGCGCACACACACACATCAATCATACCAGAAATTAAGGAGCTAAATTTTATCAATATAATAATAGAAATGTTAAGTTAATATTAAGAATCATGAGTGCGATATTAGGAGAAGCAACTTATCCCGAACCATCAATTTGGATTTCGAAACAAGCATTCGACAATCGACCAAGTGCATCGCTTCACTGATGTAATTAAAAAATCCGTAGAAGAAAAAGAAGTCTGTTCAGCAACATTTCTTGACGTAGCCCAAGCTTTTGATAAAGTGTGGTACGAGGGTCTACAATATAAGTTGGAAAAGAATCTACCCAAGCAAATGAGTCAGATTCTCAAATCATACATCTCCGACCGTCACTTCAGGGTAACATACGGCGAAGAATATTCAGAATTAATGATATACCGCAAGGAAGTGTGCTTGGACCAATCTTGTACTTGCTCTACACCAGCGACATCCCTATGAGCGATGGAGTGAAGACAGCTACATTTGCTGACAACACTACATTGCTGTCTACAAGCAACGAAATAGAAGCAGCGACAAACAAACTGCAAACAGCCCTCAACAACGTCACTAGTTGGACTAAGAAATGACGGATTAAATTAAATGAGGCGAAGTCTACTCACATAAACTTCACCAACAAAAGAGTTGATTACTTACCCATAGTGATCAATCAGCAGACAATTCTACACGTTAACACAGCAAAAATACCTGGGCATGACACTCGACACCAAGCTCAGGTGGAAAAAACACGTCAAGAAAAAACGCAAAGAACTCTGCATTAGATTTAAAAAGATGTGGTGGTTACTTGGAAGACACTCCGAGCTATCCCTGCATAATAAGTTACTGTTGTATAAACAGATTCTAAAACCCGTTTGGGTCTACGATATGCAACTTTGGGGATGCACGAAGAAATCTAATTTCAAAATTATACATACCTTCCAAAACAAAGTACTTCGCAACACTGTTAATGCTCCTTGGTACATCAGAAATGATGACATCCACAAGGACCTACAAGTGCCAACGGTTAGTGTGGAAATAAAAAGGTTCGCGAAAAAACATGAAGCAAGACTCCATGAATACGAAAACGTCGAAGTGCTACAATTACTCGACAACAATCAGCTTACTCGTAGACTAAAAAGGCTAAAACCCTTCGAGCTAGTGTAAGTGAAGTGAATTAAGAGCAATCTAAAACATGTGAAAAGAGTGTTTTAAACCATATGTGGAGTGCTCCAGTGGGAACACATCCATCAAACGCTAAGACTTGCTTAGATGTAAGGTAACTTAGATTTAAGTAAACAATTGTTAAAATAAAATTGCTAGATAGTTATTAACTAGTTGCAATGTATGCTCCAAGTGCGTAATTTAAAATAAAATTAATAAGTGCGATATTAATATTAGTAACACAGTAATGAAAGGAAAACAGAATAGAAAGTTACAGTTATCACAATACCATGTAACGACAGCAGAGCAAATTAAGCAAAAACAAAGGACAACAAAAAGAGAGTGGTTTGACGAGAATTGCTATAAATTATTAAAGAAAAACGATGTAAGATTAAAATGGATAAAAAATAAAAAAAAATTACAAGGATATGAAAAACTGATTTTTGAAATAATCAAAAAAGACTAACAGAAAAACAAAGAGAAACTGGATGAATGGGAAACAGAAAGTAAAAACATAAACTTAAAAGTATTTCATAAAAAAATTAAGGAATAAAAGATAGTAAACAAAGGAAAAATGAAAAAAAAATAGCAGAAGGTGAATACCGATACAAAGCTATCTGGCCACAACATTTTAAAGAACTATTCAATCGTGAAGAAGAGCCCAAAAATGAAGAAAACGAGAGAGAAGTAGTAGCAGACATTGAGGAACCGACAAAAGCAGAAATAGAGGAGATCATTAAAAAAAGTCGTATCGGAAAAGGTCCAGGCAGAGTTGGAATTAATAAAGTACAGAGGTGAAGATCTATTTCAAAGACTCCATTAGTTAATTAAGAGAATATGGGTAGAGAAAAAATCCCAGAAGAACGGGAGACAGGAGAAATAATAATAAAAAGAAAAACCAGCAGATATGCATAAATTACAGAGGACTTACGTTGCGAAATAATGCATATAAAATCCTCTCAACGCTTATACAAACGAGACTGAAAAACATATCAAAGACATAATAAGGCACAATACCGCAGGAAACTCAACAATAGATGCTATCCACACAATTAAACAAATTACTGAAAAATCGTATAAATACCAAATGGGAGTAGAAATGCTTTTTATTGACTTTGAACAAGCCTTTCTGATGAAGAAATTGGGAATACGCCCTAAATTAAGAAGGTTGGTAAGTACCACAATGGAAAACAAGTACGGACGTGGAATTCCTTTTCCACCAATGCCCAAGGCTTCTATACATAAAGAAAAATTTGCGGCCACTTTGGGTCAAACCGGTCTCGAGATTTTCCGATCAGGCTGATTTTTGGCATCTGGACTTGACTTATGGTCTTTAGCTGAATCCTGAAATCACATCAAGAATTAGAAGACGTGACAGATGTCAGAAATAGAGGCTGCTCTCCAGCTTGAAAGCTGCATTGATCAAAAGTTGTAAAGAATGACATATTGGAAGCTGGGTCCGCTAAAAACCCTTATTGTATTATTGTAGGACATCCCACCTATGTCAGCTCGCGGATGTGAACCCGGTAGGCCACAGGCTTTCGAATGATAACCCCCTTATGTCTTTAGGTTGAGTAGTTCTACAGTTGAAAGTCGCGACGGACAGACAGACATCCGCACCGATTTCACTAACTTCCCTTTCAGGTATAGAAGCCTAAAACAACAATCACAGTAAAAACGCAAATGGGTAACGTAGAAATTTTGAAATAAATCAGGGTATAAGGCAAAGAGATGTATTATAAATGATGTTGTTCAATCTCGCCTTAGAATACGTGCTGCAAAAAATAGATAAACGGACAATAAAAACAAAAGGACAAACAGTAGCATACGCATACGCATAGGTCTTATAACTAGAAACCGCAACATAATGGAAGAAATGCTAAAGGGCATAGTATCAGAAAGACGTGCAATGGGCCTCAGGATAAATGAGAATAAAACCAAATTAATGAGAATAGACAAACAGTTAACAGAACGCCCCACAAAAATTAAAGTCAGAAAATTCAAATTTAAAGTAGACAAATTTAGATATCTAGGAATTACTATAACTAATAGTGGGGACAAGGAAACAAAAATCAAAGAGAAGATAGCAGCAACTAATAAGCATTTTATGCTAACAAAAAAAGTTACAAAGCAAACTGTTAAGAAAGTAATAAAATGAATATTTGCAAAACAATCATTGACGATGTATTATGCTCCAGAGGTAATGACAATGACAAAAAAAAGAAAAGGACCTGAGAATTAATGAGAGAAAAATATGAACAACTATATTAGAACCAGTAAAAGTAACAAACAATGAGTACTGAATATGAATGAACCATGAACTACAACAAAAAGTAGGTGAAGATATAGTAAAAAAAAAAAACAACAGAGAACAAAATGGTTGGGGTATGTTTGAAGAGCCGGAGTGCAATCTGTAATTTGTAGTTTTAGACTGAAAGCTACAAGGTACGAGAAGACGGGAGCGGTCGAGATCTACGTTATGGCATAAAGTAAAAGGCGACCTTAAATATATTGGGGCGCGAAACTTGTACGAGAAAACGAACAATCGGAAAATCTGGCATGACGTATGTAAAAAGATCTGAGAACAACCTGATGGGAACTGATCTATCGCAAACTATGAATCTAGAAAACGACATTACCCTTTTGGGGTGTGTAACCACCATATATATTTAATAGAGGTGTTTAAATATAGCAATGTATGAATATGAACAAGTAATATTACAAGAATCGGATCGTCTACAATAAACAACACGCCGCTTGAGTTACGCGGGTGAATCAAATATAAATCAGATTTTCTTAAAATTTGCAACATTATTTTGCTACTTTATTTTCTGATTTAGAAACATATTTGTCCCAAGAGATAAGTAGCATTCTAATCTCACCTTCGTAAACTGAAAGTGGATGTGATACCAGACAATCGCAAAACATTGTCGTCAAATATCTGTCCTCCTCTTTTATTGGTTTTAGCAAATACAATCATCAGGTGATAATGTTTCAAAAAAGTAATAGTTTGAATATTACGAAAATGGGTAATGTATAAAGTTACAATTAAATGTACAAGACAAATAAGAAAATACCACAAAACTCACAAATATAGAAAGATGAAGAAAATTAGTGAATATAGACAATAAAATAGTATAATATAAAATAAATCGCATAGAAGAAGTGAATCGAAAATTCCAGAATAAACTAACAGAAACAAAAATGAAACTAATCGAAGCCTAATTCTTAAAGTACACAAGTAGAAGATGATATACAGTTTTTAAGGTTGTGATTGTTCACATTTAATATTAATTAATAATTAACACTTTTAATAATAATTAATGAAAACGACAAACAAACATCCTCAGTGTATTGTAAGTTAAAAGATTAATCATTTGAAGATAAGAGCATTCCCCACGTTCATAGAAAAACTATTTTCTATTAAAAACAAACGTAAATGTTAAAACTATTAGAAAATAATTAACAAAAGTTATTGATGGACTACATAGGCACCATTAAAAACTTAAAAAATGTTTAGTATTGTTTGAAGAGACAAAAGTAAAAAATATATAATATCTTAAGTTAACTATTATCACTGATTACAAATCAAAATAAGAACTGATTTTATTGGTTAATGGACAAATTAGTGTAAGGATCTAATAAAAATGTTAATCTATGAGCAAACGTTAGGGTCTACATTTTAATGATAAAGAGACAAAATACATATTTTTACAAATGCTATAGTAGAAGAAGTTTCAGATTCTTCAGGGTATGTTAAAAAATATATCACACGTCTAAGCAATTTAGAATAAGCCTTAAATTAAAACATTACACTCTTAAAATTGTTTGCCTCTTTTTCAAAATATTATATAAAATAAATATAAAAGTTTATGTACTTGTGTTGTAAAATTATTACTAATACTTGTGCCTTAAAAACTTTAGCCAATAGTGATTAATTAAAATAAGTTACTTACTGGTGACTTGCGCAGTATGAATATATTTTTAAAAATTTTGTTTGCTTTATCTTAGTAATAAATTCCATCCAAACTCGTTTGAGCGACCGCAGTGTAACCTGGCAGCTGATGAGAGTAGACTGTAATGCGCTCGTAATGAGGACGACCTTACTGGTCGGATCGGTTTGAAGTCAGACGCCAGTGAGTAAAAACATGTAGCATGTGATGGTCTCATTTACATTGAGTGAACAGCGACGCGAATTTGCATCAAATTTAGTGCGAAGCCCGAACATTCGTTCACAGATGGTTCAGAATTTTCATTTTGCTTTGCTTTTTTAAGTGAAAACGACGCTGACCGAAGTGTGTGGAATCTTAAGGTGCTAACTTTGAAATGGATTGAGTATCTTGTATCATTTTCACTAAATATATAAATTTGTTTATTATTGTAATTGTATTTTTTATATTACAAAGTGTTTGCTTTTGTTTATTTATTTTTTAAATTTTATTGTTTATTGTTACAAACTTCTACAGAAATAACAAAATGTAAATTGGTAGTTACAAATAAAGCGAAATTAGAAAAGTTGTAAATAATGTAATAGAAATTACTTTTTTATGTATTTACTTATATTTATTTGCTAATTTACAATTTACTCCATAAAGAGTAATAAGCAAATGATGTGGCAAAGTTAGTATTTGACACGAGTAGGGCACCATCCACTGACGGGTCTCCAAGAGTCGCTCAGTGAGGTTTGCCGGTCAAACCATATTTCATTTTTTCACCTCAGACTGGTGGGAGTAGAGATCGGTAATGAGATTGTAGATATGATTTAAGGTGTGTTTTGATTTTTTATTTCTTTATACAAGGGTGCATTGGCAAGAATACGAAGGGTTTTGGATTGATAGAACTGGATAGTTTTGGTCAATGGCTTGCTGCAGCCCCAAAGTTTGATTTCGTAGGACAATATAGGTGTTAGAATAACCTTGGTCTTCAGATTTAATTACTGTCTAGCTCTTATAGGGGGTTTCCAGGTGAGTTGTTGGTCTAGGTAAAGTCCTAAGTATTTCACCTATTGTTCAATTCCATCCCGAAATACATTTGTACCTCAAATAAATAGCAATATACACCCATACTCAATAACACAACAAATGAATGACCTAACAGCAGTTATATTGGCGATGCAACAAACTATTAAACTATAATCGCAGACTGTAAATTAATTGACAAATTAAATTAAACTATTACAGAAGAAAATGGATCAACTTTTTAATATTGCCTTATAAAACTATCTAATAAGAAACATGAAATCGAAATATTCTTCAAATACAATAATATAGATATAATTCTCAAGCGAAAGCTTTTTCAAAACACCGCACTTTCACATTTACACAAGCAAATTAAACATTACCAATCATCGGATTTCAAAGCAGACCTTTTACAAGCTACGCCTATTCAGATTGAGATTCAGCTCTCTACTGCCCACCGAACTATTCCACAAGCAAAACGGGTTTTGTTAGATATTAGTACCATGGTAGGAGCCAATTATCAAAATACAAACCTATTGGCTCAGCACTCAGAAAAAAATACCGAATTTACCCCACTTCTTCGTAACGAGGGATTTAATCGTGTTGGGACTTATACACAAACCTTTCATCTGTCATAGCTACAGTGAACGCTTCTAATATTGTAAAAAACCCTCCAGCTAAGTTACTCTATAAAACGCCGACTGGGACTACTATCAAGCATCACTGGATACCTAATTAGACTTGGAGATCGTATTAAAACAATGAAGGCTTAAGGTTTGGTTTATCATACTTTACTAAATCAATAGAGTAACCTGCTTGATAAGTTACTTCAGCAACCCCAACCAAAAGAATAGAAAATCAATATTCGCCAATAATTACAAAACTGTTAAAAACAGGAGATCAAAAAGAATATGATAATCGACACAATATTCTTCACACAAAATACGCTATAATAAGATCTTAATAATCAGAATATACGCTATGAAAGTAACAAAAAACATCATACAGTAGACTCAACTCACTCCCCCTATCGCTCTTGGGCAAGATCAGACCAATAAGAAACGAAAATAAGAGAAAGCTCAAATGCACGTTCCAAGCCTCATTACTTCTTGACTTACTAAAAGTTAAGGAAGTTAAGGAAATAATCACACACAATTTTGTAACTATTTGTAAACATTTAGTAATGTTAATAATAATATGCAAGGTCACTTAGGGGTTCCATAGAAAGTTTCGCAAATGACTAATAGCAAATCCCGGAAACCACAAAACGTGATTTCCTTCTATAGGCCCATTTTCACAATTCGGCAAACTATTAGAGAAATTTTGTTCCCAGAGGCGTGAGCCAATTACTGAAGAATTGAAATTAATCCCGGACCATCAATTCAGAATCAGAAAAAGACATTCACCATCGAAATAAGTACTTGGGGTAGCAGACATCATCAACAAAAGCATTTTTAAACGACACACAGACCCTTGATAAAGGGGAATTCCGAAAAAAAGATATTTTAATGTCCAATATGGACAAGAATCAACAAACCTATTAAACCAAGCTTTCCCTAGGAGAGCATTCTAAGCCTAATGCTTTACCTATTGTTTACAGAAAATTTTCCTACGAATAAACATTCTACTGCAACAACTTTTGATCGCGATATGATAAAGGATGAATACAACAAAATTAGAGCACCAAATATTGGAATACAGCAGTTTATTACCTGCCTACCTAAACAAACTATCCAGTCAGTGCAAAAATATCACTTTTACAGGCAAACTTATCTAGAAGTGTCAGTTGTGTCCGATGCCGTTAAATGAAGTGGAACGCCGCGAATTAATTTTGCTTGTTCAAAAGATGAATGTTTATAATTCTGTCACTAAAACAGTTTTTAGTGAACAATTTCCAGTAGAAAGGAAACCACAAAGTAGAGGTGAACATAGAATGACAGATCAGAAGATGGAACAGAACGTGTTACAGATTTTTAGTCTTTTGTGCAAAAACTAAAAGCTAGAGCCGGTTTCAAAAGTATTAGGGCTGAAACAGCCCCTGATTGAGATGTAAAACAAGATGAAGCAGCACAGTTCCGTTCCCGTAAGTTGTACGAAAATCTACTGACGCGATATCAGTGCATGGCGATGGGTGGTAAGACATATTATTTCGCTAACTTCAATTATATTGCTAGGCTCTTGGAAAGATGTTCCAGACGACTGACAAAATTGTAAAGCGAAATTCCCAAAGAAATTCCTTGTTTGGCAAGTCATATACAGTTGCGGTTTGAACAGCAGAGTTTTAATCAACTGGGCCTATCAACTCGGATATCTATCGAAAAGAGTGTTTACAAAAAGTCTTTTACCATTCCTGCAGCATATGTTGTTAAACCGCTTTTTTGGCCAAATCTTGCGACGTGGCACTACTCTAAAGCAACTGAAGAATGGTACACTACTAATGGTGTGGAATATGTACCAAAACAAGTAAATCTACCAAATAGTCCAGAACGCAGGCTCCTTGAGCAATGTTCGTCGATAGTGGAGGAAATATTGAAGAATACCGATATAATAGCCTAAACCACCGAACAGTTCCGATCTAAGAGTCTCTGAGCATCGCAGAAAATTCAAAAATGCAAGGTAGATTCAAACTTTGCTAAGTTTATTGTAATTTTCTGTCCTTGGTTTCGAAATGAGCCAAAATTTTTCAAGTTACTTGCAAATCGCGCATATTTTGTAATATTTAGCTTCCACTTTTTAGGATATAAATTTAAATATGGATTTGTAGCCTTTCATGAGTTGTTCCTTGATTCTAGATACCATGTCTGGTTTTTCAAAAACTCATAAATTTTTTAATTCTTAACTGTTTATCACATTTATTATACAAAATTTTCAAAAAATTTTATTTTTTTAACTTGTTTTCATACTTGTCATGGAAACTCGCTATATTACCGGGGAAATTCATAAAATATTTAAGAATATTAACGAAATGGCTATAAATTCCACAATGTTGTAAATAAGATGACAAACTATATATTTTTGGAAAGCTCAAAAAATAAACAATTTTTTGGTGACATAACCAACTATTGTACTTATTTAAAAAAATAAAAGTCTCTCTTACATCTCGGAACTCTTAAGAAGTAAAAAATAATTTTAATCGGATTTCCCGTAAGAATCTGGGTCAAAAATGTTCTTACAGATTTAAAAACTTTCATAAACAACGAAGTTATGACACTTTCTAGAAATAGACCAAAAATTAATTGTCTTGTATCTTTAAAACTGTTAGAGATATCGGGATAGAGTTTACGCCAATAGATTTCTCTTTCAAAACGGACCCATGAACTAGTTTTTTCTAATTCCTACGAAAATAGGTGTAACCCTATGATCCCATCGAATCTGAGACAACCTGTACACGGTAACATTTAAAAATAAAACAAAAATTAAAAGAAATATTTCTGCTGCTATAAAAAGCAAAATGCAAAGAAAATTAAAGTCCAAAGGGTGTGATTACTGAACATAATGTAACTGTAATAATAATGAAAGTGATAAATGTTTAGTATTAACAAAAACATAAAGAAGTATAACACACAGATGCTAACTGATTCTTCAAATGTTTTAACAATGCTGACACTGAAACAGCTACTGAAATTTTGCTAACTACTAAACTGCCTTTTATATTGTAGTATTGCGAAGTATTTTTCGCCATGTGCATGTAAACAAAAACGTTAGATAATCTTAGAACCCCATATATTTCAAAATGAAACATAAAAATTTCCCATAGATTCTGGGGCCAAACCTGGGTCGCCCCGGCACTACAACCCGCGAGTTTCCTGCATCGGCTAACTAATGTGATGTCGAAGTTTGCCTTTTTCCAACGTGATTTAAAACTTTTTACGGCGCTTCGGCGACGGGCGTGATGCATCGGCAATCCCGAAAAAAACCGCGCGCGCTCGATTGATGAAAAGCTGGGGAATTTGCTGCTGCAGGGAATTCTGCAGCGCTTGTCTTGATAAATGGGAGATATCAAAACCTCGCTCCCGCAGGAAATAATAATGATCAATAAATAACGTATACTTGCAGCGGGATGAGGTCGCGGAGGTCGCCGAAGCACTTGCTGTAAAACTAGACCCAGCGGAATTTAAATCCTCGGCCAATATTGATTTTATCGGGTACAGCAAGATGCAAGCGACAGGAAATAAAGTTGCTTTAACATCTTTCTTATTTGATGTAATATTGAGTATAAGGTAAAAATACAAACAATAATATTTATTTTTATTACAAATTAAAGTACGAGAGTTGAGCAAAACCATACGTTTAGAATTTAATTGAATGGTTGGCAATACTGATATTGCTAATAATTAAAATGCTACACAAATATGCAATTAATAATAATGATAATAATGGTAAGGCCCTAACACTCCGCATAGGAGCATGCCCTGCAAACTGAGAGATTGAGGCTATCATATGTTTGCTCTTTCTGCCCGGTCGTCGCGCACCATCTCTGATGCGGGGCGATGTGGCAAGCACTGCAGCTAGACTACCGCCATCATTACCTCTTGTTCAAGTGAACTTAGATATTCAATTATTTTTAATGACTGATTAGGTCACCCTCCAGGCATCAGAAGCTCCGGGAATAGAACCGCTTGCACCACTATGTAAAAACATCTTTCAGTTGTAGGATGAGGAATTTTTTATGATAAAAATAAGTAAGTATTACTATAAATACTTACAAAAACCTAGATAGAGTTTTTACAATCTACAATAAATTTAGCAAAGAAATAATAACCGAAAATGTAAAAGAGAATGCCAAATCTGCAATATTACTTTCATAAACAAAATAAATTAAATTAACATTACAATAAAATTCAAAGAAGGAAAATATGTATATAATAAAAATTGTTAGTGCAACAAGAAAAAATACTATAACAGTGTAATAAATTAAAAATATAAGATTACAAAGTGCTATAAAAACATAAATAAGAATTAAAAAAAAAAATAAATAAAACGTATTAGTAGGGATGATTGGAGGCGCCAAATTTTGCCTTATTAACATCCTATAATTTTGATAGCTTTGACTGATTATTATTACAAGGTTTTCCAATAAGCATGATATGAATGAAATGAAATGTTAACCATGCTTAAAAAGTTATAATTGCGACTAGTTGTCATTTGTGTTTAGTATACTCTGACAATTCATCATGGCTAAATGCACGCTGCAAAAACGTTTGGTTATTTTCCAAAAATTTTATGAACACTCAACCTGCTCTCTGTGAAACGTATGGTCCACCTAATCGCTCTTCTGTGCTTGCTATTCGTCGAATTGTTGAAAAATTTGAAAGGAATTTTACTTTTCGCGATGTGAAAATAGCAACACAACTTCGAAATATCAAAAATGTAGAGAAAATTGCTGCTGTAAGAGGTATCGTTGTAGAAGTTCCAAATTATTCGATTCCTTGTCGTACTTAAGGTCTACGGCTTAGAAAAACGACAATTTGGCGTGTTTTTTAAAAAAAAAATTGGTTTATACCCTTATAAGATTGTCTTGGCCCTAGAATTGAAGCTGCTGCTTGGGCTTTAGAGCAACTTGAAACGGATCATAATTTTGGACAAAAAATTATCTTCTCAGATGAAACTTATTTCTGATTAAGTGGATATTTTAACCAACAAAATCCTTGTTTTTGGTGTAAAAACAATCCACAAGAGAGGTAAGATGGTAGCATCATTCTTTTTCCAAAACGAGGTAGGACATGCAGTTACAGTGATTAGTGAACGGTTAATCGATGTTAACAGATTTTTGTTGCAAAATGTAGATAAAATTTATTTGGAGGACATGTGGTTCCAACAAGATGGTGCCATATGTCTCAATGCTAATGCCTCTAATGACGTATTGCAAGAAAAGTTTAGTGAAAGAATAATTTCAAGAAATTCAACTATTAGTTGGTCTCCAAGAAGTTGCGATTTGACTTCTTTAGATTACTTTTGCAACGTTATCTGAAATATATAATCTATGCAAACAAACCACAAAACTTTTATGCATTAAGATTAAACATCAAACGCTGCATTTGTAGCAGACCCGAATTATTGCACAAAGTCATCGAAAATTAGGTGTATCGAATTTACTCGCGTATACAAAGTTGAGGTGGACACTTAAATGAGGTGTCATTCAAAACATAATGTAATAGGCTACTCTTTAAAATAATATAAAAAATTTGTCCGTATCTAAAATAGGTTTTATTTTATTTAATTTTAAAATCATATCGTCATAAAAAACAGAATTTTACCGTGGTAAATCAGCAGTGCTATTTTATTGTCCACTTTGCTGTAAATGGTACAATAAGTCCGATTTTTTTTTAATTGGTAAAATATTCTAGATCAAACTTGGTGTAAGATTATCGATAAGGCAGTTAAGTTCGCAAACAACTCGGTTATAGTAGTGTTTAAAACTATATGAACAATCTGGAAAAGTGATTTGATTTAATCCTAAAATATAACACTGCATCACGTACTTGTGGGAGCCATCGACTCAAGGAAGGTTATAGAGGAGACTACTTTGAAGTTAGCTGCAGAACGCAAAGCTAGAGCATCTACTCATCGTTCTGTCACAAATACGTCTTCAGTTACGCAAACGAATCAACAAAGCCACTAAGGCGTCATTTCAAAAACAACAAAGTGATTTTCCATGCAGCTACTGCAATGGAACCTCATCGTTCGCCAGTAATAGTGGCTGCTACTAATGCTTGAGTTATTCTACAAGAATCAAGAGTAAATTGTGGGAAAAGCTAAGAAGGAAAATAAGTGGCCTTTAGAAAAAGGACATAGGGACCTCCTGTTTGAAGAAATGGTGTGGTTAGCTGCTGACTTTGCACGAATAAAAAATACTGCTATCAAGAAGTATGCTAGTATAGTGTAAAATTATTTCCATAGCAAAGATTTGGCTGCGCAGCTTGCAAAAATGCGCAAAAGTACCATCTCAAGCGAGTGTCTGCGTTTTGAGCTAAGAAAATTAAGAATTTCTAAATCACTGTTGAGAAGCATGTAGATTATAATCAAAATTTGGTGCAAACGGGTGCTCAACCAACTTTTAAGTTTTATTGTTAATCAAACACAAAAATACTTTGAATTGCTTGCTGAGGACATGAACAAATTTGTAAGTGGAACAGTGCTGGAATCTTCTAGCACTCCTTCTTTGAGATATCCTTCCAGAACTAATTCTAATTATTAATTTAAACAGATGACCAAAGGAGGACAGACAACAATAAGGCTATAGCTCAAGAATCTGAACTCGACCTTGCAACTTTCTGAAATGGATTTCTTAAAAACTACCTGCATAATAGATATTCAATTTTATTAACCGAAGATGATTTAAAATCAGATTTGTATGCAGATATGAACTCCAATATGATTAATATAAATAAGAGTATGTCTAGGAATAGCAGGAAGCTGAAAGAAAACCCAAATAGACCTTAGCGATTCCGTATTAGCCAGCATTAAAATCATATTGGGCACCATGGAAGACTATGTCCTTCAGCGTGTGCTGGAAGATGAAGATGTTGTTAGTGCCAAAGAAGAGGATTGCACGAGTGTTGCAACAACTGCATGATGTTGTGTCCGGTGACCATATGGAAATTGCAAAACTTTGGAAAAGGTTTGCGGGCGATTTTACTGGGGAATTGTAAAGATAATGTTAAAGATTGGTGCCCAAAATGTACGGTATAGACTACGAGCCAGGGCTCGCAGAAGAAGCCAAAGGCACCAATTAGATAGTATAACGTCGAAGTCGCTTCTACAAAATTGCCATTGACAGAACTAGTCCGTTCCCCACAAGTGACAGGAAATAAATTTATTCTGGTCGCGATGGATTATTTCCGCAAATGAGTGGGTGCTTATGGGTTCAAATCAAGAAGCCACAATCATCGCGGGGGTGTTGGTGAAAAAACTGATTAGCAGATTTGGAGTGTCACTAGAGCTACATTCAGACCAAGGTTAAAATTTCGAATCAACGGTATTTAAGAAAGTATGCAAACTACTAGGCATCAGAAACATCAGGACGATTCCGTTATACCCCCAATCAGATGGAATAGTGGAGCGCATCACCTGCAAAACGGGGAAGTACCTTTCAAAATTCGTTTCTGACCATCAACGAGACTGGGACTAATATTTTCATTTGTTTCTATTGGCATACTGTTTGTCTGTCCATGAGTCAACTGGTCAAACAGCATCCAATGTTCTTTTATTAGAGAACTAAAGTTACTCTGTGACAGTCTGTGGAAGTAAACCTGAAGAAAACATACTCGGAGGAGACTACGCCAGTGACCCGAGGAAAAAAATTATATAAATACACAACAACGTGCGATACAACATAAACATCGCGCATGCATCACGACTGCAGGAATATCTACTACCTTGCGACAGGAATCTTCACAGGACAAACTTACATATCGCGCATTGTGGAAAACGTAAACGAAGCTACGCAGTCATCTGTTGAATAAAAATATTTAGGATCTGGTAATACCAAAACTTGCTAGCAGATTAGACGGCCTCAACTGGAGGATAGTTAGGAACATGATAGAAGAGTTGTTCTGAGGTTCTAGCATTGACGTCCTAGTTTGACCGTGAACTGTGACTTCTACCTGACGTCTCAAGGCAACAAAGTTCAAGATTGCAAGTATCTTCATGACTCATCCAAACGGCAGGAAATAATGATTCGGGACGAATTATCCTTAAATATGGGGCTAGTGCGGCTGATTGGCATCTGTATTGCATCACGCTAACACCCCCCCCCCCTCACCGGACCTCCTTTGAATGCAGATGCCCGGATTCGTAAATCTTCCCCGGCTATTCGGGTATATCGGGGAAATAGAAACAATTAGCACGAGGCAGATTCAAATTTCAGACGTCGATTCCGGTTTTAAGTGGAGCAAGCGGGCGAATCTAGGCGGAAGCTATGTTCATATAAATAACGCGTAGTGAATTGTATACAGTGTGTGTGCACATAAATTTGTATATTTGGAAGTACAATAGATAAGTAAATTAGTAAGTTTTATTCATCACTGCCAAAAGCAGAAACTTTACAATAAATACTTCTAATAAAGCTGTAGTTTACATAATTTTTCTATAGCAACTTTACATCTCAAAAAATTAACGTTATTTAGCAAGATTTAAATGAAAGATAAATTATTTCTGTGTGTATCTATACTTTCTTATTATCTAAACCACCATACTTTTGTATACATATAACAAAAAATCAACCCCAAAATTTTAAATGTTAATATCTACATTACTGCAGCAGATTAGCATAAGTATTATTTCTCAGAACTACATTATTTCGTAATGTTTGGATTTCGTAAAATGCCTAAAAAAGTAATTAAGAGACGAAGGCATTATTACTTAATTACACGAAACATTCTTTGACGTAATTAATTTAAATTTTGAATAATTCATAAGCGGTTCCGTAAAAACTTCATTTCAAGTTGTATTAGTACCTGAAGTATACATCCTAAATAAATTTGCGTGTATATTATCACCAACGTGTTTTTAGAAAACCCACATGTTTATGTAATGAAAACATTCTTAGGAAAACATAAAAAAATCCACGTATCTAAACTGACTATCTTATTCAACCTATGACTATTAGTTGCCTTATTATATTTTAAATAAATTACATAATAGTCGCGTTTAGAAATTAGAACAGCAAAAAATAAAAGTCAAAAATATTATAAATTGTAACAAAAAATTATGTTTAGCAATTGTATTAGTTATTGAGTCTGTAAAATTATAATATACTTTTGCTTATAAGAGGACTAGTAACAATAAAAAGGCAAGTATGTAGATAATGCTAGGTAACAAAAAATTCCGATGACAAATTGCAGCTTATTAACTCACTCACCCTGCTTAGCATTACAATAGTTTTAATGATTTTTTTAAAGTATTATATAACTGATCTCTATCAGAAGATCACATGTTATAAAAGATTATCAAAAAAATTACAATACCAATTGTATCAAAACCACCAATGAAAACTGGACACAAGGCGAAGACGAAAAGACAAACGTACTAGCAGAACTTCTAGCAAATGTATATACACTAATTTCAGATAGTAATATTGAACATAAAGAAATTAAAAACTAAAATCACTACCCATTAAGCACTTTTCGCCGGCTAAAGTTCATCAGAAAATAAATCTTGTATTATTAATAACAATTTCTAATCCCATGAAATGGAAATTCTCATAAATCAGCATGATTGTGAAACCTAGAAAACTACTCAGAAAAAAGCATCTCATCGATCAGTAAGCTTACTATTCCTAATGTTGAAAACTAGGGGTTGCCCGCGTACTAAACTAACAGTTTTTCACCCGCCTTTCCTTAAATGTGGAAACGTATAAATTTTCAACTAGATTGGCTTTTTCCCTAAATGGGGAACGTGAAACAATTTAATTTGCAATCGAACCTCCGTTCGGCGGAAGCAAACCAAATGGCCGTAGAATACGTGCTTTTGTGTTCGGCAATGATTGCGTGTGCGTTCCCAATTCGCAAGCCGCGCCATTGTGTTGTGCGAACCAAAAAAATGTGTACCCAGCTGAACTCCTCAAATATTTAATACGCGTTTCTTCTCAAAACCAGCGGCCCAATGCACCGCGGATCGGAGTGAGAGCAGCTCCGACGTGCGTGCATGAATGCACGGATCTCCCCTTGTAAATTAAGAGCCAAGGCCACGCCACATTTCTTTGTTTACTTTCTATTTAAATGCATAGATAGATATTCGAAAAACTTTTTCTTGTTCGAATAAAGAAAATAGTATCTATAAGTGAACTAATCGCAAAACATCAATTCGACTTCTTACAAAGCACTTTACGGTACAACAATGTCACGAAACAGTAAATACTATTAAAATCAAAGATAGTATTGAAATGAAGAAAGTCTGCGATGCAGTTTTCCATATATACATCAGAAATTCAACAGTCTGGTATCAAGAGTTATTATTTAAAATTGAGATACATCTGACCAGTCAAATATACCTAATCCTAAAATCATATCTTAGTGAATTATATTTCCATGTTAAGGTTAACAATGCATTACCCAGGTACCTTCTTGTCAAGTGCGGCGTATCTCAAGGCAGTGTCTTCAAACCATTTCTGTATCTAATCTTCACATACGATACACCTACCACAGAAAAGACTTCAATGGTTACATTTGCTGACGCAAAATCCCATCAGATTAGAAAATTATCTAGGTGTCTTATATAAATAAAAACCAAACCTAACTAGTTATTTTCGAAAAAGTCAAAATTGTATCTATAAAATAAGTTAATAATGTGCAAAATATTCCTCAAACCGACTTGAGCTTACGAAATTGAGTTATTACCAACCAATCCAAGAAAAGAATCAGTTAGAAAGTGAACTCTATAAGCATGACCATTAAAAACATTCTCTATAAACGTCCTAATTGGCACAGGTAATTGTAGTAATCCAAAAGGACTAATTTAATGCACTGATTCCTATTCAGATTTGCTTCATTTTTAATTACTTCCATACTAGTAATACAACATGTCAATTCGTTAACTTTTAAGTTATCGTATTTCGGGCAGACAGATACACAAACAAAATTTACATTGTTATCAACAACCCTGGCGTATTAAAGCGCATTTGAACCGTTTAGATAAAAAGGTACACTTCGTGGTGAGGTCCCTTTTTCACTAATTATCAATGGATTATTTAGTAATTATTTATAAAGGTTAGACTCGGTCATTAAACAGTATTGACCCTTGTGAAAAATAAAATCCACATCTGAAAAATTGAGACATGATATACAGAAAGAACGATAGTTTATAGGAGCTGGTCTGTAATTGAACACTTGCAGCTTATTGGTGTTATTGACAAGATCTAGACACGAGCTTGAAATAAAGCGCTAATCAAATGACTCGTCATCAAGTATTATAGCGTCAAAATAGTTTTAGATAGAAACCCACTGGAGTAATTGTTAAAATGATTGTGGTATCATATTAGTTGTGTGATAGGTGCAGAAGAAATTACTAGTGCATTGAAACGTTTTCACAATCATTTGCATTTGGTTATGTGGCACAAACAATTCATCTTGCATCTTGTATGTCAATGCTCGTTGTCATGTGGTTCTACCACTATCGATTTCTTATAAACAGGAATTTTGATAAATTAAATTTTTTTAACTATAAACGCAAAAAGAAAGAAAAAATTGTACAGAAACTACATTATTGTAGATTGATCATATTGTTGCTAATAGGTTAATTTGTATATTGCGGTAGGAGTAATCAATTTCTTAACTAAAATTTAACAGAGCACACATAAATAAGAAGAGATCGGCCGAAGAATTGTATGTAATAATGTACATAAATAAGTAAATACATTCTTTAAAAATCTAATTAGTGCTTTCTTAATAAACGTTAACAGCAGCTATTTAAAGATTTTAACCCGCCATAATTTATTTAGGACACTAATGATTACTTTAAAATGTATACTTGGAGTGATTTCATGTTTAAATTTTATTCTCGCTTAATATTTCACTGAGAGCAATTTTTTGTAAAAAAATAATTTCGTTCTTGTGTTTTTTTTTTGAAACAGCAGCTCAAGCTGTTATATCATAAATTATTATACAATTTGGTTCTTGGGTGTTTTGTAAACTCACATGAGTATTATGTTTATGTTTACATCGATTAAATTATTACAGTTGGTTTGCCTATTGTGTGGTGTTAATTTCAGTTTTTTCTCATATTGTACCAATGTACGTATAACTGCCAATCACTGCTGAATGATTATTAACTGCATGATCTCGAGAACGAAGAAAAGAAGATAAAATGGGACATACTAGGTCTCGCCTAAATACGAAGAAAAGAGGAAGGGGCTATTGTTCTGCAGTCTGGTAACACCCTGTATTATAAAGGTCATGAAACTGAAAGCCAGAAAGGCATGGGTTTTCTAGTAAGCAAGAGAATAAAACCGAACGTTAAAATGTTTAAAGGAATATCAGAACGTGTTGCATATATAACAATAGAAACAAGAAAACAAAAAAATGAAAATAATTCAAATATACGCTCCTACATCCACCTACGATGACGAAGATGCCGAACTATTCTATGAAGATGTAATCAGAGCACGAAACGAAAACAAATGCAAACACGGCTTTATCATGGGCGATTTTAATGCGATACTAGGACAACAACAAACAGAAGAAGAAATGTATGTAGGGAAATATGGGCTGGGACAAAGAAATCACAGAGGACATATGTTGATAAATTTCCTAGAATACCAACGACTATACGCGATGAACACCTTCTTCAATAAGAAACAAGAACGCAAATGGACCTGGATAAGGCCGGATGGCAGAACAAAAAATGAAATAGACTATATACTGTCGTCATCGAGAGAACTTATCCAAGATATCACCACCTTAAATGCGTTTCACACTGACAGTGACCACCGAATAGTTCTATCCAAAATCACTATAACAACAAAGAGAAACAAATATAAACCAAAACAAAGAATAGCAATAGATACAGAACCCCTTAGGCAGAAGAACCAAATGGACAGAGAAAATTTAAAAATCTCAATAACCCACATAGAGAAAACAGATGAAACAGAAGATGGATTGAACAAAGCGGCAAAACAAATAAGCAATATCATAAAAGAAGCAGCTCTGAAAGTAGTAAAGAAAACACCTAAACAAAAAAGCAAAATAACACCAGAAACAAAAATAATGATTGAAAAACGGAGATCACTATATAGAGAAGGAAAATATGCTACAAATTAATACAGAGAAATAAGAAAACAAACGAGGAAGATGATACGGAAAGATCTAGATAAACACTTTGAAGATATGACACAAACCATCATCGAACAAAATAAAAACCTGAAATGTTTAAAAAGAAACCTAGGCAGGCATAAAATAACAACATTGAAAGACAAAACTGGAAGAGAGGAAAGAGACAAAGATAGAATGTTGAACATTGCTGAAGAATACTATAAGACCTTGTATGCATCACAAATTAAAAAACCCGAAGAACAGGTGGAGATGAAAGTAATGAATATTGGCTCGGAAGACATCCCTGAAATCGCGGAAGAGGAGATAAGCTATGCCTTGAAGTCAATGAAGAACAACAAAGTGCCGGGAGAAGATGAAATACTGGTAGAAATACTAAAAGAAGGGCAAGAAATATTAATACCTAATTTAAAACAGCTCTTTAACATCTGCCTTAAAGAAAGAACAATAGCAAAGGACTGGACGAATGCAGTAGTGGTAATTCTATTCAAAAAAGGAGATAGATCACTAATTCAGAACTACAGACCGATAAGTCTCCTGTCTCAAATGTACAAGCTACTAATCAAAATAATAACAAACAGAATTACGAACAAGCTAGATGACTATCAACCCGTGGAGCAAGCTGCATTTAGAAAAGGCTCTGGTACTTGTGATCACCTCCTAACAATGAAGGTACTAATAGAAAAGAGCATTGACTACGAAAAGGCATTCGACTCTATCGAGCATTGGGCAATTATGAAAGAGCTAGACTGCGCCCGCATTGATCATAGATACAAAGAGTTACTCAACAGCATCTACAACCAAGCCAAATCAAAAATTAAATTACATGAGTATACAGATGCAATACCTATCAATAGAGGCATCCGAGAAGGGCATACCATATCACCCAAACTTTTTACAATGGCACTAGAGGGAGGGTTCAAGAAAATGGAATGGTCCAACAAGGGAGTTAATATCAATGGAGAGAAGCTCAACCAACTCAGATTTGCGAACGACATAGTCTTAATCGCAGACAATACAGAAGACCTACAAGAATTGATAACACAACTGGAACAAGCATCGAGAAACATAGGACTTATAATGAATTTGGACAAAACCAAAATAATGTGTACACAAGAAACTCATATAACAGTAAACAACACGGTTATAGACAATGTACATCAATATATATACCTTGGCTAAATCATATCAATGAGCAAAGAAAATAAGGACCAAGAGGTGGAAAGAAGAAGGCGTTTAGGTTGGGCAGCATTTAGTAAGCTATAGAAGATCTTACAGAACAAAAAAATCCCCCAATATATAAAATCACGAATATTCGACCAATGCGTACTCCCTATATTAACGTATGGTGCACAAACATGGACGCTTACTAAACATATAGTCACAAAGCTGGGAGTTACACAGAGAGCCATGGAGAGGTCGATGATTGGTATCACCCTTAGAGATAGGAAAAGGAATAGCTGGATACGACAAAGAACCAAAATTACAGACATAATAAACAGAATTACACAATTGAAATGGAGCTTTGCAGTTCATGTGGCACGATTAACGGATAATAGGTGGAACGCTGTATTTATACGCTGGAGACTATGGACAGGAGTAAGAAATAGAGGAAGACCAAGTGCACGCTGGTACGACGATATCATGAAGGTTGCAGAATTGAGATGGACGGACACAGCACAGAATAGAGAGAGTTGGAGAATCAAAGGGGAGGCCTATGCTCAATATTGGGCGCCACAAGGCTGAAAAGAAGACGAAGTAATAATGACAATAACAAGTACAGCCTAAAAACAAATAACAACTGGAAGAAATTACTATAATTATTTAAGTGAGTTAGTTGATGTTAAGCATTTGATATAATATTTAAAAAAAAAATCAACTTATCTAATGTGGTAGAATCAGTAAAAAGAGAAATGTACCCTATTGTTATGCCTTAAAAGTATGTTAAAGTTTATAAACTACATCACATATTATTTGCAAACATTTTATTACAGTCGGGTATTAAACATGCATTTTGTATAAACTAGCTGAAGCTTACCGTTTGGTTAGTCGGTTATTTTAGTTGTTTGAAGTGTTTGAATCCTTACCCCTAATCTCTTAAATGTTGCTTTCAAAACTTTTAAATAAAGACCTATTTGTCTTGAAGGATGCTTCTGTTGTCATGTATACATTGACAACAATTTTTGAACGTTAAAAGTTTTGCGGCGATCACTGGTCCCTGAGCGCGCTGAGGGCATTGGGGTGGTACGGCGGAGCCAAGTGATGTCTAGACGGCTTATTGGCCTGTCCCCTTTTTGTCGCAAGGCGAGCGAAGACCTTAGGGCTACACGTCGAAACTGCACTGAACTTCCGGATCTCGTCGAATGCGCCTTGATCAGGTAGAGAGGTAAATGTGTTACAAAAATAAAGAATTTTCTTCATAAACGGAAGACTACTATATGTTTCCACGGGTTTTTGTTTTATCCATAACTATACTTACATTGCCGAAATTATATAACCAAAATTTCGAAGGCATTTTTGAATGATTTAAATAGATAAGAGAATAAATAAGGACTTAAGGAACATCATCCAAGTCTAAATCTAATTAAACATGCATTAATTATTGAATTGTCCAATACACATATTGCTAGCATCTTTTTAAAGAAAAATAGTTAACTTAAAGTCCGTAAACATATTTCATAACTAATTGCCCCTTTGTTCGGTTTTATAATGTATTATATTTAATTTTAAGATCATGAGTATTGCAGTCTTGTACTCGGGCGCGTTATAAACAATTATTAATTTTTAACATGTAAAAGCGCAATTGTTTCATTTAGTTAACATAATTCTATAATAGTTTTCCATTAGCAACAATAAAAAATTGTGGCGATATTAAAACAAGTTGTATACAAGCGGGGTGTGGAGCAATAGAATTAAATAATCGCTTCTCATTCACTCTGTCTGCGTTTGAACTTCAATTTATTTAGCTAAAAAATGAATAAAATAAAAATTGTACCAAGACAAAGCAAAATAAAGATAAGAAACACAAAAACAGTTTGGTGAAACAAGTTAAAATAGTACTTATAAGTTTTTTTTTTTATTTACTCATTTGCTAATTTACAATCTACTCCTATAACTAACAGAGTAATGAGTAAATATCAGGCAAGGTTCATGGCAAGCGTTGGGTACCGTCCCTTGACGGTTCTCCACTTTCTCCTAGTTAACTAGGTCTTCTGGCCATTGTCTTTTAAGTCTTCTTTCAATTTGTGGTTGGGTGTATAGTTCACTTATGAGTTGGTTGCTGTGGTTGGTGCTGCGTTGTTTGGATTTGTTGGCGTGGTGGTTGATCATTTCTTTTATAAAGGATATTCCAAAATCGTTGTGGAGGGTTTGATTGGACACGTACCAGGGAGCGTCGGCCATCATGCGAAGTGTCTTCGACTGAAAGGTTTGTAGGATTTTTGTGTTGGAGGGCTTACTGCATCCCCACAGTTCGATACCGTAGGTCCAGACTGGTGTTAGAATTATTTTGTAGATGATTAGTTTGTTCTCCAGATATAGTTGAGATTTCCTGCCTAGTAGCCAGTTCATTTTCTTCACTTTTAGGTCCAATTGTGTCCTTTTTGCCTTAATATGCTCTTTCCATGTGAGTCTCTGGTCTAAATGTAGGCCCAAATATTTGACTGTGGCTTTCTGTGGGATCAGTGTTATTTATGTTAACTTGTGGACAGTTGCTTCGTTTTGTGGTGAACGTGATCTGGGCGGACTTTTCGGTGTTGACCTGGATCTTCCATCGTTTTAGCCAGTCTTGTAGTTCGTTTAGGTGATCTTGCAGTTTATTAGAAGCTCTTGCTGGATCGATATCGGACGACAAGATTGCTGTGTCGTCAGCAAATGTGGCCATCATAGTGCTCTCTGTGACGGGAATGTCAGCAGTGTATATTAAGTAGAGTAGTGGCCCAAGGACGCTGCCTTGCGGCACTCCAGCTTTAATTGGGTGGTAGTCGGAGAGTGAGTTGTTTACTTTTACTTGGTAAGATCTTTCATTAAGGTAAGATTTTAGGAGTAGGTATATGGGACTGGGAAAATGCCTTTTTAATTTATATAATAAACCTTATCAAAGGCCTGCTGTACGTCAAGGAACACCGCAGCACACATCTTCTTCTCTTCAAGACTTTCTTTGATTTTGTTCACAATTCGGTGGCATTGCTGTGTTGTGGAATACTTTTGTCTGAATCCAAATTGGTGTTCAGGGATTATGTCGTCTGTGAGTGTTGATTGGGTTATTCTGTCGAGAAGAAATTTTTCAAATATTTTTGACATTTGTGGCAGCAGGCTTATTGGACGGTACGATGAAGGTTCGGTAGGTGGTTTACCTGGTTTTACAATCATAATTATTTGCGCGTGTTTCCACTGAACTGGGAAATAGCATAATCGAAGGATGCTGTTGAATATGGTAGTTAATAGCACGATTACCTTTCTTGGTAGATGTTTTAAGATCTCCCCGACTATGAGGTCATACCCAGAAATCTTGTACGAATTTGTATTGTTGATTTGTTTTCGAATTTCTGCTGGTGTAAAAGGCTTAACGAGCAGTGATAGTTGACAGGGAGCGTTAATATAGTCTTCAATTTCTTTATCTTGGTTGTCATTGTCTGAGACTGGAGAGAACACTTTTGAAAGATGATCCGCGAATACATTGCTCTTTTCTATGTCTGACTGCGCCCAGTTTCGATCAGGTTTTCTTATGGGTGGGGTTTGTATTACTGGCCTCTTAATTCTTTTTGTTGCTTTCCACAACGAATGGTCTTCGGGGGATAGATTCGTGATGTAGTGTTTGAAGGTGTCGTTGCGGGCTTGGTTTAAAACAGAGTGGAGTTGGTGTGTTATCTTGTTAAGGTCAGTTTTGTCTTGAGGGTTTCTTGACCTTTGCCATTTCCCACGTGCTCTTCTTCTTTTTGTGATCAATTTTTAATATGAAGAGGAATATTATCATTTTCCTGGTTTGCTTTGTTCCTTAGAGGAGTGGCTTTCCATGCTGCGGTTTGTATTGTATTCGTTAAATGCTGTACCACCTCTTCGATTTCGATTGCTCTTTGATACGATGATCCAGTCTGATTTCTTCATTTATTAAGTTTTGGAACATTTGCCAATTGGTATCTTTTGTGCACAAGGTAGGCATTGGCTCTCTGTAGATAACATTGGTACTGAGGGTTAATATTATGGCGCTATGGTCATGGCATAGATCTAAACTAGACTTAATATCAATGTAAGTATTTGATATGCCTTTTAATATAGCGAAATCAAGTAGGTCCGGAATTTTATTCCTGTCCGTGGGCCAGTAGGTTGGCTCTCCCGTAGAAATATAAGTTAGGTTGTTTAGTTGTATTGAACGGAACAGATTGCGACATTTAGGTGTGATTAATCTGGACCCCCATGTTGTATGTTTGAAGTTCCAGTCTCCTATTGCTATAAATTGTGTTCCAAGATAGTTGAAAAACTCATTATATTCTTCTGTCGTGATATTGTGTCGTGGCGGGGAGTAAACAGCCGCAATAGCAGTTGGTCTAGGAAGTGATTCTAGTTTTAATAACGTCGCTTGGATTTTGGCTGTTTTAAAGGGTTGGAGGACATAGTGGTTAATAGTCGATCTAATTATGATGGCTGAGCCTGCATGCGCCGTACCGTCAGGGTGATGAGTATAGTAAATGGTGTAGTATGGGATTCTGATAAACGTTCTTTCAGTTGAGTGGCTTTCAGAGATTAGGAGAATATCAATTTTATTGTAGTTTAAATATAGGGTGATTTCTGGAACTTGATTTTATAGCCCGTTTGCATTCCAGGCAGCTATTCGAATTGAGGAGGTCATTGTTTGGTCAAATTGCTTATGACCGTGGTAAGCATGGTGAGAATCATGCTGTTTTGGTTTAGTAGCTGGTTGAATAGGTTTTTAAATTCGTATAAAAAGTTTTGCATTGGTTTAGTAAGGTTGTCATTATTATTATTATTTTTATTTTGATTACTTGTTGCTCCTGCGGCTACATTGGCATAACTACCTCTAGTTTGAGGAGGATGTTGTGTTATCTGTTGAAAAGCTGGATTTGTACTTGAATGTAATTCGAGGATTGGTTTATTTGTGAGGTTTGGATTGTGTTTATTTCTGGACTTTAATAGATCTCTGTAAGTTGTGCAGCCCTTGTAGTTGGCAGGGTGCCCTCCGCCACATAGTGCACAGGTAGCCGGGGTGTCTTTGGTTTTATTACAGCTTTTTGAATCGTGTGGTTTGCCGCATTTAACGCAATTGTATGCTTTCAAACAATACGATTTGGAGTGTCCATAGGCCTGGCATCGGGTGCATTGTATTATAGTGTTTTTATGTTTTGGTGGTTCAACTCTTATTTTTGTATTTTGTAGGAATTCTATGTTATAAATTTCTTTATTATTACTTTGCGGACTTATATCGACGAAAAATAGTGGTAGCGGATTTTTTGTTACTCTGTGCCGTGCGTTGATGATATTTCTGACTTTATGTCCTTTTTCAGTTAGTTCTGTTGTTATATCTTCTAACGGGATTGAATGATGAAGACCGCGTATGACAACTCTATAGGCCCTGTCTTGTTTTAGTTGGTAAGTATGATATACTATTTTTTCGTCCTTCATGTGCTGGATTAATTTTCTGTAGGTGTCGGGTGTCCGTGCATTTATTTTTACTGTATTATCTGGGAAGGTTTTAGTGTAGTAAGTTTCGTTATTTGTGACAAGGGATAGATTTCGGTCATAGCTTTGTAGTTGGTAACTCCATAAATGTAAATTGGTTGTGGTTTCGGGTCTTGCGGCTGAGTATTGTTCTTCATATTGTTCGAATTGTTAGTATGAGTTTGAATGGTACTAGTATCTGCTTCGGCGAGTGATTGAAATATGTTTGTTGTTATAGTTTGAGAGGGATTTACGGAGACTGTTTGGATCTTGAACCTTTTTCTCTTGTTTGTGACGTTTTGCCAGGGATGAGAGTTTGTAATTTCAGAGTCATTCTCCATTTGTTCGTCTTCGCTGGTCGTGCAATCGAAAGTTTCTTGCGTTGATTTTGTGTCGTTGTAGTTATTATTTGGCGGCATTAAAGGCTGTATGTTATTTAAAGGAGCGAGGTTAATAGGAAGTGGTGGGAATTGTTCTGTTGTTACTTGATTTTGGTAAAATTGTGGAAGTTGCATATTTATAGCTGCTGGATTAAATTGGTAATTGTGTGCATGCGGCATTTGTGTTGGTATTTGATTTTGAAGTAATGTAGGTGGCTGCATAAGGGTGTAATTATACATATTGGTGTTTAAACCGGGCCCATTCCCGGTTGGGAACATCTTTGCGAGGTATAATGTGTTTTAAAAATTATAAATTCTTACGGTTTTTAAAGGTGAACCAGTTGTTTATCACTTGAGTTAAACGTTGATTGCAGCGGCCTTGCGGCCTTCACACTTATAGGTTATCACAGCACTTGATATTTCGAGCGTTGAGGCACAACCTTATTCACCGAAACCCAAATGCGAACTATACTTATAAGTTATTAGATGTCAAAAATAACTTAACAGTTGGAAAATTTTTTATATTCAACAGAAATGTTTTGAAATTTTTTCTGAATTCTTAAAACTACTACTTAAACTTTATATAACGCTAAAAATATAAATTTCAAATTTACATCTTAATTTATAAATATAAATTATTTTTAAATATTATTATACAACAGAAAAGTGTTTACAAATAAAAATAAAGATTGACTTCTGTTTTAACGGTCACGCAGTGATCGAGTATTCAATATTGCACAATTTCCACATAATTTCGCTGCCAATAGATAGTCGATTAGAGCATGTTATATGGCAGGGTTCGGCGAGTTCAAAGAGCTCATGTATGAACGGACGATTAGCGTCCTGTAGGATGGCGACTATTCTAAATAAGACTCAATTTCTAATGCTTTGTCCCTGCTTTTGTGTTAACGATTCCTCTAAAAACTACTGTATCTACTTTTTGAAAAATTATTCAGTTAGAGCATTTCAGGTTCCTTACAGAAACGTGACTATCAGCTACTGATTCGCAGAAATCCTCAAAAACTCACCGTTCTGTAACCATAAGAGAATTCTGTAATGTAGGTTTCTATTTCTACTGCCATCTATAGAGCGTCGAATCAATGTGCTGGTTTCTGCAAACCCGGGTTTGCAGCCAAGCTAAGCTCACTAGTAAACCAATTCCCTGCACATTCTGAAAATCAATGACTGTTGCAACCTACAACCGCTACAGAAGCTGCAGGGTACATGAGGGTGAATACCGCTCGAATGTGTAAATTTTGCTGCTAATGTATGCGCATATATAAAACTCAACGACGTCCGACTTGCCTCTTAAAAGCAGATTTATGTGAAGACGCGGGAAATTCGCATGATTAAAGAGGAAATATGCGGATGTAGCACAATTTTTGCGCTCCGCTAGTCAGTATACAATTAATAGTGAAGATAATTATAAATACCAGAAAAACGTCGGATAATAAAAAAAAATTCTTAGTTCTAAATGTTAAGGAAAATATATTTCTTTTGTTCCCATTTTATGTGCCGAATTTAAAATTTATTAAAAAAGTCAAATTTTTCTTGTAATTTATTATCGTTTTATGTTCTGATTAATTTTGTTTAATTTATTTTTATTTAATTATTATACGCAGCTACAAGCAAGCTAACCCTCTTTCACTCTAACCGTCCTTAAGCCTTGAAGTTTATTTATTTAATAAATTTAAATTTTGAACTTAAAGCTGGAATTCCTGAAAACCCAGTTCGCTTTAACCTGTAATCCTAACACTAGAAGTAAAAGCAGCTTTAACTTTGGAGTGTTTCTTTACTGTTATTGAATGTTCTGTAAGAGAGAATCGAATGTAGTTAATCTTGCTTTTGAAATTTCAGCTGCGGATTTATAAAAAAGATGCTTAAGAAACTCATGCGACTTGGTTTCTCAAAAGAAATGTAACACGGGTTCAACTACTTTGCTCTATACAAGCAGAGATAAATTTGTACTGTCTGTATTAAAAATATCTCGCTGCCTTAATATTTATTGTGGAAGAATAGGAAAAAATAAAAGTATATAAATAATAGTCAAGGCGCTTAAAGGTCAATGCCTTAAAATCCAATTTTCACAGACAGAAAAATTTACCCAAAGCGTGTGTGCCACGTGATGTCATTAGATAGCGTAGCCGCAATGTACAGTGCAGTGCTGCGAGTGCAATTGTCGATACATTTAAAAGTGGCGAAATTTTTTTAAAACAAACAAAAAACTGCTTTGGATTTCTATACGTAGGTAGCACCGAATCGTGTAATTATAACTTGCTGGATATGGGACTTAAAGATAGCAAACGTTGTATACCGTATGTTTGAGTTAATAGCTGCAAATAGACGAACCACATCAGACTTGTCTTACGGAAATAGGTATACCATTATCTTAAAGATGACAAAGATCTGCGCACAATGGATTTTCTATACTGTCACCGCTCAGTAGAAGCAGAAAAGTGTTGGTCAACGTAAAGTTTGAGTGCCTCATCATAGCAGACAAATCGTAATCCTTGCACTAGACCCCGAAAAATGTAATTTTTCTAATTGTTTCTGTTTTTGCCGGAAGTATAACAGACACGCGTGTTTCGTATAATATCACATGTTTCGTTTTAAGATCCACTAAACTGTGAGCTTTACATGAATTGTGTCTACCTGCACACTAATCGTCTGTTTCCTATGGGTTGTAGAAGATGTCGTGGAAGTTCATTGGGATGAGCTTCAAGCTTTCCGTGGTTTTTGGATAACTGTGTTTATGTATGGAATATTGAGGTCTGTGTGTAATGTGTGCTTGGTGACATACCAGGGTGCATCTACTATGGTACGAAGGATTTTGGATTGGATTCGTTGTATTATAACTGTGTTGGACTTGCTTGCGCATCCCCAAAGTTCAATTCCATAAGTCCATATGTGTTTTATGGCGGTTTTGTATATAAGTAATTTATTGTCAGTTGATAGGTGTGAATTACGACCTATTAGCCAATTAAGTTCCATCATTTTCAATTCAATTTGTTTCCTTTTCTTTGTTATGTGTTGTTTCCAATTTAATTTCGAATCCAGATGGAGCCCCAAGTATTTCATTACTTCCTGTTGTGGTATGTTGACGTGATTAAGGTTTACGTTTGGATAATTCCCTTTCCTGAGCGTAAAGGTTATGTGTGCCGATTTTGATGCACTGACTTTTATTTTCCATTTTAACAGCCAATCCTCTATGAGGTTCAAGTACTGCTGAAGTTTTGATGCAGCAGTTATTGGATCATTCTAAGTTGCCAATATTGCAGTATCGTCCGCAAAAGTGCCCATAGTTGTATTTCGAGAAAGAGGTATGTCAGTTGTATAAATCACATAGAGAAGGGGGCCGAGGATACTGCCTTGAGGTACTCCTGATTGTACACAATATCTGTAGGAGGTTTCCCCATTTATTTTAGTTTCAAAGTCTCGTTGCTGTAAATACGATTTAAGTATGGAAAAGTACTGAATTGGAAGGGTGTTTTTGATTTTGTAGAGTAGACCTTGGTGCCAAACCTTATCGAAGGCTTGACTTACGTCTAGGAAAGCGGCTGTGCACTATGGTTTGTTTTCCATGGCCTTATTGATTTTGTGCACTAACCGATGACATTGTTGTACTGTAGAGTGAGCATGTCTAAACCCGAATTGGTGGTCTGGAATCCAGTCATCTGGATTTATGTCTTGTTCGATTCTCTTAAGTATATGCTTTTCGAGGAGCTTTGATAGAATTGGCAATAGGCTAATAGGACGGTATGATGTAACGTCCGTCGGATTTTTCATCATTATTATCTGGGCAGTTTTCAAATATTTGGGCCAGTAGTCTAGTCTTAATATAGAGTTGAATATATACATAAGTTTAACTAGTCCTTTCCGTGGAAGATCTTTAATCATCTTGGCTGTGATTAAGTCAATACCTGGTGCCTTTTTTCTTTTAGTTTTAGAATTTCGTTCTTAATTTCTTTTGGAGTAAAGAGTCTTACGTGTTCATGTGTAGGAATAGGTAAGGCTAGTTCTTGCTCTACCTCTGGAACTTGATCGTTGTTGTGTGGAGTAAATACTTTTGATAAGTGCTTCCCAAATAAGGCAGCTTTCTCTTTGTCGCTTTTGGCCCACGGCCCCGGTGGAGTGGAATTTTCACGTATAGGTGGTATCGCTAGTTTGGGTTTACTCCTATTTTTAATAGGTTTCCAGATCGAATTGTCTTGCCTGGACAGATTTGACACAAATTTTTCGAGTCAATTATTTCTCATTTCCTGAAGCTTCGTTTTCAATTTGCTACTTATCTGATTGTATTTTCTCCGGCTATCCGGCGTGTGATTTCGTTGCCAGGTAGATCTAGCTCTGCGTTTCTCTGCTACTAGTTTTTTAATTTTGCATGATATATTATTTACTATTCGGTGAGGTTCATTTCGTGGAGTAGAAAGTTTGGCAGCGTCCTGAAGTAGGTGGACGAAGTTCTCCGTCTCATTATCAATATCTTTTGGTGTTTGTAGCCATCCAGTTAGGCTTATGTTGTCGTGTATTATTTGAGTATACATATCCCAGTTTGTTTTGGAATTGTGAATTCTGGGGGTTGTTTTTCTGGTTATTACCGATGTGCTTATAGTTACTATTATAGGACTATGGTCTGAGGTGAGATCGTAGCTCGGAATTACTTCTGTATATGCTTGTGAAATTCCATTGGTTACCAAGAAGTCTAGCAGATCTGGTGTTTTGCTTGGGTCAGACGGCCAGTAAGTTGGTGTCCCAGTAGATAAAAATGAATAGTTTTCTTTCTGAATAACCTTAGCTAATTCGCGACCTTTAGTAGTCGTAAGCCTTGAACCCCATAGAGTGTTTTTACAATTGTAGTCGCCACCAGCTATAAATTTTGGTCCAAGTGTTTTAAAGAATGTTTCGAAATGTTCTTTTTGTAGTTGATGTCTGGGTGGGCAATAAACTGGAGTAATCGTTGTTTCATATGGAAGGGTTCATATTTTTATGGATGTTGCTTGTATGTGATTTTCTTCGTATTTTAGAAGTTCATAGTGGTCTATATTTTCTTTCACGAGGATTGCCGAACCCCCATGGGCAGTACCATCTGGATAGTTTGTGTGATATAGTTTGTATTTGGGAATGTTGAAATAGCTTCTAGTAGTGAAGTGCGTTTCGCTGATTAGGAAGATGTCGATTAAATTATGTTCCAAAAATAGTTTTGTTTCCAATTTGTGGCTCGGAAGGCCGTTGGCATTCAATGGGCAATCTAAGAACTTAGCCATTTTTTGTTTATTTCATTTTATTTACAAGCATAGTAATCATATTGAGTACCATGCTGTTCTGTTGTATAAGCTGATTGAGTAGGTTTTTGAATTCCTCTAGGAATTTTGTTAGTACGCTAGTTGTACTGTCTGCATTGTTTGTATTGTTGGCTGCCATTTCGGCGCAAGTTTTGTGTTGTGAGTGTGGTGTAGGTTTTAAATTTTGAGTATATGCTCTCGTGGCAATTGGTGGAATAGATGATCCATGAACGTTGTTTCTATTATTTCCTCTTATTAATATATGATAGTGCTAGCAGCCTTTATAATTGGCTGGGTGATCCCCGCCGCATAACTCACATTTTGCCGGAGTGGCCTTGGTTTTCGTGCATGTTGTGGTATTGTGGGTTCCGCCGCATTTGACGCAGACAAAGGTTTGTTACAATATATTTTGGAGTGTCTATATTGTTGGCACCTTGTACATTGAATTATATTATTTTTATTTGTTCGCGGAGGTTCTATTTCTATAATTTTGTTTTGAAGTCCTTTTATTTTGTAGACTTCTTTATTGTTTGCTGCTGGTTCCAAGTCCACGAAGAATAGATTAAGTGGCTCCTTGGTCGTTCTGTACCGTGCATTTATTATATTTCGAACTTCGTGGCCCAACTCAAGTAGTTCTCTTTTTATGTTTTCTATATCAGTTGAGTGATGGAGATATTTTATTACAACTCTATACGCTCGTTCCTCTTTCCGTTGGTGGTATATGTTGTTTTCTTTAAAGTTTCTGACGAGTTTCCTGTATGTTTCTGGTGTTCCACTGCTGATTTTCACAACATTGTTAGCTAAACTTTTTGTACAGTATTGTTCATCCTCTACTATCTCCTGAATTCGCTGTATTATTTTGTTGTAGTCTTGTACTCCGTGTATAAAGATTTGTGGAGGTTTTGATAAATTAGTAGTAGCATTGTGATTTTTATTTTTTATTTGCGGGTGCGTGATAACACTTGATATCGCACTCGCAGTGCCGTTCTCGGTACGTGTTTACGCTACGAAGCTCAAACACAAAGTTATTATACGGAGATAGGAATCAAATTAAAATTAAAATTTATAATGAAAAGTAAAATTTCCAAGAACGACCCAAGAAAATATAAATTGGAACAGGTAAAATTCGGCTGACCTTAAGCAGGGCTGCGGTCTCTGCCGTTGATAGCGCAGGCACGGGCTGGCTTGTAGATCCGTCCGTTTTCCTTCAAAGCAGGAGGGTTAGCGTACACATCTACTCATTAGCACGGTCGCAAAGCGAATATTATTACATTAGTGTCTTTGTTTATTAGCGTTTAAAAAAATGTTGGAAAGCCATGTAGTGAGTGAGTAAAAAAAGCTTAGTTTGAAATGCTCTAAGATAAAACGCTACTAGTTGTCTTTCAATAGTCGATATGTTAGAGGTCAATTATTCTATTCTGCGATATACTTGCATATTTATGTACGTTCAATTGTTTGTAGAATATATTAATCATTATCAAATTATTCCATAAACAGTAGTTTAGTATATGTTTTCGATTATTATTTATAATATATTTTTCATGTGAGTCAATTAATTTTATTGGCGTCTCATTTTTTAAACTCTTCTAATAGTCACTTACTTTTGTATGTTTCTTGACAAACTTGGCTGTTTCCAAAATTGTTCTGCTAATTGTATTTGTAAATTAACATTTTCTACATATTTTGTGAAATTCTATTAACAAATGTAGATATTTTTTTATCAATTATGCATTTTAGTACCGCTGCCCTACTATTATACATATTATAGCAAAACATAACTATTTTGCATTGCTAGCTTTCGTCTTTCCTTTTTTTTCCTTCTATAGTTGTTGGTATTTGTAGGCTTTTTTTTCAAATTCTTTTATTAATTCACATATGTTTATTTTCAAATATCTTATATTTCAATTCCTATTTTTCTTATTCTTTTTACCTTTTCTTCTTCTTTATATGATATACTTTCTTTTTATTATATGTGGTCATATGCTTATTTTAGTATTTGTTGTCAACACATCTGTTCTTGGGTTTTTAGATTAAAATGTTAGTATTACACTTTTAAATTTTATAATCTATTGTTTTTCACCTTTATTCATACTTTTTCTCTTTACTTGTTTATGTTTGTTTTTTATTTTTTAGTTAAGTAATCAAATATAAAAATTCTTTCATTTGTTATTTCTTTAAGTTTTAGTTTATGTTTCTCTTTGCCAAACTCGCATAAATAATCTGGTTTGTTACAGAGTACCATTTAGATACTTTGTCCTTGATGTAACATTGATTGTAAGTGCTTGTTTATATAATAATAGTGGTATTAAAGAAAACAAATTTATCTGTTATGGCAGTTTCACAGCATTCACCTGCCCTTATATTGTCTCGATGTCTTCGTCATTGAAACATACAACGCTATTGCTGAAATCATAAAGTACATTTACTAAATCAAATAGTTCTGTTTAGCCTATTCACTTGTTTTTAATCAATTTGGGGCTGCCTTAAAAACTGAAACTGAAATCAATAACCAGTATATATAAAATAGGGAACGTACTTTGATCATTATATAAATGCATTAAAATCTAGCCACTTTAGTGGTTAAGCCAAGGTGATTATAATCGCAAACTAGCACCCTTCAATTTCAGGTAAAATTTGCAAGCGGCAAAGGTCCTCTCATTCATCTACCTTGCAATTATAACCTCTTAAAGTGTTTAACATATTATTTAAAATAGACAGTTCCGTTTCTATGCATTATAAGTTATTGTAGAACTTGACGTTGATTATTTCAATCCAGTTCTTATTCTTGAAACTTTTCCAACCCATCACTTTATTAACTTTCGATAGCGGAACGCTATAGGCGAAAGTTAATGATTTTAACATGGTGTCTGTCTGGAGACACGATAACTTACGTTATAATCATCGGATTCACTTCAAACTTGGCATACATATCTTCTTCTTCTTCTTCTTAGCCCTCTTTACATCCAGTGGCGGATATAGGCCTCCCCTCTCATTTTCCATTCTTCTCGGTTTTGTGTCTCTCTTGCCCATTTGAGCCCGGCTGTATGCTTTAGGTCGTCTTTCCACCTGGTCTTTTTCCCAGACAGGGTCTCCATTTTTGTATCTTCTTATTCCATCGGTCGTCAGATTGCCGCATAGTATGTCCGGCCCATCTCCATTTTAGACTTGCTGTATGTTCTTTTACATCAATTACTTTTGTTTTTTCTCTAATGTATTCAGTCCGTATCTTATCCTTTATCTTTACATGTAACATCTGACGCTCCCTTGAACTCTGCGTTTTGGCTAATTTATCCATTATGCCCTTTGTCAATGTTCAGGTTTGTGCTGCGTATGTAAGAACGGGTAATACGCATTGATTATATATTTTATGATTTATTATTATTATTGTCTGTGTATATATATTATTGTCTGATATTAAAACAACATCGTCGACGTATCTTAAGTGATGTAGTCTCTCTCCGTTTATGTTTATTCCTGTCTTATCCCAATCCAGCTCTTTAAAGATCTCTTCCAATGCGGCATTAAATAGTTTAGGACTCATTGAATGGCCTTGGCTTACTCCTCGTATTATGGGTATGAGTTTCGTTGTTTCATGCGCTCCTATTGTCATTTTCGTATTATTATAGATCGATCTTATTAGCTGTTTATATCTATAGTCTATTCTATTGTTGTTCAGAGCTTTTTCCACCTCCCAGGTTTCAATACTATCAAATGCCTTCTGATAGTCTATGAATATTAAATAAAGCGTTAGATTATATTCTGTGGCTTTCTCAATAAGCGTTCTAATCGTTAGCAGATGGTCACTGGTATTAAAGTTTTTCCTGAAACCCGCTCGTTCTATCGGTTGTTTACCTTCCAGTTTGTTTTCTAGTCTATTGATTATTATTCTAGTAAATAGCTTATATATCTGCGACAATAGTGATATTGGCCGATAGTTATCTAGCATTTCTTGTCGCCTTTTTTGAACAAAGGTATTGTTACGGAATTATTCCAAATGGTTGATATTTGTCCTTCATCTAAGTACTTATTTAGCAGTAATTTTTAAATTTGGATAACTGTTTTATCTCCTTCCTTTATTAATTCAACTAGCACTTCATCTGCGCCTGGAGCTTTGTTATTTTTTATGTTTTCAGAGTTGATATAATTTCTTCTTCCGTTATTTCTGGTATTTCCTCAGAGTTGACGATGAGAACTTTTCTCTTTACATTTTCTTTCATCTCTTCTGGTATATCATTTTTTCATTCGTACAGTTTTTGATAGTAGTTCTCTATCACTTTTAGTATTCCGTCTCGATCCTTTATTTCTTGTCCACTTTCACCCTTTACATTGTTAATTGTTACTTTTCCTACGCTTTTTTGGTTGTTTGGGCGAGAATAGCAATAAACAAGAAAATGGAAAGAAAAAGATTTACGACAAACGACAAAAAAATATATATACGCGAATCCTACGAGAAAATAAAACAAAATATCAAAACGAAACAAACGAAGCAATAAAAAGCCACGGAGATTTAAGTCACAAAAACATAGATGAAATCAATGATATATTGATAAAAACCATAATAGAGGCGGCACAAAGGGTAGCTAAAAAGAAGAAAAACAAGATCGAAAAAATTTGGAGCAAGAAAACGGAACAACTATTCGAAGAAAGAAGAAAATTACTCAGAGAGGATAAAAGAAACACGATTCAGTACATAGAAACTAATAAAACGCTGAAAAAATCAATCAAAGAAGACAAACGAAAACAATAGGAACAAATAATAGAAGAAAACGAAAATATGAAAGCAATCAAAAAAAAGGGCATATATATACCTTATGTCAATACCTTCTTCGCTATTGAATTTCAGTAAAATCGGCCAAAGGTCAAGGGGTCAACGGTGAGGTCAAACTTTTTTCCATCACATAATATGTCATTTAATTTTTGAAATTGGTCAAAGGTCACAATATCACGACAAGGTAACAGGATTTTTCAGGATTCGATAGGGTTTATAATACCTCATTCGAAGGAAGACGTCATAATCAACATTATTCCGCTATTAATTTCTTTACTTCAGTCAAAGGTCTTGAAGTCACGATTTGGTCATCATGATTTTTCAAGATAAGAAAGGGATTATGATATCTCAGTCAAAAGTTACGTCACAAACAACATTATTCTGCTGTTATTTTTTTAAATCGGTAAATGGTCATGACATCACGACAAGTATAACATTTTTTCTTCATAATTTGACATATCTTGATACTTCATTTGAAAGCAGACTCCACAAGTAACATTGGTTACGTTGATTTCCTTTTTTACGTGCACGATCATGTGAAAATGTTTATCGAGTATGGACTTCAGACGCAGTTGAATTTGGACGATTCGTCAACAAATCGTGGAACTCACATTGACATTTGCTTTTCGGATGTGTCATACCTTACATGCTGGTACTACGAGTCCTACTATAGTTACCACAAACCTATTTGTGCTGTATGGCCAAAGTTTTAATCGATGAGCTTTAAATTCAGTGATTTCTGTACATCAACGTAGTTAAGTATTTTTTATAAATTAAATGTAATAATTGAAAAACGCAATGAACGATTAATATAGTTAATATATTATTCATATATTGTCAAATATTGATAAAACACGTCGATTTGTTTAAATGATACTGTTCGCCATCGTTTTAATAAAGTTACTTTTTTGTAGCACAAATCGACTCGATAGAATTTTAAGAATATTGCGTTTATGACCAGAGCGAGTTTTCAGAACATCGTATTTTTTTTCATACGCTTTTATGAAGAGATGATAAGCTTCGTCACAAAAAGTCTAGGAGCGAACCCATAAAACACCAGAGTTTCAACATCAGCGAGTTCTCAGAACATCATAATTTTTTGTGTACGCGTTTATTAAGGGATAATAAGCCTCTTTGCAAAAAAACTCGGAGCGAACCCATGAAACACCAGAGTTTCAACATCAGCAAGTTCTTAGAACATCATAATTTTTTGTGTACGCGTTTATGAAGGGACAATAAGCCTCTTTGCAAAAAAACTCGAAGCGAACCCATGAAACACCAGAATTTCAACATCAACGAGTTCTCAGAACATCATAATTTTTTGTGTACGCGTTTATTAAGGGATAATAAGCCTCTTTGCAAAAAAAACTCGGAGCGAACCCATGAAACACCAGAGTTTCAACATCAGCGAGTTCTTAGAACATCATAATTTTTGGTGTACGCGTTTATGAAGGGACAATAAGCCTCTTTGCAAAAAAACTCAAAGCGAACCCATGAAACACCAGAGTTTCAACATCAACGAGTTCTCAGAATATCATAATTTTTTGTGTATGCGTTTATGAAGGGATAATAAGCCTCTTTGCAGAAAATCTAGGAGCAAACCCATGAAAGACTAGAGTTTCAACATCAACGAGTTCTCAGAACATCATAATTTTTTGTGTACGCGTTTATGAAGGGACAATAAGCCTCTTTGCAAAAAAACTCGAAGCGAACCCATGAAACACCAGAGTTTCAACATCAACGAGTTCTCAGAACATCATAATTTTTTGTGTACGCGTTTATGAAGGGATAATAAGCCTCTTTGCTGAAAATCTAGGAACGAACCCATGAAACACCAGAGTTTCAACATCAGCGAGTTCTCAGAAGATCATAATTTTTTGTGTACACGTTTATGAAGGGATAATAAGCCTCTTCCCAAAAAATCTCGAAGCGAATCCATGAAACACCAGAGTTTTGTACATGCGTTTATTTTACCTCTCGCTAATTCGCCACACCGCTGTCGAAAGTTTCATTTATGGTTTTACACCATTCTCGTTTTATATGTTATGTCTCAATCATAATGTTGGTCTTCTCTTGCTTCTTAATTTTAGTGTTTTTAGCATGTTATTTTACTTATAATTAATTCCTCGTAGATCTTCTGATTTCTGTTTGCTTTTCATTTATCTTCTCAGTGTTGTTGCTAGTATTGTCCCTGTTATTTTTTTCTAGTATTATTAACTTACTTTATTTGTAGTTAGTGTTAATCATTAATATCTAATAGGTGTTCACTTTGTTCTTTTATTTAATTTTTTTAATAATATTCGCCTATGCTTCAGTCTAATTTTCTATTCTTTCTTTTGCTTTGTCTTTTTCTGTTTTTCCGGTGATCACTCTTATATATTTTCAAATTATAACCTAAACTGCGCAGATTGCTAAGCTCTTCTGTGTCAAATGCTCCAGTACATTTGCAAATCGTTAACAACTATGCTTTCGTTGCACTTGCTTATAGTTCTGCCAGGGAGCCACCTTTCGGAGGACAACCATCAGACTGCTCCCTTTTTAAAGTCTTTATGTTTTAGAACCGTTCTGATCTACGCTACTTGTGAAAAGAGTTGCAGAAAAAAAAACAAAAATCTATGAATAATTTTTCCTGTTGTAGCCTTCCTCTGTAATGTTTCAATTTTAGTGCTACTACTAAATTCATGCTTCTACCTGTTCTATAGTTTTTGTGGCAACCACCGATTATCAGACATGTTATCTGCGATTCATAGCCTTTTACTTCTAGACACAAATGATTTTTACATGGCGGTCTTATCAAAAAAGTGTCTGCTTCTACCTCTGACTCTTTTTCCCTTGCGTTTATTTTTATTTCCCCTCTAAAAATTTGAAAGCGCTCTTCTACATTTACCTTTATTTCTTTTAATTTTCTTTTCCAATTCGTTACACGCAGTTTTACATTTTTCTTCTGCATCTATGTTTGTTTCTTGTAATTTCTCCTTTAATTATTTAACAAAATTCCTAGAATATTTTTCTGTATCTGTCTGCAATTCTTTTCTTGAGCTTTTGGAGTTGTTTTGTATTTATTTTTCTTATGTAGTAGGGAAATGATGTTTCTTCAATTTATTTTAAGGAATTGAATGGTTACATGTACTTACTAGGATAATGCAGGAAGACACAAGGGAGTTTAAAGCATTACAGAATTATATATTATTTATTTAAAAAAAAACTTGTTCAAAATTTTTATTGTGCTTTATTAATAAAATTATTGTAAATAACTACTTATGGAGGACAAGTAGCCGAAAATATTTGAAAGTAGTGTTTTATAAATTAAAATTTCCCTAATTTTTGAAGTAATATGAGATTTTTTCATACCACTGTATATGTATATTATATGTATATATGTTAAGTGGTGTGTAACAAAAATTGAGGTAAGAATATCTTAAAAACATGGGTCTTCAAGAAATGAGCAATAAAAATGCAAATAAAACCATAACTGTAATAAATTACGTTATATGTCGACTAACATAGGGAATCAATAAAAACGCTTTAACGTAATGTAGTAAGCTTTTATTGTAAGAAATAACTTTTGTTCCGCCTAATCGTGAGCAAAATCAATTATTGTTTCTTAAATAAATCAAATAAATTTTCTGCTAACTGTTTATATCCTAGAAATAGTACTTTCAGATAAATATTCTTCAGCTAAACTAATATTTTTAATATACTATTGATTGGGGTAAATCATAAAATGATTTTATTTTCTCTTAAACTGTTGATCATGAAGTAAGAAATCCTCTTGTAATGTGTGATAAAAATAATGAACTAAAAAGTTATAATAATTAGAAGAACTATGCAAGTGATGACGATTGTAGTGTAAATTTATAAAATTTTTAACCACAAATATGTGGATTATTATGTTAGAATATAACTTAAAAGACGTACTACGCAAAAAAAATTAAAATATATTTATTTTTTCAAATTCTGAGGCACAAAGAGACACTTTAATAAATTCAGACACACAATGTCTGCATTTTTAACCTAAAAGTTAAAAAATGCTTTTCTGCAAACCACGTAATATTGCTTGCAATGCCCTTTTTTGAAATTTATTATAAAAACATTAATCTTTAACGACTTATTGACGTTATTGATGTCACAATAGAAAGCCTTCTATAATTATACAAATCATACAACATTCAGCAGACACCCCAGTCTTCCTGATAATTACAAAAATTAGTCTACATGGTATGAAACCAAAAATTATTAAAATTGATGGTATACACTCATAATAATAGTTATTAGCTTCACCACACTTAAAAGAAGAACAAGGATTTTTAAAACAAATTATCCCTGATGATAAACTTTAAAATTGTTTTTAGATATTGAAATACTCTTTATATATAAAGTTTTTAAATACAAAAGGTTATAGAAAATGTAGTTTTTAGATGTGATTGTTTTTTTTTGCTAGCTGTATGTACATATTTTCCTACGCAATATGATATGGCCAATGATTTCACTATTGATAAGTGGTAGACAACATGTTTTTGTAAAAGAAATTCTAAAAAGTTGTTAAAAAATAGTTGTTTACTTATTTAAGGAATGTATTGTTACTTTAAACCAGAATTTACTACTACTATGCTGTTAGTTATGTTCTCTGTTTCTTATTCTTTTAGGTAATCATGCCATGTGTATTGCTTAGATTTTGTAGAACCGGATTTTATTTTACGAACTAAACTGCACGATTATTTGGGTAAATCAGAAGTATTTTAATATCACTTGATAGATTTTTAAGGCCACATATATAAAAAAGTACAGCATTTTAGACTATCTGCGAAATCCATTTACCATACATAACCACTGATTGTAGAGTAAAAATAAGAAATTTCTTATTCTAAAATTTAAGAAACTATGCTCAGAATATAAATTGTCAATTCACATAATGTACTCTCTTGTTGCACTTATATTGTCATTATTTTAGCCAAATTATGTCGCCAGCAATTTAGTGTACTTTTTGAAAAAAAAATGTAGACAAATTATTGCTACATCAAAAATTTTTGAAATAGATTCTTTATGGAAGACATTTATTGCAGGCACACGCCATGAAAAAGTTTCAATAAATGCCAAAGCTTTCGTGTCCGGATTATGTGTCGTATTTTATGTTTTCGGGCTGTTAGGCTTTGTTCAAAGCTAGGAAATTCTTGACATTTCGTTTACAGTTGCAGCGGACATACTTAGAATTTTCTGTAGTTAAGCTACTATCTTGTGCTTTTTAGCTTTTATATTCGCTTACGTCAGTTTTTACTGATGTTATTAGTTCTTATGACTTTTTAACATTTTTATCGCTTACAAGTTTCCGTTTTACACTCTAAGAACCCTACGTTCAGATTTGGATAAGTACAGTACCTTATCTTTTTTTTGAGTTGATTAAAACTTCTGGAATTTTAAGCTAAGTAGCCAAAAAAACTACTTGCTGAGGAATTAAGGGCTCTCTGCGGTCTCAAAAACGATAGCGGCAGCATATTACCACCAGGTAAAGGTAATGCAGAAATAATAAGAAAAACAAGAAAAATATAAGAAAAAGACATTTAAATTGCTCAACTCGGAACATGACCAAACTCATTAAACACTCTTCTCTAGATGACGCCATAAAAAAGAGAACAATAGCAGAGGCATTACTCTCAGGAACATGCTGACTCTCTAAAATCTACAAGGATGGTGTACAACTACCACCTATTGTCAATGCTATCGTAGTCTTACCTATAAACTAGCCAAATGCTTATCTAGCTTGTTGCAGTTATACATTGCCCTACTAACAATTACACTAACGACTCTATACACTTTTGAGATGTCTAACTGCAAGAACAATACCAAACGACCAATTTTGATAAAACGACGTTATTTATTAAAATTCTGATATAAGATGCCTTAGATCATCTTAAACTGGTTTTTGTAATTGAATTTTGCAGCCCTTCCGATAGTGCCTTACTTTTAGCTATCTTGTTAGTGAGGCATTCATTACAAACAAAAAGGCGGAGTAGGCAGAGAAAACTTACTTGAAGCTATAAACACCAATTACTACTTGAAGAAGTTTAAATAAATCACCATTAAAATCCGCGGCGCAGTTAAAATATGTTGATAACCCGCTGGTGACACAGAGGCGGCTAAGAGGCTATTTTAATTTCTTAAGCATGTGAATTTAATACTTCTTAATATAATTAGCCACCAAACTTGGATTAAAAATTCTTGATATCGGAATACAACACACTTTGTATCTTTACAAGCAATTACTACCAAGGTAAAAAATGAATTTATTGGGACGGACACGGCGCATGTATCAACCTCAGTTTATAAATAAAAACCTCAACAAATTTGAAAAATTAGCTATTGCTGTAGATATCTTGGAAAATTACAAGAATTGTTATTAAAAATTATTCTGAGAAGCGATGGAAGTTCATAAATTTAAAAATAGTTTAACAGAGGCAACAAATTCCACTTACTTATACAGTGACTTGATATTCTTAAGATGCAAGAAATGAATCGCCTTCGATAAAAAAAGTAAAAAGTAGAAACAATCAGTGACATCACTAAATGCCGAGGAATAGTATGTTAGCGACCCAACTGATTTCAACAGCGGTTCGTGACGACTATCTCGAGTATAAAAGCTAAAAGCTAAAGTGCATTGGATAACTTAATTTTGGTGATTTTTTTGAACATATTTACCGGAGCTGTCGACGAAACGTTGAACCTTCTAAAATCATGTAAATTATGATGAAGTATGTTTATAAGTTATACAAGTTTGAACTTTAACTTAGCAAAGTTGCTTTCACCATCACTTTCTCATTTTTTAAAATGCAAATAGCATATTCCTTTTTCTGTTGCAACAGCAAGCACCTTATCTGTACATTCTTTCAGTCATCTCCAACAGTTATAACACCTTTTTGTCTGGATATCTGTTTGCTGATGTTATTTGTTTCATAAGAAGATCATCTGGTCCGCATTTAATGCTGTTCTTATGTCATTTAGTAGGTACCATTTAAAAATGCACCATATAATATTTTGGCTGCTGAATTTTTTGTAATGGGCTTAGAAGTGGACATTTGACAATTAATGTCTGCGAATTAGACAATTTTGCATAGTGGAGAAATTTTAGGGTACTTCAAGCTATTTCTATCAGACGATTTTTATACTTGACTATCCTTTTTCTTCCTTATCGATTTCCTTCCGCTTAAAACATTTTTGTATGCTTTCATTTTTTTCCCATTTATCTCTTTTATTATACATATTTATTTTAATCTTTTGCCTTATTCATTCAAATTGCCATAACTATAGTAAGTGGCAGACTGAATCACTAAATTATTTATAATCTGAGAATATGTAAAATATTCTACATCATAACTGGGCTTACTACGATTTTGGATCTTTTATTAACTCACGTTAAGCTACTAAAGTTTTCATACTATTATAAAATAGAAATAACTTACATATGTAAGACAATTACGGACGTTTATGTTAGCATCAACATATAAAATATATATTCTAGAAACGGTGTACATAGGATTAATCTTGGTAAAACAAGTTACATGTTTTAACTAAGATCAAATAAACATTTTTCCTTACAACTTACAGTCTTGATAACTCTACTAAATACAGGTAAAAGTCGTGATTTCTAAATTTATATATAAAATTTTATAGTTTTTAAAACTACTGTGCTATTTAACTTTAAATTAATCAATATTATTCTTAGAAAATTTAGAGCCCAATTTTGTTTTCATCTTAGTTTGATGTCTTATAAAGGCACGTAAAGAAAAACAAATCCTTAAGCAACATTAACTACATATTTTAGCTGCATATATTTCCTCATTTATATATGTAAAATAACCTGCATCGCTTATGATACAGCAGGCACGCCAAGAGAAACATCCATGTCCATAGATTTTGGAATACTACGATTACATTGACATGGGGTGTCACGTAGTCAATTTAACAATATTTAAAACAATTGTACTACTATATAATAAGATCAGTACAATCTAGTTCTTCCATTTAGGCTGCAAATTCTGAAAAATGCTAAGAACAAAAATTGTAGTGACATATAAAACTTTAGACGGCAGATATAGTTATAATAAATATATGCAAACGGTAGTTCTCACGTGAATTTAAAAAAGCATGTAAAGCTTTAAAAGAAAATAGCTTTAAACAATAAAAAATTTTAAAAACACTAATAAGATAAAAGAGAAAAAACCAATGTAATCTAAAAGGTGCCGAGAAAATAGTTAAAACCAAAAACAGTTATTTATATATCTAAAAGCAAAGTAAAGAGATAAAAATTATAAGTAGAAAAAGATAAAGAATTTGCGCTCTACTGTTTCTAAGGGTAAAATTCAATAAAATCATATAAATAAGAAAAATAATCAATAAACTATATATTTGTATAAATTTTTAAATGTTCTGCGACCGCTGCAAAATATGTATTTCACTATACTAGTGAATTTTCCCTAGTCCATTTTAAATACGCCACGGAAATCAAAATGTCTTGATTAAATAACGAAAAAACGCAAATGTATAGTTTACCAGAGAGACGCTGACTCGTCCAGGAAAGCAACAAAGAAAAGAGACACGTATGTCATAAACAAAATCAATACAGGTAAAGGTAAGATTAATACTCTATAGGGTTGATTTCCAGGAATCAAAACATTCAGAAAATCTCAAAGATAAAATCTTGGGTAAGGGGAAATAAAAAGAACTTTTAAGGGCTTTCGTAGGTTGACAAGTTTCAGAAATACACACAATACTTGGAATTTCACCGATTATTGCGTACAATTATCAGAACTGCGGACTGACGGATAACTGGTTCTGGGATTTCTCTATGCGCGTCAAAAAAGTTTATTGTTTTAAAATGTACAGAAGTGAAGGAATTAGAAAAAGCTGTTATTTGAAGAAAATCGAATTTAAAGGGAAAGAAATGGTAATTGACAGAGTTGGCGGTTTTAGGTATGTCATGCTAATATTTATAAAGGTATATTTACAACAAAATTACATAAAACTGTTTATATATGTGGCAGTCATTGCCACTATCTCAAGGTTTAAAAACCAAAAATTTTTAACAATCCCGATTTTTTCAGAACAAGGAAGTTGTAGTACTATCTTTTCAATGTAAATTTAGAAAACACACTCCTACTCGTTTGTTTGTTATTTTCACCAATTATGCTGTGTATCGTTGGGTTTGTCTCGGCAAGATCATTATAATAGTTGAGGAAAATTTATCATTACAGTAGTCTCATACTATCGTTCATAACAAATAAATTGTAGGTTAAAGCTTCAGTTTCCTATTATGTAAAGGGTTACATTTTTCACATATTTAACTGGGTTTTAAGAAACAAAAATATACTAAAATCCATAAATACGAAACTGTGAAAGAAAAATTATTAAAAACATTCTTGCAAAAGTTTAAATTTTTTTGCGCGTATACATACTTTGAACGTAATAAACAGTGATAGTACGTAGTAACGCAGATATAATAGGTGATGCAATTAAAACATTTTTGGACCAATGGGATGGATAACGTTGAAAGCAACACACAAGAGAAATCGTTTTTTATCAAACCAGTGTCATGTTAAGTATTAATCAAATCAGTTTTGCAGCTAAACATATTTCTCCCCACACACCTGAAGCTTCAGTGTATGGTCGAAAAAGACTGAACTCATCCGCATTAATGGGAAATACAGGCTGCCTGCGCTTGAGCGGTAGATAAAGATAAGTGAAAGTTTCGGAGTCCCTTTTTGCTTTATAAATGTGTAAGACGTTCGAACAAAAGCCTACTCGTTAACTCGAGTGGTAAAACGCTGCTAAATTTCGGCGACTTTCGCGACCTCCCTTAACGTTCCGCGGCTCTGGCCCTGTGGGCAATATCATAAAGCATTTTGCTTTTCGGGGAGGGCAGAAAAGTGTAATTTGGGTAATGGCGCAATTACATTATTTGCAGTAGGTTACATTCTTAGTTATCTGACTAAAGAGAGTATCATTAAGGTGCGTAAAAAGATCCCACCTTCCCTTACCTATAATATTTCTGTATTTTCATTTTTCGATGTATATCTAAGTAATCATTTGCATGTTATTGTTTTAAACCGTAATTTAATAAAAAATACAGGTATTTCTATAGCCACATTAAAGATCTAAATATGTTTTTAATTTTTTAATAAACAAATGTTTGTTGTCTTAGTTTTATTAGTTCTAGAAACATAATTTTGAAATTTTAAGGTTTTATTTTAAATTACCCTTTTTTTCGTTAGGCTGTGTTTACCGGCACTGCAGCCTCAAGGGCTTATTGTGCCTACTAACAGGCACTTAATACTACGACGTCACATTCACCCATGGGTTGAGTGAGACTCGAACTCGTCTGCGCCGGCTCACGGACAGGGAAACAATAACGTTGACAACTAAGCTACGGCGGCAGCCGTTGAATTACCTTAAAATAGTTTCAAACAGAAGAAGTAATACAAAATTTTTGAGTTTATATTATCCACTTCTAAAAATTAGCTTAAAGTATTTTTACTCCGCTGTACTAAAGCACATAACAAAAAAAAATTATGGCGTATATAGTTTTTCATAAATGTTCTATTATTATAAAATACACGTGTTTTCAAATCGGTCCGGGACGGTTCGTCGACAGCCGTTTGATCGACAAAGAACCGCGAGATCATCAACAACCAATGACATGCAAATTGTTTCCCGTATCGTTAATGCAAGTCCTGCATAAAGACTTGCACTGACAAAACTCAGTTTTAGTTTCGCTTTCGAGCGAAGAGCTTCTAACCTCCTAAGGTAGGTTTATTGTTGTTGCTGTTGCTGTCCTTTCTTATTGGTTTTCACCAAGAAACCAAATTTCAACTCTTTTATATTTTTGCTACGTTTCTCAGTTGCATTTAAAAATGGCAAATCAAATTGGAAGTTGCTGCTTTAAAGCGCAATAAAGATAAGATCAATGTAGACAAATATTTAATGGTGCGAAATAGCATGCGTAAAAATTCTGACAATTTAGGCTATTTTAATTGTTGTTGGCACTGTCTAGAAAAACAGAAGTTAAAATGCAAAATATTGCTGGCACGTATAACACAATGACTAAGATAAATAATGGTCAATATACTCAGCTGATGCCATAAAAATCGCAAAAGCAGTGAACAAAATCAAAGAAATCGTAGCTATTTGCAATGACAAAGCCTCACAAATGGGCCAAAATATTAAATCTTAACTCTCCTTTTTTCACTGACGCTATCAGAAAAACTTGCAAACGCATTCGACGTGGGAATATCCCCTCTGAACCAAAATAATGAATGGATTTTCAATTACCGAATTTGAAGATGTCATTCGTCTTGACACAAGCGATGACACAATTTATTGTTCACAATATCTGGTGCGGCCGGAATAAATGGACTGTATAGGTAATTTTGAATTTTGCATAAAGGAACTTGAAACAAATCTAAACTTAAAACACTAACCTGTGGAAACGACGCTTTCCCGCAAATATCGATTCCCTGCTGTTGGTCCTGGGGTTAAGGATATAAGGATGTGGATAAAAAAATAGGATAAGTTACCTCAATCTTCGCAGCAGACGAAGACCAAAAGGCAGCGTCTTTCCTGAAGAAAAAGGTTCTCTCGTCGAGCCAGATGAAAGAAACATGGATCGAGTAAAGCCGCCGGCGAACTCTCGGTTAAAAAGAAAAATGTTCCCGACTTACGGATAATTTGCCTGTGAGAACACAGCCAGAAAAGGCCAAATGCAGAACGCGAACAAAGGTAAAAGCAAGTTTAAATGAATGAAAGCAAAATCGTAAAGTCGCGCGAACTAAACAAATCGAAAAGCCAAGTGCAAAGAGCGTGGCCCGCGGCCCAGACCGCCGGCTATATCTGAACGCGTGCTCGGACAGTTGGGCTGATAAAACAAATTTCAAGAGGGAATCAAAAAATATAGCCGACCCTAATTTAAAAACTTCAAAAATAAATATAATTTTGAGATTGGCGTGAACAATATCTTAAAACCTGAAATTATTAGTTAAAGCCAAGGCATGGTTAATGGACGGCACTTTCAAGACAACTCCAAGACTATTTCAGCAAATGTACACTATCCATGGTCAAATCGAAGCAGACGATAACAAACGCATTTTTCCATTAGTGTACGCACTAATGACATTAAAACGTAAGAGTTGCATCAAAAGTTATTTGAAACCATCGATCAAATGGCTAATGAAATTAATGTTGTTCTTGAACCCGATTTAATTATTACGGACTTCGAACTAGCAACCATCAATGTATCCATTTATCCTAAAATTCAAAAACTTGGCCTTAAAAAGAAATATGACATTAATGTTGATTTCAGCCTTCTGGTTCGCAAGATCTCGGCACTTGCTTTTTTGCCTCATTTTGAAACACCCGCTGCTTTAGATGAATTAAAATTTGAATTCTCAAACCATGAAAATGAACAAAAACTACTGAAGTGGTTTGAGGAATCCTATGTGCATGGAATACTTCAAAACAATAGAAGACAACAACGACTGTTTAAGCCAATAATGTGGTCTGATTTTGACAACAATAAACTAGGGCTTCCAAGGACTCAAAACAAAATAATATGGTATAATTTGATTAAATATTTTTACATCTGATTTACTTTTTGGTCGAATTTTAGCACTTAAGATTCAAATTTCTAGTCGGTAGCGCTCATGTTGGCATCTTCAATAATGTAAGAGAAATAAGAAAGGAGCAGACAACTTTAAAGCAGATATTGAGAAGTACACTCGTGGAATACCACTGCCTACATTGAAAAAGGATGACTTGTATCGAGAAAAGAGTTTCAAAACAGTGATACAAAACAGACAAGATAATAATGCTCCAATCACCGATTTTCTAAGTGGAATAGCCCTATCACATAATATTCTAATTATTTATTACATTGTATTACAAGTATGTATTTAAATTTCCTTTATTAAATATCTTTTGTATGATTATTTCATAACTAATAAATAAATTAGTTTTTAAATTTTACAATTAGCATCTATTTATTTTATATAATTTAATTATTTATATAATTAGGTATAAATGCCCAACAATAAAACGAAACGGTCTAATATATTTTTATTATCCGTAATACCTCAATAAGTTCTTGGGAATTATTTATTGTCGATCAACCGGCCAACGATCAATTGGCCAATAGTTCTATAATAAACTAGAACAGAAGGACACGATAATCGTGAGATAAAGGCCTTAGAGTTCCGAATCAAAAGCAACGGCGAAAACCAAATGCTCTTCGAACGTCATACATAAGCTTTTGATGATCGTGAAGTACATGTAATTTGTTCTTCGATCCGGGACACGCTCAACATGGCTCATAGAACCTCAGATCTGTGTGATTAGATAACGGATTAGTCACCTATATAAAATAGTGAAAAAATAAGGAACAAGATGTGTTATTAGTTACTAAAAAACATATAAGTACTTTTATTATAAACGACTAGAATGCAAAAAAGGAAAAAAATTGATATTATAGGAGATCAATTAGGGGTTAGATAGAAAAGTAGAGACTGGTTTGCAAGATTCTACCTAGAAACCAAAATAATTATCACAGATACATTCCGCATACTTCCTTATACTTGGAAACTACCAGATAACATACCAAAAAGAGTATTTTTGAATAAAACTGACTATATCAGTTAAAAGATTCATAGAAATTCAGTTACTTAGGTAAAAACATATTCTGGTGCGAACATATCAACTGCCCTGGTAGTAAAAGTAAGGTTGGTGTTTGAAGAGATTGAAAAATAGGTACAACAAGAACAAAAATAAATAAAGATAAACAATAAGAAAATATGAGAATACTAAAAAAATTAAAAGACACAACGAAGCTATATACCATCGAAGAAATGTGGAGTAAATTTAAATCAAAAAACAATAACATCTAACGTAAATCCTAAAGAGAAACAAAACCCGTAAGAGAACATATATTAAATCTTATGAATCAAAGGCCAAGTTATAAAAATGGAAACCAAGCAGACTGAGAGCACATAAAAAAAATCAAGAGAAAAATAAGGAAGGCAAAAGCGGACTGTTATACTCAAGAGTTTGCAAAATTGAAATCTTTGGAAAGAAACATGATTTACTTCCTATATAGGAAAAGTTGAGTGAAGTAACTAAATTTAAAAAAACTATGCCACAAAGAAACATTGCAGACCGACACGGAAATGTATTCACCGATGTGCAACAATAATTACAAAAATTGCTAGAGTATGTTTCAAAACTTTTTGAAAACGACTGAACTTATGACGAGTTGAATAAGCTACATACAATTCCACTAATAATACCGGAATGTAATAATACTAGAGTGATATAAGTACCAAAGAATAGTAAAGCTAATGGTCCTAATGAAATCAATGTCGAGTTGAAGGATAAACTATTGAGACAATATTTTTTAGTATCATTTAGGAAACAAGAATTTGATAAAATCAATGTTTATTATGCTTCCAAAAAAGAAAGGTTCGAAAAAATGTGAAAAACATTGAACGATAGGTCTAATAAGCCATATTTTAATAATATTTTTACAGACACAGAAATCAGAATTGGCAAGAGTCAGCCTTACTATTTAATTTATATTTGGAAGAGATATTCGAAGAAGCACAAACTACACTCTAGAAGTGGTCATAAATGGAAAAACCGTAAACAACAATACCAATAAAGAACTGTAGTTGTTAATGGATCAGATTAGAAGCACGCACACACAATATAAATAAAATAAAATACATGCTCGTAAGTAAACGTAATATACTCAAGATAATTTATCGTGGTAGAAGCGAAATCCCTGGAGAAAGTTAACAAATTTATCTACTTAAGAAGTAACATCAATGGCAAATGGAATCTACCCACAGAAAAAAACCGAATGAAAAAGGCGCCAGCACCTTTTATACGAATAAGGAATGCTCTATAGAGCCACAAATTGAATTTTAAACATCCGAATAAGGATAGTTCGGTGCTACGTTTTCTATACGATATGAAGGCATAAATGCTTAAACGCGTGGAAGCATTTGAAATGGGGGTGTACTGATGCTTAATTAAAATTAGTTGGGAAATGAACAAAGCAATTTAGATGTACTTTTCGGAATGAGAAACACTTACATATGTACAGACGCAAACTAAAATATTTTAAACATATAATGCGACACCCTGAAAGGTACGGCACGCTACAGTTAATTATCGAAGGAAAAATAAACAGCAAATGAGGCCCTGGGAGAAGAAGTAGGTATTGGCTTAAAAATCTTCGACAGTGGTACGGGATATCCTCGGCGGAATTATTCCCGGTAGCAGTCAATAATATAATATAATCAATATGAAAGCCAACATGATAGCTAACGATGGTTGACGGTCACGGCATCTCCATTAATCGCTAACGATGCCTGACACCGGCGAGGCAAACATTCTGGCTATATTTCCGCATAAAATTAGCTTTCCCCGATCGCTTTCGCTGCCTTTGTGTATGCATAGTCCAACTAAACTTTAATACGATTTCGCTCATTAATCAGTGTGATATAGTGAATTTGACAAGTGTTTTCGATAAATGCATTTAAAAAGTTTGTTGTTTTTGATAGTGAAATTACACGCAAAGAAGTAAACTTAATAAATTATTTCTTTTTTCTCGTTGAGGGTATACGACGTTAAGCAAGTGAGATTTATGGATCTCCTAGAAGCTTCTTATTGCAGACGAAATTACATTTGACGATAGCGACAGTAGGATAAAAATTATATATTTAAAGCAAGGAAAGAGTAAGAAACAAAGGCGATATTTTTGAAAACCGAAATAAAGATGAGGAAATACGTTTTTGTAATAGTCTTTTATTTAAGGAAAAAGATGTAATTACCAGATGAAACAAAAGGATTGTCCCTAAAAATATCTGAACTAGGAAAGAAAATTATATAGGGTATAGACTGAGTCTATTTAACCATACATTTTATTATATCTAAAAATCAAGTTTTGGACAGCTCCATACCGATAAAGGTATTTTTCCCATTGTTGCAGCAGTCTTAGAACCATTTTGCTAAAACTCTTTCAATTCTTTAGTGACACTTCTAGATATTAATCAAAATACCAAAATAACGCCCTTTCAAATAATTTCTTATAATTTTCATAAAATAAAAAGAAGTTTTAGGGACTGAGATACGGCAAATAAAGATGCTGGAGAACCGTAAATATGTTCTTTCGACCACAAAAATTGTTGACGATTTTTGATGTCCAAATTCTGGGTTATAATGTGATTGACGATAAACCGAATTAAATTTAACACACTGCTCAACCTCAATCGGGGATCAAAATTTTATAGCACAACGTTGCTTAAATTTTTGCCCTTCAATTTTCGTAACGTACCTCACAAACACAATTTCAGCAATTGCGTAGCAACTATAAGAGTTCAAATTTATAATGAGTCTACGGTAGAGGTTATTCTAACCGTTGCGCGAGGAAGAAAGCAGCAGCTTTGTCGCCCATAGTGTTGCCAGTCTCTTTATTTTTGTGCTAAACCTAGTACACTAAAACATGTTGCTGATGAGATGTTTGGTATTCACAACACAAACAAATATATACAGAGTAAATGCTAAAAGTTTCTGCTCTAACTATGTTCCAGTTATAGAAAAAACAGCGGTAGTATCAGATAGGGCCATATTTAGTTGGATGGTCGTAAAAATTATAGTAGCCAATTTATCTCACGCGAAGATGACCAGAGATTATTGCCGGATCGGAAGAAACGGTTCTTGCCACATTAAAGAGAGGATTTTTTTCATGTTTATCGCTCAAAGAATTAGCTGCCGAGCTCCGAACCCCTCGGAGCTACGGTAGCTTAAAATAAGTGTAAGGAACGCACAGGAAAGTCGACCCGTATTTTATTCCTGATTTCTCTTCATCCCAAATGTTCTATGCATGCTCCACTAACATTTGCACAAGTCAGCAAATGTCTCAGCCGGTTAGGCGTCGTGCTTGTAATCCGGTGGTCGAGGGTTCGATTCCCATCTAGTGCAATTTTATTTTGCTTTTTTTTCTTGCTTGGTCAAGTGTATTTTTTCAATTTTTTTACTTATTCTGACCTGTAAGATTGATTTCACTTGCACGGGATATAAAAGTCCCCGTTTCCATTTTCCCGCCAGTTATGTCCTCTGATCTCGGCCTTGTTTTACATCTGGTTATCCAACAACTCGGTCCTCCATCGACCGATGCTCTCTCCAGAGAAGCTGTCAAGATGACCGGAGTCGTAGCTCGGCAGCTAATTCTTTGAGGGACATACATGAAAAAATCCCCTCTTTAACGTGGCAGTAACCGTTTCTTCCGATACGGCAATAATCTCTGGTCATGTCCAAGTCAGTTACATAGTAACAGTCACGTAAGTTGGTAGTGAGGCATTATCTTAAATTTCTTACTAAAATAAACCCCGTGACATTAAACAACGTTTGGATGGATTTTCCCCTTCATATTCAACTCTAAAGAATTTTATTTAGACCGAGAAAGCATCAAAAAGGTTAGTTGACATACTTCCAAAAGAATTTGTCGCACTCATCTAGCGTAGAGTACATTCTCTGTACCACCTTTCTATGGATAAGGTTAGTGCCAGATGAATAAAACAAACGATGTCAGTGAAGAGATGGGCCTAAAAATTAATCCCAAATAAACCAAGGTCAAGGTAATGAGTCGACAACTAGTAGCAAGAATACAAATGACGATAAACACAAATCAAATAAACAAGTTAATAAATTTAAATATCTAGGAAGTTGGATAAATAATGATCTTGATCCTGATTATAAAATAACATCTCGAATAAAAATAGCAAGAAGTACTTTCTATAAATATAAAACAATACTATGCAACAATCATTTACGACTGGATATTCTAATAAAGTTTAACAAGTGCTACGTTTGGTCAACTCTCCTGTACGGAATGGAAGCCTACACGTTAAAAGAAACCATAATAAAGAAAATAGAGGGGTTCGAGATGTGGCTGTATAGGAGAGTGTTAAAAATACCTTAGACTGCGTGAATTACAAATGAAGAAGTATTGAGAAAAGTACATAAAGAGAAAGAGCTGATGAAAGTTATAAAGAAAAGAAACACAGCCTACTTCGGACGCATTCTAAGGAATGACAAATATAAATTACTCTAAATAACAATAAAGGGAAATCCAAGGAAAACAACCTGTAGCAAGGAAGAGATTGTCATGGATGTATAATATATGCAAATGGATTGGACTAACTGCAGCACAACTGTTCTAATTATCTGAAGACCGAAAACATTTTAACCAAGCGGTAGCCAACCTCTGAAACAAACAGAGACAGTCTGCAAGAAGAAGAAGTGCCAGATGTAAACCTTAACCTTTGTTAGCGTTTCAAAAACAGTAACATGAATTGTAGTGAATAATTTTTAAACCTCTACGAAAACAACAAAAAGTTGTTCAATTCATTGTTACAAAAGATGAAACCATATTTCTATACTATTGTATAGATAATAAAAGTAATGGTCAACAAGAACAGAGATGAACAAAAAAATTATAACAACTATCTTTTGGATTCAAAAAGAATTTTGCCAATTGATTTAAAACAAGTGGCCACAATGGTGCTGCTAAGGACTAAAAAGGTAATTGTGTTAGTGTGAAGTTGATTAATCATGATGTTATCAAGATTTCAATTTCTATTCAAATGAATAAGGATAGATAAGTAAGTTGTAAAGACCGAATCAAACTGGATAAGAAATTTCTTTCGGATGTTCACTGATTATTAGCACTGTTTCTTATCATACGTTTCTATTGATGAAATGCTACTGAGCTTGAGAAGGTACATCCTTCGGTAGTATATCGCATCAAAATCTACAAAGTATGGTATTAACAGTTTTGCATTGTGAAATGCAAAATTGTTTTTTACTGCTAATATAAATATGTATGTCGGATAGTTTGTAAAGTTCTTTCAGGTTACCAATACTTCTAGTGCCATAGTAGAAAGGTTGTATCATCAAATTTAAGATGTAGCTCAGAATTTGACAATAGACAACTCTTGGTTTAGTTAATTAATGTTATAAGAGAAGGGTAATAGTATTTCAAACTAATAAAAAGATATTTTAATTGAAATTACATTTGATAAAATCAAATATGTTCGATCTCAAACAAGATCGCACATTCCCAAAAAAAATTAAGTTTGCAGCATGACAATGTTACTAACATGGGTGTAAGTGACTCGTGTAGATTTAAAACTTGTAACAGACTGAATGTTGCTGGTAGTAACTAACTAAACAGGCACTCCTCAAATAATATTGATATCAATTTAAGAATGTATGCTTTTGAGAAGATTGATATGTTTCATAATAAAACCATATTTGAATATTTGGGTTATCGCTAGAAATGTGCTTGTTAATATCTAGTTTAAAAAGTTAATTCACATACAAATAATCTGAAATGCTGCTATACGTTTTTTAAATAAATTTGTCATATTTATTCCTTTAATCTCTTAATGTAGGAAGGAATATAATTGTACCAGCCTTACGTATGCAAAAATAAAAATAAAATTAACGTTGCCATTTGTATATTAATCTTTCAAACATATAAATGGAGACAATCTATTCAGGAACTTCTTTATTTGCCATTAAAAATGTTTTTGTTGTTTATTGTATAAAGTATTTTGGTATGGTTTTCTATTAATAGTAAATTTTTATAAACAATATGTACAAATCACAGTAATCCTATAAAAATAAAGAAAAAATTTCTTAGGTATGTGTATTGCACAGTTGACATCACGTACCTTAGCAACTACGATAGTTACAGCCACAGTGGTCACTGAAGGTTACAGATAACAAAATTTTGGTTGCCCGCTATGTTTTCCTATTATATAATGTATAAAGTAATTTTATTTAGTAAATTCTCTTATACAATATTTAATTTTTAGACATGTAATAGTAAAATTTTTTATGTACTTTTGTGAGTTCTTCCCATTCTCATTTATTCAAATTTGCAAAAATATGCCTATAACAAAATAACAAAGATGTGGCCTGACTTTTTTCACTCCGTTACTTTTCGCAAACAAAGTATTTTGACGGGTTGGTTATTAAAATGCTAAGAAGGTCTATTATGTAGTGACATTGTGTAGAGTAAGTTTTAATCAAAAATGGCTGCGCATATTTTTGTATACTGTGTATAATTATAATGAAACACGGCTGACGTTTCAATTTAAATGAATCTCTATTAGTTCCAAAAATAAACGCAGAGAGAAATGTTAACGAAGTTTTGATTAATCATATTAAGCAATACTAATGTGTGCTTTATTTCCTTTTTAAAACAACATTTCTTGATATATTTAGATGTAAAAAATCAGTAAACTTATAGTTACTTTTAAGGTGATCACAACTCACCTTTAGTTGCACAAGATTGTATGAGTATAAAACGCTTTAAACTTTTAATTAAATTATTTTACCTTGACGTTATTAATGAAACACCTGTAACAATGGCTCATATATGATGTTATAATAAACATCAACTTTCTACAAAATTGAACAACAAATCTAAAAATAAGGGAGCAATGTGCACTGTATCATTATTTCTTTCAAATTTAAGTGCTTACTACACTTATTACAAAGTATTTGTAAATGATTAAAGACAGGTCCTTGCCGCATTTGGTAGATTAAAATATGGAATAAGAACAGTTTACAAAAAACTTTGAAAATTTAAAATTGCTTAAAGTTTTAAGGTACTCAAGCGCAAGGCAGAGTAGTAATGTTGCAACACCATTTTAAAATGGTGCACTAATATGAATAATAATAAACGTAAAGATATTCATTCTTTGTAGATCAGCAACAACACTAAACTTTGCCATAAACAATTAAAGCATTAAACGAAATTCTGCAGACGGTGTTATCGAGTATTTTAAGATTTACCTTAATAAAAAACTTACACAGGTGTTTCATATTAACACAAAGCTTAACCAAGGCTACAAAAAGCTTGCGATGTTCTAGTTCATAATAAATAAAAAATCCTCGCTTAAATACAATGGTGGATTACTAATTCATCAATTAATCTTCAGGCAAATTATGGCTAATGGTGAACTATGGAGCGTAACTTCAAATTTATAAAGAAGTAAACAGTTTTTCCAAAATAAAGTGCTCCGAGTAGCTACATCAAAAGGCAACTATATCAACTATGGGAACAAAAACACAAAGAAAATGTGTTTTAGTAACATATTAGTATGCTTAGATGCAAGAATATATACTAACAAAGTCAAGAATATTTACATTAAATTCAAACCCAAAATCTACAAAACGTATCATTCTTGTGAAGTAAAAGATATAAAAAATTGCGGTAGAACACTAAAATAAATTAGGTAAAAAATTGAATATGACGATCCTTCTGCGTATTACTTCAGAACGGATTTTTGTTAATGATCTTTTGATTCCAAATTTGTGCTACAGTACTTTTGTGTTGAACAATTATTCGGTCTAACATATTGTTCTAAAACTGCAATCGTTTTCTGATGCTTAATTTGAAATAAACGTTTTAATGCATTATAATTTGCCTTTCCATTTGTTTTTAATTTTAATAAATGCTAGTACACTTAGCATCTGATAACATAAATGAAATTGGAACAATATAGCGAGTGTCATTCGTAAAAATATTGTGCGCAAACATATAGAAAAGTCAGATTTGTTGGGTCCGACAGTCGCTAGAAAGCTTATACATCCCCCTTCTATTATATTGGATGTTATTTCAAAATTTTAAGAACGTTTGAGAACAGAAAGTATGTCGTGACGAATTCTAAAACTAAGCTGGCTTACCCGAAACTAACCGGAAATATCGAGCTGCAATTCACTTTCAGCACCAACAGTTTCGTCGAGTAGCCAGAAAGTTGAATTGCTTTTATTCATTCTAAAACTACGAGTAAATACACGGATAAGGAGGTCGTATAATCATTTGATTATGTATTTTAAGTGTTCTTTAATGGAGCTATGTCAAGGCTATTTTATTTCAAATTACAGGTCAAGAATATTTTATTGCAAATAATCTGATAACATTTTACAATAGAGAAATCTGTAGTTAGCATGTGCGACTTCAACACTGACCTTGTTACATCAAAAGGTACGATCGATCAAATATTTAGAAAAAGAGTGCCTGGAAACATTTATTTGGTCTTGGTTCATTATAACAAACACACAATAAAGTCGACGATAGCAACAACTTGAATTTTGGTCTAGAAAACTTCAACCTTAATTTCTATCGCATTACGCAACAAAGGAGCGAAAACTCATGAAGACTTGTAGAACAGGCAATAGTATCGTATGATTTAAGAAATAGTGGGAGCAAATCTTACCTCATCTATCTATACATTTGAACAAAAAGTAAACAAAAAAATGTGGCGTAAGTCTAAGCCCTTAACTTACAGGAGGATGTCCGTGCATAGTAAACAAAAACAGCCTATACATTTGAACGAAAAGTAAACAAAGACGGTTGATATGATATGTAGCGTGCCGCGCTCTAAGCGCTTAATTTACACGGGGAGGTCCGTGCGTTTGTGCACGTACGTCGGGGCCGCTCTCGCTCCTTGCAAAATGTCCGGAGAGCCCGGACTACCGGGCCGCAAAAAGTGCGCCTGACATGGCCACTTGGTTTGCTTTCGCCGAACGAAGTTTCGATTATAAGCGCTATAGTGTAGGAACAGATGCGTATTTACTAACTTAATTAATTGTTCTCTATCCGTTGTGAAAACGAAGCCAAAATGTCGACAATACTAAAGTTAGATTATGTAATTTCAAAGTCAAAACAAACGTTTTGTTACTGCTGCCAATATTAGTCTAGGAAAAAATTAAAAATTACTGCCAATAAGCCTAAAAAATACGTAAAGCTGAACCGATTTCTCACATTTGAACCGAAAACATAAAAATTACGGGAGTGCATTTCTGATCCAGGGAAAAAGCAGAACGAATTAAAATTTTATAGGTTCCCACCTTGCAGAAATTGGAGCGACGGCGGGTGAAAAATTGTTAGCCTAGGACGACAGAAATTTCTTTTGGCGCGCAACTGCTGGTATCAAACAAAGCAAGAGAGACTTTCGTTGAGAGCCTTAAAAAGTGTTAATTTAAAATTGCGTTGATTTATACTAGATGAGTTTAAAGTTTTGTATTTATTAAATCTGTGTATAGTAAAGGCTATCCATAAATAAACCTTTAAAATATTTATCTTCTTGTAAACTGTACTATTTAGTTTGGAAATATCTTTCACTATTAATAAATTTAATATATTTTTCATATTGGATAAATATACTGAAATCACTGTAATTCTGAATGATAGGTTTGATACGTTTGTTTGTATGTCTATTTGTGTGAGTGCGTTTGTTAGCCCGCCTGTCAGCACAATATCGATTTTGTTATATATAATAATAAACTTTACTTTCTAAATTAAATATTCAATGAAAAAATCTATTTTCGTTTTAAAAATATTCGAATGTAGATGAAATGAAGGAAATACAGCCGTAACAGTATGAAGTACTCTCTTATATTATTATACATATAATTAAAAGATACAGACGCTTCTGTTGTTATTGTGTTACTAATAACAATAACGAAAAATGTAAATATTTTTATAGGCCACTAAAACATTGGAAAAAACATGAAAATATGTGTTACTCATGGAAATATTTTAAACAAAAATTGTATAATGAAAATAATTTTTTTTTTATTTACTGCATATTTACAACTAGTCTAACTAGACTAACAAGCAAATGAGTTAATGTACATAGCATGTGGGGAGGAACACCAAGAGTGACCTCCTGTCATTACAAGGTATACAAGTCTTATTACTAATTTGTTAGGTCACTAAACTTTGTCCGTTTCAGGCGTCTAACTGCGTTTGCATTATTTAATAAGTCTGTCACTAGAACACTAGGGTGATCACTAATACTATCGTTGTATCTGATGCAGCAAGCTTTGATGACATCTTTAATCCATGGGATCTTTAGATCGTTATGTAATGTGCGGTTGTTCACATACCATTCGGCGTTTGCTATTGCGCGAAGTGTTTTGCTTTGAAATCGCTGTAATATCTCGATGTTCGAGTGAAAATAATTGAAAAAAGAAAAAATAGTGTGCATAAACGTTTACAGATTCACTGTATATAAACAGGATGCGTTTTACAATGAAATCATAAATTATGTTAAATATTCTTTTTGTACTGTACAAAGTACTATAAGACACTAAATTACACGTAATTTGTAAGAAAACATGCTAAAAAAGAGTGTGTAGATTGAAGTTGAGATCAGATTTGGTAAAATGCTCTTCGAGCTTGTTTAATGCGCGACTGGATTACTTTTATGTTATCTTCATTTTTATTAAAAAGAGTTCTTAGGTCTTTGAAATTGGGTACTTGTTCTACGATGTTATCTTTTTAATAAATTCATTAATTTAGTTTTTAAAGTAATATGTTCAATGTCCCAGCGGGGTTGGTGGATCCTCAACTGGGCGCCTCCCCAGGTGGTGGATAGGGGAACGCTCACTAGATATAGTGGATACCGGGGAAATAATATACCCAGGGCGGACCAAAACCACTCAGAAGGCAATTTTCGAATGACGGACCTAATGGCTCAATTTTGGGAAAGCAGGAACAGGCTTTCTCCTTATGGAAAGGCGGCGGATGGACTAACATAGTCAACGGCGGTTACCAAAGTCTTAGTAAGCTAGACTACTGAACGCTCCCCAACTCGTCTTGCCAACGTGGGGTTCTAAAGACTAAAAAACCCTTCATGAAGAAATGCAAAACAAGCACCGGCCCTCAGTCTCCGGCAGTCGGAAAACCGATGGGATTAAACAGCAAAAAAGTGGCGACCATCGATGGAACGGCAAAGAGGGTGCTAAGAATCCCCGGAGTCTAAACGAAAGCCATCACCAGAAAACCACGAAAACCACAAAACTATGGATAGGAACTCAAAACATAAGAACATTACGAGTACAAGACCGCATAACAGAACTAGAAAACGAATTGGAAACAATTAACTGGGATATAATAGGTCTCAGTGAAACAAAAAGAAAAGGAGAAACATGGTTAACACTAAATTCCGGCAATATACTACTAAACAAAGGAAAAGACGACGAAAGTTTGAATGGAGTAGGCTTTATAATTCGGAAGATACATGCACATCGCATACAAAACTTTACAGCCATATCAGATCGTGTAGCATATATAATATTCCAACTGAACAAAACAAGTGTATTAAAATAATTCAAATATATGCTCCTACAACATCTCATGAAGAAGAAGAAATAGAAGAGTTTTACGACCACATTAGAATCGCCTTAAACGAACCTGTCAAAGGAAAAAACAATACAGTATACTCATGGGAGATTTTAATGCAAAATTAGGTGTAGAAAACAGAAGAGGAATATTGGGAAAACATGGATTAGGACATCGAAACGAAAGAGGGACAAATTAATTGAATTCTTAAATGAAAATAAATTATATGCAATGAATACATTCTTCAAGAAAAACCAAATAGACGATGGACCTGGATAAGTCCGAATGGAAAAGTAAAAATGAAATTGATTTCATCTAAGTAACAATAAAAACATCATTCATGACGTATCTACCTTAAATCGTTTCGATGTAGGAAGCGACCATCGACTCGTAAGAGCGAAAGTAATAATTAACACAAAGATGGAACGCCTAAAATATTTAAAAGAATGACACCGATATTAAAATACAGGACATAGAAAACAAGAAGGAGGAATATCAACAAGCAGTCGAAAATAAACTAAACGATCTCGAACAACGAAATAATGATAATAAAATTGAAACATTGCACAAGGAAATCTTAGATGCTATCTCCCATGGGACCAAAATAACAAAAATAACAAAGAAAGTAAATGGAAAATCCCCAACTCAAAACGAAATACAACAACTTTTAAAGAAAGAAGACAACTAGTTAGTGAAAATAAAAGAAATACAACAGAATACGGCAACTTATGTAAGACTATTAGACGAAAAATCAAAGAAAACAGAATCAAAAGACAAGAAGAAAATAAATAAAATAATTCAGCAAAATGGAGCAATGAAGGTACTACGACCAACATTCGGGAAAAAACAAATATGTGCATTACGAAACAGAAATGGGGACATAATAAGAGATAAAGATGAAATACTAAAAATAGTACAGGAATTCTATAAAGAACTATATGAATCGAAAGTAATAAGAATCGAAAACACCCAAGAAACCCGTTAAAGAAACTGCCAAAATCAAAATGTTGGTTCTGAAGAATTGCCCGATATAGAAGAATACGAACTAGAGAACGCACTAAAAGCAAATAAATCACCTGGGAAAGACGGCGTCGTAATAGAACTGATCAAATGGGGGACAAAATTAAAACGAAAAATAGTAAATATGCTAAACAAATGTCTGATCCAAGCAGCTATACCGCAAAATTGGAACGATTCCATTGTCATTCTTCTACACAAAAAGGAGATCACACGCGATTAGAGAATTACAGACCGATAAGTTTGTTATCAGTATTATACAAGCTAATGACAAAAATAATAACAAATCGATTAACCATCAAACTGGACGCATACCAATCAGAAACTCAAGCCGGATTTAGAAATGGCTATGGAACCAGAGATCACCAATGAAACTATTAATTGAAAAAACCAATGAATATAACATACCTCTTTACCTGGCTTTCATAGACTTTGAAAAGGCCTTCGACTCGGTAGAAACATGGGCAATTACAGAAGCACTTAAAAACGGTAGAACTGACCAAAGATACATAAATCTTTCAAACAACATCAGCAATAAAACTACTGCTACCTACAAATTACACGATGAAACAAAACCGGTTGAGTTAAAACGTGGGGTTCGGCAAGGCGATTGTCAGTCTCCTAAACTGTTCACGCTAGTGTTAGAAGATATGTTTCGAAAAATTAAATGGGAAAACTATGGGGTAAACATAAATGGCAGAAAAATAAACCACCTACTGTATGCAGATGATATCGTTATCATTGCTACGAACCAAAACGACCTACAGTATATGGTACAAGACTTAAAACAACAAGCAGAAAAGATCGGTCTGAAAATGAATTTAAACAAAACAAAAACAATGATGCCAGAACATCAGGACATAGACGAAACATTAAAAGTTGGAAATGTAACGATTGAAAATGTTAGTGAATACATATACTTAGGACAAACACTCAGGATTGACCGTGACAGCCAAATAACAGAAATCAAAAGAAGATCTCGATTAGCATGGATAGCCTATGGTAAACTTAGTTTTATTTTGAACTCCAAAATATTGCCCAACATCTTAAGACGAAAGTTTTGATAAATGCATCTTACCTGTAATGACCTACGGAAGCGAAAACTGGACCCTAACAAAACCCACTTGCACAAATTAACAACCACTCAAAGAGCAATGGAACGAAAAATGCTAGGCATATCACTACGTGACAGAAAAACTAATGTATGGATTAGGGAGAAAACAAAAGTGACAAATGTTATTGAAGCAATAGCAAATCTGAAATGGAGTTGGGCCGGACACCTTGCCAGAACACAAGAAACTAGATGGACAAAAACAATGCTTCAGTGGCGGCCGCAGTAATATAGAAGAAACAGAGGAAGACCACCCAATAGATGGTACAACGATATAAAAAAAAGTGGCCGGATTGAAATGGATACAGGAAGCTCAAAATAGGACCAAGTGGAAGTCAATGAAGAAGGCCTTCGTCCAGTTATGGACCGAAACGGGCTAAGAAGAAGAAGATGTTCAATGTTAAACTGTATTCTTTACTAAACTTTACCAATCGATCGATCATCATTTGTAACTTTGCTACATTTGTTGCCATATAACTGTAGGGTCTGCATAACGAAGATTTGTTACTCTGTGCCCATTGATCATTGCTTTTCCAATGTTTTCGCCTAGAGATTCTCTAAATTAGCTTCGAAATACAAATTAAAAAGTAGTGGGAAGAGTATACAGCCCTGGATACACCTTCCTTTATGAGAACAGATTCTGAAGTTTCTCGTTCTATTATAATTTCAGCTGACTGTTGCCAATGCTATGCCTCAATTATGCGGATATATCTGTTGTCTTCCCTAGTTGACTGTAGTATTTCTGTTAGTTTTTCATGATTAACGCAGTCGAAGCCTTTTCGATGATCAATGAAACACGCATATATGTGTACATTCATATTTCAACATTTAAACAAAAAATTGATTCACGGGTACCCATCCCTTTTCGGAAACAAAATTGCATGTCATTGATCTGTTCTTTACACTTATTATATATCGTGCATTGGGTAATCCTTAGAAATATTTTCAGGACGTGTGATATTAGGCTGATCATTCGATAGTCATCGAAATATAAAGAAATAAGCTTTTTTGGTATCTTGACGAAAGTTGATTTCAACCAGTTCGTTGGAATTTTCCCCGAACGATATATTAAATTGAATAACGATAACCCTGGGTCGTCTTGTTCCGCAATAATCTTTAACATTTCACTGTAAATTCCGTTTAGTCCTGTTGTCTTCCCACCTTTCTATGTGTTTATAGCATGCATAACTTCTGCTTTAGTGATATCTGGACCTTCGTCCCTTTATGCGTCACTTACTTGCTCAATTACACCACGCCTGTTATCATCTAAAAGCTGTTCTGCGTATTCCTTCCACATTTTAATTTTTTCTTGGCGGTCTGCTATGATCTTATCTATATTTTTATTATTGATGTTTGGTGCACATTCGGCGAATTAGTTTGTTCATCTGTTTGTATTTACTTGGATTGTCGGTCTTATATTTCCTTCTTTCGTTCATGAGATCTAGTATCGCGTCAGTCATCCATTGTTGTATTTTTGGCATTCTTCATTGTTTCTATCGTATGTTTTGAATTTCTACAATGTTATTTTTTATAAAATCTTAGGTTCTTTCAACTTGTTTTATTTTAGTTTTCTGTTTTGTTGGTATTTTTTTTATCGGCGTCTTAAATTTTTCATATAGTATCTTCTTTACTTTTTCTTTAATTTTTGGTATTTTGGTTTTTTATATATCTGTTTGCGAGCCGTGGTGGTTTAGTGGATAGGTCGCTAGACTACGAAACCAAGAGTTGCGGGTTCGAATCTCGCTCTCGCCAATTCAATCGTTGGCATTTTTATGGTCCAGCTCGACTCAGGCTGCAATTAATGAGTGCTTGGAGGTCTCAAACTCTGGGGTAATAATAGGCGGTCGGTACGTAGCGCTAGCCACGTTACTACCCTTGTGTACCGTAAGCTCTAGATTATAGCAAACCTATCCTGTTACGACCCCAAAGAGCCTTCAAGGCCTATTATGGGAAACTGTTATATATCTGTTCTCTTGGTTGTAGGTGCTGTCTTGACGTTTAGAAATTGGGGAATTTTGAAGTTGATATCCACTGGATTGTGATCCGAGTCCGCGTCTGCGCCCGAGTAAGTCTTTACGTATTTCCTCAACTCTTTCTTAATTATGATAAAATCTATTTGATTTCTTACAATGTTTTCTTTTCCGTATACTGGTGATTTTCACGTATACAAACGCCTTGGAGGCCGTTTGAAGATAGTATTGGCCACAAGTTGTGGTTTATTGCACAGTTCGACAATTGCGTCTCCTTTTAAATTTCTTATACCAAGATCATCGTCTTCCTCTCCAGCCCCTAGTTTCGAGTTGAAATCACTTATAACCATTTTAGTATATCTTTTTTAGTGAGTTGTAGAGTATTATGTAGGTCATTGTAAGACTATTTTAGGTGTGTAATAATTTACGCTTTAATGCTACAAACTATGTATTTTTCGTTGGTTTCTCACCATTCTGTTCTGTTGCTCATAATATACAAAGAGCAAGTAAACTGCAAAACAATTTGTAATACAAATTTTATTTTTTCTACCTTTAAGATTCTAATTGCTTTCTGGTCAGGTTCTTCTTTCAACAGTTGCGTGCCACAACAAAACGCATATATAATAATTTTGTATATAGATTTAAGACAATTATAAAATAAACTGTTGTAAAATTAATTTACTAGTTTAGTATATTAATTGCTTGTAACTTTTTATTCGCTAAAAATGACTAATAATTTTTAATGCAATAACTTTAAAAGCCATAAAAAGTCGACATTTACACTTCTTGGCAGTACTAAGATATATGACACGAAAGATTCGAAAGGCTTTTTAGATTAAACTTGAGCAAGGGCTTGGCTTTCAGGCCGCTTCCTTGTAAAATTCCAGAAAGAAAGTTACACTAACTACTACTAATCGAGCGTAATACAAACGGCCCCTTGAACAAAGCCAGCAAAATTGCTTCGCCCTCGCACTTGAAAAGGTGCGAGAGGCGCAATCAGGGCGCCGCGATAAGCGCGATTCAATTAAAAGTTCGCTTTCAGGCCGGGGTAAAAACCGCACTAGAATTTCGCTGGGCCCGATAAGCCGCCGCGTCGCCGGAATGCAGCCGAAGGATATTCAATTTTCGAGAAAGCAGCCCCTTCCAGCTCCGCGCCGCGCACTCACGCCCGCGCCCAAATCACCAACCAATGCGTCGAACTTGAAGCACAGCTTTAAAAGCTTTCTGCTGCGGCGGGCGCGATAAATTTTAAACGCAAACACAATATGCTGACAACGGCAGGCTTAAATTCGTTTTTCTAAATAAACTTTTCAGGAGTTTCATCCATTTGTAAAAGCCCCGCGAAGTTTTATCTCGAAAACAGGAAAATAATGCTTTGCGTTGTGGTTGGCGTTGCACTCTCGTCGGCGTCATTAGGTTTTTGGTAATTGCTATCGACGGCGTGGTGGGATCGGTGGAATGAGTTTGCGTACTCATGTAGCTCTCAAACACTATGAGAGTATACAGTGCAGTTTGGATTATGTTTATATCGAATATGTATTCAGGTTGATTTAAGACTTGGTTATAATATTTTATATTTGTAATACAGAAGCAAGAAAGAAGCATCTTATTACAATATGCATTACAAAAGAGGAGATTTTAAAATTAAATTCCTACGTAAGTGTAATGCTAATATTTATTAAATAACATGCATTGTTAATTTTTAAGGGAAATATTTCTTTTAAATATATCTGTATGTAAACATTTCTGAGATATATTGAAAAAGAATGAACCTTAAAAGATGCTTTGTTAATACTAACATAATGCTTGGGAGCCATAAAATGCTCTTCAAGGGTTTCATTGTTACCGAAATTTTGCCCAGTTTTTAGTTTCATGTTTATTGATCGCAATAATTTACTAAATTTGTTAGACTAAAAACAAAAAGTTTACATCTTTGATCAAGAAGATATAATAAAAAGAAAGCCAGGTTATCTAAAAAAAAACTGACGTCGATATTAAGTCGATTAAATTTCTTAATCCCAAAGTGTCAATAAAAGGACGAATATTTATAGAAAAGGTAGAAGGTTAACGATTCTGGCAGATTTGTAATTTAAATGTTTTGGTAAATTGGTTGATTCTTTTAAACTTCACCATGAAACCAGAATTTGAATGATTAGTAGAAGAAATTGGTAAATGGTTAATGCGCATGCAGCCAAAGTTGCAAAAATGTTATGAATATATTTTTTTATTGACAATAACGATTTTACAATCTACTTAACAAAAGTATTCAGTAATGCTAACGGAGGTAGCGATAGGAGAAATCGTCCATTGATGATACTCTCAATGAGATCCATTTATGGCAGGTTGATGAGGTCTTCAGGCTATGTTTGCTTCAAGTCGTCGTACTGGTGTATAATACGTAGAAAGCTGGTGAATTAATAGAATTGATGTGTCCATCATGGTGGCAATTCATCGGCAACAAATGGAATGTCTAGGTTTTCGTGGATTGTTTGATTGGTTACAAACTAGGGCGTATCAACAATTGCTCAGAGTGTTTTTGATTAAAACTGTTGCAGTGTTTTTATTCTGGTCGGTTTGGAACACCCCCAAAGCTGTACACCAAATGTCCAAATTGGTTTTAGCATAGTTTTGTAGAGCAACAGTTTATTTTGGATCGATAGCTTTGACTTTCTACCAAGGTGACAGGACATTTCATGGTATTTCAGGTTTAACTGTTTGCGCTGTGTTTGTTCCACGTGAGCCGCTGATCAAGATGCAGTTCCAAATATTTCACATCAGTTTTTACTGATACTGGGGCAGTGTTAATGTTAATAGGCAGGCAAACACTGGTTTTTATAGTAAATGTTACTTGGACTGACTCTGATTGATTAACTTTAGCCATTTACCTAACCATGTGTTGTTAGAGATTGGAAGTTGCAGTATTTTCATTTTCATGAGTAAAAAGCATTGCCATGTCGCCAGCGAAGGTAGCAGTCACAGTGTTGTCAATTCTGGCCGGTCAGCAGTACAGACAAGGTAGAGGAGAGGGCCTAGGACGCTACCCTGTGGAACACTGAATTTGATGGAGTGATATGAGGACAGTTCATCACAATTGACGGAATATTAAAAGTCTGTTACATAGGACTTAATGAGCAAATAATAGTAGGTCGGTAATAACACTTTTAGTTTAAATAGAAGTCCTGTGTGTCAAACCTTGTCGAACTGTTTTCTTCTAGAGAAAATAAGATTTCATTTACTATTCTGTGCGTTTGATGTGTGGTTGAGGTACCCTCTTTAAATCCGAACTGGTGTTGTGGTAGCTGTTGAAGTATGTCCTTATCTTGGCGAAGTCTTTTAAGAATCAGCTTCTCAAATAATTTGCTCATTATAGGCAAGAGACTTATTGGTCAATACGAAGTCACACTGGTTCCTTGCCGGGTTTGAGTATCGTTAATAAATGTGCATACTTCTAAGTGATCGGGTAACAGAAGAGACTTAGCATCCTGTTGAAAATAGTGGTTAGTAGTAGTATAGTTTTTTTGGGTAGCATTTTTAGTATTTTTCCAGTTATTAAATCATAACCCGGCGCTTTAATATAAATATGAAGGTACTCTTAATCATTATGAAACAGTTAAAAGTTAACTACACAAAACTAAACGGTGTTTGTATCCGCAAATATCACAGGTACATACGCATCTTCCTGTGATTGAAAAATTAAAAAACTCAAGGGACTTTAAAAATGTCAAAATGTTACCAATAAAGAACTTTGAATGCATTCAGATAATTTTAAAGATAAGTTATTAACATAGATGTGAATATAGGAATAAAGAGGAAGGTTCTGCTACTTACCGGTAACTGTTCATGGTATCCAATGCTACCTAACTTAAAGAATATAAAATTGATTGTTCCTCTTTCAATTTGTACATATATCTTTCAGTCACTAAACTAGGATACAAAAGCTTGTTATTGGAGAAAGTACTTTTAGAAAAGAATCTTCTTCGGTAGTAATAATCAAAAAACAGCAATAATAAAGTTTTATTAATGACTATTGATAAATGCTTCCGTCATATCTACAAAAAAATGACAGTGGAAGAACGTAATAAAGTTTGTACACTCTTGTCAGAATTCTAGAAAAGATTCTGAAGTTCTGATTCAAACGAATTTGCATTGGATCTGTTTGAAATAGAAAAATTCACAGTTATTAAGGATAATTTACTAATTTCTGGCATCTACTGCGAGTTTGTAAATTAAAATGTCGAAGAACACTCTTTTTAGTTAGAAAGTATCGTATTGACAAATCAACATATGGTTTATTTACAATTTATGCAAAGGTCATTGATGCTGTAACCAACTTCTGAGGTAAACAGAAATAAATAACTGCTTTGTAAAGAATCAACCAAAAATGAATAATTAAATTATAGAGAATTTTATATTGACAAAAAATAAAGAAAGTGCTTCAAATAAATCTATTAATAAGTTGCATTTATTATTATCTGTAACTTCAGATATTCCACGACATGTCTTTTCAAGTTCGAGGTGTTTTTTTCTTCGGAAACAAGTAAAATCCTTACTGTGGGGTGAATGTTAAACAATTTCCAAATGAAATTTATTGGATAATGTCTTTTATCTTGTACGCTATGTAAGTGAGTTATGAAAAAGAACAGTTTAAATGTAAAAATCCGATGATGGGCATCAGAACTTTTTGTTGCTTTTTAGTATGAACGTTCTCAGAAAATAAATGCTATAAGCGTCAATGGCAATTTTAGATTACTTTTTCTTTTGGATACGGCCACATTACTTAAATAGTTTAAATTTTCTTGAGGGACTGTGTGAAACCTATATTCCTTCTCTCTTAATAATTTGCACAGTAGGATTATTAACACATGATATTTATTTATTTATTTGCAAAATTTATAATGCACATCCACAGAGAATCTTAAATACATGTGACAGTTTTGTAAGAAAAAGTTCACTGGGGCTTCTCTTAATTGAATATGATGTGACCAGTAAATAGTAAGCTCATCTATCAAATCATTTCCATGTTTTATAAACAGGTTTTAATATCTTAATATGCACTTGATTTTGTCTTAAAGACATATTTAAATCAACATAAAACGTCTCATTGGCATTGACAAGATTTTGGACTAAAACATGCTCATGATTTTTTCATAACTAGAGAGGTATAACTATAGTTTTGTACAATAATAGTTGAGTATGCAAGAAAAGCTTGGATTTTTGACTAATGAGCAATATAAAAGGTGTTTTTTAAGCCCGATAGAACTTACGAAAGGGTTGACTGTCAAACGAACTGTCATACTGCGCTCACTTTTTGATATTATGATTAGTATACTATGACAAATCATTCTGAATAGATTGACGCTTGAACAACGCTACCAAATTATCCAGATTTACTTTGAAAATCAGTCATCGATTCGCGCAACTTATAGACGACTTCGTGATTTTTATGGCGCACATAATAGTCCATCCGAGCAAGCCATCCGTCAAACTGTGGATAGATTTCATACCACATATTCTCTAACTGATGCAATAACATGAACACGTCGAAGGAATGTGCGTACTGAAGAGAAACGAAAGTGTGGAAGATCCAAATTTATCGATTCGTCGTCGGTCGCAGGAATTGGGGCTCTGTCCGTCCTCTGCGTGGAAAATTTTGGGCAAAGATCTTGGCCTACACATACAGGTTCCAGCTGGTGCAGGAATTAAAGCCACGAGACCATCATATGCGTCGTTCTTTCGCCGATTGGGCTCTAGAGCAATTGGAAACTGACCCGATGTTTTATCGCAAAATTGTTTTTAGCGATGAGGCTCATTTTTGGCTTAACGGGTTTGTTAATAAACAAAATTGCCGCATATGGAGTGAAACAACAGACCCTACAGACTCCATTACATCCAGAAAAATACACCGTTTGGTGCGGTTTACACGCTGGTGGCATCATCGGACCTTATTTCTTCAAAAATGAAGCCGGAGCTCGCGTTACGGTCAATGGAGATCGTTACCGCACCATGATCAATGATTTTTTGTTTGAAAATATGGATGACATTAATCTAGGCGAGATGTGGTTTCAACAGGATGGTATTACGTGGCACACGGCGACCGCAGCCATCGACTTATTGAAATCAAAATATGGCGATAAGTTGATTTCGAGAAATGGACCTGTCAATTGGCCTCCAAGGTCGTGCGATTTGACACCTCTCAATTATTTCCTGTGGGGCCACGTAAAGTTACTGGTTTATGCTGATAAACCAGCTACAATTGACGCCTTGGAGGCCAACATTGTTCGTGTTATTCGTGACATACGGCCAGCAATGCTCGAAAAAGTGGCCCAAAATTGGACGTCCAGAATACGCTTCATTAAGAACAGCCGCGGTAGCCATATGCCCGAAATCATTTTCAAATATTAATGTCATGTATTGATCTTTCAAATAAAAAAAAATTTAATTAGTATTTAATTTTTTGTGTTATTTTTTACAATTTCATTTTCTATCGGGCTTAAAACAACACCCTTTATATATGGCGAAATTTGACGTTCCTTTGATGCTGTTTTGTGTTAGTGCTTCTTACAGGTAAATTTTCGGTCAAGGATAAATCTAAAATATTTTGTTTCTTTGTAGTTACAGATATATTACTGATTGTAAACGCTGTTAGTAAACGCGACGTATTTGACTTGATTTAACCATTAAGTGAGAAAATACAAGTGGACTTGAAGATTCATGGACGCCATTATTGTGATATCACTTATAGATAGGGCAGTTACGTCATTAGCAAATGAAGCAATTGTGATATTGTTTGTTTTAGATACGTTGGTGATATCTAGCAGGAAGGTGAGCAATCCAAAGTCTCGACTTGATGCTATAGAGTAAATATTATATTGAAATTTATTTTGTTTTTTAGTGCAATATAGGTTACATGTTATCCCTAAAATACTATCTTGTGTTTTGTAGCACACAAATGCATTAGTTGCGATTTATCTCAGTAATATCCAACAAATATTAATATAATGGAAGATGACTCATATCAGTCTTGTAATCGTGGTGCTGATAGGAGCGACTGTAAAGTGTGTGTGTGTACATGAGGGCGATTTTGCTGACCATGTTACTTGGGAGTTAGACTTTGGTGAGTGAGCGTACGTAGTGTGAGATCGTCGTATTTGTAAGGACTAAGCAAATTGAGTGATAAATTTACATACAATTTTAGGTAACCTGGGCTACAGAAAATGTGGTAGAAATAATTCAGATACGATCGTAAATCTAATAAACGTGATCGATATTCTAGAAGACCAGCAACGAGCAGAAAATTCGATAATATTAAACGTACACTGACTACAATAAACAAAGTTTTGCGATTGAGACTTTAGATTTCCTCAAAAAGATCAGAACCGGAAATAAAGCATAGACCCATGGCTACAATTGGGAAACAAAAACTCGAGGTCTCCTAATCCCAAGATGCTTATTTTAAAGGACACTGGGGTTACGTAAAATATTCTTATAATTTGAACGATTTTACTAACTATATACATTATTTATTACTATAATTATTTATATTTTTTGTGTTCCATGACTCGATATTTTCAGAATAGACCATGTATCTCACCTCGAGTGCCATTTCAGACTTTTTTTTAAGGATGGAACTTTGTTTGTAACTAATCAACTCCCTCTTGACGGACTTGGTTATGTAGGATTTTAAGAAAGTACAGAAATTACCAAATAGTGTACCTTTTAGCTTGTAAAGTAGACCTAGATGCCAAACTGGTTAGAGAGCCTGAGATATATCAAGAAATACTGCACTGCAGAATTTGTTCTCGTCTATGCAACTGATAATTTCGTTAACCATATTGTGTATCTCTTGGATTTTGGCGGGCCGCTCTTAACATTTAAACTGATGCTTGAGTAAGAGTCAAAAAATTATGTTTTTTTGGAGCCCTTTCAGCAGAAGTCGTTCAAATATTTTGCTTTATAGGCCATAATGATTTTGGCACACTACGAAAAGTGTAAGAGAATTAACATGAGGTTGTAAAGGATATTTTTGTAAGGTTTTAATGTATCCTATGATTAGGTCTTTGCGTATGTTTCATTTATTAATTTTTTTGGCCTCTGCTAGAGACTAAGTTTTTATGGCAAGGGACGTGTTAAGTTAACAAAGTTTTCTTTACCATTTTCTGTTGTACCCTGTTCAAGTTGAAATACATTAGTAAGATAGCAAATTCTTGTCTTTGTCTACCTATTCACTAGTAGATTTGCGGATTGGGAGAAATAAATAACAGAGCTCGTTTTACCTTGCAAACATATTGTTTGGAAGAGTTATTTTGAGATTTGTTTAGAGATGTTTTTAATTTTATAGACGTTCTATTATAGAAATGTTGATAGATAAGATTTTTTGCCTGTTTCATATTCCTCTACTTCACCGTTTTTCGTTGATAATTTAATCAGTGTTGCTGACATTGGCGACTTTTTTATAGTTTGCAAGTGTTTCGTGCACATCTCTAGCCACCTTTGGCCCTAATTCCATCTCTATCCGCAACCTTGACTTGTCCGCTTGCCCACCCTATTCACATCTAAAAGAGATTTTACAAAAGAAAAGGAACATATGACCACCGACCCAGCATTCTAAGTTCAACCTTTTTGAGGCACAGAGCGTAGCTGGCCGCCAGTCGAGGCTGAGCATGTTTCTGTGCAAACGCAATAGCGCGCTTTGATTGCGCTTTGTCTGTTGCCTTTTTTGTGTGTTCTGCACCCGTCCGTGGTGCTCCAATAATTCTACATCTGGTCAAGTAAGAACCCACCCCAGGAAACCGCCAAGCTACAAGAGAATGTCACGTGTGGTAAGTCTCTTTTAGTTGTTCCTTCGTGAATTTTGATCCCAACAGCATTTTTGCCGTAGTCCGGAGAGTTCGCAGCTGACCTGCCGCCCACCGTATTTTAATAAAATTGAATTTGCTTATTCACATTTTGTATTTTGTCTTTCATTAATGTCTTTGTTGGTTATCCTTTATTTTTTATTTTATTTTGTTGTTAATATTTATTTGTGTTAAATATATAGTTTACACAGTTCTGTTTCTTTTTTTTTTGTTTTGTGTGCATTTAATTTCAATATAATTGTGCTTAATATCAAGCAGCAAGGATAGAACACTAATTTGCTTTGTGTGCTACTCTAATAAAGTGCTGTGCGGCTTTGAGAGATTTAACTCTAGTTAAATATTCATATTGGTTTCAGTGTAATTTATCCCATTGTCTTTTTATGCTAATTGTTGAGGAAACGACTTATTAACGGTAAAAGTAAGTACGTTAATTGAAAGAAAATTAAAGTTAAATTTTGCTTGGCATGTGGATACTACGAACTAAGGCCGTCATAGTACGCAGAAAGTTTTAATCTTTTATGGCAATAATTCCCGAACTCCATGGTCTTGTGTTTTATGTCTCAGTCGCCCTGCACAATAATAATATTTTCTAAGGTTTGGAAAATGTCTTGGTATTCGTGTGATTATAGGATAGGCTACAGATTTCAGTTAAATTGCAATTAAAGTTTCATGGTAGAGCTTATATTTGTACGTATGTTTGTTAATTATTATATGGAAAGCTATAAGTGCCTTTTTGTTCTGCAGGATAACTTGGATAGTGGGGTTAGGTGTTTCTATTATTTCGTACTGATACTGTTCGTAGACCATGCACCCTTGTAAGTAGTAGGATAGTCTGTTCCGCTTAATGCACATGGTTGCAGTATATTTGAGTTTCCTACACATTTGTATCACGTTCGTTTAATTTAATATCGTTAGTTTAGTACAGTATGCATTGCTACATTAAAATATGTCACGGCTTTTATGGAGGTTCCACAAGTATCTTAGTGTTATACAGAAATTACTGATTAAATGTTTCCTGTAGTTCCATCGCAGTTCTAGACCGATTAAGAATAATCATAGTTGCTGTTTTGTTACTTTATATTTAATATTTGTTATGTTGCAAACCTTATGATCTTTGTATCTCTCTTTTGAAATCGTCAGTTGTTAAAAAATGATACAAGTTCACTGTTCTATAGTCGCCTTCTTTTTTCATTTGATAGGTCTGGTAAACGATGTTTTTGTCTTTACATACCTAACTAATTTCCTATATTCTCCTATTGTATGTGTGCATTAATTTGAATAGTGTTGTTGGCTAGTGTCTTGCTGTGATAATTTTTTGCTCTACTAGTAAAGAAAGTTTGATTACTTGTTAAATTGTTAATACCGTCTATAAATATGGGGGTGGTTTTGAGATACACAATGCAGCACATGTGGGTTTGGTTTCAATTGAAAAGCCCTTGTTTATTGTGGGCTCTGGTTAGTGTTAAAAGTACTAGAGTCAAAACTTTTGTCAAAACCCGCCATAGATGCTTGTTGTTTGATTTAAGTTTTGATTCTCTCATATCAGTAACCATAGAATTCACAATAAATGTCAATTATTGTTGCCTATCCTGATGTTGTTGATTAGTTGGGGTTATTATATTGATATGGCAGCAATAACAAGGTTGGGTTCGTGTAAAGTGGCGAGTTGAGAAAAGTTATATATAGGTGTAACTGGTTGTTGCCTATATTTGTGATTCTAAATCTTAGGGGTGTAACACCCAACGGCTGGTTTTATTGTAGTATGAGCAACATAGCTGCTGACACTTTATAAAATACTATTTTCTTAATTCTATAAAAGTTGCAACAATTTCAAAGTAATCGCTATGTACATATAAATTAAATCTGGGTAATATTGATTTTTAAAAAGCATAAGAAGTGAAATAACGTGCCGAAGCTGTGCCTGTGATTCTGAGTTGTGTTAGATTAAGAAAATCTCTTTTAAGCGATATAATGTTGTAAGGTGTAGTGTTTTTTGAGATGTCAGATATTTTGGCAGAAATACGCAGAAGTAATAGAAAGAAGAAGATACATAGAATATACATACAAAGGAGAAGAAAGATACATAATATCAACTCTACAATTAATAATCAAGAAACAAGGATAATAAAAGAAACAGATATTACAGTAGTAATATTAGATTTATAAGTAATTTTTAGTACATCCATAAAAGGTTCTCCAAGTGAAAGTACCAAGTCAAAATTTTATTATAGCAAATTAAATTGACAAAATATTGTAAAGTTAATACTTGTTGCGTTACTATCAAGTTATAAAATAATCTAAAAATTCTTATACTAAAGATATTCAGCGTTTTCTATTCAATGAAGAGATATAGCATACATCAAACAAAAAATAAAATTAATGAGGTAAAACTAATCAAATAGAACTCCGATGTTATTGAAATAGCAACACAATTTGGCAAACCCATCAATATTTTGCACTATGATGTTTATAATTTTAACAAATTATTAAAAATATTTATGTAAGCTTTGATGAAAAGCCCATCGTAATACGATTCGAACTTACAATAATAAATGCCATTCTAAATCTTTTGAATGACCTCAGAAATAACAAAAAAAATCCTCGACTCTGGGGAAATATCCGACGGATTCCTAAAAAGAAAAGCCTGCCAATACTCTCCTTATAAGAAAAGGTCGCAAACGGCGTACAGAAGCATTAAGAAAATGTGTGCTAGGGTACTCTAAGAAAGTTGATAATTTCACTGGTAATTGCATCGAGCACTGCAAACATTACTGTTTAATCTTTTAAAATATTTTATAGGATTATTGTACACGCAAATGTAATTAATGAAAGAAAGACCGTTGCTTGTTAAATGTTTTATTTAATAAAACTAACATTTTATAAATGTATATTGCTCATTGTGTACATGTTAGCAGTTGAGAGTTGAAGAATATAGAAAAGCAATTAATTGCGCACTTTCTTATGTAATGTTATTTACGTTTGTTTTTCTATTTTATAAAGGGTCGTCCAAATTGAATCTGGACTTAAATTTTAAATAAAACGATTTTTAAATTACTCTTATAATTGGATTTTTATTGGGTACGAAATCACACAATCCTTGATTGAACATGGAAAATTATGTCTGACAAATAACTACCTCGGCTTCGATTGCAAATATTAGTTCCTTTCACAAAATTTACGAACATAATTTCGCAGATTTCGATCAAATTGCTGTCGGATTTCATCCTTGAGGGCGTTAACTGTTCGAGGATTTCTTAGATTACAGGTAACCAACAGAAATCGGATTTTGGGTATTTACCTATTTACTTAACTTTTTACCTTTTCAGTAGTTTCCGAGGATTTTGCTTTTTTTATATTTATTCTGGTTGATTACCTTTTTTAAAGTATTTTTATCTAATAACTACTTTTTTCGTAGTTTTCTACAATTTTAAAGCAATTTTTACATTATTTACGAAAGAATGCAGTAACTCATTAGACCAGGTAGCAGAAACGAGAGCTAAATGGTTTTCAGAGTACAGAAATGGTTATTTAAAAATCCCAAATTCCTAGCCACTATGACATCACTATTATCAGACTAATGAAGTTTTTAATAGATAGTTATTTAACTAGGCTTATACGTTTTCGATTAATTAAGTGTATCAGTTTAAATCAACTTTTCTTTTGTGTACAACTCATTGAAGGTGCCAGAACAGAGAAAAAGTGTTTCTGTAAGATATCGGTTATGGTGTAAATTGGACGAAAATTTAACCACTGATGGTGAAAAGTTGTTTTATCAAATTTGTAGTGCATTGGTAAGTAACTATTAAATATTTTGCTTTAATTTGGCTACAAATACTTAACCTTTTAAGCTCCCCAACTAAACGAAGAAAAATTGGGTGCCCATTTTTGGAAACTCATTTCAGTACATGTGATTGCCTTTTGCTGTTATTCATGTTTTGTGCAATTTATATATCTAATTCTCGTATGTATTAAAATATTTATCATTTTTAACGGACAAGAAAACAAATATGACCCCAGAAAATTCAAAAAAATTGTTATTTTGTGCTTGGAAATCTGTTAATATGTATAAAGAATGAATTATTTATGTAGTGTGAATTGTATACACCACAATTATAAATATATGTGCAAAATTTATTTAAACCTTTTTACCTGTTTTACTTTTTTGCCTTTTTCATGTCTTTAGTTTTATCCAATTCATTTTTTATTTTGCCTAAAATCTGATTTCTAGTAACCACACAAAAACAAGTCGCGCGGTGTTAAATCACAACATCTTGCTGGCCAGTTGATGCCAACATTTTGTAAAATTATGCAACCAGAACTTGCTGGTCTAGTAAATGAACTGTTTCTCAACAAATTGTGGTGTCATGCTGAAATAATATTTGTTCCAGATCCATGTTACCTAGATGTAGCCAAAAAAAACTGTGTTATCATATAATAATAACAATTGCCATTTTTACTTACAGCATTTTAGGCAACATTTTCGAAGAAGTCTAGACTTATTACCCCACCTGCCTAAAATTTACACGGATGAGGATTTGATGAACCGAAAATGCTACAATTTTCTTTGTTCACAGACGCCTCCAGTTGAAAATGAACCTCATCACTAAAGATAAATTTGCGTCTAAACTAAAATCCTACTATATGATACAGTAAAAACTAACTGACGAATTGTCGGCGTCAAGTGAATTTTGTACGCATTAAGTTGGAGAGAATTTTAACTATTGAAGTGTCCGCTACCAATCCCATTAAAACCTAGATATGTTGTAGAAGCCAAAAAAAACAACAAAGGGCACGTATTTTTTTATCTGCCCATAAGTACTTCGAAGGGGTAAAAACCATCTCAAAATTTTTCCTCTAAAAACAGTTTTATCAGAATATTTCAAGTTGTGTTTGAGATATCTTTACAAAACACAATGAAATTTAATTGTTATTGAAAAAGCAATAAAACTAATAGTTTCACCCCTAATGATTCATCCCTTAAATTTTATAAGAGAAAATTTTTTGTTTTTTAGACATTCTTATTCTGAAAACTTCAAAATCGATTAGAAATTTTAATATTTTTTATAAAGAGTATATATAGTAAACCAATTTGATGTGTTTTAGACTGTTCAAAAAAAAGTAATGAGCAGATAATTGTAAAAAATAAATCACCGCTTACTACTGACCAACTTTTTAATAGAAGAAATGGTTGTACATGAAGCAAGTGTAACTTTATTTGTATTCATCACAAATAATTTTTGTACATTTTTAACCCATTTTAGTGGTAGAATTAGTTCATATCTACTGGTTGTACCCCTATCTATCATACTTTCTATCCTTGAGCATCACATTGTCTAAAAATGTTTAATAAAATTTTTTCATATACGAAAATCATAAACGTCTAGTTGGAAACCACTTTGATCAGAATTAAATGCATTCTCAGCACCTACTTCATTTATGAACTGTTTCACTTTCGATAAAAATTTTCTCTCTTTTCTATAAAAGTCTTCTTTATTTTCTATAGTCCCCTTTGTAATAAATTTGATAATTTTTCTGGAAACAATTCTATGGACTTATGTTAATTTAAAAAACCAATATTTAAAAACTTTAAATCTCTTATCTTTGTTTCTAATTAGTTTCTGTGCAAACATGTTCCACCTTCTTAAATAAGTGTCATGCATTCTTAAACCAGAATTCATAGCAGTTTTGAAATTTTCAAAAGTATAATAGCGTAAGAGAATATATTGATAAAAGAAGTAAGTCCAAGAGATTATGTATAGAGAAGAAACGTAAACATAACATACAATTTCTGGAAAAAATAGTAGAAAAATACAATAGGAGAGAAATGAAAATCTTCTGCAAAGGAATAAAAAAATCAAACAAGGATATCAGACAAACACAATATTCCACAAAGATAAGAATAGAAGACTGCTAGGTACACAAGAATAAATAAAAAAGATGGGCTGAATACTTTGAGGACCTACTAAATAAGCAAGATGCTCCTATAATTGTCGAAACTCCACAGAAAGCTGAACAACTCTCAAACAAAATCGAAGAGGCACCGGATTTGCAAGAAATAGTAAAAATAACACATACGCTAAAAAACAACAGAAGTGCAGGCCCTGACGGCCTACAAGCAGAAGAACTAAAGTATGGAGGAGATCAGCTACACAACGAGATATACAAGATGATCACTGAAATATGGAAAACGGAGAAGATGCCCGAATCTTGGAGTCTAGCGATTATATGCCCCATTCACAAAAAAGGCGATAAAAGTACTTCTATAAATTACCGAGGAATCGCATTATTAAATGTCATGTACAAAACATTTGCTACGAGCCTCAAAAGTAAGTTGGAAATTTACACAGAAAACATCATATGCGAATACCAAAGGTAAATCGTTAACAGACCACATATTTACTCTACGGGAAATACAGGCCACAGGATATGAATTTAAACTAAATAGGCATCTCCTATTCATAGACTTTAAACAAGCATATGATAGCATGCAAAGAGATTGGCTGTTTGCTGCACTTCAACATTTTAGATTACTGGAGAAATTAGTTAACCTAATAGCAATGACGCTAAGAATAACAAAAAACAAGGTCAGAGTAAATGGATCGCTAACAAGATCATTTAAAGTCAAAAAGGGGCTGAGACAGGGCGATCCGCTATCAGCTATCTTGTTCAATATCGCACTTGAATACACAATACGCAAAGCCAAATTAAATAGAAAGGGAACAATTTATCAGCGACGTCATCAATGTCTGGCATTTGCCGATGATTTAACCATTGTAACAAGATCAAAGAAAGAATTACAAGCGGTGGTTAAAAGATTAGTGTTGAATGCGCGTAACATGGGGTTAGAAATTAACGAAATAAAAACAAAATATATAACTTAGAACCAGAGACCTTATCAACAAAATCAAAGCTTGTTAGTTAAAGTAGACGATGCTAGGCGATACAACTATGAACAGGTGGAATAGTTCACATATCTAGGTACGTTGATAACCAGGGAACCAGGAAACAGCGCAGAAATCAAAACAAGAATTGCAGGGGGTACCAAAAGCGCAGCAACATTAAAAAACATCTTGACAAGTAAAGTGTTTTCGCGATCAACAAAAATAAGAGGGTCTAAAACAATTGTGCAACCAATCGTGACAGATGTGTGGACATTAAAGAAAAGTGGCGAATTAATACTGAAAGTGTGGGAAAGAAAGTACTACGAAAAATTTATGTTGTAAAATGTATTGAAGGACAATGGGAAAGACGTAAAAACGAAGAGATATACGAACTATATGGAGAACCAAACATAGTTGCTGTAGTGAAGACACAGAGGCTCAGCTGGTTAGGCCACGTTATAAGAATGAGTGACCAAAGAACACCCAATAAAATCTACAGGGCTGAAATAAAAGCAAAAAGAAGAAGGGGGAGACCTCGAAGCCAATGGAAAAAAATTGCAAGATAACCTACGCAGCTTGAATATTACAAAATGGTAAGAGACAGCTAGAGATAGGAACCAATGGAGAAAAACTTTGGAACAAGCCATGGGCCTACTAGGCCTGTAGAGCTACCATATATAATAGCAAATTGTGGGGATTGTTTCTCTATATGCACCACCTTAATTAATTTGTGAGCCCAACGTCGTAATTGCTGTTCGGACAAGACTTTTCTGAATTTGTGTTGAACTGTTATTTCCCGCCCCTCCAATACTTTACAATATATTTTTTGTATTTAAAACTTACTAGTTCCTCATTGCGTTAGCATTGGTTTAGGATTCAATGGGAGCTAATGTAAATCAATATCTTCCACAATACGAGCATTAAGTTTTTCAAATTCTTCTTGAAGACCTAAAAATGTTTCCGCTATTATTTCTGCATTATTAGATGATTCCATAAAACGTTTAAAATATGTATACGTTCTATATTATTTAAAAAAATCTATAAAATATGTTTTAAATGTGTCAGGACATTAACAATATATTATAAAACATACTTAAAATAATTTTATAAAACGCTTTTTAATAGTTTAAAATAGTTGAATATATACAATCTTTTCAGCAAATAATTTTGAGCAAATAGTAAGTATAATAAATATTGTATGGTTATTTGCATGTCAGCTCAAAAGAAACGTTATTCAGAATTCGAGACGATTTCATCGTTATTCAAAGATATTATTATTTTTTTATTTAATTTTAGAATAGTACTTACAAATGTATATATATATATATATATATATATATATATTTTTTTTTATTACTACTGCATATTTACAATCTACTTTGATAAAAGTAATAAGTAAATTAGTTGAAACTGACGTATTTGGCATGAGTAGGGCACCATCCACTGACGGGTCTCCACGACTTACTCAATAAGGTCTTCTGGCCATTGTCTCTTCAATCTTCTATCCAAGGACTGGCGAGGGTAGAGGTTTGTAATGAGTGGGTTGAAATGGTTTAATGTGCGCATTTTTTTCTTCTGGCGATAGGTTACGGAGGTAATATGAGAAAGATTTATTTGTTTTCTTGTATGACATTCCGAAGTCGGTGAGTTAGATTATTGAGTGTAGTCTTATTCTGGGGATTTCTGGATCTTTGCCATTTGGCACGGGCTCTACGTTTTTCGGATACAAGTTGTCTAATATGTAGCGGTATATTGTGGGTTTCGTGTGCTCGTTTAATATCTATTGGAGTAGCTTGCCAGGCAGCCTCTTGAATAAGCTTTGTAAGGTATTCGACGGTTGCATCGATTTCGCTGGATGTGTGTATTTTGTGTGCTAGACTAATGTTGTCATTTACGTAGAGTTGGAATTGCTCCCAGTCAGTTTTAGCAGTACAAAGTTTTGGTGATGTGTTTTTCCATATAATATTTGAACTTAGAGTTATAATTATTGGGGAACGATCTGAATCTACCTCGAAGTTGCTTTCAGTTTTACTATATATGTCGGATATTCCTTTGGTGACCGCGAAGTCCAGCAAGTCGGTGTTTTTACGTAAGTCCGTCGGCCAGTAGGTTGGTTCACGGGTTGACAAGTTGTGTTGTTGTATGGTATGGAAGAGTGCTCGCCCTTTAGGTGAAATTAACCTGGAACCCCAGTGGGTATGTTTGGCGTTCCAGTCTCCTGTTTTAAAAAGCGAGGTCCAAGTGGGAGGAGAAAATCTTGAAATTCTTCAGCTGCAATGGAATGCCTAGGTGGATAGTAGACTGCTCCGATAGTTAGAGGCCAGGGAAATAAGTTAACTTTAACTAATGCACTTTGGATTTTGTTAGTTGTATAGGAGGATAATTCATAGTGATCTATTGCGGTTCTGATTATGATTGCCGACTCTGCATGTGCTGTTCTGTCTGGATGATTTGCATAGTATGTGTTATAGTGTGGTATGTTTGTTACCAAATAAGATGTAAAATGGCTTTCAGAGATAAGTAGTATATCTATTTTATTGTAATTTAAAAATAGAGTTACTTCCTGGATATGATTATCGAGACCGTTGGAGTTCCATGCCGCTACTCTTATCGAGTTAGCCATTAGTGCGTTAGTTTATTAATAACAGTGGTGAGCATGGTTAGAATGATGCTGTTGTGATTTAATAATTGTGCGAACATATTTATAAATTCGCTAAGGAAGGAGGTAAACTTTTCTGTAATTACATCATTATTTTTTGTTCCTCTTGCTGCAACTTGTGAGTAACTAGGAGCGTTCTGAGAGGAGTCAAGGGCTGATGGTTAAGTGATGTGAAAGCTGGTGGGTTTTCTCCGTGAGGTATTCTAATAGCTGACTGCTTTGGCAAGTTCCTAGCTTTTAGGTCTCTGTACACAGAACATCCTCTATAGTTGGCAGGGTGATCGCCATTGCGTAGGGCACATTTGGCTTTTTACACGTTTGACTGTAGTGGGGTGGTCCACATCTAACGCAATTGTAGGAGTTCGTACAATAGGCCTTGGAGTGGCCATAGGCTTGACAACGTGTACATTGTATTATGTTGTTTTTGATTGGAGGTGCTTCTACTCTGATAGAGTAATACTCCTAAAAATCCAAGCAAAACCAATTAATATAAATATAATTCAAGTAAATTCTCCAACTTCAGACAAACCAGACGAAGAAGTAAAAGTTTTCTACGGCGTCATTAAACAACTACTAAAATATACCAAACCACATAAATTAAACGTCATACAAACTGATTATAAAGTTAAAGTAGGAAAAGAAAAAATAATGAAGGGTACAGTAGGGCTTTTCGGTTTAGGAGAAGGGAACAGAAGACTGATACAATTGTATCAAGAGGAACAATTTAAAATCACACACACGTGGTTCCCCTTACCACCGAGAAACAAGAGATATAGTACATCAGTAATAAGAGCTGTCACATACTCGGGTGTTGACGTTCCGTCAGATCATGTTCTACAAGCAAGTTTAGAACTGAAAATTGCCCTAACAAAACCTAACACACCGTAACACAAAAACTGGACACCAATAATCTAAGAAAAGAGGAAATTAGAATAGAACTAAAATTCAAATTAAATAAAAAACTGATAGAAATAAGAGAAAACAGTTCAGAAATGCCACTTATAGAATTATGAAAGGAAAGTGAAGGCAAAATACGAAACATTGCAACAGAAGAATTAGAATATCACAAAAAAACAATATAAGAAAAGATGAAAGACGGGCGAAATGTAGGATTAATAGAGCAACGATAGAAATACAAAAACAGAAATAACAATAAAAATAAAAGATAAATACAGTAATTAGGGGAAAAATCAGGAAAGATAAAAGGAAATGGCTAGAGAAGGAATATGAAGAGATCGAAAAATTATAACATGTGCACGACATCCTAAAAGAACATGCAAAGCTAAAAGAAGTAATTGATGTATATAAAACACAACAATAACTAATATTATTGAACGACAGGATTGTTATAATAACAAAACATAAAGATAAAAAATAACATTGAAGAATATATAAAAGAGTTGTTTGCTGACGACTTGCAATGAGATTTTAATGAAACTCCTGCAACACGAGCACTATCAGGACCACCAATAACGGTAGACGAAATTAAAAAGGTGGTAAAAGAAGCCAAAAATAATAAGGCAGTAAGACCAGACTGCTATGTGGAATGGAGTAGTGAATCATGAAAATGAGCACAATCAATAAAAACGAATATTTCGAGATGTGGACCTACAGACATCTGTTGATGATGTTCTGGACTGAAAAATGACCAACGAGAAAGTGCTAAGAAAAATTCGTAAAGACCGAAAACTATTAAACATGGGAAATATCGTTAGAAATGGAAAATATAGGTTACCGCAATTAGCTTTAGAAGAAAAATAGAGGGAAAGAAAAAACAGGGAGACAACTGTCGTGGGCAAGAAATGTAAGACAGTGAAACCAGTCAACATGGCAAGAGATAAAGAAAAATTCACACAAACCATAATTTTCCATTATTTTTTCTTTCCACGTATTTTTATTCGTTCATTGGAATTTTAAACTTCTTTTCTTCAGTAACTTTCCTCTGCCTTTTTATCTCAACTTTTACCATTTGACATGCTTTTTAACTTCTGTTTTTGGTTCGTGCAATTAGGTTTTCTTTGATATTATCCTGTAACCATCTCAATTTAGTTTCTTTCTGCCTTTCCATAGCTGCTTTACATTCATAATTTCATCCACAACTTTTGTTACTGTTTTCCGTAGATTCTTTCATTTGTACTTTATTGGTCTTGTACTGTCTAATTTTCTGTATTTTTGTTTAATTCTTCGTTGGTAAACCCTTTCGTTGTTTTTATCTTGGATTAGGTCTTCCAAATTGTATCTATTTCGTATCCTACTTCTCCAGTTCAGTTCTTCTTTTAATTATATTTTAACCAGCTAACAAATAGTATCCATCTCTGCTTCTCTTTCACTTCTTTCGTTCTTGATTATTTAATCAGTATGGTTATTGTTTATTTGGTTTTCAATATTTCGTCCTGGTACCCTTTCATGTATCTCTTTATGCTTATATCATGTGCTTGCTATCCTGTAGTTTATTCTGCGAAACCAATTAATCTTAAATCATTCTTGTTATTCCTATGTTAACCTTGTCTGTTTATAGTTGGATAATATCTTTATTCTCTTTCGACCTTTGAATTCCAGTCTCTTAATAATTCTTTTCCATCCCATCTTTATCCTCGATTAAAGCATATACATTTGCAAAGCTTACTTTGTTCAAATTTTTTTCTAATTCTAAAACACATATTTCTTCTGATCCTGAGTGAAAATCTGATTATATTTTATTTTACCTTACTTGATACACCAAAAATACTCTCATTATTTTCATTATTAAAAACAATATAATTTTCTAACCCCATAATTGTAACACCTATTTCTTTAGTAACCTGCGCAGCTAATATTTTGATTTTGCACCTATTCGCTTCTACTATATTATTTCTAAATTTTTATACACCCCTTTAAATTATTTCACTTTTCCCATATTCTTTGCTATGTCTGTTACCTTGTATCTGTCGGACTTCTTTTTTGTTAGATTTTTATCAATTCAACCCATATCAAGCTTCTCTCATTATTTGACTATTCGTATTTAACGCGGTTTATTTTTAACTTACGGTATCCCACTTTTTTCTATTGTTCTGTTCACGCATAATTTTTCTTATTGTAAGTGAAATTTTATATTTTTCCACTGTAAGCTCGTCGTCTATATAAATAGTGTTCGGTAGCTTCTGCCCTTATCTTAGGATTCTTATCTTGTATTCGAAATGTGAGCTTTCCACGATTGTAGCTTTCGGTTCAGTTTTTTCGTACCACGTATGCTTCTTCTATTTTATTTTAACTTTTTTTCCAATAAACTCTTGGTTTTATATTATAATTTCTAAGCTAGTCTTTCCCGAATTCCAAACTTTTAATCACTATATTGTTCTTCGTTTCTCTTTTTTCTTGTTTTTCTAATTTAGTTTCAAAATGGTTAATCCTTTTTCAACTCCTCCCTTTTTGCACATTTTTCCCATTTGTATTTCAAATCTGTTTTTACCTTTTGTAATTCTTTTTTATTCTATATATTCTATCTTCATGTTTAATAATTATTAGCTGAATTCGCTTCTTAATTCCTCCTTTCTTTCTTCTAATTCACTCGAAATCACTCACATCTTTTTTGCTCCTTCTCTTTCTTCTGTCGCCGATTTTTTAGACTTTTACTAGTTTTTAAGCTTTTTGCAAAAGCCAGTTCTTTCTAATTCTTTCGAGTCTTCCGTTACTCGTTTTCATCTGATCTGCTGCGTTTGGAATAATTTTTGCCCTTGGTTTCCTTGTTACTACTTATTTTATTTTTCTACTCATCAGGTAACTCTCTCTGGTTACACGAAATTATTTACTGTATTTTTTAGTCGGGTGTGTCGCGGGTCTCAGATTCAATTTTACATATCGGATTGTTTAAGACCCCAAAACATTTGCTTGGAGGATACGCACTTATAAATGTACCAGTCGAATAGTTCTACTTCGCTTCTTGTACATTTGCAGCATGCCTTACTTGTACACCGTAGGCAATTTTTGACCTAGTGATATTATTTTACCGAGTTAAAATAAAATTTTAAACCCTTTACTGCACTTTATTGTTATAGGTAGTCGGTCTTGATATTCTGAACATTTTTGTAGTTGTAGTATTTTCTATGGATCCAGGCGCCATATTAACAGTCTAAGGTATACGCTGATGTTACGCGTTTTTTTGGTTTAGCCTAACATTTCTGTAAATGCGATCTTTATTAACGTTTACTATCCCGTATTGCTCATAAAAATACCTAATGCATTGCACAAATTATCTAGTGACTATGAAATATAATACAACAAAATTAAAGAAATAACTAAATAAATTTTAAAAAGTATCTAACAAGGATATTAATAATAGAAACCTACAAAGCTATACTTAATTGCAAACGAATATAAACATACAAACTATTATTATCTCAAATAACTAGCAATAATCAAGAGTCAAGTTTATTTTTTCTGTAATAATTTTAATCGTTTGTCAAATAAGCATATCAATTACTCGAAAGTTAAGATGTTTCCTACCAACGTATATCAAATTAATCTCTGAATAATCGAGTGCGTCGGGCACTGCGGGTTCGAGTGTTATCGACGGCTCTATAGAGGTTAATTGGGCATTAGCCATAACGAAATAATTAATGAAGAGAACGTAAATGGAACATCAGCAGCAGATTAATTTCACGCACCCGTTGGACTTGTAATTTATTTATTTTTCCAAAACATTCTATAAATTAATATAGTCTTACAGCTTTTATTCTAGGCACACGCTGATTAATAGTACAGAATGATCAAAAAGCCACAAAAATTAGTTTTAATAAAATATTGTGGGCTTCAGTTAAGTCTTTTCAATAAAGACACTTTCATGCTATTACTTTGAAATCCAATAGCTGTTATTAATACGTACAGCAAACCCTCCATTAATGTTCTGACTTAATCTCTTTCCTACTTTTGAAGATTGTAATTTAAAGTTTGACCTACGTTTTCCTCCCAATTTATGCGTTATGAGGGATCACATATTCTTGGCGTTTTGCATTTTATACTCTTCGTAACGCGTATTTGAATGTTCCAGATAAATTGACATTATTTATGCTAAACCATTTCTCAGCTCGGAGACTACTCTTTCATATTATAAGTGTGAAAACGTATGAAGTACCAAAACACAAAAATTCAAATAGCCTCAAATGTGACCCTTTGCAGGGTTTTTAATTGACTTCTCTAATGAAAACTGTCCTGAAATTTCTAGGATTTTCTTCTTAAAATCTATGCCCAAAAAGGGAATTTAGCATTGAACATCCCATTACTCTAATAGCCCATCTATGTCTCTGATTTTGTTCCTCAAAAGCAGGTTTCATTACGGTGTTTGATCTTGCATCAATACAATTTTCATTTATCATGAGGAACACGTAAAATATATTTTTTGGCAAGTTGTTCTTAACCATCACCCAAAGGTAGAGTCGGATTGATAAATTTATTTTACTATGTGAGGCAGTTGCTTTTTCAAGAATTTTTTATAGAGCCTCATTCTGACAAATCAATCACATCTTGTACCACTTAAATTGATTCTTGCAATTGCTTGTAAAACTTTCACACGATGCGTGCATTTTGCATCTACATTAATGGCTATGTCCAATTATTTTGGATGAAGAATAGTTTTAAATCTAGACGTGTGTTTGGTATTCGCTTAAAACGAATCTAAGAATCTGCACAAGGGACTTCGTATTCTACCTGGGTTGCATTAAAGCAGCGATACTTGATTGAATAAACAAAACCAGCTATTTCATTATTGGTTGTGAAGACCGTCTTTATGTTTTGCGTGATTAATTTGTGGCTTATTTTGACTCTAATTGAAGGTCGGGAATGTTGTAGAATTAGGAATTGGTATTTTTATTTAGTTTTTCTAAGTATATGCCAAAGTGGTCCAGTGGTTAAGGCGTGGGTTGCAATACGGGTTCATTTTCGAAGCTCACTGATGCCTGACGGGTGGCCTACTCAGTCACTGAAAATAATTGAGTACCTGCGTTTACTCGAACAAGGGGTAATAATAGCGGTCGTCTAAGCCACGCTGCTTGCCACATCTCCCCGCATCAGAAATAGTGCGCGACGACCGGTCAGGCAGAGCGAAAATATTGAGAGCCTTAACATTAAGTATATGGGACATTTGTTGGAGTATCCGTTCTGCAGGGAGACGGTGGTAATAGTTTTTAGTTCTATATGCCGGTTTTTCATTTGGAAAATTCTAAAGAATCTGGTCATAATTTAATTTAGGTTAAAAAGGAATTGTGGATGAGTATCTTGCTGAGGAAGTAGAATAATAAAAGTATTATCTACGTATTATGCCAAACCGTTAGGATTAAGGTGAAAAGAGGAACGTGTGTTTGTTTCAAAACCGGTTATAATGAGGTTAATTATGACAAATAAAAGTGGAGTAGTATTAATACCGCAATAAAATTTACTTTAAAAGATTAAGCAGGTATTTTATATTCAGTTATTAATGGTATGGTATGGTACGGTAAGGCCCTACGCCCCGCGTAGGAGCACGGCCTGAGAACTGAGAGGTTAAGGCTCTCGTACTTTCGCTCTCTCTGCCTGGTCGTTGCGCACCATCTCTGATGCTGGGCGATGTGGCAAGCACCGCGCCTAAGACGACCGGCATTATTACCCCTTGTTCTAATGAACGCAGGTACTCAATTATTTTTAGTGACTGAGTAGGCCACCCGCCAGGCACCAGAGAGCACCACGAATTGAACCCGGGTCCGTCAGCATCGCAGCCCGCCTTTCAGTTATTAATTAATAAAATAATACCGTTATTTAAACTAATTTCTAGAATCGAAACATATCATGTATTAGAATATTGGTATATAAGATAATATTGAAGTTTACAATAGTATTATGTTTACATATAGAAAATGTTTTGAGTGTTACTAAAAAATGATAGAAATTCTAGACCGGACGATGCTTGCTCTTCAAGATTTTGAAGAACTTTAGTGAGGTATTTAATTGGGTTGTGAATCAGAGAACCGAAAGCACTAATTGTAGGTCGTAAAGAAAAGTCTTCTTTAAGCATGCTTAAAAAACTGTACTAATTTGGAGTTCTTAAGGATCCTTTTCGAGATACAATTTTGCAATATCAGATAGTAGGTTTGAGTTAGTAGTGAGCTAACAAACTTAAAATACAGGTAACCAATAAAATTTTAACTTTATTTAACTCAAAAATTTTTAAAATTGTCATAATAAATGGACTTTGCTTCGATCACACTTTTATAGAATTGTTTCTACTGAAATTGTTTCTTCATCATGGCAGTTGAGCTTTAACTTTTTGGTCAGTCTACTGGCTTGGAATTTGCTTTAAAGAAAAGGTTGTCAGCTCAGCTTTGTAGTAAACTTGGTTTATAGGTTTGGTTATTTATTTTCACTAAAGAGTTATTTAAAGGTATATACCATCTACTGAGTATTTATTTTCCTTGGACGATTTGTTCTTCGGCAAACGTATAGAACTACTCAAGCTGTACATTTCCACAACGCAATTTCTCGTAGGTTTAAATACATGTGCACTTAATATAGAATCCCCACAACTTCGCTTTTTACTCAAAAATGTAAAAAACTGTTCTGGTGCGTTTTGAAGTGTTATGCAACCTCTTAATTTATTACTTCAATTAACAGACTTCTCAATTTTGGAGAAATCCTGAAATTAAACATAGAGTGCGACAAAGTTTTTTTAGATAAGATGCCATAAGTTAAGATTAAGACTATAACTATATCGTTAATCACACTTTGAAGTAAGCAATAACTGTAAAAATAACCGATCACAGATTTCCTGGAAATATCTCGGACCGGCTAAGAAACAACCACATATTTATAGAATAAAGTGGTTTAGCTACCCATCGCACTCTATAGGTGACTCCGAGAAGATAGAAAGGAATCTCGTTTAGTAGTAGGGCACTGGAACGAACGGCTGTCTCTTGATTAAACTCAGGGCAAATAGGGGTTTCAAAACTTTATGTGGCATAAGGATTTATAAACGCTGGATAAAACTTGATGTGAATCAATATTGAGTTACGTCAAAGCGCTAATAATTTAATTTAATATAATTTTTGTTTTAAATTTTGGTACTTTTTTAATCATCAAGTTTTATTTTCTGTAAAAATAGTCCTCGTAAATATAGTCTGGGCATTAGTGTAGGTGCTATCAAAAATCTAAAAAAGAAACTTGATGGAGAGGCAGGCGTGTAAATAGCCGCATTCGTAGATGCGGTGTGGGATACGATACCGATGCGGCTCGTAAGGACCAAAAAATGGAGAGGCAGGCGTGTAAATAGCCGCTCTCGTGGTGCGGTGTGGAAACGTAGTACGGCCCGTAGTGGAAGGTCAGCTGGTAAGGCCAAAATCGTCCCTTAAACGGCCGTCGCGTTAGCGGATGGGGGCGGCTACCGATATCAACCAATGAATTGCCAAATCGCTCACCTGAATCGGCTTCGGCTTCGGCTTCGTCGGCGATTCCAAGGTGGCCACCTCTGCGTTGCGGATTTGGTATCTTCGGGATGTTAAGACACGACCAAATTGGCCGAGCTGCGATGCGTGAATATTTGCGGGGTGTTGAATATGCGTGAATGTATGCGGGGATGCGAAATGTTTCTGATGTATGCGGGTTAAGACACGACCGTACTAGCCGCGCTGCGGGGCGTGAATGCGAATTTATGCGGACTGAGACACGACCGTAGTGGCCGCGCTGCGGGGCATGAAAGCTTCGGCTGAGCAAAAGCCCATGCCGTTTGTGTGCGACGGCAAAACGTAGCAGATATCAAAGGCTCGCATGCCGCCGCGATATAAAGCGGTTCAAGGGCGAAAAGGCCTCCACACCACTTGAATACTTCATTCTTTTTTCTTTTGAATTTTAGGCCTTTGAAGGCTTTTTCAAGCTCTAAGGACATATTAACATTTTTATGTTAGGCTGAGAAACCGAGCCAAAATCGTTTTCTAATCGCAAAAAGTAATTACGACTTGAATAGTATATTAATTGAAATCCCAAATTGTCTGGTTGCGTTTTTAAAATTTTATGAAAATATAGAAATAAGTCAAAAATTTCCTTGTGACTAGTTTTTCTCATAAAATTCCAGATGCATTTTGCGATCAAATAGACTTTAGTTGTGCTTCTCGTGTGAATATCTATTTTTTTTTAATTATAAACGATTAAATTGCCAATTGTAAACGCTCAATAGTAAACACATTGTAGTACTTCTGGATGTGCGTTTTGCTTTGTTTTCTAGACGCTAACAACATGCATTAAAAATAGACCTTTTTGATAAAAGTTTTATTTTTTATGTTTACTATCATACTAAGTATTTTTGCACACACGAAAGCTTCGCATAATCACTTTAATATTTTCCTCACAATACTTATGACTAGAAAACACTAATACGTTAATGCGTAATTATGCGACGTTCTTTATAGACAAAAAAATATAAGACGCCTTAAAATAATCAACTTTAATTGCTGCTGCCTATTTACTTGGCAAAAAGTCTTTTCTACGTACAAAGAAGCACTTAATATCAATTACAAACTCATCTAAACTGCCATAGACTGCCTAACTGCTAGTTTTTCACAAACCATTTGACTTGGTAGTCCGTCAGCTCTTTCATTGAGCTGAGAGTATGAAAGACCAGATATTTTGTTAACGATTAATGATTAATAGGGTAGGCGTTACTATAATAGAAAATGAAGTCTTTTCTGCATGATATTTTGGTTTGAAAGCGATAAAGTTGGGTCAGATAAACGCCATGTTAATGTTGAGCTTCAATTTTTGTCGAAAGCTTATAAAAATCTTAATATAACTCGTGGTTTAGCGTAGTACAACAAATGTATCTTTAAAATTCGTGCACAAAACATCTATGGCTATTACAAAGAACGCTTGAGCAAGAAGCGATTAAAAAAGCTTTCCCTTTTGGCAGCTGCTTTGAAACAGTTTGGTTATTCAGCGACATCACAATAAGAAAAAGGAATTCAGCATTACCTAAAAACACCATTTCAACTGAACCCACAATAGTGAAGTTCACATTTAAGCAAGCCGTTATAGAATCAAAGCTACGTAAATTATCCGGTTATGACTTAATTACAACCAGTGTTAAAATTTGTATTTATCTATCTATTTACTAAGCCGATGGAAAGTTGCTAAAAACCGTACTATACCCAAACCACACAAACCATCTACTAACTTAATTTTGTATAGATCAATTAGTTCACTACTGCTCTTGTTTAAAATCTTTAAAATATATCTCTTGAGGAAAAGTACATATCTGACTATCAGTTTGGTTTTTGAAAAACCTATGGCACAATCGAACAGGTATATCGAGTTGTTGACTAACTGGCACATTCTTGTACTTGATAGTCATATGTTTTTATTCCAAATAAACAAAGGAGTATCCCAGAGCACCGTGTTAGGCCGAATATTGTATCAAATCGTTACAGCCGATCTATTTACCACTAATTTCATCATGGTAGCTATGTTTGCAGACGATACTGTAGTGCTTTGATTCCATAACAAAAATTAAAACTCTGATTTAAGCACATATACAGTTATGCCGTAAAATACAAAATATGTATTAGTTGTGTATGTAAAATCCTAACTGTCTATAAAAATAAAATACTTTTCTATAAAGCAATAATTGAACGAATTTAAGTTACAGGATACGACTCTAAGAAAATGCAAGCAACTCTTACATTGACATCTTAAGGCACTTCCAACTCAAAGTACTACGGTTAATGGCAAAGTCCTCGCTTTGTTCCAAACGAAGTTATTCAACATGACAACCATGCCTTTCATTTTAGACAAAACTCAAAAATATAGCGCCCATTTAAGTGCCCACCCATACACACTAGTGAAGTCTAGCCTCCACTAGACAGACAAATTTTTCACTTACCAAACTGCTTTGAATGATAGTGCGTAGTGAGTTTTGTATACGTAATGAGTGTCTTGTAATCTTAGCACTACAAAATACCCCTGTTTTATAAATGATAATTTCCATTGGTTTCTTTCTTACATGTATTATGTATCTCATAGAGATAGATTGTAGATAATAAATATACAAACAAGAACGGTGTAATACCGTAAAGGAAACTTTCTACAGCGGTGCGAAATCGTAACGGTCACTTCCGGTTGCCGTTAATCGATTTGGCTGAAAATCAATCCCATGAAAGGTACTGGCCTAAGATGTGTGTATGCCAAGTTTTAAGTGAATCCGTTGAATAGAACGGAAGTTATCTTGTCTCCAGACACACAGGATGATAATCTCATTAACTTTCTACTATAAGCTCCGCTGTAGAAAGTTAATAAGTAAAGATTTATGCTCGTATTTGCTTAACTGTTTACATCGCTACGCGATTTAAAATACAATTTAAATGTTTATAATGACGTTAATAATTTTTTAAAAATGACAATGCCTAACGTTTTGCTTTGTTTAGTTACTATTCAATGTTTTGTTGCAGTAATTACAAGCAAATGCAAAAAGCGCTTCCATTATACAATGAAAACACAATTAAATAAACTAACTCTGCGTGTATGTAATAGACTGAACAATTCATGGAATGTATTTTACACAAACATGACAACTAGAGCTTCCATTATTGAATTTAGCTCGCAATATTTCGAATTGCATACGCGAAAGCAATCAAACTAATAAAATATTTACATACCGAAAAGGCATTGTTTAAATGCAATCCCAAAATGGTCTCCCTTTAGCAAATTAATTCTGGTTGCAAAAAACACTGAAACGTGAATGCTAATCTCGCTCTCGAACAAAGCACAATGTTATGGAGAAAATCTTATTATGAGGCTCAAAATATCTCGACCGTTTTACCGCTTATGTTCCTTGTTCTTTCGACCCTACGCTGCTTTTGCGGATTATGTCGCTACCGCGAACTTCATCTGCACAGGTAGCTCTTTGTAAACCGTTATGTCATTATTTAGCATGTAAATTTTTTCATGGGGCCCAGGGGATTTTTTATCTTCCTGCGTCAAGCTGCGAAATGTTGCTTTAGGATCACGAGGCATTTAAACTTTAAATAAGCCTTTAAAGTGCCAGAAGGGTATATACGCACCCTTATCTTTTGTTGATATTTAGACTTAGTAATTTTGTGATGACATCATAAGGAGCGCCCAATATTCTTGTGCAAAATTCACAATTTTTCTATAATTGCAGTTGCCATTCGAACGCATGTAATGCATGCTTATAGTGTTGTGTAAGCTTATGTTTCGTACGTCAACTTAAGTTCGGATCATAATAAAAGAAAAAAATGCGTAATTTTGTGTATGCATGGAATGTAATTGAGATTAACATTCGAGTAGCAGATTTAAATCAATTGAAAATAAGCGCTACCACAGAAAATTCCGTTAAATGTGAAGTGGATGCAGTAATATGATTTCTGCGTGCGAAACCATTTTCGGCAGCTGCGATGGGCAATTTTTACGGACTAGACGTGATGAGTGAAGATGCACGTCAAGGAAGAAAATTAACAAAAAGGTCCGCTATGGCTTCTCATGCATCGCTTTGACGATAACACTGCACTTCACGATACTATTGAAACATAGTTTTATTTGCAGACAGAAGAGTTTTTTTCTTGAAAAAATTTTAAACCTTATAAAGCGTTGTTACAATTGCTTCAACTTTCATGGCGATCATGTCAAAAGGTAATGTGTTGTTGTAGGTTCCTTATGTCTGTAATAAAAGTTCTGTATCTACGCATGTTGTGATTGATATCCAAACGGAAGTTCCTTTCCAAGTCACCTTTGTAGTACAAAAATTATAATTGCAATAACAAAAACAACATATATTTAGCAATTCTACCGTACTGTGTTGTAATTACCAATAAATACAGCACAATATTCATTTTGCTCTGTCAACAATAGTTGCGTAATCTGTTTTATGTCAAGATATTCCGTCAAAATTACACAAATTTGAAATTATGAAATCCGAAACTAATTTTACAATTCTCAAACTGTCAGCTTCGTTGTTCTACTCGTTGTTGCTTCGAATTGTTTTTGACACGTCTTTATTTATGATGCACTCCTTATATTCAATAAATCATTGTAATGCTATAATCATACACTATATATGTCTAACTCCCAAATGACCTACTCACTAGAGTCATTCTCACTCCCACATGCGTAATACACTCCATTTTCATGGGTTGTCGATTTACATCAACAAAATATTAGTGTTAGTTCGATATTTTTGAGAGATATTTCATATACAAGGAGAAATTACTTTTTCAACAGTTTTGAAGTTACCATACACATGAAAATTGACGTTTGTTGTGAAAAGTCTATAACTGTCTTAAATAAATAGAAGTAAACAATTTTTAATAATTAATAAGACATTATTCAGAAATCAACGTAGTTTTTGAAAGTGTAGCTGTTATCAATTTACACCATCACCTTCAGATTTGTTACCCTTTATTTTTCCTTCTAATTTACTATCCAATAGTGTAACTTTATGCTTTGAATTTGTAGATATACTGTAAATCATTTATTTTGTATATTAAAATAGCAGTAGTATAGTTGATATGGGGAATCACAGATACTATTATATAATTGTTTAAATAGTCATTAAGAAACTTTGGTATTTAATATATCGCTATATTAGAGTACTGAAAAAGATTTTGACTATGTTATTTTCAAAAAACCTTGTATTAGTAATTATGAGGGGATTAGATTTATCAAGATCAAATTTATCACAATATAATTCCAAGGATTTGGGAAAAAATTATATCCTAATAGAGATATGGCGGACAATAATTGCTAAATAAAAATTTAAAAATAGTTTTGAAGATATTAACGACTAACATGCAAACCAATCTCTTACTAAATGGCGCAATTAAAAGTCATTGTGAAGTAGCGAAGTAACTGTTGCTTAGGGCAAGTACATTATAAAAAGTGTGAGATAATCCACAGTCAAGTATATATAAGTCTTATCTAATTTATAAAATTAAAAAAGGTATGTGTTCTATTTGTATCAAAACACAACAAAATGAAAATAAAAAGTCTATGATTGAGAGGCACATTATTTTTTGGATATATTAAGTAAAAGGTGTTCCAAAATTCTGCCTGATAATATTCTGTAGTAAACAAATTGCGATTATTTAATATATACCGCTAAAATCAATCGTTAAAATTTATTATAAGCGTGGAGGATGTTTCGCCAAGATTGTGCGTAAATCACGTAGAATTTTCGGAAGAAGAGCTTTCAGAAGCTTTAGTGCGTTGTCGAAGTGTACCGAAAATCTTTACCGGTTTTTTTTTAAAAAAAGGCATAATTTTCGATATAATGGAAAAATTTATTCATTCACAATAATGACCATTTAATTCTACACATCTTGACCATCTTTCAGGCAATTTATGAATCCCATTCCAAAAAAATTGTTTTTCCTTTGAGCGAAACCATTCATCGATCCATTTTTTAACTTTTTCGAAATTGCCGAAGTGCTGCTCTGCTAATTCAGAGCCCATTGATGCGAAAAGGTAATAGTGGGACGGGGCAAGGTCTGGAGAGTACGGTGGGTGCAATAATATTTCCCACCCAAGCGCTTTCAGTGCTTCCTTGACCGGTTTTGCTGTATGAGGCGGCGCGTTATCGTGCTGTAAAATCACTTTACCGTGTCTTCGGGCTCATTCTGGACATTTTTCGATCAATGCATGGTTCAAGTTGATCATTTGTTGTCGGTAGCGATCACTATTAACTGTTTCACCAAGTTTCAACAGTTCATAATACACCACGCCACTCTGGTCCCACCAAACCCAGAGCATCGTTCTCCTGCCAAAGCGATTCGGTCTCGTGGTTGATGGGCCAGCTTCTCCAGGTGATAACCATGATTTTTTGCGCTCAGGGTTTTCGAAATAAATCCACTTTTCATCACCCGTCACTATTCGATGCAGAATTTCGATCAAACCTTTGAAGCACCATTTCACCGATGATTTTTGCCTGTCATTCAATTGATGTGGCACCCATCTTCCCATCTTTTGTATTTTTCCCATCTATCGTAATCGGTCGCTAATAGTTTCTTGGCCCACATTTAACGCTTTTGCCAATTGTTTTTGAGTTTGTGTTGGGTCTTCATCCAATAACTCCTTCACACTTTTTCGGTCTGCCAGAACGTTCTTTGTCTTGCACATCGAAAACACCACTTTTAAATTGTCGAAACCACGCCTCACATGTTTTTATGGTTGGAGCATGCTCTCTGTATGTTTCAACTAGCAAACCATGACTTTCAGCGGCTTTTTTCTTTTGATTAAATAAAAAAAGTAATGCATGCCGCTAATGCACGTTTTCAGGCACATAACTTGACATTTTTGAAGAGGTATAAATATATGAGGGCAATACTTTCACAAAATATAATCTACGACGTTGAAGCTTGATGTCTGTAGAATAAAATGAACACGTGTCAAATCATAATATTGTGTATTAAGCCTAGCGACACCTACTGGAAAAAAATGGTAAAGACTTTCCGGTACACCTGGTAGATTTACATCTACACCCATTCAAGAATTAACTAACCCAAAAGCTAAAACCATTTGAAATGCCAATTATTTGTCTTTTAAGTGCTACAGAATCAAGAAATTGTTGGCAGTTTTGTTAAGAAGAAAATTATTTTCAGTGACGAGGCGCCCTTTCACCTTAGTGAGTATGTCCAGAAGCAAAATTTCCGCATTAGGAGATATTCTCAAAAACAGAAATTCCTCAAAAACTGTCTATGTATACCCAAAGATTAACAGTTTGGCATCGTTTTTAAGCTCGTGCTGTGACTGAGCCGTTATTTTTTTAAAATAAGACAGAAAATGCAGTGAATATTAATAATGAAGCTTATTGTAAAAAGAAATTTGATTTTTTATGACTTCGGTTAGACGCCATGGATTCGAATGGCTTGTAGTTCCAGCAGGATGGCGTCACCTATCATACGACATGTGAAACATTACAATTATTGGAGTAAAAATGTAATGGGCGACTTATCTCCTAAAACAGCAAAGTAAAAATACAAAGGCTACAAAATTGAGCCCCATTTATGCGAAATAGTGATCGAAAAAAAAGTGCCAAATGAACCATGGAGAATATTTGCCATTTATTCGACTCTACATTTTATCGCAATTACTTTTTCAAATAATGCCATAACCTTGCCAAATAATAAATAAATCAAATATTTTTTTTCTAAAACTAAAAGAATCACTCTTTACTTGCACGAAAAATCAAACAAAAATATCACAAAAATCTGCTTATTCTATTGATATATTTATTTTATAAAATATTCTCTATTTATCCAATTATTTTATTGTAATGATAAAAACCCATGTAATGTCTCTTTAGTTTTAACAATTTTGTTTAGTAGTTTGTTATTTCACTATATTGGTTTGATTTCTTTCTATTCTAATTCCAATGCTGTTTTAGGTCTAATGATCGCTATACATATATTACTAGTTGTATTTAATATATACACTACATATACGAGGTGTGGCAGAAAAGTAATGATACTGGCAATACTGCAAGCGATCTGGCAACGCTACGCTGTTGTCCTTGATAGAGCACGTGTATAAATACCCTCCCATAGCTCAGTGCGAGTTTTAACTCGTTCCGTTAACTACGTGATTTTTGTGACTGCTATTAGTGAAATTGTATTTTGGTTGTGCGTCACCCAAAATGGAACAGCGGAATTTTAAGGAGGCCTTCAACTTCGAAAACCGACGAAAACATCGAACATGTGAACACTCTTGTGGGATAAGACCGTCGTTTAACATTAAGAATGTTGAGTGAACAATTAAATCTGAACAGATTTACCGTCCATCAAATTTTGACTGAACATTTGCACATGCAAAAGGGGCCCCAAAAGGCATTCCTGTGGTTCCCCAGCCCCCTATTCACCGGCCTCAGTCTTTGTGACTTTTTCCTTTTTTCTAAACTAAAAAATGTCCTCAAAGGACGTCATTTTGGGACTTTAGAAAACATGTAAAAGAATGTAACGGACATGCTGAAGACCATACCGGTTGAAGACTTCCAGCGCTGCTATCAACAGTGGGAACAACGTTTCAATCGGTGTGTAGCTGCCCAAGGGAACTACTTTGAAGGGGATAACATTGATGTTTGAAAAAAATAAAAACTGGTAAATAAAAATCAGTCTCATTACTTTTCTGCCACACCTCGTATATCCGTTTATTAGTAAGTATATCGCTTCAGTAAATTATACAATAGATAAAGTTGTTAAGCTAAAAATAAAAAGAAAGAAAAAAAGCCAATAAGTTATGTACACTAAATCTTAATAATTAAAAGAACGATTTAAGAATTTTCTTAGTCTCATATAATACTAACGATTTTAGCTCTTTTATATATTGATTATTATAAACAAAAACAGAATGTTCACATATATAAAGAACAAATTAACAAAAAGCCAATTAAAAGAATTTTCAGCCTTGCTACAGTAGGTCTCCATTTTTACAAGATTATAAAAAACTAGGTTAAAAATTAAATTTTATACTTTCTGAAGCAGAACGCCCTTGTAATAATTGTATTTCTACTTGAAACATTAAAAACTCTATACAAATGTAGGCATGTTCATTTTTTATTTACAATGTAAAAACCTTTAGTATTCCGCTACCCGAAATTTTATTTTTGATTCTCCTTTTGGAGCTTAGGCTGTTGCTTATAAAGAAGCACATTTTCCTATGTATGTATGTCATCATAAATTCCTGTTAGCCTTCCATTAGTTTTCAAAATAATTGTAACTAGTGGAGATACTTGAAATGTTTTTGTCATAAAATATTTTTCATGTTGTATATCTTTGTAATAGTCAGCAAAATAATATTAATTCACATAATTGTTATATAAGTATAATTTATACTACTCATTGTCTTGTACACGAAAGCATATAAACATATGTTTTGTGCCTTTAGATAATGTTTCTGTTCATTTTCTACAACTTCAAACTATGAAAACATTTTGTTACATATTGTAATGTGACAAACTGCTGTTGTTATTATTAGATCATTTACAAATGATCGGCAGTCTCCTTCAACACCCAAATTGCATGTGTGAAAGCTATAGAGCTACGTAGGCCTACTATATACGTATAACGTTGTTCTGAGGCATAGAATAAAAGTGAGTAGTTTCAGGTGCAATTGTGAATAAAGTGGAAAACCACGAAAACAGACAAACACAGGCAGCAATGAATGTTTTTTATTTAAGAATGGAAGTGATTGCTCAAACATCTGAATGGGATCAATGACCACATATGAGAACGCAGATTTAAATCGCAAAACTGTGTTGTATTTCGGTAAATACCGGATTTTAAAGGCGTCAACGACAGTATTAAGAAAGTCAAAGAAATGGGCATCTGAAGGTGTGCATAAAGTACGCAATATCCAGCATGTGTCTGACTTGATAATAGCAACTAGGCAAATCAGATTAAATGCCCTGGCAGATCCAGGAGCTCTATTTCACGAATCTTTTCATACCATCAGTAATGAGGCAGAATGATAAATTGAAAATGATAAAGGCCTTTGCATAATGGGTTTTCCATATTCTTGTCGCTTAATAGAAGCAGCAGCATATGGAAGTATGCCAACAGTTTCTGCAGCTGTACAGAGTCCATTCGGAAACATTTCTTGTGTATGTAATCACAACAGACGAATGGAATGACGGCATAGTAGAAAACCTTGCCCCAAAAAGCTACACTCAAGATTATTTATTTTAAAATAAATTATAATTGTCTGAATAATTACTAGTGAGCTTACTGTAAGTTATTAAAGTTGACATACTCAAGAACGCCGCTACAGAAATAGATATGTGGGGTGTATATTGCTATCTTGCACTTCGCTTTCAATATTCATCAGACTTTGCGCTTTACTTAAAACAATGGAAGAAGCAGTGTGGAGTAGGAAATTCTCTAACAACGGGTTTCGGTCGGCTGTCCACTATTGATGTTTGGGGCAGCCGGAGCAATGGTAAAAGTGCATAGACATTGAAGGACAATACCTTTAATATAATGTGTACTCATTTTTTCTCCGAGTGTTGTCATTCTACTTTCGAGGTGTAAAGACGTACTAGTCCCGCTGAACGTAAGAAAGTGTAAGAGTGGTTTTTTACGCTTAATAATGCAAGGCCGCTAGTCTGATGGTTTATCAAGTGATTGTTCAACAAAATAAGTGCATTCAACTTATTTAAGTAAGTCAGGTGTAATAATAATGTTTTCTACCCAACAGAAAATGTCATTAGCGCATAATCGTTTAATGTTCGTAAGTCAACCAAATGCATATGTACCCGCAAATCAAATCCACATACCTCAATGTGCGACCTACGTAATTAATGCACAACCGGGTACGCAAATTCCATTTGATAATAATTCCGCACAATAAGCATCTATACACGCTCATACTGCAGAAAGAGAACTCGGACCTAAGCAATAGTAGGTAGTTAAAATAAAAGATTTTATCAATCGGTTGAGAGCAATAACGAAAGCACAAGCCCGCTAACCAACAATCGTTACAGCGTAACAGATAAAAGTAATACCTCTGGTATTAAAAAATAAATAGCCTAAGCTAACTAAACTTCCACAGATTCATATACACAGTGTAATCAACTATAAGAAAATTATTGAAAGCTTAAATCGAATATTAGAAATTGAACAATTTAGGTCTAAAACCCTAGATGGTAATATTATCAAGATTAATCCCAACACCGTAGACTCGTATAGGAAACTTATTGAATACTTTGATGTCGCAAATGTAATTTATCATACTTATCAAATTAAAAAAGAAAGAGTATACCTGGTTGTAATCAAAAACTTATATTTAACTATAAGTTCTGATCTGATCAAAAGCGAACTAAAAAACAAAGGACAAACCGTACGGAATGTCATGAATATATGGTATAGAGTAAGCAAAAATCCCTTATCCTTATTTTTTGTTGAACCTTCAAGGAAAAAAAATACTATAATTTAATGCACCCGATGTCATATCAATGTGTCAAATGCGGAGGTGAGCACAACACCACTATATGCAAGAAACATAAAACAACTCCAGCCAGATGTGCGTTTTGCAACGAACCGCATCCAGCAAATTATAAAGGTTGCCAAATTCACCAGCAACTCCAAGCTCGCAGGAGAAACCAATCCAATTCAGTAAGGTACCAGCTATTAAATACTTCCAGAATGAACCACGTTACCCACAATAATATTCCCAACGTAAACAATCTGTTTCAACCTAGTTATGCCAACGTTATTTCAGGTCCTCAGCAAAACATCACTTATAATAACCATTCTCAAGAACAAAACAAAATTGACATCTGACTTTCGCAATTTCTCACCAAATTTGAAGCTATGTTCAACCAATTAATACATCAGAACAGTATGATGTTTATTTTCCTTACTAGGTGGTTGCATAAAATTTTCCAATAATGGAGGCACTAAAAATTGCACTATGGAAGTCAAACGGGCTAGTACCACAACCTCGATTAGAAATAGAAGTATTTCTTCAAACTCACAAGATAAATATCCTCTTAGTATCGCAAGCACATTTAACTAACTCTAGAATTACAGGATTTACTTCACTTATCACCCCGGCAATACCACCCTTTCGAGATCAACAGTTATTATTAATAAAAAAATCTTACACCATGAAGTAGAAAAATTTGAGGATGCTCACTTACAAGGAACAAACGTTAAAATGAAAGATTTAAACGGAAATATAATTTTATCCGCAATATACTTCTCTGCTAGTCACTCAATTAAATAGAAACACTTTAAAGAATTTTTAGAAAAACCAAGAAATAAATTTATAGTGGGATAAGATTATTATAATGCTAAGTATTCCCTGGAAGGGATCTAGGCTAATTAACCCAAGAAGAGAAACTTTACACAATACCATCAGAGAAAATCACGAAACTAAAGCTCCATTGGTAGGGCCACATATTGGCCAAGTGACCTAAACAAAATTTATGATGCCTTTGATTTCCTTGTCACTAAACGGGTATCTTGTAACTACGTTGAGGACGGTGACTGCTATGATCTAGCCTCTGACATTACAGCAATAATTTGCACCATAAGTACGGCTGTAATAAAAACACAAGCTATAACAACCACACCAACTGGCACAATTACAGAGAATATTTAAATGAAAATTTTGTTACTCAAAATCTAATTAAATACACAAAACAAAATAGAAAGAGTAGTAGAAAACCTAACCACCACCCTTCATCAAGCATCATGGAATGCAATACTTCCAAAATCACAGAAACTAAGTACGCCTTGCAACAACGATTATCTCTTGACCATTAAAGTCAAAAAAGACATCTCTGTGATAAACACAAGCTAAACACTCTAACTAATGAACTAACTAGGCTAATAAACAAATTTTTAAATTGGAAAAATGCAAACTTTAGTCATCTACTCGCCATGACGACTATAATCTGTGGAAGACAACCGGAAAACTAAAATGCCTTAAAGCTTTCATTCCCCCTATCCGCAAAACTGATAGAATCTGGACTCGCAGTAACAAAGGAAAAAACAGAACAATTCAGTAAACACCTAATATTTTCCAGCCGCACAACTCGCAAAAAATACCAAACTATGGTAAAGAAATCCTTGATTTTTTGGATTCTCTACTACAACTGTGCTTATCTATAAAGCCTTGTTCTCCCAAAGAAGTCCAACCTGAAATTAAAAATCACAATAGCAACAAATTTCGTAGCTACGATTTAATTACAACTAAATTACTCCAATAATTACTCTTGAGTTGACTGCTCTAATACAGATTTTTAACTCCATCCTTAGAACCTAATATGACCCTATTCAGTGGAAATTCGTGCAATTAATTTTAATTCAAAAACCAGAAAACCATCCTAGAAAATAACATTGTTCAGACCAATCTCCTTGCTACTACTAATTTCCACACTAATGGATAATGTATTTGCCACTTTGATTGATGACCTTTTGCCATTTTTTTGGGAGTTGCATGATTCCGTACTCGTAGAAGGACTCCTCTTTACCAGCCAAGAACTGTATGAAATGCTCTTTGATGGCCTTATTAGAATCGAAAGATCTACCATTTAAGTCATTTTGCAAAGAACGAAACAAATGGTAATCTGATGGGGCAAGGTATGGTGAGTAAGGCGGATAGGTTAAATCTTCCCATCCAAGCTGCGGCAACTTCTGGCGAGTCACCAAACTTGTGTGTGGTCTCGTATTGTTAGGATGGAACATGCCTTTGCGACTGACGAGTTCTGGTCGTTTCTCCGTGAGAGATGTATTCAAATTATCCAGTTGACGACAGTACATGACAGATCGTTTGATTCCGAGATAGAAGCTCAAAAAATACCACACATTCGTAGTCCCACCATATTGAGAGCATAACTTTTTTTTGGTAAAGTTCGGCTTTGGATGTTGTTTTGGATCGCTCTTTTCCTGTGCACCACAATCGTTGACGTTGAATTTTATTGTAAACAATTAATTTTTCATCTCCAGTAACGAGGCGATATAGATGCGATTGGTGAGATGGACTAATTTAAGTTTATGCGGAACCTATATATCGAGCTTGCTGATGAATCCCCGCTTCCTGAGATAACCGTGGATGGCTGAATGATAAAGGTTCAGTGTGATGCGTGGTCGAACGTGAGTTTGCTTTAATCAGTGTCTTTATTTGATTTTCATCAACTTCAACGGGCCTTCAGTTGCGAGGACCATTGTTGAAATCAAAATCACCAGCACTAAATGTTAAGCGAAACATCTCTGACACTGTCGCTCTTGTAGGGAATTGTTTCCGTAAACTTTACGCAATTTTTCACAACCATGTCTTGCGTTCTTTCCTGCGTAATAAAATAAAAAGCAAAATATGCCAAAAATGCACACATTTTCAACTTAATGTAAGAACTGAAAAACGTGACCAAATCAAATAGTTATTTGTTTCAAATGAAGTTTAAACTATCATCTGTCAAAATATATAACACTTGTGCCGATTGCGATAAAGTTTCTGACCTAAAAACGCTACCTATTGCAAAATCCGTCACGACTATTCCAACTACCCTATATTAAAACAATTAAAACCTATTCTAGAAGAAAGAGAAATAATTCCGTAACTCCAATTTGGTTTTCGTGAGAGATATTCAACTCTTGAACAGATTCATAGAGTTGTCGATTACATTGAGAAGTGTTTCGAAGATAAAAAGTATGTTCGGCAGTTTTCTTCAATATCAAGGAAGCATTCGACCGAGTGTGGCATCCTAGCCTCTTATATAAAATTAAGGAAAACCTTCCGCATCAGTATTTTCTGTTCTTTAAATCATGCCTGGAACAAAGACATTTCCAAACAAAAATTGAAGATAGTCTATCGAAAATCTATGACGTCAAAGCAGGAATATATATGTATGTATGTATTACTTCATATTCGGATCTACGGAATCCAGTTGTGGGTCTGTGCTAAAACCTTAAATAACAACAATTTCCAATTCCAAAGCAAAACTCTTAGGATAATTGCTAATTCTGAATGATACATCAACAATCGTACACTACAAAACGATCTTAAGATTCCCTGAGTCAGGGATGTAATCATAACTTAAAAAATATATATAGATAGAATAAGTGAGCATTCCAGTGTGTTAGTGACCAGCCTACTCACCATCGAGGACCTCACTAAACGGCTAAATAAAACTAAGACTTTTGAATTACTTAACTAGCTAACAATCATGTAATAATTAGTGGCTCACTTATTGTCAGATGATCACTGATGGGTGATATATACTGTACTGTGTATTGGGCTGTAATGGCTTAGTGGTCAAGATCATCGTTGCTCTGTCCTGAGCCAGCGCAGGCGAATTTGAGTCTCGCTCCCAGCTTTAAGTGTGCATGTTAGTAGGCACAATAAGCCAATTGCTGTAGTGCCAATACTAAAAAATTTGCTTGTTTGGCTAGCGGGTCAGTTATAAATACGCAAACAATAAAAAAAGTTTTTCCATAAAAAATCCTGAGAAGAAAACCGCTGAGGTGCCAATAATTTTTAAATGTTCCAAGTACTATAAAATATACTAAATATTTTATCACCAAAATAATGTTTGAGTTGTAGATATAATTGAATATAAAAAATATATTTCATCTGTGGCACATAAATGTACTGGAATCCTACCTGTTTTCCGACAGCTGAAGAAATGTCAATCAAGTAGGACTTACCTGAAACAGAAAAGAATATTTAGGTATCAAATTTTAGAAATTATTACAATATAAGTTTAGTTGTAAAGAAGAAAGACAATGTTTTCAATGGAGTTTCTAGAAGTTGCGCTCTTTGCGAATATATACTTTTGCCCAATCATTTCCCCTTTTGTGTATACCTATATGTTCTTCGTGCTTTATCTAAGTTGCGTTGCATGTTTCTTATAGCAGTTACCGGTTTAGGGTTTAGACAGAAAAGCTATGTCGTGTGCGAATGAAGTTGTTGTTATCAATTTAGATTTTGGTAGATCTATTGTACATAGAAAATATAATGTCGAGCCTATAATACTTTCTTAATAAACTTCAGATTGATTAAAGCTCCTTGTTGTATTCAAAATTGTCTTTCGGTAACATAGGGTCTTAATAGTTTACATAATAAATTTGGTAAATTGTTTATAATTTTGTAACATAACTTCCAGAGAAGTAATTAAACCCTTAAATTATGTCAAAGGAGGTATCACTTTCTTTCACTGCTATTGTTGATTTTGTTTGGCAAACGTATCGGTTTTTTATTCATTACTTCTGAACTAGCTACCATCGCGCCCTATAAATTTCGTAGTCATATAATTTTTTCGCTGCTTTTCTCAACGAATAATTTGTTGCTTTCGTGATTGTTAAGCTATTCAGGTATCCTTGTATCAAGATGTTCGTTTACTTTTGTAACACTTAGTTCTCCTAGTGCAAAGAATTTGTTTCTGCATCATTTACTGCACGCCAAAGTATGTAGTGACTAGTATTGGCAAATAGTCCCAATACTGGATTCAACTCAAGTTTTTTTGTTTCTTCTCGTTTATGACGCAAAACTCCAATAGATTTGGTTTGTTGTTAGAATATGTAGGCTAATATGTTGGTTTTCCGGTTGATAAAAAGTCTAAATCATTGGCTTTTCTAATAGCTTTCGATTTTTAGTTGTCAAACTTGATCTACAATAAGTGTTTGTAGCTGTAATTTTCATCAGTTATAAATACATTTCTAAGAATTTTAAAAATGAAAATGGCCTTACTCCTCAAAGCCATTCTGCTACTATAATCATACATGCTTTGAAAGATACCTGTAAAAAAATTAGCCATTTTGGACGCTTACTTGCTGTTTGACAGTCGTTTGTATTAGTCCGTTTTGTAAAAATGGAAAAATCTAATACCGCGCCGTAATTAAGTACTTCATTTGAAAAGCAATACGCCTACACAAATTAGAGCCGAGTTAAATGCCGTTTACGGAAACTCTATTCCATGTTCGTGGAAAGGCGGGCAGTTAAATTTAAACGTGGTCGTATCAGCTTGGCTGATGAGCGTTCGGGACGGCCACCAGGGGGATCTCCAACGATATTGAAAAAGTTCACCAAATGGTAATCGTCAAATCAAGATTAGTTTGATAGCAGAGGCTATGGACATATCGAAAAAAAATATTTGTCATATATTGAGTGAAGAATTGGGCACGACAAAGCTGCCCGCGTGTTGGTTTTCGTGCTTGCTCACTTTGACTCAAAAATTGATTTGAATAAATATTTCCAAGGTCTTGCTTAAGCGGTTTTACCGAAACGAGTGGGACTTTTTGCGTTAACTTCACTATCAATTAAACTTGAGTTCACCATTATACTCCGGAGACGAACAAATAGTCAAAACAGTGAACTGCGGAAGGTGCCCCTGCTCGAAAAAAGACAAAGACGGTTTCATCGACCGGAAAGGTGATGGCGACTATTTTTTCGAATAGTCAGGAAGAAATAGTAGTGGAATCGTACTATGCATTGTTATTAGATCAGTTAAAAGCAGCAATTGCTGAGAAACGGCCCCATTTGGAAAGAAAGAAAGTTTTCTCCCATTAAGAGAACGCAACGGCTTACGCGTCGGTGGTTTTCATAGCCGAAATTCACAAATTGTTGTTTGAATTGATTGATCGCCCAGCTTATTTACCAGGTCTCCAGCGATTATTTTCTGTTTCCTAAACTCAAAGTTTGACTCGGAGGCCAGAGATTTTCAAACAAGGAAGTGATCGCAACGTAGACGCCTATTTTGCAGAGCAAAACGCCAACTACTATTTGGACGGGTTAAAGAGGTTCAAGAATCGCTGAAAAAAGTGTATCGACTTAAAAAAAAACTATCTGGAAAAATGAAATTTAATTTGGCAGAAGAAAATACTTGTTTCATGTTAAACTCAAAGCTTTTTAGACTGTCCACGTATGTTTTAGATCTAATAGCATAAAACTGTTGATTTGTTCTGTTATTTCTACTATGATAGTGACTTTTTATGTAACTTTGATTAGTAAGGCGTGCTTCTGAATTTAACATTACATAGATTTTGTTAATTTGTAAAAAACGTAAAACTTTCTGTGCATGTTAACACAAATTATTAAAGTTCCACGTTACAATTTTTGGTAACTGAGCAATTAAGACATTTTAATAATTAGTGTATAATAAAGGTCACATTTGTTTTCATTTGAGTGATTAGCATTTTCATCATAATCTTTAGCTTAGTTAAATCGTTTGTTTATTTTGTAGTATCAGCAGCTTTTAAGTGGTTGTCATTGTTAGTGTGTTTTGTCGTGACTAGAACCTGGAATCTATACACAAAAAAGATGTAAAATATGTGTGCAAATACATGTATTCTAAAACAGTTAAAATATGCAAAATACAAGGATTTTAATTATAATAATAGGCAGTGTGCGTCCAGAGACTTAAAATGTACAACATTTTAAGTCTCGGAAAATTCCAAACCGTTCCCCAAAATTAAGAGCTAAGACATCACATCAGCGAAACCCGAACTTGACTAATTCTCCACCAGTGAGCGCATTTAACCCTCCAACTCCGGCCCTCTTTATTTCTCCACCGTTTAGTGGAAGCTTTATATATTCTACTTATTAGTTTGAGCAAGAAAATTATTACTATCTACTCACATTTTTATTTTTCTCTTTGGAATCCCTGGATTGAAATGTTCAGACAGGAACATGTGGCTCAAACTCGTGCAAACTTAGCAGTTGTGCGATTTATTTAAATGCAGGTGGACAACTGTCTCACCAATGTTTTCGATACTGCAAGTTAGCTGTTACAAAAAAGCGATCTTATTTAACTATGTATTAAGATGGAAGAAACTCTAATATGATTTTATAATATTGAAGTTGCTCTTAATTCGCCCTTTTGTGCTCTTATAATATGCAATTTCCTTGTGTATTTGGAACTTTTATGTTCTTTATACAGGGAAGAATAAAAAATTCTCAAAATTGTAATACAACACTTTAATAGCAATACTTACGTAATCACTTTCAAAAATTTGGTCCAACGATTTTGCCTTCGTTAAAAACATAGGAGGCGTTCTGAAACCTTTCGGAGTTTGGTCGTGACATTTACTTTAATATCTCTTATGGTTATACAACGCGTTCCCTTTAGAGTACGAAACAAACAAAAATCAATTATTCAATGTGTGATGACAATACGAATTTGGTTGATTCATCTAAATTTTTTATTATACGTTTCCACTGGAACTTACTAAATATTTTTCTAAATTGTCAATAGTTAAACATTGTCTTCGATTGCTTAACAATTGTTTGTAGCTTAAAAATGTGCGTTCAACTTCGTAAGAAGTAACAGATGCATTTTTTTGTATTTAATAAATTGCAAATTTACAAATTACGTTTTGTTGAAGTAATAAGCAAAGAATAGAAAGGTAAATTAACATGAGAGAAGTTCAGTCAATGCTGAACACTAAAAGAATAAATTAGTTTTGAACTAAGTCATGTGGTTCCTAACGTTTCAATCTTCGAACTACTGAGTGGGTAGTACGCTGTTCTATGAGCTGGTTGGGATGCCCATCTAAGTTGTTATAGTAAACACTTGCAAATTTGTGGATTTCTTTAGCTAAGTATGGTATTTCTATCTTGTGGTATAAATTGTCGTTACAGACATACCAAGGGGTTTTTTCTATAATTTGTAGGATTTCCATTGGAAGCATTTGAGTATCTTTATATGGGAGGCTTTGGCACAGCCCTAAAGTATAGGTTTAGGTTGATTTTATAGAAGAGAAGTTAGTTAAAGTTTGAGATTTAGCTATTTCCTTTTTGCTCTAATATACTCACAAGTCAGTTTTTGGTCCAGATGCAATCCGAGATATATGACTTGGGGTTGAATAGGTATTGGTGTATTGTTGATGCTTAATTGTGGGCACAAAGTGCGTTTGTTGGTGAAGGTAATTTAAGCAGACTTGACACTATTAACTGTAGCCCTCCATCGGGTGAACCGAACTTCGAGGACGTCGAGGTGATTTTGTAGATGTTTGGTTGCTGTATCATAACGGTGGTTTGAGTGGTTAGAATAGCGGCTGTGTATAGAAAATAAAGAAGTGGCTCAAAACATTGCCCTGTGGTACATCAGCGGTAATGTGTTAATAACTTAAAAGTTTATTATAAATTTAACTTGCAAAGTTCTCTTAGTTACGTAAAAATGAGAAAAAATAGAGTACTGTTGTAGATACTGGTCAGAACAATTAGAGCTTTTCTAGATAGGTTGTAAAGAATTTCTCCTACTAGTAAGTTGTAGCCAGGGCCTTTACGAGTGTTAGTTAGCCGTATTTAATTTCAAACTTCAGCTAGTGAGAAAGTCTTCAGTTGGAAAGACATTGGACAAGATGCATCAAGAAAAGTTTCAATTTCTGTTGCGTCGTCGTTAGAATTAGTGATGTCACAAAAACGTTTGCGAGGTGTTTAGCGAAGGTGTCCGCTTTCTTCTGATCTGATCTGACCCAACTACCATCCATTCTTTTAACTGATGGAATTGCTACAATGCTACTTTTAAAGCTCTTTGTGATTTTCCATATTGAATGGTTATCTGGAAAAGTTGACTAATATACTGTTAAAAGGTTTCGTTACGTACCCCTCTTAAGCCCCCACGTAAGCGATGGGTAAACCTGTTATATAAAGTTCTGTCGGTTCTATTTCTAGTTCGTTGACACTGTTTCTTAGCTCAGCGTTTTCCCATAATTAGGTCTCGTATGTGATGAGATATATTGTTGGTCTTCGTTATATTTGGGGGTTTAGGTGTTGTCTTCCGTGCAGCGTTTTGTATTAGAGTTGTGAGGTATTCAACTGCATCTTCAACGTCTTGCGTGTTTTTAGTCCTAAACACGAGATTCACTTCCTGGTCAAGTAAAGTTAGGAAATAGTTCCATTCAGTAGTTTTTGGAACAAAATCTTACAGTTACCAAGGCTGGCGAATGGTCGTTGGATAAATTGTAGTTTAACTTTTCTTGTGAGGTATATACATGCTTTATTTTAGTCGCTAAGCTAATAAGTGGGTTCTACGATAGAGAGAAGATTTTAAGCGGCCCTTAGTAGGTTTTTCCTTTAGGATTAGTTAACCGTAATCCCTTAATATATCTTTAGCATTTTAATCGCCTCCAACAAGAAAGATATTGCTAAGTAATCGAAAGAAATCCTGATAATCATCGACGGTAATAAAGTGCCGCAAAGACAATAGATCGATGCAGCTACTAAATTAAAACCACGAGTTTGGATTTTTATACTTGAAGCTTGAATTTTTGCTGCAGCTGGTAATGTGTTTTTTTTTTATTATAACCGCTAATTTTCCATGAGCTTCTCCATCCGTGAAGTTAATTAAATCGTGCGGAGTTTCGGAAACTAACAATATGTCAATTGTTTGTACTTGCAGAAAGGTAATACTTCCAGTATATGATTTGTAAGATCATTGGCGTTTCAAACTACAATGCGTAATAATTTTAGTTTATTTATTACAGTGAAGAGCACGTTCAATATCATGCTGTTTTGATTGAGTAGTTGTACAAACATTGTTTCGAATTCCATTAAAAAGTTAGAACGTTGTTCACTAATGTTCAGTTGTTGCTTTTCATTGGTCAGTGCAGTATTGTTATTCCTTGAGGCTATTTGCGAATACGAGACCGCATTTTGTGGAGGACCAAAAACTGTGTTATTTGTGATGTTTGAGTGGTTTTGAGAGGAACGAGATCGTTGGCGTTTAAAATTCTTTGTTGTGTATTAGTTGCCTTACTTTTGAATAATGCATTTTGATTTTGTTGTACGTTTTTCTATAACAAACATCCTTCATAGTTACCCGGATGATTGCCATGGCAAAGGGTGCTCTTAGCAGGTGTTTTTTCGATTTTTGCATGCGGCAGTACTATGTTGTCCTCCGCATTTAACACAGGTAAAATGTTTATTACAGTATGCTTTTATGTGTCTATAGTCCTGGTATTAAGTTGCTTAAGTATTTGACATCGTAGATCTTCTTGTTGTTGTTGTTCGGTTCAAGGTCGATTATAAATAGTGGCAAGGGCTCCTTAGTTACTCTATGTCTAACGTTCATAATATTTCTTACTCTATATGTATAATAAAAATATAAAAACATAAAATATGTGTAATAAAATTACATTTAGGTATTTATTCATAAAGCAAAGTGCTTCGAACTATACATTGTTTATAAATGATTAATTTCATATATTTATTTGTTATTTTCACTTGGTTTGAGATCTACAAACAACATTTGTAATTATTTTTGGAAGTCTTGTTTTGATGTTTTTTAAACTTGCATTTATGATATTGTGTGCTCTTTTATTTAATGCTTTTAGGATGATAATATAAATGACATTTTTAGAGGCTCTATTTTTACTTGTTGTTTAATGCCATTGGAGGTGTTTTTCTTTTGAAATGCTGTCTTGCTGTTTCGAGGATGGATATTTTTAACTCCTGCTATAATTTTGTTTTGGCTTTCTGAGATTTCCAAACTAACATATTAATTATTTGTTCTAGTTACCAACCAATAATTTTTAATTTTTTATTTATTTTTCTCTAGTTTATATTTTTTGACTTCGAATTCCTTCTATTATTTTGTACTATCTTCCATTGGTAAATAAGTGGTAAGCCTTTGTCTTGCAACTAACCAGAACTGATTTAAGTATGATATTTGATGTTAGAACTGCAACGCATGTAATGTATGTTTGACGTTTGAGTGCACTGATCAATGGATAAAACTGTGTTGATTTGCAAGTTTTGGCATCTATTTTAATGATTAGAACTGTTTCTTTAGTGGGGAGTATCAAGGACATAAAAAGGCTGGATTTTGCGTGCCCTATTTTGCTATTTATTGAATCGCAAGTAAATGTCTTTGACAGGGAACGCATTAAGCTGGAAAAATATTTCACGGTTGCCAAATAATAGATAAACGTTAACTATCACCTCGAGTATTCAGACATTAAATGCGTTTTTTTTTTGAATTGCAAAAATTAATTTTATGTACGGTTTCTTTAGTCTCTATATACTCAGCCACTAAATTTAATTGAGTACCTGGATTTACTTTGAATAAGAGAAATAGTACGATGACGCGTCGCCTCACATCAGAGATGGTTTCCAACGACGGAACAATGGAGGCGAATATAAAGGATGTATCCGAACTGCAATGGAAACACAATGATGTGATTTCAATTTAAATTAATTATTGAACGTAATGTAAATCCATATCTATTGATAATCGTTATAATCTCCAAGAATTTTCAAACAACTTGTGCTGCAATGAATGTGTACTTTAGCTTGCGAAAAGTTTATGTCCAAACTAATCATGTAAAATCCAAAATATTTTTCATAGGACAGGTACACATCTTGTTCAGCTTTACATACCTGCCGATATCATATTGTCAATTTTATTTGCAATATTTGGTATTGCTTATAATTCGTTGCATGTAGCCATATTAGAATTTTAAAAAACTCAATATAAATAGTAGAGGTGTAAAATATCTCAAAAGAGCACCCCAATTAGACGTAACTTTTATTGGTCGTTCTTGCTATATAATAAAAAATTAACCATCCAAATCTTAAAAATTTAAATAATGCACACAAACCTGTTTGTTTTGAATGCTCAACAAAAAGAAGCTGTTTGTCAAATTTATTTGACACTGTAAATTTATATGAGAGTTACTGATCGAATCAAGGAAAAATATTTGGAGAAAGGTAATACCTTAGTCGTGTCTTTAAAACATTTTTTATATTTATATCAAAACGAGACTATAATTAAATTTTACTTGCGTTTGGCAACAAGAAATTTATATCTAGAAAGGATTTGGTTTTTGGTAGAAAAATACATAATTAAAAAATTTAAGAAAGACGAAATTTGACTCTTGTCAGTTTTACTAATTTATAGTAAATCTAATAAAATTGAAAGCTTGACGAAGCAATCTTTTGTCTTTAGAAAAGTTAATATTCTAAACCGGTACCTCGTTACTTAAGCTAAACTGGGTGTTTGCGTTTTCTAGTTAACCTAAAAGCACATGTAATTTGAATTTAATAAGGCATTTTGCTCGTGCTCACTCGCCTGCTACTTAGAAATTCAACCTACAAATGCGATGCAATACGTCAGCACAGCTAAGTTTCCAAAAAACAAGGTTTGTTCGCTAATTGAATAGTCAGAACATCTTATTTTTAATAATAATTTTAAACAGAACTTACATTTCAGTTAACAACTTAAAAAGTTATTTGTATAATGAAATTTAAAATTTCCTAAAAGAAATTTGGATTGCAATTATGATAAGACGACCAATATTTCAGAGTTTTTAAAATTTAGCCATTGGCAGTCTTACAGAATAATTCGGATAAATTTAACGAAAATGATATTTAACGCTATTTTGTTAACAAAGACATGCAATACTTTATTATAGCATAAAGTACAAAAAGAAATAGAAATTTATAAGAACACTACCATAAACAATTTAACAATTTATTAGTAAAATTAAAAATTTTGTTCTCCAGAATTATTACAGGTTCTATTGTTATCCATTTTATTTTATTTTAAAATTCTAAAATTAGACAAACTTGTTTTTATATTATATTTTTTATATATGGTTAAATGTTTTTCCATTTGCTTGTGCATCATCGGGTCACAAATTACGTGAAAAACCTTAACGAGTGAAACTAATTTTATATAATTACATTACATTATACACGGTGGTGCAGAGTTAACTGATATTCTTCAACTAGTCTTATATTATATACGGAAGCAGGGAAAAAATAAGTAAAAGTGTCTATAAATACGACCAAGTATGCCATTTATTTACCACCGATTACAAGGTTATCTTTTAAAAACTACAACAGGCAGATAATCTCCGTTTGCATCAGTTCATTGTTGCAAACGTTTCTTAAAGTTGTCCTTATCAATAACGGCAACTTCGTTACCAATGGCTTACTCAAGTTCTTGAATACTCATGATATGCCTCTGGAACACACGGTCTGGTATGCTGAGGTCGGGCGACCGAGCTGGCCAAGCGATTTCGCCGAAACGAGAGATAACAGTTCCAAACATTTTACGAACTACAGCCATACTGTTTTTCATCCTGCTGAAAATATAGATTTTTAAGGTCAATGCCAAGCTGTAGTAACTTTTGTTCAACAAAGCCTTCTAACACAGTCACATAATGTTCTGAATCAACGGTCACTGTTTGTTCGTTGTCATTTTCAAAGAAGTACGGGCCTACAATTCTGAAAGCACCGACTTCACACCAAACCATCACTTTAAGAGAGTGCAAGGGCTTTTCATGCAGTTCCTTAGGATTCACTTATGACTAGTATCGCATGTTCTGTTTGTTTACCCAGCCAGAAATATGCTTCGTCGGTCGTTAGTAAATTATTCAGAATATTTGGGTTTTTCCCTAACAAACCACTCATGGTGGCGCAGAAAGCAAGTCTTGCTTCCTTGTCTCTTTCGTTAATTTGTTGCACGACTTGCAGTTTGTAAGGGTGAAATCTTATCTCTTTTAGCATTTGATTTAAACTTTTTCTACTGATGCCTAACTGCTGGCGCGCCGAACGGCGAGGACTGCGTTCAATAGCTTCCCTTACTGTCTGCAGGTTCTCTGGCGTCCGCACTGTTCGTGGAGCTCCATGCTTCATGTCTAATACGCTACTATTTTGTTCAAATTACTACTGCAAGACCATGTCAACCAATACTGAACTGTCGTTGATAAACACGCTGCATCTCCGCGACAAAATTTGTTTTATAATAACTGCGAACGCAGCTGACACGGTGTTCCAACGCTCCATTACGACTGACATACTGCGGCGACGCATAACATAAAATGGTGTTCCACCCTCTTCCATTCGTCCTCCCGCCAACCACGACAAACTATCGCGGCGGCGCACTATTCAGATTTGAAATGTGTAAGTTGGCTTGCGCCACCCTGTATAATTAATAATAAAAGTAAATTTGCACTTATTGACTGTGGTGTGGCGGCCTTTTCGCCCTTGAACCGCCTGTGTATCGTAGCGGCATGCTGGTGGCTTTGATATCTGCCGCCACGTTTTGCTAAGGCACAAAAAACGGCATATGGGCTTTTGCTCAGCCGGCGAGTCTGCATACGCCGTCGGCGGCACCTTTTGAGACGAAAAGTGCTGTCGAATTAAGATTTCCCGTAAATGATCTACCGCTAAGCCAGGCACCCCGCAAGACTTTCGCATCACATTCCGGCCAGTGCGGTCGTGTTCCAGGCACGAAGACATCGCAACAAGGTGGCCACCGTGAAACCAACGCCGCCGAAGCCGAAGCCGATTACAGGTGAGCGATTTGGCAATTACTCATCGGTTAATATCGGTAGCCGCCTCCATCCGCTTTCGCACCGGCCGTTTAAGGGACGATTTGGGCTTCAACATTTTACTTTTCAAAACGGGCCGTACTTAGTTCCCCACACCGCACCACGAGAGCACGGCTATTAACACGCCTGCCTATCCAGACTGTGCTAAAAGTTGCACCTTAATTGTAATTATATTTATAATTTTTCAATCGATTTGGACTTGAATTTGGTGTTATTATTGTGCTAGAACATTTATTTCTGAAGCAAATTTTGTCCTTGTAATAAGACATATTTATAGGTACAGACATATATTGAAAATAGGAGTGTTTGCACGTTTTCTGTGCGTCATTACAGGAACTCTACATCATTATTTGCAAAATATGGGGCCTTTTATGCGAAACGCACACAACATTTATTCATAATTTGTAAGTCGCAATTCGACAATATGCATTTATGACTTTCTCCTAGTTTTATATAGTAGACAGTTAACATTTTTCAGTGAAATCTATCCAATTAGGTCAAGTGTCCCATTCGCGCTCAGTCAACTGAATAACTTAACGCGATCAGACATAAGGGTCATTCCTTCTCCTTTCGCCACTTTCCAATGTATACTTCGTTATATACTGCGTGAAATGCGAATTTGGTGCAAAGGAGTAAAGATTGTAGAAGCTTATTAGTTTATAATGTTTTTTACTCTTTTGTATAGTCTATTAGTAACTAAACTTATTAATTACGCATTTAATAACTAATATCTTAAATTATGATACGTGCATTTTTTCGATAAAAGATTTGAACGCTAAAGGACTTTCTTAAATAAGCTTTCTAAGGACCACATAACTGTCTCCAAATTATTAATCTGTTGATCATAATGTCTTTGTTAAAATTGAGTCTCTTTTTGTTAAAAATGGCTTCTTTTGTTGAGCGTTACGGCATCAAATCGGTTTCAACAAGTTGAGTTTTAATTGTACCAATAATCACAAAAGAAGTTTTCAATTAGTATAACAGTAACAAAGTTTTTTGCCAGAACTGTTCCTGTTGATGGATTTATTGTGTTGGGGAAAAATCTGTTTCGGCTGCAAATTCGTTGACTTTGTGCAATATTTTATTATTGTTGCGATTTTATCTTCAATTTCACATAAACAAAATTAAATTTTTATCCAGAAATAGATAAAAAATAAATTTTCAGGATAAAGAGGATGGGGGCGGGCGGTGAATCACATGATTGTGTTAAAATCATTCAATTCCAGCGACTCCAGCTTCAAAGATCAGATATGTTTTAACCGACCATCTGATTGTGAAGGACAGGCTGGCAAATGTGTCAAAATATGTTTAACTCTGAAAACCCAATTGTGTCAGTAAATTACAATTTGACTTTTATGAGGTTAAGAGGCACCATCAGTATCTCGTTTGAATCAATTCGGCAAGAAAGTCACGTTGGAAGTGTGACGGGATTTCAAAGGAATTTTTTGTTTCGGTTCTTTTCGAATTGGGCTCCAGTCTACAACAAGGTAAAGTAAAAGTACCCGTGATGATTCCAAGAAAGCGATTTCTCCACCAACATACAACTCACCACGTCAAACAACCATAAGAGAATCTTGAAGAGTTGGACGAAGTCCAGATCTTAACCCATTTGGCCTACAGTAAAATTTCTAGCCACCATAGCATTTTTTAGTTAGTTGTCGATTTGAGTTATTAGATGAGGTCGAAGAAGCATCAAGAGTTTCTAAAACAAAACCAAAATAGTATTACTTCAATCAGTTTTCACGGATCATTTCTAACAGTTGGAAGGATATCAATGAAAATTGGAAACTTAATTAAAATATAAATAAGTTAATTAACAAATTAGCAAAAAACGTTTTCAACAACTTAGTACAAATTCATTTACATGTTTTAATTTTTGGATCAAACTTTAAACAAGTTAATAATACGTTTATCCATATAAACTAATTTCATAATTTTTTATAATATAAATCCTCTTCGTGATACAATTTTCATACTTGAACTTCTAATTAAATTGATAAATGAAATTAAATGGTAAATATTTTAACTTCATATGCGATTGTTGATATTAAAAAAATATAGATTACATTAGGGAATTATTAAAATACTTTTCACGTAATTACTATTATTTGTTGCATACAGTAAGGCTGACTACAAGCGATAAAGTTCTATACTATACAAGGAATAAATTTTTAAAAATTCTTTTAAACTCAGAAAATTTTCAAATTATTTATTCATTATGGCTGTAAGAAACAAACTATCAACTATATTTTAGGAAGTTACTACTAGTTAAGTAGAACAAACTCTTTTAATGTGACGTGTGAGTTCCATGTGCTAATATATGACTTTTCCCTGTATTTTTAAGTAAAATATCTAAACTATTTTCCGTTAAGACTGTTTTTTTCGGATGTGCAATGGCAATGGCTGAGAAATGAGGTTGGTTTTTTATTGGCTGAAGCAATTTAAACCAGACAACCGAGCAAGAAAGATATGACTTCTTTGTTTTTAAGTATTTATACATTGCCTGAAAGTTATTACCTACGAATATATTAGTCACAAAATGGCTACTAAAACGTTCCGTTGACGATTGTTACAAACTTTCACACGACTGTAATATGAGAAAACTGCAACACCATCAAAGGCCACACAGGGCTCCCCTACAACGGAAAATTTATCGTCAGAAGTATTGTTATTCGCAACAAATTAAAGAACAATGAACCAAAAACCAATCATAATCAAGTTCAAAAGAACCAGGAGATGCGACTTATCGAGACTTGAGCTAAAAGATATTTTTCTTCTACAAATAAAAGCTTAAAGAAAAAATCTGAAAGTAATCGAAAGTCACTTTCCAGTATAAATATTAAATTTCTTTTATGTATATAACATATTATATAGAGGTATTGTAACACATTAATATAAATAGTAGCAAAATCTAACAACAACGCATTTATTAAGCAAAAGCCTAGATTTTGAAGAAACAAAAAATAAATTTGGATAAATTATTTGATGGATTCTAGATATGTTTACCATAATACACAAAAACCTGTACAAACATTGTACTATAGTTTTATTACGTTTTTGTATCAATATTCAAGAAAGCAGCATGAAATTTTAAGGTACAATTAGAAAGTTTGAGATAATCGATTTACAATAACCAACGATTAATAAAATAACATCAATCAGACTAAGAAAACTGGAAAACTTATTGGTACTATTTCTTGGGAACAAAAAAAATTCTACTTATTGTTATGCTCCATAAATTATTCGTCATGTGTAGTTTGATCCTCCTCTAAGACAATAACTTGTTCTATATATTTAAAAACATAAAAATTCTTCTGCTTGGATGGAGTCGAATGCTTTATTACTGGGTAATTATGTCTATGTGAATGTGAACGCCCAATCAACTCATACGCTGTCGTCCCCCTTTTCCAAACAACGCTGCTTCGATGCATTGGGACACCGTCGGAACTAAAACTGTTGCCAAACTCAGACGGTTCGTCGCCCGCGGGCGACTAACTACCGTAAGAACCGAAGTCCTAGCCCATGATTCCGTTTGGCGGCCGAGCTACCTAGAACATCTAAACTATTTGCTTTTTGAAGCAACCAACCACACCGGCGGGGCTCTTAAGGTCTAGACGGTCCATCCGACCGCCGGATCACCTGGGCCATCTAGACTACCCAACATTAAAAATGCTTACACTTTCTAGTTTTACGTGAGAACTTTTAAACCATCCACCACTTCTTTAACGATCATTCTTTCCAAGAAACTTAAAAAAGAGCTATATTTGCGAGTAAACTAGCAATGTAAGCGAGAAAATCTAAGAATTGCTACGTGAACTGTAAAAACATCTTACAACACCTACATGTATAATAAAAAAGATCGTTGAATTTGCATTTGGTTATTATGCATTTGTAAAATTGCTATCTGGATGAGCTTCATATCTTAACCTAAACTAATTTACATTTTACAAGTATGACTAGCTAGAAAACCCAAGTTTACTTAAACATACAAATTGTTGAAAAAATTAGTTTGCATGTCTAGCAACAATTAGAAGTCATACATGCCTATAAAAGCACCCTTAAAATAAAAATAATGGCACCACTTAACTGTATAGCAGCACAATCTTGATTACAAAGCCGAGTGACCTTATAATGATGTAACAGGATAAATTCGGCTGCGAGCTAAATTGAAATTAAGGTTAGCGTCAGAAATTAACTTTTTGATCAATGTGAACTTATGTCACGTTATCTTGATGGCGCGTATCGGTTTTACGGTGTCAACCTAGAAATATGATAGGCAGACGTCTGTTCGCAATAAAACACTTTATAGCCACTGCTCTTAAAAATGCAGTAAAAAGGTCACACCTGGAAGCCTCTCGTGTTAGACAAAAACTTATTTACGTTTGCATTCGCTTTTACAGCCGTCGCCCCACCTTTGACCTTTAGGGAGTTCTTGAATTTCGTGCTGCACACTAATACAGGCAGCGGTTCGGAAATGAATATTAATATTTTGAAACTACGCAATATCAATACCGATGTGGGCAAAATTTTTTTACAACCTTTGCATTATTTAGGCTTTTTGCTTCTTTGTTTGCTTATAGCGTAAGCATGTAGACTTTAAATAAAGCGTTTCGTGGATTTGATAAACGTTTTTCAATAATAAAAAGTAATATTAGACAATATATTTTTTAACAATTAGATATTTATCAATTCAAAATTCACTGCTTAAATGACAATAAAACGTATGTAACAACATAAACATTGCTTTTAATCTCCAGTGCAACAGCAATTGGCAATCGTGATCTATTTACAACTATTCGCCACAAAAGTTTTGTATACATATAAAGCTCATTTAAAAATACTTAAATGTAACCAGGATGAATATTAATTATATAGATAAATTACAAAAAATGATCTCTGATAATACAAGGGACAAAACAGTTCATATAAACGCACGTTCAAAAATTTACAGTCATTTCTCAGTATTGAATCATTATATAACATTACATTGTATGACAGCGTGTAATTTGTTTCTCAAAATAGGTATTCTGTGATCCTGAATTGTTGGACTCTTTAAATCTTCCAACTTGTATTTCAACAGCGTGACCAGCTGGAACGACATGTTGATCAAGTATCTGAACAACAAGAAACGGCTTAGCATATACCACACTTTCTAAGAGGCCCCACTGGTAAAAGATAGAGGGTTTAAGTACGGTGATCAAAACCGGTCATGCAGTAGAATAATTTCTCAGGAAAGCTGTTATTGAGATACTGGCAAATGTTAACACTAAAGTGATCTGGAGCTACTTTATACACCAGCCATCTGACCTAATGTATTGCCAGTAGCACATCTGCAAGCAATAAAAAGAATGTCCTGAAAAAATTGGAAAAGCATTAGTACATTGGGCATTGTGAAAGAACGATTAGGTGATGACTGTCCCAATCCAAATATTGATGCTGCATCGTTGGCGATGTAATTTAATCATTTTATGAAGGTTCTACCTATCCCATAGTTGATCAAAGGTGGAAAATTGTTATAGCACGAAGAGAAAGCAGAAATAAAGAATGGAAGACAGCGACAAGTAGGCTTTTCGTTTTATTTTATGCTTATCTTCAGATTTATTTTAACGTAATATATTAGGATTGAAATATATAAAACTAAATCTTTTAAATAAAAAGTACAATTGCTTATTTACTTTGTTTGCTAACTGTACGTCGAGTAAGCTCTCCATAATGGTTGACATACTAAATCGTGCCATTTTCAGGACCTGGTGATAGTTGTAAAGCACAGTAAGTCATAGACCAGCAAGGGATTATTAAAGAGAGATAATTTGTCACCATACTGATATTCGGTACTAATTGTAAGATGACACTATATAGTGTCTATCAAGCAACTTTTTTTTAAACTTTAAATATAATTTTAAGTCGCGATTGTTCAAAAATAATTGAGAAGTGCATTATTTCAGAATAGCATTTAGTATTTCTATACTAGTACCTTGTTCCTTTAAAATGTTAATAAAATCGGCAACCCAAAGGTTCCATACTCCCTTTGTTAGTAGAAAAGTAACGGCAATTTTAATTTTTTAAATTTTTTGTTTTGTATTATATATGCACCGTTCTGGTGTAAATCACAGACAGCTCACCTTTAAATTAAGTTGGGGGCGACAAATACTGTGTATGTGAGGCCAGGGGGGAATCCCAACCCCCACACGGCGCGTCACCGGGTGGCGGATAGGGGAAAGCCTTGCAGATATGTAAGGTAGGTACAAAATGTAATCGCGAACCAAATAGGGGAATTGGCAGAAGGAAGCACTACCTGTCAGTACTAGGGTAAGGCAAATAAATAATAAATTTGGACTGGCTTACCCACAGAATAGTATAGGTATGGCCAAAATGGCTCAAATGGTTATACTAGTGCGATAACGGAAGGCAACCGGAAACCACCGTATTAATATCCCTAGTTTGTCATTAAAGGAAATGAATACTGAAGAATTAAACAAAGCAAGAAACAGAAACAGATTTTCAGAAATGCCAGCCAACCTTCACTAGTTGGAGCGGCACCTACAGAAGAAGAAGAATTATATTGCTAGGTATTATTCGGCAATCGTGCTAAAAATGATGGTTTTGTTTAATAATGTATAATTTTAGTGGCATTATGTTTCCGGAGTTGTGTAACAGGTTAATGTATTGAGATACGTAACAAAAGTAGCTAATATAATCTAATCATAATAACGTATTCGTGGTCAAAGCTATTCTAAAAATTTTTTTAAGAGTTATATAGTAGTCAATTGAATGAATAACAGCTGCAAGTATAAATGTACAAACAATTAATACAAAATTAAAGAAACACACACTACAGCACCAAATCCAAAATTACTAAACAATAAAAAGTGACACAGTTTTTTTTCCGATATAAAGCAGCGATATTAGAAGCAGAAGTTTGTTTTCTTCGTGATTTAAGATTTTTCTAAATATTTCAAATAAAGGAACAGTACCACTTATTATATGAAACAGAATAAAGCAAAATTTCATTCTTAACTTTAAAAGAAGGTTATGGAAGGAAAAAGTAGTATGAGGGTAGGGAGAGTAATTCTATCTAATTACATAGTTTTTTTAAAGCGCTCTTAGTAGCCAACATGTCATGGAAGAGTTAACAAAGAGCTTTTTTATAGCTGTACAACGTGTTCTTTGAGCGAGTTTTCAACCTCCGCCACGCATCTTCGTACCTCATTAAAAATTAATTTTGTTGTGATTAGAGAATTTAGAATTCCTGCTTATTTGTAGCAAAGAGAAAGAAAATGACCACAAAATTGGCAGACACCATAAAACATCCATACAGTAAAACGTTCCATTTTGCAGTTTCTGAGGTGATCTTCGTTCAAACATGCCCTTACTATTCACTTATTTACTAATACTGTACGGAAAAATTTTCATTAAAACCTATTTTCGTTAAGGTTGTTATACAAGAATTTTCCAAACGCGATTAATATAATCAACTGGAAATGTGTGGAAAAATCTTTAAACGGATGTCGGTATCACAAAACGCATTGTTTTCTTTATCGACCATGCCTACTTTCATTTGCCGAGATACGTTAACAAATAAAACTTTTATTATTGTATTAATAAGAACTCACGAGATGCTTATTAAAAACTTTTCACAGTAAATGTGTTGCTGTTTGAGTCATTGGCTTTTACTTTTTGAGAAGGAAGACTATTACTGTAACTAACACTTTGGCAATTTTTCGTGCCAAATCTCCAAGTGGAAAACGTTTGGTTCCAACAGGATGGAGTCGCAGTGCACATGACAAGAGCTTCTCCCCAAGTGCTGCTTTCTGTGGGATATCCCAAGGTTAAAGTTTACAAACATCACCCAGGACTCTTTAAATCCTACTAAATACAATACGTCCAGTACTGAGACAACTCATAATGGAAAGAGCAATGAAGAACATCAGAATATGACTTCAACAGAGCAGCGCATTAAATATGAGAGACACGACTTAGACGATGTTCTTTTTAAAATTAAAATAAAGTTTTTAGTTTCGTAGTTTTACTCTGTAAAAATAAATCTCGCAAATCTCCTATTGTTTTAAAGTTTGGCATAATAAGTGCTGTGGTTTCACAAAACGACTTGCAGGAAGCTAACATAAAACTGTTGTTGATTTAGAGAAACAGTCTGACTATTCCTGAATACTTAAAAATCAATTTCTTAGATTATACCATTTAAGGAAAGTTGATGGAAATTACAAGAGCAGAGCTACGTAGGACAACATATATATATATATATATATATATATATATATATATATAAGTAAGAAAAATATTATTTCATGTGAGATAAACGAAACATCAAGAGAGAAAGAACCTGACTAAAACAAAAAAATTAGAATAATATTGAGAGATATTAAAAATACTGTAGGTATAGAAAAGGGAACTCAAAAATAATGAGAATAAGATGATCAGGTGATGAGAGCACCAAAAGTAAAGCAAAATTAAAGCTTTAGCAACATGACATAGAAGTAGAACTAATGGAAGTAGAAAAAGTTTAAAAAGGGCTAAAAATATGGATAAATAAAGACCATAAAAAACTAGTCTTAGAGCAAAGAAAAAAATTAATAATCATAGCAAATAATAAAAGTTTTGCAAAGCGACAAGTGCATGCAATACAAATGTAATAAAAAAGAAGTACAATGACACACAGAAGCTAAAAGCTTTAAAATAGAAATAATTTCATTGAAAAGTATAACAGTTATGATACGAGAAACAGATAAAAATAAGTTAAATAATACAATAAAGAATACTGAGCACAAAATCAACTGAGAAATAAAGACCGTATGGAAAGGAAGCAGAAATAATAGAAGAAGTGTATAAATTAGTAACAGTACTTACTATTCTCTATGTTATTCAGGAGTACAACTAAGAGAACAAGAATAAGGTGTAAGTGTAATTAAAAATGAAGATATCAACAAAAACCTGAAAAATTTTTAAGCAATCATTTTTAAAGTACTGTTTGTTAGTGTAAAATTAGCAGGAAAGGTCAATAGTAATTAATATTATATGCGCCCTAATAGAAGGAATTAAAGAAAATATGATTATTAATTTTCATAATAAATTACAAAAGATAGTAGGAAAATATGGGTAGAAAGCTGTAACCAACATTAGTCAAAGAATAACCGATTTTATCAGAAAATAATTGTATATTAAAATTATTTTATAGAAGCACAAGATAGAAGGTGTGCACACGTATATGGTGAATAAAAAAATTGCAACAAAAACATAACATATTTTACCGTAAATTCGCAAAGATTACAACATTTAATAAAACAGTTAAAACGTCAGTAGAAGCAAAATTAAGAACCCAACACAGATTATTTGTAGCCATCATAAACGGTGTCAAGATTTTGATGAAAGAAAAAAAGAAATAGAAATTAAAGAATATGGTAGTAAAAAACAAATATCAAAAACAAACAGATAATAAGAAGGGTAGGCGCCAAATTGAAAATTCGGGTACGTAGACAAAATATATGTCAATCGAAAGCCGTAAGAGTTCTGAGCAATATTGCCTAAGGAACCAACCCGGTACGACCTCTCTGAACAAAGATATAGGCCTTAGAACTCAGAAAAAATACTGGAGGCTCATATCGTGCGTAAGTAAGATACATTACGACATACATAACGTGTGAGCAGCATCCAATTGTACGTGCTCCATTCTTGCAGGTGCATAAATAGTCTGTTACGAAGTCTACACCTGTCTTTGCTCAGTCAAACAATACATACACAAAGTAATTTGTTCTATTCATGTAGCGAGAATGTATCCAAGATACATTTTTGAAAAATACGCAATTAAGCTTGAGATATAAATACAATACATAAAAGGTGATTAAATAAATTGGGCAAGTTTTAAAGAAAGTAGTAAAATTTTTGAGAGAACAATATAAGTAAAATTATAAAAATCATCACAGTATACAGAAGGAACAGGCAAACTAAGGATAACATCTAAATTAAGAAATATTATAGGAATAAAACTAGAGAAAGGCGAAGAGTTATAGTAACATTCAGCATTGGATATAGTACAAAGAGAAATTATTTGTAAATATTTGGAACTACTTAATAAATTTACAGAAATAGTAAAAGTGCGAAACGCAGAATACAAATAAACGAAGAAATACCTGAGAAATTTAAAATAAAAAAGGATGTTATACAAACAGTTTATTGTATACACATAATACCGTGTTGATAGCAAATTTATAAACAAAAATTTAAAAGCTGTTTAATATATAGAGTAATGAAACTATAAAATTAAAAATAAAAAGTATAAACAAATTTGAACCAATTAATATCAATAAATAAAACAATATAAAAATAACTTGCAATTATAAGGTTTATAAATGGTGACACATTGCAAATATTTAGAACATATATTAAAAAAATACAGAAAATATATAGCAAAATTGTAAACACTACAAGAAAGGACAGAATTATTAAATAAAATAATAATGAAGAAAGGGACAGCAGATTTATAAATTACAAAACATACATATGGATTTTACTTCAATAACACATAAAGGTAAGATAATGCTATAGAAATAATATATTAAAGAAAGATAATTTAAAAAAAAATAAATTTATAAATAAGGGTCAAAACATATATTTGCTGCACTATAAGAGAAGAGAAATAAACGGAGAAAGAAGAAAAACAACAATTTTATGTGGTACAGTATCGGAAAATATTAAATGAGTTTATTTATTTAAATTAACATTTAACTAATAATTTGTAGACTACGTAAGGCTACAATTTACTTTTATAAAAAACAAGAGTATGAACCATGGTTTATTTTATGCTTACCTCTATAGACATTTCTAATTTAGTTACTCCTATTTTTATTACAATTCACATAGAACACTAAATTTTTATATTTTACATATGAGTCGTTACTTATAAAAAAGTTATCGACGATTTACGGAATAAATTAAGCTGCATTTTATTTCATGGTGAGGATTTTAATTAGTGCAGATGGTGTTAATCACAATTATACCTGCTGGAGCTTTTCGTAAAAGCATATATTCTGCGTGAATAAAACATACAATTTTTTACGGAATACATTTATCCAGCAGTGGATTGCGACAATACTCTAAAATGCGGGAAACAGTTGTACGTGGATATTTTCCAGAATGGATGTATTTCGCCTTCTTTTTGGCTTTTTTGTACATTAGTAAGCGAATACGAAATGTACGGTATGCGCTTCGGACACCAAACGGAATTTTAAATAAGGTTGGGTAAGTTTGCGCTTCGGTTATGAAACCTGTTTTTTCTGTAGTTTAGAACAGGTTATCTTTATTTCAGCAGCACTTAACGAATTTTTGTTATAAGCACATAAATACGTAAATCTGAATATTATTCTAGAGGAACCAATAAATGTTCTTTCAAATTATCTAGTTATTAGTAACACTTTCAGATGTTCAAGCATTACAACATAATAATATAAATGTTAATAACTTTATTTAGCTTAGTAGAGTAAAAGTTTTCAAGAAAAAATTAAAAGCCCCATTAAAATTTACTCTACGTACGTCAAGCTTTTCAGTTTCCTTTCTGAAGTGACATGGCTTAATATTTTCAAAATAATCGTTTTTCAACTAATGGCCTCTTGCTTTAACGAAATTCTCTTCCAGCCAAAAGTGTTCTGAATTTCGTGAACAGATAGATATCAAAGAAAGCGAAATTAGCCAAATAATAGGTCTAGTAAAAAGAAATCCATTATTTTTCCAATAGATGGCTTTAATAAATTGTATCTCGCGCACTAAAACTCCCATCTGATTACACTGAATGGCGTTAGAAAGCTGATATTTCGTACTAAAAAAACTGATTTAACAATTTTGTGAATGGTTGACTCAGTTTTGTTTGAGCTCACGTCAAAGATGTACACCAGCAAACAGAAAATACGCTATATTTTACAGTTTTTCTTTGATAAAAGTGAAAACGCAAGCCAGGCGGCTGCAAATGTGAATAGTGTTTATAGCTCTGATACTGTAACAGTCAATTAAACGGAGTTTTGGTTTCGTCGATTCCGTTCCTGTAATTTTGATATCAAAAATGCGTCACGTACGAAGGCCAATTCTTGAAAATGTGGATAAAATCATGAAAATGGCCGAGTCCGACACTCATATAAGCACTGTTTCTATTGCCCAGGAGCTAAACATTGCACAAAAAATCGTTTGGAACCATTTGGAAAAGGCTGAATACAAAAAGAAGCTGAATGTATGGGTGCCACACGAGTTAACGCAAAGAAACCTCATGGACCGAATCTCCATCTGTGAATCGCAACAAAGTCAACTCATTTCTGAAGCGGATGGTGACTGGCGATAAAAAGTGGATCACTTACAGCAACGTCAAGCGAAAACGCGGTGAGCCGGCGCAAACGATGGCCAAACCAGTATTGACGTCCAGGAAGGTTTTGCTGTGCGTTTAGTGGGATTGGCAAGGAATCATATACTATGAGCTGCTCCACTACGGCCAAACTCTTAATTCAAACCTGTACTGTGAGCTATTCGACGGCCTGAAGAAATCAATCGCCCAGAAGCGGCCAGCTTTGGCCACTAGGACAAGAATTGTGTTTCATTAAGACAACACCAGGCCACACACATAGATAGAGACTCGCCAGAAGCTCCGGGAGTTTCATCGTTACGTTCTTATGCATCCACCTTATAGTCCGGACCTGGGACCAAGTGATTACCACCTGTCCATGGTGAACTATTTTGCTGGTGAAAAATTCACCTCAAGAGAGGCTTATGAAAATCGACTGTCCCAGTTTTTTGCCAATAGGGAAAAGGACTTCTGTGAGAGAGGCATAATGGAATTATTTTAAAAATGGCAACAAGTCATCGAACAAAACGGCGCATATTTGATCTAAATCGGTTCATTCTAAGTATGTTAAATAAAACCTTCAATTTCATTAAAAAATAATGGATTTATTTTTACTAGACCTATTATATTAAATGCACTTTTTTGTCTGGTTGTTTCCTACCAATATTAATCATGACCTTTGTTTTACTTATCTATAGTAGAACTTATGTGGGATAGCTATATGTAAAAAATTGTCAATTAAATACAAGAGTGGCATTTGCTTAGCAGTTACTTTATATACAATATCGAATTGGGAATGAAAACAATCGAGTTGCATTCGCCAAAAGTATCGTCAACAAACTCATGGCACAACTTTGATTCGGTCGCTTTTATAATGGTAATTTTGACTTCGAAAGTCATCTCCACTCAAAATAACAATTGACTATTAACCAGAATAAACTGCAAGAGCTATTCGAAGCAAATCTACATCTGACTTGTAAGCATGTTTAAGGGTTGTTTGAATGGGGAGGCCTTTGGGAAACACATTTGATTAGTTATCCGTTCGGACAATGGAAACAGTTCAGGTGGTCTAGACGGTCACGTCGGTAGTTAACCGCAATTGGGTGAAAGACCGGTTGCTTAAGACTAGAATTGGTTTAGATGTTTAAGGTGACCCGTCGGTCAGACGGAGTCACGAGCTGGGTTTTTGGCTTTGATGGCAGTTGGTCGCACGTGGGCAATGAGAGAGCGTTATTCGGGACACGATACATTTTTAGCTCAGACGCGACAAAGTCTGTGTAGTTGTTAAGTAATAAAGTATTACAAACTTTCTTAAAATCTGTCTTCTTATTTGACCCCATACTTACAGATTATATATTAAGATTTATGATGTACTACAGCAACGTGCAAGTAATAAACTGTATATTAAAGCTGACCCAAAAATTGTCGGTGCTATTCCAAATTGCTAGTTCCTGGTTGCCTTATCCGTGCAAATTCCTAACTAGATACAACCATACGAAAAGTAGTACTTTTGCACTACTATTGTGTATAAAATATTGTAGTCAGAACAAGCCGGATAGCCAAAACTTCAGCCAAGAAGATTTATGTTAAGTGAAATGTGATAGCCGTTCTCTACTTAGACTTGCTAACGTAAAGCACCAATTTTACGATTGAGCTGTACTGCACCCAAATTTAATGTGCTGCAAAAATTAAAAGCAGTCATATTTTATTCGAAGTGTGTTCGAATTCAAATTACATAGCATCGTACATGAGGACTTGTCGAGCACAAAGATTTGTGTACAATGAGTTCCTTAGTAGAAGTAGTTGCCAGCATGGGAATGAAAATGTTCTTTGAGCGTCCAATTACAAGAGATAAATCATGATTTTGCCACAAGGCACAGGAAAAAAGACCCCCATTTTCAATTCCTCCAATGTATTTAGCAACTTCATCATAACTTCAACATAACACTGTGTGAGCACTTGTCCGTCACCACATCGTGGTTACTTTGCGGGATCTCGGGTATACCGTGCTGTATCACATGCGATTTTCTCCAGGTCCTTCTCTGAAGACTAGGCTTTCTTTGACGCAATGAAAAAGGCAATGCGTGGTAGAACGTTTTCTTCCAATGAGCCATTTTTGTTGACTGTTCACAAGTGGTTGGAAGCAGTTTTGTGGAAACTGGCTGTTGGTAAAAATTACATCGCCAATCATTTTTGAACCACTCCATTAAAAGATTATAAATTTCTTTCAGATATCATTAAAAATATAAACCCTAAATAAGATCAGTATTTATGTCTGCCTGACAACAATTAAAGTTTATCACACAACGTTAAGGTGTTAGCGTATATAGTTAAATTCATGTTAATGTTATTGTTAGCCGATTTCAAAATGTAACATTTTCGGCATAAGAAAATAGGAGCTTATAGCAAATTTGAAGTTAACAACAACGTAAATACCAATTTTAAGTTAGTACTATGTAAAAAGTCATATCGATATTAACTTATGCCAACAAAATTTACACCTCCATTTTAATAGATTATTACATACTGAAACTATAAGTATTGCACGCTTATTAATTTCTGATATTTTTAGCACGTTTACGCCAAGCAAGAGTCACGCGCAAGATCCGTATTTCCATTGGCACATGTTACCACCGATGTCAACAGTCCAGAAATATTCCGGCCTGCTTAGTACTACCATTGCTGTTACTATTATTATGAACACTTACAGCTAAATCGTATTATTTGCATCATTATCACTAACATTATTATTATCATTAACATCACCACTAATATGATTGTCAGGGTACTTACGCTTAGAAGAAAAGCGAACTATTTTAAATCTAAATAATTATAGTAAATAAACATAGACGCTTATTGTCTATAACAAATTACTGGTAAAATAATTAAAAATTACTTAACCAAAGAGTATTAAAATCAGGTATTGATATTGAACGTCTTTCCACGCCGGATAATTATGTGTCGACCTATAATATTGGAAAACAAAGCGACTTGCAAATCTTAGTAAGGTATTTGTATCACACGACACAATACAAAATAATAAGAAACAATATGTTAGTTGTAATACATATAAAATATAAAAATAAATTTAATTTAATTATCTTTTATAAAATTATTATGAATGATTATAAACAGTTCTTGGGTTAACAAATCTCTAAATAACTATCCAAATGTTTTCTTCTTTAATAAATCTATGCAGAAATAAAACATCAATTATTATAATAAAATAAAAAGTTATTAACATTATATTGATAAAAGTATTCGCACATCTCTATAAATAAGTAGATTTGGTTATTACACATGTTGAAAAATCATAAAGATACCGCAGGTATGAGAATATTTAAGTTATACAGATGTATATAGGCTATGAGTGATTTTGAACGTGGCATTAGTTTGTAAAAGAATGACCTTGTTACAGATGCCCAAATTAACTGTAAATTAACTGATTATAAATTGGGAATGTCTGAAATGTGAAGCAGCCGCTAAACAAAGTGGTAGACCAAATAAAATTAATAATTGTAGGCGTCGAATTCTGAAAAGGATAGTGATGAAGAATTGGATGCCTGCGATGAACACGATTATCCGTGATTTTTAAAGTGCTTTTGGCGTCATTAATTGTACCAGGACTGTTAATCAGGAGTTGACAAATGTGGATTTCACAAGCATAACATAAACACGATCAATGGCAAGCTCTGCTCGCAATGGTGCGAAGTTTGAATGATGAATCTTGTTACACAATTTAAAAATTCAATGGACGTGTTTGGGTATGGCGAATGCTAGGAAAATGCTCCTTATTCATGTATATTGGGCTATCAATTAAGTTTGGCAGCAAATACATAATGGTTTGGGGCTGTTTTTTGTGGTTCGGCTTTGATTTCTTATTTTCTGTAGACGGGAGGTGAAACTCAGATGTACCTCGATGTTCTTGATAAATTGTTATCAACCCTTTAGCAACAGTTTCCTATACTAACAGAATAACTGTTCTGTTTATATAGCAAAAGTTATTTTGTCGGGGTTTGAAGAAATGTGTATTGCGTTCACAGAGTACCGATTTCGATCTCGTCGAACACCTGTGGGAAATCTTGGAAGAAATGAAGAAATAAAAATTATTTTCTACGGAAATATATCAAAATCTGGTGAAAAGTTTTTCCAGACGAGTACAGGCTGTGATTTGTTGGAATATCCATTTTGCAGTAGGGTGGTGGTAATGGATTTGATTTCTGTTTGGCGATTTTTTGTATCGGAAAGTCTATTATCTGAGATGCTTACTCTAGGATTATACACGACAAAGCGTCGTGCATATCCGAAAAGAAAACCGACAACCAGAAACGCAAACTTTCCAAGTTGTACCAAAGTAAATTTCTCAATACCCAACTATCCCTGACCAACACGACGGTACATACCTTTCTGACTACCCTGTAAGCAACCTAGCTATTCAGGCTCTGGAAAAAGGTTTTAACTTTGCTCTAACACCAAACCGCATTCCCACTGAACAAATTATATCCCAAATAGAATTCTCTATTTTCACCCTTCCTGAAAATGTGGCAAATGAAACAAACTAGGCAAGATGCAGCCAAAGTGCTACGTACAGCCGAATTACCAAAACCAAATATCAAAGCCTCAGAATTATGCGTCTTAGAAGCTCTAAAAGAAAATAGTAATATTACAATTTTACAGTCGGATAAGGGCAACGCTACAGTGATCCTAATTACTGCGGACTACATCAGTAAGATGCACAATTTACTTAAATCCTCTGATTATCGCCATGTACCTAATAATCCCACTACCTACCTAGAAAAGAAAACCAAAACCCTTATTACTAACTCCAACCTATCATCAGATACCAAGAAACTCCTCATACCCCGAGAAAAATCTTCCAGAATTCCCAAATTGTATGGTCTCCCGAAAATTCACAAAGAAAACATTCCTTTACGCCCTATAGTTAGTGCGTTCGGTTCTCCCACCCACAACCTAGCCAAATACCTTGCCAAGACTCTCCAAACTCTCACAGAGCAGGCATCATCCTACGCCCGAAACTCTTATCATTTCCTAGAATACTGAAAACCTTCCCTATACGCAAAGGTGACATCATGATCAGCTTTGATGTCGTTTCTTTGTTTGCAAAAATCCCAATTCCTGATACGTATAATATAAATAACAATATCCTCTCCCTAATAAACCTTTGCCTATCCAATACTTACTTTACCTTCCAAAATAAATTTTACCGCCAAACTAATGGTGCTCCCATGGGTTCCCCACTTTCACCTGTCATTGCTAACCTTTTTATGACCGATTTTGAAACAAAAGCCCTTGCCTCCTTTCACCTTAAACCTACCTGCTGGATACGATATGTCGATGACACTTTTGTTATCTGGTCTCATGGACATGATACCCTTTCAGAATTCCTTTCCCACCTCAACCAAATCCACACCTATATCAAATTTACCACGGAAACTGAACATAACAATTCCCTTCCCTTCTTAGATACTCTCATAACAAGAAATCCTTCTAATGACAGCTTTTATTACACTGTCTACAGAAAACCCACTCACACTAACCGCTACCTAAATGCCAAATCCCATCACCAACCTGCCTAAATCCATTAGGTTGCAAAATCCCCCATAACCAGATCCATCAGACTTTCAGATACGAAAAATCGCTAAACAGAAATCAAATCCATTACCACCACCCTACTGCAAAATGGATATTCCGCGGCCGCGCGCCGTCTCTCGCGCCGCACGCGCTTGTTAAACCATGAGGAATCGATCGAATTGGATCGAAAAAATCTACTTATAAACAAAGTATTCTAGTTTCATCACACTAAGTTTCAAGTGAAAATATGAATTAGAACGGACGTTATCGATAAAAACGTACAAGTATCCTATCTTCGCTACTATTGGACATATCGCAAAAATTTTTTTTCAAGTTCATGAAAAAATAAGCATAACAAAAAGCACTAAGTTGCAAATCTTAATATCTTAAATTAAAGAAAAAACGGCCCTTAGTTACGGGTTTTTCGTTAATAAAAAATTTATTTGTTAATAAAAATCTGAAATTTTGAACAGTCAAAGACATTATTATTACCTAACGATTGCATCTAAGCAGGTTTCGATCGGTCGCCTGTGACACATTCCACAGCAAATTGAAATTTCAACTTAACAAATTTGCAATAGCTCGCCATTTTGAAATTTTGCGATCAAACCCAGCGCATATTGTTTATCATATAAATGACTACAACATACTTTATTTTCATTGAATTTGAAGAACTTCAACATGTATTTTAACTCATTTTGATTTTTTTACGATTTTTATCTTATTTGATTGTTTAAACAATGAAAAAAAATTTTAAGTTTTTTAAATGATCAATCCTTATGTAGAATCGTTGCCTGTACAACTTTTGCAGTTGACGTTTTACTCTACAAGCGATAGTTTTCGAGACAATTATAAAAAAACAAAAAAACAGACGTTTTCAACGATATTTTGCAATAATAAACAATGAGATTTAAGTAGCTCAAGGTAGACACTTTTGGATGTTGTTTCCTATATATTTTTTTTAATTTTAAAACTAATTTCATCGTGTTGGAATCGACCACCACTTTTGCATTTTTTTGGTCTCTGGCGCCCGGACTAAACATCAGGCTACAACCAGTACTAGAATCCAACAAATGGAAAGCTGTAATCAAGTAGTAGTTAATAATTGGTACTTAAATTGTTGCCATATTAACTTAAAAGGTGTAGAATTCTGTGTGGTGATTGAAAGATAAACCATTAATAAAATAAGTATGTTGTGTTTTCATTGATACAATTATTTGCACTCTTAAATAGTAAGATAATGTTGTTAAACTTATTGCCAATGGAAGCACATAAGTTTGAAATGTATGTTTTTTATTCAAGGTAAACTGTTGATAATTCAACCATTTTATTTCGAATTTGAGATAAAAAATCTTATATCTAGAGAAAAGTGGATTTCACCAATGCTGTCCATAGTGGTTATTTGACTTTCGAAGAGTAAACATCGCCTGCTACGCTCTATTATCTTTGAAAGAGTCAAGTTCCAAGCTATCATTAAAACTATTAATAATACTGAACATAAGCAAGTCAAGCCATGTTTTCAGCGGGAAGCGGCTGCGGATCGAGTCTGCCGGGCGCATCAGGCCAAACTCCCAAAACTATGAGTTTACTTTTAATCTACCTGTTACTCGAGGATATGAATATCCATTACAACAAAGCCAGTACAGTAGCCAACCCAATTCACAACTTCCATATGTAACTCAACATCAAAACATTAACACCACTTTCCTGTGTAATAAATCCTCATGCAGCCCTATTCCCCAGGCTTTGCAAAACACCACAAGTCAACAAGTAATGGATTCCACAAGTTGTCATCAACATGATGATACGAATACAAACGAGAATGACCAGTCTAGCGAAGAATCTGAAACAAATTCTATCAATTTAGAGAACGAAAGCACACAAGACAAATTACAAAAACCAAAACATAAATGGCAAATAGTCAAAAAAAGAAAAAGAATTCACTCTCAACTGCACCCGACTCAACAACTGTCTCAAACAAGTGTATCGAATAGATACATTTACCATAAAGTAACAACACAAGCCTTGAACAAACACGTAATAATTAATTACCAAAAATCCCCAAATCCCTGCCAATCTATATCTTTGGAGTAAATAATTACAACGAGATGATTAGCAGCATAAAAAATATACTAGAAAAAAAAACAATAATATAGAGCAACGTTAGCAAATAATACCATTAAAATTAATACGATCACTATAGATTCGTACAGAAAACTTACTAAACATCTTAAAGATAAAAACATATGGTAATATATCATACCTACCAACTAAAGCAAGAGAGAGCATACAGGGTGGCTATCCGAAATCTCCATCACACTATACCAACAGAAGAAATCATTAAAAAATTGGGCGAGCTCGGTCACAGTACGTAACATTATTAATATACGTCATCGTGTAACTAAGAAACCACTACCGCTGTTTATGGTTAAATGATAATTAACGTAAAATATATAAAAAAATGTAAAAAATATAATTGTCTTATTAGAACCATACAGGAAAACAACCAATATTGGTATAGTGATCAGTGCATTCGGTGCCAATACTACGGCTACACAAAAACCTATTGTAATAAACCCTTTGCCTCCGTAAAATGTGCTGGAGGACATGCATCTTCCATATGCAAGAAATCCTCGAACACTCCAGCCAAATGCGCTCTATGTTACGAAAGCCACCCGGCTAACTATAAAGGGTGCTCAGTAAACTAAGACATACAAAGACGTAGGAACATAGTATTTAGGAGATTTACAAATAAATCACCTCCACAACAATGTAAGAAATTTGCCACCGATTGGACCACAGACGCATAACACAAAGAAGTTACAAATATTATACAAAACCGACCAACCTATTCACATGTAACTGAAGGAAGACCTAGTAACCGCCTAAACAATGAACAACAAGCAAACATCATTCAAATGTTTTCTAACTTCCTTATGAAATTTAAAACAATGTTCGCCCAACTCATCATCCAAAATAACGTGGTTCTAAACATGCTCTCACTGTAATAAACAAACTAGCATTGCTCTATGGAACGCCAACGACATTTCAAATCATATTCTCGAAATAATAGTCTTCTTACAAATTCTAGATATTGACATCTTACTTGTATCCGAAATCCACGCTATATCTAGAATGGTAATCAAAATCTCACGCTATGCTGTATGCCTTTGCAACCATCCAGACTATAACTGTTAAAAATACAATTGCTTATAATAAATATAAATCTCATCAGACTAATGAAATACAAATTGCTAGCATAAAAGTTCAAGTTTCTCCTTATCCACTGACAATTGCAGCAGTCTTAGCCCACTCAAACATACTATTTTCACTGAGGAATATAAAAACCTTCTACGACCTCTAAAATATAAGTTCATTATTGGAGGAGAAAACTCTAAAAATACGGCTTGGGAATTGCGATTAACCACCCAAAAGGGCGTAATCTTCCGCGTGCAATGCAAAATCTCAACTGCAGTTATTTTTCAACCGGAAAGCCCACCGATGCAAATAAATTGCCAGATCTGTCCGATTTTGCTGTAGCTCGTGGAATAGCAAATACTTACATCTAAACTAAACTTAATTATAATTTGTTCACCGATCATACCCCGGTTATCATTATCCTAAGCACAACAGTAGCCAGCAAAGAACTTCCTACAAAAATGCACCAAACACATCAATTGAGATTGTTTCCGAAGTCTATTGGAAAATGAAATTAACCTCTCTATACGAATAAAAGATGATCAAGATCTCAAGGAAGCAACGCAACATCTAAAAATATCGATACAAAACGCTGCCTGCAAAGCTACCTTAATACAACTCCCAACCGTTTAAAAGCTACCAACTTTCCCCGTTATATACGAGATCTTGTTGCTGAAAAACTCAGAGCACAGAAGAAGTAGCAACGAACTAAAGAGACATGATAAAACCTCATACAACAGACTCACCCACCAACTTCACAACGTACTAATGGTAGCATGGAATAACATTTAGAAAAATACGTCATGCAACTTTCGCTAGAAGACCAAACCATATGAAAAGCAACCAAAAATTTTAAACGACCGATACCCCCAATCAAAAAGCTTGACGGCAAATGCGTCAGATTTCAAAAAAGTAGATAAGTTTCGGCGAGTTGTTTTTAGAACATCACAGCCCCAAGGTACTTATGATGATACAGAAATTTAATCATTTCTTACAGCACCATGTCAGATAACACTACCAGTTAAACTTGTTTTGCCAGCCGAAGCACGTAACCAAATTAAACTTACTAATATTCGAAAAGCTCCTAAATATAACATGATAGTCGGTGAAATGTTATAAAATCTTCCTCCTAAAGCTACTGTGTTGCTTACCAGCATTCTATAATTATGATACTTTCCTCCTCATTTAAAATACGCCCAGATCATCATGATTGTTAAGCCTAGTAAACCACCCACACAACCTTCCTCCTATAGAACAATGAGTCTCCTTCCCTTACTGTCCAATATTTTTGAAAATCTGCTTTTTAAAAAAATTCAAGAAACTGTAAACCTCAATAGTATAATTCATCTTATCAATACGGCTTCCGACAACGTCATTCAACAACTCACCAAAGCCATAGGATTGTTACTCATATCATGGAAGGTTTAAAAACAAAACAACGTATATGCGGCAGCATTTTTAGACATTAAGCAGGCTTTCGATAAGGTATGGCATGAGGGCTAGCTATGGAAGATTAAACTACACTTTCCAAGTTAGTTGTACCTAGTCCTAAAATCATACCTGACTAAGAGGACCTACCAAGTCAAAATTAAAAATATAGGGTCAGAATATCATAAAATCACATCCGAAGTACCACAGGGAAGTGTACTTGGTCCGTTATTCTATTTACTCTACACATCTGACACACCAATTACAAGCAATACTTTAATAGCCATATTAGCTACTGACACAGCCTCTCAGCTAACAAAAGCCCAGAAACAGCGGCAGCTTATTTACAAGCTCACCAGATATTTTGCAAGATTGGTTTTACAAATGGCCAATAGTAGTGACAAATCTGCTTATGTCACGTTTACCAACAGACGTACTGTTTTCCCATAAGTCACAGATAACAATGCTCTACTACCCCAGAAGCATCTGGACCAGAAACTAACATGAAGTGCACATATCAAAGAAAGCAAATAGACCTAAAGTTTGAACGCATAAACTGGCTAGTCCCAAACAATCTCAACTATCTTTGTCTAACAAACAGTGGTTACAAAATATCTCATGAAATTGTAACACTAAGAGTACTCTACTTTAATAAACCTATCTGCGTATTTGTACGGCGTCTTGGTTTAAATATTTGTCTCAAATACACACCTTTTTATATAGATAAATAAATAAAATAAACTATATCCACTATGTTACTCTAAGTTACCCAACGATAGACTGAAATATGTAGACATAAACATAAAGAACATTAAAATAATAAATATTATTTTAATAAACCAACAGTTACTCAATTCTTGTTATACAGTTAAGAATTCTGTAAACACTATTTGAATATTTGCCAAAATCGTAGTTCACAAAAAAACTAATTTGTTATTTTTCATAAATTTGTACACAAAAAACGGACAAAAGACAACGATATTAGAAACTTTTTAAGTTCTTCTTGTATATTGTTTTGAGCAAGAGAGTAACCTACCTAAAAATAGACTGCCGATTTAAAATTTAGATTACGCCAATGAATATTCGACGCACAAAGTTTACTTTATGTAAAATCCAAAATGATACTTACGTTTATGACTTAATTATGCAGGGCTAAATTATAATAACAAGTTAATCTTTGAAATAGCTTTGTTGAATATTTCATGAAGTTTTATAGCTTTCCAACTTATAAAGTAAAAATCTGGTGTGAACATCACACGACTTTCCTTATCCTATTATTATACATTATACCGGATCCATCGTCTCGGCCCTGCGCTGCTCTCGTCCCGGAACTTCTTATTTTAAAAAATGATGAGGCGCGAGTCCAACACTCGAAAGCTGATTAAAATAAACAGTACAAGACAATAATTCACTAGTACTTAAAATTTTGCTACGTCACTGAAGGTAACCGTGCGAGCTCCGCCGCACAGCCTTCGCCATTATCGCCTGCGTGCTCCCTCCTAGCGGCCAAGCGCTCCCCCCCGTTCTCCCGCAGTCGGCCCGGTATCTCTCCGAGCGCGCTGTGATTGGTCCGTTTAATTAATCTTTAATCGGCTATAACTTATTTATTTGACCTCGGATCAAAAAATTTCATTGTAATTTTTTGTTCGTCTCGGTTAATCTATCTGGTAATATAAATTTCCCGAAACATTCTATGAACACCCGGTATATTAAAAATCCTGAGCTTCAATTTTTTTTCGAGTTTCTATTTTAACAAATTTTATTTTAAATTCCTGTTTATCTCATGATAACAAATCATGTTTATTCTCATGAATTTTTTGTATCTTCAACCGTTTAGATTCGCGACCGATTTTGCGACCTTGCGACCAAACGACTATGCCGATTTTTACCAAAAGCTTCGCACTGCGTCCCCTACCTACAAGTAACTTGCATACCAAATTTCAAGTCCCTAGCTTTTACGGTTCTCGAGATATCCTGTTTACTGACAGACCGACAGACACACACACACACACACGAACCAATGACCCAAACCAACTTTTTTGGTGTCCTGAGGCTATAATTCGTCCAGAAATGTGAAAAACCTAATTGTTGATTATGAAATAATGTTCGATAAGCTATATTCTCTTATGAATATACACAAAACTGTTTATGTATGTTATTGATGTAAAACGATTTGATATTGCATATTCAATATTTTATGGTTGTAAAGTTTATTATCTAATTTCGCTGTGCTGATTTTCATGTCAAAACCGCTCGTTGGTTTCGGTTTTGGTAATATTGTCTCAGAATATGTTAGATTAGTGTATATTGGAAGCTAATTTAGAAAATTCACATTTTGATATCAATACTTGATTTTTAAGTCGTATTTATTCGTCTCTGTGAAATAATTACAAGTTTTAAGATGGAATGACACATTACTCACATTTTGGTTGTAAACTAGGTGAACAAGACGATACTTCTTGTTTCTGCTGTATATATAAGAGACTAGAATGCTTGTGCAATTTGTGTTGTCAATGTATACTATACAACACCGTTTTTCTTGTGTTACACAAAATGCACTTATAATGGCAAAGATAAAAAGATTACGTATCCAATTTAGTTGCTTTATTTCTCATAATTCTGTTTGCATCGCAGTCCTTTGAACGTTGGACTATCGGCGAATAAGAAGATACACACAGTTTTCTTGAATTGGTAGAAAGAAATTACTGTTTTCAGTTCAAAATTCCATCGTATTGCACAGGAAACTGATATTGTAATAAATTTCCGAACATCTACCGTAGCCGCCGCCACCTAAACATCAACGACTAAAGTTTTTCATTGCGCTCCGCATTCACAGTCGAGCGGCCGACATAATACTTTCCGGAAACGAATCCGAGAACGTACAAGGACTCGAATAATAGAAAATTGCCAGATGCTACGAAAAAATTCTTCTACGTTCTAAAGAAACCAAAGTAAAATAAAACTACGTCAGTGGCCTGAGGAGAAACGTGATAGAGATCTACCACAACCTACGATGCAACATCAACATCGCAAATGACCGGATGAAGGATCGTTACGACGTCGATGTGTCTAGAGTGAGTTATAAAGAAAGCGACCGAGTATGGTTATATAACCTAAAACGGCGATATGGGTTGCCTGCAAAACTACAACGCTGCTACAAGAGCCCATACTGAGAGGTGCTGAATGGAAAATAGTTAGGAACTTGATAGAAGAGCTGTTTTGAGGTTCTGGCATTAACATTCTAGTTTGCAACCATCACCCGCATAAGCAGGTACCCCGTAGAAATTTAGGGACTGTTGCTTTTATTTGATGTCCCGATGCAAGAAAAGTCAAGACTACAAATATCTCCATAATCCATCCACACCTGGAGGAAAATGGTCTGAGACAAATCATCCTTAAGAAGGAGACAGTGTAATAAATTTCCAAACGCCCCCCGTAGCCGCCGCCACGTAGACGTTTATGGCCAATATAATGCAACCGCACACGTCCAAGGACTCAAACAATGGAAAATTTCCCAGTGCTACCAGAAACTTCGCGTACGTTCTGGAACCGGAGTTTGAGTTGTTGAAATCATGCAGCGAAGCAACCTAGTAAAATTCAATTGCCGAAAGCGAAACAAGTGCAGTATAAATAACCTTACAGATAAGTACAGTGTAATTATATGTGATGTGTACATAAATAGTGTTCGCGCCAATCTCAAAATTACCTTTAATTTTGAATTTTTAAATTAGGGCCGGCTATATATCCCTCTTGTACATATTTTAAATTTGAGGTATCGGCCGAATTTGTCCGAGTACGCGTTGCAATATATTGGCCGCAGTCTGGGCCGCGCACTGGGTATTTGGCACTTGGCACTACGCCTTTTCGTGCCTTTGTTCGTTCGCACTTGGCCTTTTGGCTATGTTCTCGCAGGCGTCGTTCTTTGAATTCAGTTTGTGACGGAAATTTTCCGTAAGACGAGAACATTTTTAACCGAGAGTTTTCCGGCGGGTTTAATTGGCAGCAGAAGTTGTAATTTTCTGCCAGGCTTTTTGTTAAAGGCTAATTTTCGGGGTTGAAATTTTCCGGTAAAAAACTCGGTCCATTTTCTTTCGTCTGGCTCGACGAAGGAACTTTTTGCACCAGGAAAGACGTCGCTCTTCGGTCCCACTGTGAATATTGGGGTAACTTGTCCTTTTTTTTGGAAGCCCCAGGACCAACAGCAGGGAACTGATATCTGCGGGAAAGCGCCGTTTCCACGGGTTAGTGTTTCTAACTTTAGATTTGTTTCAAGTTCCTTTATTCAAAATTCAAAATTACCTATACAGTCCATTACCAAATTACCGGCCTCACCAAATAGTGTTAAGTAATTTTGATACCTGGAAGTAAAATAGGTAGTTTAAGTAAATTTGCACTGAGGAAAGCAGAAACATTACAAAATTATTTACAATCTAGATCTTATCTAGATGGAAAGTAGCGGTAGACTTTTCTACAGTGGATTTGTTTTTGTAACAATAACGACGAATTCCTTACTTTTGGAATTGGAAATTTAGTTTATAATGTGTGCTTCTCCATAATGGGAACACTAAAGACTGTCTTCAAGTACACATTATACAGACCAATAAAAAAAATATATGCAAGCATTGAAGCATATTAGTGAACAATCTTTGCCGGCCTTAAAGTTGTGGCGTTCCCAGTAGGTACGCAGCCAAGCTAAACAAAGTTCTCATATTTTCTCCGTGACTGGGATATATAATCTACTAGCGTTTTCATATGTTTTCGCACATAATAAATGTAAAGCTCAAGAAAGGTATATTTGCTGGGCTGCAAATGGATTGCCCTGATTGCTGGACAAAAAAGGAAGTAGCAAGCTACTATTTTAAAAAAAATTGTTGTCAAATATTATCCCTTTCTTTAAGCTTCCTATATTGTGCTACCTCGTTGGTGCTTTTCCTTTTCCCAGGGAGCTATTTTTTGACATATACAAACTTACACTTCTAATGCCGTTCACATCTTCTTTATAGTTCACACATCAGAACCGCTCTTGAAAATTCTCCAATGTTCTTCGTACGTATGTATGTGACAGGACTTCTAACAGTCAGATTCTTGGCACTCACAACTGCGTCATCGACAATTTTCAAGATTCTTATCAGAAGATTTTTAACTTCAATGCTAATTTCTTCCCTTTGTTATTTTACCTTTTAGTACTTTCTTTCTTGTAGTCTCCTTCTCAATTTTTCTTTCAAACTTTTGCACTCATTTTCAACTCTCGTAAGTATACTTTAAATTCTTTTTCGAAATTTTGGCACATGCTTCTAATTCTTATTTTATGTTCTCCACTAACGTACCCAAATAGGCGATTTTAAACAGATCTCCGTCTGGATTTTTATTTTCGTTTCTAACTTTTATTCTTTTAATTCACTTTTAACTAAGCCATCTTTAGTTGGAACATCTTTGCTTGCTCCGTCATGGTAATTAATTTTAATATTCTTCGAGTTGCAACAAATTTTACTTCGGCACCAGTGAAAACCAACTGGATTTGTGTGATTATCTCTTTATCAATTCAATGTTATTTAACAACATATGGTGTGGCGGCCTTTTCGCCCTTGAACCGCTTTATATCGCGGCGGCATGCGGGCCTTTGATATCTGCTGCTACGTTTGCCATCGCACACAAAACGGCATATGGGCTTTTGCTCAGCCGACAAGTCTGCATACGCCGTCGGCGGCACCTTTTGATATGAAAGGTGCTGTCGAATTAAAATTGCCCGCAAAAGACCTACCGCCAAGCCAGGCGCGAAGCCCGGCAACATTCGCAATCAGCAGCGCGGCCAATTCGGTCGTGTCTTAACACCCGCAAATAAGCATTCCGCAGCGCGGCCAGTTCGGTCGTGTCTTATCAACCCGCAACATACAAGAAGACAGCGCAGCAAGGTGGCCACCGTGGAACCATCGCCGACGAAGCCGAAGCCGATTCAGGTGAGCGATTTGGCAATACTCGTTGGTTGATATCGGTAGCCGCCCCCATCCGCTTACGCGACGGCCGTTTAAGGGACGATCTGGGCCTTATCGGTTGACGTTCCAATACGGGCCGTACTACGTATCCCACACCGCACCACGAGAGCGGCTATTTACACGCCTGCCTCTCCAACATACAAAAACTATTTCCTCCATTGGTTAGCCACCCATTGACTAATATATTTGAAGATCTGTTCCCCAGTCCATTTATATAACTATGCAAACTGCATCTCATAATAATTGACGACAACTGCTAGCAACTGCCCGCAACTGCGGGTAACTGCTCACAATTGGCAGCAACTGTTCACAACTGCCACCAACTATTCGCAACTGGTGGCAACTGACCTAAAGAGATCGCAACTGCCCGAAGCTACCAGAAACTTCCCGAAAGAGACCTCAACTTTCCATCACTACTCGAAACTGCCCTCAACTGATCGTAACTTCTCACAATTGCCCATAACTGTCCGCAACTACTCAGAACTGTTCGTAACTGCCCTTATCTCACGGCAACTGCCCACAACTGATCTAAAGAAATCTCAACTGCCCACAATTGTCTGCAGCTATTTGAAACCGAGCGTAATTACTCACAACTGCCCGTAACTACTCGCAACTATTCGTAACTGCCCACAACTGAATCACTAAAACCTTCTTTCGAGATCGCGCCGTTTCTCCGAAAATCATACAACCCTTCCAGAGAGTCTGTCTGGAGTCAACTATTACAATATTTACATATTTTTAAAAAGTTTAAATTTAGTTATATTGTTTGCAAGTTCTCATTTTTTAGGTTTTATTTGTATCGATATTTAATTATGAGGGGATATGATATCACTATAATAATATAATTCAATCTCTTCTTAAAAATCACTATTTGGTTTAAACAATCATGTTTTACAAACTTATATGAATTTGACATCGTAGGCTGTGCGTGTGCATGCTAGCATATGTGTTTGTATGCGAGCATGTATGTTCATTAAGAGCAGCCGGGGGGGAGGTAGAAATGGAGAGGGGGATAAAGAGTCTGGGCGTGTAAATTCGTGCGCATGCGCAGAAGTATGTAGAAGGTTTAATAAGTGTTTTTATTGATTAATTTGCGTAATTTTGTTTCAAAGTAGAATATTTAAGGACATTTTCATTTTCATTGTTATAGCTATTTCTATCGCAGCAGTTTGTTAAAAATTATAACCATGGAAGTAATGGAGCATTGTCTTCAAGCGATAAACGCTTGAATAACGCATTTTTCAAAGAACCTAGAATTATGGAAATAAAAGGTCGTGGTGGTTTTCCACTGGATTAAGCGCCTTTTCTCGCACATTGATTGTCAAACGAAAAACACGTGTCTTTTTGAATTGCTGTTACTTTGGCTCATCTCATCAGGTTTCATCTTTTTTTTGTAGAGAAAGCCGTTTAATGGAAGGTTTAGAAATTCTGTTTGAACTTTGATATAAAGTAGTCTCGTATTGCTTATGCCATCCTCTAATTGTTTGAATTTTCCAGGTGTATTTTCAAATTTGCGAAGAAAAAAATGTTATGATGCTACTATAGTTTCGGTTTATAAAAGATAAAGCCTGTAATTGTACTATTGCAATTATAATAAATATAATTCCTTTCTATTCACAGAAAAAACCCAAAATCCGAGTTACTTGCATTATATACATATTTATATGTAAGATTTTAAATAACTGTCGTTAATATTAATATTAATATCAAAGACAACTTTAGATCACTAAACACTCAATTGCCAAATATAAAAAAATTAAAAAAACGGAATATTTTAATGAAATAATACTTAGATAAATATTACAGATTCGTGTGAGTGTACTGCGGAATTCCTGCCAATACGGCCGTGCAATTCCTAACCCAGAAGGAATTTAAAACACGCTTTAATTTACATTGTCAACAGGAAGACAGCGCCGCTGCAGCGAAACCACAAACACCAGACCGGCGTTAGCGCCCCGGTGGGCCACGAGAGGTGATTTCGCAAAAATGAAATGCATGATAAAGCGGACGCGCTTTGTTTTGGAGTTCCGCTGCCCCTGATTGTCCGCACACCCCTTTCAGAGCCTCGCACAGCAATGAATTGGGAAATGGCGCTGGCAGCTGCGGTTGCATTTTTAATGCGCGCGCGATAACGTATCTGTTAGCTGGCGGGCTGATAATCCGGAACAGCAAATTGAATAACCGAACAACCGCGCTCCAATTTTAGTTCAGTGGTAGTTATTTGCACGTACGCTAGCGGTACATCTAATTAGCCTCAAAAATGCCAACTTCCAGCCAGCCTTTGCCTTTGTGACTCACGCGGCGGCCCAACGTTGTAATGAGTTTGCATAGCTGGGAAATGTAGCCTGCAAGCGGGAAATAGTTGCTAATTCTATTTTGGAAGTATTTTAGGCACAAGTTCAGTTATTTATGATAGCAAAGCTACTGGGGTTAGTTTCGCAACTGAATACTTGTTATATATGTGTACGGTCACAAAACTAATTAATTAAGGTAACTTGTATTGTCCTCTTACTCCCACAATAAAACAATTTCCATACATGAAACGCACGTGGTAAATGTTGTATTAAATTAAGAATAACAAATACACTCTTTTTTTAGTCTTAGATCAGTAAATAATAATCAAAGCTGACGATTTCGAATGAAAAAATGCAATCTAAATTAGCAGACTTGGCAAATTTAGTTAAATATCAAAATGTTAGTTTAAACATGAAGCAAATATCGTACTAGTGCATTGCTAACCCAACAAATTTGTATATGGTAGGACAGGGAAAATTACAAGCTGCCTGGGAGCAACATCACTGAACAGGGGTGGTTAGTGTAGGTAATTAAGTGCTACAGATTTAGTGCTTAGAGCAACTTCTGTCGCAGGCGTTACATAATAAGCACGATGTTTTCAAAGTTCTAGGAATTGTGTTATCTTTTGCAAATGCTATACTAATTCCTAATTTATAATTTTGTTTATCTAAATATATGGGGCTGATTTGGAAAATCTTACCACTATCGAGAAAACTTTATCAATAGATAAGATTTAAATGTCCTCCAAGAAAGAATTATCATTGACATTCTGCTATATTAAGATTTGTATCTACACTACGCTGTAGTAAAAATAAGGGGACTACTACAGGGACAAAAAATAAAATATAGCAAAATTTCAAGCATTGTAATGTTTCTTGTGTTGTCACCTACAGTAAAAACGAGTATTGGTTTTTTTTATTTAATACAGACACTACAATCTGTCATAAATTGACATTCAGTAGATTATTTAACAGACATGATGAAAGAGATAAACATGAAGGTGGAGCATCCAGTGATGCACCCTTATATTACACATTGAGTGGTTTAGCGGTACTAATTACAATAAATAACATGAAGAACTTCCTGATGTTATTCAAATCTGTTTACAAGATCGAAAGGTTTGAAACGTTTTAAGCGCGGTTGGACTACATCGTCACGATTTTTAAGACACTCCACTGAGGTATTTGGGTGGTCGCTAATACGATCTCGATAACGCGCACAATACCGTTGAATTTTTTGATACACTGTAGGAACTGCAAGACCTCTGCGAATGGTTTCTTTGGGAATGTACCATGGGGCGTTTACTATAGATCTTAGGACTTTTGACTGGAATCTTCTCAAAATTTCGATGTTGGAAGAACTGCGGGTACCCCAGAGTTGAATACCATATGTCCATATGGGTTTGAGCATAGTTTTATAGAGAAGTAACTTGTTCTCCAACGAAAGCTGTGAACGACGCCCTATCAGCCAGTACATCTTTTGAAGTTTGATGCCCATTTGTTTACGTTTTGTCCAGATGTGCTTCCTGCAGGTTAATCTTTAGTCTAAATGTATGCCAAGATATTTGGCACTATCTGCTTGCGGGATCTGCTGATTGTTAAGCATCAACGGTGGGCAGGTACCTCTACTAAGCGTGAAACTGACTTGGACGGATTTGCTTTCGTTTAGTTTGATTCTCCATTTTTTGAACCAGGACTGAATTGCGTCTAAGTGGGTTTGTAAGTGACTAGAAGCTAGGTTTTGGTCGACATGCGATGAGAGTACTGCAGTACACTCCCTTGTGGAACACCGGAGTTGATGGGATAGGTTGGTGTTAGGGCACTACCATATCTTACAAGAAAATGCCGATTGAAAAGATATGACTTCAGGAGTTCAAAATAATCCATGGGTAGGGATTTTTGATTTTACAAAGTAGGCCGTCGAGCCAAACCTTGTCAAAGGCCTGTGTTACATCCAAGAACACTGCTGCACAATACCTACGCTCTTCGAAGTCCTTAGTGATTTTGTCCACAACTCGATGTGCTTGCTCGGTTGTTGCGTGTTGCTTGCGAAAACCAAACTGATGGTCGGGAAAAAGGTGTTTGTCCATAAGGATTGTATAAAGTTTCTGTAAGAGCATAATTTCGAAGCTGGTTGATCAGTAGGTTTTCCGGGCTTTGGAATTAGGATTGTCACTGCAGTTTTCCATGATTCAGGAAAATGGCGAAGCCTTAGGATAGCACTGAATAGTTGGGTTATGAATTGAAAGCCCTTTTGAGGCAGATTTTTAAGAATTAAGTTAGTGATTTGGTCATGACCCGGTGCTTTGTGGGGGTTTACATGTTTGCGAATGGTATTTTCCACTTGGTGTACTTTGAATTTTTTTGGTGGCAAGCTCATTTGGTACGGCATACTTAAAATGTTCCGAATGTCGTCCTCATTGTCAAGTCCTGTCGGAAATGGTTTGAAGACCGTAACTAGATGGTCAGCAAATGCCAGCGCTTTCTCCTGATCGCTTTTTGCCCACGCATTGTTGACAGTACGAATCGGGGCTTTATGTTGTTGTGGTTGCTTGAGGTGCTTTGTGGCCCTCCAGAGCGAATAGTCATATGCTTCGGTTGGAGAGAGTTGTTTCAGAAAGTTTTGGACATTTTGGTTTCTGATGGTGGAAAGTAGGTTTTTGAGTTCTCTTGTGGCATGGTTTAATGCTCTTTTGTCGTTCGGGTGTCCTGTTGTATGCCAGATTCTTCTTAACCGACGTTTCTCGGCAATTTTATGTTTGACTAAAATTGGGAATTGAACTGGGTTGATGTGTCGGATTGATATCGGGGTAGCTTGGCGGGCTGCTTCTTGGATTACTTGAGTGAAGTGTAGCACAGCTTCATCTAGATCCGTGGTAGTTTTTAAAGGTAGATCTGTGCGTAGAGATATGTCAATCAGCTCTTGAAAATGCGTCCAGTTGATGTATTTATTAGTAAGTTTTGACAGCTTGTCTTTAATGATTATATTTGTACCTAAAGTTACTAAAATCGGGGAGTGATCAGTAGAGAGGTCTAGGCAGGAATTTGCAGTAAGGAATTTAGTGTTAATTCCTTTTATAAAACATAGGTCAAGTAGGTCTGGCTGTCTGTTAGGGTCAGTGGGCCAGTTTGTTGGTTCTCCTGTAGATAATTGCGACAGATTCATGCTATTTACTGCTCTTAACATTTCTCTAGCTTTGGTGGTAGTTACTCTGCAGCCCCAGTGGGTGTGCTTAGTATTATAGTCACGGCTCGAGATAAATCTGTTACCTAACGTTCGGAAATAGTGATCATACGTTTCTTGTTATGACGGGGAGCGCAATAGGCTGCTGATATTGTAAGAGGGCAATGCCAGTCTTCAACGACTATGGATGTGGCTTGTAATTGAGATTGACTGTTATTGGGTAGTACGTGATGTTTAATTGAGTTTTTGATTATTATTGTAGAGCCCGCATGAGCAGAGGCATCCGGATGATTTGTTCCAGACTCTTATATAAAATCGAAATGAGATAATAAGACCTTAATTTAGTAGTTAGCAAAGACAGTACAACTTTTAATCTTTGAAGTAAATTATAAACCAAGAAAATTTCGTTCACTAGCAACCAACCTCAAAGAGCATATCACATTCGAAAGTATTAAGCACCTCTTTGCTGATGTGAAAATATCGGTGTCAGTTGCTGTTCACGTCGTGCGAAGTTTTATTTGCAACTTAAAACGTTTTAGAAAAGAAGTATCTAGAAGAAAATAATACATTACAAACCTGTTATTATCAAATGTTTTTTTCACACATTTTTTACAGATTTTTTTATGGTTTTATTAATGGCTAATTAATAGTTTTTCTTTTTTACGAAAAATGGAATATATTGATTTAACGTTCGTCTATATACTTTGTGTTTGTAATACCAATTTTTTTTTACTTTAACAGTGCACGTTTATTTAACAACTTTTATATTGTGTATTGTAGCAAATTATTTAAAATGCTTGTTTTGTTTAATCTTTTAGAAGTTTTATTAAACATTATTATTTATTATAATTTAGTTTTCTCCTTATATCTCTTCACTTCTCGGCTAAAAAATATTCTCATAATATTTCTCATTCCAGTATCTGTATTTTTAGTTGTGATTTATACTAAACTCGTTTAAACACAACATTTTTTGTTTGATTTGTGTAAACAGAACCAGTCTTGGCTTATCATCAAAATAAAAATGTTGCTCTTTAGTTTACAGAAGCAAACTTATATAAAAATCCAACTTAAATAGTTAAGGGGGTATTATAGTCTAAATACTCGTTTCTAATGTGATCTTTGGGAATTAATTGCATAAAAACGGTTAAATCTACCAATCTCAAGTTTTGTGTTATTATTTATTCATGTTTATGGTAATGCCTAAAATTTTTATATTGCTTTTTGTAGCAAACTGTGCGATATATTTATAAACACACAGATCATGTCGCAAAATCTTGTTTTTATCGGACGTGGTGATTGCTGCCGTCCTCGTCATCTGAAATAAACGATTCTTTTTTTATTTTATTCTGTAGACATGTGGTTATCGTTCGGACCTCTAATAAATAATTTAAAAAATCTGACAAAATTGCGGTGCTTGAATGAAAATATTCCGATTTATACTAAAAAATTTCATTTATCACGGTCCGAAAAAAATAGTAATTGTAAGCAGATATAAAAGTTAAAGGTTTGAACGATAGCTGAATATGTACACTATATGTGTAAAAAAATTAGAAGTCGATGGGCCTAATAGTTTGTGAGAAAAATACACGACCGACTTGAAAAATGTCTTACTGACTCTGAATTTCTTCGTATTGACAAGTGGTAGTATGTACTTAATTCATTCTGTCAATTTCCCTATTCCTTTTCCATTGATGCCTTTGTCATTTTTTTTAGCATTGCATCTCGTACCCATACGCATTCTTTTTTATTCAACTACATAATTTTCAGCATATACCATAGCCTCCGAAACAGATTTAAATCTAAACCTTTATATCTCGGTCAATTTGACGAATTTTATTGTAATATTTTACGGACACGTTCTCAAGACCCCAAACTCTAAGAAAATGCCAAATAAAAAAATCGGCTAGACTGTAATACCTCCTTAAGGCCTTGTGCTCCGCTGAATGCAAATGGCAGTGGACCAAAAATATTTAGCAGATGTTTAATATAATAAAAAGTGAGGTCTTCACTTTCTTCGTATTGAGCCAAAAGTCTTTTCAATTGTTTTATCTTTTCGTGCAACCAACCAAAGAATCGATAATGAGGTGGAATTGTTTAAGATAAATTCGAACTGTTCCAGTGATATCTTTCTGCTTCACGTAGCAACTGCATGCTGCACTTGAATATTTATACACATTTATTGTGAATGGATTTTCTACTCCCCTTCTTCTCTTGCTCAGCTCCTAACAACGCTAACAGTCATACAGGCATTGCAATAGACAACAACCATTCAGCGGCAAATGCCAAAAGGTTTACAGTCCTCAGCAACCAAGAACTCAATAACAGTGCATTGTTTCAACCGAATGTCAATATCATTTATCATTTTATCACTACGGAACAGTCACATGATATTGTAGGTAAAAACCATTAGATGTCTTAAATTATTAATTAGTTAGACAATATTAAGTTATTTATTTAATGTACGTTAGTAGTGTTGGCTAAAATCAAGAAATTCCCAAAACTTCCTCAAATGTCATTAAGTTGCAAATAAATTTTTGTGGGTACTTTATACATTGGTTATCGGTTCATTTTATGCACGTCGTATCAGTCTCCAAATTACATGCACTATTAAGAAGCTTTTCAATTTTGTAAAAAAATAAGCAATAAATGTCAGATCAAACAGTGAGGGTAAATATGTATTCTAGCATTATTCTAATGCAACTATGATCTGTTTTATCGTTTCCACAGTAATTTTCTATAAGTATTAGTCCACTAAAATGAATAAACAGATTATTCTGCAATCGTCTTTGTTTGTTGTAGTATAAACTCAGTTGGATTATCTATCACAACTCCAAAACAATGATAATTATCTCACTGAAGAACTACAAACGCATTAAACTAAGATTATTATTTAGATTGTGATACTTTTTAAAATCACTTTTTTCCTAAGATTAATATATGGGATGCCTAGTTTATTAGTTACTATTTCTTGTTGTTAAAATAAGACATCATAGTGGAATAATGAACAATTCTTGGAATTAATTGCAAGTGGGGCATCTCTCATTTATTACGAACACGTTCTGCACCAATTCTATACGAGCACTATCTTCCAAATCTACCAAATAATTATATAATAATTTCAAACAATGTAATATACTCTCTGGATTGAAAGAAAATGATAAATCTTAAAATATTTACAACAATGTTGTAATGTTAAAAACAACACTTCTTATTGGCTAATCATTTCAACTAGACTGATTGGGATAAAATAATACCAATAAAAATATTATATAAATCTACTTCTATTTAAAGAAATTGGCATTTTATTTAGCAGTTCAGCATAATATAGAACTAAGCAAATATTTTATAAAATTTGAGATATGAAAGATAATGTACCTACATAATTTACGATAACTAGGATAATCTTATATAAAATCGAAATGAGATAATAAGACCTTAATTCAATAGTTAGCAAAGACAATACAACTTTTAATTTTTTAAGTAAATTATAAACCATGAAAATTTTGTTCACTAGCAACCAACCTCAAAGAGCATATCACATACGAAAGTTCGAACGATAGTCGAATATGTGTAAAAAAATTAGAAGTCGATGGGCCGAAAAGTTTGTGAGAAAAATACACGACCGACTTGAAAAATGTCGTTTCGAGAAAAACGCATTTAAAATTTTCTTTTACTGACTCTGGATTTCTTGGTATTGACAAGTCGTAGTACTTACTTAATTCATTTATAATAGCTTCTGTCAATTTCCCTATTCCTTTTCCATTGATGCCTTTGTCGTTGTTTTTAGCATTGCATCTCGTACCCATACGCATTCTCTTTTATTCAACTACATAATTTTCAGCAAATACCATAGCCTCCGAAACAGATTTAAATCTAAACCTTTATATCTCGGTCAATTTGACGAATTTTATTGTAATATTTTACGGACACATTCTCAAGACCCCAAACTCTAAGATAATGCCAAATCAAAAATCGATTTTTTGGACCGGCTAGACTATAATACCGCCTTAAGGCCTTGTGCTCCGCTGCATGCAAATGGCAGTGGACCAAAAATATTTAGCAGATGTTTAATATTATAAAAAGTGAGGTCTTCTCTTACGCATGCGTCCGCACGACATTAAGGGGGACGTCTGGTTTTTTTGTGTGAAAATTGATAAATTTCCATAATTTTTTTATAGAAATCTATTTTATTTAGAGAAATAAGATTTTGTTCGTTTAAAAAGATATATTAAGAGGCTTCAAGAACATTTTTTTTTGAATTATATTATTTATTTCAACTCCACTAGAGGGCGCCGAAGTCGTCTCTTGAAAAACGGTGCGTTGTGCGGTGGACAGCATATCTTTGCACCAGTATTGCCAAAACAAAAAAATTAAATGGTAACTTAAAGTAAACATATATATCTTGTCTTTATTCTACAACCAAGTTGTTAAGATCAGTAGAAAAAAAATACCAGTCTGCGAAAAAATTTATCGGAAAAACGTCCTTTTACCCTCTTCTAAAGTAAAATAAAATATTTTAGGTTCAATTTGGAGAATTGGTTGTAGAATACAGACAAGCTATTGTTTCAATGAACACACAAAAAAAATTTAGGTCTATCGGATTAATGGTTTTCGAGAAATCGTGTCCACCGCGCGAAAAATTCGCATTTTGAGAAAAACGTATTTAGAGTTTTTTTCTATTTCGCATTCAACTATTTACAATTATAATAGACAGAATGCTTACCAATCATCAGTCTGCGATTCATGTGCTGTAAAGTAATCCTTGGGCCTCTTGAAAAAGTTCTTCTTGCTAATCAAGCTCCTTTTTTCTCTTGGTTCTCGCATCTTTTGAGGATTGCTGAGATTTTTTATCAGCACATGAAATTTTAATTTTATATTCTTACCACACTTTGTTTTATTTGGATCTTTACAAGCTCCTTTGTCTTGCGAACATTTAGACACAATGATATCAAATACAAGGCTCGTTCAAAGGTCACGACGTAACTGGCGAGAAAACTCGTTGAAACTGGTGCGGCGAGCATGCATGTATAAGTATAAAGATATGAATAAATTAATAAAAACATTGCGATTCTGAGGTCGTTAGCCTTTTGAAAATAAAAACCAAAAATTCATTTTTTGATCCAAAAAAAACAAGACGTTTATTTCGAAGAACCAAGTCACAACTTGCAGGGCGGAAAAAATGACTTGGCGAGCGTGGAAATATGTAGCTATATATACATGTATATCTTTGCTGTAAAATGAGATACAGAAAAAATAAAAATAGCATTATAATCCTAGGGTTTACAGCTTCCTGATAAGATAAAAATCTCAAAATCAATTTTTTGGCAAAAAAAAACCCAGACGTCCCCCTTAATGGATAGCTTAGTTGAAAGTTAACGAGGGCGTCACTGGACGTTCTCTCACCTGTTAATTTTAGTGCAATGTTACATTTCTGTATATATCTGATTTGCTTATTGCTATTATAGCAGATTGTAAATAAATGTCATTAAGAAAAAAAAAAGTTGTAAGTTATAGGTCGGTGAGTATGCTTATGTCGCATTTGATCGTTGCATTTTTAATGACTGAGCAAGTAGAGCAGTGAGTATGCATCAAATTTCATGGAAAGCTCATATTAATTCACGCAAACTATTTGGATGACTCAGAGGTTTTTGGGAACGAAGCAGTGTATGTAACTCAAATAAAGGCTCCATTAAAAGATGGCTAGGAATCTATTAAAAGTGATTTACGTTTTAGAAGTTCAGCAACGAGCAGAAAATCGGCAAGTATTGAATGAGTGCAGGCTATAATCAACAAATATCCGAGATTAACAATCCGAGAACCATAAGGTGTCTAATAGTCATATTTGTCATTCCAAAAATTAAATTACATTTTATATTGAAAGAGATTGCAGACCATCTAAAAGATTCAGGTCAATAAAACAATACAATGTAACCTGACAGGTAACCAGAGTAGACTGCAATGCACTTGTGTAAATAGAACTTCACAGGCCATATCAGTTGGAACTTAGATGACTGGATATATTTACTGTGTAATCGCTGCATTTCCAATGACTGAGAGAGTAGAACAACGAATTTTTAGCAAATTTTGTTGGCAAATCTAGACATAAACTATTCGTTTGATTAAAAAGGTTTTCGGTAACTATGTAATAAGTGCAGCATAAAGAAAAACAAGGTATAAACTATTTACAGATGGCCAGGTTTCTGTTGAAAGTACCTTACGTTTTGATGCTAAACACGAGCTATAGTCAGTAGGACTCGGTGACTAGAAATGAGTGTGAAATTTAACGGAATATATTCGTAGCTACTGTTATTAGAAAGAACACCATGCTGTCATTACTAGTGATTTGTTTATACATCAATATCAAAAGCTTATTAAATTTGTATAAAATTGAGTTACGGATTCCTGAAGCATTTATTTTAAGAAATAGCAATTTTATTAATATATTGAAACGTAACCAAGCATCTAAAAGCTACAAACTCACTTTCCTCTCCTCCTCCTTCTCGACGGACCTTATTTTTAATACATTTTTATTAGATGTTTTTATCGCATATTTTAAATCTGATTTTAGGTGTTTTGTAATTAAAGTAGTTTTGGAGGAGATCTTTGTCTCGAGTCTCTGTCTTCACATTATTTTCCTTGCATTAACCCTATAACAGACAAGAATGAGTCGTAGATTTTATGAATCAGATTTTTAATAACAGCAAAAAATTGCATTTTTTTACGGAGGTGCGATATACGCTAATAAAAATATAAGCGCGTACGTGACATAAATTTTCTTGTTCCGTTATGTTATAACGGAATTGTGTAGGATTTCAGCTAACAATCAAGGGATAGATTGCTCACTAGATGCGATAGCACATTCAAATTCTTCCGCCACTATGAAACTTGTGAACATTCCATTAATCGATGCGATTTAACAATGCATCCAATAAAGTGCTTTTGAAAAGCCTACAAATGTTTTATTCTTTAAGAACCTTAGATTTTATTTATCTATAAAAAAAAACAGTCGGTAAGCATCTTTATTAGTAAACTACGTAACTACCAATTTAGAAACAACACGTAATGCTTATGGATTGCTTAAGTACTTTCTATTGCGTCAAAAGTCAACGTTCAAAAGCGTAAGGGCGAATTATCTGATTCTAGATAAAATGGATTAAAACGTTTTAAACAGTAATCGAAAAATTTGTGAAAAGAATCAGGACTTGCAGCCGAGGCCGGGGTGGCTATATCAAACATAATTGTCCATATTTAATCGGAAAGCGTGTACTATACTACTACTCAACGAAATCAAATTATAAATCAATTCAAAAGTTGTTTTATTTAAAAACTCAAATCCGGCATTCAAATGGGGTCACCCTTTCAGGTAAACGTACCTTACCGTGCATGATAGAAAATTCGGAAACATTTTTGACGTGACCGAGTTTATTTTTGCATAAAATGTGAGTGCGTGAGCTAAATCACAAATGCCCGGATCCAGCGTGAATAAAAGATGGCCTACCCTTCTTCTCCAGTATGAAAGATATAAAAGAATATAAAATGGTCTATCTTATAGTTTTGGCAAAGCTGGTTCAAAAATACATATAACAAATAAAATGCATGACAAATGTTTACGAGAACTTTGAAGGTGGTGGTTATTAAATAGCTCCTAATTATTTTTATTATTATATTAATAATATATATTTTTTTGTTTATCCATAAAATAAAAAATACAAATAATTTATCCAGCTTTCCCTCTCAGCCAGGAAATAGAAGCTGTCAATAAAATGTCCAATCGAAGAAAGAAATAAGCAACTTCGCCAAAGGATGGTAAAGTGATAATATAATTATTAAAGAAAATCAAAAGTAACACTTTATTAAGATTACTTAAAAGTCAAAAAGTGTTAAAAGTAGATCTTCTTCTTCTTCTTTCTAGCCCTCATTCGTCCATTTTTGGACGAAGGCCTCCCCCATTCGTTGCCAATTTTCTCGGTTCTGTGTGCTTCTTCTCTATCCTAGTCCAGCTGATCTCTTAATGTCATCTACCCATCTGAGTTGTGGTAGTAAGTAGATCTTAGCATTTAGAAGTTCGCAATATGACGTGGCAAAGTACATTGCAAATCCGTTTCTTATCAAAAGCACCTAAGAAAACTGCATTGCTGGGCAGAAGAAAATTTAAAGAGGGACTTGAGCAATGTCATGTTTACTGTTGTTTTTGAAGGGGCTCTGGCTTGCACATAAGAAGAAACTATTTCGTCGCTTTACTAATGACCTCATTAAGCTGCATATTTGGGGTTGTTTTAGTAAATGGAAACTTAAACTTGACAGATATTTTAAATGTAAAAATGACGATTAAAATATATGCAATACATTTGCTACGGCAAAAATGGCGTTTAGCCAATATAAATGTAGCAACCCTAAACATTGCAGTTTACTTGCACGACTTAGAAATAAAAAAAGAGAGTCAATATAATCAAACATTTTTAGTGTTGCAAGCACGAACTAAGAGATAGACGCATAAAATTATAATTATATTACTTCCATTGATTCGGAAAATATGGCGCCCGTCATTGGATATATTTCTCTATGGTGTTCCTGAAATATTCTTGAATTTTTGTTTATACTTCCGGACAGGCTAAATAGGTAATATAATTTTCCTTATCTTACATTCCCGCCAAAAACTTCCAAAAATGAAACTACGATGGTCTGATAAGGAAAGAGACAGAAAGTGCTAAAAATACATGCGTTGGGTCTGGTCGTCATGGACAAACAAACAATGCAAAGAAATGGATCAGGTACACAACAACATATAACGTGAGAACATTACATATATCTATTATAGAGAGTATTATACATACATCATTACCGGGAACTACAGGAAATGATTAACAATCTTAAGAATCACCCAAGAGAAGTTATCATTATCATTTTAGAAGGTCCACTTGATAAAGATAAATCAGCAAATCTCAACAATTAAAGAATGCATATCCAAAGAAATAAGAAGAATACGAATAGAGTGGTCTATATTTGGAAAGCTCAGCTTCACTCTGAAAGACAAAGAAGTTCCAAACTATTTAAAGGTAAAGGTTTACAACCAATCTGTCATCCCGGCAACCACGTATTGCTGTGAAACTTGTAGACTCACAAAAAAGAATTCTCAGCGGTTATCAAGGAACACAAAGGACACGTGGAAGGCAAACACTCGGAATAAAACTAATAGATAAGAAACGAAACACCTGGATACGCCAACAAACAAAAGTTAACGAGCAGGATAATTGGCAAGAAGACAAGATAATAAATAGACTAAAACTACATTGCAGTGAAAACCGCAAAGTTACGAAAGAGGAAAAGAAAGACCAAGTAAAAGATGTCGAGATGACTTACAAGACAATGTAAGAATACAGTAGATGACGCTAGCTACGGGAGAAAACGATGGAAAATTTTGGGGAAGGTCTACGACTGACAATGGAAGAAAAAATGCTTATCATATCATGGTAATATCTCAATTCCTAAGGTCAGTTATTAATATGACAAATTTCCACGGATCTCTTGCTGTAAGAATCAGCATTTTCCTACGTAATCCTGAGCAGATTCTTAGACTGCTCATTCATAATGTGATTTTTCCCCGATAACGCTTTTCGTTGATTTTTTCTTTAGTTATATACTCCAGTATGTAATGTATTTTTTGTACTTAAACTAGGATAATCTTTGGCCTTTAATTATGATTTATAATTTGCACTACTCTCATAACAGCTGTAGTGTTAGTACCACTTTCTATACCGTCTGTTTCATGACCATACAGAAGAGTTACCCATATATAGCATTTATTAAATTTTATTCTTAGTTGTAATAAATCTTGATGTTGATTAAGCGACCATAAAGGATCTTGTGTTTTATGAATGCGGTTTTTGATATTTTAATTATTTATTTCTCTTTTTATCACAGTATATTTCATCGTAGATTAATCTTCCTAATGCAGATTACTAATAATATTCAATTCTGGTATTTTCACAAGCAAGTGTGTGGTGCTTATTTTCTGAAGTATGGTACTCATTTTATAAGTTGTACTACATACCTAAGCATTTTTGCTAGTACTGTGAAGCTTGGCTTATATCCAATCCAGGTCTAGAATTTTATTGCGTATTTTCTAAAGCCCTCTCTTATTTACCTTTAAAATTATCTCATATAAAACACATAGGGATATTTCTGTTAGAAGGCTTAGAATACGAATCATTTTGTGGTCTCCAAATTTTTTGGAATAGTTATGTACCTATTCTTTAGACATTTCTTCCCTCGTGCCGTATTCTGTTGAATAGAGCTGTAGTAGTCTTTATTTCTTGTCTTAGATATTTTTAGTATTCAGTCCTGATGTCGCTTGGGCAATGTGTCTTTCCGTTGTTGTACATTTTGTATTTCTTGATTACCTTCTTCTTTTATATATGTAAAAAGTTTGATTATCTGCGAGAGTATCTTCTCGGGATTATTATTGCAAGCTTTGTCCGTTATTCGTGGCTATTTTATTTAAGATATTTATGCAAATAAAAATTATATTTTTTAAAGCACTTCAATATCATTGTAATACTTTATTACCAATTTAGTGAATACTCAAAAAATGTATTTTACTAAAGAACTACTTAACTGTCAAATTTAGAGCAGAAAAAATTGGTAATACGGCTGAAGAATATGATTGCATATACCCAATGTCTACGTCAGGCGTCGATCCTGATTTTTAATGCCTTAGAAATTTGTAGAAAGTTGCATAGTATGGATTCGAAAACTTAAAATAAGTACAAGTATCTTTTAAAAGCTTCCTGTTGGGAATACCAAAAGTAATCCGCAAAATAAATGTCTAACTTGACACTTCAATTTTAGTTTTGATCAATGCTGCAGCTATTTTACAAGCTAATTTTCAAGTAAGTGCTATGCAGCAAAGCAAATTCTACGAGAGAAAATTTAGAGGCATGATTTACTGCGACATTAAAAGTTTTCCAAAATAAAGCGTTACGCGACTTAGGGCTGCCTTCTCAGACGGCTGCTTACATCTGGTATAACGGATTTAAGTTTGAAAAGGTTTCGCTTAGCAATGATTTTTACAATAAAATACTATTTTGAGTAAAAAATAATTGCAGAATGGAATCAGATTACGTATAAAATTATCAGGGCACCTTTGGGTATTCACCTAACTCTAAGATGATAAATTTAGTTGTCGGTAGATCCATCACAATTTAACAGAGTCATAAAATCAATAAAGTCTGGACGAAAGTAAGTTTAAAGCAGTTTGCACTATTACAAAAGTAGGACATAAGCTTTTGCAAATGAAGCAATTCATAGAGACTATCAACTGTCACAGGCTGTGCTTGAAAATCAATATGGTTGCTGGAGAATAATACACATATATTTAAACTTTATTAAAAATATTCACTGACGATCTCTTAGAAATGAAAACGTTCTGCACCACAATAATGCTCTAAGTCATGCTACATATCAAGCAAATTAATTTTTAGAAGCCCCCGGATTAAAATTGCTAGAGCACCTGCTGTATTAGTTTATTTTTTTTGCGTCACAGATAGTATGTAGTATATAATTTGCAACTCTTGAAAATGTCCTGAAAGCGCCAAAAAACTAATTTCTGAAGTGACTCAAGAAGAGTGAAATACATAGATTTGAGAACTGGTTTTAGCAAATGCATAACCACATTGAGTGTGAGAACGAATACAATGAAAAGTAAATAAAAACTGCATTTTGTTGTAGAAATTTTTGTTGTTGCTGTGGCAATGAAAAACAAAAATTTTAAAGTAAAGATAGGCTATTATTCAACTCTCAAGTATTAAATTACTAGTTAAAATGAATTCATTACAGTAAAACATTTTTATACTGCTTAATATTCTAAACAACTTAAAAGTTTAATAAGCTAAGTGTCAGGAGCAAAAAAGTCAATTAAGACGCTGTTCGTTTCCACACAGGGAACGTTTACGAATTTATTGTTTCTATCTAGCGTTATTCCCCTAACAATTCCGTCTTGACGACTTGTTCGTGCAAGTTTTTCCATTAACAGTTCATTTTTTCGAGCAGGAATTACCACCACGGGCCGCGTCATTGGATAATGAATTCTCGGGGCGAAAAGTTGACCCAGCGCAAATTACCTCGGGGAGGCGGTCTGTTTGATCGGGTAAACTGTCTAGTAACAGTCTGTAAGCAATCATGTAGCAACTTTCCATTGTGCGACTTTATCTCTCGCCAGCTTGCGAATTCGCAATAAAGCATTTTAAGGGCACTGTGCCCGTGACGGTGCACGTTTTCAATTAGGGATTAGTATAATAGGATGAGCTCGGATTTGCAGTTAGTTATGCGCCTGCAGCTAGCTAATCAAAACATTAGTGCGCGAAAATGCACAGGCGCACTATGCCTATATAGGCAATGTGTGTATAGTGTGTTAATGAGAGTGTCTATTACAGTAATGATAATTGCCTTGTAATATTGAGATACTCATAGTAAACAGCAATAAAGTGAAACTTGAGTAAGCAACATAAATTACATAGTTTAATTTTATGTTTGTCCATATAAAAGCATTCAACTTTTATAAGTTGCTTTATCTGGGGAGACATGTTCTGATGGGACTATTTCATATTTTATTATTTTTTTATTTAGGCACGCTCTTATTGCTTGCTTACAACTGCTTTATAAGTATTATGTAATTCAAAGAGACAATAAAAAAGTTAGTAGCTGTAAAAAGTTTTTGATAGCAACAGAAGAATACAAGAGTACGTGCCAAGTTGTAATACTCGGTGCCCTATTTCATTTCTCAAAGGGTGTTATCATAATCAGGCAGAAGGCAGTCGTTGTGCGATTGCTGAACTATTTTAATTAATAATTTTCTTATACTTATATATGAAAATTATTGTTATAACGCTATGGTCGTTTTTATTTTGTTAATGTGCTTTATAACTAAAAATATAATAATTCAAATGATATAAAAACGCAGATAAAAGAGTACCAACACTACAAAAAATCTAACTTCATATATTATATACCATATGTACCATATTATACATATATATTTATATATTATTATATTATTACATATATATATTATAACAAAATTATTTAAGTTACTTGTCATCCGGCGGGCCAACCTACTGGCTAACTAACCTTCCCAAAATCCCTGATTTGCTGAACTTCGCTGTTACTAACAGCACTTCCGATGTATACTGCAAGTTGAAAGTAACTTCGATCTTGATTCTGATCACTCTCTTATAATAATAACATTAAGTACCAGTATTATATGAAAAACCTCACCACCAAGGCTGTGTTCTGCTAAAACGAAATGAAAGCATTTTCAACAACACATCAGTGACAACATACAATTGTCACATAATATGCACACACCTAGCGAAATTGACGAAACTGTTGAGTACCTTAGGCAGCTCATCCAAGAAGCTGCCTGGAAAGCTACCCCGTTAAACAACAAAATTTTCACCTGAAATTAATAATATACCCCTATATATAAAGCAATTAGTAGCAGAAAAACGCAGAGCTCATGCTAAATGGCAAAGAACCAGAAATCCTCAACACAAAACTATACTAAACAATCTAAGCCAACGCTATCCAAGAAAAAAGAAATGCAACATTACTATATTTCCACACTCTCACCAGAAGATCATACCATCTGGAAAACGACAAAAAACCTTAAAAGGCCCAAAGAAAACCTGATGGAAGCTGGGCCCGCACAAATGCAAATAAAGCAAATATTTTCAGAAAACATTTGGATTAAGTTTTCACCCTATTTAAATCTACTAATATCAAATTTAGTACAGAAATTGAGAAATATCTTAACTTACCTGAGCAATTACAGCTACTCTTGAATCCAATTTCATCAGCTAAATACACAGTGAGATAAAATTGACTAGTTCATTCAAAGCCCTTGGCTATCATCTCATAGGAGGAAATATATTAAAACTCCTTTTTAAAAAACTGATAGTACTCATCACAATAATATACAACCGCATGCTTGCTATTACCCATTTTCCCGCTCAATGGAAGTTCGCGGTAATTACTATGATTGCTAAACCTGAAAAACCTCTCCAAGAAGTCACATCCTACCGACCGATAAGCCTGCTACCCTTAGTATCAAAAATATTCGAACGCCTGCTGCTATACAGAATCAAAGATATAACACTTCCAAAAGATTTAATTTTCACTCACCAGTTTGGCTTCCGTGAAAGACACATCAAAGATACCTTCTATGAGAAAAAACTGTGTCTATCAGTATTTTTGGATATCTAACAGGTCTTTAACAAGATATGGCACGGTGAATTTCTATATCAAATTAACAGAAAGCTGCCTTGCTAAATTTTTCTCCTTCTAAAATCTTATTTAATACAAAGACATTTCAAGTCCAATTCGAAGGAATACTTACTATAGAGAACACCTTAATTGCCACCTTTGCCGATAACACTGCAATAGTCTCATCTGATACCAATCCGGATCAAGCATGTGAAAAGCTCCAGTCACACTTAAACCTTCTTAAAAGTTGGCTCAACCAGCGGCGCATTAAAGTTAACAGCAACAAATCATCGCAAATTACTTCTACCATTAAATACTCCAAATGCCCTCCAGTCACCATATACAATCAAATAATCCCAGTAGAAACTGAGATAAAGTAATAGAACTTTACCTTGACCAAATGCTGACCTAGAAAATCCACACAAAAAGGCAAAAAACAACAGTTCAACCTAAAGACAAAAATTATGCGCTGGCTGATTGGATGCAAATCGCAGCTGACCCTAGAAATTAAACTATTACTCTACAAAACTATTGTAATACTTGTATGTTCCCACAAAATGAAGTTATGAGGGTAAAGTAAGCCATCAAACACCAAGATACTACAATCCTGGTGCATCAGCAACCAAACCCTTTATTACGATCTCAACATTCCGTTCATCACAGAAATCATCACGAATAATGCTACTAAAAGCAAAAATCGCACACTAAATCACACAAATAAACTCGTTTCCGACTAGCTTCCAGTTAGAAGATTGAATAGACTATGGTGGAAGACCTCACTGAATAAATCCTGGAGACCCGCCAATGGACGGTGCCCTACTCGTGTCACCCAGCAACCTCATTATAATATTTAGTTATTACTCTGTAAAACTAAGAGTAGATTGTAAATTAGCAATTGAACTAATAAAAAAATGTTTATTGCAAACGTTTTTGTTTCATCTGCACCAAAGAATTAATTTTGTACGAAAGTGTAACAGCCATTTTGTTTTGTTAGACTTATAATATTTATTTAAAATGTTTTTTTTTGAGTGTAAGGGTCCACTAACATCTAGGACCCAAATGCCAACCCCACCTGCAAGAGTGGAAAATAACTTGCCGGTACAACCTGCTAGATAACAGACGGGGCTCTGGCGACCCAGCATCGGGGGGTATAACCTGATACCAGTTGTCCCGAGGTAACGGGGCCGATGCGGCTAATCACACGCGCATTGTAAACAGAGAAGTAATATGAGCCTCGGAACAGGACGGTCACAACGAAGACGAATCGGATAAGATTTGGAACATGGAATATCACATCTCTCACAGGAAAAGAATGCGAAATTATAGATGAAATGGAGAAATACAAGATTCAAATACTGGGAATCTCAGAAATTAAAAAGAAAGGAAGTGGAAGAAAAACATGGACAAAGGGTACACGCTCAGATATGCGGGCACGCCAGTCGGAAACAGAACAACAGAAGCGGTAGGAATACTCCTCAGCAAAGAAATAGAGCCAAAAGTAACCAAATGGGAAGCCATAAATTCCAGAATTATAACAATAAACTTACAACTTCAAGAGAAGGTCGGAATAATCCAAATATACGCACCCACGCAAAACGCCACCGAACAAGATAAATAATCCTTCTATGAAGACCTACAAAGATCCATAGAGAAAATACAAAACAAAAATAAACACGTACTTATTATAGGGGATTGGAATGCCCATATAGGAAATAACATAGAACAAGGACACGGAACAATGAGAGGTCATGGTCTAGAAGGTGAAGTAAATGAAAATCGCGAGAGAATGATAGACTACTGCATAACTAACCAACTACTAATAGGAAATATATGGTATAAGCACAAATAATACACAAAGTAAAATATGAAGCAGAAGAACTACGACATAAAAGTATGATAGACTACATCACGTGTACGAGAAGTATGAGATATACAATGAATGATGTAAAGGTAATAAGAGGGGCGGAGGTAAATACTAAACACAGACTAGTGATCGCCGACACAAATATTAGGAAACCGAAATCAAACTGGAAACACTAGAACACCCAGAAAAAATACAAGAATATGAAAACAAACTAACTGGAAATCTAAACAATTTGGAAATACAAGAAGCCGAAGAAGGAATTCAGTGGACTATAAACAAACGATGGAAGGCTTTTAAAGATACACTAACAAAAACAGCAAAGGAAGTCTGTGGAGAAAAAGAAATAAAACATGACCCAGCACATAAACGAACAAAATGGTGGAACGAAGAAGTCAAGAACAAAATCAATAACAAAAAAGAAGCCTGGAAGAAACTGAACAAAATAGAAGATACTACCTATTAAAACGAAACGAAGCAAAGGAAGCGGTAAAACAAGCAAAGAAAGACACATGGGAGGAATTCGGTAGAAAGATAGAAGACAACTATATAGAAAACCAGAGACAATTTTGGAATATAGTTAAGCGCCTAAAGGGAAACAGAGCACCAAAAGTGGGGAATATTAAGGATGAGACAGGAATTCTACAAACAAGAACGGAAGAAATACTGAAAACACTACACAAAAAGATTTAAAGAATAAGAAACAGAAATACAGAGAGAAGAACAACCTCAAGAAGGAAATGATAATCAAGACACCGAAAAAGATATAGCAGAAGAAGAAATAATAGAAGCTCTGAAAGAAGAAAAAAATGATAAGGCAGTAGGAGAAGATAACATAACTCCAGAAATGCTGAGAAAAGGCGGCCAGACCGTCATTAAATGGATGAAAGAGATAGTACAATAAGCATGGAACACAAAACAGAAGGACTGGGAAAATAACATAATAATACCCATTCATAAAAAGGGAGACACTACAAATACAGACAACTATAGGGCTATATGCTTATCCTCAGTAGCGCTAAAAATATGCACAATAATAGTTGAAAAGAGACTAAAAAATGAGACAGAAGACAAACTAGAAGAAGAACAAACTGCGTTTAGACCAGGAAGACAAACGAAAGACTATATAAACAGTAATAACCATAATTGAAAAGCTATTAGAGAAGAAAAAAGACATCTACCTACTCTTCCTAGACCTAAAATGAGCCTTTGACCAGGTACCACACAAATACATCTGGAAAGCATTGGAAGAACTAGAAGTAAGCCCAAAACTGCTGAGAATAATAAGGAACATGAATAGTAAAGTAATTGGAAAAACAAGATTAAATAACCAAGTATCGGAAGAATTTAAAATGCAAAGCCCGCTCCTATTCGTGATGTACATGGACTACATAAACAAAAAATGCAAATTAGAAACAAGAAACACCCACATAGGATACGATAACCTAAACCCAGTAATGACACAAGACCTAATATATTCCGACGACATATTACTCATGGCAAGGAACAAAAATCAACTACAACAAAACATAAACATATGGAAAAACACCTAGAAGAAAGTGGGATGACCATTAATATAGAAAAAACAAAAGTAATGCATGTCACAAAACAGGAAAACGAAGAAGAAATAGATATACAAATAGACGGGAAACAGATACAAACAGTACAAACATACGAATACCTAGGAGTACTAATCAGTAAGGATGGAAGAATAGACCAAGAAATAAAACACAGAATAAACAAAGGAAATAGGATATACTATCAAGTAAACAACACATTGATAGGGAAAAAAGAAATAGGTATAAGAGCAAAAATGCACTTATATAAAACAATATATACCCCTACATTTCTACACTTCTATACGTTTCCGAGACATGGGCGATAACAGACAAACATAAATCCAAATCCGTAACAGATCCGTACGAGATGAACTAGAATTCACACCGTTGGTAGAAGAAATAAAAATCAAACAGCTACAATGGTATGGACACCTGGTCAGAATGAGCAATGAACGATACCCAAATACCGTTTTTCAAATGAGATGTGATGGAAGGAGAGATAGAGGAAGACCCAGGCGAAAGTGGGAAGACAACATCAACGAATCGGCAAGAGAAAGAGGACAGACTCTAACACAAATCCGAACCCTTGCAAGGGATAGACACTCATTTAAACAATGGCTCAAAACTCCGACACCGTGAGGTACAATGGGAGAAGAGGAATAGTAGTAGTAGTAGTAGTTTTACAAAAAACATTAAGCAAATTTTATGTCTGAAAATTGGCAGTAGGAAATCTTCCTAAAATCTTCTTTTAATACCAGTTAAGCAATTGTTAACATTAACGTATTTGTTAATACTAATGTTGTCTAATAAGTTCTTTGCGAAAACATTTAGATGAAATTGTAGCCTCACTCTTTTACGCTTTTCTCTTTGAGACCTCAATGAATTACTTCCTTCTATACGAAGCACAATGTGTTAACTATAGTTCTTAAGGTTTTAAATTAAAACACTTAAAGGTTTTCTAAATATGAGTTTGATACTGCTTCACAACTTCTCCGCATACATTCATATTGGTTTTATGCTGACTTTACAGATGAACAATTTCCTTTTTAGAGAAAGTTGAGTTTTTCTCAGCCAGTCACTGTAGTTTGATAAATTTTAAGTCCATTTAGTTGCGTTTGGTAAAGATATAGGTTTTCTACGTGAGGTGCTTGTTTAAATTCATTGCCACTTTCGGGTGCGGATTGGATCCAATTCAGCATTACTGGAGGACAACTATCTTTCGCAGTGTAAATATAACAGGCATCGACTTTGTTTGATTGGCTTTGGTATGTCATGTCTTAGTTATTTTTCAAAAAGCAAAGATGAGTTTGTAAATTTTCTATTTAGTAATTGTATTGTGATCATAATTAGATGTTTTATGTAATATTTAAGATAATTACCTTTATCTCAACCTAGATATTGTTTGCTCACATTAAAAATCATCTAATTAGTCAAGAAATGAATAAATTGTGGAAAACATTTAGTTCGTAACGATTTCCGACATGAGATAACCTGGGGTTTTATATATCATTAGAATCATTACTAATTACTCTTTCAAATAAGTCTGTCTCGATGGGGTTTCTAATTCGCCCAAAACCCCCAAAAGCTAAATTTGTTTTTTTTAATAAAAACTCAAATGGAAATACTACGTTTATCATTTAATTTTGCAAATGACTAATATTTACGTATACAATTTTGTAAAGCAGAAGTCAATAATAAAGTCATTAAATTTCTACTGCAAATAATTAGTCAGTGTTAATTGTGCTATGACTTAAGGTATATGTAATCATAAGACTGCCTCAAAAGTTTTCTATTTGGCCTTTGTTAAAAAAGTAGATAGTGGCGTGATGGATTGGTAAGGGGTACTAAAGTATTGAAAGGTATAAAATATTAATCTGAAAATGTTATCCATATTTTGAGGATCTAATATTATTCAAATAAGAGTAAAAAATAAACTTTTATGTAGATGCTAAACACCAATGTGGTAAAAATACAGTTCTCTACAAAAACAAGTGCACCTTTTAAACAAAACTTATAAATTTAAGCAATCCTTGGTAAATTCTATTTTAATTTTTTTAAATGCCATTTTTTTAGAACAGTAAGTAAATGTGATATAACTGATCCATTTATAGAGAAAACCATCCGTCGGTGATCTTACTATTTGGATCTTGAGCTGATGCTGAAAATTTGGTTGTCTAACTCTGTTAAGTCGATTGGATACTGTCTATTTGATCCTCGCACTACATTTGGCAAATTTGCCAGTTTTCTAAGGTATTCGTTCTCATGGTTTAGTGCTTCTGGTGGTAAGCAAAATTCCCAGATTTCTTCTAAGAATTCAAGATTATATATGGAGTGTATAGTTTGAAACATAATAGAGTATATTTATTGCTATTTGTAATACTCCAAATAATTTTAAAATTTGTCTGTTTTGTACATTCCCATAGCTGCTGATGGCACATTTGTAAATGAGGATTTTATTCTCCAGGGATAACTGAGAATTTTTCCTCAGCAATCAGTACAGTTGTGAGAGCTTTAGATAAAGCCGTTAGCGTTTAGTCCTTAAATGTTTTTGTCAGGAAGTCTCTGGTTTAGGTGTAGACCAAAGTTTTAGTATGGAATAGCGTTGGTGTTATATGGTAAAGCTGACTTGTGTTAAATTTAGTTTGATATATTTTTATTCTCCAATTTGGTAACCATTGTTTAACAAGGTTAAGGTGTTGGAGATGGGATAGTATTGTAGGATCCTTTATTGACTACTAATGGGGCAAGATCGTCTACAAATGTCACTACAAAGGTTACCAGTATCATTAAATTTAACCTAATACTACTTTTTAGAAAGGTATGATTTTAGCAATAAATAGTGTGAAGCAGATAGTATATTTTTCCAGCTATGCTCACTAGGCTGCTCATAGTTTTTTCTCCCCAATGCTTATATCAATGGTTAACAATTCTATGAGTTTGTTGTACAATTGAATGTTGTTCGCAGAAACCAAATTGGTGATTTGCATTTTTTAATAATAGTTTTCAAATAATTTTGATATAATTAGTTATTGGGCGATAGGAAACGACTTGGTGTGCTGACTGTTCAGGCTTATAAATTATAGTATTGTGAGCTAATCTCTACATGAATAGATAATATGCTAGTGTAAGTAAACCTGTTTGGTAAGGTATATCAGAAAAGTTTAATTTCTGTATCATTATCTGCATTTGGTTTAAAAGGCATGAAAAGAAGCTTGCCTTTCCAGCTTCTGATTGAGTCAAACTCTCATCTGATAATTAGATCAGTGGTATTGGTGTTTGCAGTCCTTTAAGTAATCATCTTTTGAGAAAGTAGTAGTGTAGCATTCAAATGACACAATTTTTGATTTTTTAAAGTTTCTTCCCTCACCGCAATCTATTATAAACCAGTTTACTCGGTAAGTGTTCTTTGCCATGTGTTTCTGGCTCTGCGTTTCTTCATTATCAATTCTCGTATATGTGGGATACTGATGGTTACTTTTGATTATTTGTTTAAAGACCGTGTAGAGTGCCATGTTCCTTTTTGTATTAGTGCTGTTAGGTATTACATTACCTCGCCTAATTCATCAGGTTGCCTTATCCTGAAGTTCAAAATAACTTGACTTTTTATGTTCCCAGTCTTGTTAGTGCTAAGGAAGGGAGCGGTTATTTTACTTATTATGTTAGTACTGAGAGTCGCAATAACCGGAGTATAATTCAATAAAAATTCATAGTTGTACTCTATTTTTATGTAGTTCGGAGCATAAAGTATAAAAAATCTAATAAATGCGGTATTTTCTTAATAGTATGTCAGGTTCGCCATTTGAAGAGGCGTTTTCAATTATTACTAGCATGGCCTCTAAATAGTTTTTTTCCTTTATTGTGACGAGTCTAGAGCCCATTTTGTGAGTTTGCAATTTCAATCTCATTTTGTTTCTAGTATTTGAAAGAGGGATTTCAGCTTAGCATATAATATAGAAAAACCAGCGTGGTCCCGTGGTTGACGGGCTGCGATGCTGACGATTCAATTGTGCTTCTGATGCCTGGCGGTGCCTATAGCCACTATAAATAATTAGTACTGCGTTTACTCGAATAAGGGGCAATAATGGCGGTCGCTTAGGGCGTTTCACTGCACCAGATATGGTCAAAAGTCCTAGAGAGCGAACGTCTAGAGCCTTAACCTCTCAGTTGCAGCTCGTCTCATTGTTCTAGATTAGAGTATTATTATTAATATAATGTAGAATATCTTAAAAAGTGATATATCGCAAACGAATGAGAGAAGGAATTAATTTGGAAGTTTGCCGTTTAAATCTTGTTTTTCTAGTGGTAAGATAGTTTAAAGTATTGGATAAAGTTCTTAATTATAGCAGTTGTGGCATCCTGTGCTGTTCCGTCAGGATGTTTAACATAGTAGATTGTGTAATATGGTATTTGGAACATTGTGAAATAAATTTCAGAATTTAAAATTACGTCTACCTTATTTTTTTGTAAGAAATGTATTAATTCTGATTTATGGTTAGAAAGCCTGTCGGTATTTCAGGGCGCATTTCTTATTAAATTTTCCATCATTAATCAATATTGCTAATGATGATGCTCTGCATATTGAGAGCCATGCTCTTTTGATTAATTAGTTGATTAAAATGGACTTGAATTTATTTGAGAAAATTATCAGTTACTTTTCAGTGTTTGCTGAGTGTTGCAATTTCTGTGGAATGTTCTGTTATTTGTTTTTAGTGTCAGCACTTAGGACATTTTGTAGGAGGATTGAACAAAATTTATTTTGGAAATTTGTTTTTATTGCAAATTTTATTTTTAGTTGTTGCCTAAAAATTCGAATTTGGGATTATCCTCTTACTTTCTTAAGTTTTCATATATTTGATACCATTTATAACACACAGGATAATTTGTAATATTGGTTTTTCATCTATCTTTATGATTTAACTAATTGATTTTATAATATAGTTGTAGTACGAGATTATTGGAATTTATTAAAGGTAGTATTAGTTATGGTGGTTGGATTAACTGATGGTAAATTTAAGAAATGTGTGATGCTGTTGATATTTGTATTGTTTGTACATATTTGGCTAAAGTGTATTTATAATTAAAGTTGCTCTTTATTATGTTTATCAACATTGAATTATCAGCATAAATTCTTACCACGCGTGTATCGATCATTCACCACAGCTATACAACAATCAAAGCAGAATTAAATAAGAACTATTAATAAAAATGACATATATTGTCCTAAAATCATTGAAAACTGGTTTTATTTTAGAATAAAACAATTTTTCCATTTTGAGTTACACAAAATATAATCAATTGCAGACCAGACATTCGCTTTGCGACCGTGCTAGTGAGTAGATGTGAACGCTAACCCTCCTGCTTTGAAGGAAAACGAACGGATCTACAAGCCAGCCCGTGCCTGCATCATCAACGGCAGTGACCGCAGCCTTGCTTAAGGTCAGCCGTATTTTACCTGTTCCAATTTATATTTTCTTGAGTATAAATTTTAATTTTAATTTTGATGCTTATTTTGAAATCGAGTTGAACGGTCGTGCGCGAACAGAGCCGCGGTGATGTCACGTGTGCGGGCGTTTTATCGGCTAACGTGACCGCGGGGTCAGCTTAATATTTTCGTGCTCAATAAACTACTATTATCAGTGTATAATAAATATTAAAACTTCTTAAACTCTAAATATTCACTACAGACTGCAAGTAAGCAGGAATGTAATTAATTCATTATTATAATGTTGCCGTTTGGTCATGGATTTGACCCATTCAACATAAATAATAATCAGCAAATGTATACACAATCGTATACGACAGCCATGCAGTGGCAACCATCGACGAATAATCAAGTACATACGTATCAATATCCGTTACACCAACAAATTCTATATCAACAAATGCCATTCAATTATTCATCTCATAACACACAATTACCCACCACAACAAACAGCGCGCCTGGTCAAATCTTTAGTCATAAACAAATTCAGTGAATGACATCTACTAGCGAAGAAGAAGAACAAGCAGAAGAAGATAGCAACAAAAATAAATGGCAAACTATAAGCGTGAAAAGGAAGAAATTTAAATCTACACGAAACAATCGTCCTAACGAAACAGTAGCAACAAATAACAGATTTATTGCTTTAGAGAATGTTACAGAAAATAACACAAGCGAAGGAAGTACTAACACCGCAAAAACCCCAAAACCTCTTCCAATCTTTGTGGACGGAGTAACAAACTATCCACAAATGATAACACAATTAAATCACATACTAGAAGCTGAACAGTATTACACAAAAAGCCTTGCAAATAATGTTGTTAAAATTCATTGTGGAACGGTAGACTCGTGTTGCAAGTTAATAAGACACTTTCAAGAAACAAATGTGTATCATCATACTTACCAAATAAAGGAGGAACGGGTCTACAGAGTAATCATAAGATACCTACACCACTCAACCCCAATAGCAGACATAAAACAAGAGATAGAACAAATGGGACACAAGGTTCAAAACATAATTAATGCGCAACATAGGGCCACCAAAGAACCATTAAATCTATTCTTCGTTGACTTAGAGCCGGCAGAAAATAATAAAGAAGTCTATAAGATAAGAGGACTACAAAATAAAATAATACAAATAGAACCTCCCAGAACTATTAGAAACAATATTATACAGTGCATGAGATGTCAACAGTTTGGACACACAGAAACGTACTGTAACAAACCATATTTATGTGTAAAGTGTGGAAGACACCACAACACTACCGAATGCACTAAAAATAGAGATACGTCAGCCAAATGCGCTCTATGTGAAGGAAACCACCCAGAAAGTTACAGAGGTTGCGAATGCTATCAACAGATATTAAGGAACAAAAATCCGAGGCAACAATTAGTGAAACAACCCATAACTGCTTCACCAATATATGCGAACAACATCCAGCTCTCCAACACCTATCAACTCTCAAAAAGTTATGCAGAAGTAGCAAAATCCAACCCGGAACCAACGGATAACATTACTACAACATTATCCAAATTCTTAGACGAATTCAAAAACTTATTTAATCAGTTACTTCAGCAAAACAAACAAACAAAGTTAAGTTATTCCTAAAACAAAATTTCATTGAGATTCTTTTAATCAGCGAAACACACTTTACCAGTAGAACTTACTTTGAGATACCAAATTATAAAAGCTACTATACAAACCATCCTGACGAGACAGCTCATGGAGGATCAGCCATACTCATCAAAAATTCGATAGTACATTATGAACTACTAAAATATGCAGAACATCATATACAAGCTACTTCAGTACGAGTTAAAAGCCTTCCATATGAAGTTACCCTCACAGCCGTTTATTGTCCGCCTCGACATAATTTCAAAAGGAACACTACAAAAAATTCTTTGAGACACTTGTTCCAAAATTTATAGCCGGAGGAGACTATAACAGCGAAAATATTTTATGGGGTTCGCGCCTTACAACTACCAAAGGCAGAGAAATGGCACAGGTATTGCATGATAATAACTATTCTATTATGTCATATCAACCGGCTCCCCGGCCTACTGATGTTAACAAGGTTCCAGATCTTCTAGACTTTTTTGTAACGAATGGTATCTCCAAATTATATACACATAACTTCCAATTATGATTCATCCTCTGACCATAGCCCAATTATTGCAACAATAAGCACAACAGTAATCTCTAAAAAAGTTAACACCCAGACTCCACAACATGCACACAGACTGGGAAATTTTTCGTCAAACACTCCAAAATAAAATCAACCTTTCAGTAAAATTACAGGAACCAAATGACATTGAAGAGGCTTGCAGTAACCTAATCGACACTCTCCAACATGCTGCAAAAACTGCTACGCCAACAACTTGTCCAAAACTTAAAACAAGACAATATCAGCTCTTAGAAATAGAAGAGAATACAATAGAATTAGCAACATCTTTAAATTAAAACTCCAAGACATCAGAAACTCCTCTGTGGAAAATTATCTTACCAATCTTTCAAGATACGACAACTCTATCTGGAAGCCAATAAAAGCAAAGAGAAAACCAAAAGACACTTCCTCTCTATTCGGAAATACAGCACCTCAGGCCCGTGGGCAAAAGTGACAAGGAAAAGGCGAACTTATTTGCGGAACATCTTACGGAAGTATTCACTCCTCACAACAATGATCGAGTACAAGAAGTGGATGATGAACTTTCTACGCCGATGCTAACACAAGACCGAGTAAAACTCTTCACTCTAAAAAAAATACAAGAGGCAATTAAGAATCTGAATCCAAGGAAAGCCCCAGGGCAAAATGCTACATGAACTTCTCAGAAAAGGAATACTCAAGATTTTATATATCTTTAATGCAATTTTTAGGCTTAATTATTGGCCAAAATCTCTTAAAATTGCACAAATCATTATGATACCCAAACCTGGGAAAATTTGACTGAGGTTTCATCTTATCGACCAATAAGTCTTCTGCCAACAATATCTAAGCTCCTCGAAAGACTCCTCCTGAATCGAGTTAATCAAGAGCTAAATCAGCAGGCCCAATTACCAATTAGGTTTTCGCCAAGCTCATTCGACTACACAACAATGTCACCGCTTAACAAACATCATTAACAAATCAATGGAAAACCGAGATTATCGTACCGCTGCCTTTTTGGACGTGAAACAGGCATTCGATAAGGTGTGGCATCCTGGACTTTTGTTCAAAATCAAAATAACACTACCACTACGATATTTCACCATATTGAAATCCTATCTGGAGGATCGTTACTTTGAAACTAGAGTTAACGAAGAAATATCCAATCGTCATCCCATACTCTCTGGAGTCCCGCAGGGGAGCATTTTGGGCCCAACATTATATGTGCTATACACAGCCGATCTTCCAATGACAGACGAAACAGCTATTGGTACATTTGCTGACGATAAGGTGGTTTTTGCGACACATGATAACCCTGTTACAGCTTCATCCGATCTCCAAGCACACATAAATCTCATTGAAACATGGCTAAATAAGTGGAAGATCAAAGTTAATGAAGCTAAATCTACACATATAACCTTCACACTCAGAAAAGGTCAATGTCCACCAATAACGATGGATCAAATAGCGCTACCCCAAAGTGAAGCTGTCAAGTATCTAGGCTTACACCTAGACAATAAACTTACTTGGAAACTACAGATATCAAACAATTAGATCTAAAAGTACGAGAACTTAATTGGACGTCAATCCAAACTATCGCTTGAAAATAAAATACTAATCTACAAAGCAGTAATACGACCAATCTGGACATACGGGATAGAGTTATGGGGTTGCGCTAGCAAGTAAATAAGCTATATTTTAAAGACCTCCAAGATTCTGAAAACATTGTAACGCACCATGGTACGTCTCAAACATAAATTTTCAAATGTTCAAAAGTCCCTATATGTAGTTATCCAGGAGAAGCATGGAATACAATAGATATTATTGTCCATTCCTATATTACCTGCTAGAACTTTTAAAAGAAGACTCAAACGTCAATGCCGCTGACCTGTCTATCTGAGGTGACATCGCTGGATGTTTACTTTCACGTTATTTAGTGTACATAATTAAGTATTGTACAATATATCACATTAGCTTATAGTTTGTGTATCTTACTGATTGCTAATAAACAAATTATATAAAAAAAAATGCAGACCAAGTGTTCCCAAATTTGATGTTCTTTTTAACGCTTTAATTAATTATTCTCAGTTTAAAGATAAAATAAATTTTAATAAATACAAAAGAATTTTTTAATGTTATTATTAATAAATGATAAATACTTAATATTATTATATTTAGTATATTTGTATCATGCTAATAAATACACTTAATGTGCAGAATTTGATGATTATTCAGTTTGAATTTTTAAGCAGTCTATTATTGACTTTATTAAAAGTACCTGATTTTATCTTGACCAATTTTGGTCAAATAATTAAAATATCTGTACACGCTGCTATTTCACATAAAATTGTTCGAAATGTTGCATTCATAGTACTTACTAATTCTGTATTATTATGAACCAATACGGCATATATACACATGTATTATTTGGTCTCTTTTCCTATATTATTGGTAGAACATTATTATAATTGTATAAATTGAAGTATGAATGCTTCATGAAATGAATAAATAAGTGAAATCTGATCTGGGAGTGGCTGCTCAACTGCGAGTCATTTAATTGAAACTTCCATTTATTTTTTCTTTATTATGAAATAAGGTATATCTATCTCAAATAAATTTTTCTTAAATGGCGAGGTTACCACCCCTAGAGCGCGGCTCTACTTGAACAATTTTGTGAGAATACTGAGCTTGGATTTGCTATAACACCTTGGGGCAGATTCTGTCTATATCATTATCTAAGTGAATGTTGAAGTAGATGGAATCGGCACTAGTTTTATTTTTTTGCTTTATCTGTGCAAATGTGCAGCTAATAGTTCTGACGAGCTTTCCTTCTTAAATTACCTTGCGTTATCGCATGTTCCCCCGTTTCTTTGCTGGCATTCAAATTTATGCGGAATAACGGAACCTTTTAAGGTAATTTGTTTGATGTTTCCAGTTACTTTATACTTTATTCCGAGTTCTCACTTGAAAGTGAAATATTTCTGCGAGAAGAATTTACAAGAAATTTTTATTGCAGTAATATTAATTAAAGAGCGACTAAAGCCTCCAGTGAGATCGCAGGTCCTTTTTGGAAGCGTTAATTTGCAATCAGTAAATTTAGATTTCGTGATTATGAGACGGGCTCATATGCTAGTACATAGGTGAACTTTATTTGAGGAAGAATTAGAAATGTTTACATATTTAGTGGTATTATATTTCTGTTTTCTTTTGTTTGAATGGGATGAAATTATACCCGTAGTTTGAGTATGCAGATGACAATGACACATTATTAGCTTTTTATAACAAAAATTATAAAAATTGTAATATTGATGAGGTACTTAAATTTTTATAGGTACAGTTTATTGTTACTACATGGAGAATGTATAGTATTATGTAGGAAATAGATCATCAGTTCAGATTTTGTGTTTAGCTACATTAGTAAATAAAATATACAAAATAATTCGTTTTTTCTAAAGAAACCTAACAACCAATAATACTAATAAGAACTTTGAAAACTTTTGGTACTTATTAAAGCTCATCATGAGCTATTTTAGTTGCTAATCCTTTAAGGTTTTGTTAAATTAGTATGCTTTATGTTGTGGTTTTCTTCCAGTGCTAATTTGTCAAATCAATGATGACAGTGAAATTTCGCTACTTTATTCTTGAACCCAAAAATATCAAGTCACTAGTTCTATTAAAATACGAGTTTGATAATAAGCTGCATGAACTAATTACTTCTTCTTCTTCTTAAGTGCCGTCTCCTCTTAGAAGATTGGCTATCATTATGGCTGTTTGTATTCTCGACGTTGCTGCTCTGAACAATTCAATAGAACTGCAATTGTACCATTGTCTCAGGTTACTCAACCAGGAGATGCGTCTTCTTCCTCTATTCCTATTACCCTGTATCTTCCATTGTATGATATTTTGTAGGATTTCATATCTTTCTCCCCGCATCACATGCCCCAGATACTGTAATTTCCGTATCTTAACTGTATTCAATACTTCTTTTCCTTCCCATTCTTCTGAGTACCTCACCATTCGTCACTCTGTCCACCCAGCTGATTTTCAACATTCTTCGATAGGTCCACATCTCGAATGCTTCCAGTCGATCACTGATGTTTTTCTTCATCGTCCAAGCCTCTATTCCATAAAATGCTACTGAAAACACGCAGCATTTCAACATTCTGATTCTTAGCTGTAGACATAAGTCTCTGTTGCATAGTATATTTCTCATTTTATTAAATATGGTCCTGCTTGGCCAATTCTTGCTCTAATTTCCTCTGTGTATTCATTGTTCTCGTTGACAATAGTTCCCAGGTATTTGTATTTTTGTACCTTCTCCACTTGTTCTCCTCTAATCCATATATTTTCTTGTCGTTGTTGTGATTTTGTGATTGTCATAAATTTAGTCTTTTTGATATTTAGTGACAGACCCTTTTCTTCACTACTTTCGACTATTAGATCTAATATCCTTTGTAAATCTGCTAATGACTCTGCCATCAGTATAGTGTCATCTGCATATCTAATATTGTTTATATATTTCCCGTTAACTTTAATCCCAATTGATACCTCTTCCAGTGCGTTCTTGATTATTTCCTCATAATATACGTTGAAGAGTAAAGGTGAAAGCACACATCCCTGCCTTACTCCTCTTTGTATCTGTACTTCTTCAGTTAGCTCATTATACACTTTTACATTAGCAATCTGGTTGAAATATAACTGAGTTATTATTCTAATATCTTTCATATCTATATTTTTATCTTTAAGTAGTCGAATGAGGTAGTTATGGCGGACTTTGTCAAATGCTTTGTTGTAATCGAGGAAGCAGACATATATTGGTTGATTGATATCCATACATCTCTGAGTTAACACATTCACTGCGAACAGGGCTTCTCTTGTGCCCATTGCTTTCCTGCTACTACTAATTACTAGTTTGTACATTTATGAACTAACTAAAATTTTCGTATTTTTGTTTCCAATATAAATGTTTTGAGGAAAAAGGATTTTAATGCTACTGACATTTTTAAGTTAATCTTCATCACTACATCTTGAACAAATTTTGATGAAGCATCTACAATTATAACTACAAAATCTGTTTTTCACACTCTGAGATAATGCGTACCGAAACCAAGCTACTAAAAGAATGGGCTGATTTGTGAGCAAAAATCAACATTTTGGATTTTGTACTCAATAGAATAATGAAAGATGTGGTGCGGCAATTTTGGAATCAATATAATAACAAAATTTTTTATTATGTTTCGGTGCTTTCTATTCAAATAAAATAAATACAGATATTATACTGAAATCTGAAGATAGCTATTTATATAATGAGGAGGCATATTGGACTGTTATATTATAATATAATTAACATTGCATTGTTTACAAATGGTTAAAACATGGTGGTAGTGAGCTGAATGTGGACAGTCGACAGTCTTTAATATTTCCTGCTTCTTAATGCTGCTTCATCTCTTAATGATTAAATTTGAGTAGGTATTTATAACAATCAGCTACGTATGGGGAAACTTGCTAAAAGTTATATTGATGGGTAGTTTGAATATTTGGTCAAATTTTAAATTTGTTTGTTGTCGTTGGCGGCTTTTATTGCTAGTATAATTCTTTGAGATTAATTGACTTTTAATATACCGTATTACATTAGCCACTTGGTCGCAAAAATTTGATATTTTAATGATGACTCTCTAAACCAAAGGATTCTCACTACATATCTAAATTCAATGGCAAAAGAGCGATCAAATCCTTGTTCATCCAGTGCATCCTCCGGTACCGTTATTTTTGTAGTCAGAATAGAGTCCATTTCTAGTAACAACCAATATTGTCTTTTAAATATGATTATGTTTATGTTGACAAAATGTCTGTTGGTAATAATTAAAGTCTGTCAGTTTATATCGAAATAGGTTCCAAGAGCTATTTCCAGAACAGCTTTGGAAGAAACTTTAAACATTTTGGCAGATAGTGTAACTAATTAAATATTTAACGGATAATAGTGCAAATTTTAATAACAAATCAATACAAATTTCTTAAAAATATATTAAAATATTACGATAAATCTTATATAAGAAACATATTAAGATTATTACGTTTTACACATTATTAATTTGAAAGGCGTAAGTAAGAGTATAAAAATGACCTTATATTTAACGTCTGGCAGCTTACCGTAACCCGGAGATTATTAGCACGCGCCGTTCCACCGTTACTTAGGTCTCTGACTGAGTCAGAAAGTGAGAAAAAAGCAAAACATAAACGGCGAACATCTCTCCACCTTCGTTCTGCGAAAGATATTGTCATAATAGCACAAACACCGGAGGACTAACAGAAATGCTACTAGAACTGAATGCAGCAAGGAAAATAACCAAATTAATTTGGAAAAACTAGAATATGACTAATTATGGTATACCAAATAAGCCTACACACAAAAAGGAGGACTACAAAGAGTGAAAAATACTTACACCTAAGACAATGTATTAGCGTAGACAAACAAGGAGAAGAAAAATAATGAGACAGGCGAATAGGGCAAATTGGTAAACACTAGATTAAAAACCAACGTCCTGCAATATTTAAAACAAAAGTTTACAACGAATACGTCCTTCCAATATTGACATACGGAGCAAAAACTTGGAGGTTTATTAAGAAATTAATGCATAAACTGGAAGTCACACAGCGGACTACAGAAAGATCCATGTCAGGTGTCACACAGAGGGATAGACTGAAAGACGAATATATGAGACAATGAATTAAAGTAGAATATATTACTATTCAAATTTGCAAATTAAAATGGGGCTGGACACTTTCGCTAGACGTCAGTATAGAAGATAGAGTAGAAACGTTCTAGAATAGCGGCCTGGCCATTCAAAAGCAAGAAAAAACAACACTAAAGGTTAACTGTAAACACAAAAAGGAGGTTTTGTCCAAAATAAGAACATGGATAGTATATACCTGAAAATAAAAAGAAAGTAAAAGAAACGTAACTAGAGTTCGTATAAATAACAATAGCCTTCTTTGGTTAAACTGACCAACAAAATTAATTGGCTAAATCTTTTTTGCATTTTATTTTCTTAATGAAAGTAAAATTCTGTATAGCATCTTCAAGGTACAAATTGTTCTACATTTTTCAAACTTATTCAGCACTTTAAAGTTGATAGCACAAAAATTTTCTACAGAATTTATGTCGCTTGTGATTTATTCGATAAAAATAAAATATTGACTTCTGGTACTACAAATCAAGTTGAAGAATAGAAGAAAATTGAAGAATACGTTTATTTTTGTTTATTAAAAGTAAATTTCTGCAAGGTAATTTCAAAAAAGATCTTTAATTAAAGAAGTACGTGCCGTTTTTTGTCTCTGAGAGCTTTGGAAGAATCAATAAAACTTAAGGTTGCTATTTCCTTTTAATGTTCGTAAAATTTGATAATTTCTGTGTTTGTCTCTGTCTCTCGCCTTTTTGTCTCCTTGTCCCTCTTTATCTCTCTGTCTTTCTGTCTGTCTGTTCTTTTAGGTCTCTGTCTCGTTATCTCTCTGTCTTTTTCTTCCTTCCTCTTTTTCTCTCTCTTCCCCACCCCCTCTCTTTAATCGTATGTTTTATGATTGAAACGATGTAATTGTGTGGTTTCTATCCACAATTTCTCTTCATCTGTTCTTCAGAAATTTTTAACTTAATTTATCTATCTAGGAGATCATTCTCTTTCGATCTTTCTTTATAGAACGATTTTTGCAGATTTTCGATATCTCTCCTGGTGATGTGACCAAAATATTTTAGTGTAAGACGTTTAACTATTGTGGATAGACACTGTTTTAGGTAACATAAAGTTCTTTTGATCTCAAAAAAATCTAATATGTTTCTGTCAGCTGCCTTTAATGTCCAAGCTTCTGCATCATATCCTGCCATTAGAAAAATAAATATTCCAACAATTCTGCTCCTAGTAGCTTTAGATATTTTAAATTATTTCCATATCTTATTCAGCTTACTCACTGCCGTTCTGGCAATAGTAATTTATGTTCATTGCGTCATCTCTGTTAACATGTGAGTCCAAATAGACAATGCCATTTACATTGTGCCTGTTAGTTCTGTTATTTCTAGTTGAGTTTTTTTTACTCAATTTTAGCCTACAACTTTTTTTGAACTTTTTATAAGTATATATACTTCCTATAGATGCTGAATAAGGTGGGGAAAAGTGTACAGCCTTGCATTGTTCCCTTTGTATATTGCAGTTTGTAGAGTATCTACTTCCAACCTTAGTGTTGTTGAACAACTTTTATACAATTGTTTTACGAATAAAATAAGGTGTTGTAAGGTTCTAATATGAACCAGTACTGTCCACAGTTTTTGCTAGTAAACACAGTCAAAGGGCCTGCTGCAGCCCAGAAAGCATATTATATAGGTACTCCAAACTCTCTTTTTTTCAGTTATTATTTGAATCCCATCTTGCGGAATTTGGCACTCTAGCAAATTTTTGAGCTGTTGCAGAAGCATTGTTAATGTTATTTCGCAAGCATGTTAGATGAGGGCAAACGTTCTATAGTTGTTACAGTTTTGAGCTGAGTCTGTATTGTGGATCAGCACAATTGCTTATCTGGTCCAACCTTTCGGTCATTGTCAGTTCTTACATATATCATTCCAAATTTTCCATTTAGCTCTACTCCTTCTCTATTAGTTTGTTTTAGTATTTTTAGCGTTTGAATTGCCTGTAAAAATTCTTCTTTTATTATATCTTTTTCTAGTTCTGCAGATTTAATTCATTTTTTTTGTTTGGCTGGTTATTATTATTACTACTTTTATAAAAGTAATAATATTTCCATTACTTTATTTACATCTGTAATACATTTTTATTGTTGTCTTCTACTTTCCATGATCTAGATTTAAAATCTCTCATTATTTGTTTTTGGTTTGGTAAATATTGCTTTTGTCTCTTCTGAAAAGCTTTTGCACTTCTATATTTAGCTTTGATATCCTATTTTCTTTTCATTATTTTCAAAACATGTCTTTCTTAAATTCTTTCTTTTTTCATCATGTCTAATGTTTTTGCAGTCATCAAATTTTTTTCTTTGAGCTGACTTGTTTATCTTTTATAGTTTTATTTATTACGTACTATTTTGTATCTAGCATAACATTTTTAAGAATTTGCCATGATTTTTCAACATTTGTATCTACACCTTCTTCAAGAGTGTTTCGTACATTGGTCTGTATTGTTCTAGAAGATAGAAATTCAGTAACCTACATTTTTTCGAGTTCTTCACTTTTTTAATATGTATTTTTGAGTTAAGCTATTAATAGTTTTTGGTTACTGTCCCGGTTTAGTCCAGGATAAATTTTTATATTAGTTACTATTCATTTCTATTTAGTCTGCAGTAGAATGTAATCAATATGGTCTCTGTATTTGTCTCCCGCCGATACCATGTATAACTACGTCTAGGGTAGTAATTGAATAGACTATTTAAAATAATGAAACTGTTATCAATTTCTCACCTGGCCTATTTTCTTACTATATGTTAATTTTGTCATTGAAATCATTTATAACAAATATCATTTCTTTGATGGGTATTTCTCGTACGATTGTTTTAAGTTGTTGATAGAAGTGAGGGCATAGATTGGAATGACATTCCTTATACATTATTTTGTGTTTATTCTAACACTCAAAATCTATTGCTTATTGGATTATAATCTAACTCTGAAAACGGTAATTTTCAGTATATCATCGATGCCATCCTTTTCGCAAATTTTGTTTCGTGTTCAGAAACATGCATGTTATTATCATTCTTCAAAGTAAAGTGTCAACTGCCTTTTCAATGTGTTTAATTTAAACCTAGCAGGTTTTTGTATTTCCAAGGTGCAATACTAGAACTTGGACAATTTAGATCGCTATTTTAGTTTCTTTACAAATGGATATTTTATACAGTATTGTTGCTTAATTAGCTCTTCCTAAAGCCTCTCTTTCTCTCAAAAGTCCAAACATAGAAATATATTGATCTCGAATATATTTGGCTTTGAGGCAAGCCATTCAATTGACTAGGAATATTTATGCGAAGTAGTTTTTTGTTTCTTTCTTTGGGGATCGGGAATTCAGTAAATTGAACTAGAGTTAAGGATTTATCTTTATTTAGGAAAAATCCAAGGATTGAATGGACAGAACTGCATTCCGGGTTCATAAGGAAGTACCTACCCACATTTTCTTAAGTGGAGAAGTAAAATTTTACAATAATTTCTTGGCAATAATTACCTGCTGTCCTTAATGAAAATAATTTTTATACACTGCTTATAAGAAACGTATAACAAAAACATAATGCTTTACCACCAATAGAAGGTAAAAGTAACTTTTTTATGGAAACTCAATTGTCATTCTTTGTGTACAAAGTAACACCAACTAACGTTCTGGACAAAAATCAATGGCCCCGTTTATTTAAGAACATTAGCTCTGTTTGCTCAATATCTCAGAAGGTTTTGCAGCGCTATTTACTTAATGATTTCGCCGTTGCTTTGAGGAATTTACGAGCCGTTCACCTTTTATCGGAGTGGAGACTTCGAAGTGCCTACCAGCAGCCTTCGGCATCTAGCGACAAACAAAACTACAAAGTGCCGTTTCGTTCCGCCCGAACTTTTTATTGCCCGAGAAATCACGAGCTCCAACTCGCCTGTTTATTGGAAATGCCGGACGACTACCAGGAGAAAAGTAACAAGTCGCAGAGCGCTTGAACTCTGCTCCGGCGGGGCAGTGCCGGCATTGATCAGCCGTTCTATTGATCTAGCTAATGAGCTGTTACACCTTGACAGGACTTGTTATAGCTGCCATGCAAGTGATCATATTCGTGGCGCTGCTTATTACCGCCGGTGGTTGGCAGCCCGTTAAGTGAGTTTGCCGTCTCCGGGCGAGAAGATCCGGTTACGCGTAATGCATCGAAGGCGGTCGCGGGCTCTGCGAAGAATCGGGGCTAATGGTGTCGCCATAAATGACGGCTAATGCAAACCGCCACCGTTTACACAAAATTCTTTGTAAACTCTTGAAGCCTAAGGTTAACACATCTAGCTCATCCTTCTAACTCACAATAGAATTTTACTATTTTCTATACATTTTCACACTTTAATTTACAGTAACAGAAAATATAATTAGATGGCAAAAAGCTGCTCCTAAATATATGGACAATTAATAGTATAAGGTGGTCCATATTAAGTGTCAGAAAATATTTGCTTATTAGAAAATAATGAGAGAAGGTAGACCAGCGTCATCTACTAGACATAACAGTTAGGTAATTGAAGTTTTGTAGTAAACAATTAAACACGTGACTAGTTGCAAACATGAAATACTTTCATGAAAAGGTTGTTTATTGTACAGAACTTTAACACATCTTGGAAGAAATTGTGTCATGATCCGATGGGGGCTTGAAGGATTCTTCCTTAGAGAGACAAACATTTCGAAATGGCGATAAACAGATGAGAAAGAGTAAACGAAATTTTGGAACATAAGCGTACAACAGTCCGTAAAAATTTTTCTCCCTACTTTTAGGCTGATTCAAGGATTCGTAACAACTGGTAGAGCTTGGGACCTTTACCGCTGTAACGTTACAAAATATAGAAAAGATTGAAGATCTTTTCGAAGATCAGCGAGGTTGTCCAAACTGTCCTAACAAAATATTTGAAAAAGTTCCCGTACAAAGTTTAAGTGCATCAGCGACTGAATCTACACGATATCAAGAGAAGATTCCAATTTGGCCAATTGATGATTGGAAAAGTGGAAGACGGTTCGATTGATGTTTCAAAAATTTGGTTTAGTGGTGAGGTCCATTCTTATTTGCAAAGTTTTGTTAACAGGCAGAACATGCGTCACTAGAGTACCAAAAATCTTTACCTTGCAATTGTAAAGTAAAATGACCGCCTGGTGTAAAATTTCAGAAAAAGATTCTCGGGTCATACTTCTTTGACGGCAATGTGAACTTTTAATATTACCACCAGATGCTCGAAGAAAAATTTCTATGGTACAAAGAGAGCCAAAATGCTCATCAGTTAGTGATTTGTTTTACCACTTTTGGATAATTTTTTTATAGACCTGGATAATTTTGCTGGTAATGGAATTAATTGGCCACCATATTCCTCTGACATAAATCCATGTAATATTTTATATGAGGTTGCCTGGTCTACAAAGGGTCTCCAAAGACACTTGAAGTTGTCAAAATAATTTGAAACTGTCAAAATAACCATAAAGAATGAAGTTTCGGCCATTGAAAAAAACACCCTTCAAGTAGTAAATGAGTTTTTGAAAGTAGGATGTGCCATTTTGTTGCTAGTCAAGGTTAGCATTTTAAAAACTTTTAAATTAAACTTCAGACTATGCTGAATAAAACATATTTTGAATTTAAAAAATCGATCAGCTAGATAAAAAGTTATAAAAGCAAATCCCTTCCGACAAGAATTATTGATCATCCTGCATAATTATCATTTTAAAGGTTTTTTTTTTATTTCAACCGAATTTAGAAACATTAAGCAATTTTTTAATAAACTATATAGTCTATATAAATAAAACGCTTTTGCTAGTAGAAATTAAACAAAAAATTAATTAATTTATTAAATCATAAGAATAATTAAATTATACTTATACCACACCGGTCTGAAGCATTTTAGCCTCTTGATTACTGTCCAATATTTTATTGGCTAACTCTCTAATATTCTTACCGCACTGTTTTAATTTTTAAACCACTATATCACAAAGCTTGGTACATACTAGGAAAAATCGATAATATTTTTAACTGTTTTGCTTTGAAAATGTAGTAATTCTATGTTGTACACATCAATAAGTACACTACAGTTGTAAACTGTACCTATATAGGTTTCAACATAGTCTTTCAGAACAACAATTTATTCTCTAGCTCACGTGCATTTGGCGAACAAGATACCGAGTTGTTTTCTCTTGGTAAATATATGTTTACACCTCGTTAATTTTTATTTCAAATGGAAATTGGATATTTTGTCTTGAGGAACACTTTCTTTATTTTGTAATACAAATCTATGCCAAGACCTTATCCCTTATCAAACGCTTCCCTAACATTCAAAAACATCGATGAGCAATCAAGGTTTTCCGTTCTAGGTCATTGCTTATTTTTTACAATTCTATGGACCTGTTCAATTGTGCTGTAATTGTAAAACCAACCTGATCATTTGGTATGAGTTTTTGATTTCCAATATCGGTTTAAGTGTTGAAGTAATGGCTTCTCAAACACTGTATATATGATAGGTCGGAACATTATAGGTCTGTATGAATTTATTTCGTTTAAATTTTTTTTTGTTTTGGAACCATAGTAATTTGGGCTAATTTTCAGTGAATAGCAAAGTATCTTAATTAGCATTATAAATGTATGTCAGCACTGTTATATATTTGGGTGTAATTTCTCGCAATATATTAACAGTGATTAGGTCCCATCCTTGACCTTATTTAGGGTTAATTTTAGATAAAGTAGTTTCTGAATTTCGGTAGAAAGGGGCGATTTAAAATGGTAATTTAGGGAAATTATAAATAGTTTCAGTGATTAGCGATGGGAATTATTAAAATACGTTTTCAAGGTGCACAGCAAATGCACATTTCCTTCTCGTTCTTTACTCATTCTCCATTTAAGTCTTTAATTGGTAGTGTATTTTGTATTAGACACTCAAGCTTTCTCGTAGATTTCTAAAAAGTATATTTACTGACTTTCGTAGGACATGAATTGTTCAGATATTCCAAGGTCAAGCAACAATAATTTAAGGTTTCTAGCAGCTTTGTGAAATTTCCTTTTATCTTCCTTAGCCATTGTTATCTTCTATTTAAATATTACGTTTTTTGCCATTTTTTCTCTATTACACTAAGGCAAATTATCAACTCTGTATTTTATTCACTCGGGCATTCCACAAAGAATTGTACTGGGCCCCACACTTTATCTCCTTTATGCAACAGATATTCCAATTACCATACAGACCATCATTGCCACTTATGTGGATGATACCAGCAGTGCTAGCTTCATATGAAGATCCACGAATAGCATCACGACTCCTTCAACGCAACCTAGATAAAATTCAACCACGGTTAAACACTTCGCGAATAAAGGCCAACAAAGTTAAATCAGTCCATGTCACGTTCTCCTGCGAAAGGAGACTTGCCCCCCCCCCCAGCTGCTTTGAACAATAAACAAATTTCTCAAGTTGATAGTGCCAAATACTTGGGCATCCATCTTGACGTAAGATTAACTTGGCGAACACACATCTACAAAAAGCGAATGCAATTAGATCTAAAATACATGCTCTTGGGACGAACCTCTAAACTCTCAATCTAAAACAAGTTGCTGTTGTATAAAACCCTTCTTAAGTCCCTAGGGACTTATAGAATTCAGTTTTGGGGATCGGCCGTCAACTCAAACTTGAAGATACTACGACGATTTCAGAACAAGGTTATTCGGAACATCGTCAATGCGTTCCAACCTGAGTGACATAACAAGACATCCATGTGTCTTCAGTGAATGAAGTAATAGTGTCTCATAGTACTAAATATTGTAACAAACTCAGTGCTCATACTAACACTACAGTCAACCTCCTGAACCGACCATATGATAAACGTTTTAAACGGCAAGATCCACTTGATCTGCCAAATCGATTTAACTAAGTTCTTCAATTTCTAGGCTAGTTTTGAGTTATAGTTTAACACTCAAGTTAGGCTAATTAATAGAGTGTTTTCGTTGGAGAACTCTCTTACATGTTCTTGTTCCAATCACATAATTTACTTAATATTATTTTTAAATAACATGTTGTAAATATTCATTGTTAATAAAAAAAAAAATCGTTACAGAACATGTATATAATGAATCTTTATATTTAGCTTTATCTAATTCTTAGGTGGATTTCAAGGATTCGTTGAGGTTTATTAACTCACCCAGCATGTCCTCTCTGTAATCTGTTTTTTAAGGTTTTGAAGAAGTAATTAATTTGTTTTTTTTTGTTATTATGCTTAATGAAGCAATAAACAGATGATACAACGAATGTTTCTATATGATTTTCTATTTAAGTAGCTTGGAGATAATTGCAACAATACGCTTTAAGTTCATAATGTTTGATGTTTTACTTTATAATTACTTTTGCTCTACCATGTGCGTTACCAGAAAGATATTCAGTATAGTAAACATAATAGTTTGCTATTTTAATGTATGTTCTTTCAGTCTACATTATTTATTTGTAAAAAGTACTCGAGTTTGTCCGTATATTTATTAAAACCTTTGGTGTTCTATACTGCTATTGTAAGAACTAGAAACATTAAGCTAATCTACTAACGATGGTAGTAGGTTTAATATTGTACCCATTTGTTCTAATAATATTTATAACAGGCCTTTTATTTTGCTCAGTTAATTTGTTTGTTGGTCGAAAGTTCTAGCATTAGTTTGAGTTTTGTTCCTTAGGTCCTGTGTAGTTTATGCACTTTTTATTTCTTGTTGGAAATAAGTATTATTTTTGCATTTGTAGAGTTTTTGTTGTAGTTGCATATTTCTTACTTGGTTTTTTTTTATTTTGTATATTAACAAAGAATAAAGGCACGGTTGTTTTGTCACATTTAATATTTCCCTTATTGACTGCAGTGTATCTATGTGTATGTAATTGGTTTTTATTAGTCTAACGTTTAATGAGAAATGGAACTCTGGTTTAATTATTTTGTGGTTGTCACATATTTTTACTTGTTTTCGGTTGGATTTCTACCTGCTCTAAATTAAGTGCCTTTAATACATATTTAATAAGGCAACACTTATGGCTTCTAAATTTAAGGAGTGCAAAAATAAAGTTAAAATAATAAAGTATAACAGAAAATTAAAAGGTTCAAATTTTTTGTATATAACGATTTAACAAAAAAAAAAATAGAATTCAAAAAATATTAAAGGAATGGCAAAAGATAACAGAACTAAGAAAATGAAAGTGCCAATATTACAACAAACTAATCAAGTGTTGAGAAACATGGGTACAAAACGATAAATTGGAAAAATTGATTGAAGAATTTAAAATCGAGCCAGCACCTACAGAAAAGTAAACGAGGGCTTCGGGACAGGTGGAATAACCGTCAAACTTGCCCCAATAAAGACCAACGTGATTTTAAAAGACTAAAATGTGCAAAGAAATTGGAAATAGATAATTGGTTTATGCAATATACAATCTATAACAAGTATTTCAAAAAAAAATTACAAAAATTCAACATTTACTAAAATTAAAAAGAAAGCCAAGGAAAGTATAGAAATTGAAGAAATTAAATGTTCTATTGTGGTATACTAAATAATTAACAGAAAGTCAGTAGCAACATGCATGATTCGCAACAAAGATGTGAAAAAAAATACGTGTAGTATATCAATGAAAAATGATAAAAAAATATTTATAATAATAATTTCGGATGTATACAAATAAAAATAAAGACATATTTTGGAAAGACTTAAGATGTAACCAATACAGCACAAATAAAAGAACTTTTGGATAAAATAAAAGAAATAATAATGCAAAGTGCCGTAGAAGTGTGCGGAGTATCCAAATGTGAGAAGAAAATCAAATAAATCTGGTGAATAAAAAATTAAGATAAAGTAACAAAAAAATTACGGAGAAATATCTTAAAATAAAAAGGTAGAAAATAAAGAAGCAATTGGGAGAAAAAAATGAAGAAAACCATATAAAGTAATAAAAAGAATTCGAAAACAAAAAAAGAACTAACAATAATAAATAAAGAACAAAACCGGAGAAGTGTCATTTAACAAAGAGGAAAATAAGAAAATTCTAGGAAAAGATTCAGAAATAGTTTGGAAAAGACATTTAACGAAACCAGTATGGTGTCAGAAATAGACAAAGTATACAAGATGTTATTTTCTGTAGGAGGTAGCGAAATGAAAAGAAGCTAAATCACAACGGACATCTTTACGTTTGCTTCGTTGATGTGGCAAAAGCTTTTGATAGTATAAAAAGGAACATAATATAGATGAAACTAAAAGAAAGAAGAATAAACAAGCAACTTGTAGAGGTAATAAGAAGTATATACCAAGCAATAAAAAACGCAGTATAAACAGAACACCAATGCATAAGTGAATTTATAACAGAAAAATCAGACAAGGGATGTAATCAGTGTATTACTATTTAAGTTTTAGTTAGGGATAAAAAAACATAGATAAATAATAAAAGGTATATGAGTAAAATATGTATGTAGGTTAGATAGATTTGACAATTCTTGCTGAAGGTAAAAAATAATTGAAAACTAGTATGAAAGTATGATGGAAGGCGATACAAAAAACCAGAATGAAAATTAAAATTAAAAACACAGAAGTTAAGAATTTTCAAAGGAAAAACTTGGTACAAAACTGAACAGTAATCCTATAAAGCAAGTTGAAAAATTTAAATATTCAGAACCTATAATAAATAGTTAAGGAAATAAACAACAATTTAAAGTGTAGCCGCATTTGGATACAGATAATAAAAAAAGTGTGGGACTAAAAAAAAGTACCATAAAATAAGGAAATGGAAAAGAGGAATAACCTGGTTAAAAGCAAAAAAATAATTAAGAATGGAAAGCAATGTGAGCAGTAAAGAATAATTTTAAAAGCAACATTCCTCAACATCGCGAGGTAGATTATGACTAGCTGGTGCTCTGTTTTCGAGCACCCAAGTTAGTGGCTGAATATTATGACACGCTGTACAAATATCGCTGGAGGTTTTCATTCACTACTATAGTCTTCATTTTCTTCATCAACCATTTTTTTTAGCTTCTGTTAATTTCTGGTATCTATTTATAGTTAGCGTAAGATTACGTAGCCAATAACAGTTTTGTTTATTTAGCATCGATATCTGTTAGCACTTCAGGGCTTCTTATTATTTTTTATTTTCACCATTTACTGTCATTGGACATCGATAATGGTAGAAACTCGGTACTTGCTGGTTGGTGCTGACTATAGTGCGATGTGTTAGGTGTAGGGAATTAGCTATAATGCCTATAATTTTGCATTTTTATAAATTGAGAGCACGCCTTTGATGTTGAATTTTGAAATTGGTCGCTCTGACTCTAAACTAGAGATAGTTGCATATTTCCAACGAGGAGCCGCAATAAGGTATTTTTGGCGTCCTAGGCTGACAATTGTTCACGCGCCTTCCCTCAAATTTTTGTAAGTTGGGAACGTGGAAGGATTTATTTACAAATGATAATAGTGTGATAAATCGGTGCGGTGACCTTACGAAAGTAAGATAGGCAACTAAACGTACGCTCAGAGCTCAGCCACGCCACATTTCATATCAGCTGTCTTTGTTTACTTTCTGTTCATATGTATAGACTGTCTTTGTTTACTTTCTGTTCAAAGGTGTAGTAGATTGCAAGTTTCTATAATTTTGTGATATCTTATGATTGTTTTGTAATTCTATTTAAGTTCAGAACGTCTTGGCGCCTTAAAAATGGAACGCGCACTAACATTTTGAAGTGCTTTGAAAAATGCTAACAAACTGCTTAAAATTTGTGTATACTATTTTTCGTTTTGTTTTTTGAAAATCTATATCAGTCTACTTTCTAATAGCTGCATTATACATACAAGAAGACAATTTACATTGAATAACTAAGTACAATTTGATATTATTCACCACACTAGTTTTATGTGTTCAGTAAATTCGTTAGTGTAACATGACATATACTGTTGTGTTTCTGTTGTATCATATTCAGCAACCATGCTTATTCTACAATTTAAATCAAGCACATTCGTAGGTAGAGGCTAGACCTATGGTATTTTATCCTTTTTTTAGTCATAAATTATAAATTTAAGAAATATTTAAAGAAAACCATGAACTAAACACATTTTATACAATAGAAGTAACCTTACTAGGTAGTTAAGCACATACCAACAAATATAAAGTTGATTTCTACAAAACTTAACATCAAAGCTTCTAGAAGATGTACCTACTAGCTAAGAAAATAATTAAAGAGGAGGTAGAAAAATAAAATAAATGTAAGTATGGTCTGCTTTTTAACCGCGCGTTACAGCTACACGTTCTTTGTAGATATTTTAACTGTGAAATTAAGTTCACTTTTTCAAGAAGTACAGCGAAACAAATTGTTCATGAACACTCTCATGATCGCAAACTCCAGGCAACTGCTTCCTGAATAGTTTTACAGCCTTCATTAAATTAAACTCCGAGACATTTCAGCAACCTTTAATTGAGGCTGAAAACGTCGCCTTCGGCGTGACGCACGGCCGCCGAAAATAAAAGTCCGCGCCAATGCTGGCGTTACCTGCCATATTTCAGCCTATCATAAAAATGCCAGGCCGAAACAAATTTCCGTTGGCAAAGCCCCGGCACGTCCCGAGTCGCGAGCTCGCGCCCACTCCTTCAGCCGCAGGATAAACAATATTTCGGGGCGCCGGGATGAGCTCGCTGTTTGCAGCGGGAAAGGCCGTGCTCCTGCTGCGCCCGGGAAGCCCTTTGTGCCAATCCGTGACCGAGTTTGGCGGCGCGGATTACGCCAGCGACAGCGAGGCCCGGAAAACGCCGCCGCCGCTGGAAGCTCCCTAATGACCTGCAGTTCGAAAGTTAAAAATCAGCTAGGCGGCGCTAACTTTATTTTGGAGCACGTCTAATTTACATTCCGAAATTGATTCGAGAAAATGTCAGGGTTCGGCTGGAAGGAAATGCCGCAAGACGCGGAGTTCGTGCGGTTTATTGCAGGTGGCATTGCATTTGTAGGCGAATAACATTCAAATGGTTTATGATAGCAGCATTTACATTCTATAATTCATTATTTGGTTAATGGTCACCTCTGAGAAACTAGAAAAAATACACAAATATTTTGCAACTTACATTTTTCTAAACATTAAAATAACATTTTACTGATAAAAAATAATAATCTCTATTTTAAATCTATCTCATAGTTTATATAGAGTGACACAATATGAACATTATAATGTACATTTCGCGTTGTTTGCGTTCTATAAACGTTATAAATTGGCATTTTTACAATTGGTATCTAAGTACATGGCAAAGTTTTAAAAAACCCAGCACTTGATGCTGATTTTTGCAAAACAAAAACTTATATAGAGAGATAATGCTCATTTTTCTTTAAATGGCTTTGTACGTCATCAAAATTGTTGCATCTGGAGTAGTCAAAATTCAAGTGATATTCAAGAAAACCGTTGCATCCACAAAAATGCACTGTTTGGTGTGCATTATGAGGTGGAGGAATTATTGGCCCGTACTTTTTAAGGAAAAGGTAGCAACGCTATTACTCTTAATAGTGCACGTTATTGGGAGATGGTGGTTTCAACAAGATGCAAATGTCACACAGCACGTAAAACACGCATTTTACTTCAAACCAAATTTCCTGGGCGATAACGGGCAGAAGCCACCGTCTCTTTGCTATCTAACTCCAATAATGAGGGAAACATGTCTCGATCCTAGTTATTTCACCCATCCACACATTTTTAACACTCATGCTTAGCCCTGCGAAAAATCAAAATGTTCCCCCGCTCGGATTTCCGGGAGGAAGTACTATGAAAAGAACTAATAAAATAAAATCTTCAAATATATTATCTATACGTAAAAAACATTAAAATTTTAACATTTAACGTTTAACATCATAAAATAGGATCTTAAGAATATAGAAATAGTCAGTCTAAGCAAATCACATTAGAAATACAACGGCCACTTTAGCTTAAAAAAAACTGTCGCTTGTTTCTCAAGGCATGAAACAAACTCAATAAATGGAATAGCATCAATGATCCCAAAAAATGGCAACTGGTTGTACTAGGTTGAATCACAATAAATGACAGATTTTAGGAATCAAAATAGATGCTAAACCATGTAAGTTAAATATCATCCAAATTTGTGTCCACATCAATAAATAAGGAAGAAAAGCTTATCGATTTTTACATAAATTAGAAACAGTGGTTTGGAAAATACCCAAGAAAATAACTTCATCAGACACGTAGTGAAATAATTTAGATTCCGTGATACAGACAAGTCAGGAGAAAAACTAAATTTCTGCATTGACAACAAATACACTGCAATAAACAGTTTGGTTAATCACCATTTCAGACGGTTTTTTACACAAAGATATCCCTGAATTAAAAATACAAGAATTAAATTGCTGTCTTTTACTTCAGGATAAATAGAAAGCTAGTATAAATAATCTAAAAACATAGCTTGGATTATGTTTTAATATTGATAATAATATTAATTATAATTCACATTTAAAGAAAAACATCTAAGAAAAAATAAACCATTAAAACACATCGCTTGCAACAATGCAAGCAGACGTTAGACATTAACATGTGAAATATTACGTAGAAAAATATGGACACAAATGCTGAAGGAACTATGGCAAACCCTTAAGACGTTTACGCTGTAAATTAAAAACTAAACAACAAAAAAACAGGCTATCAAAAACACAAAGAAGAAAGATTGAATTACCTAAGAATAGTCTTTAGAAAAGAGGGGATAAAAACTAAGAAACAAGATGCTTTAACCAAAGGAACACTAAAAACTGAATAGAGAAATTTAAAAATTATGTAGAAGGGGCAAAAAGCAATATCTGAACAAAAACAAGAAGAATTTTGTACCACGTGTTTTAGAAAATTTAAGAAATAGTCGAAATTATAAAAAATAAAAAACACCGATGGAAGGGTCCCAATGGATATAAGTGGAGTAATAGAAACATAGAGGAATTTTTGTCATAGCCTGCATACACACAATAACCGTGGCTAATCAGACGAACCTAAACTCCTGATATAGGCTTTGTAAAAAGAACCAGACATACTGAAATCGACGGGAGAATATAAAATAAGTGTAAAATTACTATAAAGCAACTAAACAGTAAGCAAATCGAGCTCCTATGGAAAATCTGCAATAATATATTAAATACTGGAAAATCACCTAAAGACTGAACATGATCCATTCCACTCAAAGTTACAATAATTTTAGAAGAGTTGACCAAATTTCGCATGCTAGTAAAGTAATGCCTGGCAAATAATAGAAAAAACAAGAAAGTTCGGAGTCAACGCTCTTTAGATTATAGCAAAGCCTTTGAACGTGTAAACTGGTTGAAACTGTGGATAGCACTAGTCCAAACAAAAAGTTCTGAACATCTCGTCCTACGTATAAAACAACTATATGAAGGAGGTTCAGCAACAATAAAACTTGATGAGAAATACTCCAAAAATTTCAAGCTTCAGAAAAGTGTAAGTCAAGGGTGTATCCTCTCTCCCATACTGTTCAACATTTATGGGAAGTGCATTATAGGGAAAGCTCTCGACAAGTGAAAAATCGACAGAAAGAGAATTAAAAAAAATGAGGTTTGCCTACGACACCATACTTTTCACTAACGATAAATCCAAAATATCTGAATTGCTTGAAAATATCGAAAACGATAGTAAAATTTTTGGATTAAGATTAAACAAATTGATGATAAAAGATCAAAAAGATATAATAAATAATGTAAGATAATCTAAGATATATAGATCGTCAATGATGTTATTTATTTAGGTTCAAATACAAATAGAGATGGAAATTGCTTCCCTAAAATACGGCGAAGAATAGCTATCGCGAGAATGGTAATGGTTAAACTCAATAAGATCTACAAAAATTGTAACATATCAAACGAAACAATCAAGAGACTAGTTAGAACATTAATATTTCGAATAGCAATATATAGGACAGAGAGAAGGACGCTAAAAACTGACGATAGGAACAAAGATTTCTTCAAAATGTGGTCTTGAAAAAGACTTTTATAAATTCCATAGGCAGACTACAGAACAAATGTGTCCGTAATAGAAGAATTAAACATACATCGTGGTAAAACGTCGTACCCGAAACCAACATGGTCCCGTGGGGTGGACTGAAATGCTGATACACCCGGATTAATTCCCTGTTGCTCTCTGATGCCTATCGAGTCGCTTACTCAGTCACTAAAAATAATTGAGTACCTGCATTCACTTGAACAAGAGGCAACAATGGCGGTGGTCTAAGACGCAGTGCTAGCGACATCATTCCGCATCAGAGATGGTGCGCGACGACCAGGCAGAGAAAGCGAACATATAAAAGCCTTAACCTCTCCTTTAGCAGGCCGTATTCCCATGTGGGGAGTTAAAACCGTACCATTATTAAGACGTGTATCTTAAACTACTTTGGTCACATTATTAGCAGAAATAACTTGTGATGCAGGAAAAAGTTAAGAGAGGAAGACCGACTAGAAGGACTTTCTCCCAAAAGGTGGATAAATCAAATCAAAAGCTTTATGGGAACACCGTTCCAAGGAAATATAACAATCACCGAAGATAAAGAAAGATGGAGAGAGCAAAATTTGGATTGTTCAATATTTTGTATTTTATTTAGGAAAAACGTTCTGAAGTCCAATTTCAATCGCCAAATAAGTTTAAATAAAATAGTAATAACAAATAGTCCAAAAATTTGAGAAAATTGAGAAAGTCGTGCTTATAAATAACCAAATATGGTACCAGATTTGTCGATGCATTTTTCTAAATAACCGATATAAATGGTACTGACCAAGATGTTTAAAAAATATTACACATTGGTGAATAAATTAGCTATAATAATTCCAATCGGAGAGAGCTTTAAAAAATACAAGTCATTAATATATAGGCCTATTTGTACCATTCATTGGAATGTTTATTGATTTCCTAATCAAGTTCTGCGGAGCTCAAATCTAGCACGTGAATTTCTTATACCCGAAGAGGTTTAGAAAAAATAAAAAGCTACAAAAATGCGGCGTCTAAGAGCTACAAAAGCTGGAACGGCTATGCAGCTTTTTCTTTTTGTTACCAAGAGGGCGAACTTTCTACACAGCGGTGGCGTCGTATTTCAGAAATACAGAGGCAGCGAAATCGTCCCCGAAATATTTACTAGGCATAAAACTTTTATCCCAACCTACATTATATAAATGATACAAAGATAAGAATATTGGAAGGCATGTCCGATATTTGTTATCATATAAATTACAATTAGTTAGTAACAAACGCAAATTTTGTGTTATCTAAAATTGCTCATGTTTTTCAAAATGTTGTGCAGAAGTTCCTTTTCATTATTTATTGTATTTATACAAGGAAAAAGTAAAAAAAAGATAAAGGAAACGCATCTTTAACACGTTTTATGGTTTTATTACACTCTTAACTAACAACTTCAAAGACTCGAAATTTCGTTTCTGATTTTATAAAGAAGTAAGAATTGTAAAATTTTGCAAATGAGAATTAAATTTTTTTAGAGTGACTCGCTTATGTTCAATAATTTTAAAGTCCTAAATTGGACCTATCAAGCGAATTAAATCAATTAGATCAACGCATTTAACTAAAACATTTAATGAAAAACTAGTGGAAGCTAATAATGCAATCATATGTAAGGAGCAAGAAAGTCTTGACTTTTACCTGTGTGGCTGGCATAGATGAAGACTATACTACATGGAGCCCTGCATCAAGCGCCCTACTATAGTTAATTATACCTTTTGAGTTAATCATAAATTAATAACTCATTCCGCGCTTGTGTTTTGGAGCAAGCGGACGTGTGCCGCGCTTTGACATGTCAGTGCACGAAACGCTCTACCTGCTATTTAAGGTACCGTTCCTTCGCCAGCTGATCTTATAGGGTGAAATCTTCACGACTGCTGCATCAAGTCAAACACTGCAATTAAAAGTCAGACGTGAGGACCGTTATGGCCTTCTGCCAGCCTCCTGCAGACATAGTTTCAACTGGTTTTATCAACGCCAATTATGGTACCAGACTAGACTCAAATATACAACAACTAAAATATTACATATTTCTCTTACACAATCATAACCAATGCTATACTCCTAACAACAATACAATAATACCGCTCTCCATGTTCTTTGTGAAACTAAAGCCAGTACCAAACTACAACGAGATCTATAACGCAGAACACTTGCAACAATGTAAAATAAAATTTGAACCCCCGAAGAACAAAAGAGAAATTGTGCAATGTGCAAAATGCTAAAGATAAGGGCATATAAAAATTTCTGTCAACAAAAACTAAGGCGCGTTAAATTCGCGGTATTCACACATTAGACACCAGTGCTCCAGAAAAACAAGATCTAGGGATGTTCGCTGTGTATTACCCCACGAATTATAAGCGTTGTACCGCCTATAAACAGTTGGAGAATAACGGAATTCCCATTGCTTTGCCTGAAAATATATACTCCACCCTAATAAATCAAGTTACCAACAAATGCACTTTCACTAATATGATGCAAATGCAAATCCCACAACTCCTCCAACAATCCAGCGCTATGCAGAAGCTAAGAAATATGATGAAGGGTATATCCGAATAGGTACCATGTTAAACCTTGCTAACGGCTTGTTACAATACCAAGACGAATTAAAAGCATTTATTTTACATCATAATATCAACATTATGCTAATTTCGAAAACCCACTTTACAACGAAAAGCTACTTAAAAATTCCTAAATATTGAATTTACTTTACAAATCACCCAGACGGTACTACCAGAAGAGGGTCAGCCATTACCATTAAAAACACAATTAAACATCAAATAAATATCTACTGTACAAATTAGCTGCAAACAACCAATGTGGCCATAGAAAATTTCATTAGCCTCTTAATTATTTCAGCCCTCCTAAATATAGAATCAAACAGAAACAAGATTTTTCAACACCCTGAAACATCGATTTCTTGCTGGAGGAGACTATAATACCAAACACAAGATATGGAGATCCATAATTATAACACTTAAACGACCTGATCTACTTAAAATAATTGAAAGAAATAACTTAAAACACCTATCCACTGGCGAGCCTACCTACTAGCCAAGTGAACGGAACAAACTACCGGATTTGGTCGACTATTGCGTTACAAAAGGTGTCCTGCAAGACTTTGCTGCCGTCATGTCCTGTTTTAATTTGTCTTTAGATCGTTTTCCAGTTCTTGTTAAATTATCAACAAGAGCGATGAGCGTTCAAAAACATCCGAGTCTCATCCATAAATATACAGACTGGGACGAATTTAGACGACTAGTTAACAGCAAGCTGACCTTGAGTGTTCCTCTTAAAACTAAATCGGCACTTCAACAAAACAATGCAATGAGCGAGTTGGAACGCAACACCAGAACAAACACGAACTATCAAGTTTTTTAGTTGTCCTGCTAATTAAGTATACAATTCTAAAAAAACAAAACCATAGATAATGGCACTGGTTAAGAAAGTCTGAAAGTAAACGCTTATTCAATGCAGCTACATATAACTTAAACAACTATTAAACAGCAATAAAAATGAATGCATACAAACTCTCCTACAAGGCCTTACATCCACTGACACCACTGACGATGCAATGTATTCAATTGTTCTCCTTGTATTTCAAGTATTAGTTTTAAAAATTAATCATCATGCTAATATAAACCATTAGTGAAAAGGTTTTTTGCCAACGTGGGCGTTAAGAGGGTTAAAATTGGGGTCAAATATTGAAGATTAATAAGTGTTGCATTTAAGAAAGGACACTCATCAAGTGATTAGTAGTGGGTCAGTGGTAGAATGTAGGCTTCATAACATAATAGTTGTGAGTTTGATATTTATTAATTTCATTTTATTTTTATTTAATCTTTATTTATTTAATTAAATTTCAATAAAATATTTATTTTTAAACTTTGATTTAAATGATTAATTACATTAAAAATATTTTTTTTTATTTATTTACTGCATATTTACAACTAGTCTAACTAGACTAACAAGCAAATGAGTTAATGTACATAGCATGTGGGGAGGAACACCAAGAGTGACCTCCTGTCATGACAAGGTATACAAGTCTTGTTACTAATTTGTTAGGTCACTAAACTTTGTCCGTTTCAGGCGTCTAACTGCGTTTGCATTATTTAATAAGTCTGTCACTAGAACACTAGGGTGATCACTAATACGATCGTTGTATCTGATGCAGCAAGCTTTGATGACATCTTTAATCCATGGGATCTTTAGATCGTTATGTAATGTGCGGTTGTTCACATACCATTCGGCGTTTGCTATTGCGCGAAGTGTTTTGCTTTGAAATCGCTGTAATATCTCGATGTTCGATGACTTAGCAGATCCCCAAAACTGGATCCCATACGTCCAAATCGGTACTAACATGGTTTTATATAACAACACCTTGTTTGTTAAACTGAGCTGGGATTTTCGTCCGAGGAGGCAGAACATCTTCTTCACGCGAATATCTAATTCTTTTCGCTTAGTCTGTATATGTTTTTTCCAGTTTAGTTTGCTATCGAGATGGATACCGAGATATTTCATATCTTCTTTGTGTGGTATGTTAGTGCCGTTGAAGATTATAGGAGGTGGAACAACCTTGCGGAGGGTGAAGACCACTGAAGCCGATTTGTTTTCATTGATTTTGATGCGCCAGGTCTTTATCCAGTTTTCTAAAGCTTCCAGCGCATTTTGCAGGTATATTGATGCCTGAAGTGGATCCCTGTTTGAAGATAATACAGCCGTGTCGTCCACAAACGTAGCAATTAAAACATTGTCGGTAACAGGAAGGTCTGCCGTAAACAATTGGTATAATGTCGGTCCCAGTACGCTACCTTGTGGTACACCTGCCTCGACTGGGTAGATTGGCGAGTGGCTGTCATTGATTTTGACCCGAAAGTATCTGTTTTCTAGATACGACTTGAAGAGCAGATAGTACTGTTGCGGTAGGGTTTGCTTGATCTTATATAGGAGGCCAGGGTGCCAAACTCGATCAAAAGCTTGGCCCACGTCTAAGAATGCTGCTAGGCATAACCGTTTTCCTCGAAGTCTTTTCTACCTTATCCACTATCCTATGGACTTGTTCCAATGTTGAGTATTTTCTGCGGAAACCGAATTGATGTTCCGGAACTAAATGCAGTTCTTCTATAATGGGTTCAAGTCTTCTTAGTAGAATTCGCTCAAAGAGCTTAGAGAGGAGTGGTAACAGCGAAATCGGTCTATAAGAAGCTGGTAATTGAGCTGGTTTTCCTGGCTTTTGAATGACAATTACTTCGGCAAATTTCCATTGGATTGGGAAGTACTGAGTTCTTAAGATGGCATTATATATACGTGTTATAGCTGCTATCCCTTTTTTTGGCAGTTGACGGAGTAATTCGGACGTAATTAGGTCATATCCCGGTGCTTTGCCAGTTTTTAAACATTTAACTTCTGTTTGGACTTTGTTGGGTGTACAGTGTCGAATGGGTAAATGGAGTTGGAGTGGTGATTTGAGGAATTCGAGAATTTCGTAATCATCTTGTGGAGTTCTGTCTGATTCGTGCGGTTGAAAGGTTGCAGCTAAGTGTTCGCCGAATACCACCGCTTTATCTTTGTCACATCGGGCCCAAGAGCCATCATTTTACGAATAGGAGGGATAGGGATAAAGGCTTTTCAAATTCCTAGTTGCGCGCCATAAGGAGTAGTCATGGTGTTGACTGGGGATAATTTTCGCACGTAAACATTGAACGTTTCGTTTTTCTGTTCCTTAATTAATCTTTTAGTTGTGTGGTGAGAGTGTTTAGTTTATTTTGTCTCTTGGGTGTCTTGTTTGTTGCCAGATCCGTCTTGCTTTTCGTTTGTCGCTGATCTTTTGTCTAATTTCTAAGGAGTAGTTGTTAGTGTTTTTGTTACATTTATGTTGTAGTTTTATGGGCGTAGCTGTCCAAGAAGCATATTGTAAGGTTTGTGTTAGTCGTTCTATTGCCGTTTCAATTTCATTTGAAGTGTTAAGTACTGCTGGAATCGATAGATGTTCATCAATATATTGTCGAAATATGTCCCAATCCGTAAGACTGTTGTGTAGGCTGGGCCTTGCAGGCTTGTTGATTATGCAGCTACTCAACGTGCATATTATAGCAGAGTGATCCGAGTTTAGATCGTAGCAGTCAGCAACATCGATGTAGTTGGGCGAGAGATTTTTTGTAATAAGGAAATCTAATGCATCCGGCAGTTTATTCAGATCGGTTGGCCAATATGTGGGTTTACCTGTGGCTACTGCATTATAATGATTATTTAAGATGGTTTTATATAGTTGCCTTCCCTTTGGGTTAATTAATCTGGAACTCCATAAGGGGTGTTTAGAGTTAAAATCACCACCTGCTATGAACCGGTCTCCTAGCGTCCTGAAGAAGTCTTCGAACTGGTTCTGCGTTATTGAATGCCGCGGAGGGCAATATACTGATGATACTGTTATGTCTCCAACGTGGTCTTTAATTTTGACATTTGTGGCTTGTATATGATATGTTTCAAATTTCTCCATTTCGTAGTGTGATAATTTGCTGCTGATTATAATTGCCGTTCCAGCGTGAGCTGTGTTGTCGGGATGACAGGTGTAATAAGTTCTGTAGTTGTGGATATTGGGGTAGTTGTAATTAGTAAAGTGTGCTTCAGATACCAAGAGCAAGTCGATTTTTTGGGTGTTTAGAAACGCTTCTACATCTAAACGGCGTTGTAGAAGTCCGTTTGCGTTCCATACGGCTATTCTTAGGGTATCCATTATTGGGAGATTTTGGTTATCAGGCTAGTGAGTAGGTTGAGCATCATAGTATTTTGTTGCATTAACTGGCTAAACATGATTTCAAATTTGGAAAGGAACTGAGACAGGGAGATGTCATTGCTGTTTTGATTTTGATTTTGAGTGTTGTATGAGTCTGACGTTGTTATGAAATTTTGTTGTCCAGCCACGGCTGCGGCATAGCTAGTTGGAAACCTGTTTGCCCTATATGTGTTTGGTTGAATTGTGGCCGCCTTTAGAGCTTGTGGTGCTTGCATCCTAGGGTTGGCGGTGTTGTTTCCTCTTTTTAACTGAAGTTGTTGGTAGATAGAGCATCCTTTATAGTTTGCTGGGTGGGCTCCATTGCACAATGCACATGTAGCAGGAGTGTCTTTTGGCTTTGTACACGTCAGGGTATTGTAGTTACCACCACATTTTACGCACGCGAATGGTTTTCTGCAGTAATTTTTACTGTGTCCGTATGCTTGACAACGAGTACACTGGATGATATTGGTTTTTTTCCTTGGTGGCTCAACTGTAATTATCATATTTAATAGAAATCTAAGTTCGTATATCTCTTTGTTGTTACTGGCAGTTTCGAGGTCAACAAAGAATAAAGGAAGTGGTGTTTTGACTACCCTGTGTCTTATATTCATTAAATTGCGTACAGTATGTCCTTTCTCTTTCAATTCTTCTTTTATCAACGCGGTATCGACTGTTGGGTGAAGGTTTCTGATTACAACTCTGTATGCCCTTTCTTCTTGAATCTGATAAGTATGAAAAATAATTTTCTCGTCATCAAGATGTCTCACAAGTTTTCGATATGTTTCAGGGTTATTAGTATTTATCTTGACGACGTTGTTTGCTAGTGTTTTTGAGTTGTATTGTTCAGTTTCTAATACTTTTGTCAGATTTGTAATCATTGCGTTATAATTTTCTACTCCGTGTATATATACTGGAGGGGGTTTCTTAACTGCAGCAACTTGTGGTTCGTCTCTAGTTGTTTCCATTACGTTATCTTCGTGTATGTCATTTAATAAACTAAATCTGTTGTTATCGATGATTTGGCTTTGTAATTCGAGGTTATTATCAGGGGAGCGTGAGCATCTTTTCTCTTTTTCATTACTTGCCACTCATGAGAGCTCGTTTGGGGTTGGTCATCGTTTGTTGCGGTCATTTCAGGTGCTGAATGCTGGTTATTAGGATTTTGTGTCGGGCAGTGCACGGGTTGTGGAATATTAGTAGGATAAGATACATATGGAACATATGTTTGGCTTGATAATAATTGTTGCGTAGGAGGATTAGTGTAGGGCGTTAATGGCTGGTTTTGATATAATAAATGATGTTGAGAAATTGGAATTTGTTGTTGAGCAATAGGCATTTGTGGTTGAAACGGAAACATATTTAAAATAAATAAAATAAACTCACTGATTAATGCGGGTCACTGGCATTCGAGTGCATGCATAGATAACACGCGCGTCACAGACACATCCACTCATCTACGAGGCGAGCGGCCGAATCCATTTAAAAATATTAAATGTATTTATTTTTACTTTGGTTCGTTTACACAATTAAAAATATATTAATAAATTATGTATAAAAATAAATAAAATTAAAATATAAAAAATAAAAATGGATACTGCAAGCAGTGTCGAACTCACAACTCTTACACTCTACCACTGAGTTACTGACCTCTTGACGAAATTGCCCTCTTAAATGCAACACTAATTAAACTTATTAGTCTTCAATATTTGACCCCAATTTTAACCCTCTTATCCCCCACGTTGGCAAAAACTTTTTCACAAATGGTTTATTTTAGCATGATAATTAATTTTTAAAACTAATACTTTAAATACAAGAAGAACAATTGAATACATCGCATTGAGAGTGTTTTCTCTGGCGAACAACTAAAAAATTAAAACAAATTACAAAATCCTCTCCACCTATTAGAACGAGCTCTGGAACCTGGGCAAAAAGTAAACAAAAAAAAGCTTGCGTCTTTGCAAAACATCTAGCACAAGTATTCCAATCGTATCGCAGAAAAACCGGCTTGAAGATGAAAATGAATTAACTTCTAAAAGACTCTTTCCAACCGGAACCATCAAAACAACTATTTAAAGCAACTGAGGTTAAAGAGGTTATTACAACCTTACACAGGAAAAAAGCACCGGGATATGACCTACTTCGTCGAAAATTATTCAAAGCTTTGCCCTTCATTGGAATAAAATACCCCACAGAGTTCTTTAACACTATTATGCATATTGGGTGCGTGCTGGTCCAGTGGAAAGTAACTTAAATTATTTAATTCTAAAGCCATATAAACCACCAAATGAATTAAATTTATATCGACCAATCAGTCTACTGCCTATAATATCCAGATGTTCAAAAAGTTGTATCTAAAGAGACTCCTGCCAATAATTGAGACTAATTAATCAATTCCTGGTCACCAATTTGGTTTTAGACAAATGCATGTCACAACTGAACAAATACATCTTGTCGCTCGGAAGATTAATAAAAGCCACAAAAATAAACAATACTGTTCTGCAGCGTTCTTGGACATATCGCAGGCATTTGATAAAGTCTGCCATGTTGGACTGTTATTTAAGTTCCATTTGCTCCCCCCTCTAAATCATTTTATCATCCTCAAATCTTCCAAAACCGACACTTCTTTGTCAAGCTCTAAAATGACTATACCCACTCTACCCACCAATGCATTATTATACTTATTATATTCTGAAGATCTTTCTATTATACCAAACGTCGTAACAGCAACCTTTGCAAATGACACGGCGATCCTAGCCTCTAATAGTGACCCAAAAATAGCTACGCAGTTGCTGCAAACCAACCTAACGGGGATCCAAAACTGTCAAACAATGGAGTATAAATATAAACAAAACCAAGTCTACTCACGTGACTTTTGCTACTGTCGTCCAGTCCATATAAATAACCATCCGCTACCCCGACAGGATGAAGTTAAATACCTAGGATTGCATCTCCACAAGAGATTAACCTAGAGAAAGCACATGTTCACTGCACGTAAACGGTTAGGGCTAATCTTCTTCAAAACATATTGGATGCTAGGATACAACTCCAAACTTACTACTGTAAATAAACTCCTAATATATAAAGTGATAAACTAACCTAGTCTTACGGCATCCAACTCTGGGGAACAACATCCACATCCAACATTGAAATCCTTGAACGATTTTAAGCAAAAATTCTGGTTTGCGCCCAATGCAGTTATACGCAATGATCTTCAAATTACAATTGTCGAAGAGAAAATCAAGCGCTAGACTTAGTGTCCACCCTAATGCTTTGGCAATAAATCTCCAAGAAGAGCCCATAATCAACAGGAGGTTATAAAGACACCTGCCCAATGATTTGCTTACCAGATTTTAAAGTTATTATCATTTAAGTTAATTGTAGTTTTAAGATTTAGTATACAAGTTCTACTTACTTAATGTCACATAAAGGATAAAAATCTACTCAGCAGTCTTCTATATGTCGTTACTACATATCACTTGCTTATTGTACTTTGTACAGGTTGTAAATAAGTAGTTACTTTTTGAAAAAATGCAGCAGTGATGTTTATATGTATTATCAATGAGAAACCGCTTTTAGGAAATCAAAATCTACAAAAAGCTCTTTCAATCGAATTTGCTTTTACAAATCCCTAGCCAACTTGTATAATAAACACGTCTAACTTGCACCTGTGCGAAAAATCACAAACGACGAGATTAAATAAACGATAGAAGAAGTCTACCAACTCATATCATAAATACCAAAGTAAAAATAGTCACGGGCTATAAAAACTACACCACAAACAACATCAGTAGCTGTTTATGTAGAAATAGTCGGTAAACAACGATAAACCCGTCAAGAATGTTCGTGTTCTACATAATAAAAATATTTTAATATCTCAAGGTGCTCCATAGCGTCTGAGTTAAAGGAAAATAAAAATTGTCATGTAGCAAATCAGTAGAGAAAAATGTGTTGTAAGAATATTACAAATACGCTATAAGTTACTGGAAGATTTCTTTCATGCTTAGAAACCTTATCGTTTAGTTCCATGTTTTAATAAGATTGCAAAAAAGCTCTTGCAAATAAGAAATAAAAACTCAAAGGAATAATTTTTTTAAATTTTAGTAACAAGTACTTTTATATTTAGAAATGGGCCATAATTACAACAGCCTCTGCTTAGAAATAAACGTACCGGATTTCATTTTCAACGAAGAAGCCTAAATTAGTAAACTCTTAGATTTATTGTCAAATAAAAATTGATAGTTTTGATTTAAAATAAAGTTTAAATGTTTTAGGTTAAAACTTAGTTGATGGGTTTCAGCAGAAATCAACCGTAAATTTCGTCGAAATATATATTTTTAAAATTCTGCCCGTTACTAACTAAACAAAAAATAAAATTGTACCACCCAACAGAAAATTTCATAATTAAGAAACTATTTAGCAAAATATATCCCTAATTCATTTATTAAAAAATTTTGACTAACTTGGTAACGTATAAAAATGTAAATTTTGAAATTTTGCAGTTGAGTTTTAAATTTTTTCTGTTTGCGATTCTAGGCGAATAGTTCGCGGTTGCTTGCTCTTTATTTTATTATTCGCATTACTGTTGAGGGCTTCTCGCTCTCTGCTTGCAAACATATTTGCGGTTTCATGAATATTTTCGGCCCTATCTGCTGGCTAGCAAAGAATCGTTTATAAATAATTCGCAACATAGATCACCTGTGTCGGCACTTACTTACCAACGGCGTAATGAGTTGAACTCCGGACCGTGATTGGCGTAGGTTCAAGTTCCGCTATATTCAAGCCGTGCCATTTTAGACATAAAACATATGCATGTGATTTGGCTCCAAAATATTTTATAAAACAATTTAAGATTAGAATGTTGTATAACACTCCAATGTTAAATTGTTGGAAGCTTTGCTGCAGGTTCGTTTCCAACGGCGTATTCATTTGATCGACTTAGTCATTCTTTCTTCTAGCGTATTTAAGAACTCGAAATACACATTTGAGTTGAGGGATCAAAAATCGTTTATAGCTAAATTCAGGGCACACAACCGCTATTTTTATTGTCGATCAGGGTATTGTTTTGATGAACGATTTATGAGTTCTTCTCCGTAATTGTAATCTTCCTTTCCACCGTTTGCAAATAATTTTAAAAATGTATGTATTATAAGCTCGTTTAACTATCGCGTCGTTAAAAAGCCTTTTAATTTAACTTGCTTGTTCGTTGTCATTTACCTTTTAAATTTGATTTTAACACTTAGGTTTTTTTTAAGTAAATTTACTTATTTAGTTGCTGTAATATAACATTGGTATCATTTAAAAGCGCGTACTCTTGCGAACATTTTGGTGTACATTTCTTTTTTAGAATAGCATCCGGCGTAGTTTATAAGCACGTCTTTTAGCTTAATTATTATAAGAAAAAAAATGCTTATATCTAGGTAATTTTGGTACGTAATAATATTTATTATTGTAAAATTTGAGTTTAGCAACGGATATCTTAAATTAAATTAAAAATTTGATGTTGATATGACGGATTTTAACACCAAACATTTTTTGTTAAAGCTTAGACACTTGTTCAAAAACCTGCTTAGTACAGTAGTTAGTCATTAAAGTAAAAGGTATTTTACACTCTTAATTATCAATCTCTGTATAATCAGTTATGTTATTTTATAGTTAGATTTTGCAAATTTGAACATTGAAACTTTTCTATACATTACTGATCCCAAAGTTTTTGATTGAACTGCACTGAAGAATATAACTTTTAGTTGGTTTAGCATAACACATTTATAGAAGATGTACTTGAAGGCAAAACATCATTTTATAGAGATGCACATTAAAATAATAACGCTTTCTGCGGCATAGGACTTGTACATTTGCTTACTATAAGACTTAAATGGCGCCTGCTCGATTTATTAATTTATTAAGCAATACTCGTTTACGTAAAAACATATAAAAGTCTCTAAAATGGTCCTTACTGTGTTAAATAAAAAGTTTCAGTCAAATGTTATAAATAATTATTATCGCATAAGATCCACTAACTTTAATAACATATTGTGTTGGAACTAGTAGTAACCCAATAACACTTGAATGCCTCATCTATTATAGGGTTAATGATTTAAGGTTTTTCAATTTTTTCCTGCTTGTATGATTAGTATGTAGATTTTTTCTAATTCCACATGGTTAGAGGCTATTTTCGTTACTATGTCACAATGATGAGTGTCGATAAGATGCTCCCGATATTCATAAAATTGAACGAGCTCGGAGAAATGTTCAAAATGTAAAATATTCCAAACAAGGCGTGGAAGAAGTCGAAAGACAACCGGTATTAAAAACATCTACGAGAAGATTAATCAGTTCACGTATTTGTTTACGAAAAGCTGAATATGCTTTCTTAGTGTTGCCAAAAAGTTCAAGGGCTCGTACGAAACAAAGAAGACTTGAAAAATGCTTTAGCTTTTTTCACAGTTTCTAGCTGGCGTGCATCTTATTTAGTGGTCAAATGTTCTCTTTGAATTCATTTTCAACCGACAAACCACCAAATCATTACCAGAACATTTTTTAAATCTACTGATAGTAGAATTTTGTGGAAAAACAGCTTTGTAAACATAAAGTCAATATAAAAAGTTTTCATTACTTAGCAACTGTGCCTCGATGCCTCGACACCTCGAGACACCGTTAAAGCCAAAACTATCTCCAAACCCAGACAATCCGTCTTCCATATGCGGCTGACTATTGTTGAAGACCTAGCTCATCATTCCGTTTTACCTGAAATATCTGGACAACTTCCATTCTAAGCAACCCATCACATCGAACAAGTCCTAATGTTTAAACCCGCAAGATTTCGTCTGATTGCCAAACCATCTGGACCACTAAACAGTAAAAATGCTTACACAGTTTTAAATGGGAGTTTTTAGACAATCACCCACATTCGTATATATCACTGTTTTAAATAATCAGAATATTACCAGATAATAAAAGGGCTTGAAGAAGAGAAGCTAAAGGTAGCGCTCACTTTATTTCTAAATGATGTAGTGGTGGAAGTGTATGGTGAGAAAATCTAAAAATTTCAATTTGCATTTGGTTACTATGTATTTGTAAAATAGGAAGGATGAGCCTCGTATCTCCAAGCCCAGATTGTCCGTCGTCTACAGGCAGCCAATTGTGGCCTGGCTTTTAACTTCGTTTGGCACTCAAGCCATCTGGAACATCTAGACCATTTCTATTTTTAAGCAATCAACCCCATCAAAGAAGCTCTAACGTCTAAAGAACAAGAAGCAGCTACAACTAACCAAATATGTCTTCCAAATGTGTCTAAGCAACTGTTAAAAATCCTTAATAATGATTTAAGCCAAATTTATTTGTGATAGGAAAGCTTTACTGTTACTTAACAAAAGCGTAAAAACCAAATACATTAAGATTGAAGGACTAGAAGCAAAATTTGGTTTTATCTCGTAAAGCAGAAATTTTGCAGCACGACCACCATTAGTCAATATTATGTATGGCTCTCGTTGCATCTTACAAGAATTTTTCTTTACCGGAACATTTGGAGTTATTCTTAAAGCTCCTGCCTAATTTGTGTTAGTGATAAAGGAGTCCCTGATTTTTCTTATTTATATTTTTCTGTCCTTTGCCATTGATCTTACTTCATCCCACCTTATTCCTCGATTTTCCGCCACTAGTCTGGCTTGTTCTTCCCATCTTTTTGTGGTCGTCCCACTTTATTTCTTCCTTGTGTTCTCGCTTCGTATACTTGCTTTGCTATTCTATCTTCCTTCATTCTATGTAGGTGTCCCAGCCAATTAAGTTGCCTTTCTTCTATTACTTTCTCTATGAGTTTTACCTTCAACTCTTCCACTATTGCTGAGTTTCTTATCTTATTCTCTCTAGCAATCCTTTGGATTTTTCTTAAAAATCTCATCTCAGAGGCCTTGATACGACTTTTATTTTTGTTTGTTAAGATCCAGACTTCGCTTCCATAGGTTAGAGAGGGTTTTATAACTTTTTGGCATACCTTTATCTTAGTTTCTTTTGGTATCTCTTTTTTTCCAAAAAATGAATATCTAAGAGTGTTGTATAGTCTCCCTACTTTTCTTATTCTCTCAAATATTTTTTTTCTATTTTTCCGTTGTTTTGTATTATTGTTCCCATATAGTTATAACTTGTGCCTTGTTCTAGTGTTTGTCCGTTTACTTTTATCTTGAGCTTCTTTTTTTCGTGGGCCATTATCATCGTCTTTGTCTTACTTATATTTATTTCCATGTTTATTCGTTTTAGTTCTTTTTGATATTCGTTTAGATTATGTTGAAGTTTTTCCTCTGATTCGGCCACTATCACAGTATCGTCCACGAATAACATTTCTTGGAGTTGGATTGGTTTCATTTTTCATGTTCTTATTTTCTTACATGTGCATTTTTTTACATTTCCTGATGCCTTTATCTATTATAATTGAGAATAGTAGTGGGCTAAGCACACATCCTTGTTTCAAACCTATATTTGCTGTAAATTCGTCGTTGTGAGTTCTTACTTTGTTTATATTGTTCTTGTATAATACTTTAACTGTTTCTATCATTTCTTCTTCTATTCCCATTTCCCTTGGGCATACCCATACATCATTTTTACTTTCCTTATCCTATAATAAGGAAAGTAATGTAATCGGCGGAAATTTGATCTACCCAGTTTGTCACATTTCTGGACGAATTATAGCCTCAGGACAACAAAAAAGTTGGTTTGGGCCATTGGTTCGCGTGTGTGTGTGTGCGTGCGTGTGTGTGTGTGCGTCCGCGTGCGCGCGCGCGCGTTTGTGTGTGTGTGTCTGTCTGTCTGTCAGTAAACAAGATATCTCGAGAACCGTACAAGCTAGAGACTTGAAGTTTGGTATGCAAGTTACTTGTAGGTAGGGGACGCAGTGCGAAGCTTTTGGTAAAAATCGGCAGAGTCGTTTGATCGCAGGGTCTCAAAAGCGGTCGCAAAGTGGTCGCGAATCTAAACGGTTGAAGATACAAAAAATTTATAAGAATAAAAATGATTTGTTATTATGAGATAAACATGAATTTAAAATAAAAGTTGGTAAAATAGGAACTCGAAAAAAAATTGAAGCTCAGAATTTTAATATACCGGGTGTTCATGAAATGTTTCGGGAAATTTATATTACCGGATAGATCAGACCGAGACGAACAAAAAATTACAATGAAATTTTTTGATCCGAGGTCAAATAAAAAAGTTATAGCCGATTAAAAATTAATTAAACGGACCAATCATAGCGTTCGGAGAGCTACCGGGCTGACTGCGGGAGGTCGGAGGGAGCACGCAGGCGATAATGGGGAAGGCTGTGCGACCGAGCTCGCACGGTTACCTTCAGTGACGTAGCTAAATTTTAAGTACGAGTCAATTATTGTCTTGACTGTTTATTTTAATCAGCTTTCGAGTGTTGGACTCGCGCCTCGTCCTTTTTTAAAATAAGTTCCGGGATGAGAGCAGCGCAGGGCCGAGACGATTGACCCGGTATAATATATAATAATAGGATAAGGAAAGTCGTGTGATGTTCACAACAGATTTTTTCTTATCTTGTCGAAAACTTTCTTCAGGTCTATGAAAACAATATGTATGTCCTTCCTTTCTTTACTAGTTTTCCCCCTACTTGTCTTAATATGAATATTAAGTCTTGTGTGCTTCTTCCTCTTCTAAACCCGTGTTGTGCTTCTCCTATTGTGGCTTCTAATTTTTCTCTTAGTCTGTTTTCAATTGTTCTCGTAAATAAAATAAAAATAAATATATTTTTAAATGTATATTATTACAAATCTAGAAATAAAGTAGACAGAAGCATCTCTTGTTGGTTGGTCATGTTAAAATTATGTTTTTAATGTAATTGATGCAAATAACACACAAAAAATTACAATACGAGAAAAAAATTAATTATAAAATTTTTGATTTTTCTTAACGTCTCTACTTGTCTGATTATTAATGAAGATTATTACCTTATGCTTAGAGAGCTACAATAATTGTTTATTATATAGGATCTGGCAGAATTATCTCACCTTCTTAAATTGAAAGCCGCCCGCAATGTATTGGTAGACGGCGTTCGAGTTGTACATCCTTTGAGCAGCGCAAGGAATGCAATTTAGGCTCCATCACATAGTGGAGTAGTAAACGCTATGCGTTTGTGTTGAAACTTATTTCAAAAATTGTGATTCTGTGATTGTGATGCAGTAGATATGCCATATGCATAATGCTATGGGTATACAGGTTCTAACGGACTAGTCCAGCATTCAAACGGAAATCACTCGGTAGACGTCATAGCGTTGGGACACGACAATATCGCAGTAGTGAGGCAGGTTGTTGTCACATCGACCTAACGTTCCACTGCTAAGCATACTATCGCATTGGAAATATTTGTCCAGAGCGTGCGAAGAGTTCTACTCTGCGATCTCATGTTCCATCCATACAAACTGATGGTGAGTGGCCCAGGAATTTAAAGAATGTGACTGGCACGCTCGATAGATTGCTTACAAGGACATGTTGGCAAACTGATGCTGTTATCCTCAGTAATTTGGCGTCATAAAGCCATGTTTCTTGAGGAAGCAGATAACTGTCACATTTACCCGTTATGTTGCAATGTTACGCAATTTTCTAGAATCCACACTAAATGAATATAAAAATGCACTACTGTGATTCCAACAATATGGTACTACCAAACACGGCGAGAATTTCTTAAGGAACATACGTTTACAGATCTCCTTATCTCATTACATGGTGACATCTCATGGCCGGTTGAGCCACAAAACTTGCAGCCTTGTGATTTCTTTCTGTGGGGACACCTGAAGGCTGAATGTTTTTAACGTAAGCCCTGGACTGAAGAATTAGAGGATGCTATTCCGATCGCAACATCACCAATGGAAATGACTTGGCAAGTAATAAGAAACTTAAAGTTGAGACTACATCAGTGTATCACTTGTGCGGGCAAACATTCGGACGATATCATCTTCAAAGTATTGTTTTGTGTGATGGTACTATAAAACTTTGAATATATTCTATGTAGCTTCTAAGAGGGGAGATCATTCTACCGGACCACGTATATTTAATTGCTACAAATATTTAGACTAATTTTTCAACCCACAAAAACAATTACATTATATTAGTTCTATCGTTACCAAAACACACGTCCGTTTGAAATAACAAATAAAAAGCCCAAAAAATGTACCGAAAAAATATTGTTTACGTGACTTGCACAGCTATTCGGGCAAAATAAGCGGGCCGCGCGAAGAGCCGCTGTTGGCTGCTCCATGTCTTTTTTAAGCACATCTTGGAAATTTATTTTGGTTGCTTTTTAACATTATTTACAGTTTATATTACATAATGTGTTTATAAAGTATTTTGACAGATTTTATTTGACGGGACAGAGATGCGAGATTGAAGCAGATAAATATTTGAAGTTTGGTGGTGGAATTTGGCACGATAAAATAGAGCTTTTGGGTTACAAAAACTAACGAATAAAATATATTATAAAGAAGCGTCAAATATTTTGGGTGTTTGACATTTACGAGTTTAATGATCTCGTTGCTTGTAAAATTTATTCGCTTTGCATTTCGAAAATCAGTTAGGTGTTAATAAATGTTTATGGAAACAAGAATTAATTTTTGTTTTAGAAAAAATAGTAACATAAATCAACTTTTATATAGTAAAAATAGCACAACCAACGGAAGTTACAGATTTATAAAAGACAAACATTTGTATTAACCTTCAAATTTGAATGTCTCTCTTTTGGTAAATTTCAAAATCGTTATTGCAAAATATATTTTGTCTAAATTATAGTATACATTTTTAATATCTTGTATTTTATAACAATAATCCAAAAAAGTAATACTAATAAAGCGCAAAGGTAACAGTTGCTGCTGAGAATGCTATAGTAGCATTATTGTTACAAAGTAAAAGGGCATGAGAAAGATTCATACAGCTAAAACCAGTTCTTTACACACCATGTTTATTGTACTTCCATACATCTCCATGGTTGTTCCTATAAATATTAGAATGAAATATACACTTTAAGCAGTCCTATAGGCGCTTCAAACATAAAAACGTACAATTTTTTTTAATAATATTGGAAAATTATTATAAATCATAAATATTTTCTCGTTGAGGATTTTAATGAGAAGGTGAAAAAGAATATACTAAATGGAAGAGCATAATTAAATCTTAGAGAAAAATAGTAAATAATAGCGGAAAAAGAATGTTAGAATTTTGCAAAGATAATAATCTCCTGGTTGCAAGCTCCTTTTCCAAACATCACACGAGACTCAACAAGTATGGGTAAAAATATTAGTATGCATAATGTGATAACTACAAATAATTATTTGAAAAAATAAATGGTGTACGAAGTAGAGGCGGCTATGAAATAAAAAATAAGAAGTAACCATTACGCAGAATATCCACAACAAAATAAATAAAAACAACGATGGCCAACGTATAAAAGAGAAACCATAAGAATATATAAACTAAGGCACAAACCGATATAGACAAATTGGTAATCATAGCACCAGCAGAATCAGAACCACATAGTGGAATTAGAAACTAAAAAAATTTAAAAAAAATTATTGAATCTATCAAATAGAAATAACAATACATAAGAAACTGTAAAAAGCAAAAACAAAAGGTAAACGAAATAGTTAATAAAGCCAAAAGAAGATCATGTGAGGAACTTAGCAAAATGATAGCAAAGAATAAAATATAAAAAACTCTGGTATGCATCAGTTAGCATCTAAAGCGATCAAATCTTTGACAAATAAAAAAATTTAAAAGGTACGAACTTAGCGGAGTATAGCAATAATGTTGTCAATACATAAAAAGGAAGATATATGTATACTATGCGTAACTGCCAAATTTTAAGAAGGAATATTAGGATTAAAATTTAGAAGAATTACAAGGTGGTTTCCAAACTACAGTGTGAACAATCATATGTTTACATTGTATTACAATTATCTGAGTAAGCATATACTAAGTAAAAACAAAGAACCGTTTTTATATTTTATTGATTTTATGCAAAACATTCGATACCATTTAGGTAAGTACTCTATGAAATTGTTTTGAATGAAAAGGTATTTACGTCGACTTATCAAAAATAATTAGAAATTTGAATGTACAAATAGTCAATAGACTGAAAACCGGCAATATGATTTTGAATTTGTTTACATCACAAAGGGTGCGAAACAAGGAAAAATCTGGACCCCGCTATTATTGATATGAGTAATGGACGAAATAATTAAAGCACTTTAACAAAGAATGAAGAAACCCGTTACTGTATACAAAAACATACAACATGTGAGCATGGGATTACATGCATTTGCAGATGATATTGCATTATGTGTTAATAAGAAAGATCATCTATACGCTGACTTAGACATATGAAAGAAATTATTAAATAGTTACAAACTTAACATTAACGTAGATAAAATAAAAATAGACATAATAACTAACAAAGATATAACAACAAATATTAAATTTGAAAATAGAACTGTAGTACAACTACACCACAAATATCTAACAGTAAGCACTGTCACCAATGTACAAGGAAAAATAGAGAATTAATTAAACAAGACAGTAGCTGCGCTTAAGATACATCAAAGACTATAAAAAGAGTAAATAACGGAGTAACCAGACAATCTGTATACCTATATATGGAAGTAAAAATTAGTTATTCACAAAGAGTCACAAACAGAGGCTGAAGGCACTTGAAATAAAATAAGTGTCAAAGAAAAAAACAGAATGAGAAATGAGGACACATAAGAGGAACTTCAATTGAAAGCATTACTAGAAACATTAGAATAAAAAAAAAACTAAGATAGTTTGGATATCTTATTAGACTGGACAATTAAGCTAGGAAAATATGAGAAGATAAAGCCGTAGATAAAAATAAAGAGAAAAGATCAAAAGGATAGAAGATGCGAGCGTTCGAGCAACACTACAAGAAAAGGAAATGGAATGGTACGGGGCATCAAAAGTGGTAATAGGCAGAAAAGTACTAATAAACTGAAATAACTTCGACGTCTTCGGGTACAACAGGACCGGACTATATGTATGTAAGTATGTATGCATACATGCATATTTTCTGGCTTAATCAAAGGATGCTAAAACATATTGCAATGAAGTAAAAACCTATGCTGATTAAAATGAAAAAGCTTTGCCAATAAGACCTCTTATATGAAATGACCTAAAAAAGTGTTTTACATATTTTTTAAAAATAATCTTCAATTTGCTCAATAAAGTTATCGATATTTACAAATTAGATCACATTACTCATGCTGTAATTTTGTTCCATGCTTCTATTAACTCATTATTGTTAATAAATACTTAATTCAGGTAAATAATGTAATATATAGGGAGATAGCATTAAATGTGCCATTTAACTGTTTGTTACTCGCGTTAGTCTTAATTAATCCTGGTTGTAAAAGACAACCACTATAATTTTTTTTTTTGGCTGGCCAGAACAGTTCTGTTTTATGTAACTTTGGTAGTATATCAAAATAGTACAGAGTTGAGAAACTGTCCGCAAGATTCCCACTTTGAGATTTTTGTGGAAGATCTTATGGACTTTTGATGTTTAGATATCTAGTATATGTAGAATATTCTAAACCTACTTCATATACCATCAATTCGCCTAAATAACAAGAACTTTAAACTACATTCCCATTTATACAGTGGTTCTTTAAACTCGTATTGCTATAAACAATAGCAATGAACGCAGACATTTTTTACACAAGTGCAATCATGTTATTGCATAATAGCTAAACCAAAATAACATCATTCTCAATCTCCTGTCGATCCTGGTTAACCTAATAATATAATGCTGATAGCTACTTGGAATGCACATAGTATTATGTGCAACACAAATAACACAAATGGTACTGCATATGTGTAACCTGCAGTAACAGTCAATTCAATATATTCCAAACTGAAGCATTCCAGGCTGCTAATGTTGAAGTTAACGCATTTCCGAGGTCATTTAAATATGTTGTTTACTCCCCTCTTAGACAAATATGCTGTAGACGAGTACATTGAATAATTTTGTACTCCAGAAAACAGATTTATTGTTAGAAGATATTGGAATTACAAACAAATCTACTAGAAAAACCCTTTAGGTCAATTATGACAGATACTCCTGACACACAGCACTGGGAAATCGACATATTGATTGAGATTTGAAGAAGCTTTCTCATTTTTTTGCATCTTTCTCATATATTTGCCTGTAATAACCACAAATTTGATTCTGATTAAACGAAATAGTAATCTCTTAACGGATAAGTAATATTAAATTTAACTGCTAAGTCTAGAGTTTGTGCATATGACAACCTAACGACGTACATCAAATAATTCAGCATCTTGTTACTTTCACCCAAGGAACTGCTTGGGAAGCCGTACCTACCGTAAACAAACACGTTCACCATGCAAACAACATACCTTTTTATATAATGGAATTAATCGTCGACAAAAGAGCTCGAAATACATGGCAAAAAATCTGTAATGCTGCTGACTGTTACAAAAAAATCTGATAAAATTTTGGCTATATATAACAACTAAAAATTTGATGCTTCTGCTGAACTACTTAACCACTGTATTTAAATGATTTCAATCAAACACCGAAGGTGAATCTATCGAAGGATATTTAGATCCTTTAAACTTAGATTATGATTATATAACCTCTCAGGTTCTGAAGAGATTTCCAAAAAATATCGTACTGTTATTGGCAACTATATGTAACCACATGTTAAACCTGTCGTATTACCCCTCTGATCGAAATCTGTGCAGATAGTAATAATCTCCAAACCTGCAAGAGGATCTGATACAGTAACTTCCTATGGGCCAATTGGCGTGCTGCCCTTTTTCATAAAAATCTTAGAGACATTATTCCTTAAAAGCCTCTTTGATTTGGATTTCGTAATAGATAATCTACAAATCAACAGGTATGTAGGATCATTAATCACATGTAGAGAAGCTTTCAAGAAATACTGCATACCTGCTTTTACATGTTGCTCAGGCGTTTTATAAAGCACATAGAAATACTTTGCCAGTCTTACCTTTCTGGTAAATATTTCAGAGTCAAATATTACAATAAACTCTATAGTTATTATTTTGTCAAATTCGATATCCCACAAGGTAGTATCTGTAGACGCCTCCTTTACCTAATTTGTACTGCTGACTTACTAAAAGGTGGGACCACCATTATCGGTATTTTTTCAGAAGATACTGCCATTATATCTACACACGATAATTATCTACTGGCCGAGGAAAATCTGTAAAGCCTTACTATATGAAGCATAAAAGTCAATCCGAATTTACCCAATCTTAGTTGTGTCCACCAGTCACATTAAGTAACACTTCAGTCTCTGTTGAAATAGAAACAAGCTACTTAGGTTTGCAAATAGATCAACGTTTAACGTAGAAAAAACATCGCCTAACCACACGTCAACAGTTGAAGCCAAAGTTTCGCCTTATTTTACAAAATTATACTGAAAGCAATATGGACATAGAGAATACAATTATGGGGATGCGATAAACCTACTATAATAAAAACCATGTAAAAATTTTATTCCAAACCAAATTTGCACGAGGATCTCATCAATCCTTGTGTTGTTGAGGAAATCCTTCCATTTGCACAGACATAACCACGATAGACCTTATAATCATGACCTAGTCCACCAATTAGCCACCGATTTCACTCTAACTAGGAGATAAAATAAAACCTTGCCCAGAATCATGAGAGCTTCTGAAAGTAAAGATACTAGGTGTTTTTTCCTAATATTGCCTATTTCTTTTTATATTTATCTAATAATAAGTAAGAGTAAATTGTAAATTTACAGTAAAATACAAAAATTCCCACCTGTCACATTGAAAAGTGAGCTGATGTTTAAAATTGTAAAAGATTGCGCCATACATTTTTAGTTTTGCCCTGTACTAAAGAAAATCCATTACATTACTTTATGTAAATTTCATAAGTAGAAATTCATGTACATCAAATTCGGTTCACAGTTAGCTTTAGATTTCATAGTTGTTTTGCATAACGAAAATGTCGACTAAAAAGGTAACGTACAGTATATAGCAGTTTGTCAAGAGATAATAGCGGAAATTAATTGAAACTGACGAATTGTGAAATTTTAGGGGAGATAAAGGCAATTTCCTTTTTTAGATTCTCCATTCAATGTCCTCTAATAAAAGAAACATTACAAACCTTATATTTAGTTTTTTGGGGATATATTAAAAGTTTTAATAAACTCGCACATTTTCTTTGCTGCAATTGTAGTTTAAGGTTAATTGGCAATTTTACGAGCGGCATCTCTACTCTTTTTCCAGCAGAATAGCGTAAAGAATTAACCCTCTGTTTCAAAGGAGCAACCCCGAGTTCGATTTTTACGAATCTGCGAGCAGTGTAAGATTCTTGAAGGAAATATATTGGGCGGAGTGGAGTGTAAAAAGCCTACTAGTAGCTTGTACCTTACTGTAAGATTTATTATTATAGTTGTAAATGAATTTCGAGAACTAAATTTTATTTATCAATTTGAATCGCGTCTTTATGCAACATAATAATTGCAACAAATAGGAAACTAAATTTTTTAATAATAAAGCAAATAATTAGGTATTAATTAATTGAATCGCCGGCTATTGCTTTTTAGCAGGTCTAACGTTAACATTGTAAATGGGGGCTTAGCTTTAAAGTTAATACACAAGCACGCTGGCTTTGGTAGAAATGTCGCACTGTCAGTTCCTTAATACCAAACAAACTTGGCGAATAGGAAAGTTCTGCATAGGGTCGCTCTAAATAAGCTCATTGCCAAGCACTACAAGTAATGTTAAATTGAGCCAAAAAGCTCTCCTTAATAACTATTGGAAATAGAACCAACTGTAATTACATATTTGCAAAAAGCGTCAAGAAATAGACTTAATTTTTTTAGAACATTTAATTGTTGAAAAATAATTTTTACTAAAAACAATTAAAGTAGCATATATTGAACTATGCCTTTAAGTCAATAATAATATTTAATCTAATATAGCCTACACAAAACAATAATTGTAAGTGATGGAAAACTAATCTCCATTTTGTTATGTCCTGGTTCTTAAAATTTTCCCTGAACTATAATTAAATCTAGGATTAATTAGGTTATATTTGCAAGAAATAATATAATATGAAGACTCAGCTTTATTGGAAGGCTCGGTACTCTGCCCACTAGCTACAGAAAAATGAATTAAAAACTTTGTTTCCAGTAGACTCAGTTACTTCCCTTGAATGTTGAAACAAGATTGAATCATGGAAGTAGTCAGCGCACAGTTGATGCTTCTGATATTCGAAAACTAAAATGTTTAAACAAATGTACAAATATAAAAATAAATGGGAATAAAATATGCCACAGTGTAAAAAGTAGAAACCCGAGATACAAAAAAAATAATAAAAAAGTAAGAATAACTAGAGGAATAAACCAGAAAAAGTCTGTGGTGTTTCAAAAATAATTATTTTATTTAGGTGTCGCAACTATTTTGGTCTATAGTGCTTTTCTATAATTCTACCCAATTGTACTATTCCCATATTGACTTTTTAAATACAAAATTGTTTTTTATTTGGTTAAATATTTATTAAAATTTTTATTAACCAATTAATTAAAATTTCTATGATTGTAGCAGTCGATAGTTAAATCTGCTGTTCAGTTTTCTAAAAAAAAGTTATTTTTATTAATGGAAAAATGTACCAAAAAATAAGCTAACGAAGTACTAAAGATAATCGAGCACAAACAGATATTTTAAAGAAGTGTTTAAAGAGATCTATACAAAACATAAGGCTTTTAGAAGAAGACTAGAGCTGCAACATAATTTGTACGCGTTTATTTGTTCAAATTTTAGAAGAGCATAACTATACAATTAGTCAAAATTGTAGGTAGAGAAGAGTTAAACAATTTTTGAAAAGTGCCCATTCCTTTCAAGGTCGTCAGTTTAATGACTGGTTTGTCGCAGCGTTCCATGGTTTGTGGTTTTAAAGTCTTGTTTTTCATTTTTACGTAACTACTACTTCCCTAGTCTGTTATTAATTGCTTAATATATTGTAGGCGTGGTCTTCTTCTTGGGTTTTCCGGATATTTCTCCTTCTATTATAATTTTTTCGGTCCTCTTCTCATTATATGGCCTATCGTTGGCATACGTCGTTTCTTTAAGTAACTCCAAATTTTTCGTTTTTCTCGAATTGTTCTTAGTACTTCTTCGTCTGTTTTTTTGCGTCGATGAGATCTTCAATATTCTTCGATAGCACCACATCTCAAAGGTTTTAGTTTCTTGTCTGATTTTCCTAAAGTCCATGATTCGTAGCCATACAATGCTAAGCTCCATATGTACGTTTTTGTAAATTGTTTTCTGGTATCTATTAGGCCATTTAGTAATTATTTCTTCTCGTAGAAAGCCTAAGTATTTGAATTCACTCACAGCCTTTACTGTCTTCCCATTTATGTAGATATTATCCATCTTTTGATTTTTTTTTGAGCATTTCATTACTTTTGTCTTAGTTTTGTTTAGCTTAATGATTAAGTGCCCATTAAGTCCACAAAAATGAGCACCAGAAATATAGTATTCTTTCTTTGATTTGAATAAAATCGACACTGTCAAATACTCAAAAGTCGTATCGCTTTCAAATATGCATAAAAAAAAATATATATATAGCAAAACGACAATTTTTGTCACATCTAGTAAAACCCTGTCTAAATGTAGATATCCAGTTTTATTTAACAGAAATATAGATGTTTGGTTTATTTTGTTTGCTAACTAAAGACGCGATGGATGTAGGACACTTAGTTCTTTTTATTAAAGCTGAAAAATTTTAGTAAACATCTAAATGTTGCCTTTAGCAAACACTTGAACTAAGCAATAAAAACTGAAAATCAAAAGGCTACATAATTGTATTAACATTTTTAAAGTTTGCGTTTCAAATCAATGGCTAAATTACTATTTAGATATAAAGATGTGCTAATCTATTAGTCTTAATTATATTGATCTTCATTGGCACTAGAATTATTTGGCAATAAGTAGTTTAAATATTCGCTTATCATACATAAAACTATAAATTACTACAAATATTATGCAGATATTATTAGAAACGTTCATAGAATAAACTTAATCAATAATATTTATGTGTAAGGTTGGGGTAGTGGGTAATCTCCTGCGATTCCGCTACAAAACGATCTACTTCAGGGACGCTCAAGTAGCTTTTGATTTCTTTCATCACCTACTGAAAGCATCACTTACATAAACTAACCATTTGATTTTGTCATTTGTCCCTCTTCTCATACAATGTACATTACGACTAAAATTTTCCCCATGATTATTTTGAACAAACAAAAATCTTTAGTCCCTAGGAACCCTTCACTAACCAATTATAACTGCATCTGATTCATGAAAAGAGTAAATTGTCAAAGATCACTGAGAATACATACACATGAACATCTAAAATACTTACTTATTTTAAATACAAATTTTATTATTATTAATTAGATACAAATATTACACCTAAACTGAATAATAACACGAATATTAAAATAATCTAAATTTAGCCCCACAAGCAATTAAAATAAAAAATGCATTGCAGAGATTTATAATCACAATGTCAATGCAATAAAATATACTTAATTATTTAAAAACTTGTTTTTTGGTCTGCCTCTACTTCTTATTCCTCGTATTCAACTGGACTTTCTTAAGGCTTTTTTTAATCTGCCCAAAACACCCTTAATTTCTTTCTTGTCTTTGTTGCAATGGTCAAATTATCCGCCTAAGTTATACACTTATATATTTTTTTTTATTTATCAACGAACTTAAAAAGTTCGTTACTGAATTCTATATGTCTGTCGGTCTGTCTGTCGCTGTCACAAAATTATGGATTTTTAAATTTTTAAAATGGATTCTTATAGGAAATTTTACGCTGTTTTCAAAATCGAAATCAAAAGTTTCTATCTCGAATAGTTTTCGAGATATTCGACTTCGAATTTCGGGAAAATTTCGACATTGCGATTTTATGAGTAATTCTTAAAGAAATTTTTACGCTGATTTCAATAAGGGAGCATTGGCTAACATTCTCAGTGTTTTGGATTGCATGCGTTGGATTATGTTTACGTTTGACTTGCAGGAGCATCCCCACAGCTCGATGCCATAGGTCCAGATAGGTTTAATTATTATTTTATAAAGTAGAATCTTATTTTCTAAAGATAGACACGATTTCCTACCAAGTGACCAGTACATTTTTTTAAGTCGTAGATCAACTTCCTTTCGTTTCTTTAATATATGCGGTTTCCACGTGAGTCTTTTGTCTAAATGAAGGCCCAGGTAGCGGGCTTCATTTGATTGAGGAATTGCTATATTATTTAGATGCACTGGCGGGCATTCCAAGCGATTTAGGGTAAAATTTATCTGGGTGCATTTGGCTTCGTTCACTTGGATTCTCCATTTGTTTAACCAGGTTTTTAAGAGGGACAGATGATGTTGCAAGTTTAAGGAAGCTGTTTCAGGATTGGTATGATGGGAGAGAAGGACTGTATCGTCAGCGAAGGTGCTTATAGTTGTAGCTACTGTTGTAGGTATGTCTGCCGTGTACAATGTATATAGAAGAGGTCCAAGAACGCTCCCTTGTGGTACTCCGGAGTTGATTGAATGAATTGCAGAATATTCTTGACCATACTTTATCTGGAAGTGTCGATTTGATAAATAGGATTTTTATAAGTAAATAATATTCACTTGGAAGGTGTAATTTGAGTTTATATAAGAGTCCCTTATGCCATACTTTATCGAACGCCTGTTGTATATCAATAAATACTGCTGGACAGTAAGATTTAGAGTCCAGTGCTGTGTTAATCATATTTACGACGCGATGACATTGCTGAATGGTAGAGTGATACTTTCTGAACCCAAACTGGTGGTCCGGGATGCAGTTTTCCAATATATCTGTTTCATGTATTCTCCTGACTAAAAGTTATTCTAACAGTTTATAAACTTGGGGCAGTAAGCTTATTGGACGGTAAGATGTAATTTCCTCAACAGGTTTACCTGGTTTTGGTATGAGAATTATCTGTGCCAATTTAAATGGTAACAGCCAATAATGGAGACGTAAGATAGAATTGAAAAGGTACCTTAGAAACACCAGACCGACTCTAGGTAATTCAGCAAGCACTTTACAGGATTTTACTATTATCACTCAGCACACGTCTTTACGGTATGAAAGTCAAACGCGGACTACACTTATATTTGTGGTAATATATTGTGCTACTATGCTGCTATTTAATGCTATTTTTTACTTTTTAGACTACTTTATCTTTACTGTTGAATCTACAAAGTGGTATTACTTTTAAATCTGCTGTTGTTTGAAACAGTTTATTTCTGTTAACATAGACATATCACAGACATGCCTCAAATCAATATATATCACGTGTATCTGCAGATTATCCTCTAAGCTAATAGTAATTGGTTTATGATAGTGATTTTATTTATGACTGACCGATTTATTGTTTCTGAATCAACATTTATAATCCCCAATAATTTCATCCAGTACTGTTTTTATCCTATCTTTTAAAACGTTATGTCGTTTTTCTTGTGTATTGGAGAATATTCGGCTTGGGCGAAAATTTCTGGTACCTTCTCTATTTTCAAAATCTCCAATGTTAGTTTATGTAGCCTCCTTAATAATATTCCTACTTCCGTTTGCAACAGCTATGCCACTAGCCCATTTATCCCTAAATTTTCATTATTTATGTGTTATATTATTGCTTCCATTTCTTCTAAACTTGGCCTCTTTTCGGCAATATATTGTTTATTTTTTGCTGCAATAATTTCTTTTTTGCTTTGTCTCACTGTTGATATTCTTTCATTTTGATTTAAAATTCTTCAAAATGCTGACCCTAAGATCCTTGCAAATTCTCCTGCCATACTATTATCCTTGTCTTTACAAAATATAGGTCTTTCTTTAACCCCATTTCTTCTCTCTTAGTTTCATACAGTTCTTTCTGTATAATCTTCTTTAACTTCTACAATTATCTTTCGCCCCCTCTCCTTCTGATCTGGTTATATTTTAATTTCATTTTCTGAGTATTTTTTCTAGAATTATTATTCTTAAATCATTTTGTCTTTCGATTATATGGAGAATAATATTCTTCGTTCCGCCATTAAATGTGTGGTTTTTTATTTTTTTTCATTTGATATCTCCAATTCTTTTAGTATGGCTTCTTCTATCTTGTTGCACCTTTATGTTTTATCTTGAATAGGTCTTTTGTCAATTCTGTATTATTATATCAATTTTAAATTCCCTCATTTATTGCTATTAAACTTTAGATCCCCATCCCTATTTTATCGGCCTATTAGATTTTACCAATTCTATTCTTAATCCGACCATAAAGCGGTACTCCTATAATTTCGTATACTTTTGATAAATATCGCCCGGCTTATGTTTCTTTATGTATTTTTTTATGATAAAAATAGGTAGATACTATTCTTAGACTTTCATTTGTGGCAAATTAGATGAATCCTTTTGTCATTTCTGTTACTTTTAAATAATGTCTTCTCTGATTAGTTCGCATAACAATGTTTTCCTATAAAAACATTAAAATCGCCAATGTCGATTTTTCTTTAATAATGCATCTCATAATCCCTCATAATGTTTATTTTTTGTTTCGTTATCTTTCACTTACAAAGAATGTTCAGATTTATAAGATTACCTTTAATTTTAATATTGCTTTCTTGTCTGTCACTGATCTAAGATTCAAGTAATCCAAATAATCTTTGCTTACTTACATTGCTGATAAACATATAGTCTTCTACCATTTTTATATATTTATTCATTCCTATCACTAAATTTTTAGAGTTTCTTTCACAAGGTTTTGCCTTTTCATTGCGGTGATACAACGTAGATTTATCCTGTTTTCTTATTTTTATTCTTCTTAGCATGCTGTTTGACCCCCTTTCTCCATATTTGTATAGAATTTATGTTTTCTGTTTTTTTTTTGGATCTGTTCTGCATAATATAATCTTTTGTATTTTTATAACTATCTGTATAAATAGTTATTTAGTTACTCTTATTATTATTTTTTATAATTTAAAAATTCTTTTTCTATTTATATAATGTTGTTAAAACGTTTTCTTACTCTTAGTTTTTGATTCATAAAAACATCGAGAGCATGACAGACACGAGGTAAAGGCCTCAGCCTGCCATACTAGCGCACGGCCAGGTTAGGTTCGACTCTTATGTCAAAAGCAACGGAAAAACATCAAATGCTCTTCGGCCGTCATATAAACGCCTTTGGTGGTCGCAAGGTACATTCCCTTTCTTCTAACGGCTTAGACTAGCCACCTGCTCAGGGTACGCCCAACATGCCTCATAGTTCTACACAAAATAAAACAGGCTAATAGCCTATATATAAAAGTGTAAGAATAAAGACATCATAGATGTTATCTCTTCCTCCTAGCTTCTTTGACGTCATGTCGTTGTCGTTATTTTAATATTGTATTCTATATATTTTTCATGGGTAGCTGGTAGACACTCCTATACGATCCCGGTATAGGATAGGTCTGCTTCAGGAGAGCGATCCTGCCCACGCGAGCCTCGACTCTCTTTACACCTCCTAAATACCGAGAGAGAGCTGAGTCTTAAAATCCCAATCCTTACCCAAAACCAAATGCATCCCTCCTACATATATCCTATCCAACTCGCCAACCCGCTCGGCAAGCGTGGCGTTTTAATTGCCAAATTCCTTCATATTTTATTCTATGCTAAATGTCGAAATTCAAAAAATATAAACCCCAGGTGGGTAGAGTGTGTAACTGAGACTCCCACTCTGATCAAGTATCAGACCGCCTCATTTCGGATTCTGGGGGAGGCAGAAAATCGACAAGAAATACATCAAACAAGACATTTCGAGTAACAACATACAATGTACGTACAATGAGATTGGACGAACATCAAACCAGATTAGAACAAGAGTTGGATGCCATCAAGTGAGATATCCTCGGTCTATCCGAAACCAGACTAAAGGGTGAAAAAGCAACGACACTCAAAACAGGCCATGTGCTATATCAGTATAATAAGGAAGAACAATCACACCTAGGGGGGTGGCAATTATAATAAATAAACGTATAAAACATCTCGTAACAAAAATGCAACCCATATCTGACCGTGTTATCTATATAACGCTTGAACTTAGTAAAAGATATTCCTTACAAATAATCCAAGTATATGCACCAACCAGTAGATCTGAAGAAAGCGAAGCTGAACAATTCTATGAAGACATTACAAGTGCAATCCACCACGAAAAACCCAATATGTAATAGTATTGGGTGATTTCAACTCTAAAGTAGGGAAAAATGAGGATGACAATCTTCAAAACATCGGAAAATACGGACTGGGATCCAGAAATGAAAGGGGAGAGATGCTTCTAAACTTTTTACAGCAAGAAAAATTATTCTGTCTCAATACATTTTACAAAAAACCACCCCAAAGAAAGTGGACCTGGAAAAGCGCTGATGGACATACGAAAAATGAGATCGATTATATACTATCAAACCGTAGAGATATCTGCACCGATGTTTCCGTTCTGAACAAGTTTGACACGGGAAGTGATCACAGGATGGTGAGGGGAACCCTTAAAATCGATATCAAAGTCGAAAGGAAAAAACTAATTCAAAAACTATACCTATTTCCTACAATACAATATCTAGATAAACATCAACATGAATATGCAGAGCTTATCAAATACAAATTGCCGCCCACCCAAAAACTAAACAATTTAGAAATAAACGAATTAACAAAAACAATCACATTTACTGTTCAAACAGCGGCAAAAAAGATATGCACACAAAAAAGACAAAAAACAAGTAAACTCGAAGAAGAAACACTGCAAATGATAGAACACAGAAAGGAGTTAAATCGAGAAACTGAAGAATATAAGCAACTAAATAAGGACATAAACAAACATATACGTAAATACCTAAGAGCATACAAAAATGATTCAATCAGTGATTGAAGATAATGCAAACATGAAAGTCCTGAGATCGAAAATGGCCAGAGGAAGAGCGAAAATATATAAAATGAAAAACTCCGAAGGAACAGTGGTGAGAAATAAACAAGATATAATCGAGTCCGTCGAAAACTTCTACAAATCCTTATATAACACTTATTCACAAGAAAAATACCAACAACAACATATTATGAATGTAGGATCTGAAGAAATTCCCGAAATTAACAACGGGGAACTCAAAGCAGCCTTGCGGCAAATGAAAAATGGGAAATCACCAGGGGAAGACCGCATTACCATCGAAATGCTGAAAATGGGCGGCGAGCCTTTACTACAATCAGTCCGCACTCTGTTAAACAAATGTCTCTATGAAGCGAAGATTCCAACTGCTTGGCAATGTGCGGAAGTCATCTTACTATTTAAGAAGGGCGATAGCGGAGACTTGGAGAACTACCGCCCCATTAGCCTCCTATCACATCTCTACAAACTGCTGACCAAGATTGTTACAAACCGCCTAACAACTAAATTGGATTTTTACCAGCCGGTAGAGCAGGCGGGCTTCCGAAGAAACTATGGCACTAATAATCACCTACAAACGCTCAGATCCCTCATCGAAAAACCACAGAATACAACATGCCCATCTATCTTGTATTTATAGACTTCTATAAGGCATTTGATTTCATTGAAATTCCGGCAATCTTAAAATCACTGGACAACGCCCGAATAGACACAAGGTATTCAGACCTACTGAAATATATATACGAAAATTCCACCATAAAAGTAAAAATTAATGATGAACTAACAACCAATCAAATTAAAGTCAAGAGAGGCGTGCGCCAGGGCGATACTATTTCGCCAAAACTGTTTACTCTCGTCTTGGAGGATATATTCAAAAACCTTGAATGGAAGCGAAAGGGACTAAATGTAGATGGAACATACCTAAGCAATCTTCGATTTGCGGACGATCTTCTCCTAATTAGCGACGACCTAGAACAACTCAAAGACATGCTAAATGAGGTCCTCAAAACATCAGAACACGTAGGCCTGAAAATGAATCTCCAAAAAACGAAAGTAATGTGCCCAGTCGAAGAGAGTATTAACGTAGGCAACAACAATCTTGAGGTAGTCAAGGAATACATATGCTTGGGGAACAAATTCAGGATCGGGAAAGAAAATCAGACCGCAGAAATCTCACGCCGGATAAGCCAGAGTTGGGCTGCCTTTGGAAAACTCAGTCATATAATGAAAAACACCGATATACCAACTAACCTGAAGAGAAAGGTTTACGACACCTGTGTGCTTCCAGTTGCAACATTTGGCCTGGAGACAATGACATTGACGAGAAAAAGTATGGTAAGACTTAGAACTACTCAAAGGGCTATGGAGAGAGCTATGATCGGCGTCAGTCTCAGAGAAAGAATCAATCACGAAGAGATCAGAAGGAGAACCAAGGTGACGGATATAATCTCAAGAATACTAAAAATGAAATGGAAATGGGCTGGACACGTGGCACGGCAGGAGCCAAACCGATGGGACACAAAGATAATCCAATGGAGACCAAGACTTACAACGCGGAGCAGGGGAAGGCCACAGAAAAGATGGACGGATGACATCAAACAAACGGCCGGTAAAAACTGGATTCAAACCGCAAGAGACAGAGACGCATGGAACAAACTTGAAGAGGCCTTTATTCAACAGTGGATAATAAGAGGCTGATGATGATGATGATGATGATATATTTTTCTGTTATTTGTAATTATTTGTCTAATAAGATAACCCTATTTTTTAGTTTTTTATTTTTTTACTCTTAATTTCACATTTTTTATAGCTTTTTACTTTTTGTTTCATTTACTTTTTGTAGTAAATACGTTGTATCTTTCAATTCTTCCATACTAATCGATTTTTCTTTTTTGATGGCTTTCGGCTACATGCCACTCATCTCTTTTCTCTTTTCTTTTATATTCTCTGTAGTTGATATATTACTATCGTAGTTTAAGACTATGTTTATTACATTGCAGACTTGCCCTTAAATTTAGACAAACCCAGGTAATGCTTATTAATAGCGGAAAAAAACATTTAACCTCATATATTAAATTGTTTTGAATCAGTTATATTATCCTTACTCAACTTATTGTTTTAACTTTTTATTCTTCTTTTAGTAACCAATTAACACTTACCTTTAAACACTAAACTTCAAATAATTTTTACTACTTACTATAGGCTCTTACTATTTATAAATCTGATACGAAACGACCATGATTAGTTACACATTTCAAACTACATATGGTAAGAACAAAAATGCATGTACAAAAGTACAAACACTCAAAATGTTAAATAATTAAAAAATAATATAACAATTCTAAAACACGACTTAAATCTGTATACAAAAGCAATAATAAAGATAAATTTGATTATAGTAAATAAAGTTAGCAGTGTGATTTAAGCATCCTAATTACAATCAGGGTCAATCATAGATGTATAGATAGATAGGTGTAAGAAGACACAATAATAAAATAACATTAATAAATTACTGAAAAAATATACGATAGAAAATAAATAAAACATTAATAAATCAAGGTACAAAATCAATAAAACACAAAACGCCACGCGTGAAAGTACAGGCTGCGAACTGAGAAGTTAAGGCTCTCATATGTTCGCTCTCTCTTCCCGATCGTCGCACACCATCTCTAATGCGGAGCGATGCGATAACTACCGCGCCTTATACCACCACCATTATTACCTTTTTTTCGAAGCGAACGCAAGCTCTTAATTATTTTTAGTGACTGAGTAGGCTACTCGCCAGGCATTGGAGAGCTCCGGGAATAAACCTGATTCCGTCTGCACCGCAGCCCGCGGCTCAACCGCGTGAGTACTCTGGCAATAAAAAAAATACTAAAAGCAGTAATATCTACGTCATAAGAATCAAAAATCAATGACGAAAAAATCGTAGAAGAGGTCGATCTTGTCGGAAAAAACCTAAAAAAAAACAAATGAGCAGGACCAGATAGTATATCAGTAGAAATGTTACAGAAAGGAGAAATTTTCTTAAAAAGGTTATTGTGCCAAATATATGAGACACGGCAAAAATCCAAAAAGGGTCGTTGAAACCATTCCAATATATGAAAATAAAATAAAATAACCACATATTCCTGAATATAATATTCAATAAAGTTTACTTTTATAAAATCTGCGAACAGGCAACTTTCAACTTTTATTTAAGAGAGCAATGAATATAATATATATAATTGAACTATATATAACTTTTATTAAGTACGAAAAGTTTATATTACGGGCAGTACTAACATATGGTTAATTATAATATAAATAAACATATACAAACAATCACAACCGTACCTCAATATTTTTAAAAATTCACCATTACTACTCATTAACAGTTGCGTACCTCAGAGGGACACTATCTCAACAAAACTATTTATAATATCACTTAAAGAAGCGCCCACTCAGTTAAATGGGTTTAGTAAAAGAATTAAAACAACTGCAATCAATGACATCCGAATTTGATGACATTTTTCAAGCAATAGAACAAGAAATATAGGTACCCAGAAACAGAAATTATGACTAACACCAACAATGACTTAAATATTAAGTCGAGTAAAAAAGTGTTGAACTTATTAATGACTATATCTATTTGAGACAAAAACAGCAACATAAAAGAAAAAACTTCATTAAATTTTTAAATCCCATATATTGAACAACTTAAAGCGTGAAATGTACAACCAGTACATTCTGCTTACTTTTACATATATAGAAAAAACTTGAAGCTACAAGAGCAGTAATATAAGGGAAACGACAAAAACTCAAAGAGTACATGAATAAATTATACTAACTATTATATTTTCTGATGGAGTAAGAAACTCTGCCATAAAGCATCAAACAAGTTATTAACAAATGACAATAGATGGGCAAAATATCTACAAAATATATATATTGGTGATCAGCAAACCCAAAAACCCTTATATAGACAGTTTAAACTAGGAAAACAAACAAATTTGAGGTAATTTTCTAAAATCACTCCATTCACAGAATTATGCCCCGCAAGTGCATCAAGGCACTTTCTATTCATGATCAACACCCCAAAAACCCCCGAGTAACGGGAATGAGCTTATTTTGGCAAATATAAATATTCTTTTGGGTCTGCAAAAAGTCAATCAAATAAATGCATTTTTTGCGTGCACAAATGCATTTTTGTATTATAACAAAAACATATGTATTAACACTTTTTTCTGATGCTCTTACGAATTGAATGCGCCTTGGAACGTCTCGATACGTGTATCCGCTAACAATTTCCAGATTTCAGCGTGTTTCTTACTAATTTGACTAGACTAAATAGCCGGAAAACTGCGAGGAAAGTGAAAATTAAAAAATACTGATATCAAAAACAACTTTGCATAAAGAAGAGAAGCAACGTTTCCAATACTCTAACCAGTTTGTTAATTGTCAAGCCCAAAACAAAAATGAAAAAGTACTATGGTAATGTAATTAATAGCACAGGTTCCCAATCAAAAATAGAAAAAAGAAATATGAATATGAATAACTTTCAAAGATTAAAGAATATATACAATTCAAATGTGGTAAAGTGGTAAACTGGATACTTGGAGAAGCAATAGCGCTAAACGATAATATTATAGAAGAAGTAGCGGAATAGTTAGGTTACGAAATCCGAACCAATAGGGAAAATCAAATGCACGAGTTGAAAAAAAATAAACTTAGAATGGGCAACTGGAGAGGCAGGCGTGTAAATAGCCGTGCTCTCGTGGTGTGGTGTGGGGAACTAAGTACGACCCGTTTTGAAAAGTAAAACGTTGAGGCCCAAATCGTCCCTTAAACGGCCGGCTACCGATATCAACCGATGAGTAATTGCCAAATCGCTCACCTGTAATCGGCTTCGGCTTTTTCTTCGGCTTCGGCGGCGTTGGTTTCACGGTGGCCACCTTGTTGCGATGTCTTTGTGCCTGGAACACGACCGCACTGGCCGGGATGCGATGCGAAAGTCTTGCGAGGTGGTTAAATGTGGATAAAATAAACACGACCGAACTGCCGCATTGCGGATCGAGTATCTTACGGTTAGTTAAGCACAACCGAATTGGCCGCGTTGCGGATCGAGTATTTCTTACGGGTTGGTTAAGCACGACCGAATTGGCCGCGTTGCGGATCGAGTATCTCTTGCGGGATGGTAAAACACGACCGAATTTGCCGCGTTGCGGATCGAGTATCTTAGGTTGCACGACCAATTGGCTGCGTTGCGGATCGAGTATTTTGAGGTTGATTAACACGACTGAATTGGCCGCGTTGCGGATCGAGTATGTCCCTTGCGGGATGGTAAAACACGACCGAATTTGCCGCGTTGCGGATCGAGTATCTTACGGCTTAATTAAGCACGACCGAATTGGCTGCGTTGCGGATCGAGTATTTCTTGAGGGTTGATTAAGCACGACTGAATTGGCCGCGTTGCGGATCGAGTATGTCTCTTGTGGGATGGTAAAACACGACCGAATTGGCCGCGTTGCGGATCGAGTCTTTCTCTTGCGGGTTGGTTAAACACGACCGAATTGGCCGCGTTGCGGGTCGAATATATCTCTTGCGGGTTGGTTCAACACGACCGAATTGGCCGCGTTGAGGGTCGAATCTGTGGCCGGGCTTCGCGCCTGGCTTAGCGGTAGAGCATTTGCGGGAAATCTTAATTCGACAGCACTTTTCGTCTCAAAGGGTGCCGCCGACGGCGTATGCAGACTCGCCGGCTGAGCAAAAGCCCATATGCCGTTTTGTGTGCGATGGCAAAACGTGGCGGCAGATATCAAAGCCACCAGCATGCCGCCACGATACACAAGCAGTTCAAGGGCGAAAAGGCCGCCACACCAGCAACCTTGAAAAGCTTTGAAAGGTATTACTACCTAATAGTATGAAAAGAAAGATCTATAATCAATGCGTCCTGCCTGTACTGATTTACGGAACAGAGACTCTTACATTAACCGAGAGTAGTGCTAATAAACTAAGAATAGCCTAGAGAAATAGGAAAGAGCCATGCTAGACATTAAGCTGCAAGATCGTATAAGCAACACCAAAAGACGAGAAAAAAACAGGAGTTGAAGACAAAACAAATTACGATCTCAAATGGAAAGTTGCGAGATTCACATGTGATAGATGACATCCAGAATAACAAGCTGGAGACCCCGTGCCGACAAAAGGAGCAGAGGAAAACCCCCGACACGATAAATCGGTGACCTCAAAAGAGCAGCAAATCAATGGTGAAGAGCAGCAAATCAATGGTGAAGAGCAGCACAGGATAGAACAAAATAGGGATTTTAAAAGGAGGCCTACGTCCTGCAGTAAACTCCAATGGCTATATGATGGTGATTATGAAGGTGAATGCTTACAAAGATGAATGAAATAAAAATCATAAGACAGGAGCACGGTGAATACAGATAAAATGTGAGGAAAGTAGGGAAGACAAAATAAAGTTAAAAGAAATAATGGTTAACCAAAAAACAAGATAATATAACTAAGATAAACAGCAGGAGTTGCAGAATACAGGAAAGATCGAAAAAGAGCAGTAAAGAAAGAACGAAAATAGAAATAGTTACAGGAGAAAGCACGACAAATAAGAATCACTATGAACCACAGAGTAAAAGAAACTCCATAATGAGCATGTGGAATATAAGAATAAATTTTGGTAATGGAGTTTTGAAGAATCTAATAGGAGAGATAATAAAATATAAGTTAAATTTTTTGCATTAAAAAGATTTAGAGGCTCTGCAGAAAACTAACAAAAGAGAAAAATAGGGTATAAATATTAAAGTTAAATTTTCTTCGTGGAGGAGGAAGAGTATGTTGAGAACAGACTACTTTGTAGTTAATAAAAATGTAAAGTAAACAGTAATTGACTTCAAGACGTTAAACAGAATACATTTTAAGAGAAGATACAGGAAAGTGACACAAATGCTCCCTCAAATTACAGAAGATTTAGAAAAAATGTCAGTAAAGTGGCAGGTTATGATTTATAGATTATAACAGGGATTCTTATGCGAAAATGGAGAGGGAAGAATAAAGGTATACTCAGAAAAAATATTAGGCGAATACCAAGCTAGCAACTGAGTATACATTTTCATCGAAGCCAATTTATGCCAGCTGGAAATAAAGGTGAATGGCAAAAGTTAATGGTATGTGAAAGAAGCATAGTACCAAGTATTTACAGCAGACAGAAAGTGACGGAGGAAGAGAAGAGGAGGGAGAAAACCAACTAAGAAATGTAGACTGTACATGTAGAGCATAATATATTAGCAGTCATAAAAATACAATGATTAAAATGGGTGGCTACGTATAGGAGATTAAAGAGCAACAAATAGTTCTACTGTCGAATACACGCAGTAATAGAGAAGACCAAAAAGAAAAAGGTTTAATGACATAAAAAAGGAAGTTACCAAAGAAGCTTCGGGTTTCCATCGTTTGTAGTGCTTGTAGTATTTATTATGATTATTAATAATTTTTGCACAAAGTAACTTTGCATTTATGTTACAAAAAGACCGTTATACGTATATAACCCAATTACAATTTATTTTGGTAAAATGTTAAGAAGCTTCTTTACTAGAAATTTTAGTATCAGGTTAATAGAAAAAAAACTTGATTGATCAAATAAGAGTTTTGTAAGGAATGTGACTTGAAATGGGCATTTTGGCTGACACAAAAATGTGGCAATAAAATTGCAATGTTTTATTCTGCGTTATTTAAAGACTGGAAATTGCTAACGCTGTGTGACAGAAGCTCTTACTTTGATAAAAAAAAAGTAATTGGAAGCCAATTGGAGGTCTCGGGTTTCAGCGCAAATAATTGTTGTAACGAAGTAAACCAATTCCGAGAAATGCTTTCTACAATTGCCTTATCTCGGAGCTCTCCGTAATCCCCGCCAAAGAAATACATCTTGATTAGTGAAAGTCCTAGGACATCGCTTTTTCCTGCAGGTTTTCGTGTAGTTTAAGAACAAAACACCTTATCGCGAGCGCACAATCAAACTGATTAAATTAATTTAAATAACCTGAAGTTGAATCGGGAACGTTATTATAATCTTAAAAAGCGATACCCTCCCGAAGATAATTAGAAAAATAAGTGGAGCTCACGTTTAAGGAGAATCGAGCAAAAAATCCTTAACCGTTAAAAACAATTAAGATTAATGACGAGACATCGGGACAATTATAGAAAGGTAGACTGAGTTTTCAAATTTAATTAAGGCCGCAGAATTACTCACGAGCTTTTAAACAAACATTAAAACTTGCAATTAAGGAAACAGCAATAAAGGAGGTGTAATGCTCGTGGCGTTCCAGTGAATTTGGAAATTCAGTTTCCGCTGAAGCCAGTTCAGAGCAGCCATTTCCTAAATAACCACGGACATTCATTTACGCCACTGCCGGAACAAATTGCTGCTACTTGTTCCGGTACCCAAACTAGCGGGGCGAAAATCAACAAAATAATTCGGATTAGCGAAAGCCGCCGCTATTCTTAGGCCACTAAATCATATTAATGCTGCTTAGCGGAGCAAATCCCCAGAAAAAGGATGCCTGGGGGCGCCAGCGTTTGACGAAAATTCCGCGCAGCTGAGCGGCGCCTGTGATTTGTGGGTTCTCGGCTTGTCCGCTCCTTCGGCTGCCGAAATATTTAATAGCACAAAAGCAATAAAGCAGATATTGGGCTGAGGATCAGATCTCTCGTCGGAACTGCAAACACCGCAGAGGATTTTCCCGGAAGGACTCTTGGGGTATTCGAATACGTCAAATACCCCACATAAAGCGTCAAGATGTTCAATAATCGTTCTGTAACTGCAAACAATGTTTCGAAATGCACAACATATTTTGTGAAAGTCAAGAAACTGTCAAAAATTGTAAATTATCTTTTCGGTTCCCTTAAACATTTCCTTTTATATTGTTTAGTAACTTATACTTCGGCCTATCCTCAAAACTTTTGTAATAAGGAACTTATTCCATGGTCCTAAACAAAGGCATTGCCGGAGGCTGATGAATCATCTGCGGTTGTCTTTATCTTAAAGCAGAATTCTTACCCGACTGTACATTGTACTGTGTACACATATGTATATACATCAATAACGTAAAATTACAAATCTCACAATATAATATAATGTTCATGAAAAATTGTTAGTAATAAATTTGAGTTAATTATTAATTACTGCTGGAAACTTAATTTTTTAATATCTTTATGTTCCTTCATTTATATCAACTTAGAAATGTTTAGAATTTCTGTTTTATAAAAGAATAATTAATAAGACTCATATATAGGAAGAATGGGAGTATTTTTTATTATGCCTGTGAAAAATTGGTTATGCCAATTTTTCTTTTCCTTGTTGGTTTATTCAATTTTTAAGCCTGTTTTTTCTTTACGTGATTTAAAGAAATTCTTCTGATATCTTAGTTTGCGGACGTTTTCAAGTTGTATTTCATGGATGAGCTTTAATTTTCTCATTATTTTTATTAAAAGGCTACCCTTTTTTATAAGGCATTCATTTCTTATTATATTTTTCTAACTCTGTCTGTTCGGTGAGATAATTCCATAGCATAGGTAAAGGGTAAAATAGATGCTTTAAGGTACAATGCCTCTCTCAACTCAAAACCATTGCATGTAGTGGAAAACCATATCCGACTGGATATGCTCCCATCTATATAAGAAAATGAATTTAGACCAGATGATGTCTGTAAAAATCCCTGTAACGTGATGTTGGTACCCTCATTTAGGTCTCTTAAAGCATGTATTTTATAACGACAAACACAGTAAGAAGAAAAGAACAATCAAATGGATAACAGAATCTTTGAAACTGCAACTTGGAACTCTAGATGTTGGCATGCTAAAAACTGAAGGCAGCAATGTGATGACACAGAAAAATTCGGAGACAAAGAAGAAATGCAAAGGCATCATGGATAGTAGAGAAAATAGGCTAATTTAGCGTAGCCTTCCACAATCTTCTAAAGCAAAAGAATGAGTAGTTATTATGATAGACAAGAAATGAAAAACTTTAAAGCTTTAAAACTCAAAGAGGGTATTATTACCTAGCGCATACGCTCCAGACGAAGGTAAGAAAAAAGAGGCAAGAAAGTTTTATAAGAAATTTTAAATACGCGATAACACCAATTTCGATGGATATGTTGCTATAGCTGAAGATGTAAACGCAAAATTTAAAAACATACCAAAAGAAAATGTAGTTGAGATTTTTGGAGAAGCAAAAATGGATAACAATATGTTACACAATACATTATTCGGTGAAAAAAACATTGACAAATACTTATGGTCAGAGCGAGGTACAAGATTTCTTAATGATTACATAATAGCTAATAAAAAGCTGCAATATTAGTAACAGGCGGAAATAAATTCTGATCACTTTTTAATGGACAGAAAATTAAATATACCAAAACCTAAGATAAAAACAAAAACAAATGCCGCTAAAAATTTATAATGTGCATCTTTTACAAGACGATACCTTTATTAATCATTACTCAACAATTTACTGCGACAAGATACCAATGATGACAAAGAAGAAGAAAGGAAGAACCTAAAATTAAATTTTCATAAAACAGAAACAGAAGTACTAAGGCAAAGATGTGCAAAGTATAGAAACAAAGAAGCCAAAAAATAAAATGAAAAGCTAATAGAACTAGTCAATAAAGAAGACAAATTTACCACCAATAAACAGCAGAAACTAAGCGAAAATATAAAGAGCGGGCAATTAAAAACGTCCATTTAAATAGAGAAGAAGATGCAGTAAGACCATTGCAAAAAATGGTGGTATAACAAAAACGCAGAAAACAGCCCAGTTAAAGATTAAATTAACCTTCCATATATTGATAATACTGATCCCATAATATTAAATTTGACTACTGCACCCACTAAACATATATTGTAAACAAAGGTGTTGTATTACCATTCATCCTCTTTAAGTTATCATAAATGACTTGATAAAAACATTGAGACCATAAGCTCCAAGAGGCACTCTATTAAAACAAAATATTTTTCTAAATAAAATTCCCTTTGCCAATGATCAAATAATAATAACACGCAAAGGCGATCTCCAGAGGTCAATATTAAGTACAATATAGTTGCTAGTTAACTAAGTAGGGACATCAATCAAAAACTCACACTATTTTAACAGACATGTGGACACTATTAAGAGATCTATAGACAATACGGAACGTGGTCTCCAATTAAAAAAGATATTTTAAAAATTCAATCAAATTGAAATGAAATTTTATCACTCAAAGGTTATTGAGACTTGACATAATAAACAAATTGATACTTCCTTAGCTTAACGTGTTTCGATCCTATATGCCAATATTAGTCCAACAATTATCTTATACACCTTCGGTTTGTTTTTATAGTCATGGATTTGCTTTCCATACCCTTTCTACGTTGTTTTTTTATTTCTTTACCAAGGTTCTTGCATGTTATTATTGTATCAAGGTAGTTAAAGTGCATATTGTTCAAGTATTTGTCTTACAATTTCAAGCTTACAACGTAATGGACTTTTACATATCTTTAGTCATTTGGTTTTACTAATGGATATAATTATATATTTTCACTGTAATTTAGATTAACTTCTTGTTATGCTATTACAACAAATTCGTCAGCACAGGGTACAAAATTAATATTCTGTTACCTCACTTGTGTACGTTGAATAAAGGCTAAAAAGCCTTCTTATCTTAGTTTCTTAACGATTTTTATTTTTGTTGTGTATTCATTTTCTTAGTTTTAGTGTCTGCGTTGAAGTCTTCTATCATATAAATTATATTCTGCGGTGTGCTTTTCTGTGTACTTGTAACATGTTTGATAATTTTGCTCGATTAAAGGCTATAAAATTTACAAAACAGGAGATCATAAATCATTTGTTAGAGGCATCACAAATATTACATCTACCATTGTTCGCTTTTTTCTTCTGAAGTTTCTTTGTATCATTCTGATAAATTATTCTTGGGTTATGCATAAAGTCCAGTATCTTGATTAGCTAACTAACTTACTACACTGCATCAACAAAGAATTTGAGTATTTTGCATATTCTCTCTTTGGCTAAAATAAAGTTTTTAAAAATTCCACTCCCAGGTCAAAAATAGCGGCAAACATCGAGTGCTCTCCGGCCATCATACAAACACCTGTGCGTCGTAAGTACATTCTCTTCTTCTAACGGGTCAGACTAGCCATCTGTTACAACATGCTCATGTACACACGAAATGTGAGTATTTTCAATAATAGCCTATATGGTAGAAGAAGAAGAAAAATTCCACCCCCAAGAAGTTGCAAAAAGGTAAAACTTTTTTTAATAGTTAAAAAAATAAGTCCTATTTTTTTGTTTTATTATTTTCAACCTCAAAGATGTTAAATATTTTGGAGCAAACATTGCGAGTAGTAAGATGTAAAATTTTTTATCTATAACTTTAATAGGCCTAAGACAATAATTTATGGGATTATTGTCTTCAATATTGAAGGAATTGTACGGGTATATTTTGGATTCTTAAAATTCATACCTTAAGAGGAAGAATGGGTATGCAACACTGTAACTCGAAAACACGAAACATGTCACACATAATTGAATGAAAAACAGAACGAGTTTTCCACTTTTGATAAAAAATTACCTAAACCGTAAAATTTGATAGCCTGCAATATATTATTTAATAGAAAAAACAACAATTTCTTTGTTTCTAGGCAAGCGTCATACTATCAATTGTTAGGATGGTTGAGGTACGTGTTTGGTTTGATAGTTCGCTTAATTGTATGAAAATTGAAAACCCAACAAATTTAAATTGAAAGGATGCCAATATACTTTTTTAAACCAAATATATCTATAAAGATGGGAAAATTATAATGAGTTATTTGAATGAAAGCTGTAAAATTGCTTACTACATATAATATTTCAGAAAATTTCCTTTTTTAACCGTTAAGTGGCTGAAGAAACGCTCGGAGATTTTAGATAGCAAAGGAGTAAGACCAACTCTTGTTAAGAACAGTGAAGAATATATGACATGGTAGTAGGTGAGAAAGAGAGAAAAGAGGAGGAGGTCACAAGAAAACAGGTAAAGAAAGTAAAGGAGAAAGAAAGGAGAAAAAGAAAAGGACGAGACATAAAAGAAGAAACAGTGGAAGCAAAAAGGAGGAAGGAACGAAAAAAGTGAAATCTGAGAATTTGGACCGAAATGGAGTTAGCTAAAATATAATAAAAAAAAGAGAGCGTATAAAAATAATATTTGCATTAAGGGTATAGACAGGTTATTACAAATCTCAGTTAATATTTGGTTGTTGGTGAAAAAGACTACATAAGAACTATAGCCCAACTAGATGAAACGCTTGTTGTGCACCTACACTCTGTTTGTTCTATAATTCTTAGAGAGTTGTTATCTTTAATTTTGAATATCGCTAATTTAATACTTATCTGTTTATCTTCCATTAGTAGAGCTTTTTTCATTATTTGATGTACAGACATTTTATTTATGTATCAGTTTAATTTCCATTTATGTTAATATTTTTTATTTTTCTGATTCTCCTATTTTTTATTGTTTCTTTTCTTTTGCAATTTTTCTTAATAATTGTTTATTATTTATATCTATCTACTTCCGTGTTTTGTATGCTTCTAGTCTTGTCTCGGCATTATAATTGGTAAAACTATGGATTGTATTTACGAAATTTCGTTTCAGTTGTCAAGTACTTATTTTTTCAAATAATTTTTCTTCTATGTTGTTGCCATATAAAATGTGATTCCTAGTTATTTAATTGATATCACTATCTTCATCAGAAAAATAATTTTAGTGTCAAATAGAATTAATTGGAAACTGGAGATAAATAAGCAAAATTTTTTTTCAATATGAAAACAACAATATATATATATATATTACATAATATAAGAGAGAATATATCAATTACAAATTACATTTTGACAAATGAAAATGGAACTCTATACACAAATATTAGACGTAAGATATAAAAAATGGTCACAATCTTGCCTTAGCGTAAATCCGAATAACAATAAGAAAAATTTAGATAATAGAGCTAATAACTCGTGAAACAAAGATAAAAATATAAAAGCTACAAGGTGAATTAATAAATAACCTCCATCAGATAAGGCAGAACAACGCAATCAATAAAGCCACTAGTAAAAGAAGAAGACTTATGAAACAGTTGGGGAAAGAAAAATAATATTAAAAACGCTGTAAATGAATTACTTCGGGGACGTTTGTTTTTGTGAGGAAAACAAATTAATTTTTTCAAATATAAATCGAGTAATACTTAAAAAAGTGTCAACATAAGCAGGATAAATAATAAAATTACGAATTAGTAAGACAAAAGTAAATAAAGTACATAGAAAAAGTTGCAAACAAAATAGGTTTATGGTTTGCAGAAGAAAATTTGAACAATGATACGACGACAATGAAAGAATAACTATCTGAAACTAATACATAATAAAACATATAGTCTAATAAAAAAACACCAAAAATATTACAAATATATGACGGGAAAAACACTGGTAATTTAGAAAAGTGAAAAGCAGCTAAAAAGAACAATAAAAATACATTTTATATTATAAATAAAGCAATTAAAAAATTATAATCATTTATAAACAAATAGTACAAAGTGCATCAAGAGTAGTGAATGTGCTTAACTATAGCACGACAAAGCTTCATTCCGAATATTTATTCAGTTATACAACATTAAAACTGACGACAAAAATTGTTATCAGTAAAATAATTTTATACTTTAAGAAAGGGCAAACGATGCAGACTTTTTCCTGTATTTTTTATTATCGTTAAAAGTACAATTATGGCTAATAATAAATGAAAACTATATAATTCATATGGTTGCTATGGTTTCGCTGGATGACATGTTTTTGAAAGCCCTAATTTTGGCATAAATAAAGGTGTACAACGGCAATTTTGCTTTGTGTGCTATTGTTGCATTCTTAAATAATTTTGTGTTTCTTCATATAGAACTCCAGAAAAAAAGTCCAGAGGTGTCAAATCAAATGAGCGAACATGGTGACTAATGAACATCGCTGCTTTTGGAAATTACGCATAAATTTACGCTATAAAATGACTCTTTTGCCACTTATCTGGCATGTATAATAGCTCCACCTTGTTGAAGAAACTTAATTTGGGGTCATCAAACACAAATAAAAATCATTAATCGTCGTCAAATTGATTCAATAATGCATTTAACTCACAATCTCTACCAAACATGCAATAGACGCTTCAAGACTTTTGTGGATTGTTTTGGTCTACATAATAATTTTGTTTGTTGTCAAACCATTAAATCAAAATAGGTCTCCTCGTTAAAAATAAAATTTCAGTTTATCATACACGTTATTTCAAATGACAGCCACATTTTTGTTTGGCCGGGCATTAAACTATACTCAGCCATCAATTTATTGAGTAAAATGGCAATTAACTCGAACTTTGAACAATTATGACCACCATAACTTTCACATATAGATCCCGACAGCACTAAATAATTTATAGGAATAATTGTACTATCTACTTTTTGATAATAAAATAGCATACTTTGATAGGTATTCACATCATCATAAATATCAAAAAAACATTCGACACTATGTTACTTTTTTATTTTTTTATTTACGAAAATTACATTTTTGAAAAACCTCTTAATTAACATTAAAAGTATACACGAATGCAACTTTTTTGATAATACGGACTTCTTAATTCAAGGATTTATTAGAACATTTTTTTAACTAATTACAGATATCTTAAAATGTTAATTACTTATAATACTTATATAGTTATTTATATAAGTTAATACCATTTCTAACAATTCTATTATAAATTAAAATTCAATTGCTCTATTATATTGTCTTAATTTAATATTTTGATGAAACATATAATAGAACGTACACACAAATGCCACAATGATAAATCTCTTTAGAATGTTTTAAATATAAAAAAGTCTATTTCCTTTAAGGTATGGTGTCTTAAAATTTGTCGAGTTCGCGCTTTACTTTCGAACCGCAAGAACGTGCGAGCGTTCACTCCGTGACCCGAAAGTGCGAGTACGAATTATCAACATTTGGTGCCTGCGATAACCAGCATTTATTCTGGTAACAAACTTTATTTATATTTAGCAGTAAATTCGTCTGCTTTTAACTATCACCCCCTACGGGGGTGAATTGAGTGTGCTATCATGTCTGTTCACAAAAGAAATTCCGATCACCTTTCTCCGCCTATCACCGATTTACAAAAGAAATACTAATGGAATCCTGAATCATTACTCGAAAGAAATAAATATTACTTACCCGAACATCTCGAGCCGTCTGCCTCAAAAAAAGCAGAGGTCAATGTATCACCTCAAATTAAAATACCACCTATCTTTCTTCACGGCCCAGTCAACCATAAAGAAGTTGTAAATGATATCAAAACTATTATCGAGGGTGAGTTTTGACGGCTCTCAATTCATCATCACTGAAAATCACATTATCAAGCGACAGCGATTATAGAAAATTAGCGAAACATTACTTAACAAATAAGATCGAATTTCATACTTACCAAAATCCCAACAACAAACCCCTATCGGTAGTTATAAAGAATGTCCCTCCTTCGTTAACTGAAGAAGACATTCATGCTCAGCTAGCGCCTCTCAACCTCCTTATAACACGAATTACAAGGCTTTTAAATAAAGATAAAACGCCTATGCCCGTTTGTACAGTACTCCTCACCGCAAATGCAAAGGCAAACGAAATTTTCAACGTCAAAAATCTATATCACACCGTAGTAACTGTAGAGCCACGAACAATTAATCGTAAAACACCCCAGTGTCACAGATGTCAACGCATAGGGCACACCAAAACTACTGTAGATTAGAACCACGATGTGTACGATGCCAAGTAAATCACTTGTACACTAACTGTGATAAACCTCGAAGTGATACCCCAATATGCATTAATTGCGGAGAAAACCACCCGCTAATTTCAGGGATGCAAATACTTCCATGAATCAATAAATCACCAAGGCAAACGACCTCAGAACGCAACTCCTACAACAAGAAAACTAGATAACAAGCCAGCACCTGGTAACAATATGAGAAACTTTCCTCCCCTTTCAAACAATACAAACAACACATCCTTACCTAACCCATCCTGGTTACCAAAAAATAATTCTGCATCACCCGAAACTTCCCCCATAATCAACACTATTCTATCAACCCTCCTAAATCTCATCCAGCCCTACATAGAACAAATCAAACAATTCATATTATCAAATCTCCTTCCTTCCCTTTTCAACGGACAACAAAACTAAAACTCTCTCTCAATTACAACTCCTTAACTGGAATGCCAATGGCATTACAAAACAAATAACCTTATTTAAGTCATTCCTTATGAGACATTCCATTGACATAGCGTGCGTTTCAGAAACTCATCTAACTAATTTAGACAAACTCAAAATTTCTGGATATCTGATCTACCGAGCTGACAGAGAGGCTACATTTGCATCTGGCGGAGTAGCCATAATCATAAAACGCAATATAATTCATCATGAATGCCAAAAAATTAATACCACTAACCTCGAGACTATCGGAGCCAAAATCAAACTTAACAATGGTACTAATATAACCGTAGTATGTGTTTATAAACAACCAAAGAAACAACTTCTTGAAAAAGACATCTCCATCATATTCAATACCAGTGAACCCACATTCCTTATAGGAGACTTGAACGCCAATAATACGATATGGGGATGCAGAACAACAAACCCAGCTGGAAAGAAACTTTATGACTTAGCATCTACACACGCTTTCCAAATAGAAGCCTCAGATGGACCTACATACTACCCATATAGAAGCGACCATGAACCAGACATATTGGACATCGTCACCCACAAAAACTTCAACAAACAAATATTTCAAGAAGCGCTCTCCGAACTCGATTCAGACCACATACCCGTTACAATCTCGTTTATACTATCGCCTGCTAAACACATTCCAGAGCCGAGATTAATAAATGGTCCAGTAAACTGGGACATCTTTAGTGCTACACTCGATCAACAGCTTAAGTATCCCAACGATCTTCAATTCTCAAACCAAATCGATGAAACGATCACACACATAACCGAAACCATCTCCGACAGTGTAAACGCGGCGACCATAGCTACCCATAAACACAAAGTAAATATCGATCACTATTCACCCAAACATATAGTGAGCCTAATTAAACAAAAAAGCACTCTGCGAAGAGAGTGGCAGAGAACAAGGAATCTATCACATCGTATTAAAAAGGAACTTGACACCTACCGAATCGAGACATATCAAAGACATATCAGCAACCTTGAACCAAGCGACCCGGGCTTGTGGAACACAACCAAACGCATTCTGCGCCAACCAAACGAGATACCTCCAATCTCTTCAGGAACACAAATATACAACTCGGATGAAGAAAAATGTGAAGCCTTCGCAAACTATTTAGACCAAACACTCACTTCTGCAAATCATGCAGACCCAGTATTTAAAAATATAGTGATAAATTATATAGAAACACATCAACCAATTGCTGAAGCTAACTTTAAACCAACGTCACCTAGGGAACTTGCGTCTATAATTAAAACTCTCCCGATAAATAAATCACCTGAATGCGACAAAATACCAAATATAATACTGAAGAAGCTGTCTAAAAAAGCGCTAGCATACCTAGCAAGTACTTTTAATGCCTGCCTAAGAATAGGATACTTTCCGATTGTATGGAAACATGCAATTATTCTAAGCTATCGACCAATCAGTTTATTAACAACAACCTCGAAGCTCTTCGAGAAGATCATTTATCTCCGACTCAACGAGAAAATCACAAAACTGAGTATTCTTCCCACTTTTCAATTTGGATTTAAAGAAGGCCACTCCACCTGCCACCATCTTCAGCGTATGACCGAGACCATTGAACGAGGTTTTGAAAGCAAACAATACGTTACCACCCTGTTTTTAGATATAGCACAAGCTTTCGACCGCGTTTGGACAGAAGGCTTAAAATACAAAATAACACATCTACAATTACCCGAGTATATCAAGTCTGTATTATTTTCGTTCCTTGAAGATCGCACATTTGCGGTCAAAATACACACTAGCTTATCGGCTACCAGAACTATACACGCAGGGGTCCTGCAAGGCAGTATACTGGGTCCCATTCTATTCAACATCTACATGTACGATATTCCAGTTCCCAGCACAAACCTTGCAATGTTCGCGGACGACACGGTCGTGTTAACTATGAATGAACATTTAGAACAAGCTATTGCTGAACTTCAAGTTGCCACCAATATTCTAAGCAAATGGTTCAAACAGTGGAATTTATCAATTAATTATTCTAAATGTGTCACTAAAATATCCTCTCTTCGAAAAATCAAAAATCCATCTCTTATTTTAATTAACGACCATCTCATCCAGTGGAATGCTAATGATGAGCCCGTAAAATATCTTGGTATCTACCTTGACACTCGACTTACATGGAAATACCACATACTAAAAAAATTGAACGAGGGACACACACGACTAATCCAACTTTATCCACTCATCAATAGGAATTCTTCTATGAGAATCGACTGTATGACTCTTCTCTATAAATCATTAATACGTCCTTTAGTTCTTTACGGATGTGTGGTATGGGCTAACACCTCAAAAACCAACTTAAATCGAATCCAGGTCCTACAAAATAAAATCCTTCGAATAACAGTCAACGCTCCCTGGTTTATTACAAATCAGCAGCTCCACCATGAACTAGCTCTACCCAAAATTCAAGAACACATCGCGAAGTTGACCAAAACTTTTCATAAGAACCTTACCAACTGCAGCGGTGCCACCTCTTACAAACTAGGTCAAAGAAATATCCATATACGTCTAAAACGCAAGCTACCGCAAGACATACATGGAAGTGATAGTGGTGAAAACTAAGTGCCAAACAACAATCAAACCGAAGTGAATGTGAGCTTTTTCTATTTCAAGTAGATATTAATTTCTATTCATATTATTTCATTCTGTTAAGTATTATTTGTTAGAAATACCTTGTATAACAATGTATATTGTTGAGCAGGTACAAGTTCTATTAAAAAAATAAAAAAAATTTGTCAATTTTACGTTAAATCTTAAATATATTTAAAAACAAAAAATAAAAAGTAGAACATACAGATGATTTTACTATTTTGTATATCCTTTCATTATAAATAATTTGGAGCAATAATATTTTGACCTGTATGATGACGTGAAAAGGAATCCAAACAATAAAAGTGGCATTGCAGACATCGAACTTCTGTTGGAATTAACACCCTGGCTTCCTGCGCTATACAACTCCACTAAACAGCAGTTTTGTTTGGATAATAGTCGGTTTACGTTTGGGTTGCACAATACATTAACCACACCGGTGAATTTGCAGTGAATTAATTGATATGGTTGGCATTCATTGTGTAAGCAGCTATAGAATTGGCGGTTGCTATTTTTCTTTTCAGGACGTAAACAAAATGTTGGTTCATATAAATATAAGATGATTGACAGAATATGTTGAAATTTACATTATAGAATAATAATTAACTTTAAATTGGAGATTTAGCTTACCGTATTACCTCTCATTGCTAAAAATACTATATATTTTTCTTTATTATTACTAGAAAAATTAAAAAAGCTTTATTTTAAAGTAGGGAATTTTAAGTTTTTTTGTACAAAATTGCTATCTAGTAAAAAAATAAAAATCTAATCATAGATGTTTGATCTGCTATAGTTAGCATTAAAAATATTACGTTTTAAAACCTAGACACAAATTTTATTATTTTTTGAGATGTTTTTGGGTATTTTACAAATTGAATTCCGTCTTAATTCTTATCATAAATAAGCACCAATCAATAAAATTATAAATAAACAAAAATTGCAGTCAGCATTGCAAACTATGAGTTAAAACCTTATTAATGTATTATAGAAGTAAGTTTGTAATACGAAAAGAGAAACATAAAATAAGATAAAACCTTTGACACAATTTGCACAAGGTACTGATTAAAAAACGATATATAAAAGTTATGCAGTAACAAAAAAGTATAGATAACATTAAACAAGGAAGCAAAGACTAAACAAAAATGAATATTCCACAACTATTTGAAAAGAGTGCACAACGGGCAATATAATGCAATATAAATCTTAAAATGAAGAGCTAAACTTAAGACAAGAATAATTTATTAAAGAGGAGAAAATTTAAAATAAGGACAGAGAAATAATTCTTTTCACAATAATATTAAAAAATTAGTCATCAAAAATAGTGATATCTAATCTAAAAAAGTAATTTTATAAGCAATAATATAGACACCTTTGGAAAATTGAATTGACTAAGTAATAGGTGTTTATGTTAGTTTTAATCGGTGATAACTATTGTAAATAATTAGAAGCTTATTATTAGTACTAAGTAAATAAATATCATGTCGATAGTTTTGCCAATTCTGTATAGACAGTTTCAATGCTTTAAAAATGGTGATTTTGTTATGAATGACGAAGAACACTCAGATCAAGTTCGAAAATGTCCAATTGCAATCATTTTCAAATGAAAATCTGGTCTAAGCGCTTGAGAAACTTGAAGAAGAATTAAATGTTAGTAAATCAACCATTTGGGGCAGTTTACATGCGATGGAAAAGATCAACAAGGAGGAAAAATTGGTGCCAAATGAATTTTTAAAGGTGCCATTGCAAATCGCTTAAACATTGCGATTTCCTTGCTGATAAGCAACGTAAAATGGCTTTTCTTTCGTATTGTGACAGAGGGTTAAAAATAAACACATTTTAATATTTTCCATGTGCTTTATGGGTGAACACTTCTACGCCAAAGCGCAATATCCATGCCCACATGGTTAGGGTCTTTATAATATGATCTGATTAGAAGAGTGTGGTCTAGTACGAACTGCTAAAGCCGAACGAACCCGTTACCGGGGATTGCTGTAAATGACAATTATTCAATTTTGACAAGAATTTGCATAAGAAGAGAGCTGCAGTACCTGACAAACGGCGAAAAATGATTCCTTTGCACGATAACGTTCCGCCTTTCTTAGTAAAAAAATACTGCTAGACCTCCAATTGGAAATCCTCCCGCACTCCGCATATTCTCCAGATCTGGGCCCATCAGATTACTACCGTTTTCTAATGCAACATGTATTAGTAAACAAATACGACCAGTGTTGTGGTGCATCGTGTGGTTGGTTCTCGGATTATAAGACCGTGGTCGGAGTTTAGAAGATTTTCTTCTAAAGATGTCCGCCGCAGTTGTGGACGAATCTCCAAGAATTTCTGAACTCTGACCACGGCCATATAACCCGAGAACTAACCACACGAAGTGTAACGATGGGTCGACAAAGCTTATAACTGATAATAAAAAACATTTCATTGGTGTATCAATTTATTTTGTATGTTAAATAAAGGCCTTTAAGCAAAAATATTGTTCAGAACTAGGCTGAATAACTAATATGTTAGTAACACGTAAAAGAAGGCAAATAATACTCATAGCCACATAATAACAATACTTAAATAAATGTAATCATCTATTAAAAACGAGAACGGTGTAATATCATAAAGAAAACTTTCTATAACGGTGTGATGAAATTAAGATAAAAATGTTTAAAAGGAATTAATGATATGCCGCATGATATATGTGAGTATAATAAATTTTCGAAATCGTAACGGTCACTTCCGGTTGCCGTTAACCGATGTGGCTGAAAATCAATCCCATGAAAGGTACTGACCTAAGATGTGTGTATGCCAAGTTTGAAGTGAACCAGTTGAATAGAACGGAAGTTATAGTGTCTCCAGACACACAGACAGACAGGATGATAATCTCATTAACTTTCTATAAGCTCCGCTGTAGAAAGTTAATGAAAAAGTAAATGTTTTTTATTTATCATTTTCGTATGCCAGAGAAGTAAATTTACAATAGTGCATTGCAAAAATGCATTTTAGTCCCAAGATAAATTGTCCAATATAATCTCTCTATAAAAAAATCAAATATTTTGCAATATTATAGGCTTTTTATTTTACAAGCTATAAAATGTAACAGAAATACCGACCTTTATTTTACCAAAATCTAAAAAGCATGCAAATAAAAATTTAAATTAAAACCAAGTTGTTTTTGGGTCGCTCATTATTGTGAAAAAGTTAATTGATTAGAAAATTAAATTTAAAAATCAAAATTATGTTTAAATATAATCTCCATGTATTTCAATATTTATTATATCTTGAAATGAACATTTTAATAGCCTTGGAAAAATACTCGAGTTTTATCTGCAAAATGCTTTAAAACAGCTTTCTATGACTCTTCACCATTATTCAAAAGTCTTTCTTCAGTTCTAAAAATAGATAGTAGTCACTGGAGGTAAGGCTTAAGCTGTAAGATAAGTGGGGAAGTTTTTCAAAGCTACAGTCGTTAGCAGCAACATGGAAAATTACGATTTTATGGGCAGAAGCGTTATCGTGCATACAATGAACAGTTCGACTCAGCACACCCACCCCTCTTTTACTTGGCATCTAGCATTTATCTTATTTATATAAAGATGCTTATAGAAAATGCGTTACATAATTATATAGAAAAGCTCTAACCTTTTTGCTAATTTTTTGCTTTTAAACGGGAACCTCATGCTGGATGAGCGTGACGTTTTCTTTCAAAAGCACTTCAACTGACCAACTTGCATGCGGGTTTTTATGTTACTGCGGCCCTACTAAAATTGTTTTGCTTATTTGTTTACAATAAAATATAAAGGCGAATGTAATAGCTAAAACGTATTTATTTTTCTTGAATATATATGATGCTCACACGGGCCTGCACGATATCAATTGCGAATTGGCAACTCTGCGTGTGCTAGGTGCAATCTGACGTTTGCATCATACAATTTAACATTTTTGACGGCATAGGTAGTCAGAAGATTTTGTTATTCGGACGCTATTTGTTTATGTTTCATTAAGTTGAAATTTTCCTCTGGGAAAACATTTTTTACGACCTTTAACGTAGACTATCTCAATAAGAGAGCATTAAACAACTCAATTCGACTTTTGGTGATAAAGCCCTACATAGAGCCATTGTAGATCGTTGGTTAAATGAAGTTAATGACGGTCGTAGTTCGCTGGCGGATGAATTTAAAGAAAGCCGTCCAAAATCGGCTGTAGGGTTACCATACATCAATGCCATGTGTGAACTGACAAAACAAAATCGTCAAGTGACTTATCGTAAAATTTAGGGATATTTAGGCAATAGTATAATTACTATACATTAGATTTGCATAAAAATTTAACCGTAAAAAAACTTTATAGATTTTCTAAAACAAGCTAAATCCAATAAAAGTCGTTCGCGCTCGAAGTACTTCGAAGTAAATGGACCCTTGTTCTTTTGGAAAAACTGTACTTGCTCTAATCGTTATTTTAAAGGATCGTAAAACGGTCAATTCTAAATGGTGCACAGCTATTTGTTTATCAGGAGTCTTCCGAAAAATAAGAAAAACCAGTGCGTGACGCCAGATCATTCTCCACCGTAACAAGACGACGCAAACAACTTGCTTTTTGAGCACTCAAAACGTCAAACTGATGGCTTATCCGCCGTACAGTCCTGACTTGGTCCTTAACAATTTCTTTTTGCCCCCACGCATAAAAAGCAAACTGCCTGGACAATGATTTTCGAAGCCGGAAGAGGCGGTTGATGCGCTCAAAGCCCATGTTTCTGAGACACCTAAATTCGCTATAAAAATGCTGCGAAAATTGGTTCCAATGTATGCAGTAATGTACTGACCGTCAGATAGATTATTTTAAAAAACAATAAAAAAGTTTCCAATATTGAACATCTGTTCTTGTTAGCTTTTTGCAATAGAGATCAAGCAGCTCATGTATTCGTATAGGCCAAAAATACATTTCCGCCTAAAAGAGCTTTTTGTTATAATAATCACGGCACTTAACGTATTAAGTGGGTTTTGATACGTTCTAGAATGTTCTAAGTTTGATTAATATGGATATAATAGACCTTAAAACCGCTTTTGTTTCTATAACCTTTGATAATAAAATTCGGTGAAAGAGAGCAGAATGCAAAACGTTGACGTAATTTGGAAAATATCTTTTAAAGCAGTCAGCTTGACGATCACGCATTTTTAAGAACAAGTGAACAGCTTTAAGATCTCTTTTTGGCATATTCCTTAACTCATTAATTACATGGCATTGAAAGTTAGAAGTCCCCAAACCTTGAGCTCAGAGCTACTTTCACTCACCAGCCTTCATAAGCCCACGAACATATAATTCATGTAGGATAAGTCTGCCGTCCTAATAAAGTCTCTGTTAATAGCAAATAATAATAAGAAAAACTTATTCGTATTTCCTATGGCATCATAAATGAGCAATACGATCAAGATATTTTAGCAAAAGTTCTTTTATTGGTGCTTTATTCAATACTTTTGAGGTGCAATCATGTTATAACACCTCTGATTTTGTTTCTTACAAACTAATCACACGAAAATAGTGAAACTTGTGCCGCTTCTCGACGTAATCTCCCTGCAGCCGTACACATTTTTCACAACGTCGACGCTATGCCTCCATGGCTGCTGCGAACGCTTTTTTAGGAGTCTTCGTTGACAACTGGAAAATCGCTAATGTAATAGCGGAATGATTAGTCAATTTGCGACCACAGACAGTGTCTTTCAACGTTGGAAACAGTTACAAGTCGCTAAAAGCAAGGTCAGGTGAGTAGGGAGCATGAGAAATCACTTCAAAGTTGTCAGCACTCGTGGCACCCACCTGGAGGACACTTTTCGCATTTTCAGGTTTTCATGCAGGATTATGTGTACAGATTCCACGGAAATGGCAGCTTTGGAGTCGATGTGTTCCGCCTTCGTTCGGAATTCCTCCAAAACAAGTTTCTCCACTCGCTTGATTATGTCGTCAGATCGGCTAGTGTGAGACGGAGATTGTCTTGGTTTGTTGTTACACACAACAAATTTTAATCGGTGTTACACCACGTAAATGAAGAAAACGAATGATTACTGGCTGTTCTTGTAATGAAAACATCGCTATTTTAAGTATCAAAAACAGTCTTCATCGGTGTACCGTGCAGTATTGTCATTTTTGTCACGCATTCACAAAGAGTGGGGGCGTATTTTGAAACAAACCGCATGTTTCTATCTGTTTCCAGTACCGAGGAAAGAATTCAGAGGTGTTATAATTTGAATGCACCTTGTACAGTTGCAGACCTACCATTTCGAGAAGCATCATTGATGTACACCCCGATGGAAGATTTTATCCGGAGTTTTTAGCATTTGTATACTCGTTCTCACAAATGTGTAACCATTAATGGCAACTACTATAAAAAACGACGAAATACACTGCGTAAAGTCTATGTACGTTTGTTTCCCTATTCTTTACAAAATTTTGTCATAAATTTTTTAACCTTCTATGTTTGCTATTTTTTAAATATAAAAATGCAATAAGCGGATAGATAATAATACAGACAAATGATATATTTTCGGCTGCTGTATGAAAGTGTGAAAATGTACTGAAGCAAGTTATAGGAAAAAGTAATATTTATATGTTGTACTTAATTTAAAATAAAAAATATATTAAGGTACACCAAATTGTTGTTAAAAATAAATTACATATTTTCCACGTTAGTTAAAATTTTGAATAAAAAGCAAAAAGCAAAAACATTATACAAAATTATGGTAGGTTGTTATTTCCGCATTTAAGGTAAAAATTTTAAAAATGTTGATAAAAGAAATTTATAGATATGACAAACATTTTCTAAAAAATTATTTAAATACAAAAAGTAAATATGTGAGTAACAAATAAAGTGGAATGAAAACTTTTGTCGATAACATTATTTATTCTTTTTTGTGCCTTAATTATCTTGGCAGCACGAACAGGTGACATTATATGTGAAAGTCAAGTTTTAATAAAACAAATTAAGACAGCAACAAATGTATTGCAATAAATGTAATTTTAAAAAAGTCAAAAAATAGTTGTAATTTAAAAGAACGTAGTCTGTCCCTAATATATCGAGCCATACAATATTATAAAAAATTAAAACAATAAAAGCTGCAACTGTTTTGTTGCATTGGCCTCAATTTACTTAGCGACCTAGAATCTCTTTCTATTAAAGATAGTTTAAGTTTCAGAAACTTTCAAAGCGATAAATCTGTATTTGAAGGTAACTGAATCTAAAAAGCTGTGCACCAGATGTGACGAATGGAAAGGCGTGTTGTCGAAATGAAGCGGTCCATCATCGGTTGACCAGAGATATTACCGTTTATGTCGTATTGTCATTTCATCTCTAGTCTAACTTTTTCAAAGAAATTTGGTACATTGGCCACAGTCTAAAACGTTATTAGGATCTGTAGCATGATTTTCCTGTCTTGGAAACAAAAGTCGTGAAATAAGTCGATCAAAATTTTAAACGTTTTAGTTTTCGAATTATCAACTCATCTTCTAGTTCTCGAACTGTTAGTCCCAGAAAGTTGTTGATTGTAGCTCATTCAACTTCTGGTGTTCTGGTAATTCGTAATCTTCCAAAACGCGAGCTACTTTCAATAGGTATCTATATTATCGTTATTGAATGCCGTATAAATATTCTAAATAAATTCTGTGGGCAACCATTCTAGTTTTGCACAAAATTTGAACCATTTTTGCTGTTTTACTTGCTAAATCATAGCAAACGTGACGCTCACTCATTATATGCACTTACTCATTGACATCTAACTCTCATTTAATTAATTATGCTCTTAAAGTCGTTCACGTTAAACGCGCAAACTGATTTTATTATATTAGTATTAGCTTAATATTTTCAGAACTGACCTCACGTACATTTGTTGCTATATCAGCAGGTTTATACTATAAAATATAATAAGATAAATATTCAAACGCTTAAAATAATAAATTAGGTGAAATGAAGTATTTAGTTGCTGAATGTGTACTACTTGTACACAAACAATTATTTTTTGGTTATGTTGTAATAGAACTTTACAATAAGATGATCTAAATTGAACTTTAGAAATTTTTTTCTGGAACACAGAATATTTAAACAAACAGAATTTTGTTATTATCAATGTAAAGCAAACTTGGCACAATGCATTGGTTTATTGTAAAAGCATATAGATTTTCATTACCCCAAATGTGATAATTCTGACAATATTCAAAGCCAATTAGAGAACAATGAACTTTATTGCTTAATAGGTTTTTTTGAAAAAAATCAGCATCAACTGTTATGTTCTCTAAAATCCAGTTCACAAATATAAGGCGTTTCTGGTGGTCTTTGGCAAACTTTGCCATGTGTTTAGATACCAACTGTACGAATACAAACTTCCAACATTCACAGAATACAAGCGACACCTAATTTAAATCTTAAATTTCAATTTGGATCAACAAATGTCAACTATAAGTATCATACAAAATTTATTTTGTATGTAATATTTAGATTTTTTAAAGTATTAAGCATTTATTTTTAGTATACTCCATTACCTTTTTTACATTACTTGGGAGAGTAAAAAAACTAAAACTTTTATAGTTTTTTATTGAGTGCGTAATATTCTTTTGATAAATGAAACACTTGGCGGCGCCTTACATGCGTCCGCAAAAACCAACTACTTTTTCCCATTTGGGCCATTTATTAACGCCTACCAAATAACGTGCGAGGAAATGGAATTAGGGAAAGGAAGAAAACCGCCATTTATTTTTTTGGGGCGCGCTGCGCCCGCCAGCTGCCAAGATTAATTAAAAAATAACGCAACTGCTCCGTCGCCCACAGTGGAATAACGTTTTAACGCGGCAATTAACTTTTTCGGCTCAATCTTGCACTTCCCGAAATCAAATTGGACCCGAGAGGCGGGGCGGCCCGCAGGCCCGCTAATTTCTCAAATTCCTCCGATGCCGCGTAAATTCGTTAGCCCGGTAATAGTCGATTTTGCGTGGCTCGAGGTGCTTCGCAGTCATCAAATTAAACGTCGATGTCGGACAGAACGAGGGTCGCAAATCTAATTTGAAATTTGCCTGGCCAGTTTTTGCAAGTTGGCCTGGAGTTCGCCGGTAATTGCCATCAGGTCGCGAAATGATGAGTTCGGGGAGCACTAGCGCAAGGAACTTCGCAGTTTTGCGATAGAGCGGGAGAAATAACAATAAGTAAGTTAGCTACAGTCAGGCATTTTAAAGTAGCTTTTTAATAATAATGCAAATTTTCTTCTTGTTCGTCTACAGAGCTTAAAAATTTATTCGGATATTATAAAATAAATTATTGAATTGTTGCAAACAAGTCTAACGCTATACATATCTAGTGTTGTTAATAACGCATTTTATATTGCGTAGGGTGATCTATTAGCTCTATGATAAATACTAGTAGATAACGCCAATGCCTTTTTACGAAATACATGTTATTTCAGTTTTAACTTTATTTGTTGTAGTTTTATCATATCGACTTAAGCAAAAGCTTCTCATCAAGGATCAAAAGATTTCCTCATAATCAAGCTTTATACTATTCGGATTATTTTGCAGTTACTTATATCTCAACTCCTCATGAGTGTTAATTTAAAGCTGTTTTGTGTGTTGTATGTTTCTTCAATGGTTGTTTCATTTATTTGACCAAGTAATTATATGTTTTTCTCTACAACATGACACATTATCCTATTGAGATTACATATAAAGAAAGGGTTTTTCTCAATATAAACGCATTTAATTAGGTATCAATAGATTATTGGAACCAAGCATACAAAAACTTATTTACAAAAAGAAATCTTGTGTCGGCAAAATTGTATTAAAATTACTGTATTCCAAAAAACGACACATACGATATAAAAGAATATCCAAAGAGCATTGTGTGATCAAGTCCATGAGCTACTAATGATACAGTAATGAAATGTTAGGCAAAAAAATTAACGACAGCAAAATGTCTACCACAATGGACCAAATAAAGGACAAATTACTTAATTAAAATGATAAGAATAATCGCGGGGATAGTTTAGTGAATTGAAACGCTGTTTTCAGAACGATACTCCAACCAGCCTCACCAGATTCTGGCAAAATCTTTGAGTAATATAAGTTTCCTCAATGACCTGGTACAGCTACTACATTATAAAAGGATAGAATTAACCTAAGCTCTTATAGAGTATAGTAGATTACATATTTACTAAAAAATCAGACAAAGAAGAGTTTCCATATTTTCATTCACGATTACTAAACGTAAGTTATGAATGATAAATCTATTCATTCAACTCAACCAAAACCATACTAGGCCGTAATGTGGTTTAGGTGAGATACCACCATCGAGAAATATGCTAGTAGTTGTGTATGAAAAGAAGGTTGTCAATAGCCAGGTGTTTCTAAAAGTTATGTAACGACAAACACTCCTGAGCGTCACTTTTTCATTTAAATGCAACGTCCAAGTTAGCATTGTCTACTATAAATTCAGGCTTTATAAAGGATGAATCATTATCATAATCTGATCTGTAGTAATATGATCTTAAGTTTTTTGGTCATCTGAAGCGTTCATTAAGTGGCAAGCGCTGAGCAAACGTTGAGAACATGACAGCTACACATATCTATATACTTTAATGCGTCTGTTATGTTAAAATCTACGCGTATTCTACTTAAAATATACAAACATTCCAGTTTTGACTTATAATTATTGCATTTAAGAAAATTCTTATATATGTGTTATTTACAATTAGATCTGATGACACAATTATAAATCTCCCACTCCTAATGTAGACTAAAATTAATGAAGTCTAACTGTATGTAGATTTTACAGAGGCTACACATGTTGCTGTTGATGATTATTTATGCCAAGGTACACTTCATCAAGTCGTAGCTCATGCAAAACAAAATAAAACTTTGGGCATGTTACTAAAAAACCCGACGGTAACTGGTGTGGCGGCCTTTTCGCCCTTGAACCGCTTTATATCGCGGCGGCATGCGGACCTTTGATATCAACTACGTTTTGCCGTCGCACACACAGCGGCATGGGCTTTTGCTCAGCCGAAACATATACGCATCGCAGCGCGGCCAATACGGTCGTGTCTTAACCTGCATACATTCACGCATATTCAACACCCCGCAAGCATTCACGCCCCGCAGCGCGGCCAGTTCGGTCTTGTCTTAACCCGCATAAATTCACGCATCGCAGCTCGGCCAATTTGGTCGTGTCTCAACATCCCGAAGATACCAGATCCGCAACGCAGAGGTGGCCACCTTGGAATCGCCGACGAAGCCGAAGCCGAAGCCGATTCAGGTGAGCGATTTGGCAATTCATTGGTTGATGTCGGTAGCCGCCCCCATCCGCTAACGCGACGGCCGTTTAAGGGACGATTTTGGCCTTATCGGCTGACCTTCCAATACGGGCCGTACTACGTTTCCACACCGCACCACGAGAGCGGCTATTTACACGCCATACCTTCCATTTTTTGGTCCTTACGAGCCGGATCGGTATAGTATCCCACACCGCACCACGAGAGCGGCTATTTACACGCCTGCCTCTCCAGTAACACATACATACCTTTCAATAATACATGCTTAAATTTATGTATTTTATAGACACGTTAAGTTTTGTCCCTAAAAATTTATTGTAGAGTTAATAAAGAAACTTGTATTTAAAAAAAATAAAAAAGCACCCCTAAATGTACAAAAGATATTTGAATTATAATTTTCTAAAGTGTAAAAAGTTTATACTTGCCACAAATAAAACCAATATGTCAACTATATCGGAAAATTCAACAGGTGGTATCAGAAAACTGAGTTAAATATCCTACGTACAAAACAATCTATGTGATTCACATTAGTGACTTACTTAAATGATCTTATTATTAATACCAAAAACTTTTGTGGCGTGTTAACAATAAAGAAAAAATACTGTTTGGTTGATAGTTGTTTGTCCCAAATTAAGAAAAAATCGTTTCTGATTGGAATTGCCCCTCAACTTTATTTTATCCCAGTACTTTGAATTATGTTGGAGAGAAAAAATGCAGAACTATGCAATCTGCTGCTAAAAAGAATGTATCACAATCACTGCTATACAACAGGCTACCATATAGTGCTTAAAAGTAGTAGATCAACTTAGTTAGCCTGGGTAAAGACTACTGAAACAGGTAAAAAATATTGGAAGGACGTTTCGAAAAAGGCTAAATAGATAAGTTTTGTACGTCTGTAAGATTTAAAATATAAGAAAATCGAAATATTTAGAAGACTCTCTTTAGTTAAAGCAAATAAGAAAGACTTGTCAAGAAACGAAAGTAAGTGAATGATAAAAAAACACACACACATACCTTTCTTTTGCGATTCTTTTGATAATACTATAGGATCTTGCTGATGGTTATCCCGTTTCTTTTTCCTGACCATGGCCCCTATTGTATTATTTTATTGTTCCGTTTATTATCCTTAAACCTTCCCATGTGCCGTGCATAGTCTATTTTAATTGTTACCACTCTCCTGATAACTCCGTTGTACTAGTCCCAAGCCTGGGGAGATAAAAAAGGAGAAGGTATTAAGAAGTAACACCTCGATGTAACTGCCTAATGCTAAAAACATCATGTAAGGGCCATATGTACAGGGATATGGGTGAAAGCCACATAGAGCGATGAAGGGGTATAAACGAAATTCTTTATAGCCAACTAAAGAGAAACAAAAACCATTCGTAGGTGTAGTTGTAAGTAGGTAACATAATTTTTCGAATGCTGCCCACGCCAGTCTGTTATTTGTCAAAGATAATTGGTTAAGATATTATTAACATATATTAATTCTTTTGGTAGCCGGTTTAATTTTTATTCTAATATTAGTGTAAATAACTTTAAAGTTGAGGTAGCTCCTTGTCTTATATCTTTATTAATAGAAAGTCTACCTCTAGATGATGTCGCTTCATCGTATAAAGTTTTAATTAGTGTCGTATAACAATGATTTATTCTTGCGAATTCGCGAAAGGATTCACCATAGTTCACAAATAAGAGGTTAAGGTTTTATTCGACTGTCTCTTTTATCAATATTTTTACCATACATTAAATAATCGGTGGTACCCTAAGATTTCAGAAATGTTGCTCGTGTTCCTGTTTGGTAATACATATTATTCTATTTGTAATATTTGTTGTAAATAGTTTATAAATATGTGATAATTAACCAAATGGTCAATAATTCCGTGACAGTGATAGGTTTTCTTTTTTAGTGCAGGCTAATTGTGGCATTATTTCATAGTTTTAGAATTTCTTCTTTTTGTAGGCAAGTGCTAAACAGAATTTTTAGCTTTGATATTATTATATTCTCTGTCTCTTTTATTATTTTATTTCAATTACTTGTCGTTTTTTTATTGCCTCCAGAGCTTGCTTTATTTCTTGGTAGCTTATCTGGAGTACGTTTTTGATCCAAAATTTATTATTTTCCTATCTTCCGACATTGTATGAGGTTTATTTGCAAACTGATGTATTTGATTGTTAGGACACTGTTATACCACTAGTATTAATCTGAAAAACAAGAATTTATATGAAGGAAGTGCAAGGTATATACGAAAAAGTACTATCATAATCACACGGGGTGTAAATAAAGAAAGAATTAAAATTTAATACATGTCATATAAATCATAGATGGTTTAGTGCACGTATGCGTAATGAGATCAATTAGGAGCTTAAATGCATTTTTTCTGAGAATTAATTGTTTTAAATAGCTAAGCATACACTAAGTTCTTCTACATTTAAAGATAAAAGGTGCTTGGCACACTTTATGAGTTAACTGACTAGTGTTTTTAACTACTAATATTAAGAAATAGAAGCACATTTGCAATTTCTACTGCCAACGATTTGAGTGGATTAGAATAATAAACGAACTATGATTAGGATACTCTTAAACTTATGAAGGTATATCTCATTTTGTAAATTATTTGAAACATATGTTAAGCTAACTTTTAAATAATTTTCCTTGTGATATTAAAAATCTACAAGTGAAGTTCAGATTTTGTGTCCAGTGTTACCGGTGTCAATATCAAAACACCAAGTTTTATTTTTGGAGATTCTGTATAATTGAACAGCTGTGTTGGAAATGAATTTATTCGAAAGAGCAGTTAATGCTGATTCTAATGAAATACAAGGCTTGAGGTTATCTACTATTGGAAAAGTATTATGATCAAAGATAGCAAAGAGAATTTTTTTCTACCATTTATTAAGCTCATTTGTAACATTTTACGACTAATCAAATGATTTACAACTTTAGTAAACTAGATAAAAGTTATAACATAAACGTTCGTTTTTATTTATTATTACATAGAAAATCTAATTCTGAGCATATTACAAAACTAAACTCTCTATTCTACTCCTCGAGACTTTTAATAGTTTTATGCGGCTGTTCTGTTCCGCCCAGTAGTATTTTCGTCAGCTTGGTCAGTTAACTGCCTACAAGCCATCATAGTTAAATAAATTATAAATAAGATTCGAATGCTACCTGCTATTAAACAGTGTTTACTACTAATTGTAGTGCTAGTACTTTCAGCTAAATTCCCAGCGACAGGGATTTCGGTTTCAACCGTCAAGTAAACAAATAAGATAGCGGGATGACCCACGTTAATCGCCGATTAACCATTCTGTTTGTTTTGTCTCTGAGAACTCTATCACTATCTTATTTTCCGGCTTGAGTGTTTGTTCAAGGCTCATGTGTGAGTTATCTGAAATTAATTTACTTTGGACATACCCTCCAAAGCGTGCGTACGTACATTCTAATATTACATAACGTAGACACATAGGTGTTGAATCGATATAAAGTTTTTGTTTAGGTAACAGTAAAAATTGATCTTTTTAAAGTAAAAATGTGCCTTTAACACACATTGTAAATTGTTCGGAAGAAAAAGAATAACATATTTTGCTTATGTTAATACACAATGCAGATAATTTAAACAGTTTTAGATCCGTTGTAAGTGAACTGGACAACAGAAATGCTCAATCAATAAAAATTCTTAAAATTTATTAAATTTTAAAAATAAATTGGGGTTCATTTCCGCAAATTTATGTTTCTTAAACCAATCAATAACTCGAAAAAAAAACTAAAAGCAGGAACAAATTAATTTACTTAATCGCGTCACGGCTGTAAGACTTAAATTAATACCAGGCTCTTGGCAATAGTTCAAAACAAGGATTTTGTGTAAATTGTAACATCTTTTGTAATTAAATATTGAATTGTTTGTACCATAAGGACAAACATTGAGGAACAATTTGCCCTGCTTTCATATGTAAAATATTTTTTATTATTTAGATAATTTAATATTTGTGTCCACATTTCGTTGGTGATTCTGTTTCGAAATATTATAAGAAGATTGGGCCATTATACCAAGTGTCCCAAAAAAGTTTTAACTTTATTGGTTTACTGCGCAAATACAAGGAAGCAAAGAGGCGCGGGGTATGTCAATCGGTAGTGCGGTTTTTGGAAATTTAGTTTCTCGGGAGCGCACCGTGCGTTTCGTTGCCAGAATTTTGCAAAAACAAACTTTTTAGGCGATTATTGCATGAGAAACCTCTTTAGTAACCAAAATCGACTGTATTGGCTTCTATTTTATCTCGAGGAATAAACGTCCTGTACTTTATTGAAGAGGAAAGGGACCGCGCGTTAACTGCCACTTCAGAGCGTTATGTGGGTATGCTGAACAATTTCTTGGTATTTGAACTGCAAAATTTTGCTAGTTATAATCTAAGAACATAGTTTCAGTAGGGTGGCATAACATCGTATACTTCTAACATGTTTTTGTCACGAGGTCGAAAAATTTTCCCCCAAAAATTGATTTCCAGAAAAGGCGATAGCCCAATCCTGATTTAAAAACTATAAATTTTTTCTTTTGTGGATAACTCAAATCAAAGGTATACAGCAACAGTCCGCGCTCTGATTTAATTTAAAGAAAATATCAGTCAAGAAATAGCTGTCATTACGGATACTATATGCTGCGCAGTGCTCAGAAGCTTTGCTCCTCATATAAAAGAGTATCCAGAGTATGCAGGAGCTCATTTAAATGGCATTATTAAAAAAAACAAATATTTAAACTTTCCTTTGAGATAACTTGTACAAGGTTTATGTACGACAACTGTTTTTACATTCTCAGATCTCATAGAAGGTTTAGCATTTGTATTGCAAGAATATACGTAATTTAATTGAAGTATATCAAACTAAATATACATCTAAAAGATGAAAGTCAATATTTTAAAATTAATGAAGACGTGCGTTGGCAACATCGTTCTTTGGCGACAGATTTTACAGGTTGGTAATATGATTGGCGAGTATCTAAACCGTAAGCATTTTTATCTGTTTTCTTCATCGAAGAGGCATTTGAAAGACACATTTAATTGGTTACAGATGCAAGTGATCTGCGCTCTAGCAGCTGCAGTTTCTAATTCCTCGTCTGAGTAATGAGAATAGCTGAAGTAGTCCAAGTGGTCTATTGTGTGAGTCTTCGATTTCGTTAACAGTTAGCCGCACATAGATATATATCACCTAGACGTAAGAATCCTTCGACACTAGTTGCTTAAGAATAGTTTGAACGGTTTCCCGAGCTATCGAGCCAACATTGCTACAACTAGGGTGGCACTTTTAGCACTACTACGTCTGCGTCTGCGTAGCCATACTATGTAGTGTTACCTGGCCCTCCTTTGGAATTTGTAATTAAAAAAAAAATGCTACCTGATGCCAACCTTGTGGCGCCGTGTGCAGGGATGTTACCCGAGGCCGACTTTGTGGCGCCGGTGCAACATCGGGGTTCTTGAACTACCGCGCCGCGTCGTGCCAAGCGGTCTCGAGTTGACCCGAACGCCACCGACCATAGCCGCTACGGCATTTTCCAATCAGAGCAAAGGCGCCCCCGGCGTCCACCAATCCTGGGTAAACTTTACATTCCACCAGCAGAGTGGGGCACGGCTGAGCCCTTACAACTTGAGCCATCAAAGCATTCACCTCAGTCGTCAGTCCCTTAAGAAGTAACCATCAAGTGTCACTCTTTTGGTTTCTTTTGCTGCTCGCCGCCCGAATCTGCTGCTCGCCGCCCGGATCTGCTGCTCGCTTTCCGGACCGGCTGCCCGCTTTCCGACTCCGCCGCCCCTACTGCTCGCTGCCCGGCTCCGCCATCGGCCCTACTGCACGATGCCCAGCTGCGCTACCGCTCCTGCTGCTCGCTGTCTGGTTCGCCACCGGCCCCGCTGCTGCACCTAGCTCGCGGCCCGTTTCGGCGCATACATTAAGTCGTAGGTTAAGTTCTTGTAAATTAGCTAAGTAGGTTAAATTAGCGTAAGGTAGATTAGGTTTGTAAGGTGTAAATATAATTCTAATTGTAAGTTGAAGCCGACGCTTTGTTTCTTTAGCCTTCCGTGCCCCACACGTTGCCGGTCGTAGCGTCCCGACGTCCGATATATCACTGCTCGGGCCCGACCTGGTAACAGTAGCATGTGTTGCTAATTAATAAAGTATTTAAAAAAATAAATCGCTTTGCTTCCTTCGAATTTTTTTACCCTGACTCCATCTTTATCAAATATTGACGAATATTATGCAAAAACATAATATAAATTTATTAGAAACAAAAAGGCTATATTCAAAAAGCCGAATAAAAAATATGGTTTAATGCCAAGGATAAAATAAGAATAAACTGAATTTTGATATATTTTACTAGTAAGTGCGTTTGTATAGCACTAAAGTTATAGAAAATTGAAGGTACAGAAACTTAAATAAGAGTTAAATATTAGACAGTGAGCGAGGTGGAAGGCATACAGTGCAGATACGATCTATAAACCTTAAGATCTAAACGTTGTTCGTTTTCTCAAAACCTTTGCAAATGCATCAGTTATAGGCCTATAGTAAATAGAATTAAAGGCTCTTATCTAAAAATACATTGTATTGCTTTTAAAATAATTTTGCAATTTTGCTGAATTAAAGGTTTGAGAGGAAATTTCTGTTCGAACTAAGCCAATAGAAGAATCAAAATATGTGTGGAGATAAAGACAACAAGGCTGTTTTTGAATGTGAGTAAAATTTTTAAAGCACATAAGAAATCCTCTTGTAGCCAACGTTAAAATGATATTGAAAAAGATTTGCGGCAAAAAAGAGTCAAGAGAACCAAATATAACATTTTAACCAATAAAACAAACAAATTACTTAATAAATAATTAAAAATCAAAGAAAACCGCGAAAATGTAGAAGACTTGTATGTTGTATGGAATAAACTGAGCAAAGTGATCCGAACCACAATAATAAATATATGATAATAGTATCAATAGTAAAAGGTAGATGACAATGAAGTACTTGGTTTAATAAAACAAAAAAGACTCATGAAAAACAATACACAGGAATATAGACAACTCCAACCACAAATAAACAGAAAAATTCGCCGTGCTAAAAAATTTATAAGAGAAATATGTAGGAAATGGAGAACTTAATAAAATAATATAATTCCTTTAACATACATATAAAAGTTAAAAGTTCCTCAAATATTGGAAAATCGCGCAAATCAAACTATAATTTACAAGAACGAATTAATAAATACATGGAAACTTATGTATTAAAACTATTAGGAGACGTCAGAGATAATGGATCAGATGAAGAATATTGTGTGGAATCAAAAATACATTATGCTAAAAAAACCAAAAACTAATAAAACACAGGAACCTGACAAAATTTCTATACAACTATTAAAATTAATAGACAAAAATAATAAACAATAAACTAACTAAATTATTTATCACAGTCTGCAGTATAGGAGAAATACCTTCAGACCGACTGGAATCAATTTTTATAGCAATCCCCAAAAATACTTAAAGCTAGGAAGTGCTCGGATTATCACTTAAAATATTCCTAAAAATAATACACAACTGGATCAGAAACAAATGCAAATTAAATTTAGAAAAAACACTACTTATGTTTAGAAACTGCTTTGGAAACAGATAAGCTCCATTTACTTTGACGGTCCTATTACAGACCTAAAGAGACCAAAGAAAAGATGTATTTATTTGCTTTGTGGGCTTTGCAAAGGCGTTTAATAAGGTACAACACATAAAGTTAATTGATAGGCTTAAACGCAACAAAATCAACAATAAGGACATTCGTATTATCAAACATCGATAATGGAATCAAAACTCCAGAATTAACATTGGAAACAAGTACACCAGCAAACTAAATATACAACAAGGTGTAATACAGGGCTGTGTCTTATTTTTAATGTTATCTAACTTACTCTTAGATAATATTCTCAAAGGAACACTCGCATGGTATAAAAATAAATGGTGAACTTTAAAACTCTATTAGGTTTGCTGACGATAGAGTCACTCTAACCGACACCATAAAAGGCCTACAAGAACTTCTTACTAGAATAAGTGAAGCCAGCATAAATATGGGTACAAAGATAAACGTGGAAAAAACTAAATTCATGGTTGTCATTAGAGATGAACAATACGGAGTTGAATTACAGTTTAACAACCAATCAATTCAACAAACTTAAAAATTTGGGATGTATGGTAAATGATCAATTCGATCTAGATATAGAAGTAAAGAGGAGAATTACATTGTCCCCAGCAACATTTTCCAAGATGAAGTCCTTTTTCTGCAACGACAATCTTAATTTCAAACTTAAAAATGTTATATTTGGTCAGTATTATTACATAATAAAGAGACAGGAACACTAAAAATATCAACCATAAATAATACCGAGGCGTGTAAGATATGGATTTACCCTCTTATGCTCAAAATCCTTGGGATCTCTTGTCAAATCAACGAACACGCCCTGCAAAGAGTTTTAGTAGAACGAGAATTACTCACAACGGTAAAATGCAAAAACTATCTTACCAAGGAAATATTTTAAGAGACAACAAATGTAGTACACTTTAATGAATACTGAAGGGTAAGATAGAAGGTCATCTTGGACTGGAAAGAAGGCGGCCTTCATGGCTATGAAATATCCGGGAATGGACAGGAATCCAAAACGCCGGAGAACTATTTACACTAGCAGAAGATCGAAGTGATCCCCAACTAGACCGAACATGACATGACATATATTACAAACAAAAACATAATACAAAATAAGTAGATAAAGCCAATAATAATTGTTAAAGGTATCAGTAAAAAATATATAAGAGAATGTTAAACATATAGAATTTCGAATTGTACTGAATATAAAGGCAACAGAGAAATGTAAAGGTTTAAATTATATAATATACTAAAACATAGTAAAGATATAATTTGCATCAAATAGACAGTAAAATAAGAACAATATTTTATTGCGGTTTTCATATATAAAAAAGCTTTTTATATCATAAAATAAAAATTACGTAGTACTGTAGGAATGCGATACATTCCGTCTTCAAAAGACGCATTAAAATTTGAAAGAAAGGCTGCCACGCTTCCCGACAGTTTCCCGGGCTAAAAAGTTCCATTTGCTGTTTTCCTCACCGCGAAAATTCGGCGCAGAAACCCCAGCAAATTTAATTCGTAATGCAGGAGCGCGTTTATTTTTGTATCCAATCTGTTCCGTCTTCATGAAATTTGCGAAATTCGCGCCAGAGCTCCAGGTATGTGTCGCAAACTCAAATGAAATTTCCCACATTACTGAATCTTCTGCGACACCGACTTCCATCGGGCGCATGCAGGACACCTTATTTCACACTTGACGTTCCCAGCATCTTTCGGCAACAGCAGACATCGGGTCTTCCGGAGCCGCTGCGATGGCTCTGGCCATAAGGGCGTGAAATGTTGCCTTGCGACTAAATTTTGAGTCGGAGTAGGCCGCGCCCTGTAAATCACGGGCAGCTGCTGTGAAGGCGAGAGCAAAACCAGACGCAAATTTATCGGTTTAATTGGCGAAGAATGCAGCGAACGAGCCGAAAATTTAGCGTGGCCGCTCGGCGGGGTTTTGCTTTAGCTGTCCGCTTTGCCCGTTTCGCAGGCTATTTCGAAAGAGATTTTCTTGTCGCGCTGCTGCATCCCAGAAAATAGAGTTGTCGAACGGATTGGGCGGAGCAGGTGCTCGACGAGCGATAAAAGCACCAAAAATTTCGATCCTGCTAAAGTGCAGCGCAGGAGGGCGTGAAAAAACAAGCGAGAAGAATTTTCACTTCTCTTATTGCTTTTGCATTTAGGAAGTTGGACGCGTAATGTCGGCTCGAATTTAAAGGCCCAAACTAAGGACTGTAAATAAGCAATCTTAAAAGAAGCGCTTACTGTAATGAAATTATGCCCACCATATTGTACATTAACATACTATTAATTGAAAATATAGCACAATTAAAGATACATTATATTGGATTAAACCTTTTATATTAAATTAACGATAAAAGATTGAGCACCATATGTTTATGTTTGTCGCAGAGTTGGTTATGGCTTATATGAAGGGGGTATTCCTTTATGAGAGATAATTCGAATACTATATCGCAAATATGAAACAAGCGAACCGAAAAAGGTACTCGTTCACGAACGACTGGGGTCTGAAACAGTACGCAAGACTGGAAGAATTTTAAGAAGCTTGAAATTACAGATCGTTGCACTACTTAAAGTGTTTTAACGTAACAATGGTCCCATTACACTAAACCAATTGTCTACCTCTTCGGTTCGCCATCGATTGCTCGTAATGGCACTAACATCACGACATCCTTCCTTGCGGCTATCACTGCAACGACAACAAAGATTACAATGGGCACTAGAAAGACGTCTGTGGACCAACGGGTGGCATATAATTGTCATTTCTAATTAATCAAAATGTAGTTTTGATCAAAACGATAGTCCGGTATTTAATAACGTAGATATTGAGAAAGTGAACAAGAAAACTGCATTAGAACAAAGCATGAGTATTATGATCAGTTATAATAGCAAGTCATGTATAGTAAGATTTAAAAGAAATATTACATATAAACTTATATAGACGCAATACTTCCTTTCTTTGAAAAGTGCGTCAAACAATCTTTCAGTTAACTTTTCACCTACCTAAAATGTCTAAAATATCATTACATAAAGGGTACAAAACCATCCACGACCTCCACAGAATATTGCTTAATTATGGAAGCGTGCCAATATGAATGAAATGCAGTCCGCCAAGTCATCGTCCGCTCATCACTGAGTCGGTGACAATAAAACTGTCTGAGGTGGGGTCATACATTATTGAATAAACGTAGATGTTTACGGACATACGTTTTATAAACTTAATGATTTACTTGTTTATTTTATTTCTACGGCTCTAATTCCCTGTGCGGAAGCACGGTCTGCTCTCATATGTTCGCCTTCTCTGTCCAGTCGTCGCTCACCATTTCTGGTGGGAGTCAATATGACAAGTACCATGCTTTAGAGGACCACGATTGTTGTATTTTTAGTGACCGAATAGGTCATCCGCCAGGTATCAGAGAGCCACTCTGGCATCTACTTGTCTTATACCATTAAATAAATCTGCAAAGTTTCGGTTGTTAATTTGCAATTTCATTGGCGCTGTAATTTCAGCAAAGAGTAGTATATATTGTAGTATTAAATAATAATGGTTCTAATGTTTATCTTAATGTAGTTTATTTAATCATTTATTAGTACTTCAGTAAAGAATGATCGTACAACAACTTTAGTGCACTAATTGGACATCTTTGCAATAAGAATAACGAGAAATAACCCAAAATATAAAAACTGGTAGGTATATTTCTAATGTTTTTTTTAATTTGTACTTTAATTTATGGAATGCAAAGGTTCGATTATGGCTTTTATGGATGATATAAAATAAAATATAAAAAGACATAAACTCCTGTTGAAAGCTAAAATACGCTTTTATAGATATAGAAGCTAACGCGAGTATACTGCATAAACCAAAAGATTATTTAATACAAAATATTTATATAAAAAATTAAAATCACCCCCCCCCCCTTAAAAAACATTGCAATTAATATTTAGAAAATAATTTAGCTTAACTGGAGTAGTGAGACGCGAGCTATACAAAAACTCCCAACATATATTGAGTAATATTTAAGTAAGTAAAGATCAAAAGGTCCTCAGGTGGCGGATAGAGGAATGCCTCCCAGATATGGGTGGTACCGGGGAAACGAAATACCCGGGGCGGACCAAAACTAGCAAAGGACACGACGGTTCTCCAGTAGGAGCGGTACTCCGACAGCGACTGTACCCCATGTTAGGGCGGCTGAATTACTATCTCCCAACCCGTCTGGCCAGCGTGGGAAGATTAGGGCCAATCACCCCTTTATTTAGCAACAATGTCAAATTACAAAACAAAAGATTTATACCCCAGGTGAGTAGGGCTACTAGTCCAGAATCTCACACTGATGATTACACATCAGTCTGTCTCAAGGATTCTGGGGAGACACAAATTTGACAACTGCAAAACATTAAGCACCACAGAAATAAGACTAAACTAATGATTGCTACATACAACATACGTTCACTAAACAAAGATGAAAAATTATACGAACTCGAAGAAGAACTTAAAAACATTAGATGGGATATAATAGGCTTAGCTGAAATTAAAAGAAAAGGCGAGCACTGCCTAACGCTAACATCAGGACACATATTATATTACAGAGGTGCAGAAACTGAGGAAATCATCAACATAAGAGGAGTAGGTTTTATAATAAATAAGAAATTAAAAAATCACATAAAGAGCTACAATTACATATCGAAAAGAGTAGCCTATATCATCCTAAATATATCTTCATTCTGCAACATGAAAATTATCCAAGTATACGCTCCAACTACAAAATATGATGACGAAGAGGTAGAATCGTTCTATGAAGAAATTTCAGTAGCAATAAAGAATAACCACTGCCAATATATACTCATAATAGGAGACTTTAATAGTAAGATAGGGGAAAAAATAGAACCAAGCGAAGATAAGATCGGAATCCATGGGTTAGGGAAACGAAATGAACGCGGACAAATGCTCATGAATTTTGCAGAACAACAAAATGTATATGTAATGAATACTTTCTTTAAAAAGAAACCCAGTAGAAAGTGGACATGGGTCAGCCCTAACGGGGAATATAAAAACGAAATAGATTACATTTTATCATCAAATAAAGATATTGTTAAAGATGTAACGCCACTAAACAATATTGGCACAGGAAGCGACCATAGGATACTGAGAACAAGAATAGAAATAAAAACGAGATTGGAAAGAAAGAAAAGAATTAGCACTCCAAAAACAATGATAGACACAAGGATTTTAAAAGAAAAACAAGCACAGTATGAATACGAATAAAAATTAAAAGAATTTAAAACCCCTGAAATACAGGAAATGACAAGGAACGACATGAATACTACCATAAACAAATGTATGTTAGACGTAGGCCTTAAAGTAGCCGCAGCTCGTAAGAAAAAAGAAAAAAGTTGGAGTGACAGAACAGAAGAACTATTCCGTATAAGACGAGAACTGTTGAAAAACGGAAAACGGAACACGATAGAATTTACAGAAACCAATAAGACACTGAAGAAATCAATAAGAGAAGATAAAAGGAAACAGTTAGAAGCACAAATTGAAAAAATAATCCAAGAAAATAAAAATATGAAAAGCATAATAAGATCATTAGGTAGAGCAAATATCACAGCATTTAAAGACAATGAGGGAAAATAAGTAAGAGATAAAAACGAAATTTTAAGGACCATAGAACTATACTATGAAAAGCTATACAAACAAAAAAACGAAACGCCGAAAGATGTGGAACAGGAATTAAAAAAGAAAATAATAAATGTAAATTCAGAAGATATCCCAGAAATTACTAATGAGGAGATTAAATTCAACATAAAGTCCATCAAAAATCACAAGTGCCCTGGACAAGATGGCGTAATAGGCGAGTTAATAAAAGAAGGAGGAGATACGATAATTCAAGCATTACAAATATTCTTTAATAAATGTCTGGAGGAAGGAAGGATTCCTGATGATTGGAGCAACGCACTAATTATCCTCATATACAAAAGGAGACAAAACAATACTTGATAATTATAGGCCAATATCTCTATTGCCCCAAATATACAAACTCTTCACAAAAATCATAGTAAACAGATTAGATGCAAAACTAGAATTCTACCAGACGATCGAACAGGCTGGATTTAGGAAAAATTTCAGCACAAACGACCACATCCTCACAATAAGAACATTAATAGAAAAGCCATCGAATACAATTTACCTTTATATATGGCGCTGGTCGATTTTGAAAAGCTTTCGACTCGATTGAATTGTGGACGATAGAAAAGCCCTGCAAAACAGTAGAATAGACTATAGATACACTAAAATGATCCACTCCATCTATGAAAAATCAACAATGACAGTGAGGTTACACGAAAACACTAATAAAATCCCGGTCGGTAGAGGAGTAAGGCAAGGAGACTCGATGAGTCCTAAGTTGTTTATAACAGCACTAGAAGATGTGATAAAGTCACTTAACTGGGAAAACAAAGGAGTGAATATAAATGGCAAAATGCTCAATCACCTGGCCTATGCAGATGACCTAATCATCATATCAAACTCAGCAGTGGACTTACAAAACATGCTCGAAGAACTCAAGAACAAATCAGCAAAAGTTGGGCTAAAATAAATAAACAAAAACAAAAATAATGACTAACCAACAAGACAACATAAACATAAAATTGACAACCAAACTGTAGAGACAGTACAAGAATATGTTTATTTAGGTCAATTGATAACATGCAAAAATTTAACCAAAATCTGGAAATTGATAGACGCATACGCCAAGCATGGTCGGCCTTTGGGAAACAAAATAAAATACTAAAAACCAAACAATCCCTTAAAACTGAGAAAAGCTGTGTATGATCCAATGCGTACTCCCAGTACTTACTTACGCGGCACAAACATGGACATTAAACAAAACATTAATGGGAAAACTTGCCAAAGCCAGCGAGCAATGGAAAGGCAAATGCTAAATATAAAGTTGAAAGATAGAATAAGAAATGAGAGTATAAGGAAAAACAAAAGTAATAGACGTCAAGAGACATGTAGCATCATTGAAATGGAGATGGGCAGGCCACACCATGAGGCAAAAAGATGAACGATGGAACAAGGAAATACAGGAATGGAGACCATGGACGGGCAGAAGGAGTGTGGGCCGCCCACAAACCAGATGGAAAGATGACATAAAATTAATAGCAGGATTAACATGGATAAGGACAGCTCAAGACAGAGACAAATGGAGATTTAAAGGGGAGGCCTATGTCCAACATTGGATAGATACAGGCTGATAAAGAAGAAGAAGAAGAAGAAAGATCAAAAGATAAAAGTCTCACAATGACCATTTCTTAAGATATATAAAATTAAAATAGTTTTTTTTTAAAGAAAAGTACTTTAGAAGATAAATGTTCTAAATAGAAGTTTTTACCTTGATTTGTTTTGAGTGGCCACATATTTTATGGAAAACAAGAATATGTAAATATTAATGACATGTATAAACTTACAAAAAGTGGGATCCTTATCGACGATAGAGACTGTTATAAAACAGAAACAGGCATATTTAAATAAATAGTATTAATTGCAAAATCTTTGGGTAGATCAGATAGCAGATCTGCAGAAAAATAATACACGGAATTATCGCACAAGCAAATTTTGTTAATAAACCGATTCAATTCTTTATAACTTCTTCATGTTAAGGCAGACTTCTCAGAACAACTTTAATGTTTTAATTATTCAAGAATGTATAGGGTACTAAATTACATTGAAATGTTAAAAATGAGTTTGGTTTTCTTGAAGAGTCAAGAAATTTAAAATTAAATGGTGTTTTATAACAAGAAATACCAGAGAATGAAGTGTTAATAAATTATACAAATGATCTAAGAAGTTGCTATTTGACTTTTAAAGCATAAAAAGTGCTAGAAAGTGCAAATTTCAACGCTTATAAATATAATATTGATGATAATATAATGAAATCGCTATTAAAAAACAAAAATCATTAACAAGAACCCCTGCGGCGGGGTTCCTCAATTAAAATAAATAACATCAGTCTTAAACGAACGCCACTCTCTCGCGGCCCATATCAGAACCGAAAAAAAACTTTTAACGACAACATTTAATAGCCAGTAATAAATTCTTTGTGTCGGCGAAACAAATAGAAAATGCCGCGAAAATAATCTATCAAGGCAAATTCGCCGCGGCACTGTCATGAATACCTCCGAGGCCACAATACAGCAAGTTGTAGATACTACAGAGAAAAATCCGTCCAATTTATCTGTACAATTCAAATAAATTAAAATATCAAGAAATTATTTCTAACCTCAGGAAAAAACCAAGAGTGAATTCACCACTTGCAATTTAAAATAAACAATTACGAATAAATCTTACCAGTATATAAGATTACCGAGCGATAACTAAAAATTACGACAAGAACAAACTAAGCTATAACATTTTCAACGATCCTGAAGTTAACAACCTATCTGCAATAATTCGAAACGTCTTCGGTTCACATACGGAAGGCGAAATTAAAAATAAAATAACAGCTTTAAATTATCCAGTATTGAAAATTGCCAGATTCTACAATAAAGACAGATACCCGATTTCATTATGTGTGGTGGACTTTAGCAATGCCCAACAAGGCAAGAAAATATTTAACCTACCAAAGCTAAATGATGGCATCCTAGAAGTGAAGATAAGAAGAAAATCCAATGCAAGAAATTCCAGACACCCGCAACTACTAACATTCGCAAAACGTTATGTGAAATGTACAGGCAATTATTTACTGTTCTAAGCGACCTATAGAAGATCCTCAATGTGCAAACTGTCTGGAAGAGCACCCGGCAAACTACAAAGGATATAGTTATTGTGTTAAAATAAACTATAACCAAACAAGAAGCTCTAATTATCAAACACAAAGTACATTATACTCCCAAGCAGTAAACGAAACTAGTCAAGAAAGTTTGGAAAATGAGTCATCAACCCTGAGCGCTCTAATTTTAACCCCAACACGGTCACGTCTAATGGATAACAAGAATCAGCTGACTACATCTCCACCATATTAAAGAAAATAATTGAATTGCTAATCCCCCATTTAGATCAATTCATGCAATTTATAACAACACTACTTGCAACATTGCGAGATAATGGATCAAAATAGCGCCCCACTAATAAATAACCTAACAGTGATTAATTGAATGTTAATGGTCTTAAAACTCAACGTTCAATTTTTATCGACTCATTTTGTCAACACAGAAAAGTTTAGAATTCTTGGATATTACGTGTAACGAAAAGATAGAGAAGCAGTAATGGTATCAGGTGGAGTTGCGATCATAATAAAAGAAAATCAATCACCAACTCCTTCTTATGAGTGATCTTCAAAATATAAAAGCTATTACTATAAAAATACTTATGGAAAATAATAGCTTTTTAATTTTTGCGTCAGCGTACAAACTACCAAATAAACGGCGTCTTGGAAATTAAATTGGCAAATTTTTCAATAACTATGAGCTCATGCTACTTTTAGGAGACCTGAATGCTAAGAACACCATATGGGGATGCCGAGCTATTAACCACGACGGAATTAAGTTATATAACATTATGACCGACCACGGTATCCTAATACTAGCTCTAGATGAGTTCACTTACCATCCAGCAGATCATCAACCTGATATTTTAAATGTACAGTAACATCTAAACTGGACTCGGACCATCTACCTGTAATTATTAGCTTCTACAATACTCCACAATCAACACCTCCAGCACCTAAACTAGCCTACGAAGAAACAGACTGCGAAAATTTCCAAACGATCCTCAATAAAAAACTGAGACAGGTAGGCTCACTTAAAACACCCCTAGATATAAACGATGCAGTTCGGCGGGACATATCTGCAGTACAATAAAGTATACAGGAATCTACCACACCATGAAAACAGAAAAGTTGCTGACCATATCAGAACACCCAAAATTAATTAAAACCTAATTAAACTGAAGAATAGGTACAGAAGATAATAGCAGATATCTCGCTTACCGCATCTCAAAACACTATATAACCAACTGTGTCATTTAGTAAAGCAAGAACAAGACAGTTTAAGAATACAAAGGTACAATTCCTATCTTGTAGTTGGCCACCAAACGACTGCTAAGACAACCGAACATAATCTATTCGATGGTAGCCAATAACTCCACATACTCCTCCAAAGACAAAAAAGCAAACTTATTAGTAACGCATCTGGAACCGGTATTTATACATAGGAGAACATTACGAACAGTTTTAGAATCAGGTACAAGCGCAATTGCCAATTTTCAGTTAAAGATAACGCAGCGATAGCCTCTGTCCAAGAACTCAAATCCTACATAGTACTACTACCTAAACGTAAGACTCCCGCAGACAATCTAATAACTAATGAAATATTAAAGCAGCTTACCAAGAAGACGGTGGCTTCTTTAACCACAAAGCCTGTTTTAGACTAGGAAAGTTCTAAACTCCCTGGAGAACTGCATTTATACTTTTCAATTATAAAGTAGAAAAGTCAAAGGATAATCCAGACCATTACAGATCTATCAGTCTCTTATCAACTTTGGCCAAACTCCTTGAAAAAGTGATATGTACTAGACTACAAAATAACCTACTGCAAAATGATATAATCCCTCCTCATCAATTTTGTTTCTGAGTTTTCCATTTAACCTCTCACCAATTTTTTAGAATAAGTAAAGCAATTAAAAAAGATAATAAAAAATACACCGCGATTACGTTCATGGATCTGGAAGGAACGTCTGACAAAGTCTGGCAGGTCTACCGCAAGATTTATAAAAAGAGGTGTGATTAATCACTTAACCCTCACATTATTATAAGTTAGAGTAGTAGCTAGTGCCGTGTATTGCATATTATATTGCAGAACCAGCTATAATAAATTTAAAAAAAACAAATGATGTAGTGCGTCAGATTTACATGAATCTTAAAATAACAACAATAAAATAGTGTATAAGACATAAAGGACCTAAAATTGACAAAAAACAGTAAAAGTCAAGATATAATCGGAATTATGTAAATCAACTGATTGTTCTAACGGGTAGAAATATAAATGTGGGTTTCCCTTCAGGTGAGTAATAGGTCAAATAGGTCGTCTGATGCCAAACTTATAAAGCTCAAAAATTTTATGTATATTTACAATAATAAAAAGGAAAAAAAAACACAAATACTTGAAAACTACGAAATAGAGTCATGATAATTATATAATTCATACTAAAAACTACACTAATACAATTTTTTGTAGCGGATATATATCTAACAAATACAGCAAAAATTGTGTTGAAAAGCAACCAAAATACTAGATAAGCAAAGGGCCACTTAAACCACCTGATCAGTCACAATTGTTTTACGTATGTACTTGTATAGCACGGATTAACGAAACACATATTCTCTCTGTGCGAGATGTAGAAAAACGAGGGATTTGTGTCTGCAAGCATTTAAAGAGCGCCTAATACCAAAAATATGCCAAATGATACACAACAAAAAATGACAAGAACAGTTATGAGTCAAAATCGTGAATACTAAGAAACGCTAAAGGAAAGACGCACAGATGTACATAACTAGAAAGGTAAGAAAAAAACTACACAGGGATAAAGCAGCACAAACACTACAGTTTTATATTGAGAGCACCAAAGTGGAGTTTTAGTGTCCGAGTACTTTTCTAAAATACATTTAAAATTTTTCATTTGTATCGATTTTTCAAAACAAATTGTTTTGGAGCTATGATACGACCAAATTTGTCACATTCCTTCATTATAATTAACATACCATATAATCGTAAATTTGGTTGAACTAGTACTAGTAATAATTCTCATTTATTCTTTGGAATATCCTTATAAATTTACTTAAAACAGAGATATAGTTTTGAATTAGTACTTTTTCAAGATATACATCAACTACTAGTAATTCAGAAGACCAATATATAGCCAATGTCTTTACATCCTAATCAGAGAAAATATAAGAAAAGAATTAAACGTTGTACAAAATCAGCATCAACTAAATTAGCGCTATTACATTAATCTATTCTTGATGACTTAGCGATTCGTCGTTTATAAAAGCACAGGTAAAACCTTAATCTACTTCATAATTAAGAGAGTATTTTTACTGCTATAAGATTTCCAGCTCGGAAGAAAGCTATTAGAAAAGCATCTTGTCAAAGATGACAATGAGCACAGCTACAAGATTTTGTTAATACAAACACTCAGATTGCAAACGACCGAGTGGAAGATTAGAGTAACATCGAAGTTACAGACGAAGGTTTTGGCTATCTAGCCTATGTCTGTTTTGACAATCCATAAAAACACCCTAGCCGTTCACCAAGATTCCAGATACTACGATGGTCAGTGTAAGAGATCAACAGGGGCGTAATAATAGGCACGGACATAAGTCTTCTTTACTAATGGGAATACTTCTTAAATAAAATCTTTACACTAAAAAGAAGGTAGCACGTATATAATATATACTAAATATGTAAGTAATGTCATTTAAAAATAGCGTTATTTTCGTAGCGATTATTTTTCTACGGGCATTTTTTTAAGCTTGTTAAGAATTGTTTAAGGCGCGTCACTTTTTTCTTTAAAGTAACTATTCAGAAACTAATTGCAAACGAGCAAGCCCAAGACAGGTGCAAATCAAAGAGTATTATCTTACAAAAATTAGTCTGTTAATTGGATAACCCGGAAATATATTTTTTAATATGCATGTTGGGATTATTTCTCAACTTAAAGATTAAACCAAAACGTATCTGATAAGAAGTTTTAGCTTGTTTCATGGAATACAGCACATTATAAATGGAAAATATTCTAAAATATCTATAAGAATGTATGCAACACACAAATTTTTATTTCTATAAAATAAAAAACCACTTTTTTTTAAACTAACAGATATTGTTGTTAAAACTTTTACCCCCAAACTGCCTTTTTCAAATTAGTTGTTAGTCTGCACTAAGGTAGAGTACTGAGGAATCGATCACAAAAACCGTAAATAGGAATGATGTAGTTAATTAAAAGCTCAACGTGTAAAATAGAGACAGCTATTACATAAACATAAACATAAACCGCAAAGCTAAAGTTTTTTAGATAAAGTACATAAACAATTTGACAAGAAAGAATTGAGAAAATGGGCAATTTCCTGTCAATTCTTGGGCTAGAGGTTGTCGAATTACAAAAAATTTGCTTTTGGAGCTTACAACCTACACGAAAATGATTTCAACTTGAGTCATTTATACTACTGCTATTATTGGTAATTTTTTTTATAATGTCCGCAACAAGAAATCATTCGATTAAAATTCCATTGAATTTTTAAATGAGAAAATCAAAAATTTTTCATTAAAAGAACATTTGCCTGCAATGCGTCGTCGAACAGCAGTTTAGTGTTTCATTCAAAAATTCAAACAGACAATCACCTGAGGCAGCTCTAGTTAGTCCTAAAGCAACTGCTTAAAAATGAATGACAACCTACAGAAGTTCGGAAAAGGGACTGTTATAAATAGTGTAAATAGCATGCTTAAAATAACGATTTTTTAATAAAAGTTAAAGCGGTATCACAAACTATTCCAATGCATTTGTAAGAAGTTATATTTACCTAATAAGTGTACCAGAAAGTTAAAATATTTTTTGTCGCTTACACATTACTGTACGTGCACCTAATAAAATGTTCCAGACAAATTTTATTTGGTGAAAATATTTCTGTACCATTTTTATATATATTGGAGTAACAAAACTTCATGCTTGCAAATCTTAAAAAATTATAAACAAAATCATTTGCTTTTGATATACTGATCTTTCCTTGGCGAGTAAATTAAGTCTGCAAAACCAAACGCGTCAGGGGATTTATAGGAGCTTTTTGAAAGTTTCTGATTGAAAATTATTCAAGAAGTCTTTCATAAATACCTTGACGTTTTTCAAATTAGCCGTCACACTTGATCGCCGAACTTTAGCTACCCTTGGCGAAGCATAAAAATATTGCTTTCGCTCGCCTTCGGAAAACTCATTATCAGCCAAATTTAATAAATTGCGCCCTCTTTAAGCTTTTGAAAGCAGTAAAAGTACATAATTGTTGTATATTACCCGATTTAGATTTTAAATTATAGTTCTAATTAAAAATGTTTGTGGGTGGTCTTAATTTATTTTTATTTTTTCAGTAACCTAGTAATCAAGGTAAATGTCAACAATTTTTATGTTCCATGCTTTCTTAAAAATTCTTGCTAAAGTTCAAGCAAAATAACAGTGTAATAAACGACATCATGGTGCCTGTTTTCGTAGAAGGATTACGAGTAAACCCAACAGAAGAAGAGATGCCTAGGATTCGCCACGGTTCTGGATATTTCAACAGCAGAAAGTTCCAGTGGTTAAAAGGGAAGTTGCAGAAATTACAGAATTAACTGCGTAGGGATTTAACGAGCCCAAACGAGTTATAGTTAGACACAACCTGCAAAGTTATTTAAGTATACCAGAAAAGACACCGCCCAGTGGTAATAAATAATGATTTTAATGCATTAATCAATCAGCTGATAACTCACTGTAGAGACAGATAGAGCCTGTGCATTGTTATATACTGTTAGTTACGGCTGGCGTCAGAACTGAGATTCATAAAACTAAAAAAACTACTTAAATAAATAAACGTGCCCATGCAACTTTAGTTTAAGAAACTAAAAGTCACAGATATGAAAAGTGAGTTGGAACGCAAACACGTACATGTTGAAAACCTTATATATAGATGTGTCAACGCAGAAAGAAAATTAGAAGTCCTATGGGAACTGAAAGTATCAACAAAACCTTCAAATATAAAAGTAAATTGAGCAAACAAGTGCTAAAGAAAATTCTGATAGTTTTAAATAAAATGCAAATAGATTCAGAAGCACATTCCAAAAGTTAAAGATACAGCGAAATAACACAGTTTAAGGGGTAAATAAAAAGGCTCTAATAAACATTCCAGAAGTTTTAAAAGTTACAGACAAACGAAAAAAAACATAAGGAAAAATTGAAAGTAAAAAGCGAATATTTTAGAGATTTTAGAAAGAAGTTGTAAAAGAACAATAAACTTAGATTCTTAGAAGCTACGAGAGCACGAACTTAACGGGTGGTGCTGGAATAACATTGTCAAAGGACGAGAAAACAGTGAGAAAAACTTAGTGCATTAAACTCAACTCTAAGAATTTACAATGAAATTCCTTAAAGTTAAAACACGGTTTTTTAAAGAAAACCTTTTAGATCGCCGCTATCAGTGCCAGGAAGTTCAGTATCGGAAACTCTACATCAGTTGTAAGATGGAATATTAGGAGAACACTTCGAGATTAGCAGCCGTTGTGGAACGTTAGAAAGCGGTTTTATTTCGTGAGCTGTATGAAGAAATGGCGCCGAAAAAGCAAGTGGTGTGCATTAGAAAAAGAACTAGGAAAAAAGCAAAATTTCTTATAATGGTAATCTAGAATTATATAAAATAGATAATCAAATTAGAAAAGTAGAAAAGTCAAGTAAATTATCTACTCAAAATGACATGGTAGTAAGATTAAATTTGATGGTTTATGATGTGGACGAAAAAGTAACGAAATATCTTGTTCAACAGCTTAGGGGACATACTTACTGACAGTAAATATGAAGCCTCAAAGAAAACAATTCGCTAAAGTTCGGCTTTGACTAAGTTGTATCAGCTTATTGATTGTTAAATTCGTAACTCTTAACTTTTAAATCACGCAAGAACTGTTGTGATATTATATTAAAACATAGTTTTATTGAAAACGTTGCTATATGTAATAGAGTCGTATCTCTCTAAAAAAACGTAACTTGTTTTATTTTTTAGTACGATACAGGAAATCTTTATTTTAAAAAGTGTTTGGAAGGAAAGAATAATTATTCTGTGGCCCGATTTTGCCTGAATTACTTTTTTAAGCTTCTACTTTTCCAGCTCTAAACGTGAACAACTTTGATTATTACACAAAGGACAATAAAAAATTTAATTTTAGCAATAAAATTTTATTTTTCCTGTATGCTTTTTAAATCCATAAGATGTGTTTTTATCTTAATAATCATATTGTATAAAATTTTTTCCAAAAAATTCAAATCAATTGTAACCTAATTGTACTGCAGAGCTCATTTATATTCATGCATAACAATCTGACGGTCTCACACTTTTTAAGGGTGGTCAAATTAAAATTTTAGGCACGATAATATTTTCTTTATTACTTGTTTGAAATTATCACTCATTTGTTTTTAATACTACTAAAGTATTGAAAGTATTATGTTGTCCATTTCAGTGTCCTGTAAATACTGAAATGTCACCTTATACTATCGAAACTCTTTAAAGAATATTTTTAGCATAGAAACAAGAAAGTCATCTATAACAAATTATACCCTTCATCCAATTGCTAGAATTTTTTGATTAAATTTCTTATTCCAAATGTGTTTAGAGCATTTAAATAGGGTGACTGGTTAGGCCAGCATAGTCGCTGAATGAGCAGCTGATAATTGTTTAACGTTGTCTGTGGAACTATTACCATGCTGAAATATGAGTCTGCGAGAAAATGAAAGAATACAGTACTTTACACTGTTTATATATACATATTTCTCCATATTACAAATTTAAATCTTAGTTACGGCCAACCTGACTTTCTTTATGCATACGCCACAGCTTTGATAATTTAGTTACGCTACATTTGTTAAGAATAAAATTTTTTTTGTAAATCTGCATGTTTGTTATTTACAATGGTCGTTTTTTGTTTAACTTCTACATATTTGCGCTATAAAGTTCTCCGTGATTACACTGGCAGGCTGCACCAAGTATCACTTTGTTAGAAGGTACCCTTCAATTGAAAGACATTTTGATACCGATTATATTTTACGTAAGTTTATTAATTTATTAAATCTCAGCAACTTTAAATACATGAGCGAAAATATACGTAAATGACCAGAAACATACATATTTCTGTTTATATATAACAGATTTTAAATGTTTCTACTCCGTACAAAGAAATAACTCTAGCTTTAACAGACGTAAATTCTAGTAGTTGTCTGCCATGGTTTTTATATACACCAACATATAGCACCTAGGTTTGCGATTATAACAGTAATATAACTTTTCTGCATCAAAAATATTAAAATTTTAACAAAATAAGTGTCATTTGCTTTATTACTTCACTACCAAAAAACTGCTTCTAACTTTCATCAATTGCTATTAGAAGCTTATGATAAACGTGTTCGAATAACAACAATATCTAAATAATAGTTCACGGGCTTCAACAAATCGACAATTCAATCAAAGAGATATAAAAAGGCGAGAGAGCATATATAAAATCATGCTTGACAGACAACAATATGGGTTTTTGAATTTATTATTAGTGGTGATAAAACGTGCATGTATTTCGATATTTCTCAACGCAAAAAAATAATTTTTTAGCCGGATCTTAGGATTAAACGCAATATTAAAAAAGGTTATGCTCTGTATTTGGTAGGATCACTATTAATCTGCATCAACAATAATGAATTAACTTAAATCGAGCATTGCATTTCAAACGTCCAGAATACGCCAAAAGGCACAACAAAGTAATCTCTTAATAGGAAAAGGCTTGGCCACATGCTGGGAAACAAATCAAAAACATGTTGAAAGATCTTATTTGAAATGTCCTATCCAACTTTCCACATTCACTAAACGTTGCTCTTTCTAACTTTGAACCACTAATTACTAAACGCAAGACGCCTCAATGTGCCAGATGTCAACGATATGGTCACACTAAAAAATTCTGTAGCAGAAATCCGGGATGCGTAAAATGCGCTGATAACCGTTCAATTTTTCAATGTCCATAAAAAGTGAAAGATACCAACGTTAAATGCATTCATTGTAACGGCAACCATTTGGCCAATTACAAAGGACGTCAAATTTACAAATAAATTCAGCAAAAAATGTATCCACCTCTACGAAACAAACGACTAACAAATGAAAAACAACACACAGAGCACCAGCACTAACAAAATCCCTCATATGCTTAAGTAATAAGAAATACCATCAGTCAGATTAGTAGTAATATAATTCAACAGCAACAGTCTACCAAATCTAATGATTTAGCTGAGCTAAAAAATGTTTAAAATTCTAATGGAGCAGATGGGAGCCTCACTAAATCTTCTAAAAGTATGGCCTGACAAACCATAAAGACGAGCTAACGACCTTCCTTACGAATCAATCCATAGATATTATATTAATATCAGAATCTCACTATATAGAGGAGTTACCCAGCCTACACCATTTAAGCCACACAACATCCAGATAGCACCGCGTATGCTGGATCAACAACTATAATTAAAAACAAAATCAAACACCACGAACTACCTACAATCCAGAACATCTATTTAATTTAACCACACTTACGATTGAAGATTGGAAAGGCCTATTAAACATATCAGCAGCCTATTGTCATCCAAAACACAACGTTAAGAAGGAGCACTTCAAAGATTTATTTCGGTCAGAGACTTCAATGCCAACACGAGTATTGATGATCAAGAGTGACTACTACAAAAGGCAGAGAATTGCTGAAGGCAATAACGACCAGATGATTACACTACTTGCCCACGGACTTTTGTATTATAAAGGACATCAATCCAAACTACTGCAAAGTTGAGTCCTGCTTAGATCTGCCTTCTGATCTTTCGCCAATAATGATGACATTGTCTACTCAGGTATTACACATAGAAAATCCTGTTACTCTCAACAACAAATTCACGGACTAGTTTCACTACAGAAAGCTAGTAAATGAAGCATTATCACTTGATATATCGTTGAAAAACGATAAGGATGTAATAGCAGCAGTGGAACACTTCAACGGGGTAATCCAACAACACCAAAAAATTACTAAATAAGATACACCCAATTTTTCTCATCGAAGTTAAGAAAAAAATAGCTGAAAAGAGCAAATAAAGAAAAAAGTGACAAACAACAAAACATCCCAAAGACAAAAGGAAGTTTAAGAAAATATTCGATTCAAAACTACCTACAGCTGCTTTTACCTACCGAAGCAACAGAATATTTGCCCTGGAGAGCAACAAAAAACAGTCCCAGCAACATACATCGCCGATACAACTAGAAAACGATATCTGGACTTGACAAAGCAGCCGCCTTTGCAACCCATTTAACAAAGGTGTTTAACACGAAGAAGACAATATTCGCCAATATTTCAATACTCTCTTTCATTTGTGCCTACCAATTAAGCCTCTTACAGTGAATGATACCACAATAATTATATCCAAACAAAGCGCCTGGTTACGATTTAATCACAAAAAATTTTTTTTAAAAAGCTACCAGAGAGGACTTCAAATACATTACTATTTATTCAATGGCGCAAACCAAGCGCGTATTATTTTTTGCAGAAACGAATGCCTAGAGTTTTGGAGAATAACATCATTCCCCGCAAGCACCACGCCACAAGTGAACAAATCTATAGAGTTGCAGATACAATATTAAATGAGCGGCTCTAACTCCCCCCATACGCTTGCTATCTCTACCCGGTGTGGCACCACGCCTTATACGGTCGCCAATATTACCCACTTGTTTGAGTAAACGCAGGTACTCAATTATTTTTAATGACTGAGTAGACATCAGAGAGCACTGAGGAATGAACCCAGGTCCGTCAGCATCGCAGCCCGCCCCTCAACCACGGAACAACGCTTGCTGTTGGATACAATACTAAAAGACTTCGAAAATAAGAGATATTGTTCAGATATTGCTGTGCAGGCCTTTGACAAGGTCTAGTATGAAGATCCGTTATTTAAAATTAAAAAGCTACTACCGCCAGATTACTTTATCGTCAACTACAGGGATTCTTATACCTCTTTATATCCAATTAAAGTTGGTGTCCTTAAAGGAAGCCTCTTGGACCTGCTCCTATATATACTGTATACTGCTGACCTACTTGCTTCATCAAGAGTAGTTTTGATGATAATACAGCAATTATTTCATAGCATTATTATTCATATAAGGCATCTAGTTATTTACAAACGTGTTTGCGCAACTTAGAAATATGGTTAAATAAACCTGCAAAGCTTGCAATGCATAGCGAAGTGGCGAAGCAGTCTCTCAAATTTGAGAACCCTCTAGTTGACCTTTGACCAATCAGTTTCAAAATCATTAGCAAACAAGCCTTTTTGGTCGCCTGTCGATTGGTGAAAACAGAATTTGGAAATTCCCATCCGTTCCCGAGTTATTGCTCGGACGGATGGACGGACGGACAGACAACATGATGTTAGTAAGTGACTCCGCTTCGCTTCGCCACTTAATAATGGCGTATCCAAATAAACGAAACTAAATCAGTCCATGTAACTTTTACAACAGGAAGAAGTACCTGGCCACCGGTTATATTAAATAACAGACAAATATCGCAAAATGACAATGTCAAATACATAGGTATGTATTTAGAAAAGCGTTCTACGTTTTCGTAAACTTATAAATAAAATTAAAAAAATGAATGTCTTAACCTACGTTTATAAAACGCACGATGGAAGAAAACGCCTTATTTTACCTCAAATTTTTTATTTTTTCAGCAATATAATGATTTATAATAAAAATATAAAAAATAAAAAGCAGTTTGTAAGATATGTAACCAATCTTATATCCAAATATTAAATATTACCAACAAACCTTCAAGTAAAAATTTTGTTAAGATTTTCATATCTTTGAAAAATCTCAAAACAGAGAGAAAATAGCATCTCTATTTTGTTAGACGACTGTTGTTATAAAAAAAACCTTTACACAATGTAATATTTGCTATTTTAAAATAATCTAAGAAGTAGATTAACAGAGGCATCAAAATATAAAATCATGACATACAAAACTACAGGAAAATAAAACCTAGTACACCGTTTATTAGAGCGCATTTTGTTTAACTGAAAAAAATTACAAAATATAATTACGCCGCCTCTTCCATTTACCTCTTGCTTACGTACAAAAACATGTCTTCATTGTGCGCTGTAATGTGGATACGACAAAACGCCGCGGTTTCAGCGACAAAAACTAATTAGGCGTTGCCCCAAACCCGAGAGCAGCGAGCGAGCGCTGCCTGCTTCCTCGTCTTCATTAATTACCCGTAATTATGCGAGTGTTCTGATTTCCCGGCCTACCGTGCCGGGTAGCGTGAAGCATTCATTCGTTTGCGCGTTATTCTAGGACTTCGCCCCGCGCCCCTCGTGTGTGTAACTAAAATTAAGGCTTTTGAGGCGTGGCGGAAAAGCGTAAAATTTAATTCCAGCTTTTCCATGAAGCATCAAATTGGATTATACAGATACTCTGCGCCCAGCGTGCCTGCTGGATGTGCCCGCGTTCTGAAAAGTTTGCCGAGCGAAATGATACGGCGAACAGGGAGATAAATAAGTGTAATGGTGCGGCTTGTACTACAGAGGCCTCGCGCGCCACAATGCAGTCGGGGTTTGAAAAGGTAATGCGGACTGAGAGCTGGCCATCTATAAATATCGGTAATACGTGCTAGAAAGCCCATTACACGCGTAATATATCGCATAGCAGGAAAGATGGAATGGACCTGGTAGTACTCTTTTATAGATCAATTATTGTCGTTCTCGGGCTATTTGATTCCGAGAAAATCGTATTTGTGTGAAAATGGGAACATAAAACTGTAAAGTACAAACCGTATGAAACGTATGTACATTTCATTTTAAATTGAAAATTCTTTTACACAATTCCTTTAAAATACAATGTGTTCTTGGAATGTTTTTACGGTGATGGTTTAGAAATTTTTATAAAAGGTTCATTGAAGATAAGTTCAACTTCATTTGTATTTTGTGATAAACTAATAAAAGATCTGCGTAGTATCCACTAATATCATTCGTTAAAACCACTACTAACAAAGAGTTTGTTTTGGAAAGAAAATAAAACCCCTGAAATATACTACGCACAAAGTTTAATGTGATTCAAGTTAACTTTATGATTTAAATTGCGCACCGTTTGCGCTGTATGAGCACTGGAAGCTTTTATTTGTAAAGTTCGTATTTAAACATATGGCAGAGCCATCATGGTACCGTATACTCTGCAACAACGCATAAATATTATTCACGTTATTATAAATACATACTATTGACGGGAAGCTTATTTTTCTTTAAATAGCTTTGTAATCGTAAAAATTGTCACATTCAAGGTATTGAAAATCGACGTGCTATTTATGAAGAACCAATGCATCCACAAGAATGTACTGTTTGGCGTGCATTGTGGACAGGATGAATTTATAGCCTGTACTTTTTTGAGGGCGAAGCTGGCAACTCTCAATGATGCACGCTATCGATAGATGCTAAACAATTTTATTTTTAATGAACAACTAACAATTTGAAGTCAAATGATATGTGGTTTCAACAAAGTGAAGTCACAAGTATACACTCGTTTTACTTCAAACCAAATTTCATGCTCGTGTCATCCTGCAGAGGATCCTATTAGATTTTTTGTGGGTTTATTTGAAGGAAAGAAAATGCCAACAAACATGATACGATTCCGGGGCTGACATAGAACATCACACATATAATTGCTACAATAGAGCCGCATTTAGTAAAAAATTACTAATAAAGGAACAAAAATTCAAATAAAATTTTGTAATTATTAAAAAACCATAAAACAAGCAATTATATAAATGAAATTTTGTCTGCTCGTAGCCGAACATTTAAGGGACTCGAATTTAGTACGACTGAACTCCGCTTTGGACCTAGGATTTGGATGCTTCTTACCAAATGGTTCGTTTGATTACTAAATATAAGTGAGTACTTGGGTACGCTGAGATAGAGTTTAAAAACCTAGTTGTAGAGGATGAAGGAAATGTGCAAATATTAGCGAAAGAGAAAACTAATACGTTCATCTCTAACTAAAACACACTACTGCGGAATTGAGAATTTCAATTCAAACAGACGAATTGTAGGTGATCACTACACCGATTTTTTTTCTGACTAGGATTCGTAACCAATTACTGATAATAATTTTTGCTATTCTTTTCTACACGCTGGGCGGAAATGCGATGGTTTGAACTCGAGAATATAAAAAGGTAGGTTTCCAAACTTATCAGACGTTAAAGGCAGAAACGTAAGGTTAATTCTCATACCTTCTCCCTCCTCTTCTATATAAATAAAAATAAAATAAAGATTTCTTAAAATTACTTTTAAGTAGAAATACAAATGAAAAATTTTAACACAAATATATTTAACATTTATGGCTTAAACAGCATAAACCCTAAACCAACAGCAATAAGTGTGGCAGATAAACAATACTATTATAAAAACTGACAAAGCTAATTGTGATAACAAATAACAATTAAATCTGACACCAAGACCCCAATTAATTTAGATAATTTAGATAATTTAGAGATCAACGGAAGCAGAGCAGGTATCAACTTTTAAATGATAGGGATTACAATAGCTAAATCAAGGATAATTACAGATCAAATTCTAATGCAAATTTTCAAAGCTAATCAAGTTTCAGCAATTCTAAACTGAATCATATAAAGAAACACTGAAGAAAAAACTAGAGTACATAAATCTGTAATTAGACTAATATAGGGTGGAACGCGGCGGACGCATGGATTTAAAAATGGAATAAAACGCAGACTTTTTTTTCTTGATTCATTAATATCTCACACTTCAAACACTGAGTAAGCCTTTTTTTGAAGTTTTCGTGCACTCTTTGAAGCATTGCTACAGGAATTTCGGCGATTTGGACTCGAATGTTGTTTTTGAGAACTTTCAGGGTTCTGGGACGATTGTTGTAAACAAGGGATTTTAGGTATTCTCACAGGACAAAATCACAAAGGGCCAGATCAGGAGAGCGTGCCGACCAATTCAAATCCTAAGGAGATGAGGCACCTGGAAAATCTGTCTCGCAAAAAGTCCATGCAAACCCTTGCTGTGGCCCCCTCCTGCTGAAGCTAAACATCTTCCAGCTCTATCTCTTCCAACCCAGGCAAGAAAAAATTCTGGATTTTGGCCAGGTAACGTGCAGAAGTGACTGTAGCCACTCGATCATTTTCTTCGAAAAAGTAAGGGCCAATGATCCCAATTCTTGAAATTGCACACAGTACTGTCACTCTGTCCAAGTGCGTGGGCTTCTGCTGGAGCTCTCTGACATTTGTATCACTCTATAGCCCATATTCTGTTTATTGGCACATCCACTGAGGTGAAAATGTGTCTCATCAGAGCAGAAAACAGTACCATCACTAACGAGTTGTCTTGGCTTCAAAATCACGTGGCTTCAATTCTTGGACGACAACCATCTTATAGGGGTGCAAATAAAGATGTTCATTAACGATTTGTTGGATGGAATATCTCGAAATGCCAAGAGCACCTGCCTGTTTCCGAACTGAACGCCTGAGAAATTGTTGAATTGCAACTCAAACCCTTTCGATCTTTTCTTATCGCGAACACATTTCCGGAATGCATTAGCTCATGCGAAAATCCGATTTCGATTGAGAATTCGGCCGCGGGGACCATATTGAACTTTAAACGAAACGCTGCACGTGGAGGATCGAGCAGGCGTTTGCAAATAGGTCTGCACACAAAAAACACGTTGTTGAACGGACCACTCAATTATAGCTACTGAAACCACGTGGAACATAAACTTCCTATCCCCCTCTTTCGAATCATTCCACTTTCAACATTCTAGAACCGTTAGGTTGGGAAGAGACTAAGAAGAATGTAAGAAAACAGCGTCAAATGTAAGCAATTAACGACTGGGTACATTAAAAAGAATAGAATAGGACGAATGAGTGTTACGAATAAAAGATATTAGAATATCTCAAATAGTATGAGATAAATTGTCTATAAACAAAAAAAATAGTGTTGAAAGACATTCGAAGCTTTAGAAAAAGTTCTTATAGTAGATAATAGACAATAAGATGTAATACAGATAAAACATGTTACTAACACTAACCTTAAAACTGTGCCACTAAAATAAAAGAAAACAAAATTGAAAAACCACATTTAAGTTATTAATTTTTTATTTACTGGGAACACTAAGAAAATCAGACAATTACGGGCCAGTTCAAAACGTTGTTCTTGATTTACATTTATTTATAGAATACTTATAAAATAGTGATACAATGGCAATAATATTTTATAGAAATCTTATTAATCTATCGCATAGAGGGTAAAAGAGTTTAGTTTTTTTGATTAATATAGAAAAAAGAAAATTTACCTAAGTAGATACTAGATGATCACCGTTGGTTATGTAATATTAATACTGTTATTGCAAAAATAATGTGTGTACATTATGAAACAAAACGTCGTAGTTCGTATATCAGTGGTGTGGACAGTAGTTAAAATAAGTATTCAAAGAGGAACACGAATTATTGTACCATACGGAATATAAAATTCAGTGAAACTGCGCAGAGATAGTGGTATATGAAAAATAAAAGAATACTATGATCCACTCAGAAGCAATCTGGAATAAAAAACTTGTAAACTTTACGTGCTGTGATATTTTTGTTCAAAATTGTCATATACTATATACTTGACAGAATTTTTTACAATAGAATAATCCAAATTTAAAATGTGTCGTAATATCCTTTAGAATACTGCATATTTCATCTCCTGTCGTTTGAGGAAGGTCACAAGGTTTGACTGTCACTAATTTTAGTTACATTTATGATACCAAATGGAGTGCATAAATCAGCTATGTATTTCTTCTGACCTTGGAAATATTTCCATCAAAGAATGTTATTACATTTTCATAAAATTATCATCTTCCCCCTGACACCAATACACATATGCAAGCATACGAATTAATTTATTTTTTACGTTGGAGAAGAACTATGTATAGGTGCCAGCACCTATTCATCAACGGTCTAAGATTGTCCTTACAGATTATTCGATACCAGGGCTCATTGCAGGTAATTTAACATCAGATTTTTCAAATTATTCACGTATTGGTTCACTCTATTTATTGCCGCTTGTTTTCAGGGGTATGCCCGGAATTTGTCATGAGTAACAATCTAGCTGAGAAAGACATCACTTTGGGACCCATTTTACGCATATTTTTCTGTAACTAAATCATAAATGATGTGGTATACACTTTAAGAGAAATTTTAACAGCTTTTGTGATCTCTTTTTATTTCATGCAGCGATTAGTATAAATCATTCAGTCTACGTGATTTTGGTAAGATTAATCCATAGTTGTTAAATCTGATAACGTATATTTGTTGTAGCCGCATTTTTTAACAGCTCTGATATTTTCCTAGGCATTGTCACAAAAAATTATCCATTTTCCTATTGTAATTTTAAATTTTGTCTTTGTATTTCTGCAGATAGATGTATCTTTATATAAAACCAACCATTAATTCTGCACTAGGAATATAAAGACAAAGAGATAGTAAAGTATTCAAAATTTACATAAGAGACTTTGAAATACTTTTGTCGTTAAAACGTCTTTAAGTACGGCATGAACACTGGGTGTCATTCTAAAATTATGAGCGATACCAAAACGGTTGAGTTTGAAACGACCAATACTCGAAGACTACTGGACACAGGATAACTAGAAGGGCAGTGTTCGATAAAGAAGATTAGAGAGCATGTGTCATTATTTGTAACATGGTTTGAAAACAATAAACGACTGTTTTGTGTAGAATCAAGTACTGCGGATAATTTTAGGCTATTGCGACCGGTGCTATTAAATTTGGGAATACTCTAATGCATCGATGTTGAAAATGTAGTAAAAGCAACATCAACGTAACGCAGGTCAAATTAAGGCGGACCCGATCGGAAATTCAAAGAAGTGTCGAGAAAGGGCTATGTGCGGGTTTGAAGTTGCACACTAGTCGATAAACGACAGCAAAATTTCGGCGCACCAACTTTGGCACCAACATTTTTGCGCGTTGGCTTCGGCATGATCCTGTGGTGTGGTGGGCGAATTTACAGTAATAGAACAGCCTCCAGTGGACGAAGACTATTCTGAAGAATCCGACGTCCTCACATATGGTCAACCTAGAGGTTATGACGGATACCTCAGGGGCAGACAAAATTCAGCAAAAGTACGCTTTTATACTATGTCGTCCTATTGGAAAGTGGTTGATAAACACTTCAACAAGCTATTTGTTTCGAAAGATTTTCGCTATAAGTGCAATGCATATGATTGTTTGTGGTTGCAGTTCAACCGGAAAAATACGCAGGAAAAACACTATGGAACATTAAGGCCAGTGTTTTCTGAAAGTGATAGAGCATCATTCAAGTTGTGTGCGACCTATAAACAGTATTTGGAGGCTTGAAGAGTGTCTATCATGTCTGTCACTAACAGTTTTTGTCATCCATTACAACCCAGTCATTTTCCTCCACTGGATCCTATATTTTTAGTCAAAGCTAATATTTTACAGAAATTTCAGTAGCACTGACAACGATTTACCAAAAAAATTTTTAAATAATGAATAGGTTCCGCCCAACTAAAAGATTACAAAAATTATAAGAGCGTATTTTTAAAAAATGTTTGATCCCAAATGAAGAGAAAATGAACGATATTTGAAATGCATTTGAACCTTATATAGATAAATGTTTTGACAAACTATCGGACCATCTTATCTAAGCAACTGTAAAAATATTTACCCAATTCAGAAGAACAATATTTAAGCGAAATTAAATCAGGTACCAGAAATACTGTACGTAAGTAAAAAAATAATTGGCAATTCTTAAATATGGTAAAATAATCTTTTTGGCTATGTTCCAGCTAGAAGTCCAAAAATAACAAAAATGGCAGAACAATAAGTTTGTTGAAATAACAGAGAATTAAAAAATTGAAACACATGAACATCCTTCTTAAAGAAAGGGGACACAAAAAAATGTTGTTAAATCTCTTGCTACGTAGTTGATGTAATCGTTTTTACAGCACATATTAGCGTAGTCATAAAATTCTTAAACATTAAAGCTGTTTTTGCTGACATATTGAATGATTTATTGAAATATTACGGACTAGGTTTTCCATATATAAAATTTTCGAATTTTACATAAGTTTAGGTACGTGTAAACAGGTATAATTCCGCATATTCTCTTCTGTAATGCTTATCATTACATTATGTAAGCAAAAAAATAATTTTACAACGAATATATTATTTATTTACAGTAACAAGAAAAGAGCAATTTTGTTTAGAAGAAAGTTTTTCGTGGGCTTTCTGATATCAAAGAAATCAAAACTGTTTCGTTATAAAAACAATAATAAAATTAAATGTAGACGCGCACTTATTCTATATACTCAATCTACTATTAGTTGTGCATTTATATAAGCACAATTTGTTTTATAAAATAAAAACAGTTAATTATAGAGGTAATTCAATTAGGGTAGTAATAAATTACCAGAATCTGTTAAAAGTCGGATTATTTCCTTTATGCGAAGTTCAACATGACTAAGATATTTTTTATGGCCGCACCTTATCTGGAAAAATGAAGTGTATTTTTAAGAATCGGTACACAATTGTGAGAAACGTAAATTATTTTAATTGTACAGGAAAAAAAATTGGCATATCATAATATCGATTAGGAATGTTTAGTCTACCAGAATTTTGTTTTAAAAATTAATTTTATAAGACAAGTTTTGGCTATAAATATCGTAGTACTGCACAACTTTAAACATCGGATTAATATGATTTAGGAAGTTTTGTTTTAGTCTAAGAAACAATGAATGATCTTTCTGCAGGAGTTTGCTATAAAATACTACAATGCAACTTGTGTACTAAAAAAAGATAATAGTTTTTCGAGGGAACTGAACAATGCCACCGGAGGAGACTTATTATTATAATAACCGGATGCTAACGTAATTAAGATTATTAGAGGTATAATTGAGATCAGTCTATTCATTTTAATGTAAATTAATTGGACACAAATAATTGGACAGATCTACAAATTATTATCTGTGGAATTCGTAAAACAAATTTTATATAAGTATACTAAAAAGTTGCAACTATACATCAAAATAAAAGAAGTTATATAGAATAACAAATCTATCTAGTGTAAGCTTATTTTTAACTCTAGAACATATGCTTACTTCATAACATATAAGGCTAGTATAAAAAATATCGGGATCAATTTTTTCCCTGACGTGACTGTACGTCGGGTGCGCTCGCAACGCGTATGCTTGGTGGTGGGGGATGTGACCTTTAAGACGCGCCAAGCGCCAGTCGCGTTTTTAGTGGACCCCTGTTGAGTGACTCGGTGCAAGCGCAAAATGCAGCAAACGATTGAACAGCGGTACGCCATCAAATTTTGTATTTGACTGGGGAAATCGGGTACGCAAACGTTGGGCAAGTTTCGCCGAGTGTTCAAAGATGAAAGCATGTCACAAATTGCAGTTTTTAAGCGGCACAAGCCCTTTAAAAATGGCCGAGAGAGTGTGGAGGGCAATCCCCGCACTGGACGGCTGACGACTTCAAGAACTGACGACAACGTGCAACGTATGCGTGAAGTGCTGAATTCAGACGGGTTAAGTGTACGCATGGTCGCAGATGAAATTGGAATTGATAAGACGACAGTGCATAGCATTATCACTGAAAGTTTGGCAACGCAAAAAATCTGCGCTAAACTCGTCCCGAAGGTCTTAACGGACGACCAAAGGCAGAGGCGTGTGTCTGCTCGCAAAGACCTTCTGCAACGCGTTGAAAGAAGATCCTAATTTTTTGGACGACTCCCCAACCCCCTTATAGTCCCGACTTGACACCAGCAGATATTTCTTATTCCCAAAAGTAAAATCCTTCCCCAAAGGACACCACTATGGGACTCCAAGTGCCGTCAAAGAAACTTGCACGCGTACTCTTAAGGGCGTTCCGAAACCCGCCTACCAGAGAGCTTTAAAATTGTGGAAAATCCGCTGGCAAAAGTATGTTGATGCTCAAGGGATGTACTTTGAAGATTTTTGAGGTAACGTAGCAATATCTTAAATAAATCTATTTTTCCGAAACCTTTTCCGATACATTTTATACAAACCCTGTATCATTCCGACGCTATTTTTGAACAGGCTGTACATAATGGTACAGTAGAATTACAACTGTATCACTTAACAAGAATAAATCAATGAACTAGAATTGGAACTGCTTTTTCAAGTCAACCCGTAAAATGCTAAAGTTTTATATTAAATATAAATATTATCATACTATAAACAAACAGTACGTTTAAATTTAATATATTTCTGTTTCGACAGAAAGTGGCAAACACTTATTTTGTTAGTAAATTACATGATTGATTATGTTTTCAATAATTTACTAAGACCACACACATTTTAATTAGAATGCATCAATTCCTTTTGAACCTAATTAAAAGACCAGAAGTATCCAGAAAACAATCTGTACAATAAAGTCGTAAATATATTTAATGTGTTGGAAATTACACAATAGCAATATATTTAAATTCTCATTCGAGTTATTTCAAAAATGAAAACACCATTTACGTTATATTTTTACGTTGGTGACTTGCGATGATAGAAGTGGCCCTCAAGTGACAGCCATCAAATCATGTTGCTTCTAACCTACGTTCTCAATTTTAGGATAACTTTGACATACTAATCAGCAATGTAAATAAAATTTTTAACAGAAAAACCATTTAATTGCAATTAATTTCTCTGAATGGAGCATATCTCAGTGAGAATTTGTTGTTTAATTTTATTTATTGTACGTAATGATCGCTTTTGGGACTAAATGTTGAATTTGACTGACTATATATAATTGTTATAAGTTAAAAACTCTATAAAAATAAACATTTCAATTTGTTGCATATACTTCAATAACATTTTTGATAATTTTTAGTTTTATCGTTTAACTATCAATTTCAGACTTTTAATACATGTTTATTAGTTTCATAAATACGTCTTTTAGTTTCAGTCAAGCCATTTTGCGAGATGGTGTTATAAAACCATTTTTATTAGCAGCTTTTGCTTTTGTATGTTTTGAATACTTTAGTACCAAATGTTATTCGTCTTTATTTTAAAGTGATTTCAAGCAAGTGAGTAATAAATGATATATATGCAAAATTTTGTGTTCTCCAAATAGTAGCGCCTTCTTTTAGTCATTTCTCGTTTAATATTATATAAAGTAACAAAAATGACCTTAAAATACTATATTTAGAGAGATTAAGTATTTTATGTTAGGTAAGTGTCACTGAAAATAAAAATCATTTATATGTTCTGAGAGTCTTCTTCTTCTTCTTAATTCAGCGTCTTCTTTAGAAAGTCGCCGATCATTATACCGATTTTTATTTTGAAGCTGCATTTTGTTGATTGGATGTAAGTCTAAACAATATCCATGACCATTTTCTTTTTCCGAGGTTCTTTTACTTAATATTTTAATCCAAATAATTCTTCTTATTCTTTATCGTTTCACGTAGATGCCATTATAGCGTTGGGGTGTAGTTGGGATCCTCTATCCATCTTATAATGTTGTTCCTGTTTCTTATCATGTTTCTTATTTCTTCTATGTTTTTTCCTCTGTTGTGTATTATTTCTTTCTTGGCCTGCCCTCTTTCGTTTTCCGATTATTCCTATCTCCATTATTTTTCTGCGAATTCTTTCTTCTGGAATTCTAAGTAGATGTCCATACCAGCTCAGTTGTTTGTTTTCGATTTCGCTCACTAATGGTATTTGTTCTAGATCATCTCTTATGCTTTTATTTCTTATTCGATCCCTTCTAGTTTTCCCTTTGATCTTTCTTAAATATCTCATTTCTGCCGCTGTAATTTTTGACTTAGGTTTATCTCTCATCGGCCATGATTCAGATCCATATGTAAGGGTCGGTGTATATATGGTTTTATGGATTCTTATTTTTGTATTTGTTCTTACTTCCTTTTTGCCTATGATTGTGTTATTGATTTGATAGTATATGTTGCTTGCTTTTTGTATTATATTTTGTATTTCATTATCTATTGTTCCTTTTTTGGTAATGATGGTACCCAGATACTCATATTTGTTTACTGTTTACAATCTCTCCCCATTTATTTGTATATTTATCTTTTAATCTTCTTCTCCTTTTGTTATATGCATGATCTTGGTTTTTCCTATATTTATTTGCATTCCCTTTTCTTCTAAGCAGGCTTTCCAGATGTTAACTTTTCGTTGTAGTTTAGTTTTCGTACTTGCTATACTAGGTCAAATGTTTTTGTTGGTGTTAGTCTGTAGTGACCTATAGTAGACGTTCTTGTTTTTGTTTTACATTTCTTGATTACTTGGTCCATGAATATGACAAATAGTAGTGGACTTAGGCTGTCCCCCTGTTTCATACCTTTCTCCATATTGAAGCTTTCTGACATTCCTCCATTTAGTCTAACACAACCTTTTACCTTATTATACACACTTTTAATTATTCTTTGTAATTTTTGGTTTATATTTAACGCTCCTAGCGCTTTCCATATTTTTTCTTTCAGCAAAGGCTGCTGATAGATCCACAAACGCCAGGTATAGGTCTCTTCCCATTTCTAATGTCTTTTCCATTATTGTTCTAATTGTATAAATGTGATCTTGTGTCTGCCTACATGGTCTGAACGCTGCTTTCTCTTTTTCTAATTTTTCTTTTGCTTCTTCTCTTAAACTTATTTCTAATATTTTTGTGTATAGTCTAAGTGCTACTGACGAGAGGCAAATTGCTCGATAGTTTTCACATTTGGTAGTTTCTCCTTTTTTATGTATTGGGATAATAATATTGTTTAATCCAAATAATTACTTGCAATATTTCATATCAAAATTCCTCATGTTATATGCTCTAAATATTCTAGTTTTTTTGTCTTAATATTTAAGAAAAAACTTGCAACTAGTATGTTTAAAACTTCTATGCTACTTATTATACCATATATTAGAATAGGGTTTATGTAAAATTAAATCATTTGCATATGCAGAGTCAAACTCAAATATCGGGCTGTCTCCATTTTTCTTTTATTTTCACAAAAGGGCTTGTTTCTATTACTGTTGAAAAAAACGGAATAAATAATTGTGATTAGTCAAGCTAAACTGCTACTTTAATAGATCACAATTTAAAATTAAATTTATATTTTTTAATTATAACCACATAACAAGACAGAAAGATATAAGAAAACATCCAAAAACGAAAAGATAAAGGAGTACGCAGAGCTGAATATTAAAAATTACAATATAGATAAGCGGAAAGAAAAGTGCGGCCCTGGCCTAGACAAGTGAAATTTGCTCCAAACAAATATGCTTATAAACGGAAAAATAGTACCCGTTGAAATAAAATCGATGGATTAGATTTATAGCCGTAATAAAAAGAGATCGAAACCAAGGTACAAACCTAGAGCGGACGAAAAATAAGTTTACAAACGAGGTGACAAGAGAAAGATCGAATCTCCGAGCGGTTAAACCGGGTAAAGACACTTAATGCGTGCAAGATATTAAAATAGAAGGCAATATTAAAAAAATTAAAATGAATAGGAAGTAAACTAACAGAAATGAATAACAAACTGGACGAGTAGACTCAGAAATAACAACAATAGAGTGATATAATAGAAACTGAAAGAAACATAACAAAACAGGATAAATTGAATAAAGAAAGTAAAAGAAATAACACCAAAGAAAAATATGAAAATAATGCCCACCAAAATGGGAATAAAGGCAGAAAAAATAAAATTAAAGAAGTTAAAAAAATTGGGAAAAGCAATAAAGAAAGAGGAAGACCAATAATAATAGAAATATTAAAGTACAATAAGAAGATTGAAAATACATGAAACAGGAGCCGTAAACTCAGAAGAAGTTGGCAAAAATACAGAAAAGAAAAAACAGGTAACATCAGACATAATAAAGAAAAAGTAAACGCAAGGTTCCTAGAATCAAATTATCTAGAAAAGCGCTGAGAAAAATAACAAAACTACTATAACAAAAAACTAAAGAGGAAAGGAAAGAGAGAAGGATAATGGCCCTGATAACGAAAACGGATTAAACGAGTACGGAGAAATACTATTAGCTATATGAAACGTAATGCTATTGAGCGAAAAGAACATGGAAGCAAAAAATTATAAAAAAGAAAAGGAAAAATGGAAACATCAAATAATAGGCGCAAGAAAAGAAAAAAGCAAAATATCAGAGGCGTGGAAGAAATGGATAAGTGAAGGGAAGGACAATTGATCCAAATCCACACCCGAGAGGCTAAGAGGAAGGGGCGAAAGAAAAAAATAAGCGAGAAATTGTATAAAAGAACAAAAACAAAACAAGAACAAACAAACAATTTAAAACCTAATAAAATACATTCAGGTGGAAGAATTACTTAGGACAACAAACTGAATATTATAAAATATATATAATAAGAAAATATAGAATTAGAAAGACAGAGTAAGAAAATATAATTACAGAAAGTTAAAAATTATACAAATATCAGTAATGACAAGAATTTAGAAATAAGTGTTTTGGCAAAGATACAATCACTAAATTCACACTGCTACAGAAATGGATATATAATAGGATAATAAAATATAATAATTTTAAACATATAAGTACCGATAACGAAAAAGAAGAAAGATGAAAAAGTGGTATACTATAAGTTGATGGATCAATCAAAACTACAAAAATTAAAAAACGGTAGAATGTTAAATTTAATTAAATGTCAAAGAGACAAACTGTTAAAAAATGCCAAAAAATAGTAGTGTAGATACATAACAATGAAAAAACTTTAGTAGAGGCCATTACATTATCATTTTGCAAAGAAACAAAACAAAACCACGTGTAGTAATTATCAAGGTACGGCATTATTAATTTTTCTCTTGAAACAGATTTAAATCGATTGCTATAAATGCTACGTAATACTGTGTACCAGATATAGCTGTTGGGTTTGGACTACCAAATTTGGAGAAAGAAATACGTAAAGCTGCAAAAATTTAAAAATTTTAAATAAACTGTTAAAATGGTGCAAATGCAGTCTTTTAAATAATATTAAAATAAAAAATAAACGAGGAAAGATAATCCGCCTTTAATAACACTATTCAGTCTAGTACTGCAAAAAATAATAAAAAGCAAAAATAAGGAGTGTAAAATACACTACTAGGCTATATCTTTTAAAGAGAAAGACGGTTAGAAACGATAGAAGAGGAAATAAAAATAAAAATAGAACTAAAGAAAGGAAGACAAGAAGTATTTGCGTATTCTGTCTAATTGCCTTTTTATTTTACTATTTGGTTTGGCCCTTTTCGCTTTCTTCTCTTGTGCTTTTGTCCACATTCTATTTCTGTATCTCAGGCATACGTAGTTTTGGGAATTTTACTTCAAAATATTTGTACAAACTTTAATTTAGTCGACTCCCATAAGATCTGAATAAATATTTAAATCCCTATTATAAGCATTTTTAACTATTTGCTCGAATAAAAGGACATTTGGAAAACACATTTTGTTTGGTCCAAGTAGTCCAACAATCGGACGAAATCATATGAATGTCGCTGGTAGTTGGCTCATGTAAACGTCAGAGACCCTTCGATACGATTAGTTGCTTAAGAATGGAAACAGTCCAAATGTTTCAAGAAACTAGGTTGCCAGACAGAGTCTGGACTGAGCCTTCGTTTCCGACGGCAGTTGGCTGCACGTGGGCGACGGATCGTCTTGGCCTCAAGTTTTTTGGATCAGCGGGCACTCTTAGCTCTCACGTGACAGTATACACATTTTCTGAGAGCCCGCATTCGTATAGACATAGTTGCTAAACAATAATCAATTATTTACAAGCTGCCTTCAAATCTTTCTGTTTATTCCACTCCACCTTTACACTATATTATATTATAAAATTTAATCAAACTAAAAATTAATTTGATCTTACTAGTTATTGTATATATCGTTATGTTTAATGATCAATTTAAAAGTGAGCCCGCCTAACAAAATTGGATGGATAGCACTGTTGATGAGCAAAAGTGCTAAATTGGATGACATGAACGATATTAGAATGTAAACGAAGCATTGATTCTATAAAGTAAAACGAAGATAAATTGTCTTGCATCAATCCAAACCGATAAATTGCGGCCGCCTGATCCCGAACCTTATAGAACATTTGTTAGGGAAGGATTAATTCCGCCCCCACTGGAGCGAGCGGAATATAGAGCGAAACATATTCATTATTCCAATGTATTCATATCGAAAAATTCTCCGCATTATTCTTTTGTGCGCCGCAGAGCAATTGCAATTTGGCTTAAACACGGCCGTTCACATTGGAGAGAATTTCCCGGCTCGGCTCGCTAAGTGACGCGTGATATACGGCCACCACCGGCAGAAAAATTGATAAGCGGCAGCCTCCTGATGCTAATTTGCGCCGCAAATGTTACGTCTTGCACCTGTTGCGCGTTTGGTCCGGCGTGAAGTTCGAAATTGTTTTAGGGCACGCATGGATCATAATCATATTAATCGTGGCGCGTTACCGTACATTACTTTGTTGGTTAATGGAACAACATATGATGATAATTAGTGGCCGGGTTAATTAAAGGCAACGAGCCAAGTGGGCGTTCGGCAGAAGTTTTAATTGAAAAACAGCTCCTAAACGATAAATTATGAGCGGAGGCGTCCTCGCGGTGCCTGAAATGTTTCGTTGTACTGAAATAACACACAAATACATCCGCCGACCAAACCCGCTCTACTAACGTGGCTGCCAGAGAAATGCAAAATTATAGGGCAAGTATAAGGAGTATTCTCGACATCCCAGCAACGCAGAACATTAAATATTTAATCCAACCAAATTGAGAGTTTCGTGAAACAAGTGAAAATAAAAAACCGACTGAACATTCAATTTTAGCTACCGTTTCCTTTATTACTCACAAGAACATGAGATTTGCATAAACACCGGCGTTTACACTGCTTGTTGCAGTTTCGTTTTGCTCCAGTTCTTTCAAATGCGGTAAATGCGTTCAGCAATTCCAGGAAAATTGGAAGCGGAGCTCTGAAATTAAGGGAAAACTTGTTTTACGAACATTACAGCTATTTGTTATAATTCCCTCGAAAATGTGCACGAAAGTAAAACATCTTTTGCAAGCATAATGCTTCATATATGTACACACAAAAATATATATAAAAATGTCTGTTGAGTCAAGATCTAAATAAAAAGATATTTTACATAATGGGATCATTTTTGTAAATTCATTTTTATTTATAAAATTTACAGTCGACTTGCACTGAGAGTGCTAAGTAAATATAAGTAATAATTTTGTAAATGGAGACACACCAGAGCTTTTCATAATTAAATGGGATGTTGTGGCCACAATAAATTTCGGAAAAGCGGAATATATGCACATACACAATCCCCTAACATGGATAAGTTAGCTTCACATAATCAACAACATACAATTGTTGACAAAATGAACCGAGAGTGCATCCGCAGAACTACTATACCCAATTCCTTTGTGTCAAAAAATCGCCGACAGAAATTATGTATCCAAAAAAGAACTAAGAAGAGGTAACTGCTGACAGGGTAATTCGGAGCAAGCGATTTTATCGTAAGAGAAATGATAAATTTGTCTGAAAATTAAAAGAGAAGACCTGTTAGGGACCTGGAGGGAGTATGACAGACCTAGCAAAATAAATGGCCCTGACAAGGTCGATAAGTTTTTCGTTCTAAAGAACCTCCAATTGTTGGATGGACAAAAAGTTAAAAGCGCTGCATTCTTGAGATTTTTTTCGGACAGAACAGGCAGGTAAAGCACTAAAATGACAAATGGATCTGCCAAGATGTCTTTGATGTGCCTGCCGTCATGTATACAAAGTTTCACGCCTTTATGATGGTGCTGTGGCTCATAAGCACCGAAGTGGATCTCATAGCGCTTCACTTTCTTATGAAAGGGCTGAAGGTGACCGTCGATAGCTGTATCATCCAACTGGAGACAATTGTCAGGCCATAAATAGAGAAGGTATCTGCTGGGCGGAAGTACATGTTCTAATAAAACTCAAGTTTAGCCCATAAGGCAAGCGAGACCGGGTATGGCTTTATATTACCACTGCCCCGACTTGTGACCATATTCCAGCCGCGATTACAAACTCTTTAATTACTACACGCGGGGCGTGGTCAAGGTGAAGGTCAGTGAGACGCAGCATAGCATCAAAGACCGCTACAGTGTCTCTCTATCATGTAGGTAATGACATATATGGACCCAAAAGAAAGTTATGTTGGTTTATAGCAGGCTTAGATCCTGGCTCGAAAAGATCGTGTTCACTGATAGGGCTACATTGAATATAATTCTCAATACTATTTATTTTAATTTTGATAAGTTTTATGTAAATAAATTTAATTTTTCTTGCATTTTCAGTTTGTATTCGTTGTTTATTAATTTTCCGGATTTATCACAATTATCCTGTTGTTGATCTCACATAGTTATTGTTGTTTATTTCCTAGATTTGATATTTGGAAGCAATGCGATAGATCTTGTCCATGGCGGTAGAGGTGTTCAGAACAATATGAAGGGTCTGATTGTTGATTTAGCGTTGAGTCTCCAGACAAAAATCCAAAAAGCACTAGTGTATATAGATATACCAGTGCTTTTTACATTTTTGTTTGGAACATATTCAGGTTTGATGATTAGGCGCATCTCCATATAAGTTTGATTATGGCTTTCTATAGTACATTTGTCAAAGTTTGAGGTTTATTTGCTTTCGTTTTGCTTAAATGTGTTTCTTTCAGGTAATCTTTGGGGGAAGGACAAATTCAAGGTATTGTGTTGTCGTTTTTGTAACTACAGGTGCATTATTTACTGGTACTTGTGGATAGGTGTTAAGTCTGTTATTAAACAACATCTAAAGATATTTGGTTTGATTGATCTTATTATCATTCAAAGATAGACTTGCGGATATTCGATTGCCACTGTAAGATTACCATCACATCAAGTAATTGTAATTTTAGATAAATTGGTAACATGTAACACAAAGAAGAACACTCCAAAGCGCCACTTTGTGGAATACCTCTTGCAAAGATAGGCTGAGAGTTTGAAAAATTTCGAAAGCTATATATAGCGAGAAATGCACTGTAAAATTTCTTAACTTAGTAAAAGTGTCGTATACGCTCCCGACTGAGAAATTATTTTAAATCATTTTGTTCGTGGAAACTGTTTATTATCAAATATAGAATATAGAAAAAGTACCTCCAAACAGTTGCAGGTGCGGAAAAATGGGTGAAATTAAGGAAAATACTAAACGAATGTATTGCGAGATACAAAAAAGATCTTGAGCGTTTCAGATGCTAAGATACCTACAAAAGAGCAGCTATTTACGATGTCTTGTCGGTTTACGATAGTATATTGCAGTCGCAATAACAAATACGTGAATAACTGATAATTAGAAAAGAGTGTCAAGAAATCATGTCTTTCATGAATATTTCTTATTAGACATCGTTAAAACGCCTAACTTATTGTAGGTGAAAATTGATAGATTTATAAGTTGTTGATTTGCACAGAAATTTGCTTATCTTGTAAATTATTATTATTTCAGAATATTTCCATAAGATAAAAACAGTAGGAAAGACAACATGCGGTTGTAAATAACGTGAAAAGAACGATAGCTTTACAAGATAATTGTATTAACGTAATTCCTACAATTAAAACATACTCTGGGGGATTACATTTAATTTATTAATTTTCTTCATAATCTTAACAAAAATTATGGAAAAAGACAGTTGGCATGCCATGTCAATAAATTATTACCTATAGCATCTTCACAGGTTTAAATGGCAAAGTTATTTCTCACTTACCATTAGGTTTGCTGATGAGTGAGGAAAGGGGAGGGGGGTTAGTAGAAAGAGGTATTGGAGATTGTTTTATCTTTTTCGTGGATTGTTATGTGTGGTTGTCAAGAGACAGGTTGAAAAAGTATTGGTCAAAAGCATAGTTCTGAGCTTAGCTACCCGTCTGGTGATGCTGACTTATAAGATTTCTTGATCTTTACCATGTTATTTTAGCTCGATGTTTTCTCTTGATGTGTTTAAATGTGTGCCGTGTGTAGTAAATTGTTCTTGATATATATTATTTTGTAATTTGTTAAATTTAAATTATTGAAATTCCTATTATTTGTTCTTTATAAATCTTACTTGTGTTCGGATGCCCGCGATTTTGATACTGGTAAAAAAAGTAAGTTGCTGGATACAGGTTAATTGTTCTATTCCTTAACCCAATGGTACCAATGTATCAAGGGATATAAGTTTCTGACAGTAGTAAATATTATATTGGTTCAGTGACACGCTTTTAGAAACCCCGGGTTCTTACAAATATAAATTTAGGCTACATTTTTGTTGAGTTGGGAGCATTCTTTCAATCATCAACATGTGGAAAAATTGCATTCTTTATTAATAATTCAGTGGAAAACACATTTCTTTTGACTGACTGTTTTGGGTTGGGGTTGTTTTAAGTATTCGAATAAAAAATAATTTTAACAAATTTATTGATTATAGAAAGAATCAAACTAGACAATTCAATTTTAACCTTTTTATAACCTATTCTAGTTCTTCTGAACTTTCCGATTCAAGGGTAGAAAAACTCGTTTATTGTCAAAGTGAATTCACTCTTTAAAAAAAATTTATGGGCAATCTTACCAAGAAAAAATAAAAATCTGAGGTTGTGGATACTGTTATCTAATATATGAGCCCTAACACATTTGGGCGATGTTAGAATCTATCGATACACAATTTACTAGTTTTGTAATATGGTGCGTTTGTTACAGTTCAGAGCATCTTAGTTTAGAATCTTCCAAAATTAGTTATATTTGACAAAAACTCATTTTCTAAATCAGATGACATGCATCCAAACTGATTTAATATTAATTTTAAAGCAGTTTGTTGAGTGAAAGCGTAGTTTTTTAGCCGCTAATGCACTATATTTGAGGTTGAGTTCTTTTCGTTTCTTTTATATATAGGTTTTCCATGTTAGGTCCTTATCTAGATGTATTCTTAGTTACCTAAAACAGACTGTCAGTTGTATTGAAGTTTTATTTGACGTTATTGTTGGACATAATGCTCTACCTGTGGGTAAAACAATTTGCCTAGTTTTAATCTCGTTTATTTTTGTGTGTTTCCCTTGCACCAGCAATGCTTGCACTGGTTCTTCATCTGTATCCATCATAGTTGTTTCTACCCCTCCTTTGTAGGCAAATCAACAATATATAGGAGATAGAGTATTAGTCCAAGTACGTCCTTTGCGGCCCCTCAAATTTTATTGTATCTAAGTTATAAAGCTGTTATTTATGTTTAAGTATGAAATACCTTCCTGTAAATGGGACTTTAATATTAAATGGAATTGATTGGTTTTTGTATAAAAAACAGCAATATAACATTAAATTATTATTTATAATATCAACTTCTTTATGCACCTGCCGTATGGTAAAATATTCCTTCCTGAATCCAAACGGGTAATCTAATGTTAGTTCATTCTTGGTTAAAGTCGGCATCAGCTTTTTTAATAATAGCTTATGGATCGGTAAGGGTCAACTTTGTAGGGTGGTTTTCCGGGTTTAGGGATCAATATGATTTTGGTGGGAAGTTACCCGTTCTCATCATTGTGTTGCAGATAAAGAAAATAATTTTTTGGTAGCTTCCTTATTGTATTTTAAATGTACTTTTGGGTTGCAGATTATCTATCAAGGCTTTAATTACATGCACGGTAAAGGGTTGGAATGGTAGAGAGAGCTGTAGGAAAATTTTCAAGCAGGTATCGACTTCTTACTAGATGTTTATCGCTTAATCTTCCGGAAATGGGGTAAGGACACAATATTTCGTAAAGCTTTTGTCTTATCACTTTTAGCCTAGGATTTATTCTCCCCCGTACTGGCAACACTAGCCTCTACAGCTGATTGAGATACTTAGTAGTTTTTCATAAGAAGTATTCATTGCGTTCGAATGAGTTTAGCCTTTGTAGGTAATTTTGAAGGATATCTTTGTAATGCCTAATAATCTATTTTAGTTGCTTAGTTGCTCTGTTTTTTGCACATTTTCGCATTGTTTTCTTAGATTTCGTTTTTCATAATTTTAACCAGGTATTTCATTAAGTTGTGTTTTGTTGTAGGTGTAGTTTTCTACATTGCTTCTTATATAAGAGTCGTAATTTTTTTATTACAACATCTATATCTTCTATTGTTTTTGGAACATTGCTTGGAAATGCTTCTAATTTTTCTGCTTAGAGATATTTTAATCCGTTTGCAAATTATGTAGCTATGATTGAAGGTTCTTCTCGATGATATTGTTGCTTAAAATTAAAACGACCGGAGAGTAGTTAGATGACAGCTCATTGCTTTATTTAACTTTTGTGTATATATGATCAAAGATTTTTTCAACAAACAAATTCAGATAGCTTGAGATTTTGTCAAATTGGTGAGTCAATATGTTGTCTGTAATTTAGCTGTTTATTCTAAATCATTTTCCGTAATACTTTTTCCAGTAGAAAGAGCATCCTTGACTTGTATTGTGGGTGCTGTACGTTATAATATCCTTACGAGATAAACCTAATCCTTAGAAATATTAAGTATTTGTCAAAACCTTGCTTGTTTATTCAGTAGTTCGAGGGGCAGTATGTAGCTGAAACTGCTAGTAGACTGATGCAGCTTTCCAGGATATGTTACATGGCAATTAGAGTGCTTGGTGCCATAGTCTTGAAGTAATGCCTTCTGTAAAGTGTGCTTTCGAGGGGAAAAAGATTTATCAGATTTTTAGTTATGTAGATTTCAATATTTTAACAATACTGCGTTAAGTCGCTTGCAAAACTGTAAAACTTCAGATCACGATAGTGAAATAACACACTAAATATAAAGGTAAATAAAAAAGCCACACAGAAGGTATAGTAATGTTAAACCAAAACAGAATATTTTTATAATTCTTACGTAAATAAATTAACAATATATTTAGAAAAAATATTAAAACAATTAACACAAGAAATACCTTCAGCATAGCACTAAAGGACAAACATACAAACCACATATAAAAAATACACAGTGTTTAAACACTACAAAAGAACAAACAAATAATAATAGGTACACTAATTACGTAAGACGGCAATAAAATCTAATTAAATTAAAGAACCGCTTAAATCAGGAAATATACCAAACAGACAAAGAAAGTAGAAAAAAGATCATCTTAGAAGCATAAATACAATTCTGTACATTTGTTTATTTTATTAATACAGCGCGTGTAAGTTATATTATACGAGCTGCTAATCTTGTTAACCACTTCCCATTATAATTTTCCAGATTTTTCTAATACTATCCCCGTCTATTTAAAGTTTTTCACTTTTTTACTACTTGATCTTCCACTTTTATCAAAATTGTTTATTTATATCTTGTTCCTTTTTGTAATGTGGTAAATGCCAAATGTTATATAAACTATTGGGATCTTGACATAATACACATAGCTAATTTATCTTAAAAAATAATTCGGACAAACATCTCTTCCTTATTTTAAATTTGGGGAAATTTGTGATGCTGCTGTTCATATGTCTGTAGTTTTTACAAACTATTTATTACTCCCAGTAAAATGTTACTGCTATACAATCGCGTCTATTTTACTATCTTTTGGATAGACGCCAAATATAAAAATTAAGGATCTGACATTTATATGATCATATAAGTACATAACAAAATAAGAAAAACAAATTATCAACTCAAGCATTATCCGACTTTTTAAATATTATTTTTGGTCATAACAGATTTTGCAAGCATTTTAGAACTTGTTCAACTTATTTTCATCATTTTAGCTATTTTCTTACTATTGTTTCTATTATATATATTTTAAAACTGATTATCTATTTAAATAAATTAATATTGACTTTTTTATTTATTGCCCAATGTTTATCTTAACGTAACCATTTTGCTGCATGTACATGTTACTTTTTATATTTTACTAGGGTATCAGAGAAAAATAAATTCTGAGTGGAATGTGTCAATTTAAAGTAGTGGAGCAAATTTTGTAAAAAAAAGTGTCAACCATTAAGAGCTAAATAACACCAATAAACATTTGTTAATAACTTAGTGTAGTTTGAATCATAACACGTTTCTCTGAATGCAGGATCTAGATGGTTTCATTTGCGGACGTATTACTTTGCTTCGAAAAATAAGCGCGTGTTTGATAACAGTAAATTGTATTAGCACTTAATTTGAAAGAAGTGATAAACATTTATCACAGCTAAGACCTGTTTTTTCGGAACCTCTAGTACGAAAACAACGAGGATCCATAAAAAATATAGGCCAAACTGACCCAAAAGTAGGACAACTATTCAGTGATATAAACACGTTGCAAAAGAACCTTTGCTGAGACCTTTCCAAAAGAATTGTCGACAAGACCAGATCAAAATGACTTCGGCGATCTGTTACTTTTTCTAACAAAATCCGACAAAGCTAATTTAATGACAGCGACCAAACCTGCATGTTTAATAAATTGTATATCAAAATTCCTACACCAGACTGTAAAATATGGGGGTATTGGCAAAACGGTGTGGGGTGCCACTTGTTATTGTGTCAGATCACATTTAATTTTGTATAATGCCACCGTAAATGCCGCTACTTACATTAAAATGTTGATTACTACGTGAAAATAGGAACAATAAAGTCAATTTTTGCCTGATTGAAAACTTGTGACGCATGATTCCATAAAACATAACTAAGTAAACACGAATATAATGTTAATAGCAACAGTGGCTAATAAGTGCACAAAAAAGTCTATACACAAATAGCTAATTTAATAGATATCAAGCTAGAAAGATTAAAATTACTGTATTACAAGCATTTTTAGCCAGTTCCTAAAATAAAAGGCAATTGAAGTATATATTTTGTTGATTGCAACAATGGAAATACTATAGGTGATTCGAATGACCCGGTTGCCAGATGAAGTCTTAGCCTGTGCCTTCGGTTCCTACAACAGTATAGATAGTCAGAATCGCCTCCTCAGATATCTAAGTAGCGTTGTTTGAAACAGGAGGCACTCTTAACTCCAAAGCAAGAGCGACGATTAGAAGCCCACCACTATAGACATAGTTGTTAAGCAGTTAATGTGATTATGTAATTTACATCTTTAATTTTTATATTGATAAGAGTTGGAAACTTTTTATATATGAATTTTTAGATTAAAATATTTTCTGAATTTTACAATATACTTTGGTTAGCTTCTTTTCTAAAATTTCAAATTTTTTGTTAAGTAATTTTACACATATGTGTTTAACTATTCCTTCTTACTTTTAGTGTCCATTTAGAAGTTTATTAATTAATTTTGCATTTTTGTTGTTTGTTAAAATAAATGTGGAATAGATGCTGTATAAGGACAATAAGTAACTTGGTTAAGATAAAAAACGTCACATAATGCTTACATCTGCAGCATCAAATCTAAATACAACTAATCAGTTATAATACAAGCAAATGACTGTTGATCTGGTGCTTTTTTGCATTTTACATCCACCACAAAATTTTAAGTGTAAATTGTAAGGCAAAAATTACATATTTCATAACACAAGCATAACAAAAGATTCGTAACGGTTTTTTAGATAAATTAATGGTTTGTTTTTACTTCTGAAAAGACTACCAATGTAAATTACAATGTACGCTTTTCCATTTATGTGTAGGAAGAATTCGGCATCCCTCTTTTGAAGAAAAACTCCCCCATTGTTGGTGGAAACAATGCTTTATTATTATTAATCGCTAAGCAGCGTGCTTTATTTAATAATTTAATAAAATAATGGAATTCCTTCAAAAATAAGTGTAACATTATTTTAAACGAAATTCAGAACTACCAGTACGTCAGATGAAAGGGTTTATTCTTGGCAAGGGCCGAGTGTATAGATCTGAATGAGTGTTTTGAACTATTGAAATTTACATTTAAAAAATAATTTAATAAGTAGAGCTTTGAGTATGTGACTGCCATTAGAAAAACTCTTATAATTTTAAATAGGTCTATATGTTATTAGAAGTAGCATACTAAAACGAAATAATTGTTTTCCCCGACATTGTATGTAAGCAATTCATAGATCTCTTGGTATTTTAAAGTGCAAGTATACTTAATAAAACAATCTAAACAATAACAACTAAACCAAACAACAGAAATATTTACAAAACTTGGATGAGTGTGACCATATCAACAAGGGGTGTACTAAGTTTTAAATTAATTTAATCACAGCATGGTATCATAGAACCTTTTGTTATCCCGAACACTATTAAGTAGGAAATAGTAGAATTTGTAATCGATATAGGATACTTTTAAGCCTAAAACAAGTATGAAGAAAGCTCGCCCTTGCCTTGGAAATAAGTCCCAAAAAAGCTTTTTAAGATAACAGCCAGCAAATGTGTTACTTTGACAACCGCCGCGGCCGCTGCTAGGAAAATTTGCGCTGTCGAGGGTAAAAATGCCATGAAAAAGAATATGCTCGGTGGTGGTTCAAGCACTTTAAGCTTGGAAACACAAACTTAGAAGACCAGCCGCGTTCTGATAGGTTATCAATTTTTCGACAAGAAGCTTTGAAGGAGATCAAGCACGCGTGAGCTAACCGCAAATATGGTCTAAGGTTTGTCAACGATCCACTAGCATTTAGTTCGACTTGGTTTTAAGAGCAAGCGTCCGCGTATAAATCCCCAAAAGCTCAAACTGAAATAATGTATTAATACAGAACTGTACCTTCACGTAAAACAACGAATTTTTAATGATAGCAAAATGATGTAACTTAAATAGTTAAATTAAAAAAACGCGAACAGCTTTCCAAGCAAACTAGTATATAAATCAATGTACTTCTACATTCAAATAAATTTTTTATCTACGTTTGATATTTTTTTTAATTCTGTGTATTTGTATTTTTTATATATTAAAAGTATTTTAATTTACAATCAGCATTACTAATGCATTTTTTTGTATTTTCCTCATTTTAATCTCTGAAAAGCCATTAGCTATTCTTAATTGTCTTGCGAAGAGCTTAGCAAATCCGCAAAATATGCCCAAATCAAGAAAACATTAAGTAAATCTGAGAAAGTTGCAAATTCGCCAAAAGTAGAAACAGCAATCAGCCCCGGGCACACCTCTTGTCGCCGCCTCATCGGGAGGCAGATTGAGGCGTAATTGCAACCAGAGTCCATTATCGCTAATCACTTCCAGATGAATTCTGAGAGCCCAAAATGGGGAAATTATGCTCTTGCTGCTTTGTCGCCCTCGTTTCTCTGTTTGAAGCCACCCCCAGGGAATTCCGCGAGATTTAGCAAATATATTTTTATGGCGCTGTTGTGCGTCAAAAACTTCTGAATTATTGAAAGCGTTCTCGTAAAAGTCATTTATGTTCCAAACTCCCGAATTTATTTACGATAAATGACGGGGCCTTAAAGCTTTGCCCAGTAAATTGCAAAATATATGGGACTCGCCTTGGCTACCCGCGGCAAATTTGTATGAAGTACAAAAATTTACCGGTTACAAGCTTAATAATTTGCTCAACTTAAGGGAAAATGCTCATAAAAATATTTTTTTTCACGTAAAGGACAAAAACAGACTCACTTTATATAACCCGCCTACGTGTTGAAATAATATTCTCTGATGGTAGATTATACTTAAATACAAAAAGAGTTTCTTCTAAAAATGAAAAAACAACCGTGTATAATGAAAACCTTTTATATATTTATTATTTGTTTGATATCCCAATCCAAAGAAAATTCTAAACAATAATAAAAATAGAAGGGTCTATCACCCACGCATGGGGCAAAATTAATTACATTTGTTGATGTAATTTTAATGCAAAATATCAACTTTCCAGACAGTTATTTATCTGTTATTATTATTATTTAGTTTTGGTTCGTTAAGTACATCAAGAAATTCCTTACAAAGCGTTTTGAAGTTCTGAAGTCTCTAATTTTTTTCTCAGCAGTGAAAGTAAGTAGAAAAATGCTGATAATTTTAAAAAACGCGGAAAGTATTTCTAAATTTATAATGTAAATGGCAGCATCATACAATGCACAAGTCGAATTATCGCCATTGTTGTTTTGTATAGTTAAATTGGTGACATGTAATCATCCGTTTTCTCCTCTTGCGTGGTGAAGCGTCCATCGTATTTTATCGTCAACTAAGTGAGACATGCGTTACAGATGTTAAAAATGTGCATTCGTAGGTGACAAAATTTAAAGAAAGTTGAGACTTGCGTGGAAATAAACCGAAGCAGCCTTGGCGACGAACGAAACCATTATTACGCGAGTGGAGTAATTTGTTATGGAGGACCGTCGATTAGGTGTGCGTGATATCGCTTCTAAACTTGGCATTTCCGTAGGATCTGCGGAGTTTATTTTGCATGATGATCTGAAAACGCGAAAAGTTTTTTAAAGTGGAATCCCACGAATGATGAGTGACGAACATAATGCTCCACAGATGACAATGGGCACAATTTGTGGGAGCTCATTTTCCAATCGAGCCGCAGTGGCATCAGCCATTTTCAGTGGGCAAAAGACACCTCCTAAAGAAGCGTTTTCAGCAGCCATTGAGTCATGGCGACGATGTTGTAAAAAATGTGTACATCCAAACGAAAATTACCTTAAGAAGTAACAGAGGTTTTAACATTCTTGGGTAAATACTTTATTAGAAAAAAATTTGCAGATCTTAGAACTTGAACGCACCTGGTATTTTTTATGTTAGATTTGATATGAAATACATTTAGTAAATGACATAAAAAAATGTAATGCGAAGACTGTAAGTGACTGATATTAACCAAAAATTAATTTCTGGCAAGCAATACGACAAATAACAGCAATAGATAAGGAATTTATATGATAAGACTTTTCTTGAATTCAATATTATCAAGAAATTTCATAATATTTCTGCAAATCTATGATACTGTAAAAGTTACCATAATGGAAAAATAAAGAAACACTTCAAATTAAAACACAATAAATAAATGAAATAGATAAACTAGGACATAACAAAGCAAAAGCTATATTAGTTTTAATTCTGAAGTAAAGGGATTCAAAGCTAAAGAAGTTGACCATTAAAAAGTAAAAATTTCCAAATTATGTAAACGATTCTAAAACTAAAACTAAAATGTAGTTTAAGTTTACTAAAACCATAGAACATTGTTGTAAAATCTTAAAAAACGTAAAGCGAAAAAATAATCTCCACAATTATAAAAAACATTAATTAGTGCTTTACTATATAGTAATGAGCTATGGACCACCAAAATTGATGACAAAAGCAGAATATAGGTCACCGAAATGTAATTTTCTACAAAGAATGTGTTCAAAAGTTAACGATATTAGAAACGAAACCATCCGTGAGGAGCTTAATATATTTTGCCATAAACGACAAATATAGAATGGAAGAGAAGTATAGGGCGGTATAATTTATCAAAATTGCATTTACTTGAAATTACACTCAGAAACAGAGAAAATAAAAATCCAAAGAGGAATAAGGCAAGGAGACTCTATATCGCCAAAGCTCTTCACACTGGCAATGGAGGTCATATTCAAAAACTTTAATTGGGAGAACCATGGTATCAATATAGAAGGACGAAAATTAAATACACTAAGATACGCAGACGATGTAGTGCTTATTGCAGAACATCGATTGGAACTGCAGGAGATGATGGAAGAACTGAACGAAAAATCAAAATAAATAGGACTAACTATGAATATGACAAAAACAAAAATAATGAAGAGATCCTCTAAGCAAGATGACGGTCCCATTACGCTAAATGGAAACTATAGAAAGTAGAACATATTATATATACCTGGGACAAAACCTGCGAGTAGACAGGAAAATGCAAACGGCAGATGTAAATAGACGCATTAGACTCGCATGGACAGCTTACGGAAGATTGAAACATATATTAGAGAGTAAAGAAAAGATTTAAGATACACATGAAGATAAAACTATTAAACCAATGTGAATACAACTCTTGCTATACGAGTTGAAACATGGGCAATGACAAAAGACCATGAGTAAGATGCAAACTACCCAACGACACATGGAAAGAGCGATCCTCAACATAAAACTGATAGACAAAAGTCGATAAAATGGATTAGAGAACGAACCAAAATGGAAGATGTCAAAAACAAAATAATACAACAAAGTGGAGATGGTCAGGACACATAGCGAGGATGGAGAAGATAAATGGACAAGAAAAACGACTGAATGGAAACCATGGGAGGAAAGAAACCCAGGAAGGCCCATACTAAGATGGTACGATGACATCAGGAAAGTGGCAGGAAGGGGATGGATGAACGCAGCACAGGATAGAAACAAATGGAGGGAAATGGAGGAGGCGTATGTTCACTTATGGACAATAAACGCTGGATAGAGAGAGAGCATTTACCTTATAATACCCGTCTAAAGCAATTTAAAAAAGTGAAGGAAATAAATAAGTCTCACATCATTTTAGTCAGAACGGAATACCGGGCAATTTTATACTGCAATTTGGCACACGATTTGAGTGTTGATCGGTGTTTGAAGAAATGGTTTTGTGCTGGAAGTTGAATTTTTTAACCTGCAGTCATATGAAGTATATATCAAGGGTTTCGAAGTGGAAAATTCAGAAGATTTCCATACTAGCCTATTACGAAGGATAACATCGCTGCTGCTAAAAGGATGGTCGAGTGCCACAAGCTAGATAAAAGGTTTGAATATGCCTACATTAGAAATTTTTTACTATTTTGTACGACCACCTTTAAATGAGAAAAAGTGCATTATCTTTGGTACAACATTATTTAACCGACAAGCAGATGACACAACGCGTTTTGTGGTACTGCAAAATGATTGATAATATTCTAGATGAAATATCTCGTTATGGTAACAGTCTTATATGTCTATTTTTATAACATATCTACAAAACAAGTTTTTAAATCTAAAAACCCTTCTAAAAGCGTAGGGTGACAAGTATATCCAGATCCTTGAGGAAATGTAGAATCCTTAGTTAGACGACTGGTTCCAAAGGATGCAGAGATGTATTATAAAACATTTCTAGTAACATATGCTTTAAATGAAAATTTATTAATTTAGTACGTACACTTAATGCATATATTCGTTAAATTAAATGTAATCAAAATATAATCATCACTCTTATACTGGTGATAAAAAATAACTTGAGGTGCTTTCTGTTTAAGTGGCTCTTGTGGTTAACACGGCTAGACTATTGTAGTTTTTGGGAAGAAAATATGTGCTTGTGTGAATTCTTGGTCTCTTATATTACAAAAATTGTAAAATTACATCGTACAGAAATAAAACTAAGTAATTATACTTAATTAATAATTCTACTCTATAAAACTATAAAAATGTGGCTTTGTTTGTAACTAACATTGCAACTCATCCTACAGTTATGAACCAATTTCAAAGGTCAATGTTTTATTCAAACCGGTACGTTTCCATTTTCAATTTAAGTCACGGTTGACATGTTACATGTCAAAATTCTGAACCAAATATTTAGCTTGGGTTGTCCATCCTTGAGACTACTAGTATGATTATCAAAGACAAATGATTTAATTTAATAAAGCATGTATGTTATTAATTTTCAAAATATATTTATATCCACATGATTAGATATAGCCAGTAATCAAAGCTTTCGAAGTACTTTTAGAAGTTCTAAATCACACATTATACATTTTATTTTTCAGTTGAGGTAATAAAAAGTAATTAAAAGGTTCCAAATAAGAACTGTGTAATAGACGACCTAACAATCTTCTAAATACCTCTTTGTTTAAAATGTGGTATGACTTCTTTCTTTACTTAAGCGGTTTAAAATCCATTGATAACATTATGTGGCCGAATACTGCTTCGATTTAGATTGAAATTTATATATGTATTCAACTTTCATTCGTGTTACCTACTTACATCGCATTACTTAAGAATTTTCTCATACCATTTTACATGCTGTTATTTTTTAGCTTCTGCTAAATTTAAAAGATATCCATCTAAAATAAATCTTTAAAATGGCATATTAAATTTTAGCCAAAGGCTCCCGCGATAATTTTAAATTTCATTAATTTTATTTTTATTTAATACATTCTCAAGCACATTAACTTATGCCTAATAATAGTTACAATTTGTAACCAATTTATATTAGTGACCACATCCAGTTTTAGTGTCAGCCGTCATGACTGGTACTAATCGACCACACTCCGTGCCTTACGCACAGCCTCCAATGTTACAGTACCAAATGGTGCAATCCCAGTTCCAAGCAATACAATTTCAGTATATGCAACCTACATTCAACAAACAAGTAAGTCAAAATGTAGAACTACAGTACGTGGCACCTGCTACACTATGGCAACAATCCTATTATCAACCCTCTATGTCACATAAGCAAAATGCAGAATAGACCACAGTTACCCAAAGAAAGACGTGCAAGATGACGAAAATCGTGTAGTGAAGCAAAAAGTCTCAGAACATATATCACGATTTAACTTAACAAACCGATTTTAGGTGCTCCCAGTATTAGATAATACAATGGAAGCACATACACTTGAAGTAACTAATACTGTAAAATAACCGCCAACCTGCTGAAAGAAAAATTGAATGTTACAACTGAAAAAGGACACCTTAAAAATCATTGGTATAAACTAAGTAAAAATAATAGTAGTAGCTAGATTAATAGAGCTAAATGTACAATTCCATATTTATCAGATGCAAGAAGAGCGTAGCTTTCGTGCCGTAATTAAGAACATTTACTACTCTATTGATGTTAACGAATTAGAAACTGAGATAGAAACGCAAGGATATAAAGTTTTGAACATATACAATGTGAAGCACAGAACAACCAAAAAACTATTCTCAATGTTCTTTGTCGATCTAGCTCCCAGCGAATGGAACAAAAAGATATATAACATTAAATATTTATTACACACAAAAATAACAATAGAACCACCTCATCACAAAAGGGAAATTCCACAATGCGCAACTTGACAAAGGTATGGTCACACTAAAAGATTCTGCACGCACCAACCTAGATGTGTGAAGTGTGGCGCAAACCATCTAACAAGCACGTGTTGTAAAACAAAAGAAACCCAGGCAAAGTGAGTACTATGTAGTGGTTCACATCCTGCAAACTACAAAAGATGCCAAGTTTACAGGAGCTGAAGCAGAGAAAATTTTCAATACTATGTCCTAGAGGATTTTTACCCCAACCAACTGTCACGCCTGTACAAATAACAAACTAAAATAAACGAACATATGCCCAAATTGTATCAATTGAACAGCAATCCTCCCACCACTTAAATGTACTACAAACGTCTCATATCAAAAAACTAGAAAAATAATGATAGACCAGCTGACAATATAAAAACAATACTAAACTTCCTCACAGCCATCGTCTCCAAACTGAAATAATGGCACAAGCACTCAAGATTGTAGAATAGAATGCCAATGTCTTGTTAAATCACACCTTAGAATTATGGGCGTTTATTATTCACGATTTGGATATAGTTTTATTATCTGAAATCACTTTACAAAAAGAAGTTACTTTATACACAACACCTTAGAGGAGCTGCATACGGAGGATCAGAAATACTTATAAAAAGTTCCATCAAGCATTTCCAAACAGTTAAGTACACTTATGAACACATTCAAGCTACCAACGTGGTCGTAGAAGACTGGACAGGACCAATTACAATCAGCGCTTTGTATAGTCCCCTGAGACATAACATAAACACAGAGCACTACACCCAATTCTTTAGCACACTTGGAACACGCTTCATTGCTGGCGATGACTTTAACGCTAAACACCAGGAATGGGGTGCTAGAGTAACCGCCACTAAAGGTAGGAAATTGTTAAAATCGCTCGTTGCCAATAATCTTAACTATCTCACCACCAGGCAACCTACATACTGGTTTACGGACAAGGATGAAGTTCCGGATCTACTCGACTATTGTGTTACAAAAAACATAGCACAAAATTACCTAAGAATAATCACGTTAAGTACTCAAATATGTAACAGGCCTAGACCAATCCGACTCAGTAACAAGAAAACCAACTGAGACTTCTCGTTGAGAAAATAGATCTAAACGTACCTCTCAAGACCACCGATGAGATCAATAATGCAGTAGAGCACCTGCGTCGTACTATAAAATGTGCGGCATGGGGCTCAACCCTCTTATCGAAAGCAAAAGATGTCCATAATACTCTACCTATAGTAACAAAACGCGCATTAGCCGAGAAAAGAAAGCTTTGCAGAATTTGGGAAAACAGTACATCCCCGAATGATAAAAATAGGCTCAACAATGCTACACGGAATTTGAATGCAACGCTTCAAGTTCAAAAAATCAGACTATACAATATTATCTATCAACTCTATCTGCTACCGAAGCAATAGATTACTCCTTATAGAAAGCCACAAGAAAACTAAAGTAAGCAATCCCCAATTCAGAAATCTGATAGAAATTGCGCCAGATCACCAGATCAACTAAGTCTACCAATAAGAAAGAAGTAAGATCGTTAATTAAGTCCAAGCTAAATTCTAAGAAAGCATCAAGTTATGACCTAATTACAGGCGAAGTTCTAAAACAATTGCCAAAGAAAGTATACAAAAAAAAACGGCAGTATTTAATTCCATTTTAAGATTGAGCTATTTCCCGGTACACTGGAAGTGAACAAGTTCACAGGGTAATAAGCAAAATCAACCAGGCTTTTGAAGAGAAAACATGTTGCTCCACTGCATTCCTCGACATAACCCAAGCCTTTGATAAAGTCTGGCATGCGGGACTATTGTATAAGATTAAGAAAAACCTGCCAAACTTATTTTCACCCGATTAAATCATATCTTAGCAACAGACATTTCAGGTGAAGTTTCAGGACGAACTAACAAAATTACACCCTATTAACTTCGGTGTACCGCAGGGAAGCATACTAGGACCCTGTGCTCTACCTACTGTACACGGCAGATATATCTACCATCGACCTTACGGCCATAACTACATTTGTAGATGATACTGAAATTCTTTCAACTCACAAAAATTCTGTTATTGCATCAAGAAACTTACAAATCTCTGGCTTCGGCTTTGGCGTATAAAAGCAAACGAAAACAAGTCCACCCAAGTCACCTTCATACTCAGAAGCGAAACGTGTTTACCAGTTACCCTTAGTAATACACCACTTTCGCAACCAAAAGACGCCCGATACCTTGGTATGCACCTTCATCGCAGACTAAATTAGAAAAAACATATTCTCACTAAACGAAAACAACTGGGCCTAAGGTTTTCTAAATTAAATTGACTATTAAGAAGAAAATCCAAGATAAATGTACACAGCAAGGTACTACTCTACAAAAGTATAAAGCCTACCTGGTCGTACGCGGTGCAACTGTGAGGAACCACAAGCAACTCCAACTTGGAGATTTTACAGATTCCACTCTAAAACCTTAAGATTTCAGATTTTTAATAAAGTTATTTTTATTTAGTTTTATATATAATTCAATTTATTCTAAGATATAACTTTAAAATACAAAAAACAAATAAAACTTTTAGTATTAAAATTATATATGCATTTATTTATATTTTTGTTCACAGTTTTTTACAAAATAATTGTTTTCAATGATTTCACTGGAAACACATTTTCTGCAACTTGTGTTACTTGTCTGCTTTGTCATCCTATGACAAGTAAATAGCGGCTGTTCAGCCGAAGAAATGGGAAAATTAAATTCAGGCTGGTTTGTTTACAAAGAAACTCTAATTTTCACTACATCACACGTCGTTTATGATTATATCTAATGCGAGGTTTTACTCGATGTAACTTTTCATTTGTATTGCTTATTTAATAATTCATTCGTATTAAAAAGAAACATAAAATTAAAACGTATTTGTTAATTTTTTGCACATGAAATTTATTTTTGAATGTAAAAATAGTATAGAAAAATGGTAATTCCTAAAGAATTATTTTTTTAACTACTTTTTTACTGTGGCTATTTTCTTATTCAATTTACCCTTTTAAATCTTTCTTCGAACAGATATTACAAGTCAGTCATTTTTGTAGTTGCATGAGATCTCAATTAGTTGCCATTATCTAAATTTTTTCTCGACTATACAAAACGCTTCTCTCATTGATTTTTAATATTTTTCCACACAACATCCGGATGGTACGGCGCATGCTGGGACAGCACTTATAGTTAATTCTAGGATAAAACACAACGAACTTCCCAAATACAACCCACAACACCTTCAGTCTACCACAATTACAATCGAGGACTGGGAAGGACCTCTTAACGTATCAACGGTATACTGCCCCCCAAGACATAACATTAAACAGGCCCACTTTGAAGATTATTTTCAAATACTGGGAAGCAGGTTTATATCAGGCGGAGATTATAACAGCAAACATGAACACTGGGGGTCAAGAACAACTACTACCAAAAGCAGAGAATTAAAGAAGGCAATCACCAGGAACGGATTTCACTTCTTATCCACAGGCGAACCCACATATTGGCCCTCAGATCTGACTAAAACACCTGATCTATTGGACTTCTGTATTTCAAAAGGCATTCATCCAAATTACCTCAAAGTAGAATCCTGCCTAGACCTCTCCTCCGACCATTCTCCAATAACAGTTACAATAAGTACACAAGTATTATCCAAAAAAAGTTGTCCTAGCCTTAGTAACAGATTCACAAATTGGAACCACTTCAGAGAAATAATTGAAGAATCATTAACACTCGAGATACCTCTGAAATCCAAGGAAGAACTCGTCTCTGCAGTAGAAGTTTTAATCAAGCGATCCAAAAGCGGCTTGGCAATCAACACCACCGAAAAGTTTAGTAGAAAATAATTCAACTGTCCTCAGGAGGTCAAAAGAAAATAGCTGAGAAACGACGACAACGCAGAAGGTGGCGAAACACTAAACATCTTGAAGACAAAAAGAAGCTCAATAAACTAACAGACCAACTCAAAAAACTACTGTGCAGTACTAGAAACAAATCGATTCAAAACTATCTGAGGCACTTGACACCTACGGAAAACACGGATTATTCACTCTGGAGAGCAACAAAAAAATTGAAACAACTCCAACAACACATACCACCTATCAGACTTGAAGACAACACCTGGGCTAGCAATGACTATGATAAAGCTTGTGCCTTCGCAAGACATCTAACGAAGGTTTTTAGTCCATTTGACACTCAAACCACACCAGACTTGGACCAAGAAATCTATCAATACCTTGAAGCGCCATTTCAATTGAGTCTACCGATCAAGCCCTTTAAAGCCAGTGAAGTCAAGGCTACAATCCTGACGAACTTAAATCCACGCAAATCCCCAGGGTATGACTTAATTACGGGTAAAGTTCTTAAAGAGTTGTCAGAGAAAGGGTTTAAGTATATTACCCAATTATTCAACGCGGTGTTGAGACTGAGACATGTACCAGAGCAGTGGAAAGTAGCCATAATCATTATGATTCATAAGCCCGGAAAGCCAAACGGAGAACTGTCATCTTACAGGCCAATAAGCCTGCTACCAATTCTATCAAAAGTTTTCCAAAAACTTCTACTTCAGAAACTAACACCAATAATTATGGAAAGTAATTTACTACCCGACCATCAGTTTGGATTTCGCAAACACGATTCCACCATTGAACAAGTCCATAGATTAGTTGACAGAATTCTGAAGAGCTTTCAAGATAAAAAATACTGTTCAGCTGTATTTCTTGACGTCAAGAAAGCCTTTGACAAAGTCTGGCACGACGGATTGTTATTTAAAATCAAGAAGGCACTACCTCCTGACCACTATGAAATACTGCAGTCATATCTCACCAACAGGCATTTCCTAGTTAGGTACGGAGACGCTCACACATCGCTATCTCCTGTCAAAGCTGGTGTCCCTCAGGAAAGCGTGTTGGGACCGCTGTTGTACATCATATTTACAGCCGACCTTCCGACCTCAACAAGTACTACACTTGCCACATTCGCTGACGACACAGCAATATTATCATCACATGTAGACCCAAACATAGCATCCGAGAAGTTACAGTCCCATTTAAATAATCTAACTGAATGGTTTAAAAAATGGCGTATTCATATAAATGAATCAAAATCAACCCAAGTAACGTTTACAACTAGAAGAGGAAATTGCCCCACTGTAATCATAAACAACAAACAAATCCCACAGAACGAAACAGTTAAGTACCTAGGTATGCACCTGGACAGACGGCTAACGTGGAGAAAGCATATATTTACAAAGCGTAAACACTTGGGTCTAAAACTCCAAAAAATGTATTGGCTCCTGGGGCGGAAATCACAATTGTTACTGGAGAGCAAAATACTACTCTATAAGACAATTATTCGTCCAATTTGGTCATATGGGATACAGCTCTGGGGAACAGCTAGTAGATCGAACATCTACATTATAAGGTGGTTACAGTCAAAGGTACTGCGATGCTTAGTCAACGCCCCATGGTTTGTACCAAATGAAATAATTCGGCAAGATTTAGATCAACTGTGACTGAAGAAATACACAAGTGTAGTGTTCGTTATCATGACAAACTTAGTGCTCACCCAAACGCATTAGTAGAACACCTCCTGGATCCCGACGATGACGAGCCACGGCTTAAGAGATTCAAGCCTCTCGATTTACCAACACGATTCGCGTAAAAGTGAAGTGTAGTGCAATCAAACTGTAACGGTTAACTTCGGAAAAATGTTCGCTGGAACGTTTTTCATCATGTTCTGTAATATATACTGTTAAAACAATTACTAAATGTCAATCTTATGACAGAATGTAAGCTATAAATAAATTTAAAAAAAATATTTTTGACATTCACGCATGAGCGATCGGCTAAACATCAAAAGTTTCCGAACTTCAAACATGGTGTAATACTCCGGGGATAGACAATACGATATATCAGAATATCAGCCGCGAAATATATCTAATTTATTTTACATAAGATGATGTTTGGTTGTGTAAAGGTTACACGACCACAATATTACTTTCCAGCTTGATCTAACACAGATCTTATTTTAAACAGTTTAGATAAAATTATTATACTCCCTCCCCTTTCTAAAGTCGAGCCTGAGTGGTGAGTCAATGCACCCGTCCGTAGAAAAACTAACGATCTTAAAAGTAAGCAAACCTAAGATATTATGTGCCCCAATTGACTCACTAGCAGAGGCTAGTGTTCACAATTTTCACAGAAAGTCACTCTACTCTATTTGGTGTGATATTTTAAGTTACTCGAGTGTCTTCTGTTAAAGATTATAATTCAAAGAACTATACAGGGTCATCCTCCAATCAAAAAATGTTCCGGCTATCGAAAAGAGTAAAAATAAAGAAAGAAATGGTAGTCATAAAGTAGCGTCAGCCCGGTTCTTGGTAATACAAAATATAATTTACAATTTCCATAACGCAAATTCGCCAATCTTGAAAATATTATTATATGGTATTGTAGGACAATTAATGTGTTTTAAATAATAAAAACTCTACTTTTACTCAATCGGCATGTTCTAAAACAACAAATATTAGGAAGTAACTCTCTTGTTCTTATTGTTGTTGCTATTATTATCATTATCAGTATTAAAATTGTTCTTTTTAGTGGTGGTCTTTAAACTTAGTAGCCACTATACCCACCAATAGAAAGGATATGGTAATATAGTCTTAAGAGTCAATTACTTTAATAAATCAAGTCTTTAAGATGTGCTGAGAGACGCATGGCTCCAATTAAATAAATAACAGTGATTGGTGACCTCTTATAGTATTTAAAATTTACATAAGCCGGCTTTGCTATGGCTAATGTTGTTTTCAAGTTTCTCGTATAGATTTTATTGAAGATTATAATTTAAAAAGTTACACAGGATTCTTCATCCTTCAAAAAGTGGGCGCAGCTATAAAAATTGATAAAAGCAAAGAAATCGAAGCAATATACAAGAAGCAAGTAGGTTCAGCTAGATTCTTGGCAATAAAAAAAGAACTGAAAAAAGGACTGAAAAAGGATACTCCTTTGCCTTGAATGCATTATTATATGGAATTGTAGGAGAGCTAAAGACTACATGGGAAACTACAGACAGTTCATCAATAGAAATTTACTTTTACTCCATCTGCACCTCTGTTAAAATTAAAAACATTAGGAAATTGTTTTGTTGGGACGACCTCACGCAGAGCGTGAATAAATTTATTTATTGTACTACTTTTTAAGTTCGTGCTTCCTTTCACAAAATAAAATTTACATGTTTATGTTTTAGTCTCACTTATAGCTGTATTTTCCAGTAATTAATTTTCTTACTCCTAAACTTTTTACGTTTTAGCAGAGTTATGTGTGCAACTAGCAACGAGGTAGCTAGTCACAGAGATAAGGTACAACAGTCTAATTACCAAAATTTTCCAAATGTTCTTTCAAAAACTAAATTGTAGTTGCAGCTAGTGTATTTCTCGGGACTGTAATGGCTTAGTGGTCAAGATTATCCTTCCTCTGTCCTGAGCCGGCGCAAGCGAGTTTGAGTCTCGCTGGAAACTCATGGTGTATGTGATGTCCTAGCTTTAAGTGTACATGTTGGTAGGCACAATAAGCCATTGTGATTTGTGTACCGGTAAGGGCGCCAATAATAAAAAAATAGTGTACTTTTTGACTTATTGTGAAGTGTAAAAAATTTACAAACTCTTGGCTTAACTCTCATACTGATTATTTACCAGTTGCATATAAAAACTGTGCCCGGGTACTTCATCGTGGGGGAATGGTTTTAGAAAAAGAGGAAAAAAGAGATTAAAAAATGTAAATATTTTACGACGGGTAACAGACCAATGCAAAAAAGAAGTATAGGCCAACTGTATTAGATCCTCCCATAAAAAACACGACTTTTAAAGAAAAAAATTATGTAATTTAAATGTTGTAAAAATAAAATAGTTACAGATGAAGAGTACAACAAAGATAGTGTACAAAATGCATATATTTCGCTCCCAAGCCTATTGAAACATTAGACCATATGACGTTATCCCATTAAAACTGTTACGCAGTCTATCCAATCCCAGCACAGTGGGCAACGGACGACGGCAGCGGTAGCGATATGTGGTAGAGGCTCGCTCAAGCGACCTCGACGGTTGCTCGCCCAACGTGGTGGAGGAAACTCCACCGATACAAGTGGGGCTGCGTAGACTCCACGACGCATACTCATAAAGGTACTTCTAGCTACCCTATCTCACAATTGTGGGTAATGTATGCAAAAAGTGTCAGATGATGTGGAGTAGAGAATCACGCATGTGATCTCGACGGTTGCTTGTCGACACGAGTGGGTAGTGCGCCTTATTCCCTGACCCGTGAAATCCGTAAAACTGCTAGTGGAGCTACCCAATCCCACACCAGTGGGTAACGGATGTCGCTAGACAGTAAAGAGGGGTAGATGATTACGCGAGTGACCTCGACGGCTACTCGTCTAACGTAACAAGGGGAACCTTGCCGACAAAAGAACTAAGGGGGGGAGTGAGCCAACCGGGGCGGGCTTTCCGGTTGCCCCTCTATGGTGTTGAACTCTTAGAGGTGCTGTCACTGCTTTAGGGATAGGAGGGCCTCGTTTACCTCATGTAAACGCATGCCCTTAAGTGGGCCATCAGAGCCCGTCCGGCCCATGTGGGACATTTGCGAGTGGCGCTGTGACGCCTCCGGCACTGGCGAAAAAAGTGGTTTAGTTCGGTACCTGAGCTTCCCAGCCTCGACTTGTACGATTGTCCGGGTGCATGAGTTTGTGATGTGCTAGACTTACAGTTATACTGTAAGGAGGGCTAATCTCCCGGTTCATGCTTGGAGACTCGGCAATAAGGGTACTCGATACCGCATCCGGCACCAGTAGCCTTCAGACAACCAGGCAATAATAGCCGAAGATAAAGATGAAATGGAATACATGGTTAAGAAATTAGTCGAAGAATATGAGAAACGGGGACTCTGAGTGGATACTAAGAAAACCAAATACTTGTGTATTGGAAGAGACGAAGCGAGCTTAATACTCGACAATAACAAATAAATTACGCCATGCAAAGTATACAAGTTCATTTAATTTGGAAGAAATAGATGTAGAAGAAATTGACAACATAGTAATACAAACAGAAAGTGCTATTAGATGCCTAAATTGTATTTTATGGAGTAAGGATAAAATTAGAAAAAGAAAATACAATATATATAAAACAAATCTCACAAGTTTGCTAATGTACGGCTGCGAAACATGGAGACTTGTGAAAGAAAACAGGAGAAACAATGAGAATTTCACGTAGAGAAGGAATAAGTGATTAAGAAATTAGACAACGCATAGCTGTAGAAGGTAAAGTCACAGATGATATTTAGCGTAAACAATTAATATGGTATGGCCACTTACGAAAAATGGATAATCACAAAATACCCAAATAAATACGAGCGGATATCTCGAAGTAAACATAATAAGAAGGAACAGGAAAATCCAAGGCCGCAAGAGATCTAACAGGAGAACAGTGGAAAAGCGATAAGAATGGAAAATAGGCATCGGGCAACGTAGAAAAACGTTCTCACACCCATGCTCGGAGTATCATATTTCAAACTAGCTGACACAAATTAATTGATGTAGATGTTAATTTGTAAAACAACGCATTGTAGTAGGTGTTCAAAATAAAAAAAATCTCCTTTTACATCACCAATAATCCCTACCTCTAATCAACAAAAAAATAGTCCATGGCAGAAAACATCAAGAAAATAAAAAAAGAGTCAGATATTACTATCTGTGTGTCAGAAGAACACAATTTCATTATCTGAAATTTATGTGCTACCTATTATTTTTTATTATTAATTAAAACACAGATGTTGCAATTGTGCCATATTTATTATTAATATTTCTGCAACTTATTATTATTATCCAGAGTTACTAAATGCTATTAATTTTTTTATCGTATTTTCTTTTCCGAACAATTTACACCCACACAGTTTCTTTTTTATCTGAATTTCCTGTCTAAAGCACATCATTTACGATTCTTAGACACTACCAGTTACAGGGTTTTTGGTTATTAAGCATTTTTCCCTATTTTTTAAAGATCCATCCGATTACATCGTGTAGTAAATTTATAACAACGCACTATATTACTTTCCTACATCTAAATTCAAAGAATAAGCATTGCTGCAATCTTAGATTTACGTAGAAAATAGTTTTGATTAATAAATTATCTAACTCTTCTACAGGACCGGGCAAAAGAATTTTCTTCATCAAAACTTCCAATTATATTTTTATTGCCAAGAACTGGTTTGAAACAACCTCCTATGATTCATGTTACCAGGTTCACTTATTGAATAATCCTGTACGGTTATTTAAGTTAAAATCTTTAACGCGACTCACTCAAGAAGCTAAGAAAACGTCAGCAGAGCCGGATTACATGAAAATTTTGAATACTATAAGGGGTCACCAGGTACTGCTAAGGAGTCGTCCATCCTTAGTATCGTATATATCACACTTCAAAGAACGAATTTGCTAAAGTATTTTACTTTGAAGAACGTTAGCTTCTCCATTGCTACACCACCATTAAAAATATTCTTTAACGGAGGGATAATAATAATAATAATAATAATAATAATAATAAGAGAAAAACAAAGAAAACGAAAAATTTTAGTACTGATAATGATATAGATAATAACGGAAATATTGATATCAACTATGGTAATTATAATAATTTTAGTAATTTCCTGGACCATAGATCAAAATTAGATTACAAAGCTATACAAATATTTTTTTTATTATCAAAAGTCATAATTCTATCTAAACGATTCGAAATCAGGTCAGTGTCGTTAATATTGGCATTACTATTAGGCTAGAAAACAATACCGCCATGCACAACTAAAAGTCATCGTATATAAAAGATTATATAAAAAAAGGGATACATTTTGTAACAGTGTTTATCCTCGGAGTATTACGTCATGTTCAAAATTTGAAAACTCCTGCCATTTAACCCATCCCATCAGCAGTTACGCCTGAAAAGATTCTGAAATCCGGGAATATCTAGAGGCCCCCTTTCAAATGTCGCCAATGCCAAAACCGTTCACGGTAAAAGAAGTTTGCGAAGTCATCAACACAAATCTTCACCCAAATAAAGTTCCAGGCTTTGATTTAGTAACGGGAAAAATAATTAAAGAACTTCCCCGCAAAGGTTTCGTAATGTTAACCACTATTTACAACGCAATTTTGAGAATAGGTTATTTCCCGGCACAATGGAAAGTCTTCCAAGTAATTATGATTCTTAAGCCAGAGAAAGCACCAAACCTAACTGATTCTTACAGACCAATCAGTCTCTTGCCGATTATAAGTAAACTCTTTGAAAAACTGCTTGCCAATAGACTAACACCTATCATAGAAGAGCTAAATTTTATACCTAATCATCAGTTTGGCTTCAGATATGAGCATTTCAACATTCAGCAGGTTCATCGAGTTGTTGACTACATCAACCAATCATTCGAAGAGAAGCAATACTGCACGGTAGTGTTCCTGGATGGCAGTAAAGCTTTTGATAAAGTGTGGCATGATGACCTCCTTTATAAATTGAAACATACACTGCCTCATCCATATTATATTATATTGAAATCCTATCTAGAGGATAGACTCTTTCAGATTAAATACAGACAACAACTAAGTGAACTGTATCCGGCACGTTCTGGAGTCCCACAAGGCAGTGTCTTAGGACCTTTGTTATACCTGCTCTATACAGCTGATGTACCCACCAACACACAATATCTAACAGCAACATTTGCGGATGATAAAGCCATCCTGATGAAACACAAAGATCCTGAAATAGCCGTTAAAATGCTACAAGCACATCTAAACGAAGTAGTGACATGGACCAAGCGATGGAGGATTAGACTGAACGAAACCAAATCGCTACATATCACCTTTACAAAATGCAGAGGAAATAAACCACAAATCCATATCAACAATACACCATTACCGCAGGTTGCGGAGGTAAAATATATCGGCATGCACCTCGACAATGGGTTAACATAGAGGGCACACATCTGACATAAAAGAAAACAATTGGGGATCAAGTCCAGCAAACATTACTGGATGCTCGGTAGAAGATCTAAGTTGTCACTTCAAAATAAACTCTTAGTTTATAAGGTTGCATTCAAACCAATATGGGCATATGGCGTAGAGTTATGGGGTCAGCAGCAAACACCAATATTCAAATCATCGAAAGATTTCAGACAAAAATGCTACGTGCAATGTGTGACGCACCCTACTTCTTAAGAAACATTGATATTTTGCGCGACTTAAAAGTGGACACAGTGAAATAAACCATTACCAAACTCAGTGAGCGATACCTAAGTAAATTGGAGTCTCACAGCAATCCTCTTGCGCTGAATTTACTCGATAACAGTTTGGACACTCAAAGACTAAGCCTAGTTAAACCACTACAATTACCTTATAGATTTACTTAGCAATCAAGATCACAGTTCTTACTTGCCCACTGTAATAATCTAATCACATCTCCTCGGCTTCTAAGTTACTTATAGGTTTAAGTCACTGGACGTTAATCCTAACGCCTTTTTCATGTCATTTAATCACTTATGTATCAAACTTTGCTTATTGTGTATACAGATCGAAAATAGTGAATAAATAAATAAATAAAAAAATGTTTAACCCATCGCTCTTGCGAATAACGACAAAAAATTGAAAATCGATAAAAGAAGCATTTTCTACGAATTTTGGACAATAGCAAACAAATGAGAATTACTCGATTTGAAAGGATAAAATAAATAAGAAATAACTATAATTCACCAAATTTGGAAAGCGGCCACAGTAAAAAAGTAGTAAAGAAAAACAATTAAAGTCCACCATTTCATTACATTTATATTTTAGCAATCAAAATAAATAAATTCCACGTTCAAAAAATATATTAAAAAGTTTTAATTTTTTGTTTTCTTTAATATAAAGTAAAAAAAGCAATAAGAATAAAAATCTAAATCGAGTAAAATCTTACGCGAGATATGATCACAGACAACGGAGTTGATGTAGTGAAAATTGGAGTTCCTTTGTAAGCAAACGAGCTGGAATTTAATTTTCCGAGTTCTCCGGCTGAACAGCCGCTATTTACTTGTCACAGACTGACAAAGCGCGCAAGTAATACAAGTTGCAGAAAATGTGCTTCCAGCAGAATTAATCAAAACAAATTTATAACAACAAACAAAAATACAAAAAATTTATATGCAATATTAATGCAAACGGGTATAGCATTAATTAGAATAAAAAGTTTTACTTGCTTTTTTTAGATTCTGAAGTCGTATCTTAGCCTAATTGAATAAAACATGTAATTAGAGAAAAACAGTACCATTAGAAATCTAAAATCCTCTACAATATGAAAAACTTGCTATGACCTACCCAACGTTTAAATAAAAATATTAAATTAAAATCATCAATTTTTAATAATAATTCTATTGCCAACCTTTGTGACATAAATTGTAAAATTTCGCATTTCTCATTTGCAGTAAGACTAATTAAATTGGTTGTATCCTCGTGGATGAATTATTAATTCATAAATTTCAGAAAGCCTTGTAATTAGCTCTTTGATGTTGGTGGAAGGATTTATGCTGCCTTAATTTAGGTTTTGCTTTCTTTTATTGGGTCTCTCTTATTTTAAAATTTTCATTTATTATAACGTTTTGAGTATACTTTTAACTTGTGTTTTAAAATTCAAAACAGATTTATAAACTATTTTCTTTTTATAGCCTAACAATTTTATTTATATTATTTTTCTGTATACGAGGGATTACTAAGAATTTCTGCAAAGTAATAAAACAATAGCACCACATGAATTAGATGTGATATTAAGCAAATGTTTGTTGTCTAGTTTGTCAGTTTACATTTGGTTTTAATGAATTCACACATAAATTTATTTTGTAAGAATTGGACGAGAAATAAATTTAAGTAAGAAAGCGGTGCGCAACTCAGACCTGCATTTGGTGACCAAGTGCCTTCACAGAGGACACCTTACAAATTTTAATTTCAAAAGTGTTTTACTTACAACACGATAATTTTTATGAAGGAGGAATTTTAGCAGTTACGGAAATAAGCATAGATGTCTTACGAACAATGCGCCGTGTATCTAATTATCATTAACCCCCTGCGCTAAAGATTTACCTGACCATTTGTCTGTAAGAAGGGACTGTTTTAGATGGATATCATTTAATTTAACAAAGGCACAAAAACAACAGCATGCAGAATAGCGTAAGAATCTTAAGTAATGTGACTTAAGTTGGTAAAACAGAGAAAAGTTGGATATGTGTATTTAAACTTCAAAATCAAAATGTTCATTGTTCATTGTTGTTTATAGTTTCTCAACCACTTAAAGTAAAAGAAAAAGTTATGCCACGTTCACTAGCGCTCATGGAAGTATAGACACCTTATTAAAATTCAGTTATACAGTAAATAATTATGCTTTTCGTAAAAATTTTGTTAAATTTAACCGTTTCACATCTTAAGCAACATTGATTTGAATAAAAATAATGTCACTGGTATATTTATTCTATAAGCATTTGTTAGGTCAAAAAACTAGAATAAAAAAACTCAACACTTCGAATCTCTCTTTCGGTCCCTACCCTCGTTTTAGATGTTTGTTTACATTAAAAAAACTGTACACGTTTGGAGCTACAACTTCCGAGCTCGCCAGTTTATCATCAGGCCTTGTACTGTTTATTTAGGGTTTTTCAGGTCTTTTGAATTTTGCATTAAATAGCCCATGTAAGCTCCTATAGAAACTCAAACAGCCATTCTCACTTTATATCAAGAAAGGCATCAGTGCGTAACATCACGAAATCATTAAGGATGTGTGCGTTAACGGTGAATCTTACATTACAATGCTGCAGAGAGACGGGAAGTCTTAGGGATCGCAGAGAATCCGTCGCAGAGAATCAATTCATCGGACTGATAAGTAAGCGAAATAGAAGAGCAACTGTCCGAGATACTGTTGCGCAGTTTAACCAGAAACGTGATAAAACAATAACAATTAGCAGCATCTTTATGGTCATATTGAGACTAAACAATGGCCTTTTTTGACGAAACAAATGTTTAATATTCAAATAAACCTTTTCCAGCGTTCATGGTGATTTTTGTTTGTCTTTTGCACACTTTATAGTAATATATTTTATAATAAATTGTTTTTTTCATTAAAATGCATAAATTAATTTTTTATTTAGTGTCCATGAGCGGCAATACACCTACCGCGTAGTCCCTACCCGACACCCGTTAATTACTATTTATTATCGAAATTCAAGGATAAAATGTTTGGTGTGCACTTTAATATATGTGAAGATGCCATGGAAGGCTTTGATTGCTATATCTAATCATATGCATATAAATATATGATTGATTTTCAAGATCAATAACTAATTAGATTATTCGTCTGTGAAATTCTTCTCCTTCTTATTGCGCCGTCTCCTTACGAAGTTTGGCGATCCATAACTAATTTTATTTTAAAAACTGCTGCTCTGAATATGTCAACGAACTTGTAGTCAAGCCAGCGGCAGATATCTTTCAACCAAGAGTTCTTTGGTCTCCCTACTGACCGTTTCCCTAGATTTTCCGTTTGATAATTAACGGAGTATTTCGTATTTACTATTCGCACGACATGCACAAAGTATTGTATTTTTCTTTCTTCAAAGTTAATAGAAGCTCTTTATTGACATTTATTTATTTGGAGTCCTCCGGCATTTGTTATTCTTTTTATCCAGGTACATGTAGAATGCACCGGTAAATATACAACTCAAAAGCTTCTATTTTTTTTGTGGTGGGATCCAAAGCCTATCTTTCGTATCCATACAGAAGGATTTGGGACACGCAGCATCGTATCACTCATAAGCGTAGATTGAAGCTGAAGTCGGATCTGGTAGAAAGTTTTTCATGCTTGTAAATACTCTTCGGACTTGTTCAATGGACGACCGGATTTCTTTTCTGTTATCTCCATTTTCATTAACAAGAGTTTCTATGTATTTAAAATTGGGCACTTGTTCTATGATGCTACCTTTTACTCGCAAAGTTACTTTGGACTTAGTTTTTGATGCGTTCAAGGTTAAACCTTATTCTTCACTATGCTCCACCAATTGATAAACCATCGTTTGTAACTCTATTACATTTTTGTCATTATAACTATATCGTCTTGTATAATTACTTAGTATTACTTATGTACCATGAAGTTGCACAACTTATTTCCATATAAGAGACTCAGACCATACTAAACAATATTTTCTTTGGTTTTACTTTGTTAAGTTGTTACCTAACATGTTGAATTCTTATACTATGCAAATTTACGTGATAAAATCTTCCAGCTTTACAAAAGTACCCATAATCCTCTTGAGGACTATAATAGCTTAATCATGTTAATCACAAACGCTATTTAGACGGAAAGCACGGCGAGTTGTTGTTAGATTGCATGTATGCATTAAGTATACGTATTAAATTAATAAATTTTCTTTTAAGGTAAAGGTTACTAGGAAAATTTTGTAATGCAGCTTTATTTTTTATGATCTTCTCTAATATTTTTCACCACATTCTACAGACTTTTGCATCCTTTGAAACTAGTAGTCGAACTAACTTTTCCACATTTCCTCAAAGATCTCCCGTGATATTACAAGAATTCTTCGTTGAATAACTTTATTCTGGGCTTCAGTGGGCACGTCATGAAAGTAAATCTGGATTTTATCACATCTGATATAACGATTTCAATTTTTGATATACAGGTTGTTTTAAAAGTAAACTAGAAAAAATTTTAAATTATATAAAAATCATAATTAGTAATTTTTTTGTTGTTTGTTTAGCAATTCCTTACTGCAAATCCACGTGGGATTAGTAAATAGAAAAAGTAATTTACAATTAAGATAAATAAGTGAAAGTGAAGTAACAAAAAATCCAAGACACCGCTATTTAATAACACACATTTGCATTTTTGACATTTTCCAAATTAAAAATGCCTAAAGCTAAGAATTCGTTAAAGAAACGCCGAAAGCGTTTGGTCACCATATCAAACCTGCCGAACGAGATGCTCGTCAAGATTTTCAGGCTGTTGCCAGACAAGGAACGATATTTTACCATCAAACGTGTATGCACGAGGTGGAAGAGCTTGGTGAGAGATAAAGACCTGCATTTTACAAAATTGACCTAAAGAAGAAGTTGGCTACCAAAGCTGCGTGCAAATGGATACGAGTGTCGCCAAATTTGAAACATTTGGTGCTGAGGAACAGAAATGATACCGACAAAATACTAACAACTGTATGACTTGGGAATAACGAGAATAAATTAATAGACCATCTAATTTCAGGCGTTAAAGCACTGCAAAGTATTGAAAACCTTAGAGATGAGAAAGTGCTCGTATAAAATGAAGACGTACAAGATTATTAGTAAGTTAATGGAAAAATATAGGCACTTGCACCAATTTTACTTTAGGTGTAAATTTTCCAGTATCTAAAGGTTTTAAGAATTACGAAATCTTTTTTCAGAGAGATAATAATGCGCAAGATGCAATTTTTAAATGGCCTTAGAAAAAATTGGGAGGAGAAGATATGGGATCGTGCAGGCTCGTATAACTTCACAGAGTTAGACAGTGTACTGGCGAGGACTGCTGCATATCTTATTTCAAATAACCAGACAGATATATGTAAAGCCTATCCAGCTTACTTTAAGATCAAGTGTATACGCTAATCGTCATGTTGGATTTGTAAAGTCCTCTGTAAAAGACTACTTTTATTCTTCTCCGAGTGCCACGGCTTCTTTCTGGCCTTACAGCCTTATGGACTTGCTTATCTGAACTTTTTTCTCGTGGTGATATGTATGTACGTATGTATATGAATATATATACAATTTATTTTTTTTAATTTTGTTTTTGTAATTGTAATTTACTCTGTTGCAAGAAGTTCCTTTAATCTTTTACCAGATTGTAATATAGTAATTATAGGTAACACAAGCTGTTGTATTGTCTGCAGTCGTCGGATAAAAACAAAAAGAGGCAAACTAAACAGCTTCGTGGTGTTAGGTAGTAACGCAGTTGTCTAAAAAATTTTGATTTTAAAGCATTCAAAAATAAAACATAGAAAGTTATCGTCTATAAATTCTCACTCACATTTTTCCCGACTGATAGTTAGTTATTTATTTTAAAATGGAGGTGGTTGTGACACCAATTGCGCACAAACGCTTCCACAGCAACAGTGTCATAAAATGTCTGTTCCCAAGTGCTTCTTTAGTGGCACAAACAAATGATAATAGTAAGTCGATAAGTCCGGCGTGTAGTTAAGAACAAATACTTAATTTCTGTAATATTTGATCGGTAATCTTATGAAAAAGCGGCAATCTATTCGCATGTTCTTCTCAGTCATGTTGCTTCTCGGTAACCTTTATTTTCCACTAATTCTCATTCTTTCAAGAACTATTGATACTAAGCGTTCACACATTTTGACTATACGCACTCTGTAGTAAGTAACGTGATAAAAATTAATTGTCCAATAAACGAAGGTATTTCTTACTTTAATATCGTGATACTGACTAAAGAAGCAAGCAGGGTGAATTTACTTTAGGCATCCTTCCCTATATTGTTTAGAGGTCGCGCCTTTCTCCGTTAATTTTACAGTGCATAAAAAAAATTTAAGTTTATATTTGATTTACTGCTGTGTTTTCACCGGACTTTCCTAAATGACACCCCAAAAGAACAATCCATTGTTTTTATCTATGATGGACGTTCTTCTAAGATCCTTGTTAGCATTATTTACAGAGAAAGCATCGCAGGAACAGTGAAGCAAAAGTATGAAACGATAGAGAAAGAAGTAAATCATAAAAATCTATATTAATCAGCATCAATAATTTTTCAAAATCGATTTAGAAGATACAATTAAAGTACTGATAGAAAAGCAAGACGAAGTGCAGACAAAGTTGCTAAATTCAGACTGTAGTAACAAAGAGAAGTAGCTTGATGTTACTACAGAATATGATGTTAATAACACTGATTAGACAAAGCCTGCGTCTCTTTCTATCTCTTTTTATAGATCTAGATAACAAACTACACGGGGAAACAAGATTTTTCACTAGTAAGAAATTTAGATCACTTCAATTTCTACGTCTCTCAAGTTCTACATTAATTTGATGGAAAAAGTAAAGTCATTTTTAAAAGAGCACAAAAACATTCATTGTTTGTGATAAAAAAGAAACAACTAGCATAAAATATATACGTTCGGGAAGGTCAATGATAAATGAACATTTAGTTATAGAAATTCAAGGCGTTTCGGCATCCACTTTGACGTCATTGTTAAAGAGTTTTAGTTCTTTACGCGGGGTCTCAATCTTCCTACTCCCCAAGACAAACTAAGATTTAAAAAAGGGGATTGGCTTTTCGTGTGCTCTACTTCACTACTTGTAGAAACATAAGTGAACGTTTGACGAGGACATGTTTGCGCCATAAATGTACCGAGCTGGGGGAAGTTTGTGTGTTGTAACGTGCAGCATCAACAGGTGGCAACAGAAAAAATAATTAAGCCGAAATAGTTTTTTCCCACACCGCATCATTGACCTGCAGTTTAGAAGGCCCTTGTTGAAATATTTTTTTAGTATTAATAACGCTTAATCAATAAAAACGAAAAAGTAATATGATAAAAACTTATAGTTCTATTTTTTTTCATTTGGCCAACATTTAGCGGTCCTACTTAATGGCAGTCTTAGACAAAAATTTATTTGAATATTGTTTATAGTTAGAAATAGTGAAATATTCAATCAAAAATCGCAGCTCCTGAGGATTAATTGATATTCAATTCAAAAAGTCGATGAACTTGAGTCAGTAATTTTGTGGCATAATTTTTAAAGCAGTAAGGTTCGTTTAGATCACCCCATAAAAATTTATATTAAACTATAGTCTGTCTTAAGTACACAGGCTTGGTTTTAACCACATGTAAGCTTTCCGGATTTTTCTACATACCCTTTGAAATAAAAACATGTCGATAAACATATTTTTTGGCGACTAAATTATTTTCAATTATTAAAAATAGATCTCAACTCACACATATGTACATAAAAAAGTAAAATTTAAAATTTTCAACAGAACTAAAGAACTTATATAAATTTTCGAATTGAGTAGCGCTCTTTAATTAGGTTATAGATCACAGAAGTCAAATATAAACTTTAAAATGATTGGCAGAGCTATACCTTTTGATAAAACACATACATAACTTTATGTTACATATAGTTAATTACCGATTCCTTGTTCTTTGATATTTCTTTTTTACTAATTTTATTACTTGTGGAAAAAACATATCAAGACGATTACGGTTTTAAATTACTTTTAGTATGATGGTGACCTTTATTTCCTATGTTCAATTGACATATGTAAGAGAATGGGTTATGTACACTAAGCCGGGCCCAATTTAGTTAACTGACTTCAGAATGATCAAGACAAAATTCCCTTGTGTCATCAACATTACCAAAGACAAAGATAAAATTTTGGTATATAAAATTTTGTGGAGAACAAAATGCCTTTCAAAATGTGAGCCAGTGATACTATCCTGCACAAATATTGTAAGTTGTTTTGAACTATCCTTAAACGAATCACTCTACATTTCAGACCTCTTATAGTGTGGTTTCCAGATGTTTATACCACATTGAAAAACCTGGGAAAAGAGCTTTCTGACAATAAATTGTCTGCAGTTAGGCACTTCTTCTTTTTGTGGCGCACAACCTTCAAACCACTGACAAAAATATGTTAGAAATAGTATTATAATAAAAAAATTATACAGACTAGTCGATCATGTTTGATCTACTTTTGTATTTCTGTTTGTAATAAATTCGTGCTTATATCCTTTATCTAAGAGATAAATAAAATAATTAAAAATAGGCACACTACAGTCAAAATGTTAACAAGCATAAGTAGTTCCATACGAAAAAATAAATATTAGTGTAACCACAGATTATAATTAGACAAAGAAGTGTGTACCAGGCAAAGTGAATGCGTTTGCAAATTAAACGGAACTCTTTGTCAGCGCCAAATCAACGGCAGCAAAAGTTTGCAGAGGATAAATTCCGTGTTGTGTTTAAAACAAACCAACTCGCGAAAGCGAGCTCAAAGTAAATCGAATTCGAAAGTTAAGCAATTCAAGGTTTAATTTAATTACACAGAAGCGCCTGAACTTTGGATTAAGTCAACACGAGGCATCTTGATAAAATTATTAAAAGCTGATATTATATACATTTTTCGAGCAAGAAGCGTGCAAGGCGTGAAGATAAACAGAGCCCGCTTGTAAATTGAGCAGACTTCTTATTCGCTTATCAGAAGCAATTCGCATTGCCACTTGTAATACTAGCGTATAAGCTGTCTCCACTTACTGTAAGATTAATGGCATTTCTGTATGCTGTTGCAGTAATACTAAAATAGCGTTATAAATGCACCAAAACGGGTAAATTAGATGTACTTATATCAAAATAAATTAATATAACTTTGTTATCCAATGTACAACTTCTGTTATGTTATTTTAATTGTAACATATTTTTATTATCTAATGGTAGTAAAATCTCTTATGGAAGTGGTTCTATAAATATCAGGAGTGAAGGAATGAGGGAAAGACATATAGTATTATAAACTCGCTCCAAATTAAATTTGTCTTTAATTGAACACAATTTCTGAGTTTTTGATAAAACATTTATCAGTTGTATTGGACTTTCACTGAACCGGAACGAAAGTATTGTACAGATAAATTAAACTTGAACAGCAAGTCCACCTTTATAAAGCGGATTTAAATCCAACCACTGTTAGCAGTATCAAAAAAGTTTATTAATTGCCTGTGACATATAACAAGATGGTGGATTAATATCTGTCAGGAAAAGATTTTTAAAATTGTAAGCGCTTAAAGTAATTGGTAGGATGCTGAACATATTACGCGTAGAAAACTTTTTATTATTAAAAGGGAAGACAAGAGCCGTCAACCACTTTTTAGCATGTTTCTACTGTCGGTAAAACCTAGATAACGGTCTAGCAAATATTAAATATCATTATTTTTCCTTTTCTTGTTTTCTTGCCAATTGCAACTTCATTTAATTTATTACAATCTTAAATGGTTGAATATATAATGGCAGAGCGAATGTAGTTGTTAAATGATTAGAGATAAACATAAAATTTATGTTATTCCACTTATGACTTAAATATTCTATTATTACTTCTGTAAGTTAAAGCAAACACTATAAATCGTTACACAATAAAACAGTGAGTAGCAAAGTAGAATACAACAGAGTAACTGAAGTAATAAAAACTATGAACCAGTAAGCACAATAAGGTATATGGTATACGTTTGTATTAAGAATAGAGAATAATGCCCACGGGCGACAGAACATGATTTTTAAAATTATGAGATAGTTAAATAACGCAGGGAGGGGCACGCTTCAAATGAATATATCTTCTAGAATATGGCTAAACTATTGTGAAAATTTGGTTTTTAGTAAAACTAGTAGATGTAGAACTTGGAAAATTGAGATTTTGGCGCATATTAAATAAATACCTGGTGAAACAACAAAACTATTTTTCGAGTATAGTGAATCGCTATGACAACAATTACCCAGCAATTAGTTTTAAACTACTTTATACAAAATATATGCAAATATCTCAGTCAAAAAACTTTAAACTATAACTTTATTATGTTACAAAAACAAGCAGTTTTTAGGAAAAGCAGTTTATGTAATGACAATATATTTATCAATACCAGAAAAACATTGTTGATATTAAAAGAGAAATATATATGTTCTTCTGCATTAAATATTTCGATAAAAGATTTTAAAAAATTATGGAACGTAATGAAAAGAAAGAGCATACCTTTGCATTTCATTTAGATTATTAAAAATGTTTACAATAATACAGAAATACGTGTATAAATGACAACAAAAACAATTAGAAAACACAAACCTTAAACTTAGACAAGGTTGTAAGCTGATTCCAATTTTATTTATTTTTTATAAAGACGACGCTGTAATAGATTAAACTATTAACCACATACACCTAATTTAAATAATGAAAAATATGTTGCGACTTTCTTATTTGCAGACGACCAGCCGTTTGTAACAGATTTGGAAGATTCACTGCGTAGAGCTGCTTTAAACTTCAACAAATATTATAAAATTACATTTTGCAAACATCCGCTAATACAACAAAAGTAATGGCTTTCTGTGGTAATGGAAAATTTAGTAGTAATGCAACTATTTATAGCTAAAGCATAAAAAAGGAGAATGAGAGAGTTTATGCAAATTAAATCTAATTGTTTCCTTTTAGTCTAAACTATTAACTTTAATCCCATGTTCAGATTGTTTCAAGCAATGTGACAAAATTAAATTACCAGCTTCTTGAAATTGCATATATAGGTACGTCTTACTTCTATAATCTCTTCTGAATATGGTACTATAACAATAAGCCATAACACCAAAAATATGTGAGAATTTTTCATATCATAAAATAAAATTCAGAAATATTTCTTGTAAGACGTCTCTGTTGGTCCTTTTTTGCGAAGTGGAGGTAAATTTCGCTGAAACCAAAACTGATTATTCATTAAGCTTCTAGCTTTTAGCAACACATACATAGGAATATTTTTAGCTCTAATACTTTTTCTTAAGAGTAGGCTGTAATTTGTTTCGCTTTAAATTATACCAAAAACCAACGATTTGTTGCTGAGATGCTTCTCATTTGCTTGGCCAACAATGATGATTTGAACACTATAAATATCTTTTCATTTTTTCGTCAAAGAAAATTATTTCAGGAACACCATACGGTGTAGTAGGTGCTTCTTATAACTCTGAACTCTTTGTTCTTTATTTATACTAGTAATTCTTCCTTTCTGTCTGGCTTCAGACTTTAATTGACTTCCATTGCGTGCCTCACGGTTTTTTTATTAACCTTATTTTCTCTCGCTGAACGAACATATTTTCATTTCATACATTTAAAAATTGTTTTAGGGCGTGTCGGTTTTTTTAAATTTCATTTTAACAGATCTTTGATTAGATCCAAAATATGGACAAAGTCAACAATTAGGAGCAATTAAGATGTAACCCAATTCAAATTAAAAACTTACAAGAATTTTAAGATCTCATACCAAACCTGATATAGAAATATTGGTATCACTTGCTATAACTGTTTTGTTGAAAAATTAAGTATATAAAACAATACAATAAAAAGAACTTACAAAAATGTCATTATGTTGTACTTATATTTCTTATTCCTCATCTTTGTAGATGGTCATTAATTACATAATAATCGAAGAAGGCTTTTTAAATACAATTTACTTACTTTTTTGGCAATTACGTCTCTAATACCTCTAAAAACATGCATATTAAGATCATGTCAGCTTTTTAGATCTGAAATATTAGACATTTCAGTATAACCAGTGTTGACAATAATTAATTCTTTGGCTTATAGTTGTCTTAACCATTACAACCATCTGTAAGGGTTGTAATATAGGTTACAGCATTTTCCCATTTATTTTTAATTTATTTGAGTTACACTTTTATAATAAAATTCTCCATTTTACAATGGTTTTATATTCATTGTGTGTACACCACATTTTCTGTACTTTTTATCTGTAACCATAATCGTAAAGATTTGATGTAGATTTCTACCATACACAATAGCTTATTGTGCCTACTCATAAGCACACTTAAAGACAGGACATCACATACATCCATGAATTGCGCGAAACTCAAATTCACCTGTGCTAGCTCAGGACAGAGGAACGATGATCTTGACCACAGAGCCATTACAGTCCCGAGAAATACGCTAACTGCAACTATAATTTAGTTTTTGAAAGGATATTTGGAAAATTTTGGTGATTAGACTTTTGTGCCACTGTGACTAGTTACCTCGTTGCTATTTGCACACATAACTCTACCAAAATGGAAAAAGTTGAGTAGTAAGAAAATTAATTGCTGAAAAATACAGTTATAAGTGTGACTAAAACATAAACATGCAAATTTTATTTAGTCAAAAAAGCACGAACTTAAAAACTATTACAATAAAAAAAAATTTCAATTTTTTAGACGTCACGAGCTTTTATTGTCTTTCTTTGTTTTATTTTTGACTAGACCATGTATATCTCGCCCACATAGAGTTTTATCTAAACAATTAATTTTTGTAGCATGCATTCGATTCCTAATCTAATGCCAAATTGTTGATACGAATGCAGCTGTTTTAATCCAGACTTAATTTCTGGTATGGCTAGTACTTATGCAAGGTTTTATAAAAATTTACGAGGGCGACAATGCTTCCTACACGTTATATATATATATATATATATATATATATATATATGTATATATAAAGTAATAACAATAAAGTTAAGTACGCAAATCTGACCAACGCCAATTAATGTTAAATGACAGTTAAAGTTGTTTACAACCCCAATTCTCAGTATTTTTATTGTAGTTGCGTAGCAGGTACCAGGTGTTTCGTTGTAAGACAATGCACGACATTTTAACCATGAGGGAGAGGGTTAATTCAAACTCCGGTAAAGTACCTTTTGGATAAATTTCGTAGAAATACCACCTATTGCAGAAATCTTCATAATTCGTAGAAAAATTCACGGTAGTGTATCATCTTAACTTCCCCATATCTCAAAATTATTTTCCGTTGAGAACTATGTACACATAACTCCAATTATATAACAGACCGCCTATTAGTTTCTCTTTTGACAAAGTAGTGTAATACTATTTGGTTCATGTTACTAGGACCTTATTTTCCGGCATTATAATAAAATAATGACTTTTTTCGGCTTGGGTACGTATAATATAATGATAACTTTATTCTTGCTAAATCCAAAAAATGAAGATTCCTCTTCTGTCATCTTGTTTGTCAACATTTGAGAGGGTATGTAAGGTTTTTTTTTTAATGTACCAACAACTGAGAGATTCTATGGCAAGAGTAGTAAAGAGAAGTTTGGTAAAAAATTATCCGTAACAATGTTTAGACTAGTAGATCAGTAGCAAAACTATCTACCGTTTGTTTTGAACGGTGCACAGCAGCAAATTTTTGTTCCATGTTTTGCCAGTTTAGCATATTTTTGGTAAATATAGTTCTCTCTTTAAATGCAAACAGTTTATCTACAGTTAGACATTCCAAAGCTACATAACTGGTTTTAAAATGTCACAGTTCTAAAATTGCGGTAGCCTGTCTGTTCTTGTCTTGACACTATCAAATCTTACAAACCTCTGAATTGCAAAATTGATATACTAAATGTGTTGCAATTTTCCAAATTTATTGCCTTTTTATTAAAATTCTACATCCTTGCTGTTATTTTATTATTAATAAATATTCCTTAAATTCCTGGGCAGTTAAACCTTCCCAAATTTTCCCTGATTTATTATTGTTTTCTCTTACACTACAATATTACACATTACTGAAGTAATTATTTGTTTGAGCATATCTCGAACAGACAAGGTTTTTGCAGCTGTTTGTTGTAATGCATTGCTATAGTTTGACTTTTGCGTTCAGGAGATGGAAAATTTTATATTGTTCACTAGTTTACTACAACAATCCGATTGATTAGAAGCATCTACTTCAGTTAGCTCACCAAAACGTTTTTTGTCGCCATATTCCTCTCCTATTTCCATTTCATTCTGTTCATCATCATAAATATCTTTAATATACGATCGCCCCCTTGTTTGAAGACGAAACTGAGGGCCGCACCCATTCCTCGTATATGACATCGCTTTCAAAGTTATACTAGCTGCATTCCTTGTAAATATTTACTCAAATAAGTGTATAATAAATTAAATTCAAAGGGAAAATTTGAAACATTTTGTTTGAATCTATTTCTCGACACCTTTTTATAGGGCGCTGCCTTTTTCACTAACAGACAAAAAAGAATCGCAAAAATAACAACAAATGTTAAGCAAATATCTCTGTCAGACGCCAACAAATGGCAAACTCCAGTAAAAGGAGTTTACAACGTCATTTATTTCTATAGCTATTGTACTTGTGTAGGAGGTACTCGAGTGCCACGGCGAAGGATAATCGTATGATATTTTACTCCAGGTAGATTATGTAGAAACAGTACATATTGCAAAAATACTCGTCACAACTTTCAGAAGATTTCACTGTAGTTTTTCTTCTTATGATCCCCGGGCTCTAAAACCACCTTCCGTTAAAAACTTGTCGGTAGGGATATTTTAGAAGATTAAAGCGCATCTTTCAAAGCGTTACTCCCAGGTTCGACCCCAACCAACGTAACCAAATACATTTGCAAATGGAATGTATATTGGATATATAACAGAACTTGAAAACACACGCAAAATGTATATGAGCACAACGCACAATTTCGTTTACGTAAATAAACTTAATAACACTGATAGTTTAGTTGTCGAAACCAGCGCGTTATAATATCTCAATATTTCTATCGCGATATCAACGTGCTAAAGACAACTGTTAAGACCTGGAAAGAGGATGTGACCTTTGAAGGGGGGGAGGGGGGAGTTAGCAAGTGTTGCAATAAGACTCCGCTCCTTCCCACAAGGTAAAAAAGCCTCTGACATAGCTGTACAACAACCTGTATTACCACTTGTGACCACTCCTTAGCCCCAACTGCAATTTTCTTGACTACTATGGGTGGTGTGCGGTCGAGGCGAAAGTCAATGAGAGGCATAACGACTAGGACAGCTTAAAGGACAAGAAGAAAGTCATGTTGAGTTGCAACAGGTTTATATCTCAACTCAAGAAGATGGTGGCCTCTAATGACATATAATACTATAATTCTCAATTTTACTTTAATTGTGCTGAATTTCATATGATGAAATTTAATTATTATTGTATTTTAATGTTATTTTCATTGTTTATTCTTTTTCGGGACGACACTTTTTTTTTGGAAAAATGTATAAAAGCGGTCGAGTTAACAGTAAAATTTAGTGCGCTATAAAAAGAATTACTTCATTGTAAAATGTCTTTTACTACTTTATGCCTTAGCCACATCCAATAAAGTAACCCTGACATAGGTTCGGGAGCACGTGTATTAGTAAAAGCAAAATTTATTGCCTTTGCAGTTAGCATTTTAGTAACAGAATAATAATTTTGTCTACAAATATACAGGCAATTATGTAAGTAATTACATATAGTACAAATTGCCTCTAAATATTATAACAATTTTTAATGTAAATCCCACTTTTATTTCGCAGCCCTGAAAGATATTAATCAGCCCCAAATGAACCCTCTAGTAGAACAGGGTGGGCTCTCTTGGAGTTGCTGAATCGTCGTCGGCCATTCCATTCATCACGCCTCTGGATTTTGAAAGGCCGGCGATGCTACATGGGGGAGCTGGGCTCGTTAGTTTGGGCGAGAAAGAGAAAATACAATAAGAGGCAGGAAGGAGATTAAGTGTCGACAGGAATGTGCTGTCAGCCGGCATCAGCCGGCGCAAATCGCATTCTGCAACAGGCAGGGCCTAATTTCATGGACTTCCTCTCATTTATCGCAGGTGCACCCTGGCAATTTGCCCCAATCGTGTTTCCATAGCCCGTTTTCCGTTTAATTGGCCCCGTGTGTCATAAGTGCTCGAAACGAATACGGGCCGTGACTGATTGTATTTATAGCGTCGAGGGCGGACGGCCGCGATCCACCGAGTGTCCGAAATACTTAGATTTGGCCAGAAATAGCGGCCCGTGGGCTTAATAGGCCTGCGAATCAAAACTGTCCTATAAATAAAGCGAAATGCGTGCGTTGTGGGGACACCACTTGCGCAACTGCACTTGTAACTGAAACTACTCCCATTTAAAACAGTTATGGCAACGTTTAGTTATAACTGCAAACCTACTTAGCACTGCATTTTTCCTTGTAAACACATGCATAATAATAAATCATAAACTTTTAAATCCATGGATGATAAAACTGCACTAATAAAGGTTTTGCATTAATAAGTTATAAAATTAAAAATTTTAAACAAATCATACAAACAATTATAAACACATAACACTATATTGTGAAATACTATGTGACTGAGAAAGGACCATTATATTTAATGGCACGCCATTTTCTGTAAACTTGTCTTAACTTTCTATGCATATTTGTTTCTTGAATATTCTGAAACATTTTTCTCTAGAACCGTTGTTCGTTTTGGGTTTCGCGTACGTTAACATAATCTTTTTTAACAAGGTGTAGTCAAAATCCTCCAATAGAGGCTGCGCTTAATTTTCCCTTAAGAGGTCTTTGGTTATTCTGGCATAATGTCACAAAACAATACCGGACCAAAATATATACCCTTTTATCATTTTGATGTTGAGTAATTGTGCCTTTAACATTTCTCACATTAAGTTTTGCATTCATGCTTCAGAATTAACCCATCAAACCAAAACTTTTCCAATATTTTACTTTGTGTTACAGGATAACTTTAAATGTTAAAAGTGTAAGGACTGTTATTGCCTTTTATTTTTGACAGGGGCACATCAAATGCTTTTCGTGATCCAACCTTTTGCTAATAAAAGTCTAACGCCTTAATGCTCTACTGTAGTATCTAAGAATTAGTTAGGACGCTTAAATCTCATTTGAGATTTTAAATGATTTTTGGCTACAACCTTGTGAATAATTTTAAATTGGCAAGCTAATTCGCCCAACAACAGTTCAATTTCGTTTTCAGCATGTTGCATAAATTTTTTTGAAACTAAAATTTGGGTCTCTTATTTTGTAAATTTATGTATTCCATACCTTCTTCGCGTTCCTTTATTATTGATAGATAATACTATAAAGTCTATTGGTCTATAGTCAAATATTTTGATATCTGAAAACTTCAATAATCTATTGATTTGGCAATCACTCAGCTAAACTATAGAAAGCTTTATCTATTTCAAGTTTGTACAATATGCAAATTTTAGTTTGACCTTGTCTTGTATTATAAACAAATATTTTGTATTTGTTATTACTAACAATAATATAATTTAATCTGTATTTAAAGTTTTTTTTTTCATAACAGGATGAATTAATGAGTTATATTTATGTTAACACAATAAAAGAAACTTTGCATACAGAGTCCGAGTAGTTCATTGGCACTATCGCCGGTCCCAAGTCCGAAAATGGAAGGAGGCTGAAGAAAAAACGATTAAGTTCAACAGCCTTTGTCGATATAAAAAAGTTTTATTTTTAATTCTGGAGGAGAAAAACGTTCTCACATATATAATAAAGGTTTTAAAAGATCTAAATAAAAATATAAGAATGACGTATGGCAATAATATGCCTAATCCATAATAGTGGTAATACGATTGTATTTGACAACTATAGCAAATAACGTTATTTAATGTGACTTATAAAGTATTGAGTAAATTAGTAAAAAAAGCTGAACATGTTAGATATTACCAGTGTAATTTTAGGACAGCAACTCCATATCATATTTCAATCAGATAAGTACTTGAAAAGTTAAAAATGTAACATTGAAATTCACCACCTATTTATAGTCTACGACTATATACTTAGGAAGAAACTATGCTACGGGCTAGACGAGCTAAAAGTACCGAGAAAACTAATAAAATTGATAAAAATGTACCTAACAAACACCACATCAAAACTGAGAGTTCAAGGCCCGTTCTTAAAAGATTTGGGATCTACTGCGGATCAAGACAAGCAGATGGCAAGTCAACCATACTATTTAATTTTGTCCATGAATCCTAGAAACCCACTATACAATAGACAAAGGATAATAGTGGCTAGTTCATAATGTAGATATCGTAAGCAGGTCATCACAAGATCTGAAAGAAGTAAACTCGTACAATAGAAATAAGACAAAGGGTATGGTAACCGAAACAGAAATATCTAGATATGATAAAGTTACTGATGTAAGAATAAATCAAAAAGATACTAAAGAACCAGCAACAAGTAGCTGGGCTCAATCATCGATGAGAACAATAAAATAGGAGAAGAAATAAACGTGCAAATACTGGCAAGCAATAAGTATTACTTTGGTTTAAAGAGTATTATAAAATCCAAGTTGCTTTCGGTGAAGAATAAAGTGAGAATGTATAACGCAGTGATAGAACCAGTGGAGATTTACGCGATGGAAACTTGGGCCTAGACAAAAAAGGAGGCGATACGTGGGAAATAAAAATCTTTATTGTTAGGTAAATCTACGTCCCGATAAATCAAACGGAGCTTTGTGTATATTAACAAACCAGGAACTGAAAGCAAGATATGGTAAATCAAGTATTTCTACTAAAATCAGAAGGAAGTGAAGAAACTGGCTTGAATATGTCGAACGGATGAAGCTCTAAAAACTGAAACGCAAAAGATAAAAAGAGCACAGGACGGTCAAATATTAGATAGAAGGAGGAAGTGTAGGACGATCTGAAAAGAAGGAGTAAGAAGCAAACAATAAGGATACAAGTGCAACTAACCATAATGTTGGAAAGGAAGAGTGTCCCCCCAGTACAAGACAAATCCCCTTAAGGTTGGAACGCAAGTAACTATCGCGAACCACAAAACAGAATGCCAAGAAAATCCAAAAAGCAGAGGCCCAAAGCCCTTACACCTTTGAGTAAGTAAGTAAATAAATAAAAATACATTGACAAAAATTTAGATATGAAATCGATTAACAGAAATATGACCTAGTATGAGAACCCGACAAGGATTATTTCTAAACCTATTTTTTTTTAAATATTCTTGTGGATAAAATTATATGGGAAGCAAGATAATTTACTTGGGTGTAATCTAGCACAATCTGAGAATAATCTGAAACGCCTTCTACATAAATTCATAACGACTTCTAAGACAAGAGTCGAGTGATAAGACCAAGAAATAGAGAGAAAAATAATAAAACATGTTAAGAACTTTCAATATTTAAGAATAGATGTATTGAGCGACCGCAATGCACACAACAGAGTAATCATAAATGGTGCACGAGTTTGATTATTTGAGAGATGTAACCTGGAAGAGCTATCATTTGAATATTATGACCTATAAAGCAGAAACCCGCGGCTATACCAGCAAAACAAAGCAGATGCTGCGTCGTACTATTAAAACAAATACTTTACGAACAATAATGAAAAAAGCGAGATAAAACAGGGTTAGACATAAACAAAATAAAATATCACACAAACTTTCTTCAAAAGTAAAATTACAACACATAGCAATTAAATTAAAAATAATACAAAAATAAAAGTTATAAAGAACATTATTTATGAACTACAGCATGTGTGCTTTTGTTAATTTAAGATTTTCCCTAAAATTAGCCTGAAGTGCCGCTTTCGGAAAATAAATTGGATAGGCAAACCAAATATTAGTCTTTTGGGAAAGCAACCAACCTCTGCATTCACTTTACGTTCTCCTAGTAAATTAATAGCAACGCAAAAACTTGGTGGACTGGTGGACGTACAAAGTTAGAGAAAATTTAAATGTAAACTAATTGTCTAAATTACAGAAGTAACTTACTTTTATGGTAATTGTATCAAATACTAAATATTTTAAAAGCTGACAGGTGTTACTACTGAATCCTGACAAATAAATAAGGGTCAAGGCTAAATCGAGTAGATTATAGTTTAAATATTTCAGTGTGTATAAGATTTATAAAATTTTTGACAGAAACTTCTTTTTAAAGGTAATTTTAATAAACAAAAAATTTCAACTTAATATATATTTTCGCTACTTTGCTACCAAAATATTTTGTAAATGAATGTAGTACATAATTACTTATACTCAACGATGCTCCTCTAATATAATTAAAAAACTAATTTAGTGCTTATTGTTGCCGCCAAACAGTACTCGTCTGTGTAATTATGAATTTTAACACTAAGTAAATTAAAGAAGCAACAAATTTGTGTATAAACATGGCGATAAAGTGAACATAAAAACTCCACCAAAGGTGCCGCATTTTGCCACTTTTTTTTAATTTAAAAATCGTTAACAGTGTGCAGAAATAAGCTATAAGTGGAACTTTAAAATTTTAACTTTCAGAATATAATTTAAATTATGCTCAATTAATTGCAATTTTGAAAATCAAATTAATGCCTCTTTAAGATTCTACTATGGCATACAGAATGTCTAGATTTGTACATTTGTATGTGTTTATTAATTTTTTGAAACTTAAATTTTTTTAGGTATGATGCTAAAAGTGTACTAAATCAGTTGTAACGCTTGAAGGCTCATATTAAAGCTTATGTTAAAAGTTTTAGAACAGTACGCAAGTTTTTAATATAGACATATAGCACACATTTTGAAATAAACATGCAAATATACTTAAAACTTATCTTTCTCTTATTTTATAAGTTGTACTAATCCATCTGCAACAGCTAAAACCTTTATCTACGACTCAACACATCGATCTTTTTATGTTGCTACCTTATGACCAAAATGATAATGACGGAGTGACGGACCAATCTGCAAAAATAAACAAGTTAAATGCGTTGGAGGAGTATGTAATAACAATAAAAAGGTAGGTCTGTTAAGACGGAAGAAACATCGAGCAGAATTCCTCGTGCCCGTGGTTCTTAGGGGACCGCCAAGCCCTAGTATGCTGTTCTTTATTTTAATAAGAGTTTTGCTTTTCAAAAAATATTCGTAATTTTATTCTTTACGAACTGAAAAGGCTGTGCGCTTTTTTATGCAATTGTATCTTTTTCTTTTTTCCTTTCATATCTTTCAGAAAGCAAAAAACGTCTAAGATAAAGCTTGAGACGAAATAAGTTCGTCGTCTATGCGGTTGCATGCAATATAAAAAAGAGTAGTACCAAAAAACTATTTAATTTTAAATAGGATCCGCTCTCTATTACAGCGCTGGAAGATTAACAATAGGAAGTTAATTTCTACCAATTCAATAGACATATAAAAGTGAAGAAAAAAATTAAAAATCTGGTGTGAACATCACACGACTTTCCTTATCCTATTATATATATATATATATAGGCCCTGCGCTGCTCTCGTCCCAGAACTTGTTATTTTAAAAAAGGACGAGGCGCGAGTCCAACACTCGAAAGCTGATTAAAATAAACAGTACAAGACAATAATTGACTCGTACTTAAAATTTTGCTACGTCACTGAAGGTAACCGTGCGAGCTCGGTAGCACAGCCTGCGTGCTCCCTCCTAGCGGCCAAGCGCTCCCCCCCGTCCTCTCGAAGTCGGCCCGGTAGCTCTCCGAGCGCGCTGTGATTGGTCCGTTTAATTAATTTTTAATCGGCTACAACTTATTTATTTGATCTCGGATCAAAAAATTTCATTTTAATTTTTTGTTCGTCTCGGTTTGATCTATCCAGTAATATAAATTTCCCGAAATATTTTATGAACACCCGGTATGTTAAAAATCCTGAGTTTCAATTTTTTTTCGAGTTCCTATTTTACCAACTTTTATTTTACATTCATGTTTTTTCTTCTTCTTCAAGTGCCATCTCCGCTTCGGAGGTTGGCAATTCATGTTTATCTCATGATAATAAATCATTTTTATTCTCATAAATTTTTTGTATCTTCAACCGTTTAGATACGCGACCGCTTTGAGACCGATTTTGCGACATTGTGAACGGCACTGCCGATTTTTACCAAAAGCTTCGCACTGCGTCCCCTACCTACAAGTAACTTGCATACCAAATTTCAAGTCTCTAGCTCTTACGGTTCTCGAGATATCTTGTTTACTGACAGACAGACAGACACACACACACACACACGCACACACACACGCACACGAACCAATGGCTAAAAACAACTTTTTTGGTGTCCTCAGGCTATATTTCGTCCAGAAATGTGAAAAACTGGGTAGGTCAAATTTCCGCCGATTACATTACTTTCCTTATAGGATAAGGAAAGTAAAAAAGGGTGACTCTGTATCTAGCTGTAACACTATAAAGTTATAGGATTAAAATTTAGTTTAGTATTAAAAAAATTGTGAGAACAGCAGTCTAATAAAATTCACGTTGTTTAGCCACAGTTAGTCTCAGAAAAAGTTTACACATAAAGTTAACTTTTATAAAATTAAAATTTTTATCGTATACCAACAATAATAGATGTATTATTATCTAGAATATTCGCAATAATGAATTCGTAAAACCTACTAGTTATAAAGGGTCCTATAAAAGCACCTGAAGCAAAATGTAAGAAATTAAAAACCAATCTCCGAAGAAATCATCAAAAGAAATAGATATTCTAGCAATATGTAACGAAAATTGCATGCATTTTATAATGTTACCAGCTACTACAAATAAAGTTAACAATTTTAGGTTTTTCTAGAAGAGAGTAGGGCTAGTATGGCCTTGAGGGTATGATTGGCAGATGCCAAATAAGCATCTCCACAAATCTCGAACAACGCCTGACTCATTATAGCAGTTCTGCTATCAAATCCTAATTCATAGTCGTAGTAAAGGTAAATAGGAAGAAGTGAACTTTTGAAACCGTAACTCAACCTCGGAAAAAAGATGGAAGTTAACTAAGACGACTAAGAGAAAAAGAACTACGACTTTTGGAACAACTTTTGGAATAACTGAAGTAATTACAACAATAAAAAATTGTAATATAGAAATAATGGTACTATCAAAAACCAAGAAGAAGGAAAGTGGTACAGAAATTAGTACACCATTACACCAGGGAGCTGCCGTCATTTCAACAAAAGTTTGTAATAGACTATGCAATAACAAAACAAAATTTAAAACTGAAGCCGCCAGATAGTAGAATTCAAAGAGAGACTAACTGTGGAACAAACCATTATCTACTGCTAACTAAACTGTTATGCCTGTATAGTATCAACAGCAAAAGAATGGATAATTTACAAACACAAACCAATATCGACATTATTTATTAAAAGAACCTTCTATAAAGCAGCTATACCAAAATCGACTAGGACGAGAATTAAGAAACGCCGATCCAACTGACCATATAGAATTAGAACACGAAAATATAAAGAAAAATATGTAGCAGGTAGCTATAAAGGTATTGGGAGCAGTAACAAACAATAATAAGTGCACTCAACCATTTTGGATTACAAAGGAAATACAAAAACTAATTTATAATAAGAAAAAAATGTTCTCTACCTCAGATGACTAAACAACGGGACAAGGAAACACCGATAACAATACAAAGAAGAAAAGAGAGAAGTATGAAACAAAATGAAAGAAGCAAAGAACAATTTTTGGGAACAAAAGTATATACAAATAGATAGTCGAATTGAAGTGTGAAGAGTTAGACAAATGAAAACAAATACAAATAGCAAAATGATTTATTTAATTAGCTTAGAGGTCTAGAAAAACCATGATACTGAGCTGCTAGTAGAAAAGAGGGAAAAATATATGCAGCATAAAATACAAGGCAATAGAAACCTCAATAAAATAATTAAATAAACAGAAAATAAAGTGAAAACAATCCTTGCGGCAGATGAAAAACGATCAATCTTCGGGATTTAAAAAAAGGCTAATGGAATTAATTAAAATTGAGGTAATAGTCTGGTGGAAAGGATCTGTATATTAATTAATAACTAGTGTAGACAAAATCAAATCCCTCAGGAATGGAAGATTTCCCACATAACATCTTTATTTAAAAAGGAAAATAGAAAAGATCCAAGGTGTTATCGAGGAACAAGTCTAACAAGCACATTTAGTTCAGTAAGTGTATCCAAAACAAATTCAGAGAAGAATATTCTCAAAAATTTTGAAAGACTATAGTAAATTTATTTCTGGTCGCTCATGTGTAAACGATCTTTTCGTATTCCAACAACTACTAGAAAGAATGAAGGGCAAGAAAAAGCATATTACTCGGTCCCAAGAAAACAAACAAAGGAAAGCCTTAGAAGAGATAGAATTAAACAACCTTATAAAAGAACTTTATAATGGAGACGCGGTGGCGCAAATGGTTCAACCAGATGGCTCTGTCCTTTAGCCGACGCGCGCGAGTTTGAGTCTCGCTCAACCCATGGGTGTGTGTAAATGTCCTAGCATTTAACTGCATGCATGCAAGTTGAAATAGTCCTCAAAAATGGTAAGATAAAGTTGGACTTATGGGGGGTTTTCGTTTACGACCAAAACCTACTTTCATTACATTTTGACGACGCCCAAGTCTTTAAAAAGCAAGATACCTTCGACCTGAAATATATGATTAAAAAACTATATCAGTATTATAAAAAATAGGATTTAGGTGTAAGATTAAAGAAAATATTGGTGGTTAACTTCGAAGCACAATACAAAGTCTTAATAAGCGATGATGTAACAGTAAGATAAGAGGAGAAATTTAAATACCATGATGCCACAATTAATCGAAAAGGTTTAGGATAAGAAAGAATAAAAATCGGAATACTACAAAGTAAAAAAACAATAGGATGTTTAAATTCTCCCAGGTGGGACAAAAGTATTTCAAAGAAAAACCAACGAAGAATTAGTAAAGTAATAGTAGAGTCAGTGCTTTGTTATGGTAGCAAAGTCTAGACTTTAATGACTGAAATGTAACGGAGATTAAATGCAGTTCAAATGGATTATCTCCGAAGAGGTGCAAGGATATCAAGACGTGATCGAGAATGAAGAGATAAGACGCAAAATTGAGGCCCAGAATCAGTTGTAGGTAAAATCGAACGACGAGGGTTAAAATTTTTCATACACAAAATAAGGATGGAATAGAATATATGGCCTGAGAAAATTTTTAAATAGTCGCCACCGAGCAAGAAAAGAGAGGAAGACTACGTTGTACATGGAAGAAGAGTATCCGCAGGGTTATAAAAAATAGGAAGATCAACCAATGGACAGGAAGTTTGGAGACGGGACGCATGCTTTAAGGTAGTAATTATCTAAACTGGTTTATTTTAGCAGTTATAAAATTTGAAAAAGTGACTTTGAACATTTGTGTACGGATGAAAATAATTGACACATTATTTTGACCCACAGCGACATATAGTCTGGTTTATATTAATAAATGGTCTACGTTGAACCGCGCACGTGAATGGTCGCAAAAATTACCGTCTAGTGCCTAGTGTTATAAGGAACAACAATTATTTTTAACATATAGTTAAATTAACACCTACACAGTGAATATATTGTTACCTCTAGCAAGTGGGTGCATTATCAAACCAGTCGCCGCGGCCGGTCATCGATCGAGGCCCGCCCGACAACTGCAGCCAAAAATTATCACGGAAGACAAATTATCACGATAAAACAACCAAAACTAATATATAAAGGAAGTCTTGTTCCTTCAGAAAATAATGACCAACACACAACTGAAACGAAAATGGACACAAGTACAAATAAATCTAACACAAAATAGGTATTATCTCCCTAATCCAATCGAAGGACAAATCGAACAAGATAACGTTTCACAATCAACAAGTGTACCAAAAATAAAAATTCAACCAATCTTTCTACATAATGGTGATAAACTTAAATACTCGGAAGTAACTAACGACATAAAAAAGATAGTTACTAATAGCTTCACAACCTCATTTAACGGAAGCATTCTTCGCATAAACCTCAGCAACGAAGATGACTATCGAAATCTTACCAAATTCTATACAATTAATAATATTGGCTATCACACCTTTCAAACCCAAATAATAAACCGCTCCCAGTAGTAATCAAAAATATACCTCTATCACTGACAACTGAAGAGATTCAAAGCGAGCTCAAGCATTATCCTATAAGTAAAGTAACTCTCTTAAAAAAGGATAAAACTCCTTCTTCCATCTGCGCAGTTGAACTTATCAACAACGATGAAGCAAAAGAAATCTTCAAATTAACTAAACTCTTCTACTCTATTGTAAAAGTAGAAACGCGCAGGAAAACAACAGATCTCCCCCAATGTCACCGATGCCAGCGTTTTGGTCATACCAAAAATTACTGCCATCTAGCACCTAGATGTGTTAAATGCTCTGATAATCATCTTACAAGCGAATGTCAGAAAAAACCCAACGATCCTCCAATCTGTGTAACTGCAACGAGCACCACCCTGCCAATTACAGGGATGCAAAACTACAACAGCAGCGAAATATCCTAGCACGAAGTCAAGTTCCCAGTAACAAATATACTAACAGGACCACATCCAGTCCAATAAACCCTAATCAAAGCTATGCTTCCAAATACATATTCAAGAGAACCAACAATAAACCATCAACCAAACTCAACAACAAACGCTACCATTCCATAATAAACAATAAAATCCTCCTGATTTTATAACCCCTCCTTCCACAAATCAAGGCATACCTAATTAACACAATCCTCTCCAATATAAATATTTCAAAACTTAACAATCCTAAACTGGAATTCAAACGGAATAGTAAAACAACGCTCAATTTTTATCGCGTTCCTAGCCAGAGACAACATTGGTATTGCCTGCATATCAGAAACTCACCTCACTTAAAATGGAATTTTCCAAATCCCAGGATACACCATTTACAGAAGAGACAGAGATACTAGAGTTGCTTCCGGGGGAGTTGCAGTACTAGTTAAAAAATCAATCACTCATCACCCGATAATAATGGAGAAGACCATTATAGAAACGACTGCAATAACAGTGACACTTTGTAATAATAATCAGGTTGCCATAATTAGCGCATACAAACAACAAAATAAAAAGCTTATAGACAATGACATGCGAATTCTTCTAAACACCAACGAGCCCACCCTCGTGATTGGAGACCTCAACAGCAAAAATACTGCCTGGGGCTGCAGAGCTACCAATCCTGTGGGAATACAACTCCTTAACTACTCGGCCTCGTACAATTTTCAAATATCATCCCCTACAGAACATACATATTATCCCTATCGAGCTGATCACCAGCCGGATATCCTTGATATAATCCTGCAAAAATGCTTTGCCAAACAAATCTATCAAACACCAATTCAAGAACTTGATTCCGATCACCTACATGATAACATTCCTAAGTGCACCACATTACAACCCTCCTAATCCCAAATTAATAAACGGCCCTGTTAACTGGGATAGCTTTCAAACTATTCTTGACCAAACTATCAAACACCCCCCTAATCTTGAAACCATTAAAGATACCGACCAGGCAGTGGACGATTACACTAACAGTATTCAAAGCAGTATCCAACAGGCTACCCAAGCCAAGTACAGAATCAAACCAACAAAGTACAACATACCGCCAAACTACATCATCGAGCTCATCAAACAAAAAAGCAAAGTACGACGTGAATGGCAGAGAACACGAAATCCTATACTTAAAAATACCTTAAACAATCTAACACACCAAATAAAAAGAGAACTTGATAAATATAAAATTCTAACGTATCAAAAACATATTGAAAATTTAGAACCTGGAGAGCCAGGTATGTGGAAAGCCACGAGAAGAATCTTAAAAGAACCTCTGCAAATACCTCCTATGATAGCCAGCAGCACAACTTATTACACAGATAAGGAAAAGTCTGAGTTATTCGCCAATCACCTAGGACAAACGTTTACTTCCACAATCGGCGATAACCGTAATTTCACCAACGCAATTCAAAACCATATTGAGACACATCTTCCAATTCCTGATCGCATACAACCTACTTCTCCTAGACGCCTTACCAAATAGGAAGTCTCCGGGATACTACCTTATCACCAATGAAATTCTGAAAAGACTCACCAAGAAGGTACTTGCATTCCTGATAACATTGTTTAATGCTTGCCTCAGACAGGGATATTTCCCAATAGCATGGAGACATGCTATAGTCGTTGTCTTTCCTAAACCGGGGAAAAACAGCAATAACCCCAACAACTATCGACCAATAAGTCTTCTAAATACTCTGTCAAAAATACCTTAACCAATAATCTACTCCAGACTAAATACTCAACTGCAAGAACTAAATACCCTCCCACCATTCCAATTCGGATTCAAAAGCGGGTACTCAACCTGCCATCAGCTCCAACGAATTGTAGAAATAATCGAGACTGGATATGAGAACAAACAATATACCACAGCCATCTTTTTGGACATCGCTAAAGCTTTTGATAAAGTCTGGATAGAAGGCCTTCAATATAAAATACTCCACCTACCAATACCAGGCTGTCTTAAAGCGATACTTTACTCTTTCCTAGACAATAGAACCTTTGCCGTACGAATAAATTCAACTGTCTCTGAGAGTAAGCCAATCAAAGCCGGAGTCTCCCAGGGGAGCGTGCTGGGACCGGTACTATTTAACATATTTGTTAGAGATATCCCGCTCACACGAGAAAATCTTGCTATGTACGCTGACGATACAGTGATCATATCGCAAAGCTGGAATCTAAACCAATCAATCTCTCAGCTTCAATCAGCAATCGATGAAGTAAAAAAATGGCTAATCAAATGGAACATAACCCTTAACACAGCAAAATGTAAAGCCAAAATATTCACCCTCGGGAAAATTAAGGATTCGGATAGTTTAGTAATAAATGGTACACACATTGAATGGAATCCCAACACTGAAGCGGTGAAATACTTGTGTGTTTATCTAGACACACGCTTATCGTGGAAATTTCATATTAATAAGAAGCTTAACTTATGCTACGCTAGACTAACAAAACTATACCCATTAATTAACAGAAAATCATCACTAAAACCAACTGCTCTCTACTTTTATATAAATCCCTAATTCGACCGCTAGCAACATATGCTTGTGCTATATGGAGCAATACCTCTAAATCTAACATCAACAGAATACAAGTGCTCCAGAACAAAATCCTAACAATATCAGTTGATGCCCCTTGGTATGTACAAACCATCATGAGCTAAAAATTCCAACCATAGAGGAATATTTGAGGAAAACCACCAAAAAGTTCCAACTTACTATCACCAACTGCGAAGGCGCTGTGCACTATAAACTAGAATGCAAGAATCTGCATAGAAGATTAAAGCGCAAACTCCCACAGGATCTGTATGTATAACAACGGATAACACAAAAACTGACTAATTAATCCGCCAACACCCAAGACCCATTGTTAATCCTTTAGGACTACCTGATACGATAATTGTGTATCTTATGTTATGTATCCCGAATGACATGTATACCTTACTTTATCAATGCTATGAATAACAACCTACAGTTGTTGAACTGCCAATAAATTTAATAAAAAAAGAAAAAAATATTAAACTTAATCATAAATGACACTAATTAAAGAAATGGCAGAGGTGCCAATAGGAAACAGACATAAAAGTTTCACTTTCAAGAAGAATTTTTGAAAATTTACTCCTCTTGTATTTGTGCGCTATGTTCAGGCTATAGATAGTTATATTGAAACCGATAGGTTTTTTAGTACCGTTAAAATATTGTACAATATTTGTAATTGGGGCCACCACAAAATATATTGCACATTCGACATTCACTACTTAGTTTTTTTAACACATAGTAATAAGAAGACGTCATAAAATATTTTACCAATAATTTAGATAGACTAAAAAATCTATACTCAAAGTTAACTAAAAAACTATAGCTGTTTTGAATAATTCTTTTTTATATTCGTTTTGTATATTTGAAATGTAGGCGGCACCCATTTTCAGAAATAAATTTTGCGAAGAATAATCGAAATAAGTGTAAAAAACAGCAAAAATTTACTTATAAATCTCAAAAATTTTAGAGACAAATACAGCGACGCTAAAAACAAAAATTCAAAAAAATATATGCAAACGGAAATGTTCATAATAATTGTCCAAAAATTTCTGTTACAGAATACTTAACAATTTAGGTCTTTTACTAATTTCTATGCATTAAATTATGTAGACAGGTATCTTTGATAAAAGCTAACATTTATCAAGGTAATTTCAGAATAATGGCAAAAGTTTAAAGTAAATTAAAATTTAATGTGTTAAAATTGTTTTAATAATCTGAGTTAGCAAACGGATCCTATTTTTTACAAAAGCCTCGGCGTTCGCAAATGGTAGTTCAATATTCGGGTTTTAAAAGAAAGACAACATTGAATATACCGAGAAAAATTACGCACACTATACGTTGGTAAGCTTTATTGATCTTGTAGACTAATGCACTTAATTTCTATAATTATTGCACCAATAATTGGTATATCTCAGTTTTAAAGTTCGGTAAGAACTGGTATATAAATATAAACATAGAAATGTAATATTCTAAATAATTTTGTGCACATAGGATTTAAATGTTAAAGTATTCAAAATGAATAGAAAGCAATACTTTACTAATATAATATAATAATAATAATATAATATAATATAATAAGAACGCAAGGATTTAGACAGAAATATAAACAAGAAAAATAACCCAAAAAGCAACTGTTGCGCGTGTGGCAGTCTTACTGTAAATCAAGGAGAAAATTTTGCTGTGATCGCAAAACCATTAAAAATGGTTTACGAGACATCGGTAAACTAAAATATACTAAGTTGGTGGTTACTAAGAAGCAAAGTACGATCGAAAAATTATATTTAAAACATTTTGAATATGTTGACTGCACAAATTGACGTTATTGAAATTAGAGATTACGAGAATATTTTATTTTAAATAAGAGTGAGCGGTAAGACCATTGATGCGATAGTCAGCCTTCAGAAGTTTCACAGAAGGTTGTTAAAGAAGAATTGGGAATTTCATCAGGTATATTATTTTAGTAACGTCTCTATATCTAAGACACATATTAATTATCGAGATTTTAGTGCATGGAATTTCTGTCGTGCAATTTTTTCCTCTTTTCACACTATAGTATCAACGAGATACTCGACATTAAGCAAATATTGTATTACACCTACATTACGTTCGACTTAATGGACAAAACAGCAAGAAATTGCTACAATTACATGCCAGAGAAAACTTTTTGACAGTCTGCTGTTACATAGCAACACATCAACACATGCTTAAGTATAATTATGCGTTTATCAACACTTCTGAACAAATTATTTTATTCTATGAATGTGTGAAAAATAGTAATGTGTCCTTAAATGAATTGATCAACAATAGAGGTAATATGTAATAATGACTTTAAATAAAAAATAATATCAAGTATTTGGGGAATTTCTGAACTACTGTAAATTATTTGAAATAATTCGTTTAGTTATCCAACAGTTAATTTTTAAAAGGATGAGTGTAGTGTTTGTTACAGCTCCCAGAGTTTGGATGTGAGTAGCAAATTAATGGTTGCTATAATACACCTACATTAAGATATCGACTGCACATGGACAAAACATAAGCATAAGTTAGTTTGAAGCACTTAACATGAGATTCATATAATATACTTTTTGTAAGTACAATTTAGTATACATTTATAACATTCAACAGCATGCTTAAGTCGGATATTATGAACCCTTTGATACCATCCTTTTGTTAACAAATACATTATTAAACTTCTATGTATTCACTAGCAGCCTAAGAAACAGTAATGTGTCCTTCGGAAATGAATTGATCAATAATAGAGGTAATATGTAATAATGACTTTAAATAAAAAATAATATCAAGTATTTGTGTGAATTTTGAACTACTGTAATTAAAATTATTTGAAATAATTCGTTTAGTTATCCAACAGTTAATTTTTTTTAAAAGGATGAGTGTAGTGTTTGTTACAGCTCCCAGAGTTTGGATGTGAGTAGCAAAATTTAATGGTTGCTATAATAATACTTACATAAGATATAATGCACATGGACAAAAATAAACATAAGTTAGTTTGAAGCACTTAACATGAGATTCATATAATATATATTTTTTTGTAATACGTACAATTTAGTATAATTTATAACATTCCAGCAGACGAAGTCGGGTATTTGAACCCTTTGAGACCATCCTTTTTGTTAAGAAATACATTATTAAACTTTTTTGTATTCACTAGCAGCCTAAGAAACATTTGTCTTCGGAAATAACAATATTTCAAATATGACAAAAATTGGGAAGCATATGTCTCAACGGATTTGTCCTAGTTCGTTTCTAAGAAAAAACTATATAATGCAATAATTGTTTTATTATTATTAATAAGTTTTAATCGTCAATATATTATTTTAAGTAGCATTTATGAGACATAGTAAGACGTAAGGTATTGTTTTCTACTCAACACTCTCAACAAATGGTTTTATACCGGCACCGGTAAACCTCAATTTCCTTGTTTGTGCTTTATCTTTTTGAATCGGTTTTGGACACGCCAAATAATGAGTCAAGTAAGAGTTGTTTCCCTCGATAAAGTTTATTATGTGTTATCCAGCTGTTGATTACTGTTACCATAATTAGCTTTTTCATTTATATTGTTGATTTCTTGTCTAAATAGTAAATAGATAATCAACCAAATCGGCTTGTGTTTTTTTATCCTTATCGCTTCTGCTAGGAAATATTATTATTAAGGTTTACTTGTGTATTGACATTTCATTAATTTGTTATAAGTATGGCGACTCTTTTTTGCATCTTGTTTTATCTTCGCAAACATCTTAGAAATATTTTTTGGGTTTGGGAACGCTATCTCAAGAATTAAACTTGTCAAACGTAAAAATGTTCTATTTTTGCTAGCAACACTTTTTTCACATTAAGTAGACCTCGGATCAGTATCACTTTTGCCTAAAGTTTATGTTTGGTATTTCATTGCTTTAAAGCAGGACATATGTGTGAAAAATTATACAGTGTGTCCAGAAAGGGTAGAGGGTATTTGTATTTGCTCTTTGGAGATATAGTAGCCATGAAAGTGTACCCGGGGGACCATCGCGCTTTTGCGTACGCACCTATTATCGCAATGGTGATTCGATAGTGACAGCTCAACGTTTACATCGTGCAGAATGTAACGTACGGAATGCACCGAAGGACAATACCATCAGAAATTGGATTCGAATGTTTGAAAATACCGGTTCGACTGTAAAAATTATCAATCAAGGTCGCCCGCGCTCCGCTCGAAGCCAACAAACGATTAAAGAAGTGAGAGTTTCAGTGCGTGAAAATCCGTCTCAATCAGTTCGCAAACGCAGTCAAGAACTTAACATTAAAAAATCGTCGTTGTACAAGATCTACAACTTACAGCCTACAAAATTCAGTAAAACCTGAACGTTACCAACTATCCTCCCCAGCTAAATTTCTCAAATGAAATGCTTCAACGTTTCCCAACATTCAAAATATTCTGTTTAGTGACGAAGCAAACTTTCACTTAAATAGTCACGTAAACAAACACAACTGTCGCTACTGGGACAACGAATATCCAATACAGATACATGAACAACCATTACATAGTCCAAAAGTTATTGTTTGGGCTGCCATGTCTGGTGAAGGCATAATTGGGCCTTATTTTTTTGAAGACCGGCGAGGGTGGCCATTTACGGTAAACAGTAAACGGCGTTTCGACATGTTAAAAAACTTTTTGGTTCCACAACTGCATGAGTTAGAAGGTTTTAATGTGGAATCATGGTTTCAACTAGGTGAAGCCACTTGCCACACCTCAAATCAATCACTTGAGGTAGTCAATCAACTTTTCCGAAAAAGTAATCTCTCGTCGAGGCACCATCAACAGGTCCTCGAGAATCCCCGATCTTACACCCTGGATTATTTTTTCGGTATATCTTAAAGAGGAAGTGTATGCAAACAAACCACAAACTGTACTACAATTGAAGCACAAGATTCGCAATGAAATGGCCGACGTTTCCAGAGAGATGTGTAGACGCGTAGCGGCTAGTTTCCGTGTTCGGTTAGAGGAGTGCCAGCAGCGCGAGGGTCAGCATTTGGACAACACAATCTTTGGCGCTTAATTTTCCAAAACGTTGTCTAAAGATTAACAATAAAAAAATATTTATCTGACTTGTAGTGTTTTTTTCATTGAATTTACAAATACCCCTACCTTTCTGGACACCCTGTATTAAGTCTCCGGTGCAGTAGACTATTCGGATTTTTGATATGGTTGAAATAAAACTATGATCTGTTTCTTGATATTGAGAAATTTATCGGGCTATTTTCTTCTAACAAACTTGAAGGCTAATTATGTTTAAGTTTTGATGCGCTGTTGTAATATATTACTAAGTTATCTTCGATAATAGTTTTGATAGCATTGGTAGTGGGTGTAATTTTTTACATTTTTAATTATGATTACTTTATTAGTGTATATGGCTATCAAATGAGTAAGCTGCGAGAAAATAGCTTTAAGAAAAATTCCAATAAAAGAGAATTATTGATGAGAAACAACAAGTCGAGGTTAAAAATTATTTGGTACTCATAATCATGTACCATAACGATAGAATCTTTAGTTTGCTCATTAGTCATTGAAATTTTAATAAGAGAAGCCTCTTCTTGAGTAATCTTCTCGTAAATTGTATAACCTCCCATGGAGTCCTGAAGATACACTTGCGGTAATAGGAATCCTATTTTGATTCTTTTCCAAAGCCTGATTTCACTGATTTATCATTTTAATCTGAATAAATTTTGTCATGTTCATATTAAAAATTATGAGCAGAATATATGTAATCTTTTTAGAATATTCCCTGGGACATATGCACTCCACAAGCATACTTTTAGCTAAACTACAAAATATTATTGCTTTTATACTAATTAGTTTCTTGCAACAACAACAACAACAATTTCGTTTAGAAATCCTAGGAAACTTTTGTATTTATTCTAAAATTCAGTAACACTAAAACTAACTCAACAAATATATATATTGTGAAGCACAATAAACTATTTTAAAATAATTATAAAATACTACTCTATAGCCTAGTAGTAAAGAAACAGGGCTTATTTATCTCGTTAAAATCAGGGAAGTAGTAGCTGATACACATGTGTCTAAAAACACAAGCATATTGTACGCAATATTAAAACTTTTAACTTAAGTTTTAACATGAGTCCTTAACTGTTGCAAGTAATTTAGTATAACTTGAATAACATACCCAAGAAATTTTAAATAATTTGAAAAAATTCAATATAATATGCAGTTACTGAATATCAAATCAAATACCCTTAAAGCACAATGCGGAGGTCCCCGGCCGTGTGAGAAGCATTTGTTGCTAGAGTAACGGGTTTGAGGCCACGCGGAAATACACGAACGATTATTTCTATGTAGTATAACTCGTAATGTCAACATAACGTCAATGCCCATGTACTAGAGAGAGACGGAATTCGTGACTGGCACAATCGTTGGAGAGCAGCAATAGTAACGATTGCTACAGAAAGTTCGTAACATTTGCATTCTCTATAGTAACCAGACTTTATTTATACAAACCTTGACATACTGCACGAGGGTGGGATAATAAGTAATATAAATTGTATTTAAATATATTATTAGACTAGTTGCAATATTATTATTAAATTTAAGAAATATATAATTACTTTCAATCTAATATCGCACACATAATTTATTTAAAATCACAAAATGGTGTTATAAATTTATGTGCAATATTTAATTATCAAGAATTTTATTAGAAGTATTTAAAGTCGAAACAAAATTACAACATTATTTAATAATTGTTCAGATAATGTATCTAGTTGAAAGCAAATTTTCTAAATGATTTGTTTAGATTGTTTCAACATAAAATAGAAAATAGAACCCAGTGCTACATGATGGTTCAGTTTTGAATAATAAGATTAAATTCAAAAAAGATTCCAAAGCCATTCGAGTATTTAATTATGGGAAATGTCTAAGAGATAAGCAATCCTCTAAAGATGTCTATTTTGGGGCCGTTTAATGCAAAGATCCTTATTATTCTAATATGGTGGCTACACAAGATAGCTGTACTCCCGAACTGAATGAATTAAAGCTGTAAATGCATACAACTATTGTAGAGAAAATACATTTTTAAAGTTCCCTGCATTTCTTAGTAAAATCAAATAACTTACATGGTTTGTCAGCAACTATATATGTATGATTATCAAAAGTAACGTGACATTCAAAAACTATCCTTAATATGAGTTATGTTGCTTAAAAGGACATCATCAGCACTATAAGAAAAATGTAAAGTTGTTTATTAACAAAATACGATATACAAGAGCATTTTATATATTCAATGTTAAATGATTAGCAGCAGATCAGATAAATTGATTGTCAAGATTTTTTTGTATAATGAAGTCATCTATTCATGTTACAGTTTTATATGTCTTTTACATCTTCTATCAACAGTTTAATAACAATTGTTGCGAACGAATAGTGTCTTTTCTATTTTATTTTAAATTGGGGTTTAACCGCTCTCTGCTTAAAAATTCATACATTGCCGGGTAAGATAACTTTTAAATTCAGCCTTAAAATGGTTCACCTGCGGTCAGCTCACACCTGCGTTATCACTCGAAACAGGCGCGATGACTGGCACGTCCTTGCTTCGTGAAGTTAAAACCGCATTTGCATTTAAGTGTAACGTTCCGCATCAAATTGTGCACCCGCTCTGTACTGGATCTACTAGACCGCTGTAAAACCGCATTTTCGTTTAATTCGTTCACCCCCTGGATGTAATTTTGACAAAGCCGTCCTTCTGTCTGATGTCTCTGAGCCTAAAATCAACGCCACGGTCAAGAAAGAATGCTTTCCACGAGACGTTCCCAGGTCTTTTCATTGACCGGTAAAGAACATAAGCAACAGGTGTGTATCCTATCTTTTCTCCATCAGCGGAACCGTTTGTGGAGAATTGGAGTTATCATTAAGGAAAAGCTGTGCTCGAAGAAAAGCGTTGCTTCCCTGTCCTGCTAGCTTCGTCACCCGGCCATCTACTCTGCCGGACCACCAGCATTATCGCCGGCCTCTTGTCCAGCCGCTTGCATCTCCGCCTGGCAGCCGCTTCTGACACCAGCGATGCATGCCTTCCAACTCGGCTGCCCGCTCCGCCAACGACGTTAGGCTAAATCTTAGCGTTAAGCTAGCATTAAGTTAGAGTAGGTTAGGTTAAGTTAGGAATAGTCAGTTCTAGTTATGATAAATATAAGTGGTCAGAGTGATTTCGTTTGCTTTTCTCTATCTATTTTTTATAAAGCATTTTATCTTTTTGTAACCAGTGCCTACTACGCATTCTTTAGGATTGCATATTCAACACTAGCGCTACTTGTGATATTAATATAAGTCAAAGACATAAGAGACCCGTAGTTAAAACTTTTTATACATTCCAGAAATTATAGACAATTTAAACTACAGGAAATGATAAACATTCCAAAAAATGATCTTATAACAAATTATCTACCAGATGGTTGCGACATTTGCAGTTTATAAAAAAAAGTATTCAAAATCAATTTTTTGAAATGCATTAACTTTAATAGTTTAACATACGGTTTTACATAGTTTTGTAATATTTATAATTTGAAAAATTTTTATTATATGAAGAACCAACCGAGTCTGCAAATAAATATTTAGAGACTTTCAACCTAAACTATTTTAAAAAGAATACCCAGAAGCTTCAACATAAATAAACCAAGTGCATTAAGTGAAGAGTGATCTACATAGACATATATTCTCTATTAGCAATCGCTAAACTTATCATCCTGTATTTGTACATCATTGTAAACCTCTTTATATAAAAGTTATTTTATGCTTCCAATTGTTACATTATTACTTTTGTCCAAGTATAACAAATTGTATTTTATAAACTTTTAACAAATTAATCACCTTGTATTTCTAGTTCGAGTTCGTTTCAGTGCACTTGTTAAAAATTTAAAGTTTTCAGAAATAAAAACATTTTATATTTTTAATAATATCGAAGAGTAGCAACGGTGGTCTATTTTTAAATTTTTTTCTATATCCACGGTACAGCGCCAGAATCAATTTATATATAAAAAACAAGGATAAGTTGTATCAAATCTACGAGTGTTACAAAAAAATTTAGAAATAAGGATTCTGTGGGCTGTCCATTAAATAACACCAACAAGCAAAAACCATATCATTTCTTAAACAGCCTCAAATAACTTTATAATGCTTTATAAATAGAAGTCGACATTAGGTTTTCTTAAAAATAGGTCTCCCGTTTGTGCTCGGTATACTGTAAAACAAAAATTACATCAATTTGTAGCTTATAGAAATTAAATGTCATCTTGTTCTCCTAAGCTAGCTGCCAGGATAATATGCCAATCTAAATTCCTATTAGAAATGTATGACTTTCAACAGTGTTTGAAATTGCGCTGAAGTAATTCAAAAGAAATTACCTTACACGATAACAGACATTTAATTTTTTTAGAAATCAGTTTTAAACAACGTTTCGCAAAACTAATTTGCATTCCAGTAAAATTGGAACAAAAACTTGTAGCTTAAACGGTTTAACAAAATAAACTTACGGTAAAGAAAAGAAATGGATTTTGCAAAATTCCCTTTTTAATTGATTATTAAAAAAATGTTGGTGTTTTACTTTTTCATTTTAATTAAATGTTTCCGTTTTTATGAAATGTGTACATTGTTTCAAAAAAGCCATTTGTTTTTCGCACATGTTTGTTCATAATTTTGGCTTAAAAATTAAAAGAATTAACACTAATTTTGAAATCACATTATTTGATACAGTGTATTAAATATTCGTTCATTACTTTTTAATTAGTTACACCTAGTTAGAACAGAATGCCGTAAGCGTAAATAAGGCTTTGATTTGAACGCCAAGAAATGATCATATTATAAATAAAATTATTTTATACTAATAAATTACAATTAAGTACAATTTAAAAAAAGACTGGGTACTTTGGACACAATAATTAAAGAAAAACTTGACGAAAGTACAGGAGTGGAAAGAAAAAGATTATCTTGGCTGCGAAACATAAGAATATGGACTGGAATAAAAGCCGAACAAATTTTCCGAACTGCAAGTAACAGAGGACAATTTAACCAGGTGGTCACCAAACTCTCAATATATTTGGCATTGCAGAAGAAGAAGAAACTACAATAAAATCGAACAAATTAGAATTCATATGTTTCTATGTATTATAAAGCCGGAGGTATATAAAGTATATAAATTAAATTATAACATATAAATTATAATATATAAAATAAGAAAATTACGGGGTACCGCACAAGTTTTATTTGAAAAAGTAATAATTTTATTGTCCATAAAGATTATTAAATTTTAATCTGACAAATTCTTGGCTCAAGTGTAAAATCTACAAGTAAAATATTTTAAATAGAGCTTCAGACAATTACGTTAGACAGTCTTAAAAGCATGCTTTAATAAAAACCAAATGTTAGCTGAAATTGCTCAAATTGTTCAAAAGTTCGAGAGCTATTTGGGTAGACATTTTCTTTTAAATAACTTTATAAGTAATCGGCCACTGCTAAATCTGAAAGTTGCGACAAAAATTCAATTTAAAGTACCTTAAAAATTAAGGAATTTGGCTAATCGCCTACTTCAGAAAATAAATACAAAATGTAGTCAATGTTTACAATGTTGTAGCCGTTAATTTTGAACAAAACGGTTTTTGTCGTAAAAATACTTTAACAGTTGGAACAATTCCAGATGACTGTATTTTTTAGCTTAAAATTTGAAGTATCTTTTTGTATTTTCGTTGCTCGCCGATAAGAACGTTAATAGGACTATGAATAGATTATTTTTTGCGGCAATATTTTAATTAAACATACCTCTTCAAATAAATTTATAAATAAACCCGAAAATCTTGTGCCAATTGCATTATTTGAGATGTAAAATAAGTAACGGCAAATTTAAAATATTTTGATTTTTTTTAATAACAAAACAGACATCTGAGAGCTCGGTGAAGATGTGATATCCGTGATACATTACTATGTTTCTCTATTAACTAAGTACTCCTACATAATTTAAACTTTATTGTTATCCACCTTATATCAAAAGTGCATTTGAAAACGTTTTTATTCATAAGTTTGTTTTTTATGTGTTTTTAAGGTATCATAACTTCCATTCTGAGTTATGGTTAATTAGGAATGACATCCAGACATATAATATGTCTGCGCTAGAAATAATCTTTGGCAACAAAGGAGCATTATAATTTTGGACAGAGCTGTACAAAAAATTTATTAATAAATCAGGAAGTCTTTAATGCTGTTTGTCGGTTTAACACAAGGACTGATCATTAAAACAACATCCTCTTGTAAAATACAAAGCAATTTATGAATATAAAAGTTGTAAAATATTTTTAGTGGATTGTAAAAAGTATTATAAAAAACGAAAAAAAGGCATTAAAATAAAGTCGCCTAAAACTTGTAAAAAAAGCTTCTCTTCAGATGGTTGCTCAGTGCAAGATATGAAAGCAAAGACGCGCAGAAGTAAACCTGAAAAGATTAAAATACAGTCAAACGAAAGCCGTGACATTCAGGAAAGAAATAATAAAGATCGTTGGTGTGGCGGCCTTTTCGCCCTTGAACCGCCTGTATATCGTAGCGGTGTGCTGGTGGCTTTGATATCTGCCGCCACGTCTTGCTATCGCACACAAAATGGCATATGGGTTTTTGCCCAGCTGGCGAGTCTGCATACGCCGTCGGCGGCACCCTTTGAGACGCAAAATGCTGTCGAATTAAGATTTCCCGCAGATGATCCGCCGCTAAGCCACGCGTGAAGCCCGACACATACTCGAACCGTAAACCGGCCAGTGCGGTCGTGTTTTTACTCACATTTAACAACGCCGCAAGACTTTCGCATCGCATCCCGGTCAGTGCGGTCGTGTTCCAGGCACGAAGACATCGCAACAAGGTGGCCACCGTGAAACCAACGCCGCCGAAGCCGATTTTTCCGCACTCTCTTCTCTAAAAGTTCCGCGCCATATTGGCATTGTTGGAAAAGCAGTAGTGAACATCGTAGCCTTTTGTGACGCGGTCTTCAGTGGTTATGGTTGTTGTGTTTATTTACACATCACTGATCCTGAAGGTAATATCACCGTCCGGCTTTTATGTGCAACGTCAAAGGTTTCTCCAGTTCAAATAACAACGCTAGCTCGATTAGAACTTGTCGCAGCTTTGCTGTTGTCTAAGCTTGTTCGCGTGGTCCGCTATAAACTTTCCGCTTGCGTACCTATTACAGGTGTTTACGCTTTCTCGGATTCTACAATAACGCTTTCGTGGATCCACTCATCGCCACATAGGTGGTCTATTTTTGTCAACAATCTTATTGCTAAAGTACATGATAATTTACCTGTCGCTTGCTTTAATCATGTGTCCGGGAAAGAGAATCCCAACGATTGTCTTTCACGCTGTGGTGGAATGGCCCTGCTTGGTTTCATCAGTCTAGGAGCGAATGGCCTTTAAAATTCATTCCAACTGAGTGTGAAACTCTACCGGAGTTCAAATCGAAGGCGTTTGTTGTTAAACCCGCGAATTTCGAACCACGTGTTTTTGACTCTATAGTCACCCGGGTTTGTTCGTGGAATAAACTGTTGTGCATATTCACGTACATTCTCAAATTTACGAGCAAAAACGTGGTGGTAATCAATCTGTTAAAGACATTCAAATCGCTGAAAATGTTGTTATTCGAATAGCTCAAAGTATTCACTTTTCTAACGAATTAGAGTTGCGCAGTTTGTCTGTCTTCATCGATGACTACGAAATCTTCCGCATCGGGGGCAGACTGTCCCAGTCGGACCTGCCTTACGAGGCCAAGCATCCCGCACTTTTACCTAAACGTGACCGCGTAGTTGACTTAATTATTGACCACTACCACAGTACTTACTGCCACACGGGCCCCGGGCTATTGATGTCTGGTATAAGACAGCGGTTTTGGATATTGGATGGTAGAACAGTCATTAGGTCCCGCTGCCGCAAATGCAATATTTGTTTCCGTTTAAATCCTGCACATCCAACACCTAAAATGGCTGAACTGCCACGATATCGTGTCCGCGACGCTAAAGCATTTGTACATACCGGAGTAGACTTTGCCGGGCCTGTCGCTTATATACCTACTCGCCGTAGAGGTCAACACTCTCAAAAAGTTTACATATGTTTGTTTGTCTGTATGGTTACTAAAGCCATACATATCGAACTTGTATTGGAACTTACATCCGATGCGTTTCTTTCCGCCTTCAAAAGGAGCTTCTTAAAACTCGCATTGAGTGGACAATGATTCCGCCACGCGCCCCGCACTTCGGAAGTATTTAGGAATCTACCATTAAAAGCGTTAAGACACACTTGTATCGAGTCATGGGCAAGCAGTTGCTCACTTATGAGGAACTTTTGACCGTGCTAGTGCAAGTGGAAGGTCTTTTAAATTCTCGACCACTTAGAGTTTTATCATCAGATCCGCATCCGGATGTGCTCACTCCGGCGCATTTTTTAATGTCCAGTTCCCTCAAGTATTTGCCTTCTTCTGAACTGACAGAAGAAAGCTTGAACTTAACAAACCGCAAAAGGCTTTTAAATCAGCTTCTATTGTCTTATTGGAAAAAATGGCGAGTTGAATATTTGCACACATTGCAAGTTCGGCAGAAGTGGGGATCACCCGATTGCCCCATAGAGATCGGTGCTGTTGTTCTCTTGGGTTATAATGCACCTCCTTTAACTTGGTCACTAGGCGTTATAACAGAGACTTTTCCTGGATCGGATGGTGTAATCCGAGTAGCTTCAGTAAAAACCTGGTCAGGTATATACAAACGTCCTGTCACCAAGCTATATCCCTTGCCAACCCAATAAACAATATTTTAGCTGACTCATGTATATATAGATAGTGTATTAATATGGCATTTATATAGTTTGTTACGATATAAATCTAATCGCAATTTAACGCACCTGAAATATAATAGTTAATTTCAGGAATTTAATGACAATATCTTTTCAAACCGCTGTTAATAGCTAATTGATAAGGTATTATATTTTTTTGAAAGCTCAGGACCTTTCAAGTATGGTGTGGCGGCCTTTTCGCCCTTGAACCGCCTGTGTATCGTGGCGGTGTGCTGTTGAGTTTGATATCTGCCGCCACGTTTTGCTATCGCACACAAAACGGCATATGGGCTTTTGCTGAGCCGGCGAGTCTGCATACGCCGTCGGCGGCACCCTTTGAGACGCAAAGTGCTGTCGAATTAAGATTTCCCGCGAATGATCCCCCGCTAAGCCACGCGTGAAGCCCGGCACATACTCGAACCGCAAACCAGCTAGTGCGGTCGTGTTTATTTTACCCACATTTAACCACCCCACGAGACTTTCGCATCGCATCCCGGCCAGTGCGGCCGTGTTCCAGGCACGAAGACATCGCAACAAGGTGGCCACCGTGAAACCAACGCCGCCGAAGCCGAAGCCGATTACAGATGAGCGATTTGGCAATTACTCATCGGTTGATATCGGTAGCCGCCCCCATCCGCTTTAGGGACGATTTGGGCCTCAGCGTTTTACCTTTCAAAACGGGCCGTACTTAGTTCCCCACACCGCAGCACGAGGGCACGGCTATTTACACGCCTGCCTCTCCAATCGTTTACAATGGGCCTTATAACATCAACATTTTACCGATGAGCATTAAATAAATGCCTTTTGGTAAAATGAGTATAATTTAAAAATAGAGTTAACAAGAGCTTTTACTATTATTCTTTACGTTTAACTTATAACCATATATTTGTTATATTTGTAACTAAATGTAATTTTGAGAAATATTTAGACATTTGGCACACTTGGCGTGACTCATGTAAGGCGACGAGTCGGTGAAGATTACCTTGTCAAATATATGGCTTTTACAGTCTAGTACGGAAGCGGCAGTATCATTTCACACCGAACAGTATATTGCTAGAAACTATTCCTCCTTCAACTTTGAGATATTGCAGACAAAGCTAAAAATAATAAATATAATGATTAAAAATAGATACATCGGTATTGGGGATTCAAGAATATTATACAAAATATGCCTAATCCTTTTATAAGTGATACAACTGTAACATGAAAAATCATTGCAAAAAAATTATCTAAGCCAAAATAAAAAGTGGGGAAAACATATGCATAGTGCGAGTTAATATAATTAAGTTTGATAAATAATTTTGCCAAGGCTATGGATACGAAACAAAGAAGACTTATGTATTGTTCAAAAAAAATTCTTATCTGTTACTAGCAAGGATGAATAGTGTTTTGAAAAAAAAAGAAGAATATACATAGAAGTCTTAAAAATCCAATTAAATTTTTCCGAGTGGAAAAAAAAAAAAAAAAAAACAATATATATAGTACAACATATTTGTAAAGGACACTTTCTAAACTCACATATGATTATATATTAGAGTCACTGCTCGAGTACATTGTACACGATAAAACTGGTGAAAAGTTTCAAAACATACTTACTGTAGAAACGTGATAAAAATAAAAATAAATGTATATTATATATTAATTAATTGTTGCTGGAGTATTATCGAAGTAAATAAAGACATTTATTTATAAAAAAATAAAAAATAAAATTTTTGTTTATTTGTATGTTTGTTATTGTTAAATAACTTTGTAGAAAAAATATTAGATACTACTCTTACAATTTATAGCGATGCTATATCAAATGTTATGTATATACATTTTTAACATAGCATAATGAGAATAAAGTAACATTAAGCTAAATATTTAAAAAAAAAATTAAGAGTCAAATCTCCTCGGAAGGATTGCAGGAAAGATGTGGCTAGCTTTCAAAGACTTAGTACGATTCTATAAGTTCATAGACACATTTAAGTAATATAAGGCGTGATAAGAAGTTGTAATTAAAATAAAATTCAGTGATCTAGGATAATCCACCCGTAAAAATGAGTGAGTAAGAACTAAATGTGACGGATTAGAGCAGTGACATTTGGAAGCGACGTGGAAAACAATCGTACCACATAAAAAATTATAACTGACTTTGAACAAAAAAAGTGTGGCCCTAAACATTGATTTATTTAAAGCTAAGTATTGAGATATGTCCATTCAGAATTTGATGGGAGAATTAGAAACATTAAAAATAAGTACAGAAGAACATTTTAGAAATTTGAGGATTTGGGGGGTATACTAAAGAAAATAGACCAAAAATAAAATGGAAAAACGTTTTAAAACTCTAAGAAATGATTTAAACACAAAATAAATGTTATAAAAGAATGATCGAGGAATTAAATGGAAAGTTACAAGAATCAAATGTAAACACAGGAGAACGATCTAAAATTATAAGAACAAGATTAGATGGTAAATACTAAAAAATATGGGTAAACACCAAAGAAGATATTTGAAGCTTAAAAGAAATAGAAAATAAACGTGAAAACTATGTGACAACCTTCGAAAAAGCAATAAGTTTAAATCTGAAAACAATTCAAGAGATTTTAAAGCTTTTACAAAAAGCTTTAGAAAAATGCGGTAAGAAAAATTATAAAAACACTAGCAGAAAGTTGCAATTAATTATTTTACCAATTAATTACAAAGAGTCATCAACGCCTCACTGCTACTTCTATCATCAGAACACATAAGAGCCCATCCCAGAAATGACAGAGGCCATCGTGGTTCTGAAAGAGAACAGCTTTAAGCCGAGTTTTCTTGAAAAGGCTATGATACAAGAGCTGTATATGTTTGCTGATCAGCTATAGACCCAAATAATAACTAATTATTAAGTTGAAGTACATAATAAAGCATAGACACCCAGTTCGTTAGAATGTAGACATATTAAGAATTAAAAAATCGACATCACTTAAGGACAGTAAAAAGCTGAGATTAAGTGAAATATATAAAATAAACAAGTAGGTAAAATCAATATACATGAACGAATTCAAGTTCCAGCATTCAGGCATTGCTCTGTTACCGATGCGACCGTTTTATAAAAATACTGTGACTCACTCCAGATGTTACTTTTGTTTAATTTTAAGTATTGTATACATTCGTTATTATTAAATTTACCAACAATAAATTGCTGCCCTTCGGGGTACTGTATGTAATGTCAGCCGCAAAACGCAGTTCTATTAATTTATCACCATCCATCACCGAAATATAGAGTACACATCAAAGTAGGCCTTAAACTTTTTTCAAAAAAATCGAATCTTTGTCTTAAGTCAATCTAATGAACTCAAATATGTAAACATAGCTAATAACAAACAAATCAACTTCAAAATAAAAACGAAAATTCTTCAATTTCCTCCCAGGGATCTCTAAAACACAAAAAAATCAATAAAACTTACAAACTCAAATTAAAGGTGATTTCGTAGTTGCGTTCTCCAAGTATACGGTAAGAATCAATATAAATAACAAATCTCAATTTTTTAACTGAACAACAAAATTCTATATCCAACTCAAGCAAGACTCAAAATTCTTGTTGGTAGTCGAAAGCGAAAGGAACAAGACAAATATAATCTCCCACAATGAAGTTAGCAGGACTACATAACAAAGGTAAACTACCGATACCAATATATGCAGTTGATGAACAAGCAAATAAAATTTGTAAAATAATCACCACACAGCAATGCAAATTTCTATGGTCTGTGTTTTTCCTTTATCCTACAAAAAAGTGATTAATCAGTTGCATAGTCCATTCATAAAATTCTTAACATTTTTGATAACAAACTTGTCCACCAAATAAACAACTGGCAATATCACGTTACAAAATGTGAAGAGAAGATCAAAATTCTACTGGAATAATGGTAATTTTGTTTAAACATGCCTGGGTTACAAAAACTATCAAAACTTGATTGCATAAACTTAGGAACTGTGCAAGTGCAACTGAACTTCCAACTAGCAACCCACTTAATTTTATCTTTGCTTATAAACAACTGCACAAGCCGCAACTCCAGGCAGACATATGTCTGATCTTCAATTCTGTCCAACCTACTTTCGCAACAGGCAATCCAAACAGCAAACATATTCTTGGGGGTGTAGACCTTTTAGTCTAGCAGGAACGTAACTACTCATCTTGTCAGCTATTACGCGCTCGATATTCAAATACCTTTCTATTGCAGAAACTTCCTATGTAGACATGACTATTAACCGGATATCCTAGATATTGTTGTAAAAAACCCATTTGTCATTGTTGTACCGCCCACTAAAGATCAAAGTGCATTAAAATTAGAACCAATAGAGACGGGCGTAGTCGATTAGAGGTAATTTAGTCACACCTGCTGTTAAAATTTCACTGCCCATATAGTTCTAAACACTACAGTAGACATCAACATCAGAATACTCCAGATCACAAACGTCTAATCCATTGCACGGCTAGCAATGGCTAGGTCAAGAAGGAAACTATTAAACAATCATTGCATGCGAAGTTCAGCAATAATTAATTTAGCCGTGATCATTCCATTTCTGATCAACTCCAGAAGTTGGCTAATACCACCGAAATAAAATTTGAGCGGAAGCTCTCCAAATAGTGCTACGTTTAGCCACTTTGCAATAATATGACCGTGTTTAGTACGTCTGCCTCAAAAACAAGAGCTTACACCTAAAAATTCCGGAATACTTTAAAGTTCACGATTCCTCTTCTGACTCGGAGTACCACAGGGCAGCGTGCTTAGTTTCATACTATTTAACATTTATGGTATACTACCTATTTAAGACAACCTAGCCAAGTTTGCTGAAGACATAGCTTTATTAATTCAAAATGAAGACTTGCACCAAGCACAGCTCTAGATTAAATTATTTACTCAAAAAAAATAAACAATTTTTGCCGATACTTCTGATAAAACTGATTGCACGCTATTTCTGTACAAATTGTTTATCCGATCTCTGAAAACAAATCTAAACCAAACACAAATTATTCAGAATACAATTCTGGTTTATAAGAAACGATAGACTTTATCAAGTACTTAGAATTCATAGTTCAACAATATATAGAGATAATTACAATCAAATTTCATGTAAACTCCAATTTTCCGGATTCAAATAAAACTAAATGTTAATTAATTAATACATTAATTTTTAAAAATTGAGAATAGTAATTAACTGCACTAATAATTATTGGAAGCAAAACTTGACTTTGATTTGATCAGATCATAAACCAAAATTAGGTTACGTCGCACGCTGGTGCAAATTATTGCGAAACAATTTATGCAGTAGTCTGACAAAACACACTAATGCTGCAGTGTTAAATCGATAAAGATGGCTAGCCAGATAGCACACAAATTTAAGTGCAGCAGTTCGTTTAAAATTAACCTCTGCGGTTGTTTACATTCTAGTACCGGCTAGAATGGTGAAATACTTTATATAACATTTTTGGGGTGACAGTTAAAAGTAAAACAATAAAATTAATAGTTCGTACTTTATATTAGTTATCGCATAAAATAACAACGTATTTTCATTCACTAGAGCGTTATGGAGCAGTCAAACTTTATCGAAGATAGTAGCCCAATTAGAAGTACAATCATAATCCCCAAATGGCCTTAGCGAGGATTTGCATGCCCAAACTGAACCCTCCAACTAAAGATAAGTGCTTTTAATACCATTAGACACTAATTAATGAGACTTATTCGCTAATGTTCGTAAGTTTCTAACTATTGGCAAACTATCTAACGGAAGTAATAGAAATTATATAATAAATTTATAAATAATTTGGGGCTTTTTACATTTAAAATAAATTAACAGATTAATTTTTTTCAATTTCAATTGAAGTAACAATAAAGAACAAATCAAATAATTATTGTGAAATCATTATCTCCCTTTAAAGTATCCATATCACAAGTTAGCTGAACATGTCATCCACTATTTAATCTTAATTTATAGCTCTATAAATTTTTCTTTAAACAAGGTGCTACAATTTCTTCAAATTTATTTAAATGTCCAGACCAATAAATAAATGTGTTGTAACTGATACACTTGTAGGAAATAGCATCGATGATCTTATTCAGATCTTTGAGTGACGGTGAGAGTTTGAGTTGTACTTATCTACTGTGCTATTAGCTAGTTCGGTGACCTAATGCACATTTTTGAAAATCTCTGGATTTCTTCTAATACAAAGGAAATTCTAAAGTTTGTGTGGATGAATAGTTCGAAACGTGTCAGGGTGAATTTGCTATTATTCATATCTTTGACTGGAGCTCTGAATAATATTAGAATTTGTTGCTTTTACATTTGTAAATAAAAATTGTATTCTCTAGGGATAGTTGAGAATTTCTCCCCAAAACCATCAATCAGTACAGTTGGCCAAACTTTAGATTAAGCTATTGGTGTTTAGTCTAAATGTTTAAACTAAATAATTTTTTGGTTGAGTTGTAGAGTAAGGTGTACTGGGATTAGTGTGTTGTTGAAAGTAACTTGGTGTCTTGCGATAAAAATGAAGTGTGCTGATTTAGATTTAGTAATTTGTTTTTATTATCCAATTTTTGGGTATGCTGTATTGATGTTGTAAACTCTACAATACTCTGTCTGCGAATGTGGAAGAATGTGAAGTTTTTGTTATTGACAAATCCTCTATGTAAATGAGGTACAATGAGTGACTCTGAACGTTATCTTAATTCACATTTGAAGTTTGTGGTATTCAATTAAACCTGGTAGTGCCCTCCTTTTTTTCCTGGGTCTAAGCCCTTAATCTTCTTTTCCGGGAAGCCCTGTCGTTGGATGCTGGTGGTCTCTTGGGCGCTTCTAAGTTGTCAGAAGCTTAGAAGGTAACCAGGTAGTTCAGGCGGCCCTAAACATGCCAAAGATGGCTCGGATTTCCTTGCTGCAGGTCACGAGACCTGTAACCACCTTCACGAAGTTGGTAGAGTTTTTAGTTGCTGCCGCAATTTGTTGTATGGATGCCAGGAACTTGATGGAGTCTACGTTCTGGAAACACCGGGCAATAGTAGCCCAGCCCTTGTCGTCGGACTATGGTGGTGGGTTCTGCGTCTGTCGCGGTGTCTGTTCAGTTTGTAAGAGGGGCGGGACATCCCTCGGGTTGCTGCTGCGTAGATTCAGCATGGATGTGCTCCTTGGCAATTGGCGCACGCGGCTGGTTCTTCTCCGGACTTCCTACAGTTCCCGGAATGATGTGTGTCCCCGCACTTTATGCACTTTGGTGGCACTGGGTTATGACCTTCCTCTTGTTTGGTTGCTCCACCGTTACAGCCAAGTCGAGGTCGCTGATCTGAAATATTTGATCTTTTCGGACCACTCAAATTCTGGGAACATGAGCGGCATCGGGCTTTTTGGCCCCATTCTCATCGTCATTACAGTGTGGATGAGAATGTCCCGAGGAGTTCCTGCCTTAACTCCTCATCGGTGACGTTTTCTGAGACTGCGCAGAGAGGTTTGTCCGTCTTCAGCAAATGGAAGTGGTATTAGATCTTGGCTTCCTCCAAGAAGCAAGTCAGACACCTGTAGTCCTGAGCAATGTCGGTGACGATGCTGATTCTATCCCTAATGTTTTTGGCTTTTATGAGGCCTACGTGTTTATCATGCATGGCCTTCCAGCGGCAGGCCAGGCCATCTTCTTTAGAAGGATGATGGGCGGGACCGTTTCTCCCTGGACAGCTTTCTTCGGGCGATCTGGGATGCCCAGACGGGGGCTGATGTTGGAGACAGTCGGCATTTCAGTGTCTTCTTCTTCGCGGTTGCTTGAGACCGCGAAGGCGTTGGTGGTTTTTGAAACTTGCCTGATCTACACTAGGTTCTTCCTGCGTAAGGGTGCCACACTTCGACTCACTCTCCGTCAGGGCAAGCGGAGGCGGTTGTAGAGCAGCAGCACTGGTTGGTGCAACTGGGTTGGCTGGAGCGGCTGACGCGACTGAAGTGACTGAAGCGGCTGGGGCGGCTGAAGCGGCTGAGGTGTCTGGAGCGGCTGGGACGGGGAAAGCGGCTGGTTCGGTTAAACATCTGGGTCGCCTAACTCTTCGCTTTTCGACTACTCATTCGAGGATCCTCGACATTCTTCCTTGGTCGTCGAGGTAGCCGTACAAGGTTCTACTGCTGCTTGTCGTAATATCCGATATGATTTTAACAATAACTATTATAGGGCATATAATATATTTTTGATTTTGTATAGAAGGCTATTATACCAGATCTTATCAAAGGTGTTACGTCTAGGGACACTAATATGTACAGCTTTTTCCTCAATGCTTATTGCAATTTGGTCGATAATTACATGAGTTTGTTGTTCAGCTGACTGCCGTTTGCGAAAATTAAATTGAAGATTTGGAATATATCATGTGGGTGTCTTTTTAAATATACTTTTTCAAATACTTCTGACATTATTAAAAGCAAATTATTAGGCAATAAAAAACGACTTGTTTTGCTAATTTTTCAGGCTTAGGGATCTTAATTATGCGAGCAAATGTTCATATTAATGAATACGTTAGTCTTCGATTGCTGTTGTAGATTATTGTCAGAAGCATATTTTTTATAGTTTCTGTAATATTCGCCTTGTAAGTAGGTCATATCTATATGCTTTATGTTGATTAACTAGACCTCATCCTGAAACAAATAACTTTATAGGTAAGCACATTTAGCAGGGTATGTCTTGGAAAGATTTAATCTTGTTCTCATTGTTATTTTTATCTGGCCTGAAAAATGTGAAAACTTTCAAAAGATAATGGGCAAATACTTTCGCTTCCCCGCTTTTGGTTAGGTTCAGTTCCTATCTGGTTTATTTAAGTTTTTTTATTGCTCTTTCGATAGAGTAATCGTCCTTTGAAAGGCATTTCTAGAGTTGTTTAACATTTTTCTGCGTCAGTTTTAGCTTCCGTCTCAATCTATTTTAATAATTAGAATAAGTTTAGCATTGTTAAGTATTTTCTGCTATCTGCTTTTGACTCTACATATGATATTGTAGGTATTTTTAATTCTTGGTACAAAGGATATGTAGAGTGTCACGTTGCTTCTTATATTAGTGTTGTTATGCATTGTATTGCGTCGTCTAATTCATCAGCTTACTTTATCCTAACGCTCAAGTTATTTAATTTTTTATGTAAACACGAAAGATGTTCCAAACCACCTTTTCGGTGTGAAGCTTGGGAGAGGTAGGTTGCGGTAATTGGTGTATAATCCGATGAAAATTTATAGTTAGATTCTATTTCTGTGTAGTTTGGGTCTATACCATGGAATATAAAGAAAAAACAACTTGAGATCATTAAAGTGTAATAAAAGTTTTGTTTTTCGATGTTTGACATTAATTTTGTTACATATTGCATAGTCGTGTTCTTCTATTTATTTTATTTTTATTTTTTCGGTAGGTATTGAGTCATCGAGGTTTCATATTACTATCCTGTATGCTCTATTCTTCCTCAGTTGATAGTATGATGCATTGTTTTTCTACCTCCATAAATTTAAATAATTTTTAATAAGATACAACCGTTAAAGAACTGATTTTTTCAGTTTCGTTTGATAAAGTTTCTTTTATTTGCTTTTACTGTGTATATTTAGTTTATCTGGAAAGTGTGGCTATTTGTGGCGTCGGTTTTCTTGTTTTATTCAGGTGGTTGCGCTAGCTGCAACGTTTTATTATTAAACCGATTGGGTGTATAGTTAGGGTGTACTGTAGGTATATTGTAATTTATTAAAAGTCATATTAATCGTAATGACCGGATTAAGTGGTAGTGAATTTGAGAACTGCGTGATCTTGGTTGATGTATTTTTTTATGTTTAAGTCATATGCTAGTATCTGGTTTAATTATACATGTTAAACTCTCTCCATTAGGGTTCATATTATTTTAAGATTATTAACTTACTCTTTTGTTGAAGGTTTACCTTTGAATTTATAAATCTAAATTTACGTGTGTTTATTAATATTATTAGCATAGACACTTAAAACCGTCTTTCGTACAATACAGCAAAAGAATCAAATAGTAGCTGTTATGCCAAAAAATGTTTCAATTTACTGCGTGAATCAGGTTGGTAAAGATACAAAACACAAATCCAATCCATAAAAATTTAAACGTTTTAGAACATTTCACTAACAAAGGAACCATACGTGTCATAAATGGAAAAGAAATCTTTTGACTACTGCATTTCATAGAACAGTAATTGAGATGTACAATAAGTTAAAAAAAACCTTTTCCTTTTCAGATTGGTTCGATAGCTAGATCTGAAAAATGCAAACCCATGTATCAAAGTGACGCAAATTGATTAAATATAATTGACATTATCTTGTTTTGATTGTCGTATTGGTAAACCTGTATGTCATCCTACTTCAATTTGATATAATGCACAAGTCATTTGGTGAAATTTTTGAAAGGACGAGCACTAAACACAGCTCACTATTGAAAACATTTTGTGCAATTATCAGAAATGTTTTTTTTTATTTGATACTTTTTCGTAAACGAAGTCCATGCATCTATTAATGATGTTTTTCTAAACATTTTAAAGCCAAATACCTCCCAAACTTTCTTAAAAGAAAATATTTTTTAGCTTATTGTACGTCTTAGTTAATGCTATATCGAATACAGTAGTCAAAAGTTTTCCTTTCTATTTGTGACACGTGTGGTTGTTTCGTAAGATGGAGTGTATGTTGCATGTGTGAAACTTTCACCAAAATAATAAGATCGTAGGTATTATCATTTAAAAAGATTATTCATTAACAAAAGATTTGAGAAAATTTAGGCGATACTAAGCAAATCACAAACCAGCTGACTGAAGTGCGAGTTAATGTTTGTTCTTGAGAATATCAACTTATTAATTTATAAACAATCAACACGTCATGTTCTTCGGGTTTTCGCCCCTTAAAAATATAGTTAATACAAGACATATTGCCTTTATTCACTTTCAATAAAATGTTTAATACGTCGTTCCATTCTTCGTTGAGCCACTTTCCTATCCCATTGATCATGTCAACAAGCAGAACTGTCGTAAGTGGTGGTTTGGGCTAGATTGGCACATAAATTACAACCAGAAAACGTGCTTTCACTATGCCACACACTTCATATATTTGCCAGTGGTCCGTTTAATTTTCCTCGCAAAAAATAAATTGATATCGAAAAGAAGTGACATAAATTGGCCTGTGGGAAGCCTAGACTTAATGCCCATAAGTAGTTTTGTTGTGGGGAAGTTCTTTTGAACAAAACGTACAGCAATAATCCAAGATATATAAAAACATTAAAAAAATATCCGCCAAGAGCGAAATGCCGAACTGTTATAAATAATTTCAGAGCTTGTTTAGTTGATTGTCAAGTTCATAATATCTTGTACTTTAATGACAGTTTAGAAGCACTATTTTTTCAAAAATTGTTTTATTTGCTATTTGTTTTGCATAGTAATAACATGTTTAATTATTCAAAATTTAGAAACTTATTTATGGGACATTTTGTGTAATCAATGTTGATGATTACTTTTCAGTAAAAATAAACGCGTAACTAACAGAACGTGGTAATAAATAATCAAAAATAAAAAAGTATCGATGCGATTGCAAGCCAAAAATTCTTTTGTAAGAGAATTTGTAAGCGGCGACTGTCTGCAGCAGGCTGCCAAGAATGGTGTATCAATTATTTTCCAAGCAGGTTTCAATAAGAATTAATCTAATAAATTTACCGCAAATCAAAAGTCCAAAGTGATTTAAAGGTGCAGAGGCGATCCGCCTGTATACCTCTCCAGATCTGCCTGCCAGTCAGATGATGACGCGCGACCGACAAAGCCCCTTGGCGAAGTTTGCTAACTGCCCCGCTTTCTCTTAATGAAACTTTTCGAACTTCAGACAGCGCGGACATTAATGTCCAAATGCGGAACGGCTCTGCCGCGGTAAGTTTACACGGAGCTGCAATATCCTCAAAGAAAAACGCTTTTAGAGCTTCGGGATGCGACGCGCACTGAGCAAGCTGGAGCGGCCTTACTTAGGTGAATTTAGGGCTCAATAAAAAGGCCCCGCTAGATACCGCGAGACAGGAACTTGTGCGATCGCGCTATTGGATTTTAGATGGCTTCTTCTAACACCGCTCCTCTAAAAGCTTCGACTAGTAGTGCTCTGCATTGATGAGTATTGCACCTGAATGCTATCATGCAGTGATGCTACAGCCCCATGGCGCTGAGGTGTGTTAATGCTATTTAACTAGGTTTGAACTTACCAATTTAAGCCCGTTTACGTGAAGTAAGGCATTATTAGGACTTACCTGAAATCAAAAAAATAATTTAAGCACATTTATAACGCATACAGTCAAGAATTGATTAAAGTAATTAATAAATGTTGTAAAATACAATGCATGATGCAAAAAATTCTAACTTTAACTAAAGAGCTGCCTTTGTAATGAAAAGTAAAGTGATGTTTAACTTAAGGTAATTTCTACTGAGTCTAAAAAGATTTGAGCCTCAAATTGGTATAGAATGCACCAAAAAAATTATAAAACAATAGAAAGTTATATATAACCAAATAAGTTTATAAATGTATAAATGTGATATTTTAATAACATTAAGTAATTGTATAAATAGATCCAGAAACAACATATAAATATTTTAATAATTTCATTTCAAAAAAGAAAAGACAGGACTAAACCTTAAAAATGGTTTCCGTGTATCTAATTCGAATAGTTCTTCATGATTGCTGGTTTCAATTTTAGGACGAGCTTACACTAGCGTGGCTTATAAAAAAGACGCAATTTTGTCACATTAATATGTAACTAATAACTTGAATACTTTTCTATGTCTGTAATGTCCAGTTCTTCATCTTTACAAGTGCAACAAAGTAAAAATTTACAAATGATTTTGAAGACAAAACTTCACTTGATAGCTTGAGGTATACTAAGTTTCTAAATTTATCCTGCTACATTTTTCTAAGTAAGGCTAATCTTGAAAATCGCAATTAATAAAGTGATCCCTTTTAGTAACCCAAATATTGCTTTGTGCTTCTATCGCTTTATGACTGAAATCGGATTGATACAGAAAAAGTTCAGAATCAATTTAATTTATTTTTATTTTTTAAAATCTCTATAATAGATTCGCTGATAATTATTCTATACAAAGGTGTGTTTCTCTAAATTTCTTAACCAACGCGATCAACTGCGTTCGATATATTATTAGTGGGATTCACAGTAGGTGGACAGTATAGAACGAGGATAGAGTGAAATATTTGTGAAGTCATCACTACACGATAACTATTAGGATAAAATTAATTAGTCCGGCAGCATTTAAATCAAGCAACATTCTTCTTTTCGCAGTGTCTATCTGTTTCGAATGTTGGCGATCATCATGGCAACACACACCTTATCATCTATAGCTCGGAAAAGTCCCATTGTTGTTGTGTTATATTATACACTTAAGTTTTCCAGCCACGATATCCTTCTCCTTTCGGAGCCTCTCCCATTTTCTACTTTCCATTGCAAAATTAGTTGTAATAACTCCTACCGTTGGTTATTTCTCAACCAAGATACTCTAGCTATTGTCAAAACCAGTTTTTTTTCTTTCCCAACTCTTTCTAGGATATACTAATTAGTGATCTTGTCTGTCGACGAAACTCTCATAATTTGTCGCTACAGCCACATTTCGAATGTTTCCAGTTTCTTGTAAAAGGCTTTTGTCAAAGTCCACGCGTTAACTCCATACTACAGCACCGAGAAGACTATAATAATAATATGATTTTTAGCGGCAAGGATAGATCATAAAATTTAATTGTCTCCTGCATTTTTTCTATTTGTTGGTTATTTATAAGGAGTTGCCCAGCCTGATTGTTATTTTTTGATAATATCATATGTTTTATTTTTGTAAAATTAATCAAAAGTCCATATCTATGGCTTACCTCCATTACCCTTACCAATATTTTTTGCAAATTTTTGAGGGTGTCCGAAATTACCATTGCGTCATTTGCATATCTTATGTTATTAATATACTCGCCGTTATTTTTGATACCACCATTAATCGCTTCCAGACCAACCCTGTCTAACCCATTTTTGAATACGAATATCCCCAGAATCGTTTCCTTGAATGCGTATGGTAGATATTTGGTTCCAGTGTATATTACTGATTATTGCTCATTTAGTCTAATCTCTTTAAATATCTCAATACGTTTGTTATGCTGTACATTATCAAATGCCTTTTGATAATCAGCAACACACGCAAAAACATCGCAATTAACATCTGTGTAGCGTCGGATAAGAACCTGAACACTAAATAAAGTATTCTGTGTGTCTATTGCATTTCAAAATCAAAAAAAAAATGTTTTTCGCATTGTCTAGAAATTCTCTAAATTATTATCTTTAGAAAGCGTTTTAGAAGGTGATTCATAAGGCTAATGGTACGATAATCATTGCAGTATTTAGCTTTTGTTTCTTAGGTAGTGGTATGGTATGAATGTTGACCTTAACCAAATCATTGGTATCACAACTGTAGAATATATGTTATTAAATAATAATAAAGTAGCATCTGTGTCCCTTAATTTAAGAAATTCATCATGTATATGATCCGAACCAGCTGATTTTTCATCTTTTAATTGTGATAATACATTTCTGACTTCGTTTATCGTAAATAGTAAATTATGTAAACGGTTCAGTACTGGGGGGTGTTCCTGTTTGTTGTCCTTAAAAATGACATTTATATATTTTTTTAGATGTTCATCCTTTCTCTGTTATCTGTGATAATTTTTTCATCTGTATTGTATAATGTTTAAGTTGTATTGGATTTATATATCCCAGCTACTTGTCTGATTTGTTATGCATATTATGTAGATCATACTTTTGTTCCAGTGTTTCAATTTACTCGCATTCTTCTTTGTACTATTTTTCATTTACTCTTATTTAATTTTTATCTGTCTTTGCATTTCTTTGTACCAATTTTTGTTATTTTTTGCTTTTCTTCTTTTCTCAATAAGTTTCAATATATTGTCTGTCATTTACCCCTTTCTTTTTTCGTTTTTATCGGGTAGTTGTTCGTCTCAAATTTTATTGAAAATTTTTGTTACCCCCTGTAATATTTCCTCTGTGTAGCTCGTTGTTTCTATTGATTTGCATTTTTCAGCCAGTAGTTCTTCCAATTTTTTTGCATAACTTTCTTAAGCTTAATTTTAAATTTCCCAACTAGTGGGGAGTAGTCCGATGAAATAGTCGCATCCGGGTACGTCTTAACCGACAAGCAACTATTACGGAATCGTTTGTTGATAAGAATGTAGTCAATCTGGTTTCTCACTATTTTTCCATCTCGATATTGTGGTAAAATTCACGTATATAGTCGTCGTGGGGAAAGTTTAAAAACTCTATTTAATATTACGAGTTCTTCTTCTTCTGTAAATTCTATAAAGCTATCTCCTTGATTGTTCCTTGTGTCCAAACCATGTTTACCACCGATTTCACCGTGATTTGCTTCCCTCTCTTGGCGTTCAAGTCTCCCATAACTATCGTTAAGTCATGTTTATTAAATTGTTTTAAAATGCCTCTCACTATTCTACTTCACCTTCCGGTCTGTCAGCAGTAGAGGTTTATATTTAAAAGATACTTAATCTGACTGCAACACTTATTAGTTGTATGACTAGTATTCGTTCTGAGATGGGTATAAAGTTAGTAACGTATTTTTGTAATTCTTGAGATAACATTATTCCTACTCCATGTATATATTCGTTCTACTCATTACCCGAATAATAAATTTTATGTTCTCCAGTTATGCACTGCCCTGTACCAGGCTATCGCATCTTGTTAATGCCCATTATGTCAATTCCTAGTTTGGTCATCTCCTGAATAGGATTGTTAACTTTTCCTACATAGCACATTGTACAAATTTTTATGACTTTCCCGCATATTTTAAATACTGCTTTGTAGGGATTTCGCTGATAATGACCTGAAAAGCCCTGCAATATTTTGGATCTCTTTCCCTGTTTAATCTTCGATTTTTATGATCAGTTTTTATTTAAAAAATTTATCAGTTGCCATTTTGAATATTCTTGGGAGACATGCTGAGGTGGTTTTCCCTTGCCTTCCTCATCGCAGTAACAGAGCCGGTTCTCCCTTACACGGCAGGCGCCTCTAACTTCTTAGTATCAGTCTTTCTTCTCCACCTTGACCCAGTACTGACGTTGCTGTTACCCAATGCCAGTTAGTTTATTTCTCCGGTACCCACCATATCTGGTGAGTTTTCTCCTATCCGACACCCGGGAAGGTGCCCAATGGGAGACTAACAACATCACACCGGCAAGCAACATTGTGAGTTCCTAATTATACAGAATGCGAGATTCAGATAGTCATCAGATTTTTCATTTGAAGGAACAATTCCAAAAAATAACTCAATCAAGTTTGGGCCATGTTCTTAAGATTTTACCACTTCACTTTTCACTGTGCACTACACAAATAGTACACATTTAAAACGTGCACAAATGGAAACTATATTAAATTATGGAACAAAAATGATTAATATTGAAAATACCGTGGTGGTCTCCCATGAACAGTTTAGTGTAAAGGTAGATCTAAGTCTTTCTCACCTTAGTACTAAACTGTCCCTAACACTTTAATGTATCTTTAAATGGTTACCTGTAGTTTCTTTTTTAAAAAGTGGGGCACTATAATATTATTAGTGTTACTTAAGAGATACATTTTTATGGAGATCAGAAATTTGCTCCTTCTACAGACTTAAATACAACAATAATTAACGTGGGTGACATTCGATACAAACAAATTGTACTACCGCTGCTCTGCCGTTATATTAATAACCGATTATAAATCTCCAATTGTAAAACTCGGTAAGCGTGCTTTCCTATAATACTGCCCCCATAAAACTCCAAATATTTCTTAACGAGCTTGACCAAACTACCACAAATATAGCAGTACTGTAATTAAACAAAGTAAAAGATATATGCATCAAATTAGATAAAAATAAACATGAAAAATAAAAATAATATCAAAAAAATAGAAATGTTATTTATTTGTGAAGAAAATTTTAATAAATGATATTTCACTATAATTTCAATTTTGAAGAACTGTGTTCTTATACATAAAAGCCATATTCTGATAAAAGCTAATTTAGAGTAACAATTTACCTCATCTTTCTTTAACCCAGTCTGAAAGTAAAATCATTCTTGAGTAATATTAAAATGCTGTTAGTATTCTAAACAAAAGGGGCCGTAACTTACGGATCGAAGATTTGACTCAAATTTTGTAAAAAAGTGGAAATCCTAGTTGTCGCATGTGATACTTTTGCGTATAAATTCTGAATTGAAGTGGTGTTTCTATGTTTTATCGGTTGCGACAAAATAATCAAGCACTGTGTGGGATCTCTTCCTAAATAAGGTTTACCCTTAAATAAATATGTATTACACCAGAAACAATTATCTCAGCTATATGTTTAGTGATCAAAAGACGGTATTCTCATGTCATTTATATACCCTAATCAATATTTTCTTAAGGCTTTACGTGTTGTTAAGCCATTTTAACGATTCTAAATTTATAATACCAATTTTTATCATTTTATCGCATACAACACCACGTTACCTTTTACGTTATACATAAAAATTAATCACCGCAATAGTTTTAGCACAAAATGAATTCGATGATACGGTATGAAAGAGGAAACATTGAATTGGGCAAGTTTGCATGCGACCAAAATTTACAAGATAGAAATTAGAGATGAAGATTGTAACAAAACATAGATTTTAGCCAGAGAATAATGACAAAAGTGGTGTAGAAACTCTAAACTCGATACACCAAAAAGAAAAAGCCATTTATGAAAAAATGGGTATAAACCGTATCGATCTCATTTAGTTCAATAGAAACTCGTACTTTGAAAAAATATATGGTAAAGGATGTGCCTAAAGTAAAAAAGAAATGCAAAAAATGACAAGGAGCTAAAGGTGCAGGCTTTTCAAATCTCATGCACTTCATACCTTTGGTTAAAACAATTTGGGGTTTTTATGATTAGAGTAACGATGAGTGAAAAAGATTCAAATTTTTGATAAACTGTCTCCGCTTTGATGCAATTACAGATTTGTGGGGTGAATATATTAGAAACTGCCAGACTTCTTATAGTCCTAGTGAACAGACTACTGTATGTGAAAAACTGTTCTTTTACAATGCCTTTAAAGTATATTCAGCAAATCAGACCAATACAGAATCATGCCATGTGACTCTGACATGGTCGACGCAATTAGAAAAGAAAACAAGTAGAATTCCTATTCGTTGTTAACACATCACGTCTTATCATTGTGTGAAAGCTTTTACTGCAAAAATAGAAATATAACAATGCATAACTGACTTTGTGACTTAACTGATACTTCATTCAAAAGGAATGTTACTATGATTGAAACGACGAAAAAAGTAAGACCAATATTCTGACCGTTTTCTACAAAAAAATACTGCTAAGTTCTGATTTTTCTTTCGATAAAAATAAAACGTTAGTTCCTTTTCCTTCTAAAAAGCGAACAATGTTCAGGTTGTTGTCATCCCTTTATATCATCGATGAAAAAACGATTACACACGTTAAAAATAGTGCTATTTTATAATTCAACAAGAGAAATAGTTGATACATTTGACCAATTTTGTTATACTTATACTGTAATACGTAAAACCAGACGTTGGCCTTCGAGAATTTTATAAAATAATATTAAGTAAAGCCGGGATAAATTCGAACGTGGTATTTGGTGCTAATAACGTTTGAATTTCAAAATACAAATTTGTTGCCAATAGAAAATTTATCTTAACGTTATTTTTCTAGGGTTAATGAGTTCTTCAAGCTTCCTTCTTGTATTTGTTTAAGTATTAAATCTTTCTTCTACAAATTACCCTATAAAGCTGGGTTTAAACATTAAACATTAAACATTTTTACCAATAGAATAAAATGGAGAATGATTGTTCCGAACCACATACTCTAAAATGAATTATGCCAAGGACAGCAATTATTATATTGAGAATAGAGTAAGTCCAAATAGTTAGAATTAAAATTTTCATGCAACATTAAGAGAAATTTTATTATTTGTCACTATAGGGTAGCGTTATCACTTATGAAATCTGAATTTGTGATTTGGGAACAAGACAAGAGTAACACAACTTCAATCTCAATTCCCGCGTGTTACTGAGCAGCAGGAAGCTGTTTAAGCTTTGGCCCGGAGCAGATTCTTCGAAAAATCCCCAGCGGAAATAAAAGCTCCAATCGGCTGCCGAGCTGGCTTCGTATGCAATGCGAAAATTAAATTTTGCAATATTTCATCTGCTTGTAGCTGCCGTCTTAAGCTTTATGAGCCGTTCGGCGAGGTTATTAAAAATTTACGGCCGAAACGGGAATAATAAGGAAGCCCGGTTACGGTTCACCGAGCGGGTAATCTTATTTTAAGCTGCGCACGCAATAATTCCCTTAATTGGGTCTTCCGAATTCATTTGGAAATTGCTGCGTAATGCGCTGCCCAGCTTGCCTCTCGGAAGTGTGTTTGGCGTAAGGTTGTTTGACCACGCGTGCAGAATTAAGAGCAAATCATTGCCCATCAATTTGTAAAACGGAATGTACTGCACTGTATTATGTGCTGCGTATCGTAATGAACTCGATTTGTAGACTGGATTATTTATTTCCATCTGACAATTATTTATTAATATATAGGCAATATTTATGTATACAGTAAGTCAGTAGTTAATTAATTGACGCGCTAAAACTACCACTAATTATCTATTTCTATTACAACTCCCTGCAACTGCTTCTACTGAGTTACATTATAAATGCTGTTATATAAAACCGCCCTCGAATCTTTGATAAAATCTTGATGACTTAGAAGTATCTATGTTTGCTTTTGATTTGTTAGTAATTTTCATATTTAGTTTCTAGAATTTTTACTTCTATTCACTTCTACTTATTATGATAATTGTTTGTCAACCCTCTTTTCAATTTCGAGATTATTCTTTCACGTTTGTCTTTAATCCCTTGTTCAAAGTGTTAGAATTTCCTTCCATTTTCTTCTAAATTTTGAAGTCGTATTCATTTTTAATTCTTATATGGTTTAAATTAGTAGCTTTGAATAAAATGGGTTTTTACTTCCGTTGATCAAGACTTTTTTTTGAAACACACTTCTTCCTTGTTGTCTCTAAATATCGGACATTTAGGTCTCTGAGTTGTACTAAATTTCATTTTTGATCAGTTGTAACAATAAGAGCTAAAGGAGAGCAGAAACTTAACTCAGAATTAAGAGTCTTACTGGACTTCATGAGATTCTTTAAAATTAGGAGATGATTTTTTAGGGAGAATCTCAGCGAACGTCGGTGGCGCTAAATCTACTACATCACCTGTATGATGGGTAAAGGAGACGTTAGAAAGACACTTTAGGATTAAAAGACTCCAGAGTAGACACGCAAAAGCGCTGAATCTAAATCATGATTATTAGTACTGGAAATCCTACGTCACCTGCATGATTGGAGAGAAACTTTAGGATTAAGAGAACATCGTACAAGGTTCGAGAACGATTTTATCGGGTAACCGGTAAAGGAGGCGTAAAGGAATGGTTTTGTAAGTGCAAATCGTGTACGTCAGAAAATAGCTCCGTAGAAGTACATATAAAACATCCCAATCTAGAAAGCCCAAAGAAAAGAAAGGCAATTACAAGAAGTTGCGATTAGGCACAGTGATTTAAGTGCGTTGGGGAGCAGGTCGGCCAGTGCAAACAAATAATTAGTAATAATACTTATGCGTTTATTAATTAGCTGCTAAACCACTACAGAGATAAATTATGCCTCTGTATTGTTAAGCAATTGTCAAATAAAGATAAATTATAATATCTGTAAACCGAGTTCACTGTAATAATATAATACTACAAAGTTTGTTAAAATACTTGGCATGCAACTTTTAAATTGTAGATATTTATTATTAAATCTTCAACTTCAAACTTGGGAACTATTGAATTCAAATGAAATCTCATTCAAGCTAATCGACATTATAACAATTTCAGTAAGTTTTGAAATAAGATGTTGTTAACATATAAATTATAATTATACAGATCAATTTTTAAACAATTTTCAATTGCGTAACTATTAATTTTTTTACGTAAATAATAAATTTTAATATTATGTAATATAAATTAATATTAAATAATTCTGGTAATTTTAATAAAACATTCATATTATTTATTTTAAACATTCAGTAAATTTTGATGTATTTGTATGATAGCTACAGTTAGTTTTAAATAGTTTATAAATTTGCTAAATAGTTACTAAGCCAAATCTCCAAAAATATTTTATACGTATATTTCCAGGTATAATAGTTAATGTATTAAACATTATCCAATATGCAACCGTTTACCTTTATTAAAATTTACAAAATAAGGACTATAGACTTTACGATGGTCTCTGTTATAATCTTTTTATTATCCTTTTCAAATTGCCTTTATATTCAACGATAAAAATTGTAAAAGTTCTCACAAATTTCAAAATAAAATGCAGAACGTTCTAATTACATCTTATATCATACATGTATTGCACCCTATAAATTTAAAAACATTAAAAATTGCGTGTATTGCAGATTATTTACTAATTACAAATAAATAATTTCTACTGATAATATACTGGTAACTAACATATTTGTACCGTCTTGTGACCTATTTTTTGTAAACTTACGGTACAGAAAATTTTTATAAATCTAGAAGTGTTTCACTTCAAATATAAAACATAAATTAAAAGTAAATTTGTTTTTAGGATGATGCAATATCATATATAGGTACACAAACGCAACTAAAGGTACATTAACAACAATTGATATTGTTTTTTACTTTATGTTGTTCCACTAGCTGTTTTATTTATTAGGAGAGCAAGTTTCCACTTGGTTACTTATAATTATAGATGCATTTTACACTCAAAGTTTTAAGTGATTATAAAAGTAATTACCTATACCTGAATTCACATCTTCATCTATCCAGTTCAATTAGTTTACCTTATTTCTGGATAATTGTATTTTCCAAATATATAATCTACAGAGTGCACTCAGAGAAAAGTTCCTATTGCCATTAGTGCGAATCATACGAAAATCACTTAAAAAGGATATCAGTAAGAATTACCCTTATAATAATAATAATCAGAAAACTATTCTTCTAGAACGTAAGGTGTGCCACTAAATTCTTTCAATGTGTTTAATTCTGCTTAGAACTATTATAGCAAAACTAACATTACTTGTGTTTAAAATGGGAATTTTAACTTATTTTTTGGTATTATATGAAAGTATTACTTTTAAATGTACTCAAAACATAAAGACCATTTTGTTGTTTCCAATTTATGTCAGATTTTAAGTTACAGTTCTTGTTGTAACAGTGGTTGGAGTTTTTCTTGAGGCACATGTCATATAAAAATGCAGTGTAGACTGTAAAATTAAAAAGACGTTTTAAATATCTCTCTAACTATATAGTGTAACTATTTCGACCATAAGTTATAATCTCAAATTTAAAAATGACTTTTGACAGAAACCTAAAAAAAGTTCCAGTCACATTTAAAAAGCATTGGTTTCTTATTACTTGTAAATATTCGAGTTACTAAGCAGGACGTAACCTTGTATTCAAAAGCAATCCCCACCCGTTTTTGTCAGAAATAAAGTCAGTGGATGGAAATGGTTAAATCTTTCCCTAAAATGTTACTCTCAATTATTTGTGGCAACTCCGTAGTTTCTATTAAGAATTAAAAAGTTAAGGAGCCTTTCAACATTCTAAGACTAAAATAAGACAAGGTGAAGTACAACCCCGCAGAATCTTTAACATCAGCGAGACAGGATTTGCGTGTAGCCAGTTTCAAAACAAAGATATAGCAAAGAGTCGTTTTTAAATATTTATCTAAAAAAAGACAAATCCAAGACTATCGAGGCCTGCACGTTAATTTCCGGACAATGCATCCCTTCTATAATTGTTTATTCGTGAAAACGTCAAAATTTGTTAAACTACGGAATTTCATACATTTGTTTGGATTAAAAAAACCGATTTATTCTGCTAATGGATGACGTATTTCATCAGACACGTTAAACCTATCTAAAATTATGTGGTGCTTAAAATTGACACTATGTTTGTACTTACAATTCAAATCTAATCAAATATCCAAACCAAGCTTTGTTACACTCATCTTTTTCCATCCCTTAGCAAGCATCTTAGATACAGCTTGTATTTATAAAACAGTTCAAAATCGTTTGTTTTTTACACTCTTGCATCAAGGTAGTGTATTCATAAAGTTGCAAGTTGCTGAGTGAATATAGAAGCATATCTGAAAAAATCTTTCTTCTCGAATCATAAATAAGGGTAATGGAAAAGAGCAGGGCACTTCCCTTAAAGCTCTAGTTTTGCCAAATAAAATCGACCCAGTACTCTTTAGTCCCGAAAAATACTTACGATAGATACAAAAATTTTAGAGTCTTGCGAAAACAAGGCACAACTGTCCAATAAGACAGGCCTATTTGTCCCAAAACATAAAAGTCGAGGCAAAAAAAAGATCGAAAAGTTAAAAATGATATGACTGATGGAAAATTTCAGTTGAAGTTGAAGTTGAAGACAAAGATATGGACCTGAAATGCGTTGGAAGATGTTCAAGCACCAAAATGGCGTGTTTCAATTGTGTCAAGTTCTTACTCCAAAGGCAATTAAATATCTCACCAAATAGTTCTCTAACAAAAGAACTAACTACTAGTTAGTCAAATTTTAAAAATATAGAAACGACATATGGCAGTTTTAAACAATTTTTTATGTATTATAATTCAATACAAAATACACAAAACAATGCAAAATGATTTCATCAATTTTAATGTCTAAAGTGCTAGGGAAACTCGAAATAACAGTGGCCAACCTTACTGAAGTATTATCAAGTACAGTTTATAAATAAACATGCTAAAATATAATTCTGTTAAACATAAGGATATCTTTCGTAATTGAAAACGCCATATCGCAAAAATAAAAAAAATTGTGGAATATACGTAGGTACATACATAATTTTATATTTTTTCTATCTGTTCGGTTTAAAATCGTCTCTTGTTTAAGCAGTATTATTAACATTATATTAAAGGGATAATGGTGGTTTATGTCTGTCCAGACTATTTCTGCTCATAGTTGTCTACTATCAAACGAGTTCAGCATTTCTATTTCTTATCTGTAATGTTTATGTGAAAATTTTTTGCGTCATTTGTTACTCTGGTTCATAAACCAGAATTCCTAGTAAAGCCCTGTAAATTCAGACTCAATTCTGAGTGGCCTCTCAGTGCCCGTTACCGACCCCATAATCACGAGAACCTACTAAATGCAACTCCTTTAACTAATGTATTATATGACTTCCTACTGTAGATTATCAGGAATAAAAACGATAAGAAGTTTAACAAAGCAGGAAAAAACGCATTACTAATAAAATAATTACTGCAATAAGGTGCAAAAATTTAAAATATTCCAGATATCTGGCTCATCAATTAATGATCATAATAATAAGTGTTTTAAAATCAGCAGAGAAGTCTACGAGTGCCTGAATTTTATTTAATTGCTGGTAAAAATGCTATGAAAGCTTTATCGTTTTATAAGCTGGTGGTCAGTTGTTTCAGTCCTGTTCTAAGAAACACTGATAAAACAAATAGAAATAAATAAAGCTGGATAATTTGGTCTCAAATGTAATTATACTTGGAATTACCGACAAAATATTCTTTCTATCTTCTTTCTTCGGCCGTTTCCTTTCCATTGGATGTAGGCCCCTCTCATATTTGTCCATTTGTTTCTGTTTTGCGCAACATCATCAGATGGAGACCATAGGGACCATAAGAAGAACGAAGCTCCCAACAGCGCCTATGATGAAATAAAGAAAGTTGCGGGACTCAACTGGTATTAAGTTGTAGAAAACTGACAAAATTAAAATTACTATACATTATAATGCGTTTGAGAAACTTTTAATAAGATTTAGCATAGTCGTCTTCTTTATGTTCCATCTCCGCTACGGAGTTTGGCAATCATCCTAGCAATTTGCACTTTTGAAACTGCTGCTCTACAGAGTTGATTGGAGCTACAGTTATACCATTCTCTAAGATTGCGCAGCCACGACATCCTTCTTCTTCCCACACTACGTTTGCCCTTGATTTTCCCTGCATGATAAGTTGCAACAGATAATAATGTTCCCCCCGCATCACGTGTCCCAAATATTGAAGTTTGCGCCGTTTAATTTCATCCAATATTTCCGTTTCCTGTTTATTCACTCTGTTTAAGACATCCGTATTCCTTATTTTTTCGACCCATGAGATTCTCAGAATTCTCCTATATCTCTAATGCTTCTAATTTTTTCATAAGATGTTTGTTCAATGTCCATGCTTCCATTCCATATAAAAGTGTGGAGTGAACATAACATTTTACTATTCGTAGTTTAAGTGTTAGGGAGAGGTCTTTGCTGCATAGGACATTTCTCATATTTAAGAATACATTTCTTGCTTGTTCTATCCTAGAGGTTATTTCGCTGGTATTATCATTTTTATCGTTGACTATAGTGGCTAAATATCTGTATTTCTTTACTCTTTCAATTTGCTTTCCTTGAATATTTAAGTTAACGTTATAGTAGTTTCTTTTAGATATAATCATGAATTTTGTTTTCTTTGTGTTTAGGCTTAGTCCCATTTCATCACTAACCACCGCGATTCTTCGCATTACTCTTTCCAGGTCTTCGAGGGATTCTGTGATTATGATGGTATCATCCGCATATCTGATGTTATTGATTGCAATTCCATTAACTCCCACGCTCGCCGTTTCATTTTCTAATACTTCGTTTATTACATGTTCTGAATAGAAGTTAAATAGAACTGGTGATAGGATGCACCCTTGTCTGACCCCTCGTTTGATCTCGATTTCTTCTGATGTTCGGTTTTCTATACGTATTGTCACTTTTTGATTGTAGTAAAGATTGGCAATAATTCTGAGGTCTCTTGTATCTATATTCTTATTTTTCAGCAATTTCATTAGGATGTCATGTTTTGCTTTGTCAAATGCTTTATTGTAATCTATAAAGCAGACAAAGACGTCTTGGTTCATGACAAGACACCGCTAGATTAATATATTATATGCCATAAGTGCTTCTCTCGTTCCCAGTCCCTTCCTAAACCCGAATTGTGTGTTCCCTATGTGCTCCTCTAGTTTTCTATATAATCTGTGGTGGATAATTTTAAGAAATACTTTTAGTGTGTGACACATAAGGCTAATTGTCCTATACTCGTTGCAGTGTCGGGCGTTATTCTTTTTTGGAATCGCTACAAATGTGGAGATCAACCATTCATCCGGAATAATGCCAGTTGTGTATATACTGTTGAATAATTCTTGTAGCGTATTAATATGTTCTTCCCTTTGTCTTTCACCCGATTGTCTTGAAATAGTTTTTCTATATACTCCTTCCAAAATTTTATTTTTCTCTCAACATCTGCTATTATTTTCCCATTTTCGTCTAATAAATACATGGTTTCCTGTTTTCTTGTAAGTCTTGTTGCTTCCCTTATCTTTTATGAAGATTATGTGCGTCGTGATCTTTTCTAGTTTTTCGATCTCTTCGCATTTTTGTAAACCAAGCTTCCTTGGCCTGTCGAATTTTATAGCGAATTTCTTTTTGTGTGTTTTGTATTCGTTCTTATTGTTTTTGTTATGTCTTCGTTTGTCCATAAGTGCCAAGATTTCTTCTGTCATCCATCCCTTATTTTTATTTCTTTTCTTTTCTGTAAATGTTTTTCTGTTGGTGTTACTAAAGAAGATTTGAATGACAGCCAATTTAGGTTGATATCATCTGGAGAAGTTCTTCTGCTTTTCAAATTCCTATCGATATCCTTTTCACTTTTTCCTTGTACGCCTCATTTTCTAGGCACTTATAGTCAATACGAGTATGAACTGATGTTGCTGGCAATTTTTTAAGCCGAACTTCCATTTTTGCAATTATAGGATTATGATTTGAGTTCACTGCGCCTGGGTATGTCTTTATTGATTTTATACTATTTTTGTATCTGTTGTCAATTAGTAGATAATCTATCTGGTTAAGGACAATTTTTTCCTTATTGTCTTGAGGTGATACCCAAGTATATCTTCTTGGCGGTAATTTGTATAAAGTATTGGTAATCACCATTTCATGCTCTTGACAGAACTGAATAAGTCGGTGGCTTCTTTCATTTCGTTCCCCTAAGGCATAATCTCCAACAACGTTTTGCACCCTGCCTGTTCCAACCTTGGCGTTAAAGTCGCCTAATAGAACTGTAATATCTCTACTTTTTGTCTGCTTAATGGCATCGTCGATTTCTTCATAGAATATTTCTATTTTTTCGTCCTCTTTGTCCGCCGTGGGTGCAAAATTAAATTTAGTTTCCTGTGTTCTAATTTTATCTGTAATAGCATCACACGTTCAGAGAACGGAATAAAGTTCATGACTGAGTTGGACAAGTGTTTCCTTAGCATGATTGCCACTCCGTGTCTGTGCTGATTGTCCTTACTACCTGAGTAGTAAATTATATGTTGGCTACCAATTTGACATCTTCCTTCCTTTGTCCATCTTGTTTCACTGATGCCCAGAACATCTATATCCATTCTGTTCATCTCTTGCGCTACATTGTGGGCTTTACCTGGTTCGTACATACTGGTTACATTCCACGTTCCGATTTTAAGGATGTTATTTTTTCTTCTCTTGTTTATGTTGTTTAACTTGTTAGCTTCATTCAAAACTGTCTCCTCCGGAGATCCGATTGGGAGACTATTAACTCCGGAAAATTTCGATTTGAACTTTGCCATGATGATTGTACTAGGGAAATCCTTGTGGATCTTTAATGCAGTGGTTTCCCCTTGCCTTCTGCATTCCCCTGCCATTGCCCTGTTTGGTTCTTCTGCCTTTAGGGGCGATTTCTCTCCCCTGGGACAAGAGAGTGCCCTAACCTCAGTTACTCATCCGCTCTTGTCAGACCGTTGGCTGCTGAGGGAGACCGCTTATACCGGCGTTATCGGTGCCATTGTTGTTGCTAGTTTTGGTCCGCCCCGAGTATTTTATTTCCCCAGTACCCGCTATATCTAGCAGGCGTTCCCCTATCCGCCACCTGGGGAGGCGCTCAGTTGGGGATCTAGCAACTCCGCTGAGCATAGTCGTAAGTCAAACTAAATTGTTGATATATCGTTTGTTCATCCGACGTTCGAAAAGGCATGAAGGATTAGAGGAGAAGAAGAAGAAGATATATAGACTTTTAAAATATTTGTGAACAAACGCTTTGGATTTAATAAATTTGCTGAATTGTAACTAAATAGTTTTAGGATCAATAACAATAAACTTAATATATGGTTTTGTAGTATTCTATTTTACTATAGCACACGTTTGCATACACATTGTGTTAACAGAAAACCTTTAATTATATAAAATATATGCATATTCGTGTTGTGGTTATCCCAGCTACCTATCGTATAAATTGATATCTTATTTTACCAAATTTATTTCATACATTATAAATTAAAATAAATATAATATGCACAGCCTTAAAATAGTATGGGATTCATTGAAAGCAGTTCTATAATAAACACAAACTTTTTCAAAACATTTCTTACTGCCAATGTACTAGAAACGTAAAGGATACCACCCGGTAATTCATCTTTTTAGCTAAAATTTAAACAATCGTGTACTGTGAACATAAATGATTTAAACTTGTATATTATAACTTAAATTGTTTTACTTTTCTTAAAGATGTATGCGTAACCATTAAAAGTTGATTGTGGGGCATGAACATAATAAATTATCATGCATAAACGATAAAAATTCGACAAAATGTTTGAAAAATTCTTTAGTATAAAATCATATGGAAATTTTTCATTAATATGCAGACTGCCCTGACTTTTAGTAATTATTCAGATCTATATGATATGTAATTTCTTTGAGTGGGTCAGCTAACTAGAGTTTGAACTTTAATAAATCACTGCGGAGTATCACGTATCTTTAGATTTTAGTGTTTTTTAAGAATCTCGCTGGATGACAGTCATACATTTTACTTAGCTATCCCCATATATTAGAAGATTTCATAAAAGCTTATTTTCATCTTTAAATTTGAACTGATTATCCTTTTTATTTTTTATTTATTATTATCTGTTATTTATTATCAATTCGCCTTCTTCCTCTCCCCAAGAGGAACTATGAACCATAAATGAAAATTGGACTTGGCGTACTCTACTTCACTATTGATAAAATTAAAAATAAAAATTTAAGGGTTACATTTTTTGATAAAAATTATGCTAAGTTGCAAAAATTACGTAACTGTTGACTGAGGATACCTTAAAGTTTACACATAGTGGGAACCGTTGGCTATCGTCTCGAATTATTAAGCTTGATAACATCCTTTGATTTTAATTGTTATAAGATGCGAAATGGCCAATTTCTTTATTACGTATGGCAACTACTGAAGAATTATCACTCTTCTGTGCAGTAAAATTTTGTTCGAACGTGTAGCTTGATATTTGGTTGTTTTTTTTCCTAGGTTCTGTTGCAGTAACTTTAAACTATTTCGTAAACTATGGGAGTAACAGTTACTTGAGCGAATAAAGCCACAATTTTATTTCTAGTCCTAAAATTTTGCTTGTTCAAAATAGAACCCATCTTGTTAATGATGCCTCTGATTCGTTGACGTTCATTTTTACATAATTGAGATGGTCGTGGGTGCTGAAGTTTTGTTTTTGTTAATATTCTTGTTGATGTGGGACAAGGATTTGTGAAATATCTATTTTGCATTGAGACAGTGAGAGCGAATACATAAGAGCTTTGACTTCTGAGTTCACCGGCTTTACTCCTACGCAAGATGTAGTTTTACCATTATTATTTTTTTTTTATTAAAGACGATATGGGCCAAATGCGGTTTCTAATTTTCAATGCACTGTTAAAATCCTTTTCTAAAGTTCTTCATTACTATTTTCGTAATGTGTTGAGAAATACGAGGACTGCCAATTAAATTTGTAAAAAAAATGGTTACAATTAGAATATTATGTGGTACATAATCCTCTTTAAAATAGTTTCCACCTAATTCAATGCATTTTCTCCATTATGAAAATCAGATTTTGAAATCATTTTCTGCAGAACTGGTTGAGGCACATTTTACAATTACTTTCACTTTTTCTTGTGATTCCTTAGTAATGATCCCTTATAGTTTTTTTTTGGTCTTTGAAAATAGAAAAGTCATAGGAGCAAAATCGGACAAATAAAGCTGTAATAATTCGTTGTACATTTTGTATACCACTCGCACACGTACTTTGTGCATTTGTAAATTTCCATTAATTACCTTTTATGCTCTACACTTAAAAGTTAAAGAAGAATAGATTATATATATATATATATATATATATATATATATATATATATATATATATATAAAACAGGTCTAGTAAAAGGAAATCCATTATTTATCTAATAGATAGCTTTAATAAATTGTATCTCGCGCTCTAAATGTTCAATCGGTTTACACTAGATGAAGTTAGAAAACTGACCTTATTTGACAGTTTTGTAAATGGTTGACTCAGTTTTGTTTGAGCTCACGTCAAAGATGTACACCAGCAAAGAGAAAATACGCTATATTTTACAGTTTTTCTTCGATAAAGGTGAAAACGAAAGCCAGGCGGTTGTCAAAGATGCACCACGCTCTGGAAGGTCAATTGTCGAAAATGTGGATAAAATCATGAAAATGGCCAAGTCCAACCGTCATATAAGCACTGTTTCTATTGCCCAGGAGCTAAATATTGCACAAAAAACCATTTGGAACCATTTGGAAAAGACTGGATACAAAAATAAACTGGACGTGTTGGTGCCACACGAGTTAACCCAAAAAAACCTCATGGACCAAATCTCCATCTGCGAATCGCAACAAAGTCGACCTATTTCTGAAACGGATAGTTACTGGCGATGAAAAATGGATCACTTACGACAACGTCAAGCGACAAAGGTCGTGGTCGAAGTACGGTGAGCCGGCGCAAACGGTGGCTAAGCCAGGATTGACGGCCAGGAAAGTTTTGCTGTGCGTTTAGTGGGATTAGCAAGGAATCATATACTATGAGCTACTCCCCTACGGCAAAACTCTTAATTTGAACCTATACTGTAAACAATTGAACCGTCTGAAGAAAGCAATCGCCCAGAAGCGGCCAACTTTGGCCACTAGGACAGGAATTGTGTTTCATCAAGACAAAGCCAGGCCACACTCATCGATAGCGACTCGCCAGAAGCTCCCAGAGCTTGGTTGGGAGGTTCTTATGCATGCATCTTATAGTCCGGACTTGGTACTAAGTGATTACCACCTGTTCCTGTCCATGGCAAACTATTTTATTGGTGAAAAATTTTTTGCCAATAGAGACAAAGGCTTCTATGAGAGAGTCATAATGAAATTACCTTCAAAATGAAAAGAAATTATTGAACAAAACGGCGCATATTTGACCTAATCGGTTCATTATAAGTATGTTAAATAAAACCTTCAACTTTATGCAAAAATAATGGATTTCTTTTTACCTTTTATGATGTTTCTCTGTTTATTCCTAAATCTTCCTCTATAAATCTAGTTGAGATGTGACGATCTTTCACTAGAAAATGCGACATCTACGGATTTCTGTTCTTCTTTGAATTTTTTGGGCATTTGTAAAGTGCAGTAGGCTTCACGATAAGATTCTTCTAACGGTTCATTTAATAGCTACACAATTTACGAACCGCCTTTCTTTAATTTTACCAAAACTTTTATCGCACCCTTAAAAGAAAGATTGTTAACTAAGTGATTCTAAGTTAGTCTAGTATTCGAAATAAATATTATTAACGAATTGTATTCCATGAAATGTTCATTACCGCTGTTTTCAAATTATCATAATGAGCTTAAAAAATATTCTACGAACATAATTATTAGTCCTTGTGTGCCCAATATCATAAAGCAGGGTTTTAGGCAATTGTTTGTAAACTTCAGCCTTGAGAGAACTTTATAGAAACAAGTTACAAGGCGCGAGATCCGATGAGCAGGCTAGCCAAGCGACGTCACCATGTTAGAAGATTAGACATTTAGTAACTTGTGTGAGTATCTAGGCGTATATTTGGACCGACGAATGACGCGGAAGAAGCATATCTGCATGAAGAGAAAGCAGTTTGGTGTCAAAATACAGAAAATATACTCACTCCAAAGAAGAAAGTCGCAGTTATTTACAGAAAATAAATTTATATTATGCAAGACTATTATCTAACCGATTTAGGCATATAATATACAACTCTGGGACACAGCCCCATAGATGTTTGAAGACGATTTCAATTAAAAGTATTAAGGTCTATGGTAAATAGTTCTTAGTTTGTTTCAAATTATGTTATCCAATGAGACTTAAGTATCCCATCAGTTACCGAAGAAGTTTAAAAATGCAGTGTTTGCTGCCGTGATCAACTCAGGACCCATCCCAGTGTGCTAGTGGTATACCAATTAAAAAATGAGGATGATCAACCTAGACTTACCAAAGCGCTTCGAGTAATTACGTACCAATATATATTATTATTAGGTTATTAGGTCAATATAAATTTAGTTTTGTTAGTAGAAATATTCAAATATTAACATTATTTTAGTAATTTTGTACTACCAGCTCCAAAAACTTTAATATTGTAGCACGTTTCTTAAAATAAATTCGTTGGAACCCAACTTTTCTTATTTTTTTATCTAAGAAGTTTAATTTTCTGCATTAAAAATTTTACTTTTTATTTGATACTTTAAGAAAAAGTTGGGCTATATTACAAGTGAGAGAGGCGGCGTAACTCAATTAAACTTCTAGGTACACTTTCTATATCCGATCGCGTCTAACGAGGTGAACTGTGTTTGACTTGCTCATTGTTCTAAAGTTAGACCTAATTCCATTAGCTGAATTAACTAGGGTAGGTTTTTACGATAACCGAGTTAGATTTTTTGAATGAATTAGCACGACAGTTTGGTTCTTATACCGAGGACGTAGGTTAGATAAATATTAAAGAACAGACGCGAGTTGCAGGGATATGAAATCGATAAGCATTAGGTATTCATTCCACGACGATAATTTGAAAAACACTCGCTGTAGGTTTGTCATTGGATGGGCAACGACGTGGAAAAATTTACTTAATATGAGAGTAGGCTAAAATTGGAGAAGCCGAGCAAGGATGTTTTTCTGCTATTCGGTTATATCACGAAATTGGAAAAAAGGAATCTAAACTTTGAGGACGAAAACAGACTTATTTATTATTTGCAGTGGTGCCATAATAATTCGTTTTTTTTCTAAAAGTAATTATAGTACACAAGGTTATATTGCAAACAATAATTTATTCTGAACGCTAAAACACTAAAACAGCTTTCAGTTTAAATAATTAATGTATTAATATAAATAGCATTTCACAGAAAGTTAAGTTTAAAAATGTTATCAAAAAGTTATTTTTATTTAGTTTTAAGATACAAATATTAATAACTATATTTAAATAAAAAATACAACCATGTTTAAATTTAATAATAAATAATGATATAAACTGGATATAAATCTTGTATACTCAACTATTTTGAACATACTACTCTTTTTTGGTTTTATTATTGTAATGGTAAAAACACGGTGAGAAAGTACTGATATCTCTTACAAAAATTTCTTGCATACGTTTAAGCTATAATATTACCTACAAATTCTGCTGCTATATTTTAGGTTAACAAACTTCTAGCGCTGTGTTTTATGCCACAATTAGATTTTACACGCAAATACTTTGATTGATTTCCGTATTGTGTGAAACATAATAATTTCCTATTGTACAATTATATATTGTAAACAAAAGTGAACTTTAAGATATCAAAATTTTACCAAAAATAGTTACATTCGGTTATTTTACGAGAAAAATATTTATATTTTTTGGTGTTGTATTACGATATTTATTATTCGATAAGCAAAATTACATACTGTCTTTTTAAAATGTTATTACTCATACGCTAGAGGTAATTAAAAACTCAGTTACACAGTAAATAATTTTATTTCATCCAATGTAAGCAAACTACTAAATTATTTCAAAAACATAAGTACAAATAGCTAAGAAAACAAAATACAACGGATACCAAAAACACCCTTATGGCGGGGCCCCCAAGAGATAGTTACTCATTTGCTGTAAGTCTAATTTTCCACATCACCTTATCTAATTTACTCAATTTTTAGAATGTAGCTAAGGAATATAGGTGTTAATATGGTAATACAGCAGATACAAAAAAATCAGAAACAGTTTAGGGCCACTCCACACCCTGCGATATTGCTCATTCACGAATTTAGTCAAGAGGTTGGCGATATACGTTGACGATATCTTTTTTATCTACCCTGAAAGACAAGATACGGTTTTCCAATTCATTTTTTAGCTAAACAAACCTTATACCAATACCAAGTTTAGACTAGAAGTAGAACAAAATAATTTTGTGCACTTTCTGAAAACTTTTAAAACACAATTTTTTCATACACAATTTTTAGCAAACTGTTTACACGAAACCCATACTAATCGCTATTTAAATCACCCCGTTTAAATTCACTCAGTTGCAAAATTTGTTATAAACAAATCGCTCGAACTTTCGAACACTAAAAACCGACAAACTAAAACAAAACCATTTCCACGTTGCTACGCACCAACTCTAACATGAGGCGATGTAGCAAGCACCGCACTTTAGACGGCCTCGTTATTATCCCTTGTTCGAAATGAGCGTAGGTACTCAATTATTTTCAGTGATTGCCGCCCCCAGATACCTGAGCCCTATGAATGAACGTTGGTCTGTCGATACTGTACTCATATTTCATTCAAAGCTTATTGAAATAAAACTTCTAGTTCTGTAATTTTATCCTGTACTCCTTATCGTTTTTTATTTATTTAACCTAATAAATAAAAAGAAAATTTTGCTTTACCCTACATTTTAAAAATACATGTTTAGCAAAATATGTTAATATCCTACAGGTTTATTTATTGATAATTCATATATTTACATTCTACTAAGTATTTGAGTAATGAGTAAATGATTTGGTATTATAACATTAGTGGGGACCCAGCCAGTGCTGGGACTCCAGAAACTTATACTAAATAACCTTTTGTAGCCAATGATGCTTCAGTCTTCTGGTTGCTGGGGTGTAGGCGAGCTACTGATCTAATTCATTTTGATGATTAACTAATTTTTTATTATATGCACGTGATAATCTCTACATTTCTTTAGCTACATAAGTATGTTTAGGTCTTTCTCTAAAGTATATTGGTATAAAAAGCCTTGGTACAGCCCCAGAACCAAATTACATAAGTCCAGATGGATTTTAGTATCGCTTTGTACAGGAGCAACTTGTTGGATAACGAGAATTGGGAGTATCTGCCGATTAACCATTCCTGTTGTTTTGTTTTGAGGTCAGGTTGTTGCGTTTGGCCTTAGTATGTGTTCTCCATGTAAGTTTGTAGTTAAGATGCAACCCGAGGTATTTAATTTGGTCCTCATTGGTATTGGTGTGTTGTTGATTGTTGTGGGTTAACATACTAGGCGTTTGTAAAAGTTACCTACGTTGATTTATCATGATTAACAGTTATTCTTCACTAAGAAGGTCTAGATGTCTTTGTAATTAGTGCGCTGCTGATTCTGCATTATAATTGACTGCCAAGATAGTCGTATCATCGGCGAATGTTGCTATTAAGGTGTTCATTAAAACTGGAGAGTCCGAAGTTAATTTGGCAATAGCTTGATACAGAATGGTTTAGTTTGACTTGAAACATCCGTTCACTCTAAGTAGTGTTGACTAGAAAAGTGTCGTTTTAGTTAAGAAGCCTCAAATGACACCTTATCGAAGGACTATTATATGTCCAAAACGCCACTGCACAAACTCTTGTGTCTCAAAACTTTCCATGATTTTGGTAACTATGCAATTACTTTGTCAAACTGTTGGATGGCTTTCTCGAAACCCAAAAGAAAGAATATCATTTAGGTATACTTTTATGGATTCGCTTAAGGAGCAATTTCTCAAATGTTTTGGACATAATGGGGAGAAGGCTTATTGGTCTATAAAATGAGGTTTGTAAAGGAGGTTTTTGAAGTTTAGCTAGCATAATAACGTGACTAAAGTTCTATTGTAACGGATAATACCATAGTCCTAATATCCTGTTATATATGGTAGTTAATAGAACTACTGATTTTCTGGGAAGATTTTAATATTTTCTACTATGAGATCGTAACTTGTTTTTTTTTACTAGTATTAATTAGATTTATTTGGTTATGGTCTTCAATTGATGAAACCGCCTTCAGATGAAGTAAAAGTTGGCAGAAAGCGTCATGAAATGCTTCATTACTGGAAACATCATCATTGGGTTGGAATGGTAGAGCTGTAAAAACGTTTTGTGTATAGCAAATGTGTTTGCTTTTCTTGTATCAAATCTAGCCCAACTACCATCTAGTTTCCTAATTGGGGGGATTGCTTTAGTTGGTTGTTTTAGATTTTTTGTGTTCTACAACAATTGATAATTAGGCGAAAGCTTGGTAATGTATTGCTTAAAGGTTTCGTTTCTCACATCCCTTAATGTTGCATGTAACTGATGGGTAAGCCGATTATATGCAGTTTTATTTTACACATTTCTGCTTCTTTGCTATGTCTGCCAAGCTCTCGGGCGTGGTAATTTCGGGTACAACAGATGTTGGAGTTGGTGTGGGCTTAGATGCAGTGTCGTGTATCAAGATTGCAAAATACTGAACTTCTTTATGTAGGTCATGCTTGGTTTTAATTCGAATATTAAGATTAATCTTCTGTTTTGAATTGGGTTCGAAATTCAACCCATTCAATGGATTTTAAACAAGGTCTTCAAGGAGTATCCTTATAGATAAGAATTTTGCTTGCTGTAATAACTACTGGCTAGTGAAACCTAAAGGGTAAAGGAATAGAATAGTCATTTTGTTGAAAAATTTCTTATAAAACGTTTAAGTATGAAAAATAGAATTTAATGGTACTTTTATGTGAGCTTAAAATAAATTAGGCATTGCCAGATCGTTTGAGTACGGCCTTTCGACATATTTCTTACAAATTTTAAAAACAAAAAAGTTTGATAAATTAGTTTCTGCAGTAAAAATAAACCTGCAAAGCTTACAACGTATAGCGAAGTGGCGAAGCAGTCTCCCAAATTTGAGAACCCTTTGACCAATCAGTTTCAAAATAACTGAAAGTTTTGATCACCTGTCGATTGGTGAAAATGAATTTGAAATTCTCAGCCGTTCTCGAGTTTTTGTCGGACGGACTAAGGACGGATGGACAACAGAATTTAGTAAGTGATACCTTGGCTGGCCACTAATAATTGTATAGTTTTAGACAGTTTGTGCATTTACATTTTTATAAAAATTTGTAAAAAGGTAGGTTAATATGTTCCAACCTTTGCAATCGACAAAAAATATAAGTATTGTTTGAGATATTTTTCGAACATAATGTTCAATTACTGAATTCTATATGTCTGTAATGTTGTTTTCTGTCTGTCGGTCAAAATAATGGATTTTTAAAATTTTAAAATGGATTCTTATTTGAAATTTTACGCTGATTTCAAAATCGAAATCAAAAGTTTCTATCTCGAATAGTTTTCGAGATATTGACTAGAATTTGGAAAATTTCGACTTCGATTTTAAATGTAATTATAGGAAATTTTACGCTGAATTCGAAAATGAAGAATTCTGTCGAATAATATTCAGATATTCGATTTCGAATTTTCCGAAATTCGAAATCGAAATAAAATTTAAGTTGTTCTGGGATATGTATTCCAACCTTTGCAATGCGACAATAAATAGTTTTGAATATGTATACTGCTATTCAATTTGTTATTTCTTACTTTGATTTTTTTATTCTTCCTCTACTTTTTTTTAAACTTTAACTATATTTCATATGTTAAGCATAATGCCCTTACAAACTCATTCGTTTTCTCTTGATATTAAAAACGTTTGTTTTGAAATTCATACAAAAATAAGTTGCTTACAACTAACCGATTAATAATGTGTTCTTATCTGACCCTTGTGTGCATTTTAGACCCTCATAATCTTTTTTCGTATTTTAGCAGTTAACAAATGTATTTTATAGATAGATCAGCCTTAGATTTTAAGTGTTAGGAACACAATTATCATGGCATGGAAAATTCCGCTGGAATAACAACAATGTATTGCAATAAAAAATATTTAAACGACAATCAGTGTAACGACCGACGTTAGTAAATTTAATTTCAATCAGCTACTAACATTGATTTAGTGCAAGTTTTTAATCCAAAAATAAATATTAATTTTAAAATTCTTTATTTAACTACAAAAAATAGTGATGTTGCAGAATTTCTGTAGCTATTTTTAAGAATTTTAAAGAAACAGAATAGTTAATATTTAATTTTTTCCATATTATCGTCTATTTTCTTAAAATAAATAAAGAAATGTGGATATGCCTTCTTTTCCTTGGTTTCATTCATTCATTAGACTGTTTACCTTTGAGTTTACATCTTAACCCATATTGTTCTTTCTTCATATAAGGTTTTGGAACAAGCCAAAACTTAACATGCTCTAATTATCCCACTTATTATCTAATGTCAAGGTAATTTATGTTTGCGTGGATTTATATCACCAAAAATATTTTGAAATTAAATTATTCGGAATTCACATATATGCCCCAAAACTACCATACAAAAGATCACAAAAGATGAATTTTTTACACTTCGATTTTGCGTTGTAATTCTCTTTATAATCAGCAAGTGTCATCTTATATAAAGATATTTATAGTGTGGCTACGCAGTTGAGACCCTTGAATGCGATGTGAACGGATCCGGGTTCCATGTTGGACTCAAGTTCCTAGTCCCCTTAGTGACTATAGATAGAGATAGCACTACACGTTCTATGTGAATGTCTAGCTATCAACGTTCACAGATTCAAGCGCCTTGGGGCTCAATATGTTGAATAAAATGAAATAGTTATTGTACCTAATAACTCTATTCGAAACTTTTTTAACTATACGAGTCTAATGGAATAAATTGCTTTAGGTAAAATGACATCCAAAATGAATAACAATAATAGTTGTATTTAAAAAAAAATCAAAAGAATGGAAAACGTCCCTAGATATGTGCTAAAATCTTAAGTGTCTTTATGACCGTGTTACTCATACGTGTCCTCATACGTGTACTATCCATAAATTGCACTTTTAATCTCCCAAAATCGTGATAAATATGCATTGTATTTACTTATTGTATTAATTTGCAGCGCCGCCAATTCCATCTCAGCATAGCGAAAGGCAATCGATTTAAACAGCACTCTAGTCTCAATTGAAAAACAGCAGCAAAAGCATTTCCACGCTTCTAGACAGGAAACTGGATCTGGTAAAGATGTGGGCAATTTTTACGTTGTCGGGGGAAGCTTCTCTCGGTCTAAAAGACAGTTTTGGCATACAAAGATTAGAATAATGAGCGCACAAATTTTACAGAAAAAATGTGATTGTGCAGTTAGTATCTAATCACTTTAATTGCTTTTTGTAATACTTAATGGGAATTAGAACTGATTAACGTCAAAGTCTGTTACATTTTTCATTTAACTCAGTTTAGTGCTTAGAATTTTTTAATTTGCCTATTTATAATATTTGGACACTACTGTATGTAGGTATATTATAGGCATTAAGTTGGTTGCAGTTGCGAGTGGTCTTACCTTGAACAACTGCAATTTTGAGCTCCTTATTTGAGTAATGAAATCAGATAGACGAAGTCATGGGTTGGGCTTTCAGTTTTGACAGTAATTTGTCCACACGTGGACGACGGACCGTTTAGACTCTGAAATAGTATTTGACTACATTTCGAGCTATTGAGAAAATGTTGTTCCGAACAAGTGGACACTTTTAACTCTGATACGATAGCGTTGACATCGACTATTACAAAAGCAGATTTTTCTGCTTCCTTCAAATCTTCCTTTTTTGACCTCCATCCTTATAATATACTATAAACTTGTTTGGTTTCACATGCGTTGTATACTTTTTGATATTGGCCCATACTTTAGTAATAACATGCGTATTATTATTTGTTTTGTTAGTCTTTTCTTCTTGGTCATTCTGAATAAAATATTTGGTATGTCTATTATCTAAGTCATAATTTATTCTACTTCATCATATTTTACCTTCTACACAAGAAATCCAAAGCATTTGTAAGCAAATGGGAAGACGGCTACTTAATATATATTAATGTAGTTATGCAGATTTAGCAGTAGCAGAAAGTAATGCTGAGTTAAACCTTTATTACCATTTAATTGTCTAGTAAGTAGCAAAGATTAATAATTGCAACGGATAATATTTTGATGTTACATTAAACTCTTTGTTTGCTAAGTTGTAAAATTAAATTTGAAGGCATTAAATGCTGTAACTTTAATGTGTGCAGTTTTCTGTCACTGTTTATACATGTATGACAAAAAGTCCAAACACGCTATTGTAAAACCAGAGATCGATGAAGATTACAAGAATATCTGTCCAGTTTTAGCATTAATCACATCTTACATTTTAATATATATATTTGTCTTCCATTCCCCCATGAGAGCTGTAGCGAATATCCAGCTACTGAAAATGGGCGATTTGGTCTGCCGCGCAATCTTTATTCCAATTCTTCTCAATAAGGGCTTTGTAAAGATCAGCCCTATTTAAACCGCGGTAGAATAGCTGCATAACAAAACAATTATTCTGTTGCTACAAGAAAGGTCATTTGTTAGAGTCAAGAATAGTAAGATACATCTCAGTGTTTAACCCTCCGACTGCAGGAACTAAGGGATTCAGAACCGGTAAAAACAGCTCGAAACCATGATGTCGTTGTTACCAAACTTGATTTTGCGAAAACAATGCAGATAAAAACCGCTCTCCTGACATCCACCAATCCGTCAATCTGAGTATCAGATCATGTAGTGAGATTCATCACTCTACAGAACTTGTTTTCACTATTCCACAGCCCAATGGCGGTGAGCTTTACTTCATTGCAAACAACGATCGGTATCGACTGTGTTTGTGTTGGTCTTGTAAGCGGCCGCACGTCCGTAATAGCCCAATTTTTTCAGTTATAAAAGTTGCAAATCATGACTGATCGCTTCTACCGACGACATTCGATTATTCATCGTTACCTTTTCAGAATTCGACGGCTACGATCATAATCCTTAAGTTTATGTGGCTTATAACTCTATTTTGAGACTTTCGTTTTATAAGAACACCATTCACACCTGCGGTAAACAATGAACAAACCTATTATCTTTAACTACAATTAAAAAACCTAAAATTTGGTACTAAATTATTTCGAGGTTCATTTGCATTAATGGTTTATGCCATTATTTAAGACTCCAAAACTTTTTTTAAAATAAAATAAAATTGAATAATAATACGAAATGTGTCACATGTCCGACTCAAAATCCACGTTCATTACGTTACTTGATTCTATTTACTTTGATACTTAAGCTTTTTTGTTCGTTTTTAAATAAAACTTTAATTTTGCAGAAAAAAGCTGAGAACTTATTTATACACCTATACCTTACAATACAAGCCATATTAAAAGTCATTCGAACTATTATCTAATCTAGTAGCTATTCTTTAGCTTACTTGCATTAGTTGAATTAGTACTGTCAATCTAATAAATCAAATACATTATTTCAAAAGCATTATAGATATAAAAATACTACAAAAATGTCAAATTCAAAATCAGTTTACTAAAAAATTCTTTGATCTTGTTCTCTTACTAAATTAAAACGACAATCACAAAGATAAATATAAGTACCATTAAACTTTTAAATTGATCTATAAGGCAAAAAAGTAAAAAAACTTTATAATTTCGCGCAACTTCTCGGTCAGATCAACTTTTAGTAATAAACTTGCAGCGCGTTTTTCTTGTTTGTTTATGAAGCACCTGAAGCGTCACGGCTCCTCGTATTAATTAAACGATCAATCATTCGGACGCTTCGGCAGCAGCGCTGCATTTTAACGCTACAGCGAGCGGCGCAAGTGTTTGAAAATAGCTCTTTAATGCACTCAGCCCTTTAAACGAGCTTAAAAATTGATTATCTGCAAATTGGCCGACAATGTGAGTTTTTAGTACACTACACGGCCGAAATTGGGTTCAGCCGTGCTTGCCGCAAGCCTCGGTCGCCGTTTATCGACAGCCTGCAGCCCTAAAACTCGATTAAGTCGAACGAGGGCATATCGGAAAATTAAGCACACGCGCTTTCATTAGTCTCTCACTCCGGGTGCCGTCTGCAATAAATTTAATTTCCTAGGACATGGATGATTGCAATTTAGCAGCCTGCATTCCTGCAAAGCGGTGCAATTTCCGCCTCGTTGACAACTCCAAATCAAAAAACATTCAAATCTCTTTCTTATTTATTATTATTTGTAATGAGATGCCGTCTTACAAAAAATTACGTAGCGGAAGAAATAGATAAGATTACAAAAAATTGTCGTTCTAGACCAGCGACAAGAGGCTGTTACTAAATGAACCATAGTCTTCATCTCAATTTATCTTTTCTGTTATATCGACCCCAAACGCTTAGCAAAGTGTGTGAGGAGGGGTGACCTTTTCCGCGACACGAAAATGTTGGAGGTAAAAGTATTTCTAATTCATCAGCACTATGGTCGCAAATTTGTCAGCTTTTTAGAGCCTCCGGAGATAAACCATTATTCGAGATTGTACCAAATCTATAACTGCCAAAAAAAAGTTACATTTTAAATTTTACCTTGATTAACGCACGTTACCCCCTTATTTCCGAACAGCAAAGTTTGCTTGCTTAACATCCTCATAACCAGTCCAAAGTTGTAAAGCAATAAGTTTAGCTTTGGAATTAGCGTGGCACCCCGGAGAATTCAGTTACGTAACGGCCGTGTAGAAAATAAGTGGTCTTAAGGGAAACATAGGTTCGAGAACCGAATTCGCTGAAATATATTATTCTGCGCCCTTTTCACCTTCCCCGAGACCTTTCGTTACGGGCAAATAGCTACGGCTGAATTTAATAAAAATATTTTCGCCTTTAGTTATGTCCTACTCTTTAGAAGCTTAGCTTTGGTTTGTGTAACTGAAACTAAAAATAAAATAAACGGGGGGCATTTTTTAAATTACAACACATGTTAAAATGGGTTCAATAAAAAATTAAAAGCAAAGAGTTTAAGAATTAACACCGATCAAAAAAATATCGAAAGTTCAATTTAAGGTTGCTTTTTTCAAACTCTCCTTAGAATTCCACCCTAAGAACTAGCAACAAAAGCTCTTTATAAATTGAAATTGACCAATGTTTTATTCAAAAAAATAACCACTACCTCTCAATATACAAGTAAAATAATTTACTGTTCTAAACAAATAGAATTACCAAAGCATAAAATTTTAAAAAACATAAGAAATGTGGCCATAAAAAGTATTATTTATATTAAATACATTATAAGCAAGCCCGATATAGACCAAAATGTAACGGCTTAAATGAAACAAAAAGTTTTGATGCACAAATATAATATATCAAAAGTTTCAAAAATATTTAAATGTTTTTATCCAAAAAGTTTAGGACAAAATGGTTTATGTTGTATTTATAAGCCTTTAATCGTAGTAGGATGCATGCCGTGAGCCTATAAATACGTTTACATTCTGAAATATTACACACCAATGTTGTGGCCTCTTATAGGGGATTATATAACTTGTGGGGATTATAATTTATAATTCAACTAAAAAAATAATTTTGCTGTTTAAAAAAGAATTATATTCTTAACTATATAGCATCAGTTGTCGAACTAACACCTATTTTGAGATAAATAAAGTAAACTAATTCTAGTTGGTTAGTAGTTCATAATCATGTTTGATTACAGACCGAATAAGGTGATGCTCATGTTTATTAGTAGAACCATGTGATTTGCCTTTGAGTACACAGTTTGATAGGGTTATAATAATTATTTAGTTTCCCATTAAATTGTTACAACATAAAAGCATCTATTTTTCTGTAGGCATATATATTTGAGAATATTAAAAGCAAAAGCATTGCACTGTGGAAATAGAAGAATTACGAAAGAACAATCCAAATTTTTAAGATACTGTGATTTAGTGGTTAATAATGCACTTCCGACCTAGAAAAACCAAGAAAGATTAAACAAATATGAATCATAGGTAAAACTATCAGTAGAGAAATATTTATTGGTCAATGTGGTTTCAAGTAGACTTATTCTATTCATCTCAACATTAAACCAAACTAGCTAACCTTATTATAGGATGTTTGGGATGAATATAATATATATAACCCCAAAAATAGCAAAAGATATTATGCTTTAAAGTCTAAACACTGGAATAAATATATTTGCGGACATTAATATAGTGGAGATAAATGCTTTCTTTGTATTGTTACTTTTAACGAGAACAGAGAGAAACTTGGCATATTCTAGTAAGAGAATTGTTCTTTGACAAGTGTTCTACCTTAATATATAAAGTGTAATATTTTTAAATTATTTTGCAAATAAAATATTTCTCAGATTTTACAAGAGAAGAGTGGAGGTGACAAATTCGGTTCATATGTCACGAGTGGGGACTATTTTTTCTGCAAGACCGAAAATTTATGATTCCAGAAGAATGTTTTAGCAGCAAGCAATGCTGTCAGTTAGAAAACATCGCAGTCTTATTTAGTAGATGTTAAATGAATTGGTAAAATATGGCATGAAGAGTTGTTTAGGATATGGGGCTATGAGGTATGTCAGTCGCAATGGAGCGTATTACCTGTGTTCGTAGTTATTACAAAACCAATTCTGTCACGGAAGTGTAGCGTATTGGCTTAAATGAAGAAATTTGAAGAAACTGGTAACATACTAGACGTGGAGCATGGAGCTCCACAAACAGTGCGGACGCCAGAGAACCTGCAGACAGTGAGAAAAGCTGTTTAGCGCTCCAGAAATCATGCATTTTAGGCATTAGTAGAAGAAATTTAAATCGAATGCTAGAAGAGTAAAATTTCACCCTTACAAACTGCAGGTTGTGCAACAAATTAACGAAAGAGACAAGGATGCAACACTTGCTTTCTGTACCACCATGAGGGCTTTGTTACGAAAAAACTCAGGCATACTGAATAATTTGCTAATGACCGACGAAACACATTTTCATATTTCTGGATGGGTAAGCAAACAGAACATGCGATACCGGTCATCAGTGGACCCTAAGAAATTGCATGAAAAGCCCTTGCACTCTCCTAAAGTGATGGTTTGGTGTGTAGTTGGTGCTTTTAGAATTGTAAGCCCGTATTCTTTGAAAATGACAACGAACAAACAGTGACCGTTGATTCAGAACGTTATGAGACTATGTTGGAATGCCTTGTTGAACAAAAGTTACGACAGCTTGGCATTGGCCCTAAAAACCTACATTTTCAGCAGGATGGAGCGACAGACCACACCGCGCGAAACAGTATGGTTGTAGTTTGTAAAATGTTTGCAACTGTTATCTTTCGTTTTGGCGAAATCGCCCGACCTCGGAGTACCAGATTTTTCCTTGTGACGATTCCCGAAGTTCCAGAGGCATATCAAAGAATGCTAAAAAACGTAAATTATAAAATTTAAAACTGTAAGACAACATTGCTAAGGGTATTATAGAAGTTTTGGATAAAAGTAATTTTAATACATCACCTGAAGAGATAGATGCAGCGTGTAAGGTTAAGATTGATCGCATAAACACCTTCCAACACAAGAAGTGCAAAACAGCTGCCCCCAAAAAGTAAAGTATTGTCAAGATATGTATTATATAACATAATAAAAAAAGTAGTCGGAATAAATACATGCAGCAGTTGTGGTAATTCTATTATTCACATATATCGATTTCTAAAGTTCATTTTGTGCATTAGCGTACACCAAAGCAGTTATACATCTTAGGAATAAAAGAGTCTTTAAAAACAAACTATAAATAAATATTTAATACAAATTTCAATTTAATGCACGTACTGTAATGTTTATTAAAATATTGGATAATATTCTAGTAAACATAAAAAATAATAAACTTATATAAACTAAATATTAAATAGTATTTATAATAAATAAAAACAACAAAAAACAGTAGTAAAAGGCTATAAAGAACGTGTTTGCAACTTATAATTATTTGCATTACATATAGAAGTGCAAAACAAACAAAAAAAATTAAGCACTATGATACACAAAGTATATGGTGATAAGGCATTATCGAGTGGCCGTGCCTTTAAATGGCATAAAAGGTTTTAAGGGGATTCTAGAGGATTCTAGTCAGCCACCGTTCTACCTCACATACCGTTGCAAGCAAATGTGTAACGTATGAAGCAGTCACTACAAGAATACCGTCGTGTTATAGACGCATTTATCTATACATTTAAACAGAAAATCAACAAAGGAAAAAACCGATCTAAAGGAAAGGCCGATCCAGTTAAAAATGTGTACGTTCCCACCTTGCAAAAGCACCTTTTGGCGGGCAACCCCTAGTGACATTAGAAAAGCTGAAATTTAATAGGAACACTTCACCAAATTTTACGCAACGATTTCAAAACACAGAAACTGCAAAATAGGACCTTACGCACTAACAAAGAAACAAAAAAATCTAGCGAATAAGTGCTGCTAGACTATTGAATTGATTCTATGTTTTTTACTAAACATTATTATCGGAGATACAAGATAGTGCTACTAGTATAATCCTCAAAGTGCTAAATTGTCTAATAGTGAGGCCATGGTTTATCAAACACCAAAAAAGTAAAACGACAACCTTTGAAAAGAAAACAACGTTAAATTCTCTAGCGTAAAGAACAAATAGCAAACCAAAACTTTACATTGACGTGCTGTTTAAATTTGTTGGCATCTGGCTAGAGTTTCTTTTATTGTACTGCAATATAAGGCCTCATAAAGGGTGTCCCAGAATTAACGCAAGATATAAAATTGCCGCCATTTATGCAATAAAGTGTTGACAACCCTAAAACAAAAACAAATCGGCATATGACAGTTTAGGGTTAATAAAAATGGAGCGTTACACGATAGAACAACGTGTCGTCATTACTGAAAAATATTTCAAAAGTAATGAAAGCTTGGCGACCGCTGTTCGAAAATTTCATACAAAATATGGTCGGAATAGTGTTTTAATTTCGTCAACTGTGAAGAGATTAATTGAAAAATTCCGAGAGACAGTATCCGTTGGGACGTCAAACACACTGGTCGTCCAAAAACAAGCCGTTCAAATGTCAACATCGAAGCAGTGCGTGAGAGTGTCGGTGAAAATCCAGGAACCTCAATTCGGCGTCGTGGTCAAGAATTGCAAATTTCAAGAAGCTCTCTACAGCGTATACTCACTAAAGATCTGTGTCTCCATGCTTACAAAATTCAATTAACACAGCAACTTAAGCCTAATGACCATGCACAGCGAAGAGAGTTTGTTGAATGGATTATTGAGCATCAACAAATGGATGCTGATTTTTCGAGCAAAATCATCCTAAGCGACGAAGCACATTTTCACCTTGATGGGTTTGTTAATAGCCAAAATTGCCGCTTTTGGGGTTCTGAGAACCCACATGTAATTGTAGAAAAACAAATGCATCCACGTGTCACTGTTTGGTGTGGATTTTGGACTGGATGCATAATTGGTCCATACTTTTTTGAAAAAAAAGTGTATCATAACTTTTTTGGGTTCCCCCCAATTCGTTTCCAGTACCCTAATGAAAACGGATTTGTTTGTTTAGAGTACTTTTATAGCATACATATATTATAAAAACTACAAATTTAACAGATTTTGAACAAATGTAATAACATTGTGCTAGACTAGCTGCGGGACCATTCAAAAGCCACAGTTTTGACTAAAATAGTTAATACTGTAAACGGTTTGGATAAGATTAAAAGCAATCTGATGTTCATAAAGTCAGCTACCAACTATCTGCATACAAATGTGTCATTATTGAATAGTAAATAGATAAATACGTAAATCAACTAGGGACGGAAATAGACTCTGATATTTACTAAGCGCCTTGTGAATTTCGTCATAGCGGGTATAATCTTAGAAAAACAACATGCTTCCGAAAATATTCAAGTGGATAAATAAAACGGCCAATACCAAAAGTTAAGTTAAAACGTAATCGAAGTACTTTGAACAGCCAGCGCAACTTTGTACAGGTTCAGTTAAATGTCATTCAAATTCCCATTACTATTTAGGCCTGTTCATAACCATATGACACTTTTGGACTTATTTGCGGCATCTGTGGGGGGAGGGGGAGGATAGATACATATAGTGACTGTTGTAATAAGAATGTAAGCAGTCGGTTTCTGTTTGCTATCGTCCTCACTATTGTAATGACGTAACGCAATCTTAGTAACATCTAGGTAATTGATTTAGCTGACAAAGTACTAAATTGAAGGATTTGTTTGGTTGAGAAGATTTAGATGTTAACAAAAAGTGATGGTTGAGCAACAAAGACTTCTGCGAAGCCTGTACCAGGCTCGCCGTTACAGCCGACTTTAGTACACCAATGAGGTTTTTTAAATGATCTCCGTATAACAAACATACTGCCATATTATTAAGAACCATAACGTTTAAGAATTATAAAGTGTTTTCTTGTTAAAACAAAGTGTTCTGCGCTGTTGCGATTAGTACACGGTCGGCCAGCTGTCTTACGCTGTCTATATCTCTTATTTCTTATCTGGGCTTCAGTCACATCTCTCAGCTACAAACGCAAACGGGTTAAATCTGACAACAAGGCATTACGAAGTGCCTAGTCTCCTTTACACGACTGCTCTAATAAATCCATTGCCAATTCGCAGTCATTTACAATTACGGACTTCTCGCCCTACCCACAAGAATATCAGCTCTCTTATTCATTTTTGATATGTCTCAATATCTGTCTGACAACATAAAATATATTAAATAGTTTTGTTAATCCGTAATGCATTAGCAACTTAGCAAAAAAAAAATCGTAAAGAGAAAGAAGCTATAGATCCAGGCCTCCCTCCGTACACTTCTAAATAAAATCAGTAAAACAATTCTGGCTTATCCGGTTGACCGAACGGTTCAGCTTTGGCTGGAACAAAAGCAAAATTTTTTATTTTAATCCGAAGGGTTAATTCGTGTAAACCAAAGCTGCAGGGAACGAGGATAATGCTTGCTCATATGACTAGTACGCCCATGAGTTTATATCTTGCTAATTTTTTACTAGTTATTTTACAAGTTGTTTGACAACTAATGAAGCTTGCCCTATTGTAATTAAAAAGTCTTAAAAAGGTTTTCGAGAATTGTGATTATTCTGTTAAGAATTACCACTAATTTAAATAATAATAATATATAGCGCTTTTAGGTGATCACAATGTAAATAAAAAGGAACTATAAATTGGTTAATATTAGTTTTTTATCAGACATTGAAAAATTAAGAACTTTAGTTGGTCGATGTAAGCCGTGTAATTAGAAGTAATGAACGAATATGTAGAACAAATTTTAATTTGCATAATGTACGCGAGCCTTTGTGCCAACATAATTGCATACTACCTTAATTAGCTTCCATATTTCAGTCGACTTTAAATTTTAACCCCCATTGTGCTCATTTGTTGCTAAACTTCGCAATTCTCTGCCAGTGCACAATGAAACATTGTGCCCAAAACGTCCGTTACCTTCGCTGCTATTGTGCATTTCAGCCGATTTGTAGCCCATTCAAAGTACTGCAGCAGAAATCGCTCTTGCGGCTTCGAATAAACCTAGCTCGACGCACAAAGGCGGACTTCCGGGACAACCTTGATACATTAACGCACAAAGGGGCAGCGCCGCTGGAACTTCGGGTCTCCATTATTAATAGACGTCCATTACCGTAATCTTCATTTACATGTAGGAGGCGCAATCGATTGTAATGAGTTTAAAAGTCGTGTTTGTAGGGCGCCTTGTTCCCTGGAGATAGTCGCGCTGATGCACGCGTTCGATAAAACGACTCGCGTTAATTTGGGGTTTTAGCTGTAAAGATAATTTTTTGTACTTCAACGCTGTGTTTTTCTGTTACCTAGCGGCTACATTTTCACCCTGAGTAAAAGTTTCATAAAATATATGTTCGAATGTTCCTAATATGCTCGTTCAAAAGTGTAGATTATTTTTGTTATTTTGAGTGTCATTGTTGTTAAAATTGTCAGAATTGTTCGCATACAAAGTAAGAAAACCCAAATTTCCTGAGCCCTTTAAAATAACCCCATAGAGAGCTATCAGCAGATTTGGGGGAATATTTGCAAAGCCTCGCCAAATGGGGTGACGGGCGCCGCCGCGATTTTTAGGCGCCCACGAAAGCCGCGCTCTTAATATTTGACGACTTCTGTAAACGCAAGTGCTTGTTTGAATAACTTATGAGATTGAGGTAATTTAGTTGTAGGTTTCGTTTGACATCAGCGGGATGTGAGGAGCCGTGGGGTCGAATGAAAACGAGCAGGTGACGCTATTGATCCGATAGGCTCCATGAAATATTTACTACATGGTAACCGAGACAGGGTAACTAAGATTTGTAAAACAGTTTTATCAATAATGCAGGGCTAATTTTGAAACACCGTAAATACGTAGCTTTTTAGGGCTCATACAGCCGAAAAGTAACTCAAAATTGAATATAGGTAAATATTAATCTCAAAAACAAGAATTGTGTCTTGTATTATAATACAAAAATTGAACAAGAGTTTTCTAAGCGATAGATATGAAGATTCGACTAAAAAATGTAAACATAAAATAGAAAATCAGGCATCGCGGTATTAAAAATTTTGCTTCGACACCAATTCGAAAGTGTTAAAATCCTTTCTTAAAAAGGTTTTATAAATTATTTAAATTATCAACAAGAGGCATCCACTACACAAAATTTTAGGGACATAAAGGATTTGTTTTAAAAACGTATATGTCTTCAGCAAGAAACACAAATATAAATAAAAAAAAGGATTACGATGACCAAAAACTAAGAAAAGGAGGAATAGAAGAAGCAACTGGAAAAATTAAAGTAGAAAAGGCAGGTGGAAAGGGCAACATAAACCCTGAAATGATAAAATAGATAAAAGAAGAAGGAAAGAGATAGTTTTGAGAGATGTGTGATAAAACACAATACGAAAATATTGGTAACATAAGCTACAAAAAAAGTCAAATAGACTGCAAAAATTATAGAGCAATATGTTTTGTCCTAAAAATATTTTAAAATATGCATCAGAGTTTTCAAGAAAAAAATAATATAAAATTACAGATTTACACTTAGAAGACGAGCAAGCAGCGTACCGAGTAAGAAGACAAACTAAGTACGACCTTTATTTTAACAATATTATAGAAAGAGAAACAGAGAAAAAGGAAGAGCTATAACTTAACATTTATATATTTACAATCAGCTTTCAGTAAAGCACAATGAAAAAAGATCTGGAAACTTTTAGATCTGCAAGGAGTAGGTACCTACTGAATTAATATATGTAGTAAAAAATATATAAAAAATAAGATAGGTAAAATACAAATAGACTGAGAAATATCTGAAGAATTTGAAATATATAAAATATAGTAGAATAAAAAATTTTCAGTCTATAAAAGTAGAAAGTTTATTGTACACAAGAATTTACGAACAAAAGTACAAAAACTCTTTAATATATAGATGTCAAAATTCAACCACTAATAATAAAACTAAATATAAACTCAAAGCATGCTAATGATACTCAACATCAATAAAGGAAATTATATAAGAAATGTAATAGTATCTAAAAATCAATAAAAAGGTGACAGAACCCGAATACTATATTAAAAAGTAATGAAAAAAAAAAGGAAAATTTTAAATTAGACAAAAGCGACTATAAACATGTTTTGTGATAGATAAAATGATAAGGAAAAAGGGAAATATAAATTAAATATTTGAAAATAGTGTACAACCCCATACCTTTACTTACAGTTATATGTTTATAAAAATGAGTCTTGGATACTTTTCGAAAACACACAAAAATACTATATAAATGAAATACTTAAGAATGATAAGTAAAAAGCAAAATTAGACTATATAAGAAACGAAAAAAATTAGAAATAGAAAGAACAAGAACTAGTAACCATTTACAATGGATAGAACCTGTTAAAAAAGTAATTAAAGCTAAAGAAACAAGAAAAGAAGAAAATAGAAAGCATGAAAGACATGAATAGAAAGAATAACAGAAATAAAAGGAAAAGAGAATACCGATAGAACAAATGACAAAATGAGCTACAAACAGATTAGAATGGAAGAAATGAATCCACAGATAAAAGTCAAAGAAAACAAATGAATAACATATATGCAGTTTAAATGTGTTAAAATCAGATTAAATTTTATTATGTCAATTTTCAAAGTAACTGTTAAATAAATGTATCGTTTAACTTAAAATTTAAATTGATATATTAAACTAGACTTATCCGTAAAGTAGTACGTTTCTCGCAGATTTAATTCAAGAAATCCAACCGTCCTTTATATTATTGCTGCTCTACAATTCCAAAAGTTTTAGTTCCGCTTTAAAATATTACCTGATTATTTATGCGTCCAGACAAAATGGTCTTTGAGAAAAAGTTTTGATATAACGGTGCAAAGTTTGCTGATGTCAATTAATCCAGATAAACAGCAAATTTTGAACTTTTTAAAATTCTTTAGTAAGCAGATGTACACTGATTACTACAAATTTAGTAGAGATTTTTTTAATTTGAGGGATTCCAATGGTCACTAGTCATGTAAGATACTATAGCATTAAAGGTTCAAATTGTTCACAAACGTGTTGAAGCAGCAATATGGTAATATTATCGTGTCCTTTATGTGAACACTAGAGGTCACAAGCTCTATTTTAAAAACGTCTGGTATAGAATACAAACAACCCATAAAATATTGTAGTTTCTAAGAGAATAAGATATTTATACTTCTATTCAAATCAAAACTTAACGAAATGGTGTAAAAACCATCAGATGCAACTTTCGACTTCGGTGAATACTACGATTACAAAGAATGTCGAAAAAAAGTTTGACCTCGCCGTTGACCCCTTGATATTTGACCGATTTGGATTAAAATCAATGCCATACTGACCTAAGATGTATGTATACTAAGTATCAAGTTAATCCGTTGATTAGAACGGAAGTTATAGTGTTTACAGACACACAGACAGGATGTTAAAACCATTAACTTTCTATAGCATTCCGCAGTTGAAAGTTAATAACCAAATGAAATGGTACATAAGTCGAGTGTCTCAAAAGAAAAGTTCTCAGTCGCATGTGAAGAAAATGGGTAAAGGCCTTCACAATAGTTGATTTTGTTATTTTTCTACGTACTCATCATTTAAATATAAACAATTACTATAATGGTATACAATTATTTTCTAGACCATAAATGAAAACTCGGTATATTGTGTACGAGAAAAACACTTTGAGCTTTAGTTTGTCGTTTTATTGAACTGAAGACCGTCTGAACGTTATATGTAATATGAAGAACACAAAAAGTGTGGTAATACAGTCTGTTCAAAAGATTGGACGAAGTTCTTTATTTTTCAAACTGAATATCGGCGTATGCTATCGTAGATGAGAAAAACGCCCTAGTTTCCGATGAGTAACAACCCGGAGATTTTTCAGAATTTGTCAGTCCAAACCTATCGTCGTACTTTGCGTATTACCAAATTAAAAGATCAAGTGTGGGATAGGCGCTACGTCATACACTTCCTTTACTCCCAAAGGCTCAAATTGAGGCGAGTTTCTCATTTACACAACGCAGTAAAAATCGCAAGCTGCGCCAAAACACTTTTTTAATTCTATAATAATTCGATTGACTATTGCTCCACTACAAGTGTATTGTATTGTTACGTGTACACACTTCACTAATGGTCAAATGTCTGAAGACGTCTAAAAGCGCACCTACTTGTCGTCAACATTTGTTTGTCCTTACATAAACTATTTTCTCCAACACCTTACCATTATATGCAGGACCATACTCAAAACATGTAGCATGAACTTCATAAGCAGATTTATTATAGGCACTTAGGAAGCGAATAACAAGCACACAATTTACTAGATCTGTACGTTCCTAATGGTAACTCCATTTTTTACTGATAAAACATATTGCTCGATGTGTTTAATTTACATTAAAACTTATAATGTAGTAACAGAAATTATAACTGCATACATTTTGCAATTTTTCTGTCATTATGTAAATAAGTAAAGAAGAAAAACTATAAAAATTTACTTTTCACGTAACCCTTTTAATATTTTACAATCATCAAGAAAAATAAATCAAAGAAGGACATGTTCTTTATTATTATTTTATTATTTTCTATGACATATAAGACAGAATTCTAATACACTTTTGGTTTTTATATTTTAAAATTCTTTCTAGCACATTCTATATACTCGTTGAACGAACTCATCTACGTTTCCTTAGGAATCAACGTTTGTTCGTCATCCCCAGCCATTAGAACGTTCTTGTTGCTAGAAAAGTGTCTATTAGCCTGTTCCTTGTACCACAAAAATCAAGCCAGGCTGGCACCTGTTACATCTCTGTTCATATAATGTCTCATTTTCAAATTTGTATTATGTAATACCACAAAACGCGTCATATTATTTGCTCGTCGATTAAGGTATAGGGTGCCCGAAGGGAACAAAACATTTCTCACTTAAAAGTAACGTTTAACGGTATGAGTTGCCATGCACACTCTTTTATTTGGCGACAGATCACATGTCTGTTGGATTTGAACATCTTCCTGGCAGTAGCGTGACAGAAGAGAATGATCGTCTTCAGAGCGCCTTCCAGATTAAAATTATCTATCGGGAACTTTCCGTACCACCTCATATGGCCTACGATCATAAGAATCATCATACAGAAACTAGTTGCTCTTTAGCATAACATTTCCTAATATTCCGTTTTTAGCTAAGTGATGTGGCGAGCTTTCTTTACCGACACAGTTCAAGAGCAGTTAACGCCCAGATGTCGCTCTGTTGGCTTCAGTGCGACCATCTCTTGAGTTATATTGCAAAACTTTTACTTTTATAGTACGCTATGTAACATACATGAGGTAAATATATAGCATATTCTATAAAATAAGAGAAAAACCTTTAACCGACATATTTTCCTCTCAGATAAAGTTAAAAACTAATGAAAATATTTAGCTAACTGGCTGTATCAAATGTATTTCTTGGTAATATAGAATCTAAGTAGAACTCTCTTTTGATTATATTATATGCTGTGACCTTATTCGTAGGTTTGAGCGTTATCAACTATAAGAACACGTGATATAAATTAACAAAATAATATAATAATAGTTATTACAATATTTAATTAACAACAATATAGTGCATAAAAAACGAAAATGTCAACTCATAGGCCATATCCTATGAGACAAAGGCATGCTAAACAAAATCAAAGGACAAATAGAAGAAAGAAACCAGAAAGGACGACCACGGTTGAAATATATCAAACAAATAATAAGTGATGCAAGAACCTACAAGGAACTCAATAACACAAGATCGACGTAAATGGAAAATTGTAGCAAACTAGTCAAAAAAATGAAAACAAAAAAGAGTGAATAAAAACCGGTTGAACACGCGCTTGAAAGAAACGCGTAATAGGCGCTGGTTACAGAAAAATAAAATGTGTTCGAAGAAATAATAGAGAAAAGGCAAACAAAGCTACACTGACCACTTATTTTTATCAAAACTAGAGTTTACTATTCCTAACTTTAACTTAACGTTAAGAATTAGTTTAACATCGTTGGCGGGGTAGAAAGGGGAGTTGGGCGGGCGCGCAGCGCTGGCTTCAGTGACCACCTGGTGCAGGCGGCTGAACAAGCGATCGGGCGACAATGCTGGTGGTCCGGCAGCGTAGACGTCGGGGACTAAGTCAGCGGCAGGGCAGGGAAGAAACGCTTTCCTCGGTTTTTCTCGCCTCCAGGCACAGGTTTTCTTTAACGGTACCTCCTAGTTCCCCACAAGCGAACCCCATGATAGAAAAAAGCTAGGATACACACCTGCTGCTTGCGTTCTTTACCGGTGAATGGAAAGATATGAAGCGACCCGTAGAAAGCCTTTTTCTTTGGTAGCCCTAATTATTTTAGGCTCAAAGGCAGCAGACAAAAGGACGGCTTTGTCAAAAGCACATCCAGGGTGTAAGCGGGTTGAACGAAAATGCAGTTTTACAGCGGACTGGTAAATCCAGTACATACCGGGTGGACGAGTCGATGCGGAATCGAATACTTGAATGCAAAAGCAGTTTTACAGAGGATGGTAAATTCCTTACAAAGCGGAGCAAGGAACGTGTCAGCCATTGCGACTGTTCCGATGTGATACCGCAGGTGCAAGCTGGCCGCAGGTCAAACATTTTACACCTGAATTTAAAAGTTCTCGTACCCGATAATGTATGGATTTTTAAACACCAGTTCGGGTACAGCCCCAATTTAAATTAAAATGGAAAAGGCACGATTCGATCGCAACAGTGGTAAACGTTCTAAGCGAATCTTTTTTTCTGTAGTACTAATATTTTCTATATAAATAAATGTAGATAGTAATTTCACATCTGCTCACAAACTATAGATATAATTTTTGAAACAAAAGCTTTACAAATATTGTTTAATATCCATAAAGAACACACCAAAATAGAAACAAAATTTAAATAAGACACGTGAAGTACATCTGGATCATTTTTAAAGCAAAATGGTGAAACGAGAAGGATAAATAAGGAAATAAAATATTTTCCATGTATATATATATTATTTTTATTTAATCACCTCCCTCAAAAGTATCGCACACTTCATTTACTAAAATACCCTATCTAAATGGATTTTGTCTTTAAAGTTAAGCAAATTATTTTAGTTATTTCAATTAATTCACATATTTTTACAATTCCTTGAGTTAGATCCATTAAACCTATTGTCTGCCCTATCAAAATTTTCAATAAATTTTAAGTGATTAAAATCACTTGCTAGTGAATTCAATATTACATGATATCATTTGGTGTATGGGCGTATCGGTGCCCAAGTACATACAAAATTTTAACAATATATTCGGAAATAATTCTTTGGAATTTTTAGTCCTGAAACACTCAAATTAAAGGTTATACTGTGAGTGTGAAATACGAATTGCGACTTGAATTATATCCTAATCCCTCGCTGCCAGCCTTTTGGACAATAGCCAGAAATAGAATCGGCGGAGACGCTGCGATTCCTCACAAAGCAAGCGAGTTGAAATACTATCCCTACTTACAACAAAGTCCATTCATACGTTATGCTTTAGCAATTTTTAATAAACATTCGACATTACAACATTTTCCAATTGCCCTCAAGCAAACCGCGTATAAAATAAAATGTAACTTGCAACTCATATCAGCGTAGAAATGTTATTAATTTCAAACATTACAACATAAAATTTCAATATTGTTGCGTTAATTAACACACTATTATTTCTAGAAATTGTAATTAGGGAGACCGCAACAGGAGTATTAATTATAAATTGAAGCAAATAACAACAGCAATTTTTAACGGCCGGTTACCACGCTGACCTTCGGGTAAAAATAAATTTCTGGTCATAATCAATACCTTTATCGCCCAAAATACTTTCTACGAACTCCCAAAATAAAAATAAGTGCAAGCATTTCTTTAAGGCCCGTCTGCTTCGTACTAATAAGTTTATAAACAAATTTACATGACAAAACTTGCATTTGTTAATTTAGACAGTACTTAGTTGTATCATAAATGTATGTTGTAAACATAAGACGTTAATTACTCTTTAATCAGTGGTATTAACTAGTATATTTATAGAAAAAAAAACAACAATGCATCAAACCGGCTATCCTGTCATGAAATATAAACTGTCAAAACGTAACAGACAATTAAAGCTAAATAGACTATTGGAATGAAAACGTGATCGATGGATTCAAAATTACGTTAAAGCTCATTTTGATTATAAAAGTGTTGCTCAAATGCGTAACCGCTAATCATGATTTATATTTTTCATATTTTCTTGCTAACACAACTCATTAGTACTATAACATCATAATTAAAGATAACGTTTTTTATGATTTTCTGAAGTACTGTTATTGTATGAGTTGAAACATTAATTAATAGTAAGCATTTATTTGGGAATTAACTGAATTAGACTTTGTAGCTTCTTTTAGAAATTAATAGCTATTTTTTAATGAAATTTTACTTGAACATTTTGGACAGCCTCAACAGGATTCTGAATAACTAAATATAAAAATATAGAAACCCTTTATAGACATGGTGTACCTCATTTGTTGACTATGGTAGCTACATAACCTTCGTAGTCACCGAAGTTTATTATGAAATCATAAAACAGCATCATAAGATACAAAAAATATTTTAATCCTTTAATAGTATGTTACTTAACTTCTTATAAGAAACTTGAAGCATTTGAAACTGGCTATACCAACATAATTTAAAAATCTCGTAGACAGATCATATCATTAATCAAACTGTTCTCGAAAAAATGAGTAAAGAAAAAACTACTAAAGATAATAACGCGTAAACTCAAATATCTAAGACACATTATGAGAAATGGATAGCGATACGAGCTCCTTCAGGAAAAACTAGAAGGAAAGAGGCCCTGGAAGAAGAAGAATATCGTGGCTGAAGAACTTAAGAACGTAGTTTAATACAACAGAGGTCGGGCTCTTCAGAGCTAAGGTGGACAATGTACGAATTGCCGTAACGATCGCCAACATCCGGAAACGGATTGGTACCATAAGAAGATAAAATAGTTTTTGTGTCTTAGCAAATTTTAAATTGCAACTAATCTTTGATATTAAAGCAGTCAAAGAATACAAAATGGAAGCTTTAAAAAGTTCTGTGTGTTGCGAAACTATTAAAATAACTCACATAAACTGGAACAAGAGAATACAAGGTCCATCCCAAAAGAAATGAGCCTTATTTTTTTTCGGACGCGAGTGTACATTCCGGCGTGCTCTGACGCTTGGGGCAGGTGGTGGGGGGTCTTAGCTTCCATACGCGGTCGGTGCAAGTCGGCTCTGAGCTCTCGGAGCGGCAGGACGGGTGTTTCCGTGAATGTCTATTTTCAATTTTCGACACGGCGCGATGGATTCAAAAATCGATCAACGCTACGCAATTAAATTCTGCTTCAAACTCGGCAAGAATGCTACCGAAACGTTTGGAATGCTTCAGGAGGCCTTCAAGGATGATTGTTTATCGTACTCGCAAGTTAAAAAGTGGCACAAAGCATTTAAGGAGGGCCGGGAAGAGGTGGCCGACGAACCTCGGTCTGGACGACCGTCAACCTCCCGAACCGACGAGAACGTGCAGCGAGTGCGCGATTTTTGAACGCCGATCGTCGGTTCAGTGTTTATCAAGTAGCAGATGCCTAAACATTCCGAAATCGACAGTACATCGAGTCATTTCCGAGGATTTATCGATGCGGAAGGTGTGCGCCAAACTTGTGCCGCGGGTGTTGACTGACGAACAAAAACAGCTCCGGGTGGTTCGGTGTGAAGAACTCTTGCAAATGCTCGGATGAGCAAATCCAGGACCAAGACAATGCTCGTCGCCTTCTTCGACGCCAGAGGATTGTGCACTACGAGTTCGTACAACCCGGACGCACAGTGAATGCCGCCTTCTACCTGGAAGTCCTCAAAGACTCAAAGAAAGGTCACAAGTAAGCGGAGCGCGATCAAAAACGACTGGGTTGCACCACGACAACGCGCCGAGCCACACCGCGTTCATCGTGACCAAGTACCTGGCGGATTCAACTCGGCGTGGTTCCCCAGCCTCCTACAGCCCGGACTTGTCTCCCCGGACTTCTTTTGTTTCCGCGGTTGAAAAGAGTGCTAAAGGGCAAGCACTGGGACTCGGTTGAGGACATCAAGAGAATGTCACAGCAGCCCTCAAGGACATCCCTAAGGAGGCCTACCAGGAAGCCTTCCGGACTTGGAAGACCCGTCTCCAAAAGTGCATTGATGCAGAAGGATCCTATTTTGAAGAATTTTGAGGTGTTGTAGCGATCTGCTCAATAAAACTATTTTTTTTTTGAAAAAGGCTCATTTCTTTTGGGATGGACCCTGTAGTTCTGTTTAGACATTATAAAATAAAAAAATTATGTCCGTCAAACTATCAAAAAATATAAAATGCCTAAATCCATAGTCAGAAACATTAGCAAAAAGCCTAGTAGTGATGGTGAACACAGTAGAACAAAAAATTACAAAAGTGGCAAGAAGGTTCCTGATACATACACAAAGAACACAAAAACTTTTTTTAATTATTACTGGCAAAAGTAAAAAAGTCTCAAACATTTGTGCAAACACTTAAAGCCAAAAACAGGATTACAGACTTTCAAGCTTCAAACTATACCAGACAGTGATGCAAAATAAAATTTCATAAAAAATCCTGCTCCAGAAAGCTTTTAAGAACAAGTTGACGTCATTTGGATGTGTTGTTGTACAATAAAACATATTACTTCAAAAATTGCTAATCAGAATTGTATATAGCACCAGGGCGTTAAAATGCTTCCATGATTGTACACGTAAATTGAAGGCAAATTTTCCAGTAGAATTTCTTGTTTGGCAAGTAATATACAAGTGTCACCTACAGAGCACTTTTTTCACCGCTTATAAAACTATAAATGCGTTTATGTACCGTAAGGAGTGTCATTCCAAAAAATGCCACACCAATCCACTATTTTGCCCAGAGCTAACGAAGTGTTATTACTCGAATGGCACAATTTAGAAGTATCTTGATAGATAGCCTGAAACATAGATATTGAAGAATACTAAGCGACTGTTAAGGAAATTTGAAAAAGACTGCTAAAGTGACTGTAACCATTTGTCATTTCCAACAGCAGGAGCTTCACAAATCTCGAAAGAATGAAAAGTCGCCGGTCAAAACTTATATATTTTGTAATAACTAGGCGATAGTATTAATTTAGTTGTATAACTACGTGAGCCTTGGGAAGCAAACGACAGACCTGAGCCAATCAATTTCATAAATAATTCGCATATAAAACAACTAAACATAAATGTGTTAAAAATGGTACGGCACTTTATTTCAACTGTAAAGTATGTGAAAAATATATAATCATAAAAATATTCTGCATTAAGATAGGTTTTAACAAATACTATAATAAAGTATCAGACTAAAATAAATAGTAAGCGAAAGTTGGTTATTCAAAGTAGTAATGCAAATTCAACCAAAAAGGATAAACTAAGTGCTACTAAATAATACATCTGCGAACACATTAGTGTAACCTGAATTATAACATGCTTTAGAAATATCCTTTTTCGTTTTCTTAAAAGAAGCTATTAACACGTAGAATTGTCAAAGCCGATCTTCCAAAACTTTCAAGATGAAAAAAAAAGGAGTGGTAAGAAAAGCTGTGGCTGAAACGGCACAGGTGACGGAAAAAACAGAAAAAAAACATTAAATCTATTTGCCTAGTGTGGGGGGGTTGCACAAAGGCGTTGCCAAAAAGATATCCTTGTTAACTCCAATTAACAAATCATCAGCAGAATTGGGCAGTAAAGATGAGTTCTAGATCGGATAGCTTTTGACGGCCGGTCATTGCTTTTGTGATAAATGTCAATACTGACAATTTGACGAAAGTACTCTAATCTAGGTTTGGAAACGTTTGTCCAACAAATTAAATTCGCTGTTGTAAAATATAAGTGAATTAGCAGGTTTGGAATGCCATTTGGTATAATTGCAGATCGCGTTTAACTTTGTGTGATAGCACCGTCTGTAAAATACATTAAAATTTAGACGTTGGATTTTTACTTGTCTTCATTAGTAAATTCTCTTTAAGAAAAATGTTGTATTCATAGAGGATGGTGCTCCAAGACATCGAGTGTGTATAACCATCATGTGGAAAGAGAAACAACTTTTGCCAGAGTCGGAACAATCTCTAAACTTAAATCAGTGACACATAATTTATCAAATACGGTCAAGAGATCAGGAAAAACTAGTATAAATTTGATTTAATGGAAACGATAACAGATGGATGATAGAGGGTGCAATAAAAGTTTAAAGCATCGCATAACAACGAAGAAAGTCCAATAAAAATAACTTGTAGGTTTTAGTTCTAATGTATCATTAGGCACTTGGTTGAGGTGCTCCTGGAGCTCTCTGCTACTTGACAGGTGGCTTACTTAGTCATTAAAAGTAATTGAGTACCTGAGTTCATTTTGAACAAAGGGTAATGGCGGTTGTCTAAACGCGGTGGTTGATACATCGCCCCATATCATAGATTATGTGAGTGTAAACATATGAGAACCTGAACCTCTCAGATCAAAGGCCTTGCTTCTAAGCTAGAAGTAAAGAGTACTACTATTATTAACATTATTATAATGTACCGTTTGTTGTTTAAATTTTTATATTAATCCTTATTGTATATAAATAGATAATAAGTTTACTTGCCCAGCACTTGTATCGCATTCAAATAATGTAATATTTTAAGCCTATTTTAATTTTCAGTCACTTGATCGTCATAATGCATACTTAATACCAATATTTATTTAAGATTAATGTATATTATTCAAATACTTTCTTTAATTTTAAATATTTATGTTACACTTAGAGATGCTCGTATTTTATTGCGATAAAAAATTTTAATTACTGATTTGCTAGAAAACGTTGTCACAATTCTAATGATAAAATAACCGACATATATTAAAACTTACAAAAATTTAGGCTAACAAAAACATTATTCACCACACATATCAACTGCAAAAATAGAGATCATACAGAGTGGTAACCAAATATGTACAACCCTCAAATGATATAGAAAAATATTTTAAAAAGGAAGCTACTGCAATCCAAATATGCATGTGTTCAATGCTGAAGACCACGCGATACCAAAACTTACAAGAAACAAGACCAAATGTGTCTTATGCAACGGTGTAAAGGTTTTCAGATTTATCACGAATTATAGAAGAAATATCTGTTTGTGCAACAACAATCAAGGAAACGCATTAATGAATACAAATATTATAACGACCAAATTACTTTCGCCCAGATAATTAAAAATAATAAAGAACAAACAATGATAACTAAGGCATAACCCTTAATTAATTCTTTAATTAATTTAATATCTAATTAATTAATTCAACGAAATAACATGACTATGAATATGAAGTGAATATCTTTTTAAAAATACAGCACACATTTTTCTCATATTAGAAACGTATTTTACTGACCACTCGTTTAAAAGAATACTTAATTATGTAAGATGCCATCGTTGTAGGAACGTTTGTAAATCACGAATTACAAAATTTAAAGGAACTTCTTCAGGAAACTACATTCCAAATCTACAAAAAGTCGGTGTATTCAGTCAATTTCAGCCTAAAAAAACGCGGTCCTATTGACAATGATCTTAAAAAGTACTTTAAATTATTGGGACTTAGGTTTGTTTATAGGGTGGTGACTTTAAAGTTAAACACGTCAGTTAAGGGTTGAGTATAACAACGACAAGAAGACGAGATTTTGTAAAGTTATCAGAAGAACTACTGTAAGCTATCTACAAGCGAACTTACGTACTGGTCATCAGAGCTGAATAAAATTCCAGACCTTCTGGACTTCTATATCGCAATTGGTAATTTTGTCTCATTTTACATATGTAAATTTAAACTTTGATGTAGCAAACCTCTACTATACAACACATTCATTGACATAGAAAAAGCCAAAATTTATTTTATTTGAAATAAAACCTTTGTTAGGTATTTAAGCAACCGTCGTTCTTCTACCCCCCATTCTGTTAATAAATAGCCAAATTCCGATAGCCAAAATCCAATCATATGAGGGTATAATTGAATTACCTGTAAGGCACTATCTGGACTACCAGGTTCTGCAATACAAAAATATTATTCAGCTTCATTCTTAGACTCATCTATTGGTCAATGTAGATCAAGTACGCTTAAATTATTCTAATATTAGAACTGGGAAAATCACCATCAAATGTGTTCTTTTACCACTCTATAAACTTGTTACTGGTAATCTCTCAAACATTGGGAAAATCTGATACAAAATAAGAAAAAATAGTTTAGTAAAAAAATGTTTGCTAAACCATCAACATGGTTTTAGACAACCAAACAATGACATTAAATTATCAGCGTATAATATACAAAGCTTCAAAAAATTTTAATCGGCGACCTTTTTAGATAAAGTATGGCATAAAGATCTTCTGTTCAAAATTTAAAAAAAAATAGGTTGAGATCCTTATCATTTCTGTCATACCAAGTTATATGCGGTAAAAAAGCATCAGTAATATACTCTGTTGTATCAGGTATTTGGAGAAGCAATGGTGTAGATTCAGTTTTCTATTTTAATCTACATGGACAACCTACCTATAACCCGAAATACTGTAATTGGAACATTCGCAGCCAACACAGCAAATTCAGCTATAAATGAAGAAGCTCCAACTGTTCATTCTAAAAACCACAGATTCAGGTAATATGTGGTAAGTGGAAAATATGTAAATGGAAACGAATACATACGTGTGCGTGTGTCTTTCACGCTAAAAAATGGGTCTACCTAACTATTTTAATAACATGGAAATTCCACACGGTACAGGTTATTACCTAAGACTATAACTAGATAGTAAGTGACACGAAAGCTGCATTTAATAAAAAAAAAATAAAAGAAATGGACTTGAAACTCCCTTTATTTAAAAAACAAGGTCCTCACCTATAAAACTATAGTCAAATCAATTTGGGCGTATAGCTTGGAACTATGAAGTTGTTTTAGTATGTTCAAATTAAAAATTATTCAAACTTTTTTTAACTTTGTATTAAGGCAGCATTCAAGCTGGAGACAAGCTTCTATTTCTGACATCTGTCATAAATGTTTATATAACGTGGGATTAATCAACTAATTACTATAAAATAACACATTTATTTAATAACTTTATATATGATGAGGGAGTCATACCAAGAAAACGGTTGCAATCCACATTCATTATTCTACCAAAAAAGTCAACAGCTACAAAATGTCAAGATTACAGGACATAAATCTGATAAATCGTACTTTGAATGTGTCTTTGAGAATAATACGGTATATAATCAAATAGAATGAAAAAGGCAGTTAAGCAATCCTTATACTAAGTTTAGTAATTCTGATGGAAATTGCATGGATACATTAAAAGACCTATTGGCATGCTACGTGTTTTTGAGACAATTACAGAACTTACAGAAGAACTTAAAATGATCAGTTTCGGTGGCAAATATATAATTAGAAACGTGCAAGAAGTTTCAATGCAGGTTGAGAGTGACAAAACTGAAAGCATTGATAAAAAAACGACTAAGACAAACCTATTACAGTTATTATTTGGAAGCAAAGTGTCCTATAATTTCAAATACAAAATTTAAATAAGGAAATATTTCATTATTTTTGTAATATTAATTGTAAGTCAAACAGTTCTTGGAAAATTATTTATGCCAGCCATTCAACTTATGACGCTCGTCTAAACAAGCTCTGCACAGCGCATACTTTCTAGGATCACTGCAATTTCTTGATGGATATTTCTTTTAAGTCTTTTACAGACCTGGGATTGTTATACACTCTGCTTTAAGAATTTCCCACAAGAAAAAAATTAATGGGATTGGCCCCTGTTCTAAAAATATAAACAAATTGTTTCGTACATCTACATAATGGCACAAACCATCACTTCAAAAGAGTGTAAAGGCGTTTGGGGTTTGGCTCTCTTTAGTAACAGCAGATCTGCTTGTAAATTATAGTAGTTACATGATTTACTTGTATATACTATATGTGGCCTGGTCTCCCCCGTTAAATAGATCTAGACAATTTCGATGAAGCAGCTATATACCTTACAGGAATGTTATGCTAATAATAATAATAATGAGTGCCTATTTTCAAATTGTTTTAAAAGAAACTTATTTAGATGCTATGGGTGTAGTTTCTACCCATTTTATAATTGATTCCGAAGGTCCGCAGCCTTATATATAATTATTTTCACATTTCAATCTCTTTCAAATCCCCAATCCATATTTCTTTTCCATCCATCATATATGTTCTAACCAGCCTATTCTTCTGCTTCTAATTGCAGTGTAATCGCGCATTTCAGGCGTTTGGTTGCGGTGCGGACGGACCCGAGGTTGAATCCTAGGCTCAGATGCCTGACGGGAGGCCTACTCGTCATTATTTTGTAATAAGTAGACAGCTTTTTTGATTATACTGTAATTTTGATCGCATTGCGCAACCACACTTACTTCCTGGTTCTGGTTCTAAACTCACGTCTGGCTACACTTCATTATTTGTCCTTTCCACTGTTTCTAATTCTTTAGATTTATCTAGGTCTTCGAAATTCTTTTTATTTATCTTCACTTTCTTAATGTTTGATGCTTAATATCTTGTTCGCTCTCAATGCTCGTACCTCTGCAGCTTCTTCTGTACTGTGTTCGTAAAGTATTTTTTTAAATATGTGAGGTATTGTCGTTCCTCTTCTTCTAAATATACACTTAGTAACATTAAAACTGTACTGTACTGCACAACCTTCCTGATATCGCTGCAAACTCTTGGAGGATATTTTTTTCACTCTAGTAGATCTTGAATTATTAATGTTTTTAGGAAACTCTCATGAGAAAAAATATATGGATGATAATTCAAAGCTTCGCTCAGGCTATTTTCTGTCACCTTTTCTTGATATTAACATATCTGGGAAAAGTGCTCAGAAGTCTGACGAAGATGTGCTTGGAGTGTGTGATCACCGAAATAGTGTAAAACAGATGTAAAGAAGTTTTCAATCATAGTTATATATCGTTCCGAATTTACAGTTACTGAGCAGCCCCTGTTGTCCTCATTTAGAACGAAACAATTGTTCCGTGCGGCCCAAATCGCCACTTTGCGCTTGGGGTCTGTCTCTTTCCACTAATGGGAGTTCTGCTTGTAATGTATTATATATTGAGGGTATATTGTACATTGTTCTGATATTTGATGTGCACTCTCAATAAAAAATCAAATACAAAACGCAATATAATTACTTTTTGTTTTTCTAATTGTAAATACATTCTTTTTGGGTGTGGGTGATATTATATTCAACATTAGAAAAATACCAAAAATATTGTAATTTCGTCTTTCGTACCAGTACAGTTGTAATTTTATAATCTGCAGTTGGTACGTTTATTTTAAAAACTTTTTCGCCTTCCTGTCTGGATATTATAACGTTATACGTTACCATTTCTTCTGACTTTTGGTTGTCCTACGTTATCGATTCATCTAAATATTAAACATTCTACCTTTTCTTCAATTTATTCTGTCTTTGCCATATGCGGCCTTTTAATACATAACTTACGTGTTAGTTCGTTGCTAAACAAAGCATACTATCAAGCTTTTTTTGTAAAGCAGAACTCTGATGCAATTAATAATAAAGAAATATTACTTAAACGCTTTATAATGACAAAATAGTATGTTAAAAATTAAGATATATTTTATCTACTCAACGTTTTATAGTTCTGTTTAAAACTAAGATAAACAAGTAACACCTAGAAAAGCATTTAGAGAAAATAAAATATTAATTATTTTTTTCTTTTTATACTTATTAAAATATATTCATTCAGTCCTACTTAACTAACTCAAATAATAGATTGAATTATATTAGGCAATTGATTTAAATTAAATGTGTCACGCAAAAAACTTTGTTGACATGCAAAGAATTTGAAGGATGCGTATTTTTATATTCAAGTTTCTAAAATTGCTTTAAGTAAAAAGTTGTTGTATTTTTACAATTTGCACATGTTTGAAAACTATTTTTAATGTGTATAAATACATTATCTATTCAGATAAACTTGTAGTATAGTGTGCTAATGTTGAAAGGCGAGCAATTTTTTAAACGATCCGCAGGAGCAGCTGACTTTATTTTGACTTTTACACGCCATCAATTATGTTCCCTACGTGGAAAATAAAGGTTTGATAACAACATTTATGTAAAATGATTATGTACTTTTTATTAAAATTCTTTAAGCAAATTTTTCATAAATAAATAAATTCCGTAAAGGTTTGCGAAATTTAGATTGCAACTATTTAATATTTACTTTAAATTATTGCCGCTACAGTAAGTTTATAAATTAAATATTGCTTTACGTGGATCCACTAGATACTTTTATTATTGACGTAGATTAACCGTTTTAAGAAGGTAAAAATATTGGATGGTCATAGTCTACATAAACCCATTGAAAAATAGTTATTTTTCTATACAACCCATTTTTATCTTAAATTTTTAGGAAAAATGCATTAGAAGAGTATTATCAATTCCTCAATTATTCCAATAACAGAAAATTGAAAATTGAAATTTTACTAAGTAAAATCATTTCAATGCATAAAAAACGAAAACTGCTTTTGTATCTGACAACCGTTAAATTGATATTTTAAGAAGAAAAATGGACTGGCTGTGAATCCTTCCTGGATCCACAGACTGGTTGACAGTTTTCCATCCGCCGTTAGTGTAAGCCATTGTTTATCATTGCCACATAAGTGTCAGATTCTTGTTACGACTGCTTTTTTGGAAATTGCTATGTTAAATTATTATCCATTTATATGATTTATAATTAATTCAATATGCCTATTAATGTATCAGGCATCATAAGATTTGAATAACTATGTTCAAACTTTTACTTTTTTTTAGTTTAATTTTCATCTATTTCATTACTTCAATTTTTTTCTGTTATCAAACCTTATTAATTTTCTTTTCATTCTTTGTTCTTTATATATTTATATTTTATTCCCATTACTGTTAAAGTTACCGTCGGCTCCATAAGATTTTTTTATGAATCTATTAATATTCTTTTATCTCTATCTTTGCGCATTACTCATTATTGCATTGCAGATTAGTAATTAGTAAAAACTAATAGCCGTCATATTTACTTGGATTTCGTCAGTATATTTAGTTTTACTTAAAGCTTACTTTGCTTGAAGCATCTAACCTTCAATGCTTTTGTTCTAAATTTTTAAAATAATGTAATAAAAATGAGCGCGTTATTTGCAAAATTTGCTGTTATTCTTATATCTATCTTATATATCGCGTCTAAATTATATTTATACTGCGTTTTCTCTCTTATGGCTTAATTATAATTTGCCAAATATATTTTGAGATTTTAAAATAAAGATTTCCATAAAAGCTCTTACTTCCTTTCTGGTAAAATTTAATTGGCTGATTTAGATACGCAAGCAGTTTATAGAAAGTTGCAATAAAATTTTTATTTCATGCATAAAATGCTTTAAAAAAGGAGTCGTCTATTTTGGAGAGATGTAACCGTTCTCCTACCTACCTAAAATTACCAAGTTGCTGTCAGACAATCTACAATCTACAATATAAAAATAAGTATAGCTCAAAAGAAAGTTGGCTTAATAAGCTTTGTTAGTAAATCTTAAAAGCATTTTCCGATTTTTGTATGTAAGAACCTACCTTTTATTTTTTATATTAGGCACTCTTTTATAATTAAAAATCGAATTAATCTTTAAACTAACAAAATTTACTCCTTTTCATATAGTTTTAGCAGTAGATGAAATATCCCGCAAAAACATAAAGTAATTGGAGAGGCAGACGTGTAAATAGTCGTGCCCTCATGGTGCGAAGTGGGGAACTAAGTACGGCCCGTTTTGAAAAGTAAAACGCTGAGGCCCAAATCGTCCCTTAAACGGCCGGCGCGAAAGCGGATGAGGGCGCCCACCGATACCAACCAATGAGTAATTGCCACATCGCTCACCTGTAATCGGCTTTGGCTTCGGCGGCGTTGGTTTCACGGTGGCCACCTTGTTGCGAAAGTCTTGCGGGGTGGTTAAATGTGGGTAAAATAAACACGACCGCACTGGCCGGTTTGCGGTTCGAGTATGTGCCGGGCTTCACGCGTGGCTTAGCGACAGCACTTTGCATCTCAAAGGGTGCCGCCGACGGCGTATGCAGACTCGCCGGCTGAGCAAAAGCCCATATGCCGTTTTGTGTGCGATAGCAAAACGTGGCGGCAGATATCAAAGCAACCAGCACACCGCCACGATACACAGGCGGTTCAAGGGCGAAAAGGCCGCCACACCAGTAATAGATAATTACTTATATTAAATATGTTAACATAATGTAGTGTTTAAATAGAATTTTTTTAATTTTACCATCTTGGCAATTAGCTGCAAATTTTACCAATAAAGAAAACAAATGCTACCAAAGTTTTTAGGAAGTATTGCGTTACAGTACTTGGTGTGGCATTGACAATTTTAGTTAATGATAATAGTAATTTTAATGTCACCATTTACGGTGTATCCCAATGTCGTATTTCAAAAGTGAATTGCAATTTTTTTTTACTACTGATCAAAAACATTATAAAACACATATTTTTTATAAATATACTAGTAGGCACTAAGAGAGCTGGTGTCAATACAATTCTTCATAATTGTTACATCGGACTTATGGAGGCGTTCAAAACGTTGACCGGTTTTATTGTAACTTCCCTAATAGCAGGCTAATCTTCATAAAGTAATTCAAAATATGTAAAGGTTTTCCATATTGGCACCAGAGGGCGACAATTCGGCCTTAAAAATAACTGAAAAATTCCTGCTCTTTTCTCTGTCAATGCAGGTCATGAAAATAGGCCGAAATACCATAACAAACTACTAGTATTAAGACATCGAGTAGTTCGATTGTAAAAATAGATCTCAAAATCTGAGGTGGTTCAAACTGGAGCTCTCTTCATAAAATACTGTGCCATCTATTGTGAGCCCGACCACCCGGCTAATATAAATCTTTCACAAATATTCCTAATACGGTTGTTTGGGCGATTGAAAGTCCAAAATGCTTACCTATTTTAAGGAATCCGGAAAAAAGCTAATTAGAATCCTTTAACTCTACCCAAATGTCAAATATCCTCATAAACATGTATTCAAAAAAATCAGAACTTTGAGTTGTACTAGTAAATACGCAGTCACAAGCTACGCTCTCTTTCCTTCTCCTTCCATCTTCCCCCAACTCAGTATTCGAATGAAAGATAAAATCCTTCAAATACCCACCTTCTGGCGAAGCTTATATTTGGAAATATTATGTGCTTTTTAGACGCACTTTCAAGTTGTGCCTCTATCCCTGATCATAAATCTACTTTCTCGTAGGTAGGGAATTTCAGAAAAATTGGTTTCATATAAAGAAGATGAGAACCAAGGATTTGTAATGCGCAACACCAGAAATATCTATGCAGTAAGTCTAGTTATAACGCACAGTAAATTTTGCACCAAAATCTTTTTTTTTATCAATATAATATTGTTAATGTACAGGAACTTTTTGAATGTAATCAGAAAAACCTCTTGAAAAACGTTGTTCTTTTTGCCAACGAAACGCATTTCTACTTATCAGGATTATCATTGGAGTAACAACGACCCTTAAGATACCCATGAAAGATTTCTTTATACCAAATGTGTTATTTGTTGACGTACGGTGAGTAATACTGATGTAATTAACACTTACTTTTTTAAATTAGAAAGGTTAATACTTTACTAGTAATTTCAATCGATATATGGAAATTATTCAATAATTTTTTACATTGACTCTTTATTATACTCTATCTAGGAAGTGTTTGGTTTCAACAGGACGGAGATACACCTCAACTTTTTAAGAGTTGTGCTCCAAAAGCTGCGTGGAATATTAGGCGCATAATTTCTTAATCGCTTGGTAAATCCGCTCACAAAATTTTGTCTAATTTACCCCTTCCTATGAATATATTTCAAAGCACTAGAAATCTTTGGCCCTTAAAAATGCACTATGTAAAAAATTATGCATATTTCTCAACATATGTTGGACATAGAAATTTAGAATACGATTTCAATATTATATCGAAAATGAGGGGCACATTTTGGTCAATATTCTCTTTAAAACGCATTGAAATAAAGCCCCCCGTTCTAAAGTTTTTCGTCGTATAAATAAAATTTGTGTGCTTCTTATATTTTACACTTTATTCAACCTGAAATATAATTCACATAGAATCACCTATACACCTAGGTGAGAAAAGTTTGAATGTTATCTTGTAAAAGCGTAGAAGTAGTCTTCTCGTATGGTTACACAGAAAAGTGCCCTAGTAAGAAAAAAGGATGATTTCTATATAATCCGCTCGATTTCTTTAAGAGATTTTATTATAAGTGTTTTTCTTATTAATAATATTAGTTCTAATTTTCCCTCTCTAAAGTGTATAACCACCCTAAAACGAATTAGCTTCACTCTCTCAAAGATATAACAATGCAATACATTATTCGTCGTATTAGCTACATACACCAAACTTCAGAATTTAGATATCACCACGAATAATAATTTGTGTACTTATGATTAAATACGTTGAGCCCGTCTGAAGTCGGAGGTCGTGCCACTAAAAAGATAGGGAAAGTGGGGTAATTGAGGAGTAACACTTCGCTAAAAAACTGTATCCAGCTGGCTGAAACTGGTAATATCCTGCAAGGGCTCGTTGTCCACAGTTACAGATAAAGTAGAAAAAGGCGCAAGGAAGATAACTTTAAATTCGGCGGACACAACAGAAGTAGCAATTCGTGATTTTAGGGCTAATATAAAATCAATACCACCGTCTGACCAAAATCAGAACTTGTCAAACTGACCAAAACATTTATACTTCAAAATGTAGAGTTTCAAAAGAGCGAATCAATCCAACTCCCAAACTACCTCGGTAGTCTGCCCCAGGAATTCTGGGAGAAGGGCAAGAAATTGATAACTACAAACAAAATAAGAAAAAAACAAGATATGCGACATTTCGTATAGGGAGATATAATGTACACACTTTGAAATCCAACTTAGTCATATGAAAATGAAGTGGAAAGTTGCTTCGAGGATATATCTAATGCATTTAAGACGATTTAATGAAACAGATGGAAAATTTCGCATACAGCACAAGAAATGAAAAAAGTGAAATGTTATATAATTTTCTGAAACATAAAAATTTATTTGCAATACATTCATTCTTAAAAAAACCTCACAAACTAAACGGACGTGGATTAGGCCAAATTACAAACAAAATTTTATGTGTTAATAACAAACAAAGAAATAGTTGTAGATATCAGCGTGGTGAATAACTGTACTATTAGTAACGACCATAAATCAGTCAGGGGCAAATTAAAATTAAAATATAAAAGTATTAATACCCAACATGGGCAAAAACAAGATAATAGCAATAAAATATAAAGAAAAAAAAAAAACTCTACATGGAACGAATTTTATGAGAAATTGTATAACTCTCAAAGAAAAGCTTCCCCATAAATAAAAAAAGCTAACAAGAAAATAATAAATAAAAATTCAAAAGACATGCTGAAAATAGAAGAAAAATAATAATAAAAGGATTAATGATTAAAGGACAAGAAGAAATAATAAAAGTGTTCAAGACGTTATTAAATAAATGTTTGGAATCTGAAAAAATAGTGTCAGAGTGGAAAAAATATTTTATACAAAAAAGCGATAGACTAAGTTTAATAAATTATAGACCCATAATATTTCAAGTGTATAAACTATTGTCGAGAATAATAACGAAAATATCTATCTAATAAATAAGCCGACCTTCGTGTTTAGTACAACGGATTACTTATTAGTTCTTAAACTACTAATAGAAACAGTAAATTAATACTATTTTCTTTTATACATAGCACTTGTAGGCTATAAAAAAGAATTTGATAGCTTTTAAATGTGAGAAATACAACAAATTCTATGAAATAGTAGGATAAATCATGGATATATGACGCGCATTAAGGATATCTACGAAAATACAATGGCAATTAATTTGTCAGAAGAAACTGATCGAATCCCGATTCAAAGGGGTATTTATTAAATCGATCCAATATCCCCTAACCTATTCCTATTAGTTCTTGAAAATATTATATAACAGTGAATTAAATTTGGAGGAAAAAGACATAAATATGAATGGAAATTTTTGAATAATCTAAAATACGTAGGTGATATATTTGCAACAAACGGAGAATAAATAGACTAAATTCTACAAGAACTAAACGAGGCTTCTAAGAAGGTGAGGTTAGGGATAAATACCACAAAAACAAAAATTATGACAAATTCCGAAGAGGAAGTAAATATAAAAGTAGAACAAAATACTATAGAACAATTAGAAGGACATACATATTTAGGACAAAGTTTTACACTTTATAAAGAAAACCAAGAAATAGAAATCGGAAGAAAAATTAACCAAAAGTTACCCCAACACCTTCGGTCAAAAGTATTTTTATAGATGTATACTACCTATTATAACATATGGAGCTTAGACTTGACTTTGACAAAAAGAAATGTAGACAAGCTCATAAAGGCTCAAAAACCATGGACCGCCAAATGTTGCAAATAACTCTAGAAGACAAAAACGGAACACATGGATGAGAGAGACAAGGGTAGGAGAAAGAAAGGTAGAGAGAGAGAGAGAGAGAGAGAGAGGAGACCATTGGAGACCACGGTTAGGCAAAAGAACAAGGAAAAGACCACAAATGCGATAGTTAAACGATGTGAAACGTCACGCCTGGTCTTACATGGAAAAGAATTCCCCCGCAAATGGCTAAAGAGAAAGGAAGATATCTTTATGATTACTTCATCCAAATCATTATCTGACTGATTAATTTAAACTTTTTTGTGCATTAAAGCTCTCACAGTAAGTTCAATAAAGACTTTAATTTGCTCGGTGTTGACTCAGCTACCTCGTTAGTAGACAACTTGATTATTGGGAAATTAAGCAAAATAACATCTTTTTATGAATAAATCCATTTTTTAACTTTTACTATTTAGTAAATGCATATAACGTTTAAAAATTTAAGTGGCATAATTTCATGCTGGTTTTGATTTTATTAAGGATAACTCTGTCATATGTTCAACTCAATATGCGTTTTGAATAATACCAAAAGTTGCAATTTGTTTTACAATATATGTAGTATAAATCTTGTCTGTTTCATATTATCCACTAGTAATAGTTGCTTCATTGCTGTCCACATTTTACGTTTATCATGATTTAAATCATTTCCAGAGTGGTCCAGAGGTAGAAGCGCGGGCTGCGATGCGGACGGACCCGGGTTCAATTCCCGGTGCTCTCTGAAGCGTGGCGGGTGCGCTACTCAGTCACTAAAAATAATTGAGTACCTGCGTTCACTCGAACAAAGAATAATAATAACGGTCGTCTAAGGCGCGGTGCTTGACACACCGCCCCGCACCAGAGATGGAGCGTGACGACCGGGTACACTGAGCGAACATATAAGAGCCTTAACCTCTTAGTTTGCAGGCCGTGCTCCCACGCGGGGCGTTAGAAGCCGTACCATTATTATTATTATTTAAATCAGTTTAGTGACAAAAGGTATACATAGCGATCTTAAACGTCACATAACGTTTTTGCTAAAATTTCCCCTAATCAAAATAATATTCCACTTAATGTAGGGAAATATTTTTCACATCAAGCAAAGCTTTCTGGACCTCTACCAAGAGCTGCTCCAATAAATAACCCACATATTTGATTTATTTAGTCGGCGCATTTTAATCCCACCGTAATATGTCTAGTAAAACACCAAAATACCTTAATTATGTATTTGGAAGGCCGCCTGTGTAAATAATCAGTCTTCAAACGCTGCAGTAAACAGATCTGATTTTAATACCCCGCATCTGCAGCGCGCCAGTGGGCGCTTGCTCTCAAATCCGATTGCAACTTATTGCGCTCGAGACTACATGTCTTCTGAAAACTCGGCTCGCGATTGAATTGGCCTAAATAAGTATATTTAGACTGCGAAGCATGCGGTATTGAGACATCTTGCGCATATGGAGGCTCGCGAGCCACTTTCTGAAGTAGAGCGGGCTCTCGATGGCAATCTTAGGCGACCTTTATCAGCTGAAAGCAGAGTTTAAAAACGCGAAGCCTACAAACGGGTTTCTAAACGTGGATATTGCTGAAATAAATGTCAGAATTTAAATAAGACACCGCAAGCTTGACATTTTAAAACTAAAATATGTAAATTGGCATAGTCGGCATGCGTACATTAGTCGCGTAATAAAAGCGAATGGCGCTTTACACATTTTGGAACAAGGCAGTTACGTGCGCCAGAATTGCCCAAATAAAAGTAAAATTTGAGAACAGATAATAAACGAATTTTAGCAACTGAGTTATGACAGGTTGCAAATAAAATTAAAATTCTCTCAAATTTTCATTCTTTTAAACTACTAAATGAGGAACAATAAAACTTTTGTTAAGAATAAATTAGGTATAGAAGTACTTTTAATATTTAGCTACATCAGTAAGCCAATTAGTCTTTCTGTGTTTAAAAAAAACATAATAGAAAGTTAGGTATCACAGTAAAACTACATAGGTACTTCAATCTATCCACACTCTTACGGCAAATATAAGTTTCGACTGTAACCGTATACTGTTCCGATTTGAAATTCAAAGAGGAAAGACATTCCGTGCGCGGCTGTGTTATCAGTGCACCGGCCTCGACTTATCGCGAGTGTTTATTGCAATAGTTTATTTTGGTATTTATAAACTGCAAACAGGATTACGCCAATAAATCATATGTGTAGGAGGATATGGCATTCCTCCCGCCGCCCGGGGGGATTCCATCCTCACAAGTAGCAGCAGGCCCAGGGGTGCTACATACACCAATGATAACGTCTGATCAAACCCAGATGTACACCACACAGTTCCAACAAACGCAAATGCCAGGTAATTCATTTATCCAGCCTCAACAAACTATGTTTTATTCCCAACCCTATCAACAACCCTAATACCATCCTCAAACCCCTACATTCTTATCGTAACCAGTAGGAAATAATCCTTGGAACAAAGTTGTATACAAAAGAAGTAGAAATCCTGTGGATGATTTAGAACTAAAAGCCAAACATTCGAAAGACAATGAATATTGGTTAAATCCACCTTCCACCTCTAATCGTTACTCGTCTCTAGCAGAAAAAGAACAGGATACTCAATCAATTAAAAGTTCTGAAAATTCCCCTAAACCTCCTCCAATTTTTATAAATGGTGTTATAAGTATTGCTCCGCTTATGAAACTCCTAGACCAAATCGCAAAACAGCAATATGAAATTAAAGCTCTCTCTGAAAATCAAGTAAAAGTTCAATCTAAAACGGCTGAATATTATGGTGTCATAATAAAAGCCTTAAATGAAAAGCAGACTGAATTTCACACCTATAAATTAAAGAGGAACGAACTTACAAGGTAGTATTAAAATATATGCACTACTCCAACAGCACCCAAGAAATCAAAGATGAAATAGAGAAATTAGGGCACACGGTCACGAATATTTGGAACGTCAAACAGTACAGAACAAAATTACCACTTCCAATGTTCTTTATTGAATTAAAATCAGCAACCAATAATAAAGATATATACAATGTTGAGTATATACAACAGTGCAAAATCAAATTTGAACCTCCGAAACAGAAAAGACAAATCGCTCAGTGCGCGAGATGTCAAAGATACGGGCACAATAAAAATTTCTGCCATTTAAAACCCAGATGCGTAAAATGTACAGGCGATCACCCTACTACGCAGTGTCAACGCAAAGAAAAATCCAAAGATGTGAGATGTGTCCTGTGCGGAGGTAATCACCCTGCCAATTATAAGGGATGTATAATCTATAAAGAACTTCAAAAGAAAAAAATTTCCACCGCTTCGACCAAAACAGTATACTCCCCCTGCATCAGTCATACGTCATCAACAATTTCAACCAGGACTGTCATACGCTCATGCAGTAAATGAAGCCCAGCAACCTTCTTACGCCCCCGCCAACATAATGCATCTTCCAAACACTAATCAACCTAATCACCAATCCAATGAATTTCAAGATCTAAAAACATGATGAAAAACATGTTCGACCAAATAGGAACCCTACTAAACCTCCTGACAACCGTGCTCTCCAAACTCACATAATGGCTAAAACTTACAACTCGCCTTATGGAACGCCAATGGCCTATTCAACCACATTGAAGAACTAAAACATTTATACTAATTCACAATATTGACGTCATGCTAATTTCTGAAACCCACTTTACAGAAAGAAATTATTTAAAATTCCCAACTACAATGTCTATAATACTAATCACCCAGCAGGAACTGCCGAGGTGGATCCGCCATAATTATCAAAACGCAATAAAACACCACCAACTAAGCAGTTACAGCAAACCTTTTCTCCAAGCAACCAGTGTGTCCATAGAAGATTCATCCAGTTCGTTAACAATTTCAGCAGTATAATTCCCCCCTAACCATACAGTAAAACAGGAGCATTTCGAGGATTTCTATAATACCTTAGGACGACGGTTTGTTACAGGAGGCGATTACAACGCCAAACACACCGATTGGGGATCTCGAATTATAACACCCAAAGGACGCGAGCTACTTAAAACTATAGAAAGCAATAATTTGAAACATGTCTCTACTGGTGAACCCACTTACTGGCCATCTGACAGGAATAAACAACCAGACCTTGTAGACTTCTGTGTTACAAAAGGTATCCCCAGGACCTCATTATCGCTCGATCTTGTTTCGACCTATCTTCGGATCATTCCCCAGTCTTAGTTTCACTTTCAACAAAAGTAATAAGTAGAGAAAACAACCGTGTCTATGTACTAAATACACAAATTGGGACTACTTCAGAATCCTAGTTAATCAAAACTAACATTAAACGTATCTCTTAAGACCGAAACAGACATAGAACATGCTGTTAAGCATTTCAATGATACGATACAATGGGCAGCCTGGAATTCAACGCCTGAGCAATCAGCGATTACCACAGCTTATGACTGTCCTATATTAATCAAGCAAAAAATTCTTGAAAAGAGAAGAATCCGCAAGAAATGGCAAAGACTGAGAACACCTGAAAGCAAACGTTTACTCAATGCAGTCACACAAGAACTAAAAGAAATACTAAACAAAAACAAAAATGAATGCACCCAGACTTTCTAGACAACTAGAAAATTAAAACAGATAAAAAAACATTCCCCGCCCATCAGGACACCTCAAGGAGAGTGGGCCAGAACAAATTCTGGAAAAGCACGTGTTTTTGCCAACCATTTAACAAACGTCTTCCAGCCACACCAATCAGATAATAGGCCCGAAGAAGAAGCAGAAATTATTCAACAATTAGAGTCCCCATATCAACTAGAATTACCAATCCAGCGACTCAAAAAGCTGACGTCGATGAAATCATTGGCACTCTTCACCCTAAGAAAGCTCCAGGATATGACCTAATTACTGGTAAAATTCTTAAAGAACTACCTACCATCGGAACTAAATATCTTACCCAGCTGTTCAACGCAGTCCTTCGCACAGGGTATTTCCCAGACCAATGGAAAGTGGCACAGGTCATTCTAATATTAAAACCAGGGAAACCTCCCAGCGAACCTACATCTTATCGGCCAATAACTCTCCTACCAATTGTTTCAAAAGTGTTTGAAAAGCTCTTACTAACAAGGCTCTTACCAATCCTGGAAAACAATGATATAATCCCCAATCACCAATTTGGCTTCAGGAGGATGCACTCCACGATAGAACAAATACATCGAGTTGTCCAAAGGATTAACGATACCTTTGAAAATAAAGAGTACTGTTCTGCTGCATTTTTAGACATCACTCAGGCGTTCGATAAAGTCTGGCACGTTGGACTTCTCTACAAGTTGCGACTACTTCTCCCTCTAAACCACTTCCTTATCCTTAAATCTTACCTAAATAATAGATCCTTCCTGGTAAAGTTTGAAACCGAATATACGGAACTTTTTCCAATAAACGCCGGTGTGCCACAGGGAAGTGTTCTCGGACCACTATTATATGTGTTATATACTGCAGACTTACCAACTACGCCAGAAACTTTGATAGCAATCTTTGCCGACGACACTGCAGTCTTAGCATCTGATAGAGATCCCAACATTGCCTCGCAGAAACTACAAACTAACCTCACTGCAGTCCAAAACTGGTTGAAAAAGTGGAGAATTAAAGCCAATGACACCAAATCCGTTCACATAACCTTCACCACTCGCAGAAACACGTGCCCACCGGTTTATCTAAACAATAGCCAACTTCCACAACAAGATGATGTGAAATACCTCGGACTACACCTCGACAGAAGGTTTAATTGGCGCAAACATATATTCACAAAACGGAAACAACTAGGATTAACCCTTACTAAGATGTACTGGTTAATTGGGCATAAATCTAAACTCTCGCTAGACAACAAACTTCTGGTTTACAAAATAAATAATCAAGCCAATCTGGACGTATGGCATCCAACTCTGGGGGACTGCGTCCACTTCAAATATCGAAATTCTAGAGCGTTTCCAAAGAAAAGTGCTGCGCATGATAACAAACGCACCTTGGTTTGTACCAAACACGGTTATCATAAAGGATCTTCGTATCCCCACAGTCAAGGACGAAATTAGGCGTTACAGCTCCCAATACAGTACTCGACTTAGCGCCCATCCCAACATCCTCGCAATAGATCTTATGGATCCGCCCAGCGACAACATCGACATGTGCCAAACGATCTGCCAACCATATTTTGAATTCTTAGTTTACTTTAAGACTAGTTATAAGTTGTAGTTTGTAAGATTTTTCCCGTTTGTCACACAAAGCCTATAAGTTTATCTGTTATAGAAGTATTCTGCTGAGCATGCTTCTACATGTCTATTTAATTATCAAATGACTTTGCTAAATGTACTTGTACAGTTGCAAATAAATGGGATGTTATAAAAAAAAACCGTATACTATATCAGAATTACCCTTTCAGAAATAAAAAAAAACAACATAAAAACACATCTGTATAAACAAATTTTTTTTTTTTAATTTTGATTACTAAACTTTACAATTGTTCAGAGAAACAATAAGTAAATTCATTGGCATGTATTAATCATATGTAATCACCCTCCTGTGATGGCCTCCCTCTTAATTGCACTTAATTTAAGTTTTTTTTTCTAAAGGATAAAAACGTTTAACTCTACGTAATGCATCACTACTCATAAGGTTAACTACCAATGCTTTTAAATGGAACTAAAAAAAAATTGATAATGTTGACTATTGTGCTTCACTTTTTTTCACAGTTTACATGTAGAGATTACGTCATTCTTTACGTATCTCATATTTGCATACATGTTATAGTACTGCTTTATAGATTAACAGTTCTGTAGGGTAAGTTTTAACTTCCTTCTAATTAGCCACTAAATTTTCGTACATTTCAAATTAAATTGTTTGCGCTTGGTGAAAATGGAATGCGTTTCTTCCACGTTAACCTTCTATTCAAATGGATACTTACGTATTATATATTACATATCTGCACACTTAAGTATACAGGTGGATAAGTGCCTCGCCTAAGAGTAAAGGTAACATGGGTGGATTTTGTTTCGTTAGCCTTAATGTGCCAATTTTTATCCAGTCTTCTATTAAATTTAAAGTAGCTTAAAGGTAGCTGCATTTTTGTGTAGAGCTAATAAAACAGTATCGTCCACGAATGAGGTTTATTGTGTAATCGTTTTATCTAAAATATACAACAGATAGGGCTTCCTTGCAAAACTCTAGAGTTAATAGCGTATAAATAACACCATGAATAAATAACATAATATATGTAACATAAATAACTCGCCTTAGAACTTGAACTTTGGAAGTGCTTATCTGATAGATAAGATTTGAACAGTTAATAGTATATGTGTGTGGAAGCTTTTGTTTAATCTTTAGGGGCACTTCCAAGTGTCAAAATTTAACAAAGGCTATATTGAGGAAAAAGTATTAACAACTCGATGAATTTCCCCGATTGTAGCATGTTTGCCTCCTAAGCTGAGTTGATCTGAAATCAGTTTGCTTTCTTGAAGCAGGAGTTTTAGTCTTTTGAGTAGGATTTTCTCAAATATTCTTGGCGATAGTAGCAACAAATTAATGAAACGATAGAATGCTACTTCCTTCAGTGATTTTTCTGCTTTGCTATAAGAATAATTTGTGTCGCTTTTCACGGAGATTGGGAAGTGGGCCGAGGTTCGTGTTATAACGTTGCAAATTTCTGTTAATGTTTTGAAACCTTCCTTTAGGAGTTTGTTTAGCACCTTACTTCTAATAAAGTCCTATGTTAGACCTTTCTTCAGCTTTAAGCTGTCTTTGATTGCAGATTTTATTTACTCCATTTTAAACTTCTTTATTGGTAGGCATAATTAGTATGCAACTTCCAGTTGTTTCTAGATCGCGTTTTCTCCTTTTTGTGTTAACATGAATGGTAACGGTTGAAATATTTCTGCATGGTGGACGGTGATGTTTCGGTTTTCTAGTTGGTGCTTTTGGTCCAGCTGCCATCATTTTTCCTGTTGAATTGTACTATCTGTTGAGAATACATTATGTGCTTAATGGCGCACCAAAAGAATTATTTTCTGGCTTCGTAGAGGTAATACTTTCCAGGTAGGCTTTGAAATGTGCTCGTGCTGATATTTATCTCGTGGTGCCTTATGGTACTTTTAATGACAGCTCTACATTGTGCTTAGTGTTGCAGATAGTAAACCTTGGTATTCTAACGTAGTTACTATTAGTAAAATAAATTTTAGATACAAGTATGGTATCTAAATTGTGATGGGCAATCAATTCCTGAAGCTTTTAACTGGATGTGAGCCATTATGCAACTTGGAGACTGGTTGTTAGGTTTATCATCATTTTCATCTGGCCATCTAATTCGAGTATCAATTTTTCTAGTCTGTTTATGTTGATTGTCATAGATTATGTCGGTTGAGGGGGCACTAAATGTATATTTACTGTTAGTGGAGTATTTGGCACTGCTTATTGGTTGTGTGGGATGTAACGGAAAACACTTCATATTTCTCTGTTGATTTTACAACCTTTGTACTTCACTGGGCGAGCTTTGCTGCAAAGGACGTACTTACTAGGCCAATTTTAATTTGGTATAGAATTTTGTTGTGTGTATTGTCGCATTTAACAAACCCAGTCTGGTGGGTACAGTACTTTTTAACTACCCGTAGCGTTGACAGTTTGCATACTGAGGAACTTCTCCTTTTTCATAATAATTTGTCTTACTGCAAGTATTGGATTTTATAAATCTTTTTAATTGATTTGTTTGTGTCTAAATAAGGGCGGTGATTCTGGGTATTGTATATACTCGTTACTTTGTGTCCATATATTTCTATTACTATTTTTTCAGTTTATCCACATTAGTTTAGTAATGTAGATTTTTGACTACTATTCTAAAGTTTCGTTTTTTATTTAATTGTCACATGTGCTAATGAGCTTTTAGTTTATTTAATAATAATTAGACCTTGGTAAGTTTCTACTTTTTGGCATGATTTAACTTGGTTATACTTGATGATAAAACCTTTTGTGGCAATGTTATTTAATTAATCTGATAGTGGTTCAGTATTTATCACATTAGAAATAGAAAGTGGTAAGAGGTTTGATTTTTTTACTGCAGCACTATTATTTGCGTCTATTGGAGGTTTGTCATGCAATTTGGATAGTCCTTGAAATGTATTTCTTACGTTGGTAACAGAGAGGTTTTTATTTGCTATTTTTGGTCTCATGTAGCACTTATCACTATCAGTAGAATTTCTTTGCCTGTTTTTATTTATCCGCTCTAAGGTGGATGTAGCTGGTTGATAATGGAGCTGTTAATATGGCTGACTATGAAAAAAATAAGTACTTCTGAGTAGATGGAACGGCCGGTGTTATGGTGCATCGTGTGGTTGGTTCTCGGGTTATTAGGCCGTGGTCGGAGTTCAGAAACTCTTGACGTTTCGTCCAATGCGGCCGATATCTTCAGAAGAAACTTCTCTAACCGATAGGTGGTGGAGATTTATAAGTATAAAAATAATTTTAACAGGGACGATGGATTCAATGTACCTAAATCTTCGCTTATCGTTCTTAAGGGGCAAAAAACAAACCGCGATAAGGTAAAAGAGCGAGTGACTTCAGAAAATGCCAAAATATTAACAGCAACAACCCGATTCAGGTCAGCAGCTAGCCCGATTACATTATCTATAATTCTGGTGACGTCAACAACGGCTCCTCTCTACCATACTTGCACGAGTATAAAAGCAAAACCTCACACGACAGTCACTTAATTTTTAGAAATTTTGTTTTGAAGGTATCCTCCGCAGTTGTGGACGAAACGTTAAGAGCTTTTGAACCAACCACACGATTGTGATTGAGATTTTTTAATATGATTTTTAAAAATTGTAGGACATAGCATTTAATATTGCATTGCATACTTTGTTATTGCACTGAATGATAAACTTATCGCGGTTATTTACGAACAAGAGCTGTATAAGCTATTGAGACATCTAGTATTACGTATGGTGTTTCTATCCTTTAGTGTGGTTTAATATGAGCAATGTAGCAGTAGTTTTATTCTCTAGCTTATCATTTTAATATATTATATTAAAAATTATTAAAAAGAAAATTTGTATTTTTTCGGTCGATTCCTTTACATGGGGCATAAGACGTCGAACACTTTTTCTCGTCATTTTAAAGTACCCTGAATAACTTAATTTTCAAATACTTTGATATGTAAAACGAAACACGGCACAGAAACAGTAATAAAATAGGAGCAAAATATTTTTAATTCGTTTTTGAAACAAAGGCTGTGCAAACGAGTAGGTCTATCACACAACCTTTTTAGTTATATTGAAAACTATTTTATCTAGTATAAAATTTTAAGCGAATAAAAAGAAAATAATTGCAGTGTGATACAAAAAGGTTATTAAAATTATACTATTGCAACATTTTGAGCGAGGAATAAGAATCAATCTTTTACACAAAACTTACAACAAGCAAAATCTTTAATATGTGCATATGTTTAGAAAGTCGTTCTGCCAAGAATATACTATTAGATTTAAAACTCACTTAAATCGATAAATGTTCGGTGTGCGTGGAGTTAAAGAGCGTAATAATTATACTTATAATGATAAGATAAACGAGTTTGCCACCAAGAAAAAAATTTATTTTAGAAATAATATATTCTTTGATATCTTAAAGCAACAATGTATAATAAGCGCTAAAAATTGTCGTGAATCTAAACTACAGGATGAAATTGCTTGTTATAGTAAGTAGTTATATGTAAATTAATTCTTTATAAATGTAAGTCTGCACTAAATCCAAACAAATAATGTATTTACGTACACGTAAGCAGAGAATGATCATTTGAAAAACGGTATATGCCGTTGGTTACAGTAATCGTAACAGTGATTTCGTTATAATCGTGATGTACCGACTCAAAAAGCTTCTATAAACAAAAATAAATTGGTACTTTCTGTGACAAATTAAAAGTTTCTGCACTCATGCAAAGTACTAAGTTGAAAAATAAATTGAAAAAGAATAATACATTGTTCGAAGAACATAGTATTGTAATTGAATTAAAAATATATTAAAATTAAAAAAGAATTGCTTAACAATATCTTAAAAATGATATTCCCGTGGCACTCGACACTCAAGGAAAATTCAATCAAAATGACCTAATAGACAAATTAGGATAAACATGTCTATAATTAATTATCTAATAATTCCTGTTGTTATACTAGCTTATTATTAAATGATTCACTTTGCTGGAAGCTATTTTCTGCATGCTGTTTATACATACATACAAATATATGTATATATTGTAAGCACATAGCATTAATAAAAAAATGTTTAAGGAATTAAAAGGGTCAATGTAAATGATTCTACGTAAACAATAATTGTTCCAATACTGAAGGAGAAAACATTAACATTTTATAAATCGACAAGCATCTCAAAGGATAATTCAATAAAAGCTTTAAAAGTAATTGACACGTTAATTGCTGCTGTAAAGTGACGGATCTACAAATTTTATTAAATGGGATTTATTTATTAGATTGGATTAGTGCTGAAACTGATTACGAGTTATTGCATGAGCAGAGAGATGAACGCTTAAAATAAATGATAATAAACGTTTTGGTTTTGCATCAAATTTGATTGTAGCTAAAATTAAAATTAAAATAATGCCAAATATATGGCATTGCCGAACATAAAATGGGCTTGGAATAAAATATGAGACATTCTTCCAGCTAACAAACTGTGAATAAATATTAGATACGTTTTTTAACCATTTGCAGAACGTTTTTCCAAAAAATGTAAAAAAAAACTAAAACGTGATATATTATATAGTTAAGTGATTAAAAAGGTAACCAACTGTAAATTGCACATACTTAAGTTGATACTATACTTATTGGCATTTAGTTATAAGTGCAAAATTTTAAAAAATGCTGAAATTTTCAAGCTGGTAATTACAAATTTTGATATAATAATACCGAAATCAGATAACAAGACTATTCAATTAAAAAAATGAGCGAAGTGTGTGCCACTACTGTAATTTTTGTAAAATAAATAAAAAAAATTTATAGCAGTTTCCGTTCTTAATTCAAGTTTTTAGGTAAACGCTGATGCGAATTAATAAAAATAAGTATACCAATAATAACGAGAAAACTAAGAATATATATATCAAAGATAACAATACAAGATAAAGTGCAAACCGTTATCGAAAACGCCATTACATCTTTATTTAATATGTAATCAGCTCTTCAAACCATAGTTATCTCGAAACTAACAGCAATTAAAAATAAAGTTTAGAATATTAACTGTAACGACATAAAACGTCAAAAAAATAAAACATTACGTCACATCATAAAAGCAACTACTATCTCCAGCCGATAATAAAATTTGTGTGGAATATGTAGCAAAGGTGGCGAATTGAAGCTTTCAGGAACTGGTATTTTTGAGGTATGTGAGAGATGTGCTGACTAGACAAGATTACTAAGTAGAAATGAGAGAAAGAGCACGGGAGAATAAAAAAACTATAAATAACATAAAACAGAATAAACGTTCTAATTGGACATATCCTAAGGAGATAGGGAACATTGAAGACTGTTATAGAAAGAGCAGTCGATAAACTGAACGCAGGTGGATGGTCAAGGTTACAATATATATTTTAGACCATAGAACATATGTAGAGCAACAGTTATACTAAACTCAAAAGGCTGGCTGAAAATATAAAAAGCTGGAAGCAGATAGACAAAGAAATAGACAGAGCATCCAACCTTGAGGAGAATAAATTTGAGAATCTCGCAACAGCTAACTCCTTCCAGATCCCAGCTCCGGATTAGTATACTTATTATCCTGATCGAAGAGACCATGAGCGCGACATACTTGACATTGTTCTGCAGAAGAATTTTAACAAGACATTATACTAACGAGTCATAACCGAACTTAACTCAGATCACATCCCTGTTCTAGTGTCCTTTGCAAATAACTTAGCACCTAAAAAACCAATACTCAAGCTTATAAATGCCAAAATGAACTAGGAACTATTTGAAAAAATAGTAGATAATAAAATATCTTGTCCCACAAATATTCAAAGCAAGCACGATATTGACACTACGATTTTAACCTCACTATATGGATCGGTGACGGTGCACGACAAGCATGTACACCAGCACGCGAAGCATATAATCAACCTAATCAACAAGAAAAGCCAACTTAAACGAAATGGCAAATAACTAGAAATCCATTAATCAAAAACCAATTAATAACTTTGCCCATAAGATCAAAAGAGAACTCGTCTTTCGGAGTCAACATGTATAAACAGCACATAGCCAACTTTAACCCAGAAAACAGGGGCTTATGGAAAACTACTAAAAAGATCCTAAACCAAAGAGAAGAACTGCCTACACTCACAGTAGATACCAGTAAAGACACTTACATTTCAGACAAAGGAAAAGCCTCTGCTTCCGCTTCACACCTTGAAATCATTTTTATTCTCAGTCATCTGTACTTCTACACACTTTAATCACTTGATAACTTATATCAAAACTAATGTGCCTCGCCCTGCTAGAATTAAACCCACCTCCCCCAAAGAACTTAAAACCTATATAGATACACTTTCAACAAAAAGTTTTCCGGCCATGACCTTACCACAAACTCCATCCTCCAGCATCTTGCCAAGAAAGTCCTAGCTAGTCTAAGTACAATCTTTATTGCCTACCTAAGGCTAGGTTACTTTCCTCGGGCATGGAAACATACTCAAATACTAATGTTCTCAAAACCAGGCAAAAACAAAACTAAAATTAACAGCTATAAACAAATAAGTCAACTAACCACTTTACCCAAACTGTAGAAAAAATAATTTATGTTACATTAAATACTGCAATTGAAAGTCTTAACACATTCCCACAGAAAAGGACACTCTACATGGCACTAATTACAATAAATAAGTAATCACATTAAGCGTGGTTCCAAAAATAAACTGTACACCACAGCCTTATTTCTTGATATTTCACAGATTTTCGACAGAGCTTGGCTCGAAGGTTTGAAAAAAAATCCTGGATATTAAATTACCACTCCATCTAAAAGCCATTTTATTCCAAGTCCAAGTGAGCTCAAGACTCTCAGAAACCAAGAATATCCACGCTGGCGTCTCGCAAGACAGCATTCTAGGTCCAACCCTATTCTGAATTTGGACATCCGACCTGCCCGAAACCAAGGCAACTCTTGCTACCTTTGCGGTTGACACAGCCATCTTCACCTAAGCAACGTGAATGATGAAGCTAACAAGCTACAAACCAACTTTCTCGAGTGAAATACTAAAATAAACCCAGAAAAATCTCAAGCCAAAATCTTCACTCTCAGAAGATTCACGAATCCCAACTCAGTACATGTCAATAATAAACCGATACCATGGAAACCAAACAACCCAGCATTCAATTACCTTGGCATCTACACACGGTTTTCATATAAATCAAAAATTAATCCAAAGTCATACCAGACATACAGTTGAAAAGACTAATTAGCGCAAATCTTCCTTAAAAATTGAATGCATTGTATTGCTATACAAAAGCCTCTTACGACCTTTAATTCTGTATGGACCGCCGATATGGTGTAATACATCTCAAACCAACATACAAAAGCTACAGAGGTTCCGAGACGACGTGTTGCGGATTTCAGTTAACGCGCCCTGGTATTTTCGAAATACACATGTACTAGTGATTATGGCCATTGAAGACCACATTAAAAAAGTGCAAAAAAGCTTATAATCAACTCAAGTGCGTGTAGTGGGGCGGTTCATTATGATCTTTTTCGAACAAAAATCCACACGAGACTCAAACGTCAACTACCTTAGGACATTATATCAGCTGATTGGGAGAATTACTGAAACTGTTATTGAAAAGTTCACTGAGACAGTTAAAACCCTCCTTATGTTATTTAGTCCCAATTAAGCACATTATGTAACATCAATGCTAAGTATAACAAAAATGTTTGTTGATCTGACAATAAATGTAATTTAAAAAAAGACAAAGAAGATTGATAACCAAAGAAAGAAAAATATTTAATCATCATAGTTCTTGTCAATTATATTTTCTGCTAAAAAAATTAAAAAAAATCACAGATTTTGAATGGAAGTACCAAGAACAGAAAATTCAAGGAATGACAAATCACAGAAATGTTTAAAACACAAAAAAAACGCAGAACTGCAATATATTTTTTAAAAATCTATAAACGGTTCCTTATATTGTTATTGCCATGCAGACTGCCTACAAAATTGCGATTAGAAATAACTTTCTTTTACATGATACGCTTAAAACCATTTACAAATCTGTTTAATTTGTATAGAATTTCGGATACAGCAAAATTAAGTTTTTGACATGCTGCTAGAAACATAAAATTCTAAAATATAATACACGTGATAGCTTAGTTTATAAATTAATTTCCAATAACAATTACACTATTAACTTTTTAGTATGACAGTAGTCATTATCAAACCTACATGAGGAGCATAGCAAATGTCCACGATTTTTTAATTAATTGTTATTTGTAACTGTAGTAAAAAAAGATACTCATATTGCAACAAAAAACTACTTTCATTTGATCAAATTATAGTTAAAAATGCAATATTCAAATGCATTTAATTATTCACTCGCAACTTGTTAACAGGAATGAGCCTTAGAGTAGGCATCTATAATTAGAGATGATTCAACAGAAGTTAATTAATAAATTTAGAGGTGACAACTTTGAGTTATTTTTAGTGTAACCGTATTCAAGTCCTTGGTCACATAATAAACCAAATCAAGATACACCTGGCATTGATTCTACTGGCTTTCTTAGGTGTCACACTTTTCATTTTAGCAAATAGTTCAACGCGTGGTTATGCGAAAAAATTACTGCTTTCAGTAACAATAACAACATAACACACTCACACATGTTGTATATTCTGTGAAGATACCGCGACAGTCTTATAAATATTTAGTCTAGCATGAGCTCGTTTAAATAAATGCCCTTCTACTACAATTTCATTCAATACATTTTTAGTATTTCTTACAAAAGTAATGACGAGAAAAAATAACCTAACCAGTATTATAGATTAAATATAGTTATTATTGACATTAGTGTAAATAAGAAATAAAATAGTAGAACCCAATTGCACAAAAATAAGCTTATATATAAAAATAATAAATGAAATATAAAAAATCACATATCCCATGACATGATCAAAACAATTGGATTTTTAATTTTAACTTTTAATTTACATTTTATTTTCCATCTCTTGGTTGACATGAACCAGTTTAGAAAAGATTAAAAACTTTTACTCCTGTAGTGTGAAAAATTGATTTTTTAATTTACGGTTTGACTTACTGTAGATACTGCTTGACCATTTCAAACAATCATAAATATTTAATTGCACAAAATAATTCTTAATACCAAAAACAAAACCAAATGTTTGGAAATTTTCTAAGTTTAGCTTAACAATAAAGCTTTCATATGCTATAAACTTTGTGTATAATTCTAATAATTTTATACACTGCATGTGTGCTTTGTGCGCAAAATACATAAACGTGGAGTGTAATTGCTCTTATCCACAGAAATATATAATAAAATTCTAATGACAAATATTTACATAGTTTTAATTATGTTTATAACTACGCTTCGAAAATTTACACTTCTAAGCTTATTTATTGCTAGATTTAAATTTCTAATAACTAATTTTTAGTACTTCTTGTAAATATTGTCTTTTTACAGTGTACTAGTTGGCTGCTAAGAGATCATACATGTTCAACAATTTTCTTTAAAAATGCTTTTGACTGTTACTTATAGTAAACTAAATATTTTGAATACTATGAAGAAAAAGGCACATAAAATCTGAATATCATTCAGCATTATCAAGAATTCGATCAAAATTGAGATTAAAAGAGTTCTTAATGTATATTAAGCTATCGCTGAGTTATGATATGTTGCGTTTTTAAACCACAGAACATTTATGTTTCTTTTAAATTAATTTTCGCTTTTAAAAACTATATGATATGTACCTAAAAATATGTGTAATACAGATGTGTATTGTTGAGATAAAAATTACAGTCATTTCTACGATTTTAAAATAAATTTTATAAAATAAAATTATACTCAAGTAAACAAAAAATTTTGTTTGCAGAAATTGAACATAAAAGACTTTAACTAACATAAAATAATATACCAAAACACTAAAAAAATTAGCGAAAATTTAAGAATCTATCGTGATATGAGGACTGAGATTGGTTTTTGTTATACCAATAGTTAAAATGCTTACATAGTTGCAATTTTTAAAGATCAATTTGTAAATTATTATGGTAGTTAAAATAAAATCCTGTAATTCACATTTCAAATGGAAATATCGTTTTATTACGTGGATTAAATCAACAGCTGGCACATATAATAATTTTTTACCACTTCGAGTACAAAATTTATTATTTAATTATCAGTAACAATTTTAAGTACGTTTTATCACCCCTTCTTGTAGATAAATTGCAAAAATTACCTTACAAGATAAACTCAAATTACTAAACGAAAAAAAAACACTTATGGGTACCTGAATCTTTGCTCGAAAAACTAAATATTGTCTAATCGAAATGAAGCCGACAAGATCAAAGAAACAAGTAAAATTAAGATACTACACATAATTCTGCACCAGCCAGTTAGCCATAAAAAAGTAACGCTATCAAAGCTAAAGTTAAAAAATAATTTTCCAGATTATTAATTCTTCAACTTTGAAGATTACCCTAGCAAGCGAAGATGACCATAGAAGGCCAAACACTACTTGGTACACAAAATAGAATTTCATACATACCACAACTACAACACTAGACCTCTTTCATTTATTATACAAGTTCCTATTTTACTTTCGAATAGGAAAGACGTATCTGGCGGTTAAAAGTGCAAGTGTTGGCCGCGCGATAACCAGCGAAATCGGGCTTTATTTACTGCCACACATATTTCTAAATTTTAAATTTAACGCTGCGTGTTAAATTAATCCTATATAACTGAACGAAGCCGCAGCAAAGAGGCCTGTATGGCCTACCACCAGCCTCCGGGAGGGGTGCAACCCTTCCAAATACCACCACTAATGCAACCATCAGTATTGACACCGAACCAAACCCAGATCTTCTACAGCCAATTTCATCAAACACTTGGTAATTTTCCACTTCAAACGCAACAAACTCAAACATTTTATCCCCAAACCTTTTATCAAACCCAACAAAACACTCATTCCAACGCACCCCCGCGGCCACCAGAAAATACTAATAACTGGACCACAGTTTCCTATAAAAGAAATAGAAATCTAGATGAAGTAGAAATCAAAAATAAACACCCTAAAGAGAACGAATATTGGCTTAGCCCACCCTCAACATCAAATCGCTGACGATGCACAACATGAATCAAACGCTGATAACACTAACGAGAAAATCTCAAAACTTCCCCCCATTTTCGTAAATCGTGTACTAACTATTGCACCGCAAATATAACTGCTAGAAGAAAAAGCCAAACAACAATATGATGTTAAAGCTCTAGTCAATAACCAAGTAAAAATTCAGCCCAAAATACCTGAATATTACAGAATAATAACAAAAGCTCTGACTGAAAAGGGAACGGAATTTCACACTTATAAACTAAAAGAAGAGATAAATTATAAAGTGATGCTAAAAAATCTACACCACTCCATGGACTATAAAGATATCAAAGGTGAAATTGAAAAATTAGGGCACGAGGTCACAAACATTTGTAATATAAAACAATTTAAAACTAAATTGCCTTTCCCAATGTTTTATGTCGAGCTTAAACCAGCCCCTAACAATAAAAGCATTTTTGAGGTAGAATACTTGCAGCAATGCAAAATTAAGTTTGAACCCCCAAGGGCAAAAAGAATTATTCCACAGTGTGTACGCTGTCAGCGTTACGGACACACAAGGAACTTCTGCCAGCTACCCGCTAGATGTGTAAAATGTGCAGGCGATCACCTCACGGAGCAATGTCAAAGAAAAGAAAAATCCCGCGATGTCCGCGGCGTCCTGTATAAAGTAAACCATCCTGCGAATTACAAAGGATGTACTATATATAAACAGCTACAAAGTAAACATTTTCCAACCCTTCGACAAAACCAGTACATACCACCCCCACAAATTAGACAATACCAACAAATACAACCGGGACTATCGTGAATACGATTTGTGAATACAAATAGCTTCAGTACAACAACAAAACTCTGAACATGCTGTAAATCTCCCACAAACAACAAATACTAGCCATCCAAACCAACAAGCAAACGACATACAAGAATTAAAAAACATAATGTTAAAGCTATCAGAACAAATAGGAACAGTATTAAACCTATTAACAGCAGTCCTCGCAAAAATTAAATAATGGACAGACACAGACAGCTTGCCCAATGGAAGGCCAACGGCGTGTCACAGCACCGTGAAGAATTAAAACTATTTTGTTACTAGTCACAACATTGATGTGTTACTTATTTCGGAAACACATCTTACTGATCGGAGCTTTATCAAAATCTCAAATTATGCGGTTTATACCACGAACCATCCGGCGGGAACAGCACGTGGCGGGTCTGCCATAATAATTAGAAACACAATCAACCACCATCAACTAGAAAGCCACAGTAGGGATTTTCTCCAAGCAACAAGTTTGTCAATTGAGGATCAAATAGGACCCCTAAACCTCTCGGCGTCGTATTTCCCCCCTAAACATGCTCTTGAAGAAGAACAATTTAAAACCCTTGCACAACGATTCATTTCGGGCGCCGATTACAATACCAAGCACACTGACTGAGGTTCCAGAATTACAACGACAAAGGGACGCGAACTAAACAAAACTCTTGAACACAATAACTTGCGGCACCTATCCACGGGAGAACCCACATATTGGCCCACGGACCCAAACAAATTTCCTGATTTCTGCATAACATAGGGAATTCATCAAAGTCATGCCAATATAAAATCCTGCTTCGAACTTTCCTGTGGCCATTCCCCAATCCTGATCACCCTTAAGACTAAAACCCTCAAAAAACAACCCCTAAATTAAGCAATAACCGTACAAATTGGAACACCTTTCGGTATGTCGTAAATGTTGAACTAACCTTAAATATTCCACTGAAATCTCCCGAAAACATAGAGGCTTCAGTCAAATTATTCAATGATGTCATTCAGCGGGCATGTTGGAAGGCCACGCCAATTATACCCGATACAGTCACAATTTCTGATTGCCCCTCAATTATTAAACAAAAAATTCTAGATAAAAGAAGGCTTCGAAGAAACTGGCCAAGGCTGCGTACACCTGAAAGCAAACTACTACTCAACAGAGCAACTGGGAGCTACAAGATCTCCTTAATAAAAGCAAAAGCGATTGCATCGAAACATTCCTTAAAGACTTACCACCCACGGAAGCGACGGATTATTCCCTGTGGAAGACAACAAAAGAACTGAAACAACTAAAAAGATTCTCTCCGCCCATCAGTAACCTCCGGGGCAGCTGGGCAAGGAACAATAAGGAGAAGGCAAACATATTTGCTGTACACTTAACATCTGTGTTCCAGCCACATCCTTCAGAAAATCTCCCCAAAGAAGAAGACAACCTCACTCAAACACTATTTCAACCGTACCAACTTGCACCGACTATTAAAAAATTCAAAGCTGCTGAAGTTCATGAAGTCATTAGCACACTCAACCCTAAAAAGGCTCCGGAGTATGATTCAATAAATGGAAAAATACTCAAAGAGCTACCTGCCTTCGGTACACAGTACTTAACTCAGTTATATAATGCAGTCCTTCAGAATGGTTATTTTCCATCCCAATGGAAAGTGGCGCAGATTATACTCATCGCAAAGCCTAATAAACCCCCCAACGACCCAAAATCCTATCAACCGATAAGCTTTCTGTCTATAGTAGCTAAAGTTTTCGAAAAGCTCTTAGTACAAAAACTAATCCCAATTATTGATGACAAAGAGCTACTACCATCCCACCAGTTTGGTTTCCGAAAGTTGCACTCAACAACTGAACAAATCCATCGGGTACTTCAAACAATCAATCAAGCCTTTGAAGACAAGCACTACTGCTCTGCTGCGTTCCTAGATATATCACAGGCATTTGATAAAGCGTGGCATACGGGACTCCTATGCAAACTAAGAACACGTCTCCCCCTAAACTACTTCCTAATCCTGCAATCCTATCTCCTTAATCGGTATTTTCTGGTTAAATACGAAACTGCAACCACAAATATTTTTCCGATCAACGCAGGTGTGCCCCAAGGCAGTGTTCTCGGACCACTGCTCTATCTCTTATAAACAGCAGACCTCCCGACAATACCAGAAATCACAACAGCTACATTTTCGGATGACACCGCGGTTCTGGCTACTGACAGAGACCCAGTCGCAGCCTCACAAAAACTTCAAGCCAATTTAACTGCAATTGACAAATGGTTAACAAGCTGGAGAATCAAAATAAACGAGTCTAACTCAACTCAAATAACCTTTACCCTGCTCAGAGATATTTGTCCCCCGGTTCAGATAAAGAACAATATTTTACCGCAAAAAGAAGAAGTAAAGTACCTTGAGTTACATCTTGACAGAAGGCTAACATAGCGCAAGCATATCTTCAGTAAGCGCAAGCAGCTGGGATTAATTTTAACCAAGATGTACTGGCTACTGGGACATAAGTCGAAGTTATCATTAAGCAATAAACTCCTTTTATACAAGGTAATTCTCAAACCCGTATGGAGCTACGAGATTCAACTTTGGGGAACATCTGCCAACTCTAACGTTGAAATCCTACAACGCTTCCAATCTAAAGTGCTGCGCATGATTGTGAACGCGCCCTGGTTCGTGTCAAACACGGCTATCCTTAACGATCTTCATATGCCTTCAGTGAAAGAAGAAATCAGCCGTTTCATTGCTAAATCCAGCGACCGTCTTAGTGCACACCCCAACACATTAGTAATGGATCTTATAGTTCCCCAAAATCGCAATCGAAGACTCCAAAAATAAATACCAAATGACTTGCCCACTATATTCCCTACTTACTCAATATAAAGTCTTGCGTTAATTTTATTTTAGTTTTAAGATCTAGTTTATAAGTTTACTTTTATACCCAAAAACTCAAAACTCATCTAGATGACAATTGTTACAGAAGCATCCTACTGGGGATGCTTCTACATGTCCAAATAATCTATCACAGAATTTACTTAATGCAACTTGTGCAGATTGTGAATAAATTGGGATTTCAATAAAAAAATTATTATACAGAACGCTCCTCGTTCCTTAACTGACGAAAATAACTGGCAGTTTATAATTTACCAATACGTAACAAAAGACATAAACAAAGCTAAAATACTTATTCCAGTGTGCGTAGTACTTCTTCCAATAAACGTTAAAATGAAAATTCAATATTAATAAAATTTTCCGCTCAAAGTTTTTGACAAAAAAATAAATAGTGAAATTTATCTATGTTCTAGATGCTGTAAGATATTGTAAGATAAAAAAGTAATCACTTATACATCAACTGCAATGAACCCCGACAAGGGCACCAAATAATCTGTCAATTGTAGTAAAAATCACCTCACTAATTAAAGGGATGCAAATATTTCTTATAAATATTATAAAAACAAGAACAAAACTAATAAAACAGTACGGACAAAAACCAAGCCCTCTCTTAATCAAAGCCTTTATGAAACACATCAAATAATTCTTATTATCACATCGCTTGTCTTTGCTATTTGTAGCCAAGTTAAAAACACTTAATTGGAATAATAATATCAAAACACAGCTAATCTTATTAAAATAATTTCTTGTAAAACATTCTGATAATATAGCACACATGTCGAAAACGCTCTTGTCATTAGAAAAAACTTAAAATGGCTGGATACCAAATCTGCTGCACAAATAGGAACGTTAGAATCGTATCTATGATCATGAATCTCGCCACTATATACATTGAGACAATTGGACCCAAAATTATAACTTATAACGGCACTTCCGTTAACATAGCGTGTTATAAGTAACCCAACTAAAGACTTCCCAAACAAGATATCTTAATGTTAAACACAAGCAAACTCATTTTTCTTACTGAAAACCTATCTCAAAAATTAATAGCAAAAACACATATCTCTAAGCCCAGATTAATAAATGAGTTAGTCAACTGAAACCTTTTCAATATAATGTTTGATTAGCACTCTAAGTAATCAATAGATTTCCGGACTCCGAGTCAAATTGATAAAACAATTTTGCACACAATGAAAAGAACCACTGTAGTAAAGGGTTGTTTGTAATGTTTTTGATAACTAATAACCACCAAAACATGTATCGAATTTAATAAGGAGGAAAAAATGACCAAAACCCAGAAATTTTGCAACAAAGTATGTCGAATATTTTATTTCGTCACATCAAAAATGAATTTAATTCTATATAATTGACTCAAAAGTACATTGTGGAAGGCAACCAGAGAGATATTCAACCTTCTCAGAAGCTCAAATGTGTAATTACAACAAAGCAAAGTGCAAAGCCTTCTCAGACCGCCTGGAGAAAACCTTTACTCCCCGTAATTACAAACTTAAAATGTTTAGAAACACAATTATACATTTCGTCGAAACACTTCAGCCAACTACAGAGCTAAACTTTAAACCAACGTCACCTATAGAGTTTGTTTCTATAATTAAAACTCTTAATGTAAAAATCGCTGAGCTATGAAATACCGAGTATTATATTTAAGAAGATCACAAAAAAGACATTAGCATACGTAGCAACTATCTTCACTACCTGTTTGTGGATTGAGTATTCCCCCAACTTATGGAGACGTGCAATTATTCTAGTGTTTGCCAAACCAGGAAAAATTAAGGAACTATTTGAAAAAGTTATTTACTTATGGCTTAGCGGAGAAGTTGTGAGAATGAAATTGCCTTGTTTATGAATATAGCGCAAGTTTTTAATCAGTTGTGGATAAACAGTCTAAAATATAAAATTTCATTTTTTCAAATTCCCCATTACTCAAGTCTATATTATTTTCATTCTTAAAAAATCATACGTTCGCTATCAAAATTAGTACTCTATCCTCTACTAGAAATGTACACGTAGAGGTTCCACAAGGAGCACGATGGGCCAAATTTTGTTCAACGTCTATAAGTATGACTATCTCATCATCAAAGCAAACCTTGTATTGTTCGCAGACGATGCGGTCATATTAATCAAAAAATATACAACTGGTATGAGCAATTACTAGTCTATAAGTCGCTAATGAACTAAATAGTTGGTTTAAACTATTTCAAATGTGTCACTAAGATCTTTTCACTTATTTTCTATTCTAAAGTTAACAATTCACCTTCAATCAAAATCAACGGTTTTCCATCTAATGAAATGTTAACGAGGAACTTAAAAATGTTTGTCGTAGACTTGGCCTTTATAAGCGCTTGAGAATTTTAGAAGAGCGTGCGTGACAGTGCGTATATTGTAAAGTATTTTTTTAGATACAAATCCCTACATTCCTTGTCGTAGTGCTGGAACGTCGTAACATTTGTGCTGAATTTCTTACAAAAGCATCCTACAATAAGGTAACCTTTTTTGTTTTGAAAAGGAGGAAGATTTGCCAAGCATTACTCGCCGACTTCCAATCTGGAACTGCAGGTTTACCTTACCCTTAGACAAAGCCACTTACACCTGTGCGAACACCGTTCGGATCCCCATGCTCGCCACGCAGGCAGTCATGCGTTTGCACAGCCCTTAAGCCCACTCTGGCTTTCGAGCAAATTAAATAAAAACTTCCGTGTTATTAACCCTTCGGGATCGGCGGCCGCGACGTATTCCAACCGCGCATTTTCGCATTGTCCGGGGCGCCCAGACGGGAGAAATGCAGCGCAAGCTGATCCGGCTCTACCTCGATAATAATGAGATATAAATAAGAGCACGCAAAGAATGGCTTTTGTGCTGTTGGTATGGCAACCCTGGCGAACGGGACGGGAAACGGAATAAAAGAGGCTGTGTTTGCATTTCCGCGCTAAAATTAGAGATGCAACGCCGTGTAAGCGGGAGTCATTAAGGGCGGGATGAAAGGAAGTTATTAAAGTGCTCCGATTCGAACAACTCCCCTTATTATTTAGATTGCTAACAATTTTTCCCGCTCCTTCCCGATAATAATGGTTATCGACTCGTTTGGTTTCCAGTGCCTTAATACCTGTGTCTCTGGCACAATTATCTTACAACTGGCGAGTTTTTCACAATTTTTCCACGATTCGCCCCATTTATGTCCCTAGGAATATTGGGAAAAATTTTATACATGCAAAAATGACTTCATTTCTGTACAGAGACAGTAAATGTTCTACCGAAACAATTTTTGTTTGAATTTAATATCTGTGTAGTAATAATAATCAAATCTGCAGAAATTTCTGGATTCACTTCGTTAAATTATAAAAAAATAAAATTTCCTAACGGTAAATTACACGAAAAATTAAAACAAATTAAATTTGACACTTTAAAGAATGTTAATGTACTTAAGATATGAAGATGATTCAATTGATGTACTGTAAGACTATCTGCTTTCAATGAAAGTATGCTTAAGGATAAACACGATGACATTGATAATTAACTTGTATGAAATGTATTGTCCTCTAATTAGGAAGAATGTTTTACATCACCTAAACCCTTGGGATTTTTAGATACAGCAAATATTATATATTGTAGTGATAATTTTCGTACTAGACCTATCATATTGTTATCAAAGCTAGTGTGCTTTTAATTACTCGTTAAGGTATTGTTGCAGTATATCCTTCTAGAAAATCATTTATATCCATTTTCCTTATTTTGACAAAAGCATACTCTATGAGCATCGTTCTTAACATCTACATATTGAGGATCTGTATTTTTAAACAATATTTTATTGGTGAGTAGACATTCAAGAAATTAAAATTTTACACTAATTTAGGTGACAAAAGGAAAGTTGTTTTGATCTAATCGCCCAATTTGTTTATTAGTTATTTTTGAAGTACGATTAAGTTGGCACACGACCTTTCCTAATATTAATAAACTTGGATGAATTATGAGCCCCTTGTATTGTAATGACAACGTAGTTCATCCTTAAAAACGACCGGCTTTGACCATTTATACAGAGTTACGCTACTTTTAGGTATGTCACTAACCCGAAATGCTGTAAAGTATAAGTAATATAAATTGGTGGTCATAAAAAATCTTTTGACATCACTTTAATAAATTTTGAGTAGTGCAATGGTTTTGGTCACCCAGAAAACATTTCTGAAACACTATTGGAACTAATAGCAGTGTCATCAATGTTACTAACAAATAAAAATATATGATATTTACTAATTTAATGACAAATAAAGTCACTATTCAATTGTTATGTTAAATGAGCTAATTTATTATCTTTTTCATCAGTTTTAAAAATACCAAAGATTTAGATTGTGTTATATAACTGTTATTCGAACTACAAATTCGCAAAATGGGGCTCTTAAGAAATAATAGATTTTTAGAAAAGAAACCTTTTAAACAGGGCGTTTAAATTTAAAAATGCGTGGAGCAACACATTAACATAGGTTTAATTCTTTTTAAAGGTTCATCGAAAGATCAAAGTACACAAATATAATATGAATGATATTTCGATGGTTTAACGCTAAAACTAGTGGAAGATATTAAAATAAGGCTAGACTTCTTTTATTTAGCCTTCTGGAATATCTATAGTCACGCTTGCTGTTGAATTTCACTATAAAAACAAGTAAGCATGAAAATTATGTTATAGACTAATCTAATTTTTCAAAAAAGTTATAATAATATGTATAAAAAGGTACAGATATCTTTTAATGCGTTAACGTTTACTTTACTTGCAAAATCAGCGGTTCCTGGATCCAGAGCCTAACCTCAGTACTTCTCATATAACTTGGCGTGGATGATTGTAAAGGCCACCTTCGTGCCTTCCCATGGAGGGATCAGAAGTTGCTATAGCTTTAGATGTTTATTTGCAGGTTTTCGGCGGACTGGGAGGTAAACTCCTGGAACATAGTAATATTGGCGCCATTATGAAGGTGTTAGACGGGTTGTATGGTTCTGGACGACCTGGAGTTTGTTTACGTAGGTCTTTGCTTCCCAGCCCCACACTAGAGCCGCATAAGTCATAATAGTATGATGGTCTTACACAAAAGCAGCTTGTTGTTCGTAGATAATGCTAATTTTACTGCTTTTGCTTTTGTGAGCACCCTGTGGATATAGAATCTCCAGATTAACTTTTATCCAGAATCAGCTCGAGACAGGTTGTCTTTTCTTCTAGGGTATTTCCCTTTTAAAGATCCTAAGGTGTACCAAGTCTTCCCGCCCCTGAAGTGATCTGGTGGAGAACAGGACCACCGAACTCTTCTCTCCACCTGTCATACTTGTTTTTCAGAAGCTCCAGTTCCTTCTAAATATTTTTTGGTAACGAAGCCTGATTTCATTTAAGCCTTCACAAACAATCTTAACAATATTATTATCGTATTGAAAGAAAAAATTGTATAATGTTTTGGAAGTAGGAAGAACAAACATTCGCATACACATTGTGATATCCAAGAAGACTATCTAAAACTGAATCTAGAACAGGTTTTCTTTATATTGTAAGATGGATGATGATCCCTAGTTTTCTTAAAAAAATCAAAACACTAACGCAAATTATGAGTAAACCCAATTTATTTTTTAAATTCTTTGAGTTTGCTAAAAGAGTAAAAAACATGTGTTTTAGATGATGAGTTGTAAACAGTTGTATAAGTCATACAAAAACATAAAGTAATTTTCATGTTCTATCCATTTTCAGTAAATAATATCGTTTTTCCTTAAAAGACTAGAACATTAGTAGCAAGACTTTATTACTAACTCATAACATACGTAGTAAATAAGTTTGAAACGAAAATTATGAGTCAAGTGAGCTTTCACTTAGGACAAAAGAACTTAAATTTATAAAAATTAACTTCTGTTTTTTAATTTAAGGCTAAAAATGGGGATGTAGGTTAGAGCTAACTAGTTGATAGAGGATGAAAATAACTGCCCGTAGCTCGTACTTAAAAGAAGCTAATTAATGTCCCTTGTGAATAAAGTAGAATCAGTTTTTCGTTGATTTGAAGCAATTAGTGTTTCAACCAGAAACTAGGATGTCCTCACTTTGGGAACCTCTAGTCTCTCGCCATATGACTGTAGTGCTTACAGGAGTAAGGGGAGTAAACTGGTCGAGAATAAGAAGGGTTTTGTGGATGTAGGTGTTTTTACCCTAACTTGACGATGCAGGGGAAAATAATACTTGGTGTCGATTATCTCGACCTCCATAAAAACGAATGCGTGTTGGGCATAATTAAAATGAAAGGCATGTCGAGTATCAGAAAAAATTATTTGTGTTGTGTTTTATAAAATATATAAATAAATTTAGTTTTGTATGTTTTACGCGGCTACAAAACTATAATTGATATGTATCATATATATAAAGAAGTAACCCAAATGTTTTTGTACTATTTCACAGGCGTGCAACGTGAGCCTTTCCGATAACACATTTTCCCAAAGCCAAGCTTCACTCAGATACATCGCAATATGCTATAATGAAATGCTGCAATAAATTCTATAATACACGCAGGTCAAACATGATTTGTGGTAAGAGTTATTGACATTATTTTTAACAAACTCCCACAGCAAAACAATCGCACTGTCTGAGAAATATAAAAATTAACAAAGTTTGTTACTATCAACTTCGTCAATTCACGTACTTTTAGGGTTATGTAGAGAGTAATGTCGCCTGTCTGTCCGTTTTTTAAACTTTTGATCAAGGTAGCTTCCAAGCTGGAGACAATCTCTGACATCTCTCAAGCCTTATAATTTTTGATCTGGAATAGATAGAGAAATAACATTTTCAGTATTCAACTACAGACCATAAGTCAAGTCCAGATGCCAAAAATCAGGCTGATCGGAAAATCTCGAGACCGGTTTGGCCGGAAGTGGCCGCAAATTTTGGTTTATGTATAGAAGCTATCTGTGGAACCAGAGTTCCACGTCCGTACTTGTGTAGTCTGCCATTAAGTTCGACCTAAAATCATATGAATTCTTCTTGAGCGGATGAGGGTGCTAAAATTCGATCAACCACCAATACCATTAATTGTGCTTGAAATCACATGCCGAAAGGTGCGTTGCAGCAATCAGTGGTAATATGCCACAGCGTGTCTGTCAGGAACTTGACTATAGGACATGTGTTATTAAACTAGTTCACGTTGTGTCTTTCAGATACTATAACTGTGTATAAATTTTGTTTGGTAATATATAAGCTCTTGATTACACTTGGTCACGTTGGAATGCAATCTTAAAGTATTGAACACTTGTGAAATTTTAAGGTCTTCGAATTTTGCAAAATTTAACATTTTTATGTTTTTCTAATTAGATGATTATTTTTTTTTGTATATTAATAACAGATGCCTAAATGTTAACACTGCATTAATTGTGATTTTTAACTATGTTTAGATTTTGTTTGCTGCTTGGTGCGTTTGGTGAAAATATGGAAATCACACAAACCTGCTATAGTTGCTACAGGCAATTTAAGGATAACTATTTTGTTTCCAAAGCTTAGGTCGTAGTTCTAGCATTAATAAAAACAATCTACTAGAGAATTAGAACAATAATTACAGTGTTTTTATGCAATTATTACCAGTGCTAAAACGTCATCTGCTATTCATTGTTCGTCACAAATTAAAGTGAGTCTTGTAGTTCGTAACACACAAGTGATCATGTTTGATCAAAGCAAGATCAATTGTAGCGATTTTAAAGAAGCTATTAGTAAAGGAGAAGATTATGGTCTATTTTAGTTATAATACCACTGTGGGGAAAAAGTTAGCATAAGTATGTACAACTGGATTGTCCAACTACTAACATAAAAAAAATTCATCCACAAATTGCTGAAGTATAAGTGCATAATAACAGTGCATCAGCAAACTGGGTTGAAATAACTTCAGAGAATGTTACAGTACAAACTTGGAAACAATGCAATACCCCCACATTTGCATTTTGCAGAATCATATTACCTACATGTGATTCAGAGACGATTACAATAAGATGGAAGCTCAAATATTTATTGAAAAAAGAATTTCAGTAATTTATGTTTATATTGAAATGTGATAGGCATCAATGGTTATAATTTACAAGATTAAACTTCAAATTTGTTTTAACAAACATCCAAACTTTATTTTTATAATGTGGTATATTGACTTTATCTATTTCTTGCTTAAATTATAATTGCATTACTAGCGTTAGACACATCTATCGATGGAATTAAAAAAAAAGTCAGTTAGTAGAAGCATCACGATAGAATTATATCTACATTTAATGTAAAAGCTGCTGAAGATTTTGTTAATAAAAATTTATCAGATTTTGAAATTTTTTTTAAAAACACAATTCAACGTGTATTTTTGGTTATTGTTTCTATCTTAAAAAATTAATTGATTAAGTCTCTGAAGTGGAGCTCATGTATCCACTCTTTGAATTTTTAAGGTTCGCAGCAATTTAAATTTTCCTTGACGTTTAAAATGGACATTCTAGTGTTATGCTAATCATTTTGATATATTATGTAGCATGTATGCTTTGTGAATCGTCCGCTAGCCTCGCAGACGTATTACGCGTGTTATCTATGCAGGTACTTGATTGCCATTGATGCTCATTATTCAGTAAGTTTATTTTATTCACTTTAAATATGTTTCCGTTTCAACAACAAATACCTACTACTCAACAAATTACATTTTTTCAACAACAGTTATTGTACGCAAACTAGCCATTAATGCCAAACATCAACCCGCACATGCATCATTTATCAAGTTAAACATATGTCCCATTTGTATTTTGTACTAATAATATCCCACAACCCATGCACTAGCCATCATGAAATCCTAATAATCAACATTCATTACCCGAAACGACCCAAACAAACCATCGTTTGGGATTGGTCATCACCAACCCCAAACGAGCTTTCTCGATTTGCAAGTAGTGAAAAAGAAAAAAGATGCCTACGTTCCCTTGTTAATAACATCGTATTACAAAGCCAAATCGACGATAAGAACATATTTAGTTTACTAAGCAACACATACGAAGATAACGTTGTAAAAACAGCTGGAGTCGAGTCACAAACTGTAGTTAACAAACCCCCTCCAGCATACATACACGATGTAAATTATAATGCAACGATTAAAATCTTGACAAAACTATTAGAAACCAAACAATACAAATCAAACGTTGTCAAGATAAATACTAATAACTCTGAAACATCAAAAGCTTGTGAGACATCTTGACGACGAGAAAATTATTTTTCATACATATCAGATTAATGCGAAGCATTTTGACACGGCAGAACACTCCTGCTACATGTGTGTTATACAATGGAGCGTACACAGCAAACTATAAAAGATGCTCTGTCTACCAACAACTTTAGTCTAAAAAAGGAAACAACTGCACCTTCCCTAGAATGCAAGTACTACAAACACAAAGGACGGCCCAATTCAACTAAACACAAACAGGAAGAACAGCTCCGAAACTAGCTATGCCGCAGCCATTGTTGGACAATAACACTCAAAATGAAAATCAAAATAGCAATGACGTTTTCTTGTCTCAGTTTCTTTTTGAATTTGAAACATGTTTGGCCAGTTAATGCAACAATATACTACAATGCTCAACCTATACACTAGCCTGATAACCAAAATCTCCCAGTAATGTATACACTAAAAATAGCAGTAGAAGCGTTTCTAAATATTGGTCCTGGTATCTGAAGCACACTTTACTAACTAAAACTATCTCAATATCTACAATTACAAAAGTTATTATACCTACCACCCTGACAGCATAGTCTATGCTGGAAGAACAATTATAACTAACAGCAAATTATCACACTACGAAATGGAGAAATTTGAAACAAATCATATACAAGCCACAAATGTCAAAATTAAAGACCGCGTTAGAGACATAATAGTATCAACAGTATATTGCCCTCCCCCACAATTAATAACGCAGAATCAATTTGAAGACTTCTTCGTAACGCTAAGAGACATGTTTATAGCAGGTGGTGATTTCAATGCTAAGCACCCCTTATGTAGTTCCAGATTAATTAACCCAAAGAGAAGGCGACTATATAAAACCATCTTAGACAACCACTATAATGCAGTAGCCGCAGGTAAACCTATTTATTGGCCAAGCGATTTGAATAAACTGCCGGATGCATTAGATTTCCTTGTTCCTTGTTTCCTAACTTCATTGATGTTGCTGATTGCTGCGACCTAAACTCTGATCACTTAGCTATAATATGCACATTACGTTCTTACATAATCAACAAGCCTACAAGGACCAACCTACACAACAATCGTACGGATTGGGATATTTTTCGACAATATATCGACAAACACCTATTGGTTTCAGCAGCACTCAACACTGCAAATTGAGACAGAAATAAAATAACTAACACAAACTTTACAGCACGCTTCTTGGACAACTACGCTTATAAAACTACAGAATAAATGTAACGAAAACACTCATAACTACTCTATAGAAATTAGAAAGAAGATCAGCAACAAAAAATGCAAGATGGATCTGTCAATAAGAAAGACACCCAAAAGACAATAATAAACTGAACACCTTTACCACGTCACTAAAAAGATTAATAAAATAACAGAAAAACAAAACGTTCAATGGTTTCCTGGGAAACTTATCCCCCAGTCAACACGATTACTACCCTCTATGGCTAGCAACTTTTAAGAAATCTATTATTATCTCTCCAAAAAAAGGATAACAGTCATAACACGTATATATAATGCAATCCTAAGAACCCAATTCTATTCAATTTAATGGAAATTTGCTAAAGTCATTGTCGTTCAAGCCAGGCAAGCCAGCTTAATCACCAGACTCTTACAAACCGATATCGCTTTTACCACTCCTCCCTAAGCTTCTAACGATTTCTATTAAGAAGACTAGAACCTCTTACAGAAAACATTAATTTAATCTCTAAACATTAAATTGGTTGTTGCAGAGAATACTAAATATTTGAACAAGTTCGTAGGATAGTGGATAATATAGAAAAATATTTAGAGGAAAAAGGGTCGTGTCTAGCAGTATTTTTGGACGTGGGTCAAGCTTTCGATCGAGTCTGCCACCCTGGACTGTTATATAAAATCCAAACAGTACTATTTGCTCTTCAAGCTCTGTGTGTACAAATCAGATACTTTCGAGTTAAAGTAAACGATAGCCACTCACTAATCTACCCACTCGAGACAGATGTATCGCAAAGTAGTCTATTGGGACCAACATGATACCAGTTGTTTACGGCGGACTTACTTGCTACTGACAACGATGTAATTGCTACGTTTAAGGATGACACGGTTGTATTATCTTTTCATAGAGATCCATTTCAAGCATCAATTTATCTAAATAATGCTCTGAAAGCATTAAAGAGCTAGACAAAGACTTGGCGTATCAAAATTAGTGAAAACAAAACGGCTTCAGTAGTTTTCACCTCAAAAAGTTGATGGGCTTCTTATAACCTTAACGGCAAAAAAGACGTCAAATACCTCGGTATAAATTTCGACAACAAACTTACCTGGAGGAAACACATACAGACCAAGCAAGCAGAACTAGATATCCGCGTAAAGAAGGTGTTCTACCTCCTCAGATGGAAATGCCAGATCACATAAAGTCATGATAGTGCCAGTATGAATATATGAGATCTGATTTTGGGGATCTGCTAAGTCATCGAACATCGAGATTTTACAACGATTCCAAAGCAAAACTGTTTGCGCAATAACAAACTCCGAATAGTATGTGAACAACTGCACATTACATAACGATCTGAAAATCCCATAAATTAAAGATCGGTACAGCAGATACAAAGATTGGATTATTAGTCACACTTTATAGTTTCGGTGTATAATTAATTACCGACGAATTTTAATATATAAGAAGTGTATCTTTAGTATATTTTCCATAACCATAACTTCTAATTCACATTTTTCTCATACAAATTTTTGTTCTTCTAGATATGTTCTAAAAAAGAAGTTGTATACATCTGTGATTTTTTAATTCATTACTCGATTGACGTTGTCTGTCTAATTGATAAGCAAGGCGACTGCTTGACGTTCCTAACTGTTAGCGCAGCTTTAATTTTAATTTCCGGTCGGAGCAGTGTACATGAACGCTTTATAATCCATTAGCTTTCTGCTCCGGTTTTACTGCTAATAGCCAAATGAATGGCATAATCGCTATTTAACTATAACGCAAGCTGCAGTAATAGCAACAAAGTGCACACCAAAATTATTACATCAGAAATAAAATGTACAATTTTAAAAAACCAAATGATTTAATGAAGGAAAATTGAGCTAATGTATGTATGGCTGCCATGCGGTACGGAGCACTCTATCATTTTAATGTAGGGAAGTATTTAAATGCGAAAAGCCCTAATTGCTGGATTGCGTGTAGAAGTGAATGGTCATAAATATCGTAGTGTTTAAGCTTGCATTAGGTACACTTGTGCTTCGAGAGTCCATAACCGTTATCTTCAAGTTGGAACTAATAAACAAAGAATTTTTTAAAATTCAATCATTAAAAAAACGTTAAATTTATTTTAGTTCTTTCACATGTTAAGTAAATTGTATTTCCTAACAATTTATTGAAATTTAAATGAAATATTTTACGTCTGCATTATTGTTGCCATATAAATACAAGAAATCATTCTAATAAAACTAGCAACCGATAAACTTCAAGCAATAGCTAGGGATCGGCAGTAAAGCAACTACGCACTCCACGTCACGCACCCTCAATCAAACCAAACCGAGCGACGGCCTGCGTATAAATTGCGGCCGTAATATCAAAAGTAAATTTGCAGGAACCCACTTAAACAGCAAATCGCCAATTAAGGCGCAACAACGGCGGCGCGCGAAGCTCCGGGGGCTGTGTGCAATCGCAAATTGGGCCGGCTCGCGAAATTCCGGGCACGAGCGCGTCCACTCTTCAAGCGAGCCTGAGAGGTCCCGGCTCGCCGTCGGGACGCCGCGGGCCCAAATCGTACTTAATCAAGTAGGGGACCTGAATTATCAAGACAAATCAACCGGGTTAGCGGCATCGGCCGGTCCTGCCGAAATTAGATTCCGGGGGCTTTCGCAGCCCGGCTGCGGGCAATAAAACGCAGAAAAAGATCTGGAAGGTCCGACTGTGAGGAATGGCTACGATGCTGGTGCGCTGGCACTTTAGCATTAAACAAAGGAGAATTTTTTATTTATAATCAACGAACTTAAAAAGTTCGTTACTGAATTCTATATGTCTGTCGGTCTGTCTGTCGCTGTCACAAAATTTGAGATTTTTTAAAATTTGAAAATGGATTCTTATAGGAAATTTTACGCTGAATTCGAAAATGAAGTTAAAAAAATTCTATGTCAAATAATTTTCGAGATATTCGATTTCGAATTTGTAAGTTCGTTCTGGGATTGCTTACAGAGCAATCTCTTCGCCGGCCCCATGTTTTTTAATTGAAAAAGATTGCTCAAATTTTACTTTTGTTCAACATAACAGCAAGGGGTTCCTTGAATAATTAAAATCTAATTAATTAATTAAAAAATATTGCGCAAAAGACACCATTTAGACAAACAAAGTAAAGATAATCGTTTATTTTTAAACACGAGCAATGCGTTTATAGAAATTAATTATGTTTTAGTGTAAGTTCTTTTTGTAGAAAAAATTAACTATTCGAAAGAAATATAATAAACTACTTTTATTTTAAATTGCGTTCTATGCAAACCTGATTATGAAGGAATTCATTATTCCGAGCAAAGGTTTGTTATTCGTTTTTTGAGTTACTATAATTTTGTAATATTTAGGTCAAATTGCCGTAGTGTTCTAATTTTGTGACGCAACGAAATCCAATACACGTTTTGTTGCCATGGTTACCATTTACTTTTTTAAAAACTGTCATGTTATGCACTACCCTCATAAAGCATTTAATCCAATTATTGTGATCGCTGCCATCATTTAAGCAGCCTGGCTTACTAAAAATAAACAATTTGTACAACTAAGCATCGTAGTTTAGAGATTTATATTTATTGAAATTGTAATTATACAGAGAAAACTATGCTGCACTTGTTTCAAGTAATTATTGAATTATTGGTGCTCTTTGTATTGGAAATACCGACTCTGAATTTTAAAAGTTCATATTATATCGTACATAAAACAAATAAAGGCTTAATGTTTAAAGATTTGCTTTTTAACTTTCTTTTGCATCTTCCAAAAGTTTTATTGCAATTTTTTTCTGAAAATAATTTAATTTGTTTTACATAGTCGACGCATTATTTTGATATATACTCTTTAATACTAATATAACTCTTAACTACTACAACACAGAGAATTATTTTAATAAAAACATATAAAACTATAGGCTCTGTTTTGGCAACTATACAAGCAGCTGATTGTCCTTTAGTTTTCCAAGTGCAAGGCTGTCTTCAACCGTGATAGAAGGCAAGGGACAAAAAGAGAAGCAGATGAACCTGTGATCACGTATTGTAAGATTGTTATGGTTTTGAGTTTATTCCTTTGGAATATTTAAATAATTTGTTGATCGTTTTACTGGTAAAAAGAATTTAAAGCTGTTATGTCTTATTATTAGTAAGATTCAACTACAACAGCACCAATTACCCAACATTCCATTGCAAATAGACCATACCCAAACTATCAATAAACCTCACTAAATAGAAACAACACTTTCACACAACTTCCTATTTAAGACATATGCCAATTTCCAATCACCGCACCATTACAATCTTAATTAGCTTTTCAACAATATCAAATACAGCCAAGAAACCGAGATTCAGATTGGTAACTAATCAAAAGCAGAAAACGTGACCGGGACGATAATGCGGATAAAAAACGGATCCGGACAAATAACTTAAAATTACGAGTTACTGTCTAAATCCTCAAACCTTTTTACTTAATTGACAATGAATATTCAAGCAAACTTATGCAAAGAAAAACAAACCAAACCCTTGTCAATTTGTGTCAAGGGAGTTAAAACAATTAAACTTCTAATTAATATTTGGAAGTCACAGTTAAACACAAGTACACGATAAAGGGTCTTGTTATCGATAAAGTCAGCATTTTTCCAAGAACATTAGCACCATACACGTAAATAACGAAAGGTTTGAAAGACTAGGCAAGAATCTAGTTTGTGTTTTTGTCAGGAACTTATATCCATCCAGCATCGCAGATGGACTATTGATAAGTTTGATCATGCAGCAATCAACATATGCTATTATAATAAAAAAACTACCTTTCTTTGTTGTAACTCTACAAACGTCAGAAAGCAACAAGAACCTGTACAATATCAATTTATTATGTAGTCATATTCAAACCATCACTCACCAAAAGAACAATACCCCAATGCATAGATGGTATGTCGATTTGTTAAATGTACTCTACGCTACTCCTACTACGTACTCCACATTACAATACAAACACAAAATAAATTATAAAGAAGTCACATGTATCAACTGCAGTGTGAACCACAAAGAAAAAGAAATTTATCAAAAAACCTGTCCTTTGCTAAGACAAAAACCAACTACAACAGCAAGAATTTAATGACTAGGCCTTAGAACTAAGTATTAATCAAGAATGTCCCACAAAACGTCAATAATACTAACATACTACAAAATTCTTGATTGATAAAGCAATGTATCGACATAGCGGAATTAAAACGTGTAATGAGTCAATTAATGGAGCACTCAAATATAGTAAAATAGCGGTATGGACTGCCCACGGGCTGCTACACCACAAAAGAGAACTAACAGCTTCTACTACAATTTACTGCCTCCACACAGTGTTAATTTTAGAAGCGTACTTTATCAAGCGCAGTTACTTTAAAATACCAAGATCTATAATCTTTGTAACCCAAATTCTAGACGGAACTGCACATAATCTTCAAAAATTCAATCAAATACCAAAAACTTAAGTAGAGCAAACCGCATCTCCGAGCTACATTTGTAGCAGTTGCGCTCTAGTTAAAATAACTTACTTAATTAGCAGCAAATTGTCCATCAAGACATACAATAAACAAATAGTATATGAATACTATTTTCATATACTAGGTAATAGATTTATCTTGAGATAAGGCAGAAAAATGCTGAAAGTATAATTTAATCTACAGGCCCAAACTTACTATGTTTCGTAAAATACTTTAACTTAGACCTCCTAAATATTACTTTATGCTTTAAATTCTCCACAAATCAGTCATCAATATTAGTAACACCGAAATACTATAAACATTCCGATTAAAAGTGTTCGGAGTCATAATAAACACGGCATGGTAAGTTCTCTTTTAAATATTAGACGCGACCTCCTAATTCCTATCGTTAATCAGAAAACACATTAATTTATTGTGCGTACTGTGACTGTAATAGCAATTACTCGAATATATTAGCACTTAGAACATTAAGACGAGTTTCAACCACGACTAAAAATGTTTAAACCAAATAAACTAATAAATAATTTCAGACAACTGTGACGCATTACGTAATTTATAAATTATTTAGTAGAAGCTAAACTAAATTTAACCTAAAAATAACTAATTCAGAGTGTTAAACCAAGCCGAATGTCTAATTGCGACAGATTGCAGTGTAATAATAAAATAAATGTAAGAAGCCAGCACAAATAATACCAGTACGCCAAAATGGAAAAATTTATGTAGTTTGCGTAAAAATATCGTGTATTGTTTCCGTGTTTACATTTTGACTACATTTGCTTTGTAGCTTCGGGTTATTGTAGTTGAATTTTTCTTTCTTTGTTGTCGATTTGCTTAAGATTTCTTTATTGTATTCGTCTGAGGTCTTGAGGGATATTTTGTTAAAATATTTATCTATTAATAACAAATCTACACATTTTAAACACGTCTTTCTTTGTAAAGTATATTTGCTGCCGCTTACAATATGCACAACTTGAGCTTCTATTTTTATTATGTTTATTAGGCGATAAAATGCAATTAAGGATAAGCGCCTAATATGTGTACTAATAATGTAAATTTTGTTTATTTGCCTTACACCTTATCCTGATAAAAACTTATTTAATCAATTTAAAAATTGGAACTAAGCTTGATCATAACTGAGCTTCAACAGTGCGCGCGGGAAAAAATTTATAAATGGATAATTAAATCACAATTTAGACCTTTTATGAAAAAGTACAACAAATTTCAAACGCCCCCGACAATTATCCTATAAAACTTGATAATAGCAAATGGGTTACAACACTACTCAAGAGGTACAAATTGTTCCAGAACATCTATAAAAAACGTTTCTCTTTTCTATGTATACCAAAAATCAAGAAGAGCTAATCTGCACGTTTTTAAACTCCTTTTAACAAATGGAACTTTAGCTAAGAAAGTTTAAAGCACACAAGAAGTCAAACAAATAGTAGACAAAGATTTCAATAGTAAAAAAGATCTAAGATAGGACCAAATCACTGGAAAGGCACTCACCGAATTCGCCAAATACGTAGTTCAAGGCTCTTTAATGCAGCTCCATGATTTAATTATTTTCTAGCCTCTCGGAAAATAGCACAAATCACATTAAGAGTAAATCTTAAAAAAGATCTAACTATTTAAAGAACTTATACTTCAGGGAACAGCACGGAACCATAAAACAAGTGTATCGTGTAGTACTTCTATACAATTACATGAAAAAATATTCATTCATTCAAATATTTTTTAGTTTTTTGCTTTTCGTGTGACAATAAATTAGAAAATACAGCAAATAGTGTGAATAAAAAGAAATTTATTTGATTAAATGCTCTCCTTATATTATATAAATGTTCCTGGTAATTTTAAGGTATATTATCTCATTAAATTAAAGAGCTAGGCTAGCCACCAGCTCAAGGTAAGTCGAACATGGCTTATAGTATTGCACGACTGTGTGGTCTAAAATGAGCTGTGGGGTTAAAATCAGGAGACTACGCTGGCCAATCTACTCTAATAATTTTATTAGTGTTTATCCAAGATTGAACTAATGTTCCTATAATAAGGTAGATTATAATAATAGTGTCCCGTAACAGGCCTTGAAGGCTCTTGGGGGTTGTAACAGGATAGGTCTTGGTCTGCTACAATCTAGAGCCTACGGTACACAGGGGTAGTAAAGGCGCTACGTCCGACCGCCTATTATTACCCCAAAGTTTTATCTCCAGGTACTCATTTATTGCAGCCTGAGTCGAGCTGGGTCGTAAAAATACCAGCGACCGAATTGGCGAGAGCGGGAGTGGAACCCGCAAACTCTTGGTTTCGTAGTCTAGCGATCTATCCACTAAACCATCACGGTTTACATAAAATAAATTATGGCCCTGAAAAATAAAACCTCTTTCTCCAAACAACTCTTTTCTACTAAGCAATATACGAGGCGCATTCATAAAGTAAGGGCCGTTTGCATGTATATAAATAGTGGCGCTTCGAAGCACAGTTTTACCACTGCAGCGCCATCTACTGACTCATTGCACTACAGCGTCATTTGTTTAGATTCTAAATTGTATTGTTGTCAGTGAATGCAAAGAACAATGGCCGCGAAAATCGTTGATCCCGCCAAGTGTGAAGTGCGTTCTGTGATTCGTTTCTTATGTGCAAAAGGATCGTCGGCTGCTGAAATTCATCGTAGTTATGCCTGGTTTACGGACCTACAGTTATTAGAAATAAGGTAAATGGTGCCGTTATTTTACAAATGGCCGAACAAATGTCCATGACGAAGAGCGGAGTGGCAGGCCCAGTATCCAGACTGATGAAATCTCAAATTAAAGGACCAAGCACTGCGATCTGATCGTCGATTGACGATTGTGGCCTGGTGACAAATTTGACTTGAATGACTGTGGTTAATATTGTCAAGAAACCTGGCATACACAAATTTTTAGGTGGTTACCAAATTGCTCACCGACCACCAAAAAGGAGATTAAATACTAGTTCCCGAATTTTGGCCGTTATCAACAAAATGGAGATGATTTGTTTTCTACATTGTACTGGGACGACGGTATCCTACTCAAAACACGCTATTATTCCCAACTTTTAGCCAGACTTTTATTGCAGCTAAGCTGGTGCGGGTAAAAAACTGCTTAGAAGTGAACGGCGATTGAGAACCGAAATGTATTGTGTACCTACTAAATATAAACAATTTGTTTCTTATGAGTATTTTGGCCCTGAACAAAACCTTTTCTTAAAAATCTTTTCCTACAAAGTACTCTAAAGTATTTTAACATATTTTGGGGCATTAATCATCTCAGATAAAATAACTTGTCAATCAACGCCTTGAACAGACATGCATTACTACATTTGGTGAGCTTTTTTTCCAAATAATCTTCTAAAATACGTATTTCAAGTATAAATATTGAAGATGAAAGTTAATTTGTGACTAAACGGTAGTTTTGCTCTACTCTGGTGTCCATTTTTTATGTTCTTGCTTTGTATTGTTGCTTGCTTGTTTTTATGTATTGCTTTACTGTAGTTAAAAACGTCTTTGCTGCTTAGAAGCAAGTGAATCTTCTGTGGTCTATACCTTCTTAATACATAGCTAAGATGTCTTTACTTTACAGTGCATACGCCAGCGCCAGTAGATTTGCACCGTGGTTTAGTTAATTCAGTGTTTACTAGGAGGTATATCACCTAAGTTTCCCCATCTCAGCACACTTTTTGATAATTGGGATAACTAAGCACCAATGTTAATTAACTATGGTAGTTATTTTACGACGAAAAAGACCTTAGTTATAGCCAAAAATTATTTATAATTGTGTTTAACTTGATAATACGGTTTCTCTATTCTGGGGCACCATTTTGTGTAAAATGGATGTGAAAACCCGTTGAAGTTTATGTACTTGCACTATCCATAGAATTTGTAATAATAATTAGTTTTAAGTAGACCTTAGTGACAGCATTGCTTTGACATTATTTAATAGATGGATACTTTACTGCAAGAAAGTCCTAAGTAAGTTATTTTTTGTAAAATTACAAGAAAAAAATAAGACATTGATAACTTAATAATGAGTACCAATTAATTGACACACAAGTAAGTAAAAAATAAACAATTAAACATCAAACTCCAACAGCTGTATCGGTTAATCGGAAGAAAGTTTCAATTAGCACCAGAAAAAAAAGAGCTTCTGTATAAAGTGATACTAAAATCTATTTAGTGCTATAAAACGTAGATGCAGGCATTTGTTGTTAACTCTAATATTAAAGTATTAAAAATATTCCAGTCAAAAGTTTTACATCAAATAACCAATACTTCATGTTACGTAACCAATCTACTACTTAGAGATCTGCAGATACCTATCGTAAAAGAGGTAGCTAAACCATTTAACGCTCGTATTTCTTGCCCAACAGATCGTATGCGTAGCCTTAAACATTATAAACCGTTGTACACATAAAATAAGTTTTAGTAGTAGTACTTAAAAGTGGCAATTAAAATGAGTTTTACCTAAGGTGTAATTTGTAAACGCACGCGCCACCAGTTAACCTTCCTACACGATATGTCTTGGTAATGTTATTTTATTTGTGTGCAATAAAAAAAGCTTAATTATTTCATTATTTGCGATAAATACAAATACATATATCTATAAAACACAAAATAAATAGCGCATAAAGAAAAGGTCATAAACATAAAAATATTTCAATGTGTACATGTGACGATTTTTGCCTTTTCTCACTACTTCAGAATTTTATAATTTTCTCTTGACAATAGAAGCTGTTTGATCTATTTTAGACACCAACTATTTGGTAATGCAATAGAATCCCCACAGTAAATATTAAAAGAAAAGGCAAATTTAAGATAAAACAATAACAGTACAAACGGAAAAACATAAAACATACAACTTCAGCAATTTAAACCAAAGTTAAAATTTTAGTTAATAGGAGGAACATAAAAAATAGACAGAAAATGAAACTAATGGCTAACAATATCTAAAGACAGCACTGATAGATTTTATCAAATTAAAAAGGGCTACTGCAAATTAAAAAAAGTTAAAGTAATAGGCATGATATTAAAAATTAGGTTAACTAAAACACAGAAGGCATTTTAATAGAAATCTAAAGAACACAAACAACTACCAGTGTTTTTTTTTTAATATTCATTGAGTATCTACTATTAACTACTAGCAACTTTAATATTCCTCTACAAGATGGGGACATAGCTGGCATGTCTTTTTAAATTTTACACTTGCTAAATGAACGTTTTGGTAAGTAACAGGTGACCATTTAATACTCTGGAGGGAGAAGTAAAAACGCAAAAAAAAATGTAAGCTATTCTTTCATGTAGTTATTCTTAGTAAGAACTTTTTGAGGCTGAACGGCATTTTTATAGTTATTTTACCGCAACAATAAGCTTTCTTCTTTCTTTTACTCAGAGTTTACCTTACCTATACATTTAAAAGTAAATTCTAGGGAGAGGTAGCTGTTCAGTCCTATGTTGAATAAACTGTTATCAGTAGGCTTCTTTTGAGAACAGAAGATATACACATCTTTATTTTATGTCGATTCATATCTTATCATGTGGAACTAGAAGTCATCTAATTGTAAGAAGTTTCAAAAGAAATGTACTTTGTTTGTGTTGAATGCAACGTGTATATTTTTGTTGAAGACAACTTCCGATGGAAAAGAGTAAAGGCATTTAGCAGAAAATTATAATACTCCTGGAAAATGTAGGTTTTAGTTTAGGAAATAATTCTTTAGAACTGAAAACGTCATCGTGAGTCAGTAACATTCTAACATAATCAACAACATGAAGACGCAGCTGAATAGATAATAGACGAAAGTCATACATCAAGGGCCACCTATTAACTTTAATATACTGTAGACTAACTGGAATTTGTGAAATTATACTAATTCAATTACATGTAAGAAGGAAGCAAATGTTACTTGATTAATATTGGCAAAAATGCTCTTTGGTAACATCTCGCACATTTTCATAATCTTAGTACATATCGAGTTGCGTCTTTATATTAGAGTCAATCTAAGAAATCGCACAGTACAATAATCTTTACTGTACACGAAAAATCAAAACAAACAACCCAATGCGTTTATTCAGTTAAGTCATCTGCCATTTTAACTAAACATAATATAAAAGAATAATAAAGATTAATAATTTACTAAAAGTTCATTTTTCAAAAGAAATCTCACTTCAAATTTGGACAAACCAATAGACGAAGGAAAAGCCAAAAAACCAGATGAGTTAATCTAAAAATAAGAAAACTCATACTTGCATTTGGTATCACATTTGAAACAAATCCAAACATGCAAATATAAATTTGTATATAATATTTTTATCCTATGAGTATTAATCTTTATAAATCATTATAGAAAAAATTCATTGCATTCATTTAAAAGCAAATCAAGTAATTACAACGAATTCATTCCCGGTGCTCTCTGAAGCCTGGCGGGTGGCCTACTCATTCGAACAAGGGGTAATAATGGCGGTCATCTTAGGCGCGGTGCTTGCCTCATCGCCCCGCATCAGAGATGGTGCGCGACGACCGTGCAGAGAGGGCGATTATATGAGACCCTCATTTCTCAGTTCGCAGGCCGTGCTCCCACGCGGGGCGTAGAGCCTTACCATTATTATCATGTTACAAAAATCTAAAAATTCCTTAAAATAGTTAGATCTCATAATGCAGTGATTTTATGTAATAAATCTAATCAGAGTTTATTGTGATTGACACATGGGAATAAAAATGATTTATGGTCATATCATATATCTCTACTTAATGATTATAATGAATGTAATGTTATCTCTACTTTTTGCTTGCGGAGCCTTTAATTTTTACTTTTATATTATGGTTCAAGTTTTGTGATAATTTTGCTGGATATAGTGGATTGCATACTGTAGTCACTTGCACTTTTATATATCCACTTCATAGAGTTGTAGGCTTTACTTTAAGAATGAAATAGTGAACCTTGGTGATTTGAAATTCTAAAGAAAATCCATATTTGAGCTTTCTAAACACTTTCTTCTGAACTCTTTGAAGTATCTAGGTCGGTAGCTATGTATCTAAAACTCTCTTAATATACGTGGTCCGTACGGAAAATACTGAGTTTTGAGTTACACTAATAATTGCTTATGATAATACATTATAATTTCAAATAACTCAACTCTTCGTGGGACACCGGTGATTTTTATTTTCAACTTTTTCTTGTCCCTTTAAGCATTATTTACATTGTAGTTGTGTTTCCAAATTGTATCTTTTTTTTAATTCTAGACCTTTGATAATAATTCGTTGTCCAACAAACAAAGGTACTTCTTGACTTGCCATTGTGATGACTAAATAACCAACCGTGTGAGTTACCTTACGGGGGTAATCCTTTTCAGATATCTTTACTTACGAAGCTCTGAATCCGGGCCTCTCTTCGTTCACCTCACGAGCAGATAAAAATTTCAATTTATCTTTGATTTACTTTAGTACATGCAGATTTCTTTCCAATGCTATTATATAGTCATTCAGAAACCTACCAGAAAAGTTCCATTACTGATTTTTTATGCGTTACCTGTAATATTCAAAAATAAGAAATAGAGTGTTATTCAGTCACCTGATATTAATTTTGAATAGGCTAAGCCTTGGAATTGGTTTAATATAAACTCGCTAGGTGGTAGGGCTGTGCTTAGCAACTCGCTGTTGTTGCATTTAGTTGTAAGCAGAGGGTTAACACTAAATTCCATGTTAAGCTAGAAAAAATTCGCAGTAAAACAGAAATTATGATAATATCAAGCATATGATGACGAGGCATTACTAAAACGATGACACAGAGATTTCAAGAGGAGAGAGATTCAATGCAAGACGATCCCCGAGTCGGCTAATCGTCAACATTATATATTGCTGCAAATGTTAAATGTGTGGGGCAGATACTGTAAGAGGACCGTAGTATTTCCTGTATGATAACAGGAAAGCTGAAGAGACGTGTGTTACCAAATTTTATGCAACGATTTAGGAAAACAAAAACTTAATACAAAAGAGTCTCCTGATTGCATTTCATAATGTTACAGATTTGGTGCACGTTAAATATCTATTTCAAAGACAAACGACAATACAAACATACGCTGACGTGCTGAAATGTTTGTGTGACACAATATCTTTACTCTACCACATTCTCTATATTCACTCGACCTGTCGTCGTATGACTATTTTGTTTTCCTGTATGAAAATGCCGCTGAAGGAGAAATCCGATGAGGATACAACAGCAATGCAGCAAAAGGGCTGTAACAGATGCGCTGAAAAGAATCTCAGTTGAAGTTTTCTCTGCTTACTTTTATAATCTTTAGAAACGGTGGCGCTGGGCGTAGATAGCCGAGGAGATTTACTGTGACAAGACCTTGGACCATTAGATGGTAAGTTAAAACAATTATGTTTTACAAGTCCAGCCCCGAAAGTTTACTGACAAAGATTGGAATTAGTGTTGCTCAGTTACTTTGTTGAGAAGTTAAAAATATTTTTTCTTTTCCAAAAATTTGCAGAAACAATTTGTGTTGATTCCTTTTATTGAGATATTATGTTTAGTATTTGCAATATTATTCCAATAACCTCATTTCAAGTATTTTTGTCACAAAAAATTTTTTTAATTTATTTAACCAAATCAGCAACGTCGTGCTATACATGGTTCTGTTAACTATTGATTACATGTAACACTATTGTCGCTTAGGGATTGCCTATTTGCTTACCCATTCACTGTTTAGTTTTATTGTTGTATTATTTTGGTTTTGTCACCACACTACACTTCATTATCACTACTATCGTCGGTTGAGAGGATATCTTGCGTCAGTTTACGTTTCAAGCGTTGATGTACGTGTCTCATTCCAAGTGCGTAATGGGCTGCTCCTGCACAGTTGTTTAAATTTTTAAAGAAGGTTGTCGCTAATTTTTTAATGTGTTCTTCTGTGGTTGGAATATTTAGTTCGGCATGTAGTTGGTGGTTCCTTATATACCATGGAGAATTTGTGGCTATTCGAAGAATCTTATTTTGTAGTGTTTGTATTTTGCGGATATATCGGTGAAGCAGGTCCCCATACACAGCATGCATATATTACCACTGGTCTAATTATTGATTGTAGAGTCTATGTTTAGAGAACTTTTTCTGTTTATCAGTGGATATAGTAGGGCTAATCTAGTATAGCTTTCATTCAATTTGTGGTTAATATGGAAACCCCAGGTTAGTCGTTGGTCTAAGTATACCACTGTATACTTAACTGGGCTATTTTGCGTGTTCCATGGAATTTCTTCGTTATTTGTTTGAATGTTGGGTATATCTCTGAGGCGTCGTAAGGTAAACACTTGGGCTTGACATTTGGTTGAGTTAAGGTTTATGTGCCATTTTCCCATCCAGCTTGATATTGTATTTAGGCTGGATTGTAGTTCATTTCATGCTTCCAATAGTTCGTTGCTCTGGGTAAGTATCGCAGTATCATCTGCGTACATAGCAATGGCTGCATTGTCTATTTGAGGTATATCATGGACGTAGATATTAAATAGTGTTGGGCCCAATATGGATCCCTGTGGGACGCCTGCATTGATAGGTCTAACTGTTGAGTATGTGGAATTTATTCTAACGGAGAAGGTGCGGTGTGTGAGAAATGATCGTATAATATGTATCAAATATTCTGGTATGTGGAGGCGCTGTAGTTTATAAAGTAGACCTTCTATCCAGACTCTGTCGAAAGCCTTAGCTATTTTATTTATTTATTTATTCGTCGCACATTTTTTTATAACTAATCATAAAGAATAATAAATTAAGACTTACAATTTATTTTTTTACTTACAACTTCTACTGCTTATTTCGTATTTGTAGTTAGGTTTATTTTTTATCATCTGTAAAATATCTAATCATGGTAGAACGAGCAAACAAAGATTACGATTACGAACATTTAATAACAAGTCTTTCTACTATAAGGGATGTGTGAGAAACAAGGTAGAACAATATTAATTTTACAGAAAATATAAGTGAAAAATAATCTCATAGGAATAAAAAAGTTGAGTCTGCAAATAAGCTTTAAATATTGAGTAATGTAAAAAATATAAAAAAGTTATCAAAGCAGTAGAACAATAACTACAAACACATAAATTAAAGCACAATATTTTGTCATACAATTTTATAACAGTTCGAAATGATAGCATTAAACTGAATAATTTATCAAACTCATAGCTATATTCATTAGCTAAAGTGTAACCATCACAATGCATAATGTAGAATGCAGCTGCAACTGGCCATGTTCATCCATCCGCGACCAGCGGAAGTGGCGGCGCCGGCCTCAAATTTTCATGGCAACTCTAACCTCATCCCTATAAATCATGCACGCGATTAAGAGCCGTTAATACCTTCCAAGTTAGTGTTTCACTAATTATTGAGGGTAAAATTGGCAGTAACGGCGATGTAAATTAAGGATGAGTTCCCGCGCCACTATTAGGCTGTTTTAGAGGTTCTGCCTTTCGAGAGACAGCAATTCGCCGTAATTATTGAATTACGGTTATTTGCGAATTTCAAGGACTGCTGACAACGGCTGATGCGGCGTTTTTTAGGCTGCGTGTTGTTTAAAACGCGGCGCCAAGCAACTGCGGTGTTTCAGCTTACATAAACAAGCAAATCACCGAAAGCTAAGCCAGTGTACAGTGATTCTTTTACTTTTTAATTGCCTAGCTGTTCAAAAATTATTTTTGTAAAAAGCGATTACTCTTACATATAATTACATTATAATGTTCAATTTTGATATTTTCGTAGAATCTGAAAACAATAATCAATTATTCTCTAGAAAAGAAAAACTATATTTATTAGCCACATTTCTGGAACTTAGACAAGATCTCGCCTGCTGTTTATAATAAATTATATCTTTTTATATCAATATTATCTTCTGTTTAATTTGTATTTGTCAAATTGAATCAAATCAAACATGAAAATAAAATGTCGTAATTATACCCAATATCTGCTGTCCCTCAAGGCAGTGTTGTGGGCCAGCTTCTATATCTGTTTTTTACTGCAAACCTACCGATTTTGCGTAACATAACAATGGGAATTTTGCCGACAGCACTGTCATGAAGTTCCTCAAACTACAATAAACTTCGTATAAGAAGAACTAAACGCATTAGAGGGCTTGTTGCGAAAATGGAAGATCAGGGTCAACAGAAAAAAGCCAACTCATATAACAAAACAATTAGAGTGCCCACATGTAATGTTAAGCAACGTCCCTATACCGCAACCAAACGAAGCTAAACATTTGGGTCTTCATATGGGCGAAAAGCTAACGCACATCATAAAAAAATTTTAAAGAAATGAACGTCAAGCTCAAAAAATTCACACAAGTATCACTAAAAACCGCTGTAAATTATGGGGTTGCGCAAGGTACTCATAACACAACGATTCTAATCGGAGGCACTGAGAAACATCTTTAATGCGTCTCGGTACGTAACAAATCGTATACTGCAGTCCGACTCCAACATACAATATATACTAATGTGAGGAACATAAATAGATAGCGAGGTATAAGGCAACAACCTTCGTACACTACTAAGGCAGCAATTAGCAATATAAACACTAAAGTGCAAGTGGCCATTGAACCTGATAAAATAAAAACGTAAAGCAACTACAGCCCCCACACAGTTAAAGTATGGGAAGGCGAAATGGTAATATTGGGCGTTCGTCTCTTCAAGACTTTTGAAATGTCATAAAATTAGCTCATAGAATATATCTTACTAAATAATTCTAAATTTATTACAAAATGTGACCAAATTTATGTGCAGAGTAAAATATAGAAACTGTGTCATGTTCTACACATTCCTGTGATGGTTATGTTTTTTAGTTTTTGATAATTTATTTTTTACCACTGAATCCAAAAATTATCTTCATTCTTTACGATTACCTCAGGATTTTTGAAAAATCGCAAATTTTAAAACTGTTAAAGAGTCAAAAAGGGCAAAAATCTGATACCATAAAATAAACATAGAAAGGTTTTTGTTTTATAATAATGGTAAGGCTCTACGCCCCGCATGGGAGCACGGCCTGCGAACTGAGAGGTTAAGGCTCTCATACGTTCGCTCTCTCTGCCCGGTCGTTGCGCACCATCTCTGGTGCTGGGAGATGTAGCAAGCACCGCGCCTAAGACGACCGCCATTATTACTCCTTGTTCGAATGAACCCAGGTACTCAATTATTTTTAGTGACTGAGTAGGCCACCCTCCAGGCATCAGAGAGCACCGGGAATTGAACCCGGGTCCGTCAGCATCGTAGCCCGCCTCTCAACCACGGGACCACGCTGGCTTAAGGTTTTTGTTTTATAATAAATTAATATAATATATCCACTTTTTTGGCTTATACTATCCATTCGTATAGCAAAACAGTTGAGGGGTCGGGTGATAGTTTTCTAATAAAAATAGTTACAAATGAGCCTAATTTTCTATTTTATTATATTTTTTTATTTATTTGTCTTTATTATGTCTTTAATATTTAAAAGATGCATTGGGCTTTCAAAAACCACTTTCTCCAATTTCCCTCATTTCCTTTAAATATCCCTAAAAAATTTACAAAATTGTTTGGGTTGAAGATGACGAGACGGTGGGAAAGTATGCGTCAATACCCGCCGGACATTCTGTCCATTTAAAAGAGTGTTACGAAAAGGTGGAATTTGCTCTCAATAAAATTAAATACGAGATTCATAAGTAACTTACGTGCGGCGATCTCAAAATAATATCGGTGCTCCTAGCACAGCAAAGAGGATACACAAAGTTTACTTGTTTTTGTGTGAATGGAATAGCAAAAACAAAATAATCATTGAATAAAAAAATATTGGCGAAAAAAATCTTTATTAGAACCTGAAACCAAAAATATGTTTCTAAAGGCTTTTATAAATCCTAATAAAGCTCCCCTTCTACCTTTGGATATAAAGTTACGCTTGATGCAGCAATTTTTTAAGCCTTACTAAAAGAAAGTGAATGTTTTAAATACATCCGTAACAAATTTCCGGCCTTATGAATCGCCAAACTGAAAGATACTATCTTTACTGGTACTGACATAAAAAATTTCTCAAAGTTGGTAATTTTAAGAAACAAATCGAAGTTGGAGAAAAAGAAATCTGGGGAGCTCTTAAAGATGTAGTGACCAAGTTTCAAATCAATCATTGAAAACATGCTATAGAAGTACAAAAATTTATGTTGTTTCATGAGCTTGAAGGTTCACTTCCTAAATTCACATTTGAACTATCTTTTGAAAATGTGGGTGCTGTTAGCGAAGACATAAGTGAGAGATTTCATCAGCACATCAAAGAAATGGGAAGAAGGTATCAAGGAAACCCCACGCTATAGTAAGGCTTTAGGCCCCACGTCAGAGCATAGTCTACAAACTGAGAGATTAAGGCTCTCTCTACCCGGTCGTCGCTCACTGTGCCTTGGACGACCGCCATTATTATCCCTACTTCGAGTAAACGCAGGTACCCAATTATTCATAGCGACTAAGTAGGCCACTCCCGCCAGGCATCAGAGAGCTCTGGGAACGGAACCCGGGTCCGTCTGCATCGTAGTCCGCGCATCAACCACTGGACCACTCTGGCAGTTGATGAACCCCATAAAGAAAATAAAAGGAAAAGCACAAAGCAGAGCATAAATAGTCCAAAGACGACACAAATACATGAATATGGAATTTAATTGAATGTAATTATGTGAAAAAAATATTTCAGGGGATTATATTAGGATCAATTCTGCTCAACAACAGTGATATTCCAGATATGCATGCGCTCGTCACAGCTACTTTCATTATTGAATAAATCTCTAATAAGTAACGTTTGTTAGACGTTTCACAGTACGTAAGCATTGAGAATGTGTAAAACAATCTTGCAGTTTGTCAAGAACAAGATCAAAAGATTTACAAATATAAATCTATGTGCTACCGACTTATTAATGTAGAAAGTCTTTGACGCTTAGACAGCCATCATTTAGTTATCAGGGTAAAGAACACATTTTATAAAATGTTAGTTCAAGGCCATTTTGCAGAAAAAGCAAAACAACTTTTTCAAACCATAAACTGGAGTGCTTTTTGCGCCTTACATTTTAGATTTGGAGTGTACAGGGTTGTCGAGGTAAAATCGGAAAATAAATGAACAATGAAAATAGAATTAAAATACACTTTATTTAGTATTGAGAATTATATTATCCCATGTAGCCCCAATCAGCGGTCACGACCTTCTCAAGCCTGTTGAAGGCCAACATAATTTTCTTCTTTGGCATATATGTATCATTTCCTCTATGATGGAGGCTTTTAAGCTGTCCTTAGTGTTTTAATGCCTTTCATTGATCTTTGTTTTAACCAAGCCCCACATGGGGATTGCAGTCGAGGTAAAAGCGCCTATAAGACCAGCGGCAATAAGAATTGTCTGGGACTTCCTGGCCTTGTGGACTGGGGTGGAGTCTTGCTAGAACATATATTTCTGTCCAGGGCTGGACAAATATCTCCAGTAGTATATTAATATATCTGTCGGCGATCACTTTTAGGCCTTCCTCAAAAAGAAATTTTTTTATGCATGACGGTAGGTCATCTTATCAGATTCAACGGTCATTTCGGCGATTTACCTTCCTGTCCTGGAAAAAGTATCTCAGAAAGTCAACGCCGTCGTTCTTAATGTCGTTCAGCAGTATTTTGGCCTTTAACTTTCTGTTCATATTGTTTTTGTTACTCAACCGTTGGCGGTTTTTCATGATAAAAGGCTTGTAGTGCAGGTTCTAGTGCCCCGCCCATTTCTATTGCTTGGTACAGGATCATGATGGACCTTCTCTTTCAATTTGTAGACGAATTCATCACTTCTCTTGTAATTGGATCGTTAGCCATGTCAAGAGCTACCTCTTCCTGGCGGTCAGGTTTCTTACACTTCTTGGTTACGTCACAAACTCAAGCTTTTTTGTAGCCAAACTATTCAATAACTTTTGTCGGCAATTTTTCGGCGCAAAGTGACTCGAGTATAGCAGCTCTGATATCGTATTCTAGGCTCATTTTATGGACTATGGTAGATTGCTATTTATGTAAAGCTTAGCCGGCCTTTCCTCTTTCCGACAATACAATTTGAATACATTCCATATTTACCTCGATGACCTTGTAACTGATATGTGCAGGAAAACATAACTTTGTTTTGAAATTGAAACTAAAAGAGCGATTACTACTTTATCAGAATGAAATGACCGTAGAAAATTATGACGAATAAATTCAGTCACTTATCGCACAGTGTGATAAGTATCTATATATATCTGCAGAGATCGTATAAAAATATGGTACAGGAAAAATTATAAATATTCGAGAAATTGCATGGGTAATCAAGGCAGATTTTAATTTAAATATGTAAAAATCATTGCAATTGCCTCTGAATAAATTTCGCAATTACGCCATGTCTACGCGAGCAATTATGAGTTATCTTGAGTCTGCATGCGACTCCAGCAAACAATGCTCGGCTACGTAGTTGTTTACCTAAATTCGATTACGACGATCCAACTTCGCCGTACTTCACCAAAGTTTTATGCGATCACGATAGAGTAGAACTTTATTAAGTTTCACGCTCGCAACCAAGGCGGCTGAGTGTGTGCGCGCCGCGCTCTTCCACTTCCAGCGTACACAAGAAGCGACTTTAATTTGCAGAACGCTTTGTTTTTGATGGCGCGCGCTAAAGGAAGCAACATATCTATTGTTTGTGCCGCTGATATCCATATTTTATGTTCGTCGCTACATTAACAAACTCAAAGTTATAGCAGCAATAAGAATGCGCGGAGACAAAACAAATGCGGAGTTTTATTACCGCTTTAAATATCTAAACATGACAAACACTGCAGTGTACTATCCTTAATGGTGGGGTTATAAACAAGAACAGCAAATAAATTACAACTTGTTAGAGACACATTTATGGCAATAAGAAAAGCAAAGAAGTATTAGCAACAGGCTAACAATTTTTGAGAATAATGTTCTGAGTAAAAAGTAACTTAATTAGTATCATCAAAAAACCAATCTAGGGTGCACTAAAGATGTAAAAAAAGAGAGAAGTTTTAAAGGTTTTATAAAAGCCCATATAACTTCTTAAAAAAGCATAGTTTCAGACATATAAAAACATAGACAAAATATACCAAATGTTGAGGTAGGCGCTAAATATACTATATAACCACCACAGTAAACATATTTAACGCTGTTTATCTGTAAACACAAATAAAAATATTTTTACACTTATAAAAGAATAAAAAATAATCGGTAAACGACATGATATGACTAAATTCTACTACACGTGACTGCACAACTAGATTTGTCGGAGTACTTATAAGATATCGAATTATATTAATATTTGTGTTCCGTTTGCTTATATAGGTGAAGATCTAAATGAGATTTATAAAAAGTATCCTAATAAAACAATAAACACCAGTCATTTTCGTGATAATTGCAAAATTTATTAAAGTAAAAAAAAGTAACACCGAATAATGTTAATTTATTCTTAGCCTTAAAAAATAATTATAATTTTTTTAATGTAATGTTTAATAATTATATAGGAACATGTTAAGATTTTTATTAAACAAATATTAGTTGCATTACCATAACTAAAAGGACTGTTCGTTTTGCTAAAGGGAGGTAAATTGTCGTCACAATAGTAAACTGTTTAAATAATTGTGGTTATTTTATTTTAAAATTACAAAATATATCAGCAATATAAAAGCAATGTAAAATCAAGAACAATAGAAATTTCTAACTTTTGCTCAAATACCTGCCATAAGGGTACTTTCAGAAAGGCACCACTATTTTGTCGAACAGCTGGAATGTCTATAAGACAAAGGATCTTCAGAAAGCCGAATTCCAGCACTTAAAAATCAACCACCGCTACAACTTCTTGGGTACGAAGACCGGCACTATACTCAGACTGTTGAACGCTTGTGGGGTTTGGTTAAATGGAGCAACAAAAAGCATCTAAGCACCGCACTTCATTTGAAGTCGTACTTGGAAGAATTTATTTGGCACAAGAAAGAATCTTCAAAAGCTCCTGAGAAAGAGTGTAAAATTTAACAGTTTTTAACGGCCCCATATCAGATGAGATTACCAAGTAAACCCTTCAAAACAAAAAAATACGTACATTATTAAAAGTATGAAATGCAATAAATCACCTAGTTACAACCTACTCACTGGAAAAGTCCTCAAGTTCCCACTAGAAAGCTTCATATTTCTGACAAAGTTATTCAATCCTGTGCTTTAATTTTCGAAAAATGGAAGATTTCTAGAGCAATTTTTATTCAGAAACCTGAAAAACAGCTAAACAAGTGAATTCTTACCGGCCCATTGACCTCTTTCCCCTCGTTCCCAATGTGTTAGCAAAAATGTTTTTGTTAAAGCTTAAACCAATAATTGTACCCAACATTTTGATTTCGCACCATCAATTTGACAACATTCTACAATAGAAGAAATCCATAGAATTGTAAACCAAATAAATAAATCCTTAGAGACCAAAAAGTACTGCTCTGCAGCATTTATTGACATTAACCATGATTTTGACAAGATCAGGCATGACGGATTACAGTACAAACTAAAAACAATTTTCCCAATTGATTTTTATTGAGTACTGAGGTCGTACTTGTCTAATTGGTATTTTTTAATCAAGGTACAAATTGAGAGTACTACCTTATTTCCTATGAAAACAGGAATTCTTTAGGGCAGTGTCCTGAGTCCCTACTCTACTTAATCTATATCGCCCACTTACCTACAAAAAGATTAACGACTATAGCAACATTTGCGGACGACAACAATTTTGTCAACTCATCAAGATCCTGTGACAGCATCATACAATTTGCAAATTCACTTTACTATCGAGATTTGGTGAAGGAGGTGGCGCATTAGGGTCAACTTGACAAAGTCTGTTCACATAATATTATCATTTAGACTGACAAATATATTAGATCTCCCCCCCTCCATGATACGTTAATCGCCATAAAATAACGCAACAAGACACTGTCAAATACCTAGATATGCACCTGGAGGGTTGTCTTACATAAAAAAGCACGTATGAGCCAAAACCAAATAGGTAGGTTTAAAAGACAAGAAGATGTTATGGACGCTGGGACAACAAAATTCTTCCGTACACAGCTATCCTACGGCTAGTCTGAACTTATGCCTTGCAACTATGGGGCTCAGCAGTGAACAGCATCATCGACATAATCAGAAGGTTCCAGTCTAAGTTTTACGTAACATTGTTAACGCTTCCTGGTATGTGCCTAATAAAGTTATTACACGTGACCTTAACATAAGTTCAGGTAGTTAAATAATCGCAAACATAAGTGTTAAGTATGAAGGTAGACTCGGAGCAGATCCTAACGGACTAGCCAGTGATTTGTCAAACAATCAAGACGAAGTGCGGAGGCTCAAAGAGTTTAAACCCTCAGACTTACATAATCGATACGTGTAGTTTATATACAAACTAGAATTTATTTAGCTATTATACTTATTTTAAGTTAGGTGATCTACTGGCCACAATCAGCCTAGTACCATAGATTAATGTTTAAAGGGTATTTGCTATATTAGGCAATTTCCTACACGACATTTACTTTTCATACCATTTGCCGAATGCTTTAATGCAATAAGATAGATGGTAAATAAATACTTCAAATAAAAAATAATCGTTGTTGGAGGCAATTGTGGGTTTCTGCCCTTCAGAATTTCAGATGTAATCGTTGTTAATTGTTGAATCGATTTATTAAATAATTTCATTAAAATTTTGATTTTTCAAAAGGGGGTGGAAATACGAGGAAAGTACCGCTATAAACTGCACATCCTCCACTTAAATTTTTCGGCTAGCCACACTCTACATTTGTTTTAGTTCATAAATTGTTTTAGTTTCTCGCCCTTAATGTCTCTTTACAATAGCCCAATAACCTATAATAAAGCAAAGCCCGGGCAAGTTTAGCGAATTGTCCTCTTTTTTTACAAAATAATTATATTTTTAGAATCCAAAACTTGAAGCGTCTTACCAGAGTAGGCAGAGGGAAGATGCAAAGTCTAGCCAAAATAATAAAGGAATGTTGTTCTTACGATACACTACGATTTTGTATGTATTCTTTTATGTACACTTTGCCTTCAATTGTACTCACATGCAAATAATTCTTGGCTTCTAAGACCATAAGAACATATAGCTTGTTATACAAGAGTTTTCTTAGCAAATTTTAATTATTTTTACATTATCAAGTACATCTTGTAAAATTTAGGCTCTGGTAAAGTACTGATATGCATATATACTTATGTTTGGTCATTATTGATAACACGAGTTTGGTTTTAAATTAAATCACCGTACAACCTTCTACAACATTTCTTTGATCAAAGTTGTTATTTCTCGTTCCTCTTCTACATTTTAGATTTTCTGCAAGTACTGTTGTGTTCCTTTTTTAAAATTTTGAACACTATCTATGCTGACTTTACCCCCATTTTATGCACAGACATATGTATTTTCAACTTTAGCAGCTTCAAAACGATTTTCTCAGCTCTTGCATTTACCGGGCCACTTCGACGTCGCAATGTAGGCAAATCGTCGAGCTTATGATGATTTAGTAAACTAAATAGTCATTATTTAGTCTAATTTATTACCAATCATGCTTAGCATTTATATTTTACTACGCCTATCCTTGCCTTCATGCGGTAAAGAATATTTGTGAAACATCGCAGAATTTGTTAAAGAATATTACAGGCAGTTTTTACACGTCAAAATTGTGTTAAAAGCTACCTATTATATTAATGTAATTAATTATAAATAAAAAAGTCATTTGTAAATATAAAATTTTTAAGAAATAAATTTAAATGTTTAGGTAGCGTCTCGTGTAACAAATGCACATACAATGCTCAATAAAAAAAAATAAAAAAATAAGAGGAGTTAACAGAAACATTGTAACATTCACAACGGAAACATCTTCAAATTATATCCTAAAATTATTTGAATAAAGGCCAGGATTATGTATCAAATCACGCAAATTATTACGTAAATATTATTATATTACGTAAAGATTATTAAATTATACCATCAAGAATATCTTTGGGTTTAGTGGTTATCCTATTTGCTAACATGACCGCATATGCGAGTTTATTTCCCAGCAGGGATCAACTTGTAAATAGACGACCCTCTTCTCGGATAACGATGTTTGACATGTTAAAAAACCTTACTACAAGTTAAGCACTAAAAACGGTCGCAGTGCACTAAAATACCTAGACATCGCATCTTAGAACTCACTTAACATCGATAATATAGGGTAAATAAAAGCTCACAAACTTAAATTGGCACTGCAGCCTGTACTCACAGGGATAATTGTAATGCAACGGTTTCATCCGTTTAATGCACACAATTAAAATGCAAAAAAGCTTATTTTAAAAGATTATATTGCTATTATAACCGATCAAGTTAATGATTTTGTAGGCAAAATGTTTTCTCTAGATGAGGGAAATGCAATCATCCAACAATATAATTGATGTAGAAGACGAAATTGTACAATACTGAATATGTGATAAGTTGGAAATTCAGAACGCCGAATTTAAAAAGCTTTATTCACTTAGTACAATTACCTAATTAAGATTTTGGAATATCAGAAATTCACATGGTTATATTCTTGTGATCAAAAATTGTGTCGTTAATTAGGGGATTTAGAAGTAAAGGAAGATGAGCAAAACTCTATGGACGTTAGGCCCCCCGCGTAAAAAATTAAAAAGTTCTAACTGGAATATAAGACGAGACTAAAGGTTCTATCTAAGTCATGTTCTAAAGCCAGTAGATAAAACTAGAATCAATTGTAAGTTCCGATTGCAATAAATCTTCTTAGAGCTGAGTGTTCAATCATTAGACACCAAGATCATCTTTGTACGTCTTTTCTAGCCGGCGCTATGACTTTTTTCCTAAAATTTTAAAGCCTATATCTCAGATCGCTTTCTTGGTACTCTCTGAAACTCACCGAATTTGGTGGCGTGAAGTTTCAGGCTCTTATTTAAATCCTCATCAGGCATCGTGCGGCACTTCGTAGTGGCACTATGTCAGGTCAAGTTCTAAGGCCAGTAGCTAAGGCCAGATTCAGTTTTGGGTGGTGATCGCAATAAATTCTATTTGAAGAAACTGTCCCCTATCATTAAACACCGAGTTCTAAGACCTATATCTTTGTACAAAGAGATCGTAGCGGGTTCGTTCCTTAGACAATATTGCTCAGGACACTCGGGGCTTTCGATTGACATAGGTTTGATCTGAGTATCCGAATTTTCTATTTGGGACCAAATCTGCTCATCCTCCTTTAGTAGGAGGGACTGTGAATCAGGTGAAAGAAAGGAAAAAACAAACTACTACAAGCAGATCTGAGGTAGGATTAGAATTAAGAAGTAAATTAAGACGTTTAGAACAAATGCAATGATAAGAGGCTGACAGACGGACCGATCTGAGTCAACTGTTTCGTGCGATGCATACAAATGCGAACAAGAAACATTGTGTAAAAATAAACAATGAACAGGAACGAATTGAGAAAAAGTACATTTTATAAGAAAGAATTAAATATCGGTAAAATAAAGGTAACGCTAAAAGAAATTAGACAGTATGCAAAAAAAAAGTTCAGCACAGAAAATAAAATAAATATACTCCAAAAAGTATTAAATTTAGTTAAAAAAGAAAATGAACAACTCAGGAACAAAAACCAACTTTTAAAACTAAGGGCTACACAAGAGACGAAAATGGAAGAAACAGTCAGGGAAATTAAAAAAAAAAAAAGAATACTATATAATCATATACCGGATCGATGATCAAGAGGACAAGAGTAATCCTAAGAGATATGGACACAGCACTAGTAACAGAGAAAGAGGTAGTATAAACCAGAAAACTGGATAAATATCAAAACAAGAAAGCTAGATCAATAATTCTGGTAAATAGTCAAAGAACGTATATTCTAAAAGAATCTAAAAATCTATATAAAAAAAGAAAAATATGCATAAAGAAGTTTACTCAAAGGAGACGGAATAAATTAGAAAAAAACTGATAAAATACAGAAATGAAATAAGAGCACAGAGAAACTACGCAATCTTAAGCTACAAAAAACTAATAATAAAGAAAGAAAACTACTAACTGAAACAATTAAGCGCGATAGGAAAGTAACCTAAAATAAACCCGGAAAATAAAAGAACACCAAAACAATATGAGAAAAAAATAGCGAGAAATCCCCTGTTGATGAAATGCAAGACTAGGTATATGAAATAACCAGACTAAACAGAGATACCGGCGCAATTCCAAAAAACTCCAACAGAAATTAACCTATATACAACCAAATATAAAGACATAGACATTGAAACAGGGCATAAACAAAATAATATAAAAAGTGAAACAAAATATAAAAACAAAACAATAGGTATAGCAATTTGTAATATAGGTACATTAACAGAGAAAAAGATAGAACTAACAAAGAAAATGAACAGAAACAGCATATAAATTATAGTAATGAACGGAACTAAAAAAAAGAGCAAATAAAGTACATGTTTAACATATAAACTCATCTTATATTACACGGGATTGAACCCAGAACAGAAAGCAAAGGAAGGAATAATAGCCACAAAGAAAAAACACGAAAAAATAACAGACGTTAAAACATCAAACTTGAGAATAATAGTAATTACCATAAAACTAAAAGAAAAAGTTAATGTTATCCAAATCTACGAACCGATAAAAGGAACAGGAGAGGAAGACATAACAAATGTTTATGCTTGCCTAAACAAATACAAGATGAAATAAAAGAAAAAATCAGAATTCAATAATAATGAAACACTGAAATAGTAGAGTTAGAAAAGACTAAAACAGAGGAATGGGATGTATGAAAAACTCTAGAGAAAAAACACAAAATAGACATGGAGTACAAACAATGGACTTCTGTAAATAACAGGAAATATGCTGTGGGATCAACCTTTAGAGAGTAAATATTCATTTATTGCAGAAAAACGCAAAAGTATAATAGATTATATAACACAATATTTAACAGAGAACATACAAATAATAGAAACAAAAAAAGGTGAAATTGGAACAACACAGACTAGTAACAACAAAATATAAAGCCAGACTAAACAATAACCAGTACAGCAGATTGGCAACGCATAGGCTCAAAAATATGATTGCGAATGAAAAACAAAACGAAGGTAAATACAAGAAAATAAATGTAAAATCAATACATTGGAAAGAGTATCGACTTATAAGTTTCTAGGAAGTATAATAACGGAAGACGAAAAATTGACAAAAAAAAGCTAACAAATCGAAGCCCTATTATACCATAAACGAAACAATATTAGGACATAAAGACATCGATATAAAGGTGAAAAAGAAAATACTTTATATGATAAGAATACCAGTCATAACATATGCCTGCGAAAACTGCCCACTTAGAAGAAAAGTAAAATCCAAAATTAATGGAAGAGAAATGAAATACATTAGCAAATGATACGGAAAACTAAGTGGGATAAACTAAAAAATAAAGATAGAAAAATAATCAATCAAGAAGCAGTAATGGAAAAAAGAAGCAACTAAACTGATATGCACATACAGTGAGAATTAAAAAAAATGATGGAGGCGGGAAAACCAACAAAAAGCAAAGACGCAGGCCCAGAAGAAAATGGATGGATCAAATCAAAGAAATAGGATTAGAGCGAAGAGCGACAATGGATGAAATGAGAACAATACCAAGAGCAGAAAAAGATGGAAAAACTATATACAGGAGGGCACTAAAATTAGAAAAGAAGAAGAAGAAACATGCAAAATCATTAAAATATTACAAAATACATCCAAAAGCAGATAATTAATGGAGTAATTGTAATATTTAGTTTACTTATATAAAATAACCAAACAAAAGTTGAAAACAAATGTAAACAATTGTTAAAGATTTGAGTACGAGCATATTACAAGAAACAGATAATACATTAAGTAGAGGAAGTAAAATAATAAAAATACTAACGGCTAAGTGTAAAAATTATAAATAGTAAATTCTACAATGATGACAACTAAAGAGTTAGACTCAAATATTCCAACAATTTAGAACTAAGAATTAGAATATATGCAATCATAAATGATATTAAATCATAAATGATATTAAAAACTTTTCCTATTTTGTATGGGCGAATTTGTAAAATTTTATTTATTAGCAATTTATAATACTCAGATTTTTGAAAATGCAAATGCTATTTTCAAAAAACAAACCTATTTTATTCTAACTGTTTGAATGCAAATTTTGAGAGATTAACGCAAAGTTAAAATTGCTGTTCGGCTATTTTACACCACCAAACAAATCGCTCTGAGAACATTCTATTGTTCCGTGTAGTATAAAAATGAAGGCAATATGAACAAGAGAAATAGGCTACTGTTGCAAGAACTATGATATTAGTGTGCAATTTATTGCGCCAATTTTAATTGTTAGATATTTCTCCTTTTATTTTTATGCCACGGGCAGTAGTTATGTCGTTGTTAGAATTCATGTATTCTAAAATACACAGTTACCAATTTATCCGGCGTAAAGTTAATAATACCAATTTTAAATTTAACCTTTTTTACAACTCTACACCATTGGGAATTGCAAATGCATCATACATAATTCAGTAATAATTTTTTATATCTGAAGAGAAAAATCGCGTAATACAAAAATATTACAAAATGTAATTTTGATTGCGTCAGGTTTCTGAATTCATGAAAGTTTTCACCCTCCCCTTACTTTGGATGTTTGGGTTCCTATTTCTAATTTTTTATACACTATATCTACTTAACAAATTTTATTTATGATTTAGATATAAAATTAAAGGCTCATTAGAAGAAACTTTTAGTAAATTTAATAATTTCTTGAAATATAACTCTTTTCTTAATTGTTAATAACTTTAAATTTAAGGAGTTATGGGTCATTACTAAAATTGTGTCGTAATCGCCAGTAGGGTTATTTTTTTTCTTTATATTAACAAATTATTGTTCATTATGGAATTATTAGTATGAGTCTTATCAGAGAGTTGTTGAAGGAGATATATTTTTCCAAAACAAAGTGTAAATGAAACAAAACGTTATTTAATAATAAACAGAACCATTTACTAGATTTCCAGTAATTTTCATTCGTAGCTAATTGATAAGACCTGCTATTGTTACTCAAGTAATTCTAAACCCTGTAACAGTTATGAAAATCTTACCTTGTTCCAGTGTTTGTTAAATGTTATTGCAATTATATAAAGATTTTTAACAAATTTATAAATTAACATCACTACGAAAAGGAACCTAGATAATCCTGCTGTACTCTGCATTGATCATTGAACCAAAGAACATTGTTAATTGTAGTTACACAATGGATCGTCAACAGGTAGAGGAACAAAAGCTCATCCAAAACAATTTCAGTACATAATAGTTCCACTATACACTTAGTTTAAATGGTGCTCATAGGCATAACATTTTATTTATTAGCATTCGTAATAAATCTTGAAAATTAAACAGATTTATATGAATACTGCGAAAAAATAGAAATAATAAAGCACCTAAATATTTGTAATGGAAAGCTAGGATGTTGCAAAACTAAGAAAATTAATAATAAATAACACCTTAATTCATGAAATCATTTGCACTTTTGTTAAGGTGCGTAAATTCCAATTTTTTAGTTTTAAATGTTTTAGAATAAATTTTAGAAAAAAATGCAATTAGTGAAAATGTCACACAGTTTACAAAGCAGACGTCAAAAATGGATAATTAAAAGAAATTCTTAAGGTATTTTATAATTCTGGAAGTAAAAAAATAATGAAAATGCTTGCAGTGTGATATAAAAGTATCACAAACGAGACATCTAGTTTGTATCTAACAAACAAAACATATACCAGTTTAAATTGCTTATGATTAAAGATACTGAAACGTGCTCTTCTTAGATTGGGTCAATTCTGAGTGAAGGCAGAGATCCCAAGATAAACAAATTGGGCAAAAAACTGTGTCGGTAGAAACAATAAATTAATATGGATGAAGGCGCGGGCGACACACAGAGCATTTGGATGAAAAAAATACGAAAATTTTCTTGTTCCCTTTATTGAGAAATAAAATTTAAATATTGTAGTGGTTGACCCTTAGGAGCACAGTCTGTCTGGAAGGGTTGGGAACAGCTGTGGCGGGATAGTATTATGCACATGTCCAGTCAATTAGAGAAAGATTCCAGTAATCTAAGGAGCCGCGGGGTTGTAATAAATAAGAGCGTATATATATAATCTTACAGTCAAAAGAAAGCATTATGGAGAGTTAAAGGCGGTTATAATTTGACGCAGTTTTCGTAGCGATTGAAGAGGTTAGGGAAGCAGATTAGCCATTAGTTAATTAGCTATTAACCCAGTATAGATAGTAATTATGCCTGTAATGTGTGCATTAATTATCAAGTTATAGATCATCGAATCATATAACGAAACAATACAACTGGTGTCGAAAGTGTGTCATTGCAACTCGAAAAATTATATAACTACATTACTTATGTCGCACGGTGGTCCCAAATCCCGAAAAGCTGGCCAAAAGTCGAAAAATAAAGTTTCTATTTAGGGAATTTAAGGTGTTGAGTTACCTAGACTGGTAGTTCAAGTTTGTCAAACAACAATCAAAAAAGGTCGACCGTTAAACCTGAGTCTATAATTCAGTGCTAAAGTTGACCTTTGCACGAGTAGCATCTGCCGCGCTCAAAAGAAGAAAAGCAAGGGTCAATTCAGAAGCACGCCAAACATTCTACAGTGAACCAATTTTCATTCTGAAAAATGGAGCCTTCTGGTGATAGTAAGTAGAATATTAAACATTTATTACACAAGTTATATTACCAGTAAAGACAATAACAATTTATAAATAACTGTAATGAAATTAAACGTAAAATCACGTGTAAAAATTTTAAAAACATAGAGAAAAAGTTATTTGTTCCACGGTGTTCCGCAACGAAACTTATATTATATTATAGTTTATACTATTGTTTAATAGAATCAACAAAAACTACCTGCGCATAGTTGCGCCTAAGGATTTTTAGCATGTTTTTGTAAAAAGAAATGTATATATCACAATTAAGCTTAAAAATGCTTTAATGTGCCTGTCTTATAAATAATTATTGGTAAAACATTTTGTAAATATACATTAAAATTTACACATATTAAAGCATAATAATAGAGCTTTTTTATACGAAGACTATGGTACATAAGTCTCCACTGATACATAATTTTCAACTCATACGTGACAAATGCCTCTGTGGTCAAACATAAAACATTTTTGTAAATATGCAAATTGTTATAAAATCTATAAGTATAATTTCTATAAACAATTATTGTGCATTTTATTAATATTAAAGTTGTAAATAATAAAAATCGTAAACGTAAATTAATTTTTATAATGATAATTATTCAATTGAAATATAAATTATTATGTACATATTTTTTCTTGTTGTTGAAAGTTTAACAATACACTTAAAATTTTAAACACTTTCTAATAAATAAATAAAGATTACGTGTAATTTATACACTTAATATTTTAATGTTTTAGAATCCGCTGATAATGAAATTGGATTATCAAGAAAGAAAATATTTCTTTTAATCAGAGAATATTTAAATGATAGTGTGAGCGTAGTATTTGAAAAAATTGAGGAGGTAATGTCCGAGAAATGGCAATGTTTCTTTTACGTTACCAGAAGATGTGAAACCAATCATACGCAAATGATTGTACAACTTTAGAACAAAGTAGCAAGATGTCCAAAGAAAAGAAGAAAGATTTTTTGATAAATATGATTTATGGCTAAGCGTATTTGTTTTTTTTTCAAAATTAAATCTCAGAGAGTCTTAGAAACGTCAAAAAACGGATTTCGGTCGTCCTTCCTTAGAATTCGCAACTTCTAGTAATAGAACAAGGCGAAGGAAGACCGAAGATATTCATTCACAGAGAAGTGTTGAAGAACTGAGTTTTGCTACTCAAATGAGTCTTCGAGCCTCCGGAAAATTGGATGCTGCAAAAGTTGTTAAAGATGTGACATTGGGTAGCCCATCAAAAGCTAAAAAGTACAGAAGATCGTTAGAATTTACTGCAGAAAGCATTCTCTCCGGTGACTTTGCTCTTTCGCTTGTATTTTTTTTTTTTTTTTATTTGGCATTGTGTGCCTGCTGTTAAAACTAGTCTATAGGACTAACCATTAACTTTCATCTGAGATCTTAAACTAGGTATTTGTCTATACACCTGCTTTTATCTCTTTCAGTTCCGAATACTGGTCTTCTTGTTTTATTCTGAAGAGTCTGTCCGAGATGTATGATTTTAATATCTCTACATGTTGTTTTGGGAGCAGTTTGTTTAGTTTGTGTATCAGGCCCTCATGCCACACCTTGTCGAAGGCCTGTGCAACATCTAAGAAGACTGCCGAGCAGACTTTCCTTTCTTCTAGAGCGCACTCAATGACATCCGTAATTCGATGAACTTGGTCAATCGTTGAGTGTTTTTGTCGGAATCCAAATTGATAGTTCGGTATTAGGTTACCATTTTCTATAAATGGCTTGAGTCTCTTGAGAAGTAGCTTTTCGAATAATTTTGATATGATTGATAACAGGGAGATGGGCCAGTAGGATTTAACATCGTTTGGTGGCTTACCTGGTTTGGGCAGCATAATTACTTCTGCAACTTTCCAACTATCGGGAACATGTTGTAGTCTCAACGCTGCATTGAAGAGATAGGTGAGCATGACTATACCTTTCCTAGGCAAGTGCTTCAAGATTTCATCGGTGATCAAATCGTATCCTGGCGCTTTTTGGATTTAGGTTTATTTTATTTCCTTCTCTATTTCCTTTGGAGTAACCGGTGTGATATTTTCTGTTCTTAGATTAATAGTCTGATTGAGGTGTTATCTATTTGCGCTTCATTAGGAGTAAAGATGGATGCTAGGTGTTCAGCAAACAAGTCTGCTTTTTGTTTATTGTTTTGGCCCATGGGCCAGTTCCATTTTAATTGGCGGTATTGACGATATAGGTCTTTTGATTTTTAGAAACTTTCCACAGGAGTAGTCGGTTTCTTCACTCGCCGTTAGGTTCTCCAAGTATGAGTTGAGGGATTCTTCCTTGAGCTTTTGGATTTCTCTTTTAAGCTGTTGTGTTTTATTGTTTAGAACAGTCTTGTCTGCTGGGTCTCGTGACTGCTGCCATCTTCTTCTGGCTCTTCTCTTTTCCTTCGCCATCTGTCTGATTTCTATTGGGTAGTTAACACCTTTGGTTTTGTGTGTAATTTCCTTTGTGTTGTTATACGCTGCTGTCTGTATAAGTTTGGTAAAGTTTTCGGTCTCTGCCTCCAACTCCTCCTTTGTTTTGAGACTAACACGTAGGTTGATTTTTTCTTGCAGGTGTGCTTTGAAGCTTTCCCAATCTGTGGTTTTATTTACTAATGCTGGTCGTGTTTCCTTTTTTATTATCTTCTCACTTAGTGTCATGATAACTGCTGAGTGATCAGATTCTAGGTCAAAGTTTTCCTCTAACTCCATAAAGTTTGGTGAAACTTTTCGTGATATGAAGAAGTCCAACATGTCTGGAATTTTATTGATGTCAGTTGGCCAATATGTGGGCTTACCTGTAGAGTGATAGTTGCATCCTCTTTCTTGGATGGCCCTTCTTAGCTCGTTACCCTTGGTAGTGTTTAATCTTGAACCCCACTCAACGTGTTTGGCATTTAGGTCGCCACCTATGATGAACCTTTCGCCTGGGTGTTGTAGGAGAATTTTATAATCCTGCTGTTTAAGATTGTGCCTGGGTGGACAGTAGATTGCCCCGACTGTGAGTTTTGTTTAGTAGCTTTAATCCCTACTACGGTAAGTTGCATATCGACACGTTGTAAGTGGCATTCTTCGAAGTGGTTAATGGATTCTTTAATAATTATCGCACTTCCTCCTTTTGCTTGGTTATCTGGATGTATGGTATGGTAAGTTTTGTATCCTGTTAATTTTAGATAATTTTGGCTTGTCATATGTGTCTCAGAAATGAGACATACATCGATATTTTGAAGGTTGAGGAAAATTTCTAATGAATGTTTTTTGTTAAGAACGCCGTTGGCGTTCCATATAGCAATTCTTAGATCTCTTTGGTCCATGATTTTATTTCTGTTTAGGGATGGCACCAGTGTTCCTGGCTTCTAGCTTATCAAGTCGGTTGTTTATTTGATTTATAGATTTCATCATATCCTGCAGCATTTGCATTATAGATGGTTCCGTTTTAGGTTTAGGGCTTGGTTGTTCCTTTGATTTTGTGCTATTTGCGCATAGGTTACGCCAGGTTTGCTCTTATTTGAGGCGAATGCCCTTGGTTGAGATGTCGTATTCTTTGCTTTTAGGGTGTTGTACCTCCTCTTCTGTAGTTCTTTAGCTACAATGCAGCCCCTATAACTGGCAGGATGGGCTTCAGAGCAATTTGTGCACTTTGCGGGCGTATCTCTTGACTTTTTGCAATCCGCAGTCCAGTGTTCACCTGCGCACTTTACGCAGGTAGGGTGTGTCTGCAGAACTTTTGGGTATGGCCATATCTTTGGCATCGTTTACATTGCGGTAAAAGTTTATTACTTTTTATTGCCTCAATTTTCACCTTCATATGGTTTAAATATTTGATTTCAAATATTTTTTTTATGTCCTCTGTGTTTTCAAACTCCAGCATATATAAAGGCAAACGAATATATTTCTTTTCGTTATTCTCTGTTGTTTTTTTGAGCTTTTGTGTTACTTTTTTTAGCTTAAAGCCTTTTTCTAGTAGCTCTGTCCCTATATCTTCAGCATTACACGAGGGATGCAAATTCCTCGCCATAACGCGTATAGTTCTAGTGGCTTTGTTTTCGTACGTATGCCATTCTAGCTCAGTTTTATTTATTAATGATGTTAATTCCCTATATTCCTTCTCAGAATTAACGTTCACTTTAATCTGAGTGTTATTCAGCATATTTGTATTACAGCTGAATTTGTCAATTTGTAATTGAGCTGTAACCTCATTGTAATTCTTTACGTTGCTTATTACAATTGGCGGTGGTTTTACTACTTTTGTAGTTTTCCTTTGTCCTTCTGGACTATCTATTGTTTTTTCAGGTGATTCATTGGCTTTGCGCTTTTTTCTATTTTTATTTTTAGGCAAAAGCCAATCCGTTTCTCTGACGATGAGCTCTTCCTCTTCGTCAGAATTTTTAGGGCTGTAAGATTCCTTTCTTACTAATTCTTTTTGGTTTGTTTGCGATAATTCTGCGTTTTGTACCTGCAAAATATTTACCTGTTCTTTCAGCTGTTTTATTTCGTGCAGAGCCTGCTGTAGTTGCATTTGCAAATTGCTGACAAGCTCATTCCCTGTTGTTTGTAATGCAGGTGATAAGCTAGTAACACCATTACGCAATAACGTTGATTGAAGCGGTGTATTCATGATACTTCCGCGCTATCTGGACGACCCCGGTCAATGCCGCGGGTCGCCTGATATCGCTTCACACACAATGTGCACTTAGGTTTCGCGTTGTAAACACTTTGAGAACGTTCCGAGCACGTCCTTACTCGGTAAAACTCAAACGAATACTTCGCTTGTAATTGAACAGAAATTGTCAAAAAGTCAATATCAGGGACTACGAACTATAAGCAAAGAAAATAATTGTATGTTGTATCCGCCATATAAAAAAGTATTATAAGCTAAGCGTACATGTGATCCACCTAAATCAAATATTACTATAACCGAATGCAGTGCAGAAATAAAAATTCAGTTCTTGTTAGAGCATACAGTTAAACGAATTTTATTGACACAAATGGAAGTTATCGAGTGCTTAGCTTCTGAAAATGTTTATAACGTAAATTTGATTTGCAAATGGGGTTGTAACGGCAGCTCTGGTCAAAGTATGTACAAACAAAAAGTTAGTGACGATAACGTAAGTAAATCAGATTCGAATATTTTTTTCGCTTGTACCACTACAGCTCGTATCTATTAATCAAGTGACAAATGCAGAAATTATTGTGTGGAAAAATCCGAGACCTTTATCTCCTCGATTTTGCAGACCAATAAGAATTCAATTTTTGGATGAAAATACAGAAGAAACTGTTAATGAAATAGATTACATTAAAGAACAAGAGAGTAAACTTATCCCTTTTGAAACAATTAAAGACGGAAAAGAAATAACCATATCTTACAAACTGGCTCTAACAATGATAGATGGTAAAGTTTGTAACGCAATCACTAGTACTTCGTCTACTCAACGTTGTTATTTATGTTAAGCAACATCAAAAGAATTTAATGATATCGATGCCATCCTACAAAAAGAAGTCAACGAAGATAATTTACAGTTTGGATTGTCTACTGTACATTCATGGATAAGATTTTTTGAGTGTTATTTACATATATCTTACAAACTGGACATAAAAAAGTGGCAAGCACGTAGCATTGAAGAAAAGGAAAAAACAGAGACTCGAAAAAAAATATACAAAAAGGTTTTCGTTTACAATTAGAACTTATCGTAGATAAACCAAAGCCTGGATTTGGCAGCACAAATGATGGGAACCCTGCTCAGAGATTTTTCAAAAATTCAACTGTTTCCGCCTGTATAACAGGAGTAGATAAAAATATAATCAACCGATTTTATGTTATATTGCAACCAATTCCGAGTGGTAATAAAATTGATTTCATTAAATTTCAAGAATATACCTTAGAAACAGCTCGAAAATTCGTAGAATTATATCCCTGATTTTTTATGCCAACTACAGTGCACAAGATCTTAATTGATGGCACACAAGTAATAGCTTCCTCACTATTGCTGATCAGACAAATGTCTGAAGATGCCCAAGAGTATAAATATATTAAAAAGTTTCGAGAAGACTTCTCACGAAAATGTACTAGTACGAAAACTATGGAAGATGCCTTTTTACGGCTGTTGGTGACATCAGATCCATTTATTACAAGCTTAAGAAAATTACCTCAAATTAAATTAAAATTGTCACCAGAGGCAGTTCATTTATTAATTCCGCCGCCTATTGAAATAAAAACTCAGGACTCCGACATTTCTATAGCAGAATCAACTGATTGCGACACACAACACTCATCGGATTAGTCTAATTTGTACTTATCATTTTGGATTTTTTATTTTGTATTTTTAAAAATATATTTTATTTAAATGCAAATTTATTTCTTACTTTTTATTCTTCATTTTGGTTCTTCGAATAAATTTTGAAATGTTTCATGTTCAATGAGTTACTAGAAACTAAAACTTTTTAAACAAATTTGCTTAAATATTATAATTTTATTATATTTTCAATATTTATTTTCTTTAGTTTTATTTCCAATTTGTAATTAACAATTATTTAAAAATAATATATAAGTTTTATCTTAAGTCAAATATTTTTTCTAAGTACGTCTGTCATATTAAATCCGCCATTTTGTTTTTTGTAATTTTAACTTTGGATTCATAATCAGAGACTTCAACAACCCTCTAGGTACCAAGTTTTGTACAAATTGAAACATGTTTTCGACTTTTGGCCAACTTTTCGGGTTTTGGAGCCACTGTGTGTCGGTGCTAATTAAAGGAATACGATTTAGAGACGACTTGTAAGAAAATTGTTTTACAGGAAAGATTGTAGCAGGTCCTGACTGTCGAAGGTGACATCCCAGAAATGCATTTGTTTAAAACCATAAATTTAGGTGGAACTTGAAAAAGAGCTGAGATAATTTTATGCGAGTATCAACAAACACTTCAAAAATTTAAGGAACGAATTACAATAATTAAGAGTACTTAAGAGAGACTAACAATTTTGTAGAAGAGTTTAAGTAATCTTCTTGGACTTTCAGCAAAGGATTAAATACGAACATAAGAGAATACTTGATAGTAGAGCTACGAGGAATAAAAGTAATATGAAGAAAATTTCAACAAAAAATTACCAACAGACAATTAAAATTATTTAAGCAATTAAATAATTATATATATAAAAAAAATTATGAGTGCTGCTGCTGCTGCTGCTGCTGTCACACAGATCGAAGGTTAAATCGTTCGTGCCTTTCCGTGCTGAAGCCTCAGGACAAATTTCACAGACCGAGGTAATATATTTCCGGAACCGCAAGCGATGGAAAATTTTCGTTTGAGAGGGGGTAATAAAGCACTCGTTAAATTAAAAATAAAATTATATGAGACTAAGAAGACTTTTAAAGAAATATAGATAAAGGATACTTTTAGAGTTTAGAGAAAAAAGAAGCGCAAAAAAGCATTTTGAATTTTGGAGAAAAGTTAAGATGACTAAGGAGAACATTGCAGAAACTTGAAAAGCGAACTGAAGGTAAACGCGAAAAACACGTCGTAGGTTTTCTAAAAAATTTGAAGTATGATAAAGTGTTCTGATAGTTTAAAATAAAATTTAGAACTAAGATAGAAGCAGATCGTTTGTTCATATAGTCGTGTAAAAATTCTAAGTGATTTGCAGATAACTATTGTCTCTGAAGAGAAGCTACAACTAAATGTGGTGCTGGATTACAGGAAAAAATAGAAAAAATTAGTGCACTAAACTTATTGTAATTAGAGGATGATTTTTGAAAGAAAACGTAGAACCTGGATGGCGTTGGATTTAGGTCCCAATTATTAATCCTGAGAAGTTAAGTGTCAGAAGTCCTACATCACGTACTTTATTAAATTGTCAGGGAATACTCAGAATTGAGAAAACATTGTAGAAGTTTCGCGAACAGTTCTATTAGATTAACTGTAAGAAAAACGCAAAGGAATAGTACCATAAGCATGAATCTACTCCACCCCTAGAAACCGCACACCTCAACAAAGATACGATCGCTGCTATAAATTATGTTACCAAGGAATCAAAAACAGATTCAATAAATACTAAGTCAAGAATTATTAACAGTTAGCTGTAACCTCTACCATAAAAAGTAGCATGGCAATTATAGCCCAGTATTTTTAAAACTGCTTTAAGGAGGGGGCAGTGTAACAGTCAAGTTTCAGAAATCGGATCTTCCTGGACGAGTTATAAACAACCTCTACAGTAGAAGGAGTTGTAGACACGTTGTGAAGGAAGGTTCATTAAGTAAGCGCATAGGTATTTAAGCATTTAAGAAATGATCACAATGGGCAGTTGCAGTTAACTTAAATCCAGTTAATTAGCTACTAATCCATTGTAGAGATGCGGAGTGGTCCATTGGGTACGTTAAATGAGAGTTGCATTTTAAATCGCTGTCTCCAGAAAGAAAAATATTTTTAAATTGACTAATCGTTTCAGCTGACGACATGGTACACCAAAACAATGGAGGTTTTGTGTTCTGTAGTATATTTTCACATTGTACATGAAATGTAGAAAAATAAGAGTCTTGCAAAAACAACACTTCTAAAATATATCTTATCTTAATCAACAAATATTCTTCGTTTTACCTTTCTCGTCTTTTTTATATTATTGTCGTTGCTTTTAATATTTTAGGATATTTATGACTATTACATTCATATCTTGAAATAAGATTATTGTGTTATGTTGCATCATTAAAAGTTAAATCTTAATGACTATTTATTTATTATAATTTACATTGTACTTCACTCGTGTAAATTTAATTATGATTTTTAAATATTATTGGATATATTTGCTGTATGCTTTAGCAAATTCCACCAATAATTGGCCATTAAGCAGTATTATGCAAGCTATCATTTTGATTCCAAGCATGTATTCTGAATAACAGCAGACGCCACCTATAAAATTTTACGCACATTTTTGCGTTTTTATGTGCGAAGGCAACAAACTTTATCAGTATTTTGTGTTGTAGCGGTTTGAAATCGCTTCTGGGATTACTTTCAAGTTTTTTATTAGAGTATCTTAATGTCCCTAATTTAAAAAAATATTTTTGGGTATCACAGAATCTTCTTGATCATCGTTGATATTTTCAACTTTGACATTTAAATAGCACTCCACTTTTTTAATTTTTGTATGTTTGTGTTTATTTATTGTCTTTATCATAAGTTTTATTATATGTAATTTTGTGTGATGTGTAAATCGGTAACTCTAAGAAGGAAATTGACATGTAAAAAATTGAGTGTTATTGTACTAGTGGCAGAATTGCAAACTTATCTATTTACGGCTGCTTTATTTTATTATACGTATACTTTTTTCAGCATTTTGACATAGCTAAATCTCTACTTTTGTTTCCTTAGAGACTTTGCCTTATTTTTCTCTGGTAACGTTTTTCAATTTACTAATTAAAAAAATGCGTATTTGTCTCAAGAGCATCAAATTATAGAAGCATACAACTTTCTTTTATTTCCATTAATGATAACAAGCAATACTAAATAAACGAATACATCCTAAGGTGTACTTGCATCACTTTCGGTATTTTCAAATTTCTGCTTAAATTGTAAATATGGTTCGTCATAGCTACCATAAAATTTTTTTTTTCTGCACATATAATTTATGCAAAAGGAATTATGGGCTATTAAATGAGGATTTCGGTCACTGACACCTTTCCTTTTGAGAGTGGTTGTAAACAGTAGGGGTAAATTCTGGGTAGCACCTTGTGTTATATTCTACTGTCTTCATGTAGCCCAGCTTAAGAATGGTAATGTGCTTATTTCTATTCACGCTCATCTAGATCAGTCCCGAAATAAATAATAATTCAAAATATTACGAATTATGAATAATAGTAAACAAAATTGGAAAAGAGAGCGAAATATTTCTTATTGTATTTTTCTAAAATAGCAAAAAGTAATGAGTTTAAAAATGACCCAATAAAACTCTAAATCTATATAAAAATTTGTTTAATAATAATATGATGTTTTAAGCACAACATATTTGTTTTTATTAAAAAGTTTTATGCGAACATTTTGTTCTGCCACACGGAAATTTTTTACTTCACTAATGCGTATCACAAACTAGCGACCCAAGCTTAAATACACGCTATGCATACAATAATATAGTTTAGGCTTATTCTACAAAAAAAACAAATGCGTGGGGTATTTTTGTAGTTATGCTGCACGTAAAGCTCAATAATTAAAAAATTCAAACGGTTTTCCTAGATTCTGACTAGTTTTATAATTTAGACTTTTGACTAGCTCTTCTATGAAAATGCTTTTGCATTGGTGTGGAAAGGCTTTGCAGTAACCTTGGCGATAATGTTTTTAGTTGTAATAAAAATTGTTATGCATATTTTCCTTAGTAATCTTTAATTATTTGCCATTAGTTATATCTCTCAGTCGCTGACAAACTGCTTAACAGGAAATCAAAAAAATTCTCAATTCAAAATGGTGATGCTTTAAAAAGGACATATGAGGCTGGTAGAAGCTTTAATTCTATTAAATTGACTAAACTTAGGTGCCAACCTATCTACGTTAGAATGTGTATTTCTTCTGTAAGATAAACATTTCTTATTTGTGAATTAAGAGCAACCAAAAGAGCACCAACGAAGCCACTTGTCTGTGAAAAACAATGAATCTTTTGTCTACGGTGGGTTAGAGAATGCGGAAACTAGGCCACAGAGTAATGGTATAATTTAGTAACGAATGGTATGTTACAAGGTTTCCTATAAAAATATTTATTATTTATTATTATGTGTGCGACTTACTATTTCACATCCAACCTCTAGCGTGGTATGGACATGTATGTCTTCCTAAGAAGTGTATGGTATGTGAGATAATGAATGCCAGAACACATCCAGAAGTATTGGAGAATGACACGTTACTAGTAGAGAAAACATAAAATTTGACAAAATAAACTATTCAGAACAATTCTAAAATATCAACTCTATAAAAAACTTACATAAAAGATAGCAAATGTAGTATCTAACAAGTACGGACGTAGAACTCTTTTTCCACCAATGTCCGCGGCTTCTATACATAAACAAAAATTTGCGGCCACTTCCGGTCAAACCGGTCTCGACGTTTTCCGATCAGGCTGACTTTTTGGCGTCTGGACTTGACTTATGGTCCTTAGTTGAATAGTGAAAACGTTATGTCCCTATCTATCACAGATCAAAAATTATAAGGCTTTCCGGATGTCAGAAATGACAGAAATAGAAGCTGGTCTCCATATTGGAAGCTGGGTCGGCTTAAAACCTTTATTGCATTATTGTAGGACATCCCATCTATGCCAGCCCGTGGGTATGAACCAAGTAGGCTATATGCTTTCGAATGATACCCCCCTTATGTCTTTAGGTTCAGTACTTCTCGAGTTGATAGTCGCGACGGATAGACAGACGTCCACACCGATTTCATTAGGCTTTCCTAAAACGCACAATAAAAAAAATTAATGAGATGTCCAATTTAATCTTGGTGTTTTTAATTATATTATTTACTCTATATAATCTTAAAATTATCTTTCAATTAAGTATTTCTCTTTTAATCAATATTTTCGCGAAACTTCCTTTATAAAATTATTTTTTTAACAATATATTTTATTATAAATATAAATTATTTAAAAATTACATAACATAAGCATGCTACTTAATGGTCTCGGTAAAATGCTTTATTAACCTTATAGCCAATCAAAGTAATGCCCTGTGGTAATTTCTATTTAAGTCTTGTGTGGGTGTTTCTTTGAAGTAGTTTGTAATAAACTTACCACTACACCCGTTTGAGTTTTTAATAAACCCTTTAACACTATTTAGTATATTTTTCGATGGGCACAACGCCCAGATTTTAATGCAGCTGTATATTTCGAAAATACTATTGAACATTTATGACTATAGAGAAAGGAAGTGATTTGTAGCTTGTTGTAATGCTAGTACTGTAACATGTACTGTTAACTGCCTAAGTAAAGTAGCTAATGTTGTGTTAATTTCAAGTCGGACCTACATCTTGGACCCAACATATGCTGTAAGATGTCTACTTTGATATTCTTGGGTTTCCAAAGTGTTGAGTTAATTTTGGCAGAAAAAGTTTGGTTTTAAAGGTTATTTCTAAATTGTGCAGCAAATGATGTAGCTTTCTCATCATCTGAACTGGAGCTGATGCAATTAGAATAAGATCTGGGCGCAAGCAGTTTTTTTCTGTAATTTAGGTAGTTTTCCATAATTATCTGTCTCATAGTTTGTATGTAAACGCAAATTCTTAGGCTATCAAGTTATCTTTTAATCCTATATGCAAAATTATTTAATCATTTGTTGGTTAAAGTATATGTTGTCCTTTGCCGTTCTGGTTGAAGTTAACTTTCTCTTTAACTAGGTTTAGGTCAATTAATATGCTCCGAAGCTAATTATAATCTCTCGGAGCGGTTTAGCTACTTGCTTAACTAACTAACTTCGATTGATCTAGTGAGGTAGCCGATAGCTGTATCTATGTCCTCTATAATCTAAATGTTTATATGGCAGAAGAGTTTCCTCTCTCTCGTAAGTGTTTAAAGTAAGTCTAGTTTGTTATAGCGTTCGTTGTTTGTTTAACTGATAATGTGGTAACAATGGTCACTAACACTGGTAGATTATGTGAGTTAAGTATGATCATAACACTTTAACAAAGTGCCTTAATACAATGCTTCTGTAAAACAATGTCAGGGTAGTAATCTATTCGCTAAGGATAAATATATTTGTCAGGTGCCAAGATTTGAAATAAATTTATTATAGCAAAATTTTCAAGTTTTACGACCCCATAAACTACTTGGAATCTAAGTCACCTATAGCCAGTGATGTTCAATGCTTTTTTAATGTCTTTTTGGAATTAATTTTTTATTGGCTGCCTGTAGGCTCTTACTCAGGTTACACTACTATTATCATCGAGTTTCGCATTGATTGTTGTTTGAATATTTCAATTGGAAATTTCTGAAAGTCGCGTGTGATGAGAATCGCTGCTCTTTCTGATGCAAACGCCAAGTTTTGGTCTTTAAAGTAGACGTGATAATTAGAAATTCTGAATTTGATTGTCATTCAAATGAGTATTAGTAATAGATGCTACGTCGGCGTTGTGTCTTGTTAAGAATGCTATAAATAAAGAGATTGTTAATTCCATTGGTATTCCAGTTAAAGATAGTCAAGTATTGTATTGTATATAAATGTAAGAGGTTTGTACTGATAACGAATTTAGTTTGGCTGAGGTAGGTCTGATTAATTCTAAAAGAAATTATAAGAGATTATTAGGTAATGTTAGTTCATTAGAACTAATTCTAATTTTAACTTTCTTTCTGCGAAGGTCTTTTAGCAGAATTGGTTTTAGGGATGGCAAACCGAGTTTTTGGTTCGTTGCCGTAGCAGATTAATATAATGGGAACAGCTACAATCATTTGCACTGTGGTTTCCTCCATAATTTTCGCACTTTAGGAAGTCCGTTATTTTTTTCTTGCAATTGGTATCTAAATAATCACCTTTCAATTTGACACATGTTAATTTTTGACTACAATAATTTTTAGCGTGGCCTTACTGTTGGCACCTACAATTTGATGTATATTCTTAGAGTTTCTCCGTACTTTAACGTTTATTATAATATTACAGTTAAGTGTAGTAGTTATTTTCCTCAGCGTGAAGATTTTGCTTTGACATTTAGTGGGGTTAGCTTAAATAAACCAGGTTTTAAGCCACTTTATAATTATATCCGTAGCATGTGGTATCTGTTGCGCTGCTTTGTGGAAATCCGTGTTTTGCGTGATAATCGCCGTGTCGTCCGCAAACGTGGCTACAGTAGCTGTGGTTGCTGGTATATATGATGTGTAGATATTGAATAGCAAAGGCCCAAGAATGCTTTCTTGAGAGACTGCAGCATGTATTGCTTTGATATCGGATATAAACGGGTTGATTTTAACAGCGAAAGTTTTGTCTTCCAAGAACGAGAAAATTGTTGCTTGCAGGTAATTTGATATATTGATGTCAAGAATTTTTTTCTTTAGAACATCAATCCGTACCTTCTAGAAGGTTTGTACAAGTAGAACGTCCTTTCTTAAAGCCAAATGATATGCTAGTAATTTATTTTGGGTTTCTCTAAGTAAGTAGGGTTATTGGTAGATAAACCTTTTTTGCCTTTTCCTGGTTTTACAAACATGAGACTATGAGCATGTTTCCAGCTCCGTGGTTTTCAGCTGAGGTTGAGGAGATAGTATTGATGTGTGAGTTAGTTATTTGGTAGTTTACTGGTGTATGTTTGCATTGGCTTAATTATTCTATTTTTCATATATTTTAGTCATCAACATGATGACTGAAATTCCCGTAGCTCTTCGCGAGATCGCCACCGTAATTGGCAGATGTTGGTTTACTGTTGGGTTGCTTGGTGCACTCGCTGTGGTTGTGGTTGCCAGCGCATTTGGCACATCTTGGTGTTAGGGTACAATAATTTTTTGTGTGTTCGTAACGTTGCCATCAATGACATTATGGTAAGCTGGTTAACTTTTTCCTTATTTCTGGGGTTACAATCGAATGATACATTGATTTTAAGGTGAAGATTTTTTTACTCTCATCACTGTTGGATAAGTCGATTGCACCCACAGAAAGGAGGTGTTTATCTGTTGTCAATAGGCGTGTTTCATTAATAACTAACAGTATTTTTACTCATTTTAATTACATCAGTAGTTAGTGATAATGGGGTATTTTTAATTACCACTGACAGAAGTTTTAAGTCGAGGTTTTAAAAAGTATGATATTTAATTCTATTTTCAAAATAAAATTTTGTGAGAGTACGATAGTCGTTATCATCCAATAAGCTAAAGTATAGAGAGTTTGTGGTACACATTATTGTAAATGGTTCTTTGATAATATTCTTAATATTTGCCACAAGAGCCTTGTGATTTATTGCATTATAAAGACGTATTGGCGGGATTTTTGATTTATTAATGGAAGTAGTTAGTTCTGTAGCAGATGTATTAGTTTCATTTGTGTTATCTTCCTTAACGTTTGGTGAAGGCAAGTAGAATATTTTGTATGATTAGCTCTTTGGTTGACTACGTGTATTGATTTTGTACCTCATTGAAAGGTATGCTATTTGTTAATACTACTATGAATACTCACAATGTACGTTAAAGATTACGGTTCAGGCCTGTTGTGTTGTTGTGATAATGGAGCGCCCGCGTTGCACCCACATCGTACAAATCAATACAGATACTCTACAATTTTTTAATTGTCAGCTATCAGTGCATTGTGGAGATAAATGGATAGGATTTAAAAATTTTTTATTGCGTCTGTTTGTATTAGGATATTGCGTGTCTACCAAAGAGGTTTTTTAGTTTTGGTTGCTAAGAGATTTTAAACAGTCCACGTATATCGCTTTTAAACTTGCAAGACTTTTTCACACCGCTGTATATGGGACGTCGACTGTAATTTCATCATAATTGCAATATAGTAATAAAATGAATTCTCTAAAAACATTGAATACAGAAGGAAACATTTTTCTATGCTTGCAAATACACGGGCACCATAAATATTTATTTAAAAGTGCAATACCATATCTACAAAAGTCGAGATTGCTAAAGTCATAAAAATTGATAGAAAAGCTTTACTGAGGAAGACATAAAATATTAAAAAAAAACGCAAACTTAAAATGTTGATTCATATTGATCAAAAAAATGTAGAGTAAAATACACACGAAAACAAAATCCAAGTTATATAAGTACATGCTTGAGGAGGAAATGTAAACAAACAATAAATTATTTAAACAGCCAAAATAAATGAAAACCTTCAAAAAATTGCATCAAACATAAAAAACATAAAAATTAAAACATTTTCCTGGCTATTTGCACAATTTCATTTTGATGTCATAGTTGATCAGTATGATCTACTTTTCCATTAAACTCAATGTAATAAAGTACCACTTCACAATACGATGCTGTTGTTTTATAACCAATTATCCTCTTACTTTCCATAAAGATTGCATTAAAAACATTTCTTCTAGAATTTTCAGTTTTGTGTAAGACACGTGAGACCCTTTTAGAGCGGGTATTTATAAAACGAGACCTAAGTATTTTCAAATAGGCAAATGTGTATATCAAACAATGAAATAAAGGAAGCTACTACAGTTTAACTGTATTCTAGGTTATTAGTGTTTATATAATAACCATGTAGTAACCGATAGTAAAATTAAATTTCATGCAACACTTTGAACGCTAACTTTAAATCGTTTCAGCACGGCCGTTGCGGTATTTCCAGGAGCAATGCAAGAACAGTCGTAAACTTCAGAGACATCCGCCAACGCGTTTAACAAGGTTAGGGAACACAAAAATACGTGTAAACACGGCCGGATGTTTGCTCATCGTTCTAAAAGTACACACTGTTCTACAACTGCATTTGTGGCGTTAGGCTGAAATCGCTGGCAGCTGGAAAATATCTTGGATTATGAATCTCGATCCCATTTTCTCCCGCGAAAGCAAACATTAAACATTTGCTCACAATTCAATCGGGACTTTAGTGCCGGATTTTAATTACAAGGCCGGAGTGCAAACGCGAGCTTTCACGCTCAATTCGCAGCCGAAAGGCTGCGCGCATCGTTTTGTCGCCGGACGTTCACGCCACATCAGCCTAAATTAAATCGATCGAATATACGGCGCAAGGCTAAAGCAACCCCGGATTAAACATTTACTGCAGGCAATAAAATGCGATAGGCAATAAGGCCTGACATGTCATTTCCTCTTCAAATCTCGACCTTTTCTGTCGCAGGGTGGGGTAATTGTTTATGAAAACGGAATCAAAGTTATGTATTGCCTTAATAAAATATGGTACAGTACACTTTTTAAAAACCTTTATTGCATAAAATAATTCTGGTAATTTTATACTTTCAAGTTCCAAATTGAGCAAAAATGCAGTACTTAACTTAGGTATATTCCAAAAATAAATTAAAATACAGAGTGGTACAATAAGAACCCATTGTCTTCAAATAAGTGTACCTTCATTGATTTTTAATATAACATTTTCAACAATAAAATCATCTGCAATAAAATTCTGTTTTGGTGGGTATACGTTGATTATTTAAATACAAAAGATTATATTGGAAAAGTGACGTCCTTCTTCTTGCATATTTAAAGTCTTTCTTTAGTTTCGATTTTAGGTGGGGACCAAGTCACATTGCCAACTTTAGATCAGCTTCGGCACTTACTTCAACTTATGTTGTTGAAATTTTGTCCGTACAAAATTACGATTGTTCAAAAGCCACTTCAAACTGATTTTGTTTAACATTAGGGATCGTTGGACCTTTCTTTTTTGAAGAAGAAACATCTACAGTAACAGTGACTTCAGAAAACAACGTCACTATGCTAAGATTTTTTTGTGCCCACAACTTTAACATTTAAGGGGCTACAATATAGAAAAATATGGTTTTAACAAGATAAAGCGGCAGTCTACACGATAAGGCCTTCAGTGCCAGTTGTTCGAAATATGTTTTCCTAGCACATGGTCTCATGTTTCAGCGATTTTATTTAGCTGGCATTTTCACCAGATCTATCTTCATGCAGTTTGTTCTTTAGAGGTTACCTCAGACCGAAAGTCTACGTTCAAAGTTCTCGTACAGTAGATGACCTGAAATATGGCATTCATAAAAAAATTGCAACTGTGCCAAACGAAATGTTAGTAAGTGTAATACAGAAATTTGAACGTTATCAAATATAGTCTTTTGCGGAACTGTATGTATTAAAAATTGTTTTGGTATGAATAGAAATTTTGTATTGAAGATCAGTAAAATTTCCTTTATTTGAAAAACATGCGTTCTTCTTACGCTATGCTGTATAAGAAATAATATTACAACCTTTGTAAACAAAAATGAACTAAAAAGGTTTGTTTAAGGAAATTCAATGGTGCAAGACAAAATATAATAAAAATATAACAAAAATTAGCATTGCCATACTTGTGAGTTATAAGCTTCACAGTTTATTTTGCTTTTTTTTATTTTTTAATAAGTTAATCAGATAACATTGTTAAAAGGGATTCTTACAAAAAATTCAGAATTAGTTAAAGAAACTTACAGAACAATCACAAATTGGCAATAGGTCATGTACAGTTTTAATTTCCCTATAATTTAAAAGTTATTCTGTTTCAAATATTTATAAAGAAGTTTGGTTACAATAAGCTTTACTAAAATATGTTAAAATAGAACAAATAATAAATTCCCTAAACATATTCAAAACACTTAGGCAAACACTTTCTAACTCAAAAACAATAGTTACAGTATTACAAGACCACGAGAGAATTTATTCATAGAATACGTAGCATCAGAGACCATAATAACGTCAAACGTTTATTGCTTTGGAAATCCATGTATAGCAAGTGGACGTTATCCTCCTGCACGGCAGCGCCAGGTTTTACATACCGATTCGTTCAAGTGTTTGAGCAGTTCAGCTGAAAGAATTTTGATCGCCTACTTTACAACTCAAATTTGATCTGTTGCTTTAACAATATAAAATATTTGGTTACACGGAGTTTTGGAAGAAAACTGTAGAGATGGGTCGATATTGATCTAGTAGGTGACAGGTACACAATACGATTGATATTTATTTATTATTCATATTTCATTAATTTACATGGCAGATAACTCTATATAAATATAGCAAGCAAATGTTAAATTTGTTCTATTTACGAAGCAGCCGGAAGAAATGTTGCTGTCAGCAGTCAAATGCTCTTTGTTAATTTTATTGTTTACCTGAAGGTTTTAGCTTTCAATTTTATCGTAATTTTATTCAAATATATATTTTATTTGTTAACTGTTATTGGTGGTAAAAATAAACCATCTTTATACATGTAACATAACCTATCGCGTATTATTTTTGTATAAGATATTAATATAATGACCTAGATACAGTTTATTAATCTTTACCACTCTTTGTCAACAAGAAACTCATGAGAGTAGTTAATAATTGGGAAAATCGCCATTTAAAAGCAAATTTAAACGTAGTATTAAATACAAATATTTGAATTTCAGCAGATATACTTATATATTTTTTTATATTCATATATTTTTCAAGTCTTAAAGCTATCGGTTCTTTTTAAGTTGTAAAATTTTGTTCATTTATTTTTTGAATGCATACACTTTCTAAAAAACACCTGAGCTAAATGACATTCTAAACCTTATCATCAGAGCTTTCCCAAGAAGAGCATCATCAATGCTTTCTTAAAGTTTCAACATTCCTTCTGATAGTGGATGTTGCCGGATGTTTTAATATTTCCCAAATCAGAAAAGATGAGCATTTGCTCCCAGAATTATCAGCCCATCGATTAGCTATTCTTCAGAAAGGTAATCAAGAAAATTATTCATTATAATCTTAAGAGAATAATCAAAATATCTAAATTTTAACAAAAAAACAATATTTTTTTAACATATTTTTTGTCTTTGGCTTCTTTTTAAGTCATAAAATTTTCTTTGTTAATTTTTATGAATGCATATTTCTTTTAGGTATTATTCCGCCTTATTAAAGTACCTAGATTGGATATAACTATAAAAATTTGCCACCTAGGGCTTTTCTAAAAAGAGCTGTTATATATGTAATCATCTCCGTCGACTCTGTTTCAAAGTTTCAACATTCCTCTCGTTAGCAGAAGTTGGAGAATGCTTTAACGCTCTATAAACTAGAAATGATGAACACCTTCCACCAGAATGATTTGTCCTTTAACTTACCACTCTCGAGAAAAATAGTGCAGAAACTTCATTGTTGTCTGCAGAAAGTTTTGGGTTAATTCAAAATCAGTTTTGAACAACCTAAGGCCACTCCAACCTCTAAGGGTGATGAATCGCATTACCGAGAGATCAAACAAAAAGTAGGTTACTGATGATATATCTTTCGACGTGGCGAAATGATCGACGGCGTGAAGTCATTGTAAAGGCAACTTTGTATGGGAAATTTCCTAAAAATATTTGCTATTCCTGATGTATAATTTGTAGGCCAAGAACAAGCTTATCATGTCCTTTACGACGCTACTCCAATATGTAGACAACGTAAGTGATTCTAATTCCTTAGGCCCCACCTGGTTGTAAAGGGGGTGTAAAAAATTAAATGGCCGCAAAGATTGGTTTGGTCATCATCAGATCTAAAATAGTCCCAAGAAAAACTTAGTGCTACTGGTCACCATGAAAACGAGTAAAGAAAACCTAGGCCCAATTATATTAAATTGTATTAAATATCTTAGCATAACCATGAATGCTAAACTAACATGGAACTTCCCACAGAGAAAAGCAATGAAAGCGTTTCTAGGCTTGCTGTATCTCTACAAAATAAGCCGTCATCAGACCAAGGATAACTTAATACAGCACCTGTCCGGATAAATGCATAAAATATATTCCAGGTACTAAGATCTATTTTTGATATTCAAAAAATACTAACCTCCACAGAGACGCAATACTTTCAATCATTTGTAAAGGAAAAAGAGATTTAGCTCTATAAAAACATAATAGATCATTTCAACTCAGCAAAATCTAAAAGTTTTTTTCATAGGCCGTAAGAAAACCAGCCTGCATGGCCAACGCAACGCCCAGCAGAAGTCTTTAGCTGGCGGGTGAGAGGGAGCTAGGGACTGAGGTCTAAGTACCTCAAACCCAAGGAACGATGTGTGAGAATAAAGGGATTTTATCTTATCGTATATTTGTTTACATTTAATGAGTACCTGTGCCATTGGTATATCTTATTTTGATTTTTATTCTTTTTATACGTATCATGCAATTAATTTTATTTTTTATTTTTTATCTATACTTACATTTATATTTGTTTTTATTTTTAGCTTCTAGTAACAAGGTTTGCCTGTATTGAATATCTGTGTTAAAGCATTTAGTTAGTATTTTTTGTTTTACTTGCTATACCTATTACTCTATATAGTGCACCAAAACATATATCAGAACCTGTTACGTTTTTCAAATTATTTTTTCTTTTGATACTTCTACCCCTTATAATTTGACCAATTCTTCCCTGTTTTACTTGACAAAATTTCTTTCTTGTACTTGCGGCTTTTGATTATTTTATTTCGTATTCTTAATAATTTTAAATTATTTCTTTCTTATTTAACATTATTTCTCCATATTCATATTTATTTTATATATTAAGCCCCTTGCATCTTGTGCGATGACCTTTTAATAGTTTTAAAATTGTTATTATAATGTTCCAGAATTTTATCCACACTTGCCTTTAGCAGCTCGTAGTAAGACGACTGATATACCTTTTCTAATTGTTCTGATATTTCAGACATCGATTAACTTCGTTTGAACTTTCATTTAACATACGCTAACTGCTATACATTTGCTTTATTGTAATCTTGTTTGTGGCTGTTTACTAATTTTTTATATCCCACTGCTTTAGAAAATTTATCTTCACCTTGTAGGTGACACCTATAAACAGGATTAGATTATTATTATCTAAATCAGAAGCAGAATTTTATTCCTTGGTAGTATCAAATTGGTGTCAAAATAATGCAGTTTTTTGCTGCTACATTTTTAAAAAGATGAATATTATTATAATAAATGCTACATACCATTTTTAAACTAAGTATATGCTATTTATGTTTATATAATCCATTCTAAATATAAACACATTTTTCTTGCATTTTAGACAAGGTTTTTGACAAACATACTTCTACAAATTCAAGCCATAGTACAGCCAAAACCGCTCAAAGTACACTTCAATGTTAGTTCCAAATATTTAGATATAGTAATTTTGACTTTGATGACAAAGAAGGTGGTGACCGTCCTACTTATGTTGACAACGACATATTGAAGGTCATCATCAAAGCTGATAAGCTTGAAACTACACGGAAAGTTACAAAAAAACTTGCCATTCAACATTTCACAATTGATTGCCACTTGGAGCAAACTGGAAACTTAAAGACAAGTGAGTGCCTCAAGATCAGAATGATAATTATTAAAATCGCCGTTACAAAATCTACATCACACTTCTTTTGGACAACAAAAACTACCCACTTCTGAATTGCAACAGGGGGCATTTTGCTTAATGGGTAGACAAGAATAAAGCACTTCGCCAAACCAAAATTGCATCAAAAGAAAATGATAGTAACCATATGGTGGGCTACTACTACCATTATTAACTACACTGTTCTGAACCAAAGAAAAATCATCATAGCAGAAAAGTATGTCAGCAAATTGATGAACTGCACTAAAAATTGCATCAGAATTCTGTTGCATGATAATGCGACGGCTCATTTTGCACAAACGATTATAACTTCTTTAAATATCTTGATAAATCCCTGCAGCAGAAACGTTTCTCAAATCAATAAGCTGCTATAAACGCCCTATTAGATTTTATCTACTCCAAAAGTAAAGTTATATTGTAATGGTTTAGATTTTGATTGATAAGTTTTTATTTAGCCTAGTTATAGTGATGTAAATTTAAGGTTTAGAAACCTTCATCAACCTGAACTTTCATTAAAACTTTTATTTTTATGTTTAATTTTACTATCTACTTTGCATGTACAATTGCATGCTTGATTAGTTTGTAGTTGAAGGTACTATGTCATAAATTATAATATAAAACATTAAAAACATATTTAACATTAATGTAAGCGGTCAAGTACAATACAACCATATTTTATACTGTTGCTGTATTTTCTTACAGATATGTAAAAAAGAGAAAACAACCTCGACCTTTAATGCTGCAACACCAGAAACTTGAAAACAACTTCTCTTAATTTGAGGAACGACCTTTGACGTAATCCATGAAAGACGCAGCTCAAGGGTTTAGGTTTTCATAAGAGCGCGGCTTTTTGGAAACGTAATATTTCCGTTTCCGCTACACCTCTCGCCACTTCTACCTTACCCATCCTGCAATGACGTTTTTCTTTTTATAATCGAAACGAACAAGAATCTTAAAATATTTCCAAGACTACCGCGTCCCAAGTCCATCCACATTTAATATTTTCAAAGCGAATTCGCCGTCGTATTTATATTTCTTCTCATAAAACCTTGCAGGGACTGCATGCTCCTCCCGATTTAATAAAACGCTCGAAAAAACAATTTCCAGAGTTTAGCAAGCATAAAAGCGCAGCTTACAGACTGCCGCAGCGCGCATTTCCGTCATCATTAAAAGCTGATCGCGCAGTGCAAATCGCATGACTGGTTAATGAACTGCTTCGTTAAATTATTTATAAACGTTATGGTTCCCGGCTTATTTCACAGAGTGCTTGTTGACCTAAAAATGAGTTTGTCGTGCTGATTTGTTCAGGCTTTTACACTAATACAACATGGTGCACTGACGATTTGTGCACTTCGGTGCACACTTCACTAATTAGCCGTTTGGTATTTTTCTAGATAATAGTCGGGCAGAAGCAAATAAACATTTATGGTCCTTAACGGACAGCATTTCAGTTAATAAATCTCGGTAGTTAAACCAGCACAGTGTAACAAATACAATTAAATTTATTGCGGCTCCTAGCTCTGGGCAAATAATGAATTAAAATAAGGCAATAAAAAATTGTAGCGCGCGTTGTATATTAATAAAGTCGTAAAAAAATATTAAGCCAGACAAATTTATCCGGCATAACATAAATGTGCAATAAAAGCTTTTACGGTTTATTAAGTTAATGGAAATGGTGTTGTAAAGAAATCTTTATTTGTTCGCAAAAATAAAAAGTGTGCAATTTGAGACTTTCATTTATTCGAATTTTACTTCCTCCGCTAATGTCTGTATAAGTATGTTAAACTTTAAATGCGAAAGTTTTCTTGCTTCAATAGTTTTTTGCTTTAAAGGCGTATTTGTGTAGAAAATTTCCTTCTGCGAATTTTTGTGATCGGTAAGTGTGAGATACAAGTATAGTTTGACTCTGATTATCAAAATTTCCCAGAACACTTTTAAGTAACATCCGATAATTTGGTTTTGCAAAAATGCACTTTATATTCTGCTTTGGGTTCCCCTAATGTTTTAATTAATAGATTTTTCATGAAATTTTACGATACCAATAGTTTTTGCAATTTAGTACATAATAGGGTAGAAGAGCATTCGCCTTGAACCTTAATAAGATTTGAGTAGCTGATTGTACTTATGTGGAAGGTTGTGTTTGATCTTTAGGAATAATTCCGTATGCCGTGCTTTGCCAAGAACCTGTGTTATGTCGAAAAGGCTACAGAACAGTTGTTTTGTCTAAAAAGTCTGGCTAATTTTATTAACGATCTTGTGTACTTGTTAAATAATGTTTTTTCAGTCTCTTGAGTAGAAGTTTTTCAAACACTTTTGATGTCACTAACAACAAACTAATGGGACGGCACGATACAGCTACTTCAGGTGGTTTTCCTAGAATCAATACAAGAATACTTTAAGCTGCGGTGAGAAATGAAAAGTTTGTACAGACTGCTGTTATAAGTTTAGTAAGTTCCTTGGGTAGAACTTTTAGAACCTTACCCGTAATAAGGTCCTGGGTCTATATTTGGATTTATGTTGTTTTTAATTGTAGATTTAATTTCCTTTATTTTGAATTTTTTACTTATACTTAGTAGTTCTACAGCATCGAGCAATTATTGAGTCTCTTCTTCTTGAGTTGACGTGGTAGTATTTGGTTGACAAAGTACGGCAAGGTATTTAGCAAATGTTACAGCTTTCTCTTTGGCACTTCTAGCCCATCTACCGTTGTTTTTAAGTTGATAGTAGACTCTACTATTGATGCCCGAGTGCTTAGTGGCGTACCAGAGAGAAAAATTTGCTGCTCTCGTATAAGAGAGGTTTTTTAGGTAAATCCGGAGCGGTGGTACTTTAGATCTTGAAGCTTATTCGCCAGGTCTCTTGTTGCTCTATTAAAATTATTTTTGTGATTAAGCGATCTAGTATTTTGCCATATTCTACAAAGTTTTTGTTTTTTAGCAATCTTTACTGGCAGAAGGTATTGGTATTCTTTACAGACTAATTCAGATGTTGATTCCCAATCTGCTTTTTATATCCAGCAATTTAGATATTCTACAACTCTATCAATATGATCTTTATTTTAATGGGTACTTTTTAATTACAAGGCCACTACTGAGCTTAACGAGACTACAAATGGAAAATGATCTTATGAAACAGATCATGTAATTTTGTGCTGTAGCTTTTGCTCTGAAAAAATCAATTAAAACTGGAATTATCCTTCTACCAGAGAATAAATATGTAAGTTATTCAGTAGAAAGTCAGTTGAGACTATTGATTTTAACAGTTCCCTTTATTGCAACACCAATAATGGGGTGCTTAGAGTTGTAACTTCCGTCTCCATAAATCGTTGATCAAGTTTGCTCAAAAAATGGGCGAATTCTTTTTCTTTTATAGCGTGTTTACGACAACAGTATAATCTTATTATTGTAAATAGTGCAATTCAGTCTTCAGTTACAACGCGTGTTGCCAATCTGCTCGAGCTGGTATTCATTTAGGTCGTGGTGTCTTATAGCGCCTTTAATGATAACTGCTATCCCATCCGTTTACACCCAGTGAACTTTGGTATTCTAAAATAGCTCTTGTTGGTAAAGTGTGTTTCGGTTATAAGTACTATATCTAAATTGTGTTGAGTAATAAACGTCTGAAGCTCTTGACTTTTGACAAGTTGCTAGTATTTCAAACCGCTATCTCAAGAATTTAAGCCATTAGTGTAGCTTAAAGACTATGGTTGTTAGAAAGTTTAAACGTCATCTTCATGTTTTTTGCTAGCTCGATCATCTTTTTTCTAACTTTTCTTTGTTGAATGCTATAAACCGTGACTGTTGAAAAGTTACTTTAACTATATTTGTTCTATCTACTGGCTACAGTTGGTTTTAATTTGGTTATTTGGTTTGTATTTCTTGTAGTTCGCTGGATAAGCTTCATTGCAAAGAACGTACTTGGCTGAGGCAGTTTTAAGCTTCACTCAGGATTTTGTTGGGTACGATCACATTTTACAAACCTAAGTTGGTATGTGTAATATTTCTTAGTGTGTCAATAGCGCTGAAAATTTGCATATTGATAAATTTATCTTTTTGGCAGGTAGTTCGACTGTAACCTTGATTTGTTTCAGGTACTTAATTTTATAAATCTTTTTATTTAATTCGCTTGGAGCTTAGTCAACAACGAACATAGACAGACGCAGGGTAGTGATTCTATGTTTAACATTATGCATTATATATGCATATTACTTTATGCCCATAACTTTCTATTCCTATCTTTTGATTATTTACACCAGTTAAGTAATGTAAATTATTGATTATAACATTGAAATTTCGTTCTGAAGACTCGGTAGTCTTTTGCCTTATTTGGCATGGTTTTGACTTACTTGGTTATTGCTAATAATCTTCATGATAAAGCCATTTTTGACGATTTTACTTGATTCGCTTGTAAGTGGTTTTATATTTACCATATCTTTAATACAAAACAATGATGGTGGAGGAACTTTTACTTAACAGAATAGATCTGCTATAATCTAGAGCCTACGGTACACAAAGGTAGTAACGTAGCTAGCGTTTTTATTACATTATATTATATTAGCAAAGTTATAATCTACTTTCAACGTGTTTTCGTCTTCTACTTTGAATCATGCTTGAAATTTTTTGGTTATATTAATCAGGAAATAATCTTCTTTAGCTATTTTTGCTCCACAGCACGTTTCTCATTTTTCGGAATTTTTCTTATGGTTGATTTAGTTATCCAGTCTAAGAGTATTGGTACTATATATTTGGTGATGTATATTGAATCATTGCACAAGTTGACTATATAAGAGAAATATGTACCGTATTTGCATTTTTTTCTGGTTGTAGCATTGTTTGAAAATGACTTTTAGGAAGTGAAGAATATTGCATTTGCATGTAGTGGTGCGTGAGAAATGTTGATAAATCAGTTTAAATTAGCCACTTCTGGCTAACTTTAAAAATACAATCATAATGTTTAAGACTAAATTTGAAATTAAAATTGATAAAAAAATATGGCGATCCTTAGGCAAAATTGCGATAGCGCAAGTATACTTGACTCACTACACGTCTATGTAGTCTGCTCTGGCGCACAAGCCCAACTCGCCAAAAAAATGTGGGTCGCCAATACACCCAAAATTTAAAAGTCTGATTTTATTAGTCTGATGGCATTTGAAAAAATACCAAATACTAGCGTACGTCATTAGGTTATAATTCTATTGACAGATACCTTCTTATCTCAAGTTGGCTTTTATGCTCTGGTCTCGTAAAATCCTTAAAATCCTATATTCCATTAAAACATCTTTAAAAATCGTTTATGTTTTTTAATGAAATTCTATTAGATATGATGTCCAATTCTATCCATTATCTTTTTGTCATTTCTTTTGTTTTTTGTTATTATGCTTTTTAATTAGCAAAAGTGTTCACTGTTTTAGGAGTTGTTTTCCTTCTAGAGAAATTGTTGAGTGTTGCTATAGCATACTATTACCTTAGATTTTTTCCTTAATAGCATATTTTAAACTTTTTTTGCTTTTAACTACCACTGCTATATCGTTTGCATACTTCAACTTATTTATTTTCCTTTCATATACTTTATTTCTTTCTTTGAATCGATTCAGTGTATTTTGTATACAAGCATTAAACAGAAGTGGTGACCTATCATTTACAACCTTGTCAAACAACTTTCCTAAATTTCCTAAACTGTCCAATATTCTCTTGGACTATTTCTTGATAAAGTTATAGTCTTCTCAACTGGTTATAATTAATAAACTTATATTGTGCCACATAAACGTTTTGATTTATTGTATGAATTGTCCTTAATATAATATGCAAACACATTCAAAACTCCTCAGGCGGACTCATTTACTTGCCCCGTGGGGCGAAAGTAGTCGTTTCTACCAACAACTAAATGTTAACTGATAATTCTAATAATCTACCTGCATATTTTTTGAAAACTTGAATTATATGCAGTTTCTTTTTCTTCTATCTGTCTTGGCGAATTTTTTTTCTGTTCACCATTCTTATTCCCCCTCTCTCTCTCTTTTTGCTTCCTTTCCCAACTTCTGGTTTTCTTTCCGGTTCCCTCATCTATGTTGTACAAAAACCATAAAAAATATTGATTTTTATCTATTTAATAGTTTGTGCTGAGCAAAGTTGAGTCAGTCAGTTAGTGAGTCATTTGAAACATTGAAATCCATAAAGATTATGCAAACAAATTTTTGTTCTCTAATAATATTAATCTAAATCGTTAAACCTAGAGATTTGCTGCAGCTTTTGTCAGTGTCATAAAAACTGTATCCCACATCATCATTCTGGGGCATATGGTTAGAAATTTATAGCAGTTGGAGTGATTGAAAGTATTTTAATTCAATAGTCAATTATTTATAAACTATAATAGCCTAGAATGAGTTTGATATCAGAAAATATTAACATAGCCTACTGTATTTGCACTATAGACTTTTTTCAATTTTAGAAAATTGATATTTAATTTTAAACTTTAAATTTCTTTGCAGTCTAACCTATAGTTTAAATACAATATTGTCACACTTACTGCTATTAAGATAATTATCGAGAATATTGTTGAATTTTAGTAAAGTTTAAATATCCTTTCCGATTACATGCTTGACAACATTTAAGATTTAGTAACTTAAAGCGCGCGTGAAACAATCAAAAATAAAGATTACTATCTCAATCAAGTTAAAGTCTACTAAATAAAATTTGGATCAAGGTTGTAAAAGATTTTCCGAAGAAAGTGGGATATTTTCTCTACTCAGTCACATAATAAATCCATATAATAACAAAATATTGCCCAAAAATCCCCAAGATTCTCTATTTAAAATTAAAGAAAATCTGACGTCATGACAATGAACACTACTTCTGAGTACAGTGCAATGGGGAAATGCCATATTATTTTTCTCTTAAGTAATGCTTTAGGATCAATTATTTTATTTATGTACTACAAAGGTTTCTTGTATTCACTCACTACAAATTAAATATTTTGATGATGATATAGTAATATACATACGAAGCTCTTTAAAAATCTATGATAATGTAGTAAACAGAATTTTTCAGTTTTGTACTACATACATATTTAAGTATAAACAAGCCCATGATTATCATTTTGTGACTAATATGGAAAAGACCAACGAGATATTAAAATAGACGGCTGACCAAATTCAAAAACAGTTATCGAGGCAATTAAAAAGTACGCTATTATTTAAATGATAGGCCACCCAAAACAACTAAAAAAAAACGATACTGGAGACACTTGAGGAGAATAGCACAAGTGAATACTTGCCTGCTCGAGATAAGAAGCTAGATATTGGATGAGTTATTTCACATAGCTAACGTTCTAGAAGCCAGTCTATGGCGTATTCTGACTGAAGATATTAGCTCTCCAAAAACCAATAAAAAAGTTTGTGTCCCATTATTGATCGAAGATCCAAAACAGGCCAGATAGAATATATGTCATAATAATTCGATCCAAATGAAGACTCATGCAAGGCTATTGTAAAGGACTTTCGCTATGAATAAAACTAGGGTCAAATTGTATTCAGAGCTTCAAGAAGACCGCATAAAATTTTAGTTGATTACCAATGAAACAGGGCTTAGAAAGTTATATATATATACCTAAAAAGACAATTATTATGGCAGTGGATTACAATGACACTGTTTTCCTACTTTTGGTTATTCAGCGAACTTATATCTAGAAGATTTCTACAGTATATATATAATAACGGGTATTAGATTAACGCATTGGGATTAATTCAAATTTAATGAGTGTTTAGATGTTGCCAAAACGTTTCAACTCTTATATGAAACCCAAAGGGGCTATATTTAATTGTGTGAGAATTCTACTGTACTATTGAAATAGATTAATCTCAATAATCTTATTTGAGTACCGATCAAAGTATAAAAGTAAAAAAAGAAGTGTTTCTACATTAACTTTGTTCTCGCATTAATTGATTTTATCATCTACTCATTAATATAAAGAAATAATTAAATATCCACATACCCAGCAAGTTAACTATCAAAAACTACACCGCTACTTTCCAGATTTTTTTAATCGAAAATTAAATTTCTTGCATGTGTGAAACAAAAAAAGACCAAATGAAAAATTTGAGACCATCTCGTACCCAATGGAGATAAGAAAATTATTGTTTGATAATAAATAACAGATAATTTTCTAAGAAGATTAGTTCTAGTAATTGGATCTGATGTTGCTCAGGTGCACAACCGTTTAAAAACGATTGCACCTGCGCCCGTCACAACTAAGTTCCAATATCAATCACTGGGAAGCAGCAGGCAGCGCAGTATGACATTGTTTATTTTTGTGTATTAATACTTATTATGTATTTACATAATACCCGGTGTCATTTCCAATCTACCATACAGGCAAAGATGACAACCTTATCCGCTACTTGTATTTTAATAAATCCTTGTTTCTGGTACCTAAACATAAAGGTAAAATTTTAAAAAAATCTTAAAAAATCTCTCATAATAAGCCAACATAATTTGATACATGATATATTTAAATATACAAAATAGTAATTCAACAACTTCTAGAAATACATTAGTTTTTCTTAACTTGTAATAAAAAGGACGATTTATATTATGCAAAACTAGTGCTTAACTAATCATTTAAGGCTTTGTTATAGTAGCTTTCCATTTATACATATTTTGAAATTTACTAAAACCCTGGAATTAAGCCATTTTAAAGAACAGCCATTCAATCTTTTAATGCAAGATGATTACATTATATTATAAATTTTTATTTGCCAGTCGTAAGGTTACTATTGCTACCCACGAAGAAATTGGTTGAGTTACCTAAAATTCTATAGTAATTATATCTTGTATTTATTTAACCAAGTAATTTCTATAAAGTATATAGTGACCAAATAGATTTCACACGGTTTCAGAAACAAAAGATTACAAGAATTTTGTAGAAAAATATATTTGTTTATAAATCTATCCTATTATACTTATACATTATACTTGATTAGAAATTTCAATTGTATAAACAAAAAATTATTTATTAAATATTATAATTAGCGTTGCCACAAAAGAATCATCGTACTTTAAAAAAATTTATTACAAATATAACATTAAATGATAATTAAGAAAAAAGGGAAAAAGCAGAAGTTTAAAATGTAGGCTTAGAAACTTAAGTTTAAACTTCAAAGTAGCAGCACAAACCCAATTTGCCAAATAGAGACTGTGCAGCAGAAAGCGTTTTATGTTGTCAAATATGGGAAGAGTTTATCAGTTGTTACGGTACAACATGAATTTAAAAAACAATACGAAAGAGAACTGCCAGATTATCAGAGCATTATGCGATGGTATCGCACAAGTTTTGTAAATAAACATAAATGCACCGGAAGACTAAGAATTTCTAACGGCACAATGGAGGCAGTTAAGGAATCTACAACGTGCTAAGATATGTCGGAGTTATTTTGCAATTGACACAGAATTCTAACTTCAGATACACACAAGATGGAGCTCCACTTTATTGGTATAGTAAAGTGCGTGCTTATCTAAATGAGAAACTTCTTTATCTCTGGATTAGGCATTATGTTAGAGAGGATTTTGTATTGTTTGGCTACTAGGCTTCCCGATCTAACAGTTTTTGTTTTTTTCTTAAAGGTCTAATTTTTGTAACACTAGTGCCAAGGGTCGAAACTATACTAATGTTGCTACGAAAAGCATTGAGGAGGCACACTACAGCGTGTGTTGACTGAACTGGACTTCCGTTTAGATGTATCGTGTGAGGCGAGGGCTCATGTTGAACATTTGTGATGATATGAATGATAACTTGGATATTTTTTCTTTTTTTTTGTATATTATTTAATATTATGTTTATAATACTTCATGAAATATGTCTTTTTAGAATCTAATTATCTTTTTTAGTAACTCTGTACATGTGCTAATAGCTTTACATTTGTTGCCAGTTCCGTATAATCTTTAAAGACGTTTAAATGATGATCATTTATTTATATTATTAGCGATAACAACAAAATGTGTATTAAGAGCTGTATTTAAATAAAAAATGCATCAACACACTAGTATCAACTACTTTCAAATGCAATATTATTTTCTATATAGGCATTAGCACTCGCAAAGAGACGTTTTTAAATTTAATTTTTATATCTAAGTTTTTAAATTTTGCAAAAAGAAATCCTGCTATTCATAAAATACGTTCGAAAGCTTAGCCTACCTTCTGTAGATTCGTGCCGCTATTTTATCCATGCAAGCTGGCGCAAAACGTTCTCTTTGCACATTGCTTTGGTAACCACAAAAACCTTAAATTTATTTGCAGATGTGAAGGAAAGAAGTGTAACGTACGTGAATGGGATTTTTGCCAAAAATTAGAATGGTCTTTTGATAACACCTAATTAACTAACTACATCGTGCCAAACTGAGAATATTGGTGGCTTCTAAAGCTTCTAAAAAATGCGAATTAGTTGATTTTATTTTATCAGGTGACCTATGCTATTTGGATTATAAACATTTTTTCTAGCTTTTAAAACTTTAACTACCTAGTTCCATTTGATTTAACAAATTTATGCAGCACATTTAGTTATTTTATAATTATTACAGCCCCTTGAGTCTCTTCAGACTTCTGAAAACAAGCCACACAGAGAATGAGCATAGTTTCTCTCAAAAAATGAAAAATATATTTAAGTTGTACAGATGTCCATATAGTGCTTTTTATTTCAACCTCTACTTATAAAAATCGATATAATTATCTAGTATTGTTTTTACTTAAGCCAAAACTTATTCGGTGCTAACGAATTTATAAATTGTTACGTTCTAATTTTATTAGAATTTTTTTTTAATAATTAGTCGAGGAAAATTAGTAAAAAAAACTCAAATTTTTTAGCGGTTACACGTATCGAGACGTTCTAAGGCGCATTCTATTTGTAACAGCATCATAAAAAATGTTACCACATATTTTTTTGTTATAATGCAAAAGTGCATTTGTGCACGCAAAAAATGGCATTTTTTGATGCACTTTTTGCAGGCCCAAAAGAATATTTTATTTCTTGCTTAATATAGGTCAAAATAAGCTTATTCCCTTTACTCGGGGGTTTTTGGGGTCGCTGACTCGAATACGATGCTTAGAAAGTGCCTCGATGCACTCGGGGGCATAATTCTGGGGCTGGGGATGATTTGAAGGAATTACCTCAAATTTGTTTGTGTTTCGAGTTTAAACTGTCTGAATGAAAGTTTTGGTGAATATAATGTTTAGGAAGTGCCCTGATACACTCCGGGGTGGGCTTTCCTAAAATCACCTCCATCACCAGAATTATCCCCCCCAAGTGCAACGGGGTACTTCCTAAACATCATATTCGTAATCAGCAACCTCAAAAACTCTTATATAGACATTCCAAACTGGAAAAACAAACAAATTTGAAGTAATTCTTTAAAATAATCCCCATCCCTAGAATTATGCCCCAAGTATGACTGTTCAACGATCTATTGCGATCAGCAAACCTAAAACCTTTTGCAGTAACTCAAAACAAAACATTTGAGTGATTCTTAAAATAATCCCATCCTAGAATTATGCCCAATATCGTGATAGCGAAAACCCCGATAAGGAATGTTCATTTTGGCCATGCAATTAAGCTCACAAATAAATATTCTTTGGGCGTGCAAAATCATTATTATAACATTTTAATGATTTGTTTAACAAAAAAAATATGTAGTAACATTTTTTTCTGATGCTCTTATAAATCGAATGCGCCTTGGAACGTCTCGATACGTGTACCCGCTGAAAATTTCGAAGTTTTAGCGTTTTTCTTGCTAATTTGACTCTACTAAATACTTAGGGCGGTGCAACAACGATTATTATAACAATGAATTTGTTTGGAACAAGTACAAAGGAATTTTAATATCTAATTATGCTTTTGTTATACACGAGTTAAATTCTCCGAGATTTTCTTCTTAATTATGGAAAGAATATTCTCTGTATTTAAGCTATATCTAAATATTAATCAAACTGCATCCGAAAAATAAAAATAAATAAATAATTTAAAAAATTTATTAATTTTCTTATCCAGCATATATTTGTTTTTTAATTTTTTTATATTTATTACTGCTCTTTAGACTCCCTTATTTATTCATAATTTTATATTTTTTTTAGTGTTCTATTTTCTTGCGTATCTCTTTCGAATAATTTTTAGCCCTTTTTGTGTATGTCTAATTTTTCTCTATATATTTTATTACATATTTTCTATTGCAAGTATTTGTTAAGTTATTATTTGCATTTAGCCTAACTTAGTGGATAGATAGCTATTTATAGATTCTTAATTTTTGTAATTTATCGCTGGCATTTTTAGCAATTCAATTAATTCTATTCATTTTGGTGAGCTAGACTTTAATACTGTTTTCTTTACTTAAAATCGTTTTTTTAACTTTATTATTATTTGCATTTTTAGCCTCAACTTAAAGTATGTATTTATAGATTCTTAATTTTTGTATTTATTTTTATTTTTTAGCAATTCAATTAATTTATTCATTTTGGTGACTAAGAACTTTAAATAGCTGTTTTTCTTTTATAAAATCGTTTTTTTTCATCTTGTCTCTTCAAGTATTTCTTGCTTTATTTTTGCTTAAAGAATGGTTTCGCTGGTAGTTTCATTGAGCAAAGACTATTATTATAATACTATGACCGATAAAAGAAATACCGAAGTGAAATTAACAGCAAAATTAACAGTTTTGTAAGTATAAGCATATAGAAACTTTTGTAATATATTCTTCATAAAAAAAAGACAAATTACCACGAAAACTGAAATTAAAATATACAAAGTAGTAACATTTCTGCTCCTAACCTGTGGAAGTAAGTCCTGGGTGCCAAATAAAAAACAAGCATACGACAATTCTGAAGTATAGACATTTTGAGGACTATTACAAATATAAGTAAAATGGACAGAATAGATAATACTGAAATACAATAAAGGTTTCAAGTAAATACACTTCAAAATTGTTTTGATAAAAGACAATTATTATAGTGTGGACATATTTAAAAGGAAAAAATAGACTAACACAGCAGATCTACAAGGCTCGGCCACTGGGAAAGAGATGCAAAGGTAGGCCTAAGCAATGTTGGACTCGGCAGATTGGAAACATTCTAAAAGGAAAAGGCGCCACCTGGTGTGCAACAAAAACATGGGCCACTGATAGGAAAAATGGAAGGCATATGTGAATCTTTCACTAATGGGTAAAAGAACGCTGATATGTATGTATGTGATTACTATTATTGTTATACGATTTTGGCTTTTTTTTAAATATACGTCTAGTTATTCTTTTTGTGACAAGTTTGAAAATGTATAAAGGTACATTATTTTACATTTCGACTTCTTGCATCACACAAGTGGTGGAATCTGTTGCAGCGCTGAGGGCTCTAGAGTACTTTAGTTTAAAATTAACGTTTAAATTGGTTTAGGTAATACGAGTTCCGTAATCAATATACAAGCTATAGGAGGGTCACATAATGTGAAGTCCTAGTTTTTGCAATATTCAGGAAGTTTGGTAATATGCTTTAAGTACAAAGATAATCTGTTGGACAATAGGTTGGCCCGCCTGCAGGAAATGTGTGCAGCTGTCACTATTGATAGCTTTTAACGATACATACCCTTAGCAATAATTAAATTTGGCCTTCAATCGATGTGTTTAATGTTTTAGTTGCCATTAATTATAAATGTTTTCAACTACGGAAATAATGATTTATACTCTTCACTGAATATTGTATATCTCGGTGGATTATACAACTCTGATATGCCAGCTGCTATATCCAATGGCTACGGATGCGAGTTAATATGGTGATCGTTGCTTGCATTTTATTTCTTCGGTAAACCGGAATTTTGTAATGTAATATGATAGTGCATTACCAGTAGGGAATTTTCTATCAGGATAATTTGTGTGGTAAACCACATGTTTAAAATAAATAAAACATATGTTTTATTACATTGTAGAAAATTAGTTAATTCAACTTTAGAGTTGATTAAATTATTTAGATACCATGAAGCACTACACATTAAAAAGAAATTCTCTATGAGTTATTACATTGATTTGTTTAATAAAAATGTAGGTTAGACGGGTTCGATTCTATATTTACCCCCTGCATTTTGCAATTATTTATAGACGTTATAACTTTCATAGTTAGCAGTATAATTGCCTTCATAGAGCATTTTTAGGGTTGAATTTTGATTGCCTCCATATTTTACAAATTTGAAAGGCCCCTGCTGATGTCTTGTCTTTTCGGGCTTGTATTTGCAAATTATTTTGTTGTTGTGCAATGTCAATTTAGAATATCATTAACGCTAATTTACCTATTCTGCATCATATATTAATGACATTGCAGATGTTGTGTCCTTTCATATCCAGTTCTGCTTTGATTTTTGAGAACACAATGGAGTAGTGGAGGTTATGAATAATTATTCTACAAGTTATGTCCTGCATTCTGTTCGTATATTGAACCATTTTCATCACCCAATCTTCTTATCAGATTATATGTTTTTAGAGAATTAGTATTTAATTTGACTATAATATATATAATTACAATGACAAATTTTATATTACGTGAGTTTGGGTAGATCTTCAACCATTTTTTCTTGTAATTGACTACTCCATAAATGTTTGTAGATTCTTCATTTTGATTTGTGTTCCCTGTAACGGGATTGTATCACTAAGAATTAAAAACTGTTTATTGCTATTACATAAAATGGGGCAGCAAGATATATTATATACGCATTGATTTTCTTCATTTCTTAATAGCTTATTAAAGAAGAAAAAACATGGTTAAAACCATAGGGTTTGTTATAAATACTATACATGGCCTTACACGCACTTTAGCCTCAATGATATCAGAACGTCCTTCTTCCTTAAAACTCAAATTAATTTTTAAATTCAGCTAAATATAAAGAACCATTTAAATGTGACATTAAGCGCGTTAGAAACACAAATTTGGTAATTAAAGCTGCTTACGATCTACTGACTTTTGTACAAGAATTATAAAAACATTAAGAATCAAACTTTCACAAATCTTACATTTAATTAAAATGGTGCACTATCACCTTTTGAATATTTAGTAGAGTACATTTTTATTTATATGACTATACCGATAAACAAAACAGCCGTTATTGGAAATTTGAAAATCTTTAAAACCATTAGAAATGATTATACAATAATTTTATGCGCGATATCTTCAATTAGAGTTAATAACCTCTATTTTTCAAAATTTAAAATAATAATGCTGTAACAGTTAATATTATTTGTTACATCAAAATCCGTAACCAACGCAGCAACTTGAATGTGGTTTTAGAAAACAAGTGTTTTAAGCGTTATTAGAATAAATGCCGTACAACTACCGTTTTCGTGTGATCATGTCCAAAGTGAGATAATAGAATTAACGATAATAAATTCTAGGATCGCTCGATTATAGAAAATGTAATTAATTTTATTGGGGTTATCAAAAAAAAAACAATTTCTTTTTTGACGTAAAAATATTTGAAAACAAAAATAAAAAAGAGGTTGTCATTAGTCATTAGAGTATGTCATTCTGGGTTACACAGAATTTCAGGATTAAGTTTTAAAAGTGTATATGTGTTTTAAGAATTTCTAAAATAGTTTCTTGTAATCTCTGACATAAATATATATTATCAAGTTTGTTGGCTTGCGTATGTTGTGTTGTGTGCTGTTGAAATTTTATGGCTTTTTAGTTAGAATTGATTTTATTTTAAATTTTACTACACGATGAACTTTCAGGTAGGTACATAATTTATTTCTATAGATTCTTCGTTTGAGTGGTCATGACGGCCAAGTATTTTGTATTAGAAGTACTGAATTGTCTAAATTTATTGACCCAATTTTCTGTCCTTAGTCCTATAATTAAAAATAAACAATTAAAGTAATTTAGATTCCGTAAATTAGCAGCAAACTTTTTGTTTCAAATATAGCAAAAAGCTACATAAAATTGGAAGCGATACAAGTATCATATTACACATCTCCCTTTCTAGTCTAGAATAAAGAAAAGTAGTGACCATAAGAGAAAATACGATTTCAATGATGGAAATATTTATTTCAAAGAAGTGAAGTAACATTTGTTATACACATAGATATATTATAACCCCCTCCTTTTTGTTAATTGGAATATGTGATCTACTAGTCATTTAAATACGTTTTTATTATCTGTATTTTTATCATTCTTCTGCAATAGTAATCAAACTATTTTTTATAGTAATTTTATTAAACTGTTATTATATTATATAAAGGCCCATTTATTATTTTTAATTTACGTGACTGTAAGTAAATTAAGTCTTTATTTCGATGTAAACTTTAACTTGATTATGGAAATTTACTTTTCTTTAATCTAATGAGTCTTTCACTATGATTTTCATATTGTAAGGAACTGTAAAAAAACGATTTACTGTAAGTAATATTCATAAATTATTCGTATATTAACTTTCAGTATCAAAATTCAAAGTTATTTTTATAAAAAGACAAAATTTTACACAAACAGTTGAATCGATTAAATTTAGTAATCAAAATTTGATAACATAAGACAAGTAAACCATTGATTTTGGATTAGTATTACAAATGGTTACTATGTTTAATAAGTTAACTTTATTTAGATTCTTCCTTTTTTTAAATATTACTTACGTCTGTTTTAGTATTTTTACATTTTCTGCTTTTTATTTAATTATTTATTTCTTCATTTATTTTATTTGCGGGAAGTTTTGATTTATTACTTCAATATAGAAAAAACTGCTGCTGAATCTTATTGAATGTTTGTAGAAACTGATAATTAACGCGGTCCTTCAAAATCAACATGTAAAGCTTAGTTTAAGTACTTTAACTGTGGTGATTTTGACGTGAAACGCTAAGAACACTCAGAAAGCATGGAAAACTTTAAAAATTGGAAATCCAGTGATTATTGGATGAAAATTAAAGTCTGACGCGAAAAAACTTGCAGAATCATTAAATATTACTGAGACGAAAATTTTAAGACATTTAAAAGCTACGTGAATGATTTATTACAAGGGACAAAAATGGGTACCTTATAAAGTGAAAATAGCATGCAAAATTCTGTTTGATTAGTAAACAGAAAAAAATGTTTTTGCGTCGTATTCTTGCTGGGGATAAAAAATGATTATTTTTCAATAATCAAAAATTAAAAAATTTAATTTGAAACCCAGGCCAACCTCAACATCTACGCCAAAGCGGAATGTTCATGGAAAGAAGGTGATGCTCTGTATTTGGTGGAATCAGAAAAGCGTGCTGTACAAGTCAAACGATTAACAGTGACTTTTACTAACAACAACTAAATAATTTTGACTCAACATTTACAACCCTCGGCTATATATTGAGAGACACGTTAGAAACAACTGGTTAAGTTGTCTTATCCCCCTCCCCTTGTTGCATTCACGCGTGCAAGCTTCAAAAATACAACGAGCCCCCATCGTAAAACAAGAACCATACTCAAAATTTCTAAATTGAAAAGAATTGTGGTCTTCTGATTACGGCCTGTTTCGACTTATGGCGCACTTTTTAAAGGTCACATTTTTTAATTATTTAATCAATTTAAAATTGAAAAGGCAAGTAAAAACTTCTTTGTTTTAAAATGGAGAGGTTGGTAACGTAGACAGATTTATTATACTTTAAGTAATAATTGCTTTTGATATTTGTTCAAACATAGAAATCAAACAACATAAATGTTGAGTAACTTTTTTACCATTTATTATATAAACTGCATCTGTGTAGCTAGTTCAAAAATTACATACACTTACTGATTAAACCTCTTAGCGTGTTTAAAAAAGCATACAAAGTATAGCAGTCCAGCTGTAACTAATAAAGCTTTACTTTAAAGTAACGACAATTTACTACGGCAAAATGCGTGCCACTATATTGTAGTAAACCACTGTAAATTTTAATAACTTGCCTTTAAATACAGCCACGTTCCCTTTGAACTAAGGCCCGCCGCAAAGCCAGACTGCAACAGTTAAAACTCGGCATGCCGGAAATTTCATATATTCAAACAAACCTGCCTTGTTTCTGAAAACCGAACTCGCAGTTAATTAAAGAAATCTGAATTCACGTCGACCTGAGCCGCGTGTTTGGACAAGTTAGCACTTACGGCCGCTTTCCGTAATATTTAGAGACCCATCCGCATAAAAGCTGTATTTTCATCATTTAATATACAAAGCAGTCCGCCCGACTTCGCGGGAGATATCAATTTCTAAATTTATCCGGACGTGTACGCAACGGGATTGATTATTATAACGTTGTTTTAAGTGTGGGCAAAATAAAAACAGGAATTTACAGGGCTGTCTAAACGCTCGGCTAAAGAGGGAATAAATTTCTCACTTTACAGGCCACTTTCCCTGGTAGTTTGCTGGATATTCTCACAAGTTTTAAGCACTCTCTGAGTGTATATGTCTATTGCAATGTATATTTTAGGAATTTAAATTAGAAATACCTATGTGCCAAGCAGAAATATTAAAAGACGGCGCGTAAACACCTTGATAAATGTTTTGGAGCTTGTAAAGTGCAATGCATTTTTATTTAACGTGCCTTATAATTGAATTTATGAGTGCGCCTGCGGCTGTTTTGTAATATGATATTTTTATAACTGCGTCTTGCCTTTTTCGTTCAAGGTCAACATGAAAATAAAGGAAATTATTTTTTAAATATTGATAATGCAATAACAAGTTGCTTTTAACTGGTTGTTACCTATTACACAACTAGTTAGGTCATTAAAAAATAATTTTTTTAGATATAGGCACATTACAATTATAAGTAAAGCAATGATTTATAATGAGACTTAAGTTTACGACTTAGTAAAGTAGTATAGGAAATCTAACCACCAGTAGGAGGCAATTGCTGACAGAGCAACTTACAGTAAGCGATCTGATCGCGTCGGCGAATTAAAACAGAAAATCGATCACGATCTTGGGCAAAGTATGACTGACTTCGCATGGTCCACGGTTAGGGTAGTGACATAATTAGGACCTACACTAAAAGTCTTTTATCTTGAGGAATCTCCAAGTCTTTACTCAGAAAAACAAGATGGACAGAAAAAATACTGAGATTCTTTTTGAACGAAAAAAACGTCATTTAGGACAAGAAAGTGAATTGCCGGAATGACCATTGGATCAGTCAAAATACCTAGAAAGTGCCTACCGCCATGCATAAAAAGTTTCTCGGCTCGATTATGGTGGTGGAGCTTGTAATCAGGCAGGGAGATGTCATGGTGCCCTGCTCTTTAAAAAAATCTAAAGATGACCGTTGAGATATATATATATCAATGGGCTGGAGAGTCTGTCAACCCGTAGACAGAGGAGGTGGCCGCTGAACAAGAGTCCATTTTCTAGCAATACTCCACTCCAACTCACAAGACAAGGAAGATCCAGGCATCGTTATACAACAATTTATATTAATACTGATCCTCCGACTTGTGGCTATCCTTTAGCCCTGACTGTAATCTCTTTGACTACTACGCATGGGGCGTGGTTAAGGTAAAGATTAATAAGAGTTATCATAAGATTAAGGATAGCGTTAGAGCCTCCGCCTTAAATGTAATGACGCGTATGGACAAAGAAGAAGTTTTGTTGACTTGCAGCAGATTTAAGTCCTGGATTGAGAAGATTATAGCCGCTAGGTTTTTTTTTATTTTACTATTTACTTTAAGTAAACTAAATTTTATTTAAATAACTATAATTTTTCTTATATTTTAATGTTATTTTAAATTGTTTACTCATTTCTGGACTTGTCTTACCGACCCAATAGTCGTATGTGACAGTAATCGCACACGGAAAATGATTTTAGTTTTGCTACAAAAGCAAACACAATATTGCAGCAAATACGTGGCAAACATATTCTAGTCCATTACGGATGACCGTGACCCTAATCAACACACATTCGGAAAAATCGCTACATTGAAAGGCGGAGATGTTAAACAGTTTTCGTAACAGTATGCAAGATACTGTAGCATCTAAACAGAGACTAATGACTAATCTGCAGAGTCTGATGGCAAGAACATAAGAAATTACACCACTACTAGTGTTGCCAGTTGGCTTCAGTTTTGTTATCCTGGAAGCAAGTCTCCTGGAAATCATCAAGTTTTATTACTTCTTCCGCTGCCGTGAGAAGCGATACTAATTCCCCTTTCTGACTGCAGTAAAATGATGTATCGCCAAAAGTAGTTACTAGGCAGTGATTGCATGAGGCTTTTAACAACTCTGGTCGAATATATACAACTAAAACGCCCCGAATTACATTAAGTTTTGCTTTCAACTCCGCCAATATGATCAAAAAGTTTCTTTACGGATAGAAATCACGACTTAAAATAAAGTTGCTCCAACGGTACGCAAATGCAGTAAAATAACCAAAAAAACTTGGCGATTAAATTGTTTAAAAATGTACCTTAGCAAGACGTTAACTAAACCGAAATCAGACAATTTCTATGTAGATTCCGTCGAAACACATACTCGCATAATAGTTTACGTGCTAAGCGGTTTTCAGCGGATGAACTAGCGGTTGGGAATTACTTATTTAGCAAGTTTACATAGGCGCGTATGTTCCTACATGTACCTTCCATAAGTTAAAACAAATTGTCAAGCAAATAATTTAATGTTCCTTCGTTAAAAGGAGTAAAACTAATAAAGCAAAAATTACTACATGCAGTAATACAACTAACCTTCAATTATAGTATTTTTAGAAAACCCAAATGATGTACAACAAAATTGTTTTCAATTTATCAAGTTATTGGAAGGGAAAGCGTTCAAACAAAAGGTGAAAAATGGCACTACTTGACTAACCCGTTAAAGATATCTATACACATATAACTATTTAAAAAATGCCTCATTTATGCAACAAAGAGGAAGTTTGCTTAATAAACGAACTAAATTTCTACATATTACCTAACATACAAAATTCCTTCAAATTTTGCAAAAGGAAATATTAAATTGGTGAAATTATGAATTTTATGACATCAATGGGAAGTTGTGACACTTAGTCTTGTCAGTAATTTATCGTTAAGTAAAAAATGCATTATCGTCCCTAATTTTTATAAAATCAAAAGCAAAATATGATTTTTCTTATGAAAAATTTAGTTTATTTTTATTTTTTGCGCTGAAATAACTGTTACATCACCAGCTGCGCAAAATATCTCGTTCCTAACGAACAACTTGCGAAAAGAGTAATGCTTCAGGACGTTAGCCAATTTTATATTGCTTGCTAATTAAAAATATATTTTTATGTTGCATGAATATTTAATAAGTAGCAAGATTGAGGCTTAGTTTCTGTTGAAAACATTTATATGTCAATAGCAATGCTGTTTAAAAATTATGAAAGTATATAATAAGCCGAAAGATTTTCACGACCGGCACTTTGGTGCATTTTCAAAAGAAAATCTAAAGAAATTGAACTACAGATTTTCTTCTGAAGGTGCCTGCCGCAGTTGTTGGCAAAACGTTAAAAATATCCATTTTCAACCAAGGCCGAACACTTCGAGGAGTAACCTCACAGTTCACTAAAAATTATTTATAATAAAGTAACTTAATTACCTTGTTATAATTAGTAAAATATTTTTTTATAAAGCAAAAGGAATTTAATTCCACCGGCACGACTGTTTGGTGGACTGAGTAGCTCAATGGCCATGCTCGAGTGAACAGGGTAAGCTAAGGTCCTGCTTAGGGTAAAAAACTCATAGAACCAAAATCTTGCGTCGGATTAGGACTAAATTTAAAAAAACACGATCTGTGCAACAAAAGGTTTTCCGAATTGAAAGAATATCCTCTAAGTATTTTAAATACCAAGTCATTAAATGGCAAAAAGCACGAAACTGATGGAACTGAATAAAATAATTTGTATATCTGCACGCTACAGAAAATAAAAAAAAGGTGAGGACGGAAATATAGTAAAAGATAAACGAGTAAAACAGAGTGTTGCGCTAGCAATAAACACAACATACAAACGTATCATAATAGATTATTACTACACGTTATTATGTATTTTAACTGTAAAAGTACACACAGGAACTCACTATCTAAATATAATATCGATACCAAATTATAGACGTAACACTTTTCACAACCAACGAAGTTACTTTAAATGGCAACGAAAAGCATGTTAAGCATCTGCTCAATTAATGATCTAAAAGTTAACAATACTTTCGTTAACCAAAACAACAGCAAAAATACACGTTTGGCAATACCCAAAAAACAACAGTCAGTGATCGATAAAATCGTAACCAATAGATGCATATACCATTCACAAATACTAAACATAAAAAGATTAAATTTCATTAATGTGGGTAGTGACTATAGCCTGTTATTCGGGAATACAACAATAACAATATAATCCAAAAGAAAGTCTAATAAAACAAAAATAAACAAGGGCGTGATAAATATTAAGTTACTATGAGACACAACTATTAAAAAATTTATACCAAAACTGCTTAAAAGGAAAATAGAAGAAAATAATTTTAACAACAATAGGTAAAGTTGAAGAATAATAATTAGAGCTACAGCGACTCCCTAATGATCCCAAATGATCCGCTTAAATATAGCGGAATTAAACCAACAATTAGCAGTTTGAATAGCAAGATATTATTTTACACTTGCTTTGAGGGGCTTAACCAGTCTTCTCCATAAACAGCTATACATTAAGTTTCTAATAACTTTGCTACACATTTCCAGCAAATTTAAGTCTTGTACAGTTTTCTCCACGACATCTTAGCGAACTAGTTTTTTGCCCACCTAAATACTTTATCAATTATTTCTTACTTCTATTCTTCTTTCTTGCTTACTTTGTGTCTCCGACTTCCTGTTTTTTGTCTTTTTTCCTTAGTTTCTCATTTCTCATTCCCGTCACCTAATTTTCGTTTCCTTCTTTCGTCTCCCCCTTCCCTAAAAACTCTATAAATACGTATTTTAGAATAAGATATCTTGTGTTCTCTATGTTTCTATATATTTAACAAAAGCAGACAATCAACATTTATACTGGTCTAGCATGTTGGCTGTAAAATCATTCGATAATTCCACTAGCAGCAAATTCCAATGCCCACAAAAAGGATTATGAATATTTCGATTTACTTTTGAAACTCGCATATCTAAACCCATCGCACGCATGCTCCTTGGATTCATTTCTAAAAAATTGTTGGCTACTCTCCGTGCTAAATCTTCTAATCTCTAAACATCGGTTTTTTCATATGACTTGTGTTACTGTCTAGGATTGTAAACTTTAAATCCTCTGCATGTCTAAAAGAATTTATGATAGCTCCAGCTTACTATAAATATTTATTGTAGTAGCTACTTATGCCATTACTCAAACGTTACTAAAACTGTTCTCTTTTTTATACAATTTTTTACAAAAAGGACCGATTCAGAGCTTAGTGGGGATAATCGCAACTCTTAATAGCATCTTTTAGATAGCACGATAGCCGCGAGGTAAAGGCCTCAACCTGCCAAACTGGCGCACGGCGGCTCCGGGTTCGAACCCCGGCAATGACAAAAACATTTAATGCTCTCCGGCCGTCATACAAACACCTTTGGCGGTCGTAAAAAGTACATTCACTATCCACTCGCCAACCCGCCCGGCAAGCGTGGCGTTTAATTGCCAAATACCCCCCAAAAAGGGAGGCCTATGCTCAATACTGGGCGCTACAAGGCTGAAGAATAGCATCTTTTACTTGTGAGCATGCGGCGCTCAGCTTTCAATATTCAATTTATTTACATACTCATGCTTGAATGTCGGCTACAAGTTTCAAACCCCGAAGCAGATATTGTGTATGTGATTCTACTTTTAATGTTAGTAACAGTCTTCCAAATCCTTATAACTCTTGAAGCATGGTTTCTGATTTAAGAATGACATTTTGTAGTCCATTAAATAGCTGTAACTACTCTATTTCATAATTATTGTAACAGAGGGTTTAAACGCAATTTTTGTATTGCACATTTACAAATTACAGTATTAGAAAACCACGTTTATGTGAGTTACAAAAAGGTAAGTCAAGCGTATAGTTTGGCTTGTTTTTTATCGATCCCCAACAACCACATGTTTAATGAGCTTTTGCTAGTAGTAGACTGGTTAGATTTTCGAGGAACAAGGAACAAATAATTCTATTACTTTTTCCTTCAATCCGTTCAGTTCTTTGTTCAGTGCTTTTATAAATATTAGCGGATAATTTGGAGTGCCTACAAGAGTTTTGAATTATTGTAAAAAATATGAATTGGTACTGAGTGATATTATTAATTTAAGGATATATTTAACAAAAAAATATCAGTTTTTTAACAAAATACCAAATAAGACTTTTAGGTGCAAAAGTATGTAATGCAATAATGACAAAATTTTAAAATACAAATTAACTATTTGCCTACATTGTAGTATAAATAAAAAACTTTGGGTACCGGCAATCAAACTATAAATATAACGGTAATGCGCAAATGTTCTTTAATTAACTTATCAGTAGAATGTAGATCTACAAAGTTATTCTTTTCGTAATTATCAGTTGAACTCATTCTATAGTTGCTAAGTACAAGCGTATAAAAATCTGATAAATTCTACTTAACATTCAGAAGTTCTAAAACCAATTACCAAATAACGTTAAATTTAATCACGTTATTACTAACATATAGGTAATACAAAACCTAAATTTATTAAATATAATTTTAACTTTCTCAAAAAATTGAAAAAGATAAACCACATAATTTTAGGGACGCAGATAAAAGTAACGAAATATAATCGATAATTAGACTATAATTAAATTAGTAATATTGACAAAAGAAGATGAAGAAAAGCAACTGAAATTTTTAATAATTTGGGAAACTTGGATACCATAATTGCAGTAAAAATATGTTATTTATAAAACCAGCTTCACAGCTTTTGGCAACAGAAATATTTAAACTCATTTATCAAACGGTCGTGTTAACTGCGACGCTCAAGAGTTTTAACATCTAACAACTATTTGATTCTTGTGGAATAAACACGTATAGTGCGTGCACTCACATCAAACAACCTTAGAGTCAAGAAGCAATAGTTATGAAAAATCCTCATTTGCACAGTTAGCTTAGTATATTATTTATAAGGCCATTATGGCCTTTTATTATTTACTTACCACAAATACAGGCCAACAGCCCTATGGAAATCGAACAAAGTTATCAGTTCCAATTTTTCCACCAGATCATCAACACATATGATAGCCACTTATCAATTTATACATGGCTTTTTATATACTATGTTGCGTAACTGCAAAATGTAGTCATGTAGTTACAAATACCTTTTGCCAAAGCATTTTATATCACAGATAAATTAAATTTTAAGTATGGTGATTAGTCAAAAACAGAAAACGTACCCGAAAGGAAGTTAATCAGAAAATAGCTCAACAAAACAAGCAAACAAAAACAGCGTTATACTAAAAAGGACAGCAAATTACCTAATAGTGACACTGTGAGTGCAGAAAACCCAATATTTTTCTAATGACATGTCTCAAACATTTACCGATCAGGAGACAAAATGATTGATTAATGTAAGTTATAAGTGAAAGTCCTACCATAAAGTAGCAAACAGTTATAACTAAATTGTTATCAAACAAACATGCCTACCAAAGAAAACAAGAACTATCTTTTAGGGCAATAGCTACAAACCTACATACAACTGCTAATGTAGATAAACTAAAGAATAAATTCAAGATTTGAGGCTATGATGTGACCAATATTTGAAATGTTAAACAAATAATGGCAAAGAAAAGTTACCCTTTTTCTTCGGCGAACTCATTTTGAGGATAACTAATTTAGTGATTAAAATTGACCCACCCTCAGTGTGCTGTTTGCCGGTGATTTGGCCGCTTGAAAGACTTCCTTAACAGGAGTAAAACAGAGGTGTGTCAAATGTGCTAGAAATCACTTTTCTAATTGCCAAAGAAAAGAAGAACTAATTCTGTAAAATACGATAATTGCAGTGAAAATCACTTAGTCGTCTTGTTTATAACCAATTATAAAAAAGAATTTTTCCCTAATCAGACCCAAGCAATGAGTCAACATATTAGAATAGCCGAGTAAATGGGCTAATAGGCTGTCAACAAGACAAAGACAAATTATTAACCTTTTCTTCAAGTCAATGTATACACATTAAATTGATGACAGAGGTACATTTCATTGACATAAGTTTTATAAGAATTCTAAAATATACAGTATATGTAACGCAACATTCTTCTGGCGGAGCCCATGAAGACATTATTAAAATTTTTAAAGCACTATAAAAAATATAAGTATAACTACATTCAAGCTACAAATTTTATTGCAATTTCAACAGTATATTGTTCACCACGCCGCAATAATAAACAAAAACAATTTGGAAATAACTTCCATATTTTGAGTCCCAAGTCTATATCAGTAAGTGACCTTAATACTAAACAGGCATCGTAGAGAACTTTTGTTCAACCGGAGAAAGTTGATAAAAGCAATATATAATGCATCTATCTACCGGAAAGACAACATATTGGCTGTCGAACACATCTCAACTATCTGACCTGTTTGATTTTTGTGCATTAACATTGATTAGTCTTAACAATCTAAAAAACCTCGCCTACACTTATTATTCGATCATTTACCATTATCATTACTTTAAGATCATATGTGGTAATAAATAAAAATTGAAAAGTTTATAATTTTGATGTATTCAAAAATTCATAAGTGAATATCTTTCGCTAAACATTTAAAATCAGAAAACGATCTCATACTAATAGTATGTCTGACAATTAATCTTTAGTAGAGTACTATAGCTTTAAACAAAGCTTTTCCTATAATTATCAAACAAAAAATCGCTGAAAGACGTAGACCTTGCAGATTGCGGAAAAGAGTAAGCAATTCAGATAATAAACGTAGGTTAACTGTTGACTTTAAAAGATTACTTTGCGACATCAAAAACAGTATAAAACTTTCTGCAAAAAAATGTCAGTGCAATATTCTACCTAAAAAAATAGAGTCACCGCAATAACACAAATAAAATCTTTGGGCTAACAATGAAAGTGACTTCGATAAGTTGGTAGTTCTTAGGAATCATTTAGCACAAGTATTTATACCCTTACCAACTAAAGTCTCGGGTAAAGAACGTGATTTACAACAATATCTTTAATCTCTTTTCTATACGGGTCTTTCAATAAAGCAATTTTTCTATTAATCAGGTTAAAATTGATATTACAACTAATTAAAATCGCCTAAAGCATCTGATGTTGCTTTAATTACTAGTAAGATTTTAAAGCAAGCTTTAAAGGCTTTTGATATTAATATCCAAGCATAAATTTGGATTTCGATAACAAGATATGAAGATTTTTAGGAGAAAAGATATTCTTTAGACGTTTTAGCCGATTTATTACATAAAATCAAGCGTACTTTTTCAGACGACTTCTAAGATATCAAATCATACCTTATTGGAAAATACTTCTTGGCTAAATAGGGCAGTTTTTATACAAACTTATTTCCTGTCCACGAAGTCCCGTCTACTACAAGGCGGACCCATATACTGCATATCACATCCCCCAAAACCACCTAAACATAGCGTATGAAAATTAGAGAGTTTCAATCGATCCACACAACTTTTTTCGCAGAAAGGGACACTTGTCCTGTCTGGATTAATTCCTGTACCAAAAACAGCAGAATATTTGGGAACCCACATCTTTATCTAAATAAAGACCAATTTGGAGAAATCACATGTGGAATAAACGCAAGTAATTATATACAATGTTCAGCATATTATATGGCTTTTAAAAATATAGTTTTCTTGTACAAAGTTATACCTAATCAGTTTGGTCTTATAGAATAAACCTATGGTAAACAAGTAGTAAGTAAGCAATAGTTTCAACATTGATATTTTGGGAAGATTCCAAGCCAAGGCATAACGTTCAATAGTTAGTGTATCATCATATGTACCCGATGAAGTCATACTTCGTAATTTTTACATTCCCACAACAGACAAAAAAATACAAACACTCAGTATCCATTATCACTACCGGTTTGTAGCTCATCCCAGTGCACTAGCAAAATGCTTACTGAAAAATGAAGATGAAGAACCTAGACAGAAGCGATTAATGCCATTACAGCTGCCAAATCGTTTTGTTTAATGATTGCGTGTGTACATGTACATATGCTAATTTAATTTGGTTATATTAAAGAAACTGTTCCCATGTGGGGTTGCTAGTCCTCCATTGGGCGCCTCCCCAGGTGGCGGATAGGGGAATGCCTCCCAGATGGGTGGTACCGAGGAAATAAAATACTCGAGGCGGACCAAAACTAGCATGACACACGGCAGCAGTTGTGGCATTACTTTTATGGGGCTACTGAAGATTTACTTCTTTAAAGGCCCATTTTAGACCAATCTCAGGCGAGGGTCACGTATTGACCTAAACGGTTGGGACGCTGCGGTGCAGAAAGCAACGGAAAACTACCGCACTAAATGCATTTTGTTTTAAATGCTTCCCAAGATAATCACATGGCTAAAAAATCAAAACAATTGGCCGTTAGTCCGGGGCACCCCTTCAGTGGGAAAACGGTGAGAAGAATCTCCCCGTCAGCCAATCAAGGGAATCAAGAGAATATGTACAGTATACACAAAAACAGAGTCAGAATTGCAACATGGAATGTACGCAGTTTATTCCAAGCAGGAAAACTGGATAACGTTGTGCAAGAGATGAGTAGATTAAAACTAAACATTTTGGGTCTAAGCGAAACCCGATGGCCTAACTCAGAGAAATGTAGTACCGAAAACGGTGTTATATATTATTCAGGGAACACTGAAACAGAGCATTATAATGGACTTGGTATCATGCTAGACAAAGCTGCAAGTAAAGCAGTAACTTTATACCATATTCGGATAGAATTATGATGATTCAGCTACAAACAAACTTAGGTAAAATGAACTTAATTCAAATATATGCCCCCACTGCTGACAAGAAAAACGATGATAAAATAGAACCTTTTTACGAAGAAATTCAGAAAGTACTAAAATTAAGAAAAAAACGTGACATCACAATAATAATGGGGGATTATAATGCAAAGATTGGAGAAGAAAGCTATGGAGATTACGTGGGTAAATATGGATTAGGTGAGAGAAACGGACGAGGAGAGACAATGCTGCAGTTTTGTATAGAAGAAGACCTTGTGGTCACAAATACTCTCTTTAAACTACCAAAGAGAAGATTATATACTTGGAAAGCACCGAGAGATCACACAGAACAAATAATTAGAAACCAAATAGATTAAATTCTAGTTAACAAAAAGGCGAGAAATAGCGTAAAAACATACCCAGGTGCGGATGCAAATTCGGACCACAATCCTGTAGTCACGAATATGTATATTAGATTGAAGAAAAGACGACAATAACAAAACCAAAATAGTTACATAAATACACGAAGGTTACAACAACCAGATATACGAAATTCTGCAACTAAGATGATAAACCAAAACTTCCATAAAATGCAAGAAGAAAATATTAGTAATTTAGATCAGGAAACAAAATGGTCTAAAATAAAAGAAACAATAGTAACGACACAACAAGAAACCTTGGGAGAACACAGGAAACAGATAAAGCAGAAGTGGATGACAGAGGAAATCTTAGCGCTAATGGACGAAAGGAGAAAATTTAAAAATAAAGATGAAATAAAGTATAGAGAAATACATAACATTATTAGAAGCAAGATACGTGCAGCAAAGGAATCCTGGATGGATGATAAGTGCAAAGAAATAGAAAAGTATAAACGTAAGTATGACAGCTTCAATGTTCACAAGAAAATAAAAGAAATCACTGGTATTGCACACAGACAACAATCGAGGATAATGAAGGATGACCAAGGTTCTTTAGTCATAGATACAGAATCAAAGTCAAACTTATGGCAAAAGTATATTAAACAAATCTTTAGAGATCAAAGAGCAGAAGAACGTAGCATTACAGCAGCAGAAAACGCACCAAAAATAACATGTAGTGAGGTCAACCATGCCATAAAAACCGCAAAAGCCGGAAAAGCAGCAGGACCTGATGGTATACACTGCAAACTGTTAAAACTATTAGATGAACAGTCAGTTTCAATAATTGTTGACTTGTTTAACGATATATACCAAACAGGGGTTATCCCACGCGAATGGCTACTTTCCACCTTTGTCCCCATCCCTAAGAAATCCCGAGCGTTTAGATGCGATGAGTATCGACTCATAAGCCTCATGAGTCAGGTACTAAAAATTCGGTTTCCGCAACGGAACATGGACCAGAGAAGCCATATTTGCTCTTAACATCTTAGCACAAAGATCTCTAGATGTAAACCAGGATATTTACATGTGTTTCATAGACTACAGCAAAGCATTCGACAACGTGGAGCTCGATAAACTAGTTGATATTTTGCAGAAACTCAACATAGACCATCATGACATACAAATAATTATCAATCTCTACTGGGGTCAAACTGCAAAAATAAAAGTGGATAACTCTCTCTCCGAGGAAATTAATATTCAAAAAGGTGTCAGACAAGGGTGTATCCTCTCACCCATGTTATTTAACATTTATTCGGAATATATATTCCGCGAAGCGTTACAAGATGAAAGTTCAGGACTAATATTAAATGGGAAATGTATCAATAACATTCGGTACGCTGACGACAACGCTTTGATCGCAAGCAACCTAAAAGACCTTCAGACACTGGTAGATAGAGTATCTCAAACAAGTAAAGAATTTGGGCTTAGTATTAATATTAGTAATACAAAAATTTTAGTAGTATATAAAAGAAACACCGCAGACAGTCAGCTGGTCATAGACAATAGGACTATTGAACAAGTTCAAAACTACAAGTACCTTGGCACGATAGTAAACAAAAACATCACACATAGAGAAGAAATCTTAGTAAGAATAGAACAAGCAAGGGCAGCCTTCATGAAAATGAGAAAACTACTGACTGCTCAGAACCTATCGTTAGCATTAGGGACAAGAATGGTCCGTTGTTATATATTCCCAGTGCTCTTGTATGGTCTAGAAGGTTGGACTTTAAATAAAGAAACTTCAAAGAGACTTGAATCCTTCGAGCTATGGATTTATAGACGACTATTGAAAATCTCTTGGGCCGACCGAATTACGAATCAGCAGGTTCTGGGTAGGATGCGCAAAGAATTGGAGATCTTACCTACCATTAAGAAAAGAAAATTAGAATTCCTAGGCCACATTTCCCGCAATTCTAAATATGAGATATTGCAGCCCATTATGCAAGGCAAAATTGCTGGGCGAAGGAGAGTCGGACGTCGCAGAATCTCTTGGTTACGTAACCTACGAGAATGGTTCAATCTTACATCAGCCGAACTATTCCGAGCAGCTATATCAAAGGTCAAAATAGCCATGCTGATCAGCAACCTCCAAGGGAGAAGCTGAGATTAAGAAGAAAGAAACTGTTGTTAAACTATCTCTAACACGTTATATGTACAAATTCTAATGTAACTATATAAAGTAAATTATTTACTAAAAGTTAACTACTGGAAGACTAAGCTGCATGTAATACAAGTCAAAAATTGAAATTTGTGTGTCCTTTCTAGTTTTATTCTTATTACATGATAAATTTCTGGAAGTGACAAATGCACTTCCATATAAATATATTTCTATTTGATATACGAATTTCGTTTCTTTGATATAATTTATTCGCAGATAGATATTCCTTTTCTAATTATATGTATATATATATATATATATATATATATATATATATATATATATATCGTTCCCCATGGCATTAATAGGAGAAGAAAGTGAATATATACCAATATTTAAAAACTTCTTTTTAAATGGAACCACCAATGAAGAAATGAAGTTCGTAACATAATTCAAAAAGACTTTGATTCAAGAAAATTATATTGTCACCGATAAAATATATAGCAAAATTATACAATGACGACACTATGTCCCGCTACAATAAAAAGCTGCAAAAATTATAATCATACGACAACCCGGAAAGGACCTCGAAATGAACCAATAAGTTTGTTACCGGTTATATCAATATTTCAGTAAAAAACGTTATCGGATCAAAAATGCTATACAGAATTATGTCCTTTCACATTTTGTGTTCCTTTGGGTAGTGGTCTGGACCCCAATTTATATCTACTGTTTACCGCAGACCTATATATATTAAAACTCACTAGAAGTGCAACATTCGTGGATGACACCGACTTATATACATTACTTCACATTATTATACTTTTAGAAATAACTAAATATGGTCTGACACTGGCGTAGACGATGGCGTAAACGTACAAAAATCAGTACAGGTAACATTAACCTCTATTAACACTAAACGACAAGCAAATGCCACAAGTCAAATCTGCCAAATATTTAAGACTCCACCTTAATAGACAATTGAACTGAGATACTCACGTTTGAAGAAAGAGAGAACAATTAAGAACTCAGCTAAATACAAATGTACCCAAGTTCTAAGGTTTCTAAATTTTTTCTAAGCAGTGAGAGTAAGTAAAAATTGGTTAATTTTAGAAGACTCGAAAAATATTTTTGAATTTGTGATATAAATGGCAGAACTATACAGTGTACACAGGGGAAATTGTCACCATTGCAGTGAGTGCTGTTTTTTATACTTAAAATGGCGACGTTTGGTGTTCAATAATAAAGTGTATTTTTTTTATGTGGTGAAATGCTCATCGATCATCACCAATTGAGTGAGACATGCGGTGAAGGCGTTACAGATTTTAAAAGTGTGCGTTTGAAGGTGCAAAAGTTTAAAATTTTAAAGAAGGTCGAGAGTTGTGTGACAATAAACCGAAACAGACGGGCCGAAACCATGATTGCGCGAATGGAGCAAGTTGTTTTAGAAGACCGTCAATTTGGTGTGCATGATATCGCTTTAAACTTTGGAATTTTCATAAGATCTGTAGAATTCATTTTGCAAAATGACCTAAAAATACGGAATGTTTTTTTCGAGGTGCGTCCCACAAATCCCGACCGATGAACACAAGGCTGCGCGGATGGCAATGTGTCAGGATATGTTGGCACGTGATGCCGTCTTAAATCTCCCACAATGAAGGACACTATCTGTGGCTCCTCATTTTGCAATCGAACCGCTGTTCCATCGGCGACTTTTCAGTGTGCGAGACACACCCCTAAAAAGTGTTCTCAGCAACCATAAAATCAAAGTGATGACCGTGATCTGATTATAATGGTCTGTCCATAACATAACCAAAACTGGTGCCGTCTGCGCAGTGATGTCACTCACGGAGCAGCGACGTTATCACCATTGTGAAAATATTATTTATACACTTTATTGTGAGATGGTTAAACTATTTTATCGTGTGTAATAATAAAATTAATAATTGTTACATGTTTACAAACAAAGTAATTATGCCGGGATGTGCCATGTTTGGGTGCAAGAGGTACTCTCGTAATACAAAAAGAACAGATATTTTTACATTGTCATTACTATAATGTTTATAAACTGTAGGTTATGTATGTTCTCTGCATTTTGACAAGGAATGCTTCAAAATCTTACTCAAACATAAACTTTTAAATTATTTCTCTCTCTCTCTCTCTCTTCATGGCGCTACAGTCCCATCTGGACCTGGGCCTCCCGTAATTTTTTCCTCCAATCTTCCCTGTTTTGTGCACTAATCCTCCAGTTTTGGATGTCAAGTATTTGCTGTGCATCCTCTTCTATGTTATCGGACCATCTTTGTCTTGGACGGCCCCTATCTCTTCTGCCTTCAATTCGCCCTTGGAATATTCTCTTTGCTATTCTTTGTGCTTCCATTCGTTCTACATGTCCTGCCCATTTCAGTCTTAGTAGTTTTGCAAATTCTACTATATTTGCCTCCTTATGTAGTTGTCTCAGTTCAAAATTGTACCTTATTCTCCATATGCCCTCTTCTTGTACTGGGCCGAAAATTGTTCTTAATATTCGCCTTTCAAAACGCAATAGTGTTTCTTCTGTTTCTTTGGTCATTGTCCATGACTGACATCCATATGTGACTACCGGTCTAATCATACTTTTATAAATCTTTAATTTTGTTGCTCTTGTTATATATGATGCTTTAAAATTATTTACCCAAGAATATTCGAAACCTAAAGCCACATGCCATACCAAACTCAACATTGGCAGCAGTACAACAAGAAGAGAAAATTGTTGATATGCAAAACAAGAGGTTAAACAAATAAAAGAAAGCGAGAAAATTAGTACATATTACGTGAAACTCACCCAGGTGTTAAAAAACAAAAGATGGAGTTCATAATGCAGACACAGGACTTGCAGTTTTAGAGCAGTGCCAAACTTTGTCACAAACGTAAGATTAGTTGTGGTTTTATTTACTTGCAAAGTAATTTTAATGAATTTGTTCATTAGCAGTTCCCACGAAGAAGAGATTTCTGCCTAAGAAATAAAATAATTTTATTGGAAAACCAGAATGAAGAGCTTTTGTGTGAAAAACTTCAAATATTAAAGAACTTCAAACAGTCATTTTAGGAGGAAAAGGAAAAATATTTAAACATTTTAAAAGGCCGCTTTAGTGAAGGTTAGATAAAAGCATTACTGAATCTAGGGAAAGAAATTAGATGGTCTTGTGATTGTATTGTAGTGTAAACCCGAAAGCCTATAGATATTTAAGGCAAAATAGTTATCATCTTTCTGGTTTATCTACATTACGAAGTTGGGCTTCTTTATTAGATAAAGAACAAGGTATCTTAATGGATGTCATTAATCTTATGAAAGCTAAAACACATGGTTTGAAGAAGGAAGAACTTTTAACAGTTCTTACTTTTGATGGAGGTTACATATAAAATAAAATTTGCATTGGTAAGAAATCAGAACAAAAACTTGGTCTACATAAATCATGCCAAGTTCTCATGTCACGTGGTTTGACTGGAAGATGAAAACAGCCACTTTTTTGTTTGATAAATCCATGGATGGGCATACATTGAAATCTATAATCTCGAAACTATATGTAGCAAGCTATATTGTAGTTGCAGTTACATGCGATATGGGTGCAAGCAACATGAAATGCTGGTCTAGTTTTGAAGTTGGCTTTGATAAAAAAAATTTTTTGAAGCATTTTGATTTAAAAATATTCATGTTCGCTGATGTACCGCACTTGTTGAAACTGACTAGAAATCTCTTTCTTGATAGTGGATTTATTATTGATAGGATATTTATTGGTAAATCAATTTTTGAATCTGTACTGAACTGTTCAACAACAGAATTAACACTAGCGCATAAGATTTCTGAGTGTCATTTAACTTCGAAGGGCTCGCAAAGGCAACAAGTTTTGCCTGCAGCTCAGTAACTGTCTGGTACTGTATTAAAAGCCATTGAATATTCTGACGAAAAAGGTTTGTTACTCAACTTAAACTGGAAAATGTAATTTACATTTGTAAAACTCATAAATTACTGCTTTAATTTATTTAATTCAAAATCAATGTTTGGATTACATACTGGATGTAATAGCTACTCCCAAATGGATGAACGAATTTGCCTTCTCAATGAAGTCTCTTTAATAATTTCAAAAACAGTTGTAGAAAGTTGAATTATGTTCAAAGCAAGTATGAGATTGATTATATTATTACTTCTAAAATAAACCAAGACATACTAGAAATTTTTTTCTTATATAAGAGATTTCAAATACCGTTTAAGATGGTACATTTTGGGTAAACATTCTACATCAATCTTTACGGAAAAAAGAAACACAGAAGAAACACATAAAGATTGTTTGGTGGCATTAACTGCAAATCAAGACAATGAAGACGTATGTGTTTCAGAAAACTTGTTAAAAATTTTGTGTCTTTAAATACATCGCCAGTAAATAAAGAGAGTTGACTGAAGAAATTTTGCAGCATGTTTTTGTTAAACTGGAACCTTGCATAACTGTGGAATTCGAAGAGGATTGGTGTATTCCTTCTGAGACTGGTAATCTAGTTCAGTATTTTAAAGTTTTTGCAATTAAAGAAACTATTAACCAAGAAGCATTAAAATATATATATAGCAGACTATGTCGCCTACCAATTTCGGAACAAACACTAATCATTAGGAACAAGAGATTTTCCAAAGTCTTCAACGTCTCGCTCTTTTGAATGGATTGGGTCTCTTTCCAGAGGTGGCTTATTGTATCCTAGTGATGCAATGTTACAAATGGCCCAGGTTTTAGAAAATGAGTTCCAGAAAATGCATGGTAACTCTCTATCAGCAGAGAAGAAGATATTTTCTCAATTAGCACAAATTGCCCATGACAAATTAACTTCAGTACCTTATGAGTGGTGCTGTGCATGGCACGTACTAGAACTTACATTCGTCTAAGAGATTTGAATCGTATACTCAGTTTTGAAAATTGAAAAGAAATTTGGAAAAAAATGAGGAAATTTACAAATCATAAACAATAATCCATTTTTTTGTTTATCGATTGCATTTGCATACAAATTTGGACACAATTTTTATAGATTTACAGGTTTCTAAAAATACAACTCGTCTGAAAATCTATTAGTGTAATTACCTATATACTGGGTATATAATTTGTAAATTATTCTTAGTAATAAAACATTTTTATTTTAATTATTTGACTATATTACAATAAAGAAGTCTAATTCACATATTTACAATAAAACAGTATAACGTAAATCTATGTTTTATTTTATTTATTTTTATTTTTTTTATTGAATTCGTGTACATTAGCAATCAGAATTAATTACAATAAATTCTATGAGCTAATTGCGTGAAGTTTGGAATAGATTTGAAGAGAGGTGCACCCAGTGGTGCAGTCTCGTTACCTCCATTTGAAGGCTTAGGGGATGGTGTAAATGATTTCTTTATTCTGTCAAGTCCCATGGCCACTTCCGTTTAAGTCGTCTCATTACTGGCTGCTGTGTTAGCGGTGTAATCTCGTTATTAGTGTGCCCCACTAGCCGAGCATGGTGGCTTGTAGCCCGTTGTCTGATTATGTCCCGCACATATTGTACGTTGGAATCAAAGTGGAGGATACGGTTTGAAACGTACCAGGGAGCATTGAATATACTTCTTAATGTCTTAGACTGGAAACGTTGTATTATGTCAATATTTGAGTAGCTGGCGCAACCCCAGAGTTCACAGCCATATGTCCATATTGGTCGTATGATAGATTTGTACACCAGTAATTTGTTTTCTGTTGAGAGTTTCTTCCTATGAGCCAATACATTTTTAATTTTGATGTCCATTTCTTTGCGTTTTTTATTATATGTGGTTTCCACGTTAATCTTGTGTCCATATGGAGACCTAAGGATCTAATTGCATTTGCTTGCGGATGGGTACGTTATTCAAGCTTACAGGTGGGCATTGTGATCGTCTTGTGGTAAATGTTATATGATTGGACTTCGTCTCATTGACCTTAATTCTCCATTTTTCCAGCCAACCCTCTATTGTACTAAGTGCTCTTGCAAGATATTAGTTGTGATTTGTGGATCTTCATGACATGCCAGGATTGCAGTGTCATCTGCAAATGTCCCCAATGTTATGGTTGGTGTCGACGGTATATCTGCAGTAAAAATCAGATATAAGAGTGGCCCCAACACACTTCCTTGGGGAACACCAGCCGTGATTGGATACAGTTGTGAATATTACATACCAACTTTGGTTTGAAAGTGTCGATTAGTTAGATAAGATTTAAACAGGAGATAGTATTGATGTGGAAAGATGTGTTTAATTTTAAATAGTAGCCCATTGTGCCAAACACGGTCAAACGCTTGCCGCACATCTAAAAATACAGCAGAGCAATATTTCTTACTATGAAATGATTGCTGAATAATATTGGTTATTCGGTGGCATTGCTCTATGGTCGAGAGTCCTTTGCGAAATCCAAACTGGTGATTTGGAATCCATTCTTCAAGTAGACTATTTTCGTTTATTCGCTTTAATATTAATTTTTCTAGGAGTTTTGACACGACAGGCAGTAGACTAATTGGGCGATAAGACTGAGCTTCATTTGGTGGTTTGCCAGGTTTTAATATTAGGATGACCTGTGCAAACTTTAATTGTAAGGGCCAGTATGTTAAGCGTAGGATTGCATTAAAGAGTGCCAATAAGAATTGTTCTCCTTGTCGTGGTAATTGTTTAAGTACAAGGCCTGTAACGAGATCATACCCCGGCGCTTTCTTATTATTTAACCATTTTATTTCATTTTGTAATTCACCTAATTGTGAATTTTTTATAGGGGTGATAGTTGTAGTGGTGCTTCGAGAAAGTTGTTAACATCTTCATCAATTTCATTAGAGTGAGGTGTGAATACGTCTGCCAGATGTTGGGCAAAAAGTTCAACTTTTTCTTTGTCTGATCTTACCCAGGAGCCATCGTTTTTGCGTAACGGCGGGACTTGTTGTTGGGGTGTCTTAAATCCTTTAGTGGCTTTCCATATACTGTGATCTTCTTTGGATAAGTTGGTTATGTAGTTATGGAATGTTTCATTACGCCTCTAACATCTTCTTCCTAAGTTTATTAGTAAGTCGATTGTATGTGGTTTTATCATTAACGTTGTGTGTACGTTGCCAGATTGACCTTGCTCTCCTTTTTTCTTTTATTAATTCACTTATATCTCTAGAAACATTAAATGACTCGATTTTCTGGATATTCATTGGTGTAGCATTCCAGGCTGCCTCTTGGACTGTTGTTATAAAGTGATTAACTACGATCTCTATTTCTTTCGGTGTTTTTAAGCTTATATTAATATTTATATGTCGGTGGACGTGTACTTTAAATTTGTCCCAGTCAGTTCGTCTATTGCAGAGTACTGGCTTAGGCTGCTTTTGGATAACTGTAGCGCTAATGACAGCTAACACAGGGCTGTGGTCCGAAGATAGATCGAAACTAGGAGTGACGTCCACATAATTTCTTGAAATGCCGAGGCTATAAAAATCTAATAAATCTGGAATCTTGTTCACGTCGGTCGGCCAGTATGTTGGAGTACCGGTTGATAAATGCATGTAATTGTTGTTAGTAAGAATTTTTCAAGTTCTCTACCCCTTGTAGTTATTAATCGAGACCCCCACCTTGTATGTTTACAATTAAAGTCGCCACCTACTATAAATCTCCTCCAAGGGTGTTGAAGAATGGTTGTAGTATGTTCGTGGTTAGTCTATGTCTTGGAGGGCAATATACAGCGGCTAGTGTGATTGGGCTAGGAAGTTTACTGATTTCGATAACGGCAGCTTGCAGGAACGGTTCTTCGTATTTTGGTAATTCATGATGAACTATCGAGTTTCGAATAATAATAGCTGCGCCACCATGGGCTGTATTATCTGGGTGTACAGTGTGGTAGATGCTGTACTGAGGTATTTTATAAACGTTCTTGTTGTAAAGTGTGTTTCACTTATGAGTAGTACATCAATTTTGTTCATTTGAAGGAAGACTTCTACCTCCAATTTTTTAGATTGAGGCCGTTGGCATTCCATAATGCAATACGTATGAATTTAGACATTATTTAACTAATTTGGCAATTACTGTTGTGAGCATGTTGAGGATCATGCTATTTTGTTGTAGCAGTTGATTGAACATTCCCTTAAACTCGCCGAGGAATTGTGCGAGGGTGAGGTCATTAGATGAGTCTGGTTTATTTGCTGTAACGTGGCTATAGGTATGCATCGGCATATCAGCGTAAACATTAGGTTTTGGCAGAGGAGGAAAATTTCTTATATCTGGCTTATACTGTGCAGGTTGTTTCTTTGATTGCTGTGTATTTGGGTAGGTCTTGTTTTGTAATTCTCTATAGACCATACATCCTTTGTAGTTGGCAGGATGTGGTCTATTGCATAAGATACACGTTGCCGGCGTATCCCTATTTTTGGTGCACGTTCTTGTATCATGGTTACCGCTGCATTTGACACACGCATATGGGCGATTGCAGTATGATTTCGTGTTGTTAAAGTTTTGGCATCTTGTACATTGTACTATATTTTTATTTTGCTTAGGTGGTTCAACCGTTATCTTTAGGTTCTGCAGATACTGCAATTTATAAATATCTTTGTTGTTATCGGCCGGTTCCAAGTCCACGAAGAATAACGGCAGGGCTTCTTTAGTTTGTTTGTGTTTGATGTTGCTAATATTTCGAACTTTATGATTTTTGCTGCCAATTCTGCTATTATTACATTTATCGGGATTGTGGGGTGTAGATGCCGTACAACTACTCTATACGCCCTCTCCTGCTTGTTTTGATATGTGTGAAATATAACGTTGGTATCTAAAAAATGGGCGGTCAATTTCCTGTATGAGTCAGGCGTGTGAACATTGATTTTAACGACATTATTGGCCATACATTTAGAGGTATATTGTTCCTTTTCGACTATGTGCGTGATGCTAGCTACCATTTGTTGATAGTTTTCGACACCTTGAACAAAGATTGGCGGTGGTTTTGTCAGTTGAACAGTTTGACCCGTAGTATTAGTGTTGCTGCTAGCCCCTGGTACATCTGTTTCCTCTGTTAACGGAGAGTATTGGTTTGTTTGTGTTAAGTTGAATGTTCGAGTTAATTGTGGGTTATATTTCCGTCTTTTCCTTTTATTGCCAGGAACCACTTGCCAAGTGTTATTATTATCAACCATGTTTTCGTCTTCGCCGACATTACTTAAAATTTCTTGCTGGTCTTTTTCTATTTGATTATTTTGCGGCAAGGTAATTGCACTTGAGACAACCCCGGATATTGCATCACGGGCACTGTATAATACGGAGAGGGTTGAACCGGTGGGATTGATGGCTCTGCATACTGCTTTAATGGTGTTTGTTCGAAGAGTGGTGGTGTTGAATGTATATTGTTACCCACAGTATACCGCTGCTGTTGATAGGAGAGTGGGTAACCATATTGTTGATACATATTGGAGTTATTTTGTGATGGCGGATTATTCCCATTGCCAGTGGGAAACATTAATATTAAAGTTGATTACATGGGTATTAAATTATTAAATAAATAAGTACGCCTGACCTTAAGGCTGCGACTCGGGCGCGGCGATATCGCAGGTAAAAATTTGGCTCGCACACGTCCACTCAGTTTCAATGCGCGGGCCGTACTGTTTTATTTTATTAAAAATAAATTTGTGACCAGAGCATCAAAATTCCATTCAATTATGATAAATATTATTTTTGTTATAATGGGCATTTAATGGTTTTTTCAATGATTTTCTTAAAGAAATGGCACTTATCCTTAATATTAAGCAGCCGTTAAAAATATTAGGGACCAAAGGTAGATACAAAGAATTAAAAAATAAACTTGCTACGCTTAGAATATGAATAACTGCTACGTGATTGACGTCAGACAAAGACAGAACTATACATGCGCATGGACAGACCATTATAATCAGATCACGGTGATGACGTTGAAAAAAATGTGTACCTCTAGACTAAAATTATGTTGAGAAGAAACAGAAGTTACAACTTTCTTGGGAAAGTACTTTTTCGGAAAAATTTGAGGCACATTTAAAACTTTTCTTAGGAAACACAAAGTGTACTTATCTATGTTTGTATTAAAGCTAGTGTAGACCTATAACATCTAATTTTTAGGCATAGCCTAAATATCGAACATCGAGATTCTAACACGATTTCAAGCTAAAGTGATACGTTTAATAGTTAACGCGCCATGGTTCGTCACAAACAAGACCTGAAAATCTAATCAGTGAAAGGTGCAATGAAAATTCCGGCGAAAGACATATCGCTAGGTGTAATGTATATCCAAACCAACTAGCAACAACTTGGTTAATGAAAACAAAAAGGTATTTGTAGATTAAAACGTTATAATACTTATTTTTTTTTATAATGAAAGGTTTTATTAGCAATCAGAATGAACAATCCTATGAGCTAATGTGCTCGCTTAAGTACTAAATATTTACAGTACTATGACATGATAAGGGTACTTCCAGCGAAGTGTCCTCTTCAACTGTCAATTAGGTCTATTGGCCAAACGTCTGTCAGAACGGTCTTCAAGTAGTGGATGTAGCAAAATGTTGCTGTGGCTTTCCAATTTGTCATGGTGGCGGATGCTTCGTTCCTTAATGACGTCTGTGACGTAGGGTACATTTAAATCATCGTGGAGTGTCTGGTTAGTGACGTACCAAGGTACATTTGTAGAATTTTCGTTTGGTACCTTTGGATTATGGTTATGTTACTTTTGCTTGCACACCCCCAAAGCTTCGTATAGCCATACAGGTGAGAGGCAGTCTTGTAGAGCAGTAGTTTGTTCTCTAGGGACAAACATGAGTTTCTTCCAATCAGCCAGTGCTTATTTTTGTTTTTAAGTCAAGATGTTTGCGCTTTTTAGTTATGTGTTCTTTCCAATTAAGTTTACCGTCCAAGTGAAGTCCTAAGTACCTGGCCGTATTGGACTGCGGTATATTTACGCCATTGATGTTGACTGGTGCAATCCATACTTATGTTTTTAATATATTTAGTTACATTAGTCAAAAATCTGTAAAGATTAATAAAAAGGTGGTAGCTCCTGGGCAATTTCCTACATGCCTATACAAAAGGTGTCCATACGTGTACGGATCCTTGTCAGAACATTTTATTGTTGTGTTATGTATTTATGGAAGCAATTCATGTTATTTAAAATAAAAGTGTGATTTAAAAAGAGCATCGATTATAATAAAAATCAAAATAGCAAGCTTATTCGCACGGCTAAAATATTTTTATGGTAGAACAGGTAGAAAGATCAAATGTATCCCACATTTGGCATTTTAACTAAGTTAAGGCACGTCAAGTACTGAATAGAGGCACGAATGCCTGAACATATATTTTCTACCTCAGTTGCTTTGTGACGGCCAGCAGAATGTGTTACAGGGCGCGCGGCATGCGAGCAGAATTCAGCAGCTGACCAGTTCAGGGTGAGCGTGAGCGAAATTCTGCACGCGTAGGGGCAGCCCCGGCATAATCAAATGAGGCAAGCTCGGATGAACATTCGCATGTCAGTGGACATCCACGCACGAGGCTCAACTGCAGCCGGATATTGAGTCGTCCGCATAATGCCGCCGTCCCACCGGACTAACCTATTTATTGGATCTCTGCTGAGGAAGCCGCAGCGCCGTGGCCCGACTGCTTAGGTTTCGACCGGCGGAAAATCTATAACGAAGCCTAGGGACGGCCATTAATGAATTTATTTCGTTCTACTGCGTTGCTACGCCGCGTGTTATAAATCCGCCGCGTCGGAACGACTTTGGCCGGAGCATCTTATCGCCCGGATCAAAATGCCCGCTTGATTACAATTCGCTAGGCCCCGTTCGCGCCGATAAGTTTCGGAGGGACTTGCGCGCCTGGGAATGTTTAGTCACGATAGTCGTACTTCCCCATGAATTTCCCGTAAGCGCAGTTACATTTGCATGCATATTTTATCAGCTAATTACGAGTACGTCATCCTCGCTAAGTTCCATTTCGATTTAGCTACATAGAAACTTCGGCTGGATTTACATACATTAAATATTGTCCTTTTGATTGATTTTTTACTGTTCTACAAGTAATGTTATAAATAATCATAGAACATTAATATTATAATCATATTTAAGGTGGCCAAGTTTAATACACATGCGTATAAAATATTTTTTTTATTAAATGTTCATTTCTGGGAATTTATGGCATTATAATCTGATCATAACATTGATCAATGAATAATCTGATTGTATCTTAAATTGCTACAGGTTGAAAACTTAACTAAGGTTCTACTCACTAGTTCACCTCGGGTTCTAATTTTTTAACTTGCAAAATTACTCTGTTTTCACTCATTTTACTATACTAGTCCTCTTGAGTCTTCTTGTCAAGTTGGTATTGTCGAGGAGCTGGAGTACCTCAACGTTCATTTGTTGGAAAAGTCACTGTTCGTAATGATTTGCGATTTTGGGAAAGGTTTTATTAATTTCAAGATCCTTATGGAGATCACAGTTGCGAAAGTACTGAGGTGCATCGAGCATGTCCCTCAGTGCTTTGTTTTGTAGTAATTGAATTATTTTGGTATTACTGTTGCTAGCACAGCCTCATAGTTGTAGGCCACATGTCCATACTGGTTTTAAAACTTGCTTATAAAGAAGCATTTTATTGTAAATAAATAACTTCGAGTTTGTTCCTAGTAACCTGTACATTTTTCTATATTTTAGGTTAAACTCCTGTTTTTTCTTTTTCGCGTAGGCTTTCCAGCGTAGTCTTACATCTAGGGTCATGGCGAAGTATTTCGCCGAAATCAGCATCTGAAATCTGGGCATCGTTGATTCTGATGGGTATGTGCTGCTTTAATTTATTGGTGAAATCTACATGTACAGACTTGCCTTCGTTCAGCTTGATACGCCAAGCTCTAGTCCAGATGTTTATTCTGTCCATGGAGGATTGTAGCTTTTCAGCAGCCTCTTCATGATTTTTTCCTATTGCAATAATGGCTGTATCATCTGCAAACGTAGAGATGGTGTTCTGTTCAAGATCAGGAATGTCACTAGTGTATAGCAGCTAGAGTGCTGGACCTAGTACACGACCTTGTGGTACTCGTGCCTAAATTTCTCGTAATTTAAAATAGGCCTCTTCCTGCTTTATTCTAAAGTATCTTCCTAAAAGGTGTGATTTTAAAAGTTGAGAGTGTTGTGGCAGTATTTTGTTCAGTTTATGAAATAGACCTTCATGTCAGACTTTATCGAAAACATGAGCAACATGTAGGAATACAACAGAGCAAACTTTTTAATAATATCTCTAATTCTGTGTACCTGATCTATTGTAGAATGACTTTCTCTGAACCCAAATTGATTATCGGTTTTAATATTTGAAAAAGTAGCTTTTCAAACAGATAACTGACAACAAAGAAATAGGCCGATATGATGACACTTTTTGAGACGACTTTTCTGGTTTAAGAATCATTATTAAGTGGCGAAGCGAAGCGGAGTCACTAACTTCATGTTGTCCGTCCGAGCAAAAACTCGAGAACGGCTGGGAATTTCCAAATTCTGTTTTCACTAATCGGCAGGTGACCAAAAAGGCTTGTTTGCTAGTGATTTTGACTATATCACACCATATTATAAAGCCTTCAAAAAATAAAAAAAAAAGAAACTTCTGAATAAATGAGACTGAAATAGTCCTTTACAAGAAAAGAGGCGGGAGTTGAAAATATAACAATAAGAAGGAAGAACTGATGATGACAGTAGTAAATATGTGAGTGCTAGAAAAATTGTTACACCACCAAGAAAAAAGCAAATTGGATTCATTGCAGAATGTGCAATAAATAGATGCGGGAGAATTAAACTACTCTTCTGAGAAAAAAATTAGTAAAGCAAGTCTTTCGGGGGATTTAGCGTCTTCTCTATGCATTTCGGGAGAAATGGTCAATATCGGGTGGTTTCATTTTTTTGAAAAATAAATTTATATCCATTTTTGTATTGTCTAGTTATTATTGTCATCTGTCCGTCTGTCCATCCGTCCGTCCGAGCAATAACTCGAGAACGGCTGGGAATTTCCAAATTCTGTTTTCACCATTCGACAGGTGACCAAAAAGGCTTGTTTGCTAGTGATTTTTAAACTGATTGGTCAACCAGTTTTTGTTACTTGTCTTTCTTTGTTTCTAGAGATATGTGTCGCTCGATTTTAGATTTTTCTTTATTTGGTCAATCCATCGCTCAGGCGGCCTTCCTCTTGCCCTGGTATCTTCCACTTTGCCCTGGAATATTAGTTTTTCTAGATTAACTTCATCTATTCTTGAAATATAACTAAAACAAATAAAGATGCAGCTATACACTATTTGGGTAACCGTTGAGATTCTACAAATTGTTTTAAAATTTATTCTTCTGAACGTTCAGAAAACAATATTCGCGTCTACTACCACTATCTCGTACATCGATTATTTTTCTTTTTTGGGCCTGCAGTGCCCAAAATTCTGCACCATATAATAAAACTGCAAACACTAACGTTTTTATGACTCCTTTTGTAGGCTCATGTTTTGTTTAGCTCCTTGGCTGCCTTCCTTCTCATCTCACATCTTCATTTATTTTCAGGATTACTGCTACCATCATTAGTAAAAAGAGCTTCTAGGTACATGTACTGGTTTACTATTTGACGTTTTACCACTTGCTTTATATGTGATCTGTTATTCTGTAACCTATCGACGATCATTATTATGATCGGGTAACGTAAGTGACCCTTACTATCAAATGCTTCTCGTTCTTTCAAAAATTGTTTGTCATATGTACTTTTTAAGAGTGTTATTTCCAAATCGTGCCTTAAGTCTTCGCAAAATTTCGAACGGTTTTACGTTCCTTGTCATGTATATTAAACATTTTTATTTTTCTAACTGCTTTTTGATTTTTATTTAACTATCTAATTGAGATCAAATATGACAAAACTCGTGTATTCATATTTTCTAAATTAGAAAGATTGCAGCATATTAAAATTAAAAATTTAGCTGCTTTATAATACGACTTTTAATTTACATGATATTGCAGATACACACACACACACACACACACACACACACACACACACATATATATATATATATATATATATATATATATATATATATATATATATATATATATATATATATATATATATATATATATATATATATATATATATATATATATATATATATATCCTGGGTTATAAGAAACTGAATTTCTATTACGTCGGATATCAGTTCCGCTTGATTTAAGGGTAACAAAAGCCAGTTACTTCCCAATTTTTTTCTGGGGTTAAAGTAGTGTTTATCAAATTTTTTATTTCTTTGTCTTGCAGATAAATCACACAAAATTTAAAATAGCCTTTCTATGCCCTATTTTAGTTTTTGGAAATAAAGGGTTTTATTAAATGTATTTTTTCGTTCCCATCCCTTACCAGGTATATTAAAAAAAATTTTTTTTAAATATTTTGTCACTTGGAGCAATTTAGGTAACCATGTACTATAACTGAACACTCGCTGTATTTTAAAACTTGACTAAGCGGTATTTTTCTTTTCCAGATCAAGTCGATGTTCAAAATTTTAACCAGTTTTTAAAGAGCATTAGGAACATCTGTAAATCTGTGAATTAACTTAAAGCAAAGTTCGGCTCATGCATCGAAGCAGAACAGACGTGTGAGCCAGCTATACTTGGGATATCGCAACGTGAAAACGGCCGCTGGCCCGCCAGCTGAATTCGCCAGCGTCGCGCGGAAACCGGCGGATCGCCACTGCGGATCACCATAGCGGATCGCCGCAGCGAATCTTGAGCCCCCGGGAACCTTCGCAAATCGTAGGGTTCACCGGTAGAGATAGCAGAGGCCATTATGTCATACCAATAAGCTCCTGCCACAACATTTCAAACCAGTCAACAGTACTGCCCAATGCAAGTAGACTACGACAACCAAACTCGGTATGTACAACCAAATTATTCTTATCAACAACTACCAAATGCAAATTCGCAAACACAATTTTTAATAAATGATAATTTGCACGCTTCGAGTAATGCAATGCAAATAAATACTCCGTTCCAAAGTGATATCGCTTATCAACAAATGCAAAGACCACAAACACCTCACGATTCTGAATGGCATCTAGTTGAAAACCGCCGATCTTTATATCAGGTGTCAAAGTCATTGAGCCATTAATCCAAATGCTGGAAACCGTAGCAAAGGCAGAATATGAAATTAAAATATTATATAATGATGAAGTTAAAATCACACCTAAAACCTCAGATAAATACAGGCTTATATTTAAAGCATTAACGGAGAAAAACACGGAATTCCACACCTATCAGATAAAGCAAGAGCGCAATTTCGAATAGTTATCAGAAATTTACACCCTTCCACTAACCTGGAAGAATTAAAGGTAGAATTAAATGGACACGGCCATCAAGTTACTAATTTATGGAACATTAAACAAAGATACACTAAGAAAGAACTACCGCTATTCTTTGTTGATTTGAAACCGGACGATAGTAATAAAGAAGTATACAACATTACTAGACTTGCTCACTCAGTAGTAAAGATTGGACCACCTCGTCCTACCCGAAAAATCCCACAGTGCGCCAGGTGTCAGCGTTTTGGTCATACCAAAAACTTTTGTAATCGTAGCCCAAGGTGTGTTAAGTGCACTGGAAGTCACGCGACATCTCAATGCCTACGTAAAGACAAAAATAATGAGGTACGCTGTATCAACTGCAACGGGAATCACCCCGCCAACTATAGGGGTTGCACAGTCTATAAGGAATTGCAACAAAAAATGTACCCTCCATTACGAAGGAACCAACTTGATAATGCCTCCCATATCCTCTCCAGACGCACTCAATCTAATCTAACACATGCCCAAGCGGTGAGAAGTAACCTACCACTGATCTCTACAAACCAACTCCAACCTCAACAATCTTCACCAACTACTTCATCAGATGACATAAATGAAATGAAAAAAATGATGAACAGTCTTCTGTTCAAATGGGAACAATGCTTAACCTATTAACCGCTCTCGTCGTTAAACCCAACAATGGCTCATCACATTAGAATTGCACAATGGAATGCCAATGGGCTGTTACAACATAAAGAGGAACTAACTTCTTTCCTTATAAATCAACAAATAGATGTCATGCTTATTTCAGAAGCGCACTTCACTGACAGAAGCTTCCTCAAAATCCCTGGATTTGCAGTCTACTCAACCAAACATCCTGACGGTGGGGCTCATGCCGGCACAACGGTGATAATTAAAATAACTATTAAACATCATGAACTCTCCGAATATAAGCTAGAACATCTCCAAGCAACAACAGTAGTCATAGAAGATTAGACAGGACCAATAACAATATCTGCGGTATACTGTCCTCCACGCCACAACAACAAACAACTTCAATATGAACATTATCTACTGACCCTGGGCAACAGATTTATTACATGCGGAGATTTTAATGCCAAGCATGAAGAATGGGGTTCTTGAACAACTTTAACCAAATGCAGAGAACTGCTAAAAGCAATTACTAGCGTTAGAGCACATTATCTCTCCACTGGTGAGCCTACTTACTGGCCAACAGAACTGACAAAACTCCCTGATCTACTAGACTTTGCTATAGTTAAAGGAATCCCCCTTAACCATATAACCATTCAGTCTTGCCTAGACTTATCTGCTGATCACTCACCCATCATATTAACATTTAGAACGCATGTGTTAATCAATCAAAGTAATCCCACCTTGTGCAGTAAACATAAGGATTGGGACCTGTTCAGAGAGCAAATTGAACACCTCTTCCAACGGATATTCCATTAAAAACAAAAAACGACTTGATCATAGCAATAGAGCACTTTACTGCAATTATTCAGCAACCTTCTTGGCAAGCCACTCCACAAAAACCCCAACGCATCTCTACCACTGACTGCCCCCTATTGGTCAAACAGAAAAAGAAACAAAAAGAAAAAGTGGCAAACAACCAGACATCCTGCAGACAAGCGAAGATTTAACCAAACCGCAGCTGACCTCAAAAGAACTCTGTCTTACATAAAAATCAGGGTATTCAAAACTATTTGAAGTCCTTAACACCGACGGAAGCAACTGATTACTCTCTCTGGAGAGCAGCCCGAAAGCTCAAACGACCAATCCAACATAAACCACCCATACGTCTTGAGAACGAAACTTGGGCTAGAATTGACAATGAAAAGGCTCTCGCCTTTGCAACACACCAAGCGGAGGTATTTCAACCCTTCCCGTCAGGAATCACACAAGCTGAGGAAAATATAATTCAACAATCCCTGGAGGCACCACTCCACATGTGTCTTCCACTAACAAAATTTACAATAGCCGAAATAAAATCCCAAATTCTGACCAACCTTAACTCCCAAAAGGCTCCCGGGTATGACCTAATAACGGGGAAAATTCTAAAGGAGCTCTCTGAGAACGGTTTTCGGTATATCACCTACTTATTTAACGCGATGTTAAGACTGTGCTTTATCCCTCCGCAATAGAAAGTCGCTACAATCATTGTCATTCCCAAACCTGGAAAACCTAAAGAACAACTAACGTCTTACAGACCAATAAGCCTGCTACCAGTCCTATCCAAGGTTTTTGAAAAACTTTTCCTAACTCGGCTTACACCTATAATACAGGATAATAACCTACTCCCTGATCATCAATTTGGATTTCGGCAACAACACCCCACTGTCGAACAAGTACATCGAGTCGTAGAGAAGATCACCAAAGACTTTGAGGCAAAAAGGAACTGCTCAGCTGTATTTTTAGATGTAAAGCAAGCGTTCGATAAGGTTTGGCATGATGGCCTGCTATTTAAGATCAAACCTTTACAGCCTCCGAATTGCTTTCTACTTATTAAATCCTACCTCGCTAACAGACACTTTCTGGTCAAAAATGGTGAATATACAACAACTTTATTTCTCATCATATCTGGTGTCCTTCAGGGTAGCGTGCTGGGGCCGGTCCTCTACCTGTTATTTACTGTCGACCTACCAACCTCCAGAAAAATCCTGACAGCTACATATGCTGACGATACTGCGGTGCTCGCATCTGATTTCGACTCTCTATTGGCAACCCAAAATCTGCAATCTCATCTAAATAATCTGCAACAGTGGTTTACGAAGTGACGCATTAAGGTCAATGAGACAAAGTCTGTCCACATAACCTTTGCAACAAGACGAGGCACCTGCCCACCCGTCACGATAAACAATCAACAGCTCCCACGATCTGAAAGTGTCAAATACTTAGGACTTCACCTTGATAGGCGGCTGACATGGAAAACTCACATCTGGACGAAACGAAAACAACTAAGCCTTCAGTTTCGAAAAATGTACTGGTTACTAGGACGTAACTCTCAACTGTCTCTGAATAGCAAAATCCTCCTTTACACAACTATACTTAAACTGATCTGGACATACGGTATTCAGCTCTGGGGAACAGCTAGTTATTCCAACATCGAAATTCTGAGACGCTTTCAAGCCAAGACGTTGCGTAACCTCGTGGACGCACCATGGTATGTATCCTACGAGATTATACGTCGTGACCTAGGCATACCTTCATGTCCACCCAAACGCCCTTGTCAAGGGCGTTCTCGATGTTGCCGAAGATGAGCCACGACTTAAACGGATTAAAACTTTGGATCTTCCAAACCGCTTCGAGTGAGTGATAGCGTGTGTGCGCGAGTTCATAGTGCAATTTAGCTGCAAGCCAATCTGACTTACTACCACTTAAGGAATTTGTTGTTGAATTCTTTCCTTCACGATATGCATGTACAGTACCACATAATTTACTAAATGTCAAATTTTGATAGATTGTAAAATTCCTCAATTTAAAAAAAATAAAACTTAAAGCAAAACAATTTTAAAGATTGAATTTTTTAATTTTTTAGAAATGGAGTTACAGGTATAATTTTTTTCTCACAATTTAAAAGCTAATCTATCAAATAAAATATTAACAACAATTCCACTTATTTATTGTGTTGCCGTATGTTGTTAGGTCAGTTTTAAATATTCAAATTAAAATTTCTGGGCAAGCGAGTGGGTAATTAGATCAAAAGTTGGCTGCATCGCTGTAATTATGTCTTAAACACACCACCAAAATGAAGAAGTTATCTATAATATTATTATTAAAAACATACATTAAACACTGTAAAGCAATTTTAATTACAAATTAATATGTGGATTTTATGAATGATCTAATATTTAACATATTCAAATGATAAGAATTTAGGGAACAATGAAAAATAATTACAATATGAAAAAATTTAACTAAATGTCTATTTGGTACAACAATCAATCAAAGATAATTGGGTATCAAATAAATGGTTATTTGTAATAATAAATTATACAAGCATTCCCGTTCTACAACAATAATTTCTACTTATCTTTCACATTTGGATATAAGCCTTTTTTCTGATCCCATTTTTTTTGTTGCTACTTTCATTCATGTTTGATGTACATAGAGATAATTATTTTAAATTCGGAGCTCTTGGCCTTCATATATTGGCTTATTAATGATACCTAACGTTTAGTTGTGACTTATAGAAGTACAACCATTTGTCAACTCGCATGAGAACATAGTAATTAAATCCTTAATTTTTTACAGTTAGCATTATATTAAATAAATATTGTATTATTAGGGGTTAATAAAAGAAGTGCCCAAAATGGTAATTCTTAAATAAAACCGAGAAACCAATTCAGTAAGTAAAAATGTTTTCTTAATCACTTGGTTGATAAAATATAAACTTAGTACTTTGACTGTAAGCTTACAATTCAAAACTGAAAACACAAAATTAAAACATTAGAGCGTTGTTCTAAGCTGGAAAAATTATAGCTACCAAATTTGATTCACTGGCTCCATTGGAAAAAGCATTACGTGGACTAATTGTTTAATATTGGTTTCTTGAATGAGGATTTTACACCGATAAGATATTTATAATTTGAAACTGATTTTTATTATACAATAAATAAAGAAAACAACACAACAAATAACTTTACTGGCACATTTAAAATTACATAAAAACGTCAGAAATCTACTATATATAAACTATTTTTAGTATATGTAGAAGGTCTGTCCAAGAAATATTTCGCCATTAAGAATTAATATAGTTTTTGCCGCCACGTATAACCTAGTAGCCGATAAGCGCGCACTAAAATGTACGTCCGTGTTGTGAACAACTTCATTAGCAGGGTCAGTTGAGAATTAGACAGAATTTGCACAAAATCCTCTAGCAAGCTAGAATATTCGTCCGCAGAAGCTATTTAAATGATTCGAAAGGCAGTTTCAACACAGAACTTTGCAAAGCATTTTGAACAATAGAAGGGACGCTTGGAATTTGAAGGCGTTATAAATTATTCATTGTAAAAAAACTGAGTCCTTGCATCACAAAACTTTGCATACCAGGAATTTTCGTAATCGTTTAGTCGGTTACTGAGCTCTTCTTGATTGTTATTTGTGATATTTTTTAAACAGAGATGTATTACTTTCTCGTTACAAAAATTATGCAACACTCGAGTGGATTTGATTTCATGTTATGTCTTTCATCATAATTTGCTTCAATAAGATATTTAATTGCAAGTATTGCAAAAGCACAAGCGAAAATGTCATTTTACATTATTGTGTGCACATTATATGTGAGCGTCACTAGTGTAGTTATAATTGGTCACCAATTCTTAATTAAAAATTTATAAATCAAAATTTATAAAATTCTGTGGAAGATTTATTGCACTGATCATCACATTACAACCGCAAGTCATTTGTTTTCGTTATGTAATTCAATAACCAATTTGTTATGGGGTTGTTCATAAACAAAGTAACCTAACATAAATGCGGTACTGGATAATGAAAGATATTATACATATGCGCAAAGCAATAGCATAAATAATTGCATATCACAGATAATTGCACAAATTTAATTTGTTAAAAGTTATTACTAATAAGAACCTAAAAATAACCTCAAATAACATTAACACAAAAATGAATAATATTTAGCTCAACTATGTTTCAATTACAAAACGCTAATAATTAATTACAAGAAATAAACGCCCAAATATTCAGTAAAAACGTGTATTATATATTAAGAAAAAGCCACATAAAAAACTAAAATAAAATTTAAAAAATCCGGAATTTGAACCTCTAAACAAGTGGACGATTCCATCAATTAATAAGATGTAAATAAACGTGGGAGTGAAAATGTTAGCCGAACGCTTGCCGCACTTGCATTACAACGCGAGGAAATTAAAAGATAAAATTGCATAATTGCGAAGTTCTGGGTAATAATTTGCTTGAATAAGCTGCATAATTGGTTCCCGCTGTAAAAAGGCAGCCAAATGAAGGCCCAGTCTACACAAATCGGCTTATTTCTAAATTAATTACAACTTTGTTCTGGAGATTGCCCGAAAACTTTATGCATATTTATTTAGGGGCCTTTTTCCTAATTGCAGTCGTATTCAGGGATGCTAGGGTAGGGGTGTATAGGTGGTTTTAACACTGCGAAATTAAGCAACGTCGATTTCATTTGTCTGCATGCGTGTGGCTTCCAGTAGAACATTAAGTAATTTATTGCTAAATAAAGACATTTGCCTTGGAATATGCGAATATCATCTTGACTATTGCGTAACTTTAACATCATAAAAGAAGAGATACTGAGAAAGTCATGGTCCACAAGTTTTTTCTCTCTTATAAAATGTATTTGTTGTATTGGATGTTTTTTATCGTTGTACGTAGTATGTTTGATGTTCTTATAAATAGAACCTATTTCGATATGGCATGTGCAGCTATTTTCTTACTTTTAAAACTTTAGCTTTTTAAATTCAATAATATAGTCGACAAATTCTTTATTTGCAAACAAAAATCTAATCATAATTCATAACACGAGTCGTTTCACGTCGCAATTGTACTTTCTATAGAGTTACTTTCAATTAGCACCCTTTTATGTTTATGCCCTTTTGTTAGCTGCCATAGAAATGCAGGGTATTATATTTTAAATTTATTGTTACATATTTTTTTAAAATGTTTGAGTTTTCAACTACGGCATGGGGTAGCAGTGATCGTTGTACTTGTATAACAGTCAGAAGATCTGGTTAGAACATTAACTTAGCATGCAAAATTTGCAGCTATTGTTGCATAGCCTTATTAATTTTCCATTCTCTACTTGTATTCTAACAATTACTGTTTTTTTATCTGGGCTTCAAAAGAGAGGTCAACAAGTCTATAATTATTCCGTATACCAATAGTATATATATAATAATACTTTGCATTATTTCTAAATGATTTGTAAATTGCGTTTAACGCAGCCCCACAAAAATATAGAAAATTCTCAAGTAATGTCTCCTTCTGGGCATCGCCATGCATCTTGCCCAAAGATTTTTTTCAAACACCAACAATTCTTTTCAGGTTCCATTTAGTTTGATAGTCCGTGGATATCCCTGTAAGAATTAAGAGCAAAGTAAAATATGTTTTTTTAGATTTAGAACAAAAATTAAAAAATATTAATGAAACGTTTCAATACTAACAAGTTTGAAACCATCGAAAAACGTAAAGTACACGGTACCGGATCATTTGTTTACAAGTAATAATACACAGCAAGAGTCACTAAACTTCCAATTTCGACTAGTAACAATGTTACAGCAATCCGCTTAGGATTTTTTAAAATAATGAATAATAAATAAAATAACATCTGGTACCCTCTGCAATATTTCTCAAAGTTTCAAGTGTGTTAAGAACATGTCTATATTTTTCAAATTATTTGTAAGTCAAGCGTATCTGCTAAAATATCTGGATGTAAAACGCATTTTTTGTTTTCAAAAGCTGACTGAACTTAGTCAATCATTTATTGTTGCCTAATTGCAAGGGATACACACCGAAATCACAGAGACTAATTAGAATTATTTTTATACTAAAGCTCTAAAACCAATTATTTAGAAGTCTTTTGTACTAAAAACCCTAAAAAAACACTTGACAGACATATTAGGGATGGTGTGTTAGTTAATCGACCTCTACATCAAGATTAGTAAGCATATAAGTCAAAAATATCCACAGAAACAACATTGTATTGACTTTTTACTAAAGTGAAGAATGCTGTAGAAAACAAAACCTACTTTCAGTTGCTTTTTTGGATATAGAAGTAGCGTATGTTAATACATCGCTAGATTCAATTGCTAGAGCTTCGTGTAGGTAAGGATTTAAAAAAGACTAGTATATGTATTCCTCATGAGTGAAACGCTAATGGCTTTGGTTGCAAGAGGATGTCCACGGGGAGAAGTTTTCTCTCCTCTGCTGTTGTAACCTTGTAATAGACGAGCGGTTAAAAACATTCGAAGGGAACGAATTTAGAGCATTGGGATACGCACTCAACTTAGTCCTGCTATTCCAGGAAAGATTTAAAAAACGTTAGGGGGCGTATGTAAAAGGCCATAACCTGGATACAGAAGGACTAAAAATAAGTTTTGCAAAATTTACCATTCGCAAAAAGGAGAAATCTAGAGGGACTTGGACCTCTTAGGCTCAGAGATGTAGAAATAAAGTCATCAGGTAAGTATTTTGAAGTTATTTTGAACTCACTTAGCATTAATGCATTGAAAAAGTCAAAAAGAAGACAGAGATAACATTGGTGTTAACCAGAAAACCAAAAATAATGTATTAAATATACACTATCTTTGTTAAGGTAGTCAAGCTATAACCGTAGATAAAAGACTTGTTTGTCTGGGAATAAAGGATGTTATAAAAACAATATTAACAGCATTATCGTCATTTTTAAATTATGGCAAAATCAGGAGTAGCTCCGTATAGACTGTGCAAAGTACCAATTTGCAGATAAAGTATGGAAGTGGGACGTATGAAAACTAGACGTACGGGTAAAGGCATATTGAATATAAGAACAGATAATATGATGTAAAATTAATATTTAACGTAAATTTCAAGGTTAATATTATAAATCTAAATAAATGTGCAAACGAAATAAGCAATAGACATAGACTTAAAAATTTTTTTCTGGTATACAGACAGAACGAAAATCTAGCTTGGAATAAGAACAGACATATACTATTATACTGTAGTGCGCAGGGCAAAATAATTTGAGGGATTATTGAAATAGGCAAATCAACATATTTACGGACAGTCAGGAATCTCAAAAGCATTAAGAAAACCAAAGGTAACATTTAGGCTAGAAAATCGGGGCAGGGCACTGCAAAATTGCAGGTAATGAGCTAATGACAAGAAGAAACATCAACTCCGTATATAAGCCCAAAACTAGATCAAAAAAGGATCATTTCGTAAACGAACTAAAGAACAGTTAGTACAAAACAGGAATTAGTTACAAATTATTGTAGCCCTCCTCACTGGACATAGGACACCCTAACAAAATGAAGTTGTACTAAGCTGCAGGCAATGTGGCCATATACATCTTGTGCGAGTGTGAGGCTTTAGTTCACAAAAGGCAAGCTATTTATGAACAACTAGTAATGGGTTCGGAATAATACGACAACCATTCAGTAAGGGACTTTTAAAAACTGGTACAAGGAACAAGAGTGCTGGAGAAAGTGCTACAAAAAAGTGAGAGAAGTATAATAAAGTAAATAAAATAAATTTCATAAGGATGAAGTACTTTCGAAGACAGAAATCAAATGGATCTCAATGAAAAAAATGCAAGATACTTTTGCGCGAACTGAATTTGATCGGGTATCTCCTATGTTTATTCAAGTAAAATTTTTCAAAAAAAAATTTAATTTCATTCAAACATTTAGTGAACAATAACTGACGTAAATTGAAAAACAAATTGAATAAGAAAACTTTATTTTATTACTTCTTTATTACTTAATTACGTTTTCAAATTACGTGCCGTTTTGCTTAGTCGTCGTACGTAGACAATAAAAATTAATTTGGTTTATAGACGACGTAACTTCCACCGCCAAGTTAGATTTATAGATAAGATGCCTTTCTGCACCTGTACCCTTCAGGATTTATGTTAGACTAGGTTTTTAAAGCTTTCGCTTAGTGTTGGTCTGCTTGATTAGTTAATTTGTTAATTAGTTTCTAGTGTTGTTAGTGCTTATTTACTCTATGCTTAGTTTGTAGCTCGAGGCAAGCGCGCACTAGCTCTATATGTCGGTAGTAATGTAATCGGCTAAGCTGTCAGTTGAAAGTATTTAATAAATATAGAGAAAACTAATCCGTAACCTGAAAGAATGCCCTTCTAAAAGGTAATTAGGTTTCTTTAAAATATAACGTTCAGATATTATATCATAGATCAAAAATTGTCTTTCATTTATCAAAGATTTTTATGGTATTTTTAAAGTAATTTAAATTATTTACGTAGATGTAAAATTATATTACGTAACAATAATTGTTGTTATTACTTATGTTTGCCACTCCTTTATATAGAGATAATTTGGCCAGATTGCAAAGAAGCACTACAAATAAGATACTACTATACTAATTGGACATCGAGCCAACTTCAATTGAGTAGAAAAATTTTAATGTACATAAGTAGAATTAAATATTATACTTCCTAAAATTAAATTAAAATGAATGTAAGAATAATATGATGTTTTATTACGTTATTTTTGTATTGTTAATTGCTTAATAGATCATTATGTTGCAGTTAAAGAGCCAAAAGTAAATCTAACATAGTAGATATTTATGCAGTTAGGCCAAGCCATAAACATCGTACTGCACATAAGTGTACGGAAACCCATTTTAATCCCCCAAAAAGCGATAGTAAAGCTAATTAAAATAGTCGTAAATGTATATATCAGATTGCTCGAGGGCCTAACGGAAATATTGAATTCATTTTACGTTTCTTATGCATCACATATCCAATTCACGGCTTCTTGCTACTCGGGCATTCGAATCATTCATTTTCGCAGCCTTAGAGACAATGCTCGTATATTATCTTCCGAACTTTAATCGTAAATCACCGCTTGCGGAATTTCGACCGTTCACCATGGAGCAGCATTGAAGAATCGGGCTCTCTGAGTACCACCCCAACTACGAGCCCGCAAAAACTTCGCATCCCAAACAGCAGTACGTGCTACAATAAAATGAGTTCGGCAAGAATTTAGCTCCTCTCCTCTTCCCCATTCTCGCTATTCTTGTAATGTTTCCCATTTTCTTTCCTAAAAATTGTTTCTATCATTTATACGGTCTACTTTATAATGTCAGTTTTCTTCTGGAATGCAATACGCACACGAAATTTAAAATATACATGCACTAATTTTGACTGCGTTCAAAAAATAATTGAAATTAATTGTATAAAGTATTTAGAAAAACACATAAACTAAAGTAATAAATACAAAAGAATGTAAATTGCAACACAGCAATATAAATTGCAATTATTTCATTTAGAACAAAAAAACACACTTTAAAGCATCTTATAGCTCTCGTAAATTTTGCAAAGACAAAAACGTTATTATAATATTCATTTTAAATTTTTCAAATTTAAACATTTTAAATTTTGCAGCTTTTTAGGATATAAATATTGTATTTAAATAAAACTGGTTTCTAAAACTATATTTGTCAAAAATCTTTTTGTGCGAAGTAAGCGTTGGGCATGCGGATTTTGTTATAAACAAAGTGGTGCATAATTGGCTCTGCCTATTTCTACCAAAAGTGCAAACGATCTTCGAATTCAATTGTGTGGTTCTATTTTCAATATATGTAACGACAACTACAAGTCAAAACAGCAAGAAGTAATGTGAAGGTCTTATCAGGACCGACTGTTATAACAACCGAAATTTATCTTAAATTTTCGGAACCCTCAAATGTTATTTTTCCAATTACGCTTTAAGTGAACAACTCCCTAAAATTATATCGTCAAAACTCAGAAAACACAATATTGTTGATATAATTGTTAAAAACCACTAGATCAGAGTTTTAAGACTATATAGAATTTGTGGTACCACTTAAAGTTTTGAAATTGTCTTAAAATTATTGCTTGTACAAATCAATTATAAAATTAACGCAGGCGTTTTGCTTTAATGAAAAAAGCAACTAATAAGTTATATAGTATGCGAAAATATTTTGGTTTATTTGTGTAACAACTACAAAAAGTTTTTTAAAATAGGTCCCAACTGTGTATGCGAATAAGGAATTTGTGAAATTTAAAGGTATAACCGGATTTACACAAAGAGCATGCTGGATAAATGTGCTTTAATATTTTTGTTTATTAGTTGGTGACCGTAGTACCCTTTTAGTAATACTACGTAAACAACTATCAACAACCAGACTGTTTCTCTTAATTTCCTGGCAAGCACATTTGCTTTGCAATTATAGAGCCCCAACCTCAAAACTGTCCTAAGAATTACCTGAATATCGAATGAGGATGCCTCACATTGCAGAAACCCCAAGCAGCAATTAGATACGGAAGAAAGGTTTCACCCTGAGATATAACCATTTTAAATATAGTATTGCAACATATGCTGTAAATAAAATGAGCAACCTCTCTGAAGTTTACTCTTGCGTCACTCTAGAGTATCTCTTAATTGTTGTTAAAATATTCAATTTTACTCTTATTAATATCTATACGCTATCACACGGCGGCTGTCTCAATACGATCTTGCAAAAATCTAAATATCCTGCTTCATATACAGGAAAATGTAATAGACCACCATCAACAATGGGGCTACCCCAAAAATTACGCAAATAGAGAGACTCAAGTTTACATACGATGCCAAGTAGAAACCATATTTTCACTTATTTTCGCCATATGGAGAAGAGGATACAACCTGGGTTTAATATTACTTACCATCAAAAATTTTAGCTAAATCGACATCTGGTGAATAGTCCCGGTAATTTTTTCAACTTGCAGCACAGTCCAATTATCATTAATGTTGATGCGACTATTTCGATCATCAACCCAACAACCTTGTAAAGATAGAATTTTCGAAAAGTAAACTGAGAAAGTTTCAATGGTCAATTGGATGTTGACTTACTGTGGATAGAACTTGAAGCCCGAAATTACCAACGCTTTGCTAAATTAGTTATCGCTGTCCCAAAAAAATACACAAGCAAACACAAATTTTTATTTTATTATTCCTTGTTGAAACAGATTGCAAACAATTCTATCAGGGTTACAGTCTAAATTGAGATCATGATATACGCCTAAAATGGTGAGTCAAAAGCTGTAGTTTGTCTGTTAAACTTCTACAATGACACCAAACAAATGAAAAAAATTGCTAAATTCCGAAGAGATCTCAAAAACTACAAACTAATTGTCCTTCTAAATGTATTTTACGAAATCCTCCAAACTAGCGTACATAATCATAAGAGTCTATGTGCTGACCCCCTCCTCCCATTTTTAATATCTGTGTTTCTGGCCTATGACCTAATTTCACAGAAAGCTATGTATGCTGATAACATGACCTTTGCTACTCAAATTAACAACTTTAAAGCTGTAAAATAAACATTTACAACTGATCTCGAGAATATGCACTATATGTTGCACTTCAAGACACTAAAAAATATCTAGACAAGACATTCTTCTTTAAAAAGTACCTGCAGGGCTTATTTTCCAAAATAAAAAATACAAAATAATAATTCAAAACCTTAAGATAACAAACAAACTTCTCAACTCAAGTCACAAAATCCACCCATTAAAGTGGCTCAACAAAATTTTACCAATTTTACTATTAATAATGAAAAGCTGGGAAATACAAAATAGGGAGACAAAAATTGTGTAATCTCAACAGAATATAAATGGATCAGAAAACCTATAACAAAAATCTACTGCAACTCTTCGGAATTCATCTTTTATCCAGCTGAAAAACAACCAATCACACATCTGCTACAAAAATGTTCCATACAATGTTTTACAGAAAGCTTTAAACCAACCGGTACTGTTATGTATCAACCAAAATATATTTTAACATTATAAGTATGCATTTTTCAAAAACAGACTTGTAATACTATTGTTTAGTGGTCATATGGATCATATTGTAGGAATAAACTGGATGTTATTAACTGTCACCACATACATTAACGATAATTGTTTTTTATTAGAAATAATATATCTTATCACTTGCCTAGACACCAAAAAACATGTAAACGATGTATCGTATTAGTGTTTCTATAAAACAGTTTTAAAATTTTAATATGTGAATGAAGTAAAGTTTATATTCTCATTTATGTTTATTTAAGAAAAACGTTTATGTTTTTGTTAATCTAAACTGACAAAAAACTATGTGCTCTTTAATGCATAATCCTTAGAACACATTATCCATAAATAAGTTATTTAAATTTTTGTTTGAAGAATGGACGATAACCAACGTTTTATATCTATCCTAATTTTAGCTGATAATTGTTCTACGTTACATTTTTTTTTTCAATTTGTTTATTAATATTTGAAGTAAACTGTTTCGAAAATATCTAGCCCTACAATAGAGCAAAACATAATTAAAATAACAACATAGCTTTGTATTTAGTAAAAATGGCACAAGATACAAAAATCTTTGTACGCAACCTCAGTACCCCCAATGTAGCCACTTTTGAATCTCAGATCCATGTTTTATGTCCGGTTTCGATTTTTTTTTGAGGAAATCCGGTTTATTGGCTGAAGTTTATATCAAGTGATTAGTAACTGCAATATCATGTTTCCTCTGCTCTGGTAACATCAGCTGCAGAACATATTTTTCACTACACCTTTCATACAAAGATCTTCCGCCAAAATTTAACACACTTTGGTTTTTATAATCTCCAATTCATCTTTTGGTTTCTGGATTTTAACCTATGCTAATTACAATGGTCAACAATGATTTTGTTTTTCAAAAGTAAATAGCTGGGCACAGAAGCATTTCTTACGGTGAATTCAGAAATGTAATACGTATTTCACTACCACTTACAGATCGGTAGATATTTTCAAAAATTTGATATTGAATGTGCTTTCTGAGTAGAAACAGATTTCTCAGTTTGTCCATAAGTTGTCATCCTGTCCAGTGTCTCATGAAGCGGTCAGTAGTGTATTATTTAATAAATGTTAATATTTAAAAACAACTACGTCCTGACTCATTACTGGCTTTCTTGCAGTAATATGCGCAGTATATTGTGCATATTTTAGTGACTGATGTTCAGATGTGTTAATATGTATGTCAAAATTGATTTATACCCTGTAGTGTATATGTAATAAGTCCATGAATGAATAGATAACCTAAAACCATATTATATAAATGTACAAATGCCCCAGACAACTTCTGTTACATGTGGCGAGTTCACTGCGAAGCATTGCCTCCCTTATAAAAACAGCTTATCATCTGTATTTTGAGTGCCGTGTTTGCGATCAAGACAAGAAATGGGCACTTCATATTTGCTGTATGTCTTGTGCAAAACAGGTGCGCCAATGGCTTTGAGGTTCTCGTTTCTATGCCTTTTACTGTACCAATAATTTAGAGAAACAGCAGGATCATTTAAAAGATTATTATTTCTGTGTCACGAAATTGTAAGTTTCTCTCCAAAAAGCAAGAAATTAATCATTTATCTGAAGTTATTTTCTGCTATGCGGCCTTTCCACATAATCCAAGTTTTTCTGTTCCTGTTTCCCCTCAATTATATGCTTTAGAACGTGATGTCAAACAAAAAGAAAAAATACATTGTGAAGATAATGATTTCAATCCCTGTAATGTTAATAAACCCCATATGACCTCACAACACAAGTTAAACGACCTGGTAGAGCTAGATATAAACCTCACATTGTACGTGATTGGCAAGTAAGATAACTGAAAGCAGGCCCCAAGACTGTGTTGCATAAACAGCTTGTTGAATCTTGTAATATTTACTTTCCACACTTGCACATCAAGCTAGGGCCAATGAAAAACTATGTCAAGAGTGTGACAGGAATGACAGAGGGTTTTTGCACATAAAAGACAAGTTCTCATAAGTTAGTAAGGCAAAAATCAAAGAGGGTACTTGTTGGTCCACAAATTTGGGATTTGATGAGAGATAATGAATTCGCTGCAGTTTTAATGGGAAAAGAAAGAGATGCCAGCGAATTATTTAAAGATGTCACAAAACATTTCTTTGCTAGATTGTCTTCGCATGCGTGACAGGATATGGCGATAAGAAAAACTAGATAAAGTCAAATAGCTAAACATTATTTTTAAGCTCCATAAACTGGTTTTTATCTCTGTTGTTTTTTAAAGTTCTCTCGAAGTTTTCTTTCAGTATGTACCTCATCCACGATTTGATTATAATAGTCGTGGGCAAACGAACTCAAATTTTTATGGAATTTAGCGGCATTGAAACAGTCCGTAGAAATTAAAAAAATGATCTGCACGTAAATACACATGTAATTTTTAGCTCTACTTTTTTTGTGAAACTTTTTTTCTATTTTTAGTTCCTGCAGTGATAATTACATTGTCTCTTGAGTTACTATTTCTTAGAATTGAACAAATTATTTGGTACACAAAGCGTAGTTAAACTTTCTTTTTTGTACTTTATTAATAAGTTAAAATATAGATTAATATTATCGTCTTAATTCATAAAAATATTATACAGTTACTTTTACAAGAAATACATAATTAAAAGCTCTAAACTTGTGATGTCTATCAGAATTAACTTATACTTCACTACTACTTACTACTATTTTACATTTTATAACATGGTGTAGACGTATAATTTAAACTATTGTAGGCTGTTTAGTTGTTATGAAAAAGGGCACTTACATTTATCGTCTTTGATGCGACGAGAATATTATAAAAATAATGCAACTGTTACTGTTACTAAAAGCATTTGGAAAGCTGCTTATTGTTTTAAGAAACCAACCTATAAATAAATCTTATTCCAACAGAACGGTGTACCCGCTCACTATTGCAGCGAGAAAAAGTTTGAATTGCAAATTGCAAAACGGAGGTTAAACCCCTACTTTTCTCTCTCGAAAGCACCGCCCTTGAAAGTTGATGCGTCAGCATTCCGTATGACAATAGCCTCAGTGTCCCAGATGTTCAGCAGTTTCTAAACATGCTAGGATGGTGCCCTTCTCAACGATTACCAGAAGGTTTGTAGCATTTTTCATGACTGTCAAAATATAAGAAGCTACTAGGGAGAAATACAAATTTTACAACCATCCTGCAATTGTAGCTCAACCATAGTGATTTGATTGTTAACGGATGGTTTGGAATGCGTGCCAATGCAATGCGTGGTTGGGTAGCTGCGGCGTATGTAGGGGCATTCCAGTGTAACCTGGGTAAGCTGCGACTTGAAAAATGCGGTGCATCCTCTAAAGTTGCCCGAATTGGGCCTTACCAGTTATCATAGATGACGGGCTAGCTGTGGTCCTTCATGCAGAGTGGTGATTGGTCTCACACTTAACATATTTAAAGCTCGCTCTGCGGCAGTAACGGAGGTCCTTTTATTGTTGATCGTTTTACCGTAACATCCAAATTGATGACACCGCGCAGGTCGAAGATCTTTTACTGATGGCGTTCCGCTCAAGGAACGGGAGCAGCCTTAAGCTTTTCTTTCGCAACGTATCCCGGAACGCTACCAATGACGCATGGAGAGGCATTTCTGTCTTCAGTTATATATATATATATATATATATATATATATATATATATATATATATATATATATATATATATATATATATATATTCATCTGTTAACAGGCCTTTTAGACCCTTAGCTTTGTAAATCGAATACATATTTTTCTGTTTTTTGCTTTTTTCTTCCAATTGTTTATATTCTTCTCTTCTAAATTTATCTGAACTGCTCCCCTCCATTTTTCGCGGTCTCCCTCCCTTTTGTCTCAGCTCTGTTATTCCCCAAGTTGGTACTTTTGCCGTTCTATGTTCAGCTATTCTTTCGAGGTGACCAAACCACTGCAACCGTCTTGCTTTTATTACCATATTTCTCTTTTTATATATGTCATAAATCTTCTGGTTTGTTCTACTTTCATAGCCATATTTGTGTTCCTCCTACAGTCCTCCTAATTATCTCCCTTTTCCACCTAATCGATATTTCTTTCGTCTTCTTATTTAGAACCTGTGTCTCAGAAAGGGAATAGAAATATAAAACTACAGAAATTATGTGGAAAGAATGTTGGTGACCTACCGTGACATGGAGTGCAACATGCTTTAAAGCTTAATTTTTTACACTTCATTTGGACTTTTTTCCAGACAATTAAGGACAGTGACGAACTTGGAGATCGTTTCCATCAGGACATTTTGATAATTGAAAAGTGTTATCAGGAAAAATTGAACGAAGCCATGTTAGCAGTGAGGAAAACACCAGCAACATTATAAAAACGGAAGAGAAGTACCTTATTTTTCCAAATTTACCAAATTCGATAAGTGATAAACCTAAAGGTTTCTCAAAAACTATATGTGACTAAAAACTGAAAGCATATCTCTAGATTCAGCATGCAACTTTCCCTTGGAATCACTTACTTTCATCCAACAACCAGGAAAAAGTTCAAAATTGTTGAGTTTTTGGTATTCTAGTCGTTGTTGGTCTTGCAGAATGTGCATTACTTTCAAGAGATTTATTATGTTGTTACTAAAAGACACACTACCCGAACAAATTTTTCAACTTCCAAAATTTGATGTAGATTTGCTACTTTATTTGCCCACTCATTACAAATTTCACAATTATACACCCATCGACCTCAAACTTTTGATTAACTCGGCTAGTAAAGTACTCTTTCTTTACGCTTGCGCATTTTAGTCTATTCTTCGTTATAGTAAAATTTACTCAATATTCTCGGAAAAAATTGTTTTTTGAAAAAATTCTCAGTCTCTCTATTAGTCTTTAAAAAACTATATTTTTTAATTTAGACGCGCGTATTTTTATTTAATTTGAAAAAGTGTTGCTTCTTTTACTATTCGAAAGATCATATTAACTTTTTTGTTGATATTTAGGTAGTCTTCAAAAACTATCTCTACATACAATTTGTGCACATGTATCTCTACTATCTTTGAACTTATTCCTAATTGTAAGGTTACGAATATAGCCGAAAAGTTCTGGTAAGTAAATATATCACATTTTCTTTTGTTATATGTCAACAAATTGTTGTCTTTAAAACGTTTTTCCTGTTTAAAATATTATATAGTAAAATTTAAATACGATTTACTACGATGATTCTGTCATTATAGAATGGTTATTGGTATTGCAAAAATGCCTCATAATGCAAGCAAAAAATTTTATCTCTAAATATCAATTATTAGATAGTCATTTACCAAATTTTGAGATATTTCGGTTTCGTACCAAAATCGCTAGGATCGGCTGAAAGTTTTTTTTTTGTGGAGATCAGTGTTCCTATGTAATATTCCCTGTCCAATTATTTAGTGAAAAATGGACTTAAATAGCAGAAAAAACAAAAATTAGAATAATTTTTGTAAATTTGCAAAACAAAACATTCAAACTAAGAATTGTCGTTTTGCAATTTAATTAAAGAAATAAATACATAAGTCCAGTTATTTAAGACTTTTTTTGCTAAAACTCTAAGAGATATATGAAAACGTTTCAATCTTCCTCAAATACATTTCCATTTAGAAAGGATTAGACGTATTATCGGGTTACAATTACACCTTTGAAATTTTTTGCTGTAATATGTACCGTAAAGCCGGCTATCCAAAGGAAATCAATATCTGGTTTCAAGTAACAAGCCGAGGGCGACCGCGATTTCCCCCATTCTTTTTTCAGGATTTGCAGAAGGCTAGGCCGCATGATTAAAGTGACGGCACGTAGTGATTTAATTGTGCGTAGGTACCCTTGAACGCATCCTTCGAGTCGAAAAGCTCTGGTGGCCTGCAGAACTTGGCACGTGTTGGGTCCTGCTACCGCATATTACAGAAATCGCGCACGTTGAGCTTTGATTATAAATAAACGCGTTTCTGTCGGCCGCGGCTGATGAAAAACGTCGCGCTGAAATAGCAACGCCTGAAGCCATAAAGCGCCAGTAATGATATATCGAAGTACGGGGCAGCGTTATTAGGAATGCGCGCCGTGAAACGGCGCTTAATTCTGCGACATTGGGGACTGAAATATCATTTCCAGCGCTTTCAGGCTATTTTTGAGGCGGAAAACTGCACCAAAGGTTTTGCTGGCGTGTTTATTCGGTTGTGATATTGCAAGATTGAGCTCAAAAAATATAAATTCGAATTAAAATTAATTTGACGTTAGTTTTGTAATTCAAATGTGTAGCAACAGATTTTTTAAATATAACCATTCGATTCAACATGGTATTTGCCCTCATTTCAAATTAGCATATTTTATATTAGTTTGAGCATCATGAGTACATAACATATAATTCTAATTTTCTAATTTGTTTCCATTAAACAAGCTAAGATGTACTTTAATTAAATATATCCCAGTTTACCCCAATTTTTGTTTAATTCTTTCAAAAGTTGCAACGATTACTATCATCATCATCATGATGATGACACTGTTCGAGAAATCCCTCTCTAAACACCTTTCTTTTGTTGCTGCCTTAGATATTTTGTATCCAGTTTTTTGTAATAAGTTTTATATCATCACTTTATTGTGTCGAAGGATATTTCCTTCTTCTATACACATCCTGTATTGACGCTGCTCCACTACTCGCTTAGTCTATCAGTTATTGATTATCCTTGCAACGTGTCCAGTCTGGTTCCATTTTATAGAAGTGATTTTTCCTATTGTTTAAGTGATTTTAGTTTTTTGGTGTATTTTGTTATTTGCGACTATATTCTTGGTGATATTCTCAACATAGATCTTGTTATGTTAACTGACTTCTTTGTTAGAGTCAGAATTTTAAACCAATAGATGGGTACACAGCAATTTTGATTATCTCTGCCTGTTTTTATCTCATAGTCTAAATATTTGTAAAATGTGATCTAGTAGATTTTTTTATTTTCTACTAGGATATTATTGTTCCATACAAGGCTTGCCATAAAATGAGCCTTAAAAAAGTTTGCTTTAAGTCCAATATAATGTGAGCATTGTGTTAGTCTCATCTAATTGTCTGAAATGCCAGGGGTGTAAGAAGATGGTAAAATAGGACTAGAAAACAGCATTACCTACTCGCTGTAAATCCTTTTCTGGCTGAATCAAGGCGATATAAGCGTTTCATCCGGGATAAAGAAAATATTCTCTTAAAAGATCAACCCGCAATGGCCAATGCGGTAATGCATAGCTAAAATCTTCTTAGCGGTCGGTATGTTTTTTAACTAATCATGGTTTAATCAAATTATATTGTTTGTCTAAATAAACAATCGCTTTCGAATATAATTTGGGTTTAAAATAACTAAGGAAAACTGACTTTCAGAATCTAGTTTTAAAGAGACATCAACTGGTGGTTATAATATTTTTTATATATACTAACATAACAAAGAAGAGGTGGTTACATTAGTATATTATACAAAATAAACATTAAAGTAATTGTAATTATAATTGTGCAAGTATGAGTTGAAAATATTTAAAGCGTTTACCCCTCAAAACTTTGGTTGTATCGTAGATTGAAATGAGCTTTCAGTGCGTTTATGAAGATACACTATATTAATGTCACCAAATAGCGTTTTTGGAAGCATAGAAAAAATGATAATGAAAAGAAGACAATTTTAGGAGCGCCACATCAATTTGCAATTTGCAGATATTGGAATTCAAAAAGACTAGATTTTGACAATAACAAATAAGCGAGTCACATTTGATGTGCTGGTAGATGCAACAGACTTGTTTCGCGGAACTTTATCTACTAACATCCATGAAGACGAAAATGACAAAGATCTGTGTACAATGAATTTTCTTTACTCTAACCAAACAGCGAGTGCAGAAGTCTGTGGAGGTATGCGAACAATTTCCGCGGCTATACAGCGTGTCTATCTAAACGTTCTTTGAGTGTCTGATCAAAGCGGACGAATTATGGTTTTGGCATGAAATACCGGACAAGAAACGCTAGTCTATAGAATAGCAGCATTTAGAAGTATCGTCTCAAAAATCCATGGATTGTTTATTCCAAAACAAATGGCGATTGCTTTTTTTGAAATCACCGGGGAGTTTTGCTGACGCCTCAAGAAAAAACATTATAATTAAGCAGTACTGTAAATTAAAACGACTTCACCGACAAATTTAGAAACGTAGGACCTGAAAACGAAGATGTCGTCTCGTTGCGTTGAGCGACTATGCTGTCCACAAGAAGTGCCGTGCTACGGCCAAAGAATGGTTTATGTCATCTTTACAAAGGAGCACACTTTAAAAGAAATTAATTTTAATAACATTTGTATTCACTTATTCCTAATAAATTAGTTAGCAAAAATAAATGTAGGGTCAATTTTTTTGAACACCCTAAGTAAATATGCTAATGCTTCGTATAGAAAGTTAATTTAATTTTTCTTAATAAATATTCCCCCTGCACCACTACTGTGCAGTTTCCTGTTAAAAGCATCATTCAATACTCCAACGATAACTTTATACGCTCCTTTATTAGACAATAATAAATGAACTGAGAATTTGATTTTCACAGTTTGTAATGTTTTTTATTTATTCATTAATTTCTCATTCAGTATGATTATAAACAACCATATTTAGTTTACCTATTTTTCTATAAATGACTAGTAATATACTTTTTTAATTCGTGTATACGTTCCGTTTTTGAAAAATACAATTTTGAACTAGCAGCATTCAGACAAAATCCTACTGCTTTCTTTAAACAAACCAAACAATGGTTTTGCAAGTGTCATTGTGTATTATATTCTTATTTTACAAAAATATTAAAGTTGAACTGTGGGTTGACTATCAAAAGAGCAGTTTAAGATTTTTTTGGGGTTTTAACTTGTTAAGTTTCACTAAAGCAACATTTGCGAATAATACTGCCTTATTAGTAGACATTAACCTAGCGCATCACGTATCAATGAACCTACAATGTTACTTGGATGTTTTACTGGTTTGATAAGTGGAAAATAAAGATAAGCAAAACAAATCAGTACAAGTTACGATTATTTTTTTAACAGATTTATTAGCAACCAAAACTTAAATTCTATGAGCTAATTTGATAACATAAGTACTAACACAGTACTGACTATGACGTGAAAAAGTCCCTTCCATCGAAGGTGTCCTCTCCAACCATTTCTTAGGTCAGCTGGCCAGCATCGGTTACAAGCGTCTGTCATTGCGTTCTTCCAGTAATGAATGTAGAAATATGTTGTTGTGACTTTCCAGTTTTTCATGGTGGTTAGTACTTCGTTCCCTAATAACATCTTTAACATAGGGCACATTCAGGTTGTCATGAAGAATTTTATTTGTGACGTACCAAAGTGCATTTGTGATCATTCATAATATTTTGGATTTGCATCTTTAGATAAAGGTTGTATGGGATTTGCTTGCACATCCTCAAAGTTCTGCTCCGTAAGTCCAAGTAGGTTTGATGACAGTCTTGTACAATAATAATTTGTTTTCCAATAATAGGCTTGACTTCCTTCCAAACAACCGGTACAAATCTTTTATTTTTAAGACTATTTGTTTTCGCTTTTTGTTTATATGTTCTTTTCAGGTTAATTTGCTATGTAGGTGAAACTATCAATCAGTGCTGGATTGCGGTATATCTACTCCATTAATGTGAACTGATAGACAATGATCTTTCCTCAATGTGAAGGTTACTTACTGAGACTTAATTTAATTGATTTTAATTTTTCACAGTTCTAGCCAGATTTGCAAGTCATCTAGAAAGCTTTGTAATTTATTGGTGGGTGTTATTGGGTCCTGGTCTCTGACGAGAATCGTCCGCGAACGTTCCTGTTGTAGTGTTGGCATTAGTTGGCAGATCGGATGTATATAACACGTACAAAAGTGGTCCTATAACACTGCCCTGAGGAACTCCCGCTTTAAAGGCACATTTTTCTGACACTGCTTAATTTACTCTTGTTATAAACGCACGATCACTTAAGTATGATTTGAGAATTTTGAAGTAGGGCTGAGAAATGTTGAATAATAAGCCTTTATGCCAAACCCTGTCAAAGGCTTGGTTAACGTCATTATAAAATGTAAACGTGTTCATCACTTTTCCTTAACAATACTCAGATATTAGTAAAAAAAAGAAGTGAAATACATTTCAACCAAAAACTAGCTTGGAAGGAACACATTAAAAGATAACGTTATTAATTTAACTTGAAATTCAGATACATGTTGTAGGTAATAGGAAGAATATCATAATTATAACAGATAATAAATTATGATTATGCAAATGCTTAATCCTATTTAGATTTCTGGCATACAATTTTAGAGTATACAAAACTGTAAAATAAATTAATTATCTAAAAGGTACAATCGAAAATCTTACGTTTTATTGCCAATCCCCCCTGGTACGTAAGTACCAAGCTTTATCCTATACAATGATATTAATAAGAAAATCAAAATATTGTTATCACTCTACTTGGAACGAAAAGAACATAAAAAATAAAATAATCAAATAAAAAAATAATAATCAATAAAAAATTAAAAAAATCAACCTCTCAGAGGCAGAGAGAAAACTATGGGAGATTACGGACCTAAAGCAAGAGATACAGTGGCGAGGAAAATTCTATTATACTCTACATTTTTTCTTTTCCTCCTGAAGCCTTTACAGATCCATATAAAATATATGTGGTGTTATTCAGGATGTAATCACAAAGATTCCCCCAGAAAGCCAGAACTTTATCGGTACCCGTTTCTGGATAATTCTGGAAAACGACAATTTGCTAGAAAAGTGGGTTTCTGAAATGCAGTTTTCAACATTTTTATTTTATTTTTTTGGGTTACTACATGCTGTTTTCTGTGTTGATATGTGTTGGTCTAGATGCCGAGGTCCTGTGGATCGAAGGAAATCCCACTCCAGACCCGCCAGGCCATAGTGAGAAGCTAGCGCATTGGACTCACCCAGACCCAACTGTTCCAGCTCACCCAGCCGGCGATATCGAACACCGTCAAGCTCGCCCGCAGTACCGGACTCTCCTTGAAGACCAAGAAGAGTGGACGTCCCCGCTGCACCTCCTCACTCACCGACAGATGGATCTGTCGTGAGGTCAAGACCGACCATCGGCTCACCGCCATCGACATCGCCGCCAACATCTTTTCTCCCATCGTCCCCAGCCCAAGTACTTGGATTGTCAGACGTCGCCTGGTGTCTGGAGGAGTCCATGAAAGACGGCCGGTCACGAAACCCCTTGTCGACCAGAGGAACAGGGATCAGGACAGGATCAAGTTAGCGCAGGAGCATCTCCATTGGACGCGTTAGCACTGGAATGAGGTCATCTTCAGCGACGAGAGCGAGTTCGAATTGTTCAGAAGTGACGGCATTCGTTACGTTTGTCGCCCTGTGGGCACCCGGTACCACCCCCACTACGAGATCCTGACGGTAAATGCACGGTGGAGAAAGCGTCATCGTGTAGGGCGCGTTCTCGCGTGCGCGACACCATGAACTGGTTCCGGGGGAAGCGGGTTCCTCTGCTCGACTGGCCGAGCCGTTATCCCAACCTGAACCTCATAGAGCATTTGTGGGAGAAACTGGCAAGGCGTCTGGATAAGAAGAAGCCAAAAAATGCGGACGAGAAGTTCAAGAGGCTGCCGAAAGAGTGGAACAAGATCCCCCGGTCCACCCTTGACGACCTCCTAGACTTGATGCGTCGCTGGTGCCAGGCAGTCATCGCAAACAAGGAATGTGCCAAGTATTGATGTTCGATGTTTGCTGTTATGTTTTGGGTATAAATTGTTTCGATTGAATAGCATTCTGAATAAAGAAAATTATTTGAATTGTGAGGTCGAAAAATTAGATTTAAGGGTTTTTCTTATTTTTCTTATTTCTCCATGTGTATGCTCTAAAAGATTTAAACTAAAAAATGTTGAATATAATAGAATTTTGCTTGCTACTGTATATGGTGTAAATTAGTCAAGTACAACCTATTAGTGGTATTCTTAGAGAATAGTCAATACTCCTGTTATATTTTTGTATATAATTTATTTATTGCTCTGTATTTGGAAGTAAATTATAAATATGCAGTTAAATAAAAAAATAGTTAAATAGTTTTTAACGTATATAATTCAGAAAATCTAGCATGTAGTTATCTTTGTCATTCCATTAGCGGTTTTACAATTTTATTATTTTCTTTCTTACGATAATTAAGGCAAGTTTAAATTGTTTAAATTACCATCAGAATCAATTCACCACCTTAAGCTACCTTCTATAATAATAAATAGGATGTCTACCTTTAAAATTTTCTTTAAAACTATGTAACCATTTTTAGAGTGTGATCTTTAGTTTTACTCTTTCTTAACGTTCAAAAATATTCACTATAAAATTTGCAGTCCTTTATTTTTAGTTTAGTTACCCGTTTCAATGTTTTAAGTATTTATTTAAAAATTTGTAATGCCGCTATTATAATTTGCATTATCAGTTCTAGCTCTTCACTGCAGTTAATATCAAATTTTTACTAGTTACTAGTCTTAATATTTCCGCGATACTTAGTAGTTTCTGTAACTTGAAACAAGCACTGTATTATCAGCCACAACGTTTTTTATTGCCATTTTAATAGCCGTCATAAAGATTACCTGACTTCAGCACAGGAAAGACATGCAACTATGTCTAAAGTGTTTTCACTTTTAAGAAAGGATAAACATAAACAACTGCACAAGGAAAGCATATGATGTAGCTACTTTTATATTTTTAATAATCTTATAATTTCTCTCTTTAATAACCCATTTTAATTGCTACACGTTTTTTATCAATCGCTAACTTTAGGTAAGTTATTTATTTCTCTACTAAATAGAAAATCTAAAAGCCTACTTATGCATGTGGTGCAGCATTTTCCCAACCGAGAAGTCAAAATGCATTAAACAAAGGATCGTTAGACAATGACACACTACTTATTACTTACTCCTACCCTTTCCTGAAAATAAATAAATTATTTCTATACTGTCCTTGAAAGATGTGGTTAATTACTTAACACAATGATATTAGTAAAAGGCTGAATAAACAATAAACAATTTTATTGGTGCAATTGTTTTTTATTGCACTCAATAGAAGTAAACACATTTTATGTTACTGCATGACCAATGTACTGAAAAACATATTTGTTAACATAGCTCACAAGATTAAACATTTTAAATGTATTACAAAGTTTATGTTTCATTAGAGTTTGCATTTTAAATATGCAATATTTTGGTCCTTTATTTAAATTGTAAACCAAAGTAAAATATCTTTTCTTTAGATCTTCAAGCGAAAAGAGAATCAAACGTATGTCTGTAAAACTAGCAAACATGTAATATAATGGCGTATTCCAGCGATTAAGAACTAATGCGTGATATATGTACAGCCAATTTGAACTGATTTTTGAGTGACTAATGTACTAAAAATGATTATCCGACTCGATTGCGACATTTCAATAAAAGGGTAAAAACTGATACTACAGAGGTATAATATTTAACGATAAAGTTTTTGACGTCCTTTTAGATGGTTTCTCACTTTTCATTGGTTTACTTTATGATAATTTCTAAACACGATAACCAGAAGTAACATGAGCTACTCGTCAAGTGTAAGGTAAACTTCTTTCTATCAATTTCCTGCAATTTGTCGTGGATTGCTTTTGCAGATTTGAATCAAGATTACTCTGTTATAAGATGACAGCACATTTCACCAATCTTAACTAAAATTCCGGCAGACTAAGTGATTTTTTGGTGCCAACAAAATAAACAACGATATGTTTATAGCTGGCCGTAAAAAGAAAATAACTTCTCTCTCAACCCAGCAAATATACAAAACAATATTTTTTGCGTAATAATCCGGAAGTAAATGTTTTTTTATGTAACTCTTGGTTACTAATAATTTAATTTATGATAAGCCTCGCTTTTCATCGTCAGTCATAAAATGACGCATAAGTAGGTCAGCGGAAATTAATCAGATCAATATAAGATCTGATATATTGATTCGGTTACATCCTAGTAACGAGTCATTTATTTAACAGCTAAAGTTTATGCACTAAATATTCCAAGACATAGAATTTATAAGTTTCTAATTTTGATTTGTTTTGAGGAAATTTCTAGCTCGTAAAAAGGAGAAGAAAACAATAAAAAACAATAAACAAATAGATGACAATAAGGAAATAACATTAGCATCATATAATTAGCAAAAATAATGTCTGATTTAAAAACGACAGAAGGAAAAATGACCTGGATGGATGTTGTTTCTATCTTCTATTGCCTTTTGTTGTTTTTCTGACCAGGGTATCTTTTTTTATTGTTATATTTCGTATTCCGCTTTCTAAGTTCTGCTTTTTCAATTATATTTTTTATGCTTGTCCATTCCTCTTCTGCGTTGTCAGGTTCTGGAAATCGTCCATCATGTTCCGTTAGGCTTTTTTGATATGGTGTTCCAACAGATTCTTCTTGGAGCAATTCTACATTTCGTTTTTATTTTAATGATGTCCGTTTTTTATTTTCTAACTACTTTTTGTGTAGTCTTACTTTAGCTTCTAAGAAGTAGTGATCTGTATGTACATTTATTCCTTTATATACTCGTGTGTCATTAAATAGTGGGGCAGTTTTTTCATTTGCTAGAATGTAGTCGATTATCGATTTTTGGCCTATTGCTTCCCAGGTGTAAATATGTGCTCGTTTTTGTTTATAATTTGTAATTCTTATGTTGTTGTAGCAGGCAAAATCTCTGAGCATTTTTTCATTTTGGTTAAAGTGGTTTTCGCCAGTTCGATTTGTTCCAGTGATATTTTCAAATTTTTTCTACCGATACGAGCGTTGGAGTCTCCGCCAATTATTATGTAGACATTCTTGTTTATCCGAATTAAAATATTATTGTAACTTTTCAAAAAATAGTACACTTTCTTCTCTTTTTTCATGTTCTGGGGCATATGCACATACAATAGTCAAATATCCTTGTTCTGTTCGGCATCTTATGCTTGTAATTCTTTCGTTTATTAATTTATATGATTTTATTTTTTCTTTCCATTTTTTATTTATCATAATTGCCACACCAGCTACGGCTCTCGTGTCTTGTCTTACTGCACTGTATATTAGCATGTTTTTTTCTAGGTCTTATAGTTGCCTCTGTTATTAGAACTATAGCTATTTTTCTTCTTGTTTAACCAATCACCTTAATCCAGCACCAAATATTTTATAATTTTCAGCACTAACAATTGCTCGGATATTAAAAATCTTATATAAGCACTTGTTATGTTATTAATCTTTCTTGAAACCACTTGTAGCGTTTTTCAACCTTTTGCTGTTCACGCCTTCGTTTACCAATCGTTGGAGGAGAAAACGAAGAAGTGTAGTCGTTTGCAGGGCGTGTTAGAAGATCTGTACATTTGCACGTGCCTGCTAAAGGAATCGCTTTTGGGTTGCAGTACCGAGCTTGCATGCAAAAACACCTGAATTGTACTCGTGTTCGAACAAAAACTAACAGTAGCTACAATAATTACCATCGGGAAAGTGTGCGAACGTTGTCGTAAATTCTCTTCTAATCGATCGTTGCTATGGCAAATCTTTAGAGATGCGGATCTTGAACTAAAAAATATAAGATATCCATTTCTAAAACCGTTCCCATAGTTGACTTCTTTCCCGACTCCTCTTTTATTATAATTTCAAGGACACTGTAGTCGCCGACAAGAGACCAGATTGTCGGATTGTTGAATAGCTATATATAATTATTTATAAATATTTAATTGCCATTTGTATTATTGTAATAAAATATAAAGAGCTTCTGTCAACTGTATGCAATAATAATTCTAATAAATTTTGAAAATCAATAAAATTAATCGTTGCTTTTAGAAAATACACCCCTACATCAATGAAGTAAGGGCTAAAAGATAATCAAAGCTAGTTAATTAAAATATCTTAAGCTAATTTTTGCATTTATACGATAATCTGTTGTTGGTTTATAATTTTACTCAATTTCTAAAAGTGCTAACGTACTGTAGGAGGGCACCCTTACATTTAGCCCCCAAGTATAAAAGAAAAAAAAACAATTTTGCTAAAATTCTGGAACAAATCTTTGCTAAATTCAAGTTACTTTCACAATCTATAAGTACATCCGTTATAATCACTGCTGCAACTAAAAATAAAAAAAGAAATAAAACTAAATTTCGTAATCCAGGGTTGATGGAGCGGTCTAAACCGTAGCAGGTACGGCAAAAATTCTTTTGAGTAGGATTCAGCATACCATCATATCTTCACTTCCGAACTAACCACATCAAAATACTTTTGGTTAGAAAAAAATATTGCAGGAAACTTGTTTTCCTGTTTGGACCAAATTATCGAGATTCCAGAATTTGATTCGGAGCAGCTTCTTTAACTCTTTTATATTTTTGTCCGTTCAACTTTTTTAGTTAAAATGTATGCGTCGGAGAGACAAAAGCTGCAAAAGTATACGTGGAGAGGCAGGCGTGTAAATAGCCGCTCTCGTGGTGCGGTGTGGAAACGTAGTACGGCCCGTTTGGAACGTCAACCGAGAAGGCCCAAATCGTCCCTTAAACGGCCGTCGCATAAGCGGATGGGGGCGGCTACCGATATCAACCAACGAGTATTGCCAAATCGCTCACCTGAATCGGCTTCGGCTTCGTCGGCGATTCCAAGGTGGCCACCTCTGCGTTGCGGATCTGGTATCTGCGGGATGATAAGACGCGACCGAATTGGCCGCGCTGCGGGTGCGAATGTATGCGGGTTGAGACACGACCAAATTGGCCGAGCTGCGGTGCGTGAATGTTGCCGGGCTTCGCGCCTGGCTTGGCGGTAAGTCTTTGCGGGCAATTTTCATTCGACAGCACCTTTCATATCAAAAGGTGCCGCCGACGGCGTATGCAGACTTGTCGGCTGAGCAAAAGCCCATATGCCGTTTTGTGTGCGATGGCAAAACGTAGCAGATATCAAAGGCTCGCATGCCGCCGCGATATAAAGCGGTTCAAGGGCGAAAAGGCCGCCACACCAATACGCATTTAACTAAAAGCGAAAAATAGCGACAATCTTAAAAATATTAAATTGTTATTAAATAATGTAAATAAGAAATCTAGTAAATTTTCTAAAATTATTATTTGTTTTATTAATAAGATGCTACAAAATATTCTGATTTCATGATGAATTATTAGCTCTGACCAATATCTAGATTTTTATTTCGTCTAAACCCGTTATATCATATTTTGTTAGTAAATGCAACTATAAACATTTTATCTATGGTGCAAAATTTTTAGCCTACCAAAGGCAATATAAATACAACCAATACAGACCAATTCAGTATAGTAATTTATTTGTTATTTTAAGACTCAATATTTTAAAGAATTCTTTACAAAGAGCTAAATTAAAATTTTCATTCGGACAATCTTTGTTATTTTCAATAGCTTTAATTATATTTTTATTATTTCTGTCATTACGTGAGCTCTTCTTTGGCATTTATTATTCTTATTTATTCTATTTAAATACATGGTTTAGGCAAATTGATATTTTTCTTGTAGCTAAAATACGTTTTATAAAAGAAAGCTTTTTAGAAAATGAGCACTTAATTCTTTTGCGTATATTTCACGTAAAAAGATACCTCGTCTTTTAATAACACGCTTTGTTCTTTATTAAAGTGATTTCTACTCCGCTGGGCGTAATATTAAATAAAACGTGTATCAAATAAATTACATTCGTATACCTAATGCTGTAACTGCACAACATTATTGTTTTTTCTTGCTACATAATAAAATTAGCAAATGCTTCTCGTAATGTATATTAAGTTTTTGTTTCTTAGGCACTTAAATGTAACAAATTAGGTGACTCATATGTTCGCTGTTTGTGGGAACAACTATTTATTAAATTATTTTGTAACTATCTTCAGCTAGCATTTTTATTTACTGATGATACTTTCCTTAAAAGCGATATATACTTATATTTTGTTTTCAGCCAATCAAAAAGGTAAATTTAAAACGATCCTGAAAAATACATTTTATTGTACTCAACATGAAGCGGCGACTTAAACCCGAAAGAAACTTTCGGAAGTAACTTTATTAGTATTTCACCCCTCATCAGTTTGTGCTACATTTATATTTTGTCCAGAGTTAGGGGAGAGGAAGTAAATTATTATAAGAAAATCATGAGCCAAATTACTTATTTTTACTTAAGTATTATTTAACAGCGCAGTCACTATTTAGGTGTACATTTGGTTAGAATTAATACACTATTTTTTTGCTAATTATCTACTACTCTAGCAAACTATGTCTAACCACAACCATCTTTTGACTGTTTTCATTCATGCTTAAAAACCACGTACTTCGTTCTAGAATCCTCGCAAGTCTGCATTCTGAAACCTTCTGGAACTCACGAGAAGTGCCTTATACCTTCGACAAATACCTTTTCGCGGTGTTTGATTGTAGCCCTTCCAAGCGGTTCGGCTTCCTTGGATCAACCATTACAGCATCGAATTATATATATTGACAAACGATGTCTTTGATTTTGGTAACAATTACGCGATAGTACTAAATATCTCGTGGCGCTTCTCTATTAAAGAGGTTAGCTAGCGATTTTTAAAGTAATGCGCACCTGTTTGCGGCAGCACAAGAAAGACATACAGTTGTTGTACTAAGCCATAAGGTAATTTTTTTAACTACGATATCCTTATTCTAGGTTTTCTATTGCCTTCTACCTTGCTCTGCAAATCAGTTGTCACAGGGCTAGTTGTTTCTCACAATGTGACCCATATATTACAGCATTCGGGGTTTTATTAACAGGAGCAGTTCTTTTCATTGTCCTTATTTTTAGTACAACGGCTTGATTGATAACGTAGGATTTAATCCTACATCATAACACTCCATCAATAAAACTTCTAATGCAAATTCATTTTTTCACGTAATCTTCTAACATTTTTCCCAACGGGCAGCTAGATTTTTGATCCAAGTATCAAAAAATAAAGATCGAGCATGAACGCCTCATCAAAAATACTGTTGTTAAATATGCCATCCAAGTGCTTTTTAGTAGTCTAAACATGATAATCGCAAAATGATTCTAGGGAAGGCGTTCCCCAGTATAATCCAAAAGAAATTTTCAATTTTAGTTTTGTTTTGGCGACTGTACAGCGTCGGGTATTCTCGTAAAGTAGAATAACATTTTGGACTAAAAATCTCATTCTTTTTATTCTAAGCTTCTTCTTTACAAAATTTGAAAATTTAGAACCTCCAATCTATTTGGCTAATCATCTACTACTCTAGCAAACTATGTGAACCACAACATTTTTATTCAGTGACTTTCATTTTCAACTGCTCTAACTCCAGTACTTGTAGTCCTAGTCTTAAGAATATTATCCCCAAAAATGCATTGTTTTCTGAATTTTTCGATGTTTTGACGCCTTATGTTATAAGAAACTTAGTAATAATCCGTTGCACTAATAGACCAGGGTGTTTCTTCTTCTGACATTGTGACATTTATTTAAAAAGCGGTAGTTTTAAGGGAAGGCTGTTTACCTCACAGTACGTAAAAAAATTCTAATCTGTATTTTATTTACCTAAATATATATTACAATATATGTCTTTGCTTTGGATTTGAAATATAAAAGTTATAAGAAATGTAAATCTATTTTTGCAAGTGGTAAGTTACATTTTTTATCATCTTTCCTATTTACTCTACATGACTGTATCTCACAAAACTCACCACTAATATAATTAGTCCACTTATCAAAGAGAATTAAGCCGCATTGGTTTCAGTTTTACAATTTCTGTATTTTGATTTTTTTATATTTTTGGTTAGCTTTAGGCCAAATACTCCTGAACTATGATTTTTAAATTTTTTAATTGCATGCGCAAAATTAAAATAACAATAAATCTTCTCTGTTTAATTTGCCATTATATGACCGCTTTTCAAAACGCCCACTTTAACTATTTTCTAAAAATCCCTGATAATAATTAAGTTTTGAAACCCACTATTTAGGAGAACTTCTAAAACCCAGAAAAAGTACTATTTTAAAAGGCTACATCTGGATTGACCCTTTAAAATCAATTCTTTGTAATTAATAGATTTATGCTCCGTATAAATTGGAGAGAACGTAAAATATTTAAAGCACTAAATTATTTTTTAATCAATTTTATATTACTATTTAGATTTTTCTAATTTGTCTGACATTTTAAAATGGACAATAGTTTTAGGGGTGTAGGAGACATTTAATTAAAAAACAGCTTCGGATCGTTTAATAAGTACAGGTTCTACATCTTATAAATATTTATAACATTTTATATTTATAAATATTTATTCATTTAACAAAACACAGAGAAGAAAGTAAATCTGTTAAAAAACAGAGACACAACTTACACTCTTGGATTTTAAAATAAATCTCCGGGGGTAGTTTCGATAACGTACATATATGTTTCGCACAGAGTTAAAAATTAAAGCAGGTTGTATTAACCAAACTATCTATACCATAAAATCCTTTACACTGTATGGCCAAAGGTATTCGGACACACACTGTTGTGGAATCAGAGGGTCGTGTGGCACGAATTAATACGATGTTAGTATTTATCATAGCCTGAACTTGCCTGCAAAGATTTTCCATCGGCTTTTGATTTATGTCCATTAGAATTTTCTTCTATTCCTTCATGAGCCTAGCAGTGACTTTAGCTACTGAAGATTCGGCCTGAATATATATCGTTCCGTAAAGGCCAGTTTAGTTTTTTAACACATATCTCTTTAAATAAAGATACAATAACCTTCACAGTAGATAGGGTAGGTGTCCTGTTGGTACAGAAAACATCTTTTTCCAAATAGCTGTCAGGAGTTGGAAACGCACAATAATCAAGGATTAAAAGTTACAAGAGTTCATTCTTCTGGCTATAAAAACTAAATTCAAATCGCGAAAAACAATCCTGTATCAATATGCCTCCACAACCAAACTTAACAGTTAGTAGAAAAAAGATTCTTCTAGAATTTACCAAACCTAGACGTGCTTAACTGACTGTCCAGATTGTATAGCGAGATTTATGCCTCCACAAAACTTGTCTCCTTGTTTCCAAAATCCAATAAAGAAGAACTCGCCTTTTGATATATTTTCATTTAAATTTCCTTCCCTTCCCCCATGAGAGGAGCAGTGAGTTCACTTAGTAAAGATTGACGATTTAGCTTAAACCATAATCTGCCTTTCAATGCTTCTTAGAGGTGATCGATGAGATAAACATTGGAGCTCTGTGAAGGCTACTCCAATTTTTTAACACTTACCTCTTTAAATAAAGGTACAATAACCTTCTTAGTATAGATAGAGTGGTTGTCCTGTTGGCACAAGAAACATCTTTTTCCAAACTGCTGCCAGGAGATGGAAAAAACAATGATCAAGAATTACAAGATACAAGAGTTCATTCTTCCGGCTATAGAAACTAAATTCAAATCGCGAAAAACAATCCTGTATTAATGTACCCCCACAACCGAACTTAACAGTTTGTAGACACGTTTAACTGATTGCCAGATTGTATAGCAAGTTTTATTCCTCTAAAACACCTGTTTCCATGATTTCAAAATCTAATGATAGAGAACTTTGCACAATCCCAAACAACTTTATGCTGGACTTGTAAGTGATCGAAATACCGTAAAGTGCTAGTGATAACCACAGAAGAATTTTAAAAACCACTAAGAACATCCAATTTTTCATAACTATCTTCTTCAGAGTTTTACGATATTAAGTTTATGAGAGTACCACTACTTTAATCCACGGTTGTTTCACATCCCAGACATTTTTATTTCGTAATGAGATATAATTGTCAGTTAATGTCTAGTTATGCAATTTTCATTAATGCTTCATAATGAATAAGCTATTTGAGGAGCACTGTATAAATCAAATTATATTATAATTGGAAATTTTGTTTTGCTGGCAAATTTTTAGTCCCTGCTACGCTCAGACTGACAAATCATTTTTATTGCACATTATTAATAAGTACCAAATTTCGGATCCTCTCAATTTAGCCACTCCGGGCTGTGCCAGGAGCTATGTAGCGATAAGATTAAATTTTAACGAATTTCAGCCGTCTGCCAACTACTTGAGACAAATTAGTGGAAGTTTTAAGATCTGGTAGCCCAGTTAGAAATTTGAACTTGAAATCAGATACTTTAAAGGTATAAAGCGATATTAATAATTTAAAATTTATATATTTGAATATATATAATGTTATCTGCTATTTGTTAAATGAAATGATCCGAAGTTGCGCTACACTGAAAGGCGGGAAAAGATTTTAAAAAGTTTTGAGTAAGGTGTTACGATTGCATTGATTTAAGTGAAGCTAATAGGAAGTTATTGCTGATGTGTTGCTAAACAAATATCAAGTTACGTCATTAATTATGCATATATGCGTGTCTGGAAATAACATTCAATTTATAAACAAAACAAGCTTATGTATGTCACTATAAATAAATATGAGCGCTGTATCTAATAGACCTATAATGTTATATATAGTGAAAAAAGCTGCAGCTAGCAAACCGAAACTAAACAAAGATTATTTTTCCTTGAACTGCAATCACTCCGATATTTCGTGCGCTAACGAACAAAAATGTTCCACTCCTAATCAAATGCCGAATTCAACGGAAGTAATAATCCGTTCGCAGCGTACGGTTTTAGGATTTAGCGGCATATGAATAATTAGCATTAAACAAACACGGTTGAACACAACCGAAGATGAAAGACAAAATCGATACCCCTGTTTTGGAGGTCACCCCTAGTCCTGGATGTTTTTCCACGGCTCGGTTTGCTGCAGAACTGTATCGACGTTTTTTCCGGAGAGTTATTTCGGTGAACATATTTTTTACTGTGCACGTATTGCTGTAATGGTCAGCTATTTATAGCTGCATTTAACGAAAGTCCAATTGTGACAATGACTACTTGAGTAGTACTTAACGTTGCTTCCAAATAGTTCCGTTTACATTTACGTTGGTTGTTCAGTCTTCGCAAAATATTTTGAGTTATATCTACTTATCTATTGTACTGCACATACCGTTATATTTTTCTAATAATCAACATTTATCTGACATATTTTTGTATGTATATTGTCTATTACTTAATGTTATTTTCTTGCGTTTAATAAGTACCCGAACTTGTAAAACCAAAAAGGCAAATTTCACAAAAAAATAAAAGTTTGAAAATATGCATTGAAATTGTATTAAAACTCTATTTTTTATGATAAAAATTAATGTTACTGGAATCCTATCCTAATACATATTTTTTTTTCTTTAGTGGAGAGTTATAACATTAAAAGTCATTTACTTCTCTTAAAAAAAAGCGTGACATAAACAAGATAACGATTTTTTACCTCAGAGCTTCATCAAGCACCATCATAAACTTGTAAGGTGTACTTTATTTTTAAAACTTAAAGGCCCTTGCCAACATTTTTTGTTGTTAAGCATAATGCTTCCGAACTAATTTTCCGTATGACGCTCCATCATGCGCTCTGCTTTTATTATCCCCTGACCTTCAGTCTGCTCCAAAGAAGTGACATTTACGTCGTTCATAAGCTTTCAGCTTGAGGTCACTTCTTGATATACAAAACAGTTTATGACATTTTGAATATGTTTAGTTCATGAATAACTAGTGGCTGTTTGTATGAATTTTTATGGGCTAAGAATTAGTAGTTCAAAGAAGTGCTTTCAATAACCACATCTGAGAAGCTAAATATAAACGTTCTTGCACATTCATAGTATAACTCTAAACTCTATCTACAACGCATTTCCATACGGGAAACCAAGGTAAGTGTGTCTTTTCGATTTGATGATTTGACCAAAGAATTTTCCTAAATTGTTTATGCAACTTTGTAAAAAGATGTTACACATCTTTACCTTAAAAAACCTGTTATCCGGTACTGCTAATTAAATACAAAAAAGATAAATGAATATTTAGAGAAAATTACATAGTTATTTCTCATAACAAAATGATCACAAAAGCATTTTTAAGCTTACAAACTAGAAGATAAACAAGTGAAAAATTAAAATGTTAAATTTTAAAATAGTCCTTGGTGTAAATATTTTGAGATCAACAATTTTAATGTTATAGTCAATAAATTACTAAAAAAATTAAGATCAATAAAAAATCTTTACTAAAAAATGATTATCGGAAGAAAAACTAGTAAAATATCTGATCTGATACAAGTAACACAACATTTTAATTATTTTTCATTTCTTTTCTTCAACTGAAGTGCTACTATATGATTCTTGCTCTGAGATTTCAACCAAAATATATTTTGGACTAGGATTTGGGGTGAGTAAATCCTGTTCTCGTTTTCTCTATGGCAAATGCAAGTTTTAGTTAGCTATTGAAAACACTTGTACCGCAAACATTACTATAGCAACCATCAACTCTTATTTCTCTGTTTTTCACTCCAATTATGGGAAATTTAATTTACAACCCCTTCGTCAAATTTAAATCTTTGAGTGAGTGAAAAAACCTGCTTTAAAAATATTGTTATTAATTTTATTAGAAAGCAACTTCTTGTAATGCCCAACTGTTGTTTTGGATATCTCTTTCTGGGTAAATGTGCTATGCCACCTCTTTGCCCATTGAGGCTAGTTGTTTCCTTCCTGATTTAATTAATCTGTCTTTTTATTATATTATACAGGTACTGTACTAATTGATTATATATTTGCTTTGCGCCTTATTTGAGAAGGACTCCGATTTTATTAAGAGAATGCTGTTTTAAATTATACATCTAAGATATCCATCACTAGTATAAAATAAAAGATAATTAACTATTTATATAACATCCCTAATAACGTTTATTTACTAGTAATAGGGACCATTATCAGTAAGCTTCCCTAATATATATTTTCTTTAATAAACATAAATACGAGATCTGTTCACTATATAAACAAAATAATTATTTTTCTTAAATTTTATTTGCTACAAATCTAGAAAACTTTTTCCTTGTTAAAATGTTGTCCCTTGTGACATATTATTGCTGCGATAAGGTGACCAGTAAATAATTGCTTAATAAAATTTGTTGGTGGCAAACATAGACGTTTCAAAGTTGTGTTGCACAAGAAATAATTATAAAGTTTTTAGTGAAATAAAAGGTAACGTATTTTGTATATTTTAGAGAAACACGTTTATCCCAGACCTATGTTTACAATTTAAGCAAAAAAATTAAAAATTAACACACATACCTCCATTGCTGTGAACATTGAACGTGTTGGCCATTTAATTCATGACAACCGACGAATAATGGTAAGAGATGTTGCTGATAGTCTTTCAGTAAGGGGTAAAAAATACAAAAACGCAGTGCATGATAACCTGCAGTTCAATAAATTCAGTGTCCGTTGGTTTTCAAAAACTGTCTCCTGAACAGAGAGCCTACCAAATTCAAGTCTGCACCCCTTTACCCCAACGTTTTGAAGAAAAAGATTATGTACTTTTAAGGACATAACCACTTGTAATGAGATCAGGGTTTCTTATTTTGCGTCCGAAAGAAAATCGGCCTCAATGGCATGACGACATTCGTTATTATCTCTGCCCAAAAAATCAATAATCCTTGCACATGCGGGAAAAATTCTTACAACCTTGTTATTTTACTCATCAGGAGTATTCTTTTTTTAAAAGGTGTCGAATTGTTAGTGTTGAACATTACAGCAATTTGCTAAAACACAAGGTAAAGCCAGTTAAGAAGGCTATATTATTCAGTCACAATATCAGTTACAATATCCGTTTCTCTCATGGCAAGAACAATAGTCTAGACCTTCATTACGAAGTTTTGTTAAAGCCGCCTTATAGCTTCAATTTGACATATGTAATTTTTATCTGTTTTGTCTTCTAAGAGAGTACCTAACGGCAACACATTTAGAATTATTGTTAAAGAAGCAACATTTTTAAAATGTTTTAAAGCAAACTTTTGTAGCATGCCTACTGTATAGCAAAAATGTAATCTTTTTTATGCTGTATATTATCAAAAAAATCTACTCGTAATTGGAAGAATTAAAGTAAAATGTAAGAAACGTTTAATGCGTAGCTATAATTTTTACTTTGTAAAGAAAAACAAAATAATAAAATTATAATTTTATCCTCAAGACAGCCTCCACCTTTCGTGATATACTTTTGACATCCTTTCATTACCTTCTTTATTCCCTTTTCTGTGCCATAGCCACAAATTCACAGCTCCGGCGATAGCATTATGTTCCTATTTCAGATTATTACCACACTCGAAGCATTTTTTATTTTAGAGCGCAAAAACTAATTTATCATATAGCGTTTATCCGATTAAGATAGAAGACTAAATCCTATTTTTCGTTGTTCGCAGTAATAAGATAAATGTTTACACTCGCGGCAAAGTTTACTTCATAACATGTCAGTTTGCTTGATGAGTAACAACGTGCAATCTAACTTTTCTTAACTTCCACAATAATGAGGTAAGCAGCTAAGCTTATTTGCCTTACGGCTATTTAAGAAATCTGTGTGGCCGGGAATAAAACAAATATGCTTTTTTGAAGACGCAATCCATATCGGCGAAACTTTATTTTTATATAATATGAGGGTTACCTAATCTTACCGTGTTTTTTGTAGTAATTAAGACATATCTTATTATAAAAACGATCATAACAAAAAAATAATAAAAATATTTATATAGGAAAACTAAACAATGTAGCTATTTTAGCCTCTATAGGAAGGATGAAACTCCAGAGGGCACTATAAATTATGTCTTAGGTCCGCGATATTTGCTCTGTAGCCGGAAAACCCCAAAATGACCGATATGGAGAAAAATATGAAGGGAAATAAAATCTTTCATAGGGGAAACAACTAGATCAGCATATATATTGCGCCTAGACATTCTTTTATCTAAAACATTTTCTATATATATATTAAGGCAGAATAACTATAATAATTAAACATAAGAACAATATAACCACAAAGCGTAGTACAGAAGTAATAATTTTTAAAATAACACTAGCTAATAATATTCTACAAACAAATTTAAATTTACAAGTAGCTTCACATAGAATTTGTTAATTTTGATTAGCTATGTTTGTGGCGTTGTTGCGAAAAAATATTTTTTGAGCTTTTAAATTTGAATTGTTATTTCACGACGTGTAAATGTTGGATGCTATTCCTGAACTATAATATCTATATGTCTATCGTTTTTTCTTCTGCATAATGCTCTTAGAAAGTACTTTTTCGATTCAAAAAAGTATTGAGTGCATCAAGAGAAATTAATAAAATGTTTAACAAAAAATAGTTCAATATTTGCAATAATTAAACTAAATTATGGGTTACACGTTGAGAGAGTTTTAACGTATCTAATGCAGCAACTATACAACTATACAACATTACAAATGTTAAAAAAGAGCTTAATAGACGGAAATTGTAAGAACGCAACATGACGCAACAGGAGGCACCGGCTAGTGCTACTTTCTTTGTTGTTCAGGTATAATAGGGCATCTGTTTTAAACTAGATCTACAAAGATAAATACATTCAGTACGGTAATCGTAAATAAAGTGAAGAATCTTAAACGATATGCAAGAACAAGTCTTCGTCTCATGCAGGTGATGGTGATTGCAATGTGATGCCTAACTGTTGAGACACGGTGGTTCTTTTTGGCCATTTGGGTATTTGTGTACATTTAAATACATACTACTAGCGTATCAATAGAAGACTGATTCGGACCACTTATACTATCTGCAAATAAGTAAATGATTTATAGAATACTTTAGGGTGTTGGGTAAAAAATTCTTAGCGAGAGGGAATTAGCACACCAAAAATACTAGATGGGCCAGCAAACTCAATGCACCTGGCAGAGGGAAAGTCTTATCCGAAGTAATGGTTGCGAAACACCTTGATCACTTTTTTATCTACTATTCAACATGTTGGCCTTGAGACTCGCATAGAATACCAAATTTTCTCGACTTTTTGGTATTACAGAAGAAATTTCTGCAGAATGATTGTAGATTAAATTAAGTCTGGATTTACATTTAAACCATACTCCCTTAATAATCCCTCTATGTACAACAATTTTGATAAAATCTAAAAAAGATATGCTGTTTAATAAATATGCAGACAAGCAACATTACAGACAAAAAAAAAAAGAGAATAAAACCAAGGAAGAAATGCTGTCAATGATACTGCTATTATAATACAGCAATCGGCCTGTGAGTCAACTCCAAGAGCAATAAGAGTAAAACAAGTTTAGAAGTATCCAAGATTCGTTAAAAAAATTGATGAAAAAAGACGGCTCAGAAAAATATAGCAGCGTAATCGATATCCTTCGGATAAAATACGTCACTAGAAGGGACAAAGAGATTCAAAACAATTTCAAAAAATTAAAAATAAATTTTTTATGATTTTTTGGGAAACCTCTCTGTAACAGCAGATGCTGAGAAGATTTATTGTAAAAACCACTGAACAAATAAAAGAGTCGCCACAATCCATTCTCTAATACGGAAGCAAGACGGAACGCTCGAACAGATATGAAAAATTAACGTACAGATATAAATATTAACACCGTTAAAGACAAAGTGAAAAAGTGTAGTGTTAACCTCACCCGGTTAGAAGTACATCCGAAGCTGTTAGTAAACAGTTTATTAGACAACAGTGAAGATAAACAAGACCTAAACGGCACAAAGTTTTGCATCTATCATCTAGATTCTAAGTTAATTTGTAAATTTACGCATTCTTGTGTGTATGTACAATTTTCATGTCACACATGCAACTGTAAAACATTTGCTCTTAGTATTAAACGAACGTAAAAAAGTCTAGACACAAATATGTATGTTATGTCATAAATATTTCAAATCGCCTTGCAATATCTTCACCTGCGTTCGGATTACTCAAGAAATGACAGATTTGGCAACAAATGAGATGCCCTGTACTTTTATGGTAAATTATCTGAAAATGCCTAAAAATTGTTACAAATAAAATAACACAATATATGAAAATGGACATCATTTCTCCACAGAAGACATACATACAAATTTATTTTTTACCTCAAACGATACTCTACCCAATATATAGTTAAGGCTGTGTCAATATAAATCAATTTCAATAAAAATGTATTAAATACATATGTATACTTTTCCTAAAATAAAAATAAAAAAAATTACTGAAGTATATAAATTTTATTTTAAAGTAGGTGTGACTTAGAAAATCAAGGTATTGAACCAGGACAAAAGCTATGTTTATTTAGAAAAAGTTTGTAGATATAGTTATTTCGATTTTTTCTGGACTTCTTTAATGGGCGCTTTTAAAATATAATTGACACTGAAAGTATGAGCATTTTAAGAGCGTTTTAAGAAAGAGTATATTCTATATAATGTTAAATTAACTAGGAAAAAAATGCTTGGCATTTCAGTGTCCTCTTAATATGCAATTACAGCATTTAATAAATAACACATATTTTAAAACAGCTTCAAGGCCTTATGGTTACACCAAAACATCGTATAAAATTATATGCTAATAAAAGGATGATCGATTTGCAAGTATATTTCTTAGTAACCTTGTTGACTATAAATTATGATAACAGGCGAGGTGTGTCAATTACATTATTATCTTTTGATAAGGCCATCAATTCTTCAATAAATAAAAATTCTGATAGCGAAAATATTATGATAATCAATAATTTACTTGTATTTAAAATGGAAATTTTAAATATAAAGTACATGGTCAAATAAAAAAATTGGTAAATCTTGTTTACAAGATTTTTAAACAAAATAATTAAAGCCTTTGTTTCGTACACAAATGAAGAATATATTAACTGCTGCTAAAATATAAATTTATACACATTTTAAAATTATGTTAACCAACGGCTAATAGCCATAGTTAAATTAGTATTTTAAAAAACAGAGAGAGGTCAAATAAGCTATTGAGGGATCAGCATATTTAACTACGACACAAAACATGTACAAAAAAATTTACGCATGTCTTAAAACAAAAAGGGCTCAAATTTTAGAGGAACAGCAAGGATTTCGGAAAGGTTGTTGATATATCGAAGAGGTATTCATAGTTTAATAAACTATTAATAAATGCAGAAATAAAATCAAGAGACACATACTTTACATGTTTATTTTACAACTTTTTATAAGAAGATATGTGAAAAACTATATTATAAAACAACGAAGATATCCAATCATCTCAGAGAGAGCTTAAAATTACTCTACCAGAATACCTAAAGGTGTGGTGTCTCACCCACACCATCTAATATTATATGTACTGTTAAGGCTTTGCGCCACAGAAAACTTAACCCCCCAAAGATATTTATATAACCAGAGGACAATACAAATATTGTCTATTATTCGCAAAAATGTTTATTCAAAGAAAAATAAAAATTGCTTACAACTACCTTTAATACAGATTACTTATTTCCCAGCTGGAAAACAAAAGCTATAGCTTTTTTGGAAAAAAAACATGTTATATTGTAGTATGGTCAGCCGATCGGACCAGTATGTCATTGTAAGTATCTGGAATGTGATGTAGAATTATAACATTGACATAAAATGCACAAATATCAGCTTAGATGCGTAATTATAAGCAAAACCCTCCAAAAATAAAACAAAAGCGATACACAGTTGAAGCTCCATTAAGAAATGGCGCTTTCTTTGTTGCTATGTTAGTAAATCTTCTCGCATTTAAGCTAGCGAGATTAAAATTTTAAAGTCACTGGAAAGTTACAGCAGAGCGTTAGTGTTAGAAACGATAACATTAGATAAAATCTCGGAATAACTTCTATCTTAACAATAATATCAAATAACAAAGCTAAATGCAAACCTGGAAGAAGATAGCAGAAGAAGAATAGAAATAATAATAAATTTCTTTGAAATAATTGTTTCAAATGAAACAAGATAATAAACAATTAACGGAAGCAATGCCGCAGATAAGTTAATAGAAGTATGTATAATAATCAAAACAATGTCTATCGCCTAAAGTCAACAACGATTTCTCAAAATAGATGGTACAAAGATTCTATAAATGTCAAATTCGAAACGAAAGGTGGCATGTTTGTGCACTATGTTATTTCTATCAAAATATAAATCAGCATTTGCCAAAAAAAAATACAAATTAATAATTTTCTCGGTTGTCAGTATATGGTCCTAATTTAACAACAAATGAATGTGACTAAAAATTATTAAATACAAAGAGAGTTACTGAATGGACATCATTACTTTTAGAATACGCAAATACAAATCTTTATACCCTTAAGGCGTATTAATTACATAAATTAAACATTAACATAATTTTTTATTTTTTGCGGCATGTGTAATTTACCTTTTTGCAATGACACATAACATTGAACACAAATGAGAATTTATTCTGTAATGGAGGTAACGTCAGTAAAAATGTAATGCTTGCCCAAATTAATTGAGAAGAGTAATTTTTTTGCATTGCAAACCTTTTGTTGTTAACTATATGTATAATAAATAAATACACTTTTAAGATCATGTTTGAAAACGTTAACCGATAGATTTGTTAATTTCATTGTAGTTGAAGCTAATAATGAATATTAAAAGAATTGGAGCAACGCATAACTTTATATCAATAATTTAATTAAAGCGCTTGGAACTTACAAAAACTGGTTTTAATCATTTAAGGTTACAGGTTTCCCATTTAACTGTTCCTGAAATATTTTCAAAATAATTTAAAGCACTAAAACGGCAAACAAATTATTATACTGAGTTAGTCCAGTTGCAATTCTGTAACATGAGCAGATCTTAAAATTTACTTCTCTATTATTATTAAATTAAAATTTATAAAACTGCCACATAAACTATTTTTCTAATTTATTAGCTATTTATTTTCACTTATCGTCTAAACATTTAAAACATCATGTGCGGTTGATTTTCCAATTTGAGTAATTTTATACTTAATTTTTAAATAAATACAATTTTTCTTATCAGTTCATTTTTATGCCTCCCTTTTGTCTAAGTGTGGAAGTTAAAAATAAACAAGCAAATAATAAAGTTGAAAATTTGGAAATCTTATCAATTTATCCCAATAATAAACTTTTGGGAAACAGTTTTTCGTCCAGATTTTGTACTGTGCCAAAATTTCTACAGCCGAAAATGATATTTATGTAGTCAAACCGGAAATAGTTAGATTGGGACATACTAAATCCATACCCATCATTTGGCCCTTATGATAAATTCTACATTACAGAACGGCTAACGAGCGCGTTAGACTTTCAAGCGGAGAGAACATATGCGTTAGCGGTGGAACCTAAAATTTTGAGCAATAAGTTTGTTTTATTATGTTCTAAAGGGTGGTCCAACCATAATGCACGATGTTAATTGTGAGTCACACTTTAACGTCAAGTTTTTTGCCCCACTTAATTTGACATTTCTTTGTTTCAGTGTTTGACAAATTCAACCATGGAGAGGTACACAATTGAGCAGCGCGTTAAGATTGTTGAAGCCTTTTACGAAAATGGGCGTTCAAATCAAAATGCATTTCGTGTCCACAATCAGGAGAATTGTGCTCAAACCGGGTCTGTAGGAAATGTGAAAACACCTGTGCATGATCGCCTAGTTTGTTCTGCGAAAAACATTGTTGTTGTTCGCGATAATGTGGCAGAAGAGCCGTCAACCTCGACTCGTCGTCATGCCCAACAATTTAACATCTCAACAGTGACCATTTCAAGCGTCGTCAATACGCCGAATGGTTGGTTGAACAGACAGAAGCGAATGGTGACTTTACAAAGAAAATCATCTTCAGCGACGAGGCATACTTTCACCTCAGTGGATTCGTTAACAAGCAGAATTGCCGCATTTGGGCAAATAAGAATCCACGAGTAATTGTTGAAAAGCCGATGCATCCACACAGAGTGACTGTGTGGTGCGGTTTATGGGCTGGCGACGTCATCGGGCCGTACTCGAATGAGGTCGCCAAGCAGTTACCGTGAATGGTGTTCGCTATCGCGAGATGATAACGGACTTCTTGTGGCCAGAAATTGAGGACATGGACCTGGACGATATATGGTTCCAACAGGATGGTGCCACTTGCCACACAGCCAACGAAACAATGGCTCTTTTGCGAGAGAAATTCAATGGCCGTGTTATCTCACGTCGTGGCGATGTTAATTGGCCCCAACGATCATGTGATTTGACACCGTTGGACTTCTTTCTTTCGGGACATTTAAAAGAAAAAATGTACGTCATTAAGCCAAGAACAATTCACGAGCTAAAGGATGAGATAATTCGGCACATTAACGACATTGAACCTCAATTATGTCTCAGAGTCATTGAAAATATGGACCATCGGATAGAGGTATGCCACCGAAGCCGTGGCGAGCATTTGACCAATATTTAGTTTCACACATAATTGTCATAGATCCTTCTATCATAATAAAAAATATTAAGATAATTCTCTGAAAACTTTTTGTTTTATCTACAATTAACATCGTGCGTTTTGGTTGGACCACCCTATATATACCGTAACATCAAGTATAAGGAGACGCATAACTGAGCTGAGGTAAATGAATGTAATAAAGATGCCTTTATCGGTGAGCTGCATGCATATTTGTATATTGTAAATCTATTAGCGGAAAGCCACAACGTTTAGTGTCTAAAGCAAGACTGTACAGCATGCTAATCTCTAAATGTCATACGATCAATCTCACAAAAAATATATATACCATCAAACTTGTGTTATCAAATTAAATCACATATGTCTGTGCAAGTGTCTTCACAACAATTCTCTTTTACAAATGCAAATATTATAACAGCAACAAAATTTGCATCAACCGCAATTGCAAAACCAACAACAAATTACATCAACAGTGAGAAAAACTAAAAAAAGATATAAAAAACGAGAAAGTAAAGACGCAACCCAGAACAACCATGTGCCACAAGATAAAAAATTTGAATTACTGACTAGAAGCACTAGAAACTTCATACACATATCGAGAAAAAGATAAACTGGAAGGAATAAAGTCATCCCTACACTCATACATGTGTAGAGTAAATAATTTAAAACCCCTCACAGATATGTTAATTGGCCAAACGGAAGACAAGTATACCATTGAATTAGTAGAAAATATATGTCAAGGTTCAACTAAACTTTGTCAGTAGTATAGTACAGTAATCAAAATTTTAAAATAAAAAAACACGAAATTCCATTCTACTTAAAACAAAACTGAACATTGCGAAATATCGTCACAAGAAAAATTTCTGATGTATTAGATGCACCGGGGAATACTTAACAAAGAATTGTGAACGAAAACAGAGGATTATAGGAGATGAGTTGTTACTAAATAAGTATAAAAAATATTTCAGCTTCTAAGAAACAAACAGTTTCCAACATAGTATCCCGTACTCACAAAAAGCTGCAGATCAAAGTCAATTGATATCAACAAAATAAAAATTATCTACCCCCACAAAATATTGCAGTATTCAAAAAAAAAAATATTAAAGCGGTGATGATGAAACTAACGGAAGAGAGGGATACACTATTGCATTACTCACAACCGTTACATCAAAAAAATAAACAGAATTTACATACCACTAAAAACGACAATTTTAATTCCGTAATACAACAATCATCATTTAAAACGATTCCCATACTTGCAAAACAGAAAATAGCAGAGAAGAAAAGATTCAGGCAAATTTAGAAAAAACGAAAGACATTCTAAGGATAAAACTTAATGGAGCAACTTCTAAACTAAACTTTCTATTGCATGACTTGAAGAATTAGGAGAAATTTAACTATGCTATCGCCCACTGAAAGTACCAAATATTCCCTATGGAAGACTACGAAGAAGCTTAAAAGATTTTGGCTAATCGTTTCGCTTCTCAAGATATACAACGGAACTTGGTAAAGAACTTCTGTAGAGAAAGCTAATATCTACTCATCTACCAAAATGCTTTTTAGCTTTATCCCCAAATCTCTTTAAAAAAACAAAATTAATCGACTAGTCGGTCAAAGACATTATTTAGACTGCAGAAAGACTTAAACAAATTACAGCTTAAAAAGAAAGTGTTCTAATTACGACCTGATAGTAACATTCAAAATCCTAAAAGAACTACAAGGATTTCGTTTTAAAGCATTAATATTTTTATTTGATTTTCTCTTAAGACTAAAAACCCTCCCGAAACAATAAAGATTTAGCCGAATCTTAAGGATCCAAGAGATGTTTCATCTTAAAAATCGATAAGCCTTCTCTCTATACTAGTAAAATCATCTAAAAATCCAGACTCTTGACAAAGTCTAGCTTAATGGCTTACTGTACAAAATAAAAATAATTTTCCGACATTGATAATTAATATCCTCAATTTTCAACTGAAATTGCAAGAACTATCAGCACAAACTTTTGTCCAAGGGAGTGAACTAAACCCCATACTTTACTTAATCTGCACATCAAATATTCCAACTACTAGACAAACAATATCTATGTTGTGACCACAGTTTCCACATCAATTAGTAAATAGCGTTTCATCCCTTTCAACTAAACCTAGACAAAATACAAACACTACTAATTAAGGCCAACGAAGCCAAGTCAGTCCATTTGATATTCACATTGCGTAAGGAGGGCTGCCCTCCAGATATATTTAACAATAAACAATTTCCACAAGACAACAGCGTTAAATATTTGGACATTTACTTTAACTGTAGATTAATCTGGTGTATACATAACTGAAAGAAACAAGTCAAAGTCATGTTTGAAACTAAAAAAAATATATTGGCTCTTAGAGGGAACTTTTAAACATTCATTAAGTTACTGTCATACAAAACTGCTCTGCAGCCCATATGAACGTACAGAATTCAATTATGGGGATCGACCAGTAACTCAAATCTGGAGATACTCCAAAGATTACAAAACAAGATAATCTGGAACATTGTCAATGCACCTAGATTCGTATCAAACTGAGTTGTATAAGAGAACATTTTTGTTCCATCAATAAAAAGAGAAATAACATTAGTTTTGAGCTTTAGCTCAAATAACGAATTAATATCGGTTAGTAGGGTGCTCTTATTGAAGAACTCTCTTACCTGTTGCCATTATTCTAATCATACGTGTATAATTTACTAAATTTTATTTTACGACATATTATAAATATTCACTAATGTTTATAAAAAAAAAGAATGGCCAACGATTTCTTTTATTACCCAAGTAAATAAATTAGTTAACAGTTTGCTTAAATTAAATCAAAATAAAAAACTTAAATTTAAATTACTAAGTATAAAAAAACAAAGCTCTATGTTTTGTTACTTTATGGCGTACGATCCTCGGTGCCAAATGGCTGTCTTATAATCAAAATATAACCGGATCAATATGTGCAATTTATTAAACTTAGCGAAATTCTCGGATCTATTTGTGGATCGCATTGTAACTGGCAACGAAACGTGAATGTTATATGTTAATATAATACAATATAATAGGTAAATGAAGAGCAGAGAGCGTAACAGACACATTTTTCTGGATTATTACCTGATTACCCAAAAATATTCTTTTGTCTATTTGGTGAACTGTGAGACAGTGAAAGGGCAGACTATAAAAGTATCGTTGTAAATATTATTAGCATCAAGAAATTATTTAAAATTTTATCGCTTTAGTTGAGACTGGAAAACTGTGGTAATGTTATCCCATCATAGCAAATCCTTGCAATAATTGCATAAAAAATCTCCTTCGCCAAACATATAACCCAGATATCATTCCTTCCGCTTGTCACCTTTACAAATCATTTATGTAAGTACTTACTAATCTAACTTGCAAGTTTGAAAAAGGAGCATAACAGAATTTGTCCCTAGAAACCAAGACTTCTATTGTAACATATTGCAACAGCATATTTTCCATCTGGTTTGAATATAGTAATAAAGATGACCAGCACTCTAATACAATAAAATTTCAAAAAGACAGTACTCATCATTTATGTCTCAATAATTAAATAACAACTCTACAACTTAATTATATATTTAAACTAACAAGCCATATTAAAATATGGTTAATATATAGTAGTTAAAAAATGTGTAACTAGTACTAACTTAATAACAGTGTACTGTTGTTTACTAATTATGTGTGATTAGATAAATAAAAACAAAGAATAAAAATATCTTAAAATGCAATGTATTTAGTTCGTCTTCTTATATTTCGAATATCAATTATCGTGCTAAAATAATGATTTATAAAATGTATTTTTACCAATTCAGGGGTTAAGGGGGTTATATTTAGGATCAAATATTAAAGATTAGTGAGCAGTATTGTAGTTAAGAGAGCACTAACGTCAAGCACTCAGTCATGAAATAGTACAGTGTAGGGTTCATAACACAATAAATAGTTGCGAGTTCGAGACCGCTTGCAATATTAATTTTTATTATTTATTTTTGTTTCCAATTCTTTTTGAACATAATTTATTGACATATTTTTAAATTTTGTAAACAAAAGTACAAATGAATACCTTTAATATTTTTAATGTCATTAAAGTGTTAAAGTTTAAAAAAAACATGTCATTGAAGAAACAATGCGTAATTAAGAAAAAATTATTTTTAAACTACCTTTTGGAAATTATTAAAAATTATAGAAATTCAATCAATAATAACCTTGAGGAATGTCAATTAATAAATGTTGAAGAACCAGAATCATCTGAAAACTGCGAAGAAAGTAAAACAACCTACTTGATTCTGACAGTAGTCTAATTTCTTTGACCTTTCAAAACTTTAAACTTACAAAAGATACAAAAATAGTGGAATATAAGAATAAACATCGAAATAATTTATTGTCAACTGTAACAAAAAACGTTTGGAGTAGACTGGGAAATTGGAACCAAACTCCAGGATGAAGGAGTATTTTAAAAATGATGGAAATTGTGAACAACATTTGGAATATTTAAACAAATATGTCCTGGGTAAATGTTAAAAAGCCAGAGAACGATTTCTTTCTTTCTCTGGTATCCTTACGGGTGTTGAATAGAACTATTTCTTCCAATTCATATAATTGATTTGAAGCTATGGGGAAAATATTCGATCAAGAATAATTTCAATCAACTAAAGTAAATGATTTTTAGATTTATAAATTTAAAAAAGATAACAAAATTGAATCGCGAAAAGCTATAAAAATAGTCAGTATTAAAAAAGTTAAAGATCGAGAAAATATTTTGAAGAGCCTAAAATTTCAAATGAAATTAGAAATATTGTGAACAGCCCTGAAACGCATACATGATTGATTCTGCCAACAATCATTAATCTTTACTTTTTTAGTCAAATTTATAATACAGATCAAAGTGGATGTAATTATGAACGTAAATCTATCCGGACACTTTCAAATATTGGTGAAACAACAATTCTTACACTTAAAGCACTTTTTGTTTGCTCATATTCTTATACAATGCCTATAATTAAAAGAGCTGATAAGTTTTTTTAAAAATGTTAATTTCAATCAAAAAAATAATGAAAAATATGACCCATTGTTGAGAAAAATATGATGAATTTTGAAAATACCTATACATGCAGTTCATCACGACAATTAACTAAATCTCACATGAAATGGTTGCAAGTAAATTTAATTTGACTGCTTACAGAATTAACCAGGTGTGAAAATGCATTTTCTCCATTCATTCAAGAAAAATGTTAATTGATATTGGTTTCATATCCTAGACAAAATGATAACATTTATAACTGTAATAATTTGAAAGGGTTAACAATTTCACCAACATCATATATACAACAATTGAATAAAGGTATTTTTGGATATTTTCAAGTGTGCCAGCGTGGTCCCGTGGTTCAGGGACGGGCTGCGATGCTGACGGTCCCGGGTTCAATTACCTGGTGGGTGGCCTGCTCAGTCACTAAAAATAATTGAGTACCTGCGTTCATTCGAACAAGGGGTAATAATGGCGGTCGTCTTAGGCGCGGTGCTTGCCACATCGCCCCGCATCAGAGATGGTGCGCGACGACCGGTCAGAAAGAGCGAACATATGAGAGCCTTAACCTCTCAGTTCGCAGGCCGTGCTCCCACGCGGGGCGTAGAACCTTACCATTATTATTACCATTATTAAGTCATTTTCAAAAGAATTTAAAAGATAGGAGTTTAAAATTTAATAAATTTAATTTTTTTATACATTTCTTTAGAAGTTCAAAAATAGGTTTAAAAGATAATTAAAAAAATATGAAACTTTAAGCAATTTATAAAATCTTATTTGATTTAGAAAATTTTTGTGACATTTATAATTCTTTATCTTTTATTTATCGTAGTTATTGTAAAAAATATTTGTCTTAATAATTTTTTTATTAAATATCATTACCATTAATTTTATTTGTTAATTATTAAATAAAAATGAAGTAAAAATAACAAATTTATTAAATTATAAGCCTTTCTTAAACGCAACACTGCTTACTAATTTTCAATATTTGACCTCAGTTTTAACCTCCGTGTTGACAAAAAACGTTTTCACAAATGATTTATTTTAGCATAATAATTAATTTTTGAAACTGTTTGCAATAAAAGAAGAAGAACTGAATACATTGCAACGTCAGACTAATTACGTATAAAATGAAGCAACCAACAAACTTACCACAGATTAAGCGGTGGAGCATAACAAAATTGTAACCAGAGCTTGTGATCAAAAGTAAGGCAAAAGTTAAAAAAAGAATAAATTTTGATTGGGAACAAAGATAAACTACAAAGAACTACAAAATGGTTCACATTGTTCTTTTTTCAAAATAAAAAAATAGTAGCAAAAACCTAATAATTAAAGCACAACTTCTCCATCTAGAGCTGCAATGAAATCGATATATAAATCATACTAACCTTTAACTTAACGCACGATTCGTTAAAAAGATCTCCCCCTTTTAAATTGACCTCAATGTTTTGTTAAATGGCTTTCGAGTCGTACATCCATTTTAGTGCCCATTATGGCGTGGAGTGGTACATACCGTGCGTTTGTGTTAGAGATTTATTTTAAAAATGGCGACGGTGATTGTGACGCGGCGGCTATTTCGTAGGCATTTTTGGTGTAAGTCGTTACGGAAGAGTTCCGACCAAGAAAACTATGATGTGGGTACACAATTTCTGACAGACTGGTTCAGCATTCAAACGAAAACCACCTGGTAGGCCTCGTAGCGTTGGAACATCCGAGAATATCGCAGTAATTTGTAGGCTGCTGTCACATCGCCACGACGTTCTGCCGTTCTAAACTGATGGTAGTCCAAGAACTTAAAAAATGTTACTGGTACGCCGTATGGGCTGATTGCGAGAACATGTTGGCAAATGTTCCAGCTGATGATGTTGCGCTCATTTCCATTAATCAGACTGCGTGAATTAGCAGAAAATTTTCGGTAGCGAGTCCTAATATCCTCGACAACTCCATGAGCAACCTCTCAGTCAGAGAATAATCACTTACTGTGCTGTTGCTAAATTGGGCATCATAGGGTTGTATTTCTATGAAATCTACCTGCTATATGTTGTGATTTTATGCCATTTCCTGGAGGTCATGCATCACTATGGTTCCATCAAGATAGTGCTAGTTCACACATGGCGAAAATTTCTCTAAAATATCTGGGACAAAGTTTCCAGTCTCATTTTATGATGCTATTCTATGGACGATTAGGTTACCAGACTTATTCCTTAAATCGAATCTTTCAATAGGTGCCACGGACTATTAAAGAATTAACCATCAGAAAGCAATGCTAAACTTTAAAGTGAGACTGCCCGCGCGGACAAACAACCGGACGATATTGTCTGATGACTAAATTGTTCTGTGTAATGGTACAATAAATCATCGAACAGAATCTATGTTATTCTTCTTATTGCTGTTTCGAAAAGAGAAGATAATTATGCAGTTTGAATAACAAATAAAAAAAACAAAATAAATAAATTTAAAGATAAATATGAATATTATTTGCATATAATCCAAGTTAAAATGAAATTGATCTGTCGCATAACTGACGGAATCGGAGCAATAAACATTAAGATTAAGATATTAAACAATAATTAAATATATTGCTACAATATTTTAAACATTTCCGGGTTGTACTAAATAAAAAATACGTGTGAACATGGTTGACACCAATCGTTGCAACAATTTTTCAAATTTCAAAAATTCAATATTTGCGTTTTTTGCACAGCCAATTAATTTATTTTCTCGTGAAATCTTTTAAGCCGACTTTTATGAAAGTGACGCGATTTTTTAAATTTAATATCCTGCAGTTATGACACAGCTAAATGCTAATCACATGCTAGGCGCGCCTCATATAAAAATGTAAATTTTTAGCAGTTTAACTCTTTACGATTTCTTGCTTGTAACTTCGTCAGTAAATAAACATTTTTATGAAGTTTTTTAGTTTATAGATTCCTCTCTTTATAAAAGTTTGAAAAATTTCTAAAATTTTATGAAAGCAATTATGTAACATTCAAGTGTCAACGCTGATGGAAGTTTTCTGAAAATTACAGCAACAGTGATTTTTAATTGATTTTTTCTAGTTTTTAAAATAATTTTTCTTAGATATCCTTGTAACTGTATATGTCTTCTTTGTAGTTAAGGAAAAGCGTAAAACTCCATAAAATTTAAGTATGAACATTAGAAACCATAATCTTGGACAGCCTTTGCATAATATGTTTACATAAAACTATGTGAAGTTGGTTTGTTTTTGCAGAAAAATCAGTGCCTTACCGAACATTCGCTAGTGTGTGTCTTCTGTTCTTAAGGTATCTGTTGTGATATCGCTGCAGGTCCCCAATGGAACCCTGCTCGGCCTGCATCTTGATGCCTCCGGTGGGCCCCGCAGAGGAGGCCTCGCTGGAGGTGGTGCTGACGGCAGACCGGGTGCGCTGCGCCTTGCGGGCAGCCTTTACTGAAAGGGTTGGCGACGGAGATTGCACATTGCGCCTCTTCTTGTAGCTAACGCGCGCGCCTAGCGGCTGGAGGGTCGTGGGCTCGTCGTCTTCAAGGCAGGCGTCCTCCTGCTGCAGCTCGGCCGAGTCCTCCTCGGCGATGTCCTGCAGGTGCGGCGAGGGCTGCCGGGCGCGCGGAGGGCTTTCTTCCGGTGTCGGGACTGGCGGGGATGCCGGGGGGGCCGCCTTGCCTTCGGCCGGGCCGCACCAAGGCAAACAGCACTTCCAAACCCCCACCAGTGTGACGTCTTGCGAGCCCCCCTCAGAAAAAGAACATCACTTGTTGCCACTGCTTTGGGGGTAGCACTAAGAGGATCCGGAGCAAAGCATCTCGCGCAAGTTGCAACTAGTCATTCAGTCACTCGTTCAGTTCGTCGATTGTCACTTATTGATCGATTGTCAGAAGCACGTGGAGGCTTCCAGCGGAAGCATTCCTGCGAGCGCCACGGAAGCCGCGGAGCAGCAGCTGCCGCTCCACGTGAGGATCGGGGACGGGACTCGGGTTCGGGGATGGAGTCGCCGGATCCCGGCGGATCACAGCATATTGGGCGGGCGCCGCTGCGGAGGAGTTATTTCCATCGCGCCGCAGGGGTCGACGTCGTCGCCGTCGCGCGGAGCCGCCGCCGAGCCGGCCACATCGATTTGATCGGCCGATGTCGCACCGCGCTCGCAACGCACAAGGTCGTGTAATAGCGCCCAATCAACGTTATTTATATTCCGCGGCGTATTTCCGCCGAGTTTTATTCTTGCGCGTCACTCTCAATGATGCACCAATTTAAACAAATGGCGCTGCTCCGGCGGCGCTTTGTGATATCGCATGAGAAAGCTCGGGCACGGAACTCGGGGCGCGATGACGGCGAGGGCGCTGACGCGGCCACGTTCCCGTTCCGCGGGCCCAAATGACCAATTCCGGACAAGTTACTGTCGTCCAATAACGCGGCTGAAGATAACAACAAATTGTTCACAATTTACGACGGCGAAAGCGAAGTGCGAGTGGCTGGTTTTGCGACGATTACGAGGAGAGAGGCATGCACACAGTTTACGCTTCAGCGGCGACCGAAGCCATGAAAAAATGCTTTACGGCGCTGTTTACGCGAGTCCCCCTAAATAAAAAATTCCTGATGTTAGGAGTTCGGGGCAGCCTTGGAGCGTGTGGAGGTTATATCGCGTCCGGCCGTGCGAACGGCAGAACGCCGAAAACCAAAATAAAACACCAAACACAAATCGAACGGTGGACGTCGGCTCTGACGCGATTCACATTATAATAAATTTAAAGTCCAGCGCGATTGCGAATCGAAAACATTCTAAATATAACGGCAGGACAACAGGCAGCAGCAGCAGCGCACGCCAACCTGCAGAGCTGGGTTGGTACTGAGCGCCGCCGCCGGTGGTGGTGGCGCTGCGCCCCGCCACCAGGACGAAGGAGTTTCGAGAGTTTGGCCGCTCTCGCTACCCCTAATCAATCTTCGGCATCGAATTATATAACACGTGGAAGGAGGCGGCTGTAGCGGCCACCTGCCGGCGACGTCGAGGTCGCGAACGTTCCGAACCTTGGTGCGGCCTCGAATGTCGCAGCTTTTTGTGGGAACTACCGACACGATAGGTCGTGATGTCTTGAAATACCACTATTTGAACTTTCGTAGTAAAATCAATTTTATAATTAAAAACGCAGCATTAATATATAAATATTCATTCTTTTTTCCTAACTTTTGATTTATTTTAATTGAATTTACAATCTTTTACACGATGAAGTTTACAAACAGCGACTAATCCTTTCAGGCAGAAAAACATTCCAGTTGAGTGTGCCTGGAACTGTGCGTCAGAAAACAGGATTATGTGCAACAACCGTACACCAATTAAGAGCGAACAAACACGAATTGTATTAAATCTGTTTGACCTTGTACTTTTCTGGTCAGTAGAATTTCCTACTTAGCATTGTTATAAAACTGCAATGTAAACATGTGGTTAAACACTTGTTTTTTGCATTATATCGCCACTTGCAGGTAATAAAACTAACGTAAATATTAAACTAAATATTGATTTCGTTTGCAGTTCTACTTAAGCGTGTACTAAAAACGCGATCAATTAAACAATTACAATTGTGCTAAACGAACAAAAAATAAATAAAAAACGTTTATAGACCAATGAACAATTATCTGAAATATAGAAGAACGGCCAACATGATTCCGCCGGGAAAAATAAATTCTTCCCATTTCATGATTTAGAAAATTAATTCCTGCCTAATTGATTACATTGAGTACCATTTATGTAGTAAATTGCAAATTTGTGTAAAACTCGAAATAGCTCCATTATTACCGCTTTGTGTTAGCTAAAGATAAGATTATATTTATAATATTTAGAGTAACAATATATGACAAGGACTTTTTATTTTATTGGCTTATTTATGCAAGTATTTGAATATACAAGGTATGTCCGAAAAGTAATAAAGTTGATTTTCTTGGTCCAAGCAGAAAAGTTGGAGGCTTACTCTCTGATCTTACCGATTGGGGGAGTGGGAGTGGAAAGTGTGAGATAAATGGTCAGACAGTTAGAGTATGTCTTCCTTAATGGATCCATGTTCACTGCAACCTATGACTTATTGTGATTACCCTAATTAAATAAATTCACAACCAATCTGTAATTGATGTCCCCTGAATCAGCGGATACAGGTCCTTTACAGGGTATGTCTGGAAATCTTTCGGTGTCAGGATTGGTTTCCCGAATATATGTTGCCTTTTTCTGCACAGCGCATCGCACTTGCATAGGATATGTAAGGCTGTTTCTGGTTTCTTGTTACAATGTCTGCATGCAAGATCACCATTGAATTTACCAATTTTCCAGAGGTGTTCTTTTATAGTTGCATGTCCTGTAAGAAACCCTATGGTTATCTTTAGCTGTGTCCTACTTATATTAAGGAGTTCTGCAGCTCCCTTTTGGCAAGGTCCCTTATTGAAAGTTTTGCTGAAATAATGTCCTGGTCAGTTCTTTCAGTACATTCGATGATGAGTGCGTGTCCTCTCCTTACTAAAGCTTCGGGCAGCACTTCGTGAAATTCTTAAAGCAGGTTCTGGGCCGATATAAGGCTCACTATATTCCTACCTGGCCAATTCATCGGCTTTCTCATTGCCGTAGATACGCAATGCCCAGGTGTCCATAAGTTTTACTGCGTTATGTTCTGCCAGTGCATTGAGTTCGTCAGACACAGCTTATTTTCATTTAAGTATTTTCATATTGCGGATTGCTAGCAAAGATCGTCGGTCAACAATACACAATGAAATTTTGCATTAAACTGTAATAGGTACCTTTGGTACTATAAAGAAAGCTTTAGATAAAGATGTCTCATCAAAAGCTCAAATGTTTAAGTAATGCAAGGTGAGGAAGACCAGAGAACATCGGAGATAAAAAGAAACTCGCAAGGCGCTTATCAAGGTCTCAGATTTTGGGCAACGTTACTCAGATAAAAGCGGTTATGAACTCCGACCGACCAAAATGTTAGATCGATAGTAAATGAAGTAAAAGTTTCAAAATTTATTTCACATGAAATTGTCAGGACTGAATTGAAGATACAGAAAGTTTGGTCTAAATTAGATCTAAGGTATTGACCGACGAATAAAAGGTAAACCGTGTGTTGGTTTCTTGTAACTAAAATCCGGCTTGAAGGATATATATTTTAGGATTGCTAAAATGCGTAGTCTGGTGTGAAAGCAATTACAATTAATGACTTTTAGACCACCTACAACAGGTGGCAGAACCGCTAGCAATGGTGCATTAATGCTCACGGGTGTTATTTTAAAGAATATTTACTATACAGGGTCGTAGAGACAAATCCTGATTTTTTAAAGGTTGTGTTGCGAAAAAGCCATAACATCTTTTTATGCACATAGGCAATTTCTTATTCAGCTTTACCTAATCACCAAACTAAGATTGTAGCGCCGACAGAAATTATTGGGTTATTTAACTATATAAAAAAACACATGTTCACAAGGTAGCAAAAAATGCAGAAAATCTCACCATCAACTTCAAACAGGGCAAGCTAGCTTATCCCAAGAAAAGTAATCCTGGGCTGAGCATGACTGACCTGGGGAAATACCTCCACTACAAGTCTTTCGTCCTGAAGAACCACCAACTGTTGATTAAAGAAAAACAAGATAAACATAAAGCTAAAGGTCCAAACACTGCTGAAGAACATCAAGCAGGATAGCGCTGGCTTCTTGAGATTATTTTCGGGTGAAAGGAATTTTATTCAGTACAAGAAGATGAATTTGCAAAATGACCGTGGCAACCGCCAAGATGTCTCTGAAGTGCCTACTGTCATATATACAAAGTTTCTCACCTATGTGATTGTGATAAGACTTGTGAGCAGCAAAGAGTGTCATGACACCCGACTTTTTGCGGAAAGCCCGAAGGTGACCACTGACAGTTATATTAACGTGCTAAAGACAATTATCAAATTATAAATAGATGGGAGGGAGTATGTGTTCCAGCAAGACTCCACTCCAGCCCACAAGGTAAGAAAGACACAGGCTTATCTATACAACAATTGGTGTTGCCGCTGGTTTCCCGACTCTCCATCCCACTGTAATTTTCTTAACTACTACGTGTCTTCGAGGCGAAGGTCAATGAAATGTATTACCACATTAAAAATACATTAAGGGTCTCCATCATAGAAATAGTGACACGTATGGACAAGAAGGGAGTTATGTTGGCCTACAGCAAATTTATACCCCAGTTCAAAGAGGTCGCGGCTGCTGATTGACTCTACATTAAATAATATGGTTCTCAATGCTATTTACTCTAATTGTGCTAAATTATATATAAATAATTTTTATGTATTTTAGTGGTATTTGCATTATTTAATTATTTTCTAGATTTACGCTGACTTATATAAAGATATCCTCACTTTTTTTTTAATTCATTAGCTATTTGCAATCTATAAAGACTTACAATAAGCAAATTTAATGTGTGAATTGTGGGTTGAGTAGTATGCATGGGAGTTAGGGTCCAGTGACCTTAACTCAGTGTTATCTTAAAATATAGTTGTTACTTATATTTATAATAATAATAAAATATTAACTACAACTAAAGTCTATTTGGCAGGTCAAGGGGATTTAATCTGTTTAGTCTTTGAATGTTGTCACTATTGTCCAAAAGGTTGATCACTAAGACGTTGCTATGATGTTCTAGTTTATTTAGATATTTTGCACTAAACTTTCTGATAGTTTCCTTAACTGTGTCCACTTTCACATCACTCATTATGTCAGTATTCCTCACAAGATACGGAGCATCGCACATAGCACGTAGGACTTTTGACTGATATCTTTCGATAATTCGGATGTTAGTGTTGGCTGTAGTTCCCCATAGTTGGACACCATAATATCTTCACTTAAACACAATTTTTGAAATCAGAGCCATTACTATTAGTTTAGATAATAAGAAAAATCCGTTTTTATATACTAAGTGTTACGCAATACATACGGGTTTTTTCCTAGTAAGAAAATTATACCTGCGACTCGAGGCAAATTCTCATAAAACAGTCACATCATATAATACTTCTGCATCACCTAGAACAGCATATAAACATATTAACACACAATAATGTACTTAATGAAATATAAACCGTTTTCAGCACTCATTGTAAATATAGAACACCTTCCCAAAAGATTTGTCTATTTTATGTAAGATTGTCTAAAACACAATATAAAAACAAATCGTCATCTACTTCGCTGAAATCGTTCTCGAATATCTTGCTTAATTAGAATTCTTTTTAACTCTCTTAACTATATTACCTTCTCAGGTCAGATGTTTGGGATTTTTACGAAGAAATAATTTCACTTAAGCAACAAACTACCTGTTAATAAAAGCAACTTTAAAACCCCTTAAATAAATTTTACAAAAAAACAAAAAGCTATGTGCCTGAAAAACATTCAACAAGAGAGCGTCTTATATTTTTGATGAAAATTTGTTCAATTACAAAATAATGCAAAGAACAAAATCAATAATATCACTCTTTTCTAAGATAAAACTATTAAATTACAAATAGAAAATAACATAGAATTACACAAAATATTTAATAGCATTAGTCAAATCGAATTGAAGGATATTAAGAATCAAATCTTTCTAAGTTTGGTAAATTTGCTAATAAATTTGCTTTGATTGCATATGTGGTGTCTGTCCAGATACTTTTGCTGAATCGTTGCATTTTTGTTTCTTATGGTCGACATAAGAATATTTTGCTGAATTGGCAAATTTGTGACAGTAATTATTCGTAAAAATCTTGCCTTGAAACTTTCGTAGCATCTACAAATTTGCATTGTTTCCTATAAATGAATATCATAGGTCTATATTATCTTATTTATCTATGTACAAAATATTTCAGAAATATATCAAAAAATATATATGCTGACGATATAGGGCTCATAGAAATAGAAAGACCAAAGTGCAGAATCTGATAAATATATGGATAGAAGAAATAGAAAAATTGAAAATGGAGGTAATGTAAAGAAAAGCAAAAACATACATAAAATAATGTATAAGAATGGTGAAATTACAATGCAATTATTTAGGAACTGTAATAGAAAATAATGGTAGAATAGATCTTGAAATAGTCAATAGAACCAGGAAAACAAATAATATATATTACTTACTGAATATTCAGGTAAAGAGAAATATGAAAAAAATAAAACTAAAAATATACAATACAATGGTAAAACCAAAGATCCTGTTTGGAAGCGAAACATGGACAATGTACCAAAAACACAAGCCAAAACTGATTGTGGCTGAAATAAAATACTTTTGGAAGATAGCAGGGAAGACCAAGCTAGAACTAGAACTAAAAAGTATAATACAAAAAGTTTAAAAAAACAAATAGAATGGTACGGACATGTACAAGATTGGACAGCAACAGGCTACCAAAAAGATACTGAAAATAACAACAATGAAGAAACGAAAAAGGGGAAGATCAAGGCTAACGTGGATGAAAAATGGCGTTAGACAGGAAAAATGGGAAGAATGGGTCAAGAAGGCGAAACCTACAAATATCCTATACGTGAGGGTACAAAAGTGATATACATGGCTTGTTACATAAACACCAAATCACATAATCACATAAATCACCAAAGGTGTTGCCTTAATTTTGGCACTAGTTATAGTCTCCTGCTCCAAGTGCGTGTTTTCTTAGTAAGTTGCTTTCTTAAATTTTTAATAAGATGTTTTAGGAAACAGTATAAAGCTGCAATAGTTGTACCTCAATTAATCTTCTGCGACAACATCGCATGTTTGTGGTCATACCAATGATTTGCATATTACAGTAGCCAGTATCATTATTTCTGTGTTACTATCAGCTGTCTATAAATCCAATTTGTGGAATAGAGTGTTTATGCAATTTTGTGTTTATATATCAGCATAATACAAACAATTATTTATCATATTTTATATTTTTAGCTGTCCAGTGCCACACCATTGACATTTTATAATGTAATATTTAGTAATTTGATCATTATGACAATTTAAAGATTGCTCTTATTTTGTTGTGTATTGTTGATTTTTTTGTTTATTTATTACGATTGGTAACTATTATCGCTAGCCTTTTCAGCAGAAAATATACATGGTTGTATTAGTAACGAATTTTATCTAGGCTTTCACTTCTGAATTGTTTAGCTTTTTGTCTTGCTTGCAATACAAAGATTAAAATTCAATATTTTTATTGTTCAATAGCCTTTTAACGGAGTTCAGTTGATTTTAGGTTTGAATGTTTATTATTAATGTACTAAATTACTAGTCCTTGGCTTGTATATCTAACATCTCTGTTGCAGGCTTTAGGTTGTAAAAATTACAAACAAAGGTAGATGGTGATTTCATTGCTTGCAATACTCACTTAACTTTTTGGTCGCCTTCATTGTTTGACGGCACCGCAGATTTTTTTTATTATTTGTAGAGTACTTTGCTGATATTTTCTTAATTTTTTCGGTTTTTTATTCATAATTAGCCCATTTTATGGTTGCGCGTTATGTATTTGCTACTTCTGTTCCCCATTTATGTACATCAAATCATTCTGCCTTGCTGGGTCGAAAATTGTGACAAATTTTGCACAAGATGTGATTTTCGCATCTGAAACAAAGAATATCGACGTGGAGGCTATGTTGACATAGAAGGTGGTTGTTAGTATTATACTTTCTTGCTGAAACATTCACTTGCTATGGACTTACGTAATCGTGACCCAACTGTCGGTATGATGTGCTAACATTTCGTACGTTGTAAATGAGTACCCATTTTGTAAGTTTGGAGAAAGCTTCTTTGTTAATTGTAATACAGAGGTACAATACTATAGCAACACTAGATTTAATTTAACAATTACAATAAGCTTCATACCACCACTTCATACACAGGTTACCCCTATTAAAGAGTTATTTTGTTTTGTTTTCGCTATCTAGCAATGATCATTTAGCTAATTATTCACATGTAATGTAAGATTACACAAGAGTAACAAATATGACCGCTCTTATTCAAGTTGCCGCAGGTTCAACTAACAAAACATGTTTGCTCCGTTTGGTTATAGAAATCTATCTAACATATTAATATATATTAATACAATTTAAGTAAAAATGTCGTTAACTGTATGTAGATGTTATAATTTCTGCAACCAGATCTTGGTAGTAAAAACAATGAGGAGGCCGTTTTATTTAACAAATAGGTGAAATAGTTCTTATGTAGTACTGTACTGTAAGATATTAGCAGATTATTGATAATTATTATTTGTTTCGATCTAACAGAAGGACGTACCCTCCTACAGTTAAAGAAAAAGTGGTAGTTTTATAACTTAATATAGAGGATATTAAAACCATATAAAAAGCAGACAATTTTACTTTATAAAATATATTATTTCTTAATGCCTTGTAATATGAATGAAAGGAAACTAATATAATTGTATTAAAAAAATATTACGAAAATCATGAATATTTTCTTTCAACATAACGGAATATCTAAATAAGCATGGATGTCCTCCGATGTACGAAGGGCTAGCCACAAATATATTATGTGTTACTGGACCGTAAATTTATAAAAAAACCTTAAAGTTAATGCCAGTTACAAAGAGTGAAATAGTACCTCAAATCATTTTTTGGTAAAAGTAAAGATGCATCAGGAACTTTCAATAGATAATAAACAGAAAAGTAATAAAACCAAAAGATATAACGTTAATATATTATATGAAACTAAAGATACTTTTAGAGATTTTCTAGAAAATAAACTTCTAATGTTGATAAATACAAAATTGCGGAAGGTAAGTAGAAATAATTAGAACATTTATAAAAAATTGTAGATCAAATACTAAGAAATGGTAATAGAAGTAAACGAAACAACTCGCTTAATGATAATTGTAAAAATACTTTAGGAAAGTGCAAAAATCTAAAATAAACAAAGCAAAATAAGAAGCAGTAAAAATAAGGAAAGGTATAAAAAATGTTGAAAGGGTGGAAAGAATAGATAAAGGAAAAACTTGTTTATGGAGCATAACCAAAGTAAGTAGATTATTATCATAGCGCTGAAAGGGTTTTATTAAGAGGTAAACAAAGATAGATATCTTATAGGCAAAAATATGGGAGAGATATTTTGAAAAGGAACTAAATGTAGAAAAATGATCAAAAATACAATAATATATAGGAGAAAAAACAATCGGAATGCAATCGGAATTGCAAATGAAATAAATATCCAAAAAAGCAGCAAATCACTCGCGGGAAATGATATTGCAACAAAGGTGTTAGAAGAAGTGTAGAATAAGACGAGTAAAGACTAAAAGGAGAAATTGTGGTATTTATGTATATGAAAATTGTGGTTTAATTTTTTGTTCAGTGGCCCTAGTAAATTTGATGGTATGGATTTAGATTAAGAGGAAAAGAAATTCGGGAAACATATCTTGTCTATAGGCCAAATAACCAAAGTAACCAATAGCTTGTTGTATCGAATAGTTAGGTAGCACACATGTACGCATACACAAACGCGCGCACGCACATACATTCGATTTAATAATGGCTATTATTTTAGCATTTTTTAAACTAATTTATAATTTTTTCTTTTTTCTTGTAAAGTGTAAGTATATGAAAATATTAAATTATCTAATTTTCGTTTGTTATACTAGAAAAAATTGTTTCTAGTAGTTCTCTCTATAATGAATAAATTGCTGCAAATGATGTTACAAGCATTTAACTTATTCAAAAATTAGTGAAGAAGTTTGATGGAACTGGTTCGATATTGAGCAAACCATAATCGGGCCGATCATGAAAGTCACAAAGCAATTGCAAATGAAGAGGGAGTTAGAGTATTAAATTGCAAAACTATTAATTTGCTAATTCATAAAAGATTAAATATCCTAACTGTATCAAAAAGTTTCTTATAAGATGTTCTTCATAGAGATTCACGTTTTGTACTTCTACAAAATATCGTTAAACATTACTCATGCTACTCCCAAACTTTACTTTGTCAATGAAATGTTTATCACATTTGCAACTTTTCAATGTCAACAAGCAGAAGTATCGTTAATTGAGCGGAACAAATTCCAAAAAGCAAGCATTAATAGCTTTTATACTCTCTGAAAGTGATGTCGATGCACAATATAATTAGTTCATACTCTTTTGAGAACATTAGAGAATGAGTGGTAACTGTAAAGTCGAAAGACTACGTAGTGACGATCAAAGGCTTTTTACTTTGCAAGAGTTTGGTAGTTATAACGAGTGAATGGGGTTTCATCAGGATGGAGCGACGTCTGAGCATTTTCCGGAAAATATATAGAAGAAAAGTGATTCAATGGTTTTTTTATCGAAGGTTCGTAACAGCAGAATGTCAAACAATAATACCATCCCTATCGAAGCGCTAATAGAAGATATCTGTCAAAAAATTGCATGCCAAATTTTTGCTTGTTACAATAACAAACATCGTATTGTACTATCAATAGTTTAATAGTAATAATGTTGGATTTAACTGTGCACGTAAAGAACCAAAATCAATTTTTGTGTCATTTTGTTTGCACTACATACAAATAACAGTAAAATAGACACAAATAAAATAAACTAAATAAATGCACAAAAAATAATCTGTAAAGCATAATCTTGTTTGAATTAGCTACTTTGACTTTCATGTTTGGCTACTAATCTGATGCAAAATATTCAATTCGTCAATGAACTGTGGTGCCTGTTGTTTTCGTGTGATAATAGTATCATTAACTCTAAAAGTTTGTTAAAGACGTCAGTAATTGACTTGGCACGGACCTCGCGCTCGATGCGCTCGGTCTTGGCAGTCAACTCGGATAGAAAGGCGCACTAGTAAACTTCAAGGTCAAATAAACCAACCGTAGTTATTTTCAAGGATGGTTAGTTTGCTATATTAACAACTACTACTATCTTGCATCTCTGGTGTCTTTTTCAAAATTATCTTAAACTGCACTCTATTTACTAAAATTGGAGCATTAAAAATGCAAATTAACAGCTGAAAATTTGTAGATTTGTATAATAGTATAAGACAAATTATAAAATATTTATCTCAACACATTTACATTTATTCGATAAGATATGGTTTCATTTTAGATTCTTGTGGCTTCCTCCATGCGAACGATGTCTTGATGGAATAAAGTTCATTCATTATTAACACGCTTCATAATTTAGACAGATCACTTGAAAGTTGCACGGGCTACATGACCGTGTTGCCTTTAATTCGGACTAAAGGTGATCTGCTATCATAACTGGTAGATTGCCATACCAGAATACTCATAGTTGGCGTTTTGTGCCTCGTATTATTGTAATATTCTTGCTCCCCCCTTAATTCTTCGCATTTACAATGCATTAATATTCGACCATCGTTTCGGTTTATGCCACTCTTGTATTTCATAGGCGCCTTTCTGGTATCCATTATAACCTTCATTACTGCTACAAGAAGTCAATGATACTCGCAAAAAAGGATGTCTTGTTGTTAGTTCCACTGAAAATAATTGACGGGGCACAGAAGAGGTAGACAATCGATACTATGTAATAGTCTAACATTGTTTCGCTAGGTTACCTGAAATTTTAGACAGAAAAGATATGGTACTCAAAATATAATCGTTTTATAATAATAGTACGCTTAGTTTATTATAAAACAATTTGTTTTTTAATTGTGCTGCAATTTCACTAAAAAGTAGTGCATCTACCAAACAAATAATTAATAAAAAAACGCAAATATATATTGCTTGTTAGTGAACAAGCAATATAGTATATATCTTCTCTTTTAAGATACTCAACTTCGCAGTTTTACTAACTGTGTTAAGATTTATTAGAAATTCGTGGAGTATCGATGTATTTTCATACTTTCTATCTCAGAACACAACGTGCGAGAAAATGCCATACGCATTTTTCTGAAACACTTAACAAAGCCGTTTTAAAAATTGCTCGGGCGAAAGCATCTTACTACAATAGGGCGGAAAAGTTCAATAAAAGTCAGCGGAAAAAATCATAAGCATTAGTGAGCAAGCCGCGCCTGTCACGTTAAAAATGGGAGACTATAAAGCGGTACTATTTTATGTGTCCTATAAAGCACTTCACCTCTGTAACACGTGGAGCAAATAGAAATCAAAACATGAAAGCTGCGGCTGTATAAAACACAGTTGTTTGGTTTACAGCTTAAAGTACATTGTAAAACTATCTCTCTGAATAACTTTTCCGGAAAATAAGTTTCTCAATATGCTCGTGCAGAAATGTACAGACATTGTGTTTATCTCGAAATTTTGTAAGAAGCAAGAGAAACTTTGTTGAATTCGGAGAATTAATATCTCAAATGACAATCTAAAAATGTAAGTTGTAATGTTTTTTAATAAAGTAATCAAAAAAAATAGCTTTACCTTTTGTAATTAAGCGTAATATTTTAAATTCACATTTTTTTAGATAAGTTTAAAAAGTTTAATATTATCTGAGTTTTTTGCAGCCATCTGTATCAGACGTAATTGTTTATAAACAAAATCTACTATTAAAGTGTAAAAACTTATCGAAATTAAATATAAATACAATATATTTCTTACTTTAATGACTCTAATTTCTATTATAAAAAGAAATTTATGACTAAGAATTTAAAATGTGTATTAATTATTATTAACCTAATAATTACATATTGTTAATACATCAGTGTAACTACGTAAAAATTTACTGAAGGTAATCTTCATATATAACATTCAATCATTTTAATAATAATAAAAATAGCAGGCAGCCCTTTTGTAACCACATCGAGGTAAATGTAGACGTTATTAAACCATATTCATAGTACAAATTAGGAAGCAAAAATCTACAGGTTCGTCTAGGTAAATCCAGAATTCTTTTATATTTTATTGCAGAAAAACCGCAAGGCCATGCACAATTCCCTATTAGGTAATACAACAAGTGAGATTCATACAATCAACAATATTCGATTGTAGACAAAATAAACCGAGAATACGACCGCAGAGGTGTTATATTTGAATCCCTCTCCTCCAGAAAAATTGCCGACAGAAATTATTGAGTCGTTTTGATGCAAAAGGTTCATATTCACGACATAGCTTGGAATTATAGAATATCTGACCACTAGGAGAAAATAACTGTTAACAGGGCAAGCGATCTGATCGCTAGAGGAGTGATGAATTGGCCCACGAATTAAAAAAAAAATTGATCAGTGTTCTGGGCGGAGCACGACTGATCTGACAAACAAAATGGTCATGCTGAGATTGACGGTCAGTCTAGTAATGCACTAGGACCTGTACTGTAAGTCTTTCGTCTTAAAGCACCGCAACTGTTGACTGAGAAAAACAAGATGGACAGAAAGTCAAAATCCCATCAAGCTGAGCTTCTTTTCGAACGAAAAAAACTTCATCCACGGTAGGAAAAAACAGCCAAAATCACTATTGGATCTTCAAAGTTTTCCGCCTTTGTAATAGGTGTTGTGAGCAGTGAAGAGGCTGTCATAGCACGCAGCTTCTTCATGGAAGGTTTGATCACAGCTATATCAACATGTTGGAGACAATTTTCAAGCTCTGGATAAAAGGAGAAGCCAATGTGCGGGAGAACGTACACCAATTAGGCTTTGCTCTGATCTCCCAATTTTTGGCCACTCTTTAGTCCGACTGCAATTTCTTTGGCTATTATGTGTAAAGCATGTTTAAATCTAAGGTTAGTAAGAAGCGTTATAACATCAAGGATAGATTAAGAACCTCCATCATGAAGGCAGTGACTTATATGGACAAGGAAAAAGTTGTGTTGGTTTGTAGCAGGTTTAGATCCCGGATCTCTGATGGGGACTACATTGAATAATATTTATATAAGTGTCTTGAAAACAAATTTAATTTTTCTTGTAATTTAATTAATTTAATGTTATTTTTATTGCTCATTTGTTTTCAGATTTACTTCAACTCAACAAAAAACATTAACCGGCAATACTTTTAAACTTAAAAAATAACTTAGTTGATACAGTGTTCTTCAAGAGTATCAGATATAAATATATCAAATATAAAAGTATTGCTTATTTATTGACCTAACATTGTAAATCATGAAAACTTCAATTCAAAAATAAGGCTCTGGAACCTTCAAATCTTACAATACATCTACGTTATGCATTGATTTAAATAAGGAGGAAGACTTTTAAATAGTAGCAAAATTAAAAAAAAAATACAATTTTACCATAACCCAAATGACAAACCGTTATTTGTAATGATCAAAAATCTGCTACTTTCTTCCACACGTATAGAAATAAAAAAATTATTCGAGCACGTACAACTGATAAAAGTAACAAGTTGGAATACTAAAGATAAGAAGCCTCTACTAAAATTAGCAGCTGAACTTTCCAAAAATTAGCAAACAAACCGAATATATTCAATGAAAGTATTATATTGTTCTAAAATTGGTATAACGGCCAGAAGAAAATCAATGAACATAATACAGTGTACCAGACGATAAAGTATGGCCATACCGAAAGTTATTGTTGCTTAAAACCATTATGCGTTAAATGCACAGATGATCATCTACACACTGAATGCAAAAAGAAATCTAAAGATCCACCAAAGTGTACTAACTGCAAATAAACCACAGTGCAAACTATTGTGGGTGTATTTACCACATCAAACTGCTAAAATAACCCAACCCAAAAACTGATACATAACTAACATACAGATATTTCTAGAGGAACTCAAAGGCAGGCAAAACCTAAATAACAAAGCAACTATCTCACCGGATGCTCCAACAATTCATAATTTTTTTTAAAAAGCAAATGGTGTAAACAACCAAAGTTTCCTGTATATTGTCTTGTATATCATAAACACATCTTAATGAATCCATAAAATTTCGAATTTCCGGTTATGAGGTTTACCATAAAGATCGAAACACTAGAGCATCTACAGAGTGGCGATTATTATCAAAAAAAGTTGAACATACCTAACCTTCTAATAATTCTCAATAAATATATTGAATTCATATCAATAAAGATTTAACATAATGATCTGAGCAGTGTAATAACAACTAGTGCCTATAGGCAGCCAAACATGACGAAGATATTAAAAGAAACTTGGATTAGACTGCACCAATGCTAATTATAGGTAACGTAAATTCTAAAAATAGCTTACGGTGATACAGATGCAGAGTGCGTCAAACGAAGGTTATATATAATCACCATAGTGAGAATATCACAATGTAACAAACCTGTCTTCCAAAGCGTTATAACCAAACTGGATTCTGATTACATTCCGGTACTGGTACCGTTTGCCAGCCAGTTAGTTATCAAGCAACCAATTCTAGAGCTCATCAATAGCAAAATAGACTGAAATAAATTTAAAAATCCATTAAACACTAAACAGTTCTACCCTACAAAACTATAGACTATCGATGCAGTTATAAACGAGTCCACCGCAACAATAGAAGACAGTGTAAAACTAAGCTGTACAACTGCAAGAAAAACCCCGGAACCCGCCGCTTCAACGTATCAGAGTGACCAGTGATCCCAGTCAGCTCCTCGACGACCACCGAAGAATCCGAACATCAGGCCTGGCCTGTCATCGTCAAATGGCTCCCAAACGTAGACCACGCAAAGTTTTTGGGAGCCACACAGAACATCGTGGCGAATGCCGCTAAGTACTTGGAGCTTGTCGCAAGGCTGACGACACCACACTTCTTAGCATGTTCGACAAGTAGTGAACACTTGGGTAGAAATTAAGCTTCCGCCACTCTAGAAGCACCTGAAGAGCTACCAACTTCCAGCGACAGGGCTTTTCAAAGAAGAAAGGTTAAGAGCTTAGACTTCAATAGCTAAAATTCCAGGAACGTCAACGTCAATCAATAAATCTAAAATCTGTCCTAAAAACTAAATGAACAGTTAAACTATATAAAACCTTACTACAACCTCTTACTTTATATACATCTGTATTACCTTGAAAACAAATACAGGGGTTCACGCTGAAGGGGTAGTACCTTTTGCCGGGACGGTCACATCGAGCGTTATAAATGGGAGATGGTTCCCGGTAACTGGTCCCCGCAGGGTGCCCAACTCTCACTTATGGCTCCACGTGCCACACCCTGGAAACTGCGTTGACCCGCAGGCTAAATAAGTGAGGTTAACCAGATATGGTAAAGAGTCTGCAACGTCTGACCCAGAATGGGCGGTTGCAATGAGCAGACACGGCTCAACAGCCGTAGAGAAGGCAACGTGTCTAAGGGATAGTAACCTGAGAAATTGCTCTGCCTGCCGGAGGCAGAAAAGTGGCAGCCCCACTACCGGCTTAACCTGCACAGTGTTCGTAACGCTGCCAGGGGATTTTAAATTACTGGCAAACTTCTTGAGAATCAACCGGACGGATCACCAAGCAGACGAAAAAGGCGTGAAAAGGACAAACGAGCTGGAATTAAGGAGAGAATACAGATAGCCACGTGGAATGTTAGAGGGCTAGAAATAAAAGAAACTGAATTAGACAAAGAACTTATGCAAAGAAAAGTAGACATAGCAGTTATAAGTGAAACAAAAAAGAAATTAAAAGGCACTAAAGAAACTAATAATTATATAATGATCTACAGCGGAATATCTCAAAACAGACGGGCAAGTAGTGGAGTCGCAATCATGGTCAATAAAAAGTGGAAAAACAAAATAGTAAGCTACGAATATATCAATGAAAGAATAGTAACTACCAGAATGAAAATAGATAGAGGACACATGATGGTTATAGGAGTATACGCCCTGAAGAGGAAAGAAAGAGGAAACAGAGCAGTTCTACAAACAACTACAGAAAGTAGTAAACAAGTATACAAAGACAGACCCCCTCATAATAAGTGGAGACCTAAATGCAAGAGTGGGAAAAGACCCCATCCCAGGAACTGTAGGCACATGCGGCGAAAACGTAATCAACAATAATGGACAAGAACTACGACATTTCGCTACTTTCAACGAACTAAAACTAACAAACACGTTTTCAAGAAAAAGATATACACAAATACACCTGGTCAGCAAGAGGATTAAGATCAATCATAGACTATCTAATAGTCAATAACAAGATGACAAACCTCGTGCAGGACGCAAGAGTTTACAGGGGAAGTGATATAAATTCAGATCACTATCTTCTAGTAGGCACTATAACCCTATTAACAAAATGGAAGAAACGAAAAACCACAAACACAAATAACCCAGAAGAAGTTTTCAAAATAAATCTCCTTAGAGAGAAAAGGTTTTGATATTTATATCAAAACAGACTACAAGAACACTTACTACGTATACCCACTAGTAATGAAATCATTGAAGAATGGGATAATACAAAGATCGGCATCATTAAAGCAGCGAATGAAGCAGTAGGGAAGAAAAAGAAAAGAAAGAAAACTAGAGGATTAAAAATATGGAATGAAGAAGTAGAGAACGCAATAAAAGAGAAAAAAGAAGCATATCTAATATATCTACAAAGAAGAATCCCCGAAAATAAACAACGCTACAATGAAAAACGAAACTTAGTAAAACAGATCGTAAGATAAGCCCACGAAGAATCTTGGGAAAAACTGATAAGCAACATAGAATACGACGTATATGGAAGACAGGAATTTGCTTATAAAATGATGAAACATTTGAACAGCACAGTAAAGGACGTAGCAAAATTAAAAACGATTAACGACAAAGAGTGGAAGGAACACTACACAAACCTATGGAATAATCGAGAAATCAACGAACAGGACATTTTAATACAGGAAGATATTGATGAAACTGATTTTATAATTGACATGATTACCATAGAAGAACTAAGAAAATGCCTAAAGAAAATGAAAAACCGGAAGGCTGCAGGGCCTGATGGAATTAGTATAGAATTATTGAAATATGGAGGACCACTTCTAGAATTCAGAATACTACATCTTTTAAATGAATGTTGGCGAAAGAAGAAGATCCCAACAGAATGGCAGACAGCAGAAGTCATATCAATATTTAAAAGGGAGACCGCTCAAAATGCTCAAATTATCGAGGAATCAGCCTCCTAAACACCACCTATAAATTATACTCCAAAATAATTAAGAAAGAACAAAACCCATAGCTGAGGTACTACTAGACGAAGGGCAATCTGATTTAAAGGCCGCTCATGTAGTGACAACATATTCGTTTTAAAGAGATTAATTGAAAAAGAGAAATTGAACTTGGAAAGCCACCTTGCATTTATAGATTTCGAAAAGGCTTTTGACTGCATAGACAGACATAAACTCCTTGAAATAATGAAAGAAAAAGGATTCCCTAACCACCTTATAGAAATCATAAGATCATTATATATTAGCACAAACATAGTAATAAACAACAACGGCAGTAAGTCTGATAAAATTCAAACAAATCAAGGACTAAGACAAGGGTGTGGGCTATCACCCACTTTATTTAATATTTATATCGACGACGTGGTTAAACTGATGATTAATCTGATACTAATTCGCTGTTTGACAGTTGCTAAAAACACAACCATTTCCAGTGACACTGCAAAATACATAAAATTGAAATTTGTGGTATGATTAAGTTATTTTTTTTGAGTGAGGGGTAAAACAAAAAAATACTTAAAAGAACTTTCGCTATATTAGATATTATTCTATAAAGCTGTTTAATTTTGGATAAACAAATTTAAGCGTAAGATGTCACACTATGATTTGGAGTTCTGAAAACAGCTTACACTCCAAAAGTTATTGACAATATCTATGCTAACTATGGTTTTGGTCAACGCATAAGTGCAAATGCCCGAGTTAGTAGGGAACATAAACACCCCTAATGAGTAAGTTAATAAATTTCGTATCAGAAACTTGCCTTATAGTGAGTGCCACGACTACTCACTCATTGAATTATTATAACACTAATGAGCAATCCAAGGAGAATAGGTCTACAAGTAAATGCAAAAAAGACAAAAATTAAGCAATGTATACTAAAACAGTGCATCGTGTGGTTGGTTCTCGGGTTATAAGGCAGTGGTTCTAAAAATTAAGTGACTGTTCCGTGCGTTTTTGTTTTTATACTCGTGCAAGTATGGTAGGGATGGTGTTGAAGAGGTGTGGTTGATGTCACGGGGATGGTAGATGACGTGATCGGGCTAGCTGCTGACGTCAATCGGGACGTTGCAGGTAATAATAATATTTCTGACGTCACTCGCTCTTTAGCCGTATCGCGGTCTGTTTTTTGCCCATTGAGAGCGACAAACCAAGACCTAGGTAGATTGAATCCGTCGAACTGTTACAATTATTTTTATATTTATAAATTTCCACAGCCTCCCTATAATCTTGGGTAGTAATTCCTACAGTTGGATAAAACTTGTGTTTGCCCGAATTCTAACTTGTGGTTAGGATTTTCCAAAGCATGTTCTGCAACTGCTGCGGACCACACGACACAAAAAATTACAAAGAACCCAAAGACACTCCTGAAACTTGTGCATTATGTAGTGGTAAGCACCCAGCCAACTAAAAGGTTTGCACAGCCTACAGAGATCTATTTAAATCTAGAAATTAAAATAATACAAATTACTCAACAAAATCAAACCTTAAATTACACATCAATAAAAACTGAGTTATTCATCAATCAATACAACATTGTTCTCTAACCAGAGGTAGTTATGCACAAGCAGTCACGGGAACATTCAACACAAATAATAATAATGAAGACTTTTCCAGCATAATGAAAAACTATTTATAGAAATTTAAAAATTTATTCAATTCACTATTAAACCAAAATAGCATGATTTTAAACATGCTTACTACAATCATAAACGGACTAGCCCAATATTAGCTCCTTAGCTGCCTTAAATCCAAAAATCACCCTATACTTAGACTATAACAAAATTGATATTCTCCTAATCTCTGAAAGCCACTCCACAGAAGGGACATATATCAATATACCAAATTGCACCATCTATTTCATTTATTACCCCAACGGAACGACTTATGCAAGCTTAACTATCATCATTAGATAAACCATTACCATGTTCTGGAATCCTGCAGAACAGATAAAATCCAAGCTACACTACTGAAACTTTCTCAACCAATAACTATTGCAGCCGCCTATTTCTGGCCATGACACACCATTATGACAAAAGAATACAACGACTTTTTCAACTTTCTTGAACCACAATTTATAGCAATTGGGGCCTAGAACTCCAAACACACAGCATGGGGTCTAGATTGATCACAGCTTAAAGGACGCAATCTGTTCCTACTAATGCAACTAAACAATCTAACTTATGTATATCTACGAGAGAACCAGCGTATTGGCCTACTGAGGGGAACAAACTCCCGATCTCCTCGACCTTGCTATCGATTAAGGCATTTCAAACCCTTATTTTGAAATTCAGTCAAGTCTAAATCTATACTATGACGAAACCGCCAAAATACTAACCCCAGTACGAACATCATATGGAGAGAACCAATACCCCGATTATGTACTAAAGATGCTGACTAGCAGGTGTTTCAAAATGAAGAAATCAGATTGAATTATTGCATAAAGGATCAGTTTGAAATCATAGAGGTGGTACAACATCTAACGAATATAATTTAGAACGCAGCATAGAATGCTACACCTACACGAAGCAAACCCACCCAGGGAAATTATAATAATAATCCTCTACATATTAAAGAACTAATCATCCAAAAAAAATGAGAAACCTACCTCAACAAGACACACACATCAAATCCGCTCAACACTAAACCAAACGCGAAATCGATACCTTTAAACATTACGTCACCAGTCTACCTCCTGAAGATCATTTGTTATGGAAAGCATTTACAGAGCATTTATCAACAGTATTTATCCTCGTTTCAGATAATGACCATTAAGATGACTAAATCGAAAGTTATATCAATGCTCCCTGCTAGTTATCGTTACCTATCCTGCCCATTTCACCAGCTGAAGTTCGCCAACAAATCGACAAGACCAATTTGTATAAAGCTCCTGGGTAACGTTATAATTAGAGAGGTAATGAAATATTTATTAAGAAACCCACTTGTGCTATTAACAACAATATACAATAGCACCCTACGCTTGTGCTACACTCCGACTCGTGGAAATATGCACAAACAATTAGGATTGTAAAACTAGGCAAACGCCTACCAAACTTATATCCAATCGTCATATAAGTCTGCTACCACTTATAGCAAAGATATTTGAAAAAATTCTCCTCTACAGAATAAACCAACTAACACCCCCCAATTACATAATCCCTGGACATCAATTTGTATTCCAACAAAAATATTCAACAATACAGTAATTCCATCGAATTGTAAATAGAACCAAAGAAAGTTTTGAAAGAAAGAAGATATGTGCTGTAGTATTCCATGTTGACAAAGTCTGGATAAACGGATTATTGTACAAGTTAAAAAGACATCTCCCTAGTAGTCTTATATAGCTAATATTAAAATCCTAGCTCAGTAAACGATGCTTCCAAAACAAAGTCAATAAGGCATTCTCTAATACAAGCTGATGTACCACAAGGTAGCGTTCTTGGGTCATTTCTTTACCTTATCTACTACAGATATCATCCGATACTGATGCAATTAGACCATCTGGAAAGCTACTACAAGTTTGAACCTACAGCATAGGACTGTGGGGTTGCAAGCAAACCTTCCAACGCAAAGATATTACAAACTTCACAGAAGACATTTCACATCAATGGCTGACGCTCCCTGGTACGTGACGAACCAAACCTCCATACTGATTTTGAAATATCTTTCATAAATGAAGTGATCAAACTATACGCGAACAAATCCAAAAACGTACTACCGAACACAATAATCAGTCCATAAGCGAATTACCCTTAGTTGATAGAAGACTCAAACGACAGTGGCCAGAAGACCTAGTTCAAGAGGAAAAAAAATGAAGAACCGTCAAAGGATGGTACACAGTGCATGTCACAAGTCATATATAATATTTACTCATTACTTTGTAATTAGCTAGAGTAGATTGTAAGTTTGTTAAAAATTAAAAAACAAAACTTATTGAATGCGATTGTATGAAACCATTGATTTTACCAAAATAGTGCGACAAATCTCAGTAGGTAAACATGAAAATCTTATATGAGTATTTCAGCAACGATTTAATTTTAAAAAAATTGTAGATTTTAAACTCACTATATCTTATCTTAAAAGAGGTACAAAAATAAAATATATAATTTTTAGTAAGATGCTAAAGCTGAGACACCTTGTAATAATAATATCAACAACAGCCATCTTCAATAGCAGCAGATATTCCTTAAATGAAAATGATTTTCCATTGAACCTTTAAATATAGGCCATTACTCATGTAGTAAATCTTTTGAAATAATTAAAATAGCTACCTACAATAGTTCTTCTAATTATAAGGCTGTATAGATTTTATCAGGGCAAATCGCAGCGAAATGGTCCTTCCAAGTGCGCTGATCGGAACCCAGTCGAGCGTGAATAAGTGATTTTAATTAAATTCCGATAATTACTGTTCGGCGTAATATTTAATGACAGTTATTATTGATTAAATAAGTTTGTATGTCGATTTTCGGCAGAATTCAAGTTCCAAGGTCGCTTTTTGAAGCTGTCATTTGTAAAGCTTCAGGTACAGCAGCACTTCTCATAAAGCGCGATTTTGGTTTGTTTAACAAGCAGCAAGCATTTAGCGTGCTTGCAATGTAATGTGGTTACTAAGTCTTAAACCCATCTTACGAGAGATGTGCTAATGAGTAAATATTTTCGTGTACTTGTGTATTCAGTGTAATTGTCTAATAAAAATTACTAACAAAACTTGCAAGGCGTCGGAAACAAAGTTTAATTTAGTTTTTGTATATTCTAGGTGTTTTGTATTAGTTTGCTTATTATATTATAGCAAAATTTCTTGTTGTTTGATGATTATATTTCAGCGCTTTGAGGTATTTAGGCCTTTTAATATTCATTATGCTATTAAGCTTGATTTACTTTTACTTTAAAACCGAAGCGTCAGCTAATGTTGGTTTAAATTTAAACCAAAGTTTTAGCGAATAAACGAATTCTATATAAGCAGTCAATAAGCTTATTGTTTCCTTCTTACTATTTTATTGTTTTATCTGTAAATATGTTAATAAATATCTATCTGTTTTAATTCTAAATGGGATCGATACTTTTTATTTATTTTTATTTTTAACACTGCTTTTGTTCACATTGTAATCTGTTTCTTTATTGAAAACGTATTGTTTCCTATTGCACAATAATATAAAAACAAATATACAAGTACACATAATAATGTATTGCTTAGACGCAAATAATTTGGAGCAAAAGTTTAAATATTAATATATGTGTTAAGGTAAGAATAATCTTAATTCATACAATTAAATTTAGTAAGTAATAAAGAAATATGTAGTAATAACATAATTGCAAATTAATAACAGTAAACAGAAAAAAGTTAAATCAAAGAGTCATCACAATTATAAAAATTGTGAACAATAAAATCCAATTGTGCAAAATAAAATTGAAGATTACTGATTCTGTTGGTGGTATGCCAAAGAGCGGACGACCTAAAAGTGTTTGCACACCGGCAAAAACGCTTGGCGAAGGAGAGTGTAAAAGAAGGTCCAAAACTCTCAATAACTTGTCCATCACAAAAATTAGGCATTTCAAAGACCAGTTTATGCCGTATTTTGCACAAATATTTGAATTTACACGCTTACAAGATCAAACTGACTCAAAACTCAAGCCAATTGACCATTTCAACCTACGTATGTTCTCTGGTTGGCACCTCCAATAGCGTACGACTGATCCGAATTTTTTATTAAAATTCAACTTCAGCGACGAGGCGCATTGAATGGGATAGTGAATAAGCAAAACTCTCCATTTTTGGCTAACAAGAATCCAAGATAATATCAAGGACAACCAACGCATCCACGAAGTAAGTGTTTGGTGTGCCCTGTGGTCAGAAGGTGTCATTGGACCATTTGTTTCGAAAATGAAGCTGGAAAAGCGATTATTGCGAATTCTGAGCGATACCACGGCATAATTAACTATTATTTTTTCCCTAAACTTAATCACACTGACATACATAAGGTTTATTTTTAACAGTATGACGTCACAAGCCACCCACATGTGCTAATATCGAGTTATTGCAGTCGAAGATTGGTAAACGTTTAATTTCAAGAAATGGAAATGTCAATTGGCCTGCTTGCTCGTGCGATTTGACGCCTTTAGACCTTTTTATGGGAATATGTAAAAAGCAATGTCTACGACAATAAACCAGCCACCATCCAAAACCTCAAAAACTTCATAATTGCCGAGATAAATGCCATTAAAACGACTCTGTGCGAAAATATAAAAAATTTCGACCATTGTATCGACGTCTGTAAAGCCAGTCGTGGTGAAAATTTGATTGAATATGATTTTTCATACATCAATGGCATACCTAAATGCTTAAAATAAAATACCCTGCTTGACTGTACAATAATTAATGTAGTTTCAATAAGCGTTTGTCTTCTAGCGCTTAAATTGGCGCACCCCATATATCCTAGGGGTTTTCCAAGACTAAAGTCTTTGTTTCTAGATATTCACATTTGGTAGAGTTGTGTCATTCTAAAACGTGTAAATAATGTTGATTAACTTAGGCCTGCCGTCTCTGTTCCGAAGGTTGGTAATCATCATAGCTGTATGTATTTTTGAAGTGTCTGATCTAAATAATGGGCTCATCTTCTAAACCAGTCTCCTAAATTCTTTAAATATGAATGTTATCTTCTTCCTACAATTCTATTCTTTTGGAACTTTCCTTAAGTTATTAGTTAAGACATAGGGTGTTGTTTTTCTCATTATATGATTTAAGTGTTATAATTTTCTCTTCTTAATGATGATAAATTGAACAAGCGAAAATTTGCTCTACAGATAAAGCAGGGCAGACCCTATGCATGAAACTAAACTATAGGGTTTAACGAAATTTTATTGAAACGAATGACAGTGAATTATATTCAAATGAAAGTGAATGGCGGCAAAAATTTAACGGCCGGAACCGAAAAATTTGCGGACACTTCCCGTCAAACCGGTCTAGAGATTTTGCGATCAGGCTGATGTTTGGCGTCTGGAGTTGACTTATGGTCCTTAGTTGAATACTGAAAACGTTATTTCTCTATGTTTTACAGATCAAAAGTTATAAGGCGTGACAGACAACGGAAATGATAAAAGTAAAGCCGGTCTCCAACTTGGAAGTTAGGTCCACTAATAAAGCAGGTAATTGCTAAGAAGGTACTTTTGCCATTATTTGCCTTGCAGTACTCCATGCAAATGTAAAAAAATACACTTTATGAAAAATAATGTCGACTAACACCATAATATACGAAAAATGCGTTTTAACTAATATTATAAAGCCATTGTTAACAACAAAACTCAATAACGTATCATAGGTTTTCTAGAAACGCTCAACACCAGTCCCTAAAGTTAAGTCTAGTCAAAAATGATTTACATAGGAAAACATTCTGTACATTATAGTTAACGGACGAGTTTGAAACCCACCCTCAAATTTATATATTATTAAATCTGGTCTAATCAAAGACACAAAGGTATTTAATGCACCTTAACTTGGCTTAGATTATTTGAAAATTGGACATAGGAGTAATAGATGTAGTCATTACGTGAGTTACTTTAAATCAAAATATCATCAGTTTGCTTACCAGTTGTTATAATTCAATTTGTTTAAAGCTGAGTAGACTTCATAATGCAAATGATTAAAATTCATATAAATCTAGAAAGTGTTAACGGTTAACAGCGCTTGTTTTGACAATGATGGTTAGTATACTGTGTTTCTTAAATACTGAAATGAAGCAAATTACAAAGGTGTTCAAGATATTTTGATATTTAGGAATATAAAAATAGAATTATTATAACATGGTTATAATAAAAAATGGTGAAATAGATCCAACATCCCTATATATAAATATAATGTGGCAAGTATTTGTCGTGTGTAGCAAAAAACTTGAAGTTTCTCAAACGAGCAGTCTAAACGAAGATCCTTAATAATGTTTCAAAGAATGTGAAATTTGCATATCAAAATTTATCATCATTAGAAATGCAGATTACTTGGCTATTTTGCATATTTGCGCATAATACCCAATTTTTGCATTTTTCTAAAAAAAACTTGCGCATTATGTGCTTATTTGAGAGAATGTGTCGAAATGACTACATTTTTCTTGAATTTCTTAATTCGTCTGAAAATGTAGTTTGTTTGTCCTCCTTTCCTGCTTAAGGAAGCAAAATATTCCAGGCAGCAAATTTTGCAATTAGAGATTTCCAACTAGATTTTCAATAGATGCGGTGGGAGTTGATGTTTGTAAAATTCTTTTATCAGAAATCAGTGAGCATTAGTCGTTTAATGCAAAAGTTTCTTCCCAAAAGTATTTTTGTTTGTGAGAAGTGCATTATGACGAAAGACAATTCGAGTCTGGTTGATTTTTGGATCGAAAACTATCCCGGGCTTCTTTACAGCAACGGCAACATATTCTGCAAAGCCTGTAGTAAAATGGTGAGGTGTAAGATTATTTTCTTCCTTCTTTGATAAATATTTGGTAGGTTTTCGAATATTTAAAGTTCAAACTGTTTGCAAAAATGCATGTTCTTGTCGTAGATACGATCCCAGCGAAAATTTGCTGTGACACAACATGTCGGAACAGAACTACATAGGTCAAAATGCAAGAATATGAATGAATCGAAAGTTGTTCAATTACCCTTAGCCGGTAAAACGTCGTTGATGACTTCATTTAATGAACTATATAAATTTAATCCTGGTTTATGCAAGGCGATGATTTGCGCAAACATACCTGTGAAAAAACTGCAAAACCCTATTTTTAAAAGAAATTTTGAATGGAAACGATGAAATTGGTTTAGGTGTAAAATTTTCGACTCTAATAAGTTATTTTAAATATTCCCAATTACCTCGGTAAATGTTGAAAGGAGCTTTTCATGTTATAAAAATATTTTGTCAGATTCTTCGAAAATAACCTGGGGAGGTTTTCATGAAACTCGACCAAAAGAGCGTTGGTGCAAGTGGCGCGTGACTGAAGCTAACGGAACTCAAATTATTTAATCATAAGCCTCCTTTATCCAAAGCAGTTCAAGAAGCCATTAAACCCGTCTTCAAAGCTTTGTCAACAGATGATTTGATGAATCGGTGTTTAGGCGAGAACACTCAAAACTCGAACGAGTCCGTCAACGCTTGTTTATGGAAGCTTGCGCCGAAACATCTGCACTGTGGCGCAAAAACCGTCGAAATTTCCACTTATATAGCTGTCTCTTTATTCAATGAAGGCCATGTTACTCTATTAAAAATTATGGATTTGGTGGGAATCGGCATTGGACTTGAAATGAACAACTTTGCCAAGGCAGCAGATGATGCGCGTATCAATGCTGCTGAACAGAGTATGATTATCACGGATTTCAGACCAACTGTCTTAAATACAACTTTATAAAGTCGAGGAAGGATTAATATATAGACCTGGAGTTGCTGATTGGCCGCAAGGTACATTAATTAATCTTTACTTTCAAAAAATCTTTAACCAAATCTTTAAATGCGTTTTACTTGACATCGATATTACCAGAACGGAATCGACGAAACCAAAACTGCGCTTGATTGGTTGTTACAGTATCTGAATCATAAACACTATTCACATTTTCAGCCGTCTGTCTTGCGTTTTCACCTTTATCGAACAAAAACTGTAAAATATAGCGTATTTTCGCTTTGCTGGTGTCCATATTTGATGTGAGCTCAAACAAAACTGAGTCAACCATTCACAAAACTGTCAAATAAGTTTTTGTAGTACAAAACGTCAGCTTTCCAACGCTATCTAATGTAAACTGATCAGACTTTTAGAGCGCGAGATACAATTTATTAAAGTCATCTATTGGAAAAATAATGAATTTCTTTTTACTAGGCCTATTATTACACATACCTTTCCATTTACCAGTTTTGGAAATAAAGGTAAATAAGTTGTATATAAACTAATGTGAATTTTGTTCGAATGAAAATAGCCAGAGCTTATTTCCGTGCTCTCCAAAACAGATCTTTATTATTTTTTAACAGGGAGTTACTGTAAAGCAGAATAATGTTTTAGTTTACCGGTTTGCGTTTATCCCGACAATACATGAGTTTTATTTTGTCTAAAAGTTTACAGGAGCAATTTCGGTTACATTGTTCCTTGAGCGACATTAGTGATCTTCACTTTTAACCAATTCTCTTTTTTTAAATGTGTCACTGACGTCATCTTGTAGGTGCTATCCTCGAACTGTGCCTTAAGTTTTGCATGCTTCTACGCTTTCTCTCGCAAAAAACTTAATGCCATTGTAATTTTGACTAATAATAAGTTGACATTGAAAGATACTTCACTAGAGAAATTACATTTTTTTACCTATAACTCTTAGAAGATTGGAAAATTTTGATGTATAAAGAAAATACCGGTTTATATTTGATTTGCCCAAGTATTTCTGCTGTATAACTGTTTTCCGATCTAAAAGTGTAATTGTATATAATAAACATTATAATAAAAGGTTCCATTACGCAGACATTTCATGTACTCAAGAATTTGCGGCAATTTTAAAAGATGTCTAGCAATTAAGATATGCCCTACATGGACGTGCCCAAAACACGTCTTTACAGAAGCTATATTTCGAATACCATGAGTACTTTTTATGCCTGGGTACATTTCTTGATTATGGTAATTTTAGTTTCAAGACTTTACTGATAAAGTAGGTAGTCTTATCTTTAATTTAAATAAACTGAAACATTGGTTTTTATATTTTTAAAATTATATTATTTCAATTGCAGTTTATATAACTTAGCTTTATATAATTTTATATAAATAAATAAACATACCTTAACTAATAGCGAACTTTGCAGACCACACGTTCAGAAAATTCCAGCTTACCTAGAAAAGAAAAAGATGGCGTAAAAATATTTTTCAATATTTATATAATGATAAACAGAATATTAAAAATCACAGAAAACTAGAGCAAATTTCAATACTCTTGGCTATTAGTATATTAGTTCTTTACAATTTAGCTTAAAGAACGAATTTTTAATTGATAAATTGCTTACTGAAGCATTAATCTTATTGTAAAACTGATATAGTTATTTATTTAAACAAGGTTATTACAGATAATACATAAAATAATTAACTTACATATATCACATAATCTGCTTGTACCAGTATTTAAATTTGCTCCTTAATATGATGTGCCGCTGAACACACAAACAGTTGTACATAAATCACGCAGAAATTACTGCGTAGGTGAATATTATCGCAAATACATCCCTCATCAAAGCAGTGCCAAGTCAAATTTAAGTGGTTGCATGTGTTACCAAAATAAACATGTAAGCGAGTAATCCGCAGAATCCGCGACTTCAAATGTATCCTCGACGAACGCTAATTTGCAGCACAGAGCGCAAAAAATTTCATTACCCGCTGGAATGCTTTAATGGCAGATGTGCAAAAAGGCGGCTACTCTAAAAGTTAACGGAAGTGCATGTTTTTAAAGCGCCTCCGCAGTGAGCTTTTGATATTAAATTTTTAATGAAAAACACAACCTCGCGAGCTGGACGCTTTGCATGCAACGATTTAAATTTCAACTTTGTGGAACACATCTATATGCTTTTGCGGTTGATATCGCTATCGCATTCGCCGAATTGTTGCGCGGAACAATCGAGGGAGCCTTGCGGGATTTTCTGAACAACTTAAAAGCTGCAAATTAGAATGGGGAAGGAGCCTCGCGTTAAAGCAAATTTGCATTCACACGAATCAGCCATCAGGCTGCGGTGTGCTTCTCGCATAAGTGGGATTAATGGAGGGAAAGATAGAAAAGAAACGCTGAAAAGAACCTTAACCTTTGTGCTTCGACTTTATATTAATTTTTTAGCCTGATACGTGGCAAGCTGTAAAGCATATTGAATAAAATAACACCATTTCGATTGTTGCTAATACATTACGAGGGTATACTGAAAATTTTTAGAATTAAAGCAAAACTCAACATCAACAAAACTGAAAATCTATTCTTATCTAGTACAATCTCTCCTAATTTCAATAAATTTTTCCTAAGATACGAAGCCTTTGAAATCATTTTCCGAAAATGGTACTCCTCAAGCTCCTTTATCAGCTAAAAATTTTGTTTACCGAAGCAAGTTTTCAGTTAGAGGAGAAATTTATTCCAAGAGTCTTAAATTAGAAGACCATGTGGTGCCAAAATAATTCAAACTCTTAATTTGCTATTTTTTAAACTGCGACGCATTGTTTTGAGAACAACTTCTGAAATGTTGCTGTTGCAATTCTATGTGCACGATTGTTTTTATTTACCTTGTCTTTTCAAATTTCTTTCAATAGAAGTACAGTACCATAATTATGTATTAATTTCCTTGTTTTTACTTGAGTTATTTTTATCGAGACAGTAAATTCACAGTTTATTACAAGTAGAGAAACCAGGACTATGTTTTACATTTATGCTCAATTAAATAATTAAAATACACATTACTTGTTATATTAAAATATCCACTGCAATTTTGCAATAATTGCTATATTAATGGTTATTTTTAAATGTTAAAGTTATGTATTCAATTAAAAACTTATTAATGTGATAGAACAGACTCTTATAATTACAATACCTTAATGAATTTTTTTGAAATATTTATACAATAATATCATTGCTGAAATTCCTCAGTCGTTTATATCCAAAACAATACTAATACCATATACAACACAATAAAAGTATTTTTTTAAGATTAAGTTAAAAACTGATTTAAGCTTATTGTTAGTATAATCTCTTATAAAGGTTCATATTTAAAAAACTGACTTTAGCTTTAGAAACATCAATATATTGCCGTATGTATGATCCTGCCATTGGATAAAATATTTTTATATTTCAACAATCCTTACATTTGCTTTAATATATGCATGGGCACATTTCCTACTGTCGCAAATAGTGCGATCGCTATGTTAGGCAACAGCGAAATAAACAATTATCTTGCAGTATGTCGTTTTGTTGGTAGTTGTTGTAAATTTTGTATCAAAAATATAAATTTTAGTTATCTTCTTAAATAATGTAATTTAAAAATACTTTTGGGGCAAAACATCCTGTGTAAGTCTAAGAAACGTTATTAAGTGAAATGTAATCCAAGAGTAGAGGAATAGTCGAGGCAAATTAGTAAAGAAAACGATAGAATCTTTAAGTTTTTTCTAGGTACACGTAGACATAGACGTTCTAGGGCACATTCAGTTCGGAAAAGCCTCAGAAAAAAATGTTACCCCATATTCTTTTGTTGTAATGCGAAAGTGCATTTGTGCACGCAAAAAATGCATTTCTTTGACGCATTTTTTGCAAACTCTAAATAATATTTTATTACTCGCTTTATGTTGGCCAAAAAAAATTTTTTTTTTATATATAACATCCCATTTATTTACAACTGTACAAGTACATTTAGCAAAGTCATTTGATAATTAAATAGACATGTAGAAGCATGCTCAGCAGAATACTTCTATAACAGATAAGCTTATAGGCTTTGTGTGACAAACGGGAAAAATCTTACAAACTACAACTTATAACTAGTCTTAAAGTAAACTAAGAATTCAAAATCTGGTTCTGAGATCGTTTGGCACATGTCGATGTAAACGCCTGTTGTCGCTGGGCGGATCCATAAGATCTATTGCGAGGATGTTGGGATGGGCGCTAAGTCGAGTACTGTATTGGGAGCTGTAACGCCTAATTTCGTCCTTGACTGTGGGGATACGAAGATCCTTTATGATAACCGTGCTTGGTACAAACCAAGGTGCGTTTGTTATCATGCGCAGCACTTTTCTTTGGAAACGCTCTAGAATTTCGATATTTGAAGTGGACGCAGTCCCCCAGAGTTGGATGCCATACGTCCAGATTGGCTTGATTATTGTTTTGTAAACCAGAAGTTTGTTGTCTAGCGAGAGTTTAGATTTATGCCCAATTAACCAGTACATCTTAGTAAGGGTTAATCCTAGTTGCTTCCGTTTTGTGAATACATGTTTGCGCCAATTAAACCTTCTGTCGAGGTGTAGTCCGAGGTATTTCACATCATCTTGTTGTGGAAGTTGGCTATTGTTTAGATAAACAGGTGGGCACGTGTTTCTGCGAGTGGTGAAGGTTATGTGAACGGATTTGGTGTCATTGGCTTTAATTCTCCACTTTTTCAACCAGTTTTGAACTGCAGTGAGGTTAGTTTGTAGTTTCTGCGAGGCAATGTTGGGATCTCTATCAGATGCTAAGACTGCAGTGTCGTCGGCAAAGGTTGCTATCAAAGTTTCTGGCGTAGTTGGTAAGTCTGCAGTATATAACACATATAATAGTGGTCCGAGAACACTTCCTGTGGCACACCGGCGTTTATTGGAAAAAGTTCCGTATATTCGGTTTCAAACTTTACCAGGAAGGATCTATTATTTAGGTAAGATTTAAGGATAAGGAAGTGGTTTAGAGGAGAAGTAGTCGCAACTTGTAGAGAAGTCCAACGTGCCAGACTTTATCGAACGCCTGAGTGATGTCTAAAATGCAGCAGAACAGTACTCTTTATTTTCAAAGGTATCGTTAATCCTTTGGACAACTCGATGTATTTGTTCTATCGTGGAGTGCATCCTCCTGAAGCCAAATTGGTGATTGGGGATTATATCATTGTTTTCCAGGATTGGTAAGAGCCTTATTAGTAAGAGCTTTTCAAACACTTTTGAAACAATTGGCAGGAGACTTATTGGCCGATAAGATGTAGGTTCGCTGGGAGGTTTCCCTGGTTTTAATATTAGAATGACCTGTGCCACTTTCCATTGGTCTGGGAAATACCCTGTGCGAAGGACTGCGTTGAACAGCTGGGTAAGATATTTAGTTCCGATGGTAGGTAGTTCTTTAAGAATTTTACCAGTAATTAGGTCATATCCTGGAGCTTTCGTAGGGTGAAGAGTGCCAATGATTTCATCGACGTCAGCAGTTTTGAGTCGCTGGATTGGTAATTCTAGTTGATATGGGGACTCTAATTGTTGAATAATTTCTGCTTCTTCTTCGGGCCTATTATCTGATTGGTGTGGCTGGAAGACGTTTGTTAAATGGTTGGCAAGAACACGTGCTTTTCCAGAATTTGTTCTGGCCCACTCTCCTTGAGGTGTCCTGATGGGCGGGGAATGTTTTTTTATCTGTTTTAATTTTCTAGTTGTCTTCCACAGAGAGTAGTCGGTAGCTTCAGTAGCTGTAAGTTCTTCTAAGAAAGTCTGGATGCATTCATTTTTGTTTTTGTTTAGTATTTCTTTTAGTTCTTGTGTGACTGCATTGAGTAAACGTTTGCTTTCAGGTGTTCTCAGTCTTTGCCATTTCTTGCGGATTCTTCTCTTTTCAAGAATTTTTTGCTTGATTAATATAGGACAGTCATAAGCGGTGGTAATCGCTGATTGCTCAGGCGTTGAATTCCCGGCTGCCCATTGTATCGTATCATTGAAATGCTTAACAGCATGTTCTATGTCTGTTTCGGTCTTAAGAGATAACTTTAATGTTAGTTTTTGATTAACTAGGATTCTGAAGTAGTCCCAATTTGTGTATTTAGTACATAGACACGGTTGTTTTTCTCTACTTATTACTTTTGTTGAAAGTGAAACTAAGACTGGGGAATGATCCGAAGATAGGTCGAAACAAGATCGAGCGATATGAGGTCCTGTGGGATACCTTTTGTAACACAGAAGTCTACAAGGTCTGGTTGTTTATTCCTGTCAGATGGCCAGTAAGTGGGTTCACCAGTAGAGACATGTTTCAAATTATTGCTTTCTATAGTTTTAAGTAGCTCGCATCCTTTGGGTGTTATAATTCGAGATCCCCAATCGGTGTGTTTGGCGTTGTAATCGCCTCCTGTAACAAACCGTCGTCCTAAGGTATTATAGAAATCCTCGAAATGCTCCTGTTTTACTGTATGGTTAGGGGGGAAATATACTGCTGAAATTGTTAACGAACTGGCTGAATCTTCTATGGACACACTGGTTGCTTGGAGAAAAGGTTTGCTGTAACTGCTTAGTTGGTGGTGTTTTATTGCGTTTTGATAATTATGGCGGATCCACCTCAGGCAGTTCCTGCTGGGTGATTAGTATTATAGACATTGTAGTTGGGAATTTTTAAATAATTTCTTTCTGTAAAGTGGGTTTCAGAAATTAGCATGACGTCAATATTGTGAATTAGTATAAATGTTTTTAGTTCTTCAATGTGGTTGAATAGGCCATTGGCGTTCCATAAGGCGAGTTGTAAGTTTTTAGCCATTATGTGAGTTTGGAGAGCACGGTTGTCAGGAGGTTTAGTAGGGTTCCTATTCGGTCGAACATGTTTTTCATCATGTTTTTTAGATCTTGAAATTCATTGGATTAGTGATTAGGTTGATTAGTGTTTGGAAGATGCATTATGTTGGCGGGGGCGTGAGAAGGTTGGTGGGCTTCATTTACTGCATGAGCGTATGACAGTCCTGGTTGAAATTGTTGATGACGTATGACTGATGCAGGGGGAGTATACTGTTTTGGTCTAAGCGGTGGAAATTTTTTCTTTTGAAGTTCTTTATAGATTATATATCCCTTAGAATTGGCAGGGTGATTACCTCCGCACAGGACACATCTCACATCTTTGGATTTTTCTTTGCGTTGACACTGCGCAGTAGGGTGATCGCCTGTACATTTTACGCATCTGGGTTTTAAATGGCAGAAATTTTTAGTGTGCCCGTATCTTTGACATCTCGCGCACTGAGCGATTTGTCTTTTCTGTTTCGGAGGTTCAAATTTGATTTTGCACTGTTGTATATACTCAACATTGTATATATCTTTATTATTGGTTGCTGATTTTAATTCAATAAAGAACATTGGAAGTGGTAATTTTGTTCTGTACTGTTTGACGTTCCAAATATTCGTGACCGTGTGCCCTAATTTCTCTATTTCAGCTTTGATTTCTTGGGTGCTGATGGAGTAGTGCATATATTTTAATACTACCTTGTAAGTTCGTTCCTCTTTTAATTTATAGGTGTGAAATTCAGTCTGCTTTTCATTTAAGGCTTTTATTATGACACCATAATATTCAGCCGTTTTAGATTGAACTTTACTTGATTTTCAGAGAGCTTTAATTTCATATTGCTGTTTTGCGATTTGGTCTAGGAGTTTAATAAGCGGAGCAATACTTATAACACCATTTATAAAAATTGGAGGAGGTTTAGGGAATTTTCAGAACTTTTAATTGATTGAGTATCCTGTTCTTTTTCTGCTAGAAACGAGTAACGATTAGAGGTGGAAGGTGGATTTAACCAATACTCATTGTCTTTCGAATGTTTGGCTTTTAGTTCTAAATCATCCACAGGATTTCTACTTCTTTTGTATACAACTTTGTTCCAAGGATTATTTCCTACTGGTTGCGATAAGAATGTAGGGGTTTGAGGATGGTATTGGGGTTGTTGATAGGGTTGGGAATAAAACATAGTTTTTTGAGGCTGGATAAATGAATTACCTGGCATTTGCGTTTGTTGGAACTGTGTGGTGTACATCTGGGTTTGATCAGACGTTATCATTGGTGTATGTAGCGCCCCTGGGTCTGCTGCTACTTGTGAGGATGGAATCCCGCCAGGCGGCGGGAGGAATGCCATATCCTCCTACACATATGATTTATTGGCGTAATCCTGTTTGCAGTTTATAAATACCAAAATAAACTATTGCAATAAACACTCGCGATAAGTCGAGGCCGGTGCACTGATAACACAGCCGCGCACGGAATGTCTTTCCTCTTTGAATTTCAAATCGGAACTCTTGGCCAAAATAAGCTCAATATTGTTCCTCGGATGTTTTTTTGGGTCTCTGATAACCAATATGATGTTTAAAAAGTGCCCCAGCGCACTTGGGCGAGCATAATCCTGGGCATAGGAGCGATTTTAAAGAATTGCCTCAGATTTGTTTGTTTTCCGGGTTTAAACTGTCTGAAAAAAGGTTTTTTGAAGTCGCTGATAACGATTTTTATTCTTAAATTAAGCTCCAGTGCACCAAAGTGTAAAAATGCTTTGGAGCACTTTGAGGAAAAGATACCTTGGAGCGCCGGAATACGAGTAGTGCATTTTTTCATTTGAACATGATTCGATTAGAATTATTTTCAAAAACAATTTTTTGCATATATTACGAAAAAAATTTGTTTGCAGACAAACAACCCTATCAAAGTGGCCACTTTTCAACATTATTAAATAAATAGGGGGTTTCAAGGTTTAAAAACTGGTTTTCAACATTCTATTATTTTATATATAACAAAAAATATAAGGTAACATTTTTTCTAAGGCTTTTCCAAATCGAATGCGGGTTGAACGTCTCGATACGTGTACCCAGAAAAAAATGCACAGATTTTTTATTAATTTGCCTTGACTAGAAGTGATTTAGGTGGAGATAATCAAGAAGTAGGCAATATGTCGTGGACAGACAGAATTTTTGCCGGTGACACGTACATTCGGAACAATTGTCTTCTTATGCACGCACCACTTTCTTTCCCACTGTACTTTTGACTGGCGTTTTGAGCCTGTGTTCCTGACCGAGAGTCGATGATGTTGGTGGTAGAAAACTTCAGTTTTGTAATGTAAAGCATAGGAGAAAAGCTCAACATGCCTAAACATTTCGTGACTCTTCACTTTTGTAGTCGCACTGTAAGGCAGATTTTGTGCCAAAATTTATCTATTTGTTTTTACAAGATAGTTATTGCACAATAACTTTCTGAACGCAATTGACAAAATCGACTTGGAAAACGGGGCACATGACGCAGTTGTTTTCTTTACCGACAACACGCGTGTCCACTTTCGTTACTCGATTAATAATAACCCACGAGATATCTATAAAAATCTTTTTCAGAGCGGTAAGTCAAATTAACGTCTTTTTTTGAGGAGGGAGATCAATCTAGAAATGATTTGACAATTTTTTGCATTAAATATTAGTACATTCCTATTGTAAAGCCTTTGGTTCCCACAGGATGGGGCCACATACCATACAACGAGAGCTTCGCTCTAAGTGCTACCTAAAATATTTCTTGGACGCCTAATATCTTAACGTGGTGATATCTTGATAACTTCTTGCTATGGGCTATCACCAGGCAGATATTTACAAACATCTCTCTAGAACACCATAAGACATACGAAATGGATTATGTGAAAAAAAGCACATTTATCAACACACGTAAAAGAAAGTTATAAAGAAGTTTATATCACTTCAACATTGAATAAAAAATGGAAAACACCATTAAAATGAAACTACCAGTTCTATAATTTTGTCCTAAAAAAAATCATTTATTTCTTATCCATTTTCTTTACTCATCTGAAAAAGGAAAGTTTTGCCTCGCTCTATAATAATTTAAAAGTGCAAGAATGATATATCTATAAAACATCTATCTGAAATAAAATGGAAATAATAATAAAACATAATATCACTACAAATAATAGCAAATAAAGACAGAATTACACACAAACCTACGATAATTCCATGTCGTAAAGGTTAAAAGCATAATAACTTTTTATCTTCATATAAAATATTTGTATTGTACTTGAATGAGAAGCATCTGAAAAGGATAGGTAAGTATGCTTCTTTATTAGTTATGTACGACTTTTTGATTGCATATTTAAGTTAATTTTAATAAACTAGATTACAATAAAATTGATTTGAGCTTTCATATACAAGATGGTTCAAATATCACCAAGACCGATTTTTTTACAATAAACCAATTACCAAATACCTACTTGTACATGTCATCCGGTGTCAACATTCCAACATTCTGGAAGCATCCTGGTTCCTTTTTCAAAAAAGGCTTTTGGTTAGCAGCGTAGCCACTTTGAAACAGTCTGGATGACGACGTCGTTGTCCGTAAACAGCATGTTTTGCAACTCTAATTTAAACTTTCTAAACAGGTAGTAAACACTTGGGGCCAAATCTGAACTGTAAGACGAATGTGGCAGATGGTGCCATTTTAATTTTTGGAGTTGTTTTGGTCGTATAGAGGCGTGCATTGTCTTGAAAGAAGGCTACCCGCTTCCATCTGTCTTTCGCTTGGATCGAATCTTTCCCTTTGCGTCTGTTACAAGGAGGTTTGAATAACAAGCTGCGTTGACTGTTCTGGTATCCGTCAAAAAGTCTACACGAATGATCTTCTGTCCGTCTTTCGCGTTTTCTTTAGTTTGGGAGATTTAATATGTCGCCACTCATATGATGACTGTTAAGACTGGGGAATGATGTAGTACACCCACATTTCATTGGTGGTCATTATGGACTTTAAAAATGCATCACTTTCGCCTTCAAACTGCTGGCAACTTGCAAACGCACTATTTTGTTCACGTCCGTTTAAGTGCGTAGTATCCACCATGCATTCACCTTGCGATAGTGCAGGTGGTTTTTCACAGTACCAACTCTGATAGACAACATTTCTCCAAGTTACTTGATAGTATTCGCGCGTATTCTTACAAATAAGCGCGTCTATACAATTAATGTTCGCGACCGACGATCATGCGATTCATTCTCCATGCGCTTCCTGCCCTGTCTAAAACACTTACATCACGGAAATACACGGGTCCGTGAGATACACTCTCTTCCATACTACTGTTGAAGTCTGTAGTGAATTTCAGCGGACGGAACGTTTTCTCCAACGAGGAATTTGATCATAATGCTTTGTTCCACGCTTCGCGCTATCTTCTGTTCGCTCAAGACTGAACAGGTTCTAACCCAAGCAGGAGGGAGAGAGGAGGTAGTAAGGTCGATTCTCTTAATGTCTCATAGCTATTGCGCAGTGCCGCTTATTTACAGAAAAATCAGTGCCGGTTATATTTGAACCACCTTGTAATCATTTGCATGTCTTATCTCTTGAGAGTATAAGAGATATAAGACTTAACTTTTCTGTTTGTGAGAAGGTCCCTGGGGACCTTTTTGATTTTCAAACTCTCACAACTCCTTAATGTTGTATGGGTTGAACACCCGAACCGTACATGTATTCCAAGAAAAAAGTGTGCTGAATCGATTAAAGCTGGGTTTGAGGCGATACGAGCAACAGTTTACACTTTATTGAGGTTTAATGATGTCTAGTACGTGGATTAGTGAAAAGGTCCGGACCTTGTTCTATTATTAGATGAAATCGCTAATGAGTTTCTCGGATATTATTGACGTCATTGATTTTTTATTGCATAGCACTTTATGTTTTAGTCTCTAAGAGCAGCAAACCCAAATATAAATAAGAGAAGGCCGACATCTTTGTAAAAATTATTTTTATATTTATAAATTTTTACCGCTTATCTAGAGTATTTATTAGAGTAGTTTAGGAGCAGATACCGTTAATGTTATTTATGATGGTCATTGTATGACCTGTAGTTCCAATGTAAGCTTACTTGCGCGAGTGTGGTACGCAGTATGATATTTGGTGTACTCTGTGGGTTTCTTGTGTCTTTGAATGACCTAAGTAATCATATATTTTTGTTATAGTAATGTAATAGTTCCCACATTGTGCTTGTTTAGAGTCCTGATATAAGGAGGAAAAGTTTCTTACGATTTTGACTACGTCCACATTTGTTGCGTTCTATTGCTCTTTTTTGCCTCCAATACAAAGTGTTCTGTTGCTTGCAAAGCTTCTTCTGGATGACTCAACTCCTTATAGAACTTATATTAATATATTTATCAATCGATGTTTTCACGATCGTTTTTTTGGTAATGATCTCACATCTAGAAAATAATGCTATTGTTTGACTTCGATTAGATAGTACACGACATATTTAAGTTTATGGAATTCAAATACTTGAATTAAGTTCTAAGCTTTAAAATATTGTGAAACTAGAGATTAAGAAGTATGAAACTTTGTTCCTAATATAATTGGCTGAATTATATATCATTTGAAATCTTAATTAAATTTGTATCTATTGGTGATACAATATGTAAGTTAGATTAATTTACAATAAGTTTATATACGGGTGTATCAGGTCATGCCAAGTCAAAATTAGAATAAAATTACTCACCTTTATTACCTATCGGAGTGTACTAAAAATATTTCATTTGTGAACAAATCGTTAAGAGATATAATCCTAGTCCTATATGCTTGTAGGCACTAAAACTAGAAGTAGAAAAAGTTTACGTAAAATATGCAGAAAGAATATATTAGGGTAATTAATGTAGCACTACTATAAGCAATTTGAGAGACATTCAAATACTAGCTTTTAAAAAAAATATTTTACACTTTGTGTGGGTTGTAGCTAATCATAATGAAATATGATGACGTTAGCTAAAAAATTTAAAAAACCAAACTTTAAAACAAAATAGGATGTAAAGAATACTCATTCGTTTATCAAAATTTAAAGTAGTAGCTACATCAGAAGTTGCTTGTCAACATTTGACAAATTTGTTGAACTGAACCATAATCCCGAGATATCAATTTTATAAACTAGATGCTAAAGCTAGACTAATTGAAACTTGTTGGGCAATTTTGTATAACATTATTTACCAGTATAAATAACAAGTAACTTCAAACAAATAAAAGCAGTTCGAACATAGTCATAAATTTAGTACATTACCGGATCGCCCAGAAAATTGTAATTAATCATTAAAGCTAGACCTATAAAATAAAAAAGATAAAATTACAGATATTAAATTTATTCCGCAAATATGAAAAGCAAATTATCACTTTATTCAACAACTCTAAATTATAGGTCAGCCGCAATTGCACCGTGAAAGCTAATTGCAACCTTGCCCAGTACAACAGCGCATTTCATTGGAAATAGGCTTGTTGTAATCAAATTACCGGAAGTTTGAGTTACTGTGCTATTATAAAGCTTAAAAATAGTTCTTTTGAGGTACCAAGTTGTAACTTCCGATCTGTTGAAGTGAGAATTATTGCTGGATGGGCGGACAGCAAAATATTAAACATGGAAGATTAGTTGAGATAAAAGCAAAATTCTGAAATTAAATAAATAATAAATATAATAAACAATGGCAAGTCCCCTCATGGCAGCACAAACAAAAAACTTAAAGTACTTCTAATTTGAATACGAAATAGCAAAACTGTTAATATCATTAAAAACTTAAAAGCAGGAAATTATCGAAAGATAGTAAAAAAGTATATAAAGACAGATAGTACCTAGCTAGATTAACTGTAACATATTAGATATTATTGCAAAGAAGGCATTGATGAATTTGAAAAATACAAGAAACACTACTAATATGGAAAACCTTATATAAAATTTAATAGAGAAATTCTATAAAACAAACATAAAATAAATTAATTAATATAATTTACTTTTCAGGATCTTCTAATATACGTCGCTTTCCGGTTCCCAATAATTTCTCCTTTATATTCCTGTTTGTAAACTTTCCTTCTATACCCCTTCTTTCAGTATTTATTTAATTTCTTTTTCCAGTTTCCCCATGGCCATTCCCGTGTCCTACGTTCTACAACATCATAACAATTGCATTTTTTACATCTTCCACCATACCTTGCTATACCTTCATTATATTCTTTACTGTTTCGTTCCAAAGTCTATCTAGTCTTGAAATTCTTGCTGAGCGCCTCTCACAACCCCTATCCAAAGTTCCTAACTTATTTTTCTCTGTTAATTACTATGACTCCGCTCCATATGTTGCAATACTGTTAGTTATGCTGTTATATATTTGTTTGTCCTTTCTCTACTCATGTTTCCATTACCAACACAGTATCAAATAAATTACATTCATGGCTTGTTGTCCTTTTATAATGCTATTATTTATTTTACTGTAGGTTGTCCTATTCTTATTTATAATAAGCACATTTTATTTGTTCCTCATTTACCATTCCCAGGTTTTCAGTTTTTCGTCGTGTAACCAGATGTTCCTTTTCTGATAATTTCATAAATAATTAAATATATGGAAAAAGTACAGTCAAAACAATAATAAATACTTGTGTAGGACATACAATAAACAAATAAATAAAATAAAAATTAAAAAACATGAACTACTTAAAGCCGACTATGGTAAAGAACAAAACAAAAAAATAGCAGAAATAAGCACAGGAAAATATAAAAATAGTAAGGCAGACATAAGGAATGAACATAAAATCAATATAAAGACTAATATTAAAGATAAAAATAATATGAAATGCATATGGTTTTTTAAAAATTAAATTACTGATATTTGTACCTAAAAATAGAAAAAACATGTAAAAAAAAAGTTGTACACTATCAAGGTAAAAAAAGATAAACAGAATTAATCACAAGTAAATACATAAGAATTTATTAAAAACAAATTTTAACAAAAAGCTAGTTTCAATTAGTAATATAAAATATATGCCAATGTTCATAGCAAATAACTTTAATAAGTGCAACCGTTATTGTATTCTCATAAAAGTTGGTGGCCGTCGAAGGCTTTTCTGAATCTTCCTTATATAAATGTACTTCTGCATTGTCGCACACTTGTGTCTCATCTGCTTTGGCTTGCCTTTCCAGCAGACATACTTCGTCTGCATTCCTCTCATTGCATTGTACTCTCATAATGTTACATAAAATTAGTAGACACGCTTCAAAGCTGCACTGAATGATATATTCGGTCACCTTTAGAGCAATGCAGGGTCTGATTCTCTTTTTCTAGTCATCAATCCTTAGCCTAGTTTGTTATAGACTCCTATTCCTCTCTATCAGCCGCTAGATGTTTTAAGATTTTGAGTTCTGTAGCCTATATTCATTTTTTGTTATATATTTTGGATAATAGTTATCGTTTAGTGCAGAATCATCTAATTGTAGTACCCTACCACCGTAAATACACTACATTTTTTATTTGCTTTTGACCTTTTTTTCCTGTGTGGTACCTTCTTTTATTAATTTTTATCAGTAAATATATGCAAATATGTAAATAATAACAAGCAGAAAAATATGCCTACAATATTTTCCCATAACAGACTAGACCTTGGAAGTTAAAGAATAAAGAAAATAAATAAACCTGCAAAGCTTGCAACGTATAGCAAAGTGGCGAAGCAGTCTCCCAAATTTGAGAACCCTAACGCTGACCTTTGACCAATCAGTTTCAAAATCACTAGCAAACAAGCCCTTTTGGTCACCTGTCGATTGGTGAAAAGAGAATTTGGAAATTCCCAGCCGTTCTCGAGTTTTTGCTCGGACGGACGGACAGACAGACAGACGGACAACATGATGTTAGTAAGTGACTCCGCTTCGCTTCGCCACTTAATAGGGAAAAAGATGGACCACCTACAAGTTAAAATAAACTTATATAAATCTATTGCAACATTTTGAATTTCAAACTAGTTTGAAGAGATCTAACAGAGAAAAAAACAAATAGGAGATGAAACAGTAACAAAAATAAAATATTTTAAGTAGATTTGCGATTTTCCGACTGCAGTTGAAATAAGGAAAGTGGAGTGGTTGTCGCGTGCGTGAAAATCAAAGAGTACATATCTAAGTATTATTACATACAGCCGAACTTGCTGGTGTCAGTTAGGAGCTTTGCAGTGGCCATTAATTTTAATTAAAAAAAAGTAGAGTGAAAGTAGGGGGAATAAAGCCCTATATAAAGAAAGCAAAGCACTATTTTTTTGGGAATGGGCTGAAGATTTCTATGTGCATTGGGATCTTATTAGATTATGTTGTATATGAACGTTCCACGATTTAATTAATTTTTAGGGGTTTTGAAAGAGTTTTATACCATAATTTGACAAGAAACAAGTGTTTTTATTATTCCAGCGGTAGATAAAATAAAATTGTAAGAACTATCAATAAAACAATACTGTAATCTATTTTGACACGTAACCATTCTTCAGTATTGAAGAAGGATAAGTTTAGTGACACTGAAATGCTATTGCAAAGAACTTTCACAAAGTATAAGTAAAGAACAAAAATTTTCGACAAAAAATAGAATATAATGTGGTGAGAAGTTTAAACCAGCGAAATTCATAAAAAATTAAAAAATTATAAATCTTCATGTAAAGGTAAAGAAAGTACTTTGAATGATATCAAAGAAATGTTAAAATTATAATGAAATTATACAAAATTAAAAAAACCATCAATAGAAAATGTGGTGTCTGAATGAAATGTAAAATTAAAACAACTAATAAATTTCTTGAAAAACTGATAATTTGGATAAACAAGCAAAAAACACAAGTATCAGATACAACGTTAGTTATTGGAGTATCTATGTCTAGTGTAAAAATTTAAACATAAACGCATAAATTAAAAAATAATGATAAGGTAAATATATACGGAATGAAGAAGAAACATAAAAACAATGGTAAAATAAAATATTATACGAGGTGTGTTAAAGTTTTAAAGTCTCCAAATTTTTTTCTTGGTAGTGAGAGTAAGTAGAAAATATTTCTGAATTTGTAATATAGATTGTAGCACCATACCAATGCATGCAGGTCGAATTACCGCCATTGCAGTGAGTGTTGTTTTGTGTACATCAAATGGCGACGTTTAGTGTTCAAGAACAACTTGTAATCGTCCGTTTTCTCCTCTTGCGTGGTGAAACGCCCATCGAAATTGATTACTGACTGAGTATCACATGTGGTGAAGGCGTTTTGAAAGTTAAAAATGTGCGTTCATAAATGCTAAATTTAAAAAGAAATCGAGAGCTTTGTGACAATGAAGCAGTATCGCCACAAACCAGCCGGACCAAAAGTGGAGCAAGTTGCTATGGAAAACCGATTAGGTGTGCGTGATATCACTTCTAAACTTGGCATTTCCGTAGAATCTGTGGAGTCCATTTTGCCTAATGCACTGGAAAGTTTGGAAAGTTTCATCAAGATACTGACCGACAAACACAAGGCTGTGCAGGTGGCAATGTCTCAGGACAGGTTATCACTTTTTAGAAAAAAAATTAAAGACCTTAGAAGTTAAACGCACCTCATATAGCATTAAATGTAGAATGAATCATGACTACAAAAACAGCTAAAGGAGACGTTGAAACCAGAGAAAATAGTAATATGGATATGATTGAACATTATATAATAGGAAAAATTTATAAGAAATAAAGAATAGAAATAATCTTAAAGACTTGAAATAAAAACATAACTAAAATTAAAATTGAATATAACGAACAAAACAACGAATTGAAATTAATGAAATGTTAGAGAAATTTATGAGGAAAAGTTTTAAAAATTTTAACTAAAAAATTTGCTACCGCATCTTTTTGGGATATTTTTTTACTGATATAAGCTACTATGTGTACAAGAGTGATCTGAAAAGTTCTCGGCCTTGATCATAATTGTAAACCCTAAACAAGGTTTTTCTTAGTTTGGTAGACCTTTTAAGAGTACGCATTTAAAATTGCGATTCAAGTTATCAAATAGTTTAATTTATAGCTGCTTAAACTAATATTGCTTTCGATATACTTAAAATGGACAAAATAGAATATTGCGCGGTTATTACATTTTTTCTGAAAGAAGGTTTTACGTCAAAAGAAATTTGTGCAAATTTTTCTCCTTTATATGTAACAATTTAAAAATGGGCTGCCAAATTCAAATGTGGTTGCACCAAGCATGAAATCGAGCCTCGTGAGAGACGTCCGAAAGATATATCATCAGAAATTGTTGAACAGGTACGCGATATAATATTGGATGACCAATAATAGTCGAATGACAACTTTCGAACAATATCTAAAGCGTTTTAAAGACAATATTATTTATTTTGTTCGTCAATTTATTACCATAGATTTTAATTAATGGATTTACCATTAAACACCCAAATAAAAATAATATTTTAAAGCAGACTATTCAGCTTCAAAAAAAATCTGTTCCATCCACTTGGAAAGGTTTCGGCATCAATTTTTTGAGATGCGCATTTTATTAATGGACTACCTAGAATATAATAAAGCAATAACCAGAAAATATTATGTAAATTTTTTAACAACGCCTGATAAAGAAATTGCTAGGCACCAGATTTGCAGAAGAAAAGATCATCTTTTATCAAGACAATCCACCTGTCTACAAGTGTGCTTCAACAATGGAAAAATTTAGATATCTACACTACGAATTGTTCGAACATCCTTCATCGACTGATTTTCACATTTTTTAAAAACTAAAAAAAAAGTTTTTCTTCTACTCAAAAATCGATTGCAACCGTAGAAATGTATTTTCAAACCTTGAATTATTGCTAAATAGGATAATGATGCAGGAGCATTGCTGAAAAAAGATTTTTCAGTTTTAGATTTATTTTAATTATTAGGTCCAGAATTTTTCAGATCACCCTCATACTTTCTTAGCAAAAACAACAAAAATACTTATTTGTCGTTACCTAAGAATATAAGATAAAAATTACAAAATAATATTTATAAATCTTAGTAGAAAGGCAAAACAGAAAGATGAAGAAAGAAAAGTAGCATATTATAAAGATCTATATAATGTTTTTGATAATATACCCAAATATGCCATAAAAGTAATAATTCGGGACTTTAATGCAGATTGGCTACAAGATTTTCTATAGACAATTAACATAAATAATTACTTAAGGTGTTGTTGAGGAATAAATTTTCTAAAGAGACTAAAGAGTTATAAAGAGACAAATATCAATTCAAATCATTTTTGCTAAGAACTGTAATAGAATAACAGAACAAACGATAAATTGACAAATTGTATATCAAGTGGTCGTACAATAAAAGCAAACCACACAAATTATTTGGTACGAAGATAAACTTAAAAGGACACTTAAGATGTGCAAAGAGCGCAAAATAAGAAAAAAAGAGTCGAAAAACAAGAGAGCATTAAAGAAACTCAAAGAAAGAGAAAAAAAGTTGTAGAAAAATGATAAAGTTTCAGCATAGTTAAGAACTAATTTATTGGTAAAGAGAGGATAAATTGGTCCGTCTGGTCATAATTTTCACACAATGTAGTGTTTTAAATGCTTCTTTTCATCAAATGTTTTTATACTATCTTTTGCACAAGTATGCAAATACGAAGTTAAATTGCTTTTCTGCATCCGAGCCCAATTTCGTCCAAAATTTAAATTCAATTCAGGTATTGGCTCGTGCATTTAAATTAAAGGAGCGTGCGTGCCGAATATCCGGATATCGAAGCGACTACGCCCGTGGTCTGCTATATAAGGTCAGATCTCTCTATTATTTATCACTTACGTTTAATAGAACCCCTTGCGCAGTGACTATCCTGCATATTGAAATGTCGACAAATAAATGGTCCACTACCCACTTATCAGCACCGGCGCAAAGCCAAAAATGTTATCAATGGAAAACAAAAACAATAATAAAAAAAATTTATACCACTTATTAAGCGAACTCAAAGAAACAACGCCGCAATCTACAGAAAGCTACGCCGAGGAGACTATAAATAATAAATTTCCATTTATCTTCATAAATAAACTATTCGATCATTAAAAAGTAATAGGTGATGTTAGAAAGACCATAAAAAGCGAGTATTTTACTGCTTACTTAAGCAACACACAATTTAACCGACAACAGTTACAGGATCGTGATAAAATATTATTTAGAAAGTGATGTTGGATTTTATACTTTTCGGAGCCCAAATTCGAAACCCTTCTCACCAGTTATCAAAAACTTGCCTTCTTTACGCAACCAAAAAAGTAATGGAAAACTCGAAACAACGTAATTTACTGATAGCAAGTGAACGGAAACAAGAAGCATATAAAGCAACAAAACTTCTACACTGCATAGTAATAGTTAAACTTCGATTATCACCATGAAATACAGCTCAATGTCACTGTTATCAACAAAGAAGCATTACGAAAAATTTTGATCCGTGCAGCCAAAATGAGTCAAATGTAAAGGAAGCCACCATTTGCACAAAGTCAAAAAATCATAAACCAGAATGTAAGTTCTGCAGAACAACATTTGGTCGACTTCAAAGGGTACAAATATATTTTGGAAGCACGATCCAATCGCCAGTCAATTCAAATATATCAATATATCAAACCAAAGTAATTCAAAATTTACAAACAACAATAAAAGTACCAATCGAAATATTGCAAGATTCTTCAAAATACCCCAAATTCTAAATCCGGTTAAAAACCCAACTTTCAACAAATTCTTATAAAAAACTTCTTATAATTTGGAAATAAACCATAAATTCACAATATCAAATATTTAAGTTGAAGATAAATAATATTTTTACGGTTCTTTTAACTAGATATCGAGGTAGAAAACATATTCTGTACCAGAAGAAAACTTCAAAACTTCAAAATACAGAATATAGGTACTTAGATGACAGAGAAGCACTTCATGCATCAGAAAGGGTTGCAATATTTGTGAAAAAAGGTTCCTTCATTCAAAAATATCCACAATAACTTGCACTAGCTTAGAAACCAGTGGAATAAAACTAATAATGAAAGATATTAGAGAAATAAACGTAATTTCTATATGTAAAGAATCCAATCAATTCACCCTTAGAAACAGATATAACAACAATTTTACACACAAGCAAATTTACTATTCTTTTTGCAGATTTAAACTTAAAAGTACTATTTGGGGATGTAGAAAGTCAAATCATCGGAGACAAACTACCAGAGCAGCAACACACTCTTATACTTACTATCTCTATCGCTCAGATATTCAATATGGTATTCTTGATATCCAATCTGAAAAAAAATAATCAAGAGACATACTAAACTATATATTACAGAAATAGACTCGGAATACGTCCTGGTAATAATTTCATTTACAACTTCACCAGTGTATACAATACCTCAAAGAAGTTTAGAAAATGACACTGAGAACTGGAAGAACTTTAACAAAACATGCTCAAATGGATATTTTACATTGTATAATACCTTACATATCTTGAGAAATGTAGATTAAGGGATTAAAATAATCGCAAATGCTATCAGGAACATTCAAAACGAAAATTCTTCAAAAGTACATCACAAATCTATTGCAAACATAGTAATAGTTTAATAAAACAAAATAGCAGAACAAGAAAACAATGACAGCGAACATAAAATCCTCAAATAACAAATATCAATATAAGAAATAGGTGAAAAAAAAATTATTGGAAGAACTACAAGAAATATTTACAATCAAAGCAAATAACGCATCATTAAATACAAACGAACAAAAAGCAGAATATTTTGCGTTCCATCTAAAATTTACCTTCATAACAGCAGCTAGCCGTATTTTTAAATATATTGTGATACAGTACGTTGAAACTTTTATGGAATGTACAGTGGTTATGTCTAGGAGTACTATCTCTGTACACATGATTGCCGGACTTACGAGTAATTCTGGGATATTGGTTTTCAGATATACTTTCACTCTTATTTATGGCTCCTGGAAGCTTATTTAAGCGATCGCATCCCGGTAAACTGTTTAGGTACACAAACCAAACTAAATGAAAGGCTATAGGACGTAACTGTTGGGTATAAGAAGTCAACACTTGAAAGCCAACAGATTGGGTGGAGAAGCTAACAAGTAAAAGGGTACTTCATTGATTTGGGATTGACAAACTGGTCCTAAACCCCCATAAACCTCTATAGAGGTCAATAATATGAAAATGTAGAAGGCACCGAGAATCCACTGCAGCAAAGATCCACATTGATATCTCTACTAGAAATATCATGGCAAAATTTAGAACAAAATATTCTAAAGCTTCAAGTCTCCCATTCTCATCTCCGGGGGAGACGGTTGTAAACAATTTTGTAAAGAAGTATTTTATGAAACCAATTAAAATTAGAAATTGGAATGTAGAGAGCTTGTAGGCAGCAGAAAAATTAGCAAACGCTATATCAGAAATAGACTTAAACTGAGTACACTTGGAATTAGTGATCTACAGTGACCGAGGAATATATATAACCAATACAGGTGTTTTATATTATGCAGGTAGTGACGCCCAAATCTATATATACGGTGTTGTAATTATCATAGAAAAAAATAAACAAATCAGTAGAAGGTTTTACTTCCTATTCTGAACGTATAATAATAACACAACTAAACTCTAATAAAGAAAAAATCAACATAATCTAAGTATATGCACCAACGGCAAACAAAGAAGATGAAGAGATTAAAACTTTCCATGAATATTTACAAACTGTCTTAAAATCTATTAAGAAACATGACGAAACCCTGATAATGGGTAATTTCAATGCTAAAGTGGGCAAAAGGATATACTAGGGAACGTGGGTTAGGGAAAAAAATGATTAAGTAGAATGATTCATATAATTTTGTCAACGCAAAGAATTAGCAATAATGAATATGATGTTTAAGTTACCAAATAGAAAATTGTATACATAGAGATCGCCCAGGAACAACAAAAAGAAAACTGTCAGAAATTAAATAGATTATGTAATAATCATAAATAGATTTAAAAATGTCCTTACATCAGCAAAAAGATATCCTCGGACCAGATCACAGTTCTGTGGTAGCAAGATTAAATATTAAATTGAAAAAGTTAAAATGCAATTGTAAAAGGCAAACATAAATATAAAGATACTAAATGAGGAAAGTACATACTATAACGCAAAATAACATGTTAATCATAATCTCAGAAATGCTAAACAACAAAACGAGAACACTGACAATGTAAGTGTTTTATTAAAAGTTGGTAGAGAGACCTTAATTCCAGCTAAAGTTATGAAAAAAGCTTAAATGACAGAAGAAATTTTAGACTTGATGAAGGAAAGGGAGAACAACAAAGCTAAAAATGAAGATAAATAAAAAGAAATTAATCGAATAGTTAAAATAAAAATTAAGAAAGCAAATGAAACATAGTTCATTGAAAAGTGTAGAGAAGGTGAACAATATGAACGAAAATACGATAGTGTCAATATAATATTAAGGAAGTACAATATAGCAGGTATGCAAAGAAAAAAACAATCCAACATATTAAAAGACGAGGATGGAAGAATAATCACTGGTATAAAACAAAAATTACATACATTGAAGAAATACATAGAAGAACTCAGAGACAAGGCCAGAAATATTAAGAAGTGAGATAGAATATGCTATGAATAATAAAAATGGTAAGGGTCTGACGCCCCGCGTGGAAGCACAGCTTGCGAACTGAGAGGTTAAAGCTCTTATATGTTCGCCATTTTGCTTGGTGTGGGGCGAAGTGACAAGCACCGCGCCTTAAATAACCGCCATTATTACCCCTTGTTAGAAATGAACGCAGGTACTCAATTATTTTTAATGACTAGGTAGGCCGCCCGCCAGTAATCAGAGAGCTCCGAAAATAAATCACACCGCAGCCCGCGCTTCAACTACAGAATCACACTGGAGATTAGAATATGCTATTAGAAATGCAAAAAACAGGAAAAGCTGTGGGGGCAGATAAAATTCCAGTAGAACTGTTAAAAGTTATAAACAATGATGCACTGGAGATAATGATAGACCTTTTTATGCAATTTATAGAACAAATGTTATCCCAGAAGAATGGCTCATGTCAACTCTTATACCAAAGAAAAATAATGCAAAAAACTGTGTAACTATAGCACTGATAAGTCATATACTGAAAGTCTTTCTTAAAGTTATTTATAAGAGAGTATACAAAAAACTTGAAGAAAGCATCAACGGTGCCCAAATGAGATTTAGGAAAGAATTAGAAACAAGAGAGGCCTTATTTGAAATAAACGTATTAATGCAACCGTGTTAGACTTAAACTAAGACCTTTGCGTAAGTTTTGTCGATTTTCATAAAGTTTCGATAAAATCAGACACAAAAAGCTATAAAAAATACTTAAAAGGAATTGATAGCCGTGGCATTAGAATAATAGCCAATTTGTACTGTCATCAAACAGCTAAAGTGAAAGTGAAAAATGAAATAACAGAAGAAAATAAGGTATGTCTGAGTGTTCGTCGCGGATGTATTCTTTCTCCGATGTTGTTCGATACATATATAGTGAAGTCGTGTGTCAGAAGGCTTTAGGGGAAGAAAAAATGGGAATAATTATAGACGGAGAAATTGTAAGCAATGTACGACATGCCGACGATACGCTAATAGCAGATAATTTGGAAGGGTTCCAGCGTTTATTTAAAAACACAAACTTGCACTAGTAATAACTATGACTTGAAGCTAAATCTTAACAAAGCAAAGCTAATGATTATATTGAAGAAACTAAATGTTGACGAAAATTTGACAATTTATAATACACGAATGGAAAAGATCAACTGCTATAAATATCTAGGAGTGTGGATTACAGAAACTAGCGATCAAACTAAAGAAATTAAAACAATAATAGAAATAGTAAGGCAAGTGTTGATAAAATTGAAAAGATTCTTGTGCTGTCGAGATATTAACTTAGACCTTCAAATACGTATGTTAAGATGCTATATTTTTTCCACATTGGCATACGGTTCAAATGCGTGAACATTTAAGTAAACACACAATAAGAATTTTCGGGTTTGAAATGTGGTGCTATATAAGTATATGAAGAATAACATTGAAAAAAAACTAACGCATAAGTGTTACGTAAAACGGAAAAGAAATGTGAGGCAATATATAAAATTAGAAAAAGGAAATTAGAATATTTGGGCCACATATTGAGAGGTGAAAAGTACATATTGCTGAAGCTAATAAATATAGGAAAAAATAAAAGGTGTAAGAAGCGTAGGCCGAAGGACGGAGATCTTGGCTATGGAACTTAAGAGAGTCGTATGGCTATATTACCAACGAATTATTTAAAGCTGATGGCAACAAAATACAAATCACTTTGATCATTGCTAACCTTCAATAAGAAAGAGAAGAAAAAACTTGCATGCCATCCCCAACTAATAACATTTAACTAATTTGCTCAATGAATTAGCTCGCATTATAAAAAGTTTACCTTCTATCCTTCAAATCACAGGCCCTAAAAAACTTTCCAAGAAAGTGTTATCCATCTCTAACGCTTACTTAAGATTAGGATACTTTCCGAAAGCTTGAAAACATGCTTATATCTTACTACTGGGTGGCCAAAATGTCGGGAAATATTTCATTTGGTCACTATTGTCCACTACAGTGTCCGAATACAAATCGGACGTCATTGATGTGAAGGACAGACGATAGGGTTTTGTATACATTTGATGACCATTCGGTGAGATGTCTTCAGATCCGATCACATACACTGTTCCCGAACGGGTGTTTATTGTCTCGGCGTATTACTCAAATGATAAATCGCCCACTATGGCTCTCAAAAAATTCCGAGCAGAGTTCGATCGGGACACAAAACTGACTCTAAAGACGATAACAATGTGAGTAAACAAAAATCAAATTTCTCCCAAAATTTTCTAATCGATTATTTTTAAGATTAATTGAAGTTTGAGCGAACCGGTAGTTTCCTCGACGACAACGACTCCAGAACTGGCCGACCAGTGACTGTCACCACACCTGAGAATGTGGAAAAAGTTAGAGAACACTTTGAGCAGTACCCGACAACCTCAACCAGAAAAGCGCCCGACAACTGGCAAACACATCAGAACCGCTGCAAATTAGCCGAACATCAGTGCAAACCATACTCAAAATGTTGAATATGTTTCCTTACAAGATTCAAGTTCAACAACCACTCACTCAAGTGAATGTTGATCGGAGATTCGAGTTCGCCAATCACGCTTTGGCCTTAAAAGATGACAACACTTTGGACTTCAAACACATGCATTTCACAGGCGAGGCTTACTTTCACCTGGATGGCTATGTGAATAAGCAAAATTACCGATACTGGGGCACACAAAATCCACACCTGGCTGTAGTCAAGAGTCTTCACCCCCAAAAAGTCAGTGTTTGGGCAGCCATATCATGGCGTTGCATTATTGGGCCGTTTTTTCTCACCAAATATGTCGATGAAAATGTCTACCGAGACCAAGTTCTCATTCCGTTTTTCGAAGAGGCTAAGAAAAAGATAATGATTAACCAATACTGGTTCCAACAAGATGGCGCGACACCACACCGAACACAAGGTTTTAAAAATTTCCATGGTTTAAATTTTGATTTAATCTTCATGATGTCTCTAGGAAATTTGGATATGATCGCTGATAAATTCGGTGTACGAATTATCGGTATGGATGCGGAGAAGAAAACCGGAAATGGAATTGATTGGCCTGCGTGTTCACCGGATCTTTTTCCTTTGGAGTTATCTCAAGGATAGAGTGTATCGCACTAATCCTAAGACCATCGACGAACTGAAACAACGAATCAGAGAAGAGTTTGCGACCATTGATCAAGATATGCGCCACAATGCAATTACCAGTTTTGAGGAAAGGCTTCACCGCGTCGTTGAAAATAATGGCTCATATTTTGAGAACCTTGTTCATTAAACCCTATGATCTCTACTAATGTATAATCAATGAATTAAGTTTTTATCTTTGTTAATTACCGAAAAATTAAATTTTACTTTATTTCCCGACTTATTGGCCACCCAGTATGTCAATAACCTGGAGATAATAAAACAAAAACGAGTTTATTGTCTAGACTGAAGTCACGGATAAAAATATTTTGCTACAATTTCAATTTGGCTTTAGAAGAGGATTTCATACTACCGATCAACTTCAACTTTTGGGTAAACGTCATAGAAAACGAATTTAAAAACTGTCTCTCTTCTAGGACTTAACGTAAATTTTCGATCGCATCTGGCTGCATATATATTGAAAAATGAACTGCTAAAATAAACGTATCTATCTATCTACGGGCCATCATTTTCTCTTTCTTTAATAATCACAAATTTTGTGTATGAACACATAATTTATTGTCAAATAAAAATATAACAGTTTGTGTACCTCAAAGTAGTGTGTTAGGCCTTCTTATGTTTAATATTTATATGTATGATACTAAAAGCACTTCATCAAGCTTAGCTGTGTTTGGAACGGCACTACAGTTAAGAATATAGCTGTTTCAAAATTGCAAATATCTGCAAATTCTGTTAAATCGTTAAACAATTGTGTGTAGGAAGGATTTATGAAATTTATAAAATACAAAATCGTACAGTAGTCTATATAAATAACACTACTAATTCATGGAATGATAAACCTGCAAAATATTTCAGCCTTGGTAGCAATTTAACATAAAAATTTCACATTTCGTAAAAAGAGTATTGAAGACTCTCAAATTTTTCAAGTAATTAACAGATTTTTATTAAAAGTAGAATGCAGCTTAATAGTTAATATACTTCTAATAAGGGCAATAACAATTTACGGTAATATGATATGGGGTAATACTAATGCGAAGGATATTTCACGTTTAGTTGATAGCTTCATGCTTTTCATTTTTCGGGTATTTCAAGCTCTTTGAAAGGTCGCCTTCTTTTTGAGAGGCCATATCTCAGCGGGCACTTAGAGTTGTGAGCTCTGATCACTAGGGATATGGCTGAATGTATTTCAATTAATAAAAGTATTGTTTGAATGATTTTACTGCGTAATCTAAATTTTTTCTGACTATAAGCTTAACAAAAAGGCATTAGCATTGTGTAATGTTTAGGTTTCTTAAAGCTCTAGATATGTGCAACATAGCCAAAAATTACGTTAATCGCTGGATTTTGAAAAAAAGTTATAAAGGAAAATAAAAGTGTTCGGAAACTTTTGTTTACTGTGTGTAATCCGAGTTAATATTCTATTCATACGAAATCGAAATGTAGATATTTATTTAAACTAAACTAAGAGAAACTAGAATAACAAAAACACAATCAGGAAGAGAAAAGACCTTTTACGCCATCGTATATATTTATTTATTTATAAATATATTATTAAGCCTGCCATAATTAAAAAATTGTTCAGGTAGCTCTTATTTTACAAATACTAATTTACTTTATATCACCAGAGCTATGCCAAATTGACTATTTCATTGTCAAAGGATGTTCATTTTTCTAGTTAATTTATTAAAAAATTTTAATTTTTGATAACAATTGTTAATATTTATTATCATCCTAAATTTTGCACTTATTGGATATTCTGTAACGCTTGATTTCTTATGCACTTTATGTGCTTCTTTGTTTGTTTTATTTATCCAAAAAATTACTAGACAAATTACTAATTTTGTTTAAATTCTTTAAAATAATAGTTTGAAGTTAATTACAAATATATTATAAAATCTTTAAACTTTGTAAAATTTCCGGCCTAATTGCTATTCATTAATAGCAGCTACCGAAAACACGAATTAATTGTCTTACTATATTAACATTTTAACTGGTTATGCTGCACTGTAATCGTAGAAAAATTATTGCTATTAATAATACCATAACACAAGCTTAAAAGCGTTGAAGATTAAAACGACCGTGCTGCTTTACATTTGTTAAACGAAGCTCGAAGTAGCCCCGCTGTTAATTAAAATAACAGCATCGAGCGCACTTAGTGAGCTCGGCGAAATCAAAATTGTGTCATGCTGTATTGTTACTCGCATCTGTTAGACATCTTGCAATTACAGCTGATAGATGCGCACAAATACGACCTTGATTTTTAATAGCCAGACGAATGGCGGGCAGTTTAATCTTTAATTGACCTGAAATTTTGTTCAGAATGGTAGACTTCCAAACCAATTCCTATTACTGTCGCCGTTCCAGATGGTCTAAAATGTACATTGAAGCGGAATTTGCCTGTCGAGGGCTCTCAGAACCGGAGAGGTAATTTTAGGTTAGAGTAATTAATAATGCAAACCCCGAAGGATCGTAAATGTCGACCGATTGTTGGCCTTTAGCCTATCCAACACTCCCATACCTTTTATCACTTTGTATAGCAATACCGATGCTCCACCTTCAAAACTGTTATACGAAATTATACGTTAGGATAATTAATAATCGTTGTTAAGTCGCGGGTTACATTGAACCTGGCTGCGAGTAAATTGAAATAAAAAGATAGTAACAAACCGTTTAGCCTCTTCTCTATTACGAGTATAGCAAGGTGTAATTTAGTAAAGACAATAAACTATTCACTTTGACGCCAGCGCCTCGATATTAACGTTGTGGTGTATAATGGCTTACAGGCTTTGTGGATAGAATGAGTGGAACTAGCGAAACTATGTTGGATACGCTAACAAGTAATTAATTTTGTATATGCATCAGTCGCAATGCTTTCAGTAGTACTTTTGCATTAAATTATTATGCAGGATATACTTAAAAAGTAAAATATCTCTTTTTGTAATGAGGAAATCTATGTACTATGAACTTTTTAAAGTAAACTGCTTTTTGTATTTAGTTTGGCTAACCATATTGATTTGAAACTTTCGCTTTAGTATCATATACTTTATTAAATATTATTTTATAAAGTTTTTAATTTAATTTTAGAAGTGCAATAATTTAGCTTTAAGTTGAATGCAAAAAATGTAAAATTTAATGTAAAAAATCGAAATGCAACGCTTTAAGTTTTGGAATATCCTGTTAAGTGTATAGCATTTTGAGTAAATACGCCACTCCGGGACACATTACTTATATTTCCGAAATCCATCAATAGAAGGCAACCTTCCTTTCGCAGCTATCGTATTAGATATAAAAAAAGAATTGAAGAAAGCATTAAAGGAGATTGCTGTTACAGAGCGTTTTCTAAAGAATAGTACCAGCTCTATATGCGCCATTTTACGAGAACAATAATAAGAAAAATAATATCAGGAATGATGATAAAGTGCAAGCTTAGGTCACAAAATATATTTTTCTAGTTTTATTTATGTTATAAAGTTATTGTACGTTTAGTGATAATTACAACATTTAGTTCATTTACCTTTAACAATAATGATAATAATATTTAGTTATTCTATTATAAATGTATACTCAAAAAAAATTATACAGCCCTACGAGAACATCAAATATCAATAAAACTGGTGAAATATGTTCAACTAAATATATTAAAGAAGATATATAAATTTATCAAACATATATGGGAAAGGGGAGGCACTAATATTATAATATATATAAGAAAATAATACTATTTAATACATACATACATACATAATCCTTTCCTCTTCTACTTTACGGTGTCGAGGTAATGCTATTTAATAGGGCCTATAAAATATTGACCAAACTAGTAAAAAAAAGCTGAATATGCGCATGGCCGAAATAGTTAGGCATTACCAGTGTAGTTTCAGAAGAGATAGAACTACACAGTATGAGATGTTCTCTATCAGACAAATGCTTTCAAAAATTTTGATAGTAAAATATTACTTTTTACCACTTATTTATAAATTGTCTTAAAGTCTATTATTCTATACTTTGGAAGAAACTGTACAACGAGCTAGATAAGCGAGAAAGCTAATAAGTCGGTAAAAACGACAAACAACAACGCAAAAGTGAAAATTTAAAGCAAGTTGTCGAAAGATTTTGGAATCTATTACGAATTATGGCATGGATATACCATGTCAATCACCCTATTCATCATATCATAAATAAAGACGACGCAAGGACTGCAAATCAATAGCAAAAAGACAAATTGGACGATAACCGCAAGAGAGATATCTAAATATGATAACATTACTGATACTAAGAAATCAAAAGAACTATAAAAGAACCAGCACCTACAAGTATCTGGACTCAATCATAAATGAAAAGAATGAAATAGGAGAGGACATAAACGCCCAAATAGTGGTGAGCAATAAGTGCTACTTTGGATTAAAAAGTGTTATGAAATCCAAGGTACTCTAAGTGTGGAATAAACTAAAAGTGTATAAGACAGGAATAGGACCAGTGGTGATTTACGAAGCAAAAATCTGGTGCCCAATAAAAAAATGCGAGAAAGCTAAACACGCGAGAGAAAAAATCATTAAGTAAATTCGGTAAATGAGAATTTTGGCGTACATTAACAAACCAAGAACTAAAAGCGAGATATGGAGAAGGTAAGTATTTTTGCTAAAATCAGATGCAAATCGATAAGCTGGCTTAGACACGTCGGACGGATAGAGCCCCCAAAAAGGTTAACAAAACCTTAAAATCAAACCCATAAGGTAAAAGAAGCAGAGGACAACCAAGACTTACGTATGCAGGATGATTTAAAAAATCTGGGCAAGATGGAGGCAAGGAACCGCAGGGAATAAAAAATATATGTAAGGGAAGTCAAGTCTTTACAGAAGAAGTAAGAAATAAATAGTGAGTGTAACTGCTCAGCGCTGATCATAATAATAGAGAAAATACGGATCCCCCAGGACAAGACAGATTCTTGGATAACAGGAACGCAAGTGATTATCGCGAATCGTAAAACGGAAAGTCAAATAAACCAAAAAGAAAAGGTCCAAGGTCCCTTATACTTTGTTGCACCGTGGAATAAATATTATAGAAGTATTGGGGCGTAAAAGTAAGAAATAGTTTATATTTCCTATTAGGCATTTAACTGACAATACTGTTGCTACTGATCATTAATTAGTTTGTCAAACTTTGTAACAATTTCTCGAAGAATTGGTAAAAAATTGTGGTAGGTTATAGTTTTGTTTCTGGAAATAAATAACAAATTGCTTATGCGGCAAACTAAAAAACTATCTACGGCTAGAGCACAAAGTCCTAATAAAACAAAATAAGAAATTTAGTGTACTAATTAGAAAGTAGTTTCTTCAACATAGGCCACAAAATATTTTTGATAGGAACCGCCAAAAATATTCACATGTTAATATCACAAGTATTCATAATAAAAAGAGCCAACTAAAAGAACTGTCAAATGGTGCTCTCCATAGTTTTACTTTTTACGAAAAGTTATCGTACATAAACTCAAGGCTGTTTCTATTACCAAAACCTTCTGAAAAAGGTTTTTTAATAGTGGACAGTTATAGTAAAATATGTTTTACTATAAAACATTTGAGATGTTGAATCTGATGATGATGGATTAATATTTGGTTTACATAGTTACACAACACAGGCACTTCAGCCCTTAGATCGATCATTTTTTGATCCACAAAAAACGTATTACAATAAAAAGGCAAAGGCATAGTGATAAAAATGTCAGCAACTATAAAACTGAGTATCTAATAGAGAAAACATAAAGGAAACTGAGTAGGTTAGTAACGCTATCTTTAAATATCCTCTGAATTCTAATACAATTCTAGAGCATCTTTATTTAGTAGCGTATGCAACTTCCGCTTTTCCACTCACTCACCGCCAATTGTTGTTAATGCTGAAACAACTACAGCTTTCTCATCTCGTATCCAAACTCCATCTTGTGTTGTAACTTATACATCTCTACAATCTTACCATAATAAAATTAGCTCTGTCTCTTAAATTATTTATTTCTCGTTCAAAGATAAGCAAACAGTCTAAAGCAGTTTTAACTATATCATACCATAATATAAAGCCTTAAAAAAAATGAAAAAAAAGAAACTTCCGAATAAATGAGATTAAAATAGTCCTTTACAAGAGAAGAAAAATCAAAAGAAAAAACCAAATTGGATTCATTGCCCAAGGTTCAATAAAAATATGCGGGAGAATTAAACTACCTTTCTGTGAAAAAAATCAGTAAAGCATGTCTTTCGGGGGATTTAGCGTCTCCTCTATGCATTTCGAAAGAAATGGTCAATATCGTGTGGTTTCATTTTTTGAAAAATATATTTTTATTATTATAACAAAATAAAATAATGTAGAAGTATCAGAATTCCTTTGGCTGTCGTGAAATGCATAATCTCCTTCTAAAATTAACGGGTTACTTAAATGCAGAAGAAGAAAAAATGTGTTCTCAAAAAAGTGAAATATTTCCTTGAAGGGTCTTATACTTAGACACACTTCCATTTCTTAATTATTGTTTTGCTTATTGTTAGATTATTGGAGTATCATTCGCAAAATTTAATCTTACTTCAAAGTCTGTTTTATTCAAATAACCCGCCAATTAAATGTTATAGATAAGTAATTTCCAATACAGTCATAAAATTTATTTTTTATTCTTCATAGTTTTATTGGTCAAAATTTCTAAGTAGTAATTGTCTTACTGATACTTATTCTTTTAGTTAAATAAGCTCTTTGACACTGTTTAATGTTATATTGGTTCTTTTAAAAATTTCATCATCCATATTCAAAAAAAAGTAATCTATAATTACAATAATAATTGTTGTGTGGCAAAACTCACTTTGTCTTGTTTTAAATTTATCTATTTGTAAAATAGAAACAAAAACATCACATCGCTCACCTGCTACACCCACATAGTACAACGATGTCTTATAAAAAACAAAGAACGGAAGAGGTGCAAGGCAAATCGGATGAAAAAAAATAAATTTGCATCTATTACTAATAGAAGTATTTTAAGAAATATAATACAAAGAAGACTTTATGAGAATAGCGCTACAAACACCATTAAAAAGAATTAAAAGAACATCTACGGACAACATTCTAAAAAACTCATATTCATGTCTAGTGTACGCTGATGGCCTAATATTGATTTAAAAGACAACGCAAAATAAGCCGGGCTAATTATAAACGAGAGAATAACCATTTACATAACATTCTGGAAAATAAGACCAGTTGATAACACAAATTTTGTAGTAGCAAGCATTGACAAATACATGAAATATATATTTATGCAATGCACTTTAATGTTTAAATGAATGTGAGATAAACGTAACGTTAGAAGTAGGTAAACAATTAGTAAAATTTAAAAAACATTGTGGCTGCTGAAGTTAAGGTCTGTAAAACTAAAATCAATTCTATAATAGTATACACCAGTGAGATATAAGTTTTAACAAAAAATAACTAGAAATCTGGAAACGAAAACTTAAAAATGTAATGCTTAATACAGAAACAGAGCGAGTAGGGAGAAAATCGATATTTAATTGGCAAAATTATGAAGAGCGGACCAAACTGAACGGCAGATTTAATCATTTCACTTTTTTGCTTTAAGGTCGGCAACTCCAATTCTTCCGACTAAATAAATACGATATGCTGTAGGTAAGAATGGCGCGTTGTTATTGTTAAAACGCATTGCAAATTTTGCTGAAAATGAGAATTTGTGGTCGAATCAGCTGTCTGAATAATGATTAAAAAATTGATAAATCAGGAATGAGAATAGATAAACGGAATTGTAGGTAATCTTCTATAAAAATAAAGTATTATCCTAGTTAGTTAGTGTCGCTACAAATCTGAAAATATCGACTCAATATTCTAAGATGGTAATTAGATATTTCGTAAAGCTTCCTTCAGTAAATACTAAAGACGTGCGCTTTTATGCTTACAAATTCAACGACGCGAGTGCTTAAGTTAGCTTATAATTCTCACTGACGACAGCTCGCCGATTGGCTTTGGAGTGTCATGAAGTGGATTCTCAGTTTAGTAAAAAAAAAAAGATACATTTTTAGCGATCAGGCGTATTTCCAACAAGACAAGTTTGCAAACAAGTGAAATTATTGCATATGCAATACAAAATCCTCACATAACTAATGAAAACAAATGCACTTCCGAAAAGTCACTGTGTGGTGTGGATTTTGGGCAGATGGCGGACAGGCCCACACTGATTGAAACCAAGAGGTTAAAAACCTAATTGAACTATTTATGTATAAACAACAAATCAGGGCATAAACTTTTAGACACCCGCAATAGGAGGGGTGCGGACGTGGACATGGATTACTATTTCGTAATTGTTAAAGCTATAGTAGAAAATAAAAAAAGGAAGTAAGTGTATCATTAAGATAATGATATAAAAGGCATATTAAAACACAAAACAAATGTTAAGAAAAAATGGATGATTAAAAGGTTTTGAGAATTAAAAGAAGAAAATAAAAATTAAAGAAAATAAAGAACCTAAACTAAGAAGAACACAGAATAAAAAGTAAAAACGTTTATGAGAATTTAAGAAAGATAAAAAAAAATCAATATAATAGTAAAGGATAACAATAAATAAATATTATGGATACCAGTATAATAGCAAGATGGACAGAGTATTTTAGAAAAGTAAATAGTGAAGACGACAAAAACGAAAGATATCAATGATAGAAATAAAGGGAGTTCTCTTACAGCAAGTAAATGTTGATCCACCGGCAAAAACAACCATCGAGCAAATAAAAAGTAAAAGCATCCAGGATTGATCAAATTATAGCTGATATGCTCAAGGTAGATCTGAGGATATCGGCAGAAATCGTCAAACCATTTATAGATAAGCTTTAGAGTGAAGAAAGAAAAGAAAGGTGACTTGTATGTAATAATTGGAGAGATATAACTACTAACATAAGTGTTGTAAATAAATAATTCTAAAGGCTATCTTAACCAGTGTGCTAGTGAAAATAGATCATATGTAATTAAAAACATAGTTATAGAGCGAGAAGTTTGTACGGTAGACCAAATAAATACCCAGAATTGTTATAAAACAGTCCTATAGAATTTCAGTAGTTGTATCTGACCGTCGTGGATTTTAAGGAGACTTTTTACTCTTGAAAAAGGGGGCCACACAGAGAAGTTTAAAATAATTCTGAAAAACTAATATATCTCACCAGGGAGGGGTACAACTACTATTATTGCAGTGATTCATGAAGCACCCTATCTTTAAAAATACTTCACTTGACCGTCTTGCGTTCATAATGGAATACTATCCTCATTTAAGATTTCTTGGTCAAATTTATCATTTTAACCGTTGTTACCACTATCATCTCTCTCTTCCTTTTTCTATTTCTCTCTCTCTTCCTCCTCCCCCTTTGTATCTCCCTCTTTCCTTTTTTTTCTCTCTCTCTTCTCTTCTCTCTCCCTCACCTCTTCTAGCTCTCCCTAACTCTTCTCTTTTTGTTCTCTCTCTTTCCCTCTTTCTCTCTTTCCCCCTCACCACCCTGTCGCCTTTTCACCCTCCCCCTTCTCTCTCTCTTCCCTCCTCACTCTCCCACCCTTACTCTTTCCCTCACCCCCCTCTCTTCTCTCTACCCTCACTCCCTCTTCCTCTCTCCTTTATGGGTTAGCCATTTGCAACTTCACAATTTATCTCGTATACTGTTTATACATTGTTTTTATTTTATCTCTTATTTTATTTGTACTTTTCTTCTACATATGTTGTAAAATTCTCTGTGGATGAGCAAAAAATTTATTTTTTTGGTAGGCTTATTCAAAATTAGTCAATGTAATGTTTTTGTTGCCTTCTTTTCCTTCACAACTCCTTCTTATATGTCTAAAAAAATTATTATAAGTCTCCCACTTGTCGTATTCTTCTACTTTTTGTAGCATATATATCATATCTTGCTCATCTTGTGCCAGAATTAACTGATGATTGGCAAACATTAATGCGTGTAATTTTTTGTGTCCGTATTCCCATTTTTTTAAATTTCTATTGTTTTAATGCTTCTTTAACGTATTTATTGAAGAACAGAGGTGACATTCTGCAGTTTTGTTTAAATTCTTTAGACACTTCTATTGATTTTGTTAGTTTATCCCCATTCTAGATTTGGTGTCTGTATTTTGACAAAACGCTTTAGTTACTTCAATACATTTATCTTTTATTTTACTTTCCTTCACTGAATCTCACAGTTTTTCTCTTGGGGTATTATCGCATGGCTTTCTACAAAAGCTATTAATTAATAATAATAGTTAATATTAAGTTTTAATACTTTTTGCTCCATTATTCTTGATTAATCCACTTTATTCTTTACTGAATTCTTTCACACGTTCTTCCATCTTACTTTTTATAACTCTTTCTAGTAGCTCCACTATCGCTGGTAATTTGCTTATACCTCTATAGTTATGTCATATCTTTTATCGCCCTTTCTCTCCTTTTCCTATTTCTTGAAACATTTTAGTTATCATTTCTATTAGTATACGTGTACCATATTTTACTTCTGTTTCCTGGTTCAGCTAAGTTCTTTTCTCTTTTAGGAGTATCTCATAGTATTCTATCCATTTCTTGATATTAGATTTAACTTAGTGTTGCTTTTTGTTTCTTGTCTTAAGCTGCAAATTACTCTACAAAGTTCTTTGAATTTATTAAATCCCATAGTACTCCGTATGTTTTTACATGCATTGTCCCGATATTTACTCTCATCTTGTTTTGTTCATTGTTTTGCTTTTCTTCTACATTTCACATACTTTTGCCTGAATTTCCTTCCTATTTTTGATATTCTTCTCTAATTTTTCGCCAAATGTTTCTTTTATACTATTTATCATTATTTTTTTCCAAGACAAACAAAAATCTTTATATGCTCTTCTATTATATTTGATTTGCATTTTTTTTCTTGTTCTCTCATTTAAGTGCATTACGGAACAGTTCTATTTTATACATTACATCGTTTATTTCTTGCAACTACTCTGTTCGCTTTTCTTCTTGTCGTTTGGTTGTCGCTGTTACCTTACAAACAAAAGTTTCTGCACTCTAATTGGAGATATGCTCGTACATCTTTTATTGTTATTTTCGGATCTTGTCTCACTATTATCATATCAATAAATTTATATTATATACAGTGTATGCACTTGTAATTGTGGTATTTTGTTTATTTAGTTTTGCATTAATTCTTATTGTTCTTTTATTTATTTTATACCACTTTTGAAATGCGTTTGTCCATTTATTTTTGATTAATACGAATATCCCACTTTTTGTTCTTTCGCTTTTGACTACTTCACTCCATACGTAATATAGTTTTGGTGCGTTTTCTGGTCATTTTCTTTTTTCATACTTTCTGTGAGTATGATTATATTAAGATTAATTTTTTTGCTTCTATCATTATTTGTTTTCTTTTGGTCGTTAATCCTTATAAGTTTCACGTTTTTTTAAACATATCTTTTCTTTACTTTTGTCCTTTGTGTCCGTTTTTAGTTGAAATTTAAATTTGTTTTCAGAAAATCTTACACAAAAATGCCCTCCCCTTGCATCCGATTTGACTTCCTCCTTTTGAGATGTGAATTTCTACTAGGGGATATTTTTATGATTTTTGATTGAGCTACATCTTCCTCTCCCTCCTGAATTTTTACTCGTGTTATGTATTAATTGCTAACGCCAAACCCCCTTTGCAAAATCTGTGGAATCAGTCACCCACTCTATATCAGACCCTGTTGGTTCTAGATCAAATTCTGTCAAATTTTACCGCACTTCGCTACCCTCACTTAGTTCAGCATACAGGTCAATATAGTTGCCCGGGATAGTGTACGAAAAGCCAAAAAGTGAGCTAGGTATTCTGCGAGGATGCGAGTTGATGAAAAGATGCTCCAGTCAACATCTGGATTAACCGTTCTGACAAAAGGTGCTATCTATGCAGCACAACTCCACATTACCAAACACATTTTAAAGCCTATAACGAGATTATGAGAGTCTAAATTTTATTTAACACTTTTTTCTGGTAACTGTCGAGTCTATATATTTTCTCTGAATCCGTCTTAGGACTTACCTAACTACGGTCCAGTAATTTCTTTTGGTCTTTTAGTTAATACACAGATGATCACTTTCTAAGTAACGTTTATTAGGGTTATCCAACTGTTGTTCGTCAGACCCATTTATCTCCGATTTATATATGGGTATTTTAATCCCATCTTCCGTTCTATAAGCATTTTTTGCTCTTGACGCATTTTTTTATTTATGTTATATAACTTGCTTACTAAGATTCAGTTACTACACGTTTACATTTTTTGTAATAATACCACCTAGCCCTGTTACCTTGTTGTCTTTTAATTTATTTTTATTTTCCCTATCTACGCCAGCGTGGACAAAGTTGTTGAGGGCGAGCTACGGTGCGGGCGGACGCGGGTTCAATTCCCGGAGCTCTCTGATGCTTGGCGAGTGGGCTACTCAGTCACTGAAAATAATTAAGTACCTGTGTTCACTCGAACAAGGGGTAATAATGGCGGTCGTCTAATACGCAGTGCTTGCCAGATCGCCCCGCATCAGAGATGATGCGCGATGATCGGGCAGAAATAGCGAACATATGAGAGTCTTAACCTCTCAATTTGCAGGCTGTGCACTCACGCAGGGTGTTAAAGCCTTACCATTACCATTTGTCCTATATCCTGGATATGGATTCTACGTTTATGTCAATAATTGGTATTATAATAATAATAATTCCTATCAGTGTTATTTTTTTATCTAATCATTTTCATTTGGGACAACTGGTTGGTCTTTTGTTGAGTATTATACAGCATGTTTTTGTAACAATATTAATTTGCCATAATAAATCGCCATTATTCATTCCTTTTGTATGTTTAAACTTATTCTTTGTTGTAGTCTTCCTTCTACTAAAAAGTGGTCGGAGTCACAATTTGCCCGATAAGACCTTACATTAATTATAGATGAACACCATCTCTCACAGATCATGAGCATAATTTATTTGTCTGCAATAAAGAAACTTGGAAGCCGTCCATGTTGCTTTATCGTCTTTTTGTGGTTAAATCTAGTATTTCTCATTGCCATGTCTACTACATATACTAATAAATACAAATTATATTTCCTAACAATTTACAGATGTACAAACGGCTTTAAAAACCATTTAAAAATTACATTTTTATTTCTCACAAACCTACGTATCGTTAAGGTAATTCTTCTATTACAAGTTACCCAAACAAGTTAATAGATGTAACAAGTGTTTCTTTTTCCACGCCGGCGCCGGCTCTAATACCAACTGCTGTGGCTTCTAATATATCTAATTCGATAAAGTTAAGCGGCTTTATCCAGTACTACGTAACAAAAAATAACCAAAAGCAAACATATTGTACCGTGCATAAGTGTAACGCGGATATACTTAATTTGAATGTAAAACGCGGACTGTTAAGATTGCAATCTGCACCAAGGCTGCGGAAATATTGCCCTATGTAGAGCAACGAAGGAAGTAAAAACTTGTTAAGCAGCAAACGCTATCCGTATAATTCTTCCTTAAGTTCAAGCATGGCCGCAATTTTAAATATTAGAGCGCCCTCGAGGAAGGATTCTGGCTGCTATTGTTAAAACAAACTGCAAAGATAAAAGTTCGCTGCGCGAAACTGCGCTGCACGGCACTAAGCCATTTATTTTAATGTGAGAGGGTAACAGAGCCTGAAATTTCATAATTCTACTTTAAAACTAAAATGTAGTTTATTATGCTACGACATTAAAATAAATGCTGGGCTATTTTCAACGCTAACCCCAGTTAAATTACTTAACGTAACTTACGGGCAATTTTTGCTGGATTAATATGCTTCTAAAAAGTGAAATATTTTTCTTTTAGTCTCTTTCTGTTATTTTGCTTACTTACTTAAGTGATATTCTATGTATTACAAGGATTGTATTAAAACAAATTGATAATATTACGCTCTAGAAAATTTATAATATAATGAGTTAGTTAAAAATCAAATTAATTGTTTATTTAAAACATACTCTTTCTCTCTCTCTCTCTCTCTCTCTATATATATATATATATATATATATATATATATATATATATATATATATATATATATATATATATATATATATATATATATGTGCTAAAAGTAACAACCGCTAAATTAAATACAAACTAAAGTAGAAGAGAAAGTTAGATATATACCTTAAAAAGAATAATTAAGCAAATCTATTAATAATTGTTAACAAAAGTATTGTACAAGATTTCTACTATCTGACATTTGCAAAGCTCAGGCATTGGGCATTAGTTATTATCAAAAAGAAAGAAATTTTTATAGCTAAATAATTGTGTAGATGAAGAAACAACAGATAGTCCAAAAACATTGAATATAAAGTTTATAAGTTTATAAGTTTATAAAATTTTAACATTTGTTTACGTATTATAATCACAAGTGCATCGCTGCAAGTTTCTTAGCACACAAAAATCGTATTACTGCACGTACTTCACATTTGGCCAAATTTTCTAATATAATTCTTACTTTCAATTGATCTCACGGACAAGTAAACTGCAACATAACCTGCTTCTCCCACTCCGCAATGTTTACTGAACTACTGCATACAGCGCAGCGGGAGTCAATATCTGACTTATTTCTCGCTTATACGCAAATAAAGATTTCTTTCTGAAGTGCCCTGGTATATCAAACCAATAAAATACAAATTATAATTTTCAGAAAAATTTACTCACTGTTCTCTTGCAATTACATTACATAGTAACGTGATCTTTCTCAATTTCTATCGGTACCTCTTTACTTGTTTGTTTCACTTATTGCTAATGTATACTATTTTGCTATTTTCAAGTCATTTAATAACTTTTGAGCTAATTTTATTGTATTTTAAAATTTCATCTTGCTCTGTCTTTATTATATTAGATTAAATACTTAGTCATTCTTTTTATAATTGTCATTGATATCTTTTTTCTAGAAGCCTAATTTGTTGATCAGTTTTTTGTAAGCTTAGTTTTTATTTTAGTTCTATTACCTCTGTTAACTTTTTTACAGTTTCATACCTACTGTTTAATTCGATTTTATTTTATTGTAATTAATCATTACTGTCTTTTCTCGTCTTTTTTCTTTGTGTACATTTCTTTCTTTTACGATTACATTTTTTTATTTAAACTTTTCTACTAATTGAATGTATGTATGTTTTTCATTTGCACTTCTACTTCTAAACGCACTCAAATATAATTTTTCTTCTTTTGTTTTAGTTATTTTCTTTATCTAGATTTATATGCTGGACTACAATACCGTTCTTCCTTCCTTGTTTGTCTAGTTTTAAATTTACCGTATGTTTATCAGGTTTTTTATTTTGTATTTGTTTCTTATGGGATGCAGAAATTTTTTGCCTTCTAAATAAGTTTTTTATTCGACGCGTTTCAAACACGATAAATTCTTTTCAGCATTCCTGTTGTAGACTCAGTATGTAGCACTTCCAGTTTCCCCAATTTAAAGGCTTTGTTTATGTTTTTACGTTTCACCTAAATGTGGACCTGTGTATTTATCGTTAACCGATTGTATGTCCTCGACTGCTAAACGACTAGCGATAATTTGTTGTCGCTCATATCAGTTCTTCTGAAACAACGTTGTTTTTTATTTTTACTGGTTTATTTAGTTTTTTTGTTTTATACTTAAAATTAATTACTTCAGATATATGTTTAGCTTTCCGTTTCTTAGTCATCAAATGTGAAGCATAACAATGAAAAACGAACATTTAATTAGATCAAAACACAATTTAAATAAACAGAATCGATGTGTTGTTTATGGAGGAGGACCATAACAACTTTTTGATTCGGATTTGTCGTAACTAACAGAAACGAAAGAGCGCCGCTTACAAGAATTTGAAAAGACTTCACTTTTATCGAAATCTGTCTTCAGCTTCTTGTTAACAATGACTTGAACCTTTTAGAAGCTAAAAATAATTACGCTATTCGAGTTGCATAACTCTTTAGGTGGTAACTGAAGACTTTTCCATGTAATCTTTCTTTTAAAGCTGGCCTTTATTCCGTTGTGCTCGATTCGGATAAAATGATACAAAAGTCATTTTTATAAAGCGTCAAATTCAAGTTTGTGTTCTGGAAATACTGCACTATTCCATCATTAACATAAACAATTTTACAGTCTTACAATTGTATAGCGTAGTATGTTACAAGCAATATAATAACAAAATGAATATGCTAGAATGTTAATCACTGTTTTGTATTTAGTTTTTATAATAAACCACTTAAGTGAAAATGAGTGGATATTTCTTGATGATTATTGTGAATTTTGACGTTACAAACTGTTTCTACAAACTGTTCAATTAACTTATTCGTCGGTCCAACAAGGGTAAACTAATTCAAATTGTTTATACTTGCTACTTCTAGGTCATCTTCAACATATTCTAATGACAAACATATATAAAACTAATAATTTTTATGCAGCCAAATATTTCAAAATAGTATCTGTCTGAGAAAGTGCATTTTAAATTATTTAAATGGGCTTATGTTCGATGGTATAGGGTTGCGAAGGAGAGATAGCACATCTATGTAAGAACAGCTGCAGGCTGTCGGGGCAACAAGCCTTCGATAGTTTGGTTCAAGCATATTTGTTCTCACTTGACACCCAACTCTCACCTATGGCTCCAAGTAGTTACCTGCCAGTAGCGACCTTACCCCGGTAAACGTGTCAGCTCACGGGCTAAACTAGGTGAGGGTAACCAGATATGGTGACCACAAAGGTAGCGACTGTACCCAGATTGGGAGGCTATCAACAGCGGCTCACCTATGGCTCCAAGTAGTTACCTGCCAGTAGCGGCCATACCCCGGTAAACGTGTCAGCTCACGGGCTAAACTAGGTGAGGGTAACCAGATATGGTGACCACAAAGGTAGCGACTGTACCCAGATTGGGAGGCTATCAACAGCGGCTGACAGAGTCAGGGGAAGGCAACGGAATACTACCCCGCAGTAATTAATATTCCCAGGAAATCACTATAGAGAGAAATCTAAACAGAAATGCGTTCTCCATTGTGATCGGCAACGTCGGGGAGACCTGATACAGCACATTGAAGAAGAAAGAATGTTTGATGGCCTGTACATAAAACATTTTTTAGGGTTCAACGCTTAGAAATAGCCTAAATTTTACTTCAGCGGAGTAAAAAGGATGAATTATATTGCATTTTAAGTAATTGCAAAAATATTAAGAATCTTTAAAAAATCATAATTAAAAGTGCTTATTTTTTAATATTTGATCTTTTGAAAAATTGAAAATCATACACCATCACACACGTCGTATATCCTCAGTTAAAAAAAATAAACAAATAAGTTCGTCGGCGGGATAGCTAGGTTCGACCTTATAGCAAAACTTGTAACATACATTGCTTAAAAAGCAGCGATAGACCCCACGGGCCTGACAAAGCTTGTTGATTATTAGAAAATATTCATTTTGACATCACTTTGATGTCATTATCAAGAGAGACTGAAGTTGGTTCTTTACTCGGAGTCTCAATCTGTCTACTACCCAACGAGAACTACTAGTCATAAAAAGGAGTTGTCTCCAAAAATTATTGAATTAGGACAATAAAACTGAAGACGTGATGTAATCAAATTTCAAAATATTGGGTAAATCCTAGCTATTGTTTCAGGCATGTGGGATTGAGAGCATTTATCTATATAAATTATCTCACAAATAATTCTGCTGATAAAAGTGGAAATAAAAGCAAGGGTTTTTTATTTATATAATTCAACTTTATGTACGGTTTCTTTATTAATTTTGACAAGCGCCGAAGAATTATTGCCCATTAGTTCAACCAAAGAATTTCTTATGCGCGATTAGATATTATCCTGTTTGTTTATCTTACGTAGATTATCTTGCAGTCATGATAGGTTGTTTCGTATAGTTCTACGAATTCGTAGGGGTTATGGCTTTTATACAAACAAATGGAGTAAACTATTTTAGTGAATGCAAAAAAGTACCTTACATAAGAGAACTAGAATAAACTGTCTTTAATAAACTGTTAAACTGTTTAAATATTATTCAGTTATGTCCACAAAAATGTCTGGGTAAATCTCAGATAGATGGGTTGGTATACAAATGAGCTGTAAGCAAATTTCTTATAATGCATTCTAATATGCATTGCAAATTGCAACACACTTGCATTCCTATGGGTGAATAAATTGATATTATTTTACAATGAGTGCTGCTTTTGTAAAGAAAAGTGGGGCAATGTTTTTAAATTATCACAACAAAGACCTGCATATGAGTATTTCAGCAGCAGCGCGTTAGCTGTACATGTCTCCCGATTTCATGCGAAAGTAAATAAAGTGATACCAGGAAAATCCTGTAGATGGATTGTTCAATAAAGAAAAAAGACAAGTAAACTAAAAAAAGTAACGAGAAAATGATGGTATGATTATATAGAAAATAAACACTTTGTCAAGCTCCTCTAAAACATTAAAAAGAATGATGATGTAGGACTCATCACAAGCAAACGATCTTTAAAAGATCACATCCATACAGATCAAAGCACAACTGTAAAACAGTTACGTATCAAAAAAACTTCAGGAAAAATGATATTTCTGTGCAGAAGAAACTGTAGAAAGGGACTGAAGTATTTACTGGCAAGACATTTTTTAAAGCTTGGTCATCTTATCTTTGAAGCGGACATATAGAAACTGTTCCTGAGCTGTTTAAAGTAATAGTTCGTATTATTTTGTTTTTGCTCTTTAATTTGAAGAACTAAAGACTTTCTAGCACTACCTTACTTCCTGTAAGCGTAATATTATCAACAACTGTTGCAATCAAACTTGTAGACGTATTTTTAAGTCACTCTGAAGTTTATGAATACATACAATGTAGATATACAATTACATATTTTTCTTTATTTATACAGAGAAGGTTTTTGGTGGAATGCTAAGTAAACATGAAGTTAAAGACGTTAGAGATGTACTTGGAGGTATTGTTCAACTACACAACGTTTTTATCTAATAATAAAATTAATATTCTATATTCTTAATCTATATAGCAACACTAATGACATAGTCGAACTAATTGCTCTATCTACTTATAGTTATTTGTACTCTACAGAATTATTACGCGATAACTGTAATATCCCCTATGCATCTACACACAATGATTGTTTGTGCGGTGTCTATTAATTAAAATTGATCTTTCAATGGTATCTACGTATTCTGTTCTTTTTAGGTGACTCATTTGGCTGATATCTTTTGTGCGACTTATTAGTAGCTAATTTTTAAATTTAGACATTCCACGAGTATACTTTTTATTTTAAAAACATCTAATTTTCTCATAAATGGTGCGAAAAGGAAAAGAAGAATATAAGAGATCCAATAACAAAATTGACTAAGATTTGGAAAAAATCAATTTGTAACGGACACTAAAATTTTGTTAGATATATATTCTCAATATTTCTATGTAGGCAGAAGTTGTGGACAGTTAAAGCATTTGGTAGATAAGAAATTGATGTGAAGAAGAACGACGGGAATCCCCTGAATAGAAAAAAACCAATATATCGATACTAAACGAAATAGACACCAAGAAAGCTCTATTGCTCATAGACCCGACAATATTTTAGACACAAAAAAGGGATGAAGTCGATCTAGAAGAACTTTTCTTCTATTTTGGCTTCTTTGTTATTGCAGTTTTACCGTTATCTCCTTCATTTAACCATTTCTCTGTCCGATTTGAACCTTCTTTTGTTATTCATTCTTTGGACATAGACTACTCAAAGTACTTACATTTTTCTACTTATCTCTTCTGTTTGCTTTTTATTCCTAAGTGTGTTTATAAACTTCTCATGAAATCTAGTTATACAGTTCTCAATTTATCTTTCGTTGTGTTAGTCATAGGGTACAGTTTTCTTTCATATGTTCCACAATAGTGTTAAATATCTCTTTAGTTAAAAAAAACTAATAATTTAAAGGAAAGTAGAGGATAATAGGCCAAGAGGAAGATTGCCATCCAAATTAACGTGATAATTGAAAGTCATTTCAATAATTTTTAAAATAATACTCAGGGAGAATGTTGGAAACAATCAGAAAAAATCAATAAGTACGTTGTGCAATATTATAATTTCTTAAATATAAAGAAACTATCAAAGTAAAAAGGGTATTTTAAAATGTTTAGCTATTGTAACCTCATGAATTTGCCCGCAATGAATTACATTCATCAAAAAATCGTTTCACCATTATTAATTTGATCTGTTCATGGTTATGCAGGTAAAGTATTATATGGTATTTATAAGATCACAAAATAATTAAATACAGTAGGCAGTCCAAAATTTTATATTAGTGTGCTTTATTTCTCGTTCACAACAATTATCCATATTAAAAAAATATATCAATTATTATTTTTTGGTTTGCAAAGTTGGTTAACACTTGACTGTTAATGGTAAGGAGATCACATATTGCGTTAAACTGTATATTATGAGAAAAAATGCAGTAGATAAAATCCAGGAAAACTAAAAACATCAACTATATATGTTTTCTTATTTTTAAGAAAATCAAACGAAATATGTAATATTTTCATATATTTATAATTGAAGATGGTACTCTTAACGTTATTTAAAATCACAAATATGTATCTAACTACACTCTACATTGTAATAAATTAGTAAATCAACAAATAAATATTTTAATAAATTAAATTTTTTGTTACCAAAAATTTGCATTAATGTACCAATACATAAAAAGGTCCTTAGAAAGGAGTCCTTATAATTTAATCCAATTAATAATAATAGTGGTAAGGCTCTACGCCCCGCGTGGGAGCACGGCCTGCGAACTGAGAGGTTAAGGCTCTCATACGTTCGCTCTCTCTGCCCGGTCGTCGCGTACCATCTCTGATGCGGGGCGATGTGGCAAGCACTGTACACCTTCGACGACCGTCGTTATTACCCCTTGTTGAAATGAACGCAGGTACTCAATTATTTTTAGTGACTGAGTAGGCATCGCCAGGCATCAGAAAGCACTGGGAATTGAACCCGGGTCCGTTAGCATCGCAGCCCGCCCCTCAACCACGGGACCACGCTGACAGCTAATTTAATCCAATTATACAAAAATAAAGAGGAGCGGTCGACTATAATTAAACACGAAAAGCCAAAAATAGGCAAAATTATGCGTGAGAAATTTACTATACATTCAAAAAGACTGATATGGGCGATAGTAATGATATAAACCTGACTCATTTACTAACTCACTAATCTACTAAACAAAACTACTGATACTAAAGGACTAAAATTTTACACAGGAGAGGATTATTATACAGAATTTTAAGGAAAAATTAAAACATCAAAAATATTACCTATAATGGATACAAGCTAAGAAAATCCAGTGACCAATATTAGGTTTTGTGGTGACATTTGTTATGATCGAAGGTGCGGACATCACTGCCGTATAATATTGGACGTTTCAGAATTATTACATACAGATTATTACATAAACCTAATATGCTAATAGCATTATAAATGAAACATGTAAATAAATTTTCTAGGATCTTCCTAATAGCAGTATTGACCGATCTTTTAATTTTTTCTTTATTTATTAAAGCAGCCTAAAAAACAAGGAAACGTATAAATAATAATATAAATAGTATCTATGATGTTGTAGAATGCGCATGTGTTAAGTTCCTAATTTAATTAACAGATTTAACACTTTCACTGAAACCTTACACTTTGTAGACGGATCGTACGCCAACAATGGCATTCTAGCAGAGATTATTTAGTTCTCAATTCAATGTACCTTCCAGCATAGGAAGTCTCAATTGGTTTAAAGCAAAGATAATTTTATTTAACATCCTTGTAATACCAGCTAACAGGATACTAAAAGCAGAAACCTTATGTCATACTTCAAAGACACAAGCGGGTTATTTATATAGTACTACTGCTGAGGACGCAATATTGAAGCTGTAAAACTAATAAATCGTCACTATAAATCTTGAAATAAGGTCCACATACACCTCCTAATTTTATTTTAACTTCATTGCCACTTTAAAAAAAGAATAGTATTTTAATCGCAAGGAAAAGCACTAATAAATATATAATAATAATGTATACAAACCTTCAAACTTGATGATTTATAAATAATATTTTTCTTATATTCACTATACAGGATGTGTTCAAAAGAATACTAAATTTTGCAATAGCACACAAAACGTTAATTAATGACTACTTTCTAAAACAGTCGGTTATAACAATCAAAGTAAACACATAAAAATACTTGTGTTTGGATTTTTAATTAAAAACGAAGTCTTAATAGAAAAGGTTTCTAAATATTATCTAAAACTTGTAAAAGCTTACAGTGTCACTGTATATTCGATTGAAAAAAATATCTTAGACCTGGAGTTCTATCCACGTCAATATACGATAAAATATCAAAACAACTCGTGCTGTGGTTTGCGAAAATAACTACTTACCCCTCAAAGAACATGCAACATAATTTTAACCGAAAAACTGAACATGCGTAGCACCTTCGCAGGATTACTGCTGCTTTTGCTGTCTGATTATTAAAAATAAAATCCTATCAACATTAGTTAATACTTTTTCACCATGCCAAAGTGTCAAATAATATTGGCAGTAAATTGAAAGAATTTCCACTGGTATGAATATCTTCTTGAAAATTTCTATTTAAAATTTTGAAAACTTTATTGTAAATACTGTATACCCCAAATGCAGTACATTATCGAAATATCCAATATAAGTAACAAACACTAATAACACTAAGTGTAACCTTGAAGCATCTGTTTGAAGCTTGATGTGAAACACAGAAAACTATTGGCATCAAGTAATAAATACAATAACATTGTATTAACGGCATTTCTGTACTCTTCTTGCATACTTTTCCATCAACCATTATAAAATACATGCCGTCCTTAATATAAATTATTCTTTCATCTACTTAACATACAGTTGGAGGTACTTTAATTTGACTTTCAATTAAATTATGAAAGCTTACGTTTAAAGTGACATTCGATGACAGTAGAAATTCTAATCAAAGAAATAATTTGATTCTGGTGATACTCAGGTGAATCACTAATTAACGATATACAGCCAGCCAAAAATTATTCGAGCAGCAATTGCCAAAAGATTAATTGCAAAATGTTCATCACCAAACAACACATGAACTGATGCCCACCTAATCTAAAGATAGTGCTACAATAGAACAACAAGTAGTCATATTACTTAGAGTTTAAGTTGTGGCTTTTTAAGTGAGGTAGGCTAAGTTTCTAGAAACGCCCTTTTTATTCTTACAAGTCTAAATTATTATTTGTCAAACTATCCAAGATACGTACCTTTATTTCTGGATACTAATCTGACCTTTCTCCACATTAGAAAACCAATGGCCAAAACTGGACTTAAAAAAGAGAATATCCACCCGATCTTTGCACAAGACCAATCTATCTACAAAACAAGGATAAAAGTCATCGGAAAATTGCAACTAACCTTATTTTGCCAAAGTCAACTGTGGATTCTATCATCCAAAAGTACCAAAAGAAGCAAAATTAAAAATAATCCTGGCAAAAGGAAAAAAACGCAAGCCAACCGATAAGTAGCTTGGAACGAAAGCTCGCCTAGTTAAGAAAAGCCGACGCAAGATATAACTGATGAGATTAAGGAGCAGTTCTTCGTGTCGTAACAGACCGCACGAAATCGCCCCGTCGCAAACCGTACAATAACCCAACAAACCGAAAGAAGCACGTCGCCTGGACAAAAAGTTATATTATGTCATCCAAGAATCTTTAAAGGTCTGTCTTGTAGTCCAATGGGAGTATAGTGCAAAGGCAATCTCATGGAGCCTAGAAATTAGAATGTTTTGATGACTGTAAAGTTTAGAGGTGTCGATGTAATGGTGTGGGGGTCTATGGCAACATCTATTGTAGTCATGTTAAAAAATAATTTAGTGTCTACCACTCAAAAACAGAAGCTGTCAAGGAAATTTTACTTTTAGAAAAATAACGGTTCCAAACAAACAGCGGCCTCGGTGAAAAGATATTTTGATTCTCAAATTTTCAAGTGTTTATAATGAGTCCCACAATCATCCGCCCTAAATCCAATAAAGCATTTGTGGTCTATCATGGAATTTGGGATGTAAAACCAACAGTCAAGGAACAAGAAGGAGTTGAAAACTTTAAATACTATAGTTCTAAATGTGACCGGAAAGTTGGTAGGATCTATGAAGGATAGATGTAGAACCGATATAAGACCAAAAATCGATCAACTAAATGTTAGGACAGTTTAAAACGAAGCTTTAGTACGTGCCCAAATAAGTATTTTGATTAAACTTTTTAATATAACGGTTTTCTGAGCTATTTTTTAGATATGTGGTGCCTGTGTGCCTTGTTTTCTAGTTGTGCCTAGGGTAGAGATGCCCTCAATTTCTTAATTTGGTTGTGAGTATTTATAGTGTTCAAAATGTTCTAATTAGAACACAATAAAAAGTTTTTCTGGATGACTGTAGGTATCATAAATGTAATACGTATGTTCGCATCTTTTTTGGTTGGTTCTGCTTTTAAATTTTTGTTTAAGCTCTGATCGATTTTGACCATCACAACTCCATTTTGAGATCATTTTTAATTATAATTCGTCTTCATGTAGTAGACTTTAATAATGACTTTTTTTTCTAAACTAATAGAAATCTGAAAGTCGCGTGATCTAAGAATGATTGGCAAATTTAGTGTTTCTAATTAAACAAATTTTAAGTGAAACAAGACCTGACCCTAGCACAACATAAAGTCTATTAGAGACGATGCTGTTGGGTGGAAGCTAGCAGTCAATGCCCTCGCCAGTTTTGCTACCATAAGAAGCGCAAATTTGTGAATTACCACAGTTATGAGACGTATGGCCGAAATTTTGATAGTTGAAACACCGTAATGGGCTCGGAATGTAAGGTCCTACTTTAAAGCCGTACATTTCTGCCTACATACTAGATGGTACAATTGGAGTATCAAAGACTAGTATAAGAGAAGCAGTATTTTTAATATTCCCGTTCTTTTTTGTAGTGATCCTACGTACATTGATTATATCCTGTGGAGTTAATTCTGTTCTGATCTCATCTATTTTATAGTTTAACAAATCAAAGCAGGGTATGACACTTTTGGAGAAGTTAAGTGTCTTATGAAGCTTTACTTCGATTGCTACATCTACCAGTTGTGTAGTTTTGAGTTAATTGATATTCACTGGAGGTCTTCGTACTATTTACGTTACCACCAATCATTTCTATGCCCTTGTAATACTTGTCTGTATGTCGTACCGTCGTTTTGTCTGACTATTATATACCAAGCCCACTTAACGCCCTTAAAAATGGGGGATAGATAGTTTGTATCCATATATAATTTTAGTATAAACAGTGCAGGAGGCCCTTATTCATACTCAGCAAAGTACGTCATAAAGCCGATTCTATACCCGGTGCGTAAGTATAACACGTGCATCCATAGCCGAGGAAGTAGCCAAAACCAATATGTTGGTCCACCTCTGCAGTAGCTAGAGGTTTCCCTCAATTGGTAGATTCAACTTTTCTTTCCAAGTGCACAGTGACCACGAGCATCTCGTAGGCTTACTTTGAGACGATTTTAACTGGAGTTACATGTAATTTTAACAAAATGGAGCCTTATGTCACACAGCACGTTAAATATTCACTTTACTTCAAATCAGATTTCCTGGTCGTGTTATCTAATACAGGGACGGCATCTATTAGCCACCGTGGGCTTCCCATTTAACGCCATTAGATTTTTTCCTCTATGAACATTTGAAAGAAGGGATTTATGTCACACTAAACCTGCTAGAACTTCAGTGTAATTGCTGAAATAGAACTACGGTTAAATTTTGTTATATATATATATATATATATATATATATATATATATATATATATATATATAAAGGGTGTCCCAGAATTAATGCAAGATTTAAATTTGCCGCCATTTATGCAGGAAAGTGTTGACAACCCCAAAACAAAAACAAATCGACAGCTGACAGTTTAGGGTTAGTAAAAATGGAGCATTACACGATAGAACAACGTGTCTTCATTATTGAACAATATTTCAAAAATAATGAAAGGTTGGCGGCCGCTGTTCGAAAATTTCATGCAAAATATGATCGGAATAGTGTTTTAATTTCGTCAACTGTAAAGAGATTAATTGAAAAATTCCGAGAGACAGGATCCGTTGGAGACGCCAAACACACTGGTCGTCCAAAAACAAGCCATTTAAATGTCAACATCGAAGCAGTGCGTGAGAGTATCGGTGACAATCCAGGAATCTCAATTCGGCGTCGTGGACAAAAATTGTAAATTTCAAGAAGCTCTCTACAGCGTATACTCACTAAAGATCTGTGTCTCCATGCTTACAAAATTCAATTAACACAACAACTGAAGCCTAATGACCATGCACAGCGAAGAGAGTTTGTTGAATGGATTATTGAGCATGGATGCGGATTTTTCAAGCAAAATCATCCTAAGCGACGAAGCACATTTTCACCTTGATGGGTTTGTTAATCGCCAAAATTGCCGCTTTTGGGGTTATGAGAACCCACATGTGATTGTCGAAAAACAAATGCATCCACAACGTGTCACTGTCTGGTGTCGATTTTGGGCTGGAGGCATAATTGAACCATACTTTTTTGAAAATGAGGCTGGTCAAGCAGTGACTGTTACTGGTGCTCGACATCGCGACATGATAACACAGTTCTTTTTGCCGAAATTGGATGATATTGATGTGGCCAATATGTGGTTTCAACAAGACGGTGCCACATGCCATACAGCCCGTGAAACACTTTAATTACTGCATGAGACATTTCCAGGTCGTGTACTCTCTCGTTTCGGTGATCAGAATTGGCCCCCTAGATCGTGTGATTTAACACCATTAGATTTCTTTTTATGGGATTATTTAAAATCACAGATCTATGTCAACAAGCCTACAACCACGCGTGCATTAAAGGAGAAGATTCAACGTTGCATCAACGAAATTCAGCCACATTTATGCAGAATGGTCATGGAAAATTTCGACAAACGAGTGCGTATGTGTATGCAAAGCCGTGGAGGCCATTTGCCCGATGTGTTATTCCATAAATAACCCTGTCCTATGTACTTTATGATTCAATAAAAAAATTACAATGAAAACACTAAAAACTGTGTTTTCTATTTAATTCAAATCTTGCGTTAATTTTGGGACACCGTTTATATATCGTAGAGGGTAGTAAAGTCGTGGAGGGCATTTGGCCAACATCATATTTTTTATATAATTGCCAGGTATATACTTTACACTGATAGAAATGAAAACCACCCTAAAGTTAAATTTAGATAATTCTGTATACGTGATTTTTTACGTTTTTGTTCTAATAATGAAACGTGACAGAAACCAGTTATCTATTTAATTCTTCAACATATTTGAAGGCAAAATTTTATTATAAATGCATTTTAAATTGACGATTATTGAAAATGTCCTTCTGGGTGTATGGCTTCAACCATTATATCAGCATTATAGCAGCACAAGGCACGTGTCATGCTAGCAACAGTTCCCGGCGTAGGTCAAAGTACGGCGTAATGAGCGGTATTAATATTTAATGAGATTAAAAACCGTGCACGCTATAGGCCACTTGCAGTCGGCAGTGCGCATTTATGACTCCGTATTTACGACTTCCATTTCAACTCCGAACGAACTGCCATTCAAAGCGGGCTGCTCCTAATTTTGCCAAATCACGAGCTATCTTTTCATGCTCTCCCGAACACGGCATGCTGAAAACTAAATGGCATTACGCCTTCACAAAACGTGCATCTGCCGGCCCTGTTCCGCTCCGCGGCGAAGGATGAAACGGATGTTTTATTACAAATTACGACGTGGCATAACCATGTTAACCTCTCAAGATAACGCGGTGGCACTTGCAAAAGCCAGCTTTTGCGAAGCTGCGTTTAACTTAAACGGACTCTACAGGTGCTGTTGTAAAATATATACGAATTATTAATATAAAAAATAAACGGCAGATCATAAAAATATGATATTCCTCGAGCGATATACACATTTTGTAGATGCAACTTTTTTAATTTTGAAACAATTCTTTTTTAAATCAAATTTTAATTTGTTTTTAATAATCCATGTGATCTACAATCTAAGTGATAATATCAAAATGTAGATTTGGTATTTTATTTGCAAACAGTCATGTTATCAGTAATTCGAAAACATTTTTTAAATTTTTAAATTAATATTTTATAATGTTTTGTATGTTCAGAATGTCTTTAAACTATAGGAAGTTCAATTATAATATTCCAAGGTTTTAAAGATTTTGTGCAAACAAATTTTCAAAAAACAAATACTTAAAAATGAAATATAAGAATTGAAGTATATTACCTCTCTTCAATTCATCGCAGACTCGCAAAATTTTAATAATCCATTAACTATAAATGTTACATCTATGACTTTTGATGACTATTAAATATTGTCCTTCTTCTTTACAACCACAATTTCTTACCATTCAGGTAGTATGGTAATCTCCTTAAAGAGGTAACTTAGAAAACCTTCCAATATCGCCTTATTGACTGCTTTCGTAGCAAATCCCAGATAGGCGCGTTTTCAAAGTCTCATAACGGTTAAAGTCACAAGGGTGAATATGGGAGGAAGAGGGATGACTCCAAGTCTGCCACTTTTTCTCCATTAAGTACTCTGTAATAATCTTTGCTTTGAGTGGCCTGATATTATCATGAATAATGATAAGAAACTTGATACCCTTCCTTTCCATTTATTACGGAATATAAGTGTCGTGGAATGACATAAACCTCTTTACTGCGCATATATGCGCATATATGCCAAAAAGCGATTTTGTCAAAAACATTCTCTTCCTTTCCTCTAAACTCTTGCTTTGGCTGTCTTTGAGCAGTCACATCCTCTCTTAGCCATCCAGCCAACTTGTTTTTAGGTAGAGATACACAAATTTTATCTGTGACGAAGGTCCCCTTCAATAGCTCGACGGTTGTACCGAAGGAGATTATCATGGCATATGTCCATTAGAGCTTACCTTTGCTCTTCTGTCAAATTATGAGGGACAACTTTTCCAAATTTTTTGACTACACACGAAAGACTAGTTTTTGGAACATCAACGTGTATGTTTAGTTTGGCAACTTACCATATCTTGTTTTGGCCAAACACGCTTTAATTCGCTCCATTCTTTGGTCTTTACGGGGAGTCACATGGTAAGTCCCTCCTCTGGTCCTTTAATTGCAATACCCTCTTTGTTTACCTTGACCTCCCATATTTTTAAAGGGTGGATAAAGAATGCCTTGATGAAATATCTTTTTGTAGAAAATCATGAATGTATACTAATAACCATTCAATTATACGTCTGATTTTGACGAAAGATGACAAATATTGATCATTCACCAAAAACACCAATAAATTGTTGTCAAAACTACCAGTCATTTTGAACAACTTGATTACATTTACATCCTAACAAATACAAGTTTACATGTGGCCAATTTTCAATTTGCTGAATCAAATACTTTATGAGCAAGGACATAAGTTGTAAGTTTATCTCTTATTGGAATGTAGTAATATAAGAAAGCACTTATAGACAAAATACATGTTTTGAATTACACAGTTTTAAATATTTCTACCTATTAAATATCTATAAACATTTAAACTTTCAATTATTATCAAAAAAGATCGAATGTTTAACATTTTTATTTATTTACGTACAAATTTACAATATAATTAACTCGAGAGGGGTTCAACCATTGTTAATACTTTAGAATATCTTAGTCCTGGACTAAGTAACGTGGGAATTGACGTTTAAACGTTTTGACTATAAGTTGAATAATAAGTTGTTCTGCTTAGTAATTTTGATATCCTTCTATATTGTTGTGATAAGTACCTTCAATTTGTTTGATTTTTTGGTACGTAGAGTGTGTACGCATTATTATGAGGAGTGTTACTTCCGACATATTATAGGGAGCTTAGATGTAACAGATGTAACAGCTCTGCGTTTTTCCGTAATCGATGTAACAAAATATGTTGCTAGTTGCAGATAGATGGGTTGTTTGGCGAAGAGTTATCTTCTGTGCAGCATTTGCATTAAATTTGTAAAATATTATGTTGCTTTCTCAAGCTCTTGCATGTTTTTTATTTTGACAAATAAATTGACTTTTAGTTCAAATAAAGTTAAAAGAATCCTAATTGGTATATATAAAATACAGTCATAGAAGAGCCGACTTATTATTAGTGATGATAATTGTGTATACAGTTACAAGAACAGTCCAGTAATCGGTAGATAAATTGTAGATAGATTCTACTTTAAGGAGTGTAGTTATTTTGCTGCTGATGATTGCATAGTCGAATAAATATTCTAATTTGTTAGGCTTACTAGATCAATACGTAGGTTCTCCGATACAAAGTTAATTAAGATTGCAGTTTTATATTACATATTGCAGTTTTATTCCTTTAAGTTCATTTAATCATAATCCCCAAGCTATATTTTTAGCATTCCACTTCCCAACAATGAATTGATTGTCAAGCAATTAAAAGATATTCTAATATTGTGCGACAGTAATTGAATACCGCAGGGCAACAGATTACAGTAACCACCAATCCATGATAGAAATTTGTACATATACGCTTTAAGCTTAAATTTTTGCACTTCCGTATGATAACAACTAATAATGTGTATTTGAAAATGTGATATAATATCTTTAGTAATTCTGTGCTGTACATTTATAATATAGTGCACTTGTTATCCAAAGTGAGCTAGCTTTGTTGTCATATCTTTTGTAGTATTGCAGTAATTAATACTACAGATAAATGCTCTGCATGCTTCGTTTTCTTTGAGTTGATAATTATGATAAGTTATGCCTTTGCTTTTAAGATGTATCGTAAGCTTCCTGTAGGAATCAATTAGATAGAGTATTAATTTTAATCGCGTTGTTGATCAAAGCCTTTGTAGTAAACTGTCCTGTGTCTGTTATAGTAGTAAAATTTTCAATAGTTTTATTATGTTTTTGCTCTGTATATGTATATTAGTGGAAACTTTAGAATGTTTGGTTATTGAAAGGCAGTAAGTACTGTGGTCACGACTTTCAGTATTTAGTTTCGTCTTGTAAAAAGGATTTGGGCTACCATGAGCTTCATAATTATCATTTAAGTTGCTTGAATATCAGCTTTCTCGTTGCTGTAAATACCGCAATGCCCAGGTGCCCATAACAGTTTTACTGTGTTATGTTCTGCCAGTGCATTGAGTTTGTTGATGCATTCCCATACCAGTGTAGATGATGCTTCTGTGCTTGATAAAGCCTTTAAAGCTGCCCGGTTGTTTTATGTAATATAGATCCGCTTGCTCCTGTAAGCCCTCTTATCGTTTTCATGCACATACTGTAGTATGGCGTATATTTTTGTCTGAAAGACAGAAGCGCACTGACCCAGGGAAAAGCTAAAGGGCGTACATGTAATTTGTATTATCGATATACACTCATAAAAACTTTAATAGACAAGAAATTATCAGTACTATACGAATTTCATATGGAAAATTTCTATAGCATTTATCTGCATACAATATAGTTGTTACTTATCCGGAATAAAACAAACAAGATCACTAATACAGTTGTTTTTTCACATAATACAGTACCTTATTTGCATATGAACACAAGAAAATGAAACAATACTGCACCAAGTAATAAAGATCAACAACCAAATTTTAAGGAACAGCTGTCCAAGTTTCTAATGGAATTAAAAACAATGTTTGCACAAGTACACAATTAGAAAGAATATTATTACTGTAAATATACTATCATTAATCATAAATAAATTAGCATAACGGCATTACCAATAAGTACTAAGGGTGATGTGAATCAACATAATTGACATAACGTTAGCTTTAAATACCCACGGAATTTAAAGGACAGTCATAAAAATTACTTTCCGTATTTTGCTAATCACCCAAATAAAGCAACTCACAAAAACACATATATTAGCTTTCAAAATTTAATTGCTTATTGTTGGCAAATGAGAACGCAACCACATTTATTATAAGTTGGCAACACCTATATTAAATAAGGTACTCTGTCTCTATCAATGATCGACTTGTACGCTTTTAACCTATAAGTGAGTAATACACGTTCGTTGCATCTTTCTAATAAATCGTTTATTTATTTCCACCTAAATATCAACATGGTAGCAGAGCGTGGTTGATTGCTACTTGTGGAAACAGAAGAAAAAGTAAACGCAGTAAAAACTAAGAAAACCGGCCGGCGTGTTTTTTGTCCGTCATACCGGGGCGGCGTGCTCGGTCAGAAATCACGTGTAAATCATAATTACGCAAAGAAGATGTCGAATTCAGGTTACAATCCATTTCATATCGACAGACTAGTTGGAAGAGATAACTATGCCAGTTGGAAGTTTGCAGTCCAGGCATATTTCGAACTCGACGATTTATGGAGTTGTGTCACCGGTACCAATAGAAACCAAACTAAAGAGACCAAGGCGAAATCTAAGTTGATTTTATTACTGGATCCTATCATTTACGTACATGTTCAGAATGCAACTACTTGTAAAGAAGTCTGGGAGAGTTTGGAACAGGTTTTTGATGACAGCGGGTTGTACAGGAGAGTAGCCTTGTTGAGGACCTGATAACAACTACATTGGATTCTTCTCGAAGCGTAGATGATTAGGTAAATAAAATAATGTCGACCGCCCACAAGCTCAGGAATATTAAGTTTCACATTGATGATGAATGGCTCGGTACACTGATGTTAGGCGGCCTCCCTGAAGCTTATAAGCCCATGATCATGGGACTGGAGAGCTTTGGCATCAAGATAAGTGCTGATTCTATTAAATCTAAACTCATGCAGGAAGTTCAATGCATTCTTCAAAAGGAAAAAGTCATTCAAAGAAATTAACATGATTCAACCAAGGCCTACAAAGGACCGCGATGTTATGATTGTAACAAGCATGGACATTTTGATAAGAATTGTCGTGCTCCGAAAAAGAAGAATGTAGAAAATACGGAGGGAAATAAAAGTTTTGTTGCAGCTTTTTCAGCATCTTCTCAGACAATGAATCCGGACCTGTGGTATATGGACTCGGGTGCCTCCATGCACATGACATATAGACGTGACTGGATGTATGATGTTACAAGTCCACCGATACCCACCATAACTGTTGCCGGTAAGATACCGCTACCTGTGGAAAGTATGGGAAAGGTCAATTTATTGCTAAATGGTAATAAAGAAAGCAAAATTCAGGTAAGACAAGTTTTATACATACCTAAACTTGCTGCAAACCTCCTGTCAGTCTATGGTGAAAAATGGCTGTAATGTAAATTTTAGAGATGAAGGTTGTGATATATATGATAAAAATGGAAAGCTCCTGTGTTCCGCCACACTAGTAAACGATTTATATTTGTTAAACACACACAGAGAGGTATTTTCTAACCTTGTTCAGATAACTTAAATGGTTTGGTTCTGTGGCATAGACGCATGGGGCACCTGAATTTTTCAGATGTTAACAAGCTGCCGGAGTGTGCTGAGGGAGTTCAGCCATTCTCAGACAAAAATAAAGGTTCTATTACTTGTACTACCTGTCTATCGGAGAAACAAACCAGATTGCTCTTTAACAACATTGGTTCAAGATCTTCACAACCCTTGCAGCTGGTCCACACTGATTTATGTGGACCAATGGAGCAAGAATCTTTGGGAGGTATGAAATATTTTATTACTTTTATCGATGATTACACAAGACGAGTTCATGTCTATTTTTTGAAAAATAAGTTGAATATTGCGGAAGTTTTCAAAGATTATAAAAACAAAGTAGAGAATGAACATGAGAGAAAAATAAAGGTAATTCGTTCTGATAATGGACAAGAATACTGCAATAGAGAATTTGAAAATTTCTTGAACAAACATGGGATTGAACATCAAACAAGTGCTCCGTACTCACCCCAGCAGAACTCTGGTGGAAAGAGCAAAATGTATGTTGTTTGATGCTCAGCTTGCAAAACAGTTCTGGGCAGAGGCCCTTGCAACGGCAGCATATATAATTAACAGATCACCTACAAAATCAATTAATGGTAAAACTCCTATGGAGATATGGACTGATAAGAAACCCAACTTGTCTAATTTAAAAGTATTTGGCTGTGAAGTAATGACACAAGTTCCAAAAGAAAAACGCCAAAAATGGGACTCCAAATCCAGAAAGTTACTGTTTGTTGGTTATTGTGAATCTACCAAAGGCTACCGGATACTTGATCCAGATACCAATAAAATCATAAAAAGTAGAGATGTAGTATTTCTAGAAAATATGGAAAAATATGATAATAATATATACTTACCTTATACATCCAACAGCAGCAGTCCAGTGACACAGCCACCCGAAGAAACATGTAAGGAAGAATTAGAGGACAGCACAGACCATTTTACTGGTGAATCAAGCGAGGACTACCAGTCTGGCGAGAATGACAATTCATCTTACATACCAGAGCAATCGATTGATCTCGAGTCACCAATAAGAAACATAAATTTACGTCCACGGAGAACTGTTCAGTATGCAGAAACAGATGACCATGATGTAAGTTAATTCTGTCCAATACTTAATTTAAATGATCTACATGCAGCAGACGAAGCATTATCTTCATCTCATGCTGACCAATGGAAAAGGCTATGCAAGAAGAGTATGACTCTCTGATCAAAAACAAAACTTGGTCACTGGTTGGTGCACCATCTGGGAAAAGAGTCTTACCATGTAAATGGGTCTATAAAACTAAAACAAATGAAAAAGGTGAGATTATCCGATTTAAAGCAAGATTGGTTATCAAAGGGTGTACTCAGAGAAAGGAAGTGACTATGATGAGACATATGCTCCTGTTGTAAGATATACATCTATTCGATTCTTACTTTCACTGGCTGCAAGTATGATTTAGAAATGTTTCAGATGGATGCCATAAGTGCTTTTCTTCGGGTGACATAGATACTGAGATATACATGTCACAACCAGAATACTACAAAGAAAATGATCAAGTATTATTTTACATAAATCAATTTATGGACTCAAACAGGCTAGCCGGCAGTGGAATCTTAAATTGAACAATGTTTTATTAAAATTGGCTTACAGAGATCACATGTGGATCCCTGTATTTATTATTTAGTAAATGAGTCTGCAACTATATTCATTGCAGTGTGGGTGGATGATCTTTGATATTTACAAATAATAAGGATAAAACAACAGAGATTAAAAACAAGTTAAAAGGAGAATGCAGTATGAAAGACCTAGGTGAAATGAAGAATTGTATCGGCATAAACATAAATAGGAACCGAGAGGCAGGTATGATTATGTTAGATCAAGAAAAATACATAAACCTAGTATTGGACCGCTTTAATATGTCTGAATGCAAACCAGTTTGTACCCGATAGAGGTGAATGCAAAATTTGAGAAAATCCTGAAGATGGGAACAAAAATATCCCATACAGGGAAGCGGTGGGATGTCTGATATATCTGGCACATGTCACGAGACCTGATATCACCTATGCAGTTAACAAGTTGAGTCAGTACTGTAATAGTCCAGGAAATCAACACTGGCTTGGAATAAAAGGATTATGAGGTATCTTCAAGGAACCAGGAACCTAAAGCTATGCTATGTCAAAGATGACTCAAAGGAAATAACTGGATATTGTGATGCTGACTGGGCGAGCGACCCAGTGGATAGACGATCGTGCACGGTTATACTTTTCTGTTTCAGAATGCTTGTTTATCTTGGAATTCGTGTAAACAGCAAACCGTGGCACTCTACAGCGGAGGCCGAATACATGGCGATGGCGGCGGCAACCCAGGAGGCCCTGTGGCTGTGGCAGCTGATGGCCGAGCTCGGTCAAGGTGGAGACGGCGCCCTACTCATCCACTGTGACAATCAAAGTGCAATAAGACTGTCATCAACAGACTGTTATAAACCAAAAACTAAACATATAGATATTCGTTTACATTTTTTTAGGGAAAACATTGTTAATTCTAAAGTTAAATTTAAATTTGTAAATGGTTGCAACATGGTAGCTGATAACTTGACTAAAGGTATTACCTTTGAAAAACATTTGTTCTGTATCAGTAAAATGGGTCTGCGTTCTGTGGGGAGTGTTGGCAAATGAGAACTCAACCACATTTATTATAAGTTGGCAACACCTATATTAAATAAGGTACTCTGTCTCTATCAATGATCGACTTGTACGCTTTTAACCTATAAGTGAGTAATACACGTTCGTTGCATCTCTCTAATAAATCGTTTATTTACTTCCACCTAAATATCAACACTTATAATCAAGTGGAAAAAACAAAAATATATAAATTCAAATTTCTAGCACAACAGTAGAAACTCGTGGTTCATGCAAGAATATCAGGATTCTTTCAATCGCTTGGTAATAACTTTGTTGTCGCACTAAATAAACAAATTAAGAATAAAGCAAGTATATATTGTAAGGTAGAGTCTAATCCCATAAAAAAACCTAAATGTTGAAAATAAGGCCAACTTTCAGCCCATAAAAGCTGTGAGATCTAAACCAATTAAGGCCAAGCCATTTGTTAAGAATGATAGGTATAGAGTCCAACTAAACGCCAGAAGAGCTTTCTCTTGTAAACCTAACCCGGTTTCCGGTTTCTTGTGTATTTATCCCGCTGTATTTGTTATTCAACTCAAATTTCTACATTATTTCTACACTCCTTTATCCTAGCAATGATTTTCTAGTCTGTAACTTGACTATTTTAATTTTATTATTTTTTCCATGTCACTGTGCAAGTACATGAAATAAACAAAAAAAACAAGATTCAGCTGCACATTCCTTCATGGTGGTAAATAATGGGACAGAGTCCCCGTAAACGGGTCTAACTAGGCTTCAAGTTGCATAGGCGTATTGCTTTTCAAATGCAAGTACTTAATTACGGCATATTATTAAATTTTTTCCATTTTTACAAAAGCACTATCATCTACCGATACAAACGACTGCTAAATAACTAAGTATCTTTCAAAGCATGTACAATTGCAGCAGGGTAATGGTTTTGACAAGTAGGGCTATTTTTATGTTGAGGCTCAAAACTTTTCAAAGTATGTAAAAATATCTTAACAATAAAGTTACATATCATAGATTTGTCTCTTCATACATATTAAAATATATAATACTTAAAATGTAGCAAATGGATTGGCTAACTAAAAGGCATTTTCAGTTTCTTATATATACGTTTTTACAAGGTCATATAACTTTGACAACTATATGGTTTTATAAATTTTAATTTTGGAAAACTGCGAAAGCATGAATAGAATGAATACCTTAAAAATAAATACATAGTATGATACATCAGAAATAAACCACTTTACAATGATTTCAAAGTATTAGATTATTAAAGAAATAAAACAAATTGCATATAGTTATCATAACAATCTGAAAGGATATTAAAACCAGCCAGTAGCACAATTTGTTAACAAAACTGTAGTCAAAATATTGAAACTCCAGTATCTACACGACGTAGCTCAGGACCAACATAATATTTTATTGGGGTATTAACATTGACTGATATAAAAATGTGTATGTATGCGTCCCCCAGATGCGTTTGTGCAAGCCTATGTACGCACGTACCTATATGCGTTTTCAAGATTGTTTTGGCAAGGATGTCTTGCATACTGTCCTATTATCAGTGTGATACGCTTGACCCTAATATAATCATAGCAAATATAGTAAGCTATTTTACTTATGGTGCGTTCAAGTTCTAAGGTCCCAAATTTTCTTCCTCAGCTACGAGAGTAAGTAGAAAGATGCGGTCAATTTTAAAAGAGGCGGGATAATATTTCTGAATTTGCAAAATAGATGGCAGCATCAAACATTGCATTGAGTGTTGTTTTGTATACTTCAAATGGTGAAGAATTCAACCCAGCACTGCCAAAGCTTCTGAAGTAAAAATTCCTATATAATAAGTATATAAGTGCAGAATTTAAAATAAAAATAAATTCAAATAACGGTACATATACTAAACTCAACAGACTAACAATCCCAATAATCTCATAAAACTCCATTTGCAACTAATACTATCGTACCTATGATAAATGTAATATTTTATTACAAATACCATTAGCTTTCAAAGGCTCTTAAACGTCGAAAATTTAATGATCCTTAAATAAAATGAAAGTGAAGTCAATAAGCAATGTTCACTGTTCATAGCCTTTTTAGCCAGATATAATGTAAACATCCCCTGTATAATTGAGACACATTTAGACAATGTTATCAAATTTATAATTTTAGGATATTACATTTATTAACTTTTGAAAGCCGGCAAGGCGTAGGCGATCACGATTATGTCTGTCTATCTTATAAAAACAGACAGTTGATCTTAGTCTAGAAAACAATAAAAAACATATTGAGAAAAAGGGAAAAACGGTCCACATTATCTAAAAAAAATGTTTATGGAAATTGTAGTTTCTGCGTTTGCTTTTCACCCTAAAATGGGTTTCCACCTACAGTCACCTACACGCAACCTAATTTTATGTAAATAATTAAAGACGTCGAAAAACGTGCTTAAGCCTAATCTCAAAAAATATCTTCTCACAAATAAAAATAAAAATATAACATAAACTACCTAAAAATAATCTATCTAGCTACAACCTCATTTACGTATCCATTATTGTTTTGTAACAAATTTTCCTAGAATCGCATCTTAATTGAACATAATACGGAATTTGCTAAAATTTTGGGAAAACCTATATAAATAATCGAAAATAGTTGCATTTAAAGTGAACAACCTGACAGCTAAATTTATGACTAACTTTCCATTAAGTGCTTAAACATATATTGGATTGAAATCTTATTTTTAATTAGGAATATGAAACTATTAGAATATATAGACAGATTTGTCTAATTTACGTAGCGAGTATAATATATATGCTCAAATCGCATTTGTTAAAAACAGAAAGTTTTATACACTTTAACTATTTCGATGTACATAGCTAACTTATACTAACTTGTTAGATAAGATGTAAGTTGTCTAATAGGCTACGGAAAAATCTGCCTTAGGCTTGTCTCTTAATAAGAGAATTTAAAATAAAGAAACAATACAATGAAAAACCGCAACAGATTTTGCAAAAAATTCTAGAGTTTAAGTTAAAGCACAGGGAATAGTTGAACAAAATAAAGTACATCTATTCCAACTGGAAAATTGCTTTATATTATAAATGTAAACCTAAAAACAAATTAATGATTAATTCGATTAAAACCTAACATTTTGTTATTGTCTTGTTTTAAAGTTTCATATGTACTTTGTTTTATAATCAATAACATGTGTATCTATAAGTTAAATAAAATTAGCGTTAAAAAGATTAAATCTTAAGTATATGCACTTTTAAAATATCAAAACCCTAAATTATTTTTTAGCAGTAATATTTTTTTTAATTTCTACATATTTCTTTGTAAGGCTCTAGGCAACATTTAACCATAGTTTCGCAAATACAGTCATGCAATAACTCTTAATGTCTTCCTTGTTTTAGTAATTTTTATCACTTATTTCCAGCCTTATTTAATCATGTCTTTTTAAATTTCATTATAACAGAGGTGTATCAGTACAGCAAATTTTTCTTTTTTCTGATTGTACTATCTCTACCTTTGGATAACAACAAACTATTTCTGAAGAAATTGACATAATTAAATTGATAATACTTTTGTATAGTTGTTGTTGTACGCTTATTTTACATAAGTCATGTTCAATTCAGTTGCAATTTTACCAACACATTTTTCCTTTATTTAGTGGGTGATCAGGCATATACAATGTTAAAAAAACTAACCGCAAACCCAATATCGTTGAAAAAACTAATGTCAAGAGTGAGAGACCTGCTTTTTAAATTTTTAATGTAAACGCCAGAGGAAAACGTCTTGAAGGAACCTAATAATATCACAAATAATTAAGTTCTTGCTAATATTATTTGTAGTACATTTATCTTTCAGTGAGACTGTAGTTGTGTAACTACAATGCGGAAAGAGGAGCAAGCAGAAAATGTTTTTTCCCTTAGCAAAAGTAAAAGCTGAAAGATAACTTCGCGCTCGGAAGGGAGAGTGCTGCTTTTCAATAACTAGTGCATGTAATAACTTTCTAGCATTAACCATATTCAATTTATTTGCGGTAACTAAATCTGTTATTTAATTAGCAATAACAACTTACAAGTACATTTTACCACTTTCTCTTGGGGAGTGAATTATACTAATTACCATGTTTGTTCTAAAAATAAGTCAAATCAGTTATCTCCGTGAATCAGCGACTTACAAAAAAGAAATACTTGTAGACAACTAAATTTCGGTATAAAAAAATTTTACCTACCCAAACTTATTGAACGTGCAGCCTCAAGTGTAGCCGACAAGACTAAAAAACCATCTAACATTAATCTTTCTGTATGCCCTAATCAACCATTAAGAACTAAACAACGATATTAACACTCTAACTAAAGGAGAATTCTGCGCATCCTTTAGTTCTCCAACTTTGACGATTACTCTAACAAGCGAAAGCGGGTATAGAAGTCTAGGCAAATTTTACTTAGTAAATAAAATACAATTGTATAGACATTAAATTCTTTCGCCTGTTCCAAAGAGCATCCCTCTTTTCTTATCTAACGAAAATATACTAAGAAACTTACAACCTACCAATTGCGCAACTTAAAAAAAAAGATAAAATGCCTATTACAATGTGCGCAATACTATATACAGAAACCGATAAACCAAAAGAAATATTTAACGTTATTAAATTTACCACTCAATAGTTACTGTGGGGTTACGAAAAATTAATGGTAAAACTTCTCGAAGTCATATGATCAACGCATTGGGCGCACAAAAAAACACTAGAGATTAGAAATGAAATACGTAAAATTAAATGGTAACCATTTACACGCCAACTGCGATAAAGAGCGACAGGTGTACCCAACATATTTAAATTGCAATAAAGATTACCTAACTAGAAGGAGCACTCCACAACTAACCCAATAAAATAGTAAGAATAAAAGCAAGCCCGCACGAAAAGCTTTCCTCATCTCTCAAGAAATATCCCCAAAATCAACTCGCGCTACCACTCAAAAACATATTTCTTACCGTCCTTACTTAATACCTTACCATTATCTCTCTGAAACCTAAGCGAAGCCTTCGTTGAACGATCACATCTTACACCTTTTCTTTTTAATGAATCATAGAATCAAAACTATAGCTATATACCAATGGCATCAAAACGCAACTAACCCAATTTAAATCAATCCTTCTAAGATTAATAGAACATGCATCTTGGAAACGCACATCAGTCATTCGGAAAAATAGTTTCACAGACAAAGACACTATAATCGCATTTAGAGTGAAGAGCAAAATAATTCATCATGCATGTTAAACAATTAATACTCGAAATTAGTGTTAGAAGTATGTATTTATGGGTAACTCAACAATGATTTCTTGAACAAAGCATTTTAATATTTATTGAATTACAAACATAATATGGAGGTACAGAACAACAAATCCGACTGGAAATAAAGTTTACAATCTAACATTTACGTATGCTTTCCATATAGGAGCCCTTGAGAAATCCACTTACTACTCTTATAGAAAAAATTGAAAACCTGTTGTAACTAACACTTCAAGTATCCAAGTAATATCCAGACTCCGTCCCAAATTGATGAAACAATGTTTAACATAAGGTAGTTGTTAAATTAGCCACTAGAGTAAAAGATAACAGAAAACGTGCTTTCATTATCTCCCAAAGAAGTACCGAATGTAATTAAGCAAAAAATTACCCCAAGGGAACAATGACAGAAAAGCAGAAATCCAACAAACATATTGGTGAATATCAAAACTACATTAACAACTTTAAACCAGAAAAACCATACGAATGTTAAGTCAATTATAAAGCTACATTCGATATCCTTGGGAGCACACATGCCTAATTCCGACGAAGAAAATTATTCCGCTTCTCTAAATCACCTGGAGAAAACGTCTATATCATACAACCACAAAGATTTATTATTCAGAAACATTGACATTTAAACTGGATATTTAAAAAAAAATTATATACACATAAACATTGTGCTTTAGAGTGATTCTCATTTGAAAATATTTATTACAAATAAATACGAGTGAATAGTGAAATATTTTATGATTCAATAAGTACCCTTTTTGTATTTATATAAGATGTGAACATTATATTACAATATAAAGTAGATAATGGGTTAACGTAAGGCCCAAGTAGTTTGTTAAATTTATATAGATTGATTTCCTAAAAACATGACAATTTAATGAATATTATAGTTACTTCATAATATGTCTTTCTTCTTCTGTTATATAATATTTAACAAGTCGAATTAAGATTCTAGAGCATGCCTCGTCGCTTTAGGACTTTGTTTAAATATTTAGTAAGCTTAAATTACGCAATTTTTGAACCCTTTATTATGCCTATTAGAATATAATGCCCATTTAATGTTATATGCCTCCAAAGCCTCTGAGGATGTAATATGAAGAGAGTGAGGGACCCTGACTGAGCAACATCTTCCAAAATATCCCATTGAATATTAATTTACAAATTAACTCTAATTCGCTTCCAGCGAAAAATCTCCTTGTTATATTTATTTTAGGAAGATAAGTTATGAAGTATTAACTAAATAACTAGTGTTTTAAAATACAGTTTTAGAGCGGATACTGAGGTGCACTTGAGTTTTGACATCGTGTTTTGAAATAAATCGTTCTATATCTATTTTCATAGACCGAATTTCCAAGTCCCTTGCAATTATGTCGTTGAATACAAATCAGGAGTGTTAAATAGTGACGGTATATTTTCTTTTATAAGCGTTGTAATATTTATAAACTTGCGTTGCTTATTATGCCACATAGTTTAATCTAGCACGTTATTTTGTTATTCATTTTTAGATGAGAACGTTTTCTAATGAACCAATACATCTGTGTTATGTAGCTTTAAACTGGGATGTTTTTTTGTATGTTTTCCCCTATGCCACTTATTTACTTGAACCAATTGGCGACTATTGAATATAATCAGGGGATAAATAGGTCTAATTAAAGTATACGTATATCAATACATTTGCTATAAATTTCCAAGTTTCTATCTTATTTAGATTTTCTTGAAGGTAACGAGACAAAGCAGTTGAATTGGCATGCACTGTTATTACTGCAGTATCATCTGCAAATGTAGCAACTGCATTTTTTATTTTTTGTAAATCACCAATATAAAAAGTATAAAACAGGCCTTAATATATTGGCTTGTGGCGCTCGACATTTGACTAGGAATAACTCACTATGTGTATGGTGATATTTGATCATCAATACCTGCCTCTTCTTTGCTTCCTCTTGCCATTTGTTGTTTTTGTCTTTATGTTTTCCGGTCGCTTTCCATGAAGAACACCCTGTTGTTGGATGATGCAGACAAGTTGCTTAGATAATCTTGAAAGACTTCATTTCTTGTAGTTCCTCGAGTTCCTTTGCTATCTTATTAAATTTCTTCTTATTGTCCTCAGCTCTTATAATCTGCCATTTCTTTCTGAGTTTCCTCTTATTCTGAATTGCTGCATGGCAAGCTTCTTTGATGGTTAACACAAGATCAATTCCTATGGGATGTATTCAGAGTAATGCGATTTTCCAATACATACATCTTCGACTTCTTCTTCTCCATTAGCCTGTATCTATCCACTCTTGGATGTAGGCCTCTTTCAGTTTCTTCCATGTCTCCCTGTCTGTCGATTTTAAAAACCAGTATTTACCTGCTGTCTTCTTTATATCATCCAGCTACCTTTTCTCTGGTCTTCCTGCACTTCTTTCGAATGTTCTCAAGAAACAGTGCGCGATCATGTGTGACTACCTTGCTGTATCTTATCACGCGACGTGTCCAACCCAGTTCCATTTCAATTGCGACAAGCGTTATATAATATCCGGGACTTTTGTTTTATGTGTATTTCGTTGTTTCTTACCCTGTCTCTCAACATGATACCAAGTATAGCTCCTTCCGTTAACTTCTGTGTCGTTCTTAACTTATTTGTACTTTTAACTGTGAGTTATTGTTTCTAAGTCATATGTGGTGACGGGTAAAATGCATGTTTCATATACCCTTCGTTTTAGATCAATCGCAATATCCCAATTTTTTAAAAGCCGCCCAACTAATTCCTATTTTTCTGTTTATCTTTGCGGTTTGATTTTTGTTTTCCTAATTAATGATATATATATATATATATATATATATATATATATATATATATATATATATATATATATATATATATATATATATATATATATATTATATAAGACGACTGTGTGACCTGCTTGGTCTTTTATAGGGATTTGTTTGGGAAGATGTGTTGGGTTAGGAAAGTTTGTATTGCGTAATTGGCGGTGTGGGGTAATGGGGGCAATGGTTTTAGCCCCAGAGAAATTAATTTTGTGGCCTGTTTCTTTGCTGTGTTTGGCAAGTGCCGAACGATTATCGCCTTTCCGTATGGCCAGAGAATGCTCATATATTCGGCTAGATATTAGCCGATTCAAATAAATGGGATATATATATATATATATATATATATATATATATATATATATATATATATATATATATATAATATATATATATATATATATATATATATATATTATATATATATATATATATATATATATTCCATTTAGGTCTAGTAACATAGATTCTTTTATGTCTATGCTAATGAGAACTACGTGATCTGCGAAGCGTAGGTGACTTAAGTAGGTACCGTCAATGTTTATACCAGTTCTTGCACATGAAAGCTTCTTAAGGGGTTAGGCCAGTGTAGAAATTTCAAAAAATCAATTATTATTTTTTGCTTAAAAGATGCTTTAATACCTCAAAAATAGCATACTCAAAATGTAATTCTATTTTGAATTTTGGCGCAGCCCCTCTTTGCGAGCGCACGCCACGTGTATTCTGTTTTTATTTTGTATAAATTTGAGTATAATAGTATTTATCATTTGTCATTATTAACTTTAATTTGCGAAGAAAAAGGGTCAAAAAGTATTCCTGGTAAAAATCGATAATTTATTAATGATTTTTCAGTACCGAAAAGTTTCAACGTGTTTTTCTGGAAACTACATATTTAAAGTCGGCCGGACTCATAATACGAACAAATCTTTACCGATTGACTAGAAATTTTAACTGTATATTCACAATTACATTCTGCATAGAAGTGCGTAGGATTTGTTTCGATATATTACAGTTTTTTTTATAAATAATTTTCTAACGATTTTTCTTGAAAATTTTGAACTTTTTTTAAAAAACGCGCCATTTTTGCAGAAATCGATGTATCGAAAAAATCGTACGTACTTCTATAGCTATTCACATGTATAATCTAAAAACATTTTTTTGTTCAACGTAAATTAAAAATCGCAGGAGCAGTTGGACCGGCCGTACACCTTTAAGAAAAGCATCGTCGACACATAGCTGTGCAGCCGCGATTTTCCTTTATATGACTTTGGAGAAATTAATTATTACAGTTTATGACTTGTACAATAAAGGACCTTTTTCAGAATTGTGATTTATTTTATTGTCCCGCTGATAAAAAATCCCAAAGTATGTTAATTTTTTTCTCCACTACAGTGGCCTAAGCCCTTAAATGCATCTTTCATTGCTAAGTAAACAGTTTTGGTGAGATTCTCTTTGACATACGCCTTTTCTAATCTAAATCTTATTTGTGATAATATTCTGATTTATCTTTATATGGAATGAAGCGGTGTTGTATATGTAATTTACAAGTCTTATTAATTATTTACGCCTCTAGATATTAGTATTAGTCTGTACTTATGCTTTTCTATAATTTTAAACTTTGAGCTCCGATGACACTTAGTTTTCGGACTCTACTATTCAATCTGAGTCCAATGACACTAGTCTGAGGTCTCTACGATGTATGCACCAGAAGTTTAACGATATACAATAATAACTAGTTAAAAAAAATAATTAACTTTTTTTTAATTACTTGTTTTGATTTCTTTTTACATGAAAAATTTCTAAATTGTACATTAAGCAATAATAAGAAATAGTGGCACAATTTTTTTGTTTGCAATGATAATGCTAATATAAATACCATCAACATCTCACTCAGGTAAGAGCATTTAACCTATGTTTTTGCTACTATACATGTCTTTGCGGGGGTGTAGCAGTTCTTAACAATATTCAGTCTAAATTTTACCTAATCTTTATTAAAGCCTTCTTTCAAACGTTTCAAAAAGAGTTTTTGCATTTGCTTGATTAAAAGCCACCCTTCCTTTATGTAGTCATTTTTGTGAATTAGTTTGTCTCGGTGCTGCTTCTCTTTATTTTTTTTTGTCTTCGGTCAGTCTTTTTATCCCTTGGTAACCGAAGCAATCCAGGGAGCCGATTCTGGAACTCAAAAGCGATATCGAATTCACAGCGCTCTGACCACGCCATCTATGCTCTATAATTTGAGTTTATTAAACAGTTTATAACAAAAATATTTAGCAAATAATTAAAAAATATATAACCATCAAAAAACTCTAAGGTGATAATTAAACATGTCTTTATTTCCATTTTTTGGAAACTGTTTAATAAATTTTTATTATACAGCATAGATGGGACGATCAGATCGCTGTGTATTCGATCTCGAATTGAATTCGATATCGCTTTCGAGTTACAGAATCGACCCCCAGGTGTCTAATTTGGAGTATAAGTATATTGTAATCTAAATACGCCTTACGCGTTTTTCCCAACTCTCATAACCATATATCATTATTTGTAGTAAACCCAATTATCTCGTGTATTAACCTTTTCTTTATTTCTCCATCCTTTCTTTCTAATATCTTATTATTTGATATTCTGTCAACCCATCTTGCCTCATGCATTATATTTTTCTATAACTACGTAACTCAAATGCATGTTTTTTTCTCTGTTCAGTCTTTGTAATTGTTTAAGTTTTAGCACATATACTGAGACATTCAATACAAATGGTATGTAGAAGTTATTTTTCCTGTCCAAAGAGATTTTACTACATGTTACTAATTGCTTTTTTTGAAAAACATTACTTTAGTTTGTAATCTGCGCACTTTTTCTTTTACTTCTCCTGTTTTTAGTTACTAAGCTACCTTTTTCCATTGAGTGTTGCATGTATGTTTCTGTGCTTCACATCTCCCCATAGCATCGTTTTTGTTCTAAAGATATTTATTTTCATATTGCATTTTTATAACTAAGTCTATTACACTCAACAGTTGCGGTAGATCTTGATTGATTTCAATTATATTTGCTCTATCATGATAGTTCCGTGTCGTATTTATTTTCTTACTATCTATATTTATTCTATGTCTATTGATTATTTCATTTCATTAATTATATCTTGCATATAGGAGTTAGCACATCCCTTTCTGGTTCCTAGCTGTGCTCACGCTTCTCTTTAGACATTTGCTTGTCTTACCTCTTTTTATGCGTGGTATAAGGTTATCATTATTCTGTCTCTGTATCTTATTCCTACCTTTCGTAGAATGTCGAACAGTGTAAACCGTTTTGCTATATCAAAAGCTTTCTTCATAATATTATTCTTGTTTTGTACATCTTGTCTATTAGCTGATGCAGTGTCTTATTATTTAGCCCAGTAAAGTTTTTTATTGTTTTCGCCGATAATTTGTTTATTCCCAGTGCTTTCTTTAAGTTCTTTTATGGCCTTATCATACTCCGATTGAATTATGTATTTTCCATGATTTACCACATCCACGTGCTTTTAGTTGTACTTCTTTTATTTCTACATTATCGTATGGTTGTTCTAACTAGTGTTTCTATCTTTCCACGATTTCATCACAGTCTGTTAAAAGTTTTTTAGATTTTCGAAAGAGGATTTTTTCTTTCCGGTTTTTGATAATTTCTCCACCTTCTCATATTTATATTACATATACTATTTTTTTTTGTTATCTTTAAAAGCTGCTAATCGCCCTGAACTGGTTTCCCCAAAAAAAGAAAAACCAATTTAACAATCAATGCATACTATAAACCTTTTGGTAAATAAATAATTTCAAATCCGTTGACTCTGGATTACAGTTAACTTGTTTTTTACTTAGGACATTTTCTATTTAGGATGGTAGTATAGTTTTTGGGAATAATATTTAGAAATTTTTGAAAATCTTATATTGTGATTAGAAATTTTTTGCATAAAACAGCTATAGTGCGTTGTAATTTTAATTTTGATATCTTAAAAATAAAATAGGCTTTAAAATAAACCAGAGAAAGTAAAAACTTTACAACAATGTTTCAGTTCACTCTTTTAAAACGTTTAAGAACAACTAATTAGAGTGAAATACGAAGAAATGGAGTTACTATAGTCTTACCACTTACAATAATATTATCTTAGATTTGTATAGCAGTTAATTCATAAAGAAAATAATAATTTAGAGCAACAATGTAGCGGCAACTCAACAATATCTTAAAGTACAATACTATCAGTTATAGAGCCCCCTTTACAGACAATACATTATACTTAGAATGACAAACGTACCTATAGAGAAAAAAATATTTTTTTGATAATACAGAGCGATACAAAATCATAGATCCAATTTCATACCACTGCATTTCCTGAACTATACATTGTATGTAAATGATTTGCATAATATTTTTAAAAAAATGTTCTAAAATTCCTATGTGAAACTTTGGGACCTTAGGACATGCTCGGCTTGCCCCTAGCGCATATTTAAGCAGCAGTGTTAGTTGCGTGCGAAACAGCTATAGTTCAGCACAAGGTTTTTTAAATTTGTGAGTTCAGTAAAACAAAGTCGGCGACTGTGCTGCAATATCGTCATTACTGCAATATTGATCCTCCAACGATGAAGGGCATTTTTCCTAGAAATCACTATTTTGGTCAAACTAGCGGTTTGTGTAAAGGTGAAAGCACCGGCTGACCGCCTGTATCGGATTAAAATATGGCACGAATTCAAGAGAGTTTACAGCGTAGCCCACTGAAGTCAGCACGTAGAGTAAGGGGAGAACTTAAACTGTCATAAACAATTATCTGGCGTTTATTGAGGCGTCGTGTAACGTTCAAACCGTACCTCTTACAACTGGTATAATCCTTTTGCGCAAACAATAAAGCGTTTAAAATTTTCTAATGGTATGTTGGAAAAGATATAAGATGACACTTTTCTGTTGTGTCTAAGTTTTAGTAACTAGAAAATGTTTCATAACATAAGTGGAAAAGTGAACTAACACAATGTTCTAATATTAGGATTACATTGGAACATGAGAGGACCTTCTCGAAAGTTGATGTGTTTTGTGTCGTATCGAGAACAAAGGTTGTAAACCTTTATTTTTTATGGTAACATGGTTACTGTGGTAACATATCTAGCGATGTTTTGAAACTGGATTCTTCTTCAAATGAATGAAGATTCAGAAAACTTTATTTTTTAATAGATCAGGAGATTTGGGGGGTCAGAATCTTACACCTTGTGACTTTTCTATGTGGAGATTCGTAAAAGAAGCAATTCATGTACCACTTCTACCAACAGCTTTGAACGTCTTAAGAAACCATATCACAGCTACAGTGAATTCAGTATGTGAACCAATTTCTGCTACCGCCATTAAATATTTACAAACTTTATTATGAATACAATCAAGTATATTTTACATAATATTTGTCACTATTCTTAATTTTGAATTGTAGACTAAGAAAAGTTAGTTAATCATTTATAAATCATTCTGTATATAAAAAGTTTTTGGCTAACAAATTTTTACTTGACCGAAAAAAGTAACAATGACTGCATTAAAAATAAAGTAATAATTCATTTCAGTTTGCTTATCTAAGGTATTTGCAAATAACCAATTTATATTCGGTATTTGGTTAGTAAAAATTTAGGATTTTATTTAGGCGCATATTTGAATTACTGAGTTTAATGAATACGTAATGCTGAAATATTAATGAGCGTTCACTCTTTTCAAATTCCTTTTAGTCGCGTTTCGTCAAAAACGAATTTTGGACGTTCAGCCTTCGGCAAAAGCTACAGGAAGGAATAAGTCATGAATAAATTCGTCAATAGCGCCAATAAAAATGCTTTTTGATGTTTTCTGGCCAAATATCAGAATAAATCACCTTTTTGATGTTCGGCCCGGCCATATATTCCTGCCACCTTTCAGCGCGTTGACTACATTCAGCCGATTACAGATACTACATTATTCGGTAGTATGCGCGCAGCTGGGCACAGCCCTGCCGCGCTGAATTAGGAATACGTGCGTCGAATTTCATTAACCCCTTTCCGCCTTCGAGGCGAAGATCCCGAAGTAGAGCTGCGACGTCCGTGGATTTAATTTCTCTGCGGAAATGCTATATCTGGGCCTCTGGCATGCATTTAATAAATTTCGCGTCGCTTATTCGCCCTGGCGCACAGCTGTCATATTTCGACGAGCTAAAAATACGCGGCGCGCTTATTTCTGAATTAAAAACTGAAAGCGCGTTTCAATTGGCCGACATTCATTTAATTTTATAAATATACATATAATGTTCAGGGCGAGGAAAAAATAGCCAACTTTTCTTTGAAAATACGTAATGGAAATGGTAATTTAAAAAGTTTTCTTTTATTCCTACCTACTGCGGAGGAAATTATCATTTCCTTAAATTGCCCACTTTCTAACTTTATAAATGGTTTTCCTTTAATCTTAATCTATATCAAGTTCTTCTCTCTTAACTTTATTTGATTCAAGAAACTTTATGTGAGAGATTATTGGTATTTATTATTATATACAAGCTTTTTACATTTATATTTTAAGAATTTAAAATTCATATTTAGACACCTACACTTAGAAAACAACGATTTATTTATCATAAAATATAATTTTTTCACTAAATTTTTTTGTCAAATATGAATTTTGTGTATCCACGTGTATTGTTTTTTATAAATATTGTAAAATAAATTAATTTAAAACAATTAATACAAATACTCGTTGCTAAGATTTTCTTAGAGGTTTTTATATACGAATTTTATTTTTTTTTACAAATCAAGGTTGTATTCTCCAAAGTAGTTTCTTTCAGGCTTCTGTACATCGATGAAAACGATATTTTGTTATTGTTAGTATTAATCATGTAGGACTTACTCCGCTAGAACATCTTTTAAGTCGTCTTCTGAATATTATTCAGTCACAAATAAAGCCCTTTAAGTGTTTTTTTTTTTAGTTAGAAAAATAAATAATTGTCACAAATTCTGGTGAATAAGCGAGTTAGGAAACCGCAAGAATGCCTTTTCAAACAAAAATTTGTTGGTGGAGACATCCAAATGTTGTACAATAGCTGGCACATGTGGAGCCCTTTTTTCGAGCCTTTCAGACGCTTTTCAATAAAAAATTTGAGTGACAGCCCTGGTGGCACAAATTCCTTGCAGACTATTTCATGACAATGAAAAAACATAAATGAGCAAAACTCCGTGTCAAAGTCTGGGCTCCAAATCGGTTAAAATTTACCTCATTATTAATTATTTTCAACGTCAATCAACGATCAGATATTACGAGAGTCTTAACTCTTGCCGCATTATCACAGTATTTTGTCACAGCAGCAGATTCGTTAAGATTTACAGAAAATTTGATAACACATCGTTCAAAATTGGACCAGTCCATTTTTGTACTGGACCTTACAAATAGTTCGTTTCATATTTTTTCAAGAATCATGTAGAAGTCGTAACAAGTTCAAACCTGTATTAAATTTCTCTTGCTATTTCGGGCACAGTACATACAGTCACATACATTTTCTGCCAAATTACTTTTAGACTTAAACACAAAAAGGTAAGGTTTTCGAATAACTTTCAAAATATCAAATTGACGTAACCATACTTTCTGAGACAAAAAATGAAACAGGAAATGAGGAGTATGTAAACTGCATATGGTTTTATATATGAGGGTCCAAAGAAAAATAGTAAAGGCCACAGTAGCTATTGCTATATAAAAAAAGTATAAAAAGTGCATTAAACATTGAGAAAATGTAAATGAAAGTTTAATGGCAATGAAACTACAAATATTTGGACACATAATTTGCATAATATGCACTTAGAGATGACGGAAAGGACGAATTCAAAATTTATTAATATCTACACTAAATAAAAGAAGTTGTACTCTCAGGAGATTTGACTGCGAGGACAGTACGTAAAGAACAAAATTCAATAATAGGCAAATTTGAAGAAGACGTAGCTAACGATAATAAAATAGATTAATAAAGCTTGCAACATATTTAAGCAAAAAATAATGAATGGTCATTTTAAACATCTAGATAAGCGTAAATGCATTTGGTATTAACCAACACAAAACAAAAACATAACAAACATAAAATGATTTAAGAGCTCTAAGAGGACCTGAATGTGGAAACACCATATGCTGCTTAGATCAAAAATATAGTTAAAAATAAAAAAATACACCAAACAAAAAAGAGAAAACAGCATAAACAAGTTTAAAGAGTACAAAATACAATTTGAATTTGGTACGGCATGAGTCAATAAACTTTTTATACAAATTAAGACTACCAAAGAAATTAACTGAAGGTGTACAAGGCAGTATGAGGGAGAGTAAAATAAACAATACATGAATCCGCATTCGAATCGTTAGGAGAGTGTAAACAAAAGTAGAAACAAATTATTGGAAAAATAAATACCTAGAAAAAATATAAAAAAAAGAAAAGTTTGTCAAAAATAGTTTGAAACTGGAAACCTTAGAAGTAAAGAGAAAGAGGGCGATCATCTAGATGCTGGGAGTAAAAAGTACGTGAGACAATAAAAAGTCGAAACTTAACCGATGAAGATTGGCAAGGTAAAGGTTTTTGGCGCTTTAAATGTTTTTATTTTGGTTGTTTAAGTCGCCGTCGTCGTCTACTTCAAGGATTAGGCCTTGCGGCCTTCAATGTTTTATCCTTTCCGAGATTTTCCTACATTTTGAGTTCCTTTGTGTTGTACTGTATTGCTAATTTTGGGAGTCTTTCTGGGCTCATTCTGTCTACATGTTTCTTCTATTTTGTCCGCCGTTACTTTATAAAATTTTATCTGTGTCTTCTTTCTTGTTTTGTTTCTTAATGCTCTTTTTATAGTACCGCACACTCTCTGAAATATGGCTATATTTTGTCGATGTCTTGGTCATAGTTGTATAAAACATCATTTTTTGTGCTGTGTTAATAGGTATCGCACTGATTTCAGCTGTCTGCTTTTATAAACAAATTTATCCTTGTAATTAGTCTTAATTGCTAGAGAGAGATAAACTAATGAAACGACACCCCGATCGCGAGACTCCTGATCTATCTATCCGTAAACGGGCAAGTGTTTTGAACGTTTCTAGACTATCATTACACCGCATTCTGCACAAGATTGTGTCTGCACCCCTATAAAATTCAATTAATGCAAGAATTAAAGTCTAACGATGGTAGTCAGAGGCATCACAATTCATTAAACCACATTTTGTCTTCGAATGTGCACACTTTCTTCTCGATGGCCACGTTAACAAACAAAAGCATGAGTAACGACAATATTTATTATATTGCAAAAAACAACCAGCGCTTGTATAATAAAATTGGAAAATGTTCTTTTTTTCATATCAATCACAAGAAAAGACAAAACATCCCAATAGGATAATTCCAAACCTTTTATAATTTCTATATTCTAATTAGCTCTTTTATAAGAATTACAAAAGCCAAAAGGTTCTGAATTTGTGTATTATAATTGTAATATTTCAGGTACCACAGACTTTCAAATCTTTTCCATTAATTTTAAATACAAAGTCCAAATACTAAAACAGATTCTAAAATTTCCAAATACTTGTTGCTAGTTGCGTCAATTTTGTTTTCTACTATTTATTGTATTGCATTTGAAACGTCAGATAAAAAATGCAAACTTTTATCTCCTAAGTAAATCAAGACCTGACTGGCATTTTGCCAAATAGCGCTTAAAAGAAATTAAAAACGTGTAGTAGCTAAATAAAACACTAACACCATCTCTAAGTTTATATATTTTCTGATCGTATTGAATGAAATTAGCCTTGGTCAGGATTCATAACTATAGTTTAAAGCGCACTTTTTAGCTTCTCCTATAGCTTTGGTTCAGGATGAATTAGAATATTATTAATATTTTTGATGCTGAAACAAGTAAAAAGATTATTTTCTTTTCTATTTTCTATTCAAAATCAAGTGCTTTAAATAATTTTACAGGATTAGCTCGTACTTTCACCTTTTATAAAATTATTGTAATACTTTAGTCTGACGACTAGTGTTCTCATCTACCAGACCTTAGGCTATTTCTTGTTCTAGAGCCTACCTTTAACGTAATGTGCAACAGATTTTTTTCCATTGGGGTGTTATTTCTTAATTCAGCTTAGGACTATTTGCTTTTTATGCTATCCCCATGTCGCAATAATTTTCTTTGGTACTTTTTTTTATTTATTTGTATTTAGGAACATACAGTCACATAAACAGATATTGCTACATACATTTAAAGTAATTTAAGACCTAGAATTCCCTAGTAATAGTACAGGCATATGTGAATTAGTACTTAGTAGTAAATACAGTTATATTTTTATCTTTTATGTATCTGTTCGTGGTTACAATATTTACTTAAAGTATAATTACTTAAAATACATAAAGTTGAAAGTTTAAATTTAAACTTCTAAAAGTAATTTATTTATTAAAGTTTTAAGTTTTACTAAAGAGCTATTAAAGAGGTCAACATTATTTAACCTATCATTGTGAAGTCTACATGCATGTCTAATGAAACTGTTTTTAGCATAACATGTACTGCTAGCAATAGAACAAAGATTCTTTTTACAGCAACTCCTTTCCTGTTTATGGGGTATGCTATTTTCTATAACTGATAGTTATTTTTATATCATTCTACGTACTCTTGTACTTCATATATTCTTATTGTATCTCTATATCTATACCTCTAGAGAAATGTGTAAAATTATAGTGTTTAAACATATTTTTGTTAAAATTGTTGCTTTCTTTTAGAAACAATTACATTTGTTTTTAATTTTAAAATAAGTTACTGATAACTCAATTTTATAATTTACTACAGTGTGTCTGTATAAGTATGTAACTACATTAACAAAATAGTTTTAAAACCTTTTTACAAGGTTTTCCTATGATTTGAATAAAATAACTTTACGAAATCTATTAGTAGATCATATGTATTGTAAGTTGCAACATTTGTTGTTTTGAAATGAAGAGGTGTACTGGAAGATGCCGCAGATTCCGAACATGACCTTTAAAATTCCGCATCACATTAGGTTTTTCCACAAATCATAAAAATATGGAAATTAAAAGAAACGTAATTTTTGATGACACTGATATATAGCAACGTTTGTAACATGTCAAAATGTTCTCTGAAGGGACAAAATGAATGTGTAAGGAATAGATAAACGTAAATTTTTAATATGTAAAAGCAAAACACCTAACATTTACCAGTGAGTTCTCCTTGAAACTTCCTCTTTTCAATATTCAACAATAGTCGGTCATTATAGGTATAGCCTGCTTTTCTTGGTATCTCTTTCCCATCACTTTAATATTCCGATAGAAGGGCTCGCCATGTTTTTCGTAAAATCACGAATATTTTCAGGAAAGGTAATTTGGATGAGCATGAAGAAAGTGAACTTTGACGCCCATGTTACAACCAAACAGTTCATAGGATTTTAACATCACCTAGTTAAAATGGTATAATTTGCTGCTTTGTGTTCCCCAAAAAAGTTTTTATCATATTTCTAAATGCTGGTTTTCACCTATAGTTTTCTTGAATACGTTTCCCACCATTAATATTCGTATTTGTTGGCCTATAAATATGATATCTTTAATTTTCTCAGGCGTGAGTTATGGAAACTTAACATCACGCTGCTGAAAGCATTTATCTGCTTTATTAAATCAATTTTGATGTTTGAATGTGGCAACAGTATTTTCAAGGGATCAACCAGTGGAAGTGAAACAATGTTTGTTTGTTTTTTCTAGTTGTGAATGTACCTCTGACTGGCTACTTCTTCCTAACCCAATGCTCGGTCCTAGCTTTAGAGTCACTTTTACACAAAAAGCTAGGAAATTTGGTGTTGCTATGTATTTATGTATATCTTTTCCTTGCAGTCTCATTTCGTCCCTCCAGAAAATCATTTTCACAGGTATATCAATGTCATTAAAAATTTCGCAGTTTGTGGAAAATCCTGACGTGGTACGGAATTTTAAAGATCATTTTTGAAATCTGTAGAAAAATCTATTCTGACGCAGCTCTTTATTTAAAAACAACAGAAAAAAGTCGCAAAATTGCTAAATACAACAACACATTCGAATAGCAAATTAAAATTAGTACCAAAGGGGCTGCAAAATAGTGATTCATACAATATGGACACTATTGGTTTCCATCAAACTGACCTATTATTTTGCACATAAATTCAACCCGTTGTTTATAAGTTAATGTCTAAATTAATGTTTTTTATTGTTGACGACGGAATTGTATGGAGAAATCAAACATAATTTTAGAAAACTTTAAAAAGCTTATAAAAAGTTGTAAATGAGCTAACATTTCTAAGCTACTGGGCATATCTGCCGTATAAGATAAAGGTAAGGAGATTCTTAAAATTAATACGCTAATATTAAATCAATGATAATCTCAATCACAATAGTATGATCTTTGTAATTGTTCTACAATTCGGAAACTGGCCCACTTGACAAAAATGTTTCGAACTAACCATCCAGTGGAAGCTTGAAAAATTGCCCTCTTTAATCAACATCTGCGTCAATGTGTCTTATAGTGAACTTTTCTAAGTAGTTCTAATTTTGAATTATATAGAAAATGTAAATAAATCCCAAGTATAAGGCAATATCTGTTTTGTGTTTATTTTTAATAAAATTGGAGTACAATTAATGTACATAGAATTTCGATGCTATTACAAATATTAAACAAAATTTTTGACTCTCTAAGGCTTGAATTTAGTATGCAATTGGATTTTCTTTTATCCAAAACTACCTCAAAACATACTCGTTGATAATATATCATTTCCAAAAAAAAACCAAAAAGCAGGAAGAACATCAGTGAAACATAAAGAGGAAAGCATCCTAAAAAAGATAATAAAGGACATGATAAAGAATATTAAAATAATAAGAAAAGATAAAAAAAAATACCAGGAAGAAATAAGTAAATAAGAAAGAAGAGAATGCAATTATGAAAAGAAAAATAAGCAATCTAGAGAGAAAAATAGAAAACATACAAAAACAACAGAAGAAAAAGAAGATAGTAATCAAGGGATATAAATTCAAGGACAAAGATGGGATTGAAATTCCTAAATTTCTATCTGGAAATTTGGAAGTGAACGTAAAAATAAAAGAGGTGCAGAAATTGAAGGTTATACGAAGAAAATTACAAACGATAAGAGTTAAAGTAGATAGCTGAGAAGAGAAGGAAGCAATCATAAAAACAAAGAAAAACTAAAGAGAACACAATACTTTATAGACAACAGTATAGCGCAAACTGAAGCAAGAATTCAAAAGGATCTAAGTGGAGCAAAATGAGAAACATGAAAAGGAGGAACAATAAAGGTGAGGACCAAAATTTTTTTATGAATAATAGCTGGTGGAAGTGAAAAATGAATACAGAAAGGCTGAAAGTAATGGTACGTAGTACTTATTGGCCAAACAAGCGAAAATTTGCTTTACAGGTAAAGCAGAGCGGACTCTATGCATGAAACTAAACTATAGCGTTTAACAAAATTTTATTGAAACGAATGTCAGTGAATTATATTCAAATGAAAATGAACAGTGGCAAAATTTAGCGGTCGGAACTGAAAACTTTGCTTCTTCCGATCAAACCTGTTTCAAAATTTTCCGATCAGGCTGATTTTTGGCGTCTGTACTTGATTTATGATCCTTAGTTGAATACTGAAAATGTTATGTCTTTATTTATCACAGATCAAAAATTATAAGGCGTGACAGATGTCAGAAATGACAGAAATAAAAGCTGGTCTCCAGCTTGAAACCCATCTCAAGGCAAAAGTTATAAGGCATAACAAACGACGGACGTGACAAAAGCAAAGCTGGTCTCTAGTTTGGAAGCTGGGTCCGCTAAAAATTAACAAAAATAGTTAATAGGCGGCAAGAAGAACATATAACAAAAAAGGATTGTGAGAAAAGAAACCCAGAAAAGACAGGTGAGGATCGATTGAATAAAGATTATGAAACAATATGCTATACAAATATTAGCATTACAAGGAACAAAACTGACGGGTATAGAAATTAATGATCATGGGGAATATACATTTTTTAATAGTGGAGGAAAAGAAAACAGATATTTTGGAACAGGCTTTGTAGTAATCAAAAAGTGGGCAAAAAAAGCCATATATTTTAAACCAGTCATGACCATGCACCAACCGAGGAGAAAGACAGTAGAAAAAGATAAATTTTATGAAGAGCTAAGCACGACCTGACAATTGTTATTGAAAATTGTAACGCAAAGGTGGGAAAAGAGGGGTGCTATAGAAATATTACAGGAGTTAATAGTTTTCACAAAGAAACAAATAAAAATAAAAAAAGATAATAGAGTTTGTAATGGAGAATCAAATGAAGATTCTGAGCATACAATTCCGGTACCAAAATATCCACAAAACTATGTGGCGACCTCCGAATGGAAACAGTAATAACCAAATAGATCATGTGATAGAGTCTGAACACAAAAAGTTCATCACATATAGCAGAAGCTACCGTGGGTCAGACGCAGACACGAACCACTTTTTGGTATTAACAAAGTTAAAACAAGAATTATAGGGTGAATATAAAGGGAAAAACAATAGCGTATAAAACAACTTGAAAATTTGAAGATGAAAAAAAGATTTGAAGCAGCTGCTAAAAAAACTAAAAGAACAAATAGAAGATATTGGTATGACGACTCTAAATAAACTTATGAGGAAAGAAACGTAGTTATGATAGTCATGCTAAAGAAGGAAGCAGAGGAGAGTAAAAAAATTTACGAGGAAAAGAGAGCGGCAACCAAAAGAATATGTAGAAGAAAAAAAAGAAAAGCACTGGACAAAAACTGCAAGCGGTAGAAGAACACCACAGAAATCAAAATATAAGGAATTTTTATCAAAAAGTTAAAACAACCAAACAAAAGAAAGTGGAATGCCTGGAATACTGTAGAAATGAGCAAGATGGCCTAATAGGGGACATAAAAAAACAGAAGTGTGGGCGCAATACTTTAAAAAGCTATTAAGAACAAACAAGTATGAAGGACAAATTAGTTTTAAGAATCTAGAAGAAGAAGGACAAAATTTAAAAGAGCCAACAAAGAAATAAAAGAAATGATCGTTAAATTAGCAAGAAATAAAAAATGGTATACCAGCAGAATTCTTCAAAGAAGAAGGTCCACTGTCATTTTCATGGCTAACAGATATAATAAAAAAAGTATGGAAAAACAAAGGAATGACAGATAGGTGGAGTAGAGCAGTTATCTATCCCATACATAAAAAGGGGATACTACCATATGTAAAATAATTTCAGAGGAATGCATTACTCGACATAACATGCAAAATTATGGCGAGGATTATAGGAAGCAGAATAGAAGAGTACACAGAAGAAGTTATTGGAGAGTATCAAAGGGGATTTAAAGAACAACGATCCACAACAGTTCAAATTTTTGTGCTAAAGCAAATACAAACTACAAGTTACGAATAAGATTTACCGCTCCACATTATGTTTATTGACTTTCGACAAGCGTACGACAGAGTTATAAGGAGAAAATATATGATGCAATGAAAAATTCGAAATTCCCGGGAAAATAATCCGACTAGTTTGTATGGCGCTGAATAATTCGAAAAGCAAAGTAGTAGTAGGAGAAACCCTTTCGAGAGAGTTTTGAATGGGGTTGGGCCTGAGACAAGGGGATCCACTATCGACCACACTCTTCAACGTAGTACTCGAAGCCATAATAACTCAGGTTAAGACAACAGGATTGTATATCACAGTAGGCACTTTTGCAGATGACGTGGCACTAATCAGCAGATCATTGGAGGAACTAAAGACAGTATTCAGAAATTTGGAAAGGAAAACAAACGAATATGGGTTGCAGATAAACACCGACAAAACAAAATATATGAAAATGATGAGTGGACAGGAAGTAAAAAAAAGGTCTACTCTTACAAGGTATTACGACAGATTAAGGGCAATGAACAAACAGGAGGCAAAGAAATTATAAACCTGGGAGAGAAAGATATTGAGGAGCGTTTATAAAGGAATCAAGGATAACGAAGGGAACTGGAGACAATAAACCAATAAAAAAATAATAGAAATTTATGAAAAACTAATAATAATAATAAATTAAAGCCCAAAAAGTTAGATGGTTAGGACGTATGGAAAGAAGACAGCCAAATAGAATTCTAACAAAAATGCTACTAACCCAAGGAGGAAAGAGAAAGGGAGACCAGAGAAGAGATAGCTGAAGCAGTAATACAAGATTTAAAAGAGGCTTGAGTAGAAAGATGAAACAAAAACCCCAAGATAGGAGAGTATAGAAAAAGGCAGTGCTTATATAGAAAATACTAGTCTTTAAGGGCAAGGAAGCTATGGGCCTTGAGGGCCTGAAACGCTGAAATATATATAATATATCTTTTCATGTGATTGTGGCCCTTGGTTTATATAGCAATGGGGTGCTGGAAAATAGTCTTTATAAAGGCTATTTGGTTGTAAAAGTACTGAAAGATTCTTTTACAATAACAAAATTTCCCAATGATGAAAACCAGCGGATAAAATGACTTTGTTTTTATGTAGCTACAACATAATATTTTTTGGAACGCTACGTGTCATATCTTTCCCCTACTACTTCTGTAGCATTACAATTATAAAAAATGTAGCAAATTGAAAATAATGCTTTCGTTTAATAAATTATACCTTTAGCTTATACCGTGCAGAACCATTTTCCTGATTGAAAGCGTTGATACAGTCAGAAATATTGAGCAAAAGTTTTTACCAAACAAAGATTTCTATACATCATAATGTAGTTTTTGTGTTAGTTGTTGGGAATAGATTTTATGTGAAATAGTAATTAAATAGCTAAACTTAATAGGGTAAATATAAGTAAAACATAAAGATTTTTCACTCAGATTCTTCAATTAATTCTTCTAGCTGCAGTAATATAATATCAATTTGGTCTTTATCTATTCGTTTTTCAATTTTGTCGATGTGCACTCACAATTTTTATGCAAATTACATAATACTACAAAGTATACACGATGAGATAATATTTATTGGGACTATAAATGTATAAAATCATTGTGTAGTTTGAAAACTTGCGAGTGGCTCATAATTGGCCAGTTAACTGCCTTCGTAATCATTATGAACCTTCAACATCCTAGCTTAATTTGCCATGTCGTAGTTAGATATTTTTACCTATTTGTCAAACATGACTGCTTCCCGTCTTTAAATAGTGCATTACGCGTAACCGCTAGGCGTAAATGAGCATGTGTGCATCGTTAATTTTTGATTTATAGTTTGGTAGTTATAGAACCCTAATAAACTCAGAAAATTGCATTTTATTACAAAATAGGGTATTGTAAAAAATAATAATCTATTAAAATACTTATAATAGCAAAAACTTAAAAACTCTATTTGTTATATATTCTATTGCATCAGAATTAACAGTAATGAGATTTATTTTCACAATCTTTACAACAGCAAATAATCATATTTGCTTTATTTTATGTTATTTGTCCAAATATTTTTATTTTTGCAACACCCATAACAGCATTGTGTAATAGAATTTACTTTTCCTTTAGTTTTTGACAAAATGTGGATTGTTAGATTCTTTCTGGATGATGCTCTACTAGTTTCTTCTGTTGGTTGATTTAACAGGTTAATTAACGTATTTAACTTTTCCTTTAAGCAATGTTTTAATTACAGATTTTATGAACTTGCTAATTATCATGGTGTCATTTGTTAATTTTTTGTAAATTAAAAATGCAATTAATGTGTCCAGAATCAATTAAACTGCAAATTTTCTGTACTAGTCGGAGGTTTTCGAATTACATTCTGTTATTGTCGTCAGCTTCTAAATTATTCCACTTCGTCTAATTACTTCAGTAGCAAAACATAAATAATTTTCTTAATTACATAAAAATACAATGCTTTTGTGTCATTACATAAAGCAGATTCCTCTTCCATTTCTTTAGTTGCAGTTTCAAATTTTTTAGCTTTTTGTGGTTACCTTTTCCGATTAGTTCCAAGGCTACTGATCGAATATGTTTTATAATCAAGTTAATAATTAGAAAACTCTGTGCTTCTGTAGAAATTATTAGGTGTAATACTACGTTTATTATACAAAAACTTCTTTAAAATCTTTATGCGTTTGTGGGTGCAGATCTTAAATTATGTTGTTCTCTTCTGGTATACATTCAGATTTTACCCATTGCCATGGCGTAATCGGTATGATCTTAAGCTAGACTAGTTTGCCTCTGTGGTTTGTATGTGTGTATAAACATCTTAAGTTGTAACGGTCCCTTATTTGGAGTATACGAACAAAATCGACATAATCGTTTAAGCTGACACTTTTCTGAATTATGTTTCTAATGCTTGGGTGCTACTCATGCAGTCGAGATCTAAAAGTCTAAATTTCTACTATAACTTGCTTTGACCATAACAAACTTCTTTATCAAGGAACAGAAAAGAAACAAAAAATACTGTTTTTAACAAACAGCGACACTAATTGTACGTAATTATCATTAAGTTCGTAATGTCCAGTGTATTCAAAATTAGATGGTTTCGAACCGGATCTAACCATGAGTATTGTTAAACTGATAGCTATTTTCCAATGTATTGTCTACTTTGTGAAATTTCCAAAGCTGATTGTATTTAGGTTACTTCTAGCATCCCTATTTTGATTGTGATTTGATCATTGCGGCCGAAATATATAAATAGCAATATTTTCTTTGTCGCTTCCAAATCATTTAGTATATTTGTAAACTAGAAGGAAGGTATACCTTTGTCTTTATCAAATCTTCCTGACTGTCGATGAAAATCTTTATCGAAAAAGAAATTGTAAAGTAAAACTATACCCATATCTACATAAAAAAACAATGTGCCCAGTAACTTAAAGTACTGATTTTATTGTTGCTAAATAAATTCCATATTATAATAATTTCTTGCATTCTAATAGTAAATAATTTACTTGTTCAATTAACTTCCCTATTTTAACAGTTTCGAACAATGCAATCATTACGTTTGTAGACTGTCGTTAAGCAAACCATATGGTAAGACATTTATTATGCGCCACATGAAAATATTGAAAATGTTACAATAAAAGCAAATCGGTCGACAAACTCTTGTAGTTCAAAGTCACTTAAGGGCGAGATACAATTAGACGGCTAAAAAAATAGATTTTTTCCTTAAAAACTTAGTTAATTTCCCGTAAAATACGCTGATAAAAGTTTTATTTTGAAATTCGAAGCTCTATCGTTTTTCGACGTTTTTCGAAGTCGCGTTTTGGAGCGGTTAGCAAAGCGTTCGACAAAGGGGACCTTTTTTCTTTTGTATTTTGCTTTGGGACAAGACCGTCGCGCCTTATTATTGTCGAAAAAAGCTCGTAAGTCTCGCACACAGCCGCAGCAGAGCAATAACGAGTTTTTCGAAGATTCTGAATGTATTTTATACGGTCCTGGAATCGCCGATTAAGGCGTATCATTTTTCGGCAGTCAAAACTTTAGTATTCGCGCGCGAGCAGTGAAACGGTGCGGGCACTACGTGTACGCTCCGTTATCAGTGCAACGCAGCTAACCACAAAGCTATCTAATAGCCTGCATTCCTTATTCCTCAGGGCCCAGCGAACGCATCCTCAAGTGCTGCCAGGAGTGCGCCCGCACGGAGGGTGAACTCTACGGCGGCGACCAGGGCTTCAACGGCACCTGCGAGCCGGCCCTCTCCGGCCAGCAACCGGGGCCTTCCCCCAGCGAGAGCATCTTCAGGCCGGTCATCCTGGAGGCCTTCAGGACACGGAAGCCATACTGGCAGCTGCTACAATCGCTTCGGCCCGCTACCTGCTCCCCAAGAGGAATCCTTGCTTTAAGTTTTGAAGGCGGCAGACGTTGTGCACTCCGAGATATTGGTGCCTGAGGCGTTCGACGCTGCTTGTGCTATTTAAGTGTAAGGTTGTGCTCAATCGCGGCTGGAGTCAGGCGGCAAGACACGCGAGTGACCCTGCGGTCACGAACCGTAAGATTACACTTTATTTTGAATTGAATTTAATTTGCACTACCTTTGTTCGTTTTGAAATTTTACATTGCGACTGTAATGGCCTACTATTACCAAAATCAACTTACAACGGCGCCGGCCACTCAACAATTTATTCCAATGCAGATAGGCCAGGCCCAACAAACACAATTTGCTCAACAAAACTATCAATACACGCAGCCTCCAAATATAAATAACACATTCACGCAGTTCCCCGTTCAGGATTTACGTCAGTCCTATACCATTGCACCACTTCAATTTCTTCCTACCTACCAACAGCAACAAGCACCGCTGGTGTCACACGATTCGGAATGGCAAACTGTTGTTAACTAAAGTAATAAACGTGGGCGACAAGACAACACAGACAAACAAATCGATCAGGTTAAACAATCTAAAACTACAAGTTACTGGCTAAACCCCACTAACCGCTTTGAACCGCTTACTGATTTAGATCAAGAGACTAGTACTTCTAAAAACACTGAACCGAGACCCCCACCGATATTTGTTTCCGGAGTTAAAAGCTCTGAACCATTAATTACTTATTTGGAAACGGTAGCTAAAGATGAGTATACCCTCAAAGCTCTCACCAATGACGAAATCAAAATACTCATAAACACACCCGAAAAATATAGAGTAATAACCAAAGGCCTGATAGAAAAAACACTGATTTCCATACCTATCAGGTGAAACAGGAGCGTAGCTTCCGAGTCTTTCTTAGAAACCTACATCCATCCACTAGCATAAATGGAATAAAAGATGAACTAAAATCGCTTGGACACACAGCAATGAATATATGGAACGTGAAACAAGCCGTTACGAAAAAGAGCTACCTCTTTTGTTGTAGAATTAAAGCCATCTGACAATAATAAAGACGTATACAATATCAACAGACTCATGCACTCCGTAATAAAATTTGAACCCCACGCGTCAAACGAAGTATACCTCAATGCTCCAGGTGCCAAAAACATGGGCATACAAAAATTTTGCAATAGAACACCTCGTTGCGTTAAATGTACTGGCACTCACACTACATCTCAATGCGAACACAAAGAAAAACACAAGGAGGTCAAGTGTGTAAACTGCAATGGGAATCACCCAGCAAGTTATAAAGGTTGCCCTACATATAAGGAATTACAGCAAAGAATGTTTCCTCCCCTGAGGGTAAAGTCACTGCCAACCACACGATTATATCAACCTGGCCTCACTCATGCCCAAATATTATCCAACAACGCCACAAATGTTCCCCAGCCACAAATTCTGAGCCCGTTAGGTCCCTCAAACGACATGGCCGAATTAAAGCAGATGATGAAGCAATTAATGGAGCAGATGAGCACAATGCTGAACCTGCTAACCACGTTAGTAACTAGAACACACAATGGCTCAACACCTTAAATTAGCAGTATGGAATGCCAACTGGCTGCTACAACATAAAGAAGAACTTATATCATTCATTGCAAACCACTGCCTAGATATTGTGTTAATATCCGAAGCGCACTTTACTGACCGCAGCTATTTTAATATCCCGCGTTTTACAGTTTACGCAACAAAACACCCAGATGGTACTGCTCATGCTGGCACTGCTATAATTATCAATAACTCAATTAAGCATCATGAACTCCCCAAATACAGTGAACCATATCTTCAAGCTACAACGATAGTAGTCGAAGATTGACTAGGGCCACTTACGATATCTGCTGCCTACTGCCCACCAAGGCATAACAATAAACAAGAATTATACGAACACTATTTTCAAACTCTAGGTCACAGATTTATCTCGGCAGGTGACTACAATGCAAAACATGTTCACTGGGGTTCTCGAATAACTACCACAAAAGGTAGAGAAATGTTGAAAGCTGCAAATAATATGAATCTACAATCTTTGTCCACAGGTGAACCTACATACTGGCCTACGGACCTCAGAAAACAGCCTGATTTACTTGACTTGTGCTTCGTTAAAGGGATAAACATAAATTTACTAAGTATTAAATCTTGCCTTGACCTCTCAACTGATCATTCACCACTACTAGTGACTTTGGGCACAAATGTAATAATCAAAGAGAGAACGCCAGCTCTCACCAATAAACACACAAACTGGAATTTCTTTAGAGACCTAATTGAAGAATCCTTGCTCATGGATATTCTACTAAAATCCGCAAATGATCTAGATGCAGCAGTGACACATTTTAATCAGGTGATTCAAGAAGCAGCTCGACAGGCTACACCTGAACAAACCCGTAACAAGCAACACTCATCACAACACAATCAGCTCATTAAACTGCCCTATTATAGTCAAACAAAAAATCGCAGAAAAGCGTAGACTACGTAGGATATGGCAAACCACTAGACACCCCAATGATAAAAGAGCTTTAAATCATGCTACTGCCGAACTTAAAAATTTAATCTCGGACATAAAAAATCAGAATGTACAAGCTTACTTAAAACATTTGTCACCGTTAGAAGCAGACGACTACTCGCTTTGGAAAGCCACAAGATACCTAAAGCAACCAAAACAACACCATACACCAATTCGTACCACAAATAATAGCTGGGCAAAAAGTGATAGTGAGAAGGCGTCTACCTTTGCACAACATCTTGCTAATGTATTCCAACCGTTCCCGGCGGAACAAGATACGTCAGAAGAAATACGAAACATTCTAGAAATGCCGTATCAAATGAGCCTGCCTATTAAAAAGTTTAAAACCAATCAAGTTGAAAACACCATTCGCAATAAAGTAAACCCGCACAAAGCCCCAGGTCTGGATTTAATTAGTGGCTATATCCTCAAAGAACTACCGCAGAAAGGCTATGAATTCATCACGCACTTATTCAACGCAATTTTAAGGCTCCGACAGTTTCCCAATATGTGGAAAAATGCTGCGATAATCTTAATTCCTAAGCCAGGCAAACCCAAAGAACAACCTGCATCATACAGACCTATTAGTCTGCTGCCACTGTTGTCAAAGGTGTTCGAAAAAATGATACTAGAGAAATTATATCCAATACTTCTGGACAATCATCTCATACCTGACCACCAGTTTGGTTTTCGAAACAACCACGCAACAATTGAACAAGTCCACAGAGTAGTTGATAAAATCACTAAAGATTTCGAAGAAAGGAAATACTGTGCTGCAGTATTCTTGGACGTCACTCAGGCCTTTGATAAGGTATGGCATGAGGGGCTGCTCTGTAAAATCAAGGAAATCCTACCGTCAGACTTCTATGAAATCCTAAAGTCGTACTTAACCAATCGGCACTTCCAAGTCAGATATGGCAGTGAGATAACTCCCTTATACCCCATCGGTTCAGGTGTTCCCCAGGGTAGCGTGCTGGGCCCAGTCCTATACCTACTATTCACAGCGGACCTCCCGACAACAACAGGAAACATGGTCGCTACTTTTGCCGACGATACGGCAGTTCTTACATCTCATACCGACCCAAATGTGGCATCCCAACAATTACAAACTCACCTGAATAAAATACAGAGCTGGTGTACCAAGTGGCGTATAAAAATAAATGAAAGCAAGTCAGTGAACGTGTCGTTTACACTAAGAAGAGGCATCTGCACACCAGTGACCCTGAATAATCAAGAAATTCCACAAGCTGACAGTGCCAAATACCTTGGAATGCACTTAGACAAGAAGTTGACATGGAAGACGCACATATGGACAAAGCGTAAACAATTGGGATTAAAAGTACAAAAAATGTACTGGCTGATAGGGCGAAAGTCACAGCTATCCTTGGAAAGTAAGTTACTGCTATATAAAGCCATGATTAAACCCATATGGACTTATGGTATACAACTATGGGGTACAGCAAAAACATCTAACATCGAAATATTGCGACGTTTTCAGTCAAAAGTGCTCAGATCCATTGTAAACGCCCCATGGTATGTTACCAATGAAACTATACGTCGTGATCTCGCAATTCCAACTATTAATGAAGAAATAAAAAAGTTTAGTGCGCGCTACCGTGATCGCATTAATGTTCACCCTAATCCTCTAGTGGAGTGCTTACTAGATGACGTCGTAGAACAGCCACGTTTAAAAAGGTTCAAACCATTAGATCTAACAGACAGATTTTTGTAATTTATTAGTAAGTTGTGTTGTATAACTATAGAGCAATTGTATATATGTTAAAACTAGGTTAGAATAATATAGACGAAACATTAATGGATGCTTCGTCTTCATGTCTTTCAATTGTTAATTATTTATGTATGCCCAACCAACTACTGAATGTCACATCAGACAGATTGTAGTTAAATAAATTTAAAAAAAAAAAAACTAAACGCGTTTTTCTCGAAACAGTATTTTTGGAGTTTGCGGGAAAAACAACTCAAAAACTTATCGGCAAGTTTTCGGTAAATTTTCGTTTTTTTAAACGTGTTAATTGTCAAATTTTTTCAAATTTTTTTTTATTCCATTGATATTCTATAACATTAATTAACATAAATTTTCTTGCTGGACTGTTTTAGATAAAAATTGCGGCCTCCAAAATTCTCGCAAATCTATGTCTCGGCTTGCGACGTGTTCTCTTTAAGCCTCAATAAATCCGCCATTTTCTATTTAATTAAATAACAATCACTAACAAACATACTTAGACTGTGGAATATATTTGATTAACATAATAAAATACAGAAATAAATAGATTTTAAGCAATGAGTGTTACTACAGTTAGTCAAACCTAATTGAGCATCTTATTAGTTGGTATAATGTTACTTAAACACCAAAAGTCTTAAGTTTCTTAAAATGTATCATCAGATCCCTGAATAACCTATATACATCAGCAAAATTGTAGGAGTTTAGTGAATCCCTTTGTTTACGATGGAAAACTTGCCAAAAATAAGACTACTACAATTATTAAAACCACTATACAATAACAAGCATGTAGAACAACAAAGTAAACTAGCCACAGCGTTCAGTAAAAATTGAGACAAACCCAAAACTTCAACGAATAGACATTTAACCTTTTCTATGCAATTGAAGACTATAATTAGCTCCATTTAATAATATATAAATTTGCCAAGGATTTAAAAACGATGTGGTTTGTTAATATTTGTAGCTATCTAAAACACCTGTGGACAAACGAAATTAAAAAATCAACTTTTTTCAATTTATACGTTCCTGTTAGTAGTTTTCTAAAAGAAATTTGATAAGTAGAAAATTATAAAACAATTCTCATTATTTAGAATACACAATTTTTCAATGATGCTAATTGACTAAGGTCGAAGTTAAACATGCAGCTATTTTGACATTTGTCACATATGAACTTTCTATCTTAAAATAATATGGTAATTTTACTGAATCCGGTTTCTTAATTATTTCTTTATATTATTTACAGGCTATATCTTAGTATCTTTTGTTTTTTCAACAGCTATTTCGCTTTGCTATTGAGGTATAAGTACTTATGCTTGCACGTATTGGCTTTTATGTAGCTCCTGATTATAACATCTTTGTGAAAAAGAGTTTTTCTGGTGCCTTTATTTGATACCTGTTTATTTTTGGCATCAGGAATTATTGCACACTCTCTTAAACTCCTTTCTGATAGACCATTTTTATATTGAAATTGTTTTGCTTGTTCTGACGTACAATTATTTTCCCTTTTTAATGGACTATTTACAAAAATCTACTCATCAGTTTTACCACTATAGAAATTTTGTAAATTCATGTTTGCTTCTTCAAAAAATACTTAATTGCAAATTGCATTCACCAAGTCGTAACAGAAAATTATAAGATAAACATTCGGCTAAGCTTAATGAAAATATGGCCTGTAAAATAATCTAAAATGCAAGGTGGGATGTTTGTACCAAACTATTTTGAAATAAAATAGCTTTGAAAGTTCTTGGTAGGTCCAAGAAGTCGAATCGTGCCTGTCGCAACCCACAGCAGGTAAAATAAGGCCTAGGCGTATTAAGACATTTGTTCGTTTAAAACCTGATACTTTGTTCTTCTTTTTCTTTTCCTTGCATTGAAAAAATTAAAAAATGAAGTGGTAAATGGGTCAAATTTAAAAAAATTTAATATTTATAAACTACATTAAAAGTAAATAATTTTACAAGAACCATTAAAAAATTTTAGTAAAAAATTAGATAATTTAAATACATAAATGCAAGTGAAATTAAAAATGATAAAACGAGAAAATATGAATCTCAAAAACAGAAATGAGAAATTATAGGGAAGAGAAATAAAAAGGAGAAAAATAATAGTGCAAGGCCTAGAAAAATCAGAAAATCAGACATAGCTGCAATCAAGAGAAAGATTAGAACTCTATTAAACGTTTATATTATAACAGATATGGATAGAAAAATTCACTCTTGGAATCAACACTAAAAACATTGATAGAAATGGTATGGCCCAAGAAAAATATTGTAAAAGCAAGAAAACTGAAAAAAATGTTTTGTTTAGTGACGAAAATACTAAAAAATTTAAGATTATAACAAAACAATAGTTACAAGAGAAAGGAAGTAAAGCAAAATTAATTTATAATAAATTTATTGTAAATGGGAAATATTATAAACTCGAAGAACTGGAACAAACAAAGTGTATGACAAAAATTAGAGAACCAAAACTCAAGACAAGGGAACGGAGGCATTTAGAAAAACAAAGAAATATGTATTTTAACTTAAAATAACAATACAGTGACAGGAAAGAAAATTAAAATAGCTAAAGCAATAGATAACGATAATAACCAGAATTATAAATTAAACAAAACAAGAAAAATACTCAAAGGTAAACTACTAAAAAATTAAATTTTATACGACTCTACAGTAAATATGGATCAAGGAGCAAAAGAAAGAGTGAAAGTAATAATTAATGACAAATTAAACAAGAAATTAATTAATATATAATATTGTAAATTTACGAATAGTATTGATATGTCTGCAACTACAAGAAGAAGAAAAAGTTATGATTATACAAACTTATGGTCAAATATAGGGAACTTCAAAAGAGAAAATGATGGATTTTTATATAAAACTGTAAATAGTACATAAAATAAAGGAAAAAATAAAAAATAATAATAATGGGAGGCTGAAATGCTAAAGTGGTAGAGATTAGACTTGAATATTTTGTTGCATAGGAAAGCATATAGAAGAAACAATAATATAAATAAAATATATATGAATGAAGTTTGTAAAGAAACAATTTGATAATAGGAAATATAAAATGGAAAAAAAGGTCGTGCCACATTTCGTTGAGTTGTATCTTATTATCTTTGGGATTTGGATTTCATCCATCCTATTGAGATGTTCTTTCCGCATTTGCTCGTAACTTTCTCATTCTTATTCTAATGATCATTAATCCGATTGATTTTGTGTTTTTTGTATTGTATTTTATTTTCACTTATTATTCTTTTTATTTTTTATTTTGCATGTTCTTAGTACTTGAGTTTTTATTTTTGTTTGTCTATATTTCTCTTCCGTATAATGCAACTGGAACTAACATAGTGCATTTGAGTATCAAGTCTTACTTGTGTTTTGAAAATTTTAAATATTGTTCCACAAAATGACAGATATTTATTAATTTTATATATATATAAACCATATCATGTCAAGTTATATTGCATCCCAAATAATTAAAGTGTTTTCCTGGTTCTAGTGCTCTGTTGCTCAGTAATATTTTGGTTCTAATATATTCTTTTCCCCACTAAGACGTGCCCTTTTGCACTCGATATTTTTCCTCTACATCTTTCACTACTTTATCAAATATATATCTAATTATGAAAGTTACTTTTGATGGAAGCTATTGTGGTTTAATAATAGCGAGTAGTTCGAGTCAATATGTATTCCTTTTGGAGTTTTCCTTTCCCATCTCTTATGATTTTGTGTATAAATATTTATTATTTATTAAAAGTACTGCTGATAGTCTTATCGGACTCCTATATTCATCATTTTATATTTAGTTCCTCTAGTCATTTTAAAACTTGTGTCATGGTACGAATGTTGTATTATTTTTATCAGACAGCATGGAAATTCTTTATTTTTATGTATATACCATAATTTTTTTCAATAAATGCATTATCGATTGTAGAGCAGCCTTTTCTGAATTTGCTTTTTTTATACCATCAGTTTTTGCGACCGTTTTGTTAATGTTTTTGCGTAAATTTTATATCCTGCATTAAGTAAATTTATGCGTCAATCACTTTGTCTTGATCTCTATTACTTTTTATTTATCGATTGTGTGGTATTTCAGTTCACTGAAGTTCTTCATATTTGTACAATTTTCTGCTTGACTTATCTATTCCTGTACGTTTTCTGTTTTTCTTATGTTATAATATTTCTTCTAATTTTTCTATTCTATTGTTGCTTTTCTGTGATTTTAGTCTTATTTAGTTTGTTTATAATTTATTATCTGCACTTTTCGCTTTTATATTTAGATGTTTTATAATTTTTAAACACATTTTTGTTAATTGTTTAGGTTATGTTCTAAATAGCACACAAACTTATTTCGATGTTCTGTATGTGCAATATATGTTTTTATTTTATACTATTGATGTTTTCTTTCTTTGTCTTTATCTTAGATCCGTCTTTAATCTACATCTTATTGCTGTTTCTAATTCGCCATTTCGTATTCGTTAATACCCTTCCTTTGTAATTTTTAAACTTTCTCCTAAAGCTTGTTCTGCTACTTAATATGTGTATTGTCTAATTATATTTATTTACTTGGTTTTTGTTAAAGTAAGTTTGCTTCAATTAATTTTCATATAAATGCCTAATTATTTCATTTTTAAGATTTCTTCATGTACTGATATTCTTGTTAATTTGTATTTTGTTTTTTCTTCTCTTTAATTTTATTTTGTCAAAGACCAGGTAGTGATCTGAATTTAATTCTACTTCTCTACATACGTGTACATCTTGGATACCGTTTATTAGTTTATGGTTAACTGTAATCTAGTAATATTATCCTCCTTTCAGTTTACGTGTATTTATTTATCTATTTTTTTGAAACGAAGTATTTGTGATTATTAATTTTTTTTAAGCCTAGATAAATTAAATGTTGTTCACTTATTTTTAACGTTTCATCTTTAAATGGTCCTCTACATTATCTACAATTTGGTTGCCACTTCTAGTATTAAAATTAATTGTTTATTTTGTTGGGTATTTTTTGTAATCCTTATAAAATGTATTGCTTTTGCTATTACTTTGCCTCTACTCAGCAAATAGTCATATATCCGTATTTTTGCGCTAATTCTCAATGTAACAATTCGCTCATTTTCAAATGTTTAAAATTTATATCAGATTTTAATTTATTGCGTATTAGTATTGCTGGTTTCTCCTTTACACTCGCTTCTTTGTTAATATACTGTAAATTATGGAGTTGTTTAATTATCTAGTTCCTTTCTTCTTAACTAATTCTTGTTCTAATTATTTTAAAGTGATAGTTGTTACATCCCATGTTGCTATTGTTACTAAGTCTTTTTATCTGTTTTTTTTTGGGGGGGGGGGGCTTTTATTTTGGTCGTCGTCACTAAATCTGTTCTTTCCATTGATGTTGATAAAATTTTTAGTGGTTACTTGTTTTACATGACCCTATCGCAAAACCTTCCTTTTATTCGAGTTTGGGACCGACAATACGTTGTTATATCCAATAAATTCTGTCGTTCCCCATGAAAGTGTACTTGACCCCATATTGTACTTCCCCATATTGTATACCCCAACTTGTCGTCCACATTTGTTGATGATGCAGAAGCTCCAGATTCAGACCCCGAGCTAGTCATAGCATCTAAGCAACTTCAAGGTTACTTCAACAAACTTCAATTATGATTATAAAAATCTGGTGTGAACATCACATGACTTTCCTTATCCTATTATTATTATTATATATTATACCAGGTCCATCGTCTCGGCCATTGGCTGCTCTCGTCCCGGAACTTGTTATTTTAAAAAAGGACGAGGCGCGAGTCCAACACTGGAAAGCTGATTAAAATAAACAGTACAAGACAATAATTGACTCGTACTTAAAATTTTGCTACGTCACTGAAGGTAACCGTGCGAGCTCGGCAGCACGGCCTTCGCCATTATCACCTGCGTGCTCCCTCCTAGCGACCAAGCCCCTCCGTTCTCCCGCAGTCGGCAATGAAGCTCTCCGAGCGCGTTGTGATTGGTCCGTTTAATTAATCTTTAATCGGCTATAACTTATTTATTTGAATTCGGATCAAAAAATTTCATTGTAATTTTTTGTTCGTCTCGGTCTGATCTACCCGGTAATATAAATTTTCCGAAACATTTTATGAACACCCGTTATATTAAAAATCATGAGCTTCAATTTTTTTCGAGTTCCTGTTTTACCAACTTTTATTTTAAATTCATGTTTATCTCATGATAACAAATCATTTTTATTCTCATAAATTTTTTGTATCTTCAAGCATTTAGATTCGCGACCGCTTAGCAACCGATTTTGCGACCTTGCGACCAAACGACTCGGCCGATGTTTACCAAAAGCTTCGCACTGCGTCCCCTACCTACAAGTAACTTCCATACCAAATTTCAAGTCTCTAGCTCTTACGGGTCTCGAGATATCCTGTTTACTGACAGACCGACAGAGGCACACACACACACACGAACCAATGGCTCAAAAACAACTTTTTTGGTGTCCTGACGCTATAATTCGTCCAGAAATGTGAAAAACTGGGTAGGTCAAATTTCCGCCGATTACATTACTTTCCTTATTATAGGATAAGGAAAGTAAAAATGGCGTAATAGGATCAACAATCCAAATCAGTTCACGTAACCTTCACTACAAGATGCGATACATACCCATCAGTCACAATTAATAATCAGCAGATTTCCAGGCGGATACCTCTGAGAACCTTAGCATATACATCAATAGGCGAAAAGAAAACAATTAGGCTTAGAATTCTAAAAATCTACAGGTTGGTTGGAAAATAAAGTTCTACTTTATAAAACAGGCCAATCTGGTCTTATGCAATACAACTATGGAGTACAGTAAATTATTCAATCATAGAAATACTGAGACGCTTCCAATTGCAAATACTGATGCCAACCTCAGTACCTAATTACGTAATAACTTGAGATCTTTGTATCAAAATGATAAACGAAAAAGACAAAAAGTTAGTGCTCGCTATCAAAACAGCATCAGCGCCCAGCCAAACAGCCTCATGTAGTCTTCAATTAGCGATGAAGCTAATGGACGTCAATTCAAGACATTTAAACCATCTGACCAATAGGTTCTAACCCCTTTGTGTAGCTAGTATTAGTTTTAAGTACTTTAATTAGTTTAACATGTTGTACATATCTAGAATGTTAAACCCATGTTTTCCGATGAAGGTGATTTTTGAAGTCTGGGCTTGATTTATGGTCTTTAGTTGAATACTGAAGACGTTATTTCTCTATCCATCACAGATCAAAAATTATAAAGATTGACAGATGTCAGAAATAGAAACTTGTCTCCAGCTTGGAAGCTGCCTTGATCGAATAGTTGAAAAATAAAAGGACGGACAGACAGACGACATTACTTCTCATTTTAATGTATAGAAGCCTAAAATTAAGTGCAACAAGAATTTAAGAGCAACCTACCATAACTTTATTTTTAAATAATTAATTAACGAAAGCTAATTACAAATAAATTAAAACTTTGAAGTAAAAACACATCAAAAGGCAGTATTTGACTAATACCCGAAATATAGTTTCGTAAAGAAAATCATTAAGGCAAGATAAAAATTACTAATATTTTAATGTGAGAAAATGTATTTCAAACATTTCTCATAGCTAGTTAACTCAAATTTATGTAACAACCATAGTGAGTCGAACATGTATTCGTGTTTTTGATTATTCAATGCATAATTTAGCAGCCATTTTATAAAAAAAAACAAACGAACGAGTGAGTTCCCATTGTTTTCGTTTAATATCGCATATGCCACATGCGAGGCATGTATATTTGATATAACATTATTTATGTGCTGTCTTCCCCGTCTAATAATCGATAATTTGTGCTCCAGTTACGACGTTAATGGAAAACTTATTGCTTAGCGCACTTAATAGTTACGGAGCTGACATTTGTCAATAACCGTAAAACAGTTTTTGGTTTTATGATATAGATAAGAAGTTTATATCAAATTATGTGTACAAATAAGTTTCCGCCGTTTTTTTATAAACAATTAAGAATTTATTGTAAAAAAAAGGTACAAATAATGTCATTCAAAATATTGCCCATCGCTTTCTACTACTTTTGACCATCTTTCGGGCAGCAAGTGGATACCCCGTCTAAAAAATTGCTCGTCTTTTGAGGCGATCTACGAATCGACCCATTTCTTCAATTCCTCGTAAGAAGTGAAGTGCTGCTCAGCCAGACCATGAGTCATCGACCGGAATAGGTGCTAATCTGAAGGAGCAATGTCTGGTGAATACGGTGGGTGGGGTAGGACGTCCCAATTCAGTCCTACCAACGTTTCCTTTACGATTTTTGCAACGTGTGGCCGAGCGTTGTCATGCTGAAAAATGACTTTATCATGCCTTTTGGCACATTGTGGAACGTTTAATCTTCAATGCTCGGCTTAATTGCATCAGTTGTTGTTGGTAACGTTCCCCGGTGACGGTTTGATTAGGTTGGAGGAGTTCGTAATAGATTACTCCAAGCTGATCCCACCAAATGCACAGCATTAGCTTCTTACCATGAATGTTTGGCTTGGCCATCGAAGTAGAGGCATGCCCGGCTTACCCATGACTTCCTACGCTTTGGGTTGTCGTAGTGGATCCATTTTCGTCTCCGTCACGATTCGATGCAGAAATCCTTTGCGATTTTGCCTTTTGAGCAATTGTTCGCAAGCGAATAAGCGACGCTCGACGTCTCTGGGCTTCAGTTCGTAAGGAACCCAATTTCCTTGCTTTTGAACCATACACAGGGCCTTGAGACGTTGTGAAATAGCTTGCTGAGTCACTCCTAACTCTTGTGCAAGTTCTTCTTGCGTTTGGCACGGATCTTCCTCCAGTAAAGCTTCCAATTCTGTGTCATCATACACTTTGGGCCTTCCACTACGTGTTTTGTCCTCCACGTCAAAATCACCACTTTTAAATTTCTGGAACCACTCCCGACAACTTATCTCACTCAAATTAACATTACCGTATGCTTCTACGAGTAGCTTATGCACCTCAGCTGCAGATTTCTTTAAATTAAAGAAGTAAATTAGCAATTCCCGCAAATGATGCTTATTTGGCTCAAAACTTGACATCTTAACACGATGAAAACTAAGTGATGCTAGCAAAAAGTCAGAGGTATTAAAAGGTTATACTGTTGCCAGATGTTAACATATACTATACGACTTTTTACAGCTGACAATTTCGATGTTATCTTATAGGTGGCGCCATCTTTTGAAAACGGCGGAAACTTATTTGTACACCCATTATAAATACCATTTTGCAAATGGAATGATGGCTCCATCTGACAATTTGAGATATTCTAGTACTCTTTTAAACCATAATTAATTTAGGTACTGAGAAGTTTTTTCCACATACCATCACTTGACAGTTCAGAAATAATTTCCGTAAAATATTAGCAAGTTGAAAAAAATTGCTTAAAAACACATTCAGTGTTCAACTGGTCAATTTGTAATTGTTACAGCTGATTTTCTTTTGGAAACTTATTACAGTTGAGCTATTATTCAAGAAATTTCACAAGCTTTCTTCCTTGTATGGGTATTTGCTTTTTAAATTTAAAGTCATTTTTTGCTTAACAGTTTCTTTTGGCAACACTTCTCAATAAACAACACTGCGCTTTTGGAAATAACGATATAACAAGGTTTAAGATTCTATTTTTCTTTTCATTCTTGTTACTTCCTAATGATCTATTTAAAAACCTAGCATATCTTACAAAGTAATTGCAGGAAATTAGAATTAATTGTTAAATATTCGATATTGCATTCAGTAATTTAAAATTCAGCGCACAAGTTAGAAATAGTGCTTCATTGTGCTTCGCTACTTACATAAATACAAACTGAAAATTACAGAAAGCTCCAGTGCCATCTAATACTTTTTCGAATATGGTGCAAAATTCCAAAAACTCGATGACACAAATTTTACTATTTTGTGTTGGATGATATTAGCAACAAAGAGACAAATTGAGCTATCTGGTAATAGTTCTGTCATTTAGGCGCAAAGTCGCTGTTTTGTTGTAAATAAAACTCAGTACAGTAACACTTGATTGTAACTTGGACTATTGTACTAGTTTATATTTAATTTTATTAATAAAAAATGTAAAAAACCTAAAAAATCGACGAAGAGTAAGTGATTTAAAACGACAGTTAAAAATTAGAATGTACCGCAGCTACCACATAAAAGCAAATAACGTGTTTTGCTTCTCTTTGTAAATGTAACTTAAAATAAACAAACACCTCAATTCTCATTCAAGGTAACAAACATATCAAATCGATTCAATCTTGCAACGAAAACGTATATAAAAAATATGCATGTAGAAAAACAGATAAACAGTAAATAAAAAAACTTGAGACACTCGAAAAAGAACAAATAAAATATGGCTAATTTTTATTAACGGTAATTTTATATATCTAATGTTACACTGTTTACCGGCTTCTTTAGTTTAAGATAACCAAATAACAGATAATACGTAAAGAGAGTCGGGAGATTTTTAAATATTTATTATAAAAATCTGAGCATTCACAGCTATGAGTTTTAAAAAGAAATATTAACAAAATTTAAGAATAGATTTGTTAAATATTATTTTTGTATATATTAAAAGAAATGATATTTATTTTTCAAAGCAAAAAAATTACTTGCGGCATCATTACGAAGTTCTAAATTTTTAATACATTTTTGAAAGTGGCACTCTTTACAATGTTCTTTATCTGAATAGAAATACTAACAAGGTTTTTAAGGATATAAAATGGAATTAACAACACGTAATACTCGATTATCGCTCAAGAATCCTCATTCAATAAGTGACTACCCCAGCATGGTTTCAGTCAATATTTGGTATAGCAAAATCGATAACAAATTCATACTCCCTGTTGTTTCAGAATGTTTCAGTTGTCTACGTTTATAAAATATAATTTATTAGAAAGTTATCTTTGATTACATAGAAAGACATGTACTTTAAGCATAATAAAACCTTTCCTTGTGCGACAACCAATACCACAAAGACTTTCGTAATTTGTCTTGGCAGTTTTACTACTAGACTACCATTGCCTTTTAAGTTATTTATTTAAGTTTTTTGTTAATAATAGTTTAGATTAATAATAAATTATACAAGGGTGGTTTGAATACTCAGAAGTGTATTCACTTAAATGGTGGCATTTTTGTGTTATCATACCAAACAATACCACACAAAATAAAAATATAAAAGTTAGTAATTTTAAGAATAGCAAGAATCTTTGACCGAGATTAAACGAAACAGGAACATAAACAAGGCAATACAGATAAAGGGAAAACTCATTGTATATAATTAACTATAAAAATATGTAATCCCAAAAATGGCTAATATAAAATCGCTTCTGTAGCAATCGTTACTACGGGTGCCTTGTATCAGCCATTGGCCCCGCTGCTCTCTAACGACTTTTATGTAGCACTTCGTTATACAATCTTCCATCAACAGTCTATATATAAGGATAATAACTAAAGATACCAAATAAATTTGTAAAATCAAAATGCAAATATAAGACAATCCAAATTTAACTTTAGTATGTTCTTCGTGAACACTAAATATTAAAACAATCCGAATTTTATTGCTACTATTGTAAAGTACAGAATTGCCAGTAACGTATGAAGTATAAAGTCAAACCAAGTGGCGTTTACGACTCTGCTGACATGCGACCATTCTTGTAGCGAAATTTTCCATAATGCTTTTTCATAAATGAGGTTCAATTTATCAATTGCACATATGATGTTCTCCTTTAACCCTTCTATTGCAGCAGATTTCTTTTTTCCTTTAAATAGCCCCAGAGAAAAGGGCTAATGGAGTTAGATAGCAATCGATATTAGCCCTTTTTAAAATAACATGACCAAAAAATTTAGCTTGAAGTTAAGTGGACGTTTCCCATGCTGTGTAGCATACGGCTCCATCTTGTTGAAATCCACATCACTAAATTTCAAATCGTTGGTTTCAGTAAAGAAAAAGTTGATCGGCACTTTCGCAACATTAACAGTAGCGGTGTTACCAAATTTGTTTTCAAAAAAGTACGGACCACTGATTCCTGCAAAGCACAATGCACAAAACAGTGCATTTTTTGGATGCACAATTCAACAATTTTTCTCAAAACCATTTAGAAGATGATTTTCATCGTTCAATATGAGTTTATTGCAAAAATTAGCATCAACTGCTACGTTGTCTAAAACCTAGCTTATAAACAGATCATTGGTGCGTGCTTTTTTGAAAACGAAGCTGGCAGGACTGTTACTGTCAGTAGTGACGTTATCGGAGATGCTAAACTACTTTTTTTAAATAAAATCATTTAAGACTTGAATAACTTATGGTTTTAAAAAAATACAGCGTTATATTATATAACACGTAAAATACTAATATTATTTCAAACTAAATTTCTTATCTTGCAAAGGGATGACATCAATTGAGTATGGCGGTCTGGCGATCTAGCCCCATTAGACTTTTGCAACTGGAGCTATTTAAAAGAAATAAAAGCCTGCTACAATTTCAGAACTAAAAAAACATCATATGTGTAAGTGCTAAAATAGAGCCGCATTTATGAAAAAGAATAATAGAAAACTTTACTAAGGGTCGTAGAGAGAATTTGGTGGACATCATATTTCGTACGCAACTGCCAAGTCTTTACAATAATTGTAAGCACTTTGCAATTTTCCATTTCTGAACATAGGCTTCTCTTATATCCCTCAAATTCTCTCTATTCTACGCTGGTCTCGTTCCGTTAAATCCTGTTGTTAATTTTAGATCATTTGTACAGCGCATTGTTGGTTGTCCTTTGTTCTCTTTCCTAGGTACAGGTCTCCAATGAAGTAAAGTATTGGTCCCTCTTTCGTCTTCGTATCTGGCTATATAACCGGCACACTTCTATTTTATTGTGGCGATTGTTGCGATCACACCTTTCACTTTTGTAGTATTTCAAATACACATGTTGCATTTTGTGTCTTTAAGAAATTTACCCAGCATCTGCCTTTCTATAGAGCTCTTAGTTATTGTCATTTTATTTATTAACAGATTTGTCATTGTTCATGTTTAATATACGTATGTCAGTAGTGGGAGGATACATTCATCGAATAGCCGTGTCCTGAACCTCAGTGAAATGTTCTTGTTTTTAAGGACATGCCTTATTTCCCGAACGCCACCCATACTAGTCTGCTTCTACCATATATTTTAGTTATCTGTTTTTCCTAGCTTTACTTGGCGTCCTAAATATATGTATCTGTCGGCGTTTTCAATGTAGCTGCTTTTAATAGTTATTTAAAGGTCTGTTCTGCACATTAGCTTTGTTTTGTGTAAATTCTACTTTTCGTCTAGTTTTTTTAGCACTTGTCGTAACTCTTCTAGATTGTCTGTGATAACGTTATATTATCGGTAAATTATAGGTGGTTTAGTTTTTTTCTGTTTATAAATACACCTTTATTTTACCATTACACATGTTTAAAAGCTTCTTCCAAAGCTAAGTTGGATAGTTTGGGCGATATTGTGTTGCCTTGCCTGATCTCTCTTCCAATTTTAAATTTGTTCGTGTTTTGATGTAGCTTGACTATCGCTGTTACTTTGTCATATATATGTTTTATTAGCTGGATGTATCTCTGCATTTTTTAGGCTATTTGTTATTATTCAACGCTCTGTAGAGTCAAATGCTCTGTACAAGTTCTAGAAAGTTCATTTACAATAATGTCAATACAATTTAGATTCCAATATTTTGTGTTTTATTCAGGAAGAACTTGCCAAAGCTTAATTTAGACCACCCAATACCAAAAACATTGTAAGTTAAAAAAAACAATTTAAAAATAGTTCAAAGTGCCAAACGATTTTTTACAATTTCTGCAAGTATTATCCTCGAATGCTCAGTAAAAACTGTTTGGTTACACGTATTACAATATTGTGTTGACACCCTACTTCTTTTATGGGTAGATATGACACGTTTTTTTTTACTTGCAAAATAGAGACACTACGAATTTTGATACTAGTTTTGTTGCTGTTTCTTGCAAATAAACATTGAAAAATTGTCGGTTTGGATGTGGCTAATTGCAGTGAATATTTTTCCAAATAACAAAAAAACTACCCGTAAACGTAAATCAGGCTAAAAAAGATACCTGTTATTTTTGCGTGGCACCAAATGAGCATGTGGTATTTAACCAAAATCGTCGATTGCTTCTTTTTGAATTACCAGCGCTTATTGATTTTCATTTTTCCATTGATAATGCAGTTATGGTGTATTTTAAATTATATTTTTTGATACACGGTTTTTTCAGGTTTTGCTGTCTTTAAACAACAATTTAAATGAAATTTCGTGGCTGGTAAAAAGTTTTGTTAGTTTTAAGAATAGGATGTGCAAATATTTTCAACCGCACTTTACGCCAAGTTTTATGGTTGTTAGGACTTTCTTGTCTTATGAATGGGATGCTGCTTTAATGGATAACTAATTCGACTATCACAAATAAACCAAATTTTCCTAAAAGGAGCCAGTTGTTCGTCCATAATGAGATTACTACTACAAAGATAATACCTCAACAATTTTGTGTTAACATGTAGTTTCCTAATTGTTCTTGTACTTCTACTTTCGAAGACAACTGATAAAGGAGGATAGGCAAAATCCTATGGATGCTGGGCCCCACGCGTAAAAACATGTTAAAAAGTTCTAACTGGAATATAAGACAAGACTAAAGGTTCTATCTAAGTCATGTTCTAATGGCAGTAGCTCAGGCCAGAATCAATTTTAAGTTCTAATTACAATAAATCTTATTAGAGTCTGCTGTCCTCTATCATTAGACACTAAGATCATCTTTATACGTCTTTTCTAGCTGGCGCTATGGCCCTTTTTAAAGTCCTAAAGCCTATATCTCAGGTCGCTTTCTTGGTACCTTCTGAAACTCTCCAAATTTGGTGTCGCTAGGTTCTAGGCTCTTGTTTAAATCTTTATTTGTCATCGTGCGACGCTATAGCTTATGTTTTCTAAGTTCTAAGGCCTATATATCTTTGTTCAGAGAGATCGTACCGGGTTGGTTCCTTAGACAATATTGCTCAACACATAAGTCTTTCGATTGACATAGGTTTCGTCTGAGTACCCATCCTCGTTTGTTATTAAATCAGAAACCTTGCATCAATTGGTTAAATTTATTTCATGCCAATCAAGTTTGATTTATAGGATTTTCATGTATTAAAGGACTTTAAATTAATTCAATAATCTTATTTTCAGCTTGTTAATTAATTTTTACAAATCCAAGAATACAGACAGCTTCCATATTAATGAAAGTAATTACAATACAAATAACTACATATATATTATAAAAAACCAACTGAACGCATCGTATCCGTGCGAACTGAACTCTCGATAAACGTTGTATCTTGTTTAAAGCTGCTTCCATTATATTATCTGCATAACTTATTTTCTTAGAAATTTATGGTATTTCAGTTGGCATTATCTTTACAATAAAAGGTTTTTGAATTATAAGGTGATTTATTCTTGTGAATATTATTGTCGTCACTTTTTAAAAATCCACTAGAAGAAGATCCGTCGATTGAATGCTCTTCATTCTCATTGTTGTTTACATGCTCACCTATACTCCCATAAACTTTTGTAGAGTACAGCAACTAGCTCATTTTCAGTTAGCGGTCATAACATTTGAATAATAAATGGTATACATTTAAGAGGATTTAAACCATAAAATTTAATTTTTAAGAATATAATAAAGATTTAAATATTATATATATATATATATATATATATATATATATATATAATCATATATATAAGAAGTTCATAGTTAGTTATTGGACAAACGTAAGAAAAACCTTTATATGAAGGTTACTCCAACTCTTATGGTCAAAATGGCGAACTAAAATCGAAAATTTTTAACGGGATCTAGATATATATATATATATATATATATATATATCATATATATAAATATTCTATAATAACTTTGTTTGGAAACGTAAGAAAAACCTTAATGCGGTCACGACTCAACTTAACTCTAAATTTTCGCTCGAACTAAAACCTTAATTGGCGGTATCTAGGAATTTTGTTAGGATCCTTTAAAAACAAAGAGCTAATTCGCCTTTATAATTTTCTATAAAATTTGATTACGGTGCAATTAAAAATACAATGTGTCCGGATTTATTTTGAACAGGACTCTAAATTTTATTAAACAAAATCTCTTTAGTAAAGTCGTCACGGATTTTTGTTGTAGGTATCCTTTTAAATAATTAATGCTGAAAATGCTTTTTAAAATCTAATTTCAAAATTAGCAACATCTGTAGAATTATGTTAATTAAAACAGTTTATTTTTGTAAAATAGGAAAATATTATTAAACTAAGCTTGTACCCCTTTTAGTCAAATAGTTGTGGTAAGCTTTTTTAAAACCAAATCTGTCTCAAAGCACATCTCAGTAAAATTAGGGTTAATTAAAACACAGTATTGTATAATTGATATTCAATATATATATATAATAATATGAATATATATATATAAATATTAAGAACATAATATATATATATACTATATAAAGACATAAATAAAAGGTTTTCAACAAATGAGCAGTAACAAGTTAATACACTGCATACAGTACATTATTTGTTGCACTATTTACATTTTAATTAACTTTTGTTATATGCGATACCACGTACTTTTTGAAAGTACTGTAATAAAATTTTAGATGCACACAAACTTTGAGAAATTATACGAGTATAGTCTTAGAACAAATAGTATAAAAAAACACAAAAATATTAAAACAAAAAATGAGAAAAGTACTTCCCAAATTGTTTATTGAATGCTATACTTAAAGATATACTCAGTAGCATCAGTAGAAAAAAAGAGAAATAAACTAAGAAGAGTAAAAAAGGAAAACTCAAAGAAATATATCCAGATAACTATCAAAAAAGAATTAATTAAGTTGTTTTTAATTATTCAGACAGAGCACAAAGTACATATTATAACATTGCCAACGAGCTTAATTAAAAAATTATAATTTTTGGCAAGAAAAGTTGCTCCAACTCGAACAAAAGTCACTCAAACCTAACAGTAGGTTAGTAGTCTACTTTGTAGATGTGGTCGTCTTCTGTCCATTATCAGATGTACAAAATAGTGTATCTCTTTTTCATATCTCTTCTATTGCATAATAATAAAAGCAATCCAGCAATCAAAGGTCGGGTGCAAACGATACCAACCAAAATTGCTGTAAAAACAATGACATCAAAGTAAACTAGTAAAAAGTGCACAAAGACTGTCGGAGAACTTATAAATTTTAATGTTTTTTTGTTAATTTATTATGCAAGCTCTCCTCCATTATAATTTTATTATTGTATACTGAGTTAGTAAGAAATGGATAGCACAAATTTCTAAACCTCTTGCCACTCTATTATTTTTTATAATTTTCCCTTTATTTTTACCGTCAATCTTTGTTTTATTATTATTTTTCTAGTTTGCTGGTGTATTTTTGTGCTCATAAGATAGTAAGTTGATTATCTCAACAGAAATCTGTTTTCGTTATTGTTTCTTTATTCTTCTTCAAATTTATCCAAAGTCACCGATGACTGACCTTTTCATTAACATTGTGGCTAAGACATTTCAGTCTTTGTTTTCTAAATTATCTTGTTTGTTAGGTCCGTATTCTACTATTATTGTTAGTTCATGTTTGCCTTCTTCTAATTTCGTTGACAATAATATTTCTTTTATAGACGTCTACTTACAAATTTTTCTCGCTCAATTTTTACTCATGATACGTACTGTTCCTCTTGCTTCCTAAATGAGCATTACTTTATTGTAAATAATTGTATAATTTGCGTCTGATTAAACCATGCAGAAGGCTTTTTTAGTCTTGATTAGTACTGTTATTTCTATTCCTATTTTTTATTTTGCTCATTAATGCTTTTTATTTTCCAGTAACAGCACCTACATTTCAAGTCGCCAAATCCTTGCCCGTCCCTTTCCTCTTCTCACTTTTATTTCCCTTATTTTTAATTATCTTTGGTGTACAACTTGTTGCCTATTCAAATTCCATCTTCTCTTTCTTATAACCGTCCAGTCAGTATAACCTCGGGGCCAATTTTTTAACCGTCGTTGGTGTAATTGTATTATTTTTTTAACTCCTTCTTTCCGCCCTTTATTTCCGCTCTACCCCATCGATAAAGATTTTTCTAAATTACTTTTCAATTTTAGTTGTTCTTCTTCTCCTACTTTTTATATAGACTATTACCATGTTCTAACTACAGTCGTACGGTTCTTTAATTTGTATTTTTATCCCCATTTGTTTTTTAATTTATTTCAACATATCTTTCTCCAATTTCTTTTTTATGAGGTCTTGTGTTATAACATACGTTCGCTGTAGGGTATGTTCCTGGTTTTTATTTCCTCCGTTGATCTCTTGATTAGCTTACTTCTGGTGGAAATATATGTTTCTAATGCAAATTTTTTTGTTTCTAGGCCTCGTCGTTTTCTGAACTTTTCGGTATAGCAATCTTATCAAATAAAACCTCACAACTTTGCGTAGTAGTTTGAATACGATATAATATATACACTCTGCGACAGCAGTTTGGACCCCCTCAGATTTCAACGACTACTTAGCCGTTTGAGCTAAACCTGACAGAGAAATTTATACTAGTAGGAGTTAAAAAACACACATAAAAAATTTGTAATAAGGCTTCATGTAAATAATCTATTTCATAAAATTTAAAATCCACTGCGACAAAAGTTTGGACCCCCTGCAGTTTTATTGTTTTTATGATTTTTTGCTTGTGTTGCTTTTTAACATTAGCTTTTACGGACAATTTTTAACAATCCCATATATTTTTCAGAATGCTGTCCGAAGAAAAGCGAAGTGACATTAGAGGATTGCCGAAACGGCAGTGAAATAAAGAAATTGGCCGAGAGCACGGTGTTAGTCGAAATACGATGCGAAGAATTGTCCGCGGTTTTTGTCGTAAAAAGATGGGTCGTCCACGATCAACAACTCCCAAAGAAGAACAAAAAATTAAGCGATTTGCACCAGAAAAGTCTAGCAGGGTCATCGAGTTACATCAAAAATCGGTCATTTCTAGCTACAAGTTGAGATGCTTAAAGCGAACGAATGGAACGTGTTTTGAAGAGGCTCCGATGCTCTTACAGAAATTCCCAAAAACGGTACCATATAAACCACAATTATCTGGACCATCCAATAAAAACGCTTTGCGTCCGGGAAAATCAACTTACACAATCAGTACCATGAACCAAATTGAAAATTTGCAAATGGGGACGATTTTCATATAACATGTCAACATTAGAAATAGTTATATTCATTGAAAAGGGCTTTTATATTAATTAGAATTTGATATAGCTTTAATACTATTGCATTATTAAACAAAATATTCATTCATATAAAACACCATTTTACTATATCGAGATTAATTCTTAATATAAGCTAAAGTTCCGGCGATAATATAAGGTGGCCCCTAATTAGGTATAAGTGCTTTTATGAGCACCATCTCTAAACCGTTTGAACAAATTTTTTGAAAATCACATGAGTTGTTTACAGTTTGCCCGATAATACCTGTATAGAATCAATTTCAAAATGGTATCGGTATCCACTGGGTATACGATTCGTGAAAAAGTACAAATTATAGAATACTGATATAGCTATGGAAAGGATGCGAATAACACCATCAGAAATCAACATTAAACCCAAAACAGTGAATAGGTGTTTACAATGTATGTTATGCATGTTGAAAATTTTTCAATTTTTGGCATGATTTAATAAATAAAAAATTTTAATAAATATTTAATAAATTTTTTGGATCAACCGAAAATGGTTGATTACAGGCATTGTCCAAAATAATAAAGAAAAAAAGCCTGTCGACCAATAGCAGTGAGAACCGAAGAGAATATCGAAAAAGTCCGAAGACTTGTGAGAGAAACAATGTCTATATCGCAATGAAAAATGCTTTGAGAAACACTCGAATTAAGAGAACGTCTCCTCAAAAGACAATAAAAGAATATTTTGGTCTATTGGCTTACATAATTTAAGTGCATGAAGTGCGATGAAGAGACATAATTTTGCGAAAACTTTAAAACAAATGATGGAATCAAAATCATTACAAATTGAAAGATTATGTCAACAATCAAAAGTACCGGACATAGGGATCCGGAAATAATGAATCGTACACCCCTTACATTTAAAACGGATAACTGTTTCGTGTGCCATCAGCTACTACGGTGTAGTTAGCAATTTATAAGAATAAAATTTTGGGCAAATTTTTGATTATATCAGCCGAAATTAAATATAACGAGTATTTTGTATATTAAACTCAAGAAGTATGACTGCCATATCACTTGTCTTTGTCTCAAATATCATTGCATTGGATGCAAAGTCAAAAATAGGCGGAGGAATTGATTGGCCGCCATATTCTCCACATTTAAACCCCTGTGACTATTCACTCTGGGGTTTAACAAAAGATACTGCTTATTATCCGCTTTAAAAATAATTGAGAACATCGATGACCTCAAAATTCGCATTAAAGATATCATTAATTTGATAAAAGAGGAAAAAAGGCACAAAATTATTGATCACTTTTTAAAACGTCTCGAACTCGTAACCAAGAGTAAAGAAAGACATTTTGAAAATATTACTATTTAATCTAATCAATAAATAGTAATTTACTCGGTCTGAATATCTTTCGTAATTTTTTGTAATTTAATTTCAACCATCCAATTAATGGCCATCTCTTATAAAAAAGAATAAATGAAAATAAGTATAAAAATTAAAAATACCAAGCACATGGTAATAAGAAATGAAAACAACAGAAAAAGACCAACACAGAAGTGGACATTGCAGTAAAAACTACGAGTATAAAAAAATTGAAAGATTTTAATACGTGGGAGTAGGAGTTAACAATCAATTTTTATAATAATGCAGACATCGACAAAAGTTTAAATAAGAATAACAAATTAATGTTGATAAAAAAAACGTTTAAAAGAAACTACTCAAACTTTAATGTTTTATTATTTAAAATGTTTATTAATACAATAATTAGCTAAGCTTAATGATTATCTGTAATGCACAACCCGAAAAAGAAATGTCTATAAAAATTTATTGAGTAATGTATGGGTTTTATATTATACACCTGGCATAAAAGAAACATTTTCATATTTAGCGTATTAATATTTATAAAATATGTAAATAATATTTAATTACAAATCGAATTATTAGCTTAAATATGTTTATAGGTGATCAAAGTCTCGAATATTAAATTTAAAAGAATGTAGAGGTAAAAGATTATTGCACAAGCTCATTATAAACATCAAAAATTAAGACTAAAAGACGACTTGAACGTCATGGTAAATTGAATTTATAAAACCATATTGTATTGTCAGGCTAAACTTTTAAAATATAAAAGAAGAGCGTACCTAATATAAAGCGTCCTTTTTTTCTATAACCGTTAAAGGTCCGCAAAGTTTCTTTTGGTAAGTTACCTTCAAGATTAACGTGGAGAAATTCTTTCTATTAGTGTTGTATAAAGTGTGACAATTAAATTTCTTGCTAACGAAAATTCGTAAAGAATCAAAATTATCGCATTTAAAATTTTGTCACCTCCCACGAAAAGCAGTAGTTCTATTGACAACAATCTTCAATAGTATGCTGCGATTATCGTATATCCCAGTGATATGGAAATTTGCTCATATCATCATGATACCCAAACCTGGAAAACCAGTCAATGAAATCAGCTCACACCGACCACTTAGCATGTTACCCATGCTATCAAAACTATTTGAAAAACTGCTACTCGCCAGAATTAGAGCTAATAGACTTATCAACTATAATACCTGACTACCAATTTGGATTCAGGGAACGCCACTCCACTATTCAACAAACACATAGAATAGTAAATATAATTGCAACTAGCCTAAATGAGAAAAGATATTGTACAGCGGCATTCCTAGATATAACACAAGCCTTTGACAAAGTGTGGCACACCGGACTATTACATAAAATTAAAACCACATTCTCCAGTCCATACTACTTGCTACTAAAATCATACATCTCTGAAAGACACTTCCAACTCTTACTCACAATATCATCTAGTGCAAGCCGGGGTGCCACAAGGAAGTGTTCTCGGCCCACTACTATACCTAGTATGCAATGCCGATGCACCAACCACAAACGATACCACCATCGCAACATTTGCTGACGACACGGCCTTACTTGCAACGAATGCAGACCCACTTTTAGCTACACGATGCCTACAACGCCACCTAGACCTTTTTGAAGACTGGTGCAGTGCATGGAAGATCAAGGTCAACCAGGAAAAATCAATACAAGTTGCTTTCACCACAAGAAGATCAACCTGTCCACACGTTACAATCAGCAACACACAAACGGAAGCTAAATACTTGGAATTACACCTCGATCAAAAATTAACATGGCAAAAGCACATCAAAAGTAAACGACAACAAATGACTTTTAAACTAAGAGAAATGCACTGGCTAATGGGTCGTAAGTCCAAGTTAACACTAAATAACAAACTATTGCTATATAAAACTATAATAAAACCAATATGGACATATGGTGTTCAACTCTGGAGTTGCGCTAAGCCAACCCATACGAAGATAATACAGCGACTTCAGTCAAAAGTACTGCGTACAATAACCAATGCACCATGGTACGTCTCCAATCAAACTCTGCACAATGACCTGCAAATACCATATGTTAATGATGAAATACAACGACTAGCCACACTCTATAACCAAAGACTCCAAGGACACAAAAACAGACTAATTGAAAACATAAGAACTCCACTCAATGTCAGAAGAAGACTGAAAAGACAATGGCCAACCGACTTAGCACAGTAACCACAACGCAAGAGAAGCAGCCATCACTCATCTATAGAACCTAAGAGAATCAACAGTGGTTGAAAACTCTACTCATGCCTAGACACATATCACATTTATTTATTGCTCTAAATTGTATAAAGAGTAGATTGTAAATAAGCTGCAAAACCAATTTAAAAAAAAAATTTTTGTCACAGAGAATTTTGTAGCCCAACGAACCACCAACGTTGGCCGAGACAAACATCACTAAAATACATTTTATTCATTTCTTTCTAAAGATTGCTTTCCTGTGGAATTATAATTTATAATTTTCTAAACCTTTAGCAATGTAACCCCATTTGAAGCATGCTTTAACAGTAATAAATGCTTTTCTTGTTGTTTACTGATAATTAACTTTTTAAAAAGACGTAAAAGATGAAAATGGGTTATTCTTTTAAATTTTTGTAACTTCTAAACTCTAAAATTACGTATTGTTCAGCCAAGTGCAATTGCTACAGATGCAATAATACCGTTTTACATAAATTTGAAAGTTTTACTTGTAAGAAAAATAGATATTAAAGATCGTTTACAACTTTTCAAATGTTTGATTACATGTAAACGTATACAGCGATTTAAATTCATAATAAACCGATTTTACTCTAATGCCACAAATCTCAAATGCGCACTGCACAGTGAAATCGTAATTATTACGGCTAAATTGGACGTTACAATTAGTACGAGCTTTCAGCGTGATATTCGTGATGTAATATTAATCAACCGCATAAAGCAATAACCATGTCAATAACAAACGAAAACTAGCACTAATTTGAAGCTGAAATGCTCTTATATGCACAGCACAGATAGCAGCTCCAGCATAATTTATTTTTGTTGTTTATTAAACCTTATCAGAAGATAAATTAATGCAGGAGACATAAACTAAAGAGGCTGCTCTCTTGTGAGACATTGCATTGATCGTTTGTCTCGTGGATTTAGATAGATGTTTCGTATTTTGTTTACGAGATTTCTTTCTCTATCCTTATTTATTTTGATAGCAACTGAATACAAGTTGGTTTTCAATAATATTTTGTGTTGTTGCACAAAAACACGCCACCGTTATTAATTTTGCACCCACATCGGTTACTAAAATAGATATCCAGTATAAATATCTCCTGCCGATTTGCGTGACTGATGCTAACGTTGTGTGAGAATAAATCAGATAATAAAAAATTTAGAAATGTCGCCGATTATCAGTTGTTGTCCTTGAACTTTTAGTTTTATAGCAGAGGCAACTTCTGCGTTTCGATTATAACTTAAATAAGACCACGCTACGTGTACATAGTAAATTTTTTCCATATTTTCCCCTCCATTATTAGATGATTTTAATTTTGTAGCTTTGTGATTCCTTCAGATTTCTTTCTAGTACTATTACCTAGTACCATTACATGTTATTTTTACGCTTAAAGAAATTGCTTTATTCAATAATTCAGATTCCATCCAAGTGCTGGTACCTGGTGTTACAATAATAAAGCTTTGTATTTCTCTTCTGTAGCATATTGTCTAACAGCATATAAAAGACATTTGAATTGATTTTATGATGGGATTTTTATTGAGTATTAAAATATAATATATTCTATTAAATAGAAAACTTATATCTGACGAATGGTTATTTCGGCTTCGGTTGCAAATGTTTTTTTCTCTAAAATTTCCTATTATAATTTTATGGCTAATACGTCGGATTTCGTCTTGTTTGTGGCGTATTCCAACTAACTGAAAAAAAGCAATCGATCTTGCTGGCCAGATGTCAACAGTTCGTGAATTGTGCAACTAGGAAATTGTTGGTGTAATAAATCGACTGATCCTTGAGCTGTATGGCAGGTGACACCATTCTGTTAGAATCACATTTGTTCGAAATCCATGTTTCCCAGTTTGTTAAAGAAAATAAGTTATTGTGTAACGACAACGATTGCTATTCACAGTTGCAACTATCATTCCGCGTTTGTGTTCCGGAACAAGCGGACGTGTCACGGTCCGATATATAAGTGCCTGATGTCTGCTATTTAAGCTGGAAGATCTACTATTCAACAATCTAAGGCTAAGTGGTTCAAGTCAGGTATGAGTTGCCTGCCATCGAGAAAACGGACGCATCTACGAGCCAGTTCGTGTCTGCGTCATCAGCCCATTCTCCCCCTTCTTTCGAAAGTTTTAAAAAGCTGTTACCATTGAGACTCAAAACGTTAATCGTGAATAACAACTTATTACCGCATCACCAATTTGGCTTTTGTAAGCAGCACTTCACGTTTGAACTAGTGCACAGAATAGCTTAAATAAACAAAACATTAGAAATCAGGAGATACTGCTCTACAGCGTTTCAGGACATTAGTCAGGCCTTTGACAAGGTCTACTATTTAAAATAAAAAGTGTATCTACCGGGTAATTAAGTCATACCTCACTAAAAGCATTTTCTGATGATAATTCTCTACGATACCGCTAGATTACTCCCAACAAAATCTGGGGTACCATAGGTCAGTGTCCTGGGCTCGCTCCTATACTATACTGCACACAGCGGATAAATAAGAGCCACAACAATAGCAACATATGCTGACAACACAGACATTTTATTGGCCCACCTAAACCCCACAATAGGTTCATAAAATCTAGAAATCCACCTGGATCATCGACGCACCTGGAGACATCATATTTAGTCCAAAATAATGCAATTAGACTTAAAATATCGACAAATGTACTGAGTTACTGAGTAAGTAATCTCAACTTTCAATAGATAACAAGGTTCTCCTCTATAAAGCAATTTTGCAACCAGCAGCCAACACCACTATTGACATAATCAGAAAATTGGAGTCTAAAATGCTTCGTAAGATCGTGAATGCCCCATGATATGTGCCTAATGAAGTCATTAGAAGAAACCTTGGAACTAGTTCAGTGCAGTTATTAAAAAACAAAGTGTTTGCTATCGCAACAGACTCAGTGTACACCCGAGTACTTTAGTTAGTGATTTAACAATTATTGATAACGGTGAAGTTCGAAGACTCAAGAGGTCCGAACGTTCGGATCTACAAATCAGATTCAATTAGTGTCCATGTATAATGTAATGCCTAGTTAAGGTTTAGTTGAGATATTAGGCTAAGCACTCTATGTTCAAAAAATCTAACATAGGCTAATGTATAAAGAAATTACCATTGAATAATTCCTCTCGTGTCATTTTCATATATTCATAAAATTTACTGAATGCTACTATGTAATAGCAGATTGTCAATTCTTGGTTAGAATTTAAAAAAAAAACGAGTTGCAACTATTACTCCACTTGCCCAAAATTTACACCAAATACAAAGTCGTTGGGAATGTATTTACTTTTTATGTAATACACAACGATTTTCCGAATCAAAATGCAACAATTTTGTTTATTTGCAAACCAGCAGAGCCAAAAATGTTGCTCATCACTAAAGATGACTTTTCAGCTAAATTGAGAATTCACTTCATGACGCTTTAAAAACTAACTGATGAATTGTCGCCGATGAGAATAATCAGCAAGCTTAAGTTCTTGCGTTAGTTAATTTTGTAGGCGTAAACGTACAGGCCTTTAGAGTATTTGCTAAAAATGTCCAATTATTGTACACGATGCACCCATTTTCAATTCAGTTTGATGAAATTTTGCAATCAAGCTTCGGACATTTTATTTATGTGTGCAAAAATTTTAGATCTCCGCAATATTTTCACCAAATTGGCAACGCGTTTTAAGCATAATAATAATTCGCTGTTCTTTCGTACAGCGTTTCATATTTGCTAATCGACAAAATCATATATCACATTTGTTTAAAAAATCTAGAACCAGAACATTTGTTATTAAACCTGATTGTCTCGGGTGTACCCAAATCTGTCTATAATTGTGGTCGGCTCCAGTTTAGTTCGTATCAGTAGGATCAAGCGATCTGCGTATGTTAAAATATAGCATAATTTTTTCTAATCGTGTTCTTCTAGCCAGACCATACGGGTCAAGAAAAAAGATTTTATTGACGCACTCTGTCAAATTATTCCACCTATAAAAGCTGTTTCTCCTACAAAAGCAAAAGAAGATCCAGTACAACTAAACATAGGCGACGCCCCTGGATATGACCTAGTCACTGGACAAGTGCTCAAAAACCAGTCTAAAAACACCATCGTCCTTCTAACAATCGTATTTGACAGCATGCTACTTCATTACAATCTAAAAGTATGCTAAAATAATAAAAAAATATTGTTTTATAGACCCATTATTCTGTTATCTACAACAAGCAAGATTTATAAAAAACTTTTACTAAACAGGTTACGTACAGATTAAGAATTTTTAGTAGTACTTTCTAGTCATCAGTTAGGCGAAAAACACCACTTCACAATTTAACAAACCCTCAGAATCGTTAACGCAATTTTTAAAAGTTTTAAAGTTAATGAATTTTACAACGTCAATAGGCCTTGACATTTCCTAAGCGTTTAATAGGCTATTATTAATTAATATCATCCAAATATTTTAACTTAAAGTACTAAAGGTGATAATATAAAGTTTATCTGTACAAAAAACTTTTCTGTTAAATTGTGCACAAAATTAAAAAAAAGTTAAAAGCATGAGGGTGAAATATAAAAGACAGAGCACATATGCTATCATAGGAGATAACCAAACAAATTAAAAATAGAAAACGATGTGGTTAAATTGTGTAAGGATTATATATATCTAAAATAAATAATACCTAGACCTAGACCTTTTTCGAGATGAGAGATTTCACATTTGATGTTCTCCCCACCTAGAGTACATTCTCATTTGTTTAGAATTTGTCATGTTTTCAGGTTTTAATAGCCCATTATGCTGTTATTATCTAAAATAGGATATAAAGATAAGAATTGTGTTGGGACCTAAGTGCTCTCTAGAATAAGAGTTAAGAAAGAATCAAGGCTCGCATGGGCATGGTCGCGTTCATGAAGTAGACTTGTCTCCCACTGAGATCGGAAAAGGTTGCCTGCTCGCTACACTAAAAGAAAGATTTGTGACTCGATGCTGCGCTTTAACATAAAGCCACCAATGCTATATAGATATCTAAAGCAGTAAATTCTCCATGCCGTCCATCGTTGTCTATCAGTGTCTACTTCCATGACTTTCCATTTTATTCCCAACTGCACCCCAACACACAAATTACTCTTTTCTTCTATACGTTACAACAACTCGTTGTAATTTATCTGAACACACGCACTGGTTTTAGAAGTTATATTTTTAATAATATTATATTGTTAATCCCGTTTTCAAGCTTGTATAATACAGAATACAATTGTACCATAACCAAAATTGAAAAAGATTTTTTGTAGACGCTTTATAACAACTTGAGGATTTCCTTCATCACAAGTGGACATACTGTAAATGACTGAATCCTACAGCAATCAAATAACTACCAAAAAACAAAAGAATAGACCAACTCTACGCCAATTGTCCAATCACAAAAACGTGGACTCAAGATTTGCTACACCAATAAAATAGCAACGGAGAAAAGAAAATTATTAAAAGTTTTCTTTGCAAGCTAATAACCTTTAGCACAACCATTTGATATTCATATAATGCATATTGTATATAAACGAAATTGTCATTAAAAAAACAACCTTTACATCAGTCAGATCAAAAATACACACATTTAGGTTTACTGGGTTGATAGCTAAATAACTTTTTAGGATGTCTTATCGTTTATCGTTTAGACCGTCTTCATATTACGCTTCAATATAAATGCAATTAAACTGAGTACAGAGATATAAAAGAAAACCTATAGATGCTTACTTTTATATATTTTAAATAATGATATCAATGCCGTGACTGATTATTAAAAAATAAATTAAAATGTTTAATACACGGGTGAACAAAATATTTCGAAATAAAGAGGTATAGATACTAATGTAAAAATAAAATAATATTTGCTTAGTTATTTCTTAAGTTTTTACTAGAAAATTTACTTTATATATAATTACAGTAAATATATCCAAACATTTTTTTGGAATACCAATGCATCGCCCAGTCATTAGGGCAAATACACAGTTTTCAGTAAATGTACGGAGACTGTGAGAATTATTTGTTGTTTCTTTGAAATATAAATATTATCTGCATGGAAACTTTATTCCTAGCCATCCGACATTATATTACATACAGCATAATTGCAAGAGCACGATAATAGGTGGTCAATAGGAGAACACCTACACATTGTAGAATAACCAATCAAAAGGCTCGATATCAGACATTTACAGTCAAGAATCAAATAATGATAATGATAATATCGAATAATAAAAGTAAGGAGAAAGTGCTATACTTAACCTTCAAAAAAAATTTTTATGAATTTGTGAAACAAAAGATTTGAAATATCTTGAACTTAAATCGCATTGCCGTACGAAATGTAAAGACATATAAAAGCTAGCAACAATAGCATTATAAAGGCTCAAAGTCGATATACTCCGCCTTGGTAAAGTCAGGTGACCCAACGGTTGACAATATAACCAAAATAACTTAATTAGCTAATAAGAACAAATAAAAAATGATGTAATAAAGACTAATACAAAAATGATTGAATAATAAGCAAATAATGCAGCAATACACATATTGATGTCTCTCTCATCCTCCAGCACTGACAACAAAAAGTACTTTATTCATATTTATAAATGTTAGTTAAGAACTTGAAGAATCACAAAATCAATATAATTAGGACGATATTAACCCTAAGACTGTAAAAGTTAATCTTAAAGATATAGTGAGAAATTTAGGTTTGGACTTAAGGAACGAAGGAAAACGAGACTAATGCAACATTGTCAGGAAACAGACTTAATTATTATAAATACATTGTATGATTTACTTGCGGGAAGTCTGTGCATGTGGACAACAACTATGCACAGTGCAGACACAATAATTAAAAATTAAATTGATTTTACCTTAACAAAGAAACGAGTAAGAAATAAAGTTGAGTGTGTAAAAACTTATCCAAGTGCCGACACAGATTTTAATCATAATTTATTATTAGCCAACGCAAAAATAAAACTAAGAAAATTAAAATGTGACCTAGGGGGAAAATTAGCTTAAAAGACTTTAGAATAAAATCTGCCAATAACAAATTAACAAGATAGTAAGAGAAAAACTTTATAAAGCTACAATATTGACAGTATCTGGAAAGATGTGAAATCAGCAATTTTAAACGTCAGGCAGCAAGTAGTCGTCAATAAATATCAAATTTCGAAGAAACCTTGGTTGACACATTATTTACGAATAAACAACGAAAATATAAAGGACAGATATAAATAGCTAAAAAACAAAAAGAATATGAAATGAAGAAAGCGATGGAGTTCAGAAAAATTTAATACCGAGAAGCTAGTAAAGACTACGAAAACTAGAACTACGTATAAACAACATGAAACCTATGATAACCAAGACATTTCAAAATATTGGAATGTTGTAATAAATGTAATCCTGAAAATTGCAGCAAAATAGTAGTCTGCAATAAAAAGATGAAACGAAATAAATGGTTTGATGAGGAGTGTGAATACACAATTACAAACCGAAATGAGGCAAAACTAAAAAAGTTAAAGGACAAAATAGAGGAAATGACAATATTTCGAAGAAAAAAGAAGAATAGCAAACGCAACATGCAGAGGACGAATAAGAAATACTAAAAGAAACAGAAAGAATTTTAATCAAAAAGAACATTAAAAAAATCTACAGAGGAGTAAAACAGCAGAGAATAGGTTTTCAGCGAAGAAATTAGTTGTGTGAAGATAAAGAAGAAAAATGAATAAGGAATAAAGCAAAACTTATGGGAAAAAACTTCTGGCAAGAATATTTTAGCTAAAACCAAGAAAATTATAAAGAGAAAAATAACGAAGAAGAAGTGTGGGGAGACCGGCGAACAGAAGATAAAGTAGATATCTACCTACAAGAAACAAAGTAAAAAATTTTATAGCCTCGTAAGAAGACCAAATATCAATAGAATTTATGTTAAAAATGTAAAACCAAAGATACTAGAAACAATATTAAACTTATCAAAGATGTATGAAACAAGGAAGTTATGCCTATAGAATAGAATATAGTATGTGATAACTATAAGAAAATAACATTATTTAATGTGGGCTATAAAATCTTGAGCAAAAAAGCTGAACATGCGGATGTATGAAACAATTGGAGATTATCAGTATGGTTTCCGGAGAGCTAGAGCAACTACAGATCAGATCTCAATCAAACAAGCACTTGAAAAATTTGGAGAACACAATATTGAACATAGAAATAGGTTTTCTTAGAGCCTACAACTATCTATTTAAAAAGGAACTGTACAGCGCGCTACATGCGCTACAAGTACCAACAAAACTAATAAGATTGGTAATAATACGTCTAACAAATATTGGAGCAAAGATCAAATTTCAAGACCAGCTCTCAAAAGCTTTGGGATCTACTGTGGATTAAGACAAGGAGATGTCCTGTCAACAATAGACAAAATACGTTATTGGTGTACACACATGTTATAGATATCAGCAGGTCATCACGACTTGTAAAAGGTTCGTATAAAACAGCAACAATGAAAGGACTGTAAATAAATAGCAAAAACACAAAATATGATAACCGCGAGAGAGATATCTGGATATGGCAACGTTACTGACACAACAAGGACTATCAACTTCAAATATCTGGATTCAATTCAAATAAGGGCAACGAGTGATAAGTGCTACTTTAAGTTAAAAATTATTATAAAATTAAGGCACTATCGGTGAAGAATAAGATGATAAACCTGGTGCCTGACAAAAAAGAGGCGTGCAAGCTAAATACATAGGAAAGAAAAATTCTTAGAAAAATCTACGTCCCGTTAAATAAAACGAAACTTTGCTTATATTAACAAGCCGAGAACTAAAAACAAGTTATAGAGAAGCACTGAAATCAGAAGCAAGCAAATAAGCTGACTTAGACATCTCGAATGGATGGAGCCCTTCAGATAAGTGAAAAACAAACTGAATCAAAACCCAGAAACTAAAAAAAGCAAAAAATGATCAAGACTTAGATGGATTGAAAACGATTAGCAAGATGGAGAGAAATGATAAGGGATCGTAATAAGCAAACGGTAAGTGAACGAGTACAACTGGAAGGGAAGTCCAAGGCTCTTGTGACTTATTCGACATTAGACTAAGTAAGGAGCTCTGGGTGGAATAAAATTATGGAAAAATAGAAGTACACAGTAAACACTATGTTACTAACCTACATAAGAAATTCAAAGAAATTACATGCAATGCAAGAAAGAATACGGCACTAATATTTATTTGTCAGAAGAGCCCAATAAAAAACCTGGAAAAACACATAGTAGAATTGTTCGAAGAAGACAGAGAAGATCGAAACAAGGCTGAGATCTTAAAATCAGAACTTGAATACACAATAAAAGAGCAGAAAACGGTAAGTTGCTAGCCGCAGCAAGCTGCTTATGAAATTCATTAAAGTATTGAATATAAAAACCTAAAATGCTTAACTAAATTATTTAACCAAATATACAAGAAAGGCAAAGTTCCATGAAAACGTATTTAATTGTGGTTAAATAAGGTTTATACCCACACCTAAGAAGAATAAAACCTGTGATGAATGTCGACTAATAAGCCTGATTAGTCATACATTGAAAATTCTTCTATGAGTCATATAAAATCGTTTATATAAAACATGAGAAGAACAACTTGATCACAGTCAGTTTGGATTTCGACAAGGACTGGGAACTAGATGATGACTCTCCTACTGCAAAATAAGAATACAACAGGAACGCATATGTATGTTCCACAGACTTACTGGCGCATTAAAAAACACCAATTTAGATAAAAACGACTCAAAATTATTAGAAATACATACTACAATTAAACGGCGACAGTAAAAACAGCTGAAACTGAATATAAATAGATGTCAGACAGAGTTGTGTGCTGTCGCCCCAATGGGAAAGAACAGACGGCGTGAATATTGACGGAGTACTAGTGAAGAACATTACATTTGCGAATAATACCGTAATCATGGTGGAAAACACTAAAAAACGACAGAAACTTTTGGAATGTGTTAACCACGAAAGACGAGAAACTGGGTTAAATATTAACACGGAAGACCCAAATTCGTAATCATATCTAAAAGTTAAGCAAACATCTCATCTCGCACTAGAACGGAAGCAAATAGAACGAGTTAATAAATATAAATCTCGGTCTAATTATAAACTCTCAGAACGAAAAAATAAGAACTGAAAAACTTTTGTAAAGTATGTCTCAATGTTCACAAACAAAAAACTTAAGTTTATCATTAAGATTGCGATTTTTGGAATAATATGTATAGTCTCAGCTATTGTACTAAGTAGAAACCTGAACGATAAAATAGACAATAAAAAAATATAAGCGTTTAAAATGTTGCTTTATAAGATTTCTTAGACAGCTAAAATTGTAAACGAAGAGGTTCTAAGACGTATTGGATGCGGCTGAAAAGTAAGGAATATCCTTAAAATAAGAAAAATTGCGTATTTATAACACATTCGTCAAAATTACACACACTTATTGTTGTAAAACAACATGCGAAGACAAATTAAAGAAAAAAAGGCCTCAGTAGGAAGTTTTGGCTACGAAACATCAAAGACTGCACTAACTTAACAATCTACTAGGTGTATAAATAAGTTCTCAGCTTTAGGTTTCACCGGACGCAAATCACCGTTTACATGTAACGTATTAGTCCGCCCTCTTACGGTTTTAAAGCAATGACATTTGGTCTTTCGATTTGGCGTGTGATGCACATAACCTCAATAATCAGCTGTGTTCACGATGGCACTCACAAAAAAGCATATTCGATTTTCTATCCACTTCGCGTTTCATCTTAAGAAAAACGCTGCTGAAGCCACCGAAATGATTTGTGCTGCATATGGTGAGAATGCTGTAAGTCATGCAACGTGCAAAAAGTGGTACCAAAGATTTAGCGGAGAAGAGTTTAGTCTTGTAGATCAACCACGCGCTGGACGCCCTCAAACATTTGACACGGATGAACTGCAGACGCGTTAGGCTGAGAGCCATGGCCCCTTCCGATTATCATTTATTCCGGTCATTACAGCATTGCTTGGCTGATACGCACTTCAAAACAGAAGAAGAAGTCCGAAAATGCATCGATAACTTTATCGTCTCGAAGCCGGTGAGCTTCTATCACCAGGGAATTCGCAAGCTACCCGAAAGATGGCAAAAGGTCAGCGATGCCAACGGAGAATACTTTGATGCTTAAGCTTTTTTTGTTTGTTTTTAAATAAAACTTTAATTTTGCAGAAAAAAGCTGAGAACTTATTTGTACACCTATTAACATATATTCTACGTGGCTTCTATCTTCCACTTTCTATATTCCATAGACAAAGATTTAGTTTTTATCTTTGTATCAATATACCCGCACATTTTTATCCTATATTTATTAAATTCGTCTAGTTTATTAGTAATATTTAAAAATTAAGGGTGGTAAACTTTTCGTGTTCAATATCAGTCAGTTTATAATTCAAAATGGAACTAAAAGCTCTTGTATGTCTTAATAAAATGATTGGCATTGCAAGCATTCTATCTAAGTACAACAAGGTTATAAGCTGCATAATTGCAATGCAGAGGTTTGCTTGATCAACAGAGGGAATCTACAATTGATAACTCCACGAGAAGTTATTGCAACGCAGTAAGCGGCATGAGTCCTTTGGGGTGTAAATCGAAGCCTTAATTATTGATGACAGCTTTACGTCTGAGTTGTTAGATGCATGCTTGCGCGCGATTTCATTATGCATCCAAGAATTAATTATCAAGCACCGCCAACATCACAGCTTACGTCAGCCCGTGTGCTGCAGTTAGGCTTTCAAATAAGAAACCTTATTAAAATCGATTTGTGTTTTCAAGTAAATAAATAAAATAAAGCAAATTAATTCTCACAGAAAATATATCCTGTAACCGAAAGATCTTGGGAAATGAAAACCTGTTGTCACTTTTTCCTGATTAAGTACTTCCAATGTAAAGAAAGCCCCTATTCATAGCTGGAAAAAGCTCGATCGTGTACATAACGTGATTGCAAGGCACGGGCGAGAGCCGCATCCAGTCCTTGGCGAGCGCAGGGTGGAAGTTCGAAGAGGGAGGAAAAATAGGAAATGAAGAAGGATGTCACCGGCGGCAAGGATGCAAAGCCGACCGAGAGGAGCGAGCGTTTGCGCAAACCTCGGGGTTGTATCGATCATGGCCGCCTCGCGGGGCGCAAATGAACGCGAAAGCTCCATCCTTTAACCCACGGAACTATTCGAACATGATCTGCGGCCGCGGGGGCAGCTCGCGGCCCCCGAAACCATAATTAAGCCGGCGGCGAAAGTCCGCGCCGAGAACTTCGGCCGAGATCCAGCGGAACTTCGTTCCCCTTGAGTGGGCAAACTCCTTCTTACGACAATCACGTCTTGGTACAAGCTGTAAAAGGTATATCGGTTGTTCTCGGGATTTGCCAAGCCCAAAAAGGAAAAGCCCTGGGCGGTGCATTGATTCGTCGCAAAAATACTGTGAAAGAGCGTTGAAGTTAGACATAACTTTTCTTGTAAGCCTTTTTCACTTCATACCTGCCTTTCGGATATTTTTTCATTATAAAGTTAAATTTAGGAATACCAAATTATAATAAAAAGAAAAATTTCATTAATTAATAACAGTATAATTTAAGCTTTGATAAACATCAAGAGTAATTGAATCTTAAAACAATTATTATTAATGTTACTTTAACTATAGTTGAAATCAGTATTTATGTCTTTATTGGCAAACACAAGAATCTCGAGCAACATAAATATTAAATAGGTATTTCCTACATTTAAAAACATCTGTTGCTAATCGTTTGATCCTTCTCTGCAAGAGTCAGTATAGTTCTTTTTTGTGACAATTTATGCCGATTTTTCTGTTCAGAGAAGATGGTTGGTGATAACAAATACGAATATGATAATTAACTAACTGCCTTACTTTCTGTTATTCTATTTATTTTATGGTATATTGAACCTATTCTATTCTATCTCTAGCAAGGATTTTTAGTTGTCAAATATTCCGTTTTTCTATCGATGTTTTTGATATTTTCTTTTTATCTTAGTTGAGATCTTACCCTTAGTCTTTGACCTTTACTTCTCATTTCAAATACCTTCTTTGGGCAACTGTTATTCCCCATACGAATCATATATCTATACTATTGTAGTTATTTTCTCTGTCGGACTTGTAGTATAGAGTTTTTTTGTAAGTTGTTTCTTATATTCCATTTTTGTATTCCATTTCTTCTCGTTTTCTGAACCACTCATCATAAGCATCTCATTTTAGCTTTTGTTAATTTAGATCTATGTTTGTCTGTTATTGCCCATGACTTTCCTGCGTCTGATAATGTCAGTGTGTCTTATATGGGTGATTGTCATGGAACGGTGGCTCTGGATGTCCGGGCGTCGTTCTTCCGCTGAAAGTCCGCGATCATTTTTTTGGACTGAAAACGTTTTCTCTAGTTTATATAAAGACACACCTGCATGTATTTTCATGGCATATCCTCCTGAGCAAATGGCGACTGGAAAACCGCCAAAATTGTCGCCTCCGTAACCTGTCCTTTTTCCGTTTCTACGTCACGGCACGCCACTTACGGCCACCAACGACACGATCGTTACGCGCGCGGGGACTCAAATGCATTCGGGAGTGATCCACCACCGATCACAGGCCTGTAGTTCAGTATAGTACGCGCCAGATTGAAAGTTGCTGGTTTACAGTTTTCCGGTGGTTAATAATTATATTAGGATTTTAGAAAATAGCGTCATGGAGTTATGCAGTTTTCGGGGCGCCAGCGCAAGAACGAACGTTCACTGTGATTAATGAATTTGCTATCAAGCGTTGGGCAGCGAAGTTTTAGTAAACAAAACAGCACACATGGAAACTACAAGAGTAAAATCAAGTTCGCCTCTGTAACGGTGTGTCTTGTTGCAATGAATGTTTATATCTTTTCGGGGCCAGATTGAAGTTTGTCCTACGTTAATAAGCAAATTTCGGAAAAATGATTGTTTATTGACTGAATGAGAAACTTGTTTTTAAGAATCGCCTCCGTAATTGTCGCCTCCGTATCTGTTATCGTTCGGTTTTCAAGTTCTGGTGTTTTCAGTGGTATTTTTCGAAAAATGGAACCTACTACACGTAACTCGAAGCAGCAGAGAAAGGAAAAAAATGTCATCGCTCAATCAAACCACAAATGGAAAATACAGTGCCAGAAAAAATCCCGAGAACATAAAACAAAGAAAGTAGGTATAGTGAATATAATAAATATACATTGTATAGCATGCTCAATTCATTGTGCCTGTCGGTGCGACTTCGGGTGTTTGTTGTATACGTCCGCGCGCGCACTGTGAGTGTGTGCGTGTGTCTATATGCATGTTTTGTGTTTGTGTATTCATAGAACCTTTGTTTATATTTACGGTCGCGATCCCGGTCAGACAATGTTTTTGTTTATATTGGAGTGTTCATCGTTGTATTTTATTTCAGAAATGCGCCAACAAGAAACGACTGGAAGAACAAAAAGAGCGAAGCCGAATTGCCCAGAAAGAAAGGCGAGAGAAAATGAAAGCTGATCCAGCAAAATATGAATTGTACTTAAAAGCTGAACGAGAGAGATACCATCGTCGCAAAAGTGGGGGAAAATAAAATTAGTCGCTGATATGAATAGGAGAGATAAAAGAGTTTCCGAAAGAAAAAAAGAGAGAATAAGCGTGCCGAGCGAGAGCGGGAAAATTCGTCTGCTCTCAGTGAAACCACCTTACCTGAGATATCAACTCAGAGCACAGCAGATTTGCCAATGAATCTTGTCTCGCATCAAGCAATCAGCGGACAAAAAAGAGCCCAAAAATTAAGGAGACGATGCTACTATCAAAATCAGAAATTGAAAGAAAAAACAGAAGCCCAAGCAACACGTATTCAATATCTACAGAAGAAATTGAAGCGAGCTAATGCAGCCAAAGAAAAGTGCCAAAAATCGCTTCTCCAGTAATGGGAGTCAAAAAGTTTTTGAAGGGACGCGCAGTGACGAAAGAGGTTGAGGACCGCCTGGTAAGAACCCAAGGTTCTACGAACATTTTTATACAATCTTCATTTTAACAACTTTTACCATATGATGATTTTTTAGGTTTTTGATGCTATTTTAAGGAAACAGATTCGTAAAGAATTTGCAGAAAAATCATCCAGTCGGAAAAGAATAAAGGACTGCATATATAGTCGTATCATCCAGAAATACAAGAAACAGAGTCAAGTACGCAAATTAGTTGTGATCTCGAATAAAAGCGGAATCAAAAATCATCTTCACAACCAGAAATTACTGAGAACAAACACTATGAAGAGTAGAGTGAAAGAATTTTTGATGGCATACAGTAAAGTCGATCCCGGTAAAAAGAGTACTATAACTCGGAAAAAAGAAAAGCAGCAGAAACATTATCTAAATGGATCTTTACGAGATTTGCATTCAAAATTCGAGAGAGAAACTGGCCTAAAAACATCATATAAAACTTTCTGCAGATTCCGTCCGTTTTATTTTGTTCAACCATCAATCACTGAGAGAGACACATCTGCTTGCCGAATTCATGAAAATTTTAAACTATTGATTGACGCTCTGCGCAAAAAGAAAATTATTTTGGAGAAAACACCATTTCAAGTTCTGGACAAAGTGGATCACAGTAAAAGAAACTAGGGTCAGCGCCAACACTCAAAAAATAATTACACCGAAATAACAAAAAAAGCGACACAAAGCATAGATGCTGACAAGGTATCCGAGTTATTGAAAGAAAAGATCCTAGAATTCTTACAACACACTTTCAGAGCAGAACATCAGCAGAATACCTTAAAAGCAAGACGCTAAACTTAGCTGATGGTCAATGTTTTCTCCTATTTGACTTCAGCAAGAACTATTTATCTAAATACAAGACCGAAGTTCATGCTTTCCATTTCGGCGCCAGCAGGCAGCAAATCACATTACATACGAGCATGTTCTATGGACCAGATAAATTCAAAGAAGGGTTCGTGATAGCATCAGAATGTTTAAACCACTCTGCTTCGGCAGTCGTAGCTCACTTGCAGAAAATTTTGAACCACTATCTAGCCAGATTCCCCAATATTCATCATATACATCTGCAAAGTGATGGACCAACAGCGCAATACAGGAACAAAATGATCTACTATCTTATAACGCAGTAGTTTCCGAGTATTTTCCCTCAAATTCGTACTATAACGTACAATTATACAGAGGCAGGACATGGCAAGGGACCGGCGAACGAAATCGGGGCCACTGTACAACGGCTGGCTGATGACGCTGTGCGTCATAGCACAGATATTCCAAACTGCAATTCGTTTGTAACTGTTATGCAAGACCTGATCAGAAGTATACATTTTGATGTCATCACACTTGATGACGTTCGTCATGTAGAAAACCTGCAAGCTGAAGATCGCAAGGTGTTGAAAGTCCATCAATTTTTGTGGCACAGAGAAGATTCGGCTACCGTTCGTTTCAATACCCTGAGTAGCTTCAAGTGCAACAACCAAGAAAAGTGTCACCACTACTTCCTGAATGATTTCTCATACACAAATTGTCCCAGAAAAAAAGGGCGAGGCCAGAAAATAAAACCGGTCTCTGAAGGTACACCGATGCCCAAAAACAGTAATCAAGCAGAACGCCAACCTCGGAGGAGCCTCAGGTTCGTGCCAACAATATTTACCATGATAGTTTACTCTGATATTTTTCAATTCGTTGCTTATTTATTGACTATTTCTTCGTTTTTAGGGCAAAAAAAGGATCTTCTCGAAGTGGTACTGCATCCTCAGCGTCACCGCTGTGGCTGAGATGAATCTTCAGTGACTTCATTTTCATGTTTCATAAAATTCATGTTTTTTTTTGTTAAACTATGTTAAACTACTTTTATTGACAATTTAATGGGAAAACTCTCTCCTGTTCAAGTTTTAAATCATAAATTTTATTCATTTGCTTCGAAATCACGAGAGAAACCGGCTATGTACATTGAAAAAGAAAATCTGTGATTTTCTGTCGCCTCCGAGGCCATGAAATTTCGAATTTTCTAGTGAAATATGTCACTATCAATTCCCCCTGTAGATTTCTGTACGAATACGATAAAAGTATTGGACAATGATCCTGAAAACCCGCCGCAAATTCATTTTTAACCAAATTTTTTTCCAGTCTCTAGTTAGCCGAAATAACTCCCGTTTCGTGACAATGACCCATATCAGTGTACTTTTGTTTAGTGTTTAGTTCTTTTTTCCTCAGTAGTGTGTTATTAACTTGGTAATAAACTTTGTTGGCCTTGCTAATTTTATTTGTTATTTCTCTATATTTTTTTATTTGTCCATCTTTACTGATTAAATTTTCTAAATATTCGTAGGTATCTGTTTTCTATAAAATGTTTCTATCAATGTCTTTATTTGCTTGCTCTTAATTCTTTGTGATTTTATTTTTTGTTCTCGATTTGAAAAAAGAGATTTTACACATTTTTCCACCCGAAAAGATAAATACAGAACAATATATATATATATATATATATATATATATATATATATATATATATATATATATATATATATATATATATATATAATAAAGCAACGATCTCATCTAAAGAAGCTTCCAAACTGCGAATTGAAATACAGATAATTTATGACAACTGCAACTATGTTTTCTTGAAAATATTACATATTCTATATTTAAAAATATTATTTTTATTAATCCAATATGTTACATACAAAGCCTTTTGGATACCCGACTAGTTGCTTGTTACTTTAATATGCTATTTCATTAAGTTACTTTTCAGGATTGATATGTCTCTTCAATAGATCGGTTGATAATAGCTAGAAAGGAATCACAAAATTTCCAACACATGAAACGTTAAATCAAAATAACAAAAAATTGTTATAACCATTTTTGATCAATCTCCAACCACAATTAAATAACAAAGATTTATTTAATCAAGCATTTTTATGCAATACAAAAGTAACCATAGAACTATTTTCTCCAAAATAAAGCAATGGCATAATTCAATTAATGCTATGCTTAAGATTATGGACATTTCAAAACTTATTATATCAAATGTTTAACTGTGTTAATTGTTGCAAACAACGTGACACAAAAGTATGCACGTAGCTAAATGTGAGTTATGCGTAGTAGAGCATCTTCACTACAGATACTTAGTAGCAACATGAATTAAACATAGAAAGACAAATTATTACAGGCAACAGCAAATAACAAAAATAAATACTACTCAATGACAAGTCGTTCAACAGCAACAGGGAAAAATATTATACATTATACTCAACCTATTAGTGACTATCATCAAAAAACTAAATCTATGATGGCTACTATTTTCTGACTTGCAACGGCCAATGGAACCATAAGCCAGAAATTGTGGCATTTCTGAATCTTAACAAAATCGACGTTTTGCTTATATCTAGTCACATTTTACAGATCAAACAACTTTTCTCATTCCGAAGTATTGCCTATATAATACCTTGCTCCCTAATAACCTTGCGTGAAAGCTTTTCCTTATATATCCGAAGATCAATTGCTCATCACGATGCACCCAAATACCAAACGAACAAGATCCAACCACCGAGTGTCAAAATATAAACCTCACTATAGTATTTTCAGGAAACTGCAATTTATAGTTCAACAAGGTATAGAGTATTATCAAGGAAATACTAAAACTTCTTCCAAGTTCTAAATAATAAATTAGTCGCAGAGGACGTCTGGATCTTTTGGTATAAAATATCTATAGGAAATATTATTTTTGAGACGCTTATACAAGCACAAATTTAGATTTCAACAATAGTACTTCACAATTCATCAAGTACATAGAATAATTAACAAAGTTGCTAAATGCATAAAAACAAATTACTCAATATATCTCAGACTTTAAACAAAATTTGAAATCCCGGTCTACTTTTCAAACTAAAAAACACACTAGTAATTTTTATCTCATTTTAAAATCTCATCTAACCCACAGAAATTTCACTATAAGACAGTGACTTAAATATAGCTTTTACCCTATCATATTAGGCGTCTTGCAAAGTAGCGTCCTTAGATCGTTTTCTCTTTTTCTATACAGCTCCGTCATATTCGAAACAAACAATATCGCAATTGCCTCATATTCTGATGACGTGACTATCCTATCTGTAACTGATAACCTTATAGCAGCATCAAAATACCTAGATCTTTATAAATGTACCATAAATAGGGGACCAAGATCAATCAAGCCAAATCCATCCACATCACGTGTATTAACAGACGCAGCAGCTATACGCCAATAAAATCAATGATGTACGTATAGCTACAGAAACGGAAATAAAATGCCTGGAAACCACTGATCAGCAGCTCACAAAGAGAAAACGTATATAAACAAATCGAAGACAAATTGAAATCGATTTTTGTTAAATATGTTATCGTATAAAGCCATAATCAAACCTCTACAAACTCAGTTATTTGAATGAGCCAAATTATTAAACCTAAAAATTATACAAATGTTTCTGAGATGAGTACTACACGCTCCATGGTACGTCAGACACTAGATGCTAACCTGAATATGTCTACCAACATTAGCGATACCGGATAATGTATCACGGTAATGATTTGATAGAGCAACTTCACAATAATTGTCTCATTGTAAGAACATTGTGAAGAACTTGACCTCACAATTTACTATAATCAATGCATCGCATTCAATAAGGAGGAACTTCATTGGGTGCTCATATATTTAATTAATAGTCACTGTGGAAGTATATAATAAAATAAGATTTAAAGAATCCAGTACTTGTTACAGTTGTTATAATTGCATGGATGTCTTTTGTAATCCTATTATTCCAATATTCTATAATTTTCTTAGACTTAACAAAATTTAAAATTTTAAATATAGAAAAAGTATTTGTTTTTGCTATTGTTGTGGTAATATTATATTTATAAGAATAGCATATTATTATTACTATTATTATAACACCGATCAACAATGATTGTGGTTCTCAAATGTAAATAAAGGACCTAGAAGCAATTTTTTACGCTGAATTCAGAAATATAATTCGTATTTTGCTATTACGTACGAATTGATAGATATTTTCAAAAATTTGGTATTGAATATTAGGTGTTTTGTGAGTAGGGACAGGTTTCTCAGTCTATTCATAACTTATCTCTTTGTCCAGTGTAACTCTAGTTTTACCCCATAAAGTTCTCAGCAGTGTATTATTTAACAAATGTTAACAGTTGAAAGCAACTACATAACAGTCTTGACTCATTTTTAGTTTTTTTGTGGTAATGTGAACTGTGTATTGTGCGCATTTTAGTGATTGTCGTTCAGTTGTGTTTATAGTATACATTGAATCTATGTGGTGTATGTATAATAAATGCATGAATAAACAGATAACCTAGAAACATGTCACGTAAACATACAAATGCCCAGACAATTTCTGTTACAATATGGCGAGTTCATTGCAAAGCATCAAAGAAAGTGCATTACCTTCCAACTAAAAACAGCTTATCACCTGTATTTTGGGCGCGGTGTTTCTTGATCAAGACATAAAATCGGCACTTCATATTTGCTGTATTTCATGTGTAAACAGGTTTGCGCTAATAGCTTAGAGGTACTCGTTCATTTATGCCTTTTGCTGTGCCAATGATTTGGAGAGAACAGCAGGATCTTTTAAAGGATTGCTATTTTTGTATTACCAAAATAGTGGATTTCTATGCAAAGAGCAGAAAATAAATCATTTATCCCTGTTTACTTTCTGCGATGTAACCTGTTGCACATGGTTCTGTTTCTGTTCTCCTGAATCATGTATTTTAGAACATAATGATTGTGAAGAAGAAGATAATGATTTCAATCGCTGTAGCGTCAATAAATTCCATATGATCCCACAAGAGGAGTTAGACGACCTGGATAGAAACCTTAATCTATCCAAAAGTCCTGGGATCATGATTACAGCAATGAAATGTACTGGACAAAGAAATGAGGGCCAGGAACATCGTACAAACGGAAGAGAGCCAAGAAATCCATGCAGTAAGACAAGTATACGGAAATAAGTACTTCACTTTTTCCGCGATTTACTAAATTTGATGTGATAAACTTGCCGCTTTCTCAAAAATTATACGTGATAGAGAAAAAATAAAGGAATATAACTATATTTAGCATACAATTTTTTGTTATAATCACTTGCTTTTATCCAGAAACCAAAAAAAATTGCAAAGTGTTAAGTAGTGTTATCGTTTTTAACTTTTCTTGTTTTACAAAGTTATAAATTAAACTTCCTTCTCATTTCAGTGTTGTCACCAATTTAGAATAAAATTAGCATTCATTCTTTTTCCCTCCCTCCTCATTAATAAATATACTAATAGAAAAAAGAAAATCAAGAAAAAATAAAAAACAGTTGAAATTAATAGGACTCGATAAAATGGTGTACGATGCTAAAAACCAGATGAAATCTGTTTAAAATAAAAGATACATCAAATGAATAGACGCAAAATAAGCCCTAATCACAATCTACTATTTAATTTTTTGTGTGGGCTATTTAAAGAAGCACATATATGTCCCACTTAATTTACAATCATTTAGACGGTTACATTTAGACGATCGTTGTAAACATCACTACTTACTGATAAATGCTGCAAGTATTAAGTCCTTGGTATATAAACAAGGCTTTGGAAATTACGTTATATATAAAAAGGTTCGAGTCCGAGTTGCACAAATAACTCATTTAAAACATTCTACATAAAAACTAGAAACATGAATTAGTCAAAAACATTGCTCTGTTAATTACGCTATATTACAACTAAGTAATTAGCATCAAATTAACAATAATAATTAGTTAGATGCAATCTAAAAAAGCTATAGTTATCTCCTAATAAAATGAAAAGTGCTTCTCAACCCTTCCCCCCCCCCCCCGATAACTGTGATTAAAACAAAGAGTAGAAACTCTAGGAGGTAAAAAAACATCAAGTCCTAACGGGGCAGTTACTTTGGTAGTAAACGTGGGTAACAAAATTAAGCTTTTGAAGTCCTTCAGTAGCCGATTCATCCAAACTAAATTTATTAGATGTAAAATACCAAGACTCTAACTCTGCTGGTCACGGAGCGTGAAAGGGTGTGGGAGACCTGCATGCGGTCTGGTTATTATACTTTTGACCAAATTTGTTCGTTTTACAATAAAAGAATTTTGTTATTATAGTCAGTAAAAGAATTAATATGAAGTCCGAAGAACGACATATAGAGCAAGTGCAAAACAAGAGAAAATGTGTCATTTAGTTGCAAGATTATAATGCGTTAATATAAATTTGATTGTTGTACCACCATGAATTTGATTAGATTCTCTAAGGCTTTTGAAATATAAAGATTTGGTAGAAAAATAATGAATCTGGCAACTATGTACATAAACAGATAACGTTTGAGCAACGTTGTGTTGTTAAATGTTGATCGTTGACTGATGTTGAAGATAATTACTATTAAGTTACCTTTGAACCTAAAATTTTAATATAAGAATTGGATATGAAAAAACGGTACGTAGACAAATTTTTGGTACAAAAAGATTTCTGAGATTTGCTCATTGGCCGGATAAATTTCCCGTGACTTCTTTTTATTCGCTTAGCTGGAAAATCTTAGTACTTTGGGTGATATCCAAAAGAGCATAGCCGAGAAATCGAAAGTCATTCCTGCAGAAGCCTTGCAGAACTATTATAAATAATGGTAAAATCGGTATGTACCTGCGTAGGAAGACTACTTGAAAGTTACAACTTTGATTTGTAAAAATATGTCATTTTGTCACTGCTGAATCTCATATGTAACACCGAAAACTATAATTTGTCAGGGTCAATGAAATACCAGATGTTCTTTAAGGTTAAAGTCGATGGAAGTTGTAGAAAGCAAAGTTACTGCTTCTGAAGTAGTGAAAGTAACTGATGCTTTTTAGGTTTTTCTGATGATGATGATGATGATGATAGCACCGAATCAAAATAAACATTAATGAGTAAAAATAGTTATAATTCGTACCAAGTAAAACTTGCGAGTAGTTTGATAAGCTTGTAGGTGTATATAACACTTTCTCGACCTACGCTGTTCTACGGCTGTTCGTGTATGTCTAGTAAGACTACACACTCACCACAGTAAGAAAATATATAAACCTCATAAAGGCGTTGGTAGGCGGCCTTCGAACTAATTGCATAACTCGAACAATGCTACTTGAGAACAGAATTAAATTTATAAAACCTTTGTACGGTACTACTGGGAATAAAGTTGTATTTTTGGGATTGTATATACTTATACCAGTACAAAAACAGAAACAGTCGCTCAAAAAGAAAGACATGGTGTGTGTAAAAGCACTGAAACCTTATTAAACCATTTATAGCTATCATAATAATTGAACTAATTATTGACATATTCGGTTTAGAGAACATCCCGTTATTGCCCGTGAAATAATGCAGAGCACTTGTTTCAGAGCTCTTCAAATCAGACAACATATTTTTGTTCCACTATAAATTTGAAAAATATACGAAATCGAACGTATAGGATTAGAATTCTAGATTCTGGCATTCTGAAGAAAAAAAGAGAATTAGTCAAATAACGAAAAAAATAAATTTCATCAGTGCACATCAATAAAACATATATTTAAGAAACCCTGATATGAGTTCCCTTCTCTATTTGGTCAAAGACATCCATTGTCAGTAGCTACCCCTCTAAGCTAAATCGTTGGGCTAAGGAAAGTGATAAAATCTGTAAAACAATTAATCACAACATACCGCGGAAAAAAGAAAAAATAACGTTGGGTGAATTTAGGTAGAGAGTCATAGTTACGACCGCAACAGCCCCCCCAGAACCAGCCATGTCCTGTTGGTGTCGGATGCAGTACCGAGTACCCTTATTGCCGAGTCTCCAAACACGAACCGGGAGGTTAGCCCTCCTTACAGTATGACCGAAGTCCAGCACACTCAAAAAACGCACGCACCCGGACAATCGTGCAAGTCGAGGCTAGGAAGCTCAGGCACCGAACCATGACCACTAAATTTCATCAGTCAGTGAGCCGGAGATGGCACGGCGCCACCCACCAAGGACCGACATGGGCCGGACAGGCTTTTGACGGGTGGTGGGGGTAGGTCGAAGCCCCCCCCCCCCCACTTAAGGGCATGCGCTCACATGAGGCTAACCAGACCCTCCTGTCCCTAAAAGCGGTGCCACTACCCCTAAGAGTCCAACACCATCGAGGGGGAACCGAGAAGCCTGCCTCGGTTGGCTTCCCCCTCCCCTTAGTTCTCGTGTCGGTAAGGTTCCACTTACCTCGTTTGACGAGTACCTGTCGAGGTCACTCTCGTGACACCTCTACCCCTCTATTACTGAAGGCGGCATCCGTTGCCCACAAATGTGGGATTGGGTAGCTCCACCAGCAGTTTTACGGGTTTCACGCGCCACGAGGTAAGACGCACTACCCACTCGTATCGGTAAAATTTACTTTACCACGTTGGACGAGCAGCCGTCGAGGTCACTTACGTGAGCCTCTACTTAACATCAAAGTTGATGCTTTTGCATCCGTTACCTACAATTGTGGGATTGGGTAGCTAGAAGCTTTATGAACCTGCGTCGTGAAGTACACGCAGGCCCACTCGTGTTGGTAGAGTTTCCTCCATCACGTTGGACGAGCAGCCGTCGAGGTCGCTTGGGCGAGCCTCTACCACATATCGCTACTGCTACCGTCGCCCGTTGCCCTCTGTGCAGGGATTGGGTGGACTGCATAGCAGTTTTAACGGGATAACGTCATGTGGTCTAACGTCTCCGTAGGCTTTGGGTCTAATCGATGCAGCAAATACTCCAGTCGATAGTACTCGTGTTGACAGGATTTCTCCTGCCTCGTCTGACGAGTTGCCGGCGAGGTCGCTTGCGTGAACCTCTACCCCACATCATTACTACAGGCGGCATCTGTTACCGCCGGATGTGCGATAGGGTAGTTCCACCCGTAGTTTTATGGGTAAACGGTGTGGGGTCTCCCGTTTACCCGCAAGGTTTAGATTTAACTCAAGTCTCAGAATTCCCACATCTGACTTGTGCCAATATAAATACATCGAGTTTATTACACTATATTATACCATTTGAAACTTGCGATGTAAGTAAGTGTTTTCAATTAGCAAAGAATCAACTATAACTATAAATTTAAATCAAAGTAAATAAATTATTGTTCTTGAAGACTAAAATAAAATAAAGCCAGAATAACTCTACAAAGTCCATATTGTAACTTTTAACTGACTTGGCGTGAAGTTTAACTGATAGCATATTACAATGGTATTGACTACGCATAATCCAAAGCCTCATTAACATACTCTCTTTGATCTGATGGATGTTGTATGGCAGATATGTTGTCTCGATGATACAAACAGGATTGGAGATTCTTGAAGACCACTTTCCTGTATTAAGATATATAATGTAAGATATATGACGGAGACAGCAGAATCATAAGAATAGTACTAATGGATTAATTAATAATGGTAACCAACTTTTCAGTTTGAAGATTAGACATTTTTTTATGTGAGACCTTATTGTAGTATTCTAACTAAATCAAAATAATCATTTAGTTGTAGTTGATTTTAACTACGTGGTTTCTACGAGACTTTACAATGAAATACGGTTGTAGCTCTTGGCATAATTTAGGGTGTTCAACAAAATTGAGTTTGTTTTCGGGATAAAGCACGTGTACCACAAAGTAAAAATTAATTTAAAGTGAACCATTAAAGCTACGTAATTATAATGTATAGCTGAGCACAGCGCAATATAGAAGGAAACGTTGATCCGCAGAACTTAATTAAACGTGGCACCACCTTAGTCCATAAAGGCGGTTTATAATCGTAAAACTGATTAAAACGCGGTTCTGCAGGCTCTAGCTGCGGTCAGGAGCACAGCGAGCTCAAACTAAAGCGACCATCCCTTGGACAAACTAATTAACAACTTTTTGTGCTGCCACTTTGTGCACGCCCTGGTTGCGCTGGCGGCGCAATTGAAGTTGCTACCTGGATGCAAGCTGATCGCGCCTAATTGTTGGAAACGGGCGTTGGGCTTGGTTTATACGCTCGGCTAATGCATTTATTCGTAGTGCTCTCAACCTTTTAAAGAGATGGAGTAACGAGCACAGCTCTCACGTGTTGTGTTTAAGTGCGCCGTTATGGGTGCCTGTAATACGAAAAGTTAATTTGTGCCAATTATTTCTATAAAGCAATTTAATTTGTTGCAAACGGTTATGTATTCTAATTTTAAAAATTTATTTACAAATTCAATACTTTCCGTAAATAGTACTGAAAAATTGATTGTGGTAGCTTTGGCTTACCCTTACATCATGAGTTCCAATTCCCAAATTCAAAAATACTGTACAATTTTAATTATCATGAGTGTAAATCAAATAGTAATGCAAAATCCGAGGGATGCTAAAAATCATTATTTTTTAAACTTTCTGGTAGAGTTTATTATATGTTTTTGCGTACCATTTCTTCATAACAATAATTTGTTTAAAATTGCATTAGTAATGCAAAATTAAGGACCTTATTGTCTGAAAGAGTTTTCATCGTACAAAATTATCAAGATCCACTTTTAACGCAACATTATATTCACACTAATACCATTAATTTTCCAAATTTGGTTTAGTTGAATCTTGTTCTGAAGATTTGTTTCAAAAAGATAGGTGTGATTTGCAGTTTTTCACAATAATAAGTATTAAAATGACTTGATAACAAAAAAATTTAATTCAAGCTTTATCTAAAATAATTCCTGCAGATGTACGTGTTTCTTTCATTTTTACTGTATTTATTTTTAATTATTTCGAACTTTGAAACACGTAAACTCATAGTCTTTCTCAACCTTCTGCTTAGTTTATCGCACAAACATACCATATAAACATGTTTAATTTGCACGCACATATTGCATTAGACCTGCTTTTTAATTGCCAAAATAGTCGATGTACTTGAACAACACAATTGAATAAAATTGTTTTAAAATGCTTGTACATTTTATTGCATTCTTTCTCGTTCTCAATCAGTATGCCAATTCATTGCTCTATTTTATTACTTCTATGAGTAGTAATACATTTGATCTAGTTATTATAGTATGGTAACTTGTAGTATTATTATATATTATTATAAAAGCAACAATCACATAAATACTAAGTGCTGTCCAAATACAGTCGGTTAACATTGTTATATACAAACAAAAAATGAATAAAAATGAATAAAAATCTAAAGCTTATAGTTACACATATTTAGAAATAAAGATGGAAGAAGCACTAATGTAGATTTTTGATATTCATTTTAAAGTGTTATTTATTTGAATTAAAACTATATTAAAATAATAATTTTTTTTGGATATCCGTGGTTACATTTAGTTTGAATATACTTTAAAGAGACAGGGATAAAAATATGTACCTTTAATAAAATTATAAAACAATATAAAGAAGCTAATTAAATTATTTACCTGTGAATTAAAATTGTAAAACAAATCCTACAGCTATGATTTACACACAATTATAGAAGCGTCAGTAATACAACTAAATTCACAAATAAAAGCCAAGAGGACACTGCATCTACAAAATACAAAGTTTGGGCAACATAACATCAGAAAAGCTAGTATCTCAAACAAGAAGCATGCATGTGGACAGGGCATACTACCTAGATTGTTCAAATATCCGACGATAAGCCGCTTTTAACAACTCACATCAACAAAATTATCCTAGTATCCAAATTTTTTCCGGACTGTTTATTGCCAGATCAACAGTTACATTGTTATAAATAGCATGGAGTTAAAGATTAATTTAGATGGAAGTAAGGAGTCTCGTAGTTTGAACTTATTTTTGATTAGGACCTCCACTTCTCCAGCTGCGGTTGGGGAGATTAAGGAATGTTAAGCACTGAATTGGTGTGTATCTTGCGAAACACCAGCGTGGATGGTCTTGGTTTCTGAAAGTGCTGAGTTTACTCTAACGGCGAAGGTTCGCTCCCCACAAACGAGAATAAAATGGCTTTGAGATAAAGGTCCAGGATTTTCTTTTTCATGTGTTTAAGCCAAACTTTGTCAAAGGCCTGTGTTACGTCAAGAAACAAGACCGTGGTGTATTGATTTTTTTCAAAGCTGTGTTCAAAAAGTTCGATAATTCTCTGCAGTTGGGGGCATGTCAAATGGAATTTTTTGAATCCCAACTGGTGAATCGGGAATGTGTTGAGCTTGTCGAGTGCAGTAGTTAATCGATCAAGTATTACTTTTTTTAGCTTGGAGAGCGTAATTAACAAACTTATGGGTCTATATAGCTGTTGACTTCGGTTTTGTTTTTGCTTGGTTTGGCAAACATTAGTATTTGGACGTGTTTCTAGGACAGAGGGAAGTAACCTAATCTTAGGCAGGCATGAAGATTGAACTCAGGTGAGATAGAGATTTCTTACTGAAATGCTGAAGGATGGAGTTAGAAATAAGGTCGTAGCCGGGAGACTTTAAGTGAAAATGAGTCAACATAGTGTTTAAGTTTCTTCGGAGTTGTTGGGTGAATCCTGTGTGGGTTTGAGATATTTGTTTCGATGTACTAGATGTAGTCATAGTACTGTTGTCGTCCAGTGTAACCTAAATGGACGTAGTTTCAATATTTAGATTGGAGATGTCAAGGAGTCTCGTATGTTTGAACTTATTTTTGATTAGGACCTCCACTTCTCCAGCTGCGGTTGGGGAGATTAAGGAATGTTAAGCACTGAATTGGTTGTGTTGGATTGCGGTCCTTTAAAAAGTGTGGGTAAGGGGGTATTGGTGATTAATGTTTTGATTTGATCGAGGTAGAGTGTGAGTAGGTTGAGGAGAAGGTGAATTAGGTTATTGGGTAATGAAGGGCCATTGGGTGGGGTTGATAGGTTTATCGTTGAGGTTTGCACTGCTTTTAGCTTTGTTTGCAAAAGTCTGGTCGCTGTTGGTAAACCAGTTTCTAATGTTGGTGGCTTTAGCGACTGTACTCTGAGTTTTGATGCGTTGTTGTAGGAGTTTGAGATAATGTTGACAGCCGCGATAATTTACACTGTGGTCACCCTCGAAGTTTGCGCATTTTGGGGGTCGTTAGTTTGCTTTTGCATTTGGCGTGTAGGTGGTCGCCTGCGAATTTGACGCATATAGTTTTCTGTTTACAATAATTTTTGGTATGACCATCCTGTTAGGCACTTATGGCATTGGAGTATGTCTTTAAATTTCTTTCTAAGTTAGACGGTTATAATAGAGTGAAATATCGTTTTTAGTGAGGATATACGTTTAGGTTCTTTGTTGTTGATTAATTCAACTGCGCAAACTGGCAGAAGGTTCCTTTCTTTGGTGTAAAATATTGTTATTTTCAGAACTGGAATCTGCGTTTCTAGTTCATTTTTAATTTCCTAGTCGGTTAGGGATACTGAAGCATTTTTAATAACCACTGATAAGGGTTTATCTTTAGGATTTTGGTATGTGTGGTATTGGATTTGATTTTCAGTGTAAAATTTAGGTGAAGTCCGAAAGTTTTCGTCTTTAGTTAAAGTTATCCGTAGCGTGGATGTGTTGTAGGTATTTTTGAGTGTCTTCTATAAGAGCAAATAGATGGGTGGAATTTTAATTGCATTCCGATGCTTCGATTGTGGCTCTCTGCTAGTAGATTGTTGCTCTGTTATCGAAGCCTCCATCCGTGACGGTAGGTAATATTTGTTTCCTTCAGTAATGCTTTGAGCGGTCCATGCGTACCGTTTTTGAACGTCGCTTATCGGTGGTGAAAAACTATCTACCTTGAGCTTACTAGGCTCTTTTTGATTCATTTTATTTACATGAGATGTTATTGGTAATTAGTTGTATAATGTTGAAAATAATTAGACTTATTGCGTTTAAATCAGGGAAATATCCTAAGGTCAATGTATCTCACTGTTATCGGACGGCGTGTAAATTTTCCTGCTCACACTCAACATTAAGGATAACAAATAATTAAAATTTCACAAAATTACTAAAAGATCAGTTATTTGTCAAGATACCAAAAATAAAGTTTCTCAAAACTTGTACCTCAAAAACCATATAAAAAAAATGTTAAGGATGTGTGAATTCCATTTAATCGTGAGTTTATAATCAACAAGGATACCCCCAGAAAGTTAAAGTGCACAGCAAAGAAAAACGTGGGACGTTAAGTAGTATGATAGTAAAATTTAAGTCATCAAACAATGCAAAACATTGGTAAAATGTACAGGAAGGCCCAAAAGGATATGTAATGACCTTTTTATAGTAAAGGATTTTAATACTTATCCTTCAAATTTTTTCGACTAATTCAGAAGTGGATACAAATTGGTAATGTTCTTGATGATACTGAAAGGATAATTGACAAATCGCAAATTTCAAGAACAGGGAAAGCTATTAACCAAACCAGAGACTGCTTCAACAATCAGCCCTCAGCATCAATAAGCACTCGACATTTTAAGATCAACATTGCAACTAATAGTGAAAGGATACTGAAGCTTACTCTCTTACAAAGTCCAAGTACAACAACTGAAAAGTCCTGGAGTTGAGTCCCAAATATTTGATTCCGCTAATTTGGTCGTTCAAATGATAGAGGACAAATCTTTGGAACATAAATGCATTTCGTTTTTTAATAAATTCCATTTTAACTTAAATGGTTATGTTAATGGACAAAATTATAGGATTTGTGGCACAATTGTGCACCCTATGCATCCGAAACGCTTAACTCTATGATACGCTTTCAGTTGTTTAGGTGTTACTAGCCTAACTATAATTACCATCAATGCACAAGTTTACCGCAAAAAATTCAGTCAAGGCAAAAATGTTGGATAAAATTTTTTTGTTTCAGTAAAATGACGCTCGTCCACATCGAGCTGAAGATAATTTAAAAACTATGTCTAATTGTTTTGATGGCAGAATAAATGATTTAGATGGCAAAAAGTCGCAAAAAAGGCATTGACTAGTCGCCTTCTTTTTTTTAGCACAGTTACTGGCACTGCAGCCTCAAGGGCTTATTGTGCCTACTAACATGAACTTAAACTAGAACGTCACATATACCCATGAGTTTTCAGCGAGACTGGAACTCGCCTGCACCGGTTTGCGGACAGACGACCAATAATCGTGCCCGTATGAGCCAAACCGTCAGCTCTACTAGCCTCCTTAGTCTCCTGATTTAAGTATTTGTGGCTACTTTTTGTGGGGATGAATTACAGATACAACTTACTATACTCCGATTCACAACTTAAAGAACTAAAGAAACACATTATTGACGTTATAAATGCAACTGCAAATAAAAGAGAGAGTCGGTTTTTGACAATTTCTTCACACGCCTCCAGCATGTGGTTGTTAGAAGGAAAGGTCATTTTAAAAATTGAATTAATTGATCCATATACAGTCAGCCAAAAAAATTATTCGGGCGGTAACTGTCAAAAAATTAATTACATATTTTTGCCTTCCAACGACACTTAAACTGATGCCATCTATCTTAAAGATAGCGCTACAATAGGATAACAAATGGTCATACTAATAAAAGCTAAAGTTGTAGCTTGTTAAGCGAGATAAATTACGTTTTCAGGAACACGTCTTTTTTGAACAAAAAAATTATTTGTGCAAGTCTAAATTGTGCTGTTTGTCGGACTAGTCAAGGTAAGTTCATTTCTGAATACTAATCCGACATTTGTCCACAGGAGGAAAGCAATGGCCGCAACTGGACGTAAAAAAAGGGAATATCTATTAGAACTTTGCGCAAAAGTGACCTACCTAGAAAACAAGGGTATTGTCTTGCTGTGTGTGTCGACTGTGAACTTTATCATCCAAAAGTACCAGTTAACAGGCAAAATTAAAAATATCTCTGACAGAAGGAGAAAACGAAAGACAACCGATAAGCAGGACCGAACGTTATTGTGGCTAGTTAAGAAAGGCAGACTCGGCCCTAGATGTGGCCGAGCGGGTTAAGGAGCGCTGTTGCACTTCAAACAATTCGTAACAGACTGCACGAGAACAATTTGCACAGATTGTTCATCCGCAAACCGTACATTAGCCTAGAAAACCAAAATAATCGCATCGTCTGGGTCAAAAAGTATGTTTCAGCGTCGGAAAACTTTTTGAAGTATGTGTTGTGGTCCTAAAAGAGCAAATTTAACATATTTGAAGAATTGTGACGCTAACCTCATAAAGCCTACAAATTGAAATATTTGCTATCAATTGTAGAGTAAAGCATGAATTCAAAGATATAAGTATAGAAATACTCCACACTATAAAAATTCACAAGACAGTTACAGATAAAGACTTCAAAGAACATAAAAGTCACTATTTTTTAAGTACATAGAATACTAGTCCAAATTAATGCAGATGCTCCAAAGGGTAGTATACAGAGATTCTTCTAATACAATAAAGTAATAATTTGGGGATTTTTCTACTTGACTTTGATCATGAAAGGCGACAAAAGTAAATTGTAAACAACAGAATCTACCTCTGAAAAAGCTAGAAAGAGATGACAGAAGCGAAAACATAATATGTAGAAGTGTACCACACAACAATAACAAAACCCCACACCTTCTTGCTAGCAATATCAACGAGGTTATGCAAATTATAAATGAAAATTATTTAATTTCTAATGAAGTGGAAGACCTAAGACGCATAGGGAAATACACCGAAAATTATAATAGACCGATACTGTTAAAACCTAAAACCTGGGCCGAAGGATGAAGCTACTTAGACATTTAAGAAATTTAAAAGACACAAATTACTAGTTAGATGAAGGCTACCCTGAAACAGTACTTGCAGAAAGGAAAACTTTGATAAAACACTCGAAAGAGGCTACAGTTGAGCCGTGTATCCAGATGGATACCCAGGTGTAGGCTGGCGGGATTTGTAATTTTTCTAAGCGTGAACACATTGACCTGACACTTTTCTGAGTTATTTTGGTGTTCCACTGTTGTAACCAACGATCCATTTCGTTTGTAGCTTGTTGCAGTGATAGTATGGGTTCATCCAGAGAGGTTTCTTGGATTATCAGCGAAAATGGAAATGTTGCTGTGGTATTGGGCAGGTCAGATGTGTAGATGTAGAATAAGGTTGGGCCGAGCATGCTACCTTACGAAACACCAGCGTGGATGGTCTTGGTTTCTGAAAGTGCTGAGTTTACTCGAACGGCGAAGGTTCGCTCTCCACAAACCAGAATAAAATGGCTTTGAGATAAAGGTCCAAGATTTTCTTTTTCATGTGTTTAAGCCAAACTTTGTCAAAGGCCTGTGTTACGTCAAGAAACAAGGCCTTGGTGTATTGATTGTTTTCAAAGCTGTGCTCAAAAAGTTCGATAATTCTCTGCAGTTGGAGGCATGTAAAATGGAATTTTTTTAATCCAAACTGATGGATTGGGATTGTGTTGAGATTGTCGAGTGCAGTAGTTAATCGATCAAGTATTACTTTTTTTTAGCTTGGAGAGCGTGATTAACAAACTTATGGGTCTGTATAGCTGTTGACTTTTGTTTTTGCTTGGTTTGGCAAACTTAATCTTAGACAGGCATAAAGATTGAGCTCAGGTGAGCTAGAGCTTTCTTACTGAAATATTGAAGGATGGAGTCAGAAATAAGGTCATAGCCGGGAGACTTTAAGTGAAAATGAGTCAACATAGTATTTAAGTTTCTTCGGAGATGTTGGGTAAATCCTGCGTGGGTTTGAGATATTTGTTCGATGTACTAGAAATAGTCATAGTACTGTTGTCGTCCAGTGTAACCTAAATTGACGTAATTTCAATATTTAGATTGGAGATGTCAAGGAGTCTCGTATGTTTGAACTTATTTTTGATTAGGACCTCCACTTCTCCAGCTGCGGTTGGGGAGATTAAGGAATGTTAAGCACTGAATTGGTTGTGTTGGATTGCGGTCCTTTAAAAAGTACGGGTAAGGGGGTATTGGTGATTAATGTTTTGATTTGATCGAGGTAGAGTGTGAGTAGGTTGAGGAGAAGGTGAATTAGGTTATTGGGTAATGAAGGGCCATTGGGTGGGGTTGATAGGTTTATCGTTGAGGTTTGCACGCAGCTTTGTTTGCAAAAGTCTGGTCGTTGTTGGTAAACCAGTTTCTAATGTTGGTGGCTTTAGCGACTGTAGTCTGAGTTTTGATGCGTTGTTGTAGGAGTTTGAGATAATGTTGACAGCCGCGATAATTTACACTGTGGTCACCCTCGAAGTTTGCGCATTTTGGGGTCGTTAGTTTGCTTTTGCATTTGGCGTGTAGGTGATCGCCTGAATTTGACATATAGTTTTCTGTTTACAATAATTTTGGTATGACCATCCTGTTAGGCACTTATGGCATTGGAGTATGTCTTTAAATTTCTTTCTAAGTTAGACGGTTATAATAGAGTGAAATATCGTTTTTAGTGAGGATATACGTTTAGGTTCTTTGTTGTTGATTAATTCAACTGCGCAAACTGGCAGAAGATTCCTTTCTTTGGTGTAAAATATTGTTATTTTCAGAACTGGAATCTGCGTTTTTAGTTCATTTTTAATTTCCTAGTCGGTTAGGGATACTGAAGCCTTTTTAATAACCACTGATAAGGGTTTATCTTTAGGATTTTGGTATGTGTGTTATTGGATTTGATTTTCAGTGTAGAATTTAATCCGAAAGTTTTCGTCTTTAGTTACATTTATCCGTAGCGTGAATGTGTTGTAGGTCATTGTGATTGTACCTGTTGCTTATTTTTGAATGTCTTCTATAAGAGCAAATAGATGGGTGAAATTTTAATTGCATTCGGATGCTTCGATTGTGGCTCTCTGCTAGTAGATTGTTGCTCCGTGGCGGCAGGTAATATTTGTTTCCTTCAGTAAAGCTTTGAGCGGTCTATGCGTACCGTTTTTGAACGTCGCTTATCGGTGGTGAAAAACTATCTACCTTGAGCTTACTAGGCTCTTGTTGATTCATTTTATTTACATGAGATGTTATTGATAATTAGTTGTATAATGTTGAAAATAATTAGACTTACTGCGTTTAAATCAGGGAAATATCATAAGGTCAATGTATCGCAGTTACAGATAAAGACTTCAAATAACATAAAGATCACTATTTTTTAAGTACATAGAATACTAGTCCAAATTAATGCAGATGCTCCAAAGGGTAGTATACAGAGATTCTTCTAATACAATAAAGTAATAATTTGCGGATTTTTTTACTTGACCTTGATCATGGCAGGCGACAAAAGTAAATTGTAAACAACAGGACCTACCTCTGAAAAAGCTATAAAGAGACGACAGAAGCAAAAACACAACATGTAAAAGTGTACCACACAGCAATAACAAAACCCTAGAACTTCTTGCTAGCAATATCAACGAGGTTATGCAAATTAAAAATGAAAATTATTTAATTTCTAATGAAGTGGAAGACCTAAGACGCCTAGGGAAATACACCGAAAATTATAATAGGCCGATACTGTTAAAACCTAAAACCTGGACTCAAAGGATGAAGCTACTTAGACATTTAAAAAATTTAAAATGCACAAATTACTGGTTAGATGAAGACTACCCTGAATCAGTACTTGCAGAAATGAAAACTTTTATAAAATACTCGAAAGAGGCCAAATTTAACAGTTTACAAGCAAACATTAAATACGACAAGCTGGTTACAATAACACAGCTAAGGCCCTAAAACGTAAAAACCCATCAACGCTCACTACAAAACATTGAGGCGGAAAAAAGTTAAAAAACAGAATAAAACAGCAACCAAACCAAAAATAGCCGTATTGGAGAAAAAATTTTAAAAATATATTAGTCCATATGTTCTATTACATTGGGTAAGGGAAAGGATTGTACGGAGTAGGCTTTTGGGTTAAGCAGGAATGGAAAAATAGAATCCAAGAATTTAAAGGTTATTCAGATCGATGTGCTACGTTGCTCATGGAATTAAAGCCAAGTTTAAAAATTGGAATAATTCAAATTATGCATCTACAATGTTGCAGAAACAGAAGAAATTGGAGCATTCTATGACAAAGTAGGTAACGCGATAAATGCTTTAAGAAATAACACTAGAAATATTACAATTATGGATGATTTCAACAGCCAAATTGATATGCCAACAAAAGAGGGCTACGATGTAATGGGTCCTTATGGATATGGAAGAAGAAACTAAGGTAGGAGGAGGCTGCTCGAAACAAAACCCTGCGTACAATAATTAACGCGAAATAGTAAGTCGGCAACAAAACCCTACATGAGAAACTTCAAATTGCGTAAATTAGAGATGTCAACAGATACAAAACAATCTAAGGGAACATATCACATAAACATTCAAATGTGTTACTGCCCAACTTATTAAATAATGTAAATATCAGTAGACGCCTAAATAAACGTATTAATGTTAGACCCACCTAAATGATATTAGTAGTTTGAGAGGACTTTCGCTTGTTACTAATATTTGCAATAAAAATACACGTTTAAAAATCAAAAAGATGAAATAAAACTTAACGATTACTAATTATACCATGACTAAATGAATTTGTATATGCAAATATGCAACAACACCGCAATAATTTCATTGTTAAAAAATTTATAAGAAAATATAAAAACTCTAGTTTGTGGTAAAGCAATTAGAATATTTTTATTATGCCTAATAACAATTTGTCTGCATCTAATAGTTATTTACGGTGCATTCACACTCATACGTATAGCAGTTAATCTTGCATCACTTCAAAAATTAACAAACTATTTTCAAATATATTTCTTGTTATGGTAAGGCACATGTAGTTAGTCACAATAATTTTGTAAAGAAAAAATATTGTAAATATATTGAAAATACCACATTGTAAAAAATCAGTTGCAAAAAGTTTTATTTTTATCCCTTTTTGTTTTCTGTTTCGTGTTTATAGTGTAGTATCAATTTTAACTCTAGATTTCAAATGGCATTTTACAAAATTAAACTTTGAATTGCTGCAAAGGAGATTTGCGGTGCTATGGATAAGCCATTTGATTGTTTGAAAATGGTGTAAGTGATTTGATAACAAAGTTGAAGAAGCACTCCAAAAGTTATTAGTTTGGAAGTTGGCAGGATGGAATGTATCATGGAGAGATTCGACGGCTTGAAAAAATTGGCAATAATAAGCTGTATTTTAAAAAATAGTTGCTGTTTTGATAACTTATATTAAAAAATCACATTATATGCAAGTGTTAAAGAATTTTTTTATAACGTAATACAAGTGGAAGGAAAATTAATTACTCTTATAGTATTATATAAATTAGATAGAATAATTTAAAAAACTCAAAATTATATAGTGTATTACCTAAATATAAACTAATATTATTATTTAAATGAAAAAATGGGTTCGGCATTTTGTATAATTCACTAAATAGATCAGACCACAAAAACGAATGAGATCAAGAACAATGAAAAGCTAGATATAAAAAGAGAGTTCAAATACAAACAGCAGCAGTAGAAGAAGAATCTGAAATACTAATAATTGAAGTAATTGGAAACTTAAATACAAACCTGGGAAAACAGAATTTCCACATGAATCCTAAAGACCAAATGAACAAATTTGTTAAACCATTTGCAAAAGATAATATGGCAAAACATGCGTAACTACAGAGGTACTGTGCCCCATATATAAAAAATCTGGTGTGAACATCATATGACTTTCCTTATCCTATTATTTCGGTAATCTGGCAAAAATCCTAGGCTCAATTTTTTTCGAGTTCCTATTTTACCAACTTTTACTTTAAATTCATGTTTATCTCATGATAACAAATCATTTTTATTCTCATGAATTTTTTGTATCTTCAACCGTTTAGATTCGCGACCGCTTTGCGGCCGATTTTGCGACCTTGAGACCAAACGGCTCAGCCGATTTTTATCAACTGCGTCCCCTACCTACAAGTAACTTGCATACCAAATTTCAAGTCTCTCGCTCTTACGGTCCTCGAGATATCCTGTTTACTAACAGACCGACAGACAGACAGACAGACAGACAAACACAGAGAGAGAGAGAGAGAGAGAGAGAGAGAGAGAGAGACACGCACGCACGCACGCATGCAAGCATGCACGCGCGCACACACACACACACACGAACCAATGGCCCAAACCAACATTTTTGGTGTCCTGAGGCTATAATTCGTCCAGAAATGTGAAAAACTGAATAGGTCAAATTTCCACCGATTACATTACTTTCCTTATTACAGGATAAGGAAAGTAAAAAGGAGAAGGAACAAACCACTATAACTATTAACGAATTAATCTTGTAGACGTAACGACAAGGTATTAACAAAATTATTAAAAAACAAGTAATGTAAGTGGACTAACTCTATTGAAGCAAATCCTACACAATGAGTATGAACAAAACTTTTATCTTCACATGCTATGCATTCATTTCAATAAAGTCTATGATTTAATAACAAAATTATAGAAAGCTCAATTAAATTGAAAATGTTCTAAAAAATTAATTAACTACAAAACAACTTGCAGAGTGGCAATACAAGAAAGCCTGTCCAAAAAATTTGAGGTAAACAAATTGAGACAAATAGATTTTCTGTAAACAGCTTTGTTTATTCACAATAGAAAGAATAAATAAAAAACGAAATATTTAAATAAGTGGATTATTTGAAAATAACAAAGAACAATGTAGTATACGTTGATAGTATGGGATTAATAGCAAAAAGGAAAGAAACCAGAATATACAGCACAAAATATGGATTGTTAATAAATAAATAGAAAACAAAACACACGGATATGAAAACAACGCCTGGACATGAAGTAAATGAAAATGTTTGACTTTGGAAATGTAAAGCAAACTAAATAACTAGAAATAATAGTAACAAACATTGCGAAGGAAAGGTCGAACTGAACAAATAAATGGTAAAAAATAGCAAGACTATTAAAAGCAACGTATATAACTAAAAATATATGGAAGAAGAATAAGACTAACAGTTCTGTATGCATGTGCAATTTAGTAGCTCAATAAGAAAAATCCCGCAAAATATTTGGAGAAATACAAACAGATGAATAATACTGGAGAAGAAAAAAAGCCAGAAAATTTAAAAAACATACAATAATCCAAATTTTTAGCACGCAGTCGAAGTACAAAGATTGCAATGGGTGGAAAATATCATAAGGCTGTCACAAAAGAAAGAGTAAAACAAAAAACGAAGAAAAAGATTAAAATTTCGCTACCAGCAATAAAAAAATTCGGGGCAATTAGATATGAACAGGTGACGATAGAAGACAAAAGAAAAAATAAAGTAGAAAAAAATTATAAAAACTTTGGAAACTATAAATCTACACAATCTAACAATATAAAACAATTCACTAGTCAGCTTTCGTTCATGATAACCACTTTGCCGTTATTAGGTCGCAAATTTAATGATTTTTATAATTAAGTTTTTAAAATACATTAATACCAAACTCTTATTGTGAATATCTTTTGAAATCTAATGTTTGCTCTTCTTTGCTATAATGGTAAGATACACTGTCGTCCTAGAAAATAAAATTTTTATTTTGAACAAGCCTTTCCTACTAGGCAACATGTCATTGTGGAATACTTAAAAGTGTCATTTGCTATTTTTTCGCATCTTTATTCCAAATATAGTCGATCAACTAATGATAGCAATTGGATGTTTAATTGCAATGAAAACATATATTAGTGAACATTTTCTTCTATGAAACCTTTAACAAACCATTCGTGGTTAAATTGCGTTTTTAGCCAATTTTGTATGTTGCTATGCCTTTTCTTCTCACAGACAATTGGGCCTTTTTAATTAACAAGTATCACTGGATGTGTCTATACTAATATTAGAATGATTGCGCCATGATCTCATCAATTAAATAGAATCAAGACTTCTATTATACATACTTACTTTCATAGAATAGAATCATCTCTAACTGATGTCTTTAGTTGCCCACTGCGCGGTTTATCAGCAACTTTTTAGAAAAGGAATGGGCGAAATAATAATAACTACCAAATAATTAAAGACAATTGGAATAAAAAAACTAAAAATATGGTTACACAAGATTGACACAAGATTTTTTTATATTCCTGAATAAACTACCTTCAAATTGTATAAAAACAAATTTTAAAGTCGCAAAAAATTATATTAAAACAAACACAAAGTTTTATATGTTCTAAAAAAAGGTACCTTTCAGGTTATTCTCTAAATATCAATTGAACTATGAAGTAGTTTGATGCTAATGCGATAATTCAACAAAACTATCACTTAATTCAGTATTATAAAAAAATCTGGTGTGAACATCACACGACTTTTCTTATCCTATTATTATATATTATAGCGGGTCCATCGTCTCGGCCCTACGCTGCTCTCGTCTCCGAACTTGTTATTTTAAGAAAGGACGAGGCGCGAGTCCAACACTCGAAAGCTGATTAAAATAAACAGTACAAGACAATAATTGACTCGTACTTACAATTTTGCTACGTCACTGAAGGTAACCGTGCGACCTCGGCCGCACGGCCTTCCCCATTATCGCCTGCGTGCTCCCTCCTAGTGGCCAAGCGCCCCCGTTCTCCCGCAGTCGGTCAAGAAGCTCTCCGAGCGCGCTGTGATTCGTCCGTTTAATTAATTTTTAATCGGCTATAACTTATTTATTTGAATTCGGATCAAAAAATTTCATTGTAATTTTTTGTTCGTCTCGGTCTGACCTATCCGGTAATATAAATTTCCCGAAACATTTTATGAACACCCGGTATATTAAAAATAGTGAGCTTCAATTTTTTTCGGGTTCCTATTTTAACAACTTTTATTTTAAATGCATGTTTATCTCATGATAACAAATCATTTTTATTCTTATGAATTTTTTGTATCTTCAACCGTTTAGATTCGCGACCGATTTTGCGACCTTGTGACCAAACGACTTGGCCGATTTTTACCAAAAGCTTCGCACTGCGTCCCCTACCTACAAGTAACGTGCATACCAAATTTCAAGTCTCTAGCTCTTACGGTTCTCTAGATATCCTGTTTACTGACAGACCGACAGACACACACACACGAACCAATGGATCAAACCAACTTTTTTGGTGTCCTGAGGCTATAATTCGCCCAGAAATGTGAAAAACTGGGTAGGTCAAATTTCCGCCTATTACATTACTTTCCTTATTATAGGATAAGGAAAGCAAAAACAAAAGCATTTTCAAAACACTAAAATTTAAAAACTAATAATGTGCAAGGGTCTAAAGCAGCTGATATTACTTTACATGGTATATAGTATGTCATAATTCGGATAAAACTTGTTTATTTAATGAAATACGCCAAGCCTAAACTAGACGAAAAAAAGAAAAAATAAAAAAAACTGTAGAAAACAAACATTCCATTTGTTTGTGATGAAAACTATTATCAAGAAATTTAAACTTAAACATTATATTAGCTATGAGCATCAGAATAATTTAATTACAGTTCTGCAGTTAGCTGATTACCTTCATTAACTTGATCAAAATTTTTCGCTTTTTATTGTCAAATATAGGTTACATTGTTCTTTTTACTAATAATCTCTGAATGGAAAAAAAATTCTGGTCTATAACCGGACTTTGGTATTCTCAGAGATTTCCTTGTTGATGTATCTACTTACTGAATTTTCTGAGCTCTATTGATAGATATACTTAAACGCTAGTCTTAACGTAAATATATGACTACCTAGAAGACAACGCATTTTCGGACATATATTTGAAATAATTTAAAAACGCATTCAAGAAGCATAATAAAAGTGATGTGAAATACTTAGCATAAGCAACGTAAACAATTTTGATACTTTTAATTAAATAATAATTATACAATTCAGTTTAATTCAACGCTATTGTATGTAAAAGCAGTCTTTTTGGACTTGCAGAACATTTTATTTTACATATGATGCATTTGTTAGTTCCATTGGAAAACTGTACTCTAAAATTTTCTTATCTGGCACATTCTGTTTCCATTTTAGTTCATCCTTTTATTACTGTAATTAATACTACTCTCTTTGTATTTGCCAGTGCAATAGTTGTCAGCACATTAAAGGCACTGTAACTAATATTGCCGCAACAAGAATAAACGGCAACGTCGTTGTAACTAGACAGTGATGGAAATTCGGTGACTGCGGCATTATTTTGTCTCGTATAAGTCAGCGATTCTCAACCTGAAGAACGCGTACTTCTAGCGATACGTATCAGTTTTTCTGGAATACGCAGGCTGCCAATGCTGCCAATAATCAGGTATGTCGAAAAATAAGAATAGCATATCACACTTTTTGTCTACGAATTGATTATTATGTGTGTTCATTTTCCTGTATGTTAATTGCGTAATTTAGTTGTATCAATTTTGGCATTTTTGAATGTTTGTTAAATATATTATATAGTAGTTTAATTATTGTAACACGCCGAGACGAGATCGCTCCCACCCCAAACGTTGGGGGATGGTCATATAAACTATCGCCACTGGAACAGAATCAGATCTGACCAACAAACCCCAACAAGACGGTTGTCTTGTGTATAAAAATTCATAACTTGTAACTTGCTGTAAAACGTTTGTTAACGTGGGTGTGCAAAGGTGTAAATAAATAGCGTTAATTTGCAACCAACCGAATTATTTTAAATAGTCCGTCAAGCGACGACAACAGAATAAAACAATGTACATAAAGAATCTCATTCTGTGAATCTGGAGAGAAAAGTGCTCAAATCAAATTTTATGCTCTTTAAAAATATCTTAACGAATACAAGATACATGTGAACTAAAGCACATTGCGAAATATATACACGGCAGTCAAGTTTAAGAAAACCTGTTGCTCTGCTATCCGCTCTCAGCACACTTAAGAGCTGTTAATACAATTATACATCTTGGTTTTGATTTATTATTGTTCTGTTTGATGTAAAAGTATTTTAATGCTATCAATTGTTGTTTTAAAGAAAATAAATATTACTAAGTTTAACTGTTGTATGCACTGATTAAGTTAGATTAATATTATATTGTCATTCGAGTATCAAAGGTGCTCCTAATGTGACTTAAAATCGCCACCAATTCTTGGCAAAGCTACCACATTAGCAAATTTTATAATACCGAAATATATGGAAGCTTTTTAAAGCACATTGTAAAAAAAATTAATAGCTTTTATATCACTGCGCTCTTTTATTATAGAAATGTGATGTTTTTCCTAGACAAAGTTCTTACTCAACTGTTATGTGTTAACACATAATCTTGTTGGAGGTTATCCTTTTCAACTGTCTTTAAAGTTACGTGATTCTAATTGGCTTTAGAGTCAACAACAGTCCTATTCACCGCTTGGGAGTCTGGGATGAACTACATTCATTTCATTTCTGGTAACACAATCTGTTACTCAATTAGCAGTAACAACTTCATGTACGTTCTATCACTTGATATTGGGAGTAAATTCTACAAATTACTATGTTCGTTCTAAAAAAAACCCAGTCCAAATATTTTCTCGACTTATGAACAACTAAATCTCTGCTTAGAAAAAATAAATGCTACTAATACCTTCAACCTTCCTTATGTGAAGGCGACAAGACCAAGAAATCAGCTGAAATATCACCCATCTTTCCCTAGCCAAGTGTAACACAATAAACAATGTTAAAGCTTTCCCTAATACAAATTTTTTAATTTAGTTTAATTTTTAAACATTGGAAATTACTCTAGCAAGCAACTTTCTAAGCTACTGTTATACTAGCAAGATATTACTATAGAAGTCAAACATTACTTGGTAAACAAAATAAGATTTTACACGTAAGAAAATTCTAACAAATACCTTACTAAGTGGTTACAAAGAACGTCTCTCCTTTCTTACTAAGAAAGAACTCGCAGCTTACAATTTATCATTAATATGAATTACGAAAGCAAGTGAAATATTTAACATAGAGCTGTACAAAGTTAATAGTAATGTGACAATGAATAAGATGCAAAGATAATGACTTTATTGTGATAAGCCGCGGCAAAAACCCCCAGTGTATATCAATTGAGATGAAATCAAACTGCTAACTATAAAAAATGCAAATATTTTTTAGGGACAAAAATACCAAGCCAGGACAAAATTAACACAGTAATAACAAAAATTAAACCAGTGTCTATTATCATTACAAAAAACTTTCTACCATTTAAAAACACATTCCTGAACATCCGAAACCTCACTCCCATTATTGTTTCTCTTAAACCAAATCAAACTTGTTCAATGAGTAAAACAATTCTTATTATCATATCTCCTGTCTTTTTTTATTGGATTATAGAATCAAAACTACAGCTCAATTAAAAATTATGAATTGGAATACCAATGGCATATAAATACAGCTAACGCTACTTAAATTGTTTCCTGTGAGATATTTTAGTGATTAGCATGTTTTTCAGAAACGCACTTAAGACATTCGAAAAAACTTGGAACTAAAATCACAATTTATAGGGGCAGTGCCGTTAACATAATCTGTGTTTTAGACAACTCAACAAACGATTTCTAGAACAAGACCTCACATTAATATATATAATACAAGCAAACACTCGCTTCTTGTTGGAGAAGAGGTTGCGAACTTGATATATTAGACATTGTTGCTCAAAAGAACTTTAATAAATGGTTACTTTTAACAAGTGCTTTCTAAACTAGACTTTACTTATAACCAGATTGTTTATAATAACACCATCAATATTCAGATTAATTAATGAGTTAGTCAACTAGGATTGTTTTTATATAACGTTCAACCAGCAACTTAAGTATCCAAGTCGTGTTTAGACTTCAAACCAAATTGATAAAACAATTTTTTAGACAAAGAAACCCACATATGATGGTGTTGAAATAGCCACCATAGTAAAAAATAGACAAAATGGTTTCGTCAATTCATCACTTAAACATATACTGAATTTAGTTAAGCAAGTAAATATCCCGAGAAGAGAGTGACAGAAAATCAGAAACCCTACAATAAAAAATTGTAAATAATTTCTCCCCTCATCAAAAAAAAACTCAATGTCTATCCAATAGGCTCGTATCAAACACACATTGGCAGCAGTTAAACCAAAAAAGTTAGATTTATAGAAAACAATATTACGGTTGCTCGAACTATAAGGTTCTTTTGGCAGCTATTTGTGAATAAATGTTAGAACTGAAAAAGGAACAGGTTTTTAGTAATATCTATTATCACATTAGCCGTCGGATATAATGTTATTATTTTACCTTATTCTACATAAAAACCTTTTGAGGTCTACATACACACATAATCCTGAGTCTTTTTAGCGTAAGGCTTGGTGTCGGTTGGTTTTCACTCTTTATTGGTTGAAATTTTTAGGCACTACTTTTTCCATTCTTTTCTATCTTGGGCTTTTTGTCTCGTATTAGATTCTAACCCTCTCTGTCGCACTGCCTTTTTCACCCCTTTCGTTCATGTCCTCCTCGGTTTTTCCGCTCTGTTATTTCCTCCTAGTCCACCAATCGATCTTCACCCATTCTATACACGTGCCCTAACCATCCTAATTATCTTTCTTGTATCACTTCTTTCACTGCCTTTGCACCTAAGTGTTCTCTATACGTTATGTTCCTAATCCTAACTTCTATTTTTTTCTAAAACCTCATTTTTTGTGCTCGTCAGTCTACTTTGTTGTTTATCTGAAATCATCCACGATTTACTTCAGTGAACTGGAGCCGGGTACACTACAGAAGAGTGGTTTTTATAACGTTGAAAGCTCTTGCTACTACGGTTGCACGCTCATTTATTTCATCGTCTATCCCATTGTTACTAATGTATGTCCTTAGGTATTTCAATTTGTTCACTTGCGCTTTTTGTTTTCCTTCTATTGAAATGTTGTACCTTCTTTCTTTTCTTGCTGCTACCGTCGATTTTGTTTTTTCTGTATTAATTTTGATATTCAAACTATCCTGTAGTTCTTTCTCTGTTCCTGCTAAAATAACCATGTCATCTGCATATAGTAATTCGAACATTTGCACCTTTTCCAATCTCCACCTCTATATACGCTATATTTCATTACCTCCTTCTTATTCTCTTTAAGTACTTCGTCCATAAATAATGTGAATAATAACGGGCTTAGTATACAACCCTATTTAAAGCCTCCCGTTGTTTTAAACTAATATGATTCCTCGTTTCTAGTTCTCACTACATTTGTTGTCTTTTATTTTTATGTCTCTCTTTATTAAGTAATGGTCGCTACCAATTTCCGGTCGTATTTTTACGACTACATCTTTTATTCGGCTCATGTCTTCTGTTCTTACTAGGAAGATTTCTCTTGTCTTAAATGAACTTCTTCTTCTTCCTTCGCTGTGTTCTCATTTGGTCCGTATGTCACTATTATTGTCCATGCTGTTGCCTCTATTTTTATGCTTGAAGTATTAACATCCGTGCGTTTACCCATTTTTCCTTAACTATATTTTCTATTTTTTCAATCTTACTATCAGACCCTTGTTCTTTTTATTTGTTCGATTCCCGAGCAGAAAAACCAGTATCTTCTGTTGTTCTTATTAAACCCTGACTTTTTTTCGTTTCCGTTATACCTAATTATTCTAATTGTTACTTTTTCTGCTAACTCGTCCTTTATGTTATACCTTTTACGTTCCATGTGCCCATTTTTACTACTCTATTCTTACTTTTTTTGCTTGATGACGTATTTGCGCTTTTCCTTGTCCTTTTCCTTTCCTGTACTCAGCTTTTAGTATTTTACCTAATTTTCTTTCCTTTTTTTGTTATTGTCGTCCATGTCCTTTGCTAGTCTTCGAAGTCTAATACTTTATAAAATCCACACTATAATTCACTTAAACGATCTACGCAATTTGAGCACGTAATTGATTAAACTAATATATTGTAATGGCCAGTATTTTTAAATTTTTTTTTAGTACGGACATTTAAATAGATTGGTAGTGTTCCTTTTTATATGTTTTACTAACACATCTATTGTTGTTTTACTTGTGATCTTCAGATAATTTTAACTAATTTTGCTTTATATTTGATCTTGTGTTTTATATTGCGTTGTATACATTTATTACTACTATTACTATCAAATAGACATTTTACATATTATTTCCACTTATTTATTCCTTTTCACAAGATTCGTATCAGTTATACACGAGCGAATACATTATTACATCACGTATAGTTTATAGTACGCAGTATAACCTACACCAGTATTTATAAAATACAATTATAAGTTATATTACCAAACTTTTTTACATTGTAACTATAGATGTGTCAGTTAAAAATTTGCACAAGATCAACGTCGATTAAATTTTCTAAAAGTTGGATGGACGTTGAATAACTGCAAGTAATGTCAAGCTTATTATGATAAGTGCAAAAAAGTCTGTATTCAGAGATAAAACCATGATACATCCCTCACTGCGCAAGATACTTTAAATTGGAACTTTAGCATGGTTTTACCCGGGTTACTTTAGTACAGCCCCAGAGCTGCACTCCATAGGTTCAGATCGGTTTTGGCATTGTTTTGTAAAGCAGTAGCTTGCTTCTTAAGGATAACTTGTATCTTCTCTCGATAAATTAAAAAGTCAAATATTTAAGTTCAATTACTAACGTTGGTTAAGATACAAATATTTAATTTTGGTTTTAATAGGTACCAGTAAAAAATTATTTATAAAAACAAAGGACAAACATTAAATCGTGTAGAAAACGTCACTTAAATTGACTTAATTTGGTTGATTTTAATGGGCCACTTACCAGGCATTTACAAGATTAAAGTGGCGATGGAAATTTACAGGTGCTATGGTAGGTTTGTCATGAGTTGATAAGATTGCAGTGTTGTCTACAAAGGTCGTGATGACACTGTTTTCGGTTTCTCATAAATTAAGAATGTAGATAAGGTAAAGAAGAAGGCGAACTGCCTTGCAGAACGCCAGGTGGGATAGGTATAATAGTTTGATATTTTTTTATTATATTTTAATGAAAAATATCTGTTGGTTAAGTAAGACTTATAGAATAGGTAATAAAGGTTTGGTAAAAAAGTGTTAAACTTATGTAGTGGTCTAGTATATCAAGGAACAAGACTGTAATTTTTTTCTTTTAGGCTTTGTGCTTCGTTACTATTCTGTTTATTTCTTGTGACGTGGAATGGTGGTTTGTAAACCAAAATTAAAAATCGGACAGGTATATGGATGTTTTTCTAGCTCTTCACCAAGTAAGGGCAAAAGATTAATGACAGTGATCAACACTAATTTTATTGTTAATAATATTTGAGCGATTTTTAGGTAATTTTGTGGTGCTGATCACGAATATGAAGTCCATTTTGCTAGATTGGCTCTATTGTTGGAAATAATTAGCTAATTATAATTAAAAGCTTAAAAATTCAAAACTAATAGAGCCCGTAATGATATCCGTAAACAATTTTTACTAAAAATAACGTTTTCGAAAAATATAAACGCAAAATCAATAAAATCCTTAACAATGTTTTATTTAGTATAACAAAAAAATACAGTAGTCTAATTTGGAAAATATTCCAAATTCGTTTAAAAATACTCAGCAACAAAAATTTTTAAATTTTGTTGGGGGTGTTGTTGTTTGATACAAAATTACTTGTTCTGATGATTTTTTGGGTTTGGGAATCAATATTAAGTGATCTTTAGAATTCGTTTACATCGATCAAGTGATCAGCAAAGGTATAGATATTTTTCTGCATTTTACCCAAGTATAGGAGGGTTAATAATTAGAAGTTTTTGTTGCTATCCTGATTAGATTTGTTGAAATAGCAATTAAAATTGGCTAAACATTATTTATTATTACAAATTTGTTGTCACTTTACTCTAGGTTGTCAATTAGTAGTCGGAAAATGTGCTGTAGGTGGTTAGTATGCACAATTAGTTTGGCAAGGAAAGGTTTTTCAGGCTAGTTTTCGAATAAGTTACAAGGTACTATATGGGATCAAGTAAGTCGGGAATCTTGTCAGAGTCGGAAAGAAAGTATGTAGACTCGTGAGTAGAGCAGTAATTGTAATTATATAATAGAAGTGTCCGAAGTAAGCGTCTGCGTTTAGTGATTACGATTTTGGAACCTCAAAGGAGTGTTTGGAATTCTAGTCGACAAACCTATTGAAAGAATGAAATAATTTATTATAGATAGATAAGGCTACAAAGGGCAAAAAATTGCAAGATCTTTAATATTTGTAACTTACATTGTTGTAGTTTTTAAGGGATTTAATTAATAAAAAGAAATAGAGGTTTTGTTGATGACTGCGGTTCCTACATACGCTGTGCTATTTAAATGGTTTGTGGCATAGATGGAGTAGTTTGAAGTACGAAAATAGTTAATTCCGTAAAATGTTGTTCAAATGCTACCACTATGTCAATTTTATGTAAATTGATAACAGCGAGTAATTCTTTTTATGGTTTGTAAGACCACTTGCGTCCATTCTAATAACATTCTTATTTATTAGTTGTACAAACATGTTTTAAAAATTACTGAGAAAAGTAGTTAGATTTTCTATGTTGGCCTGTTTATCATCAGCGTTACTTGTAAAAATGTAGGGCTGAAGGGCTTCAACATAATTTAAATTGTGTTTGTGAATTCATACTATCGCTAGGAGGAAAAATAATAGTTGGTACATATGCTAAGTTATTGGGTTGTTTTGGTCGCTTAAAAACTTTAGTTCTGGCATTTATCGGTCTCTCATAGACACAACCTTCCTTGTAATTCACGGAATAATTTTTCTCACATAGGGCGCATTTAGTTGGAGCAGTTTTGGGTTTTGTATAAGTTGCTGTATTACTTTGATTTCCACGTTTGACAGACATTATTATCTGGTATAATAGGTGACATCAATTGCATTGTATGTATGACATCTGCCTGTTTATGCGATAGTAAATAGGATTTCACATTTCTTGCGTCGATAGCTGAATTGATATAAAAACAGACCTGAATTGTATAAAAACATAATCTGAAATGATGAGGTTTTATTCTATGCCGCCGGTTTCGTCAATCGTCTTAACCAGCAGTACTCGGCGTCACATAATAGTAGTGACAGTTGAGATAATGAAAATTCCACTAAGAGCAGCAGTATGGCGGCAACACGACTCATCAGTCTATATTTTGTGCGTGACACCATAAATACAGACATTTACATCAAATGCTTGAAAAATTACTTTAGAAATAAAATTCCATGTCTCAGTCTATAATTTTTACCTATAAGGCTACGTAAAAGAAAAAGTGTACCAACCACAGCCTTGCACATTGGAGGGCTTAGAAGCACAGGTTCAAAAGGTTCTTAGCAATATCTCAAACGACTTCCTTCAAAAGATTGTTTATTTCATCCTCTACAATTTGCAAAAACTGATTGAAATTTAAAGATTTTCTTTCATATTCGTATTTAGTAAACTACATGTAAAATTTGTTTCAATAAATTTATAATAAATATATGGATTTTATTATCAACTTATAATAGCTGTTTACATTTCACCCACCCTGTATAACCGTTTCATTCAAATGGCTAATAATTTTGAAGTATATATTCGATGTGTTAACTGAAAAAAGTAGAGATTGATTGTGAACTGATGTTTAAGGTATACGTAATTCTGTTTTACCACCAGGACTGGTTCAAAAAATACTCAAGTTGTATTTATTAAAAAAATACCCTAATGACAAAACAGTTTGTTCCAATCTTAATTAAAATGTGATTAGGCATAATACAAATTCGATGTGTTACATAGAATTAAAATGTTGCAAATGTAGCACAATTGCAACTATAATAGAAATTTTGGTCAGTTAACGCAAAACGAACTTGAAAATGTTTGAATAAAAAATAACGAGATAAAAACAAAGTTGGACAAAAACTGAATGGTTATATTAAAGCTTGCTACGTGTAACCATAGAACTAAATCCTAATGCGACAATATAAGAAGTGTCCGAGCAAAGGTTGGAACGGTGACTAAATTGCGTACATAGTTTCCTCAGTTAAGCGATGTAACTGGACAGCAATATGTTTATCTTACCTTAGTCATTGGAATAAAGAACCATTTTTGCATAGAATGGTATTTGAAATAAAAAGGGGAATCTTAAATGACTTTGTCACTAGATAAATGTGAAAAGAACACATTAGTAATATTTTCTCTTCTTCTTCAGCAGCCTGTATCCATCCACTCCTAGATATGGTCCTCGCTCAGTTTCTTCCAGTTTTATCTCCTTCGCTTTTTGAAAACAGTCTTTACCTGCTGGCTTCTTTATATTATCCGGACATTTTTTTGTGGTCTTCCTACGCTTCCTTTGGATATTCTCAGGCATCAGTGTGCGATCTTGTGTGACCAACTTGCTGGATCTTGTCTCGAGACGTGTCCAACCCAGTACCATGTCAATTGCGACACGCGTTGTATAATATCCGAAACTTTTGTAATATCAAAGCAAAATTTTCATCCCCAAAAGTCTAGTTGCATATATAGGGGGATATAAAGAATATAATTTATAACGATAAATGCTAATCAAACAATTGTCCAGGAACAGTAAGAATTACTGCAGTTGGCAGTGGAAGGAAAGTGTCTATCTGTTCGATAAACATGGCGTGTTGCTTCATTACTACACTGTCAGAGCACTTGTTATGCAAATGCTATAAAAATAGTGCCTTAAATTACCATCTGTTTTGAAACTACGAACTGCTCTAGAAATGCTTAATTTCGAAACCCAAAAGCTTTTTTCATGCAAAATGAAGAAAATTATAATACTGAATAAATTTACAAAAGACATTTTATTATTTATTTTTGGTAGTAAAGCTTTCATTATTTATAAAATGACCTGAGAAAAATAACAAATTGTAAGTAATACAAATTACTTTATTTTTAATTTTAGCTCTACGAGTTATCACTTTTTGATAAGAAATGTATTATAATGTATATATTATTAAATATTTATTTCTATGAAATTTGTGCTCACATACATTTTGTTTATTTCCAAAAGTAACTAGAGATTATTTTTACTATAATAAAAAAAGCTTGAGCGAATGTCGATATTAAATAATCCCGCGTATTAGTTTCAGCTACGCATTTCAGCATTGACAACGTCTAGTTCGTATTTTTGCAATGCCGACATTTACTATCCAAAAACAATTTGTAGTAATGGATCCATTCCGTGGCCATTACAGTTAGTATTTTACCGAAAAGAATGTTATTGTACAATTCCATTTGCCCAGTAAATTTTGCACAAAGCACAAATTAAAAGCACAACTGCTCATAATAAAAGCCGCAATACCATCACACCGCCCGTCATTACAGCCGGCGTCGACAATACGGCGGCATTTTTAATTGAAATTATACAACCGCGCTGCGCTTTAATTAAGAAGTGAGAAAGAGCGGCTGGCGAATTGTGTTTGATTATTGCCCTCATCTCGGATAACTAACTGGGTGGTATAACAAGGGACGCGCCCTTACTTAATCACACGCTTGCAACGAAACCGAAACGTTACCCACGCAGTTATTTTATAAAAATGGTTGTAGTACGATGTTCAGAAAATCCATTCTGCCTTTGTAGCTCGTTTGTAATCCCTGTACCCTTGTTACAGCCTTTTAAAATGGAGATTCGTTCGATGCAAATTTGTGCCCTGCATTTTAATTGGCTTATGACACTCGTTTACGGCTCTCATATTTTTTTACAGCCCTTTTGTGCTGAAACATACGCAACTTATTCTGAAAAACAACAATCTAGCAGATGCTTGCCTGTTTGGCATATTAAGCAATATAAAAAGGAGTCTAGAGGAGTTTCAAACGCGTCGCAAGTAGAAGCTCGCCCCGCAAATTAATTAAGACGACGAAAATAATTTTAAAAACGTTTAGACAGATGATGGAGGCTAGAAATTTCTTGGTAATTGTAAAGTGCCAAAAATAGATATGCTAAAAAAGAATGACCATTTTCTTAACTTAATCACTAACAACATCTAAAAAACGTTTTAATAAAAAAACTAAAACAAAATTTAAGTAAACTGCATTTCTAAATTTAATAAATAATTAAACCAATTGACCTTTTAAACATTTTAACAAAACACGGTTTTCAAAAATAGTAATGATGCATTTTAATATCAATAATAAAGAGGTTACAGCACGATTGTTTTTGCACCCTACTTTATATTTCTTTTGGTAATTCCAATCTCTCTTTTCCAATTTCCGTTTTCTTTTGAACAGGGTTTATTGTCAGATCAACAATGAAATTGTTATACATAATATATAACACAACGTTGTAAATAACTGTAAATGATACGACAAGGCTGTTTGTAACGTATTGTTGGTAATATAGTTAATGTTTAATCATTATGCTCTTCTGTGGCAACGATTTCTTGAGGTAGTATTCGTTTTAGCCTAGTTTGGCTTGCACAGGTTGTAGTAATTTACCTCGTTTTGACCCAGGTTTTGTAGAAACTTTTTAGCACTTTCCCGGATTTAGTCACGCACATATGATATCTTTAGATCATAGTGTAGTTTGTTATTGCGAATAAACTAAGGCGCGTTTACTACGATTCGTAAGATTTCATTTTAAAATATTTGTACTTTGTTGATGATTGTCTTCGACGTAGTGCACCAATCCTGACAGGTGTTTAAGATTATGAAGCACAGTATAGATTGGTATATATTTGCCATCAATTTCAATGTTGGATGTAGTAGTTATTTTCCTCATTGTGAAGATTTTCCTTAGACATTTAGTGGGATTAGCTTGAATATGCCTGGTTTTAAGCCATTTGTTAATTATATTCGTGGCGTGTTGTAGTAGTTGCGCTGCTTTTTGTAAGTCCGCATTTTGCGTGATAATCACCATGTCATCCTCAAACGTGACTGTAGTAGCTGTGATTGCTGGTACATCTGATTTATAAATATTGAAGGTCCAAGAATGCTTTCTTGGAAGACTTAAAACTGTATTTCTTTGATGTCGGGTATGTACGAGTTGACCTTAATGGCAAAGGTTTTGTTTTCCAAGAACGAGAAAATTGTTGCTTGCAGGTAATTTGATATATTAATGTCAATTTTTTTATCTTTCGACTCTTGTCGAAGGTCCGTGCAAAGTCCATAAAGCATATTGTAATATAGCATTTATTTTCAAATCCCTTTCTAACTGTTTCGCTAATTATCTAAAGCTGGTGACGGGCTAAATGCCCCTTTTTAAAATCAAATTGAAATGATAGTAATATATTTGGGTTTCTACAAGTTTTGATAATTAAACATAAATAACTTTTCCAGAATTTTAGATAGGAATGTGAGGAAGCTTATTGATCAGTAATATTTAATATCTTGTCAGTCTTTTCCTGGTTTTGCAAACATGAGTGTGTGAGCATGTTTTTAGCTTCATGGAGAGTAGTCAATGCGAAGGCACGCGTTAAATATTAATGCTAGGTATGCTAAATTTTTTGGTTAGATGTTGCAGGATAATTTTATTTATAAGGTCATAACCTGTGGAAACTTCCATTTGGACAGGTCATATATGATTTGGCTTATTTTACATAGTGATACATGGTTGATGTTTTTTGGTGATAATTGGGTGATTGTGCTCGATATAGTTTAATAGATAAAGTGCATGCTTAGTGCCACACATATGTGTTCGAGGTGATCGTGTAAAAGTGTAAAGATTATGAGTTCTATTTCATATGGTTGGTAATTCTTTATGTTGTTTTAGAATCCTTCTGGTGGTTTTCCACATACCAGGATCACCTGGGCCGATATGAGCAATAAACTTTCAGTAAGACTCAATTCTGAGTTCATCAAGCTCTTTGCTAAGACGATGGGTGAGGTTGTTTAAAAGTCTTTTTACTTCAGGGTGTTTGGTTCTCTGCTATAGTCACGTAGTTTGACTTTTTGTCTTAATCAGTCTTAACATAGAGCTAGATAAGTAATTATAGTTAGAGAGTATAATGTTTTGAGGAGTTGAGACAGGCGTTTTGATAGCGTCTGTAATTGTCATGGTAATGCTAGAAACGGCAGTATCTAGATCTTTAGGGCGTTCACATTGAAACGGTTTTTATATGTTGGGGTTTAATCTCTTAGAATGTGTTTCAATCAATTCGCCCATTGCTAAGTCTTTGAGGAGGTTGTTTAATTTCTAGCGTGCCTAGGAAGGATACTAACATAAGTACATAGCCAAAGTTTAGTTCCATTATTACATCTTGATTTATCTGTTTTGGGAAATTGTTTTGAAGTACAATATCTAGTATGTCAAGCTGGTGGTCTTCCCAATATGGATAGCACGTATATTTGTTAGTAGGGATAATTTGAAAGGCATAAGCAGTTAAATATTGTTCGAGTTTTGTGTCTTCAGGGTTATGGGCTCGACAGCCCCACATTACATTTACTAATATTTGGTCAGTTGTATGGAATAAGGTTTTTTGTTTAGTTGCCTTTATGCGCTAAATATGGTAAGATAGTTTAGGTCATATAGTTTCACTTTAATTTCAATGGCTTCTAAAATAATATTTAGTATATCGGGAATACTTGCATGTTTTAATTTATCCTTAATAATAATAGTTACCCCTTCTGAAGCTATTCTGCCATTTTTTTCTTTTCGATATACTCTGTATCCTGGTATTTTAACGTTGTCACAGTATTGCAGGTGTATTTTGATAATCAAGATTGTACTTGGCTAAAAAAGCAACAAATGCGGATTGTTGATTTAAAATACCATTAGAATTCCAATTTAAGATTGTTAATTTTTCAACTAGTCTTCTGATATTAAGATCCAATTAGTAATACAGATAACAGAGTTGTGGTAAGGAACGTTTTAGTAGACGAAAAAAAGTATGTTACGAGGTCTGTAATAATTTTAGTAATATGTGAGAACTAAGAAGATTCGGCTGGTTGAGTTTCAGCTGAGATTGAGGAGATAGTGTTAACGTGTGAGTTATTTGTTAGTTTACTGGCGTATGTTTGCAATAGGTTAACGCGAGGACTATTCGCTATTTTCCTATTGACTGTACAGTCTTGTTCATACCTATATGGAACTTTTTTTAAATTAAGTTTAAATATTTGAATACCCACTCCTAAGTTTTTAAATGTTCTGCATACTATTTTTTGTAGTATCTAGCATCGCGGATGAGTGCTCTTTATTTATATCATTAATATATTAAGTACCATTGCTACAATATTTTCTACCTGCTAGCTTCTCAGTTTTCTTAAAATTTATAGTTTCTCTAGTACTTGAAAAACTTTTTTTCAATTAATTTATCGAATACCTGCTTGTAGTCGATAAACATCATGTGTAGTTCCATATCGTATTAGTAGCATTTTTACAGTAAATGGAACATAATATGCAAAATATCTATTGTAGACCTCCCTGTCCCAAGTACTATTTGAAAATCACCAATTTCTTTCTCCGCATTTTTTGTAAGTTTTCTCTGTAGTATTGAGGCAAACAATTTATAGGTTGCATTTAGCAATAACTTGATAAAAGTGTCCGATAAAATCCCTACAACTAAAAAAAGCATTCCCAAAACGGCGATAACCAAGTTATTTGAATTGTCTGAGTTCCTCGGTTTATGAAATTCAGACTTTACACCACAACTCAAACATTTTAGAAATCCATCGATGGGGTATGTACTTCAAAACTTGCTTTTCTACGATACTTATATTGATGAGATCTTAGTAGTATTGTTCTTACTATAATAACGTCTAAAACACTTAGAAACTGTTTTTAAAAACCTACAGGAGTACAACATAATAATAAACACGGCCAAATCGTGTTTCTGAACATTATTAGTTAAGTGTCTATGTCATCAATTCAACTCTAACGACACTCAACCTCTACTAAATAATTTTAAAAAGCACGCGCAAGTTTGCAACCAAAAGCAACAAATTAGGGCAATTCTGGTATGTGGAGATTTATGCTCAAGGCAACGGCAAAGAAAAATCCTCATTTAATTTTTCAAGAAATTAAGTATTAAGAAAAAATAAAAGAACTGCTTTCGTAAAGATTTTGCCTTAGCATATCCAGAAGTTACAATCAGTCCATGGTGCCAGACATGAATTGATGGTAACTTTTGGACATACTAAGGCAAAATCTTTACAAAACAATTCTTTTATGAACAGGACAGTGGGATGCTTAACAAGATTCGGAAGATATGCTCACGTTCTAAACCGACAAGTGGGATTCCCGTAATTTCAATTATTGACAAAAAAATACTGTGGCAACTAGTACCACATTAATATATAATTTTATTCTAAATATTTAGATATTCGTTCATACAATCCTAGTCAGCCGTGCCCCAAGTCATTGGAAATTTGGTTGTTGTTTTAAGATAATAGACAAGGACGTCGCCTGATAATCTCCAATTAACATCTATTTTTCTTTAACTGCTACTCCGTTCAAATTACATCTTTTCCTATTTTTTTCTTATCTCGTAAAACCCACATAATATCCCAAGACATATAGGCCAAAGAGGATCTTAAAATCAGCCATACGTTTATCTGCAGTTCTAATGGTTCATACGCATTAAACGGTGAAGACTATAAGTATCAAGTCCTTTAAATAAAAAATATCTGGAAAGGAGGCTGAAACTACAAATTTTATGGTCAAAATAAATGATTGAATGAAATAGTTAACCTAAAGATTAAAAATGCCTTTTACGAGTTTACTAATGTGCATAAAAATAAAAATTACAGACTATGTTCTAAATTGTGTACTAAAAATATAATAGTCCTAAGAATAATTAGAAGTGTAAACATTTTTAGCAAACACACTTATCATTTCAGCGTATTACTAAAATTGATTGTCAAAATAATTAATAAAACTTTTCTTACCATGAATTGTCCAAGTAGTCATATCAAATTATTAACGTACCTGAAAAAAAAAGAATAAATTAGTTCATTAAAATTAGTATCGTGCTAAAATATTATACTAGATGGAAGTAAAAGATAATAAATTAGTTACAAAAATTGTAAGATGCAAAATGAATTTAAGTAGCTAAATATGTAGTGTCAATTTTCTCATGTTTACTGGATTATTGAGTAATGGATTCTATCGCAACGAAAATTAAACGAACAAACTCTACTTAAACCTACAAATTAAAATAACACTATTAATCAAACTAAAATAAAATACAAGCTTTAAGGAAATTGATTTTGTACTAAATAAAAAGTAAACCAAACAAAAACTTTATATTTAATGGATTCATTTTAGGCGCTTACTACACGTACATAATAGTTTGTAGTACACTTAAGTCTCTAATAAATGCACGTTATTATTACGTACACTAATTTTTTATTATAATCCTCACATATTCGTCGTTATAACTTTAGTAGTTAGAAAAATAATGATTTCAGACTTAACATCTCCTTTTTAAAGTTTATGTTCCATGAGGAACAGCACATTAGTTATGTTTAGTACGGAATAGTTATTAATTTATTATTAAGAATAGTTGTAAGAATTATCTTATTTCAAGAATTAAGATTCTCCAGGCAAGTTGAGTGACAGATCTATAAGTCTAAGTGGTCGGTGAATTCCTTTCAGGTAGATGACAGCTGTCGTCTCTTTTTGTGTTAAATACAAGTTTTATGACCCTATTCAAAAATACAATTATGAGTTTAAGACTTGTCAGCGGGTCCTCTCGTCATTAAGCTGAAAATTGCAGCCGTCTGCCTTTTGCAGGTAATTTATTGGCCCTGGTTTCAAGAACCTACCCCTTGAATTTGATGTCACCCACTTGCCGACTCAGTTTTGTATTTTTAGTCAATAGTTAACAAGCAACCTCATCGAAAGCCTCGACTAATGTACTCAAGCGCATTTGCAACTTTGTATTTTTGTTGAACTTCAGTAAACATTAAATCGTTGTTTAGAAATCGTAGTGTTTGATTGAAGAAAACACAATCGCAATAAGGGGATTTATTATTGCAATTTTTCCCCCTATTAACTATCGCGACAACTAGCCGCGGTAACAAACAAGTTGTAAGCTCAGCATCAAGGGATTGTAACGTTCACTTCAAAGTCTGTTTTGTACCTTCCAACGTCTCTTTCACTATTTTGAATCATTATCCTTTTTCAAGATCCAGATATCGTTAGTTTTACCAAAATAAGATATGAAGTTGATGACAATCTACTGGTCGTAGTATTCTATGAACGCTAATACCGCGCGCGAAGGCGCGTAAACTTCCAAATCGAACACCAAACGTAAACCCTAATGGTATGCTGAACCCACTTGTGTAGCAAATCCAAGCGTTTATTTATAATTCGTGCCCAAAGAGAAGTTTCGTCACAGAACGCTTCATTCAGTTGCGATCTACACTCTTTAACACTCATATTATCCTATACTATTATAAAAAAATTCTTACAGCTCCACCTATAGTAGTAGAAAATATTGATAATTTTAATCAATTACATGATATAGTAAGTAATTTCTATTATACAAAAATTAAAATCGTTAACGATAAAACTATTAAAATGAACTTACAAATGAAAGTGATTCCAAATCACTTACCCCAATACTAAACGATAAAGAATATTCTTGGTATTCAAATGAGAATAAGCAAAATAGGGCAATTAAAGTTATGGCTGCATCATTCTGTAAAGCCAGACCATATTGTTGAGATGAGAAAACGTGGCTATAAACTCATTGAAGGCACCCCTAAGTTAAAATATAAAACAAAACAACCTCTCAATATGTTCATGCTTTCATTCAGATATGACGAAAGTGTGGATAAAATTTAAGGAATAACTGATATATAAGGAGTCAGAGTTGAAATTCTACCGTTGAGAAAATCCAAGCTTATGCCAAAATGTAAAAAATGCCAAGCATATGGCCATACACAAAAGTACTGTGCCATGGTACCATGATGTGTCAGATGTACTGGTAAACACCTAACGATCAATTGTGACAAACCGAAAGAAGCCCAGCCAAAGTGTGTTCACTGAGGAAAGGGACATCCAGCCAACTACAGAGGATGTATTGTTGCAAAATAACGGCAAAAATTAAAGGACAAACGCATCAAGAAACCAATTCTACAAAAACAGCCGCAGAGAAATAACCAACAAATACAAGTAGCCAATGCAAACACAGGGAGAAACTCGACAGTCAGGCAATAAGTGATAAGTCAGAAATTGTCAATAAAAAACAAACGCAAAAGTAAAATCGAAGTTATTCTATTCAAAACACTCTATAACAAATAATTGAGAAATTAACAAAAATGGATGAGCGCCTTACAAAACTTGAACATAGCGCTAAAGGAGCTTTTATCAAAAATTATAATGGCGATTAGAATTATGGGATGGAATACCAATGGACTCTTGCAACACCAGCAAGAATTGCAAGCAGTTCTAGACCTAGAGGGCATTGAAATATGTCTCATCTCAACTCAAACGAGAGATTTAAAAGTTAAGAATAACTCTATTTGTAACTACCTAAGTAAACTGTCAAATGATAGCAAAACTGACCGTTCGCTTTGGAAAGTAACCAAACAATTAAAAAACCGATTCTACAGAACCCACCAACTAAAAATGCTGACGGTACATGGGCAAAAAATAGCATACAAAAGGCTAACATATATGCTGAACACCTCTAAATGACTTTCCAATCGAATGAGGGCGAAAACATTCTTAACTGGGAGAATCTTAACACAGAAGAAAGCGGTATTAGATTCACTACAAAAGAAATTGCAACGGAAATAAAGGAAAACATTAACTCAAAGAAGGCTCCTGGGTTTGATTTGATTACAGGAGAGATTCTAAAGCAGCTTTCCCCTAGAGCAATCGTAAAAATGACATACTTGATTAATGCATCCTTCACATTAAAATATGTACCTAACTATGGAAATTAGCGAAAGTGATAATGATCGCTAAACCCCGAAATCCACCAAATGAAGCCAATTTCTTTATTGCCCGTAATCTCCAAATTATATGAAAAAATACTGACTTAAAAGATTGAAACCAATTATAGAAGATAATAATAATAAAAATCTGTTCTACTGTCTTTCTTGATGTATCACAAGCTTTTGATAGGGTGTGGCATGAGGAACTTAATTATAAATTAAATAATATGTTGCCCAAACAGTTCGCAGAATTATTAAAGTCTTATATTCAGATAGAGCTTTCAGAGTTAAATACGAAGATGCCTACTCTGAATTAAATGAAATAAAAGCAGGAGTGCCGCAGGGCAGTGTGTTAGGACCGGTCCTTTACTTAATATACACCCGTGATATTCCTGAATTAAAACATAATGGCTGTAGGTAAAGATAACGAAGAAGCAGCAATAAATCTACAAGCGTCAGTAAACAAAATTAACAGTTGGACCAAGCAATGGCGAATCAAGTTGAATGAGACTAAATTTGTCCACGTCAATTTCACGAATAAAAAAATTCAGCATATTCCTGTTAGTTAAAATAATATCCAAATGCTGATACAGCAAAATATTTGCTGACATTGGACGCGAAGCTACGCTGAAAAGCTCACATAAACAAAAACTGGATATCAAATTTAAAAAAATGTATTGGCTACTTGGAAGAAATTCTACCCTGTCAATCTACAACAAAGTGCTTCTGTACAAAAAAATTGGGGTTTGTGCCAAAAATAACAATTTGCAGCGGTTTAAGAGTTAAGTATTGAGGAGTATTGTTAAACGCTCTATGGTACTTCAGGAATAATGTTCTCTATATAAATCTGAAAATGGCTACCATTAACCAGGCCATTAGAAAATTCGCCAAGAGTCATGAACAGAGACTCCTTCACCACGTCAATGTCGAGGCAATCCAGCTTCTCGACAACACGGATTTGACAACACGACTCAAGAGGACCAAACCTTTTGAGCTAGTTTTATATTTGTGTTAGTGCAAAACCAGAGTTTAGTGCTAGTGTACACGTTAATATTAGTGTAAATAAGTTGTTAGAACCTAAGAGATTTTAGTGTGAAAATCCTTAGTCTTAAGTTTGAAGTAGTAATTTAAGTTTGCACAATATTATTCATTGATCAACTATTTGATCAGAACTTGTAATTTCAGTAATATCATTAAGATATTGTTATAATAAAAAAAAACTCATGTTATCCTGTCCTTGACGTTTGTTTCTTTGAGAAAATATTTTATTATGGTACTGTTTTATTTGAGCTTGTCTTTATCTAGTTTTCATGTAATCATTAAAAAACACAAATGCCATTTTAAAAATATTTGTTTCTAAGAACTTAACGTTAAAGTTGAATTTTTAATAGATACTGCTATTACACAGGACATTTGCATTTTACAAAACTCTTTTTTAGAGCCTCTATTTAAAAAATCACCTATATTTTATATTAGTCTAACTCACAAGGCTCTTTAACGCTGTTTGTATTTAGCTAGAGCAGTAGTCAGTTTTAATCATTTTACATGTACGCCTAAAAAATCAGTTTCAAATCCAAACGCGAATTTAGAACTAACTTTAAAATTGACCTTACTCTACACGTAATTTGATGTATACTAACAGTTTAAACTGTAGAGAGTTATTAACCTTCAAACACTCCATTCTTATTTGTTTTAAGAAGGCTGGCAGGTTGTAGTATTATTGAACATACACTTCGTAATCGATCTTAATAGCCACTCGATTGAAGGAATCGTCAGCTTTATAAACCACCAAAACGCTCCAGAAAATATCTCTATTTCCGTTTGACGCTAAGAATCATCACCAAGTATACACTTTCTACCCCACCGTAAAAGATACGGCATTATAATGCTTAGGGTGTTACAGGAGTTAAACTGAATAGTAAATGATGTGAAAGAACATTTCACTAATCAAATTTCTAAATTTCTAAAAATTGATTTACAGTTTATTATTTTCTTTCTTTATAACTGCTTACTGTAATACTATAACTAAAATAATAATAACTTTGAAGTCTATTTTACTATTTAAAGTTTTAACAGTATAGCTGTTCAGCTCAAAAATTAGCAATTTTAAATAAATATATGTTGCTAATCAGACAAAGTACTGTTGTTGTTTCCAATTCTACTACAAAGAAGATAACTCCATAGCAATAGTAAGCTTTTTATTCAACAAATATCTTATACTTTATGGTTTATGGTTCATATTTAATAGTTCATAACTCATTGTTCATTGTTTAATATTTATTGTTTATAGTTCCTAGTTTCCAGTTACAGTTTATAGCTTTATTTATATAGTCTGTAGTCTACTGTTTGCAATTAGTAGTTAGTAGCTTGTAGGTTTTAGTTTACAGTTTGTAGTTCCTAAAGCACAGTTTATAGTTCACAGTTTTGAAAGTATTTCTATTTCATGACTTTCAAGAATAAGATGGCTAGAACCTAGTATGTTTGGATGACAGTAAAAATCATTTTTCTTTAATAAATACCTTTCCTCTCTAAGATTGCTTTTATTTATAAAGTTAGAAGTAGCTCCCTACAGTGTCCTTATATGTTAATTAATTAAATTTTAATATTTCTTTGTCTAGCTTTTGTTCAAAACAAGCAATCAAATTTATAAAAGATTACTGCATAGACAGATGTAGGGGTATATATCTTTAAACCCCGAATCCATTCATTTTAATCCAAACAACGGAGGAAGAGCTCAGTGCTGGACATTTTGAGTTACATTCCGGCGTTGCGAGCCATTAGGAGAACTTTGGAAAGTTTCTGCTGGTCCTTTCGTCTGTACAGCTTGGGCTACAGGTGGATGAAAACCCTCCTATCGTACAGCGAGCTGCTTCATTTCCTGCAACCGCATTCTGCTGTTGTTGGCTGATAGCATCTGCAGCCCTGGACGCTCAATGCCGGGCAGAATCTGGACATGGCGGCGCGTTTGTTTGAATAGAAGGAAAGTTTGACTGGCGGCTGCTTGATACCGCCCGTTTTCACGCCGCTGCAAGAATTTCCCGGCAGCAGGATCCGAAATGCCGCACGTCGCCGGCGTTTTGATTAATTGAATGGATAGTGATCGGAGTTTTGCCGATTTTCAGGTAGCCGCGCTTTGGGAATTAATGAAACGAATTGGGGCGGTGCTGTTGCCCTGTTCACGCCGCCGCCACTTTCGGTTCCGGTCTAAAATAGACCGTGCGCCGACGATATTCCGATGAGCAGGAATTTCTGTGCTAAAGGGTACCGAATTAAACAAGGGCTTAGGCCTGTTAAGAGCTACTTGGCAGTGTTTGAACTACAAATACGAAGGCGGTAATCACCTAGGCGTTAATGTGCTAATATTTGAGACGTAGGCGCCGCCCTTTCGCTGTCCCTAATTTTCTATCTACGAGTTTCCTTTCTGCTCTTTTGGATGTGGCGCCCGGCTGTTCACAGCGCTTCGTTTTCGATGTGTGGGATGTATTACACTTTATGTCTTGTCGTTGATCTTCATTTGGAGGACAGCAAATTTACCCCCAGTTCGTACACAAAAAACAACAAATTTAATGTTACAAGGAGTGTCCGAATCTCCAAGGAACGTGCTAAATAACCTTTAATGACGTAATTTATTATGATGTGCATTTAAAATCTGATTCAAAATTATCTAGTAATACATTAATATTACTTGCAAACCTATACTTGTTAATAATCTGAAAATTAGTGAAGTATAAACCAAATTAATGTATCACCTTTTGATTAATGTTACGTTTGTAAAGTATGAGTATTATTGTTACATTAGTTTAGTTCTTATATGAGGATTGAGGCAGAAGTTATAGCAACTATTTTATTTTCAAAGATAAGAGATAGTATCACAAAATGTCGTATGTTTTAAGGAAGTTGTGCATTCATAGTGTGTGACTATAACACAAGATTGCTTTGTGATGTTTTGTGATTTCACAGAGAGCAATGTTAAATCAGTTGTTAGTCAACCGCCGTGTAGACTGAAAGTGGTCCGATTGTGTTTAAAAATAGCCGTTCTCCGTAGCAGAAATGCTAGATAATGCCTTAGAGAGTTGGTAAAAGCTGTTGCGTACAGTTTCTTCCATGCTAAACAGTCACGAGGTTGCTAGCAGAGTTTTGGTGAGGACGCGAAACAACCAGCGACCGCTAACGGACGGGATGACCCGCGAGTGTGAGGGCACAAATGGACAATTACAAATTCTGTACAACAACAGATGACCAGATTCACACAGGGCAAAGCAAAAGGTATTCGGCGCCTCCCACATCATTGGCAGCGTATTATGAACGTTGAAGGGGATTACTTTGAGGGCCTCTAGAACGGTATGTGTGCTGCAATGATTCTGTAACATAAAACCTGTTATGCCAACTACGTTAATAAACATAAGGAGCACAATATAGGCATGTTGTTAAATGCTCATACATTTCGCCCATTTCTTGCCCTTTTATTTGTATATTTAACATTTCCTACTCGCATTTCTATTCTATCAAAAAAAAAATAGTTGCCATGACATCCCCCAATCCTTGTATATAATATTATATCTACTTTATTTATATTTTTAAAAAATGTTGACATGCAATTTAGAAATTTATTGGCTCTGGAACATACCAAGGAGAAGTTATGGTGCACTTTAAATTTCTACAAAACACACCAATTAATATGCAAAAAAAACTATCAAACTACCATTTTATTCCATTAAATGCTGTTCCTTGCCGGAAAAGTAAACCAAACGAGTTGTAGACTGTGCCGGGGGATATAAAAGCGCGGAAAGTTAAACAAAAACTTGTAAGAGACGTGATATCGGAGCGCAAAACGTAGCTAACAATTTCGATAACCCTCATGCAACTTTTGTAAATCTCCCCGGATAGTATAGAAAATTTTTGCCGGACTATTTGTACAGGGTCGAGGAACCTCTCGCAACTTGCAAATCTGAAACTTCGTTGTACAAGGGGTTGCCCCGGCGCTAAAGCTCCAAGCAGTGCTGTGCGGAAAGATCAACAATAACTGCTAAATTCTATTTGCACTGAACAACAAAAGATAAATCCGAACATATCGTGTGCCGAGTTTCGAGAAAGACCGCTCCATCGGCACAACGCGGCAAAATTAGAACATCATCGCCCTCAGATAAGCCGGCAATCTAAAAGCTCTAGTATTATTGATCAAGCAGCCTGTTGCGCCGCCTCACCTACACCATAAAGTGAGCTGTACTTAACCTTTGCTGCACACTACACCACCTCCAGCCTGCTCCTGATAAATTGCTTGCGCGTAAGTCCTGTCCATTACCCGCCTTTATAAATTTTCCCGACGCGAAGATAAAATTAATTAATCATAGGGGCGTACACAGTTTTCAGACGTCGCCCCGCACTCGCGCAGCTTAATCAAGAAAAAGGGCTGCTATCTGGGATCTTTGCTGAAAATGAGTTGATGAATAATGAAACCCTTATTTTAACCGCTTGATCCCGTGGACCGCAATAAAAATTTATTGTCTTTGGGAGCAGTGCTTTAACGCGGTTGTGATGAAATACACCTGCGTAAATTTCTAGTTTTATCTGTGAAGATGATGCAGCAATTAAAAAAATTGAACACAAAAAATGTTATGAATAAAAAGGTTTGGCAGATTTATCTTATCTAGTTGTTATAACAGCAAATTTACATATTCTAAACTTTTCTTAATTAGTAAATAAAAGGCACCAGACAGTAGAAGAAAAAATATAGGACAAGTTAACAAATATAAATATTTAGAATTTACAATTAACAACAAGGGAAATATAGACGATGAGTGAAATGGAAGAATCCAGGCCTTTAACCGAGTTTACTATGCTTTTCAAACGAAATTTCTCAGACAAACAAATATCTAGAAAAACAAAAAGAGCGATCTATAAAATAAACTATATACCGATACTCTTACATGCAATAATAATAAAATACCATAGAAAGATACTAGGAGCGAGAAAAATCCATTAGAGGAGAAATAAAAACATAAGAAAAGAATTAGCAGTAAAATCGATAGAGCAAGTACTGTAAGAGAAGAAACTAGGATAGTTCGGGCATCTAGTAAAAATGAAGGAAGAAAGACAAGTAAAGAAAATCTGGAAAGCAAAGCCGATAGGGAAAAACAAGAAAAAAAGACCGAAGCAAAAATGGAACAGCGATATTGAGAAGATACTGGAGAAGAAACGAATAAATTGAAACACAGAGAAGAAAGTGGCAAGAGACAGGAAGGAATGGAGGAAGTTTTTAAACTCGACACCCGAGGGTATTAAGAGCACAGGACTATGTATGTATGTATGTAGGCGCCAGACTAAAGAAAAATAAAATACAGGTGCCCTTAGAAAACATTCGATGAGTTTATATGAAATGGACTATTTCCTAATTCATTCATCTAAGTATTCTTAAATTATAGTTCCAAAAATTATTTGTAAAAAATGTAAAATGGCAGTTGTAACATTTTCTTAACAATTAAAACGAATTTTGATTTTTGTACTTTTTTGTTGTATTTCGGTTTTATTGTGTTGCAACAATGATCAAAGCGCCGCTGTTGTAGTGGACTGGTCAAGAACGAATGCTCCGCTGTCGGGAAAAACAACGCGCAGGCGAATTCGAGTTTGCTGAAAACTCATGGATGTATGTGACGTCGTAGAACTTAAGTTGGTACAATAAGCCGCTAGAGCTTCCAGTGATGGTATTATGCCCAAACAAAGAAAATAACAGTCTTTGTCTTAGTGCCCTAAATAGCTATATCAAATTAAAATTTTGCCCTTTGCAGCTCACAGCCCCGCACCTTCTGTATAGAGTTTTTTCGATTTATGGTACACTTGTTGCATGGTCATAGTTGCCGTTATGAGTCGTCTGATGAAGTCGAAGGAGCTTATCAACAAATATTTCTTTTGAAGTCAAAAAATTGGTACATTAGACAACTTTATGAATAGTTATTGTTTTTGAGATTAAATCATGCATAAAAATCAAATGTTTTACAATTGTTAAGTATGTTTATTTAGTATAGTGCAAAGATCTAAGTTATCTTAATTGTGTAACTACAGGCTAGAGTGAATATGCACGTCATATCTATGACGCAATCACAACAGCTTGCACATTTTTAGCAATCTCAAAATGATATTCTTTCGAACTGGATTTGAACCGGAAAAACAAAAATAAGTCGAGCAAGGTCAAATCCGAGATGTATAGAGGTCGAGGGAGAGTTGTCTCTAACAATGACACATGGTTTGGTACGTTGTTGCAATGAACAACCATGGTGTTGGCGATCTTCGAGCAGACGCGCCAGGCTTTTTTAAACTGTTTAAGCATTGTAAAATTCAGGACTGACCGTCTGTCCAGGTCATACGAACTCCTTATGTACAACACTTTTATAGTAAAAAAATAATAGACATACATAGCTTTTTCATTTTTGATTTGCTCATTTCAATCTTCCTTGGTCAAAAAGACTTAGTAGTGATCCACTCAGAGCTCTAATTTTCGTCTTCGGATGATACTCAAAAATCCACGTTTTATCACCAGTTATCATTTTTTCCAAAATGTTAGGCCCCTTTTTCACATGGTCCAAAAGCTCATAAGAAATCAACACAATCATTTTATTTTGCTCGTCCATCAAAACCTTAGAAACAAATTAAAAACAACTGTTCATGTTAGCCACATTATGTAACAAAGTAACGTATTGGTTGCAGATTCACCAAACTTCAAAAGAAATTAATGTAACTACATTTCTTTGTTGGTTGTTAGATAAATTCAGGGTGCCTTATAAGCCTTAAATTAAAAATGAAATGATTAGTCAACAAAATGTGTTCAATGTGATATCCATTAATTTCTAAATATCATTTAATATATCTTCTTTATTTTTCCATAATATGTTTTAGAATATCTAGAAAGATAATAATAATAGCACAATGCATCAGAATATGGACTTTTGGTTGAGCCAATCACATGTTGCAAAAGCTATAAATTTAAATGTAGCAACAGAATGAACCATTAAAAATAAAAAGAAAGTGCTGTTATACGAGGTGCATTCAAGATATAACGCATCCAATCCTTTTTCTCACAAACTAATCACACAAAAACTGTGAAACTAGTGTTACTTCTCGACGTAACCTCCTTGTAGCCGTACAAATTTTCCACAGCGTCGACGCCATGATTTCGTAGCCGCTGCAGATGCCTCTTTAGGAGTCTTCTTTGACCACTGGAAAATCGCTGATGCAATAGCGGCACGACTAGTGAATTTGAGACTATGGACAGTGTCTCTCATCGTTAGAAACAGCCAAAAGTCGCTAGGAGCCAAGGCAGATGAGTAAGGAGCATGAAAAATCACTTCAAAGTTGTTGTCACGAAGAAACTACTGGCACCGACCTGGAGGACAATGTTCGCATCTTCAGGTCTTTATGCAGGATTGTGTGCACAGATTCCAATAAAAAGGCAAACTTTGGAGGAGATGTGCTTCATTCTCATTCGGCGACCCTCCAAAACAAGTTCCCCCACTCGCTTAATCATGTCGTCAGACCAGCGAGGTGCGAGGTCGAGATTGTCTTGGTTTGTTGTCACACGACGTTCTGTCTTCTTTGAACTGTTACATTCCACAAACGCGTATTAGACACATCCGTAATACCATCACCATATGTTTCACTCAATTGGCAATGAATTTCAATCGGTGTCACACCACGCAAATGAAGAAATGTTATTGGAATGAAAACGTCGCCATTTTAAGTATCAAAACAGTCTTCACTCTCGCTGGTGCCGCTAGACTCCTGTGCACCGTGTAGTGCTGCCATCTATGTCACGCATTGACAAAGAGTGTGCGCGTATTTTGAAATAAACCTCATGTTTCTATCTGTTCCTAGTCCTAAAAAAATTCAGAGGTATTATAACTTGAATGCAGCTCTAGAAACCTTGATAGCTTCATAATTTGTCCCTGTGCCAATAATTGAGAAAATGGAAAAGGCACTCAACATTTGAAGTAATAATGGTACCAAAGAAGGATTCCATTGGACGGCAATATCATTAAACAAGAAGTTTTTAAGGTTTACAAACACCTTAAAGAAAACGGAAAAGTTTTGCAATTTATAACATAATAATTCAAAACCAATCTACGTTGGCTGATTATGAATCTGCCAAGACGTATCCAAAAATAATTTAAAAAATTATAGAAGAATAAAGATACACACCAATCTAGTTTTTAATGCCGATGAAATTAGGGTTTGTTGGAAATAAATTTCTAATACAACCTTTATATCAAAATAAGAAAGATGGCACATAAATTTAAAGTATATACTGATTACATACCCTTACTTTTGTGTAGTAATGCATCAGGAAATTGTATAGCGAAACTTTAGCTTTCTATAGATCTTCAAATCCCTGTGTATTTCAAGGCAACACTCTAGACTATATAGGAAGACAAATTCAGAAACTTGGGTAACTGGAGATTTATTTATAAAATGATTTAAGTATTTTATACCAGAGGTGAAAAATTATTTAAAGGAGAAGAATTTAAACTTGGTCCAAGTAACCACATAATACTGCTTCGTTTCCATTGGACTAAGTCAAATTTACTATATTAGAAGATTATTATAATAGATGTTAGACATAGCTCTCCGTGCTGTACTCCTGGGGAATCTAGAAAGAACAAAAAGGGGTGTGACTGAAAAAATAACATGTTACCCCAATCTTCGCTGTGGGGCCGATCGAAGTGCCTTTCCTGGTGTAGGTCCTCCAGCTGTTGTGTTCGAAGTGTGCGAATAGATTTTTCTTGGTTCTTCACCGGGTCAGCTACAAGGAAATCGAACCGAGTCTTTCCACAGGTAAAATTTCAACTCCCGAAATACAATCGGCCAGCAAAACGACCTCCGGGAAAAGGAAAATCTGGTCGGCAAAGTATCGAATTCCGCAATAATTTTCAACAACGGTCACCGGGATGTAGAAACTCTTGGCGCCAAACAAAACAAGCCGGAGAACTCTCGATCAAAACGGACTCGGGCACGAAAAGTTTAAAGCCAGTCGCCGGCTTTCTAAACCATCACCACTCAAAATGCAAAACGAAGCGAGCGAAAGAGTGAATATATCGGCGCAGCGCGCAAGCGGGGAAATTGGCCGCCGCTATTTCAAATCAAAACTAAAGCTCGTATACAGAGGGAGTCAAAAGACGGCCGGTTCTAATTTAAAATTCAAATAAAAGTAATTGGGGATTGGCGCGAACAGTATTAAAAGTATATTCTTATCGTTGAAAGAACTAAAATCACCAATCTTAAATGTGCGATGGAAAAAGATTTCCTCATCATCAGGTGAAATAAAAAATAAGCTTGAATCGTCAAAAAACGAAATTGGCGAAACATTAGGCGATGTTTTTGAGAATATAGCTATTTATAATGTTCAAGATTTACTGATAGAAGAAGAAAATGCCATCAAAAGTTGTAAAACAAGTAAATTTTAAAAAGAACATCAATGACGAACATAGTGGAGTTAATAAACATTAAAGAAATTGCAGAAAAGTCTAAACTTAGCTAATAATCAAGAATAATGTTTCTTGAATTGAAAAGAGCTGCAAATTTGCCATCTTCATACCAGAAAATCTATACAACGACCATGAAAAGACCAACAAAAAACCAAAATTGAAGATTTTTAAAGAGGGCGGAATATGTGAATGAGGAAAGGCAATTCGGAGAAGGCAATATCTTTCAAGCGGAAAAACCCTTACCATAGTTTGTACTGAACAATAATGGGAAAGAATATTATTAAATAGAGATTATTAAAAGGAAATTAATTATATAAGGTGTTGCAAAAAGATTATTTTTTTATCGAACAATGCACTATTAGAAAAAGGGAATTCTCAAGTTTCACGCGGTTGTCGGTAGGTTTAGCGTTTGTGAAAATGGTGACTTGACAACAAAAATCATTTTTGATTCTACGCTTTGCAAAGTGTAAGTTCGTAACCACTGTTTAGCGTGACTTTCGGCGGCAATATGGTGCTAAAGCTCCTACTGCTCAAAGCATTAGACACAGGTTGTCTTTTATAAAGAGAAATCCGGTGGTGGTCACTGTGTGTGATTTTTTCTTGTGGGGGTTTATAAAAATTATTGCCTCCTCTTCCAACTACAGTGGTCGAACTGCGGAACCGCATTATAGCAGCCATGCATCCAGATATGCTCACAAAGTTTGGGACGAATTTGGCTACCACATGGATATATACTGTGCATCCCAAAGGGGGCATATGATTTGATATGTAAAATTGCTTTAAGATTAGCCCTGTAATATAAAATTAATCTTAAGTGTCTGTTCATAATAAAAAAAATTTAAAATGGATGATTCTTGAAACACGCTGCATTTTATTTTTTTCTTTTTGTGTTGAACATACATATGTTAATATTTTTAATAACAATGACGTTCCTTGTATGGTTTTAATAAAGAATATCTATTCTTAGCAACCCCTTTTATATCGACTCTGAGTTTCATATAACGCGTTTTCACAAAAATGCGTAAAATATGGTTAAATAATGTAACGGGTTTAATGTAACGGAATAAACTGTAAAAGTATTATTTTCTCATTAATTCTACAAACACAACTTGCGAAATGCGCAAATCGATTATATCACTATATTTTTGGTGCTTTTGTATGCTTTGTTACATCTGTAATTATTTTCACGGTTATTTTTCTATTTTTACCATCGTTCTACTTTTTGAATCGCATTTGCAGAAATATTGTTTTACTTAAAAATCATTTTAGGTTTAACATAATTTATTTTTGTTATTGCGCTTTTATAATTCTCCACCATTTGTCGTTTTGAAAGCTTTACATCAATTTAAGTAAAAATATGTCATTTATGGCTTTGATTTACATACCGCTGTTGATACTGCAAAATACTGCAGTTAAACAAAATCAAAGAAGAGAAGTTTTGTGTCGCTCAAAATGGCGATCTTCCACATTATTTTAGTTTTAAAATGCTTGCTAAAAACACATGCATTAATTGAAAACTAAAGCAACTCAAATTGCTGTACTCTTTTCCTAAAAATTTGGACATCCACATTTTACACATGCACACACAATCTATAATAAAAATTATATAAACTGCATTACGACATTTTAACAGCTGTAATTAATATTAAAAAATAAGGAAAATTTGTTGGAAAAAAGGACTAACAATACTGTCAACCATTAGATATATACAACCAATAAAAGTGTTGCGTAATATATCAAATTAGGCCGCCCTACAATCATTTGGTGCGTTGCATTAGAAGATCTACTACTTATTGACACTGTTATGAATAAAACAAATAAAATATAAACGTGCTAATAAATAGCAACAATTATTAGCCCCCCAACCCAAAAACTGCATCAATAATTGAAAAAAATGATGTACAGCGTACATAGCATGAACGCAGCGTACTATTAAGAGTTGAGAAAGGTTTTTGTAATACGACCTAAAAAATGAAAAACATCTAAGGTAATTAGCTGCTGCTTTAAGAAAATTTTTAACATAGTAAACATGAAAGTTACTAAAACATTTTTCAGGTTTACACACAAGGGACACCGGTACTAGAACAGCAGAGCTTTCATTATAAATCATCAAAAAACGTACTATTTATACTGGTATCCAATATCTAGCAGTAAAATAATATGGTGGTAAGGCTCTACGCCCCGTGTGAGAGCACGGCCTGCGAACTGAGAGGTTAAGGCTCTCAGTTCGCTCTCTATCGTCGCGCACCATCTCTGATGCGAGGCGATGTGACACCGCGCCTAAGACGACCGCCATATACCCTTGTTTGAATGAGCATACTCAATTATTTTTAGTGACTGAGTAGGCCACCACAGGCATCAGAGAGCACCGGGAATTGAACCCGGGTCCGTCAGCATCGCAGCCCGTGCCTCAACCACGGGACCACGCTGGCACTAGCAGTAAAATAATACAGTTATGCTAATTCTTGAATTAAATGTTTGTCTTATAAGGATATGTTGCCAACTTTTACCACCCTCATATTTAATAATATTTAATAAAATTTTTAAATTTAGAAAATCTAATAGATTGTTTCACGTTAGGGCATACCATTATTGAATAAAATATCTTGATGATCAAAAAATAAAATTAAGGTTACTTGGAAGTTAAAAATCTTTCGCTAACGCTGTAGTAAGTGCAGAACAAATAAAAGCATAAATAAAATCTGTTGAAAAGATCTACATTCTATGAGATTTTTTTTTACACTTAATAAAATAATAATGAAGTTGCGTCTGGGTCAGCGTACGGCCGCCGCGCTTTCGGGGGACGAGTGAGTGGAAGTGTGAAAAAAATGCGAAAAAACATGCGGAAAAACACGTTTTGCCCGCTGGCGCCCGCGGCTTGCGGCGGATCGGCAAGAAAAAACTCAGCTATATGCACGGCGGCAGGGGCTATCGAACGGTGTGCCGCATGCCTGGGTGAGGCTCGCTGTTTCCGGAAAACAACCTCCTGAACGATTTCCGCATTCAGCCACCTCGGCCTTTGTTTGCCGTCCTCATTCCTCACTGCCGGCGAGTATGGCTCTGGCGAGGGTCTCCTTCTACAGCTTCGATAAGGGCATCGACGGTTTCGCGGTAAATCATGTTCGGCAACAGTCCGAGAACAACCGATCAGGAAGACGACCAGAGAGAAGAAGGTGTGAATGCCCGCAATGAAGAAGACGAACGCCTATGAGGCATGAGCGAAGTATTGGGCGAAGACTTCTTCAACTCGCTCAATCCAAATGGGATGCCGCCTCACAAGCTCATTGAAGGTCGGCACTGTCTGTATTATCTGCCGAAATCTCAATTCTGCTATCGGCCTGAACAACGGAGCTCGAGTTGTTATTCGACAAATGCACCCCGACTTCGTTATGGTCCAAGTTCTGACAGGACCGCTGGCGAATAGCGATTAACTCGTAGCCATCCCTCGCATCGACATGTCCACCAACGAAGAGGACTGCTGCGTTCCTTTTGTGAGAAGGCAACATCAATAAAGCGCAGGGACAGACTCTTGGTCGTGCCGGTATATTTCTGCCAAGTCCTGTGTTCAGCCATGGACAGCTCTACACAGCTCTGTCGAGAGCATCGGATTCGGACCATTTGGTTGTTCAGATTGACCCCCATCGGATGACTGGCGAAAACTACGTTGTTCCTGCGGACAAGACGATTGAAACCGTAAACGAGATGTACCGCGCACTTCTCATCAACCCAAACGAGCCTCTCCGTCCCCCCGCTAACTCTGCGATTCAGCGATCCGTTCCCGAGGATCCGGCAGCGCTGGATAATTCTGATATCGATACCGACCTGGATGATTCAACGGATAAGGATTGAAACTGCTCTATCGAACTATATGCGACGAGAGTTCTGGGTTCCATTCCCGGTGCAGACTTAGGTGTAATGTAATATAATGCTTCAAAAAATATGGGTGCAACACTACTGCAATGGGTCATAAACACTAACTGTAGTGGGTTAATCGACCCTCCGGCAGGAGCTAGCGTCGGCAGAGCGCAGCGGAGCCGACGTTAGTTAGGTCATTAAAAAATGTTGGATATAGTGTTGCAATTGCTAACGACTTTAGCTTACTATCCAATGAAATAGATTTCCCCAAAAGAGTCATAAGTACACATAAACCGTGAGTCGATGGCTACGATCAGTCAGAAGTATGTCAGATTTTAAAACATTTTTTTAAAGAGTAGCGAGTCTACGTACAATGAGGCAAACCATGTGTAAATGAAATGCAATAACTTGAGGATAATCTATAAAGGGCGAGAAGATTTGCTCATATTTCACTATTTAAAGCATTAATATATGTAAATAAACTAAGCCCTTTTTATCATAGAATAGTTTAGGGCAAAAACAAAGTAAAATATAATTCAAAATACAAAATACAATGCAGATTATATTTTAAATTACACATTAACTATATACAAAACTTTTCCACCGCTTCCTGTCCCTTGCCAATGTCCTTTTGTACGTGTTGTTTCTTTTTTCCCTAATATCTTTTCCATCATTTTGTCCCAAGTTTCTGGTCTTCTTCTCTTCTTCCTTTTTCGGATTTTTGTTTCCATACCTGTTTAACCGACTCTTGTTCCTTCTAATCCTAGCTCCGTCGACTCAATTATCTATCCCTTTTTGTAATTCTTTTCACTCTTTTATGGTATTTTATTTTAGGATTCTGTATCTTGCCCTTCTGTATATAGTATTCGTACCCAAACAGTAGTACTAGTCTATATACTGCTTTAAACACGTTTATTTTTGTGTTCCTTAAACTTTTCTTCTTATTTATAAACATACTGTAAGTTTTTTCATTCTTTCCTTAATTTCTATTTCCTGTTTTCCATTGCTTTCTATTTCTACTCCTAGGTATTGGAAAAACCTTTCTTGTTCTATTTTGACGTCACCTGTCATTATTACTTTTCTATAGTTTTATTTATCCTTATCCTATTTTCTTCTAACATTTTATTACAAATTTTCAAAGTTCTTTTGCAGTTCCTCGTTACTACTCAATCGTTTGCAAAGCTCTATAAGTTATTGTAAGCTATATTTACTTGTTTTATTTGTGTTGGCCATTCCTTAATGATATGATCTAAAAGTACTATAAATAACAATGTACTCAACTTTCTCCCTCGTCTTAATTTATCTTTTGTAATACATGTTTCTGATTTCATGTTCTTGCAGATAAGTTTATCAATGTATTTTGGTATATTAGATGTATTATGAATAATTTTACTACTAATTCCCCTTTTCTTTAGAATATTCCATTGTTTTTTCTTGGGACTTTATCGAATACTTTTTCTAGGTCAATAAATGCTAACATCCCTATTTGTTCCTGCTGTAATACTTTCTGTTTTAACATATATATAGTCTCGTGTGTTTCTTACTTCCTGAAACCGCATTATAATTCTTCCAGGTTATTGTCTACTATTAGCCTATCACTTCTATTTTTAAGATGTTCTTAAATATCTTTATGGCTCTACTCACTAGCGCTATTCATTCTACAGTTGTTGCAATTTTTGTTATTTTCTGCCTTGTGTACGGGAACTTTTAACGCTGTACCATAGTATCTACTCTTCTTTCCATACCTCATTATACATTTTTAGTAATATTTATATTTCTTTATTGTTCATGTTTTGTATTATTCCTGTTGTTATTTTCTTTTCCTCTAGTGCTTTTCTATTTTTAGCTTTTTTATTATATCTTGTAGCTCTTCTCTAGTTATTAAGTCTTCATTATCTTCTTCAGTTTTCTTTCTATCTTGTTTCCATAAAACCTAATAATTTTTCAAAATATTCCTTCCATCCAGCATTATCTTTTTTTGTCTGTTATTATTTCGCCGTTTTTATTTTTAATGTAGTTAGTCCTGCGTTTGTTGTTTCCTTAATGATTTCAATACTTTGTAAAAAAGCTTCCAATTTCCTTTTACGTCGTTTTGCATTTTTCCTGAATTGTTTCCATGTATCTTTCTTTGCTGCTGCGACCAACTCTCACTTTTTTCTTTCTTATAAATTTTAGTTTTCTGCTCTTCCATTGGCTAAATAATTTTTCATTTTCTTTTCTTTATTTTTACTTATTTTGTCTTCCAAGCGGTTTTCTTTATTTTGTTGCTTGTTTTAGTTGCTCCACACACATTTTTAGCTGTTTCAATTAATGTATTTTTGAAGTCATTCTATATCTGTTTGACATTACTATTATCTATATTTTCATTATGTTGTCGTTCCAATTTTTCTTCTAGTAATTCTTCATATAGTTCTTTTATATTTTTTTATTTTTTAATTTATATGTTTTTATATAGTTTATATTATTTTTCTTGTATTCTTCTCCGTGTTTGATTTTACTTACTGCTAAGTAGTGGTCACTACCAATTACTTATCCCTTCTTACTTTTGTGTCCATTATCACTTTTCTGTTGTCTCTCTCTCTCTATTAATATGTAATCTATTGTAAAAAAATTTCAAACAACACATTTGAATTCTCCAAGTAGTTCCTCATTTTCTCTTCTAGTGCGTCCTTTTCTCTGTTTCTAGCGTTAGTTCCTGCATTATTACATTATTTTTTCTATTCCGTCCTTAATCTATCTATTCTCATTTTTAGTTTTATGTTCTCTTTATTTTTTCGTTTTCTAGCTTGAGTTTCTTAAAGCATTAATAAGAAAATTATATAGTAAACATTAGTTACACAACCAAAATTAAGACATAAGTTAAATCTGAGTTGACTTCAGTTACTTATTTATTTTGTTTGCTTATTCTTAGCGTTTTCATACTGAAACAGTATATCAAGATACAATTATAATTGCAATAATTCATTTCATGTATAGCGCACTGTTATATTCATTATTGAACGGTCTTGCATAGAATTAAAATTATATTTCAAAATACTTAAATTTGAATGGGAAAAGCTTAAATTGATATAATTTGTTTTTCCGAAAATCATACAAATATCATAGGTATTTGAAGCATTGCTCCTCTAAAAAAATTATCAGCCTGTTAAGTAAAATCATAGGTACTTTACGAAATATAATAAAATTATTAAATTGGAAAATATAGAAGTGGAAATAACTATTAAATTAAACAATAGTTAGGCATCCGTGCATTTGCGTTTTTCTTATCATACACTTAAATTACTATACTAAATAAGATTAAATAATTTTTATATTGGAATTTTATATGTAAAAAGTACCGATAAAAGTTTATGAACGTGATACACAAAAGTCTAATGGTAAACTTGATAGATATATTTAAAACATACATAATTTAAGAATCGAATTAGAAGTTACCTTCCTCAATATTTAGCCTTACATTATAATTATGTGTATGTAGTTGGATAAATTATGTAACGATAAGATTAGTGGTGAAATTATTACTGTCCCTAATGACCTGCCTTGCAATATTATAGTAGGTAAAACCAACACAATTTCACCTTAATTGAGCCTAACTAGACCCACACGTGTTACGTGATTATGGCATGTGGGATATATTTGAACTAATGAGTGCCCATTGTACAATGAAAAAAAACAACGTGTGTAGCAATAAAATCACAAGAATTCTATTTAGTATATACTAAGTGTGAATCTTCCTAAAAGTAAAAATTATTTTGAATTTTTGTGTAGCATGTATGTTGGGGTTATTCAGCAAGGTTACAATTAAATACGTTTTGCTGATAACTTTGGTATAGAGCATAAAGTGCTAAGAATACATAAGAAACTACAAAAACAAAATACGCAAGACCAAAGGTGACGCTTACATGGCTGCCAAGAAAACAGTGGTAATCCAATATTGGCGCCAATGCACAAATAACAGGTGAACGTATTTTCTTCAATTGAGTTTTGTATTGGAGAAACAATACAAAGAGTGCTAGCGACTGACGCAAATTTGAGTCGAGCGAACACAAGTTAACTAAACCCGAAGTACTTATACACTCAGGCTTGTGTAGACCAATGAAGGTGTCATCGCCATCTAAATCGTAATATTTGATCACATTCCAAGACAACTATAGTGGTTATCTAATAGTGTACTTCTTGAGACTAAAAAGAGAGCTAGCATTAGCATTAGAGAGGTGTGGGTAAATTAGAAAACAGGATAAAAACATTGCGTGCTCAAAACTGATACACAAATAAAATTTTAAACAAGCATCTCAAGAATGCGTGACTTCTAAATCAAACAAGTATTGTTTGAGTCCACAACAAAACAGATCTGCAGAGCGCAAAAACCGAACATTCGTGTAGATGGCAAAAAACTAGCTCGTGGTATTCAAAGAAGTTTTGAGCTAAAGCCGTCAACTGTGCGATCTATACTCCAGCAAAGATGGTATCAAATATTCGATGAGATACATTTGTGTGTTTAGATCGCTTGTGTTAGTGATGGTGCTGAAGCAATAGAGCCTCGAATAAGACGCAAAGTTAGGTAAACGATGCCGACTATAGGATCCGTTCGCAAAAATAATCACCACTTCAAGACATATTGGTGTGGCGGCCATTCGCCCTTAAACCGTCTGTGTTCGTGGCGGTGGGCTGGTGACTTTGATATCTGCCGGCCCGTTTTGCTATCGCACACAAAAAACGGCATATGGGTTTTCGCCCGGCCTTCTTCTTCCAGTTCCGTCTCCTATCGGACGTTGGAAATCATCACTGCAATTTTCACCTTTGCTGATCGCAGCTCTGAACAACTCCCCTGAACTACAACTATACCACTCACTTAGATTTCGTAGCCAGGAAGTTCTTCTCCGCCTTACACTTCTTTTTCCTTTAATTTTTCCTGGACTATAAGCCTCAGTAGTAAGTATTTTTCTCCCCTATTTATATGGCCCAGATATTCTAATTTTCTCTTCTTTATAGTTTTTATTATTTCACATTCTTTCCCCATTTTTAGCAATACATTTTTATTTGTTACTCTCTCCTTCCATGATATTTTCCATATTCTCCTATAACACCACATTTCAAAAGCTTCAATGTTTTTAATGTTTTTCTGTTTAGTGTCCATGCTTCCACACCGTACAATAACGTGGAGAAAACGTAACAGCGTAACATACGCATTCTCAGATTGAAATTAATGTCTCGGCAACATAGGAACTTTTTGATTTTAATAAACGCTTGTCTGGCTATTTCTGCTCTTGGTTTAATTTCTCTAGTTTGTTCGTTTGTTTCGGCCTACGAGCCTGCATATGCCGTCGGCGGCACCTTTTGAAACGCAAAGTGCTATCGAATCAAAATTTACCGCAAAATGACCCCCCACTAAGCCAGGCGCGAAGCCCGGCTGATTTTCGAACCGCAACCCGACCAATGCGGTCGTGTATAATCCTCCCGCAGCTAACTAACTACCGCTAAGCCAGGCGCGAATTCCGGCGACCACTTTCAAAAACGCAACTAGGTTTTTGGAGGGGAGCAGACGTGGGCTTGAGTCAAAAATCATAGTAAAACAGCGTTCCCAAACTTCAAACGCGTTTTTCTCGAAACCATGCTTTTGAAATCGGCGAGCAGCAGAACTCGAAGAGTTTTCATCTGATCGACTTAAAAATTGAACTGTAACTTCATCGTGCGATTATCTAGTGAAGTACACACGATTCTTACAATTGGTCACCAGGATTTTTTTTATAAATAATCAAAGTCAATTTTTTTGTCGAAAATTCAAATTTTTGTTCAAGGTCTCGTCAGTTTGCGAAACAAATTCCTAAAATTATGATGTGTCATTCACTAGTTAAACTCATGTAGTTTATGAAAAAAACAATGCTTCCAGATGGTTGATCCAGGGGGCTTCTACTGCTCGCCGCGGAGGACCTTTGAAAAATTTAGTTCATGAGCTCCTACAGCCGCCATTTTGCAACAAATTTTCAATAAAAATTTTTTCTTACTCCCGAAGAGTTGCTTAATCGATTGGTGTATTGATGGTTGATGATTATTATAAAAAAGTGTTCAAAAAAATTCTTGAAAAAGCCTTTTTTCGGGCTCCAAAGTGATATAACCCCTTAAGAGAAAATATTTTTACCAAGTCAAGTATGAACATGGTTAGCATTTTTCACACTAATACACATGATGTTATATCAGTTCGGAGTGAAAACTACCTTTCTTTAATGTGAATATAAAAAAGATATATATGGAATAACCCAAAGTAATTATGCGTAATGAGGCACGCGTTTGCAAATTGAAGAGGTCGATCTATAGTCTAAAGCAAGTATCAAGGCAGTGAAACCAGTGTCACATCGATTCATGCAAACGCATCCTGGTCATTGTGTGTATCTAATCTTAGAGTTATACTGTTGTGTTTATATGTGAACGACGCACTTTTACCCGGAACATCACATGAGACAATCACATCACAACTGGAAAATTGCAACAATACTTTGAAGTGAGAAATGGACCTGCCGATCGTTTTAGAAAACTTCAAATAAAACCTCAACGAAACGAATTAACAATATTTCAAAGTAATTTTATTGAAAATTTGTTAAAACAACGGAACTATAACGATATCCAAGAAACATTCGCCAGCGACAGAAAAAGAAAAAAATAAGCTATTGGAATAAGTCTCTTCTTAGCTACAGCATTGTGAGCGGAGTTATCATTTAATGTCGGATTTCTTATTTAATTTCTAGGAAACTCAGAGCCAACGCATTAGCGTGAAGTGAAGCGAATACTGAATTATTTAAAAGACCTGCCACTTCACTTCTAGAAAAATACACCAGCGTTCAAATTGAGGAATTGTGATGGAAACTATGCAGTGTATGCAGGGTAGACATGAGACAGTTAATTAATGGTTTTGTGTTTCTAGAGCAGACTATACCATAGCTTGAACCTTAATCCTACAGCGATCAGTCTCCTTAGCGACTATAGAAGCGGAATATGTAAGTGTATCTTAGGCATTAAAGAATACGATGTGGTTAAAAAACTGATCAATGTGGGCGCTTGCGATATAGGTCAAACACTATAATAATATACAACCAGAACACTGTGCAATTAATTTAAATCAAAGTTTTACTTTCCAAGACATCCCAACGAAGCACCAGTTGACAGATTTCCTGGCCAAAGAATTGTCAAGAGATGCTTACGATTTGCCCTTGGATATCATAACAACAGACTTCTCTATTGCTCTTTATAAAAATCTATGCCGCAGCAAAAGTATATTCAGTCTTAAAAACGATGGGGATGTAAGGAAATCATTTAGGGATAGTACCTTTATACTCGGAACGGCCGGACTCTAGGGTCGTTCTGAGATACTGGTTCCTAAATGACTCCCAACTCTCATCACTTATAGTTCCAAGAAGCTATGCACACAAAAGTATAGTTGCTACACCCCGGTAAACTGTGTCGACGCACAGACATAATGAAGGGAGGAGCCGCTAGAGGCAAACTTCCAGTGGAATGTAATGGCTCTAGTAGTAACTGCAAGAGCAGCTTTTGTAGTATCAACTACAGGTGGAGATGTATACATTGGTATAGCTGCAGATTGAACATCAGTAGGTTAAGATGGCATCCATCGAATCGGCTACTGAACTGCGATGTGGAAGGAAAAGAGAAGCCACCACACTATCTCATAGCGGCTTAATATGTATAACGGAAGAATGCCACAATCTGGAACGAAATTATCGGGAAGTAAAACAGTCCCCCAATAGGATTTTCGGGGTGGGGGCAACTCGAGAGAGAATCATCATTGGTTAGAAGAGAAATAATCCAAACTCACTAATAAAAATAAATGTAACACAACAAAAAATTGCGACATGGAATGTGAGATCACTGGGTATATATAAAAAGTTAAAAAAACTTAAAAATGAAAATGGAAAGATTAAAGAAGAAATACTTGAAATGAGTGGAATAAAGTGGAAGGACGAGAGCAACTACCGAATAGTATACTTAGTAGGGATAATACTAGATAAATAATGGGGACTAAAAGTAAAAAGTTACCTAACGTACAACGATAGAATAATTTTAGTAAAGTTGGAAGTAGAACCGAAAGACATAGATTAATACAAGTATATATGCCAAAAACGGGGTACAGAGATGATAAAGTAGAACAAGTTTACGAACAACTTGAAGAATTAATACAAAATGTAGATAAAAAGCAATGCTTAATTATATTGGCCAACTGGAATGCTGTAGTGGGCGAAGGTAGCGAAGGCAGGGAAGGAGATACAGTGGGAGAGATAAACACTAGAGGGCAAAGATTGGTAGAATTCTGTATGAAGAAGCAGCTAATTATTACAAATGCGATGTTTCAGCAACCGCTCAGACATAGATATACATGGATAAAGCCGAGACATACTAGAAGGTACCAAATAGACCATATAATGACAAGATACAAGTACAAAAAACCCTGGCGCGGACATAAACAGCGATCATAACGTAGTAGTAATGACTTCTAATATAAAACATAAACGATGTTTTAGCCCTAAAACAAAAACTAATAGTTGGGCAACAAACCAACTAAAAATTGAAGAAACAAAAATGAATACCAAAGGAAAATGGACAAGAACCTTAAGGAGAAAAAGGAAAGTACAACAGAGCAAAAGTTAAAACAAATAAAAACAGCTGTAATTGCTGCCAAAGGGACTCTAGGATAACTTCATAAATAACCAAGAAAACCGTGGATTAACCACCACATAATGGAGTTAATGGAGAAAAGAGGAAAGCATAAACAAGACAAAGACAAAACCGAATATAACAAAACAAAGTCCAAGTAAATAGAGAAGTTATAAAAGCAAAGGAAAACTGACTGAAAGATTGCTGCACAGAAATTGAAAAAATTTAACAAAGGAAATACTGAAAAAGCACACAATTTTTTTAAGAAACAATCTGCAAGATGTAAAGGCATAAATTGTAAGCTAAAAACAAGTGAAGAAAAGTATATTTTAGGAAGCGAAAAACAATATAAACACTGGAGAAAAATCTCTACAACTTCACATATGACATACCAATGCTAAAAAATGGAGAAAAAGTAAAAGAGGAAGAGCTAGGCCTTAATGTAACAAGAGAAGAATGCCCTGAAGAAACTGAAACCAGGGAAAACGTATGGAGCTGATGAGATTCCAATAAAATTGAGTGCGCATTAAGTGAATAAGGTAAAAACAGAATTTACGATCTAATAAATGACATATACAAGGGGAAAGTTACCTGAATTTATCGACATAAAAATACTTTCAATAATGTGAATTGGGTCATAATAATGAAAATCCTGAAAACCATAAAAGTGGATTATAGAAACAGAAGAATAATAAAGGAGTTACACGCAAATCAAGAAGCAATAATAAAAATAAAATATAAAAATTGATTATTACGAAGCTAAAGCGAGAATAAGGAAGGGGGTGAGCAAGGGTGTAATCTGTCATCTGGAATATTTAACATATACATAGAGTAAGAAATTAACGAATGTAAAGATATGTGTACCGGCATTAAAGTCCATAGAGAAGGGACAAATGTAAAGATCTGCAGATGACATTGCTGTTTTGGTCCCAGATGAACAAAACTTAAAAAGGACACTAGAATAGAGTATTTTAAAAAAGCAATATAAACTAGAAATAAATAGAACAAAAACGGTAGTAACGGTATGCTCTAAAGAACCTGAGGAAATAAGATTTAAAATAAAAACAAAACTCTAAAACAGGTTAAACCTTATAAATACCTAGGTAGTGAAATCTCAGAATGTGGAAGAAGTACAGATGTCAAAAACAGAATTAGAGAAGCAAAAATGATGTTTTCTAACAAAAGTAAACTATTAACATCAAGGAACTTTAGTCTGAAAACAAGAATTAGGTTAATAAAAACACGCATCTGGAGTGTAGTACTCTATGGGTCCGAGGCGTGGACATTGGGAAAGAGAGAAGAAAAGGCACTGGAGATCTTAGAGATGTGGCTATGGAAAAGGTTATTGGAAATTAAATGGACAGACAGAATGACGAATATAGAGTACTGGATGGAATAGAAGAGCAAAGAAGCATAATAAGAAGGAGACACAGATGGATTGGACATCTGTATAGAAACAATCAATTGTAGTAAACATTATAGAAGGATTGATAACGGGTAAAAAAGTCAGGGTAGACCTCGCCTCGAGTTTATGAAGCAGGTAATGAAGAGTTCTGGTGCAGAGAATTGCGCAAAATTCAAAAATCTACCTGCGACGAATACAGGGATTGAAGAGTAGAAGAAGAAAAAACGATGTTTTCTAAACATCTATATAAGCTGAGGGAGATTCACAAAAAAATCCACAAACTTACAGCTGAGAACACCAGTAGATACTGTGATATTGCTAACAATCACTGAGCTGCATTGAAAGATTTTATCACACTTGGAGTATTCACCAGAGTTTCCTCTACAGATCAACACCTCTTCACATCCTTGAAATTACCTCTGGTAATATCCGCCTCAATTATGTCGAAGATGCTCAAAAAATCTGTTTGTACCCCAAACCACCCATTTGTTTCGTAGTAAAATTTGACAGTAGTCCGAAAGATGGCAAAAATTCAAAATGGAGGAAATTTTAAAGATTAGATAGTAAGTCGTCTTATAAATCAATATATCATTTCAGTGGAAAAGGCCAAAAATTAAATTTTAGATACAATATTTGACCTTTATATTTTTCTTGGAAATGTTAAGAGGAATGCTAAAACTTTCCGCACTTTATCTAACAATATTACTGATGCAAGGCAATTATTATTTATAACTTTCTATCTTGCGCAATATTCCTCTTTTTATTTTAACCTAAGGACTACCAAATTAAAACGCTAATATTTTGTTCACTTCCCGCACAATTTTCTTAAAACGTTCGCATTGTTTTGGCAAAAAAATTCAGCATTATTTAATATTTAAAACATATTCGCAATTAAAACGCATCAAAAGCTTCATTTTTGAATGTAACTCAAAGCTTCAAATTAGTTTCAAAAACATTTTTGTCTATAAAATTTCAGTAACAGTTCTGAACAGCAATACCTTCCAATTTAACTTGCAAAAAACTGCACTTGTCTGAGGGTTCCCCGAGGCGTATTGAAGAAACCGCGCTGCCTCGTTCTTACTATAAATCCCGACGCCCCGAAGCAAGACCAAGGGCGGCCAAAATTTATCTGCCCTCCATGAATAAAACAAATTCCGATCTGCAGCGCTGCTGAAAACAAGAAAAAGAGGTTGCTGAATCAGTTCTGCGAGCAACACAAACAAAATTTGGTGTTCGACGCTACCCCTGTTCTAATAATAGAGCCCTATGAAGCTCTCCCTTATCTCGTTCCTCGCTGAAGAGCTTCCTGCGGCGCCAAAGCTCCGCTGATGCAAAAATCGAATAAGTCCGCCGGAATGCCTCCACTAAAACTGAAGTGAGCTAAAGCGAGGCGAAGGAGCCTGGCGTTTTCATAAAAGGCAAATTTTTCTGGGGTTGCAAGGCGCGGGATTGATTTTAGTCGGGCGTATAAATAAGCAATGCGTACGAAGGCTAGATACCGATAAACAAGTGGTTTGACGTCAGAGTGTGTAACTGTTTCAAGTTCGCCATGACGCAGTATGGTTTTCTGGCGCTTTAAAGCAGCGCCATCTGCCAATCAGAAGCATTGCCTTTGCCCTGTTACTCACAGATACCTTTAATTAATTAAATATAGCTGTTTACATAATAACTTCTATAAATTGGCTATCTAACATAGTGTATAAATTAATAATTGATAATTTACCACTTTAATAATATAAAAAAAAACAGTTTAGAAGGTTTGCAACATGGCTAGTAGTAACACGATTTTCCGATTTGTCGTGCCGTTACGAGTGGCGCGTCATCGGGGTTGCTTAACTAAGAAGCGTATTTTAAAAGCTGTCTAACCGTAAGACCATTAACGGCTTCACAATCGATTAGGAAATTTAATTCGTAAGCTTAAGGGGGTAAACCCCATCGCGATGATTATCGCGTTAAGAGCGGCCGCAAACAACTTTGCTAATGCGTGGGTTTGTCGTCACTTTAAACGGTGTTAATCGTAATGTTGCATCCAAAGTACCTCCCAAGATTTAACTGTGGCCGTTGTAATTATTATATAAAAAATAATTGAGGCAGTGTTTACAAAACTTCTATTTTATTTTATCCAAAAATGTACAATAGCCACAGCGTTTACTTAGGCGCTTCATCAAAAACTCCGAAGTCAATTAAAATCATTGGCTTTAAAAGCTAATTACACACGCGGCAAGCTTCAAGAGCCAAAAATATCCAGGTGGTTCGTTTGAAAGCGCCGACTAAAAAAGGTGATTGCAGCTCTGTAGCAAATCGCAGGCCAGGTTAAAATAGCCGACATAGCTTAGAAATAAAAATAGAGTTGTAATATTTAAAAAGCGCTCTTGGGAATATCAGTTTTGTATTAGGGTTGTGGCGATGGTATCATTTTCAGTTAGTTCGGTTCTTAGTGTTGAAAAGTTTGATGGATCAGATAATAACGGACTTTGCCACTGAATTTGAGCAGGATGATGGCAGGATTTTGCATTTAGATAACGTTCTTATTTAACAGGTCGATTCCAAGAAAAGGGAGGGAGGGCTTTTATTTCAAAATTGTAAAATATTTGATTGCAGTCTAACGTCATATATTAGACTCGTTATGCATACTTAACCAAATGGACAAAGTAACGTAACTATTTGTATTCATACAAAATACGGGTGTTACCAGGGAAAGTGCAAGTATCTACTGAATACAAGAAGATATTTGGTTGTACGAAATAAAGGAACAGATTTAAACTAATGAAATTGCTATTAATTTTCTAGTATATATTCTACTACATTTATGCATGTACCCCATCGTTTGTAAAAGTTTGAGTATAGAAACAATTATTAGTGCGTTTAAACTATTATAGAATAGCATGTTTTACGTTGTGCTCATTGCTGAGATGCTGGCTTGCCGGGAACTCCTTTAGAGGTCCAAACAAGTGCAACCGTTTAGGCTGTAACGGAAGTATAAAAATAACTCTTAATCGGCTAAATTTTTTTGCGTTTAGGGTATGTCTTTCTTAATCGATCCATGTTCACTGAAGCCTATGGCTTATTGTGTTTTACCCTAATAAAGTAAATTCACAACCAATCTATAATTAATGTCCCTGAATCAGCAGATACAGGTCCTTTACAGGGTGTGTCTGGAAATCTTCCGGCTCCAGGATTGGTTTCCCGAATATATATTGCCTTTTCCTGCACAGCGCATCGGATGTGTAAATCTGTTTCTGGTTCCTAGCTACAAAGTCCGTATGCAAGGTCACTATTGAATTTACTAATTTTCCAGAGGCGTTCTTTTACAGTCGCATGTCCTGTAAGAAACCATATGGTTATTTTTAGCTTATTTAGGTTAAGGAGTTCTGCAGCTCTCTTTTGGCAAGGTACCTTATTGAAAGTTTTGCTGAAATAATGCCCTGATCGGTTCTTCCAGTACATTCGATGATGAGAGCGTATCCTTTCCTTAAAGCTTCGGACAGCACTTCGTAAGCAGGTTTTGGGCCTATATAAGCCTCACTAGATCCCCACCTGGCCAATTCATCGGCTTTCTCATTGCCGTAGATACCGCAATGCACAGTTTCACCGTGTTGTGTTCTGCCAGTGCATTGAGTTCGTTGGTGCGTTCCCATACCAGTCTAGATGATGCTTTTGTGCTTAATAAAGCCTTTAAAGCAGCCTAACTGATATAATATAGATTCGCTTGCTCCTGTAAGCCGTCTTACCATTTTCGCGCACACACTGTAATGTTTAATGAGTCACCTTCTAAAAATATTTTTACGCGCCATCCATGCCAGAATACATCAAAATATAGAAGAAAATCTAAGTGGATCTCAATTAGGATTTCGAAGTGGGCTGGGGACACGGGAGGCTCTCTTTGCAGTTCAAGTGTTAATACAACGTTGCCGAGATGTCAACTGTGATGTGCATATACGCTTAATCGATTTTGAAAAGGCCTTTGACAAGGTACGACAAGATAAACTGATCCAAATTCTCAAAACAACAGGAATCGATGACAAAGACTTGCGTATAATTGGTAACCTATACTGGCACGAAATAGCGTCAGTTAGAGTAGGACAACAACTAACTGAAACAATAAACATAAAAAGTGGCGTACGTCAAGGATGCATACTGTCACTTCTCGTCTTCAATTTATACTCCAAAGAATTATTCAAGGAGGCACTACATGATGTGAAAGAAGGAATCATAGTAAATGGAAAAACGATAAATAATATTAGATATGCCGATGACACTTTGATTACCGCAAGTAGCAATGAAGATTTGCAGACACTTATGGATAGGGTCGCCAGAACCTGCACAGAATACGGCTTAAAATTTAATACATCAAAAACCAAATATATGATAATAAGTAAGAACAAATTACTGCAGAACAACGACATTCAAATAAACGGAGTACAGTTAGAAAAAGTAGAAAAAGCAATATATCTGGGATGCAACATCAACAAAGAATGGGATCCCTCCATAGAGGTAAAAAGACGCATTGAATGTGCCCGAGCTGTATTTCTGCGTATGAAGAAAACCCTTTGTAGTCACGATATAAACCTGACCCTTCGAATCCGAATGGTGAGAACATATGTTTTTAGAGTACTGTATTATGGAGCAGAAAGCTTGACATTAACAGAAGTATTACTTAAACGGCTAAAAGCCTTTGCGATGTGGGTTTATCAAAGACTACTTAGAATTTCATGGGTAGACAGGATCACAAACAACGAAGTATTAAGAAGAATCAATAAAGAAATGGAGGTCGTTAAAACTGTGAAAAAAGAAAACTGGAATATTTTGCTCATATCATGAGACACCAAGAAATGTATGATATACTACATTTCATAATACAAGGGAAAATGGACAGCAAAAGAGGCCCTGGTAGACAAAGAACCTCATGGTTTAAAAATCTGAGACAGTGGTACGAGAAATCCACAGTGCAACTTTTTAGAGCAGCGGTGGACAAAATAAAAATAGCAAATATGGTAGCCAACATGATCGCCAACGATCGATAACGTAGCGTGTATTTCTATCTGAAAAACAGAAGCATGCTGACCCAGGGGAAAGCTTAGCTCTACCCTGAGAGCCTCAGCATATATTCCAGCTCCGGTACCCAGCTCGGTTTTAGCACCATTTGTTTACCAGATTAGATTACCAGGTGCAATTGGCTGTCTAAGAGTCTCGCTCCTATCTCGATCCTGCATGGTCACCTCAAATAGAGAGGCGTCACATATCTTTTAGGTCATGTGGTCCGTCCTCATTTCCAGCAGAGGGTCCCCAGACCATCAGCTAAGCTACTGCAATAAGTACTGTGAGATCGCACGTTATCCTTCCTATTTGTTATCAAACCAGACCTTTACTCATTTGTAATGCGACAATACTCTTCTATATTGAAATTGTGTCACAGAGCAGAAAATTCACATAAATCGTGACAAGTTATCCCAGTACACACTTTTTATCAATATCCGTAGTCTCACTTGTCTGAATTTTTTTAGATGGTAGTAAATTTGTATTTTCCCAATGCACAAATGTTCGTTTAGATTTAAGAGAGAAACGTAATAAGGTAGTTCATAAGATTTTAACCTAATTTACTAAAATGTTTCTTCAACTCATTGTAAAAGTGGATTCTTCTTTGGCAGAGAAAATATAATATTCAACACATTTATAGAAAAATTTTTCTTTCCAAGTTTGCAAAATGTGTCTCAATTTTTCAGAATCACGAATTCACTTTGCGAATGATCATAAGACTAACTGTAGTGAATTTGTAGTCACTGTGATCAGGGGTTGTCACAAACGTTCACATCATTCAAATACCTTACTGTGGATTTAACGTCCTTTTTTATAAAAAAATTTATTATCAATATTTTGTTATATGCACACACTAACGCTCTTATAAGCCATTTTAATTATCTATTAGAAGACTGGCCGAGTGACAACCAACTGTAACGGAGTATACTGTTATTGACTACCGCCAATAGTAGCATCCTTTTTTACCTTTAAAACTAAAGATTCAATTTTTTTAAAACTTCCATCGTATTACTGTGGCATCATTCTCAATACTACTGGGAAATCCTAACTAGATATATTCAGAAAGAAACGTATCTTGATCAAAACGGAAGAAAGTCGAGAGCTTACAGAACAAATAGAATAATCAAAAAATAGATTAAATATTTGGAAACAAATAATAATGTATTATAATTCATCAATAAGTTTAACAGACCTACAAAAATTAAAGAGGAGGAAGAGAAACCACTAAATAAATACACTTTTTTCCACCATTTTAATTCCCCGTGTGGGAGCATAGCCTGCGAACTGAGAGGTTGAATCTCTTATATGTTCGCCTTCTCTGCCCGGTCGTCGCGCACCATCTCTGATAGCGGGGCGATGTGGCAAGCACCGCGCCTTAAACGATCGCCTTTGTTACCCCTCGCTCGAAGTGAATGCAGATACTCAATTATTTTCGGTGACTGAGTAGGCCACTCGCCACGCATCAGAGAGCTCCGGGAATAGAACCCGGGTCCGTCCGCATTGCAGAAATACAATTTATTACTTGATAATAAAAAGTGGAATAGACAGAATGATAATAAACGAAAAACATTTAAAACAAAAATGAAATCTAAGTAAGGAAATAGCGTGACGCAAAATATGAAAAATTAAATTTATGAAAGTGAAAGGACAAAATTCTTACACCCACGGAGAAAAATGTCTCAATATTCATAAAAAAATAGAATAGAAAAAGTAATCAAACACAAAATACATAAGATAAGTTAGTTTTGAATAACAAAGAAATAAAAGTACACAAAAAATAACTGAGATGACAATAAGCAACCCGGAAAAGACCAAATCATACACACAAATAATAAAAACCGTAAAAACACAAAACATAATAATCAGACAATAAGGAACAAAGAACTAATAAACCTGCAAAAAGCTTGGAACGCATAGTGAAGTGGCCAAGCAGTCTCCCAAATTTGAGAACCCTCTAGTTGACCTTTGACCAATCAGTTTCAAAATCACTATCAAACAAACCTTTTTGGTTCACCTGTCGATTGAAAATAGAATTTGGAAATTCCCAGCTGTTCTCGAGTTTTTGCTCGAACGGGAGGACGGACGGACGGACGGACAGCATGAAATAACTCCGCTTCGCTTCGCCACTTAATAAACAAGTTATTAAATTAACAAAAAGCGCAAGCTAAAGTTGGATGTTTTGCATTAAGAGATAGCACTGAGCATTTGGAAAAATTCGTGTTTCGAAGAGTATTAATGTGAGTATTATTTGATTCTATATGTATATTACAAGTCAAAAATACTAGATTTTAATTGATTATATACCAGACATGTCAAAATATATCAGTAAAAGTATTAAATACAATATTTAGTATCATTTAAAAAAATGCAAAAAGGATGACAGACTACTGTAATTCTATCCATGTACCGAAAAAGAGATACAGTTCAAAAGATATAAAGAAATATTAACTGTATGTATAACTTTAAGGACATAAAAAATAATATATATATATATATAATATTTTTCATTTTGTCAACTTTTGTGCACTTTAAACAGATTCTTTCATCATAGCTTGAATAACAAAAATAAACATTTATTTAGTTTACGGATATTGTAATGGAAATTCTAGAGTGGCTCTGTAAGACCGTTAATTACATTTTCCTACAAAATTTTTCGTGGAACAATGTTTGTGTTAATACTTGCCATTGCTTTCCAAAGTTTGTAGGTACCTTAAGAATCAACAATTAGAAAAAAAGCATTCTATTGGATAAATTATTGGCAATAGTGTTTTTTAGGCATTGGATGCAGATTTTCATAAAAACCGTTGTGAAGTAGCCCAACAACTTAATTCTTCAAAAATTCTTGCGGAGTTCGTTCGTCCTTTTTAAAAAGAAATTTTTTCTTTCTAAATAATTAAATTCTAGATTGCTTAGTAACTTTCTAAAGGTTCATTTTTATATGTTGTGTAAAGATGTGCCTCTCCAACAATGTTAATAGAGTTTGATTCAAATGGATAGAGCTCCTGTTCATATTGATGCGGTAGTTGGAAAATAGTTGACTAAAAATGATATGCTGCATCAGATCGAACGTTTTGGTCTAGCGACTTGGTGGTATAGGTTTCTAGATTTCAATTCGTTGCATTATTATATTTTGGATTAAAACTAAAACTCACACCACACGAATTTTGTTATCCGCCGCGGTACATTTTGATTCTATTATCAAAAGAGATTAAAGTTAGATCTTTCTAGCGAGAGCCATGAGTAATGGAAGAAGGACAGCTGTTTATCAAATTAGAAATAAAAATTTGGCAAAAAATGTACTAGGTTGGAGAAAGTCTGTTGATTTGAAAAAATTACGTAATTAAACGTAAAATAACACTAAAATTGCTTTTAATTAAATCCACTGTAATCTTCAGTATTGGTGCATTAAAGATATTTTTTAATTCAATTAGGAGATAAAAAACAAAAGCGAGTATTTTTGACAAAAAAAATTAATTGTATGGCCGGTTTTTACTTTCCTTATCCTACAATAAGGAAAGTAATGTAATTGGCGGAAATTTGACCTACATTCACATTTCTGGACGAATTATAGCCTCAGGACACCAAAAAAGGTGTTTTTAGCCATTGGTTCGTGTGTGTGTGTGTGTGTCTGTCGGTCTGTCAGTAAACAGGATATCTCGAGAACCGTAAGAGCTAGAGACTTGAAATTGGGTATGCAAGTTACTTGTAGGTAGGGGAGGCAGTGCGAAGCTTTTGGTAAAAATCGGCCGAGCCGTTTCATCGCAAGGTCGCAAAATCGGTCGCAAAGCGGTCGCGAATCTAAACGGTTAAAGATACAAAAAATTTATTAGAATAAAAATGATTTGTTATCATGAGATAAACATGAATTTAAAATAAAAGTTGGTAAAATAGGAACTCGAAAAAAGCTCATTATTGTTAATATAAGGGTGTTCATAAAATGTTTCGTGAAATTTATATTACCGGATAGATCAAATCGAGACGAACAAACAATTACAATGAAATTTTTTGATCCGAGGTCAAAGAAATAAGTTATAGCCGATTAAAAATTAATTAAACGGACCAATCACAGCGCGCTCGGAGAGCTACCGGGCCGACTGCGGGAGGACGGGGGGAGCGCTTGGCCGCTAGGAGGGAGCACAGGCGATAATGGCGAAGGCTGTGCGGCAGAGCTCGCGCGGTTACGTTCAGTGACGTAGCAAAATTTTAAGTACGAGTCAATTATTGTCTTGTACTGTTTATTTTAATCAGTTTTCGAGTGTTGGACTCGAGCCTCGTCCTTTTTTAAAATAACAAGTTTCGGGACGAGAGCAGCGCAGGGCCGATATATATATATATAATAATAATAATAGGATAAGGAAAGTCGTGTGATGTTCACACCAGATTTTTTATATTAGTGTGCAGTTTGTATATGTGTAAAAGGAATTGGAAAAACATACCTTGTCGATAAAGCCAAATAACAAAATTATCGTCAACTTATCTTTTTCAGCAGGTAAATTTTAGCAAAAACAAAGTAAAGTATTTTATTTCACATCAGATCATAAAAAGTTTGCTATGGTAAAAATAAGGATAGGAGCACCACTTGTTTGGCGGTAAAACTTACTTTGGGTAAAATAAGTATTGGATAGGCAATGATTAATTAATTCAAGAGTGTCATATTTTAAATTGTAAGCGAATTTTATGGATTGTGAAGTTTCAGGGGTAAAAATAATGTTAAAAAAAGTTAGCATCAAATCTGGTCATCATGCCCCCCTCACGTAAGAAAAAGAATTGGATTTAACTGAGTTGTGTGTGAGAGAACCAATAGATTATTAGAAAACATATTCTTTATGGGTCTTAGGAGAACCGTATAATTTTGGGAACCTAGAAGATTGTTCTTGAAGCATAATAAGTTTTTTAATATTGGAAGATATGTTTAAGTTGTTGGTGAAAGTTTTGGTTTTCTTTTCAAGGTAGGTAATTAGATTTTAATAAATTATATAGCTCATAATGATAAATTCTATCTCTAGTACAGTAGCTTTGCAAATTAGTCAATAGTCTAAAGAATTATAGCGTCCACACTATAAACCGTGAAAATGAAATAATTTGAGTTTATGGAGATTAACGACTAAAAAGAAACAAAGTGTACAATTAAAAAATATCGACTTATATCTTACCTACATAAAGTATTAATAAATTTATTAGTGGTAGTAACGCATGTCGATTAAAAATTTTGACTTATTTAAATTACCTAGTATTTATAAACAGAAGTTATAAAAAACTAATACAGCAATGCCCTTTATCATAAAGCTCTTAGTTTTTGCTGAGATCATATCAACTAAAAGTGTAATGATGAGGAAAATATAAAAAGAGGGAAACTGTATTTGGGGCAAACATAAACTAGGCTGGCGCAGATTTTCTGTATTACAACATCAAAGGCATACCACAAGAAAAAAGAAGATCGTAAAAGTTTACTATCAAGAATAACTAAGCAGTTTATTTCTTATACTAAGTAAGGCTAATTAGAACGGATTAATTTTTAAAAATTTAACGAACTTCAAGGTTAAACATTTTTCATTAAAAATCTAATTACTTTATTTTTTGAACTATTTCTCCTCAACTTTAACCTTATTTGATCAAACCACTTTGTAAAGCTAAAATGTCACTTGCATTTGGGTATAAAGTTTGTGAAGTTTTTCAAACTTGTTAACGACTTAATTATATGATGGTAAATCCATGTTATAATACGTATTCCAATTATACCTAGCGTAGTAGAAAAAAAATTTTGGTCAATAACGTTACGTGTATTTTTAACATTTAACAAAACAAATACTGGAGTACCATTCACTGCCAACTGGTCAACTTGTTTTAAACAGAACTAAAACAATGAGGTCAGTAATGTATAAAAAATGGTAAATATTTTTAGTTTTGATAATTTTTGTTTTAGAACATCCGTTCCAATGATCAGTGCGTGATTGTTACATTTTGTAATAACTGAATAAGTAGAGCAGCGAGTTTGAGTTAAATTTTGCGCGTGTCCAATGATCCGATGATAGAAAATCCTTTGCAAACGATGCAATAAGTGCAGCACAAATAAAATCACAACATAAACTATTTAGAAATGGTAGGAAATCTGTTAAAAGTGGTTAGTTCTCTGGAAGACTACGGCAAAATGTTAAACTATACGGGGTACAATGAACAAGAATTAAGTCTGAAAATTAGGAGATGAGTTGGTTGGAGCGGCTGCTGTTACCAAAACAGATGGAACATCGTGGTGCAGTTGATAGTGTCAAACTGTTACCAATAAACCAAGATTTTAAAAAGAAAGAAATTCCAGACCGTTGACGAGATTCAAGTCAATGTTACAAAGCAGTTAGCGATTCTAACACACAACTTTACTGAATATTTTAGAGTGTAAATGACACTAATGTAAGTGTTATTGCAATTGTACTTTTTAATAATATATGGTTCGATATCTTCTGGAACAACTACAAATATAAGCGCAAAAGATTCGAAGCTTTTCCATTAGGCAGTTTAGTTTGGGCGTTCAAACATTTTTTAATTTGACGTCAAAGTCTACGACATTCAACACGCGAGTAACTACCCTTCTGATGAAGTTTGCATGCAATAGTGTTCACTGTTTTATATTAATGTTTAAAATCGATACATTTTATTTTAACATTTATCAATTAACGAAGAGTCAGTAGCACAAATGTGTTGTTTAAAAAAGTTAAAAAAACCCAAATTTATTATACCAATCCTACATTGTTATTTAAAAGGTGCATGTTTACAAAAAAAACACTTTGGCTTGTCTGCATTTTTTTTTAATAGTTGTAGGGTACTTATTTCATGAAAATGTTTTTTTGTTAAACATATTGTTAAACATATTGTTAAAAGCCATCTTAACAACGTTGTAAATATATGCAAACTATCAGTATCAAATTTACTTGGGCGACAAAACTTTGAGTCTTCCGTGTACGAGGTTAAGCAACACAATAATGCTCTTGAATATTTTATTTCTATTAGTAACTTTGCAACTTTCTAAACTAAGCGGAATTTCATTTTCTTTTACTCTTAAAATTTTCTGACTTCATACCAACATTTAAAACTATAAACAGTTTGAAATTTTTATTACATGTCCTTCTTATGTCGTATTTGTATGAGACACTAGAGAAAATTTTAGTAATAAAAACAGTCTGACAATTATATGAGTATAGAAACAAAAATAAGCCTTATTAATTTCTAATTTTATGACCCATCTAATAATGCTGCCTTTAATATACATCCATTATAATATGTCTGGTGGTTATATGACATTTAATATGAATGTTAATATGAAGGTTAAAACTAGATAGAAATCGTACAAAAATACTAAAACAGGACATGGAGAAGATAGTAGAAAAAAATAGGGATAGAAATTAAAATAGAAGCACCAAGAAAGATAGGAGAATAAACACGTTTAGTGGAGTTTAATAGCAGAGGCGACAAATATACAGTTATGCGATTAAAAGCAAGCTAAGAAATAGAACAGATAAGATTAACATAAATGATTATCTGAATAAAAAAGAAAGAGAAATACATAACGTACTCAGAAAGACAGCAAAAGGAGAAAGAGAAAAAAAGGAAAGTGTCAAAGTGGGGTTCCAAAAATTAATAGTAAATCAACAGGTATGGAAATAGAATCAAGAAAAGGAGAAATTGGAGATAGTACCGAAAACTGATAGTACGGAAATGGGACAAGAAACCAAAAATAACAACATAGTGAAAAAAAGGAGAAAGATAATGACGAAGGAAAATGGAATTTACAGGGCACTAACAAAGAAGAGAATTAATATAACTAAATAAGGAGTGCAAAAAATATAAGCTTGATATAATAGCGATCCAAAAAACAAAACAGAAGGGAAATGACATGAATAGAGGACAAGATTATTCATTTTTTACTAATAAAACAGATAAAAATGGAATAACAGGCGTAGGCTTCTTTCTTAACCTTTGTTCTTCTATGTACTGCGTTTTTTATTTTCTTTTCGCTAAATACTTCTCTTGCGTTAACGTAAAAGTTTTTTTGTCTTCACTTTTATCTCAGAGTTCATTGAATTTCTTCTGTTCTTTAGATTCTTCTAGTCTACTTGGAATTTCTGTTGGTTTGGTTTTATATTTCTGTCTTTTTTGGGTTTTCAACTTCATGTTTGTATATTTCTTGTGCCGTTCTTACAGTTGTTCCCAATGTTAGTGGCTGTAATGATCAGCCTATGTTTCGTATTTAACTCAGCACCGCTTATTACCATTAGGTTATGAAGTGTCTCACACTTGTAGTATAGCTAGAATAATCTGTCATGTCCTGATGTTTTAATTCTTCGACATCATATATTACTTTGTGTAATGTATTCTAAATATTTACTTCTATATATCTATTCTTAAGGTATCTATTTTTTGTTTTGCGCACTATGCCTTATTTATTCAGATGTCAATAAAGTTTGTGAGTTGCAATTCTTTATATATTGTTATTTAACTATTGGCCTCTTCTTCTTCTTCTTTTCCTTATACCCCTTCAGGGTGTCGGATATGAGGTCCAGTCCTTCCACTCCTTCCGGTTCTTTGCCATTCTTTTCATATCTGCCAATGTTTTGCCCCTCTTGATACCGATTTCTTCGATCCTTTGTGTCCACCTCTTTCTGGGTCTACCCCTTTTCCTCTTTCGTTCTCCTGTTGACTCTGTGATCTTTTTTAGTAGCGATTGTTCATCTTTTCTTATTATGTGGCCATACCATCTTAGTTGCTTTCTTTCTATAAAGTCCATTATTCCTTCTTGTCTTAGAGTGTGTCTGATTCTTTCGTTCGTCTCTCTATCCCATTTGGTTTTCCCCTCGATTCTTCTTAGGAACTGCATTTCACCAGCATTTATATCTTGCTTTCGTGCTTTTTGTTTATGGTCCATGTCTCACTACCATATGTTAATGTTAGTCTTGCTATTGTGTTGTAAACTTTCAATTTCACTTGCTTGTCTATTTCTTGTTTTTGTAATATTGGTTTGTTTATTGCGCAGTATATGTTCCTCGTCTTTTTCATTCTATTTGCTATGTCGACTTCTATTCTTCCGTCATCTGTTATTACGGAGCCAAGATATTCTACTGCTGTGACTACTTCTATTGTATTCCCGTTTATTTCTATTCTTCTTACCATCTCTGATTTTTTGTTATTTATAATCATCATTTTTGTTTTGTTAGTGTTTACTTCCATACCCATGTTCTCTATTTCTTCGCTCCATATTTTAACCAGTCCCTTCATTTTATTGTGGGTGTCTGCTATGAGTATTATGTCATCTGCGTACATTAAATTGTCTACTTTGATTGGCCTTAGTTGGTAATGTCCTATTTGTGTTTGCAGATGCTGTGTTTTTGTTCTTGTGTTTAATAAGATTTTGTCCATCAGTGTTATAAATAGCAGTGGACTAAGGCTATCTCCTTGTTTTATTCCTTTTGTCATGAGGAACGTGTCTGAAGATTCTCCGTTCATCTGCACTTTCCCTTTGACTTTCTGGTACATGTTCCTGATATTTCTGATGAGTTTTCTTGGTGTTTGTAATTCTGCCAAATACCTCCATATGTGACTTCTCTTTATATTGTCAAACGCTGCTTTTAAATCTATGAGTGTCACAAACAGCTCTCCTCCTCTTTCTATTGTTCTCTGCGTTATATTTCTGTTGTTTGTTTTCCTTGTCTATATGCTGCTTGTTCATCGGCTAGCTTGTGTCCTATGTAGTGTATGAGTTTCTTTTGCAGAATCTTCGTATACATTTTGAATACTGTAGAGGAAAGGCAGATGGATCTATAATGTTCACATTTTCCTGTTTCTCCTTTTTTGTAGATTTGTATAATTATGTTGTTTTCCCAATCCTCCGGTATCCGTTCTTCTTTCCATGCTTTCTTAAATATTTCATGTATTCGTATCTTTCCTTCAGGGCCCATGACTTTTATCATCTCTGCCTCGACACCATCTGTTCCCCCTGCCTTGCCAAGTTTAAGTGTATTAGTTGCCTCTTCTACATCCTTAATTTCGATTTCTATTGCGTTTTCTTGTTGTTCTTCATCCGTATCTTCGTATTCATCTTGTTCTTCCTGTTGGTTTCGGTTTTCCTCAAATTTTTTCTCGTAGTATTCCTTCCATACATGTAGTATTTCTGTTTCCGTTTTTAATTCATTGTTTTTGTTTCTTATTCCTCTTACTTCTTTTCCTTTATTACCTCTTAACTTTTTTACTATTCCCCAAAAATGTTTGTTGTTTTTAGTGTACAGTTTATCTAGTTCCCGCCCAAATTCTTCCCAGCATTGATTCTTTGCTTTTCTTATGTCTATTTTGGCTTTGTTTCTTTTTCTTATATAATCTTCTTTGTCCTCTTGACTTTTGGTATCTATATATTTTTTCCATGCTTTTTTCTTCTCTCTAATTGCTCTCTTTACCTCTTCGTTCCACCATCTGGTCCTCTTGGTGTCCCGTTTAAATTTCTTTACTCCGCAGATCTGTCTGGCGTTCTTTATCAATGTTTCTTTGAATACTTTCCATACTTCTTCCACTGTCCCTTCCTTTCTTTTTAGTTCAAATTTTTTGAGTTCGGCATCTATACTTTTCTTGTACTTTTCTGCCCTATCAGTATCTTTTAGTTTATATACTAGTATTCTCTCGTATTCTTTTTTCTCTTCTTCTGTAATATTTATGTCAGTTAGTAATGCTCTCACCAATCTATGTTGGGTGGAGAGTTCCGCTTCTGCTATTGTTTTCACTTCATCTATTTTTTGTTCTAGTTCCCTAGTGTATACCACGTAATCTATGAGGCTTCTTGCTCCTCGTTCTTCTGCTACATAAGTGTACTTTTCTTCTATTGGTTGGTACCAAAAAGTATTACCGACTATTAGGTCATTTGCTGTGCAGAATTCAATCATTTTTCTCCCGTTTCTGTTCTGTGTCATTTCTCCGTATTGTCCCAAGCTGCCTAATCCTGTATTTATGCTGCTGCCTACCCTAGCATTCCAGTCTCCTATTATCAGTATTTTGTTACTCTTTTCTTTCGCACTATCTATTGTCCTCTGTAGTTGTTCATAAAATTTACTTCTGCTCCCTCTACCGAAGCATATATTTGTATTATGTAGAAAATTTGACCCAGGTCCACTTCTACTGCCATTATTCTTGAATTAATTGTTTCTGCTTTTATTACTCTTCTATTTAATCTATCGGCGATAATTATTCCTACTCCTTCTTTACTTCTTTGTCCCGGATCTGTTCCTGAGTAATATAACGTATACTCATTCGTTAGCTTTATATTTCCTTTTCCTTGTTTCTTCGTTTCGCTTATTCCTAAAATATCTATTTTGAACTTGCTCATTTCTTCCGTTATTTCTATCTCCTTTCCGTTTAACGCCGTTGCATTCCATGTCCCTATGTTTACTTTATTGACGTCTTTCTTTACTGCTGGTATTGTTTTTCGTATTTTTTTCCTGTTTCTGTTTCTTTTGCTATTGAATCATAATTCGTTGATGTCTTGTGTTCCGTATTGTTTTTGTATGCTGTTTCTGTATAATAGTATTTTTTCTTCATATCTGCATCTTTAACCTTTTTCTTAGCCGTTTCTTCTTCAGTCGTCATTGGAGATTGCTTTGTAACTACTTTTGTTCGTTTTTTGAAAATCTACTCGTCTTCGTTATCTTGAGTAGTTTTTCTCGTAGTTCCGCCTCATCGTTACTTTCTGGAGATCTCTGGCTCATAGTTCTTCTTTTTTTGGAATCTCTTTCTCTGCCACACTTTCCGGATCGTCCCCTCTTTTGTCATCATCCATTCTCATTCTGTCCTGCTTATCCAGTTGCTTTAGTCTATCCAGTGGAACTACCTCTCCATTTATTACCAGTTTGTTATATCTTAGGATTGTAGCCATTTTGCTTATATTGTTTCATATATGTTATTAATTCCCTCCGTTCTTCCTGGATTTCTTTTGAGTATTCTTCCTCTAGGTAGATTTTGGTGCCCTTTAGTTTTTTTGTTGATTTTAGAATCTCTATCTTTTTATTCCAGCTTCTTAACTCTAAACTTATTGGTCTTCTTCCTCCCTTCTGTTCACTTCCTAATCTTCTTATCTCTGTTATTTCCTCTTCCATATTCATAACTATGTCCATATCGCGTAAAATTACTCTTACTTTCTCTTTTAAAAGTATATCTTTCTCCTCTGATTGCTCTTCTACTCCGTGTATGATTATTTTATTTTTCCTAATTTCCCTCTCTAACATTTCGATTCTTTTTTCTTGCAGTAAAAGTCCCTGTTTCAGTGATTTATTTTCCGTATTCAATTTTGCGTTATCATTTTTTAGTTTATTGAGTTCCTCCTGAAATTTATCGTACTTCTTTTCCATTCTCCCGTTACTTTCTTCTATATTTTCTAATTTTCTGTTTATTTCCTGTAAAAGTTTCATCATACTCTGTGGTTCTATACTGCTTTCTTCCATTTCTACGAGTGGTTTTAATAATTTTTACCGTGACAGTTGAAAAAGTGACCCGGATCGGCTCCGCGGAGGTCGTCGTCTGCTTCTTGTCGTCTTTTAAATTTCGTTATAAATGGCTTTAAAATTGTCTTTTCCTACCTTACTCCAATGTTTCTTCCTTGCTGCTATCTTGTTACACTAATTGCAGGGTGTTTTACCTTAAGATTCTGAATTTATTATTGTAAAATCACTTTTATTTGAACACACGAAATCGGCTGTGTTTACTACACTTGTCTTTAACTATTGGCTTCTCATCTTAATGCGACAATAAATTGTCGAAATCTAAAAAACTAAAACCAAATAAACAGCACATATGGTAAGCCATAAAATCTGTTCAGTTAGAATATTTACAGTAAAAAAATATTATATTGCCTATTACTTAGGCTTTAGCTTTTTGTGTAAACACAACTAGTAGAAGAATTTGACACACTTAAAAAGAATACAGTTAGATAGAGAACAATATTTAATATGAAAAATATTATAAAATGAAATCTCATATTGCCCCTTATTAGTCTTTTAGCTTTTATTAGTCAGATCATTTACAGATATTTCGTTTTAAAAAGTGCTATAATCTGATTTTTGACTTAGTTTCTGTTTTCTTCAGCACAGCTTACGCAAATAGTCTTCTGTTGAATCCAAGCCGTTGTATCCTGCACAAGACCATCATCCACAACCAACGCACAGCTTATGTGACCATCGTTACCATCATCACATAATAACTTTCCATTGATTTCTTCAAGCTCGGAGTTGCTCTTTGAAAGATTTCATTGTCGTTTGCAGAATATTCTCCTTCGCTTTACATATTATGGTTCTATTTATATTTCCTCTTATTGTCATTATCACTTTTTATTTATTAGGGTCTACTTAAAATATCTAATTTTGTGTTCCTGAATTTCCGCCAGCTTGCAGTTTTATTTGAAGACTAAACTTTATCAGACAAAGGAGAGATATCAACAACTGATTTGTGGAGAATTGTCATTCACTGATACAGCTGTTTGTTTTGAGAAGTATGAGGAGCATAAGCTACAGGTTTCGTAAGATTATGTTTATCTGCTCTTCCATTATCTTCATCAATCATTTCAGTTTAAAATTGTACATCAGTCTTTGTAACTTTTCTGAATTAATCCATTCAATGCTTACAAGTGACAACCCTAATATTCCCTTTTATAATAGCATATTTTAAGTATGCCTTGCTATATAGCTCAGGTAATTCATACTGTAATATTTTTAATTGCTTAACAGGCGAAAACATTCTTTCTAATAAGCAGCCTTAAAGAATTAAAAATGTCAAGTCTAATGGCTGGAGTGTTTGACTTGTGTGATTCGTGATTTCGCTTCCTTGCAATTATAGAATTTGGCTGGAAGTATTGTCTAAATTTACAGCCTTTATTCGTTAACTAATTGTAGATTTAGAAATTTTGACATCATGACCTGAACCTCGAATTTATTGCTTGAATTGCATCCCTTAACTGATCTTGAGTACAACTATCTCTCGTAGTTAACAGAGTTCACTTCTTACGTATTTAAAACAAAAGTGTATACACATTAAATTCTTTTCAAAAATAAATATGCTATCTATATTGTGGATAACTATGCGCACTACGCAAAATTACACCACAAAGCAAGGGCATTATTAACCGCCAAAACTAGCCCTATTCTATTTGATCATAAAATTATAAAATTATATCATTTGATTGTTTATTCAGCGTATAATTAAAAAAATAGACACAGTTTAATAATGAAAATTAAAAAAAATTAATTAAGATGCTCTAATATTTTTTCACATTACAAGAAAACTCTATTTTAAACTGGGGTTCGACAACAACTTCAAATAATGGTATCTTCTTTTGTAAGTTTTTTAGTTACTTCTTAGATGGCACTACCCACTAGATCAAAAAGTTTAACATACAGGTACGTATAGTTCCCTTTCCACGCAGAATTCTATTATCTTCCGCTATTCTAAATTTTTTTGATAAATCTAATAATTAGCATATTGTTATTAATGTTTTGTATTGCCGTTAAAACACCCTAAAACGTTTAAATGCGTCAATAAATATTTATATCATATTTTATTATCTTTCAACCATAACTCCAATTAGTTTTATTAGAAAGTTTGTGCAGAGACATTAATATTGCAGCAGCATTTATATGGGAGCATATCAGATGAACTTCTAGCACAAATGCCATTTAAACTTTATTAGATTTATAATACACATTAAAGTAAGTCATATTTTTCTCACTAGTTAACATAAAAAAGAGTTCTTGCTCGACATGCTTTGCACTATTATTGTACGTCAAATTTTATAGGAATAAAGTTAATTTAGAGATAAATGTAAAATGTATCTCTAAATTTAGAGCTCATTTTTATGCGCACTTTTGAAAGGACAAAGCAATTATTATTGCGACTTCTAAATATATGCGCTATTTAACTGGTTTTGTGAGCAAAGGAGTGAATCAATACAAGAAGTGTCAAGATGCGGATCATTTGCTATTATGTGATAGAACTATCATTTAACAAACCAACATCAACGTTACATTTGGAGCAAAAAGAATATTTAAAAACGTTATATCACAATTCAATGAAAATTAGACGACCGCAAGGCACGTACAAGATCATAAGAGCTAGGAAAAATATAGATTACGATTAAAATAATGATGTTCGGTGATAAATTGTCTAAACGGGTTATAAGGTACTATAATTACTTCAAAACAGGGGTTAATTAAGTGCTTACTTTAAAGTGTCTATACCTTCTTAACCTGGATTGAGCGATATACAAATGTAGTATTTGCTATTTAAGATACAGTTTACAAAATAACTTCTTTGGAAAGTGAAAGAATCAAAACTATACAAAATAAGTGTTATAATATTAAAGATACAGTATATGAGTAAAAATATATAATAATTATATTAATATGATATATAAATTTCATTTTTAATATCAAAATAAGTTAGTACAAAATGTTAAAGAGATATCTACTATAATAATAGAATATTATTACATATATATTTAGTATGATAACCATACTTTAATATTTCGTATTTGATATCGAATTTTGCATGCCTAAAGTAAATGGTATCCCCCCAAAAACAAAGAACATAAATACTAAAAATAAGGCTAAATACCAACCCAGAAATATTCAGTCTATAAATTTGGTGAAATCTAAACCAATTAAGCCAAGCTAGTTATTCAGAAAGATAGATATAGAGCCCAATTGAACACTAGAATGTTCACTCTATACAGAACCGTCTGTTTGAATCTCCTTATTTGTTATTGAACTTTAATTTCTAGTTCATTCCTTAACAGATAATTTTATAGTCTGTAACTTAGCTATTTTATTTTTATTTTTTCTCATATTATTGTGTAAATGCATTAGGTAAATAAAGGCAGAAAACAGCCAAGTTACAGACTAAATCTTTAACACCCTGTATCTTTGTCATAGTATACTATAAAACTTTGGAATCTCGCTTGTAGTATCATGTGATGGTCCTTAAACTGTTTAAAATTTCATAATTTTATTATAAAGGACCCTGGAAGTTTAAAATCGGCGCGAATGGGTTCGTGTAATATACACATCGTAAGCGTTAAAAATAATTTGACCTGGTGCATTGTCGCGCGTTTTGATTGAAAATCATATCATTAATGTAGCCGTTAGCGATCACGACTTTCTCGAACCGGAACCTATACTTACTGGAGGCTAACACAACTTTCTTCTTGCACATATATTATTACCACCATGATGAAGGCTTCTAAGCTGTCCTTGGTGTTATGATGTCTCTCATTGACCTTCGCCTCGATCATGCCCCACACGTAGTTGCCCGGTGGATTGCGGTCGGGCCTGGGGGATCGACTCAAGTCAGAGGATCAGTATTAATACAAATTGTAACAGAGTCATGCTTGGACTTGCTTTGTCTTGTAGGCTGGTGCGCAGTTTTGCATCTCTATTTAGGACTTGAAAATTGTTCCCGGTAAGTTAATATATCTGTAAATATTCACCCTTAGGCTTACCCTAAAAAGTGGACTGCCATTATACCCCTTTCTGCTTATAAGCTCTAGCACCATCACAGAAGGTGGAACCTTTGTATGCATAACGATAGGTAATTTAGAAACATATTGAAAATTCCAACAATCGTTTTGGCGATTCACCTTCCTGTCCTAAATAAAGTTATTTTTTCCGAAAAGAATCTTATAAAGACAGTGCGGTAGTACTTAATACAGTTGGGCAGTGCTTGGGCCTTTAATTTCCTGTTCTCAGTCAACACCTAACTGTTCCTCAATATAAAAGAATTGTGCAGGTTTTGATGCACTGCTAGTCTGACTCTGAACCTCCCTACGTCGTTTTAGAAACAAATTTACCACTTCTCTTGCGATCAGATTGCTTGATGTAAGTAATCCTTTCAGAAATTACCCCCTCCTGTGTGCGATTGGGTATAGCAACTCCAGTCACATTGGACTCATTTTTCTGACTATCGTAGGTTGCCAATTATGTGAACCTAACTTGTATTACCTAACAGGAGATTGCATATGCACATAAGACACAAATTTTAGGCTTCCCTGCTATGCAACCGGAAAATGTTCAAGATTTACCTCAACAACCCCCTATAAATAAATCTAAAGCAGCTATAATCAGAAGTACGAATATTATTGAAAAGCATGATATTGTCAAGTCATACCTTACACTTGCATTGGTTAGATGAGAAAATTAAAATGCACTTAATAGTCATATGTAAACTATAAAATATTTTTAAGTAAATTATGTATGTGTAATAAGTGACATGATTTAATGTGATAAACTATTGTTCGAAATTTTGGACCGAAATTCTAAAGATAACAATCTCTATCTTAAATAATATTTTTATATATAATAATATATTTAAAAGATTTACAATCATAAAAAGAATTGTTCAGCACTAAACAGTATGACCGATTTTTTTTAATCTACTACGTCACAATATTTTCTGTAAATGTTTATATATAGTATTCTCCACTTGCCTTTTTAGATCTCGAAAGACAGTTGCCTGAAATATACATACTGAAAGCGCCAGTAAGAACTATTTTCATATGATTGATTAATGAATTAGACAATGTTAATATTAAAATATCGATATTTTCTCTCAACCATAGTATAAACTACTAAGTTTTAGAACCATATTTGTAAAAATGTTTGATAAAAGTTTATGCTCTTCCCTTAGTATTGTTTAAAAAATAGCAATTGTCTGTATATCTGTTTGCTTTGAACAATAAGCATACGCACAATTTACTTTTGATATCGTTTTTGGTATCTGAAATAATTATAGTAGCGTTTAATATAAACTATTTCATCAGTTTCTCCGGATAATTTGTTGTTTTACTGATCTACGGGCCTACAATGTTTGTAAATTGCATATTTTTCTAGTAATATACAGTTGAATTCCACTTATATCCATTTCTCTCGGAGATAATACTTTTATAAATAACCTCCACCCAAATTGTCATCACTTTCTTATAAAGTGAAATTCCTAGAGCCTTTAACATCTTCATATTCATTGGTTTCGTTCTCTATATCAACTGAATTATTTTTAAACTTTTCTTTCGTTCTATGGCTGTGACTACTAACTTCATGCTACTTTTTTGATTGATGATATACCTTTATGTATAAAAATATGAAAGCATTTGGCTTTCAAAGGACAATGACGTGCTCGTCAAGCTCCTTTATTTTGTAATGTCAAAAACCATACTTTAAATACAAATGGTTTATTAAACATTTGTGAAACTGAATTAAATAAAAATGGGGTAAGAGTAACTTAAATTAGTTAAATATTTAAGTTTGAATGTGATGAGCATTGAGAAGAATTTGACCTTCAAGGAGTAGATTTGAGCTACGCTCCTATTGTGGTGCAATAGTCGCTATGGCAGAGGTCAAATGCTTTGTGAAACTACATTTTGTTACGTATAAATAAATAATATAAAAATGTTTGTGGTCGGGACTGCCTCTAGACCAGTCAAACCACGCTTAACGTGAATCATTATATACTACCGCCATATGCAACATGTCAATATATAAACACATCCTGACTGCCTGTACAAATTGCTAATCAGTCAAATCAAAGCAATACTGGTAACATAAACACAGACTAAAAATCTTAACAATGTAGATGATATTATCAATGAAGATGAACGAATTTCTGCCACACTCGTGGCAAAAAAACAAGTTGTTGAAAAAGAAAAAGAATAATTTTAAAATCATCAGAAGAAAAAGATCAACTCAGCCCATTTAGATCTCTCCCAGTTGATTCATGAAATAGAGGAAAAATAACACATTCAATTTGGGGACTACATCATAAAATCCTAAACCATCCCTCATGTATGTCTGTGAAGTCAAAGGCTGTAACGACATGGTGGAAAATCTGACTAAGAAGAAACATATAGTAAAAATTAATGCTAGAACATCTGATATCTACCTAAAACTTATTCATCAAGTCTTCCAGGAAGAAATTATACATATCAAGTAAAGCAAGAAAGGTTTACCGTGTCATATTTCATAATTTATGTAACTCTACACCATTATATAAGCTAATAGGTAAATTAATAAATTAGACATAAACTAAGAAATATCATTAATCACTCGATCAGCAAATCACCTCACCCAATGTATTTCGTCGCCTTAGAGCATTAGCAAAACAAGATAAATTTTTAAATTAGATTTCCTACAGCAATATAAAGTCAGGACTGAATCGTTAATAAAGATAACCGATATAATTTAATGCACACGATGCCAATAACATAGTTATTCAAAAATTTATTTTTCGAAACCGTTTATATGCATTAAATGTACAGGATCGCATGACATCAAAACATGCAAAAAATTTAGGCAACACTAGCAACACGTGTACTTTGCAAAAGCGACGATCCTGCTAGTTAAAAAGTTTGCGCAGTTTACTGCGATCTATCAATTTAATAAAAACTTCGAAATGCGACATGTCAACATTTAAAACCAACAAGCTGAAGCAGTATCAGGCACATAAATAAACAATCTTAACGACCTATACTTAACCGACAAATTCGTAAACCTCTTCAATGAATTCAGGAATATGTTTACAACGTAATACTGACCCTGCTTACAAGCGTTATAAATAATCTAACACAATATCGGCGGCATCGCTAAGAAATGCAAATGGGATAATAAACTACGTTCCAGAAATAACTGCGTCCTTAAAAACGAACAGAATTGAAATTCTAATTTCCGAAAGCCATTTAACCGAAAGAACAATCATGAAAATATCCTGCTATACTTTTGTTATGTGAATCACTGATGATTAAAGCATTACATTTTGCAACTGTATATTACTAACAAAATACAAAGTACGGCACTAAACTTGAGGCCGCTTCATGGCCTCTAACGGCCAGAATTATTTCCTATAAATAATATTAACATTTTCTAATTCAAATCGGTTTGAAATTTCTAGTAGCTCGTAACTGAAATTAAAAAACTAAAGAATCAACTTATTGTCCAAGTGCTTTGAATAAAATTCGGGGCCTACTGGATTTGGATATAATTAAAGTAATATCTGAAATAAAGGCAGCAATGGTATCTAATTTGATTTCCGTTAAGATCACAATAACTCTGTACTGAAGTACTTTAAAAAATCTCAACCTAGGTTATACACAAAAGATAAAGATTAGTAAAAAAATTTAATCACATTAATACAAATATCAGACTCAATCTCCGACTAAAGCAAAACCAATAAGTTGAAAAAATTATATAGTAAATAACCAAACTGATACAGGATGCTTATTGGATAGCTACTGCATACAGAAACAAGATAGCTTCAGATAAACATAGCATTTCTTTACATATAAAAGAACTTGTCAGATAAAAATTCATGGATCTCTATCGTTGGCAAAACACCAGAAATTCGCTAGAAAATACATACACAAATAGGCTAATCCAGAATTTACGTTGTGTCGTAAGAGAAGGTGAAAATAAACCATATTACCAATCTATATACTGAACACCATTTCTTGTGGGAAACTATAAAAAGATTAAAAAGATGCCGAAAAAACAAGTTTATTAGCAGGCCATCTTGTTAGTTCATTTACCACACGTTCAGATGGTACTGATGACAACCATGACGAAGTACCTTAACTACCTCGCCCAATGAGATATATTTCCCCTAAAAAAATCCGAAATAAATTATAACTTATAATTCTACACAAGAAATTTGAATATGATTTACTACTTAGAAAAAAGCTAAACATTCTTCCACCTAAAACTATTGTGTTGTTAACGTTAATTTTCAATAAGCATGTTACGACTATGCTTCCTACTTCTTAAAAAGGAAATTTGTACAGATTGTCATGATTGCAAAATTATCAAAGTCAACTTCTATATACCAATCAGCCTGCTGCTTATCTTGTTTAATATATTGAAAGGCATATTTAGCATAATGTTGAAAAACATGCCCGTAGGTGTAGAGCATCAATTTCTATTTAGGAAAAGTCAGTCTACTAACCAACAATACCCCAGATAGGAGGTATGTGCATCTGTTCTTTTCAACTTATAGCAAGCCTTTGATAAGGCATGACATTATAGCTTGTTGGATAAGTTAAAAAAGCAACTTTATCTCATCCTCAAATCCTACCTAAACGACTGACTTTTGGAAGTCAAATTTAATGCTATCCTATTTAACTATCAACCCATCAAAGTTAAGTTGCCACAAACTGTATCCTTGGGCCATTTTTATATTTAATATTTACAGAGATGCATCTCATCAAATGACAATAATGGCGAAATTTATAGACGGCATTGCCAATGAGTGTGCGGATTCTAACGCTACAAGAGCATCAGAGGTAGAGCAGGATAATCTCAACTTTCTTTAATTTAAACTGTGTAAAATTAATATTGATGTTAATTAATCAGTTCAAATAACATTAACCATAAAAAACAATTTTTTCAAAATTTTTATTAATATTAATCCTAGATTAATAAAAGATAAAATTCAATCACTTGAACTTCAGTTGAGCGAAAAGATACTCAAATTTAATCACATTTAAAGCCAAAAGAAAATGGTATAAAGACTTTACTTTGTAGATAGATCTCAAGGAACCGTCTTGGATGGTGTCTGCGTCACAACAAAAATAATTTATAATATTTATTAATTATTCCATATTTTGTTGAGCAGATTCTACATTAACAATAAAGTTATGCAAAAATAACTTTGAAAATAGTAACACGAGTCACATATGACCCTAGATATTCGGTAAGATGGTAACCCAATCAATATCAATCAATTTACTGCGCTTTTGGCTAAATTAAGTATAATTGTGGTACGTCAAGGGACGCATGTGACCTATGTTTCCACTCTAATATTAAAAACCCATCCAGAAAATTGCACGGACATTATTATAAGAGAATAATTCAAGATCACTTAGTGCTGGCCAGAATAAAAAAAATTAAACTAATCACACTTGCGCGGCCGTGTGCAAAAGCATTGGTTGCCACGCGAAAATACAGGAACGATCGTATCTTGAAAGCACACTGCAATTTTAAAAACTTAAATTAAAATTAAATTATTTATCCTGCTGTTTTATTTTTTCTGTTCTTTTTTGCAAATAAGCATTCTTTGGTATGGAACGGGTACAAACAGCTAAGCACCACAGAAATTACATGAGAAAACGGAAAGTGAGGAGACTGCGGATGAAAGGGCAGCAATAAATGCAGCGAGGCGACGTATATGTGCCGAAAGAACTCCGGAGGAAGTGGAAATAGAAAGCTAAGGAAGACGACAACGATGTTCTCAAGGAACACCGGAAGAAATAGCTGCAGAGAACGAAGCAAGGCGCCAGCAAAGTTTACGAAGAACCCCGGAAGAAATAGCAGCAAGAAACCAAGCAAGGCGACTGCGACGTTCTCAAAGAACATCGGAAGAAATAGCTACAGAATAGTAACGATTGCTACGGAAAGTCATATAATATATACTAGGTGTCCCATTTTAAAAGTCGGACACCAATATCTCGTCAGGGGAGCCATCAATCGACAACTGACCTTTATTTTGGCATTGATCTGGATAGATGACTGACATGTAAAGTTTACCTCACCAAGAAGAGAAGATAACTGAATCTCAAAATAGAAAGTGCACTGGCTAATAGGGCAAAGATCAAAATCATCATTAAACAAGAAAGTGTTAGTATACAAAACAATGATATGGGATTGAACTGTGCAATTGCGCAAACATTGTAGTCCTATAAAGGTTTTAAAATAAAAACTCTCTGCACTATAGCAAATGCGGAATGGTTCGTCGTAAACCAAACTCTCCACAACGACGTTAAGATCTCGTGGATCAAGGACGAATTCAGCAGGTACACAACTAACTATGAAAACAGAATTAATTTTCACCCAAATGTGTTAGTGCTTAATTTGTTAAATAATACAAATACCACTAAACGATTAAATGAATGTAAAATTTTTAACCACACTAACTAGTAGTAAGTAATATGTGGGTTCCATCATTGAACGGTTGACTGAAAGAAAAGAAATTGTACATTGCAGATCGTGCAAGACATTGCGAAAAGCTGAGTGAGAAACAGAACCAGAACTAACATATAATTCTACTGATCAACAATTTGAGGATATGCTTGATTTGTTATTAGAAAATTTTTATAAGGCAATTAACTTTGAGTGCGTAGAGAAAGCTAGTGATCATAAACTTTGGACAACCTTTAGATTGGCCAACTTTTTGTTGCTACATAGTTAGTTAATTAAGTCTCAAAAGTCGATCAAGACATTTTTTAACTTTTAAATTAAAGGACCGCGGAGATAAATAAAACATTGGCAGATATCTTTAAACTTTCGCTTTCTCTTACAGAACGTCTGATGTCAGATCCAAACAATTCTCTTCTCACAGAGCAATTGCAAATGCACTGTTGAGGCTGCAGGCAAATCTTTAAAGAGTCTGGAATGCAACTTACATTTATAATCAAAATACTGGTATTTACGAGATCTAGAGAAAAACTTATGGTGGCGCAAAAGATTCTTTTAAACCAGGATCTGTCATCATTGCTGACTGTGGATTTCTAACTAATATAACCAACCTTAAAAAGCAACGAACAAAAGTGCAAATGCCAGCATTTTGTAAAAAGGATGTTGCAGAGCTGCTACTGTGCGAAGCTAAGAGAGTCGTTTGATAACAAAAGTGCAGTTTGTAGTCGTAGCATGAAAATATTAAAAAAGTGCTTAAATATTTGAAACCAAGGTTTTCAAATATATCTTTAATACATACGATAAAAATTTTTAAAACAGCTGCTCTTTTGATGAACGCTTTCCAGTAATCACTCGAGTCAGATGCTGGACAGGAAGAATAGATTGCTCAAGGAATGCTAGAGAGCAAGAACAAAGAAAATAATCTCGAAAAAATAGTGCATGGAAAAACTTGAGTCGTATACAGGCAAGTTTTAACCGAGTAAGTAGAACACAATTTCAGAAGTTTCCAGAACTTAAAAGAAATGATCTTATATGCATCGGCCTTGAAACTTACTAGCTTGGTTAAGCTCATACTTATATCACAGAGCACATTAAAAACACAGTACAAGATAGGTTAAACATAAACTGCCTGTGAGATACCGCTACTGATTCGTGCACGAATTCAATAAATTCAATAAACCAGGGCACAATATTACGTGTACATTCTCGTTGATACAGCCGTGTTATTTGTCTAACCTTTACCATAAAACTCTTAACCTACCAGAAGGTTTTTTTTATAAAGTTCAATCCAACATCTACTAGAGCATGTTCCGGTCCTGGATATGGTCGTGCCAAATAAAAAGCTCAGACCAGAATACATCACTGCTAGTGTAGACAAGCTTCTATGAACATATACTCCACCACAGCAAAAGCCGCAAGATTCTCTAGTGCATTACGCATTGACACTGCTCAACATGTTGAGGGTTATGGGTTGATATTAATTTGTCTGGAGTTCTTTTCCTAAATCAAGATCCATGTATACCATATAGTCTAAGATCTAAGACCTATAGCTCAGCGTAGTAACGACCTACAATTTGAGCTTATTGACATTTTTGGTCAGTGTGCTGTGATCTATAAGTGTGGAGGGTGCAAATTCAATTTGAACATATAATCGTCTAATAGTATATGGTTTGAATTTTATAGCGCATTACCTTGTTAAATGTTATAAAAGGTTTGTTACAAATCTGTAGTAAATTATATAGTAAAAACATAGCAAAGAGAAATATAATTAATATTTGAAATTTCTCTCGTAGTAACTTTTACATCTCTTTATTATTGATTCAATAGTCGAGTAATAATTTATTTTAACACTAGTTCTTTTTTTAAAAAAGTTTAACTATGGTATGGATGTTATATAAAAAGAGTGTGGTGCTGTGGGTATCCATATTCGAGATGAAGTATTTAGTACGCTATTGCTTGTCGATATATCTGAAGATATGCAATAACTCCTTATATGATACGAAAGTTAAAAGATGAATAAAAGATGGAGCTTAGAAATTAACTAAACATTTAGTTAATGACTAATGTAGTGATAATATTCGAAGTTATTCTGAATTTCGCTACTCTGGTGTTACATTCTCAGACATGCCCAGAAGTGAGGCTAAATTCCTTAACCTTTTAGTAACTCCTAGTTTAATCATAATTTAATCTGTATATGTTTGCATTATTATATGCACAACCCTGTTAAGCTTATTAAATTTTCCATTATACTTAGTCACAAATGGCACTTAAAGACCATAGGCAAAATTAAAATTTATTAGCTAAAATATTATGCACGCAAAAGCACTCCTCGCCGTAAATGAAGTAATGTTAATATTTCATTACCCGTTATGTTCAATAAATGTATGTTTGGTCCTTTGTGTTACATTTGTGGTGTTGTTGATTAATTATTTTTAACAAAAAAACTTCAATGACAGAAAACCAATTTATATTCTGTAGTTATAAATAAATTCCAGCGGCTGATTCCATTTTCAAGAGACTTTGGATTATCAATCATATACAAGATATTCTAGGATAATATTTCATAAAGCACAAAAAGTAAGAAACCATTTACTAAAAAAATCTATTTTGTCTGAAGGCTACATTGGAAGTATAAAGAAGGTGTTCTTCGGGTTACTATTGTTTCAATATTCTTATAATAAATATTCGTGTAACAAACAATTTTAGAAGTAAATAAAAATGTTTCTGAGAATGTAAGTTTATTTAAATTGCAAATAATATTATTTATAAAGTTGCTACAACTCTAAAGAGAGTTCCCAATAAACCCGATATTTCAATTTTAAATAATAATTGGATAAAGGATACTACCTATAACACCTAAAAGATCACTAATTTGCTTAGAAGTATGTTGACACTGTTACTAATTTAATTTCAAAGCCTAAAAATGGAAGGACAAAGCGACAGAAGTGCAAAGACATTTGCATTATGTTGTCACTTACAAACATACAAAGAATGGTCTCTAATATTTGAATACAAGGATTAGCTCCATTTAAGATCTTGGTATGGCATATTCAAAAGATGCAGATAAAGCTGTTCAAACCAATCCAAACACATGTACATACAACTTATCAAGTTAAATTGGGGTTTCTAAATCATTTGTTTAGCGTCACATTATTATATAGGGTCCGGCAGGGAGGCATGGCGTTTTTGAAAAAACTGCCACACAATTATATTGGAAGGAATTTAAAAATTTATTATTTTCAAACAATACTAGCACTTTGTCATTTGAGCATATATTACAAAACATAAGAAAAAAATAATTATCTGCGAAAAATCACATTAGTTAAATGCCGTCCATTTTTGTCGAGGAAAAAACGTAAAAGAGTGGCAAAATTATCCATACTTCTTTAAAGCATGTCACGCGGAACCCTTTGCTTCAAGATTAAGAGGTTTGTCTATGTGAACTTTAGCTTTTAGGTAGCCCCATAAAAAGTAGTCACAAGCTGACAGCTCTGGTGACCGGGCAGGCCACTTTATATTTCCATGTAATGAAATCAGGCGTCCAGGAAAATGTCGTTTTAACATTGTTGTTTGTGATGTATGGCAAATCGCCCCATCTTGCTGAAACCAAACTGTGTTGAGGTTAATGCGCCGTCTTCTCAATTCTGATAAAAAATAATCACGAAATACGCCAGGGTCTGTATTAACAGACACTATTCGTCCGTTTTCGCGAAAAATAGGAGGTTCAATAATGCAGGTTTGAGATACGCCACACCAAATAGTTACTCTTTTGCAGTACAGAGGTTGTTGATGCAATTATGGAGAGTTTTCATGTGCCCATTTCCAAAAATTCTGTTTATTTACCGTCCCCGATAAATGAAAGTCTATCAGCAATATGTCATTATATGTAAGGATAGAAATGAAGGTCCAAGTGTAAGATTCCGCAAAATGACCTGTCTGACATCCGAAGAGCGGGAGCATGACCTACCTCCGAACGAAGAGGGGTGAGTTCCATCGCTTGTCGCACCCTTTCAATGTTTTCCGGGATCCGTGCAGTTCGATTATCTCTCCATGCAGTTCCTGCTCTTAAAGATCTAGCTGTTTAAAAACTATTTATGTACTTTATAATGGTATCCCATTTTAGAACGCGACCATGACAGCCAATATTTTAATGATTTCAAAATCACCACTGTGTGAGCACCACAGAACGACCTGTTTTAATGAAGGTGTTGTAAACAAACACATGATGTATTACAGACCAAGGTTCTATTGTTACTAAAATGGCATATGTCAATGAACACGTATTAACCATTTCAAATTTATTCCAGCGCCCATAACAGTCTTATCAAAAACACCATATCTCCCTGTTAAACCCTGTACTTGAAAAAGTAAAGAATGATAGAGTTCAACCGCATATTTGGCCCAAGCATAATCATAAAAAGTGTTGAGGTTTTGCAATAACTTTTTGTAAATTATAATGGTGATTCCTTCATTTAAAGAATTGTTACAGACGATTTTCTAGCATAATCCAGGTATGTGATTAAATTCGTTCCATACACAATAAGCAATTCCTATAAAATGGAAACACAAATTGATTGGTGAGAATTTAAAGATCTATACTTTAAATTTGTTCTGGATAATCATGGCATAACTGCAGAACTTTTCTTTGTTCAACTGGAACGTATGTACGCTGCTTTGGCAAAAAGCTTTTTTGCTCTTGTAAGTAGAAAATAATTTCCTTGAACGTCCAAAATTTCTTCCATGAGTTAACAACCCGCCTCTCTATTTCTAATTCCATTTGGTCATTGAATGCAATTAGTTGTCCCAAGTAAATGGTTGCCAGACTTGGGCAAACACACAAAAATAAGACCAGAAACTAACTACATGTCAAAGAGCAATGGAGAGGAGCATACTGAGCTATACAAAAAGAGACAGAAAAAGAGCCACGGACATAAGACACATAATAAAAATAGAAGATGTTGCGAGCAAAACAAAACATCTCAAATGGCGGTGGGTAGAACATATGCTCAGAGAAAATAAAAATAAATGGACAAAGCACATAACAGAATGGACTCCCCGATTCCAAACCAAAAGAAAAAGAGGAAGACAAAGAAAACGATGGTTCGATGAAATAAAAAAATAGCAGGTCCATTATGGCAGCGAACAGCTAAAATTAGAGTGGAAAAAGCTAGAAGAGGCCTATGTGTCGTAAAGACACGCCAACACCGAATAGAAATATTTAAAATGCAACATAAACAATTAACTTATAAACTATTGGCATATAAAGGCTATAACAAAAAAAAGTAGAACATAAATATTGCTATAACAGGATGATGTTTCTTCTCATGCGGTATAAAAAAAACAGCAGTCAAACTTTCGAAACTCGATTGATTATATTTTGAAATGTTTTAAAAACTAATATTTTACGTTTTATTTTTGTTACCATTATAAAATTTGTTGGAAGCTCTCTGTATTGCTTTGTAATGTTCTGGAATTTCATCAATTTTATTAATATTACGATCTATTAAGCTGCATTATTTATTTTATCTTAGTAACTTTTGAACAACCTACAAGCACAATTTATTTCCCCAGTTAGTTAGCAACTAATAATTAATTTACATGCACAATAGCTAGTTATTTATTTTTACAAGCAAATCTTCCTTGCAACACACTTTGGTCACCACCTATACATCTTACATAAACTATTTCATGACCGTACCTTATACAACCATCTGACGACCAATCTCACACTTCGTTTGGAGTCTCTCAATTGGTTCTTATATAATGTACTCCACCTTTGGCTTACTAGTGGCTAATTTTCGATATACGACGTTATTTTTTTATATAGGCCAATCTATTGTCCTTAAAACTTTGATAAAAAGCCACAGCGTTCCTGTTGATTGCAGAATCATAGTAAAAGCTTTAGCTGTAGAGATTAAAATCCTCATTATTATCTGTTATGTTATGCTGATGCTTCATTTATTCATTAGTTATATGAATATTTGTGATTTTAGTTGAATTGTTAGTCGACTCACATAATGCATTTAGAAACTTAATCTTCTAACCTACCTATGTAAGCCTGTAGGCACTAAAAAATGGAAAACGTAGAAGATGCCCGAATCTTGCAATCTAGCGATTATATGCTCCAATCACAAAAAAGGCGATAAAAGTATATGTGCAAATTCCCGAGGAATCGCATTATTAAATGTCATGTACAAAACATTTGCTACGTGCCTCAAAAATAGATTGAAAATTTATACAGAAAACATCATATGTGAATACTAGAGTGGCTTTCGCAAAGCTAGATCGGTATCAGACCAAATATTTACGCTACGGGAAATACAAGCCACAGGATAAATTAAATACGTATCTTTATTCATAAACTTTAAACAAGCATATGATAGCATACAAAGAGATTGGCTGTTTGCTGCACTTCAACATTTTAGATTACCGGAGAAATTAGCTAATCTAATAGCAATGACGCTAAGAACAATAGAAAACAAGGTCAGAGTAAATGAATCACTAACAAGGTCGTTTAAAGTCAAAAAGGGGCTGAAACAGGGCGACCCGCTATCAACTATCTTGTTCAATATCGCACTTGAATACACAATACGCAAAGCAAAATTAAATAGAGAGGAAATAATTTATCAGCGACGTCATCAATATCTGGCATTTTCCGATGATTTAACCATTATAACAAGATCAAAGGAAGAATTACATGATGTGGTTAAAAGATTAGTGTTGAATGCGTGTAACATGAGGTTAGAAATTAACGAAATAAAAACAAAGTATATGACTTGGAACTAGAGACCTTACCAACAAAATCAAAGCTTGTTAATTAAAGTAGACGATGATAGGCAGTGCAACTTTGAACAGGTGGGATCGTTTACATATCTAGGTGCGTTGATAATCAAAGAACCAAGAAGCAAAATCAAAACAAGAATTGCAGCGGGTACCAAAAGCACAGCAACATTAAAAAACATCTTGGCAAGTAAAGTGTTTTCGCGATCAACAAAAATAAGAGTGTATAAAACAATTTTGCGACCAACTGTGACCTATGGATGTGAGGTGTGGACATTAAAGAAGAGTGACGAATTAATACTGAAAGTGTGGGAAAGAAAGATACTACGGAAAATTTATGGTGGAAATTGTATTGAAGAACAATGGGAAGGACGTAAAAACAAAGAAATATACAAGCTATACGGGGAACCAAACATAGTTGCTGTAGTGAAGACACAGAGGCTCAGCTGGTTAGGCCACGTTATAAGATTGAGTGACCAAAGAACACTTAATAAAATATACAAGGCTGAAGTAAGAGGAAAAAGAAGAAAGGAGAGACCTCGAAGCCAGTGGAAAAAAGAATTACAAGATAACGCAGCTTGAATATTACAAAATGGGAAGAGACAGCTAGAGATAGGAACCAATGGAGAAAAACTTTGGAACAAGCCATGGGCCTCTAGGCCTCTAGAGCTACTATATATATGATACAATTACTTATACCTTTGCATTTATTCCAAACTCTAATTATAAGTCTTAAATGACAATATCCTTAAATTTCAAGTGAACGAACTATATCTTATATTATATAAAGCATAATTAAAATCTTCATCGGTTAAGTTTCGTCTTTCCATTGCGTCACGTACGCCTTGATCCCAGCATCTAGGTGGTCGACCTCTTTTTCTTCGCTCCCAAGGTCATCACTCACAATTTGTGGCTATCTATTTGATGACATTCTTCCCATACAGCTATACCATTTTAATATTTTTTTCTCAATTTTCTCTATAACTGTTTTTTATGTTTTCATACTTTCTCTAATGTTTTCATTTCTGACATGTTTCAATCGGCTTTTCCTACAGCTTCGTGGTAAAAAATTCATTTCCATAGTTGAGATTTTTCCCTTGTTTCTTTTTGTTATTTTCTGTTTCCGCACCATAGGTGAGAATGATCTTGACAACCGTACAAATCTACAAAGAGGCAAAAAAGAAAATATTGGTTCTCTTTTTCCACTCTGTAGATTTATTGTGACCATAATATTAAGTTTAATTTTTGTGTGGCTTTGTTTAGTTTGTATTATTCTATGGTGATTTCTCTTTGACTATTACGTTCATATGGCAAACATCTAATGCTCTCCAGTCGTCATAAAAACACATTTGACGATCGTGAAGTACATTCTCTCCTTCTTCTAAATTAACGGGTTAAGCTAGTCACCTGCTCGGGCTACGTCCAACATGGCTCACAGTACCGCACACTGTGTTGAGGTTAGAAACAGCCTTAATGGCCTACTTAAAAGAAAGAAGAAGGAGAAACGTCCATATGATTAATTAAGACTAAAGATGCAATAATTCAGATTCACGTTTGAGTAAGTTCTTATTAAGTAAACAACTATGTGTAGTTTTTTTGTTGGTAATATAATGTTAGTTCATAAATTTTAAATTTCCTTTTAATAGAAACGCACTTTACAATTAGTGATAATGAGAAATTTAGTAAATTGACTAAATATGCGCCTGTCATAAAAGTGTCATAATATGAAAATTAACATGACGCCAATGTTAGGAGTTATTAAAATCTTAATATACATGTGCTGAAAATATCATAAAATTTTTGTGTAAACTAAAACACTTTTAATAACATTAAAAATACATTAAAAAACAGTTACTTTTATTCATGTGTGACACTAAAAGTAATATGCAAAAAATAAAACTTGGTAACATACCGACAAGGATAAAGCTATAGTGTTATAACATAAGAATTTGTCGGAATTAGGTACAAACAACTAAGATTCAAGATGTAAATTAAAAATTAATAGTTGCTCCGGTAGCGATACTTTGTTTACTATAATCATGCTTACATGTATGCAAACAAAGAGGCCTTTATCGACATTTAATTTATATTGATTTTAAAATTCATAAACCGCCAGAAAATAAGTGTACGCATTATTTCAATTAAAATACAATATAATATAAAATAACAAGTTCATAAATAATAAATAATTTATTAAGGTTACTCTATTACAATTCCAAGATATCATTACTCATTGCCGCCATTTCATCTCTAGGGCCAGTTTATTGCCGCTGTTACATATGCAATCCGTTTCATTCCTGCTACTTTGCTGATACCAAAACATTTTCCATTTCGTTTAAACACTATATTCCTACACTACGTATATTAAAGTAAAAATGATGAATACTATTAAATAATTGTAATACAGGTTAATCTAGATAAATGTAAAAAAATAAATAAACAATGAAAATATTATAATACAAGAAAAATTAAATTGAACTGCATAAAGCAGCACAATTATAGTAAATAGTACTGAGAAATATACTGTTCGATCTAGCTCCCATCAGCTTCTCGAGCCGGGGCCTAAATTTGCGGCGAGTCACCAACTTCCTCTTTACCTGTACTCCATGATAGAGACGCTTAAGTTGTCCTTGGTATTATGACGTCTCTGATTGGTCTATGTCCTACACATAGCAGTTAAGAGGATTGCAGTCGGGGTTGGAGGGTGGCTACAAGTCAAAGAATCAGTGGTAATACAAATTTTGTATAGCCATGCTCGGGTCTTCTTTCTCTTGTGGGTTAAAGAAGAGTCTTGCTGTACTACTACCCAGCGGTCACATCCTCTATCCATGGCGTAACTTAAAAATTGTTTTCAGTACGTTGACGTAGTTATTAATGGTCACAATGAGACTTTTCCTATAAAGTAAAGCAAGCTCAAAAACTCTAGGATAACCACATAGATTTTTATTCTTTTTTTCTTTATATACATGACGGTAGGCGCTTCAGAGGCATAATAGCAGGTTCAATAATCATTTTTGCACGTTTTGTTCTGGATGAAGTTTTTTTTATTCAATGATATTGTGATTGATGTCGCTCAGCAGTGCTTGGGCCTTTAACTTGTTTTTCAGTGTCTTAGGACGAAAGCCTTATAGTACAGGTTATAATGCACTGATAAATTTACCATCAACCTCGCCACGTTCATTTCTTTTGTCAAGTAAGTCATATGTCGCCCAGGCTTCTAATAGGGCTTCTCTTTAAATTCGCGGACGTTTATCACTTTTCTTGCGATCAGATTGCTTGTCAGTAAATTATACTATTAACAGTTATTTCCTTCTGGTGGTCATATTATGTGTATTTCTTAGATACATCGTAAAGTTGATTTTTTATCGACGATTTTATGGTGTGAATAGATACCTGTGTGGCAACGCTGCTATCGTATTTTGAAGTCATTTTGTCCATATATATCATTACTTTTATGATGGACAATTTTAAGTTGTTTTTGGTGATATAATGACCCCTTTTTACATTTTCCTCAACCACATCTCACTCGCAGTAAGCAAGTTAATTGCAGTCAAGGCTGGAGAATGGTCCAAATCTAGAGAGTGGTAGTAATACAAATTGTTATAGAGCCATACCTGGGTCTTCCTTGTCTTATGGGCTAAAACAGTCTTACTGCAACACGTACTAACGTCCAGCGGTGACTTCCTCTATTTACCACTTAACAACACTTGTACGTTAATATAGTTGTCAAAGGTCACTTTTAAGCCTTCCTCAAAGAATTGGGGCGTCATGACGTCTCCTTCGTTGCCTCAGCACCTTATTGCATATTGACAAATACAACAGTCGTTTTAGCGATTTACCTTCGTGTACTGGATAAAGTCTGAAAAGAAACTTAAGAACCCAGCGCTGTTGTGCTTGATGCCGTTCAGCAGTGTTTGTGCCTTTAACTTTTTCTCGGTCAACAGTTGGGGATTTATCGGGACAAAAGACTTGTATTGCAGGTTTTGGTGCACTATTAGACTGATCGTCGATCTCGCCACGCTCATTTCTATTGCCAAGTCAGTCATACTTCGCCTAAGGTTCGGATCAATCCTCTCTTTCAATTCGCTGACAAATTAATCACCTTTCTTGCGATCAAACTGCTTGCTCTGAGTTGCTCTATAAGCAGTTACTTTCTTCTAGTTGACTTCTTGGCGACTTTGTATACTTGGGTTTTAACCAAACCACGCAATAACTTCTGTCAGTGAGTGTAGCAAATTTGCTGACATATTTGGAGATTATTTTGTCGACAATGATGGTCAATGATGATTATGTAAAGCTAATTTGTTGTGTTACCTAATAGAGGACTGGGTATGCGCATAAGACAGCTTTTAGACTTCCCCGCAATACAACTTAAAAGAATTCCAAATTTACCTCAAATACTCTATAGAAGTACTTTAACTACTCAAAAAAATAATATGTATATATGTACCTGTCTACTTATTATTATAAAGTAGCTTTAATATCTCTTGAGTCTCGCTAGAAGGTCGTGAATGTATGTGACGTCCTAGCATAAAATTAGTTACAAGTCTATGTTAATAGGCACAGCAAACACTTTGAAAAAGGACTGAAAATATGCCCTAAAGTGTCTTACAAAAAAATTAAGCTAATTCTAGGTAAAAGAAACAAAGTTATACGTGTACATCCTACTATGTTGGGAGACTGTTGTACCATAATATGATAAATTATATTAATTGCAATAATAAATAGAATAGAACTTTTTACTGTGATGGTGGACGAAATGATAATGAAAGAAAAATTTTTATGCCCAAAACAAGTATGGCCTTTTCAATAGCACTTAAGTTGCTTGAGTTCATGTTATCATGGTAAAGAAATACGGTGGATTGCATTATATAGTTTATGCTATTTTGTCGAATAAAATGAAAAACACGTATGTAAAAATAAGTAAAACTATTAAAGCCTCCGATTTTGAGCGCGCACCCATTTCTGTAATACGAGAATGCGAAACTAAGAAAGTGTTTCTTACAGTTTACAATAGTGACTCAAAATTTTCATTAAAAGCTAATTAGATCATTACCTTTTTCCTCTAAGTGATACAAACAATTAGGTAGATGCTTTAGCAAATAACTTACTACGTAAATTTCAGTCATTACTAAATTATTAAATTGGTTTAAACATGATTATATTGGACGCCAAAATAGAGAGTCTGGTCGATTGTTCGATTGAAAGCTTACTGATGAAATATGAAAAGTACAAAGAAGCGCAATACCGATTAGGAATTTGTTGGGGAAAGCTGCAAAAAAAATTGTCAAGCTGACAAAAGAATAAGAAAAAGAGTTACAGTATGGTTGTAATAATATTTGCTTGGCTTAATTTATAATTATTAATTTTAAATATTAAATATTAAAATAAACTTTGTAAAACAACTGTAACTGTTATTTAAATATAATTATAGTACACCAAGTGAGTAAGTTAAAAATTTTATTAATTGCAAGTAAAGTCAATTTAACAACTCTTAGCGAATATATTCTTGGAAAACAAGCTAAAAAAAATTTGCGCAAAAAATGCTTATGCTATAGATATTACAAACAAACTTGTTCTCTTAATAACACACAAACAACTTTAAATAAAAAACTCAGGCACTTCAACGGAAATAACAGAAACTAACTTTTGAATGCAACACAACTAAAAAAATGTAGCTTAACAATAACATAATCGATTTCTTTTTATGTGATTATTACAAGTTATAACAAAATATTGGTAATAGCTTCCTTGTTATTATTCGCTTTACCAATAACAAATTTACTTGAGACGTCTACGACTATTGTTATTGGCTGGTCTACTTGAGGGTTATCAGGTCCTAGAAATAATTGAGGGTGATCGTTACTGCGGGCCGTCAACGCTAGAATTCCAAATCTTTTAACATTTGAAATCAACAAGTGTCTGTTACCAGAAATCAAAATTCCTACAAATGCGACCTCTTCCATCACAGCTACATATATTCACAAGAGCGTGAATGACAGCTACACATGGCACATTTATTACTAAGTATTCGGTCCACTTGATATACTATTAACTATTGTTTTTCAGTTTAAGATAAGGTTTATACACAACAAATCTCTAAAATACTAGATTATGTCAGATTTGTTTGGTTTTAGTTGCAGTTATAGTATTTAGAGTACCTGAGCTAATATCTTACTTACCTTGTACAAAAGGTCATTGAAATGTTATATCGACTTGTTTAAATGTTTTACTATAAAAAAAATTGTTGTTTTTTAAGGATCATAAAAGCCTCTTCTAGTAAATAACTAATAATTAACAAAAAAATTATTGTTATGCAAAAAATTATTATATACTATTCAGATTAATGCACTTAATATAATAAAATGTGAGATTTTTATAAACAGAAACGATTTCAAGTAATATATGCTACTATAATTCAAAATTCTATTGTTTCTGTAATTACAAATTAAATGCAAGTTTCACGTACCTAAGTAATATAAGATGTTTTTAATTTTGTACGGCATTTGATAATGCTCATTATTACCATAGCAATTAATTTATTTTAAGTGTTAATTAAAATACAGTTTAAAATATTGACATATGGTTGACATTACTGATTAACCTGAAATAAAAACGTGTAGCCCTTAATTTATCCACAGAACTGTTTTAAGCATTAATTCGTGCTTTAATTGCACGATTTGACAATTTCTAATAGCAACTTAACGTTTGCGGTGACGTTCAGAAAAATACTTTGCTGTTTCCAAATGATGCCGCCGTCAAGCGTATCATATCCCAGATAAAATTCTCTATCACCAAACCAGCTTAGAGGTATGTATAGCTGTGTTATATGTTTTCTCCACGTTAGTCTGCGCTCAAGATGTATGCCGAAGTATCTAACGTCTTGTGTTGTGGTTGTGTTGTAGAAGTGGGGTGTTGTTGAGGGTGACTGGACATGTCTCCCTTCTGAGTGTAAATGTAACTTGTGTGGATTTGACTTTGTTTGCTTTTTTGCGCCGGATTCGTAGCCAATCTTCCACTTTATTAAGACAGTTCTGTAAGTTTAGTGATGCTATCACAGAGCTTTCGTAGGTTTGAAGGATTGAAGTGTCGTCTACGAACGTGACTGTGGTCGTATAGTCGTTGGTAAGTATGTCTGCTGTGTACAATACATAAAGAATAAGTCCTAATGTGCTTCCTTGCGGGACACCGGATTTTATAGGATGCAATTTTGTGATTGCGCCTTGAAACTTCACTTGGAAATGTCTATTGGTAGGATTTCATTAGTTGATAGTAGGTGTGTGGAAGGTTTTTCTTAATCTTGTATATAAGCTTTCATACCAGAAGGCCTCCTTTATGTCTAAAACGCTGCAGAACAATACTCTTCACTTCATAGGCCTTATTAATTTTACTTACTATTTTGTGAACTTATTCGCTAGTGGCATGTTCTATCTAAACTCGAATTGGTGTTTTGGTGTGAGATTATTTTCCTCTAAGATTGTTTTGATTCTCTTGAGTAGGAGCTTTTCAAAGACTTTAGATAAAATAGACAACAAACTAATTGGACGATAAGGTGATGGTTTCTCTGGAGGTTTGACTGGTTTAGGTATGAGCACTATTTGAGCCACTTTCCAATGGGCTGTAAAATAGTTCAAGCTTAGGATAGCATTGAAAGTGGCCGCTATTAGCTTAAATTCCTTTTTTGGCAGTTCTTTTAGGATTTCACCGGTGATAAGATCATAACCTAGTGTTTTCTTCGGGTTTACCTCAAACTTTATTATTTAGTACACGTTGATGTTTGATGGTTTGCGCCACATTTTACACACCTAGGTTGGTGAGTGCAGAATCTCTTTGTGAATATATTCGACAGATGGCACATTGTGGAATTTTTCTTTTCTGGCGAGGTGGTTCAATTATTATTTTTGTGTGTCGTAAATGCTTAATTTCATATATTTTTTTGTTAGAATCGCTAGGAGCCAGATCGATAAAAAACATGGAAAGCGGTAATTTGCTTGTTCTGTGCTTAACGTTATACTATATATGTTCCTAACTTGTATCACCAGAGTGATGACGGTTCTTAATTACTACTCAAAAGCTACGTTCTTCCTTCATCTGAAAGTTATGGAACTAGGGATACTCAGTTTGGTACTGCTTCGGTGTTGGCTGTGCAAACTGCACGGGAAATTATTGATTAGTGCCAGCCATGCGGCAAACTTGTACTTTATCACTTGCGATAGCTGCAGCCGGAATACGGCTAACAGTAGAGTAGGTGACTATTAGTTCAGCTAAGAAGCACTAGCCTCGATTAATCCAAAAAAGAATTTACGAAAAACCTTATAGCGGTTACGTCAGAACCTATATAGACCAAACAAACAACCAAATAGAACTTCGATTATTAGAACATTTCTTGACTATACAATGGAATAATACTTTTATTCCACTTGCAAAACATAAAAAAACTACTAGCTCCGATTTGCCACATCACCATTAGAATTATTTTGCGAAGTAATTGATATATAATAACCCTCTTAATTCCACAGTATTAATAAAGATGGTTAATTTTGGAACCGTTAATTATTCCACATCATCAGTTACACAAACTTCGTTCAAAATAACAAACGTTACCTAAACCAGTGCATTCTTCACCAAAACATATTTCCACCAAACTTTCACTTTCGATTCAATAAATAACCAAGTTAAGTAGGCAAAAGGTTAGTCTTTTCTAGAACTCGTAGTTCTCTTCGGGAGTTGCGTTTGACTTTCTTAGCGTAAAAACGTTATCTCCGCTCCTCACACTTGGGAAGTGAAAATCTCAACGAATATCGGGTGTTTAAAATTGTGACCCTACTACACTGCACCCTCTTACGAACCTAACAAGTAAATTATTTTTTACCCAAAACTTCTGCGGGGGATGAATAACTATGACCACTAACAGAAATAAAAGATCAAGCGGTGAACTCTTGTCATCACACTATGAACCCGACAAAAAATATTTATTCGAGCCACAAAACTCGATTCCAAAAAATATATACTACATAAATGAAAAACAAATTAAAAATTCTAGTAATATTATCTATCAAGACAATGAATACCTTAAATCAGTCCCTATCGATATCGGCAGAAAAGAAAATAAAAATCCCGTCGATATATTTGCACGCTAAAGACAAATTGAAATAGTAAGAATGAATCTCCGAACTTAAACTAAAAGTCAAAAACTAGTTCACCACAGTTAATAAAAACAACCAAATAAGAATCAATCAAACAAGCACAGAAGACTACCGTTGTATGACAAAAAAAAGCTGTCTTAGCTTTATAGACCCCGAAACAAATAGTCTATCAGTAATAATTCCAAACATCCCTGTTTCGCTAACAGAAAAATAAATTTAAATGACATTAACAACAAGTGCCTAATTAAAAAGATTGAAAGGTTTTACATCAAAAATACATACCCAATCCACCTATGTGCAGTAGAACTAGAAGATTTACAAGAAAGCAAACATATACTCGGTCTAAATAAACTTGCTTATAGCATAATTGGGGGTCGAACCGCGAAAGAGTTCTCCGAAAGTCTCTCAATGCAAGAAATGTCAATTATAAGGCCACACGCGTATTTACTGCCAGTTACAACCACTCTGTGTAAAGTGCACAGAAAAACATCTTTATGTTAACTGTCTCAAAAAAACAAACGAAAACCTCCAATGCATTAACTGCCCAGAAAAACACCCAAAGAACTATAACGGATGCAGCTATTTCCTTGAAATTAACGATACTCCCAATAGAATAGAACTAAACTATTATTAAACAGAGGTGCAAATGTACTCACTTAACCCTCCCTTTATACACGATATAATTTCTAAACATAAGCTAGTATACTGTAACTAGGCCTCTACATTGCAACACGAATTGCAAAGCCAGCTAAATAAATTTAAAAAAAAGGTTTTCAGAGAGCAGACAAAATTAGACTCGAAATAAACAATTAACACCAAGATTTCTTGATAATGATATCAAAGTGGATATTACAAGGCCTAGTTATTTTGAAAGATAACTATGATACTGAGGATAGAAAGGTGAAATTATTGCTTAACATCTTTATAACTAATATACGTATATTACAACCGAGAGTACAGGAGATTTTCATTATACTACAATAATTAAAAAAATAATAATAAACTGAAACCTTCAAAGGATAGCACTTCAAATTTATGATTTATAAATCTCATTTCTATTTTTTAAAATAATTTATTGTTAAAGTGTTCACTCCTTTAACAAATTTTCAAAGGTGTAGTCCGCATGCAAGTGGGCCAACTTCTTTTGTTTTAATCGACGGGTTAGTCAAGCAAATTTTCCATAAAAATATTCGAACATGTAATAAAAATGATTCTTTATTTAATGTTGATATTTTTCCAAGAAAATTTTAAATTACTAAATTATGTACAGAAATAAGTGAGTAGTTTTACATATCGAATAAATTTTATTCATTAGTTACTACAAACAAAAAATAATGCAACGATTTCCATGAACAGCAAAAGTGGCTTAACATCTTGCCGACATTGATTGAGTCAGATTATCCATCATTTCTTGTGAAGCGCAACCTATTAATATATGAAAGCAATTTGAAGTTGCGGAAATTGCCGTGGTAACATACTTCGTGCGGCAACAGGTCGTCTTAATGCGTCCTATTCATGCTTGGTTAGATTATGGATAAGGGTAATTTATTAATCCATTATATTTATTCTAATTTTATCATATCAGCCGTCCGTTCAATATCTGTGATTAAATAATAAAATATTACTCTACCGTTACAACATCCGGTAGTAAAAAATCGCAAGAAATCATTTTAGAGAGGCAATTTTGTATGATATATTAATACTTAAGAGGTGAGAGCAAAAACCCAGAAACAGGTATAGCTATCATAGATACACAAGATCCATAGGTACACAGTTTCCCCTGTACAAGTCGTGCGTGGTAAAAAGTTATATCCTTCTAAAAGTACCTCTATTAGAACAAAACAAGTTAGAGCTAGACCAGGAAATGTCTGGTAATCTCATTTAGCGGTATTATTTACTCGCAATTTTAATTTAATCTTCAAAAAACAAATTTAGAAACGACAAACAAGGCCAACTTTATGGTAGAGGAAAACTCTTATATGATAGAATTAACGTAGCCATATAAAATATAGGAGAAAGTATTACAATGAAGCAAAAAATTAAGTAAAATAATTAAATGAATAAAAATGAGTTTAATGATAATTTCCGAAATAAAAAAAATTATACATCTGCTAATGTAAAATGAAGTATAACAGAAAATAAAAGTTAAAGTCAATGTAGCTATACTAAAAGCTGAACGCTAGAAAAATGTAAATACGCCAAAAATAGAATTATGACGGTTAACATGAAGACATTTAATTGTAATAGGAATATATGCCCCAGAAGATGGTTAGAAGGCAGAAACGCGATAGTTTGACTACAATCTTTAGAACAAATATAGCTATTTTAATAAAAACGATTTTATAACCCTAGCAGGTGTTGTAAACACTAAAATAAAAAAAGTGGCGATAAATAAAACAATTAGAAACCAAGAGGAAGCAACAACAAATGATAATGATTTAAAATTGAGTTAATTTGTAGTACTCAAGAACTTGAAACTAACAAATACATTTTTTTTTAACGAAAGACATTAATAAATACAAGTAGATATTCAGAGGAAAACTATACTATAGTAAACCAGAAACAGGCTTTGTTGAAAATACTTGAGCGTTTAGAATGAATGACACTCGCCTAAATAAGCTCCTCGATACAATCCACTAGAAAAAAGAGATGTAGGACGTCCGAGAAAAATGTGGAACATTGAATTGGAACAGCTTAGAAGGTCCACGAAATTGATGAGAACGATAATCTTAATAATTAAAAGATAGCAATGCCCCTCTTGTTATTAGGTTGCGAATAACTCTAAACCCAACTGTAAATGGCGCATGCTTTCATACAAAAGTTAATAAAACATTTGGTCGGCAAGACTTGCATGAATTTTGTATATATAAATGTTTTAAATGACAATAATTGCTTTGCATGCAAGTACTTAAATGATTTTTGAAGTTTCGGTTATTATATAGTGAAAATGCATAAAAGAAGGAAACGTTCATAAATTTACTTTTTATATAAACGAAACAAAACTCAACTTAAAATCGCAAAATAATGTAAATGGTCTTGTTTGTCCGTTTAAACTATTATAAAACGTACTAAAGCAGCACTAAATCAACGTAAGTAGGACAAGAACAAGTCGATAAAAGGTCACTTATGAACGCAAGTCGCTAAAAAATCGGAAAGAGAACCTCTTTCGAGCTTGCCGTTAAGGTATTTAACACAACTAGCCGGTCTCTTAGTGCCAAGACCGCAAAAATAAGGCTCGGAAAAACAATATTGAAAAGCGCCAACGCCAGGAGAAAGCCATGACTTTCAGAGAAAAACAGAAAAGCTCTATTACAGTGGGTTTTAGAATACCGACATTTAATAGAGGAAGATTGAACAATTGTTCTGTAATTAGTCAAGTCTAAGTTTGAAGTGAGCTTACTGTTATTTACAATGTTTAAATTATAATAATAGGCTTAAATAATGTCTAACTTTGACGATTGCTTAGATGTTTTGTACTTCTACAGTTGCTAGTAGGCGACAAGTGTGTGAAGACTACCTTCCATAGTGTGAGGTGCTTAGAGTCAAACACGCAAAGAGCGCATAAACACTGATGAATATATAGCTGTGTTAAGAACAAATCTACGCATCCATCTTATACAAAGATTTTTGACGACACCTACATCAAAGTTTGTCAAGACAAACCCGCTACAATTTTACAAATCGCATTTAATAGTTTTAAAGTAATCAAGTGCAGTTATTAGGCTAGCCAGCTCAATAGCAAGATCTAAACCCACTGACTATTTTTGGGGCACACTAAATCAGAAGACAAGGGAGTATAACGTGCCGTTAAAAGAACATCTCAATAAAATACGATAAAAATATAATGTTATTAGTCCAGAAGACTAATTAGAAATTTACACAAAGGAACAGCTGCATTCCGAAATTTAAATGTGGAGTAACAATACACTGAATACCCAACAATAGCTGATAAATAGTAAAACAAAACGAATGTACTTTTTCTCCAACGCGTGAAAATAAAATCTAAATGGTAATTTTTATAGGGTGTCTCTTTTGGCCATAGTCGTATTCATGTTGCGGAGTTTCTCTCAATAAATTGTTTACAGTAGACCCATAAATATGTATTATATGATTGCAAAGTGAATATCATACAGTTATTTTATTAGCATTATATTTTAATTTGCTTAGAATCTTTTATGTTTCAGCAAATATAAAAAATGGTCAAATTTTATTCTTACGTTTACGTTCATTTTTAAGCTGTCAGTATAGGTCAAATATGACTCAATTTTAAAATAATTTCAAGTCTTTTTTTGTGATTTATCAGATAGCTAATAGCTAATAATTTGGCAATAGCAATATAAAAATAATTTTACTGACTGAACATTTTTGATTACTTGTTGCTGTTAACAGTATTTTGTTTATTTTTTAGCATTTTTGATATAAAGTAACTGCGTATGAATAATTAACAGTGTCTTCAGTTTTATTTTATAGAATACTATTTTGTGGCAAATGATTGCAACATCTGTAGTACAAAAGCATATCAACCACTGCAATTTCATATGTTAACTTGCTTTTTACTAGATTGATAGCAACTTTTCACTGTTATTTGTCCAGAAACTTTGTAAAGCTAGTTTTTGTAAACTTATGATTAATTATTTTTTCTCACTGACAAATATCAGTGTGTATATTACCATAATTAGACTTTTATACAGACTTCGTATAGTTCATTTTGTCTTTTTGTTGTATGAGATACGGGCGGAAACGTGTTGATCAAGTATCCTTGATAACTTCTTCCAGTTTTCTCAACTGGTTTTTGTATTCATAATTGTTTAAATTTCTTCTAATTTTAAGTTTGACTGGTTTCTGCTATTTTTATTCTTTTTATGTACATTGAGCATTTTGAAATATATTTACTTAAAAGTAATTTTGTATAATTTGGTAAAACATAAAAAATGTAAACTGTTGAAAAGCATGCTAAAATATATATTCTTGTAAATGAAGGCTATATGCTTTGCAAAATTTCATATTGTTGCAGCGCTTTAGCGAAAGAGAAATGCACGGATTTACATTAACAAAAAAGAACAGAAACATTCATATAAATAAACAAAACTGCACAAATCAAATTAGCCTGAGCAGTCATAATTTCCTAAAATAAACTGACAGAAAAGGCTCAAATTAGTTCATATCCATAAAGATTGGTCTATCAGGTAATGGAATTTTGTCTTGTAAATTGAAGAACTTAAATTTGAGATGTTAATATCCAAACATAAGGTATTCCTTCAAAGTTTAGCAACTGACGCTTATGTGCGTTCTTTATTTTCTGAAGCATAGAAAGGAAAGTTACAATATGGGGAATTGATAAAATACTGAAGAGAAAACAATTTTATACATTTTAAAGTCATGTAGTTCTTTTTAGGTAAAAGTCATTGGATAAAGATTAACATTCCAACATAATAATCCAAAATATATATCTGCTATGGTAAAAATTATATTGAACGAAAACAACAAGCTGTTTTAAACATGAGTTGGTGGTCTGGATCGTCAGATATCTCTCAGATGTAAGTAAATTCAGAAAATATTAAGAAAACTCTATTATTACCAATAAAACAATATAAGAAATAATTTTTAAGTTAGTTATAATTAGGTACAATTAAAGTCTCATCAAAAACCTATTGCAAAAACGTTAAAATCATAATCACTATACTTTTATAAAAGATTAATTTATGCTCTGTCGAATGCTTTATGTTACTGTATAGTGTAAATATTTTATTTAATAGCCCGTCACTTCAACCCTTTGAGACATTTATTAACTCAAGACAAACTTTATGTATGAATTTTTTGCGGTAATCTACATATAACAAAACTGATGTTAAAGTATGAGACACACAGGACAGCAAAAACAATAAAAACTATATTAAAGTTTCAAACTGCTGAAAGGAGGACATTAAGAAGGCAAAACCTTATAAGACAAAATATATAATTAATTACTAGATAAAAAACAGTAGGTGAAAGAATCGTCAAAATACCGAAAGACAAGAAATTATAAGATGAAAAAGTACAGGGCGCCCACACAAGATAAAAGGGCAATTTATAAAGTATCAAATAAAACAAACCGGAATGCTTACACAAAATAACAAGCATTTATATAAATTTGGTTCAGGAATGTTTTTACTAGTTAAAAGGGTGCAAGAGACGATGGTAAAGTATACCTTACCTGGTCAAAGTACATCCCACTTGGGCAACCCACGAGACTCTGACGACTGAGTCACAGAAATATAACCATTTCGTCTGAGAACATATTCCAACCCACAATTGCCGGTGTATTAGAAAATGGATAAAATATTCTAAACAATGGAATACATAATACAAAGAATAAACAGTTCTCAATTCTCAACCACGGAAGCGGTTTGAAAAAGTGTGATTGTAGGCTAAAAATCGTCGGGTTGGGCGCTACATATTACAAATTATATCCAAGGAGGAATACATTAGGATATGGTTGTCATTAGCGAAATCTGCAGAAGAGAAAAGTAATAAGTATATAAAGATAAAATCTAAAAATAACTTCTACTGCAAATTTAAAAATGACGGTTTCGTGGGTGTATCCTTTTTATAACAAATAAGAACATCCAAATAATATCCTTCAAATAAAAAGTAGAAATTTGCAAAGCTGCTATCTAATCTAACTAAATTAAAAACATTCTATTAAAATTATTCATTATTACCCATTCACAACACATGTGGTCAAAAAGGTTAAAAGTTTTATGGAGATATAGGGCGAGCAATATCCAACATATCTTACAATTCTAGTTTGAGAATTCAACGCAAAATTTGGTAAGAAACAAAATATGACTGAATTTTTTTGGGGGCAGTATGGTGCAGATAAGAAAAATAAGATTCAAATGTAAGCAGTGAAGCGGTGCGGATACTACACCACATAATCTCAAGAAACATATAGCAATGAAACCAACTTGCAAAATCAAGTAATTAAACGTAAAATAGATGAATTAACACCACTCAAAAATGAGGTACAGAAACGGCATCTGTGGTCTACCGAAGAATTACTACAACAAAACAAATACCACAACTTATCCCAAAACACCGCAGACAAAGTCAACAAACAGCAAACAAAAAATGAATCACCACATCAATAAAAAAACAATTAAAACCAAAATACCACCAATTTACCTACAAAATATGTTAAATCACACAGCCTTAGTGACAGATATCAAATCTTTGGCAAAAGGCAATTTCACAACGATTTGTAATTTGACTACAATACACGTGAACCTCACTCAAGAAGATGATTACCGAACTCCCACCGAATTATACTATAAAAATAAAATCCCTTATCACATTTTTCAAAATCATAACAGTAAACCCATCTCAGTGGAAATTAAAAACGTATTACTATCTTTAGCTAAAGAGGAAATAAAGTTTTGAAAACCTTGGCAATTATTAACATAACATGACTGCTAACTCAATATAAAAGCCAATGCCAGTATGCATGTTCGAGGTAACTAACAACGACGAAGTTATTCAAATATTTCAACTGAAACAGCTATATCACTCCATCGTTACAGTAGAAGTTAGAAAAAAGACAACAATTATACTGCAGTATCATAGATGCCAGCAATATGGGCTTCGAAGAACTACTGTATCCTCGTTATAGATGCGTTAAGTGAGCAGGAAGCCATAATCATACTGAGTAAAATAAAGAGACGAATTAAAAACGTAAATGTGCAAATTGCAAAGAGAAGCATGCGGCAAGTTATTGAGGATGCAGTCATCAGAAGCAACTCCAACAAAATCGCTTGAATAATAACAGAAATACAAAAAACAATGTCGTACAATGCATATGTCAATGAAGATAAAACCTTTACCAACCGAGTGAAAAATCTCTTCAACACTTTCGCTACTACCTCAGCAAATACGTCAAACCAAACAACAAAACCCGCCATACCAAATAACATCATTACACCCCTGTTAGATTTATTAACGCCCTACTTATCTCAAAATAAAACATTTCTAGTAAACACTGTCTCTCTTTCTTAATGGACCAACACAGAACAATTAAAAATACAACAATCCTTAATTGGAATGCAAATGACATAACTCAACAACGATCCTGACGAATACACATTACCCTTAAAAGCCAATCATTAGCCCGACGTATTGGACATTATTCATCAGAAAAATTCTCCAAACTTATTAACCAAAGCGTGATCACCGAATTAAACTCTGACCATTTACCTGTACTCATATCCTTTCCTAGTTCACCCAAACCAAGAATCCCCTCAGCCAGGCTAAACAACGGACCAATATCTTCCAAACAACTCTAAACCACAATCTTACCTAGATATAATTTAATACCAAATTCGGTCCTCCAGCATCTCACCAGCAAAAGTCTAGCATATTTAGCCTCCCTGTTAATTTATGCCTGCGCATAAAATACTTTCCTCAGGAATGGAAACGTGCGCACGTTCTTATGTTTGCAAAGCCTGACAAAAATAAAGAAAATATAATAAATTATCCATAGCCATCTTGTCAAATTGTAGAAACATTTCATATCCTACTACCTTTTCAGTTTGGCTTCAAAAGAGGCTATTGGACTTGTCATCAACTTCAACGAATTAGTGAAATAATTGAAACTGGCTTTGAAAACAAATGTTACACTACAGCAGCTATTTTAGACATCGCTCTTTTGACAGGCTTTTGACAAGGTGTGGATAGAAGCCCTTAAAACAAAACTCCTAGAAAAAAACATACCTTTACACCATAACCTTTTCGTTCCTTAAAAAGAAAACCATTTGCTGTTAAGGTTAACTCGACCATCTCTGAAAAATGATGCAAAATGGAAATCCTACAAGGGAGCATGTTAAGACCTCTACTCTTCAGCATATATACATCCGATATCTCCGAACCACCAGTGTCGTTAGCAATGTTTACTTACGATACGGCTATTCTTACTCAGAGCGAACAATTAGAAGAAGCCACTCAACAAGATCAGCAAATGGGGCAAACAACTGAACATTCAAATCAACCCTATAAAATGCTAATACAAAATATTTATAGTCAGAAAAATAATCAATCCACCCAATATCAAAATTATTGGAAATGTGATACCCTGGAACCCCCAAGATTCCGATATTAAATACTTTGAAGTACGCCTAGACACGAGGTTAAGTTGGAGTTTCCATATAAATCACAAACTAAATCAATGCTATAACCGACTGAAACAACTATATCCACTAATAAATCGGAAATCTTAGGTCAGACCAGAGTGTACAATGCTTATGTAATTACAAAACCTTACTTCCACGTCTGGCATTATACACCTCTTCAGTTTGGTGTAACACTACTAAAACCAACATCACCAAGTTGCAGAGATTCCAAAATAAGATCCTCCAAATAGCATTCAACGCTCCGTGGTATTTTAGGAACACACAACTACATCACAAACTAGGAATATCCACCCGAGAGCCAAAACTTTCAAAGATAATGTCAACAAGTGTGAACTACAATCTTTGTAAGCCCAATATTCATGTACGACTTAAGAGAATGTTACCCCAAGCTGTAATACCACATAGAACTAATAATTAAAGTGAACTCAGTACTATTATGTAATTCGGGACATTACTGTAAACCCGCATAAGTAATTAGCATTGACAAACTGTAAAATAAATTAAAGTAGTAACCTGATCGCTATAAACAGCTTTTTTCGGAAAGGCTGAACATCAAAAATAGCCGTAGATCAGCTCTGATAAAAATACTGAAAACGAAATACGTATTATATTTACACATATCAGACAAATAGTTCAAGATGTAACAGTACTAAACAAGCTGTCACTAATCCGTAGTCATAAAACGGTAAGAGCAAAAAAATGCAGAAAGTAAACTTGTCCAAAAACAACCACAATAAATAAACATAATTAAACTACAACAGATTATTTAAGAACTATTGGTCCCATTGACATTAAAAGTTTAAATAAAAAAATTGCAAAATCGATTAATATAGCTCAAAGAGGACGCTATTCTAAAATAAATGTAAGCTTAGTGAAACTATCAGGAACTTAAAGAAAAGAAATATCACAGAATTTTATTTACTACCCTCTTAGAGTATTATATGTTTGAAACGATAGAGCTAAACAAAATGGGCATTAATCATTTACTTTTCACATCTGACATAGTGGTTATTTCAGGCTAACTAAGCTATCACAATGCTTTCAAAATTAACATCAGCTTCGCCTGGCTTAAAATTGACTTTTTTAAGACAGTTTATGACAAACCTTTTACTTAACAATAACATCTTAGTAGAAAGTTAAGAAATCTATCAGGTCATAACTTATAAAAAATGAGACCATGAGATAAAAATAAGCAGAGACAATTAAATAGGTTGAAAAAAAACTGGATAACTTGAGCCGCCTTCGATCAAACGGACATTCCAATGTATCTCAAGCGCAAAGGATTATATCAGTGTGTGCTCTCACACCTGTCTGAAACTTTAATTTTAACAGAAAAATTTTGTTAACAAGAGCTGCTTAACACGCTATGGAACGATTTGTGTAAGGAATATTACTGAAGACCAGAGTTATAAATAACTTAATGTATCGAAGAACTAAAATAGGTGATGCTATAGAAAAATCGTTTCTCTAAAATGAAACTGAACTGGACATATTGTGTGGACGATAGACAACTGGCGGACTAAGCTAATAATAGGGTCAAGACATGATGTCTTCCGACACGACGGAATAATAATGTAAAACATGTTGTAGGAAACTGGACACAAGATGCCCAAGACGGCAACAAATGGAAAATGTTAACAGATGTTAACAGGCCTATGTTTAACAGTGGACAACCATATAATTATCAGTAGATGATGTAGTTAAGCAAACTAAAAATTATATTCTAACTTTAATACTCACAATACAATATTATTATATCTGTCACACTTAAATGTTTGATAAAACGTTAAGCATTTCTTAAATGAGCTTCGTAAACGAAAATTGATTTAAGAGGTGTTGTACAAACAACAAGTTAGAACATCTGTTGTAGCTAAAAAATGTTCAACGTGGAATAGATAAGACAACAGTATACAATGTATGCAAAAGACTTATTGAAGTGTTTGCAGTTGATAAAGTATAAGGATCCGGACAAACAAGAAAAAAATTAACAGAGAATTGAGTAATAGGATCGCATGTCAAAGTTACAAGTTAATTTGATGTTAAGTATCTAAAATTTTAAAACAGAACGAAATAAAGCGTTTCAAGAAGATCGATGTTCCCAAATCAACATCATAACAGCAACAAAGACAAGTTGAACAATAAAACAGTTTAGTTTGTAATGTACTCTATAATGATGAGTCCTATTCTTCGTTTGAAATGAGAAACTACAAGCATATCAATTTTTATTAAAAGCAAATAAATAAAACGTCCTTGCAAATATTAAAATCAGACTTGAAAAAATGAATAGGGGCTGTGCATGTAGACTCTATTATTAGCATATTTTGTAGAAGCTATAGTAATTGTGCTCTGAATTCAAAGTTATATATTAAAGATTGTGCAAAAGGCAGAATAAGTTAATATACCCAAAATAGTTTCAATCGAAGAGCTATATTTTTTGTCCACAAGGTTTTCATATCATTATGCTAATCTAATACTTAAAGAGTTAGTAATGGTATGTAAAATGCATATGTTAAAGAGTAAAAATCTATCAAATGTACCTTAGTTGTACCCAATAGAACTCTTGTGAGCACAAATGAATCTAAGCTGTTTAAATGCATGATTAACTTGAAACAAAGGGAATTTGATGAAGAAAGCAGATCAACTACGGGTATTTAGTGATTTGTAGTTGACAATAATGTTTTTCATTTTTAATTGATACCTTGCACATGCTACACGTAAGCCAAAAAACTTAAAGAAATCATTTTTATTTTGTAAGTACCTGAAGCATACAATAAGAGACTTTGTTTCACAATTGCATTTCAGCTACAATATAAGGTTTTCACCGTAACCAAACTAGCATTTTCGCAATAAAGTTGCGACATAAATTGCAGAACGATTTCCAGCAGCTAAGGGCTCGGCATGCAGCTGTGCGGGCGGATATTTTCATCTTCATATGGCGTATGTTTCCCCATCCTTGTTTCCGACGGGGCCCGCCCGAGCGCTTGGCAGCAAATTTCAAACGCTTACGCTCACTTCCGAGGAGATATTGCAGGGCATTGTAAGACTGCTCGCTTCCAGATTCTGTTTGCCTTTCAATTGCCAGCCGCACAATTCGCAAAGTCATTCGGAGCGATTTCGTTTGTCTTGCTTTGAGTTTTGGGGTTGCCTTCATTACCCTATAAAGGGCAGTGTTCCCCAGCGATTCCCAAAGACTTCTGCAATTCAACAGCATAAAAAACAGATAATAGTTAAAGTTACTAACAACAGAATTACTGCTAATAAAGTGAATATTTGCTCTATTTACAAAATTTAAATTTTAAGTTAACCTAATAAAGTAAATATCAATAACGGCCTTTCAGAAAATTATTGTAATAATCGATCTGATTCTGATATTACGCAAATATAAAATAAAATAATTTAACTGTTACTTTAAATTATTAACATTTCAAATTAATTTTATAGTGTTAATAATAGAATATTAAATTCAGACTTTATAAGTGGTGGTTGAATATTAATTAAAACAAAGGCTAGCCCAATAGATAATGTATAGATAATAAGTGTACACAAAATGATTTTATAATTTTAGGTTTATTTTAAGTACGGATCAAGGTGACAAAGCTTTCTGGTTGTTTTAATGGATTAAATGGTAATATATAGGATCGTCGAGATAAATCCGGAATTTTTTAGGTCGCATTACGGGGAGCCGAAAGACCATCTTATGTATTATGTAACACAAGTTAGCTTCACAAAATCAACAACCTACGGTTGTAAACAAAATAAGCGGAGAATTAAATTACAGAGCTGCTATACCTGAATCCCTTCGCGTCGAAATATTACAAAGAAAAACAAAATTACGATAATGTCAAAAATACAGGGATTATGACCATCAGAGGATGTGACAGGGCAATTTACAACAAGCGATCTGATCCCGAGGCTGACGATCAATCTAGCAGTGCATCAGGACCTGTACTACAAGTATTTTGCCCTAAGAAACTGCCAACGGTTGACTAAAAAGAACAAAATGGACAGGAAGTTAAAAACCTGAACACTGTTGAATGACAATGTTAGCTCGTTGCAATTCTTTTTGAATATAAAAAACTACCCAGAACAGAAAGATAAATCATCTTAGAATCTGCTAAAATGACTTTAAAGTGTCTGTCATCATGTATATAAAGTCTCCTGTCTCTGTGCTCCGAAAAAAATCTATATATGAAAATAATATTACCAATAAAATATTGAACTATGGCAAAAATTGAACTTTTGATGTTATTAAGTTAATCAAATGTATACTGGAAAGCTCGAAATTATCGTGAAAGGTATGAAAGAAAGGTATGAAATATTTCGAAAAGGTTAAAACAAGTACTTAGTAACTACCGAGCGACTAATCTAATTGACGCTATATTAAAACTGATAACAAAAATAATTACACTGAAATTAACAAACATCATTCAACTAAAAGATTAACATGGTCTTAGGATGGGTATATCGTGTAATGATGCAATATTCACGGTAAGGCAAACAGCTGAAAAGGCTCTAGAATGTAATAAGCTAGGATACTTATGCTTCATTGACATAGAAAAAGGACCTGATAACATACTGTTACATCACATTTTATATATATTGGTAGAAAATAATACACCAGATAGTTTAATTCCATTAATAGAAGACTTATATATGTCTTCTATTAATAATAACACTAGTAAAATCAGTATAAAGAACAAAGCTCTCTAAAGAAATGTTTATTAATAAAGGCATCAGACAAGGAGACTCATTAAGCCCGTTGCTATTTAATTTGGTGACAAATAAAATAATTTAAAAAATGGAACATCTAGAGGGATATAAAATGACCGATGACCAAATTAGGATGATTTGTAATGCAGGCGAGGATAAGTTACAAAGACTGTAATTTCATTTTTGATAAAGATGCAACGAATTAAATTTAAAAGTATTTACTTCAAAAACTAACTGTCTTACAATTAGTAAGGAACCCGTATGGTGCAAGTTTGAATTATATGGGCCAATAGCTTTAATTACTTGGGAGTGAAAATAACTGGCGCAAAAACACTAAACGAAAAAGTACAAAAGCAAACAAGCAAACCGCTCAAAGTTGCTTAATGTTTGAATTATTTGATATGGAGAATAAATACTTAAGAACAAAAGTACGCACTTATAAGACGGTCGTAAGGCCTATACTAATATACGCTGCTAAAACTCGCGCAGATATAGCAAAAACTTAACGAATGCTCAAAACGGTGGAAATGAAATGGCTAACAAAAAAAATTGGAGAAATTTTCCGAGACCAAATACGGAGCAACTCTATACGAAAACAATGTAACATTAAAAAAATAGAAGTTTACGTTAGAAATCTAAGAGAAGAATGGAATCAACATATATCAAAAATGGACGAAACAAGACAAGTAAGGATAGCTAGAGACAAAAGACCTTGAAAAAGGCGCAGCCCAGGCAGACCAAAAAAAAACAGTGAAAAGACAATCTGAAATAGAACAAAGCTTAAATAATAATAGGAAGAAGCAAATCTTCAGCTATTAATTTGCATTCATTCCGCACCTGTATTTCGAAGGCGACAGACGTTTGTTCGCACCGAGATATTGGTACCCTAGGCGTTCGACGTTGCTTGTGCTATTGAAGGTCAGGCTTGCACTTTCACTATTAGTATTTATTTCATCGTTATCGGCGTTATCGGTGAAACCAATTGTGTGTATCTGCGCCATATCTACAATTTCGCAGTAAAAATTTAAAATGCAAGGCAACAGCGACGGTCGTTCAGTCATACATTACAATGTGCCTTCAAATAATAACATGACAATCCTATTGCAATCGCAATTTCATCCACAGAGGTATTCTCAACCACAACCTCAAATAATGGGCCCGCAACCGACCTCTAACCTGCTCTGGCAGCAACCCCAACAATTGTACCCATCACACCCTGCAATTTTCAACAATTTAACCCAGCGTCATAGCCAGCACCTAACTTTCAATCAACTTTTTCGGACTGGAATAGAGTTGAACCAATGCAAGGAGAATTTCCTTCTTTATCAACCACCCGTACTTCAGATGACGAGACTATATGTATTACAAGCGAAGAATCAACAACCATTCTTAAACCAAACGATTTTCAGGAAATGAAAACACGGAGACAAAAGAGGAAGCGATCTATTCCTTCAACAACACAACGTATCACTGAGGCTAGAGCTCAGGATCATGCTAATCCAGTCACAACAAGTAATCGATTTCAACACTTAACAAACTCAGAGGAAGATACCCCGAAAGAAAAGATACCCAAACCTCCTCCTATGTTTATACACTGTGTTGCAAATATAATCCCACTTATAAAACTTCTTGATTCCCATGTACAAAAAGAAAATTACCAATATCGATCAATGCCAGGCGGCTCTATCAAGCTACTAATCAAAACAGTTGAAAAACTAATTTAAAAAATACTAGATGAAAATAATGTCATCCGGCACACATTTATTCTTCTGAAGGATAAGCCTTATCGAATAGTAATAAGAAATCTCCACCATACTATCGATAAGGAAGACATAATAAAGGCCTTAGCATCTCTTGGTCACCAGGTCAAAAGCATCAATCCTGTTAAACACCGACCTAAAAAGACTTCATTAAATCTATTTTTTGGAGACCTTAAACAACAAAACAACAACAAAGATGTTTACAATACCACCTCCATATTAAATGTCATCGTAAAGGTCGAGCCTCCGCATCAAAATAGAGATATTGCTCAATGCAAGAGATGACAGTGTTACGGCCACACCCAAAACTACTGCACTCGCCCATTTAGATGTGTAAAGTGTGCCGGAAACCATGATTACAAATCATGCACTAAAAAGAAAGATGACGGAAGTAAAACCAAATGTGTACTTTGTCTGAGAGAACACCCTGTCAACTATAGAGGGTGCACGGTCTACAAACAGATTAAGAACAGAATATACCCTTCTATTAGAGATAGACCCATAGTAACAACTCAGGCCCAACAATCAATTAAAACCACAGAAAATGCTTTCTAAAACAGGCTACAAGTGTAACCGTAAAAGACTGGATCGGGACATTAACTATCTCTGCTGCATACCTTCCACCTAGTCAGGCCCCCAATAAGAAATGCTTTGAAAACTACTTCTCTCTCTGGGCAGCAGATTTCTTGCTCACTACAACAAAAACACCCCATTGGAGATCTCGCATCTCTTCCCTTAGAGGCAACATTCTCTCCTTCGTTATGCAACAGTATCAATTAAGTTATCTGTCAACCCATCAGCCTACTTACTGGCCTACAGATACTGCAAAACTCTCTGACCTCCTGGATTTTTTTGTCATAAAAGGAATTCCGCAAGGCTATTTAAACATCACATCATGTTATGATTTATCCTCCGACCACAGCCCCATTATAGGTACGATAAGCACCTCATTACTAAGTAAAACAAAAACCGCCGTCTCTTACTAATAACAAAACAAACTGGAACTATTTCAGAAACATTCCCAAACACCAGGTAACTACTAATAACCCATTAAAAAGTGCAAACGATATAGAAAATGCAGTAGAATCTTTAACCCAGTCAATTCACTTAGCAGCCACCAGAGCAACTCCACAGTCATCATTAATACAAACAAATTACAACTGTTCAGTTGATATTAAAAGAAAGATTGTCGATAAACGGCGACTCCGAAAAATATAGCAACAAAGTAGAGCACCAGAACACAGATCGATTTAACACTGCCTCTAGAAACTTAAAAGAATTGTAGGGCGCCCGCCCGAAAGCACGAGCGAGCGCCGTGAATGCAGCTTGGCAGGCCACCGATATCGCCGCATGCCAGAGCGAGTCGACCGCGTAAGCAAGATAGGTGCTGCGTCTTGCTCCCGCTTGAATTATCCCTACCAACGCTCCTGTCGAGGCGCGGCGTGGGTATAAATACTGGAGCCTTCCGCTCAAGCATCAGATTCTCCGGCAGAAGACCGCTGCTTCCGGGCGCAGATATGCAGCTGCCACCAAGGGTCAAGCAGCACCGACACAACAACAGCCAGCCCCCAAAGCACAACAACCAGTTACCACCCAGCAGTAACCAGAACATCTCGGTTGGGCAACCATTGCGGCGATGTTCGAGAACGTGGAACCCTCTGCGTTCCTGGACGCCGCCTACACCATCTTGGCGGCCACAGAAAACGCCAAGAACGTCGTAGAGGTGGTAGCAGGGCTGATGTCCTGCCGCTCAGAAATCACCACCATTCTCGGCATGTTTGGTAAACACTAAACGTGCCCGGTAAACTAAGCTTCCGCCAGTGGGAAGCACCCAAGAGGCAACCAACATCCAAGCCAGGTCTTCCTACAGAAAAACGGTTAGGGGCTTAGTCCCAGGGACCGTGTTTGCCAAACACGGTGAGTGAGTGTCAAGCATCAGAGCTCGTTCTGTGCATACCCATAGCCAGAACAGCTCTCACCCTCCTCCCTGGAGAGTGCTCGTACGTACCCATAGCCAAGCCCTCCAGGTGCACCGGGGCTTGTCCTGTACGTACCAATATCCAGGACAGCTCTACTTCCTCCTGAGGAGCGCCCGTGCATAGCTGGGCGTCCCAGGTACACGGAAGGCGTTCTGTGCGTAACCATAACCAAAACGAACTTCCGCCATCATCGAACGTTCACGCTCACCCTCAGCCGAGTGCTTCGAGGCACATCAGGGTGCACTTGCGCGACTCACAGCCAAATTATTCCTGCAGCCGACCAGGGGACACTCGCGCGTACCTCAGCCGAGTTCCCCGATCAAACGGGCCGTCATCCTGCCTAGTGTAATCACTAGGTAATCGCCTCCACCTACGGCTCTCCGGAACTCGCCACTTTCCGAAGCCTGCATCGCCGCTTCCGCCATCGTCCAAGAAAATGTTCACCTTGGAAGGCGCTCTCATTTCCTTCGCCAAGAAGCAGCGTCCATCCTTCCAGGCCTGGCCTCGCCCGATAGAAGTCAGCGGTATCCGTGGCACCTACATCAGCATCGGCCCGCTCCAAGTCGCAGACCCCAGGAGATTCGCCGTGCGACGGTCGCATAGGCGCACTCAAGCGCTTCAATAACGCCTTTATAATTGTACACACAGTTCTAAATAAAGCGTTGTTATACACAGAAATCTCGTCTCCGCGGCACCCCGAGCTCCCCACAGAATTGATTAAGGAAACAAAAAACAAATACATAGACGAATACCTGAGCGGGTTGACTGCTTCTGAAGATACCGAATACTCTCTTTGGAAAGCGACAACTCGCCTAAATCGACTTCAATAGCAAATTCCTCCAATTCGCAACAAAAATGGTACATGGGCACGCACTGATATGGGCGAAGCTGAAGTTTTCGTAATTCATCTCCAAGAAGTTTTTAAACCATTACCACCTGACGATGAACAACGTGATGATTATGAAGTGGAAAACTATCTGACGGCTCCCTACCAACTCTCTCCACCCATCAAATCTTTCTCCTTTGCAGAAGTTGCGTTAATGATCCTTAGAAATACCCACTGTAAAAAATCGCCAGGATATAACCTAATTACTGGACGTATACTGAAAGAACTGCCCTCCAACGTTATAAAAATGGTGACGATGATCTTTAATAGCATACTACGAACGGGTTTTTTCTGGTCCAGTGGAAAGTCGCACAGTTGGTCCTTATCCCAAAACCTGGAAAACAGGCCAACGAGCTTGCTTCTCACCGTCCTATCAGTTTATTTCCACTCTTCTCCAAACTTTTTGAAAAACTTCTACTGAAACGGCTTTATCCCATCGAGACAACGAAAACCTGATTCCTGATCACCAGTTTGGGTTCAGAAGTCGACACTCCACCGTTGAACAGATACATAGAATAGTAGATACTATTAACGCAGCATTCGAAGGCAAAAATTACTGCTCAGTCGTTTTCCTTGATTTCAGACAGGCCTTCGACAAGGTCGGTATTTTCAAGTAAAGTTCGGAGAAGCAATCTCACAGCTTTGTCCCATTAAATCCGGAGTTCTCCAAGGACGCGTTCTGAGACCAGTCCTGTACGTCGTACATACAGCCGATATAAGTACCCACAAATCGCAATGCAATTACTGCAACATATGCTGGTGATACCGCAATTCTTGTAACACATCATGACCCTATCCTTGCTGCACAAATCTTGCAACAAAACCTCGATGATGCATGTAAATGGTTCAAAAAATGGCGCTTTAAACCCAACTGTTCCAAGACCGTGCAAATTACTTTTACTAAACGCCGCGGCACCACGCCGGACATTAATATGGATGGTACTCTGCTTCCCCAAGTAGACTGTGTTAAGTATCTTGGTATGCACCTTGACAAAGGACTAAATTGGAGAACACACATTTGAACAAAGAGGAGACATCTCAACTTAAAACTAAGAAAATATTGTTGGTTACTTGGCCGCAACTCTAAACTCTCGCTTGCCAACAAACTACTTGTCTACAAATGTGTGCTAAAACCAATATGGATCTACGGCATCCAGTTATGGGGTACGGCGTCACACTCTAATATAGAAATCCTGGAACGTTTCCAAGCTAAAACGCTCCGTATAATTACCAACGCACTCTACTTTGTTCCTAATAAAGAAATACTTAAAGACTTTAAAATGCCAACAGTGAAAGAAGAAATCGTTCAGTGCAGTGCAAAATATCTTCAGAGATTAGAAGCACACCCGAATCCGCGTTAAACTTACTCGATAATGGTGCTGATGTGCTCAGACTAAAACGTGTTAAACCTCTAGATCTTTCCACACGGTACTAATTTAACTTAGGTAGTAGGTATCCATTGTAATTATTTAATAAGTTAATTACGAGTGGCGTCACTGGACGTTCTCTCACACGTTAATTTTAGTGCATTGTTATATTTCTGTATTTATCTGATTTGCTTATTGCCATTGTAGCAGATTGCAAATAAATGTCTTAGGAAAAAATTTGAATTTTTTTCTTAATACTACAATTTTAATAAACAACAGCGCAATTGGTTTTTTGAATTAGTTACCATAAATATATAAAAATATATTTTAATAGGAAAGTAGAATATTAAATAATACAAATTGTATTACAATAAACTAATATTTTTGATAGGAGGTTTAAAAACAAATTTAATATTCGCCTATATATATGAACAATTAAGTGCACTGGTTGAACCGCGTCGATTTTTGGAAAATTCTCCATTCTTTTTTATACTATTTTTAAGGGATTGGAGTTAGTTCTTCATGTAAGGTTTCAATCTGCCTATTTCCACTATGAGTTATAAAAGAAAACAGCCATTCATAACTTCAAATTATTAGTCTTTCCATTTCTCCAAGAATGCACTCTGAAAATATTTGTTTCAAGAAAAAATTAAAATTTTATGGCATAATTTGGAAAGATTACTTTAGAATTTGAAAGTTTCAAGATTTACTGAGCTTCACATTAGAACACAACATTTTAGCGCATTCATTTAATGTTAATTACGAAGACATGATCCTAATATTCAGTTAAAATGTACATAAAATTAATACAAATAAAATCTAATATTATTTATATAAATTTATTATCACAATCTTCCTTTAATATAAACAGAAGCTATTACATCAATTCAGTTGCTCATATGCACAGTTTGCTGAAGTTAAAAAGTTGGTCTATTCCATCAGGTTTTAATTTGAGCTTTATGCGAATAACTTTTATAAATACACGAGTAAATATTTGATTTGCATCTATATTTCGCCAAAATAATTTACAGCTGCTGCGCGAACCAAACAGCCAGCCGTTTCAAAATTTAAAAATTCAGCAAATAAATCACTTGGTGCCATAGTTGTTTATTTAACTTATTTATGTGCCCAAGCATGTTTAGCTGCTTCGCGTATTTCTGCATTGAAGCATAACAGACCTTAAATACGACGCGACCTTGGTTACAAAAACAGACGACATTTCCAGGCATAAATCAAAGCACCGTTTTGGCCAAGCTGACTTAGTTGTTAGCGTTTGTGTTTCTGCAGAGCTCCCCGAACAGACGTTTAAGAAGATTTGGGGCCTCCCTTAGGCAGGTAAATACCCTGCTCGCACACTAAATAAACCGAATCATTTTTGTACTGATTTGCTGTACTAAAACAAGCTTAATCAAAGTAAAAGAAGCTGTAGTTACAAAGCGGCGGAATATTTAAAAAATGCTCATTATAGGAATGTTACAAAGAAAAAACTATAGTTACTTGACAATTGTTTTTTCATGAAGTGTTTCAGGTTTACTATTTTTAAATATTTTCAGAAGTAAAAGTGAAGCTAAAATTAAAAAAATAAGGTATTTATTTTCTAAAAGCAAGAAATTTATTATCCAGATCTAAAAAATCAATTTTTTTAAAATTATTAAGTCGTTCACTTTTAAAAAATAAAATAACTTAATGCTAAAGTTTCAATGTATATATATAAGAATAACGCAATTTTATTTAAGAAAGTTTAATTTTTAGTTTCGTTGAGTGATAAAGCATATAACCTTTACACGCTTTAAACGTGGTTGATTAGAAAATTCTCTTTATTGTTGCCGAAAAATATATACAGTGTCTATTTGTGCTAATTAATAAATAACAAAGACATTAAACATATCATGTAGGCAGGTCATCGTCAGTGAATTAAGCATTTACAATTTACATCTTAAATAGGACTTATTTTAATTTCCACTGATGAAATTTAGTTGGATTGCTGCTATTGGAACCTATTTGGTATGTCCGAGGGTTTGAAACGCTTGAGTCTACATCTTGATTTGGGTGCATTAATAACTTTACACTGTATGACACACTGAGTTGTTAGACAATCTCTTTAAACGTAGGTATTTGTAGGTATCTTCTTAGTACCGCATTGGTCACGCACCATGGGGCGTTGGTAACTTTACATAGGACCTAAGGCTAGAAGCTTTCTAATATTTCTAGATTTGAATTGACTGCAGATCCTCAAAGCTGGACTCCGTAACGCCATATTGGCTTTAGTACTGCTTTATACACGAGCACTTTATTTTCCAGTGTAAGTTGCAACTTTCTTCCGATTATCCAATACAGCTGCCTTTGTTTTATGTGTAATTGCTTCTATTTTGTTTCTATGTGGGGTCTCCATATTAGTCGTCTGTCTAAGGTGATACCAAAGTATTTAGCTATTATCATAAGGTATAGGTTGTTCGTTGAGATAGATTAGTGGGCGAGTAAATCTTTTTTATGGTAAAAGTTACATCTACAGATTTCTGCTCATTAACCCAGATTTTCCAAGTTTTAAGCCATCTCTCAATATTGTTTATATTTTCTTAAACAAGATTAGATGCAGCTTCGGTATCTCAGTATGACGCAATCACTGTAGTGTCATCAACGAAAGTTACTACTGTTGAACCTCATAGTACTGGAAAGTCGACAGTAAAGATCAAATACAAGATGTGTCATACATAGTGCTGTCTTTCTTTTAAAATACATATTATGATTTCTACAGGAGTCCTGAGTGCCAAACCTTATTTAAGCTTGCGATACGTCAAGGAATACAGCTGAGCAATATTTTCCTTTTTTGATGTCAGAATTTATATGTCGTACTGTACGGTGTACTTCAGCGTGGCGGAGCCGGAGGAGGGACAGCTGTGCTGCTACGCGGACGGATCGCGGGCAGACGACGGGCGAGCAGGAGCCGCGTTCGTGGTCATGCAAGGAGAAGAAGAGATCCATTGCGAACGAGCCAAACTCGCAGACTGGAGCACCATCTTCCAGTGCGAACTCATAGCCATCCGAGAGTACCTGGCATACATCCAGAGGCACAGAGCAGTTATCCCAAGATGCTCGATAATATCGGACAGCAAGTCAGCGCTACTTGCTCTAAAAAGTATGAGAGCGCCGACGGATTTGCAAGTTGAGGTGTGGAGCCTTGCAAAGACGCTGTCGGCCGAGATCAACGTCCGATTCCATTGGACCAAGGCGCACGTCGGGACTCCAGGCAACGAGCGTGCCAAAGTGCCGAGTTGGCCAAAGAGGCGGCGGCAGGAGATGGACCGCTTATATTCGAGACGGTGCCAATGGGGCTCGTAAAGAATCGATTACGAGCCAGGACGAGAGCAAGATGGGAGCAGAGATGGCAAGCAGCGGAGACGGGGCGACATGCGCGGATATTCATCCCCACAGTCGACACGGCGCGACAAGCTGCGGAGTGCTTTAACCGGCACACCGTCCAGCTTATTACTGGGCACGGCAACTCCCGGTCATACTTGATCCGAATCCGGAAGCTGACGGAAGATCAAAACAGATGCGCGTGTGGGGAAGTCGACGACGCCATGCACGTCCTGCTGACCTGCAAGGCGAAGGACGAGACCAGGGCCAGGGCGGAGAGGACCCTAATTACCAGCGGCTGGAGATGGCCACGAACGCGGGAGGAGCTTGAGGGACTTTCGAACGTGCGTGAATGGTGGACGGCTCTTGCGGTTTTTGCGGAACGGTGCGCGAGATTACGTGTTGACGCGAATTTGTGAGGGCGCGCGGGGGTTGGGAAAATAAGTGCTGGTGCGAGATGCGAACTCTTTGGACAATTTTAACAGACACTAAGTGCGGCGTAGTTTAAGGTAGATTTAGTCTATTTCTTTGCGTAGTGATCTAATAGCGAGGAGGACTCGGAGCCATCAGCGGTTTCGAGTCGCCTGCCCTGACTCGGGTTTTTGTGGTTTTCCCGGGTCCTGCACTAAGGCGAATGCCGGGGCAGATAAATTTGCGGCCACAATAGTATTTAAGAAACTTTGGAGCTTTGTAAAATGACAGGTTTTGCGCAAAATTGTTCATGCGGTTGCGGTAGTGCTGGTGTAGTGCCGTAAGGCGGAGCACCAGCCCACTTGACAAAAAGACATTTCCTGTAATGATCTTTGTAACATATTCTTTTAATAAATTGTATGTACGGTGTACTTATTCAATAGTTCCATGCTGTTCCCTGAAACCGGACTGATGCTCAGGGATTCGGTGCTTTTGTTCAAGTATTGGTTTGAGTCTTTTAAGCATCAGTTTTTCGAATACTTTCAAGAATATTAGCAGGAGTTTTTAAGATCTTTGCCATGTTTTGCAGTATGATTTGTGCTGCTTTCCAGGAGTTAGAAAATAATTAAATCTTAATTCTGCTTTAAAAATTAGCGTTGTATCTCAAATTATGTTTTGTAGAAATACTTTGCGTACTTTGCCAGTGATTTGATCCCATTCTGGGGGTTTTTTGATGTTTAGGTCTTTGTCAATTATTTGTTAAACTTCGCGAACCTTGAACGTCTTTAGTAAGAATTCCAATTGTAGCGGCGAGTAAAAAACGTATGGATGTGTTCTTCCTTATTTTCAGTAATGTTCTCGGAAAAGGGGTTCAAATCGTTTGGCGAATGTTTCTGGTTTTTCTGTATTTGATGTAGCCCAATTGCCATTTTCCAGTTTGATTGGAGAGTTGTGCTGCTTGGGGCGCTTTTTGTTTCCCGGTGCCTTCCAAAGAGAATAGTTGGTGTTTTTCGTTGGGGAGAGTTCGTGGAAATAGTTTTGGATAAGCGCATTTTTCTCCTCTTCTAGGAATCTCTTTAATCCTTTTATTGCTTTGTTGTGCTTAGTTTTACCTTGAGGAAATCTTGTTTGTTGCTGTCGTTTTCTTAGTGTCTGTGTTTCAGGGAACTTTTCTTTACCTGCATTAGAACATCTTTTCTGCTGCAGGCTGTTACCTATTTCTGGGGTTGCTGACCAAGCAGCCTCCTGAATAGTCTGGGTTAACGAGTGCTAAATTAGGGTGCTAAAAATGTTACATCAAGACGGTGTAGCAATAGAATCTACGGGTGTAGTGGAGTTGGTCACAATACTGTGAAGCACAATGGTATAAATCCCACCGCTTACTTATACCATGAAAGCCACTACGTGGCATGACGTCAAAAAAAGCTTTAAATAATATGTTATTGTCAAATTGATAATCGGTGCTTTTTAAAATTTAGGTAAAATGTACGAAGTGTTTTGCCAGGCGTGCCGATGTAGGATACTAGACAAGAAATAAAAACGATGTTGCTCAAATAAACATATCACTCAACTTAACTAACTACGTACAAATACTTTAAGAAAATAAAAATTAAAAACTCTCACAAAAACATGCCATTATATAAATTAAATTAAAGTAAATACTAGTAACTATATAATTATGCTTTCCAAGAAGGTAAGAATAAAAAAACACCAACGGATTTAATAGTAGCAGTATCATCAGTATACCAAATAAAATTTACAACAGCTTATAAATAGAATAAAAGAACTCAGTATGGTATACGACTTATATCTGAATCTTAACAAAACTAAATGTATGGTAGTCACCAAAAACCAAAATGCAAATAGAAATATTCTAGTAAATAACAAGAGTAGAGCGAACGAAAAGGTACAGAACTCAATAACCAGTAGAATCATTCATAGGCACTACGATGTCAAATTGAAAAATCGAAAGCTCTTTTTCTTACAAGGTCGTCAAAGTAGGGCTCCACCAGTGCTACATCTCTTCACTTTTGCTTTGTGGTATACTCCTAGACTCTAATAGAATCAACCACCAAAAATTTAACAGCCTTTGAAATCTGGTTTTATTGAAGAATACTAAGCTATTCGTGACTAGCCCATTTAACTAAGAACGAAATTCTTCAAAAAATCAACAAAAATACCAAATTGTCACCGGCATTCGAAACAGCTAGTACACAATGTAATAAATCCCATTGTGTCAGATAAACATATATTTTGCAAGCCCTACCTTTACAAGGTAGTTACAGAAAAATAGGGTTACCAATGTGTAGAAAATCAACAACATATGATATGCCAACAATAAAATTTTACTTTTTGGCAATACCAATAAACTGTAAACCTTTTTGACAAAAATTAAAATAGAATGCTTTGCATTGCAAGTTAAATTTGATATATCCGAAACTAAAATTATCGTTATAAGGAGTATACAATAAAAGATTAAATATCCAACACATAAATAGATTAGCATTATTAACCACGTGCTAAAGAAATAATAAGACAGTAAAAATGCAAAAGTAAAAATAATAAACTAATAGAATTGCAGATAAATAAAAATATATATAAAAATAACAATATATAATCAATGCACACCTTAACATTTTGTTCAACAAGCAGACAATCTTGTAATGCAATATCGTATACTGTGAACGTTCTCTTCATTAAGAATATTATTTTTATCGATTTGATTTATTTTTGCCATCTCTGTCACTTTTGTTCACTTTGTCTTGAAACAGTTACAATAAGCGTTGAAAAACATTTAAACCACATGCCAAGAAAATAAATAAGTCTTCAATATTTGCTCTTTTGTGAACAAATTCAGTCAGTGTTAAGTTCAAAGAATGGTTGCTCTTAATTGTAATAGACTTGCAGTTGATGTTTCTGCAATAACCAAGCTTTAAATTGACAAGATTTTATTATTATTCGAAGTTTCTCAATAAAAGCTACACTGACTCTAAAACGCAAAGAAAAATTTGTATTTCTTTGGACTTTAAAAGAAAATCATCACTACACAGTTAAGTTAATAAAGCTGATGTTAAATTTTAACTAGTGCTTTAGCAGTGGAAAAGTGTTACCAAACGTAATGGATGAATTAGACGCATACATAAAGCAAAAATTCTTGCAGCAGCTCCAAAATTGGCTAATTGTGCATTGACACCATTATGTTCTTAACTATTTTTATTTAAATCAAAGTACAAAGAATTATTGTACATTATTACAAATGTAGTAAGAAAGGCGGTGATAAGATAAAGACGACTTACTAGACTAATCGATAAGTCGCACTCTTTTTGCTGAGCAATTCTTTGATCAAGTTCGCCAAACGTTTTGAATCGTTGTCACGTATTAAATTTCTTCCGATAAGTTGCCCTTTATATGAAACCACAGTGTTCTAGAGATATCAAGGTATTTGTTATTATCCATTATTTTTTGAACTTGATAAACGAGCCCAACGCCACATCCACTGAAATATCTCCACCACATTGCCGATCTGTCTCCATCTTTGTCGATAGTCCGCAATTGATATCTAACATACATAAAATATTTTGCTCATACAACGTCTGAAATAGATCATCCTATCTGTTCTAAAGAGCATTTTCTTTCATTCGTCTTTACTTCAGTGCATATGGCGTAAGTAAACAATTGGAAAAGTTGATTTTTATGAAATCTCCGGTTTCTTTACGAGACATGTAGCACGTACAAAAGTGCACTAAGACGATGTCTAGCAGTATAAATTAAAAGATAAGGTGTCATTTTTTGATATCTCTGAGACCAAATATTAGATCAAGAGAGTCAGAAATCAATTTTATTGAAAAGGGAAGAAACCAATCAAAATCTGACGAAATTGTGTTTTTAAGAAATAGTAAACCACCGCCAAAAATGTTTGTATACTTACAAGAAAAGCGCTTGGAATAAAAATGTTCGTCTGTAACGATATGTATCTCACTGTAAAGAAAACATGAATAGGTGTGTGGGCTAACAGCCCTATGAGGTAACACAATATAAAAAGCCCAAAGAAAAAGAAGACAGTTGATATTTTCAGTTTATCCTTAGAAGGAAGATTGCAACAACCATAACCTTGTTAGTTTACTAATGGGTTTAAAACATTTCCGATACCGAATCAAGAGTCATTAACGGTTTACTATTGGTAATATCAAGACACATACAATTCTGGGGTAGCATGGTAATTCATTTACACCCATTTTCACAAGTGGCATAGATCGTAGTAGTTCTGAAATGAAATGGCTTTAAATAGAAATAAATATAACAGCCAATTTCAGAAAGTCGGATTTTCTTAGAAAAATTGTAAGCGAATTCGGAAAATCGATGATTTTCAAAATCTTAGAAAAGGTCAGAGAAGTTTCCAGTGATCTGCTTATGCGAAACTACAAAGATTGTACAACGACATGCAACCATATTTAAGTATGAAGATCGCTCTAGGAGGCAATTGCGGTGAGGGACAATTTACATTGTTATCTGAGTGTGTCGTTAAGCAGATCGCCTAGTATAAATAAATAATTAGTAATAATGTTACTTAACTACTAAACCTAATACGTTACAAATTAAAACTAAAGCGGCCATATTTTTTTAATTTAAAGGGAAAACTATAATAGAAAATAAATCAAAGTTGAATTTCGTTTTTGGATTTCAAAATTCAAGAGCAGTTTTATTCCTCAAGTAATAAAGCACGTTCATGATCTCTAAAAGCAAAAACAACATCAAAGGTTGCGGATAAGGTTACTCATATGGTTTTATAGAACAAAAAATAAGGATATGTAAAATTAAAATTTTGAGCTGCATTGAGATATTATTTTATAAGACTGTAAGCAGTGAAAAAATGGAGAAGATGTAACCACCATGTTTACGTTCAAAGCCTTACAAGCATTATGTGACAAATATAGCATAGTATGTAATGTTTGTAGATTTTCTGTAAATTTATAATTCAATAAATAGAATAAAACTGTATCAAGCGTTGAAAGAGGTGGGAATCCATAATAAAATAATAAGATTGGTAAAAATTATATTAGAGAACCCAATAAATAAAGTAAAAGTCAAGAATCTAATCTCTGAACCATTTAACAAGTCAACCGGTCTAAGACAAGGTAACCCATTATCCGCAATACATTTTAATGTAATTCTGGGAAAGCGATTAAAGAAAGCGGAATAAATCGTATTGAAACAATGATAAATAAGAGTAATCGATGTCTAGCGTATGCTGATATTACTATCTCGGCAACGAAGAGAAATTAGAAAAGAAAGAAATAGGTGTGGGCCTCAGAATATCGGAAGGAGCCATGTCTGGACTATACGCCGCATGTGGGAGAAGTTCCCAGTCTAACGCGTCTGCAGCTCATCCGTGTCAAATGTTTGAGGGCGTTTGATGCACATAACTTCAATAATCAGTTGTGTTCACGATGGCAATCCAAAAGAGCATATTCGATTTTCTATCCACTTCGCGTTTCATCTTAAGAAAAACGCTGCTGAAGCCACCGAAATGATTTGTGCTGCATATGGTGAGAATGCTGTAAGTCATGCAACGTGCAAAAAGTGGTACCAAAGATTTCGCGGAGGAGAGTTTAGTCTTGAAGATCAACTACGCGCTGAACGCCCTCAAACATTTGACACGGATGAGCTGCAGACGCGTTAGGCTGGGAACTTCTTCCACATGCGGCATATAGCCCAGATATGGCCCCTTCCGGTCGTTACAGCATCACTTGGCTGATACGCACTTCAAAACAGAAGAAGAAGTCCGAAAATGCATCGATAACTTTATCGTCTCAAAGCCGGTGAGCTTCTATCACCAGGGAGTTCGCCAGCTACCCAAAAGATGGCAAAAGGTCATCGATGCCAACGGAGAATACTTTGATACTTAAGCTTTTTTTGTTTGTTTTTAAATAAAACTTTAATTTTGCAGAAAAAAGCTGAGAATTTATTTATACACCTATTAAACCAATGTTTTACGCTTTTTTAGGATTAACAAATTTTCATATAAGTGAATTAATTTTAGTTATTCATGTTAATCAGTAGAAGACCTTAAATTTTCTTAAAATTAAAATACTTTATTAATTTTAAGAAATTAATTGCAAAGAGTCTAGAATAACACTAACAATTTAATACTAAATAAATAATATCTAGCAAAAATATAAGAATAGTCCGGTGTAGTTATTTCCCTTGATGTTTGAAGTAACCTTATTAGAAAACATAGTAGCTTTCAAGCTGTCGATCTGTTCATTCAACAGGTGGAGCACTAGCGCTCAGCTTACATTCTTTCCAATAAGGCAAATCCCTTAAAAGTCGAAAGAATCTAGCCCGAGCCCAAACCTTAAAAATGCGTTGGTGCGTTGGGGATTGCTCCCCTTATTTTTACGATGTTGGTTCTGACGTTTGCTAGCAGTAGCAAGTATTTCAGAAGAAGCCCAAGGGCGCGATGGGTAAATGGGGTTACAGTAACAGGAATAGCCGGCGGAGAATCCGAGATTTTGCAGGGGTTGAGCTAAACGAGCAAGGACATAAAATTAAGAAAACAACCCGTTGCTAAGGAATAAATTAATTTTATGTTGGTATGCTTAGGACTTGGGTTACAGAAAGTAATTAACGCCAGTGGGAATAGATGTCTTGTGCACTGTGTTACTGTAAAATAAAATTGAAATGTTAAAATTAAATAAGGTAGATGCTAGTTGGTAACAATTTTAAAATTGATGTTAGTCTAACAAGATTTATGTTTCAACTATTATTCTTAATTTACATTTTTATATTAGTTAAACAATTGTCTTTACTTAAGCAACAACAGTCTTAGAGACATTTGATTTTATAAAAGTCGTGTTTATTGCAAAGGACGATGTACAATTCAAAAATTAAGTTTTAATTGTTGCTGTAAAAATCTTCACATCCCACAAAACTATAGTTTATTTCCTATAAAGGCACTGTCATATATTATATCAGCAATATGACAATGTTAACTGAATGATATTCAGAAGATTAACTACAATATCGCTTGAATTAAAATTATATACATGTGAAAAACACAAATTAGAATCATCAGATTTTAAACCAATTAGAATTATGAGAATTCGATAGACTCAATACTAAAATAAGAAATACCGTATAAAAACACAAATATGTAACATTTGTATGTGTTAAAGAAACAATCTTTTGTGATTCTGATCATTATTATTACTATTTATTTATGTTGTTATTCCAAATTATTCTTATTCTTTCAATATTTTTATGTAATACAAAATTTTTGTTTGTTAAGATTTTCTTAAAATGTTACTATTATCTAAACGGAGAAGACTTAAGTAATTAATACTGACGATGTCCTCAAAACTGTACTTTATTCTTAAAAACAAGAAATGTTTGTATTAAATCTATTTTCCTGGTGTTTTTAAACACCCATTCGCAGAGTCATCAGTAGACATAAAAAGAAATCTGATAGTAAAAGTTAAGGATTCAACTGCACCAAACTCTTAGAAATTGTTTTTGTTTTTTTGGGCAGCATAAGGAGGATTGTTATACTGTTGCAATTTAGCGTAATAAAAAGGTCTGTCGCTTCGTTTTGGCCATGTGTAACCTCAAATGGAGAATATATATGGTCGAGAAAGGAGTAGTACGAGCTTCAGGGCTCATTCTAAAAAGCAATGAATGCTAAATAGGATAATATATAATATTCTAACTTACTCCGTTTAAAGAAAGATATGATCAAAAATACCCAACTAATTTTTTTCTGCAATTTACTTTATGACTGCAGGTACTTGATTACGCTTTGACGCAACTTCAATAATCTGGTAATATAAGATTTTAAGTTGTCATATTTTCCATGGACATGTTTTGGACTACAACTCATACTTCATCCATTTATTACAACAATGGTGACAGGATAGAATATGTCATAATTATCATTTACAAGCAGTGACTATGTAAGTATATTAATTCAGGAGAAAATGAGGTAAACAACAGCGCAGGTGTTAAGTATACGAAAACCATTCACACAGCTTTTCTGAGACTCCTTATTTTTCTTTGTTCTTACCCTTATGCTTTCCAGTGTCGGATTTATACGTTCCAGTACTTTTTAAGCTATTTCTTATATGTTCTGTACCTTACTAAACTTTTCATTTCGTTTATTGTCTTTCCTCTTGCCTTTCACACATTAATGATTTGACTTATTCTCTTTTTTCTAGGTCTTTCTTTTCTTCACACTTCTTGCTTCGAACACTTCTCTGCATATTTTCTCTGGTTTCATTCGTTGTATATGACCGTACCACGTTAGTTGTCTCTTTGAGATAACTGTTATTATTAAGTAAGTCCATTACATGTTTCAATTGCTCATTTCTTCATTAGTATATGTTTAAGAATATAAATCTTTCATCTTCAGTAAGTTCAACTAGCTTAATCTTAAACAAAAAGCAAGGTACTGCTATTCCAATCATGGCGAGAAGGTATTTGTGCTTTAATCAACCGATTTGTCATAAATATACAAATTAACATTTACATTCGTCGAAAGTGCCTAAGACAAGACAATTATAGAGTTCTTGATACAAAACAAACCGAATGCCTGATCATCGTTTAGCACGGGCCATCCCTGCATTGAATTACTGACGGATTACATATTCAGTTGACGTTTGTTGAAAAAGAGATCATTGTGCCCTTGAAATCTAGAATTTGCAAGGAATACTTTGACTGAAAGCGTTTACTTTCATTAATTTTAACTTTGATTATATGAAGTATCTGAAAAATCTATAGAATTAAACTAACAAAACGATCTTAAAAAGACTATAATAATATAATGCAAATAAATAATGAAAATTATCTTTTACAATACGGGTATATCTCCATATAAGTTAACTTTTTCTTTAATCATAACACATGTCTTGTGATATAAGTTTAAAAATAAAATATTTATGTTATGTTCATTGATAAAATATATGGAATTTTAACCTAAAGTACAGCGGTGCAAGCCACACAGGCCAAACCTCTAGTATAATGAAATCAGGTGCAATAAATTGCAATTCTTATTTGTTTTAGTGTTTATGCAGAAAACATCGATTAATAACTGGTATATTCATAATATTTTTCAACCTACGTTGCTACTATACAATTAACAGAAAAGTTATGAATTATTTCGAGAAAGAAACGAACATATGTTTTGCGCTTTATAAAAAAATCCGACTTTCTTTCGTGAACTCGACTTTGATAACAGGACGTTTTGATCGATTTTGTATTAAATTAAATAAATTTTAAAGTTTTAGTCATTTGTCAAAACAATTATAATTAAAGTGAGGGGTCATACAGTGGCAAAAATTTAAACCGAAAATTTACAGAGAATCCACAAAATAATATATGAGACTTTGCAAACCACAAATTATGGATGTCATTAATCTGGAAAATTAGAACTGAGAAGCCAATTTGCTTGTGTCAACCCGGTAGCTATACAAATAAAATTTTAAATTCTTTGGTAATTGAGAATTCCTTCTTGACAACTAAAGCCGATTCAGGTAAGAATGCAATTATGGATAGAACACAAGAAATCAATACGAATTTGGCCTTATCGGCTAACCTTCCACTAAAAGTCACGATCCTTTTATGTACGTACCACAGTGTATATAATTGCCTTAGTATCATTTTTAGGTAACAAGTTTTGCGATACATCGTATCAGACCTGCATCACGAGAGCGGCTATTAAGCTAACACAAATTTATAATACTTTACTAAAAAATTTCAAGACTTCTCTTTCGTTAAGCTCATATGGAATACAACAGGACTCTGTTGATTCGTATTTTGTATTAAATTAAATAAATATTTAAAATTTTATTCTTTTGTCAAAACAATTTATAATTACAGTAAGAGCCAATACAGTAAACATTTCAATTCAAAACCGAAAATTTACAAACCACAAAATAACCTAAGAACTTATTGCAAACTACAAAAATATATATGGATGTCATTTATATTGTGGATAAGCTTAAACTTGAGAACTACATTATTTGCTATGTGTAATCTCCGGTAGCTATTAGAAATAAAATTTTAAATTCTTTGGTAATATGAGAATTCTATTCTTGTAAATATCTAAATCCAGTGTTCATAAGTAAATGGCTGCAGAAGATGGACAGAACAACAATAATACTCAATACAGAAGAGGCATCTAAAGAAAATGTGTCAGTTAAAAATTCACGATCTTTTATGTCACTAGTATCAGCTGTTATTAGTAACTTGTATCTTAGTATATACTTTAGAACAAGTTTTAGGACATATACAGGCTTGCAGACTGTTATCGTACAGTAAACGTCGAGCAGTAATGCAACAGCAAATTAACTAGAATATACAATTTCCGTTCTTAATTTCTGTGAACTGCTTATTATTAGAGTGCATGAGTGTTAGTTATAAACATGCTATTTTATAATGACCTATTACCAACAATACTCACATATTCTAAATAATATCTAATTATCCAATTTCGAACAGCTTCACAACAGCCACAAATATAAACATTTCAACACTGTCAATATGACTAAACTATAATACCACCTCAAGCACAACCCCTAAGTCAACAAATCATGCTACAAAAATTAAATTAATATTATTAGTGACATAGAAGATAATGGATATATTCTAGACCATAAAAAATGCTTGGCAAAGTGATAACAATCTAACAAGAGAAATAAATTACAAACCTTGCAAATATAGAAAAAATTATTTAATCTAACACAAACTGACAAGTAGTAATCAAGATAATGACAACAAAGATTTAAATAAAATACTGAAATCCTGTGAAATTTTCGTACATGAAGTTACTATTAGGATATGATAAAACGCTTCCATAATATCATGCAACAAGAACAGTACGACATCAAAACTATGGCTGAGAATTGTCCAAATTCATTTAATGAATATAACTCATACAAAAATTCGACAAAAATTTGTCAAGAATTTTCAAGGGCATAATGTTATTGCATTGTGCGAACAGACTGGTTCTGCGCCACATACATCCTGCAATTATCATAGCTGATATAATCGAACTAGCTATGTTACTTATAATCACAAAAACATTACTAGCGCAAAGAATACGAAAATTAAAAAACACGACTATTATTTCTTTTTGATTTGAAACTTGCTATTAATACTAAAGGAGAAGGGTGTGAACCCAAATTTGCAACTACCAAAAGCTAACTAACACAATGAAAAAAATTACTAATGGCTAAAAATCAAACTCGTGCTTTATTTTGGTCTGAAGTACTTGTGAACTAAATTTGATGTCAATCAGAGCTTCAGTTTTGGGTTATCGTGATGACAGACACACACACAGACGGGATTGTAATCTCATTAACTACCTCTTAAGCGTTAGCATAGTTAATAAATCAGTAACTTCAATAATTACAAACCACAACTTTCTGTAAAAGCTCCCCACATAAATAAAAATTTGATTTAGTGCACAAGATCCCAAAACTACAATCATACCTATAAAATAATTTGTAATGGGCCAAAAAGAAATAACTCCTTAGCATGTAAAAAATAAGAAATACTATGGTAGTTTGCAGTATGTAATGCAAACTACTAAATGCAATTACAATTCCTATTGTCTCCGCCTATATACAATAACCAAATCTATGCCATAATCATTCTTTAATTCGTTAAAACCAGAATTCATAGTTGACTGAGACTTAAACCCAAAAGATACTCGATGGAGCAGTGATAACCACTAAAGGCATAAAATTCAATACTCATAACTGACAATAACAATGCATATTCCTCAATAGGGAGTCCAACTTATTGGCTAACGGATTATAGCAAAATCCTGGTTTTGTTAGATTTCTTTATTGTTAAATAAATTTTATATAGTTACGCAGACATCAAATCCAATTATAATCTACCATTCGATCACGTATCAGTCATATTTACTAACCTATGTTATACAACTAAAGGATTGGACAATAAATTTAATAAATAATTATTACTACACAAGAAGCAGAATGGTACGCTGGAGCGCAAATGAGAACTCAAAAACCCAATTCACAAATGCTATTGCAACTTGGTAATGAACAAGAAACAATTAAACTAGAACTGAACGAAGTAAAAACAATTTGTTTTAGCAATATATAATCTCTCTATTATCAATGGATAATCAACTCCCAGCAATACATAACTTAACAACCCTAAACTGTAATACCAACGGAATAAAATTACGAATAACTTTCTTCATTTCATTTCTAGAAAAGTATAATGTGGATATCGCATGCGCCACCGAAACCCATCTATCTAAAGGAGAAATATTTATAATTAGCGGTTACCGGATTTATCGAAATGACAGACGCAAAGGATTAGCATGGGGAGGAGAAGCCGTTTTCATCAAACAAAAATTAGAGCAGACTGGCCCCAATTAAGTTATTATGGACCACCTGAAAACGATTACCCTTTCCATAAACTCCAGCATCTTTAAATTTATTCTAATCACAATAAACTAAAGGCAACCTAACAAACGTCTCTTAGAAGCAGACATACAATGTATTTAACACCAGAATTGGTTATGGGTGAGCTAAATAGTAAGGGTCGACTCTGGGGCTGCCGAGCTGATAACCCCAACGGTAACACACTTAACATCTAGGCTATAAAATATCACTTTAAAATACACCCACCAGATGAATACACCTATTACCTTTATAGACATGACCATCAATCCGACATTCTTTACATAGTGATATCAAAAATCTGCATATTCCAATTCAACGAACTGTAATACCAGAACTCAATTCAGATCATCTTCCGGTACTCAGAATTACACCCTCCTTCCTCCTCACGTATGATAAAGAGATACGTCAACTGGGAACTTTTTCAGAAGAACCCACGACACCAAACAAATTGATACAGCAATTCTAACTTTCACAGATGCTGTAAAGGACTTTTTGAAAATGCAACTAAAGCTGAATGTTGAAGAAAAATTAATAACCCAGTTATACCACTAAGCTACATACTATATTTAGTCAAACAAAAGAACCAAGCACGTAGACAATGGCAAAGGACTAAAAATTTCGCATTAAAAATAAACTAAACAAAATAATATACCAAATCAAACGAGAATTGGACAAATTTAGAATATTCACTTACAAAAAAAATGTTGAACAAATAGAACCAAATAATACCAAGCTGTGGCAAATCACCAAGAACATTACCAGACCACAAGAAGTAATACCAACAATTAAAACACTAATGCTACGTACACATCCAATGAAACCAAATGTAACTTGTTCGCTGGATACCTTGAAACCACCTTTATATCTATTATTTCTGATAAAAATAGACCTCAGACCCGCACAGTCTTATACATCAAGAATCGCATGCCAATCTCAACCGAGTACCAGGACGCGACCTAAAACCCAACGTTATTTTGCAAAATCTAACGAAGACTTGGTCACGCTTTTCAACGCCTTCTACAACATGGAAGCATGCACACATTCTCATGTTCCTTAAATCTAAAAAAATAAATCTAATTTTAACTTCCTACCGCCCTAGAAGCCTTCTTCTTACCATATCCAAACTATTAGAACGAATTATTCTCAGTGTATGGATGAAGTACTGGATGAACATCAGATAATCCCAGCTATTCAGTTTGGATTCCGAAAAGAACATTCGGTAGTTTAACAACTCTATAGAAATTGTAGAATATAGCTTCGAAAGCAAAAAGTATACTGTTATTGCCGTCTTAGACATCACTAAGGCATTCAATAAGGTTTGGCTAGAAGGCCTAAAACATAAATTACTTCACCTTCACATCCCAAAATATTTAACAGATATCGCGTTTTCCTTCCTAAAAAACAAATCACTCGCAGTAAGTATAAACAATGCAATATCTGCTACCAAACAGATTAACGCAGGAGTTCCACAAGGTAGCGTTTTGAACCTACACTTTCGATATATACATGCACGATATTTTCAACCCAAAATAAAAACATTGCATACAGCTATTAAAAGTCTAAAGATCGCAGTTAACACTTTATAAATGGCTTAACAAATGTTGCATCACTCTCAACTCAACTAAATGTACAATCAAGATTTTCAAACTAGGAATAAACAGGAACACCAAGATAAACTAATTCCCTGGGCTCCTAAAACTGAAGCTCTGAAACTTAACCAAGGATATAATCGACTAAAATTACTATATCCATTAATTAACAGAAATACCCCATTAAGAAATAAATGTACCTTACTGCTACACAAATCGCTTCTTTGATCAGTCGTAACATATGCTTGCTAAGTGTGGAGCATGACATGCAAAACTAACTACAAAAAACTACAGATATTTTAAAATAAGATCCTATGCATTTCGACAAATGCTCCATGGCATATACGTACCCAACAAATCCATCATGAATTGGGAATTTGCACAATTGAAGAATTTATCTAGAGAACAACGAAAAAACACAAAACTGAACTTCAAAAAGCAATAATAATATTGTGAAACAGCTAGGTAAAAATATCCACGCCTATCTCAACCGGAGATTATCAGCAGACAACGGCGATACTGACAAAGAGTGAACAGTGATTAATTTGAGGGGCTCGTAGACTCACATGACATTCTAGTTATCTTTCAAAATAGACTCTCAAAACCACGTATACATTTGTTAAGTGTTGAGCTGGTTACCGGAATGAAAAAAACACTTTTTTGTTGAAATTCTTTAAAAAATTATTTTTGTGTCCCACCCAATTAACAAAGAACCAGATTCAATTTGTATGCTTAAATTTTTCTTGATAAAATTATCTATGCTGGAGTCCGAAGACATATTTGATAAACAAAACGATGTATGCCCCTAAATACCTGACGATATTCTAGTACCCAAATTACCTTTCGATAACGTTAACTATAACTTGTTTATGAAAAGTTATCTATAAGCAACTAATCTGCAAAGAGAAACCTTGTGTTGGGCCAATTACTAGCTGTATCGTGTATTTTAAAACATATTACTGTTCGTATAAAAGGGCGAACAAATACAGGGTAAAAGCTAGGTAGCGGTTCAAATAAAAAATGGTTGTAACGAAGTGGCATAGTATTTATGCACACGCAGCAATAATTATACTAATAGCTTCCCGTACTTAAAAAACTAACACTGCACGAGCCGCGACCGCGCTGTGAACATTTTAAGGATCTATTAGGTGCTGAAACTGCAGGAAGTTCGACGCAAACGAAAGCTCTGCAGCATAAAGAACGCAGACAGGCTAGGTATTTTTAATGAGCGCCGAGACCTGGTAGTTTTCGCGGATGTTACTAACAATGCCATATTAACTCTAAAGTTCGAAAGAGCAAATTGTCCTGTTAATATTGCAATAGATTTTGCGCAAATGCCAGGTGATGGAGAAGAAAATTAGCTGTTGTTGTGCTCTTCTGGAGCATAAAGTGGACAAATTAATTCTTTAGTAGAACCGGTAGTAAAACGACAAAGTCACAGTTATTATCGCGTCCTCAATTCTAAATGGAAGTTCTAATTTATTATTCTTGTTATGCTTAATTAATCAACGTTTAGAATATCAACACAAGATGCCTAAAATTGAGAACAATTAACTTGCTTGTTTTATGGATCGTTCAAAGAACTTTATTTCAGATAAACAAACATTTTGTACACGATGTTTGTTTTTATTAAAATGCATTTAGGTTTATAAAATCGATTTGTTTGGTTTATAAGAATATATTGAAAAATCTTGTCTCCTAGCCAATAAGTCTAGTATGTCTGCTATTAAGGACACCCAATAACGCTTTCCTGCCATAATCGGTGATCTTAGTGTAATGGCACGTGACCTGGACATTTGGTTAAAACAACGTGTTACTATTAAATTCTTAACAGATTGTGTACCCATCAACATTCTTCAACGAATTTTTGTTGTATATAGCAACGCTTATTTAGATATAAATCTTGTTGAGTAGTAAGTAAAAGAAAATCAGCTACAACAAATCTGTATGATCAGGTTCAATGTGGTCAACCTTTGACAGCCATGAATGAAACTGTTAGAAATTATCTTGAACGAGTCCACATAATTTAAGCTGTAGTTGATTATTTAGAATACATCGTTACAACCTGGAGAAGCTACAGTAACTAATGGAGTACAGACATAAACGCTCTTTCAGCATAAATGAAGGTAAAAACACTTTCAACTGTAAACCAATATATGAATAATTTGAAAAAACTCCAAACTCAGTTGCCGCAAATTAGAGCGAGTACAAAATTCTTTCTAACGGCAAAGCTTACCTGGGGAGAGTTTAGAAGAAATAATTTTTTATAGATCTATCAGCCTATTTCCTGGAAAAATATTATTTGAAAATCTAAAGCCAGTTATTAAAGAACAAAATATACCAAATTCCTAATGGATATCTATAATATAATGGAGCAAATTCATAGGGTAACCACAATAACAAGTAACGATCTATATTTAACAATATATTTTTTAAGTGTTCCGCTACGTGGGGAGTATAATCAACACCGATGTGGAAACAGCTAGAGATATTAAGCAAAGATTAATGACAGCACAGCGATTAATCACTTACATGTGATGAGTAATGAGGTGTGTTTCTGACGTTCCCATATATAAGTCAAATTTTAGGCTGTACTAGGCTGCAAAAGGACAAAAAACTATTTAGAGAGGAAATCTAAGTGACAGGAATGGTAGAAAATACATAAATAAGTATATTCCATTGGATTAGTAAGTAAATTAGTAAAATAAGTAAGATTTTTAGGTTAAGGAGATTATAAATAAAAATGAAAATTGGGGGTAAAATTAGATAAGAGATAAGAAGAATAAAATAACAAGCCAAAATTGGTAAAATATTTTACAGAATAAATTGTTTATCTAAGTCTCCATATCAGTTGCGCAAATAACGATTGATCTCCCGAGGTGTTGAATTGGATGAAAATCTTTATCGCTGTGTGGGATAGAGAGAATAGAAGAAATATTTACGTCAATCGAAGCGAGACTATATAATATAAAAAAAAACTAAAAAATTTAGCTATGAAAGCAAAGAAAAATAAGAAGAAGAATACGCAATTCAAAGAATCAAAATATTAGATAAGAAAACGGAAAAGAAAAATTTAATCGTCAAAGGCCTTATGGATTATGAATCCAAACGTAAAGTAACAACACAAAAAGTGGAAGAAGTATTACAAAAAATTGGAGTAAAAATTAATATAAATAGCGACCTTAAAGAAGCAAAAAGACTAGGAAGTATAACCAGAAGTGTTCAAGGCTAATTATAATCCTAAAAAGTATAAAAAAATAAAAAGGCCAAATATATGGATAAAGAGGATTTCATAAAAAAATACAAAAGGAGAAAAAAAACTTATTCCCAATGCTAAAGAATGCAAGAGCGAAAATTTGAAAAGCAAAAATAAAGTATAAAAAATTAATAGCAAACCATAAAATATACGAAAGAAGAAACAAGACGACGAAACCAAAGATAGGAAAATACGAGAAAGGAATGATTGCATCAAACTAAAGTACACTGAAAAAATTATTAAAACTACCTGGAGAAAAAGCTAGTATGGAACTGATAAAGGTAAAGAAAAAGGTAATTATTAAACTAATAAAAAAGGAAGATTAAAAATAAAAATGGAAACATGAGAACGTATAAAGCTAATAGAGCTAATTAGAGAAATAAAAAGATCCAAAAACAGATTACTGGCTTATAAGAAACAAACCATAGAGTATGTGACCTTTTTTAAAAGTGGGGGAAAGGTAGAAAATTAGAAACGGGTTTTATAGTAGATAATAATTTCATGGAAAAAGTATTGGACTTTAGAACAAGTATCAGAAAGAATGTGTCCTATAAGGATAAAGAAAAGGAAAAGGAATATAAGTATGATAAATCTGTACGCACCTACATAAGAAAAATATGAAGACAAGAAAGACCTATTTTATCAACAGTTAGCAGGAGAATGTGATAAATCACTTAAACATGATATAAAAATAATCTTTAAAGATTACAATGCAAAATAGGACAGAAAAATACATACAAAAGTATCATAGGGGAACATAGTAGACACATGGAAATCAACAACAGATTAAGAATGGTAGAATTTACAGTCGAGGGAAGTATAATTGTAAGAAGTACACAAAGACAAAGGATAAGGATAAATAAATGAGAACCTTGCCAAAAAGATAAAATACGAAAGCCTTAAAGGATGAATAGCAAAATAAGTATGTAAAAAATAAACAAAAAATACAAAATTTAGAGCCAGCAACTAAAATGGATAAAATATGGAAAAATATAAAAAGTAATAGCAGAAACAAATGCATTACTGATATCCCGAACAGATAAGAAAGAAAAACAAAACAATAGTTTGATGAAAAGTGTAAAGAAAGATTTTAAACATTAAAAAGAGAAGACAAACTAAAATAGTGAGAAATAGTGAGGAGAATATACAAGAGTATTAGTAGACTATAGTTGGTTTCACCGATGATTTTTATCCTCTATCTTTGTATCTTATTATATATAATATGGTATAATATAGTATAATATAGCATATAATTATATATTTGTATAATATAATAATAAAAATTCCGTGTTTAGTTTTTTATTCCATCCATGGATTTAACTTAAAATAGTGTTACGTATATTTCACTAAAATGTTATATCTTGAGAAATTTGAGCTGATAGGCAAAAACTAATGCCTTATTTGAATTCGGGGCATCAAATCTATATGAAATCAGCTCCAAATACCACGGCACCAAAACAGCTGTTGTCCTGAGTAATAGGTAACCTAAACAGCTGACTTGGGAATAAGAATACAGGGGAGGAAACATTATGGCAATGTTATAGCAAACTCAAAATTTAAATATAAAGACACGCACAAACACATGAAAGTATCCGAAAGCAGGAATAACAAATCAACTACCGACAACTGTCTTTTAAGAAAGAACGCATGGAAAAAAGTATTACATATGTAAAAGACAAAAGAGAAGCAGAGATAGGAAGATCATTACCTAGTAATAGTGAAACTAAAAATAACAATGAGATAAATGAAAAGATAAAAATTTTCAAACTAAGAGAGGAAAAATTATGGAAAAGAATACTAAGAGATACTAGATGCCAAACTAAAATGTAATGTGAAAACACAAGAACAAAGAAAAATGGAAACACGTTAAGGACAGCATATTGGTTGTAGCGGAAGACCTGTGGAAGTACGAAAATATCAAACAGTACTATGAGAAAAACTGATTGGTGAACATACGAAATACGAACAAAAAAATACTTAGCTACAAAAGAATGGAACAATCCGAGAAATTCAAAGAAAGAAAGAAGTTAAAATAGCAATTAAAAAGGTTAAAAAATCGTACGAGGAAGACAAAAAACTATAGAAAGATTCAAAATTTGTTTTATGGTACATTAAAACAAGGAGTATTATACGCTAAATATTAAAGATAAGAAAAGTAATGTAAAAACCAAAGAAGATAATATAATGGGCAGGTGGAGAAAGTACTTCGAAGACCTAACACACACATACATATAAAAATCAAGAGGAGGAAGAACCATATGAAAATCAAAAAATAGAAATAGAAACTCCAAGAAACAAAAAAATATAAGAGGCAATACAGACCTTAAAATTAATAAAGAAAATATATAAAGGAAATACAAAGATAGTAAGAATAAATAAATAAGAATCTAAGAAATTTGAAACTAGACAAGAAGTTAAACAGAGATATGTATTAAGTCCCCCCTTATTTTCAGTGGTACTAAATAAGGCGGTAAAGCAGGCTAAGGATAAGATAAAAAAACTAATACTAGAACACTGACAAAGGAGACAAACACTGCTGACAGAATTTATATTGGCAGATGACGAAAACGAAAGTACAACGCAACCTTAAAGTAATCAAAGTAATCAAAAACAAAAAAAAAGATAACAACATACTAATACTAAAAAAACAGAAAAAATAATAATTTCTAATACAAAGAAACCCAATAAATAACACCATTGAACACTAAATATTTAAAATCAATAATAGAAGGAAATAAATGAGAGAATGAAGAAGTTGGAAACATATTCAACACAACGGAGACAGCATCCCCCGAGAAAAAGTGCTAAAAGTATTAAAAAAATGGTTAGGCCACCAATCATGTGCAGTTGTGAGGTATGGACATTAACAAAAAGACAAAATTCAATAATTGATTCAACGAAAAGGCGATTCCTGAGAAAAATAAAATTTGAGAACAGGAGGGACAAAATCAGAAATAAGAAATTTAGTCAAAACTTACAAATAAAACCAATTAATGAACAGATTATAGAAGGTCAACTCAGATAGTTTGGACATGTGTGTCGAATGCCGGACGAAAGACACTAAAAGACTGTTTGGAACTAGTGCCGAAAAAAAAAAGAAAAGACGACCAAAAACAAGATGGATCAACAGAATTAGAGAACGATCCGAGCAAAAGGAAATAAAATAGAATGGAATACGAAATTTAACCTCAACTCGATCAGCCTTACACTTAAAGGTAGAAAGGCCTAGAACTAAGTAAGTAAGTTAAACTTATAAATAAATAAAGAAAATCGAATTGGTTCTTTCCGTGATAGGTTACAATTTTTTGCTTTCAGACAGGCTATTTAGTGTAATAAAAATTTAAATTACGTAGTACCCCATCGACATTAACTGCCAATTAAACTTTTTTTATTAAACGGATAACAAGCTGCAATAATTTAAAAATTACTAATTTATAACAATCTTTCAGGGTACAACATTTTTGTTCCCATGATCCCATTAACTTTTAAACTTGACATTGCTGATGATCACATGTATACATAACTTAGGTTTATATATTTTTTTATTTATTGTATCTCTAAAAATATATAGCGTTTCGACAAAATTAAAATATTTTATACAAAATAATTAAAGCAGTGTAATTTAAATTACTAGTTTGTGTGTAGTTACACGCTCATAGCATTTATAGATACAATACATAACGGTAACTGAAAGTAGGACACACTACTTGTGGACGGTTGAGTGTTGCATGAACTATGTTACGCATACCTAGATCATACATAGACCAGGTCAATCTTGGTACATCACTTTGAGATATAATTGCATATTCAAAAATACACTTGCTAACAGTAAAACGGTTATTATTCAGTTTAAAAGAAACGATAAGCGCTCACCACTGTTAAGACCCAGCTTTACAACATCTTTTAAGGAACAAAACAAATAGCAGTAAGAGAAACTGTTATCAACCTCTGAATATAGCGGCCGAACGCTCTTTGCGTAGCATGGAATTGTTCAAACGCCGTGCTACTTCTTCCCAGGAAAAGCATAGATATGAAGTGGTTTAAATATGCGCGATCTTGAAAGAGCGGAGCTACAACCTCTACCCTCCCCCCTGTTTGGGTTAAAACCTGTTCTGTTTGGGAATTGCTAGAGCAATAAACAAACAGAAGGTACAGCGATGCGCTGATCAACGTATTATGATTAAATTTCTCGTTGGAGAAAACTTCATGTGCGAAATTTACCACAGACTATAACAACAGTATGAGGGAGAGTGTCTGTCATGGACCTAGTAACCTCAACGGTGTAAGTGCTTCAGAGAGAACAGAAAGTGCATGAAAAATAAATCGTATGTTCGTCGGCCGGGAACATCCGTCACCGCGTCAAACATTGATAATTACAGACGCGCTTACTCGTGAGAATAGGCGCAGCGCTATCAAGGAGCTTGGAAAAATGCTGTCCATCAATGGTGGTAGTGTAGAAGGCATTGTAAAAAACCATCTGCACTATCGCCACGTGAATGCACGCTGGGTACCACGTTAACGGACGTTAACAAAAATTGTGCGCATTCGCGCTGTTAGTCGTCTCCTACAGCGGTTTGAAGACTACTATTACTACTATAGTAACCATCAATGAAACTTGGATGCACTACTTCATTGCCAAGTCTAAGCAATCATCACGCAAGTACGCAGTGTACCAGTTTTCTCAAACTCAAAAGAGCACGGAGAAGCCTTTTGGCAGAAAAACTGATGACAACGTTCTTATAGGACTAGCAGGAGATTATCTATGTAGAGTTCCTGACGGATACCAGCTTATTACTTAGACTTCCTGGCGACATAGGTAAAAAGAATCATCGTGATCCTTTCAGAACGTTGATAATAATGTGTTGACTCTGGCGGCAAGCACGTTGAAGACTGACATATGCAAGTAAGTGTTTGGCAATTTTTTTTTGTTTTTTGTAAAAGATTATAGTTGAACCACCTTGTATAATTGGGAAGTGAATATACGTTCTGCACTGGATGACGTTCGGCGAAAGCCTACAACATCAATTTGGTGACATTGGTGGAACCTTAGCACAAAGACATTTTTCCAACCAATTTGTTAATAATTTCACAAGTATGTAAATTATGGAAAAGTTAGTTGTGAAGTACCTTTTAGTATGATGGCAGGTCTCGTTTAAATTTATACAACAGCAGCATAAATGCCTCAAACTACATTGATATTTTTAATAATGAATTTAATAACTTAATAACATTATCGTTAAGAAAATTGTTTTTATAAACCATGGTGCCGCTTAAAATAAAACTCGCGCAGCTAGTATGTAAAAAGAGGAACAAACATTCAATTTTTGTGAGTAAACATGAACCAGATTGAAAACTTGTGCTATGTTGTCTAATTTAATGTAACTAAAAGACTAATAAAACTGTGTTAATGATAACAGTGACAGAATAATTACAGAAAGTACCCCAGAAAACAAACGACGATTTAAACAGTATGATGCTTCAAAAGTTAAAATTATTGCACCAAATATTAATTGTAGGTCTTAGTCAAATATTTGAGTAGGTATTGTATAGGGTTTGTATAAAAAGTATCAGAAAATAGATTTATTTGAGATATTGCTACAATACCTCAAAAGTCTTAAAACCACATCCCTTGAGCGTCGACACACTTTTTCCAGCGGCTTTTCCACGATTCGAAGGCTCCCTGGTAGGCGGATTCTGGATCCTTCTTAAGAATACACGTGCAAACTTCTTTGACGGCTCTTAGGGTTCATGGTGGTGTCCTTTGGGGGAGGATTTTACTTTTGGGAATAGGAACTAATCTGCTGGTGCCAAGTCAGGACTGTAAACGGGTTGGGGGATCGTCCAAAAAGGCAGGATTTTCTTCAATGCGATGCAGAATGTCTTCGCATGCAGACACACGCCTCTGCTTTGGTCGTCCGTCAAGACTTTTGGGACGACTTTAGCGCATATCTTTTGGTTCGCCAAATAATCAGTGTTAATGCTGTGCATTGTTATCTTATCAACGCCAATTTCGTCTGCGACCAGGCGCACACTTAACTGACGGCTTGACTTCAGCACTTCACGCACACGTTGCACGTTGCCGTCGGTTCTTGAGGTCGACGGCCGTCCAACGCGGGGCTAGTCTTCCATACCCTCTCGGCCATCTTTGAAGAGCTTGTGCCACTTCAAAACTGCAGTTTGTGACATGCTTTCATCCTTGAACACTTGGCGAACACACACGTCTCCGTACTCGATTTTCCCAGTCCAACACAAAATTTGATGGCGTACCGCTGTTTACTCGTTCGCTGCACCGAGTCACTCGGCAGGGGTCAAATAAAAACACCGAGCATGCGCGATGCGAGCGCGCTCCGACGTACAATTCTACTATATTACAATAATATAAAAATCATACATAAATCGAAATTCAATAATTTTAATAATTTCAATCCTACCATTAACTATAAAAAGAAATAAATTAAAAGTAATAAAAGAAACATAATTACAGATCTTTATAAAGTAAAGACATGTTTTAAGTACTAAAACTTGTATAGATACTTTCTGTGTGCCTCTTCTTTACATACTGCTTTATAACAACAGAATAAGTCGATTAGTTCGTATAGTTTTGCTTGTGAATTTTAAAATACGAAAATTAATAGATTTTTTTGCTTTAGAGGTTGCCATCACAATATTAGACTTTAAAGTTTTGAATAGCCTTTATATTCTCTTGACCTGGCCGTCAATAAGTAGCATCTCATAAAATTGTAAGATTGTCTCCAAAATATCAAAAATCAAATAGTTAAAAATGCTGTGCCTTTAAATGCACGCTGTTATTTTGTGACAATGTGTAAGGTCAATATATTGTATTACTAATATAGCACCCATAGATTATATTAGACAGATTAATGTGTAAAACGTCCTTCAAATAATATTGGAACAGATAAAGTAGTAATTTTGTAAAATATAATAGTTTTTTTATTTATATAACATTTTGAACCACAATTTAGTCGTTTTCATAAATACAGTAGTAAAAATAAACTTGCGTATTATAGTATTTAGTATTGTGGACAAATTAATATTTTCTAAAATTATATTTTCTATGTGTAATTATGCAAATATTAATGCAACAACTATGAAAAAAATTAAATTTTATTTGAAAAGAAAGCAAACCTGAAAACAATTTAAGCAACGTAAAAAAGCAAAATATAAATAATTCGTCAATATTTGCAATATTTGTTTAGATATGTTGAAATCACCATATAATTTAAGTTACTTTAAATGCACAAACAGGTATTTTACAAATTTTGCGTATCTATAGCACAAACTTCATATTCTTAATAAAGAAAACAACAAATACTTGTTTCGGTTGTTAGAAAGAATAAACAGTAAAGTGACAACCTGGTACTGATGTAAAAATAAAGGTAGCAAAGTATAAAAAAACCTAGCTAAATATGGTGAAAGGGGAAAGGAGATAGAAGATAAAAGAAAACCAGATAAAAATAAATCCAAATTAAAAAGTAGAGATGCAGATACAAATTAGAGTAAGACAGTAATGTATACTTTCGCCTTTATTCTTTAATCTGTATTCAGATAAAACAGTTAAAAAAGCATCAGAGAAAACATCAATTAGAATTAAAGTTAATGGGAAATGTATAAGCAATATCAGATACGCATATGATGCCATACTTGTTGATATTAAAAGATCTACAGATAATATTAAATTAAGGAGACGAGAGAAATGAGGAAAAAGTCCCAATACTAAATACCAAAGAAAGTTCAAACAAAAAACAATGAATACACAGAAGAAACTAGATTAAGATTTTGTTAAGTTAAGCTGATGTTCAATAAATTAAAAGATGTATTATGCAGCACTGGTTCGATCTTACAGCTTAAAATCAGAATGATGATATACTACGTGTTGTCAGTAGCATGCTATGGAATGGAAGTACGGACGAAAAACAACCAATAACTTAACAAAAACATTGGAAGTAAGCTAAGCAGACAGAGTAACCAATAAAGAACTACTCTACTATAATAAAATAAAGAAAAATATTAAATACTATATTAATAAAAAAAAATACGGTATCTAGCCGCATAATGTAAGCAGAAAATTATAAAATGTTACAAATATTATATAAAGGGAAATACAGAAAGTAAAAATAAAGGTTCTGACTGACAGTGGTAGAAGCACAATCTCACTGAACAGGTCGGAGCTGCGACGTTAAAAATAGAAATAGCCATGGATAATATTCAACTTTCAAAGAGAAGAAAAACATAAAAGGAAATAGACAAAAATAAAGAACTTAATTAAATATATCTGTGGAAAGTTACTCATAAGAGTGTAAAAAGTTGAAAAATCAGCCATAAAAACGTGGAATTGTTAAATTACTTTTGCGAATTCGCTGCAAATCAAATATTTTAAATAACTTATGTTATCAAAATTAAAGAAGAAACTTAGGACTGAGACGTGTGTGGAGAAACTTTCTTTCCGAACTTCCTCACAGAGGATCTAAAACGCAATCTTTTGACAACCTGTACAGTACCTGAAAAAAATGTCATCAATGATCCTACATTTCTTTCATCATTATCGTAGATGTGTAGTGATGGAGTACAGTAGCAAAAGGAAACTACTATAAAGAAGACTACATTAATTAGTTGGTAAGTCATGGCTATAATTAAAAAAAAAGCAAACAGGTACTTAATTAACCCCTCTTGTATGTTATGGGCAAGCAATTGTGAACTACCTTTGTATTTGTCCATTTTTTCTTAATAATAAAATTCATAATTTACTTTCTATTACCCAGTACTTAAAGTGAGGCAATGATTTCTTTGAATGTTAATACATCTTGAGTTATACACTTCCGCGGTAATTTATGTGAAAAATGTTAAAAGAAGTCAAATACCTAGTTATGCCCCTGGGCAGAAAACTAATAATACAGCAAGGAGCTTCTATTTAAAAAAAAATTAGAAGCTGCATGTAACTGTAATTGCAATATTCTTAAATGATATTTAATTTTATTACTTCTATTACATGCTTTTATAGGTCAACCGGTTACGTCAGCACTCGACAACAAAACAACAGATCTTGGATAATTTTGAAAAGCTTCGCTTTCCTGCAAAGTACGCGATTGCAACGCCAATGCTGCGTCGCTCTGCTTTTGTAACATTCTGCGATGACATAATCCCCGTTTCTTGGAAATGGCTGTTGATTGAAATACCTCCTGCAAAATGCAGGTGATATAAGATCCAATTAAATTATATTCGCCTTAATATTTTAAAATATAACATTTCATAAAAGTAAGCTGGGCACGTTGCACAGTTTTTAAAACAAGAAGTATATGACCAACAATAGCTATCCTTTATTCAGTAATTTCACATAATCAGTGCCACTGCAGGTTAGAGAAAAACTTAAAAAGAAAGGTATTATTGAAATAAATAGCAAACGGTGATATTTATTGATACACCTTGGAATTATTCGATCACAAGGCAACGAATGAAAAAATATCGAATTCGTATTTGGATTACAAGAAGAAAAGAAAACACATTAATTTATACCAGCATTCCAGTTTCCGGACATATTACTTTAGTCACTCAACGTTTTTTGCGTGTGTTAACTAAACAAAATCTGCTAAATTAGCCAAATAATTTTACTGTAAAAAACTAAGCACGACAATCGCGAAAAATTGTGCCATCTAAATCATTCTTTTTGTTAATGTGCGTATTTAAACTAAAAAGTTCAGATAAATCAGTCAAAATAATTGTTTTTATGTGGCTTATACTTGGCTTACGATGATGAATTTGCAATATGCGTAATATAGACATGTTTCGTTATTTATGTCAATTAACCAACAATCATAAATTAAGGAATAAAATAAAAATTTAGTTTCTGTAGAGTTTGAGTAATATTTGTCTTATTAAGCTTCAATTTTTGATTTATATAAATATTAGGATGATGCAAAAGTTTTTCATTTTTTAGTATCATTTTTTTTAATTCTGAAGGAAACAAAATTAAAAATCAAACTGTATACCTTTATATAGTATCCATCTAATTGTGAGCGAAATCTCCTGTACCTCGTTGGTACCATCTTTATGGCTTGGAATCAAAGAAGGGGGACTTACGCTTTCTTGTTGGTAAAGTTGATATCCAACCAAAAATTGAACCACAAATTAGAATAGATAGAGTAGGGTAACAATTCGATTCTATAGAGTTTTCCTAACTCCTGGGCATAATTTTAACAGGATGATTTAAGAAATAGTTGAATTGTTTCAATAGAGCCGAATCTAACAATTCAAAAACCAAAAACTTTTGCATCACCTTACTACTAATACAAAAAAAATTTATTAACATTTATTTTTTTTATAAAAAATCAAATAATTGTGCATAGCAAAATTTATCTGATAAAATAAAATATCTATTAGATTTATTCCATAAATCAAAGAAAAGGGAAATGATTAAGATTTGCTTCGTTTTAAAACAAAGAAGAGCTTGGTTTACTCCTAATACAACTCTATTTCTTTATACGAAGGTAATCAAGGAGAACAACGTAACAGAAATTTTTTTCTTGGAGATATTGCATTTTTTGTCATTGTTGGTCATCAAAATGTGTTTTTATAATTGCAAATTAACATCTTTTCATTACCAAATTTTAAAAACTGCACATAAAATTACTAAAACTCCAAAGTTGATTCATTAAAGCTTTTAGCATCGTATCTTTGTAACCATAATAATAAATTAAGTAAGAAATTCTAAAATTTATGACCTCTAATAGACGTAAGTAAGTGGGTGATGTGTCATAGAAAAAATCGCTTATGCTAAAAAATAGAGGGGCTTTTATAAATTGATAAAGGTAGATAAAACCATTGTGTGTTTAAAGATGAAGCTTTCATGCTTAAATTAATATGCGTCGTGCACTCTGTAAATTTATTAATAGTTAATACGGACCGTTATAGCACATCATAAATATGTCACGCCGATGTACTTAGATTAACAATGTATTTCAGTGCAAGTGGATCACAATCAACAAATCTAGTATGTTCAACAAGCATATCAGCAATCACAAGAAACTCCAATACTTTATTTTTTATTTAATATTAATGACTTTCTCTACCTGCCAAGTACGACAACAAATTCAGTCTCAATTGTCAGCTCTCATAAATTCAACAGCGAGCTACAAGATCAAAATGAATTACCAAATTAATAAATCATTAAAAATGTTCTAAAAAAATGAAAGAAAAAATTTAGATTATCGTTTAAATCCTAATGCAACTTTATTGAATCGATGCTCTCAATGGACAATGACTATACTAACGGTAAACAAGCGAATAAAGCAGCTGAAAAGGATCTAAAAACGCCGCCCATTTTCACATCAGGTATCAAATCGTTTCTCCATTAATATAATTAATAGATATACTAGCTAAAAACAGTTATAAATTAAAAGTGATAAAAGTAGTCAGGTGACAATCATTTCAAACACATCAGATAACTAAAAAATAATAATTAAAGCCTCACCTCAAAAACACCAAGTTTCATAAGTACAAATTAAAGCAGAAACGCTGTTTCAAAGTAATTCTTAGAAATTTATAACCATCCCTTAATTTAACTCTTGCAGAATTACAAAAACATGGACACGAAGTGGAACTCAATGCAATGGATAATAATAAGGAAGTGTATAAAACTGACAAACTACTTTCTTTAATCGTCAACTTCTACAGTTTTTGCTACATAATAACTTTTATCGCCAAAGACTAAGATATAAAATGCATAGGCAAATACGCTACGTCTCAGTGTCACTAAATACAGAAAACTAATGACGTCCAGTATATTAATTGCGGTAATAATGACTCTGAAAATTATAAAAGCTTACTGTTTTATAACGAGGTAAGACAACAAACATTTATTGCAAAAAAGAAGCAACAAGCAGTACATGGAATATTACACAATAGCAAGAGCTATGTTCATGCACTAAAAAGTTAGAATAAACAGGATAACGTAACTACAATACAGCAAATACACACCACTAATAATCAAACAATAAGATATAATTAATGAGAATTATAAAAACTCCAAGGGAGCAAATGGACACTATGTTATACTTACTAACAACTCTAGCGTCAAAAATAAATAATAATGCAATATCATATACAAATGGCCGCTCAGAAGACAAACAAAATCTTAAACCTTTTATCAACCACCCATGTACTGATATCGTATTGATAATTGAAGCACGAATGTTTGATGAAAGGTAAAGTTAAAATGGTATTCTGTAATTCAGGCGAAATTTAAGCCGTAGTTAAGCCACAAATTAAGGAAAAAAATAAAGTTTAGGAAACCAAGTGTAATGCTACGCACCAAGAAAACAAGCGTTGTTGTCAGATAGAAATTACACAGAAAAATCCAGATAAGTAAAAGTCAGCAAAGAAGAAACATAGCAAATAGTTGCGTCACTAGAAAAATTAAAAAAATCTAGAATAGAATAATTCAAACATTGGGGAGGAAACTTCAAAAGAAGTAATATGATATTAAAATCGTCTCCAAACAAAGAAGAACCGGGAAACAATAAATTAAACCGAGACAATATAAATATAAACGTAAAAAGGGGGTAGTGGAACCTTTAAGACAATGTTACAAGGTTTGAAAAACGACATAATAAAGGACGCGCAAAAAAGAAACATTAAAGGGGAAATATTCAAAAATTTGATAAATAAAATACCAAGAAAACGAGTGACGAAAACGACCAAGGCAATAAAAAAGGAATACGAGAAAAACAAAAAAGGGAAGAATCAAAACCGATGGGTAATGAGTACATGGAATGTGCTAGGTTCAAATTATGAGGGAGCAATAAAAAAGTGTAAGTGGAAGTGAAACAATGCAACTTAAAAGTTTTGGTTTTCCAAGAGACAAAATATAAAGGCAACTGTGAGATATCGCTGGAAGAGTATATATTTTTAATAGAGGAAATAAAAAACAATATTCAAAATTGGTTTTTTTATAATAAATGAATTAAAAGTTTTAAACAGATACATAAAATATTACAAATGGCTATATGTCAACAGAACAAATTTTCTACGATCAAGCTAGTCAGAGTCAAAAAAAGATAGTAACAGCGATAATAAATAACTTCAACAAAAAAATTGTAAAAAAGAAGCTTTCAAACTCACAATAGGTCAATACAGCAACCACAAAGAAGCAAATGAGTGGGCACTAGGAAAAAGTTGCAGAAAAATAAACACCTATTTTAAAATTAAAGAAATATACGAAGGCACTCGAGTAACCCGTGACAAAAATGTTAACCATAAATATCACATACTGATATCAAATAAACATATAAAAATGATAAAAAACATTAATTCAAGAAGAGAGGAGGACGCGAACTCAAATCACTACCTAATAACAGTCACAACGCAACAGAACAATAAAAGCAGACTAACGCAAATAAAAAAGTAAAAGAAATGTCAAGATAAAATATAAACTACAATAAAAGAAAAAATCTGGTGTGAACATCACACTTTCCTTATCCTATTATTATATATACCCCGGATGGACCCGGTCCATCGTCTCGGCCCTGCGCTGCTCTCGTCCCGAAACTTGTTATTTTAAAAAAGGACGAGGCGCGAGTCCAACACTCGAAAGCTGACTAAAATAAACAGTACAAGTCAATAATTGACACGTACTTCCGCAGTCGGCCCGAAAGCTCTCCAAGCGCGCTGTGATTGGTACGTTTAATTAATTTTTAATCGGCTATAACTTATTTATTTGAACTCGGATGAAAAAATTTCATGGTAATTTTTTGTTCGCCTCGGTCTGATCTATCCGGTAATATAAATTTCCCGAAACATTTTATGAACACCCGGTATATTACAAATAGTGAGCTTCAATTTTTTTTCGAGTTCCTATTGGCCAACTTTTATTTTAAATTCATGTTTATTTCGTGATAACAAATCATTTTTATTCTCATGAATTTTTGTATTTTCAACTGTTTAGATTCGCGACCGCTTTGCGACCGATTTTGCGACCTTGCGACCAAACGACTCGGCCGATTTTTACCGCACTGCGTCCCCTACCTACAAGTAACTTGCATACCAAATTTCAAGTCTCTAGCTCTTACGGTTCTCGAGATATCCTGTTTACTGACAGATCGACAGACACAATACACACGAACCAATGGCCCAAACCAACTTTTTTGGTGTGCTGGTGTGCCTTATTATAGGATAAGGAAAGTAAAAAGAAATAAAGGTAACATCGGGAAAAGCTGGAAAAATCAAAATACATAAAAAACATAGCAAGAAAAGATTAAAGAAAAACATTTGGACAGGTTGCAAGTAAAAACGCGAATAAAGCTACAAGTAAGAAGAAAATGGTATAAACTAAAAGGTGGAAAGACAAAGAAGAGCACGCAAACCAAAAAAAGACAGAGTACATATAGGGAAGCAACAGAAATCTCCGACAGAAACAGACAGAGCAGATCAAAAACGTTTTAAAAACAGAAATAAAAAATCTCTACCAAAGAATAAAGTTAGCTAGAAAAATATTTCAATAAACACCAATAGCATTTAAGAACGAAAAAAAAAATTAACACATAATTAAGGCATGTAAAAGATATTTTCAAGGTGTACTAAACAGAGAATAAATAATAACATAAGAAAATAAAAAAGAAGGGAATTAAAAAGAAACAAATAAGAAGGGTAAAGAACACAAAACTACCAAAGATAAACGAGATAAGGAATATAATAATAAAAGTTAAAAAATAGATTAAGGAATGAATGAAATAAGTAGGAAAATAGTGAATCGTAAAGACACACAAGTTGATTAGTAAAATCCAGCAACAAAAAAGGATTTTAAAAGAATGAACAGAAAAGATAACATCCATCCACAAGAAGATAGAGAAGACAGACTACATTAATTATAGAGGAATAACTTTACTGAATGCAACCTACAGAATATTTGCTGCACCACTAGAAAACAAAATACAAATTCATATAGAAAAAAGAATAGAAAAATAACAAGCAGGGTTTAGAACGGGTCGTTTAGTCACTGACCAATTATTTAACATAAAAATATTGCAAAAATATACTAAAAAGATAATAAAGAGATTCATTTTGCTTTCATATATTTTCAAACAGAATACGATCCCTTATAATAGAAAATATTGTATAAGGCTCTGAAGAATCTAAATATATAAAACAAAATTATTAAATTTTTTGCATGACTCTACAATGTACATCATGGAAATGAAACATGTCAGAGAGTTTCTATGTTAGAATGAAAATCAACGATCCTATTTAATATAAATCCAAAATACCCAACAAGAAGAAGTAAAATAAATAAAATAGGACGTTTAACTAGCCAAAAATACAAACGCAAGACGTAGTGTTAATAACAAATAAAAACGAAGATTTGATAGAGGAAGTAGAAGTACATATCAATGACCAGAAATCAAAATATATGCTGATAAGGTATCAGTTTAGCACAACAGAAAGACAAAATCTAGCAATCGAACGATAAGATGAAATTAAGAGAGTGCAAATATTTACATGTCTGGGTGTCTAGATAACAAATGATGGAGAGGAGAAAAAGAAACAGAAATAAGACTGACAAAAGATGAGGAAGCAGCAGAGTTTTAACACATACACTGAAGTCAAAATGTATATCGTGTAAGGCAATAATATAGATTTACGAAACATTACTCAGACCGATAGTAGCATGTGGACGCTGGAACCGTAAAAGAAACAAAACTGCTGATTTTGAAGCAAAAATTTTATGAATATATGAAATTGGATATTGGAGTTGCAAAGAAGGACGAATGCAGAACTAGAAGAATTGTACAACGAACCAACAGTAGCACAGTACGTCAACCAACGAGTCAGATGGTTAGATCGCGTACAACGCATAGAAAACAACAGAATGACAAGAACAATATCTGGTGTTCTTTTCTCCAGTCTCTTACTCCTACTTTTTCAAATCCTGTATCCCTTCTTTCTTTCATCCCCTTCTTAGTCTCCTTTTGGACATTATTGCCAAAGGGTTTCTCTTTAGTACTATCTAAAAATAAGAACGGAAATAAATGAAGCAGGGGACCATATTAAAGACGTAGTACAGAATGCTGCTTGGAAAGCTACTCTCGAACAGACACAATATATACAGCTCATAAATATACACAAAGTATAACAAACAATAACATCGCTTGACATCAAACTATAATTCAAGCAAGCTAAAATTAAACATAAAAGCCTTCTATCAAGAATACAATATAGCAATGAAAAATTATCTTAGAAATCGAACACCGAATCGATCTGAAAATCAATAAACTCAAGCAGCCTCAACATGTTTCACCGATATTTATTGAAGGCACTAGATGGGCAGGTTCTTACACTCTTTAAATTTGACGGGTTGAGATCTGGGCTACCAGCAGGCTAATGCTCTACTGTTAGAACAGGAGACACATTGTTGCTCACAGAAGTTTGAGTTAACCGTGGTTTGTGAGTGAGTGCGGAGTCTTGCCGAAAGATCCAAGACTCACTTCAAAATAGTGTGTGCTTCGGAGTTTTACCTATACCTTCCATACGCAGGGATCGAAGTTTTGGCTCTCTTCACAAAAATAAATGTCAATTATTCCACCATAATACTTTTCCCACCAAAACATCATAGTTGCTGGATGATGGGCTATCTGAACCCTTGGAACTAGCCGAGATGCTTCTTTGGACAATCTATCATATACCCTGTCATTTTGTTTGTTGAAAGATTCCTCTACTGTAAAATTGTTTCTGTGGCTTGCATGCGCGTACTCAGTTAACAACCCCTTTGCTTTTTCTCTCAAACCTTATTTTAAAGCATCTGTCAGAAAATATCTGTACGTCTTTCGTAAGCAACCAGTCCTAGGTTTTGGTTAATAAATTTGCATCTCCCAAGACAATCTTCTGTTTACGAAGAAGATTCGTTTAATTTGGCAACTTACGGTTTTGACTGCCCGAATAGTTCAAACTAAACATGGTCTTCCAGATCTTGAACGATCCTCGACATCTCTAGTCTCATTAGACAATTTTATAACCCGAAACACAAACATACGACTAATGCAGAGAGGTTGCAGGGTAAATAACCAAACAAGAAACACAATATAACTGCAATAGTATGCCAACACCATTTATATTTTAATGGCATGTAAAGCAAGGGTAGATTTGGTTTTGTAACATTATTTATGGAAATAAATTTATGTATTACTAAGTACTAACAACAAACTATGTTAGCAACATTTTCTAATAACTTGCATTTTATCAAAATCAATAAATAGTTCTTCCACACTAAAAAGGCGTACTTGCTCACTAGTACAGCTAAATAATCGACAAACACCACAAGCTAATACATCCAAATATTTTGACACAAAGTTGATGTAGAAAGAACATATATGAAGAAAGGAATACATCTTGGCTTATAGTTTCGCAAAGTATATTGACTTCTATGAAGGTAGATAGTCTTATGTAAGCTGGTGTGGCCTTATAGAGTTCAATTTTGGGGAACAGCTTGGAACTCGAATAGTAACATCTTAAAGAGATTTCAGTCAAAAGTACTAAGAACTTTCAATGACACTCCTTTGTATGTGATGAACAATACTATCTTTGAATAGACTTTGTTAGTAAAAAAATATGTAAATTCAGTATGAAGTTAAAACTACTTAATATATCTCTTTAAATAAATTATAAAGTGTAAATCGATAAAGAAATGTTACAAAGTTCTAAATGAACTCTTTGGTATAAAAGTAAATAGCAGGTATTGCTTAACTTTAAAGGTACGTAAAATTCTTTTGTTGCAAGCACAGATAATTTTAAATTCAATTTCCCACAAGAGACTTTAATTAACGCAATCTCCAGTTGCACGATAAATCCATATCTTTTTGTCACAGGCTACTGCATAAAGCATGTTTAACCACGTCTCCACCCACGCGCGCTCATTTACTAAAAAAAACGATCAAACTCGTAACTTCGTGCAACCAAGTTCATGTTTTCGCTGTAGAGCATTTGCATTTCAAATCACTGAGCTGCAACGCAACTTTAAAATTCACTAGTGCCTTGCCCGTAACACGGTCTACAAAGTAGCACTTAATCGAGCCCCGATTTCATAATTTGCAAAATAATTGCTTCCAAAATTTTAATTGCTATTTTAATGCGCCCTTTAATATTTTAATGCCAATAACGAAATGCATCAATCTTGTGCTTGGGAACTGTAGCATCCGTTTAGGTTTACCGTAAAAAGCAATTAGTTCTTTAACAAATTATAACAATTAAAACGCCTTTACATTAACCTGATATTGTTTTCTCTGTAACGACTAAGGTACGCTTATCGTTATTAGAGTATAAGCATACTAAATGTCGTAGGCTGACCTGAATTCAGATGTAGTTTACCTAACCTTTGAGGTTATCGAACTTACTACCCTAATGGTTATAAATAAAGTATACAAAAGATAAAAGAGCATTGTCCCAGTTTAATTGTAACAAAGGAAAACTATAATCCGTTGTTAAATTTTTAAAAACAAATTACAATTATTTTACAAGTACACAGAAATGGATATATGTGAAGACTTTTACGTTCACTTTAAATGCAGCAAGTCTTATTAGAAAATAATTGTCTTAATTATAATAAAAACTAAAATAGCCATTGATCTTAATAGCATTATAAGATTCCAAATAAAAATTATGTACGTATGTGAAATGTTTTATCTACCTTTTTCAGACAGCGCCGGCGACGTAAATTCGTAAAATAAATTATTGAGTCCCATAAGTTGTCATTGGTGTTATGATGCCTTCCATTAACTTTTTTTTACCACATCCCACACGTAGTAATCAAGGGAATTGCAGTAGGGACTGGAAAGTGATGATAAGGCGGGGGATCAGTGGTTATACAGCTATTCCTGGATTTTCCTTGCCTTGTGGGCTGGAGCGCAATCTTACTTGAACTCATACTCCCGCTCATCGGCCACGTCCTCTATCCGGAACTTAATAAGTGTTTTCAACACATTGATATAGATGTAGTCACCTTCAAAACCTTCCTCAAAGATGGGGGGGTGGCCGATAACATATTACACTGCTCATAAACCCCAACACTATTACAGAGGCGGGAACTTTGTGTGTATGACGGTAGACACTTCAGGGGCATCGTTAGAGGTTCAACGGCCATTTTGGCAATTTATGTCCCTGTTTTGAATAAAGGTCTTGCGTCGAAAACTTCCTGTCGATCTTGATTTTCCCAATCAACAGTTGACTCAGGGCGAACAACTTGTAGTGCAGGCCATGGTGCACTGCTAGTCTGATCCCCGACCTTGTCACGCCCAGGATCTTGATTAATCTTTTCTTTGAAATCGCAAACGATTTGTCGCTTTTGTTGCGATCAGAGCTTGCTGTGAGTTGCTACGTTAGTAATTACCTCCCCCTGATGGTCAGACTCTCTGTGGTTTTTGGCTACGTTGTAAATTTGGATCTTTTTGTACCCAGTCCACGCAATAATTTCTGTCAGCGATTTTTGACGCAAAGACATCCGAGTATAGCAGTTTCGCAGTCATGTTCTGGACTTATTTTGTCGATAATCGTGGGTTGTTGGTTATGTGAAGATAACTTATTGTTTTACCTAAAAGGAGATTGCACATGCGTATAAGGCGGCTCTTTCCCGCAATGCAACTTAAAGAAATTTGAGTTTACCTATACAACTCTGTAGAAGAAAGTCAGAAAGATCAAAATGACACATATTTTTATTGTGAAATATTTTCAACAAATTTAAAATTTAAAATTACTAAGTTCTAACTAAAATTCAAAATATAAAGAATTACATTTTTAAAAGGTACTAATATTCAGTTATATAATTACCATCACCTTAAGTAACAAAACAGAGAAAAACCTAAAAATCAATCTGGAGTGAATGTTAGAGAATATCACAATTTAAATTTTAAAATCTCACAGCGGTGATTAAGCAATATGTTAGCCGGTGTCGTGATAGAGAATTTGTAGTTCATCGTAGTTTTTTCACAAAGTGGAAGAATGAAGAAAGTGATTGCCCCGCAATCCCACCAAACAGGCAGCAACATTTTTATTGGATGTAAGCCAGTTTATCCCATATGTTCTGCATTTTTACACCTCTATTTTAGTTATAGTTTATTATACATGGTACAAATTAATTTAGAATGGGTTCCTTTTTATGACGTCTAAGCAGAAAAATGGCAACATAAACAGAATTTGAGTTACTTCACATTCTTAGTTTGGAAATGAATCAAATTTTCTTTACATGGCTAAATGTAATGTTTTGTAACGATGCAGATTCCAGTAATTAATTTACTTGAAATTATTGTATTATTTTCCATTATAGTATACACGCACTACATTATCATAAGTGCCAATAAAGTGAGGTCGATCCTTTAGATTAAAATCACTATTTCAAAATCTGTAAGACTATTTTTTCGCTGTTCTAATAACAATAGCGCAAATAAACATGGTAAATGTTTTATTACTCCTTTCCGAATTTCGCAAGTATATAATGATGCACATGAGTTCTCTATTTAAAAAATGGAAGCATCCAGCGAGTATATCTGTAAACAGACTGCCAAGTGAAGCATTTGAAGGAGCTAAAAGTGTAATAAAGTGAAATTAAATAAATATACGAGTGGCAAAATAGAAGAAGCGCTCCAAAAAAGTACGGAATGACTCGGATAAAAGGAAAATGAAGTAACCCTAGTAAAAATCTAGAATAAAAATAAAAAAGAAAGTAGATCACCAGTGCAATTTAAAAAGTGAGTGTTAAGCGAAACAGTCTTTCAGAAAAGTAAAAAAACAATTACATCGCCAGACATATTAAAGCACAAAAAAAAAGTAGCAACGCTAACCTAAAACCAGAAGCAATGAAAGAATTAAAGGAAGTAAAAATCAAATGGAAAAATGAGATAAAAAAGATAATATCAGGAAAGAATTTAAAGCAGAAGAAATTGTGAAAATTAAAACAGTGAACCGAATTCTAAAAAAACAAACGAAGTACTAAAGCCAAACAGCACAGAAAAATCTGAAAAATATCAAAAAAAACATAAAATGGATGAAAAAAAAAAACAATATTTGACTTGAGTAAAAATAGGTAAACCGATCCCACAGAACTAAAAGTAGCTTTACAAAATTTCATAAATAGTAAATTTCTGTACTAAACGAATATTAAAATCGAAACAGTATGCAAAATGGAAGTAATGATATGTCATATAGAATTAGAAAACGGACAGAAAAAAGCAAAAATGGAAGAAGGTAAAGAAATATACAGATAAGAAAATTTTCATTAACGATGAAATAACAAAAGCAGAATAAGAAAAATGCAAATATATGAAAAAAGTATCCAAGAAAGAAAGGAAAAAAGGCAAGACAGTGAAAGTTGGGTAAGACATAATTGCAGTATAAGAAGTGTGGAACAAATACCCAAAACAACTTTAAAAAATACATCCAAATAAACAAATCCTACCAAAAAAGTAACACAAAAATGAAACAAGAAGGAAGTCCCACTAGCTTGCCCTAATAAACCTCTCAGGAACTATGGAAGCAAACCAAGCAAATTCTACGGATGAACTAAATAAAAACCAAATAATTAAGTTGACTACACACAAGGATTAAAGAAAAAGAATGTATAAAACAATTAGCACAAAAATTCTAAAATTTGATTTAGATATACCGGCTATACAAGAATTATATATAAAAGAAAAAAGTAAAAATATTTGAAAGCCTTACCTGGTGTATAAGTGAAGAAAAAAACTAATTTGGTACAGTACGTATACTTAAGAACTAAATAAAAAAACAATTCCAAGATTTTAAACTAATCACAAATAGAATAAGCACAATAATAATGGCGGTCCTTTAAGGCGCGGTGCTTACCTCGCATATTAGAGCTTTAACCTCTCCCTTCGCAGACCGCGCTCTCACGTCGGGCGTTAGAGCCTTACCACTACCCAATAGAAACGCAAAAGTAATTATAAGCTAATGTGGATGAGCTTAAAGAAGATTTTAAATCAAATCGATCATCCATTAATAGAATAAATACACGAGAAATTAATTTTAATGTGATAGAGGGACAAACATTAATTCGAACCACATCCTAGTACTAAGAAAATTCAAAGAAAAAAAACATACTAACATAATATAAACAAGAAATAATTTATTCGGAATAAAAATATGACAACATAAAGTCTTAAAAAACAAAAAAAATTAACCTCATAAGTGTCGGAAGATGTAAACGACGAATGGTTCAATATTAAAGATGCAATAACGTTAAACACAAAACTATCCCTAGATGTTTGAACTCACAAAGAAGAAAAAGAATGGTTTTAAAGTGACTGCGACCCATACAAAAAATAAAGAAATAAAGAATGAAAATGCAGCAAAATAACAAACAATAAAATATAAACATATATGAACAAACAAGGAACGATACGAATGACCTTATTAGAAATAAGAAAAAAGAATTAAACGAAAAACTAAAGGCAATTGAAGAACACTATAAAAATTAGAAAATAAAATAATTTTACAGAAGCTTAAGGAATGAAAAGAAGTCTTTCAACCACCTACTGCCGCGTTAAAAAACCAACAAGGAGAAATCTGCATAGAAACCAAAAATATACTAGATATTTAGGAACAATTCTTCAAAGACACGAATACAAAACTAATACTACGTAAAAACTATTAATAGAAGTGATGAGAGAAACACAAGACAAAAGTCTAGTATCTGATAGCATCGTAACTAAACAAATAAAAAATAACGATAAAGAATCATTAAAAAATCATACACAATAAAGAGAATACGCAAAACTTAGAAAATTATCGTCCCATTGCACTTCTAAATAAAACTTAGAAACTATTAATTATAAACAACAATATACAGAATAATATTTAAAACAAAATAAGTGAGTACCAAGCGGTGTTTGGAAATGGAAAATCAACAATAAATCATATATTTATGTTATGACAAATACAAGAAAATTTCAAAAAGAAAAACATGATAATCCATAGGATATTACTATACTTCAAGCTAGAGTTTCACAAGTTAAAAATAAAAAAAAATCTTTGATAAATGCAAAATCTATAAATACCAACAAACTCATACAATTAACCAAAATTGCAAATCAAAAAACAACAGAGTAACATATCAAGGACAAATTTTTAGAAGCAACACAGAGATCAAATAGGGCGCCTTTTTATCATCATAATTTAATATAGCACTCGAAGATTAAGACAAACATCATTTTGAATCGATGATGTATGTTATTTTTTTTCGATGACAAAAGAAGAGTTAAAACATATAAGTAGATTTCAAAAAGTAGCAAAAAAACGTAGATTACGAAATAAACCAGCTCAAATCCTCTTACATAATCTTTACTGGACAGTTACACTGGAAGTTCTTGTGGCCAATTTCGTTTTAATCGTGTGGTGATGGTTGGCTGGTTAGAGAGCTGTTCTATTAGCTGGTTTTTATGTCATGTCAGGTGGTTCGTGTATGTTCCAGCAAGCTTCTGTATCTCTGCGGCTAAGTATGGAATTCCTAGGTCTGTGTAAAGGCTTTCGTTAGAGATGTACCATGGGGCGTTGGCTACTTTGCGAAGGATTTTTGATTGGCTTCGTTGCACGATCTTTGTGTGGGAGGCATTAGCGCATCCCCACAACTGTATACCATATGTCCAGATGGGTTTTATGATGCTTTTATATAACAATAGTGTGTTTGACAGTGAGAGTTGGAAGCGTCTGTCAAGGAGCCAGTGCATTTGTTTAATTTTAAGATCTATTTGTTTTCGTTTGGCTTTGATGTGAGCGCTCCAGGTGAGCTTATGGTCTAGGTGTAGTCCAAGATATTTGATGTCCATCTTCTGAGGTATCGGAGTATTGTTGATGTTGTTTAGTGGGCTTGCAATACGTCTATTTGTGAAAGTGATTTGCGAGGATTTGTCTGTAATTTGACTGTAATTCTCCATTTGCTGAATCAATTTTGCAAGATGTCTAAGTGTGGGCTGCTGCAGTTATTGGGTTTTCGTCTATTGAGAGGATAGTGTATCATCGGCGAACATTGCAAGTACAGTATCGTCAGTTGAAGGCGTGTCGGAAGTATATAGGAGATACAGCAGCGGTCCCAGTACGCTACTTTTCGGTACTCCAGATGTAATTTGAACTTAAAAATAAAAAGTGACATCAGCAACAACTATCAATTTAATTTAGTAAATAGTGCAGCATACCTTCAAGCAGGAATAATAAGTAAAGGAGAAGGTTATAGTAAAATTAATACAGGTGGAAATCTGCGGGAGCACTAAACAAGATGTTAAGTGGCAAAAATATAACTATAAATCAAAAATTTACATATACAAGACAGTAATGAGACTCACAGTGACATATGCAAGTGAAATCTGGACTGCTGCTGAAGAAAACAGAAAAAGATAGGAAATTTTTTAAAGAAAAAACTGTAAAAAGGTCTAACTAGAATATAAGACGAGAATAAAGGTTAAAACGAAGTGGAATAAAAAGCTCTGGTGACAATGAGGATCTACAACCACTGCGGCCTGACTTGATGGGCACTTAGAAAATTATTAAACGAAAAAGTTCTAATATGATTTCAAAACATGATGTGATGGTAATATACTGATGAATGTTTTACTTTATAAGCGATAATTGCTTCTGGGTTTTAGGTTCTTGTTTAAGTCCTCATTTGTCATAGTGCAGCACTTCGTAGTCCCACTATGTCAGGTCAAGTTCTAATGCCAGTAGCTAAAACCAGATTCAGTTTTAGATTGTGATCGCAATAAATTCTATTAGAGCAGACTATCCCTTATCGTTAGACACCAAGATAATTTTTGTACGATTCCCCGTACCGGCGCTATGGCCTATTTTTTCTAAGCTCTGATACCTAAACCTTTGTTCAGAGAGGTTGTACCGGGTTAGTTTTTTTAGACAACAACCCCTCTTTAATTACTATTAAAAAATTTGTCCCTCGCATTTTAAAGGAACTACTTTGAGTTTGTGTAACAACCCATATTAATAGGCCCAATACGTATAAATATGTACATTGCCGCTAGCATTCCAACACAAATTGCAAGATTTAGCTAGCCCAGCTCAGATTCTGCTAAATAGATATTATTGTCTTTGCGCTTATTCGGGGTATTCTGTAGCCGCAGCTTGCTAAAACGTAATTCTAAAAGATTCTCAAAAGAGTCAGAATTGAGAAGAACATAAAATTTTTAGTTTTTAGTTGTCTTTTTGTTTACTATACTAATAAATATTTATTAATCTTTGCTCTGTTTTGCAATCTAACCAGCTTGAAAATTTTCTGGCACATCAAAATAATTGTTTAAACTAAACAAAAAAAAAAAGAATTACTCAAATTTACACAGTAATTTACAACGCATTACGTTTTAAAGGTAATTGTGTCAATTAGACTAAAATAGTCCAAAGTATCAAGCATTCCACCAAAGAAAGATCGTACAATTTCTATTAATAGGATAAAATAAATTATTTACAATTTGGACATGTTTAAGAATGAAATAAAGGATTCAGATACAACCTCTATCTTGACGTATAATCAATCTGATTACTTACTTCTGATAGTCGAAATAGCCTCTAATATCATTGTTCGAGAAAGATCGCCATTCTTTAGTAATAAACATACGAATTGGGACTTATTCACGGATTTTTGGTATTTGTCCTTAATTATTTTTTAACAATCAGAATTTTTAACAATAGGTTTTTTTAAGTTATTCTGTTGGCATAAGAACTAGGTAGTTCTACATTAACGTGGCGAGGTTTTTTCCCCTGGCAAGACTTTCTTAGCCGTTCTTAAGGTCACTTGGCCATTGTCTTTTAAACCTTCTTGTATTTCGCGGTTTCAATAGAGAGTTTAGGAGCGTGATAGTGTAACTTTCTAGTTTTTTGTAGTGGTTAGTATTTTCTTTTTGTTATGCATGGCACTTTCAGGTCTTTAAGAAGTGTGTCATTAGAGACATGCCCTAGGGCATCAGAGATCATACGTAATATTTTTTATTCATTTCTTTATATTATTGTCATATTTGAATTGTTGGTACATCCCTAGAGCTCAATGCCAGATGCCCATGTTTTGTATATTAGTAGTTTATAATCAAGTGGCAATTTGAATTTCTTACCAATTAGTCATTATATTCCTTTAACTTTTAAATCTGTCTGCTTACATCTTCTAATTACATGTACCTATATTAACCTTCTATCCCTATTTTATGCAAATTAATACAAGTGTGCGTATGCTATTTAGGTAATTACGGATAGTGAAGTTAACTTGTACGGATTTTTCTTTGTTAATCTTAATTTTCCATTTGTGAGTCCACGTTTGTATTTCATTTAGATGATTTTGTAAAGTGATGGATGCTAGTTGTGGGTCTTCGTTGGTAGAGAGAATGGCAGTGTCGTCAGCAAACGTACTTATTGTAGTGTTTTCGTTAACCGGTAAATCTAAATAAGAAACACTGAACCCTTTCTTGCGGTACTCCAGATTTAATTGGTTTAATGTCAGATACTTCTTCATTGACTCTGGTTCTAAGTTTCCTGTCATATAAGTAGGAATTAAGCAGATTATAGTACGTTGAAGGCAAGAATGTTTTAATCTTGTAAAAAATAACCAATGTGTAAAATTTGTTGTTTTCTAATGCTTGACTAATCGTGTGACAACCTCTCTAAGTTTTTATACCGTAGAATGATTTACTGTTAGGATCAGCGACTATTCTCTCCAGCAGAAGTCTTTAATAGTTTTAAAATGGTGGGCAACAAGCTTATTGGACAATAGGATGATACCTTGTTTAAATATTTGCCAGGCTTTAGAATTAATTTTGATAATTTGAGTTGCTTAAGCCAATAGTTCATTTTAAGAGTAGCATTAAATATATATGTAAGTACAACTAATCCTTTAACATTTTAGGTCTCGCACCATCTATACCAGAGGTTTTACGCAATTTTAAAAATTATATTTACTCTTGCAGTGAAAATTTCAACTCCAGAAACATTAACTGTCTCTCTATTTTATCATCAGCACGTCATCGTTGGGGTGAAGATTTCGCAAGGTACTTTGCAAATAATTTAACTTTTTTCTTGTCACTTCTGGCCTATTGTGGGTTGAGATCTGCTTCAATTTTTATGGGAGGGACGTGATTTTTGCGTTTTAGTGAATTTGTTTTATCGGATTAGAGATTGAGCTGTCATATTTATTTAGGATAGTGATACAGTTTAAAGTATAGTTTATAGTAAAAAGATTGATTTTTAATTTTGTGCTTCAACTGATTACTCATACGATTTAACATTTTATCTGCAAGTACTTGAGTCCTCCTTTTCACAGCTATGAGTTTTTTAATCGAGCTGTTGAATTTTAGATATTTGGTTGGGGCGTAGCTTGCTGAGCAACATAATTAGTGTTTTGTCAATTTATTTTGGTTTTTTGATGCTAGCCTTTAGGTTTATGTTTTCTTGAATGTGGTTTCTGTATACTTCCCGGTTAGTTGTTCTATTATGTAATCCGATAACTTCCTTTTTATAGATAACCTAGGAGCTGATAGTCGCTATAAATGAGCAATGATCTGAAGAAAGGTTGCAGCATAGGATGATATTTATATAGGGTAATGTGATAACATTCATTATAAAAAAATTCCAGCAAATAAGGAGTTTTGTGAGGATCGGTTGGCCAGCAATTGGGCTTATCAGTGGAGAGAAAGGAATAATTTTGCAGGTTTGCTATCTCTCTGTCTGTTATAGTGGTTATGCGAAATCCACGTAGGGCGTTTCTACTATTGAAATCTCCTCCTATAAAGAATTTGGTTTCTAATGCCTGGAAGAAGTCTTGAAAATGCTCTTTTTTCATGTTGCAATGTGGGTAACAAACGGATACAACTGTTAACTAATAAGGGAATATTTTAACTTTTATAGCTGTGGCTTATATGTCTATCTTGTAGTTAGGTAAAGAAAAATTGATAATAGATTTCTTTATTATTATGGCTATATCTTTGTTATGAAAGTAACGATCAAAATAAAATAATGTAGAAGTTATCGACTACTTCTTAATAAACCTTGCTTTAACAAAATTTTGCTTTCTTTAAATATTGCAGTTGAGCAAACAGTATTTCTACTAATGATTTTTATTACAATAAATTAAAAGCTTAATTTGTAATTTTAATTGCTGCGAACATTCCTACATATCAATGAATAGTAAAATAAAGTGAATAATCTGTTTAACAAGACTAAGTTAGCTTTGACCTCACGTATCTGTTTGCTGATAACAACTTTTGTTGATGTAATTTTAATGTTAATATTATCATAAACAAACAACACAATTATTGTGTATTTACCCAATTTATGGCTAATAACTTAAAGAAATACTAAACATTAAAATTAAATATATGTATAACATGATTTTTTATGCTAGCAAAAGGAAAATTGTCCAGGCAAGACGCTTCTGATAGAGTAAGTAGTACGTAGTTTAATGGAGTTATAATACACAATTTATTTATTTCTAAAATTTTAGCAAAGCATGAATTACACAAAAAGATTAATGATAGAATAAACAGAATTTGTATACAGGACAATACAAAGGACATTTTTGATCGTTATTAATCTGTGATAATATAACCGACAAACAATCAAATTGTACAATAAGGTTTTACCAGGAATGCTGTGCAAGTATCCTCAAAATCTCCAAAAAAATTAAAGGCAACTTTAGAGTTTTGAATGGGTTATACATCATTTAGTTATTTCACGAAATTAATTTTTATTTTTATTTTATTCTCTATAGTTTAACAATTATGACGAGTAATTTGTTAGGCCGTTCCCTACATAAATTATTAGGTTCCTTGAATTTCATTATTTGTAAATTTTAAAGCGCCAATTAAAATTTGTACAAAAAGTAGTCTATATCTTGTTGTGGTTCCAAATTTTGTTTTTTACTATATACATATTGTCGTAGGGTATTCCGTACTTAATAGCTTTAAATAGTAGAGTATACGTTTCTCAAAATAATATATTACCTAATATATTACGTAACGTTAATATAATTTAATTAAGGCGTAAAACTAATAGGAATAGAGCTTGTTTAACTTTATAAATACAGACGAGAGAGAAACTAACTCCTCCACAAAAAACGAATTAAAACCTCCACAGATCTTTTGTATCGGGTGTCAAATAAATCGAACCCTTAATTAAATTTTTGGAAACCATCGCCAAAGATGCCTATATATTGAAAGCCTTTCCTAACGATGGAATTAAAATAATCCTAAAAACTGCAGAAATGTACACGCAAATAACAAAAGGATTGAAAGAAAAAAACACCAATTTCCATACATACCAGATTAAACAAGAATGAGGATTCCGAGTTTTTCTCCGAAACCTATACCCATCTACCGACACAACAGAATTAAAAATGGCTATCCAGTCACACGGTAACAAACGTATGGAACGTGAAACAAGCTGCAACAAAAAAAGAACTACCTCTCTTTGTAGTGAACCTAAAACCGTCAAACAATAGTAAAGAAGTCTACAACATCACCAACCTCCTGCACTCCATAGTAAAATTTGAACCACAACGCACCAAAAAAACAATTCTCCAATGCTCCAGATGCCAAAAATACGGCCAGATAAAGAACTTTTGCAATAGAACATCTAGACGCGTTAAATGCACTGGCATTCACTCCACCTCACAATGCGAGCACACGACAAAATACAAAGATGTTACCTGCGTAAATTGTAATGGAAATCATCCTGCCAGTTACAAAGGATGTCCTATTCACAAAGACCTTTATCAAAGAACCTTCTTTTCACCGAAACCAAAATTAACCCCCCCCCCCCCAAGAGCATACCAGCCAGGTGATTCTTATGCTCAAGTTGCAACCAACACTTTCCGACAGAAAGCCAACAATGCCATTCTACCACCTACACTGAGACCGCCAAACGACTCTACTGACTTAGCTGACTTAAAACAAATTATTAAACAATTAGTTGAACAAATGAGCACAATGGTGAACCTGCTAGCCACAATCGTAGCTAGAACAATCAATGGACCAACACATTAAGATGTCTGGAACGCCAATGGGCTGATAAATCACAAAGAGGAACTCACAGCTTTGATTACTCATCACTGTTTAGACATAGTTCTAACATCAGAAGCACATTTTACGAATCGCAGTTATCTCAAAGTACCAGGATTTTCACTCTATGTAACACAACGCCCAGATGGAACAGCCCATGCTGGCACCACCATACTCATCAAGTCCAAAATCAAGCATTACGAACTACTCAAATATAGCGAACCTCACTTACAAGCCACATCCATAGACGTTGTTTATCAGCAGTCTACTGTCCCACCACAATAAACAAGAACTTACGAACACTATTTCCGAACACTAGGCAATAAATTTATCTCCGGATGCGATTATAATGCAAAGCATGTCCACTGGCTGACCGACCTTACTAAACAACCAGACCTGCTCGACCTCTGTTTCGTTAAAAACGCAAATCAAAACCTTCTAAACATTAGTTTCTGTCTTGACCTCTCAACTGACCACTCACCCCTAATAGTAACACTGGGCTTTACTCAAAGAGAAGGCACCTACACTAATCAACAAAAAGACGGATTGGACTCTTTTCCGAAACCTAGTTCAAGACACCCTAAATACGGACATTTCACTAAAATCCCCACAAGACTTAGAAGATGCAGTGTCGCATTTCACGCAGGTCATACAAACAGCAGCTCGTTAGGCCACACCTCGCCTTGTCAACCACTTCACTGCAACAAACTGTCCTATATCGCCAAGCGCAAAATCGCAGAAAAACGAAGATTACACAGGAGGTGGCAGACAACGCGGCACCCAAACGACAAAAAAGCCCTAAAACAGGCTACCGCTGAACTTAAAACCCTCCTATCCGACTTTCTCAATCAAAATGTCCAACAATATTTGAAAAACTTATAGCCATTCGAGACAAACGACTACTCCCTCTGGAAAGCCAGCCGATACCTGAAGCGTCCACAACATAATATCCGCACTCCCAACAACTTCTGGGAAAAAAGCGACAGAGAGAAGGCTCAGATCTTTGCAGAACACTTGGTGAAGGTGTTCACACCATTTCCGACAGGACCAAATACTGATGCTGAAATCCAAAACTTCTTAGAAATCCCGTATTAAATGAGCCTCCCAATCAAACCCTTCAAAATCACCCAGGTAGAAACTACCATCCATACAAACTTAAATCCGCAAAAAGCACCGGGTCATGACTTAATTACTGGCCATATCCTCAAACAGCTGCCCCAAAAAGGCTATCAATTTCTAACCTTCCTCTTCAACGACATATTATGCCTTCCACACTTTCCTGACTCATGGAAAGTAGCAATTACAATTCTAAGACCAAAACCAAAAAAACTTCTAGATCAACCAGCATCCTACCAGTCTGCTTCCAGTGCTATCGAAAGCATTGGAAAAAATGCTTCTCGAAAAAGTTACTCCAATCTTACTGGATAACCATATTATTCCTAATCATCAATTTGGATTTCGAAAACAACATGCCACAATCGAGCAAGACTTCGAAGAGCGAAAATACTGTGTTGCAACACTTCTCGATGTCCAACAGGCCTTTGATAAGGTGTGACATGCGGGACTCCTTTTTAAAATTAAGACACTCTTATCACCAGACTATTCTTGGTCAGACATGGCAGTGAGCTAACAAACCCGTACTCTATCAATTTAGGAGTTTCCCAGAGCAGTGTTCTAGGCCCAATATTGTACTTAATCTTTACGCCGGGTCTTTCGTCAACCTCAGATACTATGATCGTTACACTTGCTGATAACACGGCGGTACTTACATCGCACACTGACCCAATCCAGGCTTCACAGCAGCTACAAACACACCTTAATAAAATACAACAATGGTGCACCAAATAGCATATCCAAATCAACGAAACCAAATCAGTGCAAGTTACTTACGCCCTAAGATGAGGAACCTGCTCACCCGTGACATTTAATAACCACCAAATCCCTCAGGCGGATAGCGCAAAGTATCTTGGCATTCACTTGGATAGAAGGTTAACTTGGAAAACCCATATCTGAACCAAGCGCAAACAACTTGGATTGAAGCTTCAAAAAATGTACTGGTTGATAGTGCGCAATTCTCAGCTTTCGCTAGAAAGCAAATTACTATATATAAAGCCATATGAATACCTACTTGGACCTACGGCAACCAACTCTGCCAGTACATCTAATATCGAAATCATCAGATTCCAACCAAAGATACTCAGGGCCCTAGTAAATGCACCATGGTACGTCCCCAATGAAACAATACGACGCGATCTTGCAATTGCAAATAAAAAGGTTTAAACCGTCAGACCTACTCCACCGGTTTGAATTGATTAACAGTTTCACCTATACCGTTAAGATCCTCAGTGTGTTTATGTCAAACTAGACTAAGATAATAAAGGAGTGTAATCAATAGATGCAACTCCTACATGACTTTCATATTTAATTCTATGTATGTTGAACCATCTACTGAATGTCACATCAAGACAGGTTGTAGAAACATGTAATTTAAAGAAAAAAGGTAAATAATTAGAGGATTGAAATGGTGCCGTACAAAAAAATGTCTTTTTACTGCCCAAAATACCAGACATAGTAAAATATCCATATCTAACCTTTTCTTTTGTTGAATTAAAAAGTTGTCTTTTCTTGTGCGCCATAAAAACCCATAAGCCTCAACTATTCTGTTCTCCTTATGCTTTGCTGTAAGAATTTTTAATACACTTTTTTATAGTAAATATGGTTAATGACAATTTCGTAAATAAGATCATAGGGGACGTTTTGAAAAAATTGCATTAATTTTTTAACTATGAGCAGATTCATGTTATCAGAAGAGTTGAAATAGGCTAAGAATGTATCACCAAATTTTAATCAACAATTTAAAAAGACGGAAACAATGTAAAAATAGACCCTCACTGACTGACAGAAAAAAAACGAACAATCGCTAATTAACTGTTGAATAGATCAAAATTAGCATTACCATTTTAATTAGCATTGTTATTGGAGATAAAAGCTGGTGCTGCCAATGTGGCTCTCCAACGAAACGACAAAGTGACAAAATGAGAGATCAAGTTTTACCAGTCTCCAAAAAAGTAATGCAACGATCTTCAAAAGCAAGAATATTTTTGATGCTTAAGGCTTGATGTATCATAAATATCTGCTTGACGGACAATTGATAAAACAAAACATTTACATTACATGCTGAAATGTTTCTAATTTGTGAGTGTTTGTGAAGTTGTTCTTATTGCACTACAATGCAAGGCCTTATACTGCTATATCAGTACAGGAGTATGGCTAAACATCCACATCCCTTATATTCACCAGACCTGCCCCTCTGTGATTTTTTGTTTCCCCTTATAAGAATTCCACTGAAAGAGAAGCGCCATAAAAATACTGTAGCAATTCAAACAGCTGTGGCAAATCTGCTGAATTATGAATGAAGCTTCTTTGCTGGCTTCCATGACCTCCAAAAACCAAGGGAACTACTGTGACAAGATCTAAAATCATTAGTAGGCAACCTAAGTTCTTTGACGAAGGTTGCATAAAATATGTAAGCATTGAATAGGAGCTGCCGCTGTGATATCATGGTTACAAGCTTTGCTCCTCTGCCCTCGAATCCTGCGCAGGAAAGTTTGAGTCTCGCTGGAAACTCATGGGTGTATGTGACATTTTAATTTATAAGTAGTATATGATTTCATGTTAGTAGGCACAATAAACACTCGAGGCTGCAGTACTAGTAAGTGCGATCCAATGACTCAAAAATAGTATATGGAAATGACAGCTAATTATATAAAAAATATCAAAAATGGCTTTTAGTATTTCAACATTTATTTTTAGTTCCCATTTGACTTTTGACTTTTGCTAATCGCCGCTCCGAGTGCATGAAAGTTTAAGTGATAACGATTTTATACGCAATAAACAGCTGGCCGAACTGCAAGTAAATTATTTCTCTTTATCTACATTACACTAAGATTAAATATTTTGTAAAAGTAACGGACATAATAACTAATAATCACTAGCGGTTAATAAATGCTAGGAAATTAAATAAAAGGGAACTGTGTTTACCCATTAAATTTCATTAAACAAATTCAAAATGTTACCAATATATAATGGCCCAGGAGTTAATTATAACCAAAATGGCGTACCATATAATAATCCCATGCAGGTAATCCCAATGAACAACGTTATACCGAGTGTTACATTAGCTAACACACAAATGCCGCAGTACTATAACTTACAACAACAGAGTCAATCAATACCCACTAGTAGCAACTTCTTCATACCGCAACAGAACATTAACCCACCAGCCCATTCCCATCCCACTCAGCAGCAGCAATCAAACAACGAACGCCAGTACTACAGACTGACCTCAACCAGCGATGATGAAACAGAAGAAAACCCAAATGAAAACTCCTAGGAAAACCCATGGCAAAAAGTAAAACAATCCAAGCGAAGAAAAATAAATATACCCAACAGTCAAAACATTTTACTACAAAATAAATATAGCCATTTAACCGATGCCATGGAAGAAGAAACTAACACAACACAAGTAGAAAACAAGATCCCACGACCCCCGCCAATCTTTGTCTATGGCGTAATAAATTACCAACAAATGATAAACAAATTAAATGAAATCATAGAGATAGAGCAGTACAGCACAAAATCTCTAGCTAACAATACAATAAAAATCAATTGCAATACCTCTGATATTTACCGAAAACTGATTCACTTCATGGAAGTAAACAAAATTGTGCACCATACATATCAACCGAAGGAGGAACGAGCCTATAGGGTAGTACTCAAGCACTTACATTTTACAACTAGCACAGAAAGCATTAAAAGAACTTAGTAAAGACGGACATCAAGTCAGAAATATTATGAACGCAAGAAAACGAATAACAAAAGAACCTTTAAACCTATTCTTTGTTGACCTAGAGCCAGCACAAAGCAATAAAAATATTTATAAAATACAAAAAATACAAAACCAACTAATAATCTATTGAACCACCCAAAAGTTAAAGGTATATCACAGTGCATGCGCTGTCAGCAATATGGTCATACTAAAGCTTATTGTACTAAACCCTATGTATGTGTTAAATGCGGAGGACTCATAGCACGAATAATTGTACAAAAACAAAGACACACCTGCACGATGTGCATTATGCAATGGTCCTCATCCGGCTAGCTATAAAGGCTGCAAATTCTACCAAGGCTTACTAAAAATTCCAACAATGCTAATAATAGACTAAACATTCAACACAACCCGTTAACAGCCATCTATACAGAAAACCAACCTCAAACAAATAGTATCCAACAAAATTTAAGCTATGCAGGAGCAGTGAAACATAACAGAACCAACGAACTAAATACATTACGCTTAACTGAGAGTAGAGAACACAACGAACATCACACAGGAACACCCTCCATCAGCCTGTGCAAATTCTTAGATGAGTTTAAGGCTATGTTTCAGCAACTCGTACAACAGAACAGCATGGTGATGAATCTGTTTACCACGCTGATAAGTAAAATTCACTAAATTTTTAACAATAGCCATGTGGAATGCCAATGGCCTTCTACAGCACAAAAATGAAGTTGAAATATTCCTTCATCATAATTCAGTGGACATCATGCTAGTCAGCGAAACACATTTCACAGACAGATTGTATTTTCGCATACCTAACTATACAACCTACATAACCAATCATCCAGATAATATTGCACATGCTGGGACCGCCATTTTAATAAAAAGTACTATAAGCCACATCGAACTGCTAAAATATGTAACCAATCACTTACAAGCCACAGCCATTAAAGTAAAGACAGTCCCATACGAATTAACAGTAGCAGCAGTATATTGCCCACCACGGCACAATATCAAAAAAGAAAATTTCAAGGAATTCTTCCAGACACTAGGGCATAAATTTGTTGCAGGTGGAGACAATATTAATGGAGATAATAGTAAGCATACGTTGTGGGAATCTCGACTAATCACAACAAAAGGCAGCCAGTTGGCTAATCTCATACAGGAAAATAATTACTCCTTCCTTTCAACGGGTACACCAACCTATTGATCGTCAGACCCCAATAAGATACCAGATCTTTTGGACTTTTATGTAACCAATGGGAACTGCAGCGTCAACTAAAAGAAGTGAAAGAAAAGTCATTCCATGATTATGTCACCAATCTCAACCGATACGACAATTCCATATGTAAACCTATAAAACATTAAAAAAAACCTAAGGCGCCAATACGTCCCCTCCGTAACATTGCAATAGCATATCAACAGTGGGCTAGAAGTGATAAGGAAAAGGCCGTCCTATTTGCAGACTACTTTACCGAAGTATTTACGCCTAATGATGACCTTACAGACAATGCTATAGACAGACATTTATCCGAGATCCCTATCAACATGCCAAAGATCAAATCCTTTACTCCGAAAGAGATTGAGAAGGAAATCAGCTTATTAAATCCTCGAAAAGCTCCAGGAATAGATAAAGTGATTACAAAAATGTTAAAGGAGATGCCAAGGAAAGGGTTAGTATTACTTACCTGCATTTTCAATGCTATCGCAAGACTAAACTACTGGCCAAAACAATTAAAAATTGCCAAAATAATACTAATCCTTAAACCAGATAAAGAACCCAACGACGTATCATCGTACCGTCCTATAAGTCTGTTACCAATTATCTCAAAATTACTAGAACGACTCCTCCGGCAAAGAATAAACTCTGACCCAATGACAGAAGATTGGATACCTATGCATCAGTTTGGCTTCCGCAATAACCATTCCACTATATAACAAGTGCATCGAATCAGTCACCAAATAAATCAAGCATTAGACCAAAAGAAATACTGTCTATCAGTTTTTCTAGATGTCAGTAAAGCCTTTGATAAGGTATGGCATACTGGATTACTATATAAGATCAAAGAACTTCTACCCATTACCTACTTCAAACTGATAAAATCTTACCTAAGTAGTAGAAAATTTTTCATCAAAGTCAATGACGAGGTGTCGGTCCAACGTCCAATTAAATCTGGAGTGCCCCAAGGCAGCGTCTTGGGACCCCTGCTCTACGTGCTCTATACAGCCGATCTTCCCACCAATGAAAACACAACAATGGGTACGTTTGCCGATGACACTGTCATTCTCTCAACTGCCATTGACCCACTCATAGCATCGACCACTCTACAAAACCACCTAGACCAAATACAGACATGGACTCCTAAATGGAAAATCAAAATTAATGGACAAAATCTGTCGTAAATTTTACACTACGAAAAGGGTTATTCCCACCATTATATTTTAACAATATACAATACCGCAATCTACAAGTGCAAGATATTTAGGAATACACCTGGACAACAGATTACGTGGAAAGAACATTAAAAGAAACGTAAAAGATTGACTTGAGGATGAAAGAACTCCAATGGCTAATTGGACGAAAATCTAAGCTCACGCTTGAAAACAAACTTTACTCTACAACACTGTAATTAAACCAATCTGGATGTATGGAGCAGAACTATGGGGATGTGGAGTAAATCTAACAAACAAAATTCAAAGGTGCCAATCAAAAATACTTTATGATCACGAACGCACCATGGTACGTCTCCAATCTGACGATTCACAATGATCTAAAAATTCCTTACGGAGGACGCCATAAAAGAAAAAGTACAAACATCACAACAAACTGGAAACCCACGTCAACCCCTGTTGCACCCACTGCTTGATGCGCAAAATGGTAGAAGACTGAAACGAAACGGCCAGCAGATCTGAAACAGGATTAGCAGGGCAACTCACTGGAGAAGTCCTCTTCACACCAACCACGACTACCCTAGTAATTAAAAAAACAATTATAGAAACTTTAATTCTGATTGCTAATTAAATGAAATATAAAAAAAAACATTTATTTTTAATAATTATCTTTACGTTCAAAATTTATTTTTTAATTTCTGAATCAGGTAAAAAATGTAAAAAGCCTTAAAGTTATTTTACATGTATAATAGTAAAATAAAGACAAAAGTAAATAAATCTTAAATTAAAATCATAGAACATATTTTATTACAGTTAAGTAGCTTTACTTTAGATTTCTAATTGTTTTCCGGTGTATTGTTTGCTTTATCTGCTGTAGAATAACATCACAGAAATGAATATAAAACTGTCCCGATGTAAGCTACAGCTTTCTCGCGCGAGCGACGATAGTCTCCTTGTATATCCGCTCTTCAGAACCAGAAAAATAAACGACCCTTTGAGCTTTTCTCCGCAACGACTCCGCCCCAACGGCCAGTTTACAATCGGTGAAGAATTGCCTCAAATATTTGAAGACTGCGTACATACACGGCATGCCCCTCTGTAATTGCCAATTTTCCGCTTTCCATTTCAGTTAAGGTTTTAATATCATTTTCGTCTTTGACATGAGCTCGTCGTTACTCGAAAAACTCTGTGCAAAGAAAGCTTAACAATGAAGAGATTTTAATTGAACGCTTTTTGTGACGCTCCGATTCTCGAGTTTGTTTGTAGTAGTAGCGGCTGCCTGGAAGCCAATTTCGATTCATTTATTGATAAAAAAGGCTAGACAAACAACTGTCCCCTTTAAGGCAATTCGTGACGCAAGTAAGACGCTTATTGACTTATCTCGTAGAAATTTTGGGATCGGCAACATATCGTAATTTCTGCTTCGACGCGTTGCTCTCCTTAAATCCTATTTAAGCATTTGCGCGGAAAGTATAAATATGTTCTCGGATATACGTGCCTGCGAAAGCGTGAAAGAATTTGGAGTTACCAAACTATCATATCTGTGTATTCTTTAATAATAAAAAGTTCTTTAATCATATTAAATATATCTGTTCCTGCACATATTGAACAGAGAGGAATGTAAACCGTAATAAATAAAAAATACAAGCTGATTTAAAACATGGGTATCGTAATATTCATAACTCGTCAGGTTATCTAGGTGCCAAATAACATTTTCCAGTAATATCAGTGATCCAAATGATCCACGGATATTCGGTTGAAGTAACGCGCTATTATTGAGGGCTGTGCGCCCATTGCCATTCATTATATGGCAACACTTGTGTGGATAGTTCGTCGGTAGAGGAGAAGTGTGAAAAGAAAAATCCAACTATGACAAATCTGCATGATCAGGTTAATATGTTTGGTCCTTGTCAGCCTGTGATAAATAGCATCAACGACGTGTAGATGAACTGATTTCTGCTAATCGCCGCTTAAAAAATATATAGTTAGAATTATTAGGATTTCTTGTAAACGAACAGACTTCTTGTCCAACAAGATGAAAAACTTGTTTAGCATTGGTGTACATGTGTGAACAACGATGATAATTTCAAAAAATAATGACACCCAGTCATAAGGGATATTTCTAGCTTATTTATACAGGTTATTTATTAATAAAGTATTCGTGATAAAAACAAGATTTTTTAAAACACCCATGTGCGTATATAAAAAAATAATAAAAATATTATTCCGTCTTTAGCATCTTAGAAACCGAAACTACCTGTATCGTATATTTCAGTTTACTTATACATTTTTGCGTACTTTTAATTCTTTTTCAGCTACAGGTATAATGGCTGTCACTGGTTAACCCTAATAGTGCCTTCTTTTGGATCTTTTCCCTTTATGAGGCGAAAAAATACTCGTTAGATGTGAATATAATAGAAAATTGACTTTCGCCATATAAAGTGTTTTTTGCTAGTGTCTCCTTTAGGCGTGAAAAGCTCTCGTAAGGTCAGTCGCTAACCTCCAGTTTCTATATCATCGTCAAAATAACGTAAACAGATACAAATTATTGTATATTCTTAACTAATAATTAAGGCCATTATGTTTGGCGTGCAAATCTCGGGTATCAGTACCCGCTCCCTTTACAAATTATGATTGACACACAATCCCAATAAACATTATCGCAACAGCACCAGCAAATAAAATAAGTTGGCATGCAAATTCAGACAGAACAAAGTCAAAATCACTATTCTATGTATCCAATGCAGTAACAAAATCAACAAATAATGCCAAATCCTCAATTGACAAGCCAACTAGAGCAATGGCAAACACCAAACTCAAGAAAAGCAAACCTAATGGTCCTGAACTGTAGCTCCACCTATAACAAACAAAAATGCCCACTATTGACTAAGTACATCAAACCGATATCAAGTTTTCTCCTACTGAAACAGAAACAGAATTGGAAGAAATAAAGCCTTCACCAGACTTTGCATATATGGTGTAAATAATTTAAAACCACTAATAGACATGTTGAAAGAGCAAGCCAAAGATAACTATGATGTTAAACTAATTAGTAACATACAAGTAAAAGTACAATTAAACAAATCCAAACGTTACAATACAATTATCACATTCTTAAAAGATAAATAAACGTAATTTCACACTTTTCAACCAAATAATAAAAAACATTTCAAAATAGTATTAGAAGATATGTGTAGTACAACTGATCTCAAAGAATCAGCTGGAGAATTAGCCGGATACGGACACAAGGTTCTGTGCATTCACAACGTAGTCTCCAAAGTCGCGCTACCGATGTTCTTTGACGAGCTGCACGAATCATAAAATAACAAAGAATTAAAATTAAAATCAAATTTTTAATGAAATCTAAGATGACGTTTGAGCCACCATATATAAAACTAACAGTAATCCAGTGTCAAACTTGTCAAAAATATGGATACTCAAAATGACTGCTACAGAATGCCAAGATGCGTTAAACGCACAAAAAAAAAAACGAAAAAAATACTAGAAGCAAGGATGTGAAATGCATCAATTGCCAAGGCAACCATTCTGCAGACTATAGAAGATGCATAATAGCCAAAGAAATACAGAAAAGAAAATATCCACAATTACGCCCAAAACAATTTAATTCTAATTCACAACTACTCCAATCAGAAATCTCATATGTCCAGAAAACAGCCACACGTGGCACAGATCAAAGTACAACAGTCAAGGAACATCAACAGTTACAAACGAATATATCTCAATAACAAGTGGACAGCAACTTGGGAGTATTAGTAACAAAACTTTTGGAACGAATGTATACAATGCTCAATTTACCAACACTCATGATCAACAAATTAACTCATAATGCTTAACATTTTAAAAATTGCACTCTGGAACGCCAATGGCCTAGCTCAATCTAGCCAGGAAATTAAAATATTTTTAACAACACACAATATAGACATCATGGTTATATCAGAAGCTCACATCAAAAACAACACTTACCTAAATATATCAAGGTACACTATATATGATACACCTTATCCTGGCGACACTTCACACGCAGAAGCTTCCGTCGTTGTAAACAATGCAATCAAACATTTATAGAAAACAGTTATAGAAAAAAATAGGAAAATTGTTTTTTCAGCCACCAAAAAAAAACACTTTGTAACTTTATTTGACTTCCTTGGGCCACACTTTATAGCGAACTGTAGTTATAACGCTAAAAATCATATATAGGACTCAAGAATAACACTTACTCATAGCAGAGAACTAGCTAAGGTAATAGAAGAACAAAACCATCATTATTTATCCACATTTGAACCCATATATTGGCTCTCCAATCCAAATCAGACACCTGTTAGACTTCTGCGTCACCAAAGGAATCTCTTCAAACTACTTAACAGTTGAATCCTGCTTGGACCTAAACTCAAATCATTCTCTAATACTTCTTACATACAGTATTCAAGTATTACAAGTAAAAAAACTTCCAAAACTTACTGCAAGATACATAAATTAGGACTACTTTCGGGAACAGTTCACCGAAAAAAAAGCCAACTGAATATTTCACCAAAAACAGAAAAAGATCTCCTTAACGCAATTGAACGCCTAAATCAATACATCTAACATTCGGTATTAAATACCACGCCAAACTATAAAAGCCAAAAAGTAGTGGATTTCTGTCCTGTAGTTATTACACGAAAAATTGTTGAACAAAAATTGGGAAAAATATGGTCTCTAGAAATCCCAGGAAAAAAACTAAGTTTAATATAGCTGCACAAGAACTAAAAAAGGGTTCAAAAATATCTATGTAGCCTAAGTCCCACCGAGGCTGCAGACTTTTCCTTGTAGAAAGTAACAAAGAAATTAAAAAGACCAAAATCGACAGTTCTGCCACTTAAAAAACCTGATACAACATGGGCAAGGACTAATTAAGACAAATCAAACAATATTGCAGAGTATTTAGTCTTAATACTTTAACCACACGGCAGAGCTTGTACCATAGAAGAATCATTTATACATCAAATCCTTGAAAAAAATAAAGAAATCGCCCAACTCATAAAATCGGTTAAGATTACCCAAGTTAATGTGGATATTAAGGATCTTAATTCAAAAAAGCTCAACAATGGTTCTTAAAGAGCAATACAGTTTACAACCCACATTATCAATGCTTTTCGGCCACGAGCATTTCTGAAACAATGAAAAGCAGCTTAAATAGTCATGGTACCAAACCCCCCCAAAAAATTCGAAGAAACAACTTCATAACGACCTATTATTTTGTTATCTATAATATACAATGTTTATGGAAAGATATTGTTGAGTAAAATAAAACGAATTCTTGAAGAACAAAATATTATACCATCTCCCGTGTTATTGCACAAAGTCGTCGAAAATTGGGTTCATCAAATTTGCTCGTGTGCACGAAGTCGAGGTGGACACTTAAATGATGTGTTATTCAAAACATAACGTAATAAACTATGCTTCAAAATATATAAAAAGTTTGCCTGTATCTGAAACAGCTTTTATTTTATCTTATTTTAAAATCATCGTTATTGTTGTAAAACCCTAATAATCTGCTGACGTTTGGGACCTTTAGAGCGGTAAAATGTATTTATAATTTCAAAAGCACATCCCTTGATATTTCTATTATTAATGGTATTGTTATTTACTGACCTTTACATACTCAATGATGGGAGCTCATCAAATTATGATCATAATTTTATCTACATCTCTTTTAATTATTCTTCAGAATCCCAGATATCTACACTGGATAGTTGTTTATTTGTTGAATCACAAAAGGAAAAAATAAAACTTAGAAATAAAAAGAGAAGTACATCTACTTCAGAGCAACTCTTGGTCAAATTTACAATTTACATTTAATGAAAAACTATGACGAATATTTGACCATATTATTGAATCGTTAATAAGAATGGCTATAAAATTCCTTGGCTTCTAGCAAATCATCAGCATCACTATTTGGTTCTCCTGCACCAGACTATGTGAAATGAACTGTAACAAAATAGCTGATACTTTAGGCTCATAATCTGGACTAACATCTTCTCAAATATATCGTATCATTCATCTCACGATGTTTAATTAGTCAGAATCAAGACTGGCCTTTGTTAGATTCTGTAGATCGAAGTTTGCATTTAAGCTCTTTTATGCTTTTGCTAATTAGCCTTGCCATTTTATGACAAAAAAGTTTCCAAGTTATATCCACAATTATAATGGTTGACAATACACAAAATAAATCTATAACAAGAACATAAAAAATTTTCTGTAAAAACTCCTCAAATTCTATATGCAAAAATAGCCAGAAAAAATTAAAATTACTTTTTAAAATTAATTACAACACAAAACATAAATATGAACATCACCACCTGTGCGATTTGTATTTATATCAGGTCTATCATTAAATATTTCTCAGCTGTTTCTTTGTGAAAAATGGCCAGTGTCCATGTTAGCATGGAAGGTATTTTCGCAGTGTTTGAATATACAGGGTCGTCGAGGTAAATCCGGAATTTTTTAGGTTGTACTACGGAAAAGCCAAAAGACTATCTTGTGCACATTGTAAAATTCTGTTAGGTAACGCAACCTACGATTGTCGACAAAATGAGCTGAGGACATGACCGTAGAGTTGCTATACTCGAATACCTTCGCGACGGAAAACCGCCCACAGAAATTATTGTGCCGTTCAGCTACAGCACGACTCAAGTTTACGACATAGCCAAGAAGTATAGAAAATCTGACTACCAGATAAAGGTAACTAATGACATAGCAACTCACAGTGATGAATTCATTCGCGAATTGAAAGAGAAGATCGATCAATATTCTGAGCATAGAATAATTGATCTGACAAAAAAATGGACGTGGCAAAGTCGACAATCAGTATAGCAGTCAGTACACTAGAACTTGGTCTATAAGTATTTGATCATGAGAAACTACTAACTGAAAAACAACAACAGTCACAAAGTTAAAGATTCGAGCAATACTGAATCACGTCAAGCACGACAGCGCTGGCTTTCTGAGATTCATTACGAACCAAAAGAACTTTATGCAGGACAGGAAGTTAAATCGCTAAAATAACCGTTGGATCTGACAAAATGCTTTCGAAGTGCATTCATAATTTTCTACGATAGTGTTGGGATTTGTGAGCAGCGAAGGACATGTCATGGCACCAAACTTCTTTGAGAAAAGTTTGAAGTTAACCGTCGACAGTTATATCAAAGTATTGGAGGCAGTTGTTAAGCAGCAAGACTCCGCTCCAGTTCACAAGGCAAAGGAGATATGGTCATGGCTATACAAGAATTTGTATTAGCGCTAGTTTCTCAACTTGTGGCCACCCTTCAGCATCGACTGCAGTTCCCTTCACTACTGTGTGTGGTATGTGATCGAGATGAAGGTCAATGAGAGGCATAATAACACCGAGAGTAGTTTAAAGGCCTCCATCGTAGAGATAATGGACAAGGAGGAAGTTGTGTTAGTTTACAACAAGTTTGGGTCCTGGCTCGAAAAAATCATGCCCTTTGAAGAGAGCTACATTAAATAATATGATTCTCAATACTATTTACTTTGTAAATGAATGTAATATTTTTTGTGTTTGTTTGTTTCTTTTATTTATTTTCTAGATTTACGTCGACTCTGTATACGCTACAATAAAAATGTTAAAACAATCACATCAATAAATCTCAGGTGCTGTACCCAAGACCAACGTTAATTGAAAAATAGTTTTTTGGCAAACACAATATGTCAACATATATATAATATTGTTTCGTGTAATTTATCATTGCGATACCATAAACAGTGGATGTTTACATCTAGTGTTTTATGTATATTGTTTATATCAATAATTTTAGATTTTTAGATTTTCCATAAAATCCAGAATTAATACAGGCGATTTACACGCTGAAATGTGTATCGGAAAATGTATGTTTTCAAGAACATAAATGGCTGGCGCTAAAAGTTTTATTTGAACCATAAAAAATGTATAGGAATTTGTTAGGTTTTTGATTACACTTTATGTTACATTTTATTTGAGCATAAAAAATTTCCTGCTGTATATAGTGGCAATGACATTACAATAGAATAAAAGCCCATATACTACAAAAGAATTTGCAATATCTATAAATGTTTATGAAGAACTAATAAGATTTTATGTATAATAGAACATAATTGTTAGAGAAAATAAAGCCTTTGTACTTATAGAGATGCATACATTAGCCCTAATTTAAGCACAAAAGCAACCATTTATATACTAAAAAACTTAAAAGCGGTATGGTAATCGTCCCATTAAAACTCAAGAAGAATGATCAGCAAGCAAGCAAAACAGAACACTGGGCTTTTTTCAAGCGACACACCAGAACGCGCGCACGGTAAAATATCTTACGAGCTTCCCAACGCTTTCCGCGGATTTGATCACGGCATAAGACGAAAGAAAATCCGAATTTAGCAAATGTTGTGGCAGGCGCGCTCGGCGCATATCAAGCAGAATTTATGAATAAATCATCGGCTTGTCCGACGGCGAGCGCGGTGGCGCGGGCACAATCCCATTACAAGGTGGAGTTAGACGCCGAAATTAGAAGGGTCGGAAATTAATAATTTCATTGATGCCGCCTATATTTCTCTAATATTGCTTTTGTCCGCGCAATCTCGCTCCTTTCAGAAATTTTAATTTCTTTGGTTGGTGAGGGCGAGCGGCTGGCGAGTGTGGGGTATTCGAGACTCTTGAATATTAACAACCGGGTACTCGAGCGGAAACAGCTTCTAAATTTCGGTGAACTCTTATTCTTAAAGTTGTGGAATAGAGCTAATAAATAACAATAGGCTTAATTTTGCAACTGTAGGTACCAAATCATCTACGAATAAATATTTAAATGCTTTATTAGCACCAATAGGACTTGTTAAGGCAATTTACATTGTCAGAATTTTGCGTAAAAACAATTAAACCCTAGTACATTAGGCAAAACAACTAAAGTTTAGCTTATTAAGGCCTTTCGCACACTCAACAATTACCAAAATCACAGCCAATCCATATATTTTATGTATTTTATTTAAATATAACACATTTGTAATTTTATTTTTTATTAAAACTTCTTTTTGCAGATACGTTGTTAAACTACAAAGTGAAAACTTTCAAACCCAATGAAATTAAAACAGATCTATGAGTCACCGATTAGACCAAAAAGTATATTAATAAGGCAAAACACTTTATCAAGAAAAGTGCCGCAATGTCGGTTTTTTGAAAACTATTAAGCATCTTGAGTCATAGTCCGATAGTAATTATCAAAAAATTGTTAGGCTTATTCTAACAAGATCCAACTTAATCGCAATTAGTGGATAAGTGACTTTGTGATTTCGATAGATATGTGAATCGACAAAATTATGGGACATGAGAAAACCAACACATTGTTATAGCGAGTTTTCCATATCCAAAAGTGCTTACTGTTCGATTAGCCATTAATTAGCATAAAATAGTAAGTTCTTACGATTTGACCAGAATGATAATTGGACAGATCAAAAAGCGACAAGTTCTAACAAAGTTCTTCAAAGAAACTATTCATCCCACCTAAAGGCGTTGGACCTCTCGTTTTGAGAGGCAACTAAAACGAAGTGCATACCTTGTCTTCAAAAATTACTTTCAATAGTACTCAAAATAACCTTAATAGTTTACAAGATGCTTTGGAAAATGTTTATAAAGCTTCTAAAAACTATCAGAACAACCTTCTAGGGATCGGTCACAAAATCAATCTCACACATTTTTAGATAGCCGCCACACTCGCTTTTCGTGGCACTTTTCAGACGAAAAAGGAAAAATAAGTTATCAGGTGAAAGATCGCGCGAGAAAAGGTGAATTCTAGTCATACGTAATATGAAAATCTCCACAGGCTTTCGCCCTGTTCAGCTTCTGTGACCCAAACCGGAAATAGATTATCCATTTTAAATCTTTGCGAGTAATGATGCACACCGTGTTCTTGTTAATGTTTTACTACTCCTCCATCAATAGCATAGTTAATGTCTGGGTTCTACTTTCTGACGAGCCACCCAAATTCTTATCCCAAGCCGTTTCTTTTCCATATATTTTCTGCTTACCTCCCATACACTTGCACCAATTTTTCATACGTTTCCGTCGCTGTTTATTTTATTAGTCGTTACCCTATTGCACAGCGATCCTACCTTTCTAACACTGGCTACGTTTGACTGCCTGTAGCTGGTTTACCTTAACGGTCACGTATATTCCGCACTAGGTGGCTCTTTACAAAATATCTCTGAATTGCGAGGTGCACACATAGCACATGTTATCATTAAGGTCTGAGATCCTTCACCAAACTGTAGTTGCGGTTTATAGAATATTTGCAGTGTGATGCAAGCAATAGTTATGGATGCTCAAATGTGTTGAGATATGTTTAAGTCTATACTGTAGCCAAAAGTATGATTCCTGAGTTTGCAACTTTGCACATTTCAGTACTTGGAAAAAATAGCTCTTGTATTAAGGTGGTATCTGAAGTTCCAGAAAAGGAATTTCAGTCTAAATGGACGCTCCAAAATTAAGTTTCTGATTCTTGTCTATCACAGGAGAGAACATCGCTGAACCTAACACGCACATAGCTCATCCTCAGATAAGAGTATTTTGCATGGCCACATTCAAGTAAGAAAAATTAGTCCCTTTAGATACTCATTACTTTAATAAAAGAGCAAATAACGCGGCGAGTAACATATTTTAAAATTGAACATTTTACCAAAGTCCACAAGATCGTAATAAGTAATTAAATTTGACGTTATTTTTATGACGTAACCACTAAATGCTAATCGCAAAATTCGATTGTCTATTTTATAGTGAAAAGATGGGGAAATAATGTCAAATAAGCTCAAAATACACAGAATTCAGTAGTTGTAAGGCAAAATCAAAAAAAGTTTTGCATAATAAAAGATTGAATTGCCCTTTTTAATTGCAAATTGTAACTAATTTTTTAAAATTATCAACTTCTGCTTTTGTACGCATAAATAAACTACTCTTGTCGTGTAAATCTGACTGTAAATGCACTTTATCGTAGAATCATTTTTTAACCTTTTACTTTTGGTCATTTTATAGTCCCACCATGAAGTTACTTGGAGAAGGCCTCTTGTCTAACCTTGTCTAACTTTAATCAAAGGAAACCCCGGTGTGGCTCTCTTAAGTAAATAAAAAGAAACAAAATAACTAAGCGAGCCCCATTTGGCAACAAATACGTGAACTTCATTATAGATATCTGACAGGAGCTTTCACTTTTCTCCCGTTTTTCGTCGTGATCGCTGTGTACGGATTGTAGAGTGCACCTTGATATCCATATCCATTTTCAAAAAAAAAATAGCTCTTGGACACTGCGTACAATTGCAACTCTCTCCACTTTTACCTTGGCTTGACGTGGTATACCGTCGATTCCAGGTATCAAATGAGGTACCCTCCCCAACAGCCGTTGAATTTTTTTGGTATTGTCGTTTCCGACAAGTACCAAATAACTTTTTTTCAGCGTACATGTTGTTCACCCTGAACGATTTACTAGCATTAACGTAGTTTAATAAAAATTGCATTTTCTGTGCTTTGGTCACCTTGCATTCGTAAAAATATACACTCCTAAAAGGATGTAAGAATAAAGCTAAGGTAAGAGGTCCCAAATATGGAGAATCCTCAGTAACATATGTGAGAGATCGTGTATTCCTCCGCGATTGTCTTAAGACTAGCTTGTAGGTCCCCAAAATTGAGCGTACTATTCCCCACCGCCCGTTTCAATATATTCTTAGTTGTGCATATAAGTGGTTCCTACCATCCTCCCGCCAACTGGACAGGACAGGCGAAAAACAAAACTTAATTCTAGAACTCGTGTTTTTACTTTGTGCTGAATTATAGTCGGTCGTCTTAAACAAGTTTTCTGTACAAAATATAGTGCCGTTGCCTGAATAAGTTATATTGGGTTTTCTGTATATTTCACAAAATCGTTCCAAAGCAGTAACGAAAGCAAACGTTCTAATTTTCCTTAGAATTTCATTCAACTCATATTTGTCATGGAAATAAATATGTTGGAAAAGAGTTCACCATACTAGCTGATACAGTTTTTTCTTTGTATTTTTTCGTTTTTCGTTTTCGTCATATGCTTCCGTAACCCGTTCGTCATTATGTAGCCAAAAAGGTCCTTTACAAGCATTTCTAATTCAATAAATTGCGAAGGTAAATCTACTGAGGTAATGCTGGTAGATACGTATCTCCAATTTTTAGCCTTACTTATTTTATTTATTCTTTTCGTCCTGTTGTATACAAACGTTCCCAACTGATCTATTCTTCTCATCCAAACGAAGACTGTGGAAGAGTCACACCAGTAACATTCTCGTACGCCTTTTAAATTTAATAATTTTTTCACCAAGTTTGTGGCATATACTCTAATAATGCATCCCGTTAGATTTAATTTTAGAATAATTATTTTCTTGACTGGACGCTCAAGCACCTTTTCATTTCCACTCACAAAAATACTACCGTGGGGTAGGATTCTTTGCTTGCTTTTGTAAACGTGTGTAAAGTCCAGTTGCTTCTTTCACTCTCTCCAAGTTCTTCGCTTCATCGCACCACTTCCAAAACATCCAAGTCTCAGATTCGGGTGGTTCCTCGTCCTATTTTAGCTTGTTTAGCCACGTTTGTTAGAGCAGACTTTTCATAAAAAGCAGGCTTGGACAGGTAAATCCAATAAGATTGAATTATCAAGGATTACAAAAGTCTTAATGTTGACAAAAAATACGTCGTTCTTTATATCTCGTATATAAGTACTAAAATATTCCTCGTCTACTTATTTACTCAGCTCCACGTCTGTTCCTTGTGTTCCTCTGCTCTTCCGCTCCTCTGCTCCTCCGCTCCTTAGCTTCTTAGCTACTCTGCTCCTACGCTTTTCCGCTTCTCCGCTCCTACGTTCGTCCGCTTTTTGCCCATCCGCTCCTCCGCTCCTCCGCTACTCCGCTCCTTCGCTCCTTCCCTCCGTCGCTCCTCTGCTACTCCGCGCCCCCGCTCCTTCGCTTCTCTGCTCCTTGTCTGCTTGTTTGTAGGTTCTTTCACTAAGAATTCAAATGGTCTCGTACTTTACGATATATTCCTTCATCTGGTCAAATTCCTTAGCCTCGTCACTATTTGAAATGTTATCATTTCTTATTTGCTCCATCATCTTTAAATCTTTCAGTTGAATACGTTCAAACACATGACTAAATCGTTTAAACTTGACAAGAATCTCCTATTTCTTTAAATCCTTCTATTTCAACAACGATTTTACATCCTTAGACTAACCGTCGAACTCCCGTCGTAGTTGCTTTCTTACTCGTTTTACAGCTTGCATGATGACGTTTCATCTCTAACATTACGTTGGGGTTACCTTTTATGTTAATAATGCAAAACTCTGGTGAAAGTCCAGAGGAATAATAATATGTCAAACAAACCAAAATATACATAAAAACTCTTGTACATCTTCAATGCAATAATTAAACTCGACTACTGGCCTACATCACTTAAAATAGGTCAAATCATGATACCAAAACCTGGAAAAAATCCGTCAGATGTCACATCTTACCGCCCGATAAGTTTACTACCCGCAATTTCAAAACTACTCGAAAGGCTTCTTCTCAAAAGACTAAATACAGACTTAAATTCACAGGATTGGACCCCAAACCATCAGTTCTGGTTTCGACATGCACACTCGACAACCCAACAATGTCACCGAATTGTTAACATTATAAACAAGTCATTAGAAGACAAACAATACTGCACAGCTGCATTTATAGATATCAGTCAAGCTTTTGACAAATCACCCTGAACTACTATCAAAGATAAAAAGAATCTTTCCACCCTGCTACATTAAACTGATAAAGTCACACCTGCAAGAACGCCAATTTGAAGTGAGAGTAAACGAAGCTACATCAAACCGACAACCAGTCCTATCAGGAGTATCGCAAGGTAGCATCTTAGGACCCCTACTATATGTCCTATACACACACGACTTACCCACAACAACACTAACAACAACAGGCACCTTCGCGGACGACACCGCCATATTCTCAGCGAACGAAGATCCAGAAGTAGCCTCCTCAAATTTACAACACCATTTAAACTTAATAAACACATGGATAAAAAATGGAAGATCAAGGCTAATGAATCCAAATCGACACAGGTAACCTTCACCCTCAGAAAAGGTACATTCCCACCTGTAAACCTCAATCAAGTAGCACTACCACTAAGCGACAATGTAAAATACTTAGGCCTAACCTTTGACAGTAAATTAAATTGGAAACAACACATTAAAAAGAAAAGAACTCAACTTGATTTAAAAGCTAAAGAACTCTCCTGGCTTATTAGAAGTAAATTCCGACTGTCAATGAAAAACAAAATCTTGATCTATAAAATAGTGCTCAAGCCGATATTGACTTACGGCATCGAACTCTGGGGATGCGCCAGCAAGTCCAACACAGCAATAATCCAGAAAGCTCAATCTAAAATACTCCGAGCTATAACAGATGTGCCGTGGAATGTCTCGAACCATGCCTTACATACAGATCTCAAAATCCCATATGTCAGTGAAGTAATCAAAGAAACATCTACCAAACATCACACCAAACTCGAATTCCACCCAAATCCACTGCTACAACCCCTACTTCATCATCCAGAAAATAGAAAACTCAGAAAATGTTGGCCAATAGACATCAAAGAAAACTGGAGCAACATCACTGGATGTTAGCTTCTCCAAGTCATTATTATTGTACATTATTTATACCAACGTACTAGCCATCTAACTGGCTCATAGCTTGTATTTCATTCTGATTTCCAATAAGGAATAATAAAAAAATACTTTTATTTGAGTAATAACAGGTTTAATTGTCTTTTTTTAATTAAGAACTTCAATCAATATTTTGTAAGTCTGACCGTGGATGTATTTCATCATAAAATACATTTTTAAACTTTTACTTTTGCATTCATTTCATTATTACCCAAAGTTCCATATAGTACTTTAATATATTTAACACACAAAAATTTTATTTCAAAAAAAGTAAATCAGCAAGTATTTAGAAAAGCAAACAAAGTGTAAGATAATAATGGTACAATTTATTTTCAATTAATTGAATGAAATTTTGTGCGTGGGCTTTCAAAGTAGTTTATTAACGACAAAAGCTGAAAAGCATATTGATCAACAGCGTGATCTGTTAGAAGGGCCATCGAGTTTTGGACCGGACAACAGGCCGGACGAGTTTAATTCCTTTGAACTCATAAAATGTTTGTAGGCCTTAGAAGTAAGTTAATGTTCATCTTTATTAAGCACAATAGACTCTTCTAAAATTCGTAGTCGGTCGCACAACACGTGAACGTGTAAACGTAAATCGAATATTGTGAAAAATAACATGTCAATCGTCTTACAGATGGAAATGACGGGTATCAATAAAAATTGCATAAATATAAAATGTAAGTACATGTACTTTTTGTTATTAATTTAATTTTATTTTATACACATGGATATAATTCTAATCAGACTGAAATAGACCTGTAAAAGTTTGTAAGTGATAGAAAGTAAAAAAAAAAGCTTCAAAATTTGTGTTTTTAAATTTACATTTATAGATACACTCTAGGTAAAAGTTTAGAGGACTTCATAGTTTATATTCAAAAGTTTTTCAAGTTGTTATATATTACATATTACAGAGTGCATCGATGTTAAATACATAATTCAATCATTATAATAAACAAGTACGTTGGTATTCTAAAAGAAAGAAATCTATAAAGAGTTACAATTTTTAATCAAAATCATTTAAAAAAAAGTAAAAACAATTTATTAGAGTCAGCTGGTTAAAAATTAGTAAAACTTGACACAAATTTTACATAATCTAAAAATATTTTTCATTGTCTTATTTAAAATATATCTTATCTACCTTTTTCTTGCAATCTGTTTTTTATTATTACTTCTAATTGTTGCTTTCCTAATTTTTATTTGTGATTGTCTTCTAGTTGTCTGATATATTTATTTTTTTATTGTACTCCTTATTGTTTACTCACTCTTTACCCTCTTTTTGTTTCGTTGATTGGTGAGCGCCTCGTTTATTTTGCTTTTAAAAAACCCATAGTTTGCTTTGGTCTTAATTTATTTTATTTTTTCCTACCGAGTACTTTCTCTTTTCAGAATCAAGTCGGATCTTGAAGCCAATTTTTATGTTACTATCATGAAAGTACTGTGCGCACACACTTATGGATCAGCTAACTGGGTGACTTAATCCAGTTACTGATATTAACTATTGTCTTCCTAATAAAAAAAGTTGATCATTTCGAGTTTTTCATCAACTACTAAAAAAATTATAAAGGGGGAATATTAAGTTCAAACTAAATTAAAAACGTAATTTGCATCGAATACTAAAAACTATACAAATGAAACAGGAGGTTGAATAGCATATTTTCAAAAAGAAAAATCACCAATAATAGATAGGTGAAAAATAAAGACAAGAAAGTGAACGAAAAATAAACAAAATAGGGAAATATTACAAATGCAAAGCATCGTACTTCTTGTAGGGAATATAAGAAAGAAAATGAAACTACTTCAACTTTAAAAGGAAAAATGAAACTACTATGCATTAGCGTTTAAAATGGTAAAAGAACCTTAGAAGGAGATTAGCAAGTATGTATGGCCGTTGCAATATAAGAAAAGTGAAATGAGAAAAATATTAAGAAGCTTGAAGTATAATAAGAGTCTATGTATAAATAATATGGTAGCAGAATATTTTAAATAGGAGAACCATTATTGCAAAAATGGATAACAATTAATATTCAAAATCCGGAAAAAAGAAAAATTGCTTACTAGATGGAAAGAAGTGATAATTACCTCAATCCACAGAAAACGTAGTGCGGTGAACTATAATAAATATTCTCTATTAGACGTCGCATATAAATTTATAACAATATTAATAAATTTAAAATTGGAATTATTAACAGAGACTCGACTTAAAGAATATCAAACGAACCCTAGAAAAAAGGTCAACACAGATTAAGACGTAACTATAAAAAGAACTTGCTGCAAGACTTCTGCAATAATAGTTTTCTTATATTTTAAAAATATTTATACATGCTTTTTATAAATAACATACAGAGATAACTTTTAGGAAATAATTGTTGAGAGACAAGGAATAAAAGTTCATAAATTTGCCCTTTTATGTAAAAAAGCGGGGTATTTCCACATTACTTCACAACATATATTTGTCTAGAAGTAAATTTGTAAGTAATAAAAAATTATGAAACCATCTAAAAGGAAAGTTTAGAGGGAGACTAAGAACGGTATTACCTATTTCGAACATGAAAAATTTGTCTATATAAATTTGTCTTAGAGTTAACGTTCATCCTGTAAAAGAGTTTAACATAGCAAAAGAATAACTCAATTACCATAAGGTTCTATGTCAAAACGTCACCATGTGCTAGGCTACGCAATTAATATTAGAGTTTGATTTAAAAAAGAAAGAAACATGGTGTTCGTTCCAATACTTCAAAATCACTTCACTAATAGAGGATCACTACTCATTGTGAACATTCATTATGCCAGCTGACGTTTGTATTTACTTCTATCACGTTTTTTAATATTTTCCATTTCTTCATTTTACATACTGTTGTTTTTGTGTCTCTATTAAATTATCGATCGAAAATAGGCTTTTCTTGCAGGCAAACAATAATGTAAAATCTAGTTTACTGTATTCATACTGTTGTTTAAGATGCTCTGTGTTTATTTCGCTAACTACTGAAATTGGCCTTTATTCTAAAAGGTTATTGATAAAAGAAACACTTCCAAATTTAAATTCATTATACTAACTGTCAACAATCTGCTAAAGAGGCGCTTGGTTACCCAACGTAGCATAAAGTCGTGCAGCACTTTATCGTTAAAAAACTCTTACATTCGACTCTCTTAAATTTGTTTTTTATTGAACGACACTTTAAAATTAGGTTGTAAATTTGCATTTATTAGAACTAAATTTGTATTTTTAGAATAAGCAACAATAAGCATGTATTTAATGACAAGGTTGATTTATTCGGTGTACTTGATCTAATCATTTACATATTTCTTTAGTACTATTCTCGTTAGCATAAATATATACATCTTTCTGAAATTTTTGCAATATAAACACTACACCTAAAGATCGATGTCTGCTGAAGAAGTGTTACGCCTGACCTCATACAGCGTTGCAAAAAGCTGTTTTGGAAAGAGGGGTTTATAATTTATAATAAATATTGCATGGCCATATTCTATATTTTCTACCGCCGGTGACAGCTTATCATATTTGGCTATTGCCACATACACTATCAAAAGTTTTACTCTTTTATCTCATACTTCAGAGCAAAGCATTTTAACACCAAATTCAAATAGATAATTATGTTAATTGCCTTTTCTTATATAGTTACAAACATAATGACATTTTTTCGGCGCAACTTTAGTTCTGAATTCATCTAATTACGTTTTCTCTTCTGGAAATGTGCTTTAATTGCTTTTTATTTTAAAATCTACCCAAATTTTCTAATTTAACATTTGTTTTTGCAAACAGCCCTAGAAAAATTATTATCTTACCGGGAGCAATAGGAACCCGACTTGTGAGCACTTGTAGGTAGAGATACCCAAAAAGGAAACTCCCTTTAGGGCACCTCGCCCTACCGCTTCTTCAGTCAATATTACGATTTCAGTGCAATAGATACCCCCGCTCATTGCTCAACGGATTATTATCAAATTCTCCTAATAGAAGGCGTAAAACCAGCTTATATTTTAAGAAAATTCAAATATAAGGTCATTAAGATATTTCAAGGACCAGACTGAAGAGAATATTTGCATCGTTTAGCGCCTTTCTCGGGGGTAACCGCCGTTTAATGGTTGCTGAAATTACATCTGTCAATTTTTGAACGAAACATAACTTGCACTGCGTCATCAAAACGCAAATTTCCAACTCGAAATATTATACTATTTTATAGCAACACTCGTCCTTAAGCGTCCAAGTTCGACAAAATTAAGGGCAACAATGAAACACCTTTCCGACAGTCTGGACTTACGCCATGTGATTATTATTTGTTTGAATAATCTAAATAAAGTACTTAGAGAGTAGAGAACTAACGATCTGCTACCATCCGCTGAGAAAAGTATTTTTTTAAGTTGAGATACTATGTAACAAAATAACTTTATATGTTTGTTTTTCTATGATGCTTTAATACATTTTTAAAATAATAAATGCCGTTTTATGAAGTGATTCGCCCATGTATGTGCTGCCGTAGTTTTTTTTTATTTTATAACTGCAAATTTACAACTAGCCGAGTGCCTAACAAGTAAATGTGATTTTAAATAATACATTGGCATGAAGGGGAAGAAACCGCCCAAGGACTGGCCCCGCATATACTTAATATTAGTCAGTGTGGCCCTAATCTTGCATTCATTTAATCATCTTGTGACATTTACATTATCTTATAAATTAAGCAGTAAGATATTTAGATGAAAATGCATTATGTTCACTTAAATATTTGTGTATCTGTTGATTTCGCCCTTGATCTTTGATTTGAGACGAATCGTTCCGCATTTGCTACAGTGCGGAGAGTTTTGTTTTAAAACTTTTGTAGCACTGCTATATTTGAGGATTTTGCGCATTCCCGTAGTCCCACACCGGAATTATCACTGTTTTGCCTAATAACACTTTCTTCGTGCTATTAGCCAGTGCATTTTCTTCATTTTGAAGTTCAGTTCCTTTCTCTTCTTCGTGATATATACTTTGCATGTGAGCCGCCTATCCAAGTGGATGCTAAAATATCTTATTTATCTTTGATTAATATTTGGAAGCCATTCAGAGAAACCGGAGGGATGGTACCGGCTTTTTTGTAAAAGTTATGGCCGTAGATTTATTTGCATTTATTTTTAAGCGCCATTTGTCTCGCCATGTTTACAAGTTGTTCAGGTAGCTCTGCAATATAACCGATGCATGAATTGGGTTGTTGTGAGACACTAGTAAGGCGGTATTGTCGGCATATGTATCAGTAATTACTTGTTCATGGTGAACAAGACCAATTGTACATAATAAGTATAATGTGGGTTCCATAGCGCTAACCTGCGAGACGCCAGATTTAATTAGATGGAAACTAGACAGGCTTTCTTCGCGTTTAACCTGATAGTAGTGGTGTGGCGGCCTTTTCGCAAACTCTATCAAATGCTTGAGTGATATCTAGGAACGCCGTTTTCTTCAATGTTCTGTTCTATACGTCAACTACTTTATATACCTACTCTATCGTAAAGTGTTGCTGTCTGAACCCAAATTGGTGTTGAGTAATTAGTCCCTGATCTTCAATTATGGCTACCATAGTTTTCAGTATTAATCTCTCCAAAACTTTAGATAGGAGAGGTAACAAGTTTATTAGCGGATATGTTAAAACCCCACGAGCAGGTTTACCCGGTTTCAAAATAAGGATTATATGACCAAATATCCATTGTATGGGAAAATACTGTAGTCTTATTACAGCGTTGTATACTTGAGTAAAAGCCACTATAGCCATGTAAAACAGTTTTTTTTGGAACTTTATTTATGTAGATGTAATATTTTGAATAGGTAGATTTAGTTTAAAAGGAGCCTGTAAGTAACTAAGCATCTCACTTTCTTTTGTAGGTGTAACAGCAAAGGAATGAGGTTAGATATGGTTGATAAGTGATATCCAAATATCTCTGCTTTTTCATCGCAAGTTCTGCCTATTGTTTTTACAAATCAGTGGAATTGAATTTTTGGAACGTTTAAATCTACTAGTAGCTTTCCATAACATGCATTCATCTATGTTCGTAGAGAGAAGGGTTTCTAAGATATTCATTAAATATTTATGCAGTGACTGTTTTGATTCCTTTGATAACCTGTTTAGTCTGTTTTTGTCTGTTTAATGCTTAGTTCGTTTCCAAGTATTTTAGGCTCTGCTTTTTTTGCAAGCCTGTTTATAATGTGTAGTGAATAATTTTCAATAATAACGGCTTTTAGCGATTAGTGTATGGTATTTGTTAATTTTTTAACTGCAGAGTTAACTTTATCCCCTTTTAGAGAAACTTGAATTATTATGTTATCGGTTAGGTACTCTCTGAACATTTCGCAATTTATGCAACTATTATAAAGTGAGGGTTTCTTTTGTTTGGTGATATTGACGTGCTCATTGTAACAATTATAGTTGAATGATTAGAGAAGAGATCACAACTAGTCCACTTTACAGTACCTTTGGTAACGAAGAAATCCACACCATTTGGTATTTTATTTAAGTCGGACGGTCAGTATGTGGGCTCACCAGTAGCTAAGTAGTTGTTTGCATCGGCCTTTAGTGGTAGTTAGTCTAGATCCCCATAACGGATCTTTTGTAATCCCCACCAGCAATAAATTTGTTCCCTAGTTTTTAAAAACTATTTTATATTGCTGATGTAGGACTGTGTGCCTGAGAGGGCTGTATATAGCTGCTATCACTAGAGAACCATTGGAGCTTTTGACATTTATGACGTTTTGTATAAATTCACTGGAGAACTCTTCCATAACGTAGGGAGATACCTTATTATTAATGAGGATTGCTAAGCCTATGTGGCCTGTAATATCTGGGTAGTTACTAAAATTTGTCATATAATTATTTATTCTGTGAAATGGGTTTTGGAAATCAGCAAAATATCGATTTTTGTTGTTTGAGAGCTAATCTGTTTGCACTCCAAAATGCAATTTGCAAGGTATCCATAATTTTAATCTGTTAATTAGCGTAATTGGCAAGTTCAGTATCATGCTGTTCTGATTCATGAGTTGGGTAAACGTGGTCTCAAATTTGGCCAAAAATTATAATAGTGAGACGTCGTTATTATTGATATCCTGAGTTTATAAAGTACATAGTTTGCATTGTTCAAGTTTGAGGTATGTACATGTTGTACGAATATTAGTGTGTTAATTTTCTTTGTAGCTTGTGTTTTTTTGGAGATAACTCAACTGCTTCTGTTTAGTTTTATTTGTTGATAAACCTGGAAACCTTTATAATTAGAAGAATGATATACTAGCGGAGTTCTTCCTATTTAGTATATAGGAACAGCTTATTGCAGCTGTTACTATGACTATCTTTACACTGTATAATTGTGATTTTCTTTGTCAATGGTTTCACTGTTATCTGTCAGTAATTTAGGTATTTTACTTTGTACACTTTTTTGTTATTCTGTGCGGATATTCTATCTGATATTAATAATGTTACGTACAGAGTGGCTTTGTTTGTGTAACTCATTTTTGATTTCTTGAATATCCTCTCTGCGGTGCAGATTTGTGATTATTATTCTATAGTTTCTTTGGTCCTGCAACTGTTAGGTGTAGTATAACATTTCTTCGTTTTTCAGATAGAAGATTAGTTTCCTATTGCAGTCTATAGTATTTGTGCTCATTTTAATTGTGTTATTTGACAGTTCCTTAGTGTTGTATTGTTCTCTTTCTATAATGTTGGTTAAATTTTCAATTATTTTAGAATAATTAAAAACACCATACATAAATATAAGAGGAGATGTGATTATTTTTGTTCAGAGCTTCCAGTAAGTTTTTAAATTGTCTTATTAGTGCTCATGACAATGGACTGAATCTATTTTGAGTGTTAATTTGATTCACATTGTTTGTTGTTGTGCACATTTGGGAGTACTCCATTTGCGTTTTTTAATTTGTTGCCTTTATTTGCTCCTATGCTGTTTCGGATAGTTGAGCGTTAAGTATTTGAATAAATGCTAATTCAAAAGAAGGTAAATTAACGTTATCGTAGGTTTGTTTTGTAGAAACATAATTATGATATGAAGTTCCCGGTACAAAATACTATTCTGCGTGTATTGCAGGATTCCATATTGGGATGATTGTTGATTTCCAAATGTCTCGTGTTGTGGGTTATAGAAGATTTGCGGTTTAACTAACACATTTAGTGTTTAAATTTGGCGACTGATATTAATAACTGGTTAGAGGTTGACAGCGTGCACTGATAACTTGAAGGATCGCAGGTAGGCTCGTATTCGAATTTACGTGTGGATACTTGATTTTCGCTGAACGCAAAAGCACGTCCGCGCGCTTCTAACTCAAGCCATAATCGCAGTAGATTTTTAAGAAAAATAGTATTTTATTCTATTATTCTAAATAAATTATGTGGATGTTCACTTCATAATTTCAATGAAGTTCGAGTATAGAGATTTCTTGTAACGCTTTATATTAGAAAAGCAAACAATCAATATCCAATTTCTAGTTCAAAAATTTATTCGTGAAATTGGCTCGGGCTTTTACCAAAGATTAAACAAATAAACGTAAGACGTTTGGTAGAATTTTAAAAATGTGTTCTTTATTAGAAATATCCCATGTGGGGTTGCTAGTCCCCCATTGGGCGCCACCCCAGGTGGCGGATAGGGGAATGCCTCCCAGATATGGGTGGTACCTGGGAAATGAAATACCAGGGGCGGACCAAAACTAGCATGACACAGGGCAGCAGTTGTGGCATTACTTTTATGGGGCTACTGAAGATTTACTTCCTTAAAGGCCCATTTTAGACCAATCTTAGGCGAGGGTCACATATTGAAAACTACCGCACTAAATGCATTTTGTTTTAAATGCTTCCCAAGATAATCACATGGCTGAAAAATCAAAACAATTGGCCGTTAGTCCGGGGCACCCCTTCAGTGGGGAAACGGTGCGAAGAATCTCCCCGTCAGCCAATCAAGGGAATCAAGAGAATATGTACAGTATACACAAAAACAAAGTCAGAATTGCAACATGGAATGTACGCAGTTTATTCCAAGCAGGAAAACTGGATAACGTTGTATAAAAGATGAGTAGATTAAAACTAAACATTTTGGGTCTAAGCGAAACCCGATGGCCTAACTCAGGGAAATGTAGTACCGAAAACGGTGTTATATATTATTCAGGGAACACTGAAACAGAGCATTATAATGGAGTTGGTATCATGCTAGACAAAGCTGCAAGTAAAGCAGTAATTAACTTTATACCATATTCGGATAGAATTATGATGATTCAGCTACAAACAAACTTAGGTAAAATGAACTTAATTCAAATATATGCCCCCACTGCTGACAAGAAAAACGATGATAAAATAGAACCTTTTTACGAAGAAATTCAGAAAGTACTAAAATTAAGAAAAAAACGTGACATCACAATAATAATGGAGGATTATAATGCAAAGATTGGAGAAGGAAGCTATGGAGATTACGTAGGTAAATATGGATTAGGTGAGAGAAACGGACGAGGAGAGAGAATGCTGCAGTTTTGTATAGAAGAAGACCTTGTGGTCACAAATACTCTCTTTAAACTACCAAAGAGAAGATTATATACCGAGAGACACACAGAACAAATAATTAGAAACCAAATAGATTACATTCTAGTTAACAAAAAGGCGAGAAATAGCGTAAAGGCTGTAAAAACATACCCAGGTGCGGATGCAAATTCGGACCACAATCCTGTAATCAAGAATATGTATATTAGACTGAAGAAAAGACGACAACAACAAAATCAAAATAGTTACATAAATACACGAAGGTTACAACAACCAGATATACGAAATTCTGCAACTAAGATGATAAACCAAAACTTCCATAAAATGCAAGAAGAAAATATTAGTAATTTAGATAAGGAAACAAAATGGTCTAAAATAAAAAAAACAATAGTAACGACACAACAAGAAACCTTGGGAGAACACAAGAAACAGATGAAGCAGAAGTGGATGACAGAGGAAATCTTAGCGCTAATGGACGAAAGGAGAAAATTTAAAAATAAAGATGAAATAAAGTATAGAAATACATAACATTATTAGAAGCAAGATACGTGCAGCAAAGGAATCCTGGATGGATGATAAGAGCAAAGAAATAGAAAAGTATGAACGTAAGTATGACAGCTTCAATGTTCACAAGAAAATAAAAGAAATCACTGGTATTGCACACAGACAACAATCGAGGATAATGAAGGATGACCAAGGTTCTTTAGTCATAGATACAGAATCAAAGTCAAACTTATGGCAAAAGTATATTAAACAAATCTTTAGAGATCAAAGAGCAGAAGAACATAGCATTACAGCAGCAGAAAACGCACCAAAAATAACATGTAGTGAGGTCAACCATGCCATAAAAACCGCAAAAGCTGGAAAAGCAGCAGGACCTGATGGTATACACTGCGAACTGTTAAAACTATTAGATTAACAGTCAGTTTCAATAATTGTTGACTTGTTTAACGATATATACCAAACGGGCTTATACACGCGAATGCCATAATCGCTACTTTGTCCCCATCCCTAAGAATTTATTCTAGTATTTAAATAAATTATGTGGAGTTGACTTATAATGCAATGAAGTCAGGTATAGAGAATTTCTTGTAACGATCATTAAAAATCCAAAATAATACCAATTTGTTCAAAACGATTTATGTCGTAAAATTGGCCACTTTGTATCCAAAGAAAACAAAAAACAGAGACCTTAAATGTCTTAAAAATGTTCTTTATTCAAATATATCTAGTGTTAGCAGTTTTAATAAAAATGGTTCTTAAAACATTATATTTGCGAAAAGCATTCAGTTAAAAGGCTCTGACAAAAATATATTTCAGAAAATTGACTAGCAATCAGAAACATGTTCAATTAACGTAAATTAAAAATACATAAATAAGGCAAAGTGTTACTAAAAATAGAATATTTGTATTCACCATTCTATGGCCATGTTTAAACAAAATTAAATTACATGGGTACTCTTCTAAAAAGAAGGGGCTTTATTACTTTTAAGTGTACAATTGAATTCTCCCTTCGCTTAATTTATTGAACTCTTAGGGTAATAAGTCAAGGTTCGCGTCGCTCACATGCAGCCGCTGAATTGATTTCATGCAAAAGAGCCTGAAATTACCTTAAATTGGTATCGTCATCAAAACAGTCCGTAGCGCCATGAATATCAGTCTTAAAATTCTACAAAGAATTTATTAGCTAGCCTAACTTTAAAAAACTTTAAAAAATCGAATTTACAATCAGAATTCTTAACGCAAATAGTGCAATGTGAAGCCTAGTCACAGACTGAATAAATGCAAAGTAATGGGTATGCAACTAATCACCCAGGTTTAATTTATTATATTTTAATCATCAACAAATGAGTATTGCAGTCCCAATAAAGAAAAGTAATCAACTAGAGAAATATGAGAAGTGAGATACTAATGTTAAACAACGGGATAAGTAACCCTATATTAACCAAAAATAAATATGAAGAATTAAGAGATGCTAGATAAGAATTCATTATAAAAGAAAATAAAACAGTAATAGTAAAGCGAAACTCCCACTATCTATATATTTGAAAAACCGAAACAGACAATAGTTATGTATTAAAACAGTGAAATACAGTCAAAAATTTGAGAAAAACATATAAGGATTACGAAATCGCCAAATTTTTATTCATCGTAATAAAAGCGGTATTGTATTTGTTTGAGGATGTGCTAAGTGGTCAATGCGTGGAATATAAAATAGTTACAAACTACCTAAGTCGATGTTCTTCATTGATCTACAATTTCAAGTAAAATACCGTTAGAATTTCTACTTCTTTCCTATTCAGCATCTTCTTTTAAAGAGTTGAACGGATGTAAATCTAAACCACCACCTCAAGTTTCGAAGCCAATATATTTTTCTTCTTTTTCTTCCAAGATTTTTTTTACCCGGCATAATTGATTATAATATTTTGTAGTTTAGCAGCATAATACTGTTGAATAATTGTATTGCTATACAAACTATTCAATTAAACTTTACCCTGTTCTATTAGATTGGTACCATTATTTATTAGCATAGTAACAACATTTAAAAAACCACATTATTTTTGAAATTAAGAAAGAAATTTAAAATATGATAAACTGCAATTGTTTACAGTACACATAATAGAGTCGATCAAAATACAGATATAAACGTACTTACAATGTGTGATTATAATCTCCATTGCCATATTCATCTATGCAGCAACTTACCTGAAACAAGAAACAAATTTATCTAACTCGTACTTACTAATACATTCTACATACGCGCGAAAGTTGAATAACAAATATCACCACAATTACTTATTCTATAAATTCCTTACGCACTGCTGTCGACTATTTTAATAGCTTTCTTTGTGCAAACCTCTTTTGCAATATTCGTTCCCATCTCAACCCCTCCGCAGTTGAGTAAGCCCGCAAACAACCCTTATTGTGCAAACTCAGCTGTACGTTATCAATGAAATGTCAAAGTCTATCTTTCCTGAAAGAACCCCGCAAAGGGAGGAGCGCGAAATTAATACTTTGTATGCAGCAGCTTACGTGATTAATATTGAATTTACCAGCAAACTAAAGGGTATGAGATTAAAATTTATAATTTTAAATAAAAGTTTAACATTTCCATCTATAAAATCATAATAATATATGCTTCTTCTAATCTGTCAAGTATAATATAATTGCAGTGCATTACTTATTTCAACATTAAATAAAATACAATGGAAAAGAAAAAAAAATTAAGTTATTGGTTCTAGATGTAATATATGTCCACTTCAGAATTAGAAAAAAAACATTAAAACACAAAAAGTACTTTAACAAATAAAAAATACTCCTTATTTTTCATAAATTTTAAGACTTGTATTTCTTCAAATAAATCCTCTTTGTAAAAACTTCTTATTTATTTGTAAGATCAATTTTCATTTTTCCTATTAAAACTACAAAAAAATCACAGGTTTTTTTTATTTTTTAGCGAATATAGAAGAAAAGATGTAATAGGTGTTGCTTATAATCGTCTTGACGCTAATGGTAAAGCTCTTAGGTTTACCTTTGCATATCTTCCCTAATGAGCGAACCCCCGCCTCTCAAATCTGCTTAATTAATGCATTTGTTTTTAATATATCATTTCCAAATCACGATAGTTGTCTTTTCCTACAATATATAATTCTAAAGTGTATTTAATTGCAACGTTTATTTTATTTCGATGTATTCTATTATTTCTTCACATTTGCAATAGTCCTCAAAGTTCCATTCCACAAGCTTTAATTCGTTAGTTTATATTTTATTTAGTTCCCAGGATTCATTTTCATAGGTTATGGACAAATATATAATTGCTTTGTGTATTTTCACTTTAGTTCTCGTGATAATTTCTCCTTCTTTGAGGAGTGGGTTATGTTGTGTTCTATATATTTTTATAGGACTCTTAATTATGTTGTTGACTTCACCTTTGATATTTTCTTTCCTAGTTGTAATAGATCCTAGGTATGTAATTTTATTTATTTACTTATTTCATTATAAAATTATCAGCACATAGTGCTTTGTAACCAATTACTATATTTTTATTTCCTTATGCGACTTTTTCCTTTATGCATTATAAATTTATTTAATATCTTTCTATTCGCTTTTACTATATTGTATGTATGTTTCTTGGTATATATTTTTTATTCTAACAATTAATTCTGTTGGCCCATTTTCCAGATGAATGTCTTTTTTCCATGTTTAGTCCCAACATCCGTTCTATGTACTTTTTCTAGAACGGATTCCAGCTTGTTTTGTAAGCAAAGTTCTATCAGGGTCCCAAACTTACGTGCTTTCTTATAAATTACTGTGATAATTGCTGTTTTTCAAACTTCATAAACTATTTGTTTTAATAAATAACTATTTAACTTCCGCATTTCCAATTTTTTTGCTATTTAAGAGTCTTTTATTTCTTTTATTAAGATTTCTTGAATGTACCTATCGTATAAGTTTTATTTCATACATATATGTACTTGTGCTAACGATCTTCTCTACAAGTCTATTGTTTCCATCTTTTCTTCACCGTTTCTGCATCTAATATGTTTTCAACCTTTTGCTTTAATTTTCCTAAAATTACCTGGTTCTTTGTATCGTTTATGCTTCGTAGTCTTATTCTTTGCTTGTATTGAGATATTTCCTGTCGGTAATTTTCTTTTTTTAATTACATTCTTACACCATGCTATTTGTTTCTTTTATCTGGAAGTACCACACGTCTTGGTAGCAGAATATAACAAGATTTATTTGAATATTTATTTGATTACTGTTAAATGGTGGTCCAAACAAATCTCATAAACTCTATTTACTTTAACTTCCCTTGTGATGCCTCATTCTGGTATATTTATGTTTGTATCAAGTATTTGCTACAGATTATTGTAATGTAGAAATCGATTCCCCGTTTGCCGTTGGGGTTAATGAAATCTCTACCAAATCTTCCTTAGACTTCCTCAAATTCTAGATTATTTCCAACGTACCCATTCAAATCTCAATATCACATTACTCCTTGCAATGTAAATAATTTCGCTGTGTATTTTCTGCCAAAATTTTTTTTACTTCTTTGATTTATTTCCAAATTCAGATTTCAATTAATTATGTTTGCGATAAAACCTTTACGTAATAAATATATTATGCCTTCCCGTGTTATTTCAAGTTTCCGTATGTTGCTTGGAATTATAAAGTGCCTAGTCCTTGCCTTTTTAGATTAACCAATTAATTCTTGTTTATTTCCTTTAAAATTACATATATTCCAAGTAGCTTTTTTTAAAGCCGTATCTTTTCTGTTATGTATTTTTTTGGCTTTGATTGTGCTGCTGTATATTATTATTTTATTATAAGCAACTTTTACCTTTGCGTTTCTGAATTTGTGTTTCTTCTATTGCAATTTGTCTAGTTAAATTGGATTCTTTCCTTTTCTATAGCGTAGTTATTTTCTTATAATTTTGGTTTCCTTTAATTTATTTTTGTTATTAAGGACCAATAGTTTATCAACTCTTCTTCAAATTTAACCACCGCTATTTTTATAAAATACATATACATACGAATAAAAGTTTTTGGGAGTCTTTTCTTTTTGCACTAGGTGATATTTCTACAAAATCTGTTTAAAATACTATAGAAACGAGTAAAAAGGTAAGTTACTGGTTTACAAGAAAATAAGCTCTGTTTTTGTATTTGCAATTTTTACAGGAAATTTAATTATTAGAAATAAAAATAATCTGAAAGAAATTTTGTTATAACAATAGATGCTGCTTTTCGTATTTCACGATTAGTGTAATTAAAGCCCAATGCAGCAATACTCACAAAGAGGAAAACAATAAATTATGTCTGCTTTAAATTAAAAAAATCTACAAAATTTTTATTAAAAAAGTAGTACAGTTTATCAAGGCACTAAAAGGCAACAGTATAAAACTTTTATTCATCGATATATTTTTATTTAACATAAAAATATAGAGCATGCCATTGTCACGTTCCAAAAAGTAAAACCTAAAAAAAATACGCAATACTGCATATAAAAAAAAAACGTTAAGATTGGTTGCAGTTCACGTTTATTCAAATTTACAATAACTGTTTGATCCATAAATAAAGATATTACTGAGCCATAATACTCCTCTATTATACTATCAAAATTATACTTGCAGTATTATACTGGGTGGCCAAAAAGTCGGGAAATATTTCAGTTGGTCACTATTGTCCATTACAGTGTCCGAATACATATCGGACGTCATTGATGTGAAGTACAGACACTAGGTTTTGTTTACATTTGATGACCATTCGGTGAGATGTCTTCAGATCCGATCACATACACTGTTCCCGAACGGGTGTTTATTGTCTCGGCGTATTACTCAAATGGCAAATCGCCCACTATGGCTATCAAAAAATTCCGAGCAGAGTTCGAGCGGAACACAAAACTGACTCCAAAGACGATAACAATGTGAATAAACAAAAATCAATTTCTCCCAAAATAATCTAATCGGCTATTTTTAAGGTTAATTGAAAAGTTTGAGCGAACCGGTAGTGTCCTCGACAACTAGTGTACCAACGACTAAAGAACTACATACATTGATAAATAATTTAAGACCAAGTCAGGTTTATAACAAGTTTCAAACATACGTCAGCTAAAAGAAAAAGCTAGAACTGGGTTTTATATTTTTTTAGCTTTTGAATGTGTGGTTCGATTAAAATTATGAAAAACACTAATTGATTTAAGAGATGTAATACGCCTGGTGCTAACAATACAAATAAACAAGTTTATTCCATATCAGACGAGAAATAAGGGAAAAATTCCTGTTACCGCCTCAATATATGTGACAAATATACTGTTAAACTTTATTAAAAAATGAAAGGGCGAAATCAGCTTAGATAAAAAAGTAATTGTTTAATACTCTGCGATAATAATACTTTTTGGAGCCAACAGACAAATTCTTAGAACTCTTTAACACAATTGAAGGAAATATTAGTAGTTGTGGCATATGACAATAACAAAAATAAAGTTGGTGGTTATCCTAATATGTTTTTAAAGTACGAACATAAACCATAAATCATAAAATTAAATGACTTGCAATATCTCGACGATTTTAATATTAAATGGCGTTCAACTTTTTGCATTCTATGTATATGTAGGTAATTGCAATATTCCTTCTTTTACTTTTGAGCGACCTGCTACTATGTGCAACATTTGCTCTGTTTTGGACCATAAGCTTTTGGAAATTGTCATCTATATGTCTCAAAATCTATCATAAATATCGAATTATGCGGTCTAACGATAGTCAATAAACAATACGTAATTTTTAATTCTTAGAAGTCATATATAAGAATAGAAAATAATGGTAGCAGTATCAATAAAGAAAGTTATTCTTAGTACTATCACGTTTTCCCGAAAATAAGCCTTAGCGTGAATTTTCAAGATACTCGTAATATAAGACCTATCTCTAGTTAAGATTGTCAGCTGAATTTCGAATTTTGGATTTACGACGGATGTACTAAATTATAATTTAATGAATATATAGATCAGTAAGTAATAAATGATAATGTAAATTATAATTTAGTATTTGTAAATACCCCGCGCATTTGGACAAGACATTATTGACGTCGTTGGAGACACTGGGAGTTTTCGAGTTTAACTTCTAACCCCTTTCTTCTTCAACTGCCTGGCATGGGTGTTGGTGGACCTACGTAAAGTCTTACAAATGTGAGGATTAAAATCTTCAAGTACTTGTAGTAAATACTGCTGTTCAGTAATCGTAGAGGCCATAAATTATAAAGTTACCGTAGCGTTCGACGCTCGAAAATAGCTGTTGAACGCACTGGACGATACTCCTGTACGATTAATATATCGGTGTCGCGCTTAAGAATTCGCCTGGAGCTTATCGATGTGGGGGTTTCCTCAATCCTCCCAAACGGTGCACGCATACGACATGATAGGACAGATACCAATTTTGTAAACTACCAGCTTATTGCAAAGAAACAGCCGACCTCCAAAATAGAGGAGATACTTAAGGTACTACCCCAGTTGTCTTCAATTTCGCTACCAGCTGATCGTCGTAAGGTCTTCAAGTGAGGTTTGGACGAGCGGTAAACGCCTACCTTCTCCAACCTCTAACCCCTTTCTTTTTCGGTGATCTGGCGTGGATGTTGGTGGACTTACGTAAAGTTTTACGAATGTAGGGATCAGAATCTTCAAGTGCTTGTAGTAAATGCTGCTGTTCAGTAATCGTAGAGGCCATAAATGGTGCAGTTACCGTAGCGTTCGACGATCAAAAACAGCTGTTGAATGCACTGGAAGATATACTCCTGTACGATAACATACCGGAGTCACGCTTAAGAATTCGCCTGGAGCTTATCGATGTGGCGATTTCCACAGTACTCCCAAACGGTGCACCCATGCAACATGATAAGACAGATAACAATTTTGTAAATTATCAGCTTATTGCAAAGAAACAGCCGACCCCTAGAATAGAGGAGAGGCCCAAAGGACTACCGAGTTGTCTTCGATTTCGCTACCAGCCAGTCGCCGTAAGGTCTTCAGGTGAGCTTTGGAAGAACGGTAAACGCCTACCTATACGTACTGCAAGAAACAATTTTAGTCTATCGTATTATCGTATTTATTGTTCCTCAACTTTTGGAGATTAGGGAAGCAACGTGCAATTTTACTAAAATTTTTACTAGTGCGGTGGCACCCCGAGGCCATTAAGAGTAATTTGGAAAGTATTCACAAAGTGCGTACTTGGTAACTGGTAGATGTATTTGTATGTTCCAATTGTTTTGCGAGGTAACCAAATAAGTCTTCTATCTAGAATTCGGTCATCACTCGCCGCGCTAAAAACATGAAGAATTTCTTTGAATAAAGAAGAATAGATCATAATAATCTTCAGACTCTTCATATTGTAATTAACATATTAATGACTAAAATGACAATAGAATGCAGAAAAATTAGCCTGCATAAGGCCATAACTTGAGTGAAGAATTAATAGACTAAAATTATTCAGGGCTGTGTTCCCAACGCACTGTGAATAGATTAAATGGACAAAAAGAGCTCATTCAAGGAAAGTTTCATTTTTAGACTTGAGAGATTGGGAAAAAATAATTAAGTGTAAAATGAAATCACAAGAAATTCAGGCCGACATTTAGTGTTTGAAGAGTTATGGCGATGTTCCAGAAGAAGGTGACAATTGTGTTAGAATAAATGAAAATAAGCCCAAATGCGTCTTATTTTCGGGAAAGCACGGTAGTTTATATATCAAAATTTATTTAAGCATACATGGTCAATTGTAAAAATGTAATACAGACCAGTTATTCGTACTCACAATAATAATCAAAAAACAAACATACTCAAATGGATTCAAATTTCACGGGGCCTTAATGAACTGAAATAAAGTCAGAAGTCAACAACAAAACTGAAATGACTGGAAATAGTACTTTCTATGTGATGTCTTAAACCGTGTCTTTGATTTTCTTTTTGTGTAAAAAAGCTCTCTTTTAATTTCTCATAAAAATAACTTAATAAAGTTAGTAAGGGGCCCAACATTATTGGTTAATTGTATTCTAAAAAAGTATAAAGATTATCATATTAAATAGCCAATTTACAGTTAAATTGAAATTAGAATGCAACGTTACTAGTTAAGTAAAAATATTAGTTCTAATGAGAGTGTATCAAAGCTATAGATTCTATATATTCAATATTATAGAGGACTTCCATTTTTTTTGTCTTTAAGAGCTAAATTATGTCTTATAAGCTTCACCAATGCCCGTGTTAATTATAGGTAAATTCAATATTAAAATTATAATGGTAATAAATTATTTTCGTAATTAATCAGATAATACAGTTGATGCCAAGCAAGTTCTGAAAGTTCGCTATAGGCCTAATGCGCGCCTCCTCTGAATCCAACTTTGCCGGTAACGTCACTTTCACCTATCGGATTCCATTTTAGCCTTGAACTTCCCGGACGCCTTCGGCTCCCAGCCTCCAAGATTCCTGGAGGACCTAATGCGTTGTCGGGGAGACGCGGCCTCATTCAATTTCGCCCGACAGGCCACGGGCCTTCAAATTTTCTAAGTTGGCGGCAGCGACCGGAACCGCAGACGATGATTAAAAATTCCGTATACTTCAAGCTTATCACAAAATTCTTATTGAAGAACATCCCGAAAGAAAAGTTACTTGATTACAATAACATTTGTGCTTTATGAAGACTATTATCTTATATAAATGACAAAGTCAAAACAATTTTGATTACTGCTACTGTTGCCATAAGAAATATCCTAATATTAAAATTGCTGTATGTTTACAAATTAACTAAAATATACAATTACTTTTAATAACGTGCTATTGACAAACATAAATACAAAAATTTAACATTCGCTTTTTAACTGTTTGAAAAACGCATACATTACTTTTAAACTCATGCTATAAGCCTTCCTAGATAACAATTTCTAAGTATCAGTGTTTTTAAATTTCATCACTTGCAAAACTAAGCGGATCGTAGTAAATTTGGGATTGGTAATTTAATTTCCACCAGCCCTGCGAACGTTTCTTTCAATTCGTTACCTTTCCCATCTTCCCTTCTTATTCGTAAATTCAAAACAATTCTCGTCCTTATTACCACCTTAGAAAACTGACGTTTTCAATAGTTATACCGGCGAAATGAAAATACTTGCTTTGGAATATTTTATCGCTTGTTGGAGTGCCGACAAAAAATTAAAATTAAGGCAACAACAGTATAAGAAAATTAAATAAAAGCATGATTTTAACAAAGGGATCCACTTCTGAAACGAAACTGGGCGTTGAATCAAAATGAAGGAAAACCAAATAAACAAAACTAAATTTGTTTAAACAAAACGAATGTTTTCTTATATTCATACTTTCTAAACAAGCCGATACTCTTAGATCACAGGTATTTTAGTTAATAGCCCTGAAACAGTTACCTACAGGAATCCTGAAACTTATAACTAAAGACTATTTAAGCAGAACCTAATACTAAGACCAGAAGCCTGTACAACAAAACATAAAACTCTAGGTGCAATAGGAACAAGAACGGTGTAATACCGTAAAGGAGACTTTCTACAGCGGTGCGAAATCGTAACGGTTACTTCCGGTTGCCGTTAACCGATTTGGCTGAAAATCAATCCCAGTAAGGTACTGACCTAAGATGTGTGTATGGCAAGTTTGAAGTGAATCCGTTGGATAGAACGGAAGTTATCTTGTCTCCAGACACACAGACATACAGACAGGATAATAATCTCATTAATTTTCTACTATAAGCTCCGCTGTAGAAAGTTAATAAACCTGCAAAGCTTGCAACACATAGCGAAGTGGCGAAGCAGTTTCCCAAATTTTAGAACCCCCTAGTTAGGTCACTAACGCTAACCTTTGACCAATCAGTTTCAAAATCACTAGCAAACAAGCCTTTTTGGTCACCTGTCGATTGGTGAAAACAGAATTTGGAAATTCCCAGCCGTTCTCGAGTTTTTGCTCGGACGGACGGACGGACAGACAGACGGACAACATGAAGTTAGTAAGTGACTCCGCTTCGCTTCGCCACTTAACAATAAATAAATCTGTTGCATCGGCTACCGTAACAGAATATGAAAACAGTTGCTGGCTAAAAATTGGATAGGTACTTTTTGTAGAAAGATAAACTCTTCAAGCTTAAGGAAACAATATAAAAACTATTCGATTGGATAAAATATATAACTGCAAAGAAAAGCAAAAGAAGCTTGATAGAGAAAGTATTGTAAATATATTGAAAGTATGTCTACATGTGCTAAACTACAGAAAGCTCTATTAAATAAAAGTCAAATAAAATTAAACTCACTTAAGAAGCTCACTGCGGATTGCCCGAAAACTGGAGAAGAAACTCTTGGGCTTTTGTTAAAGACACATTTCTCAGACAATGTAATTACGACAGGTAACATTTGAAATACAGATACATTAAGCATGCCCATGATTGGAGCCAGGGAGAGAAAACTGGAGATTAACCAACAATAAATTCATCATCATAATTGCATAGACAATTAATTCATTTAAACCACACAATTTTAAAGCACTTGCTTTATCTGCTACATGCTCCCTTTAAGTGTGACACTTGAGTGTATGGCTGCAATCAGATTAGAGTATATTTTATATTAAAAACAGGATGTAATTCCTATGCCTAGGATAAGGCGTTTAAACTCCATTATCCTGACGTCATGTCTTAAAATCTTAACAGACATATCATGGGCGATATTTTGAAAGATTTACCTTTGCATCGAATCCAACTTGCATATCAAACAAGTGAATTTTGTAAGTTAGCCTTGCACAAACTAATTACAAGAACAGTATAAGAATCAACAACTGAGATATTGCTCGGGAAACATTTTTAGACATAAAAGATTTTTTGGACAATACTTTCTGTAACTAAATTACAAGATCACTGGATGCCGCGTTAAAGATAGGTAAATAATAATAACCCCTTAAAGAACTCTATTGGCATTAAGGGATATCCTGGGGGGGGGTACTTTTTCCTTTCTTTTGGAGCCTCCTCACTGAGTTGAATGCTAGAGGGATTTATGTAACCAAAAACCGGTTAAAGATTGTGTTTAAAGGAAGAACTATTGGTTAATCTAGACAAGACATCGATCATGTTATTTACACTTAGAAGAAACCTTCAGGATTTAAAGGAAATACGAATGAGCCACAAGGAAGTCAAATAATTGGACGGTACTCCAGATACCACACTGACTTTTAATCCTCATATAGAAAATATTACTAACAAAAGCACAAGAGCCTTATAGGCTTGCAGAAGAACCGTAGACAAAACATGATGTCTGAAACCAAAAGTGATTTTGTAGGTATACACGAGAGCGATTATATCAACAATTACACATGCTCCTATCCTCTGGTGGTATAAAACCAGAAACAAACTGATAATCGACAAATTGAATAAACTACAAAGACTTGCTAGTATAGGACTATGTTATCTACGCTTACAGCCTCAATGGGAACTATGATAAATTTCCCTCCAACTTCACCAAGTGATGGATTTCCAAGCAGCATGTATACCAAAAATGAGTTATCGTCGAAAAGTGTACCCTAGAACCTGAGTCAACGTCGAGATCTTTGATATATTGAAAAAACTGCATACACACTTAACATGCATTTCAATAAAATCATTTCAGATTACTAATGCCCGAGAGGGGCAACGAAGAATGAAAACGAGAGAGATTGCAGCCAACAACTGCATTCTAAACTTTTTTAGCTATATAAGCCTAGACTTGCAGTGCAGGGGGTAAAAATTACACACAGAATGAATTAAATAAAACGACAATGTTGCCTAAACAGAAAAATTTACTAATCTTAATAAAAAGACATAAGCATAACTCATTACTAGCCATAGAAAAGACCAAATCATGTAAGTCTAGCGCGGATTTGAAAATAGCAAATTCGATTTATGTCTTGCCATTCAATATGTAATTGTTTATTACGACTAAAGTAAACTTGCTCCAAAAATACCAACGCATCCGTTATTTCATTATAATGAAAATAGATAATTAAACCTGTACGTTTGTGGGCAACTTTATTAAAACTAACAAATGTAGTTTTAATATTCAATGGCACAAAAAATGTTTGTTGTCAATTTTTCACAACAAATTTCTCGGTTTATAATTTATCACATTTTATTCAAATTATTCGAATTTTAAAAACTATTTTACCTTGTCTTACAGCATAAAACTCAATAACTTTTTAATAAATCTATAAAGGTATCCATAATTATAGAAACTTCTTCCGCATAATATAAAGTAACTTTTTGAGAGTACCTTATGAGTATTAACAATACTAAATAAAAACTTGTTCAAGTTCTAATTAATTACTACAGTATAAATAAAAAAATAATATTCAAATTGCTTTGTAATTGCAAATTGTAAATAAGCAAATAAAAATAGTAATAATTTTAATGGCTCAGCCGTATAAGTATTTAAATTTTAAAAAAATATTTTTTTGTAGTTTCCAGAGCTTACAATATGCATGTAAAACTGTTTATTACCTTCGAGCTGCTGTTCTATTTGCTATTTTAATAATCAAAAGCTGTGTTTTGAACACGGCTGTAAAAGTATGAAACAATCCGGCGCAAAGGTTCGAGCCGACCATCCGACATTTACATGATATTGCGCCGCAATGAAGCCGTTTGACACCGCAAGCTTTTAAAGAAATGAGCCGAAAGCTGTGTGTTTGCTTCTGCACGGAAAAAGCTAATAGGCGGAAATACTGCCGCGATAAAGCCTGCGAACAGTAAGAGCTCCGCTTTACGGTTTCAGATGTTAGTTTTCGGTTAGAAATCAGAGCTAAGATCTGGCACGCCAAACGCCACCAGCTGCAAAGTTTCCGCGAATAAATAAGCTGCGGCGCTTGTGCATCTGTTGCTCGCTATTAATAATGAGGGGTTTTTGAAACTGCTGCTATAAAACCGATCTGGCTGGGATATGAAAATAATTTGAGATGTGTTTATCTTTTACTTACAAACAATGTAAAAACCTTAGTATTTTTGCAAGAAAGTCTATTTTGGAACATTAGGACAGCAAGCGAATTTTTTATATTATTTTATAGAAAAAAATAATTATTTTATAGAATCTTCAAGCACCATTTGTTTTATAATAAAGTATATAAAATTACAATTCTTTTTATAACTAATTTGCGACTGTTAATTAAAATTAAAGCAAAAATTGCCTTAGAATATCAAAAATGCTGTACGTAGTCTGTATAACAGAACACCTCAGCGCTATCTATATTAATTTGTTTGAATCTTTATTTTGTGCTCTTTTACTTAATATGTAGTTTTCACACTATGTGCAATTGATGTCAGTGAATTCGATATCTTTACAATGAGCAGAAAACTTCTGTAGCGGATCAATACATTATTTTTAATGAATCATGCGGAAGGACCGAAACTCACATGTAAAATGACTGTAAAATATATACAGAAGTCGAAAGCCTTCGTTAAAAAGTAAGTAAATCATTATCTGGAGGTTGGAAATGTACACAATCTACCGGAGAAGGGAATAGCCTGCGTTACCATAACGAAAAATAATAAAACAATCTCACGTCTCTTTGAAGGTAATCTAGATTTTTCAGTGCGTTATGAAACTACGCAAGAAAAAATCAGGTCCTTCTAAAATGATTTAAAGTTGTCTGTGTCTCTTTTCGATCGATTTTGAAGAAATCTTTATTACCAGAAAAACACGTGGAAACACGACTGACGTTGGCAAAGGGAAATTTGGAAGACAATGTTTACTTCACGGGCGAGTTTTCTTTTTGGGCATTGACTACCTTATTGAAAAAGTGGTTAGAGAAGAATAAAAAAATTCTTCTGCGCACTGTAAGTTCATGTTTAAGGAATCTTCTGTAAACGTGGCTCTGGTTGCTTTCTATTTATGTACAATTTATTTGCTTCAAAATATGGTCCATCTACCAGAAATACTCATTTAAATCTACTAAATAGTTTTTTCTTTTAGTTTTAATAGAACAAGTTGGGTGCTGCAAGAAGGTAATGACCCTAAACAGTGTGTGGTAATAACAAAATAATTTTACTACAATGCAATAGCCGGAAATGTTCCTAGATGTTAATCCTATTACAAATTTGTGGTTGTACATAAAAATAAATCTTAAAGAAAAGCCAGTGTACACGATAAAGTGGTTGTTGCTTCAAATTAAGAAGACACGACGATCTTTGCCAAATGATTATGCTGAAAACTTCAGATGTACAGCCGCAGAGGTGACTGAAACAGCTATTAAACAATAGCTCATAATATATACTTCAATAAAAGAGAAAAAACATCTACATTCTTATTTTTTTAGAATACAGCGTTTACTTTACTATGGAGAATCAAATATAAACGAGACTCATTTTTTTTAAATATTTTATTTGAACTTGAAACAAAAGAATAGCAGATTATGTTTCTACATAATCTCCTGATTTAGAAACACATTTTTCCCAACGTGCAGCTAATTTTGAAATGCCTTCCTCGTAGAACGAAGCTGGTCGTGTTTCCAGCCAATTGCGGACATAGACCTCAACCTCCTCATCGCTGTCGACTCTGTGCCCTCCCATGGCTTCCTTGAGAGGACCGAATAGGTGATAGTCGCAGGATGATAGGTCAGGGCTGTAGGGAGGGTGTTCAACTGTCTCCCAGCCTAATTTCTCCAATTTTTCTCTTGTCAGGGCTGCTGTCAAGAAACGAGCATTGTCATGAAGTTTCATCCTCTTTCATCAGTGTCACGTCGTTTGCGGCGATGAAAAGTCTGAATCCTCGCTTAATGTGCAGTCACGCCTGCGATCATGCAAAAATCGAGTGCACAAGCACGACTGGTCACCATGCCAAAACTTGCCTGCCGACAGCCTTGACTATGGCTCTCATTTTCAACATTCTCACGACCCTCCACGAACGTTTTGTGCCATGCGAACACTCTAGCTCGTGACAGTGTCTCTTCCTTGAACTGCGCAGTCAATCTCCTCAGAAATTTACATCTGGTTTTACACCTTCCGTGGCGGAAATATTAATGATATATAAAAATGCTGCGCAATTCGACGGCACCTCCTGCTCAGACATTGTCCGACGGCCGTACTGACAGGAACGGAATAAATCGCCCGCCTGCTTCCCTCCACTCGGCTAGACAGTGAACTCTGACCCAACATCCTGGTCTCAATATTGCTGCGCGAGATTCAAAAGTACTCTTGATATTCGCAATTCACCCTCGTATTATTGAACGGACTGGATAATCGACTAAGACGACTTTAAAAACAGATTTTGCGATTATTAAAACATGTACAAATGTCAGGGCATATCCAACAAAATAGCCGAAATAATCGAAAATGGAAAACTATATTATAAAATAATGGTACTATCAGAAACAATAGCTTTATTCATACGTTCCAGAATGGTGACAATTATCTACATTCCGTAGCTTGACCAGAAAGTCGACAGAGGTAAACGGCAAGACTACTTATCGGGAAAAACTGAAAACCATTAAAGATACGTTTATCTGAGCTAAGGAAGTGAACTGCATGACAAAAATCCTGGTACAAATCTACCAAAGTGTGGGTTTAAAGATACTTGATATCGCAAGTATGTCGTGAAAGAAGGATGGAAATCGACTAAGACGACTTTTAGAAAAAAAAGGACTGCGATTATTAAAACATGAAATGTCCAGGGCATATCCAACAAAATAGCCGAAATAATCGAAAAATGGAAAACTATATTATAAAATTAATGGTACTATCAGAAACCAAGAAGAAGGAAGTGGTTCAGAAATGTAGGGACAATTATATACATTCCAGTGTTGAAGAAGTCGACAGAGGTAGAGCAGGAGTGTGATACTTATCGGGAAAAAACTGAAAAACTACATTAAAGATCACACGTTTATCTGAGAAGGAATAGTAACTGGCAATAAAAATATTTGGATATAAGACAAAAATTGTGAACCAAGAGATGATAGCGTTCAAGATAATAAAGACAAGTTCTGGGGAGATCTAAACAATACGTTAAATAAGAAATAGTGGTAATAGACTGCTCTGAATTTTCTAGTAGGGTGCCGACAAAATAACGAACCAGTTGGTCGTTTTGGAGGGAAAAGAATTAATAACTCCGGCGAAAGGTTAGCAGAGTTGTACTACCAACATGATTTAAAGAAATAGTTTGTTTTTCAAACATAAACCAGTACACCGCTACACGTAAAAGCGACCTTAATCACAACAAAAATCTGTAATAAGCTATGCAAAAATAAAACGAAATTCAAAATTGAAGCCGCAAGATAGTAGAAGTAAAGGACGGACTAACTGCGGAGCAGATCATTATCTACTACTAACTAAACTATTATGTCCACATAGTATTAACAGCAAAAGCAAACATAAATCTACATTGAAGACATTAAGAGATACAAACTATATTTATTAAATGAACTTCCTATAAAGCAGCTATACCAAAATTCATTAAGACGAGAACTAAAAAACACCTATACAACTAAGGATATAGAATTAGAACACGAAAATATATAGAAAAGTATATCGCAGATAGTTATGGAAGTATTGTGAGAAGTAATAAAGAATAACAAGTACACTCGACCATTTTAAATTACAAAAGAGGCACAAAAACTACTTAAAAAAGAGTGTTCTCTAACACAGACAGATAAACAATAGAAAAAACGAGCAATAAAAACAACGTAAAGAAAAAAATAGAAAATAAGTAAGAAAAAAGAAGCAAAGGACAATTTTTGGGAGCAAAGATGTATAAAAATTTAAATACCTTGGTGCCACGATTAATCAAAAGACTTTGGGAGAAGAAAAAATAAAAGCCAGAATACTATAGAATAGAAAAATAATAAGATGCTTAAATTATCTCTAGTGGGACAACAATATCTTGAACAAAAACAAACAAAGAATTGGTGAAGTAATGGTAGAGTTAGTGCTATGTTATATTAGCAAAGTTTAGACTTTAACGGCTAAAATAAAACAAAGAAGTGCGAGCGTATCGAAACGTAGAAACATAACAAATAAAGAGATAAGACGCAAAATGCAGGCACCAGAATCAGTTGTACATAACATCGATCAACGACGATGATTAAAATGGTTTGGAGAGATAATATGAGTGGGAGAGAATAGCTGGCCTGTGAAGGTTTTTAAAATGGTCGCTACCAAGTAAGACAAAAAGAGAAAGACCACGTCAGTCATGGAATGATGTTATCCGTAGAGCTATGGAAAATAGGAATTTAGAAATCAAGCAATGCACAGAGAGGTTTGGAGACGGACAGCAGATGGCAACTTCCTGTATTGTAATGCACTTATATTTATAACTGATAATATATTGTACATTACAAACTTGTAAATATATATACAAATGTTTCCTCCAAAATACAAGATTAGTTTGGTTACATTTAAATATTCTGTCGGAAAATCATGCCATAAAGTATAGTGAATATCTGGATAAACAGTAGCTGTTATTAGAGTGTTAAAGAGATCGTTTTCATTATTTCAAAAATATAATTCTTGTAATAACTCACTATTTCTAGAAACGCACAGATATGTACATTCCACACACGTAAACGGTCAATAATTTATGTCACTAGTGTTACTGTTTATATGACCAAAGAGTAATAAATATCTAAGACACATCATAATTAAAATTTAACAAATGATAGTTACTTATAGCAACTCTCTTATGGCTACTTTTGCAAATTATATAATATACTTTTAAAAGTACCATTAAATAAAATTTTTAAATTTTTTAGCTTGGACAAATTCAGCTTTTGATATTTTCACCTAACGTTACAACATTCCCCAATATCTTGACTAAAGTAAACATTAAAAATAACATAGCTTTACTGCAATATAGTGTAGTTGATTAAAAAACTAACTTTTAAGTTGTACTTCATCATTAGAATACCATTAATTCGTTTCATCTAACAAATGCATCTGAATTATCCGTAGCCGCAGGATTTTTAGGGGTAGCATCGTGAATAAAAAAAACAATATTTACTAGTTGTATGTCTTCTATAGCTTACTAGGGGCATTGCTGTTTTTACACTCCTAGAAGCACTCTACTATCTTAAATATTTTAAACATCTTGTAAATGATTTAACATCTCGGAACTTTAAATTGATCATTATTGTGTTTTTATACAAAATGATTCATTGTCCTAGATAATTATAATGCACAGCATGCCCAGTGAAACTCCAGACCCCATACACTTGTACCAAAAGTTTGCCAATTGTATCTAGCAATCCAATAGAACAGTCTTCGTGTTGTATCAACAGGATAACCTATTTAGTGATCTGAAGACAACAGTAAAATTTTAGATCGAATCAGCTCTGCTTAAATTTACCCTCTGATCATTAGCCGGTAACAGTTACCCTCAACTCAATTTGTAATAGATACCTTTAAAAGTAGAAGAACGAATTATGATATCTCTCTTAAACGGGAAAAACAATTAGAACCAGCATTAGATAAACTAATCAAAAACATATAAAGAGTAACTTGAAAAGTTACTCCGGAATATACGTGAGCTGCACAATATCTATTGCAAATTTGCAATCCTGCGTGTGATCTGATGTTTGCAACATACAGTTTCACATTTGTGACTGCAAAGTATTAAGAACGTTTTGTCATACAGGCCTATTTTGAGTTGAAAATTTTCTCTCGACCAAAAAATGGAATTAACTTGTAAACATTTTCACACGACAGTTTTTTACAACTGTCAACGTGGATTATCTCAACAGTAGTGTGTCTATCAACTATCACTTAAGCTTTTGGTGATGAAGCCCCATATAGGGCACTGTATATCACTGGTTCAATGGATTTAATTGTTTTAATAGTCTACTGAAGGATGGATTTAAAGAAAGCCGTCCAAAAACGGCTTTGGTACCACAAAATATCGATTCCCTGTGCGAACTGATAAAACTAACTTATTGTGTAATTCAGATATCCTTAGGCGTTAGGACCACTGGCATACTTTCTATATTGTAAGAACAATTAACCTTAAAAAAACTGTGTGCGCGTAGGTTAACAATCGCTCAAAAACAGGCTCGTGTCGATTGATCGAAGAAACCGTTCAAGGACTATGATCGCGGTGCTTCAAAAACCGCCACAGCTGAAGAATCTTTGATTTATAAGTATGAGCCCGAAAGTAAACAGAAATCGTCTGTATGGGTCTTCCAAGATAACCCAAACCCAACAATAGTAGTTTGTGATCGAAGCAAAAGGTCCCCTTTTTTGTTGGACACGTTGCAACCGTGGTTGGTACACAACTATTCTTTTGGCAGAAGTGACACTGGAGCATTCTTCACCGTGACAATGCAATCTCGTAAGCAGCGACGCAAACAACTAGCTTTTTGAGCACTCAAAACGTCGATTCGACAGGTCATCCCCCCTAAAGGTCTGATTTGGTCTCGATACTTGATTTTCTATGAAAAAATGCTATAAAAATTAGTTTCAACATATGCAAGAATGTATTGATCGTCAGGGAAAATACTTCGAAAACAATAAAAAAGTTTCCAATATTAAACATCGTTTTTGTTAGTTTTTCGCAATAGATATTGCGTAGTCCACGAAATACAACAGAAATGATGCAGAGCTGTTAGCATAACAGTAATGTTAAGATCGCAGAAAAAAGAAAATTAAGAAAGGAACAGCTAATCTACAGACCTTCGCATGATAAGGTTACTAAAGAGCTAGGAAAGCTATTACTTGAAAAAATATATATGAAGGTGTTCAAGTGTACTTGGAAGAATCTTCTCCAACTAATCCAACTGAGTATTCACTGTGGAAGGCTACAAGAAAGATAAAATAACTACAACCTTATACAGCACTAATAAAAATCGAAGATCGTAACTAGACAAAAAACAACCAAGAAAAAGCTATAAGTTTTACAGGACATTTTGAAAAGGTATTTAAACCGTTTACGTCGGAACTTACCGAAAAAGAGAAAAATATATCTTAAAATTCTTAGAAAAATTCTATCACATAAATTTACCTATTGAAAAATAAAAAGCGAAAAATACAAGGTAATTTTAAAACATTTTAATAATAAAAACCCAAGTTGTATTTTAATAACTAAGAAAATATTAAAAGGATTACTTGACAAACAGTTGAGGTTAATTATCATCGTACTTAATGCAGCATTGAGACTTGGAAAGTTTTAGACTACAGCGAAAAGCGATAGGAATAATTTTGATCCTAAAACCAAGTAAAAATTTAGAAGACGTTACCTCATTTGGGCCCATTAGTTTGTTGCCAATAATATAAAAGGTGTTCGAAAACTTGTCAAGATTTAAAACGTTATTGCACGTAAAGAAACTAACCCCAAAATATTAGTTTGATTTTAGAAAACACCATTCAATAATAAAACATGTTCATAAATCAATAAAAATAATTTATAAAAACTTTAAAGAAAAGAATAATTTTTTCAACAGTTTGCCATAAAAGACTCCTGTATAAAATAAAAAAGTCTCTATATGATATTTCAGGTGCTCAAATCGTATACCTATAAGTAATAAGTATTTCTTAATTAAATACCATTATGAATATGCCACACCTTATCCTATCAAATATGAGAAGAGTTCTAGGACCAACATTGAATCTGCTCTGCACATCCGATCTACTAATAATAAAAATTAACATTACAATGACATACAGAGATGAAAATGCAATTTGAAAGAAAAAAATGGTAGAAAGAAAAGAAGTACGGAAAATAAGTAGAGAGGGAAAGCTTTCAACTAAGCTATATTCAAAGCTTACTTGAAGACTAAACTTCCTCGTCGTCTTAAAATTCTACAAAAACCACCATGTCATCCTTATTGGACTACGACTAAAACGTCACTAAATATTATTTACTATCTTGAGCATCTTTCAAGAATCAGAGCTATTTTTGCATAGTAACTCTATATTTTGCATTAATTAAGCTTGCCCAATAGTCATTTTATTATTCTTGAGATTAATTTACTAAGATAATACATAACATGGGGATATCCGAAGAAAACCAATGCTCAAAAACGCAAATATTCCAAATTTTGCCAAAATCAATTACCCAATACCCAACAATTACTGACCAACACCACCGTACATAATCCATTCGATTACTCTATAAGTAACTCTGTTATTCAGACCGGTAAAATTTTCATTTTAGTGTTACCCTATATTTTGTACCCATTGAATACATTATATTCCAAATAGAATAATTATTTTACTCTACACAAAAACGTCACAAAAAAAGCAAGCAAGATGTAGGTAAAGTGCTACATATAGTGGTATTACTAAAATAAAACTTTCCAGAGCACTGGATAGAAAAAATGCAGGAAAATTGCACAAAGTAATCACTTTTTAGAAATCATATAAATATAAGCCACCCAGGCCCATGTATGAAATGGATAAATGAGCTTAAATTAATGGCAAGTCGAAATTGAATGCAGTCAGCGAAACATAACATATACGGAGACATTTATCTAAAAGAAAGAATAAAACACTATAAAGAAAAAGAAAAAGAAGAAGTTAAAACTGCTTTTGTATATAAATATTTAAGAGTAGAATAAAATTTATTCTAAATACACATAACTTCGTTTAAGTGTATTTTAAAGCAATAATAATTCGATTTAAATTTTTTAACTTTGCACAAGTGATAGAAGAATATGTATTTTACTAGAATTATAATAAAGCACATTGTAAAATCAATATCTTTCGTTTACCTCTAAATATTAGCAAATTCTTTTGCAATTTTGTCGTAAGAGGGTGGCATTCACAAGCAAGAAATGGAAACACTTCGTCTATAGAGACACATTAAATCTATTATGCAGCAATTTCTATCTTTTTTTGTTTCTTTTGGTAGTAATCAGAGAAACATTCAAAGTACAACGTTATGGTTAAAAGTGTTTACGGTTTTAAAATGTGGCTTTAACAAGTCATTTAGTATTTACATAATACCTGCCTATATATAGCATGGGTTTTCCGGGTTTGTCTTGGCGCTGGCGACAACCCCCTTTAACACTAAACAGAACTATTCGATACGACAAGCTTGCAGTGTATTTTCCGTATGATAGCATGAGATGCCTCTATAGTTTTATGCCAAAGCGTAGCGTGACATGCATCCACAGTAGAAATGATGCTGCTAACAATGTACTAAATGTATTTTTTGTGTATTTAACTTTATTGAAATAATTATTTTGGCCATTTATATTGATACTGTAATCAATTGTTTGTGCCATTGTTGCCATTGATTACGCCAATTTTCTTCCATCTTAGTCTTCTAAATGCTACAAATTTTATGACAATGAGTGCACTTGTTCACAAAACTTATCCAACTTTGCAAGTTTGCAAAATAATAACAAAGAGAAATAGTTATATAACAAAATTTTTAAAACGCAATTTTAGAAACTCAAATATAGGTATGAGATGTTTTGAGCACTGAAGCTCAGTTATCAGCAGCCTTGCTCGTGTCTTTGCAAACCAGCGTAGACGAGTTATAATCTGGCTAAAAACTCATAGTTATATGTGACGTAATATTAAGTTAGTTAAGTGTATGTTAATAAGCACAATAAATTTTTGGGGCTGCAATGCCTGTAAGTGCGCCCCAACGGAAAAAATAAAACTTTTTACTGACTTGTTCTGCCCGCATCGTTTTTATTTTATGTCTAGTAAAGTAGAGGTGCACACGCACCTGAAATAGTTTCTACAGAAATACTTTTGCGTAAATATTTTTTACACCGGCTGATAAATTTTATTTTACATAAAGTATCAGTTATTTTAAGATCAAGATTTATGCACTCGGAATATTTTAATTTCATAGGGCATAAACATAATGTATAAGCAGATAAATCACAGGTAACATAAAATATTTTACTTTATTTTTAAAGTTGTTATAGTGGCACAAATTAAATTGTTTGAAATTTACACAAAAATATTTACAAAATTGAGTTATTTTAAACTAAATAATTTATAACTGATGTTATCCACCTTATCTTGGATTTTTGCATAATGTTCTTTTTACCTATATTCATCTGTCATTATGGCTTTAAATTATCATCCACTATGTAATGTTTCTAATTACGTATTCATTTGATAAAATCATTACTCTTCTTTATTATTATCGGGTATCACTATTTAGTAATAGTGAATAGAGTGAACACATCAATTAGCATTAGATACTTATATCTCAGTGACATTTTAGTACACTATTTTAGTTGAGAGCGTACAGGTCGCTTACATTATCAGATACCCTTACGGCTATTATTACACTACACACCATAATTTTCAAAGTTTCTTATAGTTAGATTAGGGTAACCGTGGTTGTAGGAATATTATTTAATTACATTGTCTGCCCCAAACGTTCTCATGTTAGATAATTTTGCGTTCCTGTCTAGGATCGTGTTTTGCACGCAGCAGAAAACGCTTGAAATTTTTTGATTTTATTTTAGCAACTGCTGCAAGATACCTGTGCATATTGATGTTTTGTTATATTCCTCATAGAACAGCTTGTTTTCACTCTTTGGGATAATGATTACATAAAGATGCTTAGCTTTGCTACTAAGTACAAAGAAGTATATTTAGATGTAAATTTTCTCTGCTTTTTCAACGGTTATACCACTCACTGAAAACTAACATGGTGCACTATGTAGTTGGTTCTCGAGTTGTTAAGCCATAGTCGGAGTACGGAAACTCCTCACGTTTTGTCGGTGGACATCTTCAGAATAAAATTTACTAAAAATTTTTAAACGATTTTCTTCTGAGTAACTAAAAAATTTTAGAATTTTTTCTTCCGAAGATATCCGTCGCAGTTGTAGACGAAATGTCGAGTTTCCGTGACTTTTCTTGACTGGCATTTTCATAACGTAGCTGTTGAAAAATTAAACGACATTAACCTTTACGATTATCTTGGAAATTACCAGTATTATGTAAGATTTTATTTTTAATCAGAACAGAGCTGCACACTAGAACTATATTGAACCTTAAGTAATTACTTTAAATTTAATTTTGTACTTCTTAAATATATTGGTAAATAATTGACCTCCTTACAAAGCTATAGAAAGCTTAAGACGTAAAAACCCCACCTACAAGTCCTATTGGTACAAGACAAGCATCTGTAAGGATAACTAACGTAAGTAGCAACTAAGTGATGCAGAAATAATCATAATGAATTAACAATAATTGATGTCCTCAGAATGAAAAGCCGTCGCAGAAGAAAGAAAATCCAATAATCTCAATCTAGAAAACAATATGTACATATTAATACTGACAGCAGCAATAATAACAACTACAACTACACGCATAAGAACAGCACGGAAATGACATGAGATATAGAATTACAGAGCAACAGAACTAGAATTGCCCAAACAGGAGATCGCATTAAAATGCATATGCAAGGATATGAGAATTTTACACAGAAATGCTTTAAATATTTAAGAATCCCTCAAGAAAAAGAAATCTCAAATAAATATGAATAATACAAACAGAACACACTTGGAATTGTAAAAAAAAAGTTTAAATACGGGAAGAATATATTGTAAAACTATTTAACCCTGAAGCTAGAAATCCACTGGTAGAATTCTATCAACAGAAGACTATTTATTTTTAAAACAAAAGTCTAAGCAGCCACTAGTTGATTAAGAAAATAGAACTTACAATTAATAAACAAAAAACGAAACCAATCGTGTTTAGTAGACAATTACACCCACTAAATCCAAGTATAAGCTAAAACAGAATATTACATACATAACTTCAATAGTTCCATATACTTAGGAAGAGAAATTGTCAATACATAAAAGCATCCAAAAAAAAACGCCATTTAGAAATTGTAATAGTGCGGTTTTTAAAATGCTTAGAGTTTTTTGTATTATTAAAATATACCAGATTGTAGGTTCTCATATATTACATCTAGTCTTCATTATTATTTTTTTATGAGATATGGACAATAAAGAACTGATATAAAATGATTTTAAAGTTTGGGAGTGTGGTGATACATAACAAAGACTATAAGGCTATTAGGGAAGATCGAAGAACGGAGAAGTATAGAAAGGAAAAGAAAATTATGGTTGAGAAAAAGAAAACGGACGAAAAAATGCAAGGACATTGTTTGGTGCAGCTCAAGACAAAGAACAATTTACCATAAGCTCGAACGAGACGGCACTTAGCAGGAAGAGAAGGAAATAGAAAATTACTTAGGGTGCAATTCTCAATTCTAAGCCTTGACAACAATGTGTTTTTAAATTATTTGCTCGAGTCCTAACTAAATTTAAATTAAATTTTGTCTAAGACGTACAAAAAAATTGTGTCAAAAAAAATTTTAAAAAATTGTGAGCTCTCCAACAGCACATGATAATAGGTGCTGAAGCTTAATGCAATTTTAAAAAATGTAAACAGTAACTAAGAACATCATAATGTTGATAATAGATAAAAATTAATACATTAATAAAACTAAAAAACAAAAAGTTGTAACGAAATCAAAAACTGCATAGATGATTGTAAAGCGATTTTGTGCAAAATATAATCAACTTCAAGTTATGGCCAATAAAAATTATATTTCTATCAATTCACAGAGTAAAGTAATATTTAACCCCTCCATGTTTGATGCTTATTCTAATTTTTAATTTTAGTTAATTGATTTTAGTGTCCAAAAGTTTGAAGGGCCTAATAATAGGGAATTTTACAACGGGGTAATTTGAGCAGGGTGATGGTAAAAATTACCATTTAAATAACGTTTAGTATGGGTAAATTTCTAGTAGACAGTGCTGCAAAAACTGTTGTTGAAAAGATTATTTATTATGAGGGTGTCCTAGAAAGGGGAGGGGTTGTTTTATTCAATTACCATTGTAAAATTGATTTTGGTGGCGAGAAAAGAATTGTGTAAGCGTATTGTGTATATAGGGGTAAATAACAAAATGTCGTCAGCGTACCTTATCTAATAGGTAGACTTCAAGAGAAAGGAAACAAGAGCAGCTCAGCCATCAAAAGGTTTAATATGACAGGCAAAAGTGGGTAACCCACAGGGGCACCAGTGGTTTGGCGATAAAATATTATCAACTTTTATTTTTTATCTCTTGTACTCTTAAAAAATTTAGACTATCTCTACTCAGACAATTTATTATATGATCTTTTTTGTAGTTTCAGATCCATATTCATCTTATCACTTGCGGGTTTCTTTACTAGAATAATATATAATAAAGAATATATATGAAAAGAAAATCAAAACCTAAAAACATAAGTTTTCAAACTGTAAAAGACACTTTCGTTAATCCTGAATATCACTATTCATAATCTCTTCGATTATCCTTTAAATGCCTGTTCAAACTCTTAAAAAAGGTATTGATTTTGCTGTTATTCTAAATCACACCACCAAACATATCATTCCCCAGATAGAAATTTCTGCCTGCAAAAAACTTGTTCGTATCAACCGCTACGTACATGCTAAATACCACCATCGCCCTGCTTGTCTCCACTTTGTTATAAAATCCCTTATTAACAGATCCCTCTAACTTTTCGACAGTAAAAACTAACAAACTAAAACTAAATATGCTACCTAAACCATTATACAAAACAAATATTCCTAAAAATGTTTGACACTTATCATCAAGAATATTAACAAAAACACAAATTCCAAAACAGAGGAACTTCCCGACCAAGTAACAGCATTCTTACCCTACATTATATATTACAATTCCCTTCCTTTCCTAGATACTCTCATAACAAGAAATCCTTTTAATGACAGCTTTTATTACACTGTTTATAGAAAACCCACTCACACTAACCGCTACCTAAATGCCAAATCCCATCACCACCCTGCCCAAATACATTCGGTTACAAAATCCCTCATAACCAGATCCATCAGACTTTCCGATGCGAAAAATCGCCAAACAGAAATTAAATCCCTTACCACCACCCTACTGCAAAATGGATAGTCCAACAAATCCTTAAATAATATAATCAAAAATATAAATAAAAACACTAACTCTCAATCCCAAAACCCTCCTGACCAACAAAAAGCATTCCTACCTTACATCAGAGGCATCACCTATAGAATAAGCCGCATACTAATGCGGCAAAACATCCGCACGGTCTTTGTGACAAATAACCAAATATCTGGGCTTATTCGCTCAGCAAAGGATCACTGCCCCAATGAATCCCAAGGACTATATGAAATACCTTGTGGAGACTGCCAAAGGACCGATATAGGTCAAACAAATCGGCAAATATCCAGCCGAATATATGAGCATTCTCTGGCCGTACGGAAAGGCGATAATGGTTCAGCACTTGCCAAACACAACAAAAAAGCAGGCCACAAAATTAACTTCTCTGGGGCTAAAACCATTGCCCCATTTCACCAGCAGAATAATACGTGAGGCAATTGAAATAGAAAAACGCCCACAGTGTCCCGTCCTACGGAAATCCCTTATTACCCCACACCGCCAATTACGCAATAGTCCTATAAACTTTCCCCAACCCAACGCATCTCTCGCCAAACAAACTTTCACTTCCAGCCCTATAAAAGACCAAGCAAGTCACACGAAAGGTCAGTCTTATTCAAAGACTTATAGCTCTCCTTGGGAAGTAGGCAGATTGAGACCCCGAGTGAAGAGCTAAACTCTTGAAAATGGCATCAAAGCCGATGCCAAAACGTCGAGAATTTTCTAAAAATAGACACGGTTCATCCGTGAACTAATTTGTTTAAATATATTATATATATATATATATATATATATATATATATATATATATATATATATATATATATATATATATATTATATAAAATAAAACACATTAAACAATAAAATGTTAAGTCAGTTAAAGACAATTAAAATAAAAGTTTTAAAACTAATAGGTCAAACAGATGTCATCCCTACAGTTTTGAAATTCTTGTAGAGTGTATGATATTTTTCTAAAATTTTATTTACTTACTCATTATTATTCATCAAAAGATGGAAAGTTCTAAAGTAAATTTTTTACATTCGCTATTTTTATGTAGCTTTTCATATGCTTGCAGAAGCTTTTAGTGATGAAGCTCCATCGTATCAAAAGAGGTCTACAATAGTTAACAAACGTCAAAAAGTGATTATTTTGCATGATAATGCTCGGCCTCGTGTTATTATAAAAGTAAAAAGTACTGCTAGAACTCCAATAAAAAATTCTTCTGCTGTTCTCCTGTCTTAGCCCTAGCAGATTGTGACCCTTATGATAAATGCAGCACGAATTAGTAGATAAACACTTCCGTAATTTCAAATAAGTGCATAAATGCATCAACAAATGGATTTTCTCAAAAAACTATTTGTTTTTTCGGCACCGGCAACTCTTCGAAAGTTGGCTCATATCTAATGATTGAAAATATTTTGAAGGATCTATTATTTTATTTTTTCTGTTACATAAAAATCTTTAGAAGCAAAAACTTTGAACAGAAGTATTCGAAATATCAAGCTGCATATACGAATACTCTTTAGTTGTACAGAAAGGTGACAGTTCTTCAAAACTTGCAAAACAATAAAGAAACCGATCATAAAATTATTTTTTTTAAATCAAAAACAGACGCTCATCTGTGAGACAATTGAAATAAAGAAACAGCCTCTATGCCTCAATATTAAAAATTATGGTCAACGTTTCCCCATTATTTGGAAACCGTTAATTATCTCAGGTAAAAAAGGAAACGAGGACGGAAAAAATAAAACCAGAAAACACAATAAATACAAAAAATAAAATAAAGAAAAACAATAAAGACTTGGAAAATTATTACATGGAATGTACAAAGAATGTAACTTAAATATTCTGACAGAATAAGAAACTAAGATAAAAGAACAAGAAGGAAAAATATTATATCACGGTTATAGATAGATATACAATGGTGTTGCATAGGAGTAACGAGCGACAGCATATACTTACAGTAGAAAAAAACACAAAAAGACAAATTGCAACAATACTGACATACGAAGATAACACAGTCGAAAAACAACAATTTTTGAGACCAGGTAAACGTAGTAATAGAAAATAGTGATGAAAATATCAATGTTAATGGATACATAAATAGTATTGTGAAAAGAGAAGATACTGGGGTACTAGGTAAGCCCGGAGAAGAAAATAGAAATAATAACGAAACATTGTTAATCTTCTAAATGACCTAATAATAGCTAGCACTTTTTATCAATATAAACAGATACTTAAGAACACAGCACGACAGAAATTACCTAGATAAATAAATAATAGACTATATATAAATTAAAAGAGAGAGAAGAAACAAACTATGGTACGTGAGAGTTATGCGTAGTTCCGAAATTTACACCGCCCACTATATGCTAGTAACAAAGATAAAAAAGGGAAAATGCAAGACAAAGATTGGAAACTAACGATAAAAATACTGAAGATAAAACAACAAAGTTTTACAAATTAAAAGAGAAAACTACAAAATAAACAGTAAAGAAAAAAATGAGAACACGGAGGAGTTATGGAATTTATTTAAGAACATAATTATCGATACAGCAAGAGAAGTATACCGTACACATAAAGAAAAATTAAAATAAAGAAGAAGAGGTGGAAAGAATATCTACATAACAGATAACAGGAACCATTTATGAGATCTACAAAAAACACAAAACAGTGAACAATATAGTAAAAGAAAGCAAGAACAACATCTGGGTAAAGTGTGGAGAAAAAATGGAGCGTAGCAGTAAACACAATCAGAACTTAGTTTACAAAATACTACAAAATATTAGAAAATAAATATTATGTCATAACATGTCCATCAAGAATAAAGGAAGAATAATAATAGACAAGAAGCAAATAGAACAACATTTGCCAAAACTACTGGAAGAAATATTAGACGGAAATGAGAAGCACAATAAAATACAGACACTATACGAAAATGGAGAAGAGGAAGAAGTACAACCGATAGCATATGAAGAAATAACAGAAGTTACCAAAACGCTTAAAAATAGAAAGACATCAGGACATAATAAACTAACTGCGTAAATGCCAAATAATATGGGACAAGACAGAAAACTTTTTACAAAAATTTGTACCAAAGCTTGAGAGAAAGAAAGAGTGCCGGAGAACTGCCAAATAAGTGTAATAGTGTCAGTACACAAAAAGGCGACATAAAAGAATGCAGAAGTTACAGAGGCATAACTTTATTAAGTACAGCTCTGAAAACATAAAAATGAATACTAGGGAAAATACTAAAAAACACCCAAAAACAACTTTAGAGCAAGCCCAAAGCACAGAGAGGGAAAAGTGTACAAAATTATTACAATACAGGAAATATAGGAGATTCTGAGCAGGAAGCTAAAAGTTTAATTTGTATTTAGAGACCTAGAGAAAGCCTTTGACCGAGTTATAAAAAGAAAAGTGTAGGAGAGTATGAAAAAAGAAAAAAGTAAATAAACAACTCATAAAAGCAATAAAAAGTGTATACAAAAGAAATAAAAACTACATCGTTTTCAAAAGTAAAAAGTCAACAGTTTTCCAAAAAAATGAACTCGGACAGGTAGGAGTGTTGAGCTCTGTACTGTTTGATAGATTTATGAACAAGATTATGAAAGAATGCTTGAAAAAGTTAACCATAGTTTATTATCAACTCTAACCTGTATAAATATCAGAATGTGTCTTTGCAGGCGATATTGTAATTATGGCTAGTAGTAAAACAAGTTTGCAAAATAATCTAAATATCTGGATCGAAACGTTAAAAAAATATGGAATAAAAAGTAATACAGAAAAGACCTAAGTAATGATTAAAGAATAAATATTGAACAAGTAACAAAATTCACCATTCAACCATAGACGGCAAGTAGAACCAAAACATATCATGTTGAGACAAAATTTTATAATAAAGAAACGTATAATACAAAAGAAAAAAATAACGATCTTTAAAACGGTATATAGACCAATACTAACTAATCACACGTTATCCGTTACACAACTCGTCCAAACAAACAAGCTTTCCCCAACCCAGTGCATTTTCTTCCAAAATAAGTTCTCACCAAAGATTCACTTCTATTACAATAAATGGCAAAGTAGAGCACACAAAATGCCAGTTTCTTATCAATCATAGTTCTCGTTGGAGAGTAGCCACATTAAGATCCCGATAATGGCATCAAGATGGATGCCAAAACGTCGAGAATCTTGCAAACATTGAAGCGTTTTAGCCAATGTACCAAGTTGTTCTATAAAGTCTACTTGAAAAAAAATATTTTAGAATTAAAACGAAATACATAAAAGATTTATAAACTCACAAAACACTGCCATGTTCTAATAGAATAAGGTATTTAATCACTATTGTTATCCAGTATCTTATGGAACAATTTAACAAATTGGCGCATAGTGATATTTCCTGATCCGATGAGATAATTTCGACAATTAATCTAATCGATTTATTTTAATTCTTTTTTTCTAAGTGACACCTAGCCGGATGCAATGTCTGGTATTATCTTTTTGTAACAACCACTTTTGTTATAGGCTCTACACTATTTTCACGTAGACTGTAGCCAACACTTCTCATATATTTTAATCATATCTTATACATCTCTTATAATCATCTCTTTTAATGTCTGTTAGGAGGTGTAATACACTAAATCCCTATTTTCTGAAACACTAGTAAACCTATAGCTTAAGAGAAAGTTTAATTTCTCTTTCCATAAACATATCAGAACTGTTTCAAAGAAAAGCAAGTCGAAAATGATATTTTATCAGCAATTACGAGAGTGTTTCAGTTTATCTGTTAATATTCTTAAGGCTCAGTAAGTCATTTATCCAGGTTTCATAATTGCATCTTTCCACGTTATGTAGTGTTTTCAAATGTTGTTTAACTATAAACTTTATTTAAAACTCTTTTTGGCACGTCATAGGCGAGCCTAATGAAGTGTTAAGTTTATTTTTTCAAGTAATCGGACTATTTCCTTATAGTCTTTTGCTAAAGCTGTTTGTCTTTTCCCCAATCAAAGCTTGCAATGCAATACTTGTTTATGAATCTTTGAGGTGGTCATAATGCCACGCCGTTTCAAAACTCTTTGCTAAAACATCACTTGCTTTGACTACTGTTGAGCTAGTTAATTACAATTTGCAAGCTCTATGGATGTATTTATGTGTCCATTATCCCATCCGTTTAAAATATCTACGGAATGTCTTTGTATATCTAGCTATAAATAGATTAGTACGTAGAAATAAATATCAGAGGTTTCAAATTTTCTTAATTAGTTTTGTTTGACAAATAAAAAATTTGCTACTCGAATTATTGTAACTTAGTTGTCGTATTATCGTATAAATCATTATATCAAATCTAATAATAGTAAAAAAAGACAAAATAGAAAAAAGCTAGCAATATCATGAAAGAAACTAAAAATTTTATTTAATTACAAAATAATCTTAAGTAATCATAAGCTATCTGCATTAGGTACCTACTTTAGAATGCACCCTTTTCCCAAAATAGTCGACACGTCCTTAGTTATTTCCACAACTTAATTACGCACTCCCTTAATGAAAATTTAGTTTAGGCTCAGAATTGGTCCACTTTAGTGGAAAATTACTTAGTTGAACAAACACCTCGCGCAGCCTCGTGTAGTAGCTGATGAGTTACTTCCCTTCATATCCTTTTAACAAAGGCCAGGCCGGCTACCTTTTTGAATACGTCATCTCCCTACAAACGCATATACGGCTTGTTTCTTTTGATGTTGCTCAGAAGATTATCAGAGAGTCTGCAGTATCCTCGGTAAGAATTTACTTCAGAAGCTAGCAACCGAGGAAGAGGCAGAACCATGTATTTACATCGCTTTATGATTCTTCAATGTTCAAGCTCGAAAAAGTACAATTAAAAAATTTGCGACAAATTAGAATAAAATTCTAATTTCCATACTTGGAACGCCATTTTTCTCTTTTATAAAAACAAGTTTTGCGCCGTATTCTCTTTTTATGTTAATCGAAGCAAATTTGTATTCCGATTCTCATTTTCGAGCAAAGCGACTGTTTGCGTTTAATTTTTCTGTATTCCATTACAGCGGATCTTGCAAATTTGATGCCGCGACAATCCGAAATTTAAATGCTGGCCGCGTATGTGCTAAAGCAAGTATGTTAGAAAGGTTTGCCTTCCCGCAAATTATGCCAAGAGAAGAGAGTGTCTCCCTAGCGAAGGCTCTCCAATTACCTTTGAAAATGCAAGGGAAACCTCATTTTACTGAGCTTAATTTAGCGCGCACTCGCCCCATAATTGCTTACACCGAGGAGCTGCATTTAAAGTGCACAGCCGACGCGAAATAATAGCAGTGCGACATTGTGTTTGATTTCGTGCTAGCAATAACAATAGTGGGGCCAGCATTGTCTTGCAGTAACGGACAATTGCACTTTATTGCCGTGCACGTAAATAAAACGCGCGAAGCGTGTGTTTGTAGACCGGTTCCAGTTTTTTCAGTAGCTCTACGTTCCACAAAAATTTACATTGAACTGGATCTTTTAAATTTCCTATTCAATAATAAAAATTGAATTAGCAAATTTCAAATTAAGTTTATTTAAGTCAAATTTTATATTATATTAGATATTTAAGTTAAAAACCAGTCTTATTTTTAATTTATTTTTTGACTAATAAATTTTTTATGTTAGAAGACTAGAAAATGTATATCTCTTCATTTATGTACATTACCGTGAAAAATAAATATTACTTTGAAACTGATAAAAATAAAAATAAAAATACTTTTAAAGCGCCACTGTGCAGTTAATATTATTTCTTACTGTCAATAAATTGATGAAAACGGCAGACGGACAAAATTGACTAGTATTCACACTAAACCAAAAACCAACTATCAACTGAAAGTATGCCATCAAAACTGATCTGTTGTTAAGGTTAGTTTTCTTAAACACATATTTAGGTGATGCCTTAACTGTAGTGGACGTTAACTGCTTACAATATGGTAAAATTAAAACAAAAAATGAACAAAAAAGAAGGATCATCTTATATTACTAGTATTTAAAAGCTTTCGCTTTCTCGCAAGTAGCTTCAACAGATGTAAATGCGAAAGTAACAAAAACTAAAAAAATATAATGCATATAAAGAAATAATAAACAAAACAGCAGACGGCATAAGACAACTAAAAAGAAGTTACTAAAAAGTTGATTCGAGTTTTGTAGCGCCGCGCTATCGACCCAGCTACATACCTGTGAATAAATAGCGCTAGCAAACAACAAAAATGGAAATGGAGCAACAAACAAGTATCGCCTACGGACAACCTAATAATTCGAACATCAACTACACACAGGGTGCTCCAATGCAACTTCCACTTCCCACCAACCTTCAATTCGTAAGCCAACCGCTATCAACAAGTAACAATTTTAACTTACCACAAAATCAGTATCCTCCCACCAATCTCTACAACAATTTGATGGCAACTACCTCACAATCTTTACTAACAACGATAGAATTCTCTATCGAATGATGTCTACTAGTGACGAAGAAACTCAAGAAGTCGTAAACGATAATTCAACCAACACTAACAAATGGCAAACCGTTAAACGTCTTAAACGTAGAATACTATCCCAACCTATCAAAAAAACTAAGCAAATACCTTTAACAAATAGATATAACCAGTTAAATGAAGAAGAAGAGGGAAGCACCCTTACCAGACAAGTAAACAATGCAACCATAAACCTCCTCCGATATTTGTGTACGGAGTTACACACTACAGTGACATGATCAAAAATTTAAATACAGTTGCGGAAACTGAACAATTTAATACAAAAACTCTAACAGATAACACCATAAAAATAAACTGTCATACTCCGGAAACCTACAGGAAACTAATTCACCACATGAAAGATGCCAACATTGTTTACCATACGTACCAGCCAAAAGAGGACCGTGCCTTCAGAGTGGTTAACAAAAACCTACACTTTACAAACGACATAAACGAAATTAAGCAAGAGCTAGCCAATCAGGGACACCAAGTCAGGAATATTATAAATGGAAGAAGCAGAGTGTCTAGAGAACCATTAAACCTGTTCTTTGTAGACCTCGAGCCAACGGATAACAATAAAGAAATATATAACCTACGAGGTATTCAGAATAGAATAGTACAAGTCGAGCCACCCAGAAAAACCAAGGGCTTTACTTAGTGTACACGTTGTCAGCAATATGGTCACACTAAAACATATTCTAACAGACCTTACTTCTGTGTGAAATGTGGGGCAGCCCATAATTCCACAAGTTGTACAAAACCAAACAACACCCCTGCCACATGTGCACTATGCAGTGGTCCCTATCCTGCCAACTACAGAGCAGCTAATCCACTTGCAAACAGTTTGGATGACGACGTTGTTTTCCGCAAACCGCATGCGTTGCAAGTCTGATTTGAGCCTTCCAAAGAGGATGTGCTAAAAGGTTCCATTTTACTTTCCGAAGAATTTCCACTATTGTTTTGGCCGTATTTATTGTCTTGAAGAAAGGCTACTCACTTTCCACCTGTCTTCCGCTTGGATTTGACCTTTTACTTTACGTGTTTTGCCAGGAGATCTAAGTAATAAGCTGCATTAACTGTTTTGGCATCCATCAAAAAGTTTACATGGATAATCTCCTGCCAGTTCCAGAAAAACGTTAACATCATTTTTCCTGCCGAACAGCTTCTCCGCTCTGTTTTGGGTTTTGAAGAACTGGTATGCTGCTACTGCTACTTGATAACTGCTGGAACTCAGGAATGAAGTAGTGCATCCACCTTTTATCAGTGGTCACTATAAACTTCAAAAATGCATTACGTTCGTCTGAAAACTGCTGTGGGAGACGACTGGCAGCTTGCATGTACACCATTTTGCTCACGTTCGTCAAAGTGCGTGGTACCCACCGTGCAATAGTGCAGGTGGTTTTTCACAACGTTTTCTACACTACCAACACTGATGGACAGCATTTGTCCAAATGTCTTGATAGTGCTGCGCCTATTCTTATCAATAAGTGCGTCTATAACGATCAATGTTTGGCTCGGTGACGGATGTTTGCGACCAACGATCATGCGATTAATTCTACACACGCTCTCTGTCCTCTCTAAAGCACTTACCCTAAGCAAAAACACGGATTTGTGAGGGCACTCTTTCCCATACTGTTGTTGGAGTCTGTGGTGAATTTCGGCGGACCGGGCGTTTTCTCTAACGAAGAATTTGATCACAATGCGTTGTTCCATGCTCCGCAGTACATTCTGTTCTCTTATCACTCTAGCGACTTCTAAACAGAACTGAACAGGTTCTCACTCTCAAGGTTAGAAAACAGCTTATTTACACATAAATCACTCCCGGTCATATTTGAACTAAATCGTATTAATGGGTTAAAGCAAAGATGGCCTACAACGGCTACTACATAGACTCACCACAATATCAAGAACTTTCAAAATGCTGATCCACCAAAAAAACACAGTCAATGATCATAGCAAAGCATGCAAATTTATATCACCTGAAAGATTAGCAAAATGACTAAAAAAACGAATAACAAACAACCAGGAAAACCACCAAAAAGGTAGAGAAAAAGGGGGAGAAGAGGGCGAGGAGAGGGAGAGAGAGCTGGACATCCACATTATAGGTGAATAATGATAGGGCACTGTCCTAACTTCAGAAAAAGGAGAAGAAGAAGAAAATGTAAATTCAAATGGCTGTTTCCTCTATTTTTTTATTTTTGATGTCTATCACCAATATTCATAGCTAGTTTGCATTTGTAACAATAACAATACTTTTACTGAGCCTAATTGTCTTAATTTCAGCCAAATGAGCGTTATTTGCAGGAAGTGCTGCTTTATAAGTTCGATATAAGAAAACTGCTAAATTTTATCAAATAATTGCACAAGCTTATATTGAACGTGCTCTATGAGAAATAGCATGCAAAGAATAGTTTTGACACCTCAATTGTGGTGATTTTAACAAAAAAAATAAAAAATGTTGAGGGCGAAAAACTGCGAAGGAGAAGGTGAAAGTCTGGGAAAGGTCGACAGAAATGAAAACTAATAATATAGTTTGATAGTGATAAGCGATCCGCACAAGTCTGAATGTTTTTACGATTTTATTATTAAAGTTATTTAAGAAAAACTGAATTTCTTATATATTGGGTCTATGGGAGACCAACACTTTTTCGAAATTTTAGTTAGGATTGACGCCTAAATAAAAAGTTTGGTTCAAAGTAGTAATGAATAAAGGTATAATTGAAGTTAATTTTTCATTAAGTGTTGATGCCACTCGGATACTTGTGTCGGTGTAAGACAGGAATCAGGGCCATTGGCATGTGTTCGCATGTGACAGCGGTTCTATGGTTTCTCGACTATGCGCGCCATAAGGGCCAATCAGAACAGTAGGACAAAGTCATACGGACATCTTCCGAAAAAGTATTGGTCTCCCATAGACTGTATCACGATAAATTTGCCCATCGTTACTAAGTCTATTAACCCTACACCAGCCATAATCAATAAATATCTAAAATGTTTTCTGGACATGGCAATACCAAATGTAGTGCTCACAAAACTAACCAAGCTGATACAGAAAAAAGTTTGAAGTAAAAATTGATCTTGTTATTTCTGAAACGAAAATCAAAAGAGCAGGAACCCACATATTGTCATGTTAAGAAAATACTACAATCTTCCAGTAAGCCACATTCCTCATTTGTTTGCACTAATTAAATTACTCTTCCATTTTTCTAAGCTGGCTTTAAAGAAATCCTTTTCTTGTTTTTTTCGCATCTTAGCTGTACTTTGCCTTAGGGTAGCCCAGATTAAATTAGGTAATAGCTTGATAAGCTGTTATTTACGTTAATATTGCATGATCTCCAGTAAAATAAGATTTTAACGCAAGTACAGCCGATATAAGACGCCAGACCTTATCCAATCCTTGTATAATATGCAAAAATACAGTTGCACACATATTTTATTTCAAAATGCTTTTATGATTTGGAAAATAATCCAGTAGTCCTAATTCATAATTGAATAATGTTTTTGAAACCCAAATCGGTGGGGTGGAATTATTTGGTCGAAGTCTGTTGCTTTTTGGGTAGTAGATTTTCATTAGAGGTAGGAGACATTGGTCCAGAGGATGTAGATTTATTCGGGGGTTTTCCAAGATTAGCAATCATAACTATTTGGTCTTATCTCCATTGTACGGGTAATAGCAGTTAATAGTAGAGAGTAGAATTATAATTTATCTTGGCAGCTTTTTATTAACTTTCCTACTATAAAGTTATATGCAGTATTGGCAAACTTAATTTGTTATTGGATTTCAACTGAAGAGAAAGTTTTGATATCATCATAGGCGTTATTTGCTAGATATTCTATTCCTGATATAGTTCAGCTATTGTCAGATTTTCTAATTGGTACTATTGCGTGTAATAGTCTTATACATTTTTATTCCCTCCATACCAAATGTTTATTAGAAAAATGTTTTTTTAAAGTAGTGTCCAAGGTTTCATTTTGTGCTTTTACGATTGAAGGGCATGCAATATGTTTGTTCCTAAAAGTTGCATGGATAAATATATGATGTTTTGCTACCATTCTCCATTTCTTAAATCAGTCTTGTAACAAGTTGGGGGTGTCATCGACAAAGGTAAAGATGGTAGTCTTTTCCGTAACTAGGGTATCGGGTGTCATATTGGGTATGAGAGTGGTCGCAATATACTCTCCTAGGAGACTCCAAAAACAATATTGTGATTTTTTCTTAAAACATTTGTCTAGTAAGTAGATTTTAGTAGCATACAAAGCTGGCTTTACAAGTAAGTTTAATTTGAGTTAACAACAGACCATTACGTGCTATACTTTCTCAAAGACCTGTTGCATACTTAAAAACACTGCCACGCACACGCTTCTTGTTTCTATGCTTTCCATTATTTTATTGACATTTTGTTGTGCGTGTAGAATGATTGAACAATTTTCCCTAAAGCCAAACTGGTGTGATGGAATGATCTGATATAGGTTAACAATATCTTTTATTCTTTTCAGTAGTAACTTTTTGAAAATTTTTGACATAATAGGCAATAAGCTTATTGGTTTGTACCAGTATAATTGCGTTGATGCTTTGCCAGGTTTAATAATTATAATAGTTTGTATGTACCTCCGCTATAAGGGAAAATAGCACAATCTTAGTATACTATTATATTATAGATAATAATTAGACTTTTTTGGAAAGGTGATTTAGTGTGATCAAATCGTAGACAGGAACTTTACAACTATCTGATTATCTTTTTTTTTCTTAGTTCAGCTAGTGACAAGGCTTTGGTAATGATAATTGACACGGTGCGTTGATGAAGGTTCTAACTTAATTGTTATCATAGTTGGCATGAGGCTGAGGGATTGTGAATATTTGCTTGAGGTGTTCAGCAAAAATTCCTGCTTTTTCCTTATCGGATCTGATCCAACTCCCATCTGTTCTTCTGATTGGTGGATTGATGTGTTTTCATATTGTGTGATCTTCGCCGTAATATAACGCCTAGATGTTTCTATTCTTCCTTCAGTGCTTTCTATAACTGATGCAAGAGTTTGTTGTAGTTAGTTTTGTCTTGCCTGCTTCTTGCTCTTTGCTATCTACTTTTTGACCTACGTTTTTCAGATACTAATTGTCGTATATGTTAGTTGGCCCATTTCGGATTGTAGACGTATCTTACCAGACTGCATCTTGTATTAGTTTGGTCAGGTGCTAGGTCCCTTTATCGTATCTTTTATTCTAATGCAAAAGTTGATATTTTCTCCCGAATAGGATTGGAACAGATTTCAACTATTGTGCTTAACGCAAAAGCTTGCAGTGTTGTCCTTACTAATAACTAGTAGTACTGATTGTTATACTTACTGGTGACTGATTAAAGGATATATTTTTATTTGATTCCACTTTTACGTATGCAATAAAAGATAATTCCAATAGAATCCAGTAGAGCGGTTATCTTATCGGCAGGCCAGTATGTTGGACCAATGTTGTTAGGTGACTAAAATAATGCATTTGTATTGTACGCAATAATTTTTTTCCTTTTGGACTAATTTGTCTAGATCCGTATACTATGTACTTCGCATTCTTGTCAGCGTCTCCGCTAGCAATAAATTTTTTACCTGGAGTTCGAAAGAAGTTTTATATTTTTCTGCGGCTATGGAATTTGTTGGATGGCAGTAAATTGGGCAAACGCTAGTGAATGCAGACGAATTTTTAATTTAAGCTCGCATTTTGGTTAAAATATAACTAAAGTTATTATTTTAAATTGCTTTTATCTGGTTGTGCCCTATGGTTTGGTCCTAAAACTCGTTTGGTATCTCCAATCTCTTCCAGCGCTAAATTTGGTGCCAAGTGTGTGGAAACTTCATGCTCTGCAGTAGTTTGTATGTTTAGTTGGTAAATAAACTGCTACATTTAAATTTTTATGCAAATATACACAATGCTCCTCTATAGCCCGTATTACCCGGATGCTTACCCCGATATGTTGTATATATTTTTATTATACTTCTTGATATTACATCCGCTTCTGATATTAGTAATAAGCGTATTTTTGTTATAAATGTTAGAGATTCAGGAACGTAGTTGGTGATTCTGTTGACGTTCCATAGCGCAATTAGTGTTGATGAAGCCATTTATGATAAGTTTAATATTATACTCTTTTGATTTATAAGTTGCGTAAACACATTTTTAAATTGACTCAAAAAGGCAGATGATTGATCGTTGATGTTGACTTGTGGGCTAGTGATTGAATTGTCGTTTTTTCTCTTTGCAATTGCTTGCGCAAATGTTCTTGCATTTTAAGGGTAGCTATTTTTAGTAATACTGTAAACGTAATTTTAGTGGGTCTAAATGTGTAAATCAGGATAATAGTTTACAATTTCAATTGTTTTTTGAGTATTTTTTTGGTACAATTCTGGAAGATGTATTATTTTGGAAGGTTTTTATTAATCTTGTAGCCTTTATAATTAGTATTGGGTAAAAGTTTTCTTTTATTTTTTTTGCAAAACATGATGTTATAACTTCATTCGCATTTGACACAAGCAAATGGCTTAGTACAACAACTTTTACCGTGTACATAATCTAGACAGCCAGTGCACTGAAGCTTGCTTTGAGACTTTTTACTTGATATATAAGCTTGATGTTCTCTTTTATTTTGTTTTTATTAAATCTGTAACAAACCTTTATGATATTACTAACTTTATGACCTAATTTAATCAATTATTTTTTAATATTATGTGTTGGAATAATATAATAAATATTTCGGATAAAAACTCTTTAATCTCGATCTTCTTTAAATTGGTACGTACAGTGTACTATGCACTGCAAGTGTGTATGTTTGCTTTAATTATGTTATTAGTCATTACTTGTTTAGCACTGCTCTTTCTCTATAACGAGGTTAAGGATGTTTGTCATCTGTTGGAAGTTATTAATACCATATATGTAGATTGGTGAAGGTTTTGCCGTTTTCGCTTATTGACTGCTGAAGTTTTGCTCTTTTTTACTAGTTTTACTTGTAATAAATTGTTTGACCCCATATTTATTTGTTTTTCATTGCTTATCACTTGCTGTAAATATTGGTTAGAATTGAGTTGCTCTACCCGAGGTATATGAAGCTGGAGTTGCTTTGAATACGAAGAAAATTCTGTAGTTTGCGTCTAAGGACCTTGGGAATTTGCCAGTTTAGTTGATTACTATATTAGGTTTTGTTGCTGTATGAACGGATATGCTTAAGCATTAGGGATTTCGAAAGGACTCCTGTGTATTGATTATTTATTGCATTCCCATTGAAAACATAATTCAGTATTTCTGTTTAAAGATAACAGTTAATGTTATTTAAACTTCAAGTTTATAGTAAAACTTTTCAATTGCACTTATCACTGGCGTGAAACCTGAACAGCTGCCGGTTAATAGAATAGTACATCTGTACGAACTTAGTTATCAGCAAAAGCAAAACTGTTTATTTGAATCGACCGCAGGTCAGTTTGCACTCGAATTATCGCACGAACATTTGAATACCCCGTAGTGCACACGCTTCGAAAATTCAAGCCAAAATGCAGTTCATTTGATCTGAATAATTGCATTATTAATTAATTGAGTCGCTCTATATTACAAAAGTACACCAGTGCTAAAGCAAAGAAACTATTTGCCAACATACATTTTTCTACGAATTTTTGTGTTATAATATCAACAAACTAAACATCCATACCTGACTGAATCTTAACAACGAATCTGGTGATTAACCTTAATATAATTAGAGATACCAAAATTCTCAAATACAAATCAGTCATTCGCATTTTATTCGGCTCCACTATATTGTTGATACAGTAACAAATATTATAAAAAATATATTCGAAAGACGCAGAAAGTACGAAAGGACTAAGGTGCAAACTAATTTACTGTTCTAGGCAAGAAAGATAAAAAATGGATAAAATTTACACTACGCAACCTACTTAAAGGATGTTTAAACTGTAATTTTTTAAAGAGACAGCATACAAAACTTTTTGTTCGGCATAAATAAAGTCTCAGAATAGAATTTGCCTTGCTTTACTGCGTCCAGCTTGAAAGTCCCTCGTTCTGTTATGCTTGAATTGAATGTCATTTTCTTTTAGCAAGTTACAAATAATTATTTCCCTCTACACTAGCGGCAGAGCAGTCCATCTTTCTAACATACAACTTCCAGAAAGATCGTTTTTGAATGAAAATAATAACAGTGCTATCTTATTAGGCCGGAACAAAATAAGTTGCGTAAATTTCAGAAATTAAATCCAAGATAACAAATTTTTTTCTGTAATAATGTTCGATGATATAAATCTAAGTATTCGTATTTGTATTGGTCACAAAAGCTAGTCGCAATGTTCTGTTTTGTGCTATCGCCTTTTGCATCATTATTTTGTACCACAGCTTCTATAAGAGATAACAAAGCGATTGAGGTGCATCTCCGTAGCGAATAGTTTTACTTTCATTTTGTCATCGCTGATGAAGAAAATTTTGCTACTTAGGATGCCGATTCCTGGTGTAGCTTGGCATGTTTTCTTATAATTATTGACAGGTCAGATACCAGTCTTTCTGTAGCATCTGATTACTGATGCTTGTTCAATAGAGAAATTGGCAGCAATTCTTCGAGTTTCATTTCATTTGAATTTGACGGTTTCATAAACAATTTCCTTATTTAGTCCACTATTTTCTACCATCCTGCTGTGAGTTGCAGTTTAGATTTGCTATATCTCACATCACAAAAAAAGACCGATAACTCTATTGACTCGTAGATTATAATTGTGTCTTGGAAAAGTTTGCAATTCAGATATTTTCGGATTCGGTTAAATTTGTTCTCGTCATAATTATCACACTACAATCCATTTACTACCTCTCTTCATTTTGTGGTAACAATCCGGACATAATGGGAACTGATTCAAACCTTAATCTACAAGCAAAAAAGATTTGATGGATAGAAACGCCTGGCATAGAATACCTAAATAATTTTTGATAAGTTCATCTTTAGAGTTTGATTAAGAGAATTGAAGTATGGCGATTAGATGTTCAGCAAAAACATCAAATTTTTCCTAGTTCAAGTTCCATCATATTTTATTATAGGAGGTATAGTGATTTAACGCCTTTTTATTTTTTAATTGTCCTTCAAATACTATAACCTTAAAGATTGAGATATAGTGCTGAAGTATAATATTACTCGCAGATGAACCGTTGAGAGATCAATATTTGGTTCAACCAAAATAGAATTGTGGCTAATCCATGCGAGATCTAGTAAATCAGGAAGCTTGTTAAAAACTATGAGCTGATATATGGTTTCTCAATGTTACATTTATGGTTGTTAGTTGTAATTGACCTAAACAGGTTTTTACTTTTTGTTAGCCTAAAATCCTAGTGAGTACGTTTAGAGTTCTGATCTCTCCCAAATACGTTATATTCATCTGTAAAATTCGTGTGCTTAAAAGAGAAGTAAATTGTACATGTTGTAAATAATAATGCGCTAACTTCAATATTGGCAGATTCAAACTTTTCAGTTCGGAATGGATTGAAATGATGGAGTATATAGTTTTTTATTAGTACTGTAGTGCAGTACAACCTGGGTGATTTGTGTTGCAGATGTAGTAGTTAAAAACACCAAGCACTGTTCTATTGATGAAGTGTCCTTCTGATTTTAGCAGTACATATATTTTATTTAGGTGTACAAAAGTAAATATCTCCTTCTTATTGGTTTAGAAAACCAATTGGGTTTTAAGTAGCTATATGGAGTATATTGACCATTATTGGGTTACTTTTGTAACTAAGACTGACAGGTAATTGAACTTCATGTCACTTTGGTTTGTCAGTTATGCAAATATATTTTTGAACTTGTTTAGGAAGGTAGTTAATTCTGCTACTATTTTTGGTTTAGTGTTCATTGCAATTGTTTATGATAACACAAGGTCGACCAACTATTGTACAACTAGGAGTACAGTTATGCGGGTCCTCGTTATTTGGTTTGATTGATGGTGTATAGTAAAGTAGGTTTAAAGATTAAAGAGTATTCTATGTTCTTTTTCTTGCATATATTGTATATTGGCAAACAAAGCAGCTTCTATAATTTGCGGAATAATTATTCTTGCACAAAGAACATTTACCAACATTAAATTTAAGTCTTCATTAAGATTATTCTAGCACAATGCTTTCAATACATCTTTTGTCTATTTTCTTGTCATTTATCATGCGTAAGTATTGGATGATGTTTCGTCTATTTTGTTTTCTTCGGCAGGTGTCTGATCATTTGTTAGCTTAAAAGAAATTGGGTTGTTACATTTTGATGATAATCAGAAAATAGAATATTAGTGAGTTAATTACATGGAAGATTTGGTATAAAAATTAAGGTGCTATGGCTAATTGATTACTTTTGGGAAATTGGTAGTAATGATGTTGAGTTGGTGGTTGATTACCAGGTAGATTATTTAAGTACTCACTTAGATTATTTGTTTGAATGGCAAACAGAATATTTCATTGGGCGGATTAGTTTAGACTATATTTAAAATTTTTAGATAAACTTGAGCTACACTGGGCGCATTAGTATCGTATCCGGGATCAGCGCACATTAAGATGATTTTAAAATTTGGAGAGACAAAGCAGCATACCCCTTTATCTTCCAAAACTCAAACGAGCACTGACTTTACAATTAAAACAAAAATTTGAGCCATATATATGAATTTATTTATAATTCACTTAAATATCGTACTAGCAAAGTCTTGTAATAACATATGGTGCAAAAGATGGTTACAAATTGCCATAAGCTTAAACGTGTTAAAACATATTCAAAAACAAATATCAAGATAACCTTTAAGTGTTGGTTGCTCCTGAAAAATGAAAAAAAAAACGGAATACAAACAATTTTTGCTCTATAATGTTATATGCAATTTGAGTGTTAATTAGTGCGGGATAAACAGCTCGTGTTGAGAGATCATTTTCAAGAGAAAAAAATTTCAACTTAAAAGCTTTTGAAGATGCGTAAATCAGACAGACATGTGGTATATCGTTAAAGAAGAGTGTTTTGATATTTCGGTACCAGCAATGCACACCATTCTGCACCCATTAAACATATGATACCTTAACCGATTACCGGATGGTACAGTGCATTTATAGTACCACAAGATGCCCAATGAGTTTGAAAATGGAAAGTTTCGTTATGTAGACAACGTCATAACAACTAACAAAACTTGTCTTTATTTTTATGAAACGAAGTCTGGACATTTGAAAGTAACACGTTAGTCTCTGTGCGAAAATCCCATTTCGCGAAGAAGAGGATGTTATCTGTTTCTTTGGCGTAAAAGAGTTGTTTTAACTAGTTTCCGAAGTTATAGATGTGAAACTTCTAATGGGATTTCCAATAAAACAAAAATAGGAACAATACTTTTAAGGTGCACAGCACACAATATATTTTAATTATATACGAATATAATGATATTATATATAATATAATAAAAGAAAATATAAAAAAATTCTAAATACAACAAATGAAACGTAAAAGTGTACGCACCAAATTATTTAGTAACGCACCTTGTTTGGATTACACTTTCAGGATTCGTCGCCAGTAAGGAACTTAAAAAGTGGAGCCTGGCGTAAAAAGGAAAACAAAATTATGCAAAAAGCAACGAGGTCGGGCATTTCCTCTTTCAATCAGCCACGGACAGTCGGCCCGAAACGATTTGACTTCAGTGCTAAATCACCGGCACGCTACAGAACAGCCTTTGAAAGGCGCTTTCGCTGCTTCCGTCAAAGCGCATTTTTTAAATGAAAGCGCACATATCCAAACGTTGCCTTTTGGTGTTTGTGGAAATTACATTTCCGTTTATAATTATACACGAAATAAGCCTACCTTTAAAGCTGAAAGTATTTGGTTTTTATGTAATGATTGGTATTTCTGGCTAAAGCTGAAACGTAAATTTACTCAACTGCTAATTTGCCGTACAAGCTAATTTAAACCTGTTGTTCACTACAAAAGCAGCTAAGCGAGCACACAAAGGAGTTTTTAAATTAATTAATTGATTAACGAATTACGTGTACCTTTTATCCAAGACAAAGTAACTTTCTAATCCAAAATAAGCAATCGTTTAATAGGATCAGAAAATAAAAGCAGAATTAAAGTGTAAAAGGCGTTTTTATGTTTTGTGTAAAATTTACTGTTTAATTATTACATTTATTTACAATAAATGCTCTTGTTCAACGTTTAGGATAAAAACGGAGGATTTCGTTAACAGTTTTTTTTAACTTTGAGAGATTTGGTACAACCCAAAAGCTAGATCCAAGTTTATCAAATAATATTCAGACTCCCAAACCATCACCGATCTATATACATGGCGTTGCAAATTACAATAGCATGACTCAAACCTTAGTAAAAAATTGCAGCAGAAGAACAGTATTGCAGTAAGACTTTCGTTAACAACGCTATTAAAATTAATTCTCCATAAATATGAAAAACAGATAAAACGCATATAAAAATAAATAGTCACTTATCATACCTACCAGTGGAAAGATGAAGAAAGAAATTTACATTATACAGTATGGAACCAAGAATTAAAATGTAAACTGGAAAAAGGTCACAAAATCAGAAATATTATGAACATCCAACATCAAGAACCTAAATGGTCGTTATCGATTTTGTTCGTAAACAAGTGTAAACAATAGTAAGATATACGTATTTCAGTTTTTAATTTATACGAAAATTTAAGTTTAGCTTACCAATAAAAGAATAGATATTTTACAGTACACAAAGTATCAATCATAAGCCCATTCAAAAGCATACTATGCTAGACCCTATAATTGCGCAAAAGAGGTAAATATCGCTACTCAAAACCATGCGTTAATTCTAAAACTACTCTGTGCTTTAAGTATTTTATTTTTGAAGCACTTTCTCAGCCACTTACCAAGTTATTAAACGCTAAAAACAAAATTCTCAGTACAAGTCAGCAATTTTAATACCAACACCAAGTCCACACAACATTTAGATACTCTGCTAAAACATACTCAAGTATGGTATCACTACAAACTCATATCAAGATTGACAAATATCGTTCCCATATCAGACATATATTTTGCAGAACAAATCCTACTTTGTATTCCAAATTGCGTTACCTACTCTACAACTCGCCCTAATAACACAGAACATGGTGTGGTTATCTCTAGAAATCATGTTTCTCATCATGAACTGCCCAAGCTTCAAACCAAATGGTTCCAGGCTACGAATGTAGAAATAAATATTTTACCCTGCTCAGCAGTATGTAGTCCACCAAGACACCGATTAATTTCTGACTATAAATTTCTACAGTCCTTCGAACTTATATTTGTAATGCATTTCAAAATTTCATTGCAAGAAACAAAAGTCTATAGTTAAGAATAAACAACTAGCAGATACCGATACGGTAATTTAGTATCTATTCAGTTTTATCCAGAAAGCCGCGTTAGAGGTTAAACTTAGTTCAAACAAAGATTGACCTAAAAGTAGCAATAATTTCTTAGGCATAAGAAAACTAGTGGCTGAAAAACTCGGAGCTTGAGATAGATAAACAAATAGCTAAATGTAGCTGGCAAAATAATCTACAGTTCAAACAAAAACTTAAAGCAACTCTTTAAGAACAAAAATTACACATCCAGATTCACATTTCTCTAATTAGGAGCGAAACGGAGTGTAAAGCAGATTGAATAAAAAAAGGCCGATATATTAGCAAAATACTTATCAAATGTTTTTAAACCTTTCGATCTACCACCAAGACAGAACAATTAGAGAACTTAAGCATTTCTAGATGTGGCATGACACATAATCTCTGTAATTAAAGTATAATTCAAAATCAACAAATTAAAGCAACGCAAAGCTCCATGGCGTTATTTAATAATGAGCGACTCATTACAATATTTAATTTCATGTTGAGCATTCCTTGATATGTCATCCTTTAAAAGTATGTTCATATTTTGATGGTATTAAAATTTAGTAAACCATCGGAATAGAAAAAGTCGTATAGACTGATCAGCTTGTTTCCCATATTCAATATTTAAAAAGTTGTTATTAATAAGAATAATAGAAGGCGCAGGACTTCCGATAATAATGATTCGACATCAGTGTGGATTCCACGAAACCTTTCAACCATTTATTAAACAAATAGAATTGTCAACAGCGTCACTTAAAATTTATAAATAAATACCTTTCTTAATGTACTACAAGCATTTGATGAGATTTCGTATACGGGACTCCTACGCACATTATATTCAATCCTATAATCCTGTCTAGCTTGACTATTATTATTTAGTAGAATATATAAATAAACCATTCGAAAATTATTCCATTATCTCCGGTCCGTAGGGCAGTGTATTGAGGTCGATTTTTATCCCTGTTTACATTTAACATACTAGATGCAAACAATACTTTAAATGCCACATTTGCTAAAGATACTACCATTTTGTATGTATATGAAGATACAAACATAGCCAGTGAACACCTACAAGTACATTTAAATCTTGTCAACAAATAGTCAAATCCATAGCGTACTGACGCCAACAAAACCAAATTTACGAAACGTACTTTTTCTACGAAAACCACTATTTTTTTTGATTAACAACGATGGCACTTCCATCTCTGTCAAGAATAAACCAAAATATTTAGGACTTTATTTAAATAAACCATTAATAGAGAACATACATACAAACAAATACAGCTATTAAACATAAAATTCAGGCAGATGTATTGGTTGGTAAATCGTTATTATAATAATAATAGTTCCCCGTAATAGGCCTTGAAGACCCTTTGGGGTCGTAACAGGATAGGTCTGCTATAATCTAAAGCGTACGGTACACAAAATTAGTAACGTGGCTAACGCTACGTACCTACCGCCTATTATACCCCAGATTTTTACCTCCGGTTACTCATTTATTGCAATCTGAGTCGAGCTGGGCCGTAAAAATGCCAGCGATTAAATTGGCGAGAGCGGGATTCGAACCCGCAACTCTTGGTTTCGTAGTCTAGCGACCTATGTACTAAACCACCACGACTTAAACCGTTATTATCAACAGACTATATACTGCTCGTATACAAAATCACATTAAAACATACATGGAATAAGGTTTTCGACTATGGGGATGTGCCAAAAAATCTAATATCAGCATTATCCAACGGTTTCAGTCTAACATTTTACGTTAAACAATTGACACATCCTAATATGTTATTAACTAGAACACCCACAAAGATCTGGGAATATCTTTCGTGCAAGATGGGATCAACTAATTTTAGTCCAATATTATGCAAAAATTACAAATACCAGAATAAGCTAATAAACAATCTCTTGAATGAAGAAGTTTCAAAAAGACTAAAGATGACATGGCCAATCCATTTATATCGTAATAAAACAAACACAAATTAGAAACATCTCCTTCGATGTCTTATAGCACATTTGCTTGGTACTCCTCCAGAGTATATACAAAATATATGTTAAAGTTTTCTTTTTTGTTTATCACCTCCAGCACAGATTCCTGTTATTGTCTAAGTTTTTGAATGCGTCTTTTTTCAGAGTTTCTATTAACTTAATTGGTAAAGCTATAGCTAGTTCTAAAAACATTTTGTGACATTTTAATTGCCAAAAAATTTCGGTGCATAAAAATAAAGGTTGTATCAGTACTAAGTATGTAAGCTAAGTAGCCAGTAAGCAAGTACTTGCAGTTCCAGTACTTCTTTTATAAAGGTCTGTTGAGTTATAGATTAAAATGTTAGAATTAAACTCAGTTGTAAATTAGTTAGCACAATCGTGTGTGCAATGCTAGCAATTTCGTTTTAAAATGTATGTAGGCTTTATTATAAAGTTTAGTAACATTAACAACCATATGCCTGTTAACACTGACTTTCATACAAAAAGCAAACTTTGTTACAAACTACATTTAGAAAATCTCAAAAATGTAACTACTATAGCAGTAAGTGTTGTAATGATAGCAGTTATAAAGTTTTTGATAAAAAAGTATATTTGCAAGTTTAACTTTAAAAGTAATGATAAGTATAAAAGGTTTCAAACAAACAAATGAGTCAAATTATACCAAGACTCAGAAATTATTTCCCGCTAAACTAGTAACAGTAATACCGCAACATTCGGTGGGCCACCCAAACAAAGAAAAAAAACTAGAAAATACTATTTCATCTCAAGAACACCCTTGGCAAACGGTTATGTTTAAAACGCAAAAAATACGAAAAATAAGAGAAAACGTACAAGAAAATCCAGGCACCAGTGCAATACTACTCTCTAACAAATACGATGCATTAAACAATTCGCAAGAAAACAACTCCAATAATACCACAAAGGAATTAGAGAACCAAACCTCCTTCAATATTTATATACAGATTTTCAAACTTACCAAAAACGAAGGAAACCTTCCAGAAGTAATAGCTGAAGAGCAATACGTCACCAAAAGCTTAGTAAAGAACACAGTAAAAATTTCAAGTAATACTCGGGATACATTCAGAAAATTAGCGCAATTTTTAGGAGACAACCAAATCATTCACTGTACATAACAACCGAAAGAGAATCAGGCGTATAGAGTAGTCATTAGACACCTACAGAATTCCACTCTAATAAACCAAATAAAATCAGAATTCATTGAACTTGGACACACAGTCGGAAACATTATGAACGCAAGACACAGAACCACAAAAAACCCATTCTTCATAAACCTAAAACTATCTGAAAATCAATAAAAACATCTTCAAATTAGAACACATTCAATACAACCGTATAGTGATACAACTACTACAAACCAGCAGAACTCCAGTACAATGCGTGCGCTGCCAACTATATGGCCATACTAAAATATACTGTTCTCAACCATTTGTTTGAGACAAATGTGTAGGCTAAACAGAGAAACAAAAACACACCGTCGGTTTGCACCTTATGTAGAGCCGAATATTCTGTACTATACAAAACTACCAACAAAAGACCTCAAATCTCATTCTTAAACTCTCAAAGTCAGTTCCCAAATCTTCGCCGTCCTACATAGTCCAAACTGCAGAAAGTGCCTTACTTTTAGCAAATTTCTAGATTATTTTAAGTCTCCCTTAAAGTTAAACAGTTAGTCGCACAAAAACGTACATCCAGAGCCCAATGGCAAAAAACTCATCATTCATCAGACAAAACAAAACTCAATAATTTAAGTAAACAACTAAAGGCAAAGCTCAAAAACCTATCAAACCTTAACAGATATTACAATTTAATCTTGAAACCAAATGGATCCTCCCTAAAACCCCAAAGAACATCCCCATCCATAAGAAAACTACTACCAGCACTAGGATGAGTTAAAAGCGCCAACGAAAGAACGGATTTATTTGGCTACCATCTCTCTGGTGTCTTTCAATCACACGAAGACATACTCAACGATCCAAATCAAGAAAACCTCTTATCACCCAAAACTCCCCCATTCCCATTCCGCCAGTCACATCTAAGGACATTAAATCCGAAATACAACTACTAATCCTAAGAAAACGAAAGGAGTGAATTAAATTACACCCAGAATATTACGTGATCTCTTAAAAAAGAGACTCGTACTACTAACCTACAACTTAAACGCTACCCTGAGTCTTCAGTACTGGCCTGTAAAATTCAAAAAGGTGAAATAATCCTCATCCCTAAGTCAGGTAAAGATCCCGAGTACGTAAAATCTTATCGTACAATAACGTGCTATTGATGACTTCTAAAGACTAGTGCTACAAATTTTTGAACCTAAATTCACATCAATAAACCAAACTATCGACTGGATATTTGTAAAATGCATTCAATAATCCAACATGGTCCGAATCACATAAGTAATATACACAGCTCTCGAGGAAAAATCCTACTGTTATACTTGCAAAACACAATGATGTAAATACCGCCTCATGTCAAGTTAAAAGTCACATTATTCTTCTTGATGAATGGTTAAAGAAATGGAAGCTGAAAGTCAAAGAAAGGAAATCAAACCACGTGACGTTCACCCTGAGAAAAGAACACTGTCCACCAATTTATTTAAACAATGTCGAGATCCCCCAAACTATCTCTATGAAATATTTAGGTCTGTACTTCGACAACTCACCTGGCGGATCCATAAACAAAAACAGCAACACATGGAACTACGATTCAAAATCTTTTACCGACTCCTTGGAAGAAATTCATTCCTATTACTGGATAATAAAGTTTTAATATATAAAACCATTATCAACCCCATACGGACTAACGGTGTGGAGTTGGGCAGATGTACCAGCAAGTCAAACATCGCCAGCGTGAAACGCTATTAGTCAAAAATACTACAAGTATTCACCAACGCACCGTGGTACATAACCAACCATATATTACATGTAGACCTTGGTATCCCGTTCATAACACAGGTCATACAAAATAGTACAACAAAACGTTTAGACAAAATCGCAGTCTACACCAATCCCTTAATGTCTAACCTTTCACATCAAGACATCACCAGAAGACTAAAACGATGTTGTCCCACTTACTTTTATTAACTAGAACAGATTATTGGACATACCTTACCACGTCAGATATCAATTTATCAAAATTAACAAAATTATTTTAAGATAAATAAATAATTAATAAAATTGCTATATATGTTGCTTAAACAAAAAAATCAGTTTAAAGTGGCTCAAAAATGTCAAAGCATTTAGATTATACAATAAAGGTAGCCACTTAGATAAGACAATTTACATAAATGCCTTCTAATTCTTAAGTAACTAAATAGGCATTCAATTCTCTTGTTAATGACTGAAGAGAAGTTTTTCAGATCTTAATTGTGATTTTACGATGGATTCTAGAGAAATATCTTTTTGTCGATGGCTCTCCTAAATATTTACTATGCCATTCTTTTTTTTATTAATAGGGGTTATGCCAGATAAGCATTACATTTGCTATTAAATGGCAAGGTTAAAAGATTTTTAACATTTATATCACTAAAATAGATAGTTCATTGTGATTTTGACAATTAAATTAGTTATTCTCACTATTTAGGACATCACTAGGTAACTTCCTTTTAAGTCTGGTGTGTAAGTTTTTAGTGCCCGAGTTGTAGTGAACCGCACCACGGCATCGATTTATGTTATCATAAAATTTTTGGGCTGTTTTCTTTATGAATTCTTCCACTGTCAGGATTCCTGTTTCCCGGTGGAGCTGCGAGTTTCTTGCGTACCACAGTGCATTTGTTATTATACGTATAATTTTATTTTGTAACACTTGGAGTTTGCTAAGATTAGTTTTTGATGTCGCGCACCAGACACTGCACCCGTATGTAAAAATTGGTCGAATGATGGTCGTGTAGATGAGAACCCCACATTTTATTTTCAATGTTGACTTCTTGTTGATGATGGGATAGAGCATGGCCAGTCTTGCGTATGATTCAGTCAGTTTTTTATTGGTGTGGAAACTCCATATTAATCTACGGTCGAGAAAGACCCCTAGGTATTTCACCGCGCTATTTTTCGGATTCTAAGGGATAGGTACATTATTAATAACGATGTTAGGGGTGGGTCTCGTGGGTGACGCAAGGTAAAGATTTTGGCATCACATTTGCTGGGATTAATTCGTATAAACCATTTGTTAAAGCATGAGTTAAGATGATTCAGACTTTGTTGCAGATTGTTTGCGGCTAGGTTAATGTCGTAGTCTTGAGTTATGATCGCTGTATCGTCGCCATACATTGCGATGTCAGAGTTTGGTGTTGTAGGAGCATCGTGCATGAAAATATTGAATAACAAGGGACTCAGTACGGATCCTTGCGATACTCCCGCATTAATTTTACGTACTGATGAGGTATATCCTTTTATTCTTGTCTGGAACGTTCTATCAGTTAAAAATTATTTAACTATGTTTAACGGGTAAACAGGGATTGCCAAATCTTTCATTTTGTATAATAAGCCGTTTATCCATACACGATCAAAGGCTTGCGCCATATCTACAAGTGCCATTATCGTGTGCATTTTGTTTTCGTAACCCTTTTCAATTATCTCAGTGAGTCGTAAGATTTGATGACCAGTAGAGTGCGCGCTTCTAAAACCAAATTGGAATTTGGGCAGGACTGCATTATCTTCTAAAAACTGGTTTAATCGGCTTTGAATGGTTCGTTCAAAAACTTTAGAAATTGTGGACAGCAGGCTGATGGGTCGGTAGTTGTTAGGGTTGTCATGCGATTTATTTGGTGTGGGAATCATTTGAATTAGTGCTCGCTTCCATTCGGTAGGGAAATAACCCAATCTTAAGCAGGAATTAAATATGGCTCTTAGTAAACATATACTTTTTTGCGGTAGATTTTTCAGAATTATGGTGGGGATCACGTCGATTCCTGGTGCTTTTTTGGTTTTAAGTTTTTTTATGTATTCTTTAATTTCTGTTGGGGTGATACGGTTATCTAGCATTTGTTCTTGGGGTGTAATATTTTGAGATTCCATTTCAACCTGTCTGATATGATTGGGATCATTGTTAAAATATGCGGTGGTAAATGTTGCTTCGAGATGTTGTGCGAATATTTCAGGTTTGTCCTTATCTTCCGATATTGTTTGGCCATTGTATTTTAGTGTGGGGGTGACCATGGGTTGCTTCAGGATCCGTTTGGTGGCTGTCCACATGTTGGCGTCTCCAGGTTCGAACGATTCTAGATACTGTTTATAAGAGTTTATTCTAAACTGATCGAGTTCGTTTTTAACCTGCCGGATCAGCACATTTAGATGGTGTTTATCTGCAGGGTTCCTAAGACGTTGCCACTTCCTTCGGGTGGAGTTTTTTTCTTTTATTAATTTTAAAATTCAGAGTGGGGGTGTTTGGTTATTGACAGGTTTGCGTGTTTGAGAGACTAGAGTAGATTGTTTGATAGCCTCATTTGTTGTTTCTTTGAAGAATTCAATGGTTCCATCAATTTCAGCTGTGGTAGATATGGTAAGAGGGCACTTGATTTGTTCGTCCATGATATTACTGAAAGTTCCCAGTTAACTGGTCCGTTGATTAGCCTTGGAATTTCCGGGTAATAATAAGGAGTACAGTTAAGAGTGAATATTACCGGCAGATGATCAGAGTCAAGTTCAGTTATTACGGTTTGGTTTATTGCAGTTGCAGGTTTTTATGTATTATTATATCTAGGATGTCCGGCAAGTGGTTTGTGCGGTAGGGGAAATAAGTGTAATCTCTAGGGGCTGAAATTTGTAAAGCCAGTTGGGAAGCTAGTGTGTTCAGTTTTATTCCGATGCGGTTGTTGGCTCTGCATCCCCAGATCGTGTTTTGAAATTTAAATCTCCGGCCAGTATTGTGGGCTGCTGGTTGTCAAATATTTTTACCAGTTCTTCTAAGACGAGTCTATTTGTGGGTGGTTTGTAAGCCGAAATTATGTTAATTGAAGAGTTATTCTTAAAGGTTTTCTTTTTGTGGCGGTAGCTTCAAGTTGATGAATGCCTATTAGTTCAATAGGGGTGGCTACGATGTTTTGCTTTATGATTATTGCAGAATCGCCCCATCCTATTGCTGCCTCTCTGTCCTTCTGAATAATGCGATAGCCCGGAATTGTGAATTTCTCGTTTTGTATGAGGTGGGTTTCGGTAATATACGCAATGTCTATGCCATGTCTTGCGAGGAATGATATGAAGGTAGATCTCTGAGTCTTTATACCGTTAGCGTTCCAATTCATTAGGGTTAACATGCCATTCTTTATCACTATTAAGATTTATAAAAACGTAAAAAATATTTTTATGTAAAATAGATAAAAACAAAACAAAAAGTCGTAAGAATATTACAAGGAGCAGTTAAAATAAAATTGTTCAATCACAAATACTTAAGAAAACCACGTCAGGATAATAACATAAACCATGGTATGAAAAGCAAAATCCACAGATACAGCGCAGGTGCGTACCTATTACAATAACTTGGCTTTTAAAATAAGAATACCGTTTGCATGTCAAAGCTTAAAAAATAAAATATTGAAAGTCGTTGAAGAATACAATATAAGAAAAGATCTGAAACACAAGCTGTAATAAGAATAATTAAACCCAACAAGTAGGACTGGAAACTATGCGTTGAAAGAATATAAGATCATCGACTATCAAGGATGCCGTCCAAGTATCGCCAAGTATGCGAAGAAAAAGATAAATAAGCCGAAGCAGGTCCTGTGACCTAAGCCTTGGGTCAAAAAGTGAATAGGGAGATGAATATATGTAGACAAAATAAATTAATTTCTTCTGGAACACTTCTAATGGCCCTTATTGTCGACTCACCTAAACTGTAGGAATTACTATTTTCTCTTATTTTGTTTTAATCGACCCCACACCATTTCTATGGGATTTAATTGTTAAAATACCACTTTCGCAAAGATAATTAGATCCACAGCAGAAGTTTAATCTTTGGAAAGTTTCTTTTAAGAGTGGATATTCTTTCTCATCTACGAGTATCCAAAATTTGTGATAATTTGTAATTGTAGATCGGACTGAAAATCAATTATTTCCGTTTCTGGATCAGTAAATTTTTATTTAACGTATTTCCAATTTGTTGCTATATTTTGGAAATATTAGTATCAACAAATGGATTTAAAATGAATTAAGCAATGGGATGAATTTTACGAAAACCAGAAAATCTAATTTTAAAATTATTTTTAAGCTCGACAAGATTTTCAGAATATTTAGTTGTTTCAATTTTCTATATTTCTTGATGTAAAGTGTGTTTTTTATAGAGGTATAGAACTTTGAAATGGAATAAAACAAAGAAGAATTTTTTAAATTGACATGAAATTTACTTTATTCGAAAGATAATCTTCTGGCATTATAATTTAAATATGACTTCTGGCATATGACCGCCACGGCTGGCTCGGACGTAGTCTAATCTGGAGGTCCAATTTTCGATGACTTTTTCCAACATTTGTGGCCGTATATCGGCAATAACGCGGCGAATGTTGTCCTCCAAGTGGTCAATCGTTTCGGGCTTATCGGCGTAGACTAGCGACTTCACATATCCCCACAGAAAATAGTCTAGCGGCGTTAAATCGCACGATCTTGGAGACCAATTCACGGGTCCGAAACGTGAAAATATGCTGTTACCAAACGTTTCCTTCAATAAATCAATTATGGCACGAGCTGTGTGACATGTTGCGCCGTCTTGTTGAAACCACAGCTCCTGCACATCATGGTTGTTCAATTGATGAACGAAAAAGTCAGTAATCATGGCTCTATAGCGGTCACCATTGACTGTAACGTTCTGACCAGCATCGTTTTTAAAGAAGTACGGACCAATGATTCCACCAGCCCATAAAGCACACCAAACAGTCAGTTTTTCTTGATGTAACGGTATCTCAACATACACTTGAGGATTACCATCACTCCAAATACGGCAGTTTTGTTTATGGAGGTATCCATTCAAACAAAAGTGAGCTTAATCGCTAAACAAAATTCGCTTATGAAAATCGGGATCAACGGCAATCTTGTTGTGGGCCCATTCACCGAATCTACGCCTTGCTAGGTGATCGTGTAGCTTCAATTCTTGCACGTGTTGGATTTTGTAAGCACGAAAACCAAAATCTTTCCCCAAAATTTTCCATAAAGTGGATGGACACATATCCAATTCCTGTGCACGATGGCGGATAGACTGATTCGGGTCTTCCTCTACGCTACGCTCTATGGTAGCGATGACTTCTTCTGTACGACGTCTCTGTGGATGCGTATTATCATTTAGAGTAAATTGGTGAGAAAACGTTCCAGAGTTAATCGAATTAATTGCTCTGATGGACGATTATGTTGACCGTAGAATGGACGTAGTGCGCGATACGTATTTCGAACAGAACCATGATTTTCAAAATAAATTTGCACATTTTGGAAGCATTGTTTAAGCGTCAGTCTATTCAAGTTGAAATGCCAAACCAAACTAAACATAAATCACGTGACAGCTGACAAAATGGCCGCCAGTTAAAAAAGTGTTGCCAACTTAAAGTTTTATACCTCTATAAAAAGCACTCGTTAGTTATCCAAATTTGTAAAGTAGCAACAATTACATTTCTCTGATCATTAAGTTCTGCATAAGTTTTGTTTCTGGGTTCTAAAAAATGTTTTATCTCTGGAAGAAGCTCTAAAAATCGTTGCAGGACTTTTCCCTTAGTAAGCCATCTAATTTCAGAATGTAACATTAAACATCCATACTAACTATCAAGTTTATCAGTCAGTACTTTGAACAATCGACTCTGAAGTGGTCTGACATTAATAGAATTTACAATTTTTAGAACAACTTTCATCACTTGTTCATAACATAAAACTTTTGTACATAATGCTTACTGATATATGATGCAGTGGTAGTTATAAAGTTTGAAAACTCAGCTTCATTCTCACATAATGTGATGAAACCCACAACAGAACCAATCATGACAGGTGCGCCGTCTGTTGTTTTTGAAGTGGAAGATTAATTTCGGTTATATGGTTTTTAATTGCTTGGTATATGACCACTCTGCGTGTAGTGGCTTTTAATAGCAAAACTGACAGTATATCTTCCTTCACTGATCAATCGTTAAAGACCATCCCTATAAAAATATTTACTTGAGCTGTTTTGCAGATATCTATTGATTCACCACACTTTAAACTTAAGAAAACGTGTTTTTGTTCTTAAAATTAATTAATGAAAAAATATTTCTCTTCCTATTTATTGATAAAATTATAATTGTAAGTATGTTTTTTTTCCGGCTCATATGATGATATGATTAAGGTAACTACAAAGTTATTAATATCTATTAAAACTAATGATTAACATACATAGAACAAGCGAATATTTTTTATATATATGTGAAACTAGCAAACTACCTACTTCACACACAACTTCGAAAATTAATGCTGTGCTTGCTAATGTGTGTTTCATGCAGGCTACAGCAAGCGACTGACGGTTGCGCTGTAAAATAGCGTGTCGGCTGCGCCTTTGAGTGTGTGGCGTAACTGAAATTCGACTTTTCCTTTCCCTTTTGGCACTTGACTTCACAAGACTGAGAAAGGACCAAACGTGCAGTGCGAGCACAGGTTGAGCATCCCTGCTCTATAGAATGCTAAACATTATTTTATCTTACAATAAAACATAACAAATTACTCAAATTGAACATAAATGCTTTTAATAAAAGCATTTCCTACGTAGACGTCTTTGATGGTTAATATCTAACGTCCAAATATTTAGCATTGGATTTTTATGAGCTTCAAGATTTCGCGCATGTGTAGTTACATATTAGTTTGATATGAAACGCACGTGTTACTTTATTGCTTAATTTTACATAATCGGAGGCGCTGAGACCGAATACGCCTCTTGCAATATTTGTTGCAAGCGAAGTATGTTGTCTTATCGGGTCCCGGGGTGATGCGAGCCCAATATATCTAGAAAAATACACTACTTGTAAATGTTTGTTTAGAAGTCGCATTTTTTGCCCTTTTGGGTTCTGAAACGATTCAAACCAATATATTCGGGCTCAGCTCTCTCGATTGCGTAAGTTTAGGCAATAAAATGGGATAGGGGCACATGTAAAATCAAATTCGCAACTTTTTTGTTCAATACCAACAAATATGATTTTTCGTAACTTGTACTGTTACGATATACATATTTACAAAACGCAGTAGTATATAACAATCTACTGCAAAATAATACACAAATGTCTACAATTAAAAACAACTAAATAAACTATTAAATGTAAATGTCAGCGATAAATATGTGTACTCTAAAAACGCTACAGAACTCTAGAAAGTTTGATATACACGACAACATTAGAAGCATTGATAAAAAATAATACAAAAATGCATACCCACATATTTAAAAATAAAATAACATTTAAAGTAGTCCTTAAAAAAATTGTCCAATTACTGAACTAAATTATACAGAACAAAGTCTTTTAGAAAAGGGATATAAAATAAGAAACACTTGGAATATAAAAAAGTAATATTTATAGATATAAAATGGAAATAAAACAACAAAACTTTTAATATTTATTTATTAGCAATCAGAATATTTACATGATATTCTATGAGCTAATTGTATGTAAATTGATACAGTCATGAGGGGAAGACATCCAGTGATGTCGCCCCTATTTTAATCCGTTAAGTCTATTGGCCACTTTCTTTTCAATCTTCTGGTTTGGGGGTCGTCAGCTAATAGGATTACTGTTACGTTTCGATGGTTTTCCAGAGTATGGTGATGTTTTATTGCTCTTGCTTTGATTACATCCTTTACATATGGAATGTTGAGGTCATTATGTAAGGTTATGTTTGACACATACCACGGGCATTAGATAACATTCTAAGTGTTTTGGATTGGAAACGTTGAATAATATTTAGAGTTGATGAACTGGCACATCCCCAAAGTTCACATCCATAGGACCATATAGGAGGGATTATGCACTTGTAGATTATTAACTTGTTATCTAGCGTAAGGGCTGAGTTTTTGCCAATGGGCCAATATAGTTTTTTACAACGTAGGTCCATTTCTTTGCGTTTTTTTATTAACGTGAGTCATCCATGTCAGTCGTCGATCTAGGTGTAGACCCAAGTACCTGACCTCATCTACTTGGGGTATGCGCATGTTGTTGAGTGTAACCGGGGGGCATGTTGAGTGCTTGGTTGTAAAAGTGATATGTGCTGATTTGCTTTCATTTGCTTTCACTTTCCATTTTCCCATCCATGTTTCTAGTAAGCTTATGTGTTCTTGTAGCAACTCTGATGCTACCACTGGGTTCTCGCTACATGATAGTATGGCAGTATCGTCAGCGAAGGTGCTTAGACTTGTATATAGTGTGGTTGAAAGGTCGAACGTTTATAGTAAGTACATTACTGGCCCTAAGACGCTGCCTTGGGGGACGCCTGCATTTATTATTTTTATTTGAGATGTTTCGCTGCCTACTTTTGTTTGGAAATATCGATCTGCTAGGTAGGATTGTAAAAGTAGATAGTAATTTTGTGGCAATAAACTTTTAATTTTGTAAAGCAGGCCTCTATGCCATATCTTATCAAATGCGTTACTCACGTCCAAGAACACTGCACTGCAATACACTTTGTCTTCAAATGCTTTTGTGTTTACCAGTTTATGACATTGTTGTGTTGTTGAGTGACTGGTTCGAAAGCCGAACTGTTGGTTTGGTAGCCATTCTTCTTGGAATTCACTTTCATTTATGCGTTTTAATATTAATTTTTTCAACAACTTTGATACTATCGGGAGGAGGCTGATGGGACGGTATGATTTGATTTGGTTAGGAGGTTTACCCGGTTTGACTATTAAAATAATTTGAGCAAACTTCAACGTCAAAGGCCAATATACAAGTCGCAGAACTCCGTTAAACATTATTTGTAAAATCGAATTCCTTTCTTGGGAAGACGTTTTAGAACAGTTCCGTTATGAGGTCATAACCTGGTGATTTTTTACTACTTAGCCGTTTTATCTGAGTTTGGATTTCTTCTTGTGTAAATCTACGTATTGGAAACGATAGCTGTAGTGGAGCAGTTAGGTAGTTTTCAATTTCTTGATCAGGTTCGTTAGAATTTGATTGAAAGGTGTTTTGTAAATGTTAGGCGAATGCTTCAGCTTTTGACTTTGCCCATGTTCCCGTTTCATCTTGTAAGGGTGGAACATGCTCTTTAGGTCGCTTAATTCCTTTGGTTGCTCTCCAAATTGTTTGGTCATTTACAGAAAGTGAACTTGTATAGTATTTAAAAGTCTCGTTCTATATTTGTTGCAGCCGACGACTCGGTTTGTTGTTTAGTTGATTTAGTCTATTTTTGTCTTGAATATTCCGACTACGCTGCCAAACTGCTCTTGCTCTTCTTTTTTCTTTTACTAGCTCCACTATTTCGGTGGGGATGTTAGGAGTATTACATTTTAAGTTGTTTGTTTGTGGTGTTGCTCTCCATCCTGCTTCCTGTATTGTTGATGTAAAGTGTTTGTTGCTGCTCCAGGTCTTGATTTGTTTTAGCTATTTGTACTAGATTTTCAGTAATATAGTCTTCGAACACTTTCCAGTTAGTTTTGGCATTGCTAAGAGTAGGTTTTGGTTCTTGGTACAGTATAGTTGCACTCACTGTAGCTATTACAGGCGTATGGTCAGATGAAATATCATAGTCGGGAATAATATCCATGTAATTTGCTGACATACCATGAGTAATAAAGTAATCGAGTAAATCAGGAATTTTATTGAAATCTAAGGGCCAATATGTTGGACTTCCCGTTGATAGAAAACCGTATTTGTTATCTATTATTAGTTTAAGTAGTTCTCTGCCTTTTGATGTTATTAGTCGTGAGCCCCAGTGTGTATGCTTTGCATTGAAGTCTCCTCCCGTTAGAAATCTAGGTCCTAGTAGTTCAAAGAAGGGCTGTAACATTTGTTTAGTTAAGTTATGACATGGTGGACAGTAAACGCTTGCTATGACTAGAGGTGCTGGCAACCTCTCAACTTCTATCATAGTGGCTTATAGGTAGTCTGTTTTGTATGAAGGTAACTGATAATGTATAATGGAGCTAGGTCCTATTATAGCTGAGCCACCATGCGAGGTGTTATCTGGATGCGTTGTGTGATATACAGAGTATTGAGTTATTGTTTGATATGATCTTGAGGTGAAGTGTGTTTCTGAAATTAGTAACACATCAATGTTATTAACACGTATGAAGGTTTCAATTTCTAGCTTTCTGTGTTGTCGTCCACAGTGCTATTTTTAAGAACTTGGCCATTATTGAATGAGTTTGTTGATGACTGTAGTTAACATATTTAGTATCATACTATTTTGCGGTAGTAATTGGTTGAACATATTTTTGAATTCATCAAGAAACTGTTTAAGACTTACATCTTCTAAGGATGAGGGTTGATTTCGGGCTGCTTCCGCATAATTTAAATGTGTATGTGTTGGCTGGCTAGGGTTAGTGTAAGGTTGATTATTTTGGCTTTTTAAGAATGGAAAATTTTCTTGTTAGGTTTGGAGGTCTTGGGGTTATTTGTTGCTTGTTGGTTGGTATTTTCGTTGAAGCTCTTGATATATGGAGCACCCTTATAGTTAGCTGGGTGGGGCCCTTCGATAAAATGCATACAGCTGAAGTTGCTCGGGTTTTTGACAACTTTTTGTATCATGAGGACCCGCGCATTTCACGCAAGCAAAAGGTCTACTGCAATAACTTTTGTATTTCCATAGTTCTGACAGCGAGTACATTGTACAATATCTCTGATTGTCCTTGGTGGTTCAATTATAATACGTTTATTTTTCAGTGAACGTATGTTGTATATATCTTTGTTGTTGGTAGCTGGTTCAAGGTCTATAAAGAATATTGGCAAAGGATCTTTGTTTTGTCTGTTTTTGACGTTCCTAATGTTACGCACTGTGTCCTAATTTTTTAAGGGCATTTTTGATATCATCTATCGGGGCAGTGTGGTGTAGATGTTTTAATACAACTCTGTAGGGACGATTTTCTTTCATTTGATACGTATGATGTATAATAAGCATGTGCTTAATAAGTTTACGGTACGTATCAGGGGTATTTGCATTTATTTTAACTACATTATTGTGTAAGCTTTTTGAGGTGTACTGTTCTTGTTTCACTATTGTTTGTAAGTTTCTGATCATCTTATCATAATCTAAAACACCGTGTACAAAAATTGGTGGTGGTTTATGTTCAGTTACGTTTTGATGTTCTTCGTTTTTTTGTTTCTTTTATTCATCTTCCTCAGTTAATACTGAATATCTATTTTTATTTGTGGTTACTGGCTCCTTTACAGTATTAGTAGTTTGTGTGTGAATCTTTGTTTACCGTTTTCGTTTATTATTCGAAACGGGTTGCTAATTATTAGAGGGATTAATTTCTATTTCTTCGTCGTCTTCGGAAATTTCGCTTATGTTACTTTTATCTTGATGTGATTGATTGATTGTTGTATCGTGATGCTGACTAGAGTAAATTTGTGGCTGGTTTAACGTTGATTGATACTGTGGTAAATAATAGGATGGGTTAGGGGGTGATAAGTATGAATATTGAATTTGTTGATAAGAGCAGTTGGGTTGTATGTTGAGTAAAAACGGTGATTGGGGAATTTGTAGAGGATTTCCATTCATATGTTGTTGGTTATTAATGTTATATGCGCCGTTAAAGCCGTTTCCGGCCGGCAGCATTTTGTTGGCAGGTACTTATTAGATTTTTTGTTATTATTAATAAATCCTTTTAAAGTAATTTAAATAAAAATGTTCGCTTACAGTTTGTTAACTATTTAAAGTTGATATCATAAGTTGACTAAAAAGGTCACACTTTATCGCATCGCACTTGTTATCTCGCAGACCGTTCACAGCGTCTTTACTCTACGAAAAAAAATGCGGACTATAAATATCTATTTAAATACAAAAGTAATGTTCAAACCCCTTCATATCAAATGACAAATATGAGAGATTTGAAACACGAAAACATGAAACAATTCAAAATGCGACAAGTGTGAGGCAGAATACAGAGTAATGTTCAAAAAAAATAAATCGTTCCATTATTAAATGCGCATTCGATTGTATTTTATATAAATAATTATAATCTTACACTACGTAAACAAAAATACAAAATAAACCGCTCCAACCAGGAATAAGTTCTGCTTCAGTACACAGTTAGAAAGCTAACTTTCCAACGATCTATCTAAATTCCACCACAAATGATGATAAATTTAAAGAATTGAAAAGGGAACGTTTAGCAACTTTACGTTAGCGCTCACCAGTAAAACTCCTTTCTTATAAATTACAGAATAGAATGATTAGATGCCCTCCTAGTCACAGAAATTTATTTTACCACAAAAAGCTAAATAAATGCAGATAAAGCAAAACATTTTAGCGATAAAGCTCGTAAAGATACGCCAACAATACTTAGGCAGTCATTTAAACATTACGAACAAGCTAAATATACAAGCAACAATATAATAATAAATTCACCGATTTTACTAAATTCTTCTGGAATTTAAAGCACCATTTTATAGTGAAAGAGATTAAAGTACTAAAAACACGGTTTAAAATTTTAACACCGCAATTAAAATCAGAGTACTACAGAAAACAATAATTTAATATATTGAGGCTTAGATTTAATTTTAAAGGATTTTTGTAAAATTAAATGTTTATCACGAAAAAATTATAAAGTACAAGTTATTCAAAATATTGCTCATCGTTAGCTACAACTTTTTACAATTTCTTTAACAATAGGCGATTTCACGGCGAAAGAATTCCTCATCCTTTAATGCAATCCACTTAGCGACCAATTTTTTAACATCTTCAACAGAGTTTAAGCGCTGCTCAAACAAGACATGCACGATCGATCGAAAAAAAAGGTAATCAGAAGAGGCAGTGTCTGGTGAACACGTTATATGGGGCAGAATATTCCATCTAAGTGTTTTCAAATAGTTTCCACCATATGGCCGAGCGGTGTAATGCTGGAAAATCCCTTTTGTCACATCTTTCGGCGTATTCTGGTTGTTTTTCTTTCATCGCCTGGTTCAATTTAATCAGTTGTTGTTGACAGCGATTCTTAGTGATAGTTTCGCCTTGTTTCAGCAGCGCATAAAGCACTACGCTTTTCTGATCCCACCAAATACAAAGCATTGCTTTCGAACCATGGATTTTTTGTTTTGGCGTCTATGTAGAGGTCATTGGTAATACATCGCCGGGCATACGTCTGATTTTTCTGCGTTTAGGGTTCTCTTCATTTTGTGCCTTTGAAGCAGCTATTCTCCCTTTTGAATCGTTTCCATTATCTTCAAACATTTACCGACGATTGATAAATCAACATTCAAGAAATTTGCCAATTTTTCAAGTGTTTTATATAAATATTCATTGAGTAACGCCTCCAATTCTGTATCTTCAAACCTTTTCGATTGACCTGCACACTCCTTGCCTTCCGTGTCAAAATCATCACTTTTAAATTGTCGAAACCAATAATCAAAAATTAAAATCGATAGATCACAAGCTTCAGACGGCAAACGAAAACTTTCAGTTGCCGATGTCATCAAACGAAAACAAAAAAGTAATGCTTCCCGCAAATTGAGTTTTTTAGCACGAAACTCGATATAAAAATAGGTGTGGCAAACAACATCAAATATAGATTATACATATTACAGACACATGTCCTATAAAATTAAAGAAAAGTGTAGAAAAGAAGTTAAAAAAAGATAACAATTAATAAAGAGTCGAGCTAATAATTAAATGCACAACAAAATTAGAAGATTTTGCACAAACTAAAAAAGATATAGAAACTATTATACTCCATTATATCAACCCATAATATATCACCAAGATATGATCTCATTACCAGAAAAATATTAAAATCATATTCATATACAATACAATATTAAAATGTAATCTTGCCAATGGAAACTTATAAATAAGTAAAGATCTATAATATATCACATTATACAGACTTGTCAGTTGGCAAACATTAGTTTACATCTCATCAGTCAGATGCAACTACCAGTAAACTAAATTAATAGCAGTTATAAAAGTAAATGTTACAACCCTGTGGGGTGCAAACACAAGTCCTACCCAAAACTGGCTGTCGCTAAATAACTAATTTTACATCTTATGCTTCAAAAATAATACGAATTGTTTTAGAACAAAACAAAAATAGTTGAGAAATTATTTATTCGAAATATTCTTGTTCAGTAGAAATATAACACTTTGTACTTTAAGAAGTACATCAATTAAATTTTTATGTTCCTGATTGGAATGGTGTCTAAATTGGCCGTCGTTTCTTCAATATATATAAAATGCTTTTCTTTATCATAAAATGCAGCTTAAGAAACACAAAATAACCCTAAGGAGCCAAATCGGATGACTGTGGGGGTACTAAAGCAAAACATTGCTTTTTGTCTGTAAAATTAGCGACAATTGACGAATGATAAGATGGTGCATTATCGTGCAATCACCAATAGCTTAGTTCTAGATATTCAAAAAAAAACACCAATATGGCTTAACAAAAATTTCCATATATCAAGATAATACTTAGCATTAATCTTTTACATCAGATCTCAAAACTATTAAAATCGTTTTCGTCTCTTCAAACTTCAGCAATTATACCTTTCCAGTACTCAATTAGATACAATTTTGGTTATCCGTCAATCGATGTAGAACAAACCTCAGAACAAAATTTAGTTTCCGCAGAGCCACTTTTTGAGTTAAATTCTGGTAAATGAGAGTCTGCGATGGTTGTGTTATTTGGTTTTTGATAATGATTCTTACTCATTTTTTTAGCGCTGAATCTGAAAATAATTTTCACTTTTTACCACTACGCCAAGATTTTTGGAAAATCGAAAATTTAAAAATTGTTAAAAAGTCAAAAAGTTACTAAAATCTGGTACTATAAAATAGACATAATTTTTTGTTTATAATAAATAAATATAATATATTTGCTTTTTAGCTTATACTATGTATTTTTATAGCACAAAAATTGAGGGATTGGATGAGGAGTAGAGGGGGTTCATTGACCCCTTATGTTTTCTAATGAAAATTGCTATAAATGAGCCTAATTTTCTATTTTATTACATTTTTCATTTATTTATATCTATTACTTTTATTTTTACAAAGTGAATTGGGCCTTTTCTTTCCTTCCCTCTAAATGTCTCTTAAGAAATCTACAAAATTGTTTAGGTTGAAGATGGACAAACGTTGGGAGAGTATGCGTTAATAACCGACGGGCATTCTGTTCATTTAAAAGAGTGTTACGAAAATGTGGAATTTGTTCTGGATAAAATTAAATACGACAATCATAAGTAGATTAGGCGCGGCGATCTCAAAATAATATCGATGCTCCTAGGACAGCAAGGAGGGTACATAAAGTTTCCTTGTTTCTTGTGTGAATGGGATAGCAGAGACAGAGAAAATTATTGGATAAAGGAAAATTGGCCAAAAAGAGCTTTATTAAAACCTGGAACCAAAAATGTCCCCCAAAAAGCTCTCATAGATTCAAATAAAGTTTTTCGTCCAAATCTGCATATCAAGTTAGGATTGACAAAGCAATTTGTCAAAGCCTTACCAAAAGAAGGTAAGTGCTTTAAATACATCTTTGATAGATTTCCAGCATTATTAACCGCCAAACTAAAAGATGATGTTTTTACTAGTTCTGACATTAGAAAACTTTTCAATGATGGTAATTTTAAAAATCAAATAGAAGCTGCAAAAGAAGAAGCCCGAGATGCCTTTAAAAATGTAGTAACCAAGTTTTTGGGCAATAAGAAGGATTCGAACTTCAAATCAATGGTTGAAAACATGCTGCAGAAGTACAAAAATTTAGGCTGTTTTATTAGCTTGAAGGTTTACTTCCTAAATTCACATTTGGACTATTTTTTTAAAATTCTAGGTTTCAGTAACAAAGAGATGGGCGAGATATTTTATCAGGACATCAAAGAAATGAAAAAGATGTATTAAGAAAAATGGACTACTACGATGATGGCTGACTATTGCTAAATGTTATACCGAAATGAACTCCATAGAGAATATAAAAGGAAAAGCAGAGCATGAACCGTCCAAAGGCACGTTACACACGGAATAAAATTATATTTTACATACTTGGTCATTAAGGATGGGTGAAGAAGGGTCGTTTTCAAAGACATGACAAATAAAAATTAATTTAAAATGCACTAAAATAGAAATTTAGGCTAATTTTGTAGCAACTTTCATAAGAAATTAATGGGGTCAATTTAAGTAGCACAAAAATATATTCTTAGTCAGCAGAATGTACCGATTATGCAAATAAAATTAGTCAATAGCAAATAATTTATTATAAATTACAGAGTCATCTTTATAATTCAGAAGAGACTACGATTTTGTCAACATAATACGGTTGCAACCATTATAGTATTGTGAACATTTTTTAAATTTAACCTCAACGCATTTTATGCGAGTCCAATTGTCGCACATCATAAATTACCTGAATGTATACAAATATCGTATCTATATGTTCAAATATAATTAAAAGTTCAGCAGATTATCGCTGAAAATTTTCCTTAAAAATGTGTATAGATACTTTTATCAATTTTGTTGATCTATTTACAGTCCACATTACGTAAACTTGCTAATAATATTAAATATAAGCATATAACAATAATACTACTTATTGTTAGTATTGAATTAAATCTCATGGGGAGCATCTTCTTCTGAATGGATTATATTGGAATACCACTAGTTCATTTTCATAATCATCTGCGGCCGTCGCTGTTCCAAGACAAATGTAATCTTAAAATCTTTGCATAACGTTTTGTTAGTGCTTTATATAATTTTTACTGGCAATATCTTGGCACACCCTATAACTATAAATATATAAAAGCCATATTACGATATTGACTTTGATAATGCTTTGTATATTTGTTACTGCTAATTTTGTTAGTAATTCACTTTGATTCCCCATTTTTAAAGCACTAATGCAAAGGTTCAGATGAGTCTGAATATTTTTAAATGCTGTGTTTGGGTCTTCTTTTGCTAAAAAATTTCGTACTACAACACATCTATGATACATTTTAGGTACAAAAAACGTAATACACTTTTTGGGGTACATCAGAACATAACAAAATAATTAAAAAGAGTATCTCTACTTTTGACTGAAATTTCCATCAAAAAAAATAAAATTTGTAAAGCAGGTAGTAATTATTAAATAAAAAGTTTTTTCTTTATTTTGAAAAATAGATTTGTGTACCAAAACTTGTCAAACACTAGTAATGCTTCAATAAATGCTGCATTATAAAACTTTTCTACTCTAATTTCAAATTGATGTAATTTACACCTTTGTAAGTTTATTTTATTATCAATAAATTTTGTAATAATTTTACAGCAATGCTGATCAGTTCTATTATTCGCACACCGCTAAACTCTGTTAGCAGAACATTTTTCTCTTCTTCTTCTTCTTCTTCTTCTTAGCCCGTTTCGGTCCATAACTGGACGAAGGCCTCCTTCATTGACTTCCACTTGTTCCTATTTTGAGCTTCCTGTACCCATTTCAATCCGGCCACTTTTTTATATCGTTGTACCATCTATTGGGTAGTCTTCCTCTGTTTCTTCTATATTCCCACGGCCGCCACTGAAGCATTGTTTTTGTCCATCTAGTTTCTTATTATTCGTTAAATGTTACGCGGCACATCATCAACTGTATATTTTTATTCTTGTCGAAGTTGATTTCCATATAGCTTTTTTATCAATTGAGCGAAATGTGCTGCTTCGTTTACATCTTTGTTTTTATCAACATATTTAAGCTTACAGAGCCAGCACGGTTGCACGGATGAAAAGCGTAACTGCGATACGGACGGACCCAGGTTCATACCCGGAGCTCTCTGATGCCTAGCAGGTGGCCTACTCAGTCACTAAAAATAATTGAGTGCCTGCAATCATTTGTAACAAAGGGAACAACTTTTGCTGCATTGTCTTGTATTAGAAATGGTGTGCGACGACCGTGCACAGTAGACGAACATATGAGAGCCTTAATTTCTCACTATGCAGGCCGAGCTCCCAAGCAGGGTAGTTGAGCTTCACTATCATTTAAGCTTATGTATTTTTTTTAATATGTTGTATAAGTGTATCCATTTTTTTTGTTAGATTGGTGTATACGGATTGGTTTATTGTTATATGTATTATTACAATGTTACTGTTCCAATCACTGCCAACCATAAACTTTGCCTTCGAGAGTTTAAAAAAATATTTTATAGTCTTTATAAAGACTATAGGGAAAAATCCGTTCAAATAATGTCTACCTTTATCATAGCATAGCATAACATTACATTGCATTGTGTAACGCTTAATATATGAAACCTTAATTACGAATTAAGAACGCTTGAACTCGATGAACTTGAATTTTGACAGATATGATGAATACGAACAGTCGTCGTCTTAAATACATATAACGATGTAATTATTGTATGGATTAGTGGACAGCAAGTATCACTTATACTTAAAAGCTGCATTTTGTTAGATACTGGCTTAACAAACACCTGTATGCCAATAAAATAAAACTCCATATAATAAAATTATGATTAAGCAAACCGTTCACGTTCCATGTAGCAATTCTAATAGTAATAGTTATTATAAATTGTTTTTGTTTGTAACGGTTATTGATAGACTAATATCATATGGTTTAAGTTTAATAATTTAAAAAAAATATTTTTGAATTGACTAAGAAATGTGTCTAGATATTCTTTTATGTTAACTGTTAATGTCTGTTATAGTAATGTCATTTCCTAAAGATAATGCAACTGTGTATATATATATTTTTTTGTAGATTGAAAATTAATGTAAATAATTGTTTGTAGTGGTAAGATTAAATAACTGTTTTTTTGAAGTTAGGAATAGTTAAATGATCAAGAGAATTATAGTTCCTTTTATTTTTATTTTTTTCTTCACTAAACTCTTCTAGTCTGTACAACTTCTGCAATTTGCATCTTTACATAAAGCGCAAGTTGTTAATGTATCACAACACTAATGTGACTTTGTGTAGTAAATCATTGAATGCCTGTATATTTGACGTCTTATGGATTAAATTGTTTCATGATAAAAGCTTCTATGAATATTTTAGTATAGTAAATATGCATTGGATGCCCCGTCATTTATAATTCAGTTTTAATATCACCTATTAACATAGAGTAATGTAGGTTTTTTGTAAAAATCATATGCTCTATCTTCTTCAACATGACAATGTGATGTATGAATTTTTTTACAGGTTTTCTATACGTGTCCGTGTTCATTTTAACTGTTTTATTAATCAACGATTTAGAGTAGTAGATTTCGCATTTATTTTTCAAAGTAGGTCTATATATACACTGTTTAATATCAAACCAACACCCTCTATATATGATTCCTCTGATTTCATTATAAGATTTCGATTACTCAAGTTTTCGAAAAAAATTTAATTTTTTGTTACCTTAAATTAAACACATATCTCAAGTAAAATCCTCAATTTCCACTTTCTACAAGAACGTGATAAAAGAACATACATGATGTAACTAAAGTTTTACGTATAGCCGTATCACCGAAATAAAATATTAAAGCCTTCATGTTACGCGCTTTAAAAGCCCAAAAACAAAATAATACTATTACAATATTGCCAAAAAATTACGTAAGTCATGATTGTCATTATGTATTTAACAATCACACCAGCTGCCTTAAAGAAAATCAAAACCTTCTCATTAACTCTAACGTACATACCATCCGATACTAAAAAAAACTCCTTATATCCCGAAAACTATCCACTAGAAATGCAAAGAATTCTTGTGACAAAGCCCCAAGAAACAGATAAATTTGATAATATAACAATTTCATGTAAATATAATCAAAATATAATGCAAATTAAGGACACAAATAAAAAATATTTATCCTGGCCCCTTATCCAATTTTAAGCTGTACCTAGGTATGTACCTAGAAAACATTGTATCAAGTTTGATCTAAATCCGACAAGAATTGTGGAAATCATAAATATTTAAAAACAGTTGAAGATCGTTTTCTCCATTGCTTTGACCGATTTTGTTCATTAACAAACCTCGACATTGTCCCCATAGCATACAAAATTTTATTCAAATTCAATAAAAATTATAGCAGAGAGAGAGAGAGAGAGAGAATTTTCTTGGAAGACGTGACATGATGGCAATAAATAGTATTAATAACATAAAAAATAACATCAAAATATTATACAAAAGCAAGAGAAAAACGAGAAGTCCCAATTAAACAAGGAAAATGTAAACAAGTAGATAGTTTTAAATACCTAGGCTCAATAATTAGAAAAAAATAAAACTTTATTAAATATAGATACTTTTATACAGTAGAGAAGGACATTAGGAGTTGACAACACAAAAGCTCTCATGAAACTCTAAAATAAAGATTTTTATAACTGTAATAAGACCGATAGTAATGTATCCCTTTAAGACATAAAACTTAACGAAAAAGATAAAAATATGTTAGAAGTACAAGAACGGAAAATGTTACGAAGGATATATGATCACCTGTGTAAAAATAATATATGGAGAATAAGAACAAATGCAAAGTTAATGACATTGTTTGCTAAGCCAAGCATAGTGAAAGAAACAGAAAGTAGGAGGATAAGTTTGCTAGGATATACACAACGTATGGAAAACAAAATAAATATAAACTGAGCTTCACATTGGAATCGTAAGTTAGAATAGGGAAAGGACGACCAGTGAAAAGATGAATGGACCTAATAGAAGAGGATTTAAGTGAAATGAGGTTAAAAAATTGGAAACAAACTAAAAACAGAAAAAAGTGGTCACAGATAGCAAAGAACGTTAATAAAATATAATAGACAAACATCTCTTGAATACTGCATTAAGGAATTGAATATGCGACTAGCCACCGCGCTCAGTCAAGCACTGGCCTGGTTACCGAAAGGAGCCAATGGTCCTCAATGGACTGCGAAACTACAGATTATTATTATTATTATTATTATTATTGTCATTATTATTATTATTGTTATTATTATTATTATTATTATCCGGAACATGGTCAATACTTAACCTAGAAACTAACATCTACGTTTAGTCGCTTAGCGTAATATTATTTGGCAAAAATCAAGTTCTATCTTAAATACAGCTGAAACCTACGTATCGGCAAGTTCATTGTTCCGATTGACTGCGTTATTGTAATTCATTACACTTTTATATTAATTATAAAGTGCAGGAGGTTACTGCGCATGTTCGTATCTGAATTTGGACAAACACAAATACCTAGAACACGTGTGCACATTCGGGAGACGGTATAGTGGTGCGGTGGTTAGATTGATGGAAATAGTGTCGCGAGGTTACAAAATTGAATCCTACTTTTTTTTAAAAAGATTGTATCGATTTCTTTGGAACTAACTCCCAGCCAAACTCTACGGAGTGAAAAGAGGGCATGGGCATGACCTAAAGAGGGAGTTCCTTTAGTGCGCTCATCCAGGTATCGAATTTTAGTGGTAGATATGGACCGTAACGTTTCACGTCACAGGTCTTCCAGTAGATAAGCTGGCTCGTCCGAGTCGACCGGGTGCGACATGCGAAAACGACTCTAGCTTTGCAGTTGCTAGCTGAAGGGCTGCAAGCGGTCTGGCGTCTTCCGATTTAATGTTATGTCCAAGAATATTTCAAGGGCTGCTAAACAAATGCTTAAAACACAACAGTTGAAAGAATCACATTAATTGCCACAAAAATTATACGAATGATTGCAAGTCAAATCCAGCTTCGGCTGATTCAAACGACAAGGAGTTCAACATCACCCAAAAGCCTAATGGAAACATGATTGAAATTCTGTTAAACAGTGTTGCAGAAAACCACAAGAGGTGTGTATTAACTACGAGGAATATATAAAAGCCTCTGGATGCAGTTTTTAAACACCAGCGAGTTTATATACGTGACACAGCCATCTGAGAGGAACATCTTAATAGTAAAAATGAGTTGAGTAACTCTGACTCAGCGCAGTTCCTGAAAAGGCTACAATAGCAACAACGTTAATGAGTGTTACGAAGCCTATAAGCGTATTTGATTATCTCAAGCGTACTGACAAAGAAGCGAGAAAGTCATCATTTGATCAAAGGCAAAATAGCGAGTTAAAAGCATTGAAACGAGGGAATCGCGACGAATTTGATAAATTTGTTTCCGAACGCAACAATAATTCGTCAACGGTTAGTATGTCATCAAAACGTGTTAGTATACCCCAAACTACTGTTCGAAGGTGTATAATTAGGTCTCCGCAAGTTCTGAAACTCTATATTCGATGCACACGTAGGCTTTGATGCTCTCACTACCAAAAATTGATTGATAATACCACAAACTTCCCCGAACGCTATACAACCCAACGTTCGATCAAGTTGTCATAGTTTGGGATGAAACATATCTGTATCTTAATAAAAGTATGGAAAGTCGGTTCCAAAAGGTCACATAGAGTGCCTACAAGCACCGAAACCTCGTTAAGCCAATGGTAACGATCTTTGATATATTCAGCCAATGATGCTGATACCATGCGCCTTATCACTGAGAAAACTTAGTTTAAAGAGCTTTTCAAAGAAGATGATGCGTTTATGCTTGATAAAAGATTCAAAGTTATTGCACGTAAGCTTAGAAACAGTTTCCAGGTACATAGTATACCTGAATTTCACGCTCCAGCACAGATGCACAACACATCGGTTCATTATATTGTCAAAAATCGAAACAGAAATGTCAAATATCATAAGCATCTTGCATGGGTTATCCCGACACTATCGGTACCATATCTCGTTGATGACACCCGAATCGCAGGAGCTATTGTCAACTAATAATTTGCTAAGAGTCCCAGGTCAAATGACAAAATCGTCCAGACAGGCAGAATGCTGGCTTGCGTTAGTGTAACCAACAAGCTCAATGTGTTAGTCAAGTCAGAGAATCTAAACTGGAAGACTTCACAATTTCATGAGTTAGACAGCGATCAATTAGACGATTTCCCTGAGTTCTCATCGTTTGAACTCGGCAAATTAGGCACGCTACCTCATACTACTATGACCACGCTTACAATGGCAAAGATACTTTCTATGTCGGCAAAGAATCGCATTTCTATGACTAGCAAAGCTATGATATAAATATTGAAAACCCGTTTGTCAAAGCGAAAATGGAATCACGTCACAGTAAGGCAACCAAATATTTACTAAACATCTTGATAGATAAATCACAGCACGGAGCTAAATACATTGTAAACACAATTTGCCAATGCCAAATGATTTAAGAACAATTTATGCTGTGTTTATGTGATGTCATTGGTTTGGTACTTGAGTTATGGTAGATTCATTAATCCAGTTAATCAGTCTGCCTGGGAGGTCTTGCAAAATTACTCCCCGGTTTCTGGAATGCCAGCTCATGACTCAGGTGGTAAATCTGATGCGACAAAGTAACATAACTGCTTATTGTAAATATTGTGAATAAATCACAATAGTAAAAATAACATGAAATACAAAAAACAAGTTTTTTTATTTCCCCAACCTCTCCTACGCCACTTATTTTCAAATAACTTATTAAGATATAATTCACTTACGTGATTGAATACGGATAAGAATGAGCTCTTCATTGACTATTACGACATCTGCGTGGCCGAGTGGATTATAATAGATTGTGCCAGTTCCATATTTGTAGCCAACCTGCCCTCTACACTTTAGCAGAATTTTCACAGCAACGGGTAGAATAGCCCTAATTGATGGTCTTTGTTTTGAATTGTTTCATATCATCTTCACTGACTGTATATAGTATCATTGGATATCGGATCTCAAGTTCCGTAAATTCTTCTGTAGATTAGACAAGATAAACATACGTTTCAATTCGATACAAAGAATTCCATTTTGGAAGCTGAGTTTTGACTATGTTCCGAAAGTTTTCGGGAGGTCGTGGAAAGCTCATTAAGCGCGGCATTATAAGAACTTTATAATTCTTGAATCAAATTTCGGTCACATACGGTCAGGTGAGCGCAAATGCAGGAAAACGTCATTTCCCCATTTATTCCTATGTAAACTTCGCGGCTTATAAAAAGTTACTTCCGCTCATCCCACTTTTATAAATCATATATTACTTTAATCGGCGTTTAATAAGCTTTTAAAAAAATGTAACTTTTATTCATATAGGACGATGGGCGGTTTTTAATGGGGAATGAAGACCAGTTTACCTTTCATCAAGTAAAATAAAAAAATCACAACTAATAAAATAGCAATCAATACAGAAGCATTATGCAACATACCACTGTCTTATCAATCAACTTTCTATTAATCTATTAAAGAGTGTAGCAAAAAAACACATTATTGAAGCTTTAATGTTTGCTAGTATATTAGAAAGATTTCTAATAATTAAAAACAACTGTACAATTTATAGAAAATTATAAACATAGAGAAAGCGCCATAAACGTACAAATAAACTCAAAAAACTCAGAAACATTTATACAAATTCCTTTAAAGTAATATAAATTTATATAATCTTGTATCATTTATATATTTACTTCTTCAAAAGCGATTAACAAAAATACTTTACGGTATGTAAATGTTAATAAAATTAAACGATTAGAACTAGTGAACTATGTAAATTATTTTAATAACCGTTTATGTTGGCAAAGCTAATACTGTAAGTCTTAATTAGGAATATTGATCGCCTGATAAGCTGATATGTCACTGGTTATAAATATTATCTATTGTATTCTAATCTCTATTTACGTAGCATCCTAGCTTAGTTGCAAAACATATTGGATTTAAACTTTGCAAATTTACATTAGACCAAAAATTGATTCCGCTACCAAACGACGATAAATAATGTAACTGAATTTCTGAAGAATGTAAGAATGAAAATGTAAATCAGGTTCAGAAAAATATTTTCTAAATACGTTTTATGCTGCTTTAACGCATTAAATAAATCTCAAGGTGACGATATCGAAACTGCAGGTCGCTAACGCAATAAAAAGTTTGTTAGGAAGCTCCGTTGCTTTTCTCTTAAGACATTTATTTGGTACGTGCCGCTGAACATTGCTGATCTTTAATACGCCGGAAAATATTTGCGCCTTCGTATTGAATTTAGTAAATAAAACTTCACGTTTTAATAATATGCCTATAGTGAAAAAAAAATCGTTAATACCACTGTCATTTAAAAGTTTAGATATTATTTTTCTTAAGATTTTATGATTTTATAACGTTGGGGAGCAAATATCCATATATTTTCCTATCTTTAGGTTACTGAAGCAATTCTTTATTCCCTAAATTTAGCCAATTACTCAAGTTCAGAAACCAAGATAACCTTGTTCCCCTCACTTTCCTTCTATTTCATCTATAAGCATTAATTATAATATATGATATTTACATATTTTTATTGTATGTCCACAATAATCTAATTTGCATTTTTTTTTGTATTTCCTCCCCATTTGTAGTTTGTTTAGTATATCTGCTATTTCCCTAAATACTGTTACCAATTGATGAGAAATACATGCAGTACATCTATTAGAAAGTTCTTGATTGAACTCTCTTTAAAGAATCAATACTAAGATATTTTTTTAAGAAAACTATGCCTTTTAGACGATCGCATAATTTATAATGCAAAGGATTGAGGCCTATTACCAGAATCATCTACTTTTAAGGGTTACATCTGTCATTTTTTTTTTTCCGCTTAAATGATGCCCAAAAAGAATTTTAAGTGGAAAATTTTTTTTCTATTTTTTTAAGCCTACGACATTGAAAAATGAGTGATAAAGTGCATCAAGACAATAAAGGTAGTAGACAATCGACAGGTCGTGCGACTAGAACCAAAATTTCAAATCAAAAACCACCAAACCGTCACAGCTTCAAAAGCGACTTCGAGGATGTTTTCAGGCTAGCCAAAAAAATTAAAACATTTACCTTAGAGGATAAAATTCCTATCGATTCTTCATTTGGGTATAAAATCATTGATTCTTGTAATGTGTAAATGGCGGTCATGTAACTTTTTCCGGGGACAAGCAAACGTAGCTTTGAATTTTAACTTGTTGTGTCATGTAAACAATGTGGAGGTACTTTAATTGATTCTGGCCCAAGAATTAGTCAAAATGCTTGTGACATCAATCGCGTCTCATTTTTGCAATGAGATTACTGGGTATTGGATTTATTAAAATTTTGCGCGTTTATGTGTTTTCCAAAACCAGTTTTTCAATTTACGTCTAGTAAGATCATAAAAACGTTAAGAAAGCTACAGACGCCATTAAAACTAAATCATTGAGAATAGATGCTGACGAAGAAAAGGAAATATCTGAAGAAAAACGACAAATCGATGGACTAACCGTTTCCAGAGACGGCTCATGGCGAAAGCAAGGCTTTTCATCTCTTCATGAATTTGGCAGTCTATTCGGATGGTTTACTGGAAAAGTTATAGATATTTGCACTAAATCAAAATACTGTAAAGAGTGCGAGTATTGGAAAAGCGAAGTGACACAATGAGTATGAAGAGTGAAACGTTGAATACGAGGGGCGTTGTACTTCAAATCACAGTGGTAGCTCTGCAAGAATGGAGCCAAATGCAGTCATAGAAATGTTTTGTCATTCCAAAAGAAATAATGTATTGGCCGTATGCAAAAAAGGCTAGGAACGAGGCTGAGATATTTAAAAAGAAACGACGAAAAATCTCGATGGTAAAGATATGTTGACAGGCAAGTTAATTGACAAATTAATTATTTATTATGAATTAGCGATTCAACGAAATACTGACTCGGTAGACGTACGTTGTCGCTCAGCTGAGGTCGTGTTGACGTTGTAGAATTTTTCGGAAGATTGAAAAGTCACCTCGAAAGACCGTGTCATTGAGCTGTTTCATTACACCTCAAACATATACCTTTGGTACCCCATTTTTACAAAAATAAATGGAATAATGGCTACGCGTTTGTAATAGGTTTCTGACTAAACTATTACAGATGCTGAATGATGATTCTTCAAATCCTTTTAAATTAGCCTACACTTGGTTAGACAACGTAGTAAGCGTACTATATATTTTTTTTTAATTTAAGAATCCATTTAGTATAAACATTTTTCCATCTATAGACAGAATGTCCACCTTACGCAGACTCAGTAGCATTAATTTTGATTATTCTATATCTTTTAAAACACCTGCCAATAAATCTTTCTTTTCATCTAATTTGATAATAGCAGATATCAAAGTTTCAGAAAATATTTAAAACATAAGATTTCGGCTACGAAGACGTTGTTATCTAATACCAACCCTTATGGCTTTTTTGTCGTGTTTCAAATCTTTCATTAAAAATCTTTCTTAAAGGTGACACTTTCTTCTATTCCACACTTAAATAATGCTATTATAGCAATAAAATTCTTTTATCACCCAATACCACTGTTAACAATAAAAATGTATTAAGAAAAAGGAACTTTTTATTTTAATAAGTGATAACTGAAGTCATTTTTTCGAAATCACAGATACTCGCCGCTATGTTAAACAGAGGTAATACTCTTTATAAAAATATTGGATATATACTTTCCAAATATATTCCTACTAACAATATCTTATACTATACTTTTTCACTTACATTATCACAGTAATTAGTAATAGTTAATATCGACAGAAAAATTTGGTAACTACATAAGAAAAATGAGATTAATTACATGTTATAATTTTATGGTTATATATATAACCATATATGGGCACAAAATAAGTCCCACTAACTCTTTTTATAATCATTTTCGTTCAGTTTCGGTAAAAATAGTGCTGTTTAGTAATGACATAAAGTATTTGGCAAGAACTCAGAACCAAAAATCATTATTTATTTTTTATTGGTTAATTTAAGATTATCAAGTATTGTTAGAAGTTGATTTCTACAGTGAACATTTAAAGGCTGCTGTAAACAAGGCTAAGATAGCTACCCTGGAAAACCTGTTGAAGACCGTAAAACGAAAGTATTAATAAAGGTAGTATACAAATACTGGTATATGGCAGGTTTGTAACGTTCTACATCAACAATTGAATTAAGTACTTTAGCTATTAGGTCTAAACCAAAAACTGAACCGGCAATTTCAAGAAATATCAGCTTATTATGGCGACTTTTTTATGGTAACAGAAATAATAAGTGATAAAATAGGAAACGCATATTTTATACCAAAAGTAAAAAAAGCATTCAAAGAAGTAGCGTGAAGTACCCAAACGTAGAGTTCCTTCCACTATCCAAACAAAATTTGTTGAAGCAGACTCAATTATAACATAAAATTGAGATATACACAAAAATACATGTTTTGGTGACCTTTTTAGTGTTTCTTTTTAAAACTTACTTTAAGTAGGAATTAAATAAGATAATTGGGGATAATTGGGGAATACCAACAGAGATTTCGAAAAGGAAGGTCAACGATAGACGCAATCTATATACTAACACAAATACTAGAAAAGCTTTGAACTTACAAATAATCTATATGGACTTTAAGCAAGCTTTCGACAGTATGAAACGCAACATGATTACAAGTGATGCATGAAGAATAGGAGTATCAAACAAACTAATGAGATTAATACAAATGACAACGAGAAAATCGAAAGCAACAGTAAATCAGAAACAGGACTGTCAAAAAAATTAGAATTTGTTTCAGGAATGAGGCAAGACGATGGATTATCCGCAGTCCTATTTAACATAGTACTTGAAGGAGTAGCTTAAGACTTCAAAATTGAGGGCACTATCATAGAACAAATGATGGAGATGATTGCATACGCTGATGATCTGATTATAATATCAAGAACTAAAAGAGATCTAGCAGAAATAATATTAAAAATAAAGAAAGAGGCAAGAAAGAAAAGGTTAGAAATTAATGAGGACAAGACTAAATCTGTGAAGATAAATAGGGGACGTTGTGAAACTAATAAAAATGAAAGAAGAATAGGAAATTTCAATTCGAAGAATAGAGAATTTCAGATACTTAAATATAATGGTAAATAGCAGGAACAACAGAAGTTTAGAAATAGCTCAAGGAATTCAGTCAGGCAGTAGAGCATGCTTTAAATACAAAATGCTGATGCAAAACAAAAAGGTAAGTAAAGACACAAAAATAAGAATTTATAAAGTAGCAATACGATCAGTGGTAATTTATGCATCAGAAACCATGTGTCTAAATAAAAGAGACTAAGAAAAATTAAAAATATTTGAAAGGGAACTTATAAGAAGAATTTATAGACCAATAAAGATATCAAGAATCGAACATAGGAAATTAATCAATTTTGAAATAAAGAAAATGTTAAAATATAAAGATACAGTAAAGATAATAAAAGCACAATGAATACGAGGGTTCGGACATATATACCGAATCAATACATAGAAAAATAACAAAATGAAAACCACACGAAAAAAAAACAGAACCAGGAGTAGCAGATTGGAGAGAGAAGGTACAGGACAGGAAAAAATGAAGGAACATTATTAAGAAAGCAATCTATAAGCACAAGACAAGAATAAAAACAATAGACTGACACTTCGCAAAAGAAGGTCAATGGAACTCTAAATAAAGAGTGGTTAGAACTTTAACCCACTGTAAAACCTTCTAATAATAATAGTAATTGGTAAGTACTTCTCTAGAAATGTGCCCTTATCTACTTAAGCTCTAATTGTCTACTACGTTTTAATATCAATATCGAGAGGGATTGCGTTTCAAAGAGAAATTTCGTTAAGCTGTTTAGCCGACGTGAAGAATTAAAACTTAAACTTTCTACAAACTACGACAATTTTTAAATAAATGGATAAACCATTATATGGCAAATTTTATAGTCGAAGAAGATTGTATTCGAAGATTTTCAAATGTGCAAAAATTCGTAGAAAGAAAAACCACGACAGAGTAAATATAATAAAAATTTGAAAATTCTCCGTTTATAGGAATATTAATAACAAATGGGCATCTTCAACAAATAGCAAAAAAGCTATTTTGTATTAACTTAAGCCTATGTTAAACTATAAGACATAAACATTAGGTTAATTAACTTCTTTATCAAAACAACACAAAGATCCATATAGAAATAAAATAACATAATATGAAGCAAAGCTATTTATAATAACACAATGAAATAATCGATAAAACGATATAGTATTAAAATAATTCAGACACAAGCTCCTACAAGTTCTGCATTTGATATAAAATATAGAAAATAGAGAAATAAAAAAAAATACGAAGGTATTTCACAATATTAATGTTTGCTCGCACAAGCGATATACTCCTGTAATCTCACTTTACAGTTTCGCATTGCTTGCCGAGTTGTTTCCATTGGTACTGCTGCGATTGCTTTACGAATAACATCCTTTAACTTCATAATAGTCCGCGGCCTGTGTTAAAAAACTTCATCCTTCAAGTGTTCTCACAGAAAGAAATCACAAGGGATGAGATTGGCCACGAAATGTCACCACGTAATAAAATGAGGTGACCTAGAAAAATTTGTCCCAGACCTTCTCGTAAAATTCTCGCTGTATATGTCGTGGTATTATCTTGTTAAAGCCATAATGGTGTATTCTCATGTTTGTTGAGTCTGAGCTCCAGAAAATTGCGCAATATCCCAACATGGCGGGTAGATGTTGAGTCAAAATGAGCTTATGATACCATTGCTGCAATATCACCAACAGTGGCGGGTAGACTCACTGAGGTCATAAGATTGCGAGCTTATGATACCATGCTACTTATTGACGCAGCCCGATATATGAAAATGCGCACAACAGCATTAGCTGGAACTTTGCCAATATATCATCGCAAGTACCCTGTTCAACGTACTGGATCATCATCAGTTTATATGTATAGAAGATTGCAATGTAGAATTTTTCGCACGTTCCAATCAGATATTGCCCATATGAAAGACTTGTGGCGATGTGAAACAGCCTGCTTCACTGGTGCGATATTCTCGGGTGTCCGAACGCTAGGAGGTCTACCAGATGGCTACTGTTTTAATACCAAATCAATCTATCGAAAATTGTCCACAATGTAATGGTTTCCTTGATCGGAACTCTTCCGTAATGACTTACTACGAAATGCCTACTAAATAGCCGCTGCATCACAATTACAGAATCACAATTTTTAAAATAAGTCTCCAACATAAATGTACAGTGTTTACCACTTTACACCATGATGGGCACTGGAGTAATATGCGTGGGTGAATGACTCGAGCGCCGTTTACCAATGCACTACGTGCGGCGATCCAATTGAAAAAGGAGATTACACTGCTGAACCTCGTATAATAGAATGTAAAGAAAGACTAATGAGTTGTCCTCAGTAAAAAGCTGTACTGTGTTAACTCTTTCTTCCAGCAAAAATAAAATTGCTTATATTCTAATTAATAAATATATTGTAAAAATGTGTCGGTCCTGAATCATTCTGCTACCATCACTATACTACTATCAGAAAAAAATAAACAAAAAAAAGAAAGAGGCTAGAAAACTCATGATAAGAAAAATAAATAAAAAAACGTGACAAGAATTGCTTAACAATTACATATTATGCTATCGTCTTCAATATTGGTTCTAAAGAATTAGCTGTCACAATCATACAAAAAGTCGTGTTTATTCTTCTCTACGTTTCATTATTTTTTATTATTATTACTATTATTGTGCTTACTCTCTCTTCCCACTTTGGCGTTAATCTTTATTTTTTTTTCTGTAATTTCTACGTTTACTTTTACCACATACTTGAGTAGATTCTCCAAACACCTTTTCTGTATCTAGAGTAATCAGTAAGCCAATTTCGCATCTTTTCATTTGTTTTTCGCTCGTCGATAGTATATACTTTGGATTACTAATATATCTATTTTATATCTCTTTATGTTCCTCTAATTGCTTTAGAATTACTTCTTCTCCATAAATCTTGTGCACATTCTACCTTTGCATATTTAATACACCGCTTGCTGTATCTTTTATGAATTTTTATTATATTGAGTCTTGAAGAATTGCCCAGTTTTACTTTTTAATTTTCTCTAAAAGTGTCAAATATGGATTGTTTTATTTTTATTTTTGTTTTTATTACCTTTTAATTATATAATTATTTATTTTCTTATCCTATTTTTATTACTTCCCATTGATAATCGTCTTCATATGACTTGTTATAATAGAATTAACATTGCTTTGTCTCCTGTTATTGATTTCCCTATTATGTCCTGTTTTCTTCTTTATCAAATTATATATACATATTATCGTTAGAATTTTTAATTTTGTTTTTTTAAAACTCTGCTTTGTCGGTGATATTAGCAATGTTCATCGCACAAGCCACTATCTATCAAATAACTTGTTATTAAATTGCAAAACTAGTTTTTAATGGTATTGTGTGTATTTTTGTGCGAAATAATAAGGATGTTTTTGTGCGTACAACGCGACTGATAAAATTAGCAAACGCCATCCCAACTTTTTGTTGCAGATACAACGACCTATGTGCTTATGCCTTTATTGTACTCTAGAATTTTACTTACTTAACGTTTTATAGTTGATATTCAAACATTTGAGTGAAATAAAGGGGAATTATTAAGTTATCAATTAAACATGATGGTGATAATAGTACATGTGCTAGTAATCCCAGAAAACCAGTAAAATTTATTTATAGAATATGTGGAATTCTCTATTTATACATCTTTATGAGTATCCGTGCGTAAATGGGTTAATACTTTTAAAATATATATGTTTTAATGTACATATACCTAGAGACAAAATCAAATGTTATTAATTTGTTCTTAGTAATACTTTGTAAGTTTACGATTATATTAGTTTGCACAAATTGACTATTCTTTCCAACTAAATTTTTTACAAGTAATGAGAAAATTTACTGTTTCAATTTAACATAAAGTTACACACGCTTTTATTTCTTAAAAGTTTTAAGAATCGTTAGGGAGGAGTTAATCTAAAAGGGGCGATCTGATCCCACTCTGATGCTGTAACAAATTTACAAGTTACCTTGCCGGACATAATCTCATTTATAAAGGGCGAAAGCCCATAAAACACTTTTTACTTTATCTACATTTGTGTTTGTTAGAAAACTGTAGAAAAACATAATTGCCTTCAGCCATATCCCAAAAAATTAATAGATTGTTATAGCTATTAAACATGAGTTACTTGTAAAAGGAATTGATTATAGTACTACATTAATATTTTAGTTTATTTAAATATATATAAATAAATAAACCGGAAAGGTTCGCGGTCAATAATAAATAAACAATTAGGTTCACAGGTTGAACCGGGTCAATTATTGGAAAATCCCCGACATTTCGGCACCCGCTTTGATGCCACTTTCAAGGGGGTTTAGTTCTTTACTCGGGGTCTCAATCTGCCTACTCCCAAAAGAGAACTAAGAGTCAAAGAAGCAGGCTGGCTTTTTGTGTGCTACTTCACTATTTGTAGAAGCAAGAGGTGAAGGTTTGACGGGGGCATGTTTGTGCCGGAAGAGACATTTGAGCCGGGTTGGAGACATTTTGTGTATTGTAACGGGTTGCGTAAGTAATGACGTTTGGTAATTAACGGTTTCCAAATGGCGGGTATGTGTTAATCACCGTATCCAGTATTGAGGCATCGAGGATGTTTTTCAATCTCAATGGCCTCTGGAATAATTCTATTGGTAGGATTAGAAATGAGAGTTTTTAAATTGAAAAAATTAATTATATGTCCGGTTTCCTTGTTGTATATGGCCAAGGCAGAAGAAATATCCCCATTACGTACAAATGGTCGTATTTATGATTAGATATTTGTCTGTTAAACAATTAGGTTCACGGGTTGAATCGCGTCGATTATTGGGAAATTCGTTTCGGCATCTACTTTGATGCCATTTTCAAGGGGTTTAGTTCTTTACTTCCCCAAGAAGAACTAAGTGTCAAAAAAGAAGACAGTCTAGCGTTAGCGAGTTGGCAGTGTGATTTCTAGCCGGTACGTGTGCCAGCTGACAGTGTATGTGCAGTTAGTATATTACAATGGCAAGTGACAATAACGACGACAATATAGAAGCCTTATTTGTAATGGAGCCAAAGTACTACGATCACGTTCGGTCCCCAAAGAAGAGCAGGAATTTAACACTGCCTGCAAGCGTCGTTGAGACCGCCGTTGAACCAAGGTGAGAATAATTTCTACCATCTCCCCCAACTGCAGTGTCTATTACCTTTACCAACGTCTTTGAGGTACTTAGTGATTTAGAGAAAGATGCTAAGATGTCTGCCATCTCCAGCCCCTTGCCCGGGCACAACAGCTCGCCCATTAAACGCTGTCCCTAAGGAAAAATCCATCCCGTTAAAGAGGCCTAATTGCGCAAAGACACCCACGAGAGAAAAAACGGCTTCTAAAAAGCAAAAATGTAAGGGATAGAATCTTCATCTATGCCGCTATATCCAATTATTACCAGTGCTTGACTCGGATTCTGGGTGAGACAAAGATCGAGCACCATTATTATCTGCTCAAAGCAGACAGGCTTCTCCGTGGCATTATGAGAGACGTTCTCGAATATGTTACTGAGAGGGAGTTAAGGTAGGAGCTTCTAAAAACTATATTCCCATTCCCACGGTGCGGAGAATGAAAAAAAGCTCCAAGAGCTCCGGTCTAGTTCTTCAAACTTGAGCGGAGCGACAAGGTCAAAACAATCTTCAAAGCGCAAGGAGTCTTTGATGTGTCCATTTCGCTAGAACAACCCATAAGAAGTAGCTAATTAGTCATCATTGTCAACGTCAAGTGCGGGAAGAACCATCATTCCAGTACAAAGACCCTGGAGCGAATCGATGACCTGTATAAACTGTCAGGGCTCCCGCCCAGTCAGTTCCCGAAGGTGGCCAGCATTCGTCTAAGGGAGACGCTCCTGCAAATCCTCAACCGCAGCGAGCTCCACGGCTTCATCACAACCGCCAATCCCAGCCAAAAAAACAGGACTGAGCCACCCTATTAAGCTTCCGCTACTCTGAAAGCCCCTGAAATGGTACACCAATTTCAAAGCCAGAGCTTCCCAAAGAAGAAAAGTTAGCGGCTTAGACCCAAGTACTTTGAATGCTAGGCATGTCAAGATCAACTACGTGCGGCATGCTGCATCTAATCTAAATGCTGAAGATCAGTGGAAACAAGTGATAAAAAACCAAATATCAAGCATCAACCAAATCAAAAAGGAAATACACTTTTAGATGAAAATACGGATAAAGATAAATAAATTTACATCTAAATTACCTCCAATCTTTATATCAGGCGTAGAAAACATAATAAGTAAAGCACTTGCAGATAAAAACATTACATTTCGTACCTATAAGTCCAAGGAGCTAACAAGAACCTAAGAATCTACATTCAACAACTGAACAAAGGCGCCATTATTATAACATTGCAAAACATCAAACCCAGCAGTAGCAACAAAGAAATATACAAAATAATTTTACTACTGAATAATAAAATACAGTTTAAAGCGCTACACGGTAAACGTAAAATTATTATAAAAATAAATCGAAGTGCGTCAAATGCGCGACTGATCTCTTAACTTAATAAATTCTAGTGAGCAAACTGTAAAAAAAATTATCCGATAAACCACAAATTTCAACCAAGTTACATCTAAAACAGTTAAGAATTTGAAAAAAAATTTTGGACATTTGTTACTTAGTATTTCTCATAAAACTTGTAAACGAAGTTTCTCTATCAAGTCGTGAGACACCCTGTATAAAATAATAATTTAAATTATCTATCAACATTACAGCTAGCACATTGCTTTTCTGACTAATAAAATACCAGATTTTGTAAACTTTTGTAAAGTCAAGGTCTTCAAAACCAAAAAAATTGTGGTAGAGTCGTGTTTACAGCTAACATCTGATCATACTCTAGTTCTGTACCCATATACTGGGAAAACCCAAGAAATCATCGCCTTGTAGTATAAAAATCAAATGGATCTGTTTTAGAGAAAAATTAGACGAACAGATAACTGTAAATACTGTTACAAACCAAAATCGAAATAAAACGACCCGACATTACAAGCAATCTTAGACAAAAATTAAGGAAAAAGAAAAATATTTATCAATAATATAGAAAAATATAAAAAAAACGGAACGTTAAAAACAGATGGCAGACAACAAGATCCCCATCAGACAAACAAAGGTACAATAAACTAGCAAAAGAAATGAAAATGATATTGACTAAAGTAAAAAATAAATCCATGCCAGATTAATTTAAAGCTTAACACCCACTGATGGAACATACCATTTCTCGTGTAAGGCGATGCTGATCAGAAATCAAGGAAAAAGAAAAATATTTATCAATAATATAGTAACAAATATAAGATAACGGAACTCAAATATTCAGATGGCAGACAACAAGATCCCATTCAGACATACAAAGGTATCAATAAACTTTCAAAAGAACATGAAATTTTGACTAAAGTAAAAAATAAATCCATGCCAGATTAATTTTAAAGCTTAACACCCACTGATGGAACATACCATTTCTCGTGTAAGGCGATGCTGATCAGTCAAGTGTTTGGTAAAATATTGCATATATGTAACATTACTAGATAAACTCAAATATTCAGTTCCACATCCATTCTACTTCCTAATATCTTATCTTTCTGACAGAATTTTCCAAGTAAAATATCAAGGTGCTTACACTAAACTCTGCCCTGCTTAATCCAGAGTACTACAAAGAAGCATCCTGGGGCCTACACTGTACCAAGTTTACAAAGCAAACCTACACCAAACACTCAACAATCCCTAGAATATAAGCTAACAATTCAACGATTTTAGTAGCTTCACATCACGATTTCATTTTCCATTCAAGATTTTGCAAAGTATCTTAAATCCAGCTGTCTAGAAAAGTGATTTGTCTTATCGTTACACAGAATTGAAAATCACATATCTCAAATAGATCTAACACAAGCTTGAAAGAAAATCAGAGTCGTCGATGGAAAACTGTTAAGCACATTTGGACAGATTGTAGATCGTGAACCTCAAACATAGAGATAATAAGCGTTTCAAAATAAAATTGTACGCAACAAATACGATATTACACACAGTTCTAAGCATAGCAACTCCTCCTGAAGAAATTACAAAAATTAACACCAAGTACTAACAGTACAGTCAAACCGACTAGCAACTACACTACTACAAGAAGAAGAGAGCTAAGTAAACTAAAGCGTTTGAAGCCCTCTTATGTAACAACCCGATTTAAGCTAATAAAATTAACAAATTAGTTATAATAAATAAAATTTTATAGGGGATCTGCTGGAATATTTACTCTACATGTTCTATAATATAAATTTATTTAAAAAAAATACCCATGTAAATTGTACAAGTATGTTACAAGTTCTAAAAGTATTAAAATTGAAATACACTGCTATAAGTTTTGTCTGTAATTTTTGTTATTTTATATTAGATATAAACTTACTTGCGCTCGACCATTAATTTTCCAATACATACTAGATACACGGGACAAAAGTTTCAGCTACTCGAATCGCAAATCATCTCAAACCAAATTAACTCTGTCATAAGTTTACGCCGTACCTCCTGCAAGCCGAAACGCTCCAACAACTTGTTAAACGGAAAGTACCCCAGTTGCTCTATAACTTTGCTTCAGATGTTTTGTATTTTCCGAGGAATAAAGGGATGCCGAGATAAATTTTCGCTATTGAAGTTGCGGTAAAATGCGTAATACTTTGGGAGCGTAATTTTCTTAATCATGTTATTATCGCCGTCTATCACCCGCGAAAGGGAATTTCTGATCCTGTTACAGCCACGAGCGTGGTTTAATTAACGAGTCACAATGGAAACCAACGCACTAATCCCTGCCATACAGCTGAGGACGGCGCGAGTAGTCGATCTGATAGTTATTATAAATGGGGTCACGACCTAGAAATTTGTTTTTTTTTGCTCAACAGCGGCAGATACTAGAGTAGCAATACATTAAGTTGAGAACTCATTTAAAAGTAGGTGGGAAGCAGCTTGGCATAATTTTTTTTCTGTTGTCTTCTCATAGGAATTTCTCACTTTAATCATATTTTGATAAGTTACTAAGAGAAAGTTTTTACAATTAATCAACTAACATAATTTTTGTTTATAAAATTATAAACATATCATCAAAACTTAAACTACTTCAGTATTAGAAAAAACTTTGCATAAATAACTAAACATCATGACGCGACAATAGAGCGCGTCTTTTCAGGAAAACGAATGTTTAGAATAGGCTTCCAATCCCTTTCGAAAGTTGTGCAAACATAAACATAGTTAGAAAACCTAAACAGAATTTTTGCGTTACATCAGAGGCCACTACAGAGAGTACACATTATAACATCTGCATGCTACGCAAATCGAGTAACATATGTATGACAAATAATGCAACACTAATATATATCCATTGTGCTTTACATAAGTTATATTTTAAAATGGTAAAACATACCTATTTCAATATAACACTAGAAATTAAATAATTTATGCACAATAAAATATTATTGAAGCATTGAAGGCCAATTCTATACTGAATATTAAAGAATAATTTTAGTAAATATCATAAACTTATATTAGAAGATAATATTGAAAAAGCACCATAACCATAGAAAAATTACAAACAGTAGGAAAAAAAATTAGTAAAAAAATTGCATAACAAAGAAATTTATTTAAAAAACAAGCAATTGAAAAAATATAATAACCAAATATTAATGTCACGATAGTGCCGATGCAGGTACTAATAATAAAATAAAATAATAAATTCGTTATTCGTAACCAAAAATTGTATCGTAATTAAACCATTGTTTTCTGATCGGGTTCATCTCTATCAGCCTCTCTTAATATTATAAAGAAAACTAAAGCTAAGTGATGATACATATACTGTTGTAGCAAACCTAATGATAACTGATATTAAAAGAAATTCGCCAGAACTAAAATTTTTATCTTAATCCATTTTTAAATATGAGCTTCATTGTCTCATATCATCAAAACTCATACAATTTCCAAAAACTAATATCTTTACATAATTAAATTATCCACTTCTTAACTAAAAACTTTTACTAAAATATATCAGAATTGCATAAAAACAAAATTTTCCTTTTTTTACAGAATACTTTGTAACACCACAACAAGTAAAAAACAACCTTATGAAAAGAGGCATAAAACAAACAACACTAAAAATCATAATTAAACTTTTCTACTGGAAAATATAGAACACCAAAAAAAAAAGTACAACTAGTAAGCAATAAAATGCTTTAAAATTATAAAATATGAAAACTGCAGTACCAAAAGTTAGTACATCGAAAGGACGCAAACAATGATTTTTTACTTTAATAATAACAGAATAATGCAGTAACAAAAATTTTGTAAATAACAAACGATAACTTCAAAACATATTTTTGCAGACACATATTGACTAAAAATGATGAAGAAAATGTGCAGATAACATAAAAGCATACTTAAACCAAGTCATACAACACATAAATAGATATAAATCATTTAAACTCTCACTTTATTCTAGTTTTATTTTACAAGTTCTTTCTGTAATTTGAAGTAGAAGAAAACTCGTATACGTTGCGTAACACTTGATATATGCATCCTTAAATACGAATTAAAAATGTTTAAAGTCGATGACCTTCGATTGTGACATATATATGAATACAACAGTCGTCTTAAATATGTGTAACGCTAATGATGTAATGATTATTATACCCTAATCAAGCGAAACATCTAAAGAAAAGATAAGGAAAGTCAAAATCAGTTATACAAGAATAATTTTTACATGTGCCTTTTAATGTAAAATTGCCGCAGGCATAAAAGTTATGATTAAATTAACGGTACGAAAGATAAATAATATTAAACTACATGGTAAAAGTCGTTAATAATTTCTAAAAGGTAATGTCCGCGAACAAAAATTAACTCAAGAATTAATTAATTAAAAAATATGACCCAAAGAAAGAAAATATATATTTAAGACAGAATAAGGAAGCGTTAACAGACTTACAAGGATAGAAATGAATAGGAATCTACAAAGATATAAAGAAAGATTTCAAATAAAACAAATAAAAAGTGATCTGTGTAAAGAAAAATAATGTATTATTAAATTAGAAACAATATGAAAAAAATACAAAAAAGAATTATTCAAGGTTTTTAGAAAGAAATTTTAATAGCACAAGAATATTTAAAATATTGCAAAATTAAAAAATATTAATTAATGAACAATTGAATTGATTGCAAATAAAGCTATAATTTTTTTTCATTTATGTAATTCAAGATGAGTAGATAGGAAAGCTATGAAAAAGAAAATATTGTAGTAGATAATTGGAGAAGAGACAAATAACATATTAATTGAAAATCAGCCACCTAAGACAATTAGTACTCTGCAGTGGACAATGTATATCTAATTATAAGTAAATTAAAAATGTCATGAGGATAATAAAATGGTAATTCCAATATTTTCATAACGTTTGATACTCTAGAATGTGATTTTACTTGAAATACCATACAAAACATATTAGCGTTATAAAAAAATTATATTACCTTAATATCACAGGGATTATATAATTTGCAAACTTGTTTTGAATTAAGAAAATACACAACAATAAAATAATTTAATAATAATTTCAAATACCATTCACTATAACTAACAATATGTGATTCTCTCGCCAAAATATAAAATTTTAGTTGATTTTAATAAAAGTCAGCCGCTACTCTTGAACTATCAGTTTGTTAAACAGTTTGATATATCCCATGTTATAATAACTCTGTTATAATAAATAATGAATGCCATTGTACAAGAGTTTCAATTCTAAAAATAATACTACCCCTGAAAAACAGTACCTGCAAACGTCAACTCTGGAGTATAGCAAGTAGAGAAATGTTGCTACGACGAATTAAAGCATAACGATCACAAGCGCAAAAAAACCAAGCAAATTTTTAAGAAATTTGGCAGTTCCGTTTTGGCAGCGAACTTCTCTAAAAAGTTTTGTTATTCTTGTAGGAGAGCTGCCAGGTATTCTACACAAAATAAAGAAAGGTGACGCGTTAACACATGCTTTGTATGCCATAATCCTACTTCAGAAGACAAAAACAAAATTGTGAGACCTAAATTGGATCCTCCTTAACGATAGTCTACATAAATCCTAGTCAATGTATGACATCGTTCATGTCGACGAAAACAAACTTCTATATTTTCCCAGACTGTATTAATATTGCAAAAGGAAGCAGATAATTAGAAAATAAATGTTTCTTGACACCTTTGTTCGCCCTCAACGAGATTCCTACTAAAAGGATTTCTTTAATTATAAGTTAGATATTTAGTGCTTTGTTTTTCAAAAGTTAGCTAAAAGAAACTCCGAGAACTCTTGTAACAAGCCTAGTAGAAGTTACCAGGGAAGAGTGTTTGTGCCCTGACTGAGAAGGTAATTCACCCATTAAAATTTTATGTCGCGTTGGCAGCAAAAATATTAGGATGAGATTGCAACAAAACAAGCAGGACAAAGGATTCGGCTGATCTAGAAATAGTCCCGACCTCAACATCTTGGATTTGAGATTCTTTAATGGTCTACTTATACTTGTACCCACCGACATGGAGTATCTCATTAGATTTGTTTGTACTTCATCTGATGAATTAACGTTAAATAACATTAATTTGCCTTTACAAAACGCCACGCAGCGCACTGTACAGATTGACGAATAAATTAGCTACAAGCCACTTACTACGAAAAAGTAGTATTTTTAGAACACAAATTTTTAGAAGTCATTATTTTCATTAAGGAGTTGATTGATGCAGCCCACAAAACAATAAATAATTTAAACAAATAAATAACAGCATAATATAGTAGTACATGTTGTTTAACTTTATTTACGTTCTGGAATGTTATAGTAAGAGTAAAATATTGTGTCTCTAAACTACGGACAATAATTTTGACAAAAATTATTTACAATAATGGAAGGTTGAAAGTGCTTTTGATTAAAATTGTCGTTCAAGAGTAAACTCTAATGCGCATGCGTGAATAAGGACGACTTTACTGGCGAAATAGTTTGGGAGTTAAACGCTGGAGAGGGTAGTGCAACAAACTTGTATAATATTTTGTGCAAAGTTGGAACATTTATTCGCAGAAACTCAAAGGGCTTACAGTAATTTTAAAGCAAACAAAGGCGTAGTCAAGCGATTCAGAGATGGGAGATAATCTGTTGAAGTGGTCCACATTATGAAAGAGTACAAGCAAACTAAAGTGTATTGCAGTTGCTAATGACTTCCTTTAGACTACTATTAGTAAATCAATTTCCTTAAAAAAATCATAACCCAAGATAAAACCCGGTTTCCAATTATAATTAGAAAATAAAGAGTTCGAATAGAGTGCATAAAAATCCATGTTAACCGTGTTTTTTAATTAAGAACTTGTTGTTTAACATACCTACACTTCCTCAAGCAAAATGACTACCTGATGTTCTTCGTTAGTTACAAGATGCAATACGATGAAAACAGTTATAGCTTTGTTGTAGCCACTGATAATTGACAATTTTACTACAACAACGCGTCCGTCCATTCACCCCAAGGTGTAAAGAATGTTTTGTCGGAACATTAAGTCACGCAGCTGGTTTAACCACTACACAACACGAATTTGCTATTTTGTAACTTCTGCAATTTCTCAAAATTTAATTCAGCTTTAAAGCAGAAGAAATTACAGGCATTTAAGCCAATACGACAAGGTAGTTTCGACATTCTCGTACAAGATATTGCAGAACAGAATAGTAGCATCGACGCTGAAAGAAGTGTGCAAGATCCGAATGTGATTATTTAAAAACGACTGGGACTAAGTATAATACTTTTGCTAAATACATACGAGGGTTATTTTTTCAAGGTCCGATTGGTCGCTAAATTAAAATCACAGTCAGAATAAAAAAAATTTTATATGGAACAATGTGATACAACATTAAGTTACTTTTCGACGTAATCGCCGTTCCGATTCATACATTTGTCGTAGCGTGGTACCAATTTTCCATAACATGTATAAAAGTACTTTTGCATATCGCCAGATTCTTACGCTGGTCTGCAGCTCGTTGTCTGTGGCGAAAGTTTGTCCTCCCAGCCAGCGTTTCATCTGGGCAAAGAGATGAAAAACTGCAGTGTGCGGGCGCACAGTGTCATGAAGAAGGACAATGCCTGACGACAACATTCCTCTTCTCTTGTTCTGAATTGCCCTTCAAAGACGTTGCAGTGATGCTTGTGCCACGTGGCATGAATTCCACCAAGAGAACACCTTTACGGTCCCAAAACACCGTAGCCATACATTTTTTGGTGGAGAACGTGTGCTGGAACTTCACTGATTTACGACTCAGGGAGTGTGAATGCATCCAGTGTTTGGATTGCTCTTTCGTTTCTTCAGTTTCGTAATGTACCCATGTCTTATCTCCTGTGACAATTTGTCCAAAAACTCATCTCCGTCTTAATGGTAGCTCTGGAGAAAGGTTAATGCGGCGCCCATTCGCTCAGATTTGTGATGGTCAGACAGTAGCTTGGGAACCCATCTCGCGCAGAGTTTGCGATACTCGAGCCTTTCACTCACAATGGTATAGAGAGCTAACCGTGAAATTTCCGGAAACAAATCAATCAACCCAGAAATTGTGAACCGACGATTTCCGCTTATCGCCTGACCCACGCGCTGAACAAGATCATCGGTTGACACTGGCTTCCTGTCCTGGCTGAACATCTGTGCGTCCAGCATCAAAGTTACTGCACCATTTCCGCACTTTGCTGTCACGCATGAACGTTTCTTCATACACTTTATTCATTCGTCTATGAATTTCAGTTGCATTGCTTCCTTCGGCATGCAGAAATCGTATGACTGAACGCAATTCACATTTGGCGGAAGACTCTATTTTTCGGAGCATGTTTATCTGCTCCCTACGTACTCAGAAATGACAACCGCGAATTGATGCGTTCCCCGAGCCAACTACAGACACAGCGCAAGACGTCTGCGCACAGACCTAGTGGATTTTCCCCGAAGCTTTCCTTTAGCGACCAATCGGACCTTGAAACAAAATAGCCCTCGTATATTAATTGTGTTATTGTAATTGTAATTTTTCAGTTTAACCAATTGATTATTAAATACTATTTGCAGATAATGTAGCCCTGATATCAAAAAGTATCACAAAACTAATTACAATATTAAAAAAGTCAATATTATAAAAGTATAAATACAATATTAAACTAAAAACCAAATTAATGTACATAGACTAGTAGAAGGTATGTAAATTATGTTAAAAAAGCTATTTTTATTTGTACTAAAGAACATAAAAAGTGAAAATCAGAATGGTTTCCACTTACAAAAGACGTTTTAAAGATAACATATATAAAGAATAATGTGATTCCATCCTTATTATAAATAGATAAAATATGGACATTAAATGGAAAGTTATACAAAAGAGTGTTTCACAATGTAAGACAAAGAGGTTCATGTTAAACGTAAAATGAAATACCAAAATAAGAATCAAAAACACAAGAAGAAAAATGAGACCAAATACACAGAGCCAATGTACAGGAAATTAAAACAGAACTAGAAAAGATACATAAAATAAACGTTAATTGAAATATGGGCTCTGAAGTATATATGAACTCGAAAGCATGGGAAAGCAAGATTAAAAATTGAAATTAGAAAAGTTTATATAGCCTATTGTGACTACTAGTTTAAATTCTTAATTGATACTCATATTCCTAACAGTAAATTTATCATATCAAGCCACACGAAAATACCGCAAATTAATTACAAAATGATCAATTAACGTTAAGTGAAAATGACAATTTGCGTTAAGTATAATTACTATTATAAATATAATTTGTATAACTATTGATTTGATTTAAATCATCAAAATGCAGAAGATACTGTACGCCATCTGCATCAATAGATCTAGTAAATTTTGAATTAAAATGTTTTGATTTGCATAAGGACACATATACGGAATTTACAAGCGCTTATAAGAAGATTAAATGCGAGCAAAAAGAATTAAAGGTAAGGAAGAGGTATAAATACATTTTTTTAATTAATTGTCTACTCGCTATACTAAAAGGCCGTATTTAAAAAGACAACATAATTGTACTTTGTAACAATTCAAATAATCAGCATAAAATTTAAAATAATAAAAGTCGGTCATAATTATTTTTGGTCCATTCTTATAATCGATAATTATGTATTGTAATCTCCATAGTTGCCTGTCCCAAGTCAGGATGAGAAAGGAGGAGGGGGAGGAATAAATACCTCATTAAAAAAACCAGGGTTGATAGTGCCCTGTAAGGGCCCCTGCCTAGGGTTACAGGTGAAAAACGGCCAATGGCTAGAAGGCGGATGAGAGTGACTACTCCAACGGCTGTAAAGGCAGACGAACCACAACTGCAATAGGGCAGCAGCTGTTGCAGTACTGGATGTAGGTGGAAACAAAGTTTTGTTGGTACAGCTACATACCAGGCACCAGCAGGCGTAAATGGCATCCATTAGGTCGTCTGCTGGACTGAGATATGGAAGGAAAGGAGAAACCACCATATTAAATATTTCTCAACGGCAGCAACTATGCAATTAAATAATGATGGCTCCTTCTAAAGCAAAATTTTCCGGAGTTAAAATAGTCACACAATCGGATTTCCGGGTGTCGACTGGTTTTGGAGGGTTCATTGAAAAGAACGAATGTCATAAATGCAAACAAAATCTCCACAATAACGGCAAAAAGCAGTTAATAAAAATTGCAAATTGGAATGTACGATCGCTGGTAATATGTGGAAAATTAGAAAACGTGAAGCTTGAAATGGAAAGACTAGATATCGGTATACTTAGAATGAGTGAAATCAAAAGGCGAGACGAAGGAGACTTTTGGAGCGGAAACTACAGGATAATTTACTCAGGGTACTGCGATGGAACAACAGGAGTAGGAATTGTATTAGAAAATCAATAGGACAACAGAGTAAAAAGCTATTTACTATACAGCGACAGAATCAGGTTAATCAGGTTACAAACGAACAATGGAGACTTATATAATAATACAAATATACATGCCAACAACGGGCTACTCTGATGAAGAAGTGGAAGAAGTATACGAACAAATAGAAGAAGTTCTCGAGTGCGTAAACAAAAAAGATAATTTAATTATATTAGGTGATTGGAATGTAGTTGTGGGAGAAGAAAAAGGAAACAATGTGACCGGAAAATATGGACTTGGTAAAAGAAACAAAAGAGGACAGAAATTAATTGATTTCTGTACAGAAAAAGAATTAGTTATAACCAACACATTGTTTAAGCAACCGCTAAGAAGAAGGTATACTTGGATTAAACCCGGAGATACAGGCAGATACCAAATTGACTTCATAATAATGAGAAAAAAACAGCAATCACAAGTAATGCAAAGTAAGACATACCCAGGTGCTGACGTAAACAGCGACCACAATTTAGTGTGTATGAAGTACAGAATAAACTGTAAAATTTTTTAAAACGCCCACACATAACTAAAAAATGAGACACAACAAAACTAATAACACAAGAAAATATAGGATTGTACCAGACGGCTGTCAAACAAAACCGAAATAATGACAAAATATCTGCTACTACAACTAACGATAGGTGGGAACAATTAAAACATGCGATTACTACAGCGGCAACCAATACTTTAGGGTTACCAAAGAATGCACCTAGAAAACCATGGATAAACGATAATGTTATCAAAAATTAATAGAAGAAAGGAGGAAGTACAAAAATGCCCAAAACGAGGAAATGAACAAAAAATATAACCGTTTAAAAAATGTCGTTAATAGAGCAGCCAAAGATGCAAAACAAGAATGGTTAAATAATATATGTAACGAAATAGATGAAAACCTGAATACAGGAAATCTAGAAAAAGCATACAGCTTAATTAGCAGATATTTTGACGACTCCAAGATGAAAGTAAATGCAATACAGTCAGAAGACTAAAAATTTAATAGAGGAAAATCAGATAGCTTAACAATGGAAAGAATATATTGAAAAACTGTATAGAGAAGAGGAAGAAGACACAAGAGAAATAGAAAACGAACAAGTAGAAGAAGATAATTTAGGCCCAAGTATAATGAGAGAAGAATTTGAAAAAGCATTGAAAGACCTTAAAACAAAAAAAGCGTATGGCACGGATAATATTCCTACAGAATTATTCCAAGCATTAGATAGCAGAACCAAGGACATTTTGTACCTGCTAATTAAAGAGATTTACGAGACGGGAAAAATACCCGTTGATTTCCAAAAGAGTAGAATGGTAATGTTACCAAAAAAGGCGAAATCGAAAAAGTGTGAAGACTATAGAACTCTAAGTATTCTATCACATTCCTCCAAAATACTTATCAACATTATTCAAAAACGGATAGCATTTAAAATTGACTCAAACCTTTCAGACGACCAGTTTGGTTTCAGAAACAACCGAGGAACCAGGGAGGCCATTTTATGCCTCAGAATTATAATAGAGGAAACTATAAGATGTAATAAATAATTATATGTTGCTTTCGTAGACCTACAAAAAGCATTTGATAATGAAACTGGAAATTATTGATGCAGATGCTAAAAGAAGCACAAATAAATTATAGAGGTAGGCGTATAATATACAATCTATACAAAGAACAAGAAGCAGAAATAAAAATCAACAACAGTGAATTTAAAACAGCTAAAATCCAAAAAGGTGTAAGACAGGGGTGTAATTTGTCACCATACCTATTTAATGTATATATAGAAAAAGCTATGGAGGAATGCAAAGAGTTTTGTACGGGTATTAAGGTAAATGGACGAAGAATACAAATGCTGAGGTTTGCGGACGACATCGCAATCATCTTCCCTGACGAAGCTAACTTAAATAGATCTTTACAATATATGGAAAATATACTACAAGAAAAATATAACATGAATATTAACAAAAAGAAAACTGAAATACTAGTGTGCTCCAAAGAGCCTGAAAAAATTAACATCAAACTGAACGGCGTACTTATTAAGCAGGCGAAAACATTTAAATATCTAGGAAGCAGAATAACTCAAGATGGAAGAAGTACAACAGATATTAATCAACGAAATTCACAAGCTAAGGCTACATTTAACAGGAAAAGAAACCTCCTATGTTCTAATAAAATTGGTTTAAACCTTCAAAAACAATTAGTAAAAAGCCTTATATGTAGTACAGCTCTATATGGGTGTGAAACATGGACGTTCAGCCAACCGGATAAAAAAGCTATAGAAGCGTTGGAGATGTGGTGCTGGAGAAGGGTATTCAAAATAAAATGGACAGACCGTATTACAAATGCTGAAGTGCTAGAAATAATCGACGAAGACCGACATATATGGGAACTGATACAAGAAATAAGACATAGGTGGCTAGGACATATATACAGACATAATCAATTTATAATAAATGTGATAGAAGGGCAAAGGCAGGAAAGACCAGGAAGGGGAAGACCATGGCTTAAATTTATAAAACAAGCAATAAAATACGCTGGCACTGACAGTTATAGCAACATGAAAAGAATGGCCGGCGATAGAAACAGGTGGAGCGCTGCAAACCAATCTGCGGATTGATTATTAAGAAGAAGAATCTCATTGTTCAATGTTTGAGTAGTATTTGATTAATGTTAAAGTTTCATTGATCTAGCTTTGCAACCAGAAGATTATTTGGGGATCTCCTCGTTGCTAGTCGACCTTATAAAATTTACCTTTACTTTTTTAGTACTCAAAGGAGCAGCGTCACTAGAACTACCCGGTGTTTTTTAAATTCTCTCTTAAAATCTTCTTGTATTATTCTGTTCTCATATTTTTTTACATTTTTGTCTTCGACAAAACTGTCTTATTCTCCTCTTTCACCGCCTAAATTTGTACCTTTTCTTAATAAAAGTCAAACATTGGACTTTCAAAAAATTCAAATAACAAAAAACTTTATCTATATCTCTTCTATTAAAATATCTACTTTATTAGCAAATTTTATGTTTTTTATAAAATAATTATTCGTATAATCATTCCTATAGAAATGTATTTATATTGTCTTAAATTTTAGACAGATTTTGAGTGTGTAGTTAATATTTGTAAGTTAAAGTACTTCCTATAGTTTTAGTAATGGAAATATTATCGTATACTTGAATATGAAATCCTTTTCAAACAAAGCAAGCTCGAGTATTTAGGCCACATCAAAAGAAACGAACAAAGATACAACTTACTACAACTAATCTTACAAAGCAAGCAGAATACGGAAGAAGAGGACCGAGTAGAATAAAAACAATGGTTTTCATTAACAACTACGGGACTTTTTCGAACTGCAACCAATAAAGTTGGAATAGCCATGTTTGCCGGGAAGATCCTCACCGGACAAGCATCGCAAAAAAACCGTATGCTTTCTGCAAATCAACAAAGAATATCTATTTCTGTATTTCTATCTAAATTCTTTTCTATTATTTGTTTTCAGCAGAACACGTTGTCAGTACAGGATCTACCAGCTCGGAAACCGTATTGCTCTTCTTCCTCGTAGTTTTTATATTTTTGTTTTATCATGTTTCTTATTATCCTACTTATCGAGCTCGTTACTGATATCCCTCTGTAGTTTTTGTAATTTAATTTATTTCCTTTTTTGTGAATTGACACAATATAAGCTGTTTTTCAGTCTTCCGGTATATTTTCGGCATTTTAATATTTCGTAAATATAGATGTCAACGAATTGTTTAACATTTCATTTTTTAATAACGCGTTGATTCTTCTTGACTTCGGTGACTTTCCATTTTTGAGTTGTTTTATTGCATTTTAATCACTGTTTTATCTGTAAGAATTTCTTCTCCTATATGCATATCAGTTTGATTTTGTTGTAGATATTTAAGTCTGTGTTCTGTTAACAGAGATTTATAATATTAAACCCATTCTTGTGTCTGTATTAGTTATTTTAAGCTATTTGTTTTTTTCGCTAGCTTTAATTATATTTATAAATTTCCACAATTAATTATATTTCTTTTTCTATATAGGTATCGACCTCTCTACATTTATTGTCCCATGTTTCTTTCTTTCTGTCTACAATTTTTCGTCTTATTTGCCGTTTCTGTTCTTTTTATTCTCTGTAATCTTTCTTACACTTTGTATTTAACCATTTCTGGTATAGTTTCCTTTTTATTAACTATTTCTTTAATTTTAGAACTCTACCAATACTTTTCGCTTTTTCATTTCTTCTTCAAAACCTAAAGCTTCTCTTGCGGCTTTCTTACTGCTATGTACTACATTTTTATATATGTCATTTGCTGTTAAGTTATCAGTTCTTTGAAAGTAATTGTCTAATCTGTTTTGGAATTAATACTTAGTACTGTCGTGTTGTACACTATCTATGTTATAAGCTTCCTCTATATTGTCTATTGTTTAAAGAAAATACATATTTTAATGTAAAAAGTAATTAAAGCATATTAACTTTGCATTATGCAAATCGGTATCCTACTTTTATTAATCTAATATTCAATAAATAGCTAATGCTTTAAAGATTATTCTTTACAAAGTGAAATGTGACCTTTTAAAACTCCTAATACTTGTAATAGTGTCTGGTACTTCAAAATTAAATTAACATTGTTTTTAGACGGCATATAATCTACTGCAACGCTTAGTTAAACAAGTAACATTTTTAGATAATTTAAATTTAACTTTAGCTCAAATTATTTCCGACATTTCTGTCGCTTGAAAAAGAAATATAACGATTCGATTCTGTTTAACAGTTCAATTTACAATAATATCACAAAACGAGCATCAAGTTTAGTATTTGTGGAACAACTAATCACAAAGTATCAAACATTGTATTGTCTCTCCACTAGTAGAAATTCGAATATTTGAGTACTAAAGCAATTTGAATATGAAAATGTTTAAATAACATGAGCATTTTATTTATTCAAAAGCTAAGTCAAACGAAAATTGCTGTTTGTGAGCCATGCCTAGATTTAAATAGTAAAAAATAAGATATATACATATAGGTTCAAAGTAAATTTGCAAATAAAGTAAAATTGCTTACCTCATGGGTATAGAAAACAAAAAGTTCCTTTTGTAAGAACATTAAATATTTATCTATATTATATAACTTTTTTCAAAATGGCAAAGAGCCGTAAAAATCGTTTAGGCTTGAATACACAGCTATTTTATGAAACTTTTAATATGTTGCGATTTAAAAACCATCCTACATAAAGTGTTTTATTTTATAAAATTAGTTTAGTCTAAATGTATCAATAAAATACTAAAACCAGAAAAATTACAAAAATTATGGTGGTTTTATATGTACTCCAAAGTACTGATTTTAACTGCATTTTATTAAGGCAAAAACGAATCGTATCTTTGAGCATGCGTGGTCTTACATTATTTGTTAAGATTAGCATTTGCTCATGCGTTTTGATTTCAAATTTTAAAATTATTTTAGTAGGTAGCTGCTATATGGGATGTACACATAATGGAATGTGTTATGTTACATCGTATCGGCCTGTCGCTGTCTGTAATTTCATTAGAAAGTATCTTTGAGCTTATCTTATAAGAAAAGTTCACCGAACTTATCGTATTTTGCGAATGATGTAGGTCAAATTGTGGCTCGCAAAAAATAAGGAGACTTTGATTTTTGTTTTTTCTTAAACAGTCACGTGTGACAAGCTGGGCCTAGTCTATTTTTACCAAATATCAATAATAATAAAGTTATTTAAACAATAAAACTGTTTGTAGTAGCACCATCAGACAAAGAAGAAATTGTAGCATCCTATCTATTGACAATCCAGAACGACATCTGTTCGGAAACACAAAAATCGAATGAGTAAAACTAATAACCAAATTTCCACATAAAGGTCTCACCAACTGCACTGCTCACCCAGAAGGAGTTAGTTAAACTGTTAATTAAATTTGGTGGAAACTTTTAACGTCATCTAGTTCACTACAGAAAATCGTTTAGAAAATATAGATATTAAAGTCTTTTTGCCAGGTGTAATTTGGTACACATTATTTTTGGAAACTTCAGTAAGTTGGTGAACATTTATTGTTACTTTGATTGAACATAACAGACTTTTCAGCTTTGATTACTATCTATATTGATACAATAATATTAGAATTACCTGTACATCTAACCGTTAATTTTTGGATTATCAAAATGAAGAATTGGTGGATAAAAAGTAAAGAAACAAAATCCGTACATATTAGTTTTAATCTGAAGCAAGTGCTACTGCCCCCTATACTATTAGATAATTCATATATAGCCTAAAAAGTAATTAAATATTTAGATCTTCATTTGGATAAGAAACTAATATTGCCTGTTAGTTTATTTAGTAACAGAAGACAACTATAAATAAAATTTAACTGACATTTTAGCATATATTTGGAGATATTAAGACAACATAAAACGCACAAACTAATCATAGAACTGACATGGATATGAGAGTTTTTTATAGCATTTGTCAGACCAACATTGCAAGTGTTATAAATGACAGTTTTAAGATAAGTTAACTATGAGGATAATGTCAATTATCATTATCAATTAGTTAACAATTAACTTTGTCAGTCTCATGGAGGCTAACAATAACATCCTCTGAAGGTCAAAATTAGTGATCTTAATTAATTTTATTTGTCTGAAATAATATTTTGGGAAAGATGGAAGAGCTGTCTCTTTAGTTTTTGGTGGATATTTCGCTGGCGAAGATTGTAGTGTGTCGTACCTTCGCATTTATCAATTTTTGAAAATAAGTTCCTGGTGCTCGTGATAATGTGGTTTTGGATTGGTAAAACACCCAACTCATAGTGAAGCTGTGCATTGCGGATGAACCATGGGACATTCATTGCAATGTGCAGGACTTTGTTTCGGAATCTTTGAAGTTTTAAGATATTTGTTTTGGTTGTCCTGCTCCAGACTGGGGATGCGTAAAGTGCTAGGATTTTTTGCGATTGAAAATAGGACAGAGTTGTCATAGTTTATTGAAGTATTATGTTAACTTTTGGTTAATACGGCATAAAATTCAGGTTTGTGACTAGGTGCACCCCAAGATATTTGATTGCAGAGTCTCTAAAGTTCTAGGCATCATGGTTCCATCGATGTTAAAAGAGAACAAGTTGTCAATTTTCCTTAGAGTAAAAATTTTGCATTGGCATTTATAGGGGTTGATTTATGTATTCAGATCTTTAAACCATTTGCTGAAATTGTCCGTTGCGTTTTGCATTTGATGAATAACTATTTCCAGGTTTGTATTTTGTGTTACCATAGTTTTGCCGTAGGCAAACGTTGCTATTGTCGCAAAATTATTTGTATATTACCTCTACAACATTTATGTGGAACAAATCTACCGAACAACAGAAGAAAAAAAAAAGAAAGCAAGTGCGCAGTACAAAAAACGCCCTTGTTTTGTATTTATTAGAAGTGATACAGTTGCATGTTACTCTGGCTAACAAAATTCATAAAAACTATTGGTTCGGTTTCAGCTTTTTACAGAACAGCATTTATTACTGAATTGCAGGCGAATTGTAATAAAACTTTCAGAAAGTGAACTAAGAAACTGTCAGCATCCTTAGCAAAAAGAAAAAGTTTATAGTCGCAACTAAATCCATTCAGGTTGGTACTACCACAACCAATGTGAAACGAGCATGCAAAATATGCTCTTCTAGCACGTGAAATAGAAGTTCGCGTCTAAATTTCATCGTGCTAAGTCACCAAAAAATAACCTACTCAGTGCTGAATTAAAAGGTCTTCTGACATGAAAAACAATGATAAAATCATCTTAGCAGCGAATAGAGATATTGCAATTGTACGGAGAACTACATGAAGTATGACCAAACTGCTCCGTTATAAACTTACTTAATTTCCACTGCACGAATACTACAAGACCCAATAAAATTCATTAGGAGTTCTTTTTTGTATGATTCCACTAAGAAAATATTAACAACATTTAAGGCGCTGCTCCCAAAAATTTGTTTACGAGCTGCATTCAAGTTCTAAGGTCTCCAATTTGTTTTCCTGAAAAAGTACTTAACCAACTTTTGTTACTTTTCAACGTAATCTCCGTCTAGATGTACACATTTTTCATAACGTCGTCTCTATAATTCCATGGTTGCTAAGAGCACTTCTTTACGAGTGGGTTTTGCTCACTGGGAAATTGCTAATGCAACAGCGGCTCAATTGGAAAATCAACGACCACAAAGAGTGTCCTTCATAGTCGGAAATTTATGGCGAAATTGCGTGTCAACATGTTTTGATATATTGCTAGCCGCGCAGCCTTGTGTTCGTCGGCCAAAATCCGTAAGACTTATCTTAAAAAAACTTTCCGCATTTTTAGATCACGCATAATGGATTCCATAAAGCCTATGGAAATCCCAAATTTAGAGGCGACATCACGCACACCTAATCGATGGTCTTCCATAAGAATTGCACTCGCGCAATCATGGTTTCGATCCGGTTGGTTCGTGGCTGAGGCTTTTCAGTTCATTATCACATAACTTTCGACCTTCCTTAACTTATGCACCCACAAACGCACATTTGTAACATCTACAACGCCATTACCACATGTCTCGCTTAATCGGCGTTGAATTTCAATGGGAGTTTCACTACTCAAGAGGAGAAAACGGATGATTACGTTGTTCTTGAACATAAAACGTCGATATTTAAAGCATACAAAACAACACTCACTGAAATAGCTTTAGTTCAACATATGTACATTGCATGGTGCTGAAAACTATATCACAAATTCAGAAATACGTCCCGCGTCTTTTAAAATTAACCACATCCTTCTAATTGCTCCCGCTGCTGACAAAAAAAAATTGGAGGCAAAACTTAAACGCACCTAGTATTTCTACAGACAGGCATTAGACTTTCTGGCAGTAACATCAAGTCACATCTTATTAATCACTTTCGAAACATCTAAATATAAGAAGAAAATATGTAAACCATTACATAATTGAGTCAGTTTTAATGCGCCGTCGCTGTTTGTCAACGATTCCTTTAACCATCTTAAGCAGGTTATTTCTGATGACATTTTGCAGCCCTTCTAACACTGCCTTATATCCAGTTATCTTATTAGCAAAGCCAAATATTATTGTAAAAAAAGATTGTGATTAATGCATCACTAACCAAATCTATGATGTATAATTCGCTACATCTAAATTTATAGATCATCATAAAGATTAAAACAAACAGTTGCTTTATATACTATACAGATATTGACGTATATACACAATATGCAGTAGACATAATTATACAGACAGATACCATTATAAGCCCTGAAACCATCCAAGTTAAAAGAAATAGTTGCAAAAACATTGGTACATCAATATGAGCTCTTATATGAGGAGTTAAAATATCTAAAACAAGCCTTACAACCAGATGGTTACTTAAAAACAAAAAAATTATAAAATCCAACAGATGTGTATACAAATAACAATCAAAATTATATTCCATTTCAATTAGTAGATAAAGCTTTTCTACCTTATATAACCAAAGTTACTAACCGGATCAGAAGTATTTTATTTCTGTGCCAGTGTTTGAGTTAAACCAGATGTTTTAACTATTTAACTCTTCTTCGCCTTTCTGCATGCAATAACGTGACGATGTACAAATAATTTTAAAGCCACAACTTCACCAATTAACTTACGTGTACTTGTGGTGACATTGACCTGAACTGCTTGAGAAATGGCTTTCGAAAGTCTTCCTGAGCGAGACTAATTTTGACTTTAAATTTTTGTAACTATACGTTTACCTCACTATAACTCAGCGGCATGCTCCTTTTTCGCGATGTAACTGTCGCTTGTAATTTATAAAAGTGGTTCTCGAAAATAAAAATTTAATAATAAAATAAAGATAGCATTAAGTATAAATCGTTATAAAACACAGTCACCATTTTTTTGAATACACTGAATTGTTAAATCATATAGCTTTAAGTGTTTTAATATTTTTAAAACTTTTTCACCAATAAAATTCGCTAACAGCTAAAATATAACTAAAGGCATTAAGTCTGAGTTATAACCTAATCGATAAAGGCGTTGCAAGTATAATTTCCTGCGTTACTTCAATATAAAACTGCATAACTACTACCTATCATCTTAAAGTTAACATTGATAGAAGTTAGCATTAATCGACCATCCATTAGTAGTTAAATCAAAGTAAATAAAGTTTTCTGATTCTGGCTTGAAACACTTCTTATTTGATTAGATACAATTTAAATTGTCCGATGATTTAAGTGCATATAGTAATCCGTTAAAGAAAGTTTGTTTACAAATTTAAAGTGGCTGGTGTAATCTCATCTTTTTAGCATTAATCACTGCATTATATGCAACTTTTCTGCAGCGTCCATTGGCTTTTTCAGTGTAGTGTAAACTATATCTTGCAGTTTTATTAAAACAAATATGTCTTTTTAGCAACCTATAAGTCTTTAGCTCGAGAGAGGGTCTGTTCGCGCTAAAGAAGAAAGCTTTACGTGCTTCCTGGTTAATATCAAGCGAATAGAAATAACAGAGAGATACAAAACTGCACTTTTTTAGCACCAAATTGCTAGAGAAATTTGAAGTTCTGTCCTAGCTTGTCAACTAAATATTGAAGGTATGACCAATCCGATTATTTTTTCAATTTATACAAAGGTAAAGTATTAATCCTGTCCTCAGTCATAATAATATCAACCAGAGATCAAATGTACTGCTACAAAATTCTGGCTGCAATGAATCATCAAACCCGTAGTATCGCAACAAATTTTTAAAATTATTTTGAATATAATAGTCATTTTTAATACAACAAGGGCGAGGTACAAGACATCAAAATAACCTCGCCTTGCAAGAAATGCTAAAGATATTAAATAGGCCACGATACTGAGTATACAGCATCTGATAATAACATTAAAGGAACGGACAAAATTATATAAAATACAGTTAATATTTAAAGCAAATGTTAAAGTAGAATATAATCCAGACTTATGTTTTGGTACCTTAGGCAATAACTTTAGACCAATACAAATAACAAGAAGGGTGCTGTCAAATTTCGCACATAACCAACATCAACCAATAATATTCATATATTATTGATACTCAAATTCCAATAATAACATCTTTACCCAAGGCTAAATGAAACTTTATCAAAACTAACTAAGCAGAATATGTTAGCAAAATGGATAAAAAATTAAACATGTACCACCTACTTATAAAAATTATTAAAACTTTATAAATCTATAGTATAAATAGATGTTACAAAACACATACTACGGAGATTTTAAAAACAATATATACCAGGGTAAACTACAGACAGCGGCGCTCTTTACGAGGGTATTAAAGCATATAAGAACCATAAATAGTAGAAAATCTGTTACAAAGCATACAGAAAGCTCCTGCAGTTAAATGAAAACAACATAAAAAAAAATCGATTTCAAACATTCTAGCAGAAAAAGAGGGAAATCCTAATAAAATATTTAGTGAATAGTTGCTCTTTCCAAGGTTCCACCTATAAAAAATATACTAGGGCTGTTATATACCGACCTAAACAAATGACACGTACGACTTCTAACAAAAATTTTCGAAAACCTTTCCATATAACCGGAGCAAAAACGCTTTCGATAAAACGAAGTTGTGCTTATCAATAATGGATTTTCCCATCTACCACCTACTAGAAACTTTTTTAGAAATCGTACTGTACTAACTGTGCAACATCGTATCTTAAAAGTCGCCGTTGAAAAATTTTCTAATGACGTATCACCTCTTCACTAGTACTTCAAAGAAAAGAAACGCTTAGATATAAATTTGCTTTAACGACGCCATGTTGTTTCCAATAATAACGTAAGAATATTAATATTTTGGAACTTTCATCAACTACTTCGGTGTTTGTTGTTGGATGTTCAATTAATTAATAAATTGTATGTTTCTAATAATGAAAATAACAACACATTTAGTATGCTCCAAATATGTGTATAAAAACAATAAAAACCCTAAAATAATATTTCTACAGATCATTAAGTGTTTTGTTGTATAGCTTATAAAAACCTTTTTGTTTTTTATAAATAAAAATAAAACAATTAACTAGAAAAATTTGTACATAAAATCAGATTTTAATAATAAATACAAACATTGATTTCACTTACCGCCCCATCGATTAGTTTATCTCCGATTAGTTTTCTGCGTTGCTTTTATAGGGCTATCTTAAGTGTGCGCATTTTGCAACCTAAGCTCTTCATTCGCAGATAAAAATATCAATAACCGTAACCGATTGGGGGCCATATGGCGCGATTGCTCGATAAATTAGCCCAAAACGAAAGCTCATCAAGTAGCAGCGGCGTTAAACATGTCACGTTCTATTTAGTATGTTTGCTTTGCGCAGGCAGCGCCGTGTCCGATTCCTCGTGCAAGAATTACCGGAATAAATAAAGCTTAGAACAGCAGTCGCTCGAATCCTGCTTGGAAGATCCTGAACAAACCAAGAAAATTCAGGATGAGGTGGTGAATAATCAAATTGAATTAGTTCAAAGTGTTTAAGTCTTATAAAAGAACATTATGCTAATTAAAATACTCTAGTATTATTCTGAATGCTGTTATTAAACAACAGCTACGGTATACCATCTTGCAAATTATAATTAAAATAATAACATCAAGCGTAGATTGACGCCAACGTTGCGACAGCATAATATATCGGGTGTTAGCTGATCAATTTCATTGACATCTATTGTAAACACAGAAAAATCGGAAGTAAGCTAAGGGGGTTCAAAATGACTATTATAAAATACACAAAAAAAATTATTTCTCACACTTAATCTTAAAAAGTCATGGCAGGGACAACTAATCCATTATTTTAACTACAAAATGTATATGGAGATATTCCATATCAAAATGAGTGCCGCAACATAAAAATGTCCGCTCTGGACCTTCAAAATTAAAAAAAAAAACCCAAAAAGTGGATGAATGAGCGCTATCTCAAGCAAACCTAAAATCTATATTTATTTGCGCCTTTAAAGAAATTTTCCAAAGCTGATTGTTTAAGTTGAAGTATACAAAGATCTATTGTTATTGTTTCTATTTACTGACCTTCCTCAACATAATCTATAAATGAGCCTACACTCTGCCTACTTTAAAGAGCTAATAGTTCGCATGCGGTCAGTTTGTTATTTGATAACATTCTAACAGTTACAATTAGCGCAGAGTATTTTGCAAATAAAATATTTATATCTTTGGTTTCATTTTAAAGTTACAACTTGGTTAGTATTGTATAGTGAATTTCCTCTCAGAGGGTAACTGGTGGCGACAACATCCAGCTACCCAAATGTCAACCTCACCTGCACGCGGTACCTTCTGCTAGATAACGAACGAAGCTCTGATGACCTAGTGTCCGGAGGTATAACTGGACTCTAGTTGCCTTGCTGCTGAGCTAATCACACATGTAGCGTAAATAGATTAAAAATAAATATAATAGCTTTGGAAAAGACTGAAATAACAGACGACACCTGGGCAAACGAAAACAACCACGTGGAACGTTAAAACACTAAATGGGAAGGAAGTAAAGATCATAAAAGAAATGAGAAATACAAGGTCGACATAATCGACCTAAGTGAAATTAAAAAAAGGAAATATTGAGAAAACCCTAGATAAAAACTACCCCTTAAAATACTCAGAAGTAGCACCAAATGAAAGAACAAGGGGGTGTGGGAGTTATAATAACACCGGGAATAAACCAGAGAGTCACACAGTGGAAAAGCATCAGCTACAGATTAATGTATGTAATAACGGAAACAGAGGGAAAGATCTAAATTAGGCAGCTATATGCACCTACAGAAGATACACGTGTCGTAGGTAAGGAAGCATTCTGCAGAGAATTGCAAACAACCCTAGACAAGGTCCGTCGAACAAATAACCAAATATTAATCACAGGAAGATTGGAATGTTAGAATCGGAAACAATGCTACACAAGTACGAGCAACAATGGAACAATTTGGTGCGGAAATGACGAAAAACAACAAAGGAGATTGCATAATAGAATTTTATAGTAATAATCATTTGGTTATAGGAAATACTTTATTCAAATATAATAAAATCCACAAAATTACATTTTAAGCAAAAACAAGAAATATAAAGGACACAATTGACTACATAGTATATTCTAAAGAAATAAGATCTAATATAATGGATGTGAAGGTTATTGGGGGAGCTGAATCAAACACAGACCATAAACTACTAATATCAGACTAGAGATGGAAATCATATAAAAGGACAAAGATATGATTACAAAAATTAATAACAAGAAAAGAAGAAGAAGAACAATTGGCACAAGAATGAAACCTAAATAGAAGATGGGAAATCCTAAAAGAAGTACTCCTCAGCACATCAGACGAAGTATGTGGAATGAAGACAGTCACTACGAAAAGTAGTAAGAAATGAACAAGATAGTGGAACGACGAAGTCAAAACGAAACCGAAAGAAAAAAAACAACTTGGAGTAACTTAATAAGAAGTAAAACAGAGGAAGATGTACTACATGTCAAATGTACTACATGACAAAAATTCGGAAACGAACTAGAAGACAATTTTAAACACAATAATAAAAAATTCTGTCAAGCTATGGAAGAACTAAAAGGAAAATATGGAAAGGCAATCCGAAATATCAAGGATGACAACAACAAAATACAAACTAAGGATAATAAAATCCTGAAGGCTCGGAAAGTATTCTATGAAACGAAGTTCAATAAAGAACAGCAAGAAGAAGATCCTATAAGAAATATAAATGAGAGAGTAGAAGAAAAAGGCAAAACAAATTCGATAACATTAACAGAAGTAAATAATGCCCTAAAATGGTACGGACGTGGAACTCCGGTTTCACAGATGTCTGGGGCTTCTATACATAATCTATACATAAACTAAAATAAAAATTTGCAGTCACTTCTGGTCTCTATGTACCACAGATCAAAAATGATAAGGCGTCACAAATGTCAGAAATGACATAAATAGAAGCAGGTCTCCAGCTTGGAAGCTGTCTTGATCAAAAGTTGAAAAATAAAAGGACGGACAAACAGACGACATTACTCTCTACATAAGGCTTCTCATTTTAATGTATAGAAGCCTACAAAGTAAAACTAGGAGGTATGGATAGAGTAAACTATAGAAGAAGAATGGCAATTTAATATAATAATTCCGATTCATAAAAAGAAAAAAACGACAGACCATGATAACTACCGAGCAGTATGTTTTTGATCAGTGGTTCTAAAAATATACCCAATAATTCTAGAAAACCAATTAAGAAATAAAATAAAAGAACGACTAGAGGAAGAAGGAGTAGCTTTCAGAAGAAACAGATAAACACAGGATCATATATATGAATGAGTAATAAGAACTATAATAGACAAACTTCTAGAAGTAAATAAACTCATTCTTAGATCTAACTGCAGCGTTCTATAGAATCCCCAGAAATACCATATGGAAAGCGCTACAAGAAATACAAATTCTGAGAGAACTATATAAAGCTATTAAAGTGTAAAATGTTAAGACACAAGTAGGTTTAAATGAATAAACTTCTGAAATGTTTAACCTAGAAATATGTACAAAGCAAGAGGGTAATCTGTGTCCACTACTATTTATAATAGTTACGAACCAGATAATAAAGGAAAGCAAAAGAAGAAAAAACCACCAAAATTAAAAACCAGTCACTACTATAAGCAGATGACATCGTGTTGGTGGCGAATAAAAGAAGAAAATTACAGAAAGCAATATATATATGGAACAATCTCATTAGAGAAAAGGAAATTAAAGTAAATGAAGAAAGAAGCAAACTAGTGAAGACAACACAGCAAAATCAGGAAGAAAGGTAAGAAGATGAAAAGTTTTATTGCAACGCAAAAGAAATAGAATGGGTAAATATATTCGAATATCTAGATGTAATAATTAGTAAAGATGGAAAGATAGACGATGAAATAAACAATAAAATAACAAATACGAACCACGTATACCACCAACTAAAGGATACCTAATCAAGAAAAGAGAAGTGAGAATCAAGACTAAATTACAAATATATAAACAAGTATATCTACCAGTACTAGAATATGGATTTGAAAGCTGGGTACTTAACGGGAAAAGGAAAATTAAAATATAAGCAATAGAAATGCGTTACCCCAGGAAGATAGCAGGTAAAACTAGACTCGATAGAATTAGAAACACGAGAATAAGAGAATTAGTAGATGTAACACCACTAGAACACGTATTTCGCGTAAATGACATGAGACTGGCAAAGCAAGTTATGGAGGCACCACTAGAGGGAAAAAAAGGAAGAGGGCAACTACGGAGGCACTGGTTGAACTACATATAAAATTGAAAGCAAGAGAGAAAAATCAGAACAAGAACAAAAAAGACTAGTTAACAACCGACCGGAATACAAGAGATGGCTACAAAACCCAACTCCGTAAGACAACATGAGAAAGAATAAAGAAGAAAAGAATTTCTTCTCAAAAGTTCTGACAAATAATTCTAAGCAATGAACATTATTAGTTCACTTTAAATGAATTAAGTAAGAAAATATAATCAATAAAATTTGATCGCCAGTTTAGTCAAAGAATTATTTTTAGTAACGAGGCGCATTTTTAATAGTCACGTTCATAAGCAACAAAAATATTTCATTTGGGTTTTGAAAAATGAATAAATCATGTTAAAAGTGCGTTAAATGTAAATGCCGCATAACTTCTCTTTGTAAGGTTACATGGAATCCAAGATCTATGCCAGTACTCTATAAATAGTTGATGACCTTAATTAAGTAACCTGATGGAATTGATAGAAACAAGTTGTGAAATGGTTATGGAAAATTTTGTAAAAAAAACAAAATTAGCAGACGAAGCCTAGGCAGCCATTTATCAGACTCAATTAATTTTCCATATTAAATCAGAGACTGTATTTTTATCTTGGTGTTGTTTTAATATAAAACTCCGCTTCAGTCTTAAACAGAAAATTGATAAGTGATTTGACTACCATTATCAAAATAATTAGGTTTTTATTATCTAATAGCAACGTATCAGATTATATCAATAAAAAGACGAATCTAGTGATTCAATCTTAATGAGTCTGTTTAATGTGATCTTCGAAAATGTAATAGTAAACAGTAGTTGTAATATAAAAAACACAGAATAATTTAAAATTTGCAATACTTGTTTCCATTAATAATATGACTAAAAATAGATAGATAAAGATATAAAGTGCTAGACATGAAAGAGAATTGTATGTTAATGCAAATAAGAGACAAAAACAAGACAGAAAAATACAAAAAAATCAGATAATCTCAAAAAGCGGCTGGTCTGTATTAGTAAAGATATGGGCATTTATGGTGACATACGAGGTGTGGCAGAAAAGTAATGAGACTGATTTTTTATTTACCAAAGTTTTTATTTTTTTAGACATCAATGTTATACCCTTCAAAGTAGTTCCCTTGGGCAGCTACACACTGATCGAGACGTTGTTCCCACTGCTGGTAGCAGCGCTGGAAATCTTCAGCATGTCCGTTACACTCTTTTGGATGTTTTCTAAAGTCCCAAAATGACAAAGAAATCTTGATTCATTAACGATTCTGTCAAGAAGATCAAGACACTTGTTTTTTCGAATGTCCTTCTGATCAATTGTGAGGTTTTTGGCACCATTTGGCACAGACCTCGCACTGAGCTATGGGAGGGTATTTATACACGTGCTCTATCAAGGACAACAGCGTAGCGTTACCAGATCGCTTGCAGCGTTACCAATCTCATTACTCTTCTGCCACACATCGTATTGTGTAGAGTAGCTAATTAAGCATACATAAGCATAAGTGATAAAACATAGAGCATTATACAAATACAACATGTAGATACTAATTAAAAATAAATATTAACATACAAAAGCTTCAGAACAATAAAAAAAGCAGAATTCAACCTAAAAGGGACTAAAAAGAAAATACGATAGATAAATTATTTATAAATTAATAAGAATTTAGTTCTAACACTCACGATGAAAACTAAAATGGTGGTTATAAGAAGAATAGAGTATTTCCAAAAATAAGATTTAAATGTGTCAAAAGAGCTAGAAGAAATGGTATGGAGAAATAGAGAGAACAGGCTGTAGATGAAAACAAATGAAGAAAATTTCCAAACATATTCTCTTAAAGCTTTGTATTATTTTTTCTTTGGTACTATCCATATTCAGTATACCGCAAAACCATTTCCTTATTTAATTATTAAACATTTTATTTGCGTTTGATCATTATTAACATGTATTTGTTATCTTTCATTTTTATTAGACATTATTTAATGTATGCATTATTGTAATTATGTTGATTATTGTTGTTTAGTTTATTATCATGTTCTTAATCGATAATTTATTTAGGATTTTTTAAAATGTTCCTTTAATATACTATATTTTCGTTTCTCCTTTTTTATATTTCCTTCTTTTAATAATTGATCTTATAAATCTTTAACTATTATCCTACGCGTATTAAGTTTTGTAATCCAGTTGTATTATTTTAACAAGACAAAAATGCTTACCATTACTAAGCTTTTTTCATTACTAAAATTGTTTTTGGACTGAGATTAGGTAACAAGCAATGTTCTCGATTCTCAATTTTAGTGGTCTCATCTTCCTTTTTGTCCTTATATATTATTTTTATTAATAGTGCATAAATATTTGTATGTATTTCCAAATTTTTGCATCAAAATAGTTTTTCAATATGGTTAAATACCATGTAAGCAATAAAAAACACTACAATTTGTTTAAAAAGGATACATTTTACTTAAATTTCATTTTTGTTCTTTAATAATTATTTTTTTTTATTTAACCTACAGATATTTGGTTTTAACAGTTTCTACTTTATATGCAATTTCGATTTGAATTTTGAAGTGTAAAGATGTTCCAAGAGTGCATTGTGCGATTAGTAAAGGTTAATATCGAGCGCGAATATGTGATAAGCGTTATCTACACCGTGACCAGCCCGATTTAGTAGCACTGCGACATTTAGCTGTGGAATATAAAAACATCCAAGCAAACAGCGGTGGCTTTTATCAACAGCAATCACGGGTAGTTTATAATCCTAACCGTTCTTTAAACTACAATCTCAGTTACGTACAGCGAACACCAAATGCTCAATTCAGTGTTACTCCAGTGCAACTGAAGCATACACTACCGCATTTACATTTCACCCAAATGCAACCAACGTTCTACATAAATGTACAAAACGGCATTATACCACAAATGAGCTCAGGGCCGTGTTAAGCATATACGCAGACGCAATCAAGTCCTGTAATCAACAACCTACAAACATATAAATTTACAACAACGTCCTTACTTTTATACGACATCCAATGTGCAGCGATACAACATTATTAAATGGTCATTACCCACAAGCCTCAATAACAACTAAAGTATTTAACATGGTGCTGAAAACTCAACAGTTCACACCCAAGAACCTGAAGAAAAAGTTAATAAGCTAAATGAGTTTCAGGAAGTTTGTCACAGAAAAAATAAGAGGTCGAACTAACCCAGATACAGCTAGCATAAGTAAAACTTAAATTTAACCCTCTAAAAATAGGTTCCAACCACTAGCAACCATCGATAATATAAGTAAAAAACTAACAACGAATGTCAATAAAAAAAATGCAGGCAAAGAAAGGAAAAAACGTTTATCCTCCGTCATGTAGTTAGTATAGTTCCGCTAATAGGTTTAATTGAAAGTACTATAATAAAAAATAATATGGCAACAAAATAAAAGTGCAAAGTTTATCAATAGAAAATTATAAAAAAATATAAAAAGTTGTCGGTGATAATAACGTTGCCAGTCATAGCTTTAGCCTAAAATGAGGACATAGTTATAAAGTAGCAATTATAAACGTACACTGTACAATTCAACATAGACGAACAGAAGGCTGCTTTAAGAGCCAAACGACACACAATATTAAGAAGCATTACAATGTGTAAAATCAAGCAAACAGATAAATTTAGAAACCCATTCTTTATCTACCTTGAGCCTAAGGAGATCAACAAAGAAATAATCAAGATAAAGTATCTTCTGAATGCTAAAATAAAAGTAAAGCTGCCTCGCAAAATGCAACATATGCCAATGTTATGAATATACACGCAACTTCTGTGCACATCCCTTTCGATACGTCAAATGTGGAGCTAACCATGATACCAGAATTGCACTTTGCAGCTGCATGTGCACTATGCAAAGGTGAGCATCCCACCATTTACAAAGGCTGCAAACGTACATCAAAATAATCAATTGACGTAACTCGAACCTGAACTCGTTGCTATAAATAAGCGATAGAAAGATTCACTCTAGCAACATTCAAATTTCCACCTCTGGAACGGATTGGTAATCAGCTACTGACAACACTAAATGGTGTTACCACTTAGAGTGTGCGACAGTCAGGAAGGACTAGGGTCATATAACCAAGTAGTCGGAACTGGCCAAAATACCATAACCATAGATAACAAAAAATTATGCAGGAAATGATCATAAAGCAAAACAACACGATAACGGAGTTGTTAAGAGAATCTAGGAAAATATAGCCATATAAATATTTAGTAACAAACTTACAACACATAGACAACAAATCACAATCAATAATAGCCCAGTATAAAATTATAACATGGAACGCAAACGAGCTCAGACAACATTGTCAAAAAGTAGAAGCATTTCTCAACATTAATCTCATTGACATCCTACTCATTTCTAAGCCGCACTTTACTGAGCACACCATTTGCAAGTTATAAAATTACGAAAAACAATATCCGAATGGCAATGCTAAAGGTGGAACTGCAATTATTATTAAACAAAACATCAAATATCACAAAATGGAAAGTTTAGCAAAACATATCTGCAAGCAACATCTCTAAGGGTAAAAGACTGGAATTGCTTTCGAGAAATATCAGCTGCATATTGTCCCCCCGGTTACAAACCGAATAATGAGGATTTCGAAAAATACTTCAAATCTCTAGGCTCCAGATTTATTTCCGGTAGAAACTACAATTTCCAACACCACCAATGGGGATCTTGATTGATCCCGCCAAGAGAAAGGGCCTTACGATTAATAATATAAGTAAATCACATAGACCATGCTTCCACAAGTAAACCTACATACTGATCTACCGACTTGACAAAAATTCCAGAATGTCTAGATTTTTTTATGACCAAAGTTATTGTACAAGCCTATATATACGTTGAAGAAAGTTATGCCTTTTATTTCGATCACATTCCTGCGATAGTAACCATAAGCACATCCATAATTGTTAAAACCAAACCGCCACAACTACATAATCGCTTAACTGATTGGGATTTTACTTTAGTAAGCTATTTGAAGAAAAAACTTTTTAAGTATTAAATGAAAAAGAACAGACGCTATCGAAACGATAGTAGAAGAGTTCTTGATAGCAATCCATAACGCCTTCTGGGAATCAAAACCTACACTACCAGGAAAACCTAAGAAGAAGGGATACCCAGCGGAAATCAGAAACTAGCAGAGAAGAGAACGCTAAGAAGCAAGTGACAAAAAGGGTGCTAGTCTAAAGAAAATCACCTTTTTTGGGACGCACTTACAGACACTGCAGCCTCAAGGGCCCACTAACATGCACTTAATTTCTAGGACATTCATACACACCCATGGGTTGAGCGAAACTCAAACTCGCGCACGCTGGCTAAGAGGACAGAGCCAACTGGTTGAATCTTCTGAGCCATCGCGTGTAGAAAAACACCTATATAACGTTGCAGCAAAAAAAATCTGCATGAACACAAAAATTTGACTTATCGGCGACAATATCTGGCAACTAAAAGATTAAAATAACCACAAAAAACAGTCCCGCCAATCCGTAAAGCAGAAAAAAATCAAGGCGAAAAATGATGAAAAAAACTAACGTACTTGTCAAATATTCTAGGAAGGCCTTCCAACCACTACCAGGAGTACTTGGAAAAGATGAAGAAGAAATAGATCTAAATGTTCCGTTGCATTTATCACTACTAATCCAAGCTACTGAAGTTAAAGAATCAAAAAACATCACCCAGTTACGACTTAATAACTAAACAAATTCTAAAATAACTTTCAACTAAGGGATACACAATACTAACATATATATTTAATCTTATATTAAGGATCGAGTAGGAGATTAATACCTATACTTTAGGAAAAATATGGGATACCAGGCCATCAATTTGGTTTCAGAAAACAGCACTCTACCATAGAACAAGTTCATAGGGCAGTGGAAATTGTTAATGGCACATTTGAAGTACAATACCGCAGTTCTACATTTCTCAACGTTAGCCAGACTTTCGACAGAGTTTGATCTATTGTATAAGTTAAAAAAGGGCCTGCCCGATAACTTGTACCTAACATTTCGATCCCATCTGCATAATAGACTTTTTCAAATAAAATATAAAGAAATGATTACTAACTCAATCAAAGAGTGTTTTGGAGCCAATATTATACCTGTTGACTTGTGAAAATGTTACATGTGTAACCTTTCCAGAGAAAACTGTACCAATGGCTGCTGATGAAGATCCGGGAAGGGCTTCTGAAAATTGCAAACGCATTTCAACACCAATCAAAATTGATTCAAACGATGGTGAGTTAACATCAACGAAGCCAAGTCAGTACACGTCACCTTACTACACTACTAAAAGTCATCTTGAAACCGGTATGGCTTTAAAGAATTTTGGAGAACTGCGTCATCTAGTAATCTAGCTATTATTGAAAGATTTCAAACAAAAACATTTAGAACCATCCTTAATATACCTTACTGTATAGGCTACGCAGACATGCACAAGAACCTCAAAGTACGTAGAGTGAAAGAAGAGATAGTGAAAGTTACATCACCAAATTAAAACTGCATCTGAATATTCTAGCATTGATAATAGCCAGATATATTACTTTAAACAATTCTCTGTATAATTACAACCTCCAAGTTGTGACCAAAAACTTTTAAATTTGTGAATTATTTTATTAAAACGGCTAAACACAAATTAATTTTGTAATTGCATTTAAACCTCGCCTCAATATTTCACCGAAAATGTAAATTTATCCCCCCGTTTAAGGAACGCACGAAAAAATTCCCGGAATTCACATTTACTTTACCAAATTTCCGTGGAATGAAAACAGAACTTCATTAACTACCCCTGCAGCTACGCAAGAGGTCGAGAGTGTAGTTAGCGCGCTTAAATTGTTGCTCAGTAACATTCACGAACTTGTTAGAGTGCACTTTAGCCCACGATGTGCATAGACTGCTGATCTGCGTAACAGCAGCTTATGCATTATTCGATTGTGCGCGATTATTGGAGTTTAAAATTTGCATTTTTTATCACGCCGCCCTATTTATAAGTTGAGTGCGCAAGCACTCGAGGCAGATCTAGAACAACAAAGGCACTTTATTGCACGGTAATTAGACGTTGGGCAATTGTTAAACATAAATTATTTGTGCTGCCGTTTAGCACACAATAAGGCTGCGTGAGCTCATGGCTATTTTTGCAATGCAACGGCGTCGAAGTGTAGCTGCTAGATATATATTATACACCTTGTGTAATTAAGTAATTTGATTAAGTAATAAAGCAATATCCTTAACATAACTGTGCAACATTAAAAAAATACTGTACAAACACTCGAGGCTGTTTATTAGCAATATATATTGAGAGATATATCTAGCGCAAAATGTAACACATGTTAAACTAAAAACAACAAATACATAAAAATAAAACATCTTACATAGTTAAGTAATTTCGATAAAACTTATAAAAACATGGTTAATGAGAAAATCACATAAAAGAATTTGTCTACAACGAAGATCAAGTATAATCTGAAGAATATAATTTAAATAATACAAAAAAAACAAAAATAATTAGGAGAACTGCTAACACAACTGTAAAATTGAAGTGGAATAAACAAAAAAAACGATAATGATTCAGGATATTTAAGATGTCACTCAGCAAAATAAATGATAATGTCTAGTAAAGTTAGCTACAACAAAGGGGGCCAAATATACACTCGTTAGCAGCGAGTAAAACTTAGTTGAAGAATTAATAACAAAAAAAAGAACTTAAGATAAGTATGGAACAATAAAAACATATATTCTTCTGTCAAGCGTTACAGCTACTTTTTAATAAGACACGTATTAAAGTAACGGTTAGGAAAAAAAAGTAGTACGAGATATATATCGCAAATGTGTAAATAAATGACTATATAAAAAATATCAACATAAAGAAAGATGCTATCTATTGGTAAACATGAAAGAAAGTTTAAATTTATAGAAATATTTACATCTACATAAAAGTAAATGGGTTTTGAATCTAAATTGATAAAAATATTGAACGCTGTAAAGTAAATCCAGTGTTCAAATACACGCATACCCAATGACAAAATCAATGTACATAAAATAGAATACAAAAATTGCTACTCATATTTAGAGAGTAGTAGCATAGTAATTTAGTTTTGTTGTAAACAATAAATAATTCTAATGAACTTTAGCTACAGATATCAAAAGACGTTAAATAAAGACAACTTTAAAGTCGAAGCCCATAAATGGAGCTCTACATTAATGAAACTATATTAGAGGAATAATATGATTAAACTAGAGGCAAGCAGGGGTTTAATAATAAGCAGTAGCACCTTCCCGCATAAGACTATACATAAGGAAACCTGGAAATCAAACGATGAAGTAACGGTGAACCAAATCGATCACGTACTAATCAACCTTACAAAACGCACTAATATAATAGACGTGAGAACAATGAGAGGCGCCGATTGTGACAGCGACTATTTCCTAGTACAAGCAAGATTACGACAAAAGATATCAAATATCAAACGTCAAAACACAACCATCAAAACAATTTAGATATTTTAGATAATTTAGATAGGCTGAGGGACCCAGAAACTGAAGAAAGATACCAAAGAACACTAATGGGGAGAATAGAAGAAGAACTGGCAAGCGAAACGGAAACAGAAGAAGAAAACAGCGACAAACAATGGGATGTTATAAAGGAAGCGATTAACAAAACGCCTGAAGAAATCGTGGGTACAAAACAATTACAAACACACGAATGGTTTGACGATGAGTGCAGACTAACTATAGAAGATAGGAAGAAAGCGCGCATGTGAATGCTTCAACAAAATACAAGACAAGCCAACACAAACTTCGAAGAAACCAGGAAATTAGCCAGAACAATCCTAAGAAGGAAAAAGCGAGAAAACTATCGCAAATAGAGGAAAGGATGGGAGAAAACGAAATAAGGAAAGCACACGAAAAAATAAGGTACTTTAGAAGAGGTTTCCAACCCAGTACAAACATGTGTAAAAATAAGGAAGCAACTATAATGATTAATAAGAACGATGTTGCCGAAAGATGGAGGGAATACTTCGCTAATTTACTGAACACAGACAATGAAGAAGAAGAAGGAGAAAATGAACAAGAAAGCGAAAACATAGAGGTAAATAGAGGCGAAAATGAAGAAATACCAGAGCCGGAACCCACATATGACGCAATCAGGAAACCGCAAACTGAAGATGCATAAAGCATCAGGGGAAGACAACATACCAACAGAACTACTGAAATCCGGAGGTCAGGAGTTATGGAGAAAGATACATGAGCTAATCCGAATAATATGGAAGAACGAGAAGATGCCGGGTGCATGGTATATAGGAATCATATGTCCCATACATAAGAAAGGGGACAAGACTGTATGCTCCAACTACAATGCTACAACACAACATACAAATCCTGTCACACATACTACTGGATAGACTGAAGTCACATGTGGAGAGCAAACTGGGAAATTATCAACCCTTCTTCAGAAAGGCGAAGTCAACAACAGACCAAATCTTCATACTGAGACAAATCATGGAAAAAGCAAGAGAGTTCGGAATCGACATACGTAGCATCTTTGTAGATTACAAACAAGCGTATGATAGGGTGAGACATAGAGCAGTAAAACAAGCCCTAGAGACCTTTGGCATACCATAGAAACTAAAAAGACTAAAAATAATGACTATTAAGGATGCACAATATAAGATAAAGGTAGGAGGACAGAAAACACAGGCCATCAGTAGCAATGTCGGATTGAGACAAGGAGATGCACTGCCCCCATAATATTTAACAAGGTGGTAGATATCGCCATACAAAAAACCCCTACATGGAATGATCATCTATTTAGGAATCAGAATCAGATATTGGCCTATGCTGATGATATATCCATAATCAGCACTAACGAAAGGGACGTAACCCAAACGTATATAACTCTAAAAGACAACTCGGAAGAGATTGGACTCATAATAAATACAGAAAAAACAAAGTACTTACGAATATCAAGACAAATTGAACAGCCAGAACAAGTAACTACAACTACAGGATCATTAAATTTAAATACCTGGGTACAGTGATCAATGAAACAAATGATATAACTGACGAGATAAAAACCTGAACCTTGACAACTAACAGGGCCTATTTCGCAATGAATGATATTTTCAAGACAAAATTAATATCCAAGAAAACAAAAGTACGACTATATAAGGCAATAATAAGACCAATACTAATATATGGATGCGAGTCGTGGACGTTAGTTAAGAAAGAGGAGCAGCGGTTAAGGATATTCGAGAGGAAAATACTGAGAAGAATTTTTGGACCAGTTAACGAAGGGGGAGAATGGCGGCGACGACACAATGAAGAAATTAGGATCCTATATAACGAACCCGACATAGTTAATGTTATTAAACGTATGAGAATACAATGGATAGGGCATGTGGCGCGAATGGCACCCAACACCCCAATACAGAGGATATTTAAAAGCACGCCAACAATAACACGAGCCAAAGGAAGGCCGCGCAGTAGGTGGATTGACAATGTGTTTCAAGACCTCCAAAAGCTCAATATATATATATATATATATATATATATATATATATATATATAATATATATATATAAGAAAATCTATAATGTAAGACCTTATGAGAGGTAAAAACCGATACATTAAAGCACATTAAAACATATGACTGCGTTTTAAAAAGTTTTAAAAAGTAATAAAGCAGAAAACTTGCAACGCGATATATTGGTAAAATAGTAAGAATTTCTAAACTATAAATAAACCGTTTTAAAACAAAACAACACATAATTAATAAAAAGTAAAAACACATAAAATAGGAGCCACGATCAAAAACACAAAATACCATAAAAACATAAATGTTATAATGCTTTAGAGAAAATATTATAAGTAGCCAAAAATAAAATTTGGTATATAAAACACGAAAACGGTCAATGACAAAAATAAAAGTAAAAATGACCCACAATACATTTATCCAAAAATAAAGCTATTTTCAAGGAAAAATAAATATAAACATTATTAAAGAAAATAATAGTCCTAACCGCATACCTTTTACAATAATTACATACTGCTCAGAAAATATTCAAAAATTGCGAGTGTAGATAAGTAAAGTATTTTGTAAATAAAAAAAGAAGAAAAACACTAATAGAAAAAGTAGACACGCAAGAATAAAACAATTTGCACAACCTTATACTTGTCAAATGTTAACACAAAAAATAAAATAACAACAAATTACTTAACAAAGTCTGTAGATTCCAAAGAGACGTTTCACTAAAGACATTACCAAAAGTTTAACATTTTTGTTAATCAAACAATGTTTCAAAAGGACAGCAGATAGCAGATTAATATGAACAAAATATTATTAGAAAATAAAGATATCCCAAAAGAAACAAAGTAAGAAGTCAAAAAAGATTTTAAAAATTTAAGAAATCTTTACTCGAAATGACCTGAGAACCACGAAACACAAAAGTAATAATATGCTGTAAAAAAATAAAAGAACAAAACGATAAAACAAAGGGGTAGATAACAAAACCTGACTACAATATAAACACCGTAATGTCCCAGGACTTAATGTTCACATATGGAAAAGAAATATTGAGAAAAATTGGATGAATATTGTTAGAGAAGAAAGCAAAGTAATCAAAAAAGACATCTTTCCTATTAGAAGAAACACCGCTTGACTAAGAAAAAAAAATACGAGTACTTAGAAATGATCATAAAAAATGATGGAAAAATAAATAAAGAAATAAATAATAAAATGTGGAAGGCATGCAAGTTATACCATCAAATTAACAACACAATTATTAGTAAAGAAAAACAAAAATGCACTTAAATAAAAAATCACAAGTACCCACGAAGAGTACTGAAAAACTAGAAGAGCTAGAATTAATATAATATAATAGTTGAAGCTGACAAGCAACTAATATTACAAGAAAATAAACAACAAAATGGTTTGGACACCTGGCGAGAATGGATATCCAAAGATATCCTAAATTAATATCTGAAATAAAAGTGGAAGAAAGAAGAAGAGCAAGAGACAAACCCCAAGTTTAGTGCGCATATAACATCAAGCAAGTGGAGATAGACGAGAGGTGGACCCAACACTACATAGCATAATTAGAAAAGAAAAACAGAAATTTCGTCAAAGTTAGTCATAGTACAATTTCAGCTAGAACAAATAAGCGCTTCTATCTAATCAGAATGTTGTAACATTGGCCAAAAACTAAGTTAAAATAAATATGATGCATTTGACAATAACGCTTTAAGAATAAAAATTTTAGTAGTAATAATATTAGACCATGCTAGTAGTTTAGCTTTAATTAATACAGACAAAATAAAATTGATGTAAAGAATGCTATTGAATATACGGTTGAAGAAAAATGGAGAAATAACATAAATGTCTAAAGAAGGATTCCAATTAATACAATGCAAAACAAAATCGATTATCATCATTAAAACACATTAAAAAATATTTTTGTAAATTAGGACTGCATTAATAACAAATCTGAAGTACTTAAAGCAACTAAGGGGAACAAAATAAACATAATCAATGATTCAAAAAAATGGCAGATATTTGATATATACCAAACTCTGCAAAAGAATTATCATCACTGTGATAGTCAGTCCTACAAAAGGTCAGGTCAATTTTAAAAAAGGTTTTCATCTGAAATTCATAAAGTGCTTAAAAGCCATTATTACACTATGATTTATTTAGTACTGCAAAAAGTGGGGGCGAGCACCATATTTTCCCAACACGCTGGGATAATCTTCCGACAGTTAATATGGATTTACCCCTTAGTTTGTGCTTCGTATAAGAACAGACATCTTAGTTTGTATTGGTGTTGGCAACTTAAAATGCCAAATTTAATATATTTATTACATGTTCTTCCTTCCAAGTTATACGCAGGGGTTGCAATATTTAGAGTAGTTATCTTCTTGTAACAAAGTTTTACTATCAGCCATATACGAGCAAACACTTTCTCATTTATTTTAACCGATTTTTCTGCAAAGAGGTGTACTGTTCTAAATTTACTAAACTAATCCCATAAATGCAACTCTACGGGGTATTTAATAGGGCAAATAGACCAAATCCGTTTCAAAAAGTCAAGCGCAAAATAGCCCCTCATCAACAAAGATGACATTGCTTCAGTTCTTCTCTAAATTTTCATTTGTCGGCAAACATTGTTTTTAGTAAACAATTGATTTAGGGCCGTACTTAGCATTGTTATATTATAGGCTATTAAATACTGTTTAGTTGCCGTCGGCTTTATTTTAGAATTATAAGAGAGCTTGACAAAATCTTAAATTTAGATTTTTCTAAATAATCGTTCTACTTGATCGTCATTTAGAAGATTGCTCGATCTCTTTCTTAAATTAAGCAATTTATTCGCAACTTTTATTTTCTGGTAATACTTTATCCACTTTTATAACAAATTGGGAAACTTTTGCAAATAACATGGCACCACTGCAGGTGCTGCGATATTCACTTGAGGTAACGATACAGTAATACAGCTTCAAATCCCTATGGGAAATATAATTCAACGTAAAACAGTGCCGATTGACTTGCAATAGAGAACTGAGCTGTATCTTGCAATGTGTACTAAAGTATCTTTCAAAAAATCTTTTATTTACATGTGCATATCCTTTAAAATATCAATACTCATATGGGATTAACTATAAATTTAATAATCTTATATAGTGCATCGGCTGAAACAGATATATAAAGAAATATAGAAAAAAAACAAGAAGAAGAGCAGCCATTAAAATTGCTATCGTATATCATACTGTGCTTAAAAGATCATACAGGTAACAATGAATGCAATGCCTGTATACCCACAGACATATAAAAAGCACAAAACGGCACAAAGAATAGAGAATCACATCCAGAAAACTAACAGTGTGGTAATACATACTAACACCCATCTAGATTTACTATTAACAATAACAAGATCTAAACATAGAATGGTAAATCGAGTTCACTAAAGCACATAGTGCTGCAAGTACAGAAATCAAAATTGCGATAAAATTAATTTTTAAAAATACTATAAATCTCAAGTTGAACAAAAGCCATAAGTAGAACATCATAGACAAAAAACAAAGGTAGCCAATAAACCCCCTTACACAATCCTGGTGAAAGATAGGCCTACTTCACGAGCGCGACCATGCCCACGCGAGGCTTGATTTTCTCTTAACTTGTATTCCAGATACGTACAAAAAATGTACTAAACATTTTAAAAATAAAAACATACCTACCAACTAAAGCAAGAGAGAGCATATAGGGTGGCTATACGAAATCTCCATTACACTATACCAACTGAAGAAATCATTAAAGAATTGGGCAAACTCGATCACACAGTACGTAACATTATTAATATACGTCTTCCTGTAACTCCGGAACCACTACCATTGTTTATGATTGATTTAGAATCTAAGGAAAACAATAAACGATATTTGATATAAAACGTATATGGTAAGTAACATAATTGTCTAGACAGAACCACCTAAAAACAGACACTCTATCACAGTATATTCGGTGCCAAGATTACGACTACACAAAAACCTATTGTAAAAAACCATTTCCCTGTGTAAAATGTAGTAGACAACATGCAACCATATGCAAGGAGTCCTCTAACACTCAAACTCTATATTGTGGAAACCACCCGGCTAACTATAAAGGTGATCGGTATACCAAAACATACAAAAAGCCAGGAACATACCATTTAGAAAATAGCCCCATTAAATGCAAGAGATTTTCCACCTATTAAACCACAGACGCATAACACAAACAAATAAGTCACAAATATTATACAAAACCGACGAACCTATTCACAAACAACTGAAGGGAGACTGAGTAACTACTTAAATAATGAACAACAGACAAACAACAACCAAATGCTTTCTAACTTCATGGAATTTAAAGCAATATTCGCCCAACTCATCAGCCAAAATAGAATGGGTCTAAACCTGCTCCCGATTGTAATAAACAAATTTTAAATGACAACCTCTTAACGCATTGCCTTTTGGAACGCCAACAGCATTTCAAATCATATTTCCAAAATAATAGTCCTCTTACAAATACAAGATATTGACATTCTACTAGTATCAGAAACCCACACCTAGAACAGTAATCAAAATCCCACGCTATACTGTACACCTTTGCAACTATTCAAACGACACGACTTACGGTGGTAATTGTTAAAAATACAATTGCTTATTATGAATGGGTATCTCATCAAACTAGTAGAATACAAAATGTTAGCATAAAAGTTCACATTCTTCCTTACCCACTAACAACTGTAGCAGTCTGTAGCCCATCCAAGCATGCTACTGCCACTGAGAAATAAAAAGAATTTCTATCACTGGAGAACTCCAAAAATACTGCTTGTGCATAGCAATTAACCGCCCTAAAAGGACGCGTGTGAAGCAAAATCTCAACTACAGTTATCTTTTAAACAGAGAACCCACGTATTGGACCGCCAGTGCAAATAATTGCCAAATCTGATCGATTTTCTGTAATTCGTGTGAATAGCAAATACTTACACCGAACTAAATCTAATTATAATTAGTTTACCGATCATACCCCGGTTATCATTACCCTAAGCACAACAGTCGTCATCAAAGAACACCCCACAAAACCTCTGCACCAAACACACCAATTGGGATCGTCTACTAAAAAATTAAATTAACCGTTCTATACAAATCTAAAGCGCTCAAGATAAAAAATACTGCGTAATACAACAACCAATTATTTGAAAGGTACCAACATTTCACCTTATACACGAGACCTCGTTGCTAAAAAACGCAGACAATGGAATAAGTGGCAATGAACCAAAAACAGACATAATAAAACTTCACATAATAAACTCACCTAAAAGCTTCACAACCGTGGAAGCCCGGAATGACACATTAAAAGAATACATCATGCAACTTTGTCAGACAACCAATTATATGGAAGCAACGAATAGTTTAAACTACCGATAGTAATGATCTGGGTCAGATCCGAAAAAAAATCAGATACCTTCATCGAGCATCTCGCTACCGTTTTTACAACACCGCAGTCGCAAGGTACTCATGATGATATTGATATTGAATCATTTCTTATAGCATCATGTCAGATAAAACTACCAATTAAACCTTTGTCGTCAGCCGAAGTATGTAAACAAATTAAACTTACCAATATTCGAAAAGCTTCTGAATATGACCTGGTAGTAGATTAAGTGTTACAAAATCTTCTTCGTAAAGGTGTAGTGTTACTTACTGTAGTTTACAACAGCATTCTACGATTATACTGCTTCCCTGCTCAATTGAAAATACGTCCAGAACATCATTATTGCTAAGCCTGGTAAATCATCAACACACCTTCCTCCTATAAAACCATTTGTTTTCTACCCTTACTGTCCAAGATTTTCAAAAACCTGTTTTTCAAAAGGATTCAAACTGTAGAACTCGATAGTATAATCCCATCCTATCAATTCGGCTTCCGACAACATCATTCAACAACTCACCAAAGCTATAGGATTGTTACCGTATCATAAACAATTTAGAAACAAAACACGTATGTACACCCCACCCGCAATTTAGACATTAAGCAGGCCTTCGATATGGTAAACTATACTTTCCAAGCCAGTTATACCTAGTGCTAACATCATACCTAATTGAGAGGACACACCAAGTCAACATCAATAATATAGTGTCAGAATAGCGTAAAATCACCTCCGGGGTACCACAGGAAAGTGTACTTGGTCCGTTACTCTATTTACTCCACACATCTAAGACACCAACTACAACCAATACTTCAGTAGCCATGTTCGCTGATGACACGGCCATTCTCTCAGCTAAAGAAAGACCAGAAACAGCGGCAGCTCATTTACAAGCTCAATTAGATAATTTACAAGATTGGTTTCACAAATGACGAATAGCAGTAAATAGTAACAAATCTGCTCATGTCAAGTTCACCAATAAGCGTACTGTTTGCCCCCCAAGTCAAAGTTGATAATGTTCTAATACCCAGAAGACCTAAATCAAGTACCTCGGACTGCATCTGGACCAGAAACTAACATGAAGTGCACATAACAAATCCAAAAAGAAGCAAATTAACCTAAAAATTAAACAAATAAACTGGCTAGTCGGCAGACGATCCCGACTGTCTTTGTCTAACAAATTACTATTATAAAAAGTTATTATTAAACCTATTTGGACATTTGGAATTCAACTGTGAGGCTGCGCAAAGGCCTCCCATACCAAAATACTACAAAGATGTCAATCGAACATTCTTAGATCAATAACAAATAGTCCATGTTATGTTACATATTAAACTCTCTATACAACCATCTGGGGATACCAAATGTAGAAATAATATATCAAGTTGCCAGGACACGTAAATCATCTCGTTGATCAGCTCAGCAACTAGCCGACCGTCACCAGAAGACTGAAAAGACAATAGCCACAAAACTTATTATTGTAACCAGCCAGGTGTAGTGTAAAATCATGGGAAAATTGGCATTGGCCTGACCCTTTATGACAGTAAACTATTTAACATTTATCTATTACTTGTAACTGAGTAGATTGTAAATAAGCAGATCCAACAATTAACTACAATCCTTCCACAACCTTTTATATCCTCTACCATATTCTAAAATCATCTTCCAACTCGACAGGCCAGCATGGAAGATTATAGCTATAAGACTCTCGAAACAAGTCGAATTTTGAAATAACTGGACATGTATCTTAAGCAAATAATGTTAAATCCTATACCTCGAAGAAGGTTGCTTCGGGAATTCAGAGAAAGAAAAAAATTTGCTTGTATCACATAAAATTAGAAACTGTAGAATAGTTATACTGTATGTAGCCACATACTATATAAGAATAAATTCACTAGGCACTAAATAAAAGTAGAAGAAGAATGAAATCAGATTAAATGGGATGCCCTTGATCTCGGCAAAACAAGATTAGCAGAAACAAAAATCTACAGCATTGCAATCTGAGCATGTACTATATGAAAGCAACAACTCGGAAGACGCACATATGGATGGTGTAGGTATCTTAATCCACAAAAACGTAAAACACATGATCATTAGAATGAAATCAATACCATCAAGGGTAATCTATGTCGTCTTGCAGAATAAGTGCACGAATAATTTTACCAGCACGTAGTTCTGAGAAAATAAAATTCATTATGATAACAGGCCAAAGTAAAAAGCCCCAGAGAAAACAACATACGAAACAGAGGAAACTTTAAATTTCATTTTGCAAACGAAAGAGGAGGTATATTAATAAATTGCTTATAAAATAAAAATCTTATATTGTATAAATACTTGTCTTAGAAAACAGGGCCGAGAAAATGGACATGAAGAGCTTTTATGGTCGAATCAAAAGCGAGATCGTTTAAATCATATCAAACACAGCACATATAATAAAAGATGTCACAGTTTTAGAAAAAGTCAATTCTGGCAGTAACTAACCAGATTATTTAAAAAACAATTAAGAGAAAATATCAACAATTCAATAAACTAAGTAAAAAACTGTTAGGAATGGGGATTGATACTCTGAAAGCAAAAAGAAACAACTATAAAAAAACAATTATTCAAAATATATGGCCCAAGAGGAAAGAAGCATCAAAAATAACATAGGAACACAAAAATAAATCAAAAATAAAAGAAACATAAAAAGAACTACCTAGAGTATTCAGAACTAAACGAAATGATCAAGAAAAGCATAAGAAAAGTTGCAAGAAATGAAAATACATCAAAAATATACGAAGTTATCAAAAATAAAACGTAAAAGTTTTGTAGAGGAATAAAGTGAAAAGAAAAAGTAATATTCGATAATTAAAAAAGTGTACAGAAGAAATAAAATATGATAATAAAGACATTCAAATTATTAAAAAAGTTTTCAGTAGTTTATATTCGCCTACCAAACGTCGTTGGTTCAGAGAAGATTCTGGACATCACAAACGACGAAATAGAGTACGCTTTAGCTCTGATATACAACTGTATGTATAACTATCGAGGTGTTGAGTAGCGCTATTTTATTGGAAAAATGTATTAAAGAAAATAAAATATTTAAAAACTAGCAAAACGCACAAGTTACTTTGTTGTGTAAGAAAAAGGAGTAGTTAAAGCTGAACAATTATATATCAATAAGTCTCCTCTTGTATCCAACAAATTACTTATGACAATCGTTACCAACAGATTAACGAAAAAACCCCGATAAATAGCAACCCCCTGAGCAGGCAGGTTTTTGTAAGGGTTGCAATACAGTAGAGCAGGTCCGGATCATGCGTACGTTTATATCAAAGTATCATGAGTGTATCCGATAAGCCTCTCTGTGAGCATGAAAGGTTGTCTTAAAAAAAACCCAAATAACCAGAGTTGCATATTAGAAAATATAGAAACATATATCTGTTTACGTGACAGAACTACGGAAATAAGCAAAATAATTTAAATAACATAAGCTCAACTTAAAGAGAGAAGTACTGACATGTATGTATTTCTGGTATTGATGTATAGCATCGAAACAATGTCGCTAATTATACAACCAGAGAAAAAATTAAAAACAACTCAACGGGCCATACAACGCGTCATGTTAGGAATAAGCCTAAGACAGAATTACTAATGGAAAGTTGACATGTTTAGTGTTATCGATTATAACCCTTGTGTAAATGGCTAAATCTGAATAGAACTTAGCAAATTTGAAAAATGACATTTTTTAAATTACTCCTTTTTTGCCGGTGATGAATAATTCCTAGGCTGAAACGTGCACGATGTTTAACTTTAAAATTTTTCAATTTAACAATATTTGTTCAGTAGGCGGGTTCGAATATGTATGACAAACTCATATATTGTGGGAAGGTTTGGATAGGGCTTTCTACGCAATTTTATTGAAAATATATATATGGAAATTTATTTTAAACATTCTAATTCATTTTAAAAATACGTAAATATAATTTTAAAAAGAAACATTTTAGTTATTTATTAGTTGGCAAATTTATAACATTATTTTAAAAAGTAAACATTGCCATTAACTATGGAATATGATATTTGGCAAATGCCCTGCATGACTCATTTGACACTCTCTCACAAAATTCTGTATCACTTTTTTGCATAACTGTGGCTCAATTTCGTTGACAACTTTTCGAATTTTTGCTTCTAGTTTAGAAATTGTTTTTATTTTCGAAACATGACGTAAGAACCTAAGATCTTGGCAGCCAATTGGTTGTTTTGGGAGATAAATTGCTCATTAAATTTTTGGTCCAGCCATTGAATTGGTCTAACCATTGGATTATTCCATGTGTCGCATGGCAGGCTGCGCCATCCTGCTGAAAATCCATACCGTCTAAATAAAGCCACATAAACTTAACTAGCATCTTACGATAACGTCCACCATTGATAAAAACTGCGTTTCAGGACTCATTTTTAAAAATAAATGGCCCAAATATTTCACCAGCATAAAATTCACACTAAATTGTTAGTTGTTGTGTATTGTTGTCGTTATTGAATTATCTGAGGATTTTCTGTGCTCCAAATTCAAACACTTTGATTATTGACATATCAGATAAGGTGCAAATGCAGCTCTTAGCGAAACAGTCGTCAAATTGTTGATTCTCTAGTACACAATAGGCAATTACCCGCCGTTATAAATGGTTCTTTGGCTTTAGTTCTTGGATTAGTTGAATCTACAATGAGTGCATCGTGCTTTTTGAAATGTTCAGTTGCAGTGACCGACGGCGCACTGAGGCGCCTGGACGCTCCGTTACACTATCGTTCGCAGCGGCAATGTTTTCATCTGAACGATCAGTATATTTCTCCTTCTAAAAATGCCACTTAATTGGCGCACAATATCGGTGCTTGTAACAAATTTTGACAATCATCACTTACTCCTTCATCAAGTAGCATTTCAGAATGACTAACTGCAACTGTTTGTTATAAAAGAAACCAAGCAGAACGCTGCCAACCTTGCAAAAATATCGCAAATTTTAAATCCTGCGTTTTCTGGGACGCCCATACTTATACTTTTGTATGAGCTTTTACTATATCAATTTTGTATTAATTTTTTATATTTTAACGATTACTTCCATTTGCAGTGTTAATTTTTATGATTTAAGATTTATTGAAAATTAAGTTATATGCGACCACTGACGTCGAATATGATGAAGAATATATTTCTGGAAATGATTCTGAAGCAGAGAAAATGGATCTCGGTGACGTGGAATGTAAATCGGATCGTGCTGTAGCTAGAGATGTCACAATATATAATTGCACTAAACCAACTATTTGGTAGAGTTTGCGCATACAATACTGTGAAAAAAGCGGACATAATTATTTAATAAAAAATAAAATCCGATAAGGAAATTAGTAAATAATTAATAACGTTTGGGTTTTACGCGAAGTAAGAAAATATTAAAAAAACAAAACGCAGAAAGAGCGGAGACTACTAATAGTACTAATAATACGTACTACGGCTGTCACAAAACTACTGAGAGTATCTCTCATTCCTGCGACCACGCTATCTGTCGACATGTGACCAAAGCAGGTGAGTAAAGCAACTCATCTGGCGACACTGACATCGATTTGAAAGTTAACCCCTCGGTAGTCTCGTCGAAGCATAAGTTTGAATACAAGTAGTTGAGTGAGACTCTACTGTTTTTTTCATTTGTAAAAAGGACAAAAAAGCAGAGTAAAATTGTGACGTCAATTTTTTGCCTGGGTAAATCGGGCGCCTACACAGTGAAAATGCTTGAGCGATGCGACAATTTTCCGTTAGCATAAGCTTCATTGAGGAAAGGGAATCAGTAGCATTAATTTCGCACAAGACGACTTGTTAATAAAGCAAACGTCAGTACTGTGGCCACTATCATTCGACAGAACAACTTGACATTTCAAAAAGCTCTATTAATCGCATTCTGCGTGACAACTTGCACATGAAACAACCGAAAATTTGCTTTACAGGTAAAGCAGATCGGACTCTATGCATGAAACTAAACTATAGGGTTTAACAAAATTTTAATGAAACGAATGACAGTGAATTATATTCAAATGAAAGTGAATAGCGGCAAAAATTTAGAGGTCGGCACTGAAATATTTGCGGCCACTTCCGGTCAAACCGGTCTCCGACCAGGCTAATTTTTGGCGTCTAGACTTGACTTATGGTCCTTAGTTGAATACTGAGAACGTTATTACTCTATTCATCACAGATAAAAAATTATAAGGCGTGACAGACGACGGACATGACAAAAGTAAAGCTGGTTTCCAGCTCGGAAGCTGGGTCCGCTAAAAAGTTTGTTTGGCCTAGATGCCTCATTTTTTGATAAAAAAGCAGTTGGACAAGAAAGTTGAAATTTGCCAGCAGTAATTGCAGATGATAGATGAGGATCTTAGTCTCTTCAATCGGATCATTCTCTGCAATGAAAGTTAAATTCATCATTTCGATTTGTATTTAAAATAGCAGAGCGTGACTTAGAAATCATCGTCGTCACTCAAAATCAAAAAAGTACGGCAGCATTTCGCATTTCTTCGTAGTCCCGTCCATCAGCATTCTGCACCACCTAAAACAACTTTAATGTGATTGAACACTTACAGGAACACGTCAGAAGAAAACAGAGCGACGTCAAAACACGTAAGTTCTGCATCAGGACAATACCCGTCCTCACACTGTAAATGTCACATTCCAATATCTCTACAAATCGAAAATCTAGGTGATTCTGCATCCCCATTATTCGCCAGACTTCGCGCTTTGCAACAAGGTTAATATTGTATCAGTAATGTGCCCACTTAGCATCAAGTGTGGATAATCGCCTGACATCTTCAAGGCACGCTTTTGACGAAATTAATGACGTATTGAACTGGCAAGGACCTCCAAATGCTACGAATTCCTCGTGTTAACTGCTTCAAAGTGATGACTCTTCTTCCACAAAGCTTGTGCTTGATCCATGCCCACATATTCTCAATCGGATTTGCTTCTAGCGACTGCGACGGCCAATCAAGTTTATCAATGTCAGACTGCTTTTTACACTCGATACAAAGCTTGCTGACGTCGTTGTCGTCATGCAGAATTCAGTCTTTGTTTTTCTTGATAAACTAACGTTCGGTACCAACCTGTTAGTTGAGGTTGACCAACAATTAACATATCTCCAAACAAAAACTTTGTCCGTAACAACTACATACCTCCAAAATGTGATCGGTACTACCAAAATACAAACAACATATTCTCATAGCTTTGCTAAGGTTGTGGATTATTTGCCAAAATACAAGGTAAAATAATACATTCAAGCTGTATGGCAGATTGATGTTCCAAGTATTAAGCGAAAAAATATATAAGCGTCACAGTTGCCTGTATAAAAGTATCATATCAAGTTCTGCGTTTTACATCGCTTACAGAACAACAAACTATTGATTCCACCACTCACTTTTTAATTAAAGTAATGTACATAAAAATAAGCAGCTTTCGCTAAAGTTATCAAAGTCACAAATGTTTTAAACATCCGTGTTAAGTTATTTAAGCTCACATACACGTTTTTTCATACTTCAAAGAGTAATCTAATGATAAATCTTTCACTAACTTGGTTAAGTTCAACCTGAAGAAAAAATATACCTCGTCACCTCAAAGAATAGAATTAAGTATTGTCACGTGTGAATCATATAATGTTACCTTAACATTAATAGTTAGAGCCATACCAAAAACTGCTTACGAGATATTTCCCCCCTCCATGTTTTCCATTAGCGCTACTATTTTTTTCTGATGACAACTCTTTAACAGCCAACGATGACATGAAAATAGCAGTACGAAATATGTTTAATGGGTTTAGCTCTAAAACAAATACACCTCGTCTGCAATACCTTATTATAAAATTAGAAATTAAATTTGATAACAATACCTTGCAATTTTATAGTTGCGGAAAAAGTAAATATGAAAACATTCTACAGAGTGATACTAAATAGACACAGACAGTACTCTTGGTCTACGTTTTTGCTTTATCTATGCGTAGAAAAATAAGAGAGTAACATAAACTAAGTCAGCTTGGTTTTACAGTGTACAGTGAATATAAAATAACAATATAGGCAACAAGGATCTATCTATAAAAAATAAATGTAGCGTTTAAAAAAAGTTTTGGCTCGTTTTAAAATGAACTATTTGGGGCGTTTTATAATGCAAAATTAAATCCAAAAGTTTATAAATAAAGGTTTGCTTTATTATAAAGATAGACAGATTGCTTGTCATTTTGCAAAAATGAATCCATCGAAGCAAGAAAAGCAACAATTCTTACTCTTTAAATGAACAGAAACCCAACAAACCAATTTTGATTAAATCAAGATGGCAAACAACTATAAGAATTGTCAAAACCTACCACAGCGCAAACTGTGGCATAGACCAACAACTTTTAGTAGCAAAAATATCCATTGAACTCTAGTGCAGTCAAAACGAAAAAGTAACCAGAAGAATGACAATTAATAACGAAGAAGCATTTCAAACGGCAGTAACTGACACAACTAATCAATGAAGTTATAAAAAAATGTGGCAAACATAAAAAATGACATAATCAAAGCCGTAGAAACAAAAAATAGAAAACTCTAAAGCCAACAATTTCTAAACAACCATAAATGTCATTAAATACATTATGATTGATAGCAGAAAGAAAAAACCTTAAGAACACTGGATTACACTAGATCCAGGAACAAGAGTTGTATCAGCAATTAAACAGAGACATTCAACGCTCATGCAGCATCGATAACAATAATTACTATAAGGAACTATGCCAGGATTTCAAACACTATACTGACCAAAAAAACACCAAACAACTCTTTCAAGCAATCAAAAATGTTACAAGAGAATTCAATCTACAAAACTGGAATCTTTTAAACGAACAAGACGGAAAATTACTAACATCACAGAGATTCTAGATGAAAAAAATATTGTGATAGACTGTGTATCGACCACATGCAACCTGAAAAAAGCTGTAACCAAGGGTAAAGGAGAAAGAACCTTACATCATGCGAGAAGAAATTGATGCTGCTATTAAAAAACTAAAGACAGGAAAAGCAAGTGCTAGCGATGGAATTAGTACAGGGGTGATTAAAGCTATGGGCGAACCGGAAGTCGATGTAATACATATGCTATTCTAAGCCACCTGAACTATGGGAATCTGGCCAAAAAGGGTACAACTCAGTCTTTATACCCTTACACAAAAGAGGACCAAAAGACAAATATGACAACTACAGGCTAATTGAGCTGATACCGCATATCAGCAAGATCTTACTATATATAGTAAATGAAAAATTAAAAGAACAGCAGATCGCAAGAGAACAGACTGGCTTGGTAAATTGCAAGGGGACCAGAGAAAAACATCCTTAACCTTAAATAAATAATAGAGAAAGCAAGGGAATACAACCTAAGCCTGTTTGTTGATTTTGTAGACTATCATAAGGCTTTTTATAGCGTAAACTGGGAGAAGCTATGGAACATTCTCAAGAAAATGGAGGTACCGGCATATTATCACATTGATCCAAGGGCTATATAACAATGGACATTGAGTAATAAAAATTGACAACCAGCAGTCAAAGTAATTTAACATAAGAAAGGGTGTTCGACAGATGCAATCTGTCTCCGCAACTATTTAATATATACGGCAAGTATGTAATGAGAGAAGTACTACAAAACGCCGTTGGAGAATTCAAGATCAATGGCGAAACGATATCCAACCTCCGATATGCCGATGACGCTGATGTCTTCGCTTCCACCAAAGAGGAGATAACGGAATTCCTTTTGAAATTACAACGCGACAGTGAAAACGCAGCTTAAGCTTATATAAAACAAAAACAAAAGTTCTCATAGTCAATAGAAAAAACAATAACAGGCCTGATTTAAAACAAATTGGCGGTTTTGAAGTGATCAACCATTACATATACTCGGGAACACTTATCAATAACATGGGAAACTGCTCAATGGAAATAATCAGACGAATCCAAATAAGCAAAAACGCTATGATTAAGTTACAAAAACTATAGAAAAATCGACAAATAACAAGCAACACAAAAATATCACTGGTAAGAACTTTGGTTTTCCCCATATTATTATATGGAACCGAATCGTGGACAGTAAAAGAAAAAGAACGCAAAATAATTGACGCCTTTGAGATATGGTACTGAAGAAAAACAAATGTGTTTGTACTCCAAGAACTTAATATAAATGATCTACTATAGTATACAGACAAATTCTAAAATATTACAACCACATATCAAGCCTTAAAAAACTAATGGTGAAGGACGCACTAAAAGCAGCAGACCACGAAGAAAAGCGCCAAAGAAATGGTTAGATCAAGTCAAAACAGCAATAGGGAAGCCAATCCAATAAATCAATCATGAAGTTGAGAGCCGAGCAAGATGGAAAAACATCGTCATAAACACAATGAATAATGGACCATGATGATCAGGACTCTTCTGATAAAAAGATTCGACGGGAAGAAGAAGAAAAAGTGAAATATTGCTGGTTATGTGATCAAATATTAAGATGAACGGTTGACAAAAATAATATTGCGTTAGAGATAATATCAAGAAAAATGACAAAGAGGACGATTACTTAAGATCTGGGCAAAAGATATAAAACTCAAATCCAGTATACACGGCAAAAGCGCAGAAGAGACATAATTAGAAAGAAATGAAGAAGTTCTATGTTCAGAAATAAATCAAATAAAGACTACAAAAAGTTTATTCATTAAACAACCTCTCCCAATTTTATCTTCAGAACATCTTACATTTTATCTAATTAATGAATAGTTGGGGGGTGATCACCAGTCTCATCGTCTGTGAATATAACATGATTCGTTTTCCTTTTAACCACAAAAAATTGAAATTCTCCACATGATACCAAAATAATATTTTTTTATGAATACCCAAAGGTACCCTATAGAGCCTAATTTCAACTGCAATCTTCCTTTAAGCATTTTCTTCTTTGCCAACATAATCTGGCAGATTGTCCTTTCCTTGTTCTTAAGTTTTTTTTTCACTTTTTCGTAGGTTTTAAGAATAATTTCAACTTGAACAGAATTGTCTAAGATATTACTTAGTAAAATATGAAGAAGAAAATTATTCAAACAGTCTTGTAAATTATTAAGGTTTTGATGGAAAGGCAGTAAGTAATTCCCTCTATTCCCTGACATAAACATAAAAGAAAATCATAATGATAATTTATTTAAAAAATTTGTGAAAAGTTAAATAAGTTAATATACTGATTACTGATATCAACATAAAAATCTTTTGCAGTCAACTGATTTTACTGTAACGATAAAAAGAAAGTAAGTAAAGCAGTCTTTGTTAGTTGGGAAAACTGATAAGCTTTACTTACAATAGTGCATATGTGGTTGGTTCTCGAGTTATAAGGCCGTGGTTGAAGTTCAGAAATTCTTGACGTTTCGTCCACAACTGCGGCGGACATCTTCAGAAGGAATTTTTAGGCGATTTTCTTCCGAAGATGTCCGCCGAAGTTGTGGACGAAACGTCAAGAGTTTCTGAACTCCGACTACGGCTTTATAACTCGAAAACCAAACACACAATGCTGATCGTGAAAGCCATCGCACCTGTTTATTTACGATAAAAAATTTAATTACAATTTAGGGTCATGACTTCTTTTTTTTTAACCAATAAAAATTTACCAATCGTCAAAATAAAAAAAATACCACGATTATTAAAAACAATTGTGTACTCCTTCCTTCTATACTAGAAATTTTATATTTTGTGCTCAAAGGAGATTGATTTTTATTAAAGTAAGATCATTACTCTGTACGCCTTGGTCTAATCCATATCAAGCTCAGACTAGCTATTCAAAAATTCAATACCATATTTGTCAAAGACACGTTTTCTTTATTAGATAAATTACTGAAATTGTATTACATAATAATTTTAGGTAATACTCTTTTACGTGAATAAGTATTGTGTAGATTTATAATAAAATAATTTTATCAAAAGCAATGAAACGGTTAACGTAATGTAAAAATTATCTACAATGTCATCCATGCTATTAATTTGCACTTGTCCTTATTTGCAGCTGTGCAAAATCATCCACCAGCCCTTAATACAGAAGAGAGTTTCGTGTAAAGAATGCGTCGTTTAAATTTCGTATTTCGAAGGGAACATTTCAATCAGGAAGGGTGAATAACTGTATTGAATTGACAATGTATTTGGACAGAATTCTTAGGTCCAGATGGTTGCCGGCTACAATAGGCGAAAAGCAATATGAAAACTTTTTAGAGCCGAATGTGCCTTTGGATTATTTGTTAAGCCGGTTCAGTTAACTTTATCTTTCAAAACATTGTTGAATAAATTAAACTTTCACAAAAATTTCTTTTTTAATTCAGAGTATAGAACTGCGTTTCACGGGCGAATATTTATAAATATCATAAATATGCCATCGACGTAAGGCTAATCTTTCTTATCTGTTACTTAATTCGCTTACTGAAAACAATGGCGATGCAATACTTAAACCGAATACTACATCTCTAGTTTTCATCATTACAATATACATTTTATATATTAGAATTTTCTATGAACATACAAATACGCTAACAAAATGTAGTGCCTCTTCCGCTATGAAAGCGAAAACAAGCATAAATGATAAATTGTGCGCCTGTACTTTAATGTTCCCATATCCGGCTGCCTCCCACATAATGTACACTGACAGGTTTTTGAGAACTAGAAAGGTCCTACAATTTGCCCATTTTGTTGCCCCTCGCTTGACGCAGCCGACGCGCCATTAAAAAGCTCTTTTGCTTTGTTTTAAGCAAAAATACGATTAGCAACACTTGCAGAGCAAAATGGCAGGAACAAAAGTTTTTGTTTGCAAATAAAATTGCGAAAAGCTTTCTCTAGAAGATTCTATAATGTAAAATTCTCATTACGGAAGCATTTGCGTTTTAGTGAGGTATAAATGATAAATAAAGTGCGCATTTAGTATATCCGAAGTCCCCATTTTACTTTCGAAGCGTAAGGTACTACGCGATTCGCTCAGCTCAAGAAAGTGTAAAAGTGTGATCGCTTATCGGGCGCCATAAATGCGAGGCCGCTGGCCTTCGTATCTATTACAAAAGGACGGTTATTAAAATAAGCGTATAATTCAAGTACAATCTACATTAATGGGTAAGCATGTATCCATCTCAATTTCAGCCAAATCAAATACCTGGATTCACGCCTAATATAACTAACTTTCAAAATCCAGATTCTATTAACATACAGGTAACGCGCAACATCAGCCAGCAAATGCAACCATTCAAAACCAATCAAAACTAATCAAGTCAGTATCTTATCTAAATAATCAGAATACTTTGCCAACCGCTCAAACACTAATGAAATTCCTAACGCAGAGAGCGACGACTCTCCAAAAACGATCATTCATGACTGTCGATTGGTAAAAAAAGCAAAATTAGCCATAAACTAACAAATCACCACTCTTTGACTCAAACAAATTTCTACAATGGATTCAAACCGCCTGAAACAAACACTGAAAATGTCAAACTAGCAAAATACCATTACGGAACCAGCAACATCTAAACCACCACCGATATTTATATACGAAATCAAAAATTAGCATGATTAATAATTTAGCACAAGTACGGAAGATGAAACATACCACACAAAAGCTTTAACTAATGACACAGTGAAAATCAATGCTCATAGAATCGATACCTACAGAAAACTAGTAAAACACCTACACGAAGAGAAAATTATTCACCACACGTACCAAGCGAAAGAAGACCGTACTTACAAAATTGTTATTAAAAATTTAAATCACTTTGTGCTAGCTAAAGAAATTACAGAGGAGCTTACAAAAGCAGGACATACAGTGCAAAACATAATGAACATTAAACACAAAACAACTAAAGAACCACTTTTCTTATTTTTCACCGACAACAAAGCATTATTTGACTTAAAATACATCTATAACACCAAAATAACCGTAGAAGCACAAAAAAAAGACGCGACATAATCCAATGTATGCGATGCCAGGAGTATGGACACTCTAAAGCATAACGTAATAGACCATACAACTGTGTAAAATGTGATAACCAACATAACTCAAAAGCATGCCAAAAAGCTAAAGACACCCCCGCAAAATGTGCTCTATGTACAGGTGAGCACCCTGCAAAACTACAAAGGCTGTAGAGTCTACAAAAATTTAGTTACCCAAAGACATGGTGCCAGAAGCTCCCGCTAACCCTACATTAAATAATAACCTCCTGCCGTAGACACAGTCAGCTAGCTACATCCTGGCCAATATGCACTCTCCAAAATTCAAACCTAACTTACGCCCAAGTTGTACAAAATAACAACAATATTATACCTGCCCAACCTACAACCAGCATAGAGAATCAACTAGCTTTATTCCTAAACGAATTCAAAAAATGTTCGCGCAGTTACTTAATGAAAACAGCATAATCTTAAATCTGCTTACTACTGTCATCAGTAAACCAAATCCATAATGGCTAAAATATTCAGAATCAATGTAGAATGCAGATGGGCTTCTCAATCATAAACAAGAAGTTACAACATTCCTCCATTTAAACAAAATTGACATCTTCCTAGCATCTGAATCCCACTTCACCGATCGAACCGTTTTTCTTATAACACATTATTCAACCTACACCTGTGTCCATACTAATGGCATAGCACATGACGGATAAGTAATTCTAATCAAAGATTCTATCTCACATCACAAATTGGCCAAATACCAAACTAAAAGTGGAACGTAACTATAACAGCTGTTTATTGTCCGCTACGCCACACCATTTCTCATGAACAATATAAAAAAATTCTTCAAACCCCTGGTAATCGTTTTATTGCAGAAGGGACTAGAATGCCAAACACAATCATTGGGGCTCCAGGCTCATCACAACCAAGGGACGCAACTTCCTACAGGCTAAAACAGACAACAACTACCAACAAATATCTAACAGAAAGCCACTTACTGGCCGACGAGAAAGCTACCAGGCTCCCTAGATTTCTTTATAACTAGAGGCATACCAATGCAAAACTGCTTAGTAGAGTCAAATCACAACCTGTTTTCAAATCACACACCTGTTATTTTAAGTATGTGCATCACAGCCATAAATAAACATTCACACCCAAGGCTAGCCACGAAACACAGTGATTGGGAAAAATTTGCAGATTACATAAATGCAAACACAAATCTCAATATACGCACTAAAAATATAACGGAACTTGATTCCGCCGCTCAATATTTCACTGCCCTTATTTAAAAAGCTGCGCGGGATTCGACACTAAGTCTTATCGCCACCCTGTTACACATCCGACAACTCATTAGTGAAAAACGACGAGCGAAAAGCAGATAGCAAAGATCACGTAACCTGGATGACCTACACTGTTAAAGAAGACTATCCAGACAACTTACCACAGCACACAATAAAGATCTTAACTCAACCTTTGAAGCATACATCCAGAATCTATCCTCTGACGACCACGGCCTATGGAAAACTACTAAAAAATTTAAAAAACCTACAACACCAAAACCACCAATAAGGAAATTTAACAACGAGTGGGCGGGCCCGTTCCGACCAAGAAGGGCCGACATCTCACTTATCCCACGTTTTCCAACTGGTAGAACCAATACCTGGCGTCGTAAATGATGATATTGAAAATTTCCTTGACACACCCTGTCAAATGTCGCCACCAGCAAGAGTCGTTAGATTGTCAACAGTTAAAAAAGAAATAGCAAAGCTAAACCAACACAAAGCTCCGGCATATGATCTAATAACCGGACCAATACTAAAAATCTGGTGTGAACATCACACGACTTTCCTTATCCTATTATTATATACCAGAGAACCCCGCAGTCTTCGTCGACGAAGCCTGATCTAAACGCCAGGCAGTCGTGTAGAACATTCCACATGTTTTGCGTAAATTTAACACTACAAACAATAGAAACATTGGGAGGAATTTCCCTTGTAATCAAAATATTTAAATAATTCAAAAACGGTTAAAGTTAGAAGGCTGATTTTTTGCACCGAATTAGCAAATATAGTTGTAAATGTGGTGTGTAAGTTTCAAGGAAATCGGTTGAAGCGTCTAGGAGGAGATAGGATTATAACTTTAGAAAGAAAGAAAGAAAGAAAGTTAGGGAGATAAGACAATTACATTATCAGATACCGGGTCCATAGTCTCGGCCCTGCACTGCTCTCGTCCCGGAACTTGTTAATTTAAAAAAAGACGAGGCGCGAGTCCAACACTCTAAAGCTGATTAAAATAAACAGTACAAGACAATAATTGACTCGTACTTAAAATTTTGCTACGTCACTGAAGGTAACCGTGCGAGCTCTGCCGCACGGCCTTCCCCATTATCGCCTGCGTGCTCCCTCCTAGCGGCCAAGCGATCCCCCCGTCCTCCCGCAGTCGGCCCGGTAGCTCTCCGAGCGCGCTGTGATTGGTCCGTTTAATTAATTTTTAATCGGCTATAACTTATTTATTTGACCTCGGATCAAAAAATTTCATTGTAATTTTTTGTTCGTCTCGGTCTGATATATCCGGTAATATAAATTTCCCGAAACATTTTATGAACACCCGGTATATTAAAAATAGTGAGCTTCAATTTTTTTTCGAGTTTCTATTTTACCAACTTTTATTTTAAATTCATGTTTATCTCGTGATAACGAATCATTTTTATTCTCATGAGTTTTTTGTATCTTCAACCGTTTAGATTCGCGACCGTTTTCCGACCAATTTTGCGACGTTGCGACCAAACGACTCTGCCGATTTTTACCAAAAGCTTCGCACTGCGTCCCCTACCTACAAGTAACTTGCATACCAAATTTCAAGACTCTAGCTCTTACGGTTCTTGAGATATCCTGTTTACTGACAGACCGACAGACACACACACACACACACACACACACACACGAACCAATGACCCAAACCAACTTTTTTGGTGTCCTGAGGCTACATTTCGCCCAGAAATGTGAAAAACTGGGTAGGTCAAATTTCCGCCGATTACATTATCCTTATCCTATAAGGAAAGTAAACATGCTCTGACTCTCCTCACAACAATTTCCAACTACATCCTAAGCCTCTGCTATTTTCCTATCATATGGAAATACGTAAAAATAATAATGATACGTAAAACTGGCAACCTCCCCTCCATCTGAAAAAAACCTTTTCATACATTCCTGTCAGCTTATTGCCTATTATTTATAAAATATTTGAAAGGCTGCTACTTAAACGGATCCAGGAAAACAACCAACTAACACATTTGCTGCTTAACCACCAGTTTGGCTTTAGTAAAATCATGTCAACATTACAACAAGCCCACAGGATAGTCAACCAGATATATCAGATCATCGAGAAAAAGGAATATTGCAACGGGGTATTCTTGGATGTATCCCAAGCGTTTGACATGAGCATTAGCATGAGGGCTTTCTGTACAAACTCAAAAATATGGTTAATAACAATTACTATATCCTTCTGAAATCTTACCTCACCGATAGGAATTTCTACGTAAAGCATAATGATGCTATCTCTCCGCACTACCCCATACGATCGGGTGTACCGCAGAAAAGCGTAATTGGCCCGCTCCTATATCTTATATATCCTGCTGACTTACCTGAAACAAAAAAAAGAAAACATTATTATTGCTGCATTTGCAGATGATATTGCTATCCTATCCTCAGATAACGATCCTGTAACTTCTTCCCATAACATACAAACCCACCTAAATCAACTTAGTGAATGGTACAATAAGTGGAGTACCACGATAAACCAATCTAAATCTGTCCAAGTAACATTTACCACCCGCACTAAAATCTGTCCTCCCGTAACAGTTAACGGAGCCCCCGTACCTGCTAAATCACATGTTAAATACCTAGGGTTACATCTTGACGAACGTGGCATAAATACATACAAACGAAGCGAAGACATCTGGGCCTCAAATTCAAACAGATGTATTGGCTCATGGGCCGTAAATCAAAACTTTCAACCGAGAACAAAATTACTCTGTACAAGACGGTGCTAAAACCTCTCTGGTCATACAATAAACAGCTTTTGCCAACATAACACCAGTTACGATCATAATTTCAGAATAAAGAGTCAATTTAACGTTCTTAATAATTTATATGTTATATAAACTATACAAACGTTTTAGGAGCAACTTTCAATTCTATTAAGTGACTATACAGTTGAACTCGTGGAACTTAGTCTTGAAGCACTGAAGACTACATTATCGTGTTTAATATACTTAAGGACGCAAGCTGAGGTCAGATTCAGTTCAAATAACTAAAATGTTTAGCATATTATCGCACACAGATTGAATTTTTGAACCTGAATTGGTCCAATTTGAAACTTCATCATTACTATTTTATTAGAGGTGAGTATCGCCTTCGACTAACTCAAACTTTTAAGATATTTCTTCAAACTGCGCTGAAGTTGGTGCCAGTTTTCTTCTCATTCTCATTTTTGATAATCCCAAAGATAAAATTTCCTGGATTTATAGTTTGAAACTATTAGATACGCTATTACAAAAATGCATATTTGATTACACAAAATAAAAAGAACCTAATTTCTTTAGTAAGCACTGAAAAATATAACTGGCAAGCGGCGTAAAGAATAAGATTATCTCATTTTACTTATAACCGATAAACTTCTAGATAAGTTACACTCTTTAAAGATTACTAGTATCAATATATGCATATTTAAAAGCGCACATTCTATCAACATAAATAAAATTTGCATTGAAATATATTGTCCCCCTTATCTTGAAAGGTTTAAATAAACGACGAAAAAAAATTATAAAATGACAGTTCGTAAAATGATGTATTCTGCAATAGTGGATATAATGCAGCACAGCGTTATCATCTCTGGAATTAGAAACGTTGCGCGTACACAAAATAACCGAAACGTAAATTTGGACAATTTATTTTTCCAAAATATTGTTTTTGTGGTGCGACGATATTATCTTTTATTATTATTTCAGAATTTGGTGTTCCTAAAAATTATTCTTTAACCAAATTGTATATTGCAACAAAAAATTTGCAGCCTCTAGCTAAGAGGGGACAACCCTTAACTGAAAGTTGTTTACTGCAATCTATTGCTCATTGCGGCATTTCATTATTGTCGCAGAATATTAGGATTTCTTTTAATAGTTTAACAATAAATGTATTGGTGATAAGGACTAAAATGCTAAAAATATATTTTTGAGATCAAGGTTAAATAATCCTAAAGGAAGAAATCTTCTACGAGCAATGCAAACGAAAACCTGTATATTGGCCTAGTAACCCTAACACATTATCAGATATATTCCGCCTTGCACTTCCCCTAAAGTTATTCTCACCCGTTAAAGTTTAACACCTAATACTGTTCACCAATACCAGCAAATCCACCGGGCACAACTTAATAGTAACAGAAATACTACATCACCTATCCAGAGAAACTTTACTTCTGCTTATTACAATCTACAATTGTGTTATTTTTCATTACAATAAAGGTATGCCTAAGTAATCTTAATGAGCATACTTGAAAAGCTACCTACACAACCAACATAATACAGAACCAAAGGTCTTCTGCCTCTTAAACCAAAAACTTATCTTAAAGTAAAATCCAAAAACCACAAATCCCGCTTTCATAATTTTATTACGCCAATTTTAATTTAGAGGCATACATTCGACAGTGGACCAAAGGCATCGTATCGTTACAAGAATAATGGACAGCTTCGAGGTAACCAAAATATAGGCAGATGTATTCTTAAACATTAAGTAGAAGACTTGTATTTAAATTTAAATTAAACTAATTTCCGAGCCAGTTCTATCTTCTGCTCGAGTCCTACTTAAGCGAACACACATTTTAATCTACTCTATAAAACTGCAAAAATGTAACTATGTGTGTTTGTAATTAACATTGCCATTCCGCCTACAGTTATGAGCCGATTCAAACCGGTTTGTTGCCAAACCTCGCTTAAAGGTTTTAGATTTTCGATTTAGGTCACGGTTGAATCGTTATAAACCAAAGCACAAATTATCATAAAGTAATTACACAGTTTGCGCCACCTATTGGTGTTTCAAGCACTACGTGGCCAATTCTTGCCGTTAGTAGGCACATACGACACAACTTTGGTTTATGTGAAACCGAATATAGCCGAGCGAATCTCATCCTGCTAATATAGAGATACGGCTAATAAAATGAACCGAATATTTAGCTTAAGTTGCCCGTTGTTGGGGCGGGTCTTTTTACTAGTTTAAAATAAATTACTCAAACTCAAAATATGGTGTACCGCAGGGTTTCGCCCTTGAACCAAATGTTTATTTATGCTGTATATCCGAAATCCTAACCTCAGAAATCACCGTTATGGTCACTTTGGCCCATAATGCGGCAATTTTATTCATCCAAGATACAGCGGAAGCTGCTGCAACACATTTACAAAACCACCTTAATGTAGTGAGAGACTGGCTCAACAGTTATATAAAACGTATCTTATACGTAAATTAACAATTCATAATGCCCAAATACCTGTTATATTCAAAGGCAAATATCTCTGATTTCATATTGACTATAAATTAACACATTAAAATCAAAAGAGCTCAACTGAATCTTAAACTTAAACAAACGAATTAGCTAAGTGGGATTTGTTCCCAGATTTCTTTGTCAAATAAAGTACTTTTCTACAAAGTAATATTTAGACTCATATAGTCTTACTGGCTTCAACTTTTGAGATGTGCAAAAGCATCACATGCAAAAATTCTTCGAAGATTTCAATACACTCTAAATGACACTCTCCATGGCAATTTGCACATACTTTACGTGACTGAAAAAATAAAATGAATTATAAGTGTTTAACATAGCACTCTGAAACGATATCAAAATCTAATAGTAGACAAACTTATTTTGCAACTAGTAGTTCATGGGTTAAGACGTCAATTTTGGATTATTAGCGATGGCCAATCCCTTCTCAAGTTCATTTTACCTTCCTTGCATTTTTTATATTACTTTAATTGTAGGTTAAAATTTGTACCTACATCAATTTTAACAAAATTTTTGATAGAACTGCGTTTACCTTGCTGAAAAGATTTATTAGACATTATATTTAAAAGTATACCAAAAAAAAAAAAAAAAAAATACCAGCACAATATCTCAAAAATATAGTAGAAATCTTTATGTGTCTCATAGTTATATTAAAAGTTTTCAATTTACGCAATAATTTGGTGGATCACACAATTTACATATTACCTTATAATTAGTACAAAAGTTATCCCAATCACCCTAAAACAAAACTTTTTAGAACACACCCTATTCAAATAATTTACAAATATTTTAGCATGATTTTACCATTTAAATATACAGTTTTTTTTTAAATACAGTATTGGGCATTTATTAATATTTGTGAGAAAATTGCGATAATTTCAGAAGAATGTCAGTGTCATTCTTAATATTATTTTTTAAAAATTATTTTCTTAAAAGACAAGCTTTTAGTAAAACCAAAAAGGCAACTTCTTCAATCTACTTCTTATTTCAGAAATTTTGCATGCTTACATATAACACTTTTGAGATAGCTGAATTTATTATAAATTACTTAGATACGTTGTTCTGTTTGTTCTTAACAAAAATAAAACTATAAAAGGCATGTGACAGGTAATGCATATTTTGTATAGCAAATTAAAAAATTATCGTAAGTGGTAAATTTGGAGCATTAACTCTAAACGACTTGTTAGAAACCAAAACTTCAACGAAGTTGGAGAAATCACAAAACAATAGGTCAGCAATACTTACAATATAATTTACATTAAAACTGTTTAAAATTAAAAAATATTTGTAATATAACGAGGACAATTTGAAAACCAATATTTATTATACACATTAGGAACCTACAGTTGTACTTTACATTACGACATAATCGCAATGCAAATTAAAACACTCTTCGTAATGTCTTACAAGGTTTCAAATTCCTTTGACAAAAAAAAAATTTTCCACCTGGAAATAAAGCCACCCTGTAATAATATCTTAAAGCACGGCGTCATAGTTAAATTTTGTTCAAAAATTATTGTCCTTCCTTGGTATGACGATAGAGAAAGTTCAAAGCAGAACCCATTTGGTGTGCTTTGGGCTTCTCAGTCAGAAGTTTTAGTAGCCAACGGGCACAAAGCTTGTGGCCTGAGAAAATTGGAGAAATTGCTACTACAGTACTTGGTGCCGGTTTGAATGTGTTTGTCATAGCGGAATAAATTAAACCCCACAATACCAGACTTCAAATGTTGAAAGTATCTCTATAATAAATTTATGCACATAACAATATCTATATCAATAACAATCCCAAAATCTAGCACCGATTTAAAAAACTGGTCATTATCTCCCAAACATAGCAACCCGTTAATATGCAAAACTTAAATATACCTTCATAAGAAGCAATGTAAACTGGACCAGCCAAAAACAAGAAAAACCAATAGACTCAAATAACAGCGCTTAAAGCAAGTAATTGCACCAAACTGCTGGCTAGGAGGCGCGGTGGCTCGGTGGTCAAGATCATCGTTCCTCTGTCATCGGGCCGGCGCGGGCGAGTTCGAGTCTCGCTCAACCCATGAGTGTGTGTGACGTCCTAATATTAGAGTGCATGTTAGTAGGCACAAAAGTCATTGAGGCTGCAGTTCCAGTAGATGCGACAAAAAAACTGCTGGCTAAGTAAGCTAATTGACACAAAAAATTAACCGGTAAAAAACACAAATAATGAATTTAATAACCAACAACTAAGGCTCTCCCAATTTTTGTAAGTGGAATCGCAAATATCGTTCCGCTGCAAAATTTATTGAATATATTAGCTTATATTAATTTTAAGCAACAATAAAGTCAAAATATAAGCAACAAAGATAGAAAAGCATCCCATATCTATGGACGGACTGTTAAAATAGGTACACGGTGTTATACTTATCAAATGAAGGATAAGAGAAGCTTACAAGTGGTACTAAAAGGTTAAACCCATCTACAAATATCAAACACGAACTAGAAAAAGAGGACCACACGATGCTTAATGTCAATAATATGCAAAAAACATAACATAACAATAAAAATGCCAAAATCCTGAGGTCGTCCTTTTTCACAGAATTAAAACAAAATGACAATAACAAGAAAATATGTAAAATTCATTTCCAACTACACATACATGCGCACTTTGAATCTTATAAAAAACGTGATATTTCACAATGCATAAACTTCCAAGCTTTTGGACATACAAAAATTATTGCTACAAACAACCTGGAACATGAAAAAATAAAGTAATTGTTATGTTCCAATTGTGAAGAAAATCGCCCTATTAGTTATAAATGATATATCGTACGGAAGCAATTGCAATAGAAGCTGTACCCCACTATCAGAAGTCTTAAAGGAAAGGCAGACAAGTAACCAACAATGTTCCTTCAACATCTCAAGTGGCCAATCCTTATCTACAAAAGCTACAAAACAACTTAATATCTACTGCCCAAGAAAAACCTTTCACTAACCAGCATAACGGCCGTCTAAGTTTGAAAAACAATGCAAAAGCTAACAGGAAGAATGGAAACATTTTTAAATATTATCACAATGTTAAAAAACAAAACTAACAATGACTAACACATTAAAAATAGGCGTCTGGAATGCTAATGGCTTGGTCCAACAAAGCCAAGAATAAAAACTTTTTTATTCATCAAAATATAGACCGAAACGCACTACACAAGTAAAATAATCTACGTGTTCCAGACTACTCTATCTACGTTATACTATAACCTGACAAAAGACTTGATTCAAGCAACCACCTTTACTATAGATGACTATTTCGGGCCCATCAAGTTATCAGCCGTACATTCTCCGCCAACATAAAATTACAAAGAGCAGTACAAGCAATATTTGATACACTTGGCAACAGATTTATCAGTGAATGTAATTTCAAGGCTAGACAATCGTAGGGATTCAGATTAAATATGCCTACGCCAAAAGGAGGGCAACTCTACCTAGCGTTGCTACAAAACAATCTAACCCCGCTCTCTATGGGTGCATAAACGTACTGGCCTGTCTATAAAAGACAAAATGTATACCACAAACATACAATCAAGCTTCTGCCTATCATCCGATCATTCTTCCATAATTGTTACCCTAAATGCTGGCATGGTTCAAAAATCCAAACCATCTACGCTCCACAATAGTCAAAACAAAAATCTGTTTAACAATATACTAAGCAATAATCACCTTAAACTCTTACTTAAAAACAAAGAAGAACTAGACCTAGCTGTTGACTTGTTAATCTCAACTATTTAAGAGACTGCACGGTCAGTAACTTGAAGAAATAGGCAACAGCAGATACTATGTTCTGATACAGCTAAAGAAAAAATTTCAGAAAAACAAAAATTAAGAAAACAATGGCAATAAAGCAATAAAATAAGTAAAAGTATTACTAAAACAAGAAACAATAAGTTTGCCCAAAATTATCTATAGAAACTTTCCGCTAAAGATACCAACTACTCTCTTTAGAAGGCGACGAGAAACATCAAGCGTCCTCAGCAGCATAACTCCAATCAAACTTGAAAATGGCAAATGGGTTAGATCAAATATAGGCAGAAGTATTTACTCCGTTCTCGAGAATAATCACTGGAAATGAGGAAAAACAAATACGTACGTTCCAAAACTTGCTACTTCAACTTAAACTTCTTCTAAAGAAATTCAAGATCCACGAAGTTCAACAAATAATCGCCAGGGTGGGATGAAACCGCAGGCAAAGTACTCAAAAGAATGTTCAGAAGCCATAATTCGAGATATAACGGCACTTTTTTTGAATTACTTTCCAGTTTCCCAGAAAACAGCACAAACCACACTTATAGCAAAACCTAGAAAAGATTTTGAAATCGTGAAGTCATCAATAGGTCTCCTGCCAACAATCTCGAAAATGTTTGAAAAACTTCTTAGACTCACACCAATACTTGAACAAAAGCAACTAATCCTTGTGCATCAATTCGGTTTCAAATAACACCATAGAACCATCAAATAAGTACACCTTATAGTACGCTACATAAATTTCGATATCGAAGAAGATAGAAATTGCTCAGCTGTATTTCTTGACATGTCACAAGCCTTCGTTAAGATCTGACATTCAGGATTACTACAAAATTAAAAACCAACTACTCCATAATATATACCTTCTATTAATATCGCACTTGTAGGACAGGCAGTACTATGTTAGACATGATGATAAAAAAACAAGCCAAAACCTCCAGCAAGGAAGCATACCAGGGCCAATCTTGTATCAGTTCTTTACCACAGAGCTTCCAGTAATAGAAGAGACTAGAAGGATACTGTAATTACATCACATTGAGATCTCGCAACTGTATCTAATCTGATTAAAGAATATATAAATCGACAAATGCCTTGAAACTTGAAGAATCAGGATTCATGAATAGAAATCTGCACATATAACTTTTCCTACAGAAAGATCCGCCTGTCTACTAATCTACCACAACGAACAAGCTATACCCTAAGATACAAAAGGTAAATACTTAAGTATAATCCTAGATAAACGACTAATATGGACGCTTCACATTGAAACAAAAAAGAAGCAAATAAACATCACAGTAGTGTAGCTGTGTTGGATAATTGGAAGAAAGTTGCAATTCATACTAGAAAATAAAATGATCGCGTATAAAGCAATATTATAGCCAGCCTGGAGTTATGGGGTGCAGCTACGGAACTCTCCTTTTAACTCTAATATTGACATATTAGAAAGCTTCCAATTTAAGGTCCTACATCAAATTCCTAAAGCCCCATATATCGTGATCAATACAACACTAAGAAAAGACTCACAAATACCTACAATTTAAGAGGTAGCCAAATAACTATGTGCGACATGCAATGTAAAATTATTTATCAGTGCACCTAAATAATTTAGCGCGTAGACTTTTCGACAAATCAAATGACACATAGACTTAGGCGTTTTAAACCTTCAGGCATACCAAATACGTTCCATTAGCAGCAATTAAAATAGACTTCATCAATGGAAATTAAAGTAAGTCTTGGCTAAGATGTAATTTGTAAAAAAATGTTGTTTTTGTTATTAATAGTGTTACCTCATTTGCTTAATGACCTATGAACAGATTAAAATATAAATTTAAAAAAATTATAAAACTTTAAAATTGAATCTAATCATTCTAGTAATCATCATTTCACCATTTTCAGCGTGTTTCACCACATCTCTGGATGTGAGCCTCTTCAATATTTTGCTGCTCCTGTCTATTGCCCGCGTTTGCCATCCATTGCACTCCCGCTACTTTCTGGATATCATCCTTCCATCGTGTTTTTGGTTTTCCTGGGTTTCTCTTGGTTGTCTGTGGTCACCATCCGTTTCCTACTTTCATCAAATGTCCAGCCCATCTCCACTTCTGTATTGCCACATATTATGCCACGTCTATTATCCCTTTTTCTTCTAATCCATTAGTTCATTTTTCTGTCTTGCAATAAATTCATGGTTGATCTTTCCATTTTCCTCTGTGGAATCCTTAATTTCTCCATCAGTCCTTTATTTAAGCTCCACATTTCTGTTGCATATGTTATAGTGGGTAAAACGCACTGGTTAAAAGCTCAAGTTTTAAAGTGTTAGCCTCCTACAAGGGTTGAAAATAGTCAAGTTTGTTGTTTGGTTGTTATTATCTTTGTTAACAGTTGTAAGACATGTGAGAGCCACGATACATGTCTATAGTTTAAGATATCTTCGCTATCCCCCTTCTTGTAGAGAATAACAACATTTGCATTTTTACTGGATTTTGTTCTCTCATTCGTTCATTAATCTTTCTAAATAGTCTAATATTTTTTAGCCTCTCATTTTTATGTATGCTATAACTATTTCGTTTGGTTCTGGTGATTTATTGTTTTTATAACTTTTATTGCAGATTTTATTTTGTGCTTACTGATGGGTGGTAAATTTTCTGTGTAATGTTGGTGACTTTTAATCTTCTATCTGGGTTCTAATGGATTTTTGGAAAACTTTCTCTTTCTCATAAAATCGTTCTATGTATCCAAGAATTTCTGCTCGAGTTTTAAGTCTGTTGCCATTTTAATTTTTTAAGGTTACTATTTCTAATTTTGCTTGGGAGAGGTTTTTCTTAAATACTTTAGGTCATTTGTTGTTTTCTATTACGTTCTTTATTATTTTCTCGTTGTATTCTCTCACGTCTTTTCTTACTTCGTTTCTGATTGTTTCATTTTTTTTCTATTCTTCTGATATTCTTCCTGTTTGTTTATTTCTATTTGTTATTAGTTTCTTTGTATTGTCTAAAGGTTTACTATTTTTTATGTTATTTTTATGTTTCTTAAGGTTTTTTGGACTGCGCCTTTTATATTTATACTTGTATAATCATTTAGTTGATTTATGTCGGTTAAAGATTCCGTTTTTCTTTCTCAGTTTACTTTCTAAATTTTTTCAAACTTGTATTTGGTCAGGATCCTCTATGACTATTTTTTATTTGTGAATTTATCACTTTTCTTCTTTCTTGTTTTGTGTTGATGACCATCTTCGCTCTTATTAGCCTATGGTCGCTCGTGTTGTGTTGGAGTCTGTTATATATTTTATTATATTTCTATTATTTGTTATAATAAAGTCAACTGCTGTTCTAAGAAATTTGCCAACGTCCGTCTTCTCTCGTTTCTGTCTCCAATTTCGTGTTGACCTATACATATTTCTCCATATTAATGTCTTTCAATTTTTGCATTAAAGTCTCCTATGATGTGATGGTATTGTGTTTCGTTCTCTTCTAATTCTTTTCTTGTGTCATCGTATATCTCTTCCACTTAATCATCGTCGAATTCACTTATTGGAGCGTATGACTGAATTATTTTCAGTTGGTACCTTTTGGAAATATTTGAAGAATTATATATGCTACTATAAGTGATATAAATACAGTGGCTTTGATATTACTTGATCATTTTTTGTAAATTAGGAAGCCCACTCCTTCCGTCATGTTGTCTCTGTTGCTACTCTGTAGTGTATTATTTGTCTTCAGTATAATTAGCTCTTTTCCTTTTTTTTAACTCATTGATTTCCACGATATCCCATTTTATGAACAAAAGTTCTCCTTCCAGCTGTAGAATTCTGTCTTCTGTTCTTGGTGATCTTATGTTGTACGTTGCTGTGTATGTTCAATGTTGCAGTTCTTATCTTCTTTTTTGGTGGTGTTTACAAATTTTCTCTTTTCGTAAAATCTTGAGGCAGACCTTGTCAAAGGTGTGGAATATGTCTTTATCAGAGCTTCCCGCCTGGGATATAATTCCGCTATTTTCAAAATTCGCCATGATGATTACAAGTTTGTTAGCCTTGATCTTGCACGCTGGCCAGGTGGGTAGGAAGATGGTTGGGGATAGGAAGAGATATAAGAGTGAAAAGCATTTTTAAGTTATGTAGACATAGTTTCTCTCAGAAGGGACAATTAGAAGAAACAATGAGTTTCACGTGGGCAAGAGTAGATCCGCACCTTCCTGGTGTCGTTAGTTGGTACTTACCCATTACCCCTTCTAGTAACAGTTTCTTAGAATGTATTTTTTTTTAATTTATCATTATCTGTAACATATTTAAATAGGTCTATTTATTCTCCAGAAGCTTAAGCATTCATTTCACACAATTTTGCTAGTTTTCAGCAATTTTATTATAGTGTTAAGTTTATTTTTCTGTATAATTTGTATCAGTTTATAATATAAAATTTATAAAAATAATTTTATAAATTTTATTGCTCTCTCATAACAATAGAAGTAAGATTTATTAATTTTTTAATAGAAAAAAGTTTTAAATTAAAAATAGTTTTTGTCGTTATTCTTAAGTTTCTAACAATTAACTCAAAATACAATATATCTCACGAGAGAGTAAAAATGTAAATAGAAAAAGTTATACTAATATAGATTTTAAACGTCATGTTACGACAACTTGGCAAGTTTGTGACTCATAGCAGGGGAGCCGGCCGAGCGGCAATTTTCACGTCGCACTCATACCTAAAACACAATAAAGCCGCACCGGCCCCTTTCTTAGGCGACATAATTTTCGCTCCCTTTGGCTCACCTCGCTTTGCGGCTCCCGCTCAAAGGGGTTACACGTGCCAGGATCTGCGGCTGTAAATACGAAATCCTGGGGCCTCCCATCGAATTCCCGCCTAATAAGAAGCTGGCCTGCTACGACTTTCTGCGCCCCCAGGGAAATATAATTGCCGTTTCGCCAGTTAATTACGTTCGGCGGAATTTCCGACGCGTCTTCGCCCTCCGCAAAAACGCCGCCCGGCGGCTGCAGGGGCGACGGGTGCTGCCCTTAGCCGGTGACGACCGTTCGGGAAGCACCGGTTTATTTATAGCAGGGAGCGCAGACTGGCAGCAACGTGTGATCCAAAGGTCCACGGAATATTGATTGATTGCAGGGGCGGCTGTTGGCAAATCTATGGGGTTGGCCCCTGTACACGTGGCATTTGTAGCGAGGATTGACGCACAACTGTCACGGCCGGTTGTGTCCTATCATTCACCTGCCTTTCATATACTTCGGCTGTGTTTGTTTGCTGTCGGGACGGTTCCGCCGTTTAAAAACCAGAACGAAAGCACAATAAATCTCTTTTTCAAGTAAACATTCGGGGCGCGCTCGAATAAAAGTTAATTCGCAAAGACAAGTTGTCGCGTTTTGGTGTTATTCTGAACTAGACAATTGGACTTTCGAGTGGGACTGTAAACAGTTTTACTAAATTCCACAACAAAATTGCCTCAAAAATAATCATTTCTAAAATTTATATTTTATTAGAATCCAAAAAGCAAACAGTAAAATATTAAACGTACCTTTAATATTAATAAATTTCAATGTAGGAATTTCAAAGTAAGATCCTAATAAAATAGCAGTAATCTTCTTCTTAGTATGTCTCATTTTATGCAACATAATATAAATGTCACGAACTTCTACAATTTATAAAAGGTTAACATATTACCAGTAAATTGTGTTTTGAAGAAAATATAAGCAACAAAAAAGATTTATATAACATTACCTAAGAACATATTATATTACATTTAAAACTCTGTTTTTCATTAGTCTGGTATTTTTTTATTCGCTACAGAAAGTTACGCAGAATGCTCTTGGAATGTCATGTATAGTCTATAAAAGAAATACAATACTGAAATCAGCAGCAGACAAAAATTTACATCTTATAAATATTAGACATCACATTTAAAACTTGCTTGCAGTTTTACTTCAAGCCTCATCAACTTGATACCGCTTCGTCATCGCTTTGATGCCGTAGAAAATTCTTATTTTAACGCGCCGTTGGCTCACGCCACAAAAGCTTCTTGAAAAATAGAGGTCATCCAGAACTTTGAAAGTTTAGCAGTATTGCGGCTACCATGGCTCAGTAATGTTGTTGCTTAAGTCTGCAATTGTAAAATAATCTGCATTCTCTAACAATCATCTATAAAATTCTGTTAATTTTTGCTTGATGAGTTTTTCTATTTACACCTCAATTGGAATTAGGTCAAACAATGAAATTAAAACTAAAGTACTTTCTTCCGGAATAACAATTATTAGAGTGTGCATAAAGTTATATAACAAATTTTTAATTTTATAACCAAGAATTGACAGCGTTCAAAAATTTAAAGAAATGTATGAATTGAAAATAAGAAAAGACCTTTAAAACATAAATTTAAACATATATACCTGGTTAAAAGACATTCGCTTAGGTACAGAATGTGATAGAGTAAAACGATTATAACTCCTATAAACAAAACGAAAAAAAATAAACGATAAGAGTGTAAACCCAAATTTGCAACTACCTAAAGAACATACAATTTTTTTAAGTTGAAAATCAAACTCATTCTTTTTTTTTATCTGAAGTACTTGTGTACCAAATTTGGTTTAAATCAAAGCTTTAGTTTTTGATTTATCGTGATAACATGCACACACACAGACGGGATGGTAATCTCATTAACTACCTTTTAAACGTTAGCATGCTTTAGGTAGTTAACAAGAATACTCAGACTCCACATTACCATATATGTTATAAAAGTAATTATTGGATCAAATATGCTACAACAATATTCTTAACTAAACACTTACAATGATACAGACAAAGATTGAAGAGCCACCATGTACTATCAAAATAGCCAGTGAAATACAACAAATATAAGAATATGCGAAAAACATATTCATATGGATTAAAGAAAAAATACGTCATAGATAAGACAAAGAGAATTTACATATACTAATCTTCAACACAAATAAAAAAAGTTTATTTATATATAAAGTGTTATTTATAAAAGCCAATAATTTGTATGTAAGATAACGAAACACAAACAGATTAAGAAAAGGATGAATAGACTACCAAAATTGGTGAGAACAGAACTGGATCAACTATAAATTACATCATACATAGAATCGCTTACTTCCGAAGACCCAAACCAAAAAGATACTCAAAAAACCAGAACTAATTCATACTCTTCGTGCACAAGGTCAAATCTGCTTTCAGGGCCAAGACAAATGTGAATTATTTGCAGAACTCCTTGAGCATACATTCTCCACCCTTTCAAATTTAATCAATCCAAGGCAGTCTCAGCATATGTCATCTAAATGTTATCTTGCATCACGACACTCGTTTAAACGAGAAGCAAATTTTTTTAGTACTGCGCAGCACGTAGCCGACTACCATTTCTTGAAAATTATTTTCTTTCATTTAAATTGCTACTTGCATACCCTTGACTTATGATATCCCTACAAGAAAAATCCATAAAACTCAAATCAGGGCTGCGGGAGGGCGTTTTATACCACCTCTTCTAAAAATTAATATTTAGGTGAAAATTACACAACCTCGTGGCAGAGACATATTAGAAGTGTGCGATGTTGTTCCATCCTACTGGAACCATGTTCTTTGATTGTAACCAGTAAAATTTTGGGATTCAGGTACCAATAAATTGTTCAGCATCGCCACATAACGCTCTGAAGTCACTGTTAACTCGCGGCCCTTTTTATCGTCAAAAAAGTACCGGCCGATTATTTTGGTGAATAAGATTTTTTTTATGTTTTCATTGTGGATTCGTAGCAGTAGTTTTGTTTGTTAACGTGGCCATTGAGGTAAAAATGTGCCTCATCCGAAAACAAAATATTGAATAACCTAAAATGCTCAGTTACATAGTCAACGAACTGAAGCCTCTGACTGGCATCGTTGGATTTAATTTTTGTACAAATTCCTTGATAACCTTGGTGTCTTGACTTAGGTTTATTCATAGTTAAACCGGTTTCTTCGAATTTACAGACCCACTTTCTGCCGAGAGAAACACTTGGCACTCGATTTATGTTACGCAAATCATGTTGATTACTAAAAACCTTATCCGTGCCGTACTCATCGAAACATTGTTGTTGTAACATTTTCGCATATAAGACGCACGGTTCGTTCCCAAAATATGCACATGCGCGCCGCGCACCGCACTCCTCCAGTTCGTAGCATCCATGCAAAGAGCTAACAAATCAAAACTTTCTTTTGGAACACCCAGCATAACCGTTACGGTAGTGCTATACGGTTCAGATAGGTTAAGAAGAGAACCCAACGGTATACTTGAAGAATGAGACAACATATTCAAGGCACAGGAAAACATAACTCAATAGTAGCGGTAGTATTTTATAAGGTTTTGAAAAGCAATTTTACAAAATACGTAGGAACAACAAAAGTCGCGAACAAGTGGTAATTTTGAAAATATAAAAGAGCAGAACATTAATAAAAAAAGTGTTCGAAGCATTGATAATTACTAACACGATTAAAATGCATATATTGATCATAATTTTTTTTATATAAAATAATCGATGTAGCGTCAAAAAGGAAAAGTGGGACAAAACTAGAAAATACATGTTTTAAGATACAAGATAAGAAAAACGCGAGAAAATATATAAATGCAATTAATATAATTGAAACTTAAATACTATAGAAATTTGAAACCAAAACCAATAACTAATAATAGCCACTGTAAAATTAAGTTTATTTTAAATATAAACTTTATGGTTACCAAAAAGGTGATTAGAAATATATCGTACAGAGTATTCAATAACAATAAAATCAACTGCCCTGAAGCAGCCGCGTGGTTGCAATGAGCAATAAGAAAATAGTAAGGATCATACAGAAAATGAAAACAACATACATAATGGTAGAAAGTCTGAATGAAAACCATTAAATAGTGCTGTAGCTCGAATATTGAAATTTTTTTTATTGACAATTTGCGAATCTACTTTTATACAGAGTATTGAGTAAATGTGTTAAATATATATGACTTGTAAGGGAATCATCCGCTGATGTTTCCCCTTGTAGATTGTGATTTCTTCGTTACGCTAGGTCTTGAAGCCAGGTTCAACGTCGTCTTCTCACAGTGGGACCGCTGTGGTTTAGTTGCTTTATTAGGTCGTTCTCGAGGTTTGTTACTTGTTCTTTGTATTTGGTGGCAGCTCGCTATATCTCTTCCGTTATAAAGGGGATCTTTAAGTCGTTATGAAGCGCGTCGTTGGTGATATACCATGGAGCATCCACCATTGTTCTCAGCACTTTAGATTGGAACATTTGTATGATTTATTTTTATTCTCCGTCTGTTGTACCATTCGATGAAGAGATCCATGTGAGTTTGTTAGTTTTCAGAAGCCAATACTGGGTTTTCATTTACAGATAATACAGCTACGTCATCGGCAAACAAGGCAATTGTGGTGTTATTTGTTTGGGGTATGTCAGCAGTGTAGATTAGGAATAGCAAAAGTCCCAGAACACTCCCCTGACGAACAACGGATTCGATAGTATGGTAGTTAGATTGACTGTTGTTATGTCTTACTGTGAAGTTTCTGTCGGTTAGGTAGGATTTTAAAAGGAGATATAAATTGCTGGATAACGTGTTTTTTATTTTATAGAGAAGACCCGCGTGCCACACTTTGTCGAATGCCTGTGAAATGTCAAGGAATACTGCATTGCAGAATTTCTTGTCTTCAATACTCTTAGCAATTGCGTTGACTACCCTATGAATCTGTTGTATAGTGGAGTGGCGTTTCCTGAATCCGAACTGGTGGTTAGATAGTAGCGACAGGGGGTCATGGTCTACATATATCCTTTTAATCCTCTTTCGAAAATTTTACTTACTATGGGCAGGAGGCTGATAGGTCGATATGATGACGGTTCGTGTGGAGGTTTTTGTGGTTTGTGTATCATGATGATTTCGGCGTATTTCCATATTATGGGGAAGTAGGACAAACTAAGCATTCGGTTAAAGATTACTGTTAGTAGAACTATGGTTTTGCGAGGTAGTTGCTTTAATATTTGTCCGGTTATTAAATCATAGCCTGGAGCTTTGTGCATGTTTGTATTATCTATTTCTCTCTTGACTTTTGCTGGTAAACAGGGTTTTATAGAAGGGGACATTTGGAGCGGAATATCGTTTGAATCTTTTACTTCCCTGTCATTGCCACCTGGGTCGGGTTTGAATACTTCAGCTAAATGCGTTGCAAACGTATCAGCCTTGTCTTTGAATATTGAAAATAAAAAGATAAAAATAAACAGAATATAATAAAGGTAGAAAAGAATGTTTTATTCTCTCTATTTCCTGTTTTGGTTAATCTAATTTCATAAACTTAATACCAGCTGCTTTTCTTAGAATTGTCCTCCTTCTTTATTGTTAGCTCAAACAGCTTTTAGTAAATCTCAGCATTTTCTCCTTCCAATTTTCTCGAAAACTTCCATCATAGTAAACAATATTTTTTAGCAATCACTTAGAAATTGTTCAGTTTTAAATGTTCTTTTATGAAACCATATTATTTACGAAAATGGAAAAGTTGCTTTGTTAAAGAAATAAAACAAGGATAATTAATCACCTCATAAAATATGTTTCTATTAGGATTTAAAAAAAAGATTTAAGATAGAGGAATTTGAGATAGTCATAAATAATCTAATGCGTCTGTATGATAAAGATATATGTAGCCATAAAATATAGCGCTTGATAAAGTGAGAAAAAACAATTATATGCTACGATTTTAGAATTTATGTGGGTAAATTAACTAACATTAAACAAAACATGAAATCGTATTTTAAGATACCTAGGTGGGTAGAGGGTAGCACTCTTCTGCGATCCCGGCAGAGAATAGGCTACTACAAGTTTTAACAAATCTTGCTCTTACTCCAGCTGCTGGTTTTGCTTCTATCTCCTTCTTCTAGGAGAAATCAAGCCCAACCCGCTTTTTCTTCCATCTCCATATCTTCTCCTTATATTCTTTCCCATCCTACACCATGGAAAAAGGCAACGGGAAACTACCTCTATTATTTTTCCAAGAGGACCACATGATGGCTACATTCAATTCAACATGTTACAGATGTAAAAATACACTAAAACACAAAAACTAGACACCGATAAACTAAAAAAAGAATTAATTATAACAGAACTAAAATCAAAATTAAATAAAAAACTGACAAAAATAAGATAAAATAGTTCAGAAATGACACCCATATAATTATAGAAGGAAAATGAAGACAAAACACGAAGCATTGCAACAGAAGAATACCACAAAAACAATATAAAAAATATTGATGACGGACAAAATTCTAGAATTAATGGTGCAAGGACGGAAACACAAAAACAAAAATAACAATTAATATAAAAAATGGAACACACTAATCAGGGGTGAAATCAGGAAAGCTAAAAGGAAATGGATACAGAAAGAACGCAAAAAGATTAAAAAATTACAACATATGCACGACACCCTAGGAGAACATAAGAAGCTAAAAGAAGTAGTTTGTGTATATAAATCACAACAATCGCTAACATTATTGAAGGACAGAAATGTTAAATGATAGAAGATAAAGATAAAAAATAACTCTAAAAAACTATATAAAGGCGTTATTTGCTGATGACTCACAACAATATCTTAACGACACTCCTGCAACACCAGCACTATCAGGACCACCAATAAAACTAGACGAAATTAAAAAGGTTGTAAAAGAAGCCAAAAATAATAAGGCAGACGGTTTACCACCAAAAATTATGAAAATGGTTGACGACAATATCGATATCCTAGCTATAATGTTTAATAACATATAAGACACAGGATGCTTTTCTAAAAAGTGATTAGGGTCCGCATTTATTCTTCTTCCCAAAAAGAAAAATGCACGTATATGCAATGACCATAGACTAATAAACTTAATGAACCGTACCCTCAAACTATTTTTAAAAATATTACATAACACAGTTTATTCAAATTCTAGCGTAAAATAAGGTCCAGTCAGTTTGGTTTAGATCAAAGATAGGAACTCGATATGCACTCTTCGGGATACAGGTGTTGGTACAAAATTGTCGAGACAAACAAAGACGTGTTTTTTGTTTTATAGACTACAGAAAAGCGTTTGATTGCGTTCAGCATAAGGAGCTCATGAACATCTTAAGAAAACACGGACGTAGACAAAAAAGACATTTGATGTATAGAAAACGTATGCTGGCACCAGACACCATACATAACAACATAAAATATTAACACAGATGATATCCATATTCAGAGAGGCGTACGCTAGCGATGTGTGTTGTCCCCACTATTATTTAATCTCTACTCGGAAGCCATATTTGACGAAGCACTTGAAAAACAACAGATGGGTATAAAAGTGAATGGGGTGTGAATATCGAACCTTAGATATGCAGACGATACAGTACTGATTGCCATCAATATCGAAGAATTACAGCACATGTGTATACAATTGATTGAGAGAAGTAAAACTATACATAAATGCAAAAAAGACCAAGGTTATAATTGTCAGCAGAAAAAGGGAACCAATACTAAAGCGGCTATCCAAATAGGCAATCAACAAATTGAAAGAGTAACCCAATACAAATACCTAGGACACCAGCTAGATGCGGACTGGAACCCCAAAAAGAAATCAAAAACATAATTGAAATAGCGCAACGTTTATAAACTATAAAAAAAATCGAGTAACAGGGATATCCGTCTGTCACTTCGCATGCGTTATACAAAATGCTACGTATGGTCTGTACTGCTATACGGAATGGAGTCGTGGACCATGAAAATAAGCACAATCAATAAAATCGAAGCTTTCGAGATGTGGACTCACATACACCTGTTGAAAATGCCCTGGACTAAAAAACACAACCAAGAAAGAAGTGCTAAGAATAATGCATAAAGACCGAGAACTGTTCATCAAAACTGAACCAAAAAAACTGCTTACCTAAGACATCTCCTTAGAAATGAAGAGTATGGGATACTGCAATTAATCTTACAATTAGAAATAAAAATAGAGAAAAAAGTGGAATAGGAAGAAAACAACTGCCGTGGGCAAGAAATATAAGACAATAAACTGGACTCACAACAATAGGGAAACTAGTGAGCATGGCATGGGATAAAGCGAAATTTAGAAATGTAGTCGCCAACATCCAATAGAGTGAATAGGCAGTTGAAGAAGAAAAAGACACATATCGTACAAACCAATGATTTGTGTTTCAAGATTGTTGAAAAAGTATATGACAAAAAATATAGACAAATATAAAACTACATTGTTTTCTTACTAAGCATCATCTAGCAAAATTTAAGGATCAGCTTGAAAGATAAAGTAATAAAAGGAAACTAATTGTCTTTAATATGACTACCTAGTAAAAAGAAATAATCTTTATTTTTCATTTGAAGTTGCAGATTTTTAAACCACTTCTAAATTATTTGCACTAAAATAGAATTATTTCAAATGATTTATTTTACAATAGACCTATTTTCGTAGTAAAAGTTGTAGATAGATTTAGTAATGTAGCAATTTGAAGCAAATCTAATCAGAATATGTATCTTCCCACATCCTCTTCATTTTTGATATCAAAATGTCAGAAATTTACCAAAAATCGACGCTCAGAATTGACCACAAAAACCTTTCCGAATATAGTGGAGTGGTGGGTGAAAATAGAAACCCCAGTTCTGTGGTGTTGCACGCAGTAGTTCAGTAAACACTGCATAATGGAAGAAAAAGAGTGTGTTGCAGTTGTCATAGAAAATCCTACCAGATGTGAACTGCGTGCAGTAATACGATTCCTGTGTGCGATAAAACTGTGACCAGCTACGAATAATCGCAAATTATGTAATTTTCACAGACCAAACATGACCATTAAAGGTAACGTACGTCAGTGATGTCGCATGTTTAAAGTTGGATGCACCAATGTGCACGATGAGGCAAGAAATGTGCAAAACTTGTGCGAGTACCAGCTCTTCAAGCACATGAAGCAGTAACTTGCGTCTCACCACTTTGAGGATACCACTGCACTCAAGATGATCTTGCAACATAGCTTTATTCATAAGTGAGAGTTGCGATATAAACAACGGGTAGTTTAAAATTGTTTAAAAGTCGCAATATAAAGGTTTCCACAAAATTTACCTAGTATAATACATTGAAGGGTAATCAATCATATTACTAGGTAACTTTTAAAATCTATTTCTTTCATTACATTGTACAATCTCGTTTTGCTGTTACCATTCCATCGATTTTAAAAGTTATTCTAACTTTATCAGCTGTATTCATCTACAAACTTCAAATTAGATTAGATATAAAATTTCTCGAGAGATTTTTAGCTTCCTATCTAGATCCACGCCAATTAATATCTACATAACCCCCCACATAATTTTGTGCCAGTTTATCTCTAACTAATATAAATTATGTTGGTAAATCATAGTCAAAAATTATTCTGTCGTATAACATGTCCTTTTACATTATCAATATCTTTTAAAATCTAACTTACAATGTTTGCCTTCTTTTTGGAAAATCTTTAGTTTGGCAGTTTTATTTTTATAAAATGCCTAGGGTGTTAGCTTATTTTCGTTAAATTCATAACACTGATTGTAGACCTTATTTATCTTTGAGTATTAAAATGCTCACCTATTTTCAGACTTTCATCAATTACAAGAATGGGTGGCAATTGCTTTGTTTCTATTAGATCGACTGCTAATGTTGCGATGACTTGTCACATAACACTAGTTAGAATTATACAATAATTAAAAAAGTTTGCCTTATGTTTTAATTAAAAATAGAAATGAAGAGTAAAATAACTTTAGTCCACCAAAATTTAGAAATAAAACTCAGCTATTGCAATTTTTTTGTTTTTGTTTTGATGTAGGTTTAAAGAAATTGCTGTAAACTTTATATATCTACCTGAGTTCGAGTTGTGCCTTCATGCGGAACGGACGTATTGCTTGCGCCACCGGAAAAGACAAACGATCAGCTGCACCGATATGTTTATTTTAGTTTATATTTTTGCACTCATATACAACAAGAGCGTGAGTGCTGTCACCGGCAGCGGCGGGATTATCAACTGAGCGGAGTCAAGTGTGCAGACATTATAAATGGCTGCTAGGTAGTATACAACAAATCCACCAAATACAAACATTTATGGAGAATCAAATCCGCAATATTATATACATAAAAGACGACAAACTAGTCTTATTTATAACTACATCAAGGATACAAGTAAAATACAACCACATGCAGCTAGTTACAAAGTATTACCAGTACTGCCGCAAGGCCTGTCTTACACACCAAATCCAAGTATCAATCATGGCAAGTTTCATGCAGTAAAAAATACAAACGTTGAAAAAGCAAAAAACACTAAAAATGACCAAAAATGCTAACTGGGAGATATCAATAATGGTACATTTACCAAAAAAGATATGAAAGAAGAAAATACAAAGAATTATCGAACCAAGGCCATGAACTATATTCATACTAAGAGTTCTTTTTTTATCTATCGTCCTTTTACCCTCATGGGTGTTAAATCATATCACGAGTTGAAAACTTCAAATTCTTGATATAGGTTCTAAATGAATTGCCAAAGCCAAATAACTAAAAACATTGTAAAATAATCAAGTAAATGTGCAATATCACAATAGTAAAATTACTAAGAAAATAAAACGAAATTCCACGCCTAAAAGATATCAGAAACTCAAGACAGCCAAACTACATTTATTACTATAGGACAATTATCTAACAATCTTATTTTAACTTCGTTAAATAAAAAGAATGTTATAGATCAAATGGGTATGTTTCTACATCTCCTATCAATCGTTGTCAACAAAATCATATAATAGATTCTTTATACGTTAAAAATTATCCTGAGTGTAGGAGGTACAGAGGAATGGCAATAATTATTAAGTACAAACAACATAAGAAATTTGATCGTAAACTTCCTAACATACAAGACATTGTATTGTAAAGATGCCGTGCGAAAAATCACAATATCACTAATTTATTGCCCCCCCACACATAACAATAGACAAGCTGCCTTTACGAGATTCCTTAAAACTTTGGGAAATAAATTTTCAATTACAGGAAACTTTAAAGCTAAGCATATAGTTTGGGATGCAAGAACCTTCAGGAAGGAAACTTCTTAGTACCATTCAAGACAAAACCTTAATCTATCTAACAACATGACAACCTACATATTGGTTGCCTGTTGGGTAGAGTTCTCTATTGTAAAGGGATTTGACTCAAGAAAATTCTTGGTTAAATTTTATTTTGAACTTAACTCTGATCGTACACCACTTTAGTAATTAGGAAATAAAAAAAAAAACAACTATATAGCAACAATACAAATTGAAGTCTCTTTAGAGCTTAAACCTGTATCAAATATTAATTTAAAAATACTACCAAAAAGTACTTTGATGTAAAAAAAAGCTTAGAAGTTTTATCTACAGCCATACAAATGGCAGTATGGCAAGCACAGAAGAGACGTATCATAGAAAAATTTCTTACGATTTTAAAAGAAAAAATGCCCGAAAAAATAAAAACAAGCATCTGATAAACAGAACTACAGAAAACTTGCAAAATAACTTAAAAAGTTACGCCCAAATCTTAAAAATTGTTCAATACACAAATTCTTTAAAAGACTAACCCCGACTAAACCCAATATTCCCGCGAAACTTTCAATTTATATTCTATAACAGTAAAGTATCCATACATTTCTACATCTGATGTATTTATTATTAAAACTTATAGCTTAGCAACAGAATATTTTGAACTAAATATAAGTACTGAATTGTTGTCAGTTCTATTAGTAGTGACAAATAAGAATTCTTGATCCTACATTATATTCAATACACATCGCAGATTTACTAGAAACCACTGAAACAAAGATTGCCATATTCTTCTTTGCACGCCACTCCTATCGGAGATTGGATATCACCAGGGTGACTTTAATCTTTTTTACAGCTGTTCGGAATAGTTCGTTGGTGGTGCATCCAAACCATTCCCTCAAGTTTCGCATCCAGGACATTCTTCTACGGCCTTGGTTTCTTCGTCCTTTAATTTTCCCTTGCATTATATTCTGCAGTAATATGTATTTTTGTCCTCTTATTAGGTAACCTAGGTACTTCAACTTTCTCTTTTTCATTGTCCGGATAATTTCTGGTTCTTGGTTTATGCGTCGTGTTACCTCTATGTTTGTTATTTTGTCTATCCATCTTAATTTCAATATCTGTCGATAGCACATTTCAAAGCTTTCCAGCTTCTTTATGTTGTTTTGTTTTAGGTTCCATGCTTCGACACCATACAGCAAGGTGCTAAACACGTAACATTTTAGCATTCGTATTCTTAATGAAATGTTTATATCACGGTTACATAGCATTTTCTTCATTTTTATGAAAGTTGTTCTGGATTGCCATATATACTGGTACAAAATTAGTGTCTCATAAAGATCCTATTGTTGTCTCTAAGAATCTCTTAGTACATTAAAATCATTTGTATATTTATACTCCTAATAAAACCAATTCAAAGTCTAGCTACACTTCTAGAGAACAAAAGTCAAAAAACTGAATCTACCTTTATTACCATCATATTAATGGATAAAACTGTTATAATTTATATAAAGCTGAAACACGATAGAACCAAGGAAAATTAAAAAGGATTAACCTAGCAGATTGCGACAATAGTTTCACTTGAATAGTAATTGCTATTTACCTATGTATATAGTAAAATAAAAAAAATTATTCCTTAAATTGTACTATAAATATATTAAAGTCATGCAAATTATTACTCTTCAATCACTTAGTTTCTAATGTAACGTTTTGTAAAAATTTAAATTAAAAAATATCCAGTAAATGCCTAAATGGTAAAACAATACCAGTGGAATGGAAAACCGCATTTATTAGTTCCCTATTATATAAAAAAGGTGATCAAAGAATTGCTCCAAGTACAGTAGCACTGGTGTCACATATAGGTAGACTGTACAGTAGAATATTAGGTGGAAAATCTAGCAACAGACGGGATAATTAGAAGAACAAAGCGGCTTCATACTAGGGATAACTAATGATAACCTATTTGTATTAAAACAGATGATAGAAAAAACTACAGCGTATGCCAGTCAACTGTACTTAATTTTCATTAACTTGAAAAAGGCTTACGATAGCATACCAATTAATAAATTATGGGACTCAATGCCCATGTGGGGTTGCTAGTCCCCCATTGGGCGCCTCCCCAGGTGGCGGATAGGGGAATGCCTCCCAGATGGGTGGTACCGAGGAAATAAAATACTCGGGGCGGACCAAAACTAGCATGACACAGGGCAGCAGTTGTGGCATTACTTTTATGGGGCTACTGAAGATTTACTTCCTTAAAGGCCCATTTTAGACCAATCTCAGGCAAGGGTTACGTATTGACCTAAACGGTTGGGATGCTGCGGTGCGGAAAGCAACGGAAAACTACCGCACTAAATGCATTTTGTTTTAAATGCTTCCCAAGATAATCACATGGCTGAAAAATCAAAACAATTGGCCGTTAGTCCGGGGCACCCCTTCAGTGGGGAAACGGTGCGAAGAATCTCCCCGTCAGCCAATCAAGGGAATCAAGAGAATATGTACAGTATACACAAAAACAGAGTCAGAATTGCAACATGGAATGTACGCAGTTTATTCCAAGCAGGAAAACTGGATAACGCTGTACAAGAGATGAGTAGATTAAAACTAAATATTTTGCGTCTAAGCGAAACCCGATGGCCTAACTCAGGGAAATGTAGTACCGAAAACGGTGTTATATATTATTCAGGGAACACTGAAACAGAGCATTATAATGGAGTTGGTATCATGCTAGACAAAGCTGCAAATAAAGCAGTAATTAACTTTATACCATATTCGGATAGAATTATGATGATTCAGCTACAAACAAACTTAGGTAAAATGAACTTAATTCAAGTATATGCCCCCAATGCTGACAAGAAAAACGATGATAAAATAGAACCCTTTTACGAAGAAATTCAGAAAGTACTAAAATTAAGAAAAAAACGTGACATCACAATAATAATGGGGGATTATAATGCAAAGATTGGAGAAGGAAGCTATGGATATTACGTAGGTAAATATGGATTAGGTGAGAGAAACGGACGAGGAGAGAGAATGCTGCAGTTTTGTATAGAAGAAGACCTTGTGGTCACAAATACCTTCGTTAAACTACCAAAGAGAAGATTATACACTTGGAAAGCACCGAGAGATCACACAGAACAAATAATTATAAACCAAATAGATTACATTCTAGTTAACAAAAAGGCGAGAAATAGCATAAAGGCTGTAAAAACATACCCAAGTGCGGATGCAAATTCGGACCACAATCCTGTAGTCATGAATATGTATATTAGACTGAAGAAAAGACGACAACAACAAAACCAAAATAGTTACATAAATACACGAAGGTTACAACAACCAGATATACGAAATTCTGCAACTAAGATGATAAACCAAAACTTCCATAAAATGCAAGAAGAAAATGTTATTAATTTAGATAAGAAAACAAAATGGTCTGAAATAAAAGAAACAATAGTAACGACACAACAAGGAACCTTGGGAGAACACAAGAAACAGATGAAGCAGAAGTGGATAACAGAGGAAATCTTAGCGCTAATGGACGAAAGGAGAAAATTTAAAAATAAAGATGAAATAAAGTATAGAGAAATACATAACATTATTAGAAGCAAGATACGTGCAGCAAAGGAATCCTGGATGGATGATAAGTGCAAAGAAATAGAAAAGTATGAACGTAAGTATGACAGCTTCAATGTTCACAAGAAAATAAAAGAAATCACTGATATTGCACACAGACAACAATCGAGGATAATAAAGGATGACCAAGGTTCTTTAGCCATAGATATAGAATCAAAGTCAAACTTATGGCAAAAGTATATTAAACAAATCTTTAGAGATCAAAGAGCAGAAGAACGTAGCATTACAGCAGCAGAAAACGCACCAAAAATAACATGTAGTGAGGTCAACCATGCCATAAAAACCGCAAAAGCTGGAAAAGCAGCAGGACCTGATGGTGTACACTGCGAACTGTTAAAACTATTAGATGAACAGTCAGTTTCAATAATTGTTGACTTGTTTAACGATATATACCAAACAGGGGTTATCCCACGCGAATGGCTACTTTCCACCTTTGTCCCCATCCCTAAGAAATCCCGAGCGTTTAGATGCAATGAGTATCGACTCATAAGCCTCATGAGTCAGGTACTAAAAATATTCTTAAGAATCATCCACACCAGGTTATATAGCAAATGTGAAGCGGAAATGTCAAACACACAATTCGGTTTCCGCAACGGAACAGGGACCAGAGAAGCCATATTTGCTCTTAACATCTTAGCACAAAGATCTCTAGATGTAAACCAGGATATTTACATGTGCTTCATAGACTACAGCAAAGCATTCGACAACGTGAAGCACGATAAACTAGTTGATATTTTGCAGAAACTCAACATAGACCATCATGACATACAAATAATTATCAATCTCTACTGGGGTCAAACTGCAAAATAAAAGTGGATAACTCTCTCCGAGGAAATTAATATTCAAAAGGTGTCAGACAAGGGTGTATCCTCTCACCCATGTTATTTAACATTTAATCGGAATATATATTCCGCGAAGCGTTAGAAGATGAAAGTTCAGGACTAATAATAAATGGGAAATGTATCAATAACATTCGGTACTCTGACGACACCGTTTTGATCGCAAGCAACCTAAAAGACCTTCAGACACTGGTAGATAGAGTATCTCAAACAAGTAAAGAATTTGGGCTTAGTATTAATATTAGTAAAACATAAATGTTAGTAGTATCTAAAAGAAACACCGCAGACAGTCAGCTGGACATAGACAATAGGATTATTGAACAAGTTCAAAACTACAAGTACCTTGGCACGATAGTAAATAAAAACATCACACATAGAGAAGAAATCTTAGCAAGAATAGAACAAGCAATGGTAGCCTTCATGAAAATGAGAAAACTACTGACTGCTCAGAACCTATCGTTAGCATTAAGGACAAGAATGGTCCGTTGTTATATATTCCCAGTGCTCTTGTATGGTCTAGAAGGTTGGACTTTAAATAAAGAAACTTCAAAGAGACTTGAATCCTTCGAGCTATGGATCTATAGACGACTATTGAAAATCTCTTGGACCGACCGAATTACGAATCAGGAGGTTCTGGGTAGGATGCGCAAAGAATTGGAGATCTTACCTACCATTAAGAAAAGAAAATTAGAATATCTAGGCCACATTTCCCGCAATTCTAAATATGAGATATTGCAGCTCATTATGCAAGGCAAAATTGCTGGGCGAAGGAGAGTCGGACGTCGCAGAATCTCTTGGTTACGTAACCTACGAGAATGGTTCAATCTTACATCAGCCGAACTATTCCGAGCAGCTATATCAAAGATCAAAATAGTCATGCTGATCAGCAACCTCCAAGGGAGAAGCTGATATTAAGAAGAAGAAGGGACTCAATGGTTGAAGGCAAAATACATACGCAATATATAAATGTAATAAAAAGGTTATACGAAAGAAACTAAAAATGGTCATTCTCATTCTTTCGAACTCAATAAACGTCTTCGACAAAGTTGCATCTTCCCTAGTCCTTTTAAAATTCGCTTTGAAATTATAAATAAGAAAAATATGTCAGTTGAGGGGTTGAAATTGAGAAAAGAAATGTGTGTACATTATTATTCACCCACAGTTGTTCTAGCTGAAAACTTTGAAAAATGCATCTCATATGTTAATAAAACTAGTAGAATAATATAACACACGCGTCTTAGAAATAAATATAGATAAGACACAGTATACGATAATCGGGGAAGACAGTCAACAAATTCGTACAGACTTTGTAATAATAAAAGATGTGGAAGAGTTCAAATACCTAGGTGTAAAACTAAAACAAAATGAAAAAGATTAAAAAGCAGGAAAAAATAGGAAACGAACGAGCTATTACCAGCAAATTAAATTTTTTGTTGTGAAATACACAACGTTCAAATTGCTAATAGAGAACGGTGTCATCAATGGCTCCAAAGTATGGGTTGTTATAAGAGCTGTAAAAATAAGAATAAATGAAGTTAGAAACGGTTATCGTCAAAGGTTTTGTCGTGTAATAATAATGGATAGTGTCCTAATTGGCGTAATTAAGCAAAGAAAAAGATATTAAAGTAACATTATCAGATATAATAGAAAAGAAACAACTTTCTTGGTATGTGTATATGAGAAAAATTAACGAAGTCAGATTACCAAAGACAGTTTGGAATTGGGTCCCACACAAAAGAATGTCTTGGGCAAACGATGTAAAAAGAGCAGTAAAAGGCAATGAACACAAGTGGCAAAATAAAGATGAATGGTTTTTAGGGTGCGATGGACGGCCATGAGTGCTGTAAAAAAGTCGCTATGTATGTATATATCAATTTTATAAGTTATGGAAGAAATATTATACCTCTAGTGCCTAAGAATAGTTTGGAGATGTTAAGAATAAAATAAAAAACAAAAATTTAATAAATAATCAAACCCATCGTAATAAAAAATTATATAATTAAATTGTCCTAACAAACCCAACTTTTCAATACGTTAATCTTCTATTTATAAAGAGCAAAATTGTGATAATAAACGTCTACATAGTTTGTTGCATTTTTTATCAGTAACTGCAAATAATAACCGCAAATCTATCAAGAGTAACAGAAAAATGAAATGCTTAAGCGCAAACATAATGAATATTTTAGAACCAATTCGCTCAGAAATTGAATAAAGGAGACGAATAGAAGAGGCCGCAAAGAAAACTCGAACAGCATGTTCTATAAAAGTATTTGTTACCTTCATAAAGATTTATATATACCTTACATTTTCGTACAATTTATTTCATTTGAAAGCTAACAAATATGTCAAAAATGTTTAAAAATTATATATATGGCAAGTAAAAAATATGTAAAATTAAATAAAACCAATATAACAAAATTTTACTGAAAAATATATATATTTGTGATATTTAGATTTGCGCTTCTCAACAAAATAAAACTATAAATTATAATCTTATCTTCTTTTTCTCTTTTGTGATTATAGTTTGAATATACCTTCTGTAACAAAATAATTAAACTTGATAGATATTACAATACTTTTTTATATGAAATATATTGTGCTTAGTTATGCCATTACGATTTATTTTCTCCAAGAATCATCTCCGTATGAGTAATAGTATTTCTTCTCCGTGGAAGTTCACTGTTAAAAAAATAACTGTATTTTGTTTATTATTTTTAACAATATAAATATTAGAATGGGCAATTAATTTTGATCGCACATTATTTCGAAGTATTGTTATTTTGTAAATACATAAATACAGAACAAAATTTATTTTAGTATTAAAGTTTTTTGTTTAAAGCTGCCACTAATTAGAGCAATCTACGCCTAATAATACTAATGATGTCATTATGAGTAAAGCTAATGCATATTAATGGCATATAGTGTAAAGCAATAAAACCTATTAAAAGATACAATGTGCTTTACAAGCAAAAAGGCTATATATGGTCTTATTCTATATTGCACTCAATACGTAAACTCATTGACACAATTTCAGTTTTCCATATCATGTAATTGAAAAAACAATGATTTCACTTTAAATTATATGAGATATTTACCAGTTGAAAATTACACAATTGTAAATTGTGGTAAAAATAACAAAACTCAAAATTACTTGGCATCTAAGAAATAAGCAGTTAATTATCAAGCAAATGTCAGATAACAGATAATTATCCAAGTAATTGCTACTAAAATAGACGGTATCGCTGGAGCGTAATGTTATTTTAAAGCGAGGTCATATTTTCTTGATCGCCAGTGTCTGCCGCGGCAATGTTAGTTTCAACAATAGTCCAGGGGAAAACAACAGATCAAATATATCACTTAATTATCGGTATGCATAATTATTTTTTAAACCAGTTTTTCTTCCACGAGTATATTTTGTACAAATAAAGTTTTTGCTACTATCTACAAGCTATGACTGATTTCATTTATTGTGTATTGTATAAACAAAATTAAAATATATGTTACCTGTACCCAGATAATTTCATCCGGTATATAACTATAAACCAAAAATTTTAAAATTCTAACATCTAAACAACTCAAAAACTGTCACTTTGTATTAGCCTTTTTTAATTCATAACAAAACATTTTATGCTTTATTTTATATAAATCTCATTTTAATTGAAACGTCCCTATATTGTTTGATGTCACTTAGAAATACGTCCTAAGCCACCGTCAGTATATAGCACCGTCGCATTAAATAAAAAATTATTTTACTATGGTTAAAAGAATTTAATTTTTGTGGATGATAGACGCTTCAAGTTAACACTGGCACACCCCAATTTCGTATTATTATTTTTGCTTCCCTCTAAATTGCATAATTCATTTTAAATTCAAAGAGATATTTGTTTGATCAAGATAACGAATGCAGGTATAGAATAATGACAAAATTATGATAAACAGATAAACCTCATATAATTAAAATAAACATATTTAGATACTTATTGGGGTATTTTTTAGGTTATAAATAATACATTATACTTAGTTATTCAATATGATTGTAAATATCTGAAAATCACAAATTTGCTTTTAAAAATACATTTAAATACCAAAATATTAATAAACTTGAGCTTCAAAAGTTATCAACTATTTTCAAAACTAATATATCAAATATTGGCGTTTTGTACTCTTTCAATTCTCAGGGTATCGTATTTATAATCAATTTTAATCTTCATTTAATAACACTAAAACTTGAAAGAAACTTATCTCATTTTGTGTGATACCTAGTAACACACGAACGTGTTAAAATGGTCAGCGCTATTATCTAGATAAGATTTTAAATTTTAGGTTTTCCAATTTCTTTGTAAGTACCTTCTGATCAAAAAATAATTGTCGCTTAAAATAGTGTCAATATATTTTTTTTCTAGTCAATTTTTTCCATGTCAGTTTTAGGCTCAATCTGTCAGATAGTTTGTGCGTAATAGCTTTGTAAGCAAGTCATCATTTAGTGTATTCTGCGAATTTCACTATGCCGAATTTAGTTGAGCTAAGAGTCTGCCTGAAATTTTGTGTTTGTAACAAAATATCATGTGCGGAAGCATTGAAAATGTTAACGGTAGCTTACGAAGACTCGACAATGTCGAAAACACAGGCATGCATATGGTACAAAGAGTTTAAAGTGGATCGTACTGTGGTTGATGATTTGCCTCGTTCCGGCCGTCCATCCACCTCTGTGAGTGCCGAAAACATCGAAAAAACTAAGAAAATGGTGCTCTAAGATCGTCGTGTGAGCACCAGGGAGACAGCAGCTGATCTTGGTGTATCGTTCGGATCGGCGCAGAGCGTTATGCACGCTGTTTTGGGCATGAGACGAGTTGAAGCGCGGCTTGTGCCGAGAGTGCTGAATTTTTGCAGAAACAGCATCGCATTGCTTTCTTCGGGCCGAAATGTTATCGAAGGTACTACTATCGGCGACGAGACATGGGCTATAAATATGACATCGAAACGAACCAGCAATCTGAATGGCGCTTCTCAGACGAGCCAAAACCCAAAAAACCACGACAAAGTCGATCCAAAATCAATGTTTTGTTGACCGTTTTATTTGATTGCCGTTATGTGGTCCACTCCGATATCCTTCTGCTAGGCTAAACAGTAAATAAGGAGTATTATGTGAGCGTAGTGAAGCGTTTGAGGCAGAATATTCGTATCAAGAGGCTTGAATTGTGGTGAAACAACTCGTGGTTTCTTTACCACGACAATGCACCGGCTCACACATCTCATTTTTTACGGGACTGTTTGACCAAAAACAACGTTAGTACCGTTTCGCAAGCTCCGAATTCACCTGACATGGCCCCGTGTGACTTTTTCCTGTTCCCACGAGTTACCACTTTGCGGAAAGCGTTTTGAGACGATTGAGGCGATAAAGAAAAATTTACAGGAGGAGCTGAAGGCGATTGGAAGAAGCGTTGAAATATGTGTATTGCTTGCTATGAAGATTACTTTAAAGGAAATAAAATAAATATCGATAAATAATTGTACCGTTTTCATTTTACTGACAAATTCCCGGTACTTTTTGATCAGAAGGTATGTCCACAGTCATTGTTTAAATTCTTTCGGTGATTTTTCTTTCAAGATCTCTATGATTCAAGATTTGTTGTGGTTAGCTGTTTTTTTAGATATTCCCATAAAAATAACGAAAGCAGCGTCAGACGTCTCAGTTTCTGTCATGCCGGTATGTGACGTATAGGAGGTTGATCACATTTTTTGGAAATATCTAATGGAGAGTCTCTGGTTTATAAATGTGTTAAAAATTTTTATTTATATATTTGTGATAGTTATATGGAAAAATATGGAATTGAGTATGGGTCGTCAAGATACCCTTTACCAAATACAAACCTTTTCGAAGCGAAAGGCTTCTTCATCTACCACATGATAAGTTTCAATTACTAAAAAACGAATTACCACACCTGGGCAATTCACAATTTGCTTAAAATAATCTTCGCTGCATATTTACGACACAAATAGTAATATTCTACACATAGCAAATCAGCGTAAGCAAAATTGTCATTTTCCAAGAGATAGCAACTACTATACTTGTACTATCTGTTTCTTCTTGATTATATTTAATAAAAATATTTACAAGATCAGGGGGTCGGGTTTATGAGACATTCCTATTCTACTTTTTAATGAGGAGTTCAAAAGGTGGTCAGAAGTTTCGACCTAATTGTACAATTGATCACTATACTCAATTGTATATATTACCTCTACTTTATCACAAAACCGTATACATCTAGATAACATAGACCAAACGAAAAGTTCACGTAGTAACGGGCTCACTGAAAAAGTATGGTGCACCGCATTCAAATTTATTTAGACGTAAATAAAGATAATTTCCAACATATGTTTATTCATCAGAATATTTTCATTAGTGTTAAAACAATTAAAGAAATATTGGGATTGATAAAGTGTAATGCAAGGGTGTTTTAAAAAATGTTGCTTCTTTTAAATAACATTATTAATAGATAAAATACATTTATAAGCTATATATTCAGTGTACGCTTAGAATATAGCCCAGCATAAGCCCAGACGATAATAATAACATAAAAAGTAATACAATAGATAAGCAATGATTTATTACAATCCAATAAATCAAATACAAAAATGGATAACCGAGGAAACACTAAGACTGATGGATCTCAGAAGAACCTACAAAAACCAACAACCAGAAAAATACCTCGAAACTCAGAAAAGCATCAGACGCAAAGTAAGAGAGGCAAAAGAATAGTTGGTTACGAGAACAGTGTAAAGAGATAGAAGAACTTAACGCAAAGCACGACTCTTTTAATATGTACAAGAAAGCCAAACATGCAGCAGGTGTATGGCCAAATATAAACAGTAAAATTCTTATGAATGAAGGTATACAACTATTAACAAATATTTCAGAAAAACTAGTTAATTAGTTAAATTATTTAAAAAACCTTTTCTAGACACAAGAAACTTAAACACACGGGTTAGCTTGAGACAATGGCCTTGATATTAACAGAGCAAAAATTGAACGTGCTTTAACTGGAGCAAGAAGTGGAAAGCACCGGCGCCAGATAATATACGTGTTGATGTTCTGAAGATATTGAAAGAGGGCAGTGCTGTTACCCTGCTTCTGAAACTTTCAACTGCTTATATAAAACTGGTATGATTCTGTAAGACTGGCTTAAATTTATCTTTATAAGCTTGCCTAAAAAACTAATGAAAAATACCGTAAAGTCTATAGAACTATCAGTGTCATAAGTTACTTCCTAAAAGTATTTCTCAAAATTATCCATGCCAGAATATATCAGAAAAGTGAACAAATTATTAGTGACTCTCAGTTTGGCTTTAGAAATGGGTTTGGAACACGAGAGGGCTTATTTAACATACAGGTGCTTACTCAACGCTGTCAAGATATCAATGTGGATATCTATATGCTTCGTGGACTATGATAAAGCATTTGACACCGTTCAGCACTACAAGTTACTCCAAATTCTCAGGGAAATTGATCTAGACTGCAGTGATATACGTATAATAGCCAACCTATATTGGGGCCAGACAGCGGTTATTAGTGTGGACGGTCAACTATCACAAGACATGCTTATAATGAGAGAAGTAAGACAGGGGGGTATGTTCTCATCCCCCAGTTGTTTAATTTATACTCTGAAAAATATCTCGTAAGCTCTCGAAGAGCAGAAAGGATCGCAATCAACGGAGTTGTAATAAACAATTTGAGATACGCTGATGACACTGTCCTGCATGCATGCATGCAAGATCTACAAATACTCTTATCAGCAGTGCCAAACTCTAGTGAACAAATGGGTCTAACACGCAACGTCAAAAAACCAAATGGCTAATTGTTAGTACACAACTTAATGACATACAGAATAATATACTTGTGGGAGAAGAATTAATACAGACAGTAATATCGTATAAATATCTTGGCTGCTGTGTCAACGAAAATTTGGACTTAAACCAGAAATTAGGTGCAGGATAGAGCAATCGATACAAGCCCTTCAAAAGATAAAGAAAATTTTGACCTATAGAACCTTGTCCATCCCTTACGTATTCAATTATTAAAATGTTATGTCTTTAGTATCCTTCTGTATAACGTTGAAGCTTACGGAGGCAATGTGCAAAAGACTAGAAGCTTTGGAGATATGGATCTATCGCAGGTTTTTGAAGATCTCATGGATGGACAAGATCGCAAATGAGAAAGTACAACGACGCATAAACAAAAGACGTGAAATTCTTAATACCAACAAAAGAAGAAAATTTACATATCTGGCCCATGAGGAATGATAAATACAAATTACTTCGTATTATTATTCAAGGAAAAATTGAAGGCAAACGCGGCCCAGGAAAATCCAAAATATCATACCTCAAAAATTTACGTCGGTGATATGGACTCAACACCACAACACTATTTAGAACAACAGTTGATAAAGTAAAAACTATGTTACTGATCGCCAATGTTCTCGGGGAGCAAGACATTTAAAGAAGAAAATGTTTAAAATGTTTTCTATAAGACTGTTACTGCTTTTCTATAAAATTAGCATCCCTTTTCATACATACGTACCAACGTTAAACAAGCTTTCTTCGCCCCGTTCTCGTTTAAAAGAAATTTGCATAGTTCTAGCCATATTACCTTGCTTTATGTAAAGATCAACACGAATCAGTTTATCTGTTTAATTGTGCCTGTAAAGAGTCGACTATATTTAGCCTGAAGCAGATTTGTGGTGGCTGGATTTCTCCTTTCTCTCTATTAGTACCGACATCTATATACGAGTAGACGTTTCGATATACTCTACTTATTCGCTGATAAATGTTATTGGTTAGGAATTTGATAACAGCAAGCGAATGTTCATGTCACTTGTTATTTTAGTGTCTATTAAATATATAAACAAATTTCTTATAAAGATAGTATAGTTGAAAGTTCCGTACACTGCAGCGCTATTGTAGCACATTGTAGGTGCTGTATGGTCACCATAATAAAGCTACCTGGTATTGCAGCTATTGGTTGTCTGATACTCAAAGAGTTGTAAAATATGGTACCGTTTTAATGTGTCTTAGAACAATAATACCAGAGCTGTTAGATATTAGGTAAACATTTTTAGAACACCCTCGTACATATGATTTTTTTATATTTTGCAAAAGTGATGCATGTACTTATAAAATTTATGTTATAACTAACAGCCTACCTTTAGCAGAATCATCTCACTCGTTGCGCTGCAAACTGACCCATTACGTTCTCTTCGCACATTTCATTGAAAATCACAGTATCGCGAAGTTTAAAGATAATTGAAAACCAACACTTGATTCGCACCGCCTAAACGAAATGTAGCTTTATTACACAGGCTTCGCGCTATAAACTTAAAACAAAACTGGAACATTCTTAGAGATAACAGCTAACATAGCTGGTGCAAAGTGACCTTCAACAAAGGTGGGCGATTTCGCTTGTAGAAACATGAATTTGATATTCACATTTTAACAGGTGGTTCTCAGGCGACGTTGCATTTGTACCTTTATTATTGTTTCCAATATTCTTCTGCATTCTGATATTGTGCTACACAAGAAATAACGTAACAAACCAAACAAATTATTTTGTACGTATTTTCGTTTAAAACCTTTAACTCTCAAAAATTATTTGATAGTAATAAATTATAATGCTTTAATGTTTTATAATTACTTTTAAATTGAAAACTAATGCTTTGTAATAAAACTAACTTTAACATTGCACTTGCTTGCGTTGTAACACATGCAAAGCAAATGCAGTAAGAAAGCAAACAAATTTTAGGAAAACAGCAAAATCAACTGTAACAGAGTGTCAGGCTTGTATTATACAAACGAATTTTGATGTCGGGGCATTTTCTAACTCTTAAAAAAGAATTTTTTTACTTAAAATTTGTTTTATAAAATACAGTACATGGGTAATCCCAAAAATAAAATCGCCAAAGCGCTGGGGTCGCAGGAAGACTTTTACAATGTTTGTTCAGAAAATTATCGTTTAGCCTGCGGAGACGCTCAGTTTTGGCAGCTGTTCGTAATGGAGTTCTAACTGGTCGCTACATTGTTCGATTTTTGAACGAAAAAAAGTGTTAAATTAACCGAATTTCAACACTAATTGACGGAAATATATAGAGTCCGCAAGTGGTGTAGGAAGTTTACGGGTGACTGTCAATTCCCGACGAGACAGTTGCAAATATTGAACAAATCATGCTTAAAGATCAACGAATTACTCTAGGTGTTCTCTGCGTTTTAATTATTTAGGTTTCCCAAAACACCATTTACAGAACTTTGACTGAAAAGTTAAAATATCAGAATGTGCGCAAGATGAGTCCCGTGAATACTTACAGTAGTGTCACCTTTGTAACGAGTCGTTCACTGTTCATGCTACATTGGAACAAATGCTGTCATGTAAAGTGTAAGGATTGTTTCTCAGAACATTTTATGGCCGAAGAAACGTTGATAACCCACTGTAGATACGATATGCTTAATGAGGACACTTCAACATTTATACTCCATTATCAACACTGATTTCTAATTAGTAAATTCTTGTACAAGTTTATTTAATTTTATAATTTAATGCTGTGATCTTTGTTGAAACAACTAATGCAAATAATGCTTTACTTGGACTTATAAGTCCGCATCCTAGTCTTGGCAATAACGACTCTGCTGCAGCAATGCATTTGCTTTATTTATCCAGATGGAAATCGATGCCTTTTCTGTATTCGCGTAAGGGTATAAAACCCAGCGTGTCGCAGTTTCCTTATGTAAAGTTCATGCTTATAGATGTACTACACTATTTGATGGATGGGCTCAACTTCTAGGAGTAATTTTAGGATGGAGTTAAAAGATAACTAGTATATCTGACAGGTACTTGTCCCCAGAAGCTGGAAGACGCTGTCAGATTTACAAGTCGAGTTTTAAAGCCTTACAAAGGCGCCATTAACCAAGATTGAAATCCAATTCCATTGGTGTAATATGCGCGTTGCAACTCTAGACAAGAAGTGTGCAAACCAAAGTTTCAAAGAACCGATTACGAACTGAGACGAAACTAAAATCAGGGCAGAGATAGCAAGATGCGCGTGTGGGGAATTCAACAACACCATGTATGTCCTGAGCGGGTTGAGATGGCCACAAACGCGGGAGAAAATCGAAAAACTTGATTCTTGGTATGCACAAGATTTGGGTTTGGAAAATGATTGCTGGCCTGTGAGTCAAATTCTAAAAAACACAAATAGACAGAGAGTATAGCATAGATTAGGGTTGATTAATTTGTTTCTTTGCACAGAAATTTAAGTATTAGAAAGACTTAGAGCTATCAGCAGTTTCAAATCACCTGCCCTAACTTGGATTTTCGTGTCTTTTTCTGGTTCTGCACTAAGACGAATACCGAAGCAAAAAAATTGTGGCCAGGATAGATTATAATAAACTATAAATTGTGGATTTGGGATTAGAGTGTAAGAGCGATGATTATATTTGCAAAAGTGCTGGTGTAGTACCAAAGATAGAGCACCGACATTTTATCTAGAATGCTTTCTTTAATAAATTATAGGTCCATAATAATAAAACTCTGTACTAACTTTATCTGTTCATCAAAGAGACATGTGTGGGTCAAATGTGCTGACTCTTTGTTAGCCGAGCAAAACGCACTGATCTGTCATGTCAATAACCGATCGCCACCACAGATTTGAAGTATGTCTTAGTCAAACTAAATGGTATTAAAGAAACAATTATCAAAACATGTAACATCAAGAAAATAAATTCTAACAACAAAAAATCACCATGGTGGAATGAAAAAGTTAAAAGTGCAATAAAGCAAAAAAAATTTATGGATGAAATAGCATAGACATAAGAACGAAACTAATAAGATAAACTACGAAAAGAAGAGAAAAAACTAAAAAAGTAGTTAAAGAAGCAAAAAAAGGGAAGCACTTGGTAAAAAATTAAATGAAGGATACAAAATTACTAATAGAAAATTTTGAGAAAATAAAAAACACAGAAAAACATATAACTGGAAATGTCCGAATAAAAGATGCACAAAATTATTTGCAAATAAACACTACAAAAATACTAAATATGTGGAAGGAATATTTTACCCAAAAGTTTGATAACATGAAAGATCACCACTTGCAGAAAAGAAAATGTAGAAATTGTTAAACCTATAGACAACAAAAATAAGTAAACTCAAAATGAAAATTAATTTAAACAGAAGCAAAGTAATAGTAATAAACAAGATGGAGGAGAACATTGACATAGAAATAAACTATCTGGGACTCCAGTTAGAAGAAATCACAAAGTTTGGATATTTAGGCTCCACATTAATAAATAACACCAATATTGAAGCAGAAATATTCAACAAAATCAAAAAAGCAACAAACATACGCATTTTTTTGGTGAAAAAGAAATTAACGAGAATACCACGCTAATAGTTTTTAATACTATTGAGGTTCCATCACTATTAGTGAGACTTGGATATTACAACAAAAATATGAGAGAATAATAACAACGGTCGAAATGAAATTCCCAAGAAAAGTCGCTGAAATCACAAAATGGGATCACGTAAGAAATAGAGTATTCATAAACCAACTTCAATAAGTACAAGTAATAAAGAAATATAAAAAATGGTAGAATAGTATGAACGTGTATTAAGAATGCAAGAAATTAGAATATCGAAAAAGATAGTTAAAGCCAAAACAACAAAGAAACGGAAGAGGGAAACGAAGTTGAAAAGAGGAAGCTATATAAGAGAATTAAGAGAAAATGTAAAAGACAAGAAAAGATTAAAGGAATGGATCTAGCAAACTTAATCATCTGACATCCAAAGGGTATAAGAACTTTTTTCGTTTACTTTTACATCTTAGCTTTGCATCCGTTTCCAGAATGACACAAGAATCTATTGTCAATTTTTTTAATTTTATTGGTTTTTTGTTATTTCTTTTTTTTAACTTTTAATTACTCATTATAATTAGACTTTTGTATAGTACCAATAGCTTACCGCAACTCCAACTAAACTTTTCTTTGGCTTATAGTTATTCCTGTTTCTTGAATAACAACATATTAACTTCATACTGTTGATTGCACTTCTAGAATTACATTTTAATTTGTTCTACTCTTATTTGAAGCTTCATATTTTTCTTGATTTTTATTGAAATACCCCTTACAATATTTTTCTTTTTACACTATTGTAATTGTATAAATACTACACTCATATTAATTATTCTGTAAAATTGTTGGAAATCTACATTTTATATCGAATTTAAAATCGAAATCTGTAAAAATCAGTTTTTGTCAATGCTAGCTTTTAATTACATTTACATCAAATTACTAGGAAATAATGTCTGTAAATATGCTTTTTTTATACATTTTTACGTGTTTACATTATCCCGATATTAAAGGTCTAAATTAGGCCGTATTAAGTAAGCTTAAAAATTGCAGCAAGAAGCGAATGAAAACCAAAAAGAAAAGTAAAACAACTAGTAGTAAGTACACTGAAAATTTGAATAAAATTTTGGAGGCTAAGGAATTAAATATAACAATAAAAATTGCATGAAGTACGTTTAGTAGTAATAGCGATAAGTGATAAAGCCAAACACCAGCTCAAAGGTCCATGCCGAAGTCTACTATTTGATAATTTGTAGGTTATCGTAATAAACCTAGAGGAGTAAAGTAAACGAAAAATATAGATAGGAATTAAGAAAAGTGGAATTAAAACCTAGTTGCAAGTGCAAATCCTCTTTACAGATAGGAGGATACCCAACAAAATCGGCACCAAAACAAGGAAGAAAAGTACATGCATATAGATAACACAAAAAATAAAATAAACAATAAACTGTGGATCGATAAATATCAGATTTGTGAAAGGACTACTGGGGTCTGGCTTTTTGCACGATTAGCAGTTGAGTAAATAAAATAAAATAGCTGACATGGAAAGAGTAGAAAGTACGTTTAAAGAACTAAAGGGGACCATAAATCAGATAGATACAAAATTAGACTACATTGGGTTACAAATTGAGCAGATAAAAGAGGAAAATAAAAAATTAAAAGATAAAATAAAAAAGCAGAAGGAAAGAATAAGTTACTTGGGATAGAGATCAGAAAGAAAAATATAATAGTAAATAGAGAAATAGAAAAAGAAAATAAAAATAAGAGTGAAACAAAAAAGAAAGTCGGAACAATCATACAAAAAATAGCAAGTAATATTAATATAAATGAACGAAGAAGAATCGGAAAATACGTAAGAGAAAAAAAAGACCAATACTGGTCAAATTCTTTAAAAATCTACAAGAACTATGATTTTGAAAACGCAAAAATTAAAAAACACGAATATATGGATTGATGAGGATTATCTACAAGAGGTAAAAATTTAAAAAAAAATTGATACCATTTATCAAGGAAACAAGAGATAAAGAACACAAGGCGCACATAAGATATAAATAATAAAACATACAAAGTAAATGAGCTCAAACAAGCTGGTGAATTAAAAAGAAAAGATAAGAAAGGGAGTACTAGACAAAAAAGGACTGCAAACAAGACATCACCAAAAGGAGGAAGCTTTGGAGAACAAATTAAAAAAAATGACTAGAACAGACCCAAAAAACTACTAAATACAGATATGGCTCAGGATAACAACAAAGGACATGGCGACGAACAACGACATGATTTATGGAACAAGAGTAAAATACGGTTAAACGAAACTAACAAAAAACAAAATAAAAGTAAATAGTAGTAAAAGGGAAAATGCGGAAAAATAAAAGAATAGGACAAAATGCAAAAACAAAGAAAAAGCAAATAATATGAATATGAAATATTAGAGAATGAATACGAAAAATTATTTAGGTTTAATGTGAAAATTGTCGTAAGGGACTGCAACGCAAAGATAGGAAAGGAAAAGATATATAGGAAAATAACAAAAATACATAGTAAACAGGATATATAGAATGACAACGGACAGAGATTGATTAACTTTGTAATAAAAAGATGTATGGTTATAAGAAGCACACAAACCGAAAAAAAATCCAAAAAGAGGCATGGCGGTTGCTGGATGGTAAAGTGGTAAATCAGATCGGCCATGTCTTATTAGAAAGAAAACACTTAGATAAAATCAAAAACGTAAGAATCATGAGGGGCGCTGAGAAGGACTCGGACCATTACACAGTAAAAACTACCCGCAAAAACTTAATAGAAAACAAGGAAGTGGTCACAAAAAAGTAAAAAAAAAATACGGTACGAATAGAAAGATTGAAAGAAACAAAAACAAGGAAGAATACCAAAAAGAAATGACTAAAATATTAGATAAAATTAGTATAACAGTGGTTATCGACGGGATATAGAAACAATTAAAAGAGATAATAGTCGACACAAACCAAGAGAAAAAAATGAGAAAATAGTAAACGAAGACAAAGGACTGGTACGACAAAGAATGTAAAATGTAAGCAAAAGAGAAAAATGATAAGAGCACAAATGCTAATAAATGATAGTGAATCGAATATCTTTAAATACAGGGAAAAAGAAAAGAACTATGCAGGGAAAAGAAAAGGCAACAAAAAGAAACAAAACTAAAGGAAATAGAAGAAAAGTTCTAAAATAAAGAAGTATGATCGTTCCACCAAGAAGAAAATCAGAGAGAAAATAGCACAACCAACAGCCCTACTTAAAAAATAAAACAGGAATGTTAACAACAGAGCATCAAGAAAGGAGGAACAATTAGAACAGCATCAACAAGAACAACAAGAAGGAGGAGAAGTAAATAGAGAAAAACTAATAAAGACTTAAAAAATATAATAAGAGCAATGAAAAATAATAAACGGCCAGGAAAAAACAACATAACAGCAGAAATGATCAAAGTAGGAAGTGAACAGTTTACAAATAAAGTTAGTAAAATAATAAAACAAATATGGTAAAAGAGAAAATGAATATATGCCCAATATATAATAAAGGGGACCTATTGCTATGCGAAAACTATAGAGATATAGCGCTATTAGACATTTGCTACAATATTCTAGAACAATTAATAAGGAAAAGGTTAAATATATACACTAAAAAAATATTGGAGAAGTACGAAGCAGGTTTTAGAAGTAATAGAAGCACGATAGGTCTAATGTTTGCACTCAAAAAAATACAAGTTGCTAGTTATAAACATAAAATAGAACTACACTTTTCTATATACTTCAAAAAAGCATATGATAGTATAAATTTAAGCTGTTTGAAGGAATGCACCAACTACAAATTCCCGAAAAATTTATTAGATTGTCGATGATGACACTACAAAATGCAAAAAATAAAATAACCTGGAATAGGAAGGAATCGCAAGACTTTGAAGTAGGAAGAGGGTTGAGACAAGTTGATCCTTTGTCAACAACAGTCTTCAACCTGATACTAGAGGTAATAATGAGGAACACTAAAGTAAAAACTATGGTACTATATTTAATAACGAACATCAACGTACGGCCTTCGCGGACGATTTGACAATCATCGTAAGAACAAAAGCAAAATTAATGAGGATCATAAGAAAAACAGAATAAGAAGTAAAAAATACGGCCTGGAGATAAATCAAGACAAGACAAAATATGTAATGGAACTCCGGAAGAAAAAAAATTGATTTTAATAACAAGCAATAAAAAATACTACTTTGAAAGGGAAAATCACTTTGTATACCTAGAGGTATAACTAGAGAAGAAAATGGACATAAAGAATTAGAAATTCAAGCAAGAATTGCAAAGAGAAACAGAAAATATAGATGCTTAAAGACATTTATGAAATCGTCGTATATGTCAAAAAGGACAAAGAAAAGAATCTACTTCACAGTTATAAGACCTACAGCCACGCATGCCTATGAAACGTGCGTGTTCAACAAAAAAGGATAAGAAAGGATGGAAAAGGAACCGAGAACTAAAAGAGGTGTATAAAAACCCTAATATTGTTGCAATCGTCAAACCACAACGTATAATGTGGCTGGAACACTGTTCGGCCGCTTTACTACCGGGCGCCCGTGCGGCTTTACAAAAGATACTTAACTTAGCACCATCACTGAATTAGAGGCGCTGGTCCACTCTCTCGGATGCGCCGCTGCTGGGGCTTAGCGAGAATTGGGAGCTCGCGCTCGCGTGCGGCGTTGCACAACATTTAGAGACTTGACTCGAGTTCGTCGAGCCTTCAAGACATTTCGCACGTACGCTGCTTTTAAGGAAACGGGTACTGCATGACAAGGACACCGTTCAGTGCGGAATCGTGACGGTTGTTGTGTATGCGTCCTATTGTGTTGTAGAGGCAGTGTATGTGCCTTGGGGAAGGAGTCCACGGAGCGGTCGTGACACTTCCGCGGCGTAGCGCCTAGCGCTCCCGCGCCCTCAGGGGCCATGGCCGTCTCGCTGGTCATCCGCCCAGGCGGTGCGGTGACCGTGCGTGATAGACGGTGCGACACACACACTCGTTCAGGTAAGAGAGGAAGTAGTCCACGGAGCGATCGTGACCCTTCCGCGGCGTAGCGCCTAGCGCTCCCGCGCCCTCAGGAGCCATGACCGTTTCGCTGGTCATCCGCCCAGGCGGTGCGGGGACTGTGCGTGATAGACGGTGCGGCGCACACACACGTCCCGGTAAGAGAGCTTTCGTTGCGTGCGAATAGGCACCTCGCGGCTTAGCGTATTTGCGTCCGCGCCTCCGCGGCGTTGCGACACCTTTGGTCTGTATTGTCAGTTACTATTGTTACTTTAGTATAAGTTTTGTATTTAGTTTAAGCTTTACAACTGCCAATAAATCCTACTCTTGCCCCGGCTTTCCTCTCAAATCGCGAGAGGTTTTATGCCTAGGCAACTTTCGCGTAACCATTTGTGTTTTTATTTATTGGACCTGCTCTCACTCAATCCTTAACTAAATATCACCCTTACAGTATCTTTTAATAAACAATTTTTAACTTTAGCAGCAGGGCTGGGTTCTGGGTTGTAAAGGGAACTGAACAAACACTTAGAAAGAGTAAGTGGAGAGAGGCTTTCCAAGTTAACCATGAGCAGAAGACCAATAAGAAAAGAATTAGAAACTGGAAAGAAATAGCAGCAAACAGAAAGCAATGGGGAAAAACAGTATAGAATGCCCCAAAAAATAGGTGATGAGAAGTAGTTTCAAAATTAGCTTTAAATTAGCTGATAGATTTTAATGTTAACTTCAAGGAAATGGAAAATGTAAACGTAGAAAGTAGAGAGTAAGAGAAAAATGTGCATACGTCAATGTACGCCCTAGGCCTACGTGACCTGTAGAACCAATAAATATAAATATAAATACACTCGACCTCTCAGCATAGTAGTAAAGTCTAAACCTTTTTGCAAAACTTTCCGATTAATTTCTGGTGCACTCCCAGCCTTATTTTGATATCACGGTTCTCTAAATATAAAAATAAAATAAAAAGAGACCAGAGGTCGGTTGACTTGATATGGCCATCTTACTTATAGCTAAACAATCAAGTCATGATAGATAATTTATTCAAACCATTATTATAGTTTATTAGGCAAATGAAATATTTACTAAATCATTTCAATATTAACAGAAAGTTGTATGCTTATTTCCTATGACTCATAACTGAATGTCCGCACATCTCGTATTACAAGTAAAATACACTCTGTACTGGCTTTTTATTGCGTAAGCTAATATCTCCTGCTATGTCGACCAAATGTAGGTATAAAATTTTATATTAATATACCGAATATGTGTATCTGCCACATTAATCAATACTACAGGCGCGGATGAGTACACCACGATTGAAATGCGCGCTTTTACGTTCCGCCAATCTAACTTCTGTTGCTTTTGTTCGTGCTAAATTACCAAGTTAATAAGCTGAATTTTTTATACAGCTTTCTTATACTGCAGGGGTTCAACATTTCGTGCACGTTTTTAATATGTAATAAATCCGGCAAATTTTTACGCATAGTGAATTGCACAAGGTGATGATACGCAGCCGCCATAAAACCTATCGTGACTTCTCCAAAGTTGGGGCTAAATTTGGCTGAGATGCTCGTTTCCGCGACGAGTGCGGCGAAAGCCCTCGCTTTCCTAATAATGTCGTGCGAGTTTACAGACGTTCAAATAAACTGCAGATTACACTTTTTTATTTTAGAAATATGGTACTTCAAGAAAGTTAAACTAAAGTAACTAGAAAATATATACAGCCGCGCCAGGTTACATACGTCTTATAAAAAATATGTCTTCTGTTCTTTAATATACATTTTATTGCCAGCTCAACAAATTTCGTTCGTTATACATGACATAGATGATAAATTAATTGTTATAATACATTTGTCTCAAAGAAATATAACATAAACAATTTCACTTATCTTCATTGCCAGTTGGTATAATGACCTGCGGAAGTTTTCGCTCAAGTTTTATATGAAGGAATGTTTGTTTGAAATGGTTCATAATAAACTGCGCTACTACAAGCACTTGAGTTCGTTATAAACTTTTTAGCACTTATTTTGATATATTCTTTAATGACTAAGATAGTTAATTCCCGATGTATGTGAAATGCGAAAAAACCAGGGAACATTGACTGCAATCTGCAATACTTTATTTTAAAATCTCGGTTATTTTTGTATGTTGGTTTTTGATGTATGACACCATACCGGTGATGTACATTAGATCAATGGTAATAGTAGGACATATTTGCGAGTTATCAATAGCTACAGTTGTCTGAGCCTGGTGTATCTTTGAGTTAATTTCTGGTTTACATTCCAGCTTAACTGGGTGTCATTGTAAATGCCCTGCTGAGCCATTATGTTTCCAGGGTATGACTTTACCATTAATGTGTATGTAGCTTGGATTATGGAGCCTACGGAGTGTGAATATTCTGGCTTGATATTTTTAGATTCAACTAAATATTCCATAGCTAGAACCATTTGAAAAACTAGTTAGTTGCTTGTTGTGATGCGAATACAGCATCATCCAATATAGTTACCTGAATGAGAATGGACGTGTCATACGTAATGTAGCTAATGTAGCATTAATGTCTGGTAGATCTGATGTGTACATACAGAAAAGAATTGGGGCCAAGATGCTACCCTATCGGGCGCCAAAATTGATGTTTTTAAATTCAGAAAGAGTTCGGCAGTAAAAGTTTGATTTTTGAGGAATGAGATTAAAATTGTTTTAAGGTAAAGTGGTATGTCTATATCCAGAATTTTGTTTTCAAACCTTTTAACCATACTCTGTCAAAGGACTGTGCAATATCTAAGAATATTGCCGTAGTGTGTTGCTTGTTTTATAAGTTTCGCTCGACGAGTTCACTTATCCTTTGGAGTTGGTGACAAATTGAATGGCCTTTACTAAATCCGAACTGAAATATTAACAGTACATTTTGGGTTTTTCATTATTTAAGTTGAATTACTTTTTTATTAATTTGGATGAGATAGTTAACATGTCTATTAGTTTGAAGCTATGTATTTTTGTTTTGTTCTTGCCAAGCTTTGCAAAAATTAACATATGGGTGTGTTTCCATGACCGAGGGAAATATCCTAATCTCAAGCAGCCATTATAAGTTGTACTAAGACAAGTGAAGGCCTTTTAGGATGTATGTTGAAAGATTGCATTTATAATTAGGTCGTGTCCAGGAGATTTCTTTGTTAGAAGTGTTTATGATGTTCCTAAGTTTTTTGGAGGAGGGGGGTTTAACCGTGTCCGAGTTGGGCGCATTCTTTTGAATGTGATATAACACGTATTTAATATGGATATATGCTAGTGATAAAAAGAGTAAAGGTTATTTCTGAATGTGAAGCAAATGCTGTAGCTTTTTCTTCATCTAAGCTGTAGTTGTCAATAACGGAGTCATAAAAATGTAGGCAATTGTTCTCTTTGGTTTAAAATCTTTGTCTCCTAAGTTGAAGTTTGTTATGTGTTATTTGTAGATGTTAATTATGAGGTTGTCGAGTTCTATTTTTATCGGATATGTAATATTATTTAATCGGTTTTTGATTATGACGTCTGTCACTACATAGGAATTACAACGTAAAAGTTAAAACTATCTTAGCAATATTTAGTTTTATAAACTGTATTTATCAATTAGCGTTTGTAAAAATGTAAAGAACAACATTATTTTAATTTATATTCGTGAACACAGTTTTGTAGATATAATATAAATATTTTCATTATATAGAAAATAAAAATGTAGTCAATTACCTATTGCATTTTTAGCGGCTCTAAACTATTGTATTAAACCTTTTTCATTTATTAGTAATTTTGCTTAGATAACTATTAGAGTAGCAACATCAATATTAAAAGTAACAAAATAATATTACGAGTAGTAATACAATAAAAAATAAAAATAAAAAAACAATAAAAAGAGATACGTTAATTTTTAAAAATGATTGTAGGATACAAAAAGAAATAGAAATAGAAATAGTTATAACTCAAATAACGAAAATGTAGACCCAGTAAATAAAATTTAAATGCCCTAATAAAGATTAGTGAGAAAGTAGCCAAAAGAAAAAACTTTAAAAACTAGCGAATTCTTTTAAGAGAGAGAGAGAAACTGTTAAATCGAGGGAAAATATGTACAACCCATTACATAAAAACTACTAAAAACTTAAGGAATATAAAAGAATAACAGAAAAACATATAAACAAACAACCAAAGGCCACAACAAATGTTAACTCAGAGGAGATGCCTGAAATTAATAAAACAATAAATATTAATGACATTCAAAAATATAAAACATAATATGGCACTAGAATCGGACTATTAATTAAACTTTTGGAAAATTTTGGAGACGCGCTAATTCAACCATTAAAGCTACCATGAAGAAAACATACTTTTAATAAAAGATAAAAAAATAGTAAATAATGCACCGCGCGGGAGCACGGCCTACAAACTCATATGTTTGCTCTCTCTGCCAGGTCGTTGCGCACCATCTCTGGTTCGGAGCGACGTGGCAAGCACCGCGCCTTAGCCGACCGCCCTTATTGCCCCTTGTTCGAGTGAACGCAAGTACTCAATTATTTTTAGTGACTGAGTACCTGGGTCCGTCTGCATCGCACTCCGCGCCTCAACCACGGTACCACGCTGGCTCAAATACTAACTTCGACTAAAAATATATTGATTATCTACGAAGAAAAATTGAAATTAAATCTACCGAAAGACGCCAACGTTAGAAGAAGCTCTAGTACTTACGATTTTCTCATAACTATTTGAACCTTAATGAAAGAGGATACAAAGCATAATATAATACTCTATTAAAAGTTCATTAACCATCAATAGTCCTAGATAGTATTAAAACATTTTCAAATAACTGCAGAAGTGAGTGTAGTACGGCATACATGTGGTAGTGAAGCAACACAATAGAACAAAATATATACATATACAAAGATATCTAACAAAATGTAAGAACATTTTCAAAAAGTTAAATTGGAAAATCTATGGAAAACATCTATGATAAACCACATGGCGTATAAAAATTATGTTTTAATATCAGACAATTTTGGACAAAATTAGGCAAATTGAAAAATAAAAAAATTAAAAATACTGGAACTCGAACCCAAAACCAAACAAACATAAGCACAACACATAACGCTAGAAATTAAAATAACTGATTATCTAGAAGTATGCACATGCTTAGGATGTCAAAGTAGATAACAGAAGTAGAAAAAAATTAGATTCACTCGGACAATGTTAACAAATATAAGAATTTTTCAAAAACTAAGATATGCAGCCGGAAAGTGGTCACTTACAAATAACACAATGGAAGAAATTAAGTACAAGCCTGAGATTGTTTAACGTATAATTCAAAGATGGGACAAAAACAAACGCATGACAGAGAAATAAGATAATTGATAATAAGAAACGCTAGAAAAAAGGAACAAAGCCATAAGCAAATGGAAAAAGAATTTAAAAAAACACACCAAACTCAGACATTGAATAAACGAAGATGGAAGCCTAAAGAAAGCCAATAATACTGAAAATAGATAAATAGAATTTCCATTTTTACAAACCCTGAAGTGACTAGAAGAGATACGAATTCTTAATATTATAAGTAAGGATGTCTAAAGAGAATTCTCCCGGTAGAATACTGGCCCATTAGTCAGTATTCCAATATATGAGTAAAAGGTACCCTTGTCCGTTACATAATAGACTATTATCAAATAACTGAAAAACATATTGGCATTGTTTTCTGCTTTTCCAAGTATGACCACTGATTAATGGTTGCTAAAATTGCTTTTGTCAGTTTTTAAATAAAACAAAATTTGCATATCGGCAAAAAGAAGATGAATTTCAAATTCCCTGCTTTAAGGCAACACCCAGCCCCATAGAGCTGCCTAAAGTTGACAAAAAATTAAAGAGTTGCTCTAAAGTACACAAGAACAATCTCTTAGGATCGCCTTAGCTCTCTGCGATTATTATATGTTTGGACAATTGAAAAAAACACTCGGGGAACTTGATGACCATGTTGTCAAAGTGTTTATGCAGGATGGGCTGGTATTACCACTAACTTTATTTTGCGATGTGTACTGAAGTCAGGAACTTGTATAAAAAGTAACTCTCTCAAGCATGTCTATATAACTGCCGGCGGTTACATTCAGACCTTACTCAGAAAAGTGGGAACGCCATGACATCCTTTTCGCTACTAACTACTACTCGCACATTTCAGCACCATTGTAGAGATAGAAAACTTCGTATGTATAACGGTAGGCACTTCAAGAGCATCTTGGCAGATTCAATGGTCATTTTAAAAATTCATCTTCGTGTCCTGATTAAAGTTCAGCAGTCTCTGTCTACCCAATTTTTCTGTCAACAGTTGGCGTTTCCTCAAAAGACATGTAGTTCAGACCCTAGTGTACTGTTAAACTGACCGTTAACCTTGCCACCTCCGTGTCTTTTGTCGGGTCAGTTATCTCCGCCCAGGATCCTGATCGGTCTTCTGTTTCAATTTGCGGACGAATTCATCACTTCCCTTGCGATCAGATCACTTGCTGTGAGTTGCCTTGTCAGCAGTGATCTCCTCCTGATAGCCAGATTTTCTGTTTTTCTTCTCTATCTGGTAAACTGGAGTTATTCTTCTTGACTACTCGTCGTAAACTTGAGTCATTTTGTAGCCAAACGGTGTAATAACTTCTGTCAGCTATTTTCCGGAGCGAAGGAATTTGAGTATAGCAGTTTTGTAGTTACATTCTCCGCTTATTTTGTCAACAATCGTAAGTTGTTGAATATGTGACACTAATTTGTTGTTACGTAATAGGTAATTGCAAATGCGCATAAGACGGCCTTTCGGATCTTCACCACACGACCTAAAGAAATTCAAGATTTGCCACAACCCTATATACCATCCAATAAAAGTAGGTGTTCCGTAAGGTAGTATCGTGGATCCTTTCCTGTTCCTTCTAAATATTTGCGTTTGACATTCCTGACATCTCGCTGACGATGCCGTAATACACAATGACTCAACAGAAGCTTCGCAACTCTTATAAGCCCACTTAAAGAGTCTACGTGAATGTAGGACAAATTTATGGAGAATGAAAGTAAATAAAATAAAATATGCACAAAACCACATGTCCCAGATAACATTTAAAGCCATCTCACTACCTATTAAAACGGAAACTGAATACCTTGTCTCCACCTAGATAGCCAGCCAACTTGTTATCATCATCTTAGAGCCAAAAAGAGACACACAGACTTAAAACTCAAGCAATTATACTGACTCTTTGAGCGTAAATAAAAAATTTCAATTAAGAATAAGTTACTGCAATATTAAACAATACTCAACTCTATCCAGACGTATAAAATCTATTTCTATAGATCACAATCTATAATTTCTTAAACTTCCTATAATGCACTCTGGCTTATCAACAAACTCTATATGATGTTCTAAATATCTTTTTTGTGGTGGATGTAATGGGGCTGTTACTGACGTCCTGCTTTGTAAACTACAATGCCCTAACATTGCCAATGTGACTGGTGAATAAATAATGGTTCAATTACCTAATTAATTCAAAATATAATTTATGTCATCCTAGAAACTTATAGGAGCATCATTGCTAGATGAAAAGTGGTACATGTCACTACGGTTTGCATATTCACTTCATACTCTTAAATGCAATAGAGTAGGTTTTATTTTACTTATTTTATTTGTTATTATTAATAAGTTGAATTTAGTTATTTCATTTACAGGTAATTATTTTTCCCTTCAACTTTTAGCCAAAACAATGTAATTATAATTTGGAAAATAAATTTCTTGCAAGTAGTTTAATAAAAGAAGACAAAGCTTAAGAGGTTATTTTGTCTATAATAATCTTAAATAGTTATATTTCTCGAAACACGTAGATTCTACTGTAGAGTTACTGCAAAACGCAAAATTATAAATATCTAAATAATGCCTCTTGAAAGCCCAGGACCATTTGCATGCCCCAGGAACTTTTCAAATTGCTTTTGCAAGTCTGAAACTTTAATCAAAGCTTTTAAAGCCTTCATTGCGCATTTCAGTTTTAAAAGGCAAACAGCAGGATAATTGCCCGGGCCCACAAATAATTAAGCTTTGTGGCATTCGCTTTCCCCGTGTCGCAATAAAGAATGCAGCTAACGACCGCGTTCCCACTCTCAGGACAAACACACCAGCGATATAAATCTCACTACTCCCTCCTGAATGATAACCACAAGTAACCCCCCAACGTACGGTCACGAACGGATATATAATTCATGCCGCCTCTACTTGCACGCCGCAGACGGACTTCAATCTAATGGAAAAGCGGCTAAAAGGTAGTTTCTCCGCGAGCGGATCCACAATCGATGAAACATTCTAATGTAGACAGGCTTGACCCCCACGTTCGTTATAAGCCAACGCATTCTACATATTTTCCTGAAAAACAACTAAGACATAGGGATAAATACTTGACAGAAGCGTATTGTTTGTTAATGTTGAACGATTCTTATAACTGTAAAATGTATTTTCTGTAGTTTGTTTTAAAACTTTTATATGCCTAATACTGCAAATAATATTATAAATAAAATTTTATAAACAGATGATTCCAGCGCAAAATCAAATTTAAAAGACAGCAAAATAAAGCTGCTTCCAAGCGACAGAGAAATAAATATATGTAATGTAACAAACTTTTGTACTACATCTACCGTAATGGGGTACAGCAAATAACAATATCATCTAGTTTTACTCGTAAAAGAGAAGAGCCAAATTTAGTTAAAACGACACAAAATCATGTAAATGCTAAAACACTTACGCTTTTTAAATAATAATATGGCACCTACTAAATACGTAGCTCAAATTGTTGAAAAAAGCAAAAAACGCCACAAAAAGGTACAAAGGATTCATGACAATAAATAATTTTAAGCTTTAACTCTAAGGAATAACACAGTTTTGTCTATTATTTAAAACATTCTTTAACATATTTGAATATATTATGTTCTATGTAGATGAGAGACACAAAAACTGAGCCAGTGCACTTACTATATTATAGTCTAGCCGGTCCAAAAAATCGATTTTTTTTATTTGGGATTTTCTTAAAGTTTGGTGTCTTGAGAATGTGTCCGTAAAATATTACAATAAAATTCGTCAAATTGACCGAGATATAAGGGTTTAGATTTAAATCTGTTTCGGAGACTATGGTATATGACTTTTTTTATTTGACTCCATAGCAAATTATACAATCAGTCCAGAGAGGACTATAAGTATAATATATGTAGGCCTTAAATTAGATACTTAAAGCTAATATAACACATGACATGGGGAGTAGCAATCCAGCGAAGGCCTCTTAATTTACGATAGTATATGATGAAAATTATGTCGTTGAAAAAAAAGAATGCGTTAGCTACGTACAAAAGCATATGCTAAAAAACACAACAAAGGCATCGATGAAAAAAGAACAGGGAAATTGACAGATGCTATTATAAATGAATTAAGTACGTACTACGGCTTGGCAATACGAAGAAATCCAGAGTCAGTAGAAGAAAACTTTAAACGGGTTTTTCTCGAAACGACATTTTTCAAATCGGGCGTGTATTTTTCTCACAAACTACTGGGCTGATCGACTACTAATTTTTTACACAGATAGCGTACATGTTCGGCTATCGTACGAACCTCTAACTTTTATATCTGTTTACCACACGTACATTTTTTTAATTACTTATCATTTTGTTTAACAATTGATGGAAGAGGAAGCCGATAAGTATCGTTGTCTACGAGGCGTGTCAGAAAATTGGTATTTGCTTACGCCAACGAAAGGGGTCGTTTATGGGTTAATAGATAATTAATGCCACAAAAAGCTTTCGTAAAAAACAGCAGCTGCAGCAATTACTATGTGTTGTTTCGCACAGCTGTCAATCTGTTTTGAATGTTCACTCTTATTTGTGATCCCTCATAGAATTAGTGAATATTGTTATATATTTATTTATAAGTTTATAACTCACTTTTTCATAGTCGTGTATACTTAATTTATAACAAACACCTTTATAATTCTGATACATAGACACATACATAATGATAAGCCTTTCTATCATACGGTGTAAGACTTGGGGTGCATAGGTAGCCACCCCTCATTTGGTTGGTGTTATTGATACCACTTGTTTTAGTCTTCTCTGTATTGCCCTTTTTATCTTACTAAATTCAACTCTACATGTATCTGCTGAAGTGCTTTTCTTATATCTTCTATTTATATCTTATTTGATTTTCTTACCGTATTCTTAAAATGTCTACTTCTGTAGAAAATTTAGCCACGTTTTACTTTTCTTACAATACTTCTTTCATTGTCATTATTATTAACTGCTCTAGAAATAGATAGCAAAAATATTTAAACTAAAAATAGACAAATATAAACACACAAAAAACAGAAAATATATTACATTACAAATGCACAAGATAAAAGAAAACACTTTAATAGAAAGAATAAATTAGAAATCAGTTAAAATAAAAAAGTAAATATAGAAAAATATATAATATATATAATCAAAGAATTACGACGAAAATAAATATGGAAAAGGAAAGGTAAAGAAACCGATGAAAGAAGGTAAATCAAAAACCTGGAGTGATTTCGGAGAAAAAATCAAAACGACCTATAAAGAATACTAGAGACCGTTCTTTGCAACAATAAAAAAAGATAAGGAATAATAATAGTACATTAAGAAGCAATAAAGAAAATAAATTGTAATCGTCAAAAAAAGACAATAGAAAGGTGAAAAAGAGAATTTAAAAATTTATTGGAAAAACAGACCAAAAAACCGAAAATACTAAAAAAGGAACCCCCTAGAAGCCTAGCGAGTGCAAACAATCAACTACAAGCAGATGGTATAACTGCAGATGGAACTTAAAAAGTAATAATGAAAATTAAGTCGCAAAAGGTGCTGGGATAGATATGTTCATATAACGGCCAATAACGTCAACGAAGAAAATGAGGAGATAAGATAAGATAATAAATAAAACATTGAATACAGAAGAAGAAGAATACATGTCTTCTTTAATCTTCTTACTCTATATTTGTCGCTCTAATCTTGCTTTAAATGTATATTTCCGTATATACACATCCCAGTTTTTATAACTTCTACTTTAGTTTTGTATTTTCAATGTTAATTTCCATATCTGTTTTTTAACTTTCCTATTGTGTATATTGTCTTCTTTCTGGTTATGAAAAGGTGGCAATGTCGTCCGTGTCTGGTAATTTAGACATTCGCATTATTTTTATTTTCTACCTTCCTATACCATATTTGTGTTTGAATTCTCGTTTCTTGTCCTTACCACAATTGTTGTTTTGTTTTTATTTATCTCTACCTGTTTTGTTTACGTCTGTTTATTGATGCTTTCCATATATCTGCTTTTCTGACTCTACTGTAAACTTTTTTCAGGTCTATATAGCTTAAATGAACTCGTTTTCCCCTTATTATTTTTTGCTCAATATAAATATAATATTTCTAAAATCATGTAAACTGTTTTCTGTTGTTTTCCAGTTTTGCTTTGAATCCGAATTCTTAACCATACCTTGCCTAATATGCTTACTAAGGTTGTGTCCCTCCTTTTAATTCTTCTTCGTCTTTCGGCAAATCCTTAAAGGGCTACTTTTATCTTTCCATTATGTGTTTTCTTTTTGTAAGTAGTTTTCGTTGTTTGCCTCTGATATTCTTGAGGCACTAGTCCCTTTCGTTCTTTGTTGTTTTAGTGCGCTATCAAATAGCACACTCTGACTTTTTTATTTTTATCTATGAGTTTTTTTTTAGTTAATAATCCTTTTCTACGTTTTTCTCTTTAAATCTGTGGTTTCCAATGTTTCGTCTTATCATTTATCTTCTTTTTTATTTGACACTCTCTCTTCTTACTTTTATATTCATCCTTATCAAATAGTAACCACTACCAATTTCTGTTAATTTTTTAACTCTTGCGCCTTTTCTTAGCTTCATATCTTCTCTACCTACTAGAACATAATGCTTGATGTCTGCATTGTACTTCTCATATGTGTTTACAAATTTCTTCTTGTGAAAATTTCAAACGTGTTATGATTTTCTGCACATAACTAAATTATTCTGTTCCTATCGTATATTTCTTTAAGTTTTCTTTCGCCTACTGTTGCCTCTACTTTTACAACTACCCTTTGATAACCTTACCGATAGAAATTTTTCTATTACCCTACTTTGTATTTTCCCAGTTATATTATCAGTCCTACCCCTTTGTTTCTTCTTTCTGTTTGTTTGATCCCCGATCAGAGTAATTTTTTAGTTCTTCTATTATTCTCGTTATTACTGACATTTCTGTTTTACTTGTGCTATACATAAATATTCTAACTGCCACTTTTCTCTTTTATTATTTATATTTCTTTTTCTGTTACGCTCGTCATATCCTAAGTACAAATTTTTAGTATAATTTTCTTATTTCTCAAGTTTTGCTTGTGTGTTTGTCTTTTTATCTTTACTGTGTTCCTTTTTTCAAGTTTTATCTGATTTTCATTTATTTTGCAGTGTCGTCCATATTTGTCGCTTTATTTATTTGCCTTTCTTGGTGTATTAATTTTTTGTTTGCCGTATAACTCCTTCCTTTTCGCCTCAAGTATTCTCCTCCGAGTATTATTTCTTAAATATCACTTTCTCTTTCTTTTCCTTCCTTGCTCAGCGATTTTTTAAAAAATTCCATCTGTACGCTCCCTCCTTTATGACATTTTTAATATAAATTATTGTTTTTAATTTATTTTTATTACTCATTACTTATTATTTTTTGTTCAATTTTTAATTTTCAATGTATTTATTAATATCTTAGTGTTATTATCGCGTTTATTCTATTTACCAACTGCTTTTTCTCACTGGTCCATTCTTTTTCTATTTCTTCTTTTTGCAATGTTCTTCTTTATTTTTTCCATCATATTATTGTAACGTTTCTTTCTTTTTGTAGTGATGAATAACATGCGTAAATTTATTTAGCTACTTACTTATTTTAGACAATCAAATGTATTTTCGCTCCCGGTACTTCACTTTCCTGACTGCCTCGCTGCGTGGCCTACGAAATCCTCCATAAACGTTTAGAATGTCTAAATTCTTCGAGTCATCGCACATGCACAAGCAGTGTGTCTTAAAAGGCATTATATCCGCCGCTCGACCATGACAGCCGAATTCAGCAAAATCCCCGTTCTTACGGGGAGCGTTCAAAAATTATTTATTATTTTTAGGTTTCCCTTTCCTCGCCTTTATTTCCTATCGTTATTAATAGATTAAGAGAAAATCTAGTCATTTCTCCACTTCTTAGAAATGGTTTCCTTTACTACTGTTAGATTCCTGTTTCTTTTAACTCCAAAGCTCATTTGATTATCCGAGTTGTTTACTGTTTGACTTCTGGTATTACAGTGCACATTATTGTTTGACTCAATTTTACGTGTTAAAACTATTAACTAACGTTAACATTATAATTCTGCATTATGTGATTCTAGAAAAAGAAAAATGCAAATAAAATTTTAGAATCAATTAAATCAATTGTTAGTTTTAGAAAATACAATCCTACAACAATAAAATAAAAGCTCAATAATAACCAAAATTTTATATATGGTTATTTATTTATACTATAATATTAAAATGTTTTATATGTAAATCACTTCTAAACCATAAATGTTAAGATTGCATTGCAAGTTTGCTGGCAGCTTATAATCACTTGCAGAGTTCTATTAATAACCTAATTATTTTTTATTTTTTTTTACAAATCACAAATATGGAGCTATTCCTTTACTTCTTAGAAATAAAATATCTCTTTATCTCTACATCTCTCTCACTTTCGCCTACCTAAGTCAACTTTCGCATTTCTGCGAGTATCTGTTTTCCAATTTTGGAATTTCGCTATGACCACTTTTTCCTCTAAAATACATAAAGAGCATTTGCAACAGCAACATTTGTCAAGCTAGCACAAAGACAGTCAGATTTAGACAAATAAAATATCTTAAATGAGAAATTGTTTGTATTACAATTTAAATTTGCTCACGCTTAACCTTTTCCCTTTTTCGAAAACTACTATGGGTACCCTAAACGTACTGAAAACATAATTTAATTATTATTAGCTCACAAAAAACAAATCCCTGTTATGTTATTACTATTACTTCACAAAAATGCTTAATATTAGTTTTCTAAATAAATCGCACTGCAAACAATAATCATAAAAGTTACTATTGTTAAAAAGATCAAGGGCATTTCATTAGTATTATCTTTACTAAAGCACTTTTAAAGTTTTTAATTTTTTTTAACTAAAAAATATATATTTACTACAATACCACATCAAGTAAATATCACTTCAAAAAAAAACTTATTCCTTTGCCTTTGGTGTATCAACTGCATAATTGTTCTAATTTAAAATAAACTAATATTCTTCTTTATCTGCATCTCTGTTATTGTCCTGTTACCACTTCTCTGCTGTATGTCTTTTGATTTTAACGTATATTACATATAATATCCGCTTTGATTTTAACAAAATTTGCTATGGTATTTTTTAAATTTTTTCTACATATAAAAATTGATTCTACTATTAATTTACGTAGTATAATGTATTATATTAATTAATTTTCACAATGTACAGAACAGGAATTGTATCAAAAGTCACATCATTACAAGATTCTAAAAAATAGAAGAACTAAGAAATGTTAAAACTATAAAACAGTAAGCCTAATATCGAATATATTAAACATATTTGGCACAATTGTTTATAGAAAAATATAAAAATAAAAATATCAACTTATTTAGAAAACACTCAGGCACTTGGAAGACAGTAGTACACTACGCTTACAAATAGGAAATGACTATAAGAAGAAAAAGAAACTTAGAAAGTATATTATAGATAGGAAAAAGGCTTTTAAAAATTCCAAATGGTCGAAATTACTTAATTTTAATAAGAATTAAAGTCAGAGATAAAGACAAAAATAATAAGTGCTTTCCACAAGAAACAAATGGCAATAATCTACAATACCAAGAAAGGAAAATAGATGTATTGAGATATAAAAAAAATGTGGAAGTGTTAACCGAAAACGAACATGTGCTTATAAAACCTGAGAAAGACCTGGAAGACTACGACATAAATAAATAAAAAGTTATGAAATGCGGTAAAACAGAACAATAACATGTAATAATTTTAAAAATCACAACTTTAAAAAGTTAAAGGTTGAAGCATAACAACGAAAGACAAAAAAATCAACACAGCTATAATAGAAAAAATTAGAAGACAAAGGCAACGTTTAACAAGAGAAAACATTTACTGATATCTAATACGATATTACTAACAGAAAACGCTTTTAAAGCTATTTGTATGGCACATGACGTTGTACAGATACGAAACACTGCTAGTATCCCAAACCGATAAGAAACAATTAAAAGCTTTTAAAATAGTAGTGCTTCCGATAAATGCCAAAGGTCAGATAGGTGAACCAAGTTGTCAAAAAAACCCTCAGAAAGAATATAATGAAAAAGAGAGACATTACTAATAGTTATAAAAGTTATATAAAAATCCACGAGAAAGGATAAGATTACAATACCTGCATCAGATAACGAGATATATGAATTGCCTGTCATATATAAGTCTGAGAAAATTTGCGTGGCATAAACGAAATTGAAAGGCAGCCCTGCAGCGAACTAATCGAAAAGATCGAAGACTTAAGAGATACACTACGTTTTCAGAGCGTCGTAATGTAGTCACTTTAAATAACATCTGGCGGATTTACCACTGTCATTTTAAAACAAGAACGTTGTAATACCGTAAAGGGAACTTTCTACAGCGGTGCGAAATCGTAACGGTCACTTCGGGTTGCCGTTAACGGATTTGGCTGAAAATCAATCCCATGAAAGGTACTGATCTATCATGTGTGTACGCCAAGTTTGAGGTGAATCCGTTGAATAGAACAGAAGTTATCTTGTCTCCAGACACACAGGCAGACAGTAGGATGATAATCTCATTAACTTTCTACATTAAGCTCCGCTGTAGAAAGTTAATAAACGTTTGTTTGTGTTCGAGCATGACATCTATGGTAAGCTCTAATTTCGAGATAAAGAGATTATTTTCGTTTCAATATTTTGACGGAATTAATGATCCATCAGAAACGCTGATTGTGCGGATTACCAGTACGATTCAGTTTTAAATGCACACATCCAACTTCTACAATAGTGATGCCGAAAAAAACTTTACAGCAATCATGAGCAAATTTCTTAAGAGTTCTTTGGCCATTTTCTCACTTCACGTTCTTGTACATCGGGAAATGTTTGAGGGGTCCTCAGACAAAAATAGTTTAATCGTTCTATTTGAAATTCAATTTTTATCCGGGGTATGATATCTTTATTTCTTCATTAAATACTAAAATTAGTCTCCCTTTGTAAAAATTACAGCTAAGTAAAACCCTGACAAATTTGAATTCATTACGCCAGCTGAACGCAGTCCCCTAAAAGGGGCGCTTGTGCACGAAACGCACCTACTCGTTTATCTATTATTACTGCATAAATTTTACTAAACATAAAAGTTATAAATCATACTACACAAAATTTTATTAAATATTTTATATTCTTTGTTTCCGTAGCTAGTGAAATTATAACATATTATGTTTGTAGTAGAAATTTTACATTAGTAAATTTTAAAACAGAATAGCAAAAATGTTTTTAATACATCGCATTGGCCACACATTGATGACAGCAATACAGCTCCTATATTTGCTATAAAATATAAATCACTGAACACCCAATCCCACAAAAGGCGTTTCCATATCAATAAACCGAATCATTATCCCACATTAAACGTTCGTTGGAAGTGCACGTTTTACAGCTATATAAATATTTGATGTGCACTTCGCTAAGCTGCCAAATTCATCACATATTTGGTAGTCAAATAAATAAAACTATGTATTTATAGCTCCACTAAGTAATAATAACTTCACAGCTTTTTTAACCGAAACTATATCACAACAGGGAGAAGTGATTTTCCTTATGTATTCGCAGCAGACATTCTAAAATTCATATATCCGTAACAAAATTGTACTTTGTCCCTATGGAATTATTAACCATATATACTTTAAATAAACACTTAGTAACTACAAATTTATACTTTAATACTTTAGCTTAAGTTAAATAAACCACGCAAATTAAAATTTTATTTTATACTAATAGGAGACAGTATTAAAAATATTGCGGATTCGAAGAGAAAATAAATGATAGAACAGAAATAACAAGGAAAAGCATTCTAACACAATCAAGAACTCGTTTTTCAGGTAAAGTAGAAATACCATAATAAATAAAGATGAAGATATTCAAGAGTGATCACCCTAGTTACAATATATGGTTGTGAAAGTATAAAAAAAAAGAAACACTATCATCAGTAATAATCTGGAAATAAAAACAAATACTAAGCACGATAGAAGAAATACACGTAAGATGGCTAAAATAGTTAAGAAGGATAGATAAAGGTAAGACCATAATAAGAATAGATGAAACATGAATGTACAAGTACCTAAAGTGAAGAACTTAGAAACTCAGCTATACCATAGAATAGATAGCGGTGTGGAGAAAGGTTCCAAGGCTATAACTGACCCCCTGATATTACACTCGCAAGTGTAGAAAGGTCATGGGAATAAATTGATCTGGTTTCGATAAGTCATTTATCAAAACATATTATTTTTACTACTTTAAAATGTTAGAATGTTGTAGCTTTTAATCACTATCGTTGATAACTGAAACACACATTTTCTTTCCAAATTCCAACAGAAGGTTATACATGGAAAACTACAGATAATTAATTTTGCGATTTATATATTAAATTCTTATTACATATATAATTATTATCTTATTACATTATTCCATTTCTAATATATTCTCTATATTACAAGTGCAAATAGTATAAAGATAAAAAGCCAATATGTAATTTTTTCTAAACTTTTCAGATATTAGATGATATCATTTTGCTAAATAATCATTCTATAAATTGACAAACAAACTAAAATTTAAAACTCTACACTTTTTATGCACTTCCTAATTTGCAATAAATTGTTATCATTTAGTACCAGAATAACCAACACGATAGACGAAAAATATAGTTGCAAATGCTACAAAATATTCGCTTGGTGAAACTCAGTAGAAATGACAAAAGTTATAAAATTGTATTGAGCATTTTTATCTCTATACCTTAATCTATTGCATAGAAAACTCTAGCAATTAAGAATAAATAGTAAAATAATAAACGAAAGTGATCAAACGTTAATATTTAATATATACTTAATGTCATGTGAGGAAAAAACAGTATCTGCAGTATTTCTTTAAAGAAACAGTATATTGATGATAATATGCGTAAAATTGTAAATTATTGAAATAGAAAAATAAGTATTTCGTAATCACAGGTGACTAATATACAGTAGTTTTATTATTTATTGAAATCCCAATTTATTTACAATCTGCACAAGTTGCATTTAGTAAATTTTGTGATAGATTATTTGGACATGTAGAAGCACACCCAGTAGGATGCTTCTGTAACAATTGTCATCTAGATGAGTTTTGAGTTTTTGGGTATAAAAGTAAACTTATAAACTAGATCTTAAAACTAAAATAAAATTAACGCAAGACTTTATATTGATTAAGTAGGGAATCTAGTGGGCAAGTCATTTGGTATATATTTTTGGAGTCTTCGATTGCAATTTTGGGGAACTATAAGATCCATTACTAATATGTTGGGGTGGGCACTAAGACGGTTACTGTATTTAGCACTGAAACGGCTGACTTCTTCTTTCACTGAAGGCATATGACGATCGTTACGGATAGCCGTGTTTGACACGAACTAGGGCACGTTCACAATCATGCGCAGCACTTTAGATCGGAAGCGTTCTAGGATTTCTAAGTTAGAGTTGGCAGATGTTCCCCAGAGTTGAATCCCGTAGCTCCATACGGGTTTGAGAATTACCATGTATAAAAGGAGTTTATTGCTTAACGATAACTTCGACTTATGTCCCAGTAGCCAGTGCATCTTGGTTAAAATTAATCCCAGCTGCTTGCGCTTACTGAAGGTATGCTTGCGCCATGTTAGCCTTCTGTCAAGATGTAACCCAAGGTACTTTACTTCTTCTTTTTGCAGTAAAGGATTGTTCTTTATCTGAACTGGGGGACATGTATCTCTACGCAGGGTAAAGGTTACTTGAGTTGACTTGGACTCGTTTATTTTAATTCTCCAGCTTGTTAACCATTTGTCAATTGCAGTTAAATAGGCTTGAAGTTTTTATGAGGCTGCGACTGGGTCTCTGTCAGTAGCCAGAACCGCGGTGTCATCCGCAAATGTGGCTGTTGTGATTTTTGGTATTGTCGGGAGGTCTGCTGTGTATAAGTGATAGAGCAGTGGTCCGAGAACACTGCCTTGGGGTACACCAGGGTTGATCGAAAAAAGATTTGTGGTTGCAGTTTCGTATTTAACCAGAAAATACCGATTAAGGAGATAGGATTGCAGGATTAGGAAGTAGTTTAGGGGGAGGAGTGTTCTTAGTTTGCGTAGGAGTTCCGTATGACACACTTTATCGAATGCCTGTGATATATCTAGGAACGCAGCAGAGCAGTAGTGCTTGCCTTCAAAGGCTTGATTGATTGTTTGAATTACCCGATGGATTTGTTCAGTTGTTGAGTGCAACTTTCGGAAACCAAACTGGTGGGATGGTAGTAGCTCTTTGTCATCAATAATTGGGATTTGTCTTTGTACTAAGAGCTTTTCGAAAACTTTAGCTACTATAGACAGAAGGCTTATCGGTTGATAGGACTTTGGGTCGTTGGGAGGGTTTATTAGGCTTTGCGATGAGTATAATCTTTGCCACTTTCCATTGGGATGGAAAATAACCATTCTGAAGGACTGCATTATATAACTGAGTTAAGTACTGTGTACCGATGGCAGGTAGTTCTTTGAGTATTTTATCATTTATTAAATCACACCCCGGAGCCTTTTTAAGGTTGAGTGTGCTAATGATTTCATGAACTTCAGCAGTTTTGAATTTTTTAATAGGCGATTCAAGTTGGTACCATTGAAACAGTGTTTGAGTGAGGTTGTCTTCTTCTTGGGGGAGATTTTCTGAAGGATGTGGCTGGAACACAGATGTTAAGTGTACAGCAAATACGTTTGCCTTCTCCTTATCGCTTCTTGCCCAGCTGCCCTGGAGGTTACGGATGGGCGGAGAGAATCTTTTTAGTTGTTTTAGTTTTTTTGTTGTCTTCCACAGGGAATAATCTGTCGCTTCCGTGGGTGATAAGTCTTTAAGGAATGTTTCGATGCAATCGCTTTTGTTTTTATTAAGGAGATCTTGTAGCTCTCGAGTTGCTCTGTTGAGTAGTAGTTTGCTTTCAGGTGTACGCAGCTTTTGCCAGTTTCTTCGAAGTCTTTTTATATCTAAAATATTTTGTTTAATAATTGAGGGGCAATCAGAAATTGTGACTGTATCGGGTATAATTGGCGTGGCCTTCCAACATGCCCGCTGAATGACATCATTAAATAATGTGACTGCAGTCTTTATGTTTTCGGGAGATTTCAGTGGAATATTTAAGGTTAGTTCAACATTTACGACGTACCGAAAGGTGTTCCAATTTGTACGGTTATTGCTTAATTTAGGGGTTGTTTCTTTTTTGAGGGGCTTAGTGGTAAGGGTGATCAGGATTGGGGAATGGTCAGAGGAAAGTTCGAAGCAGGATTTTATATTGGCATGACTTTGATGAATAACACGCAGAGTTAAATTTAAAATTTAGAAATATGTGTGGCAATAAATAAAGCTCGATTTCGCGGGTTATCGCGCGACCAACACTTGCACTTTTAACTGCAAGATACGTCTTTCCTATTCGAAGGTAAAATAGGAACTATATACAGGTGTTGGAAGGAAACAAAGAAAATAAAATAATGGAACATTGCGCAATGACAAAAAGGGGATTACAAAGAAAATCGTTAACTAAGTTTAACCAAAAATATAAACTAATAGTCCTTAAGTGTTAGTTAAAAACCGGAAAACTCAAAAAATCTTAAACTAACATGCTAACAACCACAGCTTATATTCACAGCTTATAATCACCATGATCGGAAAATCTCGAGACCGGTTTGACCGGAAGTGGCCGCAAATTTTTATTTATGTATAGAAACCCCGAACATCTGTAGAACCTTAGTTCCACGTCCGTACTTGTTAAGTGGCGAAGCGAAGCGGAGTCACTTACTAACTTCATGTTGTCCGTCTGTCTGTCCATCCGTCCGTTCGTCCGTCCGTCCGTCCGAGCAAAAACTCGAGAACGGCTGGGAATTTCCAAATTCTGTTTTCACCAATCGACAGGTTACCAAAAAGGCTTGTTTGCTAGTAATTTTAAAACTGATTGGTCAAAGATCAGTGTTAGTTTGGGAGACTGTTTCGCCACTTCGGTATGCGTTGCAAGCTTTGCAGGTTTATTTTATATGTGCTTTCGTCCTGCAATACATCTTTTGAACTGTCTGTTTCCACTTTTCGGATGAAATATTATCCTAGTCTAATTATACATCTTTATAAGTCTATTAGAAAACAGATTTGTAATACAAATTAATATGTGGTCCATATGGATAATGCAGCTCAGCACAAACTACTGTCAATTTGTTAGTTTCTGGCAAAATACAAATCTCGCAGATTGCTTACTCACCTGATTTAGGATCAGTAGGTTTTTATATTGCAGATTAAAAAGAACGTCAAAAAGCTTTTAAACTTAAGCTTAAAAACCTTTAAATCTTTAAGTTAATAAAAAAGTTTATTTTTTAGAGAAATTTTAAAAAATAAAGAAAGGTTAGTATTTAGAAAGAAAAAAGAGAAATTTTATATTTGATAGGTATGAGGATTTACACGAGCAAACTATATATTTATAAAACATAAGTTTATTCAAACTAATCTTCTTCTATTGTACATTTAAACAAAAAGTAAACAAAGATAGCTGATATGAAATGTGACGTGGCTGAGCAATAAACGTACGTTTGGTTGCCTATATTTAGGATCCTTTTGCATATCTTACTTTCGTAAGGTTACTGCATCGACTCTTCCTACTGTTATCCTACTGTTCCACGTAACCATATTGCAAAAATTTGAGTGAAAAATTGTCAGCCTAGGACGCCAAAATACCTTTTTGCGGGCAACCCTTCATATCTATACATGTGAACGGAAAGTAAACAAAGAAATATGACGTGGACTGAACACTTAATTTACACGAGGAGGTCCGTGCGTTTGTGCACGTACGTCGGGAGCGTTCTCGCTCCGCGGTGTATATGTAGACGGGTGGCCGCTGCTTTTGATCGTTGTCTATTAGATAAAAACGCCTATTAAATATTTGAGGAACTCAGCTGGACACACATTTTTTTGGTTTGGGCGGCCTACGAATGGGAAACGCACACGCGATAATTAATAACGCAAAAAGCGCATCTGCCACGGCCATTTGGTTTATTTCCGCCGAGCGGAGTTTCGATTGTAAATAAAATTGTTCTACGTTACAGGAAAAAGCCAATCCAGTTAAAAATTTATACTTTCCCACCTTACGAAAATTTGAGAAATTGTGTCAGACGCAAAAAAAACTTTTTTTATATATAAATAAAAACTATGACAAGATAACAATAAAAAAGTAAAATTCTGCAAAGCACTAAAGTAGCTGAATAGTAAAAAACAATTTAGACATAAGAAAAATTTTCATATGTAAAAAATCTATGACCTAACAAGCAATTAGTAATTTTTACTTTTAATATTAACTCTTTTCAATAGTTCTGGTAACAATTATTCGAAAATGACTGTAATAGGTGTTGTAATATCTTCTTTTTGAAGATCAAGATACCAATTTTTTGGTTTTACAATATCAGGTGGTCTTGCTGTAATGATATGAACATTAGATTAAACCAACACGCTATTATCGAGTTTCCAACGACTGGAAATTATGTATCCATTAACATTCATTGACGAATGAACCCTGTCTGTAGCCAGGCCAATGTGAATATCAATATTGTTAGACAGTGTGGAAGAAGTGTAAAAGAAAAAATCCAGTTAGAAATATATCTTTATTACAATTTTTTGTTTTAAGATTTTTTAGAATTATATTTATGGCTCTACGGTTTAATATTTAATATAGTTTTTTTCAAATACTTTTAAATGCCCCAAGAGTTTTGCTGATCTAAAGAAAATTTTATATTAGATTTTTCTGGTTTAAGAATCAATCTAATCGTGGAAACTTTTCATTACTCAGAGAAATATCGTAGCACAGCATTGGATAAGTAGGTGACATGTAAATTGTCTCTAGAAATTCTCTGAGAATTATTCCTGTGGTAAAATAATAGCCTAGTGCTTAATCTATCATAATTGTGGTCTTAGTAAAAAAAATAGAAATGCTTGATTGATTTGAAAGGGTACTTTGAGATGTTAATGATTTTTATTTCATTTTACTTCAACTTATTGTAAGTAATAGCTTTGTCGTGATTACTTCTAGCTCATGTTTTACTGAATCGATTAGGACATATATCCCAACTGTGGTTGTTTTAAACTTCTAGAAACTCGCAAAAGCAAATGTTTAATGGATTTTGTTACTAACAATTGTTTTAGTTATTTTTGTATCAATCGATTCTTTATATTAAAAAAAACAACTGTTAATTGATTTAACATTCTTTTGTGTTTAGGATGTTTATTTATTTATCACATTCTGTTTTGTTTGTACTTTTTGATATTTCCCTTAGTTTTGAAAGGGCAAATTAGGTACACATCTTTTAGTCTTTTCCTTGGTGCTAACTTTCAGGCTGCTTCTTAAATTATTTAATTGGGTTATTCACTGCTAACACTAATTCTTTATTGGCCTTCAAGTGTTAATGTTTTTCAGATTACTTTTTGTAGAGATTATAATTTATTCCTGATATTAAAGGGGTTCTCTTTTAGTGTCACTTACGTACGTCCGTCACTATTATTGATGAGTGGCCAAACATAAAATCTAGACAAGCTTCAATTCTGAAGAGATTGAATAGATGTCTTTGATACAAAATTTTTTAGCAATTGTTTCTAGTTGTTCACTTGTGGACAAGTTAGTTTTAAGAATTAGTACCAATAACTGTTATCAATTCTTTGTCATATGTAGGAGTCAGTTTCAGTCCTCATTGGTCATGTTTAGCGTTAAAACCTCCGTCCTAAATAAATCTGGTTTCTAGTGTTTGAAAATAAGCTTCGAATTGCTTTTGTTTAATGTTATGTCTTAGAGAACTGATACGTTTAGTGGTCTTTGTTAATCCTTGACTGTAATGGTGGAAGAATAAATATGTAACCTGTATTTGGAAAATTCCTAGTATTTTAGTTTAGGTTTGATCATAATCGCAGATCCAGGATATACGATTACATTTGGATGTTGTGCAGTGTAAACGATATAGCTAGGTATTTTTAAATGGCTTATGTTCCTATAGAGACATTCCGACATTTCGACAAGAACAGGTAATGGTATTTTTGTGATTTACAATAGATATTTGCGAAGTTTATAACCATAAGCTCATTCTTTTTAAGCCCATTTTTTGGTTCAGTTAAGTCGTTTATTTGGAGCAGATTTTAATTTTAATAGTAAATTTTTAATGGTTTTAAGTGAACTTTTATTGATATTTTTATTCCATAGTTAATTCTTGCTATTGTTACTAGAAAATAAAAAAGTGACTTCTCGGTTTTGACGCCCGATATACTGGATTCGAATATGTCTTAGCTACACTTATACTACAACGTGATTCTTCATCACATACCATTATCTACCTTGAGATGATTAAGTAATGCGCCTCTACCGATAATCTGAATTAGTTTGACAGGACGAGCTTGTATTTTGTGCTTGTAGCATACTATCTATTGGAAAATTTGGGTATAAATTGCTAAATAATAATTGTGGTACATAGTAATAATTTTGTTGTCTATATTGCATTTAATAATTATGATCTGTTTACACAAGGACAGTCTATACTACCTTGATGTTTTCACCATTTACTTAAAAACAAATAAATAATTAAGTGCAGCTGAACGATTCGTTTAAATATATTATATAAATTCAATTTGTAAATAATACAAAGTTTGTCTCCACACAGGAAAACCTAACGATAACCTAATAAAAACAGTTTACGGTCTTGCAGTCAATAAAAGCGGCTTTATAATGCGCATGTATAAATAGACAACTTTACTGGTCGGGTTAGGTGGAAATTAGACGTCAGAGAGTAAGCATTTCGCATTTTTATTAATTGAGTGAGTAGACAACACATTTCTATTAACTTTTTTGGGCAACTAGAGCATCTGCTCGCAACTATTATCCAAATGACCCAGAAAGCGTTTGAAAATAAGAAAATAAGTGAAGATAAATAAAGACAAAATACAAATGGTTAAATTACTAGAAATCTGTTGAAATAATTATCTGTTCTACGTTTACTAAACAACCGTAACACTAATAAATATTAAATATTTATTAAATATGACCAAAAAAGATAAGCAACCCGAAAACTAAAATGTAAAATGTCCCTACTAGATCAGCAAAACATTGTGTTTTACTTGATAATAACCAGTTTCAGATTGCTATCATTATTTTCTCAAAAGGTCAGAATCTGAAATTGAAGCAAATCTAAGAGCAAAATCTTAGGGGTAATACTAATGGTAAGGCGTTAACCCCTCGCGTGAGAGCATAGGCAGCAAATTAAAAGGATAAAGCTCTTATATGTTTGCTCTCTTTGCCCGATCGTCCCGATCACTGCGTCTTAGATGACGCCATTCGAGTGAACACAGATACTCAATTTTTATTGACTGAGTAGGCCACCAGCCAGGCATCAGAGAGCCCCGAGAAAAAACAGATTCGTCCGCACTGCAGCCCGCGCCTTAACCACTGGACGCTGGCCAAAAGCTTAGTTGTGCCACTAAATGTGTGCGAAATTCCAAGGTGGGTACGTTAAATGAAATTGCACTATTCTTGCTAATTATATAGATCTTTATGTTATTGTAATTATATTTTTTTATTATGTCGCTCAATTTTGAGATGAATTATGTACATACAATTTAAGTACGACGTGTAAAACTTGACCTCCTTTACGGAAACAACAATGAACTGAATTCTTTTAAATGGTATATATTTAAAACATGTTCAAAATTGTTACAAACAAGTTAGGCAAAATTTTTACCTGTACTTAAGATAAACGCAAAGGAAGTATTCAAAATTTAGGTGGTGATATAAGTTGTATCTTTCAAGAAATAACATAGACTTTTTTAATTTTGTACCACTTTTTAGATACATACTAAATTTATTTATTGTATTTTTAATTATCATTTCTATACAATTATTATATCATTACAATAAAACATTAACAAACAAAAGTAAAAAAACAAAATAAAAAATTTAGTCTAATTTTTCGGAAACAGTTTATCAATAATAAAGGCTAACTGTGTCATGTTAATTAGTCTTGAAACTTGTAAGCCGTAATATAAGTCAACGTACGTACGTAATACGTACATGTAAGTATTTTTAACTGCTGCTGAAACGAGGAAGCATTGGAAGGCGACATTTGGTTGGTTGAAGCTGCGAACTCCTTATGCGAGCAATGAAAATAGCACAGGTGGTCAAACGGAATTATGCGAGTCTTTGGCCCCATCGATAGTTAGCTGCAATGTGAGCTGCTCGAGCCCTTTGGAGTGGTTGGTCACTTAAGAAAGAAAATGGTCTAGATGTTCCATGTGGTCCAACCACCCGTCGAAGCTATGGGCTAAGCCTTTAGTTTCGGCGGCAGTTGGTCTCACGTGGGCGACGGACCGTTTGGATTAGTTTTAACGGCTTCTAGGCATATCGAGGCAATTTTGGCAATTTTGATGGGAACAGGGGCACGCTTAACTTCGACGCAGCAGCGTGCACGCCAACTGAGAACCCGCATCCGCGTTTGCACACCTGCTAAGTAATAAAGTATCACAAACTCACTTAAAAACTTCCTCTGTGTTCGACTTCATCCTTACAATATTGACATTGAGGTTTATTTGTTTAAGTCAATGGTTTATAAAATTTCAAAATCGAAACCTACAGATGATAAAAAATGTGATATTCCCAAATGTATTCCTAGAAAGCCATGCTCACCAAAAAATAGGGAACTAACAGCATTAAAATAAATCGTAAAATTTTAAACATAGCAAATCAATTTGTCTATTGTTTGTAATGCACCTGAAAAACTTCCAATGGATATAAACCATAATATTTTTAATAATTAAAACGATACTGAAAAGCACGCACTTGTATAAATATAATATTAATATTAATTAGATATACTTATCTAGATATAAATTACGCATACAGTGCAAAAATTACCCAAGAAAATTCAGCTATAAAGAAATAACCTATTAACTTATCTATCAATTATATAATAACCCAATCACAACTCGTATCGCTACGACGGTGATTGCATGATTTGCAGTTGTCTGCTATCATAATAAGTATAATTTTAAAATGCACATGTTTTACAGTTTTGTATAAAAATTTAAGTATTTCTTAAACTAATTTACTTGTAACTTTTTGCAAATAATATTACATGACAAATTATTGCTAATTCCAGAAAACAAAAATTTACAAAATTCTGAAAACTTAATATAAATCACTTTGCAGAAAAATTCTTCGATAGTTACTCTTTACAAGCGCCGCCGCTACAACCAAAGGGATCGCTATATGAATGATCCTCAACTCGCTAACATGCGCAATAAACAGCAAAATTGAATTACGTTCATCAAAAGTTATTAACTTGATTATCTACAGCAGATGCTCCAGCAGTGTTTAATCTGGTGCGGAACTTGTTATTGAAACTGCAGCAGTACTGAGCAGAGAAGACTCCACGCTGTCATTGTATGAGGCGGCTACATTTGCATAACAAATATTAAATATAAAAATTTTACGGTAACTCATGATATTATAAATAAATTTTAAGGATTTTAAAACATCAATTTTTAACTAACAAAAATTTCTAACTAACCTACTGTACTCAACTTAATCGATATACGCTATTGCGTGAAGTTACTTTATGTTTCTGTTTATAAATTACCTTTTAACTTAAATAGCTTTTGTGATATGAAAGTAATCCTAGTTATTATATATTTTATACTTTTTATACTCATATCACTTTACTTGGGTTTGCCGTTTTTTTAAGAACCCCCCTTTTAATCAACTTAATGAGTCACAGCTCCATTTGTTTCATTTCTATTTGGTCACACTGAATTACTATGTTTAAGCTTTTTTATCAGTTTTTTCTTTTTCTTTTATTTTCAAGTTTTTCTGAGGTCTCTGTACGTTTATTATTTATTGAATTTTTATTTTAATTTAATATGGTGTACTGAAACCTAATATCAAAACAGTATTTCAGAAACCACTGGATTACCTATAACAAATATTTTTTTCATAAACTATAAACACGTCATCCTTGCTATTACTAAGTGGCGAAGCGAAGCGGAGTCACTAACTTCATGTTGTCCGTCTGTCCGTCCATCCGTCCGTCCGGCAAAAACTCAAGAACGGCTGGCAATTTCCAAATTCTGTTTTCACCAATCGATAGGTGACTAAAAAGGCTTGCTTGCTAGTGATTTTGAAACTGATTCATAAAAGGTCTACTAGAGGGTTCTCAAATTTGGGAGACTGCTTCGCCACTTCGCTATGCGTTGCAAGCTTTGCAGGTTTATTTAACTTGGCATTATAATTAAACTGTCATATTCTAGATTACTTCAAAATAATTATTTCATTAAACTACATATGTTCACTCACTTGTATCTTTCCTATTTCTGTCCCGCTCTAAATGGTGGTAAAATAGATCATTCAAAGCTTTTAGCAGAAGGGTCCAGTTATCAAACCACTTTATTATTTTAAGATTTTTTAGTTATTTTCACGTTACAAACTTACTTAGTTGTATACAACATATATAGCTTCACCTTTTAAACATTTTGCCCGAAGTATGGTCAATTTGGCTATATCTTCCACAATTTTTTGCATACTACAACGTAATATTTGCTATATTGTCTGTACTTGTTCTTCGCCCTACAAGTTACAGTGATGTTAGTGTTTACTGATATTAAATATTCAGTACTTAAGAACCCTATTTCAACTGTTGTCTTATTTCATTCACTTTGCGAAGGTAAACCTTACTTCTTTCATTTCTTAAATAAGGTGAATGGGTATTTTCTGTATTTTCACATCAATAAACATTTTTTGCTTCTTAAGTGAAGCCTTTTTTTTAGAGGGAGGATTAGGAATTACGCCCGAGTCTGGATGGTCGAGCGACTCGGACTGCTGGATACAGACTCAATAGAGTTTGCTTACCTGCTAAAACCATGTACCTCCCTCTTCACCCATGTGTCCCACCCGGAATGCGTGTGCATTACTTCGATTGGGGGTGGTATCTTAATTTAGATTGTACCTGTTAAATTGCTGTCTATTCTTTCTTTTTCCTTCAAAATATCTTGGCACATTACGCTTACCCTCTCCCATATGGTCTCGTATTCCACCATAAAATTACAGATATTTTTAGGGATAATACTGGTTTTGATATCGTGTCGGAACACGTCCCATTGTTTACATTAAAATATGACGTGGAACACGTCTTCTCTTTCACCACAGTGTCTGCTCCATGCAAGTACGCTCTAAAATTTCCGTGGTCGCTTAACATTTGAGTTGTATAGTAGTTTAACTGGCCGAACCTCCTGATGAACCATGATTTGAATGTGTGGTATCAGTCTTCGAGTCCAGCTGCCTTCACTACCTGTTTCCTAACGCTGTTGCCACTTTGTGATCATAGACTGTGTATTTAGCTTCTTAGTTTCGTTGTTTGCACCATAATTATGTGTCCTAAGGATGGCTAGTAGGTCCATGGGCGGAGTTGCTGTTATGGCCTGTGATGCTAGTGACAAAACAGTCCTGTATGCACTACTCATCCTTATCAGAAGCGGTATTTACGCTTTTATTAATGCGTTTACGTTTTTACCTATCCTGAGGCCTTCAATCCATACTGACGCGGTGTATAGGACGATCGATGTAGCTACCGAGTTAAGAATTTTTCTAGTGCTCATCTTTAGGCCTTTGATACGTGACATTAATCTAGCTAGACTATTTACCGTCGTTTTAGCCTTTCCCACCGCCTTTTGTATGTGTCTAGTTCAGGACAGGTGTCTATCTAAGGTTACTCCCAGATACTTCGTTCCACCTTTGATTGGGATCTTCACTCTCATAAAACTAATAACTTTAGTTTTTAACGCCTTTCTACTGATTAGCTTAATCGCTTCGGTTTTTTCCCGCGCTAATTCTAACTCGTGGTTTGCCATCCAGTTTGCCACTTCTGTTATAACGATGATTGGTTTTTTCTATCAAATTATCTTCGTTTTTATCTGTTATTAAGACAACGAGGTCGTCTGCAAACGCGATTAACTTGCATTCCGGTGGTAGTGTTGTCTGTAATATAGAATTATATAGACAATTCCAGAGCACCGGGCCCAAGACAAAACCCTGGGAGACCCCACAAGATATTTGTAAATTTATATCTTTGTACTGGACCGACCTATTTTCTAAGTAATTTTTAATAATGTATGTGAGAGTCTAGGTTTCTAGGTTTTCTAGACTTTTTATTATATACCTCCATTCTGCAGAGTTAAAGACATTTTTAAAATCAAACTATCTTTGCCTCTAGGTGCCCTCTTTTTCATTCTGAGCATGTATAATCAGATCTTTTATTGCCTCAATGGTAGACCGCCCTTTGCAGAACCCATATTGACTGTCGGCTGGCTCTCCCTTGACCTCGAGTTCGTGGTTTAATCTTTGCTTTAGGATATGCTCAAAGATCTTTGACAACGTGCTTAGTAGGCATATTGGTCTGTAGCTAATGTCTGTTTTCTTACCAGGTTTCGGTATTAGTATAAGATTAGCTGTTTCTAGCGCGATCCCATCGGGTCCTGCAGCTTTTTTTATTCCTCAATGACTTTGCTGCATTATTTAATTCTGCTAAGGTAATTTCCCTATTATCTCCAGGACCTTAGTCATAATCCTACGCAATGATTCTTTTCGTTGGAGAAATGGTGTTTAGTATATTAACTATTCTGTCGGGATCAGTGGGAGTTAGTAATATTCTACCGAACTTTTTAGTTACTATTTTATATCCATCTCCCCAAACATTCCGGTTTTCTAGCATGGCAGGCTCTTAACCAGGCCTGGGAAACATTAACATAACAAAAAAATCCTTAAATCTTAAAAGGAAAAATTCCAACTGTTGAAGAGATAGGTACTTTTATTGTCATCCAGCAATTATTTTATTGGTGGCCTATCTACCTGGAAAACCCACAAAAGTGATGTCAGTATGTTCAAACCACGTAAAGTGAGAGCAATAATTTTCTCTCAAATCAGGAGATTGGTACAAATATGACTAGCAGGAAAAAAACTGCGATCATCGTACAAGTAGTTACTGTTTTGATAGAACCCAATACTACAGCAAATACCTTAGCATCTTCTATATTACGACAGAACAGTTACCTTATTAAATGTGACAGGCATTTAGTGACCAGAAGAATCAACTATCATCACTGTAAAATTGAAAATTTTATTTGTTTTGACCTTTGGATTTGCCAATTTTATAAATGTGATAATAAATAAATCCACGTTTTTATATTTCAACTCTCTTTATATTCTATCAGGCGCAGGTGGAGTTGGCCAAATTCTATTTTATCCTTTACAAGTTCATAAGGAACTGTAAGCAGAGTTACATCTCAACATTAAACATCGCCATTGATAAACAGCTCGTGTCATTCAGTGGTAAATGTCCGATCACTCAGTATATATCAAGCAAACTTTTTAGAGGTGTGATTTTAAATGGACATACGTAGTCTATGGAAAAGTGTGTTGACGCCAATCAAATAAGAAATTGTGTCGGAGCTTTCTGCAAACATCAAGCAAAGCGGCGAAAATATTGTAAAAGATAATTTTTTTCAAGCATCTCATTGCCAGAAAAACCTCTAAAGAAACGTTTTAGAATAGTTAGCACCATTCGATAAAATAAATAGAAGTGCATCCATATATTAAACTTGCAAAAACCGCAATCTCCATATCAGTACCTTTTTGGGCCCATAAAAATTTTAAATAATCGGCTATGTTGCTAAGGCTAGTAATAGTGTCGTTCTTATCAAAATAATGCACAAAGAAAGAAAAAAGCTAAAACATATTACAATTCAACGAAAACTGGGGACGGTATTATGGATATTTACAAGTCAATATCATTGTTGGCTTTTGGGGTTGTTTTGCAATGTGGTAATGTTAACTATCAACGCTTCTCTTGTATTTAAAAAGCCAAATCTTAACTTGAAAAACAATCGGATCCATAAATGAAATACTTTCCTGAAAGAACTTGTCAAGAAATGAATAATTCATCAGTCAATCACTAATCAATTACTAATGTGAGTCACGGAAAAGAATAACTGTGGAGTTTTCTGCACCTCTATTCTAAAAAAATTAAAAATAAAAGTGTTGATTCTATGCAAGTCACAAAAATAAGAAAAATGGTACTTACTGTTGTAAATGCAACAGGCTAATTGATCAAAGCATACTAAAAAACTATGCCGGAGTACTTGTAGCAGCATTCATGATGATAACTACTTAATTATTGCAGGTGCGATCAACACTATAAACAAAATCATGAGTTTTCTTCTTTTTAACTATGCAATATTTGCCATTTAGCTTTACAACAGTTTCAATCGTAGTACGGAATCCTTGAGCCTGACGGTTGGTGAGGTATGTCAAATAAACGGTCTATTCCAGCTGATTTGCTTTGCGCCTTTATAGAGTGTAGATTTCATGTTTGAGCATTGCATCACAATTAGTGATATGCGTTAAAATTTTACGGCAAACTTGAAAAATCTGCGATTGATACATTTGCCTACGAAGCCTACAAAAATTATGCTTTATCAAACAGAAGGAAGAGGAGGCGTCGAGGAGAAGCAACGCACAAGGCGCCTACCAACATCTTACGTTGAAGAATACGGTTAAACTGAAAACAGCGGATGAAGTGAAACTTCAAAACTGCGCATGAAATTATCACAACGAAATTGCAGATGCAAAAAGTTTGTCCTAAATTAGTTCCACAGGTAGGTATTTATCTCTGAAAGAGATTCTATTTCAAAACATCCAGACAAGCTGCACGTGGCAGAACCGCTGCCAACGGTGTGTTGACGCTAAAGGATTTCATTTTGAAGAATATTAAGCGTATCCAAAATATCTTCAATTAAACGAATTTCCTGAACTTTCGAAATGTTCCTTGTTTTAAATAAAAACCTTAATATTTGCTATACATTTTGTTCTCCCCTTTATAGTAATAATGCGTTTTGATATGTATCCGTTTACCTTCACAATTAAGTAGAAAAAATGTTTCAATCTATTTTAGGCATTTCTGAAAATTTAAAAATTGTTACTATTTTTAAAGCTGGAAAATTGTTTTTATAAATTGTTTCCATAAAATTAATAGTCCTTTATTAACAAAAATGCTAAATTTTGTATGTTTCTTTAAACGTTACTAAAATATTTGAAAATTTTGCCCTGAAATAAGCATAATTAAACTAGTCACTTGTGTTATCAGATCTGCTTCGTATCAAATTTATAAATTAAGAAAACCTTGTCTATTTCTACATAAGCAAATAGTTAAACAAAAGATAATTTCCAAAACTGTTTATTAATAAGGCTCATTTAATTTAATACCCAATTTCACAAAATGGTAAATTTTTCAATGGTGTTTCTAACGTTGTTAGGAAAAGATGTGTGCACATGTCTTTAAGCGTTGACTGTTATTGCATAGTTAGGTAATTACACAATTTTCCTAACGTGGGGCTACCTACAATGTCTCCATGTCTGTCCTTTCCTTTCTTATATAAATGCTTCCCTTAAAATTGTTTTAATAGCATTCTTTTTTATTCAAAGAAAGCAAAATGTATGAGCAGTGATAAATGAAACTAATTAAGTGTTGTACGGCAACTCCTAGCATTATTGAAGAAGAATTACGAACGAAATTCACCGATTATTGTTTAATACCTCCCAAATAGTTTCAACATGTCGGAAACGATCACTAGGATATCCTCATGATATTGTAAAGTTCAAAGACTTGTATAGATTCCGTCTGAATTTACAACAACCATTAAAATACATAGACTAGAGGTGGCTTTATCGTTACTGTTCCAACATAACAAAGAATTAAATAAAGCAAATAGTGGTTGTATAGCAAACAAGCACCTGCACAAATAAGTGTCTTTCAATATTTTATTTACTATGAAACTCAGCATTTCGTGTAAAATTACTTGGTATAAACTTTCTGACAGCATAATGACTAAGAATAAGAGACCATTTAAAAGCAAAGTAAATTATTATTTAAAACAACTCTTCATTTTGTATTCCAAATGCAATTATAGCTAGCGCACATAAAACTCGCTAATTATTGCTCATAAAATTACATAACTGCCTATGTTGCTAACCGTAATACGGATGCAAATCAAGTTTTATCGCAGTTTTCGCAATTAAGGTAGCAATAAAACATGGCTACTCTAAAATTGTAAGACATTGAGTAGTACATGAAGAAAATTCCATTTATTAATGTATAATTTTAAATTCTAAAAAACAGCTCTACCAAATTACAAATTAACAAATTATAATCGTATTTAGAAAACAAAAATTTTGAAACTATGTAATATGCGATAGGCAAGGTTAATCATGAGTCATTTCCTTAATAGAATCAATTTAATACTACTAGGAATGCAACTGTACTATTTGCGAAGTTCTACTTCGCCGCGATCATTATACTGTTACTGGTTGTCCCAAGCCAAGATAAAGGAGGAGAAGAAGGAGTAACTAACAACCTCGATAAAAAAACTAGGGTTTAGCTGACCCGCCTGATAGTACCCTGTAAGGGCTCCTACTCAGGGTTACAGGGAAAGAATACCAACGGATCTGAAGACGGAGGATGACAAATAAAGTCACAACAATGAAAAAGGCTGAGGAGCAGACTTCAATAGCGGCGTCTGTATGCATATTGAGCGGCCGCACACAGCGTCTGACTCCGGAGAAATGGCTGATTGAAAACTCGCCAAACCGTTCGGCAAACGTAGTGTTTTAATGCCGAAATACTATCCAAGAAACTCAACATGAAGAAGAATTTTAAAACTCAAATACACCAGGTGGGTAGGGTTAATAGCCCACAATCTCACACTGGTACTTCGGTCTGCCTCGAGGATTCTGGGGGAGGCAAATATTCAAAAATAAGAGAAAAAAGACTGGACCGTGTATGAAGATAAAGATTGGAAATATAAATGTAAGATAACTCTGTACAGAGGACAGATTAGCCCAATTATAAGAAGAACTAATACATATTAAGTGGGACATTGTTGGACTGAGCGAAGTGAAGAGAAGAGAAGAGGAAATGCTGTATTAAAAACAGAACACACATTATATTATAAGGAAGAAGAAGAAATTGTAATTTTGATAAACAGAAAATGAACCAAAAATATTTGCTCAGCTGTAGGAATATCATCAAGAGTTATATACATAACTATTAAGATAACTAATATCAACACGAATAACGAAACGTTCAGACAAATTCCAAACCCCAGAACAGGCAGGTTTTAAAGAGGGGTATAGCACCTTAGATCACATACACACCGTAAGACAAATTATTGAAAAAGCGCAGATATATAACAAACCCTTTGAAAAGGCGTTTGCCACGGTAGAAACGTGGGCGCTGGTTAATGCATGAAAAAGATGCGGAATCGATTGTAGATATATAGATGTAATAAGAAAAATATACGAAAATGCAACAGTGAAATTCCAGATATTCGAAAAGACAAACCCAATAAAAGTAAGAAGGGGAATTAGACAAGGAGATACCATATCTCCAAAGATCTTTACCAACTTATTAGAATATGTTTTTAAAGCTTTGAACTGGAATAAATATGGAATTAATATCAACGTAGAATACCTGTCTAACTAAAGATTCGTTGACAACATTGTTTTATTAGCAAATAACGTGGAAAGTTAAACAACGATGATTACAGACCTGCAAGAAGTAACAAAAAAACATTACAAAAACAAAATTATGGCAAACAATGAATATGTAGCACCTATTCGTCTCGAGAATAACTCAGAAGTTGTCAGCGAATACACATACTTAGCACAAATACTTACTTTTAGAACCGACACCCCGGCGGCAGAAATTGGAAGAAGGGGCTGCTTATGTAAATCGAAGAAATGTGTTCAAAACAACAACATATCCGCAACAGCTTAAGATTAGAGTGTTTAATCAACGTATTCTTTCAATAACTACATATGCCTCAACAATATGTTACACAAGGAAGAATGGAAAGATCGGTGTTGGGAGTGCGACTGCAGGATAGAAAATCAATCGAATGGATTCAAAATAAAACTAAAGTTGAGGACTTGGCACGACGCACTGCAAACATGAAATGGCAATGAGTATGTCATTTATGTGGCGAGAAGACTATAGGTGGAGCAAAAGATAACAAAGTGGAGGCCAAGGACAAGAAGAAGAGAACAAGACAGACCGAGAACCAGATGGAGAGACGATATCAATAGGAATGGTGTGGCAACAGCTTGGGGATGCGTATGTCCAGAAATGAAATTTTAATCGCTGGGGATAATGAAAAACACAACTTGTCATTGAGTAATATTGTAAGTAGAATTATAGTACAGTTACTTTCAAAATCAAAGCAATTAATAGAAGGTATCAAAACAAAAAAAAATAAAACCATAATTTATACTATCATTTTATATCATTATACATTTATTGCAAAAATAAAGTAAACAATAAAAATATGAATGTAACTTAAAGAAAACCAATAAGTTATGTTTTATATTAAAATAACGTAGCAAACACAAGTCTATGGACTTCTAGTGGTGTCAAACAAGACCTGAAGTTCTTACTTAATTCCATAAAATTGGATTACGAACCACTTTTCCTTTATACTTATTTGACTCTAAATTAACGCAATAATTAACTGCTTAAATATAATTTGCTTAAAATATACACAGATCTTTTTTCAAATATTGAATAATCAATGTCAATAACGATCTTAACCAGTTTTTTTAGTGTATGAGCATTTTGCTCACGTTTTTAGTAAAAGTGCGCCAATTTGGCAAAGTCTGATGGGTCCGTCGACCCCTATTTTTATCTAAGTTTATAGTTTTCTAAAAATAGTGCACGCCTTTACTTAGCTAAAACGGCAATCATTTAAGACGGCAGGCCGTGAATGACAGTTGCGTCTTAGACGTAAGCACTTTTCTCATCAAGTAACAAACTGCGTACCTAATAGAGTTGGACGCAGTGAGCGTTTTACTCATTGAGCGAGTAAGTGTAACCATTTTTATCTGTATCTGACAGGAATTCCTGCTACAGAAGTATTCCTTACTGTGTTCAAATTACGGTGAGCCTCCGCGCACAACGTCTTGTGCATTTAGCCTTACAGCAGCATGAGGGCGAAAAGAAAGGTATGCATATTGTAAAGAAGGACACCTAAATGCTAACAAATAAAATTTTTTGTGTTTATTGTGTTTTTTTTTGTTTTAGTCACTCCAACACCATGGCTCGCTGAGCCCTAAATTAGAAATTAACGATTCATACGTACAAGAAAGTTTGAACTGATCTAAGTTAGAAGCACCCTCGGAACCTAGCGAACGCACTATCAATTCTGAACAGTCCGCAGATGATACTGTAGAATTAGAAGATAAAATCCTTTCCTGTATTGGCAAAGACAAAACCACAGTATGGTCGATACGTGCACAAAAGTTGCGCTCTAATGTTCAGTCAGCTAGGCATAATATTACGACAAGTATTTCGGACGTGACAGTAGCAGCCAATACTGCGAAGACAATAGCGAATGCTTGGACATTTTTTTTTCTAATAAAACAATCCTTCATATTACTAATTGAACTAATATGTATATGCAAAAAATGCGTCAAAGGTATAGGCGCAAGAGAAACTTTTCCGATAGTACCGCTCTAATAGGGCTTGTCTTCATGATAGGTATAAAAAAATCATCTCGCATAAATCTTGAAGAACTGTGGAAAAACGCACGTCCCTGCATGTTTTGGTGCGGTCATATCACTTCGCAGATTCTATGTCCTTTTGCAAGCCCATCGGTTTGATGATATGAACGCTAGGGATCAGAGAAAGACCACAGGCAACACAGCACATATTAGGCAAATTTTTGAAGAATTTGTAGCCAGGTGCAAAAGTAACTTTTATGTTGGAGAGTACGTATCAATCGACAAAAACCTACCGTTTCGTCGTGGTAAATGCAAATTTTGGCAGTATATCGCAAATAAATCGTTAAAGTGCGGTATAAAAATTTATGCTCTAGTAGACTTTCAAAGTTGGAAATCTACCCAGATAAACAACCGTCTTGGCAATAAAGCAGATAGTGTCGTGAAAAAGTCGAATTAAGTCTAGAGTTACTAAAAAAAAAAAACTACCATAGTTGGAACTATAAGAAAAAACAAAAAGGAAATCCCATCATCGTTCCTTCAAGTAAAGGATACTTCTGCAACCATGCATTTTCGCGATAAAATTGATGACTAAAGTGCAAACCGGAAATAATAACATTTTATAACAGAACAAAGGGTGGTGTTGACGTAGTAGATGAGCTAATATTGCAATATACGGTGTCCATAACCAGTTACAAATGGCCTCAGGCGGTATTTTATGGTTTATTAAATATTATTAAAATCAATTCACAGATCATTTATTCGACTAATACAGTGGATAACTTTAAACGTTTTTAGAAAAGTTTAGCTTTGGAGCTTATGGACGAACAAGGTTATCTGCGTAAAAGTTATCAACGAATCTGAAGATTTCCATAACGAAACTCGTAGTAGCTGAAGTAGACGCTTCACAACCTCCTAATGTGACTGGTATATGTTCATCTTGTGTTTTTTACTATAAATTTGTTAATAATATTAAATAGACTACAAGCTACCTATATATTCTATAAGCTTTAAATGTCCTCTATCAAAAAGTGTTTTTAATTTTTACAAAATTATTATCCCTACCCATATAAATATGCAACCGCTAAACAAGATTCTTAATAGTATTAGAAAATAAATTAAGCATCTGCTTATGCAAGAAAAATTTCAACAACTCTAACGGTATCATTCTACTTTACCTAGCTATATATATATAAAACGAATCTGTTCTACGCGCTCTGAATGCTGTTTATCTGTCTGTCGAAGGATAACCACATTGAACTTAGTCATGCAGAATTATTGTGCCCCTAACAATACTAAGATACTAACTACAAGCAATACTACAGACAGCATTTATTCATCGATAAATATTAATGGGCGAATAATCTTCAATCATTACCAACTTAATAACAACGCGTTGCTTCAACGAAATATCCATATCACCAGTCATTTTTTTTCACTACAGTAGAAGCACCTATTTCTATAAATAAACACTCTTGGGTGTTTTAATGATTCAATTAATTAGGCGAATATTATAATACCTATTTCATGCACTTAATGAATACTTTCACATTAATCTGCCATTAGGTAACAGTTTTTAAAACATTCTTATATCATTGAGAAGTGAGAATTAAACATTATCTGAAAAAAAATACATTATCACAATTTACCTTATAGAAACCTTAAAAAGTGAGTAGGATAGTTAATGTAAAAAGAGAACACTACAGAATATATAAAAAATAACGAACTGCGTTAGAATTGTAAATTTAACGATCTATACAAATTTAAACATTATCGTTCTTGAAAACGAACAATATTTCTAGCTCGAGCCAGTTGATAACTGTAAATTAAAAATTGATGAATAAGTACGACTTCAACTCGTAAAGGGCTTCATTTGTTCTTCCGTTAGTGAACAGAAAGGAAGGTAGAAATAATTTGAGAAAAAGTAAAGAGGAACAAGTTAGGAATGAATTATTTCAAAATCAGTGCTGAAAGGCCTCTATGTACGCTTATGCCTCCCCTAATCTTCGTTTTTGCGGAACAAAATTTCGCAGAAGGGTTTATAAACCCGGATTTAGTAAGAAAAAAGCTACACACGCTTAAACTATCGATCGACAATAATTGGTTAGTTAAACGAAACAAAACTAAGATTATTGTTATACAAACGCCAGATCCATTAAAGTGAACACTAATATCGTACATTTGCAACGAAAAGCGAACAAATGTCCTGGAATTAACAACTGATTCTCCCAACCAAGTTGTAAACGCGCGCGTTTCCAAACCTCGAAATAATATAGAGTGGACACAAATCAAAACACAATAAAAATATGATATAAAGATATAGTAGATAAGAAAGAGAAAACTAGTAATTAAAAAATTTAAGGGCTATGGTAAATTTTGGATTAAAAATATCATTTGACTAAAATTATAACGTTACTTTGTCAATAACTAAGACAAATTAAAACTAATGGCACAGGAGTGCAATAAATGTCCACATATTTAAGATAATAGAAAGAACAAAAATAAATAAGAATTTAACAGACAATTCGGTATACAGGGTGGTTTAGGAAAGGCAATCAAAACTGTTAAAGTGTGTAGTACGAATATAAAACAAGCTCTAACGCTTTTCTGTTGTTTTTTAAAATTATTTGCAGTATCAAAAGTTTTTATAAAAAACAAATCTTAATAATGGTAATATGTATATACGCCATATATGTGTATACGGCACATGACCAACACATATAATTTTGTTGCTAATCATCACCTTATAAAATACACATCTGTATACATTTTATTTGCCAAAAAAGTAAAATTTATTCATTATTAAATTGCAACTCATACCTATAGGCTGGTAAAAATTTTCAGGAAAATTTTTTGATTAACTTAGAATTTGGTATCACCAGTAACTATTTCATTGGTTGTTAGAGAACATTCAGCCACAATCATTCTGTTAGCTTGGTGAGAAGTATTTGAGTTTTCAAATTGAAAATAATTTGACTTGATATAATAAAGCTAACAAAAACTAAGCAAGCAACAAATAGTTTTTTTTAAATTAATACGATATTTTAAAATACTGCAATAAACACATATGCAACTTCAGATTTTTTTTTACTAAAACATTTATGATACGTTTCTCGTGACTTATTTTAATATCATACAACGTGATATTTAACTCATGCTGTAAGAGCTTATGTTTATTTGCAGGAAGCCATTTATTACTAAAGGAATACTTTTATAGAAATACGTATTAAATATAGAATATAAACGCAAATTTTTTTATATTATATAAAAACCAGTAAAAAATAAAAAGTTCAATAATGCCAAGGCAAAGTAAATTAAAAAAAGCAAAATGTATAAACATTTTAAAAAATATATTAAAACAACGACGAAAAGTTTATTATTTGCTCAAACATAATGTAGCTACATAGACAAAATGTCATGAAAGAAACATATAATTCAGAGTTCCTATTTGCTACCGAACCCGCTTCTTTAATAATGTTAACAGCAATGAAGATACTGTAACGCAACTTGAGTAGAGGTAAGTTCGCTGTGTGGGAAACGAGAAGGTATGTGCCTTTAATGTGGCATCTAATTACAAATATTGAGTAACGGTCCGTCAGACAATATATCCATATTTCGTCAGCATTTCCCCTGTTTGGCATGCTCCTGCTGATTTGTTCTATCATTTGAATATTAGTGCACGTGCGAAAATATATTGGTATATTCCGAAGAAAAGAATCTGCAACAAACAGCAACGAAAATAGGCGGAAAATTTCTCTAATTAAGCTGGAAAACCAGAACAATAAATTAAGACTCATGAAACATAAGTCAAAGTGAAGAAATTTAAATAAAAAAAAATAACAATAATTTAATAAAACAAGAAAGAGAAAAAGAAATACAAATAAGAATAAGAGCGCGGGAAGACATTAAAAGAGGGAAAAAGGTAAATATTGGCTATAATAAAAAAATATATATAATAAAATAGATTATATGTTACGACTAAGAGGAAAATATCAAAAATGATCTTTGTAAATATTCATGCACAGTCTGAAAATAAGACATAGAAACAAAAGAACTGTTTTATCACAAATTTGATAAAGCATACGAAGGAATGCCTAAATATATTATGAAAATTGTATTAGATAATGCGAATGCGAAGATAGACAAAGAAGATCTTTATAAACATATAATAGGACAGTATTATAGTAAATGTGATATAACTAATAGAAATAGACATTTTTAAATTGATTTTGCAAAAGAAAAAATATGGTAATCAGGAGTATGTTTCCAAAAAAAAAAAAGAAATCCGCAAGAAAACATGTAGATCACCAGACGGACAGGCCCTTAACCAAATATATCATGTTCTTATTAAAAGTCAGGAAAAAAGATGCATTACTAGTGTAAGGACTTACAGAGAACCGGATATAAATTCTGACCATTATATGGTAGGAATCAAGATTAAACAAATCATCCCGACTTTCAGAAATCAAGTGAAAAATAAAATAATGGCAAATAAAATAGCGAGGTTGAGTAAGTAAGGAAAAACAGATAAAATATGAAGAGCTCCTAAAAGAAGAAGTAGAACAGATTGAACAGAGTAACAACATCGAAGAAGAATGCGAAGGGATAAAAACGGTAATAAAAAAATTGGAAAAAATTTAACAGAGAAATAAAGAGAGTAAAAAACCATGGTATGATGAAGAATGCAAAAGGAAACTGGAGAAAAGAAATAAGTTAAGACTAAAGATGATAGTTAAGAAAACAGAGAAGTCAAAAAAATAAGTGTGCTAAGCAAAGAAACAAAACTATAAGGTTATTAAAAAGTAAAAAGAGAAAATGTGACGAAAATGCACTAAAAGAACAAAATCCTAACAATGTTCATTAAATATATAGCGGGAAGAAAGTAAACGAAATCTGGATCGCATGAACAAATACAAAATAGTTATACAAAAATCCTAAGATAACAGCAATAATAAAAGCCCAAAGTCCTAAGTGGTTGAGGCATGTGGAAAGAATGCCAGGAACTAGAATACCAAAAGCGGTATTAACAAGCACAATTAGAGGGAAAAAGGAGAGGACAGCCCAAAGAAAGGTGGAAAGAAAAGACCGAGAGGAATGTAACATATAAGAAAATATAGAACAAAATATTTAACCAAGCCATAAGTCAACTAGGCTAGTAGTGTTAATATATAATAATAAATACTCTGGAGGGACGTAAAAATTAAAAGAAGTGCAGAAATTGGTTCCGACCATTTCCTGGTAGAAAGAAGTGAAACTAAGACAAGAAAAACCAAGCAAAGAGGTAAATGAAAGAGAAGTAAGATATGAAACCATTAGGAGTTACAAATCAGGAGAAAATACATAACAGCGATAAACAAAGAAATACTAAGAGCACAAAATTCACTGATCTCAGGAAATGTGGAAGAATTGTGGATCGCTTTCAAAGGAATAATAATTAATGCAGCGAAACAGATCTGCGGATTGTCCAAATTCACTAATAAAAGAAAACCAACAGCCTGGTGGAACGACAATATCAAGAGAAAAGTCAAGATAAAGAAACAACTCTGGCGGAACTATCTGAGCCTAAAACACCCGAAAGTTATCGACTTTATAAAGACCAAAGATAAAAGGTTAAAACGATGGTTAAGCAAGCAAAAGCCAAAGCGTGGGAGGACTTCGGCAATAAAATGGAAAGAAAAGCGCAGACATTCCAAAATGCTCTACCGAGTCCTCAAAGAGTTACGGAAAACAAACAAAAACTCAGTTAGAGGGATAAAAAGCAAGAACGGAAAATTTTTAATGGCATAAAAAGAGATAAAGGAAAGATGGCAAACATATTTCACTGAGCTCCTGGAAGCACAAGTTTCCCAAGTCGCGAGGCCAGTCGAAGAAGGCAGGGGTCAACAAGAAAATAAGGAATCAGAGCACCAGGGAACAGAAGAGATACAGACAATAGAAATAGAAGAGCAACACAATAATAAAATAATGATAAAATACATGGGAAAAAGGGCCTTACACAGCTGCATAAAGTATTCAACGCAACATGGAAAACAAAGACAGTATCCAAAGACTGGAAATTGGTCGTCATTGTCCCAACATATAAAAAAGTGACTGTTCAAATTGCGATAACTACCGAGAATATATAAACGGATACTCGAAAAGCGACTTGTAATAAACATAGACCCGGACGAAGTGCTCAAGATTGGACCTTCAGCCTGAGGCAAATTCAGGAAAAAACATTGCAACATAATGGAAAAGTATACGTTGGCGCAATAGATTTGGCAAAGGTGTTTGATAGCATAGAGAGAGGAAATATGGAAAACGCCCAGAAAACGCGGAACTGACTCCAACCTTTTAGAGGCGATAAAAAGCATTTACGATGTGCGAGTTAATGGAATACATACAGAGGAATTCATAACCGACAGAGGAGTTAAATAGGGAGGCATACTCAGCACACTGTTATTTATTACCATAACGGACGAAATTTCCACACAAGTGGATGATAAGGTAAAAGAAGCGACAATGGGAGTGAAACCTAAGAGCAGTAAAAGTCAAGGAATTAATGTACGTAGACGACTTAATATTGTTCGCAAATAATAAAACAGACCTTCAGAAAAGCATCCTAGTTTAGAAGGGCGCAACTAGACAATTTAAAATAGCAATAAATACCAGCAATACGGAAGTAATAGTGATAGCGAGAAAATCAGAGAAGATAGCGATACAGATTGAAAATAAAAGACTAAAACATATAAAAAAGCTAAAATACTTGGGAGTAATAATGGAAGAACAAGGGAGTTTGGAAGGCGAAGTGAATAATAGAATAAGTGCGGCAACTAGACTTATTGGGTCTCTAAGCCGTCCGTTCATAATAGAGAAGAAAGTATCCAAGAAAACTAAAATTAAAGTGTTTAATACACTGTTCCTACCTACGCTAATTCACGGCTGTGAATCCTGGGTTCTAACTAACCGACAAAAGAGCAAGATTCAAGCTTGCAAAATGCAATTTTTAAGGAAAGTGGCTGGAGTCGAGAAAAAATACGAAACGATGAGATAATAAACAGTTTATAGGCAGAAGAGACACAAACAAAAATCAAAAAACAGCAACTCAGAATCAGATGGTTCGGACACCTTGTAAGAATTGCAACAGATAGAAAAGTAAAGGAACTCTGGGAAACGGGGTCAGATAAAAAACGAACAAGAGGAAGACCAAAGAAAACATGGAACGGAGTGATAGCAGAAAAATTCAGAAAAAAGGAAGTGACTGGAGACACGCTCTGGCAAGAGTTGGAAGATGTTCTGCAAGTAAGACCCACCCAACCCTCGACACACGCGGGGTAAAAGAGGAAACCGATGAAGTAAGTAAATATTCTGGGGAGCTTAACAATCATGTCAGCAGCAATTTCTAGAGCATGTCCAACATTTGGGAATTGTTAAAAATTTTACATTAGGTATAACTGCGTGTGCGAAGAATTAATGTAGAATGTAAAAGTTCGACAAATGGTGTTTTTTCAGAAACACATATCAAGTTGTGAGAAAGCTAACCTTTATGAGTAGAGTACCTACGTAGTCTATTAATTTAAAAAAATTAACAAAATGAAAAAAAGAGCATATAGTCGATAGTTTTAGACACATCTTCAGAAAAATCCGGATTACTTTAATTTCTTAAATTCTCGCATTTGAACAAATGTATGAAAATATCCAACACCTTTTAAATTATCTCCACGGTTGTTAAAATTATTTTAAAAATTCCGGATAGTGATAGGACACGCTACGCAAACCAAGAAACATTTATAAGCACACAAATACCGCTAGATAAGTTGGCTAAAAGCAAGTTTCTGCAACCATTTTGGATTATAAAATTAAATTTTTTTCTATTTAAACATTGTTATCTTACTTATAATTACAATTTACATTAAACAACAAAATTCGTTCATCACTACATATAACATATGGAAGGGACTGAAATAGAAATGGGATATGCAACTTCTGTATATTCTTGAAGCCAAACAGGGCGTGTTGGATTGCATGCGACTAAACTGTTGGCGGCTATTGCTTAATTACACCGCACTTCATTACGACAGAGTATACAGAGAATTGCATTTCAAAGCTTGTGCGCACCATGATCGTTACGTGACAGTCGGCGGTCGTCGGTTTATACTAAAATAAAATTGAACTGTATAGCACTGCCTTATTTGCTGTTACAAATACAAATATCAATGTAATATACTTTTATAACTGTAATACAAGATATTACAGAAAGAGGTTTCAATTAATTTTTTGATAATCCGATGTGTGTGTAGGTGGTTTTTGTAAAGCTTTGTCCCTTATACGCATCATAGAACATAAAACACTTGTTTACTAATTTTCGACGTAGCAAAATGTTGTTTTGACTCTAAAATTATGATGTTGCTTCTGCAGATTATATCGCTTTGTGCTGGCTTTTAATTAGTACATCAAAGAGTATACTCTTTTAAAATTTGGCAATCAAGAAATACTGAAATATTTGTCCAACCATGATAACCACACATTGCTTATAAGAGATTTACAATAATTATTTAAATTTATTGGATAAATATACAATTTCTTCCAAAATTTTCAATAAAATTATAACGTAAATTCAATTTGTACCACAAATAATATTATCACCCCAATGAAATATCCTACAACTAATATAATTCCAAATCTGGTATTTAAATTTTTGAGTTTAATGAGGATAACGAAACTGTAGCAAACCTTTTAAAGTAATAATTTAATCGTAATAAAAAGTAATCATTCGTTCTCATTCTGTAAGAGAACAGCACTGTTTTTATTGAAAATCCTCTGATTACCTTAAAAGTAGTCGTACCACATAAAAATTTGATTTTAAAATGTATATAAAACTAAAGGGCGGTCAATAACCAATCTCATAAAATAAAAACAGAAGAAATTTAGTGTTTTAAATTCAACATTTTGACTATTTTACATATCAATAGAACAGGGATTTTGTAATGTAACCTTTTACTTAGTATATACATAAATAAATATGTTGGGTTCTCTAAAATACCAGGGTCTATATATTATTTATACAATATATATTTCTATCACTTATTAGACAAATGTAAATTTTCTTCTAATATTCAATATCTTATGGAGAGACGTGTTTTCATTTTCTATAAATTACGTTTGCATATTATTGTGGCACCCTTTTCCTATTATGGTGTAGTAATTTGATTATTGTATGTACTGTCGTCTAGAAACTTAATTATAGATGGCAAATCCAATTCTTAGAATTACTTTCTGATAGGATTACCTCAACTTTGCAACAATGACTATTTTTACAGTTCTATAATTACAAAATAATGTTTTTGTTTCAAGCTTGAGTCTGGTGTTTGCAACTAATAGAAGTTACATTTTTTAAAACTTTAAATTGTATATTTTACATTTTTCGTAGTTGGCCACTATAATTGTCGGATGGATCCTAACCATATTACTTCAACTCAGGAATATGTGAGAGTTACTAAATTATAGAAATTCGTTGATGTTTTTCTGACATAAAAGATTATGTTTATGTGTATATACAGTCTTACATTAGGAGATGTCATTTGAAATGATAAGAATGTTGTTTTTTGAGCAGAGCACAGTCTTTGGTTAATCGTGGAATACAATATCTTTCGACAAGCCTCATCGGTTCTTCTCACAGAAGACCATTCATTTGAGGAGATTTTTATAATACTTTCGATTTTATGCTCTAATATTGACTTTTAATGCTTCAGTAGTTCAGATCTTTAACGTAGACTATATTTTTGTTGTAGCCCTAAAGGAAAAAGTCTAATGGTCAAATCGCATGATCTAGGCAGCCAACTGAAGTCTCCATTTTGAGAAATTGTGCCAAGAAAATATCTTGTGCAATAACGCAATTCCTGTTAGAAATAAAAAGTCGTCCTCTATGTTTCATCGAAAGATTTAGTTAACGTTTTACGATAACCGCTCATTGAAACGACCTCATTAGTCTTATTCTTAAACATTAACAGATCAATGATGCCACTATCCTAAAAACTCACCAAACCGATGGAGAGATGTCTCGATTATTTCACTTGGATTTTGAAACCCCCAGATGCAACAAATTTGCTTACTTACGTATCCAGTGAGATCAAAACGGTTTTATCAGTTAGAATAATTGCCTTAAAAAATGGAGATCAATTTCTTGCATCGCTAACACCGGAATTAACGAATATATGAAGTTGTTAATTATCAGTTGGACTTTATAAGCTTTTAACTCCGTATATTTTGTCAATATGTGGTGCAAACCAGTTTTGTAAAATACTCAATTTTTAGAAACGTCCCGAAATCGATAAATTCGGATTTTCTGCAAAACTTTCAGCTACATTGGTGATATTTCCAACAGATCTGATTGACCAAGCGCGCTTTGGTTTCTTTATAATCACAGTTTGGCCGCAAAGCTCAAATTTTCGATTAGCTTTACAATTTCTGTAAAACAAAGCATTTATTTCAACCGAAAAGTGTACCACATTTACGATTTGTCTCTGCGAAATTGCCATCATCCTTTCAGAATTTTTTAGACCAGAACATGTTATGAACTAAATTTTTCGTAGTGTAGGTGCACCATCTTGCTGAAATGCATATCTCTTATTCGAGACCACAGTGTCGATTGATCGTTTTACGAAATTTTTCAGAATACGTACATAAACCTCTTTCGTAACAGTTTTCTCCAAAATCAATGTTTGAGTCTTTTCTACGACTGTCGCAGTCCGTGTCACGTGTTCTCTCAAATAATTCTTTCGTGACGGATTAGTGCAACCTTCTCCACACTTCTGGGTAAAATTATATTTCACAACAACGTCGTACACAGTTGATCTAGGATACCCAAAAAACCGCATTATTTGAATCGCCGAACACCCAGCTCTCGGTTGTACTTTGCATTTGTTCGCAACAGCTCCTCTATTTTAAGATTATGACTGTTCCATAAAAAAATTAACTTTCATGAATGCCAGTAATAACCTATCGCAGCGGTACTATATGGCCAGTTATTCAAATATGAATTTGTATACCACACGTACGCATAAATATGAGAAAAATAGAACTTCATATTAGCTAGTATTTTATAATTAACTTACAAGAACAATTAATTTATATAAAAATGAATCTGCTAAAGGCTATACAGCACAGTTTCCAAACAACTGCAAAAATCCTTCAAAAAGAGACACACGGTGAAGGCGTTACAGATGTTAAAAATGTGCGTTCTTAGATGCAAAAGGTCGAGAGTTGTGTGATAATGAAACGAATCAGCCTCGGCTACGAACCAGCCGGACCGAAACCATGATTGTACGGGTGAAGAAGTTGTTATGGAAGACCTTCGATTAACTGTGCGTTAATATCGCCTCCAAACTAGGCATTTCCATAGGATCTGGGAGTAAATTTGCATGATGATCTAAAAATGCGGAAAGCTTCTTCAAGGTGAGTCCCGGGAATGCTCACCGACGAACGCAAAGCTCCGCGAGTGGCAATATCCCAGGACATGATGACATGTGATGCCGCCATGAATTTCTGAGCATAAAGAATATTTTCCGTGGCTACTCATTTTCCAATCGAACCGCGATTTTCAAGTGGAAAAACACCTCTAAAGAAGTGTTCCCAGCAGCGATGTTGTGAAAAATGTGTATGTCTAGACGGCGATTATGTTGAGAAGTAACAAAAGTTTCAAGTTTCTTGAATAAGTACTTTTTATAAAAAAAATTAGAGACTTTAGAATTTGAACGCACTTCATCAAATCAATCAAATATCTTTAAAGCACAATGCGGAGATCCCCGATCCCCAGCTGTGTGAGAAATATTGGTTCGCGTTCGGGGCCACGCAGATTTCGTAATGTCAACATAACGTCAACGCCCATTACGGCGATGCACCGGAGTAAGACGGAATTCGTGACTGGCACAATCGTTGGAGGGCAGCAATAGTAACGATTGCTACAGAAAGTTCGTAACACTTGCATTCTCTAGAGTAGCCAAGCGTAGCTGGCTGGATTTTCTAGTATATACCTAAGATGCTAAGTGAATCAAACTCTAAGAGGTTATATTCGAAATTTTAGTATCTGTTATATAAATTTAGTAACTTTTTATAATAAGTCATGGCAATGCCTCTTCTAGTTGACACCAAAATAATAAAAATATGTATAATAACAATTGGATTTTACAAAAAAATAATTACTCAAAAGAGTGCTCTTTGTATTATAGAGACTAAAAGCTGTTAAATGATATGTAGAAACACAATATACCATTGCAATTCTCTAATAATAGTTGTGTCGTACCCTAAACAGGTATCAATTTTGAATCAGTTCTAGAAGTATAAAAGTTAAAGCGACAGTTAATTAATTACGAATTATGTCAGAGTATTTTTGCAAAACATTCGTCAGCCTTGCAGGGCTCTTAGTTATATATTAATAGCGACTGAATTTTGTATCAAGTGAAAGGCCTAAAAGTGCATTCAATGAAAACTTAAGTAAATCATTAAATATTTGTTGGATGATGTATATGTAACGAGCCTCATGTTTTAATGTTAAAACTATATTAGCAAATAACGACTAAACAATTAACTGATTAGCAAGTTTAAAAGTTTAACAAACTTAAGCTAATGTTAATATAATTTAAGCAAAATCCAAGTAGTCACAAATCGAATAAAAGCTTATACATTCAATATAAAGGAAATGTTATAATAAAATACACAAACATCATTAAACAATATAGTGTTTATTAAAAAGCTCACAAAATATTAATAAAACGATATCTTACATAAATATCACCCAAAACAAACAAAATGTTAATTCTTTTAAACATTGAGAATGACAATTTAGTATTTATTATTTTATGATAAAAATCTGTTTATCTAGGATAATTAGAATCTTATATGATGTAGCTTTATAACAATTCAACTTCATAAAGTGCTTTCTAAATATAAATAATCACAAAACTGTATGCATGATGAGTCACCCAGTAAAAATATTCTTAAGAGTTATTCATGAGAGAATATATCGGAAATGTGAAGAATATATGCGAGAAGTGCAATTTGAATTTCTCAATAACTTAAAGACTCGTGAACTCTATTTAATATAATAATAAATAAAAACATCCTTGTATGTTTTCTTGACTATAAGAAAGCGTTCAGTGCAATATACAAAATATCAAACATAGACGTCGATAGTACCGATCGCCAGTTTTCACCACAACTATCTTTGTATTCAAATTTTGCTGTTTTATGTATCGATTGGGGTGTAACTTTTATTTTATATTAGTAATAAAAACTGTTAAGAAATATAGGTTACCAGAAAAAAACATATATACCAAATTGGTTGTAGAAAAGGTAAAGAAGTAATAAGAAGGAATGAGACAAGCAAGTTTAAAAAATAAATGGAGAATTTTTAAAAAGCATTATAAATGGCGCAGCCATGAAAGCATGCGGTAGTATGATAATGCGAGGACCAAGGAGGAAAGCTAGCTGGTAAACTGAATAACTTAAACAAGCAATCAAGAAAAATAAAGCAGCGTAGAAACAGTATCTGGAAAGAAAAACACCAGAAAATTATGAGAAAGCAATAAAGGATAAGATTAAACCACCTACATAAAAAAAATGGGAAACAAAAATGCAGATGGATAGCAGACCCATACAAGAACTCTTTTATATAATAGTAAAAAATATAAGAATCAAAGACAAGAATACTACAACAAAGGCTGAATAAGGAAGAATACTTACAAAAACAAAAAAAAATAATGTTAAATTGGGGAAAGTATTTCCAGAAAATACTAGATGAGAAGATAATATCTGATATTTAACTATAGAATTAGGAGGAACTGGTAACATACCTCTAGATGAAGTGGAATAAGCAATAATAGTGATGGATTGGGAAAGCACCTGGTGCTGACAACATAAAAATGTAAATAATAAAGTATATGGGAAAAGAGGGAATAAAGATATTACATACTATTATGGATAAAGCGTAGAAAACAAAGGAAATACCGAAGGACTGGGAAACCTTAGTAATAGTACCAATATTCAAGAAAAAGGACAGAAGAGGGTGCTAAAATTATAAAGAAGTGACACTACTATGCAGTGTGTGTAAATTAACAGAAAGCACAATACGCAAAACGCAGAGTGAATTTGAACCAGGCCATCGCACTCAAGATCATATATTTGCAATAATAAATCTAGTGAAAAAGTTTCTAAAGTACAATAAAAAATATGCATATTTTAAAGACCTCGAAAAGGCGTTTGACAATGTAGCAAGACAGAATATATGAAAAACACTTAGAGAACTTAAAATAAATAAGGAGTTAATGGAAGTAATTAAGTCACTATACAAGAAAACCAGCAACACAGCAAGGAGACAGAACCGACAATCTAAAAAATTTGCAACCACAGAGAAGGTGAAACAAGGCGGGTTGTTATTTGTAGATCTAATAGTTAGAGAATATAGCAAGCAAAGCATCAAAACAAATGTAAGTGGGTGTGAGTTTGCAGATGACATTGTATTAATAGCAAGTAGCGAAGAAAACTTACAACATAATACCAACATATGAAAAAAAACAAAATAAAAAGGAATAAAAATCAACGATAACAAGACTAAGGCAGTTATAATAGTTAAACAAAAGGAAAAAATAAATATAAAAATAAAAGACAATGCGGTAGAACAAGTGGAAAACATAAATTATCTGAAAACAGTAATAGCCAGAACGAGACAAATAGAAGAGGACAAAATCATAATAACAACAAAATTATATCATTCTTTGAAGAACGGATTCACTGGGAAGAAAGAAATAACAAAAATAACAGTGTACAGAACAATATACTTACCAACTTTCATGTATGGAAGTTAAAAAAATAAAATACAAGTGGTAGAAATGAAATACTTAAGAAGAGTAGCAAACGTGAAAATAAAAGATAAAGTAAAGAATGATGCTATAAGAAACAGATTAAAAGTGGAAAATATTAGCAAGCTTGTTCATAAAACACAATTAAGCTGGTGGGGATATAATGGAAAAAATAGACAAGTTAAGAAATTCTGAAATGCAAATAAACTAGAAAAGAGAAAGAAAGACAGACCAAGTATAACATAGAATAAAGTAGTGGCAAAAATAATACAAAAAAAAACTAATACGGAAGAAAACCGAGGTAAGAAGGTAAGAAGAGTTTGAGAAATATAGTGAATGGGGACAAAAAGTAGACGAAGAGGGAATAACCTCTACACTTAACAGTAGAAGAAGAACGGATTATGTATGTAGGCTTCGATTGTAATGACCCTAGAACAATTGAAATCTAATGGAAAAAAAGCTGCTACAACAGTTGAAAATTAAATATCTAAGGAAATTGATGTGTCGAGAGCTAGCAAGCTTAGCGCTGTGGGGTAAAGCGCTGGGTATTGGGGTTCGCACCATTATTCACTATTTATAATCTAGTTAAAGATATTATTAATATTTTAGTTTATAATTATATTAATTATTATTTAAATTTTATAATGGCTGGCTAACTGAGAAAAACCGTTTGAAAATAGTATTTAACTGTATATTAGAGCCTTTATACACGATTTTAGACCAGATTCTGTAAAATTAGTGGTTTTTTAAAACTGATATTGAATGGCTATGCATAGACCTAAATTTTACCGTTCTAAAAATTACCAAATACAGCTATAGTGATGGGAATGTTTCTTTGATAGTCCAATAAACAGTGTCTTTAAATTATTGCATATTATCTCTATAAGGTATAGCATAAAATAGGTAAACATAAAAAATATAACTAAATGGAAATTGTTGCAATAAATTCAAAATTATTTTGTTTTGCTTAACGCTATAATATTCATTTTTGTTGGAATTCATTAAAAGTTTAATAATGCAGAAATTCTAAAATATAAGTTTAAGCCGATATAACAAGAGGCATATATATTTTTTCAACTTTAACTTTTGTTTCGTTCAAGATAGCCTTAAAAATAAATTTTGCGATGGAACGTCCCATTTTAAAGTTAACTAGCAACTGCTGCAAAAAACTACTCCTCAGACTGGCGCTAAAATGTGAAGCACCCGTCCGCGTTAATTAAATCCAGACGCAATCTTAACTATCTGCTTTCATCTTTGTTCGATGGAATTATAAGGGAGTTGGCGCGATTTAAATTGTTTCAGTCCGAGCATCATTATCATCTCCCACTTGTCGTGATAAAGCGGGGTTTAATTTAGTTAGACCCTCCTTGGCTGAATTAACAGCAACAGTTGCATTAGACCGCGCCGTTTTGCTTACTGAAAACAGTTCGCACCAGGAACGCCTTTTACAGTCCTTTCCGAAGCCCGTCTTGTTCGCCCTTTTCACGCACTAGTTCGCGAAACTTGATTAACGCCCCAGACTGCGTGGATTACAAAGTTCCACTTGGAAAACCGGCTGTGTATAATTTGGAAGTCTGTAATTGCAGCAAATTATTAATTAAGGCGCCTTCACTTCCGAAGAACTGTAATCAGAATCAGCGCCTATACAGAATCTTCTTGATTCCAGTAATTTCCAAATAAAAGCTCCAAATATTATTATTCTTATACAGAAAACAAAGTATTAAAAACTTATTATATATTATTCATAAAAACATTAAAATTGTCATTTCTGGTGCTAGTTAAAGTACAAAGAAAGAAATTTTTTAACTCTATTAATAAAATATTATAATTAAAAAAGCACTCAAATCTAGAGCGAAGTAACAGTAAGTAATAAGCTCACAGAAAATACGGGTTAATAATTGTTTTAGTTACTTTTGGTTAATTTATTCCTACTTAAAAGGAACAAACTGCTATCACCACTAATGAACTCAACTTCTGCTGTCGCTGTCGCGTTACCTTCACCCACCGCTATTTCAATTAGTCAACTCCTACATCTACTCTATTTTTAAGTTATAATGTGAAATAAAAAATTAAAACCATTTTAAAGGTTAGAATTTAAAGTTTTATAAACTTCTAGAAACAATGGCCTGTTTAAAATATGATCGTTTTTCTAAATACCAGGTCGTTCAGGTAAATCCAGTAAAAAAATTAAATTTAATTACATAAAACTTAAGTAGTATTGAGAATCAAATTATTCATTGTGGCCTCCATTAGCAGCCACAACCTTTTTGAGCGGGGACCTGATCCTGCTGCAGATCAACACAACTTCTTCCTTGTCCATATGTGTTGTTCTTTTGATCTTTAAGCTGCCCTTGGTGTTACAGTACCTTTCATTTACCTTCACTTCAAACACACTGGTAGTTAAGAGAATTACAATCGGGAAACCAGTAGTAATAGAAATTGTTGTACAGCCATGTCTGGGTCTTCTTTGCCTTGGTATAGCTCACAAGCCTCCGCACATTCACAGAGTCAGAAAACTTTGTATGCATGACGATAGGCGCCTCAGAAGCGTCTTGGCAAATCGAATGGTCATTTTGACGATCTCCCTTCATGTCCTGGATAAAGTTCTTTCCGTCCAAGTCAACAGTTGGCGGTTTCTTAGGACAAAAAGTTTATACTGCAAGCCCTGGTGCACTGCTAGACTGACCGTTGAACGAGCCAGATCAGTCATGCTCCGCCCAAGATCCTGGCCCATCTTCTTCAATTCGTAGGCGAATACATTATATCATTGTCCTAACAACAATTTCTCCCACCTGGTGGTCAGATTTCCTGTACTCTTTGTGTACGTCGTTGTTTTTGTGGCTAAACCAGCTTTGAAGTCATATTTTAAGTATTTAATTTGCATTTTTTATGTGGTTAAAAAACTTTTACGAATAAATACTAGCAATATTTGAAATTAAAATAGTACCTACCATCAGCTTCACTATAAAGGATAAAAATTTAAACAAATATATAAGATCAAACGAAATCTTGAAACCAAGTCACATAAATTATCAAAGAGTCAGTAAGAAGAGCAGAAATATTGTAGGTTGCATAATAAAGAGCGCTGTAAATTCAACTAAAAATTCGACGAAATTACTCGAAAGAGGAAAGACACAAATAACAAAAGAATTAAAATAAAATATATAACAATTCGTCTAGGTAGTGTGCTCATGAGGCAGGAATTTCACAAATGCAAAAACATTTCGGCTTTTTCGAACACAAAATGTTCTCAAATATAAATCATTACGAAAGTTCATAAACAAAACATTCCATGGAGAACGTAAGCGCCGCGCTCGAAAATGTGGAGCAACAACCAGAAATATTAACATCTCGGTAAACTCTGTAACAAATTTTGTATATGTCTGTATATGTGAATCAACAACGGCTGTCCATATACCATCACCAACAAAAATGGTATGTCTAGGCCATTCTAAAAGCTTAACAAATAAATTGTCGGTTTTGAGCGTCGAAATTTATTTTGAACTTAATTGATTCAGACAAAGCAAGATACTCGCTCTTGGAGAACTAAAAATCCACCTATACTACATAATAAACCCCTTTATTTAAAAAATAGTAAAAAGAGGCATTAAGGCGTATTTATTTGAAAACAACGTAAACAACACCTACCACCACCAGTGACCGGTGATATAAACAGATATTGAACAACTTCTTGGAGACGAAAATGAAAGAACAAGACTTGGGAAACATATGGTTTCAATAAGACAACTTTAGCGCATAGAGCTCAAGAATCTTGAATCGTGTTTTAAGAAGATTGCATAACATTACTTTTATTAACTCACGTGCATCAACAATATAAGTAAACAAAAAAAATGTTAAACATCAGTTCTGTGATGATAAGAGACAATACAATAAAAGACTCTAAAAAGCATACATTACACGATAAAAGGAACAATAAAGGACAGAGATTATGCCACTTATCTGAACTTTTAAATATTTTAGTAAGCGGCACCAATTTTAGACATAAGGAAACATAGAAGATACCAGGAACTGTCCATGTAGATCATGTCTTGGTGTCTAAGTAAGAGCAATATCGTACATGTAAAGGCGTGTGTTGCGATTTAGACAATAATTTGTTTAAAATCTGTTTAATAGAAACGTGTAGCAAGCGTAGATAAAAAAGGAAGAAAAAAATAAATATAGTGCTGTCGAATTTAAAGTAAAGAAGGAAAAAAAAGACTACTGATAAAATCTGCAAGGAAAACTACACTAACATAAATAGCAGATAGTGTTAACAAAGAGTAGAAGATGATCAAGGAATAAATAAAATATTAGTGAGATGAAAACAATATGAACCTCATCTCAAGTACACCCAGAGGCAGTCCTAAATATTTCAGTATCATAATTTTTAGCACAATTCAGATCAAACATTTCCACATTTCTCTAAGTTAATGTCAATCTTCTACAACACAAATATTTATATGTGCTTCCGAACGAATGTTATTTTAAAATATAAAGGAATTTTAGATAGTAATTCATATTTATATTCAACAAAAATTAAAACGAAACTAAACTTTTTTCCCATCATTACCTGCCAAAATCAAAATTAGTATTACTACAAGAAAAGAAATCATACACAACATAAAGTTTGACAGAAGTCGTAGAAACAAACTTTAAGAACTGCAAACACTGCATTAAAGAGAAATGCAAAATACATACATCTAATATGGGTTATCTACTATCACCATAAAACCAAAATATAATAATATTCAAATTAAATGTTAGCCCCCACAACTATGTTCCTAAATGTAAAGATATTAGAGAAACACTTTAGATTAATAAATCGCCTGAGAATTTATGGAAAATTTGCTCAACATGGTTATACCAATCTATTATAACTATGTGAAACATGGATTTTACAAACCAAATTTAGTTATTATAAATAGGATTATACTCAAAATTGTTTAAAATTTCATATAAAAATATAAAATAGCAAACATATTTTTGATAGGAATGAACTATGGCCAAGAATTGTTTAAAATTATTAAATCTGAAATCTTGAATACATTGGGCACGCCGTTCTTCTTCATATTAAATGAAAAAAAATTGAAAAAAATTAACAAAGTGCAAAAAAATTATAATTGTACAATTTATACTTATATTGCAAAATCAAAAGAATTTTATGGAACTTGTCAATTAATAACCAAATCATACAGGAAAAGGTAGCTAGAAAAATCTACGTGTGTAGATAAACAAAGTTCTCAGTCCTGTTTTGTCAGCGTTATTAGTTAGTCGTGTTTATTAATTCTTAGACTTGCTTCCTTGTATTCTACCTTAAAAATCCATATGAACAACATGGATGCTGGTCCTTCAGGTTAGATATGAATTAATTTTTATGATTATTTGGGCTACTCTTTATGCTTCTTTTAACTGTAATGAGAAAATTCAATTCCGTAAGCGTAGTTCCAACTTAAATTGCGTATAAAAAATAGTGTCCTTTGTTTCATCTAGGATTTACATGTTCTCATCACATACTTTTCTAGACACTGCTCCCAATGTGCACAGGTCTGCGTAAGTCATATTTATTGTTTATTTTTCGGTAGGTATCAGGCGCAGAGTGACGCAAATGCAGCTGTTCGAATTTTTTTTTATTAAAAATCTTCTTTCTAATACTAATACTATTATACATCTAGAATATCAGATGCCCCAGGAGATAGATTAACACACAAATTTCGCTTTTGTCCAACAAAATTCTGATACGTTGGAGGGCAAGCGGAAGAAATAAACAGCTTTTTACAACTAAACGGAGATTGGTTGAGGAAGAAGTATTCAAATCTACTACCCAGTTAACTCTTCAACAGCTCAAGGCTGCTACACTCACTAGCAGCAAGCGGAAAATTAAAGAATTTTGCAAATCAAATATTAGAAGAAAAGAAGGCGGATGAAGAACTTAGTAGCTGAGCACAATCCAGAAGAACTTGTATTTGCATTTAAAACAAGATTTAGAATAATAAAAAAAAATGTTGCTAATGTTATTAAAAAATCTACAAGTGCTCGCTCATTGAGATCAATGAAAAGAATAAATACTCAAAAAATTGTATAAAGCCTTATACTCCGGCAGAAGCGTGGCATTGATTATGGATGCTAAATTAAAAAATTTTACTATTTAAAATTGGGGAAATGATCTAAAGAAAAAATTGTAACATCTATCCATCATACGTTACATTATTAAAAGCTAGAAAAAGTGCTACCACAAGGACATAGAAATAACGTAAACTAAAGGTGAGGTAAAATTATGTAGTCTTCTTGATCACACTGTAATAAGAGAACAAAATAGTAATTTAACATTAAAAATGATTTGAAAATGAGATTTTGATGGAATTTCCAGTCATTCTATTAACAAACAGATTTGTTGTGGACATCAAACGTACCATTACGAATGACTGTAAAAATCAACGACTGCGAAGAAATCGTTTGGAATAGTCCTTACTTGTCATACATACTATATTGCCTCTCAATAAGAATTCAAGTTTGTTGAAGAAAGAGAGATGCTGCAGCACAAGAAAATGAATACATACAAATCAAATTTTAAGTTTGACGTCAAACAGGGTAAATATTTACGAGAAATGTGTAAATGTACAACATAAATTACTGAACACAATGATAGACGGGACAATAGCAAACGCAAACTAGAACTCCATCAACACAAAAGTGCTACATTTTCCAAAGAAAATGAACGACACAAATGCTGTCATAAAAAAAACTTGCAACACGAGCAGTTGCCGATACGGATTGTCAACGGTACATGCTCACATCAGATTTTTTGAGTGCATATTGTATATTTCATACCGATTAAGTATGATAATCTGGCAGGTTTGGAAGTCTGAAGACAGAGCTGTATTTGAAGACAAAAAACGTGAAATGATCTCAAGGTTTTATAAAGATGCGGGTTTACTTATGAATGTCGTCAAACAAGGAAGTGGTAATACAGCTCAGAGATCATTTAAGAGTACTAAAATGCAGCAAAAGTCACTAGAGTTAATAAAAACTTTAATATAACTATTTTCAGTGATTTTACAAAATTTGCCGTTATGAGCTGAAAACAAATACATTTAAAAACTATTGTCTTAAAACTGCCGAAATATTTGTGAAATTATGTGGACAGTACAGAATGCCAACAAGTGTCCACAAAATTCTAATTCACAGTGCTGGTATTGCTAGACATTCTTCTACTTCAAATCGGACAATTAAGTGAGAAGACATTAAGAACCAACCACAAATGATCTCGCTACATTTGCGTACATAATGTTTGCAAAATTAGTAGGAAACAAAATATTGAAGATCGTCTACATCCACTTCTGATATCTTTAGATACCGTCGTATCTAGTTTAAGACCTTTACCAAAAAGGAAAATAAATCAATTTCTTGGGAAGTCATCAACTTTCTTAAGGTTTCGATGAACGGACAACTTGATAGGATTCAGTGAGCTTGCATTAAGTGAAGAAATATTCGAGAATTCTTCGGACAGTGGTTTAGATAGATAAATAAATTATATATATATATATATATATATATATAACTAAATACATTAAACTTTTGTGTATTCGTTCCATGCCGGATCATGAATATTACACACTTAATCATTTTCTTAAACCTATATCTCTTAAATGTACCTATAGAAATATACTAAAAAGACATAGTAGCCACATTTATTCACAGACCGATCCATTATGTAAATTAATGCAGAAACTATTATCTTTGGGTAGTGTTACATTATTAGATTACTTATTATTTAAGAAAATATCATTTTAAAAATTAAAAAACACGGATGTATAAAACTGTTGCACTATCTGCAAAAGGCAGCAGTATTATCTCGAATATGCATGGTAACATTATAAGAAATGCATTATTATAAGAAAACAATGTTTTTGCACATACTATTCACTATTTCAGTGTACTAAGTTTTACCCCGTCTACCTCTGTCGACGGCCTGTACTTGAATGGGAAAACAGTTAAATTAAAATATAAAAAGCTGACATGTCGAGAGCGATAATTATTGAAAAATAGTGGTAAATACAGTAAGTAAAACGAGAAAATTGAGTTATTTTAAAATTGATAGCTACATACACAAGTCTGAAATATCAGCGGTGAACGAGTACTGTAGGTTCAATCAGCGATATCGAAAGATGAGCCACTTCGATAAACATTTATCTATTTGAAGAGTTAAAAAATATTTATAGTCAAAAATAAAATACTAACTTACGTGGCATATTGACAATATAGAAAAAATACTGGAAGAATTAAACAAAAGACTTAAAAAAATGAACAAAGGAACGAAAGAATAAAAAATAAATTAGATAGAAGGAAATAAAAAATTGACTATGGAAAATGTGAGATTAACAAATTAAGTTTATAAATTAAAACAACTAACCAACGAACAGGAAGGAAGATTAAAATTTTTAGAGAGACGCAGAAAAGAAAAATAATTTTACGAAGAGTTAAGAAAAATGAACAAAAAACGGATTTAACATTGAAACAAAATATCTGCATGTTATTAAGTGATATAGGAAATAAAATAAATATAGAACAAGAAACCCAAGAGGTTAGAAGACTAGGTAAACAGGAAAATAACAAAATGAGACCTGTATTAGTGCAATTAAATACATGGGAGAAGAAAATGCAAATTAAGAAAATAGCAAAAAATATAAAATTTAAATACAAAAGTGTGGATTATAGACGATTTTCCGAAGAAGGTCCTTGAAGAAAGGAAAAAACTGAGAAAATCGCCAGAGAAAACGGTCGCTTAGGTTTTATGAATTATGATAAACTAATTATTGATGGTAAAAGTTTATGCTCAAACAATTAGAAGAAAGGGAAAGTAAGAAAGGGAAAAGGAAAAGTTAATGCTCGCCAAGCCAAATTGAAGAAAATGAGGCACAATATGAGGAGATAAAACAGTATAAGAAGAAACTGACTATTCCTATTGTTCTTTTATTCATGCTCTTTATTATTCTTGTCAATTTGGGGCTTACTTGTAATTCTTCCAAGGCTTTCCATATTTGTTCTCTCGGCACCTGGTCAAAAGTGGCTTTTAGATCCAGAAATGCTAGAAACAGGTCTCTATTCTTGTCTATCATTTTGCTGATTATTAGCCCAATAGTGTGTATGTCAGAATAAATGGGGAAAAGTCAAAGGAATTTAACATGCGGAAAGCTATAAAACAAGGGGATAGCCTAAGCCCTTTAATTATATTATATATAAATTATAATAAGGAAAATAAAAAATGAAACTAGAAAACCAAGATTAGGGTATTACAATATGAATCCTATAAACACACAATTTATGCGGACGACATCCTGGTAATGGCAACAAACACAAGACAGCTACAACAAAACATAAATATATGGAAACGAGGAAAAGGGAATGGAAATAAACACATAAAAAAGTAAAATACTACATATCAAGAAAAACAACAGAGTAGAAATAGAAGAACCCATTTTCCTGGATGGAACTCAACTACAATATGTTGAAAAATATGAATATTTAGGCGCATATATAAAAAATGATGGAAGAATAGATGACGAAATAAACAATAGAATAAACAAAGCAAATAACATTTATTATCAGATAAACAACACCATCAAAGGAAAGGAAGAAATAAGCACCAAAACAAAAATGCACCTATTTAAAACAATATTCACCCATACTCTGATATACGGAGCAGAAACATGGGCAATAACCGATAAACATAGGTCAAAAATAACTGCATCAGAGATGAAATACCTCAGAAAAGTTCTGGGAAAGACTAGAAGGGACACAATAAGAAACAACAGCATAAAGGAGGAACTGAACCGATACCCAGTTGTCCACGAAATTGAGAACAAACAATTACAGTGGTACGGACACGTGCACCGCATGGACATCGAAAGATACCCGAAACTGATAATGGAGACAAGAACGGAGGGAAGAAGAACTAAAGGTAGACCCCGAATATAATGTAAGGCTATCAGCTAGGAAAAGAGGAAAAAATATTGAGGAGGTAAAAAGAATGGCAAGAGAGAGGAAACCCTATAGGGAATGGATAAGGGGCCCAACGCCGTGAGGCATAAATGGGAAACGAGAAAGAAGAAGAAGAAGAAACTAAAAAAGTTAAAATACTATCAAATAGACCTCACCTAGGAGACACTGATGACGACCACTACGATGTAAAGGAAGATGAGAAGAAGATTACAAGAAAAGTAAAATATTTAGGTTATTGTAATGTAAAAACTACGGTAAACAAGGAGAAAATAAATCAAATATAAACCAAATGGAAAAATATTGATTACTGATAGCACTAAGCGAAACAAGATGGCTGGGAAAGGGAAAATTTAATTTAGAAGGAGAAAAACGCTACTATATTCAGGAAAAAAGGAGGAAGATGCTACCGATGAACAAAGAGTTGCCTTTATAATAAACCGAGAAGCAAAAAAGCACTAATAGATTGGAAAGCGGTATTCGAGAGAATAATTGTTGCCAGATTTAATGCAAACTTTTTCAACATCACAATAATTAATAGGTATGCCGGGACAAATATAATACAAAACAAAAAAAATGAATATTATGAGGAATTAGAAAAAACGCACGAGAAACAAAAGAAAAAGCATAAAAGAGATATTTTTCTATTGATGGGAGACATGAACAAAAAAATTAAAAAGAAAAGTGAAGGTCGAGAAGAAATATTGGAAAAAGAAGGAATAAGAGATAAAAATGATAATGGTTAAAGGTTTCTGGATTTCTATACAGTTAACAACTTATTGATAGGAGATAGTGTCTTCCCATATAAAGTAAAACATAAAATCACATAGATAGGACCAGGTGGAGCAGCCCGCAATCAAATTGATCATGTCACCATTGAGAGAAGACATAGAAATTGTCTACTAGATGTTGAGGGCGATGAATGGAGCTAATGTGGGATCGAGTCACGCTTTAGTAAAAACAAAGCGCAGAGTCAAACTAAAAAACTAGAAATAACAAAATCAATATAAGAACAAAATATTAAAGGATAAAGAAATGCACAGAATCTTTTGCAAAAAATTGGAAGATAAAGTAAAATTAAATATAGATGAACTAAATATAGAACAGCTTTGGGAAAAATATAAAGAGATGTTGAAACAGCAGCAGGAGAAACGATTGGAATAAAAAGGGGAAACATAAGCCGTGGATGACGCAGAATGCGGAGGATTTAATAGGGGAAAGAATAAACTAAAACACAATATACTAAATGCAAGAACGGATAAACAGAAAAAATAGCTTGAACAACAATACTAGAAAAGAATAAACAATTAAAAAATTCCAAGAAAAATCGGAAAAACAAATGACTTAAGATAACACGGAAAATGACTAGGAAAAGAAATATAATAATCAATAACACTAAAAACAAGGAAGAAAAAATGATCACATCACAAAATAAACCACTGTGCGTCGTATTAAATAATATTAGATATGTGTTTTTGGCTAGTTAGATTAATGGTCAGACGGACAGACAAACTGATGCTAACTAAAATAAACATGACTTTTTTAACAATAGCATTTTAAGTAATATCAGCTACTTTACGTCGGTATATTTTGTTACGTACAGCCGACAAAATTGTTTCCTCTGCTGCGCTTATAAGATCTCGCAGCTGCTTACGGTTTACTTCCTCTTTTACGTTTTCATCTAGAATAAGTTCCCCTTATTTAAATAGCGCATTTCCTTTAAAACTTAGCGGGAAACTTAATTAATCTGCATCCGTCAACGGCAAAATGAAGTTATAAAGCACTTCACTAGAGATTTTATTTCCACGGCCATTTTCAGTCTTAAACTCGCAAAGTTTATGATCTGTTTACGGTCGCAGCGATAAACTAACTAAATATTTTAATTTTTTGCCGCATTAAACTTTATGTCAAGTCAACAGTAAGAAATAGAACAGTAAATTAAATATAACTGAGTATGCCTACTACTTCTACTATTTAAAAATGAACGAGATAACTAATGGATTGAATGGGCACTTAGGTACAAAGTGGATTTACAATGCTGTTATCCTAAGTGCTTATAGATCTATAGCTGCAAATCGGCAGGATACAATAGAGATGTGTACACACTAAAAAAAATTTTAGATTTAAAACTTTTGTATAATAAAACCTTCAGTACATATGTAATTAGGTATCCAGTGGTAATAATAGAAAAACTAATTAAAAAAAAATAAGAAAAATCTGACAGTCTACAAAATACCCTTCAGACAAAAGACGCTATAACAGCTCAACACAATTTAAAGAATTATTTGTTAGAGTAGCCCAACCGACACTGTAAAAAACATCCAAAAATATCAAACGTTAGAACCAACCCATCTTCTCTATCCAAAAGGTATGGCTCTTGAGCGAGATCATACCAACAAAAAATTAAAGTTTTTTCTGGTTGTCTTAAAACAATATTTTAACTGATACAATCGACACCAATCCCTGCAGAAGAACCGGAATAATAAAAGTTTTAAATGTGTCATTCCAATATTACCACTTTCTGACTTAGTTATAATGAAGAAAATCTAGAAAAAACTTCAGACTTTGACCTTATCATCGGACAACTAATCTAGGAACTGCCCTGTCAAAGTCTAGTAATAGTAATATAGGATGCAATACCAAGGTAAAAATCGTTTCGGTTGCATGGAAGATTTTGCTAGTAATTTTAATAACAAATTCCAGGAAGCCACAAAATGAGGTTTCTTCTTACCGGGCTATAAATCTATTGTTACAATTGGACAAACCATTAAAGAAGTTGTTTACAAAGAGACTAGATTCGGATTCAAAAAGGGACGCTCAACGTTAGGACAAGCACTCAGGACAGCAAACACCACAAATCAAATATATAAAGAATATTGTACAGCAGCATTTTCAGATAACAAGTAAGACTTCGGCATGTGTGACACGACTAGCTAAAAACATCAATGCTTCACTTTTACTTTGCTGTCTTGAGATCGTTCCTGGAATAAAGGCACTTCCAAGTATAAAATAGAAAAATGAGACTCAAAAGTGGGAAATCAAAATTAACGAACACATTCACCAAATGCAAGAGCAACACACCACAAGTTTTAATAAATAATAAAGTCAAGTTATAATAAGGATATGTTATAATAAGGAAACATACTAGAGGTATGCAGTAATATAATACAAAGGTGAGATATGGAGCTGAATGGTTAAAAATACGGCAAACATTGACTAAGATTTCCATATATTAATATGCTACGGAATTTTACGATCAAGCTTTGGCAATAGTTTCAAAAAGTAGAAAATTTGTCCCTGCAAGCAAACGTCTTGCTCTTTTTTACATCACATTCCTGTAAATATAAAAAACTGTTTGTCGTAGATCTTAGATCATCACCTTTGGATTTCGAATTATTAAATCAATGTATTTGAAATAATTTCAAAATCAGCTGTTTTGCACAATAATATATTATAAGCATGAGAATATACTTTCTATCATTAAAAAGTATAACCTTAATGCAACAATATTTACATACTTTACGTTGCATTCGCGTGTTCACTCCGTTAGAGAGAGTGAATATAAGTTACAAGCACAAACTTTAAGAATTGATTTTGTAACAGACCACTACCAATATAGATTTTATGCCGTCAATTTTCTCCATAAAAAAACAACCTTTAGAAGGAAGGATATCATCAGTCTACAACATGTGTAGTTTAGGCAAAATCAATGGTTTGGCATTCGTGTTTGGATTGAGATTATTGGTGACCACCTAGTTGAATTAATAGTTTTTTCACGACTTTATTGCTTGAGGACGTGTCTCCGACACTATGGCAGGTTTTGTAATTGATGCATGACAAGCCTTCTATTTACGTTAGTGTCGCTTTTCTTAAACCCCCTTAATTTTTACTTGTCGAACCACTTAAAAACCTCGCTGTATATTGAGCCAGTTCCTGATGCGCAATTTACATAGTCACTGTAAATTTCCTGACATAAGTCTATATAAACTTTTTGTTCTTCTTACAAGAACCACTTGCTAACATTTGTCAAAATTAATATTTGTTCTATATAGAGACGATGCTTAAAGCAAATATGAGATGATTTACAAGTAAAGGGCAAAAATACTTTATTTTAATTTCAAGAAATTTTCGGCTAATTTGTTTAAACATAGTAAACTTGCAAATACTTTTTCTTTTCATTTCAATAGATTTTTTTAGCCCCCGACAGTCATTCTTCCAATTTTCCCTTTATATTAGGCAGCACATCTAATCACTGCTAAAACACAAACAAGAAATATAATTTTTTATGAAAAACTGCTAAATACTAAAAAATAACAAAACAAGCAGCTCTCCTGTTACTTTTTGGAGACGCTAAAATAACTTTTAAAAACAAATTGTCGTCTGTAAGTTTTATCATATACCTGACCTTACATTTTCGTCGTAATTATTTTTTACGGCCACCAAACAAAGCTCGAAATGCTATACAATTATATAAAGTTAACTGTGTTTGTTAAAAATTAAACAAAATGAAATCATTGTTGTACAATCTAAAAAAAAATATGTTGTAACTTTCATCACATGGCAGTTTATTTAATATTGAAAGCCAAAATAGGTTCGTAAAACCTTCAATAATATATACATTTCCAATTAGTCAATCAGTAACTATTAGGTTAATAACAATTTATCATAGTTACATATTTTAATGCAAGTGTAACGGAAGACTAATAAAAACAATGCGGAAGATTTAATTAGAAGGTCTATGCAGATGTAGATGTAGATGTAGATGTAGATGTAGATGTAGATGTAGATGTAGATGTAGATGTAGATGTAGATGTAGATGTAGATGTAGATGTAGATGTAGATGTAGATGTAGATGTAGATGTAGATGTAGGTGTAAATGTAGATGTAGATGTAGATGTAGGTGTAAATGTAGATGTAGATAGATGTTTTAGTAGGTTTTCTTATATTTGTTAATTTACTCTTTCACTCTGTATATAGAAATGTTCTGTAATAAGCAATTTGGAACGTATTTAGAAGCATTAAGTATGAAATAAATCACCGTGGTAATATTTCTAGATTACTGTTGTTAATCGTACTCTATAGTAGTTTTTCCCATGACCAAATATAGTTTTTAAAATTTGTGAGTTGTGTCACACCCGCAGTGCGTTGTAATTTATGAAAGTGACTGCCAGAATTTGTTTTGTAATTAAGGAATTTGAAGTATAGAGCAAATAAAGAGTTAGTCCTAAGACGTTTGATTGTATTCTATTAAGTTCTGCTAACACATTGTGGTACTATATGTAAATTTTTTTATTATTTATATAGATTCTCATATATTTTAGGAGCTGGTAGGTAAAGAACCTTTTATTTGGTTTAATAATCCAAACTGTCACATTTTATCAAACATAAATTAAAATCCAAAAGCATACCTTTTTAAATACAGTGTCAGGCCCTCTTTAAACCAAAACTGTTGCTTTAGAAGTAGTTTTTGTTGTTAAAATATAGGTTTTAATATTAAAAGCATCATTTTATAGAAAAGTTTACCTACTACTGGCAAAAAATCGGTTGTCTTCTAAAATATGATATCGTAAGGTTCCTTGTCTGATTTAATGATTAACATAATTTAAGCTACTTTTTGGTGTTTTTGAAAGATACATACATTCTTAAATTTGATCTTCTGATAAGCTTGGGTTTTCTCATTAAGATGTTGAGTTGCTTTTATCCCTTTTTTATAGCAAATCGAAGAAAACGGCTGAAAATGTTTCCTTAGATGTTCTACAAATGCTCTTATATCGAGTAGTTGTACGCGTTGTTGCTTAATACCTAGACACATAATACAATTTCAGAGTTTTAGAAGTCACATAAAACTACTTGTAGTACTGAAGTCCCTCTGTTAACCTCGGTGGTATCCCTAGGATGCTCGATATTTTGCCACATTTTTCTAAATTTACTTTCCTCGGCTACTTTTTGTTTGGTGATTGCATGATTGTTTTCTAAAACCGCTTGATGTTGCTTATCTAGAGTTGAGTTACAAGCAAACCGTTGTATGGTTAAATTAACGTGCTCTACTGTATGAAATATATCTGTCTTCCTTTAATAAAACATTTAAATTAATTTCCTGAATTTGTTTATTTTGTCATTTTATAATATATTTATTTGTTTTACTCAAAGTTAAGGCACTCAGTGTAATCACTACAAGAAAATATTCTAAAATAAGTCTATATTAGAGTTTTTTTTTAAGATATATTGGTTTGTCGATTGATGTACAGTTTAGGTTATCGTTGCTTATAATAGATATAATTTGAATAACTTTCTACCGCGAATTGATGCGAATGGAAATTGCTTATTTTTAATGTTAAAAGATGATTGAAAATTGTTTTTTATGATGGAATGCTTCGGAGAATGGATTTTTAAGATAGTTTAGGTTTGTTTTAGACATGCTTACTAAAATACTTGTTATTTGCAGGTAATCGTGTTTGTAATTTTGAATTTGGTAGTTTTAATTTGAACTTAAATATAATTGCCAAAGCTGTGTGTGCTCTCTTGTTTGAATGATTGATACAAATTAAATAATTTTGTTGTTTTGAAACAGAATTAGTTAAATACACTCACCGGCATAGAAATCCGCCCACCCAGGTTTTTCTCAATATATGTAGTTTTTAACTAATATCATTAAGTACACTATTGAAAATGGTATCTATTTTACTAGCAGGCATAGTTGATGGTAATAACGATCACATCTTGTTAGAAAAAATTTCCAAAACAAACATTTAAAACAAATTCTGTTAAACTCATTTACGATCTAAATTTGAGCTACGTAAAGTTTTGTGTTTATTTTTGTGTTCTTTTTAAATCGCTGTTAATTTATTTGTTACTTTCTGTTTAATTCCTTTATTGCTCGTGTTGTTGGTTTATAGTGTATTCAAATTATGCATTTGTCAGTAGAAACTGTTGCTAAAACATTTGCATTACTTGAAGACAGACGCAGTCAACGTTATGTCCCTAATCGGTTAGGTGTTCCTCGTTCAACGCTAAAAGATCTTCATAGAAGATTTAGAGAAGCCGGTAGCTATAGTCGCAGGCCGGGAACAAGAACTAAACGTAAGACATCCGCTCGTGACGACCGTTTTATCATTTTGTCTACGTTAAGAAGTCGACATACCATACTACTGCATTGGAGACTCGAAATGTCCTTCAGCGTGTAAGAAATGTCAATATTTCTGAAAAAACAGTTAGACGGAGATTCCGAATTGCTTTACTCGAAGAATGAGATCAGATCCCTCAAGAAGATATTCGGGAGTTGATCTACAAAATGAATCGCCGGATGTCTGCAGTGGTTCGCGCACGAGGAGGCAATACCCGATATTAGTACTTTACATCGTGGTTGTTTTTGACGTTTTGCTAAGCTTTTTAAAGTTAAAATAAAGTATGTATTTTGTTGTTATCTTTATTTTGTCATCTCTAGATAATACCCAAAAATAATTTAAGTAGAAGTGTGATTAATAATTTAGTAAAAATAACGTAGTCTGTACTAAATTCACTTTAGTTAGCATTTTTTCAGATTTAAATTAGAAAATACCATAAAAATAGGGCGGATAACTGGCTATTACTGAGAGAAACCAGGGTGGACGGATTTCTATGCCGGTGAGTGTAGTATAGAGAAATTTTGAAATCAGAGTTATATCAACAATGGGTATCTTAAAAAACATTGTAGCCTTCTGACAATGTTACGTCAGACAGTTGGCGTTTCAAACAGCTACATTTAATAAATTATGATCATTCACAAATTGCTATGAGTAAGTTAAGTGTTGTAACACATTTGTCGTCATTTTCTCAATTGCTGAAGAGAAGTTTGGTGACAATATTACTGCTAATTTTATGTTGCTGTTCGTTGTAAATGTAACACATCCATCTAGATTAGTCATATTATTATTTATCGAAATTATAACAGTATTAAAAACAAACTGCATTGCTTAGAAACTTTTATATTAAATTAAGCACACTATAATCAGCAAACCATTAGAATTCTAGAATTATATGTTTATATATCGTTTCTTAGTCTGGGTAAAGTAATAATATCACGTGCAAAATAAATTTAAAAATATTTTTAGTCATTTATATTTGGCATGTGTAACTTCTACGAAGGGTGAGTTGTCAACAAGTTAGTGAATTTTAAAGAAAACTTATTACTGGCCTGGGTGAAAAGTGCATTTCTTTATGAGAACTAGATCTAATTGATCGTCATAGAAATACTATAGAGCAAATATAACAACAGCGTTGAAGAAGGGAGTCTAAACTAGTACACAAGCCAACGAGTCGGAAAAATCGTCACCTTCAAAAACTTGCGAATCAAGTGCCATAGCGCAACAATTATGAACCATTATACGATACTAATTATTTCTCTATGCGACGTCGATTATTAACAGTGGGACTAAGAGCGCGACTGTCTTTCTTTCGACTACCACCGGATTTTCTACACCGGTAATGAATGTTACAATGAGTAACGAAAAGGCGTTTGTGGACATACGAGTGAGAGAATAGTATTTTCTAGTAAATTCATGTTTTTCCTAAACCGAAATAATTTCTGGATATTAATGCGTTGTAGACGTGGATAAAAGGAGCAAGAAAACTGCATTCATACAAAATATACAACACCAACTATGGGTATTATAGTATAAAGAGCTATCAACTACGACATTTTTTTTAATTAGAAAATTTATATCAACGCAATCTTACAACTCACGAAACTTTTTTAACAAGATAACGCTCGACCACATGTGACAGGTAACACATGAAATGTCCTTTAATAAAGCAGAGTAAACATTCTTGCTATGGCCTAAACTTTGACCGGTTGAAAATGTCTGGAATACTATTACACGAAAGGTACAGTGGTATCCACGACCTCCGAAGAATATGGTTGAATTATGGGAGCTTGTCAATAACAAAAGGAATTTAGTCCATAAAAATATCATTCGTTTATTGTTTGACTTGATGCCAAGAAGAATGGAAGCATTCGCCAGAGCCAGATTTAGGGCCATACACTATTCAATAAACGTAAATATTTATGATTACAAAAGTTTTATAAATTAAATCATCTGTTTGTTTTATACTCTAAAATCTACAAAAATTCAGTTGATAATTCGCATTAGCACTGGTGCTGCAATTTTAGTAAACACGGTGCAATTATTACATTTAATATCTTTACTTATGCCCTTTTTGGAGCAATCTTTATTCGATTTTGTCACAAATATTTTTGTGTATTCGAATGTGTGGCAGTACTGGCACTGGGTAATTTCAAGTTTTCTTGCAGAAAGTTTGAATTTTATTTTTAGATTTATGGCATAACTAGATCATACCTTTTATTATTTTGGTTTAGCTGTAAATATACAGAATTATGCTAACTTATGTCTATGAAAATTGATCTCTTCAACAAGATTTAAATGTCTATCAATAAAAGTTTTGTTTCCTATGATTTTAATAGTGAATCTATCTTTATCCCATACACTTTGCAGATAAATAAATGATTTTAAATTATAATATCTTATTGGGAAAATTTAATTTTTGCTCTATTTTTATTCGTATTTTTAGCTACTTCAGTTACCAGAAAATATTTCATATCTATTTGACGTATCTGTTATAACTAAACAACTATTCTAATGTTGTTCGCTATTTGTTTGCACCGATGTGCATGTTTCATACTGGTTTAAATGGCAAGTATAATACAATATTTGCGACTGCAGAAACATTTGAAATTTGTTGATAGGCTTTGACACTGATTGTGTAGCTGTTTGCGTAGATATTTGTGATGGCATGCAACATTGTAATAAATAGGCAGTTTATCGTTAACTGCTCGTAGAAGTGATAGACAATACACACCTATGCTTGACGCGCCAAACAAGATAGTTATCAATTATAGTACCGATGATCATTTTACCTGATGAAACGACACGACTAATAAATATAAAATAAGATAAATATGCGCAGACAGTTTCGCTTGAAGACGTAACGCGAATAATAAGATTACCTTGAACAGTTGAAAACAGTATTAACAAAAAGTTCTCCGAAAAAATTTAAATTGGAATATTTTTAGTTCAGAGTCAATTTAATTAAGTTAACTTATGTATTTATCACTCAAAAATGTTCTTTAATTGGATAAATACAAAACTAATAATTGTAACTTGAAAGAATATATAATTACATTGAAAGAAAAACAATCAACTCCTGTTTCAGTCTAAGAGAAATGAAAATAAAAACATTAACTTTTGTGATAATCCAAAATTTGTTGTTATAAAAACCCCTGAATAGTCTTATAAACAGTTTGAGACGTATGCGTCTATTAAATGTAACAACACTTCATGTTAAACAGGAAGGTTACTCTATTAAATATTGCAAGCATAAAATTTAAATTTTATTCTTATTTATTTGTTGTGTTCCATGTGCAATCTTTTTTATTTATATTTTATAAAAATTAAAAATACCTTTTGGCTATCAGTGTTTATCAGAAAACTTTATGTAATGACAATGGAACAAAGTTATTCAAAGCTAGTTAGAAATATCATTTTATGAGATCAATGCTACGCAGACATGAAATTTTCAAAAAGCGATCTAATTATGGCGTCCCTAAGAAACAGTGAAATCTAGAAAGACATCAATAAAACTTGATTTAAAAATATTATTTAGTACAAAAGTATAGCCATTAATACAAATATATCAATGCTACAGTGTCTTTGCTAAATTTCGCATCTTGATCATCATCTTTGTTAACATAAAGTATAGCTGACACAAGAACTATAACGCGCGCATCACTCATAACATTGTGCATCTTCAAATAGAATGACAAAAATACAAAACACCTTTCAACATTATGCATAGTCACTAAACTCAATTTTAATCTAAACTGGTATGTTAAAATATAATTTACAGCATATACAAGTTTGAAAAATATATAAGCTAGGGATGGTTTCTTGCAGCCCAAATTAAAATATGAATTTGAGAAGTCGAGGTAAATACGACTTTTGTAATTTTATACTAAGTAACATAATAAATTATCTTTATATAATCAGCAACAAAATGAGGCGAGAATACGAGCGCAGGGCAGCTACTTTCAAATCTCTTCGAACTGGAAAATTGCCGACATAAATTATTGCGTAGTTTTCCTACAAAAAGATCCAAGTTTGCGCCGTAGCCAAAAATATAGGAAATCTGATCATCACGAGGAGGAAACTGCTGACAGGGATGTGGTGAATATCTGCGAATTGAAAGAGAGCATGACTTATCTGACAAAAGAAATGGACGTGGTCAGTCTAGCAGTGCCCCAGAAACTACCCTATAAGTCTTTTGTCTTGAGAAAAAACCAGTAGTTAACTGAGAAATATAAAATGGACAGAAAATTAAAGACTCAAGCACTGCTAAGTAGCATCAAGCACGAAAGTCCTGTCTTCCTGAGATTCTTTTCGGGTGAAAAAAACTTCAGCTATAACAGATAGATGAGCCATCAAAATGATAGCTAGATCTGCCAAGATGCCTTTGAAGTACCTACCATCATGCCAGTTCCTTTAGGAAATCCTGAAGGCGACTTCCCATAGCTATGTCAATATGCTGAGCACAGTTATCAGGCCCTTAGTAGACGAGATGGCTGCCAGGGAAAAATAAAGGTACCAGAAATACTCCACTTCAGCCCACAAGACAAGGAAACCCCAGACATGGCTTGATTGACGTACTATACATGTATATTCGAAGCTCATATCACTTATTTAAAAAAATCTACCCTTTTATTTATTACTACTAAAATGGTGATATAGTAATATATAGTGAATTTTCAATATTTTACAACTTACACGTAAGGTATTATATAATGAAGAAAACGTACCACTATTAGTAATTTAGCATCTAAAATTCAGTCAAGGGTTCTTTTAAAAATTTTTGTAATGATATCAGATAAATAGAAGCCTTTATTAGTAAAATGAAAAAGCACATCAATGAAGGTAATGGTCATACTTAGCTATGACTTTTTACCGTTTGATCTATTGAGAGGTACAATATTAGACATTTTTATATGAACTTAAGTGTTGCTAAACAACTGATAGTTAAAAAGTTTAATGTTCGATGAATACAATGCTTTTGACGTGTGTTTGACCTATTTCCCATTATGTAATCAAGCGTTGACCTATTAAAAACCACCTTTTCCAATTTTTTGGCGCAAACTGAACTTTGATCGCTTGACTCTGTTTTAACATCTCAAAGTACAGCACACCTCTGTGGTTCCACCAAATACAAAGCAATGTCTTCTTTCCATAAATATACTGTTTTATTATTAATGTTAATAGTTAGCCAAAGTCGGAATTTTTTGCATTTAAAATTGTTGAAATATTTTTACTTTCCATTTACTTCAAAACTTCTTTTTTGGTTGTCAACCAGAAATTTGTAAATTTGAGATAAAGTAACATTTATTTATTGTACAATTTGTTTGTATCTAATAGTGCCTTCAATGTTTTTTTTATTTATTTATTTGGAACCCTTTGCCTGTCAAGTCAAAATCACCACAATTGATGCCTTGAAAGTACTCTTTGCATGTTATTTCTGACGGAGCATGTTCCTCGTTGTTTTCTAAAGCATTACATTTAGTGAAATTTTTTTTAGTAAGGGCACATAACAATGTACTAGGTGTATGACAAAATAGCTAGATGTAATAGTTTGCGTTTGAAGTTCGATTTTCTGCAATATACTACTTTCAGACTGCCTATTACAAAGAAAAATACAACGAACACTAGATTACAAAAAACCGCAATTACAACGTAAAATGTTAAAAAGAAAAAATTTACAGCAGAGTGCATTAGCATAATGCACCGCAATTGCATCACGCAAAGCGAACGATAGAATTTCAAGCGGCTGACTTGGAACGCTTGTGTGTAAATGTGTGGGCCAGTCTAATACGAAATGCGTGTATCTGATAAAACTCTTATCTCTGTAACGCGACGGTTAATTAAATAAGTTAAATTACACAAGACCTGTAATAACCGTTATCGTAATGGAAGTGCAGCAAGCATCATAAAACTGTCTCGTCAATTTATTGTTGAATTGCGATGCTGCACGACTGCGCTCTTTAAATATTGTTTAAGTTCGTTGAATGTTAACAAACTATGGATCTATATTATTGAGGGTGTCAATTTTACTATTAATCTAATGCAAAACTTCAACCAAGCATTCAAATGAACACAATAACAAGGACGCAAACTTTTTTTGATTAAATGCGGTAAAAAACTATTATCAACTTCCTTGATGTAATGATGTGAGCAAGTTGCTTGAATGCCTTTACATTCTCTAGTTAAGGAGAAATGTTTTAATAAAAAAATTAAAATATATTAATGAAATGAAAGTTGACTCTTATAAAATGAGATTCTCCTACAAGGAGAATCACAGATTAGTAGTATGTATACCCATTTACCCTTTGAGGGAATTTGCAAAATTTATAGAGCGTACACCCAAGTCATTTGATAAGAAAACGCTCGGTAAATATACCTAGTAGAGGGTAAATAAAATATCTTTTGTAGATCAACAACGTCTGACCTAGAATGAACTGCTTCTATAAAGATGGTACCTATATAGAGGAAACCAAAACTTTGATAATACAAAACATCAATACTAAAATCAACGGTAGAAAAAATATTCTAGAAATAGTAAAGGAGTTCCAGGAAGATCTATATGATTAAAATTAAAAATACCAAAGGATATTGAAAAAAAATTAATACAAAAGTAAAAATAGTAAACTCTGTGAATATAACGGCAATACATAAAGAAAAGATCAACAGCCTTAAAAATAGAAATTAACATATCAAAGGAGCGGAACTCCTTACCAATTATACTGCTATACAAAAGTACCATAAAAATGGACTGGAAATTACCTTCCAATATTTTTGTTGTCGCAATTACACAAATCAATGCATAGAATAATAGGTATTAGCAACAAATTAGAAAGTTACCAACCAACAACAATAAGCAAATTTTCGTCGTGAATTTAGAATGGCAAACCATTTACTATGTATGAAGACGTTAATGGAAAGACCAAACGCGTAAAGATGAAGTTATATAAAAAATATTTGAAAATAGTATGTAATACTTTATTACCTCACAACTATATCTACGGGGACGCGGACTTCCAAATTACGCTATGGTCTTAGAGCTCTTTGTCCATGTGCGACCAACTGACGACGGAGCCGAAGGTCCAGCCTGGCCACCAGCTTACTTAAACTGTCTGGATTATTTCCATCCACATCAACCCCTTATTATTCCGACCAACCACAGACAATCCATTGTTTTAGTGAAGAGCTCTAAGTGTAGCTGCACGCGGCTACATCAAATTAAATGTACTTTCTAAATATTTTCCCATTCAAGCACTGTTAAATATGCTTATAATAAATACAGATTATCACTGTACGTAGCCTTTATAGAGACTAACAGAAAGCATTTTATAGCGTAGAATTACGGGTAGTAAAAAAAGAAAATGTAGAATAATCAAATAGATTACAGATATACTCAAATAATCCATAACATAAATAAAGACAGAAATGGAATATCAAAGAAAAAGAGTGTGGCAAGAAGACTCAATAAGCCCAAAGTTATTTACAACATATTTGGAGAAAGTATTTAATAAGTTAGACTGGGTCAAAGAAAGGTATTTATATAAACTAAAAAATGCTTAATTATCTGAGGTCCCAAAGTTTTGAATACTACAGACGATGGCCTGTGAGTTAAAACAACAGTTAGAACAGATAAAACTCACAATAAATGTGCGAAAAACCAAAATAATAACAAACTAAGAATATGAAAGAAATATAGGAATACAAAACCACAAATTAGAATATATAGATAAAATTTATAGAAAAAATAATTGTAACTAATGCGTCCTTTTAGTATAGACATTAATTTTGACAAGAAATATTATAAACAAGCTAGCTACAAAACAAAGAGCCATAAAAAGAAAATGTTAAACATAAAACTATAGCTAGACGGGTTGGTTACACTATTCGACATAATGGAACAAGGAAATATAATTATAGAGAGGATAACCAAGAAAGAAGGAAAGATTGTCCACGAATGAGATAATTTAAATAGAATTGCCAAATTTGATTGGATAATCAAAACTGCAGATGGACACAACTGGAAACAATTTGGGAAAACTTATGACCGCTATTAGGCTAACATAGATCTACAGACAGATCCCTATTTACAGTATCATCAGCATGTTTATCTTAAAGCAATTTTTATTTTTTAAGTAGAATATCCTTTAAAGACAAGTGTTTAAATTATCAGCGATAAATATATCTTCTTTTTCTTCTTCTTTCATTTTTCCTTATTCCTTTGAGGAGTATTGCGTAAATCTTATTTATTTGTTATTCCTTATTTAAAAATCCATTTCTGCAGTTAATTTTCTCGTTTGTACTATCGTATTGACACAGTGGAAATGAAAATATTGAGGTAAATTGCGGGAAACACTAAAATGGGTAAAATTAGAAACATAGATATAAGGGACTCACTACAAATAACTATAAATGAAAAGAAAGCAATTAAACTAGTACGAGCACGTCATGAGAATGGGTGAGAAGAGACTATCCAAAAAAGTTATAAATGCAAAAAGAATAACAAAATAAAAAAACCAGATCAAAAGAAACATAGCACAGGACGCGAAAGCATAGAATAAATAAATAAGCAGTTAAACTAAAAGTTTTCTGCTCCGACGCTCTATATAGATCAAAAGAACAGATGGATTCGTCATTTTACTTTCAAAGCGTCAAGACGTGCTTTATCGCTGTCCCAAGTGTATGAAAGATTAAAGTGCATTTATCCAACGAAAAGGTCTTGTAATATCAACTTTAGAAGCAACATAAATTGTAAGTTACTTTCAATTTATTAAAATAACCGAAAACATTAATAATGATAACCCAATGGAAATTCAAACGCTAAACAAGCGTAAATCTGATTCATTAACACCGCCACTTAATGAAGTGCAAAAACGCTACGCATGGACCCCAAATATTCCAACGCATAACAAATATGATCTACTTGCCAGTCAAGAAGTTGACCCAGTTGATAACCCTTACGATAACCATAATCAGCAAAACACTAACGGAAGAACTGAAACTTCGGCAACTAAACCCAAAATACCGCCTATCTATCTACACAACGCCATAAATCACGCAGCCCTGACTGCAGATATTAAACAACTAACATCAAACGAGTTCACGACCTTTTGTAACACAAACACCTTAAGAATCAACCTAACTGAAGAGAATGACTACAGAATTTTAACAAAACACCTTAAAGATAACATCAAATTTCATACCTTCCAAAACCCTATCGGCAAACCCCTCAATGTCGTGATCAAAAACGTACCACCATCCATAACAGAACAAGAAATATTCACCGAACTTAGCAAAACCCTGCCAGTTATCAAAGTCACACGCCTGCTTACAAAAAATAAACAGCCGCTTCCAATTTGCGCAGTCGGCCTGAAGGATAACGAAAACGCTAAGAAAATCTTTACATTAAAAAGCATGTACTACTCAATAGTCACAGTAGAACCGAGAAGAAAGCCATCAAACATTCCACAATGCCACCGCTGTCAAGGCTATGGGCATACCAAAACTACTGTACATTAGATCCGCGCTGCGTTAAATGTGGCGATAGCCACCAGCATCAACAATGCAAGAAAAACCTGAAGAAACACCCAAATGTGCCAACTGTGGAGGACCACACCCGCAAGCTATCGCGGCTGTAGCCACCACCTAGAGATAGTACAAAACGACAAAATAACATCAGCAACTTCAACCAATCCAGCACAAGACACAATAGGAACTATTTTGTCAATCCGAACCGCTCATATGCAGATCAAGCTCGAAACACTGCACCGGCCAACTCCACCCTTATTAACCCTAACCAGACAACCGATCCAATGACCTCACCTAACATAAATAATATAGCCAAAATCCTTGTTGATCTCCTTACCTCTTACCTCCCCATAATTAAAAATTTTATCACTAGTACACTCCTTCCTCTACTCCTCAATAGATCCTAAATCGCAGAAAATCATCGAAAAACTATCAATCCTAAACTGGAATGCTAATGGCGTCGAAACTCAAAGATCAATCCTTATAACCTTCCTTGTCAGACATAACATAGACATCGCGTGCATCACAGAAACCCACCTATCTGAAGTAGACACGTTTAAAATTCCAGGATACCAAATTCACAGAGCAGATAGAAACGCCCAAATAGCTGCTGGTGGAGTAGCTATCCTCATTAGAAAGAAAATTTGCCACAATCCTGTCCCCGAAACAAAAAACCTAAGCCTTGAAACAATAGGAGTTAAAATAAAAATAAACGATCAAAACCTCACACTAATCAGCACATACAGACAGCCGAACAAGAACTTAATGGAGCACGACGTAAAAACCATCTTCAACACAAACGAGCCACTCCTGATGATTGGAGACCTCAACACCAAAAACCAATTATGGGGATGCAGAGCTAACAATCCCGAGGGAATCAAGATGGAAGGCTACGCGACTAAATACTCCTTCCAAATAACAGCCCCCGAGAATTATACCTACTACCCGTATCGCAGTGATTACCAGCCGGACATACTAGACATAGTACTCCAAAAAAACTTCGATAAACCAACTTTTCAAACTGTAGTAGAAGAACTAGATTCTGACCACCTACCAGTTATAATAACATTTATTAGCTCACCTCAGCTGGTACAGCCAGTACCAAAACTAATAAACTGGATAATTAACTGGGAACAATTCCAAGCGATCCTAGATGATCAGCTGATATGCCCAACCGGTCTTATCAACCATGAGGACATTGATCTAACCATATCCAAACTAACAACATCAATAACTGACAGCGTGCAAAGATCAACACTAGCGCCCAAAACTAACAAAAACCTAATCACCATAGCTTGCCTCGAGAAATCACAGCACTAATCAAAAGAAAAGTCAAGTCAGACGCGAATGGCAGAGAACCAGGATACCGGAAACAAAACGATTACTGAACAGGTTAACACACACCTAAAAGATGCTTGGATGAGCTGAGAATCAACTCATATCAAAATACATAGAAGATCTCCAACCAGGTGACATCGGAATGTGGAGAGCTACAAAGCGCATATTAAAGCAAAGAGAGGACATCCCAACATTAAGCGTGAATAATACACTACTTGCTACTGACGAAGCAAAATCAACAGCCTTTGCTACCCACTACGAAAGTGTATTCACTCCAACAGTCACTTGCGCTCCAAACCACGTAACATATATAATTAATCACGTTGAAACTCATCTCCCAGTAGTTACAGAACCGATAACTCCCTCTTTTCCCCTTGAAATTAAAACAATAATCGACAGTCTCCCTAAAAGAAAAGCTCCTGGGCACGATCTCATTACCAACCTAATATTATCTCAGCTCACCACCAAAACCTTAGCCTATCTAGCAACAACTTTTAATGCATGTCTTCATCAAGGTTATTTCCCACAAACATGGAAGCATGCACACATACTGGTGATTCCTAAACCAGGTAAAGACAAAAAGTTGATTAGTAGCTACAGGCCAATAAGCTTACTGACATCACTTTCCAAAGTTTTCGAGAAGATCATCCACTCCCGGCTAATGAATGAATTAACATCACTCAACATCCTACCAGCATTCCAATTCGGCTTTAGAAATCACACTCTACGCAGCACCAACTCCAACGCATAACTGAAAAATAGAAGAGGGCTACGAAAACAAAGGTTATACAGTTGTAGTTCTCCTCGATATAGCCCAGGCCTTCGACAAAGTCTGGATCGAAGGCCTAAAAAGCAAGATCATCAAGATAAAATTCCCAGCTACCTTAAAGCCATAGTCTTCTCCTTCCTAGAAAACCGCACTTTTGCGGTGCGCATAAACTCCGCATCTTCTGAAACAAAGTCCATCCATGCAGGCGTACCTCAAGGAAGCGTACTGGGACCCCTATTATTCAATATTTTTACTTCAGATATCCCTAACATAGAGGCAACCCTAGCGACCTTCGCGGACGACACCGCAATCTTGACCCAACACACTGACCTTACCTTAGCTATTGAAAAGCAGCAGACTGCACTGAACCAAATATGCTCGTGGTTCAACCAATGGAATATGCACATCAACCACACCAAATGTCAGGCAAAAATATTTTCCCTCAGAAGAATTAGAAACCCTCCCAGCTTAACAATCAACAACAACACTATTGCCTGGAATCCCGCCGATGCCGCCATCAAGTATCTGGGAGTGCTCCTTGACACTCGACTTACCTGGAAACTTCATATTAACTACAAGTTAAACCAAGGATACGCGCGATTGGCACAACTTTACCCTCTCATTAATAGAAAGTCATCTCTTAAGCCCAAATGCACCATTATGATGTACAAATCTCTAATACGACCGTTGGTGCTATACGCATCAACAATCTGGAGCAACACTGCAAAGTCAAACATAGAAAAAGTCCAAAGACTACAGAACAAAATTCTCCGCATAGCAGTGAATGCTCCTTGGTTCATTTGGAACGAACAACTACATTACGAACTAGACATACCAACAATCCAAAGCTACATCGCCGCGAGTGCCAAAAAATTCGAAAACTTACATAAATGTGAAGGTGCAGTTCTATACAACTTAGGCAGACCAAACATACACCAAAGACTCAAACGAAAATTACCACAAGATTTATATCTAACCGAACTCGACATTGATTAGTTAATATAACAATTAGTTAACATACTTGTAAGGGTACAACCTACCTCATAAACTATAAAAGAACGTACTGTTATTGCTTACCTTACTATTATTATCATTGCCATGTATAACATGTAACTGATTGTTGAGCTGGCAAATAAATGATTAAAAAAAAAAGAACAGATGATGAAGAAGAATTACATAATTATGGTTATATTTGAAAGAGAAAATCCGTAGACATTTACATATAGTTATAATTTACTGTATTCGTTTATAATAATAGCGTTTAAGTTAATCAGACCTATTACACATAGAAATTACAATTTAGTATTGTGAATTTAAAGAAAAGCAAAAAAATAATGGATTATGATAAAAATATTGACCATTAGCAAATTATATGCACCCATTAAAAACACTTCTTTCTTTCTAACAGTATACTAATAATGTTGCCAATATTATATCTAAGTAGAACAATGATACTTTTGCATTATACAAGATAACTCAAAATAAATGTGGGTAACAAATGTACAAATATCAGTTGAAAACAGCTAAATAGGAATTCATTATAAATTGGTATAAGTGAGAAACAAACTAAGGCGAAAGTTGCATTAGTGCTGACAAAATTAATGGTTCTTACATTTTTTAAACCAAAAACAAGATTTCTGCTTTAACAGATACCATTACAGACTGAGTTACAGGATTATTTGGCTTTAGAAATAAAAGAGCTTTGTCAAAACCGTAGCGCGTAGTGGGGCAATGAATATTTTTAGAAAAATGTTATTTGAACGAACCCTCTTCAAGACCGTGATGCGGTTTATTCATCGAGACCACTGGGTTTGATAATCTTTGATTTTTTTTTGTGGAGTCACCTATAATATCAAGTTTTTGTAAATACACATTAAGTTTGAAAGCATTAAAAGCCAACGTACAACGTCAAATATGTTTTAATTAATTAATTCGATAAATTTAATTAAATTAATATTAGTTTGGCATAATAAATTTTAGCGCTAAGTGATCGTTAAAATAGGGGGCTTTTAAATAATCACATAATTAGAAAAAAAAGTATGCAACTTTGCAAGCTATTATATGACGGAAAACTCGTATTTTAATGTAGATTGCACATGTGATACTTCATCTTTGGCATGATAAAAAACAAATAAAATTTATTTTATTTCATTAATAATTGCATTTTTCTGAAAATGTCCGCCGCAGTTATGGACGAAACGGTCAAGAGTTTCTGAACTCCGCCCACGGCTTTATAACCCGAAACCAACCATACGATGCACTAGTGCAACAGGCTGCCTGACTAGCAACACCGGAAACAGTGCAGCATATTACTAGTGGTAGTGAAAAAAATAGCGGAAAACGACGATTTCGCAAAGACGACAGAATGCACGTCATCCGGATGACAAACGTAAACTAAATCAAACAACACTCGGACTTAAAACATGATAAACATAAAAAATCAAAATGTATAACACTACCCAAAGACGCTGTGGCCCACGGAAACGACAATTATTCGCTTTGTAAGGCAACAAAGCGACTGAAATAACCAACACAAAACACATCATCCATTTGATCTGATAATGGTACATGGACCAAAAGCAACCGGATGAAGAAGCTGACGAAATTCAACAGCATTTAGATACACCGTTCCAAATGTGCCTAACGGGCAAGGAATTCAAAATTAATGAGATCAAAACTGCTATTCTCAAAAACACGAACCCACGCAAAGCACCTGGATTCGACCTAATCACAGGGAAAGACCTGAAAGCATTCAAATACCTAACCTACCTGTTTAATTTAATATTACCCTATACAATGGAAAGTTGCAGTAATAATCTTAATACCAAAACCGGGTAAACCTAAAGAACAGATAGCTTCATATAGACCAATTAGTCTGTTACCAATTCTTTTGAAGTGCTTTGAAAAATATTATTAAGCAGAATTACACCGATATTTATAGAAATGAGCTACTGTCGGATCACCAATTTGGATTCCGGAAACAACACGTCACAATTGAGCAAATTCATTGATTGGTAGATAAGATTACAAAAGACTTCTGCAGTGTTCATCGACGTGGTTCAAGCATTTCACAAAATTTGGCACAAAGGTTTGTTCTACAAAATCAAAGATAAAGTACCTCTTGACTATTACCAAATTAAATGTTTATTTCTTACCGACTGCCGAAAGGCGGCGTGCTGGAACCGGTATTGTATCTCATATTTACATTAGCTTTACCCACACTAGTTGCCACATTTGCCGATGACACGGAAATATTGCCATCCCACTCCGATCCTGACACAGCTTCCCGCATTCTTCACAGTCACCTCAATAAGCTCCAAAAATGGCGCATTAATGTAAATGAAGCAAAGTCAGTTCATATGACTTTCACGTTAAGAAGACAAACCTGCCCAGCGATCTGTTGCGGAATACAACTCTGGGAAACAACAAGCACCTCCAATATTGAAATACTCAGACGTTTTCAAGCCAAAACACTACGTTCGATTGCTGACGCACCATGGTATATACCCAACGTGGTCATACCACGCGATCGGGACATCCAAACCATTAAGAAGAAAATGCACAAACTCAGCATGCACTATTATGACCGCCTAAGTGCTCACTCAAATGGTCAAATTACTAGAAAACGACGACGAGAAACCCAGATCAAAAGATTCAAGCCGACAGATATGGCAAACAGATTTGTGTAAAGGTGTGAGTGATGTGGAAATCAGTGACAAAAAGTACATGTAATATAAAAGGTGAATATCAGTAGACTTTTTACTGACATGTTTTTATATAATTACTATCATACGATTCTCAAAATTGTTTACTTAATGTCGAATTTCAACAGATTGCAAAAATATTTAATAAATAAAAAAAGCATATAGGGAGATCTTTATTAAGATAAGCTATTTTTTAAACATGTTTTGTTATTAATTCTGTAAGAAGATGCAAATGATCATATATATATTTTTATAACAGCCGTTTTTGTTCAACAGAAATTTACTCCAAATTTAGTTTGATTTATTCACATTATTAGCTCTTCCGTAAACTTGCACTAAATGCGAATTTTGTGATGTCTAGCACGCGATAAGAATATCTAAGGCATCAAAACTTGTATCATAAATCCTCGTGCGGCCGCCCCGCTGCAAATCCAGGCAAACAAAAATTGCAAAACAACGCAGCACCATTTTTAAAAAGCAAATACGGCGACTAATTCACTTAGAGGATTTTGTACACAGAAGGTTTCGGCGTAACAAGATTTGCACAATCTCTTAATTGTCTGCTGGCGCAGCCAATAAATTGCGCAAATAGCGTGGGAATGCCGTCGTGTATCTCTCGTCAGGTTATATTATAACGAGGCATGTGCATTGAGGCATGAAATAAATTTGACGGCGTTTAAGCTGAAGAGTAAAAATTGTGTTGTTGCCAAGAAAACGGAGTCAGACCGAGTTATTCAAATTTCCACCAGAATTTGATATTGCAATTATATTTTCTTTTTATTTGTTCGCAGGTGTAGGTTACAATTGTGCGGTTTGAAATAATTTAATTAAAAAAGCAATTATCTTATGAGAATTTCTTATTCCACCTGACGTCCATTTGCCATGTTCTGAACTTCATTTAAGCCTTTTCCAAGTCGGCTTGTAAACGGCAAAAAGGTATACAGCCTTGTTAAAGTACCAGGCCTTAACTTGTTTAATGGCGCTCTGTAATTAGTCAGCGGATGCAGACAGTGACTGACTTAAAATGAGAGCCTTCTAAAGTAGAAATTGTAATGTTACAATTATTATTAAATATGCGCAGCAGCAACAATGTACAATTTGATAGTATAAATTTTAATATGCACGTTATTTTTCATTTTTACTTCAAAAGTATATAACAATAACATGAAAAATAAAGGCAAAACGAATTCGACTAAGTCAATGACTCAAATAATTCATACAATATTTATGTGTGTTTAATAATTTGATAATGGTATCGTTTTTGGTTAAGTTATTCGGGAAAATTTTAATTAAAAAATTGTCGTATATCTTAATTAACTTTGATTACAATAAAAAAAAAACAGAACGTGTCTGCGGTCTGTGGCCAGCGGAATACCTGAAAGCAGGAGGTCCACTGTTGTGGACATGAATAACAGACATAATAAAAGAAGTGTAGGAGGAAGAGAGAATACCAGACAGATGGAGTAAAGCAGTTATCTTCCCTATACATAAAAAGGGGAATACCACCATATGTAGTAATTTTAGAGGGATTGCGTTACTTGATATTAACATACAAAATTTTGGCTAGGATTATAAGAAACAGAATAGAAATATATACAAAAGAACTTACTGGAGACTACCAAGGAGGATTTAGAGAAGGGAGATCCACAACAACCAAATTTACGTACTAAAACAAATACAAGCGACAAGTTACGAACAAGGCTTACCATTGCATATTCTGTTCATTGACTTCCGACAAGCGTACGGCAGGATCATAAGACAAAAAATATATGACGCAATGAAAAGATTCAATATTATTGAGAAAATAATTCGACTAGTCCGTATGACGCTGAATAACTCGAAAAGAAGAGTAATGGTGGGAGGTAAACTAGCGAGAGAGTTTGGAGTGGAGACAGGTCTGAGACAAGGAAACCCACTTTTGACAACACTCTTCAATATAGTACTTAAAGCCATAATAAGGGAAAGTAAAATTAAAACTACATCAATTATATATCAAAATAAGCACCAATTTATTGCATTTGCTGACGACGTTGCGCTAATTACTAGATTACCATAGAAACTAAAAGCAGTATTTAACAATTTGGAAAGAAAAGCAAGAGAATATGAGTTACAGGTTAATACCGACAAAACGAAGTACATAAAAATGACAGATGGTCGGGAAGTAAGAGGACAGCATTTAGAAATCACTACGGCAGAAGGGAAGACTTATTACTTTAAAGAAGTTAAGCAATTTGAATATTTAGAAGTGACAATAACCAACAAAAGTGGTGAAAAAATAGAAATAGAGAAGAGATTAGGAAAAGGAAGTGAAGCAGCTGAAGCACTGAGAAAACTGAGGAAATCCAAATACGTCTCCTTGGCAGCTAAGATACGGTTGTATAGAACGGTAGTGTGCAGTCCTGTACGACTCCGAACTCTGGGTAATAAACAAACAAGTGGTAAAGAAATTGGAAGTTTAGAGAGAAAGATGTTAAGGAGTATTTACGGAGGAATCAAGGATAACGAAAGAAACTGGAGAAGGCGAACAAATAAAGAAATTATAGAAATCTATGGAAAACCCACAATAGTACAAAGAATTAGGGCCCAAAGGGTCGGGTGGTTAGGACACATAGAAAGACCTAAGAAAAAGTAGCTAAAAGCGGTAGAAGAAGATTTAAGAGAGGCCGGAGTGAAAGTTGGTAAGAAAAAGACCAGGACAGCAATGTATGGAAGAAGGTAGTGTTACAGATAGAAAATACCAGCCCTTAAAGACAAAGAAGCCATGGGCCTAGAAGGCCTGAAGCGCTAATATATATATATATATATATATATATATATATATATATATATATATATATATATATATATATACATACAAATTCAAACGGGAAAGTGATAATTGAAGAAAAGGAAATAATGCAAAGATGGAAGGAATACTTCGAAGAATTAACAGAAGCAGAAAATAATGCAGAACAAGAGATAGAGGAAATAAAGGCAGGACTACACAGAAGATACAAAGAATCTCAAAAGAAGAAATCATGGAAGCAGTCAGGAAACTCAAACTAGGGAAAGCACCAGGGGAAGATGAAATCACAGCTGAGATGTTGAGATATATGGGAGAGATAACTGTAGAGGAATTCCACGAGTTAATAAATGAAATAATAGTACAAAAAGTAATACCCACAGACTGGAATATAGGAATAATACTACCTCTATACAAAATGAGACATAAAAGAATGCTCAAATTATAGGGGTATTACGCTAACGAGTATACCCGGCAAAGTATTAAGTAGAATTTTAGAGAAGCGACCGAGAGAAGAAATTTAAAACTTGCTGGAAAAGTCACAACATGGGTTCCGTAGAGGTAGAAGCACACAGGACTTAATTTTTACAATCAGACAATTAGGGGAAAAATGATAAGGAAAAAGAAGGAAATTCATATTTGCTTTATTGACCTAAAAAAAGCCTTCGACAGGGTAAAGAGAAAGGATGTTTCGGAAAGTCTAAAAAGAAGAGGAGTAAGTAAAGACATGATAGATGTCATCAAAAGACTATACAAAACCATAGAAATAAAGTAAGGACACACAACAACGAGCCAGAACAATTCGAAACAAAAATAGGACTGAAACAGGGATGCGTGCTTAGTCCACCCCTATTCTCAGTACTCATGGACGATGTAGTAAAGATCTGTAAAAAGGAATGCTATAATATGGAAGTGGGAAGTTGGAGATTAAAAAGAATAACAATACAGAAATTACTATTTGCTGATGATATGGTGCTACTAGCAGAATCAGCGGAAAAACTTCAGGAAAATATCAGTATCTATCATCGCGAGCTCAGAAAAATAAATATGGAAACAAAATATAGAAAAAACTAAAACTATGAATATTGCCAAGACAGACCCTCAACACAATATCAATATAAAAGGACAAACACTAGAAGAAGTAAAAAATTTCAAATATTTAGGTACAATAATAGATAACAAGGGAGAAATAGATAATGAAATAATGGAAAGATTAGGTAAGGTGGGGGAAATATTTAACACACTGAAAAACACGTCCCTCAGGAAAAAAGAAAGTCCGGAACAAATAAAATCGGAAGTATACAAAAAAGTAGTAAGACCTTCGTTAATCTATGACAGCGAATCCTGGACGATCAACAGAAGAAACGAGAGTAAAATTAGAGCAATGGAGATGAGATATTTGAGTAAAATTAAAGGAATAACAAGACTGGACAGAGTGAGAAATGAAAATATAACGGAACAACTGAAAGTGAAACCTATATTGACACTGGTAGAAGAGAGGCAATTAGGTTGAATGGGACATCTGCTCCGAATGGATGATAATAGAATAGCGAAGAGAGTATACGAACCAAGAACAGAGGGAAAGAACGTAGTAGGTAGACCAAGAAGGAAGTGGAAGGAACAGGTAAAATTAGCAGTGGAAAATAGGAACATACAATGGAGAGAAGTAAGGAACCTGACAAGAGACAGAAAGGCTTGGAATAAATTAATTAAGAAATGTTAATTAAGTTTAATAAGTTTTATAAGTTATATTAGATATTATATTATAAGTACTGTAAACTGGGTTATAATCCCACACCTAACGATATAAGGATTTTTAATTTAAAAAAAATTAGTTTAAAAAATATAAATTTACCCACAATAGACGCGGTTCATCCCGTGAACTAAGTTGTTTAAACATAGTTAATCGCGGAAACCTATCCGAATATTATATATATATTGAGCCAGATTTATCAGAAATTAAAAAGAATTTATCTCTGCGTTTTAAAATGTTTATACCCCAGCTTTCATTAACTCGGACACATTCACTAAAGAACACTGAAATAGCTTTTACCCAAGTAGTAAATAAAATCCCTCATGCCCACACACAAATTTATTAATAACGATTAACATCAACAACTAAAAAAGATAATAATACAATTTACTGAAAGCAAGAATATTATATTAAACCTTATCATCTTAAAAATTTAATTGAAAAATGGAATGTTAATGGCTCGTTTGCCCACACCAAAAAATCGCTAATTACAATTTAAACACAGTTTTAATATATGTGACGTTTTACATGTAAAACTTCAATTCTAATTACATAGTGTACTATATTTAAAACCCTGACGAAGCGGTAGACGAAAGAGGTGCAGTAATTATAAGAGCTCTCAAGCGCTCTCAGAAAACAGCACATATAACTTACAGGTATAGCTGCAGAAGACTGATTAAGGTTAATCACAACATTAACGTAACGAAAAATCTGAACCACCCACAGTTTTGTAATATACTTGGCGATTTCAAATATGAAGAGCGGAGTACTGAAATAACCAATAAACAAATTCAATTACTTTCTCGCCAAGCAGCCTACATATTGGTAAATAAAAGAGCAATTCCTAAATTATTATTTTATAAATTTGTTTTTCTTAACTTGTGATGTTATTAGCAAAAATAGTTCAATAAAATTTTGTAAAAAGTAAAAAAACTATATAAAAAATCATAATTAGTAATTTTTATTGTTTGTTTAGCAATTCCTTAATGGAAATCCATGTGTGATCGATTAGTAAATAGAAAAAGTAATTTACAATTAAGATAAATAAGTGAAAGTGAAGTAACAAAAATCCAAGACATCTCTATTTAATAGCACACATTTGCAAGTGTGACATTTTCCAAATTAAAAATGCCTAAAGCTAAGAAGTGGTTAAAGAAACGTCGAAAGCGTTTGGTCACCATATCAAACCTGCCGAACGAGATGCTCGTCAAGATTTTCAGGCTGTTGCCAGACAAGGAACGATATTTTAACATCAAACGTGTATGCGCGAGGTGGAAGAGCTTGGTGAGAGATGCATTTTACAAAAATTTACCTAAAGAAGAAGTTGGCCACCAAGGCTGCGTGCAAATGGATACGAGTGTCGCCAAATTTAAAACATCTGGTTCTGAGGCACAGAAATGATACCTACAAAATACTAACAACTGTATGACTTGGGAATAACGAGAATAAATTAATAGGCCATCCAATTTCAGGTGCTGAAGCACTGTAAAATATTGAAAATCTTAGAGATGAGAAAGTGCTCGTATAAAACGAAGACGTACAGGATTATTTGTAAGTTAATGGAAAAATATAAGCACTTACACCAATTTTACTTTAGGTGTAAATTTGCAAGTATCTAAAGGTTTTAAATATTACGAAATCTTTTTTCAGGGGGATAATAATGCGCAAGATGCAATTTTTAAATGGTCTTAGAAGAAATTTGGGGGAAAAGATATGAGATGGTGCAGGCTCGTATAGCTTCACAGAGTTACGCAGTGTGCTGGGGAGGACTGCTGCATATCTCCCTTCAAATAACCGGACAGATATATGTATAGCCTATCCAGCTTACATTAAGATCAAGACTACTTTTATTCTTCTCCGAGTGCCACGGCTTCTTTCTAGTCTTACAGCCTTACGGACTTGCTTACCTAAACTTTTTTCGAGTGGTGATATGCATGTACATATGTATATGCATATATATACAATTTATTTTTTTTTAATTTTGTTTTTGTAATTGTATTTTACTCTGTTGCAAGAAGTTCCTTTAATCTTTTACCAGATTGTAATATAGTAATTATAGGTGACACAAGCTGTTGTATTGGCTGCGGTCGTCGGATAAAAACAAAAAGAGGCAAACTAAACAGCTTCTTGGTGTTAGGTAGTAACGCAGTTGTCTAAAGGAATTTGATTTTGAAACATTAAAAAATAAAACATAGAAAGTTATCGTCTACAAATTCTCATTCACATTTTTCCCGACAGATAGGTAGTTATTGATTTTAAAATGGAGGTGGTTGTGACACCAATTACGCACAAACGCTTCCACAGCAACAGTGTCATAAAATGTCCGTTCCCAAGTGCTTCTTTAGTGGCACAAACAAATGATAATAGTAAGTCGATAAGTTCGGCATGTAGTTAAGAACAAATCCTTAATTTCTGTAATAATTGATCGGTAATGTTATGAAAACGCGGCAATCTCTTCGAATGTTCTTCTCAGTTATGTTGCTTCTCGGTAACCTTTATTTTCATTTTCATGCTTTTAAGAATTACTGATACTAAGCGTTCAGATATTTTAACTTTACGCACTTTGTCGTAAGTAACGTGATAAAAATCAATTGTCCAATAAACGAAGGTATTTCTTACTTTAATATCGTGATACTGAGCAACAAGGGTGAATTTACTTTAGGCATCCTTCCTATAATGCTTAGAGGTCGCGTTTTTCTCCGTTAATTTTATAGTGAATAAAAAAAATTTAAGTTTATATTTGATTTACCACCGTGTTGGTATTTCAACTACCATTTTGAAAAAAACATTTTATATGATGAACTTTACATACTAGTACTGAAGAAGAAGTCTTCTTCAAAGACTCATAACTCTATTTAGCGAGTAGGCAGAATAGAACCCCGATAGAAGGACTGAACTCTCTTAAAAATGACATCAAAGACGATGATGAACTAATAGGTGGTTTAGATGGTCCTGTTGGTATGGCGGCCGGACGAAATCATGTGGGCCTTCGGCTCCGTACGTAGGCAATGGACAGTTCAGACTTTACAGCTCTCAATGTGGTTGGTTGCTTAAGAATGGAAATGGTCCAGATGTTCCAGGTGGTCCAAACGCCAGACGGGGTCATAGGTTGGCCCGATAACAGTTGGCCCCACGTGGGCGGGAAATCGTCTGGGTTTGAGAATAGTTTTAAAGCGACGGACTATCTGAGCTTAAAAATAGTTTTAAGGGCGTCTCGAGGTATCGAAGTAACATTTCTCGGAATAAGAGACACTCTTAGCTTTAACGCGCTAACACTTACGTCAACCTAGAGCCCGTATCTAGGTATATTCAACCTAACCTCATCTTCAAGTGATTGTACCGTTATATTTCTCTTGGAATATTTATTTGAGTTTGTCGTCCTCTGGAAAAAACTTTGAAAAATATTTTGGGAGTATTTGACTCAAAATCAGGCTTTTCTCTTATACTTGTTTAAACTAAAAATGAGTCCTACTAAAACAATGAGTTATAATCTGATAGCAGAAAAAGTTCTGACACAATTATCCTACCAAGAGCTTAAGTCAATCATATCAATTATCAACCATATTTTAAGACTAAACCTTTCTCTGTCACAGTGCAAGCGGCTTAAATTATTCTCATGTACAATGCAAGAGAACCACCGATGGAAATATATCTTATTGACTCATAACTATATCGATTCTTTAAAAAAACTAAATAAAAATCAAACCAAATTTTGGAGAATACAAAATTATATGCCAGTTAGAATTTAAAGAACATGCAGATGCATAAACTAGGAATTAATATCACTTAGGTATTTAAACCCAGGTTTTATTCCCAGGAACTCTCTGATGCCTGGAGGGTGGCATACTCACTCACTGAAAATAATTGAGTACCTGTGCTCACTCGAGCAAGGGGTAATAAGGTCAGTCGTCTAAAACGCGGTGGTGCCAAAGACTTACCATTACCAAAAAGAAAAACTTCTACAAATTTATTACCTAACCATCAGATACTTTCAGAAAAACATACAACTTACACCTTATAAATATAATTAATGCAAACCAAACTCTTGAAAATACATCACTTCCCTAGCCAATTAACCTAGCACAAATACATTTCCAATAAACATAAATATTCTAATTTTTATAATAAAACCCTATAAAGACCACACCAAAACCTGTATGAAAATATAGATTGCAGTTACATTAAACCATAAGTAACTGTAATTTAGAAATCTTACAAGGGAATTCTAAGAACAATTGTAAAAATTTCATGGTTTGTAAGTTGCTCATTACGATATTTAAATAGAAAAAGCAAAAGAGAAGGTAAAGTACGCGAGATGCAAAGAAATTACTACACCTTATACTTCAATGGCACTAACAACCTTACTATAAATTTATGAAAAAATTCATGAACTGAAACTATACAACCCCTACACCTATTGACTTTTATACACATAACCGAAAGTATCATTCCAAGTACAATGTATAGGTAATTTTGTAAAGAAAATGTCTTATTTTCCGCTTGCGGCAGCGAATGGATGGGTTAAGTACCCCAGAAGCTGCCGTTGCCGGTTCAAAGCCCGGGTAAGAAGGAGGGTAGTATTGTTGTAGCTAGCCACTCACCACATAGAAAAATACGGCTCTAGTGTTTCAAAAATGCCAACAAATCTTAAAAGAAAAATACCCCAGGTGAGTAGAGCAAATAGCTCAGAATCTCACACTAGCATGCTAGTGATCACTATGGATTCTAAAGAGGAAAAATTCACACCTAAACGAAATACAACAAAGAAAAAACTACAGGAAATAACAAGAAGTAAGTGGAGATTTAAAAAACAGTTACAGTTGGTACTTGGAATATTCAAGGGCTGCGCACCAAACAAAAAGAAGTAATCTCAGAAATAGAAAAAATAAAAACAGATATTGTTGTACTAACGGAGATTAAAAAGAAAGGAGTTGGAAAAGAAATACTGGATAACTACTACATATATGGAGTGAAGTCCCAAAACATCAACAAGCCAAAAGTGAAGTTGACAGAATTAATAGAGGATACACCAAATAGAGAAGAATTAATACTTATGGGAGATCTAAATAGTCGATTTGGAAGAAAAAACGAATACATTGTGGGTCAATTTGAAAAGACACTTATCAACGATAGTGGGTGAAGATTAATTCGTGTATGTAGAGCAATATATTGTGGCTAATATTTTTAAGCAACACAAAGACATTCATAAATTCGCCTGGATCAATCCACAACGAAATCTAAAATCGATAATAGATCTACTATATGAAAAGAAATAGAAAAATATATATAACAGACGTAAGAACCTACAGGCAACTAGAAAGTGCAAATAATCATCACATGCTTGTGTCACCTCACATACAAAAACACACAAAGAAAAAACGAACCAGGCGATATTAGAAGAAGAAATCAGAGAATCCATATATAAAACAGACCTGCTGAAACAATTCAACATAAAGACGCTATATCTCCAGAAGAAATATACACTCACTTAGAGAAGGTAATGAAGAAAGCCGTGCACGAAGCTTTAGACGTAAAAAAACTTAAACAGATCAGATGAATTAGAAGGACTAATTGAAAAAAAGAAAGCACACATACAATGGTTATCTGAAAAGACACCAATATTAATACAAGAGCATATAAAGCTAAGAAACCAAGTAAAAATTGTAAAAGATGAGTATTGGAGAAGATTATTCATAGACACAGACAACACAATAGCATATAACAGATCAACAGCTGCATGAAAAGTAATCAAAAAGATAAGAAATAATAGAAATTCTAAAAGAAATCTAAATACCATAAAGCTACAACAATGGATAAAGCATTGCTCAGATCTTTTAATAGAATATAGAGACAAATACTAAGAAGATGACACAATAAAGCATGACAGATCGATACCAGAGATTAAAAAAGACGAAGTGCAAGCAACTCTAAAAGAAGCAAAAAACAACAAGTCACCAGGTCCGAAAAACATACGAATGGAACACCTCAAATATGGAAAAGAAATTATAACATTCATAACTAAGATCTTCAACAACATAGAGGAGGGATAAGACGTCCTATCAAAATAGCAATAATCATAAATACTTCTCTATATAAAAAAGAAGACAAAAAATTATGCACTAATTATAGGTGAAAAACAATCATCCCTTCCAACAGCAGTAAAAAATAAAATGGATCAGAAAGCAATACAATTTAGAGAACAGCAAAGCGGATTCAGAAGGAAGAAATCATGCCTTATTAACATACATGGCGTAAGACAATTAAAAAAAAACACACAGGAAAAAAATGATACACTCATATGACTTGTAAATCTAGAAAAAACTATGATACTGTACCTAGATGTAAGCTATGGCAGGCGATGAGAGAAATAGGTATATGAGAAAAATGGATATACTTGATAAAAAAATACAAGAATAATCAATGATCACGATTAGAAATAAAGTTACATGAGCAATTGAAAATGCGCAAGAATGGATTTTGAAATAAATAACGACACATTACACTCACTAATTTTCGCGGATGACCAAATCATATTTGCACAGGATGAGGAATATATGGAATTCATGTTAAGAAAACTTAAAGAAGAATTTGAATATGTGTGGGAAGAGCGACAGAGAACTTAAATGTTGACAGACAGGATATTAAACCCTGCAACAATTTCACTTACTTAGGAAAGACTTTAAGCTCAGATGGCAGATGTGAGCAGGATATCTCCAAAAAAATAACGATTGGAAAAACGACAACAAAAAATCTATATGGACTACTATGCAGGAACAACAAGTAAAGATACAAAGAAAATGACGTTCCATACTATAATAGAGAATATCACACACTATGGGGCAGTATTGTGGTCAATGACAAAATATGTTCGAAACAGAATTAGAACAGAGAATTTGATTACTTAGGAAGATGTCTAAAAACTACCAGAAGAGATAGCAAAAGAACAGAAGTAATATGGAAAAAGATGGAAGTAACCCAACTAATTACTAAGAGTTTAGAAAATCGTACAATACGTTGGTATAGTCACATAAAACGAATGCCTAAAGATAGGTGGCCAAGGAAGATTACAGAATGGTCTCCAAAAGGTAAAAGAGAAAGAAGACGACCAGCCTTGAATTGGCAAACATATATAAGAAAGATAATGGAAGAAAAAGATCTGAAAGAAGGAGGCTGGTTGGATAGAGACATATGGAAACGAAAAACGGAAAACCCATTTCGGTAATAAACCGAAGAAGAAGAAGAAGAACGTTTCATTTGAAATTTACATAATATCGTTGTAACTTTATAACATTGTAAGTGTTAGCTCATTTACCCATTGCTCGAAAAGTCAGATTACAAAGATAAGAAACGTTAAACAAGATTCTGACTAAAGCGGAAAATAAAGTGTTCAAGAATGGAAATACCTGTAGTTAAAAATACAATTTATTGGCAATCCTAATTATCGTACAGGACTAAGCAAATAAACTACATATAATTTAAAAATTCAACACAACAATAAAATTTTAATAGTCTTTTAAGTCGACGCGTATTTATTTTTTTAAATAAGTACTATCAGAAACGGTTCCCATTTTACTTTCGAAGCGTTAAGACGTACTCGATTTGCTAAATGTAAGAAAGTGCAAGTGAGGTCGCTTATCGGACGCGATAATGCGAGGCCGCGTGCCTGCATTTCTATTTTTAAAGAGGTCAATCTTCAAAACAAGCCTACTCTTTAGACTACAATCAAATAACTTCATTAATGGATAAGCATGTAGCCTTTTCAATTTCAGCCAAATCAAATACCTGGATTTCCGCCAAACCTAGTTAACTCTCAAAATCCAGTATCCTTCCAACAACCAGGCGTACCTTACGGTAATCCGCAATTGATACCAGTAAATGCAGCGCTTCAAAGTAATCATATTCCCTTCCAACCTAGCCTTCTGATAAATTCAAGTAACTTTCATTCAAATCCTAACGCTACTATAACTTTAGTCAGTGACGACGAATTCAACGAGAGCCCAGCGATAGCCCCTAAACATGACTGGCAAACTGTGAATTCCAAAAAACGTAAAATCAACCATCGACTAACAATACAATCCCCTGCTTTGATTGCCACTCCTGTGCATAACCGATTTAAATCGCTTGAAACTGTAACTGGAAATGATGACCCCAGCCTGAATCCATCTGCCACGCCAACTATACCTAAACCACCACCAATCTTTATACACGTTGTCAAAAATTATCAAAATATGATTACTAACCTAGCTAAAATTACGGAAGATAAAACAGACCACACCAAAGCTCTAGCTAATAACACAATAAACGGCAATGCGCACACCATTGAAACCTAACGAAAATTAGTAAAACACCTACGAAAGGAACAAATCATTCATCATACGTACCATGCGAAAGAAGAACGCGCTTACAGAGTGGTGTTCAGAAACTTACACCACTCAGTACCAATCGAAGACATCAAAGACGGATTAACAAAAGCAGGTCTCAAAGTGCGCAACGCAGTGAACGTCAAGCACAAGATCACTAAAGAACCACTTTCCTTGTTCTTCATCCATCTCGAAGCACAACTAAACAATAAAGAAATATTTGATCTAAGATACATTAACAATACCAAAATAACAGTAGAAGTACCGAAGAAAAGAGGCAATATAGTCCAATGTATGCGCTGCCAAGAGTCACTCCAAAATCTACTGCAATCGACCACCCAACTGTATCAAGTGTGGGAGCCACCACGACTCCAAAACCAGCCAAGAAACTCGAGATACGCCTACAAAGTGCGCCCTTTGCTCAGGCGATTAACCGGCAAACTATAAGGGCTGTAGAGTTTACAAAGACTTAATCGCACAGAGACACGGCATCAGACGATTCCCTAACAACTCCACACATATCAATTACTCTACTACGACAACCTAGCCCACAATCCCCAAATCCACCAACACGACTCAAAATAAAGCTCTGTCCTACGCTCAAGCAACCAGCAGAAGTCCACCCTCCCCCCAGCAGCCAGCAAGCATAAGAGAACATCTAAATCTATTCTTAAATGAATTTAAGACCATGTTCACCCAGATATTAAACCAAAACAGCATGATTCTGAATCTCATTCTACCACTGTATCCACCTCGATGGCACGGCTCATGGCGGATCAGGAATCCTAATTAAAAATACCATCTTCCATCATAAATTAGCTAACTACCAAACACCAATCCAAGCTACCAATGTCCAGGTAAAGACTAATAAGTGGGATTTTAATGTATCAGCTGTCTACTGTCTACCACGTCACACCATTCCCTCTGATAAATACACAATCTTCTTTCACTCTCTTGGTAATTGTTTTATCTCAGGAGGAGACTGGAACGCAAATCATACCCACTGGGGCTCGAGACTCGTCACCACCAAGGCTCGCAATCTCCTAAGAGCCATAACTGCTAATAACTATACCCACCTTTCTAGAGGAGAGCCCAACTACTGGTCGACAGATCCAAGAAAACTCCCAGACCTTCTAGACTTCTACATAACTAGAAGTATACCAACGCAAAACTGCTTAATTACCTCGAATTACGACCTGTCATCAAACCACACGCCTGTTATCTTCACCTTATGCACCATCATAAACAAACCCACGAATCCAACGCTGACTACAAGTCATACCGATTGGGACCAATTCGCAGAATCGTTACTCAAAACATAACTCTTGATATACGAATTAAAGACTCAGCAGATCTAGATGAAGCTGTACAATACTTTATGACTGTCTCGCAACAAGCCGCGTGGCAATCGACTCCCAGTTCTGAACTTCTAAAGGCTTGTGTCAAAGACACCCCGCTACACATCCGCCAACTTATTAGCGAAAAAAGAAGAGCTGGAGGGCAATGGCAGAGATCACGCCATATGGAAGACTTACACTATTACAGGAGGTTATCTGGGCAGATTACTGCAGCACTAAAAGAAGTTCAAAACTGCACCTTTGAAGCATACATTCAAAATCTATCTTATATGATCATAGCCTATAGAAGGCTACTAAAAAATTTAAAAGACCTACTCCACCGATAAAAAACCACAACGATGAATAGGCTCGCTCCGACAAAGAAGAGGCGGACACTTTTGCAACCCACCTATCCCACGTATTTCAAGCACCACAACCACCTCCTGGTACCCCAAACGACGATATTAAAGCATTCCTCGACATCCAATGCCAAATGTCGCTGCCAATAAAACCTATTAGTCAGAAGTTAAATCTGAAATAACCAAACTAAAACACCATAAAGCCTCGGGATACGATTTAATCACCGGCCAAATCTTAAAAATGCTGCCACACAAAGCCTCTGCTACTACCCTACTCTATGGAAATACGCATAAATAATTATGGTACATAAACCTGGTAAACCTCCGTATGAAATATTTTGATACAGACCCATAAGCCTGCTGCCCATCCCGTCTAAACTATTTGAGAGACTTCTACTTAAACGAATTCAAGCAGACCATGACCTAACAACCTTGCTGCCTGACTATCAGTTTGGTTTTTGCAAAAGCATGTCAACGCTCCACGAAGTTCACCGAATAGTGAATCAGATCTCCAAGAGTTTAGAAGCTAAACAATATTGTAACGGGGTATTTTGGACGTGTTTCAAGCGTTTGGTAAAGTGTGGCACATAGGTCTCCTTTGCAAACATAAAAACATGATTAGTAGTAACCACTACCTCCATCTGTAATCTTATCTCACTGATAGGAATTTCTCTGTCAAACATAATGACTCTGTCTCTTCCCATTACCCTATACACTCTGGTATCCCCCAGCGTAGCGTGCTCGGTTCGCTCTACCTAATATACACTGCCGACTTACTCGTCCTGCACAACGCTAACATTGCAGCATTTGCGGACGACATTGCTATTCTCTCCTCCGACCATGATCCGGTAACCTCCTCCCATAACATGCAAACCCAACTCAACATGCTCAGCGAATGGTACTCCAAGTGGAGAATAATTATTAATCAAACTAAATCTGTTCATGTAACTTTTACCAATCGTAGGAAAATATGTCCAACTGTAACAATCAATGGTACTCCTATACCTGTAAAAATCGAAGTAAAATACTTAGGACTGCATTTAGAGCAACGATTGACGTGGCAGAAACACATTCAAATAAAAAGGAAGCAGCTGGATCTCAAAGTCAAACAAATGTACTGGCTCATGTGACGCAAATCAAAACTTTCCATCAGAAATAAACTCCTACTGTACAAAACCATTCTGAAACCCATTTGGTCTTACAGCATCCAGCTTTGGGGCTGTATCAAACCCACTCGTTTAAAACCAATTCAAGCGTTCCAAAACAAAACATTCCGGGCAATTGTTAACGCTCTATGGTACGTTAGCAACTGCATGCTCCACCAAGACCTTCAAATTCTATACGTCACGGACGTAATCACTACTCTCTCTGTCAATTACCTACACCGGATTACAGGAAATCCAAACGATCTCGTAGATAACCTCTACGGGGATGGACTGCCCATTAGAAGACTCAACAATACCTGGCCTGCCTACCTACTCCCACACCTCTAAGTGGTAGTGAACCATAAGGAGAATTGTCAGTGGACACTTCCCCTTCCAAGTCAAAGACTTACATCCTACTTACTCAATACTCTTAAAGAAGTAGATTGTAAATTTTTAATAAAAGTATATAACATAAATGCTGGTGTCGAACAGAAAATAGCAAATAAAACATATTTTTGGTTACACAAACAACTCGCATTATTACTATTGTCAAGAAAATGTGAATGTCTTTTATATAAAAAATTCAATAATTTCAGTAGTACTACATGCATGAGATATCTGGGTACTAAACAAAAAAAGAAGTTTTGAATTTCCTCAAAAACAAAATTTTAAAAAATGTAAACAACTATTTAAAAAATTATGTATAGAAGCATTGTTATAACCATAATTTATATAATATCTACATGATCAAATTATTAAAAAAAATAAAATATTAAAATTACACAGGAAAATTCTACAAAAAAATAGCGAAATGTCCAAAATCATCAGGAATCTCAAGTAAACAAGAAATACAAAAACTGAAGTAAACAAATGAGCCAAAGAGAGACATTAAAATTAAAATAAGAGCAGCCTCATCTTGAGCAGGTCAAAGGCATCTAGGGAATATGGTTCCTTGTATCGTTAACCCTATCTAAAATTCTGAAATATGACACCTGGATAAACGCAGTCGAACATCAATTGTATAAACTATAAAGGTAATAAAGCCTATTTATACGACCAAGTTAAGTAAATTTAACTGATCGAAAATTAAAAATTGTTGCTTCTAAAGACAATCAAAAATACTTTTAACATTTCGAAACAGTACATGTTCGTCAAAAGTTAATAACTAAATCACGACTGGGAAACGTAAGTAAACAGAGATAGCAACGCCGAAGGCGGAATAGGAATAAAATATTTACGAAGCCAAACACTGACTAAAATGCAACAAAATAAAGAGATAATTTGGGAGCATCACACTTTTAAGCAATATTTTTTAAAAACAAATATTTGTTTTGACTTTCATTGTCGCTAACACTCATTCAATAGCTATTAGAGGGAAGAAACCTGTCAAAGTACAAAATAAGTTGTAAAACTAATTAGCTCACTGATTTTTTAATAATAAATTGATGATTACTATAACAAATTTATCAATTGCCACATTTTAAATTTGAATCAATAATAAAAATATTTTTCCTTTGTAACGACAAACAACGAATTAATTGATAATTATTTATACGATAGCAAGAATAGATTACAAGCGCTTACAAATAATGATGAAAAAAAAGTGCATAAACAGTTTCAATGTACATTTTTAAAGAGAGCAATACAAATAATTATACAATTTGAGAAAAATTTAATAAAAATCCCAAAGACAAGAAGATTTTTTACACTGATCTGCAGATAATAGATATAAAAATAGACAACCCACAAAAAAATTAAATTGTTATAAAATGCTTTTAGAAAAGCTCCATAATTACTGATTCACAGAATATCCAAAGTGTTAGAAATTCACAGAATTCTGCTGCGGATTTAAAAAAGAAAGTCATGTAACATACTTATAAAATGATTTTCAAAGAAAAGCAGTGATTTAGTTATACTTTAATAAAAAAAATTATTAATTTAACTTACAAAGCAAATTTTCACAAAATGTTTTACTTGATATAATTAAGTAAAAGCTTCAGATTTTATGGTAACAACAATTGGTAACCTCGTACAGATGGAATAACTTTTAATTAATAACTGTTTTGCGGAATTGAGCATTGTACTTGTTATGCAAAAGTTGTAATGTGATTAGTTTGAAACAAGTTTCAGACCGCTAAAATGGACATAAATAATTGCAACCATAAACAACATGTTAATCCGATTTAACCCTAGAAGGAGGTTAAAGGTTGATATGGCAAAACCTTAAAAACGCCCCTAAGTTTCAAACAAACTCTGCCAACAAATTATACCCATAAGTCTGCGTTATAATCCTTATGTGATACATTGTACACTATGGGTTTGAGTTATGTAACATATATGGAAGTGTAACCTTCCATGCAGCTTTCTAGAACTTAAAAACCATGATATCTTGGTTATCCGAATAAACCCCGTTATATAGTAAGATTAAAAAAAATAATAAAAAGTGCAATTTAAACGGAATAGGACTTTGGCTATTGGACATTGCTTTTAAATAACCAGGGATTTGTAAAAAATAAAAGCAAACATGGCAGTCTTTGCATAAACTAAAAAAAGAGAAGACAATAAAAAGTGAAGAACTACATCCATTCCTACAGCGACGTGAATAAAAATAAAATGGCGAAAAGAGGAGTTACTAACAGTGTACAATATATTTAAGAAGAATGTAATAACTTGAGAAGAAATATGTGACCGATGAATTACCGTAGAGCTAAAGAATAACGCACGTAAAGTTGTTATTGTAATTCTATACGCTCCTAGCTAGGGCTAGCTGCAGGCTACTAGCGGGGTCACAGGTGGCGGATAGTGAACGGCCTTTAGATATAAAGGTTAGCTACGAAATAAGCTAAGAACAGCCAGTTCTTAGACGAATAAGTAGTCCCAGACCAAGCAGCAAACCGAGTGATTGCCGGTATAAGCAATCCCCCTTCTTGTCGGCCAACAGCTTCGGGTGGATGAGCTGATAGGAGGTAGGTCACCTTCTTGTCCTTGGAACAAGAAATTGATCCAAAAGGCGGATGAACCAAATAGGTCAACGGCACGAAGATGCAGAAGGCAACGGGAAACCATTGCATTAAAGATCCACATGGATATCCCTAGTAATAATAAATTGTCATCAATATGGCAAAGTTCAGAACCAAAATAAAGTCCGGGTAAGTTCCCCGATTGGATCCCCGGGGGGAACAGTTGTGAACCAAGCCAAAAGAATATCAATAAATGAATTAAAAATTGGAACCTGGAATGCAAATAGTTTGTACAGGGCGGGCAAACTGAACAATATAGAATTGGAAATGAAAAGGTTAAAGATAAGCATTTTAGGTGTTAGCGATACAAGATGGCCAGGAAATGGGAAGTGCATAACAGACAACAGTACCATGTACTATTCGGGCAACAATGACCGAGAACATAGACACGGAGTTGGAATTATAGTAAATAAAACAATAGCACCGACAATTGTGAGCTTTACACCATACTCGAACAGGATTATGATGCTGCAGATGAAGACAAATATAGGTACAATGAACATTATACAGATATATGCACCAACTGCAGACAAAGACAACGAAGAAATAGAAGAATTTTACTCGCAGTTAGAAGAAGTATACCAAAGCATCAAACACAAAGATATGACAATAGTGATCGGAGACTTCAATGCCAAAGTTGGCAACAGTAAAGTCAAGGGATGTACGGGTAGCTTTGGCCTGGGACAACGAAATGACAGAGGAGATCGCTTAATACAGTTTTGCCAAGATAAAGGGTTGGTGATTGCAAACACGCTTTTTAAACTCCCAGAAAGATGACTATACACATGGAAGTCTCCAGCAGACAAACCGGAAAAAAAAGTACGCAACCAGATAGACTACTTACTAGTTAACAACAGATATAAAAACGCCATTAAATCAACAAAAACATACCCTGGTGCTGATATATATTCTGATCATGTCCCAGTAGTAGCTAGAATAAATGTAAGATTGAAAAAGATTGTAAAACGACAAGAAAATAACACAGACATAAAACTCTTAAAAGATTCGAAAATACAAGATAAAACACAACAAATAATAAATCAACAAATTAAAAATACAGATATTCAAGCAGAAAGCAGTGCAGATGAAATATGGAAACAAATTCAAGAATTGCTGTTAAAACAGCTGAAACGCAACTAAAGAAAAAGCGGACAAAGAAAAACCTTGGATGACTGAAGAGATATTAGATCTTATGGACGAAAGATGAATAAACAAGAAAAATACCAACAAATATAAAGAACTGCATAAAGTAATACAAAGAAAATAAAGATAGCAAAAGAAGCACATCTTGAAGAACAATGTGAAGAAATAGAACAGCTAAATAAGAAACATGACAATTTTCACATGCACAAGAAAATAAGAGAAGTAACAGGTCACAAAATGAACAAACGGGGCAAAAATGTCTTAAAAGATCAAAATGGACAGGTACTGGTAGAATTAAAAGATAAACTGCATAGATGGACGACCTACATTGAGGAACTATTCAATGATGATAGAGCAGATAAAACTGAACTGACAGTAAATGAGGAAAACATAAAAATATTGAAATCGGAATTAATACATGCTCTTAGTAACACGAAATCTGGAAAAACTACCGGTCCAGATCAAATACCTATTGAACTCTTCAAACTTTTCAATAACGACGTAATTGATATCATACTCAATCTCTTTAACAAAATCTATGAAACAGGTATAATTCCTGAGCAATGGCTAAAATCCATATTCGTATTAATACCGAAGAAAACTAGTGCAAAAGAGTGTACTGATTATAGAACCATTGGATTTATGAACCATGTTCTGAAATTATTCTTAAAGATAATCCACCAAAGAATATATGCAAAACTAGAGGACGATATAAGTGATGCACAATTTGGTTTCAGAGCAGGCCTCGGAACACGAGAAGCCCTTTTTGCAGTTAATGTCCTCAGTCAACGATGCCTAGACATAAAGCAAGAAATGTATGTCTGTTTCATTGATTTTTAAAAGGCATTTGACAAGGTTAGACACGATAAACTCCTGGAAATACTCTTAAAGAAAAAATGGACATGAGGGACATAAGAATTATTAACAACTTATACTGGGGACAGAAAGCCAATATAAGGGTAGAACATGCGCTAACTGAAGACATTATGATACGTCGAGGAGTGAGACAGGGCTGTATCCTGTCCCCACTGCTCTTTAACATATATAGTAAAGCTATAGTTAACGAAGCCCTTGAAGATGAGGAAAAAGGTATGATAGTAAATGGCGAGGTAATCAATAATATTAGATATGCAGACGACACGATACTACTGGCAAGTAATTTAAATGATCTACAATATCTGTTAGAAAAGGTAAATAACAGCTGTAATGAATATGGATTAAGAATAAATCTTAACAAAACTAAATGGATGCAAATCACAAAATCCCAACCAAACCAAATGAATTTAAACATTACAAATAAGGCAATAGAAAGAGTACAGGCATGTAGATATCTGGGAGCCTGGATAGATCAAACAGGGGATCAGACACCAAAAATCAGAACAAGAATTGAAATTGCCAGAGCATCGTTTGTATCACTAAAGAAATTACTATGCAGCCGAAATATAAGCATAGAGCTCAGGATGCGGATACTCCGCTGTTATGTGTTCCCTGTATTGTTGTACGGAGCAGAGGCGTGGACAGTAAAAAAGAAACACTTAGACAAACTACAAGCTTTCGAAATGTGGTGCTACCGAAGAATGTGGCGCATATTTTGGACTGATAGGATCACCAACAGAGAAGTCCTTGGAAAAATGAATAAAGAATGTGAAGTAATAAATTCAATAAAAAGGAGAAAACTTGAATATCTAGGCCACATAACAAGAGGAACTAAATACGCCATGCTGCAAATAATAATGCAGGGAAAAATTAAAGGAAACCGGAGTGTCGGACGTAGACGAATATCTTGGTTGAAAAACTTGAGGGATTGGTTTGGCTGCAGCAGTATCGAACTGTTCCGAGCAGCTGCAAATAAGGTTCGCTTATCAATGATGATTTCCAGCCTCCCATAGGAGAAGGACTTTAAGAAGAAGAAGAATACGCTCCAACTAACATTGCTGATTTGAAAAAATAATAAATACATTTTTTAATATAAATGCTTACACAACTTCGTATGGTATCAACAGACAAAAATCCTTAAAAATATAATTGATTATGTTGTTTTACATCAAAGAGTCAATTGAGATAAATGACATAAAAGTGTCTAAAGGATCAAATTGCGAATCGGATTTCTTCATAGTGAGGTCAAAAGTGTTTATCCCATATGGAAAGGAAATAACACAACCAAAGTATAACCTTAATACCCTTAATCAAAAATCAATCTGGCCGCTACTTATATGGAAGTAGATTAGTTGATAAACTACAAAAGAGAGAGATCACCTGAAGACAAGCACGATTAATTGGAAAATATATCTATGGGACTACTAAGGGGAATTTAAGAATCAAAAAGGGCTCCAATAGGAAATATTCAGACTGATGCTCCCCGAAATATAAAACCTTTATTGGTAGTTTACCACTAATGACTTTCTACAAAGAATGGTGAAATAAAAACTATAACAGAGTAGACGGAAAAGGCAAAAGTAAGGTTTAGGAATTGAAATGTAGAGAACTTAAGAAATATCAAGAGAATACATAAATATGGAAGGAGGTATAGAGAAAAAATTATGACTAGCTCTAAGTGAAGGCTGTATGGTAGAATTTGGAAAACAAGAATAAAATATAATGAAAGGTAATGATTTTTGCACCGATCGTTCCAGTACTAACAATGCTTTCCGCTTCAAGAAGGAACTTAGGAGAAGACAGTCTCTATACCTTCTTTTTTGTCAAACAAGTCCTAGTCGCAAAGCATAAAGAAAGTATCGCAATACATACAAACAACTTAGCAGCATAATCACAAGCAATGGTACTAATGACAAAAATATACATAGTAGAATAACTAGAAACGTACAGCATCCCAACAATTTAGTGATATGCTACCAGTTAAAGATAAAGTAATGTTACATTGTGGTACCTATTAACATGTCTGAATTAGAATATTGCTAGCTTTTAAATAAAAACAGGCACTGAATACGGTGGATATTAATTTTTCAAGACGATCACGTAAGAAACGCGTTAAGCTAAACATAACAGATAAAATAAAATTCTGTCAGCGCACATAGTATGGATTTGTCATCAAGATGTTGAAGCAAGTGTATGAAGGAATAAATAGTATCGCTATATGATTCAGAAGTGAAGAATGTGGATTGAAAATATCAAAACCACCATAGCGTTGCCAAAGAAAGCGAACGACTACCCTAACCTGTCTGCAATTGACATTAAGGTAATGACGCTGACTTGTGCGCAGTGAAACCATGATGCGGCGTTAGATTAGCATTATAACATTCAAAACTTGATGAGGTTAATGTGGATGTCCTTGACTTTTAAAAACCCTATTAATGTAAAGCATCGAGGACTGTTAGCAATAGACCTGCAATTAAGACATAAAAAGTGATGATAATGCAGTGAAAGAAGAATGAGGAAGGACTTGAAAAATTGGATAGAAAAAGAGCAGAAATGTTAGATAAAAGAGTGGAGTTAACTAAAATATCAACTATGGCGTTTTAAATGCAATTTTAGTACCAAAGAGGAGTGATTCTGCAGAAGATAAAAATGAAAAATGTAGACTACATATCATGATGGTGATGGGAGTTTGGTTACTCCATAGAATATACAAAAAGCAAAAAACAGATTAAGAAAAGTTTGCATAACCACCGATTTTGCCATGCAAAACGTGTTAAAGCAAATGAACTTAAATGTGACTACGCTGGATGGGCGCATGATCAAGAAGTTAAAAACTTTTATCCTGAGGTGTTACGCCTGCTTCGGCATTACCAGCATTATGACAAAGCTCTTTGGTCCAAAATGCAGCAATAAAGAATTAAAACGTGTCGCTTGATGAAAATTGAAAGCAACATATTCGCATAAATACACTGCGCTCCTCTGACTAGAATCTAAGACAGTAAACTTTCCAATAATCCTCATGGCAATTCGGGCCAATCACATAAATCAAACATTGGATGAACAAAAATCCAAACAAAGTTATTTGTCTGCGCAAATAAGTTGTTTTTCTATTTTTCAAGAAAAATATGGACAATGTGGTCAAGAAGAATTATAAAATGTGTTCCTACTCATAGAAATGGAAAAGGTAGACTACGAACATATAAAAAAAAAGTAAAAAACGTGAAGTTTAAGAAGACAACTGGTTATTAAATGCAAGAAGCAGGCAAATGAGAAACTAATTTGTGAAAAGTAAAGATATCTTCTGTAGGAATGTATTTTTGTAAAAGTATTTTGGGGTATTAACTACGTCAAGAATTCTAAATTGACAAGAGTACATACCGTTGAAATTCATCTAATTTGATGTTTTTGACGAATTTTCCATATATATTTAAAGTCATCTGGATTTCCAAAACTCTGTAGACAGAATTTTAGTTTAGATTTAGAAGAAGTTGGAAACACCAAGATTGGGAGTTTGTAACATCGAATCTCACCCATCTTTTATGTCATCTAAAAATATTTACTTGCATTTTTAATAAAATTATGTTATTGTTTACCTGTTTTACATAGGCCAGAAATTTTATTTTTACAGTGCTTTTCCATTTTACATTTCACTAATACACATTACTAATTAGAATAGTTGTAAACTGTCATCCAGTACACTTGGGTTCAGGTTACTGACGAGCTTTGGCCAAGACATCAAATCACATAATAATTTTTTAGCACCACCCTCGTCACCGTTGTCAATTCTTTATGATTATTCCTTGTAGTGCATCTATATTTCCATGTTGTGTCAATAAGATCTGTCGTTACAAAACACGTAATCAAATATCACAAATAAATATTACACATAAATTTCCATTAGACATGCATCTTTTCCGTGCCAACGCGTGAGCCACCATAAAATAGTTAAGGATAGCTCTTCCAACATGCCGTAATTGACATTTATCACTCTATTGCATTAAGTAAGCTTTAATCCCAAGTCACGTATGTTCCAGAACGTTACAAACCAATTTGCCGAACAATTTTCAAATTTACGACGCATTTTACGTGCGTCATACTTAAACGGCAAAATGGACAAAGGAAGTGTCGTTTCGCTACTAAATTTCTCATCACATGGGCGTATGATAAAAGTTATAGTTAAAAAAGAATTTTTGTGGGTGACGGCAGCATACATTGCCTAGACAGTTTGGGAATTTTAAGCAATTCTTTGTATTTCAAACTGCCAAAGCAAGAATATAAGCCTTTTTGGATGTTTCTTAAAATTCAATGTTAAAGTAGCATTTATGGAACGAAAGAGAAAACGTATTGTCATCTCTAGATTTTCAAATTTACTATAAAAAATAAAATTTATTATATGATCGAAATTTAAACAAAGATATTTTGTTAGTAAATTTTGTTTTATATTACATATTTGTGTACTGCACTTTAAACGTTTATGTCTGTAATTTGATATTAGGTTTGCCAAATGCTAACAGAACATTTTTACTGATAATTACATAATGAAAAAGTTATAAAAGTTTCTTTAACTTAGAGCTCCCAAGCAAGTTATCAAACAACAAAATTTAAGTAGATTGCTTTCAGCTTTTCTTGTCTTTCAAACTAACAAAGATAACTGATCCGAATCAGTACTGGTAATAAATTTTAGCAAATAAAAGCATCATCAGGTGGCTCCAACTATGATCTAGCACACATCACCTTTAACCGTTTTTGTTTTAATTAGAAAAAACTAATATAGGCTAAAACATGCGTACATTGCTTTATGGTTTACCTAAATTTACAGTTCAACGGGTGCATCGTAGCCAACCAGACATAATTACGAGTCAACCCGTAGTCCCAGTATCACCACGGCAGCAACCACAGCCTTGCTTAAAGTCGGCCGCATTTACCTGTTAATTTCAATTTTGTATTAGATCGTGTCTTATTACAATCAAGCCGCACTGGCACAAAATACCCAGTAATTTGCTTCTACACAAATTTATGTAGATCAACAATGCATTTTAAAAATTACCAATGCTTACAGAAAGTGTCAACAAATAATTTATATCCCAGATATGAACTATTTCAAACACCGAATACCTTTACTGTAACTAAGAACATGTCTCCACAAAATAATATACTTTTCCAATCATCACAACAAATTCAGTACCCCCAATAAGCGGATCGGCGAGCAAGTGAAAACAAAAAGCGTGGGCGTAAAGATAAACCACGATCAAAAACAAATTAAACTTTTAAGTTACTGCTTTAATCTTGCATACCGTTGCAAACCGTGAAGCGAAACCGACTCATATAAAAATAAGAATACAAATTCAAATAACAAAATTTCCAAGTCATCAACAAATTTTATCTCTGTCGTATCGATTTATAAAATTATTGAAATGCCTAGTAAAAGACGAGAGAAATATAAAAATACTTAATAAATACAAAGAGATACTATAAAATATTGTAATTAAAGACTTAACGAAACCAAAAACTGAATTTCATATTATCAAGAAAGAAGTTAGTATAGGTTTAGGTTACCCTCTGACACATACACCTTTCTGCTAACCTAAAAGAATTTAAACAATAATTCTAAATAAGAAGGTATTCAGCGAGAAACCAAAATATCAATACCTCTATATTTATGAAATAGATAGACTAGAACATTTAGTCGTCATATTCAAAACAGAGCACCCAATACCTCAATGGATGAATATAGAAAACTTTCTGCACTGGAAGCCCAAAATAATGTAAAGTTTTGGCAAACGCGTTTCGTGTCAACAAAAAATGATAATAAAATCGCTTATATTAACTGTCAGGATAATCAACCTGCAAATTACAAGATTTGTCTAGTTTACAAAAACTTCAGAGCAAGACGTTTCCATCACATAAGTTAATTAACCACAAAAACAACCAGTACATATTACCCATGCCCAACTACTCAATGATTTTAGTCACAAAAATGTTAAGCAAGAACGGTAACAAGTCACGCCAGTAAATTGAACCAATTATATAAACAAATTCAAAAAGATTGCTAAAGATACTAATGAACAAATGAGAACCACCTGAAACTTATTCACTACCATAGTTTCCAAAAATTACAAAGTCTTAACGCCTTAAGTATGAAATAATCTTTTCATATGAAACAATTCCATCTGTATAATGCTAACATCCGAAGCCAGCGAAATAACCAATGTACAATCTCTGAAACTCACCATCTGGATGGTGCAGTACATGCTGCAAGACAATTATTGTGGAAAGTTCACTAAGATATAACAAAATTTCCAGATATAATATTTAAACATCAGTAACCGTTGAAGACTGAAATGGTCCACTAAGTATTTTCAAAGTTTATTCTCCTCCATAGCATAATAACAAACAGAGAGACTATGGACACTATTTATGTATGTTGGAAAACAAATTTATCTTCAATAGCGACTATAACTCGCACTGGAATTAACTATAAACCCGAAAGCGAGCTCATTCTAACAAATGAACATTTTACGAGACTAGATCAGTAAGCTGCGTGGCAAATCATGCTAAAAAAGCTTAGATATAATATAAATATTGATTATTCTATTATAGTTAAAACAAAAAAAAACGAAAACTACGCAGGTACCAGGAAACTACGCGTCACTCAGACGACAAAAAAATCTTTTTGATTCAACCAAGAACTGAACAGTATAAGACTATTTATTACATTTGCTAGCTTCAAAGATATCCAATTACTAACTTTATAAAGGCACCAAGAAGATGAAAGACACCTAGTGCCCAGAAAATAATACATAGGCTAAAGTCACCAAGATAAATCATGACATCGAAAATATTTAAAGAAACTATTTTAACCATTCGCTACATTAACATTAATTAACTTTAATAATTATAAAAAATACTACTCGGGGACAAGCAACGGAGAACATCACCATGAAGTAGGAGTGATTACAATCCACAAATAGCTGTGGGATAACAAATGACAAAAATATGTATAAACTTACTATGTTGATTAAGTAACCAGGTTTTTAATTAAAATAATCAAATTTTTCTATTTCTGGTTTTAACAGTTGGTAAACTTATAAGAACATATGCAGTATAATACAAATAGATATGAAATGTCAACAATTCAACAACTTGAGTAGCGCCTACATCCTTATTTCGTAAGCAAATTAAAAATATCTACAACCCCAAAAGTGAAAAGATGTTTTTTGATCTAACAAGTGCTTTTCGTTCCGTAAATTTTAAAACAGACAAAATTGGTTATTTGAACGTTACTAATAAGCTTGCATGTTCTTTAATTTTTTCTGTGTATCTTAGAACAGAATAGAAAATTTATTTGTTCATTATGTGCAGAAATTCATGATTGCAGAAAAAGAGGATGGTAATATAAGTCGGTCAGTTAAGCAATTAACCTTAAAGTTAGCCGTTAGTAAAGGAGTACAGCAAAGTTAAAGGGTGAGAAAAATTATGACAAATAGCAACTTGCAGTGGGACGCCCTGAAAACGGGTTTTAGTTTATTTTGCTTTTTTCTATATTAACAGAGTAAGTAGGCCTCTAAAGAAGTATGACATTTTTTTGTGGAAATTCATTTCTACCAAACTTGATTCACTGCAACTATACAATTAAACAAAATCTAGGGAAAAATAATGTGTAAACCATTGTCTTAAATCAGGATTTTATTTGCCAACTAAAGTCCTCTGCTTTTCTTAAAAGAGGCAAACAATATTTTCTCTAAGAATTCAGATTTCTGGACTATTACTTTCATTAGCACTAGATATAGACAGAGTCGTATTCACTTTTTTTATCGTAAGATTCAACTTTTCATATATTCTCCAAATCAACATGTGCATTCCTATTAATTATTTCTTAAAAAGTCTATTAAAATACACGTAAAAGTATTTTTACAGCTATTTAGTTTCAACTCCATAAAAACTGTATATGGTACAAAGAACTAATAGTCCCTCTCTGTAATGTAGCATTTACTTATTTACAGTTAATAAAAATACAATTTAAAAATAACATTGTTATTTTTATATTTTCAACAATACACAATAGTTTTCTACTCGATCTTGAACAAATTAAAGAAGTTCTCTTACTTTCAGTTCAAGGAAATATTTTTATTAGCGAATAAAAAAAATTAAACTAAATCTGTAAAAAAGGAGACTTTGTAAATTTTAAAAAACACTTGTATAGTCAAGCCCATTGAGAGGGAGAGTTGCGGCTTCTTGGTGCCCGGAAGGGCTCACTGTATTTTAATGGGTCATTTACTGTTTGATCCTGTGTAAGTTCAAAGACTGGTGTCGAAGCATTGTTGCATTATTTTCATTGTATTTGCTCAAGACGCATACAAGGCAAAATATGTTTGCACCTATGTATTTACACATAACGTAACATAAGATAGCTAAAATGTAAATTCATATTTTATATGAGGAGAGGTGACCTTTTAGTGTTCCATTTTGCTTATTATAACAATAAAATTTTCTATCTATTCGTACTGTTTATTAAAGATCAAGAAATTGTATGTATCTACCATAAGTTTATTCCTGGGTACGACCTTAAAAAAATTACCATGTTTTTAACTTTCTTTTCTTGTTGATAAAGTCTACGATTATTTATTTATAATATATTAGCTGTCAAATGGTTTTATGGATATCACAATACTTATAATTTTAATATTATAATAATAATAATAATATCAGATTATGTTTCTTATTATATGTAATAAAGTTATCTGTAAAAATACATTAAAGACAGCATTTCCTGTATACTATACTTGAACAATTTTCTACAAGTAGCTCTGGTGCTCAGTCTTTTTTGAAATATACGATAACAATTTTAGTCAAGGGTATAGATATGAAATATATACAGATTTATTTGTGAACAACCACAAAAAGTTGTTATATTTGGAGCAAACCAATTATCCAAATCTTGACAAGACAAATGGACACTTTTTCCAAAATAAATAAATTTAAATGTCACAAACTTAATGAATGTGTGGGAAAAAGCTAATTAATGTATGCATTAGCAAGCTTTCTAGCAAAAAGCGTTCCTGTGACACATTAGAGGCATTAGCGATGAAATAAGCGGCATATTAATGAGGCAAAACATACTCGCGGTCTTCTCGACCTTTAATAAAACAGCTGACATTATTTGAATAGCTAAGGATTACTCTCTCAAAGTGTACATGAAGTGAAACTCTAAATCGAAAAAGACACCTTTGTGTAAAATAATTCGCATTTACACCTATTGAGCTTCTCAAAATGTACGATGTAGGATGTCAGCAGTGAACATCCTGTGGTTCCTCTTTTTTGACCAGATTGTCACTGATGGAGTTTACCTAAACATGAATCCGTCAGCCCACGCGTCTAAGAGCTCTTTGGTATGGAAAAGATTTATTTTTAGCAAGATGGAGAGCCTTCCAGCCACTATCGTGATGTAGATGTCTATTTTGTTAAATTTTTCTAATACATTAAAAGAAAAATGCTTTGTGACGTTATCCAATCATTATACTATCGCTTCTTAGTCAATATGCATTTATTGTCACTTGAAGGGTAAGTGCATTTTTGGAACACCCTATATATAGTAGAAATACTAATAGAATTATTCTTTTATATTATTTTAGACATATAATTAATTTATCTTATTATACACAGACTGCACGGAAACCTAACGATCGAAAATACTGAAAGAGTACGGCGGACTATTAATTTAAAAAAAGATAGTAAACATAAGTTACAATAAACAGGATGGTATGCAAATTAAGGTCGACAACAAATTTCAATAACAATAGTGTAAAGATTAAAACAGATTAGGGCAAAAAAAATAATGTAAAGTTAAGTGAAAATAACAATGAATGAAGACAAAGCAAGAAAGTAAAAAAACAGCATTTAAAAATAAGGCCTTTAAAAAAAGGTGAAATGTAGTACAACAACAAAAAATAAAGAAACCAAAATGAAGATGTATGTTTTAATTATCTCCTAACTTTTATTTTTATTTATTTTAACAGTAACACAAGCGCTTTTGAAAGGTTTACCTTCAAAAATCTAAACTTTACTACTATTGCATTTTAATTTCATTACTGTTTATCGTTTTGGAAACTCTCCTTAATGATAGCATTCTTGTTAATTGTATTAACTGTTAAGGCGCGTGCGTAAGCCGGTAATAAAGTTACAAATAACTGATAATCCGTTCAAACTATGCCAACAGTTTGATACAGGTATGTTATTGAGAAGCTAGGTCGAAAATGTTACGTACAAATACACCAGCAACACTGAGACAAACACTGGATAGATTCTCAAGCTCATTTAGTAGAACCGGGAGCTAATAACTAGCAAAACAGGTGTATCACTTATGATAATGACCAGTTATTGCGTTAAAATTTTGACAATGTTATCAAAAAAGTTCTTTGTCTCCTTAACACTAAGATTATGCAACTTCAGAGGCCTCTGGTTGGTTAGGAAGATCAGAAAACGGATGGTCCAACAAAGAGGTACCCAACAAAGGCCAAACGATTTTGCCTGCAGGTCCGTATTTTGGGAGAACAAAGACGTAGTTTTCACCTGCTACTCATAAGTGTCCTTCTTTAAGAGAACACCCTCTTTTACAGCACTACATCCAAATTGTAACTAATATTCCAATTGGATTGGACGACAGTGAACCATCTTTTTAGAGTTCAACTTAAATGTTCGCAACTATCATCTGTTTGAACCCTTTAAGGGTGTAGATTACTAGAGCAATTTTTCTTCGAAATTGTGTATATTAAACTCTCTTCATAAGTAAACGATTGTCTCTCCAAATGCACAGTTTTACAACTTTGATGTCCCGCATTGTCAAATAGGTCTAGAACTTTTTGCTTACCAGACTTGGAAGAACATTTCCTATAAGCAATAATCATCACGATAGAAGACTGAAATTGACCACTGGCAGTCTTTGCTTCATACTGTCCACCAAATTGTTTCACAAATAAAGAAGGACTCATTCATTATTTTCGTTCATTGGGTAACAGATTTATGGCAGGGGCCGCTTATAATGTCAAACATACGTTTTGGGGTTCCCAAATTTCACTTTCAGTAAGAGGTAAAGTTTTATACAAAATTGTACAAAAATTTCAGTTAGGTCACCTCTCAACTTATCGACCAACATACTGGCCCACCAATCTAACGAAAAAGCACACAACCTCGCTCTTGAATCCTGCTGGGATCTATTCGCAGGCCATTCTTCCGTCATTGCAATAGTGAATAATTCCATTATCGAAAAAGCTTTTTCACCTAAAATATTTCATAAAAATACTGAGTAGAATTATTTTAGGGAGTACTGGAAAACCAACTAGAACTGGAGATTCCATTAAAAACCATTGATTATCTAGAGTTGGTTGTAACAAATTTTACTACAATAATTCAGGAATCCGCATGGAAAACTACTCCAGAAGTCTCCATTAAAAAAATTAATGAGCAATGCCCCATAGTAACAGAAAAATTGTCGAAAGAAGGCTAAGAAGAATATGACAGTCTAATTTTTTTCGGATAAAAGACTCTACAACCAAGTCTCCACTGATCTTAAAGAATTAATCAGAATTAATCAGACTAAAGAACGAATTCTTTTAAGTCTACGTCGCTGACCTGAACGCTTCGCTAGTCTCGGATTACTCATTATAGACAGCAACTCCAACCCATCCTCCTAATTCAAAAAAAAACGACGCTTTGGCAAGATCATATAAACAATTGGCTTAAATTTTTGTTTTGTACCTCAAATGAATTTTCCAATTTACACCATCAACCTTCTCCCCCGAAGTGAAAGCAGAGATAAGGGCAAACCTCAATGCACCATACCAAATGTCACCCCTACTTGGTCTTCACATCCAATTTTCCGAGGAATACTTTTGCCAACGACAAAGCAGTCTTAGTAAAACATAATGACCCAACAATCGCAGCCATGCTTTTCCAACAGAACTTACAGGAAATAGAAAAATGGACACAAAATGGAGAGTTAAAATCAATGACGCGAAATCCGTGCATATTGCAGAGGGAACACCACCAGTTACTATTAATAATGCTCCACTTGCACAGATTCAAGAAGTAAAATATCTAGGATTACATCTGAAGAAAAGGTTGACGTGAAGGAGACGTGGAATAAACTCAAATTTCGTAAGCATCACTCGCTGTTAGGCCGTCGATCCAAACTATCGATTGCAACCAAAGTGCTATTTTACAAAATTGCGTTTAAATCCATATAGTGTTACGGTCTTCAACTTTGGGGCACTGCCGCCACCTCATCGATACAATCTATAGAATGGTTTCAAAACAAAGTGCTGCGCGTTATATGCGATGCGCCCTATTTTGTTAGAAACGCTGACATCTTAATCTAAAAGTAAACTCAGTACGCGATGAAATAAGTGCAGTGCCAAATATTTAGACAGACTATCCAGCCATCCAAATGCCTATGCAGTTGACTTGCTTGATAATAGTAAACAAACTCGTAAACCAAAACGATTTAAATCATTAGACTTACCCCACAGATTTTAGTGACTCTGATTCGATTATAACTTAAAACATCGGTGTATCAGCAAGTCACAATAAAAAAATAATCGTTGGAATACCTCTCCCACGTCTTTAGTCATATTTTGTTACAATTAATTACACAAGACTGCAAAAAAAATACTTTTTAAAAATTGTTTTAACTTTAGTCACTTTTTAGTGTATTTTTCAATGCTAAAGTCATAAACGAAAGCCGTTTTTTCTATCACGTAGAGATTTCTCAGAAAAAACAGATGTATTTTAAGAACAGTAAGCTAAATACAAAACATTTTGGGTTTATATTTTATTTTATTAAAATCATAAGTAACCAAATATTTTTTACTAATTGAAATTGCAGTTAAAAAGCTAAAAAATGTATAGTTTATTGATAAAGAATTTATAATATAATCCTTAGTCACATGAATATTTGATTAATAAATTATGTGGCATGTATATGTAAACATGAATTATATTAGCTTCCAACAGATTAATTTTCTTAAATTAATTTATTATTTTAAATTTTTTTCCAGATCTCAAAAAAACCGCAAGAGATAGCGGGACGCGGTTTTCGAAATTCTTTAATTACATTCGATTCTACTAAAACGACATTATTGGTGCGAGCACACAATGATACCGGGTACACCAAAAACGCGTTCCAAAAACACCCTGAAATTCTTTCCTCTGGCGAGCCGCTCACAGATGAGGATCCCTCTGAGAGTCGTCGTGAATTTATAGACCCTTTTGTGAAGTTTATCTCTGCAAAATTTAAAAAACCTCGACGAACGTTTAAGAGCTTTATGCGGGTTGAAATAAAAAACCTTTTTTTACAGGTATCGATTTACCGTAAGGACCAAGTTGTAGAACTATAAAGTGGATTCAAAAAACGCTTAATAACCCGTGTCCTTATTTTTCTCCTTCCTGCCCAAAAACGGCCCCAAATTTGGAAAAAAATCACATTTTAGCTTACATCTCCGAAAGGGCAAGAGATACAAAGACAGCTCTTTTACCAAGTTGTGGAGCCTAAAATTGGACATTTTTCTGTATAAGACTTTTTCATGCAGGTTGTACGGGGCAAATTTGGCATTTCCGGAACCGGAAGCGATACAAATTTTTTGCCTGCTCTAAAACTGAAAGCCGGTCTTAAAGCATATATATATTGAAAATCACAATTCTATGATTATTCCTTCGGTCAGTATTCGCGAGTTAATTTCGGCCTTCCTGCCAAAACCGCCGTCCTAGCAGACAGAAGAGAAATTTCGACGGTGTCCGCGATAATTTTGTTTGCGCGTCACCTAAATCCGTTTCGCTCAGATACGTTGATGAAAGATGCGTTGACGTTATGTTGACATCACAAATATATAGCAAAAATCGTTCGTGCCTTTCCGTGCCGAACCGAGTGCCTCCGAAGGACAAATTTCGGCCCGGCGGCAGGCGCGGCCGAGTATTATATTTCCGGAACCGCAAGCGATAGAAAATTTTCGTTTGAGAGCGGGTAATAAAGCACTCGTGTGCCGCAAATCACGTTCCTAAGATTATTCGTTCCGTCAGTATTCGTGAGTCAAATTCCGCCTGGTCCGGGACGCTGCGGGCCCTGCCGCGGCGGCCGCCTGCCGAAGTCCGCGGGGAGCAATTAACGTTTTGTAAATGCATCTTGTCTTCACGGATAATACGAATTTAACTTTGTAAATATATATAATGAGTTGTTTCGAAAATAAAGAGATAAAATTATAATAAATTAAATTTTTACTTAGCGACTTTTTAGTCTATCATTTTTTGTGTGGTTGGTAACTAATAGTTTTTTAATGCATAATTATAAGCGGTTGGTGACTAAACATTAAAAATGACATCTGCAACGTCAGACCACATTTACACTTCACAATTTTTCTTGTCAGAACCACTGGTGAAAACGTTATAATTTTTTAACCTTTGAGCGCCCGAGGATGACACTTAGTTTTTCGGATTCTACTCTTCAATCTGAGTCGAATGACACTAGTCTGAGGTCTCTACGACGTGTGCACCAAAAGTTTAACGATATACAATAACTACTAGTTAAAAATTGGGCAGCGCTGTCTGGAATTCTTACTATATACCGAGATGGTTGCCTATGTTATTAGTTAATCGCTTTCTGTCCAACCTGCGGATTCATCACACAGCATATCCTTATATTCTGGATTGTGTTTGAGTATCTTTAATTTTATATGTGGATGTATGTAAGAGTTTTTGTTTATGATGTTTTTTGTAGAGTGTTGAAAGTGTGTGGTGCGCCTGGTATACAATAAGTGTGGTATGCTGTGTGTGTGGATGCGTCTATATACTACTCAAAAATAAAATACACAAATAAAGTAATACACATATATTAAAGGTGTCGATGAATTTATTGTAAAGAAATTCGAGGTTTATCAAATTGAGTATATGGAGTTTTATCTTGCATCACAAGATGAAATAATAAGTAATCTTGGAAGTGGTAACGATAGTAAATGTCTGAAAAATATGATGCTCAACTTGATAAGTCTAAAATTAAATTAAGCACTCAGAGTAGCTAGGACTTCTCCATCCTAATTTGTTGCTATTTCTGATATCTTACGTTATTTACGCCTCATTTTTTAAGCAGAAAGTTAGATGTGATAGAACTGAAATACAATAAATATTTTTTAGCTACTTCTTTGAAACTTTTTTGGGGGATTAAAGGTTTAATAACAAACTGATGCTACAAATTACCAGTATTAAAATCTAAAATAAGCTATTAAGAAAACACAAGGGAGAAAAACGTAAAAAATCCTAAAAAAACTTAAGATTTATATGTAAAAAAACCTATAAGTACATCGATTAGAATAAATTTCTATTCTTTAAACTAAGATCCACACAACCTGAAAATTCGTGAACAAAATATTTTTAATCCACCAACTCTAAAAAGCAGTTGATTTGCCACGAAAATAATATTCATTTAGACGCAACAAAACCTTCAATGCACCTACTACTGTTTATGATGTGTAAAATAATTAAAGTAGAATATTTTATCTCGGTTCACGTGGAACCAGCGATACGACTAAGTTCAGGAAATTATCCCATGGAGTTTTCGAACAACTTTAATAGATGTAAATTTCCGATTAAGTTACTTAAGCTAACTTTACAGAATGGCGATCAGATATCTTACGATTGACTTGTTAGGAGGGATGGCAAACTAACATTACATAATTTTTCTTATAAACTCGTTTTGAAGTCGGCATACCCAGCAAAAATTCAGTAGTGTTAGTAATACAAATGATGAACTCAACTTAGCAATGCAACAACTATAAATTTATACCTTCAAATTTGTATTAAGGATCAGGAACCTGAGTGAAAATAAATATTACAAATAATTTTGGACGTGGTTTTATTTTTAAGAGAAATAGGTTTACTACTTGCAAGGAATTGTAGTTTTAATGAATCAATAACATATCCAATTATATGTGCATTAATTACAGCTGAAGTCAACATGAACTTATACAATGCTGTTCAGATAATGTAACAAAAGGATTTTGGAAGAAGAAAACAACAGCAAAATATTGCTTCATTTGTAAGTGAATGATGTTGGAAAATGTAAAATTAAAAATCTATTTATAAACTTTATCGACTGCAAGCAAGAAATGAGTGATTAATTTCATTTTAAGTACCTTTGAATAGTCCATTGTCATAGCTAAAAATATGACAATAGTACCGATATGAAGAGGTTTATAAAAGTGTTCAAAGTTAAATTCTGAAGAAACATTTGTTGGAAACATTCTTTAGGTGCTATTTGCTTAATCATTATAGCTTATATACTGCGGAAGTTTGTAACAAAGCGGTTAGGTAATCTAGAAACTTTCAAAAATTGTGCAATTTTTGTAATCTACGTTTCAAAAGATGAAAAAGTTCACTGCAAAATTGTTCTAACACGCGCTGATTAACAAAAATAAATACCTTAAAACCATTTACAAATAATATAAATAAATTGAAATTACAATGGAAGATATTTTTATATTTAGAGCTAATTTAAATATTCGAATTTAAACTTTTTTGCGCTTATTTTTGTCGAGTTTATTGTTTGAAATGCAACGGGAGTAGATTAAAAAGAAACATGTGGCAAATAACCGGAAGAATTGATATTTAATGAATATCCTGCAACTTTACCTACTGAATCAATTTAGAAAAGAAATATACATAAAAATTATCCAAGAATTGCTGTTAAAAAATATTTAACAATGCTAATACCAGTTGCCATATTTGATGGTGAGACGTCATCTAGTGTATTAACTAGAGTTAAAGATGTGTCGATATCTAATACTGGGCACTTCAACCATCAAAGTGACATTAACAAAACAGTTGGATTTTGATAATCCAAATATTCGCCGACACAAAAACAAAGTTACCAATTTATTATAAGAAAATAAGTGGGTATTTACTGAATTTTTTGAAGAATAACCAGAATATAATTTCCCCAACCCAAAGCAAATTTAAAAATTATAATAATTTTACGTAAGAAAACTAGTGTCCTATTTTTGGATAATATTTTGTGAATTTCGTGTCAGCATTTTCGGAAACTTTACCTGTTATGAGTCACCGGCGCAACAGGCCACGACCTTCGGGACCTCAGAATGAGGGCCGTGCGGACCCCGCTGGTCTGGACGCCCATCTGCGGCGCCGACGTCCTCTTCCTGGAGCGCCTCGGGCCCCAGAGGTGCTGCCCCGGGTGCGGGCCCTGCTCCGAGCAGGACCTGCGGCCCCTGACGCTCAGGTGCCCTTCTCTTCGGACGCGCTCCTGCTCCAGGCGCGCCGCTATTTCGCGCTGTACCTCCAGCATCGCAGAGGAAGTCATGATGTTAGCCGGTTGTAAGTTCTGAGTCAAAAATTCGGGCTACCGCGCGGTTCAGGTGCAAAAGTGAAAGTTGCCGCCTATGTTGCAGGCATAACTGCGATATTTTACCCGAAATTTGGCGGCATAAAATACCCTTCGCCGCTAAGACAGGCGCTTGTAATCAAGCACAAGTTTAATTGAAGCACAATACGAAATGTTGTTGGTCTATGCGAGCAATTGTCTCATTAACAACGGAATTCGGAGATAATAAAACCGGAGAGAGCGGCCGCGGATAACGCAACAATGAAATTTAGGTCGACTACCGATTTTGACTTATCTGCGCTCGCTGATGTGTTGTCAGGCTCTATAGTCTTCCGAAAGTACCCGCACTGATTCTCTGCTATGGTGCATACGCGCTATTGTGCTAGGTATTATTAAGGCCGATCAATCCATCACCTATCGATTCCGACACCACTTCTAGGGCGAAGGTGGTTTATAAACAATTAGCGGTTGTTTAGGTGTCTGCCGTGCGAACACGTGCGTTTGAAGCGAACGATCCAGCAAGTCGGAATGGTCGCACTTAGTCCAAAAAATATTCCCAATCGGCCGAAGGAAATTAGAACTGAAATCTGGAGCGAAGTATGGTGTTTGTCGTGTTCAGCGTAAAATTCGGCTCGCGGCTGCTCGGAGCATTCTCTGATCTGCACGCGCCGCGAAAGACTGGCAGGTGAGCGGAACAAGCCACGTGCTCCTGTGCAGAGCGCTTGCGTTTGGCCCCTCGTTACCAAACAGTGATTACTTTTATTGCAATTATATCGCGGAGCGGATTCAGTTCGCTTCGGCGGGTATCAAAGCAAACTGCCTAAGCTGCAATTATTTCGTGATTGAGTGCGGCGACGAACGCAGCCACTTTGCGGCGATTGCTTTAATTAGCTGGGGATTTGTTTGCGGAAAGAATCTGTCCCCATAACGACAAAACCCATTTCTGACCAAATCATCAATAATAGAAAAGTAATATTTAACAGCGTATTAATACAACAAGTCACTCATACTTATTTTATAGTCTTGTTTTACTTTTGCCTTCTACTTTTCAATCCTTTCCCCCCCATTATTTATTCTCTTTGATGATGTACTTTGTTTTAAGTATCCATTTCTATTTAGATATCTTCAGTCACAGCTATAAAAGCTTCTTCCCCATGTCGTTCGCTTAAATGATTCAAATAAAATTTTAAGAATCCACATTTTATGCTACCCCTAAGCGAGCTGTGCCGCTTTTTTTCAAAATAATTTATAGAACTGATTTATGAATTAGTTTTTTGATAAATAATTATCAAGAAACAATAAATTACACCCGAAAAAAGTACAATGACGTAAATAACATGGATAACACCTGACGGCAAGGCAGGAAACCAAATAGATCTTATAATTATAGAGAAAATAAATGCAAAATTCTAAAAGCGGCAAGAAACTACACAGTATCAGGTACAATTTTAGGCCATATGATAATAATAACAAATATAAAGCAACAAGTCTCTGAGAGAAAAAAAATAAGAAAATTTTAATGTGAACAAGAAGATTTAACAAAATCATTGGAAAGTAATATACTGTCACAAACATACAGAAACAATGGAATATATCACCAGGGAGGAGATCGGTAAATATTTAGAGAAAAAAACAAGAAGCTAAAAAAAACTAAAAGAGGAAACGAAAAGCAGACACAATATAAAATAAAAGTAGCTATAATAGAGCAAGAAAATTATCAAAATAAATGTATTAAGCGACAAAGAAAGGATATATGGAGAAGACACTATAAAAAAGAAGAATACTATATTCACCAAGAGATAAAAAGTTTCCATCAGACAGACAAGATAAATAAACTAATCGGCAGAAAATATGCCATATATAAAAATCAAAACAGATGTACAAGACAAGGAGAAAAAAGGCAAAAAAAAGGAACAGCAAGTACAGGCCATAGTTAAAGAACTATCTGGAGAAAAATCAAAAAGGTGAAATAATTACATAGGTAAACCCAAATTAACTTTACAAACCACAACCAATAAAAAGAATATAGAAGAAAGTATACATAAAATATTTAAATTGAAAGTAAAACTGAAACAGGAAGAACCTTTGTCAAAAAATTGTTAAAAATAATAGCAAGAGAAAATAATACAAAAAGTGGTCTAATATACAAGTGATAATGACAAAATAAATAGAGGAGTTGGAATAAATACTTATAAAATTAGAGCACAAACCAAAAACATATGGGCTATTAATAAATAAAACAACGTACTTAAAAACAAAAACAAATACATATAAAATAAAACAAATTAAATAGACGACTGCAGAGAAAAATCTAATTTTGCTAATGTAAGATAGTTCGAGTATGTAAGGGTAACAATAAAGAACACGAATCATAAGAAAACAGAAATAAATAAAAAATTAACAGCCAGCAGAGTAATAGGATTAGTTATAAGCTTCATAAAATCAAACTATTTAACTAGAAAAGAAAAATTAAGAAAATCCAAAACGACAATACAACCTATTATACGAGTACAAAACCTAGGTTCTTAACAAGCCAAGAGATATGTTATTAAATATGTGGTAAAGAACATCATTATAAAATTGAAAAAAATCATGGAATTATGTGAGAAACCAAATTAAATAAACAGCAAAAGAGAAGGAATTAAAATGATGGGGTCATGTTGCAAATATTTCTAAAAATAGACTGCATGAGGAAATGCTTACCACAAGAGAAGAAAAAAAACGAAGAAGGTCAAAAAGATGGTTTAGGGTAGTGAAAAAGAATCTATCACGTGTGAGAGTGGAGAGGTGGCAAAAGAAGGCCGATTCAATTAAAAAGACTCGTAAAGCTAAGTTTTATACTACGAGGGAAATCCCAAAAGTAAAGCCTTTAAAGCGCTGGGACAGAAGGGAAACTTTTCGCGCGGCTGTTGGCTACACTGCCATGTTTGCTGTTTCCCCTACTCTTAAGCAAACCATCATTTAGCCTGCGCAGTTATTCAGTTTTTTAACGCAAAAGGCATTAAAACAATCAATTGATAAAAATGTATGGAGAGTCGTGCATGGATCTCCAAAATGTCTGCAAGTGGTGTATAGAGCTTACAGATAGTCACATGAAAATTCACGACGAAGAAAAAAGTAGGATAACGTCAATTCCCGACGAGACAGCTGCGAAGGTTGAATAAATCATGCTTAAAGATCGGAGGATTGTTCTCGATAATTCCTGCATTTTGGCTCCTGGGGTCTCTTAAAGCACCATTTATAGGACTTCAAGTGAAAAGTTAAAATATCGGAAGGTCCCGCGAATGCTTATAGAAAACCGCCAACGGGAACGCGTTGACTCTTCTCACGAATTTCTTCGACGCTACGCATACGAAAAGGACAACTTTTCGGATTCAATTGTCACGAGTGACAAAAGCTGGGCGTTCCACTTTACACCTGACGCCAAACTGCAATCACGTGAGTGGTGGAATTTCTTTTCATCTAAACCGTATAAATTCAAACAAGCAAAGTCATGGCAATTGTAAAGCATTGTTGGTAGATTTTATGGCTCGTAGGACCACAATAAACGCTGTCAGGTATTGTGAGACACTCAAATATCTCAAACAGGCGATTCAGAACCGGAGAAGAAAGAAGTTGAAAAAGGTATATGTTTTCTCCACTACGACGCTTTCCTCTTCTGCAACAGTTTGAATGGAATATAATCACTTACTCACTTTATAGTCTGGACTTGATACACAGTGAGTTCCACTTGTTCTCTAAGTTGAAAGAACATTTGGTCGGAATAAGCTTTAGTGATGATGACGAGGTAAAAAAAGCAGTTCAACGTTTCCTCAACGACATGGCATCCAGCTGGTATGACATAGGCATAAAAAACTACCACAATGCCTACAAAAATGCATCGGCCAAAATGGAGATTATGTAGAAAAATAGAGGAATATTTAAACTTCAAAATAATGTATCAATTATTGAAAATAAACTTCTTTTTCTATTTCTAAAAACTAAGAGACCTTATTTTTGGGAATTACCCTCGAATTATATTAGTTCATAGAATGTAAAATTCTGATTGCTGATTAATAAAGTTTATAAAATTTTTAAGAAAAATAAGAAACTAAACTGATAGAATACCAAAATAAATTTGCAGTGCCCAAATAAAATACCGTTGAAATGAATAACAGTCGAGTATTAGTTTTATACGTTTAATTTTTAACAAACTTAAAGCCTTATATTTTCAAACATGTTTGCGTAAAAGATTTTAAAACTTCAATCTAATATCGATATAGAAGTTTTTTAAATTTAATTAAATTGTTTACTGAAAAGTTTGAGCACAATTTGTTTTAGAAGTGCTTTGCAAGGCTGTTGTGTAATACTCTAAATGTTTTGGGGTGGCTATATAAATTTTAATTTAATTTCTGTTTAATTTTCTAAATTGTAGCGTAAGCACCACAAAGTATGAAATTGTGTTTTATATATGTATGCGATCTTAGAAAAATAATTTAGGATATTTTGCAAGCCGTTCAGTTAATTGAGGCACATTCGTATTTTAACAAATGATATTTTAAAAAATATACACTCATTAAGCACGTCTCTACATTTTCTGAACAAATTTAAAATTAAAACAAGACAGAAATCCCTAAAGTCAGCACGCAGGGGGGCGACTTATAAATTATTGAGGGCCTGAATAAACAACGCGATAAACTACTCCGCTTCTCTGCTCGATTTTGCTGCTAACTTAAGCCGCTATAAAAGCACTGCATTTCAGTTAAGAAAAAATACTAACAGAAAAATGTTGGGTAACTAAAAAATAACTGCTATAAAGTTAATTAAATCGGTTTATGCGATGGATATTGGAGAGGCAGGCGTGTAAATAGCCGCTCTCGTGGATGCGGTGTGGGATACGATACCGATGCGGCTCGTAAGGACCAAAAAATGGAGAGGCAGGCGTGTAAATAGCCGCTCTCGTGATGCGGTGTGAAAACGTAGTACGGCCCGTTTGGAACGTCAACCGAGAAGGCCCAAATCGTCCCTTAAACGGCCGTCGCGTAAGCGGAGGGGGCGGCTACCGATATCAACCAATGAATTGCCAAATCGCTCACCTGAATCGGCTTCGGCTTCGGCTTCGGCTTCGTCGGCAATTCCAAAGTAGCCACCTCTGCGCTGCGGGAAGTTTGTGCGGGTAGCGAATGTTCATGCGGGGTGAAGACACGACCGAATTGGTCGCGCTGCGGATGGCGAGTTTCTTGCGGGTTGAGACACGGCCGAATTGGCCGAGCTGCGGTGCTTGAATGTGCGGTGTTAAAACACGACCAAATTGGCCGCGTTGCGGATTGCGAATCTTGCCGGGCTTCGCGCCTGGCTTGGCGGTAGGTCTTTGCGGGCAATTTTCATTCGACAGCACCTTTCATATCAAAAGGTGCCGCCGACGGCGTATGCAGACTTGTCGGCCGAGCAAAAGCCCATATGCCGTTTTGTGTGCGATGGCAAAACGTGCAGATATCAAAGGCTCGCATGCCGCCGCGATATAAAGCGGTTCAAGGGCGAAAAGGCCGCCACACCAGATATAATTTACTGAAGTAATCATGCATCTAGTAGTTTTGTATGTGTATATCAAATAATGTTTCTATTTATTTAAAAATCATTATTAAAAATTCATGACTTTGAAAAAGTAAAATGACAAAAAATAATATTATGCATTTAATTAAAATGAACAAAGAACATACAGTTCTAAGAACTTTTTAACTGCCTCCACCGAAATGATTCTTAACAAATTAAAATATATACCAACATTATCGATAACCACTTTATAATGTTTAAAGTATTTTAGCCTTGATGACAAGATAATCCTAAATATACTGGTTTGGTTATTTTGAAAAGAGTACAATAAGAGACATTCCAGAAGTATCTCAATAAAAAAAAATTTCTACATTCGGTGTGAGGCTCACAAATTGATGAATCACTTTAAAAGTCTATCAATTTTAATTATGTGAGCATCAACAAATTTGAAATTCATTGCAGTATTCTATACACATGAGCGTGTACTTAATGTGAATATGTACATTTGCGTGCTTTGATTATGGCTAGCATGCAGTATTTTTCATTAACTTTATTGTTTACTACTTACCTCATAGTAATAGAGGTAGTAGATAAAAAAGATAATACCAAATATTCTCTTAAATAAACGATTAGCTTGGCTGGATAAGAAACCTTTTTATTCTAAAAACATAAATAGTTTTAAAATTAAATAAAATGTTAAAATAAGAATTATTATGGTTAGTTAGAAAACAAAAATTGTTCCAGTATAGCGGCAAACTTCAAAGTTTTGTCGGGTAACTGGTTCTCTTTTCAGTGAGTGCTAAATATGTATTCGTTCATATGACAGCAAATATTTAACAGACATACAAGATAAGCTATAATAGACAAAATATTCAGTTTCTTTATCTCTTAAGCAGAAAAACCAAAATATTCTTAATTTGAAAGTAGAAAATTATATCACAGGGCAAAAACAATGAAGACATTTATAAGTAGTAAAATAATATAAAAAATCGAACTTGGAAACCAAGTTTATTACACTTTAGATCAGGTGTCGTTCAACATTTAATTACCACGCCGAAGAAAGCTATGCTTTACAATATAAAAATAACACATTTACAAAAATAATTGGCAGAACAATTTTAGAAATTAAAAATAATTACCTTAAATTACTACAAAAAATACCTAAGGCAAAATTATAGGACTTTAGAGCACATTAAAAAGAGTAAAAAATTCAAATGGAGAATTAGAAAAAGTTAAAAAACTTTTAGCACAGAACTAAAAGCGCGGAAGAATATTCTAGGTTTGAAGGAAAGACTAAAAAAAAGTTATAAAAAATAAAGGTAAACGTAAAAAACAATACAGTTTTGAGCAGAATTTTGAAAAAAAATAGCAGAAAATAAAAACAAGTGCAAAGCACTGTCAGAATTTAAACGATAAAGTAAAAATAAGCACAAATAACACCTCGGAAATTTTTAACTAGGATTAAAGGCAAACGCAAAAGAAAATTCTAGAATAATAATTGAAAATAAATGCTAAGGAACACTTTAAGCGATTTAAAAATATTTGAAAAGGGGTACAAAAAGGTGTTCTAAAGATTCCAGAAAAAAGTACGAAAAGTAGAAAAAAAAATGTAAATGCGTTGATAAATTCGTGCGTGAAAATCATTTGCAATTGAAAGAAAAAGCTTGTGTGTTCAGCACGCTAAATCCGGTGGTACGAATTTATTGGATAAAATTACAATCTCAAGAGCGAAAAATAAAATAGCATTAGAAAACGTCCATGACAATGAGTTGAGGCCGAAAAACTATACTTTGTTTTCAATCTAGCCATCAACAGAACATAAAATTGTTATGCAAACGATTTAGTAAGTTTAGCTTCAGAGAAATGCCAAACTGGTAAATACAGACTTTAAAATAAAATAAAACATTTCTCAAGGAAGATAAATTACTATAAACATTCTAAATACAGGCCATTCGAGATTTAAAGAGAAGAATAATTTTGCCTAAAAATGTGCTCAACATTGAATGCGTATAGAAGGGAAAACACAAATAAATATTTTGAATAACACATCATTTAAATGTTCACATCGACTTAGTGCTTACGAGCAAATTCGATTAACCCAATTTTCGAAAGCTTTGTGCAATAACTCGGATCTAATGTCACGAATGCAGCGCGTTTGATATTCAATGCACTAAGGGTTTGTGGTTTGTTTGCATAGACTATAGATTTAAAATAACCCTACAAATAGTAATCTAAAGGAGTTAAGTTACAACTTGTTGGTACCCAACAAACAGTTGCTTGTTAATTTCTTGAAATTATCTTATCACCAAGTTTTTGTTATAATCCACCAGTAGTGACTTTAGTAGTGTGACATATAACGCCGTTTTGTTTAACCACAAAAAATCTGTTAATATTAGTTAATAGCATTCACCAGTCACTGTAACTGCATTTGCTACCTCGTTTTGAAAAAATAATGGCCCGATGTTGCCACCATGCCATAAACCACACTATACAGTGGTCCTTGTAAATGCAATGGTTACTTGTGAATCTCATGTAGATTGTTTTAGCATTAAAAACGACAATTTTGTTTGTTAACATATCCAATTAAACAAAAATATACTTCATCTGAAAAGATGATTTTTTGCGCAACATTATTATCCGTTTTAAGTTGTTCTAAATCCCAAACTGCAAAGCCACGGATTAACACAGTCTTATATGGGTGTAAATCCAAATTTTTTCGCAAATTACTTCAAGTTGGCGTTTTCTCAACTGATATAAATTATTTTTACGTTATATATTTTTGAAACACCAGCAAACTAATCGCAAGTCATCAACATAAATTACAATAGCAGCAATTATTATTATCAACAGCCAACAACCGCTCAACAGGGTTTCCAGCCTACCATTAATTTCAATCAGACGACAAGCCAGGTAATACCACTATCTCCTGTTATAAATGCCTCTTATATACCTATTAACCAGCAACATATACCCCACATACAAATTCCAAACACCGTTACAGATACATAACCCTATCACATCAACGCATCAAATAACATGCTTAATAACGATGCAATAAGTAACACGAATACCTCAGATTCTGAAAACGATGTTGAATTATCTAATACGCCAAGTAAAGATTGGCAATGTGTCAAAAATAATAAACGTAAACGAATATCTAAACAACCAGCATCAGCAAATATTATGATACCTACTATAGATAATAACAGATACTCGGTCCTTACAAATCTTACTGATGCGGCTGAAATAGAAAATACATCAAACACACAGCAAAATAAAACACTCAAACCACCACCAATATTTGTACAAGGGGTTACGGACTTTAATAAAATGGTCGCAGCACTAACAGATGCTGCAAAATCAGAACAATACAAAACTAAAGCACTGGCTGATAACGGAATTAAGATATCTGCCAACACGGCTGATATATATCGCAAGCTAATCACACTCATGAAAGAATTTAACGTCATATATCAAAATAAAGCATACCGTGTCGTCATCCGTAACTTACACCACTCTGTTCCCACAAAAGAAATAGCCGATTTACTGGAGGAGAACGGTCACAAAGTGAGATCAGTAACCAACATTAAACACCGAATAACAAATATGCCCTTGCCAATGTTCTTTGCAGATTTGGAACCTGCGCCAAGTAACAAAGACATCTATAACCTCAGGTTTTTACAAAACCAAATTATAAAGTTCGAACCACCACACAGAAATACAACAATCGTACAGTGTATGAGGTGCCAACAGTATAACCATACTCATATGATACCCGATCTTGTAAGAAAACAAAAGACTTACCCGCCAAATGGGCTTTTTGTGGCGGAGAGCACCCGGCTAATTATCGAGGCTGTACACGCCAGGAAGTGACGCAGACATTGATCTTAAAATAGCCCAAGGAAGGAGAGCCATTCGACTGCTGAACACGGTACTCTGGAATGATAAAATTACAAAAAACGAAGACAACAATATATAAGACTATAATTGAAAGCATCACCACATATGGATCAGAGGTATGGGACATTAATCAGCGAAATAAAAACCGTCTAATGGCACTGGAAATGGACTATTGAGGCGAAGCTGGTGTATCTAAGCTCAACACGTGCGAAATGAAGAAATAAGACAGCGAATGGAGGTGGATGGTACGATAATCAATACCATAGAAACAAAAAGGCTTATCTGGTATGGACACTTAGAACGAATGGATGACGACAGATGGCCGAAGAAAGTTTGGAAATGGGTACCACCAGAACGTCGCAAACGGGGTAGACCTCGCCGAAGCTGGAGAGCAGAGGCAAGGACGCTATGGAATCCCGAAGATTAGAAGAAGGAGATTGGCTAGATAGAAATAAGTGGCGTTTGGGAAGCGAGACGCGGCCTCGGCCGTAATAAAACTCGCCAATATATATATATATATATATATATATATATATATATATATATATATATATATATATAAAAATCAAAGAATCATTGAAAAAAGGATTTAAACTAAATTCCAAATAAAGTCTCCTACAGGTTTACATACTCATCATTATAGAAAAATTTCCAGGATATTTGGTAGAAAAAAAATTAAAAAAAAACATTACTGCAACTTGCTATAAATACCAGCTTAATTCTTGTAGGGCCTTTTCTATTGGAGGTTTGCTGCGACCTCAGACAAGGAAACATTACTTTCTCTACACCTGTCTCTTAAATTCTTCAGCTATAAAGTCCTTTTTCTTCCCACACTTTTCTTGGCTTGTATTATTCCTTATATAATTTCTTGTCAAATTTTGTAACGTTCATTAAGTGTCCAAGTGTACTCACTTCCTTTTTTTGATAGCAAGTTCTATTTCCATATCCTTGTTACTTCCTTATAAGCCTTATTTATTTCGCAATTTGTCCGTCTATGGTATTTTCAGAACTCTAAAAATTTTCTTAACAACCACCAACTAAATAATACACATCAAAACCAAATCATTTATTAAAAATGGTAAGTCAAACTCAAAGCACATTGCGACTTTGACTATATGTTATTAACAATTATCCCAACTAAATAATTTTATGTGCAAAAAAAACTATAAAAATCTCTGCTTTTAAGACCCATTATGTACCGGTAACGCAGATTGCTTCTACTTATTACAAGGGGTGAAACAAATTTTATTTAACCCGACAAAAGTATCACAAATGACAATATTCTTTCCTAGAAGCATAATATTTGATGTATTGTGTGAGAAAAAAAATACTTACAAAAACAGAAAAAGTATGTTAATAATTCTAAGGGGTTAAAAGTGTCGGATATCACTGTAGAAAAAATGAAAAAAAAATGAAGTTAAATATACAACTTCTTAGATAAAACAATTATGGTTTGGAGGTGTAAGCTTCATATGCAGGACATACAAATCAAGAAAACTTATAAAGTATGGATTACTTGTTCGTATAGTTACTAAGAGTATCTCAGCCTATAACTTAAATTTAAAAATTTTTGCTGCTAAAGAGAAAAATCACTGGAAACTATTTTCACATATTTGAAACTTTTTCTTTATAAAAAAATATTATGTCTATCAATACAACTATTATAACCGTGAGATAATTGCTAAAACTCACTTAGAGCATGTGGAACAATCGGAACCAACGGGGGTCTTCCTTCAGAAATAAACAACAAATCACATTTAAGGGAAAGCGTAAAATTCTTCTTTAATCTTGCAGGAATACTTGTGTCGTCAACATAATTTTTAAAATTCACGATTTAACGGTGGTTGATGTTTCACAGAGAAATAAAGAATAAAGAAAAAAAACTTATTTATGTTTCAGTATAATATGCGAAGGATAGATTAGTACTTGTCTTATTCTTTCTTAAGAAAAGTGTGAAGTAACCACAGAAAGTTACATTTTAGCTTACAGATTTTTCAATTCTTTTCTAATCTATCAAAAACTAAAGGGGACGTTAAAAATGAGATACAAAAAAAGTATTCTACAAGTGGCAATACTCGGCTACAGATGAGATGCAAGCAGACTTAAACATATGCAAAGTTACAGTACGCCCAGGAACATTAATTCAAAGCCCTTATTTGTATAATGAGGATTTTTACAAAAACATGTGCCCGAGAAAATTGTTGGAATGATCTAATAAAAAATATTCTGCTAGAAATTTCCATGTTTGTCCTACCCACAAAAAGAAATTAAAATCGTCAGATCTGAAAGTGCTGCTTAATGTGACTGCATAAGAGGGAATATGTCGAGAAATGTCACACCCTCAAGCACTACTGGAATTTTTGGTGAGTATTTTCTGAAAATTTCAGTTTACAAAAATAGTTAGCGAATTTGTTATACATGCATTTGTAAGAAACGCGATATAAGGGTTCATTTAAATGATTTAAACCCCAAAAAAGCATCTAAACAATTTAAATAGTCTGTCCTCAACGTGTTAAGAAAGAGATCTCCTTAATGTTACTATTTTTCGAAAAATTGTTGAAGTGATAAAAGCGACGCCAGAAGAAATAATACTAGACTTTCGACAAAACTTTAATATTGATAAAATATGCATTAGCATTTCAATTGCAACAAATCTTATAATCTATTTAAAAATGTTGCATTTTAAGCTCTACCTTATAAATATGCTACTGAAGAAAATGAAAAAGTGTGGAATACACACGTTTGTTGAAAAAAATATGAAGAAAATACCAGACACTCAAACAAGTAATAATATATTGTAACAATCCGCTCTAACAAGGCAAACATTTTTGAAAGGGCTTTCAAAGGTTTGGGACTGTTCTGACACTCTGAGACTGGTACAAAACACGTAAGCTAGGATAGTTTTGAAAATTTGAACGAGTAGCTATTTAAGAATTATATAAACACGGTTAAAAAGCAGTGGGGTTGAAAGGAAATTTGAGTGGTGGGCCAAGTCCACCGTAAAACAAATCCATTAGAGAAATAAACAATTGGTAATAGTGTTACTTCAGCAGTTATCCAATTATGAAAATAGTGCATGCATATTGTTCGCTAGTAAAATAATACAAAGAATCGAACTCGGAAACCAAGTTTATTATACTTTAGATCAGGTGTCGTTTAACATTTAATTACCACGCCGAAGAAAGCTTTACAATATAAAAATAATTGGTTTACAAAAATAATTGGCAGAACAATTTTAGAAATTAAAAATAATTACCTAAAATTACTACATAAAATAACTAAGGCAAAATTATAGGACTTTAGAGCACACTAAAAAGAAGAAAAAATTCAAATGGAGAATTAGAAAAAGTTAAAAAACTTTTAGCACAGAACTACAAGCGCGGGCGAATATTCTAGGTTTCAAGGAAAGACTAAAAAAAAGTTATAAAAAATAAAGGTAAACATAAAAAATAATAGAGTTTTGAGCAGAATTTTGAAAAAAAAAAATAGCAGAAAATGAAGACAAGTGCAAAGCACTGTCAGAATTTAAACGATAAAGTAAAAATAAGCACAAATAACACCTCGGAAATTTTTAACTAGAATTAAAGGCAAACGCAAAAGAAAATTCTAAAATAATAATTGAAAATAAACGGTGAGGAACACTTTAAGTGATTTAAAAATATTTGAAAAAGGGTACAAAAAGGTGTTCTAAAGATTCCAGAAAAAAGTACGAAAAGTAGAAAAAAATGTAAATGCGTTGATAAAATCATGAGTGAAAATCATTTGCAATTAAAAGAAAAAGCTTGTAAGTTCAGCACGCTAAATCCGGTGGTACGAATTTATTGGATAAAATAACAATCTCAAGAGCGAAAAATAAAATAGCATTAGAAAACGTCCATGACAATGAGTTGAGGCCGAAAAACTATACTTTGTTTTCAATCTAGCCATCAACAGTGCATAAAATTTTTATGCAAACGATTTAGTAAGTTTAGCTTCAGAAAAATACCAAACTGGTAAATACAGAATTTAAAATAAAATAAAACATTTCTCAAGGAAGATAAATTACTATAAACATTCTAAATACAGGCCATTCCAGATTTAAAGAGAAGAATAATTTTGCCTAAAAATGTGCTCAACATTGAATGGGTATAGAAGGGAAAACACAAATAAATATTTTGAATAACACATCATTTAAATGTTCACATCGACTTAGTGCTTACGAGCAAATTCGATTAACTTAATTTTCGAAAGCTTTGTGCAATAACTCGGGTCTAATGTCACGAATGCAGCGCGTTTGATGTTCAATGCACTAAGGGTTCGTGGTTTGTTTGCATAGACTATAGATTTAAAATAACCCTACAAACAGTAATCTAAAGGAGTTAAGTTACAACTTGTTGGTGCCCAACAAACAGTTGCTTGTTAATTTCTTGAAATTATCTTATCACCACGTTTTTGTTATAATCCACCAGTAGTGGTTTTAGAAGTGTGACATATAACGCCGTTTTGTTTAACCACAAAAAATCTGTTAATATTAGTTAGTAACATTCACCAGTCACTGTAACTGCATAAACCACACTATATAGTGGTCTTTGTAAATGCAATGGCTACTTGTGAATCTGTTGTAGATTGTTTTAGCATTAAAAACGACAATTTTGTTTGTTAGCATATCCAATTAATCAAAAATAAGCTTTATCTGAGAAGATGATTTTTTGCGCAACATTATTATTCGTTTTAAGTTGTTCTAAATCCCAAACTGCAAAGCCACGGGTTAACACCGTCTTATACGGGTGTAAACCGAAATGTTTTCGCAAAATACTCCAAGTTGGCGTTTTCTCAACTGATATAAACTATTTTTACGTTATATATTTTTGAAACACCAGCGAACTAATCGCAAGTCATCAACATGACTTACAATAGCAGCAATGATTATTATCAACAGCCAACAATCGCTCAACAGGGTTTCCAGCCTCCCATTAATTTCAATCAGACGACAAGCCAGGTAATACCACTATATCCTGTTATAGATGCTTCTTATATACCTATTAACCAGCAATATATACCCCACACACAAATTACAAACACCGTTACAGATACATAACCCTATCACATCAACGCAATCAAATAACATGCTTAATAACGATGCAATAAGTAACATGAATACCTCAGACTCTGAAAACGATATTGAATTATCTAATACACCAAGTAAAGATTGGCAATGTGTCAGAAATAATAAACGTAAACGAATATCTAAACAACCAGCATCAGCGAACACCTACTATAGTTAATAACAGATACTCGGTCCTCACAAATCTTACTGATGCGACTGAAATAGAAAATACATCAAACACACAGCAAAATAAAACACTGAAGCCGCCACCAATATTTGTACAAGGTCGCAGCACTAACAGATGCTGCAGAATCAGAACTATACAAAACTAAAGCACTGGCTGATAACGTAATTAAGATATCTGCCAACACGGCTGATATATATCGCAAGCTAATCACACTCATGAATGAATCTAACGTCATATATCACACCTATCAGATGAAAGAAAATAAAGCGTACCGTGTCGTCATCCGTAACTTACACCACTCTGTTCCCACAAAAGAAACAGCCGATTTACTGGAGGAGAACGGTCACAAAGTGAGATGTGTAACCAACATTAAACACCGAATAACAAAAATGCCCTTGCCAATGTTCTTTGCAGACTTGGAATCTGCGCCAAGTAACAAAGACATTTATAACCTCAGGTTTTTACGAAATCAAATTATGAAGGTCGAACCACCACACAGAAATACAACAATCGTACAGTGTATGAGGTGCCAACAGTATAACCATACTCAGGCCTACTGTAACCGCCCATTTGTATGTGTAAAATGCGGCGGCTCACATGATACCCGGTGTTGTAAGAAGACAAAAGACTTACCCGCCAAATATGTTCTTTGTGGCGGAGAGTACCCTGCTAATTATCGAGGCTGTACCGTACATAAGGAACTTCAAAATAAGTTAAGATCCAACACATCCTTACAAACTCGATCCACAACATCAAACATGTTCCAATAACGACTTCATCAAACTCACCCAATCTTTCCTCATCATCACAACCCACGAACATATAGTCAGGCCGTGCAAGGAAATATAAACACTACACAAGCACAACCCCAAGATGTAACCCTACAAAAATTTCTAGTAGAATTTAAAGCTATGTTTTAACAACTGATGCAACAAAACAACATGGTAATAAACATGTTGTCCACAGTCATAAGCAAACTTGTAAGATAATGGCTAATTCACTCCGTATATCTTTATGGAATGCTAATGGCATCCTGTCAAAAATCTATGAAATTGAACCATTTTTAAAGCTAAATAATATAGATATCCTACTTATATCTGAGACATACTTTACAGACAGGTCTTTTCTAAGAATACTACACTACACATGCTATAACACAGAACATCCTAACGGTACAGCGCACGGAGGCACAGCTATATTAATACGGAGCTCAATCGCTCACAATGAACTGGAAAAGTACGAAGAACCGTTTCTCCAAGCAACTACTATTCAAGTCTACAAATTATCACATTCACGAGTAATCTCTATTGCGTATTGCCCACCCAGGCACAGACTTTCCAAAGACGTCCTCAAGCCATTCTTTCAATCTCTTGGCAACAACTTTATATGTGGAGGTGACTATAACTGCAAACATACCTACTGGGGCTCTCGTCTGATGACTACCAGAGGCAAAGCTTTATATGAACTCATCCGCGAAGAAAACTATGGCTACCTATCCACCGGAGAGCCCACGTACTAGCCCACGGATTTAAATAAGGTACCTGATTTACTGGACTTTTTTATCACCCAAGGTATATCCTCTACCTATACAGATATAGTCAGCAGCACTGACCTATCATCCGATCATACACCAGTCATTGCTACAATTAGCACTACAATTATTAAAAGACAACCTAGACCATCCCTATAAAACCAAAAAACCAACCGGGACGAATTCAGAAGCTTTTGCAAGAAAGTATCCAAACCAACATCAGCCTGCGCACCCCTAATGATATAGAGGAAGCCACAGAACACTTCACCACTACTGTTCAATCTACAGCCTGGAGGGCTACGCCCAAACTTCTAAATACGGTACGACAGGATGGAAATATCCCCAATGAAATCCTTGAACTCATCAAGCAAAAGAGGAGGGCAAGATCTAAATGGCACAGGACTCGAAACGCAGCTGAAAAAACGATATTTAATAGACTAACCAATGCCCTCAAGAATAAACTCAAACTGCACAAGCAAGAAACTTTTCAACACTATCTGACTTCCTTGTCCCGAGCCGACCACAGTATCTGGAAAGTTTCTAAAACTAATAAAAGACCACAGGCTGTTAATCCACCTTCAAGAAAACCAAATAATGACTGGGCTAAGACAGACCAAGAAAAAGCAGATCTCTTCACCCAGCGACTTTGCCCAAGTTTTCACCCCCTCTACTGCACCCGATGTTGACATTCAAGACTTCCTTCAGACGCCACTTCAAATGTCGCTGCCCATCAAAAGCTTCACCTATACTGATGTGCTTGATGAAACTCGTCATCTAAACAATAACAAAGCCCCTGGGTATGACCTAATTACGGCTAAGGTGCTTACTGAACTGTCCAAAAATAGTATAACGTTTTTACGAAACCTGTTCTACTCCATATTGAGATGCCAATATTGACCATCATCGTTAAAATTCGCGCAAATTATTCTAATACCAAAACCTGGGAAACCTGCTGAAGATCTTGCCTCTTACCATCCAATAAGTTTGCTGCCACAACTCTCTAAGCTGTTAGAAAAACTTATAATCAAAAGACTATATGATAGTGACATACTGGAAAACTGCATACCAGACCATCAGTTTGGATTTAGGCGGTACCATTCCACGATTCAGCAATGCCATCGACTTACTGCCCTGCAGTTTTTATATACATTAAACAGGTATTTAACAAGGTGTGGTATGATGGTCTATTATATAAAATTAAAGAACTATTGCCAAATGAATACTACCTTTTGCTAAAATTGTACTTGAATGATCGCTACTTCCAAATCAAATATGGCCAACATTATTTTGACCTCCGACCAATTACCTCAGGTGTGCCTCAAGGCAGTGTCCTTGGACCGCAGCTATATTTACTATATACCTCAGATGTTCCCACAACAAATAATACACACTTAGGCACATACGAAGATGACACTGTCCTCATTTCTAATCATACCAATCCTTATATAGCATCCTCTAACCTACAAACCCATCTAACTCATCTTCAGACCTGGCTTGCTAAATAGAGAATCAAGGTCAATGAAACGAAAAGCACTCACGTTACCTTCACTCTAAATCACTCCGACTGTCCCTCAGTTTTTCTAAACAACCTATTCCTCAAGCAACAGAAGCCCGCTGCTTAGGTCTTCATTTAGACCGACGACTCACCTGCAAGTCTCATATATTGAAAAAGCGTAAAGAGATTGATCTGCGAATCAAGAAAATGTACTGGGCGCTTGGTAAAAAGTCGTGTCTTTCCCTCGAAAACAAGGTCCTGCTCTACAAAACAGTAATCAGGCCCATATGGACTTACGGCATTGAGCTATGTGGCTGCTCTTGTAAGTCCAATGTTAACATTATTCAACGCCTACAATCCAAAATCATCAGACTGCTAGCAAATGCTCCGTGGTATGTCAGCAACTTGACCCTGCATACGGACCTACAAGTCACAACGGTAGAAGAAGAACGTACCAAACGAAGTAACAACCTCAAATCCAACACCCTCGCATCCAACCTTTATCAGGATCCCCCACCAAGAAGATTAAAAATAAAGAAATGGCCCAGTGATCTTAAAGGAGTGCAACTCTGAAATGAAACGATGTAACATCGCTGGATGGACTTCCCCTCACGTAAAATGTCATCACATTAGCTCATAGAACATTGATTTATTGTATTACGTTCTGATTGTTAATTTGCTTATAACCAATAAAAAAAAGTTGGCGTTTTTTCTTCTAAGCCCTAATTATTGGACAGGATGAGGAATCGACAAATTTACAGCCTCTGCAACGCACGCACGCACGCACACACACACACACACACATATATATATAATAATAATAATAATTTGGTTTGACATAAAATGGAGAGTTGAAAAACCACAAGTTAATCACAAAATGCGACAGGTCGCTAGAAAAAATATATGCTAAGCTTCATATAATAGCTGAATCAAGATTGTAAGATACGTGAGCTAACAAAAACACAACTGATTTTTAAATAATGACAATCATACAATGGAGGAAATCAGTACTACATGTATAGAAACGAAATATGAAGAGTGGCAAAATATTTGTGGAAAGTAATCCGCAGCTTGTCTCACAATAAAATATATTTGAAGTAAAAATATTCTCTTTTTAGATTATGGGGGGAGGGCAAATTTTTTGAAAATGGTAGATGACGAAGAAACTCATCATAAAATATCGCTTCGTAAAAAAATTATAATTGCAAACTAGAATATCCAAAATTTGGTACTGCATTTTAGTAAGTTCATCGTTATTAAGCATAAAGTTAAAGGCACAGCCCTAGTAGGTTTAAATAAAACTCACTAGAAAGACAACGGCTATTTTATTTTGAAGTCCGAGTCTGTGAATGGGGTAATAATAAAAATACCTAAAGGAATGGCAGTCATAAGTGTTATAATCCATTATGCGAGATTTAGCTACAAAAAGACAACTTTTTATATATCACTCAAACAAGAAATTAAAGGGAAGTTCAACTATACTAAAATTATCGACACAAATTAATGCCGCACCTAAAAAGGTTATAACATAGATTTTATGCATTTTAAAGAAATATCCTCTCTTGACAAACAATGACTATTTGTAATCAAGTACAAAGCACACAAGCATTAACAACATAAAGAACAACAGACAAAGCGCTGAAAGCAATAAATATAAGGCAAAATATCAAAACCCAAATAGAAAAGTAGCTAGGCTTTGCACAAGAGAGAAAGGTCAGTATTTAAATGAAATTTCCAAATAAATAAAAAACTCCCCCACAATAATAAAAGACAAGATCTTTTTCAAAATATTGAATAAATAACGGGATGCCTCAAATCTAAATCATTAAAAACAGAACACAAAAATATAGAAAGTTGAACTAATATAGACGAAGTATTCCAAATATAGAGAAAACTAGTAAATTTCTTATTCAAATAGTAACAATAGCAAACATTATATAAAGTCAGAGAGAAGATACTCTACAAACTTAAAAATACAAAAACAAGTACGGGAATTTTTCTCCAATCCTGCTCAACATCTCTGGAAAAAAATAAGGAAAGCAAGAAAATAACATAATTTATAGGAGTGGACCAACAGCCAAATTACTGATTATTGTGTGTAAAATCTGTAATTTTAGATTATGTTAACAGAAAGCCCAAATAACATCTTATACGCATGCATAATCCCGTATTAGGTACCATAAGTTAGTTTCTCATAATGAACAACCTACGATTGTCAACAAAATGAATCGAGCATATAACCGCAGAGCTGCTACAGTCGAATCCCTTCGCCCTGAAAAATCGCAGACAAAAATTATTATGTGGTTCACCTGCAAAAAGACCAAAGTTTACGACGCCAAAAAGACCTTTAATTTTTTGCCTCTTAAGTGCCTGTCGTCAGACACACAAAGTTTGCCGCCTTCTTGATAGTACTGGGACTTAGGTATAAGCAGCGAAGGGGATGTCATGGCGCACCACTTTTTTGAAAAAGGCCGAAAGGTGACCACCGACAGCCATGTCAACGCTCTAGAGACAGTTGTCAAACCTTGGATAGAAGAGATAGCCGCTAGGCGGAAGTACGTGTTCCAGCAAAATTCCGTTCCAGCCCACAAGGCAAGGAAAATCCACGTTTAGCGCTACAACTTATATTACCATTAGTTTATGGCCGTCGTCTAGCCCCGACTACTACTGTGAAACATGATCGAGGTGAAGTCGATGAAATCTAAAAATCCCAATAACAAGCCCTTTAAATTTAAATGTAATTAAGATCTTTCCTCTTTTATTAATAGAAAAGAACATCAAACAAGAACTAAAAGACCTACTAATCATTAAGGCTACGCAACTACATAACAGAAGAGAATAACAATTAAATGATTGTAATGCTGTAAAAGGCTAATAGGCGGTTTCCTATACTCAGACATGTGACTTCTCGGGATTGTAAGATAAGGTTGATCTGTACTAGTTAAGACGCTGAACACAATGGCACCAAGAATTTTGACCTGCGAGGTCGGGAACAGGTCAGAAAGTGACCTCGTGACATTTTCATAGAGATATGCTGTAAAACGTCATAAAGCTTGCTTTAACGCAATTTTACGTAATTACAATGTGCATGGATGCGTATTAAATGTGCAATTTTTTCTTGCCACGCGCTAATGAGCACCAACATGTAATTATGAAAATGATGCAATGAAATAATATGCATAAACAAGGTCACTTTTTTACTAGGCAAATTATTTTACTTTATTATAGTCGTCAAAATAAGGAAAAACGCAATACGTATATCTCAATTAAATTATTGTCAGAGGTACGGACACACATTAATTTAAACTAGACTGAACATACAAGAACCCACTTGAAATCAAAAAATAAATAAGTGGAGTAACCATGCTCAAGAAACAGGGATCCAACTCCTATTAATATAACACAATTATTTAATGAATCAAGCACCAACAAGATGGAATCATCACTGTCAAGCGCCCTCTCCAGTCTTTAACTTTTTAACTTCCTTCCTCCTACAAATTAAGACCTTTATCTCAAACGACTTCCGTCCTCTGCCCACAAATGTAATCTAAACAACTAAAAAAATTAAAAATTTTAAACGCAAATGGCACCAAATCCTAAATATTTCTATTCATATTACTTCTTATTCGATATAATGTGCATATTGCCTGCATATCTAAAAACGTCTCCTTATGATATCCAATTATCAAGTGTACTGCAAATACGAAAATCCAAGAAAAGCAGCTGGTAAAGTGGAAATTGTAGTCAAAAAGTAAATTATACATCATCGGACCTATAATTTCCCACTAACCATTATATAAACCATTAACATACAGGTGTTGCTAGATAATCGTATAACAAGTGTTTATAAACAACCAAATGAAAAGCTAAGTGAATCAAATATTCAAGTGTTATTAAACACAATTGAACTAACATTAGTTGTCGGAGATTCAAACTACAAAATACAATATGAAACTGTTGAATGCCTAAGCCTATAAAAAACTTAATCAACAGTTCGACAAGGATATAGAATCTCATTCACACTTTTCAATATATACCTTCTGATCAAAAAGTACCCGGAATTTGCCATTTAAATGAACCGCACTTGAAATGTTGCCAAAACAATTTCTAGATTAATACATCTGTCAGTTGTTTACATGTCAGGTTTGAGCGAAAACATCCAAAATGTTAAGAAAATTGTGCTCAAAGATCGTCGTGTGAGCATCAGGGATATAGCAGCTGATCTTGGTGTCTCGTTCGGATCGGCGCAGAGCGTTATGTACAATGTTTTGGGCATGAGACGAATTGAAGCGCGGCTTGTGCCGAGAGTGCTGCTTTTTTGCAGAAACAGCATTGCATTGCTGTAGCTAAAGAAATGCTTTCTTTAGGCCAAAATGTTATCGAAGGCATTATTACCAGTGACAAGACAAGGGTCTATAAATATGACAATAAAACGAACCAACAATCATCGGAATTGCGCTTCTCAAACAAGCCAAAACCCAAAAAAACACGACAAAGTCGATCCAAAATCAAGATTTTGTTGACTGTTTTTGATTGCCATGGTGTGGTCCACTTCGAATTCTTTCCGCCAGGCCAAACAGCAAATAAGGAATATTATGTGAGCGTACTGAAGCGTTTGAGTGAGAATGTTCGTCACACAACTCGTGGTTGTTTCACCACGACAATGCACCGGCTCACACATCTCATCTTGTACGCCACTATTTGACCAAAAACAACGTTAACACCGTTTCGCAAGCTCCGCATCTGATATGACACCGTGTGACTTTCCTGTTCCTACGAGTTAGCAATTTGCGGAAAGCGTGTTGAGACTATTGAGTTATTGCCTGAGAATTCGGATGAGCTAAAGACGATTCCAAAATCAGCCTACGAAAAGTGTTTTGAAAATTTGAAGAAGCGTTATATGTCTATTGCTTGCGATGGAGATTACTTTGAAGGAAATAAAATAAATATGGATGAATAATTGAACCGTTTTTGTTTTATTGACAAATTCCAAGTACTTTTTGATTAGAAGATATGTATTACCGACGTTTGCGTCAGTAGAAAACTAAAAGCCCCAAAGGCATCTATATGAACAGAAAGCAATACATAAATTATCTATTATTCGCAGATGATTTAGTTATTATTCAACAAAAAGCTAATTTACTAAATAAAGATTCTAACCCAATTATGTCCCACCTGAAAACAAAAGGTATGGAGTTTTACGAAAAACCCGATAAATCTAAAATTTTAAAAGATGATCAGGCAATCGAAGAAATATGCCATTTTAATAATCTGGGATGCGATCTGACCTCGCGATATCTACAAAAAAATGCGTAGATATCAAATTATGTGCAAAAACATAAAAAGAATGCTCTGGCATTCTGTTGCAGTTCTACAAGACAATAACAGTTTTTTGTTGTTATATGGTACAGGAAAGTAGATTTTACGGAAAAAAGAATATTCTTATATTCTCAGATTACAGCACAGCAGGTAGGGTTAGAAGCGATACCATTAAAAAAATCTCAAAAAAACCTATTCCTAACATTATCAAATAACAAATGTAACTGAAAAGCAAACGTTGAACGTATACAAAAAAATTTAATTTTAAAAAAGAACTTTAAAGTACCAACCTCATGGTAAAGGAGATCTGGGCCGACGCAAAAGGAGGTGGTAGTGATTGAGGAGGAATAAGTCACGATGATATCTGCATTTTGATTCATAGGACCTTAAAAAGTTGAAATATCGGAAGATGTACGCAAAATGGGATGCTTACAAAAGACTACCAACGGCAACACGTTGACTCTCTTGTAACAATTTGGATGGGACATTGTCACCTCCTTATAGTCCGGACTTGGCATCTAGTAACCATCACTTGTTTCCTTAGTAGAAAAAGCATTTGATCGAAATACGTTTCAGCGACATTGACGAGATGAAAAAAGCGGCCCAATGCTTTCTCAACGACATGAAGGCAAGCTGGTATAAAAAATTCCATAACGCCTACCAAAATGCATCAACCGAAATGTCAATTATGTAAATTATGTAAAAAAAATAGAGGAATATTCAAGTTTTAAAATGTTGTACCAGCTATTTAAGATTTTTTTATTTCTAAAAATTAGGAGACCTTATTTTTAGGATTGTCCTCATAAGTTGGGTCCAAATTGAACTTTAAGCTTTGAATTGTGCATCAGTTGTGTCCTGGAAACATTGGTAGATTGGATTTGTACAGTTGGTATCTAAACACATGGCAAAGTCAGTATGACACCGTATACTGTACAGCAACGCATCAATATCTGGGGTAGAAATCCAGGTGCTATTATCGAACAACCAATGCATTTACAAAAATACACTCTTTGATGTGTTGCTATGGGTTAAAGAAACTATTAGCCCATACTTTTTGTTAATAAAACTAACGATCTTCACTTAATTGGTGGTTGGTATTAGCAGAATAGGGTCAAATTCCACACAGTACATTCGCTTTAATTAGAACCAAATTTTTAATTGTCTTACTTTGCAAAAGGAATAACCTTATTAGCCACCACGGTTTTTCAATCTAACCCCATTAGACTATTTTCCTTTGAGGCTCTTTGAGGAAAAGGATTTTTGATAACAAACTTCCTACGATTTCAAGACTAAAAGAGAACATGAAACGTGTAATTGATGAAATATTAATAGAAAAACATGTAAAACCTTGCCAAAAGAATGGTTGCATGTAAGCGGAATCATGGAGGGCATTTGCCGACGTAACTGCCACGTCTGTACTTTACACTGATTGCAATAAAGTGCAGATTGTTCTAATATGTTGTGCTTTATTGAGGAAAAAACATCCCAAAGTTAATTTGGATTACCCTATACATATTATTTGGTAGTAAGGTAAGCATTCCTTACATAATTCCGCCCGCAAACGTGCTTTACGCACAAACAAATCAGATTTTGATTGTTTTACATTAACGTAACCTTTTAGTTAAATACTTCGCGCCACGCCGCTTAAGTCTTCTAAACATTCTGGCTGCAAGTGAAATTTGTGCGTGACGAATTTGTAAGGCGATGTGCGATTTACCACCGAAACGTGCACTAAAAGGAAAGTACACGCAATATTGATTTATTATTGTTAATGTTCCTCCTGGTATAGGCATGACAATCTTTACATTATACGCCGGCGTTACCCTAAGCCTCATAAGGTTGGCGTCAGATGAACGAGAATTTATTTCATATTCTACCTAAGCTTCAATAGCTGCAAATTTAAACGTATGTCTTTATGAATCCTCGCAAGGAGGCGTGCCGGCGCTGTTTTCGTTTTATTGCTCGTTTCTGGGGTTAATCCCTGTGGGAGGAGAAAGAAATCGCTTTCTAAAAATAGAAAAAAGCTTCCGAGTTTCTTAGTTACTTATAAAAAATCAGGTAAGCGTGATGAGAATTGTATTATCGGATGTATGATCGCTTTAGAAAAAGCAGTAGCCATTTTCTTAATAAAAGATGGAATTTGACAATGCATACTAAATTTACTTCCTCAGTTAATTGCAAGTTTATTTGCATGTTTTTATCTATTACACATTTTTACATAAAGTAGTCTTAGTAACAGATTAATATAAAATACTGATGATTTTGAATAAAAATAACAATGCTGTTAGATCTAAACATAGCCCTGAGAAATTTTTCCTCCTTTTTTTGGTACACGTACTGACCTAAAATCTTCTGTTTATGTACTTATCCACCCACACAATAACTTTACGACTTCGTCTGGCAATAACAGGAAAACAAAGCCAAATTTTAAGAGAAATATTTATGCTCCTAAGCAACAGGAATTCACAATAAAAATTACGAGCGCCGTAATTCCGAGCAACTTTTTACAAGTCGCTGAATATTAGCAACAAAAAACAAAATAGCAAATACAACCATAAGCTTACTGGTATACTCTTTTCGCAAGTAAAAAGCCAATGCGTACGTGTAACTAAAAACATTTATGCAAATGCAGTAAAGTTTACAAAATTTCGAAAAGCATACTGTTTGCAAGTGTGCAAGTGTGTCTTACGCGCTAATTAAGCTGTCTATTTTTATAAATACTCCGACTAATAATTTACAATATGCTTCTTCGATATTTCTTTTATTAGACATTATGCCATATCAGCAAATTATTTCCTATACATGGTAATGTTACATGATTAACAGGGTATTATATTTATACATATATACCAGAATAACAGAATGGTTAATTATTACCACTTATGAAAATAAAATTAGTGCTCATACACTCATGATTTGTTACAATAAATTATTTTATGTAGTTTAACTGCGAGTTGCCGCTTGAGTTTCAACGAGTAAAGCCGTCCCGTTTTCGCTGAGATTGAAAGTGCGCAACATATGCGGCAGGTGATTATAATTGTCAAGTAAGTGATCGACAAAAATAATAATAAGCACTTCGAATATTAACACACGAGCCCTTATCAAACAAAATGAGCCATCCTTAAAGATTTAATCCGCTTCATGCTAATCAGTATGACCAAACGCAGCAATCAGCGACCACCCAGTTCCCCTTTTATCAACAAAAATTCCAGCCACAATCAGCTCCACCGCTATTCTTCTCACAAATGCAAATGAACTATCAGCTATCAAATACCCTTTCAACACCCAACAAATCAATAATCCATAACACAATTATTATTCTCAGCAGTTCCCACAGGCGAAACTTCCAGTAATAATAATGAATTAGCAATGCATGTTAGTAACGATGATGAAACCTCTGTGAATAAATATGAATGGCAAGTTATAAAAAAAAGAAAGCAAAGTAATTTTCAAAAATTAATAAATGCAGCTGGACCATCTAATGTTATAACATCAAACAGGTTTAACTCTCTAACAAACAAAACTGTTGAAACACCTACAACCCAAAATGAAAAATTTCCGAAAATATCAAAACCTCCACCAATACTCATCTATGGAGTTGTAGATTTTAAAAAAATGACTGAACGCCTATCCAAAGTCACACCAGAAGAAACCTAACAAAGTAAAGCTCTAGCTAACGATACTATTAAACTTAATTCTAACACTCCAAATACATACAGGAAACTTATAACATACTTAAATGATGAAAAAATCATTCATGATACCTACCAAATGCTTACAAAGTAGCAATTCGTAATCTCCATTACTCGATTCCTATATCGGAAATCAAAGAAGACCTGATAACAAAAGGCCATAAAGTCCGCAATATTATAAAGATATATACGATCTTAAATTTCTAAATAACATGCGAACCCAAGTAGAACCGCCACATAAAAAGAAAAACATCATACAATGCCCAAGATGCCAAAGTACGGCCATTCCAAATTGTAGTGTACAAGACCTTACAAATGTGTGAAATGCGGAGAAAACCATAATTCTACATTATGCCAGAAATCTAGAGATACGCCAGCTAAATGCGCATTCCGTGAAGGTAGTCATATAGCCAACTATAAAGAATGCACAGTCTACGGTGACTTGCAAAAGGCAAGAGGCAGACCTACAAATATAAATCATCAAACTCTAAACATCACAACTTACAAGGAATATACAGCAGGGTATAAGAACCAATTAGTCATACCCTGGAGCACTACAAGGAACTACTTTGCAAAACCAATAAAACTGAGAAACTCAACTGAACACTTTTCTCAATGAATTCAAGTCAATGTTCGCTCAACTTATCAACCAGAACGGTATTATATTAAACATGCTGTCTACCGTTATAAACAAAATCGCTAATTAATGGACTTTACTTCAATTTGTATTTGTTCATGGAACACAAATGGTTCAATCAACCATAAAATTGAACTTAACTTTCTTCAATACAATAAAATCGATGTGGTACTGGTTTAGGAAACACATTTTATCGAAATGACAATATTACAAGTACCACAATACACAATTTATCGCAATAATCATTCTGGTGGAACGGCTCATGGTGGTGCTGCAATCATTATTCAGAACACCATAAAGCACCATGACATACCTACAAATCAAATAAATAAAATCCTAGCAACAATTATCCATATTAGTGGACAGCCGTGCTCCTTTGATACAGCTGCTATATATAGTCCAACCAGACGTACAGTTTCAACTGAAGAATATGAAGTACTATTTTAGCAGCTGGGAAACAGATTTATAGTAGGAGGCGATTGTAGCGCCAAGCACATAGACTGGGGGTCAAGACTTATTACCACTAAGGGTAGAAATGTCTTGGGCCATCAATAACAAGAATTACTTGTATCTTTCTACTAGAGAACCAACCTATTGGCGGACAGACCAAAATAAGCTGCCGGATTTAATCGACTTTTTTGTGCTTAAAGGTATCTCACCAAACTACCTTAATATAACATCAAACTGGGATCTCTCTTCTGATCACACTTCCATAATTGCTACGCTAAGTCGCATGTCATTTGCCTACCCGACGCTCCTAAGCTCGTTTCAGCTAAAACAGATTGGGATGCTTGTCGAGCCTATATCGACGAACACCTCAATACCAATCTCAACCTAAAACATCCTGACGATCTTGATGCTGCGGCAAACCACATCACTTGTGTAATACAAGAAGCATCTTGAAAATCTACCCCAGTGACAAGTCGAGATACACATACTACAAACAACATACCCACACATATTCGCGAACTTGTTGCAAAAAAAAGGACAGCCAGAAGCAAATGGCAAAGAAGTCAAAATCCTATTGATAGAAACATATACAATAGACTTATAAGACAACTAAAGTCAGCATTGCAAGAAATCCAAAATGCTACGTTTGAAAACTATATTACTGCATTATCAAAAAAGGACCATTCCACCTAGAAAGCGACGAAAAAATTCAAAAGACCAGTCACCCATGTCCCTCCTTTAAGAAAACAAGACGGTAGTTGGGGGAAAACTAAACAGGAAAAAGCGGAGCATTTATCAACTGTATTTAGTCCACCTCAGGTAAACAACAACAATAACGATCAAGAAATCGAGAACTTCTTGGACAGTCCTTGCCCAATGACATTGCCCATTAAACCTTTTTCCCCGGCGGAAGTAACATACGAAATATTTAAAGGAAAAAACTATAAAGCTCCTAATTGACTTAATCTCGCCTCTAATACTGAAACAACTATCCAGGAAAGCAATGGTGTTACTGACCACCATCTATAATGGCATGATAAGGTTAGCTTACTACCCAGTAACTTAGAAGTTTGCGCAAATAATTATGATCTACAAACCCGGTAAACCACCACAAGATGCTGAATCGTACCCACCCATTAGCTTACTTCCAACTATGTCCAAAATATTTAAAAAACTTGTTGAAAAGGCTTACACAGGCAGTTGATCTGAATGAAATAGTACCATCACACCAGTTCGGTTTCAGAGAGCATCACTCAACAATCCAACAAACGCACAGAATAGTGAATGAAATACTTAAAGGTCTTGAAGAGAAGAAGGCAAGCTTTAGACCGCGTGTGGCATACCGGACTATTACACAAATTAAAGCTTACTCTACCCACACCCTATTATCTATTACTCACATCCTTTCTATCCTGCAGTTATTTCCAAACAAAATTCAATCTAACAATATCCACATATCATCCCATCAAGCCAGGAGTGTCACAAGGTAGTGTGCTGGGACCCTTCCTTTACCTGCTTTTTACTGCCGACATTCTAACTACAGCCAGCACAAAAATCGGACGATACTGCCTTAATCGCTACAAACGAAAACCCACGTCAGCTAACAGTGAAACAACTGACATCAGCACAGATCACATTTACAAATAGACATATTGAATGCCCTGAAGTAACAATGAGCGGTATCCGACTTCCTGTGAAAAATGAGATAAAATATCTAGGATTAACATTAGATCTCAGACTAACCTGGACACATCATGAACAAGAGAACACAAATCAACCTCAAGCTACGACAGATAAATTGGTTAATCGGCCAAAAGTCGAAACTAACAACTGACAACAAAATTATTCTGTACAAATGTATAATCCGACCTATTTGGACATACGGAGTTCAACTTTGCCGTTGTGCTAAATCTTCAAATACCAAAATTACCCAACGGCTGCAATCCAAAATACTAAGGATTATATTCGATGCCCCTTGGTATGTCAGGAACAAAACCTTATATGATGATTCAGGCATACCCCTCGTAGAAAACGTAATCCGCAACCTATCCAATATCTACTTAAATAATCTACCTGGACATCCAAACGAAGAAGCTAGTACTTTAAACGTTCCCCTACCAATACCAAGACGACTAAATAAAAGATGGCCTACAGATGTGGATCCATAGCAGCACTTATTAATTATTATATGTAAAACAAATTACATAAGTAGTAATTAATTCGGATGTAATCACTGATTACTGTTCCCTTTATTGTAACTTGCTAAGCTAATTTACTTATTGCTATGTAAAGCTTGTAAATCTTCATTAAAATAAAAATTAAAAGAAATGTAGTTTAACTAGTCACCATCACTATTACTTCTAGTTCGTTTTAAATAAACGTCTTGCGGTAAATTGCGTTTCAATCTTGTGTGTATTTGTTTATGTCTAAGTTTATAGTTAGCTTTTTGATGTACTCCAAGATCGTGGATAAGCCGAGTTCTGCATGAAGTTGTCTGTTGGTAAGATACCAAGGGGCATTCACTGAAATTCGAAAAATTTTGTTTGTAGTACTTGGATTTTTTGTAGGTTCGTTTTGGATGTGTTTCCTCAGATTATGCAGGTGTAATGTACTAATGTACATTTAGGCTTTAATGATAATTGTTTGTTGATAAGCTGATATAGTTGCACTAGTCTTACATGACATTTGTTTAATTTTTTAGCTACATGGAACCTTCAGTTGAGTCTAGTATCTAAATACACATCTAAGTATTTAACTGCTTTCGTAATGTGCGTCCACATGATTGGATTGTTATTGGCGGTGGGTCGTTGATTTGTCTGAAGGTCAAAATTTTTGCTGTGCACTTACCATAATTTATCGTTAGGTTCCAGCGTTTAAACCATCTTGTCAATTTATTTGTCGCGTGTTGTAGTTGCATGATTGTATTTAGAAGGTTGTTTTTTTCAGCCGGTAATGCAGTATCATCTGCGAATAATGCCAAGTCCCTTTTTGTATTAGAAATGTCATTGGTGAAGGTAATAAATAATAAAAGACCTAAAATGCTCTCTTGAGGAACTCCTGCCCTGATGTGCCTTGTTGTTGCATCCATTTTAATTGCAAACATTCTGTTGTCTATATATGAGAATAAAATAGCATTCAAGTATCCTGGGATGTCTCTTTTTAAACCCAAACTGAAAGACTGGTAGTAGTTGCAATCTTTCGATTTCATTACTTGCTTTGATTTTGATAATTAATTATTTTTAAATAATTTCGATAAGGTTGCTAATAAGCTGATAGGTCCGTATCTGGTGATAGCTCTTTTGTTTTTTCCTGATTTGGGGAAGAGAAGAATTAATGCATGTTTTAATGTATGGTAACTCTTTCCGGGAAGGTTGCCTAAGGATTATTTCATCTTCGCCTGGCGTTTTGTTTAGTGGAAGTATTTTAATTGCTGAAGCTAGTTCTTTCGGTGACGTTGGTTTTATTTTATCTCCGGCTAGTGGAAGGTACGTTTCTATATGCCTAAACACTATGTTTGCAAAGCATGGATCTTGATGATTGCTAGAGATAAATGTTTTTTCTAGGTGGTCGATGAATGTTTCACATTTTTCTTTGTCAGTAGTATGAGCTGCATCGCATGAGGTTATTGTGAGAATTTCTTGCGCATTTTGTAAAATTGTTTTTGTGTTTTTTTATAGTCCGAGGTCGCTTGGTTCGAAGGTGCTAATGTGATTTTGATATTTACTGAATCTGTATTCATCTAATTCTCTTTTAATTCCATGTGATAAGTTATTAACTAGGTTTTTCGTTACAGGATCTTTAGAGCGTTACCACTCCCTACGCAATTGACTTTTTGCTTTATTAAGTTGATTATTTGTAATAGAGGAATTTTGTAGTTAGTGGGTTTTTGTTTTTTTCGTGGAGATGTAGCTGTACACTTTTTATTGTGCATGTTGTGTAAAGAGTTATTGTTTTTTCTAACTCTTGGGAAGTCAGTAACTTATTGGGGAATTTGAGATTTTATCTAGTAATTCCTGAAAAAGGTTCCAATCTAGTAGTTTGTTTATTATTCTTGGTTCGTTAAGTCTTCGAGAAGGTGCCGTTGTACTATTATGTCCTAAATATTTGGCTCGTGGTGTACTCTATATGGGTAATATGTCGGTTTTTCCGGGTTATTATTTGAAGAGTTGCAGTTGCGATTGCTTCAAGTTTTGTTCCAGCTTTTGTTAATGCTCTACATCCCCATATGGTATTTTTGCAGTTGAGATCGCCAATTAAAAATGTGGGTTTCTTTACTGTTGAATATTTCGCATATGTCGCTCTCTAGAAGCTGTTTGGTTGCCGATATACACTAATTCTTTTAATATATTTGCCTCTCGTGTTTTTATTTTAATTGCTACCGTTTCTAGATTAGCAGTGTTGATTGTTGTATCTTTGTGATAAATAATTAGAAAAATTGCTACTCCATTAAAGGAAAATCTTGCTACACTATCATTGCGATAACAGGAATAACCAGGTATTTTGATGCTATCATTATTAGTTAAGTGAGTCTCCGACATGCTAGAAAAGTTGTGAATAATATTTGTTGGAACTTTAGCCCGTTGATGTTCCAGCTCAAGATATTTGAATGAATAAGAGTTTCGTTGCAGTTATGATTCATTTAGGAGAAGTGGTAAAAGGTTGGTTAGCAAGAATTGTTTTATTTGGCCAAGGAATAGTTTAATCAGGTTTAGAAATGATGGTTACACGTTCAGTGTTAGAAGAATCATTTGTTAATTTTATCCAGGGTTGGTTTTAATAATTTATATTTATGGAGTTTTTGTCAATCGGTGGAACGTTGGTGATGTTATTATAAGGCTGGTTGAATATTATTATTAGCTTGTTGTTTTCTAGTGTATATACTACTTTTGGAGTACTTGAAAGTGTTGCAGTCTCTGAAGTTGGCTGAATAGTTAGCTCCACAGTTAACGTAGATTGGGAGAGTATTTCTGTCTTTATCGCAGTAAGTGTACATATGATGGCCCAGACACTTTCCATCTCTAGGCTGTAAGTGACAATAGTTCTTAGTGTGGCCATAGCATTGACATCTGTGGCATTGTGCCGCATTAGTAAATGTTTCCCGTGGTTCTACCCCGACTATAGATAGATATCTTCGACTTTAAACATGTCATTCGCTTTTTTGCCCGTTAGTTGTATTGCACATACGGAGATTGCTATTCTGTCTCTATTGTACAGCCGTGTAATTTTAATTATGGAAAGATATGAGCACGAGAAACAGATGAAAGGGAGATTAGAGCATTTATTAAAATTTTGTATATAATTTGTTCATTAAGATAACCTACATAAAATATTGAATAATTCAAAAGGCAGAGACGTGGAAAGTTGTTACCTGGAAACGAATGAGAAGCGTTTTCTTTTGAGATGTGTACGTTTCGATCATATTAGAGACTCCAAAGAAGGGAACTTGGTAAAATAGCCGTTATTAAGGAAGTGTTTAAACTCGTTTTGATACACTTTCAAAAATATTTTATAGCAAGTGAACCCTAATCCATGAATTTCCTGAAGGAATATGGATCTAGTGAGTATAAAATTTCGTGATATTCCGCAATTGATGTGTTGTTTCTAAGTAGACAGCTATGATGATTAACGGATAAAGAAGTAGTTTTATTTTTATTACAGCACTTCAACTGTTGTTAGTTAAGTATGATGGTAGCTAATCCGTTTAAGACTGCTGGCCTAAGGTGAACAGCTTTCTCAGAATGATTTGCATATAATATGTTGCAGTATAAAATTTTTATTACAATATTAATAGTGGAATGGCTTTCGAAAATCAAAATAATACCAATTTTGTTTATAGTGAAGAATAGATTAACTTCGTGATTATTGTTACAGTCTATTTAAGTTCTAAGCCGTTATTCTTATTACGTTATCCATTATTGGGTTATCTTATTTAATTAAGAAAGGTTGTAAGTTTATTTACTATTTCATTATTGTTGGGTGTATTATTTGTCGCTGCATATGTGTGGAAGTTATGATAGAATACATAAGGAATATTGTTGTTCTTTGTACATTATTTGCTATCATACGGAATTTCGCATTTAACACAATTGAATATCGTTTTACAATATGATTTATACTGACCTTAGTCTTGGTAACGTGTACACTAAATTATATTGTTTTGATTCGCCGTGTTTCGTTTCTTATTTTAGTTCTTTCCAAATATCTGTATTATTTGGTTTAGACTTATGGTCGACGAAAAGCATTGACAAAGAGTGGTTATTTACTGTATGCCTTATATTAATAATATTATTGCAAACTGTTTTTACCTTTAATATTTTGAGTAGAAATTGATGGTGTTAGTCTCTAATTTCAACCCTGTACTACCCTTGCTTGTTTAATTTAGTAGGTGAGTTCAACTATATATTCTTTGTGCAGATTATATCTGTAAGCATCAATGAAATAAGTATTTATCTTGGTTGTATTGTTCGTTAGCATTTTGGAATAATAACTTTTGCTTTCGTAGCTTTGACAAGATTATTAGTCATATCTTGAGAATCTTTGACTTCATAAATACATACTGGTTGGAAACTAGATTTTTAAGTTGCATTTTATTAGTCTGGCTTGCGGTCCAGTAGTTGATGTATTTTGTTACGAAACTGTTTGATATCTGTTTGATATCTGTTTGATGTGTTAATTTGTAATACGTTTTTAATTTTTGTTTTATGCAATCCTTTCCTTTTTTGGGAACAGATTGCCAAGAATGTATATTTGGTGGTGCTTGTTGGCGCTTTTGCGTCGGAGGCATCGGCATTGTTTTAATTGTTAAAGAAGTTGCTGGATGACGCAGGTATGATTTCGCCTAGATTCATTTTACCACATGAATAAATAAAATTTATTAGTGCGGAAAACATTTTTATTATTTACCGCAATAAGAATTTATGCGAGCTTAAAATTTTATAATCGTTTGATGGACTATTTATAGCGTACATTACGTGCTAATCTCCCCACCGACTCTCAGAGATAGGAGAGCAGCGGACGACACAACTTTATACTATAAAGTTAAACGGACTTGAAAAATGTAGCTACGTTAGTTTTGTTAAAACCCACCAAATTACTGATAGAAGAGTTTTTCAGGTACTTCAAAGAAGGTTTATTGGCTACCAAAAGCATTTACTCTCACTCCTTGCTATTCATTGTTATAACTTTATTGAACCTAAGTTTCCGCTTCAGCTGCTCTACAAAGCCGTCTTGCTGACGTGTCTTGAAGTTAGACCGAATGCTTATTTGCCAATTTACTAAACAATTTTTCAGAAGTCTTGTGTTTTGCACTGAGGATTCCTTTACATTACTCATAATGTTGTGAGAGATAGGGCGTTAATTGTTTGATTCAGCTACGAGTAAATTATATTTTTAGGAATCGCAAGCGTAGACCTTGCTCTTTTCATGGTACTTGAAATCGCATTCACATTGTCGTACCTCACGCAATACTACTTTCAAAAGAGAAACAATTATAAAAAAACGTTTATAAACAAATGCCATGTTATACATAAATAAAAATAAATTAGTTTTACTATGCGAACTCTAATTAGACTTGTATGTTGTTAAATATTCAGAGGTCTATAAAATAAAAATTATTTAACGCATAGTAGTACTATTTTCCATACTATGTAGCACCACACCAATTTTCTTAGCTATCTAAGCTTTTGTTTAATAATTTAAAAACTAATTTAAAAAAATACTTTAAAAGCAATAAATAAATTTAATAAATTTACAATGTATGCAGACTAAAGTAAATTATAATTATGTTATTTTGCAATTAAAATTAACTTTTGTCCAAAAAAACACCGTACATATTTTAAGCAAATTAAAAGCAGCAGTGGAAACATAAACAAGCACCTGCAAATAAAATAAAAACGTCAAAAGTATGGGGATGCCTTCTAAACTAAAAAAGCAACATACATATAAACATAACAAAATAAGAAAAAATGCGTCAGCTATAAATTATATACGTTTTATTTTTAAAAATAAGTTATATTGTAAAAACCGAGTGAAAAAACAATAGTTTGGGTAGTTACTGATATGACAATGAAAAAAAATAAACACTAAGTGAAAAAGCTATATCCAGCATTGTGGCATACACTAGAATATTAGAGTAAATCAGACATAAAGTGAAAAATAGTAATTCAAAACGACAAAATAAATTTTGCGAAAATGGTAATCTACAGCTGAACAACATTTTTAAACAGCCGTGGATAAGTTAGTGTTATTTAAATTATGCTGGATTTATCTGGACGTAAATATCTAAAAAGGTTCAGGCACGATTGTATCATATGAGAGGCTAACCAAGATACCTTACAAAGAAAAATGTCTATTTGAAAATATTTTTGTTAACAGTAAATCGGGTTATTAGACTATTTAAAAAACCCACAGAAATACCATTTAACACCATTTCTATAGTATGGGACTGTACGTAAGCGTCGTTAAAGGAAACTTTTGCTAACACTTCCAAAAAAAGCCTCTAAAGAATTGAACAACAGACATTCATTCACAACGGAATGACATTTGGCGATCATTGATTTTTCTGACAAAAGCCCATTCCTAATGCAGTGGCAATGTGGCTGAACCTGGATATGAAAACGTTCAACTAATCAATTTATTGATAAATACCTTTCTTAGACTGTAAAGTAACGGGTTACTCAGAACGTAATGCAAATTTGTCTTTGAAATAGCGCGGGATGTAATAGTGGCAGAGAGGCGGGCGACCATGTGCTGAGTAGCAGGGAGCATAAAATTTGTCAATTGCAACGAAGCAGTTTTCGAGGGAGCAACATACCTTTTGTATACGCAGTTATTACCAACAGTTACGTAACTGTACGTAGGCGTTTTCGAGTTCGATATGGGCTTCATGACATACAGCAAGCGTCAAGTGCTAATTTAATAAAACTTTGGGTTCAGAAGTTTGAGCGTAGTAGATCTACCGTAAATTCCAAACATGTTGGCTGTCGCTGAAACTTGAGAACGCCAGGAAACATCGATCGCGTGCACGCCAGCGTTCGGCAACATCCCCAAAAGTTTGTCCATAAACGCGCGGCAGCTTTGAATTTGAACCGGTCCAGCGTTCAGAGAATTTTGCAAAAATACTTGCGTTTTCATGCACTAAAAGATCCAGTTAGTGCAAGCTTTGAAAGCAACGGACTACCTGTTACGCCTTGCTTTTACGCGCGAAATGCTTTCGCAGTTTGAAAATTTTGATGACATTTTGTTTAGTGATAAAGCCCATTTTTACTTAAATGAGTATGTTAACCGTCAAAATATGCGATATTGGTTAGAAAACAATCGTCGGGAAAACTATTAGAAACATCTCCACAGCCCCAAATTCGTCGTTTGGGCTGAAATTTCTCCAAAGGGCATTATTTGGCTGTATTTTTTTGAAGATAACCATGGGTCATACTGTCAATTCTGAAAGATACACCGCTATGATTCGTAATTTTAGTTCGGTTCTTCAAGTATAGGAGGGATATGGACCTACAACATAGTTCCAGCAAGATGGGGTCATAAGTCACACAGTATGCTATGAATTAGAGGCAATTAGAGATGACATCAATTGGCCATCATGGAGTCCTGACCTGAACCCACCTAATTTTTTCCTATGGAAATATATGAAACATCGAGTTTACATAAATCCTCCGATTAATCTGTGTCAACTTAAGGCCCATATATGAGAAGAAATCGCAGCAATTGGACAAAACATGTGTCAACGTGTTTTCACGCACTTGAGGTTTTGCTTAGAGGACTGCCAACGCCGTGATGGCAAACATCTTAATAATGTAATTTTTCGCACATAATTTCCACATTTTACGCTTCAATTTTATCATAATTACGTAAATATATCATGAAAAGTTATTATGTTTCGTTGTTATAAAATATGCATTCTATTCTAAGTCACCTGTTACGAAGTAATTAGTATAAAGGTGTAAAATCCCAATTCGTATGGTGATACATCACGTTTAATTATATACGGTAGCAACTTAAATGCCCCCAAAGACATTTACCTATTGAGTGATGAACTTATATCTGCCTGCAATGAAAACATTTTGGTTAACCAAAATGTGGTTTTTGTGAAAGGTAACCCTCCCTCTCCCGTCATAAAATGTACACAACAAATAAAGAGTAGCAACAAATTCAATTCTTGCCATAATTAGAACAGTCATCAAACATGAAACCAATTTAATTCTTCGAGCACCTTATCCCTCAAAACATGACCAAAGACCTTGAAAGCCTAACAACAAAGCCGAGTTAATGGAAGCGATGACAGAAGAACAGCAGAAAACGATAGAAGATTTAATCTATCTCACGTTTCTAATATTGAAAAAATTATATAATAAGAAAAGAAGTTTAAGTGACCATTAATTTAAATTTAATATTTCAATAAATGTTTTATTAATAAAATTTAATGTTTTTAGAATTTGTATCTGTCTGTTCTATTATGAAATATTTAATGCAGTGTACAGTAACTTGTTACTCTTTTTGTATATTTTTTACAATATGAAATGAAATTACAAACTTTCGGTTATTTAATATATTTTAAAAATTAAAGTTATTTTGTTTCAGGGTTCCCATTTAAAGTTCACTAACCAGTAAAATTTAATTGTACTTGAGTGCTAAATAATCACCAAGATAAAAAATTACTTAGCAAGTAATTGAAAATGTATACCAGTAGCTAAATTTTTTGTTGCTTAAACTCCAAACATTTTAATTAAAGACCGCTTTGTCAGTAAAGTTTACCGTAATTGATTTTGGTAATTACGTAGCCGTCGCCGAAGCAAATTAAAAATGGCAGGAAACTGGAGACATTTCTGCGAGATATTTTCCATGAGACGATAGCCCCTAATGGTAAACTAAAATCTGTCGCCCAAATTATTTCTAGAGCTGCGTGACTCAACTCCAGAACTGAGAAACAGAGCAGGCTTTATTTTATGAAACCAGTGTCGCATCCGCGCTTTTATTACCTAAATTCTGTTTTCATGTAGGATCTAATGGAATCAGACGTTTTCATGTCGCAACAAAAAATACTTTATTTGACATGTAACTAAAAATATTTTTCGCTTTTAATCAGACGATGAGTTTTATACTCGGAGAAAAGCGAAAACGTATTTATTAATATTAAGAAAATAATTTCTTATTGCTCTTTTATAACACAGCAAAGTATTAGGAAGAACATTGCAACACTTAAATTAAAATAAATTTACTTTTTATTTTTTTTTGGAATTTTTTAAATTGATTTAAACCATTCGATTTCTCTTTGAGGTAGCAGTTATAGAATTTCACAAAATTGCCGATTAAGACTTTAATTGCATTTTCATTTAATTTCATTTCTGTTTAGATATAAGTACTTTACAATGATATGACATGTAAAATACGAAGATATCAAATTAGAAAAATAATGAAAAAATTAAAAGACTTTAAATTTTAATTTGGCGAAAAAGCCCCAACAAAATATAAACTGTTAACCGATAACCGTTAACACACAAAATTCTTGAAGTGATACGACAGAATAATTTGAAGTCTACAAATAAAATTGACTGGTCCAAATGTTAGAAGTACTTAATATTCGTGGTTCAACAGAAGAAACGGATGAAGACTTTAATTGAAATTTTATGAGGATCTGCAAGAATATATTCCAAGATTTGAGTTGCAAGTGGTAAATGGTGACATAAATGCAAAGGTGGATAAGAAAATAAAATTATAAAGATATTTAATAAAAAAAAAGCCTATATAAAATTACAAGCCAGAGTGGACGACAATTGGTTAATTTTGCAGTAAATATTAATAATAATAAAATGCATAAATATTTACAAACCCCCTGAATAAGCTCAAACGGTAGAACACGTAACCAGATCGATCACCTGCTAGTAGAGACAATCTATTCTAGCCTGATCCAAAATGTTAAAACATTATCGGTTAGTACTAGAACAGCCAAACAATAAATTCTAAATCTAAATATACAAAAATTAAATATACAAGTTTTGAAAGATGAAGGTATGGTGGGAAGAACAAACCCATGAGGTAAAAATGGTTTAAAAATGTGAACGGCGATACATGCATAGATGCAAAACGGGAAGTAGTCAAAAGATCAGTTGAGCAAGGAGAAAATAAATTAAGAAATATAAGACAAACTAAAAAAATATTTAGATTGATAAGGAATGTTAAAAAAATGATAGCGGGGATGCAGAAGGCTAGATAGATAATGTTAAAAACGCAAACAGGGATAACACATGCTAGATATAGAGAAACCAGAAGGAATCAAATCTGTAGAAAGAAAAAAAAGAAATTTTGAAGCAAAAAGTAGAATAATTGTAAAAAGAAGTATAAAAAAACAACTTGCATATAAAATTTTGAAATGAGAAAGGCAAGGGTGCCTATAACCACCACTATATATTTTTTTATTTGTCTTATTACAAATTTATTGTCAGATCAACAAATGACAGTTTGTTATACATAGCATTGATAAATTAGAATACAATAACTAAATTATAATAGAATGAGACTGATTAGCAGTCTCATGGGTCCGAGATCGATGTCCGGTTCCATTGGACCAAGGCGCACGTCGGGACTCCAGGCAATGGGCGTGCGGACCAGTTGGCCAAAGAGGCAGCGGCAGGAGATTGACCGCTTATATTCGAGACGGTACCAATGGGGCTCGTAAAAAACCGACTACGAGCCAGGACGAGAGCAAGATGGGAGCAGAGGTGGCAAGCAGCGGAGACGGGACGACATGCGCGGGTATTCATTCCCACGGTCGACACGGCGCGACAAGCTGCGGAGTGCTTTAACCGGCACACCGTCCAACTTATTACTGGGCATGGAAACTTCCGGTCATATGTAGTCCGAATCCGGAAGCTGGAGGAAGATCAAAACAGATACGCGTGTGGGGAGGTCGACGACGCCATGCACGTCCTGCAGACCTGCAACGCAGAGGAGAAGACCAGGGCCAGGGCGGAGAGGACCCTGATTACCAGCGGCTGGAGATAGCCACGACCGCAGGAGAAGCTTGAGGGACTTTCGAACGTGCGTGAATGGTGAACGGCTCTTGCGATTTTTGCGGAACGGTGCGCGAGATTACGTGTTGACGCGAACTTGTGATGGGCACGCGGGGGTTGGGAAAAACAAGTGTTGTGCGAGATGCGAACTCTTTGAACAATCCAGCAGACACTAAGTACGGCGTAAGTTAAGGTAGATTTTAGTCTGTTTCTTTACGTAGTGATGTAATAGCTAGGAGGACTCGGAGCCATCAGCGGTTTCGAGTCGCCTGCCCTGACTCGGGTTTTTGTGGTTTTCCCGGTTCCTGCACTAAGGCAAATGACGGGGCAGGTAAATTTGCGGCCACAATAATTTTAAGGAACTTGAGCATTGTCAAATACAAGATTGCGTAAAATTGTTAAATACGGTTGCGGTAGTGCTGGTGTAGTGCCGTAAGGCGGAGCACCAGCCAATTTTAAATTAACATTGCCTGTAATGTTTTTGCATAATAATCTACCAATAAATTGTAAGTCTCATGGGTATGTAAAAACAATAACGATTAATAATAACGATTAACTATAACAACAATGATTGACCATAACAATGTGATTTAGTTGGGTTTTCGATTAGGTTGGATGATATCTTGTGGTAAGCTGGGTTTCAGTTTAGTGTGGATATTTGTTTGAAACAGTTCATAGTGTACCGCACCACTACACGCACTTCAGTTAGTAATAAAGTTGTTAGCACATTTTTTAATAAACTCTTCCACGTATAATACGCCTAATTCTTGATGTAGTTGTATGTTGATGATGTTTCGTATATACCATGGTGCGTTAAGGGGGGTGTTTGGTTTTTGTTGGCCAAAAAATCGATTTTGAGATTTTTATTTTTTCAGAAAGCTGAAAACTCTAGAATTATAATGCTTTTTTTATATTTTCTGTATCTCAATTTACCGCAAAGATATACATGTATATATACCTATATTTCCACGCTCACCAAGCCATTTTTCCGCCCTGCAAGTTGTGACTTGTTTCGTCGGAAGAAACGTCGTGTTTTTGGTCAAAAAATTAATTTCAGGTTTTTATATTTTCGAAAGGCTAACGACCTCAGAATCGCAATGTTTTATTAATTTATTCTTATCTTTATACTTATACGTGCATGCTCACCGCACCATTTTTTCCGCGATGCAAGTTTCAACGAGTTTTCTTGCCAGTTACGTCGTGACCTTTAAACGAGCGTTTAATTTGATATCATTATGTCTAAATGTTCGCAAAACAAAGGATCTTGTAAAGATCCAAATAAAACAAAATGTGGTAGGAATAAAAAATGAAAGTTTCATGTGCTGATAAAAATCTCAGAAATCCCCAAAAGGTGCGAGAATCAAGAGAAAAAAGAGCTTGATGAGCAAGAAGAACTTTTTCAAGGGGCCCAAGGATTACTTTATAGCACAGGAATCGCAGACTGATGATTAGTAAGCATTTTGTCTATTATAATTGTAAATAGTTGAATGCGAAATAGAAAAAAAAACTCTAAATACGTTTTTTTCAAAATGGGAATTTTTCGCGCGGTGGACACGATTTTTCGAAAACTTGGTTGTAGAATACAGATAGGATATATATGTTATGTTCACTTTAAGATGCCGTTTGATTTTTTCTTTCAACAATACTAGTGCAAAGATATGCTGTCCACCGCACAACGCATGGTTTTTCAAGACTTCGGCGTCCTCTGGTGGAGTTGAAATAAATAAAATATAGTTAAAAAAAATTGTTTTTGAAGCCTCTTAATATATTTTTTCAAATGCACGAAATCTTATATCTCTAAATAAAATAGATTTCTATAAAAAAAATTATGAAAATTTTCACTCAAAAAACCCAGACGTCCCCCTTAACTGCGCTTCTCAACACCTTGTTTTGAAATCTCTGCAATTTTTGTATGTTGCTTTTGGAAGTATTACACCATACAGGTGATGCGTATAGTGCCAGAGGTCGTAGCAGGCTTTTGTACAAAAGTACCGCACATTCAATTTTTAGTGTTGATTTTCTATTTATCAAGGGATACAATTGTCTTAGCCTAGTATAGCTTTGCGTTAATTTGTGACTAATGTGATATTTCCAACTTAACCGAGTGTCGAGGTAAACTAATAAGTATTTAACTGCAGAGCCATTTGGGTTCCAAGGTATTATACTATTGTTGATATCTACGTTAGGGGGGTTATTAATTCTTCGCAGGGTAAATATTTTGGCTTGGCATTTATCAGCGTTGTAATGCTATCACCGCATTTTCTAGTTTGGTCGCTTGAGTAAAAATGGCCGTGTCCTCGGCAAATGTTGCTAGCGTTGCTGTAATTTCAGATATATCTGAGGTGTATATGTTGAATAGGATTGGTCCTAGTATGCTGTTTGTGGAACGCCAGCACAAATGTTTTTGATTTCAGACAATGTTGAGTTAACCCTAATTGCAAAGGTTCGATTATCCAGGAAGAAGATGATGGCGTTAAGGTTAGTAGGCATATTTATGTTTAGAAGCTTATTTTTAAGACCTTTGGTCCACACTTTGTCGAAAGCCTGTGCGATATCTAAAAATATTCCTGTGATATATAGTTTGCTTTGAAGCCCCGTTCGATAAGTTCACTTATTCTCTGTAATTGATGACAGGTTGAGTGACTTTTTCGAAATCCAAATTGAAATGTGGGTAATATGTTGAGATTTTCAATACTGTTAATCAAGCGTTTATATATGATCTTTTCTAATAGTTTAGATAGTGAAGTTAAGAGACTTTTTAGTCTGTAGTTTTTTACTTTTTTCTTGTCTTTTCCTGGTTTTGCGAACATGATTATTTGTGCATGTTTCCATGATTGTGGAAAATAACCCTGTCTCAAACAAGCATTACAAGTGGTGCTTAAGTAGGCGAGTGCTTTATCTGTTAGGTGTTGGCGGATGTTGTTTGTGGTGAGATCATGTCCGGGAGTTTCCTTTTTGGGTAGTGTATCTAATATGCTTTTAAGTTCCTTTGGGTGAAGTTGGTTTTATGCGATCCGGTATAGGTAAATTTCGTTCAACGTCGTTAATTACTTGCATAAGATGAGTTGGTGTGCAGGTAATAGCTGAAGTGAAGGTCTTTTCGAGGTGTGATGCAAAAGCAGCAGCTTCGGCGTTGGCGTTGGAACTATACTTTTCGTTGTCATTTTCTGTAGTTAGTGTGGGAATTTGCTGTCTTTGGTGTAATATGTTTTTTGTTGTTCTCCATAACCCTATGTCTTCTGGACTAAGATCAGCTTTCTGTTGCTTGTAATAATTTAATCTTATGTTTTCTAATTCCCTTTTGATTAGGTGTGTAATATTGTTTAGGAGATTTTTGGTTATGGGGTTCTTGGTTATTTGCCATTCACGTCGAATTTGGCTTTTGGTTTTCATTAGTTCAATTATGTATCTCGGGGAATAATTGTAGTTTCTCGGAATGGTCCTTTTTTGTGGTTTGCAGGTCAATTTTATACTGCTTTGTATTGATGTGGTAATGTGATTTATCATCGAGTCTATGTCCTCGGTGGTGTGGAGACTTTTAGAAAAAAGCAAATTGTCGTCTAATAATTGTTTAAATTAATTCCAGTCTATTTTACCGTTGATAAATTTTGGGTTGGGTTGTTTAACAGATAATGTATTTGCAAAAGATACAAGAACTGAAAGATGATCAGAGTTGAGTTCTGTTATGACATTTTGAAACACTGGTTTATTAAAGTTTTTCGGAAGTACAATGTCGAGAATATCGGGAGTTAAGATTTGGAATGCGTTATTTATTGTAAAATTTTCGAGTTTTATTCCCTCTAGGTTAGTAGCTCTACAGCTCCATAATGTGTTTTTAGAATTTTTGTCGCCTATGACTAATAGTGGTCCAGTTGTATCAAAAAAAATTTTAATATTTTCTTCGATTAGTTTTTTGTTTGGTTGTTTGTAAGCACTTATTATTGTAACGAGGCTCTGATCGTCTAGCGTAACCTGTATCATTGTTGTTTCAATTTTTAAATTGTCGATTTCAGGAAGTCGTGTGTGTTCGAATTTTGTTTTTATAAGAATCGCCACTCCTTCTCCGGCTACAGTAGAAATCCAATCATTACGATAAGTGTGATATCCTGGAATTATAAATTTGATGGTGTCGTCTAGATGGGTCTCTGTTATGCAGGCAATGTCAACATTATATCGGGCTAAGAAGGCTATGAATAGTGAACGTTGGGTGTTGATTCTGTTCGCGTTCCAATTAAAGATGGTTAAATTTTGTATGACTTTTTTATTTTTATGGTCCATTGAGAAGTAGTGGTAACAGAGTATTTGTGAGAAAGGATTTAATTTGACTTAGGTAAAGTGTTATTAGGTCTATAATTAGTTGAGTGGTATTATCGGGTATTGTTAGTCCATTAGCTGAAGTGGTTGTATTGTTAATTGGATTTAATCCACTTTTGAGTTTTTCTGCAAATGTCTGCGTGTTGTTTACGTTGGCATATCTACGATGGGGAGCACTGGTGGTAGTTGGTTGGCTTCTAGTTCGTTGCTATGTGGTGTGGGCATCCCCGATAGCTTGCACTGTGGTTTCCTTCGCAATTTGCGCATGTTGGTGGATGGATGGCTAGATTTCATTTTGCAGTCTGTATGTAGGTGGCTGCCAGCACATTTGACGCATGCTGGTTTTAATGAGCAGTAATTTTTTGTATGCCCATATTGTTGACAACGGTGGAATTTCGGTATGTTTTTAGTTTTTCTTCTAGCTTCTGCTGTAACTATTGAATGGTACATTGAAGTTAACGAGTAAATGCGTTTGGTTTGTTCATTTTTAGTTAAATCTACTTTTTGTCTTTAGTATATAAGCGAGTTACTTTTATTATTGGAAAGGTTTTAATTAATTCTTCATTTATTTCCCGGTCGAGAAAGTGGAACATTCTTAATAACCACTGATATCGGTTTGTCGTTTGGGTTTTGATAAGTATGGTAGTGTACCTCGTTTGTGGTAAAATGTTTTGTTAGTGTTCGATAGTCTTCGTTTTAGTTAAGTTAATACGGAGTGTAGTTGTGTTGGAAATGGTCCGGTAGAGAGTTTTTGTATATCTTCTATTAATGCTTTATAGTTAACAACATTATGAAGGTATATTGGAGGTACTTTAACTTGTTCGGTGTTTGATTGTGTATTTTGCGGGCTATCATTATCCGTGGGTGCTATGGCTGTTTCCAGATGTGGCGGTAGATAGTATTTGTTGCTTGTTACAAGATCTTGGGTGGTCCATGCGTACCGTTTCTGTACCTCATTGATAGGCGGTGATAATTTGTCACATTTGCGTTTATTTTGCAATTGATAATCCATTTTTAAATCATTGGAGAGGCAGGCGTGTAAATAGCCGCTCTCGTGGTGCGGTGTGGGATACGATACGGGTATGGCACGTAAGGACCAAAAAAGATGGAGAGGCAGGCGTGTAAATAGCAGCTCTCGTGATGCGGTGTGTGATACGTAGTACGGCCTGTTTTGGAAGGTAAACCGATAAGGCTGAAATCGTTCCTTAAACGGCCAGCGCGAAAGCGGATGGGGGCGGCTACCAATATCCACCGAAAGTAAAGCCAAATCGCTCACCTGAATCGGCCTCGGCTTCGGCTTCGTCGGCGATGGTTCACGGTGGCCACCTTGATGCGCTGTCTTCTTGTATGTTGCGGGATGTTAAATGCGGCCGTACTGGACGTGATGCGGTGTGAATATGAGCGGGTTGTTAAGCACGACCAAATTGGCCGCACTGCGGAACGTATATATGCGGGGTATTAAGACACGACCGAATTGGCCGCGCTGCGGAGCGTGTATGTTTGTCGGCTGAGCAAAGCCCATATATGCCGTTCTGTGTGTGCGACGGCAAACCTAGCGGCAGATGTTCAAGCCGTCCCGGCATGTCGCCGCGATATAAAGCGGTTCAAGGGCGAAAAGGCCGCTACCAATCATGGTTGGCGATTGTTAACAATATTTAATAGAAATAAGTAAAATAAAATCACTTACTGCTTGCAGCGATAAGCGTTTATGTCAAGCGTGTCGCACTGTTATCGGAGCGCATACAAGGCGTCCGCACCAGTTCACTGCTCGTACTCGGCTATCCACTATATTTTAGAAATGTGCGTAACGAAGTGCTAGAAATACGGGTAGAACACTATAAAACAGCCTTATAAGTTACAATGCAGAATAAGCTGTATGAAAATGTTGTAGAGGAATATAAAAAGTGGTAGTAAATATAAGAAATAACAAGAGTCACCGACAATAACAAATACAATGTATAAGAAAAGAATCAAACATTTATTCGAAAATTACAGACCAATAGAATTGCTAAATGTGATTTACAAAGTTCTGATAAATTTAATTAAAGCAAGATTTCAAGAAGAAGTGGACAAAAGATAAACCAATATCAGGCTGGAGTTAAAAAAAGAAAATTGTTAGCTGACCTTATGTTCGTTATAAAACAAATACAGGAAAAAAAGCGGGTATTCTACTAATTAATAAAAATCGGCAAATACCTGAAAAATTAATAATATTAATAGTAAGAATAGCGTTAAAAATACTGTCAATAAATTTCAGCGGTAGTTTATTAAATAAATTCAGCAATAATATAGTATTTGAAACAAGGGAACGGTCTAACACCTACATTCTTAGTTAACATTGTCTTAAGAAGAAATGAAATAAAGTTAAAAAATAGGATATACTACAACATTCATATTGGTGCTTAGCCTATGTGAGTTTATATGTCAATGATAAAAAAGTAATTAAAAACAAATTTTAAGGACAATACAAGACAATTAAGTACAGTATGACTAGAAATCAGTGTAAAAAAAATTAAAATATTTAGTATTTGGAAAAAGCAGCATAATAAATATTTTTATAAATTTGAGTGGGTTAATAGTGTGGCGTATTTGGGTACCGAAATTACAAAAAAATAGAGAGGTGACTTGTAGAAGGATCGACAAATTTGAGAAAACAGTCTAAACTACTTCAGAAAAAGAATCTAACATATGCGACAACAGTGAATATATATAAATAAAACATCATAAGATTGGTATTGACTTATGCTAGCGAAGTTTGGGTGTTAGCACAAGAATTGATAAGCAAACTGAAGTTTCCGTAAAGAGAATACCGTGAATAATGTATAAGGGAATCAAAGAGGGGGACGAATAAAGAAGAAGAACAATAGAGGAATTTGCAGTTCTAAATAAACAGAAATAAAAATGGTAGTTTAACAACATAGATCACGGTAGTTGGATCATATAACAAGGCTATCAAATAACAAATTAACAAAGAAGATGTATAATCTGCAACTCGGAGATTTAAATAAAAGGAACATATCAAAGAAGACTTCAGGCTTGAAATGCTGTCATTTTCAAAATTTTTACTGCGCTATTAATGAAGATAAAATAATTATCTACAGATTAAACTTAAGATAAAAACAGATCAATACTGATTCAAATGAGATCACTTCTTTTGAGAGTTAAATATAAAATTAAATTAATTGCAAGACGCTGCTTATTTTCAAAATTATTATATGGTGCAAAAGTTTGCGACGCTGTATAATGCTGGATTGTGGATTTGGATCACATAGACCCAACAGGTCGCTATACTGTGATTTAAAATATCTCTGTTTCTAGAAACCTTCTAGCGAATCTCCATAGTATGTAATTGCAGCATAGAAAGTAAGTTATTTTAATAATTTTAGAACATCGTGTCAAATATGTTATCATGATTACGTTATTTGGGGAAGAAATCCTAACCATCAATTTCAGTATAAGTACGAGAGAGTAAACCACGGATTTAAGTATCAACATCTCAATACCACTTCGCCGAACCTGAAGTGATAAGTGATGGAGTTTAAATATTGACAGTACCAACAGACTATTAACTTGAAACAATATATACGTATAGACCTCGAATCGGTATTGAAATGATTCAGCAACCTTCTTGTTAAGATTACTGGGACAATTCAATCCATCCAAACGGGTATTAATCCAGGTCAACCGTTAATTACCTGAGAAAGCAAGAAATAAAGGAAAATTAAAAATTCAAAAAATGATTGTTCACATTAACTAAGCAGCACATTTGCTGCTATTTCTTTCAAACCGCAAACCAGCTCTGCGCGAAGGTTTTCATTTCTCTAGCGTAAGCTGTTACGTACTGTATTTAATATGGATTTTTTAAGTGATTCACAGATTTATGAATAATCATATATGTAAACGTAATAGGGTAAATCTGCATTCTGAACCTTGAAGGGCTATTTAACTGAATGTTGTAGCACTACATCAACGCTCTTCGGTTGCGAACCATCTGTAAAGTCATTACAAACGTCATACTACTTGCTTTGCGTTTTGCCGACGCTTGCATAATAGATTAGCTGGGGATTTGTCGGATTTGGATCCACACATAGACCCGAAGGTCGCTAACACGTGTGTTTAAAATTATATATCTGTTTCTAGAAACTTTAGCGAATCTCCATAGTATGAATTGTCAGCAAAAATAAGTTATTTTAAAAATTTCAGAACATCGTGTCAAATATGTTATCAGATTACGTTTTTTGGGGAAGAAATTAAGCAACGCAGTATGAGTACGAGAGAGTAAACCTCGGATTTAAGTATCAACATTAATAATTGCGCTGCGAACTGAAGTGAATGTGATGGAGCAACTTGAAGTACAACAGACTATTACTAACAATATATACGTAATTAAGACCCTCGAATCGGGTATTGAAATGATTCAGCAACCTTCTTTTGTTAAGATTACTGGGACAATTCCAATCCATCCAAACGGGTATTAATCCAGGTCAACCGTTAATTAACCCGCAAATAGTACAAACACCAAATTCTGTGCAACGACAACAGTTATCAAATCGTAAATGTCAAATTTGAGCTTATTGCAACCTACAAATCAATTAATGTCACAAATACAGCTATTCCAATCTATAAGTCAAGCAATCTCGTCGGACAGAAACTGTAATTTCGGCTTAATCAAAAATTAATTTTATACAAAGAAAATGTACATCATAAAATTCACAGAACAAAATAATTAAAGAGATCATCCAGTGACGATAAATAAGGAAACGCATGTACATTAAGAACATCAGTGCATCGTGTTGTTGGTTTTCGGATTGTTAAGCCGTGGTCGGAGTTTGAAAACTAAGGCGCGCATCTTCAGAAAGAGATTTTCTAAAAGTTAAGCTATTACCTCATGCGATTTCGCTTTTATACTAGTAACCGTGCAATAGGAATTGTGTTAGGGAGCCATTAATTGTTGACGTAACCGGGTTAGCTTCTAACATTTCGACATTTGCTTTCATCACTCGCTCCAAACATAAGCTTAACCAGGAAGTCATCAGTTTGCGGCAGCACCTAAATTCATTCCAGTTGAGGACATCATAGTTAACGTAGAAGCAGCCATACGAAACCTTCCAGCGGATAAAGCTGAAAAAGTTCTGGTCAAGACACTTTGTCAACTACCTTTGAGTCATCCAGCTACAGTAGAGAGATCTAATGGTCAGTTTTGATGTAATATAGTTTAATATAGTATCAAAGATGTTCTGGACCAACAGAAAAAAAAATTTTCTAAGAATATGTTTCGACAGTGCCTTAACGTCCATTTATTTTGTGCGAGAAGGCATATATTATGAACAAAAAGATGGAGTAGCGATAGACCGACTACTCAGTCCTGTATTCGCCAATTACTACATGGAGAAATTTGGAGAGATCGCCATTAAAACTTTTAATATGACTAAGATACGTCGATAAGAACGTTTGTAATATGCAGCTACACAAAAACCACTACCACAGTTTCTTAAACACTTTGGTTCTATACGCTCAAGTATACATTATATCACGGAACTGTAATTAAACAATAGAATTAGATTAAACAATGTACATTTACAACACATTGTATACAGAAAACCTATATACACAGACCGGGATTTTCACAAGCAGTCGAATCACCAAAATATCTAAAATAAGCCTTACAGAAAATGGCTGCTCCAGAAAAGAGATAAAAAGAGAAATGAAACCTAACAGATGCGTATACAAAACACACTCGTGAAAGGTACCTTACACCTTATATTAACAGGAACAGACCGGATAGGAAAAATTCTGAACAAACACAAGGTAGATACTACCTGTATTACTATCAAAGGAATACCAGACTTGCTTCGACCAGCCAAGAACAAAAGAAATCTATACATCCATACCTTATTCATGTGATCAGGTCTACATTGGTACATTGGGAGTACAGACTTACTATTAAAACCAGAAATTTTTTTATAAAATTTGTTACAGAATATTACCCATTTGTTGTATTACTTACACAAATAAATCTAAGTCTTAAATATATCATCGTAGTAAAATAATTTAATTATTACAATAATATTATGAATAAGCAGCTGTCTAATATAAAATGTAATAAATATTAACAGTAGCAATTTATTAGTTTTAATAACATTAATTGCCAAACCAATCAATGCGCTAGTTAAGCTAATCAGGCAGCGTTTTATTATAAGAAATAATTACAATCTACAGTGTAATTTAATAATAAGTAAAGCATAAAATATTGCAATACCAATGTATATGAAAGGAATATAACCAAAAGTAAATAATGTTATAAAAACGTATTATTTATGATTTTTAATTGCAGGACAAAATGGACAAAGCGATAAAACACATAAAAAATGTAATTTAGTAAACTATCTGAAAGTGAAGAACATAAATGACTTTTATTAAACATAATCAAATAAAATAGGTAGCGAATAGGTACTTCTTTGCGATCCCGGTAAAGGACAGACCTATTTCAGGGGGTGGCGACCCTGCCTACGTGAGCTCTTGATTATCCTCCGCCTCCTATAACAGGAGGAAATCAAGTCCCTACCCAAAGTCCTATCATACCTAACAAAATTTACCGTACCTTATCCTAAACCAACTCACCAACCCGCATGGCAAGCGTGGTGTTTTAATGCCAAAATACCTTTCATGATGATATTAAACCCTAAGGAAAGGCCCCGAGTCCCCGGCGGTCCGCTTATCCCCGACCATGGCGGCGGTCGGATAATGAGGCAGACCAGGGGTGCTAAGAATCCCCGGGTTAGGACAGGCTGCCAAAAAATAACTGAACTAATGATTGGAACCATAAATACCAGAACACTACTACACGATCAACACATATATGAACTGGAGCATGAACTAACTAAAATAAAGTGGGATATTATTGGATTATCCGAAATAAGGCGCAGAGGAGAAGAAAGTATAATACTCGAATCAGGTAACTTATTGTATTATCGAGGATCAGAAAACGAAAGCCAACGTGGGGTAGGTTTTATGATCAATAAAAAACTAATACACAATATAACCAGGCTAGATAGCGAAACAGATAGAGTCGCATCAGTAACAATACAAATATCAAATAAACGCAAATTAAAAATAATAGAATGTTATGTCCCAACAACTGCCCACGATGATGAAGAAATGGAAAGCTTCTACGAATGCATCAATGATAATCTATCCAAAGAAAATACTAATTATACACTCATCATAGGCAATTTTAATTCAAAGCTAGGCAATAAACAAGAAGAAAACGAAGAATATATAGGACCCTACAGTTTTGATGAAAGGAACGAGCGCGGAATAATGATGCTTGAATTTTTAACACGCCACAAGATCTATGCAATGAATTCATTTTTCAAAAAGAAAAAACCACGTAAATGGACGTGGATATCTCCGGACACCCGAACAAAGAACGAAATAGGCTATATTCTCTCAAAGGATAAGCATATAGTAAAAGATGTAATAACGCTAAATTCTTTTAACATAGGCAGTGATCATAGAATGGTTAGAGCTAAAATAAATATTAATAGCAAAATAACAAAAAAGAAAAGAAAAGAAAAATATAATCTACCAGACACTCAACGATTATTGGAGAAAACGGACGAATATCAGCAAGATCAAATAGAAGAGACATGGAATAGTAAAAACTTAGATGAAACTTAGATGAAGTACCATACTGAACGAAATAATGAAAGATACCGCTGATAAAGTTGCACCAAGGAAAAACAAAAAGTAGAGAAACTAAAGCAAACAACTAAGATTAAAATAGAACAAAAGAGAAAGTTATTTAGAGAAGGTAAATATGGCGAATTTAGAGAAATGGCTAAAGAAACGAGAAGATTAGTAAGAAAGGATCTCGAAAACTACTATGAAATAGAAGTAGAAAAAATAATAGAAAATAACAGGGGATTGAAAAGTTTAAGAAGTAATAGAAAACAACAAATAGTGGTATTAAAAGATGAGAGAGGACAAGAGATACGACAACGAGAAACTATGCTAGAAATAACAGAAAAGTTTTATAAAAACTTGTACAGTTCAAAGAAACAAGAAGAACAGGGAGAGAATACAAAACAAAAAATAACCAACATAGGATCAGAGAAGATGCCCGAAATAACAATAGAAGAAGTATACCACTCACTCAGGCAGATGAAGAATAACAAGGCGCCAGGAGAAGATGGAATTTTGACAGAGATGATAAAAGCAGGAGGGAAACCCATAATATCAAAGCCATGTGATCTTTACAATAAATGTCTCATGGAAGGACGAGTACCCGAAAGTTTCAACAATGCGGTAATTGTAATATATAAGAAGGGAAACAAGGCGGATTTGGAGAATTATAGACCAATCAGTCTACTCTCACAGGTATATAAACTATTGACAAAAATTATTACAAATAGACTTAATAATAAAATAGAACAGTATTTGACAGTAGAGCAGGCTGGATCTAGAACAAACTACAGTACACATGAACATCTATTAAATATGCGAATTCTCCTAGAAAAATCAGTAGAATATAATCTGAATGTACATATGGCCTTTGTTGATTTTAAGAAGGCCTTTGACAGCGTAGAGCACTGGGCAATCAAAAGGTCGCTAAATAATGCAAGGGTAGATCATCGGTACTCAATGCTTTTATCATATATATATGAACATGCAACGTCGACAATACAACTTCATGAACATACTAAACCTATCCCAATTAAATGCGGCATAAGACAAGGAGATACGTTATCTCCCAAATTATTTACGTTAGTTATCGAAGATATATTCAGACAACTTAACTGGGACAACAGAGGCATACTAATAAATGGAAAACGTCTAAACCATCTCATATATGCAGACGACGTAGTACTTATCACAGAAAACTCTGAGGAGCTACAGAATATGTTAACTGATTTAGAACAGCAAGCATCTAAAGTTGGTTTAAATATGAATTTATAAAAACAAAAGTAATGTGCCCAGAAAATCCAAGAATAAATGTAAGAAACATAGAAATCGAAAATGTAGAAAGCTATATATATCTTGGAAATATGATAACGTTAGGAAGGCCTAATCAAAAATAGAAATAAACCGCAGGAAAAGACTAGCATGGAGCGCGTTCGGAAAACTAAGTAAAACACTAAAAATAAAAATATACCTATGCGTTTACGTAGGAGACTATTTGATCAGTGCATATTACCGGTGTTGATCTACGGAGCACAAACATGGACCCTCACCAAACAGCCAATGAGCCAATTGAAAGTGACGCAAAGAGCAATGGAGCGTCAGATGTTAGGAATATCCCTAAAAGATCGTAGAAGGAATACATGGATTCGAAGCATCACGAAAGTTAAAGAGGTTGTGGAGGCAGTGACAGAACTGAAGTGGGGTTACGCAGGACATGTTGCTAGATACCAAAATGGAAGATGGTCTAACACTTTATTAAAATGGAGACCATACCTAGGAAGAAGAAACAGAGGACGACCCCCAATGCGCTGGACCGACGACCTTAAGAAAACGGCCGGGTTAGCATGGATCAGAAAGGCTCAAAATCGTGAACACTGGAGAAACATGAAAGAGGCCTATGTTCAGAAATGGACCGAAGATGGCTAATGATGATGAAGATGAATCAAATAAAACACTTAGCTAAAGTTCTTAATGAAAAATAAACTTGAATTGAGCTAAAGCAAAGTTTGAAGATTAGCGAGTCGTTATAAGAACAAAATAATTAAATCGGTGCAGTTAAATTAGTCGCTACAGAGAAGTTTGTATTTCTACGAACAATTGATATAAGAAACGTACACATGATAAAAACTTAAAACAAATTATAATAAATTATAAATTGTCTGCGCATTGAAAATATAAATATGGAGTGAGTAGCACATGTCAGTAATTAACTTTATAACAGTAAACAATATAAAAACAATCATCAAGCAACACCTACGATATATAAATGCTTGATAGTTTATAGGTTTGTTCTTTTTTTAGCAAATGAAGACGGACACAAGTAAAATGATCACTACTTTTGTGGGTCAAGCGCAAAGGTAGAAAATGCTAGCATATATAATGACAACCTTAGTAAACATGCCAGCGGTATTTAGAGAGCAGTTAAAGCTGCAATAAAATAGGAAAAAGTTACTCTAAAAAAATATTTAAAAAATTTCCACAGAAAAGACTAATAATGCTAACGTAATTAGATTTTCACATTAACCACAAAAACTAAAATCTTCAGAAATAATTTTATTATCAAACCTGAGACTTTATTACCATCTATATCAAAACTAATAAAACGGCCTCTACAAAATATAGGTGCAGATCATCAATTTGGGTCTGTCAAGAATAATCTACAATACAACAATGTTATCAAATAGCTAATGCTACACAAGAATCTTTTAAAAATAGAAAGTACTGTACAGCAGCGTTCCTAGATGTGAACTGGCCCTTAAATAAGGTCCGGTACAAAAGTTTTCTATATAAGATAAAATAAAAACTACCTTACTATTTATACTACTAAAATCGTACTATGAGAATCTAAAATTCACAAATACGATTAATGACAATACAACTTTCACCCAATTAAAACAGGTGTTCCTCAAGCTCTTATTATGTTTAATATGTACATCCGATCTTCCCACAACTGGTAACATAATCACAGGAACTTTTTTACACATGGCAATAAACAAAGGTCCTTTAACAGCATTCACACACCTACAAAACCACCTTAATGCACTCCAAGAATACTTAGACGAATAAAAAGCTACATGTGGCGTTTATATTACGAAATAATTAATTAATTAATTAATAATTACAAATAAAAAATATCTTGTAATCCATTTCGATTCAAAACTTACTAGGAAACAACATATGGACTTGCATTTTTAAGATGTGTACTAATTGCTTATAAGAAAATCCAGGCTGTCACTATAAACAAACAAAAAAATTCTTTCTAAGCGATATTTTCAAACTTAGCCTTGTCTAGCGATTATTCCTCTATATATATTTTCCATTAATAGATATAATATGACATCAAATATTCATGTAATTGCTTTTTAAGTTCAGGACATGTTTGATAATGTTATTTTTATATTCAGTTAGTATTAAGATTTCTTTTGTAAAACGCCGAGTTCACCGAAAATAGTTCGATAGTTGACAAAGCATAGAGAATTTACAAAATTTTGAGTATTTTTGATCATACTCATATATTATGTCAATTCTGTTTTTGTACATTTTCATAGCAGAATTACAAATGGCCATATTTGTTTTGGTATTAATTAATAAGGGAAAATCCTATTTTTGGAAAAAGTTCTAGCGCTTATATCTATTTCGCATTAATACAATACTATGCCAGATTAAGCATTACCAGTTTACCAAAACTGATTTTGCTGTTATCGTTATATATGAGCAAACGGGGTTTCTTCCATAAAAGTAACTTGAACATTTATTTTACACCACCCTTGATCAGTTCATAAAACAATAATGGAAGGTGTCAAAGAGCTATCTTAACTTAGTCGTCGCTAGTAAGTATAGCGGAATCGTTAGATAATGTAACAATCATCGCAGAAAGCAAAAATAGAATACAAAGAAGATCATAAACACTACCATATTAAACACCAGTCCTTATTGGATACTGAAAAATAGATATTTCAATTTATATAATAAACCAATGTACACGCTCACGAGAATGTTTCAAGACTTCATGTATCGTTTCTTTGTAATATTTTAAGCAAAAAAGTTGTAACCCACTTGTGCCCAATTCTCAACCGTTTTTGAGATACTGATGAAGCAAGTCAGGGATCTTTGGGGATACTGGGTAGTTCTAGCTCTTCCTCCTTCCTCGCGACAGCTCATAATTTTACTTAAAACTATAGTTACCAAGGATATTTAATTTGATTTTTGTTGTCAAAACATTGTCTGTTATTATTGAAAATGACAAATGTGATAGGAAAGGACAACTGAATTGGATTTGAATAATTAATCATAATAATATATAATTATGTAAGTTAACAAGTTGACGATCACTACCATGTACTAGTAACAAAATGACATGATCAGGTTTATATCCAACAATGTCACATGTATAAACTTAAAAGTGCACTAACTAAAATTAGTTTACTTGGTCACAGCTTTTTAATTTCTTTGTTGATTACTGGTTTAAAAAGTTGTTCCATTGGAGGGTTAGCATAATTTTCTATAGCATCATGATGTAATGACTTTCTTAAGGATGGCTTTTTGCACTATTACAACATGTAGTTCTGTATGTAGTATATGGTTTGCCATACGGGAGCATCTATAATTTAACGGAGTATTTTGGATTGGCATTTTTAAATGATTTTGATATTTAGAAACATATCCCTATAATTCTAGTGCTCAAATGTGTTTGATGACTAATTTATAGATTAGGATTTTATTTTCTATAAATACTTACAATTTTCTTTCTATCAGCTTCTGTAGCTCCTTTATATTGATTTCTACTTGTTTTCTCTTTTTTGTGATGTGTTGATTCTACCTCAGTTTGCTACCCAAGTGTAAACCCAAATATTATACAGTTTGTTTTTGTAGTGTCTGTAAATTATGTATTGTAACAATGGAACATGTTTCTTTTCAGAGGTTAAATGTAATATGCGGAGGTTCAATTTTATTTTGCAATTTGTCAGTAATTGTTGGAGATTGTTTAGATTATTTTATGGTAATTTGAGAAGCTCCATGGTAAGAGAAAATAGACGTATCAACGGCAAATTCCTTATTATCGCATTTTGTGCTATTGGTAGATCTGACGTGTACAAAATATACAGTAGTGGGCCTAGAACACTGCCCTGTGGCACTCCTAAACTAATTGGAAAGTAGTCGGATTTCTCTTCATTTACCTTGGTTTGGAAGTTTCTCTCAAGTCGCAGTATAGCGTTATATATGTAGTTTAGCAGCACCATCCCTTTTCTAGGTAATTCCGTCATCATTGTAGCCGTTATAAGATCAGGTTACAATTACAGGTGAGTTTCTTGTATTTAAAAACTTAATTTCTTATGGTGATAAAGCTTTGATAGGCGTATGTATTGTTTTATTTCTTGGTCTGCTTCATTGCCTAGTGGTTGGAATACGAAAGCCAAGTGCTCTGCAAATAGCTTACTTTTCTCGGCATCACTTTTTTCTTGTAATTCATTAATGATTTTCTTATTGGTGGTGCAGGAGTTTTAGTTCTTTTTTAATTCTTAATTGGTTTTCAGATAGAGTTAATTTTGTTGTACATTATTAAAATTTTTCGTTTCGTACTTCTTTGAGCTTATTTTAAATTAGCTGGTATATGAGTAAGTTGCCATTTTGATTTAGCACGTCTTCTAACGATATGTTTTAAATTATTTTTTTAAGTGAAGTACTGATGAATTTACTTCTGTATTTGTCTCTGTTTCTCCTGTTTCTATTAGTGGAATTTTTAAGTTTATACTGTCATCTAATATACTGCAAAAAGTGTCCTAATTTGTTCGAGTATTGTGTAGTTTAGGTGCAGGTTTTTGTATATTACAAATGTTCCAACTATTGTTATAATTAGAGAGTGGTCAGAAGATAAGTTGTAGCTGGGTGAAATATCAATATATGTCAAATTGATTCCATTTGTAACATGAAAATATAACAAATGTGGAACTTTGTGTATCTGTTGATAGAAATAAACATCTCTTGTCTTCTACCGTTGTTAACAATTCTCTACCTTTGGTTGTTACTAGGCGTGAACCCCACCTGGTATATTTGCTGTTGTAATCACCACCAGCTAGAAATTTATTGCCTAATGCTTGGAAATATTCTTAAAAATAGTTTTTTTATATTGTGAGAATGTTTACAATAGAGGCCTGTAATTATCAGTTCATATGGTAAAATAATTAATTTTATTTCAGTGGATTTTAAGAGACTTTTTAATATTTTGGTAATTTATAGTGGTGGATTGTTCTTTTAATAAAACTGCTGTGCCGCCATTAGCGGTACCATTAGGATGATTTGTATTGTAGGTTGCACAGTTTCGTATTATAAAATGTGTTCTGTCTGTAAAATGTCTTTTACCATGTGATTGTTCATTAAAAATATTTTTACTTCTTCTTTATATTGTTCAAGGAAACTAGCATTCCATAATGCTACTCTTAGGAACTTAAAACATCAATGAACTAATTTGCTAATTAGCGTTCTTGACATGTGAAGTACCATTTTGGTAGACTAATTGATTAAACATGGCTTTAAATTAATCAAAAAATTGAGACAGTATATTACTCAATAGTTCTGGTGTTATTAGACTACATCGCTATATGTTCTATTTTGATTTTGATGATTTCGCAAATAAAGGTTAGTCCCGAAATTTACATTATTTGAGGTTATTGAATTTATGCCACTAACCCTTTTTGTATAATTTCACAGAATTAGTGATAATGTTCTCATCCTTCATAGTTAATTGGATACTCCCCTCCACAGAACGCACAAATGGCTGGTGTTTTCTTAAATATTTTACAGCTTATAGTACTGTGTGACTCTCTACATTTCATGCACACGTGGGGTTTATTGCAATAAGGCTTGAAATGTCCGTATAGTTGACATCTCATACACTGGAAAATATCGTTTTGTATGTTTATATTTTGTAATCTTTTTATGTTGTATGCTTTTTATTATTGTTTGCTGACTCAAATTCAACAAAAATAAAGTATAAAAGTTTCATTGTAGTTCTGCGATGTTTCTCATCTTGTGTCCTAAATTTGACAATTCAGCTGCTATATTTGCAGTTGGAGCTATGCAAATATTTGATAACCACTCTATAGGCTCGATCCTCTTTCAATTGGTAGCTATGGTGCATGGTGATTTCTTCCTTTCAGTATCTAATTAATTCTCTGTAATATTACAGTTAATCTTCACATTGTTATTAGTTAAGCTTTTCGTAATACACTGTTTGTTTTTTAGGCAGTTTCTCAGTTGCATTGACATTAGATGATCTGTTAATGTTGATGATAACATTGTATATAAATATAGACACAGATGTAGTTGTTTTATGCACAATAGTTCTACTAGATGCTTGAGTTGTCTCGTTTGTGCTTGTACTAGCCATTAATCTGAATCCATTTTGAATGTTGGTTTCATTTGTTGCCATTAATTGCCCTCGTCGAATTGTCCGACAATTTGAATTGAGAGTTAGTAACTTGATTAAATGCTAATTTAAAAGAAGATACGAAGGTTTAAGGTGCTGGTATGCAACTTTGATATTAAGTTTCCTTTACTATAAAGCCAAATTGAGCTGACTGTTGATTTTCAAATGCCAGTTGTTTTGTATTTTTAGCGATTTGCGGTTAAGACAAAAACATTTTTAAGTCGTTGTTTTGTATATTTCGCATATAGACTTATTATAACTTGAAGCGGTCTAAGTACAGCACAACCACACTAGTTCTCTGTTTATAGGGTTCTATAACAAAAAAAATCTGGTGTGAACATCACACGACTTTCCTTATCCTATTATTATATATTATACCGAGTCCATCGTCTCGGCCCTGCGCTGCTCTCGTCCCGGAACTTGTTATTTTAAAAAGGGCGAGGCGCGATTCCAACACACGAAAGCTGATTAAAATAAACAGTACAAGACAATAATTGACTGGTACTTAAAATTTTGCTACGTCATTACTTCCCCATTATCGCCTGCGTGCTCCCTATTGGTCGCCAAACGCCCCCCGTCCTCTCCGAGCGCGCTGTGATTGGTCCGTTTAATTAATTTTTAATCGGCTATAACTTATTTATTTGACCTCGGATCAAAAAATTTCTTTGTAATTTTTTGTTCGTCTCGACCAAACGACTCGGCCGATTTTTACCAAAAGCTCTTACGGTTTTCGAGATATCCTGTTTACTGACAGACCGACAGACAGACACACACACACGCACGCACACGAATCAATGGCCCAAATCAACTTTTTTGGTGTCCTGAGGCTATATTTCGTCCAGAAATGTGAAAAACTGGGTAGGTCAAATTTCCGTCGATTACATTACTTTCCTTATTATAGGATAAGGAAAGTAATATATTGTATGCAAGTAATATGCTTTCCAACTAAAATTAATTATAATTCGGACATTCTAAATTTTCAATTCTATTTTATAATAGCATACCAGTATTGTCTCAAATATGTTCCTAGCTGAAAATAATAAAATTTGATATTAATAATAAGGAAAAATAATTTAATTTGTTTCTTTACAATTATAGAGCAATTGAACAAAAAACATATTTCTTAAATTGAATGAAAACATTTCCAATGATATTTGGGCAGAGATTAATTTTCAGATAAGTAAAATTTCGATATGAAGTGCTGCGTAAGCAAATAAAATTTTCAATATTTAAAATCGAGAAATTTATGACCTCACCGACTTTTTTGTTCCCTTAATTTGAATATCTGAATCTGAATATATATAAACTATAAATAATCATTCGACAAAAAATAGAATTTAAGTAATTTATTAATAATCGTTACGTTGTGTATTGTCAAATAATTTCTGTCAATAGGCAATGTTTCGAAAATTTTATTTCTTACATTTTTATGGCTGTATTATTAGATATTAAATTTATATTTAACAAGAAAACTTATTTAAATATCGATCTAATTTGTGTTATTTTTCTTATAACGGAAGATTATATGTACAAATTAAGTACAAGTTAGCCGAATTAACTGATTTGTTTCTACATAATTAGTGCAATAAACCAAATTGGTAGAAAACTATTCAAAACGTAAAAATTTATTACATATTTATACCTTGTTTCAAAGCACAGTTGTTACAAATATTATCCATAATGTGACTTTTTATGCTAATTCTACTTCCAAGATATATGTGATTTCAAAAACACTCTTATATACGAAGTTTTGATTCTCAACTACAACTACTTAACACAAAAAACACAAAGAAGGTTGAAATCCACTTTCTGTTTTAAACAAATAAATAAATAGACATAATTTATTGGCACTTTCTATTAACACGCACCTTCAGAGCACCTATTATTATTATACTGTAAGGTGTGCTAATTCATCATTTCAAACCAGATATGTAGGTGAAACTCCTACAAATGTACACCATTTACATTTCAAAACTTTCACCTCTTCTAAAAAGTTTTTAATTGCATCTGAATTAAAATTTGCTTTTATTAAAGAAGTCCATTTACAAAAATATTAAAATCGGTCAATTCATGCTTCCCCAACGAATACATTCTCCGTTCTTGCTGTTCAAAGTTTGTTTTTATTTAGTGCAGCTTACTTAAATTTGGCAAGTAAAATAAATTTATGATTTCTCCCATTAAAAACATATACTTCTTGAATTATTCTTATTTATTTTCTATATTTACACAAAAGTTGTAAGGGATCAGCTAATTAAAAGGAATTTGAGCGCTGCATTATTTTAAGTCATAAAAATGTGAATGAGGATTAAACGATAGTAAGCTGAAGAACATTCAAGCACTCGAAACTTCATCTAGTGAGGTAGATTTCAAGAAAAAAAAATTACCGGAAGTGAAGCGACGATAACAGTATTTTAGGGAATAAATCACTTGAACATTTAGCAATTTTTATTAAAGGCCAAGTTCAAAGGAAAAGCTCTTGCGCATAATATAGTTACAACAGTTTTCAAACTTCCACTGAAAATACATATTGATATTTCGTTTGATACACTCAATGTGTTTTAGATGATGCAATCGTTAGTACTATGATCACCTTAGTTAATAAGAAAGCTATCTGCATTTTTAAAGATTTGTAGACACTTGTTAATAGTGTTAAAATTCGTAGGTTACGGTTTTTTAATTTAAAGTCAAAAATTACAGAGACTTTCCAAAGATAATAAGATAAGCTGGCACTATGTGGAAACGTCTTAACACAAACTTGTTAAAATGTTACTTTCCTAGCAGTAACATCACCATCAACGAGCAATTCGTCCTTTATAGATATCTAGTACTTTTTCGAAAAATAAAACGTGTTATCAAGTTGGATGATTTGGTGGAATTATCCATCTATTATGTTGTATATAAAAAAGTTTTAAGAGTTTACAAAACCCGGTGCAAATTGCAGTAGTAATTTCTTTCAGAACCAGTTGTTTAAAGACTTAATTTGTCTAGAAAAAGCTACAAATCACCAATTTCCTTTTCTAATAGTCGAAAAGATATTAATATATATATATATATATATATATATATATATATATATATATATTATCAAGACCTTTCCTACCATACAGTGTAAAGGTATGTATTTACAAAATAAAACTAAACTAATTCTTGACATAATATTTAAAACTAAAATTATTCTTGATTTCTACTCGTATGTACTAATCTGGTCCACTCCTTTTTGTTCTGTGCCATTACCTTCGCTTCTTGCCATGTTATTCCTTTCTGAAGAAGTTTTTCTTCTATTGTTCTTGTCCATGTTTTCGTGGTCTTCCTCTTGTTCTACTAGTACCTACTTTCGATTCCCATATTTTCTTAACCTGTCTATCTTTGTCCATTCTAAGTAGATGTCCTAACCATTGTAGCTGTCGTGTTTCTATTTTTTTCCAGTGGTTCTACTTTAAGTTCTTCTCGAATTATTTGATTTCGTATTTTATCTCTTCTGGTTATTCCTAGTACTTTCCTCAGATATTTCATTTCCATACTTTGTAGTTTACTTTCCTGTCTCTTCGTTGTTACCCACGATTCCCCAAATGTCAATGTCGGTAGATAAATTGTTTTATATATGGTGAGTTTTGTTTTCCTAGAAATCTCTTTGTTGTTCAAGAATGTCTTTCCTAGTGCGTAGTACAACTTGGAAGTGTTTTCTATTCGTTTGTTTAGTTCAGCTTCGTGTCCTCCTTTGCTGTCTATAGTAACTCCTAAATATGTGAAACTTTTGACTTGTTCTAATTTACTGTTGTTGATTTTATGTTTGTCTGTTCTTCTTGTTTACCAATTGCCATGACCTTAGTTTTGCCTATGTTAATTTTCATGTTGTAGTCCTCTAACGTTTCTTTCCATATTTCCAGATTGTATTGTAGGTCCCTCTCCTTTGGTGCGAATATCACAACGTCATCAGCAAACGCACATTCCGAGATGTTTATTCGTTGCATGTTTCTGTATCCTACACATAATTTCGCTACTTTTGACCTACATGCGTTAATAATGTCGTCCATGAGTAGTATGAACAGCAGAGGGCTTAGTACACCACCTTGTCTTAGGCCATTGCTTGTTATGAACTCTTCCGATTGTATCTAGTTCTTACATAGTTCCTGCAGTTTTGGTACATGCTTTTGGTGGCATTAAGCAATTGTTTTCCTACACCCCTTCTAATTAGGCTCTTCCAGATCTTTTTTCTTGGTGCGCGGCCAAAAGCTTTTTCTAAATCAATGAAGGCTAGGTAAACTTTTCTGTCTTGTTTTAGTGTTCTTTCTATTACATCTTTTAAGCTAAATATGTGGTCTTGTATACTATGCCCCTTTCTGAATCCGCTTTGAGAGTCTATTAGTTGTCTTGCTAGGACTTTTCTTAGTTTCTGTTCTAAAATTCTTTCATAAACCTTGCATGCTATGCTCAACAGCGTTATTCCTCGGTAGTTATGACAACTAAGTCTATCTCCTTTTTTGTACAGTGGTAATATGATTCCCACTTCCCACTCTTTTGGTATTCTACCGGTTCTCCAAGCCTCTTTGCAAATGTCTAAGAATATTTGTGCTCCATATTTTCCCACAGTTTTCAGCATTTCTGCCTCTACTCCGTCGTGTCCAGGTGTTTTCCCATTCTTAACGTTTTTTATTGCTTCCATTGTTCCTTCATTGTGGGTTCTTCATCCGTTATTACTTCCATTCTTTCTGCTTTTTGTTCTCCTTCTTCATCTTCTCTTGAATTTTGTGTTACCGTTTCATCTACTGTTAGGATTTCTTGGAAGTGTTCTTTCCATATCTTTATCACTTCATTTTCTTCGGTTATGAGTTTACCTCTTTTATTCTTGACTTGGTTTAGTATTGTTTTCTTCTCTGTTCTACAATTTTTGAGAACCCTATAAAATAGCTTCTGGTTTTCTTTGCTGTTATGTTCCATTCTGTGTCCGAACTTCTCCCATGACTTTTCTTTAGCTGTCTTTATTATTTCTTTAACTTTCTTCCTTTGTTCCTTGTATTCTTGGTATGCTTCTTCAGTTTTCTTATTTAAATAATTTTTCCATTTCCGTTTCTTTGTTTTAATTTCGTTTTTAATATCTTCATTCCACCAATCTGTTTGTTTATTTTGGTTATTTATTTTGGCTACCCCACATACTGCCTTTGCCGCAGATTTCAAAATTCTTTTAAATATTTCCCATTTATTGTCTTCGTGTAGAAATCTTTCGTCCAGTTTTTCGACCTCTTTTTGTATTAGTTCTTGGTATTTTGTCTGATATTGTTCTTCCTTGAGCATGTAAGTCTTAATCTTTTCATAAACTTTTTTCTTTTGCAAGTTTTCCTTCTCTTTTGTTTGTTTTCTGTCCATGTGTCTTATTTTTCCTACTAACAGGTAGTGATCGCTGTAAATTTCGGGACCTCTTCTTACTCTAACGTCTTGAATCATATTCCTTTTGGCCTTTTCTATTAGGATGTAGTCGATTATTGATTTTTCGTCTCTACTTTTAACTTCCCTGGTGTACTGATGTATTTTCTTATGTTCGTAAAACGTATTTGTGACGATGAATTGGTTCTCTCTGCAAAAGTCGAGTATTCTTTTTCCATTATTGTTTCTTTCTTGTTCTCCAAATTTGCCTAGTGATTCTTCCGTTGACTTATTTTTTACTCCTACTCTTCCGTTAAAATCACCTACTGTGATTACTGTCCCTTTAATTTCTTCTGTGAGTGATGTTAGTTCGTTCCAAAATTGGTCTTTATTGTTTACATTATCGTCTTCGTTTGGGGCGTAGACTGCTATTATTGTTATTTTGTGTTGGTGTTCCCCTATTTCTACTGACATTAATCTTTCATTTATGCATGTCCAATTACAAATTCTTTTTGCCCATTTCTGATTGACAATGCATGCTACACCTCCTTTTGCTCTCTGATTTTCTTGGGCTCCGCTGTATATCATAATATAATTATCTTCTAATTGAATCATTCCTTGGCCTTTCTTTTTTGTCTCGGTTGCTACTATTATTTCTATCTCAATTTGTCTCAGTTCATTTACTAGCTCCTTCTCTTTCCCACTAATTCCTCTTACACTCCATGTTGCTAAATTCCATGTTTCATGCTTCTTTTCAAATTTCTTTTTAGGTTCTCTTGTTTTTGTGTCTTTTTGGTGTGTGGGTTGTTTCCTATTCAAATGCCATTTCATTGCCTGGTCGTCGTCTTTATATTTGTCGTGCAATCCAAAATCTGTAATCAGTTTTTTGAGTCGCCGTTGGTTATTTCTCTCGCTTTTCTTAACTCTTTCTTTGTCTCTTCCCATCTCCACTCTATTCCATCTATATACAGCTTTCTAAATCCTATTTTAGCGGTTTTTCCATGTGTTCTCTCCTCCTGGGCCCTTTTCCTGGTTATGCCTTGTATTTCTCTGTCTTTCTTGGATAAATCATCGTTGATAAATATCTTGGCCTCTTTATTCCCTTTTAGTTTGCTTTTGTTCATCATAACTACTTTCTTATCATTGGAATTTTCTAACTCGATTAGACAGGTTTTTTGGCCTAGTTTCTTAGCTGATTTAATTGGTACTTCTATTCCCAGTTTCTCTTTGAATACATTCAATATGCCTTCTTTCAAAACCTTAGGGTCATCGTTATCAATTTCTAAGCCTTGTATCACTAAATTATTTCTCCTTTTTTCGTTTTCTAATCTCTCAACTTTTCCTTTTATTTCTTTTAGTTCCCTTGTCATATGTTCATTTTCACGTTTGATGCTTTCGTTTTGTTCTTGTAATTTTTTGATCTCGTCTTTATATTCCTGTTGGTTCTTACGAATCTCTTTGACTTCTGTAGTGAGGTTCTGCATCATAACAAACATTTTTTGTAATGTATCGTCTTGATTTCCTTTTTTTTCTGGCGATCTCTTTGTTAATTTACTTCTACTGAATACGTCTATTTCTCCCGATGGTTTCCTTTTCTTTGTTCCATCTCCCGATGTATTAAACTCATTCTCAGAACTATCCATATTTTAGGTTTGGTTTTAGTAATTCTGAGTGCGGCTCTGTTCCGTATTTACTATTTACAATATTGTATGTACAGCTGTGCTCAGCGATAAGAGCCTTGCCCGAATCTGCTTCTCGGAGGTCAAGTCTCCTCTGATGCACGTACTTAAATATTAAACTGAGAAATTAGCAGTTTTCTCTTACTTTAATTGGCACACTTATTTTTATTATTTCCACCTTCACCGTTATGCTTTAAATAGTATTATTATTTGCTCGAAACCTCCCAAAAGGGGTAAATTGCTTCGAAGCGATTTATAAACGTCAATGTCACTTTTCACTTGTTAACTTGATCTCCCAAAGATATTAAAAGCAATTTTAAAAAAATTACGGTGGTAGTATTTTAGTACCTAAGAAAAGCCACTTTTGCGACGTATCGTTATACACAATACACCAGTATCAATCAGGAAAACAGATCAAATTTGAATATCGCTGCGTATAGCTTTACGAAAGGACATTTTTGTCCAAATGCCAAGGTGCTCAAATACCACACACACACTTGATAAAATACAAAACTAATAGAAGGCATTTAGTCTTTTTTTTTAATCTGACTGACACCTACGGTTTCGTTATTTGAAACAACTAAAGATTTGCAATACTTAATTACAAAAAATAACCGCAAAAATGGTAACGGATCATATTACACGACATAGTTTAAGCAGTCTGCGCAATAATAATTTTGTTGATTCAAACCACATTAAGTACACAATTACCATTTAATTTTTTCAGCACTTCATTGAGCACTGACTTTGTAAAGTCATACTGGATGAAATTTTAATTGTATTTATAGCTGGTTTGATAATATTGTGTTCTTCCTGATGACCTGACGCCTTGAGAGCAAGCTTTACAATTAACTGTACTTGAAGATCCAAAGTTCCTAAGAAGGCGTTAGAAATCATTAAAGTTTGAAATGTTTCTGAAGACTTTATGTTCTTAATTTACCTGAAATTTCTTAATTTATTTATTTATTATTTTTCTTTTGAAATGTCTCTACCCACTTTGGTGCAGCTTCCATATTAAAACAAATTTTACAAATATTTTTAAATGTAATTCTTTTTCTTTCTCATAAGACTCTCTTTAAACAATCAATTAAATAGAGATTGAATACTAATTTAATTCGTAGAATAAAATTCGAGATGTTTTTACCAAACTGTAGGAATTATAGTAGTAAATTATAAAAATAATTACAATTGATGTACGAAACATATTTTAATGTACGCGATACCGTGGCAGGCAAGTCAAAATAGCTAGCGACAAACTTAACTAGGCAGACATGTACTTGGCTATGGCTCGCCGCGATTCACCCTGTATGAGGCAGATGTGCCCGTCGTAACGGCTGAATCTAAGCTCTTTCTTTATTGTTGTCGTTCATAAATTGGTCGAAAGTAAGAGTCGAAACTTGACCGACTTGGAAGCAATTAATGCAAATATTTTCTATAATTTTGGCAGGTAAAAGAAAGCAAATGCTCATTTCATTTAGCACGGGATAATTGTGGTTTACTCCGGCCGACCCATAAGCCATTAAAAATGTTTTTCCGAGTATTCGCTCCGATACAAACCTTTAATTTCTAAGACAAAATTTACAAACTTCTGCAATTTTAGTGTGTTGTAGACTCACATTTCAAAATTTTAAGAGGCTCAGATTAATTAACTACATAAATAACTTTTACATTATAAGCTCTTGATGTTTTACCTGCTTTAAATAACAAATTTAGATCTACCACATGCTCTTAAAGAAAAAAAATTTTTTTTGAATTTTCGGATAGGTTGCCCTAAAGTACTTAGAAAAATACATCACACTGAAAAGGAGACTTTGTAAGTAGGCTCACCACATTGATAAAAATAAGCTCATTCATTGAGATAACCTAAATTAATCTGCATTATTTAATCTAAGGATGTACTTGTATAATATACCTAAATTTAAACGTATAAATGCTAAAGAAAACCCAAAAATAAAAGTATTACATAGCAAGCTGAACAAACTCATAATAAATTAAATATACTGAAAAAAACGAGGATATTAATCAGCATCCAATCTAAATATTGTAAATAACTAGACTAAATTTATAAAAGCGACATATGTAGTAAATATATATATCATATATATAGTAATTCCAAAAAAATCGAGTGCTCTCCGGCCATCATACAAACACCTTTGGCGGTCGTAAAGTACATTCTCCTTCTTCTAACGGGTCAGACTAGCCACTTGCCCGGGGTACGCCCAACATGGCTCATAGTACTACACGAAATGTGTAGTTAGAAACAGGCTAATAGCCTATATAAAGAGTAGAAGAAGAAGAAGAAGATAAAATTCTGGCGGGTGAATGGAGAATTAAAAAAGTGCAGCGTCCTTGGATTGGCAAAACTACCACTAGACTCGCTGATCAAAATATTGTTCATGCGAGAATCCCCGCCTCATTGTATCCGACATTTCTTAAGAACTCCCGCCGACCCATACTTTTAGGAGGCATCTACAATCTGTCGGTTGCATGCCCACCATGAGTTTCCCCCAAGAATAAAATCACGAGAGTAAAGTAACCATCTGAAAGTACAAATCAAAATTGCTTATGTTTGGCACGAATGGAACGAAGTATATAAGATGTCCCGAGGGTACCTGATACGATCCGAGGTATACCTTTCCAACGGTCAATGGTGGTAGTCAGTTGTTTTATGGAGCTTTTTTTCTGTTGGATGGGCTTTCTCGTCTGTATGCTGGGAATCATAAGCCATAATCGTACGAGGGAATTCATGTTGTCATAGGTACGCTAGATTTATGACAGAGCCTTCACATACCAGCAACATAATGATCTGAAGTATCGGAGCAAGAATGTAGATCTCATGGTTTGGCAGGGTCAAAGTCCCAATCTCGACATAATCGAGAATTTGTGAGACGGGCTGAAGAAAAGTGGGGTGGATTTGCAGTTATCAAATATAGCCAAGAAGTTCGACCAATTGGAGGCGGATCGGGAGAGTATCCAGAAGGATCCCATCGACACCATTATTGACTACATGCCTCGCAGGCACCAAGCAGTAATTAATGCGATTATGAAATACACTTTTCTTTTAAAATTAACAGACACGGGTCATACTACCGCACAGGCCAGTAAGCTATATAAAAAATAATAATAAAAAAGTAGAAGGAACTAACAGAAGACGACTTGTTATTAAAAAATATATTTGGGTACTAAAAAAATTCGCTAAACAGTCAGATGTTCATTATACAAAGACACTTCGAGAAGCTATACCTAGCAAGGAATATACATGATCATTAGGATAAACCCGCTAAGGACAGTAGTCAGTGTGAGAAGCAGAGACGCAGTGCAACGGAGTAACAAATAAACATCAAGTTTTGCTACAAATTCGAGAATACGGCCAAAAGACCCATAAAATGTTTATGTAAAATGCAAGGCAGAAGCCACGAGCAGAAAAATGTGTTTACAACTGATTCAAACGTTTTCTTTACGGGAAGTAAACAACTGAGGGTGAGTTACGTTTGGGTCGGTTGAACCTCTGACATGTTTTAGCAAATGAAATAAATGCTGGCAGGAGATCGGCGCGAAATTTAGCCCTACGTATTATAATCTGCGAAAGCGCGGGTTTTAGGGACCTACCAGCAAACCAAAAACAGGCATTCACTGACAATTTTTAGAAGCTTTAACAATGTTTTCAAAACTGTGTAACAAAGAACGATAATTGTTTCAGAAGCCAAGAAAAGCATTTTTTTTGTTTGTTCCGCTTTGTTTAATTTTTAATACCGATCACCAAACTTTTGTGACAAGATATAACGTTTTATTAAATTTATCTTTATTAAAATAAATTCTTTATTATGTAATTTACTATAAACATCTACTTTATGTTGTAGTATAGTATTTTTTTAAATAATCATATCTAATATGAGCTTTCTAGAACAGAATGAGTTAGAAGTATCATTTTACTTCACGTTTGATGGTATTGTCTAATGAGATCATCAGGGCTGCAGAACAAGAAATATATAACATTAACTAGATTCGACTTATTAACTTAAACTGTTTATTTCTAAACATAATCGCTAACTATTTGAAAAGCTGTTCGTTACTCTCTGAAATAATGCGAATTTCATCTAACTTGCTCTCAGCATGAAAATGTCTCTTGAACTTCGGACGTAAGGCTCCACAACCAATAATCAGAAGCTGTAAAACTAAGAGAAGGAGTTGACTGTTTTGTCATTTTGTTTCTTTTAGTCTATTTAGCAATTTGCGATTCAAAATTCTTATCGACAAAATATTGTAATGAGTTCTGTTAGCGTAATCAATTGAGAAAGAAATGCATACCAGTTTAGTGGGCATGTATAATCTCACTGCTTGTAAACATAATTGTCATCATACAATTGCACTGAACGTGTAGCTAACTCACGACGTAGATATTTTTATTTATAATACCTTAGACGTAAGCATATTTTTATATCTTATTCCGGAAAATTAGTAATAAATCATTTATAATATAATAGCAAGAGTTTATATTTTTGCAAGTAAATGCAAATCAGAGCACACCATCTATTTTGTTATCTATATTTCAACCGGCTGTTTGTATTTTTATATTGTAATATTGATAATAAAGAACAAAGTAAATTGTTACCAGTTTTGGAAAAATTCTAGTCTAAAATAAAGATCCATTACTGTAAATACTTCTCTCTAAGATTCGTTAACTTCATTTAAACGCGCTTTTAAAAATCGAAAAATATATTGCAAATAAGTATACGAGTCTCCAACATTTAATTGAAATCATCCGCAAATTCTTCCGTCATACAAAAATAAGCCCTAAGGAATAAAGTTCTGTAGAAACATTGAACAAAAGTTTTTAGCAAAAATGTTCCTCATATATTTTTTATCAAGTTCTGTTAAGGCAAGTTTAGAAAGTTTTGGGAACTAACCAATTCACTCCCTTTCCTCCATTTTTAGCGACCTTAGGAGCGTCTTCATCAAAAAGAATTTTGTAAAAATAAACAAAACCAAGAAATTTTAATGATGTGCTGTGTTATAAAATCAGCATGACTCCTTTTATTTTTCTTGTTACAATAAAAAATAATTGACTCAGTAAATATTTTAAAAAGATTTATCAATACTACCTATTTTTATACGAATATTTATATTTCAAATTTTCACTTTAATACAATTCTTTTTTCATTGACAAATTAATTATATCTTATAATGCTTGAAAAATGATCCTAAAATTTCGCTAAGTTTTGATAAAACATTTTTATATTTTTTCATAATTTCGCTTACAGTACACAGATATTAAATAAATGTGTAGGCAAACATGCAATTACACCTTTTTATTATTACAAACATTTTATAATCCGATAACACTATCACTTCTTCTTCTTCCAGTTCCGTCTCCTATCGGAGGTTGGAAATGATCACTGCAATTTTCACCTTGCTGACCGCAACTCTGAACTCCCCTGAACTACAACTATACCACTCCCTTAGATTTCGTAGCCAGGAAGTTCTTCTCCGCCCTACACTTCTTTTTCCTTTGATTTTTCCCTGGACTATAAGCCTCTGTAATAAGTATTTTTCTCCCCTAATTATATGGCCCAGATATTCTAATTTTCTCTTCTTTATAGTTTTTATTATTTCACACTATTTCCCTGTTTTTAGCAATACATTTTTATTTGTTACTCTCTCCGTCCATGATATTTTCCACATTCTCCTATAACACCACATTTCAAAAGCTTCAATGTTTTTAATGTTTTTCTGTTTTAGTGTCCATGCTTCCACACCGTACAATAACGTGGAGAAAACATAACAGCGTAACATACGCATTCTCAGATTTAAATTAATGTCTCGGCAACATAGGAACTTTTTCATTTCAATAAACGCTTGTCTGGCTATTTCTACTCTTGCTTTAATTTCTCTAGTTTGTTCGTTTGTTTCGGTGAGCCAAGCCTTCAGATATTTGTATGAATCTTTCAATTTGTGTATTAGAAATTGTCAAATTAGCGTAAACGTTGGTCTTCTTTGATACTATCATTTACTTCGTCTTTTTAAGATTTAGTTTCAGAACGTAATCATTACTATAGGTATTTAGGTTTTCAAGTAAGTGCTGTAAGTCTGTTAAATTATCTGCCACTAGAAGTGTATCGTCAGCGTAACGCAGATTATTAATAGTTTCTCCATTAATGGTTATTCTAGCATTTTGTTCCAATAAAGCTTTTTGACATATGGCTTCGCTATATACATTAAATAAGAGCGGAGAGAGAACACAACGCTGGCGAACACCTCGACAGATCTTAATTTCTTCGGTTAGTTCATTCTCAACCTTGACTTTTGCTGTTTGGTTCCAGTACAATTTAGATATTATGTTAATGTCTCGACTATCAATATTTTTACCTTTGAGAATTTCATATAGCTTTTCATGTCAGACTTTATCAAAAGCTTTTTCAAAGTCTATAAAACACACATAAAGATCTTAATTTATATCCAGACACCTTTGCATCAATACACTTACACCAAACAGAGCTTCCCTTGTTCTCAGTCCGTTCCTAAATCCCAGTTGTGTGGCACTTATGTCTTCCTCAAGTTTTTTAAATATCATTTTATGAGTGATTTTAAGAAACACTTTTAAGGTGTGGCTCATTAGTGCTATAGTCCTATGTTCAGAGCACTCTTTTGCGTTGTTCTTTTTCGGGAGTGTTACAAAAGTTGATAAAAGCCACTTGTTTGGTATGATACATGTTCTATAAATTGTGTTCAAGAGATTTACCATTATGTCATTATCTATAAGTTTTAATAGTTCGACTCCAATCTCATCTGGCTCTACCGACTTCCCTGTTTTAGTGCTTTTAGTAGCATATTCTACTTCGCTTTTTAAAATTTCCGGTCCTGCTTCCTCCGTTATAGTTTAAATTTCTGATCTTTCATCTTTAAACAGTTCTTCTACGTACTCCGTCCATCTCTTTAGCTTTTCATTTATGTCAGTAACTATTTTACTATTTTTGTCTTTTAATGCGGAAGCTTATTTTGACCTTTTAATACCTGTTATTTATTTTATTTTTTATGCATATTTAAGCTGTCATATTTTCTTTCATATTCTTCTATTTCTCTGCAGTTTTCCGTCAACCATTTCTCCTTGGCGTCTTTGATACTACTTTTAATCTTTTGATTTAGTTCTTTGTATTTTATTTCATTTCTATTTTTATATCCTCGTCTTTCTTCCATCAGGTTGAGAATTTCGTCAGTCATCCAGCCTTTTTTCTTATTACACTTTGGAGATAAGGTGTCTTCTGCAGCTTTTAATAATGCTGTTTCTATGTTCCGCCATTTGTCATGAACGCTTTCAGTGTTATTATTTTCCTCTTTGGTGTTCCTGAGATTGCAGTTGACTTTTTCTTGCGTATTTTTTAATATATTGATTTTACGTCCATTGTTTGTCTGTCTCCTTTGTGTTTTAATTTCTTTAATCTTATGTGCTACTACGGAATTGTGATCCGACCCTGTATCCGTTTCGGGGTATGTTTTCGTTGATGTAATAGAATTTTTAAATCTACTTCTGATTATTTTATAGTCTATTTGATTCCTGACTATATTTTGATTGTTATCCATGGGCGATCTCCATGTGTACAACATACGGTTTGACAATTTGAACATCGTATTCATTACTACTAATTCTTCGTCCTGACAAAATTCTATTAATCGTTCCCCTCGCTCATTTCGCTGGCCCAATCCATATTCGCCGGTACATCCTTTAGTTATGAGTTTACCAACTTTAGCATTGAAGTCACCCATAATTATGGTGACCTCTTCTTTTTTGGTAGATTTAAAAATGTTTTGTAGTTGTTCATAAAACTCTTCAATTGCTTCATCTTGTTTGTCCGCTGTCGCTGCATACACTTGAACGATATTAATTTTTCCTTTATTCTATTCAATCTGTATCCCTATAATTCGGTCGGAAGATGGGGTAAAACTTACTACTGATTTGTTAACTTCTTTTTCTACTATAATACCAACACCATATCTATCACTGATATCTCTGATCACAAAATTGTCGAGTCTAATGCAGAAAGGTTGATTTAAATTACAAAAACGGTTACATAGTTGTTTTATAATCTCATAGAACACAATAAAAACTTTTTGTGAAAGAATCACCATTGTCTACTTACACCTATCGGTTGTCTGATGTAGTACTCTAAGTATTCGCCATTATTTATTCAATTATAATGAGATGCTCTTTTTATGTCGTCTCTCCACTTAAATGAAGGTCTTCCTAAGTTTTCCCCTTTTTTGATTTCATTTAGTATCTTCTTTTCTTGCAATGTGTCCAACACATGGCCATTTTAGTTTAAGTACTTCTTCAAATACATCTTCCACTTTTATCTTTTGTTTTATTCGTATGTTTGTTATTTTATCTTTCTGGGTTATTCTCAGTATTTTTTGCTTTATTGATCTTTGTATTACTCTTTATTCTTGTATGTTCTTTGATATACAGGAATTATAATTTGGCTGAATAATTTAGTTTTTAATTTTGTTTTGAAAAATGTTTTTCAAATGTAATCCAGTTTTATCCTTGTAGCTGTTTCTTTTGTTTGACTATTTTCTGCTAATGTAATAAGTTGTCCAAGATAAATATACATGTCAGCTGTTTCTATAGTTTTGTCTGTATATCGATTCCTTGTTCCGGTAAGTTATTTATTGTTTATCTTGGTCTTCCTCTTGTTTTTATGTAAACCGATTTCTTTTGGTTTTTCAGTTACATCGGTTAAGAATTCTTATAAATCCTGTAAGTTGTCAGATATTAGTAGGATGTCATCTAGATATTATAAAAAGTAAAACCTCCTGCGGTCAATACTTAATTCCTTTGACTATCACTTATAGTTTTTAAATACATCTTGTAGACATATATATTATGTAAATAAATTAGAAGAAATTGCGTCACTTAGTCTTACCACTCTATTTTTTATAGCTTGTATATTGTTTTATAATTTTATTACACATGTGACATTTACAATGTTACTGTTTAAGAAAAGTGATAAAAGCATATTAGAAAATCATACACCGATCAGCTTGTTATCACAAATATACGAACAGGATAATTATCAATCACCAGAGCAGACAAGTTTTTCTAGTAGTTACAGTACTCAAGGTCACTTGCAATTAGTACAAAGTCTAACAGAAAAATCTAGAGAATATTGCTTGCCTGTGTGCCTTGCCTTCATAGATTATGAAAATGCGTTCGACTCAGCAGAACATAGGGCTATAATAAAATTTTTACAAAATAACAGAGTTTCATTAAATAATACTGACAATCTATTTAGATACTTATGTACATGTACCGACCTGGATTAGTTAGGTGTTAATGCAATTTTCACAATCGAATGAAAGGGTACTGCGTCAAAAATGACTGCAGTGTGCCAGCTACAATTTTTTATCATATTTTAGCGTTGGTGCAAAATAAAAGTAAGTACTTTATGATATATTGTCTTTAATTTTTTTTTCAAGAATGCGTAGTTACATTTTTATTTAATTAGATTGCGTATCATTTACTTTCTCGGACTATGCGTCTCAAGGTGCTAGAGGACAATAGTGAAAATGATCCTGACGACAGTCTCTCTGATAGAGACCCTAAGATCGATTCAGTCTATTATAAGAAAATTCTGAATTCCAGAAATCGTCCGAGTAATGTGAAATGGATGTTGATTTAGATAATGCAACGTTAGAGCATGTTCCTTTGGAGTCATGCGCTCGTACCCGGCCTGTAAAAATGTATTTTTTGGGCTACAAGAGTTCTGAAGCGTCATACACCACGACTCATAGCGTTGTTTGCCTTGTATATCGCTATATTTCTCGGCAACTCTGTTACTTGTTGCTTTAGTACAACCTTAGAATTTGTAATTTCTTTGAAAATGTTTTTATATATCGAAAAAGTGATACAAGCCTCAATTTAATTGCTGGACCATCAAATAAGACAGCGAATATTTACACGATTATTATCACCGTATCAAATTCAACGAAAATAAAGCTGGCATTGAGGCTTCATATTACGTTCTTCTTTGGAAATCATCTGATGTCGACGATAACAGATCAAGGGTCAAAATAAATGACATAACGTTGTACAGATGTCTGTTTATAAGGGACAGATTCTCATTTTTAGTATATTGCCTACATTTTGGTAAGACAAGTACAAGAGATAAAAACAATAAATTTGCACTTATATGTAAATATGGGATACTTTCATTAGGAACTGTCGAAGTTACTATTATAGATGAGCAACTACTATGTTTTTGATTGATTAATACGAATTATGCATGTACAACAAAACTAGTATTATTAAGCAATAGAGAATCATCCTTTTCGCGGTCTACAGCCCCCCTCTCCCCAAACACACTATTAAAAGTGAATCAGTTTCAATCCTTTTTCATCGGGCCTAGAGTTATAGCAAGAGGAGATTAAAATTCAAAAGATCAAGTGTGAAGATTTCGAATCACTCTAACGTGTGGTAGAGAATTACTTAAAGCAATGATAAGTAGTAACTTCCTGCATTTGTCAACTGGGGAACCAACATACTGAACATCAGACCCGCTAAAAATCTCTAACTTGTTAGATTTCTGTGTGATAAATATAATAGCAATAAATTATTTAAAAACAGAATTGCACTTGTCACATACTGTACTCAAGTAATAAAACTCTCCAAGACTCCTAAAATATACAGCAAAAAAGACAAATTGGAGCTACTTCAGAGAACTGGTGGATGAGAGATTAAATTCGAACATTTAGCTGAAAACAGCAAAAGATATACATGAAGCCATAGAATATTTCAACTCTGTTATACAACAATCAGCATGAAACTTCACACCTGACTATCCAGATTTAGAGAATATATATTTTATCCCAATAATTGTTAAGCAAAAATAACAGAAAAGAGAAGACTCCAAGAATCTGAAAAAATACCAAGTTTCCTAGAGACAAAACTGCACTAAACACAGAAACGCGTGAACTAAAAAGATTGCTGTATGAATTAAAGAATCACGGAGTTCAAGATTACTCGACAAAGCTAACACCTACCGAGAATACAAACAACTTCCTGTGAAAAGCTACGAAAACGCTTAAAAGATGTCAACTGAATTTTCAACCTGTACGGACTCCCAATGTCTCCTAGACACGAAGCCCTGAAGAGAAAGTGAATGCTTTTGCCGACCACTTTCGAGCAGTTTTTTAGGCTTACGACTCAACCTCCTCAGCTGAAGTAGAACAACTAATCCAACAAGCAGCTGAAACACACTGAAACTGACGAAAAACTAAAACGTGTTAAAATTTCAGGTATAAAAGCAATAATTAAGAACTTAAATCCAAACAAGTCTCCTAGTTACGACTTGATAACGACCAAAACCCTAAAGAACTATCCGAAAAGGGCATCAAAGCCTTACAATATTTGATTGACGCCCTTTTCATCTACAAATTTTCCCGAAACAATAAAAAGTTGCTAAAATACTAATTATTTTAAAACCTGACAAAGACCCGACAGTAGTTACATATAGACATATAGTCCAATCATACTGTTGAAAGTGTTCGAAAACTTATCTTGTCCAAATTGAAACCAATCCTTAAAGAACTCAAACTTTTTTCAAAACATCAATTTGGTTTTTGTGAAGGTCACTATCGAACAGATGCACAAAGTAGTGATTAAAATAAACCGTGACTTACATTTAAAAATATATTGTTCTGCAGCATTTCTAGAGATTATCCAGGCATTTGATAAAAGTCTGGCTAAATGACCTGCTGTTTAAAATCAAAAGCTTTTTACCACTGGGTTATTTTAATACAATCAAGTCGTATCTATACAACAGGTATTTCCAAGTAAAATTCCAAAACAAATTATCATCTTTGTATCCTAGCCACTAGGCTGTTCCACAAGAAAGCGTACTGGGTCCCACACTTTATCTCTTTTATACGGCAGGTATTTTAACTACCAAACAGACCATGGTTGCCACATATGAGAACGATACATCAGTGTTAACGTAGATAAAATCCAAACATGGTTAAACACTGCGAATAAAGGACAACGAAGTTAAATCAATAAACAACTTCCCCAAGTAGACAATGTCAAATAGTTGAGCATCCATCTTGACTGAAGATTAACTTGGCAAACACACCTTTACAAGAAGCGAATGCAATTAGGTCTAAGATACAGGAAAATATATTGGCTCTTAGGACGAACCTCCAAACGCTCAATCGAAAACAAGTCGCTGCTGTAGGGAACCGTTCTTAAGCCCATATGAACTTACTGAATTTAATTGTAGAGATCAGCCAGCAAATCTAATTTGGAGATACTACAACGATTTCAGAACAAGGTTATTCGGATCATCGTCATTGCACTTAGATACGTTCCAAACTAGGTGATATAACAAGACATCCCTGTGCCCTCAGTGAAACTAATAGTATCTCATAGTGTTAAATATTGTGACAAATTTAATACTCATACTAACACGCTTACAGTAAATCTCTGGACCGACCACACGCTAAAAGACTTAAACCGCAAGATCCACTTGATCTGCCAAATCGGTTTAACTAAATTCTTTAATTTTTAGGCTAGTTTTGAGTTATAGTTTAACACTCAAGTTAAACTAATTAATAGTGAGAGGACGACACCTCCATACAAAGGAGGAGAATACCTCTAAAAACGGAAGGGCATCAGGCGCAACCCACTGTATAAATGCCTTTCCCCAGGAAAGGGCAACCTCACTTTGGCCCATCTTGTAGAAATAATATGAAAATACCAAATATAAAATAAATAAAAACATAACAAGAGAAAGTGATGACGGTGATACATTCTCCAAACTAAGAGCCAAAGCGACGAAAACTATCTTGGAGCTAATACCGTTAATTGCCAAAGACATAAATATTAAAACCAAGATAAAAAGTACTGTAAAAGACTTAAATCAAAAGATGACTTGTCTAAACAGATACATCGCGGTACTTGAAGAGGAATACAGAGAAAATAAGACTATATACATCCCAAAGGAAATAAGGATAAATGCAGTGCAAGCGGAAGAAAAGGACATAATGAAGGCAATAGACGAGAGAATAAAAACACACGAACAAAACATAAAGAAATGCCTGGAAGAACATCAGGGATATGAGAGATTGAAAACGATGATGGATGAAAGATGGACTGACGAAACTTTCGAAAGCTCTTTTATAAGACCGGTAATATAAAAACTATTAGCCTAGAAGAAACAGATAAAGCTAAGGTAGGAGAATACACAGAAAGCAACAAAATTGAAGAAAATGAGGGATAAGTAGAATACATCTTGAGTACACCAAAACCATAAACAAAAAGTAAAACTAAACAGAAAAATTAAGCATCCTATATGCGATCCAATATGAGGTAGATAAATATGGAATAAATGACATGTAGGAAATATTTAAGCATATGCAAGAACTATAGGCAATAATGAAAGATGTGGAAGCTTTCCACAGTAACAAACATCTGTGACTCCAGAGGGCATTCAACCAGAATATACAAAAGATAGTCACATACGTATTTTATAACACCATACTAAAGGCCAACATAATGACTAAGTGAACCCAAACACCTAAAACCAAAGAGTAGAAGGCGAAAAAGCAAAATTCAGACGAACTCATCATAAACCGAGGGGAAAAGATATACGCGGAACTACTGAGGACTATAAAAGACAACATTGACAGAGAAGGCATAGGCGTTAAAGTTAGGAAAATCAAGAAAACAAGAACGGGCGACGTGTTAGAAATATAAATATAAGGGAGACAGGAACAAAAACAACGCCTTTAAAGATGAGATAATAACAAAAGTTGGGACAAACGTGGAGATGGAAAACACAGAAAGAACACTCTACATATACGACATAGGTGTTGCCATGGCTAAAGAAGTGAAAAGCACACTAAGCGAAGCAGTAGGGGAAATAAGGGGGGAGATAAAGGTGGGAAGTATGAAAGAAAACCGGACCGGCAAGCAAACGGCGATTGTAACAGCGCGCAGAACACACGCAACAGACCTGATGACGAAAGAAAAAGTTAAAATAGGATAAATATACTGCAAAATAAAAAGAAGGTGATACCAACCAGATGCTACAGATTATTAAAATATGGAAATAAGTCAAGGGACTGCAGAAGCGCGGACAGATTCAAAGACTGTCTAAACTGTGGAAAGACTGCCAAGAAAAGAGCTGCTGCATAGCTTGCCACAAAAAAAACATACAGAGGACAGCACGAAATGTCTAAAATAGAGATAAATAATCAGGGAAGAGGCAAGTCGCCGAAAACCAAGGAGAGGAAGCAACCCCCCGAAAACAGAAGGAAACAACAACAGAAAAATAAAAATAATCAGATAAATGTAGGAAGGGAAAGAGCAGCCCATTATGTGGCACAGACCATAAAGATGGGGAAGAGACATAGTGTGCATATGCAAGAGCCAAACAAGGCAAGAGCGAGAAATCAGAGTCTAATACAAGGTTCAAAAACAGACATGGCTATGCACTGCCGAAACAAAAACGCGGATATAACTGGGCACATTCATAGACAACATAAAAAACGCATTGTACATCATACGAAAATGGATGAAAGACAACGGTCTTAAAATAGCACCAAACAAGACCAAAGCGATTATTTTGAAAGACCCCATGAAAAGAAACGACATAATCTTTAAGATCGGAAAACATCAAATTATGCTAGGAAATACAGTAAATTATCTTGGAGTATGGATTGACAAGTTAATATTCGAAGAACATGTAAGAAAGACCATCAGCAAAGCAGAAAAACCGGTGAAGACACTGACAAAATTAATATAGAACATTGGGGGAATAAGCAGCCATAAACGCGAAATACTGCACAGTGTTATGCAGTCTACACTAACTTATAGGGCGCCAATATGGTACGGCGTATTACAGATAGACAAATATCGAAAAATGTTAATGAGAGTACAAAGACAGATGACCATAAGGGTATCAAGTATAGAACAACTCCCATGGAGGGGCTATATGTAATAAACGCAGTAATACCCGCTTGACCCGACTTGATAATAGAGGAAAGGGCGAGAATATACAATAATAGAAGAAGAGAGAGGAGGAAAGGAAGATTACCATCCCCAAATGGCAAACCAGATAGAATAAGCTGTAAAGGGTAGATAAATGGTTAAGAAGACTGTTGTCGCCAGTGGAACCGTGGATAAAGTGCAAGAATAGGAAGGCAAAATATTTCTTGACACAGTTCTTAACGCGGCACCGAATAGAAAAGGCAAAAAATGAAAACTGCATATATTGTGAAGAAAGACATGACCCATAGCATACGGTATTTTACTGTAACAGATGGCACCGAGAACGAATGAGTCTGGAACTAAGAACCGGAAAACCGATAAACATAGAGAACATAATAAACGTCATGGTGGAAAGCGCGAAAAATGGGGAAAAAGAGGAAAAACAAAGAACAAACCAAGGAATGTAAACAAGAAATGCCAGTTTCACTTGAAGATAGTGCCGGGTGGAATATGCGTGGCGAAAACAGGGAGTTTTAGCAGGTAAGAATCCGGCACACCTATTAAAAAAAGATAATGTTGGATATCTTGTTCTTCTTCAAATAGATGTCATATATCTGTAGTTGTTTAATCTTTTTGTCGACCTTCAAAGGAAATATTCTATTGAAGGCTGTAGGTAGTTTTCTACCGCGTTTTTTTTTCTGTGGGTTCTTTGTTATGAAATAAAAACACACATTTTCTAATCGCATACACTCCTGTCTGTGTTTGTGGTATAACATTTTTTTTGTGTTTTCTTAAGTGTTTTCAAACTCCGTTGAGTTTCGGCATATACATATTTACTATTAACTCGTGTCCGATCTTAAATTTTAGATCTCCGTTATTTACTCTGTTAATGTATATACATGCGTACAGTCCGTAGGAGATGAAAGTGACCATAGTCATTTGGTAAAGAGGCGCCGCAGCGCCATCTCTGTTAATTCTTCCCGCAGTATATATCTTGCCGGCACATCGTGTTGCTGATTAGAGATGAGCGATCCGCTCATGAGTTATTCAAAAGAACCAGCTCTTGCAGAGAATGAGTGAGTTATGACTCACAAAATAAGACCAGTAACTCTTCGATCTCTCACTCGATTCTCGCTATTTCACTGTCGTGCGGTCTGTGCATGTGCGAGCAGCTCTTGGTTCTCCCGTCTCGATCTGACTCACTAATCTGATTTACTCCCAAAACTTGATCTCGACTTGTTTCTGATTCCGATAATTCCTCAGTTTTTTGCGACTTTGCTTATTCTATCTATCAGTCTTCGCCTTTATACAGCTTGGTATGTAATATTTATCAATAACACCTATAATATAATATTTAAACGATTTACGTTATTTATAATATTTTGTTCTTATTTTAGAACAAAATGTCGGTGAGAGCTAGTAGGTTGTCGAGTGATATTTGGTACCATTTTACCAAAAGAAGGAAAAGAGAAATGCCGCTATTGTCAGGGAAAAATAAAATTTAAATAAAACGTTGTTGAATTAAACAGTTCATTACAATTGGTTTTATAATAGTAGCAGTAATAGTCTAATTGATATAGCCAGTAGGCATAAATGTAGCATAAAAATGAGTTATAAAAAAGAGCTAGCTCTTACAGAACACGGGATCAGTTGTTAAGATTCTTGCTAGTACCTTCAAGCAGACCGAACGTGCGTGTCGAGCTATACCTGAGTTATCACAACGGCGGAGCCGCAGCCGTAGCTTGCTTAAGATCAGGCAAATTTATATATTTATTAATTTAATTTCGAAAACTCGTGTACATTTTTAAACGTTTTCATAATATTTAAAAGTGCGCATTATTAAGAATCCTATTACACTGCATGCGAACGATAAATACTCGGGATCGGAAACATGTTCCCTTTCACGAGTAACGCAGGACCTGGGACCCCACAATTTAACACACAAGCCAATAATGGATTCGGACAAAATGGTAATTACTATAATCAGCCTATTGTGCAGTCATGAAACATACCAGGACAATCGTTTGTAAAAGCACAAATGCCAATAGTGTACCCCAACTGATCCTCAGCGAATCAACCACCTTTACTAGGATTCAACCAACAGCCAAGTCAAACAGCACCTTCATTCACATCAACTTTATCAAGACTTAATAAACAGAAACCATCACCTAAGACCAACCAGGCCCAGTCCTTTGTCACAAAATATTACAACTAATACTCCACTACATCCAACAACCTCAGCCCCTACTTATTCCAAAATGACCTCAGTACAACCTAACACCCTATCTAACAACACCGAAACAGGCCTAACTAGCAAATTTACTATATTCCTTAATTATTTTAAGAATATGTTCAATCAATACACCAGAACAGTATGATTCTAATCATGCTGACAGCAGTTATCAATAAATTAACTCAATAATGGACCCTGCACTTAGAATTGCAGAATGGAACGCAAATGGCTTATCAAACCATATTCAGGAACTTACGATATTTCTTAACATAAATAAAATTGATATCCTCCTAATCGCTGAAAGTTATTCAACACAAAGGACAACTCTTAAAATACCATACTATTCCATTTACTATGCTAACCATCCTGATGATGCGGCTCACACAGGGTCTGCAATCATAATCAGATCTTCAATAAAACATCACGTACTCCAACCATACATAACACACAAAATTCAAAATGTCATCATAAAAGTAGATACTTTCTCCCGACCTATTACAATTGCTTCAATATATTGTCCACCACGTTATTCTATAACATGCGATGTATACCTCGAGTTCTTCCAACGACTCGGCTCACACTTTTTAGTTGCCGGAGACTGAAATGCTAAAAATACAGCCTGGGGATCTAGGCTGATTACTCCTAAAGGCAGAACATTATTGAGAGTTTTAGTACTAAATAATTTCAATTATTTGTCGACTGGAGAGCCAACTTATTGGCCGACCGATCGAAATAAAATCCCCGACCTGTTAGACTTTGCCATAACTAAGGGAATCTCAAACCTACATAGTGATATTGAATCCAATTTAGATCTGTACTCTGACCACAGTCCTGTAATAATAACTCTAAGCACCAGTATTATATGGAAAAAGCCACGACAGAGACTGTCTTCCAAAAAGACTGATTGGAACCTATTCCGTCAACATATCAACGATAATATATCACTAAATATCCTCTTAAAAGATAAGGAGGAGATACATGAAGCTGTGCAGTACCTAACTACGTTAATACAAAGCGCTTCCTGGACCTCTACTACAGAACCCCATGGTCTCACCCGCAACAATCAGAACATTCCGCTTCATATTAGAGAATTGGTCATCGCAAAGCGCCGAGCTCGGCGCAGGTGGCAGACTACCAGGAATCCACTTGACAAAACTTATTTAAATAGAATAACGCACAATCTCCACAATGCTATCCAAGAAGCAAAAAAATGAATCCTTCGAACACTACATCGTCAATCTATCTACTGATGATCACTCCCTGTGGAACGCGACAAGGAAATTCAAAAGACCCACAGTATCTATTCCACCTCTACGAAAAACTGATGGGAGCTGGGCGCGGACAAATATTGAAAAATCCAACAGATTCGCAGAACACCTTGCTAGTGTATTTTCTGCTCCTGATATCCTCAACGATGATGAAGATGATGTCGAAATACAAACATTCTTAAACGCCCCTTGTCAGATGTCTCTTCCACCCAAGCCTATTTCACATGCAGAAGTCAAAAAACAAATAAGTCTCTTAAATCCTCATAAAGCTCTTGGATATGATCTCATTACAGGTGAAGTACTGAAAAACTGCCCTAGAAAAGCTATTGTATTACTCACAACCATATATAACAGCATACTACGCCTGTGATACTATCCGATACTATGGAAGTATGCAATAATAATCATGATACTGAAGCCAGGAAAACCTCCCACTGATGCCACTTCCTATAGGCCAATAAGCCTCCTTCCTGTAATGTCCAAAATTTTCGAAAAACTTATCCTCACCAGAATTGCAAACGTAACACATATAGATGCCTTAATCCCTAACCACCAAAGAAAGCTTAGAAGCAAAACAAATGTGTACATCAGCATTTTTAGACGTAAAACAGGCGTTTGACAGGGTGTGGCATGCAGGCTTACTTTTCAAACATAAACAACACTTACCAAATCAATTGTTCCTCATCCTTAAGTCATACATGTCCAACGGTTACTTCCAAGTTAAATTCAAAGACTCCTTATCTGACTACCAGACTATTAACTCTGGTGTACACCAAGGAAGTGTTCTGGGACCTTTCTTGTACTTACTGTTTACTGCTGATATACCAGCCAGCGAGGATACACTACTAGCAACGTTCGCTGATGATACAGCCATCCATTCTACAGATCTCGATCCGATACGAGCTTCTGCAAAATGGCAAGCTTATCTTGATCAAACCATCAAACCTGGCAATCATACAAAGGTTTCAGTCTAAATTTCTCAGAATCCTGGCAGATGCTCCTTGGTATGTCAGTAATCTCACACTTCATACCGATTTGAAAATTCTAACTTTCAAAGAAGAGATCGAGCGCAGTGTTATTAAATACCAAAATCAAATAATCAACCACGACAACGCTCTGGTAGAGCAGTTATATGAAAGCGGTCCAAACACAAGAAGACTCTACAGAACTAGACCTCAAGATTTAATATAACGAAGAAGAAATCATCCAAAGGAATAGCATTAGTGAATGCTTTCCTTATACACTTTGTATTATTATCTTGATCAACTACAAATTTGGCTTACGTACTGGAAAATTAATCTAAACGTTGATAAGTCGTGTCAAGTCACGTTCACAACAGGAAGAGCCGAATGTCCTCCTCTTACCTTCAATAACACTCCCATTCCTGTCAAAGGAGAAGTTAAATACCTCGGCCTTCATCTTGACGCAAAACTAACTTGGAGAACACACATTAAGGCAAAAAGACGTCAATTAGATTTAAAAGTGAGGAACATGTCTTGGTTACTAAATCGTAGATCTCAGCTCTCACTACAGAACAAACTCCTCATATACAAAACCATTCTTAGGTCTATTTGGACATATGGTGTCGAATTATGGGGCTGCAGCAAACCGTCTAATACAAAAATTTTACAAACCTTTCAATCTAAAACCCTCAGAATGTTACTAAATGCACCTTGGTATGTCTCCAACAACACCATACACGACGACCTCAAAATACCGTTTATACACGACGTCATCAGTGCTTACTCTGTTAAACATAAAAATCGAAGCATAACCCACAGCAACGAGCTAATCAGTGAACTGTTCAGACAACCAATGGAAAATAGAAGACTTAACAGAACATGGCCAGAAGACCTAGCTAGGTGAATCCAGAGAGCCGTCAATGGATGGCCCCTGACTCAAGTGAACTTCTTTCAACCCATTTACTTATTACTTTATTAAGTAGATTGTAAATTTGCATTAATCCAATAAAAAAAAAAATTTGTTAAGAAATTGGTAAAGCGATATTTGGAGGTTGAAAATGTAGGTGACCTGTGGGAGAGCGAAATAGCGTCACAACAACAAAAATAAACAAAGCAATCCTGCACCTTTTTGGAAACATGTTTTTCTGCATTGTACTCAAATGAAACTCTGCAGAAAAGAAATTGCAGTCTCTCTAAATACGATTCAAAGTCATCTGTAAGTCAAGTAACTTCAACAAAAGAAGAAATATCTACATTTCATTTTTAAGCTTACAGTAGCCGCATTATTAAAAAACAGACCGTTTAATATAAAATTATTTAAGATTAGTTAACAGCTCGCTTGCTTTTCTCGCGACTTGTGGTGGAGCTGTACCCAAGCGCAGCATTAGCCTTAGTGTGTATCTATCCCAATTTGGTAGACTATGAACAGCAGCAATTGGGTCAGCAAAGCCGCTGCTTCATCATCTAATTGGCTTCTCCTCTCTCTAGTATAATATCAATCCCCATACGGCTTAATCAATAATTTCGTGGCATTCCGCAAATATCCCACACACAATCGTTATTTAATCGAAATTCCCTTTTCCTTTTAACACCAGCAGAAATGTCTGTATGCATTATTTAGGTTCGGATTCCTTTAATTTCGTCTGCATAAACACACATAGTTAATATCAGGTTACTTATTTCTCTTTGTAGTATTATATGGCTTTTGAAACTCGCAGAAAAGAAATTTTAATCAAGACTTTACGGATACGTTTACTAAATCTACTTGCCCGAAAGTCATTGAAAAAGTTTCGTCATAAAAGCCTATCACCATAAATACCACAGAAGTAATCCTAAAAGTCCCGGAGCTGCCCGCAGAAAGCCTTTTAAGGCGAGAAAATATCCGTATGCGAGGATATTAGCGCAGCCCACTAATTAGTTAATTAAACTCGCTAAGTAATTACCGAAAGGTAAAACGTGTTTACATTGGTTTTTAATTAGACGCCAATAAATTATTTTTACAAGCACCGCATCGGCGCACTACATCTTCTAAATGAGAAGGCGGCTTAGCAATAAATAACCCTTCGACGTTTATGGGGATCTGAAACAATACAGGCGACCGATAGAGCGGTTTTTCAATCGCGTCTTTATTATGTCGCAGAACCGCGGAGTTCTGATAAACAAGGCGACTGAGGTAGCACTGAGTCGTTTTATTCGGAGGCTAACAGAAAATTATATTTATACTATATTATAGGTTTATAAATATTTGGGTAAATATTTTTTAAAGTGTCCGTTTAATGTAGTTAATAATTTTATAAAACTCCGTTGCGTTTAAATTTAAATAAAACATTACTTAATCAAAGATGTAATACTGGAGTAACATCTGGTACAACGTAGCAATATTAAGCAAGAGAATAGTGGAAATCTATAAGCGAAACTTGCAGGTTCCTACCTTGATAGAGACCAGTCGGGCTCTGTCACAGACGCCGGCGCCGACGTGCTGCGTCCGGGAAGACTCAACCGCGGCATTATTCGTAGCGTGATTGGACGTCGGCGGCGCACAGAGCAGTCTGAAAGTAGAAATCTTCTTTACAAAGGGACAATAGAATTCTATTAAATTTTCTTACACAAGAACAAAAATTTGAGCAATTGTACAGTTTGCTAAATAAAGTAATAATGTTGGATATAAAAAAATTTTTTTTTAGGAAAATTGCGATACCGCAGCAATGAAACAGTTGAAAGGATAGTGTTACTCTTAGGAATAGGCCAAAAAATTACAAATAAACTAAAAGTACAATTAGTGTTTGCTTAGCAGTATATGACATCAAAAATTTAATATTCCTTTATCGTTTTTAAAATTAAATAGCTAAATAGCAGCACATAATAAGCTGTTTCATATTTAATGTACTTATCCAAAGAAAAAGTAAATTCATTTCCAGTATCTTAATGGAAGTGAAATAAAGCTCCAAACTACACCGTCGCGCTGCTGAAAATTTAATAAAATATACAGCTCTAAGTAAACTTAAATAAAGTAATCATGAAAAGCCTGATTAAACTATTCAATAAGAAATGTCTACACTCAATTTATATTCTATAAATATTTGCGATACAATTTTCACAATTTTAGGAATCTATAACTTATTTTACCTTCAACGAATATAACTAACATAAAAAATGTGTACTTTGTTCAGTAACATTAACCTTACACAAAGTTTTTTGTTCCATATCTTTAATTCTTTCGTGATTTCTTTTTTATTCCTTTAACTTAGTGCTTCTGATGCAGCCTTTTGTCTACAAAGTATTTCTGGCTTCTAAACAAAAACATCAACAAAAATGTGCAGAAGCAAAAATATTGATTAGAGAAGGGCACCGTAGAAGCCGAGAAAATCATGTTAAAAAAATGAAAGTAACATAAAAAGTCACCCAAAAATTTCCTTATACAGGGTTTCTATAAAAAATATCAGAAAAAGTTGCGGAAAAATCGATTTATTTGAGATATTGCTACAATACCTCAAAAGTCTTCAAAGTGCATCCCTTGAGTGCCGACTCACTTTTGCTAGCGGCTTTTTCACGACTCGAAGGCTCCCTGGTAGGCGGATTTCGGAACTTCCTTAAGGGTACGCGTGCCAGCTTCTTAGAGTCCCATAATGGTATCGTTTGAGAGAGGATTTCACTTTTGGGAATAGCAAATAGTCTGCTGGTGCCAAGTCGGGATTGTAAGGGAGTTGGAAAATCTTCGCGATACTGGGGTCTTCTTCAACGCGTTGCAGAAGATTTTCGCAAGCAGACACACGCCTCTGCTTTTGGTCGTCCGTCAAGACCTTCGGGACGAGTTTAGCGTAGATCTTTTCAGTGATAATGCTGTGCACTGTCATCTTATCAATGCCAATTTTATCTGCTACCATGCTCACACTTATCTAACGGTTTAGATTCAGCACTTCATGCAAACGTTGCATGTTGTCGTCGGTTTTTAAAGTCGAAGGCCGTTCGGCGTGGGGCTCGTCCTCCACACTTTCTTTGTCATCTTTGAAGAGGTGGTGCCACTTTCCTTTCATTCTTGAACAATTGGCGAATCATACCCAACGTCTCCGTACCAGTCTTTTCCAGTCCAACACAAAATTTGATGGCGTACCGCTGTTCAATCGTTCGTTGTATTTTGCCCTTGCACCAAGTCATTATACAGGGGTCCACTAAAAGCCTGAAAGAACTCTTGCAGGCGACTGGCGCTTAGCGCGTCTTAAAAGTCACATCCCCCATCACCGAGTATGCGCGGTGCGAGCGCGCTCCGACAAACACTCACATCAGAAAAAAATTGTTCCCAATACTTTTTATTTAAACCTTGTAGAGTAATAATAACAAATAATTAATGAAGAAGAGGCACAGCACACATCAATATAATAAAACATAACAGATAGATTAGGGGTCTAATTAACCCATAGTCTGACTAAGCTGTAGCCTGTAAAGGGGGGGGGGGGGTAGAATTTAGAGCGCGGAAAATTTTGAGTTGAGTAAACGAAAAAGGGACATTAATTTAAGAAATAGGTTCTTTAGTCTTCTTAAATTCATTTCTGGATGTAGACCTCTTTTTGTTCTTTCCATTTTATTCTATTCTGGGCAATTTTTTCCATGCAAGACCGGCGTAGTGCTTGACATCATATAACCATCGCATTTTTGGTTTTTTCCTTGCTCTTTTGCTTAACCATAGTCTCCAATCTAAGACTCGTGCATTCCACTTGGTCTCTATTTGGAGGGCGTTGTGTCCTTCAAATTTCCACCTAAGTCTGACTTCTCTCTCTCTTATATTTATAATTTTTACTTTCCTTATCCTATAATAAGGAAAGTAATGTAATCGGCGGAAATTTGACCTACCCAGTTTTTCACATTTCTGGACGAATTATAGCCTCAGGACACCAAAAAAGTTGTTTTGAGCCATTGGTTCGTGTGTGTGTGTGTCTGTCGGTCTGTCAGTAAACAAGATATCTTGAGAACCGTAAGAGCTAGAGACTTGAAATTTGGTATGCAAATTACTTGTAGGTAGGGGATGCAGTGCGAAGGTAAAAATCGGCCAAGCCGTTTGGTCGCAAGGTCGCAAAATCGGTCGCAAAGAGGTTGCGAATCTAAACGGTTGAAGATACAAAAAATTTATGAGAATAAAAATGATTTGTTATCATGAAATAAACATGAATTTAAAATAAAAGTTGGTAAAATAGGAACTCGAAAAAAAATTGAAGCTCAGGATTTTAATATACCGGTGTTTATAAAATGTTTCGGGAAATTTATATTACCGGATAGATCAAACCGAGACGAACAAAAATTACAATGAAATTTTTGATCCGAGGTCAAATAAATAAGTTATAGCAGATTAAAAATTAATTAAACGGACCAATCACAGCGCGCTCGGAGAGCTACCGGGCCGACTACGGGAGGGCGGGGGAGCGCTTGGCCGCAGGAGGAGCACGCAGGCGATAATGAAGGCCGACAGAGCTCGCACGATTACCTTCAGTGACGTAGCAAAATTTTAAGTACGAGTCAATTATTGTCTTGTACTGTTTATTTTAATCAGCTTTGAGTGTTGGACTGTATATATATATATATATATATATATATATATATATATATATATATATATATATATATATATATATATATATATATATATATATATATATATATATATATATATATATATATATATATATATATGATATATATAATAGGATAAGGAAAGTCGTGTGATGTTCACACCAGATTTTTTTTCTTTTCTCTTATACATGTGTTACGTTTTTCATCTTTTAGAGTTATTTTTAATATTTGACGCTCTATGGCTTTTTAGATTTTTATGAGCTTGTCTACATTTCTTTTTGTAAAAGTTCAAGTCTAAGCTTTGTAAGTCATAACAGATAGTGTAGAGCTATCGAATACTTTACACCTAAGGTGTTGGAGTAACCTTAAGTTCTTATAACTAAATCTGCAATTTACTCTATAACGTTTTGTTTTATTTCTATATTCACTTCCACTCTGAGGTTTATCTTTAATCTCACCTTCATAGAAGTCTCGTTTAGTTCTCGTATCATTGAGACTAGTTGTTCTCTGTTTGCTGAAAATAATATGACTTTATCTATGTATGTATTTTAGATTATATGCCATTTATATTTCTGCCTAGTTGCATTCAAAAGTGCCGTACGGCGACCCTAACAACTAGTGCGAATAGTGTACGTGCAGTGCCCCGCTGTGTCGACTGCGCCTCGCGAAATCTGTCAGACGCTCGAAAATAGCGTTTAAAGGCCCGCCGGCCGCACCGAAATCCCGCGTCGTACTAGATGGATGCGGTGTGTGCGACATGAATTTGTAGGTTAGGTGCAGCGGCTAACTGCGCGACGTCCAGAAGCAGTGCAGTGCCATACGCAAACAGCGTAATCAGAGGCCTTCATACATATTATTGAAACAGCATCAAAATCAAGTACAATATTATATTATATTAAATTAATTTCGTAAACGAATGTAAACTTTACACAACAAATGTTTCCAACGGGAAACACTCACGGATTCGGTCCGCCAACAAGTAACGCTATGAATAACTGGGGTGCTCCAGAAAATTACGGATTTACATTTAATATACCGGGTGCTCAGGGGTTTCCCCTTTCCCAAGCAAATAAATTTAACCTCCAACTTCCAATGGTACCTTCATTCACTCCACACCTCAATCAAGCCCCATTTCCACAGGCAATGCAATATAATATTAATTTGCAGACTCCTCATGGAGTAAATACAGGCAATCCCATAGATCATGCAAACACACATAGAAAAAATAAATAATGATAATGAACAGGAAAATTCAACTAACGCTAAACATGAATGGCAAACTCTTAAAAAAAGGAAAAGAAACCCACAACAACCCAATCCTAGTAACATCCAACCTTATCAATTAACAGATACTAACTCCTTTCGCAGGAAATAACCACTAACGCTAATGACAGCCACCCGCCCAGAATCCCAAAACCTCCACCAATCTACATTAACGCGACATCTCAAAGACGAAAATATAATACATCACACCTACCAACTTAAGGAAGATCGAGCATACAGGGTGGCCATCCGAAACATACATCATTCTACCCCAATCAAAGTCATAACGAAGGAGTTAGCAAGGGAAGGTCATCATATCCGAAATATAATCAATGTTAGACACCGAACAACTAAGCAGCCTCTCCCAGTTTTTATGGTAGACCTTGAACCACGTGATAACAATAAAAAAATCTTCGACGTTAAACATATTGGGAACATAATAGTATCAATCGAGACCGCCCCCCCAAAGAAAAATATTATACCTCAATGCCTGAGATGTCAGGATTACGGACATACCAAAACATATTGTAACAAACCTTTTATTTGCGTCAAATGTGGAGGTAGCCATCAAACATCTACTTGCAAGAAAGATCCTACCACCCCAGCTAAGTGCGCATTATGTGGCGGCAGCCACCCAGCCAATTACAAAGGTTGCACAGTCTATCAGGACCTTCAAAGAGCCAGAAACACACCCTTCAAAGGAACAGTAAAGAGGCATCACCCGCATCAAGTAACATTTACCGCAACTGACTTTCCTCCTCTCCCAACGCCACTTACCAGTCCCCCTACCGAACACATGGCCAAGAAGAACTACCAACCCACCAAATCCTGACCATCCCACAAACATGCATGACACGTTCTCAAATTTTCTCCTCGAATTCAAAACAATGTTTTCCAACTCTTAAGCCAAAATACGATGATCTTAAACATGCTCTCTACAGTCATAAATAAAATAGCTTCAAAATGACAACTTCACTACGCATTGCACTCTAGAACGCCAACGGCATCACAAACCATGTTCCTGAAATTTCTACCTTTCTACAACTACAACACATAGATATAATGCTCATCTCAGAAACGCATGCAACAACAAGAACATTTCTAAAAATTCCTTACTATAGTATTTATTATGCCAATCACCCAGATGGAACGGCCCACGGCGGGGCAGCAGTAATTGTCAAAAACACTATAGTTCACCATGAATTACAACACTATCTAACAGAAAAAATTCAAAGCACAATCATTCAAGTCCACACCCTTCCATATCCATTTGTTGTAGAATCAGTTTACAGTCCTCCACGACATTCCATCTCATCTGACGAATATGAAGAGTTCTTTAGATTGCTAGGACACAAGTTCATAGCAGGAGGCGACTGGAACGCAAAGAATACAGCCTGAGGGTCGAGACTAAAAGCAACCTTTTACGAACAAGACAAAACAACAACTTTGGATACATCTCAACTGGAGAACCCACTTATTGGCCCAGTGATCCGAATAAACTCCGATTTACTAGATTACGCAGTCACAAACGGTATGGCACACATCTACACCAAGGCAGAATCAAATCAAGATTTATCTACAGACCATTATCCAGTCATCGTTACTCTTAGCACCACCATAATCGCAGTAAAATACAGACTGGGATCAATTTACAAACTATCTAGATGAAAACCTCAACTTGGCTATTCGAATTCAGGACAGTCAGGATCTCGATATCGCTACTTAGTACTTGACCACTACTCCTGCTCCTAAAACTACCAACCCTGAAGTAAATAACATTCCTCGTCATATCCGAGACCTTAAAGTTAAAAAACGCAGAGCTCGAAAACAGTGGCAGCGAACACAAACCCGACAAGACAGAACCTCCTATAAAAGGCTTGTCCACCGCTTGCACAATGCCTTACTGGAAGTTCGCAATGACTCATTCAACGACTACCTATCGAAACTCTCTTCAGGCGACCAAACTCTATGGAGGGCAACGGAGAAACTCAAACAACCGATAGTAGCACTACCACCTATCAAAAGACCCGACAATAGCTGGGCCAGAACTGATAAAGAGAAGGCAGATACATTCGGAGCATATCTAGCCGATGTATTTACGACTCCTCCCCCCCAAAGGAATCACGGCAGCAACGAAATCGACTCCTTCCTGGACGTCCCCTGCCAACTTCATTTACCCATCGCACCATTCTCTCCAGCTGAAGTCCGTCATGAGCTAACACACACCAATAAATGAAAAGCTCCCGGATACGACATCATAGTAGGAGAACTATTACACCACCTCCCACGCAAGGCAACAGTACTTATCACCACCATCTATAATAGCATACTACGCTTAACCTACTTTCCGATGCAATGGAAGTTCGCTCATATTATAATGATTGCTAAGCCATCTAACCAATCCTTTTCTTATCGACCAATAAGCCTCCTTCCTCTCCTATACAAGACATTTGAAAGACTATTACTTAAACGAATCAAAGATACAGTTAACCGCGATCAGATCATACCTTCCTATCAATTCGGTTTCCGTGAGCACCACTCGACGATACATCAAGGTCACCGAATCTTCACTCAAATAATGGAATGCCTTGAAACCAAAAAGATCTGTACGACTGCACTCCTAGATATAAAGCAGGCGTTCGACAAGGTATGGCGCCAGAGGCTGTTGTAAATTAATCTTCACTTTCCAAGCCAGCTCTATTTGCTATTCAAATCATATCTTGCTGACCGGCTATTCCAAGTTAAAATCAACAACACGGTCTCTGACTATCACTACATTACATCAGGAGTCCCGCAAGGCAGTGTACTGGGACCACTCCTCTACCTACTTTACATTTCCGACCTGCTAACCATAAACAACACAGTGATTGACACATTCGCGGACGACCCGGCTATCCTAGCAGCTAGTGAAACACCGCAGGTTGCAACCGATCGCCTTCAGGACCATCTGGACCTACTACAGGACTGGACCAATCATTGGAGGGTATCAATTAATATTGAAAAATCCGCCCAAATAACTTGTACCGCCAGATGAGCAATTTGGCCACAAGCCAGATTCAATGACACTCCCTTCCTCTGAAAACTGAAGTAAAATATTTAGGGCTGCATCTCGACGCAAAACTCACTTGGAGCACCCATATCAAAGCCAAAAGAAAACAACTCGACCTAAAACTCAAGAAAATGTACTGGTTGCTGGGGCCCCACTCTCAACTTTCCCTTACAAACAAACTCCTTCTTTACAAGGCCATATTAAAACCCATATGGACCTATGGGTACAATTTTGGGGCTGCACAAAGGCATCCCTCACCAAATTATTACAGCGGTTTAAATCTAAAATTCTCCGCCTGATTACTAACGCGCCTTGGTACATTCGGAACGATAACCTCCATACAGATCTGTACATCCCAACTGTTGCATACGAAATCCAGAGATTCGCGACCACCAGCTTGTAGGGCACGAAAACAACCTCATCGATCAGCTTTCCAATCCACCTGCAATTGTCCGCAGACTCCAGCAAAATTGGCCACAGGACCTCATCCACTAGCTTTCCACAACCATAACATTAATTATTCGGGAGAATAGCACTGGCTATATCCCCCCACATGACATGTAATATTCTACCATTTACTTATTATATACTATTATAATCATAGTTATACGTATTTTTGAAATAGCTAAACGAAATATTTAGTTCATCGTACAATTAAACTAGTCTCTTAAACTCTTTAACCATGTATATCGTCTTCTTCCAACGTTTCTTTTCCTTTGAATTATTAGTTGAATCAAATGGTATTTTTCTTCTCTTATTATGTGACTTAAGTATTACAATTTTCTTTTCTTAATGGTGATTACAATTTCCCTTTCTTTTTTATTCTTTTCAGTAATTCTATATCTGTGACTCGACCAACCCACGGTATTCTCAATATCCTTCTGTACCGTCATAGTTAAAATATTTTTGTTATCTGTTTCTTTTGGAGTCCGTGTTTCGATTCCGCCAAAATCTCTACCACAAATAACTTTTTTATTTTCATAAACGTTGCTCTGGTTTCATTTATTATTGATCTTATTTCTACAGAGCAGTCATTATTTTTGAAAATTTATCAAGATAATTGTATTTTTCTACTTTTTTTATATCTTGTATATAGATGTATCCATTATTTTGTATGTTTTCGTTTCTATCATAAATTTGGTTTTCTTTATATTTAGGGACAATCAATATTCTTTGCTTGCTTCTATTACTTTACTAAATATTGTTTGTAAATTTTGAAAGATGGTATCTATTCATATTGCGTCATCCGCATCTTATATTATTGATCGGTGCTCGGTTAACTTTAGTTTCTATTTTTTTGTCGCTTAGTACGTTATTATTTTTTCGGAACACATATTAAAGAGGATATCGTGACAACACACATTCTTGTCTTACTCCCCTCCTTATTTCAATTTTGTCAGTGATGTTACCTTCTCTTTGCAAGACTGCTCTCTAGTTGTAATATAAATTGGCAATTATGTTAATGTTTGTGTCTAGATTTTTATCTTTTGGTAGTTCAATTAACTGATCATGGTGGACATTGTCAAAAGCTTTATTACAATCAAAAAAGCAAAAATATACATCTTGGTTATATATATATATATATACATATATATATATTTACGGCCCAGTTCGACTCAGGGTGCAATAAATGAGTACCTGGAGGTCAAACTCTGGGGTAATAATAGGCGGTCGGTAAGTAGCGCTAGCCACGTTACTACCCTTGTGTACCGTAGGCTCTAGATTGTAGCAGATCTATCCTGTTACGACCCCCAAAGGGCCTTCAAGACCTGTTACGGGGAACTATTATTATTATTATTATTATTATATATATATATATATATATATATATATATATATATATATATATTTATATATTTATATATTTATATATTTATATATTTATTTATTTATTTATTGACAGTATGCTTCTACAGTCTTTCTTTTGATGACTTAATTCAGAGGTTTGCTAATTCTAATGCCAGGAAAAAATGTTTCTTAAATAAGGTGATATAGACATTTGCTTTTATTTTTCCTCATTGCGGTTGGGACAGTGTATTGAAACACATCTTACAAAAAATTAAAAAACCAAACAAGTTTTTTGTCTAAACACTCAGCTTTTTTGTAATTTTTGATAACGTACCAAAAATGTAAAAACTTGAAGAAAGGCGGGTGAAAAATTGTCGGCCTAGGGCACCAAAACTTAATCAAGCCCTGCATGAATCAATTACATTGACTGTTATGGTATGACAAAAGAGTGATAAATAAAAATAACAAATCCAATACAATTAATAAGACTATATAACTGAAGATAAACTTATTAATGTTTTTAGAACTGACAAAAACCAAAAAGATACATTACTATGGAATTATTGAAATATGGAAAATGAACGCTGTACAGTAGATTATTATATCTAACGTTTTCCTGTTAAGAGACACATAAAATCACCGAAAAATGGTATGTATCAATAGTTTAACCTATCTTTAAAAGGTTATAAAATGTATGGTAGTATAGTAAAAAACAGGATTCAGGCAATCGCGAAAACCCTGCTGAAAGAAAATCAATGTAGTTTTAGAGAAGGATGACCTTGTGTTTATATCAAACTAATACAAACTTATAATCAAAGGCTACATAATGGCAGTTGTCATAAATTGTGGAATATCCTAGCTAGAGGGAATAATCAAAGATATAAAAATGTAGTCTCTATAAAGAAGACAAAAACAGTGGTTTTTAAGAATAAATATCCAATCAAGTCAAGGTTTATGACAGACGAACAATTCTTAGAAAGCATTAAAACGCACACTTAAAGGGAAAGACAATAAAAAATTCTGTACCATTCTGGCGAAATGTGCACCATAGGAAATAATAAGCTAATAAGGATTCTATCGGCTGAAATACAATATTTGATTTTCATGCGAGGCTGTACAAAGGCAGATAGGATTCGTAGCATAAACTTTCGAGAAATGTTCAATATTAAAAACCTAAAAAACAAAATTTATGTATATGCATTTCGATGAAAAGTACACATAAATCAAATGCTAAATACAAGCTAAAGGACGACATGAAGTGTAAACACCGAAAATGAGTGGAACGTAGAGCCGACAAGCCTTAAGATTTAACCATAAAAGTTGATTCTAATGAACAAAGTTTGTCCCATTTAACAAAAACATTGTATTGCTTATTTTGATATGTTAGATCAAAATTGAAGATATATAATCTAGAGAAACTTCAAAGAAGCTGTAATACAATCATTACTATAAATTACATGCAGATTCTTAATAAAATTATTTTTAGCCCACCTTTTTATATTTAGATGAATCAAATATAAATTTAATTTTTTCTAAATTTTGCATACAAAAAATACAAACATATAAAGTTATTTTCTACATAATTTCCTGAATAAAATATATTTGTCCCAACACCTAGGTATTTCTTTATCCCGCTGTTGTCAAACGAATGTGGAAAGAGTCTAGAACAAATTATCAATTTTTTGACAAGTTTGTGTAGTTATATTGAGTTGGGCATTGTCTCTCGTAGATACCTCCGACCTCAGAAGCAACTTGATCAACAGTTAATTGGAGGTCGCCCTTGAGTAGGCGGCGAATAGTAAGTATATTCCTCTTATGTTGGTGCTTAAGCAGTCAGTAACTTTATTTTCAACTACTTCTCATTCTACGGAAAATTGCTTATGTAATGCGTACACATGAGTCTTTTTAATTCTTACAAAATTATAGGCGCCTTTACGACCTCTGTCGTGAGAAACCCTACATAAAAAGTTTCCTTCAGACATGTCTATCTATAGCGTTTATAAACTGCACCTCTCGCCGTTCACTTAACGACACCTAAAAATAAATACAGATTTATATTTGATTTGTCCGTATATTAAAACGCTTGTAACAAATTACAACTTAAATTTATCAAAATACATATAATTTAAAAAACAAAATTTTGTTGCTAGTATGCTATTTTTTGTAATTCTGTACTATCACTTTTAATTCTACTTCCTTCTTTATTAGCTTTCTTGTTCTTACTCAATTGTTGTATTCAGGATTGACGTGGTCTGTCGCAAATTCCTTGTTTCTTGTTTGACCGAGGAACAATGGTAATTTATATTTTATTAATCCCTTCTCTTCTCCAACTTTATAGCTAATATCATTCTGTGATCGTTCACGCATTTCAGAATAATGCTAGTTTTCTTAAGTTCCAGTATTTGTGTAAAAACTTCCTTAAAATTATTTATCATGTCAATCATGATAACCTAAAATCAGAAAATCACTTCATTCGTTTTATTATATTATATTATAGTTTATCAGATCTTTTAAAAAGAGCAATTCATAAGATTAGAAACTCGCAAAATACTAATTGGGCATATTTCACAGTTATTAAATAATTCAGAAAACGGATTAATTGATATTAATGATACCCTCGTCTAGCTTTAAAATATTTAAAGTTAAATTACTCTTGACGTAATTAAAATTAAAAAGTTACTTGTCTTACATATTATTGAATACTTAATCTTAAATTTCTTTTTTTGTTGTAAGGGATTGAGTTATGTTTTTTTATGTTTCTTTCTATTCTTTATTGTTTTGCACTTTACAGCTTATTTTACTTTTTGTTTTTCTTAATATAAGTTCTTGACTTCTTTACTTTACGTTTTCCTTGTTCTTCTTTCTGTTTTCCGTTTGATATGTTTCCTGTTTAATATGTGCTTTAAATGTTCTGATCAAAGTCCCGTCGTGGCCTAACCAGTATGACTGTTTTTTCTCGTGTGTATTATTAGTTTAGTTTCTAGATTATTTCTGGTTATAGTGCTTTTTAATTTTGTTCATTCAGATTTTCCCTAATATTGTTGTGTTAAAACTAAAGTTATCAGAATTGAAATAATCACCCGTTTTAAATATCTCCATCATTATTTGCTTTGGTATTTCCTATTTATTTAAAAACGTATTCTTTTTAATGTTAATAAGACATGTTGTTCCTACTTTATTGTTTATGTTTTCTTATTATCTGCTGACCTGTTTTATTTTTGCTCCCAAGTATTTAAACTTCCTGGCGTGTTCTAAGGCGTTCCTTAATTTTTACCAATGACCATTGCTTTTGCCTTTTCATCGTTTATTTTGATGTCTAAGTTTCCAGACTGTTATTATATATTCTTAGGTTTTCCTTTAATTTTATTTCTTTATTAAGGATTAACCCCAAATCTTCTGCTTATATCAGTTCTGTAAGTTTTATACTCTTGACTTTTTAACAGTTTACTTTGCATTGCTTTTCAATTCTTTTTGTTTTTTTGATTTCCCTATCTAGGACTATTCCACACAGCAATAGATTCAGTCAGCAATTTTTTGTTTCACTTTAAAGAAGTATTTTTGTCTTTATAAAATTTTTACATTATTTATCATCTTTTCACTTACACCTATTTTCCAAAATTCGAATGAAGCATATAAATATAGCTTTGTTCTGCTTAATTTATTTTTCACTTATTTCGCGAATAATAAAGATTACACCTGTTGCTTCTCTATTAAGCCTAAAGTCATATTGCAAACCTTTTAGATATTCCTCAATAACGCCTCTTAGCATTTTTTTAACACCTTAGCGTACACTTTGCTCTAATAATACAATTCACCGATAGTTATTGCAGACTTTTACGTCTCATTTTTTATAAATTTAAATGATTATTCCAATTACACAATGCAGGTTCTGTAAAAAAACGCAAAAGCACCAGAAAACCAGATGTTTCTGATGATACAGTAAAAGTAGTTTCGTGCATAACCCACAAAGTCCACTAGTACAGCAAACTCTATAGAAAATTTTACGACAGAAAATGCAGTCCAAAACGTACCGTTTATACTAGTGCAAATTTTACGACCCGAAAACCACGTAAAATTAACCGATTTTTGTATAGTAATGCAGGAAGCGATTGAGAACCGCAAATTTTGTAGCCGTTTTGGGTTTATTTTATGCAACTGGGAAGTGAACCGTCACAGTCTTTGGATATACGGCACAGAAAATGCTCATGCTATTGAAAAATATGAAAGGAATTCACTAAAGCTTGTGTCTTTTGTGGAATCTTTTAAATAAAAATTTACGGGCTATTTTTTCCAATAAAAACACTGTGGTGAGAACAACATATCCAGATATGTTGCAATTCCAACGAGATAGAGCTCCTCTTCATTGGGCAACATCCACAATGTATGCCATACTAAAGACAATAAAAAAAAACCGTTGACAGCAGCTTGCTAAACAAATCATCGGCAAATGCTATGTAGAGGTATGAATAGAAGAAAATCAGTTTTTGTTGTCTCCAAGACGTTACACGGTTTCGTCTCATATATTTAGCTATTTGACTTTAGAGATAACACAAACGCCTTTTACTAAGCAGAAAGGTGATCTAAAGAAAAAAGTCGCAGGTTAAAAATACACTATGCCGTAGGATATTACAATAACTCGAGCAATTTTTAGTCTGTCAGTCAGCTCAGAATAAATCGTAGAAGCAACAGCAATATGAATGTAAAATTAGCAGTTCTTGTAGAAGTAACAAACATTCATATAACAAAACCGTTGAAATTACAAAAAAATTTACAGACGTAGCATGAATTACAGTAACATACAAAATGTTAACAGAAATTTGAACTAGCTGAGGGTCTGCAAAATTATTTAATTAGTTTTACCTATTTTATTCCGAACGTCTCCGTAGCGTGGTCGCTAGACATCCGCGACCGTAGCTTTTGTTGAACTCCATCATGCTTAGCTATCGACACAATGTTTTCCATTGTTTTTCAGCCTTTCAAGATATTTTCAATTCCCTTCTAAAATGTCGCCAAATAGGCATAAATTCTGCGGTATTCGAACTGGCTACAGCAAGAAAAACGACTCCAAGTGCCACAGCAGTGTGCGTTGACATAGTGTGTAATTTTATATTACTTTTTAATTATCTAATGTACAAGGTCCATCCCAAAAGAAATGAGCCTTATTTTTTTTCGGACGCGAGTGTACATTCCGGCGTGCTCTGACGCTTGGGGCAGGTGGTGGGGGGTCTTAGCTTCCATACGCGGTCGGTGCAAGTCGGCTCTGAGATCTCGGAGCGGCAGGACGGGTGTTTCCGTGAATGTCTATTTTCAATTTTCGACACGGCGCGATGGATTCAAAAATCGATCAACGCTACGCAATTAAATTCTGCTTCAAACTCGGCAAGAATGCTACCGAAACGTTTGGAATGCTTCAGGAGGCCTTCAAGGATGATTGTTTATCGTACTCGCAAGTTAAAAGTGGCACAAAGCATTTAAGGAGGGCCGGGAAGAGGTGGCCGACGAACCTCGGTCTGGACGACCGTCAACCTCCCGAACCGACGAGAACGTGCAGCGAGTGCGCGATTTTTGAACGCCGATCGTCGGTTCAGTGTTTATCAAGTAGCAGATGCCCTAAACATTCCGAAATCGACAGTACATCGAGTCATTTCCGAGGATTTATCGATGCGGAAGGTGTGCGCCAAACTTGTGCCGCGGGTGTTGACTGACGAACAAAAACAGCTCCGGGTGGTTCGGTGTGAAGAACTCTTGCAAATGTGCGAAGATGACCCGGAGTTTTTAAACAAAGTGGTAACAGGAGACGAAACATGGTGTTTCCAGTACGATCCGGAGACAAAAGGCAGAGCGCTGAGTGGCACACCACCGCGTCACCCCGGCCGAAGAAAGCTCGGATGAGCAAATCCAGGACCAAGACAATGCTCGTCGCCTTCTTCGACGCCAGGGGGATTGTGCACTACGAGTTCGTACAACCCGGACGCACAGTGAATGCCGCCTTCTACCTGGAAGTCCTCAAAAGACTCAAAAGAAAGGTCACAAGTAAGCGGAGCGCGATCAAAACGACTGGAGTTTGCACCACGACAACGCGCCGAGCCACACCGCGTTCATCGTGACCAAGTACCTGGCCCGGATTCAACTCGGCGTGGTTCCCCAGCCTCCCTACAGCCCGGAATTGTCTCCCCCGGACTTCTTTTTGTTTCCGCGGTTGAAAAGAGTGCTAAAGGGCAAGCACTGGGACTCGGTTGAGGACATCCAAGAGAATGTCACAGCAGCCCTCAAGGACATCCCTAAGGAGGCCTACCAGGAAGCCTTCCGGACTTGGAAGACCCGTCTCCAAAAGTGCATTGATGCAGGAGGATCCTATTTTGAAGAATTTTGAGGTGTTGTAGCGATCTGCTCAATAAAACTATTTTTTTTTTTGAAAAAGGCTCATTTCTTTTGGGATGGACCCTGTATGTGTGGTACACAGAAGTAGTGTGGTTTTAACCACCTGTAAGTACAATAAATAAGTAGTATAAGAAAATTTTCATGTTTTACTCATCACCGTAAAAAGTAGAAACATTATAATATTGACTTTTAGAACAAAAAATCTAGCAAAAACAATTATATCGTCTCCCACCATAATAACACCTGCTTCCACATCGAATGTTCACCGCCAACAAGAGATATAATCTAATCTCCCACTCATCCTATTTCCCCCACAAATTATCTTGTAAATCTCTTACTAAAAAACTGCCAAAGTCCATAACGTTTGGATAAGTTAGTGGTCGAAGTCAATGCGTCGATTACCTCGAATGACCAGCACTGCTTTGCCGATGCAATTGATCATTTGCCAATAGGTAACAGTAATTAAAGTTGATGATAATTGCGCTCTAGGATTGTTATTGTAAGATGTTTTTTGTACAATAAAAATTGTGAATTAATTTAAACCTTTAAAAAACAAGTACATATATACATATTTCAGAAAAAAAAATTAAAACTTTCTAAATTTAACAACTAGATGAACTAGAAGATTTCAGATGTACTTACTTTATCATTACCTTTCTAAACAAAGCGGACATAAAAAAATTCAAATAAGTAAACATTGGTTTTACCATTCACCTGTAGCTTTCCATACTCCTTATTACTAAATTTATTTAGGCCTGATATTCAAAAACGTTGTAGTTCTAAAGTAATTTCCTTGTCACCCAAGCGCTAATGCCAATACTATCAATAATTGTACAACTTTTTGTTGTCTTATGTCCGCACACTTTAGTAAATTGACAAAACCTCATCGGGGACAACTTGACAATTTTTTGACACTACATAATTTAAAGCTACTCACTCAAAAATGTCCAAAGCGATTTCGTGAGTAATAAATGCTTTGTAGTAATGATATTAAAACCAATCTTTACATCTGACCCCGCACTATTAACAATTTCAAGTTAAACCTTGCTTTGTATCTAAAAAAATGTTATTTGAAACCTTCCTTACAAACTATTAACAAAAAATATATGGAAATGTTGTGACAGTGTAAAAATAATTTACCTTTAGTCCTCTATTTTCAAAATTGCTAACATATCTATCTGTATATTGGATAATAAAATTTTGTCTATAGTACGACAAGTAACAGAATTTAGAATAATTGTCTAATTATCTGCTAAAATAGTATTACATAAAAAAAGATATTGTAAAGTGATTAAATTTGTCACTCAAATTTAAGCCTATAAATACAAACAACTCTGCTTGGGGAAAAAGGTGAGTTGATCGAGTAGCTCATCAACCTCCCTTGTTGGTCCTAAGCCCGGGTAAAGGAAGAGGGTTGTGACGTTAGGATTGCTACCTAACCCACGGAAAAGATAAACCAGATAATAGGCTTCCAAATATAAAAGCTGAGAGGTTTAAAATGGATTTATCCCAAGCGAGTAGAGAAATTAACTCTCGTACCCAAGAATCGATCAGCTCCAATGATTCTGGGAAGAGTAAAATTTCGCACCCAAAGAAACAGCAAGACAAACAGAGAATTAAAAACACAAAACCCCACCTACAAAATAAGAAACGAGCAGAAAACATCTGGAAAGTCTCAACGAGGAATGTACAAGGACTGACAAATAAAGAAGAAGAACTAGAAGAAGAGTTAGAAAAGATAGAATGTGACGTAGCGATAATCACCGAAACCAAAAATAAGCTAAGGAGTACTCAAGAATTACAAAAATAAAGAGACAAGAGCAGCAACAAGGTTGCAATTCTGATACATAAACAACACTTTGATAGCGTACAAAGTTACAAATACATTAACGAACGTGAAACTAAAAACCAACAAAGTATATATGATAACATACAAAATATACAGCTCCGAGGAAGATAGAAAATAAGACACCGAGGAGTTTTATGACACATTACGAAAAGAGATAAACACTATAAATAAAAATGATTACCTAGTAATAGTAGGTGACCTAAATGCGAGAGTGGAAAGCCAACCCGTGCCAGGCACAATAGGAATAAATGGAGAAAGCACACTGAATAATAATGGAATATCAATCATCAATTTCGCTTTATATAATAAATTAAAAATTAATAACATCTTCTACAAGAAAAAAGATATTTACATTACTGCGTGATAACAAACAAAAAATGTGCGAAGAAAGTTAGTCCTAGATACAAGAGTTTATAAAATATGTGAATTAATCACAGACCACTACCTAGTCATGACGAAGGTCGTGATGTATAAAGGATGAAAAAAGGTCAAAAATCCATAAGCACAACAAACGAAGCTGTACACACAAAATACAAAAAAAATCACAATTGAAGAATTAAATCAAGCACTCCAAAGCACCAATCCCTGACGAAATATACACAAAACAAATTAAATATAGAGGCCTATTACTAAAATAAAAATACTTACACCTTATCAACTAGTGCTGACAAACAAGAGAAATACCCCACAATTGGCAGAAAAACATGGTACAACCCATCTTCAAAAGGAAAGACTGAAGCAAATGTAAAAGCTATAGAGGGATAAGCTTATTAAACACCGGATAAAAAATATATGCAAAGATAATAAATACAAGTAGACTCTCTTACATAGATGGAGTATTTACACTACAGCAGATAATACAGAAAAGAAGAGAGTATAACTTGGAAACCCATCTAGCATTTATAGACCTCAAAAAAGCATTTGACTTACTAAACAGAGAGATACTGTGGGATATAACGGAGAAGAGTAGATTCTCCAAACACTTAATAAGTATCTCAAAAAGCTTGTATAAGCACACCCAAATAAAAATATCTGGGGGTACTAATTACATGATTACTAATCAAAAAGTTAAACAAGGATGCAGCCTCTCGCCAACGTTATTATATATATATATATATATATATATATATATATATATATATATATATATATATATATATATATATATATATATATTTGTTTCAAAAATTTGTGGTTAAACTTTTTATCACTATACATGGTCTACATTCAAATTCGCCTTTCGATAGGATCAAACGTCACAATATTCTTGTCTATTTGTTTTCTATAACTACATGGTTTTCATGTTTACCCATCATGTAGTATCCATGTTATTAAGTGCTCATTATTCTAATAATGTTTTCCATGACAAACTCTAATAGCTTTTTCTTATCATTGCTTCCCAAATATTTACTTTTTTGCCACTGGCCTTATAATACTTGTTCTCTTCTTATTTGTGCATTTGGGTCACCAATCACAATTTTTTATCATATTAAGGTTTTTCTTCCACTAGACGACCTGTTTTTTTCAGAAAATTTATCTTGTTCCTCAATATTTTTAACTTTATTTGGGAAATATACATTTAATATACTTAATTTTCTGCATCTTTCACTTATTGTTATCACACATATCCTATATATAAGGCTTTTAAAATTGATAACTATATCTAGTTTCTTACACTACCATTATATTTAATTTATGTATTTTATCATTTCTATTGAATTTTTATTGCCTCTGTTTGTTATATACTTCTCATCTGTATGTTTGCTTTTAGCTTTTGCCCCTTTATTTCCTGTTGTTTATTAATAGCATCACATTTTCTTTTTATCAACGAACTTGAAGAGTTCGTTACTGAATTCTATATGTCTGTCGGTCTGTCTGTCGCTGTCACAAAATTATGAATTTTTTAAAATTTTAAAATGGATTCTTATAGGAAATTTTACGCTGATTTCAAAATCGAAATCAAAAAGTTTCTATCTAGAATAGTTTTCGAGATATTCGACTTCGAATTTCGGGAAAATTTTGACATTGCGATTTTATGAGTAATTCTTAAAGAAAATTTTACGCTGATTTCAATAATGAAATCGAAAAAATTCTATGTCGAATAGTTTTCGAGATATTCGACTTCGAATTTTGGGAAAATTTTCGACATTACGATTTTAAATGTGATTCTTATAGGAAATTTTACGCCGAATTCGAAAATGAAGAAAAAATTCTATGTTGAATAATTTTCGAAATATTCGATTTCGGATTTTCCTGAAATTCTAAATCGAAATCGAAAGGTTTTTTAAGTTCGTTCTGGGATTGCTTACAGAGCAATCTCTTCGCCGGTCCCATGTTTTTTTTATTATAACTATTGTATTCAATTTTAACTCGTTTTTCAACATTTAGTTCTGTTTGTATTTTTTTATTATTTATTTTACATTCTTTTGGGTCAGATCATTACAAATGTATATTCGATTTTCTTTAAAATGTCCTAATTTTGTTTTATGGGACAAACTTTCTTCACAACCCTTGCTGTTTTTTAACTCTATTTTAAATCGTTTTCTAATCCAATTTCTGTGTCCATTTTAATTTTTATTTGCACTTTTCGGTTTTCCCCTATAAAGTTTTCAATCTTCTGTCTTTCTCCAATTAGAATATTATAACATTTTTCTACTCCTCCATTATTTTCCGTATATTTTACAGTTTTCTTTTAATTCCTTATACTTCCCGTTCAAGTTCTGGTACTTTTTTCTACGTTTATACGTTTCTTTCTTTATCATTTTTACTCGTTTTGATAAGGTCTTAGTTGTTTTATTTTTTCTGTTAACTTTATAAGGGTAAGCTACAAAGTTAATTAATTCAATATTACTAGGATTTCATCCAAATTCTCTTTCCAGTTTCTTCCGACAGCTTCGTTGTAATTTTTTTTACTTTCGTCAGCGTTCTTTTGAATCTTACAGATTTGCCAAAAATTCTTTTCCTCCGCTTCGTCACTTTTTCCTTGGTTGATTTGTTCTTAGTCATTTAGCCTCTTTTCTTTTTATTTTGATTTGTCACTGTAGGCAGTGCAATATTTTTATCATTTACATATGTTTTTACAAAAAACTTCACCTTAAACTTTTATAACGATATTTGTACATTGATGGCCTATTAGTTAGGCTCAAGAACAAAATAGTTATCCTTGTATAAAAAACAAATTATAGCAAGTTAATTCTGGTACGATCTAATTGATTTTAATTATTACTCAGGTTATTAAGTTTTCTTTGTTATGTGAAGTGCGTGTCGTCAATATTCCCTTATAAAACAAGCCATGTGGAAGAAGGATTAATTTAATTATACTACTATTGTTGTTATGTTTGCAGCATTTTAATTATAATTAATCTATTGGTTAATAAGTTGGTAATTCAGAAATATTAATTTTAGTTTTTAAACGCAATAGCTGTAAAATGCAAGCTGCAAAAAATACATATGTTATTTTTATTACAAATAGCTCATAAAAAACTGATCACCCAAAATATCTCATTAAAAAGCTAAATGAAAACTTTGTGGACAGATATATAGTGAAAAAATTAGGTTAAACGTTACCAAAAATAGAAAACAATGCAAAAAAAATTGGAAGTACTAATCCTACAAAAGATATGATGGTAAAGGGGTGGCAAAATTGACAAAGGAAAATACATAATGCTATTTAGAGAGAAACATAAACAGGGCATAAATGAAACTGGCTTTATAATCAGTAAAACAAAGTAAATAAAAAGTATTAAAATTCGAAGTGGGTACTTTTTTCTACTTTTATTTGTTTCTTTATTTATCATTTTTACTCGTTTTGATAAGGTCTTAGTTGTTTTGTAAGCTACAAAGTTAATTAATTAAATATTACTAGGATTTCATCTAAATTCTCTTTCCAGTTTCTTCCAACAGCTTCGTTGTAATTTTTTTTACTTTCGTCAGCGTTCTTTTGAATCTTACAGATTTGCCAAAAATTCTTTTTCTCCGCTTCGTCACTTTTTTCTTGGTTGATTTGTTCTTAGTCATTTTTCGTGACCATATGGTGTGGCGGCCTTTTCGCCCTTGAACCGCTTTATATCGCGGCGCATGCTGGCGGCTGTGATGTCTGCTACTACGTTTTGCCATCGCACACAAAACGCCATATGGCCTTTTGCTCAGCCGACAAATCTGCATACGCCGTCGGCGGCACCTTTTGATATGAAAGGTGCTGTCGAATGAAAATTGCGCGCAAAGACCTACCGCCAAGCCAGGCGCGAAGTCCGGCAACATTCACGCATCGCAGCTCGGCCAATTTGGTCGTGTCTCAACACCCCGTAAACATCCGCAGCGCGACCAGTTCGGTCGTGTCTTCACCCGCAAGAAACGTTCGCACCCCGCAGCGCGGCCAATTCGGTCGCGTCTTATCATCCCGCAGATACCAGATCCGCAGCGCAGAGGTGGCCACCTTGGAATCGCCGACGAAGCCGAAGCCGAAGCCTATTCAGGTGAGCGATTTGGCAATATTCGTTGGTTGATATCGGTAGCCGCACCAACCGCTTACGCGACGGCCGTTTAAGGGACGATTTGGGCCTTCTCGGTTGACGTTCCAAACGGGCCGTACTACGTTTCCACACCGCACCACGAGAGCGGCTATTTACACGTCTGCCTCTCCATTTTTTAGTCCTGACGAGCCGTATCGGTATCAGCTACAATACTTGTAGAACCCGCTTGATAACTTGGCGTCGTCACAGACTTACGTAGGTTTTTGGTAAGGTGACCGACATAAATTATATACATATTTATTACGCTTTATTCAAGTAAAGTTCCCTTATAATGGATAAGCTTGAATTAAAATTAGTTCAGTTAACTGCCAAAAAAGAGGTGATTTTCGAACGATTTAATCGTTTATACAATACGTCAACTAATATTTCAAATTATGAATTACGCTCAAACGAATTATTTTTATCTCAAGCAGAAGCTATTAGTGAATTATACAGCAGGTTTGAAACAATAATTGAAGAAATTAACAATTTGCAGTTTGAAATTGATCAGACTCCTCCAGACTACTCATGTTTAAATTCTATTGAAGATTTATATTCGAGTATTAAATATAAACGCAACCTTATATTGTCAAACAGCAAAACATTTACAGTAGATCAAAAAAGAGGTATCGTAAAATTACCGCCAATTGAACTGCCTTCTTTCGATGGCAAGACTGAGAGCTGGCCAATATTTTACGAAATATTTCGTAGCAATGTGCATTTAAATACAATTTGACTGACGCGCAGCGTGTGCAGTATTTGATTAGTAAATTAACTCATGACGCTTTAAAATTAACCGCAGGTATTATTCCTACAGGGATACTTATAATATTATATGGGATAGTCTTGTTAAAAAGTATCAAGATAAACGTAGTTTAGGCAGTCATTATCTAAATAACATTCTGGACATCAAAGGATGCGTCGGTAATGCTGTTAGTTTGAATACATATATAGAAAAATATTCCGCGTCCATCGCTGCATTAAAACAGTTAGACATTCCCGACCTATTAGATTTTGTCTTGTTACATTGTGGTTTAAGAAAACTTGATCCCCAAACGCTTCAACAATTCGAAAATAGGGTGAGCGGAATAGAATTACCCTCCTGTAAACAATTTATTTCATTTACGCAAGATTATGTCAAAGTACTCGAGCGCTCGCATGCTAATAATTATTAATATTAATAATAATAATTTCAGTTTACCTTATCACAGCCTTGGCCGTGGCGCACAAGGTGCCTGCAAGTCGTTTGTATCGAGTGAACAGATTTTTAATACGCGTTGCCCGCTATGCGACAGAGAACACCAGCTATTTCGCTGCATTGAATTTAAAAATATGAAATCACCGCAAGCGCGTTTCGAGTTAATTAAAGCGAAACTGTTTAAGTCAATCTCACTCGTTAACTAAATGTAAATCACGGAACGTTTGTAAAATTTGTAAAAAACCGCATCATTCTTTACTGCATTTTTCGAACTTAAAGGATGATCGCCCTATTAAGCCGTCTGTGGCGGCTGGACCGCAAGCAGGTGACCGTGCGCCCATATCAACGCATTCAGTATCACAATCTCACTTCACGTCTTCCGTATCGCTTAGTGCGGCTTCGAGTTCGGCTATATTGTTATCGACCGCACAGATCTATGCACATGGTAAAAACGGAAATACGCTCGTCGTCAGGTGTTTAATAGACAACGGGTCGCAAAATAATTTAATTACTATGGATTGTTGTAAACGCTTGAACATTCCCATAATTAAATTACGCAATTCATCTTTACAAGGTGTTGGTATGACCTCGCGACCTGTACACGGTTTTATTAATTTCGCAATAGAATCACGAATTAATCCTAACAACAAATATTACATTCGTGCTTTAGTAGTTGACTGTATTACAGACAAACTTCCCGCAAATTTCATTACATTAAATGAAGATATGTCATATTTAAATAATTTACCGCTTGCCGATGTTTCCTGGAATGTACCGGGAGAAATTGACGTTGTTCTTGGTGCTCAACTGTTTCCTTATATTTATTTGGGAGATAGGGTCGATTCTGGTAATCGCGCACCACCCGCTATATTAACCAGCTTTGGTTACGTACTTATGGGAGATATTGCATGTCATTATGATGCAACCTGCCTACATAGTACTACATCTTCGTTTACCGCGCTTGCTAACGTTGACATTGAGTCAAGTTTACGGAAGTTCTTTGAGTTAGAGGAAATTCCATCTCAACGTTTTACTAGTCCAGATGAATTAGATTGCGAAAATAACTTTAACTCTTCGACTTTATTTAAAGACGGCAGATATTTTGTTGATTTACCCTTTTCACGAACCCCTCGGAGTTGGGTAATTCACGCGGTCTGGCTCACCGTCGTCTACTTGCGCTCGAGCGTAAATTCAATTGCGTGCCAACCCTACGCGAAAATTATAATAAAACTATCGCCGATTATATAACGCAGGGGTATTTGTCCCAGGTGTCTGACTCTGAATTGACAGAGGAGGGTTACTACATACCGCATCACGCCGTTGTCAGACCAGATAAGGACAGCATCCGTATCGTTTTAGACGCTAGTGCTAAAACGCACTCAGGGCTGTCACTTAATGACATTTTGCATGTCGGACCTAATTTGGAGGCCGACTTGTTCTCGTTGTTACTCGACTTTCGTACATTCCCAATAGCAATGACCGCTGATATAAAACAAATGTTTTTGCGCATCGGAGTAAACGAGCACCATCGTAAATACTTACGAATTTTATTTCGTTTCAGTAGGAACGAACCTATTCGCACTTACAATTTTGACCGCGTACCTTTCGGGCTAAAGCCTAGCCCTTACCTAGCTATGCGTACGCTACGCAACTTAGCGTGCGAGCATAGTGACCGCTTCCCTGAGGCTTCTAAGCTGGTAGAAACTCAGTTTTACATGGATGATTATGTCGATTCGGTTCCCGATGAACAGACTGCCATGCGATTGTCTCGCGAATTAATCGATTTATTTAAATTAGGCTCTTTCGACCTTGTCAAATGGGCCACTAATTCACCCGCTTTATTGGAGGTTCTTCCCGAGTCTCACCGCTCACCAGTAAATTTTTCTGGCATGGGTAACGATATTTACAATTTTAAAATCCTTGGTTTAACCTGGGATCCTGCTGACGATTACTTTTCTTTAACAACAATCGCTGTAGATGATAAATGCACAAAGCGCACGATTCTATCGCTAGTTGCCCGCTTATTCGACGTACTTGGCGTTGTAGCTCCAGTTGTGCTGTACGCCAAAATCCTTATTAAGGAACTATGGCTAGCTAAAATAGACTGGGATGAGGTTCCTCCGGAATCCATCATCAGTCGCTTTTCAGCTTTTGCACGCGATTTTTCCGCACTCTCTTCTCTAAAAATTCCGCGCCATATTGGCATTGCGGGAAAAGCCGTAGTGAACATCGTAGCCTTTTGTGACGCGAGCTTCAGTGGTTACGGTTGTTGTGTTTATTTGCACATCACTGATCCTGAAGGTAATATCACCGTCCGTCTTTTATGTGCAAAGTCAAAGGTTTCTCCAATTAAAATAACAACGCTAGCTCGATTAGAACTTGTTGCCGCTTTGCTGCTGTCCAAGCTTGTTCGCGTGGTCCGCGATAAACTTTCCGCTCGTCTACCTATTACAGGTGTTTACGCCTTCTCGGATTCTACAATAGCGCTTTCGTGGATCCACTCATCGCCACATAGGTGCTCTATTTTTGTCAGCAATCGTATTGCTAAAATACACGATAATTTACCTGCCTCTTGCTTTAATCATGTGTCCGGGAAAGAGAATCCCAGCGATTGCCTTTCACGCGGCATGCTGCCTTCTGATTTAATTAAACACTCGCTGTGGTGGAATGGCCCTGCTTGGCTTCATCAGTCAAATAGCGAATGGCCTTTAAAATTCATTCCAACTGAGTGTGAAACTCTACCGGAGTTGAAATCGAGAGCGTTTGTTGTTAAAGCCGCGAATTTCGAACCACGTGTTTTTGACTCTATAGTCACCCGTGTTTGTTCGTGGAATAAACTGTTGCGCATATTCATGTACATTCTCAAATTTTCGAGCAAAAAACGTAATGGTGATCAATCTGTTAAAGATATTCAAATCGTTGAAAATTTTGTTATTCGAATAGTTCCGAGTATTCACTTTTCTAACGAATTAAATTCAGTAAAAACCGGGTCAGGTACATACAAACGTCCTGTCACCAAGCTATATCCTTTACCAACCCAATAAACAATATTCTAGCTGACTCATGTATATATAGATAGTGTATTAATAGGGCATTTATATATAATTTGTTACGATATAAATCTAACCGCAATTTAACGCACCTGAAATATAATAGTTAATTTCAGAAATTTAATGACAATATTGTTTCAAACCGCTGTTAATAGCTCCTTGATAAAGTAGTAATTTTTTTGAAAGCTCAGGACCTTTCAAGGCGGGGAGTATGGTATGGCGGCCTTTTCGCCCTTGAACCGCTTTATATCGCGGCGCTTGCTGGCGGCTGTGATGTCTGCTGCTACGTTTTGCCATCGCACACAAAACGGCATATGGGCTTTTGCTCAGCCGACAAGTCTACATACGCAGTCGGCGGCACCTTTTGATATGAAAGGTGCTGTCGAATAAAAATTGCGCGCAAAGACCTACCGCCAAGCCAGGCGCGAAGCCCGGCAACATTCACGCATCGCAGCTCGGCCAATTTGGTCGTGTCTCAACACCCCGTAAACATCCGCAGCGCGACCAGTTCGGTCGTGTCTTCACCCGCAAGAAACGTTCGCACCCCGCAGCGCGGCCAATTCGGTCGCGTCTTATCATCCCGCAGATACCAGATCCGCAGCGCAGAGGTGGCCACCTTGGAATCGCCGACGAAGCCGAAGCCGAAGCCGATTCAGGTGAGCGATTTGGCAATATTCGTTGGTTGATATCGGTAGCCGCACCAACCGCTTACGCGACGGCCGTTTAAGGGACGATTTGGGCCTTCTCGGTTGACATTCCAAACGGGCCGTACTACGTTTCCACACCGCACCACGAGAGCGGCTATTTACACGCCTGCCTCTCCACCATAATTGACATTTTTTGTTTACCTCTTTTCTTTTTATTTTAATTTGTCACTGTAGGCAGTACAATATTTTTTATCATTTACATTTGACTTACAAAAAACTTCACCTTAAACTTTTATAACGATATTTGTACACTGATGGCCTATTAGTTAAGCTCAGAACAAAGTAGTTATCCTTGTATAAAAAACAAATTATAGCAAGTTAATTCTGGTACGATCTAATGGATTTTAATTATTACTCAGGTTTTTAAGTTTTCTTTGTTATCTGAAGTGCGTGTCGTCAATATTCCCTTATAAAACAAGCCATGTGGAAGAAGGATTAAGTTAATTATACTACTATTGTTGTTATGTTTGCAGCATTTTAATTATAATTAATCTATTGGTTAATAAGTTGGTAATTCAGAAATATTAATTTTAGTTTTTAAACGCACTAGCTGTAAAATGCAAGCTGCAAAAAAATACATATGTTATTTTTATTACAAATAGCTCGTAAAAAAACTGATCACACAAAATATCTCATTAAAAAGCTAAATAAAAACTTTGTGGACAGATATATAGTGAAAAAATTAGGTTAATTTTATGAATTAAAAACAACTTTTAAAAGTTAATTTTCGTTTAATAGCAAAAGTTTATAACTGCAAGATCATGGAAAGCGGCGATAACTTGTTTTAAGCATGCAAAGACACTTAAGTTATACTTTAAATTTAGAATTTTTAGTTTATTAGCGTTTCGTAATTAATATTAATAAACAAATATATGGCTAACTATTTATATGTCTGAATGTGTATATTTCTTCTTCTTCTTCTTCTTGGTATCATGTATATTTATCGAATGTTGGCTATCATTAACACTATGATTATTTCCTTAGCTGTTGCTCAAAACAAATTGACTGAAGCTACCACAAATCATTCTCTTAGATTTTTGAGCCATCATATACGTCTTTTCCCAGCTTATTTTTTCTTCGATCTTATTTATAAAACTGGTCGAAAGATGTAGTATTTATCATTTCTCACGGCGTAGTTCAAAGAGAGAGTTTGTATAAAAATTATCGGGAAAAGTTTCGGAAAAATAGATATATTTGAGATATTGCTATAATACCTCAAAAGTCTTCAAAGTACATCCCTTTAGCGTCGACACACTTTTTTCAACGGCTTTTCCACAACTGGAAGGCTCCCTGGTAGGCGGATTCCGGAACGTCCTTAAGGGTACGCGTACAAGCTTCTTTGACGGCACTTAGGGTCCCATGGTGGTGTCCTTTGAAGGAGGATTTTACTTTTGGGAATAGGAAATAGTCTGCTGGTGTCAAGTCGGGACTGTAACGTAGTTGGGGAATTATCCAAAAAGCGGAAGTCTTCTTCAACGCATTGCAGAAGGTTTTCGCAAGCAGACACGCGTCTCTACTTTTAGTCGTCCGTCAAGACCTTCGAAACGAGTTTAGCACAGATCTTTTGCATCGCCAAACTTTCAGTGATAATGCTGTGCACTGTCATCTTATTAATGCCAATTTATCTGCGACCATGCGCACTCTTAACCAATGGTCTGAATTCAACACTTCACGCACACGTTGCATGTTGTCGTCGGTTTTTGAGGTCTACGGCCGTCCAGCGCAGAGCTCGTCCTCTCGGCCATCTTTGAAGAGCTTGTGCCACTTAAAAACTGCAGTTTGTGATATGTTTTCATCCTTGAACACTTGGCGAATCATGCCCAACGTCCCCGTACCCCATTTTCCCAGTCCAACACAAAATTTGATGGCGTACAACTGTTCAGTCGTTCGCTGCATTTTGCGCTTGCACCGAGTCGTTCGACAGGGGTCCACTAAAAACACGGCCTAACCTGAACAAACTCGCAAGCGACTGGCGCTTGGCATGTCTTTAAGGTCACATTTCACACCACTGAGCATGCGCGGTGCGAGGGTACTCCGACGTACAGTCACGTTAGGAAAAAATTGTTTCCAATACTTTTTATTACAAAAAAATATATACTTGTAAGTTTTTACATATCCACGGTTTTTGGTACTTCTCTTTTGATTTTTATCCTTCGAATAACCTCTTCATGTTTTATATGAATTTGTCAAAATAATCACATTTCAAAGACTTCAATTCATTTACCGGTGTCTAGGATTTAACACCATATAATAAGACCGAATAAATGTAACACTTTACCACTCTTAGAGGTAGTTGTAAGCTTAGATTACTACTGTTATATGTTTCTCATTTTAAAAAGCACTGCTCTGGTTTTCTCTATTCTCTATTCTTTTCTTTTTCTCATCTATTCCTATTTTTATTAAAATTTTAATGAATCTTTTTTTATGTTTGACTTTATCAAACCCTTTTTTATAATATGTAAAACATGCATAGACATTACAGTTTGTATTTCCGTACTAACACATATATCGTGAATAACTTTTTCGTGTTCCTATACCTTATCTGAAACCAAACTTTATTTTTTTATATGTACATTTGTAGATTATCTTTACAAATATCTTGAAGGTGCGACTCGTTAAAGTAATCGTCTAAAAATTTTGACAATTATTTACTTCCTATTTTTTTGGTAAGGCAATTTGACGTTGGTTTTAATTAATGTTTGGATATTTCTCCAAATTTCTACACTTTACTGTATAATTGAACAAGTATTTCGAAAGCTACATTTAGAAACAGCATCAAAATTTCTGCTGCTGTTACGTCAGGACCACACGATTTGTTATTTTTCATTTTAGATATTGCTTTTTATAAGAGTTGATCCGCTTGACCCAATTCATACTTTGACATCGAAACAGAGAGCTTCTCGATGTAGTTTTTCCATAGCCTCATTTTGTCTTTGTGTCATATAATACATTACTCAACAAGTTCGTAGGATGACAAATACAACAACAAATGTTAAGCAAAATTCGACTTTATTCATTAAGATCGTCTCCTTCAAGAATGATACATTTATTTTAACGCTTATATGACATTTTGATGCCTTTTTGTTAACCGATTTATCTTTGGCCTCAAAATAGGCTTCAGTTTCGGCAATCACTTCTTTATTGGAGACAAATCTCATTCCCTGGAGCATTATTTTTACGTTTGTAAACAGGTAGTAGTCGCTGGGAGTCGGTGGATGGGGAAGCAATTCTAAGTGCGATTCGTGCAATTTTGCTATTGTTGTGATCGACTTGAGACATGATGTGTTGTCTTGCTGAAAAGCACTTTTTTCTTCTTTATTTGGGGTAATTTTTGCACAATTTCTTCCTTCAAATGCACCAATAACGTCATATAATATTCGCTATTGATAGTTTTTTCTTTCTCAAGGTAACGATGAATAAAATACCGTGTGCATTCTAAATACGGAATCCAAAACCTTATCAGCTGACATTTGCGTTTTTAGTCGCTTTGGGCGACTTTCACCCTTTGCTGTCCACTCAGCTGAATGCCGATCTGACTATGGAGTATAGTGATAAATCTATGTTTCGTTCATTGTCACATACCGTATGAAAATATCATTTTTATTGTGCTGAAATACCTCCAAACAGCGTTCTGAATCATTGACACGTTGTTGTTTCAGATCGACTGTAAGTAAACGCGGTACCCACTTCGAACAGAGTTTTCTCACAAGTGTTTATGTAAAATATTGAATACACTGCCTTCTGATATCTTTAAGGTCTCAGTTATCTTATGCAACTTCAACTTACGATTGGCCAAAACTATTTTGTAGACTTTTTTATGTTTTTTAGAACCACTGCTAAATTTGGACAACCAGGGCATTCAAAACCACCGGCGTTTGTACAGTCGCGTTTAAAATTAGCAAACCACTTCTCTACCATTTGCCTCGATATAGCAGAGTCTGAATAACACTTGCCAATCCATTGATGCTTGAACGGTATTTTTTCCCATTAAAAGCAATGCTTTATCTAACACACTAAATTCAGATTTATTCAATGTTTTGAAAATTACACAAGTAGCCTTACTAAAACCACTGTAACTTGTAAACCAAACATCAGATTGCTATAAAATTTTGTGACGTATGACTTGAAGGTCAGTGCTTTTTAAAAATATTAATTTGTCAATAGTGGTTCCATCTAACAGTCAATCTACGAACTTATTGAGTGGTGTGTTATAATATTTTGTGCAAACACATGTCGGTGATAAAAAGTTATGAACTTATGATACATCTGCACCTGATAAGTTTTAGTTTTTCTTAAGGTATTACAAAATCTCTTATTTATGGTAATGCATATTGATATTTGAGTAAGAGTAATTCCGTTAGGATTATTTTTTGGAAACTTCTAACAATAAGTATATAATCTTCGTATAGGTAGTTTATAAAATTTATTTAAAATGATTAAATCTTTTTCTTGGCAGGTCTGTATCAACCTCTATTATTACGTGTTTGCCAATTATCATAGTAATTTTATTACTCTTTACAAGTTTTATCCAAGTTTTGGCTTTTTCATAAAACTTTTTGACTACACCATCTGAAATTTTAAAATATGGAGCATACGCCTGTAATAATGATAGTTTTATTAAGTTTCATAATCAGTTACATCACTGCAACTAGATTTTATAATGGTCAAAGGTTTAAGATTACATTCGCCACAACTGGACTTATCATGAATCCCTTGTAATGGTATGCAAATTCCTTTCTTAAATAATTAGAATAAAAAACAGATGTTACAAATATTGCTTAAAGCAAACGTTTTATCGGGATAACGTAAAAGTTTTGATTTATCACTTCGTGGTAAAGCAAATCTATCAAAATAAAAAATGCAATCAACATTGTCTTTATTTTTAAATGTTATTGCTTTATTTTTTAAGCTCTTCGTTTCAGGATCACAGCAGTAAGCACCAATTTTTATTTCCGAAAATAATGGTTTACACAAAAGTGAGAAAAATTCTCTCCTTTTTAACAATTCAACAGCAATTTTTCGTTTGGTTTCTTTCTGTTCCTTTGCCAGTGTGTTAAGAATTATTTTTGTATTAATTATCCGCTTCCCTAAATTATTACCTAAAATTTGGTGATACGCATCCCTATTCAACTTCAACTCGTCTGATATCACGCACACAATAAGACAAGAGTCTTCTTGCACTGCGTGAGTGCCAGTGACAGGCGATCGACTGTGGGATGGTCTTCCACTGAATCTCTGCTCTCTCGAAATCTTCTTTATCATTCAAAAACACGGCTTTTTGATTATTTCTAGTCATCATACGATTACTGTGTCATGTTCTATATTTCTAAGTCCAGTTCTGACGCTGCAAAAAGTTAAGCGAATGAAAACTGTGATAAATAATTCACGAAAATTATAGTACGTAGTGCATATTAATTAAAGTGTCAAATAAACAACTAATAGAAAGGTGAAGAAACGTAACCACCAACAAAATCAAGGTACGCGTAGAATTAATGCGTGAAAAGGCAATACTAAAACGAAATGAGGTAATAGAAACAACACAATAAGTAGATAAAACACAAAAGACATAAACAAAGCAAAAAACATGCTTTCGCAAATAGTCACTAAGCTAGGAACAGCCGAAGAGGAACTAGACCCAAATGTAGAGGTAATGAAAGAACTAAAACAAGAAAACCAAACCCTAAAACAAATACTTGAAGAGCAAGTTAAAATAATAAAATTGATGGAAAAGAAAATAAAAAAGAATAATATAGTCATCCAAAAAATAACAGATTAAAAAAGACAAGCGGAGGTGAAACTATAGATTCAAGATATTCTGGAGAAAAGGCAACAAAAACGAACATAGAAACTAATGTTTTAGAAACCAGAAGACTTGGTACTTTTACGACGGGCAAGAATAGATCAATCCTCGTAAAATTACGTACATAAAATGGAGATATGTGGACAAACAAAGAATTTAAAAGACACAGAAATCTAAATTAATGACGACTACTTGAAAAAGTATATATAGATGGGAAATGTCTAATACCTCACCTAAAAAAGGAAAAACAAAATGGCAACAAAGAAACTTTTAGACAAAACAAACTAATTGTTAACAGAATAACAAAATGCACCGTGAACAACGGTTCCCCAGAAAATAGCAAACACGAACAACAGGTCAGGAAAATGAGAAAAACGGATAAAAAAAACTAGCAAAGGATTGCGAATGAGCAGATAATAACAATAAAGACTACGCTATAAAATGGAAATTGAATAATAATATAATAAAAGGAAAAGAGACAAAGAAAAGACAATGATAAAGATTGGCATTTGGAACATAAAAACGTTATCAAAAACAGAAGAAATAGAAAACATTACAAAAAAATTAGAAGTACTAATCCTACAAAAGATATGATGGTAAAGGGGTGGCAAAATTGACAAAGGAAAATACATAATGCTATTTGGAGAAAACATAAACAGGGCATAAATGAAAATGGCTTTATAATCAGTAAAACAAAGTAAATAAAAAGTATTAAAATTCGAAGTGGGGAAATGGAACAATAACCTAGCTAACCTTGAAAAATAGAGAAGTTAACATAACAATAGTAAATGCATATGCACGAGGATAAAATGGAATTCTACGAAAAACTAGAAGAGCGATGCGAATATTTACCAAATAATGATTTACTAATAATAACAGGAGATCTTAATGCAAATATTGGAAAAGATAATTACTCAATGTAATAGCGAAATTATGTAGCCTGACAGCAACTATGCATATGTATATAATTAGCACTAAGTACAAGCATAAACCAGAACATAAAATAATTGGTTGATAGCTGGCAGAGTAATAGGAAATCAAATAGACCACATAGTTATATAAAAAATGGGAGAGAGGTTTTCTTCCCGAAGTAACCAGACCAAGAGTAAGGTGCCAAGACTAGGTAGAAAATAATCTGCATTTTAAGGATAATCAGAGCTGAAGAGCAGACATAAAAAAACAAGATTGTAAACATGGCGAAAACACATAGAAAACTGTAAACATGTGAACTGATTAAGCACGCCCCTGCCTAGTCGCTAAAGCTCCATGAAAGAGCGGTCTTGATTCCGAAAGAGATGTATGACTACATGGATGTACGGATTCCATGTTTCACTAGAGATTTTCCCGAACTTAGTTCTCATTGCTCGCAATTCACGTCTATTATGTCACTCTTGTAACTACCAACAAGCCTAATAGTGGGTTGCTAAATACATCGCTACCACCTAGTAAGTTAATGCGGAAACACTTACGGTACCATATTTATTCAGAATTGACTGAATAACACCCTTTTCTTTTATTTGAATATCACAGCTAAAGAATTAAAAAAAACAGTCCTAACACTTTTCTGACAAAGGCTGTATAAAACCTATCTAGACTTATGATTTGCAACAATGGGGATACGTCAAACAATCAAACATAAATTTTAATCAAAATCAACGAAGACTTAGTGTTACCGTTTATCGTTCAAAAGGTACATGGGTTTGCTACTAGAGGAGATCAGGTATGGTTGTCACACCGGTTTTTTGTCACAAAGTCATTTTTTATATATAGTTATAGTAATAGATAGTAAAATATACGTAGTTAAGTTGTGGTCTGCCTACTTGAATGTCCTACGAAGTGTCAGCTCATTTGCACAGAGAGCGTTATTTGTTTTCAGCGCTCTAACGTAAAATTTTGTTACGTGAGATTTCCACAAAATAACAGTTAAGAAAAACACGATTCTTATTTTTCTTCAACCATCTAGCAACTATAGCCCTATGCAGTTTACGAGTGTTTTCAAAGTGTAAGAATATCACATCAATTAATAATTACGAAGTTTTTTTAAATGACTGTTTGGGATTCGTTACCACAAAACAAACAGATATGGCTATGACATTTGACATCCAACCCCATAAAAGCGTTTTGTTTTGCAATTCACTCTTTATTTATCCTATTTTGACATTTTACCTTGGATTTATTCTTTATGTATCCTATTTCAGGGCAACCACAATGCCCCGAAGATTTGTTAAGAGAACAAATCCTAGAGAAACACTTCCTGTTATAATGCATAGGACGGTTCGTACGATAAAGTGCGAAAACAGAGCAATTTGAAGCGTTGTTAAAGAAAATAATAAATTACCGTGCGCTAACCAGATAGTGTACTAAAATGTCTGCTAAAGAGATAGAAACAATTTGCTGCAACCTACAACTTCAGTCGGTTACATCAAAACTAGTCAGATTTTTAATGATGCACTTAAAACAAAACTTGAACAGTATATTAAACAAGCATCAGACATATACTACCCTAGTACTAAAGAAGTCAGGAAATTAGCATACCAACTAGAATTAGCCAATAATCTAAAGTTTACTGCAAAGTAAACGGAAACTAAACAAGCTGGAGCTGATTGGTTTACCAGTTTCCTAAAGCGACATTCCATCCATTCATTCAAAACGTCAGAAGAAACTAGCCTATCCCGTGCGACGTGCTTTAACAAAAAAATATTAGCGAGTTCTGTTTAGGAAGTTATTTTCAGTAATGGACAGATGCCCATTTTTTAATTCAAAAGATTTGGAATATTGACAAAACAGGGATCACTACCGTCCAGAAATTGAACAAAGTTGTGGCACGCCGACGCTAGTAAGAGCAATAGCATCCGGTGAGAGAGGCGCCCTTATTACAGTGGCCACAGCGATATCTGGTAGCAGAAACTGTATTCTGCCATTTTTTGTTTCTCCAGAGTTCATTTAAAGACTATTTTATCCGCAATGGCCTAGTAGGTTGTCGTGGGACCAGCAATCCTTCAGGGTGGATGAAGAAGAAACATTTTATTACTTTTATTCAAAGGGTTATTCTTGCTTATTATTGCTCGTTAACCATGATTCCCATCTTTCGATCGATGGATTAAATTACGCTAAAGATAACAGTTTAATAATTTCCTCTTCATTGTACTCACCGTCTTCAGCTACTGTACCGAACCGTATATGGTGCTTTGGTTAATTCCTTTTTGCGATGCTTGGATGGTAAATAATTCTGGCTCTACAATGACCATATAAGACATACGAAATAGTTGCATCTGCGTATCCTCTAGCGTTCACACCTTCAAATATACTCTCAGGATTCAGGAGTTGTGGAATTTTATTCTTTAAAAGACATTTTTGGCCACTATGGTTTTGTGACACATCGTCTAAATCCAGATGATTCAAAGATCTGCTTTCAGTTGTGGAGCAAGAAAATCCGAAAATATCTCAAAAAATACCAAATCTTCAACCATTTTTCCATCGCCTGCACCTGGGCCCATTGGCATAGTTTCATCTATTTCTCCAGCGGCTATATCCGGACCTAGGACCATAATTTTCACTGCTTTTCCTGCAGCTAAACTTAATCTTAGTAAAACAGTTTCACCTTCAGAAATTCGAGCATTGTCACAAGCAGATGCAAGGAAACAAAACAATGCAAAGAAAACCCGCAAGAAAAGATATTTGGCTATTATTACCGATACGCCAGAAAAGTTGTTGATCGACGAACAAAAGAAAAATCAAAAATAAAAGGAAATTATAAGATATTTTTAAGAAAAATAAAATTTCAAGATCCCAAGCAAATGAACAATATTCAACAAGAAATAGAAGATAGCGAAGATGAAGAAAACTGCTACTGCATTGTGTGCCTGGATGCATTTTTAAACAGCAAATCTAAAGAAAAGTGGATGCAGTGCGTCATATATAAAAATTGAGCACACGAAGCTTGCAATCCTGGCACTTGCTGAAATTATAAAAATTAAGAAAAAACCATTATGTTAGTTACCTATACTTATATTGTTTAGGTTCAATTCCGATGGGACTTGTATTAAACAAAAATGTATCAATAAAGGTTTTTCTGTTGTTTATTATTTCTGCTTGGTACATCTAAAGGGGTGTAGGGATGTGTCGGAGAGGTAGTACCTTTTATTTCGAACGGTTATTCCAAACGTTATAGACGGGCGGAGGTTCGGATAACTGGTCCTCACGAGACACCCAACTCTTACTTGATGGCTCCAAGCGCCACACCCTGGTACACTGTGTTGACCCACAGGTTAAACCAAGTGAGGGTAACCAGATATGGTGAACTAGCAGCGTCTGACCCAGAGTGGGCGGCTGTAAACAGCGTCTGTATCCAGAGTGGACGGCTGTCACTAATACTTACCAACCCGTCTGGCCAGCGTGGTGAGTTATGGCCAAAACCCCCCCGTTTTAAACATTGCGAATTGATGGAACAGATGGGTAGGAATCACGATTCTAAATCCCACACCTATAAGGTCAGCCTCACGGAATCTGGGGGAGGCAAAAATTCGCATATAACACAACAAACTCAACCACACAAACCTTTCACCCTTAATCTTGCCACATATAACTTACGAACAATGAAATCAAATGACCGACTTGAAGAACTAGAGGGCTGAGTAACATAAATTGGGACGTGCTGGGCTTGAACGAAACAAGACGCCTAGGAGAGAAATGGACAACAATTGCATCTGGACATATTCTATATCAAAACAACACCAACACACAGTCACATCTATGAGGAGTAGCGCTTATAATAAATAAGAAAATTAAACACCTAGTTACAAAAATGTGTTCGATATCTGACAGAGTCATGTATATAAACCTAGAAATTTCAAAGCTATATCATCTGCAGATTATCCAGGTATATGCACCCACTAGCATCGTAAACGACGAAGACTTAGACAAGTTTTATGACGATATTACATTAGCACTGAAAAAAGAAAAAGCATATTGCCATATGATAATTGGTGATTTTAATGCCAAAGTAGGCAGTACAAACGATTCTTCAAAAAGTCTCTAAGTCGAAGATGGACTTGGAAAAGCCCAGACCAAAATACAAAGAATGAAATAGATTATACCATTTCGAACAAGAAATACATTGTCACAGATGTTACAGTATTAAATAGATTTGAACTTGGAAGTGACCATCGACTTGTCAGAGCAAAAGTAATCATCAATAAAAAACTGGAAAGAAGGAAATTAATACAACATCAAAAATATCCTACTGTACAACAACTGAAACAGAGCAAAGACAAATATCAAAACGAACTAAATAGAAAAAGCATCTCAACAGAAAAACTTAAAAAAATGAGCATAGACGACATTGAAAAGAAAATAGCTGATGACGTTAAGACGGTTACTAAAAAAAAAGATATGTGCCACTACCAAACCAACAAGAAGTAAAATAAAACAAGACACAAGAAAACTTATGGATAAGAGAAGAAATATGAATAAAACCTCAACAGAATACGCAGAACTAAACGAAACCATTAGAAAGAAAATCAGAAAGGACGTACGAACTCATAATACAGAAAAAATAAAAGCCACTATAGAAAATAACAAAAATATGAAGGTATTAAAATCCATCAATTCAATTGGTCGAACGAAAATATATAAACTTAAAAACAAAGATGGGAAAACTATGCAAGAAAAAACCAAATAATAAAGGTGGTGGAGAACTTCTATACAAATCTATACACATCAACCAACCTGAACCCAACAGGAGGAGAACACCAAATAAACATCTCAAACGTAGGTTCGGAATAGATACCCGAAATAACCATTGACGAGGTAGAACACGCTCTTGCCCAAATAAAGAACGAAAGAGCCCCAGGTGAAGACGGAATCTCAAAAGAGTTTATCCAGATAGCGGGCATAAAGACATTAGAAGAAGTAAGAACTCTTCTCAACAAAGTGTACAGGAAGGCTCTATTCCAAAGACATGGCAAAATGCCCAGGTCATACTCTTACATAAAAAAGGTGATTTACTTAACATAGAGAACTATAGACCTATGGATACTTATACGTCTATAGTTCTCTATGTTCCTTACACACTGCTGACTAAAATCATAACGAACAGACTATCCAAAAAATTAGATTCATACCAATCCCCAGAACAGGCTGGATTTCGCAAAGGATATAGCACGACAGAACAAATTCAAAACCTAAGAACGCTAATTGAAATGCCCTGATCCACCTAGCGTTTGTGGACTACGCCAAAGCATTCGATTCCATAGAGTTACGGGCAATATTCAGTGCAATGGATAACGCAAGGATAGACTCGAGATATAGAAATTTACTTAAATATATCTACGACAACGCGACAATTAAAGTGAAAATAGACGACGAATTTGAAACACAAAAAATACGTATACAGCGAGGAGTAAGGCAGGGAGATCCTATTTCTTCGAAATTATTCACACTAGCACTGGAAGACGTGTTTAAACAAATTAATTGGGAGAACAAGGGTTTAAACATAGATGGTCGCTATCTCTCACACCTCCGATTTGCAGACGACATTATAATAATAAGTAGCGATCTAAACGAACTGAGCAACATGCTCCTAGAACTTAAAACAATGTCGGAGAAAGTGGGTCTAACAATGAATTTAAATAAGACCAAAGTAATGACACCTGAACTAACACCAGTAAACATAGGAAATGCAACGATAGAAAACGTGAAAGAATATATATATATATATATATATATATATATATATATATATATATATATATCTTGGTCATTTAATAAAGCTCGGAAAAGAGAACCAAAACGCAGAGGTTAACAGAAGAATCCGGATGATTTGGACCGCTACCGGAAGACTAAGTTCAGTCATCAAAAACAACGACATCCCAATAAACCTAAAGTCGAAAGTTTTCAACACCTGCATACTTCCTGTCTTAACGTATGGAATGGAAACAATGGCTTTGACAGTTAAATCAGCAAATAGACTCAGAATAACACAGAGAGCAATAGAAAGAATCATGCTAGGTATAAATCTCAGAGACCACAACAGGAATGAGGAGATAAGAAAAAAGACAAAGGTAGAGGATGTCATGAAAAGAATAGCCACCCTGAAATGGAGTTGGGTGGGGCATGTCGCCAGACAAGACGATATGAAATGGACCAAACATATATTGAACTGGCGACCTAGAAGACATAAAAGAAGAGTTGGACGTCCCAAAAGAAGATGGATAGACTACGTGAAAGAAAAATTAGGAAAAAGGTGGCAACAAGTGGCATGGCGTAGATCAGAATGGAAAAAACAAGGGGAGGCTTATCGTCCAGGAGTGGAACGAGAAAAGCTGATGATGAAGAAGAAGACATCTAAAGTAGATGTGACAATCAACCTCAAGGTCTGTGACAACTAACCCGGTGACGGGGCAGGTTGTCAGTAGTATATAATTTTAATATACTTAATATACTTCTATTTGTTTTAAATATTTATAATCTCAAATAGTAGACTTACAACATAAGGCCAAGAAACTTTCAATTTATTTTTCCAAAACAAAAAACAATAAAAATTAGAAATTGAAAACTGTAACGGCCATACCCGGTCCCTCCTACTACAGAAAACTACTATGGATTTAAATACACAGACCACATTATAAAATAAGCCATAAGTAAAATAACCTAAAGAAGAAGAAACAGAAAGGACTAATTTTTTTAGTGATCTTTAATAAAGTATTTCAGAAATTTATTTAAAAAATTTGTTACTAGACGCGCACTTATTAATACCTCTGCTTAATATTCAGTCTTAGTAGAATGCAAAATCCAAATCAATTTCAAAAGTATGGCACACTAAATAATTTCAGTCTTTCAGATTAAAACTGGTAAATCTGAAATGATTTACAAATACTGGAATATATATGTAAAAACTGTGTTTTATCACATTCACGAACACTTTAAATTTGAGGGCAAATAATTTATGGAGTAATTATAAAAACAATCTTTGTTACAAAGCTTTGTTTTATTAGTTTCCATAAAGTTTTTGTGCTACTTTCATACACAATTTTAAGTTAATGTTTATCCAATCGAACCAATACATTTATATTAACACATTAAACCTCTACTGCCCTAATAGTACAGTGAATTATAAAAATAATTTTTTTAAGTTACTATTTTCACTTTGAAAGGCTAATTTTATATTAAACAGATCAAAAAAGTAGTGCTCGATACTTCATGCGAAGTGTGTCTTAAGAAATTTGCTTTTTAGCAGTTTTAAAAGTTCAAACATATTTCAACTTCAACACCTCTAAAAGCTTTTTTGTGGTAATTTATTTTTTTAAGTTTTCTGTTCAATTTTGCCATATTTTAAAATGTCTGAGCCCACGTTATTTGTTTCCATGATCTCTAAACTTAAAGCTTCCACTTTTTGCTGTTGCTTTTATTTTCAGTTAAATTACATTTTAAGTTCTTCGATAACTTGAAGATATTTCGGGCGCTATTTAGAATATAATTTTGTATTTGCATTACTTTTTTTTTTATTAAACTTCGTGAAATAAAACTAACCAGTGTCGGTTGTTCATCGACTTTTTGGGGATTTATTTCACCTTCCCACATTAATAACCAAAAAAGTTTGTTTTCCTGTTAATTACTAATTATAAATTTCAGAAAAACTAAAGGACTATCACAGTTCATCCGTTTCAGATCAATTAGCCCATTTTTTGCAAGTGCTCTTATTTTAATAACTATCTGTATATTGGATTAATCTACAAGCTCATATGCGAAAAAACAGTTTCTTAAGTTATATTTGTTGTCATGGATTTTATCAAAAATTTATTAAAGACATACATACTGAGTTTATATCGGTGTATGTATTTTTTTTATTGTCCCCAAATTTTAAAATTTAAAATCAATACTAAATACAGGATGTCCCAAAAATGCACTCCTCTTCAAATTATAGCAAATTCTGTCTTTATTACCTTTAAAGCAATAGTTTAATGTTTTAAATTAAAAAATACCAAATAAAATTAATTGCAAGTTTATAAATATACATACTGGGAATCACCTCTTTCCTAGCACATTTGAAGACAGAGTTACGAATTATTTTATTTAGAACTCCAAGGTAGTGTTTAATATCCTCCTTTAATATCGACTGTTGCCGGTTTTGTGGAACAAACCTTTTCTGTGGGGTATCCCCATAAAAAGAAATCTACTAAAATGTGGCTTCGCCAACGAGAAAGGTATTCAATGCTATCGCTTTGCGAAATCGATTTATTCGTAAAAACCCTTATAGTATTCCATCTTACTGAAAGTAAATTGCTTCGATTCCAAACAACCCTTTGGCGTGTAGGTCGATGAATTTTTGCAGTATATATAGATAAACATCAACAGTAATAGTTTGGTCAAGAAATGTTAACCTTAGAATGCTTAATGCTGATATTCCACACCATAATGTAATTTTTGGAAAGTTCAAATGATGTTTCATAGTAACATGCAAATTTTTTCAAGCCCAATAGGTACTATGGGTGGGTTGATTTATTAAGCAATTTAAATTAAAGGTAGCCTTATCGCTCCATTTACAATATTTAACTCTTCGATCAGGATAATTTTCATTTACAGGCCGTGAAGACACAGGATTTTGTTTGTGACTTCTTCGATTTTTTCCTATTTGTTTGGGGTGTTGTCAATTTTTCCTTCCTAAGTTTTCTATATCTTCCTCTATTTCATCAGACCATTTTTTAGTCTTCTTCTTCCTCCGCTGTTTCCTATCTTTGTTAGCATTTTAATATTTGAATTTTTACCACAAGTAATATTTTAAGATGTGTCTATAGTAACTGTATTTCTTGGTTGCTTCTTTTTCCTAAATCGGCTTCCACTTTCTTTCCATTATAGATGCTTTGTAGTATTCTTTTTTTCCATGCCATTAACTTTTCCTGCTTATATATAGTTTACGTTTTTCGCCGATAAATTACCGTAGGCCTTATTACACTTATTATATTTTGATTTTTTCTTACTATCACCATCACTACCTAAGATAATACCGAAATAGAGTATAAGTCAAAAGTTTTTGAAAATTTATATCTTAGCTCAAAGACGAGCTACCCCCTGATTTTTGGGTATGTGTTGGGGGATGACAAATTCTGAAAATACCCGTTAAGGTGGTCGTAAAAAGGCAATTTTTTACCGACAATTTTGTAGGGAAACCTACGTTTAAAGCGCTCAATTTTTTCTCGGATTGAATAAGTTTAGAAAACATCTATGTTAAAGATTCTAAGGCCTATAAGACGTTGAGAAATAGTTTTTTGGAAAAGGTACACTTTTAAAAATTTGTTTTTTTTCTTTATCAATTCATTTGTTGTATTTGATATATGCTTGAGTATTCTAGTAAGCCACTGATCATTTTCCCATAGTGACTGGTCATTGTTCCATTTTTTTTTGAGTCTGACTTCACTATGGCGCTTTACGGACTATCGGCAATGCTTTTCCATTATTTCATTATTTTCCGTTATTAGAACTTCTAATCAAGTATCATCACCGCCTTATTTAGGTTATTTTTTCGAGAAGTTCTCAATTTGATTGGAATTCGGACTCTGGGAGGATCACTTGAGGACAATGAAGCAAGTTGACGAGTTTAGAGATGTGTTTTGCGTCATTGTTCTGCTGAAAGTCTATCCAGAAAGACAATTTGCCATTGTCTAAGATTTTCTTTTCAGTAGTAGATAAAGTTCTATTTTTTCTCATTGTAAAGAGCCTATCTATACATTTATTTGTTTACCTTCTTTCTTTGTACACGTTAGTTTTTTTGTTTAAGCTTCACTCTTAACAGATAATGATCAGAGTCAGCATCCGCTCTTATGTTACTTCTCATATCTACATATTTATCTAAAGCTTGGATTAATGCCTGAATGTAGCATCTTCAGTAGATTTGCTGTAAAATTGTTTATAAGCTAATAAACACTTTATTTATAGTAACTTAAAGAGTGAGTATATTTATTGAAACACTATATATTTTTATTATTAAGCAAACTCAAGACAATTTACAATAACAGATATTTAAAAGCCTTATCACTATTGTTAAGTATTTTTTTTAAATATCTTTCTCACTGGTTCATACATAAAATAAATTATCAACATTTGTGAGAGCACTTCTATCAATTAAAATTTTCTCTTTCATGTGTCACTTGTTAAGTGTACCAATAGTAAGCTCAAATTTGATCCAGATGCAAATTGGACTAGCAACACATACCTATTAACCATATTTCAAACTTCTATTGACTGATTTAAATATTCGATTGTTCGAATAAGAAAATTTTTATTAAAACAGCGAACTACTAAGTACACAGCTTGTCTTATTTTGGATAGGCATATTGTTGGTGGTAACTTTTGGGCTGATAGTGTATTAAAACAAATTAAACAAAATTGTTTTATTCCTAAGGTATTTAGAAACTGACATTACAATTTTTAATATTTCTGCTAAGATGTACGTCTAAAACATTATTGCGATAATATCATAGTTAAAGTAGTATTTGTACACAAAAATTCCAAAGATATTTTCTTATAACACAGAAATGTATGGAATAATAGCATGACAGTGGGCTTTCAGGTACTATTAAATTATTTGCACAGGTCCAAAATAACTTGAAAAATATACAATGTCGGTTGTACAAAACAAGAACTCAAGAGCTAAGTGGGAAAATCCAAAAAGATATTGAAATTGTCTGTCCCGGGCACGTATGTATACGTGTCTGAAGGTGTAAATCCAAATTCCCAACTACTGAAAGATAACGATAATAATTAACAAAAAATGACCAATGAATGAATTAATCGTTAATTGTTTAGCGTTTTTAACCGACAACGTTAGAGGTGAAAGTTACTCTCGTGAAACGTGCCAATTCTCAGTTTAAGTCCAGATCAGCACCTCCTCGTGGTGAGAGTCGGTAACGTAATTTCGGTTATGGCTAACACTGAGTGAACCCCTTTGTCGCGTGTAAAACCCCCTTTGTCCGAAAGATTGAACACCATTTGATCTCCGGAGAACGAATAGCACCCACTTCGCGCGACAAGTAGACCCGAACGGTTTTGAACTTCTTTCGGAGAATACTTAGGGGAGCTGGATTTTAAACCGTTAGTGTTCATTGTGTGAGCAGTAGTTATGCACTGTTTTAATCTAACGTTCCCTATTTTTAGTTATTTATTGGCCTTGTATATCTATTTCATATTTTTCTGGTATTCATAATGGTCCTCTGCCATATTGTACCAAAACTTTTACCACTAAGGCAGATTTAAAATATCACCTGAGGCGCCGATACTGTCGAGGCCCTAACCCTGACAGAGAAGTTGTCTGTCCTATCTACAACCGCCTGTGTAACGGCTATGGGGGAATGCGTGAACACTTGCGAAAGACTCACCCAACCTATTACAACGAGATGGAATGTCAGGAAGACCATCTTATCCTAAATCCTAGTCGTTGGTCCGATGAGGAGCTGATCGACATAGCGATGATGGAGGTGACCTTTACTGAGAGATTTATCAACATGCATCTAGCTGAAAAAATACCTAATAGATCCAAAATTGCCATAAAGGACAAACTACAAGATTTACAGTACAAGGAATTAATCTCCCAGCTTCTAAGAGAGAAGTAACGCTTTGAGAATACCGATATCAAAGAGGAAGCTCTCGGTAACCAGAATTTAGAGGGAGAAGAGACGTTACACTGACGGAGGTCACGGCCTCAAGTAACGGGCCTGAAACCCACCGCATGGGCGCCTTCAAGATGTAAGTCCCAGAAGATCTAATACAGATGGTGAGAGATGTTCTACATCTCTTCAGCTCGGGGCTAGCGCCGCTTCTGAGGTTGAGGTAAGACCCGAAACCGACGATCCGAATAACATCTTCCTTCTTCCCAAAGCTGCTGCGGATCCTATCGTGCGATGCGTAGTGGATTACTACACAAAACACGCAGATGATTGAGAGCCAATCGACATCGAGATAGTGAACGCCATATCAGTCACACTTGGGGATAGAGGAGTCCTTCCGGCATGGAACGGCCAGTTGAAAACCACCCTCCGCGTTGAATCCCACAGGAAATGCCCCGTCATCATAAAGTATTCAGCCATTAAGAGTCGGTTTCGGAGATACAAAGTCGCTCTTTTCTAATGATAAGAAGCGGCTCCTAGGAGATTATCTACCAGTCACTCGATTTTTAGATACAAACCAATCTCTATGGAAGGCGATCGCAGAGAAGGAAGTCAAATGGGAACTGGAGACCACCAGTTCCAGCGCCGCTGGGCTTGTAAGCTTCATGATAAAGCACCTCCGGAGCGTACCGATTCATCGGACCGCGCTCCTTCTCAATGCCATCCTCATCTCTGGCTGATCACTTGATTCTACAGTAAAAATTTTTACAATACTGATACATAAAAGAAGAGGCACCAAGAATATACACAATTGAAGACTTATTACTTTCATTATTGTGCCCCTATGTCACAAGATTTTTTTTTAATTACCACTCCACTCATACTAGAGAACCTTTCGGGCCGTCGGTAATGTGCTGCTCAATAATTTAACAATACAAATAGTGAAAAAGCATCAAAGAGCACAAAAAAGTCATACCATGTGTTAGCCCTAGACCTCTACAAGGCATTTGATTCTCTTTCCCATCACTCTATTTGGAGAGCCCTGGAGAGGTTTTTTATAGATCCTAAACTTGCAAAGTTTATAATAAACGGTTATAGCAATGCCTCAACCTAAGTGGAAGTGAAGGATCATATTAACCCCTCCCCCCCTGAATAGAGGAAAAATCCACTATCGCCGATTTTATTTAATATGATGTTTTATGAACTCATTGAGGATATACAGGCAACATAACGAGGAATCATAATTAATGAACACGTCCATGGCTTGCTTAGCATACGCAGATAACCTACTACTTATGAGAGAGACTTATGCGGGAGAGCACTGGCTCCTCAGGCGCGTGGTCAAACTCTGTCAACGCCGAGAACTCTCCATCAACACTGACAAACGTAAGCCTTGACAGTGTGAATAGTGCCCGGAAAGAATTTTTTTTCCTTTCAAACAAACCGCTTTTACATCGGAGGTAAGCTGCTTAACCAATTACATGACGACGGCATTATGCCTTACCTCGGGGAGGAATATTCGTGTACCGGTCTCCTCCCACCTAACATTTCCGAACTGATCACTTGTATTGTACGAGTGACTGCTGCCCTATTGAAACCACACCAAAAATTGGAAAAGCTTAAGCAGTACCTCATACCTAAATATTTCGCAGTGTTAACATCCCCCATTATAACGCTAAGTCTACTAAAATCGGTGGACAGAATCGTACAAAAATCTGTCCGCAAAATTCTCTATCGCCTTCATCCACGCTTCCACTTGGCTGGATGAGGGGGGAGGGGCTTAGCATTGCTTCTTTACGACCCAAGATCCCAGCCATATTTTACGACCGCTTTTTAAACATCTTGAATATAGGTGAACTAACCACCGCAGAGGGACTCTGCCAAGAAGTTGGATAGATCGACCTCTCTTTTTCTAGAGCAGGGACGACTATGTTAAAGCCATCCAGCTTATGGACAACCTACTACCCACGATAGGTATAACATCAAACCCCCCACATGCGCGCCGATGCAGAGCGGGGTACAGCCGAACGGAGAGGTTGCCTCTTAAGTTATTGGCCGCGTGTTAGACGACACGACCGTATTGCTAAGCAATTCGACCTTTTAGCACATCGAAAGAGGTGAGTAGTAGAGGAAGAGCCACGATTACGTTTATCCAACGGCGAGTAACGGTGTAATCTCATTAACTATCAAAACAAATCGGTTTACAGGTTAGACAGCGTTATTTGTGAAATAATACTTAACGTTTAGGTCTCTATTTTGATTCCACTTTCAAGATAATTTAGTTCTTCACTGGGGGCCCCATTCTGCCTACTCCCCCAAGAAGAGCTGTAAGTTTTTAGGTTTTGCTACTTATTGTATTTGAAGTGAAAATTTAGTAAAAATGTTGTTCGGTGGGAAATTCACTAAACTGAGAAAAATTTGTTAGTTTGTTGTGTAACTAACGGCACGAGGTAATAATGGGTTTCCAAATTACAGGTAAGTATTAACTTTTTTTTTGTATACAGGCAGTGGGAGCGTTTTTCTATTGCAATTTCTTCACAAATAATTCTGCCGATAGGATGGTCAATGGGAGTGATGTTTTCTGAATGGAGAAAACTAATTTTGTGCCATGTTTCTTTATGATGACAAATGTCTCTCTGTGTAGCTAAAGAGTGCTTATATATTCAGCTTGATATTTATCTGTTTGATTCACCTATATAAATTTTTTGGTGGTCTCCACGATTTATTTTATTTTAATTTAATTGGTAATCCCTCTAATATAAGGCGAAAATGATTTTTCTTTTCCGGAAAGGTTTTAAAATTGGAGGTATTTTTGTTAATATTTCTAATTATATATATTAAGGGTTTTTTGGAATTTTCGTTTTATAGTAAGATGGTATTAATAATTTTAACATTTATTTATCATTCTTTTTATAAAACTGACTGATTTGGCGATGAAGGATTTTGCAAATGAACGGATTTAGACAAGACGATGGGGTTTAGGATTTAGGTAGCAATTACTACACGCAATGTAACAAAATCTTTCGTTTTAAGGATTTTTATTCTAAGAGTTTCTAGAAAAAATAAATTTAGTTTAAGTAGAAAAGAAATTTAGGATGTGTGTCGTATATATAAGTTTAGATAATAAAAGTATCGTCGGTATGTTGTATCCAACAAATATTTTTAAGGTAAAAAAAAATGAGAAATGTTCTAAAATTGATCGTAAAAAGATTTGTTGACATGAAGCACAGTTGGGATTTTAATTAGGAAAACCTTGTTGTTTTTATATATTTCCGAATATCAGGAATTGGAATATCGGTAAACAATAAGACAACATTAAAGCTTTCCATGATATCATCTTTATATATAGGAAAAATTTCAACTATTTTTAGGAAGTGGTAAGAGTTTCGGACGTAGGATGAGGCTTACTCTGTAAAGGGTTGAAGTATTTTAGCGAGACATTTAACTAAACTGTGAGTGGGAGAACTAACCATAAAACATAAAGGAATTTTTTTTGGAGAATCATATAATTTTGTAATATAATAAAAATAAAAATAGAATAGGAGTATAATGTTGCGACAGCGGCAAAATCGGATATATGCGTAATACAATCTGTACATAGAAGTCAAACAATTTATGTTCTTAAACGGCATTGCGTTTTTATTGCAAAATTTGTAGTGCTTATTAAATTAAATTGTTCTGATACAGAGTTTTCAATTAAATTTATTATTGTAATAAAACTAAATGTATTTACAAAATATTATTTATTGCGTTAATGTTGATTAATATATGAGATTAGTAGACGTATTAAACTTACAAAGTAAAATGTACATAAAATTTTTAATGTCTCTAACGATATTCTTTATAGAAACAAAACTGTTATATTCAGTAGACTTTAGCAGGCTTATAAAGTATAATTAATAATAACATTATTAATAACATAATGAGTTTCATTTCCATAAATTTTTACTTAGATTTTATTAATAGTAATCTAATATACTAAATCGTTACAGTTTACAAAATAAACAAATTCAAAAAGTTACGGGAAAGATAAAGGTTTTGCGCCGGAAACTTTTTCAGAACAGTCTTATCCGCTGCTACATACCATTCCCATATAATACTAACCATAAATTAAAGGATGCAATAATCCGGAAAGCTAATACGTATGTATCTGTGAATTGTTGCCGATTTGGAGTTTCTTTCATATCGTGATTTCTCTTTAAAAGAAAATCTGTAATTGTTCATTTACATATATAGGGTTGGAATTGTTTTTTTAATAATTTTCTATAGCTTACACATTTTCTATTTTATTAATAGTTTTAATGCACCGGCCCATTACTTTCCTTTCTATATTTGCGTGTCTTTTTTTTTGAACTCCCATTCCACCTCGTGTAGATAAAGTACAAGGAAAGTTCCCTTTGTACAGCGGCGAGAAATAGACCAGGATAGCAACGTCTGTTCTGTGGGGCCGTATACAGTAGTTCGACAAACAGTTTACTTGTCTTTTATCGATTGAAAATAAACGCTACAGTAGAAAATCTCAACAAATGTGAAATCCGTACAGTAATGCAATTCCTTCAATTAAAACGATAGACGGCGTGAATATATAACGGGATCCACACCATGGCAAGTCAGAGATCGTTTTGAGATCACCACACCCAGAACGACTCTCTACCGTCTGAGAATACTCGAACCCACCACAGCTGGGTTCTTCCAAATGAATCAGGGAATACTTGAGCTCACCACAGCCAAGTTCTCTTCGAATAGATTAGTCGCTCGTGCTAACCCACAGCCGGGCTCTCCAAACAGAACCGGCTGTCATCACGGTCATAACAAAACTCGCTCGCCAAAGTTCGCGGGAAAGTTGTCTTCCAAAGCTCGTAGAAACGCACTAAGGAGGTTCTTTCGTCGCTCGTCTGTACCAGAGCCAGTTACATCGCTTCCGCCGACGCCGGGGAAGAAGCCTGCCGGAGAACGCCCGCCGACGAGGGCGAGATCACCGCGGAAAGTACTTCGGTTCCCATCGCCGAAGAAGGCGCGATCATCTATCCAGGCTTGGACATGTCTAGCCGAAATCAGCATCATCGGGTGACGACCCGTATAAAATCGCTTTCACGGACTCCAGGAAATTTGCTGTCCGACGATCATTTAGGCGCGCACACGCCCTCCAATAATACATAATGCCAGTTGTAATTATAAAGTTGTAAATAAAATATATTATGAATAAAAGCCTTGTTCGTTGCGGCACGAAGATATCGTCCCCTCAAATCGATGACCAATCGACGTGATAACAAACAAAGTGGAGACGATGCCCGCAAACGAAATGGCTGAGGAAACGACGCGACAGGTTCACCGAGTCTAAATGCGGATCCCATCATTATGGCCCGACGACCTATAGATGTGGTTTGCCCAGATAGAAAGCCAATTCCTACTCATTGGCATCACCAGAGATAAAACTAAATACGGTTACGTAGCCGGGAACCTGGAATCACGATACGCAAAAGAAATCAGGGACATTCTCACGGACTCCCCTGCAAATGGCAAGTACTAAAAACTCAAAGCTAAACTCATCAAAAGACTCAGCATCACCCAGGAGCAAAAAAACTAAACAACTCTTGGAACGGGAAGAAATGGGAGATAGGAAGCCGTCACAATTCCTAAGACATCTACGACACCTGGCAGGAGCCGTGGTGCCAGAAAATGTGCTGCGTTCAATCCGGACGGGGCGCTTGCCAGTCAATATACAAGCCATCCTTGCCAAACCAGTGCAACCTTAGATGTGGTGGCAGACTTGGCAGACGTCGTCATGGCAGCCATACCATCAATAGTACACGAGGTACGTATCACAAGCCAGGATGACACCATCAAGACGCTAATCAATGAGATAGCGCAGCTAAAAGTACAAATCAACAACCGTTCTCGCGGAAAAACGCGGGACAGACCGTTCGCGATTCAAAAAATCAAAACGATATTTATCTTTCTCACGCATCACACATCTTCGTCATTTTATTGGGGGTTCCTGGGTTTCCAACCCCTAATCCCCATCTCTTCGGTGACCTGCCTGCTTCTCAGGCCGCCCCCGAACCGCCTTACGGGGGAATCAAAAACTTCGGGCGCTTATGGCGGGCGCCTCTGTCCACTTCATAGTTGTAAAGGCCACGGATTGCTGTATTTCCGTGGCCTTGGACGCTTGTATGGAGTTGTTGAGCGCATTGGAGTTGTCTTGATGTGTTGTGTGTCCTGTTATATAAACATGCCGCCTACCGTTTCAGGCGTTCGTGAGGGTAATTCTTATTTTTAGAGAAGCGAGAGTCTTTTCCAGCAAGGCCGCCGTTTCCACCGGCGCATTACTTAGAAAAAAATGTTTAGGGTTATTTTTGGGGTTGCGCTAGCGGCTTTCTCGCGCGTTTCTTAAAACTTTGGGCGAGCGCCCTATAATATAAATGCTTATTCTTTTATGGTCCATAGAATTTTAAATGCTTTTAAATGCTCATTCAACAACACTTTTAATTATTTTCCTGTACAGTACATTTAATATTTAAGTTTTAACATATTGTGGAATGACTGCGAGCAACAACATCTCCACTGGTTTGGAAAGAAAAATTTCTTCGCCATCTATTATCATTATCAGGTGCTAAGTAAAATAAATTACTTAATTATTACATCTTTACTTTTTGGGGCGCTGGTAAATTTCTGCTATCTATTTAATTAATGCAAAATATAATAAATAATCTCTAATTTATGTCTTTCTTAACACTTTATGAACTGTATATAATGAAATAATTTTTAAATTTTTCCTAGTAATGTAAAGTACTTCCATATTTATACAACTAAAATAAAAGTGGCACTACGCTTTACACATTTAAGTCTTTCCTTGTAAAAAGTCATATTAGAGATATAATCCAATAATGCGAAACGCAAGCCGGGTCGATTTAACTCTTTATAGCAACCCCAAATCCAATCGAAGGCTAAAATTTCATTTGCGGCCCAATATTGCCAATATTACTCTTGCCTGAAATTTTACTTACCCCCAGTGATGGAATTCCGCTGCATCCCCGAATGCGGCGATAAAAAGTCACTAGAAATCGTTCCACAGTTCACCGGGTCTGACACCGGCTCTGCCTCTTCGGGCGTCACCTTGAACTTTATGGAAGTCATTGTCACAGCCATTTAGCACACGTCACACCTGAAAATGAAAATACAAACCTGTTAAACCAATTTAATTAACAGTATGTTCCAAACAAACAACTGTTTGTTAATTGTTACACTCTTTTCTGTGACAAACTCGAGTTGATAATGTGTGTATAATTATTTTATGTTCGCGCAACTGCGGAAGTTAACCAATTAATAATAACCTAATAGTTAGGCTAGTGCACTAACTACTGTAATCAACTTGACCCTTGCTGTAAGTGCACGGCACTAACTGCTAAGTGGTAAGTAAAGCATGAAATTTCAGTAGATCAAAATCTTTTTACAAAAAGTTTTAGAAGAACTTTAGTATTAAATAACAAGATTATTAAGTGGACTACATGCGTCAAAATAAGGAACTTGTTATTTTCAGATAAATATTTTAAAATAATATTCTACAAAAATGGCAAAATAATGAACGGGAAATATTTAAATTATAAACATATTCTAGAGAAACACTGCAATATTAATAAATATCTATTTTGTCTAGAAGATGAAACTACAAACGTACAACGCTTCGACACAAAATCTGATTTAATTGTTATAGCAATTTGTTAAAAATTCGAGATCAATCTCGTTGGCGTGTACGTATACACACAGCAATTGAATAAAGCGGAGCCTGCCTGTCAGCGCTACTCTGAACTGCTGTGAGATTGCCAGGGCAATTAATTTCGCCCAATCTTATAAAATGTAGCTTTTGCGGTAAAACTGTTACCCAAAGCATAATAAATTTTAGCTAAATGTTTCAGTTTCAAAATTGTCATTAATTTGAGATAAAAGAAATTTATTTATTAATTAATTAATAGAAGCAAGGCAGTTTGCAACATTTTTTTTTAAATATTAATAAATCAAATTTTCATTCAGTCACTGCATTAATAAGCAAAATGTTAAAAAAGTTCAGAAGATGATCCCAAGCAGCTGACGTCTTTATAACATGTTATTCTTTAATTATGAAAATGGACTGAACAATTAAAATGGCTAAGTAGTTATGTTAAATAGTACAAAAGAATATGTGTTTCTTGATCATTTATCGTAATGGAATTTGAGCTATATTACAAAAACACCAGCATATGCTGATATTATACGAAAAAAAGAAGATCAAACGAAATAAGCAGCCGACCAGAGAAATGTAACAATACAAAATTGGAATCGGGTCAATATTATAAGATATTGGAAATAGACCACAGAATAAAAGAAGTAAAACTAATGATTTGATACATTATTTACAAAAAACTAGGAATAATGAAAATAAAGCCAAGAAAGATGTAAGAGAACAAATGACCTCAGTAATGTGCTAACAAGTAATGACGAGTACTTTAAAAATTAAAATTAAATATAAACTACATGTACAAGATTGAATTTTAAGGAAAAAACGGAAGAAGAAATCTTAAAATTATTCGTAACCTTGTATAGGACAATTTCTTTATTATTTTATCCTACAAAAATATTATTTACCTAGGCTCTGCTCATTTTCAAGCAAAAAGAAAGTAAAATCACATTTTTGCGTTGTAATATTCAAAATTAGTTTTTTGCAGCCATCAAAAACGATGTCTGAATCTACTAACAAAGTTAAGGCTTCTAAATGCACTAATCGTTATAACAACATTCGTACATAATTAAATTAAGTTTTAACCACAATATAAAATAAATTTTTTTAAAGTAGTGCAAAATTAAAAAAGCAGTGGAAAAAGGAAATAAGTAAACAAATCTCATATGATATAGGCGAATTAAGTAAGAACAATTAAAACACAGGAAATACGACCGAGAAGATACCAAAACAAAAAGAGAATACCAAAAAAATTGAGAAAATCTAATGTCAAACCAAGGCAAATGGCAAAAGATAACACAAAAACTACAACGGTGTTAATATTAATTAACTGTTATGCAAATTTGTTGTTACTCCACGCTCCATACTCTTCTTCTTAAAACTCATTCATTAATTTTAATTTACATCCATAAAATATAAACTCTAAAAAGCTTTCTAGAGGGTTTCATTACTTTTCTCAATTCTGTGCTCATTCGTACTTTCAGTAAGGGCGTGCAGTTCTATATAAGCATTATTATGTAAGTTTTCTGATTCTCCTACAAAATCCTTCTTAGGTGATAGATAAAGAAACTGTTTTCAGATTGTAGAAGTTAATGGGGAAACTAAATACTTAGAGGTGTCCAAAACTGCACAACAGCATCTATTTACGCAAAACTAGCCTTACGCAACATTCATTAAAATTGAATTTACTATTATTCAAATAGGAAACTCTAGATACAATAATCATCGCCCACGGCAATCCTACAGAACATGAAAATACGAGCTTTAGTCTCTGGCTAGCCTTAAATAATAGTGTTGAGAATCTACAGATTAATCACAAAGACATGTACTTGGAAGGCAAGAATAGTTTATAATGTAATTAAAGAAATTAAAAAAGTAAACGTAAAAATGTAAAATTATTTCAGTGCACAATTAACCAATATGGAGTAGAAATTATCCTTGAAAACTCCTTCAAACGTATTACCAAGAATAAAGATACTTTAAGATTTCATGCAAATGAATATTTTTCAACTATACGCCCCAACGCTAGATCAAAAATGCAAATAAACAAAGAAGTTTTACGATAAATTATTATAAATATTAATAAAATCCCTAAATGTAAAATGACGGCAAGTATGGGGAATTTAAATTAAAAAATGTCTAGATGAATAATGAGGAGGGAGATTAGACTACATATACTAGATAAGAGAAACAAACAAGAAGATCGGTTTGTCAATAAAGAAAAACTTTTTAAGCTATTATTAAGAAGACGCACATAAAAGTTAGTAATGGAATCCCTAAAACATATAGTACACAATATTGCAATATCCAAGCTAACATCAATAACCAACAGTGTACAAAAGGCAACCCTTGCTTCCAAACCCACAAGAAAAGCTAACCACCATTATCTACCATATGAAATTACAGAACTAATTAAAAGAAAAAGCCAAACCCAGCGAGAGTGGCAAAGAACCAGAAATCCGGAAACAAAACGTCCACTAAAGAAGTTAACACAGCCTAAAACGCGAACTGGATGAGTTGAGAATCAACTCATACCAGAAATACATCGAAGACCTTCATCGGTATGTGGAGAGCCACCAGGCGTATACTAAAACAACGCAAGGAAATCCCAACACTAAGCGTAGATAATGCACCCCTTGCCACCGACGAAGAAAAAGTAGCAGCCTTTGCAGCTCACTATGAAAAAGTTTTTACTCTAAAATATACCTGTGCTCCACATGAAGCAGTATACATAATCAACCACATTGAAACCAACCAACCAGTGATATCTGAACCAATAATCCCTACAACCCTCCATTGGATACGACTTCACAACTAACTCATTATTAACTCGCCTTACCAATAAATCCCTAGCCTACCTCGCCACTGTATTTAATGCATGTCTCCGACAAGGATACTTCCCAAAAGCATGGATGCACGCCCACATACTGGTCTTTCCCAAACCGGGCAAAGATAAAAAACTGAGAAACAGTTACAGGCCAATAAGCCTGTTGACTACACTCAAAAGTCCTAGAGAAGATCATCCACTGTCAGTTAATGAATGAACTAACGCCACTCAATATATTACCACCATTCCAGGTTGGCTTCAGGAAATCATATTCAACGCTATATCAGCTATAACGAATTTCCGAAAAAATAGAAGAGGGATTCGAAAACAAAAGTTACACCGTCGCTGTCTTCCTTGATGTCGCCCAAGCCTTCGACAAGGTCTGGCTCGAAGGCTTAAAAAGCAAAATAATTAAGATCAGCGTAGCCAACTACCTCAAAGCGATAATTTTCTCCTTCCTTGACAGCCGAACTTTTGCAGTACGTATCAACACCACAATATCAGAAACAAAGACCATTCGCGCAGGGGTACCGCAGGAAGTGTGCTGGGACGGGTGATATTTAATATATTTACATCAAACATCCCCACTACAGAGGCAACTTTAGCGACCTTCGCGGACTGCAATTCTAGCTCAACACACCGATCTCAACCAGGCCATAGAGAAACTGCAGACAGCAATACATCGAATATACTTATGGTACACCAGATGGAATATCCAAATTAACACTGCTAAGTGTCAAGCAAAAATATTCTTCTTAAGAAGAATCACAATCCTCCCAGCATAGTAATAAACAACAACATTGTTCCTTGGAAACTAGCTGACGCTCCCATAAAATACCTGGGGGTGCTACTCGGTACACGGCTCACCTGGAAACTTCATGTAAACCACAAATTAAGTCAAAGGATATGCGAGGTTGGCATAGTTGTACCCCCTCATTAATAAAAAATTATCGCTCAAACCAAAATGCACCATCATGATGTATAAGTCGTTAGTTCGACCACTTGTGCTCTACGCATCGCCAATATTGAGTAACAGCGAAGACTAACTTGGAAAAGATACAAATACTCCAAAATAAAATCTTACGCATCGCAGTGAACGCCCCATGGTTCATTTGCAATGAACAGCTACACTACAAATTAGGCACACCTACAGTTCTAAATTACATCAGTGCGAGTGCCAGTTGCGACCATTTATAAATGCCACGGTGCTGTTCACTATAACATAGGCAGACAAAATACTCATCAAAAAGTAAAACGTAAGCGACCTCAATACTTATAGTAACCGAACCGGAAAGTGATTATCGTGTAAACAACTGTTAATCAAATCTGTAAGGGAACTATCAATTCCCATAAATTATAACTTACATTGCTGCTACTTTTTATCCTACTTTTTCAACAATGCCATGAATAACATTGTAAATTATTGTTGAACTGGCAAATAAATTAAAAGAAAAAAGATTAACCACAGATTAGTAAATAAAAAATATCAGGAATCATTTACAACAGTCAAAACTTATACAGGGGCTGACGTAGTACAAAACTATAATCCGATAGTAATAGTAATAAAGATAAAAATAGAACTAGTCATAAAGAATACAAAATACAAAAATAAGATAGAAAAATTAGAAAACCTACTATAAAATAAAATAGATATACTAAAGATTTTGCTAAAACTAATATATAAGATCTCAAATCAAAAATAAACATAAAAAACAAATTTAAAAGACTGAAAAAATTTTACGAATTATGAAACAATGAAAGCATAGGAAAGGTGAATATAAATCTTAACATTTTAAATGTTTCAACAAATACAAGGAAAAATAAAAAAAAACAAACAGAAAATAGACTTAAAATTTAAGACTCTTAAATAGAAACAAAATAGTTTTAATGTGCATAAAAAGAATAAACAAGCAATTGGCTTTTATAAATCTAGACTAGTAAGGAGACTATTTAATAGATAAACATAGAAAGAAAGAGTATAGTAAAACAACAGTAAGAAATTATTTGACGATTTAAGATTAGAACTCTCACATTTAAAAATGAATCATGACCTCTAATTACAATGGATACAGTTGTAACGGCTGTTAATCAGATAAATACAAAATGATAAAATCTAGAAGCTATATAATTTTTATTAAGTTTGTTTCAATCTCAAACCTAAAATCTCTATGCATAACCAAATATGTTACAAGAGTAATATCTTAGTTTAAATCAGAAATTATAACCTACCAAAAAACTATAAACAAACAACCGTGAAGAGTGTAGAACCATTAATCTTACAAGCCATTTAGCAGAAGTGTTTTAAAAATGATAAATATTTTCAAGACGCCAGAATATATAACAAAAACGTGTGCAAAATCTCAAAATTCAGTTGAATAAATCCACTTATATCAAAATAGATGACGATTAGTCTTAGAAAAATATTGTATTAATTAATAAAAAGGCAAAGCAGGGCTGATATTGTCACCATCCGTCAACATCTGTTTTGAGCATATGTTAAGAACATCCAAAAAAAATTAAAATAATAGAAGTATACATTAACAAAAATATTTGATAATTATGACAAAGTTTAAGCTCGGGTAGCACCGCACAGAAATTTATTAAACAACTGTTGTTTATGTGTACACACGATTTTTGTTTAATCATCAATATTTGTTTTGTCACCTTTAAAGTAGGTCCCATTTGCTGCAACAGACATACGCAAGCGTTTTTTCCAGTCTGCGAAACATTTTTTACACGCGCTTTTCGGTATAGTTTTCAGCTTCTTACATGAATGTCGTTTTGTGGACTCAAAACGGGTACCTCGGAGTGGAAATTTTAGTTTCGCAAACAAAAAGAAGTCAGACGGGGCCAAATCTGGTGAGTACGGTGGTTGGTCAATGGTAGTGGTCGCGTTTTGACCTTAAATTCGGTCACAATTGCTGCTCTCTGCAATGGTGCTTTATCAGCGTGTCCCGAATTGTTGTTCCACAATTCTAACCGGTTTTGATGGATTTTCTCACGCAAACGCTTCAATACGGTTAAATTGTATTTTTTTTTTATTTCCAGTCTTCTTTCGGAACGAATTCATGGTGGACCAAACCACGGATATTTAGGAAAACAATGAGCATCACCTTGACTTTTGAGCGACTTTGACGTAGTTTTTTAGGTTTTAGCTCATTTTTTCTCCATTCTAATGCTTCTTGACTTGTTTGCATGTCAAACTTATAGACTCATGTCTCATCACCAGTTATAATGTGTTCCATAAATGTGGGATCAGAATTGACGCGATCCACCATGTCCACATAGACCACGGAACTGTCTTTGTAGAAAATTCAGTTCTTTTAGAATTCATGCCCAAATTATCCATTAAAATACGAACAAACTTGTGAGAAACTAGGAGGTCGCCTGCTATTTCTTTTATACTGAAATGGCAATTATTGACCACAATTTCCTTCACTTTTTCGATGTTTTCGTCGTTTGAAGAGGTCGAAGGTCGTCCGGAACGAGGTTGTCTTCAACAACCTTTCGGCTCTTTTTGAACACTTTGTACCAATCGTGTTTTTGCTAACACTGATTTATTATAAGCGTTTTCTAACATTTTTAGCGTGTCTGTACACGAAATTCCGGTCGCAATACAAAGTTTAAGAAATCGTGACGCGGTGAGGTGTACTGATTCAACCAGCTACTGTACACAAACTGGTTGGCAGATCGCACTCATTTTAGGCATAGTAACTAAAAACAATGCTACCAACTTATCAAAAAAGTTTAATCATTATCCGAGACTTTTCCGATACTTTTTTGACAGAATGTTTTCCGAGTATTTCCATAAAAACTATTACAAAATGAAGCGTACTTTTGCTTTATTTTCGAGTATTAAAATTTTAAGTGTAACCATCCCCTCGAATCGTTGCACCCGCTCTGTACGGAATCTACCACCCTGCTATAAAACCGCATTGACATTCAAGAACACGTTTTACTGTAAAACCGCAAGGACGAACGCTTTCCACAAGTTGCTCCCAGGTCTTCCCATTCACCAGTAAAGAACGCAGTATATTCTACCTTTCCTCTATTACCGAATCCGTTTGTGGAAAAATGGAGAATAACATTAAGAAAAACCTGTGCCTATAGGTGAGGAACACCGAGGAAAATGTTGCTTCCCTACTATATCGCTGACTTCGTCACCTGGCCATCTACGCTGCCGGACCACCAGCATTATCGCCCGGCTTTTCATCCAGCCATTTGCACCAAGCTTGGCCGCCGCCAGTGACGTCAGCGCTGCTTGACCAGCTCAACTCGGCTGCCCGCTCTGCCTTAGCGTTAAGTTAGAGTCACTTAGATTAAGTTCGGAATAGTACACTCTAGTTTTAAATATAAGTGATGACTGCGATTTCGTTTATCTTTCCTCTACCTATTTTTTTCTAACGAATTTTATACCTTTTTGCAACCAGCGCCCAATACGCGTTCCTTGCAAGCGCGTGGACAAATTTTTTTAGATATCTGTGAAGTTGACATGAGGTTGCAATTGTCAAGTCGTAAAGTTGTATGTTGCAGTGTATTTCTTTCACGTTTGGTTATTTACCAATGAGTAGAATGGTAAAGAAAACTGTAGTGCTGTAATTGCATTACGTAAGCGTAGAATTTAATCTTTAATAATCGTGAATTGGGCTTAAAATTGATAATTGAGGCTGAAGGTGTCGAGGATCGTCCAAAATTTGGGAGACCACGTTTAGTTCAAACTATTCAGGTAGCAAAAAACGTAAGTGTCCGAATTAACAAAATCCTCTTTATAAGCAGAAAATTATGTCTCTGGGAATATAAATTTTCAACACTTCGATATCTTGTATGCAATGCATTCAAGTTCTAAGGTCTCCAAATTTTTTCTCAGCGGTGAGAGTAAGTAGAAAGATACAGTTAATTTTAAAAGATGCTGGAAATATTTCTGAATTTATAATATAGATGGCAACACCATACAATGAACCTAGGTCGAATTACCGCAATTGCAGTGAGTGTTGTTTTGTATACTGTAAATGGGTTCCACAAATACTGATCGACGAACACAATGAATTTCCGACCAAGACACTTTTCGTAACCGCTCATTTTCCAATCGAGCTGTTGTTGCATCGGCGATTTTCCAGTAGATAAAACATAACCATAAAGAAGTGTTATTATCACCAAGAAAATATGACGACGGCGTTGTGAAAAATGTGTACGTCTAGACAAAGGTTACGTTGAGAAGCAACAGAAGTTTCAGCTTTTTTGGATAACTACTTTTTTAGAAAAAAATTTTAGGATCCTAGATCCTAAACGCACCTGTATTATTAAGCAAGCTCTAAAACTAGCTGGCATACTGGAGATACACGAAAATTTGCTAATACATGCTTTAAAAAATGCAAAGGGGTTGCCGATTGAGTACGCGCATGATGGCGACAGAAAAATGTTTACAGTGGAGAAATCTTTTAACAAACAAAATGACAAGGTATACGCTAGGTCCTCTAAAGAAACATTTCAGCTAATGTCAAGAGTTGAAAGAGGTCATCCAGTAGTTGTAATGGTTTGGTAGGGAGTGTGTTATGATGAAGTTATTGGTATTTATTTTTGTGTAAAGGGAAGTATAAGTTCGGCCGCTGTGTATTAACAGAATGTTTTGGAAGGAGTGATAAACCCTCTGAATCATACAGTTTGTGGATCTTTCAGCAAAAGTCCGCACACGACCACAAAACACGATCAACTCAAACTTAGCTAAGCGACAATGTGCTTCATTTTCTAACGGTAGAGGATTGGTTTTCTGGTAGCCCAAATCTCATTCCATTAGACTACAAATTATCGACAGTTTTATAGTACACGGCTTGTTCAAAAAGCTGCCCTAATGTAAATTCTTTGGAGCAATCCCTGACGGCTGCTGATAATATTTTTCCAATGTATGTAATACACGCTGCCATAGACGAGTGATCTGGAGATCTGTTGTATTTACCCATAACCATTTAATAAATTCTGAAAGTTTTATTTTGTCGTTCTAATCAGTGTTTAACATTATTTATAGACATACTTTATATGTATGTGGGTACGTGCCACTCAAACCGTTGCATTTTTTTAATTAAAAAAATATTACTTTGCAATATGTAATAATCCACTATAAGAAGAAAACAGTTACTTCATTTCAAATAAGTTGCCTCGTCAAAGAACCCCCGATATTGCCATAGCAATTAGCTCAAACTAATAACTGCTGACTATAACTTCTCTCGAAGTGTCGGCAAGCGGCGATGAAGCAGGAATTTTTCACCCGAGTGCCTGTCAATTCGGCGCCGGATGCGGCTCCGGCCGGAGCGACTAATAATAAACAATTAAAGTTGCGTGGCGAGAAAATGCAAGCAATCCGCGAATAAAACTGGAGCCCGCCAAAGTGGGAAGCGAAACGGCGGAAATATGTGCGCTATTCGATACGATATTGAAATTCTTGCCGCTTGGGAATTATGCCTCGAATCTGTTAGAGTTAAGCACAATTTTGCCGTTTTCACTTTAATTGCGAATATCTTCAACGAGTTGTGTGGAAAACTTTGAGGATCACTAGACAGGAAAGTTTGCCCTAAGAGAGGAAATTTATATTACTGGTTCGTCAAAGTGTGAAAACTAGCCATGCTTAAAAGCACGATGTACAAAATGTTTCTTTTGTTAGCTAAGTTCTTGTTTCAAAAGATAACAAAGAGGCAATTCATCTATAGTCATTTTTGTATAAGGTAATTTTTAAACTCAAAATTTCATATAATAAACGTCTTTATATAAGGTATTTATGCTTTTATTTATTATTTTAATTGATCTTAATGTTTACTGTTGGAGCTACTGACTGCTTCTCATTTTAATTCTCTTTTTTGTAGAAACTTTATGATCGTATTTATTTTTTGAACTTATGTCTTGTTTTCTGGCTTGAACAATCTATCTTGGTATCTAGCCTATTGACCTTCATTTAGATATAGATAAAAAAATTCTAACAACTTACTAGATATTAATGTATATAGAAAATACATAAAAATATAGAACTCTTGAAAAAGATCATTTAAAGCAAAGGTAGCAAACCTTTCAAGGTTTTTTCCTGAAAATTGCAGAAACTTACACAGGAATTAAGAGTAACTTAAATAACTTTAATAAAACAGGTAAAAACTTAAAACCTGTTTAATAAAAATAATCCCAACTATACTTATTTGCTTAGAACCCACTCGCTTTTCGTCCAGCGATTAATATAAATTATTAATAATATTAAATGGGGTAATATAAATTTGATAGAAAACAAGCTCCGGTTCGGTAAATATTTAATGTAATAAAAGCATAAATTCAAGCGGCGAAGAAAGTCAATACAAGTTTTCTGTTACAAACCAGCGGGTTTTATATAAACAAGAAAAATCTTGAACGTTTAACATACGATGAAAATAAGAGAAAAGATAGCTCTAGACATGTAAGAATTAAAAGATATGGTAAGGAAGTTTATCCAGGCAGCGCACGTAATAAACAAAAATCAAAAAGAGTACAAAACGAAAATCTAAAAGTTAAATAAATAAACCGAAGATTGACAGAGCGAGTAAAGATGCTGGAGAGGAAGTGGTAGATATCAGAGTGAAGAGAGAAGAAAAACAACACCACAATAACCTAAATAAAATAAAAAAAATAAACAAAGCGCACAATAAAAAACCAAAGCGATAAAAAAATAAAATACGACGAACAGGTGAAAATTAAAAGTCTCAAATAGCTTTATAGACGACGACTTAGCCTTCGAAGAGTGCAATATACAGGCAAAAATAAAACAATTACCTGCACAAAAGAAGAAAAAGTACATAAGACAAACCGGTAAGAAAAATGTGAGGATATAAAATTAAAACAGGCAACAATGTACATTTAAACAATAAAAGTAAAACAGTTGTGAAGGTAGGTCAGCAGAACGTTAAGACACTGTAACATGCAAGAAAATAAATCAACTCATATAATAATTTAAAAATATATAATACTGGCATATTAGGAGTGAGTGAGTGCAATAGGAACTACAGTGGTAAAATATCAAGCGGGGGTATAGTTTCATGTACTCTACGCTGGAAGATGATGCAAAACATAAGTATAGAGTAGACATATTATTGAATGCGACTAGTAGGGACATGTTGAGATAGTGAAAACAAATCTTAGACACAATAATTATGGTGGAATTTGACCTTGGTAATACTAGCAGTGGACATATTTGAGACGAAAGTAAACTCTTGTAACTTATTATGTTAAGTACAACCATGACCCGAGTATAAAAAATAGGATTATAATGGGTGATTTAAATGCTAAAGTAGGAATAGACAATATAAATTTAGAAAGAGTTATGGCTCTAAATAGCTCTTTCTATGTATGTAGAGACATGGCATAGGAGAAAAACCGAAAATGGTGACATGCATGAGGTAAAGATAAATTCTTCCAGAAACGCAAGCTGTAGAAACAAGTGACTATAACAGAGAAATATATGGAAAAATTGTAACGTCACCTACAGTAATGCATACCTAGAAGTTTTAAAACAGAAAGCAAGCCTGAAAGAAATAGATGAGCAAGAGCACTTTGAAATTAGTGAGAAAAGGGAAAGAGTTAAAGAGAAAAATTTTAACATAACAAACAAAAAAAATTTTTAAAAAGAATGCAAGAAAACAGCAAGAACATAGAGAGAATATAGCGAAAATAGCACAAAATGCAACCAATAAAGAGAATTTGAAAGAGCTACACGCAAATGTAAGAAAATTAAAAGGCAAAAGGAGAACAAAGACAGCCACAAAGGATAAGAATAGAGAAAACAATAGAGACAAAGATGGGGTGGGTATTTTCCAGAAATAATAAATAAAGACCATAGAATTGAAAAAAAACAGAATTGTTTAAAGAGAAGGAAACGAGAAACGGTCTATAATTTAAGTAAATGTTGACCCGCCGTCAAAAAAAGTAATAATAAAAGCCATGAAGCAAACAAAAAAGAAAAGCACTCGGTGTTCATCGGTTTCCAGCAGACACGTCGAAGGTAGAGCAGAAAATTTCAAGCCATTTATGGATCAAATATATGTAATAATATTTCTCCGTAATAGACCTTGAAGGCCCTTTGGGGTCGTAACAGGATAGGTCTGCTATAATCTAAAGCGTACGGTACACAAGGGTAGTAGTGTGGCTAGCGCTACGTACCGACCGCCTATTATTACCCCAGAGTTTGAACTACAAGTACTCATTTATTGCAGCCTGAGTCGAGCAGGGTCGTAAAAATGCCAGCGATCGAATTGGCGAGAGCGGGATTCGAACCCGCAATTCTTGCTTTCGTAGTATAGCGACCTATCCACTAAACCACATATGGATCAAATATGGAAACATAAAAAATTTCCACAAAATTGAAAGAAGAGGCGGATGTGCAAATTGTCAAAAAGACCAGACGGAATACGAAATTATTTTGCTAAACAAGATATACTTTAGATCATTTTGAACAGAGTGGTGATGGAAATAGATAACAAATTACATAAAGACCGGCGTATAGACAAAATGAACACGCTAAAAATTGCTATAAAACAATCTTCAGAATTTCAGTCACAGTTATACCTAATTTCTGAGGATTTGAGGTGGACTTTGACTCCACGATAAAGGGATATAAATGAACAAGTTTTAAAAACTAGAGTTGCCCGAAAAGTAATTAAACTTATCAAGGAGGAATACAATGGTTAATCGTGCAGAGTAATTTACAATGGGATACTTAAACGATCCAGTACATAAGAGTACGTCAAGGTTGTATATCACTTTCATTGGTCCTCATAGTACTAGATCATGTGCTTCATAAAGCCCTTGCAAAATGTAAGAGGGTGGGTAATTCACTGGAACATAGGAGAAACCTTAAAAATCGCTGGCAACAGATAAGACATAATAAAATGCACATATAATTTTCCTACGTCCTGCAAAAGGATAATGGGCAATGTTACTATTATAGTTATCTGTTATATGATAATTAATAATAATTAATCAATATATCAAAGATTTGGATCAGTAAAGGTTTATCTTATATGATTTTGCAAATTTTTACGTTGTAAATTTTTACCAAAAATTACAATTTTACATATACATTATAAATTTTTTATTATTTTGCGTATATAGTGCATATTCCTGGTAGAGGCGTCGCCCTAGGTCAGATGCCACATTATATATATTTTCAAATTCCGTAAATTGAAGGCGACACTTGTCACTTTGCTCTTCATAGTTATCGCACTGAACATAAAAGAACGGTTGGAAGTGAAGCATGTCTCGAACAAGGTTGCCTTATAGAGTGTTTTCTAAAAAATAGCATCGGTTATATATGCATTAACTAAAGGTACGCATTTTAATATGGTACATGCATTAAAAATGTTATTATATTTACTCATAGCATATATATTCTAACTGAAAACGCAAGTAAAATTGGAAAGTACATAGCCTTGATTAATTGCATTAAATCTGGCATAGCATCTTTCTTTTAAAGTTGGGCGAAATACCACAAGCTTTTTCCTAGAGGGTCAATATAGTCATTACTATTCTTCTATACGCTGATAAAAGTGGTAAATCATCATCATCATATATCATATATAGCTCCTAAAGGAGCAAAGGGTGCCTTTTAAGGCGTTTCAGTAGCAGTAGTGGACATGTGTGTGCTGAGGCTGCCAGTCTCATGCACTGTTATGGGTCCGTCCAGCCTTCCCAATTTTATTGGTTAATATCTTCCATTCTTTCCTATTTCCTGCAATTCCTTTTGCTTCTTCCCAGGTTAGGTGGACTTCTTTTCCATGTGTTATTTGGTCTACCTCTTTTCCTTTTTCTTATTTTAGTGTAGTCTAGCGCTTGCCTTCTTATACTCTTTGTTGACTTTCCGAGTGTGTGACCAATCCATCTCCATTTCCGTTTCCGTATTGTCTCTTCTACTTTTTCTTCATCTGTTCTTCTCCATAATTCTTCATTACCAACTGTTTCAGGTCAGAAAATACCACATATGATTCGGAGACACCTATTTATAAATGTTTGTAATTTCTGCTACTGCTTTTTACTATATTTCCAGGTTTATGTGCCATAAAGTAGTGTACTTTTTACGTTACTGCGGAAGAGTCTAAGTTTTGTTTTCCTGCTAATATTTGTAGACGCCCAAATTTTGTGTAGTGTTTTAAAGGCATTTTGAACTAATCTTATACGTCTGTCTATATCTTTCTCTGTACCGCCTTTTGTACTTACTATACTGCCTAAATAACAGAACTCTTCGACTTCTTCGATATTATTTCCCTCTATTTAGATTTTGGTTCCTTTTGTTTTGCCTGTAATTAGTAGTTTCGTTTTCTTCGTTTTTATTTGCAGACCTACTCTTCTTGCATTGTTGTCTAACCGGGATATTTTCTCTTGCATGTGTTTTGGGTTAGTTGTTATTAAGCAGATGTCATCAGCAAATTCTAAATCTTCCAATTTGTTGAACACATTCCAATTAATAGCAGTTTTTTTGTCCTCTGTCCTTCTCATTACCCAGTCTGTCACTATTAGGAACAGTAGGGGTAAGAGAACGCATCATTGTCTCATCGCTCTTTGAATTTCAATTTTTTGGGTTAATTATACAGACTGTAAAATTATAATAGAATAATCTTATTATTTCGATATATTTATTTGGTATGCCATATTGTCTTAATATCTTCCACATTGTTACTCTGTGTATTGAGTCGAAAGCTCTTTGAAAATCTACAAAGGCTAATATCCTCAATGTGTTTATATGGTCAACACAGGCCCTGCTAGCTCTAAATCCTTCCTGGTTTTCTCGGAGTTTTTCATTGATAGGACTTTTTAGTCTTTCTAATATTATCCTGGTCATTATTTTACTAGCCCCACAAAGTAAGGTAATTGGTATCCAGTTTTCACAGATTGTGCGGTTTCCTTTTTTGAATATTTTTATTATTATTCCTTCTGACCATTCTTTTGGGATTTCGCCTTGTGTCCAAATTCTATTAAGTAGTATGTATAATATCTCTATTGAATAATCTGGGTATACCTTCATCAATTCTGTTTGTAAACAATCGATCCCTGCTGCTTTATTATTTTTAGGTGTCTCGGTGCATCTTTTATTTCTTCTTTGGAAATTTCTTCTACCGAAATATTTAATGTTTCTTCAGGATATCTAATTTCATCTACTTCTTCATACTGGATTGTACTTCGTTTATACATTTTGGAGAAATATTCCACCCAACGATTTTTTATTTCTTCTTGACTAGAGAGTATTTCACCGTTTTCGCTTCTTAGTTTTGCTATACATATGTAGTTTGATCCTTTCAGATTTTTCACTACCTTGTATAGAGTTCTTGAATCATGTATTCTTGCTGCTTCTTCCGCTAGTTCTGTCATTTGATTTATGTAGTTCCTTTTGTCTTGTCTTGCGCTTTTCTTAACTTCTTTATTCTCTCTAGCGTAGTCTTCTTGCCAGGCCTTTTTTGGTCTCGGTTCTGCTCCGCTAAGTACTTTGCTTTTATTTGTCGTCTTCTATCTATTTTCTTTTTTGTTTCGTCTGATATCCAAGGTTTGTCATTTCTTCTCTTATATCCTATTACTTCTACTGCAGTTTCAAATAGTGTGTTTTTGTATGTTTCCCATATCATTTCAATATTTTGTGCTGACATATCTCCTACATCATTGGCTTTCCTTCCTAGTATTTCTTTATGTTTCTCTGTTATCTCTGGGGTTTTCAGTTCATTTATGTTCAGTTTCCTTTTCTTGAGGGTTGGTTGATAATTGGCTTTTATACTTATTCGAATTTTCGCTCATACTAATGAGTGGTCCGAGACGCAGTCTGCTCCTCTCATTACTTTCACATCTTGTAGGGAGTTCTTCATTTTTTTTCTCGATAAGAATATGATCGATTTGACTTTGGGTTACTCCGTTCGGCGCTGTCCATGTTGTTTTGTGACAGTCTTTATGCTGAAATAGCGTTCCTCCTATCATAAAGTTATTTAAGGAGCAAAATTCTATTGATCTTGTGCCATTATCATTATCATCCTCGATTCCGTGCTTCCCTAAGATGTTTTCCCTCCCTTTATAGTCGCTCCCTGCTTTTGCATTCATGTCTCCCATTATAATTTTTATATCTCTCCTATATTTTGCTTGTAATGTTTCCATGAGTGAGTATAATTGGTCGTAGAATTATTTTTTGACATCCTCCTCTTACTGATTTGTTGGGACGTATACGTTAATAATGGTAATATTTCTAAATTTTGCCTTAAACCTTGCCCATAAAATTCTCTCTGATATTCCCTCCCATTCTATTAAAGCCCTTGTTGATTCTTTATTTAGCATTATTGCTACTCCTCTTTCCTTACTAGCTTGTTCATTTTCATGCCCCGAGTAGAGTACCGTAGTGTCTCCTTGAAGCCGTCTTTGTCCTATTCCATTCCATCTTGATTCACTTACTCCTAGTATACTGTTATTGTATTTGTTCATTTCATTTGATATTTGGTAAGCCTTACTTATTTCCGCCATTGTTCTTACATTCCAGCATCCTATGAAAATATAACTTCTTGTATCTATCAATCCTTCAATATTTTTCCTGTTCTTTTTCTTATTTTTACATTTAGCTAAGTTAATATTATGTGTCATTATAGTATTTTTTGTTTTTTATTTATTATTTTTTTTGTATTTACATTTCCCCTATTCGCATTACCATTTTTTATTCTTATTATTTTTACTGTTATTTTTATTATTTTTATTCATGTCCTTATTCATATCCTGTTCCATTGCCTGCGTCTTTGTAGTTGGTTATTTTCTGGTTAGTTTTCGTCTAAGTTTTTTGGCATTGTATCTGCGTCTCTTCCTGTTCTGGTTATTTTACGTAATCTTTCTTGTAGGTCCTCATCAGGGGATCTCTCGCTAAAGGTTCTTCCTCCTGTCTTTTCTTTTGGTGTTTCTTCTTTTCTTCTTTCTGGTTTGGGTTCTTTCCCCATTGCATTCAATTGTTCCAGGTAGTAGTCTTCTCCATCGATTATTAATTTGTTGTATTTTAAAAGAACGTGGTAGCCTTGGTCTCTTATTTTATATCTGTGTTTGATCAATTGTTTTCTAATTTCCTGCGTTTCTTTGGAGTAGTCCTCTATGTATACGTTTTTCCTCTCGTGTTTTTTGTTTCTTTAAGGACTTCCATTTTCTTTGGCCATTTTACCCAATTTTCTAGTTTCTCTTATCTCTTCTTCCATTTTGATTTTTATTCCCATATCTCTAAAGGTCATCCTTATTTTTTCATATAATTATAAATTACTCTCTTCTTCTTGGTCTTCAAGTCCGTGTATTATTATGCTCCTTTTCTTGATTTCCCTATTTATTTCTTCTAATCTCTTCCCATGTTATTCATTTTTTTATTGTAGGTATCTATTTTCTTCTCTGAGGCGCTCATTTTCGGTTTTAATTGCTTGTATTTCCTTTTGAAGCCCATCTAGTTTTCTTTCCGTACGTAAATCTCTTTCCTCCATTTTATCTAGTTTCGCATATATTTCCTTTAACAATTCCTCCATTTTGTTAATCTCTTTAAGTTCCCTCTTCCGGTCTAAAATTTCCTAAGGCCGGCTCGTGTTTGTTATTTACCTATTTGTACGAAGTTTACAGCGTATTGATAAATATTCCACTCCGGCGTTGTAGGTAAATGCCGCGCCATCGTCCGACCTCGAATCAACTTCTCGGAAGGTCACGTCGATCTCGGCATCTAATTTTACTTGAATTATTTAATAAATAATAAATCTTACTTTAGTTTAATCTTCTTCTATTACTATTGGCACTTAATTTCACTTTATATTTCACTATGTAAATTAATTTGTTCTCTTAAACTCTGTAATATGCAAAATTTGAGGCATGAAAATACTCGGCACTTTATGCTCTCACTCCAGGCCCGTGTCAAGACATATATGCAGTTCTATTAAATTTTATCGCGTTTTCCGCTTAAGTAGCACCAACACAAGATTGCACATTGAGAAACCTCTATTTTTGTCCCATAATGATTTTATTGAGTTATTAATATTGTGGTTGTTCATGTTAAGGTAGTATCCAATAATGATGTGTCCCTTCTAAATACTGGTACTATCGTACTCTTTATAAATTCTTCCAGAATTGCGTGGTGTTCTATAATTTTCATTAATAAGTCATTTATTTGTTCTAGTGTTTTAGCATTTTGTTATACCTATATATTTGATGTGCTAGATGTTTTTAAATTTATTATTGTTTTTTTTTACTTAATCTATGCTAACTTTTTAATGTAATGTACCCGTGTCTATCTTACCTATTTGTATAAATTATTGCAGTTGTTATTTGTTATGTATTTTTAATTTCCATAATCAGCTTATGGTCTCTCTGATATTTTACATTACTTCCTTATTCTCGCTGTAGACATCATTATCTTGCCAATCTTATTCCAGGACTCTATCTAGTTTATTGAGCGATCTTTAATTAACATATCCAAGTAGGGAGCTAATCCTTTTTCTGAACCGGGATTAGAACCGGCTATAGCAAAGAACAAGTATTAAAAAAATAAAAAGAAAATTGATATTTCAACTAATAATAGACGTATAGGTTTAAAAATCAATACACAAAATATAACACAACATAAAAATGATCAGGAATAACCAGCTAAAAACAGTTAAAACGTGAGGATAACTTTGTGAGCTAGAACTGGCTTTTAAAAATGATACATAAATTGCAAACACTCATATAATGATGAAAAAAAAAGGAAAATTTAGTTAAGTTGCTTGGTGCGATGAAATTTTTTTACTAAATTCATCATCATCATTATCAATCTTATAACTCTAATAAAGTAAAGAGCGCCCCGTGGGCGTTTCAGAAGCATCGGTAAATGGCCGAATTGCGAGTCCTGGGCATCGTACGTTAGGTCTGTTGCTGTTGGCAGATATGTCTTTTACTACTTTTCTCCGTTTAAATTTATCCTGCGCTATATTTTTGGTTTGTCTTCTTGTTAAATTTTGTAATTCTAGATTTTTCGCATCGTTTCTTTTCTATGTATCTTTTGGTCTCCTTGGTTTTCGTTTTCCGTGTGTATGGAAGTCTAGAGCTTATTTCGCGATGTTGTTGTGCGGTTTTCTCAATGTATGTCCAAGACATTCCCATCTTCTTCTTTAAATTATTGTTTTTTTTTTTGGCCGAAATGTTTAATTTATATATCTTAGGCATTTTTTACAAAGGTTTGTAGTTTTTTGACGTGTTAATAAATTTTGTCTCTGCGCCGCCTAAGAACACACTCTTTAAGTTGGTATGGAATAAGGGTAATTATGTTTTAATACTATTGTTTTTTGAATCCCATATTTTGTTTATCATATTGAATGCTATTTGTGCTAGGGCGATTCTTCTAGATATGTCTTTTTGTGTTCCTCTGCTAATGTCCAGTATCCTGCCCAAATAAGAGAGATTGTGCACTCTTTCTATGTTGTGTTCTTCAAGAACTATTTGTGTGTTTAATTTGCTTATTTAAAAAAATGTTTGTCTTATTTTCATTTATTCGTAGGCCTGCCTTTCCTGCTTTCATATTTGGGTTGTCTAGTTTTTCTTGTGTTAGCTTTTCATTGGAGGCCAGTAAGCAAATACCGTTTGCGAACTTAAGGTTTTATAATTTATTAAAAAAATTTCCAGTTTATTTCCTGCATTTCTCTATTGGAGAAAGAATACGGCCTTACCAGGCTCCTATCTGTATGGTGTTTAAGCCTTGCAAAGAAATTGTCATATAGGAATTTGACTATTCGTTTGTATTTGTTAAGTAGCTCATAGTGTTGCAAAGCTTACCACATTTTCTCTCATAAAATTGAATCATATGCTTTCTCAAAGTTTATAACATTTATCTCTTTCTTCTGTTATTTGTTCTAGAGTTATCCTTAGGTTGCTGATATAGTCTATAAATAATCGCTTTTTTCTAAACCCTAATGGGTTCTCTCCCAGCTTAATATCTATGAGGGGATTCATCCTGTTCATTATTATTTTGGTCATATTTTTTGCAATTGATATAAGTATAATGGGGTCCATAATTTCTGCACAGGTTAAGCTCAGCTTTTTTGGGAATTTTTATCAGTATTCCCTGTGTCCAGTTCTCTGGGAGGGTCTCATCAAACCACACTTATTTGTCAAGATGTGCATTATTTTACACTTAATAAAATAATAACGAAGTTGCGACTGGGTCAGCGTACGGCGACGATTGTGGGCTTAAAGTATTTGTCGCGGCGAGTGCGGAACAGAGCCGCCGCGCTTTCGGGGGGCGAGTGAGTGGAAGTGCGAAAAAAATGCGAAAAAAATTCGAAAAAATGCGAAAAAACATGCGAAAAAACACGTTTTGCCCGCTGGCTCCCGCGGCTTGCGGCGGATTGCCAAGAAAAAACTCAGCTATATGCACGGCGGCAGGGGCTATCGAACGGTGTACCGCATGGCCGGGTGCGGCTCGCTGTTTCCGGAAAACACCTTCCTGAACGATTTCCGCATTCAGCCACCTCGGCCTTTGTTTGCCGTCCTCATTCCTCACTGCCGGCGAGTATGGCTCTGGCGAGGGTCTCCTTCTACAGCTTCGATAAGGGCATCGACGGTTTCGCGGCTACTCATGTTCGGCAACAGTCCGAGAACAACAACGATCAGGAAGACCACCAGAGAGAAGAAGGTGCGAATGCCCGCAATGAAGAAGACGAACGCCTACGAGGCATGAGCGAAATATTGGGCGAAGACTTCTTCAACTCGCTCACTCCAAATGGGATGCCGCCTCACAAAGCTCATTTTGAAGGTCGGCACTGTCTGTATCATCTGCCGAAATCTCAATTCTGCTATCGGCCTGAACAACGAAACTCGAGTTGTTATTCGACAAATGCACCCCGACTTCGTTATGGTCCAAGTTCTGACAGGACCGCTGGCGAATAGCGATCAACTCGTAGCCATCCCTCGCATCGACATGTCCACCAACGAAGAGGACTGCTGCGTTCCTTTTGTGAGAAGGCAACTTCCGCTCATCCCTGCGTTTGCGATGACCATCAATAAAGCGCAGGGTATATTTCTGCCAAGTCCTGTGTTCAGCCATAGGCAGCTCTACACAGCTCTGTCGAGAGCATCGGATCCGGACCATTTGGTTGTTCATATTGACCCCCATCGGATGACTGGCGAGCACTACGTTGTTCCTACGGACAAGACGATTGAAACCGTAAACGAGGTGTACCGCGCACTTCTTATCAACCCAAACGAGCCTCTCCGTCCCGCCGCTAACCCTGCGATTCAGCGATCCGTTCCCGAGGATCCGGCAGCGCTGGATAATTCTGATATCGATACCGACCTGGATGATTCAACGGATGAGGATTGAATCTGCTCTATCGAACCATATGCGACCCGACACCAGCAAACCGTGGCGAAGAAAATGTTCATTATCTTGTATATTTGTAAATATAATCATCTCACCAGCGCTATAATAAATGTTTGATACTTATTAGTTAAAGCCGTTGTTTTTAATGGAAGTCAATGGTGAGGCTATGGGGATTCGATGGAGAAGCAATGGGATTCAATGGGGAGGAGTCAGGAGTCGATGGAAGAGACTATGGAAGTCAATGGAGAGTTATGAGACGAGAGTTCTGGGTTCCATTCCCGGTGCAGACTTAGGTGTAATGTAATATAATGCGTCAAAAAATATGGGTCCAACACTACTGCAATGGGTCATAAAGACTACTGCAATTGGTCATAAACACTAATTGTAGCGGGGAATCGCCCCTCCGGCAGGAGCTAGCGTCGGCACTAAATTAAAAAAATATCAAAGATCATGTTTTTACAGATTTTTTATCCTTCGAAACCATTAGTATTATCAATAGTTCTGCTTATATTAAAGTCAATTATGTTATTCTCAGTCACATAAAGATGCTTTAATAATTTATCGGAGACTGAAGACATTTTTATTTATTTGTATGGCATACGTTTTATTCTCCAGATAGATCGAAATTAACTATAAAGTATACGTATTATACACAAATAATGCTAATACTTCAACTGTTATTTTATTATTGTAATACGCACTTTATTTGATTTTATTAGGAAATAAAATTGTGTGATACAGAAAAACATACAAATATTCTAATTGGTTTTTAAGCCTTTTGATAGCATTTATAAAAATAATCAAATTTATATTGTAAAGTTGCGTGAAAAGTTCTAAAATATGTGGCTTTAATAAAATTTTGCGTTCGGTTATCGGTACAGTCTTTGCATACATGACGAACGCATTTTATCTCAAATGCTTCCCGTGCAGATATGAAGAAAACAATGCTGTTATGCATAGACACCAATTATATTTTTAGGTGCATTTATAAAAAATATATCAAAATAAAATGCAATACATATGAATCATGGACTCGCAAAATTGTAATCAATTAACCTCCCCTCTCTTTATTAAAAAATCGGTATATATCAGTGATTTCACTATTGAGTTAGAGCAAAAGTGATTGGAAACAGTTCTTTCAGAGAAGACCTAAACGGTTGACAAAGAAACATAATATAGCTATTCTTCAACGAAAAAGAGCCGTGGTAGCTTAGTGGAAAGATCGCTAGACTACGAAACCAAGAGTTGCGGGTTCGAATCCCGCTCTCACCAATTCGATCGCTGGCATTTTTACGGCCCAGCTCGACTCAGGCTGCAATAAATGAATACCTGGAAGTCAAACTCTGGGGTAATAATAGGCGGTCGGTACGTAGCGCTGGCCACGTTACTACCCTTGTGTACCGTAGGCTCTAGACTGTAACATATCTATCCTGTTACGACCCCAAAGGGCATTCGAGGCCTATTACGGGGAACTATTATTATTCAACGAAAAAGATCATTCATCTGTAACAGTAATGTTCATACAACTTTGACGAGATCAACTTCCATAACTATTGCAAATAAAACTTTTATCGTTTTTCTGAAACAAATAGAACAAACCACAACATTTTTAGTTAAAACCACGACTTTGACTCATTACACTCCTAGTTACATACAAACGCAAATTTGCAACGAACAGACACAGCTAATTATCTATAAGTAAATATTAGCTTATTGGTACCACCTGGTTTTAGTTGACTTCATTCAAAAATTTTAATCAAAACCAACACTTTTGTTTGCCCACTCAAGTCATCAATTTTTCATATAGATTCTGTACAATCAATATTTTAATAGTTTTCTAAATAAACATAACCCCAACTTTCAAGAGTATATAATTACTAATAAGGCTCCACTAATCAAAAACAAAATTAATTCATTTAGAAGCAGTATAAAGTAAACAACAAATATTCAAACAATTAAAAATTCAAATTTATTTGATGTGTTATTAATCAGCGAGCTCCTTAAATGCATTTCTTTTTAATATAAGGAACTTACAAAGTTTCTCCGATACAAAGGATTTAACTAAGGACAGATTGCTTTTATTCTTCGAAACTTAATGAGAAAACTTAAACGTCTGGCCTATTTAATAGAAGTCATTTTAATATCTAGCTATTTTATTTTTATATGCGTGCGGATTGATTGTTTGTTTTAATAAATAATACAAATCGCTTAATCAACTAAACATAAAACTACAAAAAACGTACCTGATGCCCTGGCTTACTTCCAAAAAAATATTGTGGTAGGATTATTTAGAAAACAATTATTTATATTTTGTTGTCATTAAGTTAAAAATTTCCCCTCGGCTAAAAAATGAGATTAATTGGTAAATAGTGTGTTGATCAACTCACTTCGACTTTTGGTAATAAAGCCCCACACATCGCCATTCTATATCGTTAATTTAATGAATTTCATCATGATCGTCGTTCTTTGGCGAAGAAATTAAAAAGAAGGCCGTGCAAAATCAGCTGTGGTGCCAGCAAACATTTACGCCTTGCACGAACTGATAAAGCAAGATTATCATGTGACTTAACGTGAAATTCAGGCATCCTTAGGCATTAGTATGATTGGCATACATTGGATATTGCTTGTATATTTGACCGCAAAAAACCTGTGTGTCCGTTAGACTCCGCATAAGCTAACGATCGCTCAAAAACAGGCTGGTGATTGGTCGAAAAAAATGCCCAATAAATACGGTCGCGGTGCTTTAAGGATCGTTTATACATTGTCAGAAGTGTCGAATTTTGGATTTATGCCCGAAAGTAAACAGCAATCTTTCAAGATAAGCCAAACTCAAAAAAGTCATTCGCGCTCGAAGCACTCAAAGCAAATGATCGCCTGTCCTTTTTTGAAAAAAACTTGCAACCATAACTTTTTAGGATTGTAAAATGGTCAAATCTGAGCAGTACATAATTTTTTGCCAGGAGTCTTTGAAAAAATCATTCTCCATCAACTGGATTTTAACACTTAAAACATTGAATTCATAAGTTATCCGCTGTGCAGCCATAATTTGGCCTTTAACTATTTCTTTTTGTTCTTACATGTGAAAAACAAACTCGTGGACAACGACTTTCGACGCTAGAAGAAGCGGTTTATGCGATTAAAACCCATGTTTCAGAGATACTTGCAGCGTCTGCAACAATGTATTGACCATAAGGAAGAATATTTTGAAAACAATAAATGTTTCCAACATTAAACGTTTATTTTTGTTAGTGCAATTCACGTATTAGTGCATTATTTAGTCTTACTTGTAACGTCTTGCTGTGCATAAAGCTGAATCTATTTTAAAATAATAGGTAAAATGCATCTGTAAGCAATCCCAGAACGAAACATTTCGATTTGATTTATCCAAGATTGAATTATTCGACAAAATTTTTTTTATTAGTAAATTGCCATAATATAGTTTTCAATTTAAATCCTAATTTTGACAGCGACAGACAGACTGACAGACATATGATCAGGAACGAACTCTTAACATAGGGAACGGACAGTTGCTACCAGAAACATTTGCGATGTTTATCCAAGTGCATTAGACGTTTGTAAATGCCAAATATAGTTTTCCAAGTTCAAATCCGGTAATTTTGACCTTTCCGACTGGTATCGATCAGGAAGACCAACAAGGGCGGAAGTGGAAGCAAATCCGTTCATACAATCGAAGAACTGTCAAACACTCTTAACCAACCTTAGTCGACCATTCGAGAACATTTTCAGCAGATTGGTAAAGAAAACAGAGCAGGTGTCAGACTTTATGCTTTTCCAAACTTTTGTAACGCACTGTAATATTTCATTTTCATTTTCTTACAAAAATGTTAAATTACTTTTCCAAACTATGAGTTCTTTATCAGAAATTTTTACTTTTCCTACTTGCTTAGATATCAAAAATCCTGTATTTAAGTCACTTACATAAGATTGTAATAATTTTCCTACAATTGTATATATTTTTTTAAGAAGCAATTTTAAATGTAAAGGATAATGAAACTAGACTACATAAAAGCAAATCCAATCCTGTTCTAAATTCAATCAATTACAAGTATCGCTTCAAACTTTCAGTTATATTTAAACCTCAATTAATAGCATTGATGACTGGTATTTTCAATGTTCATTTAATTTAGCTTTTCAAAGTGTGGATCAATTATATAGATAAATACTCAGCAATATAGAACTAAAAATTCTAAAAAGGTTCATGAGGCAACAAAAAAGAATATATGACAGCCATATCTAAAATTTAATTTGTAAAGAAAATGACATATGACAAATCAATCATACCTCAAAATAAAAGGATACAAAACATATCATACCATCCATCCAGATAATCAAGCCAGGGGTGGTAGTGCAATCATAATAAAAGAAGTACTCAATTACTATGAAGAACGCCATCTGCAAAAAGTGGATATTCAACTAACAGTGGTTGGAATTAAATCAACAAAACAAACAATAAAAATTGGCGCCATATACTGCCCACCAAGATATAACCTCAAAAAAGACGATTATCTTACTCTTCTGAAACACTTAGGAGAAAGATTTATTGTTGGTGGAGACTTCAACTCCAAACATGTAGATTGGGGCTCCAGACTAACCACGACGAAAGGAAGAGAACTACGCAAAGCAATTAAAGAGATGAATTGCGACTACACTCAACAGGAAAACCGACCTATTGGCCTACTGATACCGATAAAATCCCCGATTTACTAGACTTCTACATCACTAGGAAAGTATCCCCAACTACACAGAAGTGAAAGAGATCTTCGATATGGATTCTGATCATTCGGCTATTGTACTAACACTAAGCGAAAAGATAATAAAAAGAGCAATTAGAATTACGCTCACAAACAAAACTACTGATTGGGAGAGCTTTCAGATTGACCTTCAGAATAACATCAACCTGAACATCAATCTGAGAACAACTGACCGACGAGAAGAACAAGCTGAAAAATTCATCAGCCTTATCCAACAACGGCATACAACACCAAAGAGATTACACATATAACCAAAGGTGTAAATTATCCAGCTGAGATCAGAGAATTGGTGAAAGAAAAACGAAGAGCTAGAAGAAGATGGCAACAGTCAAGGGATCCCGCAGATAAAACCATAGTCAATGACAAGACTCAGCAACTCAGAAGAAAAATCCAAAAACTTAAAGAAGAATCTATAGGCACCTATCTACAAGAGTTATCAGCATACGAAGAAACAGACTACTCGCTGTGGAAGGCAACCAAAAAGATTAAAAGACCTGCGACTTCTACTCCTCCGATTAGAAACAATAATGGACCATGGGCCAGAGACAATAAGCAAAAACCAGAGTTGTTTGCAGAACACTTGGTTGAAATATTTACTCCTAATCCAGGGCAAGTAAGTCAAAACATCACTAATATTGAAAATCAAAGAACTGAAAATATCACACCGGTTACTCCAAAAGAAGTAGCAGATGAGATAAAAACTAACCTGAACCCAAAGAAAGCTCCAGGATACGACCTCATAACTGGAGAAATTTTAAAGCACCTGCCCAGAAAGGGTATAGTTACGTTGACCTCCTATTCAACGCAGCTTTTAGATTAAAACATGTGCCTGCATGCTGGAAAGTTGCAGAACTAATTATGTTACCAAAACCAGAAAAACAACCTAATGATGTCAAATCATATAGACCAATCTCCCTCCTGCCCGTAGTCTCAAAACTCTTTGAGAAGCTACTGCTCAAGAGGTTGAGGCCAATAATAGAAAATAATAACCTAATCCCAGATTACCAATTTGAATTCAGGCAAAAGCACTCTACAATAGACCAAGTACATAGAATAACTGACGTCATTGAACGTGCGCTAGAAGAAAAGCAAGTCTGTTTGGCAATCTTCTTAGATGTGGCACAATCCTTCGATAAGGTATGGCACGAAGGACTAATACACAAATTAAACAAAATGTTACCAAAACAACATGCTGATATATTAGCATCATACATATCAGAGAGACTATTCAGAATCAAACAAGAGTACGTATACTCTGACCTAAAGGAGATCAAATCAGGGGTGTCACAATTCTATACCTACTGTATACCAGAGACTTGCCAGTGTTAGAAGAAGCAGTCATTGCTACATTTGCTGACGACACTGCTCTTCTCGCAGTGGATCAAGACCAGGAAAGATCAGTTAGTAAGCTCCAGACAGCAAGCAATGCGATAGTTGATTGGACCAGGCAATGGAGGACCAAACTTAACGAGCTTAAATCTGTACAGGTAAATTACACTAACAAGAAAATAGCCGACTCACATCTGCTAGATATTAATGGAACAATTATACCATATTATTGGTTGATAGGAAGAAACTCAAAACTTTCAGCCTCCAACAAAGTACTAATCTACAACCAGATTATAAAACCTGTGTGGTTATATGGTATTCAGTTTTGGGACTGCGCTAGTGACTCCAACATAAAGAGCATACAAACATTTCAGAACAAAGTGTTGCGTAACATAGTGGACGCTCCCTGGTATGTACGCAACTCAGATATCCACAGAGATCTCCGGATTCCAACCGTCAAGGAAGAGATTAAAAGGTTTGCGAGAAAGCATGAAGCCAGGCTTCACCTACATGTCAGCGCAGAGGCTCTTCAGCTGCTGGACAACCAACATCAAGTCCGAAGATTGAAGAGGAGAAACCCAGCTGATCTTGTGTAATGTGTTGTGTACAAAATCAGAGCACAGTGTGCGAGTGAAGTGTAAATAGTCTAGAAAAAAACTAGAAGACATCATTGGATAGACTGTAGTCGTTAAATATATAGTTTAAGATTTATTAGAGTAAAATTAATGGTTAGTCTCTAAAGACTAGCTTTAATTACAGGCACAAAAGTGCTATTAAAAAAAATAAAGAAAAAAACTAACGATATAAGTGTTTGATTAAATCTAATACATATTTATAAATAAACTTTAGTTTGCTATACAATTAAATAACTTTTATATTAAAATAAGACTAGATTATAACATAAAGACCGCTTCGCAGTTTTATTATTATAACATAAAGGCCGCTTTGCGGCTTTGTTAAAGTATATTTCTATGCATGAGATGATAATGCTTTCGAGCGGTGTGTGTTGAGGCGCTTCACGCCTTGTAAGAAGTGCTAGCCCTACCTTCTTTCCTACTTAAATGTAGCCACTGGCATATAAATGTGACAAAAACTATTTTTTAGACCACTTGCACTTGTTTTCTTGAATTTTTAGCCGCAGAATCGGATTCTACGTCAAATTTGGCTTTCCCTTTTGTTTTTTTTAGAGGGAACCGGCGGCTAGGGAATTTTATGTGTTATCCTTATAGTTTATAGAAAGATCAAACCAAGTATTCTGTGTACAACAAATTCAACTGTTGACATCCAAAAAGTAATATTATATGTTTTGGCCAAATTACGCAATAATTTGTTTATTTATTTTAATTACACAAACACAAATTATTGCAGTCAAATAAGTATTAATTTAATCAGATATTTCCTAATAAATCATTGGGTGACATAATGGTTTACTTCAGAATTGCCGCAGTTATTTAAAATGCTTATCATAAAATGGTGAGGTCGAATTACGATAATACTAAAATACTGAGGAGAATATTTATCTTTGTTTGGAAACCCAAGTAATCGGTTAAATGATGTAAAATTAAACCTAATGAATCCAAGAAGATTCGCTCGGATAAGGGACTCTAGATTTTTTAAATATCCTAATTTTGTTGATCATTTCTAAAAAAACTAACTCTTTTTTAATTTTTAAATAGATTAAAATTAAGATGGTCAAGCTCTACAAAACATTTGGCTGTTTTATATATAAATTGGGTGCAATAACATGATTATTATTTGCTTATGTAACAATTAAGATGACATGCTTTCTTGGTTTATCAATTGTATATAAATAAAACACTGACTTATTGGATAGTTCAAAACAAATACATCACCAAATCTAACGAGTTTTCTTTCTATTAAAGGCGTTCCATACATTGCAAACAGAAAAACAGGTAGGGATAGCGCGTAAGTAACTTAACCTTTGAACATAAAATAAATCAACATAACAATTGATCCTCAAATTACTTAACACAGAGTATCAGTAAGATTAATCCTCTATATTCAGGTTGATTTTCATACAAATCGGCTTACTGCTATGGAGCTATAATGCACGACCCGTCGTCATATTTTAATTCATATAAAGCCATACGGGTATATTGTGACGACGACTACCTGAGAAACACAAACTAAAACTGAAACTTAAAATTCTTGAAATAGTTTGCTTTTGCAGACGACACATGTTTTGGAAATTCGTTCAAGTACTCTAAACAGATGATAATGTGCTCCGATCATAATAACATTTCAAAGAAATTTACAAATACGAGGTAAGCGTTAAAAGTTTATGATCTGACTATATTCTACAAGTGATCGGAATAAAAAAAATAATGATAATATAGTCCCTGTGTATTGTATTTCAACAAATTTGTTGCATCTTAAAATTATCGCATTAAAAATTTTGGAAAAATACTTAAAATTTTATCTTCAAAATACTTCAAAACACCCCTCTACAAATCTTTATCGTTATGATATTTTCTATTTCAAAGTTTATTCTTTAGTTTTGATAATGGCTCTAGACACTAGGTAGAATCAAATCTATAGTCCTTTGTAGCAACCTAAATAATTGTGGTCTTATAAGCAGGGGCGTTATCATACAAAATTTAGACAGTTTGATTTAGCATACCACCTCTCTTTTTATTGATAAGGTTCCGTAATTTGTGCCGTACGCTAGTGTTGTATTTTTCGTTCATCATTGTCTTCCTTTCCCAAAAATCAATTAACAAAATTCCTCCGAAAGATAGTTGCCTTGATATTTTTTGTCGATTAAAGCATTTCTTAGCCGCATCCCATCTAGGAGATTGTTGTACAAGTTCATAGTTTTATCCCCTGTAACAATAGTCTAAAGGACTTCTCCTTTATTGTTGCAACATAGGTTTATAAATCGTTCACAATAGGTCACACGTTGTTATTTTGAACCGCTGACCCATCTGAAGGTGTTGACTGTATCGAAAATCTTTAACCTTACTGACAATTCTTTTATTTTCAAACGCTTATCTTAGAGCACCGCCTATTCGACATTTTCTTCCAAAAGCATTTTAACTGGCCGACCTACACATAATTTGTCTTCGATGCTTTCTCGCCCCAAACAAAATTCTTTTGTTAATTTCTTTATGGTAAAATATGAGGACGAAGATTTGCCATACACATAACCCAAAACGTATGTCACTGGGACGTAGTACCTTGCCATTTAATGACAACTGATCTTTAATAGTTCTTAATCTTTTTAAAGTCGGTGAACGCTTTTGACTATAAATAAAATTTCAGAACACTAAAGTCATATATCTAAAAAATTACCAAAAATATACTTTTTATAAAAAATGGTAGTGGAAGGATTATTTAGAATCACTTGCGTCTAAGCAGCAGATTTTTATGTGAAATAAACTTTCAAGTAACTTGAACTGTTAATATACACTTTAGGAGGAACCATCTAAATTATAATTATATTTTTGATTTGACCACATTGTGACCAATTGTTTCTGGATTCCCTCTGTAATTAATTAAAATATCCGTTCCGTTAAATTTAAAGCAATTTAAATCAAGTTTGTATGCTACTATCACAACGTGTTCCGCGACGTAAGGCGATACCGGTTGCTATAATTACAGTTGTGAAGTAGAGAGGCCGTTAATTAATTTACGCACAATTCAATACGAGCCTGCGACTTGGATTTGGAAGTGACGTTGAAGTATTTCCCGTAATGCGTTTCATTGTGAAACATCTGCTTCGTAGCAAAGGTACTAAATTTAATTTATGTCGGCGGAAGGCACTGGGCTTATTTAAATTTGGACAGTACCCAAAAGTTACCGGTTTGCACATGCAAGAGCCATGGCCCTGCTCGATCTCGCTAAATTTGTAATGGGAACCGTGCGGGCTCAATTGCGTCAATTACGGGGAAGCAGAGATTCGTCCTTGAAGCACGATTTGTGTGCATTTTAGGATACATGTGAGGCTACAATCAATTAATCGGGCAGCTCTAGGAATGATAATTTGGCAAATTTACCGTAGGAGTACGCCTGTTTCGAGTAATGGGCCAACTTGTTCAAATTATCTATAATCCAATAGGGTCGTGTTTGCTATCCCTATTAAGCTGCAAATACACAAAAGCTTTAAATATTTTGTATTTTTGTAAAGGCATTTTAAAATGGCAAATAAAAATAGAGCAGTTTAATTATACAGAGTTGTTGTTAACTTAAAACTGATTGACATTTAAAATGACATGTCCATATGTATGGATTCATTATTTAAGTTTCTACTATACACGACTTAACTTTTTTTCCTTCTCGTAACTGTGTGAGATAAACGAACATTTGATGTATTCCTCAAAAAAAATCACACTAAAATATATATGTCAAATCGAATAATAAAAAAGGAGACCATAAAAAATGTGGATGAGTTGTATTTTATGGAAGAGCAAAATGTTGCTGTCTTTCTATAATCTCCATGATAACAAGATTTGGTGCACTTTAAACTTAGGGGAATTCAAATTGTTTAACGATGAACGCCATGTTTATTATCATTGTCCCTTAGCAACTAAGTATACAACCAAGCTTATGCCTGATTTTAAAAATGCTAGAATTCAATATCTTTTATATTTTAAATTCCGGTAGCCATCAAAAAGGGAAGGAAAATGTAGCAACTCAGATGTTCTTTTATTGTATGTTTTAGGTAGGAAAATACAAAAAAATAATTCGTCACGAAGACTTTTAAAAACTGTTACCCCAACAAAAGTTTGCGATATAATTTCACACATTGCTCAATAAAACTGTAAAAATATGCGGTCTTGCCATCATCACAAATAAGCGTTATCTATAGTCAGTCATCTGTTCCAAACAACAATGTTTTACAGAGTACACCAATTATCAAAGGAACATACTAATAGTAAGTATAAAACTAATGTAGATACATCTTTCAATAATCGAATCAAACTATAAATAACATAAATTTTCATTTGACTCAACAAAAATGTTTAAGATATTTATTTGAAATCTGTTACGGTAGCAATAAGCAAATCAGTAAACTATTCTAGAAAATACATTGCAATGTAAATTACAGGTGAGGTAACACCCTTTGTCATTCCTCAGTGAACTCACATATACAAGTGATATATAACTAAGAAGTAATAATGATAATAAACTGTCTAGAAACGATAAGAAAGATCGGTCGGTTTGAAACGCTTTAGTTTGCACATTTGTTCACTTTTATTAATCAGATATGACAATATGGATTAGGATGTGTTTCTAATCACCTAAACATATCTTTCCCTAAACTTAGTAATTTTTTATTTTACTGTTTTCAATTTCAGGCCTTCCATAATTCCAGTATTGGAATGTGAGGCAGTACCCCACAGCTGAATGGCGTAGCTTCAGATTCGTTTCAGTACACTTTTATAGACTAATAATTTGTTGTTCAGCAAGAGTTTGGAGCTGCGGCCTAATAGCCAGTAGTAGCTCTTAATTTTAAGATGCAAGTGTTTTCTCTTGGTTCAAATGTGTTTCAAGTTAGGCCTTTGTCAAGATGCATGCCAAGGTATTTCACACAGTCTGTATAGGGTAGAACTCGGCCATCCATGATAACGTCGGAGACGATGCCTCTACGTTTGGTGAAGGTGATTTGTAATGATTTTTGGATATTAATTTTGAATTCCTATTTTTGGAACCAGTCAGTTACTGCGTCTAGATTTTGCTGTAAATTACTTGCAACTGTAAGAGGGTTGGTATGGGTGGAAAGAATTTCTGTTCATTAGCGTAGGTTGCGATCAATGTATGTGCGTATATGGGAAGATCAGCTTTATATACAACATACAGGACCGGGTCCATGACACTTCCTTGTGGAACACCTGATGTGATGGTGTAGAATGATGCTAAAGCTTCTTCAGATTTTACTTGGAAGTGCCCGTCTTCAAGATATGATTTTATGATTAGGTAGCTAAAACTGGAAGAGGAGACCTTCATAGCAGACCTTATCAAAAGCTTGGCTGATATCTAGAAAAACTATCGCACAGTATCTTTTGTTTTTAAATGCGTAGTTAATGTATTCTACTACCCTGCGTACCTGTTGTATGGTGGAGTGATGACTGCGAAATTCAAATTGATAATTAAGTATTAATTTTTGATTTTCCAGAATAAGGGTAAGCCTGGTCAAGAATGATCTTTCAAATAATTTGGAAAACAGTGGCAGCAGACTGATGGGTATGTATGACGTGGGCTCATTGATGAGCTTTCCGGGCTTGGGGATAAATATAATTTGTGCAATTTTCCATTGTATCGAAAAAATCCTGTACGTGACATGCTGTTAAAAATAAGCGTGAGCATACAGATAGCTTTAAAAGGCAGTTCCTTCAATATGCGACCAGTAATTAAGTCGTATCCAGGGGATTTTTTGCAGTTAGTTTTTCTATCAACCATTGCTTGAACTTCAACCTAGTGGAAAGGTTTGATGGGTAATGTAAGTTAATATGGGAACAGAAGAAAATTATTCACTTTTACATTAGTGTGTAGATCATCTTGAAGGTGGGCTGCAGAGTATCTGCTTTATTTTTGTCAGTACAGGCTCATGTACCGAATTAGGCATATATGATATTTAGGTCTATCAAGTCTCCTAGTGGCATTTCAGAGGACGTAATCAGTATTATCTGTTACGGTTAATCCTTCTAGGTATTCGTTTTTGCTTGCTCTATGAGTCTTTTGAGATTTCGAGTTGCTTTGTTGAGTCTGCGTTTGTCATCTGGGGATCTACTATGTTGCCGAATCTTTGAGAGTCGCCGTTTTTCGGAAATCTCTTTTTTGATTTGTAGTAGTAGGTGATAATTGTGATGTGCCTGTTGTAGCGGCCAAATGTATTGCTTGGGTTAGCGTTTCTACCGCTTCTTTGATGTTTTCTTATGTTTTCAGTGAGATATTAGTTGTTACGTTATCCTGTAAGACTTCTTTGAAATAGTGCCAGTCTGTTTTTTATTTGTTAATGTTGGGGATCTAGTCTTACTTCTGACTGTTGTACGAACTTGTGCTATTATACGACTATGGTCCGAGGAACTTAACAAAAATATGCAAATCTAACATTCAGCCTTCGTCAGCAGATGTTAACAACACTAAGCACTATTATAGTGCGTCATGAACTAGTAATGATCAATCTAAACAAGAAATTAATGTTAATATATGGCAAAAATTCACACTTAATAATTCCAAGTCCAATTAAATTATGTTTAACGGACATATTAACTGTAGATAATAAAGAAAATATTTACTACAGATAAACACTCGAAATTATTAAAAGTTAAAATTTTAAAACTCTATAATATTACATTACAGAGTAACAAATTACAAAAAAAATAGTTTAAAAATGAGACAAATAACAGAATCAGCAGTGCAATATAAATGATTTAGCTAACAACACAATAATAATTAATTGTAACATACTAGACACTTACAGCAATTTAATAAACTTTATGAGAGAAAACAAAACTATACTTATTTACCAATCCAAGGAAGAGAAATGAGGACTAAATATCTATATCACATAGTTTATAAACAAGAAATTGCGGAAAAACTAACCTAGAAATAGCATAAATTTGAAACTTTCTAAATGCAAGAAGTGTAACGATAGGAGCATTGAATCTGTTGATCGTCGACTTACGGCTTGCAGATAATAATAAGGGGATTTACAAAGTGCAAAATATTTAAAATAAATTATATAAGTAAAATAAAACATGAGTACATCACAATATTATGAATATGTAGTCATATTGCAATAGAATCTATACACAAATCACGTTGAGTTGTACAAAACGAAAAAGTAGTTTTACAAAATGTGAATAATGAGGAGGCTCGCATCTAACAAAGTATATTAGTAAATTCTATCAGAGCCTTTTAAAGAAACTATTAAATATATGTTGAGTATTCGCTCTAGGCCAACTGAACGACAGCCAGTTGGGCCTGGTAGGGTATACCTTCACAATTATTTTTAGCCTCTGATACTTTTATTGGCCGAACATGCAGAAGCATCTGTATGCATTAGCCAAATACTTATTTGTAGTCCATTGAACCCTTTAGATTTGTCATTCATTGGGATCAATTGCTTTGAGTTGTCAATAAAGTTTTCATCTATTAGTTATTAGTTCTATTTAACTAGTGGACAATTTTCCGTATTTTCGTAACAAAAACTAAGCAATGTTAATAACAGACTCAAAATCTACCAAAATACAAATATTATAAATTTGCTCTACTGTTCTAAAAAATAAGCAACAGCTCATGTACGACAATATACCAGCTACGCAGATACACTAAAATAGAACAGAACCAACGAACAACATAGAAAAGACATGGCATTCTAGGCCAACTTACATTTCATGATATTTTAACAACTAGTCCAACAAAATAGAATGGTGCTAAATCTTATTACTAAAATACGTTAATTTATTAAAATACTTTCGACCTTCTGCAATACAAACAACCTTACAGATGTACTACTTATTAGTAAAATGCATTTTACGAACATATCCCAATTTTACATATCAAAATGCTATTAAAACAACCACTTGGACAATACTGCCCACAAACACAATCAGCTCCTATAAAATGCTTAAATATGACAAAAACTTTTGCAGGCTACAGTACTTACAATTAAACTGATCTCTTACAATATAAAAATAGCTGCTATTTGCTGCCCTTTTCGGTACAATTTAAAGGAAGAATAATTTGAAGATTTCTTCTAAACCTTAAGAACAAAGTTTATTTCAGAAGGCGATTTAAAGAGCAAACATTGGGATAACGAATAATAACTACTGAGGGCGCGGGATTGTCGAATTTAATTCGAAAACGAAACTACTTTTTATCGACAGGCACTCTAACTTCTGACCATTAGACTTTTTTTATTACGATGGGAATTTTATTATAATATTTGATTGTTTTGGCTAGTTACGCTCTATTTTCAGATAACTTTCAAATAATTGCTACGATTAATACACAATAAACGCACCAAATGAGAGGACAATCTTAACAAAGTGGAGAAAACACTAAATCTAAATATTTGCTTCAAAAATCACAATAAGGCAGCTCTAGGAAGGCAGATAAAGCTCTAGAAAAGTTTAATGGCATACTTTAGCAAGCAGCCCACCAAGCGCAAAAAATCACCTTATTTAAATAAAACTGTGTTGAATAAATAATCAACTAAAAACAAAAATTATAAATTTGCGTAAAATCTGCGTTTCTGATTGCTATTTTAAACAGATTTGACAATTCAATATGGAAAACACTAGAATTTACAAACAAACTTAAATATCCGATTCTTCCTATATGCAACCTGTCGTAAAATAGTCCTGAAATTATTGATAAAAAAGGCAAACTTCTTTGCCAAAATCATTTCCAGAAAGTACTTTTAATTAAAAGTTGTGCCCTGACAAAGTTTGGAACAAAAGTCATTTACTAAATACTAAGAAATCTCAGGCATAGATATAACAACGAAAATATTACGAAAACTACTTAGAAATGAGATACTGGTACAATGATACAATGCAATACTTTTTATGTTTTAGGACAAGTAGCTCAGAAAAGATCTTACTGAAGTTTTAACATACCGGTTTATAAGTCTTTTACCTATTATATCAAAGATACTTAAATAAATTTTACAAATTAACTCTGATCTACTCGCAAAAAATGGAATTTTACACATCAATTTGGCTTTACACAATTCCACTCAACAACATAGCAAACTCACCGTATAATTCATGTAATAATTCTAGATGTTCGCCAAGCTTTTGACAAAGTTTAGCATGTTGGAGTGCAATACAAAATCAAACAGTTATTACAGTATATCGGGAATTTCCGACTTACTTAGAAAGAGCAGAAGCCAAGAAAAGAAGGCAGGCGGCCTTGAAAATTAAATAAAAATACTGGTTACTAGGTAAAAAATTTAAATCAGCTTTTATTGTATAAAATAATCAAAGCCCCAATATTGAGCTTTGGAACATTATTATGAGGATGTGCCAGCAAATCCAGTGTAGCCATAATACAAGAAGTTAAAAAATATTGTGTATGTTAACTAACGCTTAATATGTCTCCAATCAAACCCTTTATGCTTTACAAGTGAGGGACACTTACTATTGCTCGTCTTGAGTGGTTAAAAATTTGGTGCACACAATTGAAACAATGTTTGGGAAAACATATGTTTCACCATAACATGGTTTTCGTTACAAACGGCATGTTACTATAACGAAAAGGTTCATATAATTGTATTTTGCTGTAAAAATCGTTTTAACAACCCAAACTACATAGAAAAGTAGTGCAAGGCATGTGAGTCAAACAACATTAAAAGTATTTTGAAAGTATACTTAGTCTAGTAATTAATACTGTTACACCATCTAAAGTAGTTGTTGTGAGTAAGCCATTAGTACTTTGACGTGCACTATAGTTATGGAATGGAATAATAAAGAAAATTACATCGCAGTATTTGCACTTTACAAAATTAACACAAGATTACAAAAATTTGAATAAACCGAATGCTTGTTTATTGTACCACTGATATTTTCAAAGAAACTGATCGGCTACCTACTGTTAGAATTTCAAAAAATCATCAAAATAATTTTTCATGATAAGTTTGCTTGTGTACAATAAACATTTATAAAATGACATAAAGAGGTATATTCCAAAAACAACACTCTCTATACTAAAACTATAAAATAGATATATCTTCCGTTACAATTAAAATACTACGTGAAAAAATGTCTGAGAATCCGCTTTAAAAACGAACAATAATATCAAAAAAATAACCCTATGGTTTATGTCTTACCTGGCTATAAAATACTTAGGGTTAGGAGCATATTGTAGAACGACAGGTGCTTGCCAAAGAAATATCTAAAACTATAGGTCAAAAATCAAAGAGACTACTCCAACCCAGAAAAAATATCATCACCATAAAAGAACTTTTTAGTAGGGTATATGTCAAGAGCTTTAAAGATTGCCACAGTTGGTTAAATAGGTTCAAGCATGTCATTATCCCACTTTAATCATGGTATGCTGGTTATGATTGTGTAAAAAATCTTTGTTTGCAAAGAAAGTCTAGGAATTTTGCAGAAAATCTTTGAATGAAGATTTTGACGAAAATCTGCGTTGGCCTTTGTCAGCAAGTGTCGATCTGAATCATAAGTTAAAATTAGTCATGCAAGACATGGCTTATTCCAAAATCTATCCTTAAAATGTTCACTAACTGAAAGAGTGTTCAATTTTCTAAACGATGTTTTCCATGCCCAGTCAATGGTTGAGCAGATAAATTAAACGGGTGTGTAACCAAGAGACAACTAATGTAAATAATTTTTTGTTTTTCTAATCTGAAGCTGTCTTTCATACAAGCATTTAAATATCAAATAATGCTTTATCGTTTCTATGACTAGATCAAATATTTTTAATTTTTAATACCTTCTTGGAAGTCACTTTCGTAACATTTTTTGTATGATTTTTCGAATTTTCTTAGTAAGTTGATTTACATTTGCTATACGTTTGTATTAAAAATTAGTTTACTTATATATGTCTTATTCTGTTTGAAGGATATTTAAAAATGTTTAAAAAGTGAACAAAACGTATAACTTTGCATGTTAAATGCTGCCCAAAGAAGAGACATTTTTTAAAAGTTAAGTTACTCTCTCAAGTGTGTTTATATGTGGGAAACTATTATTGAAAGCAGTTCTTTCGTTGTACTACAAACACCAATGACTAACTTTGCCATCGTCTGTTAAATTTTATCATTCTTTGTTTGATAGAAATTTGTTCGTTAGACTTATTAATTCTATTTTATCTTTCAGATAAAAATATTAATTAGAATATCCAGCGCCTCTAATCAATCAATATTCCCAAAAATATAGTAGAAGTATCGATCCGTATGAATAAATTTTTAGTCGCAGTATATTTTGAATATCAATTTTTAAATTCTAATATCGACTTATCTAAAAATAAATTTGTTGTTTTCTTTTAATTACATGGTAAACTATACATACTTACTTAATCCTAAAGCCTTCCTACTCTATCGGATGTAAACTATATGTATATTTAGCACCAATTTTAATGCTGAAGTGATAATAATAATCTGTTCACATTTCTTCTCCTGATAATTGGCGATTAAAGAGTTGAGTAGATTTTTGTTTATAATATACATATACCCTATAAAGCAAAATATTTTTAATAAATTAAGGAGGCTCTAAAAAGTAAAGGAAAATTTTATTATTTAAACATTAAATAATTAAAATTAATAAGTCATATCTTCTAAACTCTCCTGCAAAATTACTAGTTTCTCATTGACAAATCACCTCAAGTGGTGGATCGAAAATTTCTTTAACATATGGGTCGTATTGGATAAAGAAAATGCTCAGACTAAACCAGAGTGCACGGGCTCCCTTTAATATTAGGGAGGAGGCTAAAGATAAATGACATCGGTAAGATGCAAAGGTACAGTTATGCCCAGAGAAAGGTTATCTCATTGCGTACGAAAGACAATAAAAAATAACCATGTCATCGTTATCTTTAGTACAATCTATTATAGTTAAATTAACTGAAAGTTTTGATCTCAGTCCAACAAACTCTAAATGATCAAAATCTGCTATAACTTTTGGACGTTCAATGGACTTGCAATACGATTGTTAAAACTTAAAGCAGTGGGAAAAATTCACAATCGCATTAAATAAATTAAACGCCTATCTATTAATATTATGGGTATGAGTGAAATTTAATGGACAGATTCCGAATACTGCCATGTGTAAACTGTCAAGTTTTCCATTCTGGGAATATCCATGAAGAACATACAGGTATATACCGACCACCAATTATATTAAATAGTTTCGTTGGTAAATAAGTTATTAAATATGTTCTAATATTTAAAAGGTTATTTTATATAAAACCTCACACATCCTCTGTTAAGGCCAACATTATTTTATTTTAAGCTACAACAGCGGATAAATCTGAAAAATAAATACACACATTCTACAATGAGCTGAAAAAGATCCTGAAAGAAGTTTATTAAAACGAGGTAATATTGGTCCATGGGTAAGGAGGAACGGAAAATCGTAGATCCTATCGAACTACAATGACCGTGGAGACCATTTAAATGCTTTTGCAAAAGAGGAGCTACCAACACATTCTTCAAATTGCCACTTGGACGTTCATATCCATTCAAATGAGCACAAGAGACCTTACCCCATGTCGTCAAAAATGAAATTGACTATACTATAATCAACAAAATATACAGTAATTTAATAACGTCGGCAAAAACATACCCTGGAGCTAATATTGGATATAATCATAGCTGTTTGATCGGTACCATTTAAGTTTTAAGTTTTAAGTTTGCATTTGATGTTTTACTCTAAAATTAAAGATATTGAAGCATAATATATACATGATTATATAACATTTGTATATAAAGTGACCCATATTGGACGTTAGAGTATTTTTCCTGTATAACATATTGAAACAATTCGAATTTTATTGCAATAGTTATGAAATATGATGTCGACTAAATGCCCTCTACGACTCCGCTGGCATGTGGCCGTTCTTTTAGCCAACTTCTCCATAATGTTTTTTCATAAATACAACCCTGTTTCAGCAATTACATGTCTGGTATTCTCTTTAATTCCTGTAATGATAGCAGGTCAGTTGACATAAACCCTGTCTTTCAAGTAATCCTAAAAGAGAAAGTCTAATGGGTTACATCGCAAAACTGCGGTGGCCAATCAATGTCACCCCTCTGCTAGATAACACGACCAGGAAAATTAGCATCAAATACACTATGTTCTCTAACACTCATTTTATACATTACGGAATTTCTGGTTGTCTTTGGTAGACGTTGCATATTTTTAGATACCAAACTTGCAAAGTTCATAAAACGCAAACGGCACGTAATTCAAATCCTAAAGTGTACTCCATACTTAGGTTAGTCTTTACACCAAGTTAGTGATTTATAATATTCTCAATTTTTAAATAATACTTGTGCAAAATGTTAATTATTTATTTCTACCGATAAATAGATAGTGTCAAAAGTATTTTGCTCACATAATTAAGTAAATAGACAGAGCACATAAAAATCTTCCTTCGTATCATTAGAACTGATAATCATTTGTGTACTTACATTACAATAATTTACATTGGCGTTAGATACACATATATGTGTCCATTCATGTATTGAACAAACTTAATTATCAACTTAGAGTAATACTAATAAAAGAATTTTTTATGTACATAAGACACATCTCTTTAGGTTTCAATGCATTAAAGACCTTATAAAATGGTCCTGCGCTTTTAAACTCAATTTAAAAAAGGGTGTACAAATTTTAAACTAAAAGTTTGCTGTTGGAAAATTTTATATTAACGTCTTCCTCAATTTAATATTATCAGGTTTTACTTTACGAACAGCGCTTGTAATCGCGTTTGCTATTATTTATCCTGCTATAAATCATTGGTGTTTATTATGGGAGGCATGTAAATTGTCGACACATGGCCCAGGCGGGCTTTGCACAGTGCTGGTTGATAAGATAACTGGCGTTGCCTCGCGCATTTGGTGTGCAATAGTAAATTGAATTTTATATTGCCTTTAGATAGCGTATAGAAGTACTGTTAGCTCTTGAGTTGCATTTATGACATTAATTTTAAAAGACGCTTTAGCCATTCTAAAGCTAACGAAAGATTTCTTAAAAAACCGCTGTGCAAAGTATTCATTGCCGACTTATACATAGCTTTCGTTTATTATATGGCAATTATCCTTCGATTAAATTCCCGAGAGATATATTTCTTGTAAATATAATTACACATCAAAAATATTATTTTAAATTTATAATTTTAAAATATTGTAATTAAAATTGCTTTGCAGTATGTGGCATAAGAAAGTAGTATAGTAATATATGTAAAGAATGCTGGAAATAATCCACTAAACATTTCCTTAATTAAACTGAAAGTCTGTCTATCACGTTACTCTGCAAATATCTTTCAAGTCGTGTTTTTCTGTCATCATCCATTAGATATTGCACAAGTATGTTGGGGTGGATACTAATTCTGACCTTGCAGCATACACTAGATCTTGTGTTTTGTCATTGATTTATTGAATGTCCAGATTTCGTTTGACTTTATTTGGTCATTCCATAATGCATTTAACAAGAACCAAAAAACTTTAGATTAAAACCATTTTACGTCATCAATACTTGAGTTATCAACAGTACTCTAAAGTTGTATTCAAAATGACAAAATTAACTTGATTATGGTCTTATACAGGAGTATTTTGTTGGCAAGCCATGATTTAAATTTATAACCAATTAATCATTACACTTTCTATATTTTAATACCCATTTGGTTTCTTTTATTCATAAGTGTTTTTTCAGGTTAGTCGTTTGTCAAGATGCATTTTAAAAACAGACAGTTTGATGCGTCTATTGACTATTTAGATGAAATGGTGGATTTTTATATTATTAGCTATTTAATTAATGTATATGGTTTTGAAGATATTCAGATGATGTATTGACGTTAGTCTATGTTAACAATAGGACGGTATCATCGACAAAAATAACAACGGAAGGTGTTTACGAAATTAGAAGCTTGGATTTAAAAGGCTGCCATAGAATTGATAAAATATTGCATTAAACTAAAAAAATTCGCAAGCGTCTGTTACGATACAAAAAAATCCTAAGGGAAGAATGTTTTATAGAATACTCAAGTCTGTTTAGGTAGTGTAGAGCATTCAGAAAATGAAGGGAGTGTGAGCACCGCGCAGGGCACTTTATACAATGTGACTAAAGTAAAAAAAACTTTGACCGACGTTTGAATATTAGATTAATATCAGAAGAAGCGCAACTTTCAAAATTTATAATGCGTTAAATCGCCTTAACGGAATTGCAAATGCGAAAAATTGTCCTAAATTAGTTTCCAAAGTTTTTACCAACGACAAAAAAATCGTGTATTGATTTTTTGTGACTCCAAATCGACCGTAACGGATTCCATTTTAATAGAACCGTCAGCAACGGTGTATTGATGGTATTTTCCCGTTTCGAGCGTTCCCGTTTCGTGCGTTTTATTTTCTGCTCTCAAACGTGTTGATTTAGAAATATTTATGTTATGTTAACGTTTAGTTATAATATAATAATAAAACAGCATCGGCAGTTTAAGAATTTACAATGCCTAGTAAGAACGCTCTGAACTAAACAATCTAATTTCTGGTGAGATGTAAAACCGGATTAGTGGTCTCCTGCAGGTCAGCGCACGAAACGGCACTCAAACCAGGTAGAAGTTTTGGACGACGCACAAAATTGGAACTCACGAAACTGCACTAAACCGTATTGATGCTCAAGAATGTTATTTTAAAAAATATTAAGTGTTTATAAACATATGCTCAGTTAAACAATTTTTTGGAGTTAGCCTCATTACTTCTTAAATGTACGTGTATTTCTGCAATTCTTTAATTTCAATAGCCATTTTTAATATTTAAGCTAATTTTGTTGATATATATTTTTTATAATACTAAAAATAAAAATTGTTCGTCTTGATCTTACTCCATTATCTATAACTTGAATATATACCCTCATTACATATGCCCTAGTATATATTGTAAATAACTTCACGACCGAGCAACTTTCATCGTATAGAAATCCCATTTCTCGGGCATGCTAAAACTTCAAACAGTTAGATAGAAACGTTTATTAAATTCACTATGTAAAACTATTCTATTCTATTCCTCGAAATATCTTGAAAACTGATGGATGTGGGCTATTCAATGTTAGACATTTGAATTAGCAACAGTCACGTATGGACTAAACCTCGCGTCTTATTTAGAGGTTTGTTGTGCATTTCGATTAGCCAATGAAGCCGAACAAAGTTTTCCCGAAACAACAGAAATAATTAAACACGATTTTACATAGACGATTTACTCAGGGGTACCAAGGACAAAAACCGCGCGGTGAACGTTAGTAACATATTAAAACGCTGCCAGTTTGAGCTTAGCAAATAAAACTCAAATTTCCCCGAATTAATCGAAGGGTTCAACGCAAACAAAACTTAAAACATCATTGACTTAGACAAAAACACGACAAATAAGTTATTAGATATATCTCCCACTACGTTATACCAGATTCTAATATAAAGGAAGAAAAGATGATAACGCGCTCGTGTATAATATGCTTCAAATTTAGACCAAATGGTGGTGAAGTCCTAATGGGTGACTTGCCACCGGGCCGCGTATAACCAAGCAAATCATTTGACAGTTGCGGCGTCGAATATTGCGGCCCTTTCACTATAAAAGAGGAAAAAGAAGATCCAAATTAGAAAAGGCATTCGCGGTCGTATTTGTTTGTTTTGCAACTAAGGCGGTTCATGTAACAGTTCTATCGAATTTGACCACGGAATGTTTCATAGCCGCTCTACGTAGATTTGTCGGTAGAAGAGATAAATGTAGCGAAATTTATTCAGACAACGGAATCAACTTTGTCGGCTCTAATGCAGAAAAAATTAGCTCATTTTTAACTGCCAAACCCTTTACCACCGATTGCAACAATAAATGACAAAATATGAGCATAAAATGGCACTTTATTTCCCCGAGAGCCCTCCCATTTTGGCAGTCTTTGGGAAGCTGCGGTACAGGAAGCAAAAACACATCTTTTCAAGGTTGCGCGAGAGACTAGGTTAATTTTTAAGGAACTCTCTACGCTATTCACACAAATAGAGGCTATTTTAAACTCTAAACCTATAACTCCTTTATCAGACGATCCAAATGACCTCTCCTATCTTACCCCGGAACATTTTTTAATTGGTTCACCCTTGATGGCGGTCCCTAGTCCCGATTTAAGCCATTTGAAGGTAAACTCCTTATCACGATGGGAATATATACAAAACCTTCAAAATAATTTCTGAGAACGGTAGAGACGCGAATACCTAAGCTCGCTGCAGCGTCGTCGTACGTGGAATTACAATGCAAAATATGAGCATTAACAAAAACCGAAGGACAACGGTTATTAGCCACTATTGAAGAAAACACTTACCTGTCTACGAGAGAATTCATCTATTGGCCTACAGTCCGTCAAAGAATTCCGGATCTTTTAGTCTTTGATATAATTAAGGGCTTAAACGTACGTCAATGTGCCATCGCATCCTATCAGCAGATCAATCGACCATTATAATACCTGTATATTCGCACATAACTCAAATCCACCTACTACCCTCACTTCATGAAAATCGTACAGATTGGAAATACTTTCGAAACAGACTCGATACTTAGTAGATCTATGTATTCCACTAAAAAGTGAGCATAACATAGAACAAGCACTAGTCTCATTCATGGAATTCATTTAGCATGAGAAGTTACTACTAATCTGATAATCACCTTACAAATTAAAGACATTTCCTATAATCATAAAAGAGACAGTAGCTAAAAAACATTGTCTCAGAAAACATTGACAATTTTCCAGTTCGGGCATAGATAAGCGAGCTTTGAACAGGACCAACAAACAATTAAAGAAAATTTTCTACCATCATACAAATCAAATAATTCAGGACTACCTATAAAACCTCAGTGCAAATAAATCAAGAGTCTACTCGCTATGGAAAGCAGTACGAAAATTAAACAGACCAACTTTGCACATGCCCTATTCAAAAGGAAGATGGCAACTGGGTTCGCAGCAATAAATAAAATGCAAATTTCTTTGCTCACCAAAAGTCTTTACACCTTTTCCTTGTTAACTTCCAGACGAAAAAACAGAAATACTCGCATTCCTAAATTCACCATTCCAAATTCTACCCCTCAAACCTTTAACAAGCAAATAAGTGGAAAAAGAAATAGATAAGATAAAATCGACAAATACAAAGACGAAACCACGACTCTTCAACCCATACCCTTGGGCGTTTCACATGGTAGTGCCGTAGGTCCCCTATTATATTTATTCTATACAGCCGACATATTTACATCTTATCTAACAATATCAGCTACTTATAAAGATGATGCGTCCATTTTAACAACCCATGTAAATCCAAAAACTGCTTTAGGCATCTCCAAGCTCACCTTAACAAAATTTAACGTTGGACTAGGTCATGGCAAATTAGAGTGAACAAATTCAAGTCCTACCATACTACTTTCACTTTAAAGAGGATAATTACCCATCAGTAACTTTAAATGGACAGCAGCTTACCCACACAGTCAGTCAAATACTTGGGAGTACATCTCGATAGGAGACTAACTTGGAGAACTCATATATTCAGTAACAGGAAACAACTTGGACTACAACTTCGTAAATTATATTGGCTAATAGGGAAGAAATCCAGATTATTACTGGAATGTAAGCTATTAATCTATAAAATAGTCCTCAAACCAATATGGACTTATAAAATTTTTTTGTAGGGAACTGCAGATACATCAAACTCGAAAATCGGTGAAGGATTCCAAGAAAAATTGCTAAGAATAATTGTCAACGCACCGTGGTACGTCCCTAATAGAGTAATTTGAAGTAACCTAAGTGTATTCGCATTAAAAGGCAAAAACCAGAATTACAGCACAGACTTAGTGCTCGCTCAAGTGATACTTTAGATCACATAACGGACAAAGATAACAAGAAACCAAGAAGGCTAAATAGATTTAAACCATCCGATCTACACCTACACGGTTTCAACTGTAATTAATTTACCATATGTCAAATAGCATTAAGATAATGTAAGGAAAGGTTCACTGGAACCCTATCTCACATATCTGACTGTTGTCAGCAGTGATACTGTATTTACATTTTATTTCCTATAAAACACTTATTGCCCAATTTTATAGAAGAGATTGTAAAATAATTGAAGATATTAAAAAAAACATTTTATAGCCAGAAATTATTGATAAAAATTTTTTTGGTTATATAGCATGTTACAAAAGTACATTTCTGAAATCGGCAGTGATAAAGAAGAGTCAAAAAATTATATTTCTACGCTCTTTTTTATTTGGGTGCCCTTAGTGGCACTTGTTATGCCCACTAAAATGCAACAAATTGCTGAATGTTTAATTGCCATAAATTTTAATGTAATAATAATAATAATAATAATAATATAATGCTATCAAAATAATTCTGTCAGTCTCTAGCTGTGCCACAACCCAGGTGTAGTTTTTACTTCATGTTGATGTTTTAGATTTTGTATAACATATAATCACAAAAATATCAGCAGTTTATGAGTGTCAGCGAGAATAAATATACGCGAAATGTGTTTAGGTATTTTGTGTAAAACATTAACATCATAAAGTTGCTATCAGGTACTTTTATATCACCCCATACTGTTCGGTGGTATGAAGAGGAAACATGGCTCCTTCCTGTCGTAAATTATGAATTTTTATTATTACTTAAGTGTTTTATCTTTGATACAATAAAAATACATAATACAAGTTAATAAAATTGGGCATGTCGCATGCGAAACAATTTGTTTAGTTATGATATCTTTGCGATAGTTATGTTGAAATTTAACATACAAAAAGGATTACCGTAATTATAAAAAATTTATGAGCAATATAACCAAAATTTTCGCAATAAAATTGAAGAATTGTGTAGCGCTACACAATATATATGTAAATACAACTGGGTTATAACGATTTTTATGTATATCACCAACATCTCGAAGACAAATATTAGCCTGATTGTTCGTAATTTGTTTTTACAAAGAAGGTTGCTTTTCTCAGGAGAGGAACTATCGCTCGACGATTCTAGGATCAACCGAATGGTCCTATTTAGTCTCCTAAAATTGCCACTTTTTAACTTTAAATTCTAATTATATCACATCTAGGAAATTTTGCCCAAATTACTCAAACTAGCTCATCTAGTGCTCTATAATTCCCATTTCATAACCAGCACAATTTACCACACTATAAAAATATTTTATTGGTGCCAAATGTTTGTTCACATCCTTCTATTTGAAAGCTTTAACAGGATTGAATATTTCAACTACTTCTTTATAAATATGAACTTTCACACTCAATCTCTACTTGCAAATTTAATCACAATCGTTAAGAATACTTCATTTGCTATCTGAAATTTTATTTTACTGCCATAAAAGGAACGCGTACTATTTGTACAATACCAAATTATTGGTTTCATTGACTCTTTCTTCACGTTATCAGCTTAAGGTCCGAAATCGATTGAAATTGCAACGTCTAAATGTTAATCAGAATATTAGCCTCTGATACGTGTATTTCATTACATGATCAAAATGCTTTTGTAGTTCAGTTCCTCGTTATTTTCCATGCTTGGGAGTGTATCAATTCTGAATGTTTGTTATCCCTTTCTACAAAGGAGGTTAAATTTCGCTAAGGGTTAGTTATATACAATGTAGAAATGGTCGCCTAGTGACTGTTATAGAACTAACCGATTGATCTGATTAATTAATTCTTTACAATTATCAATTCTTGTCGCCCGAATTCCAGTCATATTACACACAGCAAAATCTGGCCTTGTTACTATCTGAAATTATAATTTTGCTACCTACACAATATGCTGCACCATCGGAATGTTTTCTAATTTTTAATTTTATATACACATTGGGTCCATTTAAAATTCAACAATTTTTCTATAATTTTACTAAGGCCTAGCTTTTATTTGATACAGAATTAGATACGAAATGGTTATAGGCAGCCTTATCTATTAACTCGCCTAATTAATTTTTGATAACGACAAGCTTTCAGTACCAAAATCTATTTAATTCTGATCTCCCAAATTTAATTAATTAAAATCGTTTAAAATATGTGCCCCCTACCTGCAACTGTATTTTAATACACGCATAAACAGCTGGATCCACGAAATTGTTTTGTAGTCTAAGATTAGACCTATATTGGTTAGTCCCCGGTTCCTTTCCTGCAGGTATCGCATGTGTGGAGGTATGTCGAGCCCGAATATTTGTAATTCATTTCTTTCGTTAAGAGTTGGGATATGCAATATATAAATTGTCTCCTAGTGATGTTCAATCAATAATGTTAAATTTTTTTGCCTATGTTCATATAAAATCAGTAATAAAATCCAAAATAAAATTGATTTGGCAACAAAAAATATTTTGGAGTGTGAATAAATTAACAAATTTTTAAAGATATTTAACACAACTCAAGTGACCAGATTCTTTTTGTTAAACGCCTATCACCAACAAATTTGTATATCACAAAAGTTCCTTTTAGTAGATTCAACACAGATAAATACGATGTAACTTAACTGTTTCCATACAAACAGAGAATGTACCTTTTTGTTTATTAATAAAGTACAAGTTCTCAACAATAAGAGATGAGTTCCATACAAATTTTTAGTGGAAAAATAAACTAAGTGAAGCGACTACTATGACCAATATTCTATTTTATATCGTTTGGAAGAAAATGCGAAAACTCGAAGTTATCAGTAGTTCTAAAAAGAATTACAATTATATATTCAATAGTTCTCTTAATTGCCAGATTTGATCAGAAACTAAAATTTGAACCTATCAATAAGAATGTATCTGTTTATGTAGTTCAGTTCGTGAAAATAAAGGGAATTGACATGTTATGTTTGTTATGCTTGCGTCAGCGAGGTTAGCTTGACGAAGGTCGGTTATATTTATTGGTTATTTTATATTTTAGTTTGTACTGGAGTTTTGTGTCGTAGAAGGTATTAGATTCTCTAAATCTCTTAATACATTAACTGTTACACTAGGATGTTATAGAAAATAGTGTAGATTAGGTGATAAATGATTTATTTCCAGATCTGAAGAAATGTCGTTAGTAACTAACATTTATTTTGTCCACATTTTCATCTTCTAAACTGCCATATTATAACTAAAATAGATAATCTACGTATTAGTCAGGCGCGTCGGTGCAACACAGCACTAGCCAAACTACGGATATATGTTACACTCGTAACAACATGTTGCAACAAATTACCAATATAGTAGAAATATCCCGTATCTAACACGAAATATTGGAAAATAAAAAATTTGACAGGACGAAAATTAGTTACGCTAAAAAAACCTTAAAATTGGTTGTGCTACAGCAAAAAGATATAACGAAACTGATACGAATACATACAATAAAAGTTATGCTTTACCAACTGCCAAAACTCTACCAATATTTGTATCAAGTAATATTACGCTACTTTTACAATTACTAAATCAAATACCTTGAAACAATCACAAAATTAAAACTTTTAGATAAAGATTTAAGCAAAATCTTATAAACCCTACTATAATAAAAGCATTTGTGGAAATGAAAGCGAAATTTTACGTTTATATAACCAAACAAGACCGTAACTCGGATATAGAAATACGTGATTCAACTAATACAGAAAATATAAAGAAAACTACGAAATGTATGCGATATAAAACAAATAGACATCAAAAAGCAGTTATCACTATAATCACCAATAAAAAAGATTATAAAATAGAACACATAAGATACAAAAAAGCAACAATTGAAATCTCTCGATTCTAAAAGTTGTCATAACAAAAACTTAATAAAGTGTGCAAGTAATCATTTAACTACTCACTGTCAAAAAAGAAGAAAGGGTTGTAAAATGTGTAGCTTGTGAAGAAAATCACTCGGCTAACAAAGGCTCATAAGCAAATTCATAGCAAATTCTTATTATATATATATATATAAAATAAAACAAATCATATAACAACTATCTAGCAAAGACGATCGGAGAATAGGAGAGCATCGTATGGTCAAATTATCTAAGAAAATAAGTAACCTGCCGAAAATATGCATATGCTGCATTTGCACATCAAAAAGATGACATTAGTCAGTTAAAAAACATGTATGTACGGCTTACGAAACAGATGAGTACTATGATAATATTTAAAGCTTATTTTACTGAACGATCTTGCCTAAAAATTGATAATCATTCTATTTAGAACACTCATTACCCCGATAGTATTACGCATACAGGTGCTGCTGTTATAAGATGAAGCTCAATTAAAACACACAGACTGAAATACAGATATAGCTATATAAAAGCAGTAAATGTAAATGTAGAAGACCGAATGAGAACTCTGAAAACGTCTGCGGTAAACGAGAACAATTTGATCATTTTTTCAACATTCTTGGAAATTTATTTATTGAAACAGGAAACTACAATGCCAGGCATACGACTAAAAATACAAGATAACAATTAAAAAACTCTAGACTATTACAACACCACACGTTTACCGAAAATTTGTTTTGAATATTAGTTTCGACTGTTGTATGGGAATTTTCGTCTAACCATATATGTGACTTGCGAGTATTACTAATGCAGTTACGGATAAATGTCGCTTCATCGTTAAAAAGAACAGTATACGACAATTTTATTTATCTACTGACAAATTTGCACACGCCTAGAGTACAATCTTCCGGATATAGGTATTGTACAAGTTCTACGAGGTGCATTCAAGTTATAACACCTCCGATTTTTTTCTCGCAAACTAATCACACGAAAACTGTAAACTTCTCGACATAATCTCTCTGCAGCCATACACATTCTTCTCAGCGTCGACGCCATGATTCCACGGCCGCCTCAAACGCTTCTTTAGGGGTGTGTTTTGCCCACTGTAAAATCGCTGCACAACTAGTGAACTTAGCGAACCACGGACAGTGTTTTTCATCGTTGGAAACAGAGAAAAGTCGCTAGGAGCTAGGTCAGGTGAGTAGGGAGTGTGAGAGATTACTTCAAAGTTGTTAGCATTCGTGGCAGCCACCTGGAGGACACTTTTTGCATGTTCAGATCTTTATGCAGAATTGTGTGCACAGATCCTAAAAAATGCCAACTTTGAAGGCGATGTGTTTCACACACATTCGGCGATCCTCCAAAACAAGTTTCTCCACTCGCTTAATCATGTCGTTAGACTGGCTGTTCTGCATTCTTTGAACTATCGCACCCACAAACGCACATTAAACACATTTATAACACCATCACCACATGTCTCACTTAACTGACAATAAATTTCAATCGGTGTCACACTACGCAAATAGAAAAAACGAATGATTACACGCTGTTTTTGTAATGAAAACATCGTTATTTTAAGTATCAAAAACAGTCCTCACTCTCGCCGCTACCGCTAAAGTCCCATGTGCCGTGAAGTGTTGTCATCTCTGTCACGCATTCACAAAGAGTGCGCGCGTATTTTGAAATAAACCGCATGTTCCTATCTGTTCACAGTCTTAAGAAAAAAATCGGAAGTATTATAACTTGAATGCACTTGGTACATGCTATAGATATAATATCTGAATATAACATCTGCACGTTATTAAAAGATATAAAAATTGAAATAAATATAGAACAAGAAACCGAAAAGGTTAGAAGACTAGGTAAACAGGAAAATCACAAAATCAGACCTGTATTAGTTGAATTAAATACATGGAAGAAGAAAATGCAAATTAAGAAAACAGCGAAGAAGTTAAAAAATTCAACAGACACAAAAGTTTGGATCATAGATGATTTTCCGAATAAGGTCCTTGAACAAAGGAAAGAATTGAAAAAACATATTAAAATCGCCAGAAATAACGGACGCTCAGCTTTTATGAATTATGATAAACTAATTATTAATGGTAAAAGTTTTACGCTCAAACAACTAGAAGAAAGAGAAAGTAAAAAAGGAAGAATAATAAGTCAGCGCTGGCCAAGCCAAATTGAAATAACAAGATACATTATTAGGAGATAAAACAGTATAAAAAGCAACTAAAAAAGTTTAAAAAACTATTAAATGAACCTCGACTAGGAAATACTTATAACGACCGCTACTATATAAAGAAGATGAGAAAGACAGTAATATTAAAGAAATGATGGATACAAGAAAAGTAAACTATTTAGGTTGGTGGAATGTAAGTACTTTGGTAGACAGGAAAAATAAATCAAATAATAAACCAAATGGAAAAATATAGAATAGTAATATTAGCACTAAGCAAAACAAAATGGCTGTGAAACGGAAAATTAAATTTAGAACAAGAAAAAACGCTACTATGTTTAGGAAAAAAGAGGAAGATGCTACTCACGAACAAGGGATTGCCTTTATAATAAATCGAGAAGAAAAAAAAACACTTTTAGATTGGAAAGCGGTCTCCGAGAAAATAATTGTGGGCAGATTCAATTTTTTAACATCACGATAGTTAATACGTATGTTCCAACAAATATATAAACACAAAACAAAAAAGATTAATATTATGAAGAATTAAAAAAAACGTACAAGAAACAAAGAAAACCGCACAAAAGAGATATGTTTCTATTGATGGGAAACATAAACGCAAACATTGGGAAGGAGAATGAAGGCCGAGAAGAAATAATAGGAAAAGAAGAAATAGGAGAGTAAAATAATAATGGTGAAAGGTTTTTGCATTTCTGTACAGTTAATAACTTATTCATAGGAGGTAGTGTCTTTCCACATAAACTAAAACATAAAGTCGCATAGATAGGACCAGGAGGGACACCTCGCAATCAAATTGATCATGTCACCATCGAGATAAAGCATAGAAATTGTGTACTAGATGTGAGGACAATAGATGGAGGCGAGGTAGGATCGGATCACGCTTTAATAACAGCAAAGTGCAAATTCAGACTAAAAATTAAAGATAACAAAATCAATATAAGAACAAAGTATAACACAGATCTATTAAAGGATGAAGAAATACACAGAAACTTTCGCGAAAAATTTGTACTAAAGTAAAATTAAATATGGATAAACTAAACATAAAATAGCTTTGGAAAAAATATAAACAGGTGTTGAAGACAACAGCAAAAGAAACGATAGGAATAAAAAAGAGGAAACACAAATCGTGGATCACGCAGAATACGGAGGGTTTCATAAGGGAAAAAATAAACTAAAACACAATATACTAAGCGCAAAAACAGACGAACTAAAAAATTACTTGAAAAATATACTGGAAAAAAGATAAACAAATAAAAAAAATGCAAGAAATAACTAAAGAAAAAAAATAGAAGAATTGCTAAGAGATACTTAAAGGGCAGCAGGCAGAAATTATTTAAACATGCTGTATAAGGTAACACAGAAAATGGCTGAGAAAATAAATATAATAGTCAATAACATTAAAGACAAAGAAGAAAAAATGCTCACATCACAAAAGGAAATATTAGATAAACGGGTACAATATTTTAAAGAAATATATGGTATAAACAAGAATAGTAATACTATAGAAGAAAGTCAGGGAGAAAATTAAGAAGAAATATTTTAAATAAATATAAAAATGAACGAAATATCGGAAGAAGAGATTGTTTAAGCCTTATACAGCGGAAAAGTGATAAAGCGGCGGGACTAGACGACATTCCAAGAGAAATTATTAAGGAATAACCTGAATCAATTGTAAAAATTCTATATAATCTATTAAAGAAAATTTGGACAGTAGAAAAAAACCCAAAGTAATTGTTAAAATACCTAAAAAAGGCAATAGCACAGAATGAAAAAACTGGAGATCTATTACAATATTAAACACCACAAGCAAGATATTAATGCGAATAATACTTGAAAGAGTAAAGGAAGCAACCTTAAGTAAACTCAGAAATAATCAAGCCGGGATCAGGCCACGAAGATCTTGCATTGATCACATCAATACTTTAAGGATAATTCTAGATAAATGTAATGAATGGCAGAAACAACTATACATAGGTAAAACCAAATAAACATTTTATTTTGTTTATCTGTATAACATTATAGGACTGTATGATTAGTAATTAAATCTAAAATGACAACTGTATTATTAAAACCACTATGCCGTCAAAGTTTTGTTTAAATTACCATATTTATCAGCATTAAGATACAGAATTTGTTAAAACACAATACATGGTGTTGTAAAAAGTAGTAGTAATTTCTAATATACAACAGGTTCCCTTTGCTGCTTGAACATGTTATATAATTTTCTCCAAACATAAACTTATTTTATTTACGATAAACAATTATTTGCCGTCCTTGCTTATAAGCCTTACCCGTATCCCGCTCTCGGAGTTGGAACCTCCTCTCTTTGCTCATTATATATAAATAGATAAATATTTGCCTTGCGATTTTGATCAATATAATTAGCAAATAGAGTCGCGCTTGTCACCTTGCAACTATTTTTAGACAAAACAGTACAGTACAGTACTGTCCAAGGTCTGATTAATTTCTTACGTCCCGTTAACCTGATACCGTCATCGAATGTTGGTGTTAGAACACTAATGGATATTCACTAATAATAAGAAGGGCATGTTCAAATAGCTCATTGATTTTTGATGTTTGAACTAGATTACCTCAACCCAGGCGCGATAGTTCTAGCGTAAACTTTACATAAGCCAGGCGCGATGCTACACTGCTAAGCTAAGCGGACATGTTACATATGAAAGCTGCAATATTTATCCCATTGCTAAATTCAACCGACGACACCGCAATATATTTCTAAATTTATTTTACTATTGTTGTATTTTTAAGCATTATGTAGGTCAAAATTCATATGAGATCTCTGGATAATTTGTTTACAACTCGCGCTCCAAAACCTGGAAAGTTGTTACGCAATTACCGCTCCGATCAGATCTAAGGATGTTTACAAACCTAGATCTATTTTAAAACTCATCTTCCGTACGAGCACGCCATTACGATAAAACTTGTAATATATTTTAAGGCGATTTTAGATTTAGTATTCAAAGATTTAAGTAAGAGTATGTGAGTACTGAGGCTTCTTAGATAATTGGTGATTATTTTATATATTTTATTGCACTTGTAAAATGCAGTTTACGATACACAATCTTCTATTATGTGTACAAATAAGTTTCCGCCGTTTTTTTATAAACAATTAAGAATTTATTGTAAAAAAAGGTACAAATAATGTCATTCAAAATATTGCCCATCGCTTTCTACTACTTTTGACCATCTTTCGGGCAGCAAGTGGATACCCCGTCTAAAAAATTGCTGGTCTTTTGAGGCGATCCACTAATCGACCCATTTCTTCAATTCCTCGTAAGAAGTGAAGTGCTGCTCAGCCAGACCAAGAGTCATCGACCGGAATAGGTGGTAATCTGAAGGAGCAATGTCTGGTGAATACGGCGGGTGGGGTAGGATGTCCCAATTCAGTCCTTCCAACGTTTCCTTTACGATTTTTGCAACGTGTGGCCGAGCGTTGTCATGCTGAAAAATGACTTTATCATGCCTTTTGGCATATTGTGGACGTTTAATCTTCAATGCTCGGCTCAATTGCATCAGTTGTTGTTGGTAACGTTCCCCGGTGACAGTTTGATTAGGTTGGAGTAGTTCGTAATAGATTACTCCAAGCTGATCCCACCAAATGCACAGCATTAGCTTCTTGCCATGAATGTTTGGCTTGGCCATCGAAGTAGAGGCATGCCCGGGCTTACCCCATGACTTCCTACGCTTTGGGTTGTCGTAGTGGATCCATTTTCGTCTCCGTCACGATTCGATGCAGAAATCCTTTGCGATTTTGCCTTTTGAGCAATTGTTCGCAAGCGAATAAGCGACGCTCGACGTCTCTTGGCTTCAGTTCGTAAGGAACCCAATTTCCTTGCTTTTGAACCATACCCAGGGCCTTGAGACGTTGTGAAATAGCTTGCTGAGTCACTCCTAACTCTTGTGCAAGTTCTTCTTGCGTTTGGCACGGATCTTCCTCCAGTAAAGCTTCCAATTCTGTGTCATCATACACTTTGGGCCTTCCACTACGTGTTTTGTCCTCCACGTCAAAATAACCACTTTTAAATTTCTGGAACCACTCCCGACAACTTCTCTCACTCAAATTAACATTACCGTATGCTTCTACGAATAGCTTATGCGCCTCAGCTGCAGATTTCTTTAAATTAAAGACGTAAATTAGCAATTCCCGCAAATGACGCTTATTTGGCTCAAAACTTGACATCTTAACACGATGAAAACTAAGTGATGCTAGCAAAAAGTCAGAGGTATTAAAAGGTTATACTGTTGCCAGATGGCAACATATACTATACAACTTTTTACAGCTGACAATTTCGATGTTATCTTATCGGTGGCGCCATCTTTTGAAAACGGCGGAAACTTATTTGTACACCCATTATAATGTGTGTAGTTAGCTTATATCGACAGAAAATATAAATTACTTATAACTAAATTGGCCTTGTTAGAAATTATGTGGGATTATTGATAATTACATGCTCGTAACTTAAATTCCTTAAATTAATTTAAAAAAAAACAAAAAGTAACCACTCGACAATATTTTTTGATCACTTTCAATTTTGTTAACAAAAAAAAACAACAAAAAAGCCATCTTTCACAAAAACAATAATCATTTTATGATTTTGTACATTTAATCTATTTGCTTTGATCTTTCAGTATCAGTACCTTCAAAATGCTAACTTTCTCTAAAGTAACTTGTTGCTACATTAACTAATTGTGCAACTTAATAGCATAATGACAAATATAAATTTTCATCATAAATGTTTAACATCCAAATAATTGAAAATTTTATTTATTCTCAAGAAACTGTTGGTGCTATTAACTTTGACAAAAACTTTTTGAGACAAAACACTTTTCTTCTTCTGTTCTTGTCGACGTGTCATCAACTTTATGAATTGAGGAATATATTTTTAGGGCTTTTTAGCTTTTTTGTTGCCCACCACAAAATATTGTCATTGCCTGGAGACGGCAACAGATTATTTACATATTCGTTAAAAATTTCATTTTTCAATATTTTAATAAGTTGCTTATTCAGTTCTCTGGTTAACATATATAATTTATTTTTAATATTGAGATGCCTGCCAAATTCTTCTAGCTCTTCTTTTTTCAGCTATTTTTCTGATATCTAAAGAATAATTATCGATAATGCAATTTTTTACGATTGGAAAAAGTTGAAAACCAGAAAGTATGTTATAAGTTACAAGTGATATTTTCTACTGCAGTATCAATTTTATTTTCACATTTTAGCAAAACTTTAATTATTGTTTCTCCTGTTAAGTACTCTCTAAATTTTTCCAATTTCTTCTTTGTCTTGTGGTAATAAAAGTGCTGAGTACAATTATTATAGATGAGTGATCAGAAAAAAAGGTCGAAGCAAGAAAGTTAACTTTGCAGTAATTTGATGACAATTCTTTGATGACAAAGAAATCTTTAGTACTGGGTATTTTGTTTATATCAAATGGCTAGTAAGTAGGCTCACCGATGGATTGGTATAATTATTTGCTAATATGTTTTTGTACAGTTGCCTTTCTTTTGGCGTGGTTAATCTGGAACTTTATACCGGATGTTTTGTGTTAAAATCCCCACCGGCTATAAATCGGTGGCCTAATTTTTGAAAAAAATGTTTTCTGTTGGTTTTGCCTAGTGGGGCATCTGGGTGGGTAGTAGAATGCTATTACCACTATAGATCCGACGCTACTCTTGATGTTAACAATTGTAGCTTGTAGATAAGTTTGTCATTAATAATTATAGCAGAGCCAGTATTAGCGGTGCCATCGGGATGGTTTATATAGTATGTTTTATATCGGAGCACATTAAATCATTATATCTGCACTATTCTGTAAATATTGAAGAATTAAAAAAAAGAATTAACTACTTTAGGCCAGAAAGTGCAAAATATTATCAACTTTAGGCATAAAGTTACAAATGCACGCTTACCTATACTTTTTGTTGACGTAAAAACTACTGTAAACAATAAAAAAGTATATAAAATAAAACACCTACTTAAAAATAGGAAACAACTGTCTGCGAAAATTAAATCAATATTACACATAACAATAAAATTATCGAAACAATATGGTATTCCAATTATACCAATTTACCTTCCTACAAGCTCAAGATCAGATAAAAAAAACAATTATTATAAAGCTATTTTATAAGTATTAGCTTTAATAAAAACACGAATCAGATTTATTATAGGTTACTTTAACGTCAAGTTAAAAGTACTAATAAATCATGTAAGTTAATACGTCAGAATATTTAGACTTGATTCTATTAACAAACGTGGAAAAACCCTAATAAATTATCTTCTAAAGAAAAAGTACTGTATAAACACTTTTTTCTCTAAACCAGCAAAAACAAAAATACATTTAAAGAAATAAAATTGATTATATTGTAACTAACTATAAAGTAAAAAATATATCGATCCTATATTATTTTGCTACTGTTAGTGTTTATAAAATCAAAATAACGATAAGCTTGAAAATAAAACAAAATAAATTAATAAAACAAGGCTTTCCAACATCAGTAACAATGCAAATAAATTTATAATAATGCCCAACGAAACAAATGAAGAAAAATAATTTTAAATTTTAAAATATAGTATTACAGAAAAAGGTTCTGCCAAAATGGAAACGTACATTAGAAACAATGACTAAGTTGTGGCTGCACAACGTACTTTTCAGACGTACCTTTGTTTCTGATGAAAAATTGATGTATTTTATATATATATATATATATATATATATATATATATATATATATATATAATGACTTAGTCATTGTTTCTAATGTACGTTTCCATAACAATAACGAGCCATGGTGGCTAGTGGAGAGATCACTAGACTACGAAACCAAGAGTTGCGGGTTCGAATCCCGCTCTTGCCGATTCGATCACTGGCATTTTTACGGTCCAGCTCGACTCAGGCTGCAATAAAATGAGTACCTGGAGGTCAAACTCTGGGGTAATAATAGACGGTCGGTACGTAGCGCTAGCCACGTTACTACCCTTGTGTACCGTAGGCTCTAGATTGTAGCAGATCTGTCCTGTTACGACCTCCATAGGCCTTCGGGCCTGCTACGGGGAACTATATACATATATAACGGCATACAAGGTCTTAGTAAGTTAGACCACCACTAACTCGCCAACCCGCAAGGCTAGCGTGGTGTTTCAAAGTCAACACCCTCCATATGAGAAGCCGAAGGATCAAACAAATTTCCCGTAAGTGGGTAGAATCTACAATCCGTAATCCTACACTACGATAGCAGGCTGCCTCAAGAATTCTGCAAGTAGCAATATCTCGACCAACAAGAAAACGATAAACAATAGACTAAGTCTAAGAATAGGAACGTACAACGTGCGATCAATAGCTGCAGAAGAAAGATTAGAGGAATTGGAATATGAGTGGACACAAATCGGATGGGATATAATTGGTATCTCAGAAACCAGACAAAGAGGAGAAAAAATATGTAAGACACAGAAAGAACATACACTATTTTATAGATAAAAACAAGATGCAAGTAACGGAGAGGTAAGACTAATAATATATAAAGATATAATGCAATTTATTACCAAGATAAAGTGTATAACAGATAGAGTCTTGTATGCTGCCATTAAAATAAATAAAACCTCTATAAAATTAGTACAGCACTAGGCTCCTATTAGTAGCTACGATGAAAAACATATTGAAGAGTTCTATGAAGACCTAAAAAAGCCTGTAGAGGAAAAAATAACGCAATACAAATTCATACTAAACGACTTCAATGCTAAGATAGGTAGAAAGACATGACGCAGAGGAGTTTGCAAGGCAATGCGGGTTAGGTGAAAGAAATAGAAGAGGAAAAAGATTAGTAGAGTTTTTGGAAAAAAACAGCTATATGACATAAATATATTTTTTATAAAGACACGAAAACTAAAATGGGCACGGGTAAACTCAGATAAATAAACTAAAAATGAAATAGACTACATACTAACGAACAATAAGAATGTAGTAACAGATATAAATATTATGAATACAAATACCGGAAAACCATAATACAGAAATTGAATAAAGTAGAACTAAACGAAAATGAAAAAATAAATAACTCGTACCAAAGAATAACAAGAAGAGTTTGATTTTAAACTTTATCTACGATTGCGCAGAAGTACTGTCTTATGTACAAAAACATTAGACAAACACCAAGAAAATATCAGCGCACGTATGCAGTAGTTGGTTATTGTGCATATTTTAAAGTAATTTTGCCCAATAAAATACTATTTGCTCCATTGAAATTAAGGCCCAAAATAAAGAAATTTTTTATAATTCTAAAACTTCGATAAAATCACAAAGTATTGTAATTTCTCAATTGATTAAAGGCCAATAAACACAGATACAATCTAGATAAAAAAAAATTGCACAGCCCTGAACAATTATTGCGGTTGACTTTGTAAAAATGTGAAGAAAAAATCAGTAGAACATGTAATTGTTAATTATGTGGACACTTCCTATGCAAATTCGATATGTTGGTGGCCACTTCGGATTATAATTCTGGGAAAATACAAAATAGCTGGTGAATCAAATAAAAATTGCTATTCATCAACGGTTACTTGAAAATAATCCAGACACAGGTAATCGCACGAGAAGCAAGAACGGTGTAATACAGTAAAGGAAACTTTCTACAGCGGTGCGAAATCGTAACGATCACTTTAGGTTGCCGTTCACTGATTTGGCTGAAAATCAATCCCATGAAAGGTACTGACCTAAGATGTGTGTATGCCAAGTTTGAAGTGAATCCGTTCAATAGAACGGAAGTTATAATGTCTCCAGACACACAGACAGACAGGCAGACAGGATGATAATCTCATTAACTTTCTGCTATAAGCTTCGCTGTAGAAAGTTAATAAAAGTAATAGAAGAATTAATGAGCAAATTTATAAAAAAGCAACTGTACAGATTAAAATGCACACAAACACCAAAAAAGTACATATAAAAAGGGGAATAATACAAGAATGTGTGATGTCTTCAAAACTGTTCACATCGGCTCTAGAAGATGTGTTTAAGAAACTTTAATGGGAAAATAAGAGAATACTGGTAAAAGAAAACGACTTAACAACCTAACATTTAGGTTGGTGGTAATATATTCTAACAAATCCTTAACCAACATAATCAAAAATATAAATAAAAACACTAACTCTCAATCCCAAAACCCTCCTGACCAACAAAAAGCATTCCTACCTTACATCAGAGGCATCACCGATAGAATAAGCCACATGGTAATGCGGCAAAATATCCGCACGGTCTTTACGATCAACAACCAAATATCTGGGCTTATTCGCTCAGCCAAGGATCACTATCCCAATGAATCCTAAGGAGTGTATGAAATACCTTGTGGAGACTGCCAAAGGACCTACATAGGTCAAACAAATCGGCAAATATCTAGACGAATGTATGAGCATTCTCTGGCCGTACGGAAAGGCGATAATGGTTCGGCACTTGCCAAACACAGCAAAGAAACAGGCCACAAAATTAATTTCTCTGGGGCTAAAACCATTGCCCCCATTTCCCATTTTACCAGTAGAATAGTACGTGAGGCAATTGAAATAGAAAAACGCCCACAGTGCCTCAACACAGGCAGCGTTTGCCTGTCATGTGGAAGTCGCTTATTGCTCCGCATCGCCAATTACGCAACACTTTTAATCCTACAAACTTTCCCCAACCCAACGCATCTCCCGCCAAACAAACTTGCACTTCCAGACCTATAAAATATCAAGCAGGTCACGCGAAAGGTCAGTCTTATTCAAAGACTCATAGTTCTCCTTGGGGAGTAAGCAGATTGAGACCCCGAGTGAAGAGCTAACCTCTTGAAAATGGCATTAAAGCCGATGTCGAAACGTCGAGAATTTTCTCAAAATAGACGCGGTATATATATATATATATATATATATATATATATATATATATCGAGTAGTTGCTGACCATTAGAAAAAAAACAAAACTTTATAATCGGTGTATATTACCGGTAGTAACCTATAGGTCTGAAACGTAAATATTTACCAAGAAAATCATCAATCAAAGAGCATTTAAAAGAAGGGTACTGAACGTAAACCTAAAAAAGACCACAAAACCAATGAATGAACGCGAGAGAAGACGAAAGTACCCGATATAATCGAACGAGTAGCACGCTTGTAGTTGGACTGGGCGGCCCACGCAATGAGAAAACAAGAGGGGTGGTGTTTTATCGCAGTCTTGTTCTAATTAATACTACCTATCTTTAATACATAACAATCTATAATAAAACACTGAGAAATACAAAATTCTCTAAGCAAACGGCTATTGAGTAAATTAACTATTTCAGTTTCCAGATGTTATAAAAACTTTCATTAACACTGACATTCATCTGTTATACGTTTTTTTAATAAAAGTAAAATTTAGTGAGTTTTATAATTTTGTTGATAATCTATTTGAAATTTAAATTATCAGTTACGTAACGTTCGATATTTTGACGCTACCAAACCTTTAACGGCAACTAGTAATTTAGAGCATCTGAACAAATTTTATTCAATGCCATCTTTGTTATCTAAATTTCTTCTATATTATTTATCCCTTAATGTTTTTTTTAGTAAACTAGTTCTAATGTAAGCATAAAAGCTTTTTGATTATTACTTTATTTCAATATATTCTTTTTTATTTGAAACGTGCCAAACTCTGAAAAAGTAATGGGTTTTCCAGATATTTAAATCTGTGTTGTCTTTTCAGTAAATATTTTCATTTTACTAATATACTTTTGTTAACTTTATTGATCTATAATTGTCATTTAGCCTTTTTAAAGTTTGTTTGAACTTTAACATTCTTATCTATTCGCTAACCGTATGATAAGAAGACAAAAATGAATATTTTCGACAGCTTTTTCTATATGACTATATTTAAGGTTCCTGTGCTACCACAACTGTTCAAAATATTTATAGTATCTACAGAAAAAAGCATTACTATGGAAAGAGCTACATAAAAATGGTTTTCATATTTTTCGACGTTACAAATTATAATTCCAATCAATCTCGTCACTTCAATGAAATCTATTGCATAAGCACTTCTATGGGGATCCGTATCATTTCAACAGGAATTTGGCCCAGCAAATTATATTCTCTTGTGTTAGAATTGCTAGTCATCTTAACTTAATAAACAAACTCCAAACACTCTTTGTATGGATGCCATACACTCTCAACAAAAGCGAAAAACTTGCTTGCTTAACAATAGGGATTGGTATACTACATTTGTACCAACTATAAGAAATTGCAACTTTACATTAACATTAAATAAAGAAAAACATGTATGAGACTCAACAAACATGTAATACCTCAAATCAAGACAAAGAATTGTCCATTCAGAATGCTTAAAAATATCAAGTGTCAATTTAAAACTTTACTTTTAGCAAATGGTTAATAAGGCAGTTCACCTTGTCCCGACATGACTAATCTGACTAAAAACGAAATTCAGAGGTTCTCTTGTAAGATTCTATCTCATCCACATTATATTGCTAATCTATTTCTTTTAGATTATTATATCTCTAAAAATCAGCAAAATGTTTTGCTCAAAACTTGCAAGTTCGTCTAGTCAATATACGATTTTTACCGTTGATAAATTGACAAATTAGTGAAAAGTTAGCAGAAACTTTTAAATAATAGGAAAATATACATTATTAACTAATTTATTAAGTTTTTTATAACAGATAAACATTAAAATTATTGGAAAGAACTAAATAGACTTATCTAGCAATATAATAATTATGTCACATTAGAAGTATTGCTTTTAATAATGTTTAATTGGTAGTTAAAAAAGATGTACTGCCACCTTAATTTATTTAAATAAATACGTTTGTCCTAAAAAAACGTAATATTACATTATCGCACCGAACATCTAAACTTTTTGTGCTGCTATCTCTTCGTGTTTACTTACACTTTGAATTAACTTTTAATGTTAATTAATTTAAGAAAAAATATATTTACTGAGAATATTCAGAACTTCCTTCCAGTTTACGAATAAAAAAAATTCTGGCTGCAGGGCCACGTGTATTTGTATATTAAAACACAGTTGCATGTGCCTGTAATTCAAAACTTCTGTAGGCAGATAAGAAGCGGAGATCAATATTCAGGTGATTTAATGGCGAGCACGTTGTAAGAGCGCGTCATCAATCACGGGAGCTACTTACAGAACAGCCCTCCAAATTTATTTCGGACTTCCAAACGGTAAATTAGATGAATGTGTCCCATTTAACCAACAATATTTTTTCCATTTACGTAATTTATTGGGCTTTAAAGCTTTTCTGACGCAGTTTGTCAAATATTAGCCGCTATTTCATCGTTAGAAATCATTTAAACTTAAAAATCTTCTCGCAATCAGCATAAATTAATTGATAAATTACAGAAGTACTCAAAAATGTTGTTTAATATGTTTATTATATAATAGAAAATAAATAACAATACTCCAAGAACATGTAACCACAAAACTTGAGCTATAAATATCCTGAATAATATTTTAAGTCTCTCTACCATCAGTTGGCATAGCAACATTCGTTTCGTTGCGTTCTATACGCATACATTTCAGTTATTATAAGCTATTGTAAGCGTTATTATTATGTAGTTATAAATCAGTTAAGTTAATTGTACTACAGAGTCGTTTTGTGCTTCACTTGCTCAATTACAACCGTTTAAAATAAGTCGCTTACAAAACAGGCTTACAACAATTACTGCCTGTGCTTTCGACCGCTATAAAACAGACTTTTAGGTAAATAAATATTTTTTCATGAAAAAATTAGAAATCTGCGACTGCTACTTACAAATTGCCTAACAAAACTCAGAAAATAAATTCAAAAATTTGCATATGCACCAAGTTAAGACATGCTTCCATTTGCAAATTTCAAATTTTATCAGCTTTAATTTGTCTACCAACATTACAAATATTTTGTACTGTCCCATATACAGAACGGCAACTAGATTGTGGTAAAAAAACATGACTGATAAAATATGTGCTTGTGGATGACAATTTACAGAAACTTCCTCTAAAAAGCCAATCCAAAAATATCAGCCACATTTGTATCGGAAATTAAATTTACTGAAATCTTAATCAATTAGATGAAAAGAAGAATATTCGTTAAAGGCTCCCTTCAATGGCAAAATAAAAAAACACTTGAAGGAATCTCACCAATAGCCAAAGGTCTGATAGAAAAAATTTTACACTTACCAAGTCAAGCACTAATAGAATAATTAAGGAATTGTAAACGCTCGAGTATGCCAAGCTGCCCACAAGAAAGTCGTATACAACTTCGACAAACTTATGCACTCAGTGGTCAAGTTTAAACCTCCACCCACCAAACGTACAATATCTCAATACTCCAGATGTCAGAAATATGAGCACATAAGGAAATTCTGTAACAGAACTTCTTAGCTGCATAAATTCTGATGAAAGTTATTCAGCAAGCTATAAAAAAGCTCAAGCAAAAAATATTTTCTATAATATGACAAAAGACACCATTAATCACAAAATCGTATCAACCACAATTCGCATAGGCTCTAATACTAATCAGCAACACTCAATATTCCAGCCGCAAAAATTTTTAATAGTGCTAAACCCACAAAAATTCAAATTAGATAACCAAACTAAAATAAATACTGAAACAACTGATAGAACAAATGAGTTTTAAAAAAAATGATTGCCTATATTTTATATGTTAATGAAAAAGCTGGCAGACCTAATATTGAGCATAAAACCTGTTTGTAATTTCCCTTAAATCATTTAATTTACAATGCCTTGAAAAACGACCTTCTCTCAAGATATAACTCTGATACCACAAGAACAAGAACCCTTTTTGTAAGTACTCCTGTTAAGTTTTTTATTAAAATATATAATATTATTATACTGAAATTTTTCCAAAAGGTTGATACTACTATATTTAAAACAGACAATGTCCCAATATTCTACAATAGAGGAATTCCAATAGGCTCATAAAACATAAATATAAACTCACTGATTTCATTCATGTCCGTTGCATTAACATTTTATTAAATTTAGCGTCTGGTGGAGCATAACTATTTCGAAATTTCAAGATTCTTAGCTTATGTAAAACAACACCCAGGAGGCATCCCTCATGTAGACACGGCCATAATTATCAAAAACTGTTTAAGTATTTTAAACTTCTCAAATTCAGTCAATTATAATTATAAGTCACTTTAATTGTAGTAACTGAATACTGACAAAGCCAACATATCATATCAGCAGTCCATTATCCACCAAATCATAGCAACAGGATATAAACTTTTCTTATGTCCATTAAATAAAAATTGATCAGGAAGTGACTTTGATGTTAAAGTCTGTATTAATTATCACTAAAGGAAAACAGGAAGAAAGCGACTAGCCTTGAATTGCAAAACATATATAGGAAAGCTAATGGAAGAAAAAGATCTGAAAGAAAGAGACTGGTTGGATAGAGACATGTGAAAACAAAAAGCGGAAAACCCATTTGGATAATAAACCGAATAAGAAAAAGAAGGAAATAAAATACTAGAATCTATAAAAAATATGGGATCACAATTATTTTCATTGGGCCATACTTACGAACTCTATTAAATATTCGAACTTACTTGGCCTATACTTTGTAAAAGAAATAAACATAAATTCACTAAGAAATAACTTTTGTCTTGATTTCTCTACGAACCACTCTCTGATACTGATCACATTAGGTACAAATATAATAATTACGTAAAACACGCCATCACTCACTAATAAACGCCAAAATAGTTTCTAAGAGAATTCTCCGAGAGGCACTCAACGAAGGTGGTCATATACAACACGCTTTCATGTGAAGTAATTAATTTTCCAAACACACAATGGTACTGCAAAGTACTCCCCAGCATAATGTGCCCTGTATGGCGGTGCGTAGAGATGAACTAAGCCTTGCGCAGAACAACCTAAACGCCAGATACGGCCTTTATGCAAGCTCATGTGCGAACTTTTGACGCTGAATATCAACCCGGTGAGCTTGCAATCCGCCGGTTCCACCCAATCAACAGCCGCCCTCCGCGATATGTGGTAAAGTTCATCGCGGACGTGGAAGCTAGGATTCCCCAACAGGGTGGAAGTTTTAGTCGGCGCCAACAGATCTCCTGTTATAGTCACAAGCAGACAGCAAAGAATGCGAGAGGGGTAAGTAGGGCGATAATGACCTCGGAATGAGTTCTCCCGTCATAACCTACTCAGTACGATACTCTCACTAAAAGCCTGAAATTCTAGAAAAGCGACGTAAAAATGATATGGCCGAGGCTTTTTTCGATTGCAAATAATAGTGTGACGGTGTGTAGTAGTAAAATAGAAAAATACGCCGTAACGTAAAGGCGGAAAGAAAGTCGTTGTCACCCAGCCCGCGAAGAACTCGCCGCAACAAACTGCACCACTACAGTTAATAGAAGGCAGCAAAGGATCACAGCTCTGAAAAGTTTTCCCGTTGGTGTTCCCAAACATACGCCACTAGTGGTAAATATTGAAAAAGTTCAGGATTCGGCACCTAAACTTCTGCAAACCAAAGAACCTGGATGAAGCTATATCCATTTAGCCACATAGGGCTACAAAAGAATAACTAAGCTGAAGGTCAGCGGCATCTCTTTCTATACAGATTAGGTATCCTGCAAAAAGGTTCGGCGGGCGCTGCTGTGTAAAGCATCAAAAACCCTCTCATAATGAAACATAATTTCCAGCAACAAAAAATTCTATTTTAGTCGAAGAATAAGAGGTTAACATTCTTCGTCTTTGTCGAAGTTGGATATATAAGGAAGAAGGTTTTTAATTTCCAGTTCGTCATGCAGCACCCGTTCTCCATCACTCCCCTAGTTCCGCGCAATCTTACTCTCTGATGGTTAGGAAAGCACCAAAAACAACAGCCTTTGAGCTAAAAGCTTCTAGTGCTGGAGCTATATATTTAGCTTTCTGCAACGCAATAACGTGCAGAAGCTGCTAGAGTTAATTCCAAGCTTGCTTCAGTCCTTAAGTGAAACAATCAACGCCGGGAAAGTCTTCGGACGACTTTGGTTTTCTTTCAGAACCTGCTGCTCCTCACTAATGGCTAGGCAGCACATCAAAACCATGCTATGTCCAATTTGCCGTCTGGAACGCGCACGTATACTATAATTTGGATATCATTTTAGTCAATAAAACTCATCTCAAGCTGGAAAATACTATCAGGCTTCTAAATTATATGTGCTACCGTACAGACTAACTTTTAACAGTTAAAAAGAGAACTGTTTTATTAATCAATTTTGGCATGAACCACTTGGAGGCCACCGCTATCTATCTCCAGATGAGGGGCAAAGAGATGTCTCCGCCTATAATTCACCGACATACGCCATCTTCAAAGAGGACATTACTGCAGTCGTGACGGCAGGCGTCAATTTCAAAAATCCTTTTGCAAAAGTCGGGTGACAATAATAATACTAGGACGCTGCCTGGCTTAAGTACACCCACTACAACCTCACCAGTTTTGAGGACGTCCTAGATATTGTCATTTTCAATAACGTCCTCATGTACCACATAATGCAAAAAGTCGGAAAACTTGACAGCAATTATAATCCAATACCTCGTACCTCGAAAATACTTGAGAAATCGGACGACATTTTCTGCCGTTCCTGCGTCCTTGGCCAAACTTCACCGCCTATTTGAAAGAATCAATGGGACTCTTCCCCATCATGTACTCCAGAAAGACTTAGAGGAAACAGTACGCAAAATCATTGGATGCATCCAGAATTTATTTTTACCACCGATCTGCTTTGAACTGACGACGGATGTGACCTGTCTCCGTAGTTAAAAGAGCGAATTTGTTAGAAGAATAGCAGTCTCTCTATCAATAAACGAGAATACTAAAGGTTGACCGGTTTTTCCCTAGCAACTTTATTTACTTTTCCGAGAGGGATAAAAATCACGAAAACTTCACCAAGGACCAGATCACTGCTGCAGTTTTCCTTGATATGACCAAGGCTTTCTACAATATCTACAAAAAAATTTCACCATCTGTCCCGCTGTCAATGATCCACGTAATTTGATCTTTTCTATCTGGGTCAAGTTTAGTGACATGAGGTCTTCAGACAGGCGCCTACAAGCCAGCCTCTGCCAAAGTTCTGTCCAACACATCTCGACGATACCTTCTACGAAAATAACCCAATACACAAATGACGCGGTAGTGATAACAAGCTTGTTACTGCCCTCTCTAATAACCCAGCGTATTCAAGAGTAACTGAAGTTAAAATAATGGTGCAGTGCTTAGAAAATAAGAGTTAACGCCGAAAATAATACAATCCACTTCGTTAATGACGAAAGCTGGCAAATTTCAAAATCTTAGATCAAGAGATACCCTGGGAAAAAAATATGTACCTCAGAACAAAGAAGCTCACTTGAAAGTTTCACGTAGAACGAACAGTTGCAAACGCGAAGGCCGACCGACAGTCCCTTAACTCCCTGCTCCGTTCTTTTAGCAACAACATGATAATATATTCCCGGCTCGTTTAGAGCTACACTATAAAAACACGCGTAAACAAGCTTCAGGTGGTCTAAAATTAAAACTTCAAGATAATCTTAGCCTCTGCGAAGATTCATTCGAAACGCAATCATTCATCAAGACGTCTTTGTAAAGCGTCCAAACACAAAAAAATAAAACTTCACGCTAGGTCTTCAAAAAAGAAAGAAATTATAAGTTGGACTTGGGAATCCCTAACATAGTCAATGAAATCAAGTTTTTAAGAGTTAGTTAACAAATTCTTGTACATATATATTCCACTAAAAACAACTAGGAATATAGAAGAAGCAATCCAACACTTTGTTGGAGTAGTTCAAGAAACGGATCGCTATGCCCAATCAGACCATCCAATATATCAGTTTGGTAAATTACCCTATGCATATATCTGCATTGTAAATACATGACTACTTTTTCTAAAACTAATTAGAGATACTTAAAGGAATCATATTAACGCAAAGAATTGATTTGCTCCCCCAAATAGACCTATGTAAAAAATGACCATAAAAACATTGGCATTTACAGAACATTTAATTAACGTCTTAAAACTTTTCCCAGCAGAATTAGACAATAAAGAAAACATTTTCAATCACTTAAAAGTTCCGTATTAAAGGGGTAGACCAGGGTAGAACTTTTTTTGGGCCTAATTTTTTTATTGGCTTAAAATTTTTTTTAGAGAATCTATTTTTAAGATTCATTTATGTAAAGTGTGCCATAAATGTTAAAATATGTTAAAACCGCGCATGGAGGTCTGGCGTATCAGAGCGCTCGAATGCAACCGATGTACTATAATAGTTACCAACGGAATAGGAGTCCTGTTAGTTTCGGATAGTATTACAGGAGGCTGTAGTATCAACTGAAATACTATTCTTAACATGATACGTTTGTGGTAAACAGTCTGAAAGCATGTACTTGCTTCACGTCTGCTTAACTTGTCACTTCGCTTATTTTTTATACGATGTAAAACGCTTGTTTTCTCAAAACAGCATTTTTCAAGTTGATGAGAGTTATAATTTATGAAATATACATGCAATTACATTATACATTTTTGTAACTTGTGAGCCGGCCTTTCTTCTACTGTAGTAGGTAAGATTTTTGCGATACATTTTAATTTAGATTTTTGGTGCACGTTTTTATAGCGATTTTTATGTCGAAAAAATTAACTTTTATTTCAGAGTGCCGCCATTTTGTTAAAAACAATTTTTTTAATATCCCTACGTACTATGTTAGACAATATTATCAGTTTCAAAACAATTTTTGAAATTTTGTTTTGTGTAGTGTCCTCTGGGTGCAAGTTTTTTACTTAAGAAATACATAATATAATATTATGGGTGTAGAATAAAAGTTTCAAGTCAGTTTTGTAATTTGTTTATTTTATTAAAAAAAAAATCATGAATATCGGTTCCAAAATGGAGCGTCACCCTGGTTTATCCCCTTAAGTAAGCCTGCTAAGTACGAGCTACTATTCTCATAAAAAATCTGGTGTGAATATCACACGACTTTCCTTGTCTTATTATTTGGGTAATTCTGGTAAAAATCCTGGGCTTCAAGTTTTTTTTTCGAGTTCCTCTTTTACCAACTTTTATTTTAAATTCATGTTTATCTCGTGATAACAAATCATTTTTATTCTTATGAATTTTTTGTATCTTCAACCGTTTAGATTCGCAACCGCTTTGCGACCGATTTTGCGACCTTGTGACCAAACGACTCCGCCTATTTTTACCAAAAGCTTCACACTGCGTCCCCTACCTACAAGTAACTTGGATACCAAATTTCAAGTCTCTAGCTCTTACGGTTCTCGAGATATCCTGCTTACTGACAGACCAACAGACATACCGACACACACACACACTCGAACCAATAGCGCAAACCAACTTTTTTGGTGTCCTGAGGCTATAATTCGTCTTTATTATAGGATAAGGAAAGTAAAAATAAACTCACACAAAGCCCCAGATCATAATTTAATTGCTGGCGTAATATTAAAAAATATAACAGAAATAAACTGCTAAATTTAATACTTCGATACTTCTTTAGAATAGCTACTTCACACTAATCACCAATTTGGTTTACAATTAGGCAACAATTAAAAAAGCTCATATAGTTTTGAACAAAATCACTAGATTTCAAATGTTTGACGCTATTTCAACAATTTTGTGGATGTCACGCAAACTTTGGACTTTTGCACTAAGAAGAGGTATTTATTCACCACTGATGTTTAGCAGCTATCAAAGCTTACAACCTGGTAGTACTAAGTACAAAAAGCTCTTTTAGAGAATACACATATAGGCAAAGTAAGTTACTTTTTTTTACAAAACCATGATTGACGCTATAAAACATAACTATGACGTACCACCAAAACATCTATTATCAAAATTTTCAGATTTTAAACAAAAGCCCTAGTAAAACTTTAAAATTTGTTATTATATTATCAAGAGATATTAAAATTCAGTGCGCGTTATCAAGACTGTATTAAGTAAATCAAATAATTTTTAATTAGAACGCGACGGTAAAGTTCAGCTACGTTTAAAAGATTCAAAACTTCAGATCTCATAAAAAGCTTTTTAATAATAATGTAATTTAGTGCTGTACAAGTTATAAGTTAGTTGGCATTTTTCAGTTAGTTTTAAATTTAATACAGGCGAGAAATCCTAGAGTGCTCAACCTTCTCGTCTTTTATGTATTTAGTCATTTACATGAATCTGTTAAACCGTTATATATAAGTTTATAGTGTAAATAAAATTATAAAAAAAATTTAAAAAATCCTATGTAAGTAGGTACTGCCGACACCTTGTATGTATATCTACTAGCTAGTTTTACATAAAATAATGGGTTTTTAATTATTTCTATTGAAATTTTTGCTGTTATTTTATTGCTGGTTATTTTATTGCTAAGTATTTCATATTTTAGCTGGCGTTCCGCTACGTACAGCACCAATATATCTATCTGCTCTCTCCTTTATACAAATATGTTCCCAAGAACATATATTCCTGTATCTTTACTTTTTCACTTAAAAACGGGTTAAAAAGCACGGCAATAGCAAGAGAAATCAGTTAAGTATTGGGTGAGGATACTTGTGACGAACGAACGATACGACGTCGATATCAAAATTTTAGGGTAGAAAATTTTGTGTTGGAACTTAAACCCTCCGCACGACTTCTAGCGTTAATAAAAACAAACTACTGACAGCAATTAAATGACTGCCTTGCGCAACGTTTTAACACATCTAATCGTAGTGACCTCTTTAAACACAAAAATTCCGAATTTCTGTTAGCCCCAACTCGTTGAGAAACATGGCTTGTCTCGATAGTCTACTACGCAGATAAGCTTTAATTTTTAGATTGGTTCGTTCGTGGGCTGAATAAAGAAGACACTTTATTAATAACATTTTTTTCAAAACTAAAGCACGATCAAACTAATTTTAACTTGCGAGCTGAGTAGAGGGCATCGCTGCTCTAAGCGAAAGTTTACGAGTGCATTTTATTGAGTGCAATGAACGCGAGGCCACATGGCCTATAATACATAAAATTTAAAAATATAACATTTAAACATCTTCAGTCTTTATCTAATAAGTAATTCAAATTTTTTAAATTAGTGATTGCTGGAGCTTGAAATATATGTAAAATGCATATTTCTGCATGCATGATATTTTGACAGTTTTTTTTATAGATGTATATGCAACATATTATTTTACATATGTTCACTCATGTTCATTTTACTAATTTTCTTGATTTTATTTAGAAAAACTAGTTAAAATCCCTGTTCTGGATTTTTAGATTCCCTAAATGCTTTAATCAGTTTTATTTTCAGTGATTACCTACAGAGGGTAGTTGAAATGCCTTTAGAATAGCTTCCACGAAGGTTCATTGAACATCTATTTACATTTCGCTTTATTTTTAACGAATTAGTAATACCTTAACTACATTTAAAAGCAACTAGGGAGTTCAACTTTGCAACTTATAAAAATACAAAAACTATATTAAAGCATTGATACCTATTGTAATTATTAGAATATATTTACCAGCCCAAATGGTTTTATTTATGTTTAAACTGATTTTATTTGGTTTCAACAGTTTGTGAGATATATTCTTCTGATTGAAGTATTTATCTCAAAACAAAACCAGTTTAAAAATGCCCAAACAAACAGCCACGAGAAATGTTTTATTAAAAAGAAAACACTACATTCCTGTGCACACTGTTAATATTCCTAGTTCTTCAATATTATAAAAAAATATGTTGCTATTAACCATCACGACGCAATGGCTAAAATTAAAAAGCACGTTGGTCGCAGATTTGTATGTTTTTCAATAGATAAAACAACTGATGTTAAAGATCATACCTAGTCTTGTGTCTGAAATGTTAAAAAGATTTTTATTAAGGCACTGCATATAATTCAAATGTATAAGTATATTACCACACTAGAACCAATCTTATCAAGATGGGGTACTTGATTAAAATGATTTTCGTTCAACGAATTACACTAAAATAATAAATGTCGTATGTCAGTTTGATTCTCAAAGTTCAACTGCAGTTGAAAATTGTATTAAGCATTTTAGAGACCCAACAATTAAACAGCCGTTAGCTTGCGTTAAATGTGATTTTTTCGCATCGCAATTGCCATTGAAAAATTATATAAGCGAGAACTTTCACTACATAAAAATTTAAGCAGTACTAAAAGTTTGTAAAGCACAATTGCCGAAGGTGGTGGTTAAAAAAAGTTGAAACTGAACTAAACAAAAAAAATTATTACATCATGTTAAAAAAATTAGCTGTATATTAAAAGCTGAGCAGATGGATGATCTAGAATTGGTTCCAATTACAATATGTGCATTTGCAATTGAACGCACATTTTCAAGCTACAAACATTTGTTAAGTGATCTAAGATAATGTTTAGCTGTTGACAATTTAAAAAATGTCCCAGTGTAGAAACCTACAATAAAAATTTATATGCATGCACATTTTATATCTTTTGCGTGCTAATGTTTCAAGCTCTAGTGATTGCTATAGACTACAAGCGTATCGTAACCGGGCCGGGCATTTAAGCGGTGAACCAGACAAGCAACACCCCAGGATAAATCCTACGCAGCCAATATCAAGTGTACCAATTAGACCGTCTGCAAGCCGGATAATTAATTCATTTAATTACTTTAGCTACTACTAACTTTCACGAAAATTACGGCAAATCCCATTTACCTTTCAATAAAATAAAGCTAGCCGAGTAACAATTAATCTACCACACACGTACGCATTATCAACCTAAAAAATTGCACCTGTAGTATTGACCCAGCTGCATGTCTTAATTCATTCATTCATTCATTTCATGTAACTCCTAGTGGAGCGTATGGCGCCATTGCCTTTCAATTTGCAATGGTAAAAGATGGCAGATTGCTAGTCCTGCGAATAATGACAATAAATTTTAAAAAAACGAGCACGAATGGCAAATGGTTAAAACGAGAATACGAACCGCCCGATCTACAGAAAATTCGATAATCAGGCAAAATCATTTTACAATATAGTACCCACAACAGATATTAAATGCTTATAGATAGTGACGATTACACGAAAAACTGTAATTTGACACCATGGAAACCAAAGCCGCCCCCGACATTTATATACGGCGTCACAAATTTTACATATATGCTAGATAATCTCATAAGGGTTACTAAAAACAAAACCACAGTAGAGCTTTAGCTAACAACACAATTAAATTAACTTCTCACACTTCTGACGCGTACTAAAAATTATTACATTTACGGAACAAGTACATAAATCACTATATTTATCCATTAAGAAAAACAGAGCCTGTAGATGATTATAAAAAACCTACACTAATTATCACATTGCTATCGAACCCTCCTATACCTCATCCAGCCCTTCATAGAACAAATCAGACAATTCATAATATCGAATCCCCTTCCTTCTCTTTTTAATAAACAACAAAACTAAAACTCTCTTTCAATTAAAACTCCTTAACTAGAATGCCAATGGCATTACAAAACGACTAACCTTATTTAAATCGTTTCTTATGAGACATTCTGTTAACATAGCATGTGTCTCCGAGACTCATCTAACTAATTTAGGCAAACTTTACTACATTACTAGATATCGGATATACCTCGCAGATAGAGAGGCTAAATTTGCATCTGGAGGTGTAACCATTATCATAAAACGCAATATAGTTCATCACGAATGCCAAACAATTAACACTATTACCTCCAAACAGTAGCAGCCAAAATCAAACTTAATAATAGTATACCTTAACCGCAGTATGTGTTTATAAACAACCAAAGAAACAACTTCTTGAGAAAGACATCTCTATCATATTCAACACCGGTATGTTATAAGAGACTTGAACTCTAAGAATACAATATGGAGATGTAGAGCGACAAATCCAGCTGGAAATAAACTTTACGACTTAGTATCTACACACGCTCCCCAAATTGAAACCCCAGACAAACCCACTTACTACCCACATAGAAACGACCACGAACCAGACATACTGGACAGTCACAAAAACTTGAACAAACAAATCTTCCAATATGTGCTCTCTGAACTCGATTCAGACCACATACCTGTTATAGTCTCGTTTATACCATCTCCTGTTAAACACATTCGAGAACAGAGATTAATAAATGGACCAGTAAACTGGGACATCTTTAGTGCTACATTCGATCAGCAGCTTATGTAACCCAACGATTTTCAATCCCCAAACCAAATCGATCAAATAGTCACACACATAACCAAAACCATCTCCTACAGTGTAAATGCGGCTACCATAACTACAAATAAACACAAAGTAAAAAATCGATCACTTTTCACCCAAACACATAGTGGACCTAATTAAATAAAAAAGCACTTTGCGAAGAGAGTGGCAGAGAACAAGGAATCCTTCAACCAAAAACATGGTGAATAATTTGTGACATCGTATTAAAAAGGAACCAAGCGACCCTGGCTTGTGAAAGACAACCAAACGCATTCTGCGCCAACAAAACGAAATACCTTCAGGAACACAAACATATAACTCGGATAAAGAAAAATGTGAAGCCTTCGCAAACTCCTTGGAATAAACATTCACTTCCGAAAATTAGTATTCAAAAATATAGTAATAAATTACGTAGAAACACATCAACTAATTTCTGAAACAACTTCAAACCAACATCGCCTAGGAAACTTGCTTCTATAATTAAAACTCTCCCTATAAATAAATCGCCTGGATGTGACAAAATACCGAATCGTATAATGAAGAAGTTGTCTAAAAAAGCACTAATATACCTATCAAGCAACTTTAACGCCTGCTTAAGAACAGGATACTTTCCGAATGTATGGAAACATGCAATTATTCTAATGTTTCCCAAACCAGACAAAGACAAGAAAAAAATCTCCAGCTATCAACCCATCAGTTTATTAACAAAAATCTCGAAGCTGTTTAAGAAGGTCATTTATCTCCGACTTAACGAAGAAATAATAAAACTGAGCATTCTCTTCACTTTTCAATTTGGATTCAAAGAAGGCCATTCCACTTGCCACCAACTACAGCGTATGACTAAGACCACTGAACGAAGTTTTAAAAGTAAACAATATGTTACCACCTTATTTTTAGATATAACACAAGTCTTTGACCGCGTTTGGATAGAAGACTTAAAATACAAAATAACGCATGTTCAATTACCTGAGTATGTCAAACCCGTATTATTTTCGTTTCTTGAAAATCGCACTTTTGCCATCAAAGCACACACTAGCTTATCAACTACCAAAACCATACGCGCAGGGGTCCCGCAAAAAAGTATACAGGGCCCCATTCTATTCAACATCTACATGCACGATATTCTCGCTCCCAGCACAAACCTTGCAATTTTTGCAGACGAAACGGTCATGACAACTAAAAATGAACATTGAGAATAACCTATTGCTGAACCTCCACTTACCACCAATTTTCTAAGAAGGTGGTTTAAACAATGCAACTTATCAATTAAGTATTCTAAGTGTAACACAAAAATATTTTCACTTTGAAAAATGAAAAATTGACCCCTTATTACAATTAACGGCCACCCCATCTAGTGGAGCGCTATAGATCCAACTTTATCCACTCATCAATAGGAATTCTTCTATGAGAATCGAATGTATGAGTTTTCTGTATGTATCATTAATATGTTCTTTAGTTTTTTACGGGTGTGTGATATGGGATAACACTTCAAAAGCCAATTTAAAGTGAATCCTATTTCAAGAATTCACGAACACATTGCAAAGTTAACCAAAATCTTTCATAAAAACCTTACCAACTGCAGTGGTGCCACCTCTTACCACCTAGGTCAAAGAAACATCCATTCGCGCCTAAAAAGCAAGCTACCCCAAAACATACATAAAGTGACAGTGGTGAGAACCAAGTGCCAAACAACATTTAAACCGAAATTACTGTGAACCTTAGTTTTATTTCAAACGGTTATTAATTACCAATCACATTATTCCATTCAGTTAAGTATTATTTGTTAGAAATACCTTGTATAACAATGTATATTGTAGAGCAGGTACAAGTTCTACTAAAAAAACCTACACTACTCAGTATCAACTGAAATTCTTTGCCTTTTTTAAGTCGTATCTCAATGATTTTTTTTGTAAAATATAATAATAAACTTTTTTATGTTATAAGATAAAAACGGGTAGTGTGCTAGGATTCCTACATTCACTGATATTGCTGCAACACTTTCTACTCACAACGCTGCTGTTGTAGCTTCAGAATACCTTCAAGTACATTTTAACATTTTAAGCGAATGAACTGACAAATGTAGAACTAAAATCGACAAAATCAAATCTATGCAAGTAACGTTTGCAACAAGAACTAGCACGTGCCCATCAGTTACAGTAAAGATAAATCCAAATTCTGAACCAATTTCGGATGATGAATGATTGACTTGGTATCAACATTTTAAAGCAAAGCAGAAACAAATAGACTTAAAACTCTAACAAATGTATTAGCTTCTAGCTCCAAAATGGTTCGTTAAAAATAAAGGCTTGTTATACAAGTCTTAATTAAAACCTCTCTGGACATAGTGAAACTGACAATGAAAGAATACGCATTATACAGCGGCCCAATAAAGAATACTCAAGGTATTTGTGAGCGCACTGTGGTACATAAGTAACAAAATAATCCACAAAGACTTCAATGGACAATTCACGAAAAAGGAAATACGAAAATACTACAAATTACCATAACAAGCTAGCTACACATGAAAATAAATATATGCAACATCTTTTACCACCTAAACTAAAAAACAATGACCCCTATACTTAATCTAACAATAGTTTTGTTACTGGTTGAAGGTTTTTTCATGTCTACCCATATATCATATTTACTAAATACTTTTTTGTGGTCAATAGAGTAGATTATAAATTTAAAAAAAAGTTTAGTTTTGTTAAAAATAACGTTAAGGTTTGTTAGAAAAATTATTTAGTATAGAAAAGTCTCATCAAGTTAATACCTTAAAATAAAATTCTAATTTGGTCTAATCGATAAACAATGAGAATGTAAATATTATCTTTTACAATAAGCCAGGCTGACTTTGCATGACGTTGAACGATTGTTTCCATAACATTGGGCTGCTTTTGAGGCATATTTTAAATAGAATTTTTTTCTTATTAATAAGCGTCTGAAATATACAAGTTTTGATTTTCCTAAATATAACGCAATCCTTATAAGTTATAGCCACTATAGTTTTATAATATCACAGTCTAAGTAAAGCTAAATTAAAAAATGCTGCAGTTTTAGATTTTCATGTAAAAATCATTAATGTGGGTGTTTATAGAACGACTTAAAGAGAACATAAAAAAATGCAGTAGTAGATATAACAACTAAAATAACGGAAAAAAGGGTTGGAGATAGACCACAAAACATCTGCGGTAACGTTATAGAAAAAATACTAACAAAAATAAAAAATTGCTGGTTAACGCAAAAACAATGGCAACAGACAAAAAGTCTAGTGCATATTTATAAATAGTAAATACACTGTTTGCCTAATTTGTTGATTATTTTGTTATTAGGCATTCAAGGGAGATAAAGACTGGTATGGTCTCGATTGGTATGTCAATGTCAATACGAGCTGTTCAAATAAATATCGAGAAATGCCTCTGCGAATTTGTTTAACAGCTCTATCAGTAAACTCTATTTCCATGTTCCCATCGTATCTCCTGACTGTAATCATAATAAACTGTAGCTAACGAAAAAGAATTAAAGGAGAATTCTCGGTGCCTTTAAACGGAGTCTATTCAACTAAAGAAGACAACCATAACGGAAAATCCTGGTTAGGGGTTGGGGTTGGGCCAACGCCTCAATACCTGTAAACTAGCTTTCAGCACTACTACGAAGCCTCGGAATACGAACGGAAATCGATTACAACAACGATTGGCGAGACAACGAGAGTGGGTAAAGGCGTAAATAATAAAACTATAGAAATCGCAAAATAATTAGGAAGACTATACAGTGACATTACATCATTGACAGAAACAAAGAAGAAACGCCAAGGGGATGAAGAAATTGGTGATTATATACATTTTTGATTTGGAGTGCAGAAATTTGAAAGAGCTGGATCAGGGGTTTCTATTTTAATTAAACAGCGTTTAAGAAAATGTATAAAAAATTTTAAAATATATCAGAACGGTTTATCACAGTAACAATTTTCCTATATGGACGACTTAAAAGAGTTGTTATTAGTGCCTACGCCGCAACAAACCACTCTGATGACAAATTCAAACAAGAATTATATTGTGAGAAAATAAAACCTCCACAAAAAGTCATTTTAGCAGGAGATCTTAATACTAGGGTAGGATCACAACCAAATAATAAAGTAGTAAGTCAGCATAGGGAAACCGTAGTGAATTTGTCAGGATTTTGATTTATAATTGGTATGTGTAAAGAATACCAATTAAAAATCACTAACACACAAGAATGTTATTACCTAAGAACGGTCTTCCTTACAACAAAAATCTATACTGGACTACGTAGTAATGCGACAGTGGTCCAAAATTAAAATTTATGATTGTCAAGTCAAACCAGGTGCTAACTGCGGGTTAGAGCACTAACTAATGGTAGCAACAATAGGTTTTCCTTATAATACAAAAAAAAATAGATTTTATTCTGAAAAACACAACGAAAGCCTAACTCAAGATGTAGTTAGCAGTTACAGATACAAATTATATCTATTACAGCAACCAGGTATTAAACAACTCTGCAAAAATAGGCTAGATCAGCAATTACAATCAATGCAAATAAATTAAGATACAAAAACAGAACATCAGATTATTAAGAAGGCAATACATCAAGCAGCAATTGAAGCATAAGAAAAATATCAAAGCAAAAAAAGGAAGCTACAACCAACCTGGTTAAGTGAATAAATGCAGAAGCACATAACAGACAAGAACATACAATATCATAAATGGTTACATTATAAAACAGCAGAATGCAAATACGTGTATAAAAGTAAAAATAAATAACTACGTAGTACAAACATAGACAGATTAAAGGATTCATTGTAGGTGTGCAATCAACAGAAGTATGGAGGACTCTTAAACAATTAAAAACAAACAACACTTATAAATATGACAAGCTCGTTAGTTTAGCGAGTGGAAAAAATATTATGTTAAATTATTTACTTATAATCGACAACTCTTTGTTAATGATAACAATACCATTGTGTACAGTCTACTTAATAATTAAGAAAAAATTAAGATAACCGAGATGGACGTCAAACGCTTCTCAGACGGAATGAAAAGATCGCCTGGTCCCGGGAATCCGTCAGCAGAACTAATCAAATGTGGTGGAGCTTCCCTGATAACAAAAATTGCGAATTTCCTGAATAGGTGTTGCTAACTGATACATGCCACAAAAAAATGAAAATTAAGAATGAAAATTATCATACATAGTATCTCTTTTTAAAAGGGTGATAAGAAAGAACCTAAATATTACAGAGGTTTGAATGTTACTAGTATGCTAAGCAGATTATTCGGAAAAATTATCCAAGGAAAGTTAAGATCTAGTATTGGACATCATATTGGAGAAGATCGGAGTGTTTTTATATAAAGAAGATTGTGTGCCGACAACTTATTTACATTACAGCAAGTATTGGAGAAAAGAATTAAAAAGGGGGAAGAAGTACATTTTGCTTTTATGAATTTACAAAAGACCTACTTCTCAATACTCAGATCAAAACTATGGAAAGCTTTAGACATTTTAGGCATTTATTAAGCATTATAAAAGATTCTTATAATGACAGTCTAATTAACACTATAAAAGAACTTTTGCAAGGCTGTAGTGTATTCCCACTATTATTTAACTTATACGTTGAGGTAGCACTGGGTAAATTAGGAACAGATATAGACGTCATACAATAAGCTTGGGCATTTGTCAACATAATCATATCGAAACGTTAGTCGATTTGTGTCCGTATCGTAAAGTTATTCTCCATTGAAAATATCAGTTTACGAGCCAAATTCTCGTCATTTGTGGGAGGTTTTAATGTTCTGCTTCAATAGGAAGAAATTTGAGGCTGAGGCTCATCGACTGCTCTCAAATACTTATGGCAAGTCCGCTATTAGTGAAAGAACGGGTTATGATTGGTTTCAACACTTCAAACACGGTAATTTTGACATCGAAGGCCGGCATGGCGGTGGAAGAGAGAAAGTTTTAAAGATACAGAATTGGCACAATTGGCAGGATCATTAGGAGTGACTCAACAAGCCATTTGAAAACGCCTGAAAGCCGTGAGAATAATCAGAAACAAGAAAATTGGGTGCCACATGAATTGAAGCCGAAAGATGTTGAATGCCTTTTGTTTGCTTGTAAACATCTGCTTGAAAGGCAAAGACAGAAGAGATTTCTGCATCGCATTGTAAAGGGGGATAAAAAATGGGTCTCGGTCATGCTTCTACAATGACGGCCAAACCGAATATTCACAATTCCAAGGTCATGCTTTTTATTTGGTGGGACCAACTTGGCTTAGTGTATTATGAGCTGCTGAAACCGTCTGGAACAATCACAGTCGATCTGTATCAAAAGCAATTAATGCGTTTAAGTCGAGCACTGAAAGACAAACGGCCGCATACAACTAGAGACACTATAAAGTGATTTTACAGCATGACAATGCTCAAACCCATGTCGCAAAGTCGCTCTAAACATTGAAAACGTTGGAAACGTTGAAAATTGGAAGTCCTATCCTACCCATCGTATTCTCTAGACATTGCTCTCTTTGACTATCACTTGTTTCGATCAATGGCTGACCAGCACTTACCTTCTTATGAAGCAGTCAAAAATTGGATCGATATGTAAATCGCCTCAAAAGATGAGCAATTTTTGGGAAAAATGGAAAACATTAGTTGCCAGCAATAGACAGTATTTTAAATTGTAAATGTATAACCAGTTTTTTAGAGTAGAGTCTTAAATGTCGGGAAGTACGGTGGAAGCAAAGTTGTACACCTATTAATAAAAATGAATTATCCACGAACCAACACAATAACATCAAAAAAGAACAAATTCGTAATACCTACATCAAAATTTGTATGACAGCAAACAAAATAGTTACAGATAGAATAGAACGTAGATCATTAATGTGATTTGGTCAACTAACGCGAATTTGTGGGCAAAAAGAGCATTTCAGTGAATACCTCTCAGACAAAATAAATCAGGAAGATCACGCAAATCGTAAAATGAGGTGATAAAACGTGCAATAGACATTTAGCTATACTGTGATTTATATAGTATGTAATACATGTATTAGTCATTCAAAGCCGATAGTTCTTTGTTCAGTGACATGGTTAGTATGCAATTCTATTGACAATTCAAAAAAGGAAGAAACTCTTCATTGTTAGTAAAAACTGAACTAACTGAGGCATTAGAACTATCATTTGAAAATTAAATACAATCATCACTATATCTTAAAATACGTAAACTTACCATAAAGAATAATAAGATGATCAGTTTTTTAATTTAAATAATAATAAATATAAGATAACAAAACAGTTGCGTGTTTGTGCAGAGCTAAATAAAACTGACAGCAAAGATTGCTCACACTTCATTGTCTTGGTAATTATATACTCTGTATTCTAAAGGCGTTCGTTTCGCAATACAAGTAAAAAGAAATTGAACGACTGGAGTGGACTAAGAAACATTAAGAATGGTCACTTAATAACGAAAGTCCCAATTTGAAGTTTTTATTCGCCAAACTCCTAAGCGAAATGGTGGTTACTTATAGTGCTTTTTGTTTTTCAAAAGTCGAAGTAAAGTTGTGTGCATTGGTGATATTTTTAAGATAACTTTTTTTTAAATATTTAATTAGAAAATTATCTATTTTACAACAGTTAAATAATCTTAAACATTTCTCTAGGCTTTGTAAACACCACACTGCACGTGCTAAAACAAATAATAACTTTAAAATGTATGATGTAGCCGTCATAACCAACGGATTTTTATTCTATAAAACTTCTCTGAAAGTATTCTAAAAAAATATATTCATAGACCAGGTTTAGGATGGCTCAAAAGTATAGGTGCTTGTCAGGATCATAAGAGCATCGGTAAGAGGGCATAAAACATCCATAAATTATAGTTACTTAATCTTGATCCTTTCTATCGTGCGGTGTAAGGCTATTGAGTTAACATGTTGCCATTGGATAGCAGTTTTCTACAATTTTTTTCATTTCCATTTTTCCTTCAACTTTTACTACCTCCTTGACTTTTTCTTTCCAACTTTTTCTTAGTCTGCCTCTCTTGCTTTTTCTTGTAATTCTTGCTTTGTACATCTTTTTTGTCATTCTTCCATTATCTATTTTGTGCATATGTCTCAACCAACCTCACTGTTTCTACTATATACTGTTTTGTACTATTATTCTCACTGATTTAGTATTTAAAATATCCCTAAATAATTTGTTTCGTATTTTCCCCGGCGTTTTGTTTTCTATATTGCTTAGAAACCTCATTTTTGTATTTCTGGTTTTTCTTTTATCTTTATGTTGATGGGCGCAATCTATTACCATACGCCAACCATTTTTTGAATATCCTCTCTGGAGTTATTCCATCTGTTCCAGGTACGTCTCCTATCTTTAAGCTATTTTTAGCTTCATCTATTTTTCTCAACTTATTTTGTCTTTTTGTTTCCTCACAATTGTCCTATTTTGGTTTTTATTTTGTTTTTAACTTAAACTTTGTTTTAGTTTATTATCTTTCCCTAGCGTTTTTTGGAAATGCTCTTTCCAACAATTTATTATTTATTTTTCCTTGTTAGTAGATTTTTCTACTTGTTTTTTATAGTTTGTAATGTCGTTTCCTTTTACTTTCTCGAGTGCTTTAAGGTACCCTAAAATAGTTTTTCATTTACTTTGTAATCCTTTTTGCATTTTATTTCCAAATTACGATATTTTTAAATTTTTTAACTTTTTTTCAAATTCTATCCTGGCTTTCTCATAGTTGTCATAATATTTGGTTCCTTTGATGTAGAGATATTTTTCACACATGTTCTTTTTCTTCTTAACAACTTTTGTTGTACTTTATTAAAGTTTCTATATTTTCTGAGCTCACTATCAACTCTACTCCTACTTGTGCTCTTATTTATTGTATATTTTATATATATTTATTATATATATTTATTATATATTCTTTTTCAGTACTTTTAAAACCCCTTCATCATCTTTTTAGATCTGTCCATTTCTTTTTTGTATCTGCAATCTCCCAAAAAATTTAGCTTTTGTGTTTCACCTCCTCCATTAGTTTTTCTTTATTTCCTTTCCGTGCTTATACGCATATTTCACGTTTCTAATTTCATGTTTTTGATATATATCTTGCCTGTGATTTTCTTATATTATTAATGTTTAACTATTGTCTGTGTGTACTATACCTGTGCTCATTTTCAGTAATTCTTTTTCATTCTACGTTTTTTGTTTTTTAACTTCTTTCATTTATATATCAGATTTTGATATCTATCCTGTCCTTTATTAATGTTATATTGAAAATCGTTTACCTTAATTATAGCCATTTTGATTCTCTGTATTTGTTTATCTATTTTTTAAACCTTTTAGTATAACTTTATGTCTTATTATTTCCTTTTTGCATTCCATGTTGTCAGCTTTACTATACTACAATTTATTATTAATTAAAGTTATTGCTTTTTTAATATTTACTTGAACTTTTACGTTATCTTTAAAAAACTACATAGCTGCTTTTACATTTTTTTATTCATTTTATTCCACATTTAATTTTATTTTCTTTTTCCGTAACTTTTATTTATTTTTATAATTTATCTATTTAGTTTCTTCTTCATCTTCTATTTTTGTTTTTTTTTACATTTATTCTCTTAATTTTCTGATTTCTTATGCGTACTCCCATACATTTAACATAGCTTGTAAGAAACTGTTACTATTTGTTGATTATTCTACAAATTTTTACTTCGTAATGCTATCCTCCTTTTTCTTTTCGTTCTGTATTTTTGAGTCTTTCCGTTTTCTGTTTTTGTATTGATGGTGATCTAATTATTCTCTTACTTGAGATTAACTGCCGTACTAAGCCAAGTGGCTTATGCCTCCGCTTATTTCCTGTAAATTTTGTGTTATTATTTTGAATTAAACTGCCCGACTTCACTAACACTTCCGTTTATTAGGCCCTCACTATCGCGCACCGTTCACTATTCCTACAATTTTCAGCATTTGTAGCTAACCGAGGATTTTATTGTATCCTTTACTTTTGTTACTATTAAACTTTAGGTATGTTTAATTTAGCCTTCTTTAACGATCTGAATCTCCCCCTTATCTGCTATTCACTAACTCACTTCTGTCAGTTTGTAAATCAATACCATAAGCGATGCACAATTTTTTATTTGCGGGCACCGTTCGCCTCACGTCCGCACTTCGCGCGGTCGTAACTCCGATGTATGTATCTGAGCATTTTTAGTACCAAAAATGTGAGCACAAAAATCGCAAATTGTCTGCTTATCAGAAAAATACCAGCACACGTGCCCTTGTCCCGGATTTCTTTATCCAAATCGCTGCCACATGTCTCAATGCCGTGTCTCGAGAATATCCTCTAGAGAATGCGCTCTTTTATTTTCAGTCATAAAAAGAGATTTTTATGCAAATGGTTGTTGTATACGTCTGTTATGTAGGCTTGGAGAGTGTCAGCTTCCCAAACCTATTTCCTCACAATATATTCTAACACAAAAAAGTAAAGTGCAATAAATATATTTTTCTTTCATATTTGGTATTTAATGAATCCCAACCTGTTCAACACCCACTTTTTTAATATAATAACAATATGTTATTTTAGCACTTTCGTCATTATGACAATAGATGCAATGCACATTAGAGAATAATTACAGCACAGGATGATTTCCTCCACTTTAATGGTAATATGTAATCCGTGAAATATCCAGCAGTTGATACGAATTTTAATCTCATTTAAAACTCATTCGAAAACAATAGAAATTTCCTTCTAAAGTTACATATTGAAAATATTATACAATTAATTGATCTGGTATATTTTTTAAAAGCTCTTAACACAACTAAATATTTTGCAAAGGCAAAATATGTTACAATAATATAATTAGCAGCGCACCGCAGAATAATGAAAACTTCTTATCAAAAAAACAAATAACAAAATTATAAAAATTTCAACTTTGACCAATACAATACAAAAATATAATTAGATATAAGTATTGGATTGGGATCCGAAAAAGCCGGATTAAGACGTAAGGCGGCTGATATCGTTTGAAATTAATCCTATATTTCCTATTTTCCCTTAATCACAGCTTATATCTGCCTTCTGCTTTCTCGTTCGCAATATTTGATTTTTACACAGCATACAGAATTTCAACTTTGCTCCCTAGTAAAAACCATTGCAGTGCAACAAAAACTATTGGTGAGGTCTCCACATCTTTGGTATTTCATCTTTAATACATCAGTGGCAGATAAATAAAGAAAATATTCTATACATATCTATCTATCTATCTATCTATCTATCTATATATATATATATATATATATATATATATATATATATATATATATATATATATATATATATAATTCTTTTCGATCTTTTGCTCCTTTTAGTTTTACTTAAAGAATAGAAAAGTTTATGCGCTACCTTTATTTAGATAACTGTTCTAAAACGCTTAATGATGTCTAAATATAAACATTAAATTTTTAAATCTTCGCACTAAATTGTTTATGTGCGAGTACTAATTACAAAAAAAATAACACAAAAATATCCAATGATTTTTAACGATATATAACGTGTATCGTATTTCTTCATCTCTACGCTTAATATAGTGTTGTAATCTAGTTGCGATTTTAAGAAAAGTCTAATTTTTATAGTGAAACCAAGGTGCTTATAGAATAGACACGAAGAATACGACCGAACAGTATGTTCCTTCTTTGATATTGGATTTTCTTTATCGTACTACACGGTACTCCTATTTTATAACCCCAGGCTCATACTCGGAGATTAATTGCTTTGCTCCAGTATTGCCCTTACTCTCTAAAGTAGAAGTTTTTAAATACTTTGAAATGGTTATCCAGATACTGATTAGGTTAGATGACACTATAATTAAAAAATATTTGTTAAAATTTACTATCAGTACAATTTAATTTATTTTTCAGAGACTAGAATGCTTTTAAAACTGCATTGACTAGTATAGTTGCCTTTAGACTATGTCTTCTAAAAGTTCTTTGACTACCTTGCTGTAATTTGACCCCATCAAGATACTTTTCTACTCTTGAATTTTTTGTATATTACGTGTTTGACGTTATGTATTTTAAACGTTTTTAACAGAAAAAAATTGTCCAAAAGCATGTAAATTAGCTCTTCTTTATCTTCACTAGTTATTCCAGGAAATGAGGTAATTTTATTTCTAGATTTTTGCAAATACTAATGTTTTATTTATGTTTAAAATTTTATTGGAAAATTGTGCTATCGGAAATCCTTGATATTTTTATCGCATTTCATAAAGAGTAACTTTCATCTTTGGTTGCAGATAGTCCCTGTAAATATTTTTGGATAAGCATATGTTTCGTTTTTTGACTCTTCTATAATTATTTTATTAATTAAAACATCTGATTTAATCTAGAGGAGATCTCGTTTATTTCCATTTTTTAGCAATACCCAGGTGATCTGTAAATTATATTTGCGTCTAAAAATTATAGTATAGATCAAAGTATAACTGTATATTTAGATGTATAGCAGTTACGCCTTTTGTTGTACAGACACCTAAAAGATCTGGCGAGCACCTTCTGTTCCCGGAACAATACGCTGGTTTACTTGTAGGCAGTAACATTAAATTGGTATGCGTCATCGCTAGGTATAGTTGTCTTTCTTTGGCGTTGGGATATTTGATCTAGACACCTGCCATGGATATCTAGCGTTGAGATCTTCTCTACTGATCTGTTACCAAAGGTATCAAAGTATTATTTGAATTGTTCTTTTATAATCATACAGGATGATAACATAATTAAGAAACACTAGCTGTCCCAATAAAGTCTTTTGCAAAACTTTGCACCCATTTTTGACCTCTGGTATTTTTTAGTGCATAATAGTTGTTTATATTTGCTGTTGGTGATAGGTGTATTTGCTCTTGCTACTTAACTCTTTTATTTTTTATTTCTGTAAGGTTTTTTGCAAAAGAAGCTTTTGCGTCTTTTTTCCCTTATTCCTTTTAATAGCATTTTTTATATCTTTACCCTTGTACTGAGCTTGTAATGTCTCTTACTTTTAAGTCTTTCTCTGTTTTCGTTTATTTGTTTGGTTTATTTGATTAATATTTATTTATGATCTAATAAATTATCACGTATTATTGCGCATTTACTTTTTCTTACTCTTTATTGTACCCAAATTTTATGTGTTATTTAAGAAGGCTTGTTTTTAATTGTTCCATATATTGGCCGCTAGGAGGAAGCACGCAGGCGATAATGGCGAAGGCCGTGCGGCAGAGCTCGCACGGTTACCTTCAGTGACGTAGCAAAATTTTAAGTATGAGTCAATTATTATCTTGTACTGTTTATTTTAATCAGCTTTCGATTGTTGGACTGTATATATATATAATAGAATAAGGAAAGTCGTGTGATGTTCACACCAGATTTTTACTTATCAATTTGGCTTTCCTCTCTCTGATTTAGCTCAACCTAAATGATTGTATTGAAAATTTTGTCTTGGAATGCTATGACCTTATTCTAACTTTGTATAATCCGCGCAACTCTATAATTCCCTGTTTTCATGCCTATATTCTACTTCGTACTTACTTATAAATTCCTCCAATCTCTTATTATTAGTATCTACTGAGCATTAAAATCCGCCATTAGTATCATTATACAAAAGGCCTATTTTAACTCAGAATCTGCTACTTCTATTGTCGTGTTACATTGTAGTACTATCATCGTCTTCTTACCAAACTAATTTTTATGATTTACTACCATTTTATTAATAGCAATCTTACACGGCTACTGAAAATAACACTAATGTACAGTCCTCATTTAGAGCAAAATAAATAAAGCTACATATATATTTCAATTTTACATTCTTTATATTTTAGAGCATAAATTAATATTAAACAAAGACATGTAACAAAAATATTGCAAAGAAAATGATAAATTGTAAGAGTACCAATAAAGATATAAAAAACTGCTTCTAAAAGGGATAAACGCAAATACGTTAAACATATAGTGGCAAATGCATGAAAATCTGCTTATAAAGAAGACACAAGAAAAGTTAAACAAAGCTAGTGCAAATACAAAACTAAATATATTGCTGAAGAACACCAAAAGTTAGGATGGGTAGAATACTTCATCAATTTATTATGTACAGAATAGGACAAAATGCTAGAAATTCTTGAATTAAGTAAGGAACTTGATGTAAGAGTTAACTGCCACCGAGAAGTAAGGGTATTAACGAAATTACAGAAGAAGTTTTAAAAATAAATATAACGACATATAAAAACCAATGATAAAAAATATAAAAAAAACAAAAGTTCTTAAAAGGTTAGAGAGAGAAAATGATTATTAAAATACCAAAGAAAGGTGACTTAATAAAATATAAAAACTGTGAACAACATATTCTTTTAACAATGTTAGTTAGGAAATTACGGAGTGAGGAATGTAGTTTTAGAGCAAATTGATCACTGAAGGTCACATGGTAATATTAAAAAATATACTAAACAGCAGTTAAAATATAACGCCCCATTATATTTAGTATTTATCGACTATCAACAAGCCTTTCATATGCTAAAAAAAAATACATAAAATACATTAAAAAGTAGGAGCCTACCAATTAAGATATTTAATTTACTAAAAGAAAGGATACAATAGATGTAAATGAAGAGTTAAACAAAATAAAGTACTGTCACCAGCTTTCCAGAGTATGAAATAAAACCATTTTTTTGCCACTGCGGTTATCTGTCAGTATTAGATGAAATGTTACGGAGGACGATGTAAAAACATTGAGATGAGGTGAGATAAAATATAACAAAAACAGAAATTTTTCTTAAGATATTGATCTTATTACAATCAACAGCAAGAATATAAAATAAAAATTAATAATCTAGTCGAAGAATCACCAAAAATTAGTCTGGAGATAAATATGAAGGAAAGAATTATATGTACTTGAATATAAATCAACCAAAAAAAAAAACAATAAAAAAAGTAGGGGGCAATGGAAGAGTAGGTAATTTGTACACTTAGAAAGTGTGGTTACAGGTGGGAAAGTTTTAACACGTACACAATCAAATAAATTTAGTATGGAACGTAAATAATTAAAATATTTAATTTAACTCCATATATTTAATACAATGGTGAAGTCGGTATTGTTGTATGGGTTGGAATCGTGGTTGGTTAAGGAAGCAATAAAACAAAAACTGCAGGTATTTATAAATTAATGCTTGAGAGTGCAATGGCAGGAAAATATTTGTAATAAAATGTTATGAAGAAAGAATCGAGTAAACGTAAATATAAAAATGTAACTTGGACATGATATTCCGCGCTTGTGCTTCGGAGCGGACGGTCGAGTGCCACGCTCCGATAATAAGTGCCCCAAAACTCTCTACCTGCTGCTAGGGTCAGGCCTACAATTTCTATTATAATTAAAATTACGAGTCATTTTATACATATTCCAAATTACAAATCCTAATTTGTTCGCGCTTGACTTTCGAAGCGTACAGAATGTCAGCGATAAGTGTCGGCTGTGATACGAGTGTTAACCGTTATCATTGATACCACAGGTATCATTCACTATTTGTTATTTTATAAACAAATTAATTTAAATTGAACGCAAATAACCTAGCAAATATTTAAGTTATGAAATATGTCCTATTCACAACCTAACTATAATTCATATCCAAACCAAACCAATCTACAACAGCAATTTCAATATCAAACCTGTAATGTATCACAACGACAAACTTTTCCTATACAATCCCAACCTCCCATGTACCAACCAAATCCTTACCATGGACCGATGACAAATATGTACCCGATAAATCAGCATCAACCCTCTACGAGCCTCTTAGCTAGTAATGTGACAGGCAACGAATGGCACACTATCGATTACAAAAAAAGACCCAGGAGCCCTGAAGACACTACAAATAATCAAAGGCAAGAGAAAAAAAAAACCAATATTGGTTAGACAACCCAGTTGAAACTTCTAATAGATATGACCCACTAAATATTGAAATAGACGACAACCAAACAAACACCACACAGACAACAATCGTTCAGAAGGACCCCAAACCTCCACCTATCTACGTATCCGATGTCAAAAACATTAATCCGCTAACGACACTACTGAATAAAATCGCTAAAAACAATTACACATTAAAAGCACTTGGCAACGAACAAGTCAAAATCCAAAGCAACACAAGTAAAATCTATACAACTATTATTAAACACCTTTTAGATAAAAGCACAAAATTTCATACTTACAAAGTAAAGCAAGAACGAACATTCAGAGTAGTAATAAAAAATATCCATCACTCAATAGACATCGCAGAAATAAAACAGAACCTAGAAAATCTTGGTCACGAAATAGTTAATATTTGGAATATTAAACAACAATTAAACAAAACCCCTCTCCCCATGTTTATTGTTGAAATGAAACAAAAAGACAACAACAAAGAAATTTATAAAACCACGCTATTCATGAACACAAGAATCACTGTTGAACCGCCACATGCTAAAAGAACACTGCCACAGTGTGCCAAATGCCAAAGGTTCGGACAAGAACTATTGCCAACAAACATCTCGTTGTGTCAAATGTATAGGAAATTATCCTACCGAAGAATGTTCGAGAGTAACTAAAGATAATCAAGTTAACTGTGGCGAGGGTCATCCTGCTAACTATCGTGGATGCATAGTATATAAGCAGCTCCAAAAAAAAACTCTTCCCAAGATTAAGAAGCGCAGTTACACACACCCGCACGCCTACTCAAAATTATAGAATCCCTGGGGTCACATACGCTGAACAATCAAGACAAAATACTCAACCTCCACAAAACTTGGCTTCTAATGCAACCCCACAAACACAAGCGATAGCCTTAAATCACTCGTCAAACGACATAGAAGAACTAAAATCCATGATGAAGAACTTAATTACACAAATGGGGACTATTATGAATCTCCTAACCACGCTCATTAGTAAAATGACGTAATGGACCAACTATTAACTATAGCAGTTTGGAATGCCAACGGGCTTAGCCTGCACGCCCAAGAGGTCAAACTCTTCCTTGAACTTAATCAAATCGACATACTGCTCATAACAAAAACACATTTTACAAGCAAAAGCTATATTAAATTTCCAAGCTACTGCATATACAACACTAACCATCCCGATGGAACCGCCCACGGTGGAATGGCAGTTATCATAAAGTCTAACATAAAACATCATAAATTGGCTAAATATGAAACAAAACAACTCCAGGCTACTACCATCCAAGTAGAAGACAAAACAGCAATCCTAAAAATGTCTGCCGTCTATAGACCCCCCAAACATTCAACAAAAAAAAGACACTTACTCACATTTCTTCCAAAGTCTTGGAAACAGATTCTTCGCAGCCGGCGACTTTAATGCGAAACATCAGGACTGGGGATCTCGTATTACAAGAACTGACGGACGCGAGCTACTGGCAGCTATAAATGCAAATAATCTACAATATCTATCAACTGGCGAGCCAACCTATTGGCCAACAGATCGCCGAAAGATTCCAGACTTAATTACTTCTGTATACTAAAGGGCTAAATACAAGACAATTTACAATCAAATCTTGCTTTGAACTTACAGCTGATCACTCCTCCATTCTAATTACACTCCACTCAGAACTAACACAAATACAAACACGACCACTCCTTCACATCACTAAAACGGACTGGGACCTGTTCCAAACAATAATAACTGAAGAATTCAACCTGGGAGTTCCGTTGAAAACCAAATATGATATTGAAGAAGCTGTACTACAATTAACTAGTACAATCTAACAAGCAGCATGGAAAGCCACCCCTGTGATGAAAACTACTTATGCCATCAGCTGCCCAACGCTATTAAAAGACAAGATAATGGAAAAAAGACGTCTCAGAAAACGCTGGCAAATTACCCATCTAGAAGCAGACAAACAAGCACTAAACCGGGCAACAAATAAACTAAAGAAACTTCAACAACAACTTAAAAACGAGGGCATACAACACTACCTTTCGAACTTTACAGCCACTGAAACCACCGACTATTCTCTGTGGAAAGCAGTTCAAAAGGCCAATAGCTCACATACCACCTATCACCAAATCAAACGGCCAGTTAGCTCGTACTAGTAAGGATAAAGCTGAAACATTTGCTGACCACCTAGTCAACGCATTCCAACCATACCCTAGACAGTGTCCGGAGGAAGATACTAAAATAAACAACTTTCTGGAATCTCCATTCCAAATTAGTCTACCGATTAAACCATTCAAGCGCTGGGAAGTACAAGAAGTAATTAGAAAAGAAATCAACATCAAGAAAGCATCAGGCTTTGACCTTATCACTGGAAAAATTCTCCAGCAGCTACCTGAAAACGCACTACAAGCAATCATTCAACTATACAATGCTATCCTCTCCAACAGATACTATCCAAGCGCTTGGAAAGTAGCACAGGTCACAACAATTCAGAAACCTGGAAATCCACCCGCTGATCCTGCTTCCTATCGTCCCATTAGCCTCCTACCTATTCTATCAAAAGTCTTTGAAAAATTGTTCTTAAAACGCCTTCAACCAATTCTAGATGATTTAGAATTGATACCCAAGCACCAGTTCCGTTTTCGACACTCACATGCAACTATCGAACAAATACATCGACTTGTAGATCAAATTCATACCGACCTAGATGAATATCGATATTGCTCCGCTGCGTTTCTAGATATTTCACAAGCGTTCGATAAACTATGGTACTTGGGCCTCTTCTATAAATTAAAAAAATATCTACCATACCAATACTATGAAATACTAAAGTATAAAGACATTACTTCAAGATCAAGATGAACACACGAACCTCCATCCAATACTATCGGGAGTCCCCCAAGGCAGCGTGCTAGGACCTATCCTCTACTTACTCTTCACAGCTGACTTACCAACTACAAACCTAACTACAACCGCCACTTTTGCTGACGATACGGCAATTCTAGCTTCGCATCTAAATCCGAATACTGCAACTTCCAACCTGCAAACCGCTCTGAATAAATTGCAGCAATGGCTCAAGGTATGGAGAATCTCGGTAAACGAAACCAAATCCCAACATGTAACGTTCACCATGAACCGTGATAACTGCCCACCGATCTCACTTAACGGACAACAAATAAAACACACAGACGCTTGACCTGGAGAACCCACATATTTAATAAACGCAAACAGCTAGGGATACAATACAGGAAACTTTACTGGATTAGAAGAAACTCTGTATTCTAGCTAGAAAATAAGCTATTGCTCTATAAAGCGATTCTGAAACCAATATGGACCTACGGTCTCTCACTTTGGGGAACTGCTAGCAACACCAACCTGGTCATCATCGAGAGGTTCCAGAATAAAGTGCTTCGGGCTGTAGTTAATGCGCCTTGGTATGTGCCGAACAAAGTGATTTTAAGTGACTTAAGTGTTCGAACCATTAAAGAAGAAATAGGGAAAATTGTCCAAAAATACAAAGACCGATTAACAGCACACCCTAACGACCTTGTACATTCTCTAATGAACAAACCAGATCGCCCAAAACGCCTAAAGCGTTTTAAACCAAACGAACTACCAACGCGTTTCAATGTTGTTCTTGAACATTAAGCTATTCCAGTGCCATTCCATTAGTTTATAAATTAGTTAATTAGTTAAAGTACCTTCAATTCAAATCATTCGCTAGCAGTATAGAATAGTGTATTAATTATAGGGGGGCTTACTGGGGCCCGACCCTGCATGTCCATTAGCATGTTTTTGCTCATTGCTTATAATATATACACACCAACTACTTATTGTCCATAGTATAATTAGGACAGATTGTAAATAAAGGGGTTAAAATAAAAAAAAAACTTGGACATACGCTACTTAAAAATGTAGAAAACATTTTTAAAAAGATACTAAAAACTAAAACAGGAAGATAAAAAACAGAGACACCCTAGAAACACATGAAAAAATTCGATGAAAAAGGAAACTAAAGTGAGAATTTTAAAATTGCCACAAATACCAGCAAATAAAAAGAAATCGAAGGGCTATATTGACCCACAGCAGCATTTCTAATTGGACCTTTTTTCTTACATAATTGTTTATATAATTATTGCGAGTATATATACGAAAGTATGATTATGACTAGCGGGTAAGCACATATCTACAATTCCAGTGTAGACCATATTTATTTTAAGGAACCGACACTTTCTGTGCAAACTTTGAATTCCCCACCCCGTCTAGCACCAAAAGAGATTTATGTCCTTATCTTATTACTATCCATTCTCCACCCTGTCCTTTCCATATTATTACCCTTTACGGAAAAGAACGAGGTTCTACCATAGAACAGGTTATACCACAAAGAAATCCTATAAAAAACTGGTAATACTCCATGCCATCTGATTAGTAACGAGGCGTTGCAGCACCAGAGTTCTTAAGTAAAATAGACTACCAGCCATGAAATAGTAAATAACTATGCAGTTGGTTAAAAATCAAAACGACCATACTAAAATATGAGAACCGCGACAAGACAATACACAAAAAAAGCAATAAAAAGTACTCATGGATCCTATATAATTGACTCCCATCACATTAAAAGATTGTATGCATATCAGTCTCCCTATGGAGTCACTAGAAGTCAGATAGACTAACTACGTCCTAATAACAGTAAATAAAAAAATCATGGGTGAGAAACACAGTAAGATATTTCGGTACAAATTGTGGTAGGGACTAAAACGCTTTCATAATCTGAATATGTCTCAGAGAGGCAAAGAAAATCAAAGCGCTTAGACGATAAAAACTAATTAGTAATTATACAACTAAATAACAAAAACTGTTAACAGAGCTAGAAAATGAGATGAAGAATCGTACATAACCTCAATATTGAAGAAATAGGAAATCACTAGCATAAAAATAAATCAAGAGTTTTGTTTCACAAAATTTACAATAATTATAAAGTTCCAACCTCACTCAATCCCTGTTAAGAATGTGTCTAGCGTGCTTATTACAAAGAAATTATACATAAATGGAACTACGGCTTTAGTGCAGTGATTTTATACCTGAAAAGAATATAATTTATTTTAATGGGTCGGTAATGCACCCACAACAATATTTAAAACTAAAGTGGAAACGACTATCTACAGTTAAGAATCAAAAGAATTTCAAGTTGAGATCGAATCGTTGCCGAGATGTTAAAGATAACCATAGAAATGCAAGTAGAAAATATCCATCAAATCTACCAACAAATATGGTTAAGTGAACAATATTAGTATACATTTTGATACAATAAAAGAACAGCAAAAGAAGTTCGTGAAAATTTTTTCGGATAATTCTTTTAGATCAATAGCTTTATTCCAAGGAGTGCAACCAGAGATTAATCTATTAACATGAAACAACTGTTTAAAAAATGCTTCAAATTGAATTTGCTAGCAATTTTTTGTTTCTTGAATAATTTAAATTTTTTTATACCGTCAAATAAGACCGCCTGTGGAAGCTTTTACTATAGATATGATAGACCTGCGTTCTTTCGTCTATTTTACTCAGTATTTACAAATAATTCGCCAAGAAATACAATGAAAGTGTGTCAATACATAGTTAGACAACCTCTGATCTAAGATATCGATTTCGGCTAATTTAGAATAAGAAATAACGGAAATTTTATAGAACATTGAAATATTCAGGAGTCAATTTTTAACTTAAGCGTTCAAAAACTTGTACTCTAATAGTAGACAGGTAAAACCTTTACCCCAACAATTACAAAAGATTTGCGACATATGAAAAAGAAATATTTTTCTCGAATGTTATTAACTCCAAGAAAATGCTAAAAAATGAATAAAAACAGAACAGTTAATGCATGACAAATAAGTAGAGTCCCTAGTATTATATTTCCAATTGCTACATCCTGAACACTACGTATCACGACTCAGAAGAAACGTTTAAGATAATTTGTTGCTGAAGCATGCTAGAAATCTTTTAAACTATTTAAAGAACTTACTTTTGTGTTTTAAAAGAACTAAAAATCAAAGTGAATGAACGCCTCCGTTCGATAATTAACCATAACAATTACGCTTATTTGGACATATAATCAGATAAAACGAAATGCAAAAACTATGCAAAATTGATGATCAGTAAAATCTACCTATTAGATAAAAACACTTTCTGTTCTACCTGTAACATTACAACATTAAACCTCCAACGAGAAAAAGCATTTTTTGTTAGAATTATTACTTTAATCAAACTGGCTGTTTGTGTAAAGGTGAAAACACGGATCGACGACATGCATGTAAGACGCATTCGAGACAGTTTAGAGCATATTCCAATGAAATCAACCCGAAGAATGAGCAGAGAACTTAGACTGTCGCAAGCAACTATCTGGCGTATGTTAAGGTGTCACATTAGACCGTCTACAACTGGTACAGGACCTTCATGCAAAGAAAAAGATAAATCGTGTACAATTTTCTAATCGTGTTTTCAAAAACATGGAAGGTGACAGTTTTCTGCCACATTTAATTTTTAGTGACGAGTTCTACTTAAGTGAGAAAATAAACCGACACAATATTCAGACATGGAGGTTACAAAATTCTCATGCAACAAGGAAACATAAGAAAGACTACCCGAAAGTGTTCTATGCCGTATCGAGGACGAATGATTATGCGCCTTTTTTATGGTAACTGATGGTTAGTGAGGTAATTTATACTGTAATTTTATGAAACTTAGCTTTTCCTCAAAAGAGTAATAATTTAGAAAATTTTATTGAGACTGCGGTATTCGAAGTTTTCTCAATTAATCTCTACCTCAATGATGGATATGTCACATGGGGAATAAAGACTTAGCACTTATGTTCTGCTCCCCGAGATCTCCTAATCTACTTTTCTCCGGGGGCGGGAGGAGATCTGTAAAAGAAGCAGGTTACCATCTTAGGTAACCGTATCACAGTTGCGGTGAACTCAGTGACGCAAGCAATTCGTGCGTGGAATAAATTCTGCTAGCATCTACAGGGTACATTAAACATGTGTGAACTTGAATGTGAGTGCATTAAAATGTAACTTACATTATATTTGTCACTAGTCTTAGACAAACAGAAAGAGGAGAGACATATCCATGAAGAAATAAATGAAGAATTAAAACCTTGGTCTAATAACAACAATATTGAAGAAAGGAAACTCAATGATATGCAATAATTACCAGGAATATTAATGATACTAAAGAAAATGAAACCATACATTGAGGAAGCAGTAGGGGAATACCAACGGGGATTTTGAAAAGGAAGGCCAACGATAGATGCAATTTACATACTAACACGAATACCAGAAAAAGCTTATGAAAATAATATCGACTTACAAATAATCTTCGTGGACTTGAAGCAAGCTTTCGACAGTATGCAACGTAACATGATTATAAGAGACGCAAAAAGAATAGGAGTGCCAAAAAAATTAATAAGATTAATACTAATGACAATGATAAAATAGAAATCAGCAGTAATATCAGGAACAGGACTGTCAAAATAATTCTAATTTGATTCAGAAGTGAGGCAAGGCGATGGATTATCCGCAACCCTATTTAATATAGTACCTGAGGGAGCAGCTAGAGAATGCAAAATTGAGGGCACTATCATAAAAAAATAATGGAGGTAATTGCATACGATGATAATCTGATATTATATCAAATCTGAAAGAGATCTAGCAGAAATAATATTAAAAATAGAGAAAGAGACAAGAAAAACAGGATTAGAAATTAATGAGAGCAAGACTAAATCTATGAAGCTAAGTAGAGGGCGTTGTAAAACTAATAAAAATGAAAGAAGACTAGGAAATTTTAAATTCGAAAAATTGAAAATTTTAGATACTTAGGTATAATGGCAAATAACAGGAACAACAGAAGTTTAAAAATAAGGCAAGGAATTCAGACAGGCAATAGAGCATACTTTAAATACAAAACGCTGATGCAAAATAAAAAGATAAGTAAAGACACAAAAATGAAAATTTATAAAGTAGCAATACGACCAGTGGTAACTTATGCATCAGGAACCATGTCTAAATAAGTGACCCAGAAAAATTAAAAATATTTGAACAGAAAATTATAAGGATAATTTATGGACCAATAAAGATATCAGAAATCAAGCATAGAAAATTAATAAATTTTAGAAATAAAGAAAATACTGAAATATGAAGATATATATAGTGAAGATAATAAAAGCACAAAGAATATGATGGCTCAGACATATATACAGAAAAGAAGAAAGATCCATACATAGAAGAATAACAAAAAAAATCAGAGAGGTAGACCAAGATCACGATGGATAGATCAATTAATGGAAGATATTAAACTGCTAGGAATGATAGATTGGAGAGAGAAAGTATAGGACAGGAAGGAATGGAGGGACATTGTTAAGAAAGCAAAGACATACCAATCTATAAGCGCAAGACAATAAGAAAAATAGTGAACTGACCCCCCCCCCCCACAAAGAAGGTCAACGGAACTCTAAATAAAAAGTGGATAAAACTCTAATCGAGTGTAAAACATTGTCTTAATTTTGTATTATAGACTTACAAAATTGAGTAATTTTGGATCATCCTCTATACTACTAGTTTCTGACTACTAATTTCACAAAAATTCATATTCTTAACTCGATTACGAAACAAATTCTAATTAACCCATTGATATTCTATTTATTGTGTTAACAGATAGAAAAGCGCCAAAAAATTAACAAACCTACGTATAAAGCGAAGTATAAACTGTAATAGACGGACAAACTTTACTAATTTTTAAAAATAAATGCAAAAAAAGTTGATAAGTAACATTATTTAATTATCAACTTTAAGTACTGCATACATCTCAAAATCGTTTATTAAATATTATTCAACATAAGCAAAGATCTAATGAGCACTAATGTCTCTCAAAATGTGCGCAAATGGTAAAACCGTCAGCATTTATCCATTTTATTTATAATAATAGCAAAATATAAAAAAAACATTTGATGGCAAAATTTAAATAGACTAATGGATAAATTCACTATCGCCACTTATTTATAAATGCAATATAGCACATTTAACGTTCATAAAGAAACATTTAGAAATGCAACTCTTTATATTTTATATAAAACAATGCCTAAACTATATAATTTATAATTAAAATCACCACCTACCGTTCGAAGATTCATCTCGCGGGATTCCGCTCGCGATTCCACTAAAGCGTTCTCTTTTCTGAAAAATTCACCGCCCTAAAGTTTATTTGCGAATTTATAGAAAATAAAAACTACACGCAACTACACCGGCTAAAATTAAACTGAGCATGATTTAACCAGATTGCAAGACAACCTTAAGTGCAATACTTTTATTGGCAGCAATAAATTGTCTGGCTAATATCGCAGTAATTTGATTGGTGCGAACTGATAGTTACACACAGGTGGCCACCGATGCTTGGCAAACGATCCGAATTAGACGCCTCAATTTAACAGGTGGCTTGCAGACAATGCTGTATTTCGTCGAGAAAATGTTCTGAATATTTTTTAGCATTTATATATTTTAATTATTAAAAAGTTATTTATCAGTTTTATCTGTCGATACGCAATATATTTAGCAATGTAATAATTGTTATAGACACTCAATTTTCCCCGTGTGTTGCATTCGTGCTAGATAGTTGCTTTTGGAAAGAAATAAACTAAATCACTGAATGTTAATTATAATTCTTTAACAAATTATCACATAAAATAAATTTTATTAATTGGATTTTTCTAGTTAACACCAAAATTAATTTTCTGCTGATACACTTGTATTAACATAGTAATAAAGCTGTAATAGATTTGTTTGGAATAATAGTAGTAATAAATCTGTAGTACTAAATCAAATGTATTAAACAATAATAAAATAGTAATAGTTATTGATGAAGTGACCACGCGATATAGTAAGATAATAATCATAGTGACAATTTGTATTATCAAATTTTCTGGTTAAATCTCCAAAACATCAAAACATTTTCTATAACTTTAAAAATATTATACAATCTTTAAAATATGTTCTATAAGATATAATAGTAAAATTTTACACAACAACTACTTTACATTCCTGATTTCAGTTAAGCATTTCTAAAACCTATAAGAGAAACTCTAAAAGGCTGATTATTCTAGGTCAATAGTACCCAGACTTATCTAGGGGCTCGTATTAACACAAATTTTGTTGATAACCCTCTCCCCCATTTTATACAGTACTCAATTTAATTTATAATTAAACAATAACTGTGCAAAAAATTACTGAAAACATCTATTACTAAGCATATTTACTTTCTTTGTTGCTGATGCCACCTATCACCAAGTAATAAAATTTGTTTCATTATTACTTACGCCATCGCTCATCAAGTAGTGCAACTTTCTTTTTTGTGTTTCTGGAACTCCATACAATATTATAAATGCTAAATATTATCAGAGTTTCCTAAAGATATTTCGGTTTGTCATTCCATAAGCAGGAAAGCGCGATTAGGCGTCATTTCCAACATAAACACTGTGCTGTTGGCTACTGACGATTGAAGTCCATTACCTCAATTTCATCGATTTCGCAAAATAAAATTAAATAGTATTTAATTACAGTGTAGGTAAAAAGTAAAACAGCATTTCTTTAACTAACGCATAGTGCTCAAGAAATACGCTTTTAAAGATATCAAGTCTCCTATACAATTGATGAGTTCTATATGATATAATCACTAATATTATCATGTACCAATATCCATTTCTACTATTAATAATGCACTATTAATGAAGAAGCCACACGTCAATTTAGGAAAGTTACGCCCATTTGATTGTGTTTAAATAGATAACATATTCTGAAATTTTTTATTGTAGTTTAGTCGACTTTTATATATCACCAACAGTAAGGGTGACAAAATGGGAACTAATAACATCAAAATTTGGTATAAAAACTGTTTAATGCTCGATATGATATTAAAATCTCTATTATTTTAGGCAAATATTACCCCAGTGTTAAAATCTATCCAAAAGAAATAAACAATATCAGACTAAAAAATATTCTTTACATGTTTACTTCAATTAAGGCTAAATATACTATGGCGTGAAAACATGGATTTTCCAGTACTGGTCGGAATGGTGATATAGGAGCCAGGGCGCCACTGATCGTCAAGCAGCGGCTAGAATAATCCATTCTTTCTGATAGGCAACCAAGCCAGAATGCAGGAAGAAACTAGAAGAATTAAAATAATACAAAATTCAAAGAAAGTTTCTATGAGAAGAAAGGCTAATCTGTCAAATACCTCAATAAGAAGGAAAGGGGTGGAAGTTTGTAAACCTCGTTTAGATAGTGGATAAAAAACCTAACAAGATACATGGACGTAGTCGGTCAAATTTTGCTAGCCAAATTCAAAGGTATATTTTATTAAGTTCTTGAAAGGAAAGAAGGGTTAAAGACTTATTGCCTGAGTAAGAACATTTAATCTGGAAGATTGTTAAAAAATTGGCTCGGCAGTTTTTGTCCTCATACAGGCAATGTTGACAATTGCTGCCTTGTCTATACTAAGAAAGATAAAACAAAAATTAGAAAAATGTAAACGTCTTTAAAGACGTTCGCGAATGGTTCAAGATAAATAAAAGAGAAGTAGTAGAAGTACCAAAATATGATATTGTTACCTGATCCCGATTTCGCCAAGGCTGATGTTACCTGGGCCCAGGGTCCTTGCACTATCGCGTCGTGCCGTGTCCAGCCGTTACAAATCGGCCCGAACGCCGCCGACCAAAGCCGCCACGGCATTTTCCAACCAGCGCAAAGGCGCTCCTGGCGTCCACCAATCCTGGACAAGCCCCGCATCTCCCAACGGGTTCAGCGTGCTTCCACCCTCAAACTCTGCACCCCGCCAGCAGAGTGGGGCACAAGCTGAGCCCTTGAAACCTGAACCACCGAAGCATTCGGTCTCAGTCGCCAACCCCAAAAATAGTAAACCAACAAGAGTTCAGGTGAGTTGTTTCCATTTCTTTTGACGCTCTGCTGCCCGGCTCGCGACCTGGTCCTGCTTCGCTGCACTAGCCCCGCTGCCCAGCTCGCTGCTTGGTCCCGCCATTCGGCCACCTGCTCTGCCGCCCGCTTTCCGGCTCCGCCACCAGCCCCGCTGCTCGGCCCTACTGCTCCCATCTCGCTGTCCATTTCAGCGCGTAAATTAAATCGTAAGTTAAGTTTTTGTACATTAGCTAAGTAGGTTAAGTTAGCTAGAGTTGATAGATTAGCTTAAGGTAGGTTAAGTTCCGTAAGGCTGTAAATAAAATCCTAATCGTAAGTTGGAGCCGACGCTTGGTTTTTTTAGCTTTCCGTGCCCCACACGTTGCCGGTCTTAGTGTCCCGAGGCCAGATTTACCCGGGAACCGACCGGGTACCAATATAGATTCGTAAACAGATGAGTCTCCTGTAAAGAAACTTATGAAATATATTGACATACAGGTAATCTATTCCAATATTGACAGCAAGATGATCCCGAAAAATAAAATTCTATAGGTAATTTAATCGATAGATCTAGAAAACAAGAAAAATAGAAAATAGAAAATGCCGAAATTGGCAAAAAAGTGACCACCAAAGTTAAAGGAATTCCGATAAAAGGATGTAAAAAGTGGGGTCCAGATATATTCGTTGGAAAAAAACCTCCAAGGATGTTTAAGGAACATTATCTCAAACTTAGTGAGGAAAACGAGTCGGATATAACACATCTAAGTCAAACGGTAAAAAACAGCGTCAACAGAAGCAATAAGAAATATTTGGAAGACACATTTAAGTCTAACACGCTAACCATCTAAGAGCTGATCAAGAAGTGCTACGAGAAAATGAGGGATCGGGCTAGTGGTAAGTGCAAAAATAATATAAAAAGGTGGTAACGTGGAACAATGTTCCACAGATATCCTAGGCTTTTATACATATAAATTTTTAGATGGACCGACGTGGAACAATGTAAACCATTATTAAAAAATTGCAAATCTATTCATATCCACTGCTATATATTAAACAATATAGGCGCGTCTTATTAAAAAGCTGAAAAAGCGACGAACAAAAGGACAGACTGTACACAATTTTTTTATTTGTATAAGAGCCTAAAAAAATTGTTATTTATCTATTGTATTTTATTTATGTACATATTTAAAGAAAAAGTATAGAAATTGCTTTTACAAATACTAAGAGGTGAAAATTTACTTTTTAAATAATTTCATGGCAAAATGCGCACAAGAAAGCAGAAAAAATCTTAATGTAAATTTGAATACAAGAAAAATAGGACCGGGGTTTACTAATCAAAAAAGCAAACGTAAAGCCATAAAGACAAAAACGAAGAACTTTTACTTGTTACGGGTACCGAATATCAGCTATGCAGAGAGTGAAAAATAAAATGGAATATTTTAATAAAGATGCTAACGTCCGCATTGCAGGATCAAGAATGAATAAGTTGTTACTTCATTTTCTTAATTTAGAAGGGAATATTCTGGAAAATCGTAAGAAACTGTGCCGAAAATGTAGGAAGCTTGAACACTTAACAAAAGATTGCACGAGAGAAAAATTCTGTTCAAGCTGCAACATAAAAGGACATACATAAGTACAATACGATGCCCCTCTACAAAGAAGTCTGATAAGTAATTTAATTACAGGGGCAAAATGAAAACGTAAGGGCTCTCAAAATATATTCCCCAAACGGTCCTCCACAAGATTAAGATTTTAAAAGTGAATACGGCTAGGTGGAAAGCAGTTTACTTAATCACAGAAGGATGTCAAAATATACAAAATTATAAAGATGACTAACTGAATTCAAACTAATTCCAGTAAAAGTCATTTATCACATAAACCGTTGTATATGATCTCAAAAAAAAAAGAAATATTGATATACTTATAATTAAACCCAATAAAAAAGTAAAAAAATTACTTTTGGATAGCAGATAAAATTGTGAATGCGCAATAAGAACTTAAAAACCTAAATATAAAAATACACAAAATAGGAAAGGTAGTAATTATGTCGGTATAGAACTAATAAATTAATTGATGATTTTGTTATTACATAATAATAAAAGAATTAAATAATAAAAAATACCTCATAAATTTAATAAGTAGCGACCTTCAAAATAAAACAACAATAACCGAAGAACAAAAAAATATGATATAGCATGTAGAGTTATGTAAGAATCAGTTAGACTACTTTTCCCGTGTGGGGTTGCTAGTCCCCCATCGGGCGCCTCCCCAGGTGGCGGATAGGGGAATGCCTCCCAGATATGGGTGGTACCTGGGAAATGAAATACCAGGGGCGGACCAAAACTAGCATGGCATAGGAAGCAGCTGTGTCATTAATGAGTCAAGGCTGCAGAAGAATGACTTCGGTAACAGGCTTGTCATCATATACTTACAGGTGGCTATCAAATTATGATACACCCGGCTGTAACACTGCGATGAGGAAAGCAACGGGAAACTACCTCATTATATTCCCAAGAAAAATCAGGATGGCAGAGAAATATATTATAGATTAGATGGGCCAGACTGATCGCCAACGTCCAATGAGGATCCGGCACAAGCAGAAGAAGAAGACTACTTTTATGGAATATCCATTATGACAAAATTTTAAAAACAAACCTACCCAAGGACAACAAGATACTAATATATTCATAAAAACTAAAACCAAAAAACCACTAACAGATCGAGCAAAGGCGGCTATATATAAGATAAATAACGCAATAGGATAATGTAATCAAAAATTAGGAATAAAAAACAAATTTAGCCATACTAAACGATGGATATTAGCTAAAAAATCTTCAAATTAAAGTTTTATTCCATCACACTCTTCTATCTCTTTCTCGGTCTACCTAGTAGTCATTTCCCTCTAGGAAATCTTTAACAAATCTTTAACTTTCTTTGCTATTCTGGTATCTTCAACCCTAAATATATGGCTATTACATACTTAGAAATAATATGAAGAAACACCTACATATATAATATTGCAAATGAAATAGAAACAAATATTACAATTCTAACAAGATTGATGCCAAGAGTAAACGGCTCAAGACAATATAAAAGAAAATTTTATAATGTGGTGGCTTATTCAATAATTTTCTACGGATTGATCATCTGGAAACAATTGTTAAAATTTAAATAATATACAAATATTTTACTTAAGGAACAAAGAAAATTAGTAATCTGCACAAGTGCATACAAAACATTATCTAACAAAGCAGTACTCAATCGCAAAGACACCTCCAACAAAAACAAAAACAAGAAATACAAACCCAAATACTAGAAAAATTAGAAGAAAATGGACTGACAAAAACAGAAAGGTGTAATGAATCAGAATATAAATAAACAGAAAATTTGCAGAAATAAATTATTATATTACACAAATGTTAAGGCCCTACCAAAAATAAATAGAAAAAAATATATGAAGAAATATACATATACTGCAATTACTTAAAATTATGCAAAACATAGCTTCTTTAAATGTTCTAAATGGCATATTTATAGATAAAAAATATAAATACAAAATTAGCAATAAGTTTAAACAAAGCAAAATTTACTATGTAATGCTACAAAAGGAAGAAAATTGAAAAAAAAATCGTAGATATGATAGAAAAAAGAAAATACCGCTCATTTTCTAAATTGAGAAATAGTTGAAGTTTAAAGCATTAATGTCAAATATTTTTTAGCCTTTTACTTTCTGCGGCATACAGACAAATAATTACAATAAGTGTGTGCAAATAAAATACAGCAAATAATTTAATTAGAAAAAAATAATTATAAAGCAATTTTATTTATTTTTAGTTAATTAATTATAACATGAATGTGGACAAGGGACGATATTTTAATATCACACAAATTATTACTTATGTAAACACCATAATTAATATTGTATTGATTAACCCTTGTTTTTCATTGCCACTTTACATTTTCAGGTATGGAAGTTACTAGTTTTTCTAACTCATCCTTGGAAATGGAGCATTTCCAAGCATGTTGTCCATTTGGTTAATTTTATTAGTGTTTATCGAAGATTAACCAGAAAAATAAAAATTTCACTTCAAACAAGACTTCTCCGTTAGACAAGATTGTTCTTTGTAGTATTTTAAAAAAACTTTATGGAATGCATGAATATAATTACGATCAACGCCTTAGACAGACATGCTGATTTATGTGCAATATGCATTTTTGTGAATTTTTTCTCCAGATAATCTTCTGATATATGTATTCTTGGAAACAAGTGAGCTGTACGCTCTTAATTCCTAATCAAACAGTCTTTGTCTTACAAAACATGTACATACACTAGCATCAACAGCTTTATGCTGTAGTTTAGTTCATTCAGTGGAATTGAGACTTGCTGAAGAAACTTGCTCTTCTTAAGACAGCGTTATTTTAAAATAAAGTTTTTCTTGGTTAATCATCAAATTTTCCCATATTAGCATAATTTCTGATAATTTATGTAACTTACTGATAGCTCTTAACTTTGGTAAATATGTTATAAATATTTTATGACAAAAACATTTTTTCCATTTTATCAAATAACTTGATTTGTCTATTCCAAGACATCATTTTGCAACTTAAGACATATTAATAAGTGGAATGAAAATTTAGAGGGCATCACAAAGTTTATATACTTGTATTATATGGAGTTTGTAATAATGCATAGTTTAAAGTAGACCTTAATGATACCATTACTTTAACATTAATTGATTTGTTGACAACTTGCTATAGGTACGGGTAGAAGCTTATACCTGCTATTTATAGAACTTAACAATTCACACGATAGCGCACCAGTGACAAAGTTGTAGCAAGCAATAAGCCTTTCTTGATTATACCACAAAACAAAAATAAATCAACAAAAATACAACTAAATGCCTTAAACATGGATGCTCTCTGTACTAACATTGTTCAATGTCTATCTAGAGTACACACTAATACTCTAAAAAAAGAAATATTCTGAAATGAGTATACCATTAAACAATCCAAGCATCTTTATGCCACAGTTCACCAACGACCAGGCCATCTTAGCATAGACCAAAAATGGCCTGGATTATATGACAAGAAAAATGAAGGAAGAGTGTGGGAAAGCTAGATTAACGGTACAAATATTGGTAAATCGGGACAGAAAAGAGAAATGTGAAAATTATGAATATCTCGGGGCTAGAATACCCAGGGATTGTAGTGACAAATTAGAAATAAAAAAAATAACACAAAGAGAAAGAAGAATAAGTAGACTAAATAATATTTAGTGGCATAAAGACAAAAGCCGAGGAAGGAAAATAAACATCTATAAGACAATAGTCAAAAGCATCGACTTATACTGTACAAAAAACGTAGCCTCTAGATCCTGCAGTATTTCTAAACTAGATAAAATTATAAATAAATAAATTTAAAAAATATCAAAGTGCAGCAAACCATTATAGAATAAATGGAAAAGAAACAGTTAATCTGTTATGTTACAAAGACAGACTACCTAAGATTGCATGGAATTTGATCACCTACCTCCAAAAAAGCAAGAAAAGATTAAAACAAACAAATTGGAATAGTGATGTTTAAAAATCTGTGAGTAAATGTAATTTAGAGGAAAATTTGTGTCTGGAAAGGAAAAGATAGAAGAAATCTACAAGACAGACAGTGATGATGGACATTATGACACCGTTTGTATATAACCTTGTATATAATTTGGTTAATTCAAGAAGAAAATAAGCAAAGATACTCTTACTTTAACAAAAAGTGACAATTAGCAATAATAAAACGCAAAAATGTGTATTGATCTCTAACCTTTTTGGCTTCTTAGACTGACTTTTATTGCTGATATTTTCTATCACTTAAATATTTTGATCAGTAGATTGCAAGATTACAATTAACGAATTTATAAAAAACTTTATTTATTTGTCAACTTCAGTTACAAGAAATAAGATTGCTTTATTCATGACCGAATGTCAATTGATAAGAAGACACCGCATCGTTATCTATGTTACTTCGTTTAAATCTAGTTTTTTATTTTCTTTCTTGTTTGTGATACACAAAGTGAATTTATGACTTATATGTTCAATAGTTAAAATCAGGCATCATTTTTATTTGGCATATTATTATTTACGTTGGGAAAGGCTTACATAAATGATTTAACAAAGCGTTTTATTTTAGTTTAGAAATTCTCTCACAATCCTCCTTCCTCACCAGTTGTTTAGCGAGCCACACATTGAGAATAATTTTTATAAATACTCCAACTAAAACAGCGAAGTTGAATTTCAAATAAAGGATATCTCCCCTCTAGGCTTGATAACAGTTTGAAATTTAACAACTACTTGATAAATGGTGACTTAAAACTTATAGAAAAATGATAAAAGTTAGAAAATTTAAAATAACAGAATCATTATGACAGGCTAAAGTTAAAATACCTATTGAGCGTTTCTTGCATGTTAAACTTTTTAAACCCACCAAGAGCGGCAGATAACTAGGTACTTGGTACCTGATACCTACATAAACATTATAAAAGTTAAAAGATTAAAAATAGCATATCTCTTACGGTAGACTTGATAAAACAGATAGGAAGATAATTAACTAATATTTTAAAAGGCTATTTAAGATCTACTAGATATAAAATAAGGATGCCAATACAATGGTTAACATTGAACATAACAGGCTGTTAGTTATTTAACTACTGGAGTTTATATAAATGTGCAATTCGCCACTTTGCTGCTAATGATTCGTAAATTGTCAGGTGTGAACATTAACGGCTTCCTATTGTTGTTTATTCCATGGGCTTAATTTTTACGTAATTTATTGTTTTTATAAATGGCTTTTAATTAAGTTTAATTTAGTTCCATGACCAAGGGCAGTTTGGTTGGTTTTAGTTCTATAAAAATAATGATCTTGCCGTTATTTTTTCGCCAAGATTTAGTGATATTTAGCGCTTCCAGCAGGAATAAGTAGCATTCTACGAAGGCATTTTTATTCATAGCAGTGTGTCTTCTTTATTTTGTTCATGGAAAACAAAACATAAAACGAATAAGGTTCAGTATATTAACTCTAGCACTCATAAAAGCGTATAGAAGATTTTAAAGTTTAATAGAACCGATTTGATATCTGAAAATGTCCAAATTTTAGAGCCAAGGCTTCCCGATCAAATAAAAAGCACTGGCAGTGTCCGAGAGTAACTTTACAGATGTCCTGCCAGCCAATAATATCTTTTTGGTTTGATGTATGACGGCATGACCCTACTACTTCTTGAACTTTCACTCTATTGACAAGAAGGATTTTCCGCTGATTGCATCAGTAGGGTGACTACCACAGCTGTCTAACTCTAAAAGTTCTGAAAAAATTGAATGTTTTAAAATTTAGGAACAGTATCCTACAGAATCGTCGAGGTAAACCCGAAAAATGAATAAACAATAAAAATAATAGTAAAATATAACAAAAACAACATTTATTTATATGTAAATGTTATTGAGAATTCTATTATTTATTATAGCCCTAAATCTGCTGCAGGCCAACTTTTTCTTTGTTCGTATGTATCATTACCTGCATGATGGAGACATTTAAACTGTCTTTTGTGTTATAATGTCTCTCATTGACCTTAGCCTTAACTATACTCTACACGTAGTAGTTAAAGGAATTACAGTCTGGTTTGGAGGTGATCACAATTTGGAAGACCAGTGATAATACAAACTGTTATATACTCATGGCTGGCATTTTTTTGTCTTATAAGCCTCTAGAAAAGTTTTAATGGAACATTCACTCCCACCGAGCACCCATCTCAGGCGTTTAGCAACTGTCTCCAACACGTTAATATAGCTAGTGGCAGTTACTTTCAGGTCTTCCTCAAAGAAGTGCTGTTTACAAGCACCAGCATCATCACAGAGGAGGAAAATTTGGTATACTTGAGGGTAGGCTATTTAGAGACATCTTGGCAAATCAAATGGTAATTTGGCCGACTTTTTAACTACGTCGTAAACTTCGGTCTTTTTGTAGCCAAACAATGCAAGAATTCCTGATGATTTTTCGACGTAAAGGGGTTTGAGTATAGTACCTCCGCGCTCATAGTCGCGTTTCATTTTGTCAATAATCGAAACATATGATTATGTGAAGCTAACTTGTGTTATCTAGTAGGTGATTACCCATGCGCATAACACGGCCTCAAGGGCTTATTGTGCCCACTAACATGCACTTATTCTAGGACATTCACACACACCCATGGGTTGAGCGAGACTCGAACTCGCGCGCGCCGACTAAAGGACAGAGCCAACTAGTTGAACCATATGAGCCACCGCGCCTCTACGACCCTGTATTACTATAATCAATTTACAAATTATTTTTCTTAAAATTTCACCTACGATTTTTACCTTCACAGACTGATTTTCTAACACAATCCATTTCTCTATCTTTAAAAAGTTAGAAGACCAATAAAAAAAACCTGTTACATAAATAATCTTAAGAAGCACTTAACAAGCAATGAACATTATTTTCATCTTTTATTTTCTTATTTGAGCCTTTTTTGGTCAAAGATACTTGGTAGTCTGTCTTGTACTAAAAACTCCACGTTTTATAACCATTATAAAATAAGGCTTACATCTCACACTATCTTAAACCTCAAGAGAAATTGACTGTTTGTTGGTCAAAACCATGGGGGCCAATTTAGCAAAAACTTTTTGCATCCGCAATTTCGTTGAGGCAACTTCATGCACATTGGATTTTGGAAGTCCCGCCTTATCGGCATTCAATCTAACATTCAAAGATTAGAATTTGAAGCCGCTTTTATCTTAGCCACATTGTCTCAAATTGGAGACATTAATGTGCGCCCTGCGCGTTGCTCATTATCAACGTCTTTACTTCTTTTTCTGAACGCTTTTGTGCCACCAAAACACTTACGCTTTTCATAAAGCATTCTTTCTGGGCGTTTTCTAAATGTTGTGAATTTTCCCAGTTAACGCAAATGTTTATCCCCTATCGCTGATCAACACTGTATTATATTTTGACTCGTGACGCTATGCTCAAAAACTATACACTTCACAAAGTTCATAAACATATAAGCTAGGTGGAACCTAATAACCCCCACCAACCGTCAGACCTAAATGTTACGCTGCTCCCTCCAAACTGATTAGTTTGAACTAAGAGAATCAGTCCGGTTACTTTTTGCGCGTACCTTATGAAAACTACTAACTCAACTAAAAGAAATTATTAGTAGCTTGAAAGACATATGAAGACAACTGTGTTAACTAGCCCATCGAATTTTTAAACTTCTCTAATTCTAGAGGAATGTTTTTCTCTCTCAAAAACTTAATATGAAGATTCATATTTTACTCTTGAGAACTTCCAATTACTTTAAACATTATAATGGAACTGGGCTCCTAGTGTAAGCATAGCAAACTAATGTTACGAAAGCAGTAAAAGATTAAAGAGTCTTTATATACAAAATCTTTCTCATTCTTAAATATTACTTTTCAAATTTAAGCATTCGCAGTTTTATTTTGAAATCTGCGATAAATAAAGATTTGGGTTTGTCACCTTACTTTTCCCACGGTCAATTTAATGTAAGGTTTTTAAAATTCAATTCACCAAATAATTTATTATTGTAACCTCAACAAACAAACAGATATGTTGTTTACAAAAAGTTGTTTAAAGGTAAGTGACTAGACCTAAAATCATCATTAATGAGGAGAATCTCAAGTATTATAGTCTCAATTACAATAGTAAATCTCATATTCGCTATGAAAACACGATCTGAAACCGTTGCGTAAGATGAGTAAGATCTTATCCTTCTATCGACAGCAGTTTCGAAAATCACCATTTTGTAACTATTCTGTATAGATATACAGATTCTTCCTTAAAAAACCCTTGCTAATCACAAATTATCTTGCCTTTGCGTTGTTCGTTTTGTACAATAAGTTAAATAAAATTAAAAATCTCCTCCTACTCCAACTGAAAATCTGAGAGCGAATGTACAGCGGCAAATAATTTATTATTCGAAATTTTTAAACCTCCTCTGTGAAACCTAAAATTATAACTCAAGTTTAAAATTAATTTTCTTTTAGAACTAGATAATATCGACCTTCACAAAGGTAATTAGACTCTTCAAAAAAAATATCTACCAAAATTTCTACAAAATAAAGTAAACTGATGAGAATACTTGACTTGTAAAGAAATAGCCGAGTCAAAACATTTTTGCAACTAAGGTGGATAGAGTAATCTGAGGGTGCTTTTGTTGGTCCCAAGCCCAGACAAATGAGGGACTTCTTGAATCAGCCCAGCACCCTCTTTAAGGACTAAAATACACAAACCCGCTCGCAGAGATAAAGATATGCTTCGTATGAATAAAACAGATTTACCAGTGACGACCTCAGCGAGAAATAGGACAACGAATTCGTATAAATCAAAAAATATTCTCAAAAGTAGCACCTAAAACATCAAATCTTTAAACACAATAGAATGAGATGCCAATAATAAAAAATGCCTACCTACAACCCTTAAAAAGCTACACCGCTTTCCATTTGCTTCACGATAGATAAAACATTCAGTTTATATTTGATTCGCTCAGGTATTAAATGTTTTCTACTAAAAAAACATATTAATTGTTTGTCATTTTAATTTTTTTTAAATTTTATTAAAAAACTCGCAAAACTTTTTTACCTTCTTTGTACGTAAGGCCATGAATGATTAAAACGGGGTAATCCCAATTGATCCCTGAATTCCCTTCTGAAATATTCAGTGGCTCTCCTGCTATAAATAGCTTCCAAAACGGCATCAATTCGTTTCCAAAGTGCGTCTTTATATATTATCAATAAATAAAGCGAAATACATTTTTGTAGCTCGCAATTTTTGTTTTATGCATTGCTAAAAAGCAACTGATTTTTTATGAAATATGCGACTTGATTTTGTTATAAATTTGTTTCTGATTTATATGTTGAAGCATTTCTGTGGCGCTAATCAGAGAAAAAATGTCTTCTAAGCACATATCGGACTTCAAAAAGCACAAAAACCAAACAGAACTGCTTTGCGAATGCTTTTTATTTGTTTACCGTAGCAAAATCGTTACATTTCAGCAACATGGCAAACATCTGCAGGCAGTTCGCGCGCCCGGAACATACAAAAGTTTGTGTTGGTATGTGTGTCCTGGGAAATTATGCCTCCAATTAGGGCCCTTCTGTAACATTCGTAATCCTTAAAGTTACTATATGCAAAATATTTAGTAACTAATTTAAGAATTAGCTACATATTTTCTTGTATAACTAAAACGCAGCACACACAATTGTAATATATATTACTAAGTTTAAATAACAAATCAAATTTTCAAAAATATTATAAGAACTGACTGAAAAATACATTATATATACCTTAAGAAACAAAAATATTTGTCTATTCTCTAAAACTGTAATTCTTAATTTCCTTTTGTTTTTCACGGGAACTACATTTGAATAACGTGATCATATTCTTATTACTGTTAAAGTTTCATCAACCAAACTTTTCTTAACTGCTTAATACACTTGCCAGGCCGACAGGCATCATCGTCAGTGGTTTTATTTTCTCAAATATTATTTTTTGCTGCTATTCTACTTTTACATAACCAGGGTCTTAAAGGTTTGTTTTACTTTAGAGCAGGTCTGTATTTGTTTACGGACGAGGGAGGCCGTTACAGACATGTTTAAACTTCATATAAACTTCATGTATAAAAGGCTCTGTCAGACTTGTAAACGTATTCGTAAGACATGGTCGTTACAGCAAATTTGCACATTGTAATATATAAAGAATAGTCCAAAATGCAAGCCGAATTTAAACTCTACGAATTTTTTTGTATTACAGTCAGTTATTCTGATACTCTGACATATGTCACCCATGATTCTTCCAATTGGTGAACATTAAACACTATATGAAAGAACAGAGTGTTATTAAAGTTAAAACGGATCGTAAATTTGGTGAAAATGACTCGGACACGATACGAAAGCTCCGAGGACTTTTTAGTTAAAATAGTGACTAAATATTTATTAAAAAAATTGACAAAATTAGATAGGTAAACATGCAGAACATCATGAGCGTCAACTTGGCGTAAGGTCTTGTAAGAACATTGCCATATTTAGTTAAAATGTCGCTACAAAATCTAAAAATGTTTATTCTGCATTGTTCACAACAGTTTGACATTTTAAAAAGCTTTTGTTAGCAATATTCACTAAATATTTGCACTTTCGTGCACACAAAAAATAACTAACACAAAACCTTAAGCTTAGTGACATTTGTCACCGTCAACAATTTGTTAATTAATTCTTAGAGCACCATAAAATGGATTCTTAGTTTAATAAAAAAGTCATCTTTATTAATGGAGAACATGCTTAACTTAAACAAACAAAATTGTTATATTTGGAGTTCAGGAAATCCTCGCGTAACTCGTGAAAAGCAATTACACGTCCAAGTAAGTACTGTTTTGTATAGATTTTAGACAAGTGGTGTGATAAGCCTATATTTTTCAATGCTGTGACTATGGCTGGTAATCATCACCTTTACCTAATAAACCAAGTTTTGGACACCGACTGGGCAACAAAGATCTGGAACAAATGTGTTTTCAGCAGAGCAGCATCACCTGCCATACAGTTCGAGCAACAGTGGATTTACTATGGCAATGGCTGATTGCATAATTCTACAAAACGTCAACGTTTACTGGCTAACAAAATCTCGTGATATAACATCGTGTAACCCCTTTTTGTGGAGTTACTTACTTCAAAGTCTGCGCTAACAATCCACAAACAATTGACGACTTTAGAAACGAAAGTCGACATACATATTATCTATGAAGCTAGTCTAAATTTTGTGAAAAGGTATAAAGCTTTTCAGTTCTTTATATATTTTCAGGCAATTTCAATGATTAACGTTAAATTTGAAAATGATGCGTAAAGAAAGTGAATACAAATAATTCGGGAATTATTGCTGAGGTCATCAAAAGTACTATGCAACATTTTATTAACAAAGAAATATTATGAACAAAAGTTTGTACATGCAATCGGTTATAAAATACTGCATGAACATGAAAGCTCTAAAAAATATTGACGAAAACGGACATATTTGGAAGCCATGTCTCTGTTAGCAAATGCCTAAACAAAAGGTTAATATTTTTATTATTCAAATATTGTAATTACAACAAAATTTTGTACTGCCCAGATTTGGCAAAAATTGTTGAGTTCTTAAATAAAGAACAAGTTGAGGTGTCTGCAAGACGAAAACCCATTCAATGTTTCGCGTACAAAAGGCATTTAAAAAAATTGGGCGTTGTGCAAATAATGTGTTTAACACTAGCTATAAAGCTTAAAATATCTTGAACTTACTAGAAAAAAATAGCAAAAGAAGTTGCAGTGAATTGTAGAAGGCAGCAATAGGCAATACTCGTAAAACTCACTTTAAATCTGATAAATTAGCAGTAATATTTTACATCTTGAATAATAAATAAACATGTTGGTTATCAAGATAAACGAAAAGTTATTTAGAACAAGTCTAGTAAGTCCTCTAAGCACGGGGCCGACGTAATAGCACCTCATCATCCATTAAAACTTTTAAAATGTTCTTTGTACCAAAACCAAGCCTCGCAATACGGACGAAACTACCTTACAACGAAAATTGGTTATAGAAAGGACGACGAGAATAAGAACGTGGAATGTGAATAGTATGACAAACAAAACTCCGGATATTTTACAAAAGCTTAGTTAAAGAAATTAAAAATAAGGGATACGGGAGTGAATATATTAGCTAACTGTTTATTGCTATGGTCTGGTGCTGCAAAATATAAACATGCTAGTGCTGATGTTTACATTTTTATAACAAAAACCTGCCAAATATATCTAAAAGATTATACACTTATGCCTTCGAGCAGCAGTAGTTGGAACCAACTAATAACTCCGACCGACTAAAAAAAAGTTTTATTAAAAACTATCAACAAGACTAGAATCAGTTAAGCCAAAACAACAACTTTTATTGGCAGACAACTTATTAAAACATCGATTTTAGATTATGTTGTTACCAGGAAATCAACTAAGTTCAAAGTGATTGTAGTCATGAAAGGAGCCACTATGTTGTTCTAATAAGAATAGTGTGCACATACCGACAGGAAAGAATACACAAAAACACAAATTTTCAATTAGAAAACCATCAAAACAAATTGGAACTAAAAAAATACAGACTCAGACTTCTACAAGGTGATAACATAAGATATCTTTATCAGCGAAAATTTGAAATATCTTTAAATGATCTGGAACCAAATGACAACATTGACGTACATTACATAAATATAAAAAATTTAATCCAGATGGCAGCGAAAGAAGCTCTAGGAAAAGAAACAATTAAAAAAAGGAAAATGATAAGCAGTCTGGCTAACTAAAGGAATTAATTCACTAATAAAAAAAATACAGCACGCTATAAATGGTTAACTAATAAAGAGTTAATAACAGAGAAGAGTATAAGACAAAAAATATAATAGTAAAAAATGCAATAAGATTAGAGAAAAATTGGTCCTGGAAATTAAGGTGCATAGAAGTTGGAAACAAAATAGTTGAAACTCATAGTACTGAAGCAGGAGTAAAAAACAACTTAAGTGAATAAGTCGATAAGGCACATTACAAATTACTATTAACTGAGAACGGAAATGAGTTTATACAAAAAGAACTAGTAACAGTGGTTAAAGAGAACCACGGAACAACCGATGTTATGATATTAATAGGAGACGTTAAAAAAACACTTAGCAGTATGAAAAATGGAAGATCTCCTGGGCACGAAAATATACCAGAAAAATTGCTCAGATGCGGTGGTCTCGCTCTTGTGAATCGGTTAACGAAACTCATTGATAATATTTGCAAGAACAGCAACGTGGTGTCAATTTTTAAGAAAGGTGACAGAAATAACCCTAATTGTTTTAGGGGACTATCCAATGAGTAGACTATTTGGCAAAATTTGACAAGCCAAGATAAAAACCGACATTGAATAAACGAATTGGAGAAGATCAGAGCGAATTTACTTCTGAGAGATCCTGCGTTGATAATTTATTTACTACACAACAGATGCTTGAAAAGTGTATATCAGTTAACCAGAAAGTACATTTGGCATTCATAGACTTTCCTATGACTATGTTCCTCAAAAAAATTATGAAAAGCATCGGATGCAATTTAAGTTAGTAAATACCTAATAAATATGTAGTTAAAGTCATTAAAGCAGAGAACACACTTTGAAAACCATTTATCCCTACAAAATGATTGACATAGGGATATATCGTCCCTTTTATTTAATTTTGACATTGAAGTTGCTCTTACAGAATGGAAGAGAAGTTGTAAGGAAATGGGTCTCCTGATTAACGACGAACATCTGCTTACCTTAAGTTTCGCAGACGACCAGATTTTCATGGTGCAGAATACTTTGACTTTAAAATTTTACTTAAAAGACTATATATTAAATATAGCAAATGGGGATTGCAAATTAGCTTAACAAAAATCGAGTGCCTTGTCAGCTCTGAAGATAACTTCAAAGTCCTGATTAATGACAATGCCCAATTAAAACAAGTGCAAAGTTCTAAATATCTTAACACTACTATTAATCGTAACGAAACGAATACGATAGTTGATAGGATAAACGGAAAGTTTCTAGAATGATTTGGCCACCTAATGAAAATGTCTGAAGACCGATGACTGAAGCGTGTTTCAGTGAAGGAAAAGTGGCATGCCAAAACGATCGTGAAAAAAAGGAATTCGACAAGCGATATGGAATCAATGCCACGGAACAAACAAAAATTTATGAAACCACTCAACATGCCAAACAAATTGATAGTAACAACCAAAAACTTACACCAACAAAAAATACAGTCTATATTAGAATGAAAAATAGGATCAAAAAGTGTTTTAGACATCCAAAAAATGCTATAGAGTTGCTTAACATTTCTTAAAAAATTTTCAAAATAAAATTGACACTCTGGAAGCAAAACGTGAAGACTATATGATGAAGATTATGTAACAAGTCATAAATCGTATCAATCTTACATTAAGATATCAAATTTAGATTTAGCCATATTCTCATTTTTCCCACTTATTTGATTTAATATGAATACTTCAACTTATTTCTACATCAGTAGTTCGATGGAGCACTTTTCTATGTTGTGCTTGTTACCGACGGAGCTCTACTATCAAAAAAAGTTTGTTTTGGGGTTAAGCACGTATATCATAAATTATGCCATGGTATGACACATATTGCCTTTGATAAATATATTCTAACATAATTCTATTTGTGTGTTAATATATTTAATTTGCGTATTTATTATACACAATGCTAAAAAGAGTTTTCTTTCTCTTTTTTATTAACAGTTAACCAGCTCTACACTTTACAGTGTCGTACATTATTGGATTGTAATTACATATATGTTTCGTTTAAGTGAATTGAGTTGGAGGTGCATGAACTCTCAAAGCTAGGTGAGCACGTATACCAGGCTTGCGCATTCAAACATTACGGTGCACACATTTCGACACTTAGTCACTATCGTCGTCTTTCGAGTCTGATAATTTTCTTTTTAGTCCAGTATAAATGTTTGACCTAGTTTTTGAAGGTCGGCATTGTTATTCAAGTTACGTAAGTCATCAAAGGATTTGTTTGTGAGTCACCTGATAAACTGTTGTACTTTGTCGAATACACCAGGGAGCATTAATAAAAAAACCTTATTCTTAAAAACTTAAAGCTTTCTGATGTTTATTTTTAAAGTTGTACTCCATACTGGACAAGCGTAGGTGACAATAGGATTGCTTTATATAGTAGGACTATATATTCTTTGATGACTCTATTTATCATTAAATGATTGCTAATCCAATTTAAAAGACCAAAAATATTATCATGTCTCTTTTATTATAAAGCAGCATTTTGTAACTGAAATTGTAAAAAAACTAACGTAAGATAATGTTAGTAAATACTGAACTGAATTAAAAAAAATAGTTCATAAGTATGAAAAACTACGATTATTTCCATATTGTTCAAAACATTTATAGTGAACAAATTTTGGCCTTAGGCCTGAAATAACAACACTCTCAACTTTATTGACCCAACAACTTTCTTAATGTTGTAAAAGACAAAAGTTCCATATGGTTTTTGGTAATACATTTAACATTTAACCCAAACGAAGTTGAGCCTAATAATTTCCCCGAAATTTACAGTTGCACTATAAGCGTATAAGCATATTATACCTTTGTATTACCAAGACAATGGAAATTGTCTTCTAAAGTATTGAAATTCAAGAAGCCATTACTTTCATTTATGTAGGAAAAGAGACAAATAATACTACTACTGAGCAAGTTATTAATGGATAATAAGAGCAATAATCACAATAAGATTGACAATAGATTTGAGTAATCATCTTACTTTGTTTTTCTTTCGTTTATTTTTAATAATTATTTTTTAATAATATTTTTTGTTGCGCATGTTTACTATTACTTATTCTCTGTTTAAATTTGACTTATAATGACTTTAGACATTTTTAAATTTAGGTGGTTGGCAAAATTAATATTTTGTGTATCCTTTTATTTCTAAAACTTAAGACCAAATAAATTAGTTGCATATTTTTAGGCTTATTAGAGTTTATCTTTGAGTACTTTGAAAAAATCCATACATTTTAAAGACAAAAATATTTTATAAAACTGGATAGAATCTAAAGTTTGTAAAACTTTATAGGAAATATATTAGTTTTAACTTATTTTTCCTTTAATATTTCTTTTGTTTGTGTTATTTGAAATAGCATATAACGAAAATTTAAAAAAATAAATAAGACTTCTATAGAAACCTATTAGTAAAGCTAATTTAGTAGAATTCATCATGTAAGGACACATAAACGAAAAGGTATGAAAAAACCCAATACATAATTACACAAAAATATCTTAACGTTTAATTACTTATAAGCCTGGAATAAATTGACACCATTAACTTTTGAACAGTCTGATCCCATAATTGCATTTTTAAGTAATCTACAGTACCAATCATGAAATATATCAGCTTCAACTCTTCAACCGATGTTTAAAAAAAAAACTCAACTGGAAGAAAATATTATTAGTGCAACAAAAAATTATCAAAATACAGTAACAAAACAAACATTAAAAAAACACCGGAATAATTTTAAATCACCGGGAACCAATTAAAAGTGGAAAACAACAGTTAACATTTAGTAGCATAACCCTTGGGGACCTGGCACCTGTAACGAATGGAGTCCAGCAGAATATGGATAAAGAATAGGGAGAAGTTTTTCTATTCCTTCTCGAGTTGGACATACTTCTCATCTGTATTTTTGGAATTTCTGTCAAGCAGGCGACGCTCCAGCTCTGCCCAGACATCCCCTGATAAAATTCAGTTTGGGGGATTTGCTGGGTCAGTCGAAGAAGGTCACACTACGGCGAGCGAATCAGTCTTGGGCATGTTTTATAACGATGTTTGAGATCATTTTCCTGTTAGAAAATAAAGCATCTGCATCTGCAGCGTGTTCTTGAGGATGTCCTCATACAGATAGCGATCCATAATTCCAAGGATTTTTCAGAAGGGACTCGGGCCAAGGTCGGAAACGCAACCCCAGATTATGACACTTGCGGTCCCGCGCTTTATTGTGGGAATTTGGTTCTAGGGATCGAAGTGATTGTCTTGGGGACGACAAATCTACTGATAATCCCGTCGTTTTCAAACAATATGTATTTGTTTTCGTCACTTCAGAATACAGTTTTCCACTGTTTTCTTGTCTAGTTTTTGTGAGCCTGCGGTCATTTTACGCGCCTTTCTGTTCTTTTCCGAAATCATCGGCTTCTTGGCCAGACGACGTCCATGAAGTTCAGCTTTCTGCAAACGATATTTGAAATACAACAGTACGAACAGATGATTTTGAGTCCAGAAGGTCAATAATTGGCGAGAAATGTCAGCTGCTCTGAAAGATTATCGCGGACATGCGGATAACTTTCCTGTCGAAAATTCTCGAGATATTCTTGGATGACCGTCCTTGGACTTCTTCAGAAAAGTATATTAGATCCTCTAACGGTTCGAGAAATGTCAAAAGATGCTTTTGTAGAGATTTAACTGTAATACAAACTCACGGAGAATTCGATTTTGGGAATGGCCATTGCAATCGCTTTCTGTCACTACCATTATTATTTCAGTAAGAACAAGGCAGATGTCTTTGTGGAATATCTAACTAAAGTATTCACACCCTTCCCTTGTCAACTCCAAGACGAAGAGGCCAAAATTGTGGAATTCCTATAGTCACCGTACCAAATGAGTCTACCGATAAACCCCTTCTCCATTAACGAGATAAAAGAAGAAATAAAGAAGATTAACACAAAAAAATCTCCAGGGTACGACCTGATCACTGGGACAATCATCAAGGAACTACCTACTAAAGCTATATATGCCCTTACCTACTTGTATAACTCTATTCTCAGAATCAGATACTTTCCTAGTCAATGGAAAACAGCACAAATAATAATGATTTTGAAACCCGGTAAACCACCAACGGAAATTACGTCATACAGACCCATAAGTCTTCTCCCCCTTTTGGCAAAAATCCTTCAAAAGCTGATTCTGAACAGATTAATGCCAATTTTAGACAACCAAGAACTAATTCCTAAATATCAATTTGGTTTTCGCAAACAACATGGCACTGTGGAGCAGGTGCACAGAATAACTGACAAGATATACAGCGACCTGGAGGCAAAAAGGTATTGTTCTGCAGCGTTTCTAGACGTCGAACAAGAAAAACAATTACCCTACCAGATGATCGAACTCCTGAGATCCTACTTAACAAATAGGCACTTTTTAATAAAATATAAAAACGAAACTACAAACATCCACCCCATCTCCTCTGGCGTCCCTCAGGGCAGTGCTTTGGGTCCAATATTGTATCTTATCTACACAGTAGACCTACCTACATCTCGTCTAACGACATCTGCGACCTATGCAGACGATACGGTTATTCTAGCCTCTCATATCAACTCACAAGCTGCTTCAAGATACCTTCAGGCTCACCTTAACAAAATTCAATTGTGGGCTAGTAAATGACGAATCAAAGTGAATGAATCTAAGTCACAACACATCACATTCACTATGAGAAAAGATAACTGTTCTCCAGTAACTTTCAATGGTCATCAACTACCACATACAGAGACAGTTAAATATTTGGGGCTGCATTTAGATAGGAGACTGACCTGGAGAAATCATATATTCACCAAACGCAAGCAACTCGGACTTCAACTCCAAAAGTTATACTGGCTTATAGGCAGAAAATCCAAGTTATCATTAGAAAATAAACTATTAATTTACAAAATAGTTCTCAAACCTATTTGGACCTATGGGATCTCCTTGTGGGGTACTGCAGCTACCTCCAACTTAGCTATGCTTGATCGCTTCCAAAGCAAGGTACTCAGAATGATCGTTGACGCGCCATGGTACGTCCCCAATAAAGTGATTTTAAATAACCTACAAATTCCCACAGTGAAAAGTGAAATTAAAAAGCTCAGTGAGAGATATAAAGACAGACTGTTCGCTCATCCCAACCCTTCTGTGCAGCACCTTATGGAATATAACAACGAACCCAAAAGACTCAAGCGTTTTAAGCCATCTGATCTACCTACTAGATTCTAACTGTCATTGTATATTAATCTTTCACAAAATTGTACTCCTCATTCTCATGAATATTATATTAAAACATTGTAAGGGGAGTTTTCGCTGGAATTCTACCCCACATGTCTTATTGTACTCATTTACCTATATTTAGTCCTATATAATATTAATTGGCAGATTGTATAAATATTGGAGTTATAAAAAAAAACATTATTATTTAAAAAATACAAGAAAAAACGATGAAAATGACGCGAAACATGAGTGCTTAAAAAGTCAATAAAATGGTAATTTTCACTAATTGCAGTGATTTGCACTCCATTATCAGCAAGGGTTTGAAATGCTCAAAATTTTCATTCGCATAATTGCGGAACAGGTACCAAACATTGCCCGAAAATTTGAAAAAAAATTATCAGTACATAGAAAGTTATAGGGAAAATACTAAAAGTTGATAAATTTTTGACCAGTACTGCACACCATTTCCGTGATTTGGCAAAGAATAGAGACTGTAAGAGAACTTCTGCATAATCTTACTGCTCAGAGAATAGATTTTTAATTATTTCGTTTGCACTCAACACTACAAAAATAAAAATATAATAAAAACGGATAACATAATGCGACGCATATTTCTGCATATGCCACAAGTTATGTACAAATAATGCATTTTTTTAATAATTAGCTGTACTTTTTACAAGACAAATTTACATATAAAATAATAAAAAACATATAATAACAGAACACGTAATTACAAGTGCCATTTTTACCTTGAAAGAGATTAAAGCATAACATTCTAGGTATTCTAGAATAGGAAATAAAGATAAATTCCTAACAACAGTGAAACAACCGAAATATACTAGACAATTTGAAAATAAAATATTAGAATGTAAAAAACACATTTGCAAGTCCTACAAAACAAAACTGAATAAGAAATGGCATGGAACAAAGTTGTAAATAACGCCATTCAAAAATAATTGTAATCAAGACGAATGCACCACTCAAAACGTTTTAATCTTAAAGAAGTGAAACGAGCTGATATGTAAACTAATAAAAAGAAATAAATTACAAGCACAGCTAACTAAAATTTAAAAAAACATATAAATTTACAGTGCAATCGATTAACGTTTTATATTCTACAAGAAATAAATTTGACAAAAAAATTTAAAAAATAAATTAAAAGCACTGCAATTATTGAATAAAGATATCTAATACTATCTCTTCTTTAGTCAGCATCAGAAGGTAGAACTGAGGGACTATCGTCTATTACGTAACGGATTATTTTCAAGCTTCTCACAGCATAGGACGTAAACCCATCCACAATTGCGAGAAGACTTAAGACACAATTTGAGGATAATGCCCTTGAATTGTATACGTGGCGTAAACAATTTTTGTGAGGACGACCATCTGTTGAAAATAAAGGTCACAAACATAGTCTAAGAACCATCATATTCTTCTTTGTTTTACCAATACATACTGAATTGTTTGAATTACAGGGTGTAATAATGCATCTAATTTTTATCGCTGTCCTTTCTAATCCGCAATGAAAAGACGAAAACCCACTTCAGCATCCTTTTAAAAAACTGAAATTATCAATAATAATTTTTTTAAACACTGCCGTAGCTTATTTCAGCCCCGGAAGAAGTTAAACAACCGTTAGTCGACGGTCGTTCATGAATTGGCGGCTAACAATGTGAATATTTTCCTCTTGAGTGTTCTGGAGTTCTTGAGTGACATCGGTGGACTTAATTTCAACTGCTTCTCGCCTCTCCAAAAATTGATTGTACTATATGTACACTTGAGTTTTCCTAAGAGTATTGTCTCTAAAGTATGCCTTAAATCTTCTCGGAATTATGAACGGTTTTGCGATATTTATTATGAGAAGCTTGATAATAACCCGGACAACTCTTGCTTGGACATAGAAATACCTACTAAAAAATAATAGTGCGAGATGCCCTACGGAGGAATTCTTTTCAGGCATCGCTGCCCACTCTATTTATCTTACGGCTTGTAAAAACATATTCATATATAATTATTTCTTCCACGTACAGATTTAGCAACAAAAAGTCTACTGCAGCAACAAAAGATAGTAGTTATAAAACATAATGCTTTCTACAGAAAAACAGTTTCTGTTAATCAATCATTTATCTTACACTAACCCCGTACATTACACAATTTTAGTAAAAGCAATGTACATACTTCCACAAAAGATGATTCTGAAATAGACTCTGCTTTGCCATTTTACTATTAAATTCACCTGTTTACCAAAAGTAAAATTTGCATAACTAATAACGACAAAAAACTGGGGAGATTTGCATAAAAGTATTTTTATTACCTTGTATTATATTGCAAAGTAGTCTCCCTTGCAAACTAAAGTTTCTATTACGTATTTAAAAAGAACTTTAAGGGCCAGATATACACGTAACAGCTGTACCATCAAGTTTATCTTTGTATAATCTATCTGCACTCATAGTAATCCCCGATAGCAATTTTTTATCCATTTCCGGTAGAAGCGCTTTACTCTAGTAATAACAACGTTTTATCTTAACGTGCTCTGCATTAATGTATTTCAGAAGCATACATCTATTGCTAAACATTTTTAAAGTAAATAATTTCAAAATATGATTATTTGATGTAGTAAATATACAAATACAAAAAATTATTATATATTAAAACACAGTTTAAAGTAAATAATTAAAAAAAAATTTTTCTTTACAGTTTTTTAAGTTAGTATTTTATCTGAACACTCAGCACAAACTGCGTTTGCAGTTTTAATTAGTTTAAAATATTAATTTTTGATTTTTATAGTGTAGAACCCTGGTACTATTTCAATGTAGTTTAGATCAATAAAATGTGACTTTTACTCTGACTACTCAAACTATGCAGTTAACTTAAAAATAAGACTGAAGGTCATCTATTCATTTTACGTTTCACTAAATTTTTATCTCTTCCGATAAAAGCAAGTCTTTATTACAACCCAAAAATAACTATAGAATGCAACGACGAAGGCAAAAGCCTGACATACACAAATCAAGGTGTAAGACAAGATTGTGGCCTATCGCCTATTCTGTTTAATATTTATATTGACAACATGATAAAAACATGGAAACAGAAAGCACCAAAAGGAATCCAAATAAATACAAATACATATATCAACAATACTGTTCGCAGATGACTAGGCACATCAAAACAACTGCCAAATATCAACAACTAAAACAAAAATAATGGTTTTCCAAGGAAAACAACCCACAAGAACTAAAATTATCATTAACAACACCAATCTAGAACAAATACAAAATTTTAGACATCTAAGTTGCGATGTCTCACAACTATGACCAAGACATCGACAAACAAATAGCCACATTTCAGAGAATGTGCGGTACTATAAGAAAAGCACTAAGAAATAAAACAAGACAGAAGACAGATAAAATTTTACAAAGTAATTGCGGTCCCCACCATTACTATATGGCACTGAAACATGAACAATAACAACAAGATACCGTAGGAAACTCCAGTCTTCAGAGATGAGGTTTCTAAGAACAGTCAAAAAAATACAGCTGTTAGACAGATTTACTAATGAACACATCGGAAACGAGCTACAAGTACAACCAAAACGAAACCAAATAATCAATTACAAGACAAGATAGAAACAACATGTAAACAGAATGAGTCTAAAAAGACTCCCAAAATTAGCAATGCAGTACAACCCAAGGGAAACCCGATATTTAGAAAGACTTCGGAAACGATGAATCATTGAACCGGAACAGGCCGCAAGGCCTAATCCTTGAAGTAGACGACGACGATGACCAAATATGCGTGTAGTATTTGATCAAGTGCGTATTGATTTCCAACTTATTTTTATTTTCTTCGATAGTGCAGTTGAAATCGTTTTTTGAAAACCAAACTAATTGTTTTCGATATTCCGTTGACTGTCAGATAAGAAATTTGGTAATATAAAGTTTTTGTCTTTCCGGGCCATTCCTACACAAGTTTATCTTCAAATAACAACTTGGATGCAAGTTTGTAGTTGGCGAAGAAGTTGTCGAACATAATATTTCTGTTGAATCTAAAAGAAATTACAAGATCTTCAACACTTTGCGTTTAATTTTTTAATCTTTAAGACATTCTTTTCCTGAGTATGGTAAGCCGCATAGTGAATAACTAGTTATACTAAAGCATATCAATAAAGTATTTATACCCTATTAACCTGGTTTCCTTGGTAATAGTCTTGGGAAAACACTCGACCTCTAAAACTAAGAAGTTGCTTATTGGTGGTAAGGTTGCTGCCAAAAAATTAATATTTCAACAAATTTGTCTTAACACATTCCCACAGGTTCTTAATTTGCATCAGTTTGTCTTTCCGTCTTTAGTAGTTTTGTCATGACATCGAAGAAATTGCAGTTGAGTAAATCTGTTTCGTGACATACACACTCGATACATAAAATTTCTATATTAAGAGCTACAAGCCTGCAGTGCTTGCATATTTTAGTTTTTGATGATTGATGCTCATGTATTTTTTAGCACTGAATCCGAAAATAATCTTCATTTTTTACCGTAATATCAGATTTTAGGAAAATCACAAATTTCAAAATTTTTTAGAGTCGAAAAATCGCGAAAATCTGATACTATAAAATAGACATAAAACGTTCCTTTTTATAATAAATAAATATAATATATTCACTTTTTCTTGTAGGAAAATATTTGATGAGTTAGATGAGGGTCGGAGGGACTTTATTGACCTCTTAAGTTTTCTGATGAAAATTGATATAAATTTTCATTTTATTATATTTTTTATTTATTTAGTTATTTTACTTTTTAATATGTACATTGGGGGTTTAGAACTCTCCCCTTTCCCCCCCTTCTCTCCAAATGCTCTTTAGGAAATCTGCAATTGTTTGGGTTGAAATGACGGAACGGTGAAAGAGTTGGCCCTCCATTGCTCATTGAAGACGTGGAGTCGACAGCTTGGCCGAAAATATGAGTGGCTGAGATTTGACAGGTTGTGACAAAACTTAACAAAACGTCATGCTTATTGACAATTATCTTAGTGCTGTTTTAACCATCAGCTGTTTTCGCACGCAACTCGGGTTTCTTTCTTCCTCCGCGATCAAACGCGTTTTTGTCCGTGGAAAATTTATTTTCATGTCATAAAGCAAACTTTCCGTTTTCTTAAATGGCTTTAGAGGCTGTAAGTAATCTGCAGATCCTTTTTGTTACATTTGTGGTGAGTTAATGATATAAAGAAAATAAACGAATACAAGGGTCATTCAATAATTAAAGAGACAAACTGACCTGGAGAAAAAACTGTTTATTTCTACAAAATAAGACTTTTCCTACTTTTCAACATAATCCCCATCAACATTTATGCACTTGTCCCAACGGGTTACTAGCTTTTTTATACCGGCTGCAAAGATCTCTTTGTCTTGATGTCGGAGCTAATTTCCCACAAATTTCTTAACATCCTCGTTATCCTGGAACCTCTTCCCACGTAATGCCTCCTTCAGTGTACCAAATAAATGGAAATCAGAGGAAGTACCTCCCAGCCAATTTTATCAATGGTTTTACGGGTTAATTGAGCAACGTGAGGACGTGCGCTATCTTGCTGGAGAATTACACCTCTTCTCTGAGATCCACGACGTTTCTTTCTAATGGCTGGCTTCACCTTCTTCAAAAGCATATCTGAGTAGTATTGGCTGTTAATTGTAAGCTGTTCCTCGAGATAATCGCAATATACCGCACCTTCAATGTCCCAAAATACCGTCAACATGACTTTCCCTGCTGATGCTTGAGTTTTCAATTTTTTCACACTGATTCTCGACCACTTTTGAACTGTTCTACCCACTTGTAAAAATTTCCACGGTTCATACAACTTTCACCATACACTTTAGTCATTCTAGAGTATACATTAACTGGTTTTTCACCTTCAGCAATCAAAAAACGAATCACAGAACGTTGTTCAACCAATGTGCAATTTTCAAGAAGACTCGACATCGTTTAACTTAATTTTAAGGTTATAAATCAACAATGTTGATCAATCAGCTGATTAGAACTCATCCCACTACTTTTTTTCGATAGGTGTTCAATTTGAAGAATAAATAAAGAATCGTCTATCGAAATATGCCATTTACGTTACGCCCAGTTCCAGACGTACCAGTGCCAATTCCACCAGAAAATTTACCTGAAATAAACGGTTTTATAAGTGAAGATCGAGGAATACAAATATGTAGATTGTTTCTGAACTAAACTATTTGATTCAAGACTTACATCTGACCCTAAAAATTTAGAATTGATTGGTTCTAGTCTTAAAGACGATAACCTGCTAGCACCTAGCAAGTACAGAAAAAGAATTTTTTCCATATTTTTCGGAAGAAGGTAAATTCATCTCTATACTGGTGTACGTGGACTTTTGACTCAATTTAACATTCCGTACGAAAGGACCGATTGAGACTGGTTATAAAGGATTAATAAAACAAGTTGTGTATGAGATATTATTTTTTTATTTGAAAAAGTATTCGATTACATTATGTATGGAATCTGATATCGGCCAAATGGCCGCCTCAGCATCACTGGGCGGCACATATCCGAGAGGTCTCGACATTATTGATGGCATTGGTTATGTTGACTTTTAAAGCATCAATAGTTTGCGGCTTATTCGCATAGACCCGTGATTTAACGTATCCCTACAATAAAAAGTCGAATGGCGTAAAATCACACGACTTCGGTGGCCAGTTGACGTGGCCGAATTTGTCGTGATCCATTGTTGCATGCGCTGTGTGGTACGTAGCCCTATGTCGTTGGAACTACATATCGTTGAGATTCATATCTTCTAATTTAGGCCAAAAAAATTGGTTATCTTCGACTAGTACCTCTCGCCGATGACAGTTATGTCGGTTCCAGCTTCATTTTGGAAGAAATACGGGCCAATGACCCCGCCGGACAAAAATCCACACCAAACAGTGACGTTTTGGATGCAACTGTAACTGATGGGTTTCCTATAGATTGTTTTCTCTCTAAATGCAACAATTTTGCTTGATGAGAGAGCCATACATCTAAAAATGGACCTCATCTCTGAAGATGATTTTGCGTCTGAAATCGGGGTCCACTTCCAATTGCTCCAGAGCCGAGGAAATGCTCAACGCTGCCTGTGGTTGTTTACCTTTAGTTACTGGGCTAATTAAATTTTCTATGGTGTAGGCTCAAGTCCCGGCGCAAAATTAGCTAATTTGAGATTGCCTCTGGTTATCCTGGACAGTTTTTTTGCAGCAATGCTTTCTGCAGACCACATTCGACGACTTACGAGTCTTGTTTGATTATTTAATTAACCAGTTGATTTGAATTTGTCTACCAAACGACAAATAGTCGACTCAATAGGACAATTGCATGCACGTAGCGCACGGAACTTAGCTCCAACTGAGCACTCAGTTTGATAATGTTTAATTATTTGCACGCATTGCTCAACACTGTAACTTTTTATAATGGTAGGTTGTACCAAAAGTTCTGTCGCCGAATCAAAATTCAAACATTTATGCACAAATTTATTAAAAACAACAACAACTATTCTTCAAAGTATAGCCCATCATTGTCCACCACCTTTTACCACCGTTCAGCAAGGTTCCGGATCTGTTCGAAGTACTATTCAGCCGGCTTAGAATCAAAGAACTCTTGGCATGCTTCCAGTAATGGCGCAACAAAAGTCGGATTTCAAGCAGTGTGATCTCGTAACCAGTATCAGACATCTTATTCTAACGCAAAAATAGCAAAAAATTGAAAAAGGCAGAAAAAATGAATTTAATTCGGCGACAGAGCTTTTGGGACAACCTAGTAATTTTTCCAACATTATTTACTATAACTTCTAAATTTAGCTTTACCAACATGACCGCTATTAACTGTCAAAGTTCGAGCGCCCCTATTGGAAAACCCTTTAGATGCGTCCAAAGGAAGTCTCATAGTTGTCCTTTTTTACAATGGAAATACGTATGCGTCAATTCCCGTTAGACATTCTATCCATTTACAAGAGTGTTAAGAAAATGTAAAATTTGTTCTCGATAAAATTAAATACGATAGCATATATCAATGCTTATAGGTCAGAAAGAGGGTACACAAAGTTTAGTTATTTTTTGTGTGAATGGAATAGCAGAAACAGAAAAAATTATGGGATAAAGAAAGATTAGCTAAAAAAATTCTCATTAAAATTTGAAACTAAAAATATGCCCTGAAAAGCTCTCATAGATCCGAATAACGTTCCTTCCAGCTCTGGATATCAAGTTAAGCTTTATGAAGCAATTTGGCAAAGCCTTACCAAAAGAAGGTAAATATTTTAAATACGTCTGTAATAAATTTCTAGCCTTATCAACCGCCAAACTAAAGGAGAGTGGCTCTACTGGTCTTAACGTTAAAAAACTTCTCAAAGACAGTAATTTTGAGAAACAAATGGAGGTTGCAGAAAAAAGCCTGGGGGGCCTTTAAAGACGTAGTAACCAATCTTCTGGGCAATAAGAAGGATTCGAACTTCGAATGAATCGGTGAGAACATGCTGCATAAGTACAAAAATGTAGGCTGTTCCATGTGCTTAAAGGTTAACTTTTTAAATTCACATTTGGACTACTACAATGACTATTGCTGAATGTTACACTGAGATGAACCCCATAGAAAAGCGCAAAGCAGTGCATGAGCCGCCCAAAGAAAAGTATTTTACATTCTTCGTCATTGAGGGTGGGTGAAGAGGAAGAGTGATTTTCAATAGCATGAAGTACTTTATAAAAGTTAATCAAATAAATAAAAATAAATTAAAACTAAAATAGAAATTTAGAGCTAATTTTGTGTCAATTTTTGTTAGAAATTAAGGAGTCTTTCCTCCTCTTCAAACCCCTTAACACTTTAACTACATAAATTCATATTATAAGCTAAAAAATAAATAAATTATAAGAAAAAAACGTTTTAAGTCTACTTTGAAATCTCATTACAATTTTTTGACTTTTTACAAATTTTCAAATTTGCGATTTACGAAAAATCCTGATGTGATGGAAAAAATAAAGGTTATTTTTGGATTTAGCGCTAAAAAATACATATGAATCAAATATCAAAAGTTAAAAAACATGACCCGACCCAAATATTGCAGACTTGTAAAATAATTGTTTGTTTATGTTTCCAGGAGTAATTAAAAGGTACAAGAAAATGGGTTTTTTTTCTTATTGGTGAGAGTCACTACAATACTAATAATTGTATCATCAGAATATAAACTAAATGCGTCGAATAGAGTACTAGTATGTGTTATTGAAAGTTTCATGTTGTTTAAAGCTGCCGAAATTGCAGATTTAAAAGTAACTAGGTATTAAAAGTTAGTATAAAATTAATATTTCTAATACGAATTTATTAAAAAAAATTGTACATGTATGTTGTTACATAGGTAAATAGAACTAATTCTTTAAATTTTAATGGTGACGTCAATTAGTTTTTTCACACATTCGGCACAGTTTTCTGAAGAAAGACGCTTAGTATATTGCTGAAAACTTCCTGTATGTGCGAAGCTTTGTTCTATACACTCATTCTTTGCGTGACCCCACAGACAAATAACACATAGAGTGAGATTCGGGCTTCTTGAGAACCATTTATTAAGTCGGCGTCCTCCTAGCCAACGTCCTCAAACATGCTGGTCTGATCACATTTGTACAATAACAGCAAAATGAGGTGGTGTTATCCTAGCTACCATGAGCCACACGTAACTTTAAAGCATCTGAATGTAGGTATGCATTACATAAGGGCTGATGAATCTTGTTAATATCATTGCGCGCCACACGGTTACTTTTGGTCGAGTAACGGAATTACGATGATTGACAAAACCGCCGACAAAGAATACGGCGACGTCACTTCAGAGAATATTATCATATTTGCATCGTGCCAATCCGACCTATGCGGTTATCGATGCCAAAATTAAAATATTCTTTCGATAATAGAACTTTTGACATCATGACTCCATTGATACTACAAATTCTATAACAAATTTTTAATTTTTAGTTACATTACTCTTTGTATTATGTGCACGAGTGTTTCCATTAGAAACGTCTTTAATAACAAGTTGTCCAGTGATTTGATGATTCCTACCCGAAATCATAATTTTGTCACTTATCTCTTGCTTATTGCTTTCTTTGTCGCTACTTTCTTAAAAATCTACGTCAGTACAAAATGTTTTGTCATCCGAATGTCAGTAATAAACTCATCCATATGATAATCACTTTAGTACAATACAGCGACCAACTTTTTTTCGGTTAGCCATGGACGCTAATTAGTCAACTTCTATAACTTCTGTACAAATTTTCGAAAATAAATAAGAATAATTCATTAAGCTTATACACTTATTGAAAGTAATTAACATTTAATTTGCTTCCCAGCTTTATATAAACTTCAATAGACAAAAAACAAATAAAATGAAGCACTAGATAAACGATCGATGTGTCCGCTAAGAAACTTATAGATGATCTTAATATTTTTGTACGGATTCTTTCAGTAACAGGTTTATAAAGATCCCCCTTTGTATTCAGTTGGAAACACTTTCAGAAAAGAAAAACCTAGAAATGTAAATGTATACATTTACAAGGGATTCGCCTTATATCTAGTTTGAAATAACGAATTTGGTGCGCCTCGAAGACACAATGATAAATTGTATTTATTTTTTTAGTAACGTAGGAAAATATGATAAAGCCTATTTTATGTTGAATACTTGTATTTAAAATACTAAAGAATATAATCTACCAACAGTTACTTTGCAGAATACCAACATTTTCATAATCAGATGTGTCTTCTATAAAGGTGTTTGGAAATGAGGTCATCATACTCGAATTTATAAATGTCCTACAATATCATTTTCGTTTTCAAAATTCTTAGTGCGACATCATTCATGGGTTCAATAAGACAGAAATTGTTGGTGTTAGATTATAAAAAAATATTACGTAAAACAATAATTGCAGTGATCATACTCTCAATAAGTATAACCCTGCTTGAACTATAGCAAACTTTAAGCAATAAAATGATGGTAAAGTTACAACCCAAGATATGTTATACAAGTAATAAATTTGGAATTCAAGTATATAAAACTATAAAATGTTATTAAATATTATGCCAATCACTTAATTATTATATTATACGAGGTGCATTCAAGTTATAACAACCCGATTTTTTTTCTCACAAACTAATCACACGAATACTGTGGAACTTGTGTCACTTCTCGACGTAATCTCCCTGCAGCCGTACACATTTTTCTCTACGTCAATTCCGTGATTCCATGGCAGCTGCGAACGGTTTTTTAGAAATTTTCTTCACTGGAAGATCCCTGATACAATAGCGGCACAACTAGTAAATTTGCGACGATGGATAGTGTCTTTCATTGTTGGAAACAGCCAAAAGTCGCTAAGAGCCAGATCAGGTGAGTAAAATTTGTCAGCATTCGTGGCACCCACCTGGGACACTTCTCGCATTTTCAGGTCTTCATGCAGGATTGTGTGCATAGATTTCACGGAAATACCAACTTTGGAAATGATGTGTTCCACACTCATTCGGCGATCCCCCAAAAAAAGTTTCTCCACTCGCTTGATCATGTCGTCAGACCGGCTGATGCAAGGAGATTGTCTTGGTTTGTTGTCACACTATGTTCTGCCTTCTTTGAACTGTCGCATCCACAAAAGCACATTAGACACATCCACAGCACCATCGCCATATGTCTCATTCAACTGGCGACGAATTTCAAATCGGTGGCATACCACGCAAATAGAAAAAACAAATGGTTACACGCTGTTTTTGTAATAAAAAAGTTGCCATTTTAAATATCAAAAACAGTCCTTACTCTTCAGAGGTGTTATAACTTAAATGCACCTCGTATATAACGTACAATTATTAAAGATACAATTTTATATCTTTTAAATATCTTGTTCTTAGAGGAAATTTGTTTTAGTTGTATGCGGATAGCAATAATTACAACAAAACGAAACTTCGTTTGACTTATACTATGAGGTTTAAAATTGTCACATTACTACCAGTGCCATATATATTTGAGTTGCAGCATCGATATATTAATGTTCATGTGTTTGTACATTGGATTTTTCTGACTATAAACTAAAAAAATAATGTTATTTGTTATCAATCAACAATATGTTATTAGAGTTACAATATTACAAAAGCATAAAAAAATTAAAATTACTTATATCTAAAATAATATTACGAGTAACAACTTAACAGCGTTTGTTTAGAATTTGTTAATTAAACTTATTTGTAACTGATTAAATTAAAAAATTAAAAAAATATTTTTTAATTTGTTATCACCTAATAAAAGCAACATATTATAATTATCGACTTTCGGAAACCAGATCTTTCTAAAACAGCCGTCGGCAACCTTAGCGGTAGAGGACGCATAGATATCTAAAGGGATCTAAACGTGCCGCGAAGGAAGATTTCAGTAATGTACTCGGCGTGTCGACATGGAGTTGCGAGGGTTCTAAAAGTAAAGGCATGTATGTTTAAGGGTACGAGGAATGATCGAAAGCATCAGTAGCAGGCAGTCATAGTAAAGTACGATTTGGTTGGTAATCGAAAGGTGCTAGAGGTGCTAAATATTAATGTGCACGCTAATTAGCCGCTAACTCACTGTATAAACAAAATAACGCATGTGTATTGCATAAGCAACTGAGTTTGTTACGTCTGGAATTTGCAAATTACAAGAAAAAATCATACTACATTAGGTTGCTACAGTCCCCCGATTGACAGAGGTCAAAACCCAGACACGTATTACAGTCACAAATCCGCATACGCTAATGCAGAACATAAAAAATAATTAGAATTATAAGAAAAAATTTAAAGAAAATCCAGAAACTTAATAGCGGAATTAGAAGTTGAGGAAACCGACTAACTTTTACTATATACTACAAATCTGCAAACATATGCAAACATAACACATTTATCTCATATAACATCGCCATTGAAAATATTTCGACACTTATTAACATGGCTAATAATAGTAAGCTACAGATCACTACCGTTTATAAACAACCTAGTAAGATTTTCACTGAATCAGATATTACTATATTATTACACAAGACTAAACCATCATTAATTATTGGTGATAAAATAAACCAATTAAAATAAATTAAATTATATCGCTGTGAAACATCTATTGGCAGTCTCGAAACCTGACGAATACACATATTATCATTATCGGTCAGATATCCAACATTGCCCTGACTAAGAATTTTAGTTTACCTATCCAACAAACAGCAGTTTCTAAACTCGATTCTGTCTACCTCCCTGTCCCAATAACCTTCAATTCTACTCTTTATAAAATTTCTTTACCACCACGACTAATCAAATGTCCCATACACCGGCAAAAATACCGAGAAAATTTCAATTCTCTTCTCGCTAATCCAAACAACAAAAACTAGGCACGACCTCGACGTTATCGTAAATATTCTAACTAAATACATTTAAAAAGCCATAAAATATTTAACAAAAGCAATAAGAACACAAACCAAACACAATTGCAATATTCCACCTACATATATAATAGACCTTATTAAACAAAAATAGAATACGAAGACAGTAGCAAACAACATGGCAACCTCATATTGAAAATATGATTAATAGCTTACCACTATAAAACATAAAATTGACAAATATCAAACATACAATTACATCAAACATCTTGAAAACCCAGAACCACATAGTGCAAGTTTATGCAAAGCAACCAAGACCTTGATACAACAAATTAACATTATCCCTACTCTAATAAGCAGTAACATTTCCTATTCATCTGACGAAGAAAAATGCAATTTTCCGAAACACTTTCAAACTGTATTTACTCCATTAAAATTAAATAATATCCTATTCACTCCATATATAATTAATGCTTATTAAACACATTTTTCTATTCCTGACGATTTTAACCAGCTAACATATCCAAAAGAAATTGAATCTTACAGCAAAACATTGCCAAATAAAAAATTAGGCTGTGATCTCATCCTTAACGTAGCTTTGAAATATCTAATAAAAAAGTGTTTACTTATTTGGTCACAATACTTCCAGATATTTCCCAAATTTACTCACGTAAACATGTTTTACAAATTAGGAAACTGCAAACACGACTGTAGTAGATACCGCCCTATAAGTCTCTTACCAACTTTGTCAAAACTACTAGAGAGAGTGGTGTGGCGGCCTTTTCGCCCTTGAACCGCTTTATATCGCGGCGGCATGCGAACCTTTGATATCTGCACGTTTTGCCATCGCACACAAAACGGCATATGGGCTTTTGCTCAGCCGACAAGTCTGCATACGCCGTCGGCGGCACCTTTTGATATGAAAGGTGCTGTCGAATGAAAATTTCCCGCAAAGACCTACCGCCAAGCCAGGCGCGAAGCCCGGCAACATTCACGCACCGCAGCTCGGCCAATTCGGTCGTGTCTCAACCCGCATACATTCACGCACCGCAGCTCGGCCAATTCGGTCGTGTCTTCACCCCGCAAGAAACTCTCGCATCGCAGCTCGGCCAACTTGGTCGTGTCTCAACCCGCAAGAAACGTTCGCACCCCGCAGCGCGGCCAATTCGGTCGCGTCTTATCAGCCCGCAGATACCAGATCCGCAGCGCAGAGGTGGCCACCTTGGAATCGCCGACGAAGCCGAAGCCGAAGCCGATTCAGGTGAGCGATTTGGCAATATTCGTTGGTTGATATCGGTAGCCGCCCTCATCCCCTTACGCGACGGCCGTTTAAGGGACGATTTGGGCCTTCTCGGTTGACGTTCCAAACGGGCCGTACTACGTTTCCACACCGCACCACGAGAGCGGCTATTTACACGCCTGCCTCTCCATTTTTTGGTCCTTCGAGCCGGATCGGTATCAACTACAATACTTGTAGAAACCGCTTGATAACTTGGCGTCGTCACAGACTTACGTAGGTTTTGGTAAGGTGACCGCCATAAATTACATACATATTTATTACGCTTTATTCAAGTAAAGTTCCCTTATAATGGATAAGCTTGAATTAAAATTAGTTCAGTTAACTGCCAAAAAAGAGGCGATTTTCGAACGATTTAATCGTTTATACAATACGTCAACGAATATTTCAAATTATGAATTACGCTCAAACGAATTATTTTTATCTCAAACTGAAGCTATTAGTGAATTATACAGCAGGTTTGAAACAATAATTGAAGAAATTAACAATTTGCAGTTTGAAATTGATCAGACTCCTCCAGACTACTCATGTTTAAATTCTATTGAAGATTTATATTCGAGTATTAAATATAAACGCAACCTTATATTGTCAAACAGCAAAACATTTACATTAGATCAAAAAAGAGGTATCGTAAAATTACCGCCAATTGAACTACCTTCTTTCGATGGCAAGACTGAGAGCTGGCCAATATTTTACGAAATATTTCGTAGCAATGTGCATTTAAATACAATTTGACTGACGCGCAGCGTGCAGTATTTGATTAGTAAATTAACTCATGACGCTTTAAAATTAACCGCAGGTATTATTCCTACAGGGATACTTATAATATTATATGGGATAGTCTTGTTAAAAAGTATCAAGATAAACGTAGTTTAGGCAGTCATTATCTAAATAACATTCTGGACATCAAAGGATGCGTCGGTAATGCTGTTAGTTTGAATACATATATAGAAAAATATTCCGCGTCCATCGCCGCATTAAAACAGTTAGACATTCCCGACCTATTAGATTTTGTCTTGTTACATTGTGGTTTAAGAAAACTTGATCCCCAAACGCTTCAACAATTCGAAAATAGTGTGAGCGGAATAGAATTACCCTCCTGTAAACAATTTATTTCATTTACGCAAGATTATGTCAAAGTACTCGAGCGCTCGCATGTTAATAATTCGCAGACCAAGCCGCGCGCAAATTCCAGTTTATCTTATCACAGCCTTGGCCGTGGCGCACAAGGTGCCTGCAAGTCGTTTGTGTCGAGTGAACAGATTTTTAATACGCGTTGCCCGCTATGCGACAGAGAACACCAGCTGTTTCGCTGCCTTGAATTTAAAAATATGAAATCACCGCAAGCGCGTTTCGAGTTAATTAAAGCGAAACGCGGCTGTATAAACTGTTTAAGTCTATCTCACTCGTTAACTAAATGTAAATCACGGAACGTTTGTAAAATTTGTAAAAAACAACACCATTCTTTACTGCATTTTTCAAACTTAAAGAATGATCGCCGAATAAAGCCGTCTGTGGCGGCTGGACCGCAAGCAGGTAACCGTGCGCCCATAATAGCTGAGTCAGCGCATTCAGCAACGCAACCTTACGCGTCTTCTGTATCGCTTAGTGCGGCGGCTTCGAGTTCGACTATATTGTTATCGACCGCACAGATCTATGCACATGGCAAAAACGGAAATACGCTCGTCGTCAGGTGTTTAATAGACAACGGGTCGCAAAATAATTTAATTACTATGGATTGTTGTAAACGCTTGAACATTCCCATAATTAAATTACGCAATTCATCTTTACAAGGTGTTGGTATGACCTCGCGACCTGTACACGGTTTTATTAATTTCGTAATAGAATCACGAATTAATCCTAACAACAAATATTACATTCGTGCTTTAGTAGTTGACTGTATTACAGACAAACTTCCGCAAATTTCATTACATTAAATGAAGATATGTCATATTTAAATAATTTACCGCTTGCCGATTTATCCTGGAATGTACCGGGAGAAATTGACGTTGTTCTTGGTGCTCAACTGTTTCCTTATATTTATTTGGGAGATAGGGTCGATTCTGGTAATCGCGCACCACCCGCTATATGAACCAGCTTTGGTTACGTACTTATGGGAGATATTGCATGTCATTATGATGCAACCTGCCTACATAGTACATCTTCGTTTACCGCGCTTGCTAACGTTGACATTGAGTCAAGTTTACGGAAGTTCTTTGAGTTAGAGGAAATTCCATCTCAACGTTTTATTAGTCCCGATGAATTAGATTGCGAAAATAACTTTAACTCTTCGACTTTATTTAAAGACGGCAGATATTTTGTTGATTTACCCTTTTCTCGAAACCCATCGGAGTTAGGTAATTCACGCGGCGTGGTTCACCGTCGTCTACTTGCGCTCGAGCGTAAATTCGATTGCGTGCCAACCCTACGCGAAAATTATAATAAAACTATCGCCGATTATATAACGCAGGGGTATTTGTCCCAGGTGCCTGATTCTGAATTGACAGAGGAGGGTTACTACATACCGCATCACGCCGTTGTCAGACCAGATAAGGACAGCATCCGTATCGTTTTAGACGGTAGTGCTAAAACGCACTCAGGGCTGTCACTTAATGACATTTTGCATGTCGGACCTAATTTGCAGGCCGACTTGTTCTCGTTGTTACTCGACTTTCGTACATTCCCAATAGCAATGACCGCTGATATAAAACAAATGTTTTTGCGCATCGGAGTAAACGAGCACCATCGTAAATACTTACGAATTTTATTTCGTTTCAGTAGGAACGAACCTATTCGCACTTACAATTTTGACCGCGTACCCTTCGGGCTAAAGCCTAGCCCTTACCTAGCTATGCGTACGTTACGCAACTTAGCGTGCGAGCATAGTGACCGCTTCCTGAGGCTTCTAAACTGGTAGAAACTCAGTTTTGGATGATTATGTCGATTCGGTTCCCGATGAACAGACTGCCATGCGATTGTCTCGCGAATTAATCGATTTATTTAAATTAGGCTCTTTCGACCTTGTCAAATGGGCCACTAATTCACCCGCTTTATTGGAGGTTCTTCCCGAGTCTCACCGCTCACCAGTAAATTTTTCTGGCATGGGTAACGATATTTACAATTTTAAAATCCTTGGTTTAACCTGGGATCCTGCTGACGATTACTTTTCTTTAACAACAATCGCTGTAGAAGATAAATGCACAAAGCGCACGATTCTATCGCTAGTTGCCCGCTTATTCGACGTACTTGGCGTTGTAGCTCCAGTTGTGCTGTACGCCAAAATTTTATTAAGGAACTATGGCTAGCTAAAATAGACTGGGATGAGGTTCCTCCGGAATCCATCATCAGTCGTTTTCAGCTTTTGCACGCGATTTTTCCGCACTCTTCTCTAAAATTCCGCGCCATATTGGCATTGTGGGAAAAGCTGTAGTGAACATCGTAGCCTTTTGTGACGCGAGCTTCAGTGGTTACGGTTGTTGTGTTTATTTACACATCACTGATCCTGAAGGTAATATCACCGTCCGGCTTTTATGTGCAAAGTCAAAGGTTTCTCCAGTTAAAATAACAACGCTAGCTCGATTAGAACTTGTCGCCGCTTTGCTGCTGTCCAAGCTTGTTCGCGTGGTCCGCGATAAACTTTCCGCTCATGTACCTATTACAGGTGTTTACGCCTTCTCGGATTCTACAATAGCGCTTTCGTGGATCCACTCATCGCCACATAGGTGGTCTATTTTTGTCAGCAATCGTATTGCTAAAATACACGATAATTTACCTGCCCCTTTCTTTAATCATGTGTCCGGGAAAGAGAATCCCAGCGATTGCCTTTCACGCGGCATGCTGCCTTCTGATTTAATTAAACACTCGCTGTGGTGGAATGGCCCTGCTTGGCTTCATCAGTCAAATAGCGAATGGCCTTTAAAATTCATTCCAACTGAGTGTGAAACTCTACCGGAGTTCAAATCGAGAGCGTTTGTTGTTAAAGCCGCGAATTTCGAACCACGTGTTTTTGGCTCTATAGTCACCCGTGTTTGTTCGTGGAATAAACTGTTGCGCATATTCATGTACATTCTCAAATTTGCGAGCAAAAAACGTAATGGTGATCAATCTGTTAAAGATATTCAAATCGCTGAAAATTTTGTTATTCGAATAGTTCAGAGTATTCACTTTTCTAAAGAATTAAATTCAGTAAAAACCGGGTCAGGTACATACAAACGTCCTGTCACCAAGCTATATCCTTTGCCAACCCAATAAACAATATTCTAGCTGACGCATGTATATATAGATAGTGTATTAATAGGGCATTTATATATAGTTTGTTACGATATAAATCTAACCGCAATTTAACGCACCTGAAATAACAGTTAATTTTAGGAATTTAATGACAATATTGTTTCAAACCGCTGTTAATAGCTCCTTGATAAAGTAGTAAATTTTTTGAAAGCTCAGGACCTTTCAAGGCGGGGAGTATGGTGTGGCGGCCTTTTCGCCCTTGAACCGCTTTATATCGCGGCGGCATGCGAGCCTTTGATATCTGCACGTTTTGCCATCGCACACAAAACGGCATATGGGCTTTTGCTCAGCCGACAAGTCTGCATACGCCGTCGGCGGCACCTTTTGATATGAAAGGTGCTGTCGAATGAAAATTTCCCGCAAAGACCTACCGCCAAGCCAGGCGCGAAGCCCGGCAACATTCACGCACCGCAGCTCGGCCAATTCGGTCGTGTCTTCACCCCGCAAGAAACTCTCGCATCGCAGCTCGGCCAACTTGGTCGTGTCTCAACCCGCAAGAAACGTTCGCACCCCGCAGCGCGGCCAATTCGGTCGCGTCTTATCAGCCCGCAGATACCAGATCCGCAGCGCAGAGGTGGCCACCTTGGAATCGCCGACGAAGCCGAAGCCGAAGCCGATTCAGGTGAGCGATTTGGCAATATTCGTTGGTTGATATCGGTAGCCGCCCCCATCCGCTTACGCGACGGCCGTTTAAGGGACGATTTGGGCCTTCTCGGTTGACGTTACAAACGGGCCGTACTACGTTTCCACACCGCACCACGAGAGCGGCTATTTACACGCCTGCCTCTCCAGAGAGTAATTTATAATTGATTGATTTCGTCGTTGGATAAACTTAAAATAATTCCATCGATCCAATTTAGATTTAGAAAAGAACACTTTATCACTCAATTAAAAGGAATGATTAAAATATTAAATCAAAGATATGACAAAAACAATTTTCTGTTGGGATCTTTTTAGGCCTAACCCCGGCATTTGGCAGTGTCGAAATTGGAAATTTTAAAAACACAAATTCCATGGTATTTAGTCGCTAATATTTTTAATATTATTAAAAGAATGAAGGATTTTCAGTTTGCATTAATTCTAATGCCTATGATATTTATGCTGGAGTTCCCCATGGTAGTGTTCTGGGACCTACTCTTCAATTTATTTATTCATGATATCCCAGTTCCCAATATGAATGAACTTGCATTATTTATTGACGACATAGCAATTATTACTCGCACAACAACCTTTTTATTGCAATTAAACTATTCCAATCAGCCATCAATATATTAAGTATTAATAAATAGCATATCTCATCAAATTCCTCAAAATGTGCCGCCAAAATATTCACTGTAAAATGATTAATAGTTCATTCAGCACTGCAAATATTTAGAGCTGACACCTTGAAATTCAAGAGTTGGAACGATTAAATATCTAAGAGTATATATGGATATGAGACTGACAAGGAGCCAGCACATAACTAATAAATTAAATTTGACTTACGCAATACTTAAACACGGCGTAAAGAATGTGCTATTTTACTGTACCAAATACTCATAGAGCAATCATAACATATGCTTGCTCTGTATGAATTATAATTTCAAAACACCCACGAGAAAAATTCAAATTTTTCAAAAAAAAGTTTACATGTAGCTATTAACTCTCAGTGGTTTGTTAGAAACGAGAAAATTCATAAATAATTTAGAATACATAATACCAAATAGTTAAAAAACTGACTAAATATTTTATTAAAAATTCAAAATGTAGCAACAATTAAATTGTCCAACAGCTGTGACAGAAGAACACCCATACTAGACTCAAACTCCAACTTTCGCAAGGTATGGTAGATTCAAATTAAACATTAAAAGTGGTTAAGGTAGAGAAACTTTATTTCTCCATATTAATATATAATGTTACTTAATGTACAATTTTCTCAATATCATATAATATAGTAAGATGTTCATCTAGTGCACTTAAAAAAATCTGTGTTCAAAGTAATGTATTAGCATATAATTTGACCACATTGTCAGTCAATATCCTTGTTTTACATTGATCCTCTTAAGCGATAGTTGATATCATTTTAATATAATAATAATTGTTCCCTGTAATAGGTCACGCAGACCTTTTGTGGTCATAACAGGATAGGTCTGCTACAATCTAGAGTCTGCGGTACACAAGAGTAGTAATATGGCTAGCGCTACATACCGACCGCCTATTATTACTCATTTATTGCAGCCTGAATCGAGCTGGGCCGTAAAAATGCCAGTGATTGAATTGGCGAGAGCGGGATTCGAACCCGCAACTCTAAGTTTCGCAGTTTAGCGACCTATCAACTAGACCACTCCGGCTCTATAACATTTTAATCATTTTACTATAATTTGTAATTTAATGAATAAATATTAATATAAATTGTTGTAAACTCGGCATGTTACTAACATTACTGTTACTTCTATTTTGCATTACGTATTGTATCGACCTATACGGTTTGTTATATTGTTCGAGTTTTTTTCCTAATATGTATACTTTATTCGTTGTTTTTTGTATTATACTCATATATCATAACACATATATTTATCTACACTATATGATAAGGTATTGGAGAAGAAATTACTTAATTGCATAGGTGTAGTAAAATGAGATGTTTGTAAATGAATTTGATTTTCTATAGTTATTATATAGAATATGAGCATAAGAAGTATTGATATTAAGTTATAAATTAAAGTATTACGTAGTTGTAAATTAATACAAAACCATTTCGAGATTCAGGAGTGGATTGCTGCAGTAATTGTCTTAACAAATAAAATTTATTGTTATTAAATGACCTGTTAATAATATGTAAATAACTATCCACAAATATTGGTTATTTAAATCAGACTCCAGGAAGATTTCTTAAATAAAACACAAAATATTGACTAAATCCAAATTGTTATCAGTGTAAAGTACAGATTTGGCAGTTACGTGCTGTCATAAGTGTGGCTTTACTTCAGCAATTGTACGTTTAATGTTTTCTTTTAGCCTTGGAAATGTGGCAAACTTGTCCACATAAACCCTTTCGTCTCAAATACCCTCAGAGGAAAAGGTTTAATAGGATTATATCAATCGATAGCATTCTTCTGCAAGATAATTCACGTGTTATGTGTCGTGTGCTCTATCTTGTTAAAACCACATATCATTTAAGTTCACATTGTTGGTTTAATTGAAAAAAAGTTATTTAACGTTTTCCGATGGTGTACACCATTGACAGTAACAGCATTGTCAACTTCGTCCTCAAAAAGTGAGACAGTAATCTCTCCAAACAGTGCATTTTTGTGGATCTATCGGTTTTTCGTAAATAGCACACACATTTTTACTACTTCAGATGCAACGATTCACAAGACCGTTTAAATAAAAATAAGCTTTATTGATCATTAAGCGTATTTTGAAACAATCAGCATGAACTGCTGTGTTTTAAAAACCTAGTTTACATGTTTACGGTGTTTGTGGTAGCCTTTGGTGGACGTTGCTACGGGTTTAGATACCAACTGAACAAATGGAAATTTCTAACGTTCACAAAATGCAAACGGCGGGAAATTCAAATCTTAAAGTTCAATTTAGATCACTCTTTATTCTGACCTACCAGTCTACGATTTATTAACAGCATGGCACAGATTCTTAAGACATGAAAGTGAAACGAAAACTGTTTAATAATTGTTAAGTGAAGATAAATAATCGAGCCCATAAATTGATATTGTCATCAATATACAAATACTACATATTTATTTCTCTATATTTGTATTACACAACGTTAATACATTTTCCTTTTGCTACGGCCATTAGTCATCATTCAAGCAGTTAATTTTAAATTATTTTTTTTTGTAGTTTAGATCTAATAAAGAATATTTTAAAGCAAATAACTGTGCAACATTTTTAAAAATTCTTATTTAGCCTGACTCCGAGAGCAATGTTGTCGCAAGCGAGGAAAACGCTCTGGTCTATTACAAACGCGGAGTGGGAAGTCAAATGCTTTTTCCTTTTAGCAGACATAGAGTGGCGTATTAAGGGTATTACTAACACAAAAAAAGGTTTTAAGGTGTGAATGAATTACTAGCGCATTTTAGAGTGACATTTTCTATTTCCTTCTACGCACATTTTAATATAGCGAATGATTGTGTGAAGGCAGTTACTTTAGAGTCGATTGTCACATTCCATTCTTGAAGCTAAAAGTGATTTAGTATTAAAATAAAAGCGCGTTTTTATTTACTTTCTAGTTTTTGAGATATGAAAAGTGTGGATTGCATAGAGATTTCATCATGCGCGAGCACGCGAGGAAAAGCAACGAAATGAAGAAAATTGTTTTTCGCTCAGCGAGGCGAAATTGGGCGAGTACCTACAGGGATGAGAACAATCAAGAGCTAAATTGAACCTTGAATTATACGCCGTCTGAGGAGCGTGCATGGAAAATTGGTTCTTACTAGTACTAATCGTGAGGCAGTCTATATCAGCAATCGTCCTTCAAACAACATTACTTCCGCTGTTGTTTAGAAGCGCCGTCCACTTAGGCGATGGCTTAAAAGCTACGCATTTCATTACATTTGAGGGCCTGCCGGGGCTTTGTCTCAGGCGCACTCCGTAAGAGTAAGTGAAAATCGATGTCGAGCTTCCCACATCTTCGAAATTCGCGCAATTATAGTTCCCATAATAACTGCGAGAAACCGACCGAGGTGGGTTAGCGAGCCCGGCTCTTGAAGTCAAGATTACTAAGTTTCTCCTCGGTTTAGAGCGGTTTAATTTGACCAGTGCCCCCAGATTAAGCGCGCCGTGTCATTATCTCGCCCGAACTAAGCGGAATAAGAGCAAGCAAACAAACGTTTAGATTTAAACAAAACAGAGTAATTTAGAAGCATCTCGTGTGCTCAAATTGAAGTTGATTAGGAATTAACTAGTCTTTACTTATACTAAAATTAAGAATTTTAACAAATTATTGTGTTACATGCACAATCAAAATTGCTGTTATAGTAGAGAACTAAAGTTTTATATTAACTAACTATAATATTACAATAAAAACAAATGAACACTTTTATTTCACCATCACAGAGCCAAAGTTAGCTAAGATAAAAGTTTACTGTCTTGAATTGTTGCACGTCGTAAAATTTAATTTTTATAAAAACAAATGCTGTTTGGTACCTTTCAAGTATGTTTCTAAAAAGCAAGAGAGCTACCTCTACGCTTCATAAAAAAGCAGACGGCCCAACTATGTTAGACGCGGTTTGTACTTTAACGGTTGACCGCTAGAAAATTGCTGAGTATGACGCATAATAAATAGGATATAACGGATAAGGAAAAAAATATGTTAACGTTGGGTATACAGATGTGATCAAGTAGTTATTTAAATATCAGTATTGATAAATTAAAAATTATGAGTGACTAAAATTACAGTCATACAAAGACAATAAAATATAATTCATAAGATAACAAAAAATGCAAAAAATAATTTGTGGAAACTATTTAGCCTATTATAAAAGGTTGCTTAATATACCATAAGTTACAAAAAAAATAACAATAACATATAGAGAATTAAAAAAAAATTCCCGATTTTTTAAATTTTTATATTTACAAAGGCATTTAAAAAAAACTACATTAAAGTAACATTTAGCTCTAATCTGTCATCGAATCGTGCCCCTGTTGTAGCCACTATCAGTAGTATATCTAGACCTAAACTAACTAACGTCAAAACTGACTAGGATTTATTTTGTCAACTTATAGGTCAAAATGTATCAACTTACGCTATTTCCCCCATGACTGTTTTAAGTGCTGATGATTTTTTTCAAATTTTCGGACAATATTTTCACACCTGTTTTGCAATTATGTGAATAAAAATTTTCACCTTTTCAAACGCCTGCTGGTAATGGCGTCCAAATCACTGTAGTCAGTGAACATCACCATTTTATTGTTTCTTAATAAACTCTTATTTTGCGTCGTTTTTGTTGTTTCTTGTATTTTTTACATTTTTTAAAATAATAATGGTCGTATCAGGTATGAGTAAGCAGTCTGGCTCCCCAGATATTCAGAAGACAATAACCAATTGTTGCGTCCATGGTCGAATTCCGCGTATGCTTACAGCATAGTTGAACCTGCACAAGAGCACCATTTCATGAGGCGCTCGAGGATCCAAGGTAGTGTTGTGAAGAAGTCCAAGGCCAGTCGTCCCAAAACTACCCTGAGATTCTTCGACAGGAAGAGCAGCATCCAGATGTCCCACGACAACCCCTGCCTCAGTGCAGCCGATATTTCTTGCCAGTTGTGTGACCTAGACCTGAAATCTACTGTTCGTAGTATCAGACATTGCCTGCAGCACGCTGGACTTAAGAAACGGTCAAGAAGGCTATTATTTCGGAAAAAACAGGAAAGAGCACATAAAGCGGGCGCAATCACACAAAAACTGGACGAGAAAAGAGCGAAAAATATGCTCTGGAGTAATGAAAGCAAGTACATGTTCCTCGGAATGGACGGGATTTACTTATTTCGATCCCAAGTACCAGATTTCCAGGAGGCGAAAAAGTCACACCGGTCTTGGCACGGGTCCCTTCAGGAGAATTCCTCGAAAATACGATGTGTGCATATGCCACGTACAACACGGGCAGAGGCAGTGACTTAGAGTTATTTCAAAATTTTATCTAATGTTTGTTTTGTTGCTTGACTTTAATCATTTTTTGCTGTTCTAATAGCTTTTTCCAGTCAAATTGTGTTTTGTTTTATTTTAAAAAATCGTTTGTGTGACCGCATAAAATACCTCAAGAAAGGTTCTCTAAAAATTTCAGCGAAAAATAAAACGAAACAAAGAAGTTGTGGAAAAAATACTTAAAAGTCGATATATTTTTGGTCGGTACTATATTAGTAGAAGTTAGTACTCAACTTAAAGATAAAAATACCGAACGACCTAGCATAATCTACAAAACTATCTAATATACACAATTTAAGCCGCAGCACCGAAACTTGACAAAACACCAATCTTGCTAAATATTCTTATAGAAATACAACAATAAATTGTTAAAAAATGAATATGCAGGGCACAATGGCAGAAGATACATAACCAAAACGACAGAACGTAATACAACTACCTGATTATTAACCAAAGCATACTAAGAGAAACAACAAATAAATTGTTTAGAACGTATTTTGATATACGTATATATATATATATATATATATATATATATATATATATATATATATATATATATATATATATATATATATATATATATATATATAAAAGTCACAGCCTGGTGTCTTCTGGTTTTGTAGATATTTGATTTGTTGACTTACTTAAGCTACCAAACATATAAATAAGACTTAACCTCTACGAAACAAACAACGTGTATGGAAAAAACCGATCAAGATACAGAAGTCATTTATACGACATTTATCAGAATATCAAATATCTACAAAACCAGAAGACACCAGGCTGTGACTTTATAACTGCCAAAATACTCAAATAACTTTTAAGGAAGAGAATATCACTGCTAACTAAAATCTTCTACTCAGATCTATGATTAACCTACTGACCTAAACATCTTACGTTTGCACGAATTATAATAATCCCAGAGCCTGATAAACCCTCTACTGTCGTCAAGTTCCTACCGTTCTATTAGCTTTTTTATAACATCAGTGGTTCTAGAGAAGCTTTTGTGTAAGAGGATAAAGCAAAATGAATTAGCAAAACCTGGATTTTACATTGCCAGTTCGGATTTTGGAAACAACATTTTAGCATTCAGCTAGTGGACAAATAGTGGACATCATAACAAAATGTTACAGAAAAAACCATATTGCACTAAAGCCTTCTTAGATTCTAGCTAAGCCAAGGCACAAGGTCTGACAAAGATTAATTTTTTAAAATAAAATTAACTTTTTCAACCGATATTTCCAAATGTTTATATTGTTCCCAAATAAAATTTAACATCGAACCACCTCAAATCCATCTTATAAAATCCGGTAAACCTCAAGACAGTATCTTAGGGCCACTACTGTATATACCGTAAACCGCACACGGAAATAGCAATATTTCCTTATGACACGGTATCCCATTTGCCGCTAGAAATCCAAATTTTGCAAAAAACAAATTATAAGTGTCTCTATGTTATTTGGAAGTCTAGTTAAATAATTGGAGAACACAAGTTAACGAACAGAAGTCAACATCAATACACTTATTCTGATTTTGGGCAGTAAAATGATCTAAAAACAACACATCGAACATAAAGGGTAAGCACGTACTGGATTATTGGGAGAAAGTTTTGTCCCTTAAAAACAAAATTTTAATTTATAAACTAACAATAAAGCCGATCTCAAAATTTCGCTGATAATAAAATAAACCTAGAAAAGGCTATAAAACCCAAAATAACAGATCACCCTAACCAATTAGTGCTACAATACTGACGTGTGAAATGCAAGTGGCTACAGAATTTAGTCGAAATTCCAACAGCTTCAAATCTATAGATGCAGCTGCAGCACTTTTATTAAAAGCTTTGATCATTATATATTATCTTTTGCGGCTCTTTTTTTTAATAAAGAAATTTAAATTATAGAAAGTTAAAATTATATTTTTTTAGACAGAACTTATAAATCTAAGTGCTTATCATATTTTAGAAAGTAATATTTCACTAACAAAAAGTTGTTTCAGAAGACAGATCACAATTTTAATAAAAGAAAGAAGTTGAAGAAATCTTTTATTGGTAGTGTTACTGTCTTACTGTTTAAAGAACTTGGTAGTAAATGCATGCAATGTACTTTACTTTGAATGGAAAATAGTCCAATCTTGTTTTGCTTAAATATACCAAAGCCTTTAGCGGCAAAAATAAAAAAAAAACATCAATAAACATAAACACTTAGCAAATATACCATAACTAAGGCCCATAATAGAATTTTTCATTTTGAATGCAACAGAATTACAAAAAATGGCTAGCAGTAAATCTGACTTTTTAAATTTTTTCAATTTTCTGTTTACTTCTTCATATAAAGTTATTAATTTATTGTAATGCACCTAAGAAGTCTGTCGCTCTTTTACACTTTGAGATAATTTCACAAACTATTAAAATATTTAAATTACTGACACATACTATGGTGCATTTCTTGTAGTCCAAATCATTTTATTGTGGTATGGTTGCAATATATCTATGTTTGAGTTCGTATTCGAGTGTATTGTGCCAAATTTGGTGATGAAGGAATTAGATTTAGAGCTTTTTTTTGATATCAACTTTATACTTGTCACTTTCTGGCAACAGTTTGAGAAGGTTTGAGAAGGGTCTTTTCTGAACCAACGGGATAACTGTTTTTTCACACAAGAAAGACCATTCTGTCGCGGTTTGAAGAGATTTGTGTTGATAAACAAATTCAAACCCACCCATCTTTAGTATCTGGACTCACTACAACTCTCATAGTGAAATGGAAAGTAATTCCTACGGACATATATCATCTATGAAAAGTTTTCTCTGACGAGTGCAGGTTATGATTGACGTTAAAAATGGATTGACATCTTATTAATACATGCTACAAGAGTCTCTAGTGCTATATCAGTAGGTATTTGAGTTTTGATTTTTAGTACAATTTTACCTTAAAGAATAGTAAAAGATTTAAAGGTAACACGAGCTAATGTAGATCTTTTGAATTTTTAAAATTTGAAGTACTTCAGGCATTGTTGGAGTTCTTGTCTTATCCATTGTTTGCTGTTTGTAGAGGAATTATTGTAAATAGTAATTATTTCCACTTTTAATAATCTTCCATAATGAGTAATGTGTTTTGAATTGCAGTAAATTCTTATAGACACTTTTGTTGTATCCTATTATTTTAATTGTTACAACAGTGTTTTTAGTTGATAAGTTAGCCGTTTGTATGTTTGATTATTTTCAAAAAATTTAACTAATTGGCATTTCTTTTCGGATATTTGTTTATCAGCATTTAACTGCCTTAAATCTTAGAAGAAATTTCTTTAAGTTTATGTTCTACCTAGTCAGGTATTTATTGCCATTGTAAGGTTTAAATTACTTTAGTCTATTTTAAGTACAATTTGAAGAGGTATACCTGATCTGATAAAGCGATTTAACTTTCTCTGGAGAACTTTTAACCAGCGAAATGCTTCCTGTTTTTACAATGTCTTTTTCATGCATAAGCATTGTGATCATTGTGCGATCAGACGAAAAATTAAGCACGATGTAGAAGTAAACAGTATTTACCCCCTTACTAACACAGAAAGTTACTAGGTTTAATACCTCATTATTATCATATAGGTTTACCAGTAGATAAAAACCTCAAGTTCTTTGGTTGTACATCAGACAGTTACACTTTGCCTTTACTTGTGGTAACCTGATCACCCCACCAAACATTTTTCAGTTGTAGTCTCCTCCTGCAATTAACTTGTTACCTAAGCTAAGGTATTAGAGAAGCTTCCATAATTGTTCTCATAATGTTTAATGCTTTGACTAATAAAAACTGCTGTCATTTGGATAATTGGTGTGTTTGGAAAATTAACTTTATATCTGCATTATTAGTAATTAAGAATAATTTAAATTCATATGAGTGTTGGTACAACACATTGGTTTTTAGTGCCTTGGCGTTTATGTAAATTATTCCATTAGTTCTTTCATCTCTTTTAGTTTTGTCAGTTAATTAATTGGCTGTTCGTTTTGTTTTATAGTCTATATATCCGTGACTGTATTCTTTTTCCATTATGCTTTTTTTAATTTCAACTAGACGACTTAGAGGTGCATGCTTTTTGAAACTATCCTGAAGGCTTGATTCTGTTTTGATTTTTTCGCATTAAAGCATTAATAATGGTAATGTGTAACGGAATTTCCAGTTTTGTGGGGTACTTTTATTGTAATAACTTTTTTAGTATTCGAATAAATATATTTATACTTTTGATTTTCAAAATTCATGTAGATAGCCGCTTTGATTTGGTTCTGTGCTAACCATTAAAATTAGAGTTCTGGTTAGAAAATATTTTATATTTGTTGCTAGTTGATAAGGATTTACTAAGCTAATAATATTATTTATCTTCATATCTAGTAAATTCTACGTTCATTATTTAGTTTAGTTTTCTAAGCTGTGCCGTAGTTATTTATTTTGGTGCTAGCTTCGACTAGTTTGACTGATTGGGGTGGGTTTTAATGTGTAGATGTATGAGGCAATGGAAATTAAATATGACGCGTATGTAATTATGTTATGAAGTATAGGATGCGAAGTTTTGTGTAATTCACAATTATAGCTAATTTATATGTAACTCGTAAATATTAAATTGGTTTTCAACACTTTCTTTTAAGAAATAATAAAATACGTAACTACTTTATAGCCACAGTTTATTATTTTACTCACGGTCACTTGCTATCACAGGTCAGCGAGCTTGTAGTACAACCTTGACGTTTTACACTCAATTGTCAAATATTTAACTTTGTTAAAAGATTATCTTACCTTGAGTGAATTTCCTTCTATCTCACGCAATCTACATTATATTTTACATTTATATTAATTTTTATAAAATGCAGGTCAAATGAAAAATGGGTATCGGAGTAAAATAGGCAAATACAAAATGTAAGCAATAAATTTTATTGATACAACGCTTGCTCAAATATTCAACTAAAAACAGTGCTTGATTAAACATTTTTTATTATCATACAATGCTTTTAGTACTTGGAACATAGTATTAAATGATATTGAATCGTCTAGTGTTCTTTCGTGATCGCTACCATTAACCAGATAGACTTTTATAGTTTTTTGGTTATGTTTTATTGTTTAATTTTCTTTAAATTAGATACAAGTCTGTAGACTGCCCCAGACATGACAAAAGTAAAATTTAGTTTTCATCTATGAACGCGCTATCCACAACAGATGTTTAAAACTGTTATTTAACTGGAAATAGTTTAACCTTTTTCAGACAATTTACTTTAGCTTTTTAAATTGCCAAGTTTTATTTAATGTTTAGTTGAATTTGATACGCTAATTCATGTAAATCTATATAAAATAATTTGTATAACGTAGCAAATTTAATGTAAGTAAATAAAGGTAATTTATATTTTAACTTTATTTGTTTTACGTGCAAAAATTAGATTACTTAAATTTTTACCACGTGTCCTGCAAGCTGCTGGTTAAAAATGGATCAAAAAGCAACAAAGCTTCTAGTACGAAACATATTTGGAAGCTAAAGCTGATAATAGATATTCTAAATCTGGTTGAGTTGAGCGATAATAGTAAGAAGTGACCACTGGTTATAGAAAACTACAAACTAACCGATAAAACTTTATTAAGAACTAAAAGTAATATAACATAACTAATGACCTACTTGATGTCACTATTTAAATAAAATAAACATTTGGCTAGTCCATAGAGATGCTTTTGCACGTCTAGCCAATAAAATATCGCAGGTACGATGACACATGAAAATAACTGCAAAGGTTGTTGCTCATCGATGTCATTTTGCGCACACTGGAAGTCATTGTCGTCCAGTTAGTCAAAGCAAATATTAACATATATTTAACACTTCCATTCGTTCTGGTACAACTACAATATTAATTATATCAGTTACAAAATTCCAGGAACAAGCGCTATAAAACTTTTTAAAGGTAAACAATCAAATGGTAATGGTAATTGTCGCACCTGGTGTATATCAGTAGCTAGTAAATTTCTCCTGAGTGACAAACATCGACATCTTGTTCTTTTGTTCGTAGATAGTGAATAACCTTTACCTACATTTCGGCTTCTGTTTTCATCTTCATAAATTGAAACATAACAATCATTTCGAGCGCATACTCGATAATAAAATAAGCACTATTGTCTTTTTTGTTCCAGGTCTGCTGCTAGGCCGGAACAATATTGTCACTTGTGTTATTACCTAACAGTATTTTTTGTCTTTTAACCAGTTCCAGCAAATTATTATGCTGAAGAAACCTCCGTACCTGGAATTTTCAGATGTTATGTGCAATCGCAATCAAAAGTTGACCAAACTTACCAAACTTATTCCCACTAACACAATTAAATTAACTTAATTAAACATTCACTAGACCCATAACCTGTTGAGTAGCACAATAATAGTGATATATTACAAACTTGAAGTGTCTAATAAAATAAAATAAATGTTTACTCAGTCCGTAGAGATTATTTTACTTGGCCAGACAATACGAGGTGCATTCAAGTTATAAAAACTCTAATTTTTTTTCTCAAGACTGGGAACAGATAGAAACATGTAGTTTGTTTCAAAATACGCGCGCACTCTTTATGAACGCGTGACAGAAATGGCAGAACTACACAGCATACAGAAAGTTAGGACGGTTTTTGGTACTTAAAATAGCGACGTTTTCGTTACAAGAACAGTGTGTAATCATTCGTTTTCTCTATTTGCGTGGTGTGACACCGAATGAAATTCATCGCCAGTTAAGTGAGGCATGTGGTGATGGTGTTATGGATGTGTCTTTGTAAGTGCGACAATTCAAAGAAGGCAGAACGTCGTGTGACGACAAACCAAGAGAATCTCGGCTTCGTACCAGCCGGTCTGACGACATGATCAAGCGAGTGGAGAAACTTGTTTTAGAAGATCTCCGAATGAGTGTGGAACACGTTGCCTCCAAAGTTGGCATTTCCGTGGGATCTGTGACACAATCCTGCATGAAGACTTGAAAATGCAAAAAGTGTCTTCCAGGTGGGTACCACAAATGCTGACAACTTTGAAGTGATTTCTCATGCTCCCTACTCACCTGACCTGACTCTTAGCGACTTTTGGCTGTTTCCAACAATGAAAGACACAGTGCGTGGTCGCAAATTCACTAGTTGTGCCGCTATTGCATCAGCAATTTTCCAGTGGTCAAAGAAGACTCCGAAAGAAGCGTTTGCAGCGACCATGAAACCATAGCGTCGACGTTGAGAAAAATGAGTACGACTGCAGGAAGACTACGCCGAGAAATGACACAAGTTTTACAGTTTTCGTGCGATTAGTTTTTGAGAAAAAAATCGAAGATGTTATAACTTGAATCCGCCTCCTAAAAATATCGCGAGCACGTCTACGCTAAAAATAACTGTGTACACCTAGTGTGCATTTTAGGTATTGTTGCTTCAGAGCGAATAATCAATATGTATTTAATAGTAACACTAATAAAGGCAATATAAATTAAAGATTTTTGGATAATCTACCGTTGGCTACAGGTATATTAGGTTTATATTTAATAAATCATCTTCAAATAATTTAGGATCAAATTTTTAACGAACAAAAATGGATATGTATAAAATTATCCGCTAAATAGGCTACTAACAAAACAATGCTGTAGATTCAAATCTATGGTATACCATGACACCTAGATTGCTCAAAACCCCCATTTGCAGTTCTGCCTTTTTTCTATTAAACAGCTGTTAGAAAAAGAAACTAAAGCAAGCAACAGATGTTTGCACTTGTATCGTTGCAATTATGCCCATAAGTTTTTCGAGGAAATCTGCAACTAAAACATGTTTAATTGACTGTTTCCTAGTTAAAATCGACTTTGTTTGGAATGACCCTAATTATATATATAAAAAAAATTATGAGTGCTGCTGCTGCTGCTGCTGTCACACAGGTCAAAGGTCAAATCGTTCGTGCCTTTCCGTGCCGACCCGAGCGCCTCCGAAGGACAAATTTCGGCCCGGCTGCAGGCGCGACCGAGGTAATATACTTCCGGAACCGCAAGCGATGGAAAATATTCGTTTGAGAGCGGGTAATAAAGCACTTATATATAAAAAAAATTATGAGTGCTGTCACACAGGTCAAAAGTCGAAGGTCAAAGTTCAACTCTAACTGGGTATACATAAATGCGTTGTCATGGAAACGGCGTACGTCAATTATGTCAAACAGAGCTTTTTAATCGTGTTTTTATTATTTTTAAAAACTACTATGCGAAGGGGCTCAAGCAAGTTGGACAAGCTCTCCGGGGGGCCGCTGCCAGACCTCGTTATATATATAAAAAAAATTATGAGTGCTGCTGCTGCTGCTGTCACACAGGTCAAAGGTCAAATCGTTCGTGCCTTTCCGTGTCAACCCGAGCGCCTCCGAAGGACAAATTTCGGCCCGGCGGCAGGCGCGATCGAGGTATTATATTTCCGGAACCGCAAGCGATGGAAAATTTTCGTTTGAGAGCGGGTAATAAAGCATTTATATATAAAAAAATTATGAGTGCTGTCACACAGGTCAAAGGCCAAAGTTCAACTCTAACTGGGTTTACGTAAATGCGTTGTCATGGCATCGGCGTACGTCAATTATGTCAAACAGAGCTTTTTAATCGTGTTTTTATTTATTTTTAAAAACTACTATGCGAAGGGGCTCAAGCATGTCGGAGTTGGACAAGCTCTCCGGGGGGCCGCTGCCAGACCTCGTATCAATAAAAAAATAAAACAATTTAAAAGCTTCTTCCTGGCAAATTTAACACTCCAAATGGCACAACATCGACAAATGAGAAAAATATATTTTTAGATAAAGGATAATAAAATAATAATAAAAATAATTTTTTGTTATTATTTACCTTTAGTGCATTATTTTTACCACTACTCTATTCAAATAAATATCTTATTATTACTATTTTTATTCATAAAATAATGTATCAATCAAAATTATTAGTTTTCAAATATGTGTAGGTGCAAACGTCGGTTTAATAAGAGCTTCTCTAAGGGCAACATCCAATTTTCTAACACATGTAAAGGTACGTAAACGATTTCTTTCTTTTATTTAAAAATTCTTATACTGCATTCTTTTTCAAACTCAACTAACTAATTTTAATTCTATAGCGAAAGCACCCAGAAAGATTGGGCTTATGTTCTGTACCAAAAAAAAGGTGTCAAACGGACATTATCTTCCTATGATTTTGAAGACGAAAATTCGAATAACGTGGTGATAAGAACAAGTATATTTTTAATAGCTGCAATTGCATCAAGGAAAACGTCCATGTCTAATGAGAAAGTGCGTTTTTAAAACTGATATTCCAAAGCTATCTAGCCAATGAGTATGACCGATTTTTTTAGTGTAATCAGCTTGTTTCCGACTACATAATTGGAGAAAGACGTCCGTTGTGTACATTCGATAATCCTTGACGTTAAAATATGTTGGAAAGTTTTTCTAACGGTACCTTTTCCCCTGTTTGTTTTCAGACTCTGGCTAAACATATTTCAGCTAGCATAAAAAAATGTAAGTCTAAAATTATGGATGTTTACTCCGAATCAGAATTTATATGTACAATAGCTGATATATGGCCAAAAACAAAAAGAGCTACTTTAGTGTAACAGGTCATATTATTGCTAACGACACCTTATGTAGAAAATCATTGTAACTAGCATGTAGACGAATTATGTTTGCGCATACTTATACAGAAATAGGGAAAACGTTAAATGTTATTTACGCTTCATTTCGCATTATCAACGAGAAAATGTCAGGGACGGTCGCAATATTACTAATCTTGGTAAATCGTTTAGAACTTTTTTATCTGATCCAAGTAAAAGTGAACAATTGAAACTGGAAAATGAGGAACACGATGTTGGTATTGCTGATACATATTTTTCAAATATTAGTATAAATGACGACTTTAATAATGTAATTTCCTTTCGCCACAATTCAGATGTTGTTAGCATACACTCAATCTGATATTCAAAAGACTGTTTCCGCAAGCAACCGTTTTTGGAATAGCGTCAGTAGATCTACTAAAGCTTCCGATAAAGTAGAAATTGGAAGTACCTTGTCCAATACTATGAAACTCACTTTTTGATTGTGCCCACTCAATCCTCACTTTAAAAGAACAATTGGGTTCAATTTGTGATAAATTTAAGATTTCTAAATTACACAGCTAATTTTTTTGAAAGAATATTTTATGGTTATGAAACCATTGGCAGCAGCTCTCGATATTCTTCAAGAAGAAAATCAGTTGTACATAGGAAATGTGTTGCACACAATTTTTCAATTCATCTATAGCGAAAACAAAATTGGAAACCTAAAGTTTTGTTCTGAGCTTCGTGGATCTGTTGTAGCAAATGTACAAAGTCGGTTTGCCCATATTTTGGACTATAGTAACCTGCATTTAAACTCAACTGATTTAATTTTGCGAAAAATAAACAAAATTATCTTACAATTAAAGACCTATTTATGAATGAAGTTCAAAACAATTCCTTTCTTCTCCCGAAGATAATTAAAGTTCTCCGCTTTCGCTTTTGCAAAATAACGATGTTTTTGATTTTATACACACCGCTACTACCAATGCTAATGATAATATCAGCGAGAACGCATTTCGTATTGAATTTTTGGCTTATTTAAAATCGCAAAATAAAATATTATTGTCTTTAAAGAACTATCCCACAATTCTCAAGATTTTCAGAAAATAGAATGTTGTTCTTCGTTCAACTGCACCCGTTGAACGCATCTTATCTCAGGAGATCAAATTTTAACACCTTTACGAAATAAGTTGTCTGATCAACAATTTGAAAATTTATTATTTTTAAAACATAAGGATTTGTAATAATAGTTCGAAATTGTATGTAGTTTAAGTTAATTTAAAATTAATATTAGTATAATATATTATTATACAACATTATACATTTATTAAAAATAATTATCTACCAATACCCAAGTGCCAAAATTAGAAATAACATCCAAACAAAAATCTACTTTTTAGCATAAAATAAAAGGACTCGCATTCAAAACATCTCAATTACTCGCATTCAATTAAAAATTTCCAAGGTTGGAAATATTTTCTAATGATAAAAAGGGTAGTAGTGTTTCTATTAATCCAAGAGATCCAATTATCGATATACTAACCTCAAAAGGCCTTTTATTTATATTTATAATTAGAGTCAAAATTAGAAAAACCTTGGGGTAAAAGTTTTAATAATTAAAACGAAAAAGTCAAATGATCAGACTAGTACAGATGTACACCGGCAGCTGATTAATTAACTCACATCAAATCAGAAAAAGTTGAGCAGAAAATAAACGTAGTAACGGAATAGGTTGCGTCGCATATACAACTCTAAAAAGCGCAACAAGTCCACTAAATATATCTATAAAAAAACAATTTGTTTTTAGTAGAGGAGGTAAAAACTTACACCGAATATAAATGACTAATGACAATATAAAAACAGAACTTACACCAGCATCGGCCATTAACGTAACAAATAGACGTATTACAATACTAAAATTAATTAATTTGTATTTTATGGGTTTTAGATGAACTCCAAAGAAGCCAAATTAAATAAAATTATAGAAGTTGTCTTCTTACACTAAAAAATATTTTAGAACCTCTTAACAGCTAACAATCCTTAAACATTGTTTAAATTACAGAAATACCTAACCGAAGTTTTTAGTTGCGTTTATTAAAGGTCCTGTCTCTTGCGATAGCCCTCACCAAAGGGTCCCAAACCTCTTTAAATTATGAATTTGTGAGAAATAATAATAAAACTGTCAATAATTCTCGTCTACCTTAAACAGCAGTTAATTATTATTCCCTTTAATAATAAGATGCTTCGCTCGTCATTTAGCCGGAGGCCCCTTACTGATTCAACAGAGGCATGGCTTTCTCATCTCAGTTAGACACCTTTGAACTAAAACAATGTTTTATTATAGCTTAATAACATCAACAAATTAATTAAATTTAAAAAAAAACAAAAAAATTAAAAATTTATATATGTATAGATATGCCAAATTATTGACATGAAATACAAAAATCTTAAGTAAAACATTAAATTACTTATACAATTTCTGCGGGAATATAACAAAAAAATGTTTACACATAGTTAATAGTCAACCTTTTGAGTGATTATTTTTAAACATATTCACCAATTGTTGATATAACTGAAACGATTTACGCAACGTCAATGTAGCCTTACAATCAAGAAGAATAAACAAAAGTCCATATGCATAATAATAAACCTGTATCAAATTTTAAATTAAGTTCAAAAATTCTTCTGCATGATTTAAAAAGGCCTCAGAAAGTAGCTTATAGCAATGATTTTACAAAATGTTTTCAGCAGTAAACGAGACAAACAAATTACAAAGTACTCAATTTAAAGGAAATTAAGACATCACTATTCTATGTAAATGTTCCTTGTACCTTCTATATTATTCAATTTTTTTATTTTTTAGAGTGCCTTATTTAGATACCTTCTACTCTTAAAGATTTTTTTTTGTTTAATATTTACTACGATCTGTCACATATGGATAATCAACAGTTGTTTTGACTTACATAATAATTATTGAACATGAAGGATGTATATACAATGATAACACACCCATATTAATCTTAATATTAGTTTAGCATTTCTAAGTATATATTTAAGTAAAGTACTATTTAAACTATTATTACTATTGTCACTACTGACCAAATCTGTGTGTCAAGTCGAGCGGTTTTAAACCTTTTTAGACGCGGTTGCACCTCATTGTCGTATTCTATCATGCGCTTCACTAGGATGTTAGGATGATCACTGATTTTATCACTATAACGCGCACTAAATTTTTGTATTTCTCTTAAAGATAAACACAAAAATGTTGTAGTGTTGGAAGGTACAAATTTCTGCAATAAAAAAACGCGAGTATTGTTTTTTCATTATTTCTTTCTTATCTACTAATCGTCTTGCAATCCAGAAGTACATATGCCTTAGTCTACTTTTCTATAAAAATTTATCAAAAGTTCATCATTGAGTTCATCATCATTTTGACCCATCTGCAAACCATCCAGGATGGAGCTATAATTTTACCACCTACGCATTAGCATAACAGAAAACTTAATTAGAATTAATTAAAGATTTTCTTCTGTACTATGAAACTAAGAGACACATTTGATTAATGTTTATAATAGTTACGAAAAACTTCAGGTCGTACTTTGTAATTATTTTACTACTAGGAGTTGCCCGCCAAAAGATATTTTTGGCGTCCTAGACTGACAATTTTCCACCCGCTTTCCCTCAAATTGGTCCCCCTTGGTCTTATTTTCTGTGGTTTCGATTTCATTATCTTCTTCATAATTGAATTTTCATCTTTTCTATTTATGTGTCCATACCAACGTATTCTTCTGGCTTTTATTTCTTTTACTATATTTTCTCCTTTTAGTAGATCCTCTATTTCTTGGTTTGTTAATCTTATATATAATTCTTCGTTTGTCTTCTTTGGTCCATATATTCTTCTAATTATTTTTCTTTCGGATATTTTAATTTTTTCTGCGTCTTTATTTGTAAAACACTTGGTTTTGCTTGCATATAATACTGCTGATCTTATTTCAACCTTGTAAACTCTCATTTTTGTTTTCTTGCTTATCTGTTTACTTCTCATAATTTCTTTAAATCTGTGGTATGCATTGTATCCTGCTTTTATTCTTTGTTCTATTTCGATTCTTCAATCGTTTCTATTACTTATTACTGTTCCAAGATATTTAAATGTTTTCACTTGTTCGAATTTATGTTTTCCCAGTGTTATTTCTAGTTTATTTTCTGGTGTTTGATCTTTACTTATTTTCATATATTTGGTTTTCTTTTGATTTATTTCTAACCCTCGTTTTGTGCTTCGTCCTCTATTTTTTTTTTGTAATTTCTTCCAGGCTTCTTTTGTCTCTTGCAACTATTGCCATGTCATCCGCATACGCAATTACTTGTATTGATTTTTCTATCATAGATCCTGTTATTTTGCAATTTCTTATTACACCTTCCAATGCTACGTTGAACAAGGCTGTAGAAAGCCCATCTCCCTGTCTTACGCCTTTTGTTTGTTTTACTGGTTTTGTTAGTCCTTCTTGTGTTATTACCATTGCTTGTGATTTGTCCAGTGTCATTTTAATTAGTCTTTTCATCTTTACTGGTATTCCTAGCATGGATATATCTTTCATTATCATTTCCCTTTCCAGGCTGTCAAATGCTCGTTTAAAATCTATGTACAGTATATGCAGCTCAATTTCTCTTTCATAGCATTTTTCTATCTATCTACATCACTATACTTGAACAATAACTCTACTGAAACAATAACTTTGACGAAAGTATAAACAAAATTTTAAAATGCCTAGATGCTACAAAATAAGTGACCAACATGTTTTAAACTTTGCTATTACATAATATTAATAATAAGTTGTGTCATCTAATATTCTGTAATCTATCGTATAGTTGAAGAAAGAATTCGGCAATTTAAAACTACATAAAAGTATGTAAATACTTATTGTTTTGTATATATTAATTATGTTCTATTTTACTGTCAAGGCAAAATAATAATTCGCCAATAAAAAACTACAAAATTTTTTATCAATTGTTACTTTTTTCTATATTTTGATAACGAAACACCATTAGTTCAACAGGGCATCCCATCAATTTTAAGAAAGATTTTTATTTGGGAAATAAAAAGAAATGCAATTCACAAAGTACAGGATGCCTTATAATTATCTGGATAAATGCATTCCTGTACGTTTTAGCAAGCAAATATTATCAATTGGTAATGATGATGCAACTAGGATTTCCGCTGTTTTTTTCTTTATGTTTTGAATTATTTTCATGCCTTGGAGACGTTAAGAAACTCCTATGAAACCATCTATGATACAATCAAACGATACAAAAAGCTGAAGACAGACAAGGACATGCTTAGCCAAGGCTGACGAGTCACCGTTTCCACAACGTCCGTTGTCAAAACCATCCGAGAGAAAACCAACAGTAATCCTTAGCGATCCATGAGCCAATTCGCACAGGACTTTGGTATAAACGATTTTATCATTTCATCTATTGTCAAATCACGTCTACAATCAAGAGTCGGCTGACTAACAAGAAAAAAACGACTAGAAAGAAATTATCCAATGATTTGCTAAGAGAATGCCAGGGCCAAAGAGAAAACCATTGAGTACTTCTCTCATTCTGCGTACTTCATGGTTTTTAAAGTCATTACGGCTGATAAAAAAACATCTTTTCATCGATCAGGGCGTCAAGATCAATACAGGCATGTACAAGAAGGACATATTGAACCTATCTGCCTCGACTAGGCTCCCAAACACTTTGGATCTCTCCACTGGGTCAGGCATCAAGATGGGACTCCCAGACACCGCGCCAAGACCACGCAGGTCTGGCTGCGCATTCACACCCCGACTTCAGTACTGCCAAAAAGACCTGCGCTTTTCCTCTCTCATCTGTGAAATCTTTGAAGCGATCCCTTTTCAAGATCTCGGGCGAACTTTTTGTCAATGGCGTTCCCAATAGACTTCGCTCTCTTATCCGTACAAATGGAGATCTATTCGAGAACTAATTGTTGTTATGTTATCCTGAGACCGATAAAGTATTATTGTTGTGGTTCGATAGGTATTACTTTTGAAATAAAAAAATAGCGGTGCAGAACCTTTGCTCGGATAATTATCTTGCACCCCATACTTAGAAAAAATTTCTGCACTCCGATTTAATAAGCTATCTAACCACTATGGTTATCCAGTGTCTCATAGCAACGATTTTGTATACTGGCGACTTAACCGGTTTAAACAATTTTGTGATTAAATTAGCTTTGGGCTATTCTAACGGCGATCTAATCCATTGATTCCATTCTTTTCTTTAGAAATAGATCTTATCTTCTTATAACATCTACGCTTCTTTACAGACTCTATATCATTTTTAAGATTGTTGCAAACATTTCTCATATATTTTAATGTCTCTATACAGAAGCATAATATTCAAACTTCTATTTACTAAAATAAACTCTAAGATACAGCTTAACGAGGTGTTTATTAAAGCGTTGAAGTGGTTCTTTCCACGTACAAACCAAAATCGCTTGAAAAGAGACAAAGTCCAAAATGTCGCTTTATCAGTATATATCACATTGTATCAGTCCAATCTAAATGTGGTATAGATGTCATGTACAATAATTTAATACACTTCTTGGTAAGTTTTAGGCAAGCTCGGCGAAATGTTTTTTTATTTTTCAAATAATCGTACTATCCCTTGCTTGTCTTTTACCTAAGTTATTTCTCTTCTCTTTTTTCTCAATTGGGCTGTTCGTCTGCAGTTCTTGTTTTTTGTTGTTGCTTTATCTACTTTTATACAAAAAAAGTTACAAAGTGAATTGCTATTGAAATATTGTATTAGTCATATTTTAGGTGGTGAACACAGGAACCTCGCTTAAAATCTCTTAAAAACAACATTCATTATAAAACCTTGCCATGTGCTAATTTTCAACTGACGACGCGTATTAAAAATAAACACTTTTTACAAAAATGCATTTTTTAATTTGAGTTGCAATACAAAGTTGTATTTTTTAAAATAAGAACCATGGTCGACTATAACGTAATAGAAGAAAGCTTTTTCCTCATTTTAGTGCCCCAGAGCTAAATACTTTTATAAAATAAGAAGTCGGATCTAAATTACCTTTAAATCCGGCTGAAATGTAGCCATTATATTTTATTTTGCAAGCTTCGGAAGCTTGAAAATTATAGGTTTTAACGTCAGTAATTTTAAGTGATGCTGAAAGGAATTTTGCGACTAAAATTTAAAATTAATATACATTTCATGAAGATTGCTTATTAATTCCCATATTATTTTGTATATACAGAATATATTAAATACCCTCTAGTTAATTCTTAGTAAACCTTTAAAAGAAAAGCTACATTAAAACCGTAAACGTACGAACGACTCCATATAAGTGTAGGTTGTTAGGCTTAGTGCCTTATAAAAACGCAGTATTTGACAACTGCGACGAATTGTAGATACAGCCATTTCAATAATGCAACATTCAATTTCCTGCTTTCTTAGCAATCAGATTTTTGGAATAACTGACATCGTCAGATAATAACAGCTGCGGCAATAACACAGCTCAAAAGCTCCTTATGTGGCGCTGACTAAAAGATTCATGAGCTACGTTTATCTCTTTCAGCGTCATACTTGCTGTTTCTGTTGTTTATGTAGTCGTCATCGTGAGGTGAGGTATGTAATAATTAAATTTCCAATGTTTTTATACGTATGTTGACTGAAGCTTATTTAACGTTATCGATTTTACCGATAGGGGATAAAAAGAATAGAAGTCAAAACCTAAAATATACAGAACTATACAAAATAAAAATTTATTGTCCTGGTAAAAAATAAGGAATGTTATGTTAATTTTTATTTTGAAATAAATTATTTTTTTAAAAAATTACAACCAATATAATCAACAGGTTTGAGTAATATATAAAAGTGCTTATATGGTACACAAATAGACTAACAGTAATATTAGTTTAGTATTTACTAATACGTAGCTTGATACTGTAAACACCAATGAAACCCGGCGTTCCATAAGATAGAAGACGTTTGCCTATGCAAATATGTTATAGAAATCTATAAAATAATAATTGCTTTTCAAGAGTTAGTATTTAACAGGCTACTAATTATTAATTACCAATTATACGTTAAAACACCGACAAGGGCAAAATTTTCAAATTTATATAAATTTGGTAAAATAAAAGCACATCATAACAAAAAAAAATTGTATAAACAAATAGAGTAGGAAGCAAAATTAATATAAATGAAGATCGACTAAAAGGCTACAGCAGCATGAAGAATATTATAGTAAAATCCAAAAATGGCTCAATTTGACATACTAAAAAAATTTATTTAAAAAAATATTGAATTGTTTGAAGAGATGTAACAAATGAGAAAACAGCAGCAAATAACAAAAATGAAATAAACAAATCAAATATTTTAGAGATATTAGAAGGATTAATTAATCCTAAATAAATTTGGTAATAAATATGAACGTAAAGCTAAAAAATTAAAATAATAATGTAACAATTTTAAGAAAAACTAATATAAGTTGAAGTAAAAGTAAATGAGAAAATCTAAGCAAAAAAGGTAAAATAGAAATAAAAGAAATGAGAAAAACTAGTTCTGGTTAAATTGTAAACTAAAGTAACCAAATGAAAATATTTAAACAAAACCAACAACGTAATAGAATCTATATTTGAATTAACGTTTTCGTTCATAGACAAATCCTGATACAACATCTGAAACAACAACTTTCAGATATGATGAATTGATTGCGAAGGTTGCAAAATATGACATAAAAAGCTTTTTAAAAACAAAAACAAAGGCAAGGAAATAGGAAACAAACTGATAAACAATCGCATAAAGTGATAACTTCGCTCACAAATTACAGAGGTTTAAAAATCTAACAAACGAATGGAAAAGTATGGATAGTGTAGATGACAATGCGATAAAACAGAAATCTTTAAAAATAAAAACAGAAAAATAATAAATATAAAAGCATTAACGACATTAACAATGAATTTAAAAAATGACGTTAATTAGAAAAAAATTGAACAAGTAATAAAATATAAAATTGGAATACTAGGATTACAAAACAGAAGACATGAGGAGAAAGATAGAATTGATAGTAAACACTATAGATTTTTGAATGCGAAAAAGACCAATTGAAAATCGAGCAGCCTGCATAGTCAGCAAAAACGCTAGCGAACATATTGCAGAATATACAATATAAACGAACGAATATTTTACATAAAGAGAGAAATCAAATTCTTAATGTCACGTTAAAAGGTATACATAGGCTAACAACAGCACCAAGGAATAAAAATGAGGACACATTTTACAAGTAATTAAAAAATATGCAAAAAATCACCAAACAAACTATTAATCCTAAGCAATCTGAATGTCTAAAATAAAAATAAAACATAAGGTAACATAAGATAACCAAATTAAGCCTGTGATGATAATAAAAAAGTGACATGCAAAGAATATGCAAAGTAAAAAATGTAGACCCCAATCATCAATTAGTATTAAACTGGAATATAAAAGGTGTCCCAAAATTAACGCAAGATTTGAATTAAATAGAAAACACAGTTTTTAGTCTTTTGATTGTAATTTTTTTATTGAATCATAAAGTACATAGGATAGGATTATTTATGGAATAACACATCGGGAAAATGGCCTCCACGGCTTTGCATACACATACGCACTCGTTTGTCGAAATTTTCCATGACCATTCTGCATAAATGTGGCTGAATTTCGTTGATGCAACGTTGAATCTTCTCCTTTAATGCACGCGTGGTTGTGGGCTTGTTGACATAGACCTGTGATTTTAAATAACCCCATAAAAAGAAATCTAATCACCGAAACGAGAGAGTACACGATCTGGAAATGTCTCATGCAGTAATTGAAGTGTTTCGCGGGCTGTATGGCATGTGGCACCGTCTTGTTGAAACCACATATTGACCACATCAATATCATCCAATTTCGGCAAAAAGAACTGTGTTATCATGTCGCGATATCAAGCACCAGTAACAGTCACTGCTTGGCCAGCCTCATTTTCAAAAAAGTATGGGTCAATGATGCCTCCAGCCCAAAATCCACACCAAACAGTGACACGTTGTGGATGCATTTGTTTTTCGACAATCACATGTGGGTTCTCAGAACCCCAAAAGCGGCAATTTTGGCGATTAACAAACCCATCAAGGTAAAAATGTGCTTCGTCGCTTAGGATGATTTTTCTCGAAAAATCAGCATCCATTTGTTGATGCTCAATAATCTATTCAACAAACTCTCTTCGCTGTGCATGGTCATTAGGCTTCAGTTGTTGTGTTAATTGAATTTTGTAAGTATGGAGACACAGATCTTTAGTGATTATACGCTGTAGAGAGCTTTTTGAAATTTGCAATTCTTGTCCACGACGCCGGATTGAGGTTCCTGGATTGTCACCGACACTCTCACGCACTGCTTGACATTTGAATGGCTTGTTTTTGGACGACCAGTGTGTTTGGCGTCTCCAACGGATCCTGTCTTTCGGAATTTTTCAATTAATCTCTTCACAGTTGACGAAATTAAAACACTATTCCGACCATATTTTGTATGAAATTTTCGAACAGCGACCGCCAAGCTTTCATTATTTTTGAAATATTGTTCAATAATGAAGACACATTTTTACTAACTCTAAACTGTGAGCTGTCGATTTGTTGTTGTTTTAGGGTTGTCAACACTTTACTGCATAAATGGCGGCAAATTTAAATCTTTCGTTAATTCTGGGGCACCCTTTAGAAGTAAAATATAAAATGAATATAAAGGAAAAGCAAAAAACAGTTACCATCAAATAAGGGAAATTAAAAAGTAAAACAAAATCATGAGAAGTAATAAGCAACTTAGTTAATATAGCTGTAAGTGCAATAACAACGTTAAAGCAGAAATAAAGTAAAATAGGATATTAAGATTAAAATGATGGCAAACACCAATCTACCCAATTTTAAAAAAGCACAGAATTCACAAATAGTAAAATACATTTGAAAATAATAAACTAAAGAACTAACATTCAGTTGTAAAAATATACAAAGGTAACGTATAAATACAACCAATATTGTTAATAGAGACTAGAAAAACTATTTTCAAAATTACTATCAAAGAAAAACGCATAAAATAAATAGGAGCAAGTGCAATAAAGAAAAAGCATAAAAAAACTATAAAAAAACAAAACAAAACAAGTCAGGAGATCCAAATAACAATGTGGACAAAATGATAAAGACAAAACTATTTAAATAAGTATATGCAATAGTCGCATAAAATGGAAATAAAAAATTATACGAAGAAAATGGAGCTGTAAAGTTACAATAAAAAGGAGATCTCTAAGAGTACTAATTATAGGAAAATTACAATATTAAATACGAGATGACAACAGAAAATGTAGGATAGAAAATCTTTACTATAATATTTAATTTTAAGCATACTGTCAGCACAGTTAGGCCAGTATGGGAGCATCGCCTGCAAAATGGAAAGTCAAGACTCAATTTCTGATATCGAGAATGTATCAAGCATCGCGCCACAAACAACTGCATTACTACTCTTACTCTTACTGAATATAGATGCTTCTTCATTTTTAGTGACTGTATAGGCCACCCACCAGGCATCTGAGCCCAAAATTAAATCCGCGCCGAAAACAAGCGCCTTAATAGCTTGACTACAATTATATCTAACAGTCTTGGTATTTTCTTCTTTAGTGGCTTTAAAGATGTGTGTAAGTCCACACTTATATATTTTTTTAAATTGAGATACTCTTTTAAATTATAAATCTAACTGTAAAATGGTGTTTTACAAAATCAATGGTCATAAAAGAACAAAGAGCAACAGTTCTCCCTCCACTGACGGTATTGCTAATGGAGAAGCCGCAGAATTTCTTTAAACTTATTTTTGTTCTAATTGTATAGCTAAACCACAGGTTAATTCAAAATAAACCTGCAAAGCTTGCAACGCATAGCGAAGTGGCGAAGCACTAACGCTGACCTTTGACCAATCAATTTCAAAATCACTAGCAAACAAGCCTTTTTGGTCACCTGTCGATTAGTGAAAACAGAATTTGGAAATTACCAGCCGTTCTCGAGTTATTGCTCGGACGGACTAACATGAAGTTAGTAAGTGACTTCGCTTCGCTTCGCCACTTAATAATAGACTCAGTGTCATACGGCTATATTTTTTTGTATGTGAATGATTCACATAATATTTTAAAAAGGATGTCCTAAAGTTTCCAATACTTCCACTAGGATGTTCGCGTCTAACTTACAGCCAACTGTTAGGTGGTTACGGTGCGGTAACGATCTTTTGCGTTCGTAAATTTAGTAAAACGAAGTCGGCTACATTGAGCCTCTAACGAGGAAGAGTACTTATCGTTGCAATTATCACTTTGGTCTGATTGTCTGTTTGTGTAAAGATGGACAACCGCGTGTATCAGAGAATAATTTAGGGCAAATTTGAGAGAGTTTAAAGCGTTGCCCGATAATGTCTACTACCACAGAACTGAACTGTCATAAACAAAGGTCCGGCGCTTAATGTCGCCTACAGCTGGTGCGGGATCTTCGCATAAACACTAATCTGAAACATGTAGAATTTTCTAATGCTTAAAATAATAGAAGATAACACTTTTCTGTTGTGTTTAATTCTTAGTGATAAGAAGTTTTACCTAAGAGAAAAAGTGGACCGACACAATCTTCAGATATAGCGGCTACAAAGTCCTCATGTGACACTAAAACATGAGAAAGACTCTCTAAGACTGTTCGGTACTGTATCTAAAACAAAGGTTTATAGACCTTTCTCTTTTATTATAACACAGTCATTGAGGTAAAGTATCTCAAGATGTTGAGAAACTGTTTTCTCCCGCAAATAAATAAAAATTTAGAAAACTTTATTAAGTGGCGAACCAAAACGGAAAACGTTTGGAAATTTCCAAATTCTGTTTCTACCAATCGACAGGTGACCAAAAAGGCTTGTTTGCTAGTGATTTTGAAACTGATTGGTCAAAGGTCAGCGTTAGTGCTTCGCCACTTCGCTGTGCGTTGCAAGCTTTGCAGGTTTATTTCTCAACAGAATGAGGCTTCACCTCATTCACACCGGAATGTTCGATGTTTTTTAAATTAATTTCTATCTCAACGATAGATCGCGTACAAAATAAAGACTTGGCACTTCTGCTCTGCCCCCCCCCCCCTCCTAGGTTTTCTGATCTCACATTTTATGACTTTTTCTTGTGGTGGTTTATAAAAAACGTTGTTTGTGTACAACCTCTATCAATAATTTTGAACAATCTAAGAAACCGTATGATAGCTGCGGTGAACTCAGCGACATTATTCATCGTGTGTAGGGGGAATTCTGCTACCGTCTATGTAGCTGGAGGAATGTACATTTAGAAACTTGAATGTGAGTGTAATCAAATATAATTTACATTATATTTGCTACTAGTCAACGAACTTAAAAAGTTCGTTACTGAATTCTATATGTCTGTCGGTCTGTCTGTCGCTGTCACAAAATTATGGATTTTTTAAAATTTTAAAATGGATTCTTATAGGAAATTTTACGCTGATTTCAAAATCGAAATCAAAAAGTTTCTATCTCGAATAGTTTTCGAGATATTCGACTTCGAATTTCGGGAAAATCTCGACATTGCGATTTTATGAGTAATTCTTAAAGAAAATTTTACGCTGATTTCAATAATGAAATCGAAAAAATTCTATGTCGAATAGTTTTCGAGATATTCGATTTCGAATTTTCCCGATATTCGAAATCGAAATCGAAAGGTTTTTTTAAGTTCGTTCTGGGATTGCTTACAGAGCAATCTCTTCGCCGGCCCCATGTTTTTTGTTTTCCTTTTTAATTATAGAGAGTAGTGAATCATGAAAAATCTTAGAACAGATAACAAAAACAGCTTAAATAAATGAGTTGATATGAACATATGGAAACACATTACAAATTTCTATTAACTGAAAATATATATAGATTTATACGAAAACAAAAATTAGTAACAGTAGCTGAATAAAACAACCAAACAACGATGTTATCATATCCACAGAATACGTTAAAAAGCACTCGGCAGTATGAAAAATGGAAGATTTTCTGGGCACGAAAATTATACTACCCTAGTTATTCAAATATAGTTTTTTCTTTCTTCTGAATCTGTTAACGAAACTCATTAACAACATTTATAAGAACAGCAGAATACCAAAGAAGTGAAATATTTTCCATGTGGTGTCAATTTTTAAGAAAGGTGACAAGAACGGCCCTCAACATTATAAAGGACTTAGTGTAAATTGTTTAATGAGTAGAATATTTGGCAAAACTTTACAATACAAGTTAAAAACCAACATGGAACAATTATTTGAATTCTCTGTGGCGAGACAGACATATTTCTCAGAAAACCAAGAAACGCTTGGAACCATTGTAGAAGCAGTTTTAGGTTATGGGTGTGAGCAGAAATAAAAGTTAGATTACTTGCAACAGAAATGAATTGTTTCAAGCAAAGTACAGAAATTTCAAAGCTAGTAGTATAAGAAATGAGGAGATCCGGCAAAGACTGAATGCTACGGATGCAGTGGTTGATCGGATAGAGAAGAGTTAGCTGAAATAATTTTTGAATAAAAATTGATGGCCTAAGCATGTGTTCCAGGGGACTGCTCCATACACTAGGAAGAAGGGCAGATTAAGACGTTGGAAAAATATCATGTCTTCAATAGAAAAGTGTAGAGAAGTGAAACGAAGAGACAGTGCCGCTCTTTGCATTTAATATTGATTTTACGATTCTAGACATTCAAATCTCTCCAGAAATCTTAACGAAAATTAACGAAAAAAATAATTTTTGGACATGGAGCGTTCCTTTCTTTTTATTCTGTACAGCTCATCCCATAGCAACTTTATAGGGTTCAGGTCTGGACTCTGTGTCGATCATGTCATCATTTGGAGCATTTGTTTGTTCTTCTTGGTTTACTACATAGTCCCTGCAACGCTTCGAAGTATGTTAGGATTGTTGTCTTGCATCATCATGAATCTTTTCCCGAATAATCGCAACTCAAATCTTTTATAATGTTCTTTTCTCATATGACATCAACTTTTACTAAGTTTTCCACACCAACCAAAAAGAAGCATTCGCATACTAAAACAGAGCCGCCTCCGTACTTAAAGTCGGAACAATACAGTCCAAGATCACCTTTTTAGTCCTCCCTGTTTCTAACTAAAAATTTCAAATTTGGATTTGTAGGTTTGTAATATGTTTTGCCACTCTTCAATTGTTCAAAAACAATGCTTTTGCGCCCACTAAAGGCGGTTAGCCTTATTACTACGCCGTAACAACAATTTTTTGGTCGCAATATGACCATGAAGATTATCCTCTTGAAGACATCGCTTTATTGTACTGACTAATATTATTTTATCACGTCCCCGCTTAAACTCCACAGTAATATCTAGGGCAGTTGATCGTTTATTTCGCTTACTCATCAGTCTAATAAACTGATGCTCTGCATCGGATGTTACTCGTGATAATCCAGAGCGATGGCAATCTCAAAGACTTCCTGTTTTTCTGTAGCGTTGTAATGTAAGCTTCACCGTCGAAGTATAAATCCTTAATGTTCTCACGATGTTGCGTACTGATATCATTTTTCGATGTAAAGTGAGAATGGCTAAACAGGTTTCTATGGAGAGATTGAACACAAAAATTTAAAACGAGACTCAAGTAAGCGGCACACGACCTGTTGACCAATTGGCGAGCTCCAAAGTTGGATCTCCGGACAGCGCACATTTTTTTAATGTAAACAAACATCTAAAGTAAAGGCTAGAGACAGAAAGAAAGATTCGAAATGTTGAGTGACACTTCAAGGGTACAAAAGCATTATAATATTTTTTATTTTAGTTTTCGACCCAAGAAATTCTTATTTAAAAATCTATAAGTGACTAATTATTTTCATTCAAAACAATATTGTCTAAGGAGATAGTAAAGGGTTCAACTAACCAAAATTGTGAAAAGTGAATAGTATCTAAATAAATCTGTTTCTAAAGTGACCCAAAAATGTGAAAATGTATGCTTTAAAAATTAGTTTAGTTGGACGCATGGAATTTAAAGGAGAACAAAACATTTGTTGTTAGATTTCAGAAGTTTTCGGCATCACTCTCGTAATATTACAAAAATATTTTTAGCATCAAATGCCCAAAAAGTTTGAAGCGGCAGTTATTAAACAAAAGAGCATTTACAAAGTTCCTATAAATTACGCGAAAAGCTGTTTCAAAACGGTGCATTAAATGGGGCACACCAAAAAGCTTTAAAAAGTTTGTTAATTAATGACTTGCTTTCTTTTTTATGTTTACACGTTTAGTAAAATACTCATTTAAGTTTAATTGAACATTTTATCATCTTATCATTATAAAATTTTAGAGGAGTTTGAAACACACCCAGCTAACAAAGTTATTCAAAACAACCTTATCAATGGATGATTAATAGATATTTTGATTGACCAGTAAAATGTGCTTCAGTTATCAGCTGCTTAATAATAAATACAAATTTGTTCAAAAACGAATAAACTATCTAGCTTAACACAATTTTGATGTAAATAAGTAAATAATTTTATTAATTTAAAATACCTTATGACAAAGCCTTCAAGAGACAAGTAGACTGCATTTAATATTTATTTGTAACCATAGTTTCCTTCCTCTTCATTCGATATGTTCTAATGAAGAAAATTTGAAAAACGTTTTCCGCACTTCTTTGACTTATCTTGTCCATTTAAAAGCTTGGACTAAACATTCAACCACCAAATGTTTTCTGGAGTTTGAAGCTCTCCCATAAAACTCTAATTGTGCTGCAGATTGAAATGGGCGCTAAGTACTTATGTGAAGATTGATTACAGTGCCAAATGATACCAACACCTGGTGTTGCTAGAATGCACAGAAGGAAATATGCAGTGCTACAAGTTCAGTTATGTACAAAATAGAAAACTATGCAATTAATCATGGGCTACAATAGACAGAGTGGTTTCTCTGAAGAGAGGCAGTGAAGGCAGAGTTATATCAACAGTTGCTAACCCATCAAATGGAAACACATTTGATGCCCTCATCTAAAAAACTACGGCTAGGATTGTTTATTCTAAAGCAAATGGCAATTTTTATTTGAAATAAGAGGGAGATTCTGTTCATGAATTGGCTGCCACTCGTGAGATCATTAATATGAGGGTTATTTTTTTTTCAAGGTCCGATTGGTCGCTAAATGAAAATCACAGTCATAATCAAGAAAATTTTATATGGAACAATGTGATACGACATTAAGCTACTGTTCGATGTAATCGCCGTTCCGATTCATACATTTGTCGTAGCGTAGTACCAATTTTCCAATACCTTCATCATAGAAAGCAGCCGCCTGTTTTCAGCCAATTCTGTAAGCTGGCCATGAAATTTCCGGAAACAAATCACTCAACCCAGAAATTGTGAACCGACGATTTTCGCGAATCGCCTGATCCACGGGCTGAACAAGATCATCGGTTGCCACTGGCTTCCTTCCCTGGCCGCCTGCATCATGAACATTTGTGTCTCCAGCATCAAAGTTCCTGCACCATTTCAACTCTTTGCTATCACTCATGAACGTTTCTCCGTACACTTTACTCATTCGTCTATGAATTTCAGCTGCATTACTTCCTTCAGCATGCAGAAATCGAATGACTGAATGCAAATAACATTTGGCAGGAGACTCTATTTTTCGAAGCATGTTTATGTGCTCCCTACATACTGAGAAATGACAACCGCGGATCGACGCGTTCCCCGGGTCAACTACAGACACAGCGCAAGACGTCTGCGCACAGACCTAGCGGATTTTCCCCGAAGCTTTCCTTTAGCGACCAATCGGACCTTGAAAAAAATAGCCCTCGTAGCAACCGATACTACTAGTCCGTGAAACAACTCCGCCTACGTACTCAACAAAGTCAATACGAAACCTAGAGAAGCAGACGTTGTTTAAATATAAAAATGTCTGTCATCACACGGTCATTTGCTACCCTGCAAACTCTCAAACCTGCTGTCTTACGTTTCATAGTCACTAGATCTTGTGCCAAGCAACTCCGCTCTGACACAAAGAAGGCAATGCATGGTAAGAAGTTTTCTTCTAACAAAATATGTGCTCAGTTCTTCTTAATAAAAAAATTAGTAAGGAGAAAACAATTGCAGTAGCAATCATTTTAAACGCTTTAACTAAATTATGAAAAAGCTTACTTTCTAACAAATGGAACATTCCTAAACATCACAAAATTATAAACACTAGAAAAAAACCATTAATCTAAGAAAACTATAATGCTCAAAACAAACTCAAATAGTACAACATTAAAACAGAAAATTACACAAAATTTAAAGGTAAACTTAAGTAGAAGATTTTTTATCATTGATTATTGACAGATATTCTATGATCTATAAAAAACTTTAAATTTTGTAAATTTATGTTCGGGTTAATTTATACCATACAAAAATTGTGCTAAAAATAAATAATCTTTTCGAAATGCCTTTCCCGTCTTCGTTTCCTTTTTTCCGTAAATAAATAATTTCAAAACAAATTTCATTTAAAATACACTCGCTCCAAGTGTTTTAATTTGATATTGTTATACTTCTTAAAGTCTAAATTCAGAAGATAACAAAACACAAAAAACTAAAATAAAAAAGCCGACCGGATAAGTAACAAGAATATTAGAAAATCAATTGAATCTTGAAGATAGAAAAACGATAGATAGATGGAATTTGCTGGTCGTAATTGAAAATATAAATAGCAAATGGTTAGAGATGAAAGTTCTCTCTATCCTATGGAGGAATTGATAAGTCCACTATTACTATTACTACGGAATGTTTTTCTCGCTCCCAAAGTCAGTATTTTTTTAATAATTTTAACACTATTGAAGACATTGCAACACTTTCTTAATACAAATAATTTCAATGTATTTAAAATACAAAAATTGTGCCTACAGTGTGATGCCTAATTGTTGCGATCTCGCAATAGTCTCCCTGATGCACCTACCTGCTTTTTTATTCTGCCATGTGTTTCTGAATTTGTAAAATTATATCAGCATACTCAAATGGAACAAATATTTACACTTACTGAAAAACAGAGTCAATAAAAGTTATATCTTAAAGATGTTTTAAAAACCAACATTCGCCAAGTATTTGGACACTATCAAAGGTACTAATAACCAAGAAAACTTTATTGGAGCACCATGAAGGTTTTCCATAAATAAAGAGTGTGTATACGATAAGTTCCTAGCAAAAAGACATGTGCTCAGATTAAAAACAGTATGAAATTGTAAATGTTTATCATATTTTATTAGGTCCTTAAAATGTAGTTTTCAATTTTTTAAAGTTGGATTCATACTTTAGTTTTCTACTACAGTCTAAATTAAATTTATGTTGAAATTCTTTTTTTTTCCTTATAATCCTTAAAGTCCTTTGGTATTCTAAGTTTAAACCCGGCCTATTTTGATACTCTACTAACTTTAGTAATTTGCTACTTTGTACCACTTTCACATAAATTTAGCATAGTTGAATAAAGAAGAAATGAGCCAGAAAAACATATGGTAGACTCTTCATGGTGTCTTATAAAAAAGAAAATAAGTTTCTAAAGACATCATTTAACGTACACAGCATATCAATTAATATAATACATTAATTTTTGAGCCCAATGGAATAGATTGTCTACCGTACCAAATACTTTTTTAGACATTTAAATTTTATTCTTTTTTAAATATTTCTAGTACACTTTTTTACTTATAACTGTGTAAAACTCCTGCCCTAATAGTTGCTAGAAATTTGTTACTAAATAGGTAGTATCATCAATTGCTATACTTTCAGAGTTTGAGCATAAATCTTGCAATCCTAAGTGCATGCTGTTGCATATTTTTTTATTGTACTTAGAGGCATTCTACAGTTTAAAGGCCGTAAGTTAAATGAGTTTTTACACTTAAATTTTTTTTGTTTAATAGAAAAAACTATTTAAAATCTGTATTAAAATACAATAAGTAAATTTTATGGAACACTGCATAAAAATGGCTTGTTAACTAATGAGAGGGGCTATACTGCAAAAGCCGCTCTGGTATTACTGTTTGAAATCAAAAAATCTGAATGGGTTATCTGAATCTATAAGGTAAATCGAGTCTCTGAGTTTGTGCACTCTTGTCAAGTACGTTTACTGCGTAGGTGTTAGTGTGAAAGAACAGTTTTTCTGGGCATTTTTCACTGCACTTACTAATTTCTTCGCGCACTGTATTCACTTTTAAGACTTTTAAAATGTCCGCGTTGCGTACGTAGTAAGGTGCGTCGCACAATGCCCGTGACCTTTTATTCTAAAACCTGTCGATGATTTGAATGGTTGAAGAAGCTTCTGTTTAATGGAAACCTTGTAAACTAGCAATTTGTTTGAAAGGGATAACTTGGATCGGTGCCCGATTAACCGGTAGTATTTCCGTATTATAAGACCTGGTTGTTTGCGTTTTTTTCAAACTTGCGTTTTCCAGGTGAATCCTTTGTCTAGATGCATCCATAAGTATTTTCTTTCAGTGACTTGTCGCAACGGTGAATTGTTTAAGAGTACAGGTGGTACAGTACCTTAACATTTGGTGAATGTGATGCAGGCTGTTTTTTCCACGTTGATTTTGACTCTCCATTTCCTGGCCCATTTTTCCACTTCGTATAGGAGAAGTGTGGCAGCAACTAAGGGATCTTTGTATTTAACTACTAGTGCCTTGTCGTCGGCGAAGGTTGCAGTCACAGAATGCATATTGGTAGGAAAGTCCGGTGAGTGAAGAATGTATAATATGGGGCTCAAGGTACTCTCCTGTAGAACACCTGTGTTGAATGGGTGTAGTTCTGATAGCTCTTGGTCATATTTTACCTGAAAGTAGCGATCAACCAGAAATGACTTGAGAATAATGAAATAGCAGTGTGGGATTTATTTTTAGTTTGTATAAAAGCTCTGTATGCCATACTCGGTCAAAAGCTTGACTATTATGCAGAAAAACCCTTGTGCAGTACTGCTTTCCTGTGTGTTATTGATTTCATTTACGACTCTGTGCACCTGTTGGATAGTGGAATGACCTTTTCGAAAACCGAATTGGTGCTCCGGTATCAAATTAATGTCTTTTATGATAGACTCTAGTCTTGTGGCCAGTAATTTTTTGAGAAGTTTGCCCCTTATTGGTAAAAGACTGATGGGTCTGTATGAGAAGGCTTTATATTGTGATTTATCAGGTTATGGAATAAGTATTATTTGCAAGACTTTCCATTTAGGAAGTATCCTAGTCGTAATATGGCGTTGTAAATTATAGTGAGCATGACAGCTTCCTTGCGAGGATGGTTTTTGTGTAACTTTCCGGCGATGAGGTCATATAAAACATTAGAATCTTTACCTTTCTTACACAAGAAAATTGAAATGTTTTTTAAATACGCTAAACATTATTTTATCTTTATTTCAATACTATCTCGTTTTTCTTGTTGATAACGTTTTTCTAAATCGCTTTAAATGCGTTTGCTTTTGAAATAATTTTTGTTCCCTATGTGTTTATACAAAATTAGTTTTCTAATATCTTATTAATCAGATACCTCTGCAGTTTTGCAATAAATTACAAATGTTAAAATATGAGCAATAAAATGACGAGTGCCTCAAATCTACAAATAAAAATAATAATTTTTACATAACAATTAGGATGCATTTATCTACCCGGGCTTTTATTACGCACGCCCTTTTTCCTAAAAAAAATGATTAAGAAGAACTGAATACTGGCAAATCTAAAAAAGCCCAGAAGCACTTGTCAATAAGTAAAAATCTTTGTGTGTAGAGTAATTCTGTGCTCCACAAATTTAAAAAGCTTGACCAAGGAAAAATGGCATGCTGTCGATGTCTTCAGCTGAAATTTTTTAGCGGTCGCCTTGTTTCCAAGAGACTTGTGGCAGCCAACCCTAAATTATGGATGCCTTAAAAGCAAACATCACCCGATAAAAGCAAATAATAATAACAGACATCCTGGCAAGGACTTTTCAAAATATGTACGTCGGTTTCGATTCTGTCTGGATGCAAACGATGTTATGGTTCATTAAGTGTTATAGCAAAACAAATTTCTGTGATTTCTTTTGAATCTAATACGCTATTATAAACTATTTTTAAGTTTATTTGAATAAAACAGAATAAATTTCTCGACATGCGTCAATAACGTTTTAACGTAATTGTGTGATAATTTCTGTTTTTTTTTAACTTTTTCTGTTGTTTTCAAATATCTCTATTTAAATTAAAGATAATGTATCAAAATATAAAAATTATGTACCCAGAAAAAATAATGTCATCATTACTAAGGTCATTACTTGGTACGTATATTGGTCTATCTGTTTCAATTAGTGATTAAACTTCTAATAAACCAATGTCCACTTCAATTCAGGTGGTTTTATTGCTATCGCAAATACATAGAACTAATTCGGTTTTGTGATAAAATGCAATAAAAGTCTTGTCAAGGAAATTTAACGCGGTCGATGCCGCCCACCTGAGCCAGTCGAGTTTGCTATGTTGCTGTCCTAATTCTTGGGATACGTTTAGATAACAAAATTGTTTGATACTATGCTCAACCTTAAAAACAACCTTTGAAATCCGTGAATCTGTAATATATTTTATTTATTCCAAGCTTTTGATTTTTTATGGCTCAATAAATTTTAACACAAACATATCCTAGAGTATTAGAAGTATAATAACATCATATCAATTATTCGGCATGGTTGCCAGTAACATAAAACCTCCGATTTTTTTTAATTCCATAAATGTTTATATATAGCTAAATTAATATAATGATAACAGTGGCAATGATGTAACTTAGCTGCTGATAGCAGTAGATTTTAACGCGCATGCGTGAACAAGAATAACTTTACTTGCTGGTTTAATTAGGGGTTAAACGCCAGTGACCGAATACATGTAATGCGTGATCGGGGCATTTACAATAATAAAGAGTAGAACAGCGAATCTGCATCAAATTTTGTGCGAAGCTGAAATATTTTCCCACAGAAACTACTAGAGTGATTCAGAAGGTTTTTGGGGGCGATCCAATAAGTGCAGTACAAATAAGAGCAACTAGTGATTGGCAGTTTCATTGCGACAATGTGCCGAACCGTTTATCACATTTTGTAGCAATATAAATTTGCACAAGTGACTTAACTATTCTACAGTCTAGATATGTCGCCCCGGACTTCTCACTATTCTCAAAAATCACATTTTAAAGGAAAGAGATTCCAAGCAAATGACAAGATGTAGACTAATACAACAAGCCATTTGTTTGCAATTTGAATATAGCACTTCGCTTAATGTCCTGCATAGTGGAAACGACACTAACGATAAGAGAAGTGTGTGATTTCAATTTTTTTACTTTTAAGGATACTGAAGCTACTGCAATTGTTTTTGTATGTTTTTGTATTTTTACTAAATATATAAGTTATTTGCCAATATAATTTAAATTTTTATATTATAAGGCTCGATATTTTCGAAGCGGTTAACGTACTTTTTTTAACATGTCAACAGAAATAAGTTTGAAAGGGCACGGTCAGTTCCTATATAAATTACAATTTTTAAAGAAGAAAGCACTTACACTTTAAATTAATATATGGCAGTATCTGGCTGGAAATAGTTAGTCAGTACAAAGTTATTCGTTGCCCAACCAATTCATAAACTCATAAAGCATTTGATGCATACCACGATACCTATGGAATAACATTAAATGAGCGCCGTAACAAAGCATACCATACCTCATATTTTCATCAAAAATGTATATCTCATACAAGATACCAAAACTTTCTTTAATATAAATAAATTAATGGATCAGCCTTAACCTTTCTCACATATTACGCTAATGAGGGCGAAGAGTTTTTAAAATCAATCGTTACAAGAGATGAAACTTGGATTATTTTGACAATCTAGACGACAAAGAACAATCCAAACAATAAATACACACAAACTCCCAAACTAAACCCAAAAAGTTTAAACAAACGTTCACGAAAAGGAAGACCATGGCTACTTTTTTGGGATCAGAATGTTGTGCTGCTCGTGGAGTTTATGGAGCCGGGGACTACGATCAGTGTAAACTTGTATTATCAGACATGTCGACTGCAAAGAGTTATTCAAAACAAAAGAAGAGGTATGTTGTCTTCTGGAATTGTTTTGATCCATGACAACGCACTTCCACATACTGCTGTGGTAACCAAACAGCTTCTTGCACAATTTCAATGGAAGTGTCTGGTCACTCAGCGGACAGCCCAGACCTGGCGCAAAGTGACTTTCACCTTTTTCGAGAGCTGAAGAGAGCTTTGAGAAGACAGCACTTCCGCACCAACAAAGAGCAGGCTGGCGACAACCTTCTATGAAGAAAGTATTGGAGAACTCGTCCAACGGTGTGACTATGTGGAAAAGTAACATTGATTGTACTTAACTACTGGTAATAAAACAATTTTGTTATTCACACTTGCTTTTATTTAAAGTCGGAAGAAAGTAGCCCTCATACATATAGTCCAATGTTCTCAAATGTGAATTAGCAAACTTCTTGAACTAATTTTTGTAGCTGAGGCTTTTATGTTTGGCGGTATATATCAATTATTTTCAATATTAACGTAATATGTATTTAATCTTTTTTTGTTTGTTGTGCTCATAAAAACCTCGTTTTCTACAACCATCTGCATAAGAACATTTATAGAGAGACTATTTCTTACTTTCTGCCAATTCCAAATATTTAATAGTTTTTGGTGCTTTAAATTCTTTAAATTTTTTTTTAACTTCCTATACCCAGCAATCTAATATTTGCTGTTTTTTATATTCTTATCTTTATAATAATAATAAATATAAAAATTATTTTGTCCTTGCATGCTATCATTATTTATGTAGTTATTGTTGTATCTTTCTTTATATTTTTTTAATTCAATTGAAATATTACTTCCATAACAACTATAATATACAAAACTATATAAACTGCGATGTCAGAATAAAATAGACTGATCGTAGTGTTTTCCGACAAAAAATAAATACTTGTTTAAAAATACCCTTATTAACATGAAATTGAGTATCACCCTATTTAAAAAAAAAAGCGATAAACGATCAATACTACCAAGGTCTAGCCAGTGAGTCCTCAAAACGGACAAAACACACAATAATAAAATAAACTTAAGAACTACAAAAATAGATTAGCCGAGCTGGTATAGGTATTATAAAAAAGCAGAAGCGCCATTTTATATTATTTGTATAGTGTGGAGCTGCACAAATACGTCGCCAAGAAGAAACCCTTACTAGCACTCTTAAAAAAAACATAACTAGGCAACAAAAATCTGTTCTTGAGCAATTGACGTTCGACAGTCTATTATTTTCTCAGGCGAGAGCGCAAACTCCCAAATTAGTAATTAAACATGAGTATGGAATAATTTGTCCAATTAGTTTCTTCACTAGACTGTAAAATGTAACAAATTACGTTTAATTGTGTGTAATGACCCTATAAATGATGTCAAGTTTATTAAAATTTTAAATGACATATTTGTACCTGTCTTCGATAATAACGTTATTTTTAAGGAAAATATTGTTTTCATAGAGGGTGGCGCTCCTCGTCACTGAGTGCGTACAGCTATCACGTGGAAAGAGAAATAACAAATTGGATTTTTGTTATAGTTAGGGCAGTTTGCAGGCATAAACTCGATTAAAAGCTTGTTGAAAATAATACCCCAAAACATAGTAAAAAAGCCACAAGAGCTTAATAGCAACGCTCATTTAATGATAGCAATGACAAGAGAATTACAGAAAAAACCACAAATATCGGTAGACGATTCAATTGATAACATACACCAAAAATTAAATCCCTTCTATAACGGTAAAGGATATTCAACCAATTAATTGCAAGTTTTAGTTAAATATTTTGGTAACTATTATATTAGGGAATTTATTGTTTTAAATTAAGTGTATATTAGTTACTAAAACTCTTACTCCTTAACATTTCTAGTATATTATAGGTAACATTATGCAACCAATACACTACTGTAACATCACTTTATTGTTTTTATTTGTTGTTTTTTATTATTGCATTCGTAAAGACTAACCGCACCACTTATTATATTAATTGCCTCTTTTTTCTCTATATGTTTCTTTAACAAAATGAGATAAATTATAAGGTAACAAGCAAATGTGCTATTGGCCTAAGTTTTATTTTATTTAAAAGTATTTACTGTTATTAATCAATTAAATTTGAAAAACGACTGGCGATATTCAAATTCTGTTTTACTACCCTCAGAACATGTAAAATACCAGCCGACCTTTTCAGCATAGCCTACTTTACCTATATTTAAGGTATTTTTCTACATAGTTTGTTCTGCATTACTAATACACTTGTATAATATAAATTAGTAAAATATTTTCGTCTACATTCTTTGTCATCTATATGGATTTTTGTACAAGCAAACGTGAGATCAATAAATAAGGTACACGATAAAATAGCGACAATCATTTTTCTTAATTGTTTTCATGCAATTTCTTCTTTTAAAAATTTTAATAATTAATTTATTATAACTAAAATGTTTTTCCTCTGCACTTTCCTTTGTGATACCGGTGTTCAACAATAGCCGGTAAGCATTTCGCTATTCCACGTAGCTTGGTAACGTTTTTTATTAACAGCAGTGCCTTGGTAAAACCGTGATTCAAATCCATTACTAGTACGGCCCGTGCATTGAAACAGTGTGGACGTGTGCGAGCCAAATTTTTACCTGCAATATCGCCGCGCCCGAGTCGCAACCTTAAGGTCAGGCGTACTTATTTATTTAATAATTTAATACCCATGTAATCAACTTTAATATTAATGTTTCCCACTGGCAATGGGAATAATCCGCCATCACAAAATAACTCCAATATGTATCAACAATATGGTTACCCACCCTCCTATCAACAGCAACAGTATACTGTAAGTAACAGTATACATTCAACACCACCACTCTTCGAACAAACACCATTAAAGCAGTATGCAGTGCCATCAATCCCACCGGTTCAACCCTCTCCGTATTATACAATGCCCGTAATGCAATATCCAAGGTTGTCTCAAGTGGAATTACCTTCCCCGCAAACCTTGCCGCAAAATAATCAAATAGAAAAAGACCAGCAAGAAATTTTAAGTAATGTCGGCGAAGACGAAAACATGGCTGTTAATAATAACACTTGGCAAGTGGTTCCTGGCAATAAAAGGAAAAGACGGAAATATAACCCACAATTAACTCAAACATTCAACTTAACACAAACAAACCAATACTCTACGTTAACAGAGGAAACAGATATACCAGGGGCTAGCAGCAACACTAATACTACGGGTCAAACTGTTCAACTGCCAAAACCACCGCCAATCTTTGTTCAAGGTGTCGAAAATTATCAACAAATGGTAGCTAGCATCACGCATATAGTCGAAAAGGAACAATATACCTCTAAATGTATGGCCAATAATGTCGTTAAAATCAATGTTCACACGCCTGACTCATACAGGAAATTGACCGCCCATTTTTTAGATACCAACGTTATATTTCACACATATCAAAACAAGCAGGAGAGGGCGTATAGAGTAGTTGTACGGCATCTACACCCCACAATCCCGATAAATGTAATAATAGCAGAATTGGCAGCAAAAAATCATAAAGTTCGAAATATTAGCGATATCAAACACAAAACTAAAGAAACCCTGCCGTTATTCTTCGTGGACTTGGAACCGGCCGATAACAACAAAGATATTTATAAATTGCAGTATCTGCAGAACCTAAAGATAACGGTTGAACCACCTAAGCAAAATAAAAATATAGTACAATGTACAAGATGCCAAAACTGTAACCACACGAAATCATACTGCAATCGCCCATATGCGTGTGTCAAATGCAGCGGTAACCATGATACAAGAACGTGCACCAAAAATAGGGATACGCCGGCAACGTGTATCTTATGCAGTGGACCACATCCTGCCAACTACAAAGGATGTATGGTCTATAGAGAATTACAAAACAAGACCTACCCAAATACACAGCAACCAATGAAACAACCTGCACAGTATAAGCCAGATATAAGAAATTTTCCTCCTCTGCCAAAACCTAATGTTTACGCTGATATGCCGATGCATACCTATAGCCACGTTACAGCAAATATACCAGACTCATCTAATGACCTCACCCTCGCACAATTCCTTGCCGAGTTTAAGGGAATGTTCAATCAACTGCTACAACAAAATAGCATGATCCTCAACATGCTCACAACAGTAATTGCCAAATTAGTTAAATAATGTCTAAATTCATACGTATTGCATTATGGAATGCCAACGGCCTCAATCTAAAAATTGGAGGTAGAAGTCTTCCTTCAAATGAACAAAATTGATGTACTACTCATAAGTGAAACACACTTTACAACAAGAACGTTTATAAAAATACCTCAGTACAGCATCTACCACACTGTACACCCAGATAATACAGCCCATGGTGGCGCAGCTATTATTATTCGAAACTCGATAGTTCATCATGAATTACCAAAATACGAAGAACCGTTCCTGCAAGCTGCCGTTATCGAAATCAGTAAACTTCCTATCCCAATCACACTAGCCGCTGTATATTGCCCTCCAAGACATAGACTAACCACGAACATACTACAACCATTCTTCAACACCCTTGGAGGAGATTTATAGTAGGTGGCGACTTTAATTGTAAACATACAAGGTGGGGTCTCGATTAATAACTACAAGGGTAGAGAACTTGAAAAATTCTTACTAACAACAATTACATGCATTTATCAACCGGTACTCCAACATACTGGCCGACGGACGTGAACAAGATTCCAGATTTATTAGATTTTTATATAGCCTCGGGCATTTCAAGAAATTATGTGGACGTCACTCCTAGTTTCGATCTATCTTCGGACCACAGCCTTGTGTTAGCTGTCATTAGCGCTACAGTTATCCAAAAGCAGCCTAAGCCAGTACTTTGCAATAGACGAACTGACTGGGACAAATTTAAAGTACACGTCCACCGACATATAAATATTAATATAAGCTTAAGAACACCGAAAGAAATAGAGATCGCAGTTAATTACTTTATAACAACAGTCCAAGAGGCAGCCTGGAATGCTACATCAATGAATATCCAGAAAATCGAGTCATTTAATGTTTCTAGAGATATAAGTGAATTAATAAAAGAAAAAAGGAGAACAAGGTCAATCTGTCAACGTACATACAACGTTAATGATAAAACCACATACAATCGACTTACTAATAAACTTAGGAAGAAGATGTTAGAGGCGCGTAATGAAACATTCCATAACTACATAACCAACTTATCCAAAGAAGATCACAGTATATGGAAAGCCACTAAAGGATTTAAGAGACCCCAACAAGTCCCGCCGTTACGCAAAAACGATGGCTCCTGGGCAAGATCAGACAAAGAAAAGTTGAACTTTTGCCCAACATCTGGCAGACGTATTCACACCTCACTCTAATGAAATTGATGAAGATGTTAACAACTTTCTCGAAGCACCACTACAACTATCACCCCTATAAAAATTCACAATTGGTGAATTACAAAATGAAATAAAATGGTTAAATAATAAGAAAGCGCCGGGCTATGATCTCGTTACAGGCCTTGTACTTAAACAATTACCACGACAAGGAGAACAATTCTTATTGGCACTCTTTAATGCAATCCTACGCTTAACATACTGGCCCTTACAATTAAAGTTTGCACAGGTCATCCTAATATTAAAACCTGGCAAACCACCAAATGAAGCTCAGTCTTATCGCCCAATTAGTCTACTGCCTGTCGTGTCAAAACTCCTAGAAAAATTAATATTAAAGAGAATAAACGAAAATAGTCTACTTGAAGAATGGATTCCAAATCACCAGTTTGGATTTCGCAAAGGACACTCGACCATAGAGCAATGCCACCGAATAACCAATATTATTCAGCAATCATTTCATAGTAAGAAATATTGCTGTGCTGTATTTTTAGATGTGCGGCAAGCGTTTGACCGTGTTTGGCACAATGGGCTACTATTTAAAATTAAACACATCTTTCCACATCAATACTATCTCCTGCTTAAATCTTATCTAACTAATCGACACTTTCAAACCAAAGTTGGTATGGAATATTCACAACTGTATCCAATCACAGCTGGTGTTCCCCAAGGAAGTGTGTTGGGGCCACTCTTATATCTGATTTTTACTGCAGATATACCGTCGACACCAACCATAACATTGGGGACATTTGCAGATGACACTGCAATCCTGCCATGTCATGAAGATCCACAAATCACAACTAATACCTTGCAAGAGGCACTAAGTACGATAGAGGGTTGGCTGGAAAAATGGAGAATTAAGGTCAATGAGACGAAGTCCAATCATATAACATTTACCACAAGACGATCACAATGCCACCTGTAATATACGAATAACGTACCCATCCCGCAAGCAAATGCAATTAGATACTTAGGTCTCCATATGGACACCAGATTAACGTGGAAACCACATATAATAAAAAAACGCAAATAAATGGACATGAAAATTAAAAAAATGTATTGGGTCATAGGAAGAAACTCTCAACAGAAAACAAATTACTGGTGTACAAATCTATCATACGACCAATATGGACATATGGCTGTGAACTCTGGGGTTGCGCCAGCTACTCAAATATTGACATAATACAACGTTTCCAGTCTAAGACATTAAGAAGTATATTCAATGCTCCCTGGTATGTTTCAAACCGTATCCTCCACTTTGACTCCAACGTACAATATGTGCGGGACATAACCAGACAACGGGCTACAAGCCACCATGCTCGGCTAGTGGGACACACTAATAACGAGATTACACCGCTAACACAGCAGCCAGTAATGAGACGACTTAAACGGAAGTGGCCATGGGACTTGACAGAATAAAGAAATCATACACCATCCCCTAAGCCTTCAAATGGAGGTAACGAGACTGCACCACTGGGTGCACCTCTCTTCAAATCTATTCCAAACTTCACGCAATTAGCTCATAGAATTTATTGTAATTAATTCTGATCGCTAATGTACACGAATTCAATAAAAAATCAAAAAAAAATCCATTACTAACATCATTAAGATTTACAAAAAAAAGTTCAAATTCAAATCTAAATATGTATCTTTAGGTTCATATTACAATCCAATGCGTGATAACTCTCAAATAGTTCACAGACAATGCTCCACATCTTGTACCAAATGGTTTAATTCCATTCAATTATTAGATATTGTTTAGTTCCTTAAGATAGTAAAAATTGTCAGAGAGCAATCACAATTGTTCCTTTCATTTCCATATTATCTTGTGCTTCTCTTAAATCAGCTGAATATCTTGGAACTGGAAAAGTTTCTGAATTAAGTACGCGTCGAGTAGCAGAAGCTAAACTAGGATACACAATGTGCTTCTCGTTTTTACCCGAGAATCCAACAATTTTGGTGCAGCAAAGGTAACAGTATATGGTATGATCCGTTTGTTCCCACCATATCATAAGAAATACAAACATAGCAATCTTCTTTCCATTCAACCAACTCATTAAGACACGCACAGCAATTTTTGCGAGTACAAGATTTGTCTTGATTTTTAAATTTTAACGCCAAAGTGGTAACGATACGCTTTTTCTATTGTTAATGTACTATTTCGCTCATGCTGCTGAATTATTCATTTTCCACAAATATGACAAAAACTATTCTTAGCATTTATGTACTTGCAAGATATTATAAATACTAAAAGCAGCAGATAATAACAAACCGATCTAATTTAATCTAAATACTCCTTCGTTGCTCGCTTATATAGTAGTAGAATTGCATATTTACAAAATTTTAAAATGTGATTGGTTTAAAAAGAAAAACAGTGCCTGGGGATTACTACCAGCATACAAAAACTTATTTATACTTGTTCAAATCAGTTAGCTAAAACCAGATTTCTTTCTAAATATAACATTTATGTAATAAAATGAAGAATGTAAGAATGAACTAGAAAGATAAAGAAAGTTGAGACTTCTAATATTACAAAATATTACAAGACAGATATGAATAGCATAGAAAAAAGACAAAAAATTTATTAAAAGGAAAAAGTGAAAATTTATAAGAAGAAAAATGTTTTGCAAGAAATAGAAGAAAATTACAAAACTAAACAATTTCTATAAAAGAGTAAGGAACGAAAAAAAGGAATACTAATCAGAACCAGTCTTTGCAAAGATAAAAATGAGATAGTTATTGCAGAAGAAGAAGAAATTCTAAATATATGGAAAGAATATTTCAATCAGTTAAAATGGGGAAGAGGAAAAAAGAGTAATTAGAGAAGAAGAAGAAGAAAAAAGAATCAGTATAAAACAGCAGCAACACCTCCAAACAAGAAATAAAATAACCAACTACTAATCTGCAATTTTGCAATTTTTTTTGTTGTTTTCAAATGAAGAGGTGTGTCGGAATGGATTTTTTCATTGGATTGTCATTCCGTCCCTCCAGAGAACATTTTCACAGGTTATAAACGTTTCTATAAATCAATGTCATTAAAAAATTCGTTTTTTAATTTTGAAAGTCATTTTTTGAATTGCGAAAAAAATCTATTCTAATTCAAAATAACAAAACATTGCATATTAGTGTAATCGAATAGTAAAAGAACAATAAGAGCCTAAGAAGCAGCAGAATAACAGCTGAACTTTTTAAATACAGAGGTCAATACGTAATTAAGGAAATAAAAAAAAACATTAAGCGAAATATGAGAAAAGAAGGAGTTATCGAAAGAATTGACACAAGCACTGATCTACCCCTTATACAAAAAAAGAAATAAAATCGAGTGCAAAAATTATAAGGATGTGGATCTGCTTAATGTGGCATATAAAATTCTAGCGATATATACAAAAAAAATCAGTAAAAGTGATCGTAAATACAAGGATATCAATATGGTTTTAGAGAGTGTAGTTATATATATAGTAAAAAAATTACATAATAGTTTAAGCAAAAATTGTTATTGAAAATTTTTCGAAATCCTAACGTGATGGGATAATAGTGAAAATATTTTTTAAATTGTCATCAAAAGTACATTTTTTTGCTATGGAATCATATTTGATTGAAGACTGTATTAAAGTAATTAAAGAACACTACAAAAATAGTAAAAAAATAAAAAACACCTATCAAACATTCTACCATTATTTCGATCGTCATAACCGCCCAAATGAAACCTCCATCGATCATTTGATGCGAAAATTTGAGTTTAATGGTTCTGTTGATGATATTCCAAAAAGTTCCTTTCTCACGTAGATCAAAAGTTTTTGGTCCCCGTTTGTTATAAAGACTTTTGGTTTTACATCATTACCCATTGGAGGCTTTAATAACACTAATCTGCCATTTTTAAATTTTTTCTGATGTTTTCAAATAAAGCTATGTGTCGGAATGGATTATGGCCTTCAAAATTCTGTACACGTCAGGTTTTTCCACAAACCACAAAAATGTAAGAATTCAAGAAGACGTAATTTTTTAATGGCATTGGTATATATCAACGTTTGTAACGTGTAAAAATAATTCTGTGGACAGAATAAATTTCTGCTGGAAAGTGTGCAGTGCAAGCCGATGAATGGCCTGTGTGCGAGGATTTCAAGATAACTGGTATATTGCTCGGCTAACAAGCAGGCAACACCAAATTTCCTTGCTTTTTGTGATATTCCAGAGCTAAGATAAAACATTGGGTTCGGAAGCAGTGGTCAGTCAGGAGTGAATTTAAACTTGAAAAAACATTGCTCTACTTCCACTGGTTAATCCCTCGAAAATACTGTTGCCACCGTTACACATCAAACTCGGCTTAATGAAGCAATTTGTGGCAGCTTTAAGCAGGGACAGTAAATGCTTTCAGTATCTTGGTGTTAAGTTTTCATCAATCACATCTGGAACAATTAAATTTGACATCTTGTGGGCCCACAAATACGAAAATTAATAGCGGACAATATATTTGGGAAAACCATGAGTGAGTGTGAATTGCAAGCATGGACTGCATTCAGAAACGTGGTACAAAACTTTTACGGAAACACGAAGGCTGCAAATTCCATCATTTTAGTCAAAGAGATAATGGAATCCTATAAACTGCTTGGTGTCAATATAAGTTCAGTTTCTTCATGCTCATCTAAATTACTTTCTTGACAAATCGTGCTGATGTTACTGAAGAACATGGCGAGCGCTTTCATTAGGGTATTAAAGGGATGAAAAAAAGATACCAAGAAAAGTAGACTGTACATATGATGGCCGACTGTTGTTGGATGTTGAAAAGAGACTGTATGAACGAATACCAAAGGCAATCCAGGAAGAACAAGTTTTACAAGAAGGCTAGAAATAAATGTTAGGTATGTTTGTTTTTAATTATATATTTATATTTATCTATTCCTTACACATTCATTCCGTCTCTCCAGGGAACATTTTTACACGTTACAAACGTTGCCATATATCAATGTCCGGAGAGGCAGGCGTGTAAATAGCCGCCCTCGTGGTGCGGTGTGGGGTACGTAGTACGGCCCGTTTTGAAACGTAAACCGATAAGGCCCAAATCGTCTCTTAAACGGCCAGCGCGAAAACGGATGGGGGGCGGCTACCGATATCAACCGAAAGTAAAGCCAAATCGCTCACCTGAATCGGCTTCGGCTTCGGCTTCGTCGGCAATGGTTCCACGGTGGCCACCTTGCTGCGCTGTCTTCGTGTATGTTGCGGGATGTTAAATGCGGCCGTACTGGACGTGATGCGGTGTGAGTATAAGCGGGTTGTTAAACACGACCGAATTGGCCGCGTTGCGGAGTGCGTATATGCGGGGTGTTAAGACACTACCGAATTGGCCGCGCTGCGGTATGCGTGTATGTTGCCGAGCTTCACGCCTGGCTTAGCGGTAGGTCTTTGCAAGAAAATTTTCATTCGACAGCACCTTTCATATCAAAGGGTGCCGCCGACGGCGTATGCAGACTTGTCGGCTGAGCAAAAGCCTATATGCCGTTCTGTGCGTGCGACGGCAAAACGTAGCGGCAGATGGCAAAGCCGCCCAGCATGCCGCCGCGATATAAAAGCGGTTCAAGGGCGAAAAGGCCGCCACACCAATGTCATTAAAAAAACATTTTCTTAAATTTTTACACTTTTGTGACTTGTGAAAGAACTTGATTTGATGCGAAATTTTAAACGTCATTTTTCGAAATTTGTGGAAAAAATCTATTCCGACACATCTCTTCCTTTCAAAACAACAAAATGTAATCCTTATCTATATTATTTTCGGCTTACCAAAATGCAAATTAACGTGCAGTTACTTCCATGGTCTCATTGTTCCACAATATTAATAACTGCTAAACGGCGGATTACAAAATTATGTACTCTGTAGGCTTTAATAAGCATGTCCCGTTTAACACTTTTGAATTGTCAATTGCCTGGTATGTGTGGATTATCTCGCTTTTTAGGGGTAATTAGGCAACTAATGATCAAATAACTTATTTTGAGAGGGATAAGATTAATATTTAGGCATTTTCCTAGTAAATTATTAATCTGGAAAATGTTTAACTAACAACTCGTATACTAAAAAAAAATTTAACTACATAAGGATTCATAATATTATGAGAAAATTTAAAAGAAATAAGTATTTTCTTACCTAATTTGCCCAAATTCCAGTAACTACAATGGCTTGTACTCTTTTAATAAAATTATTTTTTTATTAATAGAAATTATTTATGTCATTGAATCACATAACTCGCAAAAAATGCGCAAGCACGCGTTTATACTAAAGCTCGCCGTTTAATCTCTCTAGCCGACCTTCATTTTTGCACCGCAGCAAATCGAGTAATTACACGCGAAATTTGTATTCTGTTTGTGAGTTTACCTGGGAAACTGCCCGGAGGTGTTTGTTATCAAATTTTGAACTAATAGCACGCATGCCTGCTTTGAAGTCGGGTCCTAACAATTTTCGGATAAAAAGATCCAGCCGCGGTGCCGGTTCTTTGAAGTGAGCAAGGCGCAAGACGCGAGAAAAATCTGCGCTATGTTGCAGCTTTATGTATTTACCTATGGAAGTTTAAACAACAGATTTTCTCTGTTTTTTAGTATTTGCGCTTACCATTTTCACTAAAATACTTTCAAATGTATTTAAGTTTTAATTTATTTGCCACTGCTTCTCGTAAGCTCTAACTGCAATACAGTATCGGTCAAAAATATACCAACCTTTAATATTTTTGCCATAATGTTTTTTTTGTATTTTCTGCAAATTTGTTTCGGTGTATTTCACACGGCTCCTCAACCTATTTTTCAAAATAAAATGAAACACAACTTAACGGGAAAAAGCTTTATTATTGGCACAGCAAAAATGATGAAACAAACATAAAATAAAAACACCGCAATAAATCTAAATCACGGGGAATCAATTAAAAGCAGACAGCAGTTCTTAATTACTTAATAGCGCATAACCCCTGGCATCAATGACGGCCTGGCACCTGCGAGGCTTGGAGTCGAGAAGAGTATAGATAAATGAGAGGAATGCTCTTCCTTCTCGAGTTGGACATACTTCTTATCTGCATTCTTGGCATTTTTGCCAAACATACGACGCTCCAGCTCTGTTCATAGGCCATCGAGTATATTTAGGTTGAGGGATTACCTGGGGCAGTCAATAAGGGTCATACGACGGCAAGCGAACCAATCCCGAACATACTTCGAACGATGTTCGGAATTACTGTCCTATCGTGTTCTCAAGGATGTGAAGGATAGCAATCCATAAGGTGGATTTTCCTGGCAAGGCCCGTGCCAAGGCAACACTTCCTCCTCCGTGTTTCATCGTGGGAATCTGGTAATTGGGATCGAAGCGACGAATCTACTGCATCTCACCCGTTCCAAGCAACATGTTCATTACTCCAGAGCACATTTTCATAACTCTTTCCTCGTCCGGTTCTTCCGTGCCTGTGTCCATTCCACTCGCGCCTTCCTGTTCTTTTTCGAAATCATCTGCTTCTTGACCGGACAACGTCCATTAAGCCCATCTTGCTACAAACGACGTCTGATAATACGACAAAATGATCTCGGGTTCAGAAAGGTCACTCAATTGGCAAGAAATATCGACTGCTGTGAGGCGGGGGTTGTCGCGGGCCATGCGGATGACGTTTCTGTCGAAGAGTCTCGAAGTAGTCTTAGACGACCGGCCTTGGACTTCTTCACAGCACCATTTTGGATTCTCCAGTACCTCAGGAAACGGTGCTCTTGTGGAGGTTTAACTGTGCTACAAGCTCACGGAGAGTTCGACCTTGGACACGACCATTGACATTACTTTCTGGATATTTGGGGATAGGTTGCGGGAGCCAGACTGCTTACCCATACCTAACACGACCATTATTATTTAAGAAATGCAAAAATCCAAGAAAAACCTATGAAAACACAATACAAGTTCTTTAAAAGTCAATAAAATGATTATTTTTACTGATTACAGTGATTTACAAGCGGGCGTTTGAAAAGATCAAAATTTTCGTTCACATAATTACGGAACAGGTGTGAAAACAATTATCAGCACGTTAAAAAGTTATGGGGAAAATACCAAAATTACAAAATTAACAAAATTACATACAATCTACCATGTTGGAAAGGGTAATAAGTATTTTTCTGTTCACATTTAGGTTAGTTGCAGATCATTGGCCGATACTTCTAGTAAGCTAAAGTAAGTCTACTTCATTATTTAGCTCAACCAAGCTCTAGTTCTATACCCTAGTTATATTAGTTGAATCATGTTAGTAGGTCATCAAATTTAAACTTTTTCAGGCGTCTTGGTTTGTCAATTTTGCCTATTAACTAGGTCAATAGGACGACCTGTCTTTACATCTCTTACTAAAATTATATATTTTACTTTTCACTGTCGTACTTCACTTTAAAAAATTTTGTTGAGCATGCACCACGGAGTGTCAATTATGATATTAAGTACTATATTCTGAAAATGTTCTAATAGTTCCACAGTGCAATTGCTGGTTCTTCGCTACAAAAAGATCCCGTAGGGTCACCTTTACAAATTTCTTTTCATTATCTAATATAATTTACTAAGTTTTCTGAAGATATAAGTTCTCCAAGTGAGGCAAATGTCTAGAATGTAGTTCCGCATATTTTGCCAATTCCGTATCTTAAATTGCTGACCATTAAATGTGATCAGTGGGTAGTTATCGCATTTTACCGTGTATGTTACAAATAAAAATTTGGATTCATGGACTCCAATTCTTTATACCTTAACCCAATCATGAACTTTGTTCAGGTAGACAAAGTATCTAAACACTTTTTAGGCTACGCGAGAGGCTAGAACAGACGTGTCCTCCGCAAAGTTTGATATGGAAAGGTTAACTATTTGTAACAAATACAAAACGAATTCTAGCGTATTTTATTTATAATACAATCACAGGTACCATACCTTGTCAAAGATTTGGCATATATTTGAGAATACAACTGAGCAGTATCTCTACTCTTCTAAATTTGTATAGATGTTGTCCGCTATTTGATAAACCTGTTCTATAGTTCTGTGTTGATTCCTAAATCTAAGTTAGTAATTTTTGTTTCTTTAGTATTGACTTGCTTACCTTTGATAACAGCTTCTCAAAGACTTTGCATATCACTATTCAGTACGATGCTATTTCTGCAGATGGTTTTCCTAGTCTTTGCATCATAGTGATCTGTGCGATTTTTCAAGCACTTGATAAATGTCTAATGCTACATTTAGCACTATAAATTTGCAAAAATGCTCAAATTACTTTTTCAAATTACATTTCTATAATTATATTTTAGCCTAGAGCTTTTTGTTATTAATTTTTCTTTCAAAAGCTTTATTACTTACATATTTGTTATTAGCTTGAGTGGTAAGATTTAATATGAAGTAGAAAGTTCATTATTTTCTCATCTTTCTTCGAATCAGGATAGATATTAGCTAAGTGTTCAGCAAATATTATTGCTTTATCTTTGTTACTTCTTAGCTCAGGTACCGTCTGCTTTTTATAAGTGAAATGTGTACAATGAGCATCTTCCTTTTCTTTGCAGGTTTCCCCGAAAAATAACAGGTTTATTCAGTAGCAGTAAGGGTTTGAGATAATCTTATATGCTTCTTTTATTGTAATGTGACAGTAGATCCGTTAATTGTTTTGTATCTTTATTTAGTGCTCATTTATCTGCTTTTAATCTAATAATTTGTCAACGGTGTCTAAGTTTTGTTTTTTATTATTTTGTCTTTTAGTTTTTTTAAAGAAATCTGTGAATCTTTAATTACTTTATAATTTTGGTGTTCTACAAATTATTTTGCAGCATATTCTACCTCAAAGCTAGCCTTTAGAAGAATATCTCGATTTTGTTAGGCGCTCAAGTCTGTCTTAAAAATACTCCCAGTTAGATTCCCAAAAATTGCATTAAATTATCAGTTTTTGGGTAAACAAAATCCTGTGTGACCTAGAAAAATATAGATGGTGGATTGGATTTTTTTAGGATTGATGTTTCTTCTGTTTATTCATTGTATTCGTTTATAATTGCTAGTGATTCATATCTATTATTAGTACCAATTATTTGTTGTTCGCCTTAACTAAAGTTTTCTTCGTGCTTCTAAATAGTTTTCTGCCGTTAACTCGTTGCTGTGTATTACATATAATACGTTTAAGTAATTCAATAGATAATACATTTGCTAATGAATTAACTGTTATTGTTGATGTCCTGCTTGATTCAGAAAGTAATAAGAGTTATCTTAGAAAAATATCGTACTTTTGTTTTTAATAATGTGATTACTTGTGAATAAAAATAATAAAATATTTCTTAAAAGCAAACCACATCAAATAACGCTTGCCACATTCTTGAAGCCCTAATTATGCGTATTTACTCTTCAAATGTTTCATAACCACCGAAAGCTTAACTTTATTTATAGGCCATGCTGGAACCTGCTATCAGCGACCTTGCCACATGGACACGTCCGCACTATACGTTAGATTTTCTTGAAAACAAATTACTTATAGTCTTTGATTTATATAAATAATAAAACTCTTTTGTCCTTTTTTGTTTGAAACCCAACATTTTCACTTATTTGAACAAGCGTTTCATCACGTTTAACTTTAACTAGCTACCGATTTTCTACGTGTTGTCGCAGATAAAGGCCGGACCGTAATTGCCCTGAAGCAGTTTCAACTTAAGCTCTTCTTCTTTCTTTTATTGGGAACTAAAAGCACTGGTTAAGATCAAGTAGTAGTGCTTTGTAAAATTACTACTATTTATTATTATTTTATTTTCATTTCTTTATTTTTTAATCTCTAAAATTAGTTGTTGTTGATAATTAGAAGTATTTTGTAAAAAAAAATAATATTTCTTGCTTGTTACGAATATTTGAATGGTTAATCAATTACAAATATTTGTAATTGTAAAAAATATATAAAAATATATATTTAAGGGTCTCTATTTACAACAGTTAAGTAAATTAGACATAATAGTTATGAGAAAACGCTCTATTATCAAATAAAAATAATTTTAATATAATATAAAAAATACTAGACTAGTCTTTTCCATACATTTTCACTTTAAAATTAATGTGATCTCATAATTCAAATTTATTTTTTGCACCTTGGTTGTTTCAATGAAGATTATTGCTAATAATCTCAAACGGTTTTGTATTATATTACTTTTCGCAATGATCTTTAATCATTTAAGTTTGAAAAATTAGCTCTTAGCTGAGGTAAGTCTCTACTATGTATGTAGTTTATACAAGCTTTCTAATATTCTTCAATTGAGAAATTTGCACATATTTTAATTAAATCCTAATTACGCTCACTTAACTGTGCTTTGACTGTGTGGTTCCAGGTGTTGATTAATACAAGGTAGTTCAAATATGACCGGGACTGGATTCTAGGTTTTGAATATAAAGTGGAAAATAACAAATTCACGCGCACTTAGACCTCAATTAGGCCTATTACCACTTTCGTCGCCTCTCCCTATGCGCCTATCAGTCAAACCAACCAATCCTTGGATGAACTTAAGATTGTCCGTCAGAAGGGATCCTCTAATTGAAGTCTTGATAATATTCCTATACAAGTCACAGTTTGCCTCTAGATAACTGTTTGTAGAAGTTAATCACTTTCGTAGTTGGATTTTGAATAACTAACTTTGCATGCAGGTATATCTTCATATTGACCCATCCACTACAATGTTGATTGTGGATTTCTTTATTTATTAGTATGCAGAGTGCGGCTGATAATAGTGGGAATGCTGGCTCAACAGCACAGAATGGTTATTCCAAGCCTTTCCTTGTCATATTATCTGAGGCAGAATTCTAGCATTAGAGAATTATTGCAGCTGTTCAATGCCAGTAAAGCAGCTTTGTTATAGCTATCAATTTTGATTATTTTGTTTTTAATGCTCCTTTAAAGGATTACATTTGCACCTTGCATTATGGCCAACACTTTTCCTTAAAAAATTGTAGTTAGTTTGCCTAATGCTATGCTTACTTGCAGGTTCAAATCATCTGAAAAGGTATCTGATCCCGTACCCTCACTTGTTTTAGACCCATCTTTAAAGAGGGTTACATTTGGTTCGGTTGCCTCTTCACCTTTCAAAAAAATTCCGAAGAGTATCCTAAATTTATAGGTGGGCGAAAGATAATCCATCTTTGCTTCCAGAAAAGAAATCTGTTTAATGCTCCCCCTTAGAATCCGATGGTGTCTTTTACATACTTCTGTGTTGTTCTAAAATCCTTTTAACTGCAATCTTAGAACTGACCTTAGTGCCACCTCTTCCACATAAAGATCTAGTAGTGAAAAACACAAGCATGCTTCCATAACTGCCCATGGTGTGAAACACATTGCTAGACATCTGAACCAAACCGTGCTGTGCTAACCGTCAAGTGAGAGTATTACAATCACAATAGCGTTCTAAGTAAGTACGTACACTTTGTTATTTCGTTTGCTGTTTATAAAATTTGTGTACTTTTACCACATTGTGAAAACATCGCGTACAAAGAGTGTCGATAAACGTCTATTGTACTTCAACCTAGAGTCGTTTTCCGTCGCCAATAATAGAATTATCTTTTAGATTTTTATTAATTTTTTAGTTTTTTTATGTCTTTTTAGAAAAATGTATTTTCCGTCCCTTTGTATTTTTTTAAATATGAGAATTACAGTGTAGTCCCTTCAAGTATTAATTACTAATGCTTAGAATGTTGGATGGCAGATATTTACTTGCTCTACAAGTTTCGCAATGGTCATTTATTCAATACACATAGTGAAGAATAAAAGCTATTTCTTACCCCTCTTTTTTTATTCTACCCACTCCTAATTCGATAGTTTACTAAGTAAACAATAGAAGGATGAATTATAAAGTATCAACGCATCGAAAATATATTATGTATTTTAAAATAGGTATTAAAAATTTATTTGTTATAAAAAAACTAGCTTCGTCCATTTTTCAACTTGGCAGGAAAAAAGGTTTTTTACATCTTCAAATAATGTAAATTATGTATCTATATTAAAAATTCCAAAATTCACCATCATATATGTTAACTTTATAATTTATATCTGTTGTTTTCTAAGAACCAGAACTTTTGTGTCCCTCTCAAGCAACTGCTCCTCCGTGGTTAAGTCACCATTTCTAAGTTAGTTCCGTTATAATTAGAATGACATTAATTTTTTTCTATTTTACTTTTAGTTTCTGCGAAAACATAATAGCATCCAGTAATTTACTTATCGTTAGCTTTAGGTATACCAACAGTTTAAATCTATTAAAAGCTCAAGGGAATAAATTAACCGTATTTTCCCTCAACACTGTCGAGCGGAAAATAAATACCATAAAATAAAATAAGCGCATGTACAATCGCATAAAAAATGAATTGTGTGATCTGCTGGTTTTATCAAAGCCAGTAGTGTGCAACACAATTAAGAAACTAAAGCTGAAACTATTTCTGAAAGACATTATGTTGTTTCATAATAGTGCCTGTCCGCATTTTACTGTTTCTGCTAAAACTGTCCAGTATTTAGTTTGAATGTTGGTTCATTGTTTGTCATTCTTGCTTTTTGTAGTATTACGTGGGTAAATCAAATACAAACCTAACTTATTTTTTTAATTTGTCGAAGCATCATAAAAGTATAAATAAAGATATTTTTCTACATAATCTTCTGGCTTAAGAAAGTAGTCCTTGATCCCGCTTTGATAGTGAAATAAATTGGTAATGATATCAGCCAATCTCGCACGAACGCTTTGACAGCAACATACTTTTTAATTTCAAGTGCGCACCTCAGATCTAATTTCAGCAACCATACAAAATTCTATTAATTGAAGCTCAACATGGAGCAAGAGATGAACAAAGAGAATATTTTTGTACCGTTTCTGACTGTTGTACTTTCAGATTCTAGCCTGCATACACAGATCGCACTCCTTTACTCCATTGTTACCCTACAGTCCAACGCGGTAACCACTGTCCTCGGCGGTAACAGCGTCTGTCGCATGCATATGGATCTCGTACTTTAGTTAGGCGCATGCGCATTTTCTGTATGTCCTGATGTCCTGATGTCACTAATTTGGAGTGTTGCAATGATAATCTCCTTGTGATCGACGTCTATGAGCTGTTCTCAGTTTTAATACAGCATCAGTACAGCCTTTTTCGACTTAGACTTTGGACCTGTTTTCAGAGATGCCCTGACATTAAAATAACCTTGACCGATACCTCCATGGGAGGAGCTGTATTATATGTCAAGATCAATGACGAGACTCGACGCAAATGGGCGTGATGTGCAAAAAACATATTCCATTCATAACCCGTCATAATAATTAAAAGTTGAATAACTTCGCTAATTGCTGGCGCATCGGCATACAGTTATACTTAGGATAACCTCTAGTTTCGATTACATCATGTTTCGTTGATTTAATTCGACCGAAACTTATGCAAAATTACTATCGCTGTTTCTGACAGTTTTACACTCTTTGGCGTAGGTAACTTTATAATAATCTGTTGAGCAATAGACCAGGCTACCTCTTATTCCATCGTGATAATGGTTAAAAACAGCAGTAGCCTAACTACAACTTTTAAAAGCCGTATCCTTCTTCGTTGGCCTCACAGCACATAAAAAAGAAATTCTAGTTTAGACCACTTAAAGAAGCAGTGAAATTGTTTTGCTAATTTAATTTTTTTATTTTCTTCCACATTCTATATATTTTTTAATTTAAACTTTACTAACTAGGAATAACCTTTTCAAAATATAAAAAACAATTTGATTTTTGATAACTATCATTTAGGAGAATCCCACGAAGTATATCATGAAAGAGTACACTATATTATCTTCTACATCACAGTCGTACATTAAACCATCCAGCCATATAAATATCTATAAAAATTTGATAGAGAAAAATCATTGTCATTTATATTATGAGTTAGATAACCAATTAATTATAGCAAATTTTAAAAAAATTAAAATAATGTATCATAAAATATTTAAAATTTTGAATTTATATTAAGTAAACTTTCACAAATACCACTCCGTCTTGTATCATCTTATAAGTTTAGAAACAAATTTTCAGCACAAATTTGCAATGAAGTACACAAGATCCTACTTTTCAAGTATAAAATAAGTATTATTACACATATTGATATGGAATTACCTGAAACATTTCAAATGGAAGCTTTGCTCCAAATTTTTAGAATGTTTTCACGTCGACATTGTTATCTTGTGCTATATTGCCAATTCATTCCGCGTTTGTTTTTGAGCCAGCGTACGTGTGCCGTGCTCCGATATATAAATGCCCGAAACGCTCAGAATTCTACCTGCTGTTTACAGATAGGCCTGCATTTTCAACGAACTTAAAAAGTTCGTTACTGAATTCTGTATGTCTGTCTGTCGGTCTGTCGGTCCGTCACAAAATATGAGATTTTTTAACATTTGAAAATGGATTCTTATAGGAAATTTTACGCTGATTTCGAAAATGAAGTCGAAAAAATTCTATGTCGAATAATTTTCGAGATATCCGATTTCGAATTTTCCCGAAATTCGAAATCGAAATCGAAAGGTCTTTTTAAGTTCGTTCTGGGATTGCTTACAGAGCAATCTCTTCGCCGGCCCCATGTTTAATATTGGTTTCTAATTTGTAGATAATAACGGGCCCGAAATCGCCGTGTACTTCTAATCGCAAATCTACATGTTTCTTTTTTAAACAAAATAATATACAAAAAACATAACATGATAACAAAAATACCAAAGTTCCGAAAAAAACCTTTTTTGTAGAATTAGAACATAATGACAATAACAAGAAAATTTATAGAATGCAATTCTTACTACACTCATTTGTGCATTTTGAACAAATTTATAAAAAACGTAATATTTCACAATGTATAAACTGACAAGCCTCCGGACATACCAAAAATTACTGCTGCAAACAACTTTAATATGTTAAATGCGAAGACAGCCATTTCACAAACGATTGAAAAAACATGGAAAGAAAAAAGAAAGGAAGTGTTATGTTGTAACTGTGGAGAAAATCACTCCGCTAATTATAAAGGATGTAGTGTGCGGAAGCAATTGCAAGAAGAGCTGCACCCTACTCTCAAAAACAAGGTTTTAAAGAAAAGGCAAACACATATGCAACAAATCCCCCACCTTTCCATTCCCACCCCCAAAGCATAAGATTCCTGTTCTTTCAGTATCTCAAATGGCTAACCCTTATCTACAAAAGCTGCAAATACCTGCAAATACCTGCTACCCAACAACAGTCTTTCGTCTCCCAGCATAACAATCGTCTATCTAAGCTTAAAGAAATAAGCTATAAGAAAAAATTAAGACAATTTTAAACATTATCACAGTGTTAATAAACAAAACCAACAATGGTTAATTTATTAACATTTATTAATTGGCCCAACGAAGCCAAGAATTAAAATTTTTTTAATACATCAAAATATACACACACGTAATGTTTATCTCCGAGACGTGTCCCTGACTACTCCATCTACGTTACACCACACGCTGACAATACAACCCACGGAGGCTCCGCTATAACAATAAAAACGTTCATAAAACACCATGAAAATGAAAGATTCTTAAAAGATTTCATTCAGCAACTACCGTTACTGTACATGATTTTCTCAAACTCATTAAGCTATCGACTATATATTGTCTGCGAAAACATTTTTTTTATTTCAAATGAAAATTTACAGGCTACTCAATTCACAGAGAAATAAGCAAATGTGTTGTATGTGAAAGGGCTTAAGTGAAATCCCATCCATCGAAGGTGTACTCAACAATAAGCACCCGTGGTGGAAATCCACAACAAATACGCTTAGGCCAAAAAGAAGACAACTCTACCTAGCGTTGCTACAAAACAATTTAACACTACTATCCACTGGTGAACCAACGTACTGGCTTGCCGATTGAAGACGACCGCCAGACCTCTTAAATTTTTATATAACAAAAGACATATCGTAAATTCACCTTGACATACAATCAAGCTTCGACCTTTCATACGTCCATTCTCCCATAATTCTTACAGTAAATGTTAACATGGTACAAAAAACTAAACCAGCTATGCTCCACATTAGTCAAACAATCTAAACCCTGTTTAATAATAGGCTAAGCAATAACCACTTTCACTTATAAACAAGGAAAAACTAAACCTAGCTGTTTAGTTTTCAACCCAAACTATTCAAGAGGCTGTATGGTCAGCAACTCCAGAAATAGACAACAAACTACAACAGAAACTACGTTTTAATACAGTTAAAGAAGAAATCTTAGAAAATCGGAAATTTAGTACGAAAATACTGATTGGACATTGTTCATAGATTTGTCCAAAGGAAGTCTCAAAGTTATTCTTTTTCACCAGGGGAATACGTATAGGTTAATACCCGTCAGACATTCCGTCTATTTATAAGAGCCTTACAAAAATGTGGAATTTTTCTGGATAAAATTAAATACCACAATTAAAAGTGTATTCGATGCGGCGATGTCAAAATAATATCGATGCAAGGAAGGCACATAAAGTTTATTTGTTTTTGAGTTAACAAGATAGCAGAGACAGAAAAAATCACTGGATAAAGAAATATTGTCCAAAAAGAGCCTCATTAGAATCTGGAACCAAAAATGTGCTCCGAAAACCTTTCATAGATCCAAATAAAGTTCTTCTTCTGCATATCAAGTTAGGCTAATGCAGCAATTTGTCCAAGTTTTACCAAAAGAAGGTAAATGTTTTAAATACATCTGTGACAAATTTCTAACCTTGCCAAACTAAAAGAGGGTGTCTTTACTAGTCATGATATTAGAAAACTTCTCAAAAATTGTAATCTTAAGAAACAAATGGAAGTTGCAGAAAAACCTGGAGAGCCTTTAAAGGCGCAATAACCAAGTTTCTGGCCAATAAGAAAAATCCGAACTTCAAATCAATTGTTGAAAACATGCTGCAAAAGTATAAAAATTTAAGATGTTCCATGAGCTTCAAAGTTTACTTCCTAAATTCACATTTGGACTATTTTCCTGAAAATCTGGACATTAAAGAAATAGAAAGGAGGTTTCAAGAAAAATGGACTACGATGATGGCTGACCATGACTAAATGTTAGACTGAGATAAACCCTATAGAAAACATAAAAAGAAAAGCGCGAAGCAGAGCATGAGCCGTCCAAAGAAACTTCGACACATGGAATAAAATTGTAAGTATTTTATATACTTCTTCATTAAGGGTGAGGGAAGAAGGGAACATAACCTCATTTCGCGGCGGACGGCGACGGCGACGGCTTCTGCCGTTTCTTTGCCCTGATGTCTGTCATGGTCTGTTCGATCGAGCGGATATCTTTCTTGTTTTCACTTAGAACTGTGGGAACGGCGCTTCACCGCAGATGTCGGTTCCTTGCTGTTGGTCCTGTGGCTTCCAGAAAAAAGGATATAAGAGTATGGATAAAAAATAGTACAAGTTACCCCAATCTTCACAGCGGAGCCTAAACGGTAGCGTGTTTCCTGGTGCAAAAGATTCCTTCATCGAGCGAGATCAAAGAAAATGGACCGAGTTTATAACCGGCAAAATTTCAACCCCGAAAATTAGCCTTTAACAAAAAGCCTCGCAGAAAATTAAATATTCTGCTGCCAATTAAAGCTGCCGCCGAACTCCCGGTTAAAAATGCTTTTGTTTTACTGAAAATTTCCGTCACAAACTGAATTCACAGCACGACGCCTGCGAGAACATAGCCCAAAAGGCCAAGTGCGAACGAACAAAGGCAAAGGCGTAGCGCGAACCAAAAGGGAAGTGCCGATCCGCGGCCCAACCGCGACCTATATATCGCAACGAGTGCTCGGACAAATTCAGCCGATACCTCAAATTTAAAATATGTACAAGAGAGACCCAAATTTAGCCGGCCCTAATTTAAAAATTTAGATTTAAAGGTAATTTTGAGATTGGCGCGAACATTTCCCCGCCCCTGAAGCCACGGCCTTCAGCACCAACAACTACTGCGAGGAACGGATCAAACTCCGAAGTTGAACCCAACAAAATTGCGGTACAACAAACGCAATAGGCCAATGCGCACCAACCTGGTCTCTCCCAAAATGAAACAAACCGCCTTATTGGGAAGAAGTGGAAACAGCTTCACCTTCGGTAGAGTAGAAACTCTTCCCAAGGATCAAAACTCGAACTACCCGAAGTACGGGGCAAAGGATCAAAGGATGACATTTTTTTTTGACGAACTTGTTAGACACTTAACTTGCCTCGTCTGCTTAAGCTACACAATACAAGGAATTCGCGTACAACTTATCTAAGAAGGCAGTAGACTCCTATCTATAACACATCGAACTTAAAAATTAGAACAGCAACAAAATTATGAACAATGTAGAATAACTCAAAGATAAGAATACTACTAATATACTATGCAAATGGCAGTTAACATGTTAGCCAGAACTAATGATCAATGCAACACCACTATCACTACCAGCAAATGAAAGGATGCTTTAATTTTGTGATTTGCAGCTGCACACCAAGAGAGCAGCAATGTGGGTTTTATTCCTACAGCACCAATCTTTGACTACTGCTTTGATCGAAACAATTTCAAAATGAAAAACGTTTCGTTGTTTGAAAACGTTCAAACACTTAAATCGTCATTGATGCTTATTAAAAGAATAAAAGTGCGAATATATGTAAACACATTCCAATTAGCTTATCAAATTTAGTTTAACAGAACTACTTTGAGATAGATAACCTTAAACAGACGAAATTATGTACACAAAAAAAATCAAACATTAGTAAATTCAAAATAATTTGCCTTTTTAGTGAAATAAAAACTGAACAGAACAAGCAACGCTTCTCTGCAAATTTCATTATCGCTCCACCCAAGCTGTCTCGCATATGGTTCAAATGTTGGTAAGAGTATGCCTGCAAACTAATCGCAAGGGTTCCACTATGAGACTCATACGTAAACAGGCCTAAAAAAAAGACAACCTCACAACTCAATCTGCAAAAATTTGCAGAAACCTTATCTGCCAAATACTACACTGAATTTATTTTGACGCCTTTAAATGTGAAACCACGAATCAACCAAGGGAGTTTTACTCCAAAAGCAAATAAATTATTAAAAAACGCGTCTTAAGTTTGTTTTGAAGTCTCATACTTTTGCAATTTTTCAATTTTTTATAGACATTAAAATTCAGCACTAAAATATATAAATATATATATATATATATATATATATATATATATATATATATTTCGGTTTATACCGCCCTATGCGGCTTTCCGGTTCTCAAACGCCACATGTCTCGGTTTTGAGCATCTTCCTCTTGTACCTGATACTTGATCATCGCATCTCTTATTCCGTTATTCCATGATCTTCTGGGTCTTCCTCTTTTCCGTTTTCCTGGAGGAGTTCATTTTAAGATTCGTTTCGGCCATCGTTGGTCATCCATCCTCATCAAGTGTCCAAACCATTTTAGTCCTCTCCTTTCAATTCTGTCCGTTATTGTGTCTGTGGTCCTCATTCTACGTCGTATTTCATCATTTGTAAGATGTTGCCTTCTGGATACCAGCGCGCTTCTTCTAAGGTAGTCCATCTCTACGGCCTGTAGTTTTCTTTTATATTGATTGTTAATTATCTACGTTTCACAACCATAGCACAACACTGATTCTACCAATGATTTACCTATATGTATTTTAACTTTCCTCGAGATATGCTTATCCCACCATACCGAATTTAAGCTTCCTAGTACTTTACGGCTGATTTAAATTCTGGTTTTTATTTCATCCTCGCCTTCCCCGTTAGTAGTTATTAAAGTTCCTAAATATTTAAATTGTTGAACTTGTTTAATTTCTTCCGTATCATTTACCATCACTTGAGAATTAGCATTGGTGTTTATTGCTATATATTCTGGTTTTTCTATGTTGATACTTAGGCCCCATTTTTCGTATGTTTTATAAAGTCTTCTCAGCATAAATTCTAGGTCATAAGCATCCTGTGCAATCACAACCTGGTCATCAGCGAAGTTAAGATTGAATAAATGGGTATCGTTAACTGGTATGCCCATTCCCCTTACATCATTTTTCCATTTTTGTAGGACTACTTCTAAATATGTGTTGAAAAGCAGTGGGGATAGCGTACAGCCTGGTCTTAGACCTTTCGTTGGTATAAATGGTTCCGAAACTTCCTTTCCATTTTTTATATAAGCTTTATTATCTCTATACGTCTCTTTTATGATGTATATAAGTTGTTCATTTATATTAATAGTGTATAAAGCTTCCCATAATTTACTTCGAGGTACTGAATCGTACGCTTTTTGAAATCGATAAATGCTAAATGAGTTTCTTCTCCCACTGCTATTCTTTTCTCTATAAGTTGTTGTAGCGCGAAGATGTTGTCAACGCATGATTTACCTCTAGTGAACCCACTCTGATCGTCACTAATTTTCCCTTCCAAATTTTCCTGTAGTTTGGTCATCAAAACCAAATAATCTGCTAAAAGTGCTGTTAATGCTTAAACCTCTGTAATTTCCTGGATCTTTCCGAGACCCTTTCTTATAAATAAATATAATAAAAAATTCCTTCCACTGACTTAGTATTTCGTTTTGTTTAATACATTTGTTAGACTTGTTAATCTAGTTATTAAATTATTTCCTCCATATTTAAGTAGTTCTGCCGGGAGTTCACCAGTACCAGGCGCTCTTCCATTTTTCATTTTCTTCAGCGCTACTTGGATGTCGTTTTTAGTTATTATAATGTCTGATTTAATATTCCTTAAAATGTTACTTTCGTATAGGTATTCAGCTCTGTCTTCCTTTAATAATTTATTATAATGTGTCATCCAAGTAGGTGTATTAATATATATATATATATATATATATATATATATATATATATATATATATATATATATATATATTTGATTTATATTACTATTATCTGACTTTAGCGTTTTTAAGCACCGCCAGACTTCTGTAGTTTGCGCTCCCCCTAACATGCTATCAATTTCTATGCATTTGTGTTCCCATGTAGCATTTTTATGTTTAGAAATTTCTCTCTTTGTTATTCTGTTTAGATGTTTATATTCTTGCAATGCTTCGGCAGTCTTTAAGGCTAACCATTTATGATATGCGTTGTTTTTCATTTGAATATAGTTATCTATTTCTTCATTCCACCAGAGAGGTTTTCTTCTTCTTTCTTTTTCTCTTCTTCCCAAAGCTTCAGTTGCAGATTGGTGAATTAATTCTGTCAGTTTAGTGTGTTCACTTTCTATGTCATTACTTACCATATTTGCTTGTAATTTCAGTTTTAATCTGTTGTTGTATAGTTGACTAATACTGTCTTGCTTAAGTAAGTGAAGCTTATATTTTAGATACGACTGTGTAGTTACACTTGTTGATGATGTTACTTGTTCTTCTAATTGAATTGGAGTTATTATAATTTTTTCTGTAAGTAGATAATGGTCTGAGCCACAATTGGCTCCTCGTTTTACTCGTACGTCTTGTATTTTGATGTTTATTATAAAATATATAAATCAATTATCAAAAGTTTAAAAACATAGCATGGCCCAAATTATGCACGCTTGTGTTATTAAAGAGACAACATATCATTCAACTGTCTATCAAATATAGAGTGATAGATTTAAGTAAAAAAATACTATTACAATCATTAAATCCTCTAGTCCTTTTAGGCTATTTTTTCAAGACTTTGTGGTACTGTTATGCAATCCACTTACTACTTTGTATGTTGTCTTACGTCTAGCAACACTACTAGTCCAAAGATATCATACGTCTACATTAAGCTTCCTAGTAACTTTTCTTCCATTACATTTATGTTTACTTATATATAAATATTTCAAATAGAGCATGATAAAACGAAAACAATTATTAAATGTTGAGTCAGATGGCCAACACTTCCACTTCCACTAGCATTTTGGCCGCACCGCCCAATTTTTACATGCACCATAATCAGGGATCTTCTGTGTATTAACCCAAGCGTCATATTACTCTCAACCAATAACACTATCACATTCTCAACGATAGCACCCCACAACATATTAGAACCAGCCTCAACAAGATAGAGAACAAAAAGTATTTCCAGTTTTACTTACACGGTCAGACAACGAATAGCAACTACCAATAATTAGCAAGAAAACAAATAACGTGTAAACATTAAAAAGAAACTGAAAGCTTACTCTGTGTTTCTATATAAATCTATATATAATAGGCAAAAACAAGTTTTTCTTGGTTTCGTTATAGTCAAAAAGTGCAACTTTTTTTCTTTAACAACTTTTATTCTTATACATTTGTTATAAAGATAAATTGTGCAACTCCAGCACCCCATTTCAGTCGTACCTTACCTAAACGAACCTTTAAGGCGAGCATTTTATTGCGCTACCTACGTATATGCATGCATTTTTAACACACTCGTATTTTATATTCAAACTTTAATTTGCGCGCTGCCCCTCAACGCAGCTGGGGTGTTTTCAGTGATGAAGAGCAGCGGCCGCCCAGTCTCGCAAATATTTTCTTTGCCTCGTCGCAGGCGTCGCCGAATTTGCCTACTTCCATCAGACGCCCGCAATTGAGGAAGTTCGGAGCTAATAAAATTAGGAGGCAATTTATCACTGCTGTGGCGAATACTTCGCCACCGGGGCGTGCTGCAGGAATGATTTTTCGCTTTTAGAGGCCAGAACATGTTTAGGAGCGCGGCAAATCCAATTCAGTATCTGGTTTCCTTAGCCGGGTAATTCGATCGCGAGGCGCTCATCGCGCCCGTAATTCTGTTATCCGTCCAAGGTGGACCCTGCGCGCCATTTGAAAACAAATCCGCGTGCCCCGGGGAAGGATTGATAGCTGCCTGTCTCGAAACGGAAATGAGCTCCTGAAACACGAACCGTTCCGAAATTTTTATTTAGATTATCTAAGTTCTTATAAATTTGTAGTTGTCGAAAAGTAGCTCGTGTTCAAGGAGTTATCCGAGTAAGGATCCTCCGCTCACCTTAAGAAGCAAACTGTCAGACCGTTACAAAGTCTATTGGGTCTGACAAGTTCGTAAACCAAATCAATCGATAACCCCAGCGAATGTAACAAGAAATACATGAATGTAACATGTTACGTTGACAACATTATAAAACTTTAATGACAAACATTACCACTCGGCCATCTCAAAAAAAAGCAAAAGAAGCCTATACTCAGACTATTACAAAATCTTTGTCTAACTTAAGAGACAGGCATTTTCTCGTTAAATATGCAAATAGTCGCACACCCCTATTCTCAGTACACACAGGTTTAATTCAAGGCAGTTGCTGGGCCAATTATTATACCTAATTTTTACAGCTGACCTTCCCACCACTGCTTCCACTATGACAGCAACACTTGCAGACGACACTGCAGTACTTTCTTCTCACCTTAAACTACATATGGTAAGTCACCATCTACAGGAACATTTTCAACACATGGCAAATAAAAGTAAATGAAGGAAAGTCGGTGCACTGTTTTTTTTCCCCTAAAAAGAGGTACCTATCCTCCTCTTTTGCTTAAAGGCACACCGATACAGCAATACGACGCTTGAGTTGGAAGAGGCATATTTTCACGAAAAGGAAACAACTGGATCTTAAGATTCAAAAACTGTGTTGGCTTTTAGGCCTAAAATCTCAGTTAATAACAACATTTTACTCCATAATCGATCATAAATCAATGCGGAGTTATTCAACTGGAGGACAGCAAACAAGTCTAATATAAACATTTTAAGGCGCTTTCAATTCAAAGTTCTTTTTTTAACTAAGTTTATTATACCAGATTAGCATTATACATTGCTATACATGATAGGTATAACAAATATTGTAAACTAATAAAAGAAATAACATTAAGAGGTTAGTACTCTGAATATAAAAGGTTGAACTGGCAAAAATTGAATCAAAGTTAATGGGTTTGTAAATCAGAACTTATTTGTTAAGCTAACACTATAGTTTACTCGTTTTCCGAATAATTATCATTGTTAACAATTAAGTCGACCGGCACCCGCCTTTTGAGCTTTTAAATGGGTGGTGGAGTAGCGAGGTTATGTATTTCCACACTAGGACACTTGTGCACAGAATTAAAAAAGTTTGTGACTGTTAGCTGTATTAGATCTTTAACACTTAAAATATCGAGTTCTTTGTCAGATAATTATTTCACACAAATCAATCGGCGTTACAGATGATCCAAAGTGTCTTCTTCTGCATGGTTTTAATTTTCTTGATGTCTGTATTAGCTGCCGTTTCCCAGATGACAGCATCATAAATGATAATGGGGCGTGTAAGACTTTTGTGTAATAAGGTTTTACACTTAATTTTTTGTTTATTATTGAATAAAGAAGATTGAGTCTAATGTAACTTTTTTTTTATTTTTTATTAATGCGAAATCTGTATGACAATTTTCGGTCCAGATGAAGATCCAAATATTTCACCGATTCATCGCTTTCCAAGATCCATTCAAATGCAGTTCGGAAGAGTTTGGTGGACGTCTTAAGGTAAATAAAATAAGATTTTTGGTCTACACTTTGCGGTGTTCGGTTGTATTTTCCATTTTAAACCATTTTAAATTTAATTTTTTTAAACCATTGGTGGTAAGTATCGATTGCATTTTTGAGATCATCCGTGGCTGTGTTGATGTCAAGATTCTGAGATATAAGTGCGTATATGGCAACCTCAACGGTGTCGAAGTGTAGTGCGTCGTGGGTGTATATGTTATATTTTACTGGACCGAGAATTGATCCCTGAGGGACCCTTGCCGATATTTTCTTCAATAATGAAGTTTTACTTTAAATATTTGGACTGGGATAAATGATGTTACTATTCTAGTAATGTAGCTGGGAGGATTAAGCTGAATTAGTTCAAAGATTAATCTTTCTATCTAGACCTTATCGAAGGCCTGAAAGATGTCAAACAGTGCAGTAATTGTGTTTTTGTTTTTCTCATTTTAAATTCATTAGAAATCATGTTTGTTAATATTAATAATTGGCGAGTAGTTGAGTAATTACTACAAAACTTGTATTAGGTTTATGGGATGATGTTATTGGTTCCTAAGAATTTAATCATAAGTCGGTAAATAATTTTCTCCAGTAGTTTGGACATCTTAAACAGCAGACTTATGGGTCTGTGATTACTAGCCAGGGTTTTATCGTTCTTCGGTTTTGGGAATACTATTATTATGACTTGTTTTTATTTATCGGTGAAGTGACCATTCCTAAGGCAGACTTTGAACACAGTGGCTAAGAAATCGAGGGCTTTTGTTATTAGATTTTTAAGTACAATATTCGGTACTAAGTCATGACTGGGTGATTTTATAGTTCGGTGTTTTTAATGCCAAGTTGAAGTTCTCTAGGAGAAGTGGGTTCGAGATCTTTGGAGGTCTCGTCGGACTGTTAATTTTATTTCCTGTTGCTGTTGATTATGTTGAGATTGAGAAAGATGGGGTTTGAAGACCTCTTCGAAATTTTAAGTGAATAGACTACATTTTTCGTCGTCATTCTCATAGATTATTGCATTGTGCTTTAATGTGGAGATTTCTTTGCGTTTCCGTAATATTCTCTTTGTGGGTATACACAGAGTTATCGTTTTGATTTATTTTTGGAATGTAATTTTGGTAAGATGTAGACCGGAAGTTATCGAGCTCATTTTTAACTTTTTGATGAGAGAGTCTGTTAACCATTCGTTTGTACTGTCAGTCTTGTGTTTAGTTACATAGGCGTCTGACTATTTTTCTCCTTAATTATATTTAAAATGTATGTAGGTGGGTCAAGTAGTGGTTTACGGTATGTTGTTGCTTTGTTTTAAGTAATAGCTGAACGAGTAGTATTAACCAGCAGATTGATAAATTGATCGATGGTCATATCAATGTCGCTGATCGTTTCTATTTTGTTTATAGTCAGGTTTCGGTCCAAAGCAGTTTGTAATGATTTCCAGTTTACTTTTTCAGTAATTAGTCTTCGTATCGCATTAGAAGTATATGACGTGTTAGAAGATATTATTATTGGTAGAGGGTCGGAATCGCGTTCGCAGACTACAGACTGCTGTAATGTAATTGTAATATTTTTGAGCAGAGCAATGTCTAGTACATCTAAATTTTAAGAGGCTTTGTAAGAGATATGCGTGAGTTCTGTGGGGGCCATTATATGGATCCCTAATCTTGCAGCAAATGTATTAACTCTGTTGGGGTTGTTTGATCTGCATCTCCGGTATGTATTTTTACAATTAAGATCTCCAAATAGTAGATTAAACGTATTAGCCGAAAACAAAGTTGTAATGTCTCCATTGTTTAATTGTGTATAGGGAGGTTTGTATCCAGAGATGATAATCAGGTTACTGCGCTATCCATTTTAACATTGATAGAAATCGCTTTGAGTGATTTGAGATTAGGGAGAGCTAGTAAGTGATGTTTTGTGTTCCTTTTGATGATGACAATGTGGGGGATGTTACTTGGGAATGACGAACAAAAGAAATCTTGGCTGAACTCTTTATTTTTATGATAAAATTGCCACTCGCCCTGATTGAGGCGCACTCGACGAGATCGGAAAGCTCAATATAGTTTAGAGCCCCCAAGGTCCTCGCTCGTCTTGCCACAGAAAATAATGGTCCAATAAACTCGTAAACTCGTTGACCAGGGGTCCGCAGCTGCCGCCTAGACAACACCTGGCTCCTTCATACCATCCCAAATAGTAACACCTCCAGAAACGTGTCGAGCCTCTCTATCTCTTCGATAAATTTTAAATCCGCTAATACGTAACTGTTCGTCTTCAGTTAAGTGCGTGTCACTAATGCAGGTTATGTCAATGCGATGTCTTGTAAAGAATAGGGTAAATAAATTTTGTTCTCTTTAATACCATTTGCATTGAAGTTTAAAAGAGTTAACTGGCGAATTGGTTTTTGAGAGTTATTTGCTATTATTGAAGAATTCAATAAGATTTTGTTCTGAGTTCAGATATAAGAGGCTTTATTAGTTCGAGAATTTGATTTAGGACAGCATTAGTTAGTGCATTATTAATAGATTTCTGATTATTTCCTTAACTGAAAGTGTTGAATGTAGAGCCAATTGAGTTTTTAGTTACGCTGTCATATGACTGACGTTCAGAGAATCTGGATGGTAGAGTAGCAGGAGTATACGTTGTCTTACATTGTTTAGGTAGCGAAGAGCGAGTGTAGTTAATTATACCTTCTATTTTTAATGATTTGATAGTAAGAGCAGCCTTTATAGTTGACAGAATGTGATTCCCGCAGTTAAAAGAAGTTGACTTTGTATTCGATTGTTTGATATACTTAGAATAAACATGTTGCATTTGACACAATGTGGCAAAAGTCAGCAATAAATTTTGGTGTGGGGGTAACGTTGGCATCGCGTTCATTTGGTTTTCTTCTAGGCGCAACACTAATTAGCGAGTACATTAATTTATCCAGTTTAAATATCTGGTTGGCAGTTTCGTTTTTTTGTTAGTTGTACCACACACAAAGGCATGGCTGTATTATATTTGTTAAAGAACCTAGCAACTGTTTAAACTAAGCAAGTTTTTATAAGTTCGTTTTAAATTTATTAGATTGTTAACGAAGTTATCAGCAGGTGGAACGGTTCAGGCACGTCGGAACGCGGCACACGACCGCTCACTCCGAAACACCTTCCCTGGTTTATCCCAAACGATGTCATTCGAGTAACTTGGATATTCACTCAATCACAGGTGAAATATAAAAATATAGTTTCTGTTATGCTACTCGCCTTGATACTCAAGCGTGCTAATTAAGCCCCTCCTAGAAAAAGACGAAAAGCAGCCTAAACTGAAACCAATAAAACTTTCCGATCTTCCACGCCGTTTTGAGTGACAATATACAGTGCGAGTTGTCTAAATAATAAGAATAGTGTAAACTACTAAGTTATTAAGTGAGAACTCCACATATTTCTGTATATATATTATTATCAAATCGCCTACTGTACGTCTCCAAGAAAGATATTGTATAAATAAAATAAAATAATTAAAAAATAGAATACTTTCAAAACGGGCATACAACACATTTATAACGTCTAGAGAAATTAAAATAAAACAAAATAATCACTGACTTTCGAAATGACCTTCTTATACCGAATTATCTAATACAATTTGTATCTGTAATTCTACTTGTATTATTACTATTTTCATATAAAACGTTTACATACAATTAAAATACTGAAATACATTTTAGAACCTTAAATCCAAATGTTGACTTAAAGTTGCCCCAATCAATTTAAGAAAAACTGTTCCGGCAGTAATTGGCATAAATTCTATTATTTCTTCATTAAAAAGATTTTATATTGCTTACGATTATGCTATGCATCTGTTGTTGATATAACTGGGTTCCAACTTCTGCCACGAGTACATAAAGGGCTATAACTTGAGAATCGTAAACAAAATTCAGAATTATTGTCACAAAAGCAGACGCAACCTTCACATTTGTCACACGAAAACACTAGAAATGCTTTCCACGTTCCCAGAAATTACTTCGTGGCGTTTAGGTTTCGCTTACAATTTATCATTTATCAAAAAACAAACGGGGACGATCGTTCTGGATTTGAGCAATCGAGCGTGAATTTTTCATGGCTGATAAATGTAGTTTCCTTCTGTCGCGAATAAAATAAGGTGGGCGGTAACTGAGCAGGTCAATTCTGTCTCTGTCTCCTTACTAAAAAGGCTCGATATGCTTAAGCGTGGGCGAAACATAAAAAAATATTTTATTCGGAAAGCTTTTATCAGCTGCATAAAAATACATGGTGTTTAAATTAGTACTGTACAAGCATCATTTTAAAAACAAAAAAAACATTCGCTTTGCGACCGTGAAAGTGAGTAGATGTGTGTGATTGCAGCCTTGCTTAGATCACACAAAAGCTGGTGATCCCAGGGTCAAGTGTCTCCTGGATAAACAAGCAATCTGCGTACTCACATAAGGTCTGCGTACTTACATATAGATGTAAGTGTACGTCTAAATACACTTAAATACTTAACTAATAAGCCTTAAGGCTTATTCTCAAAATGCCTCGATGCTTTATAACAATCCACAAGCAGAACTGATGCAGTCTGAACAAATTCAGCCGAGCTCGTATTACCTTTCTAATTATCCAATAACTTATCAACCTTTACCAGTCAACAATATATATCCACAATATCCTGTAAACCCAACGCAACAGCTCCCAAACAATTCTTCACAAATTGTCGCATCTAATTCCCACTACAGTATTTCTTATCTATCACAATCGCAAACACAATCTTCTCAAGAACAAGATTGGCAGCTGATATAAAACAAAAACACCAAAGAAATATAGATAATACTCCAGCACAACTGAAACAGGCGAAAATCACAAACTACTGGCTAAATAAACCAATTCCACGATGCGTGAAATGTGCAAGTAACCACTTAACTACTCAATTCCTACGTAAAACAAAAAGTTCTGACGTTAAGTGTATTTTATGCGAAGGAAACTACCTAGTCAACTACAGAGACTGCACTGTATATAAATAACTTGAACAGAAAACATTTCCAGGCACTTAGACAAAGACAGATAAATAGAAGAAAATTGTCCTTTATTTATCCAGGTAACAGGTAACACACATGCACAGATCGTTAGCGGTAAAGCTCATCAAGCTCAAGTTTCAAACAACAAATGACGTTTCCCCCACCATCTCAACAAACAAACGACATATACTTATTAAAACGGATGATGAAGAACCTCAGAGCAAATGTCAACCATGTTAAGCCTCTTAACATCTCTTGTCTCAAAAATGCCATAATGGCTCAATTTCTGAAACTCGTCGAATGGAACACCAATGGCCTACAACAACACTCACTTGAAATCTTTACTTTTATACAGCAAAATCTCATAGATGTTATGTTAATTTCAGAAGCTCGTTTTACTGATCGAAATTACTTAAAGATTCCAAACTACTCCGTTTATGTAACCCAACACCCCGATGGTACAGCATATGCTGGCAGTGTCCCCATTATAAAAAAATTTGATAAAACACTACAAAATTTAGCAGTACTGCGAAGAACACATACAAGCAACCTCCGTCGTAATAGAAGACTGGATAAAGCTGATTACTATCTCGGTAGTCTACTGTCCCTCGCGGCACATAAACAAACAAGAACACTATGAGCAATATTTTAATTCTCTTGATAACCGCTTCATTGCAGGTGGCAATTATAATGTTAAGAACACTAAATGGGGATCCAGAATAACAACCACTAAAGGAAGAGAACTTCTAAAGGCCACAATCTCAAACAATTGGAACTACATTTTTACCGGTAAACCAACTTATTGGCCTTCTAATGTAAATAATAGGTGTATAAATAAGTTCTCAGTTTTAGATTTCACAGGACGCAAATCACCGTTTACATGTAACGTATTAGTCCGCCCTCTTGCGGTTTTAAAGCAATGACATTTGGTCTTTCGAAACATCATGCGATTTGGCGTTTGATACACATAACCTCAATAATCAGATGTGTTCACGATGGCAATCACAAAAGAGCATATTCGATTTTCTATCCACTTCGCGTTTCATCTTAAGAAAAACGCTGCTGAGGCCACCGAAATGATTTGCGCTGCATATGGTGAGAATGCTGTAAGTTATGCAACTTGCAAAAAGTGGTACCAAAGATTTCGCGGAGGAGAGTTTAGTCTTGAAGATCAACCACGCGCTGGACACCCTCAAACATTTGACAGGGATGATCTGCAGACGCGTTAGGCTGGGAACTTCTCCCACATGCGGTGTATAGCCCAGACATGGCCCCTTCTGATTATCATTTATTCCGGTCGTTACAGCATCACTTGGCTGATACGCACTTCAAAACAGAAGAAGAAGTCCGAAAATGCATTGATAACTTTATCGTCTCGAAGCCGGTGAGCTTCTATCACCAGGGAATTAGCAAGCTACCCGAAAGATGGCAAAAGGTCATCGATGCCAACAGAGAATACTTTGATACTTAAGCTTTTTTTGTTTATTTTTAAATAAAACTTTCAGAAAAAAGCTGAGAACTTATTTATACACCTATTACATTACCTGACCTTTTAGATTTCTGTATCATTAAAAACACAAATCTGAATGATCTATAAGTTAAGTCTAACCTAGAACTGCCTTCTCTCCACTCCCCTATTTTAATTATACTTGGCACTCAAGTACTCCACATAGAGAAACCACCATCTCTCCAAAAGAAAAACTAACTGGGGCACTTTAAAGACAAGATAAAAGAATCGATATAACTACAATCTAAAGAGCACCTACAAAAAACAGTTGAACACCTTAACCAAATAGTACACGAAGCTGCATAGGAAGCTACTCCAAGAGCAACTCAAACAATAAAAATAGATGTCTGCCCAATAATGATTAAACGTAAAATTGCAGAAAAAAAAGATTGCGAAAAAGCTGGCAAACTACCAGAACTCCAACTGACAAATTAAATCTCAACCGAGCAACAGCTGAAGTCAAACTGCTCCTCCGACAACTAACAAACCAATCACTACAGGAGTACCTAAAAAAATATCTCCCACTGACGTACCTGACTATACCCTATGGAAAGCAACCAGAAAACTGCACAACACATACTCACCACTTCTCAAAGAAGATGGAATCTGGGCCAGAAGCAACTCTGAAAAAGTACTAGCATTTGCTAAGCATCTTAAAAAGGTATTTGAGCACTATTCTCCTAAAACTACCTCAGAGAAAGAGAGTTCCTAACTGCACCTTTCAAAATAAGCTTCCCAACCAAAATCTTCAAAACCAAAAAAGTAAGTGCTATAATCAAAAGTTTAAAAGACAAAAACCACCTAGTTACAACCTCATTACAAGCAAAGTAATCAAAGAGTTACCCGAAATATGCAATACATTTCTAACAAAACTATATAACGCTATACTTAGACTAGGATACTTCTCCGACCAATGGAAAGTGGCCTGTATAATTCCAATCTACAAACCTGGCAAACCACCTGAACAGGTAGCCTCTTACAGACCAGTAAGCCTTCTCCGTTTTCTTTCTAAAGTTTTTGAAAAGCTGCCACTATCTAGATACAAACTATTAATTGTGAATAACAACTTATTACTGCATCATTAATTTGATTTTCGAGAGCAGCACTCCACGGTTGAGCAAGTACACAGAATAGCTGATAAAATATACAAAACATTAGAAATTAAGAGACACTGCTCTGTATCGTATCTGGACATTAGCCAGGCCTTTGACAAGATCTAGTATAAAGGTCTTTTATTTAAAATAAAAAGTGTATTAGCAGTTGACCTCTACCAGGTAATCAAGCCATATATTGCTAACAGACATTTTCTGGTAAGAATGCTCGATAAGACCATTACAGTGCAGTGGCCTGTTCCCGTTCCTATACTTACTCTACACAATGGACGTACCTACAACAAGAGCCACGATAATAACAACATATGTTGACGACACATCGACCCATCTAAACCCCACAACAGCATTACCAAATCTACAAACCCATCTAACGGCAGTACAAAACTGGCTCATAAAATGGCGTATTAAAGCCACTGAAACTAATTTAACCATGGCAGTTTTACGCTGAAACAAGAAACCTGACTTCCAATAACTCTTAACAACTAACAGATACCACAAAGTGATACTGTTAAATACTTGGGAATCCACCTGGATCGTCGACTTACCTGTAGACATCATGTATGAACCAAAATAAAGTAATTAGGCTTAAAATACCGACAAATGTAATGGTTACTGGGTAAGCGACCTCAACTTTCAATAGATAACAAAAATTTTCATTATAAAACAATATTGCGACCAATTTTGACATACGAAGTGCAGCTATAGGATTCAGGAGCCGACAGCACTATTGACATAATCAGAAGATTCGAATCTGAAGTGCTTCGTGAGATCGTGAACGCCCCATGGCATGTACAGAATAAAGTTATTAGAAGAAACCTTAGAATAAGTTCAATGAGTGAAGTTATTACAAAACAAAGTGTTTCTTATCGCGACAGACTCAGTGTACACCCGAACATTTTAGCTAGTGATCTAACAATTATTGATAACGGTGAAGTTCGGAAATTCAAAAGGTTCAAACCCTCGGACCTACAAAATAGATTCACTTAGTACCTATATATAATTTAATTCTTAGTTATGATTTAGTTAGAATCTTAGACTAAGCTCTCTATGTTCAAAACAAGTCTAACATAGCTTAAATAATTAATGAATTATCATTGAGTAATTCCTTACGTGTCATTTTCATATATTCATGACATTTACTATTTGTATATTTATAACATTTCCTATTTTCAAATAGTTGTGTCCTTTAAAAAAGCGTGTTAAGCCAGCTCTTGTATTTACTCTATATAGCGACCACACCAATAACTACAGTCGATATATTCCTTGATGATACAACGAGATTTTCATCACATTCCGATGCGAACCAGTATCTAGTCATCTACAGGCATATTTCAATAACTTAAAACTATTTTATGTGACTTATACGACAAGAAGAAGCACCTATTTGAGTATTACATTAAACAGTAAACAAATATCGCATAACTAAACCGTCAAGCATTTGGATAAGCAACTTGTGTAGAAAAAATACATTTTTACAAAAATGAAGAGACTCAGATTAAAATTTCAGAAAATGAACTGATCATTAGAGCAGTTCTTAGTCGTCTCTGCAATTGTTCAACAGCAAACTCAGTTAATGGTAATATAAGAAAATTTTCGTTTGTAAACTTTTTCCATGGGGTGTAAGGGATGCTGACAAATAGTACGTCAACCCAAATAACAACTTCACCTGCCCATGATACATCTTGCTGTATAACTGAGAAGGCTTTGTCGACCGAATTAATCGCCGGTATAAGCGGCTCCCTCTTACAAACCAACAGTTTTAGGTGAAGGAGCTGGTAAAAAAGAGAATACTCTCTTATTCTTTGAAGGAAACATCATTCCTAAATGCGTATGAGCCATTAAATGACTAACGACATGAGAATTCAAAAAACAAAGGGCAACAAAGGGTAATACAGATCTCAAATTGGATAACCCTGGCACAATAATTATGGTAAAGTTTACGACTAAATATTCCGAAATTAATACTTCTCCTTTTCGATTTTCAAGAAGAATAGTTTTAAATGTTACCTAACAATAATACTTAGAGAGAATACCTTTTAACCCCTAATTAAGCATACTTCGATGTAAAAGTTGAAAATGATAAAGTGGAAAGTTATGTTAGCGAATACACGCGGCAGACCGAGATGATTGGGGTGATCGCGTGGTGAATTTTGTCAAGACAGGAATTTTATTATAACAAATAGAATTTAAAACGTTCAAAACGACTTCTGTATACGTAGAAGTCACCTTCAGATGATCCTAATTGTAAGCTTAATTAATTTAATTTTGATAAACCAAAAGTTTAGAAATTTAGTAATGAAAACTGCTACACACTCAAGTGCAGACATATGATCCAACCATAATCCACTAGCATCATATTAAAAAAGTTAAAGAAGGCAAATTCCCAATAAGCTATAGACATCAAAAGATTAAGAGAAGAAAGAACAGTCTGTTAAAAGAATAGATATACAAGGAAAAACTTAGAGAATCTGAATATGTATAACAAACTTATTTTCAACAAATCTTTTAGTTGAGAATTGACCGAAGAAATCATAGATAAACAGTCTATAAACAATATCTGTTACACTAATGACACAGTGATAATTTCACATAACATGGCAGGCTTACAACAAACACTTACTACAAATAATATAGATTCAAAATAAATTTAAAGAAAACCAAAATGATGAGAATTGCTTAGTTTAATGAAACAAATGATTAATTACTGGAAATATTGCCACATTGAACCATCAACAAATGCTGTGTGTTACCTTATCGATGTCCTTTGGAAGTAATACGTAGAATCATTTTGTTCTCAAATGGAAGTTCTGAAAAAACAGCTAAGCACAGAGTGTTATTTTTACAGTGTCAAAAAGGAAAATCTTTAAGAAGAAAAAGGAAGATGCATAATCTTACCACTGGAGTAGTATAATGGCAACAATACATCTCATGGTTGTTTACTACAAAGGAGATAACGTACCAAAACATAAAAACGTAATATTTATTTCAGACTGTTTAAAGCACGATATTATGTTAGCTCATTTTTCTTAAAAAAAATGTTTGAACTATTTAAAAATTAAAGTTAGTGCCTAAATTATAGAAAAGTTATTACTTTTCGGACGGTTGTGCGTCAAGGTAAAAAAATCGCAAAAATTTCAAGAATTTATGCGTATATGAGGAAGACTTTGGCGTAGCATTTTTTGCCACTGCTCATGAAAAGACAGCATATGACGGGGTTGGCGGCACTTTGAAAAGACTCGCTACAAAAGCAAGTCTCCAGAAACCATACGATAATCAGAAAAGGAGAATCCGATCATATATCTATGGGTCAAAAATTATATTTCCCGTATGACATTTGATTTTTGTAAAGACAAAGAATACACCAAAAAAAATTTAAAAAAAACGTTTCATGGATACGGACACAATCGTTGGAACACAAAACTCCGTTGCTATTTCCATAAAACAAAGGACACATTGGAAACAAAAATATTTTTATTTTATTTGGAAGAAAATACAAAGAAAGACTTTTGGAAAGCCCAGTAAAAGATTCTGAAGAGCTAAAAGAGGTAGTACTTTTTCCAGGAGAAATAACTGCGAATATTGCTATGGGAATAATCCTGTTGTGCAAAATGACGGAATTAAAAAAGCTTTCTTCACCAAAAAAGTTTATTAAAGCGCATTATAGATAGTTTTACATTGTAATATATGAAACACGCTGCACATATCTAAAATTGTTATTCAGTATAAAACCCATACTCGACCCATAATAAAATTTGGTATTCAAGTAGTCCGTTAGTGGTAAAATAACATATATTTTTATAAAAATTTTAAAATGGTCGCTTTTAATATTTTCAAGGTCAAGAGCCCTGACAATTTTTTGAAAGTTATTTTTTTGTTCTTCTCCACGAGTGTTATCAACATACCAAATTTTATGAAAATCGAAGATTTGGTATGTAATAACTCAAAAACCATATCTGAAAAATGTATATGATTTTTATCCAAAAAACCAAGCTTAACCTTAGAGAGAAATGAATAGTACAAATCAGATTTAACCACAATCATTTTAAGTGAGGTACTACAAAAAATCGAATTTAGAAATTTCTCTGTACAATTGGTGATAAAGTGAGTTTGTTTTCACTGAAAAAATTGGACTAAAAAGGTCATCAAGGTGTTGCATATAAAGTAGTGGAAATAACGTCTGGTAGGTTAAAATCTCTGATTTATTTTGCATGCTAAAATAATATTTTATGTTTCTCACGACATGTTTATTAAAGGATGGTCCAAATTGAATTTTAAAAAAATGACTCTTGAACTGACTATATGATATGATTTTTGTTTAGTACTAAGGTATACAATTTCCGATTAAATATAAAAAATTGTCTTACAAATGATCACTTCGACTTCAGCTGCAAATCTTGGTTCTTTCCACAAAATTTTCAGTCATAATTTCACACGTCCTGATGAATTTCCACGACAACGCGTTAAATTTCGTTCTTAAAATGCTCAACTATTTATGTATTGCTGGCGTGAAACTTGAATTTTAGATTACGCCATAAAAATCGCAGGGTATTAAATCACTAGACCTCACTGGCTGTTTGATGTAGGCATTTTACGAAATTAAAAGACAAAAAATTGTTGGTGCAATAAATCGAGCTGTATGACAAGTAGCGCTGTCCTGCTTAAACCACATTTGTTCCAGATACATATTCCCTAGTAGTTTCCAAAAAATTTGAATTATCATGTAACAGTAACGATCATAATTTAATGTTACAGTATTTTCATCCCACCTACTCAAAATTCACACCAAATAGTGTCTTGTTGGAGGTGCATTTGCTTTTCAAGATTTACATAAGAAATTTCCGATCCTTAAAATATTGCAATTTTGTTTGTTTATGAATCAGTCAAGTTAAAAATATGTCTCATTACTAAAGATAATTTTTTGACTAAATTGGAAATTCAATTAATTATAGCTCTAAACCCAATTAACAAATTTTCGACAGTGATAATGATTAACAAGCGTAAGTTCTTGCGTTTGTTGAATTTTGCACGAATAAAACTGCAAGTTTTTAGTAAATAATAGTTAAAGGGAGCTTCTCAAAATTTCTAATTCTAATTGTGAAATCTTGGATCCGTTGTAAATCCAGTATTATTAAATCTTGTAGTTAACCATCGGATAGTTGATTTATTTGTGGTATTATTTCGGTCAAAAATTCCAGAGTTTTCGTTTTTATTTAACAGAAATAACTAGTTAATCTTTCATATAGAATTTTAAACTTTCTAATCAGAGAAATAGTAAACAACATTTGTCAAAAGTTATCCGCGCTTTCACCATATCACATCTTCAAGTTGATCATACTACTTTCTGCGCACGCATGCTTAAAGTTGATGCTACTGTGGTGACGTTATCAAAATTTTATTAGTGTTGCTGATTTGCTTTTATTTTAGTGTAAATATAAGCGCTCTGCTAGCGGTATGCACCTGAGCTTGAAATTTATCTGGGGCTTATAACACTATACGGCAACAGTGCTTTACCACGTGGAAGTGTGTATGAGTAGATAAAGAATTTTAAAAGTGCATGATGCACTTAAGAGGCAACAGGATTTCCATAAACCTCCACCACTAACAAAAAAATTCAGCAAGGACAGAAAAACGTGCTTTTTCATTTTAGATGTTAACTAAAGGCTTATTTCTTGCAAATAAATGCAGAAATATTTAATTATACAGTTATAATCATTCTAAGCTAAGCATGAGTAGTAGTTCCATAGTTAACTATAAATCATATGGAAAAGAAAGTTAATCTAGAAGGACTACGATAAAATAAAAAAATGACATGTTTCTAAGAGTAAAAGAAGAAGAAAAAACACGATTACAAACCCAAATTCTACAACGAAAAAGAGATTCAGCCCCAGCAGGTAGTAACAATGATGCAACCAATGATTTGGCAAATTTCCCCACATGAAAATAAATAAAAGAATTATAATCTATTGCAGAAATAAAGCAAATTTTAAAAACTAAAATTAAAGTTAACAATAACAAACATAAAACACAGAACTACAAAACGATTTCTTCCAATGCTTCATGTAGACCAGATCAATTTGTAATATCCAAACGGTCAAATATGGAGAATTACGTGCCTCAACATTATACAAAAAGACTAAAGATACTTTGGCTCTTGCTAAGTGCGTCCTTTGCGGTAGAGACCATCCAGATAATAATAAATAAAAATAAAGAGTTATGAAAAAGCATCTTAAATTAGCCGGCTACAGCACCAAGTATTTCAAAATATGAATAGTAAAAAAAGTAATTAAATTAATTTTTATAGTCTAAACAGAAGGGTGGGGGGCGGAAATTCGGGCTTGATGGTTGGTGAAAAATAAATTTATCGTTTATCTTTAAGCCTTTACATAGTGTGAATCGCTTTAGGAGAGGCGCGCAATGTGTCAAAATGCAACGCAGTATCGATCAGCGATACGTGACGAAGTTTTGCGTTGAATTCAAAAAATCCGCAACCAAGACTCTTGTTGTAAACACATGCAATCTAACGGAAGGATACTTATTGAAAGTACAAGTGTTTAGGTGACAAAGCGTTTAAAGAAGGAAGAAGGACGTAGAGGATGGGCAACTTGCAGAGCACTTATTAACGCCTAAAATTTCGGACAATGTGGTTGACACTGAAATAAATGCGGTTTCAGATTTTGAGAGATTCGTCATGACAGATTTTCAGATTTGTTCTAAATTGGTTGTTAAGGTTTTGGCGACGAACAAAAGAAAACCCATGTGTCCTTTTCTTGTAAGCTCAAATCCAGCTTGCAAGGACACCATTTTGAAACTGTTAAAATTATACAATATACTGTGACAAATGCTTTAAAGATATCAGTGTATTGATACTCAAAGATGTTATTTTGGAGAATATTAAGTGTATACAAACATAACTTCAACTGAGATTCTGACAAATTGGCGACAATGTAGCGTGTTCTTTACAGATTAATCATGGTTTTGTCTATTAAATCACCACGAGCTCGCCTACCAAAAAGTCTGTGCCAAATGGGTGGCAAGAGAACAATATCGTTAAAACTATTACCGATTTGAGTTTAGAGGCTCAAAGATGCTTTAGGAGATTATTGATTTTCTACAAACAATGAAGTGAGAAAAGCAGATCATCTATGGTTTAGTAACCGTAACCAAAAACCTTTTTGGAGATAATGCACAAGCTTCTAATGAAATGGAATTTATAAAAAATCTTATCCTGCATCTTTCTTAGATCATTATTTTTTTGGTTGTTAATAAATAATAAACACATTTCCGTTGGTTGGTAATGTAAAGTTACTAAAAATAACTAACCCCGCCAAAAATACAATACTAACAATTTCCGATCTAAATTGCTTAATTTTGTATATTGGCTTTTGCGTCTTGTTTAGCTTACGGGCTGGCCGCGTTACAGACGGTCCATGTCATCATCATCGTCATCATCAGTTATGTCATCCATCGGATGTAAGCCTCCCCTAACGTATTCCATTATTGTCTATTTATTGCTCTTTGCATCCAATTATGGCCTGCGTGTCTCTTTATGTCGTCCGTCCACCTTGTCAACAACGGGCTTCCTTTGCTTCTTTTTTCAGCTCTAAGCCGCCATTCAATCAGTTTGCGAGTCCATCGGTTGTCCTGCATTCTCGCTATATGGCCGGCCCAGTTCCATTTTAATTTGCATATGCGATATCCCAAATCCGTTACTTTTGGTCGCTTTCGAATTTCGGTGTTTGTTATATGGTCTTGTAAAGTAACTCCCAACATACGTCTTTCCATCGCCCTCTGGGTAGTTTGTAATTTTATGATTATGCCTTTATTGATTGCCCAGCTTTTAGTGCCATAAGTTAATACTGGGAGAACGTGTTGGTCAAATGTTCGAGCTTTAAGTGTGTGTTAGGAAGTTGTGATTTAAAAATCATATGTAGTTTCCCAAAAGTTGTCCATGCTAACGATATCCTTCTTGTGAGGTCTGCTTGTAGGTTATTTTTAGTAAGCTGTATTTTTTGACCAAGGTATATGTATGAGTCCACTTTCTCTATTATTATGTTTTCGTGGTTTTCATTTTCTCTCAGTACGTTAGTCATATATTTTGTTTTATGAATGTTCATTTTCATACCGATTTGTTTTGTGCAAGTGATTTAAATTTTCTCCATCGATCGCAATACCTTTATCGTCCCAGTTCAGTTCTTTAAACATATCTTCCAAGGCGAGAGTGAAGAGTTTGGGCGAAATAGTGTCGCCCTGTCTTACTCCTCTTTTAATGTTTATTGTGTTTGTTTTAGATTCTCCATTTATTTTCACTTGAAATGTTGCGTTCTGTATTAGTGTAGTGTATCTGTGATCTATCCTACTGTTACTCAATGCGTTTAGAATTGCCCAGGTTTCGATGGAATCAAATGCTTTTTCGTAGTCTATGAAAGCGATCCATAACGTCATATTGTACTCATTGGCTTTCTCTATCAGGGTTCTGATGGTTTGCATGTGATCAAGTGTACCAAATCCCTTCAGAAATCCGGCTTGTTCTCTGGGTTGATAGTTGTCTAGTTTGTTTGTTAGTCGTTCTGTTATTATCTTTGTGAAGAGTTTATCCATCACTGACAAGAGGCTAATTGGCCTATAATTACCTAGTTTACTTTTATCTCCTTTCTTAAATAGTAAAACCACTGTAGCATTATTCTAGTTTTCTGGTATTGTACATTCATTTATACACTTGTTATATAGTTTTTCCAGTAGAATTAGTATTGGTGTTCCCCAGTGTTTAAGCATTTCTGCAATTACTCCGTCTTCACCGGGTGATTTTCCGTTTGTCATTTTGTTTAGAGATTTTGCTATTTCGTCTTTGGTTAAGTCTGGTATTTCTTCCGAACCTATGTTTTGAACTAATATTTTTTTTGTTTCTGTTTTGCTATAAGGTGGATTTACTTTGGTGTTATATAGTGTTTGATAAAAGTTTTCTATTAGTTTTATAATTTGTTCTGTTTGTGTTATCTCTTCGTTCTTTTCATTTATGAGTTTCGTAATGTTATTTTTTCTACATTCATTAGCTTTATAGTATTCTTTAGGCTCCTTCTTTCTTCTAATGTTTCTTTTACTTTTTTGTTGTCTCATGTCTGTTCTGATTTTTTTTCGGATCGTTTTATTCATCTCTATAATTTCGTCTGTGTTACTTCTTTCATCTCTTTTTAACTGTTTTCGTATTTCTATTAAATCGAGTGTTTCTCTGCTAATTCGTCGTTGTTTTTGGTTCATCTTTTTGCTACTTTTTCTGCTGTTTTTGTTATACATTGTATTTAAAGTAATCAGGGATTCATTGTCGTTTATGAGATTTACTTGATGTTGTATTTCTTCTTAGTATTGGGATTTTTTAATTTTAGGTTGTCTGTATCTATTTGACTGTGTTTATTCTGTATATATTTCCGTCTTTCTATTTTTGTGTTGATATATATCTTAGCTCTCACCATACGGTGATCGCCTCCTACGCATTATTGTATTTAGCACGTTCGTGTCCATTACAATGTTTCTGTTATTACTGATTATGAAATCAATTTCATTTATTGTTGTTCCGTCAGGGCTTTGCCAAGTTCATCATCTTTGATCAGGTTTTTTAAAGAACGTATTCATTATGTAGAAGTTATTTTCTTGTGCGTAGTTGATAAGCACATGTCCTCTATCGTTTCGCGTTCCTGAGTCGAATGGTCCCATCCCTAGTTCATTGTTCTCTTCTTGTTTGTCAATTTTAGCGTTAAAATCTCCCAATATCAATGTGTATTTTGTTTTACTACTTTGCATTGCTCTGCTTATGTCTTAGTAGAATTTTTCGACTTCTTCGTCTTCGTGGCTTGTTGTCGGTGCCATTTGATTTTGTTCAGTTCTATTTCTAGCTCTGCTGGTCAACGAACTTAAAAAGTTCGTTACTGAATTCTATATGTCTGTCAGTCCGTCACAAAATTTGAGATTTTTTAAAATTAGAAAGTAAATTCTTATAGGAAATTTTACGCTGAATTCGAAAAAATTCTATGTCGAATAATTTCCGAGATATTCGATTTCGAATTTTCCCGAAATTCGAAATCGAAATCGAAAGGTCTTTTTAAGTTCGTTCTGGGATTGCTTACAGAGAGGAGATTTCTTCGCCGGTCCCATGTTTTTTCTTCTGACGCTAATGTTCTTGCATTAAAGGTGGATATGTACATCGTATGTTTTGCTTTTTGTTGTCTTCTCATTGTTTGTTTTCCATTGTTCGAATTTCTACCTCCCTCAGAATCCATGAGGCTGACTGTATTAACAGTATGAAATTCTGAGCTGTTTACTCTACTCACCTGAGGTAAATATGTTTTTAAATTCGACATTTCATACTTTGTTGGGGGGTGTTTAGCCATGACTCACCGCGCTGGCCAAGCGTGTTGGTGAGGGGAATGAGAATAGGTAGGGATATATAATGTAGGTAAGGATAATTCCTGCCCTAGCCTAATGGCTAGGGCATGATTGCTCCCTGTTTCAGGAGATGGGAACAATCAAGAGCTCGCGTAGGCAGGATCGCTAGGTGCCTGAAGCAGGTCTATACTTTACCGTGATCGTAAAGTAGTACCTACCCGCTACCATGTATATATAGTCAATTTAATGACGTTCGACCGGCTGTAACTGAATTTTCTGCTTTCGCATAGCAATTCCTCCTTTTGTTCCACTGGCGATTTTATGGTGCATTTTTAAATTCAAAATCTGCCCCTTCTTACTTTGCTTCGCTATTCGTTGCAACTGGAACACCACGTTCACCAACCAATAGTTCTAACCCAGGTCCCAGCATATAAGGACTTACATGCTTTCTCCCCTTTTAACCTTTTGTTGCTTAAACACAACACTTGCGACTTACCCTATAATAAGGAACCATGGCTGATTGTTCTCAATAATATATTTTAAAACGGGATTCATTCATGATGTGGGTGTCCGCATTCCACTCGCTCTTCTTTTATTCAGTTTTATTAGTCCTTTCGTAATTTTATTGTTAAATACTAAATTAAGCTTAATTTTTTTGGTTTTTTGCGCAAGATTGTAGCATAAAATTTAATTCTTCTTAAAAAAAATTCTGTATTATATTCTAAATTTAAAAGTATTTTTAATTCGGTGGTTGAGATTTTATTTTAATTTAACGAGTTGTAAAAAAAGCCGACCTTCCTACACGCACTTTTAATTTGGTTTCCATCATTTAAGCAATTCATCATTTGTACTTCATAGCTCATATTATTGTTTGCTTAATAGGAACTCATTACAGATTTATTGAAAATGTCAATCTCATCAGAACAAATAGTAAAAGCTTCGTTAAAAAAGAAGGAAAGGCACTTTGTAAAGCTTCAAGCTTTACTCCATTTTGTTAAAAACTTAAGAAAATTTAACATTTTGCTTTTCAATGCTCACTTAGATGAGGATAACAGACCCTTTTAAAATTAGTAATTCAATTAGACATTTAAGTACGTAAACGGAGAAAAGGGTAAAATTAATATGATTGTTAGTATAAAGACTTACGATAAAATGTATTACTACAAGAAAACCGTCGCAATCCACCTATAAAAATAATTCAGAATTTTTTTTAGTATAATCGTGTTGAAGTAGGTTGTAACAAGATGCAGTGCTTTTAAGATAGCAAAAAAATCTGGTGTGAACATCACACGACTTTCCTTATTCTATTATTTGAGTAATTCTGTCAAAAATCCTGAGCTTCAATTTTTTTTCGAGTTTCTATCTTACCAACTTTTACTTTAAATTCATGTTTATTTCGTGATAACAAATTATTTTTATTCTTATGAATTTTTTGTATCTTCAACCGTTTAGATTCGCGACCGCTTTGCAACCGATTTTGCGACCTTGCGACCAAACGGCTCGGCCGATTTTTACCAAAGTTTCTCACTGCGTCCCCTACCTACAAGTAACTTGCATACCAAATTTTAAGTCTCTAGCTCTTATGGTTCTCGAGATATCCTGTTTACTGACAGACCGACAGACAGACACACACATACGAATCAATGGCCCAAACCAACTTTTTTGGTGTCCTGGGGCTATAATTCGTCCAGAAATGTGAAAAACTGGGTAGCTCAAATTTCCGCTAATTACATTACTTTCCTTATTATAGGATAAGGAAAGTAAAAATATTGTCAATTGAGATAAAACAATGCTTCCACTTTTATGAGCTACAGTTAAAAAACAGCACATAATGTTTGGAACTTGATCAACACATTCAAAAAAGCGTGTTTACAAAAATCTACTAATTAGATCACAATGACCAAATCCGTCATTTACAAAGAAATAGTGTACAGTTAGTTACATAGTTCCACTCATCACCAAATACCATAATAAACTCAATTTATGGGTTTAATTATCTATTTCCACTTAATAATCTTCTATTTACACATTTGAACAGAAAGTAAACAAACGTAATGTGGCGTTGCTCTACACCCTTGATTTACACGAGAAGATACGTGCGTAGTTAACAAAGGCAATCTATACATTTGAACGGAAAGTAAACAAAGGCGGCTGACATGAAATTTAACGTGCCGCGCTCTGAGAGCTTAGTTTACGAGATGTCCGTGCGTTCGAGCAAGCAGTTCGGGGCCGCTCTCGCTCTACCGGACGGTCGCGGCAGTGTTCCGATACGGTGCAGGGAACTGACGCATGCGCAGTGGCGGGGGGCGGCGTTTAAGAACTCATTGTCGCAGCAATGTACGCGCCGTTCAAATGCCCGAAATACAAATATCGATTGAACAACGCGCGCATTGCTGCGCCAATGAGCGCTTAGACGAACGCACTGGGTCGCGGCTGCCTTTGTTATCTTTTTTATGATGTAGAAACAAATGCATATTTATTAACTTAATTAATAGTTCCCTACCTGTTGTAAAAACTAAACCAAAATATTGACAATATTAAAGTTAAGTTATGCAATTTTAGCATCAAAACAACCATTTTGTTACTACTGGCAACGTTTATCTAGGGAAAAATTAAAAATTACTGCAAATAAATGTAAAAAATACGTAAAGCTAAACCGATTTCTTACGTATGAACATAAAACGTAAAAATTACGAATGTGCATTATAAATCAGCGTATAAGCTTTGCATTGGATCAACTTTACGTTTTACGTATTTTTTATGGGCGGCTTATGCTTACGTTTCTTATGAATGGGTGCTAAGTTAAATTGTTCCACGTTTCCCATCTAGGAAAAAAGCCGATTTAATTAAAATTTTATACGTTCCCACTTTGCAAAAATTTTAAGGAAGGGGGTAAAAAATTATCAGCCTAGGATGCCAAAAATACATTTTGTCGGGCAAATACTTCTTCTTATTTAACAATACACAGGCGCTAATTAACTACCATACAGGCCGATCTACTCCCTGACACACATATATCACCATGCGAGCTGTGTCTAAATTCCACTGCCTTTGTGGCCGTTCCTCGGTCACACTTAAGTAAGCCGTCTCTCGCATCTAAAACGCCAGAAGTCTTTATCTTGCCAAAGTTCATCGGTTAAGTTCTGGCTTTTCAATGCCTCACGTACTTCTTGATCCCAACATCTAGGTAATCGCTCTTTTTTCCTTCGCTCCCAGGGTTTCCAATTCCAAATTATTTATGGCCTTCTATTCGGTGTCACTCTTTTTGTACGGCCATCCCACTACAATCTTTTTTCCTCAATTTCCTCTATAACCGTTTTTTCCATTTTTATATTTTTCCGATGTCCTCATTTCTGATATGTTTCAATCGGCTTTTCTTACAGCTTCTTAGCAAAAAGTCTATTTCTATAGCTAAATTCTTCTTTTGCTCCCTTTTATTATGTTCTATGTTTCCAACGTAGGTAAGAATGCTCTTGACAACCGTATTGTGTATTCTTTTTTTATTTCTTTGTACATTTATTGTGATCATAATATTAAGTCTAATTTTTGTATGGCTTTTTTAGCTTGTATTATTCTATGTGCAATCTCTTTTTGACTATTACTGTATCAAAATATTTATAATATTTACATGTATTAATTACATTTCCATTTACATGTTCTAAGCATTTCCATTTATAACCATATATTTGGTTTGTTTAAATTTATTGTCGTTCCTCACTTCTTATAGATTTCATGTAGTTTTTTGGTCATGTAACTGATATTATCTTCATCAGCTGTCAGGACTATTTGGTCGTCTGCAAAAAAGAGCGTGTGCAAATAATTTCTATCAATCTCAATTCCGATTTTTCTGCATTTCAAATTCCATCCATTCAACTTTTCAATGCTGTTAATCTTAGTGAAGCCATTAATACCATGAATCCTAAGAAGGGATCTGAATATGATTTAATAAATGGTAAAATTTTCAAAAGCTACCTACTACAGACAAAAAGCCTAACCCGACTGTTCGAAACAGTTTTACACATTATATATTTCCTACTCCAATATAAAATTGCCCAGATAACACTTATCTCAAAAGAGACAAACGTTCAATGAACCAAAACTTTAGCAGCTAATAAGTCTTTTACCTGATGTGGTTGACGTTTTGGAAAACCTCTTCTAAAAACAATTATTCCAATTATTGAGAAAAATGAATTAATATCTACCTATTAGTTTGTCCTCAGAAGAATACTCTCAACAATAGAGTACATATATTGAGTAGTACAAAAATAAATAAAAATATTATTTTGCGTCATTCTTCCAAGGCATTCGTCAAAGTGTTGCACATGTGACTCCCACACAAACTACAACCTACTTTATTATCCTAAAATTACACATTCTTAACCGTCACAATATTGTGAAATATAAAACAGAGTGCACAAGTTCCTTCCTAATAAATGCTGGAGTTTCTCAAGCCAGTGTTTTTAAATTATTAGTGTACTTCTTACAAACTGCAAATCCACAGATTACGTCCACAGCCCCACAAAAACTACAAATCAGCTTACCTGCTATTGAAAAATAGTTTAAAACCAACGAGTGTAAGTCTATCTATGTGATCTTTACAACCTGCAGAGCGACTTGCTTTCCAATACAGACTTCGCAAGGAAGATGTTAAGTATTTTGAAATATATAGCACTTTTATTATGTGACGCAAACGATAAAAAATGTATTATAAAAAACTACGCAAGATACAATTCCAATTCTTTTTTTATTATGATGATAAATAAATTGAGTTTAATGCATTATGTTTTCAAAATGACTGCCTTCACTAGAAATGGTCATTTCAACCCTTTTCCCGAACTTTCAATTGCGGCGTTTCTGATGTCCGCGGAAATGGCGAGAAACTCTCCTTGAGTTCGTCGATAAACTGGAGTTTATTATGATAAAGCACATCTTTAAGATAACCCTATAACAATAAATCACATGAGTTTAAATCGGGGGAATTTTGGGGCCACTCGACGCCACATGAGGATGTCAAAGATGCCTCGAACCTGATAGGTGGTGAAACCAGTAAAGGTTGACTTGTATTGGAATGCATTGCTCGAGAACTTCTATGCGATAAACTACTTCATTCACACATTTTGTAAGACAATTTGCCGACAATTCTATAGTGGAAAATTGCACACCATACACTAACTTTTTCTAAGTAAAATCGACGAACTTCGGTCAAATGTGGGTTTTCGGTACCGCAATGTCGGAAATTTTGTTTGTTGACATATCTAGCTAATTAAAAATGATCTTCATTCGTGAAACGGATGTTCTTTATGTCTAACTTTGTTGTTCGAACCATCTCTATCACCACTTTTGCAAATGTGAACCTTTTGCCAATATTGATCTCGGTCAAGGGCGTTTGCAATTAAATTTTATATCAAAATAGATAAAATTTCTTGGTAAGGATGGTGTATATAGGGCCCACGCTCACACCGATTTGAGCTGTGCCTTTAGAGACCAAATTTGTGGGCTTTTCTTTATAAAGCTCACAAGTTTGTTCTATGGTTTCGGGAGTGATCACAGTGACTGATCTGTCCGTTTTTGACAAATTGTCATTCATTACACTTCCTATCTTCTCAAACTTTCTAATTAGCCTATTATAACATGGTAAAATAGACAATTTATTTATAGAGCTCATTATATTACATTATTTTTTGCCCTACTATTGTAGACAGACAAAGTAGTGTGCTTGTTGAACTCCATTAGCACTTCGACCTCTTTTGTAAAAGGCGGTCACAATGAAGACCCTTTCTTCGGTTAAATAGCTGACGACTTATTTAGTTTTGACCTAGTGTATAGACACAACTCCAAACATTGGCCTAGCTGTAACTAACATCAAACCTAAAATTGACTAAAAAGTTTGACCATGGTAATAAAAAATTCTTTTGCGTGACATAATGAAGGCCCTGTACTTTGAAAGGTGATGCAAGCACAAAACGAAAGCAGCTAAGATGAACTTTATCAAAAATGATTACTAGTACGTAGATACAAACTTTCAACGGTAAACTAATTTTATGTAAGGTAATACTCAAACCAATATGTTATGGTATACAACTTTAGGGGACATTTGCAAATTCCAACATCGAGATTCGTAAACGCTTTCAATCAAAACTGCTTCGTATGATATAGAACACGCCCTGTTTCATCCCAAACTTGGTCACTTAGAAGGACCTCTGAAAAAATCAACTGGCTAACTTAGAACACATTTTAATAATTTTGTAATAAACATTATAGTTCCTCTCATTCACAATAAGAAGCTCCAAAAATATGTGTCAAATGATTTGCTTAACAGATTTCTCTTATACCCAAAATACAAAAATACTGAAGAGTCTAATTTAAAAAATACACTACTAAATATACTCCCATATATCAAAGCAAATGTACATATGTAGCTTCTAAACAATTTGTAGTGTTAAAATTAAAGAAAATTCTGACAAAATCATTATTTCGAATACGTCACTCATCTTAGAAAATTTACTTTGTCGGTCAAAATTTCTTTTTTGTCTAAAAAATAAAAATAGCTTTAAAAAACTTATTAGATTTAATACTAATTTGGGCAAAAAAAAAGCTTTGTAGGTCTTTCAATGAATTTTGAAGGATTCAAACGTTTAAATATATAAATCTTGATATTAAATTATTGATAAGTGCTAAGCTTACAATTGCACCACTTATATTTATGTTACATGTAAAGAAATTTTCGAAGCAAACGCCAAACGTAGAAGAATTTCTCTACAAAACCTAAAGATATTTAAAGAAGGCTACTACAGATTTCTAAACGATCAAGTCGGCTACTTCAAACTGTTAATTAATTAACCCGGTAAATTGATTGAGATTTACCACACGCGGCGCACTTAGCTGGCCCCACTTAGCATTCGGAAGTGGTCATGCATTTTACCAGCGGTAGTGTGTTCATCGCGGAAGCCAAAATGCACTAAATCCGCTTTATGACGCCAGTATTCCCTCCAGAGTAACTTTAGGGTCGTTCCCTTCCTTCGTTAGGAATTTTGTGACGGCGCCGTATTTTAACATGGTAGCCCGCAATTTATATTGCCTGACCATCAGCAGCGCTGTAAACAAACTTTGCGCGTTTCGAAGTTTGTCCATGTGCTACCGAAACCAGTTGAGAACGAGGGCTTCGCTGCGGCTTTTTAAAGTTAATGAGATAAACTCGTTGACAATTTAGCGCCGATTAATGCAACGAGGCTTTAAAATTGCTGCTTATTACGGGCGGAACTTCAAACAGAAGTACGTTAATAAAAAAACACAATATAGTAACATATGCTAAATAAAAAACAACATTCCTACAAAATATAAACTACTAATCAACTAAGTCTACTATTAAAAAGAAAATGTATAAAAAATGTAAAATAAAACAGGTATATCTTAAAGATCTTAAGTAAATACTTAACACTTTTGTAAATAGTGCCGACCAACTATACACAGAGATGGTTTAGTAACTAATTTGATTTGATATTGAAGACTACTATTCATTCCAGTTTTACCAAGTTCCTTCAACGCACTGGCTTCCACATTTACCTGGGTTAGGTATTAATTGGCAGAAGTAAGTTTCTTTGGTGGCCTCAAATATTCCTTTAACCTTTGTATCACATTTTCGTTTCACCCAAGTTTTGTGCAGCTAAAATAGTTTTTTAATTTTAGAAACATATAGTAGTCTAAATGTATAATAGAAGATTTTCTTATCTTATTTTATTCAACTCTAATCAACATTAAACACTATATATAATATATAATCTGCACCCAGTTACCTTTTGGTGTAGGGTAATTTACATATCTACTATAACGTTAGCTCCCTACTTCACAATATTTTGTCGTAATTAAGTTGCTGTACTAAATCAATATACACTCTAATAATATTTCAATATAAATTAACATCAGTTAAAATCATTTTTGTGTGCTTAACTATACAACCTATACATATCCGTTCAACCATTTACACTAATCCTATGTTTACTAATTATGTCTTGTGCTAATACTCTCACATACATAATACATAATCACTGTTACTCGTCGATATTAAGTTCTAATCATTGTAGTTATGTACGAACTTTACCCATTCCCTTCTATTTTGTGCTAGTGCTTTAGCTTTTTACTAACTTTGGTTTTTCTTCTTCAGGATCTCCGCTGTCACCTTGTTCATCTTCTCCTTGGTTTGCTTCTTGGTCTCTTTATGTTTGCTTTAGTATGCCATATTATTTTGGTTTACCTGTTGTCTTCCATTCCACTTAAATGGCCAAACCATCTCAGCTGTTGTCTTTCGATAGTGTTGTTTATTGACTCTAGTTCTAATGTTTTATCTATTTCTTTCTTTCTTAATGTGCCTCTTTTCGTTACTCCCACGACCCCCCTCAAAAACTTCATTTTAGTAGTTTGTATTTTGCTCTCTTGTTGTTTAGTAGGCGTCCAACTTTTACACCCAAACGTTAATATTAGTTAAAAATCGTGCTTTTAGTTTTGTCCTTTTATTTACTTTTTTCCTGGCAAAGTTATTACCTAGTGCGTAGTATAATTTGGTGACAGTCTCTATTCTGTTATTTATTTCAGCCTTATTTTTTCCATCTTTCTGTAATGTGACTTTCAGGTATTTGCAACTGTCTGTTCTATCTCTTTATCATTAAGTTGCGTCTTAGTTTCTATATTGTACTTTCCTGTTACCATTATTTTCGTCTTATCTGTATTTATCTTTAAATTTCGTGTTTTGTGTGCACTGTTCCATATTTCTAAGTTTTCTTGTAATTTCTTTGCAATTTTGGCGCATGTCAAGTCGTTTGCAAACGCACACTCCGTTAGACATACTGGTTCCAAGTATTTATATCCCACATGTAGCTTCTTGAAGTGTTCTTTCACTTCTTTTGCAACGTCATCTATTTGAAGAGTGTTGGGCTCACTATCTCTCTTTGTCGTACACTTCCTTTAGTCACAAATTTTTCCGATTCCGAGTTGTTTGTCCTGACATAATTCCTAGTATTCTTGTACAAGCTGGTTATAGTTCTGTAGTTTGTTCTCAATTTCCCTCCTCTTCAGTCCGTCGTAGAGTATTTTTTGCGACCTTTTCCTTTTTGCGTCAATAAATGCTATCATTATTGCAATTCTCTTCTACCAATTGCTTTGTCGTAAATATGTGGGCTTGGATTTTCCTCCTCTTTTTGAATCCACTTTCCGACTCTTCTATATATGGTTCTATTTTTTACTTAAGTCTACTCTCTAGTAGTTTCTCATACACCTTAGAAACATTACTTAGTAGTGTTATCCCTCTATAATTGTTGCAATTGCGATTTTTGCCCTCCCACTCTGTTGGTATTATGCACTGCTCCGAAATTCGTTTAACAATTTTGTTAGTGTCTCAATTCCATTATTCCCTAGTAGTTTCAGCATTTCAGAGATTATGCTATCGTGTCCTGCAGCTTTGCCTCTCTTGAGCATTTTTATGCCTTCTGTTACTCCTTCTTATCCGTATTTTTCTTGTTCATAGATTTTCCTTGCCGTTTCTATATTTTCCTTTTTTTATCCTGGTTGTTTGTTTGTTCACTATTTAGCAATTCCGCGAAATGTTCTTTCCAGCGCTTCATTATGTCATTTTTCAATAAAGTTCTACCATCCTTAAATGTGATATATTGGTATTTGTTTTGTTTTTCCTTTCTTAGTATTTTTAAAGTTTTATAGAACAGTATCTGGTTGCCCACGCAGGCCTTTTCTATTTTCTCGACAAATTCCTCCCAAAATTTTTGCTTCGCTGTCTTCACCAATTCCTTGATTCTTGTTCTCTGTTCTTTATATTCTGCATAATGATCGTTGGTTTTGCATCTTAGATATTTTTCCATTTTGGTTCCTTTATCTTTGCTTCTATTTTTATCTCCTTATTGCGTTTTCTTTTTGTTTTTGTCGCAATTTGCTACTCCGTAAGTTCTTTAAATTGCACTCTTCATAGATCTTCTAATTTGTTTTTTTTTGTTTAATTTATTTTTCCGTTTCTTTTTCTCCTCTGTCGATTTACTTGTTTCTTCTTATCTCAACTGTGTTCTTATTTTTGCTTTCTTCAATATACCCGTTTTTGTTGCATTTTTGTAATCATGGAGACCTATTTCTATCTTTATTTTTTAAACATGTAAATAGAGATCGGTGTATAGTCCAGCTCCTCTTACTTTTTTTTGTATGTTGTATTTTATTTCTATATGTTTTATTTATTATGATGTAATCAATTTCTCCTTTCTGCTTATTACTTCCCTCGTGTATTTGCGTATGTCTTTGTATTTGAAGAATGAATTTGTTACAACTAAATTAATTAGACAAAAATCAATTAATCTTCTTTTCTTATTGTTGCTTGCTTCTTCCCCATGTGCTCCTATTATGTCTCTTGTTTTTTCGTTTTTTTTTCTAATCTTTCATTTAGGTCGCCCATTATAATTAATCTTCTAGTTATATTTTCTATTACTTCTGATAGTTTTTCCCAAACCTGGCTTTTTAATTGTGTTTCTCATCTTCTCACGAGCCATAAGTTACTACAATAATTGTTTTGGTTAGTTTTTCAATTTGTAGTTCTAGCTTAAGTATTTTTTCTGCAATAGCAGTTTTTGAGGTATTTATGGATTCCTTTTTTGACTGAGCTACCCACTCCCTCTCTTGCTCTCTGATTTTGTTCTACTCTCAAATATATTAGTATATTTCCACTATGTAATATTTTCCTTCCTTTGCCTTTCATTTTGATCTCCGTTATTCCGAGTATGTCCAATTTGATTTTGTTAAATTTGTCTTCCAGTTCATATTCCTTTCCTGTTATACTTCTTATGTTCCATGTTCCTATCTTCAATATCCCTCCTTTCCGTCTAATTTGCTTGCTTTGTTTTATCAATTCGGATCCTTTATCTTTGCTAGGCTCGTTTTTGTTGATGTTTTTTATTGTGTGTATCAGTTTTTGTTTTGCATGTTATTTTCTTTATTTTCATAATTTGTTTAACAAACCTGGTACACATCTTATGTTTGTATTTTTATGATCTCCATTAGATTTTTAAAAATTTCTAACACTACAGATTATTGTCAAAGAATTATGACAAGCTCGAAAGAAAACTGAAATTGTTATAAATGTTGGTTATTTTTAGAGAGAAACTTAAAAAGTGTAAACATTAAATTGTTTAAAGAAAAAACTTTTTGACTAATTAAAACAATTATATATCTCTGGCGGGGCTTTTGTAGTTATGTTGATAAAATCTAAAACTACACATGGTTCAAAGAGACTATACTTAGAAAAAGATAAAGATTTCAAGAGGAAACAAAACAACTAAAATATTAGATATAGAAATAAACCAGCAAAATAGTTGCAAAAAAGTAGTTTGGATATCTAATAGGAAATATGATGCATAAAAATTTACAGATACTTATTACCAAGCAAAAAAAGCTACGCAAATTATATAATAAAGATGTTTGTAGAACTACAACATAGTCAAATTGTAAATATTTAAAATAGCAAACAACAAACAGATCTATTGACAGATATCTAATTTTGCCAAAACATTTAGAAAGTGAGGGTTAATGTTTGGCTTTTAGTCTTCGGGACTATTTGCGTTACTAGTCAAAACTTTGAGAAATACAACTATTACCTAACAAACAAGTGGATAATTTGAAAAATCGTTCAGCTCCAAAAACAAATCCTATTTTTACGTCTCTGAATATTTTGGTTACGTAGTTGGAAATTTCATAATACATAATTATATGAGCTTATTTATCAAACAAGAAAAGTAAGTTTTTATCACCTTAACTAAAATATGATAACAACAAAAAAAATCGTTGGTTGTCCAAGTCTGGATATTTCTGAATAAGCTGGTAGTTCAGTCATGTAATAAGTAATATTCTAACAAAAGACACAATAATCTTAGAATTGCAAATAATTATTAACATTCACTAATTGAAGCAGTGTTTAAGCAGGTAGTAGTCAATAAGATTGCAGTAGAGGCTAAAAGGTGACCAATATTTTTTATTTTTGGGTTTCTTTTGCCTGGTTAACAACTGTCTCCAGTACGTTAATATATTTGTAAGTCGTCGCTTTCAAGCCTTCCTCAAAAAAGTGAGACGCAACGACATCTCCATCGCTGCTATAAGCCCAGGGATAGAAATTTTGTATGCGTAACTTTATCATGTCCATTTATATTAACAGGTCAATCATATTTAGTCCAAAATTCTCATCAATCTTTTCTTTCAATTCACAGGCGAATCCATCACTTCTCTTACGTTTTAGATCGCTTTCTGTAAATTTCCCTATCAGCAGTTACCTTCTCCTAGTGCTCAAATTCCCTGCATTTCTTGGCTGCGTAGTTAACTTGGTTTTTTATAACCAAACCACGCAATAATTTCTGTAGGTAGGCGCAAAGGGATTCAAGCACAGCAACTCTGTGGTCGTATTCTGTGGAGCTATCTTGTGTTACTTAATAGGGAATGCATGTGTATAAAACAACTTTTTGGTTTTTTCCCATACTAAAAAATTCAGGATTTACTTCGACGACCTTGTAGAGCTCACTGCACACTTTAAACTGTTATAAATCCATATTTCAAGAAGTGCTTACTATTTATTTTTGTTTTACCTATAGACTGATTTCAAAAGCTATTAAAAACTTGAGATTTCTCCGTTAAATGGATTCCTTGATAAATACTGTAGGAATAGTGCGCATATACTAATTAGTTAAATATGAATGAAGGAGTAGAACTAAAAAAGAATTATAAAAACGAAACTTGGGCATAATTGCAAAAAAGAATGATTTACGAAAAAGATTGCGATAGGCTCTAAACGACAAAGCAAGAATTTATAAATATATTTTTAAAAAGTCCTTTGTTGGTCTAATTATCTAGATATGGTACTTCAGATTGTCGGGGAAGAAAGAGTAAAGAAATTAACTCGCCAAATCTAGCTTATTAAGCCCAAAAAAATTCTTCGAGACAAAAAATGGTTTTTTGACAACAGTCTTAGAGAATGACAATATTGGGGTCGTAACTATTAATGCAAAAAAGCAAAGTATTGAATGTCCTATGGCGCTATCAAAATAAAACATTAGAAGGATACTTTAAAATCAACGGTTATGTTTAGCAAACTGTGAAACAGACGTAAACAAATAATATCATTTCTTCAAGTTGTACACGTCAGTATACAATCCTTTGGAAAAATGAAACCTAAAAGAGAAAAATAAAAACAGTACCAATCAACATTAGCATCTCACTTTCGGAGACTGGTGATAGCTACAAAATTATTCTCGTTGGTGTGTGATACTTTTTAAATTGAATTAAATTAGAATTAATCGTAAATCAAGAAACATCCACGATAACTAAGCCCTAGTAAAAAAAATTCAATTACTTTGAAATCGCTTTGAAACTTCACTAAAAACGCAATTTAAAGTTGGCACATATGCTGATTATTAGCAGTTAACAAGCTTATAACGTACTCCTTACACTTTCAATCAGGCAACACAATAAAAAGGATGAACCGAACGGTAAGTACCTCTTAAGGTTTTGTATCAAAAAGCTAATAAAACTAGACAGAAGCCACCAATCGAAAGAGCAGTAATTATTATGTAAATCAATTAAAAGCAAAGCTCGGTAAAACACACTTATCAGGACCAAACTTAGCATAGCTATATAATTTGCAAATACACTGCATTCTTTTAACAAAATTTTAGTGACAGTAAGAGGATTTCTATAAAATTGTCAAAAAGATAAACGACGTCGTATACCGCACTCCAAAGTTGCCCAATAGAAGACGAAAGGTAATACAAATTACTAGTCTTATATCTTACTATTACACTTACGCAATTTCTGAGTAGACTAAAGGTAACGCTAGTTATTGGGCAATCAAACGTGCAAGAAAAACAGATGACCTTCAAAAGTTTCAAAGATTAATTATAGTTTAATTGATTAAACTAAAGAATGGTATGAGACATGCCAGAATTATTCTTTCAAAAAACAAATATACAGATCACCGTATGCGGTTTTAATTAGGTTAATTCTACTACAAAAGCACATATAACTCTACCTTTTAGATCACTACACAATTGTGGGGTAAGTTTAGGACGCCAATTTGCATAAAAGCCACGGATTCTAGAACTCAATAAAAGGCTTTTAGCAAGCCACGGTCAACAGATAGTTGAAGTTGTGAGCAACTAAATGCCGCACTGGTAAAATAAATAATTCAGAGCAACGTTAGGAAATTATTTGAGCTGCAAGTAGTCAAACTTCGAAAGCGTCTTTATTACGCTAATAATATTTACTATCGTTTTATCACTTTGACCAGATGAGCCCATAACAATTTATTTATAAATATTTTGTTTTGTTCTTATTTGAGCTTCTGTCTCATACAGCACTCCTTCTGATCACAAAGCCTTTAAAACCTTTGTTCCATCAATACAGGTAATTTTAATATCGCGTAGTAATAGCGTCTGAGAATATTGTTAATATAAGTAGCTTACAAATTATTACATAACGTTTTGCGTCAAGTGCGAAAACAAGTAAAAAACACATTATAGTAAAAATGGCAAAAATTGAAGCACGTCATTAACAAAATCGCCTTTGGTAATGAATAACAAATTATTAAAAAACTTGCGGTGAAATGCAAAAAAAATAAAAAAAATTCTTCAAATAAAACTAAACAATACAATTTACCTGCAAAGAAACCGGCGTTAAGTAAATAGACAAAATGAATCAGAAATAAACAAAACAGAAAAGAATGTACCGAGAGTAGTGTTTTATAAACAAAAAACGCAGAAAACAATTCACAAATAATAGCAATGAACCCAAATACGAGTAAAAACAATAAAACAATTTTAAAATATTCAATAAATGATGATGCCAACAATGGGTTTATTATCACAATAAAGCAGTTTAAAATAACTCCTTCAACATATAGCAATAACTAAAAATATAGGATTGAAACAGTAACGAAGTTTGAATATATTTCTGTGTCCAAATTAGCCCTGCAAACTACGATAGGTGTAGATTATCTTAAAAAGAAAAATTTTATAAATATTAAATGTAAGAAAACTTTTAGCAGACATTGACAAGTTAGCAGATATTGAAGACTCTGAGATATGACGTACAGGCACATGTGTACATCTAACCAACAAAAATTTCTCTTACCTAAATAATAGAGTGGAGTAAAAAGCGAGTTTTCAAAATGTTTACTCTATTGGCAATCCCACACATGCTTGAAATGTTCTGGTGTCTATAATTTTCAACTCCAGAGTGATAGTTAACAAAAAGGCACATATTTTATCATTTGGAAAGTTTTCAATTTCGATGTTTAAATACGCAGTTTGATGAATACATCATTGTGATGCACAAATCTCAAAGATGTTTAGATAATGCAATAACAGATATTGATAAAATAAAATACGATATTATTGATACACATATGGAATCATTGTGATGAATTCATTATCTTGAAATAAACAATGTAACGTCTAATTCATACGACAATACAACAAAGTAAATTTTTCTTGATTTACGTACGACTTGGATCAAATTTACAACAATAATAATAATAATAATTAAATTAAATGATTTATTATAAATTCATTTATTTTTAAATAAAATGCACATTTTCCTGTGTGTGTATACAGCATTCAAAACTTCAGACAAAAAATATGCAATAAATGAAATAAAAAAAGTCAATTACAAACTGGTTATTTTGTTTGCAGTATTAAGATATTATAAACATTAGTAGCTACAAATCGAGAAAAATAAAATATATTGATCTACTAATTTAAAAGCATGGTGAGTTTTGATAAACACGACAATAAAGTAATGAAAATTACGTAAAAAATAATATAAGCAAATATAAAAGACGGTAGAAGAGAGATGTAGTTGATATTGCAAATAAACTTATAAAAATGTTTATTTGCAATACTAACTACAAATAGCATAAAAGAAATTTTAGAAAAAACACCTGATGTAAATTGCAGCTATACATTAATGGAAACAGATAACCATTAGATTATTCTTGAATCCGTTTTATAAAATAAATTATTTAACAATTATGAAACTGAAAAATACATCTTCTGCGGATATTGGTGAAATTTCAGCAATTGTCAGAAAAACAACAGCACATGTAATAACAAAGTCCTCCAAAAATATACTTAATTGTGTTTCTAATATTGGAATATTCTTACATCAATAAAAAATCAAATCTTGTATATAAAAGACAATCCAAAAGAAAAGCAAAACCATAAAACCCTAAACTAATTTTGTTATTGTCAAATTTCTCTAAAATTCTTGCTTTTCTAAAATCCTGCAAAGGCAAACAAGTTATCTATGATTATATATTTTTCTATTTCTTGTATCCTTAAAAAAAATTAAACTATCTCTGCTTAGACACTCAGTCTAGTCTATTCGTAGAAACCTTAATCAAACTAACTCTCAACTGTATAACACTTTCCACAACCTCAGCTCTTCCCAAATTCATAAATCATTTGGGACTCTTTTACTAAGATAGTATATAATAATATACGAGAGAGCGGGGCTCTAACGATCCGCGTGGGAGCACAGCCTACGAACTGAGAGGTTAAGACTCCCTGTTTGATAATTAAGCACAGTTAAAAGTAACTCAATAAACCAAACAGGAAAAAACAAAACAGAGCTGTGTAAACTATATATTGGGCACAAAGAAATTAATAACAAAGTAACAATGAATTAAGCAGAACAAAGAAATTGAGAAAAAACAAACAATACAGATATGACTAAATAACTCCAAATACGGTGGACGGCAGGTCAGTTGTGCACTCTCCAGACTGCGAATACTAAAACGAGACTTACCGCACGTAACGTTCTCCAGCAGCCTGGGCGAAGGATGTCGGCGTGCTTTGTCTTGGCGGATTCAACCCGGGAATGGGTTTTCCTTGGCCAGAGGTACTGGGGCACCACAGTCGGGGCGGAACGTGTAAAAGGCAGCGAATGCCGGACTGGCGGTAAAAATCCCGTTTAATTGTGACTAGAGTGGGTTAAAGGACAAAATCAAGGTTGCAGGTAGAGATGGGATTAGGGACAAGGGGGTTTAGAGATGTGCACCAAACACTCTCATATGTTTCTTCTATCTGCCCGTCGCGCACCATCCCTGATGCGGGGAGATGCAATAAGCACCGCGCCTTAGAAGATCACCATTATTACCCCTTGTTCAAGTAAACTCTGGTACTCAATTATTTATAGTGACTGACTAGGCCACTCGCCAGGCATCAGAGAGCACCGGGAATTGAAACCGGGCCCGTCAGCATCGCAGTCCGCGCCTCAACCGCTTGGACCACTCTGGAGGTCTAGTATATGATAAAGCATCATATATATATATATATATATATATATATATATATATATATATATATATATATATATATATATATATATATATATAAAATATATATATATATATATATATATATTTAAATAAAGAACCAATATCCAAAAACAGAAACTTTCCATACTTTTCCAGAACCATTTATCTACTACCCATCCGTCACATCCCAACATTATCGTGCATAATATTTTCCATATCCCTTAAACGCACCTGCTGCCCAAGCTTTCGAAAAATGTTTTAATTTTTTCATGTCCCAAATAGAATCACCCATTACTAAATTCCGCAAAAACACAGCCAATGAAATCAGACAAGACATATCCAAAATTCTACGCACAGCTGTGTTACCCAAACATAATATCAAACCTTCCGAACTACAAGCTCCCAACGCTTTACGACGAGACAAGAACGTGATTATCTTACCGATGGACAAATGTAATGCTACTATTGTCCTCAACACAAACTTCATTGCCAAAACGGAGGACTTACTAAAATCACCAGACTATCGCCAGGTACCCAACGACCTACCTCGAAAAGAAAACCAAGACTCTTATTAACAACTTAAATATATCCTTTAATACTAAAAACCCCTTACACCTCGAGTGAAATCTTCAAGAATACCCAAACTATACATCCTCAATGAGATACGCCCTTACGACCTATTGTCAGTGCCTTTGCTTCACCCACCTACAACTTAGCCAAATAACTGGCCAAAATTCTTTAACCCCTTACAAAACAAGTCTCATCATACGTCCAGAACTCCTACCTCTTCTTGGAAATTCTCAAATCATTTTCCATACATAAAAATGACATAATGGTCAGTTTCGATTTGTATTTCCTACTTTTATCAGTCGTTGCTAACTTATTCATAACCCATTTTAAAATAAATTCCTTGCATCTTTTCTTTTAAAACCATCTTCTTGGATAAGATATTTCGACGATATGTTTGTCACTTAGCCTCATGGACATGATACGCTTTTTGAATTTCTTTTCTACCTTAAACAAGCTTCATACCAATATCAAGTTTACAGTGAAAGTAGAACGTAACAATTCCTTCCTTTTTTGGACACTCTTATAAGCAAAAATCATACCGTTTATAGAAAACCTACCTTTAATCGTTATCTGAACGCAAAATCCTACCATCACTCGGCTCTAATCTATTCAGTCACAAAATTTCTAATTAGCAGATCTCTCAGACTTTCCACCATTAAAAACGGACAAACTGAAATTAATAACCAAAACTTTAATACAAAACGGATATTCTCAGTGTGTAGCTAAAACTACTAACTGTGAGAAGGACTTTCGTTCAAATTTTAACATCTAATAATTTCAACATCCAAACCGTTATCGAGTGACCAGGTTAGTAACTTTCTTCCTACGGAAGAAGTTTTCAGGATAAAAGGACTAACAATTTGAACTTTGCTCGAGACATAATTTCAACTTTATTTTAAACGCGCTATTCTAAATTTTTATAAAGAAAAGCCAGTGTGATTTCAGCTTTTTCCTACGTAAAATGACATGAGAAAATTAAACTTTGTGCTAAACGGTTTACTGTTCAAAATCGAATAAAAATGTCAGTGAAGGGGTTGCAAAACACGCGACATAGGCTCGATTTAATAGAATTTCGACAAGTGAATTCCTCGCCGTTTAAGAAAAATAGAGACTTGCAATCATGTTAAAAAAGTCTATGGGAGTTCTGCTGGTTTTTTCCTCTCTTTTAAACGGGTGAGTTAGTGCGTAGGACTCAAGTCTTTTCTGATAGACCCATTGCTATTCTACAAAAAGTATGAGGTTTCCTTCATGTACATACATATCCGTATTTTATCCTTAGTAATTAATTTGTTTGGTAGTTATTATTGCGTAATTGCATAAATTGTATAAATTATAGCATCCTATAGCGTACTTTATATATTTAGTATATTGTATGTTTTTATAACTAAAACATTTATTTATTTATCTATTTACTTATAATAATTTTTAAATACGTCAGGAATATAGATAAATATTAACCTGCAAATCCTTGATGAAAGTAAAAGCAAAAAAAAATTAAGCTACATTATGTCAAGAAACGACTAATCGATTTAAAAATACCTTGACAAGTTAATTCCTCGCCAAATTAACTAAAATTATTAAGAGACCATTACAAATTTTCTTAAAATACGTCAAAGGCAAAAGGTTCTGCTGTTTATATCCACATGATAAACGTGAGTTTCAGTAGCTGACTCCAAGCTCTTTAGGAATCTGTCATTATCCATTATTATTTGCTGTTTAGTACAAAAACGAATTAATGGCTTTGTATCAGTGTACAATACATAGCTGTAAGATTTTATCCTTAAAAGATTACTTAAGATCTAGAGTACCGAATCTTATTGACAACTGCAATAAATTGCATAAATTTTGCAGTTTCTGTAAACAATTATTCGATCATTTTTCTTTATATCTTGTTATTAGTTCCAGTTATAACTACTGAAACACTTTATTTCTATTTGATCTATTTACTGGTATAATAAAATTCTTAGCCACGACTACGTCAGAATATAGATAAATATTAACCTGCAAATCCTGTGATCAGACAAAATGTCAAAAGTAAAAAGTCGACTTGTAATTTAAGCTACATTATGTCAAGAAAATAATATTTAAAAATACCTTAAAAGTTAATTATTCCAAATAACTAAAAATTATTAATATACCATTACAAATTTTCTTAAAATACGTCAAAGGCAAAAAGCGCTACTTTCTTTTTTATATCCACATGATAAATTAATTTCAGTAAAGCTGACTCTCCTTTTAGCTTTTTAGGAATCTGTCATTATCCATTATTATTTGCTGCTTTGAGTACAATAAACGAATTAATGGCTTTGTGTATCAGTTACAATACAGAAGCTGTAAGATGTTTTTAAAAGATTACTTAAGATAACTAGAGACCGAATCTTATTGACAACTGCAATAAATGCAAAATTTTTGCAGTTTCTGGTAAAAATGCAATTATTCGATCATTTTTCTCCTTCTTATATCTTTTTTTAGTTCCAGTTAACTAAGCACTTACTGAAAACTAATTTCTTTTTGACTACATACCATGGTATAATAAGAATTCTTATGCCACGACTACATACGAAGATTAAATTCATTTGTGCTAAAACGTCTAAGTGTTCAGACAAAATGTCAAAAGTAAAGAAGTCGACTTGTAATTTAACTAATTCATAGATTAAGCCCTTATAATCGGTATCGAAAAATTTTTATTATTGACGGAAAAATTATTTATTATAAGTGTTACGAGAAGTCACTTGGCACATTTTTTAATTGACGCACAAGAACCTACGCGGACGCCAAAAAAATAGATTCTGCACTAGAATAGATGCAAAATAGATTACAATTATTATAATAGATCAAAGCCCAGAGATTTAAATGGTTCGCACAATGTAGCGAATGGGAGAGGACAAATATCCGAAAAAGGCAATGAATACAGTACCAGAAAAAAGACCTCAAGGGTGGCCTTGAGGAAGATGAAGTGGCATTTATTATAGATGACTTACGAAAATGAAATAAAAAGGCTTTTACTCAAGATAGGGAAAAATAGAGACAAGTTGTGGAAGAGGTCAAGACCCATGACGGGCTGTAGTGTGACAGTGTATATCTGTGTGTGCACGGGTGTGAAATTGCTTTTAAAATCAGAACAAGCTGAAACAGTGCTCAGATAATATAAAACGCTATCTTGTTTCACGGTAACTCTTGGTTCTATACAGTTACCCAAACATGACATATAATTAAAGATTTGTTTTAGATTACACTGAAACGCGTTTCCTACAATCCAGATCTACCTATCTGTGATTATCCTTTGTTTGAAGTACTAAAAAAAGCACTTGAAGAATAGAAATTTGGCAAGGATGTCACCACCATTTCTATTTTATGGTAGGATGAGAAAACTACCTATCCGACAAAGAAACGTTTCCAAGTCAGATTTTATGTATTTAAAAAATATTAATTCTAGTTTGATTCACTCTTGTACCTTAGTATTTAAAAAATTAATAGACAGTCAGCAGGTTAGTACAAAATTGCAGTGATAATCTACTAAAGATAATGTATATTTTTCTACAGTCATTGTTAATTTACGGGAAATAGAAGTAGATTTAAAGAAACTGCAAGCTTGTAACTAATAGATACAATAATGTGCTTTCTATAATACTATTAAATAATGTACAAAACTCAATCCACTTGCTATTTAGTTACTCGTTTTGTTTGTGTAACTCTATCCGCTTCACAATGCACTAAAGTGCATTTCATATTTCTTTTACAATTTACACCACGGTCTCCTGTATTTATGGGTAATATCAGAAAATAAAAAAAAACTATGGACAAAACTGCCTAATCGGAAAAGCTCCTTGAAATAAAAAAAGTTGTTTGTGCGAAGAAGTCTTGCAAACTTTGAAAAAGTATATTCACAGTCCACAGAAACTCCATGAAATTTTTCTCCCTAAAGTAAACACAAGAACTGTAAAGATAACCAGCAACTTAAAAGCGTAACACAAAGTTTCAGATAAAAGTGGCGCTTTGTTAACAACGTTATTCTACAATGCGCCGGGTTGCCTTCTTGCGGTTGCTACGCGAAACGACGCGTAACTTTGTATTCTAGCAATCTATTTTAAACTTTAAACAATTTGAATTTACATTATAAATTTTAAGATTACTTGCTGAAACCGAGTTTTGTTATATTGTGCAACATGATTGACTTAATAAAGAGTAGTATTTAAAACAGTAAATTGAAATTTATACATCAAATGCCACTTGCGCCATTGATAAATAGAAAAACTGTCTCTATTTAACATAACAAAAATTGAATCAGGAATATAAAATTAAATTTTAAATGCTGTAGTTATATCCCATGGGGCATATACGAGAGAGATGATAGATGATAGCCCTCCATTAAAAGGAAATTCAAAACTCGTAAGGCAGTTTTCGCACAACAATTATTGTAGCAGACGTCTACAAAACCAAGCCCTGGTTTTTAATAATACCGCAATTTTAGAAAACAATGCTTTTATTAAAACATATCAAGTTAAAATGAAATTATCTATTCTGGAGCTAACGTTATTTCAATTATCGAAACTCAATAGCAACAAGTAATTGGACAACTACAATTCAAGTGGAAATGGGGCATGCAAAACTAGAAACCTGATAATCACATTCTATAATAATACATAGACTCACCAGAAAGGTTACTTTAAGAAAAAGAAGGGAAAGGAACAGCAAAAGAAAGGTAATCATACTAGAAGTACTTAACCGTTATTACGCGGATGAATCAAATATTTTTCTTTTATATTTTATTTATTAGCAAACAGAATCAACATTCTATGAGCTAAGGTGATAACATAGGACCTTAAAATTAAATAGTCCATGGCTTTTTAATCTTCTGGCATCGTGTTGCAGTAGGAGTGGTTGTATGAGTGGATTGACGTGAGATCCTAATCGGATATGATGATTTGCGCTATTCTCTTGTATAACAGTTTGAACGAACGGAATATTGAGGTTATCGTGTAACGTTTTGTTGGTTACGTACCATGGTGCGTCAGTCATCGCCCTAAGGATCTTGGATTGTGAGCGTTGGATAATATCTGTGTTTGACTTACTGGCGCATCCCCATAACTCTATGCCGTAAGTCCAGGTAGGTCTGATTATTACATTATAAATCAAGATTTTATTTTCTAGTGACAAACGGGATTTCCTTCCAATCAGCCAATTTAGGTCCTTAAATCGTAAGTCAATTTGTTTCTTCTTCTTTAGGATATGCTCCTTCCAAATAAGTTTTTGATCGAAGTGTATTCCTAAATAACGTACTGAAGGTGATGCAGGTATAGGCATGTTATTGATGCTAACTGGTAGACAATGGCCATTTTTTAGCGTAAATGTTACTTGAGTTGATTTACTCTCATTAATTTTTATGTGCCTTCTGTTTATCCAATCTTGTGCAAGATTTAGGTGTGATTGTGCATATGAGGATGCAGTTATTGGATCTTCATGGCTTGCAAGGATAATTATATCGTCCGCGAAGGTTGCGATTGTAGTATTAGTGTAGTAGGTATATCTGATGTGTACAGAAGGTAAAGCACAGGACCCAACACACTGCCCTGTGGACCCCAGACTTAATTGGAAAATTGTTTGAAAATTCTCCATTTACTTTAGTTCAGAATTGACGATCAGTTAAGTAGGATTTAAGGAGTTCATAATAAGATGGAAGGACTTGTTTAATTTTGTAAAGTAGACCATCATGCCACACCTTATCAAAAGCCATGCTTATATCAAGAAGTACGGATGTGCAAATTGTTCGTCTTCCATGGATTTATTTATTGTTTGTACAACCCGATGGCACTGCTGGATTGTGGAATGGGAATGACGAAACCCGAACTGGTGATTTGGAATAACATCCAGGAGGGGACTGATTCTGGGGAGTAGAAGTTTTTCTAGAAGTTTGGAAATAGTAGATAGAAGATTTATAGGTCTGTATGAAGAAACATTGTGTGGATTTTACCAGGTTTGGATATTAATATTACTACAGTTTTATTGAGTTTGGCTTTATAGACTTCCCAGTCAGTCCTTGAGTTGTGTAATCTGGGTATATTTTTCACATTTACTACTGATGTGGCAATTGTTGCAATTATAGACGTGTGATCCGAAGACAGGTCATAGTTCGGTACTGTATCCATATATGAGCAAGCAATTCCATTGTTACAAAGAAATCCAGCAAATCTGATGTTTTGTTTAAATCAGTCGGCCAATAGGTTGGGGTGCCCGTGGATAGGAATGTATACTTTTCTCTTGTATGGTTTTGGCCATTTCTCTGCCTTTAGTAGTGGTTAGGCGTGATCTCCATAGAATGTTCTTGGAGTTACATTCACCTCCGGATATAAATTTGGGACCAAGAGTTGTGAAGTAGTCTGTAAAGTTTCCTTTTTTTAAGTTATGCCGAGGTGGACAGTAAACTGCCGAGATTGTTATATGTGACCTTGATTGATGTAGCTTGGAGGTAGTCCTTTGCGTAGCTCAGTAGTTCATGTTGTTCAATTGATTCCTTTATTAATATTGCACTGCCAGCATGCGCTGTGTTGTCAGGATGATTAGTGTGGTAAAATTTGTAATTTGGTATCCTAAAGTATGATCTATCAGTAAGGTGGATTTCGCTAATGTTGCATTAAACTGTTTGAGTTCCATAGAGCTATTCTAAGTGCTTTAGCCATTATTTCTTTCCTATCAGCATTGTAATCATGTTCAAAACCATGCTGTTTGTTGTATTAGTTGTTGGAACATGTTTTTAAATTCATCTAGAAATTTCCCAAGTACTGAGTTGATATTTGCGGTATCATCGTTGTGCTGCGTTTGGGGGGCATTAATTGTATTATTCTTGAGTACATTGGCATAGCTAGTTTTGGGACGTGTTGGATTAGAAGATGCGGGCAAAAGTTTACATTTTCTGGAGTTGGTAGAGTGTTAACAGCATTGTTAGAGACTTGAGTGTTTTGATAGAGACGATGGTATTTACACCCTTTATAATTTGCGGGATGTGCACCACACATAGAGCACACGTAACTGGAGTGTCCTTGCTTTTTTTGCAGTTATATTGCTGTGAGGGCCACCACATTTGACGCAGACGAATGGACGGTTAAAATAAGTTTTGGAGTAACCATACAACTGGCATCTCGTGCGCTGAATAATGTTGTTATTTCTTCTGGGTGGTTCGACTTGTACTACACTGTTTAGCAAGTGGCGTATTTTGTAAATGTCTTTATTGTTGCTCACTGGTTCAAAGTCAACAAAAAACATATTTAAAGGAGCCTTAGTTTGCCTTTGTTTAACATTAACGATATTTCTGACTTTGTAGCCTAGATTTGTGATTACATTTTTAATTTCTTGGGTATCTATAGAGTGATATAAATATTTTACCACGATTCTATAAGCTCTATCTTCCTTAGGTTGATAAGTATGATGTATTATATTAGATTCTAACATGAACTTTACCATTTTTCTGTATGTATCCGGACTATTACAGTTAATTTTAACAGTATCGTTGGCTAAGCTTCTAGTAGTATACTGTTCTTCTTTATATCAGGAAAGTTAGCCACCCCGTAAAAAAATAGGGGGAGGTTTTGGAATATCCTCTTGAGTGTTGTTTGTGTTTAAGGGTTCGTCATTGTCTTTATTTAGAATGTCATATCTATTATTCAAATTAGTTTCTTCCACTACAAGTTACTTGGTTGGGGAATTTATTCTTTTACGTTTAACGCCTTTCACTACCTGCCATGGATTTACAGTAGTTGGAATTACAGTCTCCTCAGCACTGGTAAATAGCATTCTTTCAAGCGGAGGATAATTTTTAAACGATTGCGATTGTTGGTTTGAAGCTTGTTGCATTTGTTGCTGCTGTTGTTGTGAGTTTTGCATTTGCATATGTATTTATAGGTATTGAGTTATTCGCTGATTGTGGTAGATATAATTATGGCATTGCTGAATTTACTATTGAGAAACACTGCGTAAAATTTGGTGGCGGCACAGTTCGATAATTGTTGTTTACAAAACCAGGGCCGTTGCCCGTTGGCAACATTTTATTATTTGGTTCAATGTACTAGACTTATAAGAAGTTAAATTGTACGTACTTAAATAGGTGTCACTTAGCAGGCGATGACCGACCTCGCAGACAGCCTTTTACCTCAAATGGCACCGGCAGAGTCAAACGCCTCGAGCACCAATATTTCGGAGCGCACAAAACACATAACCGCCACCTTCGAAATATAAGCGCAGAATGAATCAAATATAAATATAAATTTCCTGAATACAGATTCTAAGCATTTTATCTAGGAATGTCTGAGCAAACGATATATCACACTATCCCTTCCTAAATCAGCATCACGATGTCAAAATAAGAGGTACCCTCGATCGTTGCGCAAAGTACTATTATCAACTTTCTCTTAGGTACAACCATCCAATATTTTGAATAAACTTAAAAAGACTAAAGAATACTCGTGACATAAGTAATTTTGGAAGAACGAGAAGCAGTTAAAAATGGAAATCGCCAACGTCGCTCAAGACGCAGCATAACTGAGGAGAATATTCGAGTTGTTCATCGCCTTCTCCAGGATAACCACCAATTACTAGTGGCTGAAATTTTAGAAAAATACAAAACTTTTGAGTTGTCAAAAAAAGCACAAATTTTTAATGAGAGACGATATTCTGCTTTATGATAAAGCCCGTTCCCAATCAACTGCCCAAACACCAAAAAAAATTGAGAATTTATTTTCAACTATGCTAAAGCATCCTCCTTTAATAGAAAATTATCATTCTGCAAATGTCATTTTTTTGTACTACCAAAAAAACAACTTAAAAGACAGACTTGATAATGTTGCTTATGTAATTAGCTGGTGCCGTAATCACTTTCATTTTACGATAGCGGAATCAAAAAGATCCTATCAGTTAAAATTATATATATATATATATATATATATATATATATATATATATATATATATATATATATATATTATACACATAGCACCGCTTAAAATATAGCTACTTTTAGTATTTCCCCCATAACAATTTCTCTTTGTAATCTTCCAGAAGCACTTTATTAGCACCATTTGTTATTTTCTGAAACACTGTGGATTTAAAATGGTGTTTTAAAGAGTCCAAAGTCGGTTGTCTCAAGACTACCTCGAGACTCTTCAACAGGAACGTCATCCGCATGTCTCGCAGCTACCCTCGCTTTGTGTTAGCTGATATTTCTTACCACTTGTGTGATCTCCTGGACTTGAAACCATCTGTTTGCACTATTAGACATTGCCTGCAGCAAACTGGACTTAATGGACTTTGTCCGGTCAAAAAAACTGGCGCACAAGAACTGGCGAAAAAAGAGTGGAAAAACATATGCATGTTGTTCGAAACAGACGGGGTTCAGTAGATTCATCGTCCCTAAAGCACTCGCTTTGATTCCAAGTACCAAATTCCCACGATGAAGCACGTAGGGGAAAGTGTTATAATCTAAATTCTGTATCCGACCTGAAAGTCTTATGAATTGCTATCTGTATGAGAACATCCTCGAGAATACGATTCGTCCATATGCCATGCAGAACATAGACAGAGGCTTTATTTTCCAATAGGACAATAATCCCAAACATCGTTTGAGGCATGTCTATAGGTAGTTCACTCGCCGTAGTGTAATCCTCCTTGACTAGCCCAGTCATCGAGGCCCTCTAGGCAGAGCTGGAGCGTCGTCTGACCAAGAATACAGCTGAGAAGTATGACCCCAACTGGAGGAAGAATGGAAGAACATCCCTTTCTTCTTTATCCATACTCTTTAGACTCTATGTCTCGCAGGTGCCATGGTCATGCTGAGTATTAGATTGTTGTTATTCAGTTTTACCTGATTCTCTGTGATTTAGAGTTATTTTGTTTTTTTTATTTGATGTTTGCTTCTTTGCTGTACTAATAAAGTTTTTTCCATTCTAGTTGTTTTGTTTGTCTTTTTTTCATCGGTTGAGAGGTCGTTCTTATTTTTAACTATAATCAAAGAGTAAAACAAAAAATAACAACCATAAAATAATTTATGGCGTGTTTATTCGATGTTTGAACATCCACCATAAAGCTCAAAAAAATCAAAGAGTTTATCTTGAAGCATAAAACAGATGTAATTATTTGCAATTTTTTGAAATAGTAGCGTATTGGCTAAATCCATAGAAATATTCCAATATTTAATTAAACCACAACCGAGAGCACATTTATGTGCATCAAAATAAAGCAAATTAACTTAATTAATCATTCCGACTAATTAAACAAACATTCTATCATTAATTTAAACAAATAAATTATTCCAAATGGTTACCAAAATATCGCTAATTTAATCTATATGGATATCAATAATGCACATCGTTTAAAAGGAAACAAAATATCTGAACTTATACTTAAAGGACATAGAAGCCCACCTGTACAAAAACAGAAGCCATAAATAACCTCAAGAATGTAAAATATATTATCAAAATCTGGAGTAAACCTTGCCATTTTTTTTGAAATACCTGTCTAAAAGTGATAAGAAGTTAACCATATGAAAAGAAATATCTCCTCCTTATCGCTTCTATCTTAAAAAGTTATTCATAAAATAAATGAGTAAAATTATGTATTATATATTCTTCTACTAATACCATCAGTGATAATGTATAAAAAAACCATAAATACATATAAATTACGTAATAAAAAATCAACATTGTATGTCAGAACATTGTTAATGCTAAAAAATAATTAAATTTAAAACACATGTATCTATCAAAGTATACTTGAGTAATATTTTAGATTTTTAATAATAATATAACTATGAAAACTGGAAAATATCAGCCGTCCTGTATGCACAATTAAAACACCAAGCCAGATATTGTATTGGAAAGATACTTACTGTGGCAACACAAAACCAATTACCATAAAAGAATATAATTATTCGAAAATAAGATAAATTAATAAAAAAAAATAAATCTAATGTTACCACAAAAGACGGTATCGAAATACGGAAACCTGCATATTTTGAAAGAGAGATGATGTAAAGCTATTACAAAAACACCTCAATAAAAGGCTGTGCAAGCAAGTATTTCTTAAAAAATCAGTTATAAACAATAAAGTACACAATACTAAATTGTTCACAAGCTCATGGAACTCTGATATTAATTCTGCTGCAAAAACATATACAGGGCGAGCCAAAAGCCTTGGTATAAATTATTTCGTTTATTTCTCTCTTGATCTTTGACAGTTCAAATTCTTTTTTCAAATTTTGCTGTTTAATAATATAGTATCTCAAATAAACGAGAAATAATTGTATCGAGTTTTTATTTATTAGTAGCAGAAGAGCAAGAAGAACAAGAAAATTGTTGAAATTTTCAACATCCATTCGATACAATTAAGCGATTTGAATGAGTAACAAGATTCGGAACATATTATCAACAGACCGTTGCCATTACAGTCTGACTCCGTCGAAACAAACATGCAAATTGCATTTATCTTCAAATAACTTAAAAATTTAAATTTCAGAAAAAATAAACGGAGCGTAAAAACAACATAAGCCTTTTTGCTCAATCTGCGGAATGGCTCTTAAAAGTGAACTGGAGTTCAAGAGTTGTGCTTAATACTACAATTCAGTCCCATGTCAAATAAATCACACTGAAAGAAAATCAAGAAACATACGTAAATTATATTTTAAGTGAAAAGAAAAGCAAATAAATACATTTAATATGTACAATTCAAGATGTAAATGAAATCATAAACGAAATGCTTCACACTGGTTTGCTTGTTTTTAAAATTGTTTACACCTTCAAGTTTTTTACCGACAGTATAAAATATTAGAGAAAGCATACCAAAAAAATATATAATAGAAAATAAAGAAAATAAAATATTAGACTGACTTGAAAAGCACTATCCGAAACCAATTGTGACGACACCTAGACGTACATAAAAGAATGGGTTTAACCACTCCCTTTCGTGACATTGGTCACTAAGGGGCGCCGAAGCCGGAAGCTTTGACTTTCAATAGTTACCAGACCATACGCTCCACCCAGCTCTGATCAACCAATTTGTACGGACAAGGACTTTACATTGAGTACACTATTGGATAGATGAGTGCCTTCCGTGAGAAACTTTGGTTGAAACCCAAAACACAATTTGCTTCACTGGCTGTTTTGTATGATCCGAGATATGTCATTGGTTGATTGAATGACGACAATGTAGGTTCATTGGGAGAGTTTGACACCTTTGGGAAAAGGTAAAATCCATGCATTTTTAGATCCACTGTATTACTTTTATTCTTAGCAGAATATTGCCATACATGTAAAGGTGGACTTAAGACAGTTGGAGGCTGTTCTTATGTAAAGGTCATTCTTTGATATTTTAGATATCAAAAGTCGTCACAAATAGAAAACATTTGTTTTGATAAATCGCATTTTTTTATGATTCTGCTCCCTCAAAATTGACACATAGGGTGATAATATCTATAATTTTCCATTTGTATTTTGCACGGTTTGTCAGGAAAGTATCGGAATAATTTATCTAGTCAACCAGAAGGAGTAGAAGGACGTGGTTTTTAAAAGAATAGATGGTGGGGGGTTTTAAGTAAAGAATTCGACCCGGCTCAATTACCTCCGAACCTTGAGAGAGTGAGATGACGCGTAACGCGTCACGGACTCGACATGTAACGTACGTTAGATCAACGTTATGAGGTGAAGTTTTGTGTCAAACTCAAAATCTACCATTGAGACCTTAAATCTGATAAGGAAAGCTCAGGGGAAGGAAGCCATGTCAAAAACAAGGGTGCCACGACAACGTGCCCAGCCACACGTCGCTGCTCGTAAGAAAATTTTTAGTCAAGCATAACATGGCAACGTTTTCCCAACCGCCGGACTTAACTCCACCTGACTTCTTTCTGTTCCCAAAACTCAAATCCAGCCTGAAAGAGACTTGTTTTGGTTCGATGGAGAGGATTCAATTAAGGCCATAAACAGAATTTCAAATCCGCATTCCAAGAACCGTTTCAAGCGTGGTAGGCACGATGAAAACGTTGTTTAGGTACAATAACAAACTAATTTGGAAGAATTTTAAAGAAATAAATGATTACCCGCAATACTTTTGTTTTTATTAAATTATTTCCTATACTTGTACTCTGTAAATACATTGTATTATTATTTATTTTATTATTATTATTTAAATAAACAATTATTTTAAATATGTTAATTTTGCTGCACATAACTTATAGTTTATAAAACATTTTCTAACACCAGAAATATTAAAAAATTCTTAAGTCTACCTTCTTTATATATTCAATTTGAATTTTTTAGTGACCAAACCCATTTTTTGTATTCTCTAGATGTCTTCTATCAAACAAGATTGGTTTCACCTAATTCTCTTTCAAGGTAATTTAACATAAGAGCCCATTTTTCTTTGCAGTTAAAACAAATAGATGAAAGCGCTAAATTTTTAATTATATCCAAGACACATATTTTCTTCTTCTTCTTTAACCCTCATTGCGCCCAGTATTGGGCATAGGTCTCCCTCAAATTCTTCCATGTAGCGCGATTCTGTGCGACTTTCGTCCATGGCAGTCCTGCTACTCTCTTAATGTCGTCTTGCCATCTCATTATTGGCCTGCTACGCTGTCTCTTGCCTGTCCATGGTCTTCATTGGAGGATTTTAACGTTCCACCTACTGTCTTTGATCCGAGCTGTTTGTCCTGCATATTCCCATTTCAATTTCGTCACTCTTTTCACTACATCCGCGACCCCAATTCTATCTCTTAACCATTTATTTCTTTTTTTGTCTCATATTGTAATTCCAATCATTGCTCTCTCCATTGCTCGCTGAGTGACTTCCATTTTTGTTTTTACTTGTTTCGTTAATGTCCATGTTTGAGCGCCATATGTCATTATGGGAAGTATACATTGGTCATATACCTTAATTCGCAAGCGTTGGGGTATTTTGTTGTTTTTTAAAATATAAGCTAGCTTTCCAAAAGCTGCCCACGCCAGACGTCTTCTTCTATCTATCTCGTGTTCTCTGTTTTCTTCCTTAATGTTACAGTTTGTCCTAGATATATATACTCGTTGACATTTTCTAGGATAGTTCCATTTATGTTTATTTGTGGGTTCTCAAGACACATTGTCTTCGTCTTATTCAAATTTACTTTTAGACCTATTTTCTTAGACGTTTTTTCTAATTCGTTTATCATAATTTGTAGGTCGTCTTTGTTGTCTGCAAATAGAACTACGTCGTCGGCAAATCTTAAATGATTCATTTTTTCCCATTTACATTAATACCCCTATTTGACCAGTCCAGATTTTTAAATATTCCTTCAAGTGCCAAATTAAATAATTTTGGAGACATTGTGTCTCCTTGTCTAATACCTCTATCAATTGAGAATTTATTACTATATGCATGTAATTTAATTGTTGCTGTAGCGTGTTTGTATATATTACTTATCAGTGCTGTATATCGGGAATCTATTCTAGCACAATTAAGTTCCTTCATTATTCCCCAGTGTTCAACGCAGTCAAACGCCTTCTCATAATCAATAAAAGCCATGAACAAAGGCAGGTTATATTCGATGGATTTCTTGATTGGAATTTTAACAGTAAGTAAATGGTCACAGGTACCATATCCCTTTCTGAAAGCTGCTTGCTCTACTGTCTGATAATCATCTAATTTTTGTGATAATCTGTTAGTCAAGATCTTTGTTAACAATTTATACATTTGAGAAAGTAGGCTGATAGGGCGGTAATTTTGTAATAGTAATGCGTCCCCTTTTTTAAACAAAATTACTATCACGGCGTTATCCCAGTTATCTGGTATTCTCCCTTGTTGTAGGCACATGTTAAATAGGATTTTTAGCTTGGGGATTACTATTTCTTTGGCTTCTTTGATCATTTCTATTATTATATTATTATCTTCCGGTGCTTTATTGTTTTTCATCGTCTGCAGGGCATGCAAAATTTCGTCTTCAATGATCTCCGGCATATCCTCAGATCCTACATTTACTATTTTAGAATCCTCTTTTGGCCCCTCAGGTTGTTTAATGTGCGACTCATATAGTGTTTTATAGTATTTCTCTGTAGTTTTTAGGATATCGTCTGTGTTTCTTATTTCTGTTCCGGCGAAGTCTTTCACTACAATGATTTCTCGTTTCCTATATCTTCTTTTCAGGCACTTCATGCTTTTGTTGTCCTCTATTACTTGCTCTATTTGTTCTTCATAGAATTTTTCTAAATCTTTTCTTATCATACGCCTCGCTTCTTTTCTCATTTCTCGATATTCATCAGTTGCATATTTTCCTTCTTTATATAACTCTCTTCTTTCTTCCATTTTTTGTTTTGTTTGTTGAGTAATTTTACTTATCTTTTGGCATGTCGTCTTTGTGATTTTTTCCGACGCTTCTGTTAATGTTAGTGTCAGATCACGAGATATTTGGTTTAGATTGTTGTCATTATATTCCTTTAATAGCAGTGATTGTCGTATGTACTTTTGATAGGTTTCCCTGTTTTGTTTGAGTGTCTGGGCATTTATCGTTCTTTTATTTCTATATTTATATCTGTTAAACTTTTGAACAGTAACCTTTGCCCTTACGAGCCGATGGTCGCTTCCCGTGTTAAATGAATTTAAGACTGTGACATCGTTTATGCTTAACTTTTTGGATGAGAGTATATAGTCAATTTCATTCTTGGTCTGCCCATTTGGGCTTATCCCCGTCCATTTGCGCTGGGCTTTTTTACTGAAAAAGGTGTTAATGGCGTACAATTTTTGATCTGCCAAGATAGCAGCTAGCATATTTCCTCTTGGGTTTCTTTCGCCCAATCCATATTTTCCGATGTATTCTTCCTCCTCTTTTATATGTCCTATAATCTCATTGAAGTCGCCCATGACTATATCAAGATTAGACATTCCCTCTTTCCTCGCATTTATAATGTCCTCGTATAATATTTCAACATCCTCGTCAGTATATGCCGAAGTAGGTGCATAAACTTGTATTATTTTTATACGGTGGTTCTTTGATGTTTCTATGATCATATACGCTACTCGTTCAGATATTCCTTTGAAGCTAATAATATTTGGTATTATTAATTTCTTAACGAGGAAACCTACGCCTCTTTCACTGTCGCTTTCATGGCCGCTATACATTAGTGCATTTCCTGATGGTAGTGATATAGCTTTCTCCTTTTCTCCTTACTTCTGCAAGTCCCAATACGTCCCAATTAATTTTACTTGCTTCGTTTTCCAGATCGTATAGTTGTGAATCATCTAGTAGGGATCTGCAGTTATAGGTGGCTACCAGGAGTGAACATTTCTTCTTATGTATCAGTGTCTTGTCCCCCCCAGAATCCTTGGGACAAACTGAAAGATCAGTGTGGGATTCTGAGCTTTGAGCTCTACCCACCTGGGGTAATTTTGTTTTGGATACTGACATTACCATAGTTAAAGAGAATGAGGGTATGTGGCATTAAAAACGCCACGCTTGCCATTGCGTGTTGGAGTTTGGTAAGGGATGGGGTAGGTAGGGAGATGGGTAGGTGTAAGGGTAGGAAATGATTTTCCCCAGAAGTGGAGGTAGGGGCAAATCATTGCTCGCATAAGGCAGGGTCGCGTCCCTGTAATAGGTCTGTTCCATGCCGGGATCGCATAGGAGTACCTATCTGCTACCAGACACACACACACACACACACACACACACATATATATTATATATATATATATATATATATATATATATATATATATATATATATATATATATATATATATATATATATATATATATATATATATGTATATATAATAGTAATTTTTGACGATTCGGAAAGAAACAAACAAGAATAAGTAATTTATAATAAATTTTATATTTATTATCTAAAAAGAAATTGAGTTACTTTCAATTGTTCTTTTAATACACAACAGACAGCCGAACGATTGTTTCTTTGTTCTGAAGGCACAAATTGTGCTGCAATTTGTGTAACGTACAAATCATATCGAAAATATTTACTATAAGTGAAGAAATGAAACAGTGGGACAGTTTAAACCCGCTAGCGTTTAAAATAGTCATTAAAAAGTGATTAAAAATTCTAGTAGACGTACAACAAAGGTAAAAGTTGATAACATTCAGTATTCATACAACTGATAAATACAGATGACATAGTATGTATTAATGACAGAAATAAGACAGAATTGTAAAACAGAATAAACAAAAAAAGAACCAGAGTAGATTGAATTAAAAATAAACAAACAAAAGGAATGTGATGAAGGTAAGCAATAAGGAAACGCAAATATAAGAAATAAAAATTGACAACGAGGTGTTGAAAGAAGTGAACAGCCATATGTATATATATATATATATATATATATATATATATATATATATATATATATATATATTACGTAGTAAATACCATTTTTGTCAAAAAACAGAAACAATCAATTAAACAAAATTGAGAATATACAAAACGATGTACATCCCAAATATAATGATGGCCAATTCACAAAACGACAATAATAGCAAGAAAATTGAAATATCTAAAAAAGATAACATACGAAGAGATGGGTGCAAAATATAACAATAAGAAATGTATTAAAACAGAAACCAGTAATAACGAAAATAGAAAAACAGCAATTAAAATAAATGGAATACATATCAAAGATGAAAGAGAACAAACTTCTCACAATAGTAACATAAATACAGGTAGAACGACCAAGACCAAAAAACTGAGCAGAAAATGAGAAGAAAATATACAAGATATAGTGAAAGGCGACAAGAAAACAAAAGGCACACGTAAAAAGAATATCAAGAGGTATAAAAACAAACAAAAATATATTTCTGCTATAATCCTCCGATCTTAATACGAAGAAAGACAACTACCATCATATTCAAAAAAAATACACAGTAGAAACATATTTAGTGCAACTTTGGTGTCATTGTACTTTGAAGGAGAAGTTATACAAACCAATGGATTTCATCTCCAAGAGATGCGAATTAGTTATCAAACAAAAAGACTAGACAATAAAATATATATATAATTTATATTTAAGTAGTAAATTATATAATTTTATTACTTTGCTATTCTATTTTCTAGTTTATATAATCTTGTAATTATAATAAATTTCCTTTTAATTTTATTATTTTTAATTAAAACTTATGCTGCGTGTTTTTTATAAAATTATTAGTAATAATTATGTATCTAAGATAGGGGCAAATGACCGAAAATTAATTGTTAAAATGTATCAGAGAACACGCTTCTAGCAGAAGAACTGATATGAGAACTGATCTATCTTCCAGATAATAAATTCTGTTTATTTCGCTCCACCTCATATAGAAGCAGGCCGGCATTCACAAAACATTTACAAACAAATATTTGTAGCTGACAAAACTACGAGCATTTAAAAATTAATCAATAAACAATTTTCAGGCAAAAGCAACGGAAATATGCTAAACAGCCGAACAACCCACACGCAAAAAATGCAATTAGTAACACTCGCAAAGTTTAGAACAGACAAATTTGAAGTATGCAAATTGGCTTTCATTTTTGAGGAGCCATTAATATTTATTAATATCCCAATTTGCATTAAACTGCCTTTTCGTTATTGTTATTTAAATAACAAATGTTTAAAGCTTGCAGCAGTTGTAATAACTTCTCTCAAAATATCTCGGCCCCGAAATATTTATTTTGCCTCTACTGATACCTACAGATTTACATTTAAGCTGCAGTTAATCTTTTATAGTATTTGAAGTTACGCCTTAATGTATGACATAAATTAAAGCGGTTTATAACAAATCAATAACATGCTCTCGGTCACAAAAAAGTAATTCTTAATGACGACTTAAATTTAATATCTAGACATGTTAATTTAGTCTTTTCGTCTAATACGTAATAAGTTTTCTAATAGCAAAATAAATTAAACATTTACCCCGATCAATAAAAAACTATATAATCTACAAGTAAAGTTTCTCAATAAACATGCAGCGACGGGAGAAAAAAAATAATTGAAGAAGTGTTCGGCAAGTTCCCAGATTGCGAGGTAAATATAATTTTAGAAGACTGCAACACAAAAGTCGAGAGGGAAAAATGCCATCAACCAGTAATAGGAAAGCACATTAAATGAAGTATCAAACGAGATTGGGTTGAAGATGATTGGTATAGCAGCAAGTCGAAATTGTAGAATTATGAGCACGTATTTCCAACTTAAGAACATACATAAAGGGACCTGTATTTCATCGGATGACAAAACGATAATACCGAAGAGTACAAGAAAGCTATATAAGATGTAAGATCATACAGAGAAGCAAAGATAGGATTAGACCATTTATTAGTGAGGATAAAAACAAATTTTAGTACAATTAAATAGAAAATAAAATTACGGTCGAAGCCAACAGTTTTTAACGTAGAAAAGTTACTGGACGAGAAGACAAAACAAAAATAACAGAAGAAGATGAAAGAAACCTTGCAAGTAATTAACCAAACAAAACTAATATTTAAAGAGTGAATAAATATGGAAAATAATATTAAGACAGTAGCCGAAGAAACTTTAGAAAAGAAAAGACAAAAAGTGGAATAAAGCTGGTTTGATAATGAATGTAAGAAAAGTAGAAATAAAACACACAAAGCAAGATTAAAACTGCTACAAACTAACAGACTGGAAGCTGTAAAAATGTGCAGAAATCAGAAAAGAAGAACAAAAAGTACGTACAGAAAGGTAAATAGAGAGTACTACGAGAATAAATTACAAAATTTGGAAAAACATTACCAAAGAAAAGATGTTAGAAACTTCTACCAAGAACTCAAAAGTGCAAGGCAGGAGAGATCGTCGATCACTGTTCTGTAAAGATGATAAGGAAAATTAAATAGGAAATGAGACGGAGACGGTTAAAAATGAAGAGAAAATTTCGAAAAAATATTAAATCCAAAACATGTCATAAAGAAAGTGAACGGAGAAAATAAAGAAAACTATAAGAACGAAAATGAAATAGAAGTATCAGCACCAACGAGTCAAAAAATAGAAGAAATTATTTCACAAATAAAAAGCAACAAAAGCCGTGGAGAGAGTAGTATAACGGCAAAGCTGATAAAAAGTGAAGGGGGATTAACTAAAGGAAAAGATAGATAATAATAAGTGAAATATAAAAAATAAGAGATACCGAAAACATGGAATGAAGCAATAATTATACCATTACATAAAAAGGTAAATAAGACAGAGTGCTAAGAACTGTAGAGGGGTAGCGTTATTAGATATCATCTACAAAATATTAGCTATAATAATACGCAATAAACTACAAGAACACTCAGAAAAACATAGGAGAATAGCAAAGATGGCTTCAGAGAAAATCATTCAACGTTAAAAGAATCGCAAACATTATGCGAGGAATATAGTATTGATGTATACGTTATTTTCGTTGATTTACTAAAAGCTTATGATTCAATAAATAGAAAAAAGCTGGATCAAGCGAAAAAAAAATACTTAAAACCTACAGTAAATAGAAGATAGTAACGACTCAAAATAAAATATTTACAAGCAGTGGAAAGGGATCTACAAGAGAAGTGGATAGTGATCTGGAGACAAAAGCCAAAAATAACCAAGCACAAAAGAAAATATTAAAGCTATAAGTTTAAATGACCTGTTAACGCCACATACTCAATCCATTAACATTAGGGCTAAATTAATAAAATTATTACTAAGAGATATACAAAAAAAGAAAAAATTCTTATAGAATTAATAACCGAATAGTTATAAAACTCCCAAGAAAAAAAATGCATGAGATTGTAAAAAGTGGGGAAGAAATTCTAGCACACATTATACGTCAAAGAATGGTTAAAGCAGTAGACAGAAAACTAAAGTAGAAACAAATTTCAAAAAACCAACCAAACTGTAACGACATGAATTATTATAGAAGAAATTAAAGAAAAAGCGCATCACTAACGATGGTGTTTGTCGACTCTGCTAAGGCTTTTAACAGTATAAAACACGAAGCCATATGAAAAATCTTAAATCATTTCAGTATTACTCAAAAAATTGTACAACTAATTAAAATTATGTATGAGCAATCCACATGTTAAGTATTGGACAAAGGATATGTGAGTAGGAAAATACACATAAAGAAAGGAGTGAATCAAAGATACCCACTGTTTTTCGTTTAATATGTACTTAGATCATCTAATAGAAAGAACAATTGAAAAGAAAAATCATCTGAAACCACCCGCAAAATAAAAGTTGTATGACATGAAATATGCTACAGTATATGCCTCATGACACAAGCAATCACATATATGCAAAAAATCTATAAAAGTTGGGGAAAATGTCAAATATGTAAAATTAAAAATAAATTTAAAAAACAGCAGAAATAAGGGTAAGACTAGAAGAACAGAAGACATCATAACTAGATAGAGAAGATATAAAAGAGGTGTAAAAGTTCTGCTGCATAGAGTACATAATCAACACCAATGTGGGAACAGATAAAAATATAAAACAAAGATTAAAAATAAGACACTAAGAAAGAAAAACCACGGCATAACAAAACAAGTGTTAATATAATGTAATGTGAGAATGAAGAACATAGGCTAACCAGTAAACACATAGAAAAGAAATAAAAAGATCAACCGTAACGAAATGGGAAAGAGTTGAAGTGAACTAGCTGCCATGGCCAATTACACGAAGAAACAGAAAAGCTTTATGGATGAACTGTGCTTCGAAACGAAATAAAAAAAAACTTAATATACTTTCACAGTTCGACAACACAGAAACGTGTGGAGATATGCCAACAGTCGCTGGATCGTGAATTCCAAGACATTCTTTGAGTGTTCGGTCATAAAAGAACAAATGATAGTGGTTGGCTTGTGAAATCATCTCTGTTGAGAGCATTATTAATAAGTTACACTGCAAGTCATTAAAGCGCTGTTACAAGAAATGAAGATGTCGTATTACTTTAACATGCCAATACTCAGCCACAGCTCAATTATTACACCATTACCATCCTGCAGGTTCTTGGATTCACTATACTGCCGAGTAACTACATTATGTTTGACGCAGTGCTAAGTTTTTCTCCAACTACCAGCTTAGCTGGTTGTCCATAAGTAGCCGTACACACCCAAATGAAGATTTACAGCAGCTTTACAAAAACTGCCACAGCAATAAATCTCCAAAAAAATATAGCAAGAGATTTGTGTATTACTGCAAGTACGGTTGTAGACAAAATAGAAAACTATGGAAGTAGACAATCATAAGCCGAGATGAATGACATAATTTCTTTGGGGAGCAAGTTTTCGCTTCGGACATTCATTCGAAGAATACTGTATAAGCACGCAGCACCAGGTTGCATAAGTGTGCTTCGCATATTTGAGTACGAAGAAAACGGGAACTGTACTGACAAATTTGTGCAAGCCACACATTACCTAGCGCATGTCCCATTTCACACTGGAAAACAGGCAAACAAGTAGCGCATACGCCAAATCTGTCTTGTAAAACTTTGCATACCTTCATCCATGAAAACCAAAAAGTGACAAAGATTTCTGCGCAATAAGTTGTATATACTCTTATAGCCAGCAAAAATGGATTTGGAGACGTTCTTTGAGTGTCTGGTCACACCAGACAAGTCATAGTTCTGGTACAAAATACCGCCAATCTATAGAATAGCAGAACATTAAAAGTCGCGGTCGGGATTATTTACTCCAAATCAAATGACAGTTGTCTTTTGGAGAAAAAAATTCTACTGATAGATTGACTGCTCCCTAATGAAAGAGTTACCAGTGAGGGATACTACGAGTCACGCAAGCAACTACGCCGACGTATTCAACAACTCCGCTACACATTACATTCACATAACCATACGCGTCTATATGTCAGTTGCTACTCTATTACCACTTTGTAAGTTTTCGGGTACATCATGCTCTCTGACGCTCTATTTGACGTAAAAGAGGCAGTGCGCAGTAAGAAATTTTTCTCCAACTGTAGCTTCAGTCAACTGCAGCAACTTCACAAAAAATGCAAATACACTACCGGTCACAGAAATATGAACGCCTTATTAAAATTCAGCTATACAGTAAATAACTTTTGTAATAAATTTTTATTTTTGCATCTCTTTAAATAATATTGCTTTAAATTAAAATAATTAGTTACTTCTAGATTTTTATAAGCATTTGTTGGGTCAAAAATTAAAATAAAAAGATCATAATGTTTTCAGGTCCTTGAACTGCCACTCAACACTTCGAATCCTTCTTCTATCCCTGTCCCTTGTTTTAGATGTTTGTTTACTGTGAGTCGTCCGGAGCTTCAACTTTTGAGCTCGTCAGTCTATCAGACCTTATGCTACGTACTTCAGTTTTTTGTCACGTCTCGTTTTGAATTTTTGCATTCAATGACCGTGGTAAGCTTCTCTTCCTAGAAACTTGTTCAGACATTTTCACTTTACATTTAGAAAGGCTATCAGTGCTTAACATCACTAAAATATTAAGAGTTTGTGCTTCAACAGTGAATCGTACATGACCACAGTACAGAGAGATAGGAAGTCTTAGATATCATCATCGCCTTGGACTACCACGAGTAACAATATCAATCAGCACAAACGACATCTTTGGAAGGGTAATCTTCATGGTCGTACCGCAACCAAAAAAGGCTAAACGGATTTAGTAGGCGCAAAATTATCGCTCCTGGATAGTTGAACAGTGGCGAAACGTATTATGGACCGACAAATTTAAATTTAAAATTTTGAGTCAAAAGTGGAGAAGCTTCGTGCGTGAGCCTAAGACTGAAAAGATAATTAAGGACTGTTTTAGTACAGGGGTGCTTCTCTTTGACTATTGTGGAGAACTTAGTAGAAGTCGATGGCATTATGAAGAAAGAATAGTATAAAAACATTTTAACGAAAAACTCCATACCATTTAAGTTGATCAGAAAAGGATGATTCAAGATAATGATCCTAAACAACTAGCAAACCAAAAAGAGCAGAAATGCTCAAAATAATGACATGACCACCACTTTTCTACTACAGAGTCCAGACGTCAACCCCATAGAGTTACTATGATATGAGCTAGACAAAATAGTAAGAACAAAGCATCTCACGTTCAAAAATCCTCTTTGGTGTTTTCTGCAAGAAGCTTGGAGAGATTTATCGATCGAAAATAAAAACAATTAATTGAAAGAGCGCCAGAATCATAAAATCAGTATTAAATGCAAAGAGCTCTTTTTTGAAAAAAAAATTAATTTTTTCCAGTGTTCATAATGCTTTTTGTTTGGTTTTTTACGTGTTGCATAATAATATTTTATATAATAAACTGTTTTCATATATTAAAGTATATTACATTGAATTAGAGTACATCTAATAAAACGTGTGCTTATTTCTTTCTAGTAAAAGATTAGAGAAAAGAAAGTAGCTATTGTGCCAATAATTTTTGAACGCCCTGGGTATTAAGAAGTTATGTTTCCACCAGTTTTTAGTACAAAAAGTTTACGAGTGTAGTCTCATTAAAGCATTCACGTAAAAATCAGTGTCAGCTTAATATTGTGCAAACAAATGCAGTTTACTGAATTCTACAATATTTTTTAAACCACTGTTTATCTTCATTATAATTTTCCATTTTACGGTGTTACACCTGTAGTCCCCAAGGCTATTAATTGGAAGCCGTTAAAACCCAACAAAATTATACAAACATGAAAACAAATTAAAATTTTCAATTTACCTGTTTCTGGTATTTGCCGAGCAAGTCTATAACGTCCATTTAACAAAAAAATATGTTACCTTGAAAACCTATATGCACGGGCGTTATCTCGTTGAAATGCTTATTTTTGCAATATATGAATGCGCAATCTTAAACAAAAAATACAAACATAATTTCCGCACGTACCTTTTGTCGTTTATTAAATATGTTGTGGAATTTACGTTTAAGCAGATTTACATAAACATATATACAAGGTGGTTCAAATAAGACCGGAGTTGCCGCTTGAGTTTCAACGAGTAAGGGCGTCCCGTTTTCCCTGAGATTGAAAGTGCGCAATATATACGGCAGGTGTGGCCGTAAGGCCGAGTGATTATAATTGCCAAGTGATCGAAAAAACAATAATAACTACTTCGAATATTAACACACGAGCGCTTATCGAACAAAATGAGCCATCCTTACTGCTTTAATCCGCTTCATGCAAATCAGTGCGGCCAAACGCAGCAATCAGCGACCGCCCAGTTCCCCATTTATCAACAAAAATGCAAATCAAACAGTCAATATCCTTTCAACACCCAACAAATCAATAATCCACAACATAATTATTATTCTCAGCCGACTAATCATCAACAAAATACAATAAGTGCAGTCCCACAGGCGAAACTTCCAGTAATAATAATGAATTAGCAATGCATGTTAGTAACGATGATGAAACCTCTGTGAATAAATATGAAGAGCAAGTTATATAAAAAAAAACGAAGTAATTTTCAAAAAATAATAAATGCAGCTGTACCATCTAATGTTATAACATGAAACAGGTTTAACTCTCTAACAAACGAAACTGTTGAAACACCTATAACCCAAAATGAAAAATCTCCAAAAATATCAAAACCTCCACCAATATTCATCTATGGAGTTGTAGATTTTAAAAAAATGACTGAAAGCCTATCCAAAGTCACTCCAGAAGAAACTTATCAAAGTAAAGCTCTAGCTAACGATACTATTAAACTTAATGCTAACACTCCAAATACATACAGGAAACTTATAACACACTTAAATGATGAAAAAATCGTTCATCATATCTACCAAATGAAAAATGATAGAGCTTACAGTCATTCGTAATCTCCATTACTCGATTCCTATATCGGAAATCAAAGAAGACCTGATAACAAAAGGCCATAAAGTCCGCAATATTATAAATATAAGACACCGAATAAGCAAATTACCTTTAATGTTATTCTACGTTGACCTCAAACCAAATAACAAAGATATATACGATCTTAAATTCCTAAATAGCATGCGAATCCAAGTAGAACTGCCACATAAAAAGAAAAGCATCATACACAAGATGCCAAATATACGGCCATTTAAAATCGTACTGTACAAGACCCTACAAATGTGTGAAATGCGGAGAAAACCATAATTCTACATTATGCCAAAAATCTAAAGATACGCCAGATAAATGCGCACTCTGTGAAGGCAGTCATACAGCGAATTATAAAGGATGTACATTCTACAGTGATTTGCAAAAGGCAAGAGGCAGGCCTACAAATATGAACCATCAAACTTTAAACCGTCCCACATCACAACTTACAGGAAATATACAGCAGGTATACTCTGAAGCAATACAAGAAACTACTTTGCAAAACCAACAAAACGTAGAAACTCAACTGAACACTTTTCTCAATGAATTCAAGTCAATGTTCGCTCAACTGATCAATCAGAACGATATGATATTAAACATGCTGTCTACCTGTCATAAGCAAAATTGCTAATTAATGGACCTTTCTTCAATTCGTATGTGCTCATGAAACGCAAATGGTTTAATCAACTATAAAACTGAATTAATTAACTTTTCTCAATACAATAAAATCGATATGCTACTGGTTTCGGAAACACATTTTACCGAAAGGACAGTATTACGAATACCACAATACACAATAATGGAACGGCCCATGGTGGCGCTGCAATTATTATTAGGAACACCATCAAGCACCATGACATACCTACAAATCAAACAAATAAAATCTAAGCAACAATTATCCATATCAATGGACAGGCGTGGTCCTTTGATTCAGCTGCTATATATACTCCACCCAGACATGCAATTTCAACTGAAGAATATGAAGCACTTTTTCAGCAGCTGGGAAACAGATTTATAATAGGAGGCGATTGGAATGCCAAGCACACAGACTGGGGGTCAAGACTTACTACCACCAAGGGTAGAAATCTTTTGAGGACCACCAATAACAAGAATTGCTTGTATCTTTCTACTAGAGAACCAACCTATTGGCCGACAGACCAAAATAAGCTGCCGGATTTAATCGAATTTTTGTGCTTAAAGGTATCTCACCAAACTACCATAACATCAAACTGGGATCTCTCTTCTGATCACACTTCCATAATTGCTACGCTAAGTACGCATATCATTTGCTTACCCGAAGCTCCTAAACTCGTTTCAGCTAAAACAGATTGGGATGCTTTTAGAGCTTATATCGACGAATATCTCAATACCAATCTCAACCTGAAACATCCTGACAATCTTGATGATGCGACAAACCACATCACTTGTGTAATACAAAAATCATCTTGGAAATCTACCCCAGTGACAAGTCAAGATGCACATACCACAAATAACATACCCACACATATTTCGGGGAAAATCGAAATCGAATATCTCGAAAATTATTCGACATAGAATTTTTTCGACTTCATTTTCGAATTTCCTATAAGAATCGCATTTAAAATCGTAATGTCGAAAATTTTCCCGAAATTCGAAGTCGAATATCTCGAAAATTATTCGAGATAGAAATTTTTAATTTGGAATTCGAAATCAGCGTAAACTTTCCTATAAGAATCCATTTTCAAATTTTAAAAAATCTCAAATTTTGTGACGGACGGACAGACATATAGAATTCAGTAACGAACTTTTTAAGTTCATTGAAACTTAAAAAGACCTTTCGATTTCGATTTCGAATTTCGGAAAAGTTCTCTTGCTATGTTGTCGTTGGTTTTTTTAGTCATGCTTATTGGTGTGGCGGCCTTTTCGCCCTTGAACCGCTTATATCGCGGCGGCATGCTGGCGGCTGTGATGTCTGCCCGTTTTGCCATCGCACACAAAACGGCATATGGGCTTTTGCACGGCCGACAAGTCTGCATACGCCGTCGGCGGCACCTTTTGATAGGAAAGGTGCTGGCGAATGCAAATTGCCCGCAAAGACCTGCCGCCAAGCCAGGCGTGAAGCCCGGCAACAGTCACGTACCGCAACTCGGCCAACTTGGTCGTGTTTAACACCGCATACATTCACGTTCCGCAACTCGGCCAGCTTGGTCGTGTTTAACACCGCATACATTCACGTCCCGCAACTCGGCCAGCTTGGTCGTGTTTAACACCGCATACATTCGCCATCCGCAGCGCGACCAATTTCGGTCGTGTCTCAACCCGCAAGAACATTCGCTACCCGCAAACCCGATCCGCAACGCAGAAGTGGCTACCTGGGAATCGCCGACGAAGCCGAAGCCGAAGCCGATTCAGGTGAGCGATTTGGCAATATTCGTTGGTGGATATCGGTAGCCGCCCCCATCCGCTTACGCGACGGCCGTTTAAGGGACGATTTGGCCTTATCGGCTGACCTTCCATACGGGCCGTACTACGTTTTCACACCGCATCACGAGAGCGGCTATTTGCACGCCTGCCTCTCCATTTGTTGGTCCTTACGAGCCGCATCGGTATCGTATCCAACACCGCATCCACGAGAGCGGCTATTTACACGCCTGCCTCTCCACTTATAATCTTTTCTTTTATTATCTTCTTTAAATGTTTGTTTTCTCAACTATTCTAAAATTCAATTTTACTATTACTAACTGGTAATCAGTATCTACACTTGTACCTCAGTATAGCCGTACGCTTTGTATTATTCTCAATCTTTTTATTAAGATGTAGTTGATCTGTCCCCCTTTCGTTTTTCTTAGTATAAACCAGGCAATTTTATGTTCCAAGTTGTAGTAAAATATTGTACTAAATATTGCTATATTTATTTATATTACCAAATTACATAATCTCCTTCTCTGTAATGATATTGTACATAGTATGTTTTGCTGCTACATTATTTATTTCTTCTTTCCTATCTTGGATTTAAAATCTCCAGATAATATTATTATATCAATTTTGTATTTTTTCATTTTCTAATCTTTGATAAAACTTTTTTTTGTTATCTGTTGCTCCACCTGTTGATGCATATATATTTATGATTATAATATTGGCTACGCTACTTTTTATCTTTCAAAATAGTATTCTGCTGTTAATTTTCTTTATAATTTTCTAACCTCATTGCCTACCATAAATACCGCACTATTCTATCTTTATTTTCTCTTCTCCATACATTATAAATATTTTATCTTCTTTATTCTTTCTTTTCCTTTCCACCTTATTTCTTATAAAACCAGTATTATTTTTTATATTATTTTATTATTTCACTTTTTTTTACTTTTGCTTTGCCGTTTTCCTTTTTCCATTGCCTTTTTTGTTATTATACGTTCGTCCATCTTCTCTAAGTGCTTTCTTTTCCTTTTCTTTTTAATATTCCAACTTAACTACCTGTCGTTTTTTTCTAAATTACTAATTATTTTTTACTCTTCTTTTTAGCCAATCTTTTAGAAATTTTTTCCATCCTTTTTTACGAGTTTGTAATACTTCCTTCACCTTATAATAAAAATATGAGTTTAAATAAAAGATGTATTTAATTTTAAATTTAATTCTGTAGTTAAATAGATAAATTATACTGATAAATGTTTGGTTTTCGATGGGTAAATCGAAATATTGCCCTCTTCGTTTTTTTTATTATTTAATGCTACAATCTAGTCTTAGACTAATAAGTAACTTATTTCTAATCCTACTTTACTAAAAATCTTAGTTACTAAGAGTCACCCATTGCTGTCTTCTTAGCCAAGTCTAACTTCTAAAGCACTTTTTTCACGCGCTTAACACAATTCTCTGCTTTAACACTAACAATTTACTGCACTACACTAACTCATGGGGTTTAGCCCTCTTGAGTCTTTTTAGCTGATTTGCATTATCCAGTAACTGGATGGCCTCGATGTTTCCATGTTGTAGAAGTCGTTCTTCATACCTTCTTGCATATTTTTGGATCTCTTTTTCCACATATTCTACACCAAGGTCCCTATGGAGATCTTCATTCCCAATATACCAACGCGCATTAACTATATTTCTTAAAACCTTGTTTTGGAACGTTTGTATAGTCTTGATATTTGTTTTTGCAATACAACCCCAAAACTGTGATCCATATGTCCACACGGGTTTTAAGATTTGCTTATACAACAGTAGTTTATTGTGTATTGACGGAGCTGAGTTTCTTCCTAGAAACCAGTACATTTTTTTTTATTTGATGTTTAGCTCTTCTTTTTTTCTTCACATGCGCTTTCCAGCGAAGTTTCGTATCTAACGTGAAACCGAGGTACTTTGCTGTATTAGCATACAGAGCCGTTTGTCCATTTATATTTATTGGTACGTGTTCTATCCTTTTATTTGTAAAATCTGTGTGCACTGATTTATCTTCATTAAGTTTGATTTTCCACTTCTTGGTCCATTTCTGGAACTTATTAATGGCATTTTGAAGTTTGTTGGTTGTTTCTGTGTTACTTTCTCCCAATATTAGTATGGCAGTATCATCCGCAAAAGTTGCCACAGTGTCATTTTCTGATTCCGGGATATCACTCGTGTATAGAAAGTAAAGTACTGGGCCCAGGACACTGCCTTACGGTACTCCAGCTTTAATTTCTTTGAATTCAGAATAGTCGTCCTCTTACTTGATTCTACAGAATCTGTTTGTTAGATAGGATTTTAATATATCCGAATATTGTTTAGGTAGGATAGATTTTAATTTCCACTGCAAGCCTTCGTGCCACACCTTATCAAGGGCTTGCGCGACATCCAAGAAGACTGCAGAGCATACTTTTTTTCTTCTAGTGCTTTTTCTATGATATTAGTAATTCTATGGACCTGGTCCACCGTTGAATGCCCACATCTGAACCCAAACTGGTGGTCTGGGATCAGTTTCCTTCTCTTTATAATACTTTAGATATGACCGGTAATAATGATATCGGTCTATAGGAGGAAGCCATATGTGGAGGCTTACCTGGTTTAGTATCATAACTATTTCCGCTACAATGAGGGTACATATTTGAGTCTAATTGCTGCATTAATTAGATGAGTCAACTTTACGATCGCTTTCCTTGGTAGTTTCCTCAGGATTTCGCATGTGATTAGGTCATATCCTGGGGCTTTGTTAGGTTTATGTTGTTTTTAATTTGTTTAATAACTTATCCTGTCGTCACTGGTGTTATATTTTCTTCGTCCAATAGGATAGTTTCTTCCATTACTTCTTCTTCTTGCAGGTCGTAGGGTTGGAAAATGCTCTCCAGATAAGCAGCAAAACGTTCCGCTTTTTGCTCGTTGCTCCTAGCCTAACTTCCATCTTCTTTTTTGATGGGTGGTATCTGCGCAATAGGTGTCTTTAGCCTTTTTGTTGATTTCCATAAGGAATAATCTGTACTGCGATCATTGGTCAAGTTAGTCAAATAGTTAGCAATAGATTCCTCTTTTAGCTCTTTAATTTCTCTTGTCAGCTGTTGTTAGATTATTTAACATAGTTTTGTTTTGTCGGGTTCTGGTTTGAAACTACTTTCGTCTTGCTTTTCTTTTTTCAGTTACTAGTTTCTTGATTTCTTCCGGGTAACAGCAGCCTCTTAGTAGTCTTTTAATATCTGGGGTGCACTCCCAAGCGCTTGTCTGGATGTCTTTATTGAATTTTTCTAATTCATCATCCAATTCTTCTTCATTTCTAAGGGGCACGTCTAATTTTATTTTGTTATCAAGTATTTGCTTAAAGCTTGTCCAATCTGTGTATTTATTAACTAATGTAGGGTTATTTACTTTCTGTATTATATTTTCACTCAATGTTAAAGTTATAGCTGAATGATCAGATAATAAGTCGTGACATTCATCTATCTGCATGTAGTTGGGTGACATATTTTTGACTATAAAGAAGTCAATCAGGTCAGGTACCTTGTTAGGGTCCGAGGGCCAGTATGTCTGCTTTCCCGTAGATATAAATATGCCTCCATATTCGCTGGTTGCTTTTAGCAGTTCCCTACCCTTGGTGGCAATTGTTCTGAACCCCCAATGCGTATGTTTCGCATTGTAGTCTCCTCCTATAATAAATCTTCTACCTAGGTAGTTAAACAGGTCATTGTATTCATCTTTATGTATGGTATGTCTAGGTGAACAGTAAATTCCTGCTACTGTTAAGGAACATCTGCTCGTTTTCATTTTAATTGCAGTCACCTGCATTTTTTCTGTGACATATTTCGGTTCTTCATAATGTTGTATATTTTTTTTAATTATCACTGCATTTCCTCCTTTAGCATCATTATCAGGATGTATTTCATGATAAATTCTATAGTCATTAAGCTTAGCAAGAGAGTATTTAGTGAAATGGGTCTCTGAGATGAGTGCTATATCTATATTTTCTGTCTCTAATACTAACTGGAGCTCCTGTAGGTGTTTAAGGAGTCCATTAGCATTTCAAGTAAGGATTTTAATAAAATTGTCCATTTAATTTAGTTTTAGGTATAGCTCCCTTGGCGCTAAATTCAAATCTTTTCAGTCGTTCATTTAATGCGGTAATAATAGTTTCTTGTTTATCTAATTTGGCTACGATAGTCTGGAGAGTTTGCTCTATATTGTTATTTTGCTGGTCATTCGTCTGCATAATTCGTTTTTTTGCCGTAACACTTGCATACGTTACGTCTTTACTAAGTTTGTTAGGTACGGCAAGATTTCCTTTATTATCTTTTATCTGTTTTTCTTCTGTTATTTTGTTAAATGCATTAGGCGTTTTTTTCTCCATAGCTTTATTTTTAATTTTTTGTAACTCAATGGCTGCTTTACACCCGCGATAATTTGCTGGGTGTTCTTCACCTCAATGTATACATTTTGGTTTAGCTCTCTTCGCGATATAAGAAAAACTATGACAATAACAGAAACATAATGCCCCATATATTTAAATTTCTCATAAAATAGCACAATTGTAGTATAAAAATAATAAGAAACAAAAAACTTATTGAAGAGTACAAAATAAAAGAATATTAATTTTGACAATTGTAAATTTAAAAAACCTGAAATTTCAGAAAATACTAAATGAATATGTCAAAAAAATAATAAAAATGGTATAAGTATATGGATAAAAAAAATACATATAAAGTTTAGAAAAAAAACAGTTCAGTTAGGAAAATAATAATCAATGTAAAAAAAGATGACACAGTTCTACATGGTTAGAAATAAACCATAAATCTAAAAAATTAAAAAATACAATAAAACATTTTTAAGTTAGAAAGTTCCAAATTAAGGTACAAGTAAAGACAAAAATAACATTAGAAGAAGAATAATGCTTTTTTCATTTAACTGAAAAACTAATCTGAAATACAATTGAAAGGAAAATCAGGTAATAGTTCTAAAAAATTTATAAAAAAATTAGACTACAAGAAAAGGAAAAAATAAATATAGATAAAATAGAATTTAAAAAAGCTTACTGATTATGAAATTGAAAATTTAGCGCACTCAAACGAACAAATAAAAGAAGGAACAAATGGCAGTACGATAACTAACTTAGCAAATAAAATGAAGGGTTTGTAAATAAAATAAATTATCACAGACAATTAAAAACATTTGTAAAAATAAAAAGAAAACAAAATACAATAAACCTAGACACATTAAATGTAAGAGGAATATATGAACAGAAAGTAAATAAAACCCTTGCTACAAAAGTAAACAAATCCAGGTTTCAAGTACTAGCACCCAAATAAATGCATCTACAAGAGCAGTACACGAATAATAGAATATCTCTATTATAATTAAGTGGAGTCCAAAGCATAAAATTAAAAGTGAGTTATCTAATAAAAATGTAAAGAAATATAGAGTTCAGAGAAAAACATGGCATTTGTATAAAAGAAAATAATAAGAATATATTCATACATTTTATGTATACATGCACAAATGAAATAAAAAAATAAGACAATTAAAAATATCTAGTAAACTTAAATCGAAAAGATATTAAATAAGACACTTATAAAGAAAGGAAGTAAATATAGGAAATTCAGTAATAATGAAAAAAAACTGTTTATCCTAACGCTAGACTATTAAGATTCAGAAAACTGATATACAAAAAAAATCCAATGCATTCAAAACTAATAACTAAAATAAAAACATGTCGAGGAGTGTGAATCAAAATAATAAAATATAAGGAGGAAATTAAACGGTAAAAATAAGAAATGAGATATTATAAACAAGAGAATTGAAAATGCAGAAGATTAAAAATAGATATAAAATGTAGGTAGGAGAAAACCTTACCAAAAAGTCATTAATTTAAAAGGCTACTCTCAACTTGCCATCGTGCATAACAGTTGGACATTTCGAAAAGCTCCCTTCGGCCAATACTCACTAAAGATCTGCACCTTTACGCTTGTAAAATTCAACTATCATGAGAGTTTTTAGAGCATCACAAAATGAATTCTCAGTTTAGTTAAAAAATCATCTTCAACAATTTTGAACTTGACGGGTTGGTAAACAAACAAAATTGTCTCATTTTGGAACTAGGAAAATCCTCACCTAACTGGTGGCAAGCAAATACACCCTCAACGTGTCGAGTCTGGTGTAGATTTTGAACAAGTTGCGTGATAAGCTCATACCTCTTCAAAATAATGTTGAACATGCTACGTCGTTATATGACCCAGGTTTTGGCATCAAATGAACAACGTGGATCTGAAACAAATCTGGTTCCAGCTGAATAGTGTCACCTTCCATGCAGCTCGAATAACTTTTACTACACAAACGCTTTTCTGATCGCGTAATTTCACAAAATGTCGACATCAACTGGCCAGTAGGATCTTGTGCGTGAACTTTGTACGACTTCTTCATACATATTATAGATGAAACTAGTTAACACATATAAGACATGGTAATTTTTTACGATTTTCGTTTGACAAAATAAAAATCTTCCCTCTTGACATCAATAACAGATTTCAATTACTGTTTGAAACTGAATTATTAATTCCATAATTGGCCCTGTCGTTTAACGAAAGTGAAAAAATAATCTATTAATACCGAGCGAAATTAAAAACAGAGCCGTAATTAAATTTTGATCGGTTAATGTCTGTCGCTACATTTTCTGCGCTAATAGGTATATTACTGGTTATCGAGCACCGCCCAATCTGCTAGTAACAAGAAAATTTAGTTAGCAACTTTGAAACTACAGCATTAATAAATGCGACAGGGCAAAGCGTAACCTTTACCGACGCGACCCGAGGAGTACGTTGTCGACGAACACACGCGCTGCTTTTTGCGCTCTGTTAAAATTCTGTCTGGATATAATTAAGTCGAACACTTTAGAGAACTTCTTAAAACAAATTTTGTTTCGAAATTACAAAGTGCCGATATTTTACATTTAATGTTATTACTAAAGACAGTTGTTACTGACTACTATTCTAAATGTTGGTCGCATTTATACATTTGTCAGCAAACCGGAGTCCCACGGTACCGGAATCCCACGGTAATACTTAGAACGTAGATAAGATATGAGTACTAAGAAGCAAATGCAAAAGGGTGCTTATATGAGATAAACCCTGCAAGCTTCTAAATGCTGATTTAACTTCTCACGGCAGTACTTAGAATTATTTAACTATGCTGATCTAATTTCCCACGGCAATAGCTGATTTAACTATATTAGTCTGCATGTTTACCCCAAAGTGTAATGCGCTGAATGGGATTTTTTTGAAAAGTCTGCGGAATAAAATCCGCCTCCGTGTTTTATTTACGGACGCGCGGAGAATTCGCTTGCGTGTTCTTTAGTTAAGCCTTCAACATTGAGGTGCGATGGAGTCATCATTTAGGGCAAAAGATATTTTTTACATTTAATTTACAATCTACCTCTAGGCGAAAAGTAAATTATGGTTATCTACAAGAATATAACATAGGTAATCTACCACTGATCATTCTCTAAAAATAGCATTAACAATGTTGTATTTAGCTAATTCACATTCTCTTTAATCTATTCTATGCCTACAGGGTATTGATTATTTCTGATTACTTGCGTGCTCTTCTATTAGTATGAAATAGATTCTCAACAATTTGTTGATTTCTTCAGTGACAAACAGTATGTTTAGGTCACTGTGTAGGGTAAAGTTCGATACGTACCGGGAGATATTAATAATAGACGGTAAGATTTTAGATTGTATCCTTTAATTTATTTTTGTATTTTTATACACCCCCATAATTGTATACAAATCTCAGTAGGCTTAAGGATACAATAATTTTTTAATTAATGATAATTTGAATCTTCTTTCTATTAACTACGGCATATAACCGTGGCCAAAGAAACATATAAACCACTCTCTGCAATTAATTTGTATGTCTTTGGGAAAAAGTACATCCAGTTTTGTTTTACTGTTTATTAGATATAATTACGTATTCAATGTTTTATCGATCATCTTTTAGATTTACTAACGACAACTATTCTTTTGGGCAAACCCTAACTAACTCTTGATATTCTTAAAGTGTAATAACAATCCGTTCTTTCTGTAGAATTTCTTTAAGACGTTTTTATACCCCGTTATGTTCCTTATCTTCCGCTTTAGTGTAGCACAAAGATACTCGATGCGATTTAGATTTGGCGTTTGGGTTGGTCAGTCCAATAGTTGTACTTAATTGCTTTGAAACCACTGCATGATAGCAGATTTGTAACAGGGCACATTATCTTGCTAAAATTTGATGTTGTCCATATTGGTGTCACCAAAAATATTTGCATATTTGCAGGACCGTTTCTAGCAAAGCAATATATGACTTCACAAACAAGTATTTATGGGTCCTTCACAAACAACTATGTAACTCTAAATCATCACGCTGTCCTCTCCGTCTTTGGATGTAGACACTACGCACTTCGGAAGATAATCTTTACCCACTTGTGGCCTCACACAAGTAACTCCAAGAATTCTCAAACACAATTGAACATTATTTGTTACAAACTTATCGTTGTGATTTAAAAGATGAAAACAATGGAAAAATTCATTAGCTTACGTCGAAATTAGACTCGTCTGATCACAGAACATTTACCCGATCTTTTTCTGTTAAATATTAATGTTATAGAACATGTTGTAAACGCGCTTTCTTATTCCGCTTCGAAAGTCATAGTTTCTTCTTGGTCTTGTAGTTTCTCAATCTTACTTTTCCTTTCTTCTCACGATTATAGGACTAAAGTGCCGAACAATTTTTATAGATATTAAGGCACCAAACTCAAAAGAGAATTTTTTTAATTTTTAAACGATTTAGGAATCAGATTTACCCTTATCGATGTTTTCAATACGCTTTATATTACTTTGAATAGTCTAACAAGAACATTTAACATAATTTACGATTTCTACCTGAAACTTATCCTGTTCATATAAAACTTGAATTTGTGAGCATTCCTGCACGGTAATTTTTCTTTTTTAGTCATGTTTACTCTAAAATAACCAGTACTTTAAATTCCATAAACACATACTTGCACTAAAACAATTTTAAGTTAATTTTTTAACGTTTTGTTTTGACCTGTTCTTTCCAAGTAAGTTTTTGGTCAAGATGTAATATTAAGCATTTGTTTATTAGTTACTGGCATAGAGTATTCTTAAACAAGAGTGGAGGACATACTGTACGTTTTGAAGGTAAAGTACTAATTTTATCTTCTTTATCTTCCATTTACCAAGCCAATTCTCTAATTCTCCAAAACATCCAAATTATGCTATACGTCCTCTAATGCGAGTATTGGATTAATGTTTACTCACAATGCAATACCATCGACAAAACTTTGCTATAATATTGTTGTTTACTGTTGTTAAATCTGAAGAATTAAAAGAGCAGGACCCAACAAATTTGCTTGAGGCGCTCCTAATTTTAGCCGATAGTAATACAAACTAAAAAAAAAATGCTATTGATTTTATGTAAAAAATTAATGTGCCAGAGTATGAAAATCTTGGACGACATCTGGAAATACTACGTGCGTAACTAACTTTTTGAGTCTCTTCGATCAATAAAAAATAGAAAATTTCAAGAGGAATACAAAAAATGGTTTATTTAAAGTATCATCCCTTTTTAGCTACACATTTTTGCCATCTCTGTGGCAATTCATGAATACCGCGACGATAAAACGACGCGTCTTTGAATCGAAAACATTTTGCACTTCTTCGAAATTGGCCAAATGTAGTCCAGCCAAACCGTGCGCCATCGACTGGAACAAGTGATAATCGGAAGGGGCCAGGTCTAGCAAATACGGCGAGTGCGGTAGCAGATCCCATTTTGGCGTTTTGATAATGTCCTGAACGAAGTGCGATGGCACGGAGCGTTGTCGTACTACAACATAACTCGTTCGTATCTCGTGTCACATTCTGGCTGTTTTTCGAGCAATGCATGGTTCAAATTTATCAGTTGTTTTCGGTAGCGATGCCCATTGACATTTTCGCCCGGTTTCAGCAACTCATAGTACACGATTTCTTTCTTGTTCCACCAAAAGCAGAGTATTGTCTTCTTTCCGAAGCGATTTGGCCGTGCCGTCGATGTTGTGCTTCGCACGGTGAAAGCCACACTTTTTTGCGTTTGGGATTCTCAAAATATATGCACTTCTCATAGCTAGTAACAATTCGATGCAGGAAACTCTTTTTTATGCCACAAAAGCAAAATTTTGGAAGTGCTTTTCGATTTTTCATCTGTTTCTCAGTCATTTTCCTTCCTTTTGAATTTTTGTATGGTATGTAAACGTTTGGTGAGTCATGTTGAACGCCTCCGTAAATTGATCTTGTGTTTTCCTATTATTTCTATCCGATAACGCTTGCAGATCGGCGTTCAAAATAGTTTTTGGTCTTCCGGAGCGCTCCTTGCCACTTCTGAAGCATTTAAACCAATCTTTACAGGTAGTTTTTGATGGTACATGTTCGCCGTACGCCTCCTCAAGCAAACGACGTGCTTCAGCTGCATTTTTTTTTCAAGTTAAAACAGAAAAGCAAAGCTTCCCCCACAATGCTGTTTCTTTGGCACAAAAGTCGACATCTTCGTTGTTAGAAAAAATATTTTTGCTTTGCAATATGTGTTGGTATCACAACTGGTTATTGTTAATAGATGTCCAAGCTATAAAAAAACACAACTTCAGACATGTATGTCGACTACATGTGTCATTAGCATCATTCATGTGTGAAACTCGGAAACTTAGTTGTGCACCTAGTAATAGTTTCTTTTTTTCAAGACTATTTATGTTACTATTGACGATTCTGTGTATTTTCTGTACAATTCAACGGCGCTTCAAAACCCCAATTGATATTCTGATATAATTGTTGATTTGAGCTTGTTTCGTTAGCAGGTTTTCCTGACTTGAGCACCATAACAAATTTAAGAAAATTTTTAGTTAAAAAGATAGTATGATAATTTCAGCATAATATTATATATGGTCATTGGTAATGTTACTACTTTTGTTAATAAATTCTTAAAAGTTTTACCTATAATAAGGCCATAATAAGGTCTAGGTGCTTTAAATGGATTTATTTTTTAATTTTTCCAAGTATTTCTCGGTGGGGAAAGGACGCTTGATTAAAATTAACATTTAGTAATGTTAAAACAGTTCTCAATGACAAGAACAAAGATAGTTGGGCAAGACGTACTGTAAAAGTCTTTACCTTTTCTGCATCGTTCTTATCCGAGCTTTTGTGCAGTCTTCTAATTCAAGGTAGAGTCAACTTTGATCTTTTCAAATTTTTTATAGCTTTCCATATCGTGTAATCATCTTTAAGAATACTATAATGTTCATAAGACTTTTTTTAGTTTAGAAAATGGGTTTGTGTAACATTTGTTTTAATCTGTTGAATTCTAATTGTTTTAAGACGTCTGCCATCTGGCTCATGCTCTTCGCTTTTCACACATCAATTTTCGAATGTAGAGGGGTGTGTTAACGTTTCCTTGCTTCTTATGATTGTTTTGAAGTTGAATTATTGGATTAGCGTTTATCCATTTCATCGACCTCTTCAATTTTAAGTTTTAAATTTATCTGATCTCCAATATGCATTTGAAAAAAAACAGTTCGTTGCATCGTTAATTAGTATCAGTATTTAGGCTTTATTTATAATATACCTACTCTTCTACACTTAGTGAGAACTTGAGAATATGTAGGCTCACTATTGTAGATAAAATTTGTAGCTTATTGATGTAAATCGGTTATTATCAGTTATGTTTAAGTTTAAATGGCGTAGCTGATTAATTTTCCTTCTATTGTTTTGTAGATCTATGTAAATACCACATGTTTTACAGTTATTAAGGTAATTATCTGTGCATCTAACGGTTGTACTGACTAGTTTTTTTGCAATCTTTTGTATTGTGATTGTCTTCACATTTTACACAAATTTATGATTTTGTACAGTATATTTTTGTGTATTTATACGCTACTGTGTTTTTCTTCTTTGGGACTACGGCTAAAATTTTTATATTATTTAGAAATTTGATATCATACATATTCTTATTGTTATCTCGAAGTTCCAAGTCTATAAAATACAGCGCTAGTGGTCCTTTAGCGTTTCAGTATCTAATGTTTTATATGTTACGAACTGTGTGCTTTTTGTTCTAATTCCTCTTTTATATCTTGTTTCGGTATTTAGTATAGGATTGTTATCTTGTGCACTCTTTCCTGTTTGATTTGTGATGGGCTACCCCATCATTTTTCGATAGGAATCAGACGTGTTGATTTAGTCGCATTATTTATTGTGTTTTGCTGTGTATAATTCTTGTTTTTAGAGCGTTATTTAGGTAGTCGACCATTTGTTTGTAACTTATTGTATATTATTGTACTGTTGTCTTTAGTAATTCTCTTATCTTTCCTCCATCTGATAGGTCTGATAATGCAAAGGAAAGGCGGTTTCTCTCCGATTCTTATCTTATCAAATAAATTGAATAACTTCCTTTCCTTGAGTTATTGTTAGTCTTTTTATCTCTTTGACAATTTAATTGAAATAACATACCGATTGAATGTTCCTCAAAATATCACTTGAGGTCAGCAGTTTAATTTTAATCGCCGTTCAAGGCTCACAATTGATAGCACGCGTACCTTCATTTTAACGTGTGTGCCCTTTGAACGCCCGAACTCATATGTACACAAAATTTAGAGGATTAAAAAAGAACAATTGCAAGCATACAAAAAACACGTCAGACTAACATTAAAAAGAATTAAAAATTAGGGAAATATCAGTAATGCAACAATAATTACATTGAGAAGAACAAACATATAAAATAAAAGTTTTTGATAGCCATTAGAATTAATTTATAATTAATGGATAATAACTTTAACCACAAAAAAATATTCATTAAATGATTTTCAGTATTTTAACTAAATAGAAAACTTCTATTCTAAGACATCTAGTAACACTCAAAAAACATAAAAAAGTTAGTTAAACGGTTTTTATCATTATCTGTTAATGTAATCTAATCTAAAAAGATCTCGGTTTATAGATTTAACTATTTATCACTTGATAATTATTTTTAAATTTACGACACTATTTATTTTTACAAAGTGTTAGCAGCTAATAAATTAACTAATTTACTTTTTCCCCTTATACACTTAGATGTACACTTGAGGCTCCACATCGGCGCACTGAGTAGATAACTGAAACCTTTCTTCGCGACACGTCTACATCCAAAAAGTAATGAGACTAATTGCAGAGAATTGGATTAATTAAAAATAAGTTTATATATACTTAATATAAGAAATTAACATCCTTGAGCAACACATGATTTATTTATTTATTTATCGGCCAAAAGCAATTTAACGCAAATATTCCGCATCTGTCGTAGCGATTTCATACTTAATGGATTTTGAACGTTCCACTTTATTTATCAATCTAACACTCAGATGTCGGTAAGACTTTGGAATCTTTGTACCACATAAACATTTGCGCTTTCGATAAATCATCCTGCCTGTAGGCTTCTCGGTTGCTCAAATAGCTATCTACTTCGCAAATGATTCAAACTCTGTAACAGCTCAAAGATAAATGGACTGGATCGAGTCGTTTATCTGACATCCCCCACAAACCTTAAGACCCAAAAAATTAGTCTCATTAGTTTCCAGAAGTATCTTTGTAGATTTTTTCTTAGAATTTCTTCTTACAGATACAATAAACGTAATGGATGACTACCTGTTTGTTTATCTTTTCGATGTGCTTGCGATAAAACCTGTTGTTGCATAAGAAACTTAAAAAACCTTTAAAAAGTTTTATTAATGAATTAAATAAATAGTCAACGTTATTTGCTACAATATACTTTCAATATTTAATAAGCTTGTGGATGGCTTTATTCGTAAAAACTGCATCATTTATCTTCAAACATTCCATAAGATAGATTTTGACGAGCTTTGTACAACCCAAGCTAATTTTTATTCAAACTAATCTACAAATTTTAGGACTTACGAGAATTTAAAAGGCTAAGGTTTGATTTTAACTTAATTTTTTGATGTACGTTAAGGGGCATGTAGTCTGACATTGTCGTAATGGAAGATATCTTTTTGATTGACTAAAAGCAGAGGTTTCTTGCAAATTTCCAGTTTTAATAATTGTTTCACTGGGTAGAAGAAGCCCAAAGAAAATAAATTCACTGTGTTTGCACCAAACAGACAGTAATGCCTTCATTGATGTAATCTATGGTTCCACTATGTGATAAGATTTTGTTCGTATGTTAAGAACGATGCAATTTACCTATAAATGATAGCAGTGGGATTAGTAAGTGCAGTGACCTTACGAAAGTAGGATACGCAAAACGATCCTGAAAATAGGCAACCAAACGTATGCTCACAGCTCAGCCACGCCACATTTCATGTCAGTTGTTTCTGTTTACTTTCTGTTCAAATGTGTAGCAGATTTACAAATAAGTAAAATACATAAGATCTTTTTTAGCATTCTTTTGTCATTCACAGGTTCTCTTATGTTTTTATTCGATTTTTGTTTTTTGTTATTTTACTATCTACATTTGCCACATACAATTTCTAAACGGCACATAAGGTATGCAACATAAATTTATGAGAAGAATTTTAAACACAAATCTATCTACAATTTAGTTGGATAGATCCCGAAGTAAGAAATTGTTAGAATTTTTAGAGAAGAAAATGTTGAACTGTCGTTTATCTACCAAAAACTAAAAAATGTAAAAAAATCATCAAAAAGGGACAAACAAAAACTTTTAGCCGTAAATAGAATCAATAAACTTTCAATCCTGGCGACCTTTTAAGAGCAAATTTTATGCATGAAAAGATAATTTCACCAATGATCCTCGCGCACGATCTAGTAACGAATTTTGAGTACATTTTGCTAGAAAAATTTCTTTTATTAGTTAGGTATATTTAAGTAGATTTTGGAATGTACATTACTTATATCTAGATAAAAATGAGAGGAATTTGAAAGATAATGGAAATTGGTTATATTTTAATTTAAGGTGCAGTAATAAACTCTGGTATTTTTCTATTAGTACAATTTTTTATTGTTTATTTAAGACTAACTTTTTTAAAAGCTTATGTTACATACATTATACAACAAATTACTTATTTTTTTGGCGCTGCACCCTCAAGGGCTTGTTATGCCTACTAACATGCACTTAATAATAGGACATTCACATACACCCATGGGTTGAGCGAGACTCGAACTCGCCTACGCTGGCTCGAGGCCAGAGAAACAAATACCTGGACCACTGAGCTAACAGCGACAGCCAAATAACTAATTTTGTTAAATGTACACCAAAAATAAAAATATGCTTTACGTCACAATTCCGATGTCGTTCTCAAGAAATTTTAGCTTTTCACTCGGAGTCTCAATTAATTTTATCCACAAAAGAAAGTTGAGTCTTTTAAAAAGACTAATTTTTTGTACACTTTGGTTTACTATTTAAACGTTTCCCAAAAAATACGGTGAGTTTGAAAAAACTTATTTACTTTAAGGCATTACACAACTAATATCGTAAAATAATAAAAAATTAAATTTGCGACCTATTATTTAATAATGTTTAGCCAGTGCCGAACAGTTATCGCTTTTCGTACGACCAGAACGTACTCATAAATGCGACTTAATATCTGTCTGTAGATATGGCTTGTACAGGTCCCTTGGCAGTCTCCATAAGACATTTCTTATATTCTTTGGGAGTCATTAAGACACTGACCCTTGGCTGAACAAATTAAGTCAGACCGTACGTATGTTTTGCTTCATTAATATGCGGCGTATTTTATCGTTAATGATGTAAGGCAAGAATGCCATTATAGTAAAAATGTTGTAAAGCCATTAGGCTAAATAACAACTATCTTCTACATATCGTGCCCAACAGCCAGATTAACGGTAAAAAGAGATAAAAGTTTTGGTATATCTGGTCAAAGGGGAGAACACATAACAAGACAGGAAAAATTTATTTATTTAGATAAGACAAGCATTGATTAGACAACTGTTAATTAAGGAGAGAATGCAGTTCTTTTTTGAAAAGAAAACATTTTCATTTTATTTTTTATTATATAACATGTAAATAATCTCATCAAAAATATATGTAGTTTAAGAGTTTAATTTTAATAATTTTTATTTAGTTTAAAAAAACAATCTTTACTACAAATTTTATGGCTATCCATTAATTTGTTTTTATTACACTCAAACATGAATTCTTTAAATCATAATTTTTTTGTTTCAGAATCTAGTATCATATTTATTATTATTCAAATAAAATATTGCGCGAAATACTGTAGCTACACTGATTTATGCCAAATATAATCCAATGTTAACTTTAGGAGAACTTTCTTGCTTATTCATAACTTTTTTAACGCAATTTTACCATAAATATGTTTTATCTTCACACTTTACTATCCTGTATAGCTTTGTTTTAAAATTTAAATTACTACATGTACCTTATCTCTTCGCTGAATTTGCAGATTACAATTCTTTATTAATTGAAATAAATGTTAAATAGTTTTATGCTTTGTGATAAATAGAAATGTAATTTTTAAACTGTGTGTTAAGTAATAGTATGACAGGAAGACAGTCTATGGTCCATTTACTACAAAATACAACATAAACAAGTCTAGGTCTCCACAAATCGTCCCGTTTTAATTTATGAATTATGAATAATTTACCCCTTACAAGAAAGGCACATTTTTTTTCTTAATTATTTTAGATCGACATGTAAATGTTAGAAATCACAATTTTAATCCCAACTCTCCGCTAACTGTTCTTTATACAGAGTCGTCGGGGTAAATCTGGAATTTTTTAGGTTGTATTGCGAAAAACGAAAGACCGCATTAGGCGCGTGTGCAATATCCTATTAAGTAACACAACACGTTAGCTTCACATTAATCAACATCCTACGATTTTCGACAAAATGGCCCGCTGGTTTACTCGAATCCTTTCGCGCCCAAAAAAGCGCCGACACAAATTATTGCAGAGTTTAGCTACAAAAAGACATGATATGATAAAAAAGTGTATGAAATCTAACTATCAAAAAGAGGGTAATACTGGCAAGACAACGCACAGCAAGCATTCTGATTACAAGGAAGTGATTGAAAAAGAAGATCGATCAAGATTCTGGACAAAACCTGACTGGCTTGGCAAAAAATAGGGGTGGAAATGTTGATAGTTTGTCATTACATTATACAGGGTTTTTGTTCCGAGGAATCGTTAACCGTTGACTAAGAAAAACAAGATAAACAGGAAGTTGAGGGCTCAAACATTGCTAAATAGTGTCAAGCACAGCAGCAGTAACATCTTCAGGTTCTTTATTCAAGACAGAAAGGTGAATTGCCAAAATAATTGTTGGATCTACAAAGATGCCTCTAAAGTGCCTATCCTCATGCATACAAAGTTTTCCACTTCTATTATGGTATTAGGGCTTGTCTTCAGCTAAGGGAATGTCATAATATGTATGATAAAGCCATCAAATATTGATCCGAATTTGCTGTCACTCTCAGTCAAATGATCGAATCCAACCAAATTGACCACCGAAAGATGTGGTTTTCAGATAAATGTCACTTCGGGTTAAAATATTTTGTTAACACTCACAACTGCCAGATAGGAGAGCACACAAAAAACTGGAAGTTGTAGCAGTGCGCCCTCACATCTGAAGAAGATAACTATTTCGTGTGCCAAAAGTTTCTATGGCATTGTTAAATAAAATGATCACTGGTCAAGTATACAGAGACCAAATTTTGGATAAATTTTGCGTCACATCAGTGAATCCTCGATGAAAAAAATTTATGGTTCATGCAAGACGGCGCTAGATTTTGCACAAGAAAACATGGGAGTGCTACCAAGAGTCTTTCACTCTATTCTGCTTATCTGAACCCATGTGACTACACCTTACGGGATTTAACTAAGAATATTGTATACCATCCAAGTCGGGTAAATTCGAGAACCTCAAGGTACTCAAAGAAAGATTTTCAGAGACGATCAATTCTATTTCAGAAGATAAAAGACAAAATTATAGACAATTTTCTAAAACGCTTGATGTGTGTCATAAAGAGCGAAGGGAGACTTTTGAAAATTTTATGATTTAGTCTATAGTCCAAATAAATAATTGTATTTTATTTTACATTTATCCCTGTAAAGATTTTTTTTAAATAAATATTTTTGTGTTTGTATCTTTCTGGTATATCTTGCAATCTTACACACACTTCTTCCAGCCTTGATTCAACTAGTCAAAACAAATCGCAAATAAGTGTTTTATTGTGTTAACCTAAATCTTGTCTATAATCTGAAATATGTTCTACCTTCAATGGTGATTTTAGTTTCAAGAATAAGTTCTTATCAAATTTTATACAAATTTAGTGCTCTACTCGCTCATTCATATCAGTCTAACTCCCAACTGTCTTGTTCAGTAAAGTCATTCTCATTCGGGCATGTGCATTATTGTTCACTCTCATTATCTGCCAGCTTACATCGCAAAGCACAACCTGTTTTTAGTTTTTCAACGTTGATCGATATTATCGAACAATCCTTGTATAATATATCAATTTGTGTGAGACTTACGGTCAAAGAAAGATTGAATACGAAATTATTTCAATTTAAATAAAAACTAAAACTTAAAAATTTTCAAAAGCTTTGTAAGCGTCTATTTGAATTGACATAAGGAGTTTTGAAGGATTTTGATTAGTACAACCATCCTAAATCCAATTGTTTTACATTTATCCTGTAAAGATTTTTAGATAAAATTTTTGTTTGTATCTTTCGATATCTTGCAATCTTACACACATTCCACCTGATTCAACTGTCAAAACAAGTTGTCAAATAAGATTTTATTTGTTAGCCTAATCTTGCTATAATCTGAAATATGATTCATAAATGGTGATTTTAGTTTACTAGGACGAATAATCTTAATCAACATTTTATAATTTAGGTTACATAGTAATATGGAAGTCTAACTCCCAATATTGAAAAGAGGAAGAATTAGTGATGTGATAACAAAATTCAAATATTTACGTCCAGCTTACATCGCAAAGCACAACCTGTTTTAGTTTCAACGTTGTCGAATGGGAGGATAATATCCTAGAGTATCAAAATTGTGAAGACCATTCAGGAAGCTAGAAATGAATAAAGATAAGAACCAACTACAAGGAATGGATTAAACTTAAAAGTTAAAAGCTTTAAGCGATTGAATTGACAAGAACGAAGTACAGAAGGAGCCTTTATAAGAAAAAAGTGTTACGTACATTAAAACTATTCATTAACAATCAAACTTTATCATTCCATAACGGAAATAATTAAAAAATAATATAAACTACGGAAAATGTGTGGTGTACAATGTCAAATTTTCCTTTCATATATGAATTCCAAGGGGGGGATAGATAATGAAGAGGCAACCCTTATTACAGAAGTTTAAGTACTATTTTAAGGTGCACATCTAAACTGTTTCATAAAGACAGGGCATTTAAATTGTTTAAATGCATGTTCTTGAAGTTTAAGTCACAAGGAACTCTCCCAGGAGAATCCTCATGAAGCACGCGATGGGTTTGTGCTTCGCTGCCTGTATCTGAGTCTGTCTCCGCCATATCTGTAGCCCAGTCTTCTGCCACTGATAATAAAAATTCTTTATATCTTATTTTTATGTATGGTTTAATTTTTCATAGATTCGAAAAAAATTGAAAGTGCATAAGCCACTCTTCATGAATATATACTGAAAAACGTAGATAGGTTTTTCTTTACTTCTTCATTTCTCCATGGTATATCAATCATTGTTGACTCATAAATTGTAGAGATCATTTAATAACATAGTATCTATCCAGAATTGTAAAAAAATTACCCTTCTTAGGAAATGCTCTTTGCCACGTTGCAGGGTTTGTAATTCGTTGCATTCCTGAAGGAAGGCTTCTGCAAATTGTAGCCCATACTCAAACTCGTCTTGAAAGGAGAGTTTTTATTCATTGTTATATGATGGTTATAATTTCATAGATTCGAAAAAAATTGAAAGTGCATAATTTATAAGCCACTCTTCATGAATATATACTGAAAAACGTAGATAGGTTTTTCTTTACTTCATTTCTCCATGGGATATCAATCATTGTTGACTCATAAATTGTAGAGAGCATGTTAATAACACAAGTATCTATCCAGAATTGTAAAAAAAAATTACCCTTCTTAGTAAATGCGGTTTTGCCACGTTGCACAGACTGTAATTCGTTTTTCATTCCTGAAGGAAGGCTTCATTCAAATTGTTCCACATACTCAAACTCGTCTTGAAAGGAGAGTTTCAGTCATTGTTATATGATTGTAATAGGCCTTCTACAGTGGCATCTGATGATTTTAACCACTTAAATCCAGTATTGTATATTTTTTTCTTATTTTTTAAGTAATATAGATGCGTTTCCTCACACAACATATCAAATAATCGGTCCCAAGAAAAATTCTGTTACTTATGATATATTTATTGGTTTACGGTAAGCGGCCCTAAATTTACTGTTTTATTAATTTTACCCATGTAGAAACCACCAGATTTAGTGTGCTATCGTCATCGTCACTTTCGTTTGCATTTTGTTTGCTATCACTTTAACTCGGTAAAGATGCACATTTTTGCCTATTTCCAATAATATAAAAGTTACTGCCATTATCAGCGTTGTCAGAAACATCACGTAATACGTGCCAACACTTCCGCTGAAACTTCATCTTTTGTAAGATATTTGTTTCTATAAGAACTACGTCTTTTCATCAAGAAAATCAAATGTCAAGTTTGAAGCAGCCATCTTCAGATGTACAAAATGTATTGCATCAACCATTTAGAAACTATGCTAAAACATGAATAAAAGTATGTTTCTATAATATCAAACCATATGTGGTAATGCCACGTATTGATTAAGAGCATGGAAGTGTATGCGACAAGTGAACCGCAGAATATTTTATAGATGGTATTATGTATTCCCAATCTATTGATAAGCTTTGACTTTTGTAAATAGTATAAAGGTGACGACCTTAACACTTACAATATGTATGACAAGAAAGTGACCGTCGTCATTTGGTAAGGAGGCGCCGCAGTACATTTCGTTCATATATAGTTTGCCGGCACATTGCATTATTGATGTAAGTAAATTCGTTATCTTTACAATGAGTGCAAAATTCCTGAAATAATAATAGGCAATGTTTTAGTGAATTATGCGAAAAAACCAAAACTCACATATAAAGCGGCTGCAAAATATATGCGGAAGACAGAGACATTCGTTAGGAAGTGGGTAAAGCAATATTTAAAGGTTAGGAATGTAGATGATTTTTGGAGAAAGAAACAACTTTCATCACAACAACAAAGAAAGATAAGAAGAACGCATTTGAAAATTGAACCATAAGAACATATGTTCGCTCCGAGCGTGCCACAACAAGTACGCGATAACAAATAAATTCTGATTATTTATTTATTCATTATTTACATAGTTCTATTTTGTGCGTACAGTTGAAGAATTGTTTACAGACAGCAGCGTACTAGCCACTCCATTTTAACTCCCAAAAGAATTAGCAGCCCATTTTATAGTACAAGTGCCGAAATTAATGACTACAATTGTCAACTATTTTTTCCACAAAATATACGGCAAAAATATCACCTCAACATCATAATTCTCAAATTTCAACAAAATCCTGTGCCATCTATATAAAATTTATCAAATTGCTTACCTTCAAATCAATATCTACCCAATACTTAGTCATTTCCAAACACGATTTTAACATCAACCCTATACTACCTTATCCCCAGCAAAACCCACCTCATTAGTGCCTCCACCACCACCATTAAGTAATACGTTCTCCTTGGAAGATAGTGGCAACGAATCATCAGAAATTCACGACTGCCAAACAGTTAGAACTAATAAAAAACTGAAAATAAATCTAAAATTTGCAACAAATATTACAAATACTCAACATGTGAATACCATCAAAAATTTAACGCTTTACATAATGTATCTGAAAGGAAAATAACAGCAGTAATACTACAAATAGCAACAAATCTATAATTAACCTCCTTCCCCTATTTTTGTATATGGTCTTACCAATTTTAACATTTAAATGATCGAAAGCCTAAAAAGGTGACAAAAAAGAATCAGTGCACATCTCTACAGAAACAATATAATAAACAGTCAAAACTTTAAAACATAGAAAACTTATAAAACTTCTAAATAGCAATAAAAAAATTATCACACTTATTAAATAAAACAGGGCAGAAAATCATGCCACTTGTTACAAAGGATGTACGGTTTATATCTTACGCACAAATACTAAAAGCCCCAAATTCGAGCAATTTAACGACAGATTTAGGAACCCAGTTCAACACCTTTTTAAATGAATTCAACACAACGTTTTCACAACTCATAAGCCAAAACAGCATGATTTTAAGTACGCTTTCCACAATAATAAACAAATTTAGTAATCAAAGGTAAATCAATCTGCATTACCAAATAGACTACAAAATAGTCAAACAACCATAAAGCAGAAATAATAAATTTTATCCAACATAGCAAAATTGATATACTACTGGTATCGAAAACACACTTCACTGACAGAAAAATGTCCAAAATTCCACATTACTCTATATATCATACCAACCACCCTAATAAGGCAACTCACGGTGGCGTTGCGGTAATTATTCCTAACACCATATCACACCAAGAGAAAACTAAATATCAAATAGGTAGTATATAGAGTACAATGGTCCCTATTAGTGCTCAACTATGGTCTTTTAACAAAGAATGTATAACCCACCAAAACATGAAATTATAACAGTAGAATATGAAGACTTTTTCAGACAGATAGCAGACAAACTCTTTATCGGACTGAAATACAAATCATACAGACTGGGGGTCAAGACAATGCACGCCAAAAAGAATAAATTTGAAACAACTTATCACTAACTTATACTGTTTTTATTTATCTACAGTTCAACCCACCTGCTGGCCATCGGATCCAAATAAGATTCCAGACCTACTTGATTTCTTTGCCCTTAAAGGCATACCTCATAATTACGTTACTATAGAAGCATTTTATAATTTTTCCACTGATCACACTCCTATTATCACCACACTTAGAACTCATACAATATATATTTTACAATTTTACAATACATGTAATCATTATACAGCCAAACGCTGCCTACTCAATCCCTTTCTCTAACCTTTTCTGTACTGAGTCATGTCTTCGTGTAGGTTTCGTTTTTCCATCTTATGCCTTTATTCCAGGAACGTCTTGGTCATTCTCGCTTCTTTTTTCCTGAAGGTTTTCAGAGAAATATTTTTTGTGACCATCTATTTTCCGGCATTCTCATCAGATGTCCAAACCAACATAAATCGCGCCTTTCAATTCTGTATGCCTTCATGTTCTGCCTTCATATGTCGTCTAATTTCTTTATTGGTTATTTGTTAAAGCTTAGTTATTCTGGCACTACGTTTAAAGTAATCCATTTCTACTGCTTGTCATCTGCGCTTTATTTCTGCATTTATCACCCAGATCTCACTTCCGTAACAGAGATCTGATTCTACCATTGATTGGCCTATTCTTTTCTTTGTCTTTTTGGATGTTTCTATCCCACCATAGCGAGTTGAGACAGCCTGTTACTTTTCTACTATTTTGAATTACAAGTTTTATTTCTCCTTCTAGTCTTTTTCGATCTGCAATGGCCCCAAGGTATTTAAATTCTTCAACTTGTTTTACAAGTGTATAGTCATTTAGGAGGACTTGAAATTGTATCTCACTATTAATTACCCTATACTCTGTTTTCTGTAAGCTTACTTTCAGTCCTCAGTTTTGGTATACAGTGTAGTCTCTTCAGCATAAATTCCAGATCGATGAATCTTGCGCCAGAAGTAATTGATCGTCCGCAAAATAATGAGATAGTTTTCATTTACCGGTATACCCATTCCTGTATATTTTTTTCCATTCCCTCTATACTAGTTCTACGTAAAGATTAAATAATATTGGTGGTAGACTTACAACCTTGGCGGAGTCCTTTGATTATTGACATCGGTGTTTTTTTCTCTTTTTACATAGAATGTGTTGTTATAAAGTTCTTTTATGATAGCTATCAAATGGGTATTCATGTTTAGTTCAGTCAGGACTTCACAAAGTTTATTTTGTGGTATAGTATCGTATGCTTTTTCAAGGTCAATGAAGGCGAGATGTATTTCCTCTCCCGTTGAAATCTTTGTTTCTAATATTTGTTGTAGTATAAAGAAATTGATACACGAGCGACTCTGATTTTCACTTATACTATGGCCAACATTTGCTCCCGAGTTAATGTCACCAAAAACTAACTGGTATATACTTAGAAACCTACATACATAAAAAACTAAGCTAAATATTCGACTAAAACAACCATACAATATTGATAATGCGGTACATCTTACTCAAACTATACGAACAGAAGCACAAACAAAAATAATTTAGGTTTCTCTAAATGCGATTCTAAGTCGCCTGTATAAAAAACGTTTCTGTCAACTTTCAAGAAACCTTTATTATCAGAAGAGCATGTAGAAAAAGAGCTGGTGTCGGCTGGGAAAAACTGAATCGAGATTTGGACAATGTCATCTTAACAGATGAGTCTCTTCTATCAAAAGTATGGCCAATAAAAATAAATAGGATTTTTCGGCGCACAGCAAAACAACCTGTAAAAATGGATATTTTAGGGATGCTTTATAAACTAGGTTTTGTTTGCTCTCTTTCTATTTATAAGTAATTTAAACGCCACACTATATATCAGAAATACTTGCTGAAATCTGCTGAAAACCTTTTTGCTTTGACAGAATAAATTTTATGCTGCAATAAGACAATGTCTTTAAACATCGCAACAAGTGAGCATTGCAGTGAACACAACAAAATAACGTCACTACGCTAGAACGTTTCTACATGTTAATTTCGTTGAAAATGTGTGGTCGTACATGAAAATAAAGCTCAAAGATAAGCCACTGCACATAATGAAGCAGCTATCATTTCAAATTAAGAAGATATGGTGATGGCTGTCAAATGATTATTCAGAAAACCTTGTCGAAAGCATGAAAAAAGGTGTGAATGAGTAATGGGGGTGATTGAACCAGATATTAGATAACTGCGCAATAGCTTGTAGTGTATAGTTTAATAAAAAAATTATCTAAATTTTTATTTTTTTTAATTATAGAGTGTTATTAGACAAACTGTAAATTTAGAGCGAAATGAACTAAAGAAGATGAAGTTTTGTAAAACTTGGTCGTTTACATCCCTTAAATCCGTTTTAGCTTCTTTTAAAATAAAGCTTTTATTTCTAATTTCATTTTATTTTAATAATTTTTATTTTTGTCATACAAAAATAAATCTGTAGGAATTTTAAAACCCTTTTTATTATTTTAATAAAATATGATAGTAAATTATTCTAAAAATAAGTGTATATATTTTTCGTTTCATTTAAAATTGTAACAAAAACGACTGATGTATTAAAGCTAATGCAAACTTGTAGACATCAAAGCGTAATGTTAAAATTCTAGGGAAATTAATTAATAATTAAATAAAAATACCAAACAATATTTGGAGTCCTTGGAGCAGATTTATGCAACAATGAAGGTACCAAAAATCGAATGACATACTTAGAATATTGTAGTGATTGCTGCAAATACGCTCAACGCAAGCAATAAGTCACACATCCCACTCCGGAACCGGACTATGCATAATTCATGGAGCCTGCGACAGGCCCAATTTCAATTTTCAGGCTGCACTGCGCGGTCGTCCCGTTTTTCAGTTACGAACGGCCTCCTAATCAAGCCCGTGAAAAGACACCAATCCCTCTCGAGTATTTAATATTCCTGCCAAATGCCACGCGCGCAACCCCTCCGGAAAATTGTGGCAATCGTTCCACGGAACAAAGGCGGTTTGCTGCCCAAGCACCTGGTGTATCGTTTTACACTGCTGATACAGTGGGTTAAGTACGCGTCACGCAAGGAGTTTCAAAGGCCGAACGGAACCCCTGCGAAATTCATTATGAGAACTTTTTATGGACTGCGAAAGTAAAACAAATACAATATTCGCGTATTGCTCGCGAATGCTGCCAAAAGCAGGCTGCAAAACGTTGCGGTTATCAAAAGTTCCTTATTAAAAGCCCACTTGGAGAGAGGCACTGTCTCGAATAAATTAGACTACGTCTAGAACACCCGCTGAAGCAAGGGACGTGGGTGTGTTTGTGTTGAAATATTCATTGCAAACGAAAATTATAGGCAGATTTCCATGATTCTGTTGCTTATGCAAAACAGTTGTTTTGCAAAATAAAACCTAGTGTATTAATATTCAAGTCTGGATGGAATGTTAATGTGGTCATACAGTGTATTTCTTGAATTTTTATTAGGATGACTGAAAAGTAATACCAAATTGTCACGTTGGGCTGCTGAAAATCGCTTATATAATAAACTAAACAGATATACCAATTTTAACAGAATGGAACACTAATCTACAATTTCTATTGAATCATAATAAGTAATTAGTAATTAATTTTAAAAGTATTTTCTTCTATTTATGAATCTAACATTTTAACTTAATAAAATAAATATTAATTACTTTGCACTAATTTTTTTAACGTAGATCTCTTTCAAGTACTCACAGTGTTACGTAGGCTGCTCTAACCTACGCATTCATTTTAGAGTTGTTTGTTTTGCATAATTCTGCTAGGGCATATGTTAATTAAGTTTTTATTAGTATTTTTTGTCGTATTTCTAAGTTGTTTATTTACAAACAAAATTATAATGTTTTGCTGAATCAAACAAGTGTTTTTGTATGCATTGCTTTATAATATAACGAGAAAACACTAACATTTTCACTTAGATAAAACAATTCAAGTATCTAATTTTTTTTAATTTGTATAGCTAATTCACAATCTATTCTATAATACAGTAATGAGTGTTTAATAAACGTGTTATGCATGCTGCCATGTGGGGATCTTCATCCATCGACGATACCCCTGGAATTGTGTTGGCGGAGTTGGAGTTCACTTCAGCTCAAGTCAATAGCAGTTCAATCAACTGCTCTACGAGATTATTTTTATGTATTCTATTAAAATAGATGATGGCTAATCTATGTTTTCTTCTTTCACAAATGGGATATTAAAGTCATCATGTGCAATCTGATTACTGACGTACCAGAGTGAATTAGCTAAAGCTCTAAATTTTTGGATTGGGCTGGACACCATGAGTTCAGATAGGCTTAAGGATTATTTTATACGACAGTACTTTATTTTCCAGTGTGAGTTTTAATGTTGGTCCAAGTTAATTTATTTAAACTTGAGTTTGATCTACTTTCTTTTCTTTTTGAGATGATGCTAAATTAGCCGTTAAGCGAGGTGGAGTCCAGGATACTTGGCTATTTTATTATCTGGGATAGATTTGCATTTAACGGTTGCCGAAGGTTCTCGTTACTTGACCTGACTTACTCTCATTTATAGCAATTAGCGGTACATCAGTCTATGCGCAAAGCAACAACAGCATCAATATGGAATAGACAATTGGAGAGGCAGGCGTGTAAATAGCCGTACCCTCGTGGTGCGGTGTGAGAAACTAAGTACGGCCCGTTTTGAAAAGTAAAACGTTGAGGCCCAAATCGTCCCTTAAACGGCCGGCGCGAAAGCGGATGGGGGCGGCTACCGATATCAACCGATGAGTAATTGCCAATCGCTCACCTGTAATTGGCTTCGGCGACGTTGGTTTCACGGTGGCCACCTTGTTGCGATATCTTCGTGCCTGGAACACGACCTCACTGGCCGAGATGCGATGCGAAAGTCTTGCGGGGTGGTTAAATGTGGGTTGGTTAAGCACGACCGAATTGGCCGCGTTTCGGATCGAGTATGTCTTGCGGGGTAGTTATCTGCGGGTTCGTTAAGCACGACCGAATTGGCCGCGTTGCTGAACGAGTCTGTCGCTGGGCTTGGCGCCTGGCTTAGCGGTAGATCATTTGCGGGAAATCTTAATTCGACAGCACTTTTCGTCTCAAAGGGTGCCGCCGACGGCGTATGCAGACTCGCCGGCTGAGCAAAAGCCCATATGCCGTTTTGTATGCGATAGCAAAACGTGGCGGCAGATATCAAAGCCACCAGCATGCCGTCACGATACGCAAACGGTTCAAGGGCGAAAAGGCCGCCACACCAACAATATTACAGCAACATCGGCGAATGTAACAGTTGATTGATTCACAGTTTCAGAGATATCAGAGGTATAGAGGAAAGGTCCTAGAAATATTTTATTACCTGGAGAGTTAAAATGTGTCCGTTGTGTTTTATAGTAAGAAAAATAAGTTAAGTAAGGCTTTATCAGCAAATAAATGGTATTTACAAGTATGTTCCTCAGTTTGTATAACAGGCCGATGTGCCAGACTTTATCGAAGACATGTTTCACATCTAGAAACGCAGTATAGAAATTTTTTCTTCAAGACTGTACTATTTGGTTAACAATACAGTGAACTTGTTGAATCATGGAATATCTTTCACGAAAACCAAATTGATAGTTAGGTATCAATGTATTGGTATATATCTGCTTCCAGTCTTCTCAGTGGGAGTTTTCCAGAAAGTTTTCCGAATAGTAACAATAGGCTAATAAGGGCTTGGTAGATGGGGTGGCTTATTTGGTACCATGACAACTTGTGCATGTTTCCACTGTAGAGGAAAGTACAATAGGCTTAAGATTCTATTATATATAGTAGTTAATAAAACAATGGCTTTTCTAAATAATTTCTTCAGTATCTGGTCTGTGATCAGGTCAAAACCTGGTGCTTTATGCATTTTTAGCGCTTTTATACCAGATCTCACTTCGGTAGGAGTAAAAGTTTTAATTGACGGCGACATCTAACATGGAATATTTAAGAAGTTTTCTATTTCATCGGTATTTACAGTAGGTGTTGCAACAAAGGGTTTAAATATTTTCGTCAAGTACTCAAAAAAATGTTCATTGTTAGAGCGTGCCCAAATGCCATCTGCTTTGGATAGATGATATGCTAACTTGGGGCCGTTTAAATTTTTTAGTAGCTCTCCAAATGGTGTGATCTCCTTTATTTAGTTTAATACTGTATCTTTGAAAGGTCTCGTTCTGGTGCTCACAGTACCCTTTTGAGTTTTTTTGTCAATATGTTCAATGTACATTTGTCTGTAGGGTTGCGTGAATTAATCCATCTACCTCTCGCCTGTTTTTTCTCAGTAATTAATTAACAGATTATAAATGGCACATTTTTATTTATGTCGTGTGTTTTACTGTAGCTTGAGGTTGAAAAGCAAACAGCGTTTTGGATGAACTGTGTGATGTGCTCTACCGTATCGCCTAATTTGTGTGCTTTTTTGATGTAGAGCTTGAGACTAATGTTTTCCTCCACATAACTTTGACCTTCTCTCAGTTAGTTAAATTAGTAGTTAATCTAGAATTTAAGGGCTGGTGTATTACTTCAGTACTAAGTGTGAGTATGACTGGTGTATGGTCCGTTGACAAGTCATAGTTTTCTTCAACAAGAAAGTATTGTGGAGAGAACCCGCAACTACAAAAAAGTCAAGTAAATCTGGAGTCTTGGCGAGATAACTAGGCCTGTAGGTAGGTTTATGTGTACAGAGATGTATATATGCGTTGGTTTTCTGTTGTTGCACGTATAGGTTACGTCCTTTAATAAGTGTTATTCAAGATCCACAGTAAGTGTTCTCCGCATTCCAGTTACCTCCAGCAATAAACTTTGATCTATTGTTTGGAAAAAGTCTTTATATTGTTTTCTTGTTATATCATGTCATAGAGGACAGTGACAGCAAATAACAAAGGCAGAATTGTAATTCTTACACTAGCAGCTTAAATCAATACCATTTGATACTTTAGTAATTCAAAATGTAAAATTTCTGGTAAGAATTGCAGAATCCTCGTAAGCGGTCCCATCGAAACGATTGTAATAGGTGTATAAATAAGTTCTCAGCTTTTTCTGCAAAATTAAAGTTTTATTTAAAAACAAACAAAAAAAGCTTAATTATCAAAGTATTCTCCGTTGGCATCGATGACCTTTTGCCAACTTTCGGGTAACTTGCGAATTCCCTATTGATAGAAGCTCACCGGCTTCGAGACGATAGTTATCGATGCATTTTCGGACTTCTTCTGTTTTGAAGTGCGTATCATCCAAGTGACGCTGTAACGACCGGAATAAATGATAATCGGAAGGGGCCATGTCTGAGCTATACGCCGCATGTGGGAGAAGTTCCCAGCCTAACGCATCTGCAGCTCATCCGTGTCAAATTTTTGAGGGCAAAATCTTTGGTACCACTTTTTGCACGTTGCATGACTTACAGCATTCTCACCATATGCAACACAAATCATTTCGGTGGCTTCAGCAGCGGTTTTCTTAAGATGAAACGCGAGGTGGATAGAAAATCGAATATGCTCTTTTGTGATTGCCATCGTGAACACAGCTGATTATAAAGGTTATGTGCATCAAACGCCAAATCGCATGATGTTTCGAAAGACCAAATGTCATTGTTTTAAAGCCGCAAGAGGAAGGACTAATACGTTACATGTAAACGGTGATTTGCGTCCTGTGAAATCTAAAGCTGAGAACTTATTTATATACCTATTATATTGTATAGTTGGGAAATGGAGTTTTGTTCTGTCGGTAAAGCGTGTTTCGAAAATAAGCATGATATCATTTGTGATAAGCTCTAGAAATGTTATTAATTCAATTTTATGATGAGTGAGACTATTTGCATTCCATGTTGAAATTTGTGTGTATTTAGTTATTAATAGTATTTATTAACAATGGTATTTAGTAGATTTAATATATACTGTTTTGTTGCATCATTTGCACGATCATAGTTTTAAATTCAAATAGTAATATGCTTAGTTGTTGTAATAAAGTTAAATTAGTGTTATTTGTATTATTTATTCCGTCTCCTCTGCTACTGTACTCGCGTACGTTTTTTGGTTGGTTTGGGAATTTAGTAATTTATATCTGTTATTCCTCAATATATTTAAAAGGATCAACCATGGTTTTGCAGACGTGGGTTGTTTGTGTTACAATGCAGCAAATTGGAAGAATTATTGTGTTCATTAAATCTTAATAGACCTTACAGCCTTTATAGCTAGCCGGGTGGGCGTCTTCACATAGCGCACATTTTGCTGGGGTTTGTCTCGTTTTTGTACATGCAGCAGTATTCCACATTTCAGACAAGCGAACGGCCATTGCAGTGTCTCGGAGTGTCCATAATTCTGACATCTGGTTCACTGGATTACACCATGTTTTTTCCTAGGGGTTTTATGCCTACTTTGGTTCCACATATGAATTTTAGTTCATAGACTTTATGATTATTTATTTTGGGTTCTAGGTCCACAAAAATAGAGATAACGGTTCTTTACTTATTATGTGTCTTATATTTAATATGTTACGGAATTTATGTCCTGCTGCAATTAATTTTAATTTAAAGAAGTTTTATAAAACACAAAATTGGGCAAATAGAATTTATTAGAACCATATTTGTCTCTCCATTTACGTGTGTGAATTAAATAAGTGAGAAGCGGAGTGACTTCTGAACATTGTAGGTAAAGACATGAAAACGATCCCCTCCTCTCGTAGCGTACCTTGCACTACCGCTTCTTTAGTCAGTATCTTGATACGTATAAAAATTGCCTATAAGCTAATTTGCTAAGTTGTATATTGTAAAAGTAATGTATTAACGACGTGTCGAGAAATTCGTCCAGTGCTGTCCTCAAAGTCCCTAGAGATCTAACCGCTACAGTCTTTTTAGTCTTCTGATGTTTGCAGACTCTAGTAGAGCTTCAATAAGTGGATTGAGTCATTTAATTTAGCTTGGTGTTTGTTAGCTCTTTACTGGATTACTTCGCTTACATATGGTATTTTAATATTTCTGTAAAATGTATGGTTTGAAACATACCATGGAGCGTTTACTATGGCTCTTAGAATTTCAGATACACCTTTGTACTATAGATATGTTTGGCTTGCTGGTGCATCCCCACAGTTCAATGCCATAAGTCTATGTTGGTTTTATTGCTGGTTTTATGTAAGTTGTTGTCTAACGATAAATAAACTTTTCTGGCAATCAGCCAGCTATTTCTTTAAATTTCAAATCTATCTGTTTCATTTTCTTTTTTAAGTGATGCTTTCAGTTTAATTTTGAATCTAAGTGAAGGTCTAAATATATGCTGTGGCAAATCTATGTAGTTGAAGTAGATTATGATTCATTCGTCTTAATTTTTCACGTTTTTTCCAACTTTTTTTGACTTAAATGCTTTGAAAGGTTGGATAAGGCTATATTAGGGATCTAAATTGTATATAGCTGTATTGTCTGCAAAAGTTATTACTTTTTTGTATCTAGTACTTGATGTGCCTCCTGCTTAAAATAGAAGTAGATCAAGAATGCTTCCTTAAGATATTCCCAGAGTGGATGAAATATTGGCTTGATATTTGTGTCGATCCTTGTTTATAATTTACGTATGTAATATTTAAACAAATTAAAGTATCTTGCAAGAAGTATTCTTCTAATTTTGTACTACTGTGTACAAATATAACCCAGAATTTTTAATTTAAACTGCGCGGGCATTTCGTTGGACACAACCTTTTTAGTTTTAAGTTGGTAGGACTGCTACTGACATCTGTGTCAAATTTTAGGTTAATATCTTAATTAGTTGAAGACTGACGCTCGTTTTCGTAAACAACCAAAATTAACTTTTTCGATTTTTACCATGTCAGAAAATATTCAACAAAGAAGTTCGATTAAATTTTGTGTTAGAAGATATTTCTGCTGCGGAAACGCTCAAGATGTTACAAAAAACCTTCGGTGAACAGGCTATGTCTAAAACACAAGTATACGAATGGCATAAAATGTTCAAAGAGTGTCGTGAAAGCGTTGAAGACGAACCACATCAAAGACGTCCAAGAACATCAACTGACGAAGAGCACGTCGCGAAAATTAAGGAATTGGTGCTCCAAAATCGTCGATTGACAACTAGAGAGCTTGCTGACATCGTTGGCATTTCAAATGGGTCAGTCACCATTTTGAAGGAAGTTTTGTGCCTCAAAAAAGTCAAATCTCGTTTGGTTCCAAAAACCCTCAATTTATTCGTGACCATTTCGCTAAAAATTCCACCCATATCGTTCCGCAACAGCCGTATTCGCCTGATTTAGCTCCATGTGACTTCTGGCTATTCAGCAAAATGAAAAGACCGCTCCGGGGACACCGTTTTGATACGAAGAAGGTGCTGAAGGCCATACCAAAACAAGACTTTTCAAAGTGTTTTGATGAGTGGAAAATTCGCTGGCATAAGTGCATTACAGCCGAGGGGGGTTACTTCGAAGGCGATGAAATAGATTTTTACGAATAAATAAGGATTTCAAAAATTATAACAAAATTCCGGGTTATATTTGTACACAGTAGTATAATACACCGTGGTATCATATCGAAAGCTTGGCTTACATCATAAAAAAGTTCGGCACTTAGTTTTGTAGCTCTCTGGGCTCGAAAATACATTTATTGTGCAACGCGAGGTCAGGAAGAACATTTCCGTTTGATAATAAATTTAAATATTTTCTGTAAGTAAAAGAAGTTTATACAGAGAAGAGAAATTAATTTTTAAAGCAACAATGCTATCAGCCGGTAGCGGTTACAATGGGCAACAACATATGTGTTCTCTACGACAATCACTAATTAACTCACCAATGAAAACTTCCCAAGTCGGGTATTATGTAACAAAATCATTATGTCTCATTTCAAGTAATTTACCATCAATCTTTCAATCTACAATACCCAACTGTTTAATACTACCAAATTCTACCGCCTCAGCATCAACCAATGTTACAAACATTTCTATTTTTCCAATTACAATTACCACAATATTTGTACCAAACAAAAAAACAAGGAGAGTCAGGCCAGACTGCAGATATAGACGAGAATAACAGCGACGAAAGCCTTGAAGGCTAAAATTCCGATAGTTGACAAATAGTCAAAAAACTTAAATGTAAAAAATAAAATAATAAAACCCACCGCCATCAAGAACTAAGCAACGACCAAACTTACAAACAAAAAGATATTCAATATTAGCAGACAATGAAATAATAAATAACGAGCAAGGGTGAACTTCAATAGTAAACCTAACTGCAGTAGCAAACATTAAATATTACCCAACAAAGTGTCTAGCTTCATTGACCTTAAACCGGCTGAAAACAATTGAAAAATGTATAAAATTTGATCTTTCAAAGACATGGTCAGTTTTAAACCCCTCCCTTCTCCCCAAAAATGCAGAAATAGTGCATTGCATAATATTCCAGAACTACTGACATACACGAACATATTATAATAAGCCAATATGCTTGTGTGAAATGTGGAGGATTCCACAACACCATAACTTGTAAAACTAAAGATGCTAAGGCCACATGTGCATTATCTAAAGGATCGCACCTAGCCAACTGCAAGAGGTGCTCAGTATACCAAGAACTGCATAAAAATAGCAACTGAATCGCCAACTAGCAGTTAAAAATTCTGCTCAGATAACATAAAATTTCCCATTCTTAAATCACCAACAACATAGTCAACAGACTACCTAGACAAAATATTCTAACGAAATTTCAATAAGACTGGCCAGAAAATAGAAAAAAATTACAATCACTAATACTAATGTCTCCTCCTATACGTAATATTACTGTACCCCAAAAAATAGAGAATGAGATAAAATTTTTGAAAAATAGAAAAGCACTAAGTCATAACTTAATAATAGCAACTATACTTAAATAATTTTCTGATCGACCGTTACGACGTCTACTTAGTAAGATTTTTAAGGTTTAGACACTGGCAGTTGCAACTCAAATTCGCATATATAATTCTTATCCCGAAACCTAGAAAGCCATCCAATGAAATTGAATCTTATCCTCCTATTAGCCTAGTTCCTATAGTATCCAAGTTGTTTAAAAAATTAGTCCTGATGCATATTAATAAAAACTTTATACAATAAACATGGTTGCCCAATTATCAATTTGAATTTAGACAACATTCAACTGTACACCAATACCAGGTGTGACACCAAAGGATTATAATATAAAATAACGAAAACATTTTCTTCTGTCGATTACCTTCTTTTATAGTGGTAATTTTACAAACAGAACCTTACAAACAAAGATTGACCAAGATGTCTCCCAAATTTAAAAAAATAAGAGCAGTCGTACCATAGGTTACATCTTCTATTTACCTCCGACCTGTCTATAACGGAACCTACGGAACGAAGACCCGATAGCATCATAAGGACCGTTATGAATTCATTTAAGCCAAATTGATCGTGAGCCTTTAAGTCAAAAATTAAACAGTGTGGACACAAAGGCTGCGAAGAAAAGACTGACATTTTTATTACACTATTCTCATAGCTTCAATCACTTGTTGTTAATTTAAACCACGATTTACAAAATAAGTTTTAAAGTATTCAAATTTATTTCTGAAAAAAGTATTTGCCCAATAAAGTTGAAACTTTTGTTACATGATTCTATGGCTGTGAGAGCAGTTCTTCCTGGGTGTGTTTTGCCCACTGGAAAATCGCTGATCAATAGCGGCTCGATTGGAAAATGAGCGGCCACGGAGAGTGTTCGCATGGTCGGAAATTTACGACGGCATCACGTGTCAACATGTCTTAAGACATTGCCACCCAAGCAGCCTTGTATTCGTCGGTCAGCATTTATGCAAGATGGACTCTACAAATCCTACAGAAATGCCAAGTTTAGAGGGGATAATCACGCACACCTAATCGACGATCTTCCAATCGACGATGTTCCATAGCAACTTGCTCCACTTTCGCACCCACAAACATACATTTTTAAACATCCATAATGCTTTTACTGCATGTCTCACTCAACTAGCGATGCCTTTCGATGGGTGTTTCACCACCCAAAAAGAGAAAACGGATGATTATACAGTTGTTCTTGAACACTAAACGTCGCTATTTTACAATACAACACTTACTAAAATGGCGGTAATTTAACGTGTGTACATTGTATGGCATTGACATCTCTATCAAAAATTCAGAAATATTTCCCGTGTCTTTTAAAATTAACCGCGTTTTTCTACTTGTTCGCACTGCTGGGAAAAAAATTAAAGACCTTAGAGACCTTAAGATGGGACACGGGTTTAGAAATGAGCACCAAATTTTTCCATTCATTTATACCGCTTTTGATAAACAAAATTTAATTATAACAAAATCGATGACTCAACAAAATAATTATATTACATGGCCCGCCTCAAGCACAGAATAACCAATATAGGATTATTATTGCCTTTGTTATAATTTACATGTTGTTTGTTATAATAATACCCAAATAAAAAATGAAATTGTATTTGTGTTAGAGGTATTGCTTACCATGCTTCAAGTAATTTACTTACATTTTATTATCAAAAAAAAATACAAAACTAATTATTAAAACATGTTAATTATTTAAGTAAGTTATAAACAATCAAATAATGTCATAATAACAAAAACTATTTCTTTGACGCCTATAATATAAAATCCGTAATATTTATTAACAATGTTTTAATAACTAAAATTTGTTATGTCGTTTATTAAATAGATTTTATTAGTATCAACAATTGAAGACAGGTTTACAAATTTGACTGTTTTTAATGACAGCTCACAAGTCACTTCGAGTACGTTACTTTCACAACGTCCATAGCTTATCATTGCGAGGGGATGTATTACCATAACATCACTACAATATAAATTTAAAATCAACAATTAACATTTAATTCTAAAATAAAGTTCCTAAGCCACAGAACCTTTCTCAACAAACGTAAAACAAGAAGCCTTTGATACATAATGCTAAAGAAAAAATTTGTAAGCATCTTTCTCTGTAATTTTCCTACTAAACTAATGAAACAGGATGACTTTTTAAAAATTGTGATTACACTCATTTTTAAGTTAGAATTTCATAAACGCATTATATTTTTTACTAAAAGACGTTTTTGAAGGATTACAAAAGCTACGATGCAAAGATACGAAACTTAATTCTTCTTTACAATAAACGTTTTAATAATGATAATAACTTTGAAAAATTCCGCTTAGTTATAATTGTAGTAGTTTTTGGCTCATGTGAAAATATATTTCACCACGTTGGAGGAACTCGTACAGGGTTTGTCTGAAAAATACCGAAAATAATTCAATAAAACCAAAAGTATTGCAGGTAATCGTTTATTTCTTTAAAATCCTTCAAAGTAGTTTCCTCCTGCAGCTACACACTTTAAAGGTTTTCTGAAATATGGAAACTGAAATGCTGTTTGTGGCCACCGATTGGATCACCGACCCAACACGAATTTCTTTCGGGCTGGATTTGTGTTTAGGGAACAGAAAGTCGGGCGGGGCCAAGTCCTGGCTCTACGGAAGTTGGGGCAACGTTGCCACGTTGTCATTTGGTCAAAAATTGCCCCACAAGCAGCAATGTGTGGCTGGGCGCGTTGCCGTGATAGAGGGCCCAGATGTTGTCAATCCTTTTCGGAAGCAAACGACCCTTTTTTACAAGCATTAGAGCACATCGACGTAAAATTTTGCGTTCACTGTTTGTTGGCAGGTACAAACTCTTTGTGTACCACGCTTTATGTGTCAAAGAAGACAATAAGCATTGATTTCATCTTTTTTCAGACGAGGAGAGCCAGTTGTGTGCCACTCAGAACTTTGTCTTTTGGTCTCGGGATCGTATTCAAACACCCGATTATTACCACGTTTAAAAAGTCAGAATCAGACGCGTTTCAGCAGTTCTCGGCAAAAAACACGCAAATTCTTTGGTTCTTCGGAACCAACTTTGCACAAATTTTTCTCATTTGCAAATCTTTCATACACTACGGTTTTTGGTAAATTCAACTTCTGTGGTTTCAATGGAACACTTGAACGCCGATCAAAGTTCAAAAATTATTTTACTTTCACCAAATTTTCATCACTACGACTCGTTAAAGGACGTCCTTTGCGTTTTTTATCTTCCACTGCTTCTCTTCCCTCATATAACAACTTGTGCCATTCAAAAATACTCGTTTTTGACATGGTTTTCTTCCCGTAGGCTTTCCATATCAGGTGTAAAGTCTCGATGCTTTAATTTTTAAGTTTGGCACAAAACTTCGCCGCATAACGTTGCTCTAACGTAGGCTGCATGTCGAATCCGTGACGCCTCACCAAGACACGGTTTGCGGGAAGTGCGATCCTCGCTCTCTTGAGACTGAGAGTCCACTAAGCCGGGTCACATTCTTTACTTAAGACACCCCCAGCATCCATACCGCCGAAAACCACATCTTTCTAGCTCTTCTGGTTGACTAAAAAAATGATTCTCCGTTACTTTCCGAACAAACCGTGTATTTTGAATATTCCGAATCTATTTCTTCTAAATGGTATGTTGAAATTTTCACCACATTTCTATAACTGCTAGTGGTAGCTCCCGGCTTTAACCAGTGTACTAGTACATTAAAGCCTATCTCGATATTCTTACCTGCTACCTTTTTAAAATGAAGACGGAGCAAGTACATGAAGATTAACAACTCCTGCAATTTTAAAATAAATACGAAGTACAAACTTAGATTTAAAATTTCTTTTTGGACTTGCGTTCTAAAGGATTAAAAATGACAGTTGTATAACAAACTACAAAAGTACAAAAAATAGTACAAAAAACTCTCCAAAAAACGTGTCTTCTATATTATAACTGTTTATTAAGGGGGGGGGAGCCTCCTGTAAAAAAAATTTATTTGCAATTATTTTTATTGCTTTAAAAATTCATTTTTTACCTGAAGAATATATTTCCAAAGTTTTAAACCCAACAGAAAGTCCTCAAGGTCCCTAGAAAGTCACCGAAGTGATGCGTTCTTTACGGTCTCTTAGTCCAGTCAAATTAGATTTTTACGTGCAAAAATTAAGTGCAGCTCGAAAAAATGCCTAAAAATCGGAAAAATTATGTAGAATTGAAGGGAATACTTTGCTAAAACTTTCAATATCCGCTTCACTTTCAAAATGGCCAAAGTTGGCCAAATCAATTTTTTCCGTTTAAAGCAGAAACTAAGTGTTGTAAAAAAAGTTTCAGGGAAAAGTTGTAGGAATTTTTAATACGAATCGAATAAGCTCAACCCGGTTTCGATCGATAAACGAATTAATTAGTAATTGTAAAAAAAACCGCTTAAAATCGCGATATTTTCAAACATCTGTATCTGTTTGGAAAATAATTATTTTTCAACGAAACTTGTAGCAAGTAGAATAAAACTTCAAAACTTTTTGATTTCAATTTGTACCGAAATGGCGATACTGCCATGCTATAGCTGGCATTTTTCTGCAAATTTAATATAAAAAATCTTGTCCTACGACCTTCAAGATAATTTTTTTTTAATCCTGCGGAGGCCCCAGTTTTCAACATTAACAGCTAAAACTTACAGAATTTGTAAATAGTTGAATACCTATATTTTACCTAAAAAACACCGAAACTCGATTGGAACTTTTCCGATTTTTTAGGTATTTTTTTGAGCTGCACTTAACTTTTGCAAAAAATCTTAGGTGATTTGAGTTTTTACCATTTATGTTAATTCATATTTTGCCCAATTGAAATCGAAAGAGTTTTGGTAATAGTCCAAAGAGCTTGCAAAATGACATCAGTGCGATGATTATCATATAATCGCACACTGTTATATTTACAGCTAGCCCGCTACGTTTTCATTTCCTTTAGCGGTGTTGCTGAATACATCGGCTTCAGTGGTAATACTCTCATAAAGGGCAACAAATCCATCAGCAGAATCTCTCCTAATCCCAAAAGACAACCACTATTTTTTGGAACAAACAATTTCGTTGGTGACTTTTTGAAATAAGAGCTTTCTATGTGCTACCGTTTCATAGCTTGGCGTTTTTTTTCAGAATTTGTGCAAAACTATCTGAGAAAAAGAAAATAAGAAAACCAAAACATTACGACAAAATAAATCACTAAAACAACTAAAACACTGGAATGGGATATGATAATTATATCAATCACAGGAATAAAGCTAAAAAATATCAGTCGGCATATGTAACCAAAACCTTCAAAAACAAAGCAAGCCCAGATACCCAATTATGTTTATATAGTACTCTGATAATTCCAGTCGCATTATATGAAACGAAATATAGACACAAACAAAAAAGGAAACCCAAGTACTAAAAGCATCCAAAATAAAATTTCTAAGAAGGATAAAAAACAACAAGGAAAGATAGAATACGAAACAAGGAAATACGAAATAAATTACAAATAGCACTATTAGGAGAAAACAAAAAAGGTACAAAAATGGAAATAAGATTTGCTTAGGATGGATTAAACCATAATTTTAAAGATGATAAGAAAATGCAACCCTAAAGGTTGACGATCTATTAGTAAAAAGGAACAGGTCGAAGATAATACTTTAAAAGAGATGCGATAATGACATTTTTTCTTTTACGATTATAAAGTAAATTAATAAATACGGAAATGTTGATGAAAAATATGAGTAATATCTTAAAGTTAGACTATTTGGAAAACTTTCAAGTTAAAGTTAAGAACGACTCTTGCAGTTCAGAAGAGTAAAAATATGAAAGAAGTACAATATTGACTTTATAAAGCATTAAGATTTGTCATTTTCAACTCAAACCTCTAAATTGTAGAATTTCATCTTACAAAACGGCTTCCCACAAATTATGGGAATTTTGAGTCAAACAGTGATACAAATAAAAACATAAACTACAATTAACTATTAATCATATACTGTACTAAACTATAAAAGAGACAATTTGTCAAACACACACTCATAGTATTTGATAATTGTAATGACATTTGTAGTCCTCCATCGGATGCCTCCCCAGGTAGCTTACCAGATATGGGGGGTACTGAGAAAATAAAACAGCCAGCACAGACGAAAATTGGGGAACACTGAATTACTCCCAGTATAAGCAGTCCTCTCTTACTAGCTAACAGCTAAGGGTGGAAGAACGAGAAAGAGAGGGGCACCTTTTTGCTTTTGAATTGAAAAATTCTGAAGGCGGATAAACCTATTAAAAGGTCAACGGCGTAGAGATGCAGAAGCAAACGGAAAATTACTCCTTTAAAAGCTCACATGGATTATCCCGAGTCGAATTAACATGGTTAACAAATTATACATATTATTACTGATTGTGAGGATTAAAAATCAGGATCCAAAGGGGGAGAACAATCACGAAACTACAGAGCCTCCTCGGTCGTCAACATGCTAAATCCCTGTAAAACTGTAAGGATTGGAACTTGAAACGTGAGAATTCTGTTGGAGCCCGGCAAGATAGATAATGCTGTATATGAAATAGATAAATGAAGGCCTAGCATTTGGAAATTAGAGATGCGCAATGGCCGGGATCTGGTAAATACGTGATAAGTAATGGAATGATATATTATTCGAAAAACAACGAACCCAAACGCAGGTAATTGTTTCGTACTCTTACCACGCCTGTAAAATTTTTTGTAGTAGTTTTTTTTAATGCAAATGGTGAATATCGCTTATAAAAGCATAGATCCACCTGCGGAAAAGTGTCGCAGTCGGAAAAATGGGGAAAATTAAGGAAAATTTTCGACGGCTTATTATTTGTTTCAGAGCTTACAAAAAAGCCCCACGGCGTTCCAAGATGCTAAGACAGCCGCAGAGAGGCACTCCGTTTGCGAGGGACTCAAAAAATTGCGGCCAAAATAGCAAAAAAGTACATGAACAATGAGGGTAAAACTGAGGTTACCAAACCCGCGATCCAACCGTTTGGGCAACAAAATCCGGTCTCTGACTATCTGACATCAAGGCCGCTCCAGCGTGTCAAGGTCAAGCGGCGGGAAATTCGAACGCTGCTCTCTGGGCTTAAATTTGGATGCTGCGCCGCCGCGGACTTAATCTTGACTGACGCGACGGCGCAGCATCCAAATTTAAGCCCAGAGAGCAGCGTTCGAATTTCCCGCCGCTTGACCTCCACTGACGCGGCGGCGTTAGTGCCAAGTGGACAGAGCACGATTTTTGTTGTCCAAACGGTGGGATCGTGTGTTTGGTAACCTGACTTTACCCTCATTGTTTATGCACTTTTTTGCTATTTTGGTCGCAATTTTTTGAGTCCCTCGCAAACGGACTGCCTCTCTGAGGCTGCCCTAGCATCTTGGAACACTGGGGGGCTTTTTTGTAAGCTCTGAAACAAATAATAATTTGCATTAAAAAAAACTACTACAAAAAATTTTACAGGCGTGGTAAGAGTACGAAACAATTAACTTATAATTATACAATTATTAACTCAAAAGAAAAATAAGTAACATACAGGTATATGCACCCACTGCAGACAAAAGTGAGAACAAAATTGAAATGTTTTATTAATAACTCAATAATGTCACTAAATTAACCAAAAAACAGGACATAAATATCATACTGGGTGATTTCAATGCCAATATGGGTGAAAAAGAAGTTGTAGACTGCGCAAGAAGATATAGACAGGGAAAACGAAATGATCAAGGTGATAGGCTAATTGAATTCTGTACCAACAAAGAGCTTATAATTACAAATACACTTTTTAAACTTCATTCTTGCTAGTGCCTTCAAGCAGACCAAACATGCGTGCCGAGCTATACCTGAGTTATCACAACGGCGGAGCCGCAGCCGTAGCCTTGCTTAAGGTCAGGCAAATTTATATATTTATTAATTTAATTTCGTAAACTCGTGTATATTTTTAAACGTTTTCATAATATTTAAAAGTGCGCATTATTGAGAATCCTATTACGCTGCATGCGAACGATAAACACTCGGAATCGAGAACACGTTCCCTTTCACGAGTAACGCAGGACCTGGGACCCCACAATTTAACACTCAAGCCAATAATGGATTCGGACAAAATGGTAATTACTATAATCAGCCTATTGTGCAGTCATCAAACATACCAGGACAATCGTTTGTAAATGCACAAATGCCACTAATGCACCTTTACTAGGATTCAATCAACAGCCAAGTCAAATGGCACCTTCATTCACACCAACTTATAATCAATTTCCACCTGTGCTATCAGCACAGCAGGTTAGTGCAAATTATGATAATTCTTTTAGCAGCAATATAAACTATAAAACCACAGAAGATGACTTAGGATGTGATGATAAAACAATGAACTACAATGAAACACAAAATCGAACCAAACACGCCTGGCAAATAGTAACCAAAATAAAAAGAGCAAAACGACAAAATTCTTCTGAAATTGATGCCCAAATAGAAACTGCTAATCAGTTCTCACTTCTCTCTGAAAGCAATAACAACACGTCTAATACTTCAATTCCTCCAAAAAGAGAACCGAAACCTCCACCAATCTTTCTATACGGGGTCTCAAATTACAAAGACATGATCGATAACTTAGCACAAGTAGTTGAAGAAGAAACTTACACTACCAAAACGTTTGCAAAACAATACTGTTAAAATAAACCCCAACACTCCTGAAACCTATAGAAAACTCATCCGTCACGTTCGTGAAGAAGAAATTGTGCACCATTCATATCAGTTAAAACAAGATAGAGCATACCGTGTAGTCATAAGAGGCATCCACCCTTCTATTCCCCTACCAGAAATTACACAAGAACTCGAGAAAAAAGAACACAAAGTTCGTAATATTACAAATGTTAGGCATTGGGTTACTAAAGAGCCCTTACCTCTATTCTTTGTAGATTTCCAGCCACAAATTTAATTCAGTATCTGCGTTCACTCGAGCAAGGAGTAATAATGACGGTCGTCTAAAGCGCGGTGCTTGCCACATCGCCTCGCATCAGAGATGGTGCGCGACGACCGAGCAGTAAAGTCTCAACCTCTCAGTTCGCAGATCGTGCTCCCACGCGGGGTGTTAGGTCTTACCATTATTATATATCATATTATAATATAGAAATTATCTCTTGTCTATAATGGAATCAGATTGCCAAAGTTAAAGTTGACAATCAATTTACCGAGGACATTGAAATTCAGAGAGGGGTCCGCCAGAGGTACATGCTGTCTCCGTTACCTTTTAATGTCTCTAGCGAAGCAATATTTTAAAAAGCTTTATTAGATTCCATAGAAGATATCTCTATAAACAGAGAAATTCTCAACAACTTAGATTTTGCAGACAATATGGTAACAATCACAGATAATATCAAAAACCTGCAGTATGTAATGCAACGTCTTAATGCATACTGTAATGAATACGGGCTTAAGATTAATAGAAGCAAAACAATATGGTTATTGTTAAATCAAGAATTATACACACCCGACTGAACGATGAAAACATAGACATTGAAAGAGTGAATGTATACAAATATTTAGAAAGTGGATAGCATCAAACAGATCAAACCAAAGAAATAAAAACACGTATTCGAGTGGCGCGTGCGTCGTTTGTCAGACTATGCTGCCGTGATATAAGTCTGACACTTCGTTTAAAAATGCTTCTATGCTATATGCTTTCCATTCTTCTACATGGCTTAGAGACTTGGGCATCATCGTAAACGGGCAGCTTTAAAGCTATATTAAAATCCTACAAATATTATAGTCAGAAATAGTGTCAAATATAGAGGTCATTAGAAAAGTGGGAAATGAACCAAAAATCTTGATAACCATAAAAAAATAAATTTGAATATGTAAGACGTATCATGAGAGGACAGAAATACGCATTGGTACAATTAATAATACAAGGTAAAATTCAAAGAAAGGAAGTCTTAGTAGGCCTAAAATATCCAGGTTTCTGGAGAGAGTGATTTAGATGCAGCAATGCAGAATTGTTTTGAGCAGCGATCAATAAAGTCCAGGTAGCCATAATGGTTTCAACCTTGACAGAAAAAGAACCAGAAAAAGTAGAAGAAGAACACTTTAAACTTGAATTCCAAAAACACTAAATTAAGACTGTGAAAAGGTATCTATGTCAATTTTTAAAATATTGGAGCAAAAAAGTATTGATGTACATATGACGCTTAAAAGAAATATTTTTTTAGTTCGAAAAAGTAGAAAAGAACAAACACCGTTTGGTCATTTATCATGTAGGTATTTTTATCACTAAACCTCATGCGCTTCTTACGAACTTGTCAAATCACTGCAAAATTAATATAATCATTTCATGTTAATGTACATTGTTATTTCTAGTGTAACATGGACAATAGTTAATATTATAATATTAATTACTATAAATTGTGATATTTACAAATACAGTCATAAACAACAAGAGTTCAGCTGCTACATCGAAGCGGAGTGGACATGTATATGCCGGCTACACCCGCGCTGTCTCAGCGGCAGGGCCGCAGCTTTGCTTAAAGTCAGACGTATTTGTTTGTAAATTTAATTTTAAATTGTCGTTTTACTCTCGAAGCGTAAGAAAATTGTAGAAACATAAGACCAAGTGGCCTTTCATCCGAGCTACGCTGCACCAATTTCAATCGTGCACCCACATGCAAGTAGAATAACACCAACAGATGCAATATCTTCAGGGCTACCAATACCCACAAGTACCAACAAGAATTTATTATTCAATTATGATAAGCGATATTCTGCAAACTCCCAACAACACAAAAACTGGATAGAATCTGGTCGAAACAGGAAAACGGTCAAGAAAAGGCAGTAAAGTATATATTCAAAATTGAAACACCCAAAAACTTCAAATTGCTGGTTAAATCCTGCACTGTTAGTTGAAAAGATGTATTAGATAATAAAGACTTAATAATATTACAGAAGTTTCTGCTAAATATGACCTCAAAGCTCTATCCATACAAGGTGTCCCACGAGGATGTCCGAGACTTCAATAGAACATTTTAATAAAAAAAAATTTTAATAAATATGAATCAAATTCTCAACCGTTTTCGAGGTATCGACAAAGCAAGTTAGGGGTCTTTAGGGGTGCCAATTATAAAGGGTACCAAGTATATAAAGAACTACAGCAGAAAATGATACCTCTTCTAAGAAAAAAGCAAATGGAGCTTCCAAGCTTATACCAAATGCAACCAACCCAAACAGTACAGAAAAAGTTTACACATACATAAACAAATCCACCAAATATCAAACATCTTATCACAGCCAGAACCACAACCACAACTTACTGCAATGCTTGATCAAACAAACAATTTACTAGATTTAAAAATATATTAAAAAGTTAATGGATCAAATGAGCGCAATTCTTAATTGCAAACCAATGCATTGACGTTTTATTTCTAAATTACATTCCACTGCACGCAGTTATCTATTAATCCCAAAACATCCAATTTATTCTACTGAACATTTCGATGGCGGTTGTCACGCAGGTACAGCTATCATGACCTAATACTGTCTTTCAAATATTCAAGCTACCTTAACAGTTAATGAAGAAAGGAACAGTCCTCTTACACTTACGACAGTCTATTGTCCGCCTGCATATATCAACAAACAAGAATATTCTTAGAGACTTTTTCAAATGCTAGGCAATAAAATCATCGCTGGAGGTGACTTCAATGCTAAAAACGTACAGTGGGGTTTTCGAGTAACCACCACAAAAGGCAGAGAGCTACTCAAAATGCTAAACTCAAATAGATTAAATTACTTATCTACAGGTGAGCCTAATTATTGATTTTTGGACATGAAGAAACTTCCGGATCTACTAAACTTCTCTGTAATTAAATAGAGCTGGAGTCTCTTTAAAGGATTAGTTGACAGTAATCTAGATCAAAACATAATTTAGTTGACGCAATAGAATATTTTAATCAGATGCTGTAACAAGTTGCCTAGCAAGTCATGGCTCAACGTCTAGACCATATTATTGTTAAAAGAAAAATCGCCGAAAAAAAGGTTACGCAGATAATACCAAATAAAGAGAACTCCAGATATCAAACGTAGACTCCATCACTCAGCTCAAAACCCTACTGGATAATATCAAAAACCAATCAAAAAAACCTCTCGCCAACAGCTGACATAAAACATTCAATTTCATCCAAAAAGAACACCGAGATATGATTTAATAATAGACAATGTCTTTAAACATTTACCAGATAAAAGTTCTAGAGTTTTACGTAGGCAGTCTGAAAAGTTTTGAGCCTCAACATGAAGATGACCCTACTCGTCAAAACCATTGTGCTACTATAATTGTATCTGCATTCAAATGAATATTTCCAAGGTCTTGCTTCAGCAGTTTCAGCGAAACGAATCGGACTGTTTGCGTCAATTTATATTAGGTGTATAAATAAGTTCTCAGCTTTTTTCTGCAAAATTAAAGTTTTATTTAAAAACAAACAAAAAAAGCTTAAGTATCAAAGTATTCTCCGTTGGCATCGATGACCTTTTGCCATCTTTCGGATAGCTTGCGAATTCCCTGGTGATAGAAGCTCACCGGCTTCGAGACGATAAAGTTATCGATGCATTTTCGGACTTCTTCTTCTGTTTTGAAGTGCGTATCAGCCAAGTGATGCTGTAACGACCGGAATAAATGATAATCGGAAGGGGCCATGTCTGGGCTATACGCCGCATGTGGGAGAAGTTCCCAGCCTAACGCGAAGATGTGTTCTTGCGTCGCCTTCGCAACATGTGGTCGGGCATTATCATGGAGCAGGATGACTTTGCGACTTCCTTGTCCAGTAAATGGCCTCTTTTCTTCGATTGCGTTGCTCAAATTGATGAGTTGCTGTTGGTAGCGATCCGTCGTAACTGTTTCACCTGGTTTCAAGAATTCATAGTACAGCACACCTTTCCAATCCCACCAGATATATAGCAAATTCATTTTGGCGTAGATATTGGGCTTTGGAGTCGATGTCGAAGGTTTGCCAAGGTCTACCCATGATTTTTTGCACTTGGGATTGTCGTACAAGATCCATTTTTCGTCGCCCGCAATAATTTTATGCAAAAAATCCTTTATTCGGTTCCTTGAAAGCAAATGGAGTGCGGTGTCACGCCGTCGATTTTTGTTGTCTTCGGACAGTTTATGAGGAACCCAGCTGCCTTCCTTTTGTATCTTACCCATTGCATGCAAACGTATGGAAATGGCTGACTGAGTGACGCCAAGCTGTTCTGCAAGCTCTTTTTCAGTTTGCGCATTGTTTTAATCCAGCAATGTCTGCAGCTCACTCGTGTCAAATGTTTGAGCGCGTCCAGCGCGTGGTTAATCTTCAAGACTAAACTCTCCTCCGCGAAATCTTTGCTACCATTTTTTGCACGTTGCATGACTTACAGCATTCTCACCATATGCAACACAAATCATTTCGGTGGCTTCAACAGCGTTTTTCTTAAGATGAAACGCGAAGTGAATAAAAAATCGAATATGCTCTTTTGTGATTGCCATCGTGAACACAGCTGATTATTAAGATTATGTGCATCAAACGACATATCGCATGATGTTTCGAAAGACCAAATGTCATTGCTTTAAAACCGCAAGAGGACGGACTAATACTTTACATGTAAACGGTGATTTGCGTCCTGTGAAATCTAAAGCTGAGAACTTATTTATACACGTAATAATTATCGATAAAAATTGGGTCTACCGTTACACTCCTGAGACGAATAATCAAAACAGTGAACAGGATGAACCTGCTCCAAAAAAGGCGAAAACGATTTCATCGGCCGAGAAATTGGTGGCGACTGTTTTTTTAGGATAGTCAGGAAATTCTATTCATCGACTACTTAGAAAAAAAAATAATAACGAAGACATGCTACGCATCGTTATTGGACTAGTTGAATTTGCTGAAAAACAGTCCCATTTAGAAAGGATGAAAGTGCTCTTCCATCAAGACAGCGCACTGGCTCACACTTCGGCAGTCGCCATGACCAACATTCACAAATTGCAGTTTGAATTGATTGGCCACACAGCATGTTCACCAGATTTGGCCTCTATCGAATATTTTCTGTTTCTGAAACTGAAAGTTAGTCTGAGAGGGCAGAGATTTTCATCAAACGAGGGGTCATCGCAACCGTATGCGCCTTTTTTGCATAACAAAACGCCAACTGCTATTTGGACGTGATAAAGAGGTTGGAGCATTACTGAAAAAAATGTATCAACTTGAAAGGAGACTATGTTGAAAAATAAAATTGAATTTGACAGAAAAAATACTTGTTTCTATGTTAGGCTCAAAACTTTTCAGGCTGCCCACGTATATTACTTATTTAATCAACGTTATACAGTGGACAGTTGCGCCCATAGTATTTATTTTAAAACTTAAGACAGATATCGCATTATATGGACCTGTTTATTGTCAATGTCGTCGAAAATTCTCGAAAAAAATAACACATGTAGAGCTAATTATGTCAGAAAGTAGCGTGATACCTAGTCATCAGTTTGGCTTCCGAAAACAACATTCGACTTACTGAACATGTGCACCATATTATAGAAAAAATCAACAAAGTTTTCGACGAAAGGTTATTCTTGAACGTAACCCAAACGTTCAATATGGTTTGGCACATCGGACTACTTTACGAACTTAAAATTGAACCTTCACCTCAATTATATCAAATCATTAAGTCATATCTTAACAACAGAAATTTTCAGATTAGATACGTAAATTACACTACGTCGTTACATCTAGTACACTCTGGCGTCTCCCAAGGGAAGTGTATTTGGCCCCATATTATATCCCCTATACACCTTCGACTTACCAATCACAAAGAAGGCGATGATAGCTACCTTTTCTAATAATACATCAGTTTTTGCTCTACATCCAGAGCCAGCAACAGCATCTAAGCACCTTCAGGATTACCTTAACAAACTTCAGTTATTACAAAAATGGCGCGTTAGGCTCAATCAATCCAAGTCAGTGTATGCAACCTTCACTACAAGACGCAATAATAATCAGCAGATTTCTCAAACAGATGCCGCCATTTACCTTGGCATTTAACTCAATAAATGTTTACCATATAAACATCATATATAAACAAAAATAAAACAATTAAGCTTGTAAAAAAGGTTTCAGAAGCCTAATCGACTACATCATAGTAAATAACAAGCTAGCCTCGCTAGTTACGGACGCACATGTACACAGAGACAGCGAAATAGGCTCTGACCATTACCCAGTAATAAGCAAAATAACCACCTCAAAACCATGGGTGAAATCGAATACGAAACATAAAAAGGAAACTACAGAAGAAACATCTAAAACATACCTACTGCAAAATGAGAGCATCAAACATCTATACTAAACACGTTTAACAAACTACCTATCCCAAGAAAAAACAAAAGAAAATATAGATAAAAATGGAAAATCATAAAAACAATTATATACAAAGCAGCAAAGAAAGCCCTAGAAATAAGACGAAAGCACTACAGGAGAAAAGACCCACGATATGAAATAGCAAACTACAATAATTAATAGATAACAAACGCAGAACTTAGCAACAAGACCTAACATCAAGAACAGAACAAAACAAACAGCACTACAAAGAACAAAGTGCAGAAGTCAAAACAACTATAAAAGCCCATTGTAATAACTGGGATAGTTATATAACACATATGGAAGAAGATGTATACGGACGACAAGAATCGACATATAAAATTATGAAACAGTTCAACAAAGAAGAAAAAGATACTGCAACGTTAAATATTATAAAAACTAAATAGTAGGAACAAAATTACAAGAAACTGTGATACAATTCGGAAGACGAAAAAGGCAAAGCTAATAATAGCAAAAGTATAAATTTACAAGAGACGAATTTAACCGTAAACGATATAACTACACAAGAATTAGAAAATGCAAACGGGACGTTAAAAAATAGGAAAGCCACGGAAACTGATAAAATTAATACTGAACTACTTGAATACGAAGGTATTTAATGTTTCTAAAATTAACATTACTACACTTCATTAATGTGTGCTGGAAGCAACAAATTTTCTCAAGAATGGATCACAGCTACAATAAAATCACTCTTCAAAAAAGGTAATAAAACAGATTGCAACAATTATAGGTGCATCAGTTTACTAAATTCAGGATGTAAGTCATATTCGAAAATCATAACAGCAAAACGCAAACAACAGCCGAGTGATCCTAGAAGAAGAGCAGAAATGCTTTCGCTAAGGACGATCATGTGTAGATGCTGTTCGCACCTTGAAGCAGATCATAAAAAACGTATAGAACGTAATTTAGAAACACATATACCATTTGTCAACTTCACTAAAGGATTCAACAAGGTCACAAGAACAAAACTATGGTCAATTTTAGAAAACAATGGATTTCCATCTCATCTAATAAAAGCAATAAAAAGTCTTTACTTCAACATCAAGATCACTATGGAAAACAATGACAAAGACAAAAACCTGGCATACACAAATCAATATGTAAGACAAAAATGTGGCCTATATTCTGTTTAGTATTTATATTGACAACATGGTAGAGACATAGAAACAAGCACCAAAGGGCATAAAAAAAACACAAATACATATGGCAACACAATACTGTTTGCAGACGATCAGACTATAATCGCAAATTTAGAAGACAATTTACAACAATCAATCTACAGATTAAACAACATATCAAAATATTACAACTGCCAAATATCAACAATTAAAACAGAAATAATGTCCTTTCAAGGAAAACAACGCATAAGATCTAAAATTATTATTAACAACATCAATCTAGAACAAATACAAAATTTTAGATTTCTAGGTTGCCATGTCTTATACAACTACGACCAAGACATCGAAAAAAAATTGCCACATTTTAAAGAATGTGCGTACTGTAAAAATAATACTAAGAAACAAAACAAAAAGGAGACACAGATAAAATTTTACAAAGTGATGGTGGTCCACATTACTATATGACGGCGAAACATGGCCAATAACAACAAGGGACCATATAAAAATCTAGTCCGCAGAGATGAGGTTTCTAAGAAAAGTCAAAAAATGCAGCCGATAAGACAAATTTACTAACGAATACATCAGAAACGAGAGAGCCAATACAAAACCAAATAATCAATTACCAGACAAGATAGAAGGAACATGTAGACAAGAGAAGCCCAGAAAGACTCCTAAAATTAGCAATACGGTATAACCCAAAAGAACCCGAAATATAGGAAAACCTCGGAAACGACAAAATATTGAACCGGAACAAGCCGCAAGGCTTAATCCTTGAAGTAGACGACGACAAAGCTTAGAATTCCAAAAAATATACTAATTGCCAGGCTACAAATCAGTTATCTCTAGAAAATAAAGTTTTATTTCTAAAACTGTCTCAAGACCAATCTGGTTTCATGGCATACAATTATAGGGTACAGCAAAACATTCAAACATAGAGATACTAAGAGCTTCCAATCGAAAGTACCGAGATCCACAACCGACGCACCATTGTACGTACCTAATAAGGTAATAATCCGAGCTTTTAGTATCAAAACGATCAACAAAATGATACACCAACATAATGCTCGTTATCGAGCGTCCACCCAAATAGCTACATAGAGTACTTAATTGACGGTTGACTCGGAAGTTTAAACCATCAATCCTGCCCAACGGATTATATTATAATCTTGCCTCATTAGTATTACTTTTAAGTGGTTTAAGTAACTTAACCACGCATTGTAAAGGGTTTCCCAATAAGAATGATATGATTTTAAAATTAAACGTCGTGCTTAAAATGTTATAACTGTCACTAGTTGTCATTTGTGTTTAGTATACTCCGTCAATTCATTATGGCTAAATACACGCTTCAACGTTTGGGTACTGTCCTAAAATTTTATGAAAATAGTCGTTCTTTTGTGAACACTCAACGTGCTCTTTGCAAAACCTATGGTTCACATAATCGCCCTTCTGTGATTACTATTCGTGGAATCGTTGAAAAATTTGAAATCAATTTTGGTCTTCACGTTGCAAAAATACCAAAAAGACGCCTAAATACAAGAAATGTAGAGAACATTGCTGCTGCAAAAGATTTTGCCAAATTTATCAATTTCTTATCGTGCTCAAGAATTAAGGTTTAAAAAAACTTGGCGTATTTTGCGAAAGTTTTGGGTTTACGCCCATATAAGATTGTGTTGGCCCAAGCCACTGGACCGTCGTGAACGCCATTATTTTACTGCTTGGGCTTTAAAGCAACTTGAAACGAATCATAATTTTGGGTAAAAAACTACCTTCTCAGATGAAGCTTACTTCGGTTAAATGGATATGTTGACAAACAAAAATGGTGAAAAAGTAATCCACAAGAAAATTTTGGCATCATTGAACTGTTCTTTTTTCAAAACAAGGTAGGATATGCAGTTACAGTGTTTGGTAAACGGCACCAATTGATCTTAACAGATTTTTTTGTGACCAAATTTAGATGAAATTGATTTGGTGGACATGTGGTTTCAACAAGATGGTGCCACATATCATACTGCTAATGCCACTATTGACGTATTGCAAAAAAATTGATGAAAGGATAATTTCAAGAAATGCGACTGTTAGTTGTCCTACAAACAAATGTGATTTAACTCTTATATTACTTTTGTGTGTTTTTTGAAATCTATAGTCTATGCAAAAAAAGCGCAACCCCTTGATGCATGAAGATTGAACGTCGAACGCTGCATTCGTGACATTAGACCCGAGTTATTGCACAAAGTCATCTAAAATTAGGTTCATCGAATTTGCTCGTATACACGAAGTCGATATTGGCACGTAAATGATGTGTTATTCAAATCATAATGTAATAGACTATTCTTCAAAATAATGTAAAAAGTTTGAATCTATCTAAAATAGTTTTTATTTTATTTCATTTCAAAACCATTTTTATTGAAAGCCTCTTTACAAATCTATAAAGCGAAAAGTATACCTATGTCAGTAGGAATAGTCAATAGATTATTTTTAACAAGTTATTTACATATCACATCGTTTACTTATTGTTCTTCTCAGACAGGTTGTAAATTATTAGTTAGATTTAAAAAAACGCAAAAAATAAATACAAAATTATTAAAGTCCAAAGGCAAAGACCAATAAGATCAGAAATTCAGCCGGAACATATTTAAGACAAAAATCTGTCGATATCTTGATGCGTCTATCACTGCCTACGAAAAACTCATTAATGATATCGAACATGATATGACAGTAACTTGAAAGCTCTCGACGTTACAAAAAAGCCATTTTTAAATGTAAATATTCGACGTGCCGGAAATACAGAGCGCGCCCAGAAAATACTTTTGTGGTGCCACATTTAACAGATAAAAAATTTAATCTTAAGAAAGCTAATTTTGCAAATTAAAAAGAAATTATACTTAAATTACCCTGCAAGGCGCTTCTAACGTTGTTAATTTTTTGCTTCATTGACTAGAGCAAAAGTAAATTGGCGTGGAACTAACAAAAAAGACGGCAATCAATTTGAGAGAACGTCGTTTGCTAAAAAAATGGGTACCAAACCTTGTTTTGCAGCTCCGTACGGCGGCGTATAAATTATTAATAAGAACTCGACGCTGTCACAACAATTAAATTAATTGGCATCGCACTTACAGGCAGCTGAGCAACTTTCTGGCGGCACCTGTAATCCAACACGAACACTGGAAAACACCCAGGCACTCGCAGAGGTCGAGCCACAGAGTTCGTCAGTTCTCGCGAATTTAGATTTTCGTCAGCGGAAAAACGGAAAACGCGTGCCAGCACGGAGAGCGCGGCGCATTTACGAGCCTGTGGAACTCGTGCGTCCCAACATTTGCTGGCGCCTGCGTCGGTGCACGTGAAACAATCAAATCATGTGGAATTTTGAACGCCAGTTCCGTCGCGCCGCTCTCCAGCGCTATTGATAGCGTCTTGGGGGGCCCACTTGTTACTTCCAGTTGCAATCGGGAGAAACTAGCAAAGTCAGCCCCATCGATGGAAACAATTCCACGATTCGTTTATTTTATCTTTCATGCCCTTCGAAACCCCCTTCTTAATGGAATTAATTCTGTTGACCCTCCTAAAATGTTAAAGTGTATTTTTCTATTGCATAAGAATATCCAAAATCAAATGTTATCCCGCTATTTAAAACAGAGTAACATTTCATTTAGTTAATTCTTCTACCACAACTAAAAAATTAACATTCAAAAAACACAACAATGACAGTTTAACCTTGCAAAAATCCAAATCATGTATCATCTAATCACCTATAAGCCTCTTACCAACCATATCTAAACTATCAGCCCTATCCTAAATACAATATTTAATCACCAATGTGAATTTCGCCAACATCAGTCATCGGTCCAGCAGTGACATAGCGTCATCCACACAATAAGCAAACCCTTTGAAGATAAAAAATCTGTATTTTTGAGCATCAGTATGGCATTTAATAAGATATGGCATGAAGGTTTGTTCTATAAAATTAAACTAACACTCAACCTCTTATATCGTACTTAAGCAACCGACAATTCAAAGCCAAGGTTAACCGCGAACATTCGAACATATTTATAATTAAAACTGGAGTTCCTCAGAATAGGATATTAGCCCCATCGCTTTACATACTGTATATTTCTGACTTACTCACCACAACTAATACTCTCACTGGGACCTTACAAGTAACACAGTCATCCTCACAAGCGCATTTAAACCTCTTTCAACCATGAGTTAATAAGTTGAAAACCAAAATTATCGAAACTAAAGAGTCTTTCATAAAGGGAGCTAAATTTCAAAATTCATTGAAAGAATTAGAAGAAGAAATCAGAGAAACCATATATAAAACAGACCTACTGAAACAATTTGGCATAAAATGCTATATCAAAACAGAATAAACAAGAATCTGGACCAAAACAAGAAGGGCTCCCTAGAAGAAATGTACACTCACTTAGAGAAGGTGATAAAGGAAGCTACAGAAGAAGCTTTACGCGTAGAAAAGAAAAAACCTAACAGGTAGAACAATTCTCATGAGAATTACAAGAACTAATCGAAGAAAAAAAGCATACACAAAATGGTTATCTGAAAACACACCGATATTAAGACAAGAGTATGTAAAATTAGGAAAGCAAGTAAAAATTCAAAAAAATAAATATTGGAGAAGATTATGCATAAACATAGACAACGCAATAGCATATAACAGATCAACAGCCGCGTGGTAAGTAATCAAATACATAAAAAATAATAGAAATTTCAAAAGAAATCTAAATACCATAAAGCCGCAATAATGAATAAAGTATTACTCAGATCTTTTAATAGAACATAGAAACTAATACCAACAAGATGACACAATAAAGCCTGACAGATCGATACCAGAGATTAAAGAACACAAAGGGCAAGAATCTCTAAAAAAAGCAAATAACAACAAGTCACCACGTCCAGAAAACATACGGATGGAACTCCTCAAATATGGAGGAAAAGAAGTTACAACATTTATAACTAAAATCTTCAAAAAAATAGAGGAGGGACAAGACAACCCATCAAAATGGCAAGAATCATACCTAACTTCTCTATATAAAGAAGGAGACAAAAAATTATGCAGTAACTATAGATGAAAAACAATCATCCCTTCCATAGGCCGTCTACTGTCAACAGTAATAAAAAATAAAATGGAGCAGAAAACAATAGAATTTAAAGAGCAAAGCGCATTCAGAAGAAAAAGATCATGCCTTGATAACATACATTGCGTAAGACAATTAATAGAAAGAAACAAGAAAAAATGATAGACACTCATATAACCTGTGTAGATCTAGAAAAAAGCATATGATAATGTACTTAGATGTAAAATATGACAGGCTATAAGAGAAATAGGTATAAGAGAAAAACGGATAGACCTGATAAAAAGAATATACAAAAATAACCGAACAAAAATCAAGATTGGAAATAAAGTGATAAAGGCAAGCACAACAAAGAGATTGAAAGCGATGTGTGGTCCGTCTCCGCTATTATTCAATATATATATATATATATATATATATATATATATATATATATATATATATGATTTTAAATAAATATGGACACATTACATTCACTACTTTTCGCGGATGGCCAAATCAAAGGAAACTTAAACAAGAACAGTGTAATACCGTAAAGGAAACTTTCTGCAGCGGTGCGATAAAATTAGGATAAAAACTTTTAAAAGGAATTAATATGTTGATTAATGTCTCCATAATGATCAGCGTCAAAAATGCTGTCTAATGATATGCTGCACAACATATGTGAGTATAATGAATTTTCGAAATCGTAACGGTCACTTCCGGTTGCCGTTAACCGATTTTGCTGAAAATCAATCCCATGAAAGGTACTGACCTAAGATGTGTGTATGCCAAGTTTGATGTGAATCCGTTGAAGAGAACGGAAGTTATAGTGTCTCCAGACACACAGACAGTCAGACAGGATAATAATCTCATTAACTTTCTATAAGCTCCGCTGTAGAAAGTTAATAAGAATTTGATAAAGGAGGATTAAAGATTCATTTAAAAAATAACAAAATACATGTGTGTGGAAAGAACGACAGGGAACTTAAATGTCGACGGACAGGATATTAAACGAAGAACGACTATAAGCTTAGGCGGTAGGTTTGAGAAGGATATCGCCAAAAGAATAACGATGGGAAAAACGACAACAAAGGATCTACACGGACTACTATGGAATAACAAGACACAAAGAAAATAATGTTCCATAGTATAGTAGAGAATATCACACTCTATGAGACAGAATTGTGCTCAATGACTAAATATGTTCCAGACAGAATTAGAGCAGTAGAATTGGATTACTTAAGAAGATGTCTAAATACTACCAAAATATATAGAATGAAAACAGAAGTAATTCGGGAAAAGATGGAAATAACCCAGTCGCTCACTAAGAGTTTAAAAAATCGAGCTCTACGTTGGTATGGTCACGTAATACGAATGCTTGAAAATAGATGACCAAGAAAGATTACAGAATAGTCTCCAAGAGTTAAAAGAAGAAGAAAACCAGCCTTAAATTGGGAAACATATATAAGAGAGATAATAAAAGAAAATGATATGAAAAAGAAAACTGGTTGGATAAGGACATATGGAAACAAAAACGGAAACCCATTTTAATAATAAACAAAAGAAAAAGAAGAAGAAGTATAATTAAGGAAATTGGCTTGACTGTTGAGTGTCAGTGAGCAAACCATGCTAGTGTGTTCGTTGAAAAACAAAGCGGCGAGACCAATCAGATTCTTCTATGATGAAAAAATGTTTACTGTTGACGCCAACATCAACCGAAGGAATGACCGCTGGCTTACCCACAACCCCAAGAATGGCCCGATTATTTCTAGAACGGAATTTTCGGCCAGTGTTCATGTGCTACGTGTCGTGTCCAGTGAAGAAGTAAGAAACTGTCACGTGTTTTGACGAATCTCGTGAAACCGTTGATGGAAACTGTGGTCTCAGGGAGGCGATATGTATTTCAACAGGCTGGTACACCGGCACATGTGAGCTATTAAGTGCAAAAATTTTTGTCAGGTAACGTGGACATGTTCTGTTCTAAAGAATTCTGAACCCCCAATAGTCCTGATTTGAAACCCCTCGACTACTATGTTTGGAGCGTAGTCGAAAGGGTTACTAATAAGTCCAGACACCATAACGCGGCATCCTTACGCACCGCTATCGAAGCAACATTTGCGAATAAGGACAGAGCTGCTGTACAGAGAGCGTGCCAGCACTTCAGACCATATATATATATATATATATATATATATATATATATATATATATACCACCCATATCCTGCTGGTGCCGGATGCAGTACCAAGTACCCTTATTGCCGAGTCTCCAAACACGAACCGGGAGGTTCTACCCTCCTTACAGTACGACCAATTTAAGGTCCGCACACCAAAGCATGCACCCGGACAAACGTGCAAGTCGAGGCTGGGAAGCTCAGATACTGAACCATGCTCTTTATTTCACCAGGTCAGAGTACCGGAGGTGTTACGGTTCCGCCCGCCAGACCGACATTGGGCCGGTATAGTTGACGGGCGGTGGGGGCAGGCCGAAGCCTCCCCCGCATAAGGGCATGCTCACACAAAGGTCAACAAGTCCCACCTGTTCCTAAAGCGGTGCCACCACCCCTAAGAGTCCAACACCATTGAGGGGGAACTGGGAAGCCGCCCCAGTTGGCTACCCCCCTCCCCTTAGTCCTCGTGTCAGTAAGGTTCCCCGTACCACGTTTGACGGGTACCCGTCGAAGTCACTCTCGTGATACCTCTACCCCTCTGTTACTGACTAGCGGCATCCGTTGCCCACGATTGTGGGATTGGGTAGCTCCACTAGCAGTTTTACGGGTATCTCGCGCCACGGGGTGAGACGCACTACCCACTCGTGTCGGTAAAGTTTCCTTTACCACGTTGGACGAGCGGCCGTCGAGGTCATTTGCGTGAGCCTCTACTCTACATCAGTTGATACTTGTTGCGCCCGTTACCCACACTATTGTGGGATAGGGTGGCTCGAAGCACCTTTACGAGTCTGCGTCGTAGAGTGAAACGCAGCCCCACTCGTGTCGGTAGAGTTTCCTCCACCACGTTGGACGAGCAGCCGTCGAGGTCGCTTGGGCGAACCTCTACCACATATCGCTACTGCTACCGGCGTCCTTTGCCCACAAATGTGGGATCGGATAGCCTGCATAACAGTTTTAAAGGGATAACGTCATGTGGTCTAACGTCTCCGTCCAAAAAAATGAAAGTTCTTTTTTTTTCAATGCATACCCTCTACTTTTGTTTGAATGGTATCAAAACAACTGTAAATAAAGTTTCATGTACTTAGAACCACGGCAACCCGTGCCGACTTGCATCGATACATGTCAGTACTTGCATACTAAGCGCGGGAGCTAACGTATCGATGTGCTTATTATGGCTTGTTTGTTTTATTAAGTGGCAAAGCGAAGCGGAGTCACTTACTAACTTCATGTTGTCTGTCCGCCTGTCCGTCTATCCATCTGCCCATTTGCCCGTCCGTCCGTCCGAGCAATAACTCGAGAACGGCTGAGAATTTCCAAATTCTGTTTTCACCAATGGACAGGTAACCAAAAAGGCTTGTTAGCTAGTGATTTTGAAGCTGATTGGTCAGTGGTCAGCTAGACTAGAGGGTTCTCAAAGTTGGGAGACTGCTTCCCACTTCGCTATGCGTTGCAAGCTTTGCAGGTTTATTAGTAAACGCATTGATTTCGTTCAGTCAACATGTTAGTGGAGTTACGCAGTTCTAAAAAGGGAATTTTTTTAATGGGAGACGTAAAATATCAAATTACCGGTTCAAAACTTCCCTCTAATGGACAAGTGTTGGCAGTTATGGTTTATAATATTCGTGAAGTGAATTTAAGGGTCAATGAAAGCGACCTTACTACTCGTGAGTGCATTATTTATTGGGAAAAGGCACGTATACCGACTAAAACTTTACCTAACTGTGTTAAGAAACTAGTTATCTTATATCAAGTTTGGAGAGATTTGGCAAAAAAGTGCAAACAAAACACAAGACGTGTTTGAGCAGCGTCGACAAGAGTTTGTTATAAACTTAGACAATTTGCTTGACATTGCACATGCCGATGCGCTTCAATTAATAAAGATAGATGAAGATAGGATCTTCTTGTAGAGGCAGAGAGAGCCAGGTCGACCTGGTCACTTAGCTGGAGTGAACAAAAAACACCGAAAAAGAGGAAAAGGCGCGCTTTAGAAACATTGAGGAGCAAAAGCGGCGTGCTAAACATTTTTTCATCCTTAGCTCCTTCGAGATCATCTTATGAATCACTACAAGAAAATTCGTCTTCTGATTCTGAAATAATGGATTTACAAGAAAATTTGCCCATCCCAACTGAGAGCACAGAGCCCGATATTAATAAATCTTCTGTGAAGAAAAATTTCATCACTCTAAAATTAGTGGCAGCATTAGGTGTCAGTTAAACATGAGAAATTCTGTGTTTATTATTGAAGCAAATATTGAGGCACTTGGACATAACACTGACGAATTTCCTATAAGCAAGTCCTCCATTCAAAGAATTCGTAGGAAAAAGCGAAAAGAGCGCGCAGAAGCGATAAAAGTTGACTTCCAAAACGAGGTACCGGATACTGTAACTGTCCACTGGGATGGCAAACTGTTGCCAAAAATGTCGATCCCGAGAGAATACAGAGCTATACAGAAAAGCTGTCATGTCTAAATGTTTCGAAAAGTGACAAACTGCTAGAATTTTACCGAACTGAATTGACTAAAGAAATCGATAGAGATGACTATCGAGAATTAATAGAGCTTTAAATAATATTTCTGAGCGGAGATACAGAGAAGAAATTTAAGATTCGGCCTCCAGGTGCCATGCACCAAGCTCGACGGATGGCGAGAGCAATTTATTCATTAAAAATATCATTAATTAGCTCTCAATTCAGAATTTCAAACAAGAATAAAGCAGCTGTGTTAGACGTCTGCTTGTTTATCGTGACATCCTGCGTCAAGCCTTGGCTGCAATCCACTTTAGCGGTAAAAGCACCTTACCGATGATTTGTACTTTTTGAAGACCATGGAGGCTTACGCAACAATCGACAAAGGCGTCTCAAAAGCAGCTTCACAAAGTTCTGCCAGCATTTATGGTATTTGATAGATGAAGTGTCTGTCTTGTTTCTATTTGATGATGATGTAGATCAAGAAACTAAAGTAAAAATGGTTGCTAACTCAGCCAAAGAAAATCCATCAGCCCACGGTAAACGCTATATCTCACCGAAAGAAGAATTTTGTGGCCCACTTTACGGTTAGTCTGACAAGTAAAAATATTATTTTCCTTTGTTTTCTTTTATTACTTTGATATATGATAACTATTTTCTCTTTTTAATTTCCGAAAAAAACATCGATGACTTTGTTTCAATCAAAAGCAAGACCTTGTTCAATCGACTCAAAATTGATGACAGTTTTCTCAACGAGTGTCCTACTTCATGGTCAAATAATGCTTCATTTCAACACGCTAAAAAAAAGGTGCGGACACTGAAAGCAGTTAACAGTTAAGTTAATGAAAGACTTTCATGGCTTAATTACTGGAGGAACAAAAGCAACTTTTATTACAAGAACACAGACAGATATATCCTGACTGTAAAAATCAAACTTTGAAAAGAAAATTTAATAAATAATGTCCTTTTCATAACAAATACTTAATAAATATAAGATACAGGTAAAACAGCGTTTTATTTACTGAATAAAAATTAAATTCTAAAATCTCTCTAAATAACTACCTCATACTAACTTTTATGTTCAAAGTTTGACATCAAGTCGGCACGGGTTATCGTTATGAGATCGCAATAATATTTATTATTTCAGTTATTAGGCTCAAATGGAAAGAATTGCGTATCTCAATTCGAAAAAAAAATATCCCCCTTATAGCCTGGGACACCCTATATATATCAAATACTTTACGTTACGAAATGATAAGAATCATGTCAGATTAGAATTTCACAGTGATCCCTCAGTGACACCTCTAATACAACAACATAAAAAAACAGGAGATCAAAAAAATATTGGCCTGCCTACCTCAGATGTTAAGTAACTGAACTCTTCGCTGAAAGATTTTACATTCATAAGGACTAATAACATTGAGGTTCTATATTATCATATTAGCTTATAGAATGTAAAATCCTAGTTGATGATTAATAAAGTTTAAAAAAAGTAGAAAAGAGCTTCTTATAGAGAAATTGCCTGTAAACCTGCAATAGAGCTAAACAGACAGTAAGTAGAGGAAGATAAATAAAATACTATACATAAATGTAGGAGAACTCAAGTAATAACATTATTAAGAACTTCTGATATTATTAAGCAACACTGTAGACTTCTTCCTCTCAAAAATTGTCTATATTAGTTTTCTTTCCATTAGCTTATTTATTTCATACCTCCATATTCACTAATATTAGTTTGTTCATTTTTTATGGCTTAAAAGAATTCTCAAAAACTGATTTCGATACAATTTTATTTTTGTAAAAAAACTGTATGAAAAGAAATAAGCGGGTTTCCCTAAAATACAGGCGCTTTTTTGATTTCTGCTCTATTCATTTGATAAAAGCAGAAATATTGGAATTTTCGGGAATAACCGCAGAACCTATGCGTGAGATAATCAGAAGTGGAAAGTTCAATTGGAATACTGGATATAATCAAAGCGTTAAAAACTTTAAAGAATTATTAGTAAACAGTCCAGCCAACGTATGATCTAACGTTAGAAACAAAAGTTACGACAGACGCTTTAGGAGTTGGCATCAGAGCAGTTATCATGCAAAAGCAAGGTGATGATTGTAAAACTGTCGCGTTTGCTTCGAAGACACCAGCAGCTGACGAAAGGAAATGGTCAACAGTAGAAGGTGAAGCATTTGCATGTATTTGGGTAGTTGAAAAGTGGCGAAGCTGCTTATAGGGTAGAAAGTTTACACTCGTAACGGATCAACGCTCGCTAATAACGCTCCTCACAACGAAAGGAAACACAAGAGCTCATTGTGGAAAATGGTCGACAGTTTGTCTCGCGCGAATTTAAAATATTTCTCAAGATATTAAACACTTGAAGACAGCGATGTTTCATCCGCAAGTAAATGGTGGAATCAAGCGATTTAACAGGATATTTAAAATTGCGGTACAAATTGCAAAGACAAATGATTATAAATAGACGTTTATTTCCAAAAATTCTTGATAAATTTTAGAGCAACGAAACATTCAGTCACTGGTTTATCTCCATCGGTGGAGAAGTTTGCAAACGAAACTCAACATACTCAAAGTAGAAGAGTTCTCCAAAGAAGAGAAGGAGATGCGAAGAAAAGTTTAGAAAGAACAAGAGAAGTCAAAGCGGTACTTCGATAAGAAGAGGAACATGAGGACGCCCTGTATAAATATTGAATGCGGGTGACCCGAAGTTCACGAAACTTGTAAACTTTTCTTTAATGAATGATTCTAATCGAATCTATTTAACACACGACATAACAATACGGTTTAGATAACAATGTAATATAAAGAGTGTAAAGGTACAGGTGGCTGTTATAAAAAATGCGCATGCGCAATGACGCCGTCATATGCATGACTAGACAGGTGCGTGTAGTAGTGGAGCCTAGAGCATTGTTTGTTCAAGACTCAATTTAGCTTTCGAAAAGCAAACAAGCATAGCATGTGTAATCGCAGAGAATTTGAAATGTGAGGTATGTGGATTTATCAGATTTTTACAAGGCTAAGAAGTTTATAGTCCGAACTTTTAAAGTTGAAAAAAGTTTAGTGCAAAAAATTTAAAGCTAGGCGAACGGAACTGAAGAAAAGAGGCAAATCAAGGACCTGATGCACGGATGATAAGTGCACAATTGTCGAACGTTTTATTAGAGAAAATCGTCGCATTAAAGTTCGTGAATTGTGATTAAATGACTGGCATTCATAAGAGTTATGTTCATGAAATCATATGCGACCTAAAAGTTTGCAAAGTTTCGACTCACTGGGTGCTGAAAGTGCTCCCCGATTAACAAAAAACCAAGCAAACAAGTGCTTCACTTCAAAATCTCACTCAATGTCAATAGGAAGTGGATTATTTCATTAAAAGCATTATTACCGGAGATAACACCTGTAGTTATAAGTTCACCCTAAAAACGAAACAACAGTCCATGATATGGAAACGTCTAGCTTCCCCGGATAAAAAATTTAAAACTCAAACGTCTGCCCGCAAAACTATGGTAGTAAATCGCGTACAGCCATTAACAGCGACAAATACTGCGATACTCTCCAGAAATTGCATACAGTCATTAGAAGGAAAAGGTCGGAACGATTACGCAAGTAAGTTAAACTTTTGCATGATGGCGCAAGATCCCGCACGTCAAATCAAACCAAAACGTTGGATAACAAAAAAATTGGAATGCCCTCCATATAGTCCAGATTTAGCCCATACGAATTTTTATTTATTCAGATCTTTGAAAAATTTTTTGGCGAGGAAACAGTTTGCGGATCAAGAGGAATTGCAAGACACCGTTGTGGACTACTCTAAACAACCTGACAAGCAGCAGCACCGTAAAGGGATGTTCAAACTATTGTCACGAGGGATAAATGTCTAATGTTTACGGAGATGATGTCGATAAATAAACAAATGTGTGTATTATGTTCCTCCATGGCAATGAGAGTTTACGCACATTGACGTAAACAACTGGCCTTTTGAACATTTAAACCATAGAATTGATGGGTCATCCGCCGTACAGTCCTTCTTTGGCCCCTAACGACTTCTTTTTGTTCCAACACGTGAAGAGCGAACTGCGTGGACAACGATTTTCGACGCTGAAAAGGCGTTGATGTGTTCAAAACCCATGTTTTGCAGATACCTGATTTGCTATAGAAAAAATTCTATAAAATTAGTTCCAGCATATGCAATGTATTTGCCGCCAGAGGAAATATTTTGAAAAACATTTAAAAAGTTTCCAACATTATACATTTGTTTTTGTTAGTTTTTTGTAATAAATATTGAAAAGCCCACGTACATCACAAAGTAAAAACACTCACAATAAAACGTTTTTGGAGAGGCAGGCGTGTAAATAGCCGTGCCCTCGTGGTGCGGTGTGGGGAACTAAGTACGGCCCGTTTTGAAAAGTAAAACGTTGAGGCCCAAATCGTCCCTTAAACGGCCGGCGCGAAAGCGGATGGGGGCGGCTACCGATATCAACCGATAAGTAATTGCCAAATCGCTCACCTGTAATCGGCTTCGGCTTCGGCGGCGTTGGTTTCACGGTGGCCACCTTGTTGCGATGTCTTCGTGCCTGGAACACGACCGCACTGGCCGAGATGCGATGCGGATCGAGTATGTCTTGCGGGGTAGTTATCTGCGGGTTGGTTAAATGCGACCGAACTGGCCGCGTTGCGGGTCGAATAATCTTGCGGGTTGATTAAGCACGACCGCACTGGACGTGTTGCGGTGCGAGTATTCTTGCGGGCTTCGCGCCTGGCTTAGCGGTAGGTCATTTGCAGGAAAACTTAATTCGACAGCACTTTTTGTCTCAAAAGGTCCCGCCGACGGCGTATGCAGACTCGCCGGCTGAGCAAAATCCCATATGCCGTTTTGTGTGCGATAGCAAAACGTGGCGGCAGATATCAAAGGCCCCAGCATGCCTCCACGATACACAGGCGGTTCAAGGGCGAAAAGGCCGCCACACCAGTTTTAAATGCTCTGACTTGGTATTTCAGACAGAATAATTAGTATAACAACTAGTTTTAAATAACTTTTTTATGCAAAACCAATTATATATGTAGATAACTACAACTTGACACACAAATTTTAAAAAGTTCACTTTGACACTCTCCAAATTATAAAAGGCCTAGTATACGTAAGTACCATAGTACTATACCTTATTTACCACAGGGCGTCTTATTATTGAAGCTAACATTTCTTTTTTATTTCTAACACCAATGAATATACATATATACATCCTCGGCGCAACTGTGCCATGGGCTCCCGATAGGGTTTCTAGACTGCTGTTTTACAAGATGCGGTCGTCACTCGCGACTCTACCTCAGGTATGAATTCCAGAAGGGTGTTTTTTTGCTGATCACTTGTCCCCATTTTGATTTCGGCTACGTTCCCATTGGGTAACTGCTACTGCTCTTAAATCTTTTTCTACTTCTTCGTTCCACCTTAATCTTCGTCTGCCCTTGCTGGTCCTGCCTTTTGGTTTGTTTTGCAGGGCCTTCTTTGGTCCTATTGTTGATTTCATTCTCTCGACATGCCCCAGTCATCTTACACGCATACTTTTAATGTGTTCTGATTTCACTATTTGTTAAAGAGCGTCATATTTTTCTTAATATTTTGCAGTTTTACGTGTCCAGCTGCTTCCACTCATTTTGGGTTAGACACCAAGATTCCGCCCCGTAAGTCACTACCGGTTTTATCACTGTCATGTATACTTGAATTTTATTTTTAATTGATAGCATCTTTAATGTAATTATATCCCTTAGTCCATAATAACATCTGGTACCCACTTAAATATTTGAATTTTTAACTCGTTCATATCAGTTTCCGTTTATTGTAATTTCTTTGACATTTTTGTATCTGTTTACATCTTTCATGGTTATCATGTATTTTGTTTTTCATATGTTAATATTCAACCCTTGAGTGTTCGCTGCTTCTTCTATATATTTAAGGACGCCTTTCATTTCTTCTATTGTCCTACTTACTATATGAATGTCATCTGCCTATGCCAGTACTTGTCATTGTCTATTATAAATTATGCCTCCCGGATTAATTGGGACATTTCTTATTGTTTTTCTAAAGCAAGATTAAACAGCGTCGTTGACGTTCCATCTCCTTGTCTCAATCCATTACTGATAGTAAAACTCTCTGTCGATTGTCCTTGTATTCTGACCTTTGCCGTCGTGTCAAGCAAACCCGTTTTTACCAAGCGTATCATTTTTCTATGAATTCTGAATTCTTCCAACCCTTTGAGCGGTTCTGATCTTATTATTGAGTAGTAGGCCTGTCGAAAGTTTACGCACAGGTAGTAATATGAACTCCCAGATTTTTTCCAAAATTTGCCTAATTATGAATATCTGATGAGTAGATGCTCTGCCTGTTCTGAAATCGCATTGGGATTTTCTCACTGTGTTTCCGATTCAGCCATTTAATTTATTTTCTATTAGCTTACTTAGTATCTTATATTCCATATTAAGTCAGGCTGTGTTCCTATAGTTATTACTCTCTTATCCCCCTTTTTAAATATTGGGCATATGACTACCGTATTCCATTTTTGTGGGATTATTTTTTGTTTCCATTGTTTTTGTTACCGTTGTTCCACTATAGTTATGCCGTCCTCGCCTGGTGCTTTTCAATTTTTTTATAACCTGGTCCAATTCTTCTTTTATAGGTGGGTTTACTAAATCTTTGTCATCCTGGTCTTCCCATCTTTTGTTTATTTAGTAAACTTTATTCTGCATTGAGTTCAGTAATTTCTCGAATAATTCTTTCCATTTTATGATTATTCCTTACTTACCGCCCAGCAGTTTTCCTTCCTTACTTTTACTGTTCTTGGTTGGAAACCAGCTATTTGTCTTTTTATCTCTTTGTAGAAACCCCTGATATTTTGTACTCTTCCTGCTCCTTCTATTTTCTCGATTCTACGTTGCTCATGTTTTCTCTTTATTTTCTCCTCTGTGGTCTCGGTCAATATTCTTTTTATATTTCCCTAACTTTCTTTTATTTCTTTCTTGCTCGTTTTCTCTTCTCTCCTGTTCGTTCTAGCATTTCAAATTTCCCTTGTACACTATTTGAATATTTTTCTCTAATTTCTATACTCTCCCTAATTGTAAGTTTCCCCATATCAAGTTGTTGATTATTCACTGCTTTCTCTTGATTTTTGCATGCCATTGTTTGTCTAAGTCCGGAATAATCCGTATCACAATCGGCCCCCTATAACTTCTCACATCCAAGATGTTGTGGCATGCCGTGCATATATTATTACATAATCTATTTCATTTCCCGTTTTTTTTTTGTCTAGTGATATTCATGTTTCTTTATGCACAGTTTTATGGGAAAACCTGCTAGCTATTATCATATTTCTCCCGCAAACAAAGTCTGTTATTAGTAAGGTACAGAATATGTTTTCCTATAGTTGGTGTATATACCTGCTCTCTTTCAATCTTGACATTCCAGTCTTCTATCTTGACATCGTAGTTTCCTATTTTATCCATAACATTTTCTAGTTTTTCATAAAACATTTCTTTAACTTTGTCCTTGCTTTTCTCAGTTGATGCATGTACATTAACCAGAGTTATGTTGTAAAATATTGCTTTAAGTTTTAAAATTTCTAGTCTTTTATCTATTGGTATGAATTCAATTATAATACTCCTGTAATCTTTATATATCATAAGTTTTCTATATGTCATTCACTTTCTTTCCACTCCATTTTTTGAATGCCAAGAATATTTATTCTATGTTTTTTAACTTTTTTTAATAAGATCTGCATTTTACCAGCAACCCCAAGGCTACGTACTTCCATGTATCAAGTATTATGTCCCTTTTTCCAATCTTATTAGTATTTTTGTGTTTTCCAAGATCTTTACTAATTTCATTTTCATTTTCGTCATCTTTACTAAGGTTATCAGTTACTCTTGCTAGTTTTGTTTGTTTGTTTGTTTTTTTTTTTGTTTTCCTGTTTGTGTTACCTTTCTTAACTGTTCGGTGAGGCTATCTCCCTCTGGGGATCTCTCACTTACCATAAGTTTCTTGTCTCCATTATTTTTACATATTTCCTCCAGTTCCTTCAAGGTCTCTGTTCCATACGTCTTATTAATAAAGTCTCTAACGTCCCGCGAAGAAGTACAGTTTGCAAACTGACAATGAGAAGTTAAATCTCTCAAGTATTCGCTCTCTCTGCCCGGTGGTCGCGCACCATCTCTGATACGGGGCAATGTAGCAAGCACCGGGCCTTACACGACCGCCATTATTACCCCTTGTTTGAGTGAACGCAGGTAATCAATTATTTTTAATGATTTGGCCACCAGCCACGCATCAGAGAGCGCCTGGAATTGAACCCGGGCCCGTCAACATCGCAGCCCCCCTTCAACCACGGGACCACGCTGACTATACGTCTTTTATTAACAATTAATTTATTATATTTTAGTTGGGTTTTTTGACTCTTCTGTTTCACCTGTTTTATATGGGATAATAATAATTTTCGTTCTTATTGCGTTTTCTTTGTAAAATCCTCTTCAGTCCATGTGTCAGTGCCTTTAAGCATTTTAGGTTGCTTCGTAATACTTATTTCCTTTTTTCCCGACGTTAATTTCACCAATATTGGTCTTTTCCATCCAGGGTTATATTTCCCCAATCTTTTAACTTCGTCAATTTCCATTTTTTTTTAATTTAGATTTCCATCTTTTGAAATGGGCTCTCCAGTTTTCTTGTAGTGTCCTTATCCTTTTCTTCCTCTTCGTCCACTATGCCTTTTATTTCTAAGTTTTCTTTGATAATTTCTCTCTCCAAAAATTCTATACCTTTTATCTTGCTTTGTGACGCATTTTTTCAGTTGTTTGTTTTCTCCTTTTATTATTTTCAGTTTTATCGTAAATTTTTCCAGTTTTTTGTCTAACATTTTGAGCTTATTATTTATTACAACTTGCATATCCACAATGTTTTCTATTGTTGTCCCCCATGGTTAAGATTACAAAATTTATTGGTTTACTGTAGCTTGGTCCGCTGCGTCTAACCAGCCTTGCGAGATCGCAATTGTATGCTCTGTATTATATAATTTCGTTCTTTTACCTCAATTTTCCTATTCATCGCTAATTTTCTCGTCTAATTTTATGTTCAACCCTTGGCCTCTCCCTCTCTAGTAGCACTCACACCAGGTTTAATTAATTAATTAATTAATTATGTTTAATAACTGTGTAATTCACTATTTACTGTCGCACTTTTACGATGCTAACGCCACAAAAATTCCCAATGAAGATACTACAACCTAATTTAAACAAAAGTAAATTTATTATGTGGAAATTTAAAAACATCATCACATGTACTGGAATTGACCATGCTATTTGCGTCCAGATATGATTAAACTGGGCATACCAAATATTTAGAATATTTGCAAATACGTCCGCCAACAATTCCGAAATTTATACGGTAATGTTTAATTTCAATGTGTTTGGGTTACTTTGTGGTAAATTCTATCTTTCAGATGCCTTCATAAAAAATGGTAAAGTGGCGTAAGATTGGATAAGTGTATTATCCAAAGTTCCTTCAAAATGAGACGTTTGCTAAAAAATGACTCAATTTTGGACATGCTAACAGGTGATGTATAGAATATTACCCTATCCTGCTGAAAATAACCAATAAATAAATCTTTATTGTCTCATTAATTTATGAAGAATTCCTAATTTTCTTACTTGGTCAGACTCATTTAACTCATAGGCCACAGATATACCGTAGGCGTAAAATTTTGCTTTTTTATAACACGTTGGCAAATGCTTTTAGATAAGCCTGGTTCATAAAAGTCAACATAATAGTTTTTTGAAAATCACCAGTTATCGATCCTTTACATTCAAGATCGTAAAAAAATTTCTGGACGGTCATCCAATAAAGTTTCTTTATTTTCATTTTTTTTCACAAAATCCAAATACTGGACTTATTGAACGGATACCGGTCTCTAAATCTCTCTGGGAATTACTGTTTAAATGACTATCACTTATGTTTTCCAACAATTAAACGCAACTATTAAACACTCGTTTCATTAAATTTTATGATTTACATAAAACACTCGAATAGCAAAACAAAACAATAGAGAAGCACATAAAGTAGAAATCAGGCTGGCGAGACATGTGGACTAGCGGACCGCTTCTCCATATTCCAACAATTAAATATCAGACTACAGGCACATTCCTCTTCACTAACACACAATAAACCTACTCTCGTTTAAATTACATTGTAATATTTTCATCGGTATTAAAAATATGAAAAATGTTCGGATTTGGTAGTACGTGAGACACCCTGTAAATCCAACAAAAAGTTGTTCTCACCTCAAATAAAAGCAATATTATCTCTTTTAACAGTATTCCCTTGAAAAGCTATATATTTGACGACATTACGTCCGCTCCTAATAGCAGTGCTAGAGTTTATTAAGTGAAAGTAATTTTCCGCGGAATTAACTTTAGCAAATAGACACTAGCAAAATCACTAAAACACATTAATTTGCGATTTATTTGCTACATAATAATAATGAGATTTTTTCTATATTCAGTCTTGCGCTTTACGTGTGAGTGAAATCATAAATTAAAATGTACTTTAACAAACGTTTAAAATTCAACTAACAGATAATAATTTTGACTGATAAGTTTAATTAATTTGGCGTCCATTTTGAAAGTGCAGTTTTGTAAGTAAGTTTAATTTAGATTTTCTCAGCCATCTAACGCATATACGCCAAAACTTATTAATGCACCTTTTTACCAAGCGACTCAAACAAAAACAGTAGTGAATTCACCCTGTATGAAAGTGTTTTAGTATATACAGGGTGTCCCACGAGAAAGTTCCAAAACTTTGTGTAAAGGTTTTTTAAAACATTTTAAGTAAAAACGTTTAAATAAACATGGGTTGGGATTATGTACTCTTCTGCTGCTGCGATGAATTAGTGTTGCAATGGCCGTACAAGAAACCATGTCGGCGTTGGAAAACTGGCATTTTTACAAAATTAATTAAGAACTTGAAACCAAATTAACTTAAAAAACTCAAATTATCCTTCCTATCATATCAGTCATTTTCAGTGGTGACAAGCCATGTCTTGAAAATAAAGAACAAACTAAATATCCTTGGTAACCATAGTATCAAGTAAAATGATAACCGGTCGCAAGGAAAAAGGCAGAGCTAGACCGACCAAGCACTCCCAAAGACCCCTTGCTTCATTGATATCTCAAAAACAGTTGAGAATTCGACCCATGTTTATTGAAACTTTTTTCTTAAAATGTTTTATAGAACCTACACACGAAGTCTTAGCACATCTCGTGAGATACCTTGTATAAGAAACTTTATTGGAATTATAAAATATTTTATTTCCAACTGAACAAAGACATTTAATTTCTTAAAAGTTGAGCTTGGTTGTACATTTTAATAAGTGTATAAATAAGTTCTTAGCTTTTTTCTGCAAAATTAAAGTTTTATTTAAAAACAAAGAAAGCTTAAGTATCGAAGTATTCTCCGTTGGCATCGATGACCTTTTGCCATCTTTCGGTAGCTTGCGATTCCCTGGTGATAGAAGCTCACCGGCTTCGAGACGATAAAGTTATCGATGCACTTTCGGACTTCTTCTTCTGTTTTGAAGTGCGTATCAGCCAAGTGATGCTGTAACGACCGGAATAAATGATAATCGGAAGGGGCCATGTCTGGGCTATACGCTGCATTTGGGAGAAGTTCCCAGCCTAACGCGTCTGCAGCTCATCCGTGTCAAATTTTTGAGGGCAAAATCTTTGGTACCACTTTTTGCACGTTGCATGATTTACAGCATTCTCACCATATGCAGCACAAATCATTTCGGTGGCTTCAGCAGCGTTTTTCTTAAGATGAAACGCGAAGTGGATAGAAAATCGAATATGCTCTTTTGTGAAAGACCAAATGCCATTGCTTTAAAACCGCAAGAGGGCGGACTAATACGTTACATGTAAACGGTGATTTACGTCCTGTGAAATCTAAAGCTGAGAACTTATTTATACACGCAATACTTAAAAGTGTGACGTTTAAAGTATATTAAAAAGAGTATAATTTCATCATACGCAGCTGTAGTACTTCTTAATTATCCGTGAATATGTTTTGACATTTTAGTACTTAAAAAAAATAACTTTGTTTTTCACAATTAATGGAGCCGATCGTTATACCCGTTGCGGATAATCAAAAATCTTACTAAAACAGTAGTATTTCTTACTGCATAATTAATCTTAATCTTTAAGTCCTTCAAAAGCATTTGCATCGCATTAGAGAAACTAGTTTCGTTAAGAAATAGCAATTCACGAGATCTATAGCGTTTTGAAAAAAGATTGAACATTAAGGTTTGTAAGGAATTTTAATACAGACAGGCGAGTTTCTGCTTGTATATATAATGGGTGTACAAATAAGTTTCCGCCGTTTTCAAAAGATGGCGCCACCGATAAGATAACATCGAAATTGTCAGCTGTAAAAAGTCGTATAGTATTATGTTGACATCTGGCAACAGTATAACCTTTTAATACCTCTGACTTTTTGCTAGCGTCACTTAGTTTTCATCGTGTTAAGATGTCAAGTTTTGAGCCAAATAAGCGTCATTTGCGGGAATTGCTAATTTACTTCTTTAATTTAAAGAAATCTGCAACTGAGGCGCATAAGCTACTCGTAGAAGCATATGGTAATGTTAATTTGAGTGAGAGAAGTTGTCGGGAGTGGTTCCAGAAATTTAAAAGTGATGATTTTGACGTGAAGGACAAAACACGTAGTGGAAGGCCCAAAGTGTATGATGACACAGAATTGGAAGCTTTACTGGAGGAAGATCCGTGCCAAACGCAAGAAGAACTTGCACAAGAGTTAGGAGTGACTCAGCAAGCTATTTCACGACGTCTCAAGGCCCTGGGTATGGTTCAAAAGCAAGGAAATTGGGTTCCTTACGAACTGAAGCCAAGAGACGTCGAGCGTCGCTTATTCGCTTGCGAACAATTGCTCAAAAGGCAAAATCGCAAAGGATTTCTGCAGCGAATAGTGACGAGAGACGAAAAATGGATCCACTACGACAACCCAAAGCGTAGGAAGTCATGGGGTAAGCCCGGGTATACCTCTACTTCGATGACCAAGCCAAACATTCATGGCAAGAAGCTAATGCTGTGCATTTGCTGGGATCAGCTTGGAGTAATCTATTACGAACTACTCCAACCTAATCAAACCGTCACCGGGGAACATTACCAACAACAACTGATGCAATTGAGCCGAGCATTGAAGATTAAACGTCCACAATATGCCAAAAGGCATGATAAAGTCATTTTTCAGCATGCAAAAATCGTAAAGGAAACGTTGGAAGGACTGAATTGGGACGTCCTACCCCACCCGCCGTATTCACCAGACATTGCTCCTTCAGATTACCACCTATTCCGGTCGATGACTCATGGTGTGGCTGAGCAGCACTTCACTTCTTACGAGGAATTGAAGAAACGGGTCGATTCGTGGATCGCCTCAAAAGACGAGCAATTTTTTAGACGGGGTATCCACTTGCTGCCCGAAAGATGGTCAAAAGTAGTAGAAAGCGATGGGCAATATTTTGAATGACATTATTTGTACCTTTTTTTACAATAAATTCTTAATTGTTTATAAAAAAACGGCGGAAACTTATTTATACACATAATACAATTGAATGTCATTTTCAAAGATTTTGTAAAGCAAGTACAATACCTCGTATGCCCATAAATATTGTTACATAACAACAAAATAAAACAATTAACTGTTTTCGCAAAATATTTTAGGATGTATTAAATGGTTATTAATAAGTATAATTGTAACATACCTACTCAAAATGACCACCTTTAGTCTTTACACTACCTTTAAATCGTCCGGGCCATTTGTTTATGGCAGCACACTACATCTATTGCAAAAGTATTCGCTACAGCCGTTAGGGGTCGCTTCAAAGGATCAACATTAGGGTCTTTTTAAGCAAATTATGCTCTCTAGAAGCTCCCATAATTTGCAAACTAATGGATTAAGATCTGGACTACCAGAAAGCTGCTACTCTATTGTTAGAAAATGAGCCAAGTTTGAATTATAAACGGATGAGATGTTTTGCTGAAAGGCTAAGACTCACCTCAAAAAAGTTTTGACTCCCTTTTCATAGAAGTGAATGTCGGTTAGTCCATCATAACACACTCCCCACCAAACCATTACAGCTGCTGGATTATGGCCTCTCTGAAACCTTGGCGCTAGCTGAAATGCTTCTTTTGATTATCTAGCGTATATGTTGTCATTTTGTTTGTTAAAACATTCCTCCGCTGTAAAAATCATGCGCGTATTCAGTCAACAATCTCTTTGGTTTTTCTCTTCTATTTTTCTTTAAAGTATCTATCAGCAAATATTCCGTATATCTTTTGTAAACAGCGACTCCTAGGTCTTGCTTAATATTACGAATCTTCTGCTTAAAAAGAGGATTTTTTTAATTCAGGCATTTATATATTTGATTACCTGTACTGACTATGGTTTTCCAGATTTTCCGTAACAGTTCCAATCTCGTTAGACAATTTTATAGCTCGATACACAAACATATGGCTAATGTCGAATGGATACAGGATCAACTTGAAACTTTAAACGAAATAACATTTGGTTCAAGGATGACTATAGAAAATAAAGATAAATTTATGGTACATGAAGAGTATTACATACTACGACATAAACTGGACAAAGCAATGATATGACGAACAATCAAAACCCAGAACAGTATGCAATTACCATACAATAAAAAGAAAAAACTGGGAAAATTATGAATGCAGAGATCTATACGAATAACTAAAGAAAACAGAATGGAAATCAAGAAAGTCGATCACAACGAAAAAGAACAAATATAGACAAACAAAGTGATAAAAATTATCAGAATGTTTCGAAGGAAATTTTTTTCATTTCTTTTATAAGACAATGTCTTCTTGGCTGGTAGAGAAAATATTGATGAGATTAGACCGTTTTTTATTTGAATCATGGGGGCTTCTAAAAAGGCAATTTTGTATTGCAGTAATAATGTACTACAGTTTCATTAATAATAACTGCTGTTCCCCCATTCGCTGTTTTATCCAGATGTTTAGTATCATAAGAACATGAAGAAATTTTTAGAAAAAAATTTTCAGTAAAATGAGTTTCTGTCACTAATAATATATCAATAGCATTTAATTAAAGAAACCTTATGGCTTCATTTTTCTTTGCCTGAATCCATTAGCGTTCCAAACCCCACTAATAAAGACTTTGCTATTAAAAGACCAACTTAGATATGACTATTGACAGTACGTTTATTATGCTGTTTTGCTAGATAAATTATTTAAACGTTGTTTTAAGTTTACTAAAAAATTATGTCTCTATAAAATATTTATAAAAGCAATATATTATCTAACTTGACTAACTTAAAACTATAACTAAGTTTGGAATAATTGTAAGAACAATAAAACTAACTTAACTATAATATATAAAATTATATATACAATTATTTATGGGGAAAAGCAAATCACGACATTAAGGTTTATGGGGGGAGCAAAACATCAAGGCAAAAACGAACATTGCGTTTTGCGTACATCATGGTTTATAGATCTTGTGCAACATCTACTGGACCCTTTCATTGGTAGATGATCTCAAACATTCGTCGACCTGACAACTCTATCAGTTCTTGAAGCCCAATACATTGAAAGCAATTGGTCAAAAATATCTACTCCGCCCATGTGCCTATTATAGGAGTCTATGGAGTCTGGACAATCAACTAATTGTCTTTGTCCGTCTGACTGCATTCGCTTTACTTTAACAGTTGTTTCCACATTGAGCATTGACGAAATTACGGAAACGGTCTTCGAACCTACATTCTTCCACTTCACCACTAATATGTCACCGCTCTGCATCGCCTTTATTCATATTTGTGTCAGCTCGTAAATCAGAAAGTCCACGGTGACTGGGCCGAGTGGGCTACATAAAAATGCACTGTCTTCTAGCAACTTTCCTACTAGATGCAAAAGAAGTTGTAAAAATAAATTCCAAACTAACGATTATGATATTGTTCAGGTAAGTTCATCACCCTCCTTTCCCCTAGACCTAGCGTTACTTCCCAGTTCCTTTTATGCCCGTGTACACATCTAATCCAAGTGCGTAGCCCACTTCGCTATCGCAAATGCACCAAACCTTGAAGCCCCTCTTTATAGATTTGAAAGGCATATATTTTTACCCTTGTATTTTACCGTACTCTCGTCGGTGGACAACCATCTTGAAGGGTGATAAAGTTTTTGGAATTTTGCATTTAATGAGGTGGCTACTAGTTTTACTTATATATTTTATCGAAGTCTGAATCTCCAGACTTAGAAATGACAGAGTTGTCAGCAACATAAAAATACCTAGATTCTTAGAAATCTTATCGATTTTCATTTTGAGATCAGTCGACCAGTAGAAACGAACTAGAAAATCCAGCCAGCTACGTTTGGGTACTATAGAGAATGCAAGTGTTACAAACATTCTGTAACAATCGTTACTATTGCTGCCCTCCAACGATTGTGCAGTCACGAATTCCGACTCACTCTGGTACATCGCCGTAATGGACGTTGACGTTATGTTGACATTACGAAATATCTAGCAACGATCGTTCGTGTATTTCCGCGTGGCCTCGAACGCGTTACTCTGGCAACCAATGCTTTTCACACGGCCGGGGACCAGCGACCGGGGACCTCCGCATTGTGCTTTAAAGACATTTGATTGATGCTGGGCAAGTTGTGTAACCCCATTATAATAATAATCCCCAAAAACGCCAAAAGCTCTTCTTTCGTTAAATCTAATTTCCCCCTTTTTTGTTCGCAATATTTATTTGATTCGGTAAGCATAAGGATTAATAAATCATCATTAAAAAAAATAATAAAGTACTAAGAATATCTACAAGAGCTGATGAGATGGAACCATAGAAAAATTTTGAAATTAAAGTGTCGAAAACTTTTCTGGTTCTGTAACCTCTTTCTCCCATATACAATCCGTGGGTAAATCCGATTGGTCAACGTCATCGGAAGAGTAGGGAAGCAGGGCTGAACTTTGCTGTTTTCCTTTCTGAACCTTCAATCGACCTGATGAACGTTGACTTGATGTCAGAGTAGGCATAGGTCCAAGACTTTTAAAAGACGATGGGGTTGGTGTTGTTGAAGTGGAGCTGGAATGAGTCGAAGAAAATAGCATATCGTCTTCTGGGTCCGAATCAGCTTCTGCTTCTGAGAAAATCTTCGTGTTATCTCATATAAAATCTCATATAAAAAATATATACAGATTTTCTCTAGGTAATTAACAAAAATATATTATTTACTAATTTACCTACATTAATCGCCGAATAGTTAAAAAATCTGGTGTGAACATCACACGACTTTCCTTATCCTATTATTACATATTATACCGGGTCCATCGTCTCGGCCCTGCGCTGCTCTCGTCCCGGAACTTGTTATTTTAAAAAAGGACGAGGCGCGAGTCCAACACTCGAAAGCTGATTAAAATAAACCGTACAAGACAATAATCAACTCGTACTTAAAAATTTGCTACGTCACTGAAGGTAACCGTGCAAGCTCGGCCGCACAGCCTTCCCATAGCGGCCAAGCGCTAGTCTATCCTTGTAGCAAATTTTCTTAGCAACAAATTTGATAAGTATACCTCGAGTCAATTAGACGCTTATTTCACGAGATATTTAAGAAAAACTGAAAAAAACAGAGTTCCGCTTTCTATTTTGCAATAAAAAAAAACCCATGTTGCATACCTTCAAATGTGTAAAGACTCAAGGGTTCTCATTTATGTATTTTTTACCTATTTTTAAGCAAAACAGTAGTGTTTAAAATTATTTCAGATTCGAGATTAGATCTAATTCGCCGGGACTATCTGTCTAATTGTAAGAGTCAGGTATAAAAAACTCGGACATAGTAAACAAACCCATTCTGTCAACCGCTTTCATCGGTTGTCCATTATTTGCGCCATCTATTTGCAAAGGGCTGAAATGGTGAGGTACAAATGATGGGAGTGCGTCCCGAGTAAGACTCAGTTTTGATTCAAAAATACAAATATAAAACCAGTTGCGCCATCTTCAAACATAAACGTAACTAGAACGACCTTCAGGACGATTTGGAGGGCAAATTGGGCCATCTTAACGCATGCGTACTAGCGGTTGTAATGAACTTTGATATAATTATAATTCTGACTTCTTGGGTACTACAGTATCTCTATATGTTGTCGAGGTGATTCCAAATCTGTAAAGGAAATTTAAAAAATGAAAAAACATGGCAAAGTCGTTATGGCGCCGTATACCGTGCAACAACACACTAAATACAAGATGATTCAAAAAAGACAGGGAGCGATTTGTGTGTAAACAAGCCGCACTACGCAGCAGCTATGCGACCTTGACAGCCTCCCTCCTTGAGTTAGAGCCTGTTCAGTTTTGTTTGGGGGTTGCTAGAGCAAACAGAAGGTACCGCGGAGCGTAAAACAACGCATTGTAATCAAATTCCTCGTTGAAGAAAACGTCCCATTCGCTGAAATTCGCCTGATTCCAACAACAGTATGGGGAAAAACGTCTCTCACGGACCCGTGTTTCAGAGAGGGCAGAGAGCGCGAGAAGAATGAACCGCATGATAATCGGCCATGAATATCCGTCACCGAGCCAAACATTGCTCGTGCACTATCTAGACTTTCTGAAGGATGCCAGAACAGTCAATGCAGCTTATTACTCAGACCTCCTAGCAACAGACAAGAAGGAAAAGATCCGATCCAAGCGGAAGCTAGGTGGAAAGAATGCTTCCAGAATGTGGAAAAATTATGTTGACTCTGGAGGAGAGTGGGTTAAAGACTGTCGTGCAAGTAAGTCTTTGGCAATTATTTTTTTTTTTTTTTTGTAAAAAAAATCAGTCCCGGTCATATTTAAACCAACTTATACCACTCAAGTTTATTATGAAAACAGACTATTGAATTAATTTATCTTTAAAGAATTTTGTGAATTTTCGTATCTGGGGTAATGAAAATACAAGTGCTTTTTACGAAAAACCGAAGCATCTACAAAAAAAAACATTTAGTGAAGTCTGCAGGTAACCAAACAAACCACATTATTTTCCTCAAACTCAACAAAAATAAACATGGGGCCGGCGAAGAGATTGTTCTGTAAGCAATCCCAGAACTAACTTAAAAATTCGAAATCGAATATCTCGAAAATTATTCGACATAGAATTTTTTCAACTTCATTTTCGAATTCAGCGTAAAATTTCCTATAAGAATCACATTTAAAATCGTAATGTCGAAAATTTGAAGATCAAGTTAACAAGTGAAAAGTGACATTGACGTTTATAAATCGCTCCGAAGCAATTTACCCATTTTGGGAGGTTTCGAGCAAATAATAATACTATTTAAAGCATAACGGTGAAGGTGGAAATAATAAAAATAAGTGTGCCAATTAAAGTAAGAGAAAACTGCTAATTTCTCAGTTTAATATTTAAGTACGTGCATCAGAGGAGACTTGACCTCCGAGAAGTAGATTCGGGCAAGGCTCTTATCGCTGAGCACAGCTGTACATACAATATTGTAAATAGTAAATACGGAACAGAGCCGCACTCAGAATTCCTAAAACCAAACCTAAAATATGGATAGTTCTGAGAATGAGTTTAATACATCGGAAGATGGAACAAAGAAAAGGAAACCATCGGGACAAATAGACGTATTCAGTAGAAGTAAATTAACAAAGAGATCGCCAGAAAAAAGGAAATCAAGACGATACATTACAAAAATGTTTGTTATGATGCAGAACCTACTACAGAAGTCAAAGAAATTCGTAAGAACCAACAGGAATATAAAGACGAGATCAAAAATTACAAGAACAAAACGAAAGCATCAAACGTGAAAATGAACATATGGCAAGGGAACTAAAAGAAATAAAAGGAAAAGTTGAGAGATTAGAAAACGAAAAAGGAGAAATAATTTAGTGATACAAGGCTTAGAAATTGATAACGATGACCCTAAGGTTTTGAAAGAAGGCATATTGAATGTATTCAAAGAGAAACTGGGAATAGAAGTACCAATTAAATCAGCTAAGAAACTAGGCCAAAAAACCTGTCTAATCGAGCTAGAAAATTCCAATGATAAGAAAGTAGTTATGATGAACAAAAGCAAACTAAAAGGGAATAAAGAGGTCAAGATATTTATCAACGATGATTTATCCAAGAAAGACAGAGAAATACAAAGCATAATCAGGAAAAGGGCCCAGGAGGAGAAAACACATGGAAAAACCGCTAAAATAGGATTTAGAAAGCTGTATATAGATGGAATAGAGTGGAGATGGGAAGAGACAAAGAAAGAGTTAAGAAAAGCAAGAGAAATAACCAACGGCGACCCAAAAAACTGATTACAGATTTTGGATTGCACGACAAATATAAAGACGACGACCAGGAAATGAAATGACATTTGAATAGGAAACAACCCAAACACCAAAAAGACACAAAACAAGAGAACCTAAAAGAAATTTGAAAAGAAGCATGAAACATGGAATTTAGCAACATGGAATGTAAGAGGAATTAGTGGGAAAGAGAAGGAGCTAGTAAATGAACTGAGACAAATTGAGATAGAAATAATAGTAGCAACTGAGACAAAAAGAAAGGCCAAGGAATGATTCAATTAGAAGATAATTATATTATGATATACAGCGGAGCCAAGAAAATCAGAGAGCAAAGGAGGTGTAGCATGCATTGTCAATCAGAAATGGGCAAAAAGAATTTGTAATTGGACATGCATAAATGAAAGATTAATGTCAGTAGAAATAGGGAAGACCAACACAAAATAACAATAATAGCAGTCTACGGCCCAAACGAAGACGATAATGTAAACAATAAGGACCAATTTTGGAACGAACTAACATCACTCACAGAAGAAAGTAAAGGGACAGTAATCACAGTAGGTGATTTTAACGGAAGAGTAGGAGTAAAAATAAGTCAACGGAAGAATCACTAGGCAAATTTGGAGAACAAGAAAGAAACAATAATGGAAAAAGAATACTCCATTTTGCAGAGAGAACCAATTCATCGTCACAAATACGTTTTACGAACATAAGAAAATACATCAGTACACCAGGGAAGTTAAAAGTAGAGACGAAAATCAATAATCGACTACATCCTAATAGAAAAGGCCAAAGGAATATGATTCAAGACGTTAGGGTAAGAAGAGGTCCCGAAATTTACAGCGATCACTACCTGTTAGTAGGAAAAATAAGACACATGGACAGAAAACAAACAAAGAGAAGGAAAACTTGCAAAAGAAAAAGTTTATGAAAAGATTAAGACTTACATGCTCAAGGAAGAACAATATCAGACAAAATACCAAGAACTAATACAAAAGAAGTCGAAAAACTGGACGAAAGATTTCTACACGAAGACATAGACAATAAATGGGAAATATTTAAAAGAATTTTGAAATCTGCGGCAAAGGCAGTATGTGGGTAGCCAAAATAAATAACCAAAATAAACAAACAGATTGGTGGAATGAAGATATTAAAATGAAATTAAAACAAAGAAACGGAAATGGAAAAATTATTTAAATAAGAAAACTGAAGAAGCATACCAAGAATACAAGGAACAAAGGAAGAAAGTTAAAGAAATAATAAAGACAGCTAAAGAAAAGTCATGGGAGAAGTTCGGACACAGAATGGAACATAACAGCAAAGAAAACCAGAAGCTATTTTATAGGGTGCTCAAAATTGTAGAACAGAGAAGAAAACAATACTAAACCAAGTCAAGAATAAAAGAGGTAAACTCATAACCGAAGAAAATGAAGTAATAAAGATATGGAAAGAACACTTCCAAGAAATCCTAACAGTAGATGAAACGGTAACACAAAATTCAAGAGAAGACAAAGAAGGAGAACAAAGAGCAGAAAGAATGGAAGTAATAACGGATGAAGAAACCACAATGAAGGAACTATGTGAAGCAATAAAAAACGTTAAGAATGGGAAAACACCTGGACACGACGGAGTAGAGCCAGAAATGCTGAAAACTATGGGAAAATATGGAGCACAAATATTCTTAGACATTTGCAAAGAGGCTTGGAGAACCGGTAGAATAACAAAAGAGTGGGAAGTGGGAATCATATTACCACTGTACAAAAAGGAGATAGACTTAGTTGTCATAACTACCGAGGAATAACACTGTTGAGCATAGCATGCAAGGTTTATGAAAGAATTTTAGAACAGAAACTAAGAAAAGTCCTAGCAAGACAACTAATAGACTCTCAAAGCGGATTTAGAAAGGGACATAGTATACAAGACCACATATTTAGCTTAAAAGAAGTAATAGAAAGAACACTAAAACAAGACAGAAAAGTTTACCTAGCCTTCATTGATTTAGAAAAAGCTTTTGACCGCGCACCAAGAAAAAGATCTGGAAGAGCCTAATTAGAAGGGTGTAGGAAAACAATTGCTTAATGCCACCAAAAGCATGTACCAAAACTGCAGGAACTATATAAGAACTAGATACTCACAATCGGAAGAGTTCATAACAAGCAATGGCCTAAGACAAGGTGGTGTACTAAGCCCTCTGCTGTTCATACTACTCATGGACGACATTATTAACGCATGTAGGTCAAAAGTAGCGAAATTATGTGTAGGATACAGAAACATGCAACGAATAAATATCTCGGAATGTGCGTTTGCTGATGACGTTGTGATATTCGCACCAAAGGAGAGGGACCTACAATACAATCTGGAAATATGGAAAGAAACGTTAGAGGAATACAACATGAAAATTAACATAGGCAAAACTAAGGTCATGGCAATTGGTAAACAAGAAGAGCAGACAAACATAAAAATCAACAACAGTAAATTAGAACAAGTCAAAAGTTTCACATATTTAAGAGTTACTATAGACAGCAAAGGAGGGCACGAAGCTGAACTAAACAAACGAATAGAAAACACTGCCAAGTTGTACTACGCACTAGGAAAGACATTCTTGAACAACAAAGAGATTTCTAGGAAAACAAAACTCACCTTATATAAAACAATTTATCTACCGACATTGACATTTGGGGGGGAATCGTGGGTAACAACGAAGAGACAGGAAAGTAAACTACAAAGTATGGAAATGAAATATCTGAGGAAAGTACTAGGAGTAACCAGAAGAGATAAAATACGAAATCAAATAATTCGAGAAGAACTTAAAGTAGAACCACTGGAAAAAAAATAGAAACACGACAGCTACAATGGTTAGGACATCTACTTAGAATGGACAAAGATAGACAGGTTAAGAAAATATGGGAATCGAAAGTATGTACTAGTAGAACAAGAGGAAGACCACGAAAAACATGGACAAGAACAATAGAAGAAAAACTTCTTCAGAAAGGAATAACATGGCAAGAAGCGAAGGTAATGGCACAGAACAAAAAGGAGTGGACCAGATTAGTACATACGAGTAGAAATCAAGAATAATTTTAGTTTTAAATATTATGTCAAGAATTAGTTTAGTTTTATTTTGTAAATACATACCTTTACACTGTATGGTAGGAAAGGTCGAATGTCTCGAACACTATTCGAGATAGAAATTTTTTAATTTCGAATTCGAAATCAGCGTAAAATTTCCTATAAGAATCCATTTTCAAATTTTAGAAAATCTCAAATTTTGTGACGGACCGACAGACCGACAGACATAGAATTCAGTAACGAACTTTTTAAGTTCGTTGAAAAAACAGTTTTTGAGAACAGCACTGTTACTGTTAATAGTTCTTGAAAGATTCTAAACAAACATTTTTTTATAAAACCTTCGATTTGGGCTTGAATAACATGTAGCTTTAATACAATGGAACAAAATGTCGCACAGCACGTGAAACACTCAGTTTACTCAAACCAAATTTCCTGATCGTGTTATCTCGCTCAGGGGCAACATTGATTGGCCACCGCGATATTGCAGTCTAACCCCATTAGACTTTTCCCCTCTGGATCTATTTGAAGCAAGGGGTTTAGGTCAAACTTGATACGATTCCTGAGATTAAAAGAGAACATTAGACATGCAATTGCCGAAATAGAGCCCCATTTATGGAGAATCATTATGAAAAACTTAGCCAAAAGAATAGTCACATGTCAGTAGTCATAGAAGGCATTTGACCAACATCATATTTTATACGTAACTGTCAGGTCTATACTTTACACTGATAGCAATAGAAATCGGACTGTTCTAATATTTTGTGTTTTATTGATTAAGGAAAAACATCCTGAAGTTCAATTTAGATCACACTATACTTTTTCATTTTAGATATTATTGTTTTACAATAAGTTTTCTATGTGTGTCTACATGAGTATTGTGATTCATTTTCACAGCATTGTTACCATACTTTTGATTTTGTATTGTTCGTCTTCTACATTCTGAATCCTTAATCATGTTGAAATAATTTGTACTACACTGTGTAAAGATTGGGGGTGATCTAGGAGTTTGTATTATCATTGGTTTTCGATTTTGCCTTATTAACACTACATTCATTTATTTCAATTAAATATAAAAATTGGATTGACTGGTTAACTTGGTTTTGAGGCTGAGAAGTTTTTGTTTTGCTGTGTCCTATTATTCATTTCCATTTTTTGCCTTCTACTATTACTAACCTTTGCCAGTTTTTTCTTCCGTGTCAAAGTAACAGTAAGTTGGGTTTGTTGACATGTCTATTTAAAACGTAGATTTCTGAATGAATAGTATGTGTTTTGGGGAAAATGGGCTTGTAGGTAATTTATTTGTGAATTAGAAGGACAGGGTGTTATTAATTGTTTTGGAGCAAATCTTTGCCCATTTGTTACTCAGGTTTTATTACATTTGAATGTTTAACAATAGCGAATACTGACTGTAGTATGTACCTGTATGATAATTTGTTGCTGCTGAACCATATCCCGTTAGGGGACTAAAACTACTATCGACAAAAAACATTAAATTTTAGTACAATAAATTTACATAAGTAGTTAAACAGTAATGTAACATTTTTATTACATTTTATCACTCTATTTTTATTCATTTGATTTAAACAAGGAACAATTTAATATTAATAATTTTAAATGCATAATATAATACTCTCGCTTTGTTATCTACTTTCTTGGTTAATTTGACTCCACACTGTCTAGTTCCATCTCCTTTTATTTTCAACCAACGTTTTCGATTCAATGTAATTGCTGTACTACATGTCTTCTATGATCTGAGATATATATTGTAGCCTTGGTTGTTTTCATGTATTTCATCCTTCTACGGCTCCTTCGACAAGTCTTCAATATCCCTTCCTCTTAAGATATACCGATTCTTCTTTTTGATGCTACTTATAATTCTCACATTCTACCCAGCATGCGTCTACAACACCAGATCTCAAAAGCTTCAATTCACTTCTTTTCATCCATGTCTAACCCGTAAAATGTTATATTCCACGCAAATATTTTGTCAGCTTTTTTATGTTAATAATCTTCTCTTCTTGAAAAACATGACTTTGGCTTCTTTTAGCATACATGTAATTTCTGTCTTGCATCTTTCGTCTTTTGTTACGGTGCTCCCTAGGTAGCGAAACTCTTTTACTTTTTCTATTATGTCCGTTTGGTCTAATTTTTCTATTCCCTTGTCTGTTTCTCCCACATACTATCATCTTTGTTTTAAGCTGATTTATCTTCCCAATACAGGAATATCAAAACACCTTGTTTGAATCGCTATACCTGTAAACTTTTAATCTTCAAAAAAATAATGAAAAAAGAAGAAAATTGCGGTATTTTGGTAACAAAGATAGGAAAAAACTTAAGATGTCGAGAGAAAAGGCAAAACCAGACAGAAGAAAAACACGACAGGCAAAAAAAGAGAAAATACATTGAAGGGATAGGGGAGCCCAAAAATAAAGAAAATAAACATCAGAGAAAAAAATATATGAAAATGAAGATAACCAATACATAATAAAAATTAGAAATCTGAAATATTAAAAGCTTAATAGAAAAGGATTAGAAGCCAACAGGACTAAAAATGGATTAACATAGATATAATCTAAAAAAATTGCAATAAAAAACTGACAAACGACGTAGTGGTCAGCTCATAAGATAAAATAGTATGCAAAAGTCATAATAGCTACCGTGAAAGAAGAACGGGCCAGATGATATATAAGAGGAAATAAACGCAAAGACAAATATAAAGTTACTGTGAGGCGTAGACTAAATAAAAATCCAAATAAAAAGACAAAAAAATTGGAGAGCTACAGGAAGATCTAGATAGCAGTGAAAAAAGAGTAATAATAATGGTAGATCTGAACGAGAGTTAGTAATGAACATTATGGAATTGAATAGCAGGTACCTTAGAGTAGACATGTAGAATAAGTAACAAATAACAACGGTAAAAAAATAATAAATCTCTTAATAAAATAAATCACACATTGGAAATACGCACTCTTTAAAAAAAGAAATACATAAAACTAACTGTACCAGGCCACGCGTTGCTGTGGTTCTGTTTTTCATATAATATTGGGAGTGGTGGGGAGTGAAATTTTGTTCTATGTTCTGATACGCAAAAAATCTTAAAAAGATAAAATAAATTTCGTCAAAAAATAAAATAAAAAATTTGCTAGAACCAATTGTGAATCTAAACCATCCAGGGGCCCACTCAAATAAACACAAAAAAATTTCATCAAAATCGGTCCAGCCATTTAGGAGTTCAGTGACATACACACGTTCAGAAGAATTATGTATATAAATATAACAAGACAAATAATAACAAAAGAAAAAGATTAATAATTTTTAATCAGGTGTATACAGTGGAAGATGGAAACGTATCCGAAAGGATAGCTAGTAAGTACCCATAAAATATGCCACATGCTGTTTCCCGAGTATCAGATATTTAAATGCCTTTTTCTCAGAACTGTTTTTCCATAAAAAAGTAAACAATTTGCTATGGATGATTGTTATTTATTCCAAAATTTCCCAATGAAAAACGCTTTTTTTTTTTTTTAATGGCACGTTTTCAATCTTTAAAATGTTCATAGAAACTCTAATTTATCAAAAAGCTAGAAGTGTTCCGAATGAAAAACATTTTTTTTGTTTTTCTCACTCTCAGGCAAGTACAGACAGCTGCAGATGAGTCCCCGTAGAACGTGAGCGGAGATTTCGGCGCTGGGCATCGCCGCCATTTTGTTTTTCGGAGACAACAAAACGCCAATTGATTGTATCAGTAATAAATAAAATTTCCAGAAAGTTGAATCAAAATCGGTCAATTGTTTTTCTTCCAAACATGCATTTTAAAAACACACCTTTTTTCCTTCCTAATTGAATGTGCCCCCTTCAAAAAAGAAGAAAATACAAAGCAATCGCAAATAACTATAACACTGGTTTTTATGAAAAAGGATAATGATATGGCTGTAACACTTACTATGGGAGTATGGCCTGTGAACTAAGAGGTTGAGGCTCACATGTTCGCCCTCTGTCAATCGTCGTGAACCGTCTTTGACGCGGGGTTGAGGGGGACAAGTACCGCGCCTTAAACGACCACCATTACTCCTTGTGAGAAGTAAACGCAGGTATTCATGCATCAGAGAGCTCCAGGAATGAACCCGGGTCTGTCTGCACTGCAGTCCAGCACCTAGATTGTGCGACTACTCTGGCGCTTATGAAAAATGATACTGAAGAATAAAATAAATATATCACATAACTAATCCTAAAAAGAAAAAAGCTAGAACCCTGAAAGCAATTAGAGTCAAGGTTAAATCAAGGGGGTAAATGATGCAATTTTCGAAAATATTTGAATAAAGCATAAAACAAAATGGTCTGTCAAAATGGGCATGAAGATTGCCATAAACAAGAGAGAACCAATGTAATAACAAAGGGCACAAAAGAAATGGTACAAAAGCACAACATCCAAACTCAAGAACAGTGACAAAATAGAGAAAACGGACAAAGAACTTAATAAATAACAGAAAGACTCCTAAGAAAGAAGACAAACCTCAGAGACAAAAATACAAATATCAATAAAATGATAGCATATACGCTAATAATTGCAAATAACACATTTATAGAATAAACAACAAAAATTAAAAGCGAATCAACCAAAGTGATCTAGGTAATATGTAAACAAAAGAGTAAGCGTCACAAAATGGAAATAGATAAAGGAGGTATAAGTGGTGTAAGATGAAAGGAAATTATAAAGATATGGAAAAGAACAACCAAACACTTCACCTAAACCCATCAATGCTTTACACACAGCACATAAAGGTAGACAAGCAATAGATTTTGGATGTAATAATGCATATAAAGAAAACAAACGACAAACAAATAAAACAACTTTATTAATTTTACTGATTTATTGTACGAAGTAATCGCACCAACATCAAATTAATGATTCAATTATTTATGTACAGCCATGTATATATTAAAATAGTTATTTATGCAAATAGTAAGAAATCGTTGAAATTCATTGACATCACTTAAAACTCGAAAAGTCCGTTAGTTTTACCCCAACAAAATAATACTGATCAAAGGACAAACGACTCGTTGCCAAACTGTAAGTAGAGCTCGATTTTTTTGGCGTTTTCATGATTAATTATAAAATTTCCAGACGTGTAGAACTAACGCGACTTTTGGAGGTCTCGCGTTTCTGACATGACTTCGGATCTTCTCAAAAATGGAGACGCGCACAGCGTCAATTTACCTTTATACAAGTTGTTTTAGTTTTTCTCAAAGAATTCCAACACATACAGACGTAAAAGCTGCGAAAATAAATAATTTTCCAAATTTATACAATAAAAATTAACTGGGAAAACAACGTACGTACGAATTTCTCATTTATACAGATTTATATATAAATATCTGCAGTAATATGTACAGATGACACAAAATTAATGGCATTATGTACACGAGCAGCTCCAACACCTAACAGAACATTATAAAAACGAAAATTATAAACAACACTGGGATAACGTCGCTGAGAGCTACTCGATGATATACATGCTATATATAAAAAATATGTTTCAAATGAAAAACAAAGCTATCAACAAAACAGAGTCATAAATTTTAATGCACCAAACAGAAAGATGGGTGAACAACTGTGAGTACTGCTGAACTTCGTTCAGCCTCTTTCGCTTGGCGCAGCTCAAGGTACAATGGAGAATCATTCTTAACTTAACCTAAAACTTGTAATGTTGTTCACGTCTAAGCTCTACAGCAATAATTAAATGATAACATTTAATATAGTACATTCTGTTGATTTTTTCACAATTCATCAATTAACTGCTTACCACTACAAAAGAAACAATAAAAAATTTTCTATCCTTAAGCGAGAGATCAAACACGCAATCTGTCTTCTCTTATATAATTTTGTACTTTCAAAAGTTAACAGTTATGGTGCGGCGCTGCATCGCACACCACTTGAATGCTGTTCGAGACGTGTAAAAGTTATATGTACAAATACGATAAAGATATTCAACAGTCCAGCGGTGGACGATGCAGGCATCCCACCGATTGAATCGAATCGCCAAGAATTATCAACACGTGGTTTCCATTTACTTAGGTGCTTGTATTTGATTCACAAGAATTTATGTACATTATATATGTATGTCACTTGATCCGTTGTCCGTTATCACCAGCTGCATCACTGCACTTTATACATCTATCTCTATAGCAAATTACAAAAGACCTATTCAAGTTTAAACTTTAACAGGCAGCGATGTGTTCGGATAACGGACAAGAATGCACAACGTTTAAAAATAAATCTCCAAAATAAAAACAATTTTTCAAGTATGTACACTAAAGTATTATCTCCTATATATATAAATATATATATTAATACTTGTTATATTAATCCGATTTGCTACAGCATAAACTTATGGTGAATATATTAAAATAAACTTATCTAGTGTTTCATTGCACTCAACATCTTGACTTCTATAACTATTCTCACCAATTACGTGGACACCCTTTAAAGCTTACAAGCAGTACAGTTCATATATACAAACAGGAACAGAAGGTTTAACCATACACTATGAGATTACAGTGGACAACCGAAGACAATGCATCTAAAATCACGTTCTTCATGGGGGCGAATACGAACTCGGAGTGGTGCTTAGTTCCGGAGGTGGCGATGGATTACGGCCTTCGTACGGGACGTCGTCATCTAAAACGCCAAATCAAATCTCTGACATAAATTGATAGTTTAGTTGAAAATAATAACTTCAATAATACAGGGTGTGGCTATTGAATAACAAACTCATTGTCATTTTATAAACGTCTATGCAGCTGAAAGAGAAATTTGTTATTATTCCTAAGTGAAACAAAATTCATGTATCTCAACCCCTGTTACATATAAGTTTTTCTATTAAAAACCTTTCTGAAGACAAAACCTTAAATGAATATGGATAGCATACGCTAATCCATAAAATTTCTGCCTTAAATGAATGCCTTAAATGAAAGCCTAAATGTAATTTTCTGAAACACTATGTTGCCATATGAACAACAAATCATTGTTTTTCTGTTCTACAAATAACTGTGCTGTTGTGATCCCTAAGCCTCAAGTTATTTTCAATAAAAAGTGAACTTTCATATAAGTCTTTCCCAACTGCAACAAGTTTTTAGAAAAAATGGAATTTACACACAAAGTACAAGCTACACTATAAATGGTAGTAGAGACCAACGACATTGGAATTTAAGTGAACGGCTCCTATGTCCCAACAAATGACATGCAAACCCAATTATGTTTTCATCAGTTTACTTTACAACGCTATGATTAAATCCGGATGGCCATTCATGCAGTCTATATATGATATTAAAGGGTATTATTTGATCAACTCAATCTACAATCTACCACACTTACGATGTATTCAGTTGTTCTTATATTTCAAACATTAGTTTCAAAAATTAATGATCATGCTAAAATAAATCATCTGTGAAAACTTTTGCAAACGCGGGGGTTAAGGGAGGAAGTTAAGTAAATCGAAATTTTTGGACATTTTTTTTGTTTAAATAATTAGTTTATCAATCTGTAGAATAGGCTCCCAAATTTGTAAATTCCAATTCGAAGTATAGATGTCTCTATAGTACATCTAAGTAAAGCTGCTAAAGTGGTATCGAACGCAGGTAAGTGACACACGTAAAAACACCCTTCTTTCGCTCTCTCGGCAATATAATTTCACTAAGTGGGTAGTAGGTAGCATTTCTAGCTTATGAAAGTAATCGTTGGTGATTATATAACGGTTATTTGAAAACACAGCCGTCTCTGAGCCTACAGTTGAACGGTAACGTGCTATTTAGGGGCCACGTGTTTATCGTTCTATATCGTCGTTTAAAACTTTAAACGCGTTTTTCTCGAAACGCAAAATTTTGTGCGCCGTGCAATTTAGCTCATCCAATTCTTAACCGATTTTTCTGAAATTTTGAGAACTTATTGGTGTTTTTTTGAAAAAAAAATTCAACATTTTTTTTACCAATTGTTTATCACAAAATATAGAACTTTTATTTTAAAATAGTTCCTGAATTTTCAATTTTTGAGACCTGTAGGCTGCACGGCGCAAAACCGAGGACCTAACTTTCAGCAGCTGTAGCGCCGCCATTTTGAAATATTTTTTTGTCAAAAAAATTAGAAAGATAGTATGAAACGTATATTATAAGATGTGCCTTTTGTCATTTTAATATCTTTTGCTGGTTTTCGTAAATAAATTCTTGAAAAAACACGTTTGCTTAACTTTCACCCCTTAAGGGAATTAAAATTGGGGTCAAATGTTAAAGATTAATAAGTTTAGTTAGCTTTGCATTTAAGATAGACTAATGCCAAATAGTCAGTAGAGTAGTGTTCAGCATTTTCTCTCCACAGACCTTTCTTACTCGGAGCTTGTGCACAATATTCTTACTGATGGCCTAAGTCTCTGTGCCATACGTTAGAACCAGCAACACATATTGATCAAAAATCTTTGCTTTCGGTGTATTTGGCATTTCTGACTGGAATACATCTTGTAGTTTTCTGAACGCCGAACAGACTAGCGATAGATATTCTTCTATGTAGACCTGCTGTCAGATTGTTCTTTAAAAGTTGTAATTTTTGTCCTAGATATACAAGCGCGTCCCCTTTTTCTATTGTTTTTCCTTCTAGCCTCATCTCTTGCTCGTTGATTTCATTTGTTAAATACTTTGTTTCATTCATTCTTTATTTTTACCCTACCTATTTAGATGCTTGGTTTAGTTTTTCCAACATTTCTTAAAGTTCTATCAATATTCTATCATTGGTAAATCTCAGATGATTAAGCCATCAATGAATACTTTTATTATTTTTAATGTAATTAAAGCACTCGAGTCAAAGTTAAAAAAATAAATATATTGAAAAAACAAAGCTTAACAAACAAATATATTTTCTCCATATATCCAACAAAAATATCTATTACTATTGGATTTGTATTCTATATTTATAAATGTAATAATTTGAAAAAAATTAATAATTCCACCAAGGACAACATCTGTAATTCAACCATTGGAAAAGTGATTTTAGATATTGTTAATCATTTTCAAAATGAATTTTTAATTTTGTAATGTTAAAACATAATTTAAATTAAAATGGAAATAATATTTGTAAAATGTGGAGTTTAATATTTAATCAATTTAATAGTGATATCTTTACAAATTTCTTTAAAAATGCATGAATATGTCTAAATAACACCAATAAATTTATTAAATTAATACCAAAAATAGAAAAATTAAAATTAATACTGCCAAGCAGTCTTGAACTCACAACTGTTATGAGCCCTACACTCTACCACTGCGCTACTGACCATTGACGTTAGCCTTCTTTTAAATGTAACACTAACTAAATTTACCACCAATTTTCAATATTTGACCTCGATTTTAACCCCATTAACCCCCGCGTTAGTAAAAAACCTTTTCATAGATGATTTATTTTAGCATAATTAATTTTTGGAACTAATATTTGAAATATAAGAAGAACTGAATACATTTCAATGTTAGCATATGCTTAGTAGAAGTGCTCTGTCAAGATGCTTTTCATTTCACAATGCATCAAAACTTTACTATTGGAATCAACAACATAAATTGCCCCAGAGTTCATATTCATACAGCATTATAAAATAACATTCTGAGAACACAGAGTAAACAAAAGATCTTTTTTAATTTTACTGTAAGTCTGCCATTAACCCAAACATATATTTGTATAAAGTTTGATGCCAACAATTTGCATCAGGTAATTTCTTTCAATTCATCCATTGTGAATTACAATTATTTAAATTACATACATTATTATAATTCTTAGTCTTCTGCTATTAGAAATAAGAAATCAAGAAAGCCAAATAACCTATGAAATTCCTGTCTGACCGCATCAACTATAGTGGACATCCAGCGCATTACTGAACAGCATTTAGTCACAATGGCTTGTCATCCATGAATGCCAGCTAAAATCATCAAACAAAACTTTTTAATGATTACATGTATGTAACTTATTCAAGTTTAGTATTAGCATTATATCTAGTATTCCCACAAATACTATCAAAATATATTACAAAGTCAAATTAAAATGATTAAGTGTTTTTCTTATTTCTTTACAAATAAAAGGGCTTTATTATTCATTTATTTCATCTTTAGCTACCACACAAAGCTTTACGAGGTTAGGGCCAATCATCTAAAGTGACACATTGGTTAGAAAGTTATTGAGTGCATTCTTAGGGCTAGCTCACTTCAAATTCTGTGGCTGATTATTCATTTAAGTCACGTCGTTTAGAACTGTTCATAATTTACCAAACAAATTCAGGGCTGTACTATCAGAAAACCACCAATAATTCGTCTTTTAAGAAAATATCTAAATCCCACTTTAACATCCCCAGTCTCGTTAAACAATTTTATAGTTTGGTACACAAACATATAACTAATGTCAAGTTATAGTCTTAACATGACTAATACTGAGATGTAGTCTTACAGATGACATTTTTTATACATACTTATGTAACACTACAGTTCTACTTATCTCTGGCCACTCCACCATTAAATAATAAAAAAAAATTTAGAAAAACAGAATGCAACTTTCAACTTTAACTGACGATCACAATCAATTATAGATGTCAATAAAACACGAGTAGGCTTCATTTTATTATAGTGCTTAGGTCTTAGGTTTTGTGATTTGTGAATTGATACATGTACACAACTCGATAAATAAAATCAGAACTATGATCATTAAAAAAACTCTATAAAGATTAAAGTTCTGAAAGTGTGACTACTCACAAAATGATGACAATTTATTTAGATAAAGTAAATACAAGACTGATCAAAACTCCCTCTCTAATTTCAAAAGAAGGTTATGAAGCAAAGAATGGTACAAATGTGAAGGAAGGCATTTCGTTAGACAGAATAATGACTCTGTTGTGGCCGCACTCATGCTTTTGCACTTGCGCTTCTGACATTTGTTTATACGAGATGGAGAGAAGTAAGACCTCAACGTGCATGAGCACCAAAAAAATCAATGCAGTAAGACGTTTTATTTTGCTTTCTCAAAGGTGATCTGTATATAAACATGCCAATGCTTTTCATTTTTCTAGTTATACTGTGTAGCGACTTTTACACCAAGATCGTCGTTTTCTTTGCTGTAAAAGTAAATTGCACTTGTCAGGATGCATTAATAAACAAAAGTTTCGTTATTAGAGTTATTCATGAAAAACCTCTCCACAAAGTTTGGTATATGGCGAGTAAAGTTGGCGACAATGGTCCTTATTTTTTTAAGGGAAAAGGCCAATCTGTTTTTCCCAAAAAAAGTGTAAATTGTAATTTCAAGTGAGGAATATCAAATATAAGACCGTTTGTGACAACTTTAGGCAGAGAAAAAAAATTCCTTTCTATAAAAATAAATCAGATCTGAAGGGGCTAAATTACAAAGAATTTTAAAACACTTTTTGTTAAGATATGTTGAACTTTTGTTGAGATAATGAATTAATTATATGTGCCAATTTATTTTCATCAACCCTTCTAATTTTGAAGTTCTATATGTAGGATACATAAATATATCAAAATTTATCAACATAAGTATACACTCAATGTTTTATAAAATCTAATTTTATTTGTTCCTCAGCTGTCATCTCACTTAATTATTCAAATCTACTTCTAACTAAAACAAATTCAGATTTCAACCGACACACACCTATTCAATGTTGTCATTTAATAGCCACACCTTGTAAAATAACATGTCATCAACAAAATGAAGCATCACATTTTCATTTAAAAACACATTATCCCATTTCATAAAAATAAAGAAAGTTACAATTGAAATTGCAATTGTATGCTTGTAACAATAACACAAATTGGTTACTACCAAGCAAACTATATTGGCGGGGGGAGTGGTTTTATGAGTAAATGTAATACTGAAGACAATTTTAGCTCTATAAAGTACTGCATTTTTCGATACTGAAGATCAAGTGGGAAGTATCAAGTTTCAGGAGCAGATGCTAATCAGAGGGAACTAGATTCACAGAATAAAGTGGATGTAAAACAATATCAAACTTTAATTCAGTTAATTTGCCTTGTCGCAGAGGAACAATATTCTGTTATCTATTCAGAGACATTTTTCTGCTATCACTGCCTTAAACCCCTCCAAAGGTGCCACATAATATTCACTGGTAATGGTTTTCTTCTCTTCAAGAGTAATACTCTTTCTACATTTTTCAAAGCCGGTTCACCTTGTTTGTTTTATTTCCAGTGTATAGTAATAAATCCAACTTTAGTTTATGATCACAAAATGCCACAAAAAATCTGTTGATGTTTGCACTCCCAGTGTGACTTTTGTGAGATAACGTTAAATGAGGGTTAGTGTAGTGCCAATAGCAAAACATTCAATTGTGATATAGAGCTGTAACACAGCTAGCAAAGTTGAGAATATCTATGTTGTCTGTAAAGATCTAATGAATAGTACAAAATCTACCAGTCTCAGAAACGACTTTGGAATCATCATTTATAAGTCTCTGGAGATACCAATACATGTGGAGTCTTCCATTCTAAAGTCTGTGGCCACAATGAACAGGATCCATGAAAATGGGATTGAAGTCTTAAACTGGCTTGTAATCTCCACACCCCACCCTATTGGACATTTATGAGATACAAATTAACAAATCAAATAACCAGACAAGAATGGAAAACCAACATTTAAAATCACTATTTCTAGAAGAAAGCAACAGTAAAAAAGAAGAAAGAGACATGAAAAGAATACATAAGATACAGATACAGAGAAACAAGATGACTATGAAGAATACACGACGTAAAAAAGAAATAAAAAGAATTATAATAATAATAATAACAATAATGGTAAGGCCCTACGCCCCGCTCTCTCTGCCCGGTCGTCGCGCACCATGTCTGATGCGGGGCGATGTGGCAAGCACCGCGCCTAAGACGACCATCATTAGAAAGGCATAGAAAGCAAATAAAAAATTGTTTTACGGTACGATGCAAAGTCTAAAAAAAAAGAAAAACAATGACACTATTAACATCAATGACAAAAATGGAAATATAATAATAAAAGAAGAATTAATGGAGAGATGGAGACAATATTTTAAGAAGCTATTAAAGGAAAAGATGTAGACAACATAATAAAGAACAAAAATTCAAAAAGAAAAAAATGAGGATAAACCTGAACAAAACCAAAAACAAGAAGACATTACAAAAGAGGAAATAAAAGAAGCAGTACAGTAGATGATAAAATCAACATGAGAAGAAGCCAGAGATTTTATGAGATCTATTGACTAATAGGGATAATAATCTCAATATACAAAAAAGGAGACAAAGTACTATCAGAACTACAGAGGAATTACACTGCTTAGCAGTTTTTTTTTGCAAGAATTCTGAAAAGAAGAATTAGGACGCAAGTAGAAGAAACGCTGGAAGATAGTCAATATGGTTTTAGACTAAATAGAGGGGTGCAGACAACATCTTCATAGTAAGAGAACTAAGTGAAAAATTAGAGAAGCAGATAACCTAGACTTAGAGAAAGCTTTTGACATAGTCATCAGGGAAGACATTTGGAAAGTACTAATAGAAAGAGGAGTCAGATAATTAATCAAAAGTGTACAATGCCTATACCATGATACAAAAAAGTATGTAAAAGCATGGCATAAGAATCAAAAATGTTCGAAACAACTACAGGATTAAGGCAAGGCTGCATGCATATTAAGCCTGCTACTATTCTCTTTACTCATTGATAAAGTTATGATAGAGGTAAGAAAAGAGGCAACGAAATACCAAGTAGGAAGTTGGAAAATGGAGAACAAAATTATTGGAGATATGCTACGTCGATGACATTGTAATAATAATGAGAGGCGAAAAAAGCATGAATAAAAATCTAGAAATATTGCAAAAACAGCTAAGAAATATTAATATAGAAATTAACAGTACCAAAACAAAAACAATGATTATAAGTAGAGAAGAAATAAAATAGACAATGCGATTGGAAGCAGATGGGAGAATAGACGATGAAATAAAAGAAAGAAAAAGAAGGGCGGGAAGACTATATAACAGTATCAAAAATGGTTTCCCTGAAAATAAAGAAATACCAGAAAATATAAGAATACAAATATACAAAATAATAGCAGTAATATATAGAGCGGAATCATGGATAACCACAGAAACCCACCGAAGTAAGATAAACAGTACAGAAATGAGATTCCTGAGAAAAATAAAAGTCAATATGATTAGAGGCAGATTCAGAAATACAACATACAGAGAAAACGTGAGAGTAAAGCCACATATAATGCAAATGAGACGAGTGTATGAAGCAAGAATTAAGAAAAAGAAATCCAAAGACAGACTTAGGAAAATATGGAACAAAGAAATTTAGAAAGCGGTAGAAAAGAAAGGAATAAAATCGGACGAATCAAAAGCATTAGCACAGGACAGAAAAGGATGGAGGAGAAGCATGGAAAAGACTAATGGAATAAACTCCACAATAACTTGGCATCACTTGAAAGCATAGAGATGCTTCACGATTAAGTAGCTAAGTATAAGAAATAGGAACCTGCAGACAATTGCTCTTCAAAGCACTAACTTCTGCTTTTTGTTTTTCTAATCAAACTTATTTCTATTTCTCTTGCTATCTTCATCATGAGGACATTTTCTCTAATGCTTGGTTGTGACAGATTTGCATCGAGTGTGGCACTTTAAAAAAGTATAACCATAAGCCAAACCCTTCCAATACCTCTTCTATTAAAATATTAACGGCATTTGCAGGAAAATTGTTTAATTTTGTCTTTTTCCTGAAATAATTGTATAAGTGATAGCACAATTTATACATGACTCGCCTAAAGATCATTAAATATACCATAAAAAGTACTAATAATTTCTAATTACTGAAATTAACCCATTAAAATGGAAAGCAACTACCGCTGATGTGATAAAGATTCCGTGGAGAAATACTGCTAAATTATAATTCAGAGTAATTATCATATTCTACTTCCCTTAAGTAAACGCACTATTATTTGAAACACTGATTGAAATTTATGTAAAACATTTGATATATTACACAATTATATGACACGGATTATAATTGCAGCGAAAATTTAAAAGAATAGAGCTGAATCACCAACTGATTAGGTCACAAACCTTATGGTCATTACAAACGAGACCAAAACGAGAACAAAAAATAGTTACAACTTTAATGGCACCTAAAAGAAAAAAGGTATGATTAAATTATTGGTGCCACCTTAACTGCCATCACTACTCTGTACTTTCTTTAAAATAACATTACATCCCATTACATATTACTATTATCATCATAATCATCAGTCTTGTGAATCCCGAGGAACTATAGGGCGTCAGTGGTGTTTCAAGGCAGTTTATTAATTAGTTTACGGTTGTCATCCTTAGACTAAACATTACTATAGTAACAATAAATTATAGATGAAACCTCATAGATACTGATTTTTTTATGTAGATATGAAGAAATGTCAGTTATTTGAAGGTAACATAATGGCGTCATTACTGATCCCTTAAGACTTAGATTTTGTTGTAAATAGATCTATATGTATTAATTTTTTTATATCTATGTGTATTTACGGACAAGTGTACAAGGTCAAAATTATAGTTATCAGCTAAACCTGAATAAAACACTAACTAAAATTTATCTAGTAAATACCAGTGTTATTACAACAAATTTAAGAGCAAGCTATATAATAACCTGTAGCCAATATTTTTTTTCCATAATTTAACTATTATTTAACTTACAAACGTAATAAAAACATTAAAATTTAAAAATGTGATGCTTCCTCAATGACATGACACAGATAAAGGAACTTTAAATGACTACTTACCCATAACAGATCCAAATGTAGTAAACTACTGTTTGGGTAAACCGGATTATTGAACGGAGGCACATAGTTCGTGCTTTCGACTGCATCATAAGCGTCATGCTTCTCAACATCTTCCATTTCAACCTCCTCGACCACCTTCGCGTGCTCTTCTTCATCTGGAGTGTAAAACAGCTCTGGTTTAGAATGTTGCCGCATCTCTGCCTGCAGGCACGGCTCCAAAGACAGTACTTCTCCTGTTGTATCCTGCAAATCACACTGTTGTACTCCTGGTCGGTGTCCCACATCCCCTTTGGACTGTTCCGGCAGTTCAGAGGCAACATCAATAGGCGACGATTCAGGCGGCCGGACAAGCAAAGAACTAGCACTCACTCCACTACCTGGTATTGGGAAAGTTGGACTGAAACGCTGCAGAGATGTTTTCATCACAGTGGTTGGAATATCGCAATTTAACAATGCCTCAACATTCAGTGCTATAACAAGCAATAGTTAACATTTAATTATTACATCTAGACACATTACACACCTGTTTTGGTGGAATCTTCGTCTATTGATAGACCAAAAGCCTTTTTTAATCGCAAACTACTGCTTTCACGTTGCTTTTCCAGTTCGGTGGGTTCTGAATTAAAAGCAGATAATGCTATAACAGGATAAATATTTTGAGATGAATGTCACCATTTTCATTTGCACGTTTTCAAATCACCTTTAGTGGGTAGCTCGGGTGGTGGAATATCATCATCTGATGACATGAAAGAGGTTGCACTACTGGTGCTGTCATTGCGTGCTCGCAGCTTCTGCAAAGGTGGTGAATGCGATAAGGTGTTCTCTTCACTGGGGGGATCCTCCACGGTCTTTTCACTGACGGTTAATTGCTTTCTTTGACGGTATTCCGTTATAGAAAGCTACAAAAATTAATGAAAACAAAGCCGGTGAATACAGGCAATAATAAACAACAAGCACCTTTTTACCTTGCGCTTCGTTGGTGTCACACTGTCGGTTTTCTGGTCTTCAAAACCCAATATGCTGAGATTTTTTTCCACTGTTGCAACCAAGTGTTCGCTATTGTTAAACATTGGCCGTGCCAACCGGGGATCTAGCACACACCGCAATGGAGACTGCGCCACAGTTACCTCTAAAATGGATTTTTTATATATGATGCCATAAAAAATGTTTAAGACATAACTAAACTAACAAGATACAATTACATCTAACAAGTGAAATTTTATTGCACTATGAAAGATCTACACGGATTCAAAAAGGCTTAAGTAAATGAAATATAATAGTAAACGTTCAGAAAGTGTAAACTTAAGAGGTCAACGCACTTAAAAATCCTGACCCTCTATTGCATTATCATTATGCAAATGAAAAACGTATTAACAATGAAAACAAAGCATGTCTAACTGTGGCTGAAAATAGAACTACATTGCTCAAAATAATAAATATTGCAATCAAAATTTCAGGTAATTACATTGACAGCTACAAATATTTTTGTATTACTACTTGTAAACTAAAAACTGAATACATTATTAGTTGCTTTTAATAGTTTTTTTCATACTTAAGTTCTACTCATTGTTTAAAAATTAGTGTTATACAATTTTCCATAGAACATCTTGCTGACATATACCGAAACAAATATTAAACAAATATTAAACAATTATTATAGAATTCTTTGGTTTACAATTACAGGCAAATCAATAAATAGAATTCAGAAATAGGCAGTTTCTTATTTGTGTCAACACCAATGTTCCAGTAGAAGCAAAATTGAATTGCATTAAAGGTTTGATTTCTACCTCCAAATTTCAAGTAGTAAACAAATCATCTCTTAATATCCATGCCAGTCAATCTCTAATATCCAAAAAGAAATTTCAAAATTGAATAAAATGACCTGCTATTTATCAACAGCAAATTTTCTGTCTAACTAAAAGAACTAAAAACCTACATCCATATTAACATGTCTACAGGTGTGACTGACTTCATCTGGTTGATACTGTTGGACAAGCAGTAAAACATACCTACATGTTTTATTTGAACACAACCATTTTGATTTCACCTATTAGGTCTCAAGCTAAACTACCAGAGTATGGAGTTGGTTTATAATTTTCTGTATTATTTGCTTTAGAATTCCAACCTAAAACAAATGCCTTCCAGGCTAGGTCTACCTACCATCATAAAAAACAATGAAATATAATTTAAAAAAAATTGTAAATGTTAAAGCATTGTAAATATTAGAAAATAATCAGATAATGATTCTGAGTGTCATACTGATCATAAGGAAGTAGAAAATTAGTTAGAAAATCATGTTATAGAACAATGAGTTGAAAAATACAAGATCTATGGCAAAAGACACAAGAAAAATTGTAATCAGCCTCAGACTCGTTCAAAGCAAGCGTCTTGGAATCTCACACTTAAGCTTGGAACTTTTATGCACCTTCTTCAGACATGAAACCAGAACAGAGCCTTTGCTTCTTTATTGTAGCCACAGACCCACTTTCATCTGGGTTATGACACAGGAAATTTGATTCACTGATCTGACCTACCAGCAACTGCTGTACTGTTTCTTTGTTCTCGTTACAATACTGCCAGAACAGATTGTGATAAGTTTTATGCTAAAATCTTTGGTTTAAATTTTACATTAATTTTAGAATCCCTATCTGTTCTAAATCGTCAGAAAAGTTGTTGCTCTACTCCTGTGATTGCAAATGTAACAATCTCATACTACATGTGCTCATTGACCGATGTCTAACCCCCACAGCTAGGTTGACCAGTAAAGTCGATCGTTCTCATTTACATATACACGTTACAGTCTACTGTCATTAGCTGCCAGGTATTTGCCTTCATATTCTGTTCAAATATGTTATTTTGACCAACTGCATTTCCCTAACAATCACAAGCTCAACAGAATAGTCACACACCAATGAACAGTAGCCAGATAACAAAATTATGCAAGCACAGTAAAATTACATAACCCTATCAAACTTGGTTGATTTTGGCAAATAACACCTGGAAAATCAATGACCTTCAATAACTAGGACTTAAGCATTGAAAGGCCAAACCTTAGGCACATCCGAATTACGAGGCTTTATATGTTGAAACAAGTATTGGTCAACATTCTAGAATAGAACAGTAAAAAAGACTAAGACAAAAAAAATTAATGAATTTCTTTTCAAGGTACATATAAATGCTCAAACATTTAACTTTTGAATTAAAATTCCGGACTTCATTTTTTAACCTTGACCACAATAATATTAAAAATAACCTGGGCTTTTTTTCTTTTATTATAGTAACGTATTCCCCTTTTTTTATTGAACTATTTTACTCTAATAGTTTATTAGTCTGTTATATGCACATCAAGTACGAAAATTGATTTCTTATACAACGGCAGCAATATCAACGTCCACCTAAATACAAATGATTGGAATTTTGCCAATTTATTAATTTCCCTGGGTCCACACAGATAAGATAAGAAATACAGCCAAAATGTATTTTTTAATAAAATTTTAAACATCACAAATGTTTGTAATAAACTCTGTTATTCTACAGTTAACACAAACTCAAGGCAAAATAACTTCATACTCTATTCATTACCTTTATGAGAAATATCACGTGGTTCTGGCAATCTGAAGCAAGCCCCAATTTCCTGTTGCATTTCTGCTACTCTCTCCTTCAAAGTAGCATCATCGATTACCACCTGAGTTGGACTATCACCATCGGCTCCAGGCGTAACTATTTCAACGCGATCCTCTTGCTCCTGAAACCGCTTGGTTTCTTCACCACCCTGCTGAAAAATACAACATTAACGATCTTTTTGACATCTAGAGATTCAAGATCTCACCATGCCCGTAGGTGGATTCGCATTGGTGGGAGTATTAGGTGGCGAAATATCAGAAGGCAACGATTCTCTAGGCAACCGACGCTTCTTTGGTGGTGCCACCATTTCGGATAAAGGAGGAGATTCTAAGAGAAACATTTTAATAGATCATTTAAAATTTTCATTACAAATGCTAGGCTACCTGGTCTACTAGGACTGTCTGTTTGATCTTCACTAATTGCCTGACGGAGCCACCTCTTCTTAGCATTGCCATGCTGTTGCTGTGAGGAGGGCACATCACAATAATTGGCTGCTTGTGCTAAAGCCACCAGATTCTTAGAAGGAGTGAAGAAGTTATTAGAAGCTGCCGATTCGTAGAAATTATTCTCAGGTGGAGGAGCGATGTGTGGTGTTAAAGATGATGGCGAAATAGAACTTGCAGACTGCACACATTCCGGACTCTTGTTCAACCACTCATTCATCAAGCCTTTCTTGGTCTTAGGAAATTTAAAGCTAGGTTCCAGAGGCTCAACAGCTGCAGCAACTAACAAACATGCAGATGATAATGGCGTTTCTGGTGATGAGTTGGCTGAATTAGAGTTACAATCGACATCCGGTATAGGTGACTAAAAAAACAAATGCTTAAATATCTGGGTAATTCATAATTTTAAACAAATGTTACCTTCATATCACTCCTATTGCTATTTTCACAATGTGTAAGTGCAAGAAGCAGACCAGCATCTTTGCTTGGGGAACTGTCACAGCTTGTATCCTTCACAGATGTAGGTCCTTGACTATGGCCACTGTTATCATTTGGAGAAAGCAAGCACTCATCACCTGACGTGGCATATGAAGAATCAGCTGAATTCAAGCGATTCCGCCTAGCCTGCGAGTTTGTGCTGATAGTTCTTGACCTACCTTTCCGCCTACAAAAAATTTAATCGCATACATAATCATTTAAAATACTTCAATCATAGTTCTTACCTTCGCCTTTTTGATTTTGGTTCCAACTTGTCTTCATCTTTGGGCAAAGGACCCGGCTCTGACTCCCGCCGGTGTGCCTGCTTTGCCTGATGTTCCTGCTTTCTTTGCTGCTGACGCTCCATACGTTCAAATGCCTTCATATATGCCTCTATCTTGCGCTCTTCCCGACTCAACTTCCGTTTGTCTGCAGCAGAAGTACTGCAGTCTTTTGGAACAAATTCTTTCTTATCCTCGGTATCACTCCTCTGATGTTGTATCGATTTCCTCGTGTTCATAGCGGGTGGTGGTGAAGGACTCATAGGTACATCCTCTTCTTTCACAATCTCACCATCAGGTGTTAATGGCCTACATTCTTCCATTTTTATACTGTCCTCTTCTACTTTAACTTTAACTTCTTCTTGTTTGATTATTTCAGGCTCCACTTTCACTTCAGGTTCCTGTTTGATTTCAACAGGCGACAGAGGCATTACTTCTTCTTTCACTTTGTGTTGTAGTGGTAAAGATGATAGTTCATGTTCTGATGTAGATGAAGTAGTACGTCGCCCACGCTTTTTCCGTAATCCTCCAGAATTAATCCTAATAAATAATATAAATTATAGAAAACTATTTAAAAAGATTATATGTATTTGAATTACTTACAGATCTGTACTTTCTCCATTCTTTTTGAGTGGAGAATTATTAACTGCACACTCTTCGGGCTTCCCACATGCACATGCTATGTGCGTAGTGCCAACAGCTGCCAAATCGTGTGATTCATGTTTGATTGTCAGCTCTAAATTTTTTTCCACTGTAGTTATAGTAACAATGTACAAGTGCAAAACGCCCTTCTCTATACAATGTCTCAATTCACAGTTCGGCTTACATGATCTCCGCACAAACCGAGCATCATTGCCATATGTTCGGGTATCCACGCATACTTCTGTGTTATCTTTGTGAAGCCGATAAAAGAACAAAAATGGGCCAGGTCTTTGAGCATGTTGGCGAGTCGTTAATGTGCCACCATGATTTGTCGTATTCCCTCTGTGCTGCATAGACAGCATGTATTTCCCCCGTAACTCGATCACTGCCGTATTTGGTGGTAAATGCATAGTGCTCACAAGATATTTTAAACTTGTTAATGGTTGTGTGTACACTCGACACTTGTGCACCGAACTGTCAACTTGAGCAGACAGGTCAGAATGGATGCCATTTATTCTTATATTCGATATTCGCGCCCTTAACTCTGGAGAATAGTGGTTGGTCACAGCTTCTTCATAGTGGTCGATCCATTGCCTCAATTGGGGAAGCTGCGAGATGGATGAATGAGGCCACGTTTCCTGCGTTTCCTCATCACTTTGGCTTTTCGGTGGTGGTTTTGGCTAAAACAAAATTATGAGGCAATAATTCCACAGTAAAAGCCAAACTTACTTTTTTCTTGGGTATTTTCCTTTCTTTCCTTTTTGAACTCCTTCTCAATGAGCTTTCAGGCCTGGCAGAGGAATCACGGCGCTGGCGAGGATTTTGCCTCTGATTTGGTTCACTTTTCCTTCGGCCATTAGCACCTACTCGATTCTTATTTCCCAAGCTCACACCAGCTATAAAATAAAGATGCATTAAGACTGTAGATTAAAAATTTTACTCACTACACACCTAATGGTTCACCATCCGAGGAATCTGTATCACTCAGCGTTTCCTTCAATTTCAACTCCCGCAACCTAGCTTCTTTCCTCAACTTTGCTTCCCTCTCTTGATTTTCACGCATAAACTGCTGTTGGAGACTACGAGCCTTCGCCTTATCTACTGGTTTTAAGGGATCGCATACCTCGCACAAATAATCATCTGGTACCTTCTTGTTGCTTTTGATTACACAGCGCACATGCTGCCAAACTTTACATTTATCACATTCGATCATATAGCCGTCATCGTGCAAAAAACCACTGAAAAAATAAATTGAAAATGACAGTGTATTATCAATATAACAAAAAAAAACTAGAACCTAACTACAATTTGTTAAAACATAAAAAAGGCAGCATACCATATGCAACGAGTAACATAATCCCCATAATGGTCATAGTTATCCTCGTTATTTACAGCTTCTGCTTCAGGTGCCGTGTCTGTTTCTTCACCTTCAGTTTCAAGTTTCCGTTCCGAGCCACAGCTTATGTCCGAAGCTGCATCGTCATCTTGAAGAAGACCTGAACTGGAATTGCTTGGCAAAACAGAACTACTCGAAACACTCGACAAGGTGCAAAGGGTGGTTGTAGAACCACTCAACGAAGATCGATTTCCTACAACAAAAAAGGTGCACAATAACATTAAGTACCATACAATAAGGTGAACTTCATTAAAAACATACTTGTGCTTCCAGGAGGTGAATAATATGATCCAACTGAAGCGCCATTGAGCTGCACCGGCGTAGATGTGGCAGAAGCTGTAGTCCTCGGTGGAGGGTCTGTCGGAGGTGTTGCATTGTAATTATGATCAAGCAAAACTGCCTGACACACAAATGACAATGCTTCCAGATTTGATTGAGGTTTCGACGGAGTTGCTGTATACCCATCACTGTAACTAAAATTAAAACAACTGAAAAGATTGAACAAAACACAACAATATACTTACGTTGCTGTCCTCGATTCACTATAATTATTATGATTGGTTTCATACTTTGACGAAAATTCAAATGTTTTACTGCTTGAGCTGTAATTGTTTCCCACACCACTACCACTATTCTCACTTAGCGATTGCAATATGTTGGCTGTTAATGCCTGATGATATGTGACTCCTGTATTTTGAGGCGTTCGATGAGGAAAGACATTATTCACAATAGGAGCTGGTGGAGGCTTTACGCTCTTTGGTTTACTGATATTATGTGAACTCTTAAATTTCTGCGCCTGAATGGCATGTTTACCGATGTAGTTGGGCTTGTTGGGGACCTTCGATGGACGTTGTGGAGGGATCGTCCTTAAACCGGAACTGGTTCTCTGCACCTGCTGATTAGAGATCCCTCGTGACTGGGGCGACAACGTCTTTATTCCCGACTTTGGAACAGAATTGTTCACAGGAGGTATAGTCCGAATCTGACTTTTATGTGTTGGATATAACACTTTCTGAGCTTTAGCTGTAGATACACTTTTACTGCCCGAGGTTGTATTGGTTTTAACGTTATTTGTAATCGTAGGTGCACGACTCACAAACTTTGGGGTTCCATTTAGAGAGCTGTTTATCATCTTCGGCTGCACATAGTGCTTTGGTGCCACGGATTTGTTAAGAATAATATTAGAGTTGGTGGTCGAGGTGTTGCTAGATCCTGCTACAGGTGCCACAGTTCCGACAGAAGGGATAACCATGTTGCTAATTATTTTTAATTTATTATTTGTTGTCGACACTGTGCCAGTGGTTTTCTGACCAATGACGGCAGTTTTTGTGGTAGCTGTGGTCTGTATAGTTTGAACAACCTAAAAATTATTTTTATATTTTATGCAAGATTCATGAAAACGAAGTACTCACATTATTTTGTAAAAACGAACTTGCAGGTACGAGTTTTTGCAGTTGTGAAACCTCACTGGTAGAAGGAATCAAATCTGGAGGTACAGTGGTGTTCTTGACAAACACGTTGTGGATGGGAGGTCTATCAGGAATGGCAGGCAGTGACCCATTAACTGAAGACACGGTGACTGTGTCCGTAGTTTTGGTATTCTCTTCCGACGAGTGAGCAGCAGGCTGAACGACGTTGGAAACGGCGCGCACCACCGTAATCGGCGGCGCGCCAACAACTGTGATCGGTTTGACATTCAGAGGAGTTGAGTTAACGAGAGTGAACTGAGGAGAGCTGCTGCAGGCATTTGTGCATAACGTCTTCAGAATTGTCAGGGGCCCTGTCGCGTTGACCACCGTTATGACAGAACTACTGGCAACCTTCTGTAGCACCGGTGCCGCCGTGTTACTGCAAGCAGGGTTGGCCAGCACAAGCTTTGCCACATTTTGGGCCGGCGCTGGAGCTGGCAGCACGTCCTGCTCCCCTTTGCCGTTTGTGGTAGCAGGCGACACGCTCAGGCCGGCCTCTAGCAATTCCGGTTCGACGGAAGAGCTTGCAGAAGTCTGGAGTACCGCGTTTGTTTCTATAATAAAGAAAAGGATTTGAAAATTTTTTTGCTATTTATGTACATTTACCTCGCTTTGCATTGTAATACAAAAATCCACATCCAATCTCCACAAATTTTGAAAGCCAAGCATGAAGACAAAATTTAATGAAAAGCATGCAATTATTTTTGTTTAAAAGAAAATCGTTATAATTCTAATTTGCGACCTATCTGCAAACTACCCTTTTTAGCAAGAGAAGTCTATTACGAAACATATCAAAAATAGAATTTAAAATACTTTGTGAATGGTAACAAAAAAATATGAAAACTTGGCACATACAGAGCTTGGACCAACGGCAAAGTGGTCATGGTCAAAGAATAACTAACCTAGCACAACATATGACCTACCTCATTTATTAATGATATCCTTCAAAATATTCATTTATTGAAAAAACTTGTAAAAACAAAAATCAATGTTATGAAATAATCTACCTAATACATCACTCAAATATTTATTCCCTGAAAAAATTAACGACAGTAACTAATTTCTGTACTGGCGTTTTGGCTTCAATATTAGGGTCCAGATGTTCCAGAAGCGACATACTTAATCACTAAAAATAATTGATCTTTCGAATAAAGGGGTAATTATGCAGTTATCTAACATGCGATGCTTACCACATCGCTCTAAAATGATCTGCATTTACATCTACCTTTGCTTCTTGTAACTTCCCCTTTAATTCGATGTTGAGCTTCTGGAATTTTCTTTCATATCTAATTTCATTTCTTGTAGTTCCCTTTTCAATCTCTCAAATTTCCAGAGCATCCTTCCATGTTTGTCTTTAATTCTTTGCTTAAACTTTCCTTTCTGGTGCTCTTCTATCAAGATTTTGGATTGTTCTAATTCTAATTTTCTCTGAATGAGAATTCACAGTTTTGATACATGCCTGGTGTTTTCACCTTCATTGAGCTGGGTCTGTTGTAATTTTCCTTGTAGCACATTCTTTTTCTGTCATATCTAAATCTCACTCTTCTAAATTCACTTTTATTTCTCTGAATTGTGATGAATCCCATTTTTAACATCAGTTGTTAACAAATTTAGCTTATTGTTTCCATTATTTATTTTTACTTCACAATTTAACGATGTACAGGTACTATTTATTTCTACACTGGATTAATTAATTAACTAGGATGCTAATATTAACTTAACTATTTTCACAGGTTAATCTGTTTGCCGGTACACTTAAATCAATGCAACTGCATTTGACTATTATTCCTTGAACACGTTCCAATACCTCCGTACTTTAATTCTAGAATACTGGAACCTTCCTTCCTTTAAGACCCTGAACGTCACATTTTTGGATTTAAATTCATTTACTTTCATATATCAAATATGTAGACTAGTATTATATGTAGTTAAGAGTAATTTGTAAATCTCTCAAGTTTTTAAGAGTTGCTATAATTGTAATAGCGTCAGCAAACATTACCACTGGAGTCTGTCAATTAGCAGTAGCTGTATCTGCAATATAAAGTAGGTAAAAATAATAAGTATTATAACACTTCCCTGTGGCACTCCAGAATACTTATGGTGTAAACCTGTAAGTTCATCTTGGAATTTCACCTAAAAGAATTTGTTAATCAAATAAGACCTTCAACAGTTAATAGTATACAAGTAAATCTTTTATAATTCCTCAAGAAATGTGGAAGCAATTCATAATTTTGCGCATTACCCTTACACAAGGAGCCATGTTAATCTTCTTTACATCACTCCAATGTACTGCTAAAAACAAATACTCCAATTAAACATGCATTGCTGCGATCTTGAATTTTAAAATCGTTAATATGCTTTGAATAAAGCGCTTCAATAAAAAAAAAATAGGGCTTTTGTCTGACAGGAAAAAGGCGCCATGTAGAGAAAAAAACAGATCATGTAATGAATTAAAATAAATAGCAAATTTTATAGAATCACTACATTTCACAGGCCAGCTGGCAGAATTACAAATAGAGACCACAACTAGAATTCTGCCTGAAAACAAGCAAAACAAAATTAATTCTGACCATTTACTCGAACTATTTTCAATATGCATACAATGCCGGTGGCAGCGTCAAGGAATATTGATGAAATTCCTATTTTCTTCATAAATATTTACTGGAGCAGGGAATTACGCACTTAACAATGGCCAGCTCCACAAACTCATATTAACAAGCAAAATCTTTCAAGCCCACAAAGTAATGCATTTAAAAAATTACCTTCAGCACACAAAACATTTGTTACAATTCGGACGATGAAACTAATCAACAGAATATTTCAGTTTGACATTTATCTTCTAATTTGTGCATTCTCACTTCTTGTACCAACACTTTCCGATACAGTCATACTTTTTGCACCTTCATTATACAAACCCCGTCCCAAATTATTAATAAAAACCACAACTAATGCATTCTAGTTGTATAGTTCATTTATATACTAGATAAGTGCTTTATGCTTTCGAGCCATCCACAAGTCGAGGCCAAACTGACAGTCCAATAGAGATTATTGTAATATGAAGATCTAAATAAATTGAGGTACACAAGCAGAGTGACACAGATCTCTTCTACTTCCAACCACACCACCCTTATTTGAAGCACAGTTCCTGTCTCAATTTTCACTTGCAATTTTTCCAACATGCAGATGAATCATTTTTGGAAAACGTGAGCAACAAGAGAGCAAGTCGATTGTTAATAGAATTAGTTTAGTTTGAATTTTCCATAATTCCTATATTATTTTGTCAGATTTACTTAATGCTCCTCTTCAGTAAAATTCAAGGACTTCCCAATTCAATCTGACATTTTATTTCATTATTTCCACAATTCTTTTTAATCTAAATGCAATATTTTCTTTTATTTTCCCCCATTTCAGCAATAATATATATCGCTGGCAGTCAGCCCATAAGCCAAAAGTTATATATTTTGTTTTTGTACTACAGCCCCTAGCAAATAATTCATGCATGTCCTCAAGACATTTCGGCCTTACGATGCATTCTTAATGGAAGAACTGCTTACAGGTAAAAGTGGAATGTTTTTGTAGCTGCAAAATCATACTTCCAATCGCAGTAAGGTACGCCAATGTGCCCTGCTCAATCATATTCCTAAAAAACCAGAACAAATTATCAACCATCGTGTGCTGTCTTAAATTAACAATTCTATAAAATGGCAGTTCCGGGTTTCACACAAAAACACTGTAGTGAATCTGAAGATAAACTTTTACTGGACAATTTTCATACACATGTTAACCTTTGTAATCTGGATCACAACATTTTTATATCAAAATCTCAACGATAGGAATTTCGAAGACATTTTCATCAATTTTCAGTTCTTCGAATATTGCTTCCTTTTATCTCTTTTCTTCTAATCACTTCCACGTTCTTCAATTTCACATCTATCATCACTAATTTCTCAGCAAATGGTGTCTTTTCAAGGCATAATAAGGAAGTGCAAATACACAACCTACAAAGCAACTTATTATTTTCAATGCTACCCATAAGCAGAGTTCAATATTTTAATTTCGTATCTTGCTGGTTATAAAGTAGCATAACCCCTCACACAGTGGAACGATCTCCTTTTCTACATCTGTCGCTTCTCACACATTTTATCATATGACATCAAAATAAAACTAGCGCTTGCTCTTTGGGTATTCATCTGCCACTATAATCACTTCCATTGCTCTCTCATGAATCAAACATCAGTCGTGCAAATTACATATGCATCACTGCTTCTTTCCTGAAGATCGAAAATTTGTAATCATCCTAAAATCCACATTCCTGTTGTCTACCAGGTGCACCTCATTTAATAAAAAGGTTAGGCTTGACCTACAGCAAATGAAGATTTTCACATTAAATATTAAATAGATCGTAATTTGTTAGACAGATGGTAGATAATTGCTAGCAACAAGTTATCTTAAATTGCTTCGACATCAAAGCTCATATTAACCACTACGACATCCACAACACAAGCTAAGTGCAAACATAAACCTGTCCTTATGCTGTGTCGGCAAAGCATTAAAGGCATTTTCTTTAATTTGTTTAATTCCTCGCTGGGCAGCCAGTGCAATCATTAAATTCGATAATGTTCTTCCCTCTGAAGCAAATAAACTAAAACATCATTCTTTAACACACTGTCGTTGTTCAGCCATTGTAGGATTTCAGAATGGGAGTATTTCGCAGCGACTGCACCTATTGCGCTAGCTACTTACCTAAACAGATGCTCATGACTTCGTTCTTGGATCCTGCATCACCAACCAAGCTTGTGGGGCTGGCATTGGCACCGCAACCCTCTTCCGTCTCCCGTCCGCCCTCCAGGTCAAATGCAATTTCTACAACAAGAACATAGAATCAGTTCGCAGCCGAGGTTTGAAACGTCTAGAACTACACAATAAACATAACCTCAAAGCATTACCATTTCAATGGAAATTCCCGCCTGCAAAATCTCCGGCTAGTTCGAACTCCATGCCAAAATATCTGTTACAACCAATATACATTTGAGGGGCTTTCAGATATTACCATTCCAAGTTGGTTGTTTTTGGATAAAAATCTAGAATTGAAGGAAGGGGGATGCGGCTGCGCGGCGGCGTTCGCCAGCGCCGCGGCGCAAGCGGCCGCTTCGAGGTCACGCATGCGCGCTGCCGACAAACAAAACTGGGAGTTGGGGCTCCAGTAAGGGGCAACGAACAGACTACGTATTTATCTAATTGGTTCTATCACAGATTACGGCCTTATCGCCTTCATTACGCCAGACGACAACATCAGGTGTCGAAAGTGAACGCCGGCCACCGTTGACCGTAGCACTTCAGCCGCGCGTCCGGGCGAAAGCCAAAATTGGCGGCCAGACCGTGGCGCGTAAATGCCGCCCTCGACAGCGGAGGGCCCCAAGTCGAATGCGGAGCGAAGAAGCGGGGGTGGGCGTGCAATTTGCACGCGTAAACCGCGTCTTGTAATGAATGATAATTATGCAGGGAAACGCCGATGTTACAAACGCACGGCAAAGCAATTATTAGGCGATTCGAAGCGGAGACGATTGTACGGGGCATTGCGTTAATTTTCGGCGGTGTGTCGAAACTTACCCTACATCGGGAGTTCTATAAATAATTGCGGCAATACGCGGCAAGAAGATAATATGTAAATAGATGTATTTTTAGAAGTTGCCGTGCATCTTCTGCTGCACGGATCTTTCTCATTCAGATATACACCGAACGCAATTTCACTCCAATCGAAAGACTACCCCAACGGCATGACGGGCAGCCGAGGAATTTGCACGCGAAATTAGCGCGGAAAGCGACGAATTCGGCGAAATCCCCCCAAAACAAACCGAAGAAGCCGAAAAGGGCCCGGAACTTGGGGTGGCCGCAGCTTGGCCGCCCGCAGCAGCACGGGGCCGCGGGCGCGACGGCGATCAGGGGCGCTCCGCTGCTCGCGATATCGGCGCGCCCGGAGACGGCGAGGGGCGCAGAATTACCTTAGACTGGCGAAAAACGAAGCCAACATTTCAGTCATCGATGTAAACACAAACATTTCTCTTCGAAAGACGGCACGGCAACAGCATACAACGAGTCCATAATAAAATTCGAGGATTTCACACCTTATCAGCACCTATTTCACCTCGCGGAGCCGTAACATTGTCGCACATTTAGTCAAACTGTTATTGTAAGTTCGAAAACATACATCAAAACTAAATATGGCAGCCATATTCTGTGAAAACAAAGGATATGTAGCTAAGAAATCTGTCCGATAGCCTCGAACCCCGATCCGGTTTCCGGTCTGGCGCTGCCTGCCGCCGCCGATAGGGTGCGCAGTGATTATTGCTGAATTCACACAGTGCTGGTTTACGCAAATTATTTTCCGACCTAAATTTTACTAAAGATAACTCTCATATGCACATCACTGCATTGGAAAATATAAAATCATATAAAAGTAACCAGTAAATATTTTATTGCAACTATATATTTTCTTTTAATATTTAAAAGAATTCTTCATTTTAATTACAATAAAACAATCTAATTTCAATTTATAGTGAAAAATTAAGCAACAAACGAAGTTACATTTTAAATGTTACATATACATAGAAGATAGACTCAGCGTTGGTTTACGTTAAACTTCCTCTATTAAACGCGGCGAACAAATTACATAATAGACTGCTCTTGGACTGGCAACCTAACGCCACAAAAATCCAATATCCAATATTGACATCCTATGCGTTTATTAGACCTACATATAAGGGTACATTTTACAAGCATTTGGAGTACCTAGCACGCTTTGTTGGGCTGTGCCGGCGGCCAGTCCCACTGGTTGGCCGGAGGCGCTCGCAGCAGGGGCTCCCACGGCTTCCAGGCGAGCATCTTGCGGGCGAGTATGAGTTCATTCTCGGCCTGCACGATCAGCTCTTCTACCTGTCCGCAGCCGATTTTCTGCTCCACGTCGTTGTAATTGGGGGTCTGTTTCAACACTTGGGCCCGCTCATGGATGATCTGCTCCGTGTACTTCCTGTACGCCGCCGATTCAGGCATCTTCTGCAGGGTGCGCAGGATCTTTCCGTACAAGATCCCCAGCGTGTGGTGCGGTGCGGCATTGACGGCCAGGCCCGTGAGGCCCGTCGTCTTCTTTATTGCGCCAGCCATGGACCGCTGATTTGGAGAGCGAGCAGTCTGAACTTTATTTTTACGTAATTATAGGTTATGGCAGCTGATTTGGGGTTGCCGTTGCCAACCTCGCAGATGGAAATTGTTCACAAGCGAGAGATAAATGTCAAAATTGGATCATCAATATTTTTCGCAATTATGTGTAGAACTAAACTTTTAAAACGAGGAAAGGAATGTAAATGCAAAGAAATGGAAACAAGATTGATAATTGATGATTTAATTAGTGATTTATGGTTAATGACAAACTGGTGAACCACATGCAGCGAGCGAACTTGAATTAGATGAAATAAATTGTCGACATGGTAGCTACATGATTACACTTAAAACTAGCAGTAATGTAAACCAATGCAAGTGGCACGTATTAGGATCATACATGAAGTGTAATATTTAGGCTTCTAAAATTCATTGGGGCTTAGAATCAGATCAATTGTCATAAACGAGGAATGTGAAAAACGTCCTTGTTCCTCCAACAATAATGAAGGATAAAAATATTTTACTGAAGTGAGTTGTTCAGCTTTACATTCTCAAGTTTTGAAGATCGATTTTAAAGAAGCCCAACCTTTTTGCGAATCGTCAATTGCCGTTTTGGTTCGATTTGGGGGAGCGGGATGAGAGTTATAAGTAGCTAGTAAGTTACAGGCATTTTAATGCACTTTTGCCTCATGTTTGTGATGCTTAAATTCCAAACCGCTCTCGTTTGGAACAACTAAGTTTGTGAATTAAGGAAATTGGCTTTGGTCCCTAAGCCCCACTCCAAATATTCTAGAATGCCAATGGTCACGTACTGTCGTGTGTTTCTGGTAATCCATAGAATTTGAATACTGGTTTTTGTGTCTCTTTCAAGGTTATTAAATTTATAACATTTGCAGTTATATTTTACAAATTTAGGGGCTGTAGAACTAATTTATAATTTACATAAACAACACTTGTATGCTGATACCCACTCATTGCTCAAAACTTCAGTTTTACGTAACTCCAACGATCCTTCCTTGATTACTCTGGAAAATTTTTGTTTTAAGCTGCAGCTTCGTTTTCAGAAATGCACCTGCCGCTATCTCCCAGATTTCTATAGACTGTAGCAATTGTCTTTAATTGGATATCTTTTTGACTCTTCCTGATCAAAAAATTAAACTGCTACTACTAAAATGTTCCATTGGTGAAACACGGTGCTGAGTAACAGTGAGTACTCTGAATGATGATCATTGTGTCCCCCTACAACCCTCCTCCTTTTTCTTTTTTCAGTTTTATCATTAAATGTTGTAATGCAGTAACTGATGTAATTTACCCACATCAGCGTTACTACAGGTGTGGAACACTTGCTTTCATTCGTTGCGAGTTAATTAGGAATGTTGTTCATGAAATACCATATGATCTTGCATACATAGCTCATTCAATTACTCTCACTTTACCATATTTTTTAAAATGATGCTAGACTCTTCAGTAATTCGATTAAAGTAAAACGGAACATAACTTCCTGTTGCTAACTGTTACATATTGTTGTGGTAGGTCAGGATGACTGATTATGCACAGTTAATTTCCGCTCCTTATCTTCGCTAGATCGTGCATAATTAATGCCATGATTAGAGTAGAGACGCCATGGTAGGCCGAAGCGATCGGATGCTGCGCGAATGTTGGCCGTTATGTCACATATTTGCCACTATTAATAATGCGATATTTTAAGATCCGCCGCTCACAAACAAACCATTGGAAACTTAATGTTCCGTGAGTGTTTACAAACAAAAGTGAAACCTGTGAAAGGTCGTCGACCTGATAAGCATTCAGCCGTTCGCTCCAAGCAGCAACCCGCCTTGCGTATACGGGGCGCTATCTAAAAATATCTGCTAGTTTAGAGTGTCTTTTACCAAGTTGTTGCTAAAATACTGCAGGTTTTTTATTGCTGCATTTTTTACATATTATTGTAAAGCTAATTCATTCTAAATATAAAAAAAACTTGTTTTAGACCTGAGGATTAAGGAAGTCAAAAAGAATTTTTTCACCAAATATACCAGTACAGCTCAAACTGCCCAAAATATCAACCAAGACTGTAGTGAGGAAAGTGTAAATGAATGTGCAGTTTAATGTTGGCTCCAAAAATTTAGATTTGGACCTTGATGACAAAAGCATGGCTGTCATACCGTTGTTGACAAGGGCAAATTGAATGTCATCGTCGAAGCTGATCATGGGAAGTTGGCGTTGATCATTCCATGATTGTTCATCATTTGAAGCAATTAGAAAGGTGAAGAAGCTGTACAGCTGAGTGTTTTAAGAACTGAATAATAACCAAAGAAATCGCCTCTATTTCTAGATATTATTGTGACATGTAATGAGAAATAGATTTTTATAACAACAGGAAGTGTTCTGCTCAATAAGTGGACTAGGATAAAGCACCGAATCACTTTTCCAAACCAAAAGTGTATCAAAAGAAACTCATAGTGACCATAAGGTGGTCTACCGCTGGCATCATTCACTTCGGTGTTCTGAACCAAGGGAAAACCTTACAGCAAAACAGTATTGTCAAGAAATTGATGAAATGCGCTTGAAACTGCCATGTATTCATACAGCATGTCTTCCATAATACCAGCCCTTATGCTCCACAGCTAAAGTTACAGAAAGTCAACAAAGACTATGAAACTCTACCTCACTCACCACATCTCTCTCCAGCTGTGCTACAAAATCAGAAGGTTGTTGTAAACGCCTTATGAGATTCTATCAACCCCAGAAGCTTGGAGTCTCATTGGCAAAAATGTGTAGATTGTAATGATTTCATATTTTTCTTTTTACTAATACTTTGATATAGCAGAGTTGTAATTGAATTTGGGGTTTCGGAGCCCTCATTATTTTTTTCACCAACATGATAGTTGAAATCGGTAAAATTTTGGCCACATTAACTGCATGCATAGAAAACTTGCAAATGTATTATAAATCTCCTATTCTACTAGTTAATAATAATAACAATTTTTGTTTCTATCTGGATTCTACTCTATTTTTCCAAATATTTTGAGTTTACAGCTATCACTGCAAAGTGTATTTTGTACGCCCAAGGTGCGTCTTATTCATTGTTTCATTCACTATAGAAGTTGCCAGTATCTTTAAACCTCCTTTATGAAACATGCATTTTATTAACACGTTAACTGAATTTTCAAATTAATTGCGCATTATTCTCCTTTCCTCAGTGGCGTCTAACGTTTCTGCTGTAATTGGTTTGCGAGTGACGCATAGATATGATATCGGAAGATAAATTACTTGACACTTCAAGAATTAACTAAGACCATTTCAAAAATGCTCCTCTGTCTTCCTGGGTTGAATCATTTACGAATTCTGAAGATAGGGAGTTGATTCTTGAATTCTTAAATTACTTCTGAATTATTCAGGGGAATGGGTGGATAAACAGAGAAGGGAACAAATATTCAGAGTATTGACCCCCTTACTAATCTTTTGTAAGCAGATATGGGAAATAAAAATAAAAAAGTTAGCAGAAAAGAATAAAATAAAAGAGGAGAGGCTTCAGGATGAAGTAAGGAAATTGGTAAGAGGAGACAAAAGGGAGTACATAAACAACATAACAAAGAATACACAATCAGTGGCTGACAAAGGAGATAGCAGGGAACTATTTACGAATATAAGAAAGATAAGTATGAACAGAAAATATATTAGCATCATTAAAGATAAAAATGGAAATATTTTATGTACAGAAGCACAGCAATTTGCAGAAATTACGTGAGCACTTCCAAGAAATACTGAATAGCGAAAAAAACAATAACCCAGAAATGGAACTTCAACGTAGAGAAGTACTGCCAATGACAGTAGGCCCATTGGAAATTGCAACCACGATCAAACTGATGAAACGAAATAAAGCACCTGACGTTGATAATATCTAATTAGAAATGCTAAATCTCAATATTGATCTTACAGCAAGACTGCTTAAACCACTGCTAGAAAAGATATAAATTGAAGAAAGTTTTCCTATGGAATGGAAAGAACTGATAATTAAATTTTTAAAGAAAGGTAATAAATAATTGTGATAATTAGAGGGGGATTAACATTGTGAATAAAGTTTTCTATAAAATTATTTTAAACAGGATAATTGAGAAAATTGGTAAACAATTGAGAAAAGGATAGAGTGGATTTAGAAAAAACAGATTGTGTGTAGATCAGATTGTGAATTTTCATAAGTTCATATTTTGTCCAAAATCGTTGGCCTCACATGGCCTCTGATGGACTCAAACCCTTCTTCTAGTAATAGATATGTCCTGATGTAGAGATATTAGGCCGTTATACCTGAAGTTTCGCAAAAGTCTGTAACTAAAGAAACTGTATTTATCTTGATATATGAAAAATGAAAGGTTTGGCTAGATCACTAAGAATATTTTTAAAAATTGTAATATTTGTTTAGTAAGTCGTTCCAATCCACTAAAAAAACTTTCCATATGGTCAGATACTAAAGTTTTGTGAGAACGGGTCTAATTGACTATTGGAGACTAGTCATTGATTCTGGTTAATTCTTTTACCAAATACTAAGTTCTTTCTCTGATAATTGTATTAAAACTGTTTATATTGATACATTCTATTATACCAGGCATTACAGATTTTTTCTTTGAACAAATTATGTTTGGCTTGGTATTTTTTTTACAATAGACCTCATTAAAGTGATCATGCAACTTGGTTTCCAAAAAATGTAAAATTTTTCGATGTTCAAAAACAGTGATTGTATAATTTAGCTTCTAATAATAGTATGATATAGGGTATTGCTGCCTAATATTTTCACCTACTTGGATATGATGGTTTTTGTGCTCAAGCATATGTATCTCTAAGTCTCCTTGTAACAAAGTTTGTGAAATACTAATGTAGAAGTCAGCATCTAGCTTTGCACACTACTTTCATCATGAGGTTCATTCTGGTCCCCTTCATTACACACCAAGAATACATTAAACAAATTATTAGCAGTATCATTCTTAAACAACATTCTGCATGGTCAGCATAATCTTTTCCTTTGTTTATTAGAAAAAGGTAAATAACAGGTAGTACTTCAAAGGCGAGAGAAACTAACATTGGCACACAAGTGTTTTTTCACTACAATGTTAAATTGCTTATTGCATAGCAAAATTGCACAATTTGGATTTCAGATTGATTTTTCATACATTCTATTCCTTATATTTGTTCCATATAATTTCATACTAAATTTTGACTTGGTGAGAATGCCATCAATATCATTTCAGACAACCTATTTTTCTAGCAGAATGAAAAAAGGATACTAAGACTAGTATCTCTTTCGTATCAGAGACTACTGGAACAATTCATAATTTGGCATGAAATATTCAAACGCTGAAATGAGCATGAAACTACAAAATTTTATTAGGTACATAAAATCACAGTTTACAGTATGCCTGAAGACTTACTAGCTGGTAAACAATGATTACAGATCGAACTTAAAGTAAAATATTGTCTATCGATTATACAAGTAGACATCTTTTCAGGGTGTTGTAAAAACCACTCTTGAATTCGTTGCCAATATTATTCTCCCTTTTAAGTCCACTTAATTTTCAGTTGGTTTTGGTGCAGGCATCCTCCTTGGCCTCCCAGCTCTGTTCCCAAAAGGACCTCAACCGGTCATCTTTATTATCACAGAATTCCCTGAAGTCTTTCAGGAGGCGCACCTGAAAGTTTGTATCGATGGCTTGATTTATCCTCCAGCGCCTGCTGACCATGTGGTTCCACGACCACAAAAAGCCCATCTGAAACATCACAGACAGCAATTATTTAACTATCACATACAGTATTTTGAAACACATACTCTTTTGGTATTGTCATAGTCGTCTTTATTTTTACCGCTAACGTGGCGAGTGATATATGCTTCATGTGGGCTGGGTATCACGTCCATATGCGCTGCCGGATAACGACTTCCAGTACGTCTCTGGTTTATAGAGGGCAGCCGGTGCCTCAGCCGCAGTACTGGACTGGGCACCAGAATAAAAACTGTGCCTGTGCAATGAATGTACTGGTGCTCCTGAGAAACGGCGCTGCCCTCCTTCATGTGAGGCGGCTCCACTAAGCAGGAGATGAAGCCAAACCGGGACACTATGGCTTCTTGGAAGAGGAACATGCGATCCAACCAGCTGTCCTCTCTGAATTCTAAAAAAAGGCTCAGCTAGTATTTCGAACTTAAAAGTGACAGTTGCACACCTTCAAATAAGCTGCGGTTTTTCTTTACAAGGCACTTGGTGTTCAAGGGGACGAATATGGGGCCTCTCAGCGGGTCTGATTTGTTTGAGTAGGGTAGAGCCAAGGGGTCGTGAGGAATGGGAACCATTTGCAGGCCGCAGCTTTGGGCTTTTCGGAACCATCCTGAGAGCTGTGTTAGAAAATTATTTTTATCACAAATACTAAAATGGCTAATTAAATGATACAATCAACAAGTTTGATATTTCAAAAGCCAATCAAATACTGTAAAAGAATGCTATAGTTTTCTTCCGCCATAAAACATTTCCTTTGGTAACTTAACTGATGAAGTGACAAATCAATGTTTTTCTTATATAGAAAAAAATGATAAAAGGGTTATAAAACATGCCAACTCTTCTGCTTTGATAAAACAAAATTTAAATTGCTGTTGTAATAGATAGATGAATTTTGATAATTACACTGAAAAAAGATTAATTCTGGGATCTATTAAATGTATACTGAACTTGGTGTTATCCTTCTTAGTAATAACTTCAATGCCTATGTTAGTGATATCAGTAAGCGCAATTACAGAGAATTAAAGAAAGTAAACTATTCTTATTTTGTAAAAGCATATAATTGAATTGCATAGGATCTTAGTTTAAATTATCTATTTTAAAACTAAATTAATAGCTAAAGGTAATTACCACAATTGTACCATCTTAATTGTACATAATTTATATTAATTTCCACTCTTTTGTGGTAATGTTATTTTAAAATCCTTCAATAGCTGCCCATTCCCTTTTATATAACTTCTTAGTTTACACTAAATCCGACGCCTGAAAGGGCAGAAGGAATCGAGAAAGAAAAAGAGGAAGTTTATACTCTGCTTTAAGAACCTGCAATTACACCATCCTCCGAGACTCTTAGGGCGAAAAAGAAAACTCTGCACTGTTGCATTATAATATACAAAATAGTAATCAGACCATATCAATCATTGAGATTCTAGAAAACTGATATAAATAATAACATTCCATGCTCATCTGCATGACAATTTTCCTCTTGTCCAAAAAAGAATAAACAAGACTAGACCACTTTAACCGCTAGCTGCCAGACTGGGGTGTATCGCACCCCAACCACAAAAATCGATATTACAAAGTATGTATTTATAATTTTTGACTTGAAAATTTTTTGGTACTGCTTTTGAGGTTGTTTAACAATGTAATAAACGAATATTAGATAAATTAATAAATTAAATATAAGAAAAAAGTATAAGTATTGCAAAAAATGTGAAAAATAGGTTGTTTTACCGAAAAAATTCTAGACATCTCAATTTTCATTAAAAAACCTCAAAATCTAACTGAGTCCTCCAAAGATATACTTACAGTACAACCTCTTTAATCCGATCACCTCATTGCCATGGCCTTTTCGGATTAGCGAATTGTTCGGACTAACAAAACTATGAACCATAAACAATAAAACAATATAAGTATGTATAAATGTACGTACTTTTCTATCCCTATATATATATATATATATAGAAAAAATATGCAAGTAACAAAGACATTATTTATTGCCTTGTGGGGTGAAAAAATTCGTTATCTTTAATTGCTTTTTATTTTTAATTGATGCTTCTTGGGCTTGGGTTTACAATTCTTGCAGAAATATAATTCTATGTATGGGAACATTACTTTAGATTGCCCATTCGATACATGTATTAAAGGATAATACTGCATCACCAACCATCTTTTACTGCACAGGGAAAATTCTAGGAACATCATCAACCAGATTACTATTTGAACGAGTCAGAGATAATTTCTTGAATGATATTAGTTTTAGTTTGTAGTTCATCGCTGATTGCTTTATCATGTCACCCACTCTTCGATCTCTTCATTCGTTAAGCTTGGGCAAGCGTTTTCTCCAATCCAAAATTTCTTTCAGATCATTTTCTTAACAAATTACTGGGATACCATCTTCTTCATCACTGTTGTCAAGCTGTTCGTCATAAACCTCACGTGGTAAAAATTTTTTCCAAGATTTTTTTTTGTTTGCTAAACTGAATAAACCGTAAGTAAGTGACCCTCACAGCAGCGCCGACGCAGTTCAACTGACTTGGTACGACTTGTTACTACTAAAAATTCAAACTGATGCAGTACCACCACCACCTAAAGCGGTGGTAGGCGGTATAAACAACGACAAGTTTTTATTTCTTGTTTAGTGTTCAAATTATCAAGGCAGCGTTCGGATTATCATTTTTTAATTTTGCCGTTCGGATTATAGAGATTGGACTGTAGTTTAAGGAAAAAAATGTCCCATACAGAACTTTTCCAAAAAATGATCGATTATTTATTATAAAAATGAACATTTTACAATATTCTATTACATAAATCCATACAAAGGTGCTTAATATAAGTATAAATAATTAAAATGAGTACTATATAATTATTATTATTCACCAAGGCAATCATTACAAAGAAAAAGACCACATGACTTTTCGACTCAGCGCGTTTACAGCTCGCACAACCTTTTCGGGTTTTCCGGTCTTTACTTCTTGGACATAATTGGCATCTTCTTTGACTGTCAAATACAACAGCTTTTGGTGCCTGCTCTCCAACAACATCAATATTTAAAATGCCTGCGATACTTGGCCTCAGATCTCTTTGCAAAGTAACAGTTTCGTATATTTCTTGTAGCAAAGGTGTTACGAGAAATCTACTAATTTTAGCGAGACAAGTAATTGCAGTTGCATTTTCATCGATGTTATTGGCGACATTTTTACATTTAAACAAAAATCTTGTATTAACGATAGCGTGGTCCAAGATTCCATACAAAAACCGTTGTGGCCATCGGTTCGTTCTTCGAGTAACTGTATAAGAATGGCACAGTTTGTCAAAGTTGTCTGCACCGCCTTTAGTGAGATTGTAGTGCCGTGTTTGGTTTATCATCAGAAATCTCTTCAGTGTGTAAATATGATGGCACTATCAAAACAATCCTCGAGTTTTTCTTTTTTGGCGTATATGACAATAGAGTGAGCTTGCCTATTGAATGCCCAAATTTTGTACCTGGTGCTGGCTTTAACGCCACTTTAAATTCTGCAGGTATCTCTTGTTTGTTTTTCCTCAAAGTTCCAGTAACTTTTAATTAGTAAGGTTCTTCAAGCATTTCAACAGCAGAGGATTAGAAGTGTACCAATTGTCACATGTAACGTAACTCGTTCATCTCACTGTCCTCTTCTGAATAATTACTACCATCGCTTTTATTTTTTCCTTCTTCTTCTTCTAAATTATCATCCACTTCCATAGCATCTTCATCATGAGCGTTTGCAGCAACAAGATCTTCGTCAAGCAATTCTTGACGAATAGATTTGGACCGCAAATTGTACATCCTATACACAGTGTATCACGAAAAAAAAATCACACTTCACTAAACAGGCTTATAATTGTACGCCAATAGCAAATAAAAAAAAATCTGGTGTGAACATCACACCACTTTCCTTATCCTATTATTTGGGTAATTCTGGCAAAAATCCTTGGCTTCAATTTTTTTTTCTAGTTCCTATTTTACCAACTTTTACTTTAAATTCATGTTTATCTCGTGATAACAAATCATTTTTATTTTCATGAATTTTTTGTATCTTCAACCGTTTCGATTCGCGACCGATTTTGCAACGTTGCGACCAAAAGGCTCGGCCGATTTTTACCAAAAGTTTCGCACTGCGTCCCCTACCTACAAAGTAACTTGCATACTAAATTTCAAGTCTCTAGCTCTTATGGTTCTCGAGATATCCTGTTTACTGACAGACCGACAGACAGACACACACACACGAACCAATAGTTCAAACCAACTTTTTTGGTGTCCTGAGGTTATAATTTGTCCAGAAATGTAAAAAACTGGGTAGGTCAAATTTCCGCCGATTACCAAATGTATGATGTACTCGAAAATATTAAGTAACTGCCACTCTGGGATGTATTGCACCTGAGATCGAATTTTTGCGGCTGTTGGAACGAGACTGATGCTTCTAGACAGCTGATACAGCCGTATGGGTTAGTGTTAAACCTCGACTATCAACAGATGTCGTTAGCAGAATGTGTTTTTCGATTTGGATACAGATACTATACCTTTTTTGAGGTCTGGGGTGTATCGCACCCCAGTGTATATAAATAATATGTTGGAATTTTATTTTTGATAGATTATTTTGTGTCAAAATTACAGATAAACATTAGGACTTCAAAGAAATTTGCGCTGGTATATCTCACGGCAATATACTGAGACCCATCCATGCTATATCTGCCTTACATCAATGACATTTCGGAGATTCAAGAAATCACAATAGCTATCTTTATTGACAACATTTCATCGTGTTCTCTATTATTTTTTTTTAGCTAATTATCTGCAATTTCTACTTTATACTCTGTGGGCATTTTACACTACTTTTTACAAAAATCAAGCTCAGAAAACAACAAAAAGCTTTTGAACAGTAGTGAGATACTAACTTCATCAATAATATAGAACGAAAATCTAATATATTAAATAACATTCTTTTTAGAACCCCCTGTATAGCGCAAATGTAGATTTATAATGGTTATTATTCAACTTTTATTTTATCTATGATAAGTAAATATCTATTTTTTACCATCATAGTGAAGTATTGATTTTTAAGCTGTAGATATAAATAGGTCATTAAATATAAACTGCAATCTGCAATAAATTAGACCTGTATAATTAACAAAATGTTGACATACCAATTCTGCAACTATAGAACCAGAAGCCACAAGCCACTCCACAATCAACTCATATGCCTGGTCAGGCCTGAATACAGTTTGGTACCGGGCGTGCCCCCACTCGATGCGGTCGCTCTTGTTAGAGACATCTATTTCAAGATGCATCTGCTTGTAAACCGGACCTGCAAATATTTTCATCAGCATTTCGGCATTGTCTGTTGCTGCTGCTACCAACAGTCATTGTCCATCTCCCCCTGCAAATACGCTGTGTCGATATCGTCGCAAAGAAAGTGAGGTACACCTATCTCCCTGTTCCTGTAGGCGTTGGGCACGTTCATAGCACCTGGAGAAGAACTACGGCCCCAGTTCAAGGGCGAGCGCACTTCCACTTCCAGCCACTCGTTTTCGAAGCTCTGTAAGTCGCCTATCGGCGGGAGATAGTCTTTATCATCTAAAACGTTATGAAAAGTTAAAGTGGTTGAAGTGCATCTGTATACAAAGTTCCTACCCTTGTCGGATTGAACGATGTGGAAGAGATAAAAACCGAAGACGAATGATTTTGCATAGTCGCCAGATGCGTGGCAAATTAGCTTATCTCTTCGCAACGTTTCCATAATCTAAAAAGAAAAATACATCTATGTTATAAGCTTTAATAGCCTTTTGTTGGTGTAACGCGTTACCGATCAATTTGTTAATTTATGCCCAGAAATGTCTTTTATAAAACCTTGACACTTCCGATTCTACATAAAATATTTTTAAAAGAAAGGTTTTCGCAGATTACACTTTCGTATAATACTGGACTGAGAAAACATTTTATGTTCAATAAAAACATCTTTTAGTAAGCCAAAGAAATGATAAAACCTTACAAAATTTTGTTTCATTCTTAATGGAGTTGTAAAAATTAGTTACAAGTTCATATGTATTGTAGTCGTTTCTAAATGGATATAAAATGCTTTAACCATTTATCAAGAACTCTAGAAAACTTTTAATGAATGCATACCTCATAAACCCTGGTTTTAATGGTGCAAACCATTTAAACATGGCCAAAAGAAATTGTGAATTGAGAGGTGAAGGTTTTAATAGGCAAATGACACTCACTAGAAGTATCAGTATTCACACTGATCCACATTTTCTGTTAGGCAGTTTGCACACATTGTGGAAATTTTGATATTTAAATCATTTTCATCATGTTAAGAAGTCGAAAACGACGAGATAAGGACGTGATTATCGGAATATGGAACATAAGAACACTATACCAAATAGTTGACCTCAAAACAACTATGAAAGAAATAATCAAATCTCAAATCGACATTGCAGCCATATAAGAAATAAGGTAGCTTGGGTGTGGAAGTTTGGCTAAATCAGGGTACCATGGGATAAATGACACACATGAACTAGGCTTTGGATTTATAGTTGGGCCACGTGTCAGAAACAAGATACTACACCAATCAATGAAAGAATACCATACGTACGAATTAAAATAAAATTCAACAACATATCTATGTTCTCAGTGCACACGCCAATCAAAGAGAAAGAAGACACCATAAAAAGGACAACTGAATGCGACACTAAAAAGAGAAATGAGTAAAACGCCCAGCAATGATATCCACATAGTTATTGGTGATTGAATACCAAAGTTGGTAAGGAGAAATTGTATTGCCTTACCAAAGGTAAGTATAGCTTACAAGAAGAATAAAAACAATGGGGGCGACTAATGGAGTTCGGGGGATTACAATTAAACGTACAACCTTCTCACACATAAACAAATACATAAAGGTACATGGATATCACCAGAAGGAAGGACAGTTAACCAAATTGAGCACGTCTTAATATCAAACAGACATCAATTTAACATTATAGACATAAGAACAATGACAGAAGAGGTGAGTGAATCTGATCACATGCTGGTTAAGGCAGTGTTCAGAGGCAAAATAAATAATGCTCGAGCTATATCCACACAGAGAAATAAGAAATGCAATCTACATAAACTAAAAAAAAAATAATGAAAAATGCAAAATGAAACACTAACAAAATTGGAAGAAAACAAAAGAAAAACGAAATCAAGCAAATGTAGAACCGATAGTCTGTAGTAAAAAAGTGGAAGAAGATGGAAAATACTATCATCGCAAGCGCAGAAGAGAAGACAGGATACATATAAAAAACCAAGAACAACATGATGGGATAAAAAATGTGACGAGGTATTAAATTAAAAAAATGAACCAAAGAGGAAACTGAAGTAAAACCAAAGAATATGGAAAACAAAAGGATAGGTTAAAAAATTGATAAGAAGAAAGAAAAGAATATTCCTTGATAAGCAAATTGATGAAACAGAGAAAGTAAGGGAATTGAAAAAGGTTAAAAGAATATACATCATCCGAAATACAAAATAGGTCTTCCACCCCAGACTCTCAATGTACAAAAACGAAGAAGAAAAATACATAATACAAAAAACAGAAGTAATGGAATAATGGTGATAACATTAAACACAAGGGGAGCTAAATGAAAGACAACCAAAGGTAAGAATAGGTACCTTACAACCGAAAATTAAAGACCCAACAATAGAAGTAGTGTCTGCCATACAAAAAGTAAAAAATGACAAAGCGCCGGGAATCAATGGCATCCCAATAGAGTTAATTAAATTCGGCGAGGACATTCCAAAGAAATTCATGACCTAATCAGCCTCATAGAATAAAGAAGTAATGCCAAAAATATGGAACACAGCAATTATATGTCCAATCTATAAAAAAGAGAACAACTGTAATAACTACTGAGGTATATCCTTAGTGTGTTATTCATAAAATATTCACATCCTACAACAAAAAATAATGGTATACGGAAACAACATAATTGGAGGCCGGTTTTGGATAGGGGAGATCTACCGTGGACCAAATACTGTTTAATCTAGTAAAAAAGTAATTAAAGAAGCAACAGACAATACAGGCAGTACCATTATTAACAAGTCACACCAAGTGATTGGATGAGTAGATGATATCAATCTGGTAGCAAGGTCAGAAAGAGAAATTAAAAATATCTACAGAAAAATAGAAACACAAGCCCAAAGAATTGGATTGCAGATCAACAAACAGAAGGCAAAGATGTTGAATAGGTGAAAATTTTATAATAGAGAACAGAAATTTTGAAGCACTATAACAAATCAAATACCTAGGAACTCAAATAAAATAATTCAGGAAATTCAACTAAATGTTACGGTTAGGGAATAGAACATATTGATCATTAATGCCAATCTTTAAGTATCACACATAACCAGAATATCCAAATTCAAGATCTATAAAACTATGTATAATCAAACCAGTGATTACATATGCATACCAGACATGGGTGATGAGCAAAAACTGCGCTTTGAAAGACGAATATTATGAATAATTTTCGGTTCAGTATAAAAAGATGGCTTGTGGAGAATAAGATACAATTCTGAATTGAGACCACTGTATAAAGGGGCGAAAAGTAGAATTTGCAAAACTACTAAGACTGAAATGGGCTGGTCATGCAGAACAAATAGAATACCAAAGAAAATATACCAAGAACAAATTGAAAGCAGAAGAAAAAAGGGCGGCCAAGACAAAGATGGTCCAATAACGTAGTAACACAGTAAATTAACACCTAAAACTGGAGGATTAATGCACAAAACAGGGAAAAATTAAAGCAAAGAAGAAAAAAAGAAATATGGGTGTAACTATAGGCCAAAAATGAAATGGAATAGCACACAATAAAAAATGTATATACAAGAGTAGGCGAATAAAACCACGATCACCATCTGTGATTATGAGATGACATATGCTTACACAATCCAAAGATATACCACGGTCCTCAAGAAAAGTAGTAAAAAGTCATGTACCGAAAAAAAGAGAATCTACAGTGAAATCAAGGCTCTATTATGATATGTCAGACTTTACATCTTTCTTGCAATCAATAGCCAAAAAAATATCTCTACCATACTCTATCCACTATACATCTTCAACTTGGACCTTTCCAATCTCTTAATCTAATGGCTAAAAACGACCCTAAAACATATTTTATCTTACAACGCGAAGTAAGTATTTATAATTGCCAGAAGTTATGATTAAAAAAAGCAAAAACGGCTTTTTGATACAAGTTAAAGACAAAAGTTGGGTTGATGCGCTATGGCATAGAAACGAAAAAATATAAGACGTACCTGCACTGCCTTCTCTATGGTGCTGACCCCTTCCATATGCGCAATAAGCCAGTTGACGGCATCTGCTGAAATAAACGTGGCAGTTGGCAGGCTCTGAAATGAGGCGAGAAATCCAACACCGGAGATGGGATTTCTCATGACTTCCACAATCTCGGCGGATGTTGCTGTGCTGCTCAACAAGGGCTCTTGCTGTCCTGCACTACTACAAAGACAACAAAAAAATTGTCATTACAGATATTTTCAGCAAATACCTCTCATCATTATCGTGTGAGATGGTATCCGAATTGGCCGTTTGTTGGACGTCAACAGCGGGCGAGTTCCGGCCTCTCTCCATTACTTTTGATCCAGACCTATGAATTAGGTGGTCAATAGCAAAGTTTAGTAACAACATAAATGTAATAAAAAAATGAATATACTATATTTTCTTTAATATAAACGTGTACTTTTCAAGGGCAGGAATGGGTTTAAATCACTATACTGTTGATTTTTTATAATGCTACAAATTTAAATTTAGAAAAATTGAAAAAGAGTAGGTTGAAAAAGTTTTTCAGTTATGTTCCGTTTTTTACCAAGGCACATACATTTTCTATTATCAGAAGAGTTGATAAACATATTTTGTACAAGATATTTGGTGAATAGTGCTGCAACTATACAAAAACGCATTGTTAATTAAAATTTTAAATAACGAGATAGAATTCATACAAAAAGTGAATACGAAGAAGGTATCGCTAATAAGTGTTGGCTTAATCGTGTTCTGATACAAAAAGTTATGATTCTATCAGCAAAGAAAATGGTGGTTTCAGTATTATTAGCCTGATTGCCGATTAACCATGGTCAATCAAATAAGTTCTATCTTCGACCGAGGACTTATCGATCTTTCATGCGACAGAATGATCACAAAAAAATATAAATATGATTTTTTTAACATTAGGTCTTAACTTTTGACGCCATTTTAAGACCATCCCCCACCAATACTTTCAAGTTGACTTTTAGTATATGATATGAAGTGTGGGGATGACTTTAGAAAAACTTAGTAGAGTGTCTAAGAGTGGTTTGGACAGTAGAGGATGTCAAAACAAAACAATATGAAACTGTTCTCACAAAACAAGGGTGTGGCATACCCAGATGGCAGTGCTCATTGTCTTTTTGTTAAAAATTATAGGCAGCAGCGACCATCAACAATTGAAAATCAATAAATTGTTTATTTGATAAGATATCGATTTTATTGCGTCATATGCGTAATCTTCATGTATGATTTAATAGAAACTGATGTCTATATGTCCTTTAACCTCCCTACCATTCAAATCACTTTTGATCACCCAGCCGAACTGCATTTAAAAATATTGGTGGGAGACGATCAAAAATTGACGTCAAAGATTAAAATTTGTCCAGACTGAATGTTAAAAAATTCATGTCTTTATTTTTTGCCACTAAGTGTGCGGCAAATCCAAAGCCAACCTACACATGATTCTGATCAACTGACCACCGGGTTAACAACACTAAAACCGCCACTTCAACGGAAAACTACTTCGATCAATTTAAACATTACCACAAAAGACTGAAACAGATGAAGACGAAATAGCAAAGAACACGACTGCCACACTGAAAATAAATAAAGTATTAATCCAAAGTGTTTTACAAGGAAGAATATAAAGGAACTCACGGAACATAGAGACAATGGCAACACATCAAGTAAATAACAAGAAGAGAAAACCTACCATTTAATGAAAAGACAGATAAACAAGCCTATGATGACACCAGCTACAAAAAATCACTATGAGAAAGAAAAAGACTTTGAGCCGATTCCCAAAGTCCAAAGGCGAGCAATCAATAAGGTGTATTTAAAAGTGTTGAGTAATAAAGGCAAAATTAAGATCCTAAAGAGCCTAAAATGTACGTAGTATGTTCGCAGACTGTATACACTAGAAACTAAAGAACCTTATAAATACAGACTCCAACAAAATAACACTGACAATGGAAAAGAGTTAATTCAACTTGCAGCATCTTTAAATATGAAAATTACTGGAACATTTTTTCCAAGCTTCAATATATCTAGAAATTCCTTGACAAAATTCGTGTTAAAAGAAGTTTGGTATAGTTTCTGATCTCTGCCCGGTAACAGTCAAATTACATGAAAAGATATCATTATTTCAGTGCATTAAAAACAGCCAGATGAAAAATAACAAGTGACTTTACACATCTATCAGGAAGTAAACTAAATGACAAGGAAGAAGTTGTGGAAGAGCAATACCAGAATAGATAGCCACAGACAAGCTAGGATACTTCCAGTGCAAACTGCAAAAAAAATTAGCCTACAGAGAGATGCTTTGAGATAAATGCGCAATTAACATAGATATATAGAAAAAGAAGAAAGTTCATAATTAGAAGAAAAAGCTTAATTTTGCAATTATAAAAGTAGAGAAGTTTAATGAAATGAAAGTAGAAAGACCTGTACCAAAACCTAAATAAATCAAGGAAAAGCTTTAAACCAAAGACTATGCTGTTTAAGGATGAAGGAGGGAATATCATTAGTAGTGAAAAAAATTAGATAAATGGAGTACACAATATAAAATGCTATTACAGGAAAATGAAGTAAGAAGGTGACAGCCCCCAATACTAGAATTAAAAAATTAATAACGAACCACAAGAGTGCGCTGACCTCGCCACAGAAATCTTTTAGTTGACGAAGAAGAATTTAACGAAGGATTTTAGTTACTCCTCATGAGAATTTAGAGAAAAGCCGAGTTATCTAAGAGTAACCCATAGATATTATTTGCCCATTGCACAAAAAAGGAGATCAATTAAGGAAAATCACACAGTAACCACGCTCTTAAACGCATTTTACAAAATATTCATTAAAATTCTACATTCAAAAAAGCAAGTGAAATAAGAAACAAATGGCTACCAAAGTGGATTTCAAAAAAATAAATATACGACCGACCAGATTGACAAATTATTGAAAAAAACTAGGAAACCAATATAGAAACACAATATGCCTTTGTTGACTTTAAGAGCGCATATGATATATTTAAAAAAAAGTTCTTGAGACCATAAATATACTAAAGGTCAAGAGGCACTTAATCTGACTTAAAGAACTCACTACAAGGTCAGAATCCAACATCATCCCTCTTTAGCTCAAATGCAAGGCGATGAATTGTTATGCCTTCTCTTTAACATAGTTTTGAAGTAGACTATCAGATTATCAAAGATAAACATAAAAGGCACAATCTTTAATAGGCGATAGCAAGATCACATGACGAACTAGAAAATGCATCATACATAGTGTACTAAGGAAATAGGGAATAGACAGCGAATAAATAAAAAACAAAATATATGCGGATAAATGAAATAATGAATAACAGTAGTTTTGAAAACATAATTGAATTTGTATATTCGGGTGTGCTGCTTAATAGTGAAAATAGCATTAGTGCTAATATAAATCGACGTGTAGCTCTGGCCAGTCGTGCCTACTACGTAGTTTTACCCTACCTACAAATAAAACTTATGTCACGAAGAACAAAATACATATTTGTCATCTTCATTAAACTTATCTTAATTTATGATGCAGAAATGGACCTTACGAAGTAGAGATACAAATACTTTTAGTATTTTTGAGAGGAAGGCAGTGAAGATCAAAATATAATTTTTTTAAACTGAAATACATATAAAATGTAAAATTAATAAATATTATACGCCTACGCTGGTTAAAGATTTTGGCTCGATCAAGAAAGGCCTCGCCGGCTGGAAAAACCTTCTTTAGCTAGACACTTTGAAGGTTAAAGATCTGTTGGATTTAATAAAATTCTAGAAAAACTTGCCGTGCTAAATGTGACAAATTTGAGACAAAACCTCATAACAGAAGGGTTTAAAGAAACAAACATAGAGATATAGGACCATGGACGTGTATATGATTGAGCTCTTTTAATTGCTACAGTTCAGGAGCACACCCACATGTTATTCTACGACTCTAGTGCAGGTTTCGACCTGTTTCAATACACTGAACTTGTCGCAATGACGATCATCACTTGCGTCATATTGTACTACTATGGATAAACAGGTGTAAATAAATAGCAAATAAAATTATATGTAATAAAATCAAAACAAATTAAACCATTCATTTGTGAAAGCAAATGCCTACAGATACATTGCTCCTGATAATAACCTTTAAAATCAAAAATGAGTTTTGAGGTAAAATGTGAATTTTAAGAAAACAGTGACATTGATTTACATTCTTCTTCCAAACATTTTTCTCATCCTTAGTTCTTCAATCAAAACAGATTCGACATAGTGGTCTATTATTCCATATGTCAAACATCAATCAGACCTCACAAAACTCAAATTTTGGATAATTTTTTGCATATTTCTTACATTCAAGAATATACACACACGCGCGCGCGGATATTTTGCCGCATTAGTATGCGGCTTATTCTATCGGTGATGCCTCTGATGTAAGGTAGGAATGCTTTTTGTTGGTCAGAGTTAGTGTTTTTATTTATATTTTTGATTATATTAGTTAAGGATTTGTTGGAATATCCATTTTGCAGTAGGGTAGTTGGTGTGGCGGCCTTTTCGCCCTTGAACCGCTTGTGTATCGCGGCGGCATACTGGTGGCTTTGATATCTGCCGCCACGTTTTGTTATCGCACAAAACGGCATATGGGCTTTTGCACAGCCGGCGAGTCTGCATACGCCGTCGGCGGCCCCTTTAAGACGAAAATTGCTATCGAATTAATATTTTCCGCAAATGATCTACCGCTAAGCCCGGCGACACATTCGACCTGCAACGCGGCCAATTCGGTCGCATTTAACCAACCCGCAATACATTCTCGATCCGCAACGCGGCCAATTCGGTCGTGCTTAACCAACCCGCAGATAACTACCCCGCAAGATATACTCGATCCGCAACGCGGCCAGTGCAATCGTGTTCCAGGCACGAAGACATCGCAACAAGGTGGCCACCGTAAAACCAACGCCGCCGAAGCAGAAGCCGATTACAGGTGAGCGATTTGGCAATTACTTATCGTTTGATATCGGTAGCCGCCTCCATCCGCTTTCGCGCCGGCCGTTTAAGGGACGATTTGGGCCTCAACGTTTTGCTTTTCAAAACAGGCCGTACTTAGTTCCCCACACCGCACCACGAGGGCACGGCTATTTACACGCCTGCCTCTCCAGTAGTGGTAATGGATTTGATTTCTGTTTGGCCAATGAAACCAGGCAAGATGTAGCCAAAGTGCTACGTACAGCCGAATTATCAAAACCAAATATCAAAGCCTCCGAATTACGCGCCTTAAAAGTTCTAAAAGAAAATAATAATATTACTATTTTACAAGCAGATAAGGGCAACGCTACAGTGATCCTAAATACTGCGGACTACATCGGTAAGATGCACAATTTACTTAAATCCTCTGATTATCGCCATGTACCTAATAATCCCACTACCTACCTTGAAAAGAAAACCAAAACCCTCATTACTAACTCCAACCTATCATCCGATACCAAGAAACTCCTCATATCCCGAGAAAAATCTTCCAGAATTCCCAAATTGTATGGTTTCCCAAAAATTCACAAAGAGAACATTCCTTTACACCCTATATTTAGTGCGTTCGGTTCTCCCACCCACAACCTAGCCAAATACCTTGCCAAGACTCTCCAACCTCTCACAGAGCAGGCATCATCCTACGTCCGAAACTCCTATCATTTCCGAGAAATACTGAAAACCTTCCCTATACGCAAAGGTGACATCATGGTAAGCTTTGATGTCGTTTCTTTGTTTACAAACATCCCAATTCCTGATACCCTACAGTTATTAAAGTCAACGTATAATATAAATAACAATATCCTGTCCCTAATAAACCATCCAATAGTATCCAATACTTATTTTACCTTCCAAGATAAATTTTACCGCCAAACTAATGGTGCTCCCATGGGTTCCCCACTTTCACCTGACATTGCTAACCTTTTTTATGGCCGATTTTGAAACAAAAGCCCTTGCCTCCTTTCACCTTAAACCTACCTGCTGAATACGATATGTCGATGACACTTTTGTTATCTGGCCTCATGGACATGATACCCTTCCAGAATTCCTTTCCCACCTCAACCACATCCACACCAATATCAAATTTACCATGGAAACTGAACATAACAATTCCCTTCCCTTCCTAGATACTCTCATAACAAGAAATGACAGCTTTTATTACACTGTCTACAGAAAACCCACTCACACTAACCGCTACCTAAATGCCAAATCTCATCACCACCCTGTCCAAATCTATTCGGTTGCAAAATCCCTCATAACTAGATCCATCAGACTTTCCGATACGAAAAATCGCCAAACAGAAATTAAATCCATTACCACCACCCTACTGCAAAATGGATATTCCAACAAATCCTTACCTAATATAATCAAAAATATAAATAAAAACACTAACTCTCAATCCCAAAACCCTCCTGACCAACAAAAAGCATTCCTACCTTACATCAGAGGCATCACCGATAGAATAAGCCGCATACTAATGCGGCAAAAGATCCGCACGGTCTTTACGACCAATAATCAAATATCTGGGCTTATTCGCACAGCAAAGGATCACTGCCCCAATGAATCCCAAGGAGTGTATGAAATACCTTGTGGAGACTGCCAAAGGACCTACATAGGTCAAACAAATCGGCAAATATCTAGCCGAATATATGAGCATTCTCTGGCCGTACGGAAAGGCGATAATGGTTCGGCACTTGCCAAGCACAGCAAAGAAACAGGCCACAAAATTAATTTCTCTGGGGCTAAAACCATTGCCCCCATTTCCCATTTTACCAGCAGAATAGTACGTGAGGCAATTGAAATAGAAAAACGCCCATAGTGCCTCAAAACAAGAGATGACAGCCAGCATTTGCCTGTCATGTGGACGTCCCTTATTGCTCCGCACCGCCAATTACGCAATACCCTTAATCCTACAAACTTTCCCCAACCAAACGCATCTCCCGCCAAACAAACTTTCACTTCCAGCCTCATAGCTCTGTTTGGGGAGTATGCAGATTGAGACCCTGAGTGAAGAGCTAACCTCTTGAAAATGGTATCAAAGCCGATGCCGAAACGTCGAGAATTTACCAAAAATAGACGCGGTTCATCCCGTGAACTAATTTGTTTAAATATATATATATATATATATATATATATATATATATAAACACAAATATATATACAAAATATTTATATACACACTAAAAGTTATGTCTATTATGCATCATAAATTGTCTTGGCAAATAATTCCATCAATTTTTTTCATTTCAACTTAATTTAGTTAATTTTAGCCTATGGGTGTTGTGTGATTAGCTACAGAATATAAAAGATCAACAGTGTGGGAGTATTTTGTAGACGAAAAACGAAAGTTTATTAATTTTTCAAAACAAGTCGATTACTTTTGACAAAAATATATTTATATAGTTTACCAACACCAAAAAAAGTAATTCATAAAATGTTCTTGTAAAGCCTAAAGCAGAAGAGCGAAGACAACTCCATTTGCGCAGTTTTAACAAAATTTAACTCACATTATTACTCTAAAGTTGCGACTCAGGATTTAGCCCTTCTGCTCTTCAGGAAACATCCCCGCACACAAACTCAAAACAAACAAAAGTAACAACATGCCCGGTGGCCGAGGCAACTAGAATTACCGTCAGGACGTTTGCTACGCTAAAACAGTAAGAACACAAAGCTACCAACCTAAGTGAAGGCGCATAATACCTCTCACCAGAGCGAGCAGAGGGGTTCTGTAAAAAGGCAGGCGGTGAAATAACCAAAACCACTCTAAATAATAACAAGCTAAACAGAAATAAACATCGGAGGATGGCGGCGGCTCCGGGAACTAAAACTCGCGACACATGCGGCATCTACCCCAAGTTGCAAACGAAATAAAAGGTCAAACCTGGGCCGCGGCCGGTCCGGAAGTCTGTTGCTGCCCAGACGCTCTCTGAACGGCGAGTTGCATCCTACTGCGTGCTGCAACAGTTTAGTTAATACAGTCTAACATAATCAGCAATTAACATTTTTCAAATTGTGCGTAACAAAAAAAAAATCAGCAAACTTCGCAAAAGAACAACTGTTACCTATTTTTCTGGTGCTTTACACTAAACAAGAATGTAAAAACAAGCAATTAGCACAATAGTGGAAGAGTAATAAGGATGTAGTCAATTATTCGGATAAATTAACAAAACTCAAATATACGCTTTAACTATCCACCTCTTCAAAAGAAATTTATTTAAATCGATGACTTACGCAAGATCCACATATTTATGTAAAAAGATACTAAAAATACGTTTCAAATATTGAACTTATCCACTTATATGCACAAAACTTTGTTTCATATTTATATAAGAAATTTTTTGCACTTTATAAATTTTCTTAACATTTTTAATAACCTTTTTAACTTAAAATAAATGAATTAGAAAATATGAAAGAAATAATAAAAACGATCACAAATAATATTACAAGTAATATTTGCACAGAAAGAAAAAAAAGCATTGTGAGCCAAAGCTCTACTGCAAGCATATAAATTGGTAAAGATAAAAGATTAGAAAAAACGCCAGAAAAAGACATTAAACATAAAGGAATATATAAAATAAATCATTACAATGAAAACGTCCTATAAAACGAGAATACTAAAATGGAGCGAAAAAAAATAACAAAAAACACTGCAATTTAAAAGAACAAAGAGAGTAGACAAATGCATAAAAAAGTTGGTAAAAACAACAAGAAAAAAAGAACCGTTGAAGACATGTCGAATAAAGTAGCAAATCAATAATAGACCAAAACCAGGAATTACTTAGAATACTGAAGCTTGTGTAACACTGAAAACTCTGAGAAACATCCACTCGATCCATTCAGCTCTACCAACAAATCCTACGCACGCGTTCACGTCATAACCCCTGGGCAATGCATGGTGCATGATGGGTGTTACGTTACGTAGCAGACGCGGGAAGGTGAAAGGCGGGTTTCTATTATTTCAAAATCTGGAACATTTGGACTCAGAGAATGGACGGATTAAAACGACGAAAACTGAAATGGAAACGGACTATAGTTACCTGGAATATACAACAAATTTCTTCTAAGCTATGAAAATTAATTGAAGAACTATGGAAATTGAAAACAAAAAGAAAAGCGGGAGAGGAAATAAAAGAGGGGAGTCTGTATTTGTCCATAATAAATCTGAGAGGAGATATAAAGTCTAGGAAGAAATAAGTGATGTTAATTACCATAGAGCTGAAGAAGAATATTACGCGAGATTTATTTGAAAGTAAAGCAGCAGTTTTACAATGAACTGTCGATGGTTTCGTCGAAACACAAACCAAAAAAGAATTGACTGCAATGGGCCACCTCAATACTCATATAGGAAGAGAGGAAAATAATGAAATTGTAGATGAGAATTGGAGAAAACATCAGAAATGACAGTGATCAACGATTGGTCGATCTATGTGAAAATTTCTGTCTAAGAATAATGAATGTTTTTCCAGACATAAGTGAATATACAGATTCACATGGCATTGGCCAACAAGAAACCTCAAAAGTATAATTGACTGACTATGTTATTCGACATCATAGTAGAAGATAAATAACATCAAGATATGTAGATGGTTAGAATGGAAACTGAATCACTTTGTAGTAAGAGCATAAGTATTCATCTCAGATATAAGGGAAGGAAGGCAAGGATCACTGAATGCCACATACTTCAAAAGAAACAATAGAATATCTAAAGTACCTTTGAATATAACCTCAAATAGGAATCCATAGCTAATAAACTGCAAAAGTTTAGAAAGGAATCAGTTGAAGACATATATGATCAGTTGGAAAATCAAATAGAAATATTCAGAGTGGTGGTCCCCCGACATAGAAACCTTCATCAGACTTAAAAAGTAGCTTACCACAATAATTTTTCTATAAAGAATAGTGAATATCACAAACTATATGTCCTCTTGAATAAGGACTTAAAGAAGTTAGTCGAAAAGCTAAAAGTCATATAACTCGATAAACATCTAGGGGGCACAAGGATATCAAAGATACTGGAAAACCTTAAACAACTTACGAAGATCCCACAAATTTACAAGAACTAGAAGACAGCATCAAAAAATAAAAAATAGGAAGCAACAGAGGTCGAAGAGGTATTCTTGTGGAGTTGGTCAAATATAGTCCGAAACTGCTGCATGAAACAATTTACAAATATTTAATAAATGTTTAATAGATGGCTACAACACCCCAAAGGCTAGAGTTTGGGTTATATTATACAAAATAGGATGTGAAAAAGTATGCAGTAATTATAGAGGAATTATCGTGGCTAGCTCTATAGAAAGGCTGTATGGTAGCGTTTTAAGGCAAAAACAAAACACTACTTTCTACTTATAGAAGAAAAAAATTATTTTTATGGCCGACCATTCCTGTATTATCAATATTTTCATCCACCAACAAATAATTAAAAACGACTGAAGAGAAACATGACAACTCGTCAGTTAATGTTTCTCAATCTAGAAAAGACATATGATAACGTCCCAATTAGTAAACTATTTGAAGTATTGAGGGAGTTTCACGTACGGGCGTTGAAAAAGATATGCGAAAATTCTATGGGCATGATAGAAATGGGAAAATATACCACAAAACATCCAAAGTCTTGAACAAAAATGTTCCATGTCTCCTCCTATGCTGTCTACATTCAGAAAATCCTTACAAAAGTATTTTGAAATTGGTACTGAGGTCAAAAACACTGTCTTTGTATGCTCTTATTTGCTAACAATCAGGTTTTGGTTGCAAATGATGAGGACGTAGCCTTTATAATACGAAAACTAATGGAAGAATATAATAAACGGGACTTAAAAGTAAATCTAAGTAAGACCGAGTATTACGTAGTATTACTACGTATGGAATAGAATATTGGCAGCTTACAACCAAGAAAGACTAAATAAGATGGAAATTGATTTCTTAAAACGACTCTGCAGTACCTTAAGACTGGATCACGTGAGAAACGATGTCATATGTGAACAAACCAATGTTAAGCAAAGCATAACAAACAGAAATGAAATCCGTCAGCTCATAAGGCAAGATGGCTAAAGAAAATCATAACTACCATAAATCACAAAAAACATGGAAATAGGGTAAAACGTGAAATTGAGGAAGACGATCTTGCTGAGATATATAGATTAGATAGGTTTGCGAGCATTTAAGAAAACCAAAAGACTACAAGAGAACTGCCATTTAATCAAAAACTATTCGCTAAATGAGAAAATTATAGTTATTAGAAAAATATAAATATAAGGACAAATTTGGACCTCCCACCATTTGTGATTAGCAGAAAATTAATTTTAGTTATATTTTACAGCGCATTGTATGAAAAGTAATAGCACAAACATTGATTATTTTTCTTAATTATTAATGGATATTATAATTAAAAATATTAAACAAAAATTAGTAACAAACACTTCTACAACAATCTACTAAAACTAACACTACTGCATTACTACACAACAGTACGTGATAGCTAAGAATTAATATTTTTACATGAAGTTAAGGTGTCTGCAATCAATTGAGTTTCTGCAACTACAAATAAAATTAATTAAAGTGTAAATACCTCCAGCTTTTGCGGAACAACAGCCATGCTATGGCGGCGCAGCTGAATCAAAGAACCTGCAGGGTTAGGTATGCTGAAAGACATCTACAACATGCAGTTCAAGTCAGTGGCATGCTCAATTATTACACATACGAAAAAATGGCTACAGCAATCTTAAATAACAGGTCAAATTACAATAGTATCAACAAAACAAAACAAGGTGCAGTGAGAATTACTGTATTAAGCACTACAAGCATCTACTAGTGTTTAGTTTAGTTCTGCACAAACCCGCGCTTTCTTGGAGGCGCTGGGCCTCTTGATTTTGTTCACGACCATCTCAATGAACTTCAGGAAGCCCTCCACCATTTGGTTGTGGTCTGTGGTGGTCATTGGCGTGTAGACGTCGCAGTGGGACGCCCCCTCCAAGATTCTTTTCGTAGCTGCATTGTTCAGCGGAAGAAGATAGATCCTAAATCTAAATCAAAATTTTTATCGTGCTGGAACTGCGCTGCTGTTTGTTGTGGCTACCTCCAAAATTTCAGTGCATCCACCAAAACAAAGTCAGTGTCTCCTCTTGTGCAGATGTAATGATCAAGGTAATTCCAGTTGTAGTTTTCCAATTTTTCTGTAGTAAAACTAACCCACGACACTTCATAGGTGTCGTGATATGGAGCTTGGAATCTGTATCTGTAATGGATGTTGAACGGAGGATAGGGATGTCTGAAATTAAAAATAAATCCAAAAATGGCAAAAATTAAAATGTTACATATAGTTGTCAAGCATTGTTAATACACAGTTTTCACAGAAATTTGGCAAGTTATGAATAAAAAAATTAGTTTTGACCAAGTGCACGAACAAGAGGGATCATCAAGAATCTGTGTCAAACACTGGTTACTTATAGGAGTTGAGGGAAATAAGGATGTGAACTGCAACTGAAACTAATGTTAAGCTTTGGCAAACCTATAATAAGATTTTTGAGTAAATCCTAATTCAAAGATAAACAACGATCTCACCAGCCTACAACTAACAAAATGAATAAAAACGTAGCTAAAGTTCATTAAACAATCAATGAAGACCGAATTTTAGAAGAAACATTTTTGTCTTGAAGTTCGTACCTTAAGCGGTTATGGATGATCAGAAAAACAATGGAAATTTATGATAATACAAAGGAAATAGTACTTAACGGTTCAAACTTTTCAAAAATTTTGTATATTTTGAAGGTTAAGTCTTCTTGCAAAGCAACAATCAAAACAATGGAAACATCTAACTTCATAGTGGTCCAAAAAAACCATCACATTCGGGTGAACGTCAAGACATACTTATTTGAATCCGTGAAATGACGAGAATTATGCGCTAAAAATTTGTTCTCGTATTTTTATTTTGAAAGTTTTAGAATATTATAAAAAAATAATCAAAAGAAAACGAGAAGACAGTTGTTAGTCAAAACATATCAGTTTTCTTCTACCCCCTCGTTTTTCTGTGTGACTTTTTATTCAATGAGATATAGTTAAAAACCTTCGAGGATCTACAAAAAATTTTAAAACTGTTTTTTTTTGTATTCCTGTATTTTAGCAATCTTCTTGGGTTCTTTTTCTATCATTATATTTTAGAACATTATTTTCTCTTCTTTTCCTTCCCCTAATCAATTCATAGTTACTTTGGGCCATCTCTTGTTCTCTATTCTCTGGAGATTTACAATTTTAGTGTTCCATTTACTGGTTTACTGGTAATTGATGTTTTCATTTTCATCACACTCCGGATTTGTCTTTATCTCATAAAGTTTGGTTCTACAATTCTTATTCTTTCTAAGATTTTGTTTGTTATAGACCATAGTTCTTCTTTGTAAGTTGTTGTGGTTTCGGAAATAGTGTTTTTTGACGTGAAACGTCTTTTATTTCGGTCAGTAGGGGTCACTTGCAAAAATCATATGTAAAACAAAATATGTTATGACAAGATCGCTTGTAAATTTGAAAGTAGAGCACCACCAGCATTATTTTATTGCCATTATTTAGAGGTTAGTGCATATGTCGCTGGCGTAAATGGCGCTGTAATCGCGAGCAACACGATGCATTCGGAACTAAAATTACCATTGCGCGTTGTGTTTATTTAGTTATTACTCAGCAGTACATTGATCGATTCGAGCGAGAGTGGTCGCGTTTGACAGAGCTCACGACGTTATAGTAGCTGTGATACATAAAACTCATACTTGTGACCATTAGAAGTTGTAGAGTTTAAAAAGGTGTGTTTTTTTGCAGAAATTTGACGACTGCTCCACTATGGCGCCATCGCGTGCGATACGTAACGTACAATACTGGCGTGCAAGAGCTCGGGTAGCAAGAGAGAGAGGGGGGGAGAGAGATTCCTGCCCTCGACGACCCGCTTTGACCTCGGCGGAATGTGTTCGTCTCCACAGGGAACGCGTTAAGATTGAGCCAAGCGCAGTAACCACAACCATCTACGAGTGCGGCGCGTTCAAGCGGCGTAAGCCAATATCGAGCACCGCTATTATATATAAATGTGGCTGGAATGAGGCAGAGAACGAGAGCAGCTCATCGACATCCACCAGAAGGAGCCCGGCTACACCCGACAGTCACAGTACAAGGCCACAGTTAGAGCAGATTACGCGTGCGCCTGATTACCGTAGGCGTTGGAATTTGGCTACAGCCCGGTTCAAGTCAATGTTTATCGAGAACGAGTTTGGACACAAGTGTGATGTATGTGACTAGTTGTGGTTCAAGAAAGATTTGAAATCAGCAACTGTAGCCGTGTCGCGATTTCTAAAGGAAGTCTTTCCAGGAATACAGCGAACTTCTGTCGCAACTGCTTAACCGCATGTAAATTTGAATAAAATATGTAAATAAATGTTACTTGTGTATATGTATTTGTTTGATTATCTATATCAAGGCCTGTACTGTAGAATACAAGCACAAGACGTTTCAAGTACTCTACTGCGGCTGCGTGCTTGATACAGCCTAACCAATTTTTTTTTATAAGATTTTGATTTCATAATATTCCGCGCGGTGCTTTGGTGGCTCTTCTTTTATCTTTTACGCCTTCAATTTTTTCTGTGCTCTATTATTGAACTTAAATATTGATATTATGTGCTTGCCTTTATAACTTTTTCTCCTATATGTAAATTATATACTCCCCCTCTCCCTCATGCATACTCCTTAAATTTCCTTAATGTATAAGACACGGCTTCTTTATCCGATCCCACAATTAATTAATCGTTGACAAATATCACAGAGTAATTTTTTTATTTCTTAGAGATATATCCATTCTTTCATAATGTTCTAGAGTGTGTTCCACATATTCCACATGTTTTTAGACACCTTTTCCGTTTTGTGTTCTTTTTTACTTATTTTTCTATCTCCATTACTAGAAAATCCAGCCAGCTATAGTTGGCTACTATAGAGAATGCAAGTGTTACGAACTTTCTGTAGCAATCGTTACTATTACCGGTTTCGGGATTTTCCGATCAGACTGATATTTGGCGTCTGGACTTGACTTACGGTCCTTAGTTAAATATTGAGAACGTTATGTCTCTACCTATCACAGATCAAAAATTATAAGGCGTGACAGATATCAGAAATGACAGAACTAGAAGCTGGTCTCCAGCTTGGAAGCTGCCTTGATCAAAAGTTATAAGGCGTGACAGACGACGGACATGACAAAATTAAAGCTGGGTCCGCTAAAAAAGCCTATTACATATGGTTTGTCTGTCTGTCCGCCTGTCTACCGCTTTTTTAGCTTTGTGTATTTCCGCGTGGGCCCGAAAATGCTCGAAGAATCACCATGGCAGCGACCGACTGGTGGGATACGCGGAGGAAAAACTAACGCTTTGTAATTGCACCTCGATATTACCAATAATATGAGTTTAACTTGGTAAATAAATATCGAGGCAACGTTTGACGATATATTATTTTAACACTTATAGCTATGTGGCCGGTAACTAAATTTAAAATTACGTATATGCTGCCAGGCTAACTTTTAAGAAGTTAAAATGACGTTTGCTTTGTCACATTATTTTTGGGTTTTACAATCTGTTAAAACGAATTACAGTGTGTTGCAAATTTGTAATATACAGGTCGTAATAAAATTAAATGAAAAGAATAGTTGAATAAAAATTTTAATTAGTAAGTTTTTAAGGCATAATTATGTGTGGTTGGTAACTAAAAATAAAAATGACATCTGTACTGTCAGTTTAACCTGTACGAGGTGAAAATGACGTTTCTTTTGTCACAGTTATAATTTTAGGCTTTGATACGTATCGGTCTGTCCGTCCGCCCGCCCGCCTGTCCATCGCTTTTTCAGCTTTCTAATAACACTCGCTTATATAGTTGTTTAATCGATAGCAATAGATATGAACAGATTTACAATTCTTTACTAATGATTTACATTGTTCCACGTTCCTGATCCAAGGGAAAAGCCTATCCAGTTAAAAATTTATATGTATAAAAGCCCGAAAGATCTATGGAACATTGTGTGGTAGGGAATTGTCTTATAAAAATAAAACTTTTACTATTTACTAAAGCTGATTGTTTTTGTGTCAATGCATCGTCCACTGTTTAGAGTTTACCAGTATAAATCTGTGCTGTGAGGTTTTAATCAACTCTTATTCATCTTCATGTGTATCTATTTCATTGGGTTGAATCTACTACTAATCTTAATTTGGCTTGTGCTCGATTAATATTCTCCACTTTTGATTAACGTAATGAATATAATTTGTTATTGCCTATCTAATTTATTAATTGTTCTTAATAGTTAATTTTTTTAGAAAAGTAATTTGCGCAACTTGTTCTTTTTTCTTCAGTTAGAACAAATTCCATTTATCGTTATTTTCTGCTATTTTCTTCTTTGCTTTTTTCGCGTTAGTTTTTTTATTTCTTCGTTTAGTAATCTTGCATTTGGTTAAATATATTTACATTTTGTTTTATCAACTTCCTCTTATTTTCATTATGCCTTTTTTACCTATGTTCTATTTCTGTTAATGCAAGGCCCTTATATATATATATTTCTAAATGCAACTTTGGGAAGATTCTTGAAGATCTTAATAAACCCAAAGCTATTTCGGGAAAGACAAAACATGCGGTCTAACAAAAAAAACTCATATCAATAAAAACATTTTAAAAACATATTCTTCTTCTTCTTTAACCCTCATTGCGCATATTGGGCATAGGTCTCCCTCAAATTCTTCCATGTAGCGCGATTCTGTGCGACTCTCGTCCATGGCAGTCCTGCTACTCTCTTAATGTCGTCTTACCATCTCATTATTGGCCTGCCACGCTGTCTCTTGCCTGTCTATGGTCTCCATTGGAGGATTTTAACGTTCCACCTATTGTCTTTGATCCGAGCTGTATGTCCTGCATATTCCCATTTCAATTTCGTCACTCTTTTCACTACATCCGCGACCCCAGTTCTATCTCTTATCCATTTATTTCTTTTTTTGTCTCGTATTGTAATTCCAATCATTGCTCTCTCCATTGCTCGCTGAGTGACTTCCAGTTTTGTTTTTATTTGTTTCGTTAATGTCCATGTTTAAGCGCCGTATGTCATTATGGGAAGTATACATTGGTCATATACCTTAGTTCGCAAGCGTTGGGGTATTTTGTTGTTTTTTAAAATATAAGCTAGCTTTCCAAAAGCTGCCCACGCCAGACGTCTTCTTCTATCTATCTCGTGTTCTCTTCCTTAATGTTACAGTTTGTCCTAGATATATATATTCGTTGATATTTTCTAGGATAGTTCCATTTATGTTTATTTGTGGGTTCTCAAGACACATTGTCTTCGTCTTATTCAAATTTACTTTTAGACCTATTTTCTTAGACGTTTTTTCTAATTCGTTTATCATAATTTGTAGGTCGTCTTTGTTGTCTGCAAATAGAACTACGTCGTCGGCAAATCTTAAATGATTCATTTTTCCCCATTTACATTAATACCCCTATTTGACCAGTCCGGATTTTTAAATATTCCTTCAAGTGTCAAATTAAATAATTTTGGAGACATTGTGTCTCCTTGTCTAATGCCTCTATCAATTGAGAATTTATTACTATATGCATGTAATTTAATTGTTGCTGTAGCGTGTTTATATATATTACTTATCAGTGCAGTATATCGGGAATCTATTCTAGCACAATTAAGTTCCTTCATTATTGCCCAGTGTTCAACGCAGTCAAACGCCTTCTCATAATCAATAACAGCCATGAACAAAGGTAGGTTATATTCGATGGATTTCTCGATTAGAATTTTAACAGTAAGTAAATGGTTACAGGTACCATATCCCTTTCTGAAAGCTGCTTGCTCTACTGTCTGATAATCATCTAATTTTTGTGATAATCTGTTAGTCAAGATCTTTGTTAACAAAAAAAAAAACATATAATCACACAAATTAAAGGAATAAAAAGCCTAAAGTGCAGATTTTCTATAAAAAAACAGAAAACGCTATAATTATACGATAAAAAAATGTCTATGATAATGAAACATTAAAAAATGTAGTTAAAAAACATGGGGCCGACGAAGAGATTGCTATGTAAGCAATCCCAGAACGAACTTAAAACTTAAAAATTCGAAATCGAATATCTCGAAAATTATTCGACATAGAATTTTTTCGACTTCATTTTCGAATTCAGCGTAAAATTTCCTATAAGAATCACATTTAAAATCGTAATGTCGAAAATTTTCCCAAAATTCGAAGTCGAATATCTCGAAAATTATTTGAGATAGAAATTTTTTAATTTCGAATTCGAAATCAGCGTAAAATTTCCTATAAGAATCCATTTTCAAATTTTAAAAAATCTCAAATTTTGTGACGGACCGACAGACAGACAGAATTCAGTAACGAACTTTTTAAGTTCGTTGAAAAGACAAAACAATAAAAATTCACTATATCATACCAATATTTATTGTGTCAAAAGAGCAGCGGAAATTTTTAATAGCAATACAATACATAGCAATTGTGGTTTAGTTAACTAAGAACAATAGAGTTGAATTTAATGATCAAAGCAAACCATCAGAATCACTGTTTTGGGGAATAACTTTGTAAGCTTTTATTTGTAATACTTACCCTTTTTGGAAAATAATTAGAAAAGAAATCATTTCTGGTTTATTATATGGTCATTCATGTGCTAATGTTCTATTGGCTTCAGCATATAAACTTAGGTTATACATATATAAATCTGACAGGTCCTTTTTTCTAGATATATTTATTAGTTTTTCATTTAGATTTGCAAATTATAATTTTAATTTGAATAATTGAATGCATAAATTTCGGATTACTAATAATTTCAAGCTTCAATTTCCTGCGCAAGTTCATCGTTGACTACAGAGAGCGGTCATTTCTTGCCTTAGCATGTACGTTATTGCGTCCATCTTTAAATATGCGAGACCACTGGCATACGACACGTTCACCCATCACGTTCGGTTAATTACATAGTTCGCAATGGATTAATTGCAGCTGCCAAAAGTTGTTTGGCACACACACATAAATGGTATTACTGCACGTACTTCACATTTGACGGGATTTTTTATGGTCGCGTTCATTTTCAGTTAATCTAACGGAAGAGTAAACTGCATCGCAACTTTGTTCTTCTGCTCCATGCTGCCTATTGAATTATTGCCTATAGTGCCACAGGATGGACGTCGTTATACTCCTATTTTTCGCGTATGCGCAAACGGAGGTTTCTTTCGAATTGCCCTCATAATACAATTTTTTAGTAAAACACTCAAATATTCAACTAAAACTTTCAATTAATACTTGATTGAACCTCCTTTAATGCCATACAATGCTTTAAGCCCTTGAGGCATGGTATCAATTAAATTGTCTGTTGTTTTCTAAGGTACTTACTGGCATTGACTTGGCTTTGTTGGTAGGCTTTTGTAATCTTTTGGTTAGGTTTTGTTAAATAATGTGTCAATAATTTTCAATTGAATACATGATTGCCCCACCCATGGCAGAAGTTAAATTTATTGCTCCTCTCTACATAGTAGTTGCATGCAACTGATGATAAAGGGTTTAATCCTCCATTGAAAACAACATTTTCCTTAACAAGAAAGTTATAATACTATTGGATACAAGTATAAAGTTCATCACTTGACATTTCTATGTAACATATTTAGCAAAATTTGCGGCACACAAAATTAATCATGATCTGTCACTACACCAAAAGGTACCTCATTCATACCATTACGTTAACTCCCTTACATTTTAGGGTCCTATGAAGGAATTTATTATTTCATTGGAGAAACGCCTTCATAGCCAGATTCATTCACTGCCACTAAATTGACAGCATTAGCTTTCATGAGAAAAAATGATGGACCACTCAAATCATTCGGTAGAGAGTGCATCTCTATTGCCCATTTTGTCAACGCTCTTAGAAGAAAGTCTGGAGTGTCATCAAGGATATCTTCTTGGCGACATTATTATACAGCCCCATACTATACAAGCAGCATTGAATTATATGTATTTTTTTTTATATCTGTGCCAGTTTGGCTAGTGTTTTTTGGGAGTCCCTAATAGCTTCTCTTTTACCACTTACTTGGCCTTGTTGATGGTTTCTTTTACATTTAGTAATAACCTAATTCATTATTGATAAGAATGAATATCTCTTGAACGAGCTAATACACAGTTTTACAACCTTGAAAGATTGTGTAAATTTATTAAACACAGTTCCACCTCAGATAATTATGATTGGATCTGACTTTCATTAACAATGAAGGTAGTGTCCATCTATGGTCAATTCCTTGCCAACTAAAAAATAGCTTCAAAGAAGCATGAGGATTTTCCCTATCCCAGATCCTGCAGTTATAATTTAACCACTAACATAAAACACTCAAAACTAAAAATTACAAAATCCAAAAATTTCTTTTTGTTTTCTACTCAAACATTAGCATGTAGCATTCCTTATAAATTGCTTTATCTGCATCTGTAAGGTGTTTAACGAGGGATAGTTTGTAGGCCTTATATGTAAACGTCTTCGCAGCACTTACCACACAGTAACATATGGAATACCAGTTTCTCACGTTTCACATCACCAAAGCTCCACTAATTTATTTCACTGCATAGCCAGAAATACAGGTGATTTGGCAATACATTTGAAACATCTGATTTCCAAAAAAAATTCTATCATTGCAATTCTGAGTGTGAAGTTTCTTTTAAATTCTTATAGCAGTCTTCATTTCTCTGAATTAAAACATGTTCTACATTTTTAAAAATAGGCATCTTGATTTTAACAGTGACAATATTGGGTTTACAATACCTCATGTGTCAAACAATTCAAAACGGTGTGTGTTCTCTATATACAAATTTGTAAGTTTTACCTATTATGTACATGTGGATAGTTTTCTGTCTCTATCCATTGTTTGAATTATATGTGACTCCATAATTTTTTGTAGAGGAAAGGGAGACATTCGAATTTGGTATTCATAGATTGTGTTCAAGAAGGCTTATTTATTAATTAATTTGAATTAATTGAGACTGAAAAATATTAAAGTTTTTGTTTTCCACGGTTATCTTAAAATGGGAGCCGTGGTGGTTTAGTGGATAGATCGCTAGACTACGAAACCAAGACTTGCGGGTTCGAATCCCGCTCTCGCCAATTCTATCGCTTGCATTTTTATGGCCCAGCTCGACTCAGGCTGCAATAAATGAGTACCTGGAGGTCAAACTCTGGGGTAATAATAGGCGGTCGGTAAGTAGCGCTAGCCACGTTACTACCCTTGTGTACCGTAGGCTCTAGATTGTAGCAGATCTACCCTGTTACGACCCCAAAGGGCCTTCAAGGCCTGTTACAGGGAACTATTATTATAATATCTTAAAATGCAGGCGCGAACAAAATAAATGATTTAAAATTAATTTCATTTCCAAACAACTCACCTTGGTCTGTACCTCGTCACAGTGATCGCGTTGCCCGTCAACGAAATCTTGTGAAATATCCTTCCGATAGACAAATGAAACGTCTCTGACGATTCCGACTCGGCCGGCCTTTTCCTCAACAACGACCCCGTGTTGCTAACAACCTGCGAATTATTAAACAGCTGCTCGTTGCAGTTGGGCAACAGGATCAGCTGAAAGCCCTGCGCCAGGCGTTGTGACACCAGCTCCTTGAACACTTCGATGGTGGTCAGTGGCTTCTTGTAATTGGCGCGCTGCTGCGCGAAGTCCGCGTTGACGTCATCCGGCAGCAGGTTGTACAGCGACACCACGTAGTCGATTTGCAGGGCGCGCTTGTCCGGGAAATAATCTGTGGTGATGGGCAAGCAAGCTGGAATTGTTAGGGACTTCCAATCCACACCTGGCAAAGTGACACCAATTGTACCGAGAGGCTTTAGTAGAAAGGATTTAAAGTTAGTTCCATACACCTTTAGCCAAGCAAACACCGCGTGTAAAGGTTAGACTGACAAATATTATAGTAGGGTTAGTAAGAAGCTCTGCAATATACTTGTCTGCGACCAAAATATAGATACGTTTAACATATCAAACAAACACATCAAAGCGAATACATACATAATAGAAGTTGATTCGTGTGGCAGTTTAAAACTCTAAACGATTAAAACAAGTACTGAGGGAAATGATAAATTAGCAATTTAACGGTACCAAAATATTAGACATGGGAGTACTGGAGATTTTCTAGTTTGTATTTGATATGAGAGAACAGCAACCAACCATACAACTACAATCAATTAACTCTTATTAGATTATCATTTGCAAAAATTACATCTACAACAAAATAAGAGCGATTCATGTTACATAAGCACCAGACTTATATTTAGCACGTTTTTGATTTAAATGTCTAAAAGATAGAATTTTTTAGCAGAACAATGCCAAATAAAGAGTCCAAAAGTATATTTATATATTATATGTATGTATTTATAACATATAAAAGTAATCATAATTTTGCAGCAAGTCTCAATTTTTAGCTGAGTTTGTGACTAACTGGGATACATTTTCCCCCTTTAACATACCCTACAGGAAAAAATCTAATGAGGTAAGGTCGACTAATCTTGCTAATTAAGAAAATGGGATCTTTAAAAAAACAATTTAATACATGCTTTCGCTGGAGATATAATCAATATACAAACTCATAGATTCTCATGTAAGCTACAATAACCACTGTTGAATGTAAAAAATAGGTTCAATAAGACCAACTACAAAATAAAAAACAAAGACTTCTTAAATATTGATAGCAAAGCTAAGCAGGAGAACGACAAAATTGAGACCAATCAGAAACACAAAAGTGATCAGAAAATAAAATATAATTAACACAATGAGATTCACATGCCATAGAATATTGTCCTAACAAAAAAAAAACTAAAGTGGGTGCAATAAGACAATTAAATATTTCAAGGTCCAAAATGTGTTAAAAAAGATTCTACCGTTAAAGTATTAACATGCAGGAGAAGTGAAAAATGTTTGTTTCCTAAATGGCCAAGAGACCAAGCAGACTATTCCTATATTTTACAAGTAACAAACGCAGAAGCTGTAGGGTTTCTGCTTAAACTACACCAAAAAAAGGTAAATTTTGAATTAGTCGTATTCAAGGCGTGAATGTTGACTAAGAATAAGAGAAATAGAAACATCTAATAAGCAAAAAATCAACCAAGATCAGTATATTCCACTGATATTTTTCACTTACCACTCTCATTTATACGTTTCTTAGATGAGTGTTAAAAAATCCAAAATCCAGCGACTTAATATGCGGTTATCCCAGTGAGTGGTGACTATTATTTACAGCTACATAGCAGAATTTAAAAAATGAAAGTACTTCCTTTGTCCAGAAGTAAATGTCCAAGCTTTCATAGTTTTTACCACACATAGCTGGTAAATTAAGAAAATTATTCAGAGTATCACAATCTAGTTAAGCGCAGGCATTTTTAATGGCAGTGGTTAATTCACTGACCGTTTTACTATCAGTTTAGTAATTTAGTTCACTGAAAAACTTGTATTGTCAAGATCTACTTGAAGTTTGGCATTGTCTTGTTGAATTTAAATTTTTAAAAAACGTTTTGATGTAGGCTTTTTTTAAATCACAGTTAACTAATCATCGAATATCATTTCTCTGTATTCTTCCTTAATTACATTCAAAATAACCTTAGTTTTCATTACCCCAGCAGAACAATTTTTGTTATGTTTCTTCATATACAAAAGGTCATATACCAAGCTTACTATAAGATTTTTATGCTGAGAATGATTAACAGCAGTTAGAAACTTCACTTTCTTGAGGAAATATTTCTTTTTGCAGGTTTTATACAGTTTTCATTCACCATCACTTATATATTATGTACTGAATATTTTTTTATGTAAAATGATTTTTCATCTATATGGATTTGATCAGTCATATCATTCAAATTTTCTATCAATTACACTTTTTCGCTAAAGCAGTATTTTAATAGTATTTTAAACTGTTCAATTTTGTTGACAACGTCCTAATTTTAATCATTTGTAAATTTAGACTTAATAATGCCAAAAGCATGTGTGGCAGAATGAATAATACATGATTAAGTTGAATTGCCTTAAGTTATTTTACTATAATTAGATTTAGTCCATAATTTAATTTAAAATACATAGTAAAATTCAAAAGTCACCTATGACAAGAAAATAATGCAAATAACAAAGCATTTTTTAGAAAAATTATTTCCGCAAGCACAAAACTTACTAAAGAGAACTCATGATTATCATTGACATTTAATTTTTTCATTAAAAGAATTTGAATGACTAAAACGTTCGTCAAGTTGCTGTTTTCGCATGCATCAAACAGGGTGAGGTTAATAACATAAACACTACACAAATAATTTCTACACACTACTGTTTAAAACGTTAAAACTGAAGATGTGCGCCAATCAACTACGCCAAATCACAAATACTGCCGTAATAGTCCCTCAACTACGTCTAAAAAGGTCAGAGTATATTAATCTGATTCAAACCTATGAGCACTTCATTGACTGCGAGGGCCAGCGATCCACCGTGGAATGCCATGGAAACAGAACAATGGATTAATAAGGTTCATGTGTGCATCAGGAAGGATGTGGAACAGTTGATTTCATGATGCAAATGCACACTTCCAGTAAGCATAAATGTGCAAGCAGGGCAAGTTAAAAAAAACTCCGCGCCCTTGCTATATATATAGCCTTTGTTGTGTGTTTTAATTTGCCCTGGTCGCACTAATTCTCCATGTAACAACTATACTTATCTGTTAATGCCGATGCAAATATTGAACCACATAAGCGCAGAAAGTGCAATTTCACGTTTTATAGTTAAAATTGTTACAACAATGATCAATCGTTATTAGTTGAGATTCCAAATAACTTCCAATGGTGTAGCAAAGCACACGGCACGACAATTTTAATACATTTGTGGCACATTCGACATCAATTTACGCAGTTAATTTGCAGCATCACATTTAGGAACATCTATTCGGCGCTCGATTAAGTGGCAGTTAATTATAAACCCAATATTGTTGATCCCCGGAGAATGTCAATATGAATTAATTGTAAATCTACATCCCATACATGAAAAATGTGTTCAACTTTTTAAGGGAACTTCCAGTACAAATAAGGACCAAACGCACTGGGAAATACCTGTTGTGATGGCAGGCGTCCATTCCTGCTCCCCTGTTGCACCCCACAGCAAGGTGAGGCTCTTCGAGGCGTTCTTCGGAGATGTAGAGGTGTTGTGACCTGGGCTTTGATAATTGGGGCGCTTCTTCAGGTCTGCAAAATTTTTCTGGTTTTTAAAAACCTCATAATATTAATTGGAGGAAATAAATAGTATTTTGATAAAAATCTATTGTCTAGACTGTATCAGAAAGCTCTAAAACATTTTTCATGGGTGATACTCAGTTTCATCGATAAATGGATAATGCTTTTTTTTCCACCAGGAATAGTATTTCACTTGATCATGTATCTCCGACAGATTTTTCATTTGAGATGTCAGAATTTCTTTCTTACAGATGCTAATGATGGTTAGATGATTAACAGATTAGAATTACTAGAGTTTCTATTTCATTTTATTTAAGGTCGCCCTGCAGTAAAATTTCGTTTCATCCGCATTGAACTTCAGCATCAGAACATTTTAGTTCATTACAGTATTTAAGAGACTCACTTGACTGCTACTAGAACTTTTGTTAAAATCATGAACTAAGTCAATTGTTCTTTATTTAGAAAATGCACTAATGTTTACTTTATCATAAACTTGAAACTCTTTTACTTGTTTTTATTTACGGAGGAAATATAAAGTTACACATATATATGTGGACAAATATGCCATCATGAAACGATATGAAATATAATCTGTAAGTGTAAGGATTTTATAATTTGTAGCATCTATACTGCAGTGCGATTCTCTCACTATAAAAGTTTTAAAAACCTGATTTTTCTTCTTACAGGTATCAAATATAGTGTCCTTAGTTCAAGAGTTGCTTTCAATAGATTTGGAAAAACATGTGCGATATTGTTGATAGTTTTGACATTTGGTTAGAGAACAGTCAAAAATTTTAAACATTCGGTGGTGAGCAGATGAAGTCTGGTTTTGTTTAAGTAACAAAACATACGTGTAACAATAGAAGAAAGCCCACATGACATTATGTGAGCTCTTTATATTTAAAAAAATCATAACGTTGTGTCTTGTTCAATAAATAATCTGTCGTACAATATTACTATCAAAAGAAAAATTTGAGTTAACAATAAAACCAATTCCTAGCATTGATGAATACAAATTATGGGCGGAAGTTCAACGAATCCATAGACTACTATTCAATTCGCCACAGAGAAGCTCAACATATCCAACGCAACCATAAATCGTCATATTAGAAAAGCTAATAAACTTGGCACGTGGGTTCCACATAAATTGACAGAACGCAATAAGATACACAGGTTAGTGTTCAAAAAATCATAAACGAAGTAGACAATGATTAGACTACAAAAAAGCCCCCAGACAATATACAACAGCAAATTTTCATCTAGTGAAGGTCATAGTGACTATATAGTTATCCAGTTATTTTTGCAGCATGGTGAAACAATCACTATAGTCCTACAAATAATTAGATATTATACATTTAAAACAGACATCTCTGGTCAATAAACATGGACTGATACTTCTTCATGACAATGTAAGAGTATGAGCAACAATAGGTAGCAGATAGGTACTCCTATGCGATCCCAGCATGAACAGACCTATTACAGGGACGCGACCCTGCCTTATGCGAGCAATGATTTGCCCCTACCTCCACTTCTGGGGGAAAATCATTTCCTACCCTTTACACCTACCCATCTCCCCTACCTACCCCATCCCTTATCAAACTCGCCAACACGCAATGGCAAGCGTGGCGTTTTTAATGCCAAATACCCCTCATTCTCTTTATTTGAGGGAGACCTATGCCCAATACTGGGCGCAATGAGGGTTAAAGAAGAATGAGCAACAATATACAAACCAGCACTATTCTAACTAAAAGTTTCATTTTGGACTTCAAAGACTATTTCACCAATAAACATGGGGCCGGCGAAGAGATTGCTCTGTAACCAATCCCAGAACGAACTTAAAAAAACCTTTCGATTTCTCGATATCTCGAAAATTATTCGACATAGAATTTTTTCGACTTCATTTTCGAATTCAACGTAAAATTTCCTATAAGAATCACATTTAAAATCGTAATGTCGAAAAATTTCCCGAAATTCAAAGTCGAATACTCGAAAACTATTCGACATAGAATTTTTTCGATTTCATTATTGAAATCAGCGTAAAATTTTCTTTAAGAATTACTCATAAAATCGCAATGACGAAATTTTCCCGAAACTCGAAGTCGAATATCTCAAAAACTATTCAAGATAGAAACTTTTTGATTTCGATTTTGAATCAGCGTAAAATTTCCTCTAAGAATCCATTTTAAAATTTTAAAAAATCCATAATTTTGTGACAGCGACAGACAGACAGACAGACCCACAGACCGACAGACCGACAGACATACAGAATTCAGTAACGAACTTTTTAAGTTCGTTGAAAATCCGGATTTTTTTTTTAATAGAAATCATTTAAGCCCTACGGCGTCCCCCTCCCCTTCCCTTCTCTTACTGGACATTCAGTTTGTACAGAACTAATCCATGTATAATAATTTTTTGCATTTAGTTCTTAAAGATTGTCATGTTCAATAACTGACAGTGCTGAATGAGTTTGCTGATCTTCAGCTACTAAATTTTTATCACAATTAAGTAATATTCTATAAATTGTTGTATGTATTGATACTAAAAGTTTACTATTTGAAACTTTTAAATATGAAATAGAAAACATTCCAAAATTTTTCATCATAAATAAATCATTATATATCTGTCCTGCCCCACCAGATCCTATATGAACTACAATAAACTAAAGTTCCTTTAGAAAGATACGTTTTGCTTTATAAAATATATAAAAGCAATTTAACTTACATTCCAGAAGAGCTGTCGTCAAGATGTTGCTATGAGCAGGATGCTGAGCATTCATGGAGTTATTGAGATTGTGATCTATGGTTGAGCAGTCACCGGAAGCATCTGATGATACATCAGGCTGAGTAGGAATGGCCTGATAGTGATGCTGCTGAATCAGAACTCCTGTTGGTCCTAATTCAAACAGTACTACAATCTGGTTACAAAACTAACTTCACCAACGAAACCTTTAGGAAAGATGTGAGTCCACCGACGTCGGTTCGATGTCAGCTTTATCGTGACATGTGATGGGTCGAAGGGATTTATGAGCGCCTTGCTGCGTCTGATTTCGCTGGTGTCAAAACCTAGTGGGGGTGGAGAACCTGCAGATCCCACAACGGGGCGCAAAGGTGGGGATAGGTCTTTTTCTAATGCTACGTTTTAAAGCTTAACTTAAAAGCTGACGCTGATAAGTAAATTAGTACATACCGTCGCTGTTGCCAGAGTTAGGTGATGCAATCGGACTGACTGTAGCTGGTGGAATGGCAATTGCTTGCGAGCGGTTGGGCGAGTTGCAAGAATGGCGAATATCGGGGTCTGACAGCTTGCGGCGGCTTTTGAGCTGCTCGCTGGCATCTAACAGGTTGCTGGTGGTTTTCTTGTAACGCGCCGAAGCGCGCTGGCGTGCGCTGCAAGAATCCATTTATTGCATGATTTATATTGTATGCAAGTAATTACAGATAACCAGTTCCATGCACAGGTGGCAGTTGAAAAACCTGTGCATCATAAGCATCGTAATCAAAAAATGAGTTGTGAATGTACTCCTCCTCGTCCAACAGTTTTGTTTTTGGGATCTCCTTAGCCTTAGTATGGTCATCAGGTTCAGGCGGCGGTAATTTAATCCGTGGTACAAAATTCGAGTAAGCAATCTTCTTGTTGGTGGAGTAAAATGACAAATTGATCCAATGAGGCATAGAATAATCGTCTGGTACATTCATATGTGTATCTTTGTTATGAAACTAAAAATATTTTAATGACGACTCTTTAATATAACTGGCAGCAATATTCACCTTCAGTAAAGGCACTGCATGCAGTGGTTGTTCTCCAACGCAAACCAAATCGCTGCCGACACCATTATCGATTATGCGTTGTTTAGTAACATTGGTCAACTCTCGGTCGACTTCGAATATACCGACGCCAGGTGTTATAACTACACTTAACTGTCCGGTTCTATCAAAGCTGCGGTCTAAGTAATGCTTTTCAAATACTAAAAATATAATTCTACAGTATAAAGTTGTCTGTCTTCAATAAAAAAAATTAAATGTAACTGTCTAATTTTTAGTAATTTATATATGTTCACAATCAACGTTTTTATACTCTTATTGAAAGACCATTCCGTATAGAGTTTATCATAGTGACAATTCGCCTATCATTCTAAAATTTTCCTAATGCACTACAAACTCGATCACGGCAATTTGTGTGTACTTGGAAATTACTCTTTATGTCATAATAATTAACACTTTGCATTTGCTCTAAAAGAAGCTTGTAAATGCCTATCAGATTTAGAAGAAAAATAAAAGTTCTCCATCAGAACAAAACGCACGTTATAAATGGCTGCTGATTCGAAAAAATAAATTTAAGAATAAAACAACAAAAGTTTTACATTTAGTCAACCGAAAATTTCAAAATTAAGTATGTGCAAAGAGAATCTCCCACCCACGTGGTTATAATAAAGTAACCACCTTAGTAACAACAAAAATGACAAATGTCTTTTTCACATTAAGAACTGCTTTTGAAATAATGATTCGCACATTCAAACTATTGAAGACTATAGGATGGTCACTAAAAGTGTTTAGGTCAATAACTATATTAAAACAAGGTACATAAAAAAATGTTACCTAGATGCTAACAACGTTTACTGTCATTAAACATAATAAACAGAACTTACTTAGTACATCTCCAAGGAATACTTATTGCAAAAACTGTTTGAAATGGAAACAATTACATATGTCCACTTGACAAGAAATCTGGCATTCTGGCAAGTCTTAAATGATTTGGGTAGAATTTTCTATTCTTATAGTGTTCATGTGAATAGCACACATCAATTGTTTTATGTAGCCCCATTAAAATTTAGATATTTCAACACAATTTGCCAATCAATCCATTTCTTTAAAGATGCGGACTTTGGAAAGCGACGCTTACCAGAAAACCGTTTCACGTATAGCCTTTGCACTCTGGGGGCGTTGTCGTGAGTCTTAACTCAATAAAACTGCAGACAAAACTAATTATAACAAGAAATACACACCTATTAGAACAACAAGTGTTCAAAAATTGGACTCCCCTCCCATTTTTTTTAAACAACTTTACTTACAATTTCACTCTGTTCCTTCTTTTTAATTTCAATGTAATGATTTTCTTGCTATAATTGCCAACACCATATAATGTGACTTGTGTGTGCTAATTTTTATTTGCATCTCTGTTAAGTATGATGAGAAACTTTTTAATAGCTTTTTTAGTTTTCCTTCTTATACATTTTTAGTGTAAACTAGGTACTGACATTCACTTATTATGTTATACTCTGCTGATTCTGATTTTTATTAATAAAACACACTAACTTATTTATCACCATACCTAATACCTATCTCAGAATCACTGAAGATTTTAGATCTTTTGAACATTCAAGCCGAAAACTTTCTGAATACAATCCTGACATTAATAACTGTGCCACACAGCTTTTAATTTGCATAATTTTTCAAAATACTCCTCACTGTAATGAATAGTCGTTCACTAATTGTTAAGCATTTGATGGAATAATTTTTAAATCTCATAATTATGTACTACCGCTAATTTTTGATAAAATCTTTCTCCTTTTGATTGAGAAATAACTTGATAATAAATTTAATGTCATTTACATTTGGGTAAATTGTCACCCCAGCGGGGTTGGTGGATCCTCAACTGGGCGCCTCCCCAGGTGGCGGATAGGGGAACGCTCACTAGATATAGTGGGTACCGGGGAAATAAAATACCCGGGGCGGACCAAAACCACACAGAAGGCAATTTCCGAATGACGGACCTAATGGCTCAATTTTGAGAAAGCAGGAACAGGCTTTCTCCTTATGGAAAGGCGGCGGATGAACTAACATAGTCAACGGCGGCTACCAAAGTCTTAGTAAGTTAGACTACTGAACGCTCCCCAACCCGTCTTGCCAACAAGGGGTTCTAAAGGCTAAAAAACCCTTCATGAAGAAATGCAAAACAAGCACCGGCCCTCAGTCTCCGGCAGCCGGAAAACCGATGGGATTAAACAGCAAAAAGGTGGCGACCATCGATGGAACGGCAAAGAGGGTGCTAAGAATCCCCGGAGTCTAAACGAAAGCCATCACCAGAAAACTATGGATAGGAACTCAAAACATAAGAACATTACGAGTACAAGACCGCATAACAGAACTAGAAAACGAATTGGAAACAATTAACTGGGATATAATAGGTCTCAGTGAAACAAAAAGAAAAGGAGAAACATGGTTAACACTAAATTCCGGCAATATACTACTAAACAAAGGCAAAGACGACGAAAGTTTGAATGGAGTAGGCTTTATAATTCGGAAGATACATGCACATCGCATACAAAACTTTACAGCCATATCAGATCGTGTAGCATATATAATATTCCAACTGAACAAAACAAGTGTATTAAAAATAATTCAAATATATGCTCCTATAACATCTCATGAAGAAGAAGAAATAGAAGAGTTTTACGACCACATTAGAATCGCCTTAAACGAACCTGTCAAAGGAAAAAACAATACAGTATACTCATGGGAGATTTTAATGCAAAATTAGGTGTAGAGAAAACAGAGGAGGAATATTGGGGAAAACATGGATTAGGACATCGAAACGAAAGAGGGGACAAATTAATTGAATTCTTAAATGAAAATAAATTATATGCAATGAATACATTCTTCAAGAAAAACCAAATAGACGATGGACCTGGATAAGTCCGAATGGCAAAGTAAAAATGAAATTGATTTCATTCTAAGTAACAATAAAAACATCATTCATGACGTATCTACCTTAAATCGTTTCGATGTAGGAAGCGACCATCGACTCGTAAGAGCGAAAGTAATAATTAACACAAAGATGGAACGCCTAAAAGATTTAAAAGAATGACACCGATATTAAAATACAGGACATAGAAAACAAGAAGGAGGAATATCAACAAGCAGGCGAAAATAAACTAAACGATCTCGAACAACGAAATAATGATAATAAAATTGAAACATTGCACAAGGAAATCTTAGATGCTATCTCCCATGCGACTAAAATAACAAAATAACAAAGAAAGTAAATGGAAAATCCCCAACTCAAAACGAAATACAACAACTTTTAAGAGAAAGAAGTCAACTAGTTAGTGAAAATAAAAGAAATATAACAGAATACGGCAACTTATGTAAGACTATTAGACGAAAAATCAAAGAAAACAGAATCAAAAGACAAGAAGAGAAAATAAATAAAATAATTCAGCAAAATGGAACAATGAAGGTACTACGACCAACATTCGGGAAAAACAAATATGTGCATTACGAAACAGAAATGGGGACATAATAAGAGATAAAGATGAAATACTAAAAATAGTACAGGAATTCTATAAAGAACTATATGAATCGAAAGTAATAAGAATCGAAAACACCCAAGAAACCCGTAAAGAAACTGCCAAAATCCAAAATGTTGGTTCTGAAGAATTGCCCGATATAGAAGAATACGAACTAGAGAACGCACTAAAGCAAATGAAAGCAAATAAATCATCTGGGAAAGACGGCGTCGTAATAGAACTGATCAAATGGGGGACAAAATTAAAACGAAAAATAGTAAATATGCTAAACAAATGTCTGACCCAAGCAGCTATACCGCAAGATTGGAACGATTCCATTGTCATTCTTCTACACAAAAAAGGAGATCACACGCGATTAGAGAATTACAGACCGATAAGTTTGTTATCAGTATTATACACGCTAATGACAAAAATAATAACAAATCGATTAACCATCAAACTGGACGCATACCAATCAGACACTCAAGCCGGATTTAGAAAAGGCTATGGAACCAGAGATCACCTATTTACAATGAAACTATTAATTGAAAAAACCAATGAACATAACATACCTCTTTACCTGGCTTTCATAGACTTTGAAAAGGCCTTCGACTCGGTAGAAACATGGGCAATTACAGAAGCACTTAAAAACGGTGGAATTGACTAAAGATACATAAATCTCTTGAACAACATCAGCAATAAAACTACTGCTACCTACAAATTACACGATGAAACAAAACCGGTTGAGTTAAAACGCGGGGTTCGGCAAGGCGATTGTCTGTCTCCTAAACTGTTCACGCTAGTGTTAGAAGATATGTTTCGAAAAATTAAATGGGAAAACTATGGGGTAAACATAAATGGCAGAAAAATAAACCACCTACTGTATGCAGATGATATCGTTATCATTGCTACGGACCAAAACGACCTACAGTATATGGTACAAGACTTAAAACAACAAGCAGAAAAGATCGGTCTGAAAATGAATTTAAACAAAACAAAACAATGATGCCAGAACATCAGGACATAGACGAAACATTAAAAGTTGGAAATGTAACGATTGAAAATGTTAGTGAATACATATACTTAGGACAAACACTCAGGATTGACCGTGACAGCCAAATAACAGAAATCAAAAGAAGATCTCGATTAGCATGGATAGCCTATGGTAAACTTAGTTTTATTTTGAACTCCAAAAATATTGCCCAACATCTTAGGACGAAAGTTTTGATAAATGCATCTTACCTGTAATGACCTACGGAAGCGAAAACTGGACCCTAACAAAACCCACTTGCACAAATTAACAATCACTCAAAGAGCAATGGAACGAAAAATGCTAGGCATATCACTACGTGACAGAAAAACTAATGTGTGGATTAGGGAGAAAACAAAAGTGACAAATGTTATTGAAGCAATAGCAAATCTGAAATGGAGTTGGGCCGGACACCTTGCCAGAACACAAGAAACTAGATGGACAAAAACAATGCTTCAGTGGCGGCCGTGGGAATATAGAAAAAACAGAGGAAGACCACCCAATAGATGGTACAACGATATAAAAAAAGTGGCCGGATTGAAATAGATACAGGAAGCTCAAAATAGGACCAAGTGGAAGTCAATGAAGGAGGCCTTCGTCCAGTTATGGACCGAAACGGGTTAAGAAGAAGAAGAAGAAATTGTCACACTTCAATGATGTTGAAGAAATTTGAAAAAGTACCTTGTCGGGTAAGTAGGACGGTTGTGTTACAACTTTCGATTCCAATTCAAATTTTTTGTTAAGTTCATCTCAACATTTGAAGACAACTGGAATCATGAAACAAAATTAGTCCTTGCTTTGATGGCAACAGTTTCAACAAATCATTCAAGATAATCTCACCACCAAACAGCATAATTTTTGCTTGGCAACAATGAATTAGTAGTTGATTTTGATTTTGTTTTTGGTTCTTCAAATGATATACATAAAAGACCTACTTTTTGCTATCTGTAATAATTTAGTAAAAAACCCTTGTTTCAACTTAAATAGAAACAATAGTACAATGTCAAATCTCTGTTGCATATCTTTGGTATGTATTTTTCTAAACTTTGGCCATACTATAGAAATGTAGAAAAGATTCATCTTCAATGTAGTAATCAAATCACTAATCAATTTCCTTGAATCTGCTTTCATAAATTTTTCTATTTGATTGACATCCTCCCACTTCGTTCTTCGTTCTTTTTATCTTGAAAGATTTCTTTGAGTTGAACCTAATAAACTGTCCACAATGTGTTCTCTCAACAATGGCATGATTATAGTATCAATAGTTTTTGGTAATATTTAATGACAGAATAATTGAATGTAATATGACAAATCTTACAAACGGTTAAATTTTTATTTAAAATTTTATTGCACCTTTTGTTAGTGAATGACTTTAAAGTAAAAAAATTAAGATTTACAATATTGGACATATACAAAATGACCCAGTTTATACCAACTATAATTAAAAAATAATTAGAACGGATCAACCAAACGACGATAGGTTGCTCTAGAGAACACTTTAAAATATTTAAACATACATATATGCAAGCATAAGAAATAATCTAGATGAAAGATCTGGTACATTGAATTTCAATATTCCCTCCAAACTTTTTTCCTACACCACTAATCAAATATGATCTTATATCTTTTTTTCAACATTTTGTTTAGTTCCCAAACTTTTTTATTTAACTCGTCTTTTCAAAAACTCAAAATGTTTACTTTATCACACAAATTTTTTACTAGTCATTTTTTCACCAATATGATCATTATGCCAAATTTTATTGTAATGATATGTATGATTTAGAAAAAAAACATGCATGTCAATTATATAAACAAGTTGCGTATTTGTGACATCCTAGTAAAATTATTCTAACCAGCTGGCATGCAGCAACACCTACCATTTAAAGACATATTGAGCACCTCCAGAAAGTTTCCTTGTGCGGCAGTGCTGTTGGTAGCTGCTGGAATGGTGACGCCGGGCCGTGAATGATACTCCAGCACAATTTTCAAGTACCCAGAAAACAGGCGACGCAGTTGGACCAGTATTCCACTCCAATCTTCATACCTCTCGTTTTGAAAAGCCACTCTGCAACAAACAGCGTGTTTCTTTCTATTTAAAATAACCACGGTGAGCAAATATACTGGACAGGTGAATATTAAAGGTGTCGTTGGTTAGCACTGTTAAAGAAATGTGAATATCGAGAAGCAGGTGCAAAAGATAAACAAATCAACGAGAATGTGGCCACTTAAAACTTGGTGGCTGAAAAACCAAAGAGTGCTTATGTAATAAGAAATGAGTCGTTCACATGTGAACGAATTGTTGAGAGTGAGCTAGTAAACAAAAACTTTGAATAAAAGAACGTTTTCGACTCATTAGACATGAATTGGGAATGAGACGAACACAGAAGAACTGGATGGCAATCAAAGTTGCAGAAGATTTGATTTGTTTAGGTTATATTGACTAACAGAATCATTCTCTAACCACCATCAGTAAAAAATATTTGAGGAATGAAGATTTAAAGAGACGATTTAATCAGATCTTACAGAAAACTAAGTTGAACTATGTTTCACTACCTTCCTTATTCGAGAACAATTCAGCTTTTATAAAAATCCTAACGTTACTGATTACCGATTAAATTTCATTTCACATTTATACCTAGTATTCCCATAAATCAAACCTACCCTTGCTTTATACAGCATCAAGATATCTGTAATGATAACATACAGTTATAATTGTCAAATCTTAAAGTTGTAAATTACATTGCGTGTTTCTTGTCGAATTCGGTTATTTACCAATGGAGTGGAATGACAAAAAATCGTATTGCTGAAATTGCATTACGTAAATATGGATTTGAAAAAAGCGTAATCTTTAAGACCCTACTTCCTATCGGAATTAGTCGTAAGTTTATGTACCAAAATAAATTGTTTAATGAAACTGGAGGTGGTGGGGATCGTCCAAGATCTGAAAGATCAGTTCAAACTGTTCATACAATCAAAGCCATAAGTGCCTGAATTAAAACGAAATCCTCTTTGTAAATAGAAGATGCAAATTCTCAAGACTTCAATGTCTCATATTATTGTGGTTGAAAAGTGGACTGTATAGTAATTTTAAATTTAAACAAAAGAAACTTCAAACAAAAGCTAAAGATAAAAACACTAACCTGTGGAAACGGCGCTTTCCTGCAGAAATCGGTTCCCTGTGCTATTGGTCCTGGGGGAATCCAGGAAGAGGAAATAAGGGTGTGGGTAAAAAGATAGGGCAAGTTACCCCAATCTTCACAGCGGAGCCGAACGGTAGCGTATTTCCTAGTGCAAATGTTCCTTCGTCGTTCCTTGCCGAGTCGGAGCAAAGAAAAAATGGACCGAGTTTTACTAGCAAAAATTTCAACTCCAAAATGCAATCGGGAAACAAAAGGACCTCCGGGAAAAGGTTAATCTGGTCGGCAAAATATCTAATTTCGCCACAAAATTAGCTTTTAACAAAAATGGCATCGCAGAAATGAAAACTTCTACTGTCAGTCAAACACGTCGGCGAACTCTCGGTCAAAAATGCCCTCGGCTTACGGAAAATCTAAACTATTACAACTAAATTCAAAAACGACGCATGCGAGAGCACAGCAAGGAGAAGCGCAAACTCTAACATAGCAAAAGGCCAGCGCGAACGTAGCAAAAAGCAAAGCGCGGCCCAGGTCCAAACCGCGGCCTATATATTAGGGCTATGCGTGATCGTGCAAATTCGCCGCTGATATTTCAAATTCAAAATATACAAGAGGAAACCAAAATACGGCGGGCCCTAATTTAAAAATTAAAATAAAGGCAATTGGAGATTAGCGCGAACACACATTATTAAGTAAAACCTAGGACTAGCTGCTTACAAAAAACTTATGGAACATCTGCTGTAGTTTAGTATGCGCGTGATACCACAGAAAAATTTTGTTTACGGATGACAAAAGTCCAAAGAAGCATCTCAGCTAGTGCCAACATAGAGAGTGTGTTATGATGGATAATCGATATTCATTTTTGTGAAACGGGGGTCAAAATTTCGGCTGCTGTGTATCAACAAAATTTTTTAGAAGATGTAGTGAAACCCCTGAATCACACGTTTTTTTGAGGAATTCTTGGATCTTTCAGGAAGGTTCTGTACCCACCCACAAAACAGAGTCAACTCTAACTTGGTTGAGCAACAATGTGCCTCATTTTTTAACAGCAAAGGATTGTCATGTATTAAAGTAGTAAAGAAATAATGAAGTGCAGACCCATTAGCCACATAAAGTATTTGCAACTATATCAAAAAATAATAATAATAATAATAATTTAAATGAAAACCAACCACCAGAACAAGCAGGATTTAGAAGTGGTTCCTCAACAATGGACAATTTGCATACTATTAACCAATTAATAGAAGTATGCCAAGAATATAACAAACGACTACACCTAGCTTTTGTGGATTTTTCTAAAGCGTTTAATAGTTTAGAACACGACTTAATTCAGGCGCTAATCTAGCAGGAGTGCCAATAAAGTCTGTAAGAATCTTAGAAGAATTACATAGACATATTAAAGCAAAAATATGGCTAGAAACAAATGGAGTGGATTTCAGTTGAACGAGGCGTAAGACAAAGGGATCCTCTATCTCCAAATCTGTTTTCGGCCACGTTAGAATAAATTTTTTACAACTTGAAATGAGAAAAATATGGCATCGAGATAAGAGATAAGAAATTAACGAACTTAAGGTTTACCAATGATGTAGCACATCACTAAAGATACTTCTGGAGGAGTTAAGCATGAAAAGCGGAAAGGCGGGTCTAAAAATTAATTTTAGGAAAACTAACTTAATGTCAAATAGATTATCCAAGGACATAATGGGCATCGAAAAAAGAAATCACTTACTAGGGCAAACAAATTGCATTTGGAAATACAATTGACAAGGAACGTCATGGAGTTGTTCTGTTCCGATCGTTATCAAATTTGGTATACAGTATGATATGACTGAGGGATGAATACATGTTATTGCTTTTTGCTGTGTGATCCAAGACAGACGAGATAAGAAAGGTCAAAATGACAAACCATCAGGCATACATTGTGTTGTGTATATTGTCCATATCACTATGTTTTCTCTCGTGTCAACAACAAGTGTTCTTCTATTTTCATCAAGATGGCCAACCCCATAAATGTGCAATGCATCAATTTCAAGAAGAATGTTTTATAGACATGATCAAATATTCCTTCTTTAAGGCAGGATACATACGAGAGAGACCTCCCCGATTTGAAACTCCTGCCACTGTTTGTTTCCCAAGAACCTTCAAAAATTGTCAGAAGGACATCAAGGATGTTTATTCTTCATCAGATGTGCTCGTTGTATCTTTGTGTTCAACACTTTTTGCAGTTAACACTAATGATATCTCTCATATGCATTATTGTTAAGCGTAAACTTTCATACTATATCTCTAAAGTTTTGATGTACACACAAAAAAATACCATGTATTCATCCTCAGTCATCATACTGTATACCAAATTTGATAACGATCGGAGAGAACAACTCCATGACATAAATTTGAACATAAAGTAAATAATATATATATAATATATATATATATATATATATATATATATATATATATATATATATATATATATATATATATATATAAACAGTTGCAGTGTAGATTGCTAATCAAACGATTAGACAAAAGTTGTATGACAATAGATTGTAAGCGAAAATATATAGAAGATCATACAACAAAAACAGAAGTAAAAGCAACTGAATTAGGCAATTTTTAACCAAATATAAAACCGTTACTAAATTACGCCACAGCAATAAAGTATCCTACAAGTCATAACATTGCTATACAACTAGAAATGGTAAAAGGCAATATTATGATAAAAAGCTAAATTCTTGTCTACCATCAAGAATTTGTCTGGAAGACCTTGAGGGATGTACAAGTGAAACTCAAATCAAGTGAGAATCACAAAAGCCCTTGAGGATATTGAATGTTGGATAAACTAATCTATCATTACACCTAAATAAAAACTCTCTAGCAACACTCAATGTAGAGAAGCTTCATCAACAATAAATTAAGGTGGACTAACTAACTCTATCCAACAATTTTGTAACTTTTTTAAATTAATATTTTATAGTTGCAGTCTTTTTATAATGGAGTTTCCTTTTCTATCTCTCTTTTCTTATACTTCTAATTTTTCCCTAAGGTTAGTAATTTGATTATTTCTTCTTTCTCAATGTCATCAAATTTCTTTGCTTTTCAGCTCTTCTCGTAAACTTCTAGTTTTTTCTTTTTTTTGGTAACTTTTCTGGAAATACTACTTAGTGCAAAAGCTTTAGTGTCATGAGTTCTATAAAATTTCAAATTAGTTTCATATATCAAATATAACCACCCCTTGTTTAAAATGACTTTCAAATGTTTTTACTTCTACAGGTCTTGACAGATTTAAATCTGTATAGGTATCATCCAAAACTGGAAGGAAGCAGATAAGACGATAAGAAAGATATCACTAAATATTTTTATTTCTACATTTAACTCACATTAAATTCTGATCCGATTGATACCACATTTCTACATTATCTATTTACTTCTTGAAAGCTATAAGGAATTATGTTGGCATTCAATTAACGTTTATTTGTTTGAAATTAGTTTGTTAAACTAATTGTAATATCATTTACTAATTCTTTTATAACATCCATATTTATTTATCTTTTGTACTCATGTTAAATCTTCTTTTGGATTGTTCTAGATAGTTTTTTAAGGGGTAACACCACTGTAACATCCTAAAAAAACGCTTTTTTGACGATTTTTTTTCGGATTGAAGGAAAGGTACTAAGAAAAAACGCTTTAAGGATGTTATTGGTCATATATTGAAGTATAAAAAAAAATTTCATCCATAAATACTGCAAAATGGCGCCGCTAAAGTCATTCTCTACAGACACATTGTCGTCGAGACGCTCCGCGGCACGCAGCAGAACTGGTGCAAATGTTGATGTGGAACAAAAAAAATCCTCTTAATCTACATGAGTATAGCTAGTGAAACACATACGGAATTTTAAAAATATTGATTTTTGTGTAATTAGCATGTTTTTGAAGAAAACAGTCAATTTTTTGACGAAAAAAGGGCAATTATTAAGTAGCGAAGGGAAGCAGAGTCACTTACTAACTCTATGTTGTGCGTCCGTCTGTCCGAGCAGTAACCCGAGAACGGCTGGGAATTTCCCAATTCTGTTTTCACCAATCGACAGGTGACCAAAAAGGCTTGTTTGCTAGTGATTTTGAAACTGATTGGTCAAAGGTCAGCTAAACTAGAGGATTCTCAAATTTGGGAGACTGCTTCGCCACTTCGCTATGCGTTGCAAGCTTTGCAGGTTTATTTGATTATAAAAATTGTTTAAATTAACTTATCGAAAAATCCGTAAGTGTTTCACTTTAAAATGTTGTTTTAAAGATGTGGTTAAAATTTCAAATAAAAATATTAAAAATTGATCGAGTTATGGTGCGTGCCGTTTTGAAAAATGGCATTTCAAGAAAAACGCCTTTAAAGTTATGAAACGAGTTTTGCATAATTTTGTTTCGGCTTTTTTGACTGATGCCGTGTTGGATACAGTTGTTTGTACCTTTTTTATCCTCAAACACATTTTTGCCTTCCATTTTTACTTTTCACTTTCAAAAAGAAAACAGTTTTACACAAAAACTTCTATTGCGAGCTATTACGTTTGGGAAAAGACGCAATATTTCAAGGAAAAAAAATATTTCGTAAAAACTTTTTGCTACATATTCTAGAGGGTTCACAGTATCTTATAGCAAAAAGAAAAATTATCAATTTTTGAAAATTCTACAGTGGTGTTGCCCCTTAATTTTATGGAAGGTTAGTAGCTCTTTTCCTAGTTTTCAGTTTCTTCTACTGTTTCTGACTTTTTCTATATTCTTCTATTGTGCCTGGTCTAAATTTTTCCTTTTTACCATGATCATTTATTTCCTGTTCTTCACTGACCTCAGCAAAATTCCCAATATCTCATAGTTATTATACAACTGCACCACACTTACTTGTTCAGGTATTTTTTTTGTCACTTACTTTTTTGTAATTATTTCATTACTCTATTGCTCACTCAATAAGTTAAATATGACACTCTTAAAATTAACCATTAAATGTACATAATAGTAAGAAGCCTCTGGAATACATTAGCTAATTTAATTATCAGCAATATTTTTATTAAGACAGAGAAACGGGTAAAGGATAAAGTTTGGAACACCATAGCTACTACAACGTAATTTTTTTGAAGACAAAAATCAAATATTACACAACCGTAACCTAAACTTGTAAACCAATAAATTCATTTTACATATCAAATCAAAATAGTAGAAGAGAAACAAACTGAGACACAGCATAGATATTCCATGGTATCACCAAGCATTAAATATTAATGTTCTAAAGAGAATTGGTTATGCGAATGTCAAGAAACAAATAAAAAAGTATGTATTCGATTTCTCCTCATTTTGTATCTTCCACAAAAGCTAGTAGCAGATGATAATGACAATCAAGACAATAAGAAAATTTTTCTTGCCTCATCTGGTGTTCACGTTTGCTTGAAAAGAATTCACCTGTTATCATAACATCGCAATTAATGTTATTTTAGATTGCACATTACCAGAAAAACAAATGGCCATTGTATTCTTTTTTGAAGAAAGTCAAGTCTGATGATTGAACGCAGATTGCTATTTTATCAGAAAATATATTTTTTTGACAAATCATTAAAATGCCTTTCTACGTTTTTTGACAAAATTGTTTTACTAAAATGTTAGTGAAACATCAAGTTTCATCTCTTAATAGACTTGGTCTTCTTTGTTCTGAGGACTCTGAGTCATAACAAGACAAAAATAAGAGCTGTTCCTCTTCCTTTTTTCTCTCAACGCCTCTCTTACCTCAATTCAAACCTGTTTATCATCAGAGAAAATTTACTCCATGGAGCAGAGACTGAGAAGAAACCTGTATATCTTTATTTCCTATACCTCAATATCATCAAAGCATATTACATTTTCGTTATAATCACATTCTGTGTAATCAAAAATACCTTCAATTCGAAAAAAATTAAGTGACTAAAACTACACTTCTTTCTTCACCGACATTTGGTAAATTGGTGAAAAATTCAAAATTGGTACAGAATGCATCAACTAAATTGGTGTCACACAACTTATCAACATTACTTTTATTTGCATACTACTGAAGATTGGTAATCTACAAATCCATAATTAGATCTATTGGATTGTAAATTGAAATCAATTTTGAAAACTAAATTATCAAAGAATATAATATAACCAAATGATTTTATTGTTAAAAAAAATAATTGTGATCTTTATAAGTAGGATAAGCATAAGTAGTTTTTCAAACTATGGTATCATCAAGATGTTACCCTCCATTATAATAATATAAAGATCTGAAAGAACATTTGTTACCTATAGAAGTCCTCATAATATCTTCCCCTGTAGTCCTGCTGAAGGCACTCACGCATGTGCTCAGGGAACTCCTCCAAGCTGTTTGCTTCATAAAAGGTGCGCGAGAACAACACTATAGTGACCTCATGGTTGCTTCCATTCTTCTTCCACTTCTGGAACAGATCAGCCAAGAACCCATTCACAGCCTTCTCAAAGTACAAATCCCCATAAATGTCAAAGTCCCACATTTCTGAAGACATCTGCAGAAAGAGGTACACCATAGAGGTGGAGGATCTAAAGACCACTTTAGTGTCGTCTGTTATCACTCCACAGGCCACACGGTCACCCTGGGACCACATCTCATACACCTGGCCACGCACAGCACCCCCACAAAACTCCAACTTCTTGTTCATATAAACACAGGTGTTGGTCTGCGGGTTGTAAACATTATTGTTTGCACACATTAAGAGCCTGCAAATACTGACCAGATTCTTTTTAAGCCGCCACATTTCTGATCGTCCCATATATTGATCCTTGAATGTTAATTCAACTGAATCTAATGCTACATCAGCCGGGTGGACAATTCTCATTATGACATCTTTATACGTTCTTAATCCAAATGCGGTGGCAATACTCTGCTCAACACTAATTGAATCTAAAAATACAATAGTACAAAAATTCATTATAAAAACGTATCACCCACCTTTTGCCTGTAAGTCATCCTTAAAAGCCTTTATCTGCAGTAGAAGCCGTGGATTTTCTTCCTCCGGCTGCGGGTGGTAAATCTCAACAATGTCTCCTTCTTTGGCATCCGGGTAATCTTTTGGGTTAATTACAATGTCTTCCTCTAATACAGCAAACGTTTTAGCAGCTGATTATACAAACAGAAAATCTTACCGCTGAAGGTTTTTTGATGAACAATGAGGCGGAACGATTTCATCTTCACGGTGGCAGTATTGAGCAAAGAGCGAGTAATCTAAAAGCTTCCAGTGGGCATTTTAACTGAAAACCACGCAAACGGGCGAATTATAAACATTTGTTGCGAACTCCAGATATCTGTTTGTACACAAAAACCGCTTTCCTGCTTGAACTTCGCCTTAATTACATCATTCCGGCAGATAAATTAGATTTAAAGTTCACTCACAACAAGACTTAAATTTTTGTAGCACAAAGGCATTATCAACATATTTACACTTAAAGGTTAAGGGTCTTGTGTTCTTAAACAATACAAGATTGTGTTTTACAATTAGCTATGTAAACTACATCGTTTGGAAATATTCAAGCAGCGGATTGTGCATTTGATGGAGTATGTTTGTGTACAATGTATGTTCAGAAAGTAATAAGAAAATAATTCATCTTAAAATTATGTATTATAAAATTTTCAGATTTGTTGCCGATCAAATCAGTACATTTAGCTAAGCTCTTAAGGTTTTAAAAATTTAATTGTCAAACTTTATTTTGAGTATAAAAGAGTAAGGGCTGATTTATCAGACGTCCTTCTCCTATTTTAGTTTAGGTTTACTCTCTAATAAAAATATGAACTTTAAAAACCTACCTAACAACTTTTACTAGGTTTGTTAAAGCATAATGTTAGACATTCCTAAAAACCTCTTTATGGAAACAGGAATTTGAGGACCAAAAACAAAAACTCTTCCTAGAAGTCCTATTGCTAGTAATATCAGTCTTTTTTTTGTTACCTGTAGGATCTCCCAAATGTTTCACTTACCTTCTGTTAATTTTTAAAAATAAAAGTAGTCATCAACATGAATTTAGAAGTAGTAGAATCTATTTGTTGACCAAAATGAAAGAGAATAACATGAAGTAGTGACACAAAATTTGTTTCACTTTTTGAAAATCTTGTCTGCGTGTAATCACCACTTAATGGTGAAATGGTGAGAGTCAAGCTGAAAACTTTAAATAAGACAAAATGCCAAAAGAACAATTTGGGGTTCTAAAAGTGATAGAGTACAATTACAAGGAGCACAGTTTTTGATTTTGCGCAAAGTAACTAATAAGGGGGGCTCTATGACTATTCTAGGGCATTTCTTTCAAAATTTTTGAATATAGTGGTGTGTAAGATAAAACCATAATACTTTTCAAGGTTATTGATGAAAGCTGATACACTACAAAGTCGAAATTAACTGTAGTACCCACGCGTTATCTGCATCGATATATGTTGATGTTAAATAAGTTAAGTGTCGGAGTGGACGTTTTCTCTAAGGACACAAATTTTGATGTTCCCTTGAACGTATACTTCTGTATATCAATGCAATCAAGATGATCAAAACTGATATCCTTGTAGCAAGGATCATGTTGATACTTTATTAAATACAGGGTGATCAATAGTAAATATAGGAACCGGATTTTTAAAATTCAAATAATGTTTTATTCAACGTAGTTTAAAGTTTAGTTTAACAAGTTTTCAAAATGTAAACTTTGACTAGCAACAAGATGACGCAGCCTTGTACCGTCCTACACGAACCAGTAACCGTTGAGCATTTTGGTTGTCTTTGCTCTCCACAGAAACTCCTCTTCGGGCATCTGGCGGTAATTTTGAGAATTCACATTGCTATTAAAAAAATATGACCGGAGAATCTTTTTTCCTGAAATTGTACACCAGACGGTCACTCTTGCAGAAGAGAGAGGCTTTACAATTGCAAGGTGGGGATTTTTGATACTCCAGTGCTGCATGTTTTGCTTGTTAACAAAACCTTGCAAATAAAAGTGAGCCCCATCACTAAACCACATTTTGAAACATCAATCGAACCGTCTTTCACTCTTTCAATAATTAATTGACTAAATTGGAATCTTTTTTCCATATGCGACTTCAGCGGCTGGTGGACTTATATCTTGCACGGGAACATTTTCAAATGACTTGTCAGGATAGCTTGGACGCTTCCATAGCCGATTTGCGCTTGTTGAGCTACTCGTCGAATCGACAAACCTGGCTGCTCTTCGAAAAGTTCTCAAACTTTTTTGATATTTAGTGACATCACAGCGGCAGATGGCCGACAGAGTTTGCGGGTCGGGCACCCCAGACACTGCCAGTTGTCTCAAATCTTTGAATCAACCTAATAGTAGCGAGATAAATTTTCATGGACTGTTGCACGTTTTTGCTCCGAAATTTCATTTTCTCTTTTTCAACTGCTTATCGCTTTTTCAATATTTTTGTCTTTGCCTAAGGGAGACTCTTTAAAGCCTGTCAGATCATAGCACAACTTCAAATTTGTAAAATTTCTGTACAATAAACAGCCTTTCTTCGAAAATTAACGATTTCATTTTTACAATTAGATAATCACGTGATCAATGATTTGCTACAAAACTTCAATTAGCTAACTATTATGTATGATAGGTACCGCTGATCTACCTTCTCTCATTTTTTAATAGACACTTTTAGACACTTACTATTGATTACCCTTTATAAGTTTTGGAAGAGATGGCTTCTCACAACAATTATAAAACTCAATACAAAATTGCCAATTGAATTGAAGATATTTAACTTGCAATATTCCATAAGGTCAATCTTTACCTTGATAACCATTTTTCAATGCACTTATTAAGGTTTTAATGACCCAACACGTATCGTCTGGTTTTTTTTCAGAGAATCTCTTTTAATTATTGTATTCTGTAAGTACTAATATCTTTAGATTGTCATATTAGCCTTGCATATATTCATAAAAAATTCATTAGGTGCCAAGAAATAGGTTTTGAATCACTTTGTCCAATTTTTTTATTTAATTGGTTCCTCTGCAATCTACAATTTTTTTTTTAATTTGCCTAACCTATTTATTCCTTATTCTGGTAAAAAAACTTTTAAATTTAGAAGTGTCTTAATTAGAGTTTAATTAGTCTTCCAAGTAAAGGCAAACTTTAAATTCACTCTTATTTTCTGTGGAGTTGTCAAAAACAATTTTTTGGTCATAAACTTAAGTGTTAAATCATAGGTGCGCACAACTAAGCGTTCGAATCAGTTGATTTATATAATTAGATCTCGACCTTGAGATGCTTCTGCTTTATGGTTTTATACCATTTTGTTGATTTGTTTTATTTGTTGGGTTTTCTCACAGTAATTCTATAGCAAAATATTGATTGTACTTTTAGTCAGGTGATATGGAAAGGACGTGAATAACTGATGCTACGGTATGTCAGAAAAACACGGAAAGAAAAAAATTTCACTAAGTTACCATTCTAGCCTTTAACAGTCTATGTTTAAAATTTCCACCTTTTTAAGGAAAGTACAAATGACCTGATGATAATTTTTCATGACTTACCAAAATCAAAAAGAAGTCAAAAATTCAACAAGATAATTCAATCGCATCAGCAACATATGGTATCAAAATGATTAAACAAAACTTATAAACGAATTTTCTTTCTCTATCGTATATTAAAAGACAATACATTAACCTTTCTCGTGTCAGCATTATTTTATCACCGACGATACCTACTTCCGATTGTCCATTTTCTCAAAATTCAGGCTCCCGAACTTCTTTAGGCGCTTCACCAAGTCAGGTCTCGTAATCAGATTCCTAACAACGGCGCTGATCAGCAAATCGTCTTGAAAGAACGCAGGAAAAGGCATGTCTTCCAGCGAATACACGTGCACGTTGCCTTCGATGTCGCCCACAACCAAGCACCTGCCGCTCTCCGTGAACTGAATGACGGTGTTCCTGCAGTTTTCCGGCGTAGTCGTGACGGACTGAGGCTGGTACGTCTTCCTCTGCAGGTCCCATATGTAAATGTCGGCGCCGCTAATGTTAGCCACGATGGTTGAGTGCGTCGGGCTCCAATCTGCTCCTTGCACCGATTTCATCGCCTTTGATAATTCAAATAATGGTTCTGCAATGCCTGAAATGGAGTACATGTTACAGTAAATGAGATTTTCATTTAACTTCATTTTTCCTACCTTCGATCCATATTCTCACATTCCAGTCATCCCCACAAGTCAAGAACAGTCTGTTACAGAAGGGAGAAAATTTCATCTCATAGACCGGCCCATCATGAGCCAAAAACAAATCCAGATGCTGGTGGTGGTAATTCTTGGAGCATTTATGAATCGTGCCTTCGTTGGTGCCGACGTAGTAAATATTCGCGTCGACAGGATGCTGCTGAATGACTAAAGCCGCTGCGTACCTCGTTACGGGGATCCCCGAGACGTGGCAACGCCTCAGCGTTTCGACGCCCTTCAACTTGCCCTCGGGGCGTCCGATGCGCATTATCTGAGAGAAGATTAGCTCAACTATGTCCTGCGTTCTGTAGTGGCTTATCCTTCCATCTTCCCCGGCAGTAATGATCTGCTCTTCGTCCTTGAAGTAATCGCTGCCTGGGTAGAACACGACCTGCCAAATGGGTTCGAACGACGGCGAGTCTTTCCCGCTCTGCCCTGTCACCTCCACCGTCCTGGCGGTGATATCCAGCAGCTTCACATCGCCGTTGTAGAAGCCGATGCCCAATATGTTGGGGTGGTGCTTCGAGAAATTGATGGCTGTAACGGACTGCTCGAAGTTGTATGAGCGTTCCGGTTGGTTAGGGTTCTTAATGTTCCAGATCATCACCATCCCTGTAGCTCGGTCAGTGTAGTAGAACTTTCCGTAAGCTACCGCTAGGATATCCGAGTTTGCCGGGTTCCAGCACATAGCGCTTACGCAACGACCTAAAATATAGTAGTATAAAATCAGTTTCTTGGATTTTTTTTTATTTCTGATCATAGTCTAGCATTTTATGTATCTCGGATTAATTTTTATTAAGAAAAATTGTATATATGCATAGTTCTTAATTATATATATAAAAAAAATTATGAGTGCTGCTGTCACACAGGTCAAAGGTCAAAGGTCAAAGGTCAACTCTAACTGGGTATACGTAAATGCGTTGTCATGGAAACGGCGTACGCCAATTATGTCAAACAGAGCTTTTTAATCGTGTTTTTATTTATTTTTTAAAAACTACTATGCGAAGGGGCTCAAGCATGTCGGAGTTGGACAAGCTCTCCGGAGGGGGGCCGCTGCCAGACCTCGTTATATATATAAAAAAAATTATGAGTGCTGCTGTCACATAGGTCAAAGGTCAAAGGTCAAAGTTCAACTAACTGGGTATACGTAAACGCGTTATCATGGCAACGGCGTACGCCAATTATGTCAAACAGACCTTTTTAATCGTGTTTTTATTTTTAAAAACTACTATGCGAAGGGGCTCAAGCATGTCGGAGTTGGACAAGCTCTTCGGGGCTCAGACCTCATATATTTAAAATGAAAGATAGGTAAGAAAGGTTAACAAAGAAATTTATAAAAATCAACATCTCGTATTGTACACACGTGAGTAACTTCTTTCCAGGGTAACGTATAGGCGCACTCCGCTACGATCCTGGTAGAGAATAGGTCTACTTCAAGGAAAACCATGTCCTGACCCATAATCCCACCCCATTATTTAATTTGCACAAAATGTGATGAATGACGGGTGCGTTATCGTAATAAAGCTTCCAATCATTAGTGGTTTTTATTCGTGTTCTACTCTTGATTGAGATTCATTGATCGATTCGATCAGTTATTGTAAATGCGACGATCACACATCGATAGCCTGACAGCCAGCAAACTCATCTTCCCTCACGCATGTGTATTACAATCCATTCTCAACGGTTGACAAGTTATAAAGCTTACAAAGCGCATACTGTTTTTTTTTATATTAATATTAGTTCCATGCTTTCGCGACAGACCTCGTATATTCAATTCATTATGAACAAGAAGAAGACCGACTTGCTTAAAGTCTAATTTTAGAAGATTCATATTCTAAAGAAATCAAAAATTTCACATACGGTTTAAAAATACCAAAGCTTGTTTTCAGTACGTAGTCTTCTATAAACACTAGTACAGAAAAAAGGTGTTCTATTTGCCACCGAATTCATTGTTTATTAATTTTAACATCGATGAAAATATTGTAACGCAATTTGAAGAGGCCTTGCCTTATCTTCTGCGAAATGTAATAAGATCATAGCATATGAAGTCCAAACAAAATTCAAATCCATATTTTGGAAAATTCGCTGTCACTGTCTGAATTTAGTGATAATTGCTTTTAAAAGTCCACAGTCCGCGATACGTCGTGGTAAACTCCCCCTTTAAAAATCTACAGAAATAACCAAGCATCGTAAAATCGAAACAGCTTAGTGAACAGTCTTTTCAAAATGATAGGATCACTAAAAAATAAATCAATTGGACCATACATATGATGTGTGAAATGTTACTTGATCTTGCTGAAAATATTCAATAGGAAGTTTCTTGTTCTTCAATTAACAAAATTTTCAAGTTTTCTTTCTATATATGCAACTGTAGTGATAGATGTATCGAAGACGTCCCATCGAAGAATTTCACACCAAACATCAATTTTCTCTGAAAAAAGTGGTTCTTTATGTATTTCATGGAGATTTCCACTTGCCCAATAAAAAATCTTTAACAATTAACAAATTCTGAGGAGAACAACATACAGTCCAAAACCATCGGCTCTTTTAACCACATGAAGTTTGTTTTTTTCATAATAACTTAAAAAGTGCTTCTGTCGATGACTTCTCGCTTGGGAATCCCTTTGATTTCCAATTTAATCGTGGATGTCGATTTCCAATCTCCTGTAAGTTTTTTATCTAGCCTGTTAGGCTATATTTATCTAAAAACAAGTAAAAAGTAGACAACATACTTGATATTTTACTTGACTAAAATAAATACAATAGAGATGAAATACCTGAAAAGAATGGGAGAAAAAAACTAAATGGAACAAAATAAGCATCAAAGATAAAAATAATAGCAGATAAAAACCAATCATAGAAAGAAATAAAAATACAGAATTAAACTAACTATAGTCATATATAATATAGTCATAACTATAAGAATGAAAAATGATAGAATAAAAAATATAATGGAAATACAAAAGTCAAAAAAGAAACAAAAGAGTAGGCCAGAAAATGAGCAGACCAAACAGAAACAATGGAAAATAGAAAAAGAAGATTTATGAATTCGATGAAACGTCTGACGAAAGGCAAAGGTTTGTAAGAAATGGGTACAAGATTACTTTCAATCTGACGCCTGAAAAAGAATAACGATTAGAAAAAAGAAGAAATAGAAAAATACAATAGTTTTTAGGATGTCTTGTGGTCACAATGAAAAAGAACGGGATGAACTAGTTCTAAAGAAAGCAAAAAGCGTTCTCTCTATTGAAAAGTGCAAGGCCCCAATTTTTGGACATGAAAGAAATTTTCCTGATTTACTATCCAAATGAGAGCAAACAATTACTGATGGCACTTTCAAACAGATTTAAACCAGCGATCTTAAATTAAACATTCTAAAATAGTCAAAAAGGTATTGTTCTGCTACCATCATATTTGCTCAATCGGATCTCTCGGATCATCAACATTGCAAAACTCAACTTTTCTGATTGGGCAAAAATTTGGAACAAAAAGAGCAAAAGAATGTTTTGACAGTCTCAAAAACAGCCACTTCCACGAAGCAATTGCAAGCCTGGAGAAATGATGGGGGTAGCTGCATTGAACTATGTCTAAAAATTAATATTAAACCTAGTACTCATAAAACTACCCACATATATATAATAAGTAAACTTGTGCATTAATAGTAAAATTTTTATTTTTCTCAACTGACATTATTCAATAAATATTTTTATGTTTTACAACAATTTTATCTTTTCTTTTATTTTATAAAGAATTTCACTTTGTTTTCTTCCTTTCTGTTTCATATTGTCACTTTGCTGAATGTATTCTCTTTTTTTTGATCAACTATTTTTATTTAAAATTAATTTATTTCTTTTTCTTTTATTGCTATTGCTACTCAAATTACGCTAAAAATTATTATACTTCCTCAAGTCAACGTTTCATGACACCAGAGAACTTAACGTGCCGCAAGCAACAGTCTACTAAGTAGTAGGCGTTAAAACTACAAACAAGAACGGAAAGAGTTTAACGTGGATTTGCAAACACAACTGGAAATGTATGGTTTCGCTAGCAGATGTATCTTCATTAACGCATTCACTTTTCACGTAAACGAACATAATTAGAGATTTCGGAGCACAGAAAATCCACATACCATACTGGAACATGAACGTGATTCTTCAAAAATTTTCTGTACCATAACCAACCATAACGTATTTGGAGTTTTCTTTCCTGCCGTTACAGGATTTATCGTTCATCTATCTCGACATGCTGTAAGATTGCTCTTTATCCTAACTGGAGAAAAAGATACCTGCCTTTGTTTTGTAGCAGGATGGTGCTCCGTGACATTGACATAAACCTGTATTTGATTACTTCAACCATCATCTTTCATTACTCTGGATTATCCATAGAAGATCAAATGATCTTGACCCCCAACACTACCTCAAATTAATGCATTGCAATTTTTTCTATGTGGAGCACAAGGTGTTAGCTTCACTTTCAAATACGATAAACAATGCGGATCACTCATTTGATAAAGGTATGGTGGCATGGGTGTGGTAAGAACTAGACTATCATGTAGACGTCATAAACAACACCCACCTCGAACATATGTAAATTTTTGTAGAAACTATTTGCATTTATGTAATAGGAAGAGGTTCATCAGTAATACCCTTTTCATATTAAGTCAGACCAATAAATTGTGAATTGTTGAGAGTTTTCTTCTAATAGCTTTATGGCTGGGTAGTTATGTAAGGTTATATATATATATACGTACTAATATAATATATATATATATATATATATATATATATATATATATATATATATATATATATATATATATATATATATATATATATATATATATATGATATATATAGGAATGCTAAAAATATAATAGAAAAAACATTAATTTTTTTTACAAAGAACATAAGCTTCTTAGATGTAAGTTTTGTAATAATAAATATATTTTGAGTTTGAGTTGACAAGTCTGAGAAGAGAAAAAAATGTCGAAACATAATTCATTCTTTCATTATTGTACACTACCAGTTTAAAGAAATTTCCAACTTCCTTCATGATTAATTGAAAAGTTAAACATTACCAGTTACCATTAGCAGAACTAAAAGACACTAAGAACTGTATATTAATTACCAGCAGCTTTTTTCCTTGTCTGAATTTGATTCAAATTCATAAAAAAGTATTAGAAATGGTAAAAGAAAAAAACAACAAAAAGCTAAAATCGCCAATCAAAATTAAAGGAAAGATGGAGTTTCAATAATCGGGAGAGTATGACGAATGCACAGACATCATGACAAAAATCAATGTTTGACAAAGCTTTCTCTGTCGAATCATCATTCAAACGTAAATCAACTAAAAGTAGTACCAAAACCACAACAGTTGTTCTTACCAGATGTTTCTTTATTAGCAAAGGTCCATAGCAAGTCCAAACGATATCGGTACTCAATATTTTCTCTAAACGGGTCAGGATCCGACAACCCCTTAAACCTTTTTTGCTGTTCATTGAAGTTGTTGTTGGCTAGCAGCCGTTCGATCACGCAAATCGCTTCCAGGAACTTATCATTTTGTAACAACTTCATCATCTCTTGGTCTGCTGAATCCACTTCTGTATCTTCGTCTTGTAGAGATTTGTTGTCATAATTTTCGCCAACGACGAAGTCTTTCATCTCCTCGGTCTGCACCTCTTCCCTTTTCTCGTATGTGTCATACATTTCCCAGTTGGTCGCGAAAGTGGAATTGTTCCGGCGTCTTACCTTCGGCGCTTCGGTGGAACGAGACTGCAGCAAAATGGGAATCGTCTGCACCTTCCGCATTCACCATCTTACGGTTGCGGCCCTTTCCTTCAGTTAAGTATTCGTATATGCCGTTTTCAGTTTGAACTTGAATCACTGGAACACAACCATAATTGTTTTGTCCGCAAAAATACAGTGGCAATACCTTCATCGCTGTCTTCATCGACCGTCTGGCTTGGCAACTCGAAAATGAAGAACGTCGGCGTTTCCGACAAGATGAGACTTATATGCGTCGGCATCACTTGCGCCTCCTTCGGCTCGCAGTAGCGCAGATCGAGGACCTCTTCGAACTCTTCAGAGATCACGCTTTCCTCCCACTTGACCGGTTCGATAACGATGTCGTCCACGTAACCCGAGCTAATGTAAGTCTGCCTGAAGACCGTGTCTCCTTCGGTGGTATACTTCTGCAGGTCGCTTTTAAGTTTGGCGTACGACGTTTTTAATCGATCGGTACTGCCTTTTCCAGCATGGCGGGGGCGAGATTTGTCCTTGTAGTCGAACGGAACAATCCGTTCCGGGGTTACATCCACCCCGTTCAAGTATATCTTAAAAGGCACGAAAACCCTCGTGGTGCCCGCTTTAAGGCCTGCGATTGCTGCATTGGCTTGGTGGCGTTTTCTTCTGCGGCCAGTGCGACCTTTCTTCGAATGTTTGCCAGGCATTATAATCAAAAATTGGATAAAGATGAAAGACCGTTTTCGTATCTGTCATATTACAGAATAAACAGTTCTGCTTTTTTATTAATTAATGACTTGATCTAATTACAATGGCACATTCATGTACAGGGTTACCTAATATAACATTATTTTTTAGACATCATACTTCTTCCAAAAATCTAAAACTTTGTACGGTACAAAAGTATGGGTTAACTATATAATAAAAACTTGTTGCTCCTCTCTTAAATTCTAATGATTAATATTACATCAGCTATACCTGTATATATGTAGTACTACAATGTTAAGGCACACCCTATATATGTTTGATCAATAAATTTATTTAGCTATGGAAGACTCGTTTTGAATTATTTTGCCATTTCAAATTGAGCTTTGTGAAAAATCAAAACACCCAAGTCAATCATGTTAGAAAGGTCTATGGTGAGTTACAAAATAAGGGTTGTATTAACAAAGTAGAATTTCAAAATTAATAGCAGTTTCTTCCATGAACTAGACCAGGCGAAGATCAAGTGAACTAATAGAAGAGCAGACTCTCAGAACATTATCGTAAATTCCATATCGATTGTTAAGTTTCCCCCTATATTTTGAATTCTGGTAGGACGGCTTGGAAAGGCTGAACATCTTGTTGACTTCAATTTTGTTGGCGTTTGAGACGCTTAGTTAATTCCTTTTTCATATTTTTCTGTAGTGATGTAAAGAAATCAGGATTTTTCCAAACCCATCTTAAAGTTGTTATAGAGTTAAAAAGCGCAGTGAGGACAAATACCTGATATCAATGGTCACTTCAAGTTATTGCTTCTTCTCTCCACGACACTATTCAGTAAGACTCTGAATAGTATAAAACCATGATACCTCTGTTCATACTCTTCATTGTTCTAACTTCCTAATCTCCATCAATTGCACAAGTATTTGTTATTCAATTTTTCATAGTTACCGCATTATCGGATAGGAACGTATTTATTTTAACATCACTATGCTATATACAAATTATATCATTACCATAAAAAACATCATCACATGTTTCTGAATTGGATATTAAATCAAAGTATGGATATCTTAATAGTCATTTTGAAGTTGAGCTACTTTACCATATTTCATAGCAATGCATTCCCTGATTTTTACCACCATTCGGTGAAATTAATAAGTGATAAAGTGGTCACAACAAAATACAAAATACTTCTCGAAAATTCCGGGTTTTTGATTGCTGTTATTGGACGCTTAAAGACCAAGCTCCATATTTTTTCAAAGATAAAATATAAAGAACACAAAATTGAAGTCACTCTTGGTAATAGCGGTGAGGCAGGCGATTGTTATTTGTAGAAGGGGCTTCAATGCGCAGTTAGAATTTTAGGATTTTGCGTAGCTTTAATATTTTGCCATGAACTTCAAATGTAACCTTTCATTGGTCCATAAAAGCTTTAGTTTTCTAAAGAACAACATTCTTCCAGTACATGAATGATCCAATGGATTGCAAGTCTTAAATGACGAAAAGAAGACTTCAGAAGCATTTTTTGTAAGTGGATCACTGGCTTTCAGCAGTAAGAGAGAGTAATATTTTGATATTTAAAACAAGCAAAGGTCTTTTTATTCGCTCTCTGTTTACTATACCTTAAACATAAACTCTATTGTTTGTAGAACAAAATGTGTATTAAAAAGTTCTCCTAAAGGCATTTTCCCATTTGCAGATATTTCTACCTCATCAGACAAGATCAAGAAAAACAAAATAAATGTATAATAAATTATATAGTCATCGTAACAATTAAAATATACAGGCTGGTATAAAATAGAGTATCTAATGTAAACAGACCTTAATTTGAGTAAACAGCCTTAATTAGCAGATGTTTTTGGGAGAATAGTAAGAAATAAACATGCAGCTAATTTAAAAGTTCCAACATCACCGTTAATATATTAGCGTTACAGAGGGATACTGGAAGACTTCTTGGAAATCAAAGTAAAAGAGTAGTCTGAAAAACATGTTTTATATCACGTTTGAACGATGTGATATGATTCTTTTTGTGTAATTTGGATAGCAAGATTTATGCCATTGATCTTCAAACCTTGGAACAGCTAAAGAAGGATATTTACCAAAAATACAAGATATATATTAAAGTCGTGCATAGTCCTAAAAAAAAAGAAGTATATATCCACGAAAATGATCACTATTTGCTAGTTATTATTTTCTAATTATGGTGTGACAAATATCTATGATATGGTTGAGAAAATTCTGGGGATTAATGGGGAGTGGTTGCATAAAAGCGGCGTTCTTCACAAACCCCTATAATAAAAGGCGGCTTATCTATCTCTATAGTAAATTATCTGTGGTAGTGAGCCAGACAGCGTCTTGTTTGAAGATGTAATCATTGAACTGTGGATTTAGCCGGTCTTCCAACATGCCCAAGTAAATCATTCCAGTGACAATAAAAATATAATATATACCACCTTCAGATACAATTTCATGCACTACAGTTTTTAGTCAAGTTTTCACTTTCACCAAATTTTCATCACTACGACTCATTGACGGACGTCCTTTGCATTCTTGGTTTTCCATGGCTTTTCTTTCCTCGTGCGCCATTCAAAAATACTCATTTTTGATATGGCTTCCTTCCCGTAGGCTTCCCTTATCAGATTCAAAGTCTCAATGCTGGATTTTTGAGTTTGACACAAAACTTCACTGCATAATGTTGCTAGAGCATACGCTGTATGTCGTTCCGTGATGGGTCACCAAGACCCGGTTTCCGGGAAGCGCAATTCTCACTATCTCTCTCAAGGTTTGGAGGCAGCTGAGCAAGGTCGTATTCTTTATCTAAGACCCTTCCCATCCAACCCGTCGAAAACCACGTCCTTCTAACCCTTCTGATTGACTGGAAAAATTGTTCCTGATACATTCCGGACAAACCATGTGTGATCTGTAAGAACATGAAAAAATGGCAAAATCACGATATTTATAAAAACAGAACAGAGTACAAGTGACTAGCTTATCTTTAAAAATTAAATTTAAAACTTCATAAAAACGCATAATACACAGATCGTTTGTTTGACAATCACCTGGAAAACATGTAAAACAAAAAAGAACGTTGTAGAACAAAAAAAAACAAGAAAAATAAACAGTTGTGCGAAAATCATTTGTACTCACCTGCTATTGACGCAGCAGCTAATGTCCAGCACACAGAATTTTCACAAGTAGTTACTGATGGTGCTTGTAGTCTAGTTATTCATGGTGGGCTTCTTAAAAATCATCTGCATACTTGCTTTTCTGTGATGGCTCTACAACTTTTGACGTATACATGTCTCTCCAAATCTCAGCCATTTGTATTGTTCAATAACTGGCTGTGTAAACCATAACTATTTGTGTACAAACTAGACAGTTCTAAAACTCACAAGAAACTGAAAGGGCAAGTATTACCTGTTATCAAGAAAGGAAGATAAAAAATACAAAGCCAATCCCTGATTGTTGCCTTCTTTATGCAGTTAATCAGCTTCCTTTATTTGTTAAGACAATTTGCCCCACAACAAAATTTGAATCATCAAGAGAATGCAAGAAATAATAAAAAAGAAAATTAAAATTGGATAGAATATATTGTACATTCACCTGTCACTAGCATTTTAATGAATCCTCAGGTGCAAGTAGACACTTAAAATCTTCATAGTTTTGGCTCTGTCAGGTGCTGGACATCTCAATATTCTGTGAATGCTACACTGTTACAATACCACCTGCTATATACATGCTATGCAATACTCTATAATTTTCCAAGCACGAAAATGCAGAAAGATTCCAGCCTATTTTTTCAATTAGACAATGTCTCAAATAACGTGAAAACTTCTTGTAACAATAATAATTTTTATTTCCATACATAAAATACAAATAAATATACAAACAGTCCATTCAATGTTATAAAATACTCTCATAAATTTATAAAACTATCTGTATTTAAAATGTTGGTCAAATGTCACATACAAACCACCAAACAAAAAGAAATATATCAAAAATCAATTCCTTCTGGTACAGTGCCATTCTGCCTTGCAATTTCAAGATTCTGGTAGTAATCAGAAAAATCGACATAAGCTTCAATCCTATTATCAGGACCAAGCCCTATGTCGCTGACGCTCCGCACGCCTGAGCTACTAGAAGTGTCATTCGTCATCACAGTATTGTTGTTCCTATAGTTTTCATTGCTGGAAACCGACAAAGTAGTGCTCGAGGAGCGCGTATTGGGAAATGTGCTCAGGATAGGGTTAAAAGTGACTGAAGGATTGGTTGGAGATGTGATGGCGTTGGGCATTGGGAAGTTAAAATTGCGCACGATTAACGTTATATCCTCCCGCTTAGTGGGAACTGCCTTCAGAGAGCCAGAGATGTCTTCGTGCCTGGTGCCGCTAAGTTTTAAGGCGTTCGACATGTACCAGTCGTGGTGCAGGCGCACTGCTCGATCCACGACTGCTTGAGCTACTCCTGTTAAAGTTGCCTGTTCCCGGAACTACAAAAATGGTGCTGAATAACTTTCAAATGCTGGTTGGATACCACACCTGCTCAACAACTAATTGTGCAATGTACTTGTTGACTTGGTCTGTACGGGTGGCTTCCTCAATCGAATGGTAGAGGCCCGCCGACATAAGCAACAGAAACTGGCACGATTCATCCAGAGGTATGCCGCCAATGATGTCAGGTTCGGCGGTAACTGGCTCCTGAGTAGCGTTTTTTAAGTCATCAAATTCCTTGTAACCACCTTTGATAAGGTAATTGCCGAGGCAGCGCGTGTTTTCCTGGTTTCCTAGGCGTGAGCCTGGAAGTTATGTTCTTTCAGATCAACAGACAAAATATTATTTTTATTTAAGCAAATTTACATGCAAAACAAAGCATGAATAGAACAAAAATTATATGTCTAGAGTTATACTCTTACAAGCGACTGGCAAGAATATCTAAAATGGCATCTGTAAATTTTACGTTTAGCTTTCCTTCAACCAAGTGATCGAATGTACTTAATCTCATTTAATCACAAAGCACAGTAAATGGATTTTCAGAATTCTAGTGGTCAAATCATTAACATTCTAAACAACTATGCAGAAACAATTTTTTTGTTCATTGGCATGAGCAATGGATTAATCAAGATGTCATTCCCTATTTAATATTTTACTTAGTGAAAGGAGTTATTAGAGCTTTATCACCTTACCATTAAAATATATCAAACACTAACTTTCCCCCACTCATAAACCAATGTAAATGCAAAAAAAACACAGAAAAAAACAGTCATCCTAATAGTGAAATTTCCGATACTTGGAAATAATTATAAATCCAGTTTCTAAACAATAAAAACATTAATCCATCTGCTTTTAAAAGAACAAAAAATCCACAGTCTTTTCAAGATCTATCACTCAAACAATTCCTGGAGGTGACATTATAAGAGAGAGAGAGTACAGTTGTTCAAAAAATTGTTTGACTATTAAAACTAAAGAAACAACTACAAGAACATCTTTCAGGTTTTTACAACTGAAGTATTCATTAAAGCTTGTGCCAATGAAAACATCTTAATAAAAGACAAGCGATATTTGAAAATCTCAATTAGTACTATAAATGTACTCAATACCTACTGAGTCATCAGAAAAGATGAAAAGGTGAAAAATAGTAGATAAGAAGGATAATATTTTAAAGGATCTTTTTTCCTAAAAGTACTGTTACAAAGTCAAAAATACTTTGATTTTACAAAACATCAATATATCCATTACTTTAACATATGGTTGTGATTATCAATTATTAAAGTTAAGAGTCCCATTCTCTTTTTGTCAAAATATGTTTGTTGTTTATCAATGGAGCGAGGTAAATTGGCCATGTTTGTGTATCGGACTTCAATACCCAAAATTAATTGCCTACAAAAGACTCATAGAACACTTTCTGACATATAGTTTAAAGAAAAGTTTAAAAGAAAAATCAGAAATATTGTTGACTGGGTGCCACAGAAAAATTCTGTTTACGAATAAAAAAATGTTCAAAGTAAAGTACTCTTTCAGCAAATGAAATGACAGGGTTGTCCAGAAAAGCGTCTCGATTAGTGCCAAGACCATTAGTGGAAAGTTTTTTTTTTACAATAGAGTGACCAATATTCATGTTTGTGAAATGGGAGTTTAAATTTAGGTCGTTATGTATCAATGGTGTTATAAAAAGTATCATATGCTTCTTCGATGTGAGCCTCAAATCTTCCTATAAAACTACCTTGCTTCACAACTTAGATAAACAAATGACCTTCTGGTAGCCCAAACTTTAGTTTTTTGGTTATAAATTAGGACATACCATTATTGATTTTTGAAGCGAGCTTTAATGGTTGCACTAAATAACTTTTTAGTGTAGTGCATGCTGCCTTAGTCTGTTAATCAAAATGTTTCACTGCTTGTGTAGAAGTGAAAGGTGCTTATTTTGAATAAATCCTTTGTATTTATAATTACTAATGATCGTTTTAAAAAATCCTGAGATATGGAAAAATACTTAACCATTTGCCCTTCTAATTCAAAGAATGGATACGGCAAAAGACGATGGAAGGAACCGGAAATGAGCTGGGGATACCATTTAAATAATAAAAAGAGTCAGACTAAGTGAACAACAAAATGGAAACTGGACTGAAAGATGAAATAGAATGTTGAGGGAGGGGAGGGGGGGTTTAGGTCAAATACTTGGATGTTAATGCACAGTACAGAAGAACCTGGAGAAATGTGAAATTCAAAATAGTTATGATCTGTATCACTTCTTTATTTGACTCAAATTTTTGCTTAGCCCCCAAAATTTTGAGTTTAGGGAACAGACAATAATACAAGAGAGCCTAATCATAGTGTATGTAAATCTTAATTCAATAAATGTGAAGATCCATTGTCACAGTAAAATAATACTTTTTTTCCATAATTGCTGCCTGCAACTTGTCCAAAAGCATGGTGTAATATTTGCAATTAAAATAGTTTTCTTCTTCTAAAGCAGCTTATTGACTTGTTCAAAGCTGCTTCACCTTATACAACACACTGTTTATGTGTTTCAATGTTATCCATTTTGTGCTGTCGCTCAAAAAGCTTTATAAACAAGCAGACAGAAGTTTAATATGGGTAAAAAAAGGGTTTTAGAAAAAAGTGGACTGATGGACTGGAACAGGTCAAAATGTCTAATCCATAAGGGTTAATGATGATGACGATTGTAAAATGCAAAAACACCATTTTTGCCCTTGTTAAGCCTTGTTTCATTTAATATCGCGCTATATTCACTTACTCAATTTCTACAAATAATTTCATAAGAGCCACTCTGCAATCGTAATATGCCATACAAATTTTGTACAAAGCTCAACAAATCTTTAATTAACAGAATGGAAATACTTTAGAATTAAGGGTAACTAATGATCAGCAAAATACTAGAAAACTGGTGACATCAATAAGCCTTATGGCTTAATGATTGGTTCTCTAGAACGGTTTTATCAATTATGGGGACTTGACAAAATATCTCTCCAAAACACACACATGTTAGGGCAAATTTCACATATAACTATTTATAAACAGCGTTTATATGTATCTATGTACTTTAATACAAGAGAAAACATCATAAAAAATTCCCTAAGATGCTACATAGGTTGAAGCTTCCTAAAAAAACTAAAATTTCCCTAGAGTTAACAACACTGACTGTAGATGATCCAAATAGCATCAAACAACCTTTAAGAAAAAGAATTCCACTATATTACATTCTTCAGAAAAGTATCGCAAGGTAAAAGCAGCTAAATTGTAATACTGCAATTTTTGGTAATCCTTTTCTGTCTTTTTTTCCCACTTCACACAGAGAGCAAGAAAAGGATAATAGTAAATAAGTCTAAATAAAACAGAAATTCAATTAGTGCATAAAAAATCAGGTATAAGATGAACCAATAAGCACTTTTCAGAGGAGAAGTGGGGGATCAGTGCGTATTAGCTCACATTACAGAAAATAAAAAATATCTAACACTTACAATTTCTTAAGTAATCCATGCTAATTCCAATCTGGGACAGCCTCAGCAGCTCATCTTCATTCCGCAAATCATGATCCACACTCAACTGAACAACTTTCAGCACCGAATTGATATCTGTCTGGCACAGCAAAACCCTGCTGTTGCCTACGTTTGCTACATACAGCTTTTTATTGTATATCAACGCTATAGCCGCTGTTGTCCCAGAAGAAAGCTCACTGTTGATTCTCTTTATGTTCTCCACCACATCAGGCACCTTCTGGTAAGCTTCGTACAAATTCAAACCCTGCGGTATATCGTCAAAGTACATTTCCCTCTCTGCAAGGCGGTCATAAATAGAGTCCATGTAGCCCTTCTCCACAGAAATGAAGGCCTGCCTAAAATACCCACATAATAAAGCCGCTCATAGCCTACTGCATTGTTCACCTCAACACCTCCTTGGTTTCCTCGTCAGTTTTCTTCTCGTTCAGCTGCTCCAGCAGAATTTCTGCAGCCAGCCGCTGGAAGCAGAAGTCGGCTGCTCTGGTGCCCTCGTGCCCGTCGAAGACCCCGTACAGATACGAATTGTCGTCGAATCTGCAGTGGCAGCTCCTGTCTTCGAAGGCATGCTCGGGCTGCCTGTGGTCATCTTCTCGGTATATTTGGTTTGTTGAAAATCCGACTCCGGATTGCTTGCACACCGGAAGATCGTCAGTCCAGCTTTTATCCGTCTGATACGATAATTGGGTGGGTCGCGCGGATCGCATTTTCAAGAAATGCCAGGTTTGTTTATTCACCGGAGAAACATTTCAACTTCTATTTATAGGTTAGAGCGAGCGGGTGATTTAAATTCAATAAACCTTCATCTAAAGGAAATGTTACTAAAGCTCGTGTTAAGTTTTGTTATTAAATAAGGATTTTGAATTAACATAATTATAGCGTAATTATACATACAAGGGATAGCCAAAACAATTCAGGTATTTATAATCGCTTTTATGTTGGATATGCTTAAAAAATACTTGTATTGCCAACACAAAAATATGCGCGCTGAGATCAAGTCATCATATATTTAATGTTTCTTTCCATTATCTGTGAATAATATGTTATTATCTGTACAATATACTGTTAAAAAAATCTATTAGACACTAACTCCGTATGGATCAGTTGATTTAATTTAAGTACAACCAAATGTCCCATTTGATGTATCTTACTATCATTCCGTAAATGATGTAGATTGTTGTCATGACAACGTATTGCTTGAAATGATACAAATTGCATATAGTGCAATAGTGTATGAATAGAGAAAATATATGTACCTAATGCTTTTATAAAAAAATTGTAAAAATGCAAACGCGCACAAGTTTCGACTCTCTATAACTCTAATCCCAGTTGAGCTTGGAATTTTAAAATAAATATTAATTTTTATCTTGGTCTAAGAAATCTATATCTATCTAGCTTTCTTTCATTTATCTCTATATTAACTGTTACATCCGTTTTTTTCCTTATTTAATTTATATTCTTCTCTACTAGCTTTTTGTTTCTAAATTTGTCTTCAGCTTTACTTCGTCGCCAGAAAATATGACGAGGTCATCGGCAAATGCACACTCACTTATCCAAACTGGTTCCAAGTTATTGTAGCCGACAAGTACTTTAATGATTTGCTTTTCGTTTCTTTTATTGCATTGTCTATAACCGAATTGAATACTGAACTTAGTACTCCTTTTTGTTATATACCTTCATTTACTGGAAAGTCAATTGCATGTTATCTGTTCTCACAAGATTTCTGTTATTTCTAAACAAACTTATTATTGCTCTAACTAATCTTCTTCAAGGAAAGCTTGGTATATTGATGCATTTGTGTTCCTTAATTTTTGTGTAATTTGATTAATCGTGTAAACTTCGATTTGATACATAGTAAGTATCTTTGACTGAAATATCTGAATAATATCACATTAGATATGGATGAACATTCGTAACATTAAATTCAGTTACGAGAGTTCCTGAGTCCATCCTTAACCTCTGTTTTTTTGATAACCCTGGCATAGATAGTGGATAGCCGTATAGGCTGCCTCACGGAGGAATTAAGATTTCCGAGCGCTTGTAACGGGCACCTTTGTCGACCTGGTAATTGCACAGGTTACGGACGATGGATTTGTCGTAAACTTTTAGAAAGGTATATAAGTCTTTCTGGATAGTCGATAATTCTATGGAGCTCATGTTTTCGCACAAACCATGTAGCGTTAAAGACGACCCAGAGTTTGCTGATATAAGTTTTTGCAACCCAACGCTAAACTGGAGCCGCGTACATCATGATGGCTCCGTAGATGAATGATGGAGTTGTGCACTGATCTTGCCGACCTAGCTTTGGTGAATGCTGTATCTACGTGCGATCTGCAGGTTAACTTGCGCTCCAGAATCATTCCGAAATAGTTTTTCTCTTCCATGCCAGGTATCTCCCTTCCAAAGATCTTGAGCTTCGCCAGGTTGTCTCGCTAATGAAGCTGCTCTTTGATGAAGAATAGGAACCGCCAAGCTTTTTTTTGAGGTGATTCCTATTCTTCTCTTATCCTTTAGTTAATTGACCTTTGCCTGAAGCCTCTGGGTGACAAAGAAGGTTCTCAACAAGTTGGACAAGCGTTTGAGTATTGGGCCAATGTAGTTAAGTACATTGTTGGTATGTCTTGGATGTATATGCTGTATAACGCCGTGGATAGAATGGAGTATTGGGGTCGCCTCTTCGAGGACCTTACGCCATCGAACTTGACCTGAAACCCCCTTCTAGAAAGGAAAAACCTGACCAGCTAAACCATTGGTATTGAGATTATAGTTGAGACCATCTTGTACACCAGGCCATCGTACCACACTTTGTCGAAGAAGACTACACCCGTTGTTTCCTTCTTAGTATAGCTCTCAGTAATGCGTTCCACTACCCGGAGGAGCTGGAGGGTAGGCCGGAGCGGAAGCCTCTCCGGAATCAGTTGATAGTCTTTGAGAACTGTCCTCAGGCGCTTGCGGATTACTCGTTCCACAACCTTTCCCAACGCAAGTTGATGGGCCGGTAATCCTAATTTCCCTGGCTTAGAGAGCATGATGCAGAGGGCAGCATTGGCAATAGTGAGTGCGCAGACGATCGACTTCGGTGAGAGAACCTGCAACGCGCAGTACTGGATTCCATCTGGGCCGAGAGCCTTACGGGGTTTGAGGGTTCGGATGAGTTGAAGAACAGGTGATTCTGCCTCCAAAGACGACCCACGAAGCGATCGATGTGGTTGGCGTCGCCGTAACTTAGGTAGCACTGACCTTCTAGATTGCCAGCGAAGACCTCAGCTTTATCCTGGCTGGTGTAGACGATGCCACGTTTGAGCGATCGGCCAGACCTTAGTGGATTGGTTTAAGGGGTCCCACCACCACGAGATTGCGAGGCTGGATATAGCCATGCAGCGCATTGTCGTTGGTATTAGCCATGCGGCAGCTGCACGAGGGATGCTTAGTATTTATATCCTCTATCTAATAACTCCATAGTTCCCCGTGCGGAGGCTAATGGCGGTGGCCTCCAGGTGCTCGGTGGCCGGGAGCGGGACTCGGTAGTGCTCCAGGCAGGACTTGACGTAGAATGTAGTTGGTGACTAGATGGCGGTCGGTCCGGAGGCAGATATAATTTAGAAGTCTGACCGCATCTCCGCCCTTGAGATGAGATTCCTGGATCAGAATGACATCTAAATCATACCTGCAGAAGCTGGCCTTTCTTGATTTTCAGCTCGTTGGCGTTCTAAAACGAAAGTTGAACATGTACAAGCTGAATGTGCATATTCTTAAAGTAGCTTAAATATGAAGGCAATTTGAAGATGTCGCTAAATTTGGTAGCATCCTCGAGAGAACTTAAAGATTACTTACTTTAGCCATACTAAGTTTCTGAAGGAAGCTGAAGATGGACACCCCAGACCTGAAAGGTGTTTTCGGGTTTGAGCGTGTTTGCTGCTAACGTCTCTAGTTGGGGGATTGCTGGCTGCTGGCTTAGTAAAAACCGAACGTCTCTTATAGCTAGCGGGGTGAGTGACGGTGCAGTTGGTCCAAATTACAGGGGTGCTGGCGCATTTAACGCATCGCGAACCGGTGTGGCATGCCCAAACTGTCTTGTTCTTTTTCGGCTATTCCATGATGCAGTGGAGATTGTCGACATCTCAGCTTTCCCTCTCATAGTGTGTTTGTCACACAGTCGCCTCATCCTGCGGAAGTCCTTATTTCAGGAGATCTTCCTTGAAATCTACCTCCTTATAATAATCCTTAGCGGCTTTTCCGAGGGTAAAATATGGGGTAAATATGCGCGGCCTCCATTTCGCGCGTGATGCTTCGATGGTCTTTCTCAGTGCAGGAGGTAATGTGGAGTGACTGCCTCGTGGATTTTGTTCTGTTGAAATTCAGGTGCTTTTCCACCATCAGTCGGCGAGGCTGATTCCATAGGGTGCCCTTAGCTTCGTCACCTTCTTGAATCGGGAAGCACCTATCGAGGATAGTTACCTTTCTAGCCGGTTCATTGATTCATTGGTCAGCGGCCCCTTCTTCTTCGCTGGAGGATTCTTCGGCGAATTCTCCTGTAGCGGAGCGATCACTGGTACCAGCACTAGCATTCGCGCACTCACTACCAGTTACCACATCTGCACTTGCTATCTCCACATCACTTGCCGGTGAAGTTGGGCAAATGTCGTGGCGGAAGGAGAAGAAGGGAGGCTTACTGGTAGCGAGCTGCGGCTGGTTTTCTTAGCCTTGGCAGGTGGAGCCGGAATCATAGTAAATACAACGCCGCTGATGATTTTAGCTCTGCAATTAGCGAATTAACGCATCCACATTATCCACATCGTATACTTGCAATATGGCTTCAGCGCATAAATATTATTAAGTGACTAGATTTTTGTTTATTAACCCTAATTCTCCATTTTTGACTTGTTTTTCGATTATATTTAAGTAAATTTGTGTATAACAATTTGCAGCTATTGGTATGCAAGTCATTAAAATTACCACGTCAATAAAAGTTCCAGTTTTAATTTGTCGAGTGCAGAAGGTTCGATATAAAAAGTAAATATAGCATAGGTCCTAATATACTCCCTTGTGGTACCTCAGCGGCTATGGATAAATTTGTGATATCTTATCGTTATTATATTTCAAATAGTGTAATAGTAGCACTCTTCTAGAAGCGACATCTACGTCTAAACTCATCAAAGACCTGACTGACATCAAGAAATATTTCTTCTAGGGCTGTTCGTATGAATTTTACTATCTTGTAGGTTGCTTCAGTAGAGGGTTTATAATAAATTACACAATAAATAAATATAAAATTCATAATTAAATCTGCATAGATCTTTAGATTATTATTTTAGTTAAATTATATTGGCTGCACTCTAATTAAGTTTAAACCATTTATGTTGGTATTAAAATGGCAGAAGTGTCAAAAATATTTACCATTTATTTTCAGTAAAAATAGTCCCTCATCTCTTTATCTCGCTTATTGTGTTGTTACATGCGCGCTTTAAAGTTGCAAATGTCAATACAGCATATGTCACAAGAAATGTAAGTACGACTGGGTTGTGCGACTTTTGGTACACGTCAGTAGTTACGATCTGCTGCGAACGCAAGCAAATGACATTTTTGTTTGCTAATCATTGACATAATTACATAAAGCAAAATTCGCTCGGTCAAGTAAATCACCAGTGGCTGCTGCTTACAATTGGCGCCCGCCCTAACACTCGCAAGCGTACTGTCAGAGAATAATGAGCCATGTCGTCTAGTACGAGCACACCAGGCACGTCCAAGAAGGTAACCGACCCGAACGAGGCGAGCGGCAGCGGGTCGGGCGCCACGGATGGCGAGGAGAAAAAGGAGGACCGCACGTTCGAGTGCAACATCTGCCTCGACACGGCGAGGGATGCGGTGGTGAGCATGTGCGGACACCTGTTCTGGTGAGTATGAGCTGCTTATGAGCGCGAGTCATTGATGCGGGTTGCTGCAGCTGGCCTTGCCTGCATCAATGGTTAGAGACCAAGCCGAGCCGGCAGGTCTGTCCTGTGTGTAAAGCCGCAATCAGCAAGGAGAAGGTTGTGCCTCTATATGGCCGCGGAAGCACGAAGCAGGAAGATCCCCGCGAAAAAGTGCCTCCCAGACCTGCAGGCCAGAGAACCGAGCCAGAAAATGGCTCCGCATTTCCCGGTAAGAGCATTTGTTGTAGCGTTGCCTAATACAACTGATAAATGCATTTAACTTGAGCTGACGATTGAGCTGTATTATTTATTTAATTTGCAATCTTATCTAGGATTTTGTCTGAAATGCTCTGATAATACTTCTGTCGGCTTTATTTACAACATTTTATTTTATGTGCAATTTGTTATTTTGCTGTGCATCATGTAGCCTCATATATTCATAATCTATTGAAACATTCGAAATGAGGAAACCGCAAGGTTAAAAATCAAGTCACGAATGTTTTGCATTTTACAAATAAGTTGCCTTGAAATATTGGGCTTGTTATGAAATTTACAACGTGAACCATACGATTTTGTGCACAATGTGAATATGCATGTTGCAAATAGACTTTCTAGTGCCTCACGAATTTAAAAATTGACCTCGGTTGCTTAAATCAAAATTAAGAGCAGCAAAGTACAAAATTAATTTATGCCAATCTATGTTTTAGTGTTATTTTAGATTACATTTTGCATACAGTAATGGCAAAGTCAAGGTTAACAAGGTTACATAATTTCCAGTATCTGTTGTTTTTATATTTAACTTCCAAATTTGGAAGGAGTTTTTAGGATTGATGTTATAAGCTGTCTTAAGAAAAATATTTGGGATTTTAAATTTAATAAATAAAATAATAGACAACTGTTTTCTGATGCAATAGTCAAAGTGGCGCTAATTTAGTATGTTATTGTTTGTGACGAGCAGCTTAGTTTGTGTACTTATAAGCATGTGATCATAAAGTTTCCTTCTGATACATGAATATTATATGGTTATTTTTAAATTAGCCTAGCATTGATTTATTGTTTAAATACAAGTGTTTCAAGTTATAGTGCAAAAGAGTGAAATTGGAATTGTGATGCGTTTTAATTTTTTATTTTGGAAGAGGAAACAGTGCAGGAAATCCATTTTACATCTCTTACAAAGACATTATTTGCCCAACCCTTGTATAATCATCACATATTCATGTTTGTATCTAAGCGTAATCTGCTGCATTTGTTGGAGAACTCCACAAGAGCATTTGTGCACTCTCTAAAGTCTGTTGACCTCTATGTGTTTGTGACTAGCCCGATCCACTTCTGAATAAAATCCTTCCTGCTTTGACTTTGTGATGGAATTTAGCTGAACGTGTATAGCGTCATCGATCTCCTGACATGTGTTTTGTCCTATTGTCTAGAAGCTTCTAGATCTTACCATATTTGCTAATGAACCAATTAAGAAACATTGTTGCTTATTGTACCGTGTCATCTTTACTCCCATTTTGCTTTTTATTTGGCTCAATAGAGTCCTGTTGGAACCGTTTAGAAAATCGGTGATTTTTTTCTTATTACAGCCTCTTTGGCCAGCTGGTCTACAAGATCATTTCTTGTTGTTACGTTATATGTCTTGGCCCAATAACTTATCAAGTTTATTTTAGTCCACTGGATCTTTTTAAGGCTTTGCACTTCAATTTGTGTGTTTGTTAGGGCTTTTGTATTGCTGAAAATAGGGAGCGTTAATTGGTGTTAGTTATACTAGCACATCCAGGGATAATCGTTCTACGCCCATAGACGGAATATAGTGGTCCAATCTGCAAGTTTTGTTTTTTTTTTGTTGTGGATTTTCTTATCCTTTTGCATGACCACGAATCAGCCTTTTCTACGCTGATTAGGATGTCGTTTTGTTCAGTCGGGTGCTCCATCTTTTCCACTTTCGCTTTACCTCTCCTAGTTGCAGTTCCACTTCCTCTCAAAGTTACTGCTCTAACCCAGTTGTCAGCTGCCCCCTGCAAAATAAAATGCAATCATAGTAAGTAACTCTACTAGAGCAGTTTCAGGTAGTGTAAGCACTGATCGTCTTAATCACAAGTATTCTTCGTATGCTAAGCAAATTCATAGCCTCTCTGACTTTGCTTTCTTCCGTTCATATCTTAGCTACATACATTGTTGGCGGCGCTGTCTCTTCCTGCACGTAGACCGCCATTTTCCTGCGAAACTGACACATTAATCATCCTGTCACATCTATCCGATTGGAAATTTATTTTACCTTGCCGTAAACCTCTTTCTGTGGTTTTACCATGAAAGCCAATTGGCAATTTTTACTTCGAGAATATCGGATGTGGTATTTGCAGTAAACATATTCGTCGTTCAGTAAGAAAGTCGGAATCTGTTCTCCTGGTCTCTTTCATCAAAGGTTTTTTGATATCGGTTCTACCTTTGAGTGCTTCTAGCGTTTGATTTCTGCGTTCCGTTGAAGAACTCAAGCGTCTGCTCATTCAAGAGAAATCTTATTAATTCAGTGATATCTTGCTTCAGGTGGTGATTAACGCGCTTGCTGTTATTCATCTGTTGCTATCAAGGGCTGACTACATTGAACTTAATCATGCAGATTTGTTGTGGCTGGAATTTTTATTTCACATTTTTTGCCTATCTGAACAACTACATAGTCATTGTTATAAATACATTCGTTCGTCATCAATTAATGACAATGGGCGTATAACCATTAACTGTTAGGAACAGCATTGTTTCAATTGAATATTCACGCCACTTTTTTTAAATTTTGATTAGTAGGACTGATATAGCAGCAAAACGCTATTGGGTGTTTTAATAGTCGATGAGTAAGAAAATATTATGATACCTGTTGCATGTGCCTCAAAGCAATATTACTAGATCTATCAGCTAGGGGGCAAGAGTTTTCAAAACATCCGTACTTCCGCGTCACCTCAACGTCTACTATCTGCTTGAAGTGACAATCCCTTTTGACTAATTCTCTAACGTAATTATGCAATAATAGTGTTGCATATTGGGAGTTGCACAAAAACATAAAGAAAGAAATAAGAAAAGCAAAGAGTAATTGGTTGAAAATAAAATGTGAAAACATTGAACATCTGGAAAAATTACATGACTCAAGGAATCTGCATAAGCAAGTCCGTGAATTAAATGAAAGAGCGTATAATAATAACCAAGGTAATATATCAATAAACTCAAAAGGAGAAATTCTTATCACAATTGAAGATAAAATAAAAGAATGGAAAAATTATACATACAATCTTTTCAAAGATGACAGAGGTGTTAAACCAAATACAAATGTAAGCAAGGACAATATCCTAGAAATAACAAAGGATGAAATTATACAAGCAATAAAATCATCACAAACAGGAAAAGCCTTAGGACCAGATGAGGTACCTACTGAAATTATGAAACTGATAAAAGACGAAAATATCCCAATACTAGTAGATCTTTTCAATTGTATATATAAAAGCGGGACAATTCCAAAAGACTGGTTACACTCTGTGTTTGTAACATTGCCAAAAATTAATAAACCAAAACAGTGTAAAGATTTTCGAACAATAAGTTTAATGAGCCATGTTCTCAAAATATTCTTAAAAATCATACATCGCAGGATCTACAGGAAATGTGAAGAACGACTAACAGAACATCAGTTCGGTTTCAGGGATGGATTGGGTACACGCGAACCTTTATTGTTTATGCGAATTTTATTAGAAAGATACCGTGATGTAAATAAAGATGCATATCTGCTCTTTATTGACTACAAAAAAGCTTTTGACAAAGTCAAACATGATAAACTTCTTGAAGTATTGACTGCAATACAACTAGATCAAGCTGATATTCGTGTAATAACTAATTTATACTGGCACCAAACTGCAGGTGTAAGAGTTGATGGACACAGTACGGAAGAAATGGACATTCTGCGCGGAGTAAGACAGGGATGTGTGTTATCACCCTTACTTTTCAACTTGTATTCAGAAGAGATTTTTAGACAAGCTTTTGACAATTCTGATGATGGAATACTATTAAATGGAGAACGAATAACCTCAATAAGATATGCCGATGATACGGTATTAATGTCTGAATCAGCTCAAGGATTGCAAAGAATGCTAGACCAGATATCAGTCATTAGTCAAGATTTCGGTCTCTCCATAAACACAACAAAAACAAAATCAATGGTGACCAGCAGAAATCCTCAAGCAACGCAAATAGTACTACGGCATAACAATAGAATAATTGAAAACGTATCTCAATATCGTTACCTGGGCTCATGGATAAACGATCAGTGTAATTGTCTGCAAGAAATCAAGGTGAGAATAGAAATGGCCCGCTCAGCATTTATGAAAATGAAAGCAACATTATGCTCTCACGAGATACATCTACAGATACGTATCAGACTATTACGCTGCTATGTGCTGTTTTATGGTGCTGAAACGTGGACATTAACGAAGGATCCCCTTAAAAGAGTAGAGGCTTTTGAAATGTGGACATACAGAAGAATGCTTAGAGTTCCATGGATCCACAGAGTGAGTAACAAGGAAATTTTGAAAAGGATGCAAAAAGAAACAGAATGTATTGAGAAAATAAAAACAAATAAACTGCAATACCTCGGCCACATTATGAGAAACACTAAATATCGGTTATTGCAACTAGCACTACAAGGCAAGATTAACGGCCGACGCCCACCAGGTCGCAGACGTATATGTTGGCTGAGAAATCTAAGAGATTGGTATAAACTGACATCATCACAACTGTATTAGAATTGCAGTATCCCGAATCATGATCGCAAACACTCTTTCCCGAAGAGTATGCACTTGAAGAAGAAGAATTAGTACACGTACAATTCGCTGAGGTAAGTACTTTAAGAAATCCATTTCTATGAAGGAATCGCAAAGCTGAGGACAAATGGGTTGCACTAAAAAAATAAGGTACCTTATAAAACTCCATATTAAACTGAACCACTGTCATTTCAAACTTATATGGCTTTGCTATTGATGAGAACTCTTAGTTTAAAAATGTTTAACTGCCTTCCTTGATTTATTTCAAAGGGATAAGAAAATACTAAACACCGTTGAATTTAAAACTCAAAACTTTTTTCATCTCTTTCTTGTACCCTTTGGGGTGTTGGATTTGGATTAGGTTCTTTTTACCCTCTACTCATTTCTTCCAGAGCTTTCTGTTTAATGCCATTTTCTTCATCTCTTCTATTGTTTTACCCTTTTCGTTTCCCAGATCAACTATTTGTTGTAACCATGTTTTTCTCGGCCTTCTTCTTTTCTTGTAATTTTTGCTCCCTAAACTCATCTGGTCAATCTGGGTTCCTCCTAGTCATGTGACCGAAGCAGTTTATTTGTTTTCTTGGTCTTTTGCTCATTATAGATTCTTGTTTAGTCATTTCTATGATTGTTTTGTTAGTAATTCTATCCCATTTTGTTTTTCCCGCAATTTTTCTTAGGTATTATAGATCTTTCCTGTATATTTCTTCTGCAAAGTCCAGTTTTCGCTTGCACATAACAGTGTTTGGATGGTTATAACTTTATGAATTTTAGTTTTGTTTTTGTTTTAGTTCCGTTTTCCCTAGTGTTCCATTTAGTGCATAGTAGAGTTTAGGTCTACAACCAGAAGTGGATGGAGAATGGCTAATAAAGAAGAGTTCAGTTAAGGCTTTCTAGGTACTCGTAGGTTGTTACTACCTCAAGTGTTGTGCCCTTACATTTTATTTTTGTTTTGTTTAGCTTCTTATTTATCATCATTATTTTACTTTTCTGTATGTTTATTTCTATTTTCGTTAATTTGATTTCTTCTGTCCATAAGTCCTTTTGTTTCTAGATATTCTTTTTTGAGGGCGCTATTAGCACAATGTTATCTACATACATTAGTGTCCATTCTTATCGGCTCTAGTCTTTTGTGTTCTATTGTCTGAAGATTTTTCATTCTTCTCCTAGTGTTTTTAATCAGTTTGTTCATTACTATTATAAATAGGAAGGGTCTGAGGCTGCCCAATAAGACATTTAACAGTGGAAATTATATATGTATATGACAAATTCAAAAAAAGTGTGGGCCCAAATCAACTTTTTTTTTCAATTTAATATGACTAATAAAATCTATAGATATGCTGCTGACATGAGATACTCCTCCACAACCTACAGTCTTAATGCAGGTAACAAATGGTGAGAAAAGTCGTTAGACAAGCCTGATTTGGTATACAGGGTGTCCCATGAGATTGTTCCAAGACTGTGTATAGATTTTTTGAAATATTTTTAGCAAAAAAGTTCCAATAAAGATAGGTCGAATTCTTAATTGTTTTTGAGATATTGATGAGGCAAGTTGGCACTATATAACCAAAGGAAAATATCTTCGCACAAACATGCAGACTTAAAAGTAATAAAATAAAATATTTGAAATTTTAACTCTAACAACCCCTGACACCGAGAGAACCCTTTAATTTAAAGATCGTAAACTTTTTTTTTACTAAACGTACAATTACAACTTCTTGATGATTGTCCAAAAATACTTGGCTCATGATTTGAATGTGGGTCGCTAACGTTTTATTAAAGGCACAGGAATAATTGATCTGTTAATATCAACATTGACTTATGTAGATTCATGGCGATACCTGTTTCTACATTAACAGTACAAATAGAATGTTAATATATAAATATAAATAATATATAAAATACAATCATTTTTTGTATTGTAATTATTATCTCCATTTGAGAATACTTGAAACTTTTGTTTATTCAATTGTTTTTTGAATTTTTTTTAAATGGGAAAATGTTAATTTTACGCTACAATTCGATATTTTTTAATTATACAATAGTATAATTTTTTTAAATTTATTTTAATAACGTTTTTTCTAAGATAGACAAAATTATTTGCAATTAAGTTATATGTCAAAATCTTATTATAAAAAACGAATTAATAACGAAGTAAATTAAATTACGTAGTTTGACAATGGCCCAACCAATTTAAAAAATGCCGAAGAGAATTCTCTAAAAATTCACGAGGAATTTCTTGTATGGTCCTAGTAATTCGGATTTTTAAATCTTCGATGTCATCGGACTTATCTTTGTAAAATTTGTTTTTACGTATCCCCAAAGAAAAAAATCTAAAGGCTTAAATCAGGTGAATGGGCTGACCACTCAATGTTTCCATCGGTTTGGAAAAATATCCAGTATTGAACATTTAAACCATAATCTGGTGGGGCGCCATCTTGCTGGAACCAGATACTGTTATTGGGAAGGTGTTCGTGTTTTTATCTGTATAGAACGTAGCACAAGTAGGTATAATTTGATTTTGTCTGTTTACTTCAAATCAATGAAGTTCAGCTGTTAGATTGGCCAGCCCAATTGCCAAATCCAAACCCTATTGAGTATCTCGGTAGCACACTAAAGCGGAAGATAAGAATAAATAATGTGATATAAGAGAAGCCTCAAAGAAACTCTACTAATGAAATGTTAGTTACTACTCCTGAAATGTCAGAAGCTAACTAGAAGTTTTGCTAAAAGAATAGCTACCGTTATTAAATCTAACAAGCGAAAATTTGCTTTACAGGTAAAGCAGAGCGGATCCTATGCATGAAACTAAACTATAGGGTTTAACGAAAATTTATTGAAACGAATGACAGTGAATTATATTTAAATGAAAGTGAATAGCGGCAAAAATTTAGTGGCCGGAACCGAAAAATTTTCGGCCACTTCCGGTCAAACCGGTCTCGAGATTTTCCGATCATGCTGATTTTTGGCGTCTGGACTTGACTTGTGGTCCTTAGTTGAATACTGAAAACGTTATGTCTATCTATCACAGATCAGAAATTATAAAACGTGACAGATGTCAGAAATAGAAGCTAGTCTCCAGCTTTGAAGTTGCCTTGATCAAAAGTTATAAGGCGTGATAGACGACAGACATGACAGACGACGGACATGACAAAAGTAAAGCTGGTCTCCAGCTTGGAAGCTGGGTCCGCTAAAAATGAACCAAGAAAATATTGAATACTTAATAATAGCTAATAAATAATTTTCCAATCTTCGGAAACACACTTTTCATATTCATTTTTTGGTGTTTCTATCAGCACCTTCTTCGATTTTTGTTTTATTAGTTCAACCAAGTCAAATCGGGTTCCTCTAAATAGTTTTATAGTCGACTGAATAGGAATTGTGAAGCATTATTTGTTGAATTTTTGGCGAAAAACTCACGAATAATGTTTGCTGAGTTTTGTTGAAAAAGTCAGCTGAAGCGTCTACTGAAGCTATTGATATTCCAACATCTTAAGTAAGCTCTCTTATAGTTTAATGGCGATTTCCTATTATTTTGTTTTTAATTTTTTTGGTATTTTCTTTGGTTATTGATGTTGATAGACGACCAGAAAGAGGTTACCTTCTAGGAACTCCCGACCTTTTCTGAACAGCTTGTCACTAGAATACATTTTTTCTTTATAAAAATTAATTATCGAATGCTTTCTGCGCCAATTTAAATGTTTTAACAGCATTAATTTCATTTTTAACATAAAATTTAATGCAGCTTCTCTGTTCAACAATATTACATAATTTTAAAAAACGACAGAAGGCAAAAAGTCAATCGGAAATTGGAGCAAATGTCACTGAAGTTTATGCCAACAGAGTAATATATTATGAATAATTGTGCTAATATTTGCATGTCAGTTATCTGCCAAAGCCAAAGGAACATGTGATAATATTGTTTGAATTAGCAAAAACGGATCAGTTATGTAGTACAGTTGATAACGAATAATTTATTTAATAAGTTTTGAAGTGCCAATTAACAAGAATAGAATTTAACGTTTTTACATTTTGACTAATATGTCTGTTTATGGATATTTAATTTCACACAAAATACGCAAGTTAAATTGACTCTTGTTGATTTCTGCTTATAATAAATAGTCGATTGCGTTTGATTAATCCACTTTGAGATTAATTTAGCATTTTTCAAGTAAATATTGAAGACCTCGTTTAAGTTGTTGATAACCCCTTTACAGAGCAGGGCCATTGTTTATATATTTTGATAAGATGAAACATCAAATACGGGATTATCAACGTGCCAAATTATACTTGGTTGTGAAAATAAAAAGGGAATTATAAATTTATTATTGACGGTTTAAATGGTAGCGCAACTTCTGACTTCTGCAAATCTGCGAGTCTGAACAATTTATCTATAAAAATGTTAGTTTATTTCCAACATTGTTCCTGCACTTGAAAAAGATTTCTATTTTTGGCTTGTTTTATAAAAAAAAATCTCGCTTCCGATTTGCATATGCTAATTAAAAGTGAATGGCTATGTAAAAGGTTAATATATAACATTGCTTTTTTCATGAGGTTGCAATTAAATATTTTTGCATAGCAACAAACTTTATGAGTGCTTCATTCATAAAACAATTAAATAATTTACAGAGTTGATTTTATTCGAAAATGTATTAAAAAGGATTGTTTCAGTTATCTTCATTATATAAATAAATATGTGCTATTTTACTTTTATTTCAATAATAAGTTACAAATGTACATTACTTTGAAGTAGATACAAAATATAATAAAAATAAAAATAAATTTGAAAACGTGTAAAATAGAAATCAATATAAATTTCAACAAATTGTATTTTTACACTTAGACTCATTTGATATCAAGTTATAAGAGAGTCCCTATAGATTATTTTGTTTTTCGTACGTTTGTGTGAGTATTTAGGATCCAGCAATTTGTCTTTTCAAGAACATCTTCACTGCACAGAAGTTTTGATAGAAATTATGTTTATTTTACGTTTAAAGTTTCTCTTTCCCTGTCTCTTTAACGTGCGTGTGGTTAGCTTTTGTTAGTCTTTGAATCGCTGCATTTTTTGGTGAATTTTTATAGGAATAGATCTGGGGAAATAATATAAATATCTTGGAGTCTCAAATATTTCGAAATTATTGATCTCTACATTGTTTCGTTTGCAATATGGGATGTTGCGCCATTTTGTTGAAATGAACAATTTATTTATTTCGGACAGTACAATAAACTGTTGAGTGCGGTATTAATACACTTTAATTTCAGTTGCATAAAAAAAATGTAAACCATTTTAACTCTTAATTGAGGAATGATTTCCGTTACATCCAAGTGAAATAAAACCTTGTTATTTAAATAAACACGATATAACAGACAGTTCAGTTTAATTTTTATTAATAAAAAACAGTGCTGTCAAGTTTTTTGAGGTCTGATTGTTTCAGTTTGTAGCTTGGAAAATAATAGCTGGTGACAATTCACCGAATGCAGACATGTTTTTTATTAATAAGTTATTTAACAACTTTTTTAATCTTTTACACCCCCAGCGTTAAGAAACTTATTAATAAAATGGGACATACCTAACTCGAGAACTGTGCCTTCTAAAATTTCTCTCACAAGTTTTTGTGATATCCTTAATAATACGTACATGGTCTGTTTTAAAGGTAAGGAGCTATATAATACAGAAAATTGTAATTACAGTAACAAAAAGTTATATAATTAGTAATAATTGTACAAGATAAAAGAAACATTGTACGTGGCCTCAGTCCCCTTCAAAGTAAGCAGTCCAGTTATACGCTTCTAGTGTAATTTACACTGTTCAAACCATTTTGCAAAATCATGTGCAGGAATCACGTATAATCGCTTGGTCGTATAGACCTGAATCTAGTCTGTAGGGTGACTGAGTTACTATCTGTACGATTAGATATTTTGACATAAAAATTTTCCACGTAATGTGGTGAATAGGCGAGCCCATTAGGATAAAGCTGCTAATCAATTGACCAGAGGCGTGGCCGTTTTTTTTGTAACGGGTCTCGCAACCGACTAATATAAAGGGAGCATTCCTTAGTTATTTTTTTTAACCTGGAGAAGCTTACTTTTGATGGACGACAACGTCTTGTCATTCAAAGGACAAATTTAATGCATTACGAGATTTTGTACGTTTTTCGGTATGGCGAACCAGAAAACCGAGTCTTTGTTTCCAGATCGTAGCCATAGACCCGCGTTTCTGTTATAATTTTTTTGAGCAAATATGGTTTATTAATAGCAGCCTAAAACAAGGTATTAGCCACTGTAGCACGATATTGTGACATACTTTAGTTTTTTGGAATCCCCAGATCATTTTATATTACTTAGACTGTCGATCGCCGATTCTTCTTGATAGTAGCTCATACACATTCAACATTATCTGATGTTTTTGAATTGAATGAGGGTTGGTGATGATCTTGTCATTACACAAAACTCAAGTCCAGGCTTCAAACAATTAATTAACATCGTGTGGTTGGTTCTCAGGTTATAAGGCCGTGGTCGGAGTTCAGAAACTCTTGACGTTTCGTCCACAAGTGCGGCGGACATCTTCAGAAGAAAATCTTCTAAAAATTAAGTGACTGTCCCGTGCGATTTCGCTTTCATACTCACGCGAGTATGGTAGGCATGGAGGGGGGGGGGGGTTATCGACGTTACCGAGATGGTAGATAATGTAATCGGGCTAGCTGCTGACGTCAGTCGGGTCGGTACAGGTATATATTTTGACACTTTCTGGCGTTTTTTGCCTGTTAAGAGCGATAAACCAAGATTTAAGTAGATTGAATCCGTCGTCCCTTTTAAAATTATTTTGATATTTATAAATCTCCACCGCCTCTATATAATATCGCGCAATAATTCCTACAATTGGATAAAACTTGTGCTTGTCCGAATTCTATCTCGTGGCTAGGGTTTTCCAAAGCATGTTCAGCAAATGCTGATTTTTCGGGTTGATTAAGGCATATATAACGTTTGTGTTCCCTTATCCTAGCGGTAATCGTTCGGCCCGGCCCGTAGTCCCAATGTAGACTTGCTCACATGAGCAAGGTATGCAGTATACCCCTGGTGTATCCTGTGAATTTCTTGTATCTTTGGCTGGTCTAACCAATTCTCGTATCTTGGTGGTATTAGTATAGATGGTTTCCACTCTGTGTTTATTTTGAATTTTTCCTATCTGGTTCGTAACACTGTTGATATAAGGTATCGTTATATCAACATTCCCGGAACTCTCTGATACCTCGCGGGTGGCCTACTCACTCACTATAAATAATTGAGTAACTGCGCTCGCTCAAGCAAGGGGTAATAATGGCGGTCGTCTAAGGCGCCATGCTTGCCACATCGTCCCGTATTAGAGATGGTACGCGACGACCGGGCAAAAGAAAGCGAACATATGAGAGCCTTAACCTCTCAGTTTGGTCCGATGGGCCTAAAGCTTACCATTATTATATGAACAGGGTTGTGGACGAAACGTTAAGAGTTTTTAAACTCCGACCACAGCCTTATGACCCGAGAACCAACCAGAAGATGCACCATAACACCGGCCGTGAGAGCTTTCGCATCTAATTCATTAACATATTATCTTCTAGTTTCCAGCAAAAGGAATGTAATCTGTTACTAGAATCGTATGCAGACCTATGCTGTAAGGACGATTTTGTATTGGTTCGGTTGATATCTAGTGTTGTGATAGCAGCAAGCGCATTCTGCTGTATTAGGTTCATCTTTCAGATTGCAGAATTTGTTTTAGAAACTGGACTGAGTTGCTACAAAATTAAGTTTTCTTTTCTCAGTTTTTATTATTATTTTCCCTGAAGACTTTAAACAAAATGTATCCTATGGTATTAATGGTCTGGTTTAGGTAGGTAACTCGCTTGGAAAATATGGCTATTCGTTAACTCAAGGTCATTACTATATAGCTAGTGGAGTAAGATTTCCCATCTAAGCACGAGCAAACGTGTGGTCGCGAATTGTCATGCAAGAATCAAACTTCTTTCTTGTTAAGGACTGGCTTTTCAGATTTTTTTTCAACGACACATTAAAGTTATTCGCAGTACAACGCTAGTGCTTTGCAATAGCAGCTGAAAGTAAATAATGACCAACGAATCCCACCAAACACAGAGCATGACCTACCGATGGAGTTTTTGTTTTGATTAGGGGTGTGACTGCCCACCTTTTTTATCTACATTTTGTGCTTAACGGTAATGTAAAAGAATCACTGTAACTCTATGACTAGGCCACCCGCCAGACATTAGAGAAATCCGGGAATGGAACCCAGGTCCGCCCGCACCGCAGCCCGCGTCTCAACCGCGGGACCACGTTGGCGACGATAACTGTGATGGTCACTCCAAAATTGCTTTGGTTCACGTACTTAATTATTAAACTTCGTATATACTCACAAAAATTGCTGAAACTGAGGCTCCTTCCATTTTACAATACCAACAACAAAGTGATAATTAAAGATGTAATCTTCATACAAAATTATATTTTAGATTAACTCGAATTAAACATTCCAAACGTAGAGTGATACACTTGTTCTATTGTAGGTTATTCATTTCCAGGTCCAAATTAGACTTTAATCGGTTCTAATGTCATTTGAGGCGAAGTATTTTTGTACGCCTATGAAAGATTTCAAATATAGCATTAGGTTTTTAGGATTAATAGCGTAAATAAATATATAGCTCCTTTCAACCAGATAGTTCTCAAAATTGTATAGGAGGGTAGATAATGAAAAAACAATTATCATATTTATTAATACTAATAATAAGATTAAATTTAATTTGACACTACTGAAGAATATTTGTTATGCAATTATTTAAGAGAGCTTTTATTTTCAACCTTCTGCATCGGTAGTTAGACACGATTAATTACGTATATTCATTATGAATCATCTTATAATATAATTGTCTTATCTCTCTAACTTTCTTTCTTTCTTTATTTCTAAACTTATAATTTTATCTCCTCCTAGACGCTTCAATCGATTTCCTTGAAACTTGCACACCACATTCATAACTATATTTGCTAATTCGGTCTTCTAACTTTAACCGTTTTTGAAATATTTAAATATTTTGATTATTGTATTGTATAGATGTCACACCTGTGACAGATAAAAACTTTTTTTTTTTTTGAAAAACAGCGCCATCTGTTGGACGTAAAAGCAAATTTTAGAATAAAAACAAACATTCTGTTACTGTTGCCAACATTAATCTAGAGAAAAATTAAAAATTACTGCAAATGAACGTAAAACGCAAAAATGACGGGAGTGCATTATGAACAAGCGCATAAGCTTTGCATTAATTCAACTTTACGTATTACGTATTTCCTATGGGCGGCTTATGCTTACGTCCACCATGAATGGGCGTTAAATTGTTCCATGTTTCTGATCCAGAGAAAAAGCCGGTCTAATTAAAAATTTATACGTTCGCACCTTGCAAAAATTTGAGGGAAGGCGGGTGAAAAATTGTCAGTCTAGGACGCCAAAAATATCTTTTGGCGGGCAACTCCTAGTAAATCCATAATTGTTTTATTACTATCTTCTTGGAATGAGTTTGATCAGCTTATATGGTGACGTCATTACTTTTCGAATATGTGAATTAGGCGGCAGTTTTGTTGTTGCTACGCAAATGTAATTTGTGTTATTTAAGTCTATTTGCAAAATAAACAAACTTACTACTTGACAGAAAATTATCACCCTCCCTCCCATATTTTGTACAAAGAACAGTTCAAATTCTAGTATTATATCGATGTGTAATTTACTTTTCCATTGTTAAAAGCCATCAACGATTAGATTACCTGAAAAGCTCTTATAGCTATTTACTGCTTTAAATAGTTCAGTAGATCTTTTATAGAATTGAGATCATCCTAAAAAATTTGTCTTCATGTACTCTATAGATTAATACATACATAAACGGTAATATGTGGATATTGCAAATAGGGCACCTGTTTTCTCGTAAATTAAATTTTCTTAACTTGGAAGGTACTTATGAGTTTTTCGTGCAGAGTAAACCAAAAATTATTGACCTTCTATCTCCACTCCTTTATGGTCAAAATTTATTTTTTTTGCCAACTCGCGGAAATTCGAGTGACAAAAATACAACCAAAATGTAGTCAAAAATCGTTTTTATTTAGCTACTCCTGTAAAAGTGTGATTATTATAACGCACATTCCCGTAGAATTTCTTATTGCTTGTTTAGCACTACCATAAATATTTCAAACGGCCTTGTGGAATTTGCATAAGGAATTGTTAAGCTAATATTAGATTATGATGGTTTTACTTAATATTAAAACTTTACTGGAGATCTAAAGCGAATATTGTTGGCATCTAGTGTCATTAAATTATGAGATGATATTTAGCGTGTAGGATGAATACAGGCGGTGTATTGTTGTGATCTGATAAAAATAAAAATTACACAGAAAACTGTTGTAACCTAAAGTCTCAATTTTGCTGATGTTTACTTTATTTTTACTTGCCTTATCCTATAATAAGGAAAGTAATGTAATCGGCGGAAATTTGACCTACCCAATTTTCCACATTTCTGGACGAATTATAGCCTCAGGACATCAAAAAAGTTGGTTTCAGCCATTGGTTCATGTGTGTGTGTGTGCGTGGGTGCGCGCGCGTGTGTGTGTCAATGCACGACTCAAGCGCGTCAGTTGTAGTCGGTAGCGATCCCCAGTTATGGTTTCATTCGGTTTCAGCAGTTCATAATAAATCACACCTCTCTGATCCCACCAAATACAGAGCAGGAGCTTACCGTGGATATTCGGCTTTGCCACTGATGTTGATGGTTGGCCGGGCTTAATCTATGACTTTCTGCACTTGGGATTGTCGTAATGGATCCATTTTTTATCTCCGATGACAATTCGATGCAAAAAATCTTTTCTTTGCTCCCGTTGAAGCAGCGATTCACAAATTAAAAAACGCCTCTCAATGTCCCTTGATTTAAATTTTTTTTATATGGGATCCAATATCCTTCCTTCTGGATCATGCCCAAACTTTTAAGACGTTTTCCGTTGATAAGTCAACTCCCAATGATGTAGAAAATTCTTGAAGTGTTTCACATGAGTCTTCATTGAGCAATGCCTTCAAATCATTATCTTGAAATTTTTTTGGCTGGCCAGATCGCTCCTTGTCATACAAATCGAAATCACCACATTTAAAACGTGCAAACCACTTCCGACACGTTTGCTCAGCTAGAGCATGTTCATCATACACTTCCACTAAAATACGATAAGCTTCAGCAACACTTTTGTTCATATTAAAGTAATGAAGTAAAACTCCCCGCAAAAACACTTTATTCGGCACAAATTTTGACATATTCAATAAATTATAGAGTGCTGTTATTTGCGATTCAAAAAAAGGTTATGTAAAGCAAATGACGCTCAATGATAGCTGTTACATGATTAATACATTACTGTAGGTAACAACGAAATACTATACTACCTACGCCATCTCTTGTAAAACGCAACGAATTAATTCCAACACATAGAAAAAAATAACACAATTACAGGGAAAAGAAGGGGGGAAGATAAAAGCAATTGAATCCCATAGTCATTGTGACACTTATTATCATGATATTGTCAGGCTTGTTGCTTAACTCCGTGAAACAAGTTTAAACAAAAAGTATAGCACTTTAGTGTAACATCTCTTCCTGATTTTGGAGAATGCTGAAAATGTGATATGTTGTAAACGGATAGTTTTTTTAAGGATATTGCTTCTGTATATTAAGGGACCACGTCATTGTTGCATTTTTTAAATCATTTTAATTTAGCATAAAGATCAGAAATGAAGAACAGTAAAATCTTTAATGAAATTTCTGTTTTATATCAATAAGGGTAGGGGGAGGGGGAATCTTGTAGTGCACATACTAGAGCCTTACACATTGTTTACCTCGAATTTCTATTAGCTGGAATAGCAAGGTCCATGTTCTAAAACACAGACGTGTCTGAAATACTTCGTGATCATGGTTGTGGTTGTGATCACACTGAATATGTTAGATACTTGGTTTACCCGAAGATATATCTAGTCTCATTAAAAGTCACTTTTTTTCGCAAAATGACATGAGACACTTCCAACATATGCACGTTTTGAAAAACTCAAAGTTTATGGGTTAATGGCCATTTTATTTCCATTGTTTTAATATGATCAATGCAGTTAAATAAAAATAGAAACCTGTGGTTTTATTATTCTTCACATAGGTAGGTTTGTGAATTTTTTTTACTGCTAGTTAAAAATCCAGTATCCATTATCCTGACTACTTCAAATAGGTTTTTATATTTACTAAGGTAATTAGTATACATATTAGCAATAGAACTGGCTAGATGTAGTGTCCAATACCTGGTTTATAAACATATGGGTTTGAGAGGGTTCCTTGCTGAAAAGGCAATTTGCTCACAGACATATTTAGTTATATCTTGGAATTAACGTTAAAAATGGATTTCATGGAGGAAGTGCAACTAGCTAAACCTTAAACAGATTATGTGTAGTACATTTAAATATATGGAAATATATGTCTGTCGTATTTGATAATTCTACTTTTCGGTGAATGTTTAAAAATTGTTTTTATATCGTATTATTTAATCATAACTTTTTTATGGGTTACTACAAGAAATTATGAATGCACTGAAAAACAACATTCGGATTATTTATGTCCATTGAACTGTTTATCTATTTACAACTGCATAACACGGTTTCATTGGTAAAACAAACATAATCCCATGGTAAGACAGTAATCATATACTTCAAAGTGAAACAGAACTGTCACATTTAATTGAACGATGAGTGAAAAGAAGGTTAGCTAAGGTTAGCTTAATGGGGTTTCTATTGAATTTAACAGGTTGTCCAAAAAGTTTTGATTAGTCCTATTAAAATTGAATTTACATGCGTATTTTTTTTAAATTTTTTGCACTATCTAGTGTAGAATTTCCTTGTGCATCTTTGCATGATTGTTACAGGATAGAGTTTCATAAAAAGATATTCGATTGTTGCAATTGATTCACAAAGTTCAAAGAAGGCGAAGAAAGTTTGGTGGATAAAGAACGTTCTAGACGCCTGCAAGAAATCGATTGTCAAGCTGTGCTCAATACAATTGAAGACAATCAATCGATGACTTCGGCTGTAGTCCCCAAACAATTTGCAACATCCTTCAGAAAACAATTGTGAAGAAATTAAAGTGGGTGCCACACGAGTTGACTATTGATCAGAAGAAGAAATGTCTTGATGCATCTCGTCGCATGTTTGATCGATATAGTTGTGAACTTTTTTTTTCTGATTTCTACCGCCGTGGCATCGGACTTTTCCCCGAAACATGGCAGGAAATTATCTAAGTCAAGATTACGATTATTAATTGTCTTTTGTTCGAACTTAATTAATGTGAAAATAAAGGCTTTATAGCAGCCCATTAAAACTTTTTGGATAACCTAGTATGTAACAACAGTACCCTCATATTCAGTAGATTATTGAGATTTACAAGAAATCAAAATCACATTTTACATCTAACTTGGGAGCACAAGTGTAGTACAATCTTGACACAACAGGTTCTAACCTTCATGCCATTTACCCAACTTTGGCCAGTTTTCAGAAATTTTATATTAGAACTATTAATTAATCGAAAGATAAAATCTGTGTTATTAAAAATATTTATAAATTTTGAATATGTTGCACATCAAATAACAATTTTTAATATAAAAAATTGCATTGAAAATATTTGAATTTGCTGTAAGCATCCAGTTATATATAATGCTACATTAACTGTCAGCTCTACTTTTGTGTATGCCATAATGCTTATCAGTTGTAATATTTTCAAATATATATTTAGTTTTGTAATTGCAGATAAAATATAATATGACTTAATCTCAACTCAAAATACGGAAAGTAATACTCGGCAAGCAGTTTAATTACGTTGTTTATGGTTGCTAGGTTTTGGATTTGGCGATGCTGGATTTCATATGTCCTTTGGTATAGGAGCGTTCCCGTTCGGCTTTTTCACATCCACGTTCAACTTCGGCGACCCGAGGCCAAGCGCGGCGCCTCGCGGCACGCCACAGCACTTAGAGGAGCAGTTCTTGTCTAAAGTATTCCTGTGGCTGGCCATCATCTTTATAGCTTGGCTGCTGCTGGCATAGTACATAGTTACCATCTACGACACTCTACAATAAAGCTTAAGAACTGGTTATCAGCATTCATATTGGACTGAGGGATAAATCTATTATAGGCTGCCTTCCGGGTGCTGCACGGGGAGGTGAATTGTAAGTTGAAATTGCTCTAGATATGGTGAGAAATCGCTCATGTACTGAATTGTATTTCGCAAAATCTGTTTGTGACTACATTCCTTGCAAAAACAAAAAATTGTATAGTTTGTGTATAATAATTTTAATATAACTGTGAGCAGTAACTGGCACGCATTAATTTCTGAGCATGACGTTTTGGGAGGTAAATGGGTTGTTTTATTGTGAATAGAGTAAATACATATCTGTAATTTGCTGCGTTTAAGGAAAACTAAAGAACAGATAATTGTACAAACAGCTTTTTATCAACATGTTTTATATGATAAAAAAATTTTTAACATCACTGTGTCCAGGTTTTCTGTTATATACTATTCTTATAAGTATTTGTGGAAATAAATTCTTGTATCAACTTGCTATTTTTTTGTGATAATAAAACAAAATGATGTTGCTTTACTCTTAATGATAAGGTATTTTACATTCTAGTGCCCAGGAAAAAAATGAAGAAGGACTGGTATTGTTTTCCTAACAAAAAAGCAATTAATAAATAATGTATTGATGGAAATTAAAAAAGGACACTTTATAAGTGAAGCTAAAACTAAATACAAGACATGTACAAAAAATAGAAAAGAAAATGTGAAACAAAGATAGGAAAATAGGTATTCAGAGAAAGGCACCTTTAGATGGAAAAATATCATACTTTAGAATAAAAAACAAAGCTTAATAATAATAAATGTATATGTACTGGTGGAATAATAGGCATATAAAAACGCAAACCAAGAATTTTAATTATAATTGAAGAAAATTTCCTGTGATTTTCATTGTGTTATTTTGAATACAATTCTGTATTCTTCATCCCTATGTGTCTTGGTCGATTTTCTCTTTTCTATGATTTTAATTTCATGGATAAATGTAGGGTATTATACTGTTTATATGGTCATCCTCTTATTTGCTGTCTTTGTATATTTGGTTGTCTTCCTTTTTTCCCATTTGTAAACATTTTCGTTATGCTTTTTTCTTCTGCTTTATTATGATTTTCCGTTCTTACTTCAACCATTCCTTCCTCTTTTATGCTTTTCTGACTTATCATTCTTTCATCTGCTTTTCTCACAATTGTTCTTATATATTTTCTCATTAATTTTCGAAATTGTTTTTTTTTAAATAAATTCCTATATATCAAACAATAGAAAAAGATCATGTACAAATTGAACTAATAAAAAGTGAGGAGAAATTACAAAAAAAAATATTTTATATATATTTTATAAATATGGCTAAAAGAACAGATACCTGATGAGTGGATGACTGAACAACTATTGAGATAATATTTTTCTGAACACGATATCTAAACGTTTTGCATTAATCGTAAACTAGTAGAATACACACAATTAGTACTGAGGGATTACAAAAATGGATTTAGATCATGAAAATCGACCACTAGTGCAATTCACATGATTAGGAAAGTAATATAGAAGTATGGAAATATGCATGTTGTTCATAGACTAAAAAAATTTAAAAAAAGTTCAATATAAGGCATGAAAGATTTGAAAAAACAACGATAATAGTTGAAATAAAGGTGTGATTAACAAAATTAAAACAAATCACGAATACCACAAAGAGATGCTCTGTCTGTGACACTTTAATCTAGTGAGAGACAGCATAATGAGAAAAATAGAAACAACAATAAACCAAAAACAAAATAATATATATGGTGATGATAATGATGAGGTTTTTGAAAAATTAGAAAAGGACTCGCTATAAATGAAGCTAAAACTAAGTATATGAAATGTACAAGAACCGAAAAAAAACAAAAATAGGAAAATGTATAATCAAAGAATGCTTAGGAGCATGAACAATTATGAAACAGATATTAAAGGAAGAATACAAGCAAGCAATAAGGCATACTGTGCAAATAAGTATGTGCTGAAAGGCAAGAAGATAAGTAAAGAAACAAACTCCAGGCATGCAGCAAAGACAAAATGTAACAAGAAAAGAAGAAAGTCTAAAAGTGTGGGAGTGCAATATATTAAGAACAGTAAATAGACTAATCGGAATAGAAAGATAATTAATAAGATCCAGAATGAACCACCGGTTATTACAGGATCTACAAGGGAGACATGGTGAGGAATATTGAATTATAAAAAATTAGATAGTTGAGACATCTAATGAGTATGAACGAAAAGAGAATGGCGAAGAAAATAACAAAATGGAAAGTAATAGGAACGAAGAAAGGAAGGCCAAATTATGGAAGATTTAAGAGAGTTGAAAATAAAGAATCGGAAAGCAAAAGTTATTGGCAGAAAATTAGGAAAATATTTTTTATATATATATATTTTACTGTTTACTCGTCTCCATCTGCCTACTTCCTAAGGAGGACTATGAATTATAGAAGACTGGTCTTTGGGGGCTTTACCTATTTATTGAATCTGAAGTGAGTTGGACGAGAAAATTTTTTTGTACCAAGTTGTAGAAAGTTTGTTCGGAAGTGTTATATAATTGACTACGGAGTATGATTAATGATTTCCAAATAATGGTTAAACGCTGACCATCGGCTTAAGTAATTAGGCATTGACGTTTTTTTATTTTAATTGCCCCACGAATTATTCTAGTAGGGAGATGGGGAGATGGGAGCGAGTGTTTTTAATTAGGAAAAACTAATTTTATTCTAGTTTCTTGATTATGTTTGGCAAGTGCTGAGGAATTGAAAACGCACCTAATTGTTACAATGAACTGACGCACCATAAACAAAACCTGAAGATGAATCCCCTTTCTTACTAAAAACAGTATTTACCTGCTAATACAGAAGAGACGGGCTTTCAGATTTTTTCGATAGAAAATTCGTCTATGAAAAGGCAAACATTTGTTGCCTTGAAGCATGTGCTAAATAAAATTTTCTTTTTTTATTCTCTGCACACATCATGGTAATGTAACTGATTAAAAAAATTTAACGATGTTTTCATCTGCTTGGTGATAGAATTGCACCTAGAATCATGAAAGTGGGTCTAATTTTTTTCCCAGATGATTATGCATGCAGGTATAATGATAGAAACAAGAGAATCGCAATTGGGGAATTTTTATACATGAAAAAGTTTTAATGAAGAAGCTATAAGTATTTAAGGACGCTAGATAAGAAAAATTCTTCAGTCCAGCAACACTAATTTGGAGATGAGAAAGTATCTGGTGAAAAGGTGTATTTCAGGATGAACGCTGAACCCGAATGAAAAAAATTGAATTTATTTAAAAAAAAAGCTTAGATTACATTGCTCAGATAGTCAAGTTGGACAACAAGTTACACTTTTTAGGGATGTGATGACAATAAGGTTATCAATAGGCCAATAATAAGCAGGAACAGAATAAACAAACTTTGTGTTAACAATGAAGAGGAATATGGATATAAAGTGTGATAGTTCAAGAACCATTTGTGAAAGAAGGAATCGATTATGTAGCACATCAAAAGGATGAGGTGATTAGAATCAGTTTTGTATTGAAATATATATTTGTGTATATAGAATTTAAAAAAAACAGTATGTTCCTATATTGGTGTATTGTTTACCATCAGTCTCTGTCACAATAAATTTGAATTAGTCGAGTTGGTAATATTATAGAAGGAAATATTAATTTTTTTTTTATTTCACTAGGTTGGGCACAACAACGTGAATAATCAGATGAAAAAGCAATTGCAACTATAAATTACCAATCACATGTATTTAACCTTAGTTATGATAAACGTGATGAGAAGTTAATCTCCGTGGAAGATTAATCTGTAAAAGTAAACAAGAAAAATGAGCAAAGTAGATTATAAAAATACTAAGTTGAGTTTTTCCAAAAAATAGATGACTTCATTGAAGGATTCGTTGGCACGAACTTAGGAGGACTATGCCCTTTGGATTCTGTTCATTCTGAAAACGGTGAATTTGGTTTAAATTTGAATACAGTGATTTAATCAAGAGGTTCTTTTAATAGTTATTTTAGGGGGTGCAAAGGTAAGGAAACAATTGTTGCATAACACTCATTTTTCTATTAGAGAGTATACTTTTTATTTTTTAGTATAAACTAGAGTGCACCTTTATTACAGCTACCTTTCTATTGCAGTTTTACAGTATACAGGGTTTCTGGAGGAATAGTAAATATTTTAGAGGGTGGTAGTATAGACGAATTGAAATAAAAAAATCCATATAACATGTGTCCAATTTTTAATGAATCCAGAGACACAGCTGTTACATGAGGACGTCCAAAGTAGATTTTCAAAAATTCCACCACCAACTTCAATGCATTTTCACTTCTCTTGATAACACCACGTGTAGCTTTTTGGAGGTCGTCTTGGCGTTCTTTAATGAGGGCTGCACCATGCATAATCCGAACGATCAAATCGTCTCTTGTGTTGACTTTTGATTTGTACACTTCGCCTTGCAACCATCCCCACAGGCAAAAATTCAAAGGGGTAAGGCGACCTTGGTAGCCAAAAATATGACCGATCCATCTTTTGGGGAATGTTAGGTTGTGTCACCAGACCACTAGAATGTGCAGAAGCCCCGTCATGCTGGAAGAACATACGCATTTTGTAGCCAAAGGAATCTCTTCCAATAATGCTGAAAGTTCATTTTCAAGAAAGTGTAGATAATGGAGTCTTGTAAGACGATGCAGTAACACAATAGGCTCAATCAACTGATTGTTTATCAAACCACACCACACATTTACAGAGAAGCGTTCTTGAAAATGTGTCTCCACAATGGCATGTGGGTTTTCTTCAGACCAGTGATGTACATTACGAGTGTTATTGATGCCGTCACGAGTGAAAATGGCTTCATCAGTGAAGATTACAAATGGGATTACTTGGCGATTTTCAAGTATCCAACGACAAAATTCCAATCGTCTATCTTCATCTCCTGCTCAAAGGTGTTGAATGGGTTGTAAATGATATGGATGGAGCCCGTGCCTATGTAATGTCCACATACATTTGTATGTGGAACAACGATACGTGCAAAAATTCTACGTGTGCTTGTTGAAGAACTACGTTCCACCAACTGCATAATGTCTTCTACTTCATCCACGGTCTATTCATTTGCACGTTCTGATGAAATATGACGGCTGGGTACTGCACCAGTGTCACGCAGTGTATTGAAAACACGAGTAAACACTCTGGAATCTGGTCGTCTGCGGTTAGGAAATCGTCTGCCGTATTCTCTACAAGCAGCAGCAGCGTTTTCATTACAAAATCCATACAGAAATACCATATCGGCATACTCAGCATGTGTAAATACGTGCGGCATGTTTAAACGGTGCAGTACGGTACACTTGGCCAACAAATCACAATGTTTATGTTTGTCAGTTGAAAACATTCAATATCAACAACACAATACTGTTGATAATTAAATTAAATACGCTCATAGCACACGGTGTACCAACACACGAAACAAAAACTGCACTAGGTTAAATACCAATAGCTGTATCTCTGGACTCATTAAAAATTGGACACATGTTATATGAAAATTTTTATTGCAATTTGTCTGTGCTACCGCCCCCTAAAATATTTACTATTCCTCCAGAAACACCCTGTATCTCCAATTGACGTTTAGCATTTGATGAAAATGGCAGTGGAATAAAGGTGCTTAGTAGAGCCTCTGTTGATACTCAAGGCTCAGACCATTCAGTCACTGCTTTGTTAAGAGCTGTTTATACAGTGGTTATGTGGTAAATATATGACTATTTTTACAGAATGCGGGTCATTCGTTAATCGAACAACTGTTTAAACGTCATGTCATGGATCAAAATGCATTGTAGTATTGAACAGCAATAAGCGATAAATTTTGCGTTAAACTCAAATAATCCCCAACCGAGAAAGTTATGGTATAGAAAACCTATGGGAAGGATGCTTTATCGAAAGCACAATTGTGTAGGTGCCACAAAGCACTTTGAGAAAGAAGAGGGGATGTTGGGGGTGAGCAATGCGAAGGTGCCCATCAACACTTACACTTTAGACAATGGTGAAAGCGGTTTTGGACATCTATATGTTAAGATTGGTAAAAGGTGAAGTAGGACTTCAAAAATTCAATAAGCATGAAATCGTCACAACGGAATTGCAAATGCAGAAAGTTTGTGCAATATTCGTTTTTAATGTTTTGATCGAGTAATAGAAGAAAAACCATGTGTAGATGTTTCATGAGGTTTTGAGCCATTTGAGAAGTGATAATTGGTGGGTTTTCGAGAATGATTTGAAAACGAAAAGACAGAGCTCTGAGTCATGGAACAACCCGGTGTAACCTGCCTGTTAATTCAGAAAAATGGCAATTTCAAATTCAAGCAAAGAGGAGCCAATCATCAAACTGCTGATAGCTATGCCTATGCTATTTTGAAGTATTCTATAGTTTAAAGGCATGTTTGTAATTTACGCACCAAAAGAAAAAAAATTGAATAATCTTTAGGTTTTTCAAGCCAAAACGAAATAGTTCTCAATAGGCAATTGATGATATAAATTTCAATGATTACGACTATCGAAATAAAGATAGTGAATTATGTGTTAGCAGTTTGAGGATATGGATCGACCAAATTAGATAAATAGTAGAAAATGATGTTACTCCATAATAGACCAAAGTGAAATATAATGGCACATAGTCATTCCGTCCTGCCATTTATAATGAACAATACTACAGCAAAAATAAAAATTACACGTATAAGGCAAAGTTGTATAATCACTGCAAAACACCACTGTTAATTGTTTGATATATATGGTAATTATTTATCATTACATATTTTTTAGACGACTGTTTGTATTCATATATATCTGTCACAATCAAAGGACTTTAAACGTTTTTATGTGATATTTAAGGTTTCACATATCAAGTGTTATGCAATGTATGCGGGTTTTTCCCTAGTTGCTACTAAAAACAGCACCAACTATATTTTCTGATAAAATAAACATGAACATGACCTTGGACAGAAACATTAGTTCCTCAGGATGACCTTCCATATCAAGCTCGTTTGGAAGTCACATGTAAAGAGGATAAGAAATAAAGTGAGTGGCCAAACAGGTTTTTGGCTCCCTTTCACATTTAGAACTAGGGCGTCTTAATCTTGCACATCACTATCATCTACTGGATCATATATGCGAGAATACTTAGGGTAGACCTTTATGTAGACTAAGTAGTCCAGACCATATTTAGTAGAAACATGTAGACCAGCGTCCAAAATGACAGAATCCTATATTTGTGGCCTTTGCAACTACGAACTGGGCAGAGATACCCCACCATAAATATACAAAGATTTTGATTCCCCTACTTTTCAGGTAGGTCATCAAAGGAAAAGAGGGTATTTAAATTACATCAAATTAGATGCCCAGCACAGATTTAAACCTACAAGTAACAAAGGCTTGCTTTTTCACATATAAATGATCATACAGTAGCAAATGTTGTTCAAGATGCACTGTTTTAAGCCACCTGCACCGGTTGTCCCAAGTTTGCAAATCTAGTAGTTCACCAAACAGAATAAGTCATGCGGCGTCTTATATCTGCTCAGTGCAAGAGAAGTTTAAAGTGTATAAAAGCATATATTTATAAATGTATGGAGCTGACAGCTGGACAATACAAGACAAAACCAGAATAAATCACTGCGAGTGAAATGAAATTCCTGACTAGTCGGGAGAACCAAAAGAGACCCCATACAAAACACAGTAACTAGAAAACTAGGTTAAGAACTGTTAGTGCAAAAAGTGGAGAAAAACAATTTCAGTGGTATGGGCACAGTTAGGATGCCAAGAAAAGAGACTCAAAATGAATATTGGAAGCAAGGCCGGAGGGAACAAGAAGCAGAGGAAAACCAAGGGAAACATGAAAACAAAATAAACAAAAAGAATGGCAGCCAATTGAGACAGTTTCTGGAAGTGGCTAGAAGATCCAACGCTCTAGGACATAAGGGAGAAGGAAAAGAAGAAGTAATTTCCATCATCAATATAAACTTATATACAAGGTTATAAAAATATTTGAAAGTTAAAAATCAATCATTTAATTGTCCAAATCTTAGCATCACGACAAAGCATGTGGAGACTCGCTCCCCTACTGTCTCAATAATGCTTAAAAAAAAAAAAAACACGCTAGAGGTTTTAGGATGTTATTAATAAACATAAAAGATTAAACTTTTTATCCCATCAATATTTTTCTATAGTTTAAAGAATTTTATTTCGTAAATTTACCATACAACTAAAAACCACTTCAGTCTTCCCTCCAATTAAAATGCTTAATGCTAACAGCCACCATTATAGGAAAAACAAAATAAGGTCATCTTGTTGCGCATTACAATTCCTTTGCAAAATTGCTGCGATACCTAAAGCCTTTCATCTTCAGTAAGTCATTGCATTCCTGTCTGCTTTTATTGCTCAGTGGTATGCGTTCGACTTCCTGGTCGTGCTCATCCAAGAACACTAGCTCAGGTGGTGCGCCTGGGATCTTTTTAAAATCTACCCCAAGGTACAGCGGAACATCATCATAGATGAAGCGCTTGACTTCCGGCAGCCGATTTAGAGAACACCCTGGACAGCTCTGCGAAGCTCGATATGCATAAGTAAGGGTTTACAACTTGCAAAACTCCATGCTTACCTCTACTACTGCCCTTAAAATAGGCGGAGGAGTTTTCTCCTGATTTTCATTGTCCTCACATACAGCTTCTTGGAGGTAGTGAGCAAATAAAATAATGAGATACAGCAGAAAACTAGCATTCATATTCATTATGCAATTGGGGCAAATAAATAATTACACTGGCAAACACAAACGTGGATATTACAATTATTGTGATGTTGCCAAGTCTTGTAGAGCAGTTTAAGTTAGTAATCGTAATTAACGATCATACGTTTATTAAATGTTATTAAACTTATTACTTACATATTTAAAGTCTCAATAAATATGTGCGCTACTATGGAAATATGTATTAGAATTTAAAATTCAAATTAATCGCGCAACATCGCAATTGTAATATTTGTTACCAACATTTTAGTTATGAATATTGAAATCCCTAGAATTAATTTTCGTTTTCAAATTACATTTTCCGAAATATGTCGCAAAATTGCATGACGCGGTACCTATTTCCGTGTCGGTTTCTGTCCCGTTTCGCCCTCAAGGGAATTTTAAAAAATCCGCGACCCGCGCGCCATTCTCTAATATGCAAATAATTAGTAATTCGCTTTTACGGCACGGCACTACAATTACGGCTGCATTTAATAAGAAAATTCCGTGACCGTCAGTACGGCTAGCGCGCGCCAGCGACGTCTTGGCAACGGCCGCGGGAGCGTGCAGGGAAACTTCTTTTTCTTAGTTGGCCAAGAAGTGGGTTTATTGATTAAAATTAAAAGGTAGTTTTATTTTTACGTTCGAGTAGTGCGCCTTCGAAGTGGCGGCCGGGTCCATTTCGGGCGACTTTCGGGGCCGGATTCGTTCGATTGCAGCGGCGCGATGGCCATCGTGGACGACCAGCAGTTCTGCCTGCGCTGGAACAACTTCCAGGCGAACATCACGTCCCAGTTCGAAACTTTGCGCGACGACGAGGACTTCACGGACGTGACCATTGCCTGCGAGGGCCAGCAGCTGCAGGCCCACAAGATCATCCTGTCCGCCTGCAGCCCCCTGTTCAAGGAGCTGTTCAAAGTAAGAGCGGCCTTGCGAGTAAATATTTTTGGCCGTTGTCTCCTGGCAGGGTTATTAAACCCGCATAGATGGCAGCACGGATTGTTTTTGGCGGGAAACGGGGGTTTGAAGTTGCCCGCCGTTCGAAGTTTTTTGGAATGTCGCGGAGCCACGAAGTCCCACATTATCATTTTTAGTTATTATTGCATTAGCCAGGTTCTCGTTCATTATTTTCTTAGAATTCTTCGTCAGATTATCCATTAGCTAAGTAATGCGAACGTAATGATGTCATTAAGTTACACTTAAAACTAATTACAGTCACAAATGCCAGTGATATGGCAAGTATATAGCTCAGCCATGACTCGTTTAGTTAGCCTATCAATTTCCACTAAATAGTTTAATTTAGAAACCCCTATCAGTTGGGCTTGAATAGACCCTGCTTATCATAAGAGGCGACTAAGAGGATTGCGCATGGGGTTGACAACCCCACCCCGTAAAAAAAACAAATTTAATTAAACAGCCTCAGAACATAAGGTGGATATCCCGCAAAGAAATATGGAATACGCATTTGGTACATTTGGAACGTTCCGACATATACAAACCTGAGGCCCTTACATCGCTGTTAAGTGGATTAAAAAATGACATTTACAGCATACGCGTTGATTTTCTACAAGCGTACGATTCCATCAACGATTATACCAGATTTTATATAGTCTCAACATCTCTTCTAAATACATTGGACTAATAAAGATAATAATGAACCAATGGCAACAATACGCATACAACACGAAACTCCAGACTTAATCGAGATAAACAAAGTATTAAAACAGGGAGACGGGTTGACTCCGACAATCTTTAACCTGGTCGTTGAACATGTAGAACAAGTGGAAGTCTGGAGATCAAATTTACTAACAAATAATCTGTGCAATTTACCACATGCGTAGATGATATTGTCATGTCCCTCAGAGAGGAAGAGCTAACACAAACATCCACACTATTGAAAAAGGAGCCAAAAACATCGGACTTGAAATTAAATACCCAAAAGCAACGATACAAAAATAATCAAGAACGAGAAGATGTGGAAACCATCTCAATTTAGGGGGTAGTGTCAAAACAGTTGGAGTTAAACACCAAAGGAACAGATGAATCGGAAATACCAAACATGATAATGGCGGCAAATAAAGCTTATTTTGGGCTGGCATACATATTTTGTTTCAAAACAGTGTACAGAAAATCCAAAATAAGAACAGACAAAAACATTATTAGTGTGTTACAGATGCAAGACATGGGCCATGACAGAGAGTTCGAAGAAAACAACTGAAGCTGTTTTAAAAGAAAATAAGAAGCATCTACGGACCTGTCAACGAAAATGGGGTATGGAGAACAAGATGCATTCATGAACTCTCCCAATTGTTCCAAAAGGCACATATCTCAGAATTTATCAGGTTACAAAGACTTCGATGGGCTGGTCACGTAATGAGAATGGAAGATCACAGACCGTCAAAAAGAGCGCTCACAACCAGAATGCAAAGTTAGAGGCCAAAAGGAAGATGAAATGGCGCAAGATGCAAAAGGAGTGGTGAGGGAGAGAGAGAGGGTGGAAGGGAGATGGACAGAAAGAGTTTGTATAATTTAGAAAAACAAACAAAATTATTTAATTCAATTTTTAAGTTTAATTGTCGTCATTAGTTTTCAATTATATGAGTTATCAGAAAATATGCTGAAAGGGAAAAAGGACAAATCACGCAGTGGACAATCAATAATAATGTCAGTGCGGGTTGGTTCTGTTTTAAGAACAACCCTGGGCGATAGGTGTCTTAATTTCTTTGAATTAACTAAGTTATAGTGTGAAGCTACTGGAATAAAGCGAATACTGATTGATTGTAAAGGTATAGACCACAGTCGAAGTCTTTTGTTATCAAGAAACAAAGACGCTTTTGTCTGTAGTTAGCCAAGAAACATAGGCACACTTTTTGCTATCGTATTGTTATTACAGTATTATATAGTTTTGTAAAAAACGATCCTATAAAACTGTTCTCAAAAACAGAAGAATTAGAAGGAAGTATAAGAAATTCTATTTGAAGATGAAAGACAACGAGAAATAATAGAAGAAAATACAGAGCCGAACAAGTGGCATATGTACAAGGGTGCATTAGAAAGTAAAAGCAATTGTGAAATTGCGCGATAAAAACGTGCAACATATACGTCAACTAGGATAGAAGTATGTCCGTTCCACTCAATGATTACACCGTTGCGGAAATCCATCACTGGATGTTGGCACAGTATGGAGCACGTACTATGGAATAGAACGTTTTAAGGAGGGTAAAACAAGTGTAACGGATGAACGTCGGCTTAGTCACCCATCCGCACCACGCGCGGACCAACGCACCCAGATGGTAAATGCTTTGATCTGGTGGCGTCTGGTTATCAAATCTTCGCATGCTTAAAGAAGGCACTACGCAGTGCTCGGATGGTGAGGTTTAGCAAGCGCTGCAGATGTGACTTCATAAGCAACTGAAAATCTTTATCGAAGGACTGAAAAAGCTCAAACGATACCAGAAGTGCATCACTATGCAGGGAGACTATGTCGAAAAGTGACATCTGCATTTGTGCTCCATCAATGAAATAAAGTATCAAAATTTGTGTAATAAAGAATAGTTTAAATTAATTTTTATAACGTTAATAAAACAAGCTATCGTAAGGAAGTACAATATTACTGGATTATTAAAGGGAGTGCAAATAAGTCTCCGCCGTTTTTATCAAAAATTGATGCTCTTTTGAGGCTATCCACGAATCGACTCAATTTTTGGTATCTTCATATGATGTGAAGTGCTGCTCAGACAGGCCATGTGCCATCGATAGGAACAAATGATAATCGGAAGGAGCAATGTCTGGTGAGGGTAGGACTTCCCAATTGAGTGTTTCCAAGTAGGTTTTGACCGGCGCCGTAACATGTGGACGAGCGTTATCATGCAGGAGAATAATTTTGTCGTGTCTGCAGTAGTAGTGGGTGCGATTTTTCCTTAAGTGCTCGGCTCAATCTCACTAATTGTGTTCGGTAGAAGGCCCCAGTAATGACTTTGTTCGGTTTGAGCAACTCATTATATATACCCAAGCTTCAAAATACACAATATGAGTTTCTGAATATTCGTCTTGGCTGTCGATGTTGAACTATGGCCACGTGGTCCCCATAATTTTCTCTTCTTATGGTTATTGTAGCTGATTCATTTTTCATCACCAGTGACTATACGATGCAAAAACCCTTTCGTTTATGCTTGGCATGTGCAAAATCGACGTTCAACTTTTCTCGGCTTCAGTTTATATGGAACCCAATTTCCTTGCTTTTGAATCATTCAACGATTTTAACAATGCGAAATTGCTTCTTGAGTGACTCCTAATGTAAGTGCAAGTTCTTCTTGCGTTTGGCAGGAATCTTTACACTTTCGACTGCATGTTTGAAGTCGTTAACTTTATTTAACCACAGTTCATTATACTCTTTTCGAGCCGATCGCACAAACGCTTCTGCTACATTTTCACCATTTTTTCTGCATTTAACATATTTGAAGGAAGTGTAATGTTCCAAATCCTCATTCACTAAAACATCCTAAATCTATAATGAGGTGTTTAGTAGAGCGTTAGAGTAGTTTCAATGGAGACCAAGTCTCGTCCGTAAATATGACGTTTTTAACGCTCATACTTTTCCATGCAATTTTGTGGGTTTTTTAACGTCATTTGATTGTCAAAAACTCCTACTGTAATAATAGCAAGTTTTTGACAAGCTTGACGAAGTGTTAAGTTTGGTTTTTTCAATTGATCGTCCTTTCCTGAAGTTGTTTCTCTTTTTTATCGATTGGAGAATTTATCTACAACTTTTGTTCTCTATTATCGCTTTAGATTTATGCAAATAACGCGTTGCCGCTGTAAAAAAACATAAATAAATTACAAATTAAAAAAAGATTACTACAATGTAAGTGGCTCTGAAATCTGGATTTTGTATTTGACATACATATAATGAAAAAAATAGAAAATAAATTTAACTTGCATAAATATGATATGAACCAAGCACTTGACAATTTTGTTCGTCAGGTCGATGATATTCTTGTATTGTTTTGGTCCAAAACTGGTTTGGATTCTGGGAAGAAAAGTGTGGTGTCAACCTTCTATCACTTAATAGTTCAATGTGCTTTTCTTTCATGTTAAAATTTCGCTTTGTCGAAGGAATTGTCTAAAAACGAATTTAGTTTTAATTTATTCAGGAAATAGTTAGAGTCCTTCTTTTAGATTGTGCAAACTGATTTGCATGTTTGCAAAAACGTGCTCAAAGTTTACCCTGATATCATTAGCTAAATCATCCACGAGTTCTTGAATGCATTGGAATTAATTAAATTTCTTTTTCCACTTGATGTCAGTCATAAATCAATATTTTTTGTAAATCCGTTAATTTTGCCAGTGACTGTTAGTATATTGATATCGTAGCCTTGAAAGTACTATCCAAAATGTTTTAAGTATCGAAAGCCAGTATAAGAAGCCAAAGAGAATTGAAAAGTAGGTTCTCAACGAAAGTTCTGTTTTTAACTGGAAGAAAGCTATTTTACTGCAACGCTTTCTCTTTCATGGAATTACAACTTTAATGACTTTTCATAACACAATCCATTTCAGAAGGTGAAGAATTTTAGTACAAGAGCTTCTCAATGTAAAAAACGATGTAGCTATATAATTTCGGAAACACGAAGAAAGTATGCTACTTTGTGAGAGATGAGTAATAAGGAATCAAATTTGACTACTCGATGATAGATGACTAGCAACAAAAAACAAGCTACTTGATAATAGATGTTCCTAGTCATTTGGCCGTACAGTCTCTGTTTTATTATAAACTAGCTGACTACGACAACAAATTTATTGTTGGGGTTAATCGTAGGTTACGATCCCACCTATGAGGTTCTCGTGATTGGGCAAATTGCCACAGAGATTTACCCTAAAGAGTTCCTGCCTTTTGCGGTATAGAGCTGGGCAATCAAAGATTATGTGTGAGGATGTTTCTTCCTCTTCTTCACATAATCTGCAGAGTGTATCACACCTGTTTACTCCTATTCTAAGGAGGTGATTTTTCAGGTGGCAGTGTCCTGTAATAAGTCCTACACCCGTCTTATCTGAGTACGTCATTATTTAGCCTACTGGAAGGTTTCCTTTATATGTATTAGTTTCAGTCTATATCTGAAGGGATCGCAGAATTTTATTGATACTTTCAATATTACAGTTAATTTCTAGATACAAATCTTTTGATCTATCGTGAAATATGTCAACACTATGATTCCCGACTTCCTTTTTCTGCTGCATTTTTATTTGATAAATTTTCATCCGCCAATCCGTGAATTTTTGCTAACTCCTTATTTAGATCTTGAAACGGTTGCTGAAGTCTGTAACAATAATTGCACACCATTTCTTCTGATCTGCTACTTTCATTATTCAGTTCGTTCAATTAAAGTTTCTATTAGGCGAAATTCAAAAATTTTGAGGAGGAAACAAATTCATTGACTTTAGTTCAAGATACAACTCTTGTTTATTGCCCACAATTTTTTATTTCCATTACACTACATGATCTCCAAATGGTCTAGAATGTTGGAAACGCGGGATTATGGAAATCAACGCTTTTCTAAAGCTTCTAATCTTTATAGCGAGCGAAAATACTAGGGGTTATGTAAAACATGCAGATAACCTATAGAGATCGTTCCTAGCAAGTCATTTTTTTATATAGTCAAGTGTAGGGTACAAACAAACGCGCCGATTTCCTCAGAAAAATTACTATAGGAGTGGTTATTTCTTTATATTCCAATTTACAGAAAATGAAATGAATGATTGTTTGTGCTAATCTTTGTAAAATATATAACAGAAAGTAATTGTTAATATGACATGCCTTCAAATGCCTATCCAAATTTAATAGAAAAGAAACGACATGTCAAGAAGATTAAAATTGCGAATGCCTAAGGAAAAGAGAAATACTTAAGGACTAAGAGAGCAACGATTGAAACAGAAAATGAAAAATTAAAAGAAATTGTAGGCTATTAGCAATTGACAACATAGAACTAGAACAGAGTTATGTCAAATCTGACACTCCCCTGATTTGATCTTACTGCAATTCCAAGTGATTAAAATTATTGCATCTTTGGATCGAAGCGATATAACATGGAAACATTCTACTTAGGATGAGACTTATGCACTGAGGATCGTCAGTGTTATGCGTAATTATAATTTTGATTGTACTTTTTAGAACACTATAAGCCAAGCTTAAAACCTGAAAAGGTCTTAATCACAGCCGACATTTTCTAATAAATAACGATTTAAACGGTCAAAGGTCGTTCATATCTAAGAAAAACAAAAAATCAAATTGCGTAGGCACTGGGGAGACGTCGGCAAGTTTCTTCTGTTTGGAACCGATCCCGTACATTATACGTACTTATATTTTATGGGCTTGAAGTTTTCTTCACATTATTAGCTTCTCATCATAAACAATGAGCCGTAGTTGTAGATGCATAGCTACTTTAGAGTTTGCTATGTCATCGTACCCAAGAGACTTATGGACAAGAAAATAAATATATTGGAGAAGGTGTTGCCTCTTTTGCTTTAGAGGATATGAGCGAACTCAAACGTTGTGTGTGATGCGTGAGATATGTTTTGTCAACAAAAAGTTCGAATAAGTTGGGAGAAAATAGTCTGGCATCCTATAGAGGCTAAGCAGTTATCGACACAAAGGCTATAAAACATTTAGTTATATTTTTTATCGAAATTTTATTTTAAATGTTACATTATATCAAAAATTTCGTTTAATAATAAGATACAATTTGTTACAGAGTAATCCATGTGCACATCCAATCATCTTCATGAGAGACGTGGAGGCGCAACACATAGTCGCTCTCATGGAGTTCATGTACGCTGGCGAAGTTAACGTGGCGCAGGCGCAGCTGTCATCCTTTCTAAAGACTGCAGAATCGCTGAAAATACGTGGACTTACGGATACATCTTCTAATTTAAATTCTCAGAAAGAAGAGGTATGCAGGGACTGAATTTACTAACCCAATGAATAGACAGATTAATCCATTAGTCTCTACCTCGTTAGAAATTTTAGTAACCACTTTTGCATGTCAAAAAGCTAATTTGCCGCTCTCCAAACAGAACATGGTATTCCTAAATCCACAACCATCCTCGTCATCATCATTCAATGCCAAGCCAAGACTGACGAAAGCGAAAATATCTTCGTGTAGTAGTACGGTAACTTCTAGTCAAGACGTCAATTTTCCCTCGAGCCCCGGCAGCCCGCCACTTGCGAAGCGGCAGTGCAAAGCGGACCGAAACGAGAGCGAACCGCATCGAGTGCGGCAAATGAGCATATCGAGAGACGAGAGCGCGACCGCCAGCTCCATGGCGCACCACGCAGAGTCGCAGATCACCATAGGGGGCGGCGGCATCCAGCCGAAAGTGGAGATGCCGGACTACCTGAGCGACGACGAATGCAAGGAGGACGGATCATCTAATTTCAACAGCATCGGCGATATCACAGAACTTACGGGTAAGCAAACCTTAGTCACCCAATTCTTAGTACATTCACAAGTATCTTGCAAAACGCTTTTGCAATTTAAAAGTAATTTAAAAATATTGAAGGGGGGGGTTAGAGATTAAAATGAATTTTTGAACCTTTATGTTGTCTTACAGAACTCCTCTATTTGGAATTTGGTCGAAGATGTCGCTGATACGCAGAAATAAATTATTGCTCATATTATCTATTTATCTCTTTCCTAATATTAAACATCTACGCATGTATGTGTATCATTGTTTCTCTTATTAATGGTACTGATGGTTAAGCATAATGTGTTGCTAGATATTACATGCAGTATATCTTTTTGACAATGAAAAACAGTACATGTTTAAATTAATGTTATGTGAAGCGTCCCTAATATATGAACATAATAGTGACTTCTCTTGTCAGTAGAAAAAATTTAAAAATTATAAGTACAATAATAATTCTGATATATTTGCTATTATAAGTTGTAGACTCCAATTGAGAAGCTTTTCAGTGAATAAACCGGGATAATAGAGCGATAGAAAGATCATGAGATAGTACATGGGAAAGGAACCCCTTTAATTTGACTTGAAAAACTTTGAAAATAAAACTTTTTTGGGAAATACATCTACTCTATTAAAAAATATCCCTATACACTTCTGACTTATGAACTGACTTCTAAGGGTCTCTGTAATCCGTGCAACAGGTATAGAAAGAGTTCAAAGATACGCATTATTCGGTACTAAGCATTGCGGGCGGAATGGGTAAGTGGAAGAGTCGGTGACTTTGATCAATTATTAGTGACATGAGTGTGAAATGGAAATGTAAAGGCTTAACGATAATAAAACTATGGTCGGGCAAGTCACGTGTAATGACGTGGTTCACGAAAATCACTTTCATCTGAAAAGTCGCCCAGGAATTTCACACTGATTGTCACGACTGTATGTCGAAAAACAAATGGGGTTTGATGATCGAGCACCTGCATACAATCCAAAAATGTAGTAATGTAAAAAATGACGCTATTACACTATAAACGACTGGAAACGTGTAATTTAGAGTGACGAGTCACACTTTATTATGTGGCAGTCTTATATACGATAACTGTTAGTATTTGTAGCGCTAACAGTGAAATTTATAGGAGGTACGTTACAGAATAGGAGTGTTTTTTAGAGAAAGTTTTCTCATAAAAGGAACAATTTATCATTCAAACAAAGGGTAATAATGGCTGTGGTCTGAAGTGTGGTATTTGCCATATCGCCCCACGAGTTAGAACCCTGGCTTGAATTTCATCAAACGTTTAAGATGAATTAGAACGCCAATTTCGGTCCAGATCGCAACAATCGATATCGTCAAATGTTCTGGTTAGAGCTTTCAGAGAAGAACAAGCTGCCGTTTCTCTAAAGATGGTCCCGAGACCTGATCGACAGTTAGAGTTATTGAAATATGAAATTGGTGGCATAAATCTGAGGACAATTTTCGAGTGAGTGTCTGGATACTTTTGATTAGACCTATTGAAAACAAAATTGTACATCAAAGAACTAAACCAACAAGTTCAGACTGTAAAAGAGAAAAGACAATATACGGGGCTTATAACGCTCCTCTCCCCAAAAGGAAGTTGTAGAAGAGGACGTAAATAACAGAACTATGGAATTAAATGACTCAATGAGAAAAATAAGGTACTTATCAAACAAGTAGTAAATCTAGACAATGAAATGTAAGGTAAAAATAAATCATTAGAGGAGATAGTTTATAATAAGAAAAGTATTCTTCAGCAGGTAGTTGAGTAGTGATGTTTCGGTGATGCATTTCGTTTCTTGTTTTTTTTCCATTTTTATTGACGATTGTTTTCAAACCAAAAACCCAGATTTAAGACTTTGAAGTATTTCAATTAGAGCATTAGATAATTGGATCTGTTAAAACCACACCAACGGATTTCATTGATTATATAATAATAATCATGGTGAGGCTTTAACGTCCTGGATAGGACCATTCAAACTGAGAGGTTAAGGCTTCTTCATATACACCACTTCTAATATGGGGCGATGTGGCAATCATTGTGACTTAGACGATTGTGTTGTTGCCCCTTGTTTGTAGTGAACGCACGCACTTGATTATTTTGGTAACTGAGTAATCTGACAAGCATCTCACCACAACTTCAACCACTAGACCACACTGGCACGATTGATGAAGTAGAATTCTTAATTTTCGTGCAACTTGCATAGGGAATTAAGGGGCTAGAGATGAGGGATGAGAGGTTTTTAACAACACTATATCCGAGAAAAAGATTTATCCACACCCATCTCAAGCGGAGATTACTCCAAGACATACCAAGCTTCGAAGACGATGGTAGTACTGATAGTGAGTGACCAGTGTTTAATTTGAGGGACTCAGCCTCACATGACATTCTAGTTACTTTTTCAAATATACTCTTAAAACCATGTATAACATTTGTTAAGTGTTGAGCTGGTTACTGCAATAAATAAAAAAATAAAAAAATAGAAAAAATTTATTTGTGAAAATATATTTTGAATAATGTTGTATTGGAAATTGTTGATAGGTTTAAATTGGTTATAGTTTCTGTATTATAAATGTTTTAATTCAGATTTCTATCTGAAATGCAGAAAATAACAATTTAAAGATTCTTGGTATGTGAGATTAGGTACTGATAAGCCAATCGGTAAAGAGAATTATCGAAAATTCCAAAATGGGCTCTTGCAAAAGGTGATTTTGTATATAATAAGGTATCCATTTACCTAAACCTGTTCTGCGAATATATAGAATGTTACGCACGAATTTAACAATTATTATTGATAAATAATGTGTTGGCGATTTTTAGCAATGGAATCATTGTTACAATTTTATATGTTAAAAATATAGTTAATAGAGTATATGACACAATTTTTGATAACAAAACTACTAATGGGCGCAAAATTGTTTGTGCAAAATAGAACTGGCCCCCGTGTAACAAATATTGTTCTTTATTTTTTTTATACATATTTTGATATCATTTCTCATTATCCAAATAATTATCAAAACTTCTTGTTTTATGAAGAAAGTTTCCTTTATAAACCAGAAAATGTATTGCAATAACGAGTTGATATCCATGTTCTCCCTAATGTTATCCATGTTAAATTCTGTAAATATTCCATTCAATGTCATCTAAAGAGGAGGAGGGATAAAGTTAGTTGTATGGTTTTAAAGAGATATTTTTGTACTGTTAATATGTGTACTAAAAAATATAGGGTTTGCCCTAGCAATTACATTCAGTAAATATAACAAGAAACTGATAACTTGCCTTTGCAATGTTTAATGTTGTAATTGGTATGGGAGAGAAGATTTACCAAACATAACGAATTTTTCTAAAAGCTCCAGGTTGTACCAGTCTTTTGGGGATCCTGGGAAGTGAAGAGTATGGGAAAGTTAAGAATGGATTATGGTGTCTATATAAGGATAATGTATAATCATGTTTATAAATTAAGCATCACTGAAATTGGGATGGAGGGGTTGGCTGACAGTCATGTGTCCTACCTAAAAGTAATTAAATATCATAAGTATATAAAGATAGGTATACAATTCTGGAATAAGGGAATGCCTGTACTGTGCATACAAATGAATTATAATGTTGACGAGGTTCTATAAGCTTCCAGGAACAAGTTGCATAAAGTGGTAAAGAAATCGGAAATGTTATATAGTGATACAGTAGCAGACATTCAGAGAATATATCTGTACAGGTTTACTGTTTAAAATTAAGTGCTAGAAAACAACCTCGTAGTTCAAGGTCAATAGATCAACTATTGCAATACAAATTTCCAAACAAATCGTAGTTTGATAGCTAAGGGAACACAGTCTGCATGTCTACAGTCTCTTTCAATGCATTCCATTGATTCTTAGCCACAGAAGAGTGAACTTAGAACCATAGTCAACGATTTATTAATTAAGATATGTCAAGGTTTATTTCTTTAGCTCCAACACAATTTATTGAAACATTTTGTGTTGTTATGAAGTGTATTGCATAGTATTGTTTTCTTATTTTTCTCTCTTATCTTCTTATGAGTAACTAGTGAGGACGAACATTTTGTTGTTCCACCCATAACACTCGCATATCCCACGTTTAGATAAAAGTTTTAGCACTGCCATATTTTCATGTAAACCCTACCCTGTGCCCAATTTTTCAATCTATGAAGCAAATGTTCTACGGGATTCTTGTCATTTCCCCAAATGTCTGTAACCATTACATTCCTGAATAAATTTTCGTACTGGACTAGAAATTTTTATCTTTTGCTGCTATGCTTTTGGGCCTGTGGCTACCTATCTTCCTAATCTTCATACCTCTAACTGAAGATCGGTAAGTCACTTTAGCGCTGATGGGTCGTCCAATATATTAGATATATTAATTGCCATTGGCATGGATTGAAACGCAGTAATAGTGAGTTGCTTGAAATTTTTTCTCTTGTAGGACCATGAATAGTGTGATTGTATGCAAGGCATCGTTTATTCGTTCATTTTGCGAAAGCCTAACGTTTGGTTCCTCCTACAGTCACTAACTTATTCGTCAATTAATGGAAGAAGAGACATATTTTAAAACTCATTAGAAATAGAAATATGTGGAAGGGGTGTTTGCAGACTATAAAGACAACATTCTAGATGAAATTTTCACCACGCTACCTTTAATTACAAGTAGCGAAGGTAAATCTCTAGTCAAGAAAATCAAAGCTGAGAAGACAAGGGACAGATGACGTTAATTCAGAACTTTTAAAAATTATGGACGACGGAGAGATAAACTCACTTACACTGATCTATGACACAGAAATAACACCATAAAGCTGGCCTTATCCAAAAAAATAACGTGAAGAATGTGAAGATCATAGGATTATCAAAGTCATGAGTCACTTGTCGAATACTTTTTTGAAAACCATGAATAAAAGGCTATATAAAAATATGAGGCACGTTTTATTCATACGTAGATTTGTTTTAGAAATGCTCTGAGGACTAGTGAGGTGTTTTTTGCAACCCTTGCAAGTCTCTTTCATGATGTAGGAATGTCGACTGTGATGTATGTTTTATAGAATGTCAGCCCAAATGACGAATATCTTAGAATTATACATAACATTCCAAGACGCACACTTGTGTAATACCTCTTGCTCTTTAACATTTATTCAAAACAAATTATAAAAGAAGCGTTAGAGGAGGGAATACTTCTAAACGGGGAGTGTCTTTAACATCTGATATGTAAGACGATACTATTATATTTCAAAACAATCTCAGTGGCCTGCAGACTCTCGTCTCGAACATAGTGGAAATCATTCGAAGTTATGGTCTAGAATTCAACATAACAAAAACTAAATAGATGGTCAGTAGCAAAAGATCGGTACCATCTGGATAATTAATGACCAACCAATAAACAATCGAACGAGTTACCAAATATAAATATTTGGGCACCAGCATCAACCAATGGGACTACTCAGAGTAAAACAAAATATAGAGAGAGTAAGGGTAACATTTATTAAAATGGGTAACATTTTTAAAAGCCTTTAACGCTAACAACAAAAAATCCTTTACTCGACAATTACGTTTTTACAGTTCTTTTTTATAGGAGAGGTGTCTTAAAAAACAATTGAATACAAAATGTAGCGCTACTGGCATATATTGAACCTTCTGGGTGGATGGCATTGTCAATAGGTCTTTCTTAGAAGTGCAATGAACTTTAGACTGTATTACAAGAAATCAAGATAGATATGGCAAGAGAGGACCAGAAAGAAGAATATTCTGGATGCATAATTTGTGGAAATTATTTTCCTGAACTATGATCTCATTTTTCTGAACAGCTTTTAATAAGATAGAAATATTCGTGCTAGTCGCTAATATCTGAAACGAATAGGCACTCCAAGGGGAAACGTATCTGACCTTATGTAAGGTCAATGCTTTGTCTGAGATTGTTAGTTATCTCAAATTCATATAAATTTGTGCCACTGTTTCTTTTTAAATTACTGCATGAGCAGTACCACGACTTTTACACTGTGCACTTCTTTAATGTAATAATAATATCGTTGCAAGGAAGATTCCTTTGAATTGTGGTACTTTGTTTTATTTTTGGCCAGAAGAATAGACGGTGTCTACTTAATGATTGTTCTTTAAATAAATTTCAACAACCTATTTAAAGTGAAGGAGTTTGTAGAGGAATTATAAATAGGAAAAAACATCATACAATTTAATCTGAGGCTCCAATATATTTTAATTATTATTAAACATTTTATACATTTATAAAAGTGCAATCCAATTTTTAAACAGTGTATTGAAACCTAATATTTTTTATGATTCCATATCAAAAAAGCGATGTAAGCGTTACCAAATTCCGTTATTTTCCTTGTAGATATATTTGTTTCACTAAAGATTCTGTCTGCAGGTGGAATGGAAATCATACCGCAGCCTTCCAGCATGAAATTCAAACACGACACCACCATAGATTCTTTTCAGGGTGAGTTGTTGACTTTTGCCTTGCATTGCACATGGCTGCAAGCTCCCATCTCGGGTCCAGCAGCTGCGCTGTCGTACTTGCAACGATCTAAAGCTGATTTCTGATTTGTTGCAGGCGCCGACAGTCGAAAGCTCCACTCGCTGGACCCGAGACCTTGCCACGAGTGCGGGCGCGTTTACAGCAATCTATCAAACCTGCGGCAGCACATGAAGCTCATACACCACCCCACCTACGTCGAATGCCCCATATGCAAGAAGTCCTTCAAAACTGATCTGTACCTCAAGCGCCACATGACTAGTTCTCATGATGCTAGTCGGTGCCAGGTTGCTGTAAACGAATATGGAGCTGACGCTTATGCATACACGAACGAAAGCTTACAAAAGCCCATGAAGCAGGAGTGCTACACGAGCAACTCAGGGCAGCAAAATCAGCGCTTGTATATGTAGAGAAGGATTTTGCTAGCCGAATTTGTATTATTACCTGCAAACTGTTTCTTAAATGTAGATAAAATTTAGGAACTTAATGCAATTTGTTCTTGAGTAAATAAATCGTCACAGTTTGTTGCTTTATTTTTTATTTTGCAAAATCTATAAAAACTGACAGTAATTTTGTATAACATGTAATTAACAAATGTAAAAATCTTACTGCCAAAATTAGTCTAATTTAAGAGGTAACAATAACATGGTTTACAGTAATACTGATAATACTAGAAAAGTTATGGTTTAATAGATTATGTAAGTTTAATTAGAATACACAAATCCACAATTCATGTTAGAATTATATCAACATTATTATTTTTTAAAATTTGAAACATTAAGTAACTAATTAAACATAAACATTAAACACTAAAAGTCAATTCACTGACCATTCTGGTCAGACGTTTGGTCGAGTTTTTCCATCGACTTGTAAAGCTCAGATCTATCTAACAGTTCGCTTAATTCTTTATCGGTGAATACGTAACCATTGGAATGTATCTTAGTGGAACAATTGCTGGATTCCAGCAACTGTTTCAGTTCCTCAAAGTCAATGTCTGTCTTCGATTTGTCATCGTTCTTGATGGATTTGAACTTCCCATCCTTGATCACGATCTTCTCCAGCCGCCGCTTCATTTCACCACATTGGATAATCCTCTCGTCTATGGTGTTTTTGGTGACGAGTGTGTACACCATCACAGGTTTAGTTTGCCCAATCCTGTGGCACCGGTCCTGGGCCTGGATGTCAACTTGTGGATTCTGTAACAAGAAACTTAGAATATATTGCAAAGAGTTTTGCAAAAATTGCTCACCCAATCTCTATCATAAAAGATCACAGTGTCAGCTGCAGTGAGATTCAGGCCGAGCCCTCCAGCTCTAGTGGAAATGAGAAAGAGAAAAGTGTCTGGATTGCTGTTGAAGTCCCGGATAGCGACATCGCGGGCTTCCAGGCTGAGGCTTCCATCCAACCGGCCATATTGATAGCCACGCATGATCACATACTCTTCTATTAGGTCCAACAGCATCACCAAAGTGCTGAAGATGAGCACCTGTAAAACAGCTTTTTATTTGTGGGTTCTTATAACAATTTTATTATATTTTTTTTGAGCTAAAGTTAGATTTTTTTTTGAATATCACAAATTTGAAGATGTTATCTAAGGTGAAGTTTAATAGCTTAATTTACACATTGAGTAAAACTGTAAACACAAGTCTCAAACGGGAAAAAGATTTGAAATTTATGATAAGACTTGTACTTGGAAATTCATCTCAATACTAAATTTAACTGGAGAGAACACATAGAAACGAAAGCAGATAGACTTTAAAATGAGAAAGCTGGACTAGTTAGTTGCCAAATACTTTTGAATGTCATTATAAAAGATAAGATTATAATATATAAAGCAGTAATTATTTCAATCTGGAACTATGGAATCAAGATGTGTGGTCCAGCACAATCAAATATTCTAAAAACAATAGTTGACGTTCCATGGTTTAAGAGACAATTCAAGAACGAAAATAGAAACATCAGAAACTAGAATTACAGACATTATTTTATAGACTGTAGTGCAAGAAAGAAACCAAAGATCATAACCAGTAGACCTGATAAGAGGTGAAGAAGAGGCATTTTTCAATGGAGAACCAATCTCTCAGCCAACAAAATAACTTTTAGAATGCAAATTCTGATTATATAAATACTTTTGTATTGCAATGCCGTGAAGCTAATCTTACAAGTAAGGTATCTCATCGTTTACTCTCAAAATTTATTTTAACCTCAATAAAAACAACCATTGGAGGCACTGATTGCAAAAATGATGGTCAAAAGAGCTGACGATTCCTAGTTTAGGTGATAGAGGGCGTTTTCTGGAAATCTACCCTTCACACATAGCTATTTATTTAAATAACTTCACATGTGATTAAAAGCAACAAAGCTAAGTTATCACATTAAATAAAGATGCTATCAATGAACGAACGTTATAACTGGTTCAGTCATTTCCTCAAACGTAATTTTGATGTTATAGATTGGTTCTGCTCAAGACAACTTTCGACCATAGGATTAGTTGAAACAGCTATTCGAAGTAAATCATCTGACTGAATGTCAAACTACAGACTTGAGATACACCGTAGCAACATGCACAGACATAAGTATGTGCTAGATTAGGTATTCTACCCTGTTGATGCCATTTGGAATCTCTATGCCACTACTAAAGGCATCACGAACCAAAAAAGCAGACAACCATAGTTTGGTTGCTATCACAAGGAATCGGCAGCACCAAAAAACTGTAGAAATTCACTATTGATAAAATTAAGTTGTTTCTGTGTGACTCTGCATGGCAACCATATGTTGCTTGAGCGACTTGGCAAACATTGTTCAAATTTTGTTGGGAAATCTAGGCTATATAGTCCCAAGCTTATGCCAGAGGTTTAGCGATTATTCTAAGCAATACGATACAAGGAATGGAATGTGTAAAGTATTCGCAAATAAAAAACTGGGGACGAATCAGCCCAGAACAGATATAACGAAGAAAAAATATTACAAAACCATTTAAAAATAAAAAGAAGCATAAGATTGTAGAAAACAGCAAATTATTTAGTTTTATAAGACAATTCAGAAACAAGAAGTAGTAATCGGTATTGAAAAGAATAAATGGAAAAAGCACTTTAGAGAACTTTTAGAAAGTAAAGAGAACCCTCCATCAAAAAAAAAAAAAATGATAAAGAAATTTAAAATGAACAAACAACAGGACCAAATGGGATCATCAAATCCATTAAGAAAGGAAGTAACCCACTGAAATAAAAGTTATATGAGCTCATTTGCAACATATCGAAAAAAGAAATCAGGATTCATAATACAAATTTCAAAAAGGGGGACCATATTATGTAGCAACAATAGAACAATAATGTTATTGAAAAAAGATTACAAATACAGATAAAGAGATTGGTGAATATCAATGGAAATTTAGGAAACGACGCTCGACAACTGACACTATATACATACATTATGACTTAAATGCTTGGAAAATTCTATAAATGCTATCAATGCTACCCATTCTATTCATAGACTTCAAACAAGCATTTCATAACATACATAAATATAACAAAGAAGATTAATAACAATATCCAAGGATGGTTCAACAGCAAAAGTCACAATGAAAGATTGAGAAACCGTAGAGCTCAAGATAAACAAAGATGTAAGGTAGAGGAAGATGCCTGATCAGCAACCTTATTTAATATTGTTCTAAATGGAGGCATAAAATATATAAAATACTACAGGGAAAAAGACTAATCATAACCAATAAGAATAACAACATACCAGTTTAACAGGATACGCTAATATGAGATGAAGGAGGAGAATACAGAGATTCAACATCATATTTAAGCAGGAAATAGAACTTATTTTAAATATGAAAGAATGTTGCAAAAAAAATCTGAGCAGGTAGACTAAGATAAAAATGTGTAGAACAGCAATGCGCAAGATGAATGAATAAAAATGTCTAAAAGGAAAACAATTAGAAAAATTTATGAATCAAAGAAAGTAGATAGAAAACTATTAAATCATTAAATAGGAGGAATATCAAAGGAAGAAAATTGAAAATCAAAGCACAGAGAATTACGATAGTTTCGTCACATTCACATAAAAAAGATCACAGCTATAAAACAAGTCATGAATAGCCAGATTAAAACCAAAGATAAGAATGAGAAGATCGAGCTAAAGAAGACACAGAAAATGGAAGTGAAAGGCTAAAGATTAATAATAATAACGGATAGGAAAACATAGGAGGAAACACTGAGAAAAAACGGGATAAGAAAAGAAGCGTTATGAAAAATGGAGATTAATATGCTTCTTTGAAGCGGGGATTACTCTCAGAGAGTGTATAATCTTATTAATATTAATAATAACAACCAAAATGTCCTCTTTCTAGCATCAATGAAGGAAGTAATATCTTGTACAACTATTATAGACACAGAAAGAAATTTTGAACTTTGAGAAAAGTAAAATAACTACACAAAACAATTAGCAAGCCTTTCAATAAGACTTAACAGATTTATATTAAACAATATTGGAACCTTAAAAGTTGCAGGGTTTAAATTTAGCGGAATAAAATGGTTTCTTTCCTAGTTGAGTACTAACAATTAATGGGATAGTGCAGCAGGTATTAACGTGGAAAAAAATTGAATAGATGATTTAAAATAGATGAAATCTTAAGGCCAAATATTTTTGTTTCGTTTAGAGCTCTTCCCATAAGATACTTCTGTTAGCCAATTTGCTCTCAGCTTATATTGAGGGTCTTTCCTTCAGATTATAGTCATACTCAACTCCCATCATTGTTAATATATCTTTGAGAGTTACTTTTAAACTGAATTTCATTAGTAGGCTATTACAGCAAGTTCTTTTTGTCTTCAGATTATCCATTCACGTACACCTTACGCATCATCACATTAAAGTGGCCTAAAGGTCTTCTATACACGTTTCAGTATAATTTATCTTCCTGGACTTTTCATGTTTATATACTTAGAGCACAAACAAAATATATAGTAGTATTTCTTTTATCGAACTGAAAATTAGTAAACCATGCAAACACATTCTTTTGTACTTGTATTTTATTTACAATATAACCGTTACTCAAATTTTTCTTCTCTATTACAGCAAGAATGGTCTCCATTGAGGAATTACGCCATTTTTTCAACACTTCTTTAAGGCATCTACATGAGATGCACACACCTTTATTTCAAATTTACCCCGTTTGGCATAATCTACGGGGTTCATGTCTGGCTATTTCTTGGTTAAAATAATTGTCCTTTAACCACTGTTAGATGGTTTTTACTTTGTGTGACAACAGATTTTTCTGGGAGGTCTAGTCCTGATTTAAGAAAGGGTTTTGGAAAGAGGCTCGATTGTGATTTCTAAGATATTATAGATGTAGGTTCTGATTCGAATTTTGGATTCTTAACAAACGTTAACAAAGTTTACACTGTACTAGACTATAACATACTCGGGTGTCTGTATTTTGCTTCACTTTCTAAGTGTTTCTTTATGCGATTATGCATACATTCTGTCATTTTGATAGTTAAATTTCTCTTCTATAAGAAACATTTTTTCGTTAGAATACAAGATTTTCTTCAGACCCTCTCCTGTGTGCCTTCATTGTACCACACCGTTTGATTCCTCTTTTGCTCCCATTGCTTTAAAGCCTTTAGTCCAAGGTCCTCCTTGGGTAAAAGGCACCCAAGGAACAGTACCTTGAGACGTTTTCATCTGAATGGCCAACTTCTGACTACAACGCGGATTTCGACGAATTTTCTCTCACAATTCTTTGAGTGTTTGTGGTGTCCACTTACTTCTTGGTCTGCTCCAGTTCCAGTGTCCTTGTATTTTTGATTACCTCATAGGTAGTTCTTCTCCCAACGCCCGTATCGTTAGTTAGTTACTGAAAGATTTTAAAGTATTGTTCCCACTTACACAGAACTGCAGAATTATATGTTGGTTTTGCGTTTTGAAAGATATTTTCATGGAAAATAAAGTGGAATAATTTTTCACTTATCAATCACAGATATGTCAATATCTGAAAATTTTTGCAAATAACTATGTTTTGTACTTTCTTATGGCAATGGCAGTTGTTTAAACTTTATGTGAGAATTTATTACCGCAGAATAGACAGAACACTTATATTATTAGAATAAATAGTAACAACTAATAAAAATAATTCAACAGGTCAAATCCAGTTTCAATTTCAACTTTAAAATGAGTATTTATTTACTGAAGTAACTGTAAAGCAACCCAACTGAGGCTCCCTTTAAACTTACGACATTCTCTAGGGCTATTAAACAAAGTCGACCAAATCAAATGGTACTGTGCATTGGCATTTGTTAGGGTTGGCTGTGTTCACCTACTTTTCAACTGCAGCTGAGCACTGCTGCCCTTTCCCATCTACAGTCCATTCTACATCATTTATTTCGTTTATAAAAGTACTTTTTATATTAAGGAAGATTGCAAACAAAAACGGAGGAAGTGCAGAAAATTAAAAGAAATTATTTCATATATAGTTCCTTACCTTGTGACCTTGCTGCTTCAATTTGGCTAGCATGGCATGCAGAACCAGCATCTTGCCGCTTTGCGCCACCAGTTGGTCATCAATAAGCAATTCCTTTGTCTTACTCTTTGGGTCCAAAGGAAAGTGTACCAAGTATGGATGATCAACAGTCTTTTTGAACATCATAGCAGTGTTCTGCATTGTGATGCGACATAGGTACTTCACTCCGGTTCCATCCTCTAGCATTTCTTCTTTGTAATTATTAGTGCTCTCTGAAAGATATTTAAGTTCCAATCGTTTTCTCTTGTGCCTGGGCATTTCGTCTTCCTCCTTATGTCTACGCAACATGGCTATGTTTCTCTCAATTATATATGTGTACAAGTCCCGTTGCAACTTGGTCATGGGGCAATATACAAGCATCTCCTTCTTGGGCACAAGATTCTGCAGAACTTCGCATTTTAACCGTCGCAGCATGAATGGAGCCAGGACTTTGTGGATTGTGGCGATCATGTTTTTCGATTCTTCTTCTTTCACAATTTTGTCATCCTATAACATAACACATAGTTAAGAATAAAGGTTATCAAAGAGACAAATCTAACAATTAAAAATCCTGTATGCAACTCTTGACGAGACGAAAAAACTTCAGATCTGGGTGGCATCATCACATCATTGCTACAAGTCACATGTAAAAAAAAACCTGTTTAATGCCCCTCCTTTTTTTTATAGACACCATAAGCTATTATAATTTGTTGCCAACAAAATAGAAAACCTAATGAAAAGCCCTAGTTGATGTCATTCGTAGATAAAATATGCTAATGTGATGATATGTAACAAAAATCAGTTTGGCATGGAAATCTACATGGTGAAAGCTTTAGAATTTTTTCTTAGAACCATCTAGGAGTGATGATATGGGATCTGGGGAGAGAAAATTTTGAAGTAAATTAAATTACTGACAACATTAGTGACCATCCTAAACAAATATTTCTTACAATAAAACGCTTTAATCAACATATAATGTGCAATTATTCACTAGTTACTATTTTATACAGTAAAACTAATACTACTGTTTAAAATGATGTCTTTAATGTTACTAAATATGCACCAGTTTAACAAATTCTAGGTATTAAATTTAAAATGTACGCACACACAAGAAAAGCCTTAATTTAAATTTGTCAGATTAAGTGTAATCATTATTAGTTGCTATTAAATTTTCCCAAGGTAATTTTGATGTAAAGTTGCTCCAATACATTTTAGACAACGAATAAGCAGTAATTGAGTAAACAATACATGTGTGGGATTCAAATACATACCCTCATATCTTCCAATAAAAATAATGAAGCAAAGGTGTCCATATCTGTGAAAATATGAGGAACCAGAAAGTTGAGCAACGCCCACAGCTCAGTGAGATTATTCTGCAACGGTGTACCAGTCAGTAGCAGCCTATTGATAGACTTCAAGTTCCTTAGCTCTCTAGAATCCCAGTGTATTTAAACAAACTTGCTTAAAGCCACCAACAACAAAAAAACATACATGCCTAATCTAGACCGGTGGTTCTTGAGGCGATGGCCTTCATCGACAATGATGTACTGCCAGCGGTATTTACTGAGAAAGGTTGCCTCCACCAGCGGTGCTTGATAGGTAGTTATAATTACTGGCTTTACAATAGACCCATCCAAAGTGTAACGCCTACGGGAAATTTGATGGGCAATTTCCCTCCTGTGTATAGCACTACCATGGAATACGACAACAGGAATTTTTGGAGCAAATCTGTGAAATTCTGACTCCCAGTTGGGGACAGTCGACAGAGGCACGACAATCAAATACGGGCCCTCTACCTTTCTCTCATACAGATGGCAGATGAGGGCTATCACTTGGACAGTTTTGCCTAGTCCCATCTCGTCAGCCAAAATTCCGTTTACTCCATTTTCAAACAATATCTACAAATTTTTGTTTAATTGAGTTAATGGTAAAACATGCATAACACTTACTGTCATCCATGTCAAACCTTCAATTTGATACGGCTTAAGGACTCCTCCCTCAAAGAACTTTAATTGGTCCATAATATCAATAGCACCTGTTGAACCAAGGAATCAAAGTCAATTTTCAAGCACATGGTAAAATATTTCCAATATTACCTATGTCTGATGATAATTGTTGATTATTTGCATCTTCTTTGAACATGCTGTCACACAATACGTCTTCTAATTTGGGTTCCAGTGTGTTCAGAGCTTTTACTTCTTGCTTTATTTTTGTGGTTGGTCTGCCTCGGCTATAAAATTGATAGAATTAATCAAATGACACATTTTTGTGATAATTTATCGTTATAAGCATTAATACAATTAAAAAATTCTTATTTGAATTTACATTATTGTCCTTCGATTAATTTTTTTACAAGCAAATGAGGAACCTCGACAAGGACTAAATTTACAAGTCAGACTTTCCTTGAGCTCTTTTACCATTATTTATGTTAAGTGTGTAGGTATGGATTTAGTTAAAAAATGTGAAATTCATTTTTTAATCTGGATCTTCTGCAGTAAGCATTTTTCTAATGAGTCCATTTTCAAGAATTCTTACAAGTCCTAACCATCTTAATCTTTGTATTTTGCAGTTTGTCGAATGTTTAATTTCTTATGTAGTCCATCTCTCGCCCTCTACTTTTATTTCAACGAAAATTTTTCATAATACTTTCCTATCCAGTATGCCCAGTTTCATTTCTTGCTTGTTAGAATCCAGCTTTTGCACCCACAACATTACAGTTATTTTCTATATATTCTTAGCTTTGCTTTGCTACTGCTCTGTTGCCTTTTGTTAGTCTTTTATTTTTGATTCTGCAACTTCTTCTCTCCAGTCTCTTATTCCTATTTCAGGTCTTGTATCATTTCTTCCTTCTGTATCCTTCTTATTTGGGTGTTCAGAAATTGGAAGCTGGAAGAGCGGAGGAAGAAACAAAAATGAAACTGACAAGAAATGATAAAGCAGCAGGAGCTTTAACACCTATAGTCACGACAAAATGTGTATCATAAGGCAATTAGGCAGATAGTATCACATGGTTGCTAAATGAGGAAGCTAGGACCAGTAAAAGAAGTAAAACTGCTGATTTGGCAGCAAAGAATTTTAAGAAAGATATAAGGAAAACGAGGAGTGGTGAAGAAGGATAAATAAAAAACTAGAACTATACAATAAATCAACAATAATATAGTACATTGAGCAATGAGTTAGATATTTAGGGCACACGCAACGCACGAGAAACAACAGAATGACCGAAATAGTGCTGAAGATAAACCCAATAGGAGTAAAACCCAAAAGAAGGACGCAGTCACTAGTTTTTTAGGCTCTCTTGTTTTTTCAATTTTTTGTATAGTTTCTTTTTTAATATAATGTGAAATCCTAGTACTTGCTTCATTACAAAAATTGGTCTATTGTTGATTTATCCTGTTCCCTGCAAAGATTATGCTTCACTAACATCTGTTTTGGTTAAATTTTTTAAATTCAGAATGTATTAATTCTTGCCTTACTTTTTTAGTTTTTAATACACTTTGTTTAACTCACTTTAATAAACTTCCTGCTATTTACTTAGTGCTTTTAACTGCTCCAAACTGCCCAGTGATTGGGTTAAATTTCAAAGTTCCGACCTGCGCATATGCTTTTTGAGAGACCAAAATAAGCCTATATATTAAACATTTGTTTATGTGTGCTTGCTTGTTCATGCTACTATACAAATACTTTAAGAAGAATTTTGGCTTCTTGGGTAGTGTTCTATTCAAAAATGCTGATGCATCGTGTTGTTTGTTCTCATGCTGTTAGGCCGTAGTTACAATTTGGGAACTTTTTGTGTACAAAACATCAAAAGTCTCCAAATTTTGATCACCTAACTACCAGGGAACGAACAACACGATCATCAAAATACCGGCCATGAAAGACTTTGCATTTAACCGGGCTTTAAATTATTTTATATATATATATATATATATATATATATATATGTGTGTGTGTGTGTGTGTGTGTGTGTGTGTGTGTGTGTGTGTGTGTGTGTGTGTGTGTGTGTGTGTGTGTGTGTGTGTATGTATGTACAAATGTATAAATGGCGATGATTATATTAACAATTCTTCCTGCATCATTCGGAAATATTCTAAAAATATTTTAGCAGGTATGAACAATTTTTTGTCCACACATGGTGCTATGGAATAAAACTTGGGTTATCAAAATGACAGATGCTTATCAAAGTGCATTTAGTTGTACATTAAATGCTTCTAAAATTCTTACCGCGTCTTGACCTGAATGTGCTGCTCTAGTTTGTCTTTAAAGAAATGGGAATACTTCATGCTTTTAGCCAGCAAGTAAGTCATCCCCTTCTGCGCCCGCTTCCTTTTCTCCTCCAATTCAATTTGTTCGAGCTCCTTCTTCTTCTCGTGGAGCTCCCGGCGCCGAATCTTCTTCTGCTCCTTCACGATGATGCTGAAGTCCCCCAGGTCGTTCTCGATAGCCTTGAGAGCCAACGGCTCCATGTTCTTATTCTCGTCCGTTGCCATTTGCCGGTTTGTAAGGATCCCTAGTACTTGTAGATATTTAGACTGCTGGCAGGCCTAGAAGCTTACAATTTATGCTGATCGTCAGTTGTGTTATTCATTGCAACGGCTGGCTTTTCAAATTGATGCTATAATAAGATGTGAGAAGGCTAACCTAACCTCAATTTTATGCTAACAAACTCGTGAAACTTATAGTCTAATAGGTAATAGTGAAGAAGATGCTTTGAGCGCAATCTAATAAATGTAGCAGAATGACTTACATTTGCGAAAAACACCTGGAATTATATGGTAACTGAGACGTACTACTTTCCCGCGCTCTAGGTAAAGCCGGCTGTGCTTCAGATTGTTTGTAGTGGTAGGGAGTTTCTGTTATATATAGGATGTGTAGAAGAAAATCTAATAAACCGTTTCTTATGTTTTTTTTAAGGGCTGATGTGCTCCTATACGGCTGTCGATTTCGTTATTTTATTATATATTTATAAAAAATACTCTAAGAGCTGAATATACCTATACTATTTTTATGTTGATTAGTCAACAAATAAAAAAGTTATAAATAATTTATTTTTTGAATTTGGCGCCATTATTTCTTATCGTCGCCATGGCAACCGTTTAAAATTAGAATATATTCGAGTGTGGCGCCATTATTAAGTGGCGAAGCGAAGCGGAGTCACTTACTAACTTCATGTTGTCTGTCTGTCCGTCCGAGCAAAAATTCGAGAACGGCTGGGACTTTCCAAATTCTGTTTTCACCAATCGACAGGTGACCAAAAAGGCTTGTTTGCTGATAATTTTGAAACTGATTGGTCAAAGGTCAGCGTTTGCTTCGCCACTTCGCTATGCGTTGCAAGCTTTGCAGGTTTATTTCATATTGTCATTAAAGTAACCGTTACAATTTGAATTTTGTTTTCTTTAGTAATTTTTTTTACAAATACGAGGTCTGGCAGCCCCCCCCCCCCCATCGGAGAGCAGCACTCATAAATTTTTTTATATATATAATTATTTATCAATAGAATTAATTAAGAATACCATTTCGCCATGTATAACTTTCTTAAGAAATAGGTACATAGCGTGTGTTTGAGTTTTTCAGACTTATACATTTTAGTTCGAGGCTTTGTAGTTATTCTTTGTATAAATTACTATATTTTAAAAATCTTTTTTATAATTCAAGATTGGAGTGATGGCATTTAAAAAGGGTAGAGGTGCAGAACTGTCAGCTGAAGTTGGAAGATATTTTAATTACCCCCGTGGTAGCATTAGACGAGCTGAATCCAACAAATACAATTTAATATCGGGCAAATAATTTTTTATTACACAAAGTTGCTAGAAAATTACAATTTTGGACAATCTTACATTTTATATATCTATATAATCTAAACCTTATTCTACCATGAAGGTGTTAAGGTAATCTTACATTTTTCGTATAAAAACCTAGCCTAACTTAACCTAAATTGCTGTTCGTTTAGTCAGTTAAACTGTTGCCCGGAGAGCACCGCGCAGAGGCGATCAGCATCACTCTCCCCTCCCTTCAGTAAATCTTCATTAGAGAGGAGCCCTGAAAAGAGCTGTTTGAGTAGGGACACATCTAAGTACGATGGTCACCAACTTTGCGCGGACAGCTTCCAATAAATTTTCGAACTTGTCGATATTGTTTTTCGCGCAATACCGGCGCCACAGGTATTCGCTCAGATGGTCGGCAAAGCTATCGTCATTGTAACGGGGGTGGTTACGGAAGAAATTTTTGGCTGGATGCCACGTTGCCTCAATGCGCTGGGTGCGTGTACCATCCAGCGCTAAAATAAAATAATTAGAAACTTATTAAAATCTACTGTTGTTTTGACTTGCCAACAAAGCGATGTATTGGGTCACTGTGGTTGACCACGTGATGCTTGTATCTATGTTCAGGCAGGCTTATGTAGCCCCGCCAACCATCGATATGGATAATATTGCCAAGCGCCACGTGTTTTAAAATTTCCAGGATCAGTGTTTCGGCATCCCGGCGCTCAACAACCACCATGCGGACGTCATTTCTGTCATTGGCAATCATCCCCAGTACCCAGTGTCCAGGGATGATACGACCGCGCTCGTACTTTCGGTGCCCAAACACGGATTCGTCAATCTGAACGACGATACCTGGGCCACCGATCTGACCGCCCCACTCCTGGTTCCGGGAGAAGTGGTCAAAGACCATCTCCCTACAATAACGATACCTAAAACATAAATTAGAATGTGCTACTGAATGTTCATAACCAAACATACCAATTGGTCAATGTATGTTGACTAAATGATGCCGGACGAGTGTTGGGATGTGCCACATCCCAGGCCTCACGCCGAGTGACGTCGTACTGCCAATTCTCCACAAACCCGTACACAAAGCAACGTGGTCGGGAGGCAGCTTGACGCACTCGAACAATGTCCCGGTGCGGCCACTGTGTTCTTTCCGCATCGGTTACACCGGAAACGGCCAAAGGTGTCTTCCTCGATCAAGATGCACGCTCCGTGGCCTTTACGTCGGCAATACGCTGTGCCGGAACGAGCCCTTGATCGTAGGCCCACTGACGCCCTTCGGCGGAGTCCTCGGCAGCCGCATCACGTTCCAAATGGGCCTTGCAGTCATTGTCTGCTTCAACATAACCAATAAATACAATAACTATAATTAAATAAATTAATACTTACCAAAACCCAAAGAATAACTTTAAAATAAATTAAAACTATAAAAAGGATGCCGCAGCTAAAAGAATGTTCACTACGTGCACAGTCAACTAAATTCAAATTGTAACGGTCACTTTGGCGACGATGTGAAATAATAGCGCCACATACGGATAAATTCAAATTTTAAAAGGTCGCCTGGTGACGATGTGAAATAATGGCGCCAAATTAAAAAAAAACAAACAATTATTTATAGCTTTTTTATTTGTTGACTAACCAACAAAAATATTATCATTATACTCAAATCGTAGAGTATGTTTCGTAAAAAAATAAATAAATAACCGGCTGCCATTTACTTATTATCAACACGATTTGGTAATTTTTTTTTATATATGTGAAAAGTACTTAATAAGCTGGATACAATGATACATTATTATTTTGGGCAAACTATATAAAAAGTTATAAATAATTTTTTGAATTTCCATTATTTCACATCGTCACCAAGGCAACCGTTTAAAATTTAAATGTGGCGCAACTATTTCGCGTCGTCACCTAACGACAGTTAAAATTTGAATTTATTCGCATGTAGCACCATTGTTTCATATGGGTCCTATGGCGAGTGCCCTTTTTCTCGTCGACTGTGAACATTTGCTTTGGTTTTTCTACATCTATTAATTTTAATTGCCGAATTAATAATTTGCCACAGGTTATCAGTATCTGGTATTTGTTCACAAAATTTCGTTGTTTATCTATTCGCTTGTTGCTGCAAAAGTATGTTATTTTATGACAATAACTTGAGATTGCTGTGATAGCATTTACAAATGGTAGAGAATGAAAAAAATTTACATTAAATGCATGATTTTTTATTTCAAAAATTTCCTAAAAAATTACATTTTAAGACAAAAAAAAATTAGAATTTCAGATAAAAAATTACATTTTCAGACAAAACATTACTGTGCTTAACCTAAATTGCTGATCGTTTAGCCAGTTCTCCGAAAAGCCATACATAATAAATGCGATTTGATCGGGGGGGGCAGCTTAACGACCTAGAACCACGTGCCGGCTGTAGCAGCCCACTGGTGAGTGCGACTCTTCTCTTTCCGGCATCGCAAGCACCGTAAACGACCAAACGTGTCTTGCTCGTAGAAGACACACGGGTCTGTGGTTTTTTCTTTTGCAAATCCTCTGCATCGGCACGAGCCTCTCGTCGTAGGCCCATTGACGCCCTTCAGCGGAGTTTCTCGGCAGCCGCCTGACGTTCCAGACCGGCCTTGCAGTCATTATCTGCTTAAACAATATCAATAAATACAATGAACATAATTAAATAAATTAATACTTACCAAAAAAACCCAAAGAATATACGTAAAACAAGATTGACGCTCTTCAAAGCAATGTTCACTGCGTGGGCGATGTGAATGAATGGCACTACATGCGAATAAATTCAAATTTTAACGGTCTCTTAGCCTAAGAGTCTTAGGTGACGACGCGAAATAGTTGCGCAATATTCAAATTTTAAACGGTTGCCTTGGCGACGATGTGAAATAATGGCGCGAAATTCAAAAAAATAATTATTTATAACTTTTTTATTTATCGTCTGCCCAAAATAATAATGGTATCATTGTATCCAGCTTATCAAGTACTTTTCATATATATAAAAAAAATTACCAAATCCTCATCCTGAAAAGGTGCCTTTAACCAAATAACCAAATCGACAGCCGGAATATGACATTTTTACCACATTGAAAATTAAAGACTAATGGGGTCTAAAGCCTACTTGAGACATCTTGATTTCTACTCAAATTTCTTGGTACCCGCATTACTTTCTTAATCGTACCTTTTGTACCTTTAAGTATATTAAGATTGATGTAAAAATTTGGTGTTTTTAAGAAATTATTTTTGTCTTCCTATTCTTTACAGTTTATATTTGATGACAATCATTTATGTTTCTCGCTCTCTTCTAAATTAACATAGCCTGTTCTTATTGTGTTTTAATTTACTGTTTGGATAATGAAGTCTTTAGTGAGGCTTTTTTTAACATTATGATCACTTTTGTGACAGATTCTGTATTCGTTTATTTCTCCTCTTAGTGACTTTTTGAATAGATCTTCACTCCTGCTTTTCAAAATTTTATGTTCATTATAATCTTTTTCTTTTAAAGCATTAATTTTCTCCTTTGATGGAATTATGTCTAGTTTTTTTTTCTTTTCTTATTAACTTTTTTTCCATCTGTCCTGCTAATTTTTGCATTTTTTGTTATTATAGTATACATTTATTTTATTTGTTGTCATTGCAATTTGCCTGAAAGAATAAAGCTGTTTTTCTAATTCTTGCTTGAACTGAATTTTTATTTTTTTGTATCTCCTACTAGTAAAAAGGCACATCTCAAAGACCCAAGCTAAATATTTGGTCTAACATTTCGTTAGAAATTGAAGAAAAAATTATATTCGTTTTATCAGCCATATCTAAGCATAATGACATTCGTTCGGTTTCACATCAATCAAAGCTGTGCTGCATGTGTCTCCTAACGGCAAGAAGTGGTGACGTAGTGTATGAAACACCGATGTTTCCTTAAGGTCCTTCTCATTTCCCGCTATTAACGCTACATCGTCTGCATCTGCAAATGCATATTCGGATATAACAATCTTCTCCATCTTTCTATATCCCAGAGCCAAGGGTTTTGTTCTTGTCTTCGCAATTCGTATTAAATGATCCATGAAGCTAATGAAAAATAGTGGGCTAAGACATCCACCTTGTCTAACTCCTTCATTTATGTGAAAATTTTCGACTCTGCATTCTTGCTTATTATCTTATGTCTTGTCTCTTTGTACATGCATTTCGCGATTCTTATTAATTTCTCATTTATGTTTTTCTCTCTTAAGCACTCCCATATTTTAGCTCTCGGCACTCGGTCAAATGCCTTCTCTATATCCATAAATGCTAGGTAAATTGTTTTTGATCTTGCCAAAGTTTTGTTTATGATCTCTTTCATTGTGGGTACATGGTCCTGTAAACTTTTCCGCTTCTTAAAACCACTTTGTACTTGTAATAACTTGTATTCTACTTCTTTCCTTAGTCTCATTTCTATAATTTTTTCAAGTATCTTTATTGGGGTACTAGGTAGGGTTATACCTTTGTAATTTTGGCATTTCATTGCATCTCCCTTTTTGTATATTGGCAAAATTAATCCGATTTCCCATTCTCTAGGTATTTTCTCTTCTTGCCAGACTTTATTAATTATTTTGAGTAGTATTTGTAGTCCATTTTCTCCTATGTTCTTAATCATTTCTGTTGTGATTCTGTCATTGCCAAGTGTCTTCCCATTTTTCATTTCTTTTATTGCTGTCGCTAGTTCTTCTTTAATAATTCCATTCTCGTCTTCTCTTTGCTGTGTTCTATTTATTGTTTCATTTACGGTTTCTTCAGATTTTTCTCTTACGTACTCTGCTTCTATTTTAAGCAATTCTTGAAATTATTCTTTCCATCGTTGCATAACTACGGCCTCACTTTTTATATTTCACTTTTTTTATTTTTTATTGTGATTACATCTGTATTTTTGCTTTTTCTTAGGTTTTTTAGAATTTTGAAGAATAGTTTCTAATTACTTTTACTACCTTTTTCTAGTTTTTCTCCGAACACTTTCCATGTCTGCTGTTTTGCTTCTCTAACTAATTTTTTGACTTTAGTTCTTTGTTCTTTGTATTTTTCATATTTTTTTTTCTGTTCTGCTGTTTATATAGATTCTCCACTTTACTTTCTTAATTCTAACTTGTTCTTTTATTTCTTCTGACCATCATGTTGTTTGTTTCTTATCCTTGCTTTCTTTATATGTTCCATATACCTTTTTGGCGGTCTCCACTATTATATTTTTAAATATTTCATAATTCCTCCATGTTTTTGTTATCTATTTTATATTTAATCTTCTCTATTTCTCTTTTAGTGTATTCTTTAAACTCTTTTGCTATTTCTTCATTCTCCAGCTTATAAGTTCTAATTGTTGACATATGTTGCTGTATAAGTTGGAAGAGTATTCGCCCTTTGGATGTAATCAGTTTGGATCTCCAAGCAGTGTACTTGAGAATCATTTTGACTTTATTTGACAGTTGCTTAAACACAAGCGTTTCGAGCAACAATGCAAAATAGATAAAATTGGATTGTATCGTGCGATTATCCTTTTTATGAAACCGATTAGCGAATTCAAGCTCGACAGAACAACCATCGAAGACATACCATATCTTGGAGGCTTGAAAACAACTGCCAGGCCAGAATTATGGGTATAGTTCATGGTATGATTTTGGCTGACAAACGAGTGAAAGCGAGCGGGTTATCAAAATTCAGGTATATTTCAGTTAAACTAGTTTATACTAAATTACTTATATAACGACTTTATGCAAGACAAGTGTCGTGTCTATTCCATATTCCAGAGCAAAAACAAATTCGCATACGAGCATCACATTCACAACGTTTGTGAGTGTTTAAGAAGAATTCAATGGATTTTTGTGGATTTTTATGATCATGGGTGAAAATTGGATTTACCATTTACCGGACAGGTAAATTGGCTCTAAAAAAGGCAAAACCATACCATCGTTACAATTCATTGGTGGAATTATTTACTTTAAACATTACGGTAAAACTGCTATATACAAATGGCTGGTACTTCGTCTTTCGACCGGAGTTATTGCTACTACATTAACTTACTTAAAACTTGTCTGTTATAGTACTCATATTCTTCATTCTCTATTGTAGCTGTAAATTTACTTAACCCGGTATTCACTATAGCGCAGAACTAACGAAAACCACGGAAACCCCAGACTGGACAGGCGACTCGAAACCGCTGAGGTCTTCGAGTCTTTCTAAGAGTTATAATAGTACGCGATTAATCTATCCTAACCTACGCCATTTAGTTTTGATTTCGAACCCCCACGTGTTATCACAAATTTACGTTTATGTATAATCCTTTATATCGGTTCTAGAATTTCACAAATACCGTCAACCACTGGCGCACTCCTAAAAACCCTTCGATACCCCCTCGTATCCGTGGCCATTTTTACTTACTTATAATGGGAATCCTCTCCGCTCTAGACCTCCCTATTGCAAATTAACAGAATGTGCATGGGGTTGTCCACTTTCCTATACAATCATGTCGCCCTTTTTCCGATGCTTGCTATCTCTTCTTCCATCTTCCTCTCGTTCTAGCGCATAATTGGCTCTGTAGGGCGCCATTGAAACCGTCTCTAGCCTCCTAATCCGTACGCTCGTGCTCCGAGGTTTGGTCTTGTGCCTTGGCCCGATGGAATTGGATCTCGATCTTGGCCGACAGAGCGTCTTTACAAAGCTCAAAACCTTGAATTGCAGCTCCATTGGCGTCCTTATGTTGTTTTGAGCAAGTACTACTACACGTGTGGGGAAGTCGACGACCACATACACGACCTACTGACCTGCAATGCAGAGGAAACCAGAGCTAGAGTGAAGAGGGCCGTCATCTAAAGTTGGTGGGCATAGAGAGACTTTTGGGAGTGCGCGAATGGTGGACGGCTTTTGCGGTATTCGCGGAACGGTGCGAGAGATTACACGTGTCAGTGAATTTGCAAGGGACGCGCGGGAGTTGGGCAAAATAGTGCTGGTGCGTAATAGGAACTTTTGAACATTAAAGACTAAACAGATAGAGACTACAGCGTAGGTTAAAGTAGTTTAGTCTGTTTCATGCGTAAATTTATCAAATGTTAGGAGGACTCGCAGCCGTTAGCGGTTTCGAGTCGCCTGCCCTGACTCGGGTTTCCATGTTTTCTGAACTAAGACGAATGCCGGGATAGATGAATTTGCGGTCACGATAGATTTAAGGAAATTTAGCATTATGAAATTTGGGGTATAAGAACAGTGAAGATAATTGCGGTAGTGCTGGTATAGTGCCGTAAGGCTTGATCGGGTTTCCCTTCTCCTCCATCTCTCTTGGAGGCAGCCCCAGCTCTACTACTTGGACCTGGTTGTTAACAGCTTTTGGTTTGCCTCTTTCTGTAAAAAAAACGCAAAGATGGTAACTGACTTCTTACTGTTACTCTTTTGGTGTTATAAGCCGCCTTAATTGTAAGTATTCTTTGTACCTTAGGTAAGTGCATAGCCTCTCTAATCTTGCACTCTTCCGCTTGCATCTTGGTTAAACATTACAGATGCTCCGTCTTACGGCACTACTCGTGATAAGGGCTTTCTCTCCTTTAATTCTAGTGTTCTCGTTTGCGTTGCAGCTCAGGAGGATGTGTGTCTGTCTTGGCACTCCGTCAGCTTCTGGATTCTGACTAAGTAGGACTGAAAATTACTGTCCAGCGGCAAGTTGGAAGGTCTGTGAGATAAGGTACTTAGCTGTTTGTCGCAATGTGTTAACTGTTGCTAATTTTGCTTTTATCTTGCTCTCGTCATAGCTCGTAACCGTCCCGGAAATTGATGGTCTTCCTCTTGCTCCTACCACAGTCTCTTTGGTTAGCTATCCATATGTTAATTCCTCGGATCTTAATCTTGACCGACAGAGTTCTTCACTGGAGTCCCGGCGTACGTCTTGGTCTAATGGAATCGGGCCTCAATCTTAGCTGAGAGTCTCTATTAGGCCCCAAACTTTGACTTTCAATTCTGTCAGCGCTCTCATGTTATTAAAAGTAAGTAGCGCTATCTTGCGGTCCGTTATTACAGCGCATCTTGGAATGTACCTGGAGATGTACGTAAAACCGGAAGTTGGCATGTCTAGTGATAATCTAAAAAGTGTGTAATTTAGATTACTTCGCTGCTTATCACGTTGTGTTCACTGTGGGTATTTCTACTCCCATCTTGATCTAATAGTAGCTCAGAACCGTTCTTTAAGGGCCTCGTTGGAACCGCTTTTAAAATCGGTGAACTTGTTTTTTCCCGCAACTTCTTTGACCAGCTGCTTGTACGCTTCTTCCCCGGAGTCCCGACGTGCGCCTTGGTCTAATGGAATCGGATCTCAAACTTGACCGTGAGACTTTGCTAGACCCCAAAGTTTGACCGTCAACTCTGCTGGTACTCTCATGCTGCTTGGTTCAGTTGATCGATTTTATGAGGTTTTGTTCTGCTCTTTAGCATAGACAGTTCAAGGAGTTTCTGTCTGAATGTGATTCGGCGTATTCTGAATTACTGCAACCCAGCAATGTTCGTTGACCAAGTAAAGGCCACATGATTGAACGTTTCTGGCAAATAAAAGAACAAGTAACCCCCTTCTTGAAAAACTTATATACTTAAGAAGCAAGGAAATACTTGCAGTTTCTAGCAAATAAGTGCAATATGCTAACTGTCGCTTTCCTGAAAGGCATTCTGAAATATTTAAATGCGCCTAACACCGAGTTACAAGGAAACGGTAAGTTAATATGCGATCTAATACAAAGTGTGCCTGCTTTACGTCTCAAGTTGGATATCTTTGAAAGAGATATTAGAAAACAAGATTTTATTCATTTTCCAACAATTCTTTACTATAAAAAGAAGAATTTCAAAATAGACACTGTAGAATTTTTAAGTTTTAATCAGATCTTGCGAAGGCATTTACAGCAAGATTTCAAGACTGCAAAGATAGAGAAGCTGTCACAATTTTTAAAATTATCTTGTGAAGTTTCTCCGGTGTCAGAATGAACTGAAGTGAGTAGGCAGTTGTTTAGTCTATCAAAGCCTTAATTTTAAATGGAGGTAATTGACGTCCAAGAAGATTTTTCCTTGCAAATGTACTAAACTGAAGAAACTGGTTATTAATCTGTCTAGTTAGTTAAGTAAGAGTGTGTTGGTAAAAGGTATCGCCCTAATTCTTTCGTGTGTCGATAGAGAAAACTTTTCTCCTCTACGCTTTGTCACAAAAGATTCAGTTGGCACTGAATTCTTGCTAGAGAAACGGGTAAAACACCATGAAAGCCGCGTATGCGCCGCGCTATGAGGCTGTGTTTTTCTATACTCATTTGAAAGGTCCGAAAATGTCTCATGCAACGGCTGCTAAATATATGAACAAGTCAAGAACATTCGTTAACAAGTGGGTGCAGCGATATAAGGAGACAAAGACGGTCGACTTGCCGGAACGTGGCTCGATAGGCAAAGTGTCCCCTAAACTTGAAAAACAAATTGTGAACTTGTTTTCACGGAACGTGGGCTTAACTTTAGGTCAATGAGCAGCAAAATTGAAACAGAAAGGAGTAGATATATCGTACGTAGCTATCTAAAGCCGTTTCCGTGCGCTTGATATCAAATGCCGTAGTTTAATGGAAAAACCTTTCTTAGGTGAAAGTCATGTGACGAAGCGACTTGCTTGGGCAAAGGACAATATTGACCCCATGCAATTCCGATTGAGAATGTGTGGGCATACATGAAGCAAAAGCTTCGTAGAACAAAAAACCTTTACTTTGAACCAATCAACACGAGAAATTTGTCGCATTTGGAGGTTCTTACCGTGTGAATAGGCCATCAATTTGGTCGAAAGCATGCCTCCAAGATGTCAGGCAATTATCGACGCCGGCACATTATGTATTTGAAAATGTTTAAATAATTTTTTCTCTGCATTAACCCGAACACGCTTTGTTAACTGACTGTATGTTTGGCTCCACATATATATGTGAATAGAGAATAGAGAGCCGAACTATAACAAACTGGCTCAAGACCGCAAAAGTTACTTCTCGCATTAATTTGTAAGAACAAATACTATCATGTTGTTTTTAAGAGTAAAAATAAAAATTAAAACTAATAATATGAATTTTTCTTTATTTTCTTTGGACAACGACAAAATTTCTCAAAAGTATCCGGATCAACTAGAAATTATTTGCCAACTCCTGCTCTAGAATGACAATTGATTTTAGTTGTGATAATCATTCATATTCTTTGTATTTTTAATTTCACAAATACTGGAGATACATCGCTACTTGTATTCAACAATTTTTTAACTTAATTCTTCTATGTTGGTATATAGTGAATTGTAGCAGCAACGTGTGGCATACTTGTTAGAAAGGTATTTTAGTGCATATGTATTTGAAGAGTTTACTGAATAAATATTTAATAGAGTAAGATGTAACTTAAAACTTTTTTTATATATATTTACCTCAAAAGTTTTGATAATTATTGATTTAGAATCGTTTTACTTCGATATATTTTTATTGTGTTTTTTTTTGATAAAATGTTTTTTCTTTTTGTATTATACATCGTTTTTACTTATCATTTCATATTTAGCAGGTCGTTCAAAAGACATTTTTTGGGCCTTCGTATATTTGGCTAGTTTAACACGTTCTTCACTAGACTATTATGATTTTTTAGCAGATTTACATGGGCAGTCTGAAAAGTTTTGAGCCTTCATATGAAGATCGCCCTACTCATCAAAACCATTCTATTACTATAATTGTACATACTTTGAAAGATATCTGTAAAAATTTCAGCCATTTTGAAGGCTTAATTGTTGTTTGACAATCGTTTTATCAGTCGAAGTCAGTGCTTTTGTAAAAATGGAAATCGAATACCGTACCGTAATTAAGTACTTGTATTTTAAAGGAAATACGCTTACGTAAATTAAAGCCCGGTTGGACGCTGTTTATGGGGCTCTGCGCCATCATTTGACATCGTGAAAAGATGGACAGCTGAATTTAAACATAATCATACCAGCTTGGCTGATGATCGTTCGGGATGGTCAACAACTGCGACCTCTATCGGTAACATCGAAAAATTTACCAAATGGTCGAATCAAGATTAGACGAATAGCAGGAACTGTGGGCGTATCGAAACAACGCGCTTGTTACATATTGACTAAAGAATTGGGAATGAGACAGCTGTCCGCTCGTTGGCTCGGACTTTTTGCGTTGATTTATCACTGTCATAAAACGTGGGTTCACCATTACACTCTTGAAATGAAGGAACAGTCAAAACAGTAGACTGTAAAAGGTGAACCTGCTCCAAAAAAGGCGAAGACGGGTTCATCGATTGGGAAGGCGATGGTGATGGTTTTTGAGATAGTTGGGGAATTCTATTCATCGACTACTTAGAAAAAGGAAAAATAATATCGGGGTCGTATTTTGAATTGTTATTGGACCAGTTGTAGGAAGAAATTACTGAAAAATGCTCCCATTTATAACAGAATAATGTGCTCTTCTATCAAAACAACGCATCAGCTCACACTTCAGTGGTTGCCATGGCCAAGATTCACGAATTTCAGTTTGAATTGAACGACCACCCAGCATATTCGCCAGATGTGGCTCCCAGTGACTATTTTTTGTTTCCTAAGTTCAAAGTTTGGCTCCGAGGATAGAGATTTTCATCAAGGTCATCGTAATCGTAGACGTATATTTTGTAGAGCAAAACACCAACTACTATTTGGGCAGGTTAAAGATGATGGAGCATCGCTGGAAAAAGTGTATTGACATAAATGGAGACAATGTTGAAAAGTATTATTTAGTTTGACAGAAAAATCTTTTCGATTTCCGGGTCTGCCTGCGATCGAGATGTATGTCTGAGTACAAGGACATGATGGACAGTTGTCTCCACAATGTGTAAATGTGACTTGGATAGGTGTAGTTTCATTAATTCGAACTCGCTATTTAGCTAGCCATATTTGTATTTTGTGAAGGTTTGCAACCCGACGCTCTAGTTGAATAAGAGAGAAGGAAAACAAGAAGAAGTAAAGGTTTTTTTGTGAAATGAATAGATCCACAGCAAATATAAGATAAAAAACTGGTTCAGGCACGTTACCTTTAGGGATGCCAACATTGATTGGATGGAAAGATACTGAAGAATTGTAAAATAATTATATAGAATGATTTTTCTGATTTGTAAAGAAGTTCATTATTATTACGCTATATTGTGTCTAAGAAGGCTGACATAATCAGTTCTTTAATTGTATGAAGGATTAAACAGCTGATTGAAAATCAATTGAGGTTTAACAACTTGCAGTTTGCTGACGAGGTGATATTTGTATGAGAGAGAGAGAGACGTGCGCGCGCGCATACACACACACGTCTTTATATAAACCATTGACGGGAAGTGATGTAACAAAGTACGACATTAGATCATTCATTTGTATCTTTTTTTACAGGTTTAGGTAGGCTTCGGCGGAGACGTACCATAGAGCAGTTTCTCCCTTTTCCTGTTAATTGCGAGCAAACGTTAGAAGGAACTTTAGACATCGCGAACAGACTGAACGATGTACGGTACCGAAAAGAAGGCGAAAAGCGAAATAAATTGGTGAGTATGAAATGGTTGCTTCCTTAGATAACAGTTTAGTGTCTTAATTTTCTGAGTTGGCTAAATTGCTTAGCAAACATTCGAAAACTTCTCTTTGGTAGTTGTCATCGATAGTTATTTATATATCAGGGGCATTTCTTAAATTTTATATTTTACGTTACATGTCAATTAGTTCTTAGAGCACCATGAAATGCATTCTTTGTTTAGTCGAAAAAGCATTTTTAGCTGCTGATGAGGTGTATTTTCAACAAACCAATATGGCGAACGTTAGCGTGACATGGTAACCCACTGTTTTGGTACCAACTGCGCAATTTGGATTTGGAACAAATGTGGTTACGACAGGATGAACCCAATAATTTCCTAATTGCGTAATTTTGCGAAATGTCAATATCAATTGGCCAACGAGATTGAACACTGCGACACTTCTTTTTGTGGGATTATCAGAAATCCCAGGTCTACCTCAGCAATCTACAAACAGTTGACGACCACAACAGCGAAATCTGACGTGCTACCGATAAAATTGATCAGAACATGTGCTAAATTATAATCAAAAACGTTATGAAAAAAAACACGGTATACAGCCGAGGTCCATATTTAATTGGAGATTGTGTATTTTAATTATTATCGAGAGCTATCTAGATCCCGAAGGCAAAACTGCCCCCCTTCTCCTTCAATCTTTTCTTATTTTTTTGTTTACATCCGTCATCGTTGTTTTGGACGTCCTATTTCCATTGTGTGGTACCCATTTATTTATTAACTATGTCCATCTTCCACCTTTCAGTCTTCCTAGATGTCCTGTCGTATGTCTGCAATTCTTACTTTATTTTATAGTTTTAGTTTTAATATGGATCTTTTCATTTTTGGGGTTGTGTTACTTTTATCTGGTTGCACAGGTTTTTATTTAAGGCCAAGTTTGAATACCATAATTACGCATTTGTTGACTACTTCTTTTTTAAGATATATGGGGATTTGCTTTTTAAGGGTGTGTTTGAGGGACTAATAACATTTCCACGCTAAATTTATTCTTCTCTGTATTTCTTTCTTTGTTCTTTTTTCAAAGGATATCACTTTGCCTAAATAGACAACTTCTTTCGCATATTTTATTATTTAATTACCGAAGGTCATTGGGTGAGCTTTTTACTCTTGTTTTTAATCCCACTTTACTACTCTCCCTTTCCAGCTCTGTAGATTTCTGAAAACTAATTCTAAAGGGGTTATAAACAAGTTTAGCGGCAAGGGATGCCTTACTCCTCTTTCCATATTAAAATGTTCCTCTTCTGTTTTTTGTTTTATTTTGGCTTCTCCTAATTTTTCTTTTTGTCTGATATCGAGATCAATGTAGTCTATGCTTTTCTTACTATCTTTTGTTTTTCAATATTTTTCTAATTTATTAAAGCTTTAGTTTTATTTGTTATTTTCCCAACCTCTTTTTCTCTTTTTCTTTACTGTTCTTATTGTTTTTATTATTGCTTCCTTTACCATGTTATATAGATTCTGTATTTGACACTCATTTTTGACAAGTCCTCATTCTTTTTAAGTTACCAGCTATCTTTTTTAAATTCTTTTCCATTTGGTCTTTTTTCTTCTGTTATATGTCTTCTTATTCCTTTTAGTCTTTCAGTGGATTTTTCAAGTATTACTGCGTTTATCATTCTATGATCTATGCTAAACTCAAATTGATTTATAATATTAGTTTTTGTTACTATTTTTCTATTAGTGGTTAGCACAAAATTAATTTCATTGTTTTATATTATATTTGGTGATTTCAACGTCCATTTTTGGCATTTTCTTATGTTGCAGAAAGTGTTTGTCGTATGTACACAGGTTGTCACGAAACTACTGAGAGTATCGCTCGTTCTTGCGAACATCGCGAGTAAAGCAGGTGTGTAAAGTAACTTATCTGGCCATAGTGACAACGATTTGAACATCAACCCCTCGGTAGTCTCGTCTCAACGTTCGTTTTTCGCATCCGCAAAATGGACATAAAAGCGGAGCAACGTTGCACGATCAAATTTTGTTTTCGCCTGGGTAAACGGAAAATATTTTGAAAAGGACCTAGAGATTAGTGGTGATGACGATTTGAAAGCGTACAGTTGACAAAAATGTGTGTTATATTCTTTGTTTTCTTTCAACATCTCTACAGAGAATACCGCTGAACAGAAACGATTGAAGTTTGTACTCTGATTAGCCAAACGATTGTTTTACACATCTGCTTTGGTCGCATGTCGATAGAAAGCATTGTTCGTGAGAACAAGCGATCCTCAGAGTAGTTTTGCAGCAACTATAGTAATTTGTTTTTTATTGTAAAATTTATTGTCCCGTCCTCTGTTATTTCTTTCTACATGCGCATATTTTTTTCTACAACTCATTTTTCTTTTTTATGTTTATCTATTTTACTATTATAATCACTCATTGTTATGCTTTATGTATTTGATCATATTTTTTTTATATCTTCTTGCTTATATTTGTAGTAAAATTACTTTTTATGTATTACTTAATTTTAATGTTACTACTGCTATACTGTCTGAGTATCTTTTTACTTCCTCTATCATCTTTACCATATGCCGTCTAATATAAAAGGCAACTCCATAGTGTTTTTTCTTTTCACCGTCCTTGTATAGTATGTGACTAGATTTCTGTTTCAGTATTGCATCGCCTGATCTCTTCTATTTAGCCGCAACTAATGTTTTATAGTGCATTTTTAAATTTCTTTAATGTGTGTGTGTGTGTGTGTGTAAGAGCTAGAGACTTGAAATTTGGTATGCAAGTTACTTGTAGGTAGGGGACGCAGTGCGAAACTTTTGGTAAAAATCGGCCGAGCCGTTTGGTCGCAAGGTCGCAAAATCGGTCGCGAATCTAAACGATTGAAGATACGAAAAATTCATGAGAATAAAAATGATTTGTTATCACGAGATAAACATGAATTTAAAGTAAAAGTTGGTAAAATAGGAACTCGAAAAAAATTGAAGTCCAGGATTTTTGCCAGAATTGCCCAAATAATAGGATTAGGAAAGTCGTGTGATGTTCACACCAGATTTTTACATTTATTGTGTGTATTATTAATCTGTGGTTTTTTTTTGTTGTTTGTTGTCATGTTTTCTGTTATTTATTTTGAATAAAGGAAGGTTTTGATCGCTCATTCCCCATGACTAGTTTGCTGGAGAGTGTGTTCGATGTTTTATTCCATATTTTTATCATATTCTTGGGTATGGGATAGTTAGTTATCATTGTTAATCGGTTCGGCTGAGGTTTTATTTATTTTATATAGTTTTATGAAGATTTTTGTGTTGCTAAAGGGTTTGGTTTTAGTTAACGTGGTATTAATTTTTTAAGTATTCCTGTTGATTCTAGTTTTAAATCTTTAGATTAACTTCTTGCTCGACTTTTGGTTCTGCTGCTGTAGGAGAATATTTTTGTTCCTGTATTTTTTCTTTTCTTTGGTTCAGCCGCTCCTTCTCAATTGTTATCTATTTTAATTTCTTATTCAATTTAATTTCCTTTTCTTCTGTGTGTTCTTTGTTATTCAAGTTTAGTTTATTTTCCTCTATGATCGCTTTATAACCTTTTTTATAGCTTCTTTTAGTTATGGAATTAAGCTTTTCTAATTTCCTAACTTTTCTTTTCTAAATATTTATTAATCCCTATTATAGGAGCTCTTAATTTAATTAAACTCTGCATTATTTCTGTTTCCTAAAGTTCTCTGGTTAAGCCAACTTTTAAGGGAGTTTTTTCAAGTTTTAATTTTCTTCTTTTATTTTGGTTGTTTTTTTACTTATTTATTTTTACACAAAATCTTATTTAGTGAGTCTAGTTGCTTCATAATCATTTACAATATTCCTTGTTTCTAGTTTTTTTGTTCTATTTTTGGTTTTTAATCTTGATAGCTTTCTTTCTGTTATATCGTTTTCTGTTTCTACTTTTATATTTTAATTTATGTCATGACTTTTCTTTTTTTCAAACCATACAAAAGAGTTAAATCGTTCATATACAGGAACTATTTTTATTCTTAATGTGTTTCGCTTTTGTGCAACATTTAAATTTTGGAGCGTTTTACTGTAATACTCGAAAAATCCAATCATACAATCAGTTCAAAAGTCGTCTTACATAAAAGTCAATTCTGGCTTGCAGTTTGAACCATCCTTTATTTTCTCGATACAATTTTTATATATCAACAATGAAGAAAGATTATTTTACATGCAATGTGATAAAATAACTTTTCAAATGAAGGCCATACTTAATTTGAATGAAGTTCAAGTCTCTTTTAGAAGTTCCATTAAATATTTTTTGGTAGACTTTGATGTTTTGAAGTTTGTTTAGACACGTTGTTTAAACACGTGACATGAATTGTTTATATAGGAAAAATCGTACATAGACAAAATGGGAGAACGAGAAATCATTTTACAAAATTCAAAACGAAGCGTTGTTGAAACGCAATTCAAAAAACGTTCATTGGAGATTTTAGTGTATGAAGATTGCCTCATCTTTCGCGTGACTATGGTTTGCTTATGTAATTTAACTTAGAAATAATTGTTAATTACCTATGTGGTAAGAAGAATTTTGGTAACGATATCATTCCATCCAGAAAGTTGGGACTAATAATGTAAAATTTAGTAATAGTGCATGAAATCATTATTACAAGATTAAGTAATGATTCATAACTCCGTGTCAGCAGTTTCACGTTTCATTGAAATAGAAGTAAGCTTGGTTTTTATCAGAATGATGCATCATTGTTTTCTCGAATAGTTAGCATTTTCAATAAATGTGTCACTAAACTCGTATAATTTTGTATGGATGATATAATGTTTAGTATACTCTATTTGTTTATCCTTATTTGATAGTATGCCACTAAATGGAAGGTCTTAGACTTTTCAATATCGCTTGTCTTATCATCTGCGCCTGGTGTCTTTTATTCCTATAATCATCATCATCATCATCTGCCCAATTCAGTCCTTTGTTGGACGTAGGCCTCTCCAAGCATCTTCCATTGGTTCCTGTTTTTCGCCTTCTGCATCCAATTGTAATCTGCTACTTTTTGATGTCGTCAGTCCACCTGAGGGGGGGCCTGCCTCTATGCCTTTTGCCTATTCTTGGTCTCCACTGCAGCATGCTCTTCGTCCATCTTTTATCTTCTAGTCTGGCAATATGTCCGGCCCACTGCCATTTCCCTTTAAATATATGTTCTATTACATCTTTTACTTTTGTTTTATTTCGAATCCATGTATTTGTCATCCTATCTCTTAGACTGATTCCCAGCATTGCCCGCTCCATTCCTCTCTGCGCTATCCTCAGTTTTTGCATATTTTTTATCGTTAACGTCCATGTCTCTGCTGCGTAGGTTAAAACAGGGAGTATATTCTGGTTGTATAACTTAGTCTTTAGTGTTTGGTCTATGTTACTTTTAAATATTTCTTTCCATCTACCGAATGTGGCCAAACCAAGTTTTATTCGCCTTTCTATTTCTTTTGTTTGATTATCCGATTGTAGTGAGATGTATTGTCCAAGGTATATATAACTTCCTACTTGTTCTAAAGTTTCCCCGTCAATCTGTATATCAACTATCTCATCTACTAGATCGTTTATCATTATTTTAGTTTTCCTCTGTTCATTTTTAATCCTATGTCTTTGGCCTTTTCGTTTAGGTCTGTTATCATTTCTTCTAATTCTTCTACATTGTCCGATATGAGCACGACGTCATCAGCAAATCGTAGATGGTTCAATCTTTTCCCATCTACTCTTGTTCCTTTATTTTCCCAAGCGCATTTTTTAAACACATCTTCTAAACATAGGGTAAATAATTTTGGAGAGATAGTGTCTCCCTGTCTTATTCCTCGTTCTACATTTATCGGATTGGTAGTACTTTGCAATTTGATTGTACAGGTAGCGTTTTTATATATATATTTTATTAATTCCGTGTATCTGTAATCTACGCGGCTGTTCTGTAGAGATTGTATTATGGCCCAGTGTTCAACCGAATCGAATGCCTTTTTAAAATCTATGAAGGCAAGACGTAATGGTAAGTTATATTCTTTTGATTTTTCTATTAAATTTCGTATAACTTGTAGATGGTTTTGGGTACTATAGCCGCTACGAAATCCTGCTTGTTCTGGTGGTTGGTAGTTGTCTAATTTGTTAACCAGTCTATTCGTAATGATCTTTGTAAGCAATTTATACATTTGTGGTAATAGACTGATTGGTCTATAATTTTCCAATCTATGTTTGTCGCCTTTTTTGAATAGTAATATTACAACTGCGTTATCCCATTCTTTAGGTATTTTCCCTTCTTGCAGGCATTGGTTTAATAGTACTTTTATTCTTGTAATATCGGCTGTCCCCTTCTTTTAGCATTTCTGGGAGTATCTCATCTTCGCCTGGTGCCTTATTTCTTTTGTCTGTCTTAAAGCTTTTTCTATTTCGTATATTTCAATATCAGGAATGTCTTCTGAATTTACATTTAGTGTTTTCCTTTCTATATCTTTTATATTTGTATCAGTTTTGTGCTATATAGACATTTGTATCTTTAGTTATATATATATAGACATTTGTAAACTGTTCCGTTTTTGGTTATTTTATTTTGGTCTATAATTAAGGCTCCATTTGCGTCTCTTAGCGATGTCATGATTGTATCCCCAGTCTTCTTTCTTTCTGCCATTGTTTTGTTTTCCTCCATTAATCAGTGCTTCTTCAATTTTTAGTTCATGCCATGCTTTTAAATCTTTTTCATCTCTTCTTATTTTTGCTTATTTATTTTAGAGGCTCTATATTTTCTTCCCGGTTGATTGCCAATTTCCTTCTTTCTTCCATTAGCTTCTTTGTATTATCCTTATTTTGCTGTCTCTTGGTTTTGATGTTTTATTCTAGACGAGGCTTCTTTAAGTTAGTTGTTATTTTCTTATTTCTTTCTTCTAAGTTGTCTTCCGCTACTATATTTACTTCTTTTAATTTTTGTTTAATTCGTTTTCGTATATTTCCTTGTTTGCTACTATATGTTTTCCCCTGTCCAGTTTTAGATTTCTGTATAGCTTTATATCTATTGTTTTGTTATTGATAACAATCTTACTTCTTATTAACCTATGATCACTTCCGGTATTTATTTTTTCACTACCGATACGTCTTGCACTATGTTTTGTGTGAGGATAAGATGAAATCTATTTCGTTCTTGGTTTGTCCATCCGGACTAATCCACGTCCATTTATTTTGTAATTTCTTCTTAAAGAAGGTATTCATTGCATAAATTTGCTGTTGTCCCATATAGTTTATTAACATATCCCCTTTCATTTCGTACTCCTATCCCGTAGTCTCCTATATATTCTTCTTCTTCTTGTTTTGGTCCTAACTTGGCGTTGAAATCCCTATTATTAGTAAGTGTTTTGTATGGTTTTCAGCAATACAGGTATTTATTTCCTCATAAAGTTGTTCTACCTCTTCGTCCTCATGGTCGCTAGTGGGTGCGTACACTTGTATTATTTTAAGTTGCACTTCTCTGATATCTTTAGTATTATGTATATTATTCGAGGACTAATCGCCTTAAAATGTGTTACTATTCCTATTATTTTCTTGTTTATAAGGAACCCTACGCCTCCTTGACTTATGTCTTCGTGTCCTTTATAGAATAGTATGTGTCCCGATTTAAGTTTCAAACATTGTTCTCCTTTCCTTCTTATTTCACTTATTCCAATTATGTCCCATTTTATTTCTTTTAACTGTTCTTCTAACTCTGTTAGTCTAACTTCTCCTAATAGTGATCTTGTATTATATGTGCATACAAATAAGGCTTTTTCTTTTTCGTCTTGTGGCAGCCTATCCGAACCCAGGGATTCTTAGCACCCTCTATCTCCTCCCTGCTCTGCCCGCTGCCTTGGGCAGGAGTTTGGAGACGGCTGGGGACTGAGGGCCTTCTTCTTCTACGTCTTATTGTCATGATGTTGGAGGAATCTAGCCTAATACACCTTGCTGGCCAGGCATCTTGGTGTATGCATTTTATACCTTCTGCCAGGATTATGTTCAGCCGCTCCTTTGGAGTACAGACGCTGTTTTGTAACCGCCTACTATAGGTCAGACGTTACTCCTCGTTTGGTCCGCGGGTGCATTCTGCACCTACTCTACATATCTGTAGAGCCTTCCCCTATCCGCCACCCGGGGACGCGCCATGTTGGAGTCGAGGTCCTCCATCCGGCTTCACACACGCAGTATGTGTCAACCTCTACTCGATTCAGAGACGACCTGTATGTGATTTACACCGGACATGGATTCCTATAATAGATCCTGTAAATTTAAAAGATTTAGTCCATTTATTACGAATCAAAATGTTCTTATTATTAACAATAGTAAATTAACAGTGGAAAAAATCAGAACGTTATTTGTTGCTCTTCAAAAAATTCAAAAACGAATATTCGATGTCTCACGTCGTAATACATTTTATAGCATGGTGTGGTAATCGAATTTCCGCTAGCTAATTTTCTCGTTCTTTTGTTTGCCTAATATTTTGATTTTCTCCTTCCAAGGTAGTCAGTCTAACGATTAGTTTGTCACAGCTTTTTACATTTGTCGTTTTATTTCTACGTAACTGCCACTGGCTGAGTCTGTTATTAATTGCTCAATATATTGTAGGTGTGATCTTCTTCTTGGGTTTTCCGGATAATTTTTCTTCTATTACAATTTTTAGCAGTTCTTTTCTTTTTATCATGTACCTTGTCATTTGCATTCGTAGTGATTCTTTATGTGACTCCAAATTTTTGGTATTTCTTGAATTGTTCTTAGTAGTTTGTTTCTTTTTTTTACGTCCATGAGATCTTCAGTGTTCTTCTGAAGCACCACATTTCAAGAGATTCACATCATCCTCTGTAGTCTTCAATGTATAAATCTTCTAGGTATTACTTCCATCGTTTAACTATTTCTTTTTTATTAGTATGTTTCCATTGTTATCTTGTATTCCATGGGTTTTTACTTTATTACTCTTGAACATATTTTTGACTTATCTGTATGCTTTGTCAAGTTCACCAACACTTATTTCTTATTGTATCTTTTCACAGTTGTTCTTTATACATTGTTCTTGGGCTTTTTTGGATTCACGTTCAATCTTATTTCTTAATTCTTTATATTTACTTCGACCTTGTTCTGTGTCACTGTTTTCAATTTCTAACGTTATTCTAACATTTTATCGTCATTTGTCATCCACTGTTTCTTATGTTGCATTTTCTTTATACCTAAAAACTTTTTTTGTACTTTTTATTATGCTTTGTTCTATTTTATTCCAACTACTTTGAACGTTATCATTTGGGTTGTTTAATTTATTTACTTTTTCTTTTATGTTCTCTTGCAAAGTCTTATGTGTTGTTCCATCTTTTAAGTTTTTCAAGTTCCACGCTGTAGTTTCTTTATTTTTCAATTTTTTTAGATTGAACTTAGATTTCATTGTGACTATATTACGATTACTGTCAATATCTGGTCCTGCGTAGCTTCTTGCATTTTTTATTTGGTTTTTGAATCTCTGATCATAATATAGTCTATTATATGATTTAGTATCTCCTAGCATTTTCCAAGTATATTTTCTTTTTCTGTGGTGTTGGAACTGTGTGTTTTTAATTATAGTTTATGTTGAACACAGAACTCAATTCGGCGTTCTCCACGCACATTATTTTTTTCCAAATGCATATCGTCCCACTATATTTTGTACTTCTTTCTCCCCATTACGGCGTTCCAGTTCCCCATTATGTGTGTTTGATGAGCTTCTCAATATCTTTATATATTACTTCTGTATCGTGTTCATCATGGACTGACGTTGGCATATATACTTGGATTATTGTTATGTTTTGAGTAGGTTTTTAAGCATACCTTTATAAGTCTTTCATGGTATTGTGTGTATTTTATTACTCGTTTTCCTAGGTCTCTATTTAAAATTATACCAACTCCTACCGTTCCATCTGCCTTGCCTTGCGTGTTGATTATCCTGTAACTACCTGACCAAAAATCTTGTTGTTGCGGCCATCTTTCAATAACACCTAGTATTTCTATTTGGTTCCTTTCATTTCGTATTTTAAGTTCTCTAATTTACCACATTTTAGTAGTGTTCTTACATGCCAGCACGCGATTTTTTTTACATGTTTATTTCTCACCTTGCCTTTTTGGATGGTCCCACCAAGGAAATCCGGGGGACTATTTACTTCCGGATATCCAGTTAACTTTCGAATACATAACATATGTACTGCGTTAATAGGGAATATTAATTAATTTTACGAATTGGTTTGGAATTTCCTTCTTCGTATTCATAGAATAATATTTTCTTAATTCTGGTTCTTTCTGTTATGCCGCTGATATTCGGTCGTCAGAGCTTTGTTAGTTCTCTAGCAGGGTGTACCGAGTGATCGCTATCACCACTCTGGCAGGCGAGGTTGACATTTGGTAGTAATGAGATGTTGTACTACCCTTACCCTAAATTCTTTTTAATAAACATATATTTGGTAATACATTTGTAAAAGAAGATCTCGTTTCCTAGTGTTAATTTAGACTTTCGTTCGAAAAGCTATTGCTTCGTGGCTGAAGTCTTATTTGAGTTTCCTTTGAGGATATATGAAATTTCTAGGTTGGTGTAGAGTCAAATATTAGGCCCAAGTATTTAACTCTTTGTTTTAATTGGCAGATTTATGTTATCTATTCTAATGTTTAGGTATTTGTCACTTCTGGTTTTGAAGGTGATCTGTGTGAATTTGGCAGCATTGAGCCATTCTTCGAGACTGCCAAGATGTGACTTCTTGGGAGTTGCACTGAGTGGGTAGTATCTGCAAAGGTAGCAATTAATGTCCTGTTAATTGTTGAAACATCGATAGTGAAAATAAAGTGCAAGAAATTGACCGAGTACACTACCATTTAATGGTTTTAAGGATGTTTTAAGGTTGAATTTAGTTTGCAAGCAGCAAAATATAACTTTTTCTCTTCTAAAGGCTTTTTATTGACTACTACTAATCTCAAGGACGGGCCATATAAATTAAAATTGTGCTTCATGCGCCGTCTAACGGCAAGAATTGGCCATATAGTGCATGAAACATCGATAGGTGTCTAATTACTTTATGATAATTTATGTTTTGACCTAAAACAGATCAACCGTGGCCTAAATAGAAAATGTAAAACATTCATGTGAAGTTTAGAAACAAACCGGTTCGATTGAGGTATTGACCTTTGAAACACATAGTTACATTTTTGCAGTTTTATACAGTAGATTCTATCGCATTGGTGGAATGTTGCTATCGGATGCCGAATTGGTGTTTGAGTACATTTTCATGTTAATTAATTTTAGTTTTTAGCATCCTCTGCAGAATTTTTTAACTACTTGTTATAAAAAAGGTAATAAACTGATAGGACGATGCAAATTTGATGAGTTTAAAGGTTTTTCAGGTCTGTGTATCACTATAAACTGTGCAAATTTACAAGTATGTTAATATTAGTATGCTATTGCGTTTGGTTAAAAGCACTTTTTAAGAGCTTGGAATGTGATATTAAATTCTAGGGCTTTGTTTTTTATATACAAAAATTTTTCTTTTTATTTCTGAAGAATAAATGCTTAATAGGGAAATTCATCGGACAAGGAGTGTTTATGACATTTTGAATCGTGTAGTTAAAATTATTTGGATTCGGATCTAGAGGACTGATGATTTTTGCAAGGTGTTCAGCGAAGATGGTGGTTTTCTCTTCTTTTGGTCTAGTCTAGCTATTGTTGTTCATTTTTAACAGAGGTATGTTGGTTTCTTAAATTTTTTAGTTGCTTTCCAAAATGAGTGATTATACTTGAAGAGACTAATTAGGCATATCTCAAAAGTTAAGCTTCGAAGATTTTGTAATGCTTTTTTAAGATGTCGATTGCGTCCGTTGTAGATGTTTTTATCGTTTAGGTACTTAGTTATTTGCTATATATGATATGTTATTGTTAGGTGGATTTGCGAAAAGGGTAGATATGCTTTCCTATGATATATATTATGCCAAGGTAGTGAAGTTTTCAACACCATTATCAAGATCTTTAGATTATTTTAATTTTTGGTTTAATTTTTTTTTAATTAACTTAAAAGCTCGATTTTAGAAGAAAGTTTTAGTAGATTGGTTTAACAACAGTATGACTAACTGAAAATAAGAATTACTGGAGTGTAGTTCAATGACAAGTCACAGTTCGATTCAAAATAGTTATGTTAAGCCATTGACTATAAAAAATAAAAGAGGTCGGGTAGATTGTTTGGATCTAAGAGCCACTAGTCGGTTCTCCTGTTGATAAGTACGAATAGTTGTTATTTATGGCACACTGGAGCAGTTATCTTCTTTTAAGATTTATATACTTAGAATCTGAACTTGTCTGTTTAGCATTTCAATCTTCTCTAGCAATGAATCGGTTTCCTATTAAATTAAAGAAATCTTTGTATTTTTTAGTGCTAGTCGCGTACCCAGAAGAGTGTAAATTGCAGTTATTGTGACTGGACTTAGCATCGATGTAAATTGTTGATGCTTGGAATTTATTTGTTTCGAATGAGAGTAGTTCATGATGCGATAATATATTGCGAATTATTACCTAGATTTTGTAACTTTGCTCTAATTTAAATAAGAATTTAATCGCATTTAAGTTAACTTTGCTGACACCCTGGCTTTGTACGTGCTCACGTGACAAAATTGATTTATTCTGCAAGTTTAGAAATTATTAAAAAAATAACTGTTTTATACAAGATAATGTCGAGAAAAGATTTTGTAATCCATTGTCTGAACGTGAATTGCGATAAAAACAGTGAAACAGCTGATTCTAGATTCAGAGTGCTAATGAAGAAGAAGAGGAAAGCGAAAGTGAATGTCAAAATATTGAGCGTTTTGTGAGCAGTGAGAGGTGAAACAATCACTGGGCAAACCTAGAAATATTAAGCTCTTAGGAAACTTGTTAAGAGAATATACTAGGAAAGAAGTTGAATCAATGATAGACTTATTATTATTAAAGAAAATATCAAGGATTTGTAGAATTTTAATAAATCATTAGTCGCAAAGTCTACATTTATTTGCTGATATACGAGGTGCATTCAAGTTATAACACTTCCGAATTTTTTTCTCAGAACTGGGAACAGATAAAAACATGCGGTTTGTTTCAAAATACGCAACTCTTTGTGAATGTATGACAGAGATGGCAGCACTGTACGGTACACAAAACTCTAGCGGTAGCGGCGAGAGAGGATTGTTTTTGATACCTAAAATGGCGACGTTTTAATTACAAGAACAGCCTGTAATCATTCGTTTTCTCCATTTGCGTGGTGTGATACCGATTGAAATTCATCGCCAGTTGAGTGATACATGTGGTGATGGTGTTATGGATGTGTCTAATGTGCATTTGTGGGTGCGACAGTTCAAAGAAGGCAGAACGTCGTGTGACAACAAACTAAGACAATCTCGGCCTCGAACCAGTTGATTTGACGACACGATCAAGCGAGTGGAGAAACTTGTTTTGGAGGATCGCCGAATGAGTGTGGAACACATCGCCTCCAAAGTTGGCATTTTCGTGGGATCTGTGCACACAATCCTGCATGAAGACCTGAAAATGCGAAGTGTCCTCCAGGTGGGTGTCACTAGTCGTGTCGCTATTGCATCAGCGATTTTCCAGTGGTTAAAGAAGACTCCTAAAAAAGTGTCCGCAACGGCCATGGTAACATGAAGTCGACGTTGTGAAAAATGTGTACGACTGAAAGGAGATTACGTCGCGAAGTAACACAAGTTTCACAGTTTTCGTGTGATTAGTTTGTGAGAAAAAAATCGGAAGTGTTATAACTTGAACGCACCTTGTACTAATTGTAATATATATTCGTTTCAATGATCTTAGTAGTAGATCAATGAGAAAGCAGAATGACAAACTTATTGCAATTAGAGAAATAAACGATATATTTGTTAATAATTGTAAAAAACCTTCTAGTGCTAATGCATTTAGCATTACTGACGAGCAGTTGTAAGTTTGAAACGTAAATGCCCTTTTAGAGTCTATGTGCCGTCTAAACTTAGGAAAATAGTATTTCGCATTATTCAAGAACCCCGTATAATGAAAATTTTTACTGAATTGTGGAGATAACTGTTAGTTATAATTCGATTAGATCAATAAAAGCTTGTCCAGAGGCTGATGTGTTATCAAACCATAATCCTCTAATTGCCAACCTGATTAGATACAAGAACGCTACAAACACCAATTATTAGGGAAACTGTCTAAAAGAAAATTTATGAAAACTTAGATTAAACGAACAAGGATATTGTTGATATCAAATATCTTGAAAGCTCAATGCGGAGGTCCCCGGTCCCCGGCCGTGTGAGAAGCATTGGTTGCCAGAGTAACGCGTTCGGGGACACGCGGAAGCACATGAACTATCGTTGCTATATATTTCGCAATGTCAACCATACAGATATAGAATAGAGTACTCGTTCCCCGTAAGCGTAACGCTTTTTCGACGGTCCCCCTGTAAGATAAAAGTCGAGTTTCTATCTCTTTTTAATTATCGTACCTCTTTCTTTACAAGTTCCGCCCACTACTCTATGAGCGGTCTTCAAAATCGGTTTATATAATCGTTCGGGAATGTTATTTTATATAAACTAGTAATGTTCTCGCACGCTGTTTGAGAAGTTGCAGTAGCGAGTTGTTAAAATTGCGAACGTATTATTGTTGTCCGATTTCGAAATAATTTATCAGGTTATCTCACTCGCTTCGAGTTCTATCATTGTGGAAAATTTGATAGTGATCGATTTCGTAGTAAAAGCGCTGCAGATGCAACAGACTGATGGAGATTGTCGCATTCACCCAGTATATAAGAGCAGTCGCTCGCTTCTGCAATTATAAAATTACGGCGACGGCGACGACAAGCGTAACGTATACACTGAAAAACGTCGAAAATAGCGTCGCGACAAGAGAGGTCCGATAATCAGAAAGAGACAGAAACTCGACTTTTTTTCTTACAGGGAGATCGCGAAATGTCGAGTCGAGTACTCTATTCTATATCTCTATGATGTCAACATAACGTCAACGCCCATTACGGTGATGCACCAAAGTGAAACAGAATTCGTGTCTGGCACAATCGTTAGAGGGCAGCAATAGTAACGATTGCTACAGAAAGTTTGTAACACATGCATTCTCTATAGTAGCCAAATGTCGTTTTAAATAAAGGTGAACTAATTTTAATAAGCATAGAAGACAAACTTCGACAGTAGAGAAAATACACCGAAAATTTATTTGCAGATATTAGAACTGGTCTAGAGAAAATATATATAAAGCTGGATGAAATGGGATTGGATATCACCAAAGAAGAGGTATTATATGTCCTTAAAAATATGAAAGATGGAAAAGGTCTTGGACACGATAAGTCAAGGGACATCCTGAAAATTATTGATATGAAACGATTGGATATGGTCAATATATTCAATAAAATATAATAATATTATATAAATCGAAAAATATTTCTAAATTATGGTTGGTCTACTGGTGGGCTACTTTTTTCTAAGAAAACAAACGCAAAAGAGTATAGTGATAATTGTACCATTAGTTTAATGTTTCACATTTTAAAATGATTCCTTAAAGTTCGTCATAACCAAATATATTATAAGTTGGGTATGGAGATAAGTGACACTCGATGTGGATTTTGAAAGGGCCTGGGAACTCGAGAAGCTCTCTTCTCATTTAATGTATTCATCCAGAGATGCTTAAATATGAACCAAGGTGTATACGCATGCTTTATTGATTACAATAAGGTCTTCAATAATAAATGTTCTTAAGTCGAAACACCCAGACTATAGAGATCTTCAGACCATATCAAAATTGTATTATAGTCAGAAGCCTACAATACGCATCGATAATGAAATATCAGAAAAAATCGAAATAAAAAGGAGTAAGACAAGGATACTTATTGTCCCTTAACTCTGTTTAATGCATGTTTTGAAGTTACCTTTAGAAAATATCTAGAAAGAGAAACGACTGGAATAAAAGTTAATAGGACTCCAGTTCATATCATTAGATATAACGACGTTTATCTTGACAGAAACATTAAAGAATTACAAAATCTAATGAACGGAATAACCACATGTAGCCTTAGTATCAATAGAACAAACATCGAACAAGTCAATAGCTGCACAGATGTTGGTACGATGATAAACTAGACAAACAAGTATACCAACAAAATCAAAATAAGAATAGAAAAAGCCCGAGCAAATTTTATTAAAATGAAATGAGTCTTATGTAGCAAAGACTTGAGCTTAAATATCAGGAACCGATTAGCAAAATGTTACGTCTGTATTACCCTTCTCTACGGAATAGCAGCTTCGACCTTAAACGTAACAAGTTTCAGAAAAATCGAAGTATTTGAAATGTGCGTGTACAGGAGGATCTTTAAAATATTGCCCTAAGACGAATTGGAAAAGATAAAAAATTAGTAGACAACACCAATAAACGAAAGCTGAAATATCTTGGGCATATCACAAGAGAAGAGACACCAGACTATAATTAATAATACAGGACAACATTCAAGGAAGAAGAAATATTGGAAAGAGCAGAATATTATCGTTACGAAACCTCAGAGAGTGGTTCTGATTCACCTCTAATAGTCTCTAAAATTCCAATAGCAATAATGATTGCCAACCTTCAACACGGAAGTGGCACTTAAAGAAGAAGAAGATAATACCGATTCTGTATTTTTACGTACGCCACCGTCTCTGTCATCGTTGTCTTGATTAGTCTGATTACTTTTCCCGGTATCTCAAATTTGTACATTATTTCGTAGAGTTTCTCTCTTTTGATGGAATCATAGGCCTGGCGGAAGTCGACAAATTTGGTTCACCTTTATATTATACTGCTATGGTCGTCTCAACATCTCCTTGACACTAAATACTTGATCGATGGTGGATCGGTGAATCAGGTGACAGATCCATTCTAAATAATAGAAGATCTAAGACAGGGCGATAGGCTGGCCCCAATACTTTTCAACATTAGCCTTGAGTATGTCCTAAGTTAAATGACAATCAACCCAATGAACACACTGAGCAATGAATCCTTCTAATTAGCAGCATACGCAGATGACATTAACATAATGGGACGGTCAATGACAACTGTGAAAGCCGGTGAGGCAGGTCTAACAATAAACGTAGACAAAACAAAGGTCCTAACACAAACATGTTCAGCTAGATTACCGCAAAACACAACCATTGGTGACGACAACCTGGAGAAAGTAACAAATTTTATTTATCTGGGAGTAAATAAACCTATCCAAAGATGTAAGTTAGGACCCAGAGATTCGAAGAAGAGTCGCCTAGGCAAACAAAGCCTACTTTGCTCTCCTATACATACTCGGATCCCATCATGTACACCCAAAGAATAATAGTATATGGATGCGAAACACGGGTCTTAACACAGGACATGGCAAACTACATCAACGTCTTCGAAAGGAAAATTCTGAGACGCTTATTTGGACCAAAGCAAGAAGATAGAGCGTAGAGAGCAAGATACAACCACGTGCTATATGAAAAATATAAAGAGCTCCCCATATCTAAATTCGTCAAAATCCAAAGGCTATAGTGGGTTGGTCATTTACTTAGAATGGGGAAGCAGAGAATGCCAAGGATTGTCCTCGAATCGAGAGTGGAGGGGCGCAGACCGGTAGGAAGACCCCGGAAAAGGTGACAGAAATAAGTTGCAGAGGACGCAAAAAACATCCTAAATGTCCGCAACTGGAAGAGAGCTGCTATGGATCGAGGTAGATGGGGAAGAAAACTGAGGGAGGCCATACCCGAAGCGGGCTGTAGCGAGGGAGGGAGAGAGAGAGGGTAGAAGATAATACTGGCAGAATATTGCCTAAAAGATACCTATTCCACTGAGAACAATAAGGGTAAACAAGATTTGGCAAAAAACTTGATAGTTATGAATGCCAGGTAAGGCCTATGTTTAAAAAAAACTTAACTTTGGTATCATACACGATTATGTAAAGAAAAGTTGTTGTTCTGTCCTCAATGTACCATATTCGCGGGAACTCCAATAAGTAAAATAAATATAAACCTAAAATTATCTATTTATTTTATAATATTAGAATAAGTAGCTTCAATTGTCTAGATAAGATAGTGCGAGAATATAGATGCTGTAGAGATAAGCAATAAAAGTTATTTGCAATATTTATGATATTGCAAGTTCCTTTGTTTTATGGAAAACAAAACATCTTAAGTGGTAGACAATGCTTTGTCCAAGAAGGCAGAGAAAAGTATTTTTACAGAATTTAAGCAAAGCTTTGGTTCCAAGGGAATTTCATCGGGAGCCGATGAAGAGCTATTCCTCAAAGTGGCATTCCAGCAATTGAGAATATAAGAAGAAAAATTTGAAAGAAAATAGAAGTTTCTAGTCCAGATGTCAAGAGGAAAGATGCCACATTGCTTGTGCGTCAATGATCTTAACTTAGCTTCTTGCGTACAGAGTCGAGTTGATGCAAATGATTTCAAATGATCATGTGTGAGATGACAAGTTCAATCGATAAATCGTGGATACTCGATGGAAGTTCGCCATCTAACGGAGCTTGCAAGTCTTCATCCAAAAAAGGACGGTCGGAACGTGGTTGATCTTCAAGGCTAAAGTCACCAGAATCGAATCGCTCGTACTGTTTCGAAATAGTTATCTTACATAATCCCATGTCCTTCGGCACCGAAAATCTTCTTTGCAGTGTCTTTTGTTGTTAGTTCCCGTTTCCGGCAATATCGGGTTAAATTTCGAAGTTTAGATTTGCCTTTCTAGAATCCCAAAATAAAAATTGTTACCACATCATAAGCATGAAGAACAAAAAAAGTTTATGATTAAATAACGTTTTCTATAAAAAATGACCTCCGTACAAAATAAAAAGTTCTAATTTCCGACTTTTTTTGCAGGTTAAGCTGGGAGAGGGAATAGAAATATACGAAGATCAGCTACGAAGCGTGAAATGGAGCGATTATAGAAAGTTAACTCGTGGATTAGCAACCATTCTATTCAGCCCAGCAGAACTGGCCACATGTTCGGTAACGGGTCAACGGTGGAGTAGAGCGGGCAGTGGGGAAAGACCAGTAAAGCCCGCTTTAGATCGTGCCAAAGTTCAAGCAATCATATGTAATTAACTCTTTGATCGTAATTTACCTTGTTTTTGATGAATAGACATGCGATAAGCAACTATGTCACAATTTTACCTTGCAGCATACGTAGCGACGCGGTTTCCCACTGTAGAAATAAGTAGAATCAAGCAAGTCCTCGCCTACAAGTGCAAAGAAAACTCGACGGCGTTCAAAATGAAAGCTGTGCGCTATTACGGGTGAGTTAACGAGACTGTGCTTCTTTGTTTACGTTTCCATGTTTATTTTAGAGATCAACTCAAAGGTCCAGATAACAATTAGGCCGACAAACAAGAATAAAACAATATCATGGTATGGTAGCAAAGTAGGTATTAGATAGGAGTTTTAATATCGTAATTGTACAATTTTATTTATTAACTATGTACGTTATGTTTGAGAATTATATAGTTCAATTAAATCCCATGTTTCTTTTATTGAAGTCTTATTACTAAAACTAGATATAGGGAAGGTTCAAAAATGAGCACATATGTATATTTATTAATTATATTTGTTAGTAATCAGAATAACAATACATATTCTATAGACTAATGTATTGGCTTAAAGATTATAACGCCTTATCATAACATGATGAGTCTTCCCTTAGTGGCAAGTTCTCAATATCCCTTTATAAGGTCAACTAGGCACTTTTGTTTTTAACTTTTATGAATTGGTGGTTCCAGTAGTGGATGCAATAGAGCATTAGGATGGCTTTCCAGCTTATTGTGATGCTATATGCTGTTTTCCTTAATTACATCACTAACATAGGGCACTTAAAAATCTTCATGCAGGGTTTGGTTTGACATGTACTTAGGAACATTCGTGATCATACGCAGTATTTTAGATGAGCTTCTCTGAATTATACTTATATTTGACTTGCTTATTTTTAAGGGTAATTTTGACTTGTGTCTCAATGAGCCAGTATAATTCCTTTATTCTCAGATCAATCCATTTTCTTTTTTAACAATATATTCTTTCTAATTTAATTTGCAATCCATATGTAATTGCTATATTATTTAAGTGTAGGGTGGGACATTGTTTTTTTCTGAGGGTTAAGTTGTTTTGTACGCATTTTGTTTTATTGATTCTTATCTTTCACTTTGTTGTCTAGGTTTCAACTTGGTTTAAGTGAGTCTAAAAGAGATTGAAGCTTTGACTGGATTCTTGCTGGATGTGGGATAACCGTATCATTGGCAAATGTAGCAATGGTGGTGTCTGTTGTTGTTGGAAGGTCTGCAGTACAAAATACATAAAGTAAGGAGGTGATAATACTTTCTTGAGGGGCATCAGATTTGATGGCGAAGTTTTCTATTATCCTATCATTTACTTCAGTTCTAAATGCTCTCTCATTATGATATGATTTTAGAAGACTATAATAGATTATATGGAGAAACTCTTTGATTTTGTTTAGCAAGCCAGGGTGACGTCTAAAAACACTGATATGCAGTACTTTTTGTTGTTTAGTGCTTTATTGATTTCATGATTTATTCGGTGATTTGTTGGACAGTTGAGGGGTTTTCTTAAAATCCAAGCTGATCCACTCTTCAGTAAGAGAGTGTGTAATAGCAGGCGTTCGAAAAGTTTTTAACTTATGGACAATAAGCTTATTGGTCGGTATAATGACATTCTGGTCAGATTTTGTCCATATTTAGATATTTATATTATTAGTCAGTTTTCATTTTTTAGGCCAGTAGTTGTACCTTGGCGTAGCATTAAATAGATAAATGAGTAGAATAATTTTATTTTGTTTGCATGTTTGATGTTATTTTGTCAGTATTTGGAGCTTTCCTAAGATTTAGATTTAGATGGTTAATTTTCTTTTCCATTTTTTTTTTTAGTAGCTACTTTAATAGATGGTGGAATTTAAAGGATATTTATGGATTTCTTTCTATTTTATCATCTGCAGTATCATGCAGTAAATACTTTTGCAAGACATTAGGCAAACATAGTCGCCTTGTCTTCATTACTTCTAGCCCAATAGAAATCTGGCACTTCTTCTTTAAGAATAAGTGATACACGTGCTTTGAGATTTTTCTTGTTTGAGTTGAGTTGAGTTTTGTAATATAACAGGGGTTGCCTGCAAAAAGGTGTTTTTTGCGTCCTAGGCTGACAATTTTTCACCCGCTTTCCTCAAATTTTTGTATACGTATAAATTTTTAACTGGATGAATTTTTTGCTAGATCGGTTTTTTCCTTGGATCGGGAATGTGTACAATTTAACTTACAATCGAAGCTTCGCTCGGCGGAAGCAAACCAAATGGCCGTAGCAGACGCGCTTTTTGCATTCGGCAATGATTGCGTGTGCATTCTCAATTCGCAGGTGTTGTACGAACTAAAAAAAGTGTACCCACCAGAGCTCTTCAAATATTTAATACGCGTTTCTTATCTAATGGACAATGATCTCAGACGCGGCCGCCGGTTCCAGATGCACCAAGGTACCATTTGGCAAGGAGCGAGAGCAGCCCCGACGTGCGCGCACGCTACATTTGTACATCAGCTGTCTTTGTTTATTTTCCGTTCAAATGTACAGACTGTCTTTGTTTACTTTCTGTTCAAATGTATAGATATAAACAATTCTTATCTAATAGACAACAATCAAAAGTAGCGGGCTAATGACTCAGTCGCAGCCGTCCGGCTTCGACGTGCACGAATGCTCGGGCCTCCTCGTATAAATCAAGAGTTTAGGCCACGCCACATTTTTGTGTTTACTTTCTGTTCAAATGAGATAAATTCTTGGAAGGACCTTTCTTATCTTTTTTTTTAAATCTTAGGTGATTAGTTGCTCTATGAAGTGCTGTCTCGTCTATTTGAGCTTGGGTCTGCTGTCATTTGACTTTAGCTTGTCTTTTTATTTTTATCAATCTTTTATTTCTGATGGTATATTATAAGTTTGTTTTTGTCAATTCATTTGAGGTGTAGCTTGTCGTCCTGCTTCTATGATGATATTGGTTAGCGTTGTTAATACTTAGTCGATTTTGTTAGGATTCTTTAGATTGCACACTGCAGCTCAAATCGAGCCCTGGCTGCCTTCAGCTTTTGTCTCCATTCTTGCCTGCCTGCAGATGTTCTTCTCCAACTTCTAACACCAAGTAATATATGTAGCTTGCGGGCGTCTTCAAACACTTCATTCTTCCATAGCTTTCTTGGTTTCCCCACTGGTCTCTTACTTTACATTCTTGTGTTTAGTGCTTTTTGGCAACTTCGTGTTCTCCATTCTGTTAAGGTGGCCCGCCCATTGTAATCTATGTAGGCGTATAAAGTCTACTACCAACGGTTCTTTATAGATCTGGTAGATATTTTCTAGACTCCATTTTTATTAGGGGCCTCAGTATTTTTCTTAATATTTTCCTTTCGAAAATGTTTAATTTGTTTGCTGAATTGCTTGTCATTATCTAGGTTTTCCAGTTATATGTCAATATCGGCCTTATTATGGTTTTATATAGTCTCAGTTTTAAGTTCCGGTGGATATCTCATGACTGGAGAATTTTAGACAGTGCAAAATATGCTTTGTTAGTTGCAGTTATCCTTCTTTTTAATTCGTGGTACTCAGTTCCGTCTGCTCCTAGGCATCACCGTTTTAAATGTTCTGGGTGTGTCTGTTAGATCTAGTCTGGGCCAAGATTTTGTTTTTTCTGTGTTAATTTCCATTCCAATCTTTTTTATTCTGAGTATATATCTTGAGCTCCTTGTATCGTTCAACTCATGATGTTGATGTCGTTTGCGTATGCGACTACCTGCGTAGTTTTGTCGGTCAGAAGGTTTGTTTCTCCAACAGTCATCTGTCTTATGACATATTCCAGCACGAGATTAAACAGTGTAGGAGCAAGTCCATCTCCCTATTTCAGTCTTAATATTTTGAATTTTCCTGACATCCCGGTTGCCGTGTGGATGCATGCTTCCCTATTTTCCATTGTTGTCTTGACGAGTCTTATGATCTTGGGTGACACTTTGAGTTCTAGCAGAATTTTGTACAATGTGCTTCGATCTATCGAGTCGACAAAAACGTTGTGTACATCGTCGTTATATTCCCAGGTTTCTTTAATATTTGCTTAACTCTGAATAGCTGGTCTATTGTGAATCTACCACGTCTGAAAACCACCTGGTATTCATTTATGATGCTTTCTGCAATAGACTGGCGTTTTTATTTACTATGAGTGAAAATATCTTACAGCTGTACATAGAGCGATATACCTCGATAGCTCCTCATGACAGCTTGTCTTTTTTTGTGAATTGGTATATTATATTTGTTTTTCACTCTTTGGGTGCGCATCTTCTTGCCGTATGTTTATTATTAGGGCATGCATTTGTTTACTGAGTTGTTTGCCGACCTTCTTATAGAGTTCTGTCGGTATATTATCGTATCCAGAGCTTTGTTGTTTTTCTGGGCTTCTATGGATTCTTTAATATCTTCCAGTGTCGGTAATTCTACTGGGTTTAGTCATTCTTCCTGATGGATATGAATTCGTTCATCTGCATTTTCTCGAGAACCTAACAGTGTTTGAAAGTACTTTTCCCATATGTCTTTAATGTTTACGGGGTCGCTTATAACTTTTCCTGCTTTATCCTTGCACATGTTTGTTTTATTTATATATCCCCTTCTTATTTGTTTTATGAATTTATATGCTCCTTTTATGCCACTTTCTTCAATTTTTTTCCTTTTTCTGGATCAATTTGTTCTCATATGGCCTTTTCTTTGTTCTATATGCTTTATCAACTCTTCGTCTTGCAGATTCAAATTGTTCTCGTCTCTCTCATGTCTTCCTTGCCACATATCTTTCGTTTATTTTGTTGATAAGCTCTTCACATCTTCATCAAACCACCCTGCTCCCTTGTTTTCCTTTTTGTGTCTTAAGATTGTGTCCGCTGCTTCCGTTAATGCAGGGCCATTTTTCCGCTCTCGTGAGCCCTGACCCCACCTTTCACCAGGGTTGATTACCCGGTCTCCGGCGAAGTTGCTCAGGTTTCCGGGGTTCACCACCTTTATCTTCATATAAAGGCTACTTGGAGGTGAGAATCGGGATTGAGTAGGAGAGCCTGTGGGGCACTGACTGGAAACAGCGTCGTGTATTGCGCATGCACCATCCCTTTGAACCCCTTCAGATATATCTCCTCTTTGATTTTATGCCGATAACTTGTTCATTTTGTGGTTTTGTTATGTAATTTTGAAGTTGTTCCTTTGTGTATAACAACATTACTATTTGTTGCGATTATTAGTGAGTGGTCTGAAGAAAGATCATAGCTGGCTACAGTATTCTTATATTTGGAGAAAATTCCATTAACAACTGACTTTACAGTTAATTAAATAACTTTTTAACAGTTCTAAAATAATATTCAAAAAACCTGAATAGCCACAAAAAGCAAAAGCCTGACAATTTGGAACATTTTTCTTTGCGTAATTCATCGACAAGAATCGACTAACACATTCTTAATAAGCTTACTAACGACACTCTGCGACGTTTTGTGAATTTTTGAGTTACGCAAATTTTTTATGCACGTTCTTGGTATTTTTGTACTTTCGACGACTCCTTCCAGAAATATTTGATAGGGTTCAAAACAGAAGGCTGACTAATTTGCAACTTGAACTTAATACAATGAAACCATTGTTGACTAAGTTAAAAGCAGTATTTCGGATCGTTATCTTGGTGATTTATATAGTAGTATAAAGTATTTTCTAAAATATTAACATACACATATCAATTCATGCTTTAAAAGATTCGATGAAGATTATCTCCATATCACTACTAATTTACCTTCTTGTTTTATAACGGATTACTAGTACTTGAAATTGAAGTGGGTCTCCAGGACGACACAACGTAATATCGACTTCTTATCAACGCTGTAGATGATTTTTGGCGACCATTTGATGGTTTAGTCTAAGTTTTTTTTCTAAAATGAAGAATTTGTAGACTTTATGATGTTGGCAGAGTTTAACAGCAATGATACTGCTAATGCAGATATTTTATTCATGAAATTAATACAATTTACGATTTATATAATTATATAAAGTGTATTTCCAGAAAGTAATAAGACTAGTTTTCTTGGTTCAACCATAATGGTCGGAGACAGAATCATTGGGTCTGGCGATTGGTGGGAGATGTTAGGTAAACGGTTCGAGCCAGGCTGAACTTTTACAAAGTCAAAATATAGCGTCTATAAGCGGTTTTACATCAACCTCCAAAAATTTACAGCCTGCTATAATACAGACAGCCTACCGAAACAATCAGGCTATCGGACAATGCGACTGGGGTGAAAGCGATTTTCCACTCTCATTGACGTCTGACTATTATGTTGATTACAGATAAAGTGGGATTTTCAAAATCCATTGTGCATGAAATCGTCCTGATGGAATTGCAGATGCGAAAAGGTTGTGCTAAATTGGTTCCCAAGTTTTTGACTGTCGAATAGAAGAAAAACCACGTGTCAATTTTATGTAAACCCAAATCCACTGTTAAAAATGTTCAGGCTACTGTGATTAATACTTTGAAAGATATTTCAATGACCTACAACGCGTGGCGAAACTGCTGGTAACAATGTACTTTAATTGCCTAGACAACAGGGCACGGCGTTTAAATCCGGACAAATTTAAATGCGAATATCCCTCCTTATAGTACTACCACGGTAGGTTGTTGTGAGCGTTCCTGAAAGCCATATGCTCTTAGGAAACAGTCATAACCTCAAAATATCGAAAGTCTTTACGCTGGGCGTTCGGCGACTAAAATAATTCGGTTCTTTTGGTACCCGAGATGAACTGCTTCAAGTGCTTTCCAAATCTGGAGAAGGTTCTGCTAACTCATTACGAAAGAGTCATTCGAGAGAACGCATGACAGCAGTCATAGAAGGGCTTTTTCTTCCAGAAGGAGGAAAATGTCACGAAGGAGGTTTATGTACGTACTCTGGAAATTTTGTGAATTTTTTGACGGAAACTGTGGCTCCGGGGATACGATATGTATTTCAGCAGGATGGTCCAGCGGCACATATGAGCCATTTAGTCTAAAAATGATCGTCGGGTAACGTTCTGCTCTAAAGAATTCTAACCCCACTCCCTCTTCCAATAGCTCTAATTTGAACCTCCTCGACTACTATGTTTAGAACGTAGTCGAAAGGGTTACAAGTTCAGACACCACCAGTGACCAATTATATACCAATATAGACATCGCTGCTTTACAAAGAGCATGCGTGCGCTTCACGCCAAGGATGGAGGCAATCATTGCAACTAGAGGAAATAATTGTACTCTGGACGTATCACAGAACTGACATGTCATTTTAATTTTTTGTCAAATAAAATTACATTAACAAAATGTTTAATTTATCCGGATTAAGCGCCACGTTCTGTAGATGTAAAAGGCACTTCATGTAGAGTCTTTACAACTGAACTTTTACTTTTGTCTGTAGCTGCTGAAATTCGTCTTACACTGGTTCGAGAATTCTACTCAATTTCCCTCAGCACTCCTTCTGCCGATTCTCTTCTAGACATATTTCTATCTGTTCCATTTTCCCAGTAAGAAAGAAAAAACGTAGAATTATTTTGTGATACGGAGAGCGACGATTTGGGTATTCTGATCCTGTACTCTTCTGCTGCTGCAGATGGTGATAGACAATGTTTTGACAACAAAAATTAAATTAAATATCTTTATTAATCATAGTATCAGGCAAAATGATGAAGGGTCGCCAGGAAAAGGGAAGAGCTAGAACGACCAAGCACCCCCAAAGACCCTTAAGTTGTTTCATCGATATCTTAAAAATGGTTGAGAATTCGACCCATGTGTATAGGAACTATTTTTATTTAAAATGTTTTAAAAACCTGTACACGAACTCTTGGGATATCGACGTAGGACACCCTGTATACTGAAACACTTATTCAATTAAATGAATTTTATGGAGTCAATCTAATTATTAATTTATATAATTATATACACCTCTGGTTATCTTTACTGATATTGCTCTGTTGAGCGTACTATAGGCGACTTTCCTTTCTTTTATTTTCGTCGTTCTGTGTACACCATAGTATCTCACAAAGTGTCATTACACCGACTTTAAGTTACTTGATATGTTGAAAGTAATATTAAAACAATAAAGCAATGGATTACCTTTTTATTGAAAGTTTCACTTTTTGGCGTACTAATTACATCGTAGTCAACAGGTTAACTAAGAGTTTAATTTCGTTGCTTTCGAAAAGTACTTTTCGGTTGAATTTTTGACCGGTCCGTGGCTTCTGGCAAAATCTGTAAGTCATATAAGTTGCCTAAAGTATAGGCACCTATCTCGATGGATTAGTAAAGTTGTGTTCATAAAGTACGATTATTAAATTTTGCAATTAAAAAATATTAATAATGAAAATTTAATTACGGGGGATAATTAATATAAACATAAATTATTTTATAATTTATTGTAGTGTCATAGAAATACAAATGTATAAAATTATTCTTCTACGTAATCTCCTGACACATTCTTTCAACGGTTTTTTGATCCTGCTACTCTAAATTATAATGATCGTAACACTAACCAATCGCCCACGTACGCTTCAACAGTAACATCGCCGTCAAATCTTTATTTTCTTGTATTAATGGTCCAAACAAATGATAATCACGGAGCAATAAGTTCGAATTGTAGAGTGCTCCAGCCTCAATTTTTTTGACAAGTTTAAGCAGCTGTATAAGGGCATTGTCGTAAAACAGAATGACATATTAGACTAGAAATAAATAAATAACGATATGTGAATTTTGCTTCTTCCAAAAATAGACGGAAGCAATTTCAGCGACCGTTAATAAACAGCCTTCTTTGAGAAGGCGGAGGAACAATGCGAATATTTTTTCAGGCACCATGCTCTTCAGACAACGTTGCTGAACTTGCTCAACTGTTTCTTGACTTCTCAAAAACTGTTTATGCGAACGCTAGAGTCTTTAAAGGAGTTGTACCTAAACTGCGCCTTCTCTAAATTAGGGACGGTTTTACGCCCTCTGTCATGAAAAACTTGATAATAATTCGGACGAGAGCATATCTTGCTTTGACATCGTGGTACTGGTTAAAAAAGTATTTCATAATTTGTGTCTAATACCTTTCAGAGAATGTATTAATTTGTTTCTTGTATTTTATTGATTAATAAACAAATACTTTATTAACAGTATCCTCTGACAAAAATCACAAATGAAAACTTAAAAGTCAAATTATAAAATTTTGTTATGGGTCCATTTGCCAGACGGGGCATTATTCTATGGTTTATTACTTTTTCTTAAATCTCCCTAAATCACACTTGTCTTTTTTATTTTCAGCTGATTTCAAAAATGGAAATGTGAACGAGAATTTTTTGAGATGAATTTTATTGTTACTCCGAAAAACATAGTCGCTAAATATTGAGCGTCAATCCACGTTGAACTTGTACTAGAATTGGTTTCTTGGTATTAAATAGCTTTCCAGATGTTAAGTGTCCACAAAGAAGAAAATAAAGACGCTTTTTGAAAAATGCTGTGTGTAGCTGCTACATCATTCACTTTACAGTCTAGATTTTGCACATTGGATTTTTTTTCTTTTTCATTCGTTCTTGATAGTATCGAACCATATAGTATAATAACAAAAAAACCTAGACTTTTTGTAAAAATGGCTTTACATATAAGAAAAATTGTATGTAGGGTCAGTTTGTTTTAAAGTCACCACTTTGGGACCTCGCATACAAAAAATATCGGCTGTATTGAAATAGCGAATGACCGCTCTTACAAAGAGAAATAAGTCGGTAAGTACATTTTATACAGAATTGTCGATCTCATGCACAGAAAATTGATTCCGTTTAAGCAGTTTTGGAGGATTTTTACAGGATGGTGGAACATACTTTAGAACAACACTCAAATTGTCTATGTCCTCGATAAGTTGAGCTTTATCACCGCTAACACGCATTTTCTTTTTAAGAAACCCTGCGACCACTCGTAACCAGGACAATTTTCCTTAAACTCGGCAATTGTAGCTCCTCCTTTGTCGAGATACTGCTTAACAATAATTCAAAAATCTAAAGCGATAACTGGAAATCCATAGTCCCATAATTTGATTTACATGACTGCAAAGGAATCTCACAAATTTTTGCTCGAATTTTCAAAAAAAAAGCATTGGAAAAGTGACAAGCATTATTACGAAAGAAAACAAAGAAAGTGAGGTTGGGCCAATGCCACACCAAATCATGGGTCAAAGTCATACCAACTCATAAAACGTTCGTCAGATCAAACAACGTAGAAAAATTTTAACTTTCCACATTATTTACATGTGCACTAGTGCATACAACTTTGACTATGAGAATAGCAATGACACACATGCTAGAGGCAAAAGTAACGCAATGTATGTCTTGTTTTACAATTTTCTATAGAAATGTTATTACTTTTGAGATATCTACTGCATTTTTGAATTTTTTTTGTAAAAAACAAACAAAATCATCATGAACACTAGAAAAAATTAACTTGAATATTAAATATTTGCCTCGCCTATAAAACCGCCCATTACATTTAATACTGCTTTTACAATTCTAGGCATTACTTAGATTATTATTTTTTAATTTCTTGAGTGGCACATCTCCCCAAGCACCTTGAAGAAGATTCCAAATGATATTTGGACGTGAGACACTCCTTTCTTACTGTTCTGCCCAGCTCATCTCATAGCAACTCTATGTATTTGAAGTCTGAACTCTGTAGTGACTATGTCATCATTTTGAACATTTTTGTTCTTCTTGGTTTGCTAGATAGTCTTTATGAAGCTTTGATGTATGTTTAGGATCGTTGTTTTGCATCATCACGAATCCCTTCCCGATTAATTGCGATCTAGATGGTATGGTTAAAAATGTTTTATAATGTCCTTCCCCCATAATACCATCGATTTTTATTAAGTCCTCATATTAAAACAGTCCCACCTCCGTGCTTGACAGTCGGAACAATACAGTCCTGGATCATATTTTCAGTTTTAGACCGACGCACGAAGATTCTTAGTTTCTGACTAAAAATAATAAGTTTTGCCACTTCACTTGTCCAAAAAAGATGTTTTATTGCCCACTCAAGCCGTTTAGTCTTATTACCACGTCATAACAACGGTTTTTTGGTCGCAATACGACCATGAGAATTGCCCTCCTGAAGACGCCTCTTTATTGTGCTGCGTGATATTGTTTTATCAGGTCCCTGGTTAAAATCCGCAAACATATCTGGAGCAGTTAATTTTCTATCCTGTTTACTCATCAGTCTGATGAACTGATCCTCTGTATCGGATGTTACTCGTGATGGCCCAGGGGCGATGGGGGTCGCTAAGACTTCATGTCTCTCTATAGCGTTGCAATGTAAGATTCACTCTCACAGCATAAACCCTTAATTTTTTCGCGATTTTATGCACTGATAGCCTTTCTTGATGGTAAAGTGAGAATGGCTGAACGAATTTCTATAGAGGCCATTTTAAAAACCCAAGTAACCAGTACAAAGTTTGATGATAAACTGACAAGCTCGGAAGTCGGAGCTCCGTACAGCGCACAAATTTTTTTAAATATAAACAAACATCTAAAGCAAGGGATAGGGACAGAAAAAATAGTGTTGAGGGACAATTTACAGACGTAAAAGCATTATGATTTTTTTTATTCTAGCTTATGACCCAATAAATGCTTATAAAATTTTACAAATAACTAAATATTTTTATTCAAAACAATACTGTCTAAGGAGATGGTATAACCGAATTTTAATGTCCCCATACTTCCATGAACGGTAGTGTAGATTTTGAATTTCGGATAATCTCGCAGAAAGAAGTTATGCGATTTTAAATCACAAGGCCTTGCTGACCAGTTGATGTTGGTTTTTCGTAAAATTAGGCGACTAAGAAATTATTGGTGCAGCAGATCGACTATTGCCAGCTGGCTGTATGGCAGATAGTGCCGTCTTATTGGAACCATACTATTTTAAATGCATGTTACCCAGTTGATGCCAAAAAGACTCAGTTATCATGTAACGGTAACTGTCATCATTTACAATTGTCATCATCTTCATGCTACCTACCCAAAATTCACACCAAACAAGAACTCGTATGGCATTATACGAGTTACATTTAAATTGATCTGAACTGAGCCGTTCAAAATGTCCAATTGTCAACCTTACCCTACATTGATACTCGCGAGGTCTCGTATCTATTACCAATTATCACAATCAATCTTCGGACAGTTGATTCATTTGATGCACTATTTCTACTGAAAATTCCACATAGTTTTTGTACCGTTTTTGCCAAACTTTTCAGTTTTTAGTGCGTTTTAATAATAATAACTCTATTCTTTCGTGTTACGTTTCATATTTACTAATCAGAAGAATTGTAGATGACATCTGTAAAATTATCAAAGTTGTTGACCATGGAACAAAAAGAAGGTGCGAAGTTTAAATTTGACCTTCAATTTGGGTCACATCCTATTAATATATGAAACATATCAGCAAATATTAATTTGTGAAAGAAAATTAAATTGAAATTAAGTTAGAAATTCGGATTTCAAACCGATCAACCTATTCAAATACAAGTTTTATTCTATTGGCATACTTTTTCATTTGCACAATTTACTAACTCAATTTGATAAGCACAACTAAACTCAAAAAGTCACTGTAAACGAGTCCTAATGCATTGTTGTTTACTACTCCTGATTAGAGGCATTTATAAAAAAAAAACTCGTCCCCTTTTAAAAGAGTCATAGCCATACCTAAACAAATATTTTTGTTAGCAGATAAATGCCGCTTCCAAAATATGGAATTAAAGGAATGATCTCTCCAAACCTCGCATACGTCTCTATTACTCAACACAAAGGATTGTGGTGGGCTTATTTATTACCGATTTTGGAATGTGATACGTGGCTGGAGTGAATGAGAAATTGGCCCTTTGCGCTTCGCTGCCCGACGGTAGCGTATTAACGTTGCTTACATGAGGACAACGCGCAGCGGTGTATTATTAAACTTTTATAATTATATAAATATAATTATGCCAATAAAGATTGCTATTAATATTAAAATGTTAAAATATTAAAAATATTTACTTGATTTATTGTATATTATTTTTCAAGAGAAATTTTGTTTTAGTCGCTGATATTTATGACACGATTAGCGAGCGCATCGCCTTGTTAAGGCTTTGTAGACGCGTCCCAATTTTTACGGATATTTTGACAGTAACCAGTCGACTGAAATGTGCTGCAAGAGAATGTTGACAAGAATGGTGAGCCGGAAAAAACAGCAAATCTGCTTTACCTTCAGATCGTCAGGTCATTGATGTATTTGGACATAGGCACGCTACCTAACTTAAAGGTTAGCCAAATGTCAAGCACATCTTGCAATACTTAAAATGATATATCCTACATTGAGTGGCCAGTTAATCATTCAATTGGCTACTTACTCAGATGCCGACTGAGCAAAAAGTAAGACGCTTAATCAACGGAATGGCGTTAATGATCAACGAGGGGCCAGTGGTCTAGTTCAGCCATTAACAGACGATAGTAGCCACTAAGGAAGTTATTTGGATGTATAGCCTGTTATTAACTTTCTACAGCGGAGCTTATAGTAGAAAGTTAATGAGATTATCATCCTGTCTGTCTGTATGTGTGTCTGGAGACACTATAACTTCCGTTCTATTCAACGGATTCACTTCAAAATTGGCATACACACATCTTAGGTCAGTACCTTTCGTGGGATTGATTTTCAGCCAAATCGATTAACGGCAACCGGAAGTGACCGTTACGATTTCGCACCGCTGTAGAAAGTTTCCTCTACGGTATTACATCGTTCTTGTTTGATGTTGAATGGGAACGGCACGGGCCATTGCCATTATACATCAACGTCACAGCCGAAAAATTGATCTCCAATCCTGTGTATCAATAGAGCATGAAACATATATATGTATATATATATGGGCCACCCGCCGCTCGCGGCTCATTTTTCGCCCAAACGCGTTGTATTCAACTCGCTCGTATTCGTAGGAAGAAGGCTAGAAAAATAATAAAAAAATACAAATCGTTAGATTTTGATCTGCTCTTCTCGGTAGTGTTATCAGTTTTTGCCCAAAACCCTGTTTTTGTAATGAAAAATGAGTTTGAAGTTCGGGATGTTTCTCCGAAATTCGCCACAACTTTTCATAGTAAAATATATTCAAATCGAAAGAGCAACTCTTTGGCAATACCTTCATAAATTTTCAGAGTGGGAGAGCAACAAATGTGTAAATGCCTAGCAAATAAAGACGGCGGCATGGGCACAGACGCGCGCGGCGCGTGGGTTATCGCCAACGTGTCTGCGTCGTCTTTGTATATTTTTATCAAATATTAAATATAAATATTTTGCCGATGTGGGATATTTAAAACTTGTAAAAATAAATTATCATGCATGAAAAAAATTAATATATATCCCTAAGCTATGGAAAATAGCACAAAATATACGAAAAGTTACTGCTGAAAACCTCTTAAATCAATACTGTAGCAAAGAAAACTAATCTTAAATCACCGGTTTAGATTTAGAGGTCACCATAGCACAGTATAGCAGATACATAAAATTGTTAAAAAAATAAATAACAATCTAATGCGGAAAAAGTACTGCTCGGGGGTATTTATTGATGTCAAACAAGTATTCGACAAAGTTTGGCACGAGGGTCTATACTATAAAATGAGGAAAGTTCTACGACATCCTAAAATCCTGGAATGCAGATGGTCCCTAGTTAAGCAACAAGAAAAATTGACAGACATTTTCTCTATTTCTTTTGGTGTACTACAGGTAGGGTTTTGGGACCAATACTTTACTTTATTTACACAGCTGACATATCTACAAGCGATGTAGCAACATTTGCAGTTGCAGAATTACCTGAACCTTATCGAAAACTGGTTAAAAACATAGATAATCAGAGTTAACGAATTGAAGTCTTTACATGTTACATTCACAATGAGGAGAGGTATATGCCCAGCAGTAACATTAAACAATACTAAGATACCCCAAACAGAAGATGTAAAATATCTTGGAATTCATCTGAACAGAGGGATGACATTGCAAAAACATACATATATTCATCAAGAGGAAATAGCCCGATATCAAGTTCAGTCAAATGTATTGGTTGACAGGCAGAATGTCACAAATAAAACTAAAAAACAAACTACTAATTTACAAGACTGTTATTAAATTTATTTGGACTTATAGTATTTAGCTGCGGGGCACTGCTAGTGCTTCCAACTTGGACATACTTCAAAGATATTAAAATAAAGTACTAAGATGTATAGTTAACGCTTCCTGGTACGTCATAAACTACATAATACAAGGGCAGTTTTTTTCTGCGTAGTAACTTTAAATGCAACACTGCTTCTGTCAACTACCATCTATTAATAGACTACTGTCAAATTTTGAGCAACGTGCGTCATTTAGTTTGTGTTTGACAACCATTGAAAGCAGACAACCTAGTGAATTTAGACGAAAAGGAAAAAAGTGAATTTCGTGTGCTCATCGAGCATTATTTTTTGTGTAAAAAACCATTACTGAAACCAAGCAAAGGCTTGATAAATACTATGGGGACTCTGCACCATCAATTTCAATGGTCAAGAAGTGGTTTACTGAATTTCATTGTGATCGTACCAGCACAAAAGACGTCGTCACGATAGAAATTGTCGATAAAATCTGTGGAACGATATTGGACGATCGGAGAATGAAAATGCGTGAGGTGGCTGAGGCTGTAATCTTAACTGAGCGGGTACGTCACATTTTACATGAATATTTGCACATGAAAAAGCTATCCGCGCGATGAGTGCCGCGATTGCTGACACTCGACCATAAGCGCAACCGTGTGACCACTTCAAAGGAGTGTTTGGCGATATTCAACCGCAATCCGAACGAGTTTTTGCGCCGTTTCGCAACCGTGGACGAAACATGGATTCATCACAACACACCAGAGACCAAGGAACAGTCAAAGCGGTAGACTTCTCCGGGTGAACGTGCACCAAGGAAGGCCAAGGTGGGTCTGTCGGCCAACAAGGTTATGGAGACAGTTTTTTGGGTTGCACGCGGTGTCATTCACATCAATTACCTTAAAAAGAGTAAAACGATCACTGGCGAATATTATTCAGAACTGTTGGACTGATTCGATATTGATTTTGAGCAAAACCAACCGAATTTGGCGAAGAAAAACGTGCTCTTTCACTAAGACAATGCACGGGTGCACACATGTGTAGTCACTATGGCAAAAATCCATAAATTGGGCTACGAACTCTTACCCCATCCAGCATATTCTCCAGGTTTAGCCCCTTGCGACTACTTCCTATTTCCAAACCTGAAGAAATGGCTCAGCGGTAAGAGATTTGGATCGAATGAAGAATCATCACTGAACCAAACGCCTATTTTGATAACCTTGAGAAAACCTATTACTTGGAAGGGATAAAAAAATTGGAAAAACGGAAGACTAAATGTATCGAGCTAACAGGAGACTATGTTGAGAAATAAAATGCTTTTACAAAAATGCTCATACAAAAGTGATTTCAACGTCAGTTCAGTGTGGGATGAAATAAAAAAGTTTTATGTAAATATGAAGGTACACTAGCAATACATTCAAATGATTTAACCACATTGCTATTAGACAATAGCAATGAAATCAGGAGATTTAAAAAAACCTCAGACCTAACTAAGAGGTTTGGTTAAGCGCAAATCTTTATATGTATGCAATATTTATTGTATGTAAGTTTATACTCTTGTAAATTCAATTATTAGTTTGATAATTTTACTAGAAACAACACTAATAATGGACAGTTCTCATGAAGACACTTTGTATTATTTAATTTAACAACACATTCACCTATTGTCGTTGTGCAATAGATTGTAAATATGCTCAAAATTAATAAAAAAATAATTCCTGCAAATTTTAGAGGCAACAGAAATAAAACTACTAAGAAAGGCTAAGTGAGTAAGCAAAAGAATAACACAATAAAAACCAATAATGAGAAATACAGAAAATACAATGAAGAAATATGTGAGTTACGTAATTAAAATAAAGACAACTCGGTGAAAAAATTCTTGATAAGACATCATTAATAGTAGATAATTTGCATGAATTAAATAAAATTTATAAAACAGCTACCTAAATTAAGTAATAAAATTAAAAGACGCAGGTAGAAATTTAATTCGACCTTTGGAAAAACAACTTTTCGTTTCAGCATTATTATTAGCAATTTCCTATTGTTGGATAGCAGCAGCTTGTTTTAAACCTGTAATTCAAAGTTACTCTTGCATGAAATTCTTAGCTTGATTATTAATTACGCTAAAATAATTGCTCATTAAACAGCGAAGCAGCCTTCGCCTTTTAATAACTTTCAGTGCCTGGCCGATAGCTAATGATCATAAATTACTTTCGTGCGTCTAAGAATATCCCGCATCGACGGGAGACAGGCATTAGGGGCCATAATTTAACATCTCGAAAATTAAGGGAAATCTGCAGAGTCACGGCGCGAGATGAGCCAAATATCAAGCGCGGGGCGCGCGGAGGCGAGCCGACGGTTTGAGAACACGCAGCCCGCCCGCCCTGATGGATGGCCGGCGCGAGTCACTACCTCACATTTGCCCGTTCATCGCTAACCAGGCCTATAAACAAAGGCCCAAAAGGAGCATTAAGGTCCACTGTTTGGTTTGCTGGGACCCCCGCCTGGGACCGGCCGAGCGGCCGGGCGCCGCACAAATACACCGCAGCCGAGACGAAGGTTCCCAGGAGCGGATATGATTGATTAATCGTGCTTTTGGACGGGCATTAGCAGTGCAGGAGACGTCAGGAAATACCACCCGGTGAAGGTGATTGCCTACTTTTGCTTACCCCTAATTAATTTCTATTTGCCTGTTATACACATATGGAAGGATTACGTTCTTTCTTTCTTTATTCTTTCCCATTTTGTCTTACGGCGTTGGGTTTTGTGGCCATCTCTTGTATTCTAGTCGGTTGTTAGCCAGTCTTTTTAGTTCATGTTCTGATTTTACTCTCTTCCTTCCAATTTTGTATATGTAGTCTAGCCAGTGCATCCGTGGTCGTCCTCTTCCTTTCATTTTCTCCGGTCTTGCCTCCATAACTTGCTTTACCAGTTTCATGTCATTTATGCGGATTACGTGTCCAAACCATTTAAGTTGATTTTGTTCTAGTGGTGTTATCTCTACTGATTCTCATATTCTCATATTTATAGTTCTATCGAGTCTAGTTTTACCTGCTATCTTCCTGGGGTAACGCATTTCTACTGCCTGTATTTTACTTTTACTTTGCCCGTTAAGTACCCAGCTTTCAAATCCGTATTCTAGTACTGATAGTTATACTTGTTTATATATTTGTAATTTAGTCTTGACTCCCATTTCTCTTTTCCCGATTAGGGCATCTTTTAGTTGGTAGTACGTGGTTCGTCTTTGTTATTCTATTGTTTATTTCATTGTCTCTCTTTCGATCTGTACTAATTATTACACCTGGATGTTCAAATCTATCTACCCATTCTATTTCTTTTTCGTTGCAATGTATCTTTTCATCTTCTTGTTTTCTTTCTGACTTTGCTTTGTGATTTTCACTATTTTGCTTTTTTCTTCATTTACTTTTATTTCCTTTTCTCTACTGAGATTATTCCATATATTTATTGCTTCCTGTAATTTCCTTCTGTCATCCGCCACCAACACTATTATCTGGTTCATAATTATTGTAAATAGAAGTGGACTTAGACTGTCCCCTTGCTTTATACATCTCTCTAAGTTAAGCGTTTCAGAAGTTCGTCCTTTTAAACGTACTTGTGCCTTAACATTTTTTAATAGCTTTATATAGTCAGTCCTCTCGAAACTCAGAAAAAGAATTTCCATCTCTTGTAGCGCTTCCATGTGGTATTTTGGGACTCTATCGAACGCTGCAGTTAGATCTAAGAATGTCAAATATATGGGTTTATTTACTTCTAGAAGTTTGTCTACTATAGTTCTTATTACATATATATTCCTATGTTTGTTTGTTTCTTTTGAAAGCTGCTTGTTCGTCCTCTAGTCTTTCTTCTATTTTATCTTTTAATTTGTTTTCTAGAATTCTTGTGTATATTTAGTTATTAGTGTCTATGGTTTTCCCTTTTTATTAATCGGAATTGTTATATCATATTAAATTGCCATTCTTCCGGTATAGTTTATTCTGTCCATGCCTATTGGTATAGTTGATGTAGTCAATTAGCTAATTCTTCTTTTCCAAATTTTATCAATTTGGGAGTGATTTCATCTTTCCAGTCGCTTTTTCTAGTTTTACTTTTTTAATTACGTTCTTTACTTCTCTTATTGTTATAGAATTAGTTCTTTTATTATTATGTTTAAATTTGTCTGCTAGTTCGTTTCCGAATTCCTGCCTTGTAGTACGTTTGGCTTCTTATACATATTGTTTTGCTTGGTCCCTTTTCCTTCTATCTTCGTCTTTTTTCGTTCTTATTACTCCAAGTTGTTTTCTTTTCTTTCGTTTTGACTTCATCATTCCACCATCTTGTTCGTTTCTTACTACCTTTTGCATTGACTGTCTTCATTCCACATACATCTGGTGCTGTGCTGGGGAGTACTTCTTTTAGGATTTCCCATCTTTCATTTAGGTCCCATTCTTGTGCCAATTGTTCTTCTTCTTTTCTTGTTATTAATTTTTGAGTAACCGTATCTTCCTATTGCTGTCTTATTTCAGGGTTTTTTAGTTGTTCAGTATGGACCTGTTTATATATCTTATTCTTCTTCCTTTTATATAGTTTCTATCTCTAGTCTGATATTAGTAGTCTATGGTTAGTGTTTAAGTTAGTTTTTCTAACGACCTTCACATCCATTACGTTATATTTTATTTCTCTAGAGTATACTACGTAGTCAATTGTGCTCTTTACCTCTCTTGTTTCTGTTACAAATGTAATTTGATGGAGTTTCTTATGTTTGAATAGAGTATTTCCTATAAATAATTTATTGTTATTACAAAATTCTATCATACGATCTCCGTTGTCGTTTTTCGTAATTTTCGGACCAAGTTGTCCCGTTGTTCCTAATCCTTGTGTAGTATCGTTTCCGATTCTTGCATTTCAATCTCCTGTGATTATTATTTGGTTAGTTATTTGACGGACCTTGTCTAGGGTTGTTTGCAATTCTCTGTAGAATGCTTCCTTATCTTCGACATGTGCATTTTCTGTAGGTATAACTGAGTAATTCCCACCTTTCCCTCTGTTTCCGTTATTACATACATTAATCCGGAGCAGATGCTTTTTGACTTTGTGACTCTTTGGTTTATTCCTGGTGTCGTTATAAATCTTACACCCTCTTTTGTTCTTTCATTTGGTGTTACTTCTGAGTATCTCAAGGAGTAGTTGTTATCTAGGGTTTTCTCCGCATTTCCATTCTTTTTAACTTTACTAAGGCCAACTATGTCGACCTCGAATTTCTCCATTTTTTCTATGATCTCTGTTTCCTTTCCATTTTTGGTTTTCGTTTGCCTAGTTGTCTTTTATTTCAGTTTTTTTCGAGGCTGTTATATTTACTTTTAATCCATTTACCTTACGCGGGTGATTAGACCAGCCGCAAGGGCCCCGTTACTTCGGGACAACTCGAGCCCAGTTATACCTCCGGACCCTAGGTCGTAAGAGCCTCGTTTGTTATCTAGCAGAGGGTACCGCGTGTAGGTGAGATTGGCATTTGGATGGTTGGATGTTGGCGCCATCCCTTACCCTCCGAAGGATTACTCTTTTATAATATTATTGTTGCTTGTGCAAAAAATAATAACTGTATTTTCTGCAGTAACTTTAACCTCTTTTCGGCAATTGACAATTTGAAGTATAAATTCTCCCACTATTGGCCTACTGACACTAATAAAAAAATGATCGAGAAGAACGACTCATAGAATTTTGTCAAAGCGAAGAATTAACAATAATCAATACGATGTTTAAAGTATCATATAGTTAGAGATAATAATCAGAAATCAAATAGATTGCATAATAATTAAAAACAGATTTAAAGTGCCAAACATCAGCAAAAACATCCCAGAGTTCACATCGGGTCAGATCGCAATTCTGTGGTAACAACATTAAATATTAAATTGAAAAGTTAAAATTTAGGGCAAATAATAAACGTAAAGGTACTAAAGGAGGAAAGTATATACAATACCGCAAAAGAAATGCTGGACAATAAAACAAGAACACTAATAACGTAAATGAAAAGTGAAAAAACATAAAGGCTGCTCTATTAAAAGTTGGTAAAGAGACCTTAATTCCAACAAGAGTTAAGAAAATGTCTGGATGACACAAGTAATTTTAGACTTGATAGAGGAAAAGCTAAAAGTGAATGAAACGTAAAGAATTTAATCCAATAATTAAAACAAAAAATAAAGAAGCAAAAGAAACACGCGTAGATAAATTGAAAAAGATGAGCGAAAAATATCAGTAGTACATCTAAATAAAATAAGCAAAACAGATAAAGAAAGATGCGAAAATCATAGCCAAATATTCAAGAAATGCAAAACAATCCAACATATTAAAATACGAGGATAGAAGAGTAATAACTGGTATAAAACAAAATTCTAGACAGATCTGAGCTAATAAAAATCGAAACGGGTGAAACAAATTCAGAAATATTAAAAATATTCTATTAGAAATGCAAAAACAGGAAAATCTGTGGGCCCAGATGGAATTGTAGTAGGATTGTTAAAATATTTATAAACGATAATATAATCGACATAATAGTAAACCTTTTTAATGCACTTCATAGAAGGTGTTATACCAGAAGCACGGCTAACGTCAACTTTTATACTAATACCAAAGAAAAATAATCCAAAGAATTGTACAGAGCATAGAACTATAGCACTGTTATACATTAAAAGTCTTTCTTAAAGTCATTCATAAGAGAGTATACAAGAAACTTGAAGAAGGCATCAACGATACACGAATGGGATTTAGGTGGGAATTAGGAACGAGAGAGTCCTTATTTGGAATAAGTGTACTAATGTTCAGTCATAAACCAAGACTTTTACGCATAGTTTATCGATTTTAGAAAGCTTTCGATAAAATCCGACATGAAAAGCTATATGAAATACATAAAAAGTAAAATATTGATAATCCTACATTGATATAAGGATAATAACAAAATTGTACTGGCATCTAACAGCTGAAGTAAAAGTGGAAAATGAAATAGAAAAAAAGATGTGCCGAGGTGTCGGGAGATATATTCTTTCTCTGATTTTGTTCAATACATATAGTAAAGAAATATGTCAAGATGCTTTGGAGGAAGAAAAAATAGGGATAATTATAAATGGTGAAGGGGAGATTCTCATGAAACTCGACCAAAAAATCGATTTTTCTGTCTTTTTTGATAACCTATTACGTGTAGAATATGTTCCCAAACCGATTTTATCAAAATCAATTTTATAAAAAAAAATATTGCAAATAATGGAACTCGCCTTTTAACACAAAATTACACAAAAAATGCGTTTTACTCGAAACCATGTTTTTGAAACTCGTGGGAACTATATAATAATAAATTAAATTTATTGGAGCCTATACTTATGAAAAGATTCATTTTGCTGTTAATTTCTTTGTTATAACGCTTTAAAGAACGAAAAAAATTGAAAAATCGGTACCGAAAATTCGCATGTCCGCCATTTTATTAATTTTCGACTTTTTATTTATATTACCGGTACGCCCTCCAAAAAGTATTATATATTTGACAAATCTTTTGAAATTTTGATTTCAGATAATTTTACAAGTGCTGAATTTCCCACCAGTTGGACACCTTTTCTTCGGACGGTCAGATTACCGAACGAATAACTAATTACCATGTCATTATTTTTTATAAAAATTTTTTCTTTATTTAATAAATTGTATTTTGATAAAATCGTTTGGAACATATTCTACCGTAATAGGTTATCAAAAACAACAAAAATCGATTATTTTGGTCTTTTGATAACCATGTAGAACTCCCAAATGATAAAGTCAATATAAAAATTTATTGCCAAAATATTTGAGATTCTCGCCTTTTGACAATTACAATACAAATGCGTTTTACTGATAACCATGTTTTGAAACTCTAATATATAATAATAAATTAAATTTATTGAGCTATACTTCATGAAAAGTTATAAATACATTTTCTGAAATTAAAAAATATAAATCTATTGTTATAACGCTTTAAGAACGAAAAAATTGAAAAATCGGTAATCGGAAAATTGACAATGTACCGCCACTTTTATTAATTTTCGACTTTTATGGTTGAATATTACCGGTACGCACACTCCAAAAGTATTATATATTTGACAAATCTTTTGAAATTTTGATTTCAGATAATTTTTACAAGTGCTGAATTTCCACCAGTTGGACACCTTTTCTTCGGACGGTCAGATTACCGAACGAATAACTAATTACCATGTCATTATTTTTTTTATAAAAATTTTTTTTCTTTATTTTATAAAATTGTTTTTGATAAAATCGGTTTGGGAACATATTCTACACGTAATAGGTTATCAAAAAAGACCAAAAAATCGATTTTTCTGTCTTTTGATAACCTATTACGTGTAAATATGTTCTAACCATTTTATCAAAATCAATTTATAAAAAAATATTACAAATAATGGAACTCGCCTTTTAACACAAAATTACACAAAAATGCGTTTTACTCGAAACCATGTTTTTGAAACTCGTGGGAACTATATAATAATAAATTAAATTTATTGGAGCCTATACTTATGAAAAGATTCATTTTGCTGTTAATTTCTTTGTTATAACGCTTTAAAGAACGAAAAAAATTGAAAAATCGGTACCGAAAATTCGCATGTCCGCCATTTTATTAATTTTCGACTTTTTATTTATATTACCGGTACGCCCTCCAAAAAGTATTATATATTTGACAAATCTTTTTGAAATTTTGATTTCAGATAATTTTTACAAGTGCTGAATTTCCCACCAGTTGGACACCTTTTCTTCGGACGGTCAGATTACCGAACGAATAACTAATTACCATGTCATTATTTTTTTTATAAAAATTTTTTTTCTTTATTTTATAAAATTGTTTTTGATAAAATCGGTTTGGGAACATATTCTACACGTAATAGGTTATCAAAAAAGACCAAAAAATCGATTTTTCTGTCTTTTTTGATAACCTATTACGTGTAGAATATGTTCCCAAACCGATTTTATCAAAATCAATTATAAAAAAATATTACAAATAATGGAACTCGCCTTTTAACACAAAATTACACAAAAATGCGTTTTACTCGAAACCATGTTTTGAAACTCGTGGAACTATATAATAATAAATTAAATTTATTGGAGCCTATACTTATGAAAAGATTCATTTTGCTGTTAATTTCTTTGTTATAACGCTTTAAAGAACGAAAAATTGAAAAATCGGTACCGAAAATTCGCATGTCCGCCATTTTATTAATTTTTGACTTTTATTTATATTACCGGTACGCCCTCCAAAAAGTATTATATATTTGACAAATCTTTTTGAAATTTTGATTTCAGATAATTTTTACGAGTGCTGAATTTCCCACCAGTTGGACACCTTTTCTTCGGACGGTCAGATTACCGAACGAATAACTAATTACCATGTCATTATTTTTTTTATAAAAAATTTTTTTCTTTATTCTAATACTTGATAAATATGTACAAAAAAACTTGAGTACTTCATTTGCTTCCTTCTATGAAAAAACAAATCAAGAAAGTCATGTAATTTTGGGTCGCTAAATGAGAACCTCCCCCGAAATGATAACACTGGTCAATACTAATTTTATTGCCAACAATATTTGAGCAATTTCTATGTACTTTTGTGGTACTGATTACGAATACAAAGTCCATTTTGCTGGATTGGCTCTATTTTGGGAGGTAATTAGCTAATTATAATTAATAGCTTAAAAATTCAAACTTAATAGAGTAGTAGTGTCCATAAACAAGTTTTACTAAAAATAACGATGTTTTCGAAAAATATAAACGCAAAATCAATAAAACTCATAATCATGTTTTATTCGGTATAATAACAAAGAAATAGAATAGTCTAATTCGGAAAATTGTAACTAATTTGTAAAGAAAAGGCGCTGTTTATATGATTTTCTTTTATGCGGGTTGCCAGGAACATCACGTTGAAGGCTCCAGCACTAGTCTGCCATCACGTGCTTGTTCCATCTGCCCTGATATCTTTCTTCCATCACCTTTACATCTTGGTGAAATCTTTCCCCTTGTTCCTCACTTAAGGCCCCAAGATTGCCGGGAAATTTATCCAAGTGGCTATGAAGAAAGTGTACTTTAATGCTCATATTAGAACCGAAGTTTTTAAAGTTCATTAACATCTGTTGCACCAGTTCCTCATAATTGTCGCTTTGTGGTTACCCAAGAAGTTCTTAATCACCGAGACAAAGCTACACCAAGCAGCAGCTTCAAGAATCGTCATGTGATTTGTAAAATTAAAATCCTTAATAAGTCTGCGAATTTGAGGACCATAAAAAATACCCGCTTTTAGCTTTTTTATACTTATCCTAGAAAAGATCTACAAATGAATTTGAATTAATCGCTATCTTTGTTCAAATTCTTAACAAATTGCTTCACTAGTTCTAACTTGAGGTGGGGCGGTGGGAGAATGATTTTTTCCCGGTCCACTAATGGTTCGTTTATGACATTTACTGTTCCTACAGTCATGTCTTGTCTTATTGACCAATTAATCCCGTTCCAATGATCTTGCTTCGCCCTACTATCCCACAAGCAGGTAAAATAAGGGTATACCCACTTTGCTGCCCAAGCAAGAAGTTCACCATTTTCAGATTCACACAAATAGAAAACTGATGCTTATCATAGCAGAGTTTCTGCAATACTAACTTAATGTTTTTGTATTCTTCTTTAAGCTTTGTTGAGTGGGCGATAGGAATCGAAGCATATCGGTTGCCATTGTGCAGCAAAACACACTTGAAACTTCTACTGGAACTGTCTATGAATAGTCGCCAATCACCTGGGACAAATTGCATTTCTATTTGACGAAGAAGTTCGGGAATGTTGTTACAATAAACAAGTTCTTCATCTTGGCTGAAGTAAGAAACAAGTTTCACCTCTCGTGTTCTATAAATTGTTATTTTTATATCTGGTTTTAGACAGTTATTTGTTTTTAAGCTGGATGCTGGAAATTCAGATGTTTACTTTGATAGACCGAGGTCCCGTATCAGGTTATTCAGTTCTTCTTGGGAGAACTGCTGGGGTGTTGAAGGTATTCCCTCATATTCACTTCCACTGCTACTACTTAAATCCTGATCTTCAATTTATTCTACTTCAGACAACGGAACATCAGGCAGTGTGGTATATACTGGTATGGGAGCCTCTTCGCTATGTGACACAGGTCTCCTTGCTGATTCCAAATCAAGATACTTTTGTTTCGTTTCTTGAATCTATTAAAACCTTTTAGATTAACTAAACAAAAATAACAATTATCGTGGTGGTTTTTCGATTCTCTCCACACCAAATTTTAGACTTTTTCTCTCTTGACTTGTCCATTGTCGTAAACATTCGACACAGGTTTTACACACTATATGGGGAGCTCAGGGCTTGTCTTGATCTCCAAGCACTACGCTAAAATAAGCTGATGGGCTTTTCTTACAAAATCTGTGATGTTTTTTTCTTTGTTTCTGTACAGTACTATGTATTCACGACAAATATAGCAGAAGACATTGAGATTGTTCGAACAGCTTCTTCGTGAAGAACTCATTTCTGTGGACAATGACCGTAATTTTTTTTTATTAAATGTGTACATACCGCTTGCGACAAAGGTCAGTTAATCAGTTATTCTAGTCATTCCAAGTAAGCAAGACTAGAATTGTCGAGAAAAGTAGAGCTTTCGCAAATATCCTCTTATAAAAAGCACCCGTTATGGCTAATCTTTTTAAAAATTGATGGTATCCACTAGAGCCAATTTGGAAAAACTACTTTTAATTTTTAATTAAGCAGACCTGAAATAACCTTAATTCGTTTAAAAATACTTGGCAACAAAAAATTTTTAAAATTTTGTTGGGCGGTGTAAACAACGTGCAATATGCTGACAATACGCTAATAATTGCAGATAATTTGAAAGACATGGAGCGTTTAGTGGAAAACATAAACTTACGCATTAATATATTACATTAATATGGCGTGAAACTAAAGCTAACAAGACAAAGCTAGTTATTATATTACTTACTTAATCCAAAACCTTTCTACCTTTCGGTGTAAGGCTATTGAGCTGAGTTGTGCTTTATGGATTCGGGCTTGTCTTGCACAGTTCTCTCCACTTTTTTCTATCCTTTGCTGTTGTGCGAATTTCTTCCCACTTTATGTTTTTTGATTCTGCTGCCTCTTTTAGTTCCTCCTTACATGTTTTTCTCGGTCTTCCTATCCTATTTTTCCCTTTTGGCCTTGCTTCAAACACTTTTTTCACTGTTCTATTTTTGTCCATTCTTATTATATGTCCCAACCACCCTAACTGTCTCTCTTGCACTAATACCGTTACCGCTTTAGTTTTTAAATTTTCTCTAAATGTTGTGCTCTCTTTGTTTTTCCCTCTATTTTACGCAGGAATCTCATCTCCGTACTTTCGACCCTGTTCCTATGTTTATTCACTGTTGTCCATGATTCACTGCCATAGATGAGTATTGGTGTTAAAACTTTTTTGAATACTTCTACTTTTGCGTCATTTGGTACTTCCTTTTTTCCTAGAAAAGAGGACTTTATGGAGTTAAATAGTCGTCCTGTAATTCCTACTCTTTCATTTATCTCGTCATCGAGTTTTCCATTTTCCTGTATCCATACACCTAGGTATTTGAACTTCTCTACTTGTTCCAATTTTCTTCCCTCTATATATATACGATGTCTTCTCTTGTCTAGTGCTATTACCATTGTTTTGGTTTTATCTCCGTTTATCTTTGTTTTTCTTTTTTAGTTCTAAGTTGTATACATTGATATTTTCTTGTAGGTCTTTCTCACTTTTTCCGAATATAACCATATCATCAGCAAAAAGTAATTCTGATATGTAGAATTTTTCCATTTTCCAGCTTCCTACATGGTATCTTCTTGTTTTTTTCTTGCATTCTTTTATTGCCTCATCTAATACTAAATTAAATAGCAGCGGGCTGAGTACACATCCCTGTCTTAGGCCTATATTGGACTTAAATTCCTCCGACTGCTCGTGTCTCGTTCTTATTATGTTTCCGCTATTTTCGTATAGTGCTTTGATGGCTGCTACTTCTCCGTAATTTATGTTTGCTTTTTCTAGACACTGCCATATTGTCTCTCTATAAAACAGAGATGTATTTCTTCCCCTTTCTCTATGACCTTTTCACTTAGCTGTCTGATTGTAAATATGTGGTCTTGTACCCCCGTCCTTCTCTAAACCCACTCTGGGTGTCTTCTATTGTCTTATCTAGTTTGTCTCTGAGTCTAGTTTCTAGAATCCTTCCCTGGGATTCTTAGTAAGGAAATTCCTCTGTAATTACAGCATTCTCTTCGGTCTCCCTTCTTATATATGGGTATTATGATTCCTATTTTCCATTCCTTCGGTACTTTTCCTGCTACTAAGATGTCGTTGTATAGTTCTAGTAACCTTTCCTTGCCTGTTTCTCCTATGTATTTTATCATCTCTGGGGTAATTTCATCTATGCCTGGGGCTTTTGCTAGTTTGAGTTTCCTTATTGCTATATCCAATTATTGTTTTGTTATTTTGCCTTCTGCGCTATCTTCCTCTGTTGAGTTCGTATCTTTTTCAAAGTCGGTATTTTCCCTCCCTCTTCTTTTTCCAATCCTCTCTGTTCTTCCCCTGCTGCCAACAAATCTTCGAAATATTGTTTCCATCTTTCCATAATATCGTTTTCATTTGTCAGTACATTTCCTGTTTATCCTTGATGTTTTTGTGGGTGTAGTTTTCTTTTTTCTCAGTTGCTTCAAAGTTCCGTAAAATAGTTTCTGGTTGTCGTCGAATTCTTTTTTCATTTTGTTTCCGAATTCTTCCCACGCTTTCTGTTTTGCTTCCTTCACCTTATTTTTTACCTGCGTTCTTTTCTCTTTGTATAGATTGTAGTCCTCTTCCAATTTTGTTTGTAGATATTTGCGCCAGCATTCTTTTTTCTTTTTTACCAGTGATTTTATGTCAGTTGTCCACCATGCCGTTCTTTTAAAGTCCGTGTTAGTTACCTTTGTCACTCCGCAACATTTGCGCGCTGCTTTTATCATGCATTGTTTTATCGTTTTCCATTTATCTTCTATATTTGGTCTGATATTTTTTGTCTCGTACTCCATTTTTAGGATGTCTTGGTATTTCTTCCTGATGTGTTCTTCTTGTAACTTGTGGCTTTTAATTTTCTCCTTAGTTATTTTTCTATGTTTCTCTGTCGCTTGTTTTTGGCTCACCCTCATATCCATTTGGAGTAAGTAGTGGTCGCTGCCTATTTCCGGTCCTCTCTTCACCTTTACATCTTTGATTTTTTCGCCAATTCTCCCCGTTCACTAGAAAATAGTCTATAACTGATTTCTCGTTTCTGCTGTGTTGCACCCTTGTGTATTTGTGTATGTCTTTATGTACGAACTTTGTGTTCGTTATTACTAAATCATTTGCCACGCAGAACTCTACAATTTTCGTACCGTTTCTATTTCTTTTGTGCTCTCCTTGTCTTCCTAAAATTCTCTCTATGCCTCTATTATCCTTTCCTACACTTCCATTTAGGTCCCCCATAATCATAATATTGTTTCCTTTCGTATCTATTACTTTTTGTAGTTCCTCAAAGAACTGGTTTTTTATTTCCACTTTCTCGTTTTCATCAGGTCCGTACGCCACAATCATTTGCCATGTTTCTTCTTTTTCCCCTAGTTTAACTTCTACTGCCACCATTCTTTCATTTACATACCTTTCATTTATTATTGATTCCATTTTGCCAGGGTGTACCACTAAACCCACTCCCGCTTGTGCCCTTTCAGATTTTTCTATTCCTGACCAAAGCATCCAATATCCTTTGTGTAGTCTCGTATATCCTTGCCCTTTCTTCTTTGTCTCTGTTATTCCCATAAAATCCAGCTTTTGTTTCTCCATTTCTTCTATGAGTTCCTCCTCCTTTCCGTTTATACTTCTGATGTTCCATGTTCCTATTTTTATATACTCCTGCTTTCCTCTTTTTTGTTTCGTTTCTCTACTCGTGTCCGTGTCCTTTGCTCTGTTTGTCATCTTTTGTGTCTGTTTTTTTATTTTCTGGGTGCTTAGTTTTTGAGGAGGAGTCTCTTCTATGACTCTTTGTTCTCCTTCGCTCCACTTGTAGCAAGTTCCGTCTATTATTATCTTCTGGTATCCAGTTTTTACCTCTTTTCCTTCTGCTCTTTTCGCTCTTGCTATTTTCCTGATTTCCGCTTGTATTCTTCTCTCGTCCTGTGTTTGATCGTTTTCAATGTATATTCTTGTTCCTTTCAAAGATTTCTTGTTTTGCATTACTTCCTGTTTTTCATTCCAAGAATCCATCTCCACAACTGTTAGTGCTGGCTTTATGGTATGTACATTTTTTACTTTGGCCTCCACTTGTAATTTTTCTTCGAGGAACTCCATCACGACTTGTTTCTTATTCTGTCCTTTGAATTCAACCCCTTTTATTACAATATTGCATTTCCTTCTATTCTTTTCTGTTGTCTCTAGTTTTCCTTCCAGCTTTTCTATTCTTTTGATTAGGTAGCCTTTTTCCAGCTCCCACTTCTCTTCCTTCTTCTTGAACTCCTCTCTAAACTCCTTGTTGGCTTTCGTGTTTTCCGTTATTTCCTTCATCATCTCTTCAAACATTATTTTAGCTCACTTATTTCCGACATTTTGGTATTCGCTGATCCTGTGATTTTTAACAGGGGGGATTTGATAATGTTTTTTCTCTTGCTTTCTCTACAGAGTTCCCTTTTGTTTGTGTTTTCCATCCAGTTAGCTCTTAAATGTGATCCCCTAAAATTTGTTCAAGTTTTATAGCACGCTTATTTGTTTATTTGTTTATCTTTCCTCTGAACTCCGTTGTCCGCGATCTTTATCGCTATCCGCACTTGCACCGCCCGCTTATCACACTTTCGCCGCCCGTTCGTTGTCGTCCGCTCTAGGTTTATTCACTGCATTGTACACGTAAAATCTTAACTTTCCGCCACTAAATCCGCTTTGCTTTATATGTACGTTTTACGTCGCGTTGAAATTTACGAATTTCATTTGGTGTGGTATAGCCCGTATACGGTGTTTATATATCGCCACCTGCTATAAAATTCGCGTCCGACATCTAATATTCCATTCTAGTTATTATATTAAAGAAATTAAATGTTGACGACAATTTGACAATTTTTAACATACGAATTCAAAAGGTCAACTGTTAAAAATATCTAGGAGCGTGGATTACGGAAACTAGCAATTAAACTAATGCAATTAAAACAAGACTAGAAATATCAAGACAAGTGTTTATAAAGTCAAAAAAAATTCTGTGCGGCTGATATATTAACTTAAACCTTCGAGGGTTATGTTTTTTTCTATATTACAATACAGTTCAAAAAATCTCTTCTGTTTCTAGCATTTGTCTTATCTTTTGTATTTTAGGATGAATACATGTTAGTATTAATTATATTATTAAGTCTGCTTTTAATTTAGATATTTAAATATTTATTTGACTTTATTGGACTTTTATTTTTAGTATATTTGTGCATGACCAAATTTATACTTGATTCTGGAGTTTCTCTTTACGTAGTAGTTATTCAACTCCTTCGGTAGAACGCCTTCTCTAGGTAGATCATACAGAAATACGTTGGATTATTAAATTGGGGCTTTTTCAACTTTTTGCTGGATTATATAGATGGCATTTATACAAGATTTTTACAAAATCTTTGTTATTGGTCTGCCAGAGTAATGATGTTATCTAGTTATTCGGTTATAATTTTTGTGGTTAGTTTTAACGTAATGTCTAGTAGTTTTATTCTATGGTAATTAATTTATTTGTTGTTTAATTCGGTTCCATTTATGTAATATTTTGTTCTTAGTAAATATTCTCTGGAACACTTCCATATTTCAATAGCTTGTTACATTTTATTATATTCTGGTAATATCCTCTTCTTAAAATTTTTAACAGCTTCCCTAGATTTGTTCTTTTATTTTGACTTGTTTGTTCTTAATTCTTATAAAATTCTCCATTAGATTTAAGTCGTTCTGTTTGTCATTTTTATTTACTTGGTGTAGAGTCAAAAAATCCATTCAATGACCCCTTAATACTGTTTACTAATTCTTTTATATTACCCTTGAAAATTTTCATTACTCTTTTTACCTGCAAACAATACTTTGATAGTTTAAATGAAGAAAAATTAAATTAAATCAATGCACACCAATGGATTCGACTACGTTAAGAAACATTTTATTTGGGAACTATGAAACATTATTTTTTAATTTTCTTTCTCAGCCCGATTGTTGTTGGTTTTGCATAGTAAATTTGATCTTTAACATATCTCTATAAAAGGAAATTCATTAGACTAACTCTTTGCTTAATCCATTTTTCTGAAAAGTCGTATCAAGATAGCCCCTTACATCACGATGGCAGTGAGAAGATGCTTCATCTTACTAAAAATAATTCTTTCTATCTCAAAATAACTCTTAGACGCGTGGAGCGCCAGGATTTTGCAACTTATTTAGGTAAGCATTAGCAGTGACAGTTTGGCCGAAATATCGAATGGCTCTAAAATGCCTAAAAAATAGCTTACACCACACGTAACTCTTGATCATTTTAAATGGTGTTCCATGGTGGTAATATGCAATAGGTATAATAGTGTCAATAAACAACGCTATTTAACTTGAAAGTAGCCTTATCGCTCCAAACGTTTTTAGATGGAAATGCATGCGTCATTTACTCAGATATCGTCCACAAAATTGTTTTTAATCAATAAACGCTACATTGATCTCCACTGAAAGAGTCAGTACATTGCATGAAATACACTATATATACCACCAACCTAAAAAAATGTACCTATTTTTGAGTTAGTTCCCAAGCTATTTGACCTGATGTAAAAATCTACAATAGTGCTAGATGACAATCTATCGAAACACTTTTACAATTGTATCATAGTTTTGATTTTATATTTGAATCTCCCTCATACAACTATAAAATCACTTTTTGCCGCACTAGCCATATAGAGTACTAACATTATGAATTTGGCAGGAACTAAAGCCTTTACGAAAGTAAGACGCACGTTGCTGCAGTAGCAACGCAAACTTATCGAGCGATAAAATTACATAAAAAGTGCCATGAAATAAAATAAGCCATAAAATATTAAATTGATTAAACTGAACTGAAGTAACCCCCGGCTTGGAATTTTAATGTGAAGAATGCAATGAGATAAAGTAAGATAAACAGTAGGTTCAAAGGCCGTGTGCGTACTTGCTGCATTTTAGATCACTACGCGAGTGTACATGTGTAAACTAGACTGGATTTTTTGAAACTCCCCAAAAATTGGATTTGTCGCAAATTTTTTATAACTGCCTTTGCAAGAAAAGTCGAGCCTAACTGATTCCATTAATATTACTAGCTTTATAATTTCGGTTATAAATAAAGAATTAACAAAACCATACAATTAGAACAGGCAAACAAATTGAATCATATATAAAATGACTGAACTTTAAAACAACTAAATGATTTTGAAATAACAAAATTAATAGGGGAACTAAAGAAAATAAGAGAAAACTATACCACATACATAGGTACCTAACAAATAAATTTAAACAGACATTTAAATTAAACTTGGAATTTGACACAAACAGAAATCCCTTTACAAGATATGGTATAGTACAATAATCTGTTTAAAATTGGAGAAGTGGTTTTATATATGTCTTTTAAGATGTTTAAAGGGTATAATCATAATATTAAATAATTCGATTCTTAAAAGTTGGCGAAGTGGTATCCAACCAACATTGATCGAAACGGATGATACATGCAAAATCAGGATTATAGGGAGAGTGGGGTAACACTTCGATTTCATTGAGTTGTGCCAATTTCTACCGGATTCTTTGGACAGTATATAATCTGACGTTATCCATCTCTAGTCATACCCGTCTTTGATTAATCGATCTAGAGGATTGTTAATTTAAGATAGTATACATTCTGTAAGGATTAGCTGAATCTTTAGCAAGTAGCTCAAAGTAAGTTACATCTATGCAGTTCTACCAGACAAAGCAAATTTTAGCTTCAAAACTCTTTTTGGTTACAAAAACAAATCTATTTTTGTCAGAACAATAACAATTCAATGAAGGAATTGAAGATTAAACAATTATTCACACGCATAAAGCTGATTTTTAGCTTGCTCTTGCTTTACGACACAAGGCATTCTTTTGTATCGTTTGTTGACTGTCGTCTAGCTAATGCAGGTAATCGCTTATTGTTCATCGAGATGGTCTAAGCTCCTATACTATTTGTAGGGTGCTTACAGCTGGGAATCTTTCGACAGCTTGAAATAAAGCTTCTTAATTTACTACAGAATACTGTCTGGATCGAAGGCTAGTATCACCGCCATGACATTGTAAACCAATTTTGGACCATACGATTCCATATTGCATCTTGTCCTTTAACATCGTGAATCATTTAAGACGCATAATCAGCGTTTTGTGCTAAATTTCAGTAATCCCAAAGTACGGCCAAAATTTCAAGATTTGTATCTAACATTTTGCCTACTTTTTAAGTTTAAATTTTAAGAGGCTGCAATAGAACAGAGAATAATTTATAAACTAGGCTCTTTAATACTAACATATATTTTTAATTATAATAAATGGCAAACCACAACCGGCTACGAAATTACACAACAATAAAATCACAGAGTAAAATGGCTTTATGAGCGCTTGACTTATTTCTGATTTGAATAAAATTCCACCCACTATTTGTTTGCAAATTAAATTATTCCAATTCCTTTGGGTCCAAAGCATGGGTTATAAAGGCGGATCTTTAAAAAGTTCATTCCATGAATTAAGAGCATCAGAATAATAAGCAATCTCCTCAATGTCTGGGTTGTAAGTCAGCATGTATTGGACGAGAGGGAAAACACTGTTCACTGAAGCCAAAAACATGGTAGGGCAATATCTTTGAATTTTCAAATTCCAATGCCTTCAAATCTGATGGAAAAACCAGCGTAAATTGTAATATGCAGTCCAGTTTTCGACTAAACACTGATATTTCTGTACTGGCGTACTTCGTAGGAGATATGTTATTTTTGAGATAGCAAAACAGTTTTTAGAAGCAAATATGCAAAGTAATGGTTCAAATTTCGTAATCTTACAAACAAACGATTTAACTCTTCTTATTTCATATGTAACGATGCTTCATAATGTCTCAATTATGGGAGCTCTTAGAAGGGTTAAAGATTTTGGAACTAAGATTTTTGGAAAACTTGTTTCAAAATCTGACACAATAGAATAGTCGGCATCTCCACAAAAGAACAATTTACATTTTTTAGGGTTGACTTTTAGGACAAATTCACAGCACTTCTCAGTTACACACAGAAAATCATTTTTGGCAGTAGTTGGATTTCCATCATCAAGATACTATAGGTTTAACTCGGACTTCAGAATACTGTCACCTTGTTGGAGGCCAACTTCTGATGAAATTACGTGACTTCCGAATGATAAAAACGTGGGTTCTAAATAGCATTGCGAGGAAATGGGTATAGAGTTAAAGTCTTATCTTAAACCCGCTCTAATAAGGTGTCTTGTTTCATGCAATTAAAGGCATTCTGAAAGTGAATTTTGAGAGCGATTTTGTTCTTATTTATGTATGAGCGTATTGTATGGATTGGAGCTCTCATACCGAAGCCAAGTTGAATCGGGTTTAAATATGACGTTTTTCTCTCCGAACAGAACGCCAGGAGAGTTTCCCAACTAAACGACGCAGCGTTGTTCCAACTGCAATAAGTCGAATCCCGCCGACGTGTCTGTTCAGTAGAAACAAAGAGGTTCAATACGAAATTTTGGTAATCTTGGGGTTCACCTTGCCGCTCAGCATAAAATTGCACAATATCGTTGTAGGGTTGTAGTAGCTTCTTTTCTGCATCCCCATTATTACTTGCTAGTAAATCCTTAAGACGTAGTCTAAGCTCGTTTATTCCACCAGCAGCACTGCACTTACAATTATTTAAAGCGGCTAAGACATTATTTTCAGATACTACAAACGTAGTAAAATCGTATATGTCATCAAAGAAGTAAAGGATCGGGATTTCTTTGGGTGTTTGGTCAAGAGTTTCAAATAAATGTTTTCATTTTCTTCGGCTAGAGTGTCCGATGATGACAGCTCCTTGAATGTCTCTTCTAGAAAGGGAAGTTGTCGAATTTACTTTAGAAGATGATTTACGACTCAAAGGTGACTTTTCAAATGCGTTGTTTTTATGGAGCGAGCCAAATTCCGAGACTTCATTGCAGGGACTTGGAGCACATTGTAACAAAAAGCAAAGAAATCATTCCAGGACGAGAGAGTATTTTTTTCGTAGCATTGATCTACTAAATGCGAAAGTTTGTATGCTACAGTTATTTTGGCAGCTTTTAGGATACGCTTAACTATCCTAATAATTCTCTTCAAATTTGGCTAAGGAATTTACAAATTCGTGTATGCCATCTGAAGAACTTGAAGAGATATCAGATCTTACATCTTGCGTAGTAAATTTTGAAGCTCTTGTAAAATTTACGAGGTTTAAATGTGCAACGAGGACAAAGCATGAGGTCATCGATTGTTAAAGTTGATGGAACTTGGGTGGCTACAGTAGCTTGGCATTTTTGGCAAAACCATGAATTGTTGTCTGCCCCTAGTTGTCTTGTCTTTTCATTACCAAGTCCGGCACACACAGAATGAAACGAAATACAGAAAATCTGTTTTTCTGAGCTTGTGTTTGTTTCTCCACATGCACAGAAATTATCATAATCATTCATACAGAAGCTTGTCTTATCCTATTACTTAAATGTGATGGGCTAAATAAATTAGAATATCAAGACATATCTTTAATATGGCTTATAACTTACAAGATAGTTCTATTGATTCAACAATATATTTAAAGTTAAAAATGGGAAGACTTTTGTACCACACTTACCTTAGTGCATCTTGATTGTTTTCCAGCATTTGAAATCATCTCAATAGACTGTTTGAAATAATTAGTCGACTACAAGATCTGACCGTGTTTGATTTTACATAACAATGCTATATTTTCCTTCAATTCTTCTAGCATTTAAATTGTTCTCATTATACGTATATTGCCAAAAAGCCCAAAAAAGAAAATGACGAGTCTTAAAACAAAATTATTTTAGGTGGGTAGGACTTCAAACCCACAATCCTACACCGGTTATCCCAAAAATTATGGGAAAAGGGAGGGAGAGCAAATTCTCGATAATACGAAACAAAGAAGAGTGCGGAAGAGCAAAACCCCATTTAAATGTGGCTAGAATAAGAAGTTATAAACTAGAAGCGCCCAAAATGGATTCAAAATATAGGTATAGTCCATTATAGTTTTACCATGGAATGTTGAAATAACCTAGCATTTTTTGAATTTTTAAAACTGGCGTCTAGTAAAATTGGCCTAACCTACATTGCTGCATCTAAGCGATATGCTTCTATAGCCCATCCATATGCCCTAACAAGGTTTTAGAATTTTTTTGGCCATTTATGGCGCACGTAAAAACTTTACAAAACAGAAAATTAAGCTAGTTTGCTTTTTTTAATATTTAAAATTCAATAGCTTTAAAGCGCACGTGATACAAGCAAAACCGAGTTCACACTTCTTAAGTAGACCAAAGTTTATTTAGTAAAAAATTTGAACAAGATGGTAACAAATTTTACCAAAAAAGTGCGATTTCTTCTAAAACCACTTCAGATATGGAGAATGAAATACACAGTTCTCGTTCTCACATTTTCATGCTGATTTTTTTAATCTTGGGCCAAAAGTAGCGAAGAAAAATCCTTAGGGTTTGCTACACATCTAACTGAGATATTTAAACCTTTTGCCACTAAACCCACCAAAGAGGAAGAACTTGAAGTTTTAGAACACCTCCAAACTCCGTTTCAAATGTTACCACCCATTCAAACGTTTAAAATCGGTGAAATAAAAACTGCAATATTCAAAGATTTAAATCCACATAAACCACCAGAGTATGACTTCATTAAGAACAACGTACTTAAAGAAGTGCCAGACAAGGCATTTAGATTCATTACCTACATATTCAACGCAATTCTACGTCTACGACATTTTTCTGGGCAATGGAAGGTAGTCACAATTACCTTGATACCCAAACCTGGGAAACCTACAGAACAAATGTTATCCTATTGATCAATTAGCTTGCTGCTAATATTATCAAAGCTATTATAAAAGCTGTCATTAATGTCAATTATACCACTTCTCATAGACAATAACATAATACCAGATCATCAATATGGATTCAGAAGACGCCACTCTACAATTAAGCAAGGGCACCGATTAGCAGAAACGGTTTCTAAAGATTTTGAAAACAATTGCTATTACTCAACATTATTCATTGATATTAAGCAAGCATTTGATAAAACTTGGCACAATGGATTACTCTATAAATTTAAAACTATCCACCAGATCACTACTATCTTCTACTCAAATCATACCTTTCTAACAGAATATTTCTGGTAAACGTGGTAATTCTTAAACGGCATTGTATAGTATCGAAGCGAAAGTCCCTCAGGGTAGCGTCCTGGGACCAATAATATATATAATTTTTACGTCAGATCTTACTACCCTCCAAACAACGACACTCGTCACTTACACAAACGATATTGTTCTATTAGCATCACATTCTGACCCGAATACCTTCAAAACCACTTGTTTTAAATGGAAAGATGGTGGAAGAATGGCTAGTAGAAGTAAATGCAGCAAAAAGAACCTATGCAACTTTTACCACTAAACCGGCACAATAATCAACAGATACCTTAAGCCTTAAATATTTGGAAATCAACCTAGACAGAAGACTTACATGGAGGAAACATATTTGGACAAAAAGAAAACAAATAAGCATTGCAATCCAAAAATGTACCGGCTGCTAGGCCGCAAGTCCAAATTGTCACTTAACAATAAAGCACTTTTATAGAAGGCCATAATCAAACCAATATTGGCGTACGGGATACAACTGTGGGGTACTGCCAGCAACTACAATGTTGAGATCCTGAAACGACTTCAGTCCAAAATTCTCAAATCTATGATTGATGCGCCATGGTATGTTCTACATGAAGTCATTTGGCGAGATCTTAACTACAGTCAATGAAGAAATACATAAATACAGCGCTCGCTACAGGAACAAGCTCAGCGTCCATCCCAACTCACTTGTGGAGCAGTTAATAGAACCAGACTTTGAAGAACCACGACTAAAAAGGATGAAATTTTTTGACCTACCAACACGTTTTTAAATAACATATAAAGCCACTAATTACTTTAGTTTTTAAGTTATAAGTTAGGTTGAGTTATAAGACAAACCTAATAAGTTATTATTCAATAATATTCAATGGATTATTTTCAACATGTTATTTATATTTCTTTTCTTTCTTTCTTTAGCCTTCTTCAATCCATTTGCGGATGTAGGCCTCCCCTAGTTCCTTCCATCGTGTCCTGTCTTGTGCAATTCTTTTCCATGCAAGACCGGCGTGTAGTTTTACATCATCTATCCATCGCATCTGTGGTCTACCCCTTGTTCTTTTGCCTAGCCAGGGTCGCCAGTCCTGGATTCGTGCGTTCCACCTGTTGTCTGTTTGGCGGGCATTGTGTCCTACGAATTGCCACTTCAGGCTAACTATTCTTTTTCCCACATCTGTGACTTTTGTCTTCTCCCTTATCCAAGTGTTTCGTTTTCTGTCTTTTAGGGTTATTTGTAACATTTGGCGCTCCATGGCTCTTTGGGTCTTCATAAGTTTGTCTACATTTCTCTTTGTCAAAGTCCAGGTCTGGGCCCCGTAAGTAATGACGGGCAGTATACAGCTGTCAAACACTTTTGTTCTCAGGTATTGAGGTATCTTTCGGTTTTTTAATATGTAACTTAATCTGCCAAAGGCAGCCCATCCTAGTTTCGTTCTTCTTGCGATTTCTATTTCTTGATTTTCTTTATTAAGTGTAAACCTTTGCCCTAAGTATGTGTATTCTTCTATTTGTTCTATAGTGTTTTGTTCTAGTTCGATATTCACTTCCTCTTCGGAATTTGTCATGATTTTTGTTTTTCGGTGTTTATCTTTAAACCCACTTTTTAGAAGCTTCATTTAGTTCTTGGAGCATTGAGTTTAGTTGTCTCCATTTGTTGCAAATATTATGACGTCGTCTGCGTATTTTAGATTATTTAAAAATTAGCCGTTTATGTTGATGCCTTTTCCCTCCCAGTTTAGGCATTTGAAGACATCCTCAAGGGCTAATATAAATAGCTTAGGTAATAATGGGTCTCCTTGACGGACTCCTCTCTGTATTGGGATTGGATCGGTTTATTCTGACCAGTTGACTGTTATTGTAGTATTCTTATATATATCTTGGATTATTGTCATAAATCTGTGGTCTATCCTGCTGTTCCATAGACTCTTCTGTACTGCCCACGTTTCGATGCTATCGAACGCTTTTTCATAAACTATTAGTGCTATGTATAATGGGAGATGATATTCATTTGCTTTCTCTATTAGTATCTTGAGGGTTAATAGATGGTCCGTTGTACTAAACCCTTTGCGGAAGCCAGCCTGTTCTTCGGATAAATACATTTCTATTTTGTTATTTAATCTTTTCATTATGATTCTTGAGAAAAGCTTATATACTTGTGATAGTAGTGTTATGGGCCTGTAATTTTTTAAATCTTGTTTGTCTCCCTTTTTATATAGTAAAATCGTTATGGCCTCTTTCCATTCACTCACTATTCTTCCAGTTTCCAAACATTTATTGAACAGTGTCTTCAACGCTGTTATTATTTCCTCTTCTCCTTCATTTAATAATTCTTTTGTCAGATTGTCTTTTCCTGGCGCTTTTTGATTTTTCATTTCTCTCATCGCACTAATTATTTCCTCTTCTTCTATTTCTGGCATATCTTCCGAGTTTATATTTGTTATTTTCTTTTTTAGCTTTTCTTTTATTTCTGTGGGAGCTTTTCTTTGGGACTTGTACAACTCCTCATAGAATTCTTTTACTGTAGAGTTTATCTTGTCTTTCTCTCTTACTTCTCTTCCATCTTTATCTTTTATTACTATTATCTTGTTTTTGCCTATTTTAGGTTTCAATGCTTTCATATTTTGATTCTTTTCTATAACTTGTTGCATTATAACGTCTTGTTTTTAATTTCATTTTGTCTTATTGTTTTTTATTAATTTATTTAGCTCAACAAATTCTACAGTATTTTGTTTGTTCTCCTGTGTTAGCTTCCTTCTGCTTTTCAGCATCTCTTTTATTGTAGATGATAGTGTTTCCTTTTCTTGTTCTGTTTTGAGGTTATTTTTGTATTGAGTCTGTAATTGCTTCTTTTATTGTTTTCTAATTTCGTCTACATCCATGTTTGTATATTTTTATCTTTTAGGTGTCTTTTATTCCTTCTCGGTATTTGTCAGAGTTTTCTTTTAGTGTTTCGCTGTTGATTTTGTTTGTATTGATCTTTAGTCTTTTTACTCTCTCCAATTTCTTATTTATATATAATTTGGCCCTGACTAGTCTATGATCGCTGCCAATGGTGCAGTTGTTCAGCATGCAGATATCTTTAATGATTTGTTTGTTTCTTGTTAGAACGTAATCAATTTCGTTTTTGTTGTCCCCGTTTGGGCTGATCCATGTCCATTTGTTTTGTGGTTTTTTCTTGAAGAAAGAATTCATTGCAAATAAGTTCTCTTGTTCTAGGAAGTTGTATAGCATCTCACCTCTTTTATTTCTTTTCTTATATCCGAAATTTCCCATTCTTTGCTCTTCTTTGTCTTTCTTTTTCCCAACTTTGCATTGAAGTCTCCTATAATGATTTTGTATTCTGTTAAATTGTCCCTCAGTGCTTTGGAGATACCTTCGAAGCAACTTTCTACTTCTTCGTCTTCATAAGATTGAGTTGGTGCGTATACCTGGACTATTTGCAGAGAAATTTTGTTATTTAGTTCTATTACGAGATATGCAACCCTGTTTGATATTGCCTTGTACATTTTTATTCTTTCTGCGCTGTTCTTGGATACGATAAAACCTACACCTCTTGTTCCGTTATTTTCGCAGTCTGAGTGATATAGCACGTTGCCTGAGTTCAATCTTATTGATTTCTCTTCTTTTCGTCTAACTTCTGCCAAGCCGACTATGTTCCATTTTATTTTTGATAGTTCCTCTTCCAGTTCAAGTATTCTATCGTTGATTTCAAAGTTCTTACATTATATGTTCCTATGTACAGTGCTGTATGTCTTGTCTTGTTTTGATTTTTGTAGATGGTTCTTTATCGAATTTTGCCCTCCCAGAATCCAAGGGCTGACTACCGAGGTAGTGTGGGATTCTGAACTTTCTGTTCTACCCACCTGGGGTAATGAATCCGTTTTATTTAAATTCGACATTTGGGAGTTTAGAAGGGGGTTGTTGGCCATTTCAACGCCACGCTGGCCAGGCGTGTTGGCGAGTTTTGTTCTTGGCCGATCCTCTGGATACAGACGCCATTTTCAGCCGCCCAATATGGGTCAGACGCTGCTGCTAGTTTTGGTCCGCCCCGGGTATTTTATTTCCCCGGTACCCACCATATCTGGTGAGCATTCCCCTATCCCCCACACGGGTTTATTTATATATACTTGTCAAAACAATTACTGAATGTTATTAAGCAAAATATTGTAAAGGGAAATTTTAAAAAGATTGATTTCTTTTCTTTCTTTTGTTATCTATGTAAGCCAACATCTACACAAAAAAGTTTTACGTTTTAAAATTCAAATAATTTTTCAAACGAGTCACCTAAATGATTGTGGTATTGTTGTGGTGGTGGTAATAAGGCTCTACCTGTAGCAGATTTTTATTTTAAGACTTGGCACAATGGATTACTCTATAAATTTAAAACTATCCACCAGATCACTACTATCTTCTACTCAAATCATACCTTTCTAACAGAATATTTCTGGTAAACGTGGTAATTCTTAAACGGCATTGTATAGTATCGAAGCGAAAGTCCCTCAGGGTAGCGTCCTGGGACCAATAATATATCTAATTTTTACGTCAGATCTTACTACCCTCCAAACAACGACACTCGTCACTTACACAAACGATATTGTTCTATTAGCATCACATTCTGACCCGAATACCTTCAAAACCACTTGTTTTAAATGGAAAGATGGTGGAAGAATGGCTAGTAGAAGTAAATGCAGCAAAAAGAACCTATGCAACTTTTACCACTAAACCGGCACAATAATCAACAGATACCTTAAGCCTTAAATATTTGGAAATCAACCTAGACAGAAGACTTACATGGAGGAAACATATTTGGACAAAAAGAAAACAAATAAGCATTGCAATCCAAAATGTACGCTCTAGGCCGCAAGTCCAAATTGTCACTTAACAATAAAGCACTTTTATAGAAGGCCATAATCAAACCAATATTGGCGTACGGGATACAACTGTGGGTACTGCCAGCAACTACAATGTTGAGATCCTGAAACGACTTCAGTCCAAAATTCTCAAATCTATGATTGATGCGCCATGGTATGTTCTACATGAAGTCATTTGGCGAGATCTTAACTACAGTCAATGAAGAAATACATAAATACAGCGCTCGCTACAGGAACAAGCTCAGCGTCCATCCCAACTCACTTGTGGAGCAGTTAATAGAACCAGACTTTGAAGAACCACGACTAAAAAGGATGAAATTTTTTGACCTACCAACACGTTTTTAAATAACATATAAAGCCACTAGTTACTTTAGTTTTTAGTTTTTAAGTTACAAGTTAGGTTAAGCTATAAGAGAAACCTAATAAGTTATTATTAAGGAAATATTCAATGGATTATTTTCAACATGTTATTTATATATACTTGTCAAAACAATTACTGAATGTTATTAAGCAAAATATTGTAAAGTAAAGGGAAATTTAAAAAAAATTGATTTCTTTTCTTTCTTTCTTTTGTTATCTATGTAAGCCACCATCTACACAAAAAGGTTTTACGTTTTAAAATTCAAATAATTTTTCAAACGAGTCACCTAAATTATTGTGGTATTGTTGTGGTGGTGGTAATAAGGCTCTAACTGTTCGCGTGGGAGCACGGCCTGCGAACTGAGACGTTGAGGCTTTCATGTTCGCTAGTGTGGCCGGTCATCGCGCACCATTTTTGATGCGGGGCGATGTGACAAGCACCGCGCCTTAGACGACCGCTAGCACGTGGTATTGTTCAAAAATTTCTTTTTGGCATATTAGTTTTCCAACTATTGATGTGTATAAGTTCAAGCATTATTTTGTCTTTAAAAAATCAATCTATAAGCTAAATCATTTAAACTGATGCTAAAGAATTTGAAAAGAGACTAAGCTTTGTGATCCTTTTGTAAAGCTTTGTCAAATTTGTCAAAATTAAAAAATTATTATTTTGCTGTTTTTTATTAGAAATCATTTGTCAAGACATCGATCTTTTCTCTGTAATTATTTTTTACTGCGTTTTTGCACTCTTATATTAATTTCTCTCTAATATGCAGAAAGTGTGCCATCTCAATCATCTAAAAATGTGGCCGCAGCTGCTCGAAACCAAAACGAAATTTAACAAGGTGAAAAGAATGTAAAGGGCTGCGGTTGGCCCATTGTCCGGAGGAGCGGCGCGCAGCCCGAAGAAATTTAAATTACAGCTTACTCAGGAGGGTACTAATTAGCGTGATTACTTAAATATATGGACGAAGAGGTTCTCTCTGTTTGCGCGGGGCAAGCGTGAGAGCTCGCTTTTTGCCCTCTGAGCGCGTCTAGGCGAGCGCTGCTGAACGGTGGCGCGACATTTTTGTCGGGCTCGCAGGCGCCGACGCCATTACGACGCTGCTGAAGAGATAAATCCCAACGCAGCTCGGCGTAAATCACCGCAGCCTTAGCATTTTTGCGGGAACGCTCTTAATTCCGCTAATGATCGACATGCAGCAGGAAATATTCGAGCGGAATACACGAGAAGTGGCAGGTTTCCTTCTTTGGCGGAGCGAACTGCTACCATTGATAGCGACGCGATTTATTGCAGTTCCAAGATGTATTTCTTAATCTAGTTCTGCCGGCAGTAGCATGAAGGTGTTTGCAGCCGAGGTTAATTCCAATTTAACTGTTAAATGAATCCTGGATTATCCCATAAACGGCGGAAGAGCCATCACCGCAGATACGTCCGTTAATGGGTTATGTGTAAATCGAGCTCTGTTAACCAAATATGTCACTAGTATTTAATATTGTTATTGTATTGTATGACTTTTATTATTATTAGCAGCTTATCTCTAGCAGAACTGCCGTATAACAGTTAATATTATAGGTCTGACCATATTTGGTAGTCAACTCTCCACATACCAAGGTTTATATACTGAAATAATTGGTTTGCATTGCTCTTGTAATTTATTCACGTGGCGGTTTACATATTAAATATTAGAACATAAATTATTATTATTTTGCGACTTATGGTTGAAAATTTAAATTGGTTTCAAGATTTAAAAAAAAACATAATAAAACACCAACAGTACTTTACTCAAGGACGGTTGATTTAAATATTCTGTATTAAAAAGTTTGGTGTCGATTTTATACCAATTTATTGTAAATAAAAGTTGGTCAAAGAGTTCAAGATCAAAAATGAGATTTTATCTTGCTTTTTATGTTATTTCGTGTTGGCAACCCTAATCAACATATTTCAATCACATTTCAGGGTGGTTAGTTGCAAAAGTACGAGGGTGAATCAAATATAAACGAAACTTTTGATCTCGGGTGCGCAATATTAACGCGCGAGAGTTCTCGATTCGTCAGGTGTTGGGTAGAGATGTCATGAGTGGGGACAGCAGGCGTGCGATTTCGTTTGTTCCTGTCAGTACCCGTCGTGACAATGTCTGAGCAGGAGGTGTCGTCGTCAATTGCGCAGCGTATAATCATTGAATTTCTCGCCACGGAAGGTGTAAAACCGGCTGAAATCCTGAGGATATTGACTGCGCAGTTCAAGGAAGAGACACTGTCACGAGCTAGAGTGTTCGCATGGCACAAAAAGTTCGTGGAGGTTCGTGAGAATGTTGAAAATGAGAGCCATGATCACCGACCTCGCACCAGCATCACCAACGAAAACATCGTCCGCGTTCAACAATTTATTGAGGGTGACAGGCGTCTGACCATCGATGAGATTGCATCTGAGTTTGGACTAAGTTATGGCAGCACTTTTTCGATCATCACAGAGGAGCTAAGGTTTCGTAAGGTGTGCGCAAGGTGGGTGGCTCGCCTTCTGACAACTGAGCAAAAATTACATCGTTCACAGTTGAACACCCTCCCTACAGCCCTGACCTATCGCCCTGCGACTATCACCTATTCCGTCCTCTCAAGGAAACCATGGAAGGTCATAAATTCGACAGCGATGAGGAGGTTAAGGTTTATGTGCGCAATTGGTTGGAAACACGGCCAACTTCATTCTACGAGGAAGGCATTTCAAAATTAGCTACACGTTGGAAAAAATGTGTTTCTAAATCAGGAGATTGTGTAGAAAAATAATTTGCTATTCTTTTGTTTCAAGTTCAAATAAAATATTTTTTAAAAAATAAGTCTCGTTTATATTTGATTCGTCCTTGTAATAGTGGACTTCGGGTTTTGTTGCGACATTATTAAAAGAAAGGTCTGAGTACAAGAGATGCTGCCGAGACAATTTGCAAAGTTGAAAGTGATGGAACTGTTATTCAACGAACAGTGGCCAATTTGTTCAAGCACTGTAATAAAGGAAACTTTAATCTTGAAGGCAAGTCTTGTTCTTGATCTGGCACCGGTTCTTGGAGTTTCGCCCTATCAAACTGTGCTGAACTACCAATTTGAATCAATTTGACTTTGTTCATCAAAAGCTCAGCCAGGATCGGACAAATTCTCCAAAGCACAGGTCAACAAGCAAGCGAGATTTGCCACCAATTGTTTAATTAAGGAGAAGTTTGAGGAGCTGGACGGAGTCGAAGTTCTTTTCCATCCAACCTACATCCTAGACGATGTTCCGTATGACTACGGCCTCTTCCGCTGAATAGATCGCTTCTTGCGCAGAAGACAACATATCATGTCTAGAGTTCTTTAAAGGGTATTGCTGTAGACACTAACTTCTAAAATATGAAATTTTGTGCTAAATTGTCAAATTGGTTTTCAGAAAGGCTATAACACAATACAATTTACATTTCACACACCACCGCTCATAGAAGTATATGCACTACATAAAAAATAAATTTATACACTCTAATGTAAGAAATACATTTACTATATAATATATTATTATGCAACACTAAAAATCGAACCAAAATCATTATGAACATTGGAAAAAATTAATTTAAATATTAAACAATTGTTTCATCAAAAAACCGCCCTTTGCTTTTGCGATTGATTATAGGCACTCTTTTGATTAAATATTTTGATTTCTTGTGTGGTAAATCTCTGCAAACTTTGAAGAAGACTCCAAAGATGATTTTTGGACGAGGTCCAGCTCATCCCATAGCAACTCTATGCGGCTGAGGTCTAGACTTTGTGGTAGCCATGTTATCATTTTGAGCATTTTTTGTTCTTGGTTTGCTAGAATGTCTTTATAAAACTTTAAAGTATGTTTAGGATCGTTGTCTTACCGATGAAATGCAACTTAGATAATATGGCTGTTGATCTTCTACTTCGCTTACTCATCAGTCTGATAAAATGATCATCTGCAACGGATGTTACTCATAATACCCCAAGGTGATGGAGATCCCTAAGACTTCCTGTAGCGTGGTAGTGTAAGATTCACCGTCGAAGCACAAACTCTTAATGCTTTCACGATGTTATGCACTGATAGCATTTCTCGATGTAAGATGAAAATGGCTGAACGAGTGTCTATGGCGAGAGGTTTACCACAAGCCATTAAATGCAAAATTCAAAACCAAGCAAGCGGCACTAGTGCCACAAAGAAATTAAATAAAATTAAGAATTGATTTAAATTATGTTAATTACACAAAATAAATCTAAACAAATTTTACTTTAATAAAAAAAAAAGAATTAAACAACAGGGTTGTATAAAGTATTTAGCGATTCACTTAGATGTGAGTTTAAAAAAAGAGAATGTAATTTAGACTAAAACTTTATGAAATATATTAATTAATAGGAAAGAAGTTATCGCCAAAGAATAAATATTACATTACACAGCAATGTTAAAACCGATGCCAACTGACAATCCAAATTTTTAGAATTGTTTCCAACTTCAATGCAGAAATGTTACAAAAATTCTAAAATAAATTTATCTTCTTCAATTTCCCTTTATTTAACTTATATTTTTTATCACCAAACTCTGCAAAAATTAATTTTGTCCTTGAAGACAGCACGGGTATGTTTGGACCTATGAATAAAAGCCTTAATTTTTTATTCTTGTAAGTATCTTGAATGCGAGTAATGTTGGTTTAATGGAGTAGAGGGTTACATATAAGAAGAATCAAAAACTTAAAGTATTCTATTTCAGAAAGTCTTTGATTAATTATCAGTTATTTAACTGTGGATGAACTATTTATTACCAAAATTCTTGTACGTCGTTATTTGCAGAAAAAATTTCTTGTGCATGATGCAGCTTTCAAAATTTCTACTGTAAAATTAGAGGTGAGAAGAAAAACTCTTTTTAGTAACCTTCTTACAATATGCCGTTGAAGCTACTCCAGCAACAAACAAACTTTAAGACAAACTTAGATCCAGTGCACTTTAGCAATTACACCAGCTAAGAATATTTATAGTAAGAACCTAATAAGCTAACATTTGTATAATTGCAACAATGGTTAAATGTTTTCCAAAAGATGGCTGGAACTGAGCTTCTCCTACATCCTACCTATTCAAGCGACTCAGCAGTTTCGTATTTCTACTTGTTCTGGTCTATTATCTTTTATCTATCTGGTCTATTTCTTGTGTGGCAGACAGTTTTCAAATCCAAATAAAGTGAAAGAAGCTATTTGTTTTGTTTTTATAATTCTTTTTAAATAAATTCGTATACCTTTATTTTGCCTTCTGTTTGAGTTTAGCCCGATAAGCTTCTTTTCTTGTATGTATTTGCAACAGTCTTAAGAATAAAAAAGAAAATGTAGTCAATGTGTAAAGTATTTCCTTTAAGTTTGCCTCTTCGATGGGCTTTCGTATATTTGAAGTCTAAAAGTCTCTATAACATCTTATTCATTTGAATAGTTACAATCGGACCTTTTGTATGTTGTTATTACGACTGTCACGCACCATCAGTTTTACGCAACGGTGGGAAGTTGTTGCATATTTACAAGTATATTACTCTATAATCAAACCGCTACCTGTAGACTGACTCATCTTACGAGGTATCTTACCATTGTTCCACTACTTAAAGATGTCCTCTGTTTTTAATTGGTGTCATTATCCAAAATGTATAAAGTTGGCCAAAGAATTAGTTCTCAAGGTCACAAGTAACATATTTGTTTTATTTTTCGATGTTACTTCGTGCTGCACATTGTAATCACTATATTAACACTGCTTACAAGATTACAGACATTGAACTTTGAGTTTTATTACAGCATTGTTAAAAAAAGGTTTGACTTACAAAAGATGCTACGAAAACAGTTTGTGAAATTAAAGGCGAAGGACATTTGCTCAACGAAGAGTGGTTAAATAGTTCAAGCAAATTAACAAAGGACATTTTTATTTGAAAACAAGCCTCGTTCTGGTTAGTGATTAAAGTTAAGCAACGAAGATTTTTAATAATATTGTAAGTTGAGCTTTTATTAAGCAGTCATTATTTAGTATCTCTTTTTGGAGTTCCGTCCAATCAGACTGCACTCAATCACTCGAATCAACTTGACTTTGTCCACACGAAGCCCCAACAAGATCTACATGAACTTACCGAAGCATAGGCTGGAAAATGAGCCGAGATCTGCTATCAATTCTTCAACTAAGAAGAACTTTGAGGAGCTAGAGCAATCGAGGTTCTTTTGCATTCATCCCACAGTCCAGACGCTACTCCATCCAACTACAATCTTTTCTGATTAATGGAACATTTTTTCCGTGGTCGCCAATTTAAGTCTTTTGATGAAGTTGAAGAAGAGTGAAACCCGAATGGCACTTTGGCCAGATCTAATAACTTGCGGAACAGTAGTAAAATGCAGAGGATAGTGGCCTCTATTTTGAAGATTAGTTGTTATGATTTTTAAATAAATTCCTACATAAAAAAGCCATTTTTAATATTGAATACATATATTTTGGCAAACTTTATATAATCAAAACGAAAATAACAACATATTACAGCGGAGGAAAAGTATCTTAATTTTTGCTCACAATTTTTAATCTCACTTATACATATATAAATAATTTTTTTTTATTATTTGTTGCTTATTTACAATCTACTCTCACACGAATAATAAGTAAAATGTTTATAATTTATAATTTTATAACATGTAATTGGGGGTTCCGGCCAGCGTCTTACTCCCCGTAGGCTAAACACTAAGTTATTCTGGGTAGTTACACTGGAAGGTCTTGTGGCCAATTTCGTTTTAATTTGAAATATATAAATAATATAAATAACAAAACATTATACAACAGATTATTTATCAAACATTAAAACAAGTGTTTAAAAAGTAAAACATAGATCTATTAAAACGAATATAAATGCAAAATAATTCTAGTTCATATCATGTTTCGCATTTTTAATACAAACTTTCTCAAATTCAATTATTTTTCTTCGCGTGTCTTATCCGATTTTCAGGCATTGACTATCATCATATCGAGAATTTCTTTATGCTGGTTTTGATCTCGTGCAACATTAAATAACTGCACGGGCGTTAGTCCAATCCACTAACGTTAACCGCAATAGCTTTATTATCGTTAAAAAATTTCTTTTCTTATTTATTTATTTATTTTTTTTTTGTTTAAGGGATTTTAGAATTCTGCGGTAGTACCATAATTCAAATGCTTTAATCCGATTCATAGTAACAACTTTTAAGGTCCCGGTTTCTCAGCTGTACAGCAGCGCAGGCATTTAAGAAATTTGATTCTATTGGACAGTTTAGGGTAATTATTAGTTAATATAATTCTGGACTTTACGAAAGTAGTCGAAACTAGCTGAATGCGATATTTTATTTTTTTATTAGGATTCAAGATTTTATTGGCCTATAACCTAAATATTTGAAATAGTCGACTGGGCCTACTTCAGGTTTACTGGCCACTAGCAGTTTGGCATTTTTCACATTTTTACGTAATCTCATTAATATATTTTCTTCATTCACTTTGTTTAACATAATCTCGATGCTTTCAGCCAATATATTATATTATTAATATTTTCATCTTTAATTCTGATTCCTTCTTTTCCTGTAATGATTTTCTAAAAATAAATATTAAAAACGCACCCCTCTCTCACATATCGACTAATAGGAAAGTCGTTAATTTCTTTATCACCGTCAATCTTCACTGTTGCGTATTAATTCTAATATAAAATCCTCGGTAAGAAAATATCTTTGTCTTATAAACTAAAATGCTTTAACGAGTTAATTAATTTCATGTGTTGTACTCGGTCAAATGCTTTTTCGTAGTCATCAACGTACAAACGAAGAGTACACATTGATCATTATTCATCCAAACACATAGTGGATCTAATTAAGCAAAAAAGCACACTGCGGAGGGAATGGCAGAGAACTAGAAACCCCGTAACCAAAAATATGGTAAATAACTTGTCACATCGAATAAAGAAGGAGCTAGATGCCCACCGAATAGAGACTTACGAAAAACATATTAGTAATCTTGAACCAAGAGATCCCGGACTATGGAAGACGACCAAACGTATCCTACGTCAGCCACAAGTGATGCCTCCAATTTCTTCAGGTGCGCAAACATTTAACACCGATGAAGAAAAATGTGAAGCCTTCGCAGATCATTTAGAAAAAACCTTCACATCTGAAAACATTTAGAAATATAGCCATCAACTATGTAGAAACTCACCAGCCAATCATAGAACCAAACTTCAAATCAACTTCACCTAGAGAACTCGCATCAATAATCAAAAGTCTTCCAATAAATAAATCGCCAGGATATGACAAAATACCTAATGTCATACTTAAAAAGCTTACAAAAAAAGCATTGGCATACCTAGCAACCACATTTAATGCGTGCTTAAGGATTGGTTATTTTCCGAATGCATGGAAACATGCAATTATTCTACTGTTTCCCAAACCAAACAAAGTCAAGAAAGATATTACTAGCTATCGACCTATTAGTCTTCTAACTACAATCTTGAAGCTTTTCGAAAAGGTCATATATCGCCGGCTTAATGAAGAGGTAATAAAACTGAGTATTGTTCCCACCTTTCAATTTGGATTCAAAAAAGGCCACTCCACCTGCCATCAACTACAGCGCATGATCGAAACAATCGAACGAGGATTTGAAAGCAAACAATACGTTACTGCCTTGTTTTTAGCTCAAGCATTCGATCGAGTGTGGACCGATGGCTTAAAATATAAAATAGTACGTCTTCAACTACCTGAGTACATAAAATCCATATTGTTCTCGTTCCTAGAAAATCGTACATATGCAATCAAGATACAGGCAAGCTTATCAACTACTAAAGCTATACATGGAGGGGTTCCACAAGGGAGTATTCTAGGTCCCATTTTATTCAACATCTACATGCATGACTTTCCTGTTCCCAATGCAAACCTAGCAATGTTCGCAGATGACATGGTCGTGTTAACCAGAAATCAAAACTTAGAGTAAGCAATAGCCGACTTACAAACTGCCGCCAATACACTAAGCAGATGGTTCATGAAATGGAATCTATCAATTAATCATTCCAAGTGTACTACGAAAATATTCACACTTAGAATTATCAAAAATCCAACGTTAATTACAATCAATGGACATACTATACAATGGAATGCCAAAGACGAGCCCGTGAAATATCTGGGTATCCATCTCGATACTCGGCTCACATGGAAATACCATATATTAAAAAGCTGAACGAAGGCCACACGCGTTTAATCCAGCTCTACCCAATCATAAATAAAAAGTCCACTATGAAAATCGAATGCATGACGCTCTTGTATAAATCTCTAATACGTCCATTGATTCTGTACGGATGTGTGATATGGGCTAACACTTCCAAAACCAATCTCAACCGAATCCAGACGTTACAAAATAAAATTCTTCGAACAACAGTCAACGCCCCGTGGTTCATTACAAATCAACAACTTCATCACGAATTAAACATGCCCACAATTCAAGAACATATTGCAAAACTGACTAAAACCTTCCATGACAACCTTACCAACTGCAATGGTGCCACCTTCTATGAACTAGGCCAAAGAAGTATTCATAGACGATTAAAACGAAAGTTACCCCAAGACATATACTTGAGTGATAGTGGTGATGACTAAGTGCGGACTAATCTCCAAATAACTATTTGATCAAAATACGTAAGTGATAGTCTTGATGTCTAAGTGCAATTAAATCTCAATTAACTATGTGATCAAATGGTAAATCCAAATGACTATTAACACAGTTATTTCAAGTGGTTATTAGGTACCATATACTACCATACCTTGTATAACAATGTATATTGTTGAGCAGGTAAAAGTTCTATTAAAAAAAAAAGTATTTATTTTCGTTTGCATACTTCCCAGCTTAGTTTGTTCCAAAGCTTTTTCCAAATCCCATTTGTTTATCAGTTATAAATTTACACATTTAGTGTAAAATCTGGTTTATATCACTCAAACAGGAGTTTGAGAATGTGGCCCATTAAGCCTATTAATCTAAAATCACTACATGTTCCTGTATTACTTTTGTTTGTAGTGGTATGTATGATAAGCGAAGCTATGCTCGTGGAATTTAAAAAAAAATGTTAAATTTCTTATGTTTTCATCAACAATTTTTGCCATCCCGGCGGCGCTTCTGAGTGTATCGTTTGCTAACGTTTAGTACTTTTCTAGGTTTTCGCTAATACCGCTTAATGTAAAGGCTTTTGCTACTTTCCACTGTTCACCATATCTGTCTACTCTCACTTAATTGGCCTGAAGGTTACTACAACAGAAAGCCTTAGGTAACATCTAAACACCCTACGAGGACCAGTAGTCCGGTATCTTCTCCTGTGATAGGCACTCAAAGTGACCGACCAAATTACTTCTGTGGCATTACGCTACACCCCCAAGTTTAATATCAATATTTTTAAAAAAAAAATTATTTTTTACTAAAATAGTTTTTTTTTAGATTCTCAAGGAAATCATTTTCAATTTTGATTACCCATTTATTACAAAGATAAATTACTTTTTCCTTGAACGAATGACTGGTATTTCAAAACTACTTGCGAGTTTAACAAAATGCATTTAAGCTCATTTTTCATTTGCTTGAGCTTAATTGACTGATTTCTTATAATCAACTATTATGGCTTAAGCTTAAGAAGTCAGTCTATCAAATTCTCAACAAAATGAAACTTCTCTTTTTCAACATTATCCAGAGTACCTTGCTCCCATCTTAAATATTTAAAATAAGTTATATTGGGTTTCTATTTGCACAGTTGTCACAATCTCTAAGCATACAAATTGGATTTTTTAAATCACGATATATCTGAGGGAGCATTAATTTTTTGTAAGTACGTAAGCGTTCCGAATTCCTACAGCCCTCACAGACACTAAAAAAAAAAGAACAGAGAAATTAAAGAGTGATGAACTACATCCATTTCTACAACAGTGTAAATAAAAATAAAAGACAGAAGAGAGGAGTCTCTGTAGCTGTTTACAATAAATTTAAAAATAATACAAAAGCCTGGGACAAATAACTAATATATGAATTACAATGGAGCTGAATAGAACATATGCGAGATTGTTATTATAGGTGTAGATGCTCTAATCGACGATGTTTATCTAAAAGCAAAAGAAAAGTTTTATCATAAACTGACAGCAGTCTTGTTAAAAAACCAAAAAAGAACGTTATTTCAATGGGTGAACGGCTTGTATAGGAAGAGTGAAAGTGCAAGTATGTTTGGCGAGTAGATCAGAATGATTCATTGATGTTATAAATATCTGTCTAAGAATATAGGTTATTTTAACATAAATAGATATACAAATTTATTTGGTATCATCCGACAAGAAACCTGAAAAATATAATTGATTATCTTATTTTACATCAAAAGAATTAGTTTAAAATAAATGGCATAAAGGTGTATAAGGCCAAAATGCGGATCGAAATCGTAGTGGGGGCAAAGTTGTTTATTCCGTATAAAACAAATCAAACACAAGGATAAAAAAAAAGCAATAGAATATCCAAAATACAACTTGGATAGCATTAAACAAGAATTAATATGACTGCTATATATTTTTTAATAAACTACAAAGGCAATATGTACGATCAGTTGGAAAAATTTATCCATACGGTAACCAAGAAGAGTTTAGGAATCCAAGACATCTTAAACAGAGAATATCCAAATTATTGATCTCCAGAAATAGAAACCCCGATCAGATTTCAAAAAGCACAATCACAATTGGCTTTTTATTGAAGAATGGTGAAGGTTAGAAACTATATAAAAAGAGATTAGTCGCAAAAAGTAAACGTAACGTTTGGGAAATATGAAGCTCACCATAGAGATCTAAACGGCACACAGCTATTAAAGGCATACGCAATCTTAAAGAACTTACAAACAGATGTAAAATATATAAATCTAATTATACCTACAACAATAAAAATTGGAAAAACCATTATTAATTTTTATTCATGGATGAGAGGCTAGAGATCTGTAAATCTGAAATTACAGAAGTAATTGAAGTTTACAAGAACTGGAAGACAGTATAAAAATTTAAATGGAAAGACAGCAAGAACAGAAGACATTCCTGAAAAGTTAGTCGAATATGGACCGAAATTACCACAATTTGTAAAGATACTTAATAAATGTTAATGGCTGGCGACAATCCCCCCCCTCCTCCCGTCTGAGACTGGAGTTTGGTTTATATTAGTTCTGTTTACAAAAGAGGGCGTAAGAAAGTGTGCAAGAATTATACAGAATATCTATATGGGAGGGTTTTAAAGACAAAAGTAGAACTCTACTTTTTGATACAGAAGAATAAAAAGGTTTTAGTACCGGCCTTTCGTGTACTGACAATATTTTCAGTCTCCAAAAAATGATGGAAAACCGAGTGAAGAGAAACATGGTGACCCACTTGATATTTGTCAACCTAAAAAAGGCAAATGGTCATTTTAAATATTGAAGGAGTATTATCTGAATGAGTTCCACACAGAAGGGTTGGGAAACAAATGCGGAAATTCTATTGCTATAATAAAAATGGGCAAATATGGTACATATTAAAGCTTTTTCAAACATCCAAAGATCTTAAATAACAATGTTTCCTAGGCTCTTTTAGTTCTCCATTTAAAAAATCCTACAGAACGGATGCAGTAGTGTTGTCAAATAGGTATAGAAGTTGAAAAAGATTTATACCCTCTTATTTGACGACGACCAAATCCTAGTTGCAAATGATAAACAAAACATATTCGCTATAAGAAAACCAATTAATGGGGTTTAAAAGCAAATCTGAATAAAACTGAATATCTAGTTGTTAGAAATAAACTTAAAGATACAGAACCAAAAAAATAGACTAAATGCGGTGGAAATAAAAGATCTTACAAAATCTCAAGACTGTCATATACGAAAGAAACAATGTTAAGCAAAGCATAACAGATTAAGTTTTGTAAGTGCATATGACATGGACATGTCAAGTAGATGTCGAACGCAAGATAACAAAAAAAATCATAGACTACGACTCTATTAATAGAAAAAGAAAAGCTAGGTTACGAGAAACATGGAAAATTAGAGTGAAACAGGGTATGAAAAACATAAAATTGAAGAAGTTGATTGGTGAGATAGGAGATTATAACGATAGAAATGAAAGAATCGCTGAAAGACAGTTATTGACACAGTTACTGTATCCGGTATCTGGATACTGTCTAAAATACTTTGTAGTTAGATTGAGGTCCAGGCAAATACAAGTCTCGTATTGCAGAATTAATTCATACCCAATTAATTGAGAAAAATCTAAATAAGCGATGTCTAGAACCTTCTCAATCTTTGTTAGTGTGCCAAAACCCAGTCAATTATTTGTTATCAATTATTTTTAGTATTGGAAACATGTTCTAAACTTTTTTCAATGTGAAAATGTGATGAAGCTATAATAAATTCTACTAAATAAAAATTTAAAATAGAAAATGAAAGTAATGAACAACACCTAACTTCATTTTATCTATTTCAGTAAAATTTTTACAGTTTTGTCAGTTAATTTAACAAAGCTTCTAACCCTCAATTTTACTTACATAGGTCAGACCTAAAACCATCAAAAATGTTGAAACGGCAATCTCCAGAATATCCTAAAGGAACGCCAACCTCGTGGGTACACAGCATTGCATGTAGAGTTTAGCAAGTAAATTTAATTAGTGTTCAAGTTCTACAAGAGCTCCCGCGTCGCTTTTTACGAAACTAATGGAATCGCGTAATTTAGCACCGACCGAAGGTATGATCAAGCAGTTTTATGTGCCCGCTCCGTCCACCGCGCGTTTTGTTTGTTCATCAGTAATTAAGTCCAGAAGTAATTAAGGTTATCTTCGGTACTTTTTCTCGAGACCGCCTGAACGCCCGGCCACGAATGGGCCTGCAGTTCAGCCGGCAGGCGCCCGTTGTTTCCACCACTGCGCGACACGTTCACACATGGCGTTCTTGGTTTATGTGCCTCCCTACCGGGTGATTATGCCTGTTTTCGTTTCGTTAGACGTTTCTGTTTATATTAAGATGTAAATTGGTTCGCTTTTAAGCATGTAAAAATGGTTGGACCGATGTAAGCAAGATCGTTTCTAAGCAATTTTTGGAATTTGATTTGTAGTGATGCTGCTGGCAAACAGCTGACATGGTGTTCTGTTGCTTAACTTGTGTAGTATCTTTTTTTAAATTTAAAATAACTAATAAATATTAATATTACCTGTTGACATGAAAATCCAGAATAACTACATATCAAATATGTAAAGAAAAGTACTAAATACTATCAAGCTACAAGTAAAACATCATATTCATTTTTTTAACTCCTAGTGGGTTCTGCAATCTGACCAAGAGGAAATAATCGTTTGTTAATGTGTCAATGACATATCGAGTATTATTGTCTTAAAATCTAAACTTATCTGGGTTCTATAGTTAGGTCAGATGGTAGCAGACGTTTCAGTCTACGCACTTCGTTAACATTGCACACATTTAGCCGACTGGCTTAGTACGTTGGAGTGCATTTATACTCTTGTGCTTACTTGTCACTAAACTAAACTACGGTACATCGACGTCGGCACGTAGCACGTAGTTGGATAGCATAGGTCAATATAGGTTTCGAGATGGCTTTGTATAGTAGCAATTGGTTTTCTAGAGATAATTTTAATCTTCTGCCAGTGAGCCAGTATATTTGACTTAGTTTGAGACCTAGCTGTTTCTTTTTGGTAAATATGTGTTTCTTCCATATCAGTCGTCGGTCTAAATGCATGCCGAAATATTTGGCATCATCTTCTTGTGGAAGTTGACAGTTGTTGATCTTTACATGTGGGCTTTTTTTCTACGTAATATAAATGTTATTTGGATGGATCTTGTTTCAATGACCTTAATTCGTCACGTTTTTAATCAGTGCTGAATTTTGCTCAGGTTGATTTGCAGGTTCCTTGGAGCCAATACTGAATATGGGATAGTGTCATCCGCACTTGTTACTATTGTAATGGTTCTTGTTGTTGATAGATCAGCTGTATATAGAAAGTATAATATTGATCCAAGGACGCATGAATGATTGTATAGGATATAAATCGGTATATTTATAGCTTTGTTCCACTAAGAAGTATTTATCTATCTCCGATTGCACAGGCTTGCGATGAAAAAATTGTTTGAAATATAATCAGTGATTTTTATAGTTTTTGTATGCTGATGACGAAAAAAATAATAAAAAAAATCCATCACGCACAGTTTAGTCGGGTGACAACACTGAGAAGCTGTCAAACCTTTGTTTGCTTTCCTCATACAGTGTGTCTCTTGACTCTGTACTATATACATGTGTTTTCTGATTTTTGTGAAAGTGGCAAGTGTTTCATTTTATATTTTGTGTTGTTAATTATAATCAACAACATAAATTATAATTTACGGTGGCTTCTAGAGCATATGATGCTTCACCCGATTGTTTTTGCTACATTTGTGGTAATTATGTTGCAAAAAAGCAGCAAATTAATATTTCCGATTTCATTAAAAAAGTTTACTTCGTTTACTTTGGGACGAAGTTAGGCGATCAAGATAAACCTTGGGTCCCTCACAAAGTATGTTCAATTTGTGTTAAAGAGTTGAGGCAGTGGAGTCAAGGTAAAAAACAATCGTTTTATTTTGGCATGATGTGGAAGAAACCTAAAAATCACAGTGATGACTGTTATTTTTGTTCCTGCAATGTAAGAGATTTCAACTTAAAAAATAAAAAGGAGATATCTTATTCCGCATGCGCCTAGTATACCGATACCTTCTCTGCCAGTTAGTCTAGATAACGTTTTAGATGAAACAGACATATTGCCTCAACCGTGTGCTAGTGAAGAAGACGTGAGATCAGTGACATTTATAATCCTGGCACAAGCGAACCTATAACTTTCACTCAGTTTGAATTGAATGATTTGGTTAGAGACTTAGGACTTCCAAACGACTCAGCGGAGGTTTTAGATTCAAGATTGAAAGAAAAAATTTTTGTTGGTACGTCTTTTGGTAGTATCAACTTAGAGAAAAGGATTTCGCCTCTTATTTTTCTCAAGAAGGTAACCTAATTTATTATAACAACGTCCCTGGAGTTATGGCAGGTTTCAATGTTGAGTATGTACCAGAAGATTAGAGGTTTATTGACTCCTCAAAAAGAAGCTTAAAGCAGTTCTTCTACACAACAGTAACTAGTATGCTTCAGTACCTGTTGGTCATTTGGTTCACTTAGAGGAAACATACAAAAACCTTGAAGTGGTCTTTAACAAACTTAACTATTCAAGCCAAAATGGACTATTTGTGGCGATTTAAGTCATTTTACTGTTACTTAGTCAACAGAGTGGATACACAAAGTATCCATGTTTTCTTTGTAAACGGGATAGCCGTGACAGAAAACAGCATTACTTTAAGAAAGAGTGGCCAATTAGAAAAACCTTAAGAGGTCGGTACAAAGAATATTGAGAGGGTGAGTCTTTTAGATCCAAAAAAGTTTTGCTCCCTTCACTTCACATCAAATTGGGTGTGATGAAGCAATTTGTTAAGGGTTTATCAAAGGAAGGAGAATGCTTTCGATATCTTTGTCAGCAGTTTCCAGGTTTATTTGAGGCGAAATTAGAAGAAGGACTATTTGTTGGACCTGACATCGGAAAACTTTGAGAAAAGAATGGTCCCAAAAAAACTTGTTGTAACCAGATTTCTTGAAAACGAAAAGGATCCTAACTACAAGGCCATTATAACTGAAATGTTGGAAAGCTTCAAGAATTTAGGCTGTAATATGAGTCTAAAAGTACATTTTCTCCACTCATACCTAGACTACTTTCCACACAATCTTGGTCCTGCCAGCGAGGAACAAGGTGAAAGATTTCACCAAGATGTAAAGGAAATGGAAAAGCGATATCAAGGAAGGTAGAATGTTAACATCGATAGCGGACTACTGCTGGATGTTGAAAAAAGACCATCCCCAGCGATCCTGTAGCAGAAAAAGCACAAAAAGAAGTTTTGATGGGAAGCGAAAACGATACTACAAGAACTACTAAACAAGAAGATCATTCAGTTTTACTAATTTTGAGTTGTTTTTATGAAAAATGTTTGTTTTAATAAAATGTAAAATAAAATATACATTCTATAATTTTTTGTATTTGGCTTACTATTCCTAAAATACATTTGCTTTTTCTGAGAAAGTCCTACGTGATAGAAAAAAACGGTTTTCGTTTTTGAGTTCAGCACTGAAAAACACACAAAAATAAATGACTAAGGTTAAAAAATTTTTAAAAAGTATTTTTTTGCAAGCCCCAAATACTTTGGAAAACATTTAAACTAAGTTTGTAAGTCTGTAGGGGGAGACATATGTTTTTCCTGGATTTAAACATCACATTGATAAAAAATAAATATTATGTGCCTTCCCCATTTTTCTCTTCCGAATTTAGCCTCAAAACAGAATTTAACAGATTCATAATTGTGCAGAATTATACATGCCCTACTTTTATTGCTAACAAGGGACGTCGGTACCACTATCCAAAAAAATAATAACCAGTTGTGGAGTAGAAGAATTAATTTTCGAATTTTATAGAGACAGCAAATATTTTATTTTTTATCTTTATAAAGACTTTCAAGTTTGTAACAATTAACTAGACAAACTCCAACTTCACATAAATACATTATTGCAGATGACTAGAAACTACCAACATTATGGAACATTATAATAAGAAGTATAAGCTTAAATGTGATAATAAAAATTTTAAAACTAATATAAAAAATAAAAACTCAAGCATCAATACCATCTATAAAGATTGCTAAAATAAAATTTGGACTACAACTTCTTTTTTCGTTCCTAACATATTATATTGAAGAAAATTACTAAAATTCGTTAAACATATTAGAATGAAACATTTTGTTAGTTATTTTGCTAAAAGTTGAGTGATAGTTTATTAAAATTATTAAAAATTCCGCCAATGTAATGCTCTAGAGTATCAGGCTTTATAATGGCGTTATAAGTATACATGTTACACATAATATACTTTACCCATATTTCTCCTTTAATGTCTGAAAATGGATTAGTATCCGGTTGGTTTGGCTTGCAAGTAATTCAGAGTCATTTAATTTGTCATCTGTTAAGGGTCTAGCGAGTACTATTTATATGGCAAAGGCTTTTAAAGTATAAGGGTTGAAATGTTGGATGTTTTAGGCACAGTTATTGTTATCGTCCTGCTTTGAGAGCTGCAAGAGTTTGCTAATTCGTTACGTGACGCTATACAATGAGAAATATTTTTGATAAGGGAAAAATTTGCTCTTAAAACTATTTCCAGCGATGAAAATTTTGTCCAAAGTCTGAAGTTGGTGGGTTCAGTGTGGAGCAATGATTATGATTTCCTCTCGCAGTATCAACGATATCAACATTACAAATATGGTTAAAATACCTATCCAAGATAGATAGCACAGGAGGTTAATGTGAAAGTCTTATTTTTTTATAAAATGTTGAATCATTTAATAAGGACGTTTGATTGAATCTATACTAATGAGTGAGCGATACCAACGGTACCTAAGAAAGCCTTTTTACAAGCTCGTATTTCATATTCAGTCATAGTAGTCCGAAGCACTCGTACAATCAACCACTATTAGTAAATCCCGGATGTTCAGGCAAAATATCTAAAATGCCTAAAAATGCTTATTTTGACTATTTTTATTTATAAATTCCTTTTTTGCTTATAACAGTTGTAACTGCCTATTTAGTCACATAAATTTGGTTTTCATAGAATAAATAGCAGCAACAAAAATCCCATCTTAATATTACTTACGTTAATTACTTGTTCCCGGTAATCTATTAATCCCTTACCGAGAATGTGACCTAAAAATGTATACCTATTTTAGTATTAGTACCTACTTTGTTTGGTGATTTGCATTAATTTTCATTCATTCTTACAAGAAGGTTTGTTTCTGCCGCAATGCCGAAAATGCGTTCTTCTGTCACCGACTTAATTAAATAAATTTGTGCGAGAGTTTGGAAATGACATTTTTTCAACTGATGGTTCTGTGCTTTTTTTGTAAAATCTATGAGAAACCAGTGAATTTCGAGAAAAAGTATTTTGTTACTCAACATACTGAAGGACTCTTCTATAAAAGAGCAATCGAAAAGAAAGTGGCCACCCCAAAAACTCCGTTACTGAAAACGTTTGCGTCAACACCCAATCGACAGTTTGAGTTTTCGTTTGACTTATGTAAAGCCTTTGTGAGTGCTGGAGTTCCGTTATGGAAGTTACAAAATCGAAAAGCATGTCAAACAAAATTTATCAAATGAATCAACGCTCAGAAAAAATTATCTCGACAGAGGTTACAAATCCACAATGGGTGAAATTCGAAGAAACATGAAAGACAAAAAGATTTGGATATCAATAAATAAAACAACAGATGCTACGGAAAGGTAAGTTGGAAATTACAAACTTTAGCTTCTCTGTATCAATACAACCTGATTTTGCAGGCACATCGCCAATGTAATTGCAGGAGCCAAATCAAGCATCCAAAATTTATTTGTTAAATAACGAATCTCTTGAGAGAGAAAATATCAATACAATCGCGCAATTATTCGCGACTTTCCTGTCACTACTTTGGCCAGAGGAAATTCTTTATGACAACGTCCTTATGTTCGTAAGCGATGCTGCCCCATATATGAAAAAAAGCAGGAAATGCTCTGGAGGTATTATTTCCACGTATGTTGCATTTGACATGCCTTGTCCAGGGGACACATCGTGTAACAGAGGAAATACGTAAACAATTTTGCGACGTGGATATGTTCATATCTTTAGTGAAAATGATTTTTCTAAAAAAACACCATCTAGGATAAGACTTTTTAAAGAAATGGCACCTGACTTAGCTCTACCACCTCAACCAATATTAACTAGACGGGATATCAGCTACATGTTACTACGCTACCAATTTTACAAAAATTAAGAAAATAGAAGTTTAGACGAAGATTCGGCAGCATCAATTAAAACAGTCAAGAAACTTTTTGAGAAAAAAGTTTACAAAATGATCTGGCCTTTATTTCAACTAATTATGCTATGATTCCTAGTGCAATAGTAAGTTTAAAAAAGCAGGGACTCAACTTTAGTTGCTTCTATCAATATTGTAAATAATACCATACGAGACATATATAGTGTCTCAAACAATAAGGGATGCACTATTAAGAAAAAATGTGAAACTGTATTTACTACAAATCAAGATTTTGAAGTTGTAAAAAATCTAGCTTGTATTTTTTCTAAAGACGCAAGTGTAAAAAAGTAAATTACGATGTTCCAGAAATTACATGTTTCACATTTGCTCCAATAACATCAGTAGATGTAGAGAGATCTTTTTCTCAGCTAAAATATTTATTGTCCGATATGAAACAATCCTTAACGATAGCGAATTTAAAAAAACATCTTATTATTAGCTATAACTCTTGTAAATAGTGTTTTTTTACTAATGTATAATTAAAAATGCAGTCTGCATGATAAATTGTATAATAAAATTACTGAAATAATAATGCCCATTCAGTTTCTTAAATGCTTATTTCCTCTTTTTAAATGCCTATTTTCGAATTTTTTAATATCTATTTACCTGCCAATTTTAATGATTTTTAGTGCCTAAACATCCGGGCTTTAACTATCAGTATTTAACCTTTTTAGACAGATGTTACTAATTTGCTAATTTCCCTTCTTGCCAATAACACATGGAATTTTACTTTACGCAGTGGTTAACCCCATTTCATCTACACTGTAAATGCTTTCAATGGAGATCTTGTGCTTTTCAAAAGGTTCTTTCAACAATTTAAATACATACGCGACTTACACCTTAAAAAATAATACATATTTATTATTTTTTAAGTTGTAAGTAGCGTTAGTTATGAAGAATAACTCATCCTCTTCAATTGACTAATGCTGGTAATTTTACCAGGATATAAGCAGTTGTGTATGCTGTCACTTGCCGACCACCAAACAATGACCACAATCTTTTTTTCTTGAAGCCCCAATTTAGGAAATCGTTTTGGTGCTTCTCCTTTGTCTAACCACAATAATAAACGATCAATTAAAGGACCTCGGTGCAAACTTAGTATTGTCTCATTGTTTCATGTTTGTTTAAGTCATGCAGCACAAATGTCGAACAACTGTTGAATAATAGTATCGAGTTTTTCCACCAACTCTTGTCTTGCTTTGCGTAAATGCGTATCAATAAAGGTTCTTAAATCATTATTGTTTATATCACAAACATTTTAAAATCAGTGTTGAGCTGTATATTCACTAATTAACTCTTCGTCAATACAAATTTGATATTTCTAGTAGTTGCTTTACATGCTCATTTATACTCATACAAGGAAAAACTGGTAATTATTTTTTTCATGATTAATTTTATGGGTTATACTCAACAATATAAAGAATAAAAACTATAAGTGTAAACTAAAATCAATAGTGCAATTTTTTGGCTGCAATAATGTATCACGTATCAACTTAGGATAATAAAAACAGCATTTATTTTTATACTAACATATTAGATATAAATTAATCTTTAAATTATTTGTTATTTGGATCAATTGTAACGTGTGATCGGAGTTTGCTTGCGTAGTAATTTACATAGCACAAGCGCAATATAACCTTTTTAGTGGGGACTTTCTTGTTTCTATTGTCAACTACCAGGTTCGCCACAATGATATTTCATATTCTACTTGGAGCTCTTATCAAAAAACATATTAATGATTTTTTATCTATACCAGTAGTATTGTAGCTTAATTTTAAAGTACTTTGAGATACCTTCAAGTAAGTTAGCATAAAAACTACTTATTTTTATTCCAATGCAGTCACATCGTAAATTAAAGAAATTTATATGTTGTATACGTTACAAAATGAGGCTTTCTTCTCAATAAAAACTTTTAGCCTCTATTTGTTTTTATTACTTTTTATTTTAAGCTATAGAGTAGCTACCATAATTATAATAACAAAAATTAGTACTTAAGAATTGCGAGAATACCATTTGATAAAATGTTCCTGATAGGGCAATTGTCAATTATGTATACCAAGCAATTGTTATAAACTTTGTAGAAAATATTGCTGTATCAATAAATTTAGCCTTATTCGTAAATCTGCGAAACAATTAAAATTGATAACAAATAACTATACAAGGGATATCAAATTTTATTACGACTAATTCAACTCTACCCACTGCTAAACCGCAAGTCCACCTTGCTTACTCAATGTACTGTTACTACCATTAATCCTCTATGGGTGTGTCATATGGGGCAACACATCCAACACGAATCTTCGCAGAATCCAAGTATTCCAAAACAAAATCCTGAAAATCGCTGTCAACGCTCCCTGGTTCATCACAAACCAACAGCTACACTACGAACTGGGTATTTCCACAATTGAGTAGCATATAGCAAAACTAAAAAATTTCATGCCAATCTCACCAACTGCAGTGGTGCAGCTTACTACACACTGGGGCAATCCAAGCAAAGCTAAAACGAAAACTACCCCAAGATATATTTCTCAGTGACTATAGTGATGATAATTAACACAAGTGACCGATTCTAAACCTAGTGCTCTCATAGTGAAAAATAAACAATAATAAAACTTTCTTGCGTTCATACTCACCGCTTATGCTATTCAATATATATTATGTATTACATACTTTGTTATCAATGTCTTGTATAACAGTGTAAATTGTTGAGCAGGCAAATTCCTAATAAAAAAAATTTTTTTATTGCACTAAAGGACAGGCAATCTCACCACGTTGTTTTTTTTCATATTTCACAAATCCTTAATATGTGTCAACTTTTGGTCATCCCACATGTATATTAGAATATCACAGTCAACCAGAAATACAATAGCGGTGTTATACACTTGAGAGCAAAACAATCGACTCAGCAACATGCTCGAGTTTTGAGAGAATGTGTATCCACTCCGATAGCATTTCAAGTAAAGTTCAGTATACTGTTTGAAAGCTTAAAAAATGTGGTTTCAAATGATACCACTTTGATTGGAATTGGACCTGTTATGACAAAGTTATGAGCCTAAGACTATGTGTAATAGAAAAGAGTTGAAAGGAAAAAGATGATTATGAAGAGGGGGAAAAATGAAATCCTCAGTTGAAATTAATTTAATGATTTTTTCAATCCATAGTGTTGCCACCTCTACTACTAACTGCACTTTCCAAGCGATTACGCATGGATCAGATGATTTTTCCTATGCTGTCTTGAGAAATTGCTTCCCACTCTTCAATCAACTCCGCTCTCAGTTCCAATACGCTCCTTAATGCAAGATTTATGGGCCGGGCTCTTCGCTTAAGCTCATTCTAATCATGCTCAATTGGATTCAAATCTGAGCTACACTAAAGCTAGTTAATTCATTAGCCAGGTAATGGTCACTCGCGCAGTGTGGCGTCGTGCATTAGCATGAAGTTCTCGCCAACAAATCCCACAAACGGAACAACATATTCCTCCAGAATGTCCCTAATGTAGCGGCCTGCTGTTAAACCTTCTCCGCGTCCTCCACTAGACCAACTCAGTTTTTCCGTGCATAAAAGTGCCCACCCAGAACATGCAAGAGCCACCTCCATATGAAATAGTTTTTTGAATACTCCAATGAGCATATCGCTCCCCTGTTCTTCTATAGGCACATCCTGGACTCGTCGATGAATAATATCTGACTTCAATAGCCTAGGTCCCAATCGAGATGTTTGCGATAGAATTTCAGTCACCTTTTCTTTTGGACTACAGTCAGCTTGGAACTCGTAGCTGCCTTTTTTGGGGTCAGATTGGCTGTCTTCAGTCTTCTTCTCACGTCCAAGTGCTGGTGACCACACTTCTGAACGCATTTAGTTCTTGCTTGAGATCAACGCCAGTCGTGTGTCAATTTCTGAGGGATATTAAAACAAGAAATCGATCGTCTTTCTCCGTTGTCACGCGCCTACGTCCACCTCCTTGCCGACGGACGTAGATACCGTTTTCTCGGTACCGACACCGCACTCTTGACACAACTAATTAACTCAAATTTATTCGATGAACCACGGTCTTCTGACTGAGGCCCTCTCTTAACAATGCAATTTCCTGGGCTAGTTCGGCGGCTATGGTATCTATTTTCTTGCGAATCACTTGAACATTTACGTCACTTACTTACGTCAACTTCGGATAAGTGACTGAGATGAATTACCGGATTGCAAGCGTACTATAGGCAAATCATAGTCGTCGCGCACGTGCCTTCCACTTAACAAGATTCTTAAACCCCGTTCATGATGCATATTTTTTTGAATGCGTCATCCGATTAATGCAATAGCAGCAGTTTTTTTAAGCTTAACAATAAAGATATTCCTTACATGGTAATGTTTTTATTTTTATTTTCTTTAAACTGAAATAGGAGACGAAAATGCGCGTACAGCTAGTGAGTCGATTGTTTTGCTCTCAAGTGTAGTTACGAAGATCTTGAAGATTAGCGGAAAGTGGTGGCATAAAACGGTGTGCATCCACAACTGCAGCGGACGAAACGTGAAGAGACTTTAAACTATGACCATGGGCTAACAACCCGAGAACCAACCACCGGTCGTGAAAGCCTCCACATTTATAAAATGGGGCTCGTTACAAAGCCCTACATTACCCTCATTTTTGATCTCCCAGATGCGCACATTGTGCCAATTTACTTTTCCAGACAATGAAATTTTGTCATTAAAGATGAACCAATCTGGAAAACCGTCAATTTTAAAGCTGTTGCATTTTAATGCAGAAATTCAGACGCACAGCTTTGTCATTTTCTCTGAGATACTAATGTAGCTGAAACTTCTAAGGCTTACACTTTAGTCCCTTAGAAAGATTTTACTCATACTGTTGATTACGAGATGCCAAGCTCTAAGTTTGCACATGTAGTAAACTCACAGGTGGTGCGCTGGTACGCCTCTCTAACACAAATCACAGTTCCTTTGTTCCTGGACATATCGACATAGGAGCTATGCACAGACAGCCTTAATTTCGGTATTTAGCATACCACTTCTTGATACTGTTGAAAACAGGCACTGCTTTCTGGAATAATGGTCGAAATCGTTACTGTACAGTCGCAACGGTCGGAGTTCTTGCATATTCCAAAACGCATAATGACTGCTTATTTACTAAGCGTTATGTTTGCTGTTGATACTTCCTAGATCAACAGCTTTTTTTTAAGATTCGAAGAATTTCTTTATTGGCGTAAAAATTATCGTGGCCCATTGTGTAGTTATTTGTTACTAATTTTTTTTGAATATTTTATGGACTTAGCTGCTGTGGTTGCTTAGTTAGTCATATTTCAACGTTCTGTGAGCACTATATTACAATTCGAATGATCTGTATGGGCCACAACCTTATTTCATATTTGTTTTGTATATTGACATCATGAACAAAAGGCTTGTTCTAACAAAAATATACCAACTTCGGGTGACAAATTTACAATCATTGCAATAGTAGGCAATAGAAATTTCTGACAAGAAATAACATCGTAAAGTACAAGTAAAAAAATCAAATAAAAAGAAGAAACATATGATCGTTGAATTCTCCAAGATGACGTAAACAGAAAAGAAAAATAAACTGCATGGAAAATATTATACTAACCAGTACAGGGTTTTCTGTTTCCTCTGGATTTATTTATTTTATTTGTTGTTGTCGAAACAGTTTTGAATTCTGTGTAGAAATAGCAAATAACCTTTTTAAGTTTATTGATAACAGTCTGCAGTAAGTCGTTAGCCATTGTAGTGTGATATTTTTCTGTTTTGATAACAGTAGCCGTTGAACAATTTTTTTCATGACATGTTTCATGTCAATATCTTTCACCAAATTTTAGTTTTTGGAATATTCAGCTCATTCTGAGTCTCAGTCTGTGAGTTCTTTATCCCTGTTCAATGTAGTACTCAATATTTTCCAGTGGGCTGCTCGTTGCTGGTTTTCCACAACGTCGATCACTTTCAACATATTCTCAGCCATCTCTGAATCGTTTCTCTTGTACCTATATTTATGCTTCATTCATTGCTAAAAGCCTTGCGAACCACCCAAATGTGTCTGAGGGTTCTGAAGGTTCTGGTGTCCCAAAAAAATTAATTCAATCATTGCAGATACAATGACTACATGCTATATGTGCTCACTTACTAGCGCCTAACTCCTAAATGATGTGCTCTTGCAAGCATGTGCATTACGATCCATTCTCATCAGCTGCCAAGGTACATCACGCCCGCGCAAATTGTTGCCATTATATTAACATCGGTTAAATATTTTCGAGTAAACCTTGTCTTTTCTTCATATCAAAGTAAATAAATACCAATTGAGTCTACTTTAAGTTTTAGTGTCGCAGCAATTTATAGATGAGCAATCTGCTTAACCTTGGCTTACCCAATTTTATCTTAAGCATAAAAGACATAATACTAATGGGTATGTAACTAAGTACTAACCTAAACAATCTGTACAATTCTAAGAACTAGTTTAGAACCAAACCAGCTCTAAGTATCATTCAAATTAAATTTTTTGGCAGTATAATTGCTGTAGTTTTATCTAGTCCTAGTGATTTTTACGGTCTAAATACATTTAGCAACTATTTGATACTATCAATCGTTTTTATTGCTCTTAAATGAGCCGAAAATACTCAAATATCTTGACGCCAAAAAATCGTCGTTGCGTAGTTTGAACAAAAAGACCCAAGTTAGGACGTAGCCAAAAGTACAGAGAATTTGGCTAGCATGAGATAACTGCTGACATGGCAACTCACAGCAAGGGATCTGATCACAAGAGAAGTGATGAATTCGTCCACGAATTGAAAGAGAAGATCGATCAAGATCCTGAGCGGAGCATGACTTGGCAAAAGAAACGGATGTAGCAAAGTTAACGGTCAATCTAGAACACCAGAACCTACACTACAAGTCTTTCTTCCTGGGGAACCGTCAACTGTTGGCTAAAAAAAGAAAGGCCCAGCACTGCTGAACGATATGAAGCACGATAGCGGTAGCTTCCTAAAGTTCTTTTCGAAAAAACAACATCATCCAGAACAGAAAGGTGAATCGCCAAAATGACTAGATCTGCCAAGATGTTTCTGAAGTGCTTAGCATTATGCACACTAAGTTTTCCACCTCTATAATGGTGTTGGGATTTGTGAGCACTTATTTGGGGAAGGTCTGAAGGTCATCACTGATAATTATATATTAACGTTCTAGAGCCAGCTGCTAAGCCCTGGATAGAGAAGGTGTCTGCTGGTCGGAAGTACGTATTATAGCAAGACTCTGTTTTACCTCACAAGATAAGGAAGACCCAAGCATGGCTGTATAACAATTTGTATTACCACCAATCCCCCGACTTGTGACCACCCTTATTGTGCCAAGTTTTATGTAAATAAATTTAATTTTTTTCGTATTGTAATGTTACTTTCATTGTTTACTTATTTTCCTGGTTTACCTCGACGATCCTGTAGGAATGCGCCAGAAAAATTTTGATCACAATGAAGTAAATATCCCACCATTTAGGTGGTTTTGATTTTTGCACTCAAGCAACTGTTGAATGTCATTAAATGGTTTATGGCAGTCAAAAATTATGTTCCAAAAGGACCTCAAAGTAATCGACCACCTGATGGAGACCGACAGATAATAGACCCCACTTGAGTTAGGGAGAGAAAGTAGCATCGAAAAACGCATCATTTACATGATTTTGCGGAACGATCTTCACCTGCCTAAAGTTGCATCGAAGTGGAAGTTCACAAGAGTTTAAAAGTGGATGCAATATGTCAGTCTCCATCAGGTAATCGATTACTGTACCTGACATATTAGTCCACATACTTATAGGTCGCTCTGCCCATCGTTGCTTCCCGTCTTCGCTGAAACCATGCTACCCACTACAACTGTTCTGTTTGGTATACCTGACAAGTTCTACCAATTCTCTATGGCATTTTCTGGCTGTTCTACTCGAGTCACATTGATTTAACATTGCTCTCTGTGCAGTTACAGAGCATCACAGATCCATTTTGTATTGTGGACACACACTATGTATGCACAGCTTCCTTAAGACATACGACATTTTGTAATACCACCCCTTACCTTTTAAAAAAAATAGTTACCATGACTTATGTCCCAATCCTCGTATTGCGCCCTTAGAGTTTGGTATATAAGAGTAGTTTATGGAAATATGCACAATTTTAACCCAATTAGTAAATATTACTATTTTAGTTCTTTCAATTTGCAAAAAAGTTTCAGAATTGCTGCTTGAAAATGTAAAAAAGAGCTATTAAAATATTCCTAGCAATGCGTAAACATACTTAGCTAATGATTTATTACTTTAGTTTTTTTACTGTAAGCCTGTATGTGTATATAGAAAATTAAACGACTTTTTGATTTATATCACTCATTAGTCGCTACAATCGACCGATAAATAACCAGCCGAGTATGTTCGCGGCGCAGCGGTTATCTTACGGGGAGACAAAGGCTGTGGCGACTTAAATCTATATTTGATTGCACGAAGACGCAGAAACGCCTGAAAATAATCACCCAGTCAGTGAAATTCCCACGTCGCGGGAAGTCGCATCCTCTGGAATTATTGTTCCACCAGCGGCGGATATCGCTAAATATCGAGAGAGATCCACTTACGTGCTTATTTAAGAAGGGATGCTAGAGCGCGGAGATAATTTAGAGTGCGTAGTTAATCACAGTTATCAAGCGAGTTATGCAGACAGGTACAGGTTCTCTGCATTAGCGTTTGCGTCCAGGTAGATACGGTAATGAGCGGGCCCGATAGTAATCATAAAGCAGCCCAGCGCCGATATCCGCTGCCCCGTCCCCCCCGGGCCCGACTAGCGCTGCCGATTGTTTGCTTTGCTGAAAATTCGGCCTCCCGCGCTCCGCGCCAGCCGACGATTGTTTACCTGTTCCAGACCGGGTAACCTTAATGATCTTTGCTCAGAATACTGTAATTTTGTAATCTCCAACAATAAATATTACTCTTAAAGAAAAAAATAAAATTAAACGTGAGTAAAAATTTCTTTAGGCTATTGGAAAGAAAATTTAGTTGCACTTATTTTGCACAAGATTGGTGCTTGGAAAATTCTATGATGTTGTAGGGTTATTAAGTTATAGATCAATAGTAATATAACAAAACAACTTTGACATAGTAAGGCAAAATGGATAAATTAAAGCTATGGCACGCATTATGGCAAGATAAATCATAGATTATCGTAACTGATGAGAAAAAACATAGACATATCCTCATGATAAATGCACATATAATTAATTTGGAGGCACTTGCAGCGTCTCAATACATCAAGAACATCTTTGTAAATTGAACATTCCAAAGACCCCAGTACGACAAGTCTTGAAAGATAATCTTTGCAACTTTGTTAGAACAGTCGAATGAATAATAAATTTCTCCAATGGATCCGTGGAACTCTTTGCATAATACAAAATCATGGCAATCGAATTGTTGGATCCTTCTTCTTCAACAAATCTATAGATACCGAAGAATGTCTTCTCAGAAATAAGTGACAAAAGAGTAAAGGTTATCACCATATTGCCTGTGAATAGACAGTTTAAATCTTAATAAATTATTTGAAGTAGTTTTAGAGAAAATCGCAGATTGGTTTTCCAATAGGCAAAATTCAGTTACGTATCTTTTGTTGCCGATTTTTTTAATGCATGAAGTCAAGATGCTGAGTGGGTTTTTGTTTTGAAAATGTGAATATTATTTAATCTGCAGATACAAAAAAAGCTTGTAAATTAGTAAATTTTACACGAATTTATTATACTACACCCATTGTGGTAAAACTACAAGTTTATTATTATCATTATTATCAATTTGTGTTTCACTGTAAGAAAAGCAATGGTCAGAAAAATGTAATTTTAATTATTATTTTTATCTTGCTAATAAAAGCGCTAGTGTAGCCGCGCGGTTGAGGCGCTTAACTGCGGCGCGGACGGACCCGGGTTCAGTCCTGGGTCTCGGATGCTTAGCGATTGCCTACTAGTCACTAAAAAATAATTGAATCAATAATAGATCCAAAGGAAAACAGTAACTATCCAGTGAGGGACTTACTGGTACAAGAGATGATAATGCTGAAAAAGTGCTGCAAAGAAAATGAAAGAAGTACAATAAGGTCATGAAACTGCAGTGCTATCTCAAACGGCTTTTAAAAGAAAAACAAGAATATCTTGCTAATAAAAAAAATCTGCCGCAACACTGCTCAAAGATTATACAAATTTTTAAATATATAAAAAATTTAAAGATAGTTGCAATAGCAAACTTCTGTAGCCAGTGCTTTCATTTTAAAATAATGGAGGATGGTTGGTGTAGTGCGCGATAATTTTAAGGTATATTCCATCTACCATTCACTATATCACTCGGTCAAAGATCATTATGTTCTTGTTTAAACGATAAAATTCTGTTAGCACAAAATATTCGGACTGATTTCAAATCTTTAAGAACAGAACGAATCTTCAAATTAATCCTGAAACAGGTTTACGACTAGCGATTAACATCTATATATAATAATCACCAATCTGGATAAACTACTCATGGAGATATTGAAATGAACTAAATAATATCAGCTATTAACAGCCTCCATTTCGACTACTGCTTGGCGTAAAAGTTTTTTTTCATTGAAAAGATTCTACTATTTGATTTAATGCACAACTCTTAATATTTAACTACTCATGAAATCTGTAAATAAGTCGAAACCTAACGACTTCCTAAAACCTTGTAAGCACAGTCTGGATAACGAGATAACGGTAGTGCGAGGAATGTTCACGAAACAGCGCACCGAGCCTTTTCATCTTATATCTGTAGTTTATGCAAATCACTCTGATAATTTTGATTTACATAGAGCTAAGTGGGCTACACGTGATCGAAATAGGCAACAGCTTCCACCACGTACATACAGAACTTTCAGTAGAAGAAGTTACTGAGTACATCCAAAAACTCCAGCGGCAAAATAGTTAATGCTGCATCGTGCAAATGGCGATATATAAAGGATACTTTCAGCATAATTTTTTATCTCTGAAAAGTCCAAATTACCAAGGAAGCATTGACATTAAAATTAACAAGTCGGTCGTGCTCCCTGGGGGAAAAAGCGATTCCAGTAAATGCAACAACAAAACCCCTTCTTTTATGAAAAATATTTCTAATGAATAGGAAAAATGAAAACACTGTCGGCTTGCAACTTTTGCACGACCGCTTTAAACCATTAAGGTGAAAGTCTGCATTGCATACATTAATCGCCAACTAGAAGTTCTTCAAAGGAGCGGTGAAGTAAGAAGAATAGATTTTTTAAACTAAAAATATCCGTAATATCGGCATGAAAATGCACGGAAAGCTCATTGTGTGTTATGCAGGATCTCACCAATGTGCAACAATTTCATAAAAAGAAAACTGTCGGGCAGTATTATTGCTATTATAACTTAAATCATGTTCAATTCTGCGTTATGTTTGTCCCCAGTGTAGCACTTGCGTGGGTAATTACCAATTGGAAACTACGCCAAATATTAAAAAGATCCGTGTGACCAATCTCATTAGACATTTTAATAAAAATTTAATACAGCTGCTAACTCCTTTTAGATTGAAAAGGAATGTTTTTTTTACGTGGGGCGTTAAAAGAAAGCATCTTGGAGAAGTTTAGGATGAGCGTCACGATTCCTTCACTTTGATAACCTGAAAGAGTACAAACCACTGCGCCTTGAAATCATATTGCATTCGAAAGAGTCTGAGGGAACAAACTGGAAATTCTCGACGTGGCCATCAATTTGGGGAAAACGGAATTATCCATACCGCATAGATAAACCTCAGGCTTAGTAGAGGATGAAGGGTATATATGTAGATAAACAACAAAATTAGTGTCTCCAGCCATTCTATATACATTAAATTTAAGTTTTCTTATATGAGAGAGTTAGTTGTAGTCTACCAAACGTTAAAATACTACAATCTTTTAAAAAAATTACGTATAACTTTAATATCTAGTCTGCGTAACGCTGAGTATTTATTTATCAACAAGCATATAAAATAATGCCTGTTTGTATTCATAATTGTAGACAAAACACACAAAATGTATATTTTCTTTTTTTGAAAAAATTGAGTAAATTAAGAAAAGATAGAAAAAATTTAGTGGGCGCACCACTTTCTACCTAAAAGAAAACAGACAAAAATTGGAATTTGAATTTCTTCCTTATTTATCTATAGATTTATCTACTAGCAACTGTCATATCTTTCTTCTTCTTCTTAAAGTGCTTTATTCATTATTGAATGTTGGCAACAATCGAGGCAAAATTTTGTCTATCTTTAGTGTCTCTTATCAACTCATGTGTACTCATGTGGGTCCAATCTCTAATGTTCTTAAGCCAGGAGCATCTCCTGCGACCTCGCCCTCTTTTGCCTTCAACTTTTCCTTCCATAATGAGCTGCAATGTATTGCATTTGTCATTCCGATATAAATGTCCAAGATAAGCTGTTTTTCTTTTTTTAATAGTTAATAGGAGTTCATTTCTTCTATTCATTCGTCTCAGGACCTCTTCGTTTGTGATATGCTCTGTCCAAGATATACGTAGCATTTTTCTAAACATCCAGTACTCAAAAGCTTGTATTCTCTTTTCTGTATTAGCCTTGAGGGTCCACGCTTCAGCACCATATAATAGTATTGAGTATATGTAGCACTGTACAAATCTGTATCTGGTTGTAAGACGAAGACTGCGGTTGGTAAGTAGTTTTTTGGAGTGCTGATCTTGCTGTTTCTATTCTTATTTTTATTTCCGTTTCTGGGTCTCCATTTTCTGTCAGCCAGCTTCCCAGGTATTTGAATTTTTGTACTTTCTCTATTTGTCGATTATATATTATAAGTTGTGTTTGTGCTATTGGTGTTTTGCTGAAAATCATGTATTTTGTCTTTTTAGTATTTATCTTTAACCCCATTGCGTCTCCTTCACGGCTTACTGCATCCATCAGCCGTTGTAGTCCTTCTAGGCTATCCGAGATTATTGCGGTGTCGTCAGCGTACCTTAACATATATTATTAAAAAGTTTACCGTTTATTTTTATTCCGTCTTCGGAGTGTTCTAGGGCTTGGACAAAAACTGTCTCTGAATAAATATTAAATAATAGTGGTGAGAGGATGCAACCTTGCCTCACTCCTCTTTTAATTGAGATAGCTTCCGTATTTTCATTATCTGTTCTCACTGTGGCGTTTTGGTTCCAGTATAGGTTTCTAATAGCTATTATGTCTTCTTGATCAAGTCCTTTCTCAGTCAATACTGTCAATAGTTCGTCGTGCTTTACACGGTCGAAGGCTTTTTCATAGTCGATGAAGCACACGTAGATATCTTTTTGTTGGTCACGGCATTTTTGTAGCAGAACTGACAGGCTAAATAACGCTTCTCTGGTACCAAACCCTTTTCTAAATCCAAATTGGAAGTCGCTCAGATCTATTCCACATTTCTGATATATCCTACTGTAAAAAATTTTTAGAAATAACTTGAGAACGTGGCTCATCAAGCTTATGAGTCGAAAATCATCGCATTTATTTGCGTTGGGTTTTTTGGGTATAGTGATAAACTCCGATGTCATCCAATCAGAAGCCATTTTCCCAATTTGATAGATTGCATTAAAAAGATTAGTAAGTAATGTTATGTTTTCTTCATTTAGAAGTTTCAAAAATTCGTTATGAATCTGGTCTGGTCCAGCTGCTTTGCGTTTTTAGAATTTCGTATTACGCTTGTTGTTTCACTTTGTAATATATTTGGTGCATGCTACGTTGTTGTTATATGTTGTTCAGTTCTCACATCTTCAAAGGTCTGTTTTATATATTCTTCCCATACTTGTTTTAGATCTTCTTTGCTTGTGATTAGTTGGTTGTCGTTATTTAACATTTTGTTGTAGTTATATTTCTTAGTCCCTCCTATAGTTTCTTTGATCTTTTTGTGTAGGTTAAAAGTATCGTGTCTTTTTTCTAATTCTTCTATTTCATTGCATTTCTCATTTAGCCATAGTTCCTTCGCTTGTCTTATCTTCTTTTGTATTAGTTTATTTAGTTGTTTATATTGTTGTTGATTTTTGTTTTTGTATGTTCTTCTGTTGTCCATTAACGTTAATATTTCTGATGTCATCCATGGCTTTTTATTTTTGTTACGATTTTGTCCGGTTATGGTATTTTGTGTGTTTGTGATTGCTAGTTTTATTTTGTTCCAGATAGATTCGATAATCTCTGTGCGGTCTGTATCGTCTACATCAATAATTACATTATTTATTAATCATTATGTATTCCACTTTCTTTTACATTTTCGTTTAGAGTCTGAGCCAACTGCATGCAATGGACTGGTTCTTTCAGTTTCTGTAAATCTATTTTCTTGTCATATCGCTTTCGTAGTTTTTTGAGACGTATGTTAATGTATCCTACAACAGGATTATGGTCTGGGCCGACATCACTTCCGGGATATGTTTTAACGCCTGTTAGTCCATTTCTATGTCTCTTGTTAATTAGAAGATAATCTATTTGATTTCGTATAATGTGTTCCGGGGTGTGTTGTGGAGACGTCCATGTATAGAGGCGCCTAGGTGGTAACTTGAACCACGTGTTCATGATGACCATGTTTTCTTCTTGGCAAAATTGTATTAGTCGTTCTCCTCTATCGTTTTGTTCGCCCAAGCCAAAATTTCCCACAATGTCTTCTACTTTGCCTTGGTCCACTTTGGCATTGAAGTTGCCCATAATAATAGTTACTTCGTCTGTTTTAATGTTTTTTCTTAGTTCATTTATGTGTACGTACATTTGTTCTATTTCTGCATCTGGTTTTTCCATTGTCGGGGCATATATTTGGAAGATGTTAATATTCTTTGGTGACGCTTTTAGTTGTAGTAATATTATACGATCTGAAAAGGGTATGCAGTTGATTATAGATTTGTTTATGTCCTTGTTGACTATAATCGCAACACCATTCGGATGATTTGTGTCATTGTTACCTGCATAGTATATGACATGGTCATCAATTTCACTTTTTCCACACCCCGGCCATCTTGTTTCTGATATTCCTAGAATTTCTATGTTTAATCTAGTCATTTCTTGAATTACGTTGTGTGTCTTCCCAGCCATATAAAGGCTCCTTACGTTCCATGTTCCAATTTTAGTGTTTTTTTTTCTGTTTTTTATCCACATTTGGGTGGTGCCTATCTTGTTTTAACGTGGGGATTCTTAGCACCCCTTGGTTATTTAAAACCTGCCACGGACTAGGGGCCAAATTCGGGTTTTGTGTTGCCATGATTGCTGGAACTTGAGAAAGTAGCGCAGTAGTTTCTCCTTGCTTTCTGCGCTGCGGTGCTATGACTGGATAGCATTTACATAATGCTTTGCCCATAGGTTTCCGATAATAAGCCTTTAAGGAAGATAATCTTGCAGTAGCCTTATTTCGGTACTAACAACACCGCTGCCTGTTGTCAGCCAGTTTGGTCCACCCTGGTACTCACCATATCTAGTGGGCATTCCCCTATCCGCCACCTGGGGAGGCGCCCGATGGGGGACTGGAAACCCCACACGGGTCATATCTTTGGGGTCTAACAAAAATATATAAACATATTGGCAAGGCAAACTGAAAGCATCGTCTTCTAAACTGAAATTAAACTGTATGTTCTTCTATCAGAGAATAAAGAACAATGATAATAAAATTTTAAAATTTAAACAAGTCTTGTAATAAAGAGCAAGTCGTGATCGCACGTTATGAAAAATTCAAGCCTGTTTAGACAGGTCAAAACTTATAATACAGCCGGCAAGACGATTTTTAAATTTATCTGCTACTAAACTATAACATCCTGGTCAGAAACTTTACACAAGGCTTAAGTATCTGACAATCTTTGAATAATTTAGTTTCTGTGCTAAGATGATTGTCTTCATCATCCTTTATATTGAGGTGGTATAAGGAGTTCTAAAAAAGAAATGCTGTTAAGAAGATACTTGAACATTGAAGACATATCAACACCAAATAGAACAGTGTTAAACATTTCTGTATTAGTAAGTTACGCAATTCTTCACAACCACATTCAAGTAGAAAAAAGTTTTTCTATTTAGATACCCCATGTCTTAACCAAAAAACAGATGGGACGATGTGGCGCAGTGAGATGATCAATAACAACTCGTTATATCAACGGCATTGTTACAGGTAAAGAAACATGCCATTCATTTTTTTATGTGCTCACTAAATTCAAAATAAAGTATGTTTCTTTAAAAATAAAGCGCGCCTATAACAGCGTTTCTGCTTCGATCCGCCAAGAATAAAATGATAGTTTTCTGTGACGTCGAGAATCGGGAAGAAAGTGCTTAGTCATAAACGTTGGATAAAACCAATAAAATATATAATAGAGGAATAACTCTATAACATAAACGTTAAAAAAGCTCTATGTAATAATGCAGACAAAAATTTCCAATTATGAAATACGTGGACGAATGGAATTCCAAAAATTACGACATATACAACTGTAAAAAGGTTTATAAGAAAACAAAGCATTAAAAGAAATAGTACAAAGCGCAGCAAAAAAGATATTCTTCATAATACAAAATCGAAACAAATAAGTAAGAAACAAACAATATAGTCCACTAAAATTGAAATGGACAATAATGTAACATACATATGCAAATCAAAGAAAACATTTTTAATGCTAGTCCTCACGATCGGTAAAGCTCAATAAAATTCTTTTTTATTTAAATTGATTTTATTAGAAAAGGGAGATCAAAAATGTTACTTTCTTTTTATGTTAAGTCCCTTTTATGCTTGACTTCTGATTAACACAAAATAAGTACGTTGAAATTTTTATTTAACTTTTAAAAAACAGGCATTTGCTCAATCAAAACAATAATTTAAATAATTTACGATGAAAATCCAAAATGCTCACACAATATCTTTTGCGATCCACTACGACACAACATCTAATTATTCTAAAAACTAAATATGTTTCCAATGTTATCAAAATACTATAGTAGATAATATCATAAGAAACACAACTTTAAACAATGAGGAAAGAAGAGCAGTCCAGGAAAACTTTATGCTGAAGTCTTAAGTAGAATGTATACTTAGGTAACATGAATAATTTAAATTTCAAAGTAAATAATTGAAATGAGAAAAATTAAACTTCTCTTCATGCAGATGTATTTGTGTTCGAAGCCTCTTGATTCAGAATAGTACTTTTGTTATAAAAAAAATCATAGATTTAAATTTATTAAGGTCTCAAATATAATTTTTTTACTTTTCAAAAACGGATGATGACCACTACTGAAATACATTTCGAGAAATTTAACATAATTAAGGAAGTCGAAAACATTCATTCATTTCCAAGACAGCTACATCTAACAAGCCAATGAATTAGAGAACACGGGACAAGGCGGGACAAATCAGGACGAGGCAGGCCAAGACGATACTGGTGAAACGAGGCGGGACAAGACAATACAAGGCGGGACAAGAAGAGACAAAGCGCGACAAGACGGGATAAGGTGGGAAAACACGGGACATGACGCTATGTGATAAGATAATACGGAACAAGATGAGACAAGGCGGGACAAGATGGCAGAAAGCAGGTGAAACAAAACAATATATGACAAAACTGGACAAAACAAAATGGGACAAGATAATACAAGGTGTAACAAAGATGGACAAGACTAGAAACACGGGACATACGGGACAAAACAAGACAAAGCGGGATTAGACGAGATAAGACAAGATAAGGCGGCGTAGGATGGGACAAGACAAGACAGAACGGAATAAGGCGAAAGAAGAAAAGACAAAGCAAGACAAAACGAACAAAGATAGATAACTTCGGAAAGATACAGAACAAAACAAGGCAAGTCAGGACTAGACAAGATAAAACAGGATAAGGCGACACAGGACAGGACAAGGCGAGGCAAAACGAGATAAGCCAAAGAAAACGAGACAAGGCAAGGACAAGACGGAATAAAAATGCATAAGTTTGGAAATATAGGACATTAAGGACCAAAACAGGAAAAGGCGAGGCAAAACAGTACGAAACGAGGACAAGATAGCAAGGATAAGTAACAAAATAGACCTAACAAATAGTAATGGAAAGAAACTTATAACATTTGCTACGTCCAAATAACTAGTAACAAAAAGAGATTTACAAAAGGACGTGGGTTAGAACAACAAACTAGATAGTCATATTCTGATGGAAAAAATCAACTCACCTTTAATAAACGAAATGAGATCATACCGGGAAGCAGATGTAAACAGCATCCGTTATGTGATAAGAATGTCTCTAAAACAACAAATACCAAGACTATTAGGAGAATACAAAAGACAACTAAAAAGTGAACTTAGAAGGATTAAGAAAAGAAGAAAAAACTTGTGAAAAATAAAGCTTTAACAAACATAGCAAAAGAATGGGATACAATAAAAAGAATTATCAAACAAAACTCACAAAAGTTCCTACAGAAAGGTAATGACAGAAAGGTTCGATGAAGGACAGAAGGGAAGCCAAAGAAAATGTTTATAGGTAGTTCGGAAGAAAGTGCAAAACAGAGAAGTGTAAATAGTAAACGAGATAGAGCAAAGTCTTTTAACTATTAACGCCAGAGGAGGAGAAACCTAGTAGCAGTAATACGAATTTGATTCAAATAAATGAGCAAGAAATTAAACCCCAACGCTAGAAAAGGTAGTAAAAATAATTGATATCCTAAAAACAATAAAATCTCTAGAAGTGTTGAATTGCTGAAATAAGGAGAGAAAAGTTAGTCGAACGAATATACAAATTAGTAACAGAAATCTGGAAAAATGTAAAAGGCCAAATGAATGGAGGAAAACCTTTTAGCACCAATTTATAAAAAAGTCAACACAAAACAGTGTCAGAATTTTAGACCAATCTCCCCATTGAACGTAGTATATAAAATAATAGCAAAAGTAATACCAAGTCAAATTCAGAAAAAATAAGTCAACAGCAGACTAAATTCATACGATAAGAATGATATAGGAGGAAACAGAGAGAAAAAAGCCCCAAATATATGTAATATTCCTATATTTACGACAGAATAAGTGAAATAATTAAGACACTCGATGTCTAATAAACCTTCTTATAATGACGCTACGGGAAACAAACACACAGATAAAATTCAACGGATTGTACTTCAGAAGAACTCAAAACAAGTTTGGGACTGAAACAAGGAGACTCAATATCTACAACCCTTTTCAATTTAATGCTGGGAGTGATAATAACAATATTTAAAAATTGGCATCAATGTCTGGCCTTTCCAGACGACGTAGTAATCTTAGCAAGAATTAGAGAAGAATTAAAAAATTCCACCAAATATTTCATAACAAAAAAAAATGGGGGCAAAGTGAATATAAAGAAAACAAAATGTATGGCATTGGGAACAGGAAACATACAAAGTGAGAAGAAGAGAAATATAGTTTTGAAAGAGTGGAGAAATTTATATATCTGTTAGTAGAAATGGATTTAAAAAAGAAATAATAAGAAGGCATTAGCTTAGAACGAAAAGAGCAGGTTTGATGTTAAAAATTTTGTGAGCGAAAGGTTTATCTAATACTGCAAAGATTCTATTATATAAAACGGTAATAAGAGCAGTACTATTATGTGCAAATGAAAACTGGGTTTTTGAGAGCAAAAGATTTAAAATTGAAACTTCGGAGAGGATGGTTTAGAGAGGTGTAAAAGAACAACAAACCAAAAACTCTAACGTCTGCAATAATCAAGCGGTTAGGCCATGTATTACGAATGGAGGACAGCAAAATACCAATACAGAGAAAACAAGAATAGGAATACACAAGAGCACGTAGAGAATGTGGGGAAGAATTACTAACTAGGATAGAAGCAAATTAAATGGAATTGACATATATATAATGCGGTTCAATATCTTTCCAATAAGCCATGCATTTGTCATTTCAGGCTTTTTTCTTCGGTCAAAATTAAGAACAAAGGATGCATCTGTATTGATAATCGGATTATGAAATACGTATTTTATTAATACAAAGAATAATATATTGGAAATGACAGAAGCTTCGCATGAAACTAACAAAAAAAAAGAAAAAAAGAACAAGACAATTGTCTAGAACATTACAAAAAGCAAATTGCATATACCTAACGTCTAATAATAAAAATAGAAAAATAAATAAAATGGTAAAGACAAAACTAAGAGCTTGAAAAGCACAACCAGAAAAACACTAAAAATTGTTAGAAACAAAAAAGTGAAAATAGTAGAGGAAGTAGTGAAAAAATAAGAAAGTAATATAGAGCAAAAAGGAATGTAAAGAATCTTGAGTCATAAAGGGAAAATTGTTTTTCCCAGTATTTCCTTCGGTTGAACTTATCAAATCCTTTGAAAGCTTGTGGTAGAATGATTAGCATCGTGTGATGTATGGGCCAAGTAATCAAACCGCAGAGTAATCAATTTCGGGGACTCGACAAACAGATGGTCCACCATGCATGCGGGTATATTGGCCGAAAAAACGACCTCAATGGGGCGATGAGTGGAATATAATGGAGAACAGCAACCATTTAACCAGTCGCGGCGGCACGGCGGCTCAGGGGGGAATGCGGCGAAAAAACACAGGCAGCATACCACAGTGAGTGGCGCTTTTTGCCTCTCGATAAAACCAACAAAGCCATCGCGGAGCGCCAGTCCTCGTTCGGGCGTCGTGGGGAGAGGATGATGCGCGGGTACTTGGCTGCGTGCGCGTGTTCGAGTTTGTCGGGACCAGGAGGCAATAACGCGCCGGCACCAAACAAATAGACCTTTGATTGGTTTTACGCTCTGAATGAGTGCCGCTATCCGCTCGATTGAGGCAATAATCGAGTAATCAAGGAGTGATCCGCGCGATCGAGCCGCGTCCGTGCGTGCAGTTGTCGATCGAGGGCGACGAAAGTGAGGAAGGCGAGGAAAGCGAGGAAAGCTGCCGTTTCGGCGGCGATGAGAGCGCCTCGCAGGACACCGCGCATTTATAATTAAACATGTTTGCTTTAGCTGGCGCCGCCATGCCCTCACCAAACAGTGCGTGTTTGAAAACAGACGAAACTTTTAAAAATAAACAAAAGGCCGCGCGCACAGAAGGGGCGCCGCCGGGCGAGGCGGCCGGGGACGCCGCGGCCGGGACGCGACCTAGGGCGCAGGCGACGGCCGTCGCCGTGCTCTTCGCCCTGGCGACCCTGGCGTCGGCGCCTGCGAGCGCCGCAGAGGCGGCGGAGCCGCCCGTGTCCGTGAACCGGCCCATCGTGAGGGACGTGCCCGAGCTCGCCGGATGGGTCCGCTTTTCCCCAGGTAACGACTCGCGCCGTCAATTAATCGCTAATTATTTATGTTAAGCTGGACGAGGAGCGCGAGTGCGTTGAACCGCACCTGCGGCGAGGATACTTTATTATCCGGCCCCTTATGGGCGCGTGTGTCGCTGCGCCCGCCGTCCGCGGCCCAATAAAGTGCGCGCCCGCCGCATAATTGTTATTATTATTGTTATTGTTGCCGGCGAGCTGCAGTAAATCGCTAATTGGCAATGCGAAATCATGTTTTAATTAAGACAATTACTGCCTAAGCCGGCGTGCACTTTCCTGGCTGCCGCCGACATGGCGATAACGCCGTACCCACGGCCTGCCCACCGAACGCTGGCCAATAATTAGATTATTAATCCGGGACCGAATTCAATCGGCCTTCGGTTCGAAAGCCGTAATTGCCGTTTCGTGCGAACGGTGCCGGCCCGCGATTCCGATCTGAATAATATTAATGGAAATAATAAATTGGAAACCGTCAGCCATGTATGTCGTACGAACTCTAAAAAAACCAATAGCACGCGATTAAAAAAGTTTCCAATACTAATGAGAACAATTTTAAAACCAGAAACCAATACTAAGACATAGTCTGGTGCAGTACTCGTTCGTTTTGTTGTTCTTTTTAGAAGTTTACTCGGTTTTATCTTTAATGCTAATGACGTTTTTATCCACTAGCTCGTGTACTGATTATTATAAGGTTGATACGATGAAATGTTTCTGCATATAGAAATTTTTAAAGTTGGAGGTTCTAACTTTAGATCTTTATTAGAAAGTTAAAAATTTACGTCTGAAGAGTTTGACCGAGTTCAAACGTTCCCCTTATATCGTATGGGGGCGGCGAATTGTCAAGAGCTTACAGTTTGAAAATATGACTTAACTGAGCTAAGTAAATCCCCCAACAAATGAATATGGTGTATGCTTTAAACCATTTATTGCTATTCTGAATAGATTTCATTGTTTTGGTATATTAATCATCATATATCATACATGTAAACATGTTTTCGGCGAGGTTGCTAGTCTCGCGCTCTGTCTAGAATAGCATCTTCCATTTTTCTCTATTTTTTGCAATTCTCTTCCCTTTTTTCACAACTTAGTTTGACTTAGAGTTTTTTCCACATTTTGTTTGGTCTATCTCTTTTTCGTTTCTCTGTTTCATTATTGTCCAAAGCTTGTCTTATCATACTTTTTGATTTTCTGAGGGTGCGGGCTATCTATTTCCATTTGCGTTTTTTTACTGTGTCTTCTATTCTTTCGCAAGCGTCTTCTCTATTCTTTCATCCAATTGTACGTATTTCTTTTTTTTTCTTTTGCCTTCCAAGTTTAAGTATTGCCTATCGTACTTATAAAAACACATTGAAGCTAGGGGAACCCAGCGGAAAATTATAAAATTTTGAGTAATTAGTCGTAATGACTAATGAGCTACAATGTTGGGCGCAAATGAGACCATTATTTTTGTTGACATTTTTCTGAGGCGCAAGTGAGTCGAAAATGGCGGTGGGCGCAAATGGGCCGGTTTATATATTTCTCTCTGTATCATCGTTAAGTAGCAGAATTCTTCAACTGCCTCAATGTCTTCTTTTGTTTTCTCTTTAACTAGTAATTTGGTCTTTTTCGTGTTTCTTTTATGCATTATTATTTGATTTGGCTGTCTTCGCTTGCATCTGTTTTTTTGTTAGTCGTTACTAGTCAAATATCGTTTTCTAATTTATTGAACACCTTCCAGTTGGTATCTTTTTTCTTGTCCTCTGTCTTCCTCATTACTCAGTCTGTTACTATTAGAAGTAATAGTGGAGGAAGAATGCACCCTTGTCTTCCTAATCTTTGGATTACATTTTTTTGCCCCCTTCATGCGCTGTATGTGCTGTAGAGTTATCAGAAATAATATTATTTCTACGTATTTGTCTGGCTTGCTATATTGTGTTAGCACCTTCCACATTGTCGTTTTGTCTAATGAATCGAAGGCCCTTCAAAAGTCTACAAAACTAACAACGATTCTTCGGCCATTTCTTCTATTTGCTCTACTGTTATTCTCAAGGTGCATATATGATCGGCCCACGCTCTGTCGCATCGAAATTCCGATTTCTGGTCATTATTTTGCTAGCTACACAAAGTAATGCAGTCTCCAGTTCTCTCTTAGGTATATTAATACTTTCAATCAATCTGCTCATGTTTTCCCCGTTTTGATCTTTCTCTTTTGTGGCTAACGGCATGATTTCCCCCTCAAATTTTTGGGTTACTCAAAAAATGGCACGTATATGATTTCTCAGGTTTGTTTTTGCTGTTAACTATTGGTACATTTTTTATTTTACCAGCCGTTACTATAAAATTCCTAAATCTTCTGACTCGAATTATTTCTTTTCTAACCAGATGAAGGTCTCCGGTTCTACTCCAGAATTATTTTTTTGAATGCACAAGATAAAATTTGTTACATTTCATCATAAAAGGTGACTGTGAAATAAGCTGTTCCATTCATTTTGTTGAATCATGAACAAACTCTCGTGACGTAGACAAGCTTTAATTATTCTGATCAGCACTCATTAACTTATTTATACGAAATTATTATTGCAAACAATAAACTCGAACATAATGCACTATTTTGTTCTCAAAATTATGGTCCTTATTTTTAGCTAAGCACTTCATTATACCCACTGTATGTTTAAATCATTATATTCTTTATTATATGTCTTCTCTATAGTGTTGATGGTCTTCCATGTTTCTTCTTGCTTCTTATGGATATATTCTAGAGCTTGTTTCGTGATATCATTATTTGGTTTTCTCCAAGTGTATCTTAGGTGTTTCCATTTCCTTCTTTTATTCCTATAATTATCGGCTTCTGTTTAGTTCGCTTCCATAAAGGTTTATTTGAGGTTGTCGATGGCCAGTATACATTTAAAATTTCCCTTGGGCATTTATTTACAATTGATTGTAGTTGTCTGATTTGTTTTTTACTTATTTACTTTTAATGTTTGAATTAAAAAACCGAATGTTATTGGTAGTTGATAATTCTTTTTGCCTTCCAGTATGGGTTCTCATTATTCAGCGATTAATTTTTTTGGTAATTTGCACTTAAGGATACCAGAGACTAGTGGAAGAAAGAAAGATTTACCTTTTTATTTTCTCTTCTTTGATTTTTATCTCCCTCTTGATTCTAAGATTTATCGACAATATATTAGTTTTATTGACATTCATGTTCAAGCCCACTTTTCTGGTATTCATTTTATGATAATTAATATTCGCTTATATATGTGGCAATTTTTCCGTGATAATGCATAAATTATGTGCAAATTCTTGGTCCTCTAAACATTACCAATACTTTCATAGCGTCCTTTTCTATTCTTAGAGGTTTTTTTTCTTAATCCAGTTCATACCCATTACGAAAAGAGCAATGACACGGCTTTGTCTAGCTCTACTGTCAATTCTAGTTTTGTCTTATTTTCTATGTAAGCTCCGTAGTTTGATTATTCACAATCTTACGATTTATTTGTAAAAGTTTTTTTCAAAGTCTGTAAGTCTAAGGCCTCATCAAGAATTATTCGTAGAATACAGATTTGGTCTATGCATCCCTAAAGTGGTTTAAATTGCGCTGGGTTGTTTCTCATATTAATATCAGTTAGTTTTTTTGTTCTATCTAATATTATGTATTATAATTTTGTTAGTAGTATTTAATAACTTGCTAGATGTAGCATGTGATATCACGTTTTTAAGATCTTCATAATTACACTCTATTCTCGGATCATTTTTTGTTTCCTATTTTGTTCAGAAAGCAGTAACTCGGCTCCGTAACTATTTCTCCCTCTGCTTTAATTACATCTGCCGTTATATTTTCCTTACTTGCTGCCGTACCGCTCTTTAGATTACGTATGGCTCTTTTTGCTTCTTTTGTGATTTTTTCAGTATTTATGTCTAGTTTTTGATATATGCTTCTTAGAGACAGCAATAAAAATATTCCTTCCATTTGCTCAAAATGTTGTCTCTTTAGTAAGTTTTTTTTCTTTTATCGATGTTTTACTATTTCGTTTAATATAGCGTTCATGTCGTTTGATCATCTTGCCTTCTTTATCATTTGTTTCTTATGGGTTCTCGTGTCACTTCTAGCACTCTTTTTAACTTTTTGCCCATTTCCTTGTATAATTCGCATAGCTTTTTTCTCATTTATTTGGCCACGTTTCTTTCGACATCTAATCTTTTATTTGAGCTCTTTTTATACATACTGTTTTTGTAGCTATCTCGGCGATAAGAGTCTTACAAAGTACCCAAAAAGTCAATGGATATAGCAAAATAAGTGTAGAAGAAGTCATTAAATTAGAAACGAGCTCATCATAAACAATATAAAAGTGAAAATAGAGAATCATAGAAATAAATGAGAAACACAGGACCTTCTTTGGGGTTAAGAACTTATAATTACAGGATTTTGGCTTTATTTCTCGTTGTGTATCCAACGTAAATTTGGAGCTACAAACATTTTAAACGTTATAGATTACGAAGTATTTAAAAAAAACTTTTCAAGCATTGAAGTGAAAGTTTTTAAATCGTGCAATTTCAATGCCGAAAACTGGTCTATTTATTTTAAACTTTTTATTGTAACATCTGTATTATGATGATTTTTTGGATTATTACGTTCTACGATTTCTAAAGTTTTATATTTTTACTATCTAATATTTTTTTAATTTACGTTTAATTGGATTTTCAACCATTTTAGTCTGTTTTTCTTTTATTTCGTTGCTGCATAAGGCGATATACAAGAATAATATTTATTTACCAATTTAATTATATGAGTATGTAGAGCCGGCGCTTGGGAATTTTTCTTCTGGTTAAGCAAACAGTAGTTTTGCCGTCCACCTTCTCTTCTGCATTCCATGCTCTGCCAATTTTAAATTAAGGCTGATGCTGTCCTAAAACATTGTTGCTCAGACAGCCACCTCGCTGTGTAGACTTTAGAACTAGCACTATGTAGAGGACGTATTAGATTTACCCATGACGCTATGATCAATGTCGTTGTTGGTTAAGGTCTCGACTAATCTCAAAATAGATTTATACCTATCGGAATTAAACTATTGCTGCATGCGTCGTCTCGCTCTATGCTTCTCTCGGATTCTCTCTTTTAATTCCAGAAGTAGGCCCCATTCTTTTCCAATAAGGACAAAATTGGTGACAAAGCGAATCTTTACTATGTTTTCACATTTCTTGAAGTATTTGACAGACTTGCACTTGTGCACTTCATACACGTAACTACAGCGTAACTACAAAATCAAATGTAATACTGGTGATTTTCTTCTTGTAGAATTATTATTAATAAAGATGGAACAGTTTTTACCACTGTAGTTAATATCTGCGAATATGGTGCACGAAACTTATTGATATTATTGTTGGTAATACGTCTCACAGTATGGAAGAGGTTTGTAGACTTTGCTTCTAGTTGACCCCCCCCCCATGCTTTCTTGGCTACAGACCGATTTTGCAACAGAATTTTTAAACCCCCTGAAATATCCTATATTTTCTGTTTTAACGATATTAAAGTAATTCTTTTCACTAGAAGACGTTTCGCAAACTTGCTGAAACTTTCTTCTGCGTTAGGCGCCCCGCCCACTTACTCAATTTCAACAGCACTGCTCCTCTGAGAAGTTGAGTTTTACAAAGGAAAAGAATTTTTGTTAATAATCGCAATGTTCTTACTTTTGAGAGTTAAGGGCGTTTCTACATCCCTTTGTCTTGTTGATAAACGAATAATGCTCAGGAACTACTTGCAAATATATTCATTCATCTTTTTCATTTAATGTTCTACTCATGTACGAAATGGTAGATTCTCTTTCGTGATCACCTATAGTTCACTTAGATTTGTGGTGATTCACATTTTTAGAATTTGTCGCACAAATCCACTAAAAGCAGAAATTATGAAACACGACGCAATTGCACTGCTTTGGTGTACTCACAATTTTCTGTGGACAACGCAAACAAGTACCGAAGGTAAAATGCATGCTTCTTTAAGGAAAGAAACGTAGAGGTATACTATGCCTGAGAAAAAAACAGTAGCAGGAGAAATCAGCTAGCCATTTTAAAAAAATTTACAGCGAGTTGGACAATTTGACATTCAAGATTACGAAAATAGCATATTCTAAGCATTACTTTAATCGTAAAACAACTGCGGAATTTAAGTTGAAGGTTGGCTTTGTACATAAAAATTTAAATTAACACCGAAAAATTCGTTTGTTAGAGTCATCTTTAGATGGACAAGGATGTGGAGATATCAATCGATTAATCTGGTGATGCCATTCTAAACCGTTGCGCCTTGAAGTGACTGCTTCCCCTTGTCTTCTAGGCACTCGCACCGACACTGTGAATATGCACACTATTAGAAAGTTGGCAATTGCCACAAATACTTGAACTGTTAGATTGATTGTGCTCAGCTTCAGAGCGTGTAAAACAACTCACAAAATTGTTAAGGGCATTCAAAAACATTTACTAAACAATTAGCATTCCTTTTTTATTTCCCAATTATTCAGACAAAGAGTATTGCTTGTTTGCGCTTTTTTTAAATTATTTGGTATGCTTTTTGCCTGATTCTATGAAGCTCTTCTTTTAGGTAGTAATTATTGAATTTTTACAAGATATATTACAGTCATAGTTACTTCGTGGTCGATCGGTTAATGTGCTTGGCTGTGGTGCGGGCGAATCCGGGTTCGATCCTGGGCTTCTAGATGACTGGCAGGTGACCTGCTTAGTCACTAGAAATAATTACCTGCATTTGTTTGCAACAATGGATAATAATGCGGCAGCTCGCAAGCTATTTATATTCAAATAAAAAACTAGCTTTTATTGTTGAGAAACTTAAACTGCGAGGTCGTATATCTTTTGGAGCAAATTAAGCGCCTTTAAAACGTTATGGTCTGATAGATTCATAGATCAAAAAGTGCCCCCAAACTCTTAAAAACCCATAAAATGTTTAGACGTGGTTACAAGGCGTATTAATATTCAGCAGTCCAAATTAGCAATTTTATTTTTGGCGCTTCAGAACAAAAAGAAGCTTAGGAAATTGTTACCTCGATATTACGAATACTTCTATAAATACTCTAAAAGCTAAAAATGAGAGGTGGAAATAGGTAGCTTTGATGCTTTTTACAATAGGGACGTCCCCGCAACAGTCCATAGTGAGTATTTTGAAACACTTTGGAATTTTTGAAGGATTGTTAATCAAAACCTTATGTTTTAATTGGTGGCTTGAAATTTAGTTTTGCTTTCGTTTGTTGGACTTGTAGATTTAAGAATTTTTTCGAATGTTTGGTGATTTTAAAATGGCAGAGTAGAATATTCATAATTCTTATTTTGTCGTAAGATATATTAAAGCTAATATTTTTTTTATAAAAGCATCTCCAAATACGATGTTTGTCAGAAAATTAATGCAACTGATTTCGTTTAATCACTACATAACGATGGAGTTTCCCTTGTCCGTAATAATCCTGGAAGGCTTTAACTAGTCGGCTACGTTTTTCTAAATATTATCTGAAGTACTAAAATGAAGTCCTTTCAAATGGTTTTTTAGTCAGGGAAATAAAAACAAGCTACAGGGATTGAGACTCGTCCAATAGGGAAGCTAGGGTACTACAGGAATGCTTTTTTCTGTTAAAAATTTGTTAATAGACAGCTGTGTGATATGGAGCGCTGTAGTGCCTATTTATACATATAGTATACTATGTCTTAACACTTAGAGTAATTCTGATGAAGGTTTGAATGGTACATTGCACAATCCGTACAAATTCCTTATAGATGATCTCTGAACTATCAACGAAAACACCAAATGAGCATCAATTTTATTTTTGATTTATTTTGTCCTTGCTTTCTTTAGACAAGAACAGTTTACAGCGTGCCAGTTTCATTATTTTTCTGTCAAACCCCGTATCTACATTTTTTCCATTTACCTCGGCGGAGGTTCAGATTAAGGGAATTTAAAGCCTCCCGTGTTATCTCGTTCCACGGCAATTTAGAAGGTAAAATCCATCACGTTGTACTAGACTAGAGCGTTAATTAAATTCTGTTTTTAGAGTTTATATCTGTTTGATGTATTGCTCTGCATGTCCCAACGAAATTAAACTTACTATTTAAGAACATACTTCTGAGCTCATCCAGGTTTGTTCCGATATAGGAAAGATAAGTCATTTCTATAAATAATAAAATATGGATTTTCTTAATATTAGCATCGAATTATGGAACATCCTCTAACAGTGCGCTTTGTGCGCTTCCCACTCTGGCGATTTTGAATACTTTTTACCACTCTTGCCGTCTGCTTCATGTCGCTGTCGTGCTCGATATAACACTAATATCAATCTGTTGACGTTTGGAGGGCACAGCATTGCGCTTTACATCCGAGCTTCGTTCATCTGGGAGTTTTCATTCAGCACCAGCCCAATTCTCGACATGATATGCACCCCCCCTCCCCGTTATTGTAAACATACTTATTTGTGCTCTACGAATTTACGCGTTTTTGATTTTTTTAATCATTGTGACAGTCGAAAAACTGGAATACCCTCAATTATCATGGATTAATATTTTGGTAATTACATTTATAGATTTAGTCATTGTAAATCCATCAATATAATAATGAAATAAAGCTACAGGTGGTACATAAAAACAACGATGAGAAATTACAAACAAAAATGCTTTCAAACCTTTGAATCGTTGTTATTATTAGGAATTATAATTAACTAAGCAAAGCCTAACGTACTCTCATTTACGACTTCGTCAAGGAAAAACAGTTATTTAATAATTAAAATGATTAAAAATGGTGTATCCCAACAATTACAAAGCAATACCCTGCATAAGGAGGTTAATTGATTCCGGGAAAGTCCCGCGTTATAAAATTACGCTAATAGCTGCATTACTGTGTTTTTTCTGGAATTGAAAGAAAGACCGGCCTTTAATTATATTGTAATACTTCACCGACGATCAATTATGTATGATTAAAAAAATTAATGATGATTTTTACGTCTTTCCACCGTGCTTTTTTGCGCTTTAGAAGAAACCGGCAATCAAAGTAGTATTACAGTGCCAAAATTCTCTTCTGAGTGCTCCAGAAAATGAGCATTTGTAATGGTTGCAGAATTGTTAAACATCCGGTTGCTGAAAATAATTATATGATGAAACTCGAGCATTAGATATAGTCAACTCGATCAACTTCCGTCCTTTTTTACACTATCGGAATGATTTTAGATTCGAACTCATTTTCGGGCGCTAAGGACTATTTAAAGCAGGCTTGTCAACCACTTTTTTAATAGTCAATACCTGGGCTTTAGCAGAATAATGCGGGGGAGTGCTGCCGTGTGGTTAGTCAAGTACTAGATATCTAACTAAAACAGTCATCAGTACCATCTAACAGTCATTGAAGTGGCTGATGGAAGCCGTACGGCCTGTTTCAATATTTCTAAGGGCTTACAATTATCCCCCCCCTCCACCAAAAAAATTGAATTGCTGAAAATTTGGCGAGAGCGCCAAACAGTCATGAATTTACGAATCGTATGGGCAGGTGCGTCGCCTTGTCGGACTCATTTACGTAACTTGTTTCGATTAGTTAGCTTCGTAAAAGAGAAGGTGTGTATCATTTAGAGATGGCGTTTTCCATAAATTGTAACATCCTTAAAAATGTTTGTAAATACATTGCTATAGAACACCTTGTTTTGACGTGTTGTACAAAATATTGGAAACATCATTTAAGAAATCACAAAGATCCACATTTTTTGGTTTTAAGCGCAAATACACAATATTCTGGTGAGCACGATATCATGATCATTTATAATATTTCTACTTCCGACCCATATGAAGACAGTGTCACCATATTAGGTAAATCACGTTCCACTGTGTACATTTTACTATAAGGATCACTTAAAGCTTGGTTTCTTTGAACTTTTGTATTGAACCCATTATTCGTATTTGTAGCATATTCCAAGATTCTATCAAATGTATATGCTTTAAAATTTACATATAATGCACTTGCAATGTATTATGATTTTACTATTAACCTGATGGATCAAAAGAGTCAAATGAAGATGATAGATAGATATAGAATGGGATGAGCTCAACGGCGTTTTGCACTGCAACCATTAGGGTCTATTGTGCACCCCTCTAATTTCTTAAAGCTCCCTCGGTAGGCCTAGCTGTTGACTAGCCACCAAAGTCTAAAGAGATGCTCTTTTATATAGCTCTCTGGCTTTGGTTTTTCATCACCTAGTTGTAGAAATCTGAACCATGTAAGGCCTGCACGGTAGCACAAAATGTGGTCTGCAGTCTGCTCCTCTTCTTGGCATAATCTGCACAGGTTGTTATCAGTAGACCAACTATGACCCTAAATTTGGGCCTGTTTAGTCGTAGAAGGCCTGCTGTAAATTTTTGCGACGGTCTACGTTTGAACTTCTTCGACTAGCTTAAATGGCTGATATTGGTCCACCTTTTTTGAGTATCTATTCATTAATGGATGCTCTTTTGAGGTTACTTGAAATGCCACAATAGGGTTTGGTTTCGATGGGAATTGTTTCTGACCCTTACTTGGCCAATAAATTTGTCATCTCGTTACCCCTGTAAGTCGATATGTTCCGGCACATCAGACAATTATTTTTTGGAGCTCTGTCAGAACATTGATGCAGTTCCAAACAGTCTTTGACTTTGCCATAGGTGTGGCTAGAGCTTCAAGTCCTGCTTGGCTGCCCGAAAACATGGCTATCCTCATACCCTTAATGTTAAACCTTTTGATCTCCTTTATACAGTGTTCTGTAGCTGTTTTTTGCCTGAAATACTATAGAAAATGCTATTGGAATCTTATTGTTCTCTTTTGAACCATAGATTTCTGCTCCTGTGCCTAATGCAGTCTTAGAGCCACCAGTATACCAGATAAAATCTGTAGAGACTGGAAGTCTTTCGTTCCAGTTTTCTCTATCTAGTATTATAATTTTGAAGTTTTTTCCAAATTTAAAGCAACTAGTAACCAGGTTGTCGGTGGGAATACCTAATGTGTTCGTCGCCTCCTATTACTCCTTCAGTTTTTATGTTCTCCTCTACATGCATGTGGATGATTGGAGCTTGTTCTTGCATGAGTCATGAAGAAGGTTGCAATTACTAATAAAGAATTCAGTGTTGATTAAGAGCGAATAAAGCTTTGAATCTTGGATGTTGGTGGGAGAATTTTCGGACATCACCTCTCAGAGTAGAGTTCGTGACATCATAACTGGTACTAACGAGTAAGTTGCAGTGAGTACAAAAAAAAAATGTTCTGTGATTCAACTTAACGAATCAACTGACGTGAGCAACCGTGCCATTTAACTTGATGAGATATAATGAAAATGGATACTTTAAAAACTTTGTTATTTTGATTTTTTGGATGAGCTACTAGTTCAGATATTAAGTGCTATTGATGATTATTTTCAAGTTCATAGCTTGGATCTAGCTTTATTGATGAAATTTATAATTATGCTATAAAATCAAAGCTGTTCACAATACTGTTTGAGGATATGGAATCGTAACATCAACATCTATTTCTCTATGCAAAATGTGGTTATTAGGAGAAAGGATATTTCGTGCTATATCGAGTTCACGGAAGAAATAAAACGGTTCTTCTGCCACTTTAATAGAGATGTTAGGTTTTGCAACAAAAATTTATCTCTCAGTTGCAGAATTATGTTTTCGGCTATCTTTTCTTTGATAAAAGCCAAATATAGAAATTTTTTATCTAAATCAGAGCTGGAGCCAAGCTTATCAAATGTGTTATTGTTTTGCAGAAATACATCTAACTAAAATTTTTAGAGGCCTTGTATAAATTTCTGTAATATATGTCAATTGAATTTGTACCTCCACTGAAATATTGCAAATTTAATTAGCATTATGTGAAAATGCTGTTTAAACAAATCCAGTTCAAGTTAAAGTTGAACTCAAAAGAGCGATATTATCATTCGTCATGTGAATGTTCTTTTATTTTTTTAATATTATATTATGCATTTTAATTATTCTTCCTTATTTATGTACTTTACAGTAGACAACCATGAACGATCCGAAGATTTGAACCATAATTTTTCAAACGCACATCCGATTCTTTCACCGCTCATTGTTAAAAATAGTAATTTTCCATTTTCTTATTCATAGTATTTCTTGTGTCGAATGGGAGATAATAATTATAATATATATTATCGTATTATGATAGAATGAAATGAAGAGTGGCGACACGATAACAATAAAAACGGCTCCAGCTCATACCAAGCTTTCCTTCGAAGTTCTGGGAGTGACACAAAAAATAATTTGATATCCACAAATCAAGTTGAGTGGTAGAATGTGGTTGAATGCTAGAAGCGAGTTAAACATAGAAAGCGAATTTGAAGTGGTTAATTAAGGCTAACAGTGGAAATGACAGATCACGGCAACAAAACAGATGAATTAGCACAATGGCAATAAATATGTAGTATAGGATCGCATAGGTCTAGAATTTAGAGATAGATGTTTTAGCCGCATAAATGAAGTGCAAGATTCAGCAGAACATTAAAATGATGATGGGAAAAAAAGGCGCCACCAGACCCAATAACGAAGAAGATGAGCCTTTCAAAAGGAGTAAAAGAATATTCCAAAACACCTACTAAGACCATGAAAAGAAAGAATGAAAAAAAATGGATAAAATGATGGTAGTGTTACAAAATATGACGACTGGAGTCGAGACAATTAGAAAAAATTTTCAAGCATTTTATAAACAACTTGGAAGGCTGCAAAAGGAAAATAAGACACTTAAAAAAAATACGGATTAAAAAATTAATTAAACAATCAAATGAGCGTGTTGAAGGAATGGATCGAAGAAGATGGAAAAACAATTTAATAATCATAGGTTTGGGATTGGAAATAAAAGACATGATAGAAGATTATGAATAAATATCTAGAAGTTGATGTATGGATTAAAGATGCTTATAAAATTGAACAAATAATATGATTAATCGAATTGGATAAAAAGGTAGATAGGGCCAATGTAATGAAAAATATAAGCAAACTAAAAAATATACAAAGAGACAAGATTTATATTAATGACGATTAAACGACGAGAGCAGGGAAAAGAGCCAATCAAAAGAGTAAGAAAATGAAGGACGGAGTAAATAACCGATTTGGGATAATAAACAACAAAAATACGGGTACAAAAAACTAGAGGCGTGGTAAAACTGAGAAATATGATGACGAACATGCTTTGGAAAATGGTGAAGTAAAGGAAATTAAAAGAACACAATAATATCATATTGATAGTACGCTAATTGCAAATGAATATAAATAGGATTTGCTTGCTATCCGAGAAAATAATATAAAGGAAATTAAATCTAGTAATATAGATCAAGCTAGATTCATAAGTAGACTAGGAACTGGTTTCTTAATAAAAGAAACATTAAAAAACGATATAATAGATTGCAAAGAATCTTTCAGAAAGATTTGCGTGATTCTAACATTCCAAGATTTCTCTTGAAAATGGTAATTAGTGACATGAACGCGAAGGTGAGTAAAAAAGAGAAAAATATAAAGATGTTTGGTAAAGAAAGCCTACATAAAGTTACAAGTCGAAATGGACAATCTATCATTAATAATTTAATAGTTAAAACTACAATATCAAAACAAAGATATTCACAAAGCCAGACGGATAAATCCTAACAGTAGAACACGTAACTAGACTGACACCTACTGGTCCAAAATGTTAAAACATGCAGAGAAACGAACATGGACTCGAATCATCTGCTAGTTCTAGCAATAGTCAAACAAGAAATTCTAAATCTAAATATATACAGAAGACAAACACAAATAAAATGGAATTAGAAGATTTGAAAGATGAAGACCCAAAGGGGGAGTACGCCCGAGAGGTGAAAGAGGGTCTGAAAGATATGAACGACGATAAATATATAGATATGAAATGGGAAATAACCAAAAAATTAGCCTAGCCGAGAGCAAATAAATTAAGAATTATAAGACAAACTGGTTTGATGACTAATTTAAAAATATGATAGTGGAGAGATAGAAGGCTAGACAGGTAATGTTGAAAAAAGGTAAACAGAGATGACAATTGTTAGATACAGAAAAGCTAAAAGGAAAGTAAATGCAGTCTGTAATAAAAGAATGATGAACTATAAAGTAGGAGAATTGCAAAAAAACTATAATAAAAAGAAAACAAACGATACCAACAATCATATTTTGGGAATGTGCAAGGTAAGATGGTATTTGAACATAATGAAGTGCTAGTAATGTGGGTAGAACACTATAAAAAAAATCCTTATAAATCAGAATGCCGATCAAGCTGTACAAGAATGGCGTGGATGGAATGGAAAACAACTGATAGAACTAACGATACCAGAAATACAAGAAGTGTTAGTGAATATGAGAAATAACAAGAACCTTAGTTCTGACGGCCCGCCGATAGAATTGTTTAAAGTAGTTAATGCAAAAATAATTAACAAATCATATTTAATAATGATAGAAATATAACTAAAAAGTACATAACAGTTGAGTGGTCACTGGCATAATATATCCAGTACATAAAAAAGGAAGCAAACTCATAGTAGACTTGATGTGATTTACAAAGATTTGGCGAATTTAATTAAAGTGACAATCCAAGAAGGAAGTGAACAGAAAATCAATATCAGGTTTAAAAACAAATGCAAGAAAAATGTGATAAAAAAATTTTAGGTGTATTGACTTTTGCAAAATTTGAAGCAAGAATACGACAGATTACAATATGACAGAGTACAATACTCGAAGCCTGGAATTAGGAATTATAGCAAAAATAACGTTAAAAAATACTATTAATAAAATATGATTCAGTGGTAGTTTATCAAATGAATTTAGTTGTAATGTGGGATTAAAACAGGGGGCTTTCATATTTACCATGTATTCCTATTTAACATTGTACTTCAGAGAAAGTTTGAAAACAATATACTACAACATTCGTAACAGTACTTAGTCTATGCTAATGATCTGGTTTAAATGTCAAGGGCAAGAGAGGAACTGAAAACAATTTCGAAGGACGTGGTAAGACAATCAAATGCAGTAGGATTGAAAATCAGTGTGGAAAAATCCATATATCTAGAATTGAAAAAAAAAACAAGATATACTATCATGGAAGTAGAATAGAGAAACAAAACATCAATTTGAGTGGGTTAAATAGGATGGTCTACTTAGGAGTCGAAATTAATAGTGATGGAAATAACAACAGTGAAATAAATGGAAGACTACAGCAGGGAAAACTCAAGAATCTACCTCGGAAAAAGAATCTAACACGTGGCAAAGGAGAAAATTTATAAATCCATGATGAGACTGGCAGAGTAACTTATGCTAGCAAAGTTTGGGTGTTAACAGAAGAGTTTGTAAATAAACTGGAGGTCTGGGAAAGGAGAATACTATGAATGATATCTAAGGGAGTCAAGGAGGGAGGCGGATAGAAAAGAAGAGCAAAATAATTGGTAAAAGTTTATAAAGAAACAAAACCAAAACCTCTGTTACCTTGTGCGTCTTGGATAGGACGTTTGGAATGATTTTGAGGTCGCGACTGCGCCCATTCCTCTCATCCAGAGATGGTATCTGGACATGCGAGATGTCGAAACCTTAAGCCCTCCTGACAGCAAGAGAATCGCCGCGGCAGAAGGATGTCAACATTTCGGCGTGGGCGGTTCTATTATGGTCCAATCTGGAATTCGTCAGCCACGCGGCTGGAATGCGAACGATCTTGATCTGGGGCCGCGTCCGATGTTGCTGTTGATGTAACGGGTTCCGCGAACGTCGCCGTTTGATGACGTGCGCTGGCCGGCGGCGGCGGCGGCCGCTGCGTGTGGCACGCCGCGTTGGCGCTCATTTTTCAATTGATCGGCGATCGGCTGATTAAGACCTCCCGCGGCTCGCTTATCGCGCGCGCGCGGCCCTTTTTTCAGCGAATTCGCGCTCTTAATTGCACAATTAGAAGCGGAAACCTGTTCGTTTGCGAAAGAAGCTGTCGGAATGTGGCTGCAGTGGGGCCCCAACGGCCGAGGATGCTGACACTCGGCAGCTGATGAACGGCGGCTCCTCGGCGCGCCGCAGGAGCCGTCGGCCGATTCTCCCTGGCGGGTGGACCCCGATGACTTCGTCATTGTGGCCGGCTATTAGTTTGCGAGCATTGCTGTTAACATCTATAACGCACGCTCATTTGAATCTGCCCTCAAAAGGAACATCCGTATTTATGGGCATTGTCATGTTTTAATGGACGTTTCTGGGACCTGTTGAATGTTGCGCTTGTAGACCGCTGCGCACTAACGATCTTCGGCATAAAAATTTATTTTTAATGGTACGCCTCAAAATGAAAGCCCCTGCATGCAATGGTGAAATACCGGTTCTGGTGTGCGTACTCAACCTTCCTTAATTACAAATTATTAATGCTCGTCATCTGCAGTAATTTAATACGAAGCGGTTGATTACTACACATTTTGATGGAGTGTTATTGCAGCCATTCACTATTTTGTCGACGGTAAATAAAGCCCACATACACACGGTTCTAACTTCAATGAGGTATTTTTATACTATGTTTTAGTTTGAACGTTAATGAAGAATTTGCTTTCAATTTCAAACGCTAAATAAAAGCTTCCTCCAAAACCATTTGGATCCCTTATTTATCAGCAACTCTAATTCACTAATTGAGCACATCATAGTTATGGTAAAATCTCTCCTAAGGGACCTAACCCCATACTCAAAGGTCGGAAAGAAGCAGCAACCTTTTCAGTACAGCAAAGACCAAAGAGATCGGTATGGTTACCATTTAGATACGGAACGACTACATCATTCTCTCTCAAGAGGATTACGATGGTAGTGGTTATAAAATCAAACACTCCCGAGTACTGGCGCTTCGTAGATGACGCAGAGGCACAAAATATTTCCTAGCTAGCCAATTGAGAAAAGTGATAGTTTTAGGATTGGAATATGGAGTGTAACGGGATATTTGAAGCAGGAAAATCAACATCATTAAAGAAATAAAGCGAATAGAAAAACCTCCACTGAGCATAAGTGAAATGCGATGGCCCACAAATGTATTGTAGATATCCATAGTGTTTATTTGAAATGTTAGAACGTCACGCGAAGCAGGAAAACTTAGAATCGAAATAAACGAAATGGAAAGACTAAATATTTCTGGAATAAGTGAGATGCACTGGGAGGGATCAGGAGAATATAATACCGATAGTAGCAAAATATATTACTCCGGAAATAACGGAGTTGCAGTACTGGTCAATAAGAGAGTACATAAATGTATTATAAATTTTGTTCTAATGTCCGATAGAGTTATAATGCAGCACGCCCAATAAATGTGAATATAATACAGGTATACGCTCTTACAGCGTATAAGGATGAGGATATAGTAGAAGAATTCTACGAATAATTAAATACAATGCTCCAATTAATGAAGAAACATGAAATAAATATAATAATGGGTGAGAATATAGACTAGGTACAAGGAACGAGCGCGGAGACCGTGTCCTACAGTTTTCTCAAGAGAAGTTGATAGTAACCAATACATTATTCAAAATACCACCCAGAAGACTATACATGGACGTCACCAACTCATACACCTGATAACATAATTAGAAATCATCAAATCCTAATCAACAAAAGGTTTATAAATGGTATTTTAGTTATTAAAACATACCCAAGCGCGGTTATAAGATCTGTTCATAAAGCAGTTATTGCAAAACTTCACACAAAACTAAAACTATCGAAAAGCAAAAACAACACAGAAATATGCAGAGAAAAACTTCAAGGTCCAAACATACAAATGCAAATAGAATGAAGTTTGTCGAGCGAGATGGGTGGGGTGAAGCAAGAAATGAAGAAAAACAATACTAATGTAAACAAAATATGGAAGTCAATCAAACAGCCTATTCTCGAACTCACAGAGAAAGTAAAGTCAGAAGGTGTGAAGAAAAATAAAGGATGGATGACTAATGAAATACTCCAACTTATCGGAAAACAAAGGAAAAAATAAAAATATGAAAAATACAAACAAATACAACAGACGATCCGTAGGAAAATAAGGGAAGCAAAGACAAGCGCTAGAAGAAGAACATCCTGGCTCAAAGTCTACGAGTATGGTTTGTGAAAAGCACAAGATCTCTATTCCGAACAGCAGTACAGAAAGTTAAGACAGCCTTGATGGTCGCAAATCTTCGTTAAGAAATGCACTATAAGAAGAAGAAGATACTGGAGTAATAAATTTTTATGAATATCTAATTATGTTACTAAAAATACCTTTTAATCTACATTTTATTTACCTATACACTCCAACTGACTATGATGAAGCGGTAAAAGATTTCTATGGCAACATTAAAAAGACTATGAACTAAATAGAATGAAGAGACATCTTTTGGATGGGAGATTTGAATGCCAAAATGGGTTCAGAAAACAGAGCAACATTGGAATACATGATTTAGGCAGCAAAAATGCACTTTTGCAGAAAATAAACTAGTGATCATAAATACCTTCTTTAAACTGCCGAAACAACGTCTGTACACTTGGGACATCACCTACTTATGCACCTCAACATATCGTGCATATTGAAATAGACTATATTACAGTTAATGCTGCAGATGTACTATCTGATCATAATCTACTACTAGTAAAACAATTAAGGCCAAAAACTATAAAACGGTGTAGAAAACGAAATAAATATCAATACTGAATAACTGTAATCATAAAGTAAGCCAAAAAACAGCTATATATTAGAAAACCAACTAATCTAATTGTGTATTGTAAAGAACCAGAAGTGGAACGCGTATAGAAGATTTTTAAAAACATGATTGATGAGGTAGAAAAAACTGCACTGAACCAAACCAAAAAAATAAAAAGAAAAGTTGACGACAAAATAAATTAACGGAAGAAAGGCGGAATTACAAAAGCAGAACCGCAAATCAAAATTAAGAAAAGCCAACGCCAAATAGCTTACAAAGGGATATAGGGAAATGAAAGAGTGTGAAACCGACACAACAACAATAATTTGAAAAGCTGCTAAGTTATTGAATATTGGATAAACAAAGCAATGTCAAACCGGGGCTAAACAGAAACTATGTCGATAGGAGGAATTTATAACTGAGTTCTTTGCCAATATTAGTACCGAATGAAGCGACAACCAAGAAGAATTAACAGAAGTTGAGAATGTAGTCAAACAATCGAAGAATGAGAAAACTACTAGCATTAAAGAAAAATTAAATTAAAAAGATTAGAAGTTGTTTAACTTTTATACAATACTAGAACTATATCCTCAGAGTGGTTGAAATTTACATTATAATAGTTTCAGGGAAAAATGGGGTGGAGGATAATACATCGAAGATGTACAACAAAGTTGAAGAACATTTAGAAGAAATTCAGTTCGGATGCAAGTACTAGTAAAAAGCTACTTAGATGTTAATGCTGCTGTGTTCTTATGTTTTCGAGATTTTAAGAAAACGTTCTATCATGTGTAATGCGATCCAACGTGTCCCATAGGTTTGTTGCCGGGAAAAAACGTGTTAAAAAAACTGCAAATTTTATCGAAACCGTTTGAATAGCATTGTATTGACAAATGGATAGAAGAGGTGCAAATGTTTTCGAAATGGCGCCCTTTGCTCTTAGTAGCAGCTCCGACCTTTTCAAAAAGTACTCAATAATTTTGTCTTCTGAAGTTTACTCTACTGTTTCGCTGATCCTTTCTTTAAGGATCTCGGGATTTTCTGGAGATTTTCGACTGGGATGATACACATAATGCATAGTCACAAGGATTCAAATCCGACGAATATCTTGGTCAGTCAATACCGCCTTCTGTTTTTGTCTTTTCATCGAGAGCTATGATATTCGAACTACATATTCGTAAGATAGCATCCATATTATGCTGAGTTTAATGAACCCTGGCACCATCTTGCGTGAACCAGAATTCATGCTTTTGTAAAGTTTGATTTATGTGATTAAAAAGAGTCAATTTTTTTATAGATGCTGCTGACTGCTGCAAATTCCGGTTTTTCCATATCTGGTAGTTCTGAGTGTTCACGAAGTCTTCTAACGTAGTGACATTCAATAGAGAACATTATCTGCTTAAAATCGATTTGTTCCGATCCGATCATTTGTGTTAACAAGAGAGCGAATTGAAATCGATTTTCGATGGTTTTCTCACTCAATAGCTGATGGGTCTATATTATTTTGTAAACGAAAAGTTTTATTTATTTTCTGGCGATAAAGTGATGATTCTTGATTTCGAGCTCTTTTAATGCATTTCTCACTAATATTGGGGCGTTTTTTCTAAATGTTTATTAATTCTTTCGCTATTATCGTCTTTGATCATTGTGCGTGTTCTTTTGATGCTATTCTCATTACCATCTAGAACACTTTCGGTACTCAACCGTTTTTAGGTCAAAATAAAAATTCTTTAAAGTAATCGAAATTTAATTTAATGAAGATTGCAAAGAAATATTTTCCATATTGAATTAAAGCTTTGCCAGATGCCTGTTCGGCATTTCAATGAAGACTTCTAGTTCACCTCTTTCTTTGATAATTTGACGGGTTCGGTGGCATCTTTGCCACGGCTGCATCAAAATTCGATTGTTTGTACCGTTTGGAAAATCGAACGTCTCTCTTATTGTGAAGACATATCGAGAAATCTAAAACACGTGTTTTGGTTAAATGCCTGTAAACAAAACCCGAGAGTTTGATTCCAATTGAATGAACTGTCTAGAGATGATGTTACAATCATGTAAGTTGATACTTGAAACAACAGAGTTGATGGAAAACATGTACATCATACGTAATTTGTACTGGAATCAGACTGCATTAGTTAGAATGGAAACTACGAATGAATGTGAATGAATATTCTATCACCAATATTCGTTAATATATATGTACTTTGAAAGCATTTTCAGTGAATCAGTAAATGAATTAGACTATGGCATGAAGATAGTAAATAATTTTAATTATGCAGACATTGAAATTATTTTATCCCGACATCTTGGATAGTTTTCAGTTTCTGTTTAACTATGTTGCAGAAGCATGTAGCAGATATTGCTTCTTAAACACTAGACAATGAAATATATGATCGTAATTATGTAAAAGATGATGAACTAGGAGATTAACACTCTTATATATTCGTCCTCACTGCCTGTTCGTCGCATACCAACTTTAGCCAGCACCGCGTTTTAGTTCGCCATGTTCGAAGTGAACGCAGGTGCTCCATTATTTTTAGTGACAGTAGGCTATCCGTCAAGTATGTAAATCCAGGATCGATCTTGGGTTCTTCCGCACCGCAGCTACGCGCCTCAATCACTTGACCTCACTGACACCTATTTTGGAAGCTGACATAATGACAACTGAAACTAGAAATTAATAGTCACATTGAGGAAATATAGGCCCAAAGAATAGACTGCGTAGTCACGACTTAAATTTGTAGTTACTACGATGATTAGTCCGATGCTTCTCAGTTCTGTGATATGATGTCAAGGCTAGTACTTTAACAACAGAGTCAATGAAAAAATTGTATGCTTTTGAGATGTTGATGTACCAACGTATGATTAAAATAAGCTGGATGGGTCGCATAAAAATGGTGAAAGTTTTAAACCGAATTAAAAAAAAAGAAATAGCCTAAACAGTTAAAACCCGAAAGTTTTAATACTTTGGACACGTTATGAGACACCCAGAAAAATTTGGTATATTACAACTTATTAGTCGAGGAAAAGTTTACAGCAAAAGAAGCCCAAGGAAAAAAGAACGTTGTAGATGAAGAATTTAAGAGAATGGTATGGAGCAACAATATATTTGTGATTTTCCGAGTAGGTGTAAATAACACAATTGTCAACATCTGGTGATTCCAATACTAAGGTACCAGAATACGTTTTTCAAAAATGAATTAAATTCCTGGATCATCTGTGTGTTCACATGTTAATGAAATCTCTATTCATAACATAAATCTTATCCAGTTTCTGTATTTAAATTTTTATGAAGGTTACTTCTTGTATTTTTTTATGGAATTTTGGATGGTACTCATCATGACTTTTCCGCAGGTGAGATCAATCTTTAAAGATTTTGGAAAATGTAACGAACGCTTGTATAATCCTTATAGAAGATGTAGTGTAGATTAGATAGTTGTTACTAGTTCATTTGGTATTTTTTCATCACACTCAAGAGTATGTGGTTTATTTGAATGTTTGTTTACCTGCGTAGTTTTGTTTATTACCGTTAATAACTTTAAAACACAATATGTGCTGTTGTCGTCTTGACGTTATTGGAGTAATTTAATTTAGGGATCATCCGACAGGTGTAAATTGAAGCTCAGTTGAAACTTCGGATTAATTTATTCCCATTCCAACTCATCTAGATTTACGGTTTATAACATTGTGAAATTGTGTCGATATAAACATAAACGTATATAATTGCATTTAACTCTTTTGTGAAATTTGCGAGTCTTGGAAATAATCAGAACGTTGTCGGTGATGAACCAACCAACGCTAGTAATTTTTATATCTGCACTATCTCTTATTGCATCTGTTTGCTCACCGAGGATTCCCCTTAGATTTTTTTTGTTATTTTTCAAATATCAGTTGACGTTAATTATCACGTGGCGATGTTATCTGAGAGTACTCTAGACGGTTCAGTTATCGAAGTCCGAACTGCAGTTCGCAGGCATGATTCAGCCGTGCTTTTGAAACTGCCGGGAACTAGGGGAAAGCGCATGTTTCCGGGAAGGAGCCGGACTGCGGTTGCAGAAAATTGCGACAAATTACGCTCGGGCAGAACGCGTAGGAAGCCGGGATGTAAATTGATAGCAAAACCGCAGGAACGCTAGCTCTGGCGCGACGGACTATTTTCTGCGAGAGGCTGTGGTGGTTTCGAATTAGCTTTCATTCTTGATTTTCTTTTATGACTCAACACAGCATTCATCTTGCAGCTTAGTTATACGTTTTCCATATAAAGCACTGCCGACGTTATTGGTTCTCTCATAACTATCGACATATAAATAGCTGTCGTTGGAATGCACTTGTTTACTGTCTTTATATATTAATCATTATAACATTATTCTATTTAGAACGCAAAATATTCTTGTACCGATTTTTTTAGTAAAATCAGGCGTGTCAAACTTCCCGAATGTACCCTATAGTTATGTAACTATGTTTTGGATTTATTTTCAGTTTGGCAACAAAAATGATATAATTGGATAACTGAGTTTAATGAAATTGTTTCTTATCTTCAAACCATTATTTGTTGCGACTTGAAAGCAACACTCAGCGATAATCATATACATTTATTTTTAACGCGAAAATTTAAGAAAATTTTTATTGGGCTATTTTGCAGTCCACGCCCAAATGCTCCAACCATGCATTGATCTTTTTATCAATTTGCAGTGAAAATAATCTTCATAAGTGCTGATTTCAATTCGATTGCGATTTTCCGTTTATCACCTATTTCTGTTTGTTTAATTATTTGGGGACGTGATTGAAGGAAAGTGCTGATTTTAATTTGATTGGAATATGCCATTTATCGCTTATTTTTATTTGTTTATTATCTCGAGACATGATTAAATTTATATTTTTGGAGAATCGTATGGCATTACACTTCACTTTTAATCTTCGCAGGATATTTATGGAACCCGTCTCTTCTACAATTTCCTCTTCCACTTAGTGGCCTGAGGTTAATTAAACTAAGGATTTTCTGTTTTAATTCCTACTAAGTACTATTTAATTCATAATTTTTCTCTACTAGCACTCCTTATCCTTTCACCACTTTGATTGTTGCCGTTAGGAGCATCGAGAGCCATCGCCTAATCTGGGGAATGTTCTTCAAATGTTTGAGTTACTAATATCAAAACAATTGTTACATAATATTGTATTAGAAATCACAGTCACTTTTTTGAAGTGTTGAAACTAATGTAATAAATCAATTTGAATTAATAATAATAATAATAATATAATAAATACCATCCCAGATCCGAAAATATCCAGCCATTGTTAATATAATGAAAACAATTTGCGCCACCCGAATGTAACCTGGCAGCTGATGAGTGGACTGTAATGCGCATGCGTGAATGAGGTTGCGTCAATCGGGAGACCGAGCACGCGTAGTGTATTATCGTAGCATTTGCAATGATAGAGCGAATTTGGAACACATTTTGTGCAGAAACTGTTCAGATGATTCGGAAGACTAAGATTCGATTAAGATGCAATAAGTGCATGGTACAAACGATTCAAAGATGGCCTTAAATTGTTAAAAGAGGAAGATCAGCAATTAAGGAAATATTGGAAAATGTTGAACATATACGGACTATAATCAACAAGAATTGACGATTGACAGTCTGAGAACTAGAAGATCAGCTACTAATTCCAAAAACTAAAATATGTGAAATTTTGACCGAAGATCAAACCATGTCACGCAAAATTTATTCCGCGGCTTCTGTTCTAGAGCAATTGCTAATGATTTGCTTCAGGTTTCTTCTAATGCACCAGATTTTCTTAAACAAGTCATAAGCAGGAATGAAACGTGAGTCTATGGTTAAGATTGGTAAAACAAAACTTGATCATTCCAGTGGAAGTCCGAAGAAGTGGGTGGGATTCCAAGGTGCTTGCTGAGACTACATACAATATTTCTTGTATCTTGTACCGTTTGATTGATAGTATAAAATGTCTGTTTTTGTAAATATAATTTTTGCATTATATTTTTGACATAGGCCATGTATTTAACTTCGATTGTCATGTCAGACCTTTGTCTTCCACGAAAATGTCAGGAAAGATGATGCAATTATGTATGAATACCAACTAGCTCTTTGCATTTGCATTGAATCAAATTACAGACTTCAAGGCATTATTTTAAGAAATAGAAATGTTATTTATATAAAGAACAAAATTTTGAAGCATACCCGGACTCCTAAGAACCTAAGAACCTCGATGGACCTGGCTGCCGTAACCAACAGTTCCTGTTGTAGTCGGGGAACCTTATATTAATTGATCTACTTTGGTGGAGGGGGGGAGGCTTGAAAAGTACATGTTTACCAGACAGGTCAGCGAGTTTAAAATTGGAGAACAGACGCTGTCCAATAGTCGCTTCTAACCTGAAGATTGATGTTACTCCGCTAGTTTTAGTCCATTCTATTTCTCTAGTGCCCATGTTTGGTGATGTTTTTTATTTACCACTTAGAGAAACGCCCACACGTATTAAGTGCTTTGAAACGGTAGAATACGGAATGTTTCTTTGTTACTGTTTTAAGAAGTACTATGGTAAATAAGTATATAGAGACACTTAAAAATGGAAAATTTATAGTGCATTAAGTAATTTACGATTTGTCTAAGCGGGGTCAAAGATGCAAACTGAAAATTGTAATTGAATAGAAAAATATTAAACGCTAATACATGATTGTGCGAGTACAAAGTATACTTTAGTTTAAAAAAAAATCTCGTTATCAAAAGATAGTTTAGACTCATGTATTGGGTTATTTCATAATTTTTGTCGGTTCTGACACAAATCGATCAGCAGTGACAAGTGAAGAAATATTTTTTCCCAAAAAATATCCGCTCTCCGCAGAAATACAGTGTACTAACAGATTTTCATTGTAAGAAGGCTATACAGAAGTCGATACCACGTTAGTCTAAGAAACTATTAACGGCGTGAGATGTAGGTAGCATCCTGGCTGGTGAATCCATAGAGTAAGTGAAGACTTCTCAAAGCGTTAATTTTTGCCTACTTTCGATAGATACATATGATTCAGTTTCCACTGGGGACTGGGTGAAATATAGTGTTGTGGCTAGTGAATCGCTTGCTTACCAACAAATTATCGAATTGGCGAAACGGTTAAAGTTTGGAGGGACTAAGTCTGGTGAATCCGCAAGGTGAGGGCAGATCCCTGAAACTTCTGTTCTGTTCTCGTTTTGTTACCGCAAAACAATCATTTATCACCGAACGTAAGATTCGTTAATTCAAAAATTGAGCTTTAGTTTCACGACCTGGAGGGCAATGTTTTAAGATGCCTAATTTGCTACTGTTCAGTACAAGTTCATCACTGAGCTCATACACTATGGACGTTAGTCTTTCTTCCTCTCTCTATTGGTTTTGAAACATTTTATATTTCACCGAAATACCTTGGTCAATCTGTGAACTGATCTTATACATTTTGAAGAGATGTTTGGCAGTTTCGACTACGATATAGTCTTTATAATTATAACTGACTGTACAAGTTGGATTATCTGAATCATTGTAAAAAAAACCCAATATAAATTAGCGTAAGATATTTTTACAATAACTGGAGTGAACAGCATTGAATTTACAGATTTTCGGTCAAAAATTAGTGGGGTAATAATTTAAAAAAACATTCTGCGATTGTTATGTTTAGAAAATCCAAAAAACGTATCATAATAAAAAAAATCCGAAATTATTGAGATTCTAAACATCAATATCTATCTATATATCAATGAGTATGGAGTATATCGTCGTCATAACTAAATAGTTAATTGTACCTAAAGGTCTGAATTTGATCTTCCAAAGAAATCTTATTTTGTAATTAGCATCAGTTTTTGTATTTGACTTTCTTAATTATTTATTGTTAAGGTTGTTTCAATTTTTGATCTGATATATAGCTACCAACTTTTTCTATAGCCTTATCATCCAGTTTAATCTGTTTGTTAGTGTCTATATTTTTCTTTTTTATCATTTTTTTTTGAGATCAAATAGTTAAAAAAATAAAAACCAAATTACGTATGGTGCAGAAATTTGGACACTTAGAAGGAAGTATCAAGAATAATTAAGTAAACCACAGAGAGCTATGGAAAGGTCACTCATGGGAGTATCGTTGAGAGATCGAAATACAAAAGTGGAAGACGTAGTGGAAAGACTATTAAAACAAAAATGGCGATGGGGAGGTTACGTGGCAATGTTGAAAGACTCTAGATGGACGAACATGGTAGTGCAGTGGGCCTAGACAAGGAAAAAGATTTAGAGGAAGACCCTTTATGATGTTAAACTTCAAACAGGTAAAAACAGACAAGAACGGCATTCATTGAAAGAGGCCTACATCCAAAATGGATTGATATGTTCTTTCGTTATAACTCATCAAATCTTTTTGTTTCCCTCTTCCTTTTTCATTATTAGTTAAATCCTGATAGGACCCAAATATCGAAATATTTTCTTAATATTGTTTCCACTACATTCTAAAGACACTCAAGAGTTATAGTGCATTTTTGAACGCAATCAATTTTTACTACTTCACTCTTTTTTCATTCAGATCTACCCTCGTACATGATCTCAATAACTTAGCTACCTGAGAAATTTGTCTTGTCCAGACAGGCCGATAGCATCGCAGCTGCAATTGCGCCCGGAATTTATGGCACGGACCGCCGACATTTACCTGGGCCCGTACCTTGGCGAAACCGATCCCGAGCCCCGCACGGCAAAGGCACGCGCATTATTTCGGCGCCAGCGCGGAAGAGACGGAGCGAGCCGGCGCTCGCCCCAGTTTCGAGTGCGACGGGGGCTCGGCACAATGAAAGGAAGAGACACTGCCGGCTCGTAATGGCGGAATGAGACATCGCCGGCGCCACGCCCCCCGAAGTGTCTGTGGAAAGTACTTCTGCATGTTCGCCTAAGTGGTCTGCGGCTTTATCAGCAGACGCGGAGTATCCGGTGCTTCAGGGCCGCTTATAATTGTACCACGGATTCCTGCGTTCCCCGTTTTACTGCTGCACTCCGCTTATCGCGAGACGGCGGATGGATGCCTTTAATGAGCTTGAAGTGTGTCGCTGCGGACAAAAAGCCGCCGCCGCCTTGCCGCGGGCGGCCGCTGGCTAACGATTGCGGACTGCTCGCATTTTTTGCGTTACGAAACGACCGCTCGCATGATCGTAGAATGCTCCGAATGGCTGGATAATTAGAGTAGTCAGCGCCATAAATTTCTGGAGATACGGGGGAGCTTCAGTAAACTGGTACATCTTTGTTACTATACTCGTATGTATTGCGTATGATCGTTAGAGTAATTGAACGGATGAAGGTCCTAAATATTTACAGTTTACATTTTCGCCAAAAACAGCTCTGGTAACTTGTATTACGGCCTTCTCAAAGTCTACTTGAATAAACAGTGGATCTGGATATAGATTTCTTTCTTCACACGTTCCTAGAATTGTTCGGAACATTCGTATGTGTGCAAGCTTTTGTTTTGTAATAAACAATATGCTGCAGGAATAAGTAAATCTAGAAATAGTGGTGGTGCCAGGGAAAACGTACCGTCCAGGTACCATTCTTCAGAATTAGAAAGTACCTGTAAAAACGCATCCATTGAAAAAATTATAATTCGTTTTTGGCTCTTTATCGCTCAGTAAAAATCTTTCTGGTGTAATACCTTCGGTGGTAGGTGTATTAGAAACATCAAAAACGGGACGGTGTAGAAGTTTCAGTGAAAGTGCGACACATCATGTAGATGAGATCTTCTATAATTAGTTATTGTTGCATAACTTGAATTAAAAGATTCTCCAAAGTAGCCGGGGCTTGAGGGAGATCCTTCGATTTATGATTATGCAACATCCGTATAACTGAATCTTCTATGACATACAACTTGAAGTCCCATTGTCTAAGGACAAAATCACTTCTGCAAATATTTGCGTGGGTTTACGCATTGTATCTTTTTGTATTGTTTTTTGACGAGTAGCGTATGTATCTGTGTCACTTTACATATTTGTTTTGCTTATTTGCTTCCATTAATATGGGTATGGGTTTTAGTAGCGAATGTAATTGAAATCACTCTTAATTACTTACGGTTGAAGATTTGTCTGTTATGTGAAAGGAGTGGGGGATGTAACAACAATGACCACTCTAACTTCACTACATAAACTTTTGACTTTTCATAAATGATTGCGTTAAAAAAGAACAGATGAAAAAAAATGAATTAGTTTATATTCTGTTTATGATCTTCATGAAATGTAGTTAGCTTGCTCTTCATGAAAAAATTTTTTTGGTACATTTTGATCTAATGGCGGAAATTTTCGTAGATTTTGTAATACTTTTAAAAAGTTTGTACCCAGGGGTACTACACACGGTATTATGTTCCTTATAAATAATAGTACTACAAAATTGACGTATTTTCTAAACAAAATTTACTTAGATTTTATCAGTAAAGAGTGTCTCTTTAATATCGAAAATGATATGGATATTTTTTGAATATTCAGTTAACTCTTGATCCACTTGTTGCCTTTTATATTCACTTCTTGGTAGTATTAGCCAATTTTATGTTTTTATATTTTTAGCATTAATCTTTTAACCACAATTTTTTTTAAGTTATACACTATTACTGATATTTTATCAAAATCTGCCAGACTTTACTGTCAATAATAGAAACTAACGTTTTTACTGACTCAGAAGTTTTGCTGGTTTTTTATGAATGTTTGTATGGGATAGTTTGTAAGTTTTTAATTTGCAACCTAAAAAGTAGCAAAAAACAAAATATTTATAAAAGAACTGAAACGGGCAATGTTAATATGAATATAGAAAAACAACAAGAATCACATTTTCCTACGCGAAGGACGAAGACTATAAAAAAATCTAGTTGCGCACTTTACAGCTAAAAGTATCTCTGGACACCCCTCTGGAGAAATGGATTTGGCTGTTACGCGCGCTGAAACGTCATAGAACCAGATAAAAGTGCAGGTACATATAGGTCATACACGTGTGTCAAAAGGGAGAATGAGTAAGTCGCCAAAGTTGGGCAACTTTGAAGGTGTCATTATTACACTATAAAATAAGTACGCCCTGTAAATTTAATAGAATAGAAATAAAGAGTAGCGATGAAAAGTCAAATGTCCTCTGTGGCAACGATTACTACCAATTTTCAAAGTGCTTCTAGCGTTGTCGCTAGTACCAGGTCTGTTCGTCGGGATTTGAAAGACATGGGCTTCTCGATCGCGCGGCAGCTCACAAGCCCAACCGAAATGTCGCTTGCAATAGTGCAAATATCACCACCATTGGACTGTGAAACAATCGAGACAAGAGTGATGACTCTGGCAATTTGATGAATGTGTTTTGGTTTCGCGGCTGCCAAGAGAACGCTTCTTATCAGAATGTATTGGGCTAACCATCATTTATAGTAGTGGAAGCATCATGGTTTGGAGATGTCGGAGCTGCAGCCGGAATGATGAACTTTAAGATGTATCGCAATATTCTTGCCAATTTTTTGCTTTCAATGTTCTGGTAACAGTTGGGGTAAGGTCTTTTCTTGTACCAACGGGATAACTGTTCTGTCCATAAAGTGAAGGTTATTTTGTTTTGTTATTTTGAAGAGATGGGTGTTAAATAATGATAGCTTTTCACAGAACCCCGATCTAAATCGAAACCTACATTAAAAGCTAGGCCAACTCAGTGGCTGGACTCACTACAGTTCTCTTGAATGAATGGAACGCAATTCCTACAGACATATATCAGAAACTGGTAAAAAGTCTTCCGTGACGAGTGCAGGCTGTGATTAATATTAAAGTGGTCCAACTTTGCATTAATATATGTCACATGAGGCTCTCATTTTGATTATAGCATACTTTTGGCGATAAAGTGTATGTGTAGCAGATGATCTAAAGACATCAATAATGAATAGGACATTTACTAATTATATTAATGACTTTATAAAAAACATTATTTTATGATAATTAATTCTTTTGTTAATTTGAATTGTATTTCCTGTTTTCTACTTCGTATTATTTAATTATTCAAAAATTTTAATTAATTGTTATTGTTATAGAAAAACACATAATAATTGGTTGCTAATTTCCAACAATTTCACTAATTAGCCATCTAGTTGCACATTATCAACGTTATCAAACGTATCCTGTATACCCATAAAATGAACTTGTATAAATATATAACATATGTATATAGAAAGTACCTTAGGGAGCAGTGTATGTATGTCAGTTAATTGCAAATTCTCACAATACTTCGACAATTGATTTTCAAAGCAATTTCTAATTATTGCAAAACTTTAATTGTACTAACATTCTTTCCTGCTTATAAATACTGGATACAAGTTATTATAATTGTCAACGTTTGAAAAATTGTATTAAATTTTTGCAACAAGCTACGTTTAGAAAGCGCTGCGTGTCGAGTGTAATTCTTGGAACAGCTTGATATATCGCTGCCTATATGCGAAGAAAGTTACTGATGATTTTAGCGTTACAGTAAAATATGTAAAACACTATTTTTTGCTATACTCTGGTTTATTCAAGGCTTCTTGAACGTTTTGATATTCATAAATTCAAACAGTTGGGTTACCATATAGATATAGGAATAAAAAGAGAATGATCTCGCCAAGGTTGCGCAAGAATCAGGAATCTATTGAGAGTTAAATTTTTTTGTTCCAATTTTCAGATTTTGAGACGGCCAGAATGTATTATTACAGAAAAGGAAAGGATAGTTGTGCTTGAGTTTGTAGACAAGATCTGAGTACTCGAAAAGAGTGACATAAAGTTATATTTTTTTGCAGAAACAGAAAAAGCTTACTTATCGTAACAGTAAATGTAGAACTTGTGATGCTCAAATTAAAAGCGAATTGAAAAACTTTTGGGGTGAATTGTCGGTGTTTGAAATTTAACCAATACCACTGAAGAATATTAAATATAAAAATTTTGATAAGCCGGACAGTCACCATATCTTAAATATTGGAATTTGGTATCATGTACTTTGTAACAGTGAAGCTTTTTTAAGGAAAAACTACTCTAGAGTCAGTATTATGCAAGATTATAGTGAAGAGCTGGTTTTATAAAATTTGTTTATACAATTATATGAGATCATAGATTTTTTACCATAGTATCATTGACTGGCTTTGGAAAACAACTTTTTTGAGAGTTGAATTAATTCTTCTGGTTTCTATATTGTTACTGTAATATTATTTGCAAATGTGACCAATTTGACATTAGCAAAACAATATAATCGAGGTCCAAAGATATCTACTTGTGGCTTTCTAGTCTATTGTATTCATATGTAGAGGTACAAAATTTTAAGATCTAAAATTTTTTAACCTCAAACATTCAAATAATGCCTCAGAGATTTGTCGATCATACTTTTTTGCAACTGTAGCTTACTTGGGGAGGGAGGGAGGTAGTACTTATAGGTCTTATGTTTTAGTTATTCATTACCGGGGGCGAGGGTAGGGGGGGGGGGTTAAGAAAAACATGGATGTAAGAGTAAATAGACGGTTTGGCTCCATATAGCAGTCCAAATTTGGCTTCTCATTAAAGGAGGCTTTTTTGTAGCACTGCAGCTTCATTTACTTATTGTGCTTCTTCCATTTTCTTTGCAGGACTTCTTTCGGTATTCTTATATTAGTCTGGACAAGTTTCTTACTGGATAATTGCTGTACTATTCTGAATTCATTTTGTTTTCCATAAATAGCTTGCCTCCTGTGAGCTAACGTCTTACACTCGCACAATGTATGGATGGCTATCCCTGTCACATTGTTTGTAACTCAGGTCTTCATTGTACAGCCTTCTTTCGTTGAGATGTCTTCTAAAAGAACACTGTCCTGTGAGGAGACCTACGAGGTGTGGCAGAAAAGTAATTAGACTGGCAACGCTACGCTGTTGTCCTTGATAGACCATGTGTATAAATACCCTCCCATAGCTCAGTGCGAGTTTCAACTCGTTCCGTTAACTACGTGATTTTTGTGACTGCTATTAGTGAAGTTGTATTTTGGTTGTGCGTCGCGCAAAATGGAACAGCGGAATTTCAGGGAGGCCTTCAACTTTGAAAACCGACGAAAACATCGAACGTGTGAACACTCTTGTGAGATCAGGCCGTCGTTTAACATTAAGAATGTTGAGTGAACAATTAAATTTGAACAGATTTACCGTTCATCAAATTTTGACAGAACATTTGCACATGCGAAAGGGACCTCAAAAGGCATTCCTGTGGTTCCCCAGCCCCCATATTCACCTGATCTCAGTCCCTGTGACTTTTTCCTTTTTCCTAAACTGAAAAATGTCCTCAAAGGACGTCATTTTGAGACTTTACAAAACATCCAAAAGAGTGTAACGGATATGCTGAAGACCATACCGGTTGAAGACACTCAGCGCTGCTACCAACAGTGGGAACAGTGGGTGTGTAGCTGCCCAAGGGAACTATTTTGAAGGGGATAACATTGATGTTTGAAAAAAATAAACTTTGGTAAATAAAAAATCAGTCTTATTACTTTTATGCCACACCTCGTATAATAGTTCGTAGCTGATTCCTGGTTTGCGCTAAAAGTTCTTCAGTTCGTCTACGAGATGGTCCTTTGATAATAGTTTTTCCATATCTTTGCCCCGGTACATTTTTCTAGTGTTTTTTATTGTCTGCTGACCCATTTTTTGACCCGGCGTCTTATTGTACTTTTAGATACTTTTAGATATTCCCAGAACCGGTTCGTGACCCATATATGGAGTTTATGATCCTTTTTGTGCTAACTCTTCAGAGTAAACTTGTGGTCCGCCAAAGCACCGAGTTTTTCTCGACATTCCCTGGATGTTACCTTTGGGATCTTTAATGCCTTCAGGGATGCCTGACTGTCCGTCAAAGGAGGCTTAACAGCACCTCATCTTTAGCTCCTAACTTATTGTTGCTTTTAAAAGTGAAACTGCCTCTTCGCTCCTACGGCTTGCCAGCAGAGACATGCACATGAGCCGGCTTTTCTTCGTATTGTTTCTTTCATATGCACTTACCTTAAGTGGATCGACTTATTTATGGCCGGCTTCGCTGCCGCTCGCTCGCTGTTAATCTTCTCCAACGCCGGGCTCGCTGCGGCTCCGTTAAATATTTACAGCTGTAATGCGCGCGGCGTAATTCAGCCGCCGAGAAAAACTCAATTGAATTTCGACTTTTATTTATGTCGCGCGGGGCGCGCGAAGGAGACGTTAGTGCCACGGCAGTTTTAGCGCGTAGGCCGCGCTGCATTTGTGAAATTTATGTGCAAGTGCAGGAAAGCGTGCGCCCGCTGCAATAGCGTTGTAGAGTGGCGCACAATGGATCTTGGAAGTCATTAATAACCGGGTTTCCATTTATTGTGCAACGTTTTTGTTTTAGAAAGGCCTGGTTCGCACGAGTGGCGTGGGGATCCAGCGGTTGTCTGGATGCGAAGGTGTCACATGCGAACCCCAATTTAAATTGCAAAGTGAGCGTTGAAACCGGAATAAGAAATGGAGTACAGCGGGGAAATTTGCATTGGGTTGAAACTTAAAGTACCCGCTTTTACATGAGGGCAATGCACGCCTTCCATTAAAATTTTTTAGCAAGGAAGAGACGAGTGAGGGTTAACGCACGTTTGGATGCACTACGCGTTCAGGCGCAATTATATTTTCTGAGATTTTACGTTGTGTTGGTAGTTTGGTTCTTCATGTGAATGCAGTCCCAAATTGAAAATAAATTTCTATTCTTGTCTATCGAGGAAAAAGAAATTGACTTTTTACTAAGATGGGGCGATGATGATGTATTCAACGTTCTATGGTTGCATGATCAAAATTTTTAAGCCCTTGGTGATTAAAAAAACTAAATTAATAAGACACGAAGCAAAGGCAATTAAAGTTCAATGTTTAAAAAAAGCTCAAATTGAGGACTATAGTGTCTTAAAGTTTTGAGTTTAAAATTGGATTCTTTGGACCTTTGAAATCAATTTTTTTCCTAATTGTTATAATACAGTAATACCAAATGCGTTATTGGCAGTGAAATTTGCAATGACTCGGATACACATTATCTGTAAGTAAATGGACAACGTAACTGTATTAAAAATAAGAAATAAATCAAGTTCTTAAGGCATTAGAATGTACAAGATTCGGCAGAATGATTTTCCCCTTTTAAAACAACATAGATCATGTTCTATCTTTTATTGTATCATTAGAAAAAACAATGCTTGCCATTTAATCATTAACCAGGTCTGAAGCCTCTTGTAGCTTTACTTGAAAATTCCGCATTGATTTTACAGTCATTTCCATTGATACTGCTGCGATCGCGTTGCGAATAGCATCCTTTAAATTACCTCAAATGTTCGCGGTCTGCGTTGAAAGACTTCAGCTTTCAAGTCGCCTCACATAAGGAAATCGCAAGAGAACAAATCTGGCGACCTAAACGGCCATGGGATGTCACTATGTATGAGATAAGGCGGCCTAGAAACATTTGTCCCAGAACTTCTTGAGAAATTCTCGCCATATGTGTAGGAGCGCCATCTTGTTGGAACCACAGTGGTCCATTTTTATACGCCTTCAGTCATAACATCCCACCATAGCGGTTAGATGTAATAGCCACCGTGCTTTCTCCTTTCTCAAAAAAATACGACCCTATGATGCCAAATTCCGTGGAGAGGCCGCTCATGGAGTCATCGAGGATTTTGTGAGCCTCAGTACTGCAAATTCTTATTGGTGCAGCTCGATAAATGAAAAACCACGTCACTACTGAGTACAACAGTATCAGCTGGAACATTTGCTACATGTTGGGTATGCCAGCCATTCTTTAAGTTCCTGGACCACCATTAGTTTGTAAGGATGGAACACGAGATCGTAGTGTAGATTATATTCTTTAGTAGAGAGCATGTTTAGCGGCGAAACGTTGTGCCGATGTGACAACAGCCTGTCTCAGTGCTGCGGTCTTCTCGGGTGTCCGAACGCTAAGAGATCTACCAGGTGATTTACTTTTGAATGCTGATCCAGTTTGTGGGAAATTGTGTACCCACAACATATTTTTCTTGGTTGGAATTCTTTCGTAAATGACTACGAAATATTCGCTGTGTCACAATCACAGAATCGCCATTTTTTAAAATAAATCTCCAACACAAACGCACGGTTTATCGCTCCACGCTATTATGGTGACTAAAATGGCATGTCTTGTGCTGGTTAAGAATGTACGACTATAGCTCCATGTACCAATAAAAAAAGGGGAGATTATTTTGCTAGACTTGTATAATTAAGAAAAGAGACGGAAAAAGCAGCAATAATTGGGTATCATTTATTAGATACTAACAAGAAATAAAATAAAATAGAGCGTCGGTTATCTGAATGCAAGTTAATCGGATACGGAGTTATCCGTATTTATTTTATCAGTAGTTGCGCATAAAATTCTAAGAAAAGAATATGTCATAACTAATTACGAAAATATAGTACAGTAAATTATATTATCTAATGCATACCGGTTATCCGGATAACCAATTATTCTGATTAAATTTATCATCCGAAAAATTGGAATGGAAAATATGGTGAACATTTGGAAGAAAAAAAGAAAATCTGTAAATAATATAAGATAGATATAAAAAATTGTGCCAGTTCTTTTTCATACCTCAAACATGATTATAAATAGCGAGAGAAATATCACCGATTAAAAAGTAAAATAACCGGGTGGGAAATATAACCATCGCAGGAAGTTGGAAAACGCGTAAAATGGCAACACTTGATGCCTCAGATGTGGAATAGAAGAATGAGAAATAGACATCAAAATAGTCGAATTAAAAAAATGGATCACTTAATGATCTTTCTCTTCACTCTTCTGTACTTTACTTGCTTTTTCAGTTAATAACGTATGCTATTCTTACGCCCCTCCATCTTAAATATTACGCCTTCATATATTGATGGTTTGGACACAAAATGTAATCTAAAAAAATCAAATTTGACGTAATTTTACCTAATTAGTGCATTCGCGTGTTGTATTATTGAACATCTGCAGCCACATACTTAAAGTGTGTGCTCTCACGCCATATCAACAGCTGCCAATTCCTCGGACGTCAAAACATTGTAATTCTCAGTTCGTCACTGTCATTTCTTAAATATGGCGCAGTGTTTAGAAAGAAGAAAATGCATGGCTAATGAAATTTTTATTTGTTGAAAATAAGAAGGCCAATAAAATTTGTTTAACGATATACGAGATGTGAATATTTGTGTATCCTCACTTGAATGTTTGGCTTACAAAAATTCTGGTTCCCAGATTTTTTTGCTAGCATTAGGTCCTAAGATGTTTGCAAGAAGGACAAACATGCATATGTGCACAAATGTATGCTTTATTATTTCATCTACCGCGAATTGTCGAATTTTAATGAAATGGTTAACAAAAACATTTTGAATTATATTTTGACATTTTTTGAATGTTCCAATTAAATTCTTTAATGTACACTATTATCTGGAAATAGTGGAACACAGGGGCTGATGTAATAATAGATCATAAACTTGTAGATTAAAACCAATGTTAAGTCGAAATATTGTTAATATTTATCCAGGTAATGATAGTGATGATATTAAATTGGAATCCAAAATAATATTAAAGGAAAAGAAAAAGTGAACCCAGTGCATTAGACAGAACGAAGAATAAAAATTTCTGCTAGAGACGTGAAAGGTGTATATAAGTTAAAACTCTGAGAAAGTCATGCAAGAAGATGCAGTAAAGAACAAGGAACAAAATTTTCAATCTCTTGCGAAACACAAAGAGAAAAAATATTACGTCCAAATTTTTAAGAGGAAAGGAATATTTTCTTGCTAGCTGCAGATAAAAATGAAAAACACAAGCATGCCCAAATGCCAAAAGACTTCAGTACAGATGGATTCGATTATGAACTCTAGGATCACTTAAAAATAAGCGAACATTTGCGTTCAATACGAATAATGTGTAATGGTGCGGTTATCTAAGATGCGATGCTTACATATTGTCTCATATCAGAGATAGTACGCGAAAACCGGCCAATGAGAGTAGATAAATGAAAGCCTGAACCTGCCAGTTCTCAAACCATACTCCGTTGCAGAGTCCATAGTTTAACCAGTACACGGTACAACTATTTTTTCAAATGGAGGTTAATCAGCTCTCGATTTAATTGAACAAAAATTGAAAGACTACTAAATGAATTTGCTCAGTCAGTATCCTATCTTTACGAGGGAAGTTAATACCAGCATGAATTAAGCATACTTTTTTTATAAATTATATAGTTTAGAGGGTTGAAACGCGGTTTTCGAAGTAACCCCCAAGTTCGATTCCTATCGGCCTCACCAGATTCTGACAAAATCTGTGAGTAACATAAGTTGTCTAAAATAGAACAATGGGCCTCGCTGGCCTGATAAAGTTACTATATATAGGGTGATCCAAATTGTACTTTACCCCAGAAGTAAATGTCAACAATCCTGCTATGATTCTGGAACTCGAAGAGACTTCCCTAAAAGAATGATTGCATGTCAGCGGAGCCACGGAGGAGACATTTGGCCGTCATCATATTTCATTCGTACCTACTAAGTCTGGACTTTAGACTGACAGCAGTGAGAGTCGTTCCAATGAAACGTTCTAAATTCTAGTTTGGATCACCTTACATATTACATTAAAGAAAATGTAAATACCTTTCTGGTTATCTTGGCTGAAAAAACGCACTTGGTGATCTTAAACGTTTGAAAATCGTCTGTGAAAAGTGGTTTTGGCTTGTTGAGTACCTTTTTTCTCATTGATCATATCCTGTTGTACTTAACGAAAAATTCTCTTTGAACTTCTTGTACTTCATATAAAGATTCAGTGAATAAACAAGTCTATCTTTCAAGAAATTTTTCTCAGATTTTTTCTCCTTTTGTAAAATGTATTCTATCTTCAAAGTTTATTTCACAATTTTCCGCAATGGCTTGTCAAGACGGTCCAAGGCGCAGGCATTTATCAGCTTGGATAGTATCACGCCGATAGAGGCCTGGAATCACGGCATGTTTTATATCTGCGCACTGCACCAAAAACAAACAGCCGCTGTTTGCTCAGCGCGCGCCAGCTGCGAAGAGCGCCGCTACGCAGCAAACGCCCGAAAACGCTCTTCCTGGAACTTTTGATGGGAGCATCGACGCATAAAATTTCAGTCGGAACAAAGGGCGCTGCATTATGCATCATACATTCATTGCCGGAGCCGTTTGTACGCGCTGTACGTACAAGCGCGTCGGCCGCAACGACCTTTGCGGAGCGGCGCTCAACGCGCTATCTGCGCCTTATCGCGCTATGTCTATGATTCATTATTAATTACAATAATATTAAAACACCAAACAATGGGGCTTAAATATTGACTCGCCGCTTAGGCTTTATTAAGCCGTAAAGCCGCCGTGCACGCGCTTTCGTCTTTGTTTGGCAGCAAATAGGTAGAACGACAACAAGTAATCTGATCCCTGAATAATTGCTTCGCGTTATCGCTTGACAAGTACGGACTTGTCTTTGCGTATCTCCAGGGAATAACCTGAACAATGGAAGTGCACACCCACATCATTATGCAAGCTGTTCAGAAAGCGTATGGAATTTTTCGTCTTTAGCAACTCGGCTGGATTAGCAATGTGAAACAAATACACAATTTTTTAATTAAATATTTAAACAAAATCTTTTACGAAACAGTGGGGTGTGCCTCATGTCATTGGAAGTAAACTCATTTTGGAGGAGAAAATCTGGTCCAAGTACATGATATACCTTTACTAGAGGGGCGTTGAGGTAAATCCAGAAAATGAAAAAACAATTAAAATAACATTAAAATAAGTCATGATTTAAACCTGCTGCAGGCCAACACAATATCCCCCTTGTCCATATGTATCATTACTTCCATGACGGAGGTTCTTCAAGTCTGGACGGTTACCTTCAGAACTTCTTCAAAATAGTGAGGTTCTATGACATCACCTTCACCGTTCATAAACCCTAGCTTCAGCACAAAAGCAAGAAACTTTTTATAAATGTCGATAGGTACTTCAGAGACATCTTGACAAATCCAACGGTTACTTTGGCGATTTATCTTCTACCTTGGATGAAGTTTTTTCATCCCAAAATGGGGTGTCGTGCTTGATGCCATTCACAAGTGCTTGGGCCTTTAGCTTCCTATCCATCTTGTTTTTCTCAGTCAACAGTTGGCGATTCCATAGCATAAAAAACTTGTAGTGCAGGTCCTGGTACAGGTGCTAGACTACTCGTCTTTCAATTCGCGGACTTATCAATGGCTATCTCTTCTTGATAATCAAATTCTCTGTACTTCTTGGCTGCGCCATAAACTTTTGTATTCCAACTACACAATAATTTCTACCGGCGATTTTTCGGAACCAAGGATTCAAGTATAACAGTTCTGCGGTCGTATTCTTAGCTCTTTTTGTCGACAATCGTAAATTGTTGATTATGTGAAGCTAACTTGTAGTATCTAATAGAATATTGGACATGCGCATAAAACACTCTTCAGACTTTTCCAAAATACAACCTAAAAAAGTTACCGTTCTATCTCGACGACCCTGTATATACAAATTTTATTTTACCACCCGTGGTAGTTATAATTAACCAATTTTTTCAAATTGAAGCAAAACTTCAAAGCGATACTTCAACTGACATGTAAATTTTTTAAATGTCCTCATACAAACGTTGTTTCCACCCTTTTTATAGTTTTTGTCTTTCTGAATAAGTATTTTTGTCTTGTTATTGTGGTTTAAAAAAATTGCGACTTCCTACCGCAACTACCATATCAGATAGATAGCTGCCGCAGTTCCTTTGGATGGCATTGCTTTTTCCATTGTTTATGGTAGTTTTGCAAATCCAATGACGAAAGGTTATCTGAGATGGAAGATAAGTTTGAGTATAGCGTTGTTATCTGCGATCTAAAATAATTATTTGTTTTGCGGCAGATTCACTGCTACTACTGATAAGGATTATCGGTTCGTGTATTAACGACGCAGTTGATATGTAAACTTCTTTATTTGCGTAAAGATGTACGACTTTAGCAGTTATTAACACGATCTGACTTTATGCTGATGTACAGATTTGGATTCTACTATCATGAAAAACTAAGTCGAAATAACAATTTGCAAAATTGAGACAAAGCAACTTATAAAATGTTTGTGAAGTATCTGGTTCCAGTTGTAAAAGGCAAGAGGTTTTTATTTTATATACCAAGAATATAAAATTACTTTATACGCATTACAGATAACGTGGCACACTAATCTCTTTATTAAAAAGCAGAATATTTTTAATATACATTAAGCTCGTAATAGATACTTATATAAAAAAATAAACTGATGTGGTGCTTGGACCTTTTTATGGTCGCAATATTCCGCAGTTTTTTTCGTCTGTACTAAAATCCATCGCAATCTTCGCTTGGAGGAGAAGTCATTTAAGACAATACCAATTTAAAGCGAAAAGATTATCGCGCATTAATTCTTGTAAAAATGGCGTCATATTTAACGAAGAGAGAGAATAACGGGCCCAATATCTCTGTCGGCACGCATGAACTCAAACTCGTGGGTTCTTCACCAATTTCACTCTTCCCAGCCTCAGGAAACCATGGAATTTTTATTGTTAATGTAAAATTTACGAAACTACCAAAAAGTTATTTTCAGCATTGGGTTAATCAGATTGGTAGATACCATTTCACCAATTTCAATTGAGGAAAACTTGGCATTGCAGCGTCCTTTCTTTGTAAGTGTTAAATTTTGGTCTTGCTGTTTTAGATCTCTTAATTATGGAAAAAAAACGTTTTATAAGTTATAGTAAACATACATTTTACATCTTACAACATTGATGCACAACAATATATACCATCCATTCGCTTTTGTGGAGTTGCGCTGGCTTAGAATGATCTTGTACATTTGATAATCTGAAATTCGCCCATTGTTTATGTATAAAGTTTCGGTTTTTAAATCTTTAAAATAACTATTTATTGGTTTTGGGTTTTTAACAACTGTATTGTTATATATAATTAAAGTATGTCATGCAGTACTTGTATGAATTGCTAACTACATGATAAAACATTCTTTAACTTGTTGTTCCTGTAAAACGTTGTATCCAATCAATGGTAATAAAAATTTGTACTTGATGGAGTATTATCACAGTATGAATCTAACTTAATGAATCAAATTGTAGGTTTTCTAATATTTGATATTGTTCCTTCTCGATAATAAGAAATTATTACATGGTTGTTTCTATAAGAATTCCGTGGATAATCATTGTCATATTCTCATATAACAATTATGTTATGGGCGTCCAGAGCCTGGCGCAGGAGAAAATATTTTTAGCGAGGTCTGCTTCAAAATTAACGAGTGAATGTTAATATAATAAAAACAGTTTGTGCAACCGCGATATAACCTGGCAGCAGATGAGACTGGACTGTAATGCACGTGCGTGGATGAGAACGACTTGGATCAGCGAATCTGCATCGTTTTGTGTGAATCTGGAGCATTCGTTAGCAAACTATGCAATCAGAGCATGAGTAAAGACATGGTGCAAATTATTCGGAGATGGGCGGGAATATGAGAAACTGATCCACGTGCTGGAAAGTTAACAACTAGGAGAACATCAGAAATATTGTTGTTAAACTATGGGGTACAATTTGCAAGCACAGAATATTAAAATGTGTAAAATTTTGACGCAAGACCTTGGTATGAACCGATGAATCAAATATCCTCGAGAAAGTCATAACTGGAGATGAAACATGGGTTATAGCTACAACTCGGAAACAATGACAGTTTCTTGGTTTATTACGTCCTGCAGTATTGTAGGACATCCTAGTAAGCTCACTTTGAAAGTGTTTCTCCTATCTTGTATCATTATTTCTAAATCTGTAGATGTTGCTGTTGCAATTTTTATTATTTATATTAGATATCTCGATGCTTTCGCAACAGACCACGTATTTCGCATAGTTTGCTATTCTGTGCAAATATAAGGAAAAATGATGCAAATGTGTGTTAATACCAACCAGTTCCATGAATTTGTACAGAATGGAATTACGGCATTTAAAAAAAAACATTTTATTAATATGAAAAACAATATATATATTAGAGCTTTCCGGGACTCTACATGCCACGGACCTGGGCATTCTACCCTCTCCCCTCCTTCTCGACAGATTTTGCGTAAAAGATCCGTAGAGGCCAAAGGTAAAGCGTAATCATTATTCTTCTCGTTACGAGTGCCGATTAGGACACTTGTAAAATAGAGTGAGAAACTAATTAATATAATTTAGAATATTAGTATCAATAAAAGCGAAAGTTTTATTTTTGAACATTCTTGGTGTCAATTTAAGCATCAACATGCAAGTTGTTATGAATGGATGTTGTATTTTCGTTTATTTTTTACGTTTATTTATTTTTACTATGCATGAAATAGAGGTATTCAGTATAATGCAACATATATAATTAATGTTGATTCGTTATTTCGAAATCTTGTAGCCTGTAACGATCAATTTTAACTTACAGGCTAAGATACATCGTTCCTAAATTTTAATTTTGTAATATTCTAAAGTTAATGTAGTTTTTGCATGGTTTTCCCAATTTTTTCCTAACCTCTATATGAGTATATATGGCTCTTAATTTTAAAAAACCTAATAAATCTGCGAATATCGGATAAGTAGTCACATTTAATTTTTGAACAAATGCATTATTACAATATAAATTTATAACGAAAAACAAAATACATAAATTGTTATGATTTTATTACTAAGTATAACTTAGAACAGTAAAACGTGTAAAATAAGAAAAGCAAATAAAAACGAACACAAAGTGCAGAAATGAAATATTTTAGAGCAATTGCTGTATATAGAAAAAAGACAACGAAAAACGGAAATTCATAATTAATTAAATGTCTTCAGAAAGTAACAATTTCGGAACGAATTGCCATAGCACTAAAAAACTGCACTCCAAAGCAAATGCATCGGTGCAGAAGAGTTTGACAAAAATTTGAGTTAGATCAGATACAAAGTGACTTTTTAAATATTTTTCGTCTAAAATAAAACGCATTCATGTTTCTGTCTGTTCGTTTATTTCAAGTCCGAAATTATGTTGCGATGAATATACACTCCATCACACTTTTCTAAATGCAATTTGAAGAATCAAAACATCATAACGACAATGTTCCCCACTTACGGTGAGACAATTTTCTGCTCTATTCTCAAAAAATATGGCCCAGTTGCATCTCACACTAAATCGTGATCCAAAGCTGATGTCGTTTCTCTCCCCTTCTCCAAGATACGACTATTCTGCTTATTAGCATGCCCAAATAAGTTCAAATGGGCCTGATTGCTCATGGTATTCTCGACATTTCTAATGGTCTCTATGTTGATGTTTTCAAGTCATTTATATCTTGTATGACTTGTACCTAGTTTTTGTATATGTTCGACGAATACCCGTTTCTTAAAAGCGACGCTTAGTGTTCCCCCGTATAAGAACAGTATGAGCACGATCAAATGTAGAAATATCTTTAACATCATCAGTTTCCTCGAGCTTTTTTACCAGCTGACATTATTACGACCAAAAACTTGCCTTAGTTTGTAATGTACCAATAATTGAGGAATTTTTTTGGTAGAACGTATTCATACACACGCTGTTGCATAATGAGACGCTCCATAACTTCTGATAAGTCATTTGTTTATAATAATCAGCTTAGATTGTCCATCATCTGTAATAAAAAAGGCATTAAGAGTAACGCAGCAGACTAGTGAAGTTTAGAGTTATTTTGCATATTACGTCCACATACGCAAAAATTTTCGTTGAGTAATTTGAAGAATTTCCTGAATTTATTACAAGATGATCAGTTTAACTATTTATCAATAAAAAATTACCAACAAAGAACGGATAGCATTCGTATTGAACAAATTTTAAATTTCTCAATATTAGAACATACAAGAATTTTCTTAGCACCGATATCGGTATAATACTACCCAAAAGAGGGAAATTTTGCTAAATACTGCTATATATTTTACTAAAATATTACAAATGAGAGTCGCGTCCACCCGGGTTGCAACATAACGGAAAAATCGAGACCCTTGTATGTAAAAGCTATATCGTTTAGGAATTTATATGTACATACCAATCATTAAGGTTAATAATCGATGAAGTTTTGATTTCTAATTTAGATCCAATATGTAGTTGCTTCTAGATCACCTACCCACCAACAAGCAGTCGAGAGCTAAAAAGCAAGACATGATCCTTACAGCTTGACGCTCCATTCATGATAATGATGATGCACATAGGTTATTTCTGGTTTGTTTTAAAAGTTTTATATTTTCTATAAGATTTAAATCATTTTCTGGACATAAATCAGACAGTGTTTTATAAACATACGAATACTAATAGACGTTCCTGTTAAGATAAGTGACTGGCACACCTTGCTCTTTTAATTGAACTGTATTACTCGTGATAAATCTTTAAAAATGAATTTTAATTACTAGATAACAATATATACGACAAAATTAGATTTGTGAATGAAGTTGACAGTATATGGTAGTATACAGTCGTAAAGAAATAAGGAAATTATTGAGCAGACTTTGACTGTATCATCAAAATAGGTGAAAATTTCTAACGATATTTAACATAGAATAAAAAATATTATGTTAATTTATGTTCTGAAGGACCTTCCATTAAGAGATGTCACTTTAAATTATAAAAAATACTGTTTTTGAGAATTGTTGACATATCTCAATTGAAGTCTCCACTTCGAGAAACTACTGGTCTATGAAAGTTTCGGGCAATAATGTAATTGTGTGACATGTAACGTCATCCTTAGAAATAAAGATCGTCTTCGTCTGTGGGATTCATTTCCTACCAAAAAAATTTAGTCAGAATTTCACGATAACGCCCACCATTCACTTAAATGATCTCACAAGTCTCATTTTCGAAAAAACACGGACCAATGACTCAACCAACCCCAAAAGCGCACCAAACTGTAACATGCTGGGAATGGAGAGGATTCTGCACTATTTCTCTTGAATTTTCAGACCCCCAGATGCAATAGTTTTGCTTATTTATTTATCTAGTGAGGTGGAAATAGACTTTATCAGTCAGGGTGTTTCTTATATCTCCAACATCCAATTAACGAATGTGCGTCATTGTTTATGATTTGCTGGCATAAGTTCTTGTGGCAATTGGACTTTGTAAGCTTTTAGGCCCAGATCTTTGTGCAACTTACGATGTAGGGTAATTTGTGATATACTCTCTTAATGAAAGACTCTTTAGTAGTTGAAAACATCTGTTTTTGAACATATAAGAATTATTTTGAGGACCCACCCCTTTGTTTATGTATTGGTATATTTATAGCAAGCATAAAAAATTAGAGATACTCCAGCAGATTTACCATAAATTAGCTAATGGTAGAGAAACTAAAAAAATTGGTGTGTGCTAAGGGTAACTACCTCAACTCTAATGAAAATTGGGATATATGACTAAGAAAAATTTCTAACAAAAAATTTACTGAGTTTTGTATGTTTTTTAGTTATTCTTACTACTAACGTAAATAAATAATTGTTGATTTATCTATCTGCATCACAAAACGCATTGTTCTACTATCGTGATGATTATTACAAAGGCCTTTATCTATGTGCTGCTTTTGTTCTTTTCGAAAGCAATCGGTGGGTCACTCAAGACTCGATCCTTATGTCGAAATCTAAAATTGGAATAGTAGGCCTGTCGCTTTTCAACTCCAGATAAATTGAATCGGTTGCTTTGAGATGTTGGCGTGCGGCTCTCGGCGAGTAACGGCGAAGTGGCTTGCGGAGCTTCCGAGCGTCTGCCCCATTTGCGAGCCCCTTTGATCTTCCAGTGACTCAGCTCCTCGGCGTAGGAGACGTGGCGCATTATCGGGTGTTCACCCTGGCGGGTCGGAGCAGCCGCCCGATAGCTTCCACGCCGGCGGCTCCGGGCGCTGGCTTTGTGCCGCGCAAATGCGGCAATAAAGCTGGCGGCTGGCGAAAAGGGGACGGCGGCTTTAATTACCGCGCGGCGGCCGCGGCCCGCGAATCCATCACGGGATTCACGGGAGGCCGGCGAACAAAAATAGAGGCGCACACAATGGAAATTCCTTTTGTCCTCATGTCAACCGGTTGGAATCCTCGGACGCGGCCGACCTGCTTAATATGTCTTCTTGTGTTTGTTTTCGGCGATGTCTGTTTTAATTCTGCCCACCGATTAATTCTGCGAACAGCGGGCCAGCGGCGCCGGTGGTGGGTTTTGCCCCGCTTTGGTTTCAACTCACGTTTGTGAGGCGCAGTTGTGATGAAGCTCAATTTTAAGGAGTGGTACAGGAGATAAAAGGTTAGCTATTACCTTATCCTTACCCCCACAATTTAAAAACGTCCATGACTCTTAAAGACAATAAATGAATCATTACAATTACTCCTCATCAACTAATAAAGGGTCCGCCAATAGGGACGAAGGAAAGTAAATGTCAGTTTGACTCTTGACACCATGGTTTTTTCTGCCAACCCAGCATCACTTTTTTTAGTTTAAGGTTTGCCATTTTCAATTGAAGACCTCGTTAAAGTGATTAAAGATCACTACAAAAATGGTGAAAAAATAAAAAACACCTATCGAGCTCTCCGCTTATTTCGGTCGTCATAACCGTCCAAATCAGACTACCGTCAGTCATTCGGTGCAACAATTTGAGGCTACTGGTTCTGTTGGTGATATACCAAAGAGTGGATAACCCAAAAGTGTTCTCATACAGGCTCCGGTGAAGGCTCCAATTTACTGGCTTACAAGATCCAATTGAATAAAGAACTCAAGCCGATTGAGCATTTCAACCGACGTGTGTTTTCTGATTGGTTCCTCCAACATCGTGAAATTGATCCGAATTTTTCATCGAAAATCATCTTCAGCCATGAGGCGCATTTCACATTAAGTGGGGCAGTAAACAAGCAAAAGTGTCGCATTTGCACCAACGAGAATCTAAGAAAATATCAAGAACAACCAATGCATCCTGAAAAAATGACTGGTGTGGTCTGTGGTCAAAAGGTGCCGTTGGTCCATTTTTAAAGAAACTGAGGCTGGACATGCGATTACTGTTAATTCTGAGTGATACCGCCGCATGAATAATGACTATTTCTTCCTGGAACTTAATCAATTGACATAAATGATGTTTATTTTCAACAAGGCGGCGCAACGTGCCACACAACACGTGCGAATATTGAATGATTGCAGTCGAAGTTCGGTGAACGTTTAATTTTGAGGAATGGAAATGTCGATTAGCTCACTCGTTCGTGCAATTTAACGTCTTTAGACTTTTTTGAGGGATATCTGAAAAGTAAAGTCTACGTCAATAAGCCAGCCACTATTTAATACCTCAAAAACAAGATAATTGTCGAAATAAATGCCATTTAAACGACTATGTGACAATGTCATCGAAAATTTCGACCATCGTATCGACGTCTGTAAAGCTAGTCGTGCTAAAAATTTGAGTAATATCTTTTTTCATATATAAATGGCACATAAAATAAAATATCCTACTTGATTATACAACGTTTTTTATGGTAACAAATCCTTTCCTCAAGTAGGGAATGGCGTCCATCATATATTTTATAACATTGTCACATATCATAAGTAACTTGTTCGGTTTACTGGAGATATACATTTTAAATGAGGAACACCTTCTAAAACCTGTATGTTACTCATCTATTGTCAAATACGATGATGACTTGTAGTATTCTTTACAATTTATAATCGACTACTCCCATATTTTGCGGGCAGGTGCAGCTTATACTATTCGTCTTTGTTATTTCTGTAGTCAAAGCGCAAGCAGTTTTTGAGAAATTCAAAACACTACTTAGAAAATTACAGAAAATAAATCACTTGATCTCCTGGTATGGAACAAGACTATTGTTGAAAGGTAATTATAAAGTAGAGCTTTATCAGTTTGGGTTGTAGACTAGATTTTAAAATTAATGTTTGTTACTATTTCTTCTAAAATATCAGAAAAAATATAGTACCAATATTTCAAGAATGTTGTCTATATATTTATTTGATATGGTAATCACTTTTGCCACATCAACAGTCTACTCTGAACTTGCTACTGTTCCTTTTTCTTTTTCTCTTTTCCTTATTTTCTAGAGAGTGATTTCTCTTTCTAGAAAGCTCTACACGAAAGATTTCGGTTGCCACATCACAGAGTTGTACCTCTGATCTCAGATTACCCTCTTCTTCGGTAATATCTTAAGTTTCCAATTCGTCTTCAATAATATTAAGTATAGCCTCGTTTGTGATCAGTTCATCATCCATTTGAGAAAAAACAAAGTACATTAATAGAACGTAACACAGCCATTACACAACATTCGTCCTAATGACGAATAGATATTTTACTTAATATGAATCGAATAGACGATGAGTACAGCAATTCCCAAGTGCTTCAGCACCTAACAGTAGATTGACCCTCAAAGGCACTCTTGATGAGCGTGGGGGCATTCGTTGAAACAACAATCTAACAGTAAGTCTTTTCATATCAAATAGGGGGATTCTTTAATTTTTTAAAAATTCTTCATTAATTCAACCTAAATTTTTGTACTTCTGCAGCATGTTCTCAACGATTGATTTAAAGTTCGGATCCTTCTTATTGCCCAGAAACTTGGTTATTGCGTCTTTAAAGGCTCCCCAGGCTTCTTTTTTGCAACTTCCATTTGTTTCTCAAAATTACCATCTTTGAGAAGTTTTCTAATGTCAGGACCAGTAAAGACACTCTCTTTTAGTTTGGCGGTTGATAAGGCTGGAAATTTGTCACAGATGTATTTGAAACATTTACCTTCTTTTGGCAAGGCTTTGACAAATTGCTTAATCAAGCCCAACTTGATATGCAGAGGTGGAAGGAGAACTTTATTCGGATCTATGAAAGCTTTTTGGGGCACATTTTTGGTTCCAGGTTCTAATGAAGCTCTTTTTGGTCAATCTTTCTTTATTCAATGATTTTCTGTCTCTGCTATCCTATTCACACAAAACAAGGAAACGTTGTATGTAATCTTTGGTGTTCTAGGAGCATCGATATTATTTTGAAATCGCCGTACGCAATCCACTTATGATTGTCCTATTTCATTTTATCGAGAACGAATTCCACATTTTCGTAACACTCTTTTAAATCGACAGAATGTCCGACAGGTATTGACGCGTACTTATTCCCATTGTGAAGAAGTACAACTTTGAGCCTTTTTGGACGCATCTGTGAACAGTCTCCAATCGGCACTTTCGTACGGAATGTTAAATTTAGTCAAAAGTCCACGTACATCAGTATAAAAATTAATTTTTCTTTTTCCGAAAAATATAGAAGAAAATGCTTTTCTCTGTACGTGAACCAGGAAAATGAGGTACCAGCTACTAGTAGGTTCTTGTCTTTAAATTTTATGTGATCAGATGTAAATCTCGAACCAAATCGTTTAATCTAGACTGTGAAAAAAGCTCTGGTGCACAGCTACCTCCAGGTTCCTACTTCTCGATGTTATTTTCATTTGAATCACTTGTAGAACCATCATCTATTTCGGGTAAATGTTCTGGTGCAATTGGTGCTGGTATGTCTGGATCTTAAAAACTGGGCGTAATAAATAAATGAAAAATGTAATAAAATAGAAAATTATGCTCATTTATAGCATGTTGAAACTTAAAAAGATAATTTTTAATGAGAGTATAAGTTATAATTAATTTTTATCGACATTTATCATATTGTATAGACTGGTTTAGGGAGTCCATTGGAACAAAGTTATTTTAAAGGAGCTTATGAGACTTTGAAATCAATGTAATGATGAACAAAAGTTGAGAAGTGTACTGACTGACCGACGGAGCTGCTGAGCTGGCTGCAAACGTAGATCAGGGGGGGGGGACTTCTTGCACTCTCCAGTGTGATGGACTTGCCCCCGCTTTGAAGTACAGCAAAAGCGCTAGATGCTTAAAAAGGATTTCCTCCATAGGGTACCTCGCAATACCGTTTCTCTAGTCAGTATTGCCATGATAAGGAAAAAAGTATCCGCGTCCATTGCGTAACGGATTATTATTAATTTTCTCAACACAGAGAGCGTACAACCATTTAAGGTACGGTACTATTCAAAAACAACATCCTCTAGAAGACTCAAGTGTATGCGTGACATGAGCAATTTTTGGAATCACGAGAAGCAGTTGAAAATGTTTGTCACCGATGTCGCCTGGGGAAAAAACTTGATAGTGACCGTCGATTAATGGTTGTTGAAATTGCTTCTGTCAACTTTTAGACTAAACAAAAGTTGTTTATCGTCGGAAAAGATGTTATCTGTTTCACAACAACGCCCACTCCCATATAAATGCCCAAACTCAATACAAATTGAGCATTTGTTCTGGACTACATTGGAATACTCTATTCTACAGGCTAGACTTATAGTCTTATGGTTATCATTTACTTGAACAGATATTTGACCACGATATTGCTGGTCATAGCCATCTTCATTTTAGGATGAAGCATCAAGAAGCTATCGTGGAATAATGTGTTTGTTTCTAAGATTATGCAGACGTGGTGGTCAAGTATTGTTCTGTTTAATAATGAACTGGAGTATGGCCTGAATTTTTCGTGAAATTTGTGATATCAGATATGAAGTTCCTTTGCTTTTTCTTTCTGTGGGATATGTGAAATCCTAGTTCTGCCTCTAACTTTCGCTTTTCGACGTCCGCCGTCACTGCGCTGACTTGCTCTCATCCAGCGACCATTACGAAATTTCTCCGCCGGTCGACGGCGCTGGCCGGCAAACTAATGGCGCCTGTCAGCGGGCCCCGATAATTGTAGATTTTCGCCGGCGATAAGCCCCGCCGAAGCCGCCCGCAGAAAATCGCCGCCATAAATATCCCGCCACCGAGCCGGAATTTTAAGATGTTAATTAGATTATCTGCAAAAAATCGACCCACTGACTACGCCAGGACGAGCTCGCGCACCTGTGGCCGCTCCACGGCATTCCGGCGTCCCCTGCGAGTAGCGGCGGTTTTTTTGGGCGGCGCGGGCGAAGAAGCGGTCGCGCCAGCGGGGACGTGCCCGACGGCCGCGAGCTTCGGAGCTTTTTGCCGGGCCGCTTGTTGGTTTTGCCGAAAACCGATAAGCGCTTTGTAATCCGCAGGAAGGCAGCGGACCGCCCGGTTTAATAAACCGGCGGCCGCCGTAATGAATTTCGTGGCCCCGTAAGCAAAAACCTGGCTGCGGACCTGTTTGCAAGAGCCGGAGAATTTGCGGTTTTTGCAGGGAAAAAGGTAAATATATTGGTATCAGAGGCCCATAAATTAGACCGTTTCGCCTGCTGCCTGGTACCTGCTTGCGTAATTGGCGGGTGCCGATCAGGCCGCTAATTAATTAACGCGATAAAATCGGAAATTGGTGATTTGCATATTGGAGGAATAGTTAAATGTTTATTTGATTAACATACATTAAAGCATTTGGATAAATTATACTTGGCAGTAAGTACAGGGAGCATATAATTGGAGGTGGGCCAGAAGTTGATATTTTTGTTCAACAATTGGTGTAATTTGCATTAATATGAATTTATTTACAACACTAGCAGATACGCAAGTTCCTAATAATATTTTGTCTGACCGCTAAGTAAATGTCAGTGAACTTAGAAAAGCACCAAGTTGATTCAAACGTTATGCGATTGGCAATTCTACCGATTGCTTTCAGTGAAACCATCTTTTGAAATTTTCATCAAGAATAAGGAAGAAAGTTTGGATATGGGGCAAAATTATTGTGTCGGTGATGGATTACTGCTCACAATTGCATTAGTACAAGGGTTGCCCGTAAAAGGGTATTTTTTTCGTCCTAGGCTGACAATTTTTCACCCACCTTTCCTGAAATTTTTGCAAGGTGGGAACGTGGAACAATCTATTTCCAAACGATATATAACAGTGGAATGAGTTGTGACATTACTGAAATAAGATATGCAAAACGATCCTGAAGTTAGGCAACCAAATGTACGCTCAAAGCTCAGCCACAACACATTTCATATCGGCTATATTTGTTTACTTTCTGTTCATATATATAGTAGATAGGAATCCCAATTGAACTTAGGATGTTTTTCCTGAATAAAACACAAAATATTAGAATAATCCGAATTTTATTGATGTGAATGTAAAGTACGTATGAAATATGATATCGGCCAAATGCCCTTTACGACTCCGCTGACCTGCGACCATTCTTAGAAGTTTTCTATAATTATTTCGCCAATTACACGTGTTGTCTTTTAGTCCTGGAATTGTAGCAGGTTTATTGACATAAATCTTTTTGTTCAAATAGTCTCAGAAGAAAAATCTAGTGGGGTTAGATCGCAAGACCGCGGTGGCCAATCGATGTCACTTCTCTGCGAGATGACACGACCATGAAGTGAGGGTTTTGCCCTCATCTTGTGGAAACCATATGTCATTCAAGTTCGAATCGTTGGTGTTATTGAAAATTTTTATCATTTCCCGATAGCGTACACCATTGACAATAACAGCGTTGCCAGCTTCTTCTTCAAAAATGTTTTAACAAACGATTTATCTAGTCCGCATTGCACACCAAACAGTGCTTTGGTTTTTCGTGGATAAGACGTGCGTTTTGATGATTTACAAAGCCATTTAAAGAAGAAATGTGCGTCATCGCTCAATAAGAGTTTTTTCTTGCAAAATTCGGTATAAACCATTTTGTTCTCTAAAACCCATTTTACAATGTACAGCTTTTCTAGTGGCTTTTGGTGGACTTTACCAAATTTCAAATTCAACCCCTAAAGTTTAATTTCGATCCCCTATATAATAGTACCTCAAGAAATACTGAAACTATTTTTTTTAATTTTTCATGTGAACATGTAGTTCTATGTTTCATTCTCTTTGATATGTTTTCTAATAGCAAAAATTGCATATGATACATTAAGGACATATTCAATTATTTTTTAGTCAAAATTAAAGTTATGGTTCAAAGAAAATGGTGGGTAAGTTACAGAATGTTTGCCGTTTTTGATTGTATAAATCGAATAAATTTAAATATGTAAGCAAGAATGTTTACGTTTGAAACAGTTCCACATTAGTAAAAACTACGCCCAGTCAAATAAAAAAACCCCAAAAACTTAGAGGCAAAAGAAAAAAGAAGATGCAATATGATATTTGATATAGGAATCTTTTGCAACGTTGCTATATCAACATATTATTCATATTAGACAAAGGGAAAATACAATGCAGGTTGCCAGAAATCATGAATTTCTTACACCTAAAAAGCATATTGTACTTTAAGTAAAAATTAACAGAATTGTTATTACGTTTGAATATTTTTGAAATGGAAATATTCGGGGTGAACTGAAACTCTCTCTCATTTTTCGGATTAAATCAGAAAAAAACTATAGAGGTATACAAAATTTGCTTTTACACAATTGTAAGTTTTATTTCAACGTATTTGAAGATCTCGGCCAACTGACGTCTTTTATTTTCTATGCATTGTTGAAGTCGTGTTCCGAAGTTCTTTGTTATTCTTTCCAACATGCGCCTGACTTCTTGACGTATTGCATTTCGTAAGTCTTGGGGGACCGTAGGGAGATGTTTGTAAATCTTGGAGTTGAGATATTCGTATAGAAAGAAGCCACACGGGGCTAGAAGCACCTTTAACAGCAGTTGGAGTGCATTGAGATTCGGTGTGAAAAATGGACTAATTATTCCCACACATCGAGTCTTATTTCAACGTGTTTTAAAAAGGATATCCTTCAAGGGGCACTCTTCACTTTTGACGCACGGTTGAAGTCATATTTTGAAGTTCTTTATTATTATTTTTTTAATATGCGTTGAAGAATGCACTCGACTTCTTAACATATTGCATTTCACAGGGCTTGGAGGATTCTCAGTCGATTCAGCATTTTGAACCGAGCTTTTGCTATGTGGGTTGTGTTTCCTCTTGAGATTTGGAGCGAAAAATGATCAAATTGTTTGCACATATCGGTTGGAAATGAGAAGAACACATGGGCTCATCTTCTCAAATATTTCACTCATCGCACGCCAAATAGTGACACGTTAATTGTGGAGAGGCCTTTCATGGCTATTTCGTGGATTTTTTATCACTCCAATAATTAATGTTTTGATTATTAACACTTCCTGACAAGTGTAAATGCGCCATGTGGCACGCTATAGGTATTGATGGTCTTGAAGTTGAAGCACTTCAACATCTGGGTCTTTCTGGAGCCTCTTCTCATGACTTATTGATTTGTTTTTTGATTGTGCTCACCTTGAGTTTTCTTAACATTCGGTTTTGGAACAATTGGAAATAATCATGGTTGTTTTCTTAGCACAACTCCATAACTGAAAGCTATATGTCCATATTGGTTAAGGACTTGCTGGTAGAGTAGTATTTTGTTTTTGATAGACCGTTGAGAGTTTCTTTCCCAACAGCCAATACATCTTATTACATTTAAGTTTTAATTCCTCAGTTTCTCTTTCATATTTCCTTTCATTTAAGCTTGGCATTCAGATTATGACTCGAGAATTTGGCTGTTTCTTTTATATAATTGTGTTGTTAGTCAAATCTACTGGATGATGATTTATTTATCTGTTTGTAAAGTTAACATAAATGGATTTGTTTTCATCCATCTATTGCATTTTGGAAATTAGATAATGTTTCCTATTGCTATAACTGCAGTATCGTCAAACAATATGGCTAGTTTGAAGTTATTTGCTATAGGAATTTCATATGTGTATAATAGGTAAAGTATTGGTCCCATCACACTGCTTAGAGTACTTTCTAAGCTATTTCTACACATTTCCAGGTGATTTTGTGAATTAAGATCTTGTACAACAACCATCTACTACTAGGCAAATTTCCCGACTGCTTACATCCAATTAAATCGCTACCCCCGCCCCCCAATTACCCTTCCCTTCATAACTTTTCTTTTGAATAGGCAGAGAGTTTTGTCCCACACTGTGCTTTGGAATAAATAAGAAAACATTGGAAGATTGGCTAAAATATAATTATGTTCAAACGATGGGACATGAAAATTAACTAGTAAAAACTAAAATTTTCTATTTTACTCCACAATAATTTATCAGACACAAACTTTCATAAACTGTAACTTAATATCAAATGAACTCTTTAATGACTCAAATATCATGCATTCTATTCTGAAAGTTCTTCTTACGATAATATAGAAACTGACTTGCAAGGAAAATCCAAGTGAGCATTTCCTAAATTATTTTAGATTTAGATTTATTGTTAAGTATTGAGTATGTGTATAGAGATAGTATATTTTACTTAGGCTTAATTTATTTGACAAGATGGAAAGTTTGAATTATGTTAACCGTCTTAATCTGTCTGACGTGTCAGTTTTTTAGACGTATTTTTACCCCGTTACTGTACTTCATGCTAGTCTTAGATGTCTTTTTTTTTTAGAAGATGTCCGCTATGTTAGGAATGGCACTTACACTGTAGTCTGAAGAATTGCAATATTGCTATTGCTATCTAAATCCTAGAATTGGATGCTAGATGTGTTTTATTTTTTAACAATATTTGTATTGTGTTAAGGCTGCGTTGGATATTCCTTGTAACATTTGTAGAATTTTGATAAGAAGAAGTTGCTGTTGTTAACTGGCCTCGTGATTGGTCAAATGAGCATAGCAAGTGTAAAGTTAAAACCAAGGCACTTTTTAGTGATACTTTAGCTGCTATAGGATACAGATAATTTAAAATACAGTACTTTATCACTAGAAAATATCGTTTTTTTTAGTTTATAACATAATTTTTTGTAATAGACTTTATCAAATGCTTATCTCACAGCAAAGGCTACTCGTTGAATTTGATCCACAATTCAGTCGTTTTAATAGTATTTCAAAGACGTTCTAAATAATCGGAAGTTGACCACTTGGTCTAAATGGTATTACCTCAGAGATGCTTCAATAAAGATTGAATAACATAATTATTATTTAAACTATCTTTCACATAGCTGGGTAATATCTCCAATCTTATTATTAAATATATACAAATTATTCTGATGATTTTCTCATTTTCTTTATATGTTGTTTTTTAATGGGTGTATCCATTGGTATGGTATTGAATGTGGTTTCATTATCTTTGTAAGATCTTTAAAAATATTCATTTTTTCCTTCATTAGTTCTAGCCCCTTTGTCGTCACTCTCTTAGATTCACGGGAAATGTCGGGGAATTTTTTTTCTCGCCGTCTACAGTGAGTAGTTGTTTTAATGGGGGATAAGCCACTTAGACAATTTTATATGTCCTTGTTTTTCAAATTCAACAGTAGTTTTTTCTTTTTAGGTTGCCATTGTTTTCTTAGTTTCTGGTTCTCGTTTATCTTTTTTTGTCTACAGTGGAATAGTTTTCTTTGCATTACGCAGCTGCAGTTTGAAAAGAGAACAAGACTGGAATTCAAATAAACAAAATATATGATCATGTAATGAGAAAGGAGAGAACGAACATACCACCAGATAAACTGGGAAAGCGAAGCTAAAAGAGAAAGGTAAGACAAAAAAGGTACTAAGTTAACATACAAAGATAGAAAGTAAAGAATAGAAAAATATCTTAAATAACAGCGGCCTTATAATCATTAAAATTCTTGGCATATAAAAATATGCTTTGAGAATATTTCATGTTCATCATTAAATAAAAAAAACCTGGAATTGAAAACTTTTGGATTGTAAACTTTTAACCGTTTAGAAAATTACTTATTCATATGGTTTGAAGTACAGATTTTAGAGAAAGCCTTATTAATTTTAAGGTAATTTTCATATATTACTTGAAGTGTTCAAAAATTATTGGAGCTGCAATTGTTTTCTTCGCACTTTTCATTAGATATATTTGCCTTCAATGTCGTTGCACTATTATCATCGCTGCAATATTTTTTGTAAAGTTGCTACAAACCATATTTTGGGTGTAGCATGGCACATCTTGTGGACAGTCAACTGAAATTTGTTTCAAGAAAACTTTCTACCACGCATTATTTTTTGCAATGGGCCTAAGATCTAGCAAATATTGGGCCTTAGGCAGTACAATGTATCTGAAAGTCGAAAGGATGATAATGGTTTGGCGACTAACATGTAGCAGCGTTGTTCCTTCAATGATTCGCAGTATTCCTCGCTCGTAATTATCTCATGAAAGGACGGAACACTCCCTGCTACCTTTGCTATCACACACTCAGCTACTAATCTCGTATAAATATTCGAAGCAGTAACTTCTTCCTTCAAAGAAACCACGTTGTTCACGATTTTTGCGTTCAAGGTTTTTTGCTTTATCCACAACTTCACTTGAACCGTTGCACTAATGACTCACTATCTATTGCTCTGTGCGTTCCAGCAACGTTATCTGGTGACATTAGTGGCGCTACAGTCTCTCTTCACACACTTTTCGATTTGTGATGCAACTAGAGTTTAATAATTTTTGAACGTCATAAATATATAGTGAACTCTTTTCTGTCTGTTCCTTGGGCTAGTGTTGTTAGTCTGCAGTTATTTTATTACTATCAAACGTATGTCATCTAGATCAAAATCTTTACATCAAACATCAAACATCTACTGCTCATATTAAGGGTCTCAGATCGGATCTTATCTGATTAAGTGGCATTATTTGATTTGTACAATAATTGTGATCTGATTGATGTACCTTTAAAATATTAAAGCCAATCTTAAATTTAATAAAAAAACTTAAAATACTGAGATCTGCTTTAATTTTTTTATGGAAATAAAATTGCAGTGATTTTATGTCTAAACATAGTTCTAATTGTTAGAACACTTAAAGCTCTATATTAAATGATACTTGTATGTTTTACTTTCGGAAAATATTAACCAGTAACTAGCGATAACGAAAATAATAAAACAGGCGTGAAAAAATGATGTGCCCGGAGCTATTGAAAAAAACTCTGGAAAAATGGACATAAAAGCGTAAAATAATTGGGGTGTGAAGGATTTGGGGCAAAATGAAAAAACATGAAAACAATAAATACATGCACATTACTCTGCTTTGCACTAGCAGATTTACTGAACTCAAAAGGCTTGGCCCTCCTTAGTCTTTTATCTCCGCATTGCCAAGTAGCTGGATAGACTCTGTTCATGGCTACTAGCAAATCTGGAAATGGTCTTGTCAACAGTATCCATTTCGAGGTCCAGATAGATGTCGCTGTTTTGGTAAAATCAGGATGCATCGATGATGTTCTTTAGCACATTATTTTAGATTAGTTGTATAATTTTTACATTGCTTTTGCTGGCCCATCCAGAAAGTTGAATACCTACGACCACATGGGTTTCAGTATCTGCTTGTATAGGCGCAGTTTATTATATTTCGGTAGCTTAGAGGTTCTCTGAAGAACCAATATATTATTTTGTTATGTCTAATGTCAAGTTCTTCACGTTTCTTTCTCAACTGGATTTTCCAGCGAAATCCAGCGTCTAGGGTCATACGCAGACACTGCAATATTTAGTCTAGCAGGTAAGTGTTGTTTCTTAGTGAAACTGACGTGCAACAACATGCCCTCATTCAACTAGATTAGCCATCGTCAGGTCCAGTGGCTGCTTCATGGTTTCTTCCAACTGCAAGTATTGCAGTTTCATCAACAAACGTTAACTAATGTGTTTTGCTCAATGGACACTACTGGTATACAGCAGATATAGTACTTGACCTAGTATATTCCCTTGGTAAAATTTAAAAGTAAATTAAAAATGTGGAATACAAACAGTTTTGTAATTTTGAAGTTTCTTCTAGAGAAAGAATGTATCAAAAGTAGATTTAGGTGCAGTCAAGATAAATAAATCTCTGCAGAGGATGAGCATATCTATTTTCGTACAACTATTAATATCAGAAGGGGTGAGGAATTTTCATTGTTAAATGCCATGAGCAAATCTGTTCGGTTGCAAATTATGTAGGAGTAATGGATTTTGCTTTAAATTTAGTGACCGAACTGACAAAAATATAAAGTGAAGTGTAAACTTGGATCTTAGAGAGCTTCTAACAAGTGTTGCGATAAATAACCATGCCACTCTTTTTTCTTTTGCAAATAGGACAGGTGCTTATTTATAGACTTAGTAATTCAGGTTTTAAAACCAGGAAAATCGATGTTTTGAAAAGAAAGTAGAAGTAAAATTTGATGATAGACTTCAAGGAATCCTACTGAGAAATTGGCATGCCAACAACTATGTTGCTGTCGCCACATGATGACAATGAGCCACTGGTCTTCGTCACAAGATCGACTGAAGCAACAAAATCGAAACCACTGAATTATTTTTTAATAGCAGGAAGTTATAGCCGTGCTGGATATTAAGCAGTAAAAAGTAATAACCGCACTCACGCACCATATAAAGAGATTTTTAATTAAATACACTGTGGGTAAGCAGCGTACGCTAGATTAGCTTTCAGCGGCAGTTAATGATATTAAATGCGTCTATTCGGGCTGATAAATGTACTGGGATATGCGTTTTTTATGTCCGATCTAGAAATTCTTTGCCATTGCCAAGCGTTTAATGGAATCATTAATATCACAGAGCAAACATAATTAATCTTCGTTGCCCGCCGATTATCGATCACAAAAACCCGTCCGCGGCGCACTCGGCATTTTCCCTGCGAATCGAAGATAAGTTATGATAGCACCGCTCGGTACTTAATAACTAATGGGACGATAACGAGGGTCGCCCCGCGTTTCGGCTTTTTAAGGCGCTCGGCTCGATGAGTCCGCGGCGGAAGCGGGCAGGGCCGCCCTAGACAGGGCCGGCGCCACCGAGGCCATTATCTGCAATTAAACCTCCCCGGCTTACAATTAGAGGAGCACGCAAAGTCACTAGAGCGGCAACCGACAATAACAGCATGGGAGCAACAAGTGATGTGCTATCTTATTGCTGTTATTATCCCGGCTAACTGCACGTAATCCGGCCGGTTCAATTGCCTGCAGAGCTCGCCAACTAAAATTAGCCGCAGAGAAAGTTCGCGCAAAAATGTTACGTAAACGCGTTACCAGCTACACCGCATGCTTCTTGGCGTTATTTATTTTTGATAGTGGAGCTTGTCTCAAGTTACGGTCGAGTCGCGGCTGTGTCCTTGGGCCGATTGCTAAGCATTTAGCAGGATTGGAACCACGCCCTGTGACAAGTCGGTCAAACTGGTGCGCGGGCTCTGTCGCCTGCGCTATGGCTTTTTTAATAAAAGCGAATAACCAGGCGAAAAACTTCGGAAAATCTTAAAAGAACCAAGTTACAACACCAGAACACTGTAGATGTGGAAGTGATCTTATAGTGTTGAACCTCTTCCTTCATTTATCAATCTTAAATTGTTTTCACTCCGCACTATCTGCTTCCATCTTCTTCTATTTTACAGCTTGGGCTAAATGATCTCGTATGTAACATAGAAAACACATTTAACTTGGTGTTCGATAAAATTGGCTCCTTCTAGATTCCTTCTCTTAGGATAATTGCCCTATTCGAGGGCGATACTCTTCTTTATAGCTATTCATAATTTGCTTTTCCTAATTACCATTTGTAAAATATATTTTGTCTATTCAGTTCACCCTCAACATGAGTCTACAACTCCTGATATTCAAAGCTTTAATTACTCTTCCTTTTCAGTCGGCGCTAAATTCATGCTTTCACAGCTCGTAGCATTCTGGTGAGGTCTGACACAGGAAATGTTTTATCAGCAGGTTTTTCAGATCTAGTGAGAATAATCGGTGGATCTTCTCGGAAGCAATTGCTTGTAGCCTAATCTCATGCAATTTTGCCATCATTTTCTTATAACACCGTTTGGTAGCGGAACGTCTGCTATTGTCTAATATGAAACAGCTTTTTTTTCTTCAAATGGGGCGTTTTTCGTGATTTCGTCCTTCAAACGCTCCAACAACGCTTTGTAATAATCGCTATTGATGGTCTTGCTTCAAGGTGATCATAAATACTGATGCCATAAACCTTGCTAGCCGATTATTGCGTCTTTCCACTCTTTGATTCGGTTCATCGCGTGCAGTCCACTCGGCTGACTGTCGATTTGACTCTGGAGTGTAGATTAGGCCATGTTTCATCCGTTGTCACATATCAACGAAAATTCGTATTATTACCGTTGAATATCGCTGAACATTGTTCTGAATCAACGACACGTTGAAACTTTTGCTGGATTGTGAGCTCGCGCGGCACTCACTTTACACAGTTTTTGCATGTCCAAATATTCATGCAAGATATGTCCAACACTGTATTTTGATATCTTCAGAGTCTCAGCTATCTCGCTTAACTTCAATTTACGGTCATTCATAATCATTTTGTAAACTTTTTATGTTTTCGTCCGTTACAGCCTCTTTCGGGCGTCCACTGCGTCATCGTCATCAGTGCTCATCTCGCCTCGTTTAAACTTGGAAAACCACTTCTCAACGGTTGATTTTCCTGGTGCACAGTCTAAATAATGCTTATCAAGCCAATTGGTTTCAACGGTATTTTTTGCCAAAAGCAGTGTTTTATTAATACTAAAATCTTTTTATCCATTTTTTAAAATTAACAATAGTTGCTTCACTCAAAATACGATATCTCCTAAACTAATAGTCCGACAGTTGTCAAATTTATACACGAGTCTTTTGAAGGTTAGGGTTAACTAAAAAGCACATGGATTTAATACTACTAGCGCCGCTTATGTGTCAGCCTACGAACTTTTCAGCCCAACTGTTATTTTCAGCCAGGCTTCTTCAATGATCTTGTATGATCTGAAACACACATTGTAACCTTGGTCTTCGTACATTTTGCTCCTTCTAGATTCCTTCTCTTTGGATAATGCCCTATTAGCATGTCTCTTCTTCTTTTATGCTATTTATAATTTGCTCTTTCCCTAATTACTTTGTTAACAATTTTGTCTATTCAGTTCACCCTCAACATGAGTCTACAACACCCGATATTCAAAGCTTTAAATCTCTTCCTTTTACTAGTGGTGGTGGTTCATGCTTCACGCTCGTAGAATGGTAGTCTCCACACAAATGTTTTTATCAGCAGTTTTTTTTAAATTAGTGAGACTAATCGTATCTTCTCGAGAAGCATAACTTTAGCTTGTAGCCTTCGTCTTGCATGTTCCGTCTTTTCTTATAACACCGTTTGGTAGCGGAACTCTTCTTTTTCTTCTAATATATACCCGTTTAGTCTAATTTGTCTGCAACTTTGACTTACTTCCCACTTACCCATTAATTTTAATTATTTGTGTGCGTTTTCGAAGTTTATTATGCCGTTTTGTTCGACGTATAGGATTTTTATAACTTTTTGACCCCCTTATTTAATATTTGTCCTACTTTACTTTATCGAAGGCTTTTTCCATATCGACAAATGCGATGCATGTGGTTTTTCCTTTTTTCGTTCTCTTTTATACTATTAATCTTAGAGCTGGTATCGTTTCTCTTAAACCCAAACTGATCTTCTATTATCCCCTCTTTCTTCTGTATACGATTTTTGTTAATATTTTTGATGGTTTTTTCACATTTGTCTCCTCCTTTTTTTTGTAATCGGTATTATTATTTTATTAGTAGTCTTTTGATGCTGTTCCTATCTCGTACATCTAGCATGCTATTTGGTATAATACCTTATGATTATTTTCTCCTATATGTTTTATGATTTCAGAAATTAAGTGGTCCACCCCTTGTAGTTCTTGTACTGCTTTTTCATATTTTGAATGTATTATATCTTCCATATCATGAGTTCTACTTCATTGTATTCTTCTTTTTTTCAATCTCCATATAAATAATAGTTTGAGGTATTACATTTACAATCCCCAATTTCTTCTTGTTTCAGTAATATATTTTCCTGTTTCTCCATAATTCCGTTGATATTTTTGCTGGGTTCTTTGAAAAAAGTTTTCACTATTTTATGTGCCATGTCTTTGCCTGCTCTAAGCAATTGGTTTATTTCTCCGCCTATTTCTTGTGTGTGCTTCTCTTCTGCTTTTATTGGTTTCCTATTCTATTTATTGGTTCTCTATAGCGTTGTTGTCCTTTTATTTTGAATGTTCTTAAATTTGTTTCTTTCTTTCATTCATTCTGTTACTTATGTTTTTATTCCTTTTTCTTTTTTCAAATAGTTCATATGCTGCTGTTATAATAATCTCCTTTGTTTTTCTGTAAATTTTCCCTATTGTGCTATTGTATTTCTTTTTGTGCAATATTTTAGCTGATTGTGTATTCTATATTTTCTCTTATTTTTTTTAGTTTTTCCAGTTACTAGGACCTCTTACGCGTTGTTTCCGATTTTCATAATTTAATTCGTATGCCATCATGACCAAATTATGGTCGCTATCTGCGTCAGCACCTGCGGATTTTTGCTTGATTTTTAAAACTTTGTTTTACTAGAAATGTAATCTATTTAATGTATTTTATTGGGCTTCGGTATTTTTAACGTGTATCTTCCGCGCATGTAATGTTCAAAAATTATATTGTGCATTTTCGACTAGTTGATCGTCTTTTTTATTTCTTTTTTCTAACCCTTATTTTCCTATTATTTTTCCGTCAGGTTTTGCTCTTGCTATCACATTCTAAGCATAATTTATTACTTTCCCAATTTCTGCACATAGGCTACCTCGTCCTCATATTCGGTGGTGAGCATATAAACTTGAATTATTATTGTGTTGTCTGGTTTAGTTGCTATTTTTATTATTCTTTCGTTAAATAAAAGATATTTTTTTATTCGCTTGCCTATCTCTTTTCTAGCTGCTGTGATAATTATATATTTTTTTCTTGTGGCCGCCTTATTTCACTCGGTCTATGTCTATTATTTTGCGTTTTATGGTACATTCATAATTTCCAAAAGTTGTTATGTTTCACGTCCCCACTCTTCTTATATTTATTAGTGTTTTATCTTCGTTAGTTGTCCTCAACTGGAGATCCGATCGTGGGACTATTTTAACTTCAAAGTATTTAAATTTTGAAGACTAGATTATAACCTAAAAGTCGCTTTGCGGCCCGGTTAAAGTATACTTCTATACATGAGATAGTAAAGTTTTCGAGCGGTGTGCGTTGAGGCGCTTCGCGCCTTGTAAGAAATATGAACCGTACCTTCCCCCAACTTAAATGTAGCCACTGGCATATAAATGTAAAAGGGGCTATTTTTTAGGCCACTTGCACTTGTTTTCTTGAATTTCTGATCGTCGGATTCTACGTCAAATTTGGCTGTCCCTTTTGTTTTTTCCAGAGGGAACCGGCGGCTAGGGGATTTTATGTGTTACGCTTATTGTTTATAGAGGGATTCCATCAGAGTGTGTTGACTTCTTCTTACTTCCTGTTACCTTTCGCGTGATGTCCAGCATTGTGTCATGCATAGGTTAAAGCTAACCTTTGTCCCTAGAAACTCTTTTTTGAGGGGGAGGGATCATTTGGGTGAATGTGATTATACCGCCACTGCGCGTCTCGTTTGTAAAAATAGGGTGTACAGTGGAAAGGTGAGGTTAACAGGTTTCTGTAGCAGAAATACATATTAAATAATATTTAGGTATTGTTAATACATAATTGTGGAGTAAAACAGGACATTTTTTGGTGAAAAATTTGTTTTTTATGGTGCACAAAATAGAAAGTTTTAAATTTTTAATAGATTTGTTTATCTACAGTAAGTGAAACGGATCAGTCATCAACTAATAATAATAATGTTGAAACTCGAACGCCTCGCGTGGGAACACGGCCCGCAAATTGAGAACGTTAAAGGCTCTCCAATGTTCGCCCTCAGTGTCCTGTTGTCGCGTATCATCTATGATATGGGGAGATGTGGCAAGCATCGCGCTTTAGTCAAACGCATTATTACCTTTTGTTCGAAAGTAACGCAGGTATTCGACTGCAATTTTCCGCAGCCGGGCATCTGAGTCCTTGGAATGAACCTGGGTTTGATTCTCACCGCAGTTTTCAACTAAAATATAAAAATTCACACTAATTTGAAATGCATTTTCAAAATATAAATTTTTGCCATCCGTTATGAACGAAATATACGTCGCTACTAGAAATAAAACTTTAAAACCGTAGCTGTGGTAGTATGAAAAATAGATGGAAGTGGTTAATAAATTTAATACTGAGATGGGGAGGTAAGGTAGTCTCTGAAATTAAATACGCTACTATGATCGAGTCGAGCAGCTCTTGAAGATTATCCAGTGCACTCGACATTCCACATACATTAATCATACGGTATCTAGATAGGTCAACATAAGCTCTGTTTTAAGTGTCATGCGAAACTAAACACCATGTAGATACCCATCAAAAACTATTCCAAATTCCACCTAGTCGCAACCTGTTATAAGAGAAAATGGCACAATCTACAGCCAAGCAAAACAGTTTTCAACAGAAAAATGTTCGTGTTTAATAGAATCTACTAAATTCAATTCGGACGAATGCATACAGAGTTGATTAGAAAATACCTAGTTTTGATTAACGGAATGCGAGTCCTTCATACACGATTAGTAATTCAGACCAAATTTTGAAAAATGCTATTATATTTTTTGTCACATCTTTAACTTTGTGCTATCTATTTTTTTTGTAGATTCAACGTTGAGAAATTAAAGAACATTAAACCCAATATTTTATTTTTTCTAGTCAAGCTACGAAACCAAAATGCAATAGTTTTACTTGAAAAGATATATGTAAAAAAAATAGGTTTGCACTTTTTATTGAGAAACTAGTAAAAATGCCCAAGCTAGATATTTGGTACAGAGTTTCATAGAGAATTGAAGAAAAATAAGCCAATAATTGTGTTATCGAGCATATCTAAGCATGATGACATTTGGTTTCACATAAATCAATGTTGCGCCGCATGCGTCTACTAACGGCAAGAATTGGCCGCGTACTGCATGATACACCGATAGGTGCCGCAAACTTTCTAATTACTTCATGATAATTTATGTTTTGATCTGTAACAGTCAACCGTGATCTAAATCGAAAATCTAAAACCTTTATGCGAGGTTTGGCAACATATTGGTTCGACTGAGGTATTGACCCTTGAAATCGGTTCATAAAGAGGAGTTGCAATGTTAGTTACACATATAGTTACATTTTTGCAATTTTACAGAGTAGATAGACTCAAGAAAAGTTTCGAGGGCGCATTTTAATACCTTTATTTAACATGTTCTGGAATGATTATGTGAGCATATCCGTAATATCATATGAACTAACCTTTAAAATTTTTAAACGCGAAAGTACCTATATTATGGGATGTTCCAACTAGACCAATTCTGAATGTAGCAAAGGTTCAAGTATATTGTAAGGATTATATGGCATTTTGCACACGAACTAATTTATAAAACTAATTTTTAATAAAATGTCATTGCTCTCTTTTATCTCACTTGTGATAAAATTGTGATAAAGTATTTTTCACTTTATTTTTTATTTTTAAGTTTCTTTGTTTTTGGAGTTTTGTGAACTTTTATTGTCTTACTTTTAATTTGTTCTAAAATTATCTTCTTTATACATTTTCTTCTTTTTTCTGTTCACTTTTTGTTTAACATAAAATTCTTATCAATTTCAGTAGTGCTAATGGTTATTATCAATGTCTTCTTTAGATGTACTTTAATTTTTATTATTATAAACGGACTTTTGTTTAAATTGTTTATAACAATCATACTTTAAATACTATTGAACTAAAACGCTTCATATGATGACATTGCAAAAATATATAAGGTCTTTCAGGGATCGCCTGTTATGTGAAAATCGGCATAATTTCCTTATTTCACAAATTACCAACATTCTTATTAGAATTTTGTGGTATTTGGAAATTGTAGTGCTTTTAAGTATCTCTCTCATTGTTTTTGACTTTATTCATTATTTTCTAGTTTCGTTTCTTATCTTTCGTCATCTGTTCACTCTTGCTACCTTTTTTACTGTTTCGTCATTTTCTGTTCTTATATATGTCCCGATACTCTTAGTTGTCCTTTTTTCGATTACGGTGTGGGTTTTAGGTTTTTCTACATGGTATGATCTATGCCGGCAATAGTAGCAGAAGCCAGCGCTAGTAGAATTTAACCGAACAGCTTTCACGTATCAATTTTAGACGTGCGGCTGAGGTTATATTCTCTTTTGGGCTGTTCATACAGTCATGCACTAATGGTTGGGATATGAGAATCTTTTAAAACTGCTCAGCAAAGGTTATCGCTACAACAGAATTTATATGATTCTCAAATGGATTCTATAAATCCGACCTAATCTTTATTTTTGTCAGAAATAAGACAATGTTATTTTTCTTAAATTTAGAATAAGCAAAGGTTTTGGTTGTTGTTTTGTATTGCAGCATAGAATGATTTGCCGGATTCCTAGTGTTTTACCATATTAACAAAAATATTTTTTCACAAAATTTAGTGGAAAAAACGTTGATCACAATAACTTGCGATGGAATTGTCAGAAATGTTATCTTTTAATGCACGCCAACGCTGATAATGATTTTAAGGAGTTCTTTATCGCTTTTATTAAGATAACATATTTTTGTGCGAGAGAATCCACTTGAATAGTTATTACTGCGATAAGAAGAGCATTTCTGCAACTGTAAACAAGGATGATTTATGATTCCATAAAAGTGTACTTAGATAATAGGCAAACAACTTTTTAAATAGTAAACCGATAACTTCTTTTATTCTTATTACTGACTTTAAGATGAATTTGGAGATGTTGTTATAATGTGAAGTTAATTATGTTATTTATTTTGAATATTTGATAAAATTTTAAGGGTTATAGAATTGTTTGTCAAACAAATTTTTAACATTGAAGTGTTCCCTGTATATTTACCTAAATTTCACTAAGATATTAGTAGTCTTGAGGGTATATATAGGGTGATTCCAATTGTATGTTAGGAAGTTTTTTCTGAATAAAACACCAAATATTGGAACAATAAGAATTTTATTGCTTTCAGTGTAAGTATAGGCTTCACTAATCCGCTAACATGCAGCCATTTTTAGCGAACTTTTGCATAATTGCAATTTTAGCAATTACACGCCCAATGATTTATTTAACCCGGGAATCGTAGCAGGTTTGTTAAATAAACCCTTTTTTCAAATAGGGCTACAGGAAGAGGTCTAACGGGGTTAGATCGCAAGACCGCCAATCGATGTTACCCTCTGTAAGAAAATTTGATTCGAAGTGACCTGCGACTTGATCTTAGTTGAAATCACATGTCATTTAAGTTCAAACGGTTGGTTTTACTGCAAATAGTTCTCTAGTCTACAGTGCATACTAGACGGTACATTTTTGTGGATGCGTTGCTGTATTGCGAATAACATGTGGATTTTCACGACCACAAGTGCGACTTCAAAAAATAAGTTTTATAGTTCAATATAAGTTTTTGCAAAAATTACCATCTACTGATATGTCCTCTAAAACCCAGTACGTATACGGAGCTTCGGCTGGTCTTTTGGGTAGCTTTTTATTATGAAATATTGTAGTGGAAATGATATTTTCTTTTTATATTTTCTTACATTAAGAGAACACATTGGATGACTGACTATAATTTATTGTGCTGAAATGCAGACAAGCTCAACAATGCCGAGCTTATTTTGGAATTAAGGATACATCTTTATAAACACAAGCTGCATTGTAACATGGTGTTCCGGGATTGGAACCTGCTGTTGTTGAAGAGCAGCTTGACACTTCGCCCACGTTATGTAGAGCTTCTTCAGGCATGAGTTGTGTGTTTGGTTTTGTAGCACCTTGTCTCTCTTTTTGTAGTGAAAGTTTTAGAAATTCAGCTAATATTGAACAATGGTTACTGTTATTACCTCTTACATTTTTGTTTTCATGCTTGCAAAGCTGAGGCGGCCTTTGAATGTTCGACATGCTGGGCTTCTGTCTAGAAGATTGTTTTGATCGGCCGCTAATTTTTGCATTCGCTGTTTGAACTGCTCAAGTGAAGTTTAAAATTGGAAGACATGCAAATTGAATATTTGGGCCCCGGCCAGGTTCGTCGCACTCTCAAGGCTTTAATTTAATTAAGCTGCGCCGGGTCGGAAAGTCGGAAAGCCCTGGCCGCGGGTGGTGCCGATAAGGAGGGCGCTATCTCCGTACACGGCAAAGCACTTAGCAGGTAAGCGGTGCCGATAGTGGCCCCGAAGGTACCTGGCGATCACCTTTGTGAGGGCGCATAAATCAGCCGGATTAGGACTCGTCGCTTATCGCGACACGGCGCGGCGTCCCCAGCTTTCGGCGGCGACGGGCGATGAAGCCTTGAAATCATCTCCGTGTGATGGTTGTGCTTTTATTGTGGCGCCTCCTCGCCACTCTAATTCGGGACCACATCGACCTGTAAGTGGTTTAGATGCGTTACGCGCTCCAGCCACTAAAATTAGTGCGCTTCGCAGGAATTTTCGGTCTATTAACGGCACCGCTTCGGGAGGACTGCAAGTGCTCTTAGAAAAAGTAGAGCCTGCTTCCCCGAAGGTCGGAATGGATTTTTGTTGGAAATGTTCGCCATCGACAGGAAATATTTGATTCAAATTATTACTTATAAGATAGATATTCTGGACTTACCCATCAAATATGGTATTGCCATGGCGAAATTATTCAATAAAACTTATTGACTGGTAGCATCTCTATTTTGTAGATTTTGGTTCAACCAAACGTTATGAATGTATGGAAGACTTCTCAATAGGGTGTATATAAATACGAATATTTAACATCATCCTAAATGCTCACAACTAAGACGATTAAATACTTTTTATGACATCCAAAGACATAGTTTTTATAAATATTGAATTCAACAGTCCAGTTCTGAGGCTGACGTTTGGTTCTGTGAGCAAATTTGTGTATCATCTCCAATAGGCTTGTAACCTTGTCGGAGTAGGATTTTTTATCGATCTTCTTTGGTCTAAATTTGTTTGATTGGGTTACCTCGTCTAGGATGTGGTTGGGGGAAAGCCTAATGTTTCCTGTTGAGGAAATATATTGCCCATTCTTACCCCTGGGGCTTTATAGACTGCCGGGTCAACCTCTTAAAAGGTGCTACTCCAATAACTCTTACGTCTTGTAAAGTGAAACGATTATTTTGAATCTTTCCTAATATATTCCTTTACAGTTTTTGACATGCGCTGCAGTAAAATTAATATAATTATAGAAAATAATTATAGAAAAAAGCACATATTTTGACTTCTTCTATAAACAAGATCAATATTGGGTCTTCTAAAAAGTTAGAAACCAAATGTCCAGAGTTGTATTCAAGTGGTGAGTTATTGTTGGAAAAAATGTTTTTATATTATGTTCTACATTATTCAACATTTTTTTGAAAACTTTAGATACTTAAACTTGTTATGCTTTTTTCTTAGATAGTAAGTGATAAGTCAACGATGTGGTTTAAAAATAGATTTTTAACAAAAATTGTATAAATCAATTTTGGTTTAAAGGTTCCATAACTAAAATATATGCACACTCAAGGAAAAAAGGCTTATATTGTACAACGTTTAACTTTTAAACTACTGCAAACAACGAAAACAGCAGTTAATAATAGACCAATAAACAGAAATAGTTTTATTGGGTAACGCAAAAAATTGAACGAGAAGGTAAGGAATCAGAAAAATTAACGCGTGGGTGTATCAAATATAAACCGGAACTTCGGGGAGGGGTCTGTTTTGAGACGATTTCCTCAATAGAATAACTCATAATATCGCTTCTTCAGTCAGTATCATTATGTCAGAGCAAGTGGTAGGTAAGGGCGTAAAACCAACTAACGTAACGAGAAGCAGTTGAAAATGAAGGTGTTATCTATGTCTCCCGAAATGTTCGCCATCGACTAAGGATTGCCAAAATTGCCTTTGAGGTCTATTTTGGCTTTCGGAAAATATCAGTTTTTTTCCAAACATCAGAAGCGCTAGCATTTGGAGCTATCAGGATCTTTACATGGAAAGAAAGTTGGGTACATTGCTACACCTCGAAATCTAAACTGGTCAGTATAGAGTGACGAAAGGAGGGAGAATTTACATCTGTCAATAACAAAGTCTGTTATTAGTTGGTAAGGTTCTTGTAACTTTTTTTGTTACAAAAGGAGTTTTGTTTATCGGTTTTTTCACCTATGTCATGCTATAACCACTACGTGCACTACTGCCAAATTTTAGACGAAACAAAACTGGCTGATTATCAAAAATAGACGAATTTACAATCCGAAACGTTATCATACTTCATGGCAATGTTCAGCCCTATACAGATGCCCAAATTCGAAAAATAAGGTTAGACTATATTGGAACACCACCTCTAAAAACTGATTTATTGTCCTATAATTATTATTTGTTTGGACTATTCAAACAAGCACTTGGATTGGCAAGTGTTAGGGCTACTTTTATTTTCCGGTAGCAGGATCAAAAACCAATCTACCCGTAGAAAAATACGTTTCTAAGTCATAAGATTATGTACGAAAACAATTTATATGTTTAAAATGTTTTAATAAATTAAAAAGAAAAGAATTCCTGTGTATATTTATTCGCCCACATATGTTAAGGTAAAATCAACGTCTCTTGAGAATAAAAGTAATAAAACTTTTTAACAAAAGAACGACTTTTCGAATATTGAATAAATAACTGTAGCACCATTACTGATTATTATGAATGGGTTACGGATGCATGTAAAAATAGTTTTATGAAACACCTTTAAAAAATGTGAAGCTACTCATATGTTAAAAGTCATATTCAAAACAGGTCTAACAAAATCAATATTATCATGAAAGATGACGGGAATACTACTAAAATTATGAGAAAGGCTTAAAGAGTTAACCAGGACGCACTTAAAATAATGATATACAGTTTAAGACTAATGTTTATTCCTCTCTATAAGGACCAGTATGAAGTGAAGAATAAATAGATGTACATATATGAAGATAAAATTTTCATTATATTAAGAGAGGACAAAAATACGTCGTAAAATATAAAATCAGGAGGCGAAACAACAACCGTGGTAATGAACAAATGATTCTAAAAGCAAACGTTTTAACTCTTCTTATTTTCTTATTCTTCTTTAGACAAATTAACTCAAGTAAGCCAAAAAGAGTATGTTACATGGATGACCTTCTTAATATAATAAGGGCGAAATGTAGACAAAATGTGTCACTTTACATATAGGTAAATCAGAAATTCTCACTAGTATAAATATAGTAAAAAGTCAATGGTGTTTATTAATCAAAGACTATAAGAAAGATAGTATGTATAGCTTAGCTTTGAATTGCGGCTACATTTATGATACGAAAGCAGGACAAAAATGAGTCAATGTAAACATATTTCCCTCAGTTTCACTCAATTATTTTCTCGCTGAAAATAATAAGCAACAGGTAATATTAGGTTCGCTAAACTTTAATGAAAGAAAGACAATTAAAATAATTTGTAGACAAGACAAAACAGAAGGAATCAACAGTTTCATAAGACTCTTGTTCTCTAGTTCATAGTTGGGTTTGTTAAACGTAAAAACAAAGATACAACAGGTAACTAGTGAATGCTTAGAATTATCTGCGTTAGAGTGGTACAAGATAGTAGTTGAGTGAAAAACAAAAAAGACTAAATAGAGTTACAAAGCAATGGTGTTTATGCACAAATATGAAAGATTCTAATAATTTTTTTAACTGTAACATACTTGGTAACTACTAATCATTAGAAGAAGCAAGAGTTCTAGATGCCTTAAAAAGTGAAAGACCTACTCTCCACAGCGAACGTGTCATCACATCTTTGATGTGCGGTAAGTAATGTTGGAGTCATTGTCCCTTATTTTTTGTGGATGGAGGCCAGTGCGTTACTGTCACTTTGACTCTAATTGGAAAACGTTTAGTTTTTAAGGGAATAGAGCAACAACCTACACAGAACCTAACTTTGCTGGGAGTGTTGCATGAGACGTTTCCTGAGCACCTAATCTCTTAATGTAGTGACTTCGCTTTGTTCGTCGGAGCACGCCCCATGTGATTCTCTTTATGGAGATAATTATATCAAGAGAGTGGTTTACAAACATTGCTCCAACTTTTCGAGGCCTACGAAAAATGCAATACATCAATAAATCCGCAACATATGTTAAAAAGAGTAATGAAGAACTTTAGCATAAGACTTCAGTAGTGCATTGAAATGAAAACTGAATTTATCTATATAAAAAGGAGATTAGAAAGTGAAAACTTAACAACACGAATGTGTTAGAGGTTAATTAATACGAAGTTAGGCAAACGTACAATTTAGTGGCTGTCGCTTAAGCGCTAGCGTTAGTATTGCATCACAAATGTTTTAAGATATTCTGGAAATATTTCATTATTTATGAACCATGCGGAGGGTGTGTTTATGTCTTTATTTTTGCAGAAAGTCAACTTGTTTTGGTTGGTTTTTACACTTTTAGTTGATTAGATTTAACGGTTAAAAATAATAGCTTAGTTTTAAAATTAGTAGAGATTTTACATATCTATCTTAGCTCATTGCCATTAAATGTTATAGTTTATTTTCCATTTTTTTCTCTTATATTTTTATAAAAATTTTGCGAATCTTCAAATTTATTTCCCTATTTCTTTTTTGTAAGTTGTAACATGTTTAGTTTTGTTATTTTGTCTATATTTAGCTACTTTTGAATATAATTGTATAGTCATGATGTTTAATACTGTTCAAACAGCTTGCCTTCTACCTATTTTTGGTAGAATTAAGAAAAGGCGTGGATATCTTTACAAGTATTAAATTTAGAATAAGCACTAAGGAAGGCGAAGAAGATTCGAAACTAATTGATTCTTTCTCCTAGTTTTCAATTTCTTTAATTGGATTGTTGCATGTTTGTCTTCCAGAGTTAATGTTTTTAGGGTTGTATATGTCCGCAAATTCATATCTCTTATTTTCTGATGCATATAGTATAATCTTGGCTTTCCTGGTACATTTTCATAAGTTTTTCAGTAAGTTTTCATGTCTTGGTGTGTGCCCCGTTAAGGTATACCATATTTTTAATATATTCTTCTTATCTTCTTGCTAGTACATTTTAGTTGCTGACTCGGTCCGTCTATCTAATATTGGTCGGAAGCACCACATTTCAAAATATTCCAATGTTCTCTTTTCTGGTTCGGATGTTGTCCAGGTCTGGCGCCCACATCGTGTTATATTCTATACAAATAGCTTTAAACACCCTTTTCTGTTCTTTAGTAAAGTCCTATTAGATACTAATAAATTGTTTTTGTTGTTAAAAGCTGCTTTTGCCTGTCATATCTGCGTTACTTCCGTATTTTGTTGTTATGCTTTCTAAGTATCAAAACCATTCAACTTTTTTTAGTTATCGTCCTTCTAGGGAGACTGTTGCGTGTTGCTATCTTGTTTTATCACATACCAGCACTTTGATTTTTATTTATTTATTTTCATGTTGTAGTCATTCAGATCATTGTACAGTAGTGATAAACCACAACCATGTCAAAATCTCTTTTTAAGATTTGCTTCTTTATGTGATTACCTATTGAAAGATTATTGCCCTCTGATTCATGTAACGTAAAGTCAATAAAGTAATGCTTAATATTATCCAACTTCATCTTTTTTCCGGGTCTGTCCCTTTCCGAACGTAGTGTGGGACTCACCGAGACTACCCACTAAACTTCATATCCCATGGCATCGTTGCTCGTACTTTGTCCTGGGACTACCGATCAGATATTACTTCAGGACGCAGTTCTTTGTTATCTTAGATCTCATTTATTGCTGTTTTTATTTTAGGATTTTAGTTACCATATTTTCAATGGTTATCCAGTTATCTTTTGATTCCATTGTAGTCTCGATTATGTTTGTTTAATAGTTTAATATTTGTTTCTAATCTCATTGTGTTCCATCTATTGCATTCAAATAAGGTATGTTCTGGGTCGTCTTTTTTGTTTTGCAGTACATACATGGCTCTTCTTCTATTTTACCTATTGTTTTTCGATAAGATGTAAAGCTACCAGCCCAGAAAATGTTATGTAGTAGTTTACTTCGCTAACTTTCCGTTCATATCAATTTTTTAAATTTACTGTTAGGGTTTTGATCCACGTTTCGATATCATTTACGTTATCCATATTTCTGTAGTTTGCGATCTATTTGTTTGTTTTTGTTTTTCGTCTTATAGTTTTTGGCGTGTTCTTCTATTAAGAGGTGTATTGGGATTATATTTGATATTACACATGCTGCTTCATTCGATGTAGTCTTATAAGCACAGCATATGCCTATTTTCCTTTGTTCTTTTAGAAGGATATTCTTATATTGGTTTATTTTTATGACTTCCCCCATATATTGCATCCGTACAGGATTATAGACTGAAATATAGATCTTTTTCTTGGATTAAGTTGGCCCTTTTACTTTAGGCATACGTTTTATTAATGCTGTTACACTTTTCCCCATCTCCTCTTTTGTATCACTTGTGGTTTCATTGCAAAGTTAAAGTCGAGCATTATGCCTAGGTACTTTATGTAGCTCTGTGATCTAATTAACTGATTTCCTGCTTTGAGTCCTAGCTCTTTGGGCCGCCTTCCTCCGTATAAAATGACCATTTTGGTTTTTTAATTAGAAATTTCTAGTGTGAGATCTTTCAATAAATTTTGTATTTTGATTAATGCCATCATTGCTCTTTGCTGTTTTCGCCTCTATTACTATTGCCGTGTTGTCTGCATAGCATATGATCTTCGTGTTTTTTTGGCATTTTTGCATTGCACATCTTGTTAAAATAAATGTTTCATAACACGAGCCCCAGTATGGACTCTTGTGGGACCCCACATGTTTAATCCTGTTGTCTGTGATTAAGTATCGATTACTTAAACAGCTGTTAATTGCATTAATTAGATAATTGCTGATTATTAAGTTTATCAGTTCTTCCTTTATAGTATGCAATATTGCACAATTAAATTTTGATAGCCATCATGATCAGTATACAAAAATTTCTATTTTTTTGAAACTTTCGTTCTTATGTCCTTAATTCTATCTTATATTCTTAACATGGGGTCTATAGTAGACAAACTGCTTTTAAAGCCGTACTGGTTTTTTGATAATCCTTCCTTCTGTTCTGCTGCTTTAGTCAATCTATTCGAGATTTTTTTTTCTAATATTTTGCCTAGAGAGTCCAGCAAGCGGATTGGTCTGCATTGTCTTGTCTCTTTGACTTTAGGTTTTTCTGTCCATTATATAATATATTGTGAGCATGTGTGCTTTGTTTATATCAGGCCGGGTGCCTTTTTAGACTTGTTCATATCTATTGTTTCTAATTATTTATCTATTATTTGTTTATTCTTATTTTGGTTAGGATATTTCTTGGTATTTTTGCTGGACTTTGTACTGGGAACAGTTCTTTTATTACGTTTTCTGTTTGTTCTGTCAGTGTTTCGACTTTTGAAGTAATTTCCGTTTCTTTCGTGCATAAAATTATTTCAGCTGTTTCTTTTGAATCTTTTTCTAGCTGCAGAGTATCTGTTTGTAATTTCGTTTTTAGTCTTTTTCGGTATGTTTTGCTGTTTATTTATCTGTGTCAATTTTCTTTTTTTCATTAGACGCAGTTTTCTTTTCTCTGAAATTACATCATTCCACCAATACGTGTGTTTCTTATTTTTTATGCATTTTGGTTTTTCCAGTGTTCTTTCGTATACTTTCTGTATTATAGTAATATATTTGTCCATCGTCATTCCAACTTTGTATCTTTCTAGTTCGTTTCCTAGTTGTTCTTTAAGTTTACTTATATTTTTTTCGTTTACGATCCATCTGCTATTGGTCATAATTGTATTTTTTTTTTTTTTTAATCGTGAATGTTATAGTCTCTCCTCTTCGAGTTTCCAGTCGTGGCACTTATCGACAATTTTTCTATTCGCAATAGTCACATCGATGTAAGATTCTTGGGTGTATCTTATAAACGTAGGTGTATTTCTGTTGTTTAAGGTGGCAAAATCATTCTTCAACATCCATTCGGTTATGATCTGACCCTGTGATTGTTTTTTTGTTTTCTCCAGTAATTTGATCTTGCTAAGATAATCCTCTTGCGCTGTTTTTCTTTTATTTGTGTAAGATTTCTATTTTTGTCAAGGAATATGTAACCTAATCTAATTCAACCTGACCTAACCTTAATAATAAATTACTACGTGGTTTTCTACTATCTTTTCGGGTATTGGGCCAACCTAAACGGATATATTCTGCCTCGGCGTCCTCAGTTAAGTAAGATTAAATAATATAATAGGGGGCGCGTGATATCTGGCCTTTCTTTATCTTCATACAATGCCTTTAATTTATTGAGGGCTTGGAATCGATTACATCGTCTGTCGATTTCTTCTATTCTTTTGTCACAATTGCCATTAACTTAGCTTTGTTGCTAGATTTTCGTGGTCTTCTGTCTTCTGTTTTATCAGGTACCACAGGTTCTTTATCGGGTACACGTCTTGGCTACGGCAAATATCGAATTTGATACTCTTCTTTTCACACGGTACACAAGGGGCACCGTAAAACTGATAGAAGTCGGCGGTATTTAGGCCACCATACCAAATGATATTCCACGTTATACTAATTCTCCCATGTTTTACAGTTTGGTTAAAGAATTTACCATCCAATTGATTGTCACTACATTGTTAGTGTCGGCTTTGGCTAGGAAAAAACGAAAACTGTCGAGTTATCAAGCATTTTTGTCACCAAGGATTTCTTTTTGGCGATATGTTTCCATAAATCCACACTAATTAAATATTTACGTCAATTCCATCACTCTTTTTTGAAGATCCTTATCACTGCCCATTTTATTCGTTCCGCGGATTTAAAAGGTCGGATCTTGACATTGCGAATTATTTATCGCTTTTTTTAAATTCAGTATTAACTCAATTCCCCTATGACTAGAGCCTTTTATATAGTCTAAATCGTCTAGATATTGTATCCAAGTAAGGATGACATGGTTCAAACACTAAAGCGTCTACGAATGTTGTTTTGTTGCAGTTCGCAGAATTTACTTTACCATTTTCACTTAGTGTTTATTATACTCTGACATTCTATTGTGCATGTTTTTACCATAAATATAATCAAATAGTAATAGTAATTTTCAGTACATAATAAGTTTTGCAAATCTGGACACAAAAAGTAGAATGCAGAACACAAGCATAAGCTCTAATGCAAATTCATCGTGCAATCATCCTTCAGTCAGTAGTAAGACAGCCTTAATCTAAAAAATCAGAGCTGTGATGCTTAATTATCCTGGTGTTTATTTTTTACTTGGAAGCATAACATTAATTATTAAAATCCACACATAAACAACTTTAAGATAAGTCATCGCGATTATTAATTCAGACCTTCACGTGTGTCTGTTTACTTTTTGCATTCCTCTTTTTGCCGAGCTTACAATTGTGGCAACAATTTAGATTCGTTTTCTCATTAGCCCGCGTTAACACTCCGCCGCAGCGGCGGCGCAGTTGCGTAACGGCGCTCAATCAGCGCCCGCAATAATCTCCGACAGCCGCCAAGGCGAGAGAAAGTCCGAAGCTGCTCTCGCGTTATTTAATTATGTATGTCAGTAGTGTATTTATTCTAAGGTAATTTTAGAAAGTAATTATTCAAAACGGCCGCCGCCGGCTTCGGCGCATTCCTAATAAATCAGCGGCTGTTAGCTTTTCAAACTTGGAGGCCCCTCTCAAGGCTCCCCGTTCCAGCCGCCGAGCGGGCGCTTCCTGCGAGAGCGGGTTTTTAGGACTCTACCGGCGCTGGCTCTTCCTTGTTTTTTGCGGGATCTGCTAGCTGCGACTTGCGTGCTTCGAGCCTCGGGAAGCTCGTTGCTATTTCTGGCGAAGGTACAGTTACAAGTATGCTGCTCATTGGTATTGCGTATCGGCAAGTCTTCTCGATATATACATATGTATACCATAAGTCTTAACACTATTGAAACAGTCAATAACAAATTTATAATCTCGCCTTTTTTGGTTTTTTAAAAATGCAGGATTTGTAGATTAATGATGAAAACATTCACCTCTAACGAGAGGGTCAAAATTGTTGAACTCCACTTTAAAAGCTAGAGATGCATTGATCACAACACACTTACATGGGCCATTTTCAAGTTAGGAATCCACCATCAAAAACTACTATACTGAGACTAAATCCTGCCACGAAGCGACAGACGACGAACTGTACGCACGTTAGAAAATAGAGAAAGGCTACAGGAAAACATTCAACGAGATGCAGAAACTTCAATTTGAAGACGTTTACTTCAAAAAACATCACTACGACGATTACAAAAGGTTCAAATGTATCACAGACAAAGTTGGTAGACTTTCAACAAAGACTACGCTATGTAGTTCCATAACTGATTAACGGATTTGTTCAAAAACTGTTAATAAAGCCTATTTTCATATTAATGGCTTTTTGAATAAACAAAACATTAAATTTTGGTGTACCGGAAATCCAAAGGTCATACATCAAAATGAACTGAATCCTCTCAAAGTCACTGTTTGGTGCAGGGTGGCATCAAACAACGATAATAATGCTGTGGCAGTTACTTTCTGTCAAGAAATGTTGGAAACTTTTATTCGTCCAGCTGAATGATGATAACAAGATGGACCGACTGCGCATACTGCACAACTTTTAAGAGACTGTTTGATGAAAGAAAAATTTTACCAAATAGTGATTTTCAGTGATCCACGCGTTTGCCCGATTTGGCGGGTCCAGATTTCTTTCTGTAGGGTAATTTACAAGATCGTGTTTATGTCAACAAACCCCTCAATGTTCATCAGCTGAAGGAGAACATTAAGGCAGAAATTCTGCACATAGATGAAATTGCGATGCAGATGTTATCAAGAGGGTCAGTGTTTGTGAAGAAGGAAACGTAATATATAATTATTTTTTTTTATTAATTTAACCAGCGCATTTACAATCTACTCCTAATTTGAGTATTAAGTAAAATTATATAACAATACAATGTTCGAGCTTAGCCATCTAGTCTCTAATGATTACATCAGTTTTGATTAGGTTGTGCGAGGTCCAGCCATTGTCGTTTGAGCCTTCTTGCGATGTCCGGTTGATTGGAGAGTTGTTCAATGAGTTGGTTATGTCCTGCCAAGTTACTGCTATAGTTAGTTGAGAGCCTTTTGATTTCACTATCTACGTAGAACCGTCGTTATGAAGTGTCGTTCTTTATGTACCATGGTGCATTGGCCAGCATACGGAGGGTTTTGGACTGGAATCAATGAAGGATTTTAGTGTGTGTCGCTTTGGCGCATATAATTTTTAAGGTATAGTGAAACCAAATCCTTAATAACATAATTTATTGTGTAGAAAAATCAATGGAAATATTAAAAAAGTACACGAATTATTCATTGTTTAAATAGTACCGTACCTTCTATCCTCTATTAGAAATCTAGCAGAATTGTTCTTTACCAATTATTCGGTCTTTGTCGACTGGGCGAATATTAAAATTACCTGACGAACAAATTATAATCTTACAAGACAAACAGATGTTTTTAACTTAATCGCATCTTTTTTCTTCAACTGCTATTTCTCTTGTAGTCTATTTTAGTAATAGTAAAAAATTATCGTTTAAAAAAAACGACGAAAATTTAAAAATTATTATTTGAACAGAATCATTTAGTGTTCATTCGTCACATAAAGAAATATATTCGGCTCGAAGTATTCATCTGCGCTAAAAGAATTTGGCCAAAGTTATCACTGTATTAACTATCCAATATTGTTCTCTGGTGAGATAAAATTTAATCAGAATCACTAAATTATCATTCAGTTAGAATCATCCTGTTTTAGAATTATGCGATTTACAGACGGGAATCATTCATTGAGAAAAAAAATACGGAAGTCATCAAAATAATTTTTGCCTAAATAATCAATTTGTGAATGTTCATATTCGTTAAGTTAAACAGGTATTCGACCAAAATTATTTATTTATGCAGCAGGAATTTAATTACAATCATATATTGAGTAAACAAGCATGAAGCGTGAATAAATAGTGAAAACCAAAAGAGATTTTGTGCAGAATCATTCATTTATTCGACAATATTTTTTTAAATTTTCTGTTTCAAAAAAGAACAATCTGACCGATAGACCACTTTATTTAAAGAAATTCGACAGGAATTATTTTTGGGATAAATGAGAATTGTTTATTCTTGTGGCAATATTGTTCATCCAGTATTTAGTTAGGGATTACCCATCCAATAGACAATTATTCGGTTCCGTTAGAATTCCATTTTTGTAGTTTCCTTCAACAAACGAATATACCATCATGTATTGAGGAAATAATTATTCGTCTACTATAACAAATTCTGATACTAATACAATTAACAATGTAAATATTCACCTGTAATTATGGTTTGAGAATCGAAATTAACTTTTAAAGGTGTCCAATGAATAAATATTCGAATCAAAATCATTTATCTGTACGATAAAAGGCAGCTTATGGATAAGAAAGCACTTTGGTGCATAGAAAATATACCTGATGATTAAAATTATATATTGAATAAATGAATATCCCTGCGTTATATACACATTCATCTAGAATTATTATTTACGTTTAAAAATTTGGGTAGAATGGTTCGACTAATTTTCGATTAACATTATCTACGCAGCAAACCAAACGATTGGTTGCAATTATTCATTTACGTAACAAGAATTCGGCTAATATTATTAATAACTAGAAATATTTCGATAGAACAAATCCTGTAGAGTAAGGAGGATATTTCGACAGGAAGCATTTATGTCATTGTTAAGTAGACATTCGTGAAGCGCCGTCCCGAATTATTTATAAAACAAGCATTTGGTTAGAATTTTTTATTGATCACATCAACATTTGGATAGAATCGCTTGCTCAACGAGCAAACATTCGTCCAGAATGATACAAATACACATTTACATTATGTGTCAAGTACATTAAAGTAACCCAAAATGATGACATGGAGATATTTCTTCATTGATGTCATCATGGTTTTATGAGCACGTGTTATAGCAATAGAAAAACAATGAAGTAAATTTCTGATATCCAGCATTATTAATTTTTTTGTTAATGAATTTTTTGAAATCTCTTATTGCTAGGAATTTCATAATGCACATAAGGTAGACAAACAACTGGATGACCGCTTAACTAGCACCTTCTATTCTGAAGTCGTGCATCATCAAAACAAGTGCAGAATGTACAATATAATTCTTTTATTAATCAAATTAATGTAGCATTCGGCGTTTACTATCACCACATCTCATTATAATCTTTAAAGTAGTAAGATTAAGCAGAGCATGACATTCTGGTCAAAAATTATGCCAAAAGTGTTAGAGAGAAAATATATAAGGTTATGGACTCATTTTCTATCCTAACAAAACTCTTGAACCTTCTCTATAGTATAAATGTATCTTTACCGAGTTTTATTTTATTTTGAAGAACAAGGCAGACCGAAGTGCTATATCGGAATAGTAAATGCAGCAGAAGTGACAATCATGCTCTTAGAACATAAAAATTGGCATGAAATGGGTGATGGATGAACTGGTGCTCATTGAATAAAGTCGTAGGATGTCTGCCCCGAAAATATCGAACCAATGTTAATATAATAAAAGCAGGTGCCGTGCTATAACTTGGCAGCAGATGAAAGTAGACTGTAATGCGCATGCGTGAATAAGGACGTCTTCACTGGACGGGTCAGTTGGGAGTTATACGTCAGTGAGTGAGCACATGTAATGTAGAGAATCTGCATCAAAGTTTGTGCGAAGCTGAAGCAGTCTAGAAACTAATCATAAAGCTTTCAAGATTTATAAAAAGAGTGCGGCAGGCATAAACGACGTAGAGCTAGCTGTAAATCTGTTGAAAGACATCGACGTCCTGTAAGACCAATAATAAATAAAACACCGGAAAATGTTGAACATCGCGTATAGGCTGCAATCAACAACGACCTTCTTCTTTAAATGCCGTGCTCTCCGAGAACATTGGCGATCAATAACATGGTTTTCACTTTATCAACTGCTGTTCTAAATAATTCCGTGGTGTTGAGTCCATACCACTGACGTAAATTTTCGAGCCACGATTGGGACTTCCTGGACCGCTTTTGCCTCCAATTTTTCCTTGAATAATGATATGAAGTAGTTTGTAATTATCATTCTGCCATGATGGCCTAGATATGTAAGCTTTATTCTTTGGATGGTATTAAGCATTTCACGTTATTTGTTTATGCGTCTTAGTATTTTCTCATTTGTGACCCTGTCCATCCATGAGATCTTCAAAATTGTGCGATAGATCCATATCTCAAAAGCTTCTAATTGTTTGCACATTACCTCGGTAAGCATCCATGCTTCAACGCCATACAAGAGGATATTGAAGACATAACATCTTAATAATAGAATATGTAAGGGAATATGGATAAGGCTCTACAGGTCAAAATCTTCTTCATCTTTTGAAAGGCTTGTCTTGATTGTTTTAGCCTACATCCAATTTCCTGTGTTAAGTCCCAATTTTGATGTTACTCTATCAACTCATCTCCCAAAAGTATATTCTTCTGTAGGTCATTATGTTGTTTACTATCGATTAGCCATTTGGTTTTTTTTAACGTTGAGTTTCAGCCCCATTTGTTTACCATGGTTTGTCACTGCTGATAAAGAGTATTTGTAGATTTTACATTCTTGTAGTTAGCAGGACAGTGTAATCAGTGTATCTCAAATTGTTTATTACAACTCCGTTGATTATGATTCCTCCTGTTCTTTCTTCGAGAGCCTCGCGAAATAATTTTTCAGGATATAAATTGAACAACAAGGGGGAGAGAACACATCCCTGTTTTACTCCTCTCAGTATGGATATGTCTTGTGACTATCTACACTAACAACTGCTGTCTGACCCCAATATAGGTTGGTTATTATACATATATCTCTGCCGTCTAGACCAATTTCCATGAGAACTTGGAGTAATTTATCGTGCTGATCGGTGTCAAATGCTTTTTCAACGATCGACGAGTGACAATCCGAGAACTATAAGATGAGTTGAGGATTCAAGAAACTAAAATGTGTGAAATGCCTCACGGTAATAATCGTTAGAACAGATACAGTTGTTAATGACTTGCTTCAGACAACTACCAATGTATCAGATTTTAAAACGGAAGAGATTCTAGACTCTCGATGAGATTCGGGCCAATAAGGCGAGGTAGTTATTCTCGATTTCCATACAGGACTTTGCAGAATGTTTTGAACACTGGAACTCATGCTGAAGTGTGTAAGATCCCAATGTTTCTAGTAGCTTATACTATTTTAACTAGTAGTGTATAGATAATTTTTTGCATTACATGCCTTGATACTTTTGGAAAAAGACCGTGCAAATACGTAGCGCAAGCTGCTCTATGTTCATAGTGGCAGGCAAATATGAAGCTTCATAAACATCCTGAATTGTTTTTTCTTAGGTCCTGAGGACATTAACGTTAACGATAATAATTGGAGGGCATCTGTGTTTATTGAATATTCTTAAATCACATATTTGAGGCTGTCCAATCGTTTCATCATCAGAAATTTTTTAACATTTGATTTATCTTCTTGAGTTACCAGAAAAATGTAACACCAACTCATGTTGTGAGAATAGTATCTTAAAGGTATATATCACATTAGAAGAGGCATCATATCTCTTTCCAGCCTTTATGGTCATGTAAGCAGGAGATTATACACAAAAGAAAAAAATTATATTTTTTAAACTCGCGTTACATACAAAATACTATTGATACATGGGAATTTTAAAAAACAAATTCTCTATATAGAATGTTTCACCCAATTTGCAGTTTAGAGTGAAGTTGTGGAATCTCTTTTGATAACGATGATGTAAAGTCTTTTTTGAAGTTGTAAAGCAATATTTAGTAAGTCTAACGCTTCTTTAAAAAAAAATAAGTTACAGCAGCATCGGGAAAAAGGTCCTCAATGTTTAGATAGATAATGGTGTGGGTTATGAGATAACCATGTAATCTCTTGTCTTTTCAACTAAATAACATTTACCATTTCTTACCTGTTTTTTTTTTAAAGTAATGATTATACTTCTTTCTACCCATGTCAAAAATAATCCATATTTTATTACATGATGACAATTACTTTTGATCGCCATTATTTCTTTTCACACACTGTTTTTGGTTATTTCTCTAAATTCTTTTTTGGGTTTTTGGAGAATTTTACGTTAAACTTCAACGGTAGCTTTTATTATTTGATAGGTTTATTGATTGCCAATCTCATTTTATGAGTCACCTAAAGATAGCAGCTTGAAGTGAATTTAGCTGTAAAATATTAAAATTGATCTGGATACATTTCTTAACTGCATTGAGGTCCTTTTGTCGATGCTCATTGGTTGCTGGAATTCCGTGAAGTTGACAAAAAAGTCATAACACTAGCTTTGTGTTTTACCGAGGTTTACACAATGAGGCAATATGACTTTTGCATTACTTTACGGAATATTAGCGATCACAAAACGTCGACGCAGTGTTAATAGTTCTTAAAGCGTTTCTCATAGATTGCAAATGTGACTTAAAAAAACTACTTTTCGTGTTGTGGCATATAATGTACTGGTATGTAGAAGTCATGTTTAGTTTTTGGGGTGTCTGCGAATATCAATGAAGGGCGTAACTTCTTATAAACCAAAAATTACTAAAGATATATATTAAGGTCTGATTTAAACTAATTTTGAATGATCATGTGCAGACATTTAAGGCTCAATAATGACAGTTTGTGGTCTTATATAACGTAGACTTATTTCGCGACTTCTGGCAACGCCAAATTTACTTCCTTCACCTTGTTGATAGTCTTTTTAATATATGCTTCTCCAATTAGTTTTTTGTCTGTGGCTAGATAGAGGAATATTACTTTTTTCACATGGCTAATAAAACATTATTTTAATGTAAAATTGAAACATGGAAAGATCATAGAGAATTTGTCAGGATTATCGTGTGTTTTGATTATGGACTACTATTGTTAGACATAAAAGTTGTAGATCGTGGTTCTTAGAACGGAATCTTCATTCTGATGGATAAGATGATAATCTGAATCTTTGATTAGGTCTTGGTCTCTTTAAGCAAAACCCTATTGGTGGTCTACTTTTCTTAGTAAGGCTTTTTGTGATTTCTTTTTCTCTATTATACCTGTTGCTGTGGTAATGGCCAATTTAACTCTTTGGGATAAGTTCAAAACCTTCACCTGCTGCAACAAGCTTTCCCAGAGTTGAAAGAAAGCTTTAACCGCACACTTATTATTTTGAGCATAGTTACAAAAGAGTTTTCGTTCTACTTATGCAACACTGTAGCAAGTACAGGACATGTCCCTATATCATTAATAAAGGGGCAAAGTTTAACGGGAATACAAGCATGTAAATTGTTCGGAATAAAATAAATTCCTGTGACTGAAATATCTAAGCGGTGTTTACATTCGTATCGCTAATTATGCCAGCATTTTACAGTTTATGCAAATAGGAATATTGTCGTATGCATTGTAATGTACTTTAATTCCTAGGAGCCGTTTCAGTTTCACATCCATGCATTTGCATAATGTATGTAAATGATAGCTGCGCTGCGATTATTAGCAGAATCTGGAAATTAGCTGAATTTATAGTCGCAATTACGTACTGCCGCTGAGGAGAATGACTATTTTATTGACTATCGTTTGATATTGGGAAAATATATTTTTTGTTTATGCTCGTTTAGCAGAGATAATTTGAATTTAAATTCTTGTATTTGTCTGTGATAAAAAGATAACCGCGGACTAATGATTAGAAGAAGAACATTTTAAAAATATGATTTTTATGACATTTGGAGGTGTGAAACAGGGAAGAAATGTGGTACTACCTTAGATGAAAAAACTCATTCCACTGCGTTAGTTGTTGAAATCTCGCTAAACTTTGTAGATATGGCGTTACTGGAGGAGAGCGCGCAAATGGGGCGTAAAAACACAAATTGAACGTTGAACCAAAAATCGGTTATTTTCTCCGAGAACGCCACCGATCTGTATAATCGCCGCATTATAAACGGCGGTGATATGGCAGGAAGAGTTCACGAGGACAATGAGATACGCACGAGAACCCAGCAATTTTCCCGGAATGAGCTGCAGATGTCAACGTACGGGTCGCGAGTGCACGCGATATGCAAACAGGATTTAATAACTGGAAGCCACGAGCGCGGCTAGCTGGACGTTTTCAAAAGCAGCCGCGAAAGGAGCGCAAGGTACGAGGGGCACCTTGAATGTCTAATGATGGCTGGCCAAGACGGTCCGTACAGACAGAGCAATGAAGCCAATAATATGACGGGGCAGGGCCTGATTAAGGTGTTTGACGCCCTAGGCTGGCAATTTTATTGTTATTTTATTTAAAAAAACATTTCTTTTCTCTGGCTTTAGAATTAGCACACTTCCGGATTGTTTTGACTTTTTCTTTATTGTAATGTCTGTTTTGTGGTTTCACATATCAATTTTGCTTTGTTTTCTAGCCTTGAATACTCATCTTCATCTCGAAGTGTTTATAAAAGTTTCTGAAGTTCTGTATAGAGTAATGACCATTGTGTCTGTACTTTCTCCTTAAAATGTTTTATTTTCTTCTTGAGACTGTAAGAATATTGTTCTAGAAACATACTATTAATGCCATTTCAAGACCCTTAACTTTTTCTAATCACATTTGCTTCATATATACGTTCTTAGTTTGATCATTATCATGGGTAATGTGTGTTAGAGCATTAAAAACCTTCTGGTAAGATTTTTGTAATTCTTGATTGGGATTAGCACGGACACTTCATTGGGTTGCCGATAAAAGTTTTAAAGATAAGGAGTTTTTTTAAGAATATTCTCTCTTTTGGTTGAAGATCTAAAAAAGTTATAGATATGTTGTTCTAAAGGAAAAAGTACTTGTTGCTCTCTGCTAGCCGACTAGTAAAAATGGGCAGAGGATTTACTTCTTTTATTCTAGCCTGAAGATCTCTGTAGTACCCAAATATTTCTTTGACATTGGGGTAGTTCTGTCTTCTACAGTTATTTAGATCAGGACCTAGAAAATCTATGGTCGATATTACAACATTCACTATCTTCTCACCTTTATAGCCATAGTTAGGGGTTAACGTCAAAATCGACCAATAGGAGTTCCTGTAGATAGCACATAGCGTACTACGAAAGATAGTTGGTCTGTGTATGACGCATCTAACATTAAGTTGACATCATGGAATAATACTTAGCATTTACAATGTCATGGACCATCTCTGCCTTAACTTGGTCTGCTAGCTGCATAATAATAAAAAATTTCCTGTAATTTTCAATTATGCTTTCACTACAATATTCTTTAGAGTGAAGTTTGATCCTCTTATTATATAATCAAATCATCTAGCAGTTTCCTTGAAATTACTACCGTAACAAAATGTAGATAACATTAATTCTTGTTTAGTTGCCTCCGGATACCAATCTGTAAACAAAGGAGACCGGTTTCAATTAAACATATTTTATATGTTTCTTAGTAATGTTATTGTATTCTTGGTCATAAAACCGAAAATTATCTGGTGCAAGAGAAAACAGAAAAATGTGGTCAATTAAATAAGGACTAAATTACAAGGGCGGCCGAATCTCTCCGTTTTATTAGCCGCAAAATCCGATAGCATTTTCGAAGAGCCCCCATTACTGACCATAAATGCGGCCTAATTGCGGCCAGCTATCGTCTCGTCAACGCAAGCTGGGACGCGGCCCGCTCCAGGTAAATAATGAGACACCAGAACGACCCGGAGGAGAAGGCAGTTACTGCCGCGAAATTATAGGGGAGGCGCTCGCCGCTCGGCGAGGGCTTTGTCTTGTCGTGGAGCAGAATAATCGCAGACGAGCCGCTGCTAGAGCCGCTCTATGGTCGCAATTGCTGCCTTCCTTTGTTGGACCTGGGAGGATGCCATAATTTCGAAGCGGGTTGTTATTTTGGTATTATAGGTCGCCGTAGATTTTGCCCCAAGGGGCGAAAATAGCCCTTTGCGGGTAGAAATTGATGTGGAATTATGGAATGCAATTGGGTTGATAAGTGCACTAAAAGTAGGTACCGATCAAGAATTTTTATTACAAACACAGATGATATAGAAACATGATATGTGACATTTCTCGTAGTAAGATGCAAACATTGAAAATGGTTAAATGTTTCTGAAGTGTGAGCTGAATTTTGGAAATATGTATGGGACGATGGAAAGAGATGCGAATGTTAATCCACATCGTATAGTTCTCAATCTCCTGTCATCGTTACTTCAAAAATATTAGTGACAAGAAAAGCATAAAACGGTAGTTTCCAACATATAAAAGGTGGCTTTTCTCATAGCGATTTTTATTTTTATGACTGGAGTTTTCCTAGTCCGAGGTAAAAAGCGCACTTGTACTAAAATTAAACTTTTTGAAGCTACCATTGATAACTTGGAAGACTTGAATGTAGGTTAATGACATAATATACATAAGGAATGGTGTCTTAAGTTAGGTCGTGTTAATCTTTTAAACACTGTTTTGTAAGCACCAGGAAATATATAAAATAACAAAAAACCGTCGGTGGGGAAGGGAAATCGATAGTCGATAGATTATGTATTAATATAAAAGGACAACATGAAAGAGTCAATAGATGTAAGGTAAAGAGGGGGTTTAAATTAGGTTAAATCACTACCTAGTAGAAGCCGCATTTAGAACAAAAAAGAAAGATAAGAACAATATTCAAACAACGGTAATGAAACTTCAAGGAATTACAGACTAGAAACGATATAGTTAGAAAACAGTATAGAGAAAAGACAAAAGATAAATTCTCAAAGATTGACTGCAATAATTGAAAGGAGATGGGAAATATTTAAGGCAATACTAACCTAAATTAAAAAAAAACATATATGTGGCACAAATACAAGTAAGAGAAAGAAAAACGCACAACATGGTTAATGTAAAGAAAACACTTTGGAACTACTACCTACTGAGAGGAATGAAGAAATTGTACTTGAGTTTAAAAAGAGCATGAGTACAATTCGGCTATGAATTGGAGAATTTATAAGTATGTGCCTTTGCCGATTACGTTCTATATATATATACACTTAAAAACTGAAACAAAGTCTCGACTCACTATAATTTACAAATTAATGCAGAAAACCCCGAAGTTGCAGTAATAGCAAATAAGGGATTAAAACTTAATATAAAAATTGGTAATGAATACCTAGAACAAGTAAATAACTCACAAATCTGGGTACTCTCGAAACACTTGACCACGAATTAGATGATAGAATAGGAACTGTACATATGGTCTTCCAAGTTCTTCTTAGACAAAAGGAAGTAACGAAGTAATGAAGCTGCAGGTGTACAAAATGGTCTCCCAACATTGTTGTATGGATGAGAAACATGGGTCTTGACGAAAAGTTAAAATGTTCAGGACATATAGTCAGAATGAACAGTACCAGATAAGTCAAAAAGTGTAGGGTAGAAACAGAGTGGAAAGACCTAGAAGTACTTGCAATGATAGTGTATAGGAAATATTGAAGGAAAGGGGGATAACGAACAGATTTAGTACCCAATGCAGTAATAAGGTGAGCAAACCATCTTCGATATCTATGGGTATGGGAAGACCGGATTATGTATGTATCTTCTGAACAAAAATGGATCCCAATAATTTAATGGGAAGATGATCTAAAAGAGAAATCATAAAATAATAGTGAAAATCTTCGAAATTTTGAGTTTACTTTTTCTCTCTTTAAGGCTTATAACGACGAACCATAACGTATCTTATATTTGATAAAAGAATTGGAAAAATAAAATAGTAAGCGAATGCAGCAATGTTAATAAATTGTTGTAGCAAAGATAGTCTAATATTTTTTAGAAAAAGATTAATTTATATATTGAATGAAAAATACTTGCCTAAATGCACTGGTAATTTTAAATTTTGGGTTGATTTCACTTGTTATGTTATAATATCATTTATAACAGGAGTTCACAGAGTTCTTGGGACATTTTAAGTGATCTGTCTTCGAAGGAGAGAATATTACTATTATTCTTCCTAACTTTTAACTAAACCATAAGAAATATTCATTGATTAATTGGATTTCTTTTTAATTATTATATTTACGTTATACATTCTTCACTATTCCGAGAAGGGGACTGTGACACTGGTCCGCTGAATGAAAAAATAAAAGATGCGTGATTTGTAATGTTTTAATTTATTCATTGCGAAAAGATTAGAATGGATTGAAACTTTCTAGGCTTTTTAATGTTTGTTGGTCTCTCTCAATGTTTTATATAATGTGAAACTGTATAATGAAGTATATAAGGGAATCCACGTTCAGACTGCAAGGGAAATGAATAAAACACTATTCTTGGGACCCAAACAGTTTTTTAGTTTTTTTATTTCGTTCTTTTATCTTTTTTTGTTTTTTCATTTTTGTCTTGGTCTTCGAATTTTCTTTTTTGTATTATTTTCTTGGGGAAACTCCTGCTATGTTTTATTGGCAAATGTAGTATTCAGGAAGTTGGTCCCACGATTCTAGCATTCCCTCTATTTCACCTCTAACCTCTACAGTTTAAACTCGTATAATTGTAAAATAGAATTGTCTAAGGCCCTATTCTTCGATGGTTGCAACCAATTTAGCGGGCACTTGAGGAACGAGCCTCAAATTTTATGAAAAATCCCAGGCGTCATGCAGTATTTTAGCCTGACTTTATTACACGTTACATTAAATTCCCTCGCTTGGCGCAAGTTCAAAGCGCCACGGAAATTCCTCATTTTTACTGCAGCTTTGCATCCCATTAGAGCGACGAATTCGCATGGGCGGGCGTTCTGTGACCGCGGATTATTTTCCTCATTCGCGCGCTTTACTGCCTTAATGGCACCGTAAAAGCGCGGCGAGAATTCCAGCTTCTAACAGCTTCTGCGACATACGGGGGACTTCAAACATGACGCTAATCTGCGGACGGTACATTACATTGGATTGTCGTTTTGTATTTTTTAGATTTTTCTAGGGTTTTCGTTTGCAATGACATTCTATCGCTGTAATTATTTGCCCGTTGGTCATGACTTAGAGTGTCTGCTTGTAATGCAATAACATATTTGAGGTTTGGAAGCCTGCCAAAAACTACAACTTGGGGTAAATTTTAATAGACGTTTTCAAATACATATAAGGAAAATTAAATTTATTTACATGAGCTGTGACCTAAACCTGCCGCAGGCCAATACAGATTTCTTCTTCTCCATGTCTCATTACCTCCATGATGGAGGTCCTTGGTGTTATGATGTCTCTCATTGATCTTCACTTTGACCACGCCCCACACATAGTAGTCAAGGGGATTCCACCAAGGTGATCACAAGTCACTTTGCCTTATGGGCTGGAGCGGAGTCTTGTTGGAACACGTACTTCTGCCCAGTGACCATCTCCTCTATCCAGGGCTTGACAGTTATTCCCAGCATGTTGATGTAGCTGTCGGCGGTCACCTTCCTCAAAGGAGTAGACCGTCATGATATCTCCTTCGCTGCTCACAATTCCCTGTACGACAAAGGAAGGAAACTTTGTATGCATGATGGTAGGCGCTTCAGATCTTGGCAGATCCAACGGTCGGCGATTCACTTTCCTCTCCGAAAAGAATCTCATAAAGCCAGAGCTGTCGTGGTTGATGTCATTCAGCAGTGCTTAACCCTTTAACTTCCTATCCATCTTATTTTCCTCAGTCAACAGTTGGCGGTTCCTCAAAAATAAAGACTGGTACTGCAGATTCTGGTGCACTGCTAGAGTGACCGTCGACCTTGCCACGCCCATTTTTTTTGCCAGGTCGGTTATGCTCCGCCTAGTATCCTGATCGATATTCTCTAACCAATTCACGGATGAATAAGAGTTGCTTTGTCGGTAATTACCTCCTCATAGTGGTCAGATTCTTGGATATTCTTGACTCATTTTGTGAGTTGTTGATTATGTAAAACTAACTTGTTGTGTAATAGGGGATTGCGCATGCGCATAAGAAGGCCTTGCGGCTTTCCCCTCCAGTACAACCTAAAAAAATTCCGGATTTACCTCGACGACTCTGTATATGAGCAAAATTTTATTTTAGCTTGCGTTTGTATTTATTTCTCGGGACTATGAAGCGGGCGATGCAAATTGCGGACGCACCATTCGACAGGAACGTGAACGTCTCCGGTACCGCTTTTCCGCCGTCGTTTCGAATTTGTATGGGCGATTATAATTAAGCCGTAAATATGTATTGCATGTTTATTTATATCTCCGCCACCTTCGCCAGCACGTCGCCCATATGCAAAGCAGGCAGTGCGCGCCGCCGCCCATAAATAGAGGTACTTTGTATTTTATTTTCGTGCCTGTGGATGCGTCGCATTTCACTCGTGTATGATTGCACGATCGACCGATCGAGCATATAAATCAGCCGATCTAAGGGCGTCTTTGTTGCAGAGTACGTGCGCTGCTATTGCAACCTCCCGGCGTGCGTGGCCACGGGCTACATGTGCAAGTCCAGCGGGGGCGGCTGCTTTTCGGACCTCCTCGACCAGGCCAGCCAGCCGGCCCCCAGCGACGTGTACCGGGGCATCCACGGCTGCATGGAGCTGCTCACTGACAGGTAACGTTCCCTGGGTTTTATGCGGACATCTTCGGCCGGTGGCGATAAAGCGCAACCGGGAGTTTAATGGCGCTGCGGCCCCGCTAATGGCCCTCGTCTCTGTTTTGCCTTCTCTGCATGCCATTTGGCGTTGCTGTGCAGGGGCACGTTTTATCGTTTTGCAACGGCTGTATGTTACTGTCCGTAATGAATAATAAAACCAGCGCAGCGACTCCATAAACGAGGCGATTTAGAGCCTTGCAGCACTGAAAGGGATAGTGATGTAGGATGTGGTACTCGTTTATTATTGCATTAAGCGAAGTGTACGTTTATTTGCCAGGACATTAGTAACCTGGTGTTCTTGACTAAGTAATTTGCTTCTATTATTTATGCCCCAACGCTAACCATTAATTTGTTCCTTAAAAATACAGTTAATTTATGTTCTTCCTAACTTAAACTGTCATTCTCGTAAACTTTAACTGAGAAAGGATTCTGTTTTTGCCATCTTTTCTGAGTATGCTACTTTCATATATTTCAGTTTCGATTTTATTGTTTTCTTAATGTCATTCTTCTATGTTATCTATTCATCTCAATCATCTTCATTTAAATAATTTATCTTTTCACTTTGGAAATATCTGAAGTGGTTTGTAAAAATAAAATCAGTATTGGGCACCCTTCTGTAGTTTAATTAAATGACGATACCCGAAGGAGATGTTAAAGTTCCCCCATATCATCATATAGTACTGGTGTAGGTTATATCTTTACCGTACTTTCTCCCTTTACTTCATTCTATGATGATATTTGCCCAATTAGATGGGAATATAAAATGTGTCCATGCACTCGTTACAACTTTTGTTGGACTGCATGAAATTTGAGCATCCAGGAATGTAACCAACATGGCCAGGTTACAAAGTTCAATAATCGTTTTTTGTCTTTTAGTGCTCAGATCGTTGTGTTTTTCTTGAGATATCCTCACAGGAGTAAATTCGAAGCTTTCAAATCAGGACATCAAATCTTAATTTCTGTGTCTGGTATCATCTTACAGAGTCTAATCATTAACATCGGTTTATATACAACATTTGTGTTTGAAGAAATGTGGTCCAACATTTTTTCTACACGAAGCTGTCAGTTCTTTATTATAAAAAAGAGCTTTTGGTAGATTTTCTGTACTTCATTAGCATACATTTTGTTTATCTACTAACCTGCTTACGTAAGCCTAATTTCTTTCTAAAATATGGTATAGTTGAAGTTTTGCATAAGCTGATCTAACGACCTTTTCCAAGGTGTATTGTGGCAATTGTTCTTTTTTTACTCCAACTGAAAGGACCTCTTCTATCATAATCCATTATTGGAGTTTTTTAAAATTTGATCATCACTTTTCTAATAGTAGCAATAGAATTTATGTTAAAAATGATCCTAAATCAATTTTGAGTGGATGTTATATTTCTTCCGAGTAAATAGTGACGAGGTACAAATTTTAAATCTCCCTAATTTGTAGCTTGGTTCAAAGAATTATACAAATTAAATCATTAAAAAATATATACAATGCCTTCTGTTTCTTCTTAAATTAATCTTGACATCATTAACTTTGTAGACCTACAAATTTTGTTTTCTCTTATTCTTTAGCTTGAATATTTAATTTTTTGTATGAATTCACAAACTTATCTGTTACGTTTAACTAGCATTAGAAAAAACAGTCAGTTCAAAATATAGCACAAAGTTTTTGATTTGAATTTCCATCGCAACAGAAGAATTTTTTAAATTTTGGGATTTTAGCGTTTTGTAGATTATTTGCAGTTAATTTTCACATTTCAGAAGTGGTCGATTAACTGAAGTACAACACCTTCGTGTGCAAATCATATAGATCAGTATACAAGGGGAAGAGTGAGAGTCGAAATAGATTTGACCATTTACATTCTCCGTTTCTAAAAATGGCGATTTTTCTCCACTTGAACTGTGTTGTTCACATGAGTGGAAAAGGGTTACTATGTCTGGAGGAGATTCAGAAGTATTCGAAAAAATATTTAATGTTCCGTAGAGTACGTAATAACGCTTTTATTTCCTCTGCTTTTGTTTTGACATTAGGAGAAACGTATTAAGAGAAATTCTAAGAAAAATTTTATAGGTATTTATTGATTAAATTAGGATAGCATGAAAAATGTCTTGCTAAACATCAGTCTCTAGAAATAATTCAAATCTTGAAGGGTCTATAAAATTTCATCGATAGGCTTTACCTCTGCAACGGCATAAATATCTAGTTATTTTTATCTTAAACCAAGAAAGTTAAACAATAAAGAACCTGAAGTTGCGTACTTAAATACTTTAATACTACTTTTGAACTCTCATTACTTAGGAGCATACTTTCATCAGCATGGTACATCAACATAATTGCAAAAATATAAATAGCGGTGGTTTCTGTAACATGAAGGGAATTTTACTTCATTGGATGATAACAGGGCCTATGCGAATTTACATTTACCCAACCTGATAGTAGGTCTTATTTATGTTATTATTTCCTTATACCGGTGGTACGCAAATATTGTTTGCATTAGCAAATTTTTAACAAATATTATTTGAAGCAATTGGAGTAGATTCATACTTCTTTATTTTTATTTTTTATATGTATAAAGAAGGCGAAATGAGATGTTTTCTTTTATTGATCTTTTACCTTACTGATTTTAATAAAATTACGAATTCTGATTACCGTTACAAATTTAAAGTTTTGAAAGTCATGTACAGTAGCCTTTCGAATTAACTGAATAGCAGCGGACATTCTTATCACAAAACGAACCTTTGTACATAACACAAAGTGTGAAGTGTGAACCAGTTTATACCTGATGTTGAGCAATTAATCTATTAAACCTTTTGTAACACAACTTTCGACCTAAATTAGAGGGAAGGCACTTAGTTTAAGTAAGTAATGCAAATGAATGGTTAGTTTGACATTTAACATAAGTGGTTTGATAAGTAACTTGATTTATATACTTGTAGAAGTCAACAGAAATAGCTGTATGTGTGTCGTAAAGTTTCCTTATAGATAAATTCTCTACGGTTGTAAATTATTCTGACAGCAATTTGTTATTTTTCGAGTATAGTGGGAAATAGATAAAATTGTAATTTGTAGCGTGATACAATTTTTTTAAGGGAAAAGAGCGGAAAATTAAAAAAATTAGTTTAGATTGAGTGACCATGTTTTAAGTGCCGTAGAAGAATAATTGAAGACACCCTACATTCTGGTGGCCTGAAAACAGTTATTACGTCAAAACTCAGCGGTAAAATCCATGATATGGTTTCGGTAGTAAGACGAGTGAAAGCTCGAGCCAGCAGAAGGTACATCCATCTCTTAGTGGCTTCATTTAATTCGGCATAATTAATCACATAAAAAAGAAATTATGCAGGATGGTTGCCAATTTTTTTTGTCATTCCAGAGCAAAAACGAACTGTTATGCGGCTACCAAACGACTCTTTGCCATTTTTATGGCGTTTTTTGACAATGATGAACCGGTTCTGAAAAAAGCGTAAAGCATACCATCCGTTGGTAAGCCGACTGCTTCAGTTTTATGGAACATGAAAGGCATTTTCGTAATTGACTACCTTGAGAATGGAAAACTGCGCGTCACTTATAAACAAACTGAAGGCAGCGATTTCGGAAAAACGTTCTGGAGTGTTTAAAAAAGTTTGTCTCGCTGTAATAACGTATTTAACCTGCGCCACTTACCAAAAATGGATCGAATCTAGTTGATCTGACTCCCTTAAATTATCGCCTGCTTCCAAAATTCAAAACTTTTTCATCTAGATGAATATTAAGGTCAAACGAAGAGCTAACATAGAGCTTAAGCTTAACCTTGAAAAAACCCGCTTCCAGAAATGAATTATGGACCTGACGAAATATCGGGACAAATGCATTAATATTTCAGCAACTTATTTATCAAATCTTCATTGTATGATATGAAAGAATATTATGAATTAATTTTTATTCAACTTGTTAGAGTTTGGCTGTTACCAAAGGAACTCAAATCTATGGAATTGATTTTGAAAATTCTTCGGGATTGTAAAGTTTGTTAAAAAAATTTCTTGCTCCTTTTCCTTTGAAGATTAATCGACTTTTCAGATTTACAAAATATTGTGCCAAGTATATTCGGCGTCATATATAAGTATGTAACTATGTAGAAAAGAAGAAATGCATAAGAATCAGATAAGGATTATTTTATTATTCAACAAATGTACAGGTAACAATTTTTTATTTGAAAAATGTAATCTTAATACAATCATTTAAGTTTTTGGCAATTACTTTAAACTAATTGTGAAATATAATTAATACCTCTCAAACACCTTCCGGTTTTTGGATCTACAAAGTCGAATTGCTTCTAATCTTTGTTTTATGATACTTCCTGATGTTTCTGGCTAGAACACCTTAATTTTTTTGACTGTATTTCCAGCTCTTGAATTGTTGAGGTTTGCTTACGTAAACTCTTTTCTTAGTTAACTCCAAAGGAAAAGTCAGGAGAACACAATGGCTAGTTGATTTCAGTGGTTCTAACGCTTTAATTTTTTCGACGATTATTTTTCAGTTCTTGTATTGTTTGAGGTATACTTAGGTAAATCATTTTCTTCGATTAATCTCAAAGGAAAAAAGTTTGGTACCATCACATTAGCAGAACATGATGGTCGGTTAAATTCTATTCTATCCGATGTTAATTATTCAAGCAGGAAGCTCTGCTGTTGTTCTTGCAGTGTGAGTAGTTATCCCATCCTACTCAAACGAAGAAAATTTCCAGTAATTCCTCGAAACCTCTTTCATGTTATCCTCCATTCATCATTTTCTAATTCATTCTAAGGTAATTACGCACCGGAATGTGTATTTAAGGATATTGGTGTACAACTGTTGGATTTTTAGAACCCTCAATTCTGCAGTTTTGTCTATCAATGAAACAATTTAGATAAAAATGTGCTTCTTCTCAATTTTTGTAAACGGATGGTAACAACTAGCTATTTGTTAAAGTTTTCAATGCACAAACTGTATTTTATACGGGAAGAGATGTAATTACTTCAAAAGGTGTTATAATGATCTATAGGAAACTCCCAACTGCCTATAATTGATTACAAATTCAATAGTTGCAGATGGTTATTGAGAACGAGGCAAGTGAGACACTTTGAATGATTGATCCAACTTCTAACTTTCTGTAGCGAAATTGAATAATTGTTCTCAACATAAAATTGCCTTTATAAAGGTCTATATTGTGCAATGTCTATCGTTGAATACTTTTTAGATTTCTGAATAGTATATTGGTTTTTATAATTATGTAAGACAAATCAGACGATCAAATGTCCTTTAGTTTTCAAATAGTTGGTACACTCTATACAAATACAAAATGGCAAATGGGAAAGCGCCATATATTAATATACTGTTACCTTTTGGGGAGAAAATTATTAAAGAAATATTTTTATCATATTTTTGTATTTCTAATACTTCCTCATTGCTGCTTTACTTGGTTAGCTAAAATAATTAAAGAAACATGTCCAGGAAGTTATGATAGTGGGTTTGCTAAGCACGACGTTTATGCAGTACAACTTTTTAGCTGTTCTACCTGTTTTCTTTATTTTTACCGCACGGCATCAGGAAGACTTCATAGTTAGCAGGCCCGCTATACGTATAATCAACGCCAACTGCAATTAGCTGTCGGTTACTCCACAACTAGCGCTCGCTGCAGCACATAACTAGCGGATTTATAATTAATTTTATGGGATCGGCATCGGCCCTAGACTTTTCCGTAAGCGTGTACAATTAATGCTTTAGCGCTAACGATTTATTAGTGCTTCGAGCTTGGATTTAGACACTTCAGATGCCCATGCCCGCACTAAAATGCTTGTAGTCAGGGATAATTAGCGTTCGTAAAGTGAATCATTCCGACGGATGCGATAATGCAGCTTGTGTTAATTAGCGCAGCCTTATTGACGATTGATTTGTGCGGCTCTTCTATTTTCAGTTGCGGTGTAGGAAGGCGACTGTTTGTTGTACTCACTGCTGACATTGCAGCTGCACAATTCTTATTTTCTTTTCGTGCAATTAAAACCTGCGCTCTTCAATGGCGTTTTTATCCCTCTGGGACTCTTGAAGTTGGCGCGGGACCAACTCGAGCATTTTCCACCAGTCAATCAACCGTGTTGTTGACTCGGACGCGTTGTTCCCTGGCACCCACATCAAAGTAACATTGTTGCACGGCGACAATGCTTTTCGGGTCAGTACACATTTCCAGATTATTTTCGAGCTAGGTAACGGCCCGCAACCGCGAAATAAAACTTTCTGTTTACAGAACTGTTTTTGGCGGGATCGCAATTTAATTCTTTTTGTTTAAAAGGGCATACCTTATCTTTAATTGTTACGTTTCCCAAATTAAGATCGTTAAGTTCTGTAGTGTAATCGACAGTTTTTTCTTTTTGAACAAGTTAACTTCAAATTTCAACCTCCCATGTTCTAATTTTTAAGTGTTAACAATATTAAACTCTCCTTATTAATAAGAACTTGTTGATCATTCTTTAGGAAATGGTTGAACTGTTCGTACTTGGTGGGCACAATTAAATCACAAAACAATGTAAATATCCCAAAACTGTCTAGGGGAACTTGGAAGACTTGAGTAGTTTTGGACCGGTCGCTAGACTACGAAACCAAGAGTTGCGGGTTCGAATCCTGCTATCGCCAATTCGATCGCTGGTATTTTTACGGTCCAGCTCGACTGAGGCTGCAATAAATGAGTACCTGGAGGGGTCAAACTCTGGGGTAATAATAGGCGGTCGGTACGTAGCGCTAGCCACGTTACTACCCTGTGTACCGTAGGCTCTAGATTGTAGCAGACCTATCTTGTTACGATCCCAAAGGGCTTTCGATGTCTATTATATACAACAAAGTTACTGTGATTTTTTTTAAATTCTAGAAGAACTCACATGGGTGTTTTCCAAATTCATAAGTTTGATACAACTACCAATAGTATCCAACTGTAAAATCGACCACATATCTAATCATTCTATGCATTTTCGCCATCTTTCAGGAAGCTGCCGAATTCCACTTCAACAAAACGAGTTTGGTTTCGAGTTGATAAATTCAGTTAGATTCTACTTTAACAGAAATGAAGCGACTATCAGGCAGGGGCGAACTCTGGCAAATACACCGAGTCTGATAAAAATTTTCGCTTTAGATCGGTGTTAGCATTATCGTCTACTCTTGTAGGAGGAATCCAACGGCCCCTCCTTAGGATTCTTCTCAGCTTAGTAGACCCTTAGAAATGACTTGATGTATTGCCTTAAGTTTCTGACTGTGCGACAGTCTTTCTCTTCCAAAAGTTGTTCCACTTCTTAGTACTGTAAGTACTGTAAGTAATTCTCCCTTAGAGCCACACAAATAAGTTCTTGGTTTTCACCAGCACTTTTGGCTTGTCGTACGATATTGGCTTAATCACTGAATTTTAGGTTTTGTTGATGAAACAGGTACCTCATGACACACGCGATATATGAAATTGCGCAGCTTACTATCGTTGATCAAAGTTAGAGATCTAAAACTTGTTTAATGCTGTCTAAAATCCACACCGAATTCAAATATTTTATACATGTTCTTCTATAATCAGTTACTTCATAAAAATTAAGTAGCATCTCAAATTATGATTTAATAAAACTCTTAAGTTTATCCATAACACAAATTTGTTTTATAGTCTTTTATAATCTATTAGGGATTTAAATTTAAATTAAAAAAAATGTTTTTGTATTATTTTTGAAGGTATGCTTATTCAAAATGGTCAAAAACTGACAGATACGTCTGTAACAGAAAAGTGGAGTTCGGATGGACTCTTCCATATTAAATAGTGTCGCAATATGAGCACCGGTTTTAAATTGCTCTATTTTCATATCGTTTAATTGGCGGTGGTAGAACGGTAACATTCATCATCTGCCTTTGCTGCGATTAGCCGTCATGGAACGCTATATGCAAAAGCAGCGTTTTATAATTGCAGAAACTCATCACAATTTGCAAACTTAATGGAATATTCAATTCAATATTCAAATATTCAAAATAAAGTAGAACAAATACGTGTATAGTTCGAAGAGTGATCACTAATTTCAAAGATGCAGTAAATCGTTCGTACATTATTGTACCGGCCATTCCTTTGAATGGATTGTGACCAAGAAACCAAGAACGTCACAAAATTGATGCTCCAAAAGTGTAATGAATTCTTACTAATGATATGCATATGCGAGTTTACGAGACTCAATAACACAAGCACTCGAACTAAGAGACCGAGTATTCGTTGATTGGGTTTTAGGAAACTAAATAGACAAAGATCATTTTTCGAAGATAAGCGAATAAAAAATTCGAACAGTGATCAGGTAATTCGTAAGAAGGAATTACATATCCAAGAATCACTGTTGATGTACCGTATTTTTTTGAAAACGACGCTAAAAATATAGTTAAAGGGAATGGCGTACATTATCGCAAGATGACAATACAGTTTTGTATGGTATAGATTTGATAGACTAGCAAGTTGGTGCAACATGTCATAATGAGGGAAAACAACTAAACTGTTGTGAGAAGAAGGGTCGTTCAGTCTGATACGGCATTGTTTGTGAATGCTTGTGTATACCAAAAAACGGTAAATAATTTTTGAACATTTGACCTGTTGTTGGCAATACTAAGCATTATAGGAAAATGTCAGTGCTATTTAAGAGTAATATTCAAGGAGAATAAGTTCCTTATAATATTTTTTTAAAATTGGATCTTGTATATTAATTCCGAATGTAACAAATCAACAGATCTGAAGGGGCTGTAGAGAAACTACATTTTTTATTTGGAATGTTTGGATATAGCAATGCTTATTTGTTAACTTGCTTATTAAAAAAATAAATGAAAAATTTGCCCTATGTGGATATACCAGGTGTGACAGAAAAGCAATGAGACTGATTTTTTATTTACCAAAGTTTTTATTTTTTTCAAACATCAATGTTATTCCCTTCAAAGTAGTTCCCTTGGGCAGCTACACACCGATCGAGACGTTGTTCCCACTGTTGGTAGCAGCGCTGGAAGTCTTCAACATGTCCGTTACACTCTTTTGGATGTTTGCTAAAGTCCCAAAATGACGTCCTTTGAGGACATTTTTCAGTTTAAGAAAAAGGAAAAAGTCACAGGGACTGAGGTCAGGTGACCACAGGAATGCCTTTTGAGGTCCCTTTCGCTTGTGCAAATGTTCAGTCAAATTTGATGGACTGTTCAAATTTAATTGTTCACTCAACATTCTTAATGTTAAACGACGGTCTGATATCACAAGAGTGTTCACACGTTCGATGTTTTTGTCGGTTTCGAAGTTAAAGGCCTCCCTGAAATTCTGCTGTTCCATTTTGCGTGACGCACAACCAACATACAACTTCACTAATAGCAGTCACAAAAATCACGTAGTTAACGGAACGAGTTGAAACTCGCACTGAGCTATGGGAGGGTATTTATACACGTGCTCTATCAAGGACAACAGCGTAGCGTTGCCAGATCGCTTTCAGTGCTGCCAGTCTCATTAATTTTCTGCCACACGTCGTATGTTCTGGGCAAAATCTAATTTCACAATGTGTATGTATGCGGAGAAACTGTAAAATAAAGAAAATCTTATATTGATGTTAAGATTGGAAAAGTTTGAACTATTGAGAACTACAAAAGTGGGTTCAGAAAATTAAGGTATAGGTTTAAATAGAATCTTGCATCATATAACTCACTAACAATAGTAGAAACAACAATAACAATGAAGAAGTGACCATAAAGATGAGAAAGACCGTTTTGGTGTTGCTCATAATTTTGAAATGACACTCAGTATTCGTATCCGTACTTCAAGATGTTTTTACATCAAAAAATTATAAAACCCATACATCCTCTTTAACGCATCGCATATCCAGCAGCAAGGGAGTTCCTCATTTAGTCAGTCATTCACTTTACCATACCAATAAGGTAGAGCCCCATCTTGTTGGAATATTAAGTTATTGGAATTCTCTTTCAGTTACCCGTCAGTCATCACTGAAGAAAAATGGTTCGTACATTTTTATTTTGGAGACCGTACAACGGACATTATGTTTTGGCGAATTGCTTTCATGTTCCACAACGGTATAAAGATGCTCCATATCCGAAGATTGTGAGTGTTTACTTTTCAAATCACATAAAATGTCTTCTTGTCTCTGGACACTAGACGGTTAGCAAATTCGTTCTTCTTCATCATATGAAGATTTAAAACGAAATTTATAAGTTCACTTTTTGAATTTGGACGTGTTCCCTTTCTTTTCATGTATCATTTAAGGTTATATTTGTAACGTTTTGTGAAATATCGGAACCAAAAACCAATTTAATGTAATTAATGAAAATCTAAAGTATAGAAACATTGGAGAGGATATCTACGAAGCAATTCATAAAATGTAATTAGAAAAATACAAAAGTTAAAGGTTTAGCCAAATTATTTCTATGTAATGTAACTGATCTCGGAATTTGCACCATAGCTTTTTGGTTTTATTTTGCGATATTTTTAGTACTCGATAGTCATAAAATCAATAAAAAGTATAATTGCGCATTACAAGTTATAACATCTTTTTTGTTTGAGGCCTAGTTCTTTACGTTTCTTTCACACGTGGCTTCTCCAAGTTGGTTTTTAATCTAGATGCATTTCTAGGTATTATACTTCCTTGACTTAAGTCAATGGTGCTTTCGAAAAGACGGGGGAAAGATTTTCTTACATTTGGTAAACGTTATATTGGTAGATTTAGCTTCGTTGATCTTAGCCTTTCAATTTCTGGCTCATTTTTTGACTTCATATAGATTTAGTTGTAGGAGTGTGGGTACTACTGTTGGGTCTTGGTGTTTTACTAGCGCAACCTTGTCATCGACAAAGATATGTAAGTAATAATAATAAGTAATGGAGTGTATATTTATGGAAAAATAGGGTGCAAATAATAGATACAATCTTGGACCCAATATGCTCCCTTGTGGGACTCCAGACTTGATTAGAAATGGTTTTAATGTTTTTTGGTTACATTTTACTTGGAAATATCTTTCTTCTATAAGTGATTTAAGAATAGTAAAGTAACCATATGGTACTGATGTCTTGAGTTTGCACAAGAAACTTTTTAGCCATACTTTGCCGGTGGTTTGGATGTCATCTTGAAATGTTGTTGAGCGGTACTGTTTATTTTCGAAAGTTTTATTGATGCCATCAACTATCCTGTGCACCTGTTAGATCGTGGAATACCTTTATGACAAACCTGATATGACTTCCAAAATTAAAATCCCATACGCATCACTCTAAACGGTGTCGCATAAATACCTTAAACATCCAAATTTCCTTGGAAGATGTCTAATCATTTAAAGCGAATACTGAGATCCACAGAGCTTCAAAAATATTTTTTATTTAACCAAAACTTGGGCCTATTCTAACCATACACTGGGGTTTCTTAACCAGCGATAGTTCGCTCCGTCCTTCCCCCTTTGTCTCTTTTGGCGGGCACAGGTGCGGCGGAACCTGTCGGAACTGGGACGCGATTTGTAGATACGCGATTTCATAAATTGAAATTGCGCAACGGAATGCTGTTGCGAAAAGTGTAGCTGAAAGGTAAACGAAGCTAGAACCGTTGTTTTCGAGCGCACCAATGCGGCTAACGAGCGCGCATTATTTATGGCGGCGCTTTTAATTTACCGCCTTCGTTTCGGAACAGGTTCCCGCGTAGCCGAGGCTCGCGCACATTTTCCGGACTAATTAAATGCTGCGGGCAGGTTGCGTTGCGCTATTTCTGCAGCGGCGTAATGCCCTTTGAGCTGGTGGCGGCGAGCCCCGGGATAATGAGGCGCGCCGTCGCGCGAAGCCGCTTGCGTAATGCCGGGTTCGACAGTTGATTTTCGGAATGTCCTAATTAACTTTTTTGGCGTTTTATGATTTGGGGAATTTATGTTGGGTTTAATCTTTTTTGCACTGCCTAGATGCCACATCATTAAATTTTTTCAGGTTTTGCTCTTAATTATCTTGGCTACTTTTTATTTTCCCAAATTTCAATATTGAAAACACTGAAACTAAATGCTACAATCTTCAAACAATTGATTATTCCACTTAAAAAATGAAATTTCTACATTAGATCTTTAAAAATAAGAGTTTTTGCATTTTTCTGAGAAAATGTCATTTTTAAAAACAAAATTAAAAAGCTGTTTTCCGCACAGAAAGCACTCCCAATAAACAGATAATCAAACAGCTGCAACCACACTCTTATCTTATTACGTCACTAGGAAAAATCAAATTATAAGTTTAAATTCAATAAATAATGCTAATTTTCTATGCCAATTTATTTAATTACTTCAATTATTTCCAGAAACGTTTATTTTTGTAGAATAGTTTATTGCAACTTAATTAGTCTAGTTCTTTTATGATTGATTTCTGTCAACAGGTTTTTTTATAGGCAGTTTTAATATTTTTTGCTAGGCTTATCTACATTTAAGTGACTTAAACACGTTTACAAGAAAAACTGAAACTTTTTTTGTTCTTTTGTTGTCTATTTTTCTTTGTCATCTTAAAGCCAGGGTGGGAATGTTTTTTCTACGATTTTCCACAACTAATGGGTGGTTGTTTTTCTAATAAAAATTACTCTGATATTCTTGGATGGATTGAGGTACCTTCAAGGTCTCAAGATTTTAATCTATTTTTGTTGATTTCCTAATATTTGGGCGATTCTGGAGCTTCGTCTTTTTTTAATTTATATTTTATCCTAGTCTGCTGTATAATATGCAATAATACACGGTACGATTGATATGAATATTAATATGGTTAAATCTTATCTAGTGATAAGCTCCTAACAGTTGTTTATATTATAACGTTTCTGCTCTTTACAGTAGTGAATAAGACTTAAATTTACTTATTTATTTTACTTACAGGTAACACACAATAGATAACGTAAAATTACACATTATATCGATTCGCTTCAATTTGCTATCGCCGCTTCGAAATAGCATTACCGTCCCGCTGCGCGATATTTACGTCGATTTTGGATCTGCCAATAGGGTCGTGAAACACCTGGAGGCGCCGGACTGGAACCTTCTGGAAGGCTCGCCTTCTTCGAATCTGCATACGTGATTCCTGGAAGACATTATGTCGGCTACGGAAAACGATATTTCTACGAGGGGCGTCAGAAATCCGTTACAATATATAATGTTCTTTTCTAGACTTTTTTTGACAAAATAACAAAGATTTTACTTTTAGACTAAACTAAAAACTACTACAATTTACGCTAATTGCATTAGATAGTGTTTGTCAACATCTAACTGGTAGGTTTAGAGGATCACACCTCTTCAATCTTTTTATGAGACACATAAGTAGGTCTCTGACTAGAATGTGCGCGAGGGAAATAATTTTTGGATCTAGAATACATTTGGGTAAAATTATTGTAGTTTTTAAGTATTAATGTCACTTGTGGAGATCCAGAGTTATATTTTGCAATTCTGCATTGATTCCTATATTGTTTTACACAAAAGAAGCTTGTCCTTTGATATTAGATGTGAGTTACATGGTACCTTTCCATACGTTTGCTCTGTCAGCTTCTCAATTAGATGGCGTTCTAGGTATTTAACTTCTTCTTATTGGGGCAGGTAGGTATTACACAACACCACTGGTAGGCCTATCTTTCTTCGAATGCTGGAAGTTACGTATGTAGACTTGACTGCTTTAATTTACCACTCCTTGATTCGGGAATATATTTTAGTAGGATAAAGATCTGCAACTGCCTTACGGTACTACCCTAAATACATTCATTGCTCTTATACTCTAAACCTGAATTTCACAATGCTCAATTATTATCGTGGCCGCAAATTTACCTGCCCGGCATTCGTTTTAGCGCTGGATTCATGTCATGGCAGGCGGTTTGAAATCGCTAGTGGCTTTGAGTTTGCGCTAACATTTAGACTTCTAAGAAAAGAAACATACGGTATGCCGCTTAAAGTACTTCACAGCTTATCGCGCCGTGTCGACCAGGGGATAACTTTCCGCGCTTGTTGCCTCATCTCCACTGTTTACCATCTCTGTTCCCATAATCGGTACTTTAGAAATCGCATAGAATCGTCTTGAAAATTGGCGATCCTGGTCCTACCGTTCCCTCTTTGGCCAGTTCCGGCGTGCGCCTGGGTCCAGTAGAATCGAATTTCGGTCTCGACCAACAGCGTCTTTGCAAGGCTGCAAACCTCGGCTTGCAAATCGCTCAGCGCCCTTATGCTTCTGAGAGCATACAAATAGATTTGCTATCAAACATTACATTGCATATTGGCCTGTGGATGTATCTTGAGCACTCTTAGATGGTTATCAGCACGTACTAGAAGATGGTGGTCCTGTCTGCGAGCTTGTCTCGTCCTTGGTAGATCTCCTTTTTTCCTCGCATGGTCACGAACGCGACTCCCGCTCTTCCGTCGTTTGCCCGCGAACACAATCGTTGCGCCTCAAAGTACTCTTCGTTGTATGGGATGCCATGTTGCTCGACCGGGTGCTTTCGTTCAATTTTGCTTTGCCACAGCTGCTTCGACCTGGTTATCAGCAGGAGTCCGATTTGCTGCCTCTTGCAAAACGAATTCCGTTTATGGGCTATTCTGTCATCCTTACTGTAACTGACTTTGCATCATTTCACCAATATTTTACCAACATACATCATCGCCGGCTTTACTGCATTCTCTAATACTCTCGTCGATCTGATGGGGAATTTGTTTCCTCTTCTTCTGCTTGTATATGTCTCTTCCATGAATCTCTGTCGTCGATTTCTTCTATTTCCAAGGTACCGGATATAATCCTTGCAGTAAACGGTGAGGTAAATACCAGCCTGGTCGTATCATCCACAAATGTAGTGGTTTCAGTATTGACGGAAATTGGTAGATCCTTTCTAATGATAAATAAAGAATTGGCTCAAGAATATTTTCCTACCACATGCCTCTTTAAATAAGAACAATGATTAGGTATGCTTTTTGTATTTTATCAGGAAACATTTGTATGTTAAATCCAATGTTAATATTTGGTAGCATGGATGTGGCAAGATTCTCTTCATTTTACATAATATTATACTGTAAACAACTTTGTGTGTTGACAGTATGCGTTCTTTTTCAATTTTGTCTATCATTAATTCAAAGTGTGGTGTTTCCTTTGGAATGACTTTGTTTGATACTATTTACAATTTAATATATTTTTGTACTTTTTGATGGATACATTTAATTAGTATGGTATATTAAGTAGCTTTAAAATGTTATCTTTCTCTTTTGGAGTCTGAAGTTGAAATGCTGCCGAGAATTTTTGTGTTTTTTTATTTTTCATCATTTATAAAGCTTTATGCAAGTTTATTACTTGTAATGAAACTTCAGTAGCTTGATTCTCTCGTTGATAGATGTTAAAATAGTTTTAAGCCCCATCAAATATGTTTTGAATTAAAATCTCCCCAGCAGTAGGAAGTTTCCAACAGAAATTTTTTGTTTGCTATTTTTTCGCAATTTCTTTTACTATTGATGACGGCATTTTTCAGCTTCATGGTGTTTTGTTTTTATAGTAGCAGTCATCCGACCTGGAGCAATATCTTGTAGATGTCAAGTACAGTGGGTTGTATCATCATCATCATCATCTGCCCAATTCAGTCCTTTGTTGGACGATGTCAAATCTTCCATTGGTCCCTGTTTGCTTGCATCAATTGTAAACTTAGCATTTTGATGTCGTCAGTCCACCTGAGGGCCAGCCTTATCTTTTGCCTATTTTGGTCTCATTGCAGCATGCTTACGTCCATCTTTCATTCTAGTCTGGAATTGTGGCACTGCCATTTCCCTTTAAATATATGTTCTATTACATCTTTTACTTTTGTTTTATTTCGAATCCATATATTTGTATCCTATCTCTTAGACTGATTCCCAAATTGAACTCAGGTATCTCGCACCTCATTTTTGCATATTTTTATCTTAACGTCCATGTCTCTGCTCGTAGGTTAAAACAGGGAGTATATTCTGGTTGTATAACTAGTCTTTAGTGTTTGGTCTATGTTACTTTTAAATATTCTTTCCATCTACGAATGCGGCAAGTTTTATTCGCCTTTCTATTTCTTTTGTTTGATTATCCGATTTAAAGAATGTATTGTCCAAGGTATATATAACTTCTACTTGTTCTAAAGTTTCCCCGTAATCTTAACTTTCTTTAAATGTTTGAGTAATTGAAATGAATATTTTAATTGACCTCTGTAAAGTTCAATCCTATGTTCTTTGGCCTTTTCGTTTAGGTCTATTATCATGTATTGTGTGGTTCCATTCTCCGGTTGTTAGCACGACGTCGTAGTCCAAACGTCATGGTTCAATTTTCCCATCAACTCTGATTCTTTAAATCCAATCACTTTTAAAGCATTCTAAATAATTTAGAAGACTTAGTCACTGTCTTACTCCTCGTTCTACATTTATCGGATTGGTTGTATAGTAAAGTATATTTATAAAACTTATGACAGAGGTTAATAAAATATCGAGGTTAATATTTTTAGATTCTTATTTATTACATTGGTATTTTAAACTGCGATTTGCAGTTTAACGTCTGACACTATAGTAGTATTTAAAGAGAAGAAGTCAGGATAATCTTCATTGTATTTTATTGTCACATTAGTGATTTTTTATACAATTGAAACTCTAGGGTGATACTCGGAACTATATTATAGAGTAGTAATATACTAAGCTGACGTTTATGTAGAGCGTACAGAGATTTTAGCTGTTTATGAAAGCCTTTTTAATTTGCAGGACGATGTTTACCTTAATTGATGTATTTAACTTTTTAGGGCATTGCAAAGTGTCATGGTTTTCTGGGTGGTTTGTAATGGCAGTATTTTTTTACGTCTACATCACTGGGATTAAAGAATTGTGGTACTGTTCAATTGTAACGTTTAGTGATTTCATTATATCGACTTTATGAGAGCACAACCTTTCTTTAAATGTTTGAGTGCAATTGAAGAATGAATATTTCTAATGACTACGTAAAAAGTCCAATTTATTTCATTGATGCGAAGGTTTTTATGGGCCGTATTATGATGTATTGTGTGGTTGATTCTCGGGTTGTTAGGCCGTAGTCGTAGTTCTCAAACTCTTGACATTTCGTCCTCAACTGCGGCGGACATCTTTAAAAGGAAATATTCTACTTTTTAGAGGGAGGGAGATTAGGCCAATACTAGCAACGACTTAGACACGATCGACCGAATACATATACTGACACAGGATGCGAATATGACATTGAGCTACACATCATACTTATAGACTTCAAGCAGGCTTTTGACAGTGTGAATAGACACCAACTCATAAATGAAATGGATATACCAGCGAAATTAATTAGACTAACCAAATTGACTGAAAAATTCAAAAGCAAAGATAATACCAAAAGATGAGGGCGGAAGAAATGTCAACATAAACACAGGGGTAAGACAAGCCTCTTAAACATTACCGTAGATGGTATAGTAAAGGATTCAGAACTCTGTAAAGCTTAGTTTAGACAATAGGATATACACATGATATAGCGTTAATAGTAAGAGACAAGGGAACCCTAGAAAAACCATTTTTAAAACTAACAAACGAAGCTACACAGAGAGATCTGAAAATTAATTAAACAAAAACAAAATATTTTATAAATTCAAGAAAACCAGAATTGAAAATACATGAGTAACTGCGCGTCGTCCAAAGCTCTGACCTCCGAACCTACCAGTTTATCATCAGACCTTGTGCTGCTCACTTGGGTTTTTGTCACGTTTCGAATTTTTGCATTCAATGGCCCGTGGTAAGCCTCTCTCCATAGAAACTCGTTCAGTCATTCTCACTTTATATCGGAAAAGGCTATCGGTGCGTAACATTATGAAAACATTAAGGGTTTATAGTTCGATGGCGACTATTAAATTACAACGCTACAGAAAGATAGGAAGTCTTAGGGATCGCCATCGCTCTGGGCTATCACCAGTAACGTCAGATATAGAGGATGAGTTTATCAGACTGATGAGTAAGTGAAATAGAAGATATTCAGTCAGAAACTGAGAATCTTCGTACGTAGGTCTAAAACTGAGAAGATAATCCAGAACTGTATTGTTCCGACTGCCATGTACGGAAATGAGAAATGTTTCCTTGTTTGCTAGTATGGAGGACTTAGTAAAAGTCGATGGCATTATGAGGAAAAACATTAAAAAAAAATTAACAGAAAACACCCAATCAACTGGGTTGCGATTAATGGGGAAGAGATTCATGATGATGCAAGACAACAAGTCTAATATACTTCAAAGAACTATCTAGCAAACCACAAAGAACACAAAATGCTCAAAATAATGACATGGCCATCACAAAGTCCAAACATCAATCCCATAGATAAGCTGGTCAGAACAGTAAGAGAGGAACGTCCCACGTCCAAAAATCATCTTTGGGTTTTCTTCAAGATGTCTTGAAAGATTAACTAGCTGAGGAATTAAAAAAATTAATCAGAAGAATGCCTAGAATCGTAAAAGTATTTGGGGGTACAACCTTTTCAAATTTTGTGAAAAAGTCACGGCGTGCTAGTTAATTGTACAGGTAGCTTCGGATTTGGGGGGGGGGGGTTATATTGCAGAAAAGCCAAAAGGCTGCCTTATGCTCATACGCAATTCTCTACTGGGTAACAAAACAAGTTAGCTTTAGATAATTAGCAATCTACGATTTCCAACAAAATGGGCCGAGAATACGACCGCAGAGCTGCTATACTCGAGTCCCTTCGCTCCAGATAATCAATTGCCCATAGAAATTATTGTGCGGCTTGGCTACAAAAAGACCCGAATTTACGACGTACCCAAAGAGTATAGACAATTTGACTAACGGAAGGAGGTAATTCTAACTGATCGTAAGAAAAGTAATGAATTCATCTGCGAATTGAAAGGGAAGAGCATAACTGACCAGGCAAAGGAAATGGGCGTGGTGAGATTGACGATCGGTCTAGCAGTTCACCAGAAACTGCACTACAAGTCTTTCGTCCTGAAGAACCGCCAATTTTTAACTGAGAAAAACGAGCACGACAGCGCTGGCTTTCCGAGATTCTTTTCGGGCGAAAATAACTTAATTCAGGACAGGAAGATGCATCGCCAAAATAACCATTGGATCTGCGAAGATGCTTCTGAAATGCTTACCGTCATGCATACAAAGTTTTCTGCCTCTGATGGTGTTGGGACCTGTGAGCAGCGAAGGCGATGTCATGGCGCCCCATTTTGAGGAAGGCCTGAAAGTGACCACCGACCACCTTGAATAGAGGAGGTAGCCGCTGGACCGAAGTACGTATTCCAGCAAGACTACTCCAGCCCACAAGAGAAGGAAGGCCTAGATATGGCTATACCACACTTGTGGCTCCGATTGAAATCCTCTTGACTACTACGTGTAGGACATGGTCGAGGCGTCATAACACCAAGGACTGCTTAAGGATCATGGACAAGGAGGAATTTGTGTTGGCTTGCAGTGGGTGCGGATGGGGGCTACATTCTCAATACTATTTTCTTTAAGTTTCTTATATAAAAATTTAACTTTTTTTATATTTCAATGTTATTTTCATTTTCCGAATTTACGTCGACCCTGTACAGAACAAATTTCGTTTAAAGTTAGACAACGTGTATTTAAGTATTCAGCATGCACAAGCGTAATATTTGATCTCACACTTTGAATTTTTCATTAGTTTCTGGAGAATAGCTACTTAGGAGTTATTTTGGGCCTCTTAACTATTCTTTTATTCCACTTCGTTCGCAACGCATACATTTGGCTCGTCTGAAGGCTATTTTTAAAATATGATTAGCATTGGAAATTCATTGTTTTTGTTTGGACTGCCATATTTACATTACTCGGAAGCAATTTACATGACGTATCTTGTGCCGGTTCCCACAGATCTGGGAGAAGGTTGTTCGTCTTCCACGCACTTGAAATATTTGAGTTATTCCATTTAAATTTAATAAAATCCCCCGTTAAAAACGTTTCTAACCGTTAAAATGCCTTATGTGTGTCCAATTACCATATGTATGTATACATCTTTAGACGAAGGAGTACAACGTTTACGTAATAGCGCGGCCTGTTGGCACGTAGCTGTTAATGTCCAAGCCTCTCCTTCTGCCGCCGAACATATTTCAAAGCTGGAACATTCTTTTCGCTAGAACCACATTCGAAACATGCCATCAGTTCTGCACTTCCGCGATGTGGCGAGCGCAAGGCATAAAACACGAGCCAGCGCCGCTACCTGCCGTTGCGCGCATAAATAAATAAAGCGGGAATATTTATTGCGGGATAGCGATCTGCGGCGGCCGTTCGTCATTAAGTGCCATCTGCGGATCGGAGCCGATTATTCGCGAACAGCGGGAAGGTCCCGTTTTCCGCGTTCAGCTCACCTGCCGCGGCCGTTCCCCAGCCCCGATTTTGCTCAATTTCTCGCTCGATAATGCTTATTGTAATTAACGTTCCGGCCGCAATGCATCCGATATAATTCAACCTGCATAAATGAGCCCGCGCGCACCTTATCATCGCGGCTATCGCTGCAATCCATTGCATTACGATCTTTAATTAAAACTTAATTAAACTGCGCGGCCAATTCTAATAATTCGCTCTCACGGGAAAGAGCGCCGTTTCTGGGATTGCAGGAATCGACATTAGTTGGGGATTGCCCGATTGAATTACAGGTTTGTTGGTCGGCAGCTACCGGTTTAGTTCTGAATTTTTTGTCTGCTGTGGACTAAATCACTTATGAGCATGAATAAGATTAAATATGAAAATAAAGGATTCATCTATAAGGACGCAGGAAAGTAAACGCCATGTTTTTCCTGTCAACCCAGTGTCATTTTTTTAGTTTTTGGTTTGCCATTTTTGTTATAGTCATATTCGATGAAAGACCGCGTTAAAGTGATTAAAGAACACTACAAAAATGACGAAAAAATAAAAAGCATTATCGACTTCTCTGCGATTATTTAGGTCGAAATGAGACCACCATCGATCGTTTGGTGCGAAAATTCGAGGCCACTGGTTTTGTTAGTGATATGCCAAAGAATGGACGACCCAAAAGTGTTCGCACATCAGCAAATGTCGTTGCAGTGAAGGAGAGTGTGAAAGAGGACCCAAAACCCTCAATAACTCGCCGATCGCAAGAGTTAGGCATTTTGGAGACATCGTGCGATTAAGCACATTTCACATTGAATGAGACAAACCAAACAAGCAAAACTGTCGCATTTAGACCAACGAAAATCCAAGAGAATATCAAGAACAACCAATGCAACCTCAAAAAGTGACTGTTTGGTATGGTCAAAAGGTGCCATTAGATAATTTACAGCTTATATGAAAATCAAAATATTGGAACAATATTCATATGTGGTAGAGAGACATAGAGCTTAACTTAAAAAACTATTCATAAACTACAATTAATTTATGACACATGGAAAGAGCATCATGAAGGGCAAAAACACAAAAGTATAGATTAGCCATAAAATTAAAATGCAGGATATACCTACTAGAAACAACAAAACGGGGATGGGCCTAAGATGTGGACAGAATAAATATGGAAAAATGGAAACCATGGAAAGAAAGAGAAGGGGAAGAGCAACGAGAGAAGGTAGGAGAGAGAAAAGATGGAAAAGAGAGAGAACAGTAAGGAGAGCTAGGAGAAAGAGAGAATAGGGAGGGAGGGAGAGAGAAAAGAGAATAGAGAGCGAGAAGTGAGAAGATGGACAGAGAAGGGAGAGAGAGAAAGAATAGAGGAAAGATGGGGGAGAGAAAGAGAAATAGAGAAAAAATGGGAGGAGAGAGAAAGAATAGAGCAAAGATGGGGGAGAGACGAAAGATTATTTTCGCTTATTGACTTAACTAAACCAGTTATTTTTTTCATTTCGGTGCTATTATATTTTTTCCTTTTTACATTTTAGAAGCTATAAGGCGCTTTCATTTTTAGTCCCGCCAGCATGATGTAGTACATTAAATTTCTTCGTAAAGAATTTTATTGCTAAATTTTCAACTTAATTGAATACTATTGAACATAGAAAGAACACCAAAAACAGTTGTTAGAAGGGAAGTTTTTAGAAAAGAATTTTCATTATCAATTGTCTTATCTTTATCTTATCTTTTAGAATATCTTCATCCATTTACACATTCAAAGACACCGTTTTTACCTAACTTTTGTTCTAGAGTCTTTTAAACTGTGATTCCTGATTTTGTTCTTATTAAGTTTATGTTCTTATTGATACATGGTGATCATTAATATGTACCGAAAAGTATTTGCTTATAACTTCTCACGTAGCTGATCGATTTTCAAAATTCAAAAATGTTTTATTTATCATAGTTTTAGGATTAGTTTAACAAGTTTACCGTTTGAACGGTGTCTTTTCCAATGGCCAAAACTTGATTTTGTATGGTTGTTTTGAAATCTTTGGTAGTCCTTTGTAGACCCGATTCTTTAGGTATCCCCATAGAAAAAAGTCACATACATTCATGTCAGTGAAATATGTGGAATGTGTTATCCAGAAGTATGGAAAAAACTTCCGGAGTGCGATGAGGACAACCGTTCTGCATAAACCAGTAACCGTTGAGCATTTTGGCTCTCTTTATTCCCCGTAGAAACTCCTTTTCGAACCCTTGGCGGTAATTTTGAGAGTTCATATTACCGCCAAAGAAATATGGTCTGAGAATCTTTTTCCCTGAAATTGGACACCAGGCGGTTAGTTTTGCTGAATGGAGAAGTGGCGCATGATTTGCTTATTAACAAAATCTTGCAAATAAAAATGAGTCTAACCACTAATCCAAATTTTCGAAATATCAATCGAATCCTCTTCCATTTTTTTAATAATCAGTTGGCCAAATTTGAATCTCCTCTCTATAACGTGCCGCTTCAGCGATTGGTGGACTTGAATCTTGTACGAAAACATTTTCAAATGTTTTGTTATTGGCGCTCAAACCTGTCCGATCTTTGAAAATATCTTTGACCTTTTCAATATTTTGTGACGTAACAATGATAGTTGACCGGCCAAAGTTTGCGAGTCGGGCGTCCCAGGTGTCTCAAATCTCTGAATCAGCCTCACCTTTCAAAATGTTTGTCTTTGTCTAAGGCAGACTCCTTAAAGGCCCGTCGGACCATGATACTTCTTTGAAAATTTGTTTATAATAAACAGCTTTTCTTCGAAGCTTAAGGATTCCATGTTTACAATTAGTCACGTGATCAATGATTTGCTACAAAACTTCAATTAGCTAACTATTATGTGTGATAGGTGGCGCTGATCTATCTTCTCTCATTATTTTTTCGACACCTATTATTGATCACCATATACATTTTAATCCACTAGATTTATTTGTTGATTTTCCACTATCCTTTGGACATTTCTGCTTTATTTTCTTCAGTTGTTTGATCACATAAAGATTTTTGAAGTGGTATAATATATACTTATACCTTAGTATACATGTATGGATGTTGAATTCTGAACTACGTAAACACGGATGTAGGCCTTATACCTGAAAGGAGGAAATAGGAATGACGGCTTTGACTGAAAGCGGCGCCTCGCCTGCATGCCTATCTTGCTGCCACCTATCGACCCAGTTTCCATGGAGACAGGAAGCTCTTCACGGTGCCAGATGATATGCAGATTGAATTATGTCCTCGCCCGTAAAACGAACAAAACTAATTGAGAGCTGATGTCCCGAGCTCTGCAAAACGAATCGACCGTTCAGCATCCAGCGGGTTCGGTGGTTCTTCGAAAGTGGAAATTGTACGATTTTGGGCTCGCCCTGCCATTAATCGCAATCGCGCAGTGCATTCCTGGCCGTTCCCGATCAAATTTCTAACTGTTCTCGACAGCCGCAGCCGCGGCGTTACAACACAGGAAGCGAATTCCTCGCCAACAATCGCCGTGGCGCCTGGCTGCGGTTTCGCTAATTGTTATTGTGCGAGCGATCTTATTTTCATAGCTACATATTCATCGAGGCGATAAGCTGGCTGAGTAGCGCAGGCAAGATCCGATATTTTTTGCCGCGCCGGCCTTCGGCGCAATAAAAATGCGGCGCATTTATCGTTTGAATAATTGCGCTGGGAATAAACTCGGTTAGTGGTTTTTCTATTTATATATGTGGGTCTCGTTTTTTGCCACTATTTAAATTGTCGCAAGCTCCACAGCTCGTGCGTGTCGATAGTGAACTTTTCACTTGCAAATACCGGAATTGCAGTCATATTCGTTTCGAATTTGCATATATTTATATACACATTACTTTGGATCGGAGGTGTTGTCTAAGTCACACATTAAAGGATAGTTCTATTTTTATAATGTAAGTTAATCTGTTTAATTTATACAATAGTGTCTTTTTCTTTATTTCTTCGGGAATTACAGTCTTATCGTTGTTCTCGTTCTTAACAATTTTTTTGATATTTCTCACCCCTAAATGCCATTATAATTTTATAGTCATAGCTGCTTTCATAAAAAATTTTACTAAATTTGCAATTTTTTTTTGTTGAAGGCCGTTTGATCTGTTTTCGGTAGCATTGAAGTCTTATAGATATATTATGCTTCTCTTACTTCTTTTGTATCGTTGTTTCATCGGTTTTCCGTAAATAGCTTGCCTTCTGCGAGTCAAAGCCTCACACTCACACAAGATGTATTTGGTTCCTTGCCACATTGTCTGCAACTCAAGTCTACATTTTACAGTCCCATTTTGTCGAGGTATCCTCTGAGAAAACAACGCCCCGTGAAGAGACCTAACACATCACTCAATAAGTCCCGGGCCTAAATAACAAAACAACAATTTTTTGCAAAAATTCTTCTTTATTCATCAAAATCGTCTCCTTTGGCGACGATACAATCATGCCAATGCTTCTCTAACTTTTCGATGCCGCCCTTTCAAAACGATTTATTTTTGCCTTCAAAATGGGCTTCAATCGGCGATGACTTCCTCATCCGAGCCAAATCTCTTGCCACGGAGCATTTTTTTGAGTTCGGCAAAGAAGTGGTAATCGCTGGGGGGCAGATCTGGACTACATGGTGGGTGCGGAAGCAATTCGAAGCCCCATTCGTGCATTTTTGCCATTGTTTTGAGCGATTTGTGACACGGTGCGTTGGCTTGGTGGAATAAATTTTTTTTCGCCAAATGTGGTCTTTTGCGATTTCGGCCTTCCAACGCACCAACAACCCAATATAATAGTCACTGTTGATTGTTTTCCATGTTCGATAGTCGATGAATGTTATACCGTGCGCATCCCAAAATACAGAGGCCATAACCTTGCCAGCTGACTGTTGCGTCTTTGGTCACTTTGGACGGCTTTCACTGGCTGCCCTCCACTCAACAGATAAGACTGCCGATTTGATTCTGTAGTGAAATGGTGGATCCATCTTTCATGCATTGTCACATATTGACGCAAAAACTTATTGCGCATAAACATGCCCAAACAGCGCTCTGAATCATCAGTTAGTTGTTGTTTTTGTTCCGGTGTGAGCAAACGCGGCACCCATTTCGAAAACATCTTTCTAATATCCAAATGTTCGTGTATAATAGTGAATCTGATATCTTCAGAGTGTCAGCTGTCTCTCTCAACTTCACTTTGCAGTTTCCCATAATGATTTTTAGGGTTTTTTCGATGTTTTCTGGAATAACTGCCTCATTTGGACGACCAAGGAGTTGAGCATCATTTGTGTCGGTACGACCGCGTTTCAAGTTAGCATACCAAAGTTTAACCATTGTTTCGGATGGAGCAGAGACCGAGTAACATTTGTCAAGCCATTGCTTTGCTTGAACGATATTTTTTTCATCAAAAAGCAATGATAAATCAACACACGAAATTGTTTTGAATACATTGTTTTGAAAATAACAAAAGTAGCGTCACTTAAAGCACTGTAACTCGATAACAAATTGACCAAATGTCACAAAATTTTGACTGCAATCTTTTGAAGGTTGGCACTATTGAAATATGTACCGATATTTTGTTGGAGGTTCATTCTAGTGGTCAGGCTCGGGACTTATTGAGTGATGTGTTATAATAGTCCGTAACTGATTCCTGCTTTGTATTAACAATTCTTTAGTTCGTTTACGAGATGGTTCCTTTATAAAAGTTTTTCCATGTCTTTATCACGGTACTTTTTTCTAGTATTTGCATGTTGTTTTCTGATTCATTCTTTGACTCGGATTCGTATTGTACCTTTAGGTATTCTCAGAGTCGGTTCCGGGGCCTACATATGGAGTTGATCCCTTTTGTGCCAGTTTATCAGCTTTCTTGTTGCCTGCAATTCCACAATGCCCTGGTTCCCACAGTAGTTAACTTGGTTTTTACCTATTTTAATAACCCCTCATATTATTTTGTGTGGCTTATTGCAGTATAGCAAATATCTCAATTTGAAAACGGGCGTGCATTTTCCTAGTGAGAAGCTTATCTGTAAGTTTTCCTTTTTGTAGTATTCATCTGCTTTTCTTTCAGATCTGGTCTTTGATCCGTCTGTATATCAGATAATCTTTCCTGTCTATTCTTGTTGCTTATTTCGTTTATACATTCATTTCAATGCATATTATTAATCTCGAAATTTATATTACATGTAAATGTTAGAGTTATAGTACCGTTCCCACACCTAGTGTGGTTTCTCCCATATGTCCAATTTTCTCATGCCCCACTTCCATATAATCGTTGCGGATGGGTGCACTGCACAGTTTATTAAGAGCCACTCCTGCCTTTCTCATGATTTCGAAATGAAGAGGAGGAAGATCTAACAGCGCCTCTATTGCCGTTGTTGGTGTAATTTTTATGGCACCCGTTATTTTCAAACAAGTCTTTGTATCTTACTTAGTACAGTCACAGCGATTCTTGCGTCATCTTTGCCCACCACACCAAATCGTTCCATCACAGTGATGTATATCTAATACATCATTTTGATTTTAGACTCCATGTGTTACTATAAGCTTGTCTGACTAACATTTTTGAATGTGATTTCAGTGAGTTTTACCTCACCTGATCACTATATCTACATTTCGGAGCCTAAGAGGTCTCATATCCTCTATGTTTCTCCTTATTGTGAATGTTACTATGGTAGATTTTGAGGGGTTTATAATGAGTTTCTCTGTTTCTGTTTCTAATTTTCAGTTAAAAAGACATAACTGGTCTTCGAGCCTTAGTATCAACCTGACCCAATTTTCCAGGTTTTGGTAGAAAAGTAACTAACTAGTTTTTTGTATATATCCCAGAGCAAGCCCTGGCGTAAGTATATCGCATGTCCTGCAGTATGGAAGGTCACTTTCCTTGTCCACAGTTCTTCTTCTTCTTGCGGTTCCTATCCGTTCCGGATGTTGGCAACCATTTGGGCTATTATAATTTTGTTGACTGCTGTCTTGAATAACTGTGTTGTGGTCATAGAAAACCATGTTCGCAGCTTTTGAAGTCATGATATCCTTCTTCTACCCGGACCTCTTTTGCCTTGTACTTTTCCCTGCAGTATAACTTGAAGTAGTTGGAATCTGTTTTCGTTCCGCATAATGTGTCCTAGGTACTGGAGCTTTCTTGTTTTTATTGTAGTCAGTATTTCTTTTCTTTTTCATTCTTTGCAGAATTTCGTCATTCCTGACTCTCTCTATCCATGACACTCTTAACATTCTGCGATAGAGCCACATTTCAAATGCCTCCAGCCTTTTTCTGTTGTTTTGTCAGGGTCCATGACTCTACTCCATAAAGAAGGATAGGGAAGACGTAGCATCTCAGAAATCTCATCTTTGAATTAATTGTTAAATTGTGGCTTTTGAAGATGGTACTCATTTTGTTGAACACGGCTCTAGCCTTTTCAATGCGGATCTTTATTTCCTGTGAGTTATCCCACTGGTCATTAATGGTGCTACCAAGGTAAGTATACTTTTCCACTTGTTCTATAGGTATATGGTTTATCATGAGTTGACATCTGGGGATATTATTTTTACTGATGATCATTAATTTCGTTTTGTTTATATTGATGTCTATGCCCTGTCTCTGACTACATTCTGTTACTCTGTTTAATAGTACTTGTAAGTCCTCTAACTTTTCAGCAAAATGACTGTGTCGTCTGCGTACCTGATGTTATTTAATCTTTCTCCATTTAAGAGAATCCCTATATTTGTGTTTTCTAACGCTTCTCTGAAGATGTATTCTGAATAAAGGTTGAACAATAGCGGAGACAGTACACAGCCCTGTCTCACCCTCTCTGGATTTTATATCTACGATGTTTTCTTCTTCTAATTTCATTGATGCCGTCTGATTCCAATATAGGTTTATAATAATTCTTAGATCTTTTTCGTCTAGTCCTATGTTTCTTAAAATATCTATCATCTTTTGATGTTGGACTCTATCAAAAGCTTTTTGAAAGTCTATGAAGCAGGCATATACATCGCAGTTTACATCCCTGCAACGTTGAATTAATACTTGAATGCTAAATAGGGCTTCGCGTGTTCCGACTGCGTTCCTGAATCCAAACTGTGTAGGTGCTATTTGTTCTTCGCATAGTTTGTATATTCTCTTATGAATTATTTTTAGAAATGATTTTAATAGGTGGCTCATGAGGCTTATTGTTCTATACTCGTTGCACTTCTTAGCTCCTGGCTTTTTAGGTAGTAGAATGAATTCAGATTTAAGCCATTCTATAGGTATTTTTCCAGTGTCATATATATAGTTGAATAGATCTGTCAGCCATTTCACGTTTTCTTCATCTAGGAGTTTCAAAAACTCTGTCTGTATGTTGTCTGGGCCAGGTGCTTTGCCTTCCTTCATACTTTTTTTGCATTTTGTACTTCTTCTACTAGTATTTTTGGTCCGGTTTCGCTGTTTATCTGGAGAGGTTTTGGTCTATTATCGTGAAATAGCTGTTCTGTATATTTTTTCCATGTTTCACTGATTTCATTTTTATTGATAATAATTTTCCCTTCTTCATTCACTAGTTTGTTCACAGTTCTCTTTTTATATTTCCCAGTCACCTCGTTAATTTTCTTATATATATTAAAATTGTCATGTCTCGCTTGTAAGGTTTCTATTTCCGCACATTTTTCTTTTACCTCGTTTTCTTTTGCTTCTCTTATTTTCAATTTTATTCTTCTATTAATGGTATTATATTCTACTGGATGGCTTTTTGCGAGTCTTCTTTTCTCCATCAGTTGTAGGATTTCATTTGTCATCCATGTCTTTTTCTTTACGGTGTCTGGTTTTAAGAATTCCTTTTTGATACTTTCCACAGTGTCTTTTACTTTTTTGACCTCCTCGTCTATATTTGATATATTGACCATATGTCTATTTATGTTTGTGTTTAATCTAATCTCGTCGTTTAACCTTATCTTTGCTTTATGTTTTATTAGTGGTTGTTTTAGTTTTCTTACATCATACTTATTAGTACCTTTCTTTCTTATTATTTTTAATTTAACTTTAAAGGTGCCCACTAATGGGATGTGGTCTGACTGTACACAGGTGCAACTGTTTCTGTATCTTTTATTTATCAGGATAAAGTCTATCTGATTTCTAACAACGTTTTCCGGTAAGTCTTTAGGAGATTTCCACGTGTAAAGTCTTCTTGGTGGAAGTGTGAAAAATGTATTCATAATTGCTAAGCCTTGTTCTCCTGCAAATATGCTTAGTTGGTTTCCACGCTCATTTCTTTCTCCTAACCCGTGCGGTCCTATGAAATCACCTTCCCGACCTTTTCCGATTTTTGAATTGAAATCTCCCATTAGTATATTTAGATCTTGTTTTGGCAAGTTTTCAGTATATCTGCGATTTGAAAGTAGAACTGTTCCATTTCTTCGTCTGTGTGATTTGTCGTTGGAGCATATATTTGAATAATGTTTAATGTTGTAGGTTTAGCTTTTATTTGTAGTAGCATGATTCTTTCTGAGATTGGTATAAAGTTTGTTACACTTTCTGCGATTGATTTACAAACTATGATTCCTACACCATGTTGATATTTCTCATTTGATGAACCTGAGTAATATACCCGATGTTTGTTTATATCACAGTAACTTGCACCAGGCCATCTCATTTCGCTTATTCCCAGGATTTTGATTTTCAATCTTTCCATTTCTTGGATAGCATTGTTAATTTTTCCGGTTTGCGCCATTGTTTTACGTTCCATGTACCTATTTTCATATTTATTTCTACCGACTGGTTGTTTTCGATTTCTCGACTTCGTTCATAACCGTCCCCGGAGATCCGATCGGGGACTTGAAACTCCGGACAATTTTGTTTTGAACATAGCCTTTTCATGGTGATACTAGAGAATATCCTTAGGATCTTTAATGCGGTGATTTCTCCTTGTCTTCCGCATTCCTATGCCGTTGACTGGTTCATCCGCCTTTGGGGTCAATTTCTTAGCCCCAGGGCAAAGAAGTGCCCTTCTCTTATCGACTCATCCACCCGAAGCTGTTGGTCAACAAGAGGTGTCCGTTTATACCGACGGTTTTCGGATCAATTTCTTTTGCTAGTTTTGGTCCACCCCGGGTATTTTATTTCCCCGGTACCCGTCATATCTGACGAGCGTTCCCCTATCCGCCACCTGGGGAGGCGCCCGATGGAGGACTAGCAACCCCACACGGGTCCACAGTTCTAAAGTAAGGAAATAGAAACTGAGATTTGAGAAAATGACTCATTTTGGATTATTATAATCTTTAAGAACTTGTAACACAATTTTGTTGTAGTTTTTTACTTGCTATTCTGCAGTAAATGTTTTTGTGAGTAATCCAGTTTATTAGTTAATTAATCAAAATCTTGCAAACGTGCTAATGATCAAAATTCAACTTACTAGTAATTATTGACAGGATTTTTCTTTCTGTCTGTTTTTTCATGATTAATATCATGTATTCAGGAAGAACCGATCAAGTCTTTATGTTAAAGTATTTTAAAGGTGTATATGACAACAAAAATGGAAAACAGTTAATGAACGCGCTAAAAGAATTGAAAATTACGTCAAAATTAATCAGATAAGAAAGAATTGACAATCCAAAATATAGCCACAGCTTTGGAAATAGTAATTAGAAATAGTGAGATAAATAGAAAAAGAACTTTATTTACTAAGAGTCATCCAGTGCCTCGCATGCGCAGATGTGTTGCTACTGGCAAGAAACAGGAAAAGACTCCAGGAAGTCGCAAAACAGCTAATGGAATCTTCAGGAAAAATGGGTCTCCAATTCAATATAGACGAGAAATTCATGGAATTTAAGAACAAGAAAAACAACTTTAGAAAACAAAATCCCAATATTAAGAAATCAAATGGAAATGAAAATGTTTTGGAATTCGAAGATGTAGAGAACTGTGTCCATTTAAGAGTCTTAGTGGCCAATAAGTGCGAAGAAAATTGATCTAAGAATAGCAAAAAGTAGCAACTGTGCAGGAGGTCTGAACAAAATATTAAAAGCAAACGAGGTACCCAGAAACACAAAATTTAAGATTTATAAGTCGGTGCCAAGCCTACCATTAACCTTTGGAATGCGTAACCTGGGTTATGAATCAGAAAAACCAATTGAAACATGGGGGAGGAAAATATTAAGAAGGATACTTGGCAGAAAAAATATAGTACTAGATTGGGCAAGAAGAATGAACATAGAATTATATGAACTGTATGGAGAAAAGTCAGTGGAGGAATTCGTTGAAAATAGAAGATTACAATGGGTAGGTCATCTGGAAAGAATGGACGGCGGAAGAAATGTTAAAGATGTGGCCTGGAGGACATCAGAAGGAAAAATGAAGAAAGGAAGACCGAGGAAGAGATGGAGGAAGACTTGATAAAAAATAGATTAGAAACTGGGGAAAACTGGCAAGAGACAGGAAAAAGTGGAAAGAAATTACACAGCTGAAGACCTAAATCGTCTGATTAAGCTTAATTTTTATGTGTTTTGGTTCTTTTTCTGGTGGAATTTTCTTTGTAATTCATCTGTTCTGCGCTTTTGTTTATTTTAATTACTATCTTCATTTATGCTTTTATTGTACTTTTTTGCATCATTGGAATAGATGCTCTCTTCAGAGATTTTTTGCTAGTATTCTTTGATAAAATTGTCTTAAAAGGTGTATGCCTATATCTTTAATGCTATTATACATTTTTTGCTTTTAGGAATTTAATCCTTTTTTTTTCTTTATTATTTTTTCAGCTTCAGATATTAAGGCATCGGGGTACTTGATCCATTTCTGGAACTCGCGTAATCATGTTTTTTCTATTTTTCTTTCTCGATTGTATTCATGCATGCAATTCCCTTTAATGATGTTCCTACTCTTGTTCTTTGTTTGTGCTTGGATTGTGTTCTGTCATTCCGTCCTCGTTTCAGGCTGTATGTATCTGAATTATATCACCTCTAAACAACTGCTATATGCCAAGCCAGCTGAACTTTGCTCTTTAAAGAGGTGTTATCCCTCTCTTACTACTTTTGTTCTGGCTTTGACCGACAGACCTCGAGTCCAATTCTTGAATCAGTTGGGTGGGTTGGCTTGCAATCGGACTATATGTTTTGTTATAATGCTCCATTCATTGTCACAATTTGCGAATTAACTGCTTGCTATTTAATTATGATCAACACTTTGTATATCAGCTTCTGCCCTTATAGTGACTAAAAAAGGGGAAGCATACGATAAATAGTAAAATTTTAAGAAAGAAGAGTATAAAGGAAGTAAATATGATCCTGTTGGGGAATGATATCTATCTATCTATTTTGTATTAATTTTTGTTAGTTTATTTATTTATTTCTTTTACAGTCTCCTAGAGTTGTTGCATTTGCAAAACTTTTGTTTTATGTTTCACATTCATAGTTCACTTATTTTTCCTAGCAATGTATTGAAACATTTTTTCATTTTTGTATTATTTTTTTCCTCTTTCAGTTCTTTATATTTAATGTTACTGTATTTCTATGCATCTTTTGTTATAGCTTTTTTGGAGTACGCACTTTAAGTGTAAGAGTTTCTGGATAAATTTGTGAAGATTTTTTAATAAAAACATTTTCTCTAATGTGGCTAAACAATTTGGTAAGGCTGTAAGGAGGACGGTGGATTTAGTGAAGCCTGATGAATACAAAACTTAATCTTGGTTTTCACCGTTTGCTTCAATTGCTTTCCAATACTATTGATCTGCCATAACTTCCATTCCAATAACACCCCATTTTCACGGCTCCTAATTCTCAATAACGACCGGCTGCCGGCTTTATCGTTCGATTAGCCGTCGCGAGCGATTTCGGTGCGCCCAAAGGCGGGTATCGGCTCCAGCGGCCGCTCAGCGAAATTGCTAATTACTTCGTTAAATTAACTACCACCAACATATAATTTCCGCATTATATGCCCGACGCCGCGAAGGCAGATAACCAAACAATGGCAGTGGCTTGATTGATAGTGATTGATGGCGTAATTCGTTGTCGCCGCGAAGGAAGATATTTCATATTTAATTAACGGTCGTAACCTTTAGAGCGCGCTCTTTATCCCCGAATACTTAATCAAAATCGGAGTTGATCGTGAGTCATCAGCTATTGCGGGCCCATTAGCCGCTATAAATACGGCGGCGCTGATAAATGTCCGACGTCATATTAGGAGCATGTGTACGGTGCACCGCTTGTAACATTTAAATCCGAACATACAGTTAGTCTAGGAGGCAGAACTTATATTGCAACATTTTTTATTTTATTTGCATAAGTCACGACAACTACTTTTTTAAAGGTAAAGCATGGTATCGCAAGAAAGCCGTGTATTCGTAGTGTGTGTCCACAACATAATATAGCTCTGTGAAGTTCTGTAATTGCACAGAGAGCAATGTTAAGTCACTCGTCAGTCAACCGCAGTGCAGGATGAATGTGATCCAAGTAGAACACTGTATATCAAAATATGCGTTTTCCGTGATAAAAATGCCAGAGAAAGTTGGTAGAAGCTGTCAGGAATAATGCTGCTCCATACCGAATAGCTGCAAGATAGGTAGCAGAGTTTCAGCGAGGACACGAAGCAATCAGCGACCAGCAATGGAGGAACCGCCTGTGAGTGTGGCGACTGATATATCACTTGCAGTAATCGATCACTCGAGTTAGAGTGAGGAAGTGGCATCTAGAAACGCACCATCTACAGGATTTTGAGAAACGATCTTCATTTGTATAAAGTTGTATCGAAGTAGATATCACATGTGGATGCGATATGCAACATGCTACGACCATCAAGCACCTTGGCAGCGCGAAGGAGACCGTTTCCTTTCAGGCATCATCGCTACTGATAAATTTTGGCCCAGGGCATATGAATCAGAGCTCAAACGTCAGTCCTCAGAATGACGATATGCAGGATCACCAAGAAGGCACTGCCGTTAACTGACAACTGATTTAAAATTGCTCTCTGCGCAATTACAGAACATCACAGAGCTACATTGTGTTGTGGACACACATTATGAATAAACGACTTCTTGAGACATACAGACATTTTGTGAAATCATTTGAAAAAAAAAATGGCATGACTTATACCACAACCCTCGTATATTTGCTGTTTACTGATATCTAAAGAAAATTCGAAAAATCAGAACACACATGTTATTGCTAAACTATGTTATGCATGCAAAGCAACACTAATCAGATGCAACTCAAGTTTATTAATAAATTAGTTGACTGAATATATACGTTAGAAAAGAATAATCCGTAGTAATAAACAAAAAACTGATAAAGTGAATATTAAAAAATTATTTAATTTGCTATTCTAGGTCGAGACTTGTATCAAGCGAGCTCCCATTTATAGCCGAATTATCGGGTTATTTTACATAAAAACGATAATTGTGACAAATGGTTCGTATAACTGATAAGGATGTAGAGCATGTACAGACAAATAATGTCGCTGCCACCAAATATGGTGATTGAATGTTTGATACGTATTTTTGGCTGCGGATCAAATTATGTCTTGCCGTACTCCAATATTTTCTTTTATTTGTTCATTTCTGATTCTGTCTCGTCTAGAAACTCTACAGGATGTATGCCATACGTCCATTTTCATAGCGGTTAACCGTTGTTTATCGTTTTTTGTACACCTTTAGGTTTCCGCTCCATATAGTGCGGTACTTTTAACTATTGTGTTATAGATTATTTTCCTTCGTTTGGTTATGTCTCTTCGCCACTAAATACTATTTAGTCTATTTATTGCTCTTCTTCTTGTATTATTCTTTTCTGGATTTCTAATTTGCCGCTTTACTCTTTGTCTATTCTAGCCCTAAAGGATTTATAACCTGCGCATCCTTCTATTTTGTTTTCTTCGACCAAATCCAAGTCACTCTTTTCTCCGACTTTGTAAGGCTTCTTGTTAATTCAGAGTTTTCTCACGTTCTCTTCTTATTTTTCTTATTGTATATTCAAGGTTATCCTTGCCTTGCACTAAGATTAGTCGTCGGCGAATTGTAGGTTATATATATTTGGTTGTTTAATGGTATATCCATGTCTACATTTTTTGCCAGACTGTCGTTGCGCTTTCTACATCTATTTTGAACAATGTGGATGATAGCGGAAATCTTTGTTTAAGGCCTTTAGTTGTATGAAACCCTTTCATTCATTTATTCCCAATTTATATTTTTGTCTTATAGTATAATTCTTTTGTAGCTTTGATTTTGATTCCATTTTGTTATTTTTTTGCTCCGTTGGAGCGGTTGACTGGTTTTCAGCTGTAACTCTAAGCAGGGGCCTCTACAGGGTGCTATCAGTTGGGCCAGCTGACTTATGTTTTGTTCGGGGTGTTACTACCCGATCGCTCCTCCTTTTTCATCTTGGTTTGGGACAGGCAATAGTGGAGTTTAATTTTATTTCTCCCTCTTTTATTTTTAGGTTGACACCTACCCGTCTTCACTCTTTAGTCCATGTTCTTTAGTTCGTGTTTTAGTACCGGTAGATGTGGAAATCCAACTTTCTAGTCAACTCTTCAGTGGTCGACTCGGATCTCTTTTACCTTTCGGTCTTCGGTCTCTTCACGGCTTTTTGGACATAGTTATTCCACACCTTTCGTTTTCTTCTGACGAATATCATGATATCCATCATGTGATATGATTTCTTACCCTATCTTTTCTTGATTTTCTTGGTATCGTTCATCTCTGTGGTTTGAAGCAGTTGTCTCTGCATTTTAGTCACCACCAGGCTTATCATGGTTTTGTATATTTTTGCCTTGGTTTCGCTTCTTAGGTATTTATTTTTTTCAAATGACGTTCCTTAAATATCCTGATACTCGTGCTGCTTTTTGGATATTTGTACCCCTAGGCATGTGAAGGACATTACTTGCTCTATTATCTTTTTTCTCGTTTCTAATTTATACTATGTCCGCTGTTTCAAGACTATCAATGTTTTTTTTTCAGTAGAAACTTCCATATTATACATTTCAGCCATGTTAGAAAAATTGAAGAGAAGTTTCTTTAAGTTGTCCTAAGAGTCTGCTATGTTTCTGTTGTGTATTTTATATCCATCCATTTTTTATGGTATTGATTATCTTATCCATTATTGGACTTGATAAGTTAGTCGTTTTAGCGATTTTCTCTGTTAGACTCTTTTCGGTTTGCATACTTGTGTTCATATTGGAATTTATAATTGTTATTAACTGTGATGGCATATTCTTGTAATTACATACATGAATTGCTAACGTGCCTAGTTTTCCTAAGGGTGACCTTTGGTGATGTTGATGTCAGTGTAGATGGGCAAATGAATGAACCCCCAATCTGGCACAGCCAGCCGTTCCGGCGTAAATTTTCAAATGAAGTGTTAAACACGGCAATCCAGCAACACCGGCCGCCGGCGTTTGCCTCGCTAATTAAGAATTATTGCGGCTTCGGTTATCATCATCGCCGCGAAAGAGGAATGGGAATGATGCAGCGGAGAAAGCAACGGTTATATTTAACGAAGGTCAAGCGGCGTGCACGTTCAGCCGGAGTCACGAATTCGCCTTTGGCGCCGCTGTGCGCTCAAATTACTGCCGGTGCCCATCGACTCCGATAAAGCGGGAATTATCGGCCGGAGAGCCTGATTACAGGAGGCGGCCGCGACGATTGTCCTGCGAGAGGCTGCGAAAAAGTGTAACATGGCCAACCGCATTCGCGGGCCGCATACTTAGCCCAATTTACGGAGGTATTTCTCCGGCGTTTTATGGCGGCGGCTCTCCGGATCGGTGCTATGTCCGGCCACGTAGGAATCGGTTTCTAACGCAATCGCTTTTCACATTCGTTGCCACAGATTGAAGGTCACGCAGCCAACGAGACCGTTAGATGGACCATGGTATGTGGCAGTTTGAAAATGAATTTATAAAGATAGTTTTTGGTTGTGCTTAAAACGGAGGCAAATAGTTAAGGTAACCAAAGGCATTACCATTGTAATGAAGTAGGTGAGTCATACAATGGAACAATTTTCTTTCAATTCTGTCTTTTTTACATTAAATTTGTTCTCTGAAATAAGGTTAGTTGGTGAGACAAAAGAAGGGCAGATGAAAAACTGAGCGATAAAGGGTTGAGTACTTTAGATGAGCCAAATTCTTTTGAAGCAACCAGTGGTATAAGATGAGGTAAAATTGACCAAAGAGCTCAAACAACAAATAGACTCTAAAAACATCTACTATAGGGTCGTAGATCCCTATTATTAGATAACACATAATCAACATCCTACGATTCCCGACAAAATGACCCGAGAATACGAGCACAGAGCTGCTATACTTGAATCAGTTCGCGCCGGAATCTATTGGGTGGTATGACTAGAAAAGGCTTAAATTTATGACATGGCAAAGAAGTACAGGGAACCTGACCACCAGGGGGAGATAACTCCTCACAACAAACGATCTAATCGCAAGAGAAATGATGTAATCGCTCGTGAATTGAAGAGAAGATCGATCACGATCATAGGCGGAATATGATTAACCTGTCAAAAGAAATGGGCGTGGCGAGGTCGATCGTCAGTGAGCAGTGCAACAGTGCACTACAAGTCTTTCGTCCTGAGCAACCGCCAACTGTTTACCGAGAAGAATTAGATGTACAGGAAGTTAAAGGATATTTCAGAGAAAAAGAACTTCATCTAAGAAAGGTGAATATCCAAAATGACAGTTGGATCTGTCAAGATGCTTCTGAAGGGTCTACGGTTATGCATATAAAATTTTCCGCCTCTGTGATGATTCTATGACTTGTGAGCAGCGAAGGGAATGTCGTGGCGCACCCCTTTTTTGAGGATGGCTTGAAGGTAACCGCCGACAGCTATATCAACGTGCTGGAGATAGTTATTAAGCCCTGGATAGAGGAGGTGGTTGCTGGGCGGGAGTACACGTTCCAGGTCACAAGGCATGGATATACAACAATTTGTATTACCACTGGTCCCCCGACTTGTGACTATTCTCCAGCACCGACTGCAATCCTCTTGGTGGTCGAAATGAACGTCAATAAGAGGCATCATAACCCCAAGGGCAGCTTAAGTGCTTCCATCATGGCTATGATGACACGTATGGACAAGGAGGAAGTTGTATTGGCCTGCGGCAGGTCGGTCACTGGTGGGGCTATGTTAAATAATATCATTCTCATTATTAAGTGGCGAAGCGAAGCGGAGTCACTTACTAATTTCATGTATTCCGTCCGTCCGAGCAGTAACTCGAGAACGGCTGGGAATTTCCAAATTCTGTTTTCACCAATCGACAGGTGACCAAAAAGGCCTGTTTGCTAGTGATTTTGAAACTGATTGGTCAAAGGTCAGCGTTAGTTTGGAAGACTGCTTCGCCACTTCGCTATGGGTTGCAAGTTTGGAAGATCACAGAGATGGTTTTGTTGTTTTAGGCTATATCATACCGAAAAGCTCAAGCCAAACGATCGAAAAGAAAATGGTACGCTAGGACAAAGTGTAATTAAAATTAAGAAGGGAAGTAGGTAAATATAAAAAAATAAAGGAGGGATACAGGAAGAACCCTCCTTTTAAAAGAGTATAAAGAATGCCTTGTCTTGATATACATTATGCAAAAGTTAAATGATATGATGAACGAAGGAGCAAAAACAATTATTGAAAAGAGAATAGGGGAACAAACCAGAGTACAATTAAAATGAAGAAGAATATGAAAAAATAAATGAAAACTGCCAGAAGAAATACCCGTTTAAAAAGGTGTAGCTAAGATTTCGTTGTCTTGAGATAGATTATGCAGGAAAACTTAAGTCAAATTGTATGATATATTGAATACAAAAGCAGTGATTGAAAACTAGAGAATGAAGCAAGGCAATTCTAATGAAGATATTATAAAAGAAGTAAATTCGAAGAATGTGGCTGTAAAAGTTTGTAACATGCGATAGTATTGTCCAATAGATCAGTGCTATGGGGAATATTATTATACCTAACTGCCTTCTTTGATATACCAACTCGTTACTTTCTTTTTTGACTTTTTCTTGTTCGCTATTGGATTCTATCTTGCACATTTTATTTATATGTTTTGCTTTTCATATGTTTTTTGTTTTTCTAATGATACCTCGTATTAATTTTCTTGACACTAATAAACTTAATGCACCATCCTTTAGATAAAAGCTCACTTTTGTTTTCTGTGCTCAATTTATGTGCAGGATTGCATAACTTTTTCAGCCATAATCGATTTCTGGCGTTGTTAATCAATCATCTGTCGCTACGAACTCAAATCCAAATAAAACGATCCTCTTGGTATAAAAAGCTCCAAATTAATTATCGTCGTTTCAGCAGACTCATCCTAATGCTTGAATTAATTAGACGAGCGGCGTCGCTTAAATAACAACCGCCTGACGGAGGTTGACACCACAAAAGGAGAAATTGACCCGCGGAACCTGTGCGGTTTTACGCGCGTTCGGGTAATTTAAAAAGTAAGTAGCAGCCGCCGCCAAATTTACGGCCTGTTGTATCAGTGTCTAATTTAGTGCCATATTCGGGTCCGGGGGGCCATAACTTGCGCCTAATGACATCGTTTACATTTAAAAAGCGAAATGAAGTTATTACGCGGAAGAATTAGGGAGATAATATTCAGATTAGGAGAGGTTTCGGAATCCAGGTAGCCTTTTACTCGCTGCAACCTGACGTAACCCGATAGCTGAAATTCAGCCTTGCAGTAACGAGGCAGAACCGCTAGGCTGGAATTTACGGCCGAAATTAAAGTATTTGAAGAGCAACGGCCATGGCCGTTTTATTGGCAGCCGTTGCTGCTGCTGCCTTTTAAGACGCGCTCATCTTTACGTTTATGGTCAGGTATTTATCCTAAAAATGAACTGGCTTTCTGTTCGATTAATTAATTAGGCACTTCTTGTTTTATAGTTGAGGAGGGATTGGGTAGAATAGAATTTAAAACCTCTCTTTATTGTTGGATGATGAATTTTGAAATGTTTATGACCATCGATTGGTCAATTTTGGAGAGAATTTGTAGTCTTTTATGATTCGTTGTGTAGGTCGGCATAATTATAACCTTATTGTACGAGAAATCTTCCAGAATAAACTTGATTATTATGCATACCAGGAATTTTTAAAATTTCTCTGTAATAAAATTAATATTATTTAGTTATTTTATTGTAATACAAAACTGAAGAATAAAAATAAAGAAATAAAACACTTGTTGAACTAGCAAGGGATATGTGCAACATAGTAACATATTAGCAGGACAAGAGACTTCCAAGTCATGAAGAGTAATTAAAACGTTAAAAACAAATGGAAAAGAAAATGTATATATCGTATATAAAGGAAGAGATACTAAGAAAAATTCTTAAGGGAAACAAGACCCCCAGTTCTTATATGCAGATGAAGAAGATACCCAAAACTAAGAGGAAGATGAGGTATTTATAAATCAGAGATAATGATGACAAAAAATATAAAATAAATCAGCGGGGCCTGGAGGAGTTTACCTATGTTCATTAAGTATAGATCTACAAAACTGTCTCGTATGATGAATAGAATGTTCCGGAGAACCATAAATGTCGAAGAAATACCTCGAGAGTGAAAACAGGCGTACTCAACCTCGATTTATAAAAAGGAAGATCGGAAAAGGTATTATAATTATAGGAAAATAAGTGAATCATCGACAGTGGAACTAATCTGTAAGAAATAAACTGAAAGACAGTATAAAAGGAGAATTAGAAGAAGAACACGTTGGATTTACAGCGAAAACAAAGCAATATATCATAAGTTTTCTTAAATCTACAAAAGTCAGATTAGCTTTTTTAGAATTAAGAAAACTTATGATGCAATAGCTAGGAAGGAGCTATAGAAGGCCAAGAGAGAAGTAGGAGTACCCTGACTAACTGATAAACACATTCAGAAACCTATGCAACGGAAATAAAATCACCGTAAAGATCAAACAAATAATCACCGACAGCTTTGAAACGACGAAAGACCTCTTAAAATGTTGCTCGACATCACCTACATCATTTAAAATATTTTTTTTGCATCACTAAATAACATCTTTATACTTTGAATTTTGCTGCCGTTTGGGTAGTGTTTGCGCAGGAGGAAGAAGACGGGATATATGCTAAAAATAAATTTTAATCAAACAGAATACCTAATAACAGATGAAACCTACAAAATTAAGAACTTGAAGAAAATCTTGAAATAATAAATTCAAGTATTTAGGATCCATTATAACAGAAGACACAAGAACAGACATAAGACAATGATACCCTATTTTGTGGAATAGACACAACGAAAATCACCAAAACCAAAATACCATGATACGAAACATGACATTCTAGGTCGAAACATCGGTAATTAATAAAAAAAAATAATAAAATTACGGCAATAGACATGGAGCATTGCAGAAATTGTTGAGAAATAACACGAAGAGACAGAATAATAAACCAAGAAAACAGAAAAATGAATGTAGAAAAAGACAATTACTTACATTGAAGAAAAAAGATTAATACGGATACGTAAAAAGGAATAACACAATGGAGTCCAACGGAACGAGAAAAATTTGCTAGTCAAGAAAATCACGTGAAGGAGGTTGTGGAAAAACAAAACTTGCAAGAAGGAAAATGGGAAAATTGTAAACAATGAAAAGTTTGAAAGAAGGAAAACAGCGGTAGCTGTAAAAATCCCTGCACATATTTATTTTAATACCATAATTAGCAATATTATTATGTTGTTTGTGACATCTACAGTATTTTACATTAATCATTGCTTTATCGTTATTACTTCCTTAATTAATTAATGGGAATACGCAATATAAGAGAAAAGAAGAACAAAACCTACGCAGAAGCATTTAAGAACCACTGAATAAACATAGAAGCACTCGCATGTAAATAAGCAGAAGCACATACACAAATAATGGGAGACTGAAATGCTCCATTACGCGACGAACCCCTGAAAAGGGGAAATTAAATTCTGGATATATAATAATAATTATTTAATTAGTGGTATAAGATCATGCTTGTTGTATTGTTAAAGCAAAAGAAGTATTTTAATCTGGAAGTAATAGTGATGTCAGATATTTTTACACAAGAAAACTAAACAGGGAATTAGGAATTTTCCGGTGCGCTTATATTACTACACGAACTGTTCTTTAATAGCCACTGTTTGTAACTATTTTTTGATTGTACCTCGTATATGCTTACATTCTGAAATACTCCAGGTTTTAACTTCAGTGAGATGGGTACATTGTTAGGACCTTTCTTCGCGACCGCTCCGAACGTCAGAGAATCGTCGCGAAATTTTGGTAGCTGTTCTTGCCTGTTGCCCTTTCACGGAGTGTAGGCTTTCTGGGGTCGATGTTTATATTGTTTCTTTCTCTTCAAGGCTATTCCGTCTCAGAACCGCGATGATATGCTAGGTATGGAAAGGCCTGTAGAAGAATTGCCATACTACTCTGGAGTTGCACGTGTATTCTTATGGTGTAAGTAGGAGCCGTGAATGCCTTGCTTTAAACTCATTGGTAAACAGCAACGAGGATATATTTGTTACCCTCGTTCGCTTTTGGAGATTGACCAGAAATATCGACTGCTCTCTTTTTCTTTGGACTTTTCTGCATTATGTTGCCTCATCGGCGATTTTCTGTTTTTAAGAGGGTATTTTCCGATGCATACGATTCATGATTTATCGAATCTGTTGCTATTTCTAACTTCCCAAGTACTTTTTTGTGTTCTTTTCAAGCTCTTTTCTAAAACCATCTGAGTGCTCTTTTGCATTTACCTTTAGGCCTTCTTTCAGATTTCAGGAGCGTTTTCCAGTTCATCTTTAAATCTTATAATTTCCCTTTCAACGTTCTACTTCAATCTTTGGATTCTTCTGCATCTACCTTTGCTTCTTATAATTTTCCCTTAAATTTTCCAATCAAGTTTGCCGAATATTCTTCCATGTTTGTCTGTAATACTTCTCGCGAATTTTTGGAGTAATTTTAACGTTTACTTTTATTTTTGTACTTTTTTTCCCAATTCTCTTCAAATTTCTAGAGTATTCTTTCAAGTAATTCGTATTCCTATCTTTTTATTTGTATTTGTGGTTTGGAACAGATAAGTGTTCACGTTCATCAAGTAGAGCCTCTTCTGTTATAATTTGTTTTCTAACTTCGCCACTTTTAGTTCGTTCAGCTCCTTCCGCTTTTGACATCAGTCGTGACGAACTCAGTTTATCGATTCGATTAATAATTTCGACTTAACAATGATTTAACGATATAGAGAAACTATTTACTTCGACAGCGGGTTAGAAAATAATTAACTAACTTGGTAATACGCGCCGAGCAGACTGCTGGAACCTTTCTCTGCGAGCGTGTTGAATTTCCAAATTGCCCTTTTGCGTGTTTATCTTTACTAAAAGCAATAAACGTAACAAAAAACTGTGAGTGATCAAAGTGAAGATGGAAATGCTTCTCATTAAAAGTAGTGTTTTAAGTACATATAAAAGCAATTAGAGAAGAAAAAACAAGGAATAATAGAAAAATTTGAACAAATTCAAAATTTAAAGCAATAATGCGTTAATATGAGTAGATGCATAAAAACCAAATTAAGAATTACTATAAGTGAAGAGCAAGATTTGAAAAAGATGTAGTTAAACTTCCATAAGTCGAAAAATTAAGGGGAAATTCCAGTTCTCAAGAAGTTCAAAAGCCATGTATCTTGTACGTAACATTGCGTACCTACATATACTTTATACAAAAAATTAAAATACAGGACATTTTTTTTAAATTACATATAATATATATGTTTACTTGCATTTTGTTTGGTATTGAGTTAAAAATAATACAAAATATGCACTTTTCGATGTTTAGAATGAATATTGAGGGATAATGATTGAAGTATACGCGAAAATATCGTAAACGTGTTTTTTTGTAAAAGGCCCTTTCGAGAAATTGTAAGTAAACTTGCAACATTATTAGCGGGATTGGTATTCTAATATATGAATATATGACACAAAATATTCGAACACATAGAACTCAAATTAGAGCGAAATGTAAATATAATTTTTTTAGAATACGGGAATCTTGTAAATTCTGTATTGTTTTCGTAAAATAATCCGATATCTTTAGAATATTTGAATTACATGAATTTGAAATATTCGAATACCAATATTTTAATAATGGAATTATTCGACACCCTCAAGGGTAAAAGGAGGATGGAAGAAGAAGAAGGATGGAATTGTTCGTATGGAATACTTGAATTATTTAAGTGATTTATTTGTTTTTGAAGAATTGGAATATTTGAACTGTAAATATTGTCTTCTATAACAAAAACAAATTTGGTAGGTTTGGCGATTATCAAGGAGAAATCCCAAGATGTGCGTGCATATTTTTTTAAATAAACCACAATTTATTCAGCTCTTGACTGTACCAGTTATTTTAATTAATTGAGTAGTTAAAAAATATTTTAATGTCTGCGTTAATTTTCCGGCACCTGAACTTTTTAATTTTTAAGTATTGGAAAACGAATCCTAATTTTAGTACTAAATAGCCGACAAAAACTACATGAGTATTATCAATGCACGCTCAAACACCTCGCACCTAATGTTATTTGAGTATATTCGAGATTTTGAGTACGTTAAAAATTGGAATATCTCGAATATCGTGCTGCCTTATTAGGTATTTGTATGATTTCTGATTCTTCAGAAACTTAGTGAAGTCCTTAGACTCAAAAAGACGTCACGTATATTTTTCAAGATAAGCAATAAAATTTTAAGTTTAACTTATAAAATAAAGATAACCATTGGAACATTCGAAGTATTCAGGTATTCAAGATTTGTTTGATATTCGAATTCAGAAATATATTTCCCATTTCTAGAATCAATAGTTTAATTAGTATGTCGTCGCCGAAAGTGTAAACTGCCATTAACAAGGGACCTCTACGTGATATCCCTCCTTTTTCTGGGCGAAACCTTAATGGATGGAAATGCCAGGACCAGCTGGACATGGAATAAGAAGAATCAACTTCAAAATCATATAGTTTTGAGGTTATACGACTTTAAAGTTTAATAAAAAAAATTATTGAATAAAGCCGATTATTGAAGAAAAGCGATTGACAAATACAAATACAAATAAGAGTTATGGTGTCAAAAACTTATCAGAGAATGCGAAGTCGTCGTCATTAATGATATGACAGTCATCAATAAAATTTTCAGCGAATGTTTTATTTATGAACAAGCGGATTACGATTTATTGTCGTTTATAGATTAATATAAATGTGATTCGTTTGATATGACATTGGTTTTTTATGACAATCATATGATTGAGGATGATGATTAATAATCAAATAAGCTTTTGACATCATAACTCTGATTTATGTTATGTGATGCACGCAATCGTTTGATACATCCATCCTATGTCATTTCTGTTCAATGTTTGGCTTTGTTCGTCATTTTTTGCATGTGCTTTAAAGTTATATAGTTTTATAATAAAAGTATAAAGCTTTAGCGATTAATTTTTCTTCTCTATATTCAGATCATCCTGGTCTTTCGAGCCATCAAAATTTCATCCGGAAAAAAGATGCCATGTACCTTGTGAGTGAAAAACTGTGTCACACCATTGGGGTAAAAACCCATATTTACATTTCTGAAAAATCGAGAAATTCATCTTCGTAGCAGTGAAATATTAGTAATAATAAATCTAGTCTAGAGAACCATAAAGAGTTTTGATCTATTAAAAATCCACTGTATTTGAGAAAAATGAAATAACTTAACAAAGAACAACGAAAGAACGGAATAAAAATAAAAATAAGCAAAACAATGAACTGAAAAACGTAAAAGTAACTTTCATATGCTTAAAATAAAACACAAGACTGTCCTAATAGATATGAAATACACGAAACATATTATCATCACGCGGGTTTAAAACTCCAAAACCAAAAAATTAATAAAAATAGAAAACACGTCGTTCAATCATTTTGATAATTTTTGATCTGTACATATATACACTTTTCTCTTTGTATAAATATTTAACAAAAACAGACAGGGAGTAAATAAACAAACCTGAGCTTTAGAGACGATGTTGTAGTTCAAAAATGTTTCAGTCTTGAGGTACTATAGTTCGATGCTGATTTTAGATATACGTTAATCACAGCACACTAGGAATAGTACGATCTTACCAAGGTCAATAAAATGAAAGAGCAATTTATAAATCTGTTCAATTTCTTGCGAAATTTCTCACATCTGCGTAGCTTAACTACCTCATCATCAGATTTATTCTGTGTTTTCTATGAAGCTCTTGATCAGGGCCGATGTTAATTACGTAAGAGATTCCGAAAGACGGTCTATTCCCAAAGAAACTCCCGTTCTGTGTTTCTTTTTAGCTATGATATTTGTGACCTATTCTGCTGATGGAGGAGGTGATTATATTCTTTGCTTGGAATTGTTAAGTTTAATGGTCATATGTATTAAACATGGGGTAGTTCCATTTTATTTTTTCTTAATACTTTACGTATTTAAAATAACTGATAAATAAGCTTTGAAAAGAAAAAAAACTATGTTATAAACTTTCTTTGATACCCAGAACACTTTTTTAACGATTTAGGCGTTTTCTTGGTTACTTGAACATTTCTATCGACTTGCTGAATGGGTTTGAAGTTGAGGTAGCTGAGGGAGTTGCCCTTTATCCCCATTTGCTTGTCATTTTCTCACTTTTCGACAAGGGAGATGTCGTATGCCTCAGCTTGAGATTGAATCGTTGAATGGTCACAAGAAGATGCATCTGACAAACGATTGCCGCCCCTGTGATCTTCATATACGATGTATTTCAGTGTTTCGAAACCCATTCACAACAATCTCTTCTGGTTCGCATTGCTGAAGAGTTTGGTATTGTTTGTGTGGTTTAATGTACGACTGTCTTCTTTCATTTTTAGTTGGATGTTTTCGTTGCCTTGAGAGGGTTTTGGTCTTGCTGTGTGGGTGCTTTGTGTTGGTGATTTCTAATAAAGATTGTAATAGTCGTTGAGTTGTAAACAGACAGAAACCATTAGACTAAAGATTTTCCATTTAAGTACTCACTGCGCTTAACATGGTTATAACGGATATCTTTCCTAAAAAGAGTATCTTCTTTCCCCAGAACTGATAGAAATTACTTGTTTTTCTTCTCAAGTCAGAACACGCGCCTTATTCTGATTAACATTATACGTTAAACATTCTTCCTAGAGAACAATTATGTTGCACATCTTTTAGAAATATGTGGATATTGGCTTTCTAAACGAAATTCGTTCTTTTGTACGCTTCCAAGGAAAACTTAAAAACCGCGAGTTTCTTTTCGTACTCCTAGAGTTGTTTCTTATCTTATCGATTTCTTTATGATGGAGAATGCCCTTTCCCCATTTTATCGCAAATTTCCAAATAAAATACAATTGAAATAAATGATCTGGATGGCCCATGTTATATGGTTAGAAGTATCTGGATGCCTCTCTAGAACGAGATAAAAATGCAGGTAACAGCATATGTAGGGTATACACGTGCGTTAGACAGACAATGAGTAAATCGGCAGAATTAAGTGATTTTGAACGTGTCATCGTTGCAATTAATAGGTTCGTGAAATGTCGACTTTGCCACAAGTGTCTAAATCAACTGTAAATGATGTCATTATAAAATGGAAATGTCTGAAATGTTAGTAGTAGGCCGCATAAACTTAATAGTCGTAGCCATCGAACTCTGAAGAGCGTAGTGATGAAATATCGAATGCGGTCGCTCACAAGTACAACATAAGCACTTCAAATGTCAAACGTCGCTTGCAATGGTGCAAAGCTCACCCGCCTTGGACCGTGGAGCAGTGGAAACAAGTTTTGTAGAGTGATGAATCTTGCTACACGGTCTGGAAATCCGATGAATGCCTCTTATCCGAGTCTATCTTGCCAACAGTCAAGTTTGGTGGCGGAGGTATCATGGTTTGGGACTGTTTATCTTGGTTAGACCAGGGTATTAAGTTCCTGTGTCCGGAAGGATGAACGCTGAGATGTATCTTGATATTCTTGATAATTCTGTACTTTCAACTCTGTGGCAAGAATTCGAGAAAGGACCTTTCCTGTACCAACATCATAAAACTGTTCAGTCCAAACAACAAAGGTTGTTCTGTTGTGGTTCAAAGAGATGGATGTTGAAAAACTGGACTAGCCCTCATAAAGCCCCTATCTCAATCCCATCGAACGCCTTTGGAAAAAATTGGGACGCATCTTCAGTGGCTGGACTCATTGTAGCTCACGTAGAGGAATGGAAAGCAATTCCTACGGACATAATATCAAAAGCTGGTGGAAAGTCTTTCCAGAGCAGGCTGTGTCTATGATTCCGACGATTGAGTGTCCGGATACTTTTGGCCATACAGTGCATGTTGAGAAATGAATTTAAATTTTTGGATGTACAACAACCGCGACACGTCGCAATATTTATTATTTTAGATTGAATCGACGAAATACAAACTTTTTGTTATTTCATCGCCGCTTTGAAGTCGTGCCCGGGCTGCAAAGGGATTTGTGCACCCAGCCTGAGATAATTATCGCCGATAAATCGCGGGCTACAAAGTGCAACAACGGGCGCGGGTCGTAAAATTTGTTTATATACGCGCGAGCGACGAGCAAGAACCTTCCTGATTTCGGCAACGACGTGCTAAGTGAAAGCTGGAGCCGCGCCAGCTGAAATTAAGCGGCGTCGGCCGCGGGGCCGTTAATTGCGCCGGGGCGCCGGAAAAATAAACCGGGAACCGGAGACCATCAACACTCCGAATAAAGCCGGCGCGCCTTTGTTGGCCGTAATTCTCCGCTCGAGGTCCGTGGAACGGGGCTGCGCTCGGCCGCGCCGCGATAAATAATTCCGGCGCTTTCGCTGCAGCCTTATTAAAGCCATGTTTACTGCTCTTTCGCAGAGATCAAAGGAAGTGGTGCCAGAATAATCCCAGCAGCACCGCGAGGTCTTCGTACAGGCGGAAGAACCACCCGCGCTCCCTGCTCCTCTGCTGCTACCACGACATGTGCAACCACGCGGACAGCCCTGAAACCAAAGTCCTCCTGAACGACACCACGCTGCTGGGTAAGTGTACTTAGTCGTTAAGATGGTTTATCCTTCATGTTTAAGTGGTGCTATTTTAGGTGAAATTGTGAACGATAGTGATAATAGGATACCCGACACTGTGGGAACGAAGCAAGATCCAGCTTTGTACACGGAATCGGAAGTTTGGTTTCGTGCAGCAACCATTGCCGTACCCATTTGCGGCGCCGTCATTCTTCTAGCCTTGATTGGATTAGCTGTGAAACTTCTCCGAACGGAGTCTTCCAACAATTCCAATCACAAGTTAGGGTGAGTTGGGAAAATCTATTATCTCCTAACTTAACTAAAACATAAAAAGTCTCAGACAAATAAAGTATCGAAAATGACTTCATTATGGTATTAAGATATTTTTAAAGAAAAGCAAATCTACATCCGCATACAGTATGATGCATTCCAATAAAATCACTCTCTAGAATTTTTTTAGTTTTGTTTTACTGTTTATTGGCTACTTATTAGATATTCAATGTTTTGTAGGTTCCACCCTTAACTAGCTTCTGACCACCCAGCAGTAATAATATTCTGCTCTTCCGAAAGATTTTTTAAAAGACTTTTGATGCTATATTGGGCTTCGTTATCTTCTGTTTTTGTCTTCCTGGATAAACTCAATGTGATTTCGATCTGCCAGTTAGGGTGGCCAGTCTAACAGCTTACTGAAATTGATACTGTCCATGTTGGTGTCACCAAAGTCTTTATATAATATGGATCCATTAACTTACTCTAAAGTTAGATTCGTCTCATTATAAAACATTTGCTCAGTCTTCCTCTGTTAAATTTTTGTGTCGATTTTGTGTAAACGAGCGTTACATTTTTGTCAGACAGCCATGTTTTTCCGGCCTTGTAATCTTTCAGGCTGGCTTTTCCAAGTCTTCTTCTTATAGTCTTACCACTAAGAAATTGGTCAATTCCTGTAGATATCGTAGCAGTGAGCTCGAAAAGGGGTTTTCCGGTTTTCAAATGATTTCCAAGTGAATTTTGGTCTTCACGTTCAGAAGTTACCATTTTTGTTGTTTTGTGATACAATGTCCTTAATACTTTTTATAGTATTTTGGATCACCCAAACGAAAACATTAAAGCTAATTAGCGATCTCAACCTGAGACTTTCTTTTCTTTGTTCATATAACAAATGAATCCGTAAACTTCCTTTCACATCAATTTTATCTCTTTCAGGCATTTTCATTGTATATTACCTATATTTCAAATTTCATTTTTACATATCGGCGATAATGAGATTATTTCTGTCATTAAAATATTTGTATACAAAATATACGTTTTCATGTTTTGCCAATCAGATGCTTTATTGGTTTTGAATGAAAGCCTGCACTATTTCACATTTTGGTTTATATTTATTAGTGATATAGCAGCAGAGGCGTCTGTGCCCTTTAATTAGTAAGATAACATACAAATATGAATGTATATTTAATATACTAAATATCATAATTCAAGTGCTCAAAATGTAAGCGAGATTTTCAGCATTACAAAAGCATTTTGCTACTCTTCCAAGGATATCAGAATATGATTTACTTTTTGAGAAACGAACCGTTTCATAAGAAGCATGACCACTGTATTTTTTTTTTAGAAAAAAACGGAGATTATAAGGGGCGTAATTATAATTTGGTGTGACCAAGATCAAAGAAAGCAAAAATTAATTGTATTTTTAAAGCATTTCATAAAAAACAGAAATGTGAAAGGAATAAAGATGTTCGAGTTCTTAGTGACAGAAGTGAGGTTGTGAGAAGCACAGCCTCATTTCGTTATAATTTTGAGACACGACGAACCCTAGTGCTTTTACTATTGATATTCTAGGGAGAACAACTGTTCTTCTTTCTTCAATCTTCAATTAAAAATATTAGGAGCATAACCACATTGTCAAAACTTGTGGTTGAAGTCATCCAAAGTATAAATGCATTCTTTTACTCTGCCATTATTCATACTATAACCAAAACTGAAGCATAAATCCATGCGTGTATTAATACAACCAGTCAGAACTATTGTATGATTTCTTTAAATTTTATTATAGTACACTTTAAACTGTTGGGAGAATAACCCGACTGTTCTACATCTTAAATGTAATCACATATTTATGCTACCTTAAAGGAATAACTGGTACCACCCCGAGTTATATATAAGAATAAAAAATATTAACATACAATTGTTTTTGTGCACTTAGAAAAGGCTAATGACAATATATCATAATGGAAATTATAGAAATTAATGAGAAGAATGGGATATAAATAATAAAAAATTTTTTTTCTAGAAAACATAAGCAAAAATACAAATAGAAATAAAGTAAATAGCAAAAGAATTAAAATTATCGAAAGCATAACAATTTATGGAGAAGTACTATGGCCTATGACAAACAAAACTAGGGACAGAATAAGAACTGTAGATTTAGACTTCAGAGCCTGGACAAAGGAAGAACGGAGCAAATCTAGAGGAAGGTGAGAGTGGAAACGTAAATTACAAGTGAATTAGAAAACAGACCACCCTTATGTCCAGAGAATGAATATAAGAAAATTGGTCATCTAGATGAAGAAGATAAAGAAAAAGAGGGCCATCATTTAAATGGAAAGCAGTAGTCCAGATCAACGATCGAAAAAGGACTAACAGAAAAAGATTGGTGAGACAGACGTTGGAAACGGCAAACTGTAATGGGAAGATAGCTGAAAGAAAGAAAGCTTGAGTTTTATATTTTCAAACTATTTAAAGTGGAAATAAACTTTGTTTTTTTATACACTATGAGGAGCGTTTCAGATCTTTGTGGATGTTTGTCTAATTTAGTGTGTTGAAACTGAACTATTAACAGAACTACTCTACTCCTCCTTGTTTATTGGTCCTTTGAGAAGGAAGGCTTGTTCAGTGAAAATATTGTCCTAAAGATAGATTCCTGCCATTTTAAGTCCACTTACATCATCGAGTATTGCCGATATTTTTAAGTACGCGCTTTCCATTAATTCGGCAGTTTGCAACTGTTTTATGTAAGAAAAGTCACCATTTCACTTGTTCAATATAAAATGACTTCATAAAAGTCATATCCAAAGGTTGCATTTTATCTGTCCTATGGTTTTGCTACTTTAATTAAATTCAAGTTTTGAGTGTGAGAGAAACAGCTCGCTCTTTCTATTAGCTTTGCATTTCCACGTTTTTGTGAGGTATTAAAAACGATGTGTTGCTTTAATTTCAGAGTAGACTACATCAAATTTTTTTGGAATGTTTAGTTTTACAAATAGTAAGTAATGTTTATGATGCCTGGTATGTTCTATTTGGTCCTAGATTTGTTGTGCTTCATTGTTTTTAGGGTTTATGTCATAATATTCAAAGGTCTCCTCATTTGTCTTGCTCTTCCAATATTTCTTTATATGAAGATGGATTTGATTAGATGACATTCATACATTTGGATGATATGGTCGGTCCATGTGCTGTTTAAGATCCAATATTAGTTATATACTTAGGTATTTAAATATATAATAGCTTAGTAATAGTAAATGAAATGTGGCTGACAGGTAAAAGGATCTTACCATGAATAGTTTTAACAAAAGAGCTAGTGAGATAGTACGTGACGCTTGATACCAAGTAAATAAAGATGAAAAAGAACGAAAGCAAGGAAATCTCACTATAGTCCGTATCATTGTTTTCTTAGTACTCTTGTTACAGATGGATACTTTAATGTTTTAACACTAGGACTAGTATAAACGTATTACCAGGGTTGCCTAATTTAGCAATTTTTAATTGTGTTAATAGTGTTCGTGATATTGCACTTATGTCTTATTCACTACTCCACAAAGTTTGAGCAATGAATTGAAATTATTAGCTATGGCGAATCATCTTGTGTGTTTATGATTATTTTGGTATTTGGTCTTAAGTGACTATCTTCCATCTGGTGTAGAAGTGCTATCAGGCATTATTTTTTGTTTTAATTTTTGGGGGCAACCCTTATGTAGTGATCTTTCCAATAGATCGTGTATTTTAATTAGGTCACTAAATAGGTTGTCAGAGGAACAGTGCTAATATTTCAGCGAAGGTTTTAACATTATATGACACACAAATAACTCCTTTTGTGTTATTAGGACGAAAATTGTTATAATCGAACTAGTGAGCAATAAGATATGCGAAAGAGAAAAGTTATGCTTCAAATGACAACTTTTGTCATTCCAATTTTAGTATGACCAAGTTTTGACCAAGTTCTCTTCCTCAGGCACGTAATTCAGAGGATACTGCAGTTGTCTGAACATTCAATCAGTGAAATTGGGGCTATTTAGCGTTGGCTTTGATTCTGTTGACCTTTGTGACCAAGGAAGTCTTTTCTCCCTGACTATGTATGAGTGGTATATTCAGAACATTTAACGCCTATATTTTCTTAAGAAAAAGGCACCTTGGTAGGGGCTCTTCTCGCTTTTAGTATGTAGCATCTTAAACATATCAATTGAACTTTAATGTATTCTTGATTCTTCTGTATGCAGTCTGAAATGTTCAGCTGACTTATGTGTGGGTATCCTACAATAAATTTGGCGCACTTGTTCATTTTTTGATAGGTAGCACTTTCACTTCCACTTTGGTGTAAACAGCCAGATTATTTTTCCAACTAAACCTGCAGAGTTACAAGAAGTAGTTGGAGCACTCGTAAGGCTTACCATAATTAATTTAACTATGAATGATATATTTTTTGTGCTAGAGGACTCTGCTATTGGGAAAAATAAGAGACAATCCCTCCTCGACATTTAAATGTTTAATTGAAAGACCATAAAATGAAGCTATTTGATGTTACATAATCTTGGTCAATAATTTAAATTATGAACGTTATTTAGTCAGTTTTTGCTCAAAGGAGACTTTTCTGTGCAATTAGCTATTTTAACTAACGATGGTAAAGGAGAGGTTCTTGTATGTAGTTATTATAGTTAAGAAAAAAAAGAATAAGGCGTAATATTACAAAATTTTGACTATTAATTATTGTATGCTTTGAGGAAGATTTTACGTCATGAAGTAAATGCTTACATTGGGTAGTTTTGAATTGTCATTGTGCCACAATTCAAGTACATGAAAACTTTCTGAACTTGGACAGTGAGAACAATTAGTATCCTGCAAGTAATGCGTGTTAGGTATTTGTCTAATTAACATACTAGGGATAGGTGCATTAGTCATTCATGTTGATGTACGGTGCTCATATTTACAATTGGTTTACGTGCACTTACACGTTATAAATTCATGTTTAGTATTCACGTACATCAAAATTATTCTTGAACTTTTAGTCACAGATGCTTACATATTCACGCATCAAGAAATATCGCTTTTCAGTTTACTTGAAGTAATAAATGTGAATCGAGTTTTAGTAGGATTCTTTTTAGGTCATTTTTAATATTTGTTTTGTTAATAGTTACACCGATTGATATTCTGCTTTACTAATATTCTGCTCTTCTATTATTCTAAAGTTGCTTATATCTTTTACACCACTATAAATGAACTTCATCTTTTGAGCTGTTATTTGATTATTGACTTTAAAATATAATCATCTTCTATTGGAAGTTTACAATTAGATATTAGCACATGTGCATTCATTATTGGTAGCTGTAGCTGCTATATGTGATGATCAAGGGTCTTTTATATGGGTATACCATATTTGGTGTTTTTAGTACATTTCAGTCGACTTTGTCTTTGCTCTTTCAATTAAAATGAACAAAATTAAAAGGCAGTGTAATAATTATTGCTTGTTTGAATATATATCACTTTTGGTTGTAAAATTTTTAGTAATTTTATTAATTTGCAATTACATTTTAGGATGATGCCCTACATGCTGCCGCCAAACTCCAAGACCAACTGCGACAAATTTCTTCACGACTCCTACAGGCACCACAACATCATGCACAAAGACCCCTTCCAGAAAGACTCCCACCACCACAACCCCATTTACTCGAGTGACATAGAGGACATCCGCCAGCAAACGTACGTTCCACTACTAATCCAGAATGAGGTGGGCCTGATAGAAAAGAACTGTGATAGAAAGAACGAGACTAACGCCAAACTGAACTACATGCAGGACGTGGACTATTGCGCTCCTGTCAGTGCGTGCGAGGACGTGGACCTGGTGTCGAGCCACCTACTTCATAAAAATACTGACTTGCACGTGGGGCGGAACATGATCCTGGGCGCAAACGCGCTCGAGCCGCAGCACGTGCCGTCAGACAAGATTTACAGCAAGGAGTCCATACCCTAGGTGTTAATGTAAACTTGAACTGATTATTATAGTAATAATGTAGCGTTATATTTTTGTAAATATGGACTCCTTGCTCAAATATCTATTTATCATCTTGTGTGCTGCATTGATTTTCATATATATTTTATATGGAATAACTGCTTGGTTACTTACTTTGAACGAAACGTTCGCGTTTATGCTACAGTTTTTGGGATGATAAGGCTGTGAATGCATCAAATCTTAATTGCTTCACCACATCAATGCAACGTCATCAACTAGCTTTACTGTAGGACTTTTATTTCAATGACGCATCGCGCCACTCCAACTTTTATAATTGTAATAGACTCTAATGGATATATGTAATGTATTTAAGAGTTTTTTGTCGATTTTCTATATTATAGGGCTTTAATGAGCTCACAAATCAAAAATCTAATTTTCGAAGTTGTATACCACTACTGTCAGACTTTATGAATAGTTCTAAGGGTACTTTTGTGATATGATACGGTAAGATTAGTGCAGAAATCTCGTATTTTTGAACAGTTTTGTAAATAAGTAGCGTTGTTACATATATATAAAACGTTGTTTTAGGTCAAATATGTTATGCAGATATGTCGTCTGAAATTGCATATCTCTATCTCGTAATTAATTACTGTATTTATTATAGTATTATCAGTGACAATAAATCTTGCTTTTTTATTGCTTGTAATTATTTCTGCGGAGATAGATGCGAACGGAATAATAAGCCCTTTGTGCACCCATCGACTGGTTATCTGAGTCCTTTGAAAGTGGAAAATTACTCTTAAATGATTATGCAGGTTACACAGACGATTTAGTAGCTTTAGTTGTCTGCTGTTGTCTTCAAGTATTTTACAGAGTGACGATAAATTACAAAGGGAAATTTATATGGATTATATTATTAACTTAGGCCAATGTGACATTGTTTGCATTTTTGGTGTATCTTTCCAAACTGTTTTCAAGATTGTGAGTTTAGACATAATGGAGATCGCTTGGGGATTGAAAGAATAGAAATTGTTAGAACCCATAGGTTTATTTGAAAGAGAATTCAGCAGAATGTAAGAGTTTCAATAAAAAAGCTGCAAAAGAAAATGCTGTTGATTGAGAAACTCCCCACTTGAGTAGTAGAATCTTCACAAGACCCCGTACATCTTATAGATATAAACAAATATGCATGGTTGGAAAGATGTCGATAACTGAAGCGTCTTGTTGCTGCTAGTCGGTTGATTAATACTCTTATCATAAGATAGAAAGTATTTAGAATTAAGTAAACTCACAGTAAGCAAAACAATAGAAAATGGTTTCATAAACTTACAAGACCATCTAATGTGGTTATACATTTTTGGAATAAGTTATCTATCCTGCTATGGAATGGAATCTGTTCCATAGGTAAAACTCCTCTTATTTTTGTATCAAAGGGCTCAAAGTAGATCAAGATATGTACCGAAATAATACTTTGGAAGCTGTTTTGCTACTTTTGGTCTAGGAATTTTGAGATTTCAACAGTATTTTGCTACTATTCACAAGGCAAGATTGACGCAAGCATAGTGTAGGGAAAACATTTGATTTTATTAACACTAAAGAATGGCTGTTGAACTTGCTAGACATGAACCTGTTTAGACTACTGTGTCTCGTTCATTTTGGAAGCTTGAGCCTGGTAAAGCTTCTCAGGAATTTGAAGTTGTTTGAACAATATTTTCTAGTGGACTGGGATAACTTGATATGGGTGGATGCATAATCAGTTTATTCCCGCTTTATTTGGCCATCATTAAGACCAAAGGAGGCTTTTAAAACTTAGTACTGTAACTGCATTGCAGGAGGACACTCAGTTCTTTTGTGTTACATGTTGCTTAATAATAAAGTTACAATCAAAAACTCTTGTTTCTATAATTTATTGTCGCTCTGTAGTTAAGGCAAATGTTTGCAGGTTTTTCAAGTTCAACGAATTTTTAGTTAGGCCAGCCTTTGGATGTTTGTATAGATTCAATTGTTGCTGCATTGCTACGTTGTACAGTTAGTGAAATTCTTTGCTAAATGAAGTGTTCTGTTTTTCTTTTCTGCCTTTGACAAGAAATGATCTAACTAAATCAATAAATTATTTCTTTTCTTTATACCAAGGTTTCATTGTCTCAAAGGCTAAGTTTATGAAAATAAAATTTGATGATTACAAGCTGTCTTTATAGCTGCACCATGATTTTTAGAAATGGTAGATGAGTTGAAGCTAGAGGATTTACATGTCTTACTCCAGATTAAATTTTTTGCTTTATTTTAGGGAATTAGGAAAGTCTATGAGTTTGAGGGTTGTGGGCATATGTATGCAAGTAACAACACATCCAAAGATTTGCTTTCATTTAGTTTTCATTACTTTCCGCACAGTATAGTCCATGAATAGCATCATAACTAACATTAATTTCGTAGTGACATTTGTGTAGCTTCATGAAACTACATCATAATCAGAGAGTATCACAAATTTGAAAGTTTTTGTTTTTCAAGATAGCTTTAATATTAGATGAGGGTATTGCTTGTGCTCCAGTCTTTTGATACTGGAGAGCTTTGAAGCTAATGGTGGTTTTTTTCTGTTGCGAATGTAATTGTAGGCATAATATGGTACGTGTAAATCTCAATTTAATTTTTCTGAAAAAGAGTTATGAGAAAAATCAGTTTTTTATGTAAAATTTTCCAATATTTGAGGTATTCCTGTTTAAGGCTATTTATAATTGGAAGAAGACGAGATAGTGAGCACTAAAAAAGGCGCCAAGAAATACAGGGAGGCAAAGGTTACAATTTTTTGTATACCTAGTTAACCTTTAGATATTGTGAGTACTTCATTTTTTAAGATTTAAAATAGATTGCAAACAATCATAGAGGCAATTATCTATTTTTTCTATGTTGTTAATGAACTTTCATGGGGCGGTAACATAACATTTATGCCATTTTGGAGATGAATAAAGAATTTTTTGAAAGGAAGTGGGAGTGTGCGAATTGAAAGTTTGTAAATCTGATAGTAGGAGCTTCATTTTTTTCCACTCTATTTCTTCTTCAAAGATTGAACTTTCAAAGATTTCGTATTTCTGGAGATATGGCTCCGAACCTCTGAAGCATGTGAACATCAGTTTTTCTGGATATAAAATAAATTTTGTATTTCTATGCATTTGTTTTTAGGTCTACAATTTTGGATATTTATATAAAAGTTTTCAAATTTCTTAGAACTATAATCCGTTTGTCCGCCAGACATCAATCACCTAAGTACCAGAAGACTCTATAGACTTTACAATTGAATATATGGTTAGATTTAAGGTCATTAGGTCAGATTCTGAGTGGTTTTGTTTTGTTTTTTAAAAAGAAGTTGGTCTATCTGCACATTGCAACCCTCCATCTTCATAATATGTAGGAAGACTTACGAGCCAGCGGAGTCCTCGTTTTCCTTTTAAATAAGGGTAATTTTCTCTGCCAAACCGCTGGAAGTTTTGTTAGACCTATTTGATCTATCTCAATGTCTAAACTTCTCAGGCAATTTAGGCTCTCTGGAATTTTTTTAGTATAAAATTGCATGTCGGTATTACATGGCATAATTTTCATAGTGTAGTTGTAATATCATTTGCTCCGCCACTGTAGCTATTTTCAATAGTTCCTTTACTGAAAGTTCTGCATATATAAACACTTTCTTGTTGCTTGCGTAACTTGATGGCGACGCACATTTTTAGGATTCCTTACATACAAGACGGTAAAATTTGTTGCCTCTAAGAGCAAGAATTGTGGAGTACATCATTGCTTTGCTACACTCACATCTCAGTACTATGGATGATTGGTGAACTGCCATTGTTTTCTCTACTTTCTTGTTGGTTATAGAAAAATATATCTTACAAAATATAAATATTTAAACAATAATTTTATTAATATAACACTGAAACCTACAATTAATATTAATCTGACAAGCATAGACCGAAGTGCTAAATTATTAAGAGGAGTAAAACCAAATGAGTCTTGGGTATTTATGTATGAGATCATAAATGCTGTTACTCATTTTACGCTCAAAGGGTTATTATATGACAATTTGGCAAATAATTAAATATTTTAATTTATTAAACATGGATAAAAACTTTTCCTGTATATGTAAGAAACCAATGACCCAATGCATACAATGCCACGAATGTTTTCGTTCCATACGCATGAAACTAACAAATTTAGGAATTTAGAAAAAGAGAATCCTGGCTTTGTGACCCATGTAGAACTTCAAACTAAACTCACAGTTATAGTCAGCCGTCGTTACAGCGCTACTAATCCTAGAATACTTTGCCCATTTCCGCCTATAAGGTAAGATAATCATTAATTAAAAATTTATTTCAATCGGAAACACAAGAATCAGTTCTCTCAGCAAGGAGTTCTATCATTCAATTCTTTAGTAAAGGAGCCGAAGAACACACGTTCAACTACAGTCAAAAAGGTTTCATCGGTTATTAACTAATGTGTGAACATTAACTCCATTATGGTATTTGATTATTTTATTCTCCTACCATCAACATCGAACAAAATATTAGCTAACACTAGTAAACAAACAAGGAAAGTAGGTTCTTCTATTACCAAATGTGGAAGCAAAAGCCAGAAATTTTGACATTTGTGGGGCGATACGAATCTTGAGTTCAAATGACACTTTAGGACTTTCTGATGTCGACACATTACAAACATAGCAGAAACATCATCTTGTCAATGGTTTTATTTATTTATCCTTTATTGCAGAAGACTATTCTACAATACATTTTTTAAAGAGAAAATTGTTAAAAAACAGTAAACTCTCCTCTGTTTGGATCTGCACTGGAAATTTACGAAATGAGATCACAGTATCTAAAAGACTTGATCTCCAAATTTGTAGCTGAAGTTGGGAACAGGTTGTTGGTGTCATTTACAAATTTGTGTACCTTTTCATAACTGGGGATCTGATGTGTATTACCAACTGTTTTTGGTTTGTCTTGTATACGGTCCCTAAAGAAAGTCGGAGAACCTTCTACCATCGTAGCTGGGAATGATTGTCGACGTTTAACTTCTAAACTTGTTTGTACAGAACTGTTCTCATACTTAGCACCGAATTAATTTAGCGTGGCTACTGGTCGTAAGTGTGAAACTAAGCAACGTTACTAATTAGGACAAAATTCTGCTAAAATAGAGTTTACTAATGGCCTCAACTCAATCAGTTGCACCGTTAAACGGAGTATGGAAAAGTTTATTTGTTCACTGTCATAAAAACAGAAAATATTTATTGAAAACTAAAATGTCAGAAGAAAGATTCAGTTTGACCATGCATTCAGTTGTAGAGTCTATGGAGTCCACATTTAATCTTTCCTAGTTGAGTGATAGATCTGCGTCATAAAAACAGAATACAGTGTTAAAAGGTTTTAAGAGTATTATGGAATGCAAAATTCGCCTCAATTCCGGGAAGAGTGAAGGTGACGTACTTCAGAGATTTGAAGCTGTATCTCCAGAAATACGAGTCTTAAATAAAAACTTTTCGAACTCGTTGGAAGTCCAATTTTTAAAGATGGAATAAATATTTTGTTTCATTCTAAATTGGAAAAGATGAACCTTGTACCATTATCTTTAGAAACTTTGAATTTTTGTAGTCTACTTTCTTAAAGAATTCTTTGTTCATCCCTAAAATAGCGTGTTATGAATCACCGCTTTATGGAAGTTTCTCAATCTCATAAAAGAAAACGATGATTGTGTTTACGACTGTTTGAATCTTAACAAAAATAAAATACAAGTTACTCTCATAATTCTAAAGGAAGACTAGGTACATGAAAACTCTGTGACCTTTGTCTATCTGAATTTTTTTTCCACTTCTGCTACTCATGGACTACCATCTTGTCCTCCTGTAATCGTGAACAGTCAAAATATTCTGTACCTTGAAAAGAAATTCCTAAAATGTTGATGTGCTTTACATGAATACCTGATTCCTATCTTAGTTGTTTTCTTTTAGAAAATTGAGAACATACACACCATATTATTTTTACACTTACATTCAGTACAGAAAAAACATCACCATGTTGCAAAGCTTTATGCTGTCAAAAGTCTGGAGCATGTCTGCAAGCAATCCCTTTGTCTAATATCACAACTATTTTGAATAACTAATATTTCCAGATCTGTATTGCTTTCTGATTAGATGTAGTTTTATGAAACTACCCAAATGTCAATGCGGAACTAATGATATTGCTGCTTATGGACTACACTGTTTGGAAAATAAAGGTAGATATTCACAACGCCCTGCCTCTCATAGCCTTGCTTCCTTACATATGCCTGACTTGAGTAAAGGAAAACATCTGATCTGAGATCTAATATGTGTAGATACTCGAGCTCCAACTTATCTACCATTGATTTCTAAAGAACATGAAGCGATTGTTGAAACGGCTTGTAGTCAAAAGCATGACAAATATTCAAATAATCTAATTTTACTTTTCTAGACTTATCTTTTGAAGACAATAGACTTTTGGTGTAAAAAAAGTAAATCATCTATTGACTTAATCGTATCATCTCTTGTTGAAGATTTACTAGAGAAGAAAGTAAAAAAAATATTTACCAAATGATTTTATTTGCTCTACAACGTGTCAATGCAGTTCGTGTATTAGAAACTTTACCAAACTCATTAATCATGGAAAGAAAACCTTTGGGGTATGGTAATGATTAAAACGTCTGTTGTTTTTGGGGTAACTTTTTATAATTTTTTTTGTCACTGTTACTATTAACTCGGTTCTGTTGTTAGTTTCATGGCCTTTTGTAAAAAAATTTGCCACTGGTTTTCAAATCGGATGCATGTCTGGAGACTACTCTCGTCACGGAAAAAGTCGAATTTGTACTATTACCATAATATGCCAGCCGTAGAATTCATATATACCTCTGAGTTTAGGCAAGCGTGGTAGGGTCACATCAATATATTTAAAAATCTAAATTTCTTTAGGAAATAATGCAGTTGATTGCATTTTTCTATGAGTACATTTTTGCGTTAAACAGAGAAGAGGCTACCTACAGCACAAATCTAGATGAAGATGTAGAGGTGCTGTAGTTGGTCCAAGGAAGCATCTTGGAGTTATCAGTAAAGCCTATTTATCCTCCACTCTCTCCGAATTTAAATTAAGGCGGATGTTGCAGCCGTTGCAGCTGAGTCTGGCGAATCCCTCTGATTCTGTCGAATCCCTCTGATTCTGTCGAGACTAGAGATTAAACACACTTTATAGGGTTTTAAATATTTTTTAACAAGTAAAAATACAAAAATTGACATTGATGAAGCCAGCTGTATTAACAACTATCTTAGTTCTTATATGGACAATTTATCGTGCTAAGCGCTTTGATTCTCTCCGAAATGCGCATTAATGCTTTGTGAGAATACATTTCAAACAAGCGTCCGATAAACAAACAGTAACAAGAGTAATCTTTGTTTTATCGGAACAGTCATAGTTACTCAAAACGGTTGCGTTTTGAGGTTGGCACCCTTTCGCCTAGGTGCTAGCGCCGACATTGCTTTCTTTGATTTGACAGGTTTGTCTTGTTTTCTTCTGTTTTTTGTCATGCTTTAGCTTACAAGGGAAGGTCGCGAAGTGCTATACAGCAATAACTTATTCTTGAGCGATAGTTAAGATTTACGCCCTAACAGTCAGTACATTCTACGGTATACAGGGTTGTATCCAGAAGTAGTAGTACTGTTTTTTTCCGCCCGCCGGAGCAGTGGAGGGGGGTCTGCAAGGCCCGATGTTATGGAGGGGAGCCTTGGGAACAGGTTTCGACCTGCGGCAGTCGCCTGCGTGCGTTAGTTGAGTGTGGACCACTGTTTTAGTGACCTCCTGTTGTGACGCCTCGTCGTCAGTTGCGATGGAGCGAAATTTGGAGCAGCGGTACGCCATCAAGTTTTGCGACAAACCCGGAAACACACCGCACAATCACCCCGTAAAAAGAAGGCCAGAATGTCGAAATCGAAAATGAAATCGATGTGGATTGCATTTTTTGACCGTCGTGGCATTGTCCATAAGGAGTTTGTACCTTCTGGACGGACTGTAAATGCAAGATTTTACGTGGAAGTTGCCAGAGCTGGTGGGGAAGTGGAAGCTGCACCATGATAACGCGCCGTGCCACGGCGCGTGGATTGTGAGGGATCTCCTGGCGAAATTCGTCGTTTCCACGTTGAACCCCCCTGCAGCCCTGATGTGGCACCGCCGGACTTCTTCCTGTTCCCCCGGATCAAGAGGCAGCTCAAGGGGCATCGTTTCGACTCGGTGGAAGCAGTCCAAGCGGCAACGACGAGGGCGCTGAACAGCATCTCGGAGGACGACTTTCAGAAGGCCTTCGCGACCTGGAAGGCTCGCTACCAGCAGTGTGTGGATGCCCAATGGGCCTATTTTGAAGAGTATTAACTCGATGTACCAAAATGTTCAATAAGTTTTTTTTTAAAAAATCAGTCCTACTACTTTTGGATACCACCCTGTATTTCCTCTAGTTGTTTTTGCTTAAACTAGATGTGCTTTTTCCAAGTTAACCTTCTATCAAGGTAGACAACCAGGTATCTGGGTCTTTTTTGTTGTGGGATTTGCTGGTTATTTCTTATGACAGGGAGATAAATACCTTTACGAGTTGTAAAAGTTATATGAACTGATTTAGAACCATTAACTTTAATGCGCTATTTCTTGAACCGTATTTACAGAGTATGTAAGTGAAGTTGAAGATTTTGCAATTCTGTTTGCGAATTGCAGATATCAAGAGTCTAATGGAAAAACGCAGACGACTAGCAAAGGAAAATAAAAGAATAACAGAAGAATTTAAGCAAGTGAATAAACAAATAAGAAAACAGATAAGAGTACATAGAAGACAAATACAAGAACAACAAATTAATGAAGTAATAAAGAAAAACCAAGGAATGAAAATACTTCAACAAAAAATGAGAAAGAAAGAAACGTACGCATTACGTAACAAAGATGGTATAATAATCCACGACAGAGATGAAATTAAAAAAATTATAGAAGAGTTTTACAGCGAATTATATGAATCCAAAGTACATCAAGAAATAGAAGACAATGCCATTAGAACTAGAAAGATTCAAAACGTGGGATCCGAAGAACAACCTGATATAACCATAGAAGAAGTGAAGAGCACTATGAGAGAATTCAAATTTAATAAAGCTACAGGAGATGACGAAATATCAATAGATATGATCAGAGAGGCTGGGGATAATTTAATATCAAAAATAGCAAAACTATTAAACACATGCTTAAAAACAACTCAAATACCCAAAACCTGGAAAAACTCAAACGTCATATTATTATACAAAAAAGGAGAAAACACAAAACTTGAAAATTATAGACCCATCAGTTTATTGTCACATTTGTACAAATTGCTAACAAAGATTATTACCAACAGGCTAGGAAGAAAGCTGGATGAGTATCAACCCCGGGAACAGGCGGGATTCAGGAAGGAGTACAGCACTAGAGACCACCTATTAACAATAAAAATAATCATCGAAAACGAATATGGATTCCCCGTATGCATGGCCTTTGTAGATTATGAAAAGGCGTTTGATACCATTGAACACTGGGCACTATATAGAGCATTAGCAAACAGTCGATTAGATCAAAGATACACACAACTCATACAACAACTAAACGAGGGAGTCACAGCAACATATACATTACACGCAAAAACTAACCCAGTACCACTTGCAAGAGGAGTGCGACAGGGTGATACACTGTCGCCGAAACTCTTTACCCTAACACTGGAGGACGTGTTCAAGAAGATAGAATGGCCAGATAAAGGAATAAATGTAAACGGAGAGCGGCTTACTAACCTACGCTATGCTGATGATATCATACTACTCGCGGAAAATTTAGAAGACTTGAAAGTAATGATCATTGATCTAAATAGAGAGTCAAACAAAATAGGATTAAAAATGAATTTAAGAAAAACAAAAGTAATGCACCCTGGTCCAGATGTAGAAATTAGAATTGACGATTCTCAAATTGAACGAGTAGAAGAATATATATATACCTAGGCCAAAGAATAGAACTAGGACGAAGCAGTGAAAAGAAGGAAATAAAAGACGAATAAAAAGTGGATGGATCGCATTTGGAAGACTATCCTTCATTTTGAAAACACAAAAATAGATCAACGCCTAAAAACAAAAGTATTCGAACAATGTATTTTACCGGCCATGACATATGGAGTAGAGAATTGGGCAACAACAAAAAGCAACATAGAATCAATGAGAATAGCACAAAGGAGAATGGAGAGAGCAATGTTAAATATAACAAGGAGAGATAAAGTTAGGAATGACAGAATAAGATCAATTACAAAAGTGACAGACATTGGTATTAAGATTGCCCAATTAAAATGGAGTTACGCAGGACACGTGGCGAGAAGTGACAAAAATAGATGGAACCGTAAAATAATTGAATGGAGACCGTACGAGCATAAGAGAGGAAGAGGACGACCACCTATGCGTTGGTATGATGATTTTAAACGTACAGCTGGACTAAATTGGATCCAAATCGCACAAAATCGTGATAGGTGGAAGGAGTTAGGGAAGGCCTACATCCAAAAATGGATTTAATTAATTACATAATTCATTGGGCTTAGGAGAAGGAGAAGAAGAGAAGAGTTTGCGAATTGGGGTGAGAAGCTAACACGGCTGTATCTTTGGCAAATGTGGTCATCGTCGACTCGATGGTAGGAAGATCTGCAGCAAATAGGATATACAGAATTGGCCCCAGTACACTTACTTGCGGAACGCCGAAACTGATGGAAAATAGAGGAGTTTGATATTATCAAAGTTTGACTGAAAAGTGTCTGTCAGCAAGATATGGTTTTGTAAGTAGAAAACAGTCTGGAGGAATTTTGTTTTTTAATTTTGCAAAGCAAATCTTGATTTCAGCATTTGTCAAACGCCTGTGTTACGTCTAAAAATACAGTATCTCTTTGTTTCAGAATCTTTAACAATCTTGTCGGCGATTCTACGGATTTGTTGGATGGTAGCATGTTGCTTGGCAAACCAAAACTGATGATCAGGAATTAAATTGTTCTCCACTAGAATTGGTGTAATTCTACTAAGCAGCAATTTTTCAAATACTTTGGATACTAGAGGAAGTAAGCTGATCGGTCTATAAGATATTATTTTTTCCTTAGGTTTTTCCGGTTTAACAATCAGAATAATCTAGGTGACTTTCTATTGCGGAAGGATAAAACCTTGTCTTAATATTGAATTTTCAGAAATTTTTTGTTTAATTATCATTAAACACTCGAAATTTTTAAGGTGTTGTCTTTTTTAAGGAGTTGCCTGCTAACAAGTCTGTTGCACAGCTTTATTCAACCGCTTTGTTGCTGTCATCAAATCATCTTACGTTTTTAAGGTAACCTCGAGCAATGAGTGATTTATCTACACATTTTCTAAACAGTTTTCAATTTGTGTGTTTATTACATAAAGTCGGTGATTTTTGGCAAGTCAGTACACTGGCCCCTAGTGTTATAGTGAATGATCATCTGCCAAATCAAGGCAGGATTAGATCTTTAGGTAGTATAGGTTGATTTCTTTAATTATGCACAAGTCAAGTAAATCTGGTAGTCTCCTGGGCCAGTACGAAGACTCGCGTGTCAATAGATGATGCAAATCAATTAAGTTCATAGCTTTCAATAATCTTCTGCCATTGGTTGTGATCAACAAGTGTTGCCAGTGTTGTCTTGATGGAAAAACACTTTCTTCTGTTTTAAATAGGACCGTTTTTCAGCAATTAATAGATGATTCCTAAATGTTCTCCAAAAGTGTCCTAGTATAACAAAGGCTTATGAGCAACTTTTTTTTATTAGGACTTCAGATGGCGAGAAATCGTAAAAGAACTGCCGAAACAACCGAGTGGGATGAACGGTCCATGATTGCTGTAATGAATGACGTGAGAAACAATGTCAAAAAATTAAAAAAGCATCAAGACCTTATCAAACACCAGTGAACACTCTTAATGATAGACTACTTTTACTGAAGATCAAGAAAAAAAATAGCAGGATATGTTTTATTATTAGCCAAGTTGGTTTTTTACTCTTTTAAGAACTAAAAAGTGCTGTTCTTTAGTAACTACCATAATTAGATTTTTTTAGAAGGATGTCAGGATTGAAAAAGTGTTTTTAGCTTCTTATTCTTAATAGGTGTACAACTTTCCTTCGGCCATTTTGCAGTAGATGGCTTTAGGCGGTAAATGGTAGTGGAAATAAATAGATGTAGACGTCACACAATAAGCTTGGGAATTTGACAACATAACCCCATCGAAAAATTAGTCGATTTGTGTTCGTATCGTAAAGTTATTCTCGATTGAAGATGTCAGTTTAGGAGCCAAATTATTGTCATTTGCGGGAGGTTTTAATTTTCTGCTTCAATATGAAGAAATGTGCGGCTGAGACTCATCGAATGCTCTCAAATACTTAAGGCGAGTGAAAGAACGTGTCGTGAGTGGTTTCAACGCTTCAAGAACGGTGATTTTGACATCGAAGACCGGCATAACGGTGGAAGAGAGAAGGTTTTTAAAGATGCAGAATTGGAGGCATTACTTCATGAAGACTCGTGTTGGTAGGATTGTTACGAGTGACTCAACAAGTCATTTTAAAATGCCTTAAAGTAAAGAAAATAATTCAAAAACAAGGAATTGGGTGCTACATAAATCGAAGCGGAGAGATGTTGAACGGCGTTTATTTGCTTGTAAACAGCTGTTTAAAAGGCAAAGACAGAAGATATTTCTACATCGCATTGTGAGTGGGAACAAAAATGGGTTTATTACGATATCTTCAAGCGCAGACAATCATGGGGACTTCCCGGCCATGCTTCCACATCGACGGCCAAACCGAATATTCACAGCTCTATACTTGGTGGGAGCAGCTCGGCGTAGTGTATCATGAGCTGCTAAAACCGTCTGAAACAATCACAGGCGATTTGTATCGAAAGAAATTAATGCGTTTAAGCCGAGCATTGAAAGACAAACGGTCGCAATACAACGAGAGACACGATAAAATGATTTTGTAACATAACAATGCACGACCCTATGTCGCAAAGTCGGTCAAATAATATTTGGAAAATTTGGTTGAAATGGAAACTCTTACCCCACCCGCTGTATTCTCCAGACATTGCTCCCTGTGACTATCACTTGTTTCGATCAATGCCACACGGCCTGGCTGACCAGCACTTCCGTTCTTATAAAGAAGTCAAAAATTGGATCGATACGTGAATCGCATCAAAAGATGAGCAGTTTTTTCGACGCGGGATTCGTACGCTGCCCGAAAGATAGGAGAAAGTAGTAACCGCGATGGGCAATATTTTGAATTGTAAATATATAACCAGTTTTTTTACAATAAAGCCTCGAATGTCGGAAAAAACGGCGGAAGCAAAGTTGTACACCTACTATTTTCTTTGTTGATACTTGATTCTTAAAAATGGTGCTAAATGCACAATTTCCCCAGGAATGCTTCATCTAAATCAGAAACACATTTTTCTAATAATTAATATGCACTCTGTTGTATTCTGCCATTTTCCCTTTGGGTGATTTTCCATAGAAATCATAAAGCTCATGTATTTCTGTATGGATCGTTCTTTTTTGTACTAAGTTGAGCTTCAGACAATCAGTTGCAGCATATGTTTCTGTCACGAAAGGCTGCCATTCAAAACACTTATAACTTCTATCTTTGTTCTCACTAAAAGGAAGTTTTGGTTTCTTTTTTCTTATAATGTCTGTTTTGTACATGCCAAACATCAATTTTGCTTTGTGTTTTAGCTTTAAAAACTTATAAAGTTGATTGTTGATTGTCCTTGTTAAAGATAGACAGCAATAGGAAATACGTAATGACGATAACCAAAAGTATACCGTTAATTGTGCCTTTAAAGAACTTTTTAAAATTCGATAGTATAAGTTTTTAATATTAAAAGTTTCAAAAACTTTTACAAAATAGACATTTACATTGTATTAATAAATTTCTTCATCCCCATTGATAGATGAATTTAGAAATATTTTAATAATTGTATCACGTACTAATATAAAATTAATTGCATTGATATAAAATTTTTAAATTTTAATTATTATATAATTACAGACTTTGCCTATACTGCTGCATTATACAATGTTTTTACATACAGCTATATATGTATAATTTATTATTTAAATTCTTAAATTATTTGGATACTTGAATTAATATTTAAATAACTATTTGAATGTCACACTGAAATACGTCTCGCCCGTAGCAAGAGCTCCAGAGCGCTAGCGCTGCGCTACGTTTTCACTGCTCTCGAGAGTAAAATGAAGTGTATCTGAGGATTCGATACTCCAGGAGAAGTTCGCTTGGGGTGCTAAATTATGGAAGAGCAAAAGGTGTCTGCGCGGTGACGGTTTAATCCTCAGGGGTTTAAATCGTGAAGGAATATTCGGTTCAACTTAAATGTTCTATATTTTCGCTTAGAGCAAAGCATGTTTTGATCGAGTAGTCAAACTCGAAAACTGAAAACGTAATTCCTGCCTTAATGCACAGTTTCTCGCTTAAAAATTTAAAATTCGTATTGAAAAAAATCTGTTATCAGTCAACAAATATGAATAGTAGAAGATAAGTTCTTTAAAGTTATGATATGCTGGAGCAACAAAAGCTATCTATCATCCTTTATTGATTTTAAATTAAGGTTGATGCCATTCAAAAGTTTTGAGTTTGAGACGACCGTCGTCTTGCTTAGGAAGTAGTGCCGCCATCGGATAGACCAGTGCAAAACGAAAAATAAAACATAAAATAGAAACCCAGAAATAGGAGTTAATGGGTTTTTGGTCCTCTATGCAACAAAATTGTGAGTAGAATGGACTTTTATAATTTATTAATGGCAAGAAGAAAAAATTGAGATTCAAATAAACGAACACTTTTCTAAGTACTTTCGAAATGATGGTGGTCTACGTACTTTCTAATATTTGAAATGTTTTATGACCTTATAATAATTGAAGTACAACTGTCATTTTTCTGTTTGAGCCAAGGAAATATAGGACAAAATTCTAACTTCTTACTCGATACATACAAATGAACCATTCCACAATAAATAAGAGGGTTCTGGGAATAATGGTTTTCAAAAATACATAGGTAAACAAGTAAATTGGCACAAAAAAAGCAGAAAAAGTTAGTATAGTTTATTTACTTTAAATTTTTAATTCAAATTTTGCTAGTGACGTAATAGGATAAGAGAGTTTGTCTATCTTTTTATTAGTACTGCTTGTATTTTTCCACTTATAAGGCTCTTTATCATATTATCACTTTAGACGGACAACAGTTTTTTAATTTTTTTCCTGGAAAATAATCATTTTTTTAAATGGTGGTTAAAACGGTGGTCAAGCCAGGATTAACGGCCAGGATGGAATCATATACTATGAGCTGCTCCCCTATGGCCAAACTCTTAATTCGAACCTGTACTGTGAACAATTGGACCGTCTGAAGGAAGCAATCGCCAAGAACTAGCCAACTTTGGCCACTAGGACAGGAATTGTGTTTCATCAAGACGACGCCAGGCCACACACATCGATAGCGACTTGCCAGAAGCTCCGAGAGCTCGGTTGGAAGGTTCTTATGCATCCACCTTTAGTCCGGACCTGACACCAAGTGATTACCACCTGTTCCTGTATATGGCGAACTATTTTGCTGGTGAAAAATTTGTCTCAAAAAAGGCTTGTGAAAATCGACTGTCCCAGTTTTTGCCAATAGGGACAAGGGCTTATATGAGAGAGGCATAATGGAATGACCTTCAAAATGGCAAGTAGTTATTGAACAAAACGGCGCGTATTTGACCTAAATCTGTTCATTCTAAGTATGATAAATAAAACCTTCAATTTCGTGCAAAAATAATGGATTCCTTTTTACTAGACCTATTATTTATTAGAATCTCAGCATGTTGAAAAGGATCTTTCTGTAACTGTTATAACTGTTTTGAATTTCTCTCGAGAAGTAATTATAGACCTGTTGTTTTAAATTGTCCAAAAAGACTTGCATGTCTATAAAAAATGCTCAGAATTTATCATCTTATAATTATATGCTTTATAAGTTCTTAATGTATTGGAATTTTTAATTGAAAATATTAGCAAGGAAAGTGTGTCTAGGAAGTCAAAATTGAAAAGCTAAATTAGAAAATAAATTTTCATATTCCAAATTTTCATCTTGCAAGTGCATCAGAAGTTTTGCCTTTAACTAGAAAGCTCTTTTAAAGAGCTTTATTTCTCAATAAAGAAGATTTACATATAAAGAATGTCTATCCTTTAATGTAACTTACAACTTTAATGACACTTTTCGTAACATAATCCAACTAAAACTAGATATATGTCTTGTCATAGTCTTGGTGTCATTGATATATAAAGTAACACATTTTCAGTCACTATACATAGTACTGGTTGCTAACATAAAATTGGCTTGCTTCTTGTGGAGGAAGTTTAGCTTTTATTCCAGGATATTAACAGACTTGTCTTTTTAATCTTTTAATTAATTCATTTAAACGATGAATTAGCTTTGATAGGTTCATACTTTCTTTTTACAACGTTGGTAAAGGTAAAACCGTATTTAAGATACTTATCTATTTTTTTGTTCTTGTGACCACTAAAGATGATTCTAATGATATTTTTATAAATCTATCTATATTTAATCAAATAATGATAATAACTCGTACCTTATTGTTAAATATTTGATATTGTACTCAGTAACACAATGTAAAAGTTGTTATCGCGATTTGCTGCTTATATAAAGCCTAACACAAATTTTCAGGAGGCTCCAGTACCATCTAACATTTTCTCGAATATGGTGAAGTGTTTCGGAAATATGAAGAAGGAGAAATTGCTTTTCTTGATGAGAAGTGGCGCAAATAAAGGAATAAACTGGGATACTTAATAACAGATGCTTTCAGTCATTTGGCCGTGCAGTCAATGTTTTATTTTCAACTGAGTTGAGAACTGGAAAAACGTGGAGAGAGTCGTCAAAAAATTCTTGTCAAAGGAGGTCCTACTTTCGAAAGTTTGGAAAATGCTGAATTAGAAGCAAATGAAATTATTGATTTTTGAGAAATTTTACATTTGCCTCCACAAGAGAGTTTCAATAGAAACACTTTTCTTAGAGAAATAAAACAGAACAGTATTACGCTCTTACTTACTTAATAAGGTGTCCAATTATCTTCATCATTAATATGATCTTTTTTTCTTACACTATTTGGCCTCATTACCGCTTTCAGTGTCGACTCTGCAATTTAAGCATTTTCCACATACACAAATGATGGCACTTAGGCAGTATTCACCATGTCAATCCACTTTTTTCTGTCTATGACTATTTTTCTTGTGTCGTTCTACTGTGAGCCTCTCTCATTTAAAATGGCCGCAACATACTTGTTTTAAGATGTTGGTAAACGATTACTCGGATTGTTCCCTTTGCTTTGTGCTTTCTGCACCATATTGGTGTCCAATTATCATTGTTCAGTATCGCACGGAAAGAATATTACTCACATAGTGCAAGGAGTGTGAAGCAAGTGCCATATCTTCTCAAAACGATGGGATAATTTTTACGTTTATACCTTGCTCTGGGATTGATGTAACACAAAATATTTGCGATTGGATTGTGAGGTCTAATCCAATCTATAGATTTTACTTTCTTTTCTGATAGTCAAATATAGTGGATCACAATGTTTAAGGTCTTTATCTTTTTGTGACAAGAATTATCGGCTACATACCATTTTTGAAAAGGCGCTAGTGAGCACTATTTATATTTTTTAACCATTTTTCTGCATTTAATGCTTCTGTAAGACATGTAATATTTCATTTATTAAAATAACGTTCAGCATTCAGCTTTACGGAATGTTCAATAGAGTACTGGAGTATTTTTTTTATACAAATTAAGTCCGTTTTAAAGGTAATTAAGCCCAAAAGGACGCTATATTAGTAATTATCGTTCTATTTCTTCTTTAAATTTTTTCTCCGTCTACAAACGTAATTTTTATAGATGGTTTTCAGTAAACAATAAATTTGTAGGCTCCCTTTTTATGTAAAGATGTCTTTTAAACGTCGTTTGACCTTTATAAGTCCCACTTTAACACACTTTTGAGTTTTTTAGTGCAGTTTCACGAAGTATTAAGTTTGGATTTTTAAATAGTTCTTTGTTCAAGCTGCCCATATCTCTTCCCCAATTGGAAATTATTCCACAACTTTTGGTTTCTGATATTGCTTTATTATCGTGCCACTTATTTTTATTTTTTTAATTTTGCAGTTTCTTTTTGTCGACTATTTTTTGCATCACAACTTCCAGTAAAATTAGATTTTCAACAATTGCATGTAGCTTAATTATTCTTGCAATACAAAATGCAATTGATAACTTGCTAGTAATGCTTTTTCATTAGTGGTGATTGCTGATGTAAAAACGTCTTGTTCATTGAGGAAGGAGTTTAACCATCTTTCAAAGCCTTCTACAGATTAGTTTTTTTGATTGCTATTTCAATGTCAATGATGATTTTACACTTTCTTTTAACACGACTTGTCGACAAACGACACACTGAGGTTTATTGGAGACTTGTGTAGATAACACGCTACCGCTGCAGAATTTTTGATTAGTAACGTACTATTTTTTTATTAATAAAGTTATTTACAATTTGCTCCTTATGGGCATTAAGTAAATTTGAGGATTTAAAACGAGAAGGGTAAAAGAATGATGAGAAAGAAAGAAAACGAAGGGAGAAGACGTCCACGGATTATCCTCCGTATACAAAATTACTTCATTGCTTCGTCCTTTGGTCTATGGGTAGACAGTCTACGAAAGTAGTTGATGTTCATGGAACGAATTTTTTCTCTAACCATAGGAATGCATGGTGTACGGTTTTATTACTTGGATGATTTTGGTATTTGACAGTTTAGTATAGTCCCAAAGTTATATCCTATATGTGTATATAAGTTTGGTGATACATTTATAGAGAAAATATTGACTGTGTAAATTTGTAAGCTTTAAACTTTATTTTCCAAGTATTGAGCCACTTTTCAAAACTGTTGAGAGGAATTTGTAGCTTGTGTGTGGATAGTATGGCGGTGTTGTCTGCACAGGTGGCGATTTTAATTTTGATTTGATGAGAGAGTTTTAGAATATTTTGAGGTTGAACTTAGTTTGAAACTGAAAAGAGTGTATTTTATCTTAAATAGTAGTTTTTGATACTAACCCAGTGAATGATTTCATTAACTATTCTATGGCATTGTTGTATAGTGTAATGTTGCTGTCTAAAGGCAAATTGATATCGAAGTATGTTAATCTTAGTATGCTACTATAGAGTGTATTTAAAAGTACAATGTTTCTTCTTGATAACTGTTTAAAGATTTGGGCTATAAGGAGACACTATGATTTTTCATAAAGAAATTTCTTTTATTTCTTAGGATTAATAGAAAAATTCATCAAACAAGAACTATCTATCCAACTTTAATCGTGTTATTAATATTCTTTGAATTAGTATGTGGAAAACTTAAGATTTTTATAAGGTGTCCAGTTTAGATGGTGGCTTTTTTAGGCTAGCTATTGTTGTTTATTTTTAATGGCGGTATATGATTCGTTGGTCTTTTAGGTTTAGTTGCTTTTCAAACAAAGTGGTCATTATTGGATAGTAGTAGTGGAGTGTAGTCCAGTTCGATTCAATTTCAAAATACTCACTTGTGAAGTCATTGACCAAAAAAAAGTTAAGAAAGTTGGGTAATTTGTTTAGGTCTGAGGGTCAGTAAGTTGGTTCTCTTATACGAATAATTGTTATTTATGACGGTCTGAAGTAGCTGCTTTTCTTTAGGATTTCAACTTGTGTGTTTAGTATTCCAATCGCTTTTAACTATGAATCGGCTTTTCATTTAATTAAACAAACCTTTGCATACTTCAGTGATTATTGCGTGATTAAAACTCTAAATTGCACTTGAACAAATTTAATTTAATCCTTGAAATCTATTTCTTTGGAATGGGACCAGTTTATGGTGTGATAATGAATTGCAAATTATTACGGCTTCCTTACTATAGGCTGTGCCATCGTAAAGTGTTTTACAAAAACATATTTTTATTGAAGAAATAAGCGTTATATTCATTTTATTCGTTTGAAAAAATAAATAAGTTTGTTGTATGATTCATCAGTCCCTTATCATTCCAGAGGCCAATGCATATGGACGAAATATCCATTTATTGAGAACATGTTTAGTATCATACTACTTTGATTTATTGGTTGGTAAAACATGTTTTTGAATTCGGCGAGGACATTATTCAACTGTTGTCGTTTTTATTTTTTTTTGGCATCCGTGGTGCGTCGGCGTATGTTATTTTTTATGGACATTTATTTGAATACCTGGTTGTACATATGGTCTGTAGGTCCGTCCTTTTAGCTGGTTTCTTAGAGTTGTTTCTGGTAGTTTTAAGGTAAGTTTTATTTATTTTTTTTATATTACTCCAATATTTATACAATCTGCCAATTAATATTAGGCTATAAGTATTCTATAGGACTAAATATAGGTAAATGAGTACAATAAGGCATGTGGGGTAGAATTCCAGCGAAAACTCCCCTTACAATGTTTTAATATAATATTCATGAGAATGAAGAGTACAATGTTGTGAAAGATTAATATACAATGACAGTTAGAATCTAGTAGGTAGATCAGATGGCTTAAAACGCTTGACTCTTTTGGGTTCGTTGTTATATTCCATAAGGTACAGCACAGAAGGGTTGGGATGAGCGAACAGTCTGTCTCTGTATCTCTCACTGAGCTTTTTAATTTCACTTTTCACTGTGGGAATTTGTAGGTCACTTAAAATCACATTATTGGGGACGTACCATGGCGCGTCAACGATCATTCTGAGCACCTTGCTTTGGAAGCGATCAAGCATAGCTAAGTTGGAGGTAGCTGCAGTACCCCACAAGGAGATCCCATAGGTCCAAATAGGTTTGAGAACTATTTTGTAAATTAATAGTTTATTTTCTAATGATAACTTGGATTTTCTGCCGATAATCCAGCATAACTTTTGGAGTTGAAGTCCGAGTTGCTTGCGTTTGGTGAATATATGATTTCTCCAGGTCAGTCTCCTATATAAATGCAGCCCCAAATATTTAACTGTCTCTGTATGTGGTAGTTGATGACCATTGAAAGTTACTGGAGAACAGTTATCTTTTCTCATAGTGAAAGTGATGTGTGGTGACTTAGATTCATTCACTTTGATTCGCCATTTACTAGCCCACAATTGAATTTTGTTAAGGTGAGCCTGAAGGTATCTTGAAGCAGCTTGTGGGTTGATATGAGAGGCTAGAATAGTCATATCGTCGCAGATGTCATTAGACGAGATGTAGGTAGGTCTGCTGTGTAGATTAGATACAATATTGGACCCAAAGCACTACCCTGAGGGACGCCGGAGGAGATGGGGTGGATGTTTGTAGTTTCGTCTTTATATTTTATTAAAAAGTGCCTATTTGTTAAGTAGGATCTCAGGAGTTCGTACATCTGGTAGGGTAATTGTTTTTTGAGTTTGTAGCATAAACCTAGATGCCAGACTCGGCCAAAAGCTTGTTTGACGTCTAGGAACGCTGCAGAACAATACCTTTTTGCCTCCAGGTCTCTGTATATCTTGTCAGTTATTCTGTGCACCTGCTCCACAGGCCATGTTGTTTGCGAAAACCAAATTGATGTTTAGGAATTAGTTCTTGGTTGTCTAAAATTGGCATTAATCTGTTCAGAATCAGCAGTTCAAGGATTTTTGCCAGAAGGAGGAGAAGACTTATGGGTCTGTATGACGTAATTTCCGTTGGTGGTTTACCGGGTTTCAAAATCATTATTATTTGTGCTGTTTTTCATTGACTAGAGAAGTATCTGATTCTGAGAATGGAGTTATACAAGTGGGTAAGGACATATATAGCTTTAGTAGGTAGTTCCTTGATGATTGTCCCAGTAATCAGGTCGTACCCTGGAGATTTTTTTGTGTTAATCTTCTTGATTTCTTCTTTTATCTCGTTAATGGAGAATGGCTTTATCGGTAGACTCATTTGGTACGGTGACTCTAGGAATTCCACAATTTGGCCTCTTCGTCTTGGAGTTGACAAGGGAAGGGTGTGAATACTTTAGTTAGATATTCCGCAAAGGCCTCAGCCTTGTTTTTATTGCTGCTGGCCCAGCTTCCGTCTTCCAGCAGAATAGGGGCTACGTGTGGAGTTGGTCTTTTAGTTTTCCGCGTCGCTTTCCAGAGCGAATAGTTAGTTTGCTCATTAGCGCAGAGGTTTTCGAGGTATCCCTGTATTTCATGATTCTTATGTTAGTTAAGAAGATTTTTTAGATGTTTGCTGGCCCTATTATATTCTCGTTTGTCTTGTTCCGACCTGGTTAGTTGCCATCGTTGCCTGAGATGGCGTTTTTCTCGTATTTTGTCCTTTATGATGATAGGTGTATTGTTGTGATGTGAGGTGATGGACAGTTTAGGAGTAGCATCCCATGCTACATTTTGGATAAGTTCAGTAAGCGAGGTTACAGCACTTTCAATGTCATATTCATTTTTTAGTGAAACATGTAGGTCTAACTGGTATTCAAGTCTTCGTCGAAAGTATTCCCAATCAGTTCTTTTGTTATGTAGTGCGAGTTGAGGTAGAACCTGCGTTACGAGTGAATTTAGAGTTATTGTGATGGCCGAGTGGTCAGCTGCTAGGTCAAAGCAGGATGAGACCGTGCACTGTCGAGTGTTTATACCCTTAATGATTCCGAAGTCAACTAGGTCTGGCTTTTTTCGACGGTCAGTGCGCCAGTACGTAGGTTCTCCAGTGGATAACCAGGTGAGGTTGTTTATTTGTATGGCAGTCATTCAACGGCGTCCGTCGGTTCTTGTTAGACGTGAACCCCAATGTTCATGCTTAGCGTTATAGTCCCCTACAGCAATGAACCTATTGCCTAGAGTCTTGAAGAAATGTGAGTAAGCTGCAGGGGTGATTTGATATTTCGGAGGGCAGTATACAGCCGTGATTGTAACTGGAGTGTTTGCAATTTCTTGGAGATGCTGGTAGCCTGTATATGATTTTTTTTGATATTTTGCTAGTTTATGATGTTTAATACTATTTCTAATAATTAGTGCTGTTCCTCCATGGGCTGTACCATCGGGGTGATTTGTTGAGTAAACAGTGTAATGTGGGAACTTAATGTAACTCATGGAAGTAAAGTGGGATTCAGATATGAGAAGTATGTTGACTCCGTGATTTTCAAGGAATATTTTGACTTCCTGAGCACGCTGACCTAGCCCATTGGCATTCCAAGCTACTATTTTTAACAGTTGTGCCATTATGTTAACTTGCTGATGAATGTTGTGAGTAAATTCACGATGGTCCCTATTTGTGTGATTAGATTTTTTATCATATTCTGTAGTTCTTCGATACCTTTTGTTTGTTGGTTTGACTAGATTATTTGGTATTGTGGTATGTTGTCTGAGGTATCGACGGGGATAGGTAGTTCCAGATTTTTTGCTTTGTCAGCGTATGTTACTCCTGCTGTTGTTTCAGAGAGTATGTATGGCCTTTTATGAGTTGATATCATCTTTTCTTAATCTTGGATAAAGCCTTTCTTGCAATTGTTTATGGACTAAGCAACCGCGGTAGTTGGCGGGATGATTTTCTTCGCAATTTACGCATTGTACTTTGTTGTCTTTAACTGTTCTTGGGCACTCACCAGCAGGATGTTCTTGCGTGCATTTGACGCATCTGAACTTATGTTGGCAATAGTTTTTCGTATGTCCGACCGTTGACATTTTAGACATTGAGGAATTATTCGTTCGGCGTGTGGGGGTTCTATTACTACAATAGTATTAAGTAGTGTTTTAATGCTGTAGATTTTTGTGACAGAGCTATTGTAAAAAGTTTTGTATTTAAGATAATATTGCTTTCAATAACCTTATATAATAACCTAAAAAAGACTTCAAATAACAATTTTTTTATGAAGTTATGAAAACATTTAGTGGTTACTAACTACTAACTACTAACGTTTGCAAAGGTCTCGAAAACAAACTAATATTTGGTGCTGGTAGGATATATCTGAAATACTGACATATAAAGAATTAAAGTAATCTTTTTTTGTACAGTAATTATTAGGTGGTTACTTGTTCGACATCTCATAATTCTATATAGTAAAGACCTTTAGGATCAATAATAAACCTACTAACAATATGTGTTTCTAAAAAATAGAAATAAGGTATTGTGAGGTTTAAACATTAGTTAATATTTCTTATTTTTTTAATTTAGTAATTCTGTAAAATATTTAAACAATAACAGAAAAATTGTTTCTACTGTTTTTACATCCAATTCAACAAATTCTATAAGAGTTTGTCATTCATAATTAAATTGCATTACTTGCGTTCCCCTGTCAAGTACATTGGTTTCCATTTTTAAATTTTTATACTAATGGTTCACAATACTGTCACTTAAACTATTATTAAACGTTCTTAAAATTGACGGGAGTGGCGATGACAAGGATAATTTATTCTGCCGTTACACGTGCAGAGCCGAAAAATTTGACAGCGACTTGATGTTTAGTGATATAAATTTCCACTATTATAAAAAACGTCTCTTAAAGTTATTTTTAAATTTGCTTTACTTAATATACTCGCAGCATGTGTTTTAAAAGGTCACATATTTAAATTATTTTTTTATATTCTTAAAATCCAAATATAAAGATGGTGATGAGCTAATTTTTTTAGCGCAATAATATCAAAATTTTAGTTATGTGAAGATATTTGTTATAATATATATATATTTTTGGATATGTAAGTATAGGACGAACCAAAATAAATTTACAGCGTTTGAGTTCTGTGAACATGGAAAAGGCATCTTAAGGTTGTATACTGTGTAGCAACGCATCAATATAATTCACGTTTATTATCAAAGCAGACGCAAAAGAAGTTTGGGTCATTGTTTGGACGCAATAAGCAATCTAATGTAAAAATTTGAAACGTGATATGTTTATTGACAAAACAAGGATTCGCTCTCAATGCAACGGTCGATCAGGTGTCAATATTGCTCGAGTATATAATACTGATTCAGCAACAACTCTTCCATGCTCTTTCGCAATGCCGAATAGACTCCAGATACACGGGTTTACTAAAATACATATATAACCACGCAACCGCATCAGTAAGATTACACGAAGACACCAACACATTTCAAATAGAAAAAGGGTAAGACAGGGAGATGTCATATCCCCTAAGTTATTCACGACACTCTTAGAATATATGTACGAAAATCTAGATTGGGAACAGTGTGGAATTAACATCAATGGTGAACTACTAAACCATCTAAGATTTGCCGATGATCTAGTCCTAATCACAGATAAGATAGACGAAGCAAATAAAATGCTACAAGAACTCAAAGCTGCCTCAAAGGAAGTCGGGCTTGACATAAACTATACAAAGACAAAATATATGACAAACCTGGTCCTGAGCGATAACATTTCGGCAGATGATATAAAAATCGAACAAGTACACTCATACAAATACCTGGGACACGAGTTAACCATTGGGAGAGATAATCAAACCCACGAACTGAAGAGGAGGATCAATTTAACATGGGCAGCCTACGGTAAGCTCAGCAAACTTCTTTAAATCAGATATCTCAATATGCCTGAAGAGGAAAAGGTTCGATCAGTGCATACTCCCTGTTCTCACTTATGGGGCTGAAACACTAACATTGACCAAGAAAACCATAAAGAAAATAAGAGTAACTCAGACGGCAATGGAAAGGTCAATGCTAGGAATAACACTTAGGGATAAAATACCAAACACCACAATTAGGCAGCAAACAAAGGTGAAGGATGCTGTGTTGAGGATAGCTGAGCTGAAATGGAACTGGGCGGGACACGTGGCAAGACTGAAAGATGAGAGATGGACAAGACGAATGATCGTATGGAGACCCAGACAAGACGCATTCAGAAGCAGAGGTAGACCACCAACAAGATGGGCCGATGATGCAAAAAGAGTTGCAGGAAATTGGATCCAGATCGCACAGGACAGAAACAAATGGAAGGGTCTGAGGGAGGCCTATGTCCAGCAGTGGACGACCTAGGCTGGGGAAGAAGAAGAAGAAGATATAATACTGTGCATGAAGAACCAAGCACGTCAATTTGTTGCTGTTCATAGCAATTAAATATTTCATACGTGTCTATGCAATGCGTTTTAACAAAAATATCAAGTGATATGCGCAAAAAACTATGTATCCACAAAAACGCATCTGGTGTGCACTGTTTGTTGGAGGAATTACCTTTCCGTACTTTTTTGGGGACGAAGTTGGTAACGCTCTTATTGTTAATGGTTTACCTACGTTATTGGAAAACGCTAAGCAACTTTTTCAATTTGAATGACACGTGGTTTTAACAAGATGGAGCCACATACTCACTTTACTTCAAATCAAATTTTCTGGTTGTGTTATCTCGCAGAAGAGTAACATCGATTGATCACCACGCATTTGTGATCTAACTTTATTAGACTTTTTCCTCTGGGGCTATTTGGAGGAAAAGATTCAGGATTAATAGAGAACAGCATACATGTCATTGCTGAAATAGAGATGTATTTATGGGAAAGCATTATAGAAGACTTCGCTGAGAGATTGGTAGTATATCAGTGAACTCGTGGAAGGGATTTGGCCGATATCATATTTCATACGCAACTGCTAAGTCTGTACTTTACACTAATAGCAATAACATTCTAATTGTTCCAATATTTTGTATTTTACCAGAAAAACATCTGAAAGTTCAATTTGAATCAGCCTACAAGAAAATCACTTTATTACGACAATAGGTAATAGTTTACAGAAAAACCTAAAATAAATTTTCAATTTTATGAGCATCTGTTTTAAGGGTTTTCTTTTCATTGGTACAAATTCATATATTTTGAAGGTTTTAATGTAAGTAGTTTGTAATAATATTTGCATTATAGGAGAGTGCTTATAGTAATAGAATATGCCATTTTGCAAATGAGTTGGAAAATCATCTAAGCATTTTTTTAATTTTATCTATGTGGGATATTTTTTTAACTAACAATAATTTAACTACCTGATATATTATTGTAAAATATGTGTGTGTTTGCACGCGCGTATTGTACATTTACATTGTCTAGATAATATTGTCTATATGTTTGACGGCGCATTTTTTACGCACTAAGAGATGAAAAAAGAGACGCGGCTTCTAAGTGTTCTAGGTAGAGATGCCTAAAGGAAATTCTTCTTATAGGGTAGCTACAAACACCGCTTCTTCTAATTATTACCGCAAATCACGTATAAATACATAGATAAGAGACTCACATTGCTGTAGATACCGCAGCGTTCTCAACGGTTGTAGAACAAAATATACTTACATATTTATATGGATAGCCAAACAATACAAATATATACAAATTTGCTATATAAAAAATTGTTGTTTTTTTTAATTAACAAAACAATATTTAAATTGCACAGAAAAGTAGTCTGGATCCCGCTAAATACTCCCAGATATCAAGAAGGCGAATGTCAACGGTTGTGCCCAAGGTCGTACTCTCCGTGAGCTTGCAGCATATTTCATCCTCTACAATAGCACTCATTTTCTGAAGCACTGAAGGAACTACAATAGTGATAAAGTCCAAGGCCGGTCGTCTCAAAACCACCTTAAGACTCTTCGACAGGAAACCCCATTTTTTGCCAATTGTGTGACCCCCTAGACTCGGAACTATCTGTTCGTACAATGGTCGTCGTCCGGTCAAGAAGCCGATGATTTTGGAAAAGAATAGGAAGGTGTGTGTGGATTGGGCACAAGAACTGAACGAGAAAAGAGTGAGAAAATATACTCTAAAATTACGAAAGCAAGTACATGTTGTTCGGAACGGTAGGAATTAAGTGGATTCGTCGTCCTCAAGGCACTCATTCCGCTCCCAACTATCAGATTCTCACAACGAAGCACGAAGACGAAAGCGTCATGGTCTGGGGTTGTGTCTGCGGCCTTGGCACGGGTTTTCTCAGGAGAATCCATGGAATTATGGTTCGCTATTTGTGTGAGGATATTCTAGAGAGCACGATACGTCCATATGCCATGTAGAACATGTCCAACAGGACAATGATCTCAAACATCGTTCGAAGCATGTTCAGGACTGGTTCGCTCGCGGTCATGTAATCCTTCTCGAACTAGTCCAGTTAATCCCTCGACCTAAATATCATTGAGGGTTTTTGGACAAAGCTAGAGCGTCGTGTGGTTGGCAGAAATGCCAAGAATGCAGGTGAGAAGTATGTCCAATTTTAGGAGAGACGGAAGAACATCCCATGCATCCCTTGCAGATGCCAGCCGTCATTGATGCAAAGGGTTATGCTACTATCAGACTTATGATTCACTTTTAGTTGAATACCGCCAATTTAGAGTTATTCCAGCGTTTTTATTTGATGTTTGTTTCGTTCCTATGTTTTGATTATTTTTTGCTGTGATGACAAGGTTTTCCTAGTTGTTGTATTTCTTTTTCTTTTGAAAAATCGGTTGAGGAACCGCGTGAAATACCTTGAAAAAGATTCCTGAAAATTTCAGCGGAGAATAAAGAAACGAAATAGTTATGGCAAACTAAAGGTTGATATATTTTTGATCGGTACTATGTAATTAAATATTTTTAAAGTTATTCTTCAGAAGAAACTTTACAATTTGTCTATATGTATAAAAATTCCAAAATTTTTATTTAATGCAAACACCTTTGGCGGTCGTAAAGTAAATTCTCCTTCTTCTAACGGGTCAGACTAGCCACCTGCCCGGGGTACGCCCAATATGGCTCATAGTACTACACGAAATGTGTAGTTAGAAACAGGCTAATAGCCTATATATAAGAGTAGAAGAAGAAGAAGAAGTTTTTGAATTTATTATCCTCAGCTCCAATAGCAGCGCCAATGTACTACAGTACTACCTGCCGAATATTTAGCTTCGGATTTGATTTTGACAATATCCAGAATAGTCGAAAAAAATATACATCTTTATTTGTTGTTTCGGTCACTGTTTTCTCAGGGTTTGTATTAAGACTGCCAACATTTCTTTTTGGCACTATAATAAATGTTTTCAAAAGTATCTTTTTGTTTTTCAAAACAATGTGTTTTCAGCGTCTTTTGGGTTTTATATATTGGTAACCAGATGGTTGTTTTTGATCATCTAAAGGTCTATAAAACATTTGTTGTGATATAATTATTGTAAAATAATCGAGAATCAACAATAAAAGAAACTTAAGCAAATACCAGATTCAAATTGAGATTATCTTCTATCTACACATTAAAACAGGAAGTAAACAAAGACGGCCTATATATTTGAACAGAAAGTAAACAAAGACAGCTGATACGAAATGTGGTGTAGCCGAGCTGTGAGCGTACGTTTGGTTGCCTATCTTTAGGATTGTTTTGCTCATCTTACTTTCGTAAGATCACCTTATCCCACTGTTATCATTTGTAAATAAATTGTTCCACGTTCCCACCTTTTTTTTATAATTTTAGGAAAGACTGGTGAAAAATTGTCAGCCTAGGATTTCAAAAATACTTTTTAGGGGCAAACCCTCGTTTTATATAACTGAATATCGATTACATTATCAGGTAATCTAGACCTGGTATGTATTGGACCAGGTTTTGTAATCATAATTGTCGCCACATTTATACCTTTGGTGAGGTCTAGTGCAATTGTTTCTCGTGTGCCCGTAGCACCATCATCTGGTGGACTGCGTAAGCTTAGTTTTCTTTGTAGGTTCCTCAAACTGTACTACCGCGTTTAATAAGCGGCTTATATTAAATATTTTGTATTGTTTGATTTTTCTTAGAGATCAATAAAGAATAGAAATTCCCTTATTTTTCCATATATACATGTTTGTAATCGCTACTATATAGTGTTCGAGTTCTACCAGCGTTTCTCTTTGTGTTTAGTAGTGTGGTGTATGTATTACTCTGAATTTCCTCTTTTATCTAAGTTGTACATGTGTGTGATGACCTCGTTATTGTCTAGTAGCTTTTTAATTGTTTTGTAGTGTTCAAGTATGTTTACTTGTAGCTTTAATTAAGTTTCCTTTTCTTATCCGATAATTGTAGTATTTTTTGGTGATGGTCGAGTTTAGAAAGGTGAGCAGCGGTTAAATTTTATTTACGAAGTGTAGGATGAATGGAGGGATGTTTACCTTATTTTTGTATTTGAAGTGTTCGTATTGTTACTATCTTTTTTTGTTGCGTAAAGGGTTGGTACTTATTTTGCAACTTAAGTTCTGAAGTCTGTTGAGGCGTTTTCTTTTGTTAAACGATATCACTACTTGAAAGCCATTCGGTCTATATATTTCAGGACCTTCACTTATGATGGACTGGTTATAATTTATTTCTGCTAGATTGCTACCCCGTGAAGTAGTTGAATTAATAACAGGATGCTCTTTATCATTATGTAGCTGCATTTGATAAGTTGTATGTTATAAAGGTGCGTATGATTGCATGTTTGGATAAATCGGTTGTGTTTTGGATAGTCCCCATGTGTACAGTGGCTGGTTTGGGTAAGCATATTGTAGTCCAGATTGTGGTTGGTTAAATACATTAGCATTAGTAAATGCATTTTGTGTATGTTAGGATGCAGGTGCTTGTAGATACTGATATTAGAGTTTGTTTGTTTACAGTTGTTGATTTGTCTGCGGGTTTTAAATCAACCCGTAATAATCATGGAACTTTTTTCTTAGTGCCCGATTGTGCGAGATAATGGATAATACTGACCTTGTGCCTGAACTTTATCACAACACCTATAAAGTTAAATAATATATTAGCGAAGCCAAAATAAACGAACCGTACTGAAGGAATTTAAACCACACATTTTAAATTAATTTTAGTGTTTTACTATGCAGACCAAAGTTTACATTAATCTATATCTCTTGGAAAGTGATGTCTTTTACTTTCCTCGCCATTGCAATCAGGAGCGCTACATTTGTTTCTCTATTTCACTTCCATGTTCTCCAATTTAACAAACAAGCAATCAGGCAGACATATGACACACACAAGCTACCAAATACAAATAAGCGAAAAGCAGCTTGCAAACTACGCTACTATAATTTAATCAACGAATTCTATATATTATTTTTTCAAACTGTATGACAAGGAAAAAACCTATATAGACTTCTACATACAAGACGATCTAGCACAAAATTATAATTAAAAAGGCAAACATTTAAGGCCATAACAATTATGATTAGATTTAATAAAATGTTATCTTTCCTTTTCCACGTATTTTTGAAGCATAGCGCCTTGTAATGGCTTCAGGAAAAAGTTTTAGTTAGATTTCTCACCAAACAATTAATTGGTAGTAGTTCTATAAAAGTGACTTTTATCCTCCTCTTCCTCAGTTTTCAGTCCTCCGACTGGTTTGTCGCAATCCATTCTTCTCTGTTCACCGCTTTTCTTTTCATTTCTTGATAGTTTTTGCTTCCTGTGTCTTCAATTATTTGTTTTATATAACTCAACCGTGGTCTTCTTCGGGTTTTCCTCTAGTTCTCCTTTTATTATTGTTTTCAGTAATCCTTCTCTTAGTCTCTTTTTTTTGATATGTTTCCATATTTTTCTTTCTTCACCCATTAGTGCTAACACTTCTTCGTTGGTTTTTCTTTCCATCCAGAGCACCACATTTCGAATGTCTCTAGCTTCCTTCTATTGCTTTTGCTTACTGTCCATGTTTCGCAGCCGTATAGAGCTGTACTCCATATATATGTTTGAATGAACTGTTTTCTAGTCTTTATGGCGATGTTATTGGCTGTGAGTAACTGTTTTTTGTTATGGAAGGCTCGTTTTGCTACATTTATTCTGTTGTTTATTTCTCTTCTACTTCTTCTATCTTTTGTGATTATGCTACCAAGGTATTTAAATCGTTGACTTCTTTAATCGACTCGTTGGATTGTGTTAATTGTTCTTCTGATTGAGCCAACAAGGCTATGTCATCAGCATATCTAACCGCGTCGATTATGTTTCCCTGTATTTTTATTCCTGCGTTACTTTCTATTCTCAGTTCATCTATGGCTTTTTGTATGCACAAATTGAACAGCAAAGGTGATAGCGGATAGCCTTGTCTAACCACTTGTCGAATTCTCGCTTCTTCCCTTTCTCGTTCATACTCTAGAACCGCTGTTTGGTCTTTGTAAATATTGTATATAGTTTTTCTTTTTTTTTCTTCTATTCCCATTTCTTTCAGTATTTCGAACATTTTTCTCCAGTTTACTCTATCGAATGCCTTTTTTGCGTCAATAAAGGCAATGTATGTTTGTTTATTTTTCTCAATCCTCTTTTCTATTATTCCTCTTAGCGCCACGATTGCTTCTCTGGTTCCTGTATTTTTTCTGAACCCAAATTGGTTTTCTGATAAATTCTCTTCTATTCTTTTTTCAATTCTACGATTTGTTCATGTGACATTTTTATAGATTGGTCATTTTTTCGAATTTGATTTCATGTGTTATGAGGCTGATTGTTCTGTACTCCTCACATTTTCTTGCTGTGCCTTTTTTCGGTATAGTTATTATTAAGCTTTTTGTAAATGTTTTTGGAATAGTCCTGTATTTATATATTTTATAAATGATGTCTAGTGTTTTTTGATCTAGGACTTGGATTATTTCGCTTGGTATGTTGTCTACACCTACAGCTTTGTTTTTGATGAGGTCTTTTAAAGCTTTGTCAAATTCTGATCTTAGTATTGTTCTATTGTCTTCTTCTCCTTAGTTCTTATTTATTTCTAGTTCGTTAGCCGGGTTTTCTTCATCCTCTTTATATAGTTCTTCTAGATATTTCTTCCACCTTTCCGATATTTCCTTGTCTGTTATTATTTCTCCATTTTCATTTTGTATTCCATGCCATTTAGGTTTCTTTTCTCTAACCATATTTTTGATCTTTTTGTATGCTTTGTCCATTTTGCCACTTTTCATATCTTGCTCAATCTCCTAGCAGTTTTTTTATGTAGTTTTCTTTTGCTCTTTTGCTTTCTCTTTGTATTCTGTTCCTGAGTTCCCGGTACCTTTGTTGTCCCTGTTCTGTGTTTATGTTTTTATACCTCCTTCGTTCTTCTATTAAGTCAGTTATTTCTGTAGTTATCCATGGTTTCTTATTTTGTTTCTTTTTCGTTCCAACAGTTTCTTTTGCTCTTTTTATTATTCCTTATTCTATGTCTTCCTGCTTCTTTACATTGTTATCATTAGTTCTTATTTTATTTGTAATCTCTTGTTTTACTTTTTCTTGTAGTGTTTACCCGTTATTTCTTCTTTTAGCTTTTTGATTTTTCATTTTCTTGTTTCTTTTCTCTTTAATTTCTTTAGGTTTACCCTAAATTTTATCATGACAAGATTGTGGTCGCTGTCTATGTCTGGGCCTGGGTAGCTTCTGCAATCTTTTGCTTGGTTCTTGAATCTTTGTTTTATTAATATGTAATCAATTTGGTATCTGTTTCTGTCTCCTTGCATCTTCCAGCGTATTGGCGATTACTAATTTGCTTTTCGCAGAATTTGGTCAAACGTTCTCCTCTATCATTCCTTCTTCCCAGTCCGTAGCTCCCTACAATTCTTCCTTCTCTTCCCTCTCCTATTACCGCGTTCCAGTCACCCATGATTAACAAGTTTTCATCTCCTTTCACATATTTTATTAGTTGTTCAATATCTTCATATATACTTTCTACCGTGTCATCATCATGAGCCGTTGTGGGCATATATACTTGAACGATTACTGTATCCTTCGGTTTTGTTTCCAATTTCACCATTATAGTCCTTTCGTTGTATTGCAGGTACCCTTTACTCTCTTTCCTAATTCGTTACTTAGCATTATTCCCACTCCGCATTTCCATCTTGTGTAGCTCCCGTGTGGATTAATCTATAGCCATCACTCCAAAAATCACCTTGCTGTGGCCACCTCATTTCGCTTATTCCGAGTATGTCAATGCTTTTTCTTCTCATTTCTATCTTTAGGTTTTCCAATTTCCCGCACTGTAGTAGTGTTCTCACGTTCCAGCATGCTATTTGTTTTGTGTTCCTATTTCGTTTTTTGATCCTATCTTCTCCAGTTGTCCCAGCCCGGAAATCCGAATGTGGGACTATTTTACTTCCGGATATATATTTAACTATTGAAGACATCATATTTTGCTGCTTTACTAGGGAATCATTATCTTGGATGCAGTGGTTTCCCATTTCCTTCTGCATCGGTCTTATGTTGTAATAGTGTTTATCAACGTTTAAGCATTTCCTCCTACACGTATCTTGTCTTCGGTTATACCGCCGGTACTCTCTAGAGCCTCTTTTGTAAAAATACCACGTAAAGGTGAGGTTAGCATTTAGGTGGCAGAGGCTATGGTCACTTTTCCACCCCTTACACCCCCATGAATATATATATATATATATATATATATATATATATATATATATATATGTGCGTGTGTCTGTGTGATCTGCTGTCAGTACTACAATGCTTGTTGAGAAATGAATTATTATTAATTTTATTTACGACAGACGACGTAAATTTTGAGAAGATTTAAAGCAAGGTTTGAAAAAGACGCTATTAAAAATATTTAGATGTGGTCATGGCATAAACAATTTGTAGAACCAGTGTGACTGACGTGAATATTCGTATTGTTCGTCATCTTCTCCAGAATGACAACCGATTAGCAGTTGCTAATATGGCTTTTGAGATCGGGTTAAGATACGAAAATGCTAAGAAATCTTTGTAGATAATCGTAGTTTTCCAAAAGTGTTTGCAGTATGGGTGCTTCTTCTTTTCATCGAACCTCAGGAATGATAGCGTCTAGAAATTTGCAAATTACTATTGACATGCTGCCGAGTTGAAAGGAAGGCGTTTTTGCGGTTATTATTTCCCATAAAACTTGGCTGCATTCCAGAATCCAAAGAAACAAGTATAGAGTGGCAAAAAAGGAGAATCTGCAGCTGTCAAAGCCCAAACTCTTATTTTAGCTGGAAAAAAATTTTTGCTACTGTATTTTTATAATTCAAATGAGTTTGGCGCACTGATTTTCTCTGCGAACACCACACTTTTAGACGAATCGCTCTCGTAAATCAATGAGACTTATTCTGGAATTATTTAATTTAATAAAATTAATAGGGAAATATTACTAGCATATTTACTATCAGTAGTTTATTAATTACAAAATTAGACCCTAGCATGAAATATACAAGTACGTTTTAATGCAAAAGAAAATTAACACATAATGTTTGTTATTTTGCGTACTAATGATTTTAGTCCACGTTAATTAACAGAAAATCATTACGTACACTGTTGAAAACCTAGGAAAAATAATTATGTAACGTTCATTAAATTTATAGGCGAGCAGCAGCCTTGATTAGAAGGGAACTGAGAGGATTTATTCGTCGCACTTTTTAATAAAGCTTTTCGTAACAATATTCTGTTTAAAATTCAGGCCACAAAAAATAAGCACGAGGCATTGCTGCAGCTAAATCATTAGAGATAAAAAATGTGAATCAAGCTGACCTTATCTTTTTAATATATTTTTTATATATTTAATATATTTAAGTTTATTCTGTTATTAAATTTAAAATATATATTTTTTTAATAAACAAACGAACAAATTAATTAATAATGTGTTTTAGTATGTTGTACTTTACAAGTGATGTCTAATATATGACCACATTTTTTTATTACACAAATCTGGTGGTTTGTAGTAAAAATTCGTTAATTCAGCTGTTAATGGAGATTTCTTCGATTGTTGAAAAAGCGGAAAAATTAAGGAAAAATTTGGCAATTTTTTTCTCAAATAGTTGCTTTTTTGTGCTATTAAATTACTCGATGTAGCCTTTCGGGTAGTTTATCTTAAATTGAAGCTTAAAAGGCATAATGTAAAGAATAAGTGAAATTTAAAAGACCAGCGGAGATTATGAAAATTTTACTTCTTTTACATTTGTCTAAGCTTTGTGAATTATGGATATTTAGAGCAGACAGCTGGCGTTCTACCCCTGTTGTGTTATACTCTCATTTGTAGAAAATTGTAATGTTGATCTACTTCTAATATGAGGTCCAGTTTTAATTCCATTAATTTGTTGTTAATAATTGTTACATTCTCTCTTAAGTTGTCTATCTCTTTGAGTTGTGTTGCATGATTGTTCTCTAATTTTTCCTAAGCATGCTAATTCTTATAGGCTTTAATTATTTGATAAACATATTACAATCTTGAGATTTTTTGTATATCTTTTCTTTCTATCGTACCTTTCATAATTGTTTTTAGTATGCCTTTATGTTTTACACTGGACCCACTTGATCTGGTTGTAAAATAATCGAACTTTTTTTATTTGAATTAATTATTTATGCAAAAATAAGAATCCAGATCAATTTTAGGGTGCGCTCGGAAAGAGAACGGTTCTGGAAGCCAAAACGTTGCGGTCAATCTACAGTCTGATTAGTATTGAAATAAGTCATTTATTTATCTTGATTACCTTATTTATTAAGTGGTCAGTGCAGTCGGTTTTCAACAAGAAGAGCGTGGTTCGATTGTGCCTGAATAAATTATTTTTTTTATTAGTATAAGCAAACATTAATTTAGTTAAATTTATTTTTATTGTTATTTAATCTAGATTCAAGATTCTTTTAATTATTTACACTAATTAAATTTAATTAGTTATTTTCTAAATTTATATACCGCAAAGTATTTTACTATAAAATTAATTTTTGATAAATAATGTTAATAATCAATCGATTTCAGATCCTAAGTATCTTTAGTTTGGGGCTAATGATAATTTAATAATCAATTTTAGACCCTCTTTTTTGTGGGTCGGAGTTATAATAATAATAAATTGAAAATAGAATTTATTATTATTTATACTTTTATTTTTGTAAATCTTTTTTTAATTTATTTATACCTCCTGACACGCTCTCGGGTTTCGAAGTTGCCGGCGGATTTTTTGGAGGGTATAAATTTTTTTAAACTGTAATAATAAATTTAATAATAGTTATTCCTAACTTACTATTGATTTTTGAAACTCAATTCTAAAATATGTTTTGCTATATTTTGTTTTTCACAATGAAAGTTTATTATCGAATGCGAAAGTTTTAAGATTCACAATGTGATGACACTTTGGAAACCGAATGTTGAGCCACATTTCTTTAAAATGCAAGTGTCATCGCGAATAGTGACAAGGATTTCGCATACCGTTTGATGAACGTGATATCTTCACACATCGCTTCAACTGAAAATCAGAAAATATAGATTGTTTTGAAGACAATTCAGATGAATTTTTTTTTGTTAATATTATTAGCAATCAGAATTTACAACAGAATTCTTAAGTTAATGCGCGGGCTTAAGAACTAGATAGTTCCTTCTTTGCGTGATAAGGTCTTTTCCAGTTACAAGTCCTCCTTAAACATTGTTTAAGTCACTAGGCCATTTACGTTTAAGCCTTCTCGCATTTTGTATTTATAAAAGAGTTCAGAGAAGCGTTGGTGTGGTTTGCTAGCTTTATGTGGTGAGTAATGCTTTTTTCGGTTATGACATCTTTGACATATGGTACTTTCAAGTCTTGATGAATTGTTTCATTAGAAACATACCAAGGGGCATTTGAGACCATACGTAATATCTTTTATTTATTTATTTTTATTGTCATATTCAACTTACTGGTACAACCCCAGAGTTCAATACCATAAACCCGTATTGGTTTGAGGATTGTTTTGTAAATTAGAAGTTTGTTTTTAAGTGGTAATTTGGACTTCCTGCCAAGTAACCATTGCAGTTGATTAACTTTCACATCTATCTGTTGACGTATTTTAATCACTCGTTGTTTCCATATTAATTGATTATCTAAATGCTTCCCTAGATGTTTTGCACTAGATGTAAGTATTTGTATATTATTGAGATAAACAGAGGGGCCATGGTCTTTACGCAAGGTGAAGTTGACTTGTTTAGATTTATCTTCATTGATCTTAATTTTCCATTCCGTCTACGTTTGTATTTCATTTAGATGATTTTGTAGAGTAGTGGTTGCTAATTGTGGGTCAGTGTTGGTAGAAAGGATAATAGTGTCGTCAGCAAATGTGGCCATTGTAGTCTTATCATTTGTATATATATTTACATTATCATTTTGGTAAATCTGAAGTATACAGTACATATAATAAGAGTCCCCAGACACTACCCTGCGGTACGGCAGACTTGATCGGTTGCATACCTGACAAAGCTTCATTGACTCTTGTTCTAAATTTTCTGTCACTTAAGTAGGATTTTAGAAAACTATAATACGTTATGGGCAAGAAAGTTCTGATCTTGTATAACAGTCCCGAGTGCCATATCTTGTCGAAAGCTTTACTTACATCTAAGAATGCCGTCGTACAATATTTTTTGTCTTCAAAAGCTTTATTAATTATGCGACAGATTCTATGGGTTTGTTGTATCGTAGTGTAATTTTGACGAAAGCCAAATTGATGTTGTGGTATCCGTTCTTTGCTGTTAGGATCAGCAACTATTTTTTGTAGTATAAGTATTTCCAATAGTTTTGAGATGGCAAACAACAAGCTTATTGGGCGATATTAAGAAGTCTTTTTAAAGCAAAGTATTTGCCCGGTTTAAGAATTAATATAATTTTCGCAGCTTTCAATTGCTTGGGCTAGTAATATAGCTTAAGGATAGCTTTAAATATGTATGTAAGTAACACTAAATCTTTTTCTGGCAGTTATTTTAAGATTTTGGGTGTTACACCATCTATGCCATTTCTTTGTTAATCTCTCTAGGAGTGAAACTTTTTGTTCCCGGAGCATTGATTAGAATATTACTTAATTGCCTTTCTATCTCGTCATTGAAGACGTCATTGTCGGGGGTAAAATCTTCCGCAAGGTACTCTGCAAACAATTTAGCCTTTTCCTCATTACTTCTGGCCTACCGTAAATCTGGGTCTGCTTCATTCAGTATAGGGGGCATTTGGTTTTGGGTTTACTTGTCTTTTTAAGTGGCTTCCAGATTGAGTTGTCATATCTGTTCAGGCTAGTAATATAATCATGTAAGAATTGATTTCGTACTTCTTTCATTTTATGTTTTAGTTGATTGCTTAGACGATTAAAAGTATTTTTATCAACAGGTGCATAGGTTCGGTGCCATTTTGCTTTTGCTCTTCTTTCCATAGCTATGAGTTTTTTAATCTCCACTAGGACGTTGTATGTTAAACTCTGAGAATATATCAGAGGCGTAGCTTGTTGGGCAGCTTCCTTAAAGATACTGATACAATTGTTTAATGCTTCATTAATTTCTTCCGTTTTTTATGCTAATATTTAAGTTTATGTTTTCTTGGATATGATTTTGATACGCTTTTCAATCAGTTGTTCTATTTTGTAATCTGAAAATTTGCTTTTTGTGTATGACACAAGTTAGTCGTTATTATTGGGGGTTAATCCGAGGAAAGGTCATAGCTAGGGACAATGTCCATGTAGGGTGATGAAATGCCATTCGTTATGAAGAGATCCATTAGGTCGGAAGTTTTGTTGTAGTAGGAGTACCTGTAGAGAGCAAGGAACAATTATGTTTTGCCAGCTGTCTGCCTTTTCTAGTTGTTATGCGGAAACCCTAAAGGAAGTTTTTACTGTTGAATCTCCCCCTACAATGAATTTTGCACCTAGTGTCTGAAAGAAGTCTTGAAAATGTTCTTTCTTGATGTTGTGGCGAGGTAGGAAGTATACAGATGCTACTGTTATTTCGTACAGGAGCATTTTAACTCTTATTAGTGTGGCTTGTAGGTGGTCTATCTCATATTTGGGTAGCTCAAAGTAGCTGATAGATGCCTTAATTATTATGGCTGTACTAGCATGGGCACTATTATCTGGATGGTTGGTGAAGTAAGTTGAATAAGTAGGTATTTTAAAGTAGGATCTATTTGTAAAGTGAATTTATCCTATTAACTTACTATAGAGTTGTTATGAAATAATACTTCAATTTCCTGTTTGTGCTGTAGAAAGCCGTTGGTATTCCACTGGGCTATTTTTAAAATTTTAGTGAATTTCGTTGACCAGCGTTGAGAGCATGTTCAACACCATGTTATTTTCTTGGATTAGTTGCTGGAACATAGACTTAAATTCTTCTAAAAATTTGCTCATGATGGAAGAAATGTTGATTTCATATTATTTATTGCCTGATGTGTGCATATTCCAGTTTAAGATGTGTTCCCTTGTACTGGTACCTTTTATTGCATTAGCATAACTAACATTTTGTTGTACATGAGGTGTTTGAGTCCGTTTTGGTGGTTATATTTTACTGGATATTTAGTTCGTTGTTTAAATGACTGGGCTTTTTTAATAATCGTGATAAAATTCGCAGCCTTTGTAATTAGCCACGTGGGTGCCTCCACACAATACACATTTGACTGGACCTTTCTTATTTTTTTTTGCAGTTGGTTATGTGGACCCCATATTTTACACAAATAAATGGTCTGTTGCAGTAGGCTTTTGTGTACCCGTATTGTTGACAATGTGTGCATTGTACGATACTATTGACCTTTTTGGGTGGTTCTATTGCAATTATTTGGTTTTTAAATGTAGTTATTTTATAAATAGCTTTATTGTTAGAGGCCGGTTCTAGATCAACGAAAAACATATTTAGCGGCTCCTTGGTTGCTCTACTTTTGACATTTAAGATGTTTCTGACTTTGTGTCTTTTGGTACCTAGTTCTTGTTTGTTTTCGTTTCTGGTAAATTACAATTTATTGTTGTCGTATTGTCAGCTAGAGTTTTTGTAGAGTATTGTTTAATTTCAGCTATATTGCTAAGTTTTTTAACATTTCTTGATAGTTTAACACTCCGTAAACGAAGATTGGAGGAGGTTTTGGAATTGTATTGTTCTGTTTGTTTGTTGTTGGATGTTTCTGTCCCCATTTCATTTAGTTGGCTGAATTTATTACTTAAAGTAATATTATGTCTGTTAGAGATACGTATTTTTCTTCTTTTTGTTTGTTTGATATTTTGCCATGGATTTTTGTTTAGGAATTTTATCATCATTAGTAGAAGACATACGATAGCAGTGGTGAGTAGTGTTTGAAGTCTGTTGTGTATACGGAGCAGGTGGATTAACTAGATGCTCTTGTGATAAGTAATAATTGATACTACTTGTTGTAAGCTGATTTACTTGCTGAGAGTTAAAAAATTGGATTATTTAGATTGATAATTTAGCGAAACAGCCTGTATATCAATATTATTTGGGACATGTGACTGGCTACGAATAAACCTTGGACAATTACAAGTCAGTAGCATGTTTGAGTTTCTAAAATTATATTGCTGTTATTTTTAATAAAACTTGGTTGTACTTATCTTAGTATAATTTGCTAGTATCGTTGATAGCAACGGTCATGTCGCTCAGCCAGCAAGGTAATCAAGATAAATAAATATTTCAAAACTAAATCTATTGTATCCATTGTTAGTATATGTTCTTGCCCATTTTGATAAACGCACATTCTAAATCTTCTTCGCTTTCGGCTAGCTCTGCTATATCACCTGTAGATCTCAGCATATCTATATTCATTCCTTGTACTTTTATTTCCACGTCTATTCTTTCTTTAAATAGATTCTGCGCTTCTTGTAAATAATATTAAAGTGCAGTGCTTTTTTCTGTAACTGTTCGTTGGAGATTATTGCCTTTTGTATCTTTTAAAAGACACTTACTATTTTTATATCTTTATTTCTGTCCTTAATTCTTGATAATGCTTCGAATAAGTTGGATAATCTGATATTATCAATGGCTTTTTTCGTATCTATAAATCTCATATAAGTTTATTTTTCTTTAATCAGTATTTTTTTTTAGCAAGCGTGGTGCTAGTATTGATTCCCAAGTGTCTAAGATTTTCAAAATCCGAATCGATCTTTTGTAAAATGTTTTTTTATTTTCTTCTGCTGTATGCGAAATTAGACTTGCTGTCTTATAGTCCTGACATTTCTCATTTCTTACCTTTTTTTTTTCGAAAATTGTATAATAATGTTTTTGAAGTTTTTAGTGCAGTTCCTGTTCTATACATTGACAGGATTAGCTTATATAGCATAATATGTTTTTAATTATTTCGACTGGTTTTTACTCCACACCAATGGTTTTTTCATTTCTGGGATTTATAACTATGTCTTTCTTGTTGGTGACTCGATCATTGTCATAGCGTCAATCTTTATTTTCCCCAGTGTACATAATTATTTTTTTTTGCTTTTGTAATAATGTCATTCTTCTCATTTCTTATCGATTGTTTTCTTTTTTCTTTGTATAATGCTGTATGTTTTTCTTTTGGCAATATTAAATTCTATATCTTTGCATTTTTTATTTAGGTCTTTTTTGCTTTCATAGATTCTCTGTTTACTCTATTGCGCATTTATCTGTACTCCCATTGTCTTTGTATTGTTGCGTTATTTTTAAATATTCTTCTTTCTCTTACCAAATCTAGAATTTCTGTGGTTATCTATGGTTTAGCTTGTTTTTACTCAATTTTTGTAGCGTTTGCTCGATTTATTGAAGCACTGAGGCTTTTAGTATCTGCTGTGATTTCTCTATTTCTGGCTTTATATTTTTTTGGGACATTTTTTTTCAATCTATGTTTAATGGTTTCGTCTTGTAATTTATCTATTTTTATGTTTTTGTTTCTGTATCTTATTTTGAATACTAGATTACACGTTATTATTACAAAATTGTGGCCGATATTTGCATCTGCCCCTGGGTAGTGTCCACAACTTCTCACTTGATTCTTGAAATGAGATTTTATTAAGTTGTAATCTATCTCACATACTCATTTGTTGTCTAGCGTTTTCCATGGGTAGGTAATGTTAAAATAAGATATCTGCTATCATTAAACATACAAAATTTTGCTAAATGTTCTCCCCTATCATTTCTTCTGCAGAATCCAAAATTGTTTACAAAATTTTCTTCTGTACCCTCTTATTATTGTATTCCAGTTTTATATCACTGTTATATTCTTACATTCTTTGACTTATTTAATTAGTGTTTATATTTACTTATATACCTTTTTGTGATTGACATATGAATACAAATAAAGGCTGTATCTTTAGGGACCGCGACTGTTTTCATTAAGATAATATTTTTGCTGTATAGGACATACTCTTTTGCTTTTTATTTTTTTTCTTACTTCAAAATTTCCGTTACTTGCTACCCTGGCAATTATTTAATATTTTTTTACTTTATTGGTCTGCTTCTTGTGGTCACCCTATTTCACACAGAGCTAGTATACCAAGTAGGGGACGCGGTGGCTCAGATGGTTCAACCAGTTGGCTCTGTCGTCTAGCCGGCGCGCGAGTTCGAGTCTCGCCCAGCCCATGGGTGTGTGTGAATGTCCTAGAATAAGTGCATGTTAGTCGGCACAGTAAGACCTTTCCATTTTATTTTTAATGCATAAATGTAGTTGGTTAAAAAAATAATATTAATGACTCCTGGTTTTGATAAAAATATAATGTATCTGTGCTAATATTTGTATTCTTTATATTTAATATTTAGAGATTAAAGCTGCTTAAAGAGATAAATAATTTATGAACATAGTCTCAAATAGTTCATTTACGAGGAGGGTGTATTAAAGGATATTCAAAGATAACTCACAATTTACGATAAAAATGGCTACAAAAACAAACGTTTTTAAAAGTGCTTTTAAGTTTGCGGGAATAATAAAGCTAGCTCTTTTATAAACACTAGCTAAGTAATATTAATAGTTGAATGTTCCTACACCCATTTTCTGCTATCCCTAGTTAAATGTTTCAGAAGGAAAATAATCTAAAAAACTGGCATAAGAAGCTGAATGAAACAAATTTTTTTTCTTAGATTCCAGTTTTGACTAAAACATAACAATATGAGATGTTTGAGGTGTAATAAAAGTGTTTTTTTATCCAGTACCAGTGTGGTAATAGAAAACGATGAACCTTGGAGTAAACGCCTATAGCCTTTAGCGCCGCTTCTTTTTCTCATACTTTAAATATAGATGGTAAGAGTATAACTGCTAACGGACAAAACCTTTTAACAGCAGTTAACAAACCTTTAAAACATTCATACCTTACTAAGAATGATAATACATTTTAGAAATCACTAAGATTCTTAGTAAACTTTTGAAATTTTGCTCTTGCAGATAAAATGTGTGACAAAATGTTGAAAAACGGCTTAAAACACCTGCGTGGATTTTAAATTAGAAAAGGTCTGACTAATTACTGTTAGAATGATTAGATTATAATATATAAGTTTATGGTAAAACGTCGACTTTTTAAATCATATTTAGTTTTATTTTAGAATAAAAGAAGCGGGAGTATAAGAACTAAAACTTTTGCTAAGTGGGGACTAGAGAAGGTTATGCTATAAATAAGTTTTATAAGTATTTCTAATAATGTTGAAAAAATGGGTTGTTGCGTTAACTAATAAAAAAGTGTAAAGTATTATAAATTTTTAATTATTCTTTTTATAATTGCATAACACGATATTGCCGCAAGTAGAATTGCAACAAAGTTTAATAGGACGTTTAAGATTTGTATTAGTAATTTAATCTCAAATTAAAACTCAAACTTCTGAATGATGATTTAACAGTTAAAAATGTGCCGAAAAACAAATGTCTATTTTAACTTCGCCAGCAAATGTCGTTGTTTTTACAAAACTTATGATTACAATTTCGTACATGTTCTGATTAGTTTTATTGACAACATGTCGAATTTCGTTTTTCGGTTGTCTTCTATTTTATAGATAGCTGGCGTAGAGTTTAGATTACGGATAATCTCACAAAAAGCCGCAAATTTTTTTTAGTCACTTAGTGTCAAAGAAGTAGATTAACACGTAACGGTAACGATCGCCGTTCACAGTTGCAGTATTTCTAGCCTCATATTCGAAAAAGTATAGATCTATCACGCCACTTGGCCAAATTTAGAGTAAACAATAAACAGGGGGTGCACTTATTTGTCATGAGTTAATTTTTCGAATTTCAAATGCAAAAAATTTGTTTGTTTACGAACTCGTTGATTTGAAAATAGGGCTCATTGTTAAAGATGATTTTTTATGTTCATACAAGGTTTTGCATCCATTACCAAATTTTGTAATTCATCTTTGGACAGTTAATTCATTTGGTGCACTATTTTGACCAGAAATTGCTTTTGTACCACTTTCGTAAAATTGTTGTCAAATTTGCAATGCGTTTTAACAATAATAATTCGCTGTGTTGTATAGATTTCCATATATGACATTATTAGAGTATTACTTTTTGACCGCAAAGTTTATTTTGGCGTTTAAAGTGGGTCACATTTTGATTTACAAGCTAAATGGATGAAACATGAACTATTTGTTAGCAAAAATAGGAATCAACTTGGTTTACTAGATTTTAATTCAGCTTGGTCCGTAGTACAAGCACTGCAGTGATTTTTATAAGGAAGAAGTTTTACGACGAAACTTACTGAAGTTAAATTTGAGTAGAGTAAAGGAACCGAAGTCGAACATTACATTCTCATTTTCATAAATTTAAATTTAGTTTTACAACTTGCATGCTTGCTGTGCACGACCTTGATGCAAAAGGAAGCTATAATTGTTGAATCGGACGAGTATATCGCGAATTCAATAAAGAATCCAGTAAGTGCAGCATAAAATAGACTAAAGTAAATTTTAGTTCTTCTTCCTTGATGATATTGTAGAATAAAAAAAATGTCTTATTCTATCTGAATTTCTTTATTTTTTTAATTTTGTTAAATACTATAATGGTAAGATTTTCTGAAGCGACAAACACACCATTAATTGTATACAATATACATTTAATTGCAATAGTTTCAGAGACAGTCTAACAATTATTGGAACTTAATTGTTAGTTTAAATAAAATTCAGGTATTTTAACATAAAGTTCTGTGCATAATTCTAAAGACTTCTTGGTTGGAATACATCTTAAACAAAGGAAAATTCGCAATATACTAAAAAGCTAATTACTACAAGATCTAAATATTTAGTGAATTGTTGTGTTAATAATTAATAGCAAAATAACAAAAACAATAGTAAAAGGAGGCGGATAGGCTGTGATTATGTATTTATATAAGGGGATTTGTTTGCTGATCTGGCTAAATCCTAATTTAAAAAAAACGATGTATTCTAATATTAATAATTTTTTATGTATACAATTGTAAAGGTGGAGGTGCAAAAATTACGTTTCAGTTGTAACAAAATCTGCTTAACCGATGACTACAAACCAAGTTGAAACAAAGTTGGCCTTATCTGCAAAGCAAGCAGTCCCTGCAAGCCACCTGTGGCATCAGACTCTCCGTAATCTACGTTTTGAATTTAACACTCGTTGTTAGCCACATGTTCACACAGTCGGAAATAAAAATTCGCCTTGTTGCAGTTTATGCGGGTTCCTCAATAACGAATGTCACAATTCAGTTATACCCGCGCCGGTTTCTGTCGGTTGAGTTTAAAATTAATCGCGCGCGCGTTACGAAAACTGTCTGTGTAATGATTCCTAAGAATTTTAATTTAGCTGTTTAGGTTGTTTTTTGTTATTTTTCAACATTTGCGAACGAAAAGGTATAGTTTAGAGAATGTGCAACGGAAGGTGCTGCATCATGGGGAAAGAAGAGAAACTGTAAGTTTGCTTTTTATTTGTTTTACCAAAATCAATTGCGAAAATTTCTAAATGATACTAAAAACAAATAAATGTAAGCTGTATGTTATCATTTAATGCAGTTCCATCATTTTTTGCTGTACAATGACACTTGTGTGGGCGGTCTGTTACTGCGTTAAAGCAATTTATACCGCAGGTTGTCGTGCCTCATACCTCATTTTTCAACCTTTTCTTGATTTTAATTATCGGTTTATGGCATTGTTGATAATATAGATCGATTTTACCTAAATCCAAATTGGGGCTCTGGAGTATTAAGTCACCTATAGGACTGCTATCTTTCAAATCTCTTAGACAAGATAGACAGCAGGTTGATTGGTCTATAGGAGTTAACATCAGCTGCAAGTCAGGGGGGTTTGCACTCAACAAACTGCAGATTTTAGGGGCGGAAGCATAGTCGTAGCATGCCCTTTAAAATAGACGCTAACAGCATAATAAATAGCTTTATATGAGTATATAAATTGTAAACTTTTTTAGGTGAAAAATAATTTATTTGAAGAACGTTCATTGAAGTTGTTATTAGCACTATTTGAATGTTTGGTAAATATACTAACAAGCTGACCTGTAATTTTTTTAACTCTATAGAACAATCTATCTACATCGGACTGTAAGTTCGTTTTTTAACAATTTACATTAATTGACTTGCAGCGAGCATCCTGCAAATGCTTTCCTTATTATTAGTCTTAGCTTATACACAATTATTAATGATAATACTACGTTAATTGAATCCTTCTGGCAAGTTTGCTGGTTTAAATTTTTTTAAACGTCTTAATTGTTTTGTTTGGTCCATTAAACTGTTCACTAATTTGATTGGATGTGCTTTCCAATCGGTCACTATATTTTAAGCTAAATTCGGATAGTTTTTCCTTTATTGTTGGTATAGATAAATCCTTTTGAATAAAATAGGGACGTACCACGGTGCATTCATTATCGCTCGTAACACTTTGTTTTGAAACCTTTGTACGGTTTCAATATTGCTGTTACTTGCAGTCCCCCAAAGCTGGATACCGTAAGTCCATATATATACAAAAGGATCTTCACAGCTGACGCTGCCTTCCTTCACTCAACCGTTTCTTCCACTCCTTGTCTTCCCAATCTCCGTCTGCTAGCCCTCTTCTTTCCATGGCTTCGTCCACCTCATCTCTGAAAGATCTTTGGGGTCTTCCTCTCTTTCGTTTTCCTGGAGGACTCCAATCTGTTGTTTTCCTTATCCATCGATTATTGTCCGTCCTTCTAACATGACCGTACCATATTAATTTCTTTTCCTCGATGTAAGTCAGTGTGTCTTTTTCTACATTCATTCTCCTCTCTATTTCTGTATTTCTAATTCTGTCCAGTCGTGTCACCTGGCAGCACCTTCTCCAAAATTCCATTTCTGTGGCTTTTATTTTTCCTCTACTTTTCTTATTAATTATTCAGTTTTCTGCCCCATATGTCATAAACTCATTTCATCTTGTGTTATTTTCTTTTTGTATTGTTTCTCTGAAAGATCTTTGGGGTCTTCTCTTTTGTTTTCCTAGACTCCTAATCTGTTGTTTTCCTTATCCATCGATTATTTCTCTTCTGACCGTATATTATTTTTTTCCTCGATGTAAGTCAGTGTGTCTTTTCTACATTATTCTCTCTCTATTTCTGTATTTCTAATTCTGTCTCTTCTGCAGCACCTTCTAAAATTCCATTTCTGTGGCTTTTATTTCCTCTACTTTCTTATTAATTTTAGTTTTCGTAGCATATAACTCAGGTCCTCTTCATCTTGGGCTATTATCACTTGATCATCTGCGTAGCTTAGTGTATAAAGATGTTCATTGCGCACTGGTATCCCCATTCCTCACATTTCCTTTTCCAATTCTTTAAGGTATCTTCTAAGAATATCTTGAATAGGGTTGAGATGTGCAGCATCCTTGTAGGAGCCCTTTTGTTGTCTTAAAGTAATTACTGATCGTCTGCCCCACTTTCACTGCCACTTGGTTGTTTCCATAAAGTTGCTGTATTGCCCTGATTAGACTTTTGTTGATCCCTATATTACTCATCGCTTCCCACAGTTTTTCTGGGAACCGAGTCGTACGCTTTTCTGAGGTCTATGAAGGCCAAGTGAATGTCCCTGTTTTCGCTCTTTTCTTCGCTATAAGTTGTTGGATATGTTGTCTATACAGGATTTTCCGGCTGTGAATCCTGTTTGGTCTTCTCCTATTTTTCCATGAATATTGTCTTCTATTTTGTTTTTTAACATTTTTGCATAAATTCTTCCCATTAGAGAGATCACACTAAGCCCTTTTAGTTGTCACATAATTCTGCGATTACCTTTTTTAAATATCGACGTTATATACGCTTTTGTCCATTCATTCGGTAGTACATCCCCATTTAGTGCTTTACGAAACATATGTTGCATCATGCGTAGCAATTTCGGGGTTCCATACTTTACCATTTCGGGTAATATTCCTCCCGGTCCTCCTGACTTTCTATTTTTTAATGATTGTGTGGCCTTTTTGACTTCTCCAATTGTTATTTCTACTTCTTCGTGTTTTATTTGGCCATTTTGTTTATTTTCTATCGTTTGTCCTTTAAACTCTTCTCTATTTGCTGTTAGCAGGTCCTGGTAGTATTGCTCCCATTTTTCTTGTTGTATGAACGGTATGTATGCCTTTTCTTTTGAATTTCTTCTTAACGTTTTTAGTATTCGCCATGCTTCTGAACTCTTTGTTCCCCCTATGTATTGGTCAATGTTTGTGCACATGGTTTTCCACTGATCATTCTTTTCTCTTGTTACTAATCGTTTTACCTCTTTGTTCTTCTCTTTGTACTTTTGTTGATCTTCTTGCGTTTTGGTGCTTAGCCACCTATTATATTGTTCTTTCTTTCCCTGGATACTTTTTAGAGTATTTTCACCAAGGATTATCTTGTGGTTATTGTTCTTTTTTATTCTGACTCCCAGTACCTCCCGAGCTGTTTCTTTTATACTAGTTTTTATATGTTCGTACATGTCTGTTATATTATCAAATGTGAATTCATTTAGTTTCTGATCCAATTTTCTTTGGTAGAGTTCTCTTATTTTTTCGTCTTGTAGCTGGTCGACTTGGTAGTGCTGATCCTCTATTTTTTCTTTTGTTTGTTTGTAGGTTATTGTTGTTTTCCTATACCAAGGGAATTCCATCTTTGCGATTAATAATTTGTGGTCTGTGCCACATTCCGCCCCTATTTAACTCGTACTTCTTTTATTTTTATTTTGGTGTTGATTCTTATTATGATGTAATCGATAATTGATTTCAGATTTCTTGTCATCCGTTCCCAAGCATATTTGTGGATCATTTTATGCCGATGAAACCCATTCGTTATTCGGAGGTTATTTATTTCACATAATTCTATAATTCTCTCTCCATTATCATTTGTAACTTCCTCTCCGAATGGTCCTATTGTCTTGTTGTTAGCTTCCTTGCCTGTTCTACCATTAAGGTCACCTGCTACTATAATTTCTTGTGTCTCTTATTTTCTGGATTTCCTCCCCTAGCGTTTCCATAAAGTCCTCTTTTTCATTTTGAGTGCTATCGACAGTTGGTCCATATACGCCGAGAATTGCTATCTCTTTTCCATATATTTCTATTTGTATTTTGATGATTCTCTCGCTTATTGGTTCCCAGGATTTGATTCCCTCTGCCAGTTTCTTTCTTATTATCATTCCTACTCCAGCTTGAGCTCGTTTTTCTTTGTTGACTCCACTCCCGCAATGAAAAACATCTTGGATAATTTCCGTTCCGTTTCCTTCTTCTTTGTTACGCTGGTAATTAGTATATCTATTTTCATTTTCTTAAATTCTTCTATGACTTCCAGATCTTTATTGTTCCATCCCTGTACGTTCCGTGTTCCTACTGTGATCTCTCGTTTCTTCTTCTTTCCGTTTCGGTTGAGGTTAAGGTTCGGGTTCAATAACGTTGACGCAGAACTGCCCCCGTAACCGATGGGGCTCCCTCCACTGGAGGTGTGGATTGCCACCCGGGAAATTTTACTTTAAGTTTCCTTTTCATTCTGCTTTCGTCTGAGCCCTTTTTTTTTGTTTTACGTGTGTTAGGCTGCTTACACCGAGCGCCACAACTTCTAAAGTTGAAGTTACTGAGGATATCATTTCTTATATCGTCGATTTAGGGTTATTCCGCCCATGTAAGTCCAAATGGGCTTTATTACCACTTTATACATTAACAGTTTATTTGTTAGCGTTAACTGCGATTGCCTGCCGATCATCCAGTATAGTTGTCATTCTTAGTTGTTTTCGCTTGTTGAATGTATGTTTCCACCATCTCAATCTACGAGCTAGGTGTAGCCCAAGATGTTTGGCCGTGTTTGATTGAATTGTCTCTCTACACAGTGAACGTAATGTGCATGGATTTGTTCTCATTATCTCGTATTCTCCATTTTTTAACCACGCCTGTATTTTATTTAGATTATTTTGTAGATTTCTTGAGACGTTATTTGGTTTAATATAAGAAGCTAACAGAGCAGTACCGTCTGCAAATGTCGCTACTGTGGTTAGTCTAGTGATTGGAAGATCGGCTTCGTATATCAGATATAGCATCGGCCCCATTATACTTCCCTGTAGAACTCCATCAAATATGGCTTTTAATTCTGTGTACGTGTCTTGGTATTTTACAGGGAAGCATTGATTAGTTAAATAAAACCTTAATCGTTGAAAAATATGGTAAGGCAATGGTTTTTTGAGTTTATACAAAAGGCCATCATGCCAAATCTCATTAAAAGCTTGCCGTGAGTCTGTTCTATTGTTCCATGGTTATATCTAAAGCCGAACTGGTGACCAAAAATTATTTTTCTTTCTTCGAAGGTTAGTTTGATATGCTTTAGCAGAATTTTTTCGAAGACCTTTGAGAGTACCTGCAAAATGCTTATTGGTCTGTATGAAATTAGTTCCTGTGGTTTTTCCCGAGTTTGGGATATTTACTATTTCTGAAATTTTGCAGAAGACTAGGTAGTAGTTTAATCTTACCGCTGCGTTAAATATCGGCACAATAGCCTTTTTTCCTTTATTATTTAGTTTCTGTAATATTTTTTCGTTAATCAAGTCAAAGCCTGGTGCCTTTTTGGGATTTGCTTTGATTTTTATTGCAAGCTAGATTTCTGTAAACTTAACTGCTTTTATTAGAATCCATCTAATGAGACTCTTCTATGTATTGTTTTATTTATATTTTTCCTCGTCTGTTGACTCCTAGGGAAATGGTTTAAATACATCCGCCTGGTGGTTAGCAAAAGCTGTCACTTTTGGCCCATTTATCGTTTTTTGTCTTGATTGGTGGGGTAGTTTGTCGCGTCTTTTGAATCGTTTAGTCATTTTCCACAACGAACAGCAGACTGATTCTGAAGCCGTTAGGTTACTTACCTTTTCTTTAGTAGTTCGGCTCTTTAGATCGAGGAATAATTTTTTTAAGTTTTATAGCTTTATTAAAGTTTTTGTTATCAGTTTTGTTGTTATTTGCCACCTCTTTTGAGTTTTTCTGTCATCTTTTGATTTATGGTAATAGGATTTTCTTGTTTTGTTTGGATAATCTCAATTTCTGGTGTAGATATCCAGGCTGCCGGTTGTACAGCCGTAGTTAAAGTTACAATTGCGCCGTCTGATTGTGAGTCTTTCTTAGATTTTAGTGGTATGTTTAGTTCAGTAAGTTCATCTACTTTTCTTTGAACATTTTATTGAACAGCGTCGGTTGCTTTACCGTGGTCAAGATTTGAGAGGACTCACCATAATAGGCGAGTAGTCTAAATGGTCTGTAACTACATTTGCTTTTTTGGCATTTGTCCAACTGGCTGGCATTAGGCTTTTAATTGTGGGTACAATAACTGTAGTCTTATAATTTTTTGTGGCTTTTTATAAAAAATGGTAATATAAGTTAAAAATGACTAAACATATATTGTGAGCTAGCCTATTTAAGTATGTTCTATCTAGCGAACTTCTCGTATTTTGCCATTCTTTGTTCTATTTATCCAGAACTATATTGTTTCTGGTTGAAATGGCTACCAAGAAGCATTTTGTATGAGTTTGGTTATATACTGTTTTTTAACTACGTAGTTTTTTTAATGTGCATTAATGTTTCCTGAAATTTTTGTGCACAGCCTACATTGAGATTGTTTCCAAAATATTCCAATACTTAGAATTATTATGACGGGCTGTGATTTGAACTGAGATTAAAACTAGATTCTATTGCTGTATTTATTTTAGATATTTGTTTGGTTATGTCGAAATCCAGTATATTGCAAAATTTATTTAAATCGCCGAGCCAATTAGTTAATTCTTCAGTAGTTAGGAACTTTATATTGATTAGTTGGGACAACTTTTAATAGGTTTTGATTTTTAGCTTTTTAGATTTTTGCGTTTTAATTAGCTAAGATTTTATTGCTGTATTGTAGATTATTCTGTGCATACAGGAATCGCTCGGCTAATGTGTTCGTTCTTTAATTGTTAACAATTTTATATAATTATCTTTTTTTATTATTCCCACTTTTAGTGGTGGTCAGCCTTGATGCTTAAGAAACATTCTTATTGTTTCAGTTAACTAGTAGACACAATTTATATTACAAAATCTTGATATTTTTTATAGGCAGACCTTAAATCGCAGAGATTGTTATGTACCAAGGCCTCAAGTTTTATTATTTTACTCTGTATTATGTTAGTGGCATATCGTTCCAAATGCAATGCTATAAGTTCAATTTAATGATAATATCGTAACATATCATTTATTTGCATAGCATAGTAGGCTATTTTAATTATTGTTCTTTCAGTTAAATAGGAGTTAGTATATTTACAGTTATTTTATGCTGTCATTTTTAGTGATACAGTCATTATTGGGTTGGTTTACATATAAATGTTGTAAGCATGCTCAGTATTACATGATTTTGATAGAGTAATTGTATAAACTTATTTCTGAATTTATTTAAGAAGCTTGAGAGTTTGCTAGATACGTTTATACTGCTAGGATTGTTTCTTTGTGTGACTGGTATGTTTAATGCTTTCTAAACGCCTAAAATTATGAATTATAATTTTGAATTTTGACTATTGCGTTTCGGAGGTTTGATCGGTATCTTTGGATAATTTTTATTTTCTAAATTGACTACACCACGGTGAACCGTCTAATCTTTATAATTAGAAGAATAATCGCCCTCACAAAGTGCACATGTTGCAAAATGCTCTGGATTTGTTGCATGCTTTAGTATTGCGTAACTTTCCGTATTTAACGCATATGAATAGTTTATAGAAATAAACTTTTAAATGGTCATAGCATTGACTGTCTTGTTTCTTAGTGGTTCAGCTCTGATTTTACATTATGATAGGAATTCTGATTCAAAAACTTCCTTATTGCTTTTGAGTTCCAAATTCACCAAGGCTATTCAGAGAATGATTCTCTGATTTGATGTCTAACCTTAATAATGTTTTTTATTTTATGTCCTTTATTTACTAGTTTATTTTTTATAATAAGATGTAAATTACAAATTACGACATGGTAGACTTTTTATTATTTTTTCTGCTATGTACAGGGGCGTGGAGAGCTAATGTCAAGCGTGGCAAAAAGGATTCTTACCTGGTCCCAAGCATGCGACGTTTATAACTTTATATTTAATTAAAAGAAAAAATATTGTACAATAATATTATATTAAAAATCTAACTATAAACGATATATAAAAGTTTCTTACAATATTAATCTTATTTACTTACAACAAATTTACCAATTTGTTATATTTATTATATATCAAGTGAATCGTTCATGAGATATGTCACTTTAAAATAAAGAAAGCGGAAAAAACCCCCTTTGGGTTGTTTCAATGGGTCGGGTTTATGAGACATTCCTATTCTACTTTTTAATGAGGCGTTCAAAAAAGGTGCTCAGAAGTTTCGACCTAATTGTACAATTGATCACTATACTCAATTGTATATATTACCTCTAACAAAAAAGCTAATTTACTATGGTTAATAGGTTAGTAGGTGGATTATAACGGTATATTTTGTATGTTTGTGTTTTTTGCATTCTTTGAAAACATGTATTTGCGAATAAGTACTATAAAAGGGTATATGCGGTCTCAAATTTTATAAATATTAAACTATTTACGATTCGTAAAATTGAATTATATAAACAATATACAAATTGTTTGAATATAAATTGCCTATTCATGGGCATTTTTGAGCAATTATTGTTCTTCTTATGGTGCCAATCCGTTCCGGACGTTAGCAATCGTACTTTGTCTACCCCAGCTCTGAAGAGTCCGATCATTGTTGCATTAACCCACGTTCTCAAGTTCTTCAGCCACGATATTCTTCTCTAATTGCCTCTCTTTACTTTCATATTTCCTTAAAGGATCAGTTGAAACGTTTTTATCTTTAGTAGGAGTTTTTTTCTTTACCCATTCTTTCGAGAACAGTTTGATTAGTGATATGGTCTGTCCATGAGATTTTTAAAATATGTCGGTATAGCCACATTTCAAATGCTTCAAATTTTTTACAAGAAGCCTTCGTCAAGTTCCAAGACTCTACTCTATATAGCAATACCAAAAAGACGTAGCATCCCAACAGTCTGATTTTGGTTGGTTTTTAAGCTGGTTTTTATTTCTAATAAGTGGTCCCAGCTTTCATTAATTGTTGTTCCCAAATATATCTACCTTTGCACTCTTTCTATTGGTTATTCACTATAAGTTGTCCAAGACGATTATTACTTTTGGAGATTACCATATATTTTGTTTTCTTTAAATTAAGTAAAGTCCGTTTGTCTGAGTGGATTCTACTATGCTGTTTATTAGTTCTTGTAGATTGTCTAGGCTATCTGCAAACACTGCTGTGTCGTTCGCATAACTATATATTATAAATAAAATTAGATTTTTAAATCTTAATGCATTATTTTTCTTCATGTTTTATCGAAAGGGTTTGACGTTTTCTGATTTCATGTCTGTCTGTCTTCCCAGCTCTCGTTTTTCCATAACCGTTCAAGACGTTAATTAATGAGTTCTATCCTTTAACGGTTTAGTAATCAAGCAGATAATATTTATTATTCTCAAAACTTCTTTGGTTTTGACTCTGTCTTGAAAATGCTTATGTAATAGCTTCCACTTTTGCTAAGTTTTACAGTTACACGTAATGTTTTCTAAGTTATGATTTACCTTCTAATGTTCTTCTTTAAAATCATGTTTTCTAAATTTTTCAAAAACTTAGATAGCTAGCTTTTTTAGTTTTGATAACAGAGCTTTAGTCAAAGTTTTCTCCAAATTTTGTACATTTTGTTAGCGACTTCTTTAACTATTTAGGAGTACATTTTAATGTAACATAACAAAATTTGACATTCAACTGTAAGATATTTTGATAAAAAGATGATTATCGGGCATTCAGACTTTCAATTGTGTAATAGTGGGTCTACCACGGTAGATTACTAGCTTATTGTTATTTGTAAACTGCACACAAATTCATTAGCGTACTGGTTGGGCTATAATAATTATGTTCTTAATGCAATGGCATATAGAATTTTAAAAATATATAATAACTAAAATTAAAAAGGGTTGGCTAGGAAGTAGTAGCTTAAATCAATTTTCAAGCAAATAGGTTTTAGAGCCTTCCCACTTAATCTACAATATACTAGGAGCTTGTTTGAACAAGGAAATATACAGAAGTTGAGGTATCACACGAATGCGACCGCTTCTAACAAATTAAATTTACTAAAAAATAAAATACAGCGTCGCTCTTGCGAGTGTGTAATTGGCGAAACAGTTAAGAGCTTGTTAAGCGCAAATTAAATTCCTATAATTAATTTACGAACAGTCTTGTACAAAATAAGAACTTGATACCGCAGCAATTAAAACTTTTTGAAGTTTTAATTGAATGGTTGAGCTACACATCTGGGCAAGTAACTGGTTGAATGTGCATTTATTGGGATTTGTTTACTTAAAAGTTCACATATTTGTCTTAATAAAACCAATTATTTGTCGAAAGATGAGTAGTAATAAAATGCAAAGGAAATAATAATAATCGTTTCCCGTAATAGGCCTTGAAGGCCCTTTGGGATCGTAACAGGTAGGTCTGCTACAATCTAGAGCCTACGGTACACAAGGGTAGTAACGTGGCTAGCGCTACGTACCGACCACCTATTATTACCCGGAGTTTGACCTCCAGGTACTCATTTACTGCAGCCTCAGTCGAGCTGGGTTGTAAACATGCCAGCGATTGAATTGGTGAGCGGGATTCGAACTCGCAACTCTTGGTTTCGTAGCCTAGCGCTTATCCACTAAACCACCACGGCGCGCAAAGAAAAATACATTACTTAGTCATTTGTAAAAAATAATAGAAGGTAAGTATACATTTTATGTTATTAACTTAATTGTAAATGCCAATAATAGCGTAATTCCTATCTATTTTGTTTCCTTTATAATAATCCTCTCTTGCTGCGATGTACATGTCAATGTTTAATCCAATCTTAGAAATATTTTTATATTAACTTTTTTGAATTTTTATCAGCACATTTCTCTATTTTTTCGAAACGTTTTTTTTAATCGACTAAATAGGAAAAATGTCGCATGGTAATTGAAGCAATATTTGTTAAATTTTTGGCGAAAAACTTGATCAGTTATTTCTAAGTTTTACTATCAAACTATTCAAGCCAAAAAACTTTTTAAAGTTGTATCTGCTAAACATATCGATATACCAGCATCTTCAGCAAGCTCTTTTACAGACAAATGAGGATTTTCCATTGCATTGGTTCTAATTTTCTTAATACTTTTTTGATCAGTGATGTTGAACGAGAACGAGATTTATCTTCTACAGATTCACATCCTTTTCTGAATAGCTTAAGCCTCTGGATTATAGTTTCTATCGATAAATATTGATTATTGAATGCTTTCTGCATTATCTTAACTGTTTCAGTAGCGTACATTTCATTTTTAATAAAAACTTCTTTGTTTAACAATATTAGACATTTTAAAAATCAAGAAAAGGTGAAATATTGATGTAAATAAACTGTTGTAACTTATAAGCTATTTCATACAGAAATAAAAAGCAAATGTCAGTAAAGGTTGTGGCAACATAAGAAAAATATTTTTTGAACTACAACAAAATTAAAAGTCGACTTATTTTTTGAACAGAGTAGTATACAAAATAAAAAAAACAATCATTAAAAAAATTGTAATATAATGAGTTTAAGCTGTTTGTCATTTTAAGCTGTGTCTCTATTTGAGCAAACTAGAATGCAGATACGTTACCTAACCAAATGCTTTAAATGGAAGACGACCGTATTCAAAACTTTGCCAGATATGTCTAGATTTTATTCATTTTAGTAACGTATTTCCAAAAATAGCACTTAAGTATACAAGATGCGTGTAAAAAGATTGGCCAAGTTTGATATTTCAACGATAATATGAGTTAAGTGTACGCTCATGCATGTGACTACACAGAGACACTTCGAAAAGTGACATCTAGTGAACTTCATGTGACCGTCAGGATACACTCGTTGCACGCAGTCGAACGTAGTCAACGAAAGGTAGAATCACAGTGTAATCTGCTGTTGTCATTTTACTTTCGAAGCGTAAAGACGTACGTAAAAAGTATGAGTGGTCGCTTATCACACGCGATAGTGCAAGACCGTCAGTTTGAGTGTTTATCAAATGATTTTTCAAACATAACAATTACATTGAACTTATTTAAGTAAGTCAGCTGTAATAATAATATAATGTTTTCCATCCAACAACAAATCCCATTAGCGCATAATCAGTTCATGTTCGCAAGTCATCCAAATGCATGTGTACCCGCAAAGCAAATTTACACACCACAATGTGCAACCTATATAAATAATGCACAACCGGCTACACAAATTCCATTTTATAATAATTTCGTAAAACAAGTACCTATCGACGTTCGCGATACAGAAAGAAAATCTGGACCTAACCAATAGCAGGTAGTTAAAAGAAAAATAATTTATTGTTTGGTTGAGAGCATTAACGAAAGCACAAGCCCGCTAACTAACAATCGTTACAGCGTACTAAGCAATAAAGATGAAAGTAACTTGCCTCTGGTATCAACAAATGAACAGCATAAGTTAATTAACCCTCCACCAATTTATACACATCGTGTATAACAAAATGATTGAAAGCTTAAATCAAGTATTAGAAATTGAACATTTAGCTTTAATACTCTACATGGTAATATCATCAAGATTAATCCCAATATCGTAGAATCGTATAGAAAACTTATTAAATACCTCGATGACGCAAAACTAATTTATCATCCTTATCAGATTAAGAGAAAGAGCATACTGGACTGTAAGCAGAAACTTACATCTAACTACAAGTTCTGATCTGATTAAAAGCGAACTAAAAAACAAAGGACACGCCGTACGCAACGTCATAAATATATGGCACGGTGTAAGCAAAATTCCTTACCCTTATTTTTTAATTTAGAACCCGCGCCAAACAACAGAGAAATAAGAAAAAAAGACTACTATAATTCAATGGACCAGATGTCAAACATATGGACATAGCAAAACTTAATGTCGAAAGCCATACCTATGTATCAAATGCGGAGGTGAACACCACTACATGCAAAAAACCCAAAACAACTACAGCCAGATGTGCGTTATGCAACGGACCGCATCCAGCCAATTATAAAGATTGCTAAATTTACCAGCAACTCCAAGCTCCAGGGAAAACCCGATCCAGTATGGAACGCGAACCGGTTATCACAACGTCGATTAGAAATAGAAGTATTTCTTCAAATGCCCAAAATCGACATCCTCTTAGTATCGGAAGTACATTTTACCAACTCTAACTACTTCAACATCTATAATTATAGGACTTTTTCACTTATCATCCCGATAATACGGCTCATGTGGGGTGAGCAGTTATTATTTATAAAAAAATCTCACACTATAAAGCAGAAAAATTTGAGACCGCTCACTTACAAACAACAAATGTTAAAATCAAATGATTAAACGGCATCTAATTTTATCCGCAGTATATTGCCCTTCCAGACACTCAATTAAACGGACACACTTTAAAGATTCTTTGCAAAAATAAGAATTAAATTTAGAGCAGGAAGGGATTATAATGTTAAGGAATCTAACCTAATTAGCCTAAGAGAAGAAGCTCTACACAAGATCATCTAAGAAAATCGACTCAACCAAATTTCTACTGGTAGGCCTAAACACTGGTTAAGTGACCTGAACAAAATTCCAGATGTCTTAGACTTTTTTGTCGCTAAGGGGGTCTTTTCTAATTACATTGGTGTTACTAATTTAGTCTATGATCTAGTCTCTGATCATACGGCAATAATTTGCATCATAAGCACGGCTGTAATAAAGTCACAAACAAAGCACTGCCTCTATAACAACCATACCAACTGGCACAATTACAGAGAATATTTAAAACAAAATTATTTACTTAAAAGCTCATTAAATATATCAAAAGAAATAGAACAAGTAGCGAAAAACCTAATTACCACTCTTAAACACCTCATAATCACAGAAATTAAGTACGGCTTGCAACAATAATGGTTGAAAAAAGGGAAAGCGAGAAGACTCTGGCAGCACATTAAACATCCCAAATCAAAACACAAGTTAAGCACACCAGCTAAAGAACTAACCAGGTTAATAAATAATTGGAGAAAAGCAAACTTTAATAAATATTTGAAAAATCTATCATCTACTTGCCATGATGATTATATTCCGTAGAAGGCAATCAGGAAACTAAAACGTTCTGAATCTCCCATTTCTCCTATTCGTAAAAGTGATAAAACCTGGGATCTCAGCAACGAAAAATAAGCAGAACGATCAAGTGAACACCTTTCTAATATTCTTTAGCCCTACAAATTGCAAGGAATAGCAAATTATGATAGAAAAATTCTTAATTTTTTGGATTCTCTACTACGACTATAGTTAACTGTAAAGCCTTGTTCTTCCAAAAAGTCCAAACTAAAATTAAATACCTCAACAGCATCAAATCTTCTGGATACAATTTAATTACAGCTAAATTATTCCAAAAACTTCTTAGAAAAGGGATCACTGCTCTAACACAGATCTTTAACTCTATCCTTAAAACTTAGTATTGCCCTATTCAGTGTAAGCTCGCGCAAGTAATTTTAATTGAAAAACCAGCCTATAAAACAACATCTCCTTGTTACCACTAACTTCCAATCTAATAGAGAAAATAATATTAAAACGATAAAAACCCATTCTGGAAGAAAAAGGAATAATTTTGCAACACCAATTTGGCTTTCGTGAAAGATATTCAACTCTTGAACAGAAGCGTAGAGTTGTCGATTACATTGAGAAGGGTTTCGAAGACAAAAAGTATGTTCGGCAGTTTTTTCTTCGATATCAAGGAAGCATTCGAGTGGGCGTGACATCTTGGCCTCTTATATAAAATTAAAAAGAATTTTCGGCACCAGTCTTTTTATTTTTCAGGTAGTACCCGGAACAGAGACATTTACAAACAAAAATTGAATATAGTCTATTAGAAATTTATGACATCAAAGCGGGAATACCCCAGGGGAGTGTTTTGAGACCCGTGCTATATCAGATTTATACATCAGACCTTCCGTACCACGAAAACACTTTGATAGCTACCTTTGCTAATAACATGGCTATTTTGTGCTCCCCTCCTGCGCATGCTACGATCAATTTACAAAACTTTCTAGGTACGATTCAACCTGGCTAAGAATATGGCGAATCAAAGTTAACGAAAATAAACAGTAACAATCACTTATATTTTGAGACAAGTCCAGAAAAAGATGAAATAATTTGGAGTGCACCTAGGTAAAAACCAAGTTGAAAAGAGCACACAACAAAAAGAAAATATCTTGACATAATAGTTAAAAAAATGCATTGGCTACTTGGTCTCTAAGCAATAAAGTGCTACTGCATAAATCTATATTAGTGGTTCCTATTTGGACTTACGGAATCTAGCTATTGGGCTGCGCTAAAATCTAAATTACCGAAACTCTCCAACGATTCTAAAGCAAATCTCTTCGGACAATTGCTTATACATGGTACATCAACAATCGCATACTATACAATGATCTTAAGATTCCCTGGGTTAAGTATGTAAGCAAAACCCATCAACAGATGTATAGATAGAATAAGCGATCATACCAATGTGTTAGTGATCAACCTACTCAACATCGAAAATCTCACTAGACAAAGACTAGAACAAAGACTTTTAAATTAAATAGGTTTCCGCGGTTAACTACGTTTAAACAACTTAGTTCACGGGATGAACCGCGTCTATTTTGGGTAAATTCTCGACGTTTCGGCATCGGCTTTGATGCCATTTTCAAGAAGTTAGCTCTTCACTCGGGGTCTCAATCTGCCTACTGCCCAAGGAGAGCTATGCGTCTTTGAATAAGAATGAGCTTTCGTGTGACCTGCTTGATCTTTTATAGGGCTGGAAGTGAAAGTTTGTTTGGCTGGAGATGCGTTGGATTGGGGAAAGTTTGTAGGATTAATGGTGTTGCGTAATTGGCGGTGCGGAGCAATAAGGGACTTCGACATGACAGGCAAACGCTGGCTGTCATCTCTTGTATTGAGGCACTGTGGGTGTTTTTCTATTTCAATTGTTTCACGTACTATTCTGCTGGTAAAATGGGAAATGGGGGCAATGGTTTTAGCCTCAGAGAAATTAATTTTGTGGCCTGTTTCTTTGCTGTGCTTGGCAAGTTCCGAACCATTATCGCCTTTCCGTACGGCCAGAGAATGCTCGTATATTCGGCTAGATATTTGCCGATTTGTTTGACCTATGTAGGTCCTTTGGCAGTCTCCACAAGGTATTTCATACACTCCTTGGATTTCATTGGGGCAATGATCGTTCGCTGAGAAAATAAGCCTAGATATTTGGTTATTGGTCATAAAGACCGTGTGGTTATTTTGCCGCATTAGTATGCGGCTTATTCTATCGGTGATGCTTGTTGTTGGTCAGGAGGGTTTTGGGATTGAGAGTTAGTGTTTTTATTTATATTTTTGATTATATTGGTTAAGGATTTGTTAGAATATCCATTTTGTAGTAGGGTGGTGGTAATGGATTTAATTTGTGTTTGGAAATTTTTCGTATCGGAAAGTCTGATGGATCTGGTTATGAGGTATTTTGCAACCGAATGGATTTGGGCAGGGTGGTGATGGGATTTGGCATTTAGGTAGCGGTTAGTGTGAGTGGGTTTTCTGTAGACAGTGTAATAAAAGCTGTCATTAAAAGGATTTTCTGTTATGAGAGTATCTAGGATGGGAAGGGAATTGTTATGTTCAGTTTCCATGGTAAATTTGATATTGGTGTGTATTTTTTCGTTTTTTGTATGGTCACCTGTTTTGCTTGTTATTTCTATACCTTATAGATTTGTGTTCCAATCGTATAGTGTGTAGTCGTTATTAAGATAAATTTCAGCACATCCTAATATTTTTTCTTTTCCATTATTTCGTTTTTATTTTTCTCGTTTATAACGCGCAACGGTATATTCCTTATTCATTTTTCTTTTGGTTTTGTAGCTGGTGTTCACTGTTATTTCAATTTTAAGTTTATGCTTTACTAATTATTTCTTTTTTATTTTTTCATTTTGTACTCTTAATAACCACATTTCCAGCATTTCTATGCTTGTTTTTTCTTGTTTTTTTAACCTATTTGATAGTTTAGATGTCCTTTCCCCAGTTCTTTTTTCATTTCTTTCTTTCATTTTACGTTTTAGGTTCCGTACTTAGTTTAGTAGCGGGTCTTTTATATCTTTTATCTTATTTTTTAGTTTATCCTTTATTCTTCAGACGTATTGTTGAATTTTTGAGTTGCTCAGCAGTTACAGCAAAAATATTTTTACTTTTGTTTTTTTTTCAGTTCTTACACATTGTTTATTGTGCTAGTTTAATTGCTGGCTGCTCTACCGTCGTCTTGTTGTCCTAGTTAAGCTATATAATCTGGTTTGACACTTCAGTAATCCACAGAATTAACTCTAAAACAGGCGATTTTATTTATTGAACGGGCGTTTAAATTAGCCACTTTGCTTCGCATACGGTCCGGACTTGTTTATTTGCTTATCCGCTTTATCCGCAAGACCGCACAAGGAGGTCACTCAATTAACTGGCCCGGAATTAGTTCCTATCGCTGTTTGCCCAGTTTAATACTTTACTTACTCAACTTTCTTTTTATTTAACTTTTATTTAATTCCATGATTACACGGGTATTTTAACCGTAGGTTTTATTACAAATGGCACGAATTAGGCTTTATCCTCGAGCATTCAATGCACTCAATGGAACTAGAGATGGTTTATGTTTGAAAAAATACTTAATTATTACTGCCAATAGTTCTTTTATGTTATCTTTGACCTATCTAAATAAATAGATAAAAAAATGTGAACATTTTACATGTACAAAGTGTTACTAAATATTTTTTGGAAATTAGAAATCTTCTCTCCAAGAATGTGTAATATAAAACTGTAGCAGCGAGCATAAAGTAGCCGAATGTTTTTTTTGTGCATACTAAAGTTTAATGTGCACTGTTCGTAAGTATTTCTAGATCTACTAAATAATGCTGGAGAAAAGAACCAAAAAATAAAAATAAAAAGATTCTAACAGTAATAGGTTTACTGAACTCTATTCATTCTACGGTAATAACATGCAATTATTTTGGTAGTATAAAAATGCAGGAGAAAAGATAATACTAATTGCAAAAGCAATTACTATAATTGTATGAATAGATGCGAAGGCTTTCACAGACGGTGTTATGGTGCATCGTGTGGCTGGTTTTCGGGTTATAGGCCGTGGTCGGAGTTTAGAAACTCCTGACGTTTCGTCCACAACTGCGGCAGACATATTCAGAGAAAAATCTTCTAAAAATTAAGTCATTTTTCTTACTTGGGTGGTGATTCGACAGCTTATAAAGGTATCTGTCCGTGTGCGTGAATTTTCTGTACACTGTGTGTTGTAAATGTCCATTCTCCTATCTCAACACCTGTTCGTCTAAGGAAGCAATCATATCTTTCGATTCCAGTTCAATGGTAAACTGTATGCTTGGGTGTATAGAATTTAAGTACATAAGAAATTGTGGTAGGTTTTTCTTTCCGTGTCTCCAAAAGTATCATCGACGTATTTTAGTCATATCTCGGGTTTTAAAGGTGCTGTATTGATGGCGATCTCTTCAAATTTCTCCATGTAGTAATTGGCGATTACAGTGGGCTACCCATTACTACTCCGTTTTTGTTTGTAATATACCATTTGCCAAACAAAGTAACTGAACGTGAGGCACTGCTGAAATGCCTGTAAGATATCGTTAGGAAAAATTTTCTTTAGGTGATTCAGGACATCTTAAATCTGCACTTTGGTAAACAGGGATGTTATATCGAAACTAATTAGATCTCCCTCCTGTAGTTGGATGTCTTAAAGCTGGTTGAACATAATGTGCGGAGTCCTTGATGTAACTGCTGGTATGTCTAATGTACGGTTGCAACAGACTGGATAAGTATTTGGTCAACTTGTAGATAAGACCACCGATGACATTAACAATGGGTCCTTGTGTATTTTGAGAAGCCCGTATATTCCCGGAGGCAGCGCCTCTGATGTGATTAGTCTCTTTTTGGTGATGTCATCCAGAGAGAAACTCTTAATCTTAATCGTGTCGCGTAGCATCCGCGATGTGGGATCGCGTTTAAGCACGGTATAAGTGTTCGTATCCAGCAGCTCGGTCATATTTTTCGTGTAGTCCTCCTGTGCTAGTACAACTCTGGCGTTACCTTTATCCGCTGGTAAGACAATTATGGTGTCATCATTCTTGAGTTCACGTAGAGACTTTAATTCCGCCCTGAATTAGTTCTTCTTAGGTGGCTTAGCATAGCGCAGGATGCGTGAAGTCTCAACTCGTACTTTCTCTGCTTCGTCTGTTGGACAAGGACGACGGATTCAATCTACCTAGGTCTTGATTTACCGCTCTCAAAAATGCCAAAATATTACCTGCAACAACCCGATTGACGTCAGCAGCTAGCCCGATCACGTTATCTACCATCCCGGTGACGTCAATAACGGCCCCCCAGCACCATCCCTACCATACTCGTAGGAGTATAAAAGCGAAAACGCACGAAACAATTACTTAATTTTTAGAAGATTTTTTCTAATGATGTCTGCCGCAGTTGTGAACGAAACGCCAAGAGTTTCTGAACTCCGACCGCGGCATTATAACCCGAGAACCATATGATACACCAATTGTATGAATACTCCAGAAAATATTTAGAAGCCTTGAGGCTATTAAATTAGTACCAATCAATATGCGCTCCGATTCGTCTTTTTATACCTGTAGATGTTTGGGTTTAAGTAGAGCAACTGACTTGGCGATTTATAGTCTAAATTATTTTCTTGCTGAACCATTATTTGCCCGACTTTAATGCATATTTGTTATGTTAATGTATAAGTGTTGTTCTGAGAATTTGTCTTCTATATCTATTTTTAATAGAATTATATTATATAATAAAATACCCCTCCAATATCACGTAACAGTAAAATTGCATAATTTTTATTTATCTGACCAGAGAACTTACTTTAAGTTATCTATACTTTACTGCACATGGGCAGGGAAAACTATAAGATTGGGTTCTTCTGATATTCGTCATTTCCTTCAGAGGATGTTTAGTACGTAGACTAGGAACACGTAGACAACCTTTAATAGTGTAAACTGAGGTTGACGGTAGTTTATAGAGTACGGAAGAATGATCTGTCTTCTTTGAAACAACAATAAAATGAACAACATAGGCTCTATTCAATACTTTATTGTACGACTACATAGAACAGTGTTTGCCATTTCACTTCTGTAGTCCCACCTTAAAGTTCTTCATTGCTTGCTTAGTCATTGTCATTGCAAATAGTATTTTTTAATTTTTCATTGTTCTGTGGTCTGCATTGAAAGATTTCAGATTTTAGGTGTTCCCACAAAAAAAAAATGACAAAGCCTGGTCACCTACTCGGCCATGGGATGTCACCATGTAAAGGAATAAGGCAGCTTGGAAACATTTGTCTCAGAACTTCTGGAAAAGTAGCGCATTTCTACGTTCGTTAAGTTTGAGCTCCAGAAATTGCATAACATCGCACATAGTGGGTGGATATGACAGTCACCGTCTCACGACACCAAATTAAGTAACAACATATCAAATAGTTACACGCTAACTGTAGAGGGGTCGCTTATTTATGTTAAAGATTTTATGGATTTAGATAAATGAAAATGACCTTTGTCAGTACTAAGTATAACAGCAACAGTAGGAACATTTGCAAATGTGTCCTCGCAAACATCCTGCCGAGTGTATCATTCATATTCTTTATGTTCCAAAACCACTATTAGTTTGTATTGTTAGAAGATGAAATCTTTGTATAGAATTCTTCGCACGCTTCAGTCAGATATTCTTAAGGCTAAGCATTTTTAGCGGCTTACCGTTCTAGCGATGCGACAACAGCCTGCCTCCGAACGTTACGTGGGTGATTTTCATTTTAATTCTGAATCAGTCCATCTGAAATTGCGTACCGACAACATTATGGTTTTCTTGCTCGAAACTTTTTTCCCAAAACATACTCAGAATCACTATTTTTAAAATAAGTCCTCTACATAAACACACGGTGATGGATACGCCATGATAGATACTAAAATGATATGTCTTGTGTTGTTTAAGGATGTGCTATTCGAGCACCAACTAGCAGTACATTGCGCACGGCAGTCAATTCAAGAAGGGAAAATTGTTTTGCCAGACCCTGAATGGCTAATAATTACGCTTGATTGAATTTGGGTTGAAGAAAACTCACTTTGAATTTATAAGGGGCGTATTGATCTGAGAATTAGTATGCATAGCGGAATTACCGCAAATCCCTGGAGCGCATTGTTGTAAACGGATGAGATATCAGTATAGTCATTTTTACGTTAGTTATTATGAACTTTATACGGGCTAGGAAATAGTATTAAATTAAAACTAAAAAAAAAAGATTTAAGATAAAAGCTTTAATAAACATGACAGCAATACTATGATAATTATATAGTAGTCTGCGATTATAACGAGTATGGATTAAAAGAATGAGTTCTAAAAAGAGATGAAGACCTGAATAGAACAGATAATTAGATGAGTTATAAAGCATTTCAGTATAATAATAAAATATACATGTTTAATTTATTACCGTAAAATAGTTTAGTAGACATCTTTAATAAGACTGTAGAGCAAATTTAATATATGTACAAGCGAGTGATATTAAAAATGTTTTAGAGTTTAGCATGTACAAGCGTGTTTTCTATGTGCTTGTTAAAAAGTTCTAAATTATATTAGTTTAACTAATAACACGTGCAGTATAGTACAAAGCTTTTTATTTATTCAAACACTAATTTACAATACACTCATTTGTAAAAGAAAAAGAATGTTATTTATTTTGTCACGATTGTGAGCGCGATAGAAATGTGTAGGTGTTTTGAGTCTTCTTTATAGCCTCGGCTTGGGGCTCGAAATGTCTGCGTGACTGCACTTTTTAACGCGGAATTTGCACTCGGCGAGATCTTCGGTCTGAAAATAGCGACATCGTGGCGTAAAGTCGCCAGAAGTCGAGTTCAATTAGCCGTTAAGAGCAAACATATTACTTCTGATCGCCGGTTATCGAGCGACGTTATCGGTGCCACCGATTCGTATCAGAAATAACCCCTGGAATTTACCTTTCAAACTACTCTCTGTTTCTAAGCACCGCTAGCGCGGTTCTTGACACACAGGGTGGGTTTTACATTAGTTGCAAAGTGTCTTCTTGTGACATCACTTTTGTAGTCACCTTTTCGCCTTCTTGTGACATCATTAATCCATTGGCTAAGTGCCTTTTGAGTGCTCCAACGTTTTTAATGGACAGTTTAAGGACATTTAATAAAAATAAGTTTGTAATAATTAATTTAATTCCCTTAGCTTTTGCAATTACAAAATTTCTAAAATTTGAAACTTATTTTACTCATTTGTTTATTAAATTTTATCTGTTTAAAGTTTAGCTTTTTATTAATTGGATTTAATTGCCTGATATTGCATGCTTGTATCCCCTTTTTCTCGTGTAATAATATACATGTGTTCTGTGACAATTCTTTTAACTAATCCAAGATTTTCCGGCAAAGTCGCAGTGAGAAAGGATCTATCGGCAACTACCTTGTTCTCAACAGTCGGTTTTGTATATTTACCCATATCAGTTTGAAGACACATTTGTAAATGCGGATTTTAATTTTTACAAATAGCTGAGAATTTTTTCCCAGGAACCACAGCAGTTGTCGAAGTGGTAGATTAAGTCTTAAAAGTTTTTGCTAGGTGGTTCTAACTGGGGTTGGTGCATTGTGGAGGATAATTTAAGTGTAAATAATGCGTTTTGTGGTAAAGATGATTTAATAATATATGTTTTGGTAATTCTAGTACAACGAAGTTAAGGTGGAGCCGAATATGTTGATATACTATTATTGAGTCCTCATTAATTATTAAGAAGGCGGTTTATTTGCTAATAATATTGGAAAATAAAGGGTCCAGGACGCTTCCCTTAGGCATACTTGAGGACACTTGATGAAAACTCAAGAGAGTTAAATTTGGGTAATTAGGGTATAACTAGAAAAAATTGAATCCTGTTATTTGATTTGAAGGGTATGGAAATTTCCGAAAGATGCTCGGAAAATAGGTTTGCTTTCTTCTATTTTAATTGGGAGTAATTTCCATTTCGTTTTTCGATACGTTGTAGCGGTGTTTGCGGTCTCTTAAGTTTTTTTGTTTCTCTTCCAATAGTTTTTGAGAGAGTGGTAATGTAGTATAGGAATAATATATTTTCCCCTCTTAGCCTATTTTTAGCTTCTACCTCAGTTTATTATAAACGAGGCGGATGTATTATCAGTAAAACAACTTTTGAAAGCGAAGCAAGTCATGCATGTGACGTTGTGACACCCCTGCATCACAGGTAACATAAGAGATACAGGACTAGTATTTAAGAATGAGGAAGATACCGAATAAAGCTACCTACTGACTAGATATGAAGTAAATCGGTCAAGTAGTTCCGGAGATATCCTGTCGAAACACATACACACGCCCTAAAGGCCATAAAAGCGTTCGAAAGTTAATAAGCATATTACTATTATTATTATTATAGTCTTGTGTCTCTTTTTATTAATACTTTTCATATATGTGTTAGAATATTGTTGGTTTCTTTTGATTCTTGGTTCAAATAAAGTGCAGAGTGTCATGTTGTGTTAAGTCGTCTAATTCATTAGCTTGCTTTAACTCTCAGTGTTATTTGATTTCCTAGGTAAGTACGAAAGGTTTCCCAATTTGTCTTTTTAGTACTAATAATGAAGGTGGTTGTTTTATTTAATACGTAAGTACTTAGGGTTGGTATTTAGGACTGATGTATGATTCAATGACGAAACAAATATTTTTATGTAGCATAATGAAATCCAATAAATTTGGTGTTTTGTTAAGGGTCGTAGGCTAGTAAGTCAGTTTGATAGTTAAAAGTTATGCGATTTTAGAAGCACCTTTTTTGTGACGAGTCTACAGTTTCATTTTGTCTGCTTCGAATTCCAATCTATTTCTATTATAAATTTATAGTTTAGTAATTAGAAGAGGGTAAATTTATCAAAAGATGGATACACAAGGTGCGTTCAAGTTCTAAGGTGTCAAAATCTTTTTCTAAGAAAGTTAAAACTTCTGTTATCTTTTACAATGTTGTCGCCATGATTCCATGGCTGCTGAAAACACTTTTTTAGGGATACGTTTTTCTACTGGAAAATTGCTGATGTAACAAACTCGACTGAAAAATGAGCGGCTACGGAAAGTGTTTTGAATGGCCGGAAATTCATGACGGCATCATGTGTCTTGAGACATTGCCATCCGCACAGCCTTATGTTTGTCGGTCAGCATTTGTGGGTCATCATGCAAAATGGACTCTGTAGATGTTACGGAAATGCCAAGTTTGGAGCGATATCGCGCTTAACTAATTGACGGTCTTCTATAACATGTTGCCTAACTCGCGCAATTATGGTTTCGGTTCATTGTCACACAACTCCAGATCTTCTTTAAACTTTTTTAAACTCACAAACGCATATTTTTAACTTCCACAACCACTTCATCGCATGTCTCGCTTAATTGGCAACGACTTACGATGCGCGTTTCACCACGTAAGAGCAGGAATCGGACGAATGCATGTTGTTCTGAACACTAAACGTCGCTATTTGAAATATTCAGAACAACACTAATTACAATGTTGGTAATTCAACCTGTGTACATTGTGTGGTGCTGCTATCTATATTATAAATTCAGAAATATTTCCTGCGTCTTATAAAATTAACCGCATCTTTCTACTTACTCTCACTGCTGGGAAAAAGATTTAAAAACCTTAGAACTCAAACGCATCTCATAGTGCCTTGGAGATCATTATATTGCAGATATAGTAAAAGCCCAAGAAAAGGCACAATTTGGACTTTTTCCGCTTGAATCTTGTATATCTAGTATTGAAGTAGTTTATAAGGCTGGATGAAGTTCTTAATTAGAACATGCACCACTGTGCTGTTTCGTCAGGTGAAATAATATGGTACCTTATATTGCGTAACATGGTATCTCAAACACTATTCTTGTCGTTAAATGGGTTTCAGATATATTTTAATTATTTGTAATAAGTATATTAATTCTGTTTTACGGTTAGAAAGTTTGTCACTTCAGAGTGTAATTTCTATAATTATTAATTTTCGAAAGCCTGTAAGTGATAGGCGAAAGTTAATGCGATCACGATCCTGTCTGTGTGTGAGTGAGTGTGCCTGTTGACACGATGCATTCGGGAACTTGACCGATTCACTTCGTATTTGGTCAGTGGATATCTCAGGTCGGTATTTTCCTCAGTATTACTCTTTTCAGACCTATAGTTCCTATTTTCGCTTTCAAACGTTGCCTTTTCCGTTGTTTTGGAATCTTGTTTAATGTTAATTGAATTTTGCTTTTAATTAAATAAATCTAAACTTAATATCGTTTAAAAATTGTTAGTTCTTCGATATTTGTAAAATGTTGCTCATTTCTGTTAAATATTTTGCTATTTGTTAGCAGTGTCTGCGCATAGAGTATTTTCTGAGAAAGATGCTTTTGTATTTAAGGTTGATTGAGATTTATGGTGAAAAAATTGTTTTTGTTGAAAAATTTATATATTTTTTGTCGTTACCTGAAAGTTTGCATCTTGCTTTCTGTAAGTTTTTATATATTTGACATTTGATCGTTTATTTTGGTTTGGTGCGGCTGTGTGCTTTTTGTTAGGTAAATGCGCATACCGTGTTTAGGTGAAATTAATTTCCTAGTTTATCTAGAGAGTGGTTTAATCTTTTATGTTTTACTGCTTGTCAGGTGAGATGTTATCATTTTTGTCGTGGGTTTCTTTTTCCATCAGGTGTTTGTATTCTTATAGCATAAGGGTGGTATCAATTGTTGTAGCTGGATTAGGTGATGGTGAATTTGATCCTGATGAATGCATTGTTTGCATGTTTGGGTCACGTGCTGGTATTAATGTTGGTTGTATATATTGTACTAGGCTATATTTATAAGATAAGCCTTTCGCTAGTACAGCTTACGGTTTCTGTTAAGATTTTTGACTTATTTTTTTTTTAAATTTATTTAACGTACTATTGTCGCTTAGGGATTGCCTATTGGCTTACCCATTCACTGTTTAGTTTTATTGTTGTATTATTCTGGTTTTGTCACTACACTACACTTGATTATCACTACTATCGTCGGTTGAAAGGAGATCTTGCGTCAGTTTACGTTGCAAGCGTTGATGTATGTGTCTCATTCCTAGTGCGTAATGGGCTGCTCCTGCACAATTGTCTAAATTTTTAAAGAAGGTTGCCGCTAATTTTATAATGTGCTCTTCTATGGTTGGGATATTTAGTTCAGCGTGTAGTTGGCGGTTCCTTATATACCATAGAGAATTTGTGACTATTCGAAGAATCTTATTTTGTAGTGTTTGTATTTTGCGGATGTGAGTTGGTGAAGCAGATCCCCATACACAGCATGCATACATTACTATTGGTAGAGAACTTTTTCTGTTTATCAGTGGGTATAGTAGGGCTAATCTAGCGTACCTTTCATTCAATTTGTGGTTAATATGGAACCCCCAGGTTAGTCGTTGGTCTAAGTATACCCCTATATACTTAACTGGGCTATTTTGCGTGTTTCATGGAATTTTTTCGTTATTTATTTGAATGTTGGGTATATCTCTGAGGCGTCGTAACACTTGTGCTTGACATTTGGTTGAGTTAAGGTTTATGTGCCATTTTCTCATCGAGCTTGATATTGTATTTAGGCTGGATTGTAGTTCGTTTGATGCTTCCAATAGTTCTTTGCTCTGGGTAAGTAGCGCAGTATCATCTGCGTACATAGCAATGGCTGCATTGTCTATTTGAGGTATATCATGGACGTAGATATTAAATAGTGTTGGGCCCAATATGGATCCCTGTGGGACGCTTGCATTGATAGGTCTAACTGTTGAGTATGTGGAATTGATTCTAACGGAGAAGGTGCGGTGTATGAGAAATGATCGAATAATATGTATCAAGTAATCTGGTATGTGGAGGCGCTGTAGTTTATAAAGTAGACCTTCTATCCAGACCCTGTCGAAATTCTTACCTATATCCAGGAATGCTGCTGTAGTATAAGCTTTATTTTCGTAGCCTTTTTCTATGTATTCCACAATTCGTTGTAGCTGATGGGTCGTTGAGTGTTTGGATCTAAATCCAAGTTGGAATGGAGGGAGTATGTTAAGCAAGTGTAGGTTTTGAAGTAGGCGCCTGTTCATTATTTTTTCTAACAATTTGGATAAAGTTGAGAGCAGGTTAATTGGTCGATAGCTCGTTGGAGAATGCCGATTTTTTCCAGGTTTGTGAAATACAAGTATGGTTGCATGCCTACAGGCAGCAGGGAAGTAACCAAGTCGCATGCAGGCATTGAAAACTGTGGCGAAGTAGGCATGTGCTTTAGTTGTAAAATTTTTAATTATTATGTTTGGTATGAGGTCGCTTCCTGGGGCTTTTTTCAATTTAAGTTTTTTAGCTAATCTTTTAACCTCTCTGGGCGATGTTGGTTTGAATTCACCACTTGTATTTGATTCGTATTGTTGGAGATATTGTCTTACTTCCTCTTCAAAAGCATTATCATTATTTGGTGCTGGAGTAAATACAGCTTCAAAATGGTCCGCAAATATATTGCAGATTCCTTCATCTGTTGTAAAGGTTGTGTTTCATCTTTTAGTGGTCCAATTATCTGGGGCTGTCGAAGAATATTCTTTGTAGCTTGCCACATTGTAGGGTTATTAGGTTGTAACTCCTGGATGTAGCGTTAAATCTGTATTCATCTAGTTCTGTTTTTACTCTGCGTATTAGTCTATTTAATTGCATTTTATATATCTGCTGTCGAGTATTTTGCCAAAGTCTTCGAATTCTATGCTTTTCTTTTATTAATTGTAGAATTTCCAGCAGTGGGTGCTGGAAGTTATTTGGTCTTCTTGTATTAGTGCTGATTGTCGCTGCCTTAATGGCTTCTTTTGTTGCTTGTAGGAGGTTGCTTATTACTTCATCAATTTGTTGTGTTGTGTGGATTTGGCTAGGACATTTGATGTGGTCGCTCAATAGGTTTTGGAAGGTTTGCCAATCCACTTTACCATTGATGAGTTTCGATAATGGGACTTCTTGTCGTATGGTAGTATTGAAGGACATTACGACTGGCAGGTGATCGGAATACAACTCTGTCATTACATTTTAAAAGATTGGTCTTGTAACATTCTTAAATAGCACAATATATAGTATATCTGGGAGTCAATCTGTCCTGTATGGGTAGTACGTGTAGTGACCCGGGGCTGCTATTTGAATTGTATGTGTTGTGCTGTAGTTGTTTAACCTTGTTCCATTCGGGTTAGTAGTTCTGCAGCCCCAATAGGTGTTCTTGCAGTTAAAGTCTCCAATAGCCATTGTTAGTTGATTGTCATTAAAAATAGATTGAAGATCATTTTTATCCAGTCTCCGGTTTGGTTGTTTGTATATGCATGCTATTTTTATCTTGGAGTCATTCCCAGTTTTAGCTATCACAGTAACTGCTTCTAGGCTATTGAGGTCATCTAGATATACTAATCGGATTTCCAGTTTACATTTTGCTATAATTGCTACCCCTCCCGAAGCTATCATACCTGTTCGATCATTCCTGAAAATGTTACAACCTGGGATTTTAAAGTTTTCTGTGTTAATTAGGTGTGTTTTTGATACGCAGGCTATATCTATGTTGTGTCGTGCTAAAAAAGCAATAAATATACTACGCTGTCTTTTGATGCCATCAGCATTACAGTTCATTAAGGTAAAATTATTAAATGTAATTTGTGTTGATATAAAATTTTGTTTATTAGTCGCCATTTGTAGTGCTTGTAAGTAGTGGTACGATAAGTGGTAAAAGTTTATTTAAATGGAGTTTGAGTATATCTAGAATTGCGTTAATAATCGTGGTTATGAGGTCTGTTGAGTTTTCTGGGTTTTTAGGGAAGTTAGTGTTTTGTTGCTGAGTTACTTCCGAGTAACTTATTCTTCCATCTACAAATGCTGGTTTCGTGTTGGTTCTTGGTTGTCGTGTTGGTGCGTTATGTCATTTGTCTGCTTTGTGTTTGCTTAAAATGATCACAGCCTCTGTAAATTGTAGGGTGATCTCCTCCGCAATTTACGCATTTGGGTTTTTCATTTGTTCTTTTGGGTCTGTATATAGGTGTGATCCTAAACATTTAACGCATCGTGGTTCTAATTTGCAATAGTTGCGTGTGTGCCCGTATCGTTGACAGCGCTGGCACTGTGGTATGTCCTGAGATTTTTTTCTGGGCTCAACTGATACTATGCAATTCATAAATCTGTTGGGATTAAATATTTTGTTGACATTATCTGTTTTATCGAATTCGAGCGCACAAATTGAGATCGGTATTTTGTCTTTATTGTACAGCCTGGTGACTTTTGTGATTGGGCATTTAAGTGTTTATAATTCCTTTTTTATTTCCTCCTCGCTCAGTGAGGGGGGAACGCTACGCATCACGACTGATAATTGTTTAGATTGGGCTTAGAGATCACGGAATGTGTGGTATTTTAAGTTATTTTTATCATAGAAGCTTGTAAGTTTTCGGTAATCATCTGTGCTAGTTAGGTTTATTCTAAGGAATTTTCCCTTGTATGCGGTGGTAAAATCTGTTGTTGCTAGTTTTTTAATATCTTCTATTACTTTTTGAAAGTTGTCACCTTCGTGTAAGTAGATTGGGGGATTTCTTCTTATTTGCTGCATCGTGAGATTCAGTTTCTGTGTTTGTTGGTAGTGTTGCATTACACCCTTTGTAAATTAATTTCGCGCTGCTTGTATTTGGCGGGATATAATATTTGTTGGCTTCGATTAATGTGCTGTGTTCAAACATATATCTTTTACTGTTATCTGCAGGTGGTGATAGGTCGCTGCTATCGCGTTTATTAGTGTTAGACATATTTTTAATTAGTCCTGGAACCCTTCCGACGGGCCCTATATAGTTAAGGAACTTAGTTATTAATTTCAAGTAGAACAACTGGTATTGTGAGAATAATTCGCTGGAAAATATTATGTTAAATTATCGCTCGAGGTTCACTGGCCGCACCGATAACACGTCCGGTTCCGATCACAGTAAACTCGCGACTCAACTTATTTTTAGGTTTGCTAAATATTTAATTTTAAATTTATAAATATAAACTTACGTTTAATAATGTTGAGTTATTAGCACATACTGGAACTCTTATTATTCACCACATCTAAAAGGCATAAAAATTAAATGTAACTACGTATTAAAATATGAAAAATGCTTTAATTGCTCTAATCAACTTTTATTATAAATATTGCAATAGCAGTTTTAAATTAAAATGGGTCAATATGAAATATTTCCTCACGTAGTAACGCATATATGCTAGATTAACTATTTATTGTTAGTTTAGTTAAGTTTAAAGATTAAACTTATTTTTTCTTTGACTATAATAAGTGATACTTAAATTAGATGGGCGGCGAGGTAAAAGTTAAAATGGGGTTTATTATTTCCAAAGATTAACTCAATTACCAGGCTATTATAAGCACGAATCTACGAAAAGCAAACATATAGAAGTGTAATAAAAAGTTAGAATTTAACGGTAAGATAAGCAAATTTAATAGATTGGTAAGTAAACTGTCAACGAAGCGCGAACTAAGCGGAGTCGATTTGGGTCATCCTGTTATCCCACGATGATAACAATAATTAGAGGACAGAGAACCGGATCCGCATTTTAAGATATCAAAATAGAGCAAGTACATATAAACTTTCCATATAATTATCAGCCATTTAAAACTCGTATAGGGCGATTTAAATTAAAATTTAGGAATTGAATTGCTCGCTGTTTGCGTTCTGTGAACGTTGAAAGTTTCCATTTGTACAGTTGATAATTTACGTGCTATTCGCGAAAAACCAATGCATCAACAAAAATGCACTGTTTGATGTATTGTAGGCTTGAGGAATCATTGGCCTGTACTTTTTAAGGGCGAAGTTGGCAACACTATTAGTGTCAATGGTGTACACTATCGGGAGATCCTAAACAACTTCTTTTCAATAAAACCAACCATTTGAACTTTAACAAGACGGAACCACATGCCACATGGTACGGGAAAGTTTACTTTATTGCAAATTAAATTCCCTGGTTGTGTTATCTTGCAGAGATAACATCGATTGACCACCGAGGTCTTGCGGTTTAACCTCCTTAGATTTTTTTCTTTTTGGGTGGTCGAAGGAAACGTTTTACATCATTAAACCTGTTACGATTTCAGAGTTTAAAGAAAACATCAGACGTGCAATAGCTGAAAGAATATATTGAAAGAAATAAAAGATAAATAACGTAATAATAATTAAGTTTGTTACAGAAGACAAAGAAATATTTAATAAAATAGAGGCAAATTTTTGAATTAAAGTTGTAGATGCAAACATTAATAAAAATAATACAAAATTCTAAAAAATATGTGTTTAGTAGCGCTAGAAAATAGTTAAAATAAGAGAGAGAAGGTATATGTTGGCACATGTAGTTGAGAAAATAACAAAATATGATACTGAATATAAATTCTGTTAAAAACTTTAAATATTCAAGTGAAAAAAGAGAAATACGTAATCTACCCAAAAAAATTAAGCCATGTTATATAAAAATAAAGTTTATTAAAACAACTCAACACAAAGTCATCAGCATTCTTATAAATAATCTTTTATGTATCTTCTTCTTTTATGGTGCCAATTCGTTCCGGACGTTGGCGATCATTACGGAAATTTTATTTTGTCCACCGCAGCTCTGAAAAGTCCGACTGTTGGATTAAATTACGTTTTTATATTCTTCAGCCACGATATCGTTCTTCTCCCGGGGCCTCTTTTTCCTTGCACCTTTCCCTGAAGGATCAGTTGAAGGAACTCGTATCGCTGTATATTTGTCATAATCTGCTCTAAGTATTTCAGTTACGCGTTTTTATCTTCTGTAGATGTTCTTTTTCTTTACCCATACTTTCAAGAACAGTTTGATTAGTGATATGGTTTGATACGGCAATCATTCAGCTAACTATAAAGTATGTTCGGTATATAAAGACCTAAAAAAAAGTCGAAATGCATCATTTGCAGATGTGAAAACTAATACCCTACAACAACAACAAGGAATTCCAAACGCCAACGATTTAGTTCCTTTCAAAAATTAATCAAATATCAGAAATAATACAGTTTCTGGTTTTCTACAAAATCCAACCTCCTATTTGCAAATATCTTCAAGGAATAGCAATACTGCATTGACCAATAAAAATCAGCAACTGAACATTCACGAACAGCTCTCTAACTTCCTAATGGAATTCAAAACAATGTTAACACAACTTCTTAATTAAAACAACATGATATTAGACATGCTATCCACCATTATAAATAAACTAGCATAATAATTTCATCAATACACATTGTACTTTGAAACGCCAATGGTCTTACAAATCATATACTAGAAGTAGTTACCTTTATGCAGGTACACAAAATTGACATATTGCTAGTTTCCGAAACCCACACAAATTCAAGAACAGCAACAAAAATCCCAAACTATAGCACGTATTTAACTAATCACCCGAATGGGACAGCCCATGGAAGATCAGTGGTCATAATAAAAAAATCGATTGCACATTACCAACTGCAATCGTACATGACTGCTTTAAGTATAAAAGTTCAAACTAGTGATTTTAATTTAATTTAGTAATTACATCAAGCTATTATCCCCCATGGCATACCATTTCTTGTTGGAGGCGATTGGAACGCTAAAGATACATCATGGGCATCACAGTTAACTAATCCTAAGAAAAGAAACCTATTACGGGTCGCTCAAAATCTCAACCTCAATTTTCTCTCTGCTGGAGAACTTACTTATTGGCCTAGTGACCGAAATAAACTACCAGATTATTATGCAACTACGATTTATTCACCCACCATTCAGTAACTGTCAGTACAATAATCATCACCAAGGAAGCTTCTATAAGATTTGTTCTAAAACTGCCGACTGGGACTATTTCTTAATTTTTCTTGACCAATCTCGCGCTTAGAATTAAAACTACGCAAAACTTTTAAGTTGGAGTTGAATACCCCACAACTCCCATACAAAACTTTGCATGGAAGACAACACGTAAAACCCCAAATATAAACAAAACCAACACTATACCGTATTATATGCAAGACCCGATTATGGAAAAACGCTGAACTAGGAAACAGTGGCAACAAACCAGAAACCAGAGATAGAATCTTAATAGAGGGACGTAATAAAATCTTTCAACAGTATATTACTCAGCTTTCTCAAGATGACTATTCAATGTGGAAAGAAATAAAAAACTTTTAATGTCCTATTATAGCGATTAGGGCCAGGTCAGATCAGAATAAAACTGACACCTTTGCTAAATATTTTTCGTGACATCACTAACTCCAGAAAATAACGAGGCAACAAAAAACAATTCTTAATGCACCTTGTTTAATCTTCATCCTACTGAAAGCCTTCACACCAGCTGAAGTTCGAAATCCAATACGGATAACTAACACTCGTAAAGCCCCTGGATACAACTTACTAGTAGGAAAAACACTATCCACAACGGTATTTTGAGACTGTGTCATATTTCAATTCAATGGAAATATACTCACGTTATTATGATTGCTAAGGTTGGAAAGCATCCAATACAACTTATATTCTACAGACCTATAAGTCTCCTGACTCACAAGAATTTAAGAGATCCTAGATTTAAACCTAATACTTCCATTTCACCAATTTGGATTCCGTGAACACCATTCGACGGTGCACCAAGAAGATAAACTCGATATCGTCACAACGGAATGCCTTGAAATCGGTAAAGTTTTGCGTTAGCATATTTCTAGATATACAGCAAGCTTTTGATAAGGGCTTACTTTATAAACTAAAGTTACAATTTTAAAGCCAGCTCTATCTCGTTCTCAAGTCCTACCTAAGTGAAAAATTTTTAGTTAAAATTAATAATACAGTTTTACGTTGCCAACACATTACCGCTGGTGTACCACAGGGCAGTATATTTGGGGCAGTTTTTTATCTCCTATACACAGCCGATATTCCAACCACACAAACTACAGTTCACCACTACGTTCACTCATGATATAGTAATTATATCTGTCAACGACACCCCAGCAGCTGTAACAGAACGTTTAGAAAATTACCTCGACCTACTTAAAGCAGTGGTTTACTCGAGAAAGGGTTACAACTAATAGTGGCAAATCTGCTCAAATAACCTACACCAACAAACGCACTCTGTCTACAATTAACAATTAACAATACACCAAATTCAACCCCAAATCAAATATCTCGGATTGAATCTGGGCCAAAAACTGACTTGGCGTGAGCAAATTAAGGCAAAAAAGAAAGAGCTAAATCTCAAACTTAAACAAACAGACTGGCTCTCTCAACTTTCTCTGTCGAACAAACTCCTCCCCTATAAAGTTATTCTAAAACCTATGTGGATCTACGGGATACAACTTTGGGGCTGTGTGAACGCCTTCCATACAAAGATATTCCAACGTTCCAATCGAAGACCCTACGTATTAGGGTATGTCCGTCCGAACGATACTTTACACTCTGACCTACAAACATAAGCTGAAAAAATACACAAATTTGCAAGACACTCCAACCAGCTCGTAGAATATCTTACCACCCATTCAATAGTTTGAAGATTGACATGTCAGTAGCCACATGACTTAATTCGGAACTAATGTATTCTTTTGGAGTCCAGCTGTGGATGAACTCTCTCTCTCATGTTAATTTACCTTCCTACTATTTGCTTATGACTTCAATGTAAAGTAACTTGTATATTTGTAGTTTATTAAATAAAAAAAATAAGATAAAAAATCATAAATTTATAATTAATATTAAAACATAAAATAATTATGATGCTATAGTAAGTACATGGCCTAATTTTGTCACTTGTCATTTAAAATCCAAAGATAAATATTTTTACTATTCAAAAAACCACAAAATCTTCATAAAAATAAAATTTTTTGCAAGTATTAAGAACTTTTACATGTAATAAGCAAGCGATAAAAATTCGTTTGATAAAAGTTGTCAACACCTCAATTTTTTCAGTCATTAAGAACTACAGATACAATATAAATATAAAAGTTGTAAATCATTTGTTCTCACAAACTAATCACGACAAAACTATGAAACTTGTGTCAGCTCGTACTAATCTGCCTGTCATTTTACAACGTCGACCTCATAATTCTATGGCCTCTGCGAACGCTTCTTTAGGAGTCTTCTTTGACCACTGGAAAATCGCTGATGCCATAGCAGCACGACTAGTGAATTTGCGACCACGGACAATGGCTTTCATCGTTGGAAACAGGCTAGGAGCCAAGCCAGGTGAGTAGGGAGCATAAGAAATCACTTCAAAGTTGTCAGCATTCGTGGCACCCACCTGGAGGACACTTTTGCATTTTCAGGTTTTATGTAGGATTGTGTGCACAGATCCCACGAAAATGACAATTTTGGAGACGATGTGTTTCACACTGATTCTTTCAAAACAAGTTTCCCCACTTGCTTGATCATGTCGTTATACCAGATGATACAAAGCCGAGATTGTCTTGGTTTGTTGTCACACGACGTTTTGCCTGTCGCACTCACAAACGCACATTAGACACATCCATAACATCATCACCACATGTCTCACTCAACTGGAGATGAATTTCAATTGGTGTCACACCATGCAAATGTAAATTAATGATTACACGTTATCCTTGTAATGAAAACGTCGCTATTTTAAGTATCAAAAACAGTCCCCACTCTCGCCGCTGGCGCTAGAGTTCTGTGTGTCTTGCAATGTTGCCATCTCTGTCTCGCATTTACAAAGAGTGCTGCATGAGAAAAAAATTGAAGGTGTTATAACTTGAACGCACTTCGTAGTACGGTATATAAGTTCTTGGTGATCCCGCTTAGGTATCAACAGATAGTGAAAAAAGTATTAGTAACAATATTGATTATTAAATGCAGCTTAGCATTTAATACTCATCTCAGTTTGAAGGTCTTTATTCACCTTGATACTGTATAATTTTGTAGAATATGATCTCTTGCTAACTGGCTCTAGCTTTTTATGGTATTCTTATATTCTGTTGCGAACGAAATGTGTTCATCGATTCTACCATTAGTCACCACTGTCACTAAAAACTCGTATTGAAAGCACTATAATTTCCGCACTGCAGCGCTCATGGGATGTTTGTTAGCAATATTAAGAAATAGCATGTTTAAGTTGTTATAATCACCCCTATTATTATAAAAAAATTGGTTTCTAATACTTAACTACATCACACTCAAAAAATATTGTATTAATATCAGAAATAATATTAATGAGTTCCAAGATGATAGACATTTATGTTTATTTAATTATTAATATTTGAATTATTACTTGTGCACGTAAATAAAATAAAATTTAGCTAAATCAAATCTACGAATGAAAATTTTAAAGGTAAATTACTTCGAATTGTGCGAAGTTTGGTGATTACTTGGACCTGCAACCCCGGAAGCTTTTTAAGTCAATAAACGCAAAGTTTAAAAAGCAAACCGCCTCAAGATTTAATCATTGCGGAATCTCGCAGTATGCAGACGCAAGCGGTAAAACCGACTTTTCCAGCGGGGTTTCGAGTAAAATTAAATTGCCAGTTTTATGTGGTACGGAGAAAGGTCAATTGCTTGGCTTTATATTCGGTTGTCGAGTTACAGTTCTGAGAAAATTGAAATAAGGATAACAGGCGTCCTTCCAGCTTATCTGTTCCTTTTAATATCTCATTATTAGTTATCAACTTTTATCTAAAGTTATGGCGAGTGTAAAATTAAGTTAGGTTGTCTACACAACTGAATTACTAATTTTTTGTATTTAGACTCCCTTTATATTAGCAGAGGCATTTTATTAAAAACAATTAGATTTTTAGCAGAAGAATAATTATTTTTGTTAAATAAATACAAAACTTGCATACTAAGCCTCTTTAAGAGTATTGTAGGTTTATTAATAACTAAATTTTTTGCTTATTTTTTAATTTATAGCTATTCCTTTTTCTAATGATGTAAGTTTTTTATTTGAAAAATAAAGAACATTTTCAGTGTTTCCTTCTTTCATGCTATTATGTGACGTTTAATTTTACACTTGTAGTGAAATTAACACTATTAAGACTTTTTTTTATTTTGGAAGAAGTAAAATTGGCCAATCATTGCAAGATTTGTGTGTATTTAATATTTGATTTACCAGTTTATGATGTGCAAAATTTTATTGCACATATATTTGTTTGGCTGGCAGTTTTATTAACATAAATGGTTTGTAAATCGTTAAAATTCAACTATAGCATGTTCTAATCATTGATATAGTAGGTACATCTGATTCTACGGCAACGATTACTAACAATAAATGAAAAAGTATCTTGATAACAGGATTGATTGAAGTGAACTACATGTGTTTTGAGCGCTCCGATAAATTAAAGTCCAAATCGGGCCTAATCGAGCCTTCAGAACACAGAAGTTAGAGGAGTAGAGGAGAAGCCTGCACTTAAAAATAGGACAGATACAGAAATAAGACAGGAAGTAGAATAGTGAGTAAAACAGATATAAATAAGAGCAAATTTATAGGTTAAGGAAAACAATAAGGAACAAAATTGGATGCTAAAGAATAGATAAGAGGAAATAGCTACGTTCAACAGGCGGCTTACCAAAGTCGTTAGGATAGGCAACCCATTATACGCTACAATCCGCATTCGTCGCGACACCACGAAATGAATGAGCAGCTGAAGTAAATATAGCACAGAAGAAGTGAAGGTGGGAAGAGCGCAATAGCGGGTAAAGCTACTAAGACAAAGGCAAAAAAAAATGGAACCAGAGGAGATAGACAACAGACAAATAAAGAAAATAGAAGATATGTTTGAAGCTATAAGCGGAAGAAACATGTACAGGTTCAAGACCGAAAGATAGAATGACTGGAGCGCGAGGTAAGAAGGAAAAATATTATAATTAGAGGAGTAGAAGACAGGGAGAAAGAAAATAGTGAAGAAACAAAACAGGCGCTAACAACAGTAACACAAAAACTAGGCATATAAATCAACAAGGAAGATATAGACGAAATGAGGAGAATAGGAAAGTACAAAGCAGATAGACAAAGACCAATATTAGTGAAGTTAACTACGGCAAACAAGAAAAGCGTAATACTTAGCAAGACCAACAAACTGAATGGAATCAGCATATGCATAGATGAGGACTATACGAAGGAAACGATAGAAGAAAGGAAAAAGCTGATTCCAACGATGAAAGAGGCCAGAAAACAGGGACACAGAGCACATCTGAAATATAACAAACTGGTAATCAACAATGAAATATATAAGGTAATAGACGAAGGAGAAGATAAAATAGAAAGAGAGAAAGGAAGCTTGCAAGTGGGGACCAGCAGCAGTAGCAAAAGAATGGTAAGTGAAAGGTCACCAAACGGCGGGCTGGAGGGGAAACTAAGTAAAATAACACGTACAACAAAAAACTACTAAGGGCAGACGTAAGAAATAACACTAGTAAAGACGAAAATGGCAAAGATAATGAATTACTAAAACAACAAACGCAAATTAAATAAAAAAGTATAACATGGAATATACGAAGTATAGCAGGAAAGGAACAGGTACTAGATGAAGAATTTAACAAGGCAAAATTAGATATATTGGGAATAACGGGGACCAAAAAGCAAGGTAAAGGAGAAGAAATGCTAAAAATCGGGAACGTGCTAATATACGCAGGAGTAGAACAGGATCCGAGGGCAAGAAAGGGAGTGGGATGCTTAATAAAAAGAGAAAACAATGAACACCTTAAAAAATGGGTAGCTGTTACAGAAAGAATACTCAAGATAGAAATGCAACTACATAAGTCAACCAAAACAACCTTAATAATAGTCTACGGTCCAGGAGAAGATGACAGAACGCAACTAAAAGATCAGTTTTGGGAACAATTAACAGAGATAATAGAAAATATAACAGGAAGAATAATAATAATGGGTGACCTAAACGGAAGAATAGGGAGGAAAGATGAAGAAACAGGAGAAACAATAGGTGAACATGGAGAAGAAACACGGAACAACAACGGAAGAAGACTAATCGATTTCTGTATAATTAACAACTTAGTCATAACAAACTCCTTCTACAAACATAAAGATATACACAACTATACCAGAGAAGTACTAAGTAGAAATGAGAAATCGATCATAGATTACGTAATAACAAATAAAAATACAGAAAAGAGATACAAGATACCCGAGTAAGAAGAGGAGCGGAATTGTTCACCGACCACTATCTAGTAGTATCAAAATTGAAAACTGAAATGAAAACAAAAGATAACAAAAAGGAAGCACAAATGGATATACAGAAGAAGATAATATTAAGAACTTACAAGCTGAGAGAAGAAGAAACTGCAAACAAATATACAGAAGAGATAGAGCAAGAAATGAGGAAAATAAAAAAAATCCACAAAATAGAAGAAATATGGACTCAATTTAAAGAAGCAATAGTCAGAACAGCCAAATCAACATGCGGAGTAACAAACAGCAACAAAAATAAAAGAATACACACTGGTGGAACGAGGATATAAAAACAGAAATAAAAATAAAGAAAATAAAATGGGAAAAATACCTAAGAAGTAGAACTAATGAACACTATGCAGAGTATAAAGAATAGAGAACAAGAGCCAAGGAGCTGGTGAAAAATGCAAAACAACAATCTTGGATAGAATTCGGTGAGAAAATTGAAAAAGATCGTGTGGGGAACCAGAAACTGTTCTACAATATGTTGAAAATATTGAGGACAGGTAAAGAAAACAAATGTCAGTACATCACAACGAAGGAAGGTGAAATATTAACAGAGAAAGCTGACATAATGAAACGTTGAAAAGAATATTTCGAGAACTTACTAAACACTGAACTAAACGAAGACTAAGGTGAGGGGAGGGATATACAGATGGGGAGGAGGAGGACAACGAACAAGAAGAAGAATATAGACCAGAGGAAGTAAGAGAAGCCATAAAAGAACTTAAAAGAGGCAAAGCGGCAGGACACGATGGCATAACCACTGAAATGCTAAAACTATTAGGGACTAATGGAATAGAGCCCCTAACAATATTGTTGAGCAAAATCTCGAAGGAGTGTGTAATACCAACAGAGTGAGAACTGGGAGCGATATTACCAATATTTAAGAAGGGCAACAAACGGGACTGTAACAATTTTAAGTAACGTATATAAAGTTTACGAGAGGCTACTAAATAAAAGATTGCAAGCAAAAATAGAGACACAAATGGAGGAATCACAAAGTGGATTCAGGAAAGGAGAGGAATACAAGATCACATATTCAGAGTCAAACAAATGATAGAGAAGCACCCCAATACGGATATATATGTGGCATTTATTGACCTACAGAAGGCTTTTGACAGTGTACTATGGGATAGCCTAAAGAAAAGAGGAATAGGGGAAAAATTGAGGAAAAACATAATCAGTTTGTACAAAAACACCAGGAACTATGTCAGGACAAATAACACAGCATCAGAAGAATTTGTGACAAAAGAAGGAGTGAGGCAGGGAGGAGTCCTAAGCCCTACACTCTTTAACATAATACTGGAGGATGTGACAAAAGAAGTTAAAGAGTGCAGCAAGAAGGTGTATGTGGGGTATAGATATTTAGAGCCAATATATATATATATATATATATAGAACGCGATTTGTTTGAAGAAAATATTAAGAACAAATTAGTTTAAGTAGATAAAAATTAAACAAGACAATTAATCTTGAGAACAGATTTCGAGAATGTCTACAATTTTCTCAAATATAATCTGACACAGACTATCTCTAAACACAACTAATACTTGCAAATACTTAACAGTTTAAGGCAGTGTTTTGGTTTAGATGATTAAAATTTTATGGCGATTTTTCTCAAAAAAAACCAAAGCTATCTAAAGTTTTGGGATAAATTTTAATAAAAATTTGAAGAGTACAAACAGTTTGTTATTATTAAATTGTCCCAAAATTGAGATGCTTCGTCGCTAAAGTCGCGAGAAAGATGGACTTGGATACAAAAAAAATTAAATTTGTTTTTAATTTACATAAATTTTCATTGTAGAACAAAAAATTTGGGAGGCTTTTAATATTTTATCACATGCGCCAATTTGAAAAAATCACAAAAATGAAATTTTGAAAAAAGTCTCTTTAGTGTCGGTCGGAAAAATATCAATTATTAGTAACTTATAGCAATTTAATGCTAATTGGCAAAGTCTAGTTTTCTTTAAAAAAACTTGTTTTGTTTTATTTTTGTAGTCTACGAGTAGTATGAGTCTCCTTTCGTGTGATTCGGTGCGCCTCGCTAAAATCGGCGAACATTTTGCGCTGCTAGTTACTGTTCAATTTCAGCAATTTCATCATCATTAAAATTGCTGCATAGCTTTTATCGAATATGCCGGCAGCTATATAAGTGGTAATTTCAACTATTTAAGTGCCCGAATTCCAATGGTTGGGAGCGATGCGCCACGCTGTTGAATCTGTCGTTAAACTTTTGAGTGCGGCATTATTATAAACACAAAGCAATTCAAATCCTCTTTTGCCTTCTCTAAGTATTATAATTCTAATGGAAGACCGAAATACTTTAAGTTAGTTTATAGAACTAAATTTCGGCAATATATTTTTGAATAGTTTGAGCAAAAAAAAAAATCGTTTTTGGACCATTTAAATCAAGGCATTTCCCTAAGTTCATATCGATTCTATAATGAAATTTTTATTTTTTTAGTAGTTTTGGAAAATTATTATTATAATACCTAATGGGATCAACGGAAACGCTGATTATAGTGCTTAATTTTTTAAAGAACAACAGACAATAAACAATATTTTTAGTATCCAATAAAGTAATGGATTTCGAATTGCACTAATACACTTAGTAAAAAAACCTTAATTTTAATATCATACTTTATTTTAGCTTGATTACTTTGCCTACTATCGCAAGCCGTGGATGTTTTTAAATGTCAATTATAATAATCCTAAATGATATTTAATTCCTAGATACTACAAGCTGATGTATCAAAAAGCTGTGAGTTTCTGCGAAAAGTAGCAGAATTTATAGAATATTTACCCGATAAAATTAATTTTGTAGTTAAATAGATATATTAGAGCCATAGTTGTCTAGTGCATAGGTGGCTAGACTATGAAACTTAGAAATGCGGTTTCGAATTCCGCTCTCGCCAATTCGATCATTAGTATTTTTACGGCTCAGCGTGACTCATGCTGCAATAAATGAGCACCTGGAGGTCAAACTTTGGGCTAATAATAGGCGGTCATTATGTAGCGCTAGCCATGTTACTACCCTTGTATACCATAGGTTCTAAATTGTAGCAAACTTACCCTGTTATGATATTCTATTACGGGGAATTATTATTATTATTAAATAGATATACTGAGACTCAAAATGATAATAAGTAGCAATATATGGGGAAATTTTAGTTACAATTAATTTAGACTCTCCCAGGTAATCCTAACTTTTACCTTCAAATGGTAAACCCTGGTACTATAAGAAACCTTGTGAAAGATTTGGTAATCAATAGGAGACGAGTTTAAATTCGTATGAAAGCGGTGTATCTGGAGTGAGTGGTCTTCTCTCCAAAGAAAGAAAACTTATTTTTACTACAATAAATGCAATGAATTGTTTAATTTGTTAAAAGAAAACATAAATTACAAATAAAGAATAGTGCGTATATATTTAAAATAGACTCGGATAGGACCAAACTTTCAGATGACAATAGCCAAATAAGTACAACAGATATGGAATAAAAGATTGCTTTGAATTAGCGTAGAAGTCACAAGAAGTTAAAAGAAAGAAAAGTAGACGCAGCCTGTATAAAAGAAACAAAGAAAGAATTAAAAAGTACACAAAACTTAAAAAATACACGATAATGGATTAAGACAGCAAATAAGAGCTATGGCTAATGTTCCAAAAGATAAATAAAAATGGAAAGAGAAAATAAGATTGTAGCAATTAATCGACGAAAGCATTGTAAGTATGAGGTGTCAAATTAAAAAAGCAAACTGAACAATGATATGTACATATGCCCTAAAAGAAGGTAGCAGAGCTGATAGTAAAGCATTTCAAAAAGCTGCAACCATGTCTTAATTAAAAATAAAAATAAAAATAATTAAAACAAACAAAGAAAAAATAAGGAATATTATTGAAACGACAAAAACCATTTAAATCAGTATATAATAGAAAGTGTCCAGAAAGCGATAATATAGGGTGGAGCAGAGGAAACGCATATTTTTCACAATTTGGTAACTGAAACCTGGTTTTATTAAAAAAATAAAAACTTGCATTCAGTAATAGCACCTTTATTGCATTTTTGAAATCTATACATACATTCTACCTACATACGTTATGTTTGGGAGCTTTACTTCCGGGCGTTCGTGCTCCTTTACAAGAAAAACTTAACTTAGCGCCATCGCTAATTAGAGGCTAGGTCCTCTTCTTTCTGATGCGCCGCAGCGGGGCCTTAGCGGAAATTTGGAGCGCGCGCTCGTGTGAGGTGGCGCGGCAGGTCTGCGCTCGAGTGACTCGACTCCGTTGAGCCTTCAAGACGTTATCGCAAGTACGCTGCTTTCAAGGGAAAAAGGACTGCGTGACAAGGAAACAGTTCAGTGCGGATTCGTGACTATTGTTGTGTAGGCGTCCTCTTGTATTGTAAGGGCGACAGTGTGTGTGTGCCTTGGGGAAGGTGTCCTCGGAGCGATCGTGACCCTTCTGCGGCGAAGCGCTACGCGGTAACCTCGTGTTGCCTGTGGCCCAAACGTTTGGCTGCCCGAGACGTCGGGCCGCGTTTGGGCAATTGGGGTCCTTGACCATTCAGCGCTCCCGGGACCTCAGCGGCATTGACCGTCTCGCTGGTCATCCTCCCAGGCGGTGCGGTGACCGAGCGGTGTTCATGGACGGTGCGGCGCACACACACGTCCCGGTAAGAGAGCTCTCGTTGCGTGCGAAAAGGTACCTCGCGGATTAGCATAATTGCGTTCGCGCATCTATCGGCATTGCGACACCTTTGGGTTTGTATTTTCATTTATTATTGTTCTTTTATTATAAGTTTTGTATTTAGTTTAAGTTTTACAACTACGAATAAATACTCCTCTTGCTCCGGCTTTCCTCTCAACACGCTAGAGGTTTTATGCCTAGGCAAGTAGTAACTTTCGCGTAATCCTTTGTGTTTTATTGATTGGACCTGCTCTCACTCAATCCTTAACTAAATGTTACGGTAATTTTAATTAACAATTTTTAACTTCAGCAGGGTTTGGTAACTGGGTTGTGTGGTTAATTGTTCACGTTAATTAGTTTCGAAAAATAATGTCTTGGAGATGACGTCCTTCTTACCGAACACAAAGTTGGATTCTTTACTAAAAGTTACGCACGGTTCTCTCTAACATGTTGTTCGGTATAGCTTCAATTTCGTGTCGAATAGAAATCTTGGTTTTAAGTAGCTCCACAAAAAGAAGTTACACATCGACAGATTGGGTGAGCGAGGGGGCCAAAAAACATCACTAAATCGAGAAATGACATGTCCTGGAAACATTTGTCGAACCATTTCCATGGATGCTCTCTTCGTGTGAGCTGTGGCGCCGTCTTGTTGGAACCACATTTTCCTCATGTTCACTCGGCGTCTTTCAAGTTTTGGACGGAGAAAGTTGTTTAACGCGTTGATATCACACTAACTGCAGTTCCTCCCTCTTCAAAAAGTAAAGTCCAACAATTTCTATGTTGGAGATGCCGCACCACATTGTTACTTTTAAGCTATGGAGAGGTTTTTGGTGTAGTTCATGTGGGTTCTCCGACGCCCAGTTCTGTACATTAACGAAACCGTCTAGATGAAACTGGGCTTCATCACTTTATCAGTACTGTGACATCTGCATCTTCCGTAAGAATACCGTCCATTATGCGACAAAATTCTCCGCGCTGCCCAAATCTCTTTCACTTAGCTGCTAGACAATCATTATTTTGTACGGGTGCAGTTTAAGACCATCATGTAAGGTACGATGAAGCGAACGTCGTGACATACCCAGCTATATAGCCTGTCGCCTAGCGGATCGTTTCGGACTAGCAAGAACTGCCGTTCTCTCTGTCTACATTTTTCGGATTTCGAATTGAACGGGAAAGACCTGGTGGTTTCTTTTTCATTACAGATCCAGTACTTCTAAACGTTGCAACCCATCGGAGTATAGTGTTTCGATCTGGGGCTGCATCTCGACGTCCGACATTAAAATTTTGAGGAAAAAGACGTTGAACTGTGACCACAGAATCATTGTTTCTAAATAACTGCTCGGCAGCGAACACATGATGCTTCATAGCGACTGAAACTGCATTGTCTGAGCAGTTTCCAACGGTCGCTCAAGGTCAGTATCCCGACTAGTCGCCGAGTACTAGCGGTTCAAAAAACATTAGTTTTCTCTGCTCCACCCTGTATAAACAAAGAGCAGATAAACATAAAAATATATTAAAAAGCAGCAGAAGAAGCTACGGAACGTCAGAAGAAAATTTTCATAGAAAAGTTACTGTACCTTGGTCAGAAGAACAAGAAGGAAAAGATAGGCACAAAAATATATCTTACCATAAATGGTTGCAGGATAAAACAGAAACAAAAAATATAGAATAGAAGAGAGAAACTCAAATAATAAAGATCTTAAACCAGTAAACATAACAAAGTATAAGAATAGAGAATGGCGTCTATGGATGGCAAAACATGACCTTTAAAATTGAGACATTTAAACAACAAAGAAAGAAATACGGTACAGATAAACAGAATATCTTTTGGAAAATGGATACACTACTATAAAAATCTTTAGTTTTTAAAAGGACTAGTTGTTGTGGACTAAGAGGAAGAAACTGTAAAAACAGAAGTAGGTTTACTATAACTTTAAGAGTAAAACGATGAGCTGCACGATGTACTACAATAAAAAGGCTGTCGGCGCTGATAGAATAAATAAAGAAATTATTAAATATGAAGAATACTTAAATACGATATTTTACGTATTGAGTACTTGCTAAAATGGCAAAGCTATTCATTAGAAATGGAAAATTTTTATAATTAAACCTCTTTTTAAAAAAGAGGGCCGCGCTCGTATGCGACAATTACCGAAAAGTAAGTGTTTTCAGACTTCATACAAAATATAAGAAAAAATTTTAACCAAAAAACTTCAAAATGTAATTAATAGTATTATACTTCAAGAACATACAGGATATAGAAAAAGTAGCTTATATGTCAACAAATGGCAACAAAATAAATAATAGAAAAACATGATTAATTTAACAGAAAGCTTATATGTTGCTTATGGATTATATTAAAGCTTTTGATAAGGTACTGTGAACAACTAAAAATATAATGAAGACTATTGTAAATATTACATTAAAAATATTTCAGATTAGTAGAAATATTTAAATTAACATATGCATATATGACAGCTAAAACAATCTGGAAAATATAAACCTTGGACTAAAAAAGAGATATCTCGACTTTTACTTTAAAACAAATAATAATGGCTTTCCGTGGCAGAAACCTATTTGTTCAAAGATTTTTCTAAATGAGGAAACAATAAATCAAGTAAAATGTTTCAAATTTCTGGGTTGCTTAATGTCAGATCTCAAAGAAAAAATATGACTTAAAAACAAAGTACTTTTTGAAACATTCATATAATGTTACGAAGTCGTAGCTGTATCAAGCTTTATGTGTGCTGGGGAATGCTGGAGCACTACTAAAGACTGCGAATGTGATAGTAGAAATGAGATTTTTACGATTAACTGTTGGACGCAATAGAAGAAATATAAAGAAAAATAAAGATATAATAAAAAGACTCAACATATTCACTATTATGAATAAAATGAAAGGGTATAAGCAACAATGAAAAGAACACCTGTAACGAATAGACTACGAAATTAAGTCTATTAGCGATTTATAGCAAAAAATACACGAAGCATAAGAAGATGAAGAAAGGAGTGAAAATATATACAAAGATGAACGGGAAAAAGAAGATTTGAGTTACTTTTATAGTGTTTAATTCTATAAATATCTCTTCTTCTTCTTTTTCCTTATACCCCTTCAGGGTGTCGGATCTATAAATATCTCAAGTTTTTAAAATTATTCTTACAATAATTGATGGCTATTTATCAGAATTACCATTTGTATTTTTTATATATTTCAAGGCACTATTGCTTTATTCGCTTTGACGTTATCCTTGTTTTATTAAGAAGTTCTTTTAAAAAAATTGTGTCGCATATAAAAATTATTAGAAAATTATCAGCGCTGTGAAAGAAAATCCTGGGGTTGAGGTTAAAGCTTTTTTTCGCTTAATCGCACTACGAGCACTGCAGTCAGTAGGTTGACGAATCTGCTGTAGATTTTAGGCCGCGGATTAAACGGAGAAATTTGACCGAAGACATTATCATTTAATCTACATTTAAGCTATTGGGGGTAAGGAGATTGCTTAAATACACTTTTATATTATGTTTGTTAGAAATACATGTCATCCGAAAGCAAAATGCAAACATTTTTTGGGAAACGATTTGATAATTCTTAAATTCTTCTTCTTATGGTGCCAATCTGTTCCGGACGTTGGCGGTCATTACGGAAATTCGTACTTGGTCCACCGCAGCTCTAAAAAGTCAGACCATTGTATTAAACCACGATCTCAAGTTCTTCAGCACGATATTATTCTTCTCCCAGGGCCTCTCTTTCCTTCTAACTTTCCCTAAAGTATCAGTTGAAGAAACTCGTATCGTTGTCCATTTCTCACAATATGCTGTAGGTATTCCAGTTTACGCGTTTTTATCTTTAGTAGAAGTTCTTTTTCTTTACCCATTCTTTCAAGAATAGTTTGATTAGTGATATGGTCTGCTCACGGGATTTTTAAAATACGTCGGTATAGCCACATTTCAAATGCTTCAAGTTTTTTACAAGAAGCCTCCTCAAGGTCTAAGACTCTACTCCACATAGCAATACCGAAAAGACGTAGCATTTCAATAGTCTGATTTTAGTTGGTAAAGATAAATCGTGACATCTGAATACTTTGGGCATTTTCAGAAATGCGGCTCTGGATTTTTCTGTCTTGCTTTTTATTTCTAATGAATGATCTCAGTTTTCATTAATTGTTGTTTTCAAATATATGTACTTTTACACTTTTTCTATTGGTCGGTAAGTTGGCTAGGAGGATTATTACTTCTGCAGACACTACTGTGTCGTCTGCATTGCGTTATTTAGGTACTCATCAAGCTACTCTTGATTCTAATGTCGTTGCTTTTTAACGCCTCTTGAAAAATTCTTTTTGAGTATACATTAAAAAGCATTGGTAATAACACACACCCTTCTCGGACACCTCGTGAAAAAGTACTTGGATACTAAATAAGGCTTCCCTTGTACCAATCGCATTCCTCAATCCGAACTGTGTGTGACTAATTTGTTCTTCACACACTGGGAGGATTCTCTGATGTACCATTTTCAGAAAGAGTTTTGGGAAGTGACTCATTATACTGATTGGAAATCATTACAGTGCTTGGTGTTTAATTTTTTAGATAGCTGTATAAATGTAGATTTTAGTCATACTTTTGGTAGTTTCCCGTTAGAATATATCTTGTTAAATATTTCTGTTAACCACTGAATGGTTTCTGCGTCAAATAACTTGAGGAATTCAGTATGGACATTGTCTGGGCCTGGAGATTTACCCTCTTCAAGTTGTGTTATTGACATCTTTTGTGACTTCATCTATCGTCGTCAAAAAGTTCGGAAATATACATTTTTTCTTTTTTAGTAATAATTTTTCCATCCTTATTATTTAATTCCCCGGTTGTATTAGATTTGTATATTTCAGCTGTTTCTCTGATTTTCTTATGCATACTAAATAAGTTGTCTTTTGTTCTAGGGTTTCTATTTCTTCACATTGTATTTTAAGCCAATATTCCCTTGCTGTCTTTATTTCCATTCTTATTTGTCTTTGAATGCTTCTGTATCTTATTTATTGTTTTTAACTCTTCTTCTTGTCTGTCATCCAGCTTTTTCTTTTCTTATATTTATCTACCAAGTATTTATTCTCAATACTGTTTAACTCTTCGGATAACTTTTCCAAATTGTTTGTTTCCTGTATGTCTTTGCTCTTTTCATTTATTAATTTTGATACAGTTTCTTTTATTGCTTGTTCTTTTAACCTCCTCACGTTCCATCGTTGTCTATTTATTTTTTTCTTAACTTTCTTGAGTTTGGTTTTAAATCTTCCAACGAGAGGACAGTGATCCGAGGATATGTCGGCGCCAGGGTAAATCTTTATTGATAAGCAACTATTGCGGAATCTTTTGTTCACTAATATATAGTCGATTTGGTTTCTAACTATATTACCAGGTCGGTCTTGTGGTGAGGCCCATGTATATAGTCACCGTGATGGGAGTTTGAAAAAGGTGTTAAGAATTACGTGCTCTTCTTCTTTTACAAATGACTGTAACCTTTTCCCTCGTTTATTTCTTGTGCCTAAACCATAGTCATAAATAAATTCACACATTTTTCCTTTCCAGATTTCCATGATTATTATCACTTTATGTTTGTTAAATTGAGTATATCTGACAGTGTCCTATAGAATTCTTCTATTTTCTCATCTGGTTTATCGGTGGTAGGAGCATATACTTGAACAATATTTAGTTTTACTTTTTGCTGTCCAATTGAATAACTAGCATTCTTTCTGAGATTGGTGTAAAATATTGTTGTATTTCCTTAGATAATATTATACCAACTCCGTTTATGTGTTGGTCGTCCTTGTCTCCAGAATAGTAAACATTATGTTGTTTGATTGTACATAGGCCCGTACCGGGTCACCGCATCTCACTGATGCCCATTACATCGATAACGAGTCTAGTCATTTCTTGGATGGCATTATTTATTTTTCCTGCTTGGAACATTGTTCTAACAATCCTTGTACAGATTTTAGTGGTTTTCCGGTTTATTTTTAAGGTGTCTTTAAGGTTTACGACCTGGGAAGCCCTGAGCTCTTTTCCTGCCGGATCTTGGTTTTCTAGTTTATGATCAGTACATATTCTCATTCTTTGCCATTTTGATTTCTTTTGGGAGTATAATGAGGTAGATTTTCGTTGATTTCCTCATCGCAGTGCTACAGCCGAGTTAATCATAACGCGATGGTCGCCTGGAAGTGTATGATGGCAAGCCTGTTGAGAAGTATCTTTCTGGAGCCTTGACTCATTTATGACATAGCTGCTTCTCTATGCCATGCTAGTTTTGGTCCGCCTGTATTTTATTTTTCAGGTACCACTCATATCTGGGAGGCTTTGCCCTATCCGCCACCTGGAGAGGCGCCCGATGGAGGAATAGCAACTCCTCGCGGAATTCTTAAATTAATGGTACTCTAACGTAAAGTAAGGTTTGACTCTCTTTGATTATATGACAGAAATGATTGAAATAGCAGAGTAGCCTTGTGAATTTGAAGTAAAAAAGTTTGGAAGCAGTATCTAAAAATATTTTTACAATTTTTTTAAACAATTAGACCAAAATCTGATGAAAGTCACCTCTAATTACAACCGTAATAATTTTATACAGCTGGCCAGTCATTAAAATATATTGCAGTTTAATATTGTGCTGATTCTACAATAGAATTTTAAAGCAGATAATAATTTTTGCAAGTGTTGTACATGGCTTTTTGTTGGTGTGTTCAGATACTCGAAACGCTAAATATAAGAAGAAAACCAAATGTATGTTAAAGTAATAGTTCTGATACGGGACAAGTGCCTTAGATAATCGAATTATTATTCCTTATTCGAAGTTTTAACTATGAAGTTATCTAAGAGAATAATTTTTAGCAAGTTGATGAATCTATTAGACTGAGGACTAGGAGAGACTTGGTTAATATTTTATCATCTAACCTAAATTTAAAATTACGCAAATTTTAATTATTTCCACTGCCTCAGTAGGCCACTTGCCAGATTTTTGAGTCCAGGATCGAACTCAAGTCTATTCACACCGCAGTCAAACGCCTTAACCGCTTGATGATCATTCTTAATTGAGACAAAAATTATGCCAAAGAAAAGTCACTGTCGTTCATCAAAACAAACATTTCATTTTTTTGTTCTGCATCTAGGCTACGGGTTGTATGCATTTTCACGAGTCACGTACATGTTTATTAAATATATACTTTTAACAGATTAAGAGTTTTACAAATAAGGTTTCAAATATAATGAGACTTTTACTATCATATGTATTTAAAAGTTAAACGGAAGTCTACCTGACTTATTAATTATAATTTGAACATGACATGATGACGATATGATTGCATATAATTGGTAATCTAAGGTTAAGTAAAATAAAATGATGGCACAAATTTGAAATGCTAATATTTAATTAATTTTTTACCGAGTACTGCACAATTTGTGAAATTATTGGTTTAGTTTTTAAAAATTGCAAATTGCTCAAATAAATAGTTTTAAACATTAAAATCTAAATAAAAAGTTAATTTTTTCTAGTAGTTGCATTATTTTCGATAATAAATTATATTAGTGATTGTTCTCACTATTTTTTTTAAATAGTACGCTGTATATAAAAATGTACAGGGTTATTGCAAATGATTTGTGAGGTAAAGAAATATTAAATCTTACATTTAAAAATTCATGCGACAGATCAATTTATAGCACGAGCTTTAGTTTTATAACGTCCAATATCTAGTAGACAGAATTTTGTGTTTTACAATGCAGTTATTTTTTTTATTATTAATAAGTGTTTATTAGGTATTACAGTGCAGCATAAATTTCGCGATACTACAATATAAGACCTCCAGGCCATCACAGTATTCTGTGATGGTATTAGAGAGTCTAAGGCTACACGTTGTTTGTGTAAAGGTAAAAGCAGTAGATAACTATGCGTTTTTAACGAAATTGAAAAAAACTTCGGGTGTGTTTCGTGCGTAACCCACGAACGTCAATAAATCGCTAAAGCCGGGAACTTGGTATTTCACATTCAACTGTTTGGAAAACGAATGCAACATTTTAACCGCAAGACTACGTCAACCGATTCGAATTTTGTAATTTGGTACAAGAGGTATTAGAAGACGACTTGAAAAGATAAATTGCTAGTACATCCAAAAATTCTTATAATTTTGTGGAACTTTTAACAAAACTCTCAACAACAAAGGTATATGGGTTCTTTTTTTCATTAAAAACACTGTTACAAGTACATTATTATTCAATATGTTGCAATAGAGGTTGTTTTCGCAACTGAAAGAAGATTCTGACAACTTCCTGATTCAGCAAGATGGAGCTTTACCTACTGAATACTGATGTGGGTTACTACCTGAATGACGAATCATATTGGATTTGGCTAGCTTCTGGAAACGATTTAGCGCTCTGTAGACAACTACTTAGGTTATCTGATCTTACGCCTTGTAATTTTTTAGGAGGACATGCTGAACACTGTTTACGTACAGCTATTGTCACAACATTCGATAAATCAGTGTATTTATAAACCACCCTATATTTATAAATAACACGTAATTCGCTGCTTACAAATATTAATTTGCTGTAAAAATGTAAAAATAATAATATGTTGGTTGCTTAATTATTGCGGTCACATGTCAGACAATCAATAATAATGAAACTGTACAACTTTAAATTACAATTCCCTTATCACATGGAATAATGCGTGATTCTAGAGGTATAAACGCTAACTTACACGTATGTTACATTGTGACGGCAGCATAGTTAATCAGAAATTTAATCAACCGCCGCTCATTTTCATGAATCCGGCAACGTTTACTTTATCGAATTTTGTGCGGCGCTAACAGTAAAATTGTCTGGAGCATTTGGAAGCGACACAGTTTAATCTAATTGTCAGAATGAATAAGTTTTACAACTGCTAAGACACGGAACATTTTTAAAATTTAATTTTTCGACAATAAGACAGACCGGGACATAAAACTTAAAACAAAAGTTATAAGTTCTTTAATTAATATTTTCCAAAAAATCCTAATCGTAACAAATAAATTAAAAACAAAAACTTAACAGGACTTAACGTTATGTGTAGGGGAGAGCGGGGTAATGCCGAACACTTAAGAGAAATCTCTAAATATTCAATTATTTGTAATAGTTTATTAACAAATTTACTATAAGTAGTTGATACCCTGTTTTGTTACCTACTAAGAACCCTCAAAACATTTGACTTTATAGTTCGTTTTCTTAGAAAAAAATTCTTTTTGTAATAGCTTGCACTGTTTGGAATTGCCCCGGGGGTTGGGGCATTGTTGAACGGGTCAACTAAGTAAAAGATAAATTACCTAGTTTTTTTATGAAGTTAATTAAATATAACTTATGTAACATAATTAACTGTTCCTGTAAAAATAAATTTTTGAACATAAGTAACTGTTCTTAATCAATATGAAAACTTTTAGTATTCTAAAAATTTAAGTAAATTTTGTATCAATGTTGTTAAAAAATTGTAAAAGCAAGATCAACAACAGAGTTGAAATTAGAACCTAACGCTGCCTATAAAAATCACAAATAAAATTTTCTGCAGTCTCCGAGTGCAGCCAACTAGAACACAAACGACAAATGAACCAGAGTTCTTTGTTCTTACCGAATCTTTCTTAACGGAGATTCCATGAAGGTCGTTAGATCGACGTCGTCTAACTCGTCGTCACCACTTAATGCTTTATCAATATTATCTTCATCTTCGAATGATGATTCCAAAGGTATGTTTCTTTTGAACTTTTTCTTTTGAAGTCGTGTTGGGGTTTGATTTGCAGTTGTTTTTTGGGGTTTTCTATTTTTTGGTTTTTTAAATCGGAGTTTGATGGATGATGATGAGGAATTTTGCAACCAATAGATTTGGGCAGGGTGATGATGGAATTTGATATTTAAATAACTGTGAGTGGATTGATTTTATATAAGTAATATAATAAAAACTGTTGTTTAAAGAATATTTTGTTATGAGTCTAGAAAGAAAGTAAAAAATTATTTTAACTAGTTTCTATGATGTGTTTCTGTTTGCGTGGACTTGGTTTAGGAGAAAAAAAAATTCGGAAAACATGTTTTACATATGAGGTCACATAATAAAAATATCATATGTCGTACTCAACAGGTAGGTTTAAGGTAAAATGAAACACAGGCTTTTATTTCAAAATCGGTAATGGAAAGGGTTGTTATAGTGGGTGAAAGATAGAAGATAAAGTAGGTATTGGATAGCCAATCAGATATGTTATCGTCTTTTATATTACAAGTTGCTTTGTTACAAGTAAAGTTTTAAACTTTGGGATATTGGTAGATAAGGAGACGAAATTAAAGCTAACTATTGTAAAATTTTCGTATACGGGAAAGTTTTGAGTATTTATAAAAAAATAGTAGCTGTTTTTGATGTAGGATGAGGCTTCACTTAAAAGAATAACTTTGATTTTAATATATGTTATTTAATTAGATTGTGGGAGCGAAAATTAAATATATTAACTGTAGCACGTAAATAAACGCTTTCATAAGTACTACGGCGTGCTGAAAAGTAATGCCTCCGAATTTTTTATTCTGTTCTCAATATCGATTGAGGTATTACATGTCATGCATATTAATCGGTCGACTTTTCCGCTTTGCTGACGCAAGTTGCAACCCTCTGTCGCTAGAGGGCTCCGAATTGTAGCGTGTAACTTGGCGGTGTGTAACGTAACTTGTTGCGTGAGACACAACGTGCTGTAATCGAGTTTCTAACCGCAGAAAACGTGCCTCCAATTACAATTCATAGAAAAATGAAAGCTGTGTACGGTGATGAATGTATCGACATCAGTAATGTGCAACGTTGGGTTGTTCGTGCTCGTAATGAAAGAAACGGTGGTGCTAACCTCAATTTCTGTAACAGAGATTGGTGTGGACGACCGCGTACGGCAACCGACGGGACTCGTCGGAATCGAGTTAATCAACCCATCGGGGAAAATCGTCGGATAACATAGACACAGCCCTCAGGTAAGTGTGACATATAACGAGATGGTGTACAGGCCGTGATTGTAGAACTGCGGCACAGAAAACTGTGTGAACAGAGGAAATTGAACATCTGCAAACATTTATTTTGCGTTTTGAGCGTAAGGGTGATGGGTTTCTTAACAATATTGTGACAGGAGATGAGAGCTGGGTTAACCATTTTGACCTCGAAAACAAGAGAGCATTAAAGGAGTTCTGCCACAAAGGATCACTAACGCCAAAAAAGTTTAAGACCATACCATAAGCAGGTAAAATCATGCTCATAGTGTTCTGAGATGTTCAAGGTGTGATGAATTTGGGATTTATACCTAAAAGCACCACCATAAACTCTGCAAGGTACTGCGAGACCCTGAGAAAATTGAAAACACGAATTTGAAAAGTTTTTCTACACATAAAGGACCCTCTTCTTCAGCATGACAATGTCAGACCACATACGAGCGCTGCGACATCTGCAACAATCCGACGCCTTGGGTTCACTGTCATAGATCATCCTTCATACAGTCTCGACTTGGTCCCGTCCGATTTATATTTGTTTACAAAGCTTAAAGAACACCTGTTCACCTTGATAGTGATGAAGCGGTGCAAGCAGAGGTGAGGTTGTAGCTCCGTCAACAAAGTCAAACATTCTACAGTGACGGTATCAACAAACTGGTCTCTCGTTGGGAGAAATGTGTTCGTCCCCAGGGCAACTATGTTAAGAAATAAATATGTAGACATGAAGAATAAAGATGTAGAATGTTAATAAAATTTGTTTTATTTAAAAAGCTTTAAGAGTTTTGACATAAAAAATTCGAAGGCCTACTTTTCAGCTCGCTCTCGTATTTGGAAGACTACGTAATTTTAGGATTATAGAGGATGTTTCTGGAAGTATATTAAGTACTTTAGTATTAAATGATAGGTTTGGCGTAGTAGTAATTTTGGTTCTTTTAAAATAGATGGTAAAATCGTAAAATACATGTCGGTAGTTACATGATTTTAGTAATTTTTTTCACTTACTCGTCTAGTTTGATGTGAATCGTTGTAATGCTCCTCTTGTGTGGTTATAAAATTGTAATATAGTAATTTTATTGCAATACACGTAATTCGGAAGCTTAGATATTTGATTTTGGTAATGTGGTTGTATGAAACCCCGTCTGGTTTTATTTGTCACGTCTTTAGAATTAGTAGAAATGGAAGATTCTATTTGAAATATGACTTGCTTGGTGGATACATAATTTAAGATGTTATCAATACTAAAATATTTTGCAAGAGCCTCCATTATTGATTCTACTATAGAGTAGTTTGAAAGGTTTTATGTACGATGGTGTCAGTTAGTAGTGGTTTAGGGCATTAGGTATCTGAATTTGATGCAATTTAAAAAATTTACATTTTTGTGTCTCGTCTATCGGGTGATGGTAAATAATTTTGGTGTTTTAGTCATGATTCAACAGAAATCACATATGCAAGATTTTAAAAAGGCACGGTTATACAAAAGTTTATATTTCTATAAAGTAAGCTTGTTAAATTGAAAAGTTTCTCTCTGCAGAGAAATGTGAGTATGAAATATTCAGGTAGGTGTCCTGGGTTAATTAAATGTAAACAGGCTGGTTCATGATTTAAACCACGTTGTTTTTGAAACTCAGTATACATAGCTAAGTGTCGAAATAAACGTATAATAAAAAAAAGAAGATAAAGTCTATTTTGAAGAAGAATTAGATGTAAATTCGTATATTAAAAAAAACCGTTGAAATAAAATATCAAACTGCTTAATTGTTATTTCTAACAATAGAGCCTTTAGGTTTACATTTTAATAAAATAATTACCGATGTGAACAAATATGAATGAAATATCGTAAGTTAGAATGAATACTTGCTCTATCAATTACCTATTTACATACTACTTACATTATTATTGTACTTCTACATAGAACATAATTAAATTTGTAATATCCAGTTTTAAAATTCTACGTTTAAAACTAGTAAGTTGTAAGAAAACGCAAATAATAAAGAAAAGGTGGTTCTTGCAGACGTTTTATTTACAGAAAATATAAACTGACATTTAGCTTAACTCTGCCTCCAAGTATTATATTTATTATTTATTACTTACAATCTAATATTGCAGACGTCGGCCCAGGGACTTTAATATTGGCTACTGGTTTTGAAAAATAAGAGGCTGGAAGTTTTCAGTCGAATGAATTTATACTCATTCTATAATTTTACATGAAAGAGGCAGGGCTTAATCAACCGAGGATAATTCTTCCCGAAGAAGTTTGCAGGTCACCTGTTACGTTAAAGTTTTATTTGATTTATTAATAGGCTCGCCGCAAAATGATAAATGCAGAATTAAAAGGTAAGAGTACGTTTACATCGCTGCAAGTCTAGGTAATATTTATCATTAGACAAAACGTGTGCATAAATATATAGCTGTAAAAACAAAAATATCTTAAACTGTAAGTGAATCTTTTAGAATATACGAGGAGCATTCATAAAGTAAGGGCCGTTTGCATGTATATAAATAGTGGCGCTTCGAAGCACAGTTTTACCACTGCAGCGCCATCTACTGACTCATTGCGAAGCTACAGCGTCATTTGTTTTGATTCTGAAATTGTATTGTTGTCAGTGAATGCAAAGAACAATGGCCGCGAAAATCGTTGATCCCGCCAAGTGTGAAGTGCGTTCTGTGATTCGTTTCTTATGTGCAAAAGGATCGTCGGCTGCTGAAATTCATCGGGAGTTATGCCTGGTTTACGGACCTACAGTTATGAGTGAAGGAAAGGTTAACAATGGTGCCGTTATTTTACAAATGGCCGAACAAATGTCCATGACGAAGAGCGGAGTGGCAGGCCCAGTATCCAGACTGATGAAATCGTTTCACAAGTGGACCAAGCACTGCGATCTGATCGTCGATTGACGATTAGTGGCCTGGCTGACAAATTTCCTCAACTTGGACGCACTACTGTTTACAATATTGTCACAGAAAACCTCGCATACAGCAAATTGTGTAAGGTGGGTACCAAAATGCTCACCGACCACCACAAGAGCAAAGAATGCTAGTGGACGAAAGTTTTGGCCCGTTATCAACAAAATGGAGATGATTTGTTTTCTCACATTGTTACTGGGGACGAGACGTGGGTATCCTACGCCAACCCAGAAACAAAACTGCAATCGATGCAGTGGCGACACTCATCTTCACCAAAACCGAAAAGTTTAAACAAACTCAGTACACAAGTCGAAAATTGATGGCTACAGTTTTTGGGACAAAGACGGTGTTCTTTTGGTTGATTTCATGGAACGTGGGACAACAATTACAGCTGACGTGTACTGCGAAACGCTCAAACACTTGAGACGTGCGATCAAAACAAACGCCGCGAAACTGTCATCTGGCATAATCCTCCTCCACGATAACGCGCGTCCTCACTGCTGACAAAACCATTGAGAAAATTCAAGATTTTCGTTGGGAACTTTTGACCACCCACCGTACAGTCCGACCTTGCACCTAGCGACTACTTCCTTCTTGCATTTTAAACGGTGGCTGGGTGGACAACGTTTTGAAACCGAAGACGGACTCAAAACGCCGTTGTCAACTGGTTCAACTCTCAGGCGGCAAGCTTCTATGCAGAGGTTAAGAAGCTGGTGCAGCGGTACGAAAATGCTTAGAAGTGAACGGCGATTATGTAGAAAGTAAAGTAAGATTGTACCTAACTAAATATGACAATAAAATTTGTTTCTTATGAGTACATTTTTTTCTGTGACCAAACGGCCCTTACTTTATGAATGCGCCTCGTACATAGGTAAATTAAACTCGGACAGCTAGATCTTTATATTGAAGAATGAATAAGACTTTTGAGTATTACCTCTATACAGAATTTTGTGGGTTTATGGATTTTAGTTATGAGGATAAATTGATTTTGTTCTAAGATAAAAATACGGTACGTTAACAGTTTACGTAATAATTTAACATTTTTTATCACGAACTGGATTAAGAAAATTAAATGAAATACCAAGATTAAGTAATAAACCATGAACACCACTTAGTATGGTGCTGACCTTTGCCTCTAATATTTGATATAATAATAATAATAATAATAATAATAATAATAATAATAAATGGTAAGGCGCTACGGCCTGCGAACTGAGAGGTTAAGGCTCTCATATGTTCGCTCTCTACGATGTATTAAAGTTCAATATGGAGAAAAATAAATGCATGATATTTTGAAGGTGTGTTATACGTAATCTGTCTAGAAAAACTAAACTGTTATTAATGCAAGGTTTTAAAAAATATAATTAAATTTTTTATTGTTGTCACTTTGAAAGTATCCTTCTCCTTAACTGATGCACTATATACTATAAACAGTTCTCATAAACTATTTTTGGAATGTTAAGTTCGTTCTGGGATTGCTTACAAAGCATTGCTGTCTCTTGTTAGACAGCAACTTGGAGAAGAATATAGATTCGAATACGTAGTGTCAACAGTAAAACACGGAAATGGAGCTATTATCTATGTCTCTAAAGGCTAAATAGCCTTTTAAAGGCTTTTGGAGGTATCAGTATGCATGGTGTCGAATTTCGGTAGGACAATGCTCCCTGCTATAAGTTTATGACCATAAGCTGAATAAATGAAAATGGGGTTGAGAACTTAAACTGGCTTGTACAGGTTCTAAATTTTAACCCCATTGAACATTTATGGAGAATATTAAAAGAAAACTACCACATTATTCGGATTATTTATAAAAATATACTCAAAAGTGTTTTTCTTTAAGAATGAAACATCGTAGCCAATAAACAATGCATGTACCTTTGGCCATTATACTGAAAAGCATTCGATTTTATTATACCACACTACAAATACATTTCAAAATATTTTAATTTAAGTAAGACACAATATGGACCGCTGCTTTAGTCTAGTGGTCATGGGCATTGCTCCTCTATTCGGGGCACCCAGCGCGTAGGCGAGTTAGAGTTTCGCTGAAAACTCATGGATATATGCGGTCTTGTAGTGTTTAAGATGCATGTTAGGAGGCACAATAAGCTCTTGCGGGTGCAGTGCTAGTTAGTCCTCCCCAACAAAAATATAGTTTTGAATATGGTTTTGTGTTCTAAAATGTCTGCGATTAGTAAAGCACTTCAGTATGTTAAATTTGCAAGTGCTTTGTTTGGTGCTCATCTCTAAACCCCTTGTCCCTAATCCCATCTCTACCTGCAACCTTGATCCGTCCGCTAACCCACCCTAGTCACAACTAAACGGGATTTTTACCGCCGCCGGCATTCCCATTCGAACCCCCGTGAGCGACGGAGCGGAGCTAGCCGCCAGCCGAGACCGACCTTTTGTACGTTCCGCCCCGTCCGTGGTGCCCCAGTACCTCTGGCTTAAGAAAAACCCATTCCCGGGTTGAAGTTGCCAAGACAAAGCACGCCGACATCCGTCGCCCAGGATGCCGGAAAACGTCACGTGCGGTAAGTTTCGTTTTAGTTGTTTTGTCGTGCATTTGTTTCTAACAGCACTTTTTTCCCGCAATCTGGAGAGTGCACAACTGACCTACCGCTAACCGTATTTAGAGTTATTTAGTCATAGTTTGTATTGTTTTTTTTTCAATTTCTTTGTTTTGCTTAATTCATGGTTACTTTGTTATTCATATCTTTGTGCCCAATATATAGTTCACCCAGCTCTATTTTGTTTTTTCCTGTTTTGTTTATTGAGTTACTTTTAACTGTGCTTAATTATCCGACATACTGCAATCAACAATTGACATCGTAAAGACAGTGGAAGATAATGTGAGTATTCTATAATCTATACGTATTGCTTTTGAAATTTTGACATAGAACTTTACTATGAAATTTCTGATAACAAAACAGCTTTCGATTTACTAATGACTAACTAATGGAGTTTAGTGCATTATGTTTTCTAAACGACTGCTATCACTAGAGATGGTCATTTTAACCCTTTTCCTGAAACTCCCAATTGCGGCTTTTCTGATGTCGGCAGAAATAGACAGAACCTCTTCTGTGATGCAATTCTTAAGTTCGTCGATTGACTGGGTAAATTCTATCTATAATATAACCCCATAAGAAAAATCACATTTTTAAAAGAGGGGAATTTGGGGGCCACTCGATGCCATCTTCTATTTTTGAAGAGTGTCCAGACTTATGATCCTATTTCCAAAGATTTTTGTGAGGATGTCAGAGATGCTCTGAGTTCGATGGACGGTGGTTCCATATTGCTGAAACCAGTATTGCTTGACTTGTCTTTTGTCTCTCACAATTAAAATGAATTTCTCGAGATCTTTTGTGTTATAAACTTTTTCAGTCGCATACTTTGTGAGAAACAGTAAGCCGACAATTCTGCAGTGGGAACTGCACACCATATGCTAACTTTTTCAGAGTGTAGTTGACGAACTTTGATCAAATGTGGGTTTTCGGTACTCTAATGTCGGTAATTTTGTTTTTTGACATACTCATCTAGTTGAAAATAGGCCTCATCCGTGAAATAGACGTGTCTGATGTTCAACAATTTGGTTCAAATCGCCTCCATAACTTTTGCAAAATTGAATGTTTTGCCAATATTAATCTTGGACAGAGGTGTTTGTCATTGAATCTTACACGGAAATAGATACAATTTCTTGGTGAAGATGGTGCGTATAGAGTCCACACTCGCACCGATTTGGTAGTGTGATAGTCAAAGTTGGCCTTAAAGATAGTTAGCGCTCCACTAGCACTTCGGCTCTTCTCTTAAAAGACGGCCACAATAAAGACTTTTCTTCGGTTCAATAGCTGGTCTTAGCTGACGCCATATTTAATGTTGACCTGGAGTGTAAACAAAACTCCAAACGTTGACCTAGCTGTAACTAACGTTAAACATAAAATTGGCTGAAGAATTTGACCATAGTAAAAGACATCTGCGTGACATAACGAGGTAGTTATTTGAAACTGCTGATTTGCAAATTACTCAGCCCTGTAGTATATAATTGCCTTTTGAAGACTTCTGACTTTTTCAAAACTAAAACCTCTGAAAACAGTAACTCATGGAAATTCTAACAAACAATTGCATACTATCCACGTTATATTTTTTGATGGCACATAAAATTTTAGTAATATAATTTAGCATCGTTAATAAAGATACAGACAAAGATATTTAGGCAGAAATAATTTTTGATTCGTTTTTCCTTACGATCTGATGTAAATTAGACAACTTTTAATGAAGTTGTCTGCTACTGCACAGTTTGGCTTCTGCTAATATTCACCCGGTTTAAAACAACTTCATAATTATAAAATAAGTTAAAGTAATGACTTGTGTCTGACGCATCTTAATTGAGTTTTCACTACCCACTTAGCACAATTCGTGTAGAGATAAATTGTTTATTTCACTTATAGTAGTAACCACAAATTCAGTTTGTAATTTAGGTCTAATTAAACACTCGTAATGTGAAATTAAGTATTTTCATATTTAATAGCTGATGTCTTTTATATTGCTAATATTTTAGATAAAATGCAGACATTAGTTTTGTTTTAATCAGCATAGTGAAATTTATTGCTTATATTATTGAAGTTAAAATGTAATAAAAAAATAAATGTACAAAATTGGTTTCATATTAAAGTACAAACATATTTTTATAAGTTTGCCGGGTAAAAGTAAATATTTAAAAAAACTTTACTGGGAGAAAAACTGTTTTATGTTTTATCATTAAAATAAAAAAATCTCTCTAGCATACAGTTTCGTAAAATTCTTTCAAATAAAAAACCGAAATGGTTTTGCTGTGTATTATATGAAATATCAGTTTATTTTTCCTTTGTAACCACCCACCCCCGTGAGTAGAAAATGGAAAGAATTAAAAATAAATGCGAAGTCTTTTATGGGCAGTGTTTTGGTGCATTGCGTGGTTGGTTATTGAATTATTAGGCCGTGCTAGGAGTTTGGAAATTATTGACGTATCATCTTTAGAAGAAAATTTAAAAATTAAGTTACTGTCGTTGATGTTGACATTGACATGAATGGCAAACACGGTGCCTGGGACTAAGGCCCTAACCGTTCTTTTCTAGGACACCTATTGGAAGGTTGGGAGGCCGTTTAGGGGCTTTCTAGCTCACGGAAGCTTAGTAGTGTTCCAGGCACATTTAGTGTTTACCACATCTGCCAAACTTGCTCTTTACATCTTCCTGCATCTCTATGAGGCTGCTGTCATTTTCTATTGCAGCTGAGATGTTCTCGATGACTACCATTTCTCTAAAGTAGCCCATCGCAGGTGTTCAGGATGCTAAGGGGTGGGCTACGGCTGACGCCGGGAGCTGGCTGTGGACAATGTTTAGTGGAGGCTGTTCCCTCTTCACGTGCTACTGCAATGTAAGCGCGGCCTGGTGTAGTCGCCGCTTCACGGGGAGCTGGTTTAGGGAATGAAGCGCATTCTCTAAAGTTGACTGCATGAGGTCCCTGGAAATTAGTATAGGTGGCTGGTTCTGTCCTCATCAATCCTCTTTCTATCGACCAATAAGTCTCCTTCCTCTCCTATCCAAGACATTTGAAAGACTATTACTTAAACGAATCAAAGATACAGTTGACCTCGACCAGATCATACCTTCCTATCAATTCGGTTTCCGTGAGCACCACTCGACGATACATCAAGGTCACCGAATCGCCACTCAAATAATGGAATGCCTTGAAACCAAAAAGATCTGTACGACTGCACTTCTAGACATAAAGCAGGCGTTCGACAGGGTATGGCACCAGAGGCTGTTGTACAAAATTAAACTTCACTTTCCAAGCCAGCTCTATTTGCTATTCAAATCATACCTTGCTGACCGGCTATTCCAAGTCAAAATTAACAACACGGTCTCTGACTACCACCACATTACATCAAAGTCCCGCAAAGCAGCGTACTGGGACCACTCTTCTACCTACTTTACACTTCCGACCTGCCAACTACAAACGACACAGTGATTGCCACATTCGCGGACGACACGGCTATCCTAGCAGATAGCGAAACACCGCAGGTTGCAACCGATCACCTTCAGCACCTTCAGCACCATCTGGACCTACTACAGGACTGGACCAATCATTGGAGGGTATCAATTAATACTGAAAAATTTGCCCAAATAACTTTTACCACCAGACAAGCAAACTGCCCACAAGCCAGATTCAATGACACCCCCTCTTTCTCTGAAAACTGAAGTAAAATATTTAGGGCTGCATCTCGACACAAAACTCACTTGGAGCACCCATATTAAAGCCAAAAGAAAACAACTCGACCTAAAACTCAAGAAAATGTACTGGTTGCTGGGCCCCGCTCCCAACTTTCCCTCACAAGCAAATTTCTTCTATACAAAACCATATTACAACCCATATGGACCTATGGCGTACAACTTTTGGGCTACACAAAGTCCTCCCACACCAAAATATTACAGCGGTTCCAATCTAAAATTCTCCGCTTGATTACTAACGCGCCTTGGTACATTCGGAACGATCACAGATCTGAACATCCCAACTGTTGCATATAAAATCCAGAGACTCGCCACCACCTACCACCACCAGCTAGTCGAGCACGAAAACAACTTCATCAATCAGCTGTCCAACCCACCTGCAATTGTCCGCAGACTAGTCCACAACCATAACATTAATTATTCGGGAGAATAGCACTGGCTATATCCCCCCACATGACATGTAATATTCCACTATTTACTTATTACTCAATTAAAGAGTAGAATAAGCATGGAATAAAATGAAAAAAAAAAATTTACTGTAAAAATGTAACTTTGAACATATGCTATCTCCTTATCTAGCTTTAATTTTTACTAGAATTTTGTTTATTTTGAAACCTTTTCCAGTTTTAACTATAATTATTTCGTTATTGTATCTATATTTAATTTTTTAAATTTAGAATAACTATTCTATTATTTATGGTTTTGAAAATAGATCATCATCATCATCATAATCTGCCCAATTCAGTCCTTTGTTGGACGTAGGCCTCTCCAAGCAGCTTCCATTGGTCCCTGTTTTTCGCCTTCTGCATCCAATTGTAATCTGCTACTCTTTTGATGTCGTCAGTCCACCTGAGGGGGGGCCTGCCTCTATGCCTTTTGCCTATTCTTGGTCTCCACTGCAGCATGCTTTTCGTCCATCTTTTATCTTCTAGTCTGGCAATATGTCCGGCCCACTGCCATTTCCCTTTAAATATATGTTCTATTACATCTTTTACTTTTGTTTTATTTCGAATCCATATATTTGTCATCCTATCTCTTAGACTGATTCCCAGCATTGCCCGCTCCATTCCTCCTGCGCTACCCTCAGTTTTTGCATATTTTTATCGTTAACGTCCATGTCTCTGCTGCGTAGGTTAAAACAGGGAGTATATTCTGGTTGTATAACTTAGTCTTTAGTGTTTGGTCTATGTTACTTTTAAATATTTCTTTCCATCTACCGAATGCGGCCCAACCAAGTTTTATTCGCCTTTCTATTTCTTTTGTTTGATTATCCGATTGTAGTGAGATGTATTGTCCAAGGTATATATAACTTCCTACTTGTTCTAAAGTTTCCCCGTCAATCTGTATATCAACTATCTCATCTACTAGATCGTTTATCATTATTTTAGTTTTCCTCTGTTCATTTTAATCCTATGTCTTTGGCCTTTTCGTTTAGGTCTGTTATCATTTCTTCTAATTCTTCTACATTGTCCGATATGAGCACGACGTCATCAGCAAATCGTAGATGGTTCAATTTTTCCCATCTACTCTTATTCCTTTATTTTCCCAAGCGCATTTTTTAAACACATCTTCTAAACATAGGGTAAATAATTTTGGAGAATAGTGTCTCCCTGTCTTACTCCTCGTTCTACATTTATCGGATTGGTAGTACTTTGCAATTTGATTGTACAGTAGCGTTTGTATATATATATTTTATTAATTCCGTGTATCTGTAATCTACGCGGCTGTTCTGTAGAGATTGTATTATGGCCCAGTGTTCAACCGAATCGAATGCCTTTTCAAAATCTATGAAGGCAAGACATAATGGTAAGTTATATTCTTTTGATTTTTCTATTAAATTTCGCATAACTTGTAGATGGTCTTGGGTACTATAGCCACGAAATCCTGCTTGTTCTGGTGGTTGGTAGTTGTCTAATTTGTTAACCAGTCTATTCGTAATGATCTTTGTCAGCAATTTATACATTTGTGGTAATAGACTGATTGGTCTATAATTTTCCAATCTATGTTTGTCGCCTTTTTTGAATAGTAATATTACAACTGCGTTATCCATTCTTTAGGTATTTTCCTTCTTGCAGGCATTGGTTTAATAGTACTTTTAGTTCTTGTAATATCGGCTGTCCCCTTCTTTTAGCATTTCTGGGAGTATCTCATCTTCGCCTGGTGCCTTATTTCTTTTTGTCTGTCTTAAAGCTTTTTCTATTTCGTATATTTCAATATCAGGAATGTCTTCTGAATTTACATTTAGTATTTTCCTTTCTATATCTTTTATATTTGTATCAGTTTTGTGCTATATAGACATTTGTAGAACTGTTCCGTTTTGCGTTATTTTATTTTGGTCATAATTAAGGCTCCATTTGCGTCTCTTAGCGATGTCATGATTGTATCCCCAGCTTCTTTCTTTCTGCCATTGTTTTGTTTTCCTCCATTAATCAGTGCTTCTTCAATTTTAGTTCATGCCATGCTTTTAAATCTTTTCATCTCTCTTCTTATTTCTTTGCTTATTTCTTTTAGGGGCTCTATATTTTCTTCCCGGTTGATTGCCAATTTCCTTCTTTCTTCCATTAGCTTCTTTGTATTATCGCTTATTTTGCTGTCTTTGGTTTTGATGTTTTATTCTAGACGAGGCTTCTTTAAGTGCCGTTGTTATTTTCTTATTTCTTTCTTCTAAGTTGTCTTCCGCTACTATATTTACTTCTTTTAATTTTTGTTTAATTCGTTTTCGTATATTTCCTTGTTTGCTACTATATGTTTTCCCCTGTCAGTTTTTAGATTTCTGTATAGCTTTATATCTATCGTTTTGTTATTGATAACAATCTTACTTTTATTAACCTATGATCACTTCCGGTATTTATTTTTTCACTACCGATACGTCTTGCACTATGTTTTGTGTGAGGATAAGATGAAATCTATTTCGTTCTTGGTTTGTCCATCCGGACTAATCCACGTCCATTTATTTTGTAATTTCTTCTTAAAGAAGGTATTCATTGCATAAATTTGCTGTTGTCCCGTATAGTTTATTAACATATCCCCCCTTTCATTTCGTATTCCTATCCCGTAGTCTCCTATATATTCTTCTCCTTCTTCTTGTTTTGGTCCTAACTTGGCGTTGAAATCTATTATTAGTAAGAGTTTTGTATGGTTTTCAGCAATACAGGTATTTATTTCCTCATAAAGTTGTTCTACCTCTTCGTCCTCATGGTCGCTAGTGGGTGCGTACACTTGTATTATTTTTAAGTTGCACTTCTCTGATATCTTTAGTATTATATATATTATTCGAGGACTAATCGCCTTAAAATGTGTTACTATTCCTATTATTTTCTTGTTTATAAGGAACCCTACGCCTCCTTGACTTATGTCTTCGTGTCCTTTATAGAATAGTATGTGTCCCGATTTAAGTTTCAAACATTGTTCTCCTTTCCTTCTTATTTCATTTATTCCAATTATGTCCCATTTTATTTCTTTTAACTGTTCTTCTAACTCTGTTAGTTTAACTTCTCCTAATAGTGATCTTGTATTATATGTGCATACAAATAAGGCTTTTTTTTTCGTCTTGTGGCAGCCTATCCGAACCCAGGGATTCTTAGCACCCTCTATCTCCTCCCTGCTCTGACCGCTACCTTGGGCAGAAGTTTGGAGACGGCTGGGGACTGAGGGCCTTCTTCTTTTACGTCTTATTGTCATGATGTTGGAGGAATCTAGCCTAATACACCTTGCTGGCCAGGCATCTTGGTGTATGCATTTTATACCTTCTGCCAGGATTATGTTCAGCCGCTCCTTTGGAGTACAGACGCTGTTTTGTAACCGCCTACTATAGGTCAGACGTTACTCCTCGTTTGGTCTGCGGGTGCATTTTACACCTACTCTACATATCTGTAGAGCCTTCCCCTATCCGCCACCCGGGGACGCGCCATGTTGGAGTCGAGGTCCTCCATCCGGCTTCACACACACAGTATGTGTCAACCCCTACTCGATTCAGAGACGACCTGTATGTGATTTACACCGGACATGGTGAAAATAGATATAGTTTATTAAATCAAATGATTTGCTCATCTTAATCGTTTCATTTTTTTTTTATCATTGTGCGAATGCTATATTGTGCTATAAACTTTAAGGGTTATAGCTGACTTTGGAGTCTGATTGTTATAATCTTCCTTAGAAGTTTGTGAAAATGGGGAATAAAGTTGTGGATTAGTTTATCACTTCTATCTTGGAATTTTGCCATGCACCTTTCATTAAATATTTATTGGGTATCGCCATAGATTTTATTATTTCTAAATTTTAACATTTTAATTAAAACTCTGTTTTCTCCCGTTATTCTATCGTTTTTTATTTGGCGTAATGTTAATTCTACTTTTTATATAATGTCAGCTAATGTTTTTTTAGTTATCTTGTTAGAATTGTTTATCAATTTGTATAAAATCTTCTTTGATGATTATCTGTGTCTTTTAATTACCTTATTTAAAGTTTCTTCTCTTTGCGATGAGTTTACCTAGTCTCTTTTATAATTTTTAAATGCTTTTTTGTTAGTGATACTTATCTTTCTGGGAACTATTTTCATGTCAGTTTTACTTTAGTTTTTAACGTATTTATATTCATTTCCCTCATATTTTTTATTACAGTTCTTCATTTAGTCCAGTTTGGTATTTGTCTAAATTATTTTGTATTTTTTGTTCTATTCTGAAAATTGTCCCCATTTTGGTTCTTATCAGTTTTTGATCGCTACCAGTATCAAAATGGTCTTCACACCTGATATCTTATGATATGTCCTACTCGCTTTTACACAGGAGATGGTCAAATAAATTGTCACGGTTTGTCGGTTTTAATTTAAACTGCGCGATTACTTTATTTAATAGTTTATGGTTCTGTGATTTCACAAAAATTAATCAAATTGATTTTTCTGTGTTCTAGTAGCCGTATGATTTAAGAATTTGTAATGCCATTGTATTGATCTGTTGCTGATTGCAACATGAACGACTGACTACAAGAAGAACACAATCAAATTATTATGTCTTATCGCTTTTTAAAACTTGATTCAATAAATATAATAGAAAATCTCTTCCACTCTTAAAACAATTTTTATCTGTACAAAATAATTTGCTACAAGCTCTTATAAATGCGCCAATTTCAGTAATCTTTACTGTTAGAAAAATTGCTAAAAAAAAATTACTAACCGAAACATAACGGAAGTAGCAACTATTAGAAGTTTATGATCATGAGGTCTACGATAATATTCATGTGGTATTAATATTTTGATTTTTGTATTTTAAGTTTTGAGTATTATATAGGGTCAATAAATATTAAGTTAAAAACATAGCATATTGCAATAATAAAAACTACTTCTACTCTACTGAAAAACAAGACGAACAGTAATAGAATGGCTCATCTATAGAGGAATAAATAAACAATAAAATTTTTGTAAAAAGTATTATTGTAAATTTTGTTCGCGTTTTTTAGTAGCATTTATATTATTAAACATCAATAAAATAAATGCAAAAATTGAAAACTTAGGAAGAAATAAAACTTCAAAGTGTTTGTTTGATTAATTTAAGATGATTAGGCTATTGGAATAGTACTTGAGGTTTTGGAAATATTAAGTGAAAAAGTTAAAAAAATACCAGAGATGGAGAGATTCGTCCTTGATGAAACTTTCGCATAGTTGATGATAAAACTAGCAGTATAATCATGTCAGGATATAAAGTTTAATTCCAAGACAAATTAAGTTTCCTTAAATTTTATCTTACCAGCGAATTTACACGTTTTCTGATATTTTCCATATGCTGAAGCTTATTATTTATTATGTGTGGAACCATATACGAACCGGAATCACTTTTTTTAATTCAATAAATTGTCTCTAAATACAAGCATACAAAACTATTTTTTACTTCATCTTCTAATTTAGAAAAACATTTTGTCTAACAGATTTCTTTATCGTACTATAAAAATGGTTGTCACATTAGCCAATTGCACACGAACACTTTACCACTAATATTGTCAAATCCCTGCCTTATAAGTGTTTTTTAGTAGCCTCAAAAAATAATAATCGCAAGGCGATAAACCCAGAATAAATTCTAAATTTTTGTTGTTGTATTATGGAAACGGGGGTTACCATGAAGCAGGATAACGTCTCAGATCGTCTGAGCACCATTATTTCACTGATATTTGTTATTAAACGTTTGATTCTTTAGGTTTCCAGCTTAAATACCTTCTCATAATACATCTAAACTAGCTATGTAGTGTATCCGGACAAACCCATAATTTAGGAGTTCTCTGAGATTATAAATGACATACACAACTCTAGAATACGATTAAATAGACAAACTTTTTTAAAATCAGGGCTTAAAGAGGGGGAAACAGTTTTAATAGAATTGTGATATTTAATTCAATCCGTTACATGCAAAGCACCAGGTCTTTCAAAATACTGTTTAAAATGTGTGCTTAATCTGTGGAATAATGTTGTCTAGATATTAAATTGATTAAGATTAATTATAAAGTAGTTTTTAGTGTAAGAGATCGTCAAGGTAAATCCAGAAAATGAATAAAGTTGGAGGACCAATAGTAATGCAAATTGTTGTATAACCATGTCTGGATCTTCCTTGCCTTGGGGGTTGGAGCAGAGTCTTGTTGAAACACGTACTATTATTCAGCGGTTACCTCCTCTATCTAACTTAATAACTACCTCCAACACGTTGATATAGTTGTAGGTGATTACTTTCAGGTCTTATTCAAAGGAGTGTGTCTTTATGACAGGCCCTTCATTGCTCCCACCATTACGAAGATGGAAAACTTTGTATACATAACGGTAGGCCTTTCAGAGGAATGTTGGTAGATACAACGGTAATTTTCCTGACCTGGATGAAGTTTCTTTTGCCCAAAAAGAATTTCAGGAAACCCCCACTATTGCGCTTGATGTCTTTCAGCAGTGCTTGGGCTTTTAACTTTCTGTCCATCTTGTTTTTCTCAGTCAACAGTTTGTGTTTCCCCAGGGCAAAACATTTGTAGTTCAAGTTTTTCTTTTGGTAGGCCAATTGCATTCCGTCCAGGATTCTGATCGATTATCTCTTTTAATCACGGACGAATTTATCACTTTTCTTTCAATCACAATGCCTAATGTGGATGTCTTATACTTTTTGGATATGTGGTAAATTTGGGTCTTTTTGTAGATGAACCATGCAATAATTTTTATAGACGGTTTTTCAGCGCGTTCTTGTGGGAAGCGTGCCTTGGAGATGCCAGGCAATAATTGATGTTGGTGGAGACTAGATGCGCTACTAATAAATTTGCGTGGAAGTCAAGGTAAAATTTGTACTATTAATATAAATTTTTTAAAAATAAATATCGCGGTTTTTTTAAAACAGCCGCCTTGCTTTTGTCTGACAAAGTGTACTTCTTTTCCTTCGGTACGACATGCAATATTTCAGTGAGATAACTCTCAACCATCTCGGGAACATGACACAGTACATTTTTTTAACAAAACAGAAAGTCAATTCTTTCATGGTTGACTTTTTACTGACCGAAAATATCATTGTGCAAAGGATGCAGCCGTATTTATGTTTTTTAAGGAATCTGTTTTAATTATGCATGCGTGTCAATATTGAATGGAATGCAGTTTATTAAGACACCATTCACTTATTATTAAGTGGCGAAGCGAAGCGGAGTCACTTACTAACTTTATGTTGTCCGTCTGTCTGTCTGTCTGTCTGTCTGTCCGTCCGCCCGTCCGTCTGTCCGTCCGCCCGTCCGTCCGTCCGTTCGCCCGTTCGCCCGTCCGTTCGCCGTTCGCCCGTCCGTCCGTCCGTCCGTCCGAGCAAAAACTCGAGAACGGCTGGGAATTCCAAATTCTGTTTTCACCAATCCACAGGTGACCAAAAAGGCTTGTTTGCTAGTGATTTTGAAACTGATTGGTCAAAGGTTAGCGATTTCAAATTTTCAAAATAGCAACATATGACATGTAGCATATCATTCAACTCGTCTTTGAACACTGATTAATTTAAACATAAAACTTTGAAATACTACGTGACCTTTAACACGGAAACGCGATTTAAAAAATTATTTCAATGGTAGACACAGCTTGTGGGGTATCATAACGCATCTAATCCGCGAAATAAAGCTAAATATGGTGTTGTTTTTAAAATTGAAAGTACTACGTGGTTTTACAATGGTGACGTGACTTTAATTTATGAATCCTATTGTAATGACCATAAGCCGATCTGTGTAATTTGGCCAAAAAAATTAAGTCAAAGCCTTGAGAAATCTTCTTCTTCTGGTGCCATCTCCATTAATGAAGGTTGGCAACAATTGTGGCGAATTCGTCTCGGTCTTGTGCTGTTCTAATTAATGTGTGTATGTTTAAGCCCGTCCAGTCTCTTATGTTCTTCAACCATGAACATTTTCTTCGACCTGGGCCGCGTCTTCCTTCTATTTTCCCTTCTATCATGAGTTTTAATAGTTGGTTTTTGTGGTTTCTTGTGATATGACCAAGATAGGCGGTTTTCCTTTTTTTTAATAGTATTAACTAATTCTCTGTCTCGATTCAGACGTCTGAGTACTTCCTCGTTTCTTATGTGTTCAACCCACGATATTCTATGCATTCTTCGGAACACCCACATCTCGAATGCTTCCAGCTTGCTAATCTCTTTTTTGTTCAATGTCCAAGTCTCCACCCCGTATAGTAGTATTGAATAAATGTAACATTTCACAAATCTGTATTTTACATCTAGAGCGAGGCTTTTATTACATAGCAAGTTTTTCATTTTTAGGAAAGTCATTCTGGCTGTCTCTATTCTGGTTCGTATTTCTAGTTCTGGGTCTAGATTGTCAGTTATCCAGCAGCCAAGGTATTTAAATTTGTGGACTTGTTCTATATGTTCATTGTATACATTTATATTGACTCTTGTGTTTGGTATTCTGCTCACTACCATTGTTTTTGTTTTCGTTGTATTAATTTTGAGTCCGACAGTATCTCCTTCGGTTGTGATACGGTCCATTAAGCGTTGTAGACCCTCAGGGCTGTCGGCAATAATTACGGTATCATCCGCGTACCTCAAATTGTTGAGTAATCTTCCGTTGACTTTGATACCATCTTCCGAGCCTTCAAGTGCTTTTTGGAATAGTTATTCCAAATATATATTGAACATAAGTGGTGATAGGACGCATCCCTGACGTACCCCTCGTTTAATAGCTACTTCAGTTGTGATTGAGTTTTCTAATCTTATTGCTGCTGTTTGTTTTTCGTATATGTTTCTAATAATTGTGATATCTTGTTTATCCAGTCCTTTATGCTGTAGCACGTTTATTAATTCTGCGTGTTTTATACTGTCAAATGCTTTGACATAGTCAATGAAACAGAGATATACCTCATTTTTTTGATCTCTGTTAATCCAAATAAAGCCTCTCGAGTGCCAAGGCCGTCCCGAAAGCCAAACTGTTCTTCGCTTAGGTCTTGTTCACTTTTTTTGCGTATTCTGTTGTGTATTATTTTTAAAAATAATTTTAGCACATGGCTCATTAAGCTAATTAATCAGAATTGATCACATTTGTTCGCATTAGTTTTCTTTGGTATAGGAATGAAAATTACACCGTTTGGTATATTTTATTGAACAGGTTTGTCATTATGTTTATGTTATCTTCATTTATGAGTTTCAGGAATTCTGCATAAATGTCGTCTGATCCGGGAGCTTTCCCGTTTTTAGTTGCATTTAACACTTTAACTACTTCTGCTTTTAATATGTTTGGCCCCGTTTCGCCCTTCGCGGTGTACGGGAGGTTAGCTTCATCGCCAAACAATTGTTGTACGTAGTTTTTCCATTCGCTGTTTAGTTCTTCTGTTGTAGATATCAGTTGGTTGTTATCATTTGTTAGCCTTGTTGGCAGTCGTTTTTTAAAGTTTCCAGTAACTTCCTTTACTTTTTTATGTAAATTGAAGAGATCGTGTTTGTTCTGCAGTTCTTCAAGCTCTTGGCATCTATTGTTCATCCATTTCTCTTTTGCTTCTCTTATTGTTCGTCTTATTTTGGTTTGGGTTTGATTGTACCTTTGTTGGTCCGAGTTTTTATACATTCGTCTCTCGTCCATTAGCTCTAAAATTTCCTTTGTTATCCATTCCTTTTTGTGATCGTATTTTAATGCTCTTACAGTTTGGGCTTGTATATTATTTAGTGTGTTTTTAAATTGTTTCCAGATATTTTCTATTTGCTCTTGGTCGGTTTCAGCCTCTGTTTCGCGTATTTTTTTGAATTCGTTGTTTAGTGACGCGGATATTTGATCTTTTTGTATCTGGTCTTCTAGTATTGCCATATTTGGTTTTGTGTTTTGTGTTTGTCTACTGTTGTGCTACTACAGGGTTATGATCCGACCCCACGTCTGTTCCTGGGTAGGTCTTTGTTCCAAGAACTCCATTTCGATATCTTTTGTCTATTAGGATAAAATCGATTTGATTCCTGATCACATGTCTTGGGTGGTCTTGCTGTGATTTCCAGGTATAAAGGCGCCTCGGAGGTAGTTTAAACCATGTGTTGCTTATTACAAGATTTTCTTCTTGACAAAATTGTACTAATATGTCACCTCTTGGGTTTCTGTCACCCAGTCCATACTCCCCTACTACATCTTGAAGTGGTCCTTTTCCGATTTTGGCATTGAAATCGCCCATAATTATTGTTATCTCATTTTTTTTGATGTGTGATTTTAATTGTTTTATTTGGGTGTAGAAATTGTTTATCTCTGCGTCGGGTTTTTCTGTTGTTGGTGCATATACCTGTATTATGTTAACATTTTTTGGTTCTACTTTTAGTTGGATCAACATTGCTCTGTCAGATTGCGGTATGAAATTCATGACCGATTTTTTCGCCTCTTTGTTCACTATAATTCCAACTCCGTTTGGCTGATCAGGTAGGTTGTTTCCAGAGTAATATACAGTTGAGTCGCCTATGTTCATTTTTCCTGACTCCTTCCACCTCATTTCGCTAATTCCGAGGACATTTATGTTTAGTCTCTTCATCTCTTGGATTGTATTGTGTATCTTCCTAGCCATATACATGCTTTTCACATTTCAAGTGCCAATTTTGATTGGTATTTCTTTTTCGTTTTCCACTTTCGGGTGGTTCCTAGCATTCATCGCGGGGATTCTTCGCACCCCTTGACCATTTAAGGTCTGCCGCGGACTAGGGGCCATTTTGTATTGATGTGTCGCCATAATTGTTTGTCTTGAGAAAGTTTAAGCTGTAGTTTCTCCTTGCTTTCCGCTTTGGTTTCTAGCCGCCCAATATGGGAACAGACGCTATTTGCAGCCGCTCAATCTGAGTCAGACGCTGCTGTTACTATGGGAGTCATTAAATTCATCAATTGAAGGTTGCCTCCCATAGCCTCTCATTTAGTTTAGCCTGTGTGCCGACACATTATCCGGGATGTGGCCGCTTAACAAGCTTCTGGGAGCCATAAATGAGAGTGAGAGACCACCCGGAGACCAATATCTCTGAATGACCCAAGGGTCCTGCAATTCAGAGTATAGAGGTGCTACTCCTGGGTGAAATCTCCCGTACATCCCCCTTGAGAAATATTGCATAAAATTATGGATGTTGAATTGATGTTAAGATTGTGAAGTAGAAAGAGTTAGTGAGTCAGACTAAATAAATATCATTAAAGTACAAACTGTGTTGTGGTTCAAGTGAATTTCTACAGAGTAATTGCATTTTGATCATCCTATGAATTTGCTTTTAAACCTACAAACTAGAGGGTTCTCAAATTTGGGAGACTGCTTCGCCACTTCGCTATGCGTTGCAAGCTTTGCAGGTTTATTTGATTTGAAACTAAAAATAATTGAGGCTATCACAGGAGCTCGAGGAGGAACCATAAATTATTTAATGTTTATAGAAAAATATTGTGTAAATCCAATTATTTGTTTTTTTATACCGTTAATTAAATTTGCAAAGCTCCAGTTGTTATTTTGAATATTTACTTTATTTAGTATTGGCAAAACCACAGATATGTAGAGAGTTGTCAGAAAAATCTATACTTTAAAATTTTATTTTTGTGCTAATCAGAAAAATAAAGAATTAAATATGCAAAGACAGTGATTTTTCTGGTAGTCTTGTGCTGTCTGTCATAATTTAGTAAATACGGGGGTATCGATTTAAACTTGCTTTAATAGCAACTATGTTCGTAATTATATGGTAACGCAATTTTGTATAGCCACGTTCCCCCGCATCACGAATATTAGTCACGGGTTTGAACACCCCGACGTGTAATAATTCCAGCCAGGGTACTTTAATTTTCCGACTTTTCGTTATTGCATGACCTTGTATCCGAGCAAATCCAATTTTATAGTTAATTAAATGCACATGTCGAAAAATTAGCGAGCAATTTTTTGCTTTAATTATTTGGACTAATAATTAGATTTAGGAGTTTCTCAACACTAGTGCAATAGGAACTGACACAACATGACTTTTATATTAACTTCAATAATTTTTTTTATAGAGTTATGTTATTCTACAGAGTTATACAGTGTGATTTATATTAGTAAATATCTGTAATAGTATACATAAACAATATTAAACAATTCAATTTTTAGAAATAAATTAAGTATTTTCATATAAATTTAAGTATTTTATTTATCACAGTTAGGAGCAAGAACGTTGCAATACCATTCCGCTAGGTTCATTAACTGAACATGGATTTAAATTCATTTTAAATAAAAAACATTTGTAACGGCGTTTTAGTTTTCCTGTTTCTAATATCTATAATACTTTAGACTACTTAATTTGCTTTTTATGTTATTCATGAGGTCGGTAGGATGGTGTTTTAATATTAGTTGGTAAGCTCGTTCAGTTTTTATTTTATAGGTATGGTAGGTGATTTTATTGTTATTCGTATGCTTGATACACTTTTTGTATGTATCGGAATTTAGGAGTTTATTTTTACTATTAAGTTTTGTACTAAAATGGTGGGAGGTTTTTCTATTTTTTATTCTTATCGTCGTGTGGGTTATTGTTATTTGTATACCTTTTACTATTTCTCGTTTCAGTCGTCAGCTTCTTCTTCATAGTTGATGTAAATTTCTAAAACGTTTGGCTTTAGTGAAGGTTAAAATATTTTTTTTAGGTTATAAGGATTATAAATAAATACTAGAATATCTAAACAGCAACGTTTGGCTACTATAGAAAATTACGAACTTTCCGTAGCGATCGTTGCTATTGTTGCCCTCTAACGACTTTTATGTAGCACTTTATTATACCATATTCCGTCAACAGTCTATATAATATAGACTGACGATTTGGTTTTTTGTAAAGTTCACTTCAACTCACTTTTCTTGCTTTTACTTGTAGTTACTTAAGCATTATTTTTACTTGTTTCTCTTATACAAATATAATTTCATTAGCAAACCTTAAGTTGTTAGGCCTTATTCACTTAATTGGTTTGAAATCAGATGTTTAACTTTATGAAGGTGTTCTGTTATTGTACTTTTTCCTGAAACCTGTGAACTTCTTTAGTTGATATACCTCTGTTGTTCTTTCTAATTTACTTGGAGAAGTAATCGAAGAAGAGTTTTTTTTTACAAAAGTTTAATAAAAATGGATATCCATTTAACGGCTCCATCGGGGTTCCAATGTAAAACCCACTTTGGCAGATAGCGACTTCTAGTAAAGACAAAACTGTAGTTTTATAAAATTAGTTCAAAAACTGCTTAATAACCCTTGCCTTTACTCCCCGCCTTCCTGTCCAAAAACGGCTCCGGATTTTAAAAAAATTAGTTTTTTGCTTATACTTTCAAAACGGCAAGGGATAGGATAGGGTCTAAAAAGAAGCACTTTTTCTGTAAATGAATGTTTTGTGCATTTTATACAGCGTGACCAAAGAAAATACATTTCCAAAACCGGAAACGAAAAAAAATTCGTTTTGGTCCATAATGGCAAAAAGGTCCGAAAGCACTCGCATGCATAAAATCACATTTCTACGACTATTTTCTTGGCGAATTAAAAAATTTTGCCCCTGGCGGGAAATATATCTATCTATCTATCTATCTATCTGTATATATATTCCGGGTTTTACTTTCATGCAGTAAGGAAGTGTTCCGAGCTCGTAGTGATAAGTGAGTGCAACGCGCGGAAATCGTTGACCCTCGGGTCACCTATATCAGTATACCTCAACTGAATAACAAAAATGCCCTTGCCAATGTTCTTTGCAGACTTGGAACCTGCGCCATGTAACAAAGACATTTATAACCTCAGGTTTTTACGAAACCAAATTATAAAGGTCGAACCACCACACAGAAATACAACAATCGTACAGTGTATGAGGTGCCATCAGTATAACCACACTCAGGCCTACTGTAACCGCCTATTTGTATGTGTAAAATGTGGCGGCTCACATGATACCCGATATTGTAAGACAAAAGACTTACCCGCCAAATGTGCTCTTTGTGGCGGAGAGCACCCGGCTAATTATCGAGGCTGTACCGTACATAAGGAACTTCAAAATAAGTTAAGATCCAACACATCCTTACAAACTCGATCCACAACATCAAACATGTTCCAACAACGACTTCATCAAACTCACCCAATCTTTCCTAATCATCACAACCCACGAACATATAGTCAGACCGTGCAAGGAAATACAAACACTACACAAGCACAACCCTAAGATGTAACCCTACAAAACTTTCTAGAAGAATTTAAAGCTATGTTTTCACAACTGATGCAACAAAACAACATAGTAATAAACAAGTTGTCCACAGTCATAAGTAAACTTGTAAGATAATGGCTAATTTACTCCGTATATCTTTATGGAATGCTAATGGCATCCTGCCAAAAATCTATGAAATTGAACCATTTTTAAAGCTAAATAATATAGATATCCTACTTATATCTGAGACACACTTTACAGACAGATCTTTTCTAATAATACCACACTACACATGCTATAACACAGAACATCCTGACAGTACAGCGCACGGAGGCACAACTATATTAATAAGGAGCTCAATCGCTCACAATTAACTGGAAAAGTACGAAGAACCGTTTCTCCAAGCAACTACTATTCAAGGCTACAAATTATCACATCCACTAGTAATCCCTGTTGCGTATTGCCCACCCAGGCATAGACTTTCCAAAGACGTCTTCAAGTCATTCTGTCAATCTCTTTGTTCAATTCCCTATACAACCCAGTAACCAGATACTGCTGAAGTTAAAAATTGTTAATTAAAAGATACTGTAAGGGTGATATTTAGTTAAGAATTGAGCGAGAGCAGGTCCAATCAATAAAACACAAAGGATTACGCGAAAGTTACTACTTGCCTAGGCATAAAACCTCTCGCGATTTGAGAGGAAAGCCGGGGCAAGAGTAGGATTTATTGGCAGTTGTAAAACTTAAACTAAATACAAAACTTATACTAAAGGAACAATAGTAAATGACAATACACACCCAAAGGTGTCGCAATGCCGATAGAGGCGCGAACGCAATTATGCTAATCCGCGAGGTACCTTTTCGCACGTAACGAGAGCTCTCTTACCGGAACGTGTGTGTGCGTCGCACCGTCTATCACGCACGGTCACCGCACCGCCTGGACGGAAGACCAGCGAGACGGTCATGGCCGCTGAGGGCGCGGGAGCGCTAGGCGCTATGCCGCGGAAGGGTCACGACCGCTCCGTGGACTCCTTCTTTCTCTTACCTGGACAAGTGTGCGCTTTGCACCGTCTATCACGCACGGTCACCGCACCGCCTGGGCGGATGACCAGTGAGACGGTTATAGCCGCTGAGGGCGCGGGAGCGCTAGGCGCTACGCCGCGGAAGGGTCACGATCGCTCCGTGAACTCCTTCCCCAAGGCACACACACTGCCTCTACAACACAAGAGGACGCATACACAACAATCGTCACGATTCCGCACTGAACGGTGTCCTTGTCATGCAGTCCCTTTTTCCTTGAAAGCAGCGTACTTGCGAAACGTCTTGAAGGCTCGACGAACTCGAGTCAAGTCTCTGAAAATGTTGCGCAGTGACACACGCGAGCGCGTGCTCCTAATTCTCGCTAAGGCCCAGCGGCGGCGCAACCGAGAGAGGGGGCCAGCGCCTCTAATTCAGTGGTGGCGCTAAGTTAAGTATCTTATGTAAAGGCGCACGAGCGCCCGGAAGAAAAGCGCCCGAACTCTTGGCAACAACTTTATATGTGGAGGTGACTATAACTGCAAACGTACCTACTGGGGCTCTTGTCTAATAACTACCAGAGGCAGAGCTTTATATGAACTCATCCGCGAAGAAAACTATGGCTACCTATCCACCGGAGAGCCCACGTACTGGCCCACGGATCTAAATAACCTGATTTACTAGAATTTTTTTATCACCCAAGGTATATCCTCTACCTACACAGATATAGTCAGCAGCACTGACCTGTCATCCGATCATACACCAGTCATTGCTACAATTAGCACTACAATTATTAAAAGACAACCTAGACCATCCCTATACAACCAAAAATCCGACTGGGACGAATTCAGAAGGCTTTTGGAAGAAAATCTCCAAACCAACATCAGCCTGCGCACCCCTAATTATATAGAGGAAGTCACAGAACACTTCACCACTACTGTTTAATCTGCAGCCTGGAGGGCTACGCTCAAACTTCTAAATACGGTACGACAGGATGGAAATATCCCCAATGAAATCCTTGAACTCATCAAGCAAAAGAGGAGGGCAAGATCTAAATGGAACAGGACTCGAAACGCAGCTGAAAAAACAATATTTAATAGACTAACCAATGCCATCAAGAATAAACTCAAACTGCACAAGTAAGAAACTTTTCAACACTATCTGACTTCCTTGTCCCGAGCCGACCACAGTATCTGGAAAGTTTCTAAAGCTAATCAAAGACCACAGGCTGTTAATCCACCTTTAAGAAAACCAAATAATGACTGGGCTAAGACAGATCAAGAAAAAGCAGATCTCTTCGCCCAGCACTTTGCCCAAGTTTTCACCCCCTACTCTACTGCACCCGATGTTGAGATTCAAGACTTCCTTCAGACGCCACTTCAAATGTCGCTGTCCATCAAAAGCTTCACCTATACTGAGGTGCTTGATGAAACTCGCCATCTAAACAATAACAAAGCCCTTGGGTATGACCTAATTACGGCTACGGTGCTTACTGAACTGTCCAAAAATAGTATAACGTTTTTACGAAACCTGTTCAATTTCATATTGAGATGCCAATATTGGCCATCATCGTTAAAATTTGCCCAAATTATTCTAATACCAAAACCTGGTAAACCTGCCGAAGATGTTGCTTCTTACCGTCCACTTACTGCCACTACTCTCTAAGCTGTTAGAAAAACTTATAATCAAAAGACTGTATGATAGTGACATACTGGAAAACTGCATACCAGACCATCATTTGGATTTAGGCAGTACCATTCCACGATTCAGCAATGCCATCGACTTGTAAATACCATCAATGCGGTCCTTGACGCCAAATCTTACTGCCCTGCAGTTTTTATAGACATTAAACAGGCATTTGACAAGGTGTGGCATGATGGCCTATTATATAAAATTAAAGAACTACTGCCTAATGAATACTACCTTTCGCTAAAATCGTACTTAAATGATCGCTACTTCCAAATCAAATATGGCCAACATTATTCTGACCTCCGACCAATCACCTCAGGTGTGCCTCAAGGCAGTGTCCTTGGACCGCTGCTATATTTACTATATACCTCAGATGTTCCCACAACAAATAATACACACTTAGGCACATACGCAGATGACGCTGTCCTCCTTTCCAGTCATACCAATCCTCATATAGCATCCTCTAACCTACAAACTCATCTAACTCATCTTCAGACCTGGCTTGCGAAATGGAGAATCAAGGTCAATAAAACGAAAAGCACTCATGTTACCTTCACTCTAAATCACTCCGACTGCCCCCCAGTTTTTCTGAACAACGTACCCATTCCTCAAGCAACAGAAGTCCGCTACTTAGGTCTTCATTTAGACCGACGACTCACCTGGAAGTCTCATATATTGAAAAAGCGTAAAGAGATTGATCTGCGAATCAAGAAAATGCACTGGGCGCTTGGTAAAAAGTCGTGTCTTTCCCTCGAAAACAAGATCCTGCTCTACAAAACAGTAATCAGGCCCATGTAGACTTACGGCATTGAGCTATGGGGCTGCTCTTGTAAGTCCAATGTTAACATTATTCAACGCCTACAATCCAAAACCATCAGACTGCTAGCAAATGCTCCATGGTATGTCAGCAACTTGACCCTGCATACGGACCTACAAGTCACAACGGTAGAAGAAGAACGTACCAAACGAAGTAACACCCACTTTGCGCGGTTGCACGCCCATCCCAACACCCTCTCATCCAACCTTCATCAGGATCCCCCACCAAGAAGATTAAAAATAAAGAAATGGCCCAGCGATCTTAAAGGAGTGCAACTCTAATAAAACGGGGTAACATCGCTATATGGACTCCCCCTCACGTCAGATGTCATCACATTAGCTCATAGAACATTGATTTATTGTATTACGTTATGATTGTTAATTTGCTTATAACCAATAAAAGCAAATCTGTATAGATAGATAGTTGTAATTGTACAGAAAAAGTTAATGTAGTAAGTAATGTGTGGCACGACATTTATTGCGAAAACAATTGTTTAATGTTGGAAACTTTCTTATTGCTTTTCAAAATATTCTTTTTGGTGGCTAATACATTGTTACATACTTTGAAAACAATTTTCATAGCATTTTTTTCAAAGTGTATTAGGTATCTCCGAAACATAGGTTTTGAATGCATCAACCGCCTCTTCCGGCATCGAAAATCGTTGTCCCCTTAGTTTGTTCTTCACGTGTGGGAATATATCTTCTGTTGATACCGTTAAACAGCTTTGCCGTTGTCGCAAATCTGTTGTCAATTTCTTTTTCCATTTTGCCAGTTTTGTGTACAGTTATTCCAGATACTTTATGTTGTCTACTTGCTCCACTATCTGGTTATTAATTTTTAGGCTTATTATTCGTTTCTTGTTATTTGTGATCAACATTACTTTTGTCTTGTTAATGTTAACTTTTATTTCTTTATTTTCCAATTCTTCCATCCATAAGTTAACATTGTAAGCTTCTTTTGTGTTGGCCATTATTACCACATCATCTGCGAATACGCAGTCACCTACTTCTACTGGTTTTAATTTGCGATATCCCACCACCATCTTCTTACTTTTGCTGCTTACATTTTTATAATTTTGTCTATAAAAATAATAAAAAGCAATGGACTAAGGTTACCATTTTTTCTGTATAAAATAATTATAATATTTACATTTCTACACATTTTCTTTAAGTTGTTATTATTATCCATTATATCAATATAACCCAATTTTTAACAGACATGCTAAAATATGTTTATAGAAATAAATAAGTTAAGCTACTGCTGTAAATCGTAAGAGCTCTGGGTGCCAGTTGAAACAAATGGTTCATTATTCTGTAAAAAGCTAAACCCTCGTAAATTAAACTTTTATAACGGAAACCTTTCTATAAAGTTTCGACAAGTTTTTGTTACGTTCGAAATTTATTGAGGTTGTAATTAAAGAAACAGCTATTTCATTCCGTTACCCAGAAAATGTAGCAAAAACGCTGTTTCAGTAAGTATAAAATTGATAATTTAAATAAAATATTAAATAAGGCACAGATGATAAAGTATAAAAATAAGGTACTTTTCTATAAATATTAAGTTTTAAAAATGCTTTTTGTACTAGTTCAAATACTATTTGATTTCTTTTAAGTTTTTTAATGCATGTTTGACAGGTTATATTCATCTTTTGTTTCTTAGTAAACTCCAAAGTGTTAAAAAATGAGTTTAAAAATGTTGCAGATAAAAATATGAGTAAATATTTTTTTATCTAATAAACACCAAATGTGTTGGTGTTCAATCTTTTATTTAAACAGTTTATTATTACACAAAGTTTTCAGTGTTTTATATATACACTGCTGCTCTTCAAGTAATGAGATCTACGTCTTGTAGAGAAATTTTAAAATAAGAATGCTAAAACTAAATATACGTTCAACTTTCATATTGACAGTAAAGTTAAAAATATATAATTCTCATTAAATAGATTACATATTTTTTTGTAAATTAAAGAAATGTCAGCTATCTAAGTAATGCATAGGGCTTGCGGGAATGTTTTTTATAGCCCTATATAAATTTTTAATTATTAAAGAGTGGACAATTTTTGAACCACGACCTAGACGTTCTGTATTTGTACTGACGAATGCAAATGTAAAGAAGAGTAAAGAAATTGTTGCACGTGGACAGTAGGTTTCTGGCTTTATATATCGTGTTTGTGTATAAAAAAATTTTTATTCTCAATTTGTGCCACTTTTCTCGATGCACGAGGTGCGTTCAAGTTCTAAGGCCTCTAATTATTTTTCTCAGCAGTGAGAGTAACAAGAGAGATGCGGTTAATTTTAAAAGACCCACAAAATATTTCTGAATTTGTATTATAGATGGCAGCACCATACAATGTACACAGGTCGAATTGCCACCATTGCAGTGAGTGTTGTTTTGTATAATTAAAATGGCGATGTTTAGTGTTTAAGAACAACGTAATAATCATCTGCTTTCTTCTTTTGCGCTGTGAAACGCCCATCGAAATTTATTGCCAATTAAGTGAGACATGCGGTGAAGGCGTTATGGATGTGGGCATGAGAATTTAAAGAAGGTTGAGAGTTATGTGACAATATACCAAAGAAGCCTTAGCTACGAACCAGCTGTACCGAAACCATAATTGCGCGAGTGGAGCAAGTCGATTAAGTGTGCGTGATAACTTCTCTAAACATGACATATTCATAGAATCTGTGGAGTCAATTTTGCATGATGACTTGAAAATTCAAAAGTTTCTTCAAGGCGAACAAACACAAAGCTGCGCGGGTGGAAATGACTCAGGACATGTTAATACGTGATGCCGCCATGAATTTCTGACTATGAAGAATCTTCGTAGCCGCTCAGTTTCCAATCGAACCTCTGTTGCTTCAGCGATTTTCCCTAAAGAAGTGTTCTCAGCAGTCATGGAATTATGGCGACAACGTTGTGAAAAAAGTATACGCTTAAACGGAAATTACGTTAAAAATAAACAAAAGTTTCAAATTTTTTAGATAAGTACTTTCTCAGAAAAAAAACTCGAACGCACCTCATAAAGACAGAGAGAACATAGATTTTTTTTAGGCTTGGAGCCCTGCAGATATTTTTTAAGGTAAATTTTTCCATCCAAAGGAAGCATTTTACTAGGATTTGAGGCATCCAACACGATTTATAATAGTTGAAATATTGAAGAATGTATTTGGTCATAGAAATTTCTATAATTAAGAAATGTATACATACGAGTATGTTATAAAATTTTTACTTCTTAGTCGAAAGGTTTGATAATTTTAATAAGTAGCATAATATTATCTAATTTATTAATTATTATGACACTCAGTAACGTTTTTCTGTAATATCAGGCCTAACATATTTTTGTAAAAGTTTTAATCTCAATTGTACTATGATAAGATATTTTTTACCACACTATGGCGTTTGAAGAGTACTTTAATTGTAAAATTTTTATTCTTTTGGTTCCATTACTGCGTAACGCTTAGGCATCTTAATTTTAACATTATTTGGAGCTTTACTGTGGAGTGAAGAAGTGACTGTGCTTTGCCCTTAATCTTATATAACTACTAAGCACGCAGATTTTGATTTTTTTGGCAATTAATCCAAGATTTGTATTGTCGATATTTTTAAATATCAAAATTTCTGCTTTTAAGACTACAATTTGTTGCCTTTACGCTGCACTTGTTTGTGCACGCTGCATGTGCTCAGTAAAAGTCTACTGCTGCCACTATAGCGAGTATACATACTGTTCTGTGCACGATTTATATTGTTTCCCTTTTTAGTTAGTGTTTTTTATTGTATTAATTACTTTGATCTCTAACCGTCTGTAGAAGCAACCATTGAATAAGTCCGCAACTGTTATAGTTATATCTCCTTTATAAAGGAGCTTTTTTGCCTAGTAACTAACAGCTTTTAGAATGTAAGCACTGCATTTATGTTTATTGTTACTATTATACTGTTAAATATTTCACTCTTAACGCACTACATAAAACGTATTTAATTTTTTCTTCTATGTGACCAGATCATAAATATTAAATGTACAAAATATAATACAAAATTTATATTTTCAAAAATATCAACTATGCTTAAAAATAACTTAACGTTTTGTTAACTAAGAAATCAGCGATCTTCAAAAAGTTTTATTGTGATAATGATTTTTTTGACTTATAAGCGTTTAGCATGTATTGTATACAACATTGCAGTTATCAGCTAAATAAAAATACTGTAGCGACCGACTTCGAAAAGTTGGCCGACTTAAACTAAATATGTGAAAACTGTGTTTTACACAATAGTCCTACTTGAGTAACATCTAAAGAATTTAGGAGCTTTGAACCTTTGATGTGCGCATTTGTCTTTGAACACGTATAATTTGCCAACCACGTACCGAAACAAAATGAAACTGGTATTAAATGAAAATCAGTAAAACAGCAAACCGATACATCTCACCGTATTTGAGGTACGTTGATTTTCTGTCACGTAATATTAATGAAAAGCGGATCAAGTTTAAAATACCACAGTGAGCGGAGACGAACGGAGTTTCTAGCAGGTTGCGTTCGACACTCAGATAAATATGGTATAAATAAAATTATAGAATAGATTTTTTGTTTTAATTTAAAGTCAATCTGAGAGCAGTATAGTTAGTCGGTAGCGGCCAGCCGCAGCTATCTCTATATAGATACATTCGAAAGCATACGAGGCGTTCTAAAAAGTTGGTAAATGGTCTGACGTCGTGCAGTACACGTGACCATTAGGGTAAATCCGCTGAAGGCAGACGACCGTAGTTATTATGAAAGGTAGGGTCATAGTGCAAAAGGGCAAAGAGTTAACATTAAGATTAGCTATTAGTCAGAGAAACGGCGACGGAGAGGCATGAAACGTTGCTGCATAACATATGTTTCCGACTGGTTTAAACACTTTTATGACAGGTGGTAAATCGACAAACAGACCCCCAGAAATGATTGAGTGAGTGTGAAAAATGCCGACAAGAGATCGACAACTGATTTTACGGTTGATACCGGAAGAATTGGGAATTAACAATCACAAGGTGCATATTATCGTTATCGGCGATTTGGGTAAACAAAAGAGTTGTTCGCAGTTTGTACCGCACAAACTGACAGACGAATAAAAGGCAAACGATAGAAACCTGTCGAAATCTCATTAACATCTGTGACCATGATCTATTCTTTTTGTGCACCATTATTAGAGTGACCTAGTTTGATTCGAAATTTCAGCAGAAACCGAAGAATGTGTAACAGCGCTTCTGCAATAGATTTCTAAAGTTTCTTTGCTTTATGCATGTTGTCGAAAGTATGTTGTGAAGGATGACCAACAAAAGTAGAGCTAGGAAAATATGTGTATTTCAATAGCGGCGGGACTTTGGGAACAGGTTTTTGATACCAAAAGGTGTTAATACATTTAAAAGTTTTAAAGCAATATTTGACAAAATGTGTCAATTTCAAATAAAACTAGGAAATCAAAATCTATGTATTTTAAATATTTACGCACCAACAGAAAATGATGAAGAAGATATTAAAGATAGATTTTACCAAGAACTGGAAAACACCTACCATGATATGCCAAAGCAAGATATTAAAATACTAATAGGGGACTGCCATTCGAAAGTAGAAAAAAAGGAAATGTATATTCGAGTAATAGGACAGCGTAGTAAACATAGGGCGAGTCACAATAACGACATTAGACTAATAAGTTTTGCAATACAGTACGGCCTATCTATTACTAGTACCAAGTTTGAGCATAAAAAAATACATAAAAGACCTAACAGCACCTAACAAAAAATATATAAACCAGTTTGATCATATCTTAATCCAGAAAGAAAACGTACTCAATTACAGAGGGGTAATTTGAAAACTAAAGCAAGATTTTAAAATTAGAAGGATGAAAGATGTAAGGAAAGATAAGTATATAAATATAAGAAAACTGTAGCAGGATTAAGGTAGCAACAAAACACAGAAAGGTTAAGAAGAAGAAGCTAAATAATATGCAAGGTAAAGAAATAAATCAGATTGAGACCAATAGAAGAAACCATAATAAATGCAGCCATAAAAATAATATCACAATGAAAGAAGTGCAAAGGCACGATGTGGTTTGATAAAGAACGTAGACATGAGATGACAAGAAGAGGAGAAATTAAAGAGAAAATGCTATAAACAGGCACACCTTAAGATAGACAAAAATATGAAGAACAAGGAAGAAAAACTAAAAAATCTGTAAGGCCGAAAAGAGAGCACACATGGAAAAGAAAATAAGGAAAATAGAAAAAAGTTTGTAGATATAGGAATAAATTTTTTTATCAAGAAATTAGAAAGAATAAGATAAGATGTAGGCAGAAAACTTATATATAAGCGACAAAGAAGGCAAATTACTATTTACCCCTTAAGTGACCCCAAAATACCCCAGATCTTTTCAACGATCCGTACTTCCAAGGCTTTGTTAGAAATCAGTTTTATGATTCTACCTACCTTTAGTTAGATAGTTTACTTTTCTGACAGTTCGTCTTTCTCTAGGTGTCGAGTGAAATGGTTGAAAATTAAGGTGGGATTTAAAATACGCCAGTGTGTCATTTACGTGTATTTTTATGCATAGCAGAGTGATTTTTATGAGCGTTTTAGTGCATAATCCATTCATTCAAGTCGTAAGTATTGTATCAATGGAGAAAGGTTTAAAATTGTTGGAAATTTTTTTTAGATCAAAATAATAATAACTTTGAAAGTTATTGTATGTTTTCGAGCTGGGATCCAACAAACCCCGTGTGTCAAGTACATAATTTTTTGACGTGGGTCATTTAAGGGTTAATGATAAAGATATATTGGCAAGCTGGAGAGAACATTTTAAACATACTGAACAGTAATGATAATAAAATAGAGAAATCAATTGAAGAAGATGAAGAACGCAGAAATCAAGAAGAAATGTGCTACCACCAGCAATAGAAATAATACAAAAACAAATATTGCCAAGAGCTCAGGAAGAAATGGTATTAACGTAGAGTTAATGAAGCATGAAGAAGATCTACATACACAAAAAATTCATCAAATGATAGAAAACATATGAAAAAAGGAGAAAATGCCAAAAGAATGGGAAATAGTCCAGCTAGTACTTATTTACAAGAAAGAAAAGAAAGAGTTAAAAAAATATATATTATAATAAAACGAGGTCTGACAGCGGCCCCCCGGAGAGCTAGTCCAACTCCGACATGCTTGAGCCCCTTCGCATAGTAGTTTTTAAAAATAAATAAAAACACGATTAAAAAGCTCTGTTTGACATAATTGGCGTACGCCGTTGCCATGACAACGCATTTACGTATACCCAGTTAGAGTTGAACTTTAACCTTTGACCTTTGACCTGTGTGACAGCACTCATAATTTTTTTTATGTATAAGTGCTTTATTACCCGTTCTCAAACGAAAATTTTCCATCGCTTGCGGTTCCGGAAATATATTACCTCGGTCGCGCCTGCCGCCGGGCCGAAATTTGTCCTTTGCAGGCGCTCGGGTCGGCACGGAAAGGCACGAACGATTTGACCTTTGACCTGTGTGACAGCAGCAGCAGCACTCATAATTTTTTTTATATATATAATTTAAAAAAAATTGGATAATTTGAGACATGTCGATATAACTGCATTCAAGCCATCATCATCTATTTCCCTGATGTTAATGAGAAAAAGTTGAAACCTGTTATTAGATAATTTGAATAAACTTGTCTTTTTTATTCTTTAGAAGGAAGTTCTAAGAAATAAAAATTGTGAAAAAGAGTTAGATATAATTATGCTTAATTTTTTTTATGTAGAAATTGAGTCATGATTTCCTGAAGAACAATTCTTTTTGTTATAATTTCCGTTAAAAATACGATTGATGAATACTTCGTTTCTTTTAAGGGTAGCTTCCAGTTCAGTTAGTGTATACCAAGAAAGTTAAAAAGAGATTTTTAATGGGTTGTACTGTGGGCACCAACCAGGCGAGCATGTGGAAAGCTACATTCCATGGGAGTTATCTGTAATTATTGGCTTCTACAAAAAAAAGAAAAGTAAAAATAGCTGTTAATTTGTTTAAGTATTAAAAATATGAAAATTTTCCTTAGTGCTTCAAATGAAACAAAACAATTTTCCCGGAGTTCACTAAAAAAACGACATCAAGAGCATTTTTAGTATCATTCATGATAAGAACTTTGTCATTATTGCTGATAGAAACAAAATTATATCCAATATCACAAGAAAACTTTTATTTTTGCCTGTATCCGTTTTAACAGTATTAATTATTCAAATTGAGAAAACCATTGCATTTAGTTCTTGGCTTAAGGTTAGTGAAGATTAAGTGATAATTTGTTAGTTTTAAGATAATGCTAAAAGAAAGCATGAGTAATTTAGAGCAAATACTCTCAGAAATTGGTTGCAACCCTATCACGAAACAAATAGTTGAATGGACCCGACTGACCGAGCTCCGCTCGGGTTTTTCGGGCATAAATCAGGAATTTTCGATCGCACGCACATGGCACACACATTTAATTAAAGCTAAAACCCTATTCTTTTGTTTTTATTCATTATAACTCGGCTTGCTAGGAACTTCGTTCGCCGTTACCGCTGCGGATTTTAAACTGGGTGCGCTTTTCGCGAACACGTGACGATAGTCAACAGACCTCAACATAGTGACACGTATCGATTCCCCACTTTATGACCTTACATTTGAACTCAGTTTTCCGGCGCATGATTGGAGAGCTATGTGAGTTCAAGGACGAAAGCGTATTTCAAGGGTTCAGAGCCCCGGAATTTAAGGAAGTACCCCTAGATTTTTAATATGTTATTCAGTATTTATAGAATCAGTGCAATAAATTCAGTTATTGCAGACTTATTTTTATCTTTAAGCCTACCTCGTCTGAGATTATTTAACGTACTATTCGCGAATCGTTTAGTTAATTGTAAGCTGAGTGCTCTGCTGAGCAGATCCGTTTTTCCAAAACTACATAACGTAGCAATAATATGCGTGCATTAGTTATCTAATTATTTAAGTAAATTCATATAAACGATAGAGCTCTAACAAACTAAGTATGTTATAATACTAATACAGCATAAATATAAAAAAAAGACTTGTCGAGCTAAATCCGGATAGTAAATAAGCTTTAAAATATAAAAAATTAAATTTATTTACAGGAAATTTAGAACAAAAAAGTTAGTAGTATTTAGTATCTAATAATAAATAGTACTCAGAACCATATTATGTGTTATTACCTCTATTATAGTCTCTTGAGCTGTCTTTGGTGCTATGTCTCTCATTATTATATGACGATGCTTGGCCTTCCTTACCTGAAACAGATCCTTGCTGGAACACGTGTTCCTGTTCAGCGGCTAGCTTTCCTATTCAAGGTTTGGCAACTATCTCCAGAACATCGATATAACTGTCGGTGGTCACCGTCAGGTCTTCCCCAAAAAGTGGGGTGCTACAATATCTTTTTCGTTACTCACAAGCTCCAACACAAGAGCACAGAGGAAGAAGCATCAGAAGTATCTTGGCAGATTTAAGTGTCATTTTGATGATTTATCTTTTTGTTCTAGATGAAGTTCTTTTCGTCCGGAAAGACTCTCAAAAAGCTAGCTCTATTGCGTTTAATGTTGTTTAGCAGTGATTAGGTCTTTAAATTGCTGACCATCTTATGTTTATGAGACGACTGTTTGTGGTTTCTCAAGACTTTAGGTCCTGCCAAACTGACTATGAATGTCGCCACCCCATTTCTTTTGCCAGGTCAGTCATTCTCCAATCAAGATCCTGATTGAACTTCTCTTTTAGCTCACGGACAAATTCATTACTTTTCCTGCGATCAGATCGATGTAAGTTGTCCTGTCAGTAGTTACCTCTGTTGGTAGTCAGATTACTTGTATTTCTTGGCTACATGGTAAAATTGGGTCGTTTTGTGTCCAAATAGCATAATAATTTTTGTCAAAAACTTTTTGGTGTGAAAATCTATCGTTGTATTCTCGGCTAGTATTTGGACAATCGTAGGTTGTTGATTATGTGCATATAAGAACGTCTGTTCAGCTTTCCCACAATACAACCTAAAATATTTGGAATTTCCATTGACTTTTACAAACTTTAAGTTTATAGTTCGTCTCGTGCTTTCACACAAAGCGGTTGTGTTGTGTGTTGCTTTATCAGTTCGCAAAATAATTTAAATCCGTGTTTCACCCATTTGAATTTTGAGACAAGAGAGAAAGAGAAATGTTTGGTTATTTCTTGAATCTCCTTTTTAGATTTACTTACCAATTAAAAATTTTAAGGCCAATGAAATCTAACCTGCTTATGATTTAATTATGGTTAGAGTGTTGGAATATTACCAGAAAAAGATTTCAGGTTTTTTACCTACCTAATGAACGCTGTTTTAAAAGTGACGTTTTCTGTGGAATGAGAAAAAGTCGTTACATTATATTAATATCTAAACCTAGCAGACCAACTACAGATATAACTTTCTATAGACTAAATAATCTACTGCCGTTTGTATACAAAATTTTTGAGAAACTTAACACCAGTTCGGGTTTCAAAATAACCATTCTACAGTGTACCGTACGACAAACAGAATTTCGTAAGATTTCAAAGGCAAACGCTACTGTTTAACAAAAGATGCTAAGACCATACCTAATTGATAGACATTTTCTCGTGAGCTGCGAAGATCACACATTTTTGTTTCCTATTGGCGATGGAGCTCCGAAGGGAACTGTGCTGGATTTACTTTTGATTCTTCTTTTTCTTTCTTAATATCTCCAAATCCATTTACATAAATTAGAAATTTGGACTAACAAATGGCGCATAAAGGTAAATAAAGGTAAATCGGGTCACATGACTTTTATTCTAAGAAGAGGCATCTGTCCACCTGTATTGTTTAATAATAAGCAACTACAGTAAGATAAATGGAGGAAACGAAAGCAGCTTGGTTTCAAAATATAGAAAATAATCTGGCTCCTAGGATAAAAGTCAAAGCTATTCATACAAACATTATTATCAAACCTATTTTGGCGTATGGCAACTCTAAGAAATAGCTAGAAACTCAAATGTAGACATTTTAAGAAACATGTTAACTTAGGCAAACCAAAATTTTGTTCTATTGGGGGAAACATTTATTGTTTTTTTCCTAGTATATGTTAGAATAAATATACTATTATAATATTTACTGAATGTCTGCACAAGACAGATTGTAAATTTTGAATAAATAATTTAAAAAAATTGAATCAATCTAAAAATTATGGTTTGACGGTTTTCAATTTTTGCATTCTGCAATCTAAAGTTAGCCTGCAGCTTTGACAGCTGAAAGGTAATTAAGATTAAACAACTCGATTCTTAACGATCTGCTAATCGAAGAGATAGAACTTTTTTTCCGTTTTCGGAAATTAGAAATTTTTTGCTCAAGTGCTCTTTCCATAGTTTTCTCTTGCAATTGTTAATTTTACATTACGCCAAGATTATTGATCTCCTAGCCAATTGTAGGGATTTAGGAAGATTTTTGTTAAAAGTACTTAAGTTTATTATTTTATGATAAAGTTAAATAATTTAACAACCACTATAACCCCAATGAGCCTTACACCTAAAGGTAGAAAGGCTTAGGACTAAGTAAAGTAAGTAAGTATAACTTCAATGGCAAAAGAAAGACAGCCCGATCGAGAAAACGGCCATTATGAACAAAACTTTGTGAAATCGGTACAGGAAAATACCTAAACTCCATAGTATGAATTATAAAGATTTATAACAAAATGAGCAATTAGAAAATATTAGTATATCTTGATATGCTAAATAATTTTTATACCAAAATATGTAAATGGATATATAGGACCTTGAAAGTGGCTGTTTTCAATTAAATAAAAACATTGAGAAAAATTGTAAAGTATTGTACAATTAAGTTCCATCAATTACAGCTTTATAGGTGCGCATGTAAATGACATCCACTTCGATACTATTTTCAAGATGCTTTAGCTCATCTTCCTAAGGAGAATTAAGAATTAAAGAAGAAAACTGGCTTTTCGTGTGCTTTACTTTACAAAAAAAGAAGTGAAAGTTTGATGGGGACATGTTTGTGCCGGATATGTACTGGATTAGAGAAAATTTGTATGTTGTTATGGGTTACTTAACATTCTGTAACTAACGGTTACCAAATGTTTTTAATTTCAATAGCCTCGCGAATAATTGTACTGGTAGGACAGGAAATGGGAACGACTATTTTGGAATTATAAAAATATAAAGTATTATATGTAAACTTTCCTTGTCATGTTTAACCAAAGCAAAAGAAATATTACCCTTACGTATCGCAAAAGAATGTTCGTATATTCGACCAGATATTTGTCTGTTCATTTGGCTTATGTAGGTTCTATCACAGTCACCATAAGATATTTCGTAGACACCTTGGGATTCGTGGGGGTCTTTAGCTGAGCGGATAAAGTCAGCTATTTTATTGTTGGTCGTGAAGACAGTTCGTATATCTTGTTTATTCAGTATGTGGGTTATTCTGTTACTAATGTCTTTGAGATAAAGTAAAAACGCCTTAGTTTGGTCGGGAAAGTTAATAATGTGGGTTAGAGGATTTTTAGAATATCCGTTTTGTTTTAAAGTTTTGGTAATGTAATTGATTTCAGTTTGCTGGTTCACACTATTGGAAAGTCTGAGAGATCTGATAATTAGGGATTTTGCGACTGACAATGAGTGAATTTGAGCAGGGTGATGGTAGGATTTAAGTTTAGATAACGATTGGTATGGATAGGTTTTCTGTAGAAGGTGTGATAGAAACTGCTGTTGGAAACTGCTGATATGAAAATGTTCAAAAAAGGAAGAAAGTGGTTATGTTTAATTTCCATTGTAAACTTGATATAGTTATGAAGTTTGTTAAGGTAGGAAAGGAATTCGGAAAAAGTATGATGTATATGAGGCCAGATCATAAACGTATCATCAACGTATCTTATCCAACGGGTAGGTTTTACGAACAAAGATGTAGGGGCTTTTATTATGAAATCGGTTATTAATAAGTTAGCTACAAAAAGCCAGTCTTCTTTTTGACTTTTAGGTCTTCGTGGGGAAAAGACAGATTGAGACCCCGAGTAAAAAACACAAACCCCTTGAAAATAGCATCAAAGTGGATGTCGAAACGTCAAAAACATTTCAAAATTTCTTTTTGGTTATAGTGTTTAGCCTGTTTTTTCTTTTGCTTGTTATACTATATTCTGAAGCTTGTCTTTTATATCTTTTGTTAGTTTTCTTTATTTATATCCAATCCAATCCATGTCCATTTACATTTCTTCAGCGTTGTGTCAACTACCATGAATCTAGTTTTTTTTAACCAAAAAGTTTTGTATATAATTAGATTGTATCTATTTATAAATATATGTTTCCTTTTATATATATATATATATATATATATATATATATATATATATATATATATATATATATATATATATATATTAGTGTTTATCGTATTTTACTTGTGAATTAAAAGCATTAAAAATAAAATTCTAGATATTAACATACTTACCTACCCCAGAACTTCCTATTTTTTAAAATATTACACTTTTACAAAGGCAATGCATTCTGTCTAGAATTAATAATTTACAAACCAGTATCTCAAAAGGCGGTATATAGGATCAGTCTTTTTCAACATAACATATATACATCTGATTTGCTGCAAAATAATGCAACAATAGCTAACTAGCACAAAACTAACTAATTTTTATCATAATTTAAGCAATAAAACATCATAATAAACCTCAATAAATGGAAGCCAAAATTTTTGCTTTACGAAGACAGTGATTTTGCGTGTGTAGAGAATAGGTCAGTTAAACACCTGGGAAAATATCTGAATACCAAATCAAGTTGAAAATGCCATACAAATTTAAAATTTACTTAGAGCTATAACAAGCTAAGGCAACTATAGCTAATCAAATGAAAATCTACCCTAAAAACTTAATACGCAGTTTTAATATACAAAACCTTGCTACGACCTTCTGGATTTAGGGTTTGTGCTTCGGAGGGTTTCATATTGCGTAGCGGTTTGGCTACACATTGCCTGGTTTCTTGTCTATGTATTTGGACATTACTTTAATGCCATTATCAAGAAGTTTGAGTTAGTTCTTTACTAGGAGTCTCAATCTGCGCCTACTCCCCTAAGCAATGCCAAGTATTTAATCTTTTTGTAGACCTGTAACAAAAGCCCACAGAATTTATTTATTTTATTTTTCTGCCTATTTTTATTGAGCATTTGTACATTCTATTATATATCACTATTCCTACCGCAGGTATATTTTTCCTTTTAATTTTTTTTATCAAATCAAAACTTGTGAAAAAGTTATCAAAGCAAAAATAGTGTTCTTAGCATATAGTTCCCATCTTATTCAATATTACCGACGTACCTAACACATTAGTATCTGTTTCAGAATTACTTAGTTTACCTTCATGTCCGCGTTACAATACTCGTTTTCTGTGCATATATAGCTTGAAACCGAACCGATTGGGTTTGGCCCTAATAAATTTTTACACAATGGTGACCATAATAACGCACTACTTGTTCGTCAGTACTAATATTATGGAAGAATACTCTAAATTACATTGGATTTTTAATTATTTCATAATAATTGGTCAAATTTTAATTAATTTATCTTAATTTTCATTTCTTGTTGTCATTAAAATGTAGTTTTTTTAATTTTAATGTGTCGATTGTGTGTCAAATATTTTCTAACCCCTATATTTGTCTCCTTCTTCTTCTGACCAATATATCTGTTCTTGGGACAGGAAATAATATTCAGTTAAAAGTAATATTCCTAAAATTCCTCGAAGTAGTGTGCCGAGAACGTTTCAAACAATTTTTACCTTTTGTTCTTCCATCATGTTTATTTTACTTTAGGTGCATTGCTCTTCACCAACAGTAGACATGCTGATGATGTTCTTCTTCGATTGGAAACCTATATAGGCTTTCCTTTTAGGTTTTCTTTTCTTGAAATTGTACTCTTGGGCTATCAATTGAAGCTAGAAAGTCCTTTCGAATGGTATTCAAAAATATTATTTATATCTTCCAAATCTCCAACATCATTCACTCTATTCGGTGGTACTTTCACTGTACAATTAATACTATCAAGGTCTGCATCACTTGTCAAATTAAATTTATTTTTGCAATATTCTTTAAGTTCTTTTAGCGTTTCTACTTATTATGCTAAAAAATAAGTTAAACGACTATAAAAATATTTTTAACAGTCATAATTGTCATAAGAAGTAATAAAAAGCCGTTTCTTGATATTCATAAGGTAGTATTTGGTATGCCTCAATGATGAATCATTTTATATTACACTAATGGTGTACCCCAAATAAAAGTTATTATATTTTTCAACTTCCCAAGTAATAAAATTTGAACTATATTATTTAGAACACATATGAACATAACTTCCATAATGGAAAGTTATTTATTTTGACATAAAATGTGAGCTTGTTACTACCGACAAAACATTACACATATTTTTTAATCAAACTAAAAACTTTTTTACACACATTTGGAGCAGATTTTGATGTGCACAAAAAACTTAAAAATACTCAAAAAGCTTAAAATTAGAGACGCCAACTTATAAAATATTGCTGATGTGAGTTAATGGGTTAAACATATTGACAAACATCAGACGTAAAAAAAACATTAACACCAAACGTTAGCAACCGAACTTAAAGTTCTTTTAACGCTTATCAGGAAAAGATCCAAGTTATCTTTAAGTAACAAACTATTGCTTTACAAAACAATGGTAACCAATTTTGGACCATTGTAGTGTAGCTCATGGGCTGTGCTAAACTAACTTGGATAAAAACCATACAATAGTTTTAAGTTCAAACACTCATCATCATCATACTCTCTCACAAATACTACATTATACTCCAGAAACATATGACAGAACAAATGTATGTTCATTTGACTTTTAAAAGACTCAATAGATAATAGTCTTGTGACCTATAAACCTCTTGCTATGAGATGTTCCTTAAACTGTTTACACTTGTCATTATTATTTACGAAATATTTCTTTGTGGAGTAGATTGTAAATATACTGCAAACAAATACAAAAATAATAAAGTTGCACTACACTATATATTTTATTACTTTTTTAAAATTCAAAGTTCTATAAATAAATGCAGTGTTATTTTCTCTCTAACAAGAAGTACTACTGGAGGTGCGCTTGCTCTATAATATGCCTTACCGCCCTTAATCTTTGTATTAGTTCACATTTTTATTTGTCAAATGGGCTGATATATAATTTTTTTAATACCTGCTATACCTATTTGCAGCATATAACATTTTAATCTTTACATTGTCTGTATTATCTTTGTAAAATGTGCCCTCATTATGGCAAGAGTTTGCATACGCAGTTATATGGTCGAGTAAACATTGTTACAAATATACTGTTGACGTAGTGGCTGTTCCTCGTGTCATCGTGACTGAAAGCTGCAAATTGGGGGCGGTTTGCGGGCTTGTGTAAACTATTAAAGCGAACGGGGTAAGCCTATTCAATTATAATTCATTAACCTTTGGCTCCGCAGAAAAACAAGCTTTGTTGTGTGAAACAATGTGTCCTATTTCAGTTACGTGTTTTGGTATTGTTTGTTTATTAAATGAACGTTTAATAGAAGCCAGTTCGTATTTATGTGTTTTCAAATTATTGCCTGTAGTGGTCCCGGAAGGGTACTTTTCTATTTTACTTTTTTAGCTGTAATGTACCATTTTGTATAACAATTGTTCTGTTTTCACAAAACTTTATGTTAATAAACATTGTATTTAAATAAATGAATATTAATTTTTCTAATTTGAATGGCTGAAAATCTATGCTAAAAATCTTGAAAATTTGCAATAAAGCGTAGCTGTATTTGAGGTATTTCAATATTTTAAACTGCCGTTATATTCAAATCCTATAATAAAAAAGTAGCAAAACTTTAAGAAATGCTCACGCCCTATACTTTATAAAATAAATTTAATTATTCTTCCTGTATATGTAAGAATGAGTAAAAAATTAGATGTGCCGGACTAACTACCTTAATATAGCTTTATGAAAAGATGCAAATTAGCTCTCAGGGTCTAAATCTGTCTACTTTCTAAGGAGTCGGAGTTGAAAGTTTGGCGGGAACTTTGTTTGGTAAGAGATGTAGTAAGCAAGGAAAAGCTTTTTTTATATAAGAGTACTGCGTAATTGATAGTGCAGAATAATTGAGTTTTTTTTAAATTATAGATAATAGTTGGCTACCGTTTCACATATTAGGGCATTAAGGGCGTTTTTTAATATTAATTAACTCGTAGATAATTCTGTTGGCTTTGGGAAATACGAGCAATTGTTTTTGATTTGGAGAAAGTGATTTTATGGTTCATAGGTATATTATGATGTTTATTAAGTATAGAACTCACCGCGTTTTTATACGTATGCATTTCACATAACTATAAAGTCAGCTACCTTGTTATTGATCGTGAACACCGCCTATATAATTTACCTATTAATAAGCTGCTGATGTATAGTAAGTTACGAAATTTTTGTTGATCGGACAGAGTGTATTGTTGATAATATTATCAATTTTATAAATTATGGATTTGTAAGAAGATTAGTTTTGTACTAAGGCTTCGGTTATGCTTTTTAGTTCCAATTGTCAGTCCTGTGTGTTACAAAATCTAATGGATTTGAAGATGAAACATTCTTCAAGGAATGGATTTGAGAAGAGTGATGCCAGATTCGGGAAAACATGAAACTGTAAACTTCGGGATTTGTAGTAGCTTGTCGAACTATGTGAGGCTATTGTATTATAACCCCCGAGGGATTTGTTCCGTAAGGACTCGGTTCTTGAGATAGTGAGAGGGCTCTCAAAGTCGGCACCTAAAAATGTTTGGCGACCTATATGCTCGAGTATAACCATTTTTATTTACTGTGGGACAAAGAAAATTGAAAAAGCGAATAGTTAGAGAAGTACTTACACTTGATTCTTAGCTTGAAACTTGCTCTTGAGACCTTGAGGCCTCCCCAACCCCCGCTAGCCCAGGAATCGAATAGTTTCGGAGCAAATCTCATGAGTGTTATAATAGCACAGGTTTACATAGTTCAACAAGCTATTGCAAACTTTGAAGTTTGCAGTTGCATGTCTTTGCCAAATCGTCGTAAGTATATAGTATCTCAGAACATTGTGATGTTAATGCCAATCTTTATCTTTACAACGAGCTACAAATTCCTGATGTGATACGAGAAAGTTAATGCGAAAAGACCGAAATGCAAAATGCAGGCGCATTCGTTAAGGAATAGGTAAAGTAATACTTGAGAGGTTGGGAATGTAGACGATTTGCTGGAGATAGGAATCGTTCGCGTCGCAACACCGAATGAGAAAAAGTAATCTTGCGTTTTGTTAAAGACAATTCAGGCCTTTTTCTGCTCTGTGCCTAAATAAAACTATGCAAAAAGGAATTCAGGTCTCAACATGATTTGTTGTCTGCTAGCTAGTAAAAAAAACGTTTTTATTAAACAGCCTTGAAGAAATTTTTATTATAAAAAGTACGTGGAAAAGCGACTGGTGTGGGTAAACATTTGAATTGAGTTTGAGACAATGTCATCTTCACGGACGGATCTTCTTTCTGGGCATTTTTTCCTTATTGAAAGGTGGTCAGCAAAGAGTAATAGAATTATTCAGCACGATGTCTTCTATTTCTCTTTTCGGGCAAATTAAATGCCGAGAAAATTTGTTTTATTTAACAGAAATGCTTGTTGAAGTCTGCTAAGAAGTTTTTGGTTCTTATAGAACAAGTTTGATGTTATGAGAAGATAATGTCACTAAAAATTGCAGCAAACTATGCAGTGATTGAAAACAACAAATTAACAACGCCACGATAGAATGTCCAACAATGTCTCTAGATGTTAATCTCATTGCACATGTTTAACTGTCCATGAAAATTAAGCTCAAAAGACACGTAGTGTACATGGTGGAGCAGCTGTTATTTCAAAATAAGAAGATAATGGAATCTTTGTCAAATGAGGTATGCAAAAAAGGATGGAAAATAGATGTGAGGATGTAGGTGATTGGACCAGATATTAGATAATTGCGCAATATACACGTATCTAGTATACATTTCAACAGAAAGTAAACAAAGACAGCTGAAATAAAATGTGGCGTTGCCGACCTCTGAGCGTACGTTTGGTTGTCCTATCTTCAGGACCGTTTTACATATCTTACTTTTGTAAGGCCACTTATCTCACTGTTATCATTTGTAAATAAATTGTTCCACGTTTCCACCTTGCAAACATTTAAGGAAAGGCGGGTGAAAAATTGTTAACTTAGGACACCAAAAATATCTTTTTGTAGGTAATCCCTCGTATTTCAATAAAAAATCTACATTTTATTTTTTTGAGATTGCAACAGTTTATTGAATAGGCGGTATAAGAGTGTCTAGGAAAAGAGAAGTTTCCATATTAAATTTAATATTAGTGTAAATTTTGTTTATGTGGAAAAGGAATTGAAAAAGGATATCTTGTCTATGAGTCCAGATTACAAAACCACCATCGTATTCAATAGCTAACTTTAAGATAAAAGAAAGCGAAAATGTTTTAGTAATAACTTTTGGTGTGTTTTCCATGGTACAGGTAACAGGGGGTGCTCTTTTCCGGGTTAGTTTCAGTTAGAGTAGTTTTTGATTTCTTCATTGAAATGTTTTTAAAAGGCAATTTTACTTAAAATGGTTTTTTTAGAAATTTGCGTATGTTGATTTCATCTGACGCGTTCATTCAACGAGAATGACTGAAATATACTTTCCAGATGTTTGGCAAAAGTCAGCTTTTCTTCATCATTTCTTGTCCACTTAGTTCTTTGTTTTTTATCGGTGACAGTTGTTTAAGTTTTTAGGGTTGTCTTCCACAATGAGTTATTAGTCGCCTCTGAGGCAGTAAAGTTATTGAGATACTTTTGAATATTCTGATTCTTGAGGTCAAGTATCATTTATTTAAGATTTTGGTTTGCATTATTAAGTTTCGTTTAGTTGGTTTCTATCTGATTACAAATCTGCCGTTGTTCTGCAGTTTTTTCTTTAACTGGTGTTTGGCACGCTTCTAAGATTTTTATGGTGTTGCGTTGTTTTTTAAGCTGCTTGTTGTATGTTGTCATATGCACAGCTTCGTTTAATCTACATCAATTTTAAAGCCATATGCAGGTCAATAAATTCATCCATATATAGCCTGCGCATGTCTTAATCAATATGTTTGCTTACACCAATTTTCCTTTTGCCATGTAACTGATATTCACTTCTAATTTTTCTATGCACTTCTAATTGTTTTATTTTGATATATAGGTACACGTTTGAAGTAAATTTAGCTTATTATGCACATTGTAGTAAAAAATAAAACTCGAAAATTTTTTTTTATTTTGAATTAATCGCGTGCCAAAGCTCTTACTATTGCCCGAGATGGCGCTGAATGTTCAGTAGTACGTTACAATTATAGTGGGGGCTATTGCGTACCAGAACGTATGTGAGGCCGTATGACTTGCGAGAGTGATTTTAACGTATAACTGTCACTGTCCAGTGTAAGAAGGTTACTTACAATAAGAAACATTTAGAAAGGGCAACCGTCCGGAAGGTTTTGCAGTAGCACCTTATTTCTGTTATCGTTATTGCTTTTTTTTTTAAATTGGGAGAAAGGCTAGGCCCCAGTTTATCAGTCAAAAGCTAGGCATTTATTTTCTTAGTAAATTCATTACAAAACCTAAATTTAAAACTAAATGTCTTTTTTATTTCAATTGTAGATTATCTGCTATATGCTAAACTTTCAGATAAATGGCCTTTGCAACTTTAGGGATTTAATTTGCATTTTTAATTTTAATCTAATGTAGCTTTAATGTTATTTACTGTTATTGCAAATCGACTAATGCACTTTTCTATCTCTTTAAATTACACTTTTATAAATCTTGTTTTCTTATATTTTGGATTCATTTATGAAGTCACTTATGTGTATGCTTGCCAAGATCGAACTCCTTATATGAAATGTCAGGGTTATATAGCTTTATACCACACCAATTTGAAAATTTTGTGATATTTTCTTTTTAAGGATTACTATTGTATGCCCCTACTTCCATTTCTTTGGAATGGTTTAAATTTGTAGAAGAAAAGGATGAATACGCTGTACAAACTTTACTAGGCTCTGAAGAGGTCATTTGCTTTGTTGTTTTTGAGTTTAGGTATTGCATCTTGAATTTATTTTCTAGTGGGTAGACTAGAATTAACTCGTAGGTTTCTTATTTGTAGCTGCAAGTCATCCTCATATTTTTTGTTTTTTTCTGGTTACCATTCTTTCTAATGTTTTATTTGTTATCCTGGGAATGAAATTTGTTGTCCTGGTCTTAATTTTATTAAGGTGGATTTATTTTCATGTTTGTTGCCGAGCTGTTTAGCTAGATTATATAATCTTCATGTTATGTGTTCTTAGAATATTTCAAACGGAAATATTTTAAAATTAAGTTACTGTTGAAGTTGACTTCACCGGAAAAACTTGAGGTTCCTGAGTCCAACTCCTAACCCCGCCTTTTTGGTTACTTTAACGTAGATGGTGGTGTCAACCTTATAATTGTACAGACTACGGACGGTGGAATTACCATAGTCTGAGATGTTGTTGTACGGTTGTTGAGCACCGAGGGTGATAAACTTCTGAACAGTTTGGATTTCCGCATATCTGTGGAGGTCATCGTTTCGTACAATCATGGCGCATTAAAAATGGATCTTAAAGCCTAATTTTGAACAACCTGTTTAATTTCAAAGTCAACTTGTAGCCTACAATTATCCCTAAATAATATTTTTTTTTCTCCAGGTATACCTCTTATAAGGGTTTTGAGTTTTGCCAGGTTGTCTCGCCAGTTAAGTGGTTTCCTGGTTAAGACCAGGATATCTGAGGTTTTCCCCGGGTTGATTCCCATTTTCCATCTGCCACATTGCTTTCTCAATAAATTTAATTCTTCATATAATCGACGGGTCACAAAGGAGGTTTTGGGCGAGCGGAACAGCACTGTTGTGTCTTCTGCGTACGGAGACAATGTAGTTGACTCTTTTATGAAAAGTACTAATTTGTACTACACTGACTGAGAGTAGCAGTGCGTTGCTGCATGCATCAATGACATCAAGACTATAACACATACATTTGGTTTAATTCTTAACGGCTACATTGTCTTTACTCTCAAAATAATTACCCTTTCAAATAAATTGTGTTATAAAAAGTGTCATTGGAGTTGCAAATTTCATCAGAGGGAAAGCATTGGAACTTCTATTTTTCAAAGAATTTGTGAAGATATAGGTTTTTTATTTGTAAATATTTTTTATGGCGCAGTTATAGGATAGTTTTTGAGAGTAATGTTCTTGAAATAGTTTTTTTTATGTATTTAAAAATTGAGAAATTCAAATACGGGAATTTATTTTCCAATGTCTTTTAACTACTTGATCAAACTCACTTTACATGTTGAAAATCACTCGATTATTTTCAATATTAGTTTGTAAGTCCGTGATAAAATTAATAGATTTATAAGAAAATATTATTTGCGATCAAATTATATTTCAGAACAAGGAGTTTGAAATATCCAAAGCATTAAGGAACTAGTAAAGTTTTAGCCAAGTATAATGAGAAATTCTGAGCACATTTTTGCAGATATGCAAGTCAGCTCAGTAACTATTTTATAATTATGAGAATTGCAGATAGATTAACCGTTTTTAGACATTTTCTTTTAATATGCTGAGATTCAAATGAACATGAAGAGAAAATTTAAAGAAATATCAAGTGATGAAATGTTTAAAGCAGACTTGTAGTAACTATTTCTTATTTCAGCCACTATTTTTCTGGCTTTGTAAGTATTTATCCCATTGTTGGTGTTTTGACGTTATAATTTTTGCTAGTTAAAAACACGTTCTGTAAAGCTTTGAATTATTATACGGAGTTCGGATATTTCCTTTTTGTCCATTGGCACAATGCATTGATAAATCGCGTCAGAATCGTACACTCTTGAGCAAAACAAAGCATGCCTTTTTAAAGATGTATATTTAGTATATAATAGAGTGGAGTGGTGAACAAAGTGCGTTTGTGTTGCAGACTTACAGTACCAGTCAAAGGTATACGAAAAACTGCACTTTGCTTCATAACTCGGTTCAGTGTTGTGGTAATGTTCTGAATTTTTTATTACGCTTTCTTATAGATAACAGAAACTTTGCACCAGATCTTTGAACAATAACGTTGATCATAACTGGAGTCATTTATTGAATAACAAAAAATGCAAAAATTACCAAAACTGCCACAGACATTTAAAAATCCATAACAAATAAAATAAAGCTCAGAAACAATATATGGCTAGTCTTTCCTAATATACTAGCCTAGCACTTAGTTACCATGTCCTTTGCATCGATCACTGCCTGATACTTTGGAGGCAGGAAATGCCTTCCAGGCCTGCTCAAGTTGCGCAAATTTTTTGGCACAATTGTTTGCCTTGGAGAGTTCTTTTTAACTACTCTCACAAGTGTTCAATGAAATTTATGTCAGGGGGATGGTCCAAATAGTCTATCAGAGTTACTCGGCGCTGACCAAACCAGTCGCGCATACGGTAGCATATGGTCAGTCAATATGTCCCTATACATTTCCTTATTCATTCTACTATGAGCAGCGGTCCGACATCGGAGGCATGAAAGCACCCCAAACCATCACCAATCCTCGTCTGTGTTTTACAGTGGGTAACTGATACTTAGGGTGGAATCTAGTACCTATAGAATGTCTCATATAAGTAATACCGTCAATATCCTACAATAGATACTTGGATTGGTTGCTCCAAAGTGCATCCGACTACTGATGCATAATCCAACCGACGTGGTTCTTGGTCTACCACATACAAGCCTTGCAATTCTTCTCCGAAATGAGCGGTTTCTTGACTGGGCGGCGTCTGTAGAATCCAGCAGCACGAAGCCTTACCTTCATCGTTTTGCTAGATCTATAACACAGATCGGTCCAAAAAATCTCGAAGAAAACAGACTTAGACTCCGTAGTTGAGCTCTCTATTGATGGTTGTTCTTGCTGATTTTTGTAATAACTCGGCCGATGCTTGGAGATGTCTTGAAAGGCCTTCCAGTGAGTTTTGTCCGGTGAGATTGTTTCAGAGACGCATAGATGGTTGATACGCTAGTGTTAAACTGCGTCACATTCTTGAATTCGGACGGTCGACACATACTATGCTATATAAATAAAATAGTTTTAAAAACTAAAAAATAAAATTTAAAAAAATTAATAAAAAAAGTCACTTTGACGGTTTTCGAAAAAAAAATCGACAACCGAGTCGAGAATTAAGATTCGTTCCTCAAACTACAATAGCATACTAAGCACATAAAAAATTCAGATCGATCTTTACAGTCAAACAATAGTTACACACAGATTTGTACTTTTTCGTATATTTTTAACTAGTAATGTATTTTAAAAATGGTTATTCTATTATTTGTGGGGCAACGGTTATTTCGCAAGCATTTCGGAGTAGATCGTCACGGAAGAGTTCTGAACGAGAAAATCAAAACCTTATGGCTACACCACTTTCGACAAATTGGTTCAGCATTCAAACGAAAATCATCCAATGGACCTAGTAGCAAAAAGCTAGGCTATTGCCACATCGTCACAACGCTCCTTTACTAAACGTGCTTCGCCTTGGAAATATCTGATCGGGTTCTACACTACGATCTTATGTTCCATTTATACAAACTGACAGTTATCCAGAAACTTAAAAAATGTGATTAGTATGCCTGGCAGGCTGCTTTGTGAGAACATGTTGACAAATTTTTCAACTGATGCTGTTGTGCTCATCAGTAAGTGAAGCTCGTTTTTATTTATCGGGTTGTGTTAATAAGCAGAATTTTTAGTATTGGACCTGACGAAATCCTCAACAACTCAATAAAGCAGAATACGCTTTAAATATCGCACACAAATTTACTGCTGAGGTTCTAACAGGACAGAGGTACCACATACATAGCGGAATTTTTCAAGAAGTTTTGCAATAAATGTTTCTAGGCCGCTTTATCTTACTACTTGGTGATATTCTATGGCCGGCTAGACCGACAGTCTTGCCCATTGCGATTTCTTTCTGTGGGAGTACCTGAACGCTAAAGTCTTTCAACGCAAACTGTAGATTATTGAAGATTTTTTTACAGCTTAAAAATAACCAAAGTAATATTTTTACAAAATTCTTATACTTATTACTGTTCGATCATATACATCATCAGAAAGATGTCGAGTATGATAAACATAATAACTGGACATTTTAATATAATTTTTCCTAGTACAATGCGTGTTTAAGATTAACGCGGCGTCGATTTTGTTCGTTTTTGAAAGTGACTTAATTTCTTGTGTGTGCTAGCACAAGCTGTTGGCATTTTATGTGGCTCTTTAAAAAACTAAATCCACTAAAGCTAATTAGCAACTATAGTAGTATTAGTTATTTTTTCTATTAAACTGCTGCCCAGGTTTTTTTTATTGATTTGGTACAATACTAGCATAATTTGAGTTACTACTACTGTACTTAATGATGGTAAGGCTCTAAACGCTCTCCAAGTGGGAGCATGGCCTGAAGATTGAGAGGTTCAGTAAGGCTCTTATATGTTCGAATTTACTGCCCGGTCGTCGCGCACTATCTCTGATGCGGGGCAATGTGACAAGCACCGCGCCTTAAACGACCACCGTTATTACCCCTTGTTTGAGTGAACACAAGTACTTAAATATTTTTAGTGACAGAGCAGGCTACCCGCCAGGCATCAAAGAGCTCCGGGAATGGAACCCGGGTCTGTCCGCACCGCGGTCTGCGCCTCATCCGCTTGGATCACTCTGGTGTTACCACTATACTTCACACTTTTTATCTATTTACTTTCTATTTTCCTAAATTACTTGCTGCTAAATAGCTTTCTTTGCATTTTCTACTCAGGGGAGTTAAAAGTAATAATTTTTAGTCATTAATCTAACTTTTCTTTTAGATATTGGAATAGATTGGTTCAAAAATGTTGAAGCTGTGTCAGATTACAGAATTTTTTGCCCTTTCTCTTACTTTCTGAATCAACAAAGAACATTGGCAAAGTTAACTTTGTATCCTGGATGGGAAAGTAAGTGTACGCAATTTTTCTTATTGTCTCGACATTCAATAACTTATTTTTGGATGTGTATGTGTAAATGTTTTGCTTCTTATTGTGTTCTGTTTTTGACCGCATCTTTGTACATTCTAAACTTGTGTGATTTTTTAAGCATTCCTGGTAGTGGTCAGATATTTGTAACAAGGGATATAAAGATCGGCGTCGGATTTGATTCACCATTATATTTTTTTAAATTTTATCTTTCACTGTTTTATGTTCTCATATCTAAGTATTTTTAGTTGATGTACGATTTCTACTTTTTTCGCTTTACACATTAGTATCTGAGTTCAGGACTTCTTATTCTTTTTTAATTGATCACTTTTGCTCATTTGCTTTTATTGATTATGGTAATGGCGGGAATTGAGTACCTAATAACAATTGCTAAAATATAATCAATTGGAGATAAGAAATTGGTTGTAAAACAAACAACTTTGTATTTGTATAGGCTGCAAGTACGCCGCTAATTATTAAATCAATTGAGATTTCTGGAATTATAAATTGTGAATTTTGTAAATCGGCCATTGATTATGTATTATAGTTGTGTTTGATTAAATAACAAGTTCTGTAGAAAAAACGAGATTTGACTGGGACCTTTAAATACAAATTTAACATTATTATAACTAGCGTACAGCATGCCTCTACGCTTCAAAAAATCATATGTGAAGAGTAATTGCAGATTCTTTTGCTTTAACTATACAAAAACGGCTGTGTTGCACGTTAAAAATTTGGTCGCATTCACGCGTAAAGCGTATCGGAGATAAAAGATTTATAGGTACAAAAAAGAGTTATGGAGTGTCGAATGTTAAAAAGGGTTGAAACTTTAGTAACCCTTAAACATAAATTTTTAAAATTACCAGTGACAGTTTAAATTATTGATAATTTTTTATATATTGTGCTTACTTTGCTTAAAAGCTTTGTTTCTATTTTTTAATTTTAGCACCATAGCAGCATAAATAATGAGTCTGATTAAAATTGTTATTGCGTTTTAGAGTCCGTTTATGGATTAGAAAAATTATTGCAAGCAAATTTTGTTAAATTACGCTTTTTGATGACAGGCTGCTAGAATGAAAGCAGTGGTTGGATTTTTACTTCTGAAGCCTACCGGCTCAAAGTTTCCACGCAACTTTATTGATTTTGTAAGAGCTTTAAGTTAAATTTTCTAATAATAAAAAATATTATTGCAATCACTTTTGTGTTATTTTAGTACTGCAATTTTTAAATACGTACATAATTTTTATTTATTCAAATCCGATCGTCTTAAGAGAATTCTATTGCTGTTAAGGGAAACATAGTGTTTGAAATTCGCGTATGAGCTTTACTTACGATTATTGTTTTGAATAAAAATAAAAGTAGACATTTTAAACAAAGAAAACTTACAAAAGGTTTGTTAAACATACACGAAACTCTTCGTGACACTGTTTTTCTTCTTCTCTCTATTGAGCTACTTAATATCAGATTGAGCTTTCGGGTCTTTTTTATGTCTTTGTATCTTTATTGTGGCCTTCCATGATCACTACCTCGTGACAGTTCAGTTTTAATTTTTTTTAGCAACTTGTCCTGTTTAATCACATTTTAGCAAATAGACTTATTTTATTATATTCTTTATTTGATCCTTTAATGTTATTGCTATAAATCTTCTATTGTTTTTTAGTGTACTGTTCTGTTACCGTTTTTTAAATCACGATTTTAAAATTTTTAATGTAGTTTTTCTTTTCCAGCCTCCCAGATCATTACCTTCACGAATTCCAGTGAGTTTACGAAATACCTTGTAGCGACTGCGATAGAAAATGCGTAGGCCAAACGAACAGACAAATATCAAGCCACATATATGAACATCCTTTAGCTAAATATAAGGACTGTAATTTTTCGGTACTTACCAAAGGTTGTAACAAAACTGGCCATAAAATAAATTTTTTAAAATCAAAGACACTTGCTTTCATTTCCCATCCTACCAGCCTAATCATTCGTGAGGCAAAAATACTCTCAATGCCCATATACTCAAGACTGATGGTTAACGATTTACTCATTATTTGGAAATTGTTAATTAGCCCATATCATTAGTTACATAACTCGCCCAAACAAACATTTCCCATTCCAGTGCTTTTCCCTCTGAAATATATTTTTGTCAAATTTTTATGCTGATTCACTAAACAGTCAAGTATAGTACTCAAAAGGCCAGTCTCATTTTATGATTTATAGTTCTTCTTGGGGTCTAAACAGATTAAGACTCGTCGTAAAATACTAACTCCAATCATTCAGGCAGATATTCATGGTTCATCAAACCTCAAGCTTTAAAAAAGGCAATCAACATTCTCTTCGATTCGTAAGGTTGGCACTTTACTTCTTTAAAGCTTGATGAACCATGGCCTTGCTATTCGCTGCTTTGGCGCTTCGTATGATCATAATGATAGCATCAATTTTCATCTCTAGCAATAATATTTAACACCAATGTGGGTTCAATTCTAGCCCTTTTTAATAATTCAGCAGCCATTGTTCATTTGGCTTCTCTCTGTTTTTCTGTCAGTGTGTGGTAGATTGTTTTTGCATTATGTTTCCGTTTCTCTAAATTGTTGCGCAAAATTTGGTAACACACATCCCTATTTAATTTTAACTCTTCTAGTATGCGTAGAGTAACATGACTTCTTGCAGTGACTGCCTCACACGTTCCACTTTTGCAGTGGTATGTGATGTTGATGGACGGCCGACTATGAGATCGTCTTGTACTGAATATTTGCCCTCCCGAAACCTTTCGTAGCCTTCAAAGAAACGGCTTCCGATAATTCCTTGTCACCATATGCTTACTATATCATATACAATGTTTACTTCGGGTTTTTCTTAGTTTAACTTAATTAGTATTAGAGCTAGTACTCTCTGTTTAAAATCCGCGTTCATTCATTCACTTGTATAATCTTTAACTAAATATACCAATAAAACAAGCAGGCGGTTGCTAAGCATGACCCTACCACCTAAAGAGTTTACATATAGGCACCTCTAAGCCCATGTCTATTCAAAACACATATCAAATAACTAAGTAACACCAATTTCCTTTGGTTGAATATCACAAAAAAAGAATTATAAAATTAGTTCTGACAAAGATTATATACATATAAAACTCATATAAAACTCTCAGTCCCATTGAGTTGATCATCTAACGAATACTTATCTGAATCACTAAAATTAGTGTCCCAACCTAATTACTATTTTATTTAATAATAACAATTTGATGGAAAACTTCAATCAAATAGCAACTTGAATTAATTTTACAGCTACTTTTTTACTTTTGTAAACTATTGACTAAATGATCTCCAACTACTAAATGTAGATAAACAAAGGACTTCATTGGTAATTAGATATTAAAAATCTGGTGTGAACATCACACGACTTTCCTTATCCTATTATTTGGGCAATTGTGGCAAAAATTCTGGGCTTCATTTTTTTTCGAGTTCCTATTTTACCAAATTTTACTTTAAATTCACGTTTATCTCGTGATAACACATCATTTTTCTTCTCATGAATTTTTTGTATCTTTTCAACCGTTTAAATTCGCTCTACCGATTTTTACCAAAAGTTTCGCACTGCGTCCCCTACCAAATTTAAAGTAGCTAGCTCTTACGGTTCTCGAGATATCCTGTTTACTAACAGACCGACAGCAGACACACACACACACACCACGCACGCACGCACGCGTTCACACACACACACACACACACACTCACACACATTCACACGAACCAATGGCCCAATTCAACTTTTTTGGTGTCCTGAGGCTATATTTCGTCCAGAAATGTGAAAAACTGGGTAGGTCAAATTTCCGTCGATTACATTACTATCCCTATTATAGTATAAGGAAAGTAAAAATTAAATATTAAGCATATGGGATACAATAAATACGTTGGATGCTGGGAGAGTTTTGTATTGCTTTTTTACTTTTGCAATCCTTTAAAATACTTTCCACCGCATTTTATGCACTTTTATATTCTGTAACTTTTGCACATTTGTTAATGGAAAAGAAAACGACTACCGTTGTTTTCTTTACGATTCGTTATCTGGCATAGAGTGTGTGCACACATTCAAAAACCTTTGTTTTGGGATTTAGTAAGCATGCCATAAAAGAGCTAGATTTGGTCTTCTTTTGCAATACTGCCGACTTAATTAAATATTTTTTTCCAAGCTTGTTGAACATTTTGTGGTACTACAAAAGGTATTTTAGATTTGGTTAAGATATGGTCTAACAAAAATCAAATTAAATTTCTTATTTGAAGCTAATTGTGCAGAATGATATAAATTTCTGATGAACGAATTCCTATATACTTTTTTATCGGACAATAGGTCATAAGTCTGTTGCATTTAAGTATATATCTGACAGTAGCGATGTTTTTTCTGTATAAGAAAAGAAATTGTTATTCTAAACTTGAAGGGTTTCTAGACTGAAAATTTGTATTAGAAACTTCGGATACTATCTAATATGGCCGTTCGTTGCAGACAATCATCTCATAACATAAGAGTTATTTTCTACAAACATTGATTAACATTTAAAATTTATGTCAATTGTAGTACAAAAGTATTCTGTATTTAGTTTTTGACCAAAATAACACAGTTTAGAAATAGCTAATACGCATAGATTGTCCTAACGAATGCAACACAGATTTGAATTTGTCATAACGTGCGATCATCGCTTGTTTAATATTATTAAATTCTAGCATTAACAGCAATAGTATTAATATTTTAAGAAATTTTCAACAAATATTTTGAAGGTCATCGATGAAGGCTTTTTAATTTGCTCTAAATGATGTTATAAGTAAACCATGCGTGTCTTCTTATCAGAACAAAAATAAATAATGCAGTCTAGGTTGACTCCATGCTGATCTTAACACCTTGGTAAACCTTTCACTAGAAAATAGTGTTAGTTAAACTGGGTTTAGTTTTTAACTTTCTATTGAAGTTGCTTTAAGTGATAATGTTCTGTAGGTGTTGTATAGTGTTGTTTTTGAATTAGGACAGAAATGATTATTTTTTTATTATTGTTTATCTATGTACAGGGTGTTCAGAAAGGGTAGGGGGTATTTATATCTGCGTCGCCCATGTAACGGTGCGGTTTGGAGGAACACGGTAAGAATAGGTTGTTGCATTGCTCTTTGGAGATATAGTATCCATGGAAGTGTACCCGGGAGACCATCGCGCTTTTTGCGTACGCGCCTATTATCGCAATGGTGATTCGATAGTCACAGCTCAACGTTTATATTGTGCAGAATTTAACGTACGGAATACACCGAAGGGCGATACTATCAGAAAATGGATTAGAATGTTTGAAAATACCAATTCGACTGTAAAAATTTTCATTCAAGGTCTGCGTTCTGTTCGAAGCCAACAAACGATTGAAGAAGTGAGAGTTTCAGTGCGTGAAGATCCGTCTCAATCAGTTTACAAACGCAGTCAAAAACTTAACATTAAAAAAATTGTCGTCGCACAAGATTCTGAAGCAAGATTTACAACTTACAGCCCACAAAATTCACTTTCTTCAAAACTTGAACCTTACCGACTATTCTCTCTGGCTGAATTTTGCAAATGAAATGCTTCAACGTTTTACAACGTTCGAAAACATTCTGTTTAGTGACGAAGCGAACTTTCACTTAAATGGTCACGTAAATAAATACAACTGCCGCTATTGGTCAACGAAAATCCAAGACAGATACATGAACGACCATTACATAGTCCAGAAGTTATTGTGTGGGCCTTATTTTTTTGAAGATCGGCGAGGGCGAGCACTTACGGTAAACAGTGAACGGTATTGCTACATGTTAAGAAACTTTTTTGTTCCACAACTGCAAAATTTGAAGGTTTTAATGTGAAAACATGGTTTCAAGAAGATGGAGCTACTTGCCATACGTCAAACCAATCACTTGAGGTTGTCAATCAACTATTTTCGGAAAAAGTGATCTCTCGTCCAGGCACCATCAACTGGCCCTTGAAAAGCCCCGATCTTACACCCCTTGATTATGTCTTTTGGGGATACCTTAAAGAGAAAGTACATGCAAACAAACCTCGAACTCTACTGCAATTGAAGCACAATATCTGTACCGAAATGGCCACCGTTTGCTGGGAGATGTTCGGTTAGAGGAGTGCCAGCAGCGCGAGGGTTAATATTTGTACAACGTAATCTTTGGTACATAATTTTTTAACACTTTGTCTAAAGATTAACAATAAAAGAATATTTTTGACTTGTAGTATTTTTTTTTAATTAAATTTACAAATACCTCCTACCCTTTCTGGACGCTCTGTATACACACATTTTTTCATTGGATTGATTCCAGTATATTAGTTTTAGTCATCATATTATATATAATAAAATAAATAATTTACTTTAATAGTAAGTATGTACTAAAACTTGAACGTGCCCACTAATATAACCGTTTAACATTATTTTCCCTTAAAACATTCAATGTTTTTAAAAGCACCTTTGGTAAACATTCGCCTGTGATATTAATGTGTAATTTGAGCCAACGCATGCTAAATGCCGTAGTCGATTTGGAGAATCTCTCGTCGTTAAGCCATAAAAAATATTTGACAGCATTCGCTTTAGGTTGCATTAAAAACAGATTGTTGAAAGCTTTGCGCAGTAATTAAATGTAAATTCAGTGTGCTATTGTTTGATTACCTCGCTTTGATTTATTCTTTAGGTAGTAATCAGTACACATTGAAACCTAACTACTTTATGCAACATTTTAGAAGTTCTTACAATTCATATACTGGACGTTTTCATAGTGTTATGAAATTTAGTAACTGAATATCATCCAGACGATTACTTTAAATAAGGTTGCAAAAAGCTTGTTATGACGGCAACGAGAATTGTATCAAATATCTGATCAATTGTTGTGTAGCTTACATGTTTGTTAAATGCATATTTAGCAACTTTATCGTACACTCAATTAGAGAATACACATTTTAATAAACTACACTTTCAAATAAACCAGGGAAAATTTGCTTTACAGGTAAAGCCGAGCGGACCCTATGCATGAAACTAAACTATAGGATTTAATGAAATTTTAGTGAAACGAATGACAGTGAAGTATATTCAAATGAAAGTGAATAGCGACAAAAATTTAGCGGCCGGAACCGAAAAATTTGCGGCCACTTCGGTCAAACCGGTCCCGAGATTTTCCGATGAGGCTGATTTTTGGCGTGGACTTGACTTGTGGTCCTTAGTTGAATACTGAAAACGTTATGTTTCTATCTATCACAGATCAACAATTATGAGGCGTGACAGATGTCAGAAATGACAGAAATAGAAGCTGGTCTCAGCTTGAAAGCTGCCTTGATCAAAAGTTATGAGGAGTGACATGAAAAAAATAAAGTTGGTCTCCAGCTTGGAAGCTGATTGCGCTAAAAATGGAAAAAGAGGATGTTCGAATAGGTAACCATGTTTGAACAACTTAGATCACAGGTTGAAATTAGAAAAATATCTCGACGTTTTGGCATTAGATTTGATGCCATTTTCAAGAGTATAGTTGTTCACTTGAGGTCTTAATCTGCCTACTACCCAAGTAGAGCTACGAGTCTCTGAGTAAGACTCAAAAGTTTCTTTTCTATAAAAAGACCTAAGTTTGCAACGTAGCAAAAATACAGAGAATTTGACAACCAGGAGGAGGTAACTTACAGCAAACGCTTTTATTGCAAAAGAAGTGTTAAATTTTTCCGAAAATTGAACGAGAAGGTTGACCAGGATCCTGGAAGAAGCATGGCTAACTTGGCAAAAAATGGACGTGACCAGGTCGATGGTTAATTTAGCAGTGTACCAAAACTTACCTTACAAATTTCTTGTTCTGAAAAAGCGCTAACTATTGCCTGAAAAAACAAGATGGATAGAAGGCTAAAGTCCCAAGCACTGCTAAACGGCATAAAGCACGATAGTGCTGTCTTTCTGAGATTTATTTCGGACAAAAAGAACTTCATCTAGGACAGGAAGGTAAATCGCTAAAATGACCATTGGGTGTACCGTTATATAAAGTTTCCTGCATCTGCAATAGCCCCTACTTCTTTGAGAAAGATCTAAACTCCCCAAATTTTGCTATGTCGTAACCGACATGAACAGGACAATTTCCGATATACCGTTACACACTTTATGAATGTACAGAAATGCAAACAGGTATAGTTCAGTCATCCACAAATAAAATCTCTTGCAAAAATAACAAGAAGAAATAAGAAAAAGAAAAAACTTGAAACAAATAAAATTGTCACAACAGCTGGGGCACATCGTTCAAAGAAATTTATCGTGAACTACATATGAAATCGAAAACGAAATCATACACGATCAACCTAAAGTAAAAATAAGTAGAAAACGACAAAAGTAAAACGCAAAAAAATTCAGAATCTTTTATATTTAATCATTGTGTTAAAATTTTTCTGGCAAATAGAAAAAGCTTAATCTTGCCATCTAACAAGATCAATTTAAATGCGAAGCATTAGCAGATAACTCCGTTATAGTAAATTTAAAAACTATTGATTCTTACCGCATGTTAATAAAATATAGCACATATACTGACCAAATAAAAGAGAACTGACCCTATAGGATCGTCTTAAAAAATCTTCATCGGATAGTTTTTATCAAAACAATTAAAAAAGAATAAATAAAAAAACAAACAGTTGAATTAATAAGGACTAGTTTTCTTTATTTTTTGTGGAGTTGAAACTTAAAGAAAATAATAAGGATATTTACAATTTCAAATACTTACACCACACAAATATTAGGGCGGAACCATCAAGAAGAAAAACAGAATTAGTTTACTGCACACGTCAGGCATACAATCACACAAAGCACATTACAACAGACCTTACGCTTATGTCAAGTGCGGAGGTGCACATAATACAACCACTAATTATTCCAAAACACTGGAAAAGTGTTTTATATGTAAAAATTCTGCCACGACAAATTACAAAAGTTGTACAATCTATTGAGAAATTTGAATATAGCATTTATCTAACAAAATAGAGTCGCCATGAAGAATTCAATTTTAGCCAATTTCCAGTGTGCACAGACCAAACTCCTTCTTTTAGTTAAGTCCCAAATAAACAATATAATCGTATTTTATAATTTAAGTAAATCCTGTACAAAAAAACAAATTAATAAGTTTTCATAAACTTAAATGAGCCTAAAAATCTTTTTTGTTAGCTGATTCAACAAAATAGCATAGTCTTTAGTAAAATTACGTTATAATAGGTAAATTTCTAGGAACATATTAACGAAATTTAATAGTATCGACAACATAATGATTTCCAAAGCTTGCTGCACATCATGAACGCTTGTTAAGATATTTTGATATTTAATTGATTACATCAAGGAACAGCCTATGGGAAAACAATTATGATTATGAAAGAAAACACATGCATCACAAATTGTCACAATTTAAAACAGACCCTATCCACGTCACTTCTATTCAGGTTTATAACTAGCCATGGCCATTAGTAATATCTCCAGTGTACTATCCTCCACGGTATAATGCTCAATGTCTCAATTTCTACAGACCGTTGGTCTATCACTTATAGCAAGCGGAGATTTTAATTCTATTTGCTCGGACTACTTTACCCTATCATTTTATCAGTTACTTCGTTCTTAATTATAAAACAACGTTGTAGTACGCTGCATAATAAATATACAAATTGGAATATTTGTTGGCATTATTAATTAACCCAATTTAAAAAATAAAATAAAGAAACGAGAAGTGCCAGATAGAGCTTTGGACCACTTAGTAGAAATTATACAAAAGCAACAAAGTACTTGCCCGCTAGTTGGCATAACAACAAAGTACAAACAATATTTTCCTAGAAATAAAGAATACCATTGCGGAGAAATTACAGGAACAGCAAAACTGGTGTCATATTTGGTAAAAATAAATATAGTTAATTAAAAAGTAACTAAAAATAAAATTGAAAATTTAAAAATAAAAGATTTTATTTAAATATGTCTACTGTATTCAAAAGTGATCATATAATGTTTCGGCCAAAAGTGAACTGTATCGTAATTTTAAAATTTTAAACAAAGGAGAAACAGAAACTAAAGCTGAAAAACTCACCTTTGGGATTCGGACGCTCTGCTGCAGAAATCGGTTCCCGTGCTGTACTCTTGGAGAATCAAGGAAGAGGAAAAAGGGTGTGGGTGGAAAAAAGGACACGTTACCTCAACTTCGCTGCAGGGTCGATCGGAAGCGTCTTTCCTTATGTGGGTCCTTCAGCTGGTTGTGTCCGAAATTTGCGACTAGGTTTTTCTTGGTTCCTCGCCGGATCGGATACAAAAGCAACCGAAGCGTCTTTCCGTCAGCAAAATTTTAACTCCCGAAATACAATCGGCCAACAAAAAGACCTCCGGGAAGAAAAAAATCTAGTCGGCAAAATATCGAATCCCGCAATAAAATCAGTTTTCAAACGGCTACCGGGATGTGAAAACTCTTGCCGCCAAATAAAACACGCCTGCAAACTCCCGGTCAAAACGGCCTCGGACACGGAAAATTTAAAGCCGGTCGCACGCTTTCTAAACCTTCACAACTAAAATTCAAAAACAAAGCGAGCGAAAAAGAGAGCGAGGCCGCGGCCGAATTGGTCGCCGCTATCTCAAATAAAAACTAAAGCGCGTATACAGAGGGAACCAAAAGACGGCCGGACCTAATTTAAAATCCAAATAAAAGTAATTGGAGATTTGGGGCAAACATATAATTTGCTTAAAAAAGCAAAAATTATATTAGTATTGAAATTTGGAAAATCTATTATTATATAAATATCCTACCGAATTGTTGGAAAAATACTTCTTCAACCATCAATTTGAATTTCAACACGTTGATGTAATCATCTAGCAGTATAATCACGCAACAAATAAAATAACATAGTCTTTGAAGGAAAAAATATTACTCAGCTTTGTTTCTTGATGTTATTCAGGCGTTTGATAAGCTGCGACACAGTAGAATTTTATTTAAAATTAAATCAGTTCTTGTTATTAATTACCACCGCTTTCTAAAATCTTATTTGAATAATTGCTATTTTTTTTGTACGATAAAAAACTGCAATAACAACATAGGTGTAACACATAAGGAAGTGTTAGGCTCTGTTTTCTACCTTCTGTGCAGTCATAACAAACCAATAATGTAAAAAATAATGCTCAAACCTTTTACAAACAACACGACCATACTGGCAACCGATAAAGATCTTGTAGTAACTAGTAAACTTCTTCAACGATATGTCTACGTAAATGGAAATTGGTTAGAAAAACAGAAAATAAAAAAGTCAATACACCTAACGTTTACTCTAATGCGGCAACAGTGTCTTTCTATAAAAATTAATAAACAATAGTATTATAAATTAAAGAAGCCCAATACATCAGTCTAGAATCAAAATTAATTTGGAAAATATACATAATAAAGAAGACAAAAGAAATGGTTCTTACAGGTAAGTAAATGTATTAGTTACCAGCAGAACAGCATCACTGTTCCTTGAATAAAATGTATTGATGTTCCAATCAATCAAATGTAGCCATTATTCAATGCTTTCAGTCAAAGACGCGTCATGGTTTATATCAAATCAAAATATACATAAGGTTTAAATATACCTTTTATTACAGAAGTAATTGGACAATAGTCGACAAACACACAAAAAAAAACTGAAAGCACATCTAAACGGTTAAAGAAACAATAGCCATATAAAATTGAGGCTTAAGCCTACTAACAAATACTGAAAGTTTGACAACAATTAGTGTAGTGGCCTAAATACAAGTTTTGTTATACTTAATGAATGTACTACATATAGTTTTGTAACGACTACTGTAATTAGTTTGTTACAAAAAGTATGCTAATATGACAGTACTAGGAGTTGTCCGCCAAAAGGTATTTTTGGTGTCCTAAGTTGATAGTTTTTTACCCCCCTTCCCTCAAATTTTCGCAAGGTGGGAACGTATACATTTTTTATTACATCGGCTTCTTCCTTGGATCGGAAACATAGAACAATTTAACTTAGAATCCATTCATAATAGACATAAGCATAAGCCGTCCACAGGAAACACGTAATACGTAAAGTTGAATCAATCCAAATCTTATGCAACCGTAATTTTTATGTTTTACATTCATACATAAGTTGAACCGGTTCAACTTTACATATTTCTTACATTCATTTGCAGTAATTTTTTTTCTAGATTATGTTGGTAGCGGTAACAGAATGTTGACTAACATATTACCTAACGTATTGCCGACATATTGACAACATTTTTATAATGGATAGGAAACTATTGATTAAGTTAGTAAATATGTATCTGTTCCTACACCATAAAAGAGATAACAGGTACAAAGTTAACATAATTATGCAAAGTACCTCGAAGGACGTTGCTGCCGCTACTGTGTTTGAGCATGCGCAACTTTCAAATGTTTACATAAGGTTTATGTGCATTATACGTATTTTTTATGGGCGACTTATGCTCACGTTTATTATAAATAAACGCTTACAATCTAATCTCCGCTTGGCGGAATCAAATAAAATGGCCGAAATTGCAGCGGCCCGACAAGGAGCGAGAACATCCCCAACGTGCATACAAGGACCTCCTCGTGTAAATTAAGCGCTCAGAGCGCGGCACGTCAAATTTCATATCAATCGTTTTTGTTTACTTTTCGTTCAAATACTGTCTTTGTTTGCTACGCATGGACCTCCTCAAAGGCGCAGGGTACGCCACATTTCTTTCTTTACTTTCTGTTCAAATGTATAGGTAGATACACCAATGAATGTCACCCTCCATCTGTGAGATATAGTCATACTATCAGCTCCTAGAATAATTATGTATAGTTCAGATTGACAGCCGATTTAAAATTATATATATATATATATATATATATATATATATATATATATATATATATATATATATATATATATATATATATATATATCGTAAAACACGCATTCACACTAACTTTTAGTTTAATACTAAGTAAAGTTGATTCACATTTTTTATAGTATTTAACAATTATTATACCTATTATAACTTAAAGTGAATTAGGACTATCAAGGATAGTTGCAGTTCCGTTTGTTTGCAAACAGTTTTTGTTTAATCTAGTTGTTGCCCAAATATTAATTTAAACAGCAGGTAGTTAATTAAATTCAACCGCTTCCAACTTCCGAAAAACAAAGTCCTTAAATTTAAGTGACTCACGTTACTACAAACCTAATCGTTGCTGTTTCCTCCCAGGGGAACGGCGTCGACGCGTTATTACATAGCGAAAAAGCAGTTTCCTCAATAAAATCTTTAGACGCCGTACGTTCTTCTGATAACCGCAATAAAGCGAATTTTATGATTCTATGAAGTTTTATAAAGTGAAAGTGCGTATATCTATTCAGATTTTCAAAATAAATGAAACTTTATATGAAGCAAACTGCTAAAATTTTCAAATGTCTCAAAATGCTCTTTTTTATTGAATTATAATAATTACTTTAAAAAGAACTATAACCATATTATGTATTACTTTAGTGTTTTTAGCTTTATTTATATATTAAAATCAACAAAACCTTCAGTGCCATAATGCGTAATGGGAAAGTTTCAGAAAGCACATGCATGGAGCTACCAACTTTGCAATCAAAATGATGGATGACTTACTACAACCCTCTTGCATTAATCATCAATGTAAGATAAAGTACGTTCCTGCTAAGATAATTTAATATTCTATTATTCACCTAACCCTTAAAGTTAAATTTAATAAAAATAATAAATAGTACAGCTAATGTTAGTGTTATCCCAACATTAAATTAAGGAAAACAAATTAATCTTCTTTAGAAATGCTGCCTCTTAAGAATTTTATCACGGTTTATTAAACTTAGAAAAACGTTCTTATAAATTGAGTGTAAGTATGAGATAAACATAATATACAAACAAAAGAAGGTGAAAAGTCGTTGAAGCGCAGTTATGGCCAATCTCTACTAGTTTACCACGCACTTGTGTTTTTATGTATATCTTACAGTTATCATTCATTATTAGAGTTTCATATAACAGTTTAACAAAGTCTGGAAAGGTAAAGTGACAGCAGTAATAAGAGTGCGGAATTTTGTCTACATTTTAATACATACAAATGCCCAATATTTCACCAAAAGCGTAAATATGGCAGATATAAGAAGTAAAATCCTTGAAAGAAACAACAAATAAAGTAGGAGTAGCACATAAGAAGTATTTACAGAGATTTAGGATAACCAGCTGCTGCTGATAAGTGCACGACCTTCAACGGGTTGATCGGGGCGTGCGCTTTACGCGGCGCAGCAACGAGTGACGAATTTTAAAACAGGACCGCATCGAGAAATTTTTAGAGAGTGCGTGTAAACAATAAAATACGGTTAACAATAAAATACCGGCAGACAAAATTCGTAAACATAGAACATAGCAATTCAAGTCAATAAATAAACAATAGGCAAAGGTAAATTAGGAAAGCTAACAATAGGAACAATACTACAAGCCATACAAAACCAATTAAAGGAAATGAACGAGAACATTAGGAAAAGTGTAGAAGGTAGCGACAGAAACAATGAAGAAATAAAACATTTACGAGAAACACTTAAAAACAGAGAAACAATAATTGAAAAACAAGAACTCAAAATTAGCAAATTACAAGAAACGGTCAACAAACAAGGAGGAAGAATACACACTCTTGTGAAAGAGATAAAAAAGAGAAATTTAGTATGTTACGGAGTGGAAGAGGATCCAATGGAAACGCCAAAAAGCACTAAGCAGAAATTCATACAGTTGGTGAACAATCTAGGGATTAATTTAAACGCGGAAACAAGAGTTGAAAAAGTATTAAGATTAGGAGAATACAAAAAAGGAAAAAAGAGACCTATCCTAGCGGTACTTACTAACTGGAATACAAAAATGGAAATATTTAAAAATGCGAAAAAAGGCACAGGGAGCACAATTTTAAACAATAAGTATATACTAAGATATTCGGGGGTAAATAAAAACGAAAGAGCAACTGAAGGAGTAGCACTGATAACAAACGAAGAAATATATAAAAAAATTGTGGACTGGAAAGCAATAAACTCTAGGATTATTTATATGGATGTAAACCTAGAAACAAGCATAACAATAATACAAATATATGCACCAACAGAAGGTACAGAAATAGAAGAATTCTATGAAACACTTAAAGAACAAATAGAAGAAGCAAGGGAAATAGATCGAGAAGTACTAATAATAGGCGACTGAAATGGACGAATTGGAAAAGATACAAATAAAGCAATTGGTTGCATGGGAAGAGACATTAAATCAGAACTGCAAGCGAATTTTAGAATTCTGCATAATTTACGACATGCAATTAGGGAACCCATTCTACAACCATGGAAAAAAACACAATATACATATGAATCACAGGATGGAAAACATAAAAGTATTATAGATTATATAACCTACACAAAAACCTTATAAGAAAAAGTAAAAGACGTGTGGGTCAAAAAACAAGCAGAACTAGGAACAGATCACAAGCTAATATTAATGGAAATAGAATATGTAATAAGCAGAAAGGAAATGAGAAAACAGTTCATAAAAATACAGACAGAGAAGTTAAGGGACATGGAAATAAGACAAAGATACCACGAGGAAATAGAGAAAAGGCTAGGGGAAAAACTAGAAGAAGTAAAAGAGCAGGAATTAGAAGAAATTTGGAATAGCTTCAAAGAAATAACAATCAGAACAGCAAAAGACATATGTGGAACAAGAAAAATAAGTGGAAATAGAAAAAGCAGCAAATGGTGGAATAATGAAGTAAAAGTAAAAATAAAAGAAAAGAAAGAAGCATGGAAAAAATAAATAATAACCGGAAAAATAGAAGACAAAGCAAAATACATACAAAAAAGAGATGAGGCCAAGCAAGAAGTGAAAAAAGCAATAACTAAAACCTGGGAAGAGTTTGGAAAAGAAGTAGAAAGAGATTATAGCACAAACAGAAGCAAGTTCTGGAGAACAATTAGAGCACTGAAAAACAAGAAACACGAGCAAATATGGAATATAGAAGATCACAAAGCAGAGCTCAAAACTGAAACAGAGGAAATACTAGAAGTGTGGAGCAGATTTTGTAAAGAGAAGTTTCAGAAAGATAAAAACCAATATGAAAACGAGACAACAGAAGAAAATATGCACACGGAATAGCCTGAAAACGAAATATTGCAAGAAGAAATAATCTAGACACTGAAAACAGGAAAAGCAGCAGGGAGGGATGAAATAACACCAGAATTAATCAAATGGGAAGGAAAAGAAATGATAAAATGGATAAACCTAATATTTAGAAAAGCATGGAGAAATAATAAAATACCCAAGGACTGGGAAAAGAACATAATCATACCTTTATACAAAAAAGGAAAGAAGTGTAAATGCGAAAATTATAAAGCTATCTGCCTAACATCAACGCTATTCAAAATGTATACAAAAATAATAGAAAGCAGACTAAGAAATGAAGTAGCTACGTAACTAGAAGAAGAACAAGCAGCATACATGAAAGGAAAACAAACGCAAGATCATATAAGTATAGTAAGGAAGGTAGTAGAAAGCGCAACAGAACAAGGGAAGGAACTATATTTAGTATTCGTTGACGTGAAAGCTGCTTTCGACACAGTATCCAGAGGTAAATTATGGCACTGTTTAGAAGAAATGGAAGTCCAAGGAAAACTCAGAAGAGTGATCAAAAGTATATACAAAACGGTCAGAGGAGAGGTCAGGATAAAAAGAAAATTCTCGAGAGAATTTGAGATGCAGAGGGCTGTTAAACAGGGAGACAGTTTGAGTCCTCTGATTTTTAACATATACATGGACAAAATCTTGAAAATGTGCAAGAAAAGCACGCCCAAAATAACAGCTGGGTATAGAGAGCTGCACCCTGTTCATCTACAGAGCCTGTTATACGCAGATGATATAATAATTATGGGAAACAACCGGACGAACACACAAAAGACCCTAAATCAATGGGACAAAACAATAACACAAATGGACTTAGAAATAAATACAGGAAAAATAAAAGTCATGATAATAAATGGAAAACAGGATCAACAAAAAATCAATTGTGGCAAAGATGAATTAGAACAAGTTTCCACAATAGACTATTTAGGAACAAAAATAAGCGACAATGGAAAAACGAAAACGGAGATTCTAAGCAGGACCAGAAAATCCACACAAGTATTCTATTAACTTAACAAAACAATTCTAGGAAAGAGGGAAATTAGTACAAAAACAACAATTTACAACACAGTAGCAGTACCTATCCTGACATATGGAAGTGAGACCTGGCCAATAACAACAAAACATGAAAGTAAATTAACAGCATCAGAAATGAAATTTCTCAGAAAGATAACAGGAAAAACAAAAAGAGACAGATGCAGAAACGAAGACATAAGAAAAGCATACAACAAAAACCAATTTCCCAAATAATAGAAGAAAAACAACTAAAATGGTTTGGACACGTACAGAGAATGCAGAAGGACGCACTGACCAGGAAAGTAGCAGAATCCAAAAGACAGGGGAAACGAAGGATTGGAAGACCAAGCAAAAATATGGAAGAAAAAGAATTGAAGAATTGGCAAAGAACAGGGAAAACAGACAATCAACTAAGGCAAATGACAGAAGATAGGAAAAAGTGGAGAACATGGGTGGACACTCCAACACAGCCGACGCCGTAAGACATACGGCAATAGATAAAGTAGAAGAAGAAGTTTAACAAAGTTTAATTAATAAGTAAAATATAAATTATTTTACAATATGTTTCAGTTAAAAGGAAATAACGAAAGCGGTATAGAAACAAGTTTATATTATTTACTATGATTCAATCCAATTATTTTGAGCTCATTATCACAGTACTGATTTCTTTAAATTTGACCCGAACAGAGATTTTATAAATAGGTAGTGATTTAGAACAGTAGCAATATCTTTATCTGAATTTGTGGATTCTAACGGTGAATAACGGTTTCTTGAGTGTAATCAGTAGTTTGCGGTTTTAGTCTGCTTGGTCTGGATATTCATCTTACCACTAGTTCCTTTGGGGGTACGTGTCCTGTTTTATACTGATTGCCAATCGGTATCTTAAGGAAATTGTTAATAAATAAGCCCGTTATGAATCAAGAGGTTTTAATATGGATCATTATTGGATCCCATGATATTGTTTATGAAAAATTGTGAATATAAATTATTATTTGTCAACTGTTGTTGCGTATACTGATAATTTGGCGGGGCTTACAGTGAGTGATAATTTTGATTTATTTGCATAGAACAGAATTGTTGATTTGGATTTGTTGTTGTGGCAGGTGAATAATAGTAGGCCATACTGAGTTTACATACATATAAGATTAAATAAACTAAGAATTTATAGACCCAAAGGCCCCATTTTATCTTATTGTTTATCACTAGGCGTACTTGAACACTGCTTTATGCTTTGAAAGTAAAGCGACAACTCTAGATAACACTTGATATTTAATTTTTACAGATACTTATATAATTTGGGATAGCATTTATTACTACTTGATACAAGATAAAAGTACTTATGCCAGCTCTGCTGCGATAGCAAAGAGTCCGCAACAAAACTTCTTTGTCTCTAAACAGCAAACTGATAATACGCTCTGTTTGAATGCACAAACCAAAGTGCCTTTATTTCTAACACTGACAATTTTAGAATGTGGGTTTTTCGAAAGTTAAAAATGATGTTTCCTGTTATAAAGGTGGTAAAGATAAGCTAGCTTTAGTTCTTCTAAATAATGCAACTAATGTTTCTTATTGTCGTTAGAGTTTGGTTGGTAAATTACTGTATCATTTTTCTCCGCTGTAGTTTTAGCTTAATTTTTATTAATTTATCGTTAGTACATTTTTTTTTATTTCTTGTGATGCAACACTAGGCATAATTTTCGTTTTACATAGAGTAAGGTCGCCGGCTTCCTATTTTCATGTCTGGTTTTTAAGTAGCTTAATTGTTATGTCTTCAATGTAATCATTCAAAATTTTTTTAGTCTTTAGATTTTTGTTTAACAATACTTAAATTATTTTTATGTGGTGCCTTTGTCCTCTGTGTACAGTCTGTCTCCTTTATTATCTTTTCAAAGATTTCATTGTCTTATTTCCTCTGTTAGAGTTTTTTATTTGCTGTGTTTAGTATTTCTGTTTGGTTATGCATTTATTTCACTTTTTGTATGTTTCGATTGTTCCTATTACGTTTTTGCATCTTCACGCCGTTAAAAAAAAGTCCTTTATATGTACTACAAAAATTGCAAAGACCAAATTGGGGCTACCGCCTCGTATTAAAGCATACAAAGTTTCGAAAGACTTAAAACTTGTTGTATGTTATATATTATAAAAGAAACAAATAGGTATAAAAGTTATATATTATACTAATGTTGAACTAAGCTTTATAATATAACGGGTTTATATGTAATTATAGTTTGCAAAGAGACTTAAAGAAATATTAGTAGTATTAATATAAACATCTTTGATAATAATAAATAAACATCTCTTACCTCAACAGCCAACAATAAAAATAATTAAACTTTTCAAAACCATGAACTATATTTGTAGTACATACATCTTGTGTTTATTTATTAAACTAAACCAAACAAAGATTGTAGTTGTAAGAGAAGTTTAATTACAACTTTGCATTACTTGCATACAAACTTAACAGAGTTAAGAACCGCGATTAAGCCAAAAACTACTTTAATTAATCTTGAACTTTGTCGAAAATATTAAAATAAATTAAGTAGAACGATAGTTTTCCAGATATTATACGTGATAATTTGTTACTGCTTTGCTTCTTTTGAAGCAATTATTTTATAGAAATGGTTGTATTACAGAAATAAATGTCAACACTTAGAAAACTCATTCCATTCTCCGTAGCTTATCTATAACCCTAATCGTTTGTTATAATTTTTTGAAGTTTAGCCTTTTTGGATGTCCTTGACAAGCTGGCGAGTTATTTTATAAGAATAATTTTTGGCAAACTCCTCTTGCTTTAATAATCTATGCAGCTTGCCTACAACGCGCTTAAAACTCTTTTTTTTTTACAACCCTTTAGTGGCATACATTTTTGATCATATTTTGATAGACGATAATTTGGCAATGCAACTGGTAGACTACTAATTATGTTAATAAATGCAAAACGAGGTCATTAACAACTTTTTTCTTTAATAACTACAGCAAAGAAAAATGATGAAATAATTTACTTACCAAACACTAACGACAATAAGAAAAAGTAGTTGCATTTTTTAGAAGAACTGAAGCTAGCTTATCTTTACCACTTTTACAACAGAAAAATTACTCCTAACATCTAAAAATTTAGATTCCAAAATTGTTAAAGCCATTTCGGTTTGTGCATTCAAACAGAGCGTATTAACAGTTCGAGTTTTATGTGACCAGTGTTAAAATATTTGCGGCTGTTTATGGGACCTCGCGCCTCTCATCAATGTGGCCTGGATCGCCTGGCCTGCAGCTCCTGCCGCTGCTCCTGCTGTTCTTTCTGCCGCGACAATTACTGCTTTGAAACGAAGAAGTTTTGCTGTGGGATTCTTTGTCACCGCAGCAGAGTTGGCATAAGTACTTTTATTTTGTATCAAGTAGTAGTAATTGTTGTCCCAAATTATATAAGTAACCGTAAAAATTAGATATCAAGTGTTATCTAGAGTTGTCGCTTTACTCTCAACGTGTAAAGCCGTATTTAAGTGCGCCTAGTGATGTAGAGCAAGATAAAGTGTGGCTTTCGAGTCTTTAAATTCTAAGTTTATTTAATTTTATATATCTATAAGGTCAGTATGACCTACTATTATTCACCTGCCACAACCACATATCCCAATTAACTCTTTTATGCAAATAGATCAAAATTATCACCCACAGTATGCCCACCAAATTATCAGTATACACAACAGCACCCTACAAATAATAATTTATATTCACAATTTTCCATAAACGATATCATGAGATCAAATAGCAATTGAAATCAAAACCCCTCGATTCCTAACAGGGTTATTTATCAACGATCTCTTCAAGATACTAACTGCCAGTTAGTAAAAACAGAAAACGTACCCGCAAAGGAACTATTGTTAAAATGAATATTCAAACCGAGCAGACTAAAACTGCAAATTATTAGTTACATTTTAGAAATCATTATTCAACGTTAGAATTCACAAATAAATACGAAACATAAGTTTTATACAAAAAAAAGTTAAAATTATATCAAAAATCTCGGGCAAGATTTAGTCATAATTAAAGCATTGGCGGAAGAAGGAACATAATTTCACACTTACCAAATGAAAGAGGAGCGCTCCTCTAGAATGATTAGATCAGTGAAAGAATGAACTTGGATATTAGACTACTAATATCAGAAATGTTAAAAAAAAATGGTTACAACGGGAGAATTACCTTTATTTTCTGTAGAACTAAAACCGGCTAATAACAACGACAATATTTGTAAAATCGACAAGATTACTCACTCCATAGTAAAAATAGAACCACCTCAGGTGAAATGTTGATTGCCCCAATGTGATAAATACCAGTGATTTGGCCATACAAAAAATGTTTGTACAGAAAACCGAGATGTGTCAAATGTATCGGCATTCACGCAATCTCTGAATCTTAGCGAAAAATAAAAATAAGGATGTAAAATGTGTCAACTGCAACGGAATCATCCTAAAAATTGCTTGCACTTCAGAATTTAATACAATCCTGTCTTACACATGCCCATGTTGCAAGAGGTAATCTTCCAGTAAACTCCAACAAACGGTTGATGATAAAGGGGATAATGGAACAAAGGGGACAAACCTAAATCTTCTAGTGGCTCTAGTTGCTAAGAACAATAATGGGTTAGCATTTTGATTAGCTGGGTGAAATGCCAACGACTTGCTGCACCATCGTAATGAAGTTATTTTGTACCTTGCAAACCAACACACAGATTTTCTTTTTAAATCTAAGTTATACTACAGATACCAGCTATTTAAAAATTCTCAACATTCTATGCGGATTCAATCTCAACAGCTGTAATTATTAAGAAGACGATTAAGCATTATGATATTCCTGAATATAAACAAGCGCGTCTCCAAGAAACTACAATTGTTATTTAAGAGTGGACAGCAGTATATTGTCTTTCTAGACATAATAATAAAAATAAAAGAAAATAATATGAATTTATAGCAGTAGGTCATTACAATGCAAAAATATTGTATGGGGTTTGAGGTTGACCACAACCAAGGGCAGAGACTTATTGAAGCTTTGAACTCTATTGGTTTAGATCATCTATCGACAGATGAGCTTACGTACCCACAGATCCGAGTAAACTATCACATTTACTTGACTTGTGTATAATTAAAGGAATAAAGCTAAGCGACCTAAAGATCGAATCCTGTCTTGATTTGTCAGCTGACGTGTCAAAAATCACTGACATTATGTAATAAACATACCAATTGGGAACTGTTTAGAAAATTAGTAGATGAAACACTATAGCTCGAAGTTACCTAAAAAACGGAAGACGATTTGATGGCAGCAACGGAGCGATTCAATTAAGCTATGCAACAAGCTTGTTAGCAGGCGACTCCCCGAAAAACACATCACATTACAAAATATGCAAATATATAAAAATTGTGAAATAATTCTACGATACCTGTGTAACAAATATAGAACACAATAGACACAAGAAAATAAAATACAAAGGAGAGTGAGTTAATAGTGCATTCTATTACCACTTTTATTTTTAATAATAATAGATTGGGCATTAAAAAAACATAACACAGAGAAAAAAGAGGTTAGCTCTTCACTCGGGGTATCAATCTGCCTACTACCCAAGGAGAGCTATGAGTCTTTGAATAAGACTGAGCTTTCGTGTGACCTGCTTGATCTTTTATAGGGCTGGAAGTGAAAGTTTGTTTGGCGGGAGATGTGTTGGGTTGGGGAAAGTTTGTAAGATTAAGGGTGTTGCGTAATTGACGGTGCGGAGCAATAAGGGACTTCCACATGACAGGCAAACGCTGGCTGTTATCTCTTGTGTTGAGGCACTGTGAGCGTTTTCTTAGTTCAATTGCCTCACGTACTATTCTGCTGGTAAAATGGGAAATGGGGGCAATGGTTTTAGCCCCAGAGAAATTAATTGTGTGGCCTGTTTCTTTGCTGTGTTTGGCAAGTGCCGAACCATTATCGCCTTTCCGTACGGCCAGAGAATGCTCGTATATTTGGCTAGATATTTGCCGATTAGTTTGACCTATGTAGGTCCTTTGACAGCCTCCACAAGGTATTTCATACACTCCTTGGGATTCATTGGGACAGTGATCCTTTGCTGAGCGAATAAGGTCAGATATTTGGTTGTTGGTCGTAAAGACCGTGCGGATATTTTGCCGCATTAGTATGCGGCTTATTCTATCGGTGATGCCTCTGATGTAAGGTAGGAATGCTTTTTGTTGGTCAGGAGGGTTTTGGGATTGAGAGTTAGTGTTTTATTTATATTTTTGATTATATTGGTTAAGGATTTGTTGGAATATCCATTTTGCAGTAGGGTGGTGGTAATGGATTTAATTTCTGTTTGGCGATTTTTCGTATCGGAAAGTCTGATGGATCTGGTTATGAGGGATTTTGCAACCGAATGGATTTGGGCAGGGTGGTGATGGGATTTGGCATTTAGGTAGCGGTTAGTGTGAGTGGGTTTTCTGTAGACAGTGTAATAAAAGCTGTCATTAGAAGGATTTCTTGTTATGAGAGTATCTAGGAAGGGAAGGGAATTGTTATGTTCAGTTTCCATGGTAAATTTGATATTGGTGTGGATTTGGTTGAGGTGGGAAAGAATTCTGGAAGGGTATCATGTCCATGAGGCCAGATAACAAAAGTGTCATCGACATATCGTATCCAGCAGGTAGGTTTAAGGTGAAAGGAGGCAAGGGCTTTTGTTTCAAAATCGGTCATAAAAAGGTTAGCAATGACAGGTGAAAGTGGGGAGCCCATGGGAGCACCATTAGTTTGGCGGTAAAATTTATTTTGCAATATAAAGTAAGTATTGGATAGGCAATGGTTTATTAGGGAGAGGATATTGTTATTTATATTATACGTTGACTTTAATAACTGTAGTGTATCAGGGTATGCGGACTACATCGGTAAGATGCACAATTTACTTAAATCCTATTACTTAAATCCCAACTACCTACCTCGAAAAGAAAACCAAAACCCTTATTACTATCTCCAACCTATCATCCGATACCAAGAAACTCCTCATACCCCGAGAAAAATCGTCCAGAATTCCCAAATTGTATGGTCTCCCAAAAATTCACAAAGAGAACATTCTAATATTATGCAAACCTTTTCGTTTTAAAAAAACTATATTGATGTAAGTTGACACAACGCTGAAGAAATGAATGGAATATAAATTAAGAAAACTAACAATGGGTATAAAAGACAAGCCTCAGAATATAGCACAACAACCAAATAAAAAAAAGCAGATTAAACATTATAACTAAAAAGAAATATTGAAAGATTAACATCCTAGACTAACTTGGAATGAAGTAAAATGAATCACCAAAAATAGTGTACTATACGTTGTAGAATAAATTCAAGACAGTATGAAAAATTGGCAACCTAGCTACAAACATCTCATGATATTAACAATCACCAAAAATAAATGCCCACATCAGTCCACTTTAATGACTAAACTTTTTCTTTTATATACCTTAATAGTGATTTTGTTATTATTTAATATCAGTGGCAAGTATAGTAGAATAAAGTTGGAGTGGGTTATATTTTCCATAGTTCTCTACACATTTTTGATACTGCAAAATTTTAACTTTTAGAAAATTGTGTATGTACTTTTTAGGTGATGTATAAATTAAATCTAAACAATTTCTAGGGTCTCAATACGTTCCATAATATCTTTTAATCACCTTACAACTTTTTAATTTCAAATATATTAATACATTTTTAAAGCAAATTGGTTATAAAATTGGGTATCACAAATTATTAAAAGTATGTGCTACAACGGCAATGTTAGAGGATTTGACAATAAAAACTTATTCCTAATTGTAGTTATACGGAGTTCAAGTCAATATCAATAGGCTCGTCTGACGCAATTAGTGCTCGATTTAATTCCTGCTCCTGGATGGCTAATTTAATTGCTATCACGTTTCAATCTTCGTGGGTGTTTACAAAGAGCCACAGCATGCCCTGTTTGAGAACTTAATGGTATCATGTTTTTGTCTAAGGCGTCGATTAAGTGCTAAGTGTTTGTATTTACCACAATCTTCTGAATTAACTTTCGAAGAAGAAATTGAAATACTGCGCTATTTTGACGCACCATACCAATATGCCTATAAATTAAAAATATTAAAATAGCGGAAGTCCGATCCACGATTAGATCCAAAATAAAATTTAAAAAAGTGCTGGGTTATAATTTGTTCGCAGGGAAAATCAATTAAACAACTGCAAAAAAACTAATAGCTGTTATATTTAATACTACTTTAGAGATCGAATAATTTCTCGGCCTAGTCGAAGCTGGCTCAAATAATATTTAGACTTAAACTCGGGAAACTACCAGAGGAAGTAACTTCTCATCATCCAATTTGCTTATTACTACTACTAGCCAAAGAGTTTAAAAAATCATTACTTAAAAGAATTAAACCTATTCTCGAGAAAAAGCCTTACACCAGAATATTAATTTGGGTTTAGAGAAGGACATGGTACAATCGAGCAAATCCATAGACTAATTAGCGAAATCATTCGGGCATTCGGATCAAATAAATATTGTTCTTCTGCGCTCTTGGTCATATTTCAGGCATTTGATGAGGTCTGGCACAAAAAATTTTTCACATCTATTATCAACTTATAAAGTCTCACCTAAGTCACAGACAGTTCCAGGTAAAATTTCAAGACTCACTCATAGACCTACATCCAATAAAGCCTGGAATCTCGCAACGTATTAGGACCTTCTCTCTAGCTGTTGTTTATAGCGGATATTCTTATTACAAATTGTACAACTATCCGCTACATTTGCAGATAATACTGCAATACTAGCGTTTGATGAAAACCCCGATATTGCATCAAAAAACCTACAAATTAGATACGAAACTGGCGTATCAAAGTTAATAAAACCAAGAAGAAGAACATGCCTAGCAGTCATTGAACAATACACTACACCCGCAAGCAGAAGACGTCAGATACATTTGTATTTACATTAATCAACGATTAACTTGGAAAAAACATATCTTCAATAAGCGTAAGCAGTTGGACTTGAAAATTGAGTATTAGGGCGCAAATCCAAACTGACTCTGAGTAACAAGGTCCTAGTATGCAAAACCGTATTAACACCAATATGGAGCTATGGTGTCCAACTGTGGGAACCTCTAGCTATTCAAACCTGGAGAAAATACAAAAGTTTCAATTAAAAAAAAATTAATGGCAATAGCCGTCAAACTTTGTTACGTAAAAAAAGAAAGTAAACCATTATGACCTTAAAGTGAAAAAGTGACAGAAGTAGTAAATTGCGTGAGTGAAAAATATCTTGTATGTTTTGATTATACTCGATGTAAATTTTATTAGGTAACAGCAACACGATCAATAAATTGCAAAGAAACAATCTCCTTAACCTATCGAACCGCTTTAGTTAATATCTATATATCTAATTTTTATGTGTATGTACATATGCATTTGAATTCCTGTTATATCTATTTAATATATCAAAGTAATTATTAACAAAGTTTTGTACTGGAAAATTTCCAACATGTACGTTAATTGTAAATGTAATCACAAAATTTACCTATTGTTAAAAAAAGCAGTTTGTAAATATAAATTAAAGTTAAAATAAAAAAATTATGCGTATAATTTTTATACATTTGCATTGTATATACTTATGAAAATAAAACTGCAGTTTTTATCCGAAAAGCTCTAGAACTGGATTAGTAAAAATAACTTATTTAAATGATCAACTAATTATTCCAAGTTTTGTCAAAGCAGTCCCCTCGACTATATTTGCACTACTACCATTGCTTCTGGTGGCCATGGAATTAAGCAGAGAAAACTTTATTGGAACATCTTTTCGACGTTTGAATTTACCGGCCTTTTCAAAGGGCCAAACAAAAAAAAATCACATGGCAACGTAGAGTGAATATGGGGTATAATTGAGTAAGGATATAATGTTTGCTTAAATATTTCTAGATTAATACAGGAGTACGGCGCTTTTTTTGGCGTGCAATAAGAACCTCAAACATTTTAGCATGTCAATTTAAAAGCTTTAGTTTATTGTTTATTTTTCAGGAGGCATTAAATCTCTAGCATTAAAAATGCAATAAACATTGTCTTTGTTGTAAAAATTGGCGCTTCATTCTTTTGAAGGCTGGAAAAGTATAGCCACTTGGTACTTTGACACTTTGTTTGAAAGACATACTGGTAGCACCAACTTTCATCTTTGGTAATAATGTTTAACACAGATATGAGATCGATTCTGGCTCTTTTCTGCGTTCCAGCAACAGCCTGGTTTTTCTGTTCCTCTGTCAGTGTGTGAGAGACTATTTTTGTACTAAATTTCTGTTTCTCTAAATTGTTGCCTAACATTTGTTAACAAAAATCCTTATTCAAGTTCCATTAGGGCTTTTCCTAGTGTAATGTAGAACTTAATGTTAACTCTTTGCTAGAAATCCGCATATATTATGTCACTCGTATAACTTTCAATTAAATGCGCTGAAAAGCCAAATATTAGGTTGCTATGTAAGTACATTCTTGTGACCTAATGAGTTTACATGGAAATACTTCCTAAGCCATGTCTGTTTAAAACACATGTCAAGTGAGTAAATAACACCAAATTTTTGTGTTTGAATATCACAGATGAAGTGTTAACAAATCACTTCTGGAATTTTTCTAACAAAGATTATAAGAACAATATGCTGTCATTTGTTATTTTCAATTTATATGATTAGAATATTTCTAGGTGAACACTGTTTTAGAGTTTTTTTAGCATCTCCGATAGCGTATATAACTGACAAAAAGTACGGTCCCCGGATTTTTCCAGCCCAGAATGCAAAGTTGTCAAATTGACTTTTTTATTGTAAAAATTTCTAATGTTATCTCAAAAACGATTTATTAATGCCCCCTTAAGTCAGAGGTTTTGTGTGACATTTCTAAAAATAGTTAAGTTTTTTCAAATATTTTTCTTGCTGTACGATCGGATTGTATATCCCAAATAAAAATTGTTACTCAATTTTTTTCAAAAGCTTTTAATTTGCCCTTTATTACTTATAATAAAACGTTGTCTCCCTAGGTCTCGTTTTAGGGAGTAAGAATGATTTTATTGACTCCTTGTTTGTCGAAAGCGTTTGCTCTTCACATTCGTTTTCAGATCGTGCCATTGCATTTTTACTTACATCTTGATAATTTGATGAACATATATTTTTCTCAACAATTGGACATTAGAACGCGCTTTTTTTACAAGTATGTTATTTTAATTTGGACCGTTTATTTTATTACTAAACATATTATGTAATGAACTGTAACCGTGTCGGGTCTTAGTTTCCTTGGAGGAGAAACTTTGAATCGAGTAGGGGTTTTTTAACACTGCACGGAAAACAGACTTGAATGAGGGTATCCTCAACCACAACACGACGCGTCCCAATGGCTGATAGGAAACGTCCTGCAGATATACAGGCCGGTGCGAATAAGGCTTACCAAATAAGAACTTGCGGATCAACTGAAGACATAAGGTAGCAGCTACGTTATTCCTGAGTCCAGGCTGACAAAAAATGACTTTTCAAGAGGCTTGACATTAGATATTCACAGGCGACAACTATGATGATTTAAACCGGCTGTGCCACTGCACTAGGAAGGTAACGGAAAACCACCTCGTATTTTCCCAAGAAAGTCTTTAAATAAGGTTGAGAACAATGAAGATATGGCCCCTAGTTTCCAGCAGCTCTTAGATGAGTAGGGGGTGTTAAAAATCTCGGGTCAACCATAAAAAAAGTAGCAACTTGGAATACACATAGTCTTTTTGAAAGTGGTAAAACTCATAATACAATAAGGGAGATGAAAAGATTAAAGGTCGATTTACTCGGAATTAGTAAGATGAGATTTAGGAATTTAGGAATGTGTCAAATGAAGGACATGCAATATATTACTTAGGTAATGGTAAACCCGATTATTTCAACGGCATTGGCTTGATAATTAGTAAGAATTTACACAAAACAGTCAATAGTTTCGTTCCGGTGTCGGATCACGTATGTTTTTTTCAGATTAAGACAATTCCTTTTATATGTAATTTTATACAGGTATATGCTCCTACATGTACTGCCTTTGACGACTCTGTAGGACAATTTTCTAATGACATCAAAAAGGCACTGGAAATAACAAACCCATCACATATAAATATTGTTATGGGTGACTTCAACGGCAAGGTGGAAAATGTCGTCGAGAAAATGTAGTGGCGAATACGGTCTGGGCCAGCTCAAATGACAGAGGTCACCAATTAGTACAGTTTTGCCAAGAAAAAAATATGATACTGACTAATACCTATTTTAAACAATATCCAGATGTATCAATACTTGGATATTCAAACGTGAAAAATCAAATCGATTATATAAACATTAATAAAAGATTCAGAAACATTATAAAGAACCTAAAGACTTACCCTGGTGCCGACATCTTCTGATCACATACTTTATTAGCAAAAATAAAAATTAAGCAGTAAAAACCAACTGCAATTAAATACTAGAAACTACAAGACCCAGAAATAACAAAAAAATCATGGTTTGAAAATATAGACCCCCAACGTACGCCCAGACAATAATAATATTAAAACGACCTGGAATTTAATGAAAACAGTAACACAACAGATAAACAATAATTTATTACCATCTAACAAAATCAAACACAAAAAATAAATGATCGAAGAAATACTAAGACTAATGGATCTCAAAAGAACTTAAAAAAACCAACAACCAGAGAAATACCTCAAAACTCAAAAAACATCACATACAAAGTAAGAAAAGCAAAAGAAAAATAGTTACGAGAACATGTGAAGAGACAGAAGAACTTAAAGCAAAGCATGACTCTTAATATGTACAAGAAAGTCAAACGTGCAGGAGGTATATCCCTAAATAAAAGCAGTCAAATTCTTATGAATTAAGGTAAACAACTATTAACAAATATTCAAGAAAAATTAGTTGAATGGACAAATTATATAAAAAACCTTTGTCAATGGCACAAGAAACTTAACTCATGGTGTAGATTCAGACAATGGCCTTGATATTAACAGAGCAGAAATTGAACGTATTGTAACTGGAACAAAAAGTAGAAAGCCACCGGCGCTATATACCCTGCTTCTGAAACTTTTCAACTGCATATATAAAACTGGTATGATTTCGTAAGACTGGTTTAAATATATCTTTATAACCTTGCCTAAAAAACCCAATGCAAAATACTGTAAAGACTATAGAACTATTAGTTTAATGAGTTACGTGCTAAAAGTATTTTTCAAAATTATATCAGAAATGTGAGCAAAATAGTGACTCTCCAAAATTGGTTTGGAACACGAGAGGCCTTATTTATCATACAGCTGTTTACTCAACGTTGTCGAGATGTCAATATGAATGTGTATACGTGCTTTGTGGACTGTAAAATAGCAGTATAATAAATCACTCCAACTTGTTAGAGAAATTGGTCTAGACGGTAGGAATATACGTATAATAGACAACATGTAGTAGGGTCAGACAACGGTTGTTGGTGTGGATGGTCACTTATCACAAAACATGCTCATACTAAGTAGAGTAAAACAGGGATGTGTTCTCTCCTCAGAAACAGCGGAAAAGCTCATAATCAACGGAGTTGTAATAAACAATTTGAGATACGCTGCTAACACAAGCATGTAAGATCTACAAATAATCTTATCAGCAGTAACAAACCATAGTGAACAAATGGGGCTAAAACGCAACGTCAAAAAAAAAAAAACAAATGGCTAACCGTTAAATAAACAACATAATGACATACAGAATAATATACTTGTGGGAGAGAAATTGACAGAGAGAGTACCATCGCATAAATATCTTGGTTGCTATGTCAATGAAAATTGGAATTTAACACAAGAAATTAGATGTAGGATAAAGCAATTAAGCTAAGCTTTTCAAAGATAAAGAAAATTTTGACCTTGTAGAGCCTTGTTTATTCTCTTACGTATTCGATTATTACGATGTTATGTCTTCAGCATCCTCTTGTATGGCATTGAATCACGGACGCTTACGGAGGTAATGTACAAAACACTGAAAGCTTTTGAGATACGGATCTATCGCAGGTTTTTAAAGATCTTATGGATAGACAGGGTCACAAATGAGAAAGTACTAGGCCGCATAAACAAACAACGTGAAATTCTTAATACTATCAAAAGAAGAAAACTTACATATCTAAAACATGTTATGAAGAATGATAAATATACACTACATCACATAATTATTTAAGGAAAAATTGAAGGCAAACGGAAATATGCAAAATATCGTGGCTCGAAAATTTACGTCAGTGATATAGACTCAACATCACGGCACTATTTAGAACAGCAGTTGATAAAGTGAAAACCATGTTATTGATTGCCAATGTTTTTAGAGAGCACGGCACTTAAATAAGAAGAATGAATTGTAAGGGCAAATTATAGGAGTTAATTTCTAGTAAGAAAAAAAAACAAAAATGTTTTTGTAAACATGTGTCCGAAAAGGTAAGTTTCAAGACGTATTTTCCGGTAAAAACATTAATCTCGGTTATGGTATGTTTATATGTTACTGTTCACATACCGATCTACTTCTAAGTAAATATCTGTTATAAACTGTTTTTAAAATAGTCAATTGTTTACAACAGAAATAAGCAGAAATGATTTACACGTATGATTAAGTAGAATAAAATGATCTAAAATTCACGTGAGTTTATCAAAGGTGGTTTAATAGTAGGGATAAACATGGAAAACAAACGCGTCATCTGACATCTGAGGTGAAAGGATATGATATTTAGGCATTGAAGAAAACATCCATAGAAATTGCATGAGTCTGATGTATATTAAGTGACTGTATCCTACATAAAAAGAGTTACTCTTCATTTGGTTGTAATGTGTTAACGGAATATGAACGAATATTCTCCCAAAAGAATAATTTTGTCTTTGGTTTTTACGACAGACGATTACAATAAGGTTTTTGTAGTCAATTCCTTTTGCAAATTTGACCGAAATAGCATTATGAATCTATACACTACTACAGCCACTTGCCCTTGAACGACTGAAGTTATTAATTTTTGAACTGAGATTATTGGTTATGATTTAGTAGGCCCAGGAAGAAGTTCTGTCTTTATTGCTTAAAATTGGAGCATTAACATTTCAAAAAGTCATGTAGTTAAAGAACGATGGAGATCTGGCTTGTTTTCCAGTATTTCAGTAACAGTTTTTCCTTCAGAGAAAGCAGGTATGTCTGCCAGCAAACTTAAAAACGTCGTATAGGTTGAGCAAGTTTCTGATGTACAGATATTAGAACAATGTGCTGTTACAACCTGTGATGCTAGTATACTTTTTAAAAAGTTGAAGCATTTTATTGCTATCAATGTAAATTAGAAACTTAACAGTTAAGTATAAAATATGTTACCAAAATGCTCTCCGCAATTCTGCTCACGCGCCACCACTCTTTTAGCCAAGTTTTCTTTAATGTTGTCGCATACATGCAGCTCTGTTTCACCAATTATACATTTGATATTTTTGACATAAATCCACTCTTTTAAACATCCCCAGAGGAAAAAGGCTAATAGATAACTAATCGATGCCATCCCTCTGTGAGATAACAAAACAAGAAAATTAGGTTCAAAGTAAAGTGAGTATTTTTCATAACTTGTGGCTCAATCTTGATGAAAATAAAACTTGCTTGGCATCTTGCGATAACGTACAAAATTAACAATAATAGCGTTGTTAGTTTTATTATTATTATTCTTCCAGCCCACCAGCGCGGTTTTGTAGATCAATTAGTTTTTCGTGAATAGCACGTAAATTTTTCTTACCCCAGATGCGCCAGTTTTGACGATTTATATTTAAAGAAAAATGAGCTTTATTGCTTAATATAATTTTTTTTAATCAGCATCAACTGTTATGTTTTCTAAATGCAGTTTACATTTTATTAAGTTTTTAAATGGATTGCATTTTATACGTCTGTAAATGCAGATCCTTGTAAACGGGGACAAATTGACGTCCTTGGTTTTTTATGCACACTATCACTACTCGACCAATATTGTCACATTGAGAACTGTTGCATTGATAGAAAATTCTTGCTTTGCGTCAGTAAATATACTACTTGTTTAAAATTTTGCACTAAAGTACGAATTTCACACTCACTTGGTGCATTATTTTTCCCAAACAATGGTCATAGTTTTCTTCACGTAGTCGTAACTGATCACCTGTTTTCGCAATAAAATTGATTAATATTGATGTGTTGCTGCACAGTTTATAGCGTGATGACGTCTTTCATTTATTTCAGATGATAAAGAACACTCTCCGTGGCCGTTCATTTTCCAATTGAGCCACTGTTGCATCAGCGATTTTCCAGTGGACAAAACATGCTTCTAAAGAAGTGGTTTTAGCAGTTATGGAATCATGGCGGCAAAGTTGTGCAAAATGTGAGACACGCAGATTATGTTGAGAAGTAATCGAAAGTTTAACTTTTTTGGGTAAGTCTGTTTTAGTTAAATTTGAGACAAATTTAAAAGAACGTGATACACTTTGTAAAGTAGATAGTTAAATAAAGTATACTAAATAAATTCCCAAGTACCAAAAGAATTGTATATGAATGCTATACTCACAAATTTGAGGTAATTTTCTAAATTTCCCCCATCCCTAGAATTATGCCCCCCAAGTGCATCGGGGCACTTTCTAAGCATCATATTCGTGATCAGAAAAACCAAAAACCCTTTAATAAACAGTTTAAATTTAGAAAACAAACAAATTTGAGGTAATTTTCCAAAATTACCTCCATCTCCAGGATTATGCTCCCCTCCAAGTGCATTGGGGCACTTTTTAGATATCATATTTGTTACCAGCGACCCTAAAAACTTTTATTCAGACAGTTTAAACTCGGAAAACAAACAAATTTGAGGTAATTTTCTAAAATTCTCAGAATTATGCCCTCCCAAGTGCATCGAGGCACTTTCTAAGCATCGTATTTATGATCAGCGACTCCAAAAACCCGCAAGTAACAGGAATGAGCTTATTTTGACTAATATTAAGCGAGAAATAAAATATCTTTTGAGTCTGCAAAAAGCTCATGAAATGAATGCATTTTTTGCGTGCACAAATGCCCTTTCGTATTATAACAAAAAATATGTGGTAACATTTTTTTCTGATGCTTTTACGGATCGAATGCGCCTTGGAACGTTTTCATAGGTTTTTTTTATAACTCCAATATTTATACAATCTGCCAATTAATATTAGGCTATAAGTATTCTATAGGACTAAATATAGGTAAATGGGTACAATAAGGCATGTGGGGTAGAATTCCAGCGAAAACTCCCCTTAAAATGTTTTAATATAATATTCATGAGAATGAGGAGTACAATGTTGTGAAAGATTAATATACAATGACAGTTAGAATCTAGTAGGTAGATCAGATGGCTTAAAACGCTTGAGTCTTTTAGGTTCGTTATTATATTCCACAAGGTGCAGCACAGAAGAGTTGGGATGAGCGAACAGTCTGTCTTTATATCTCTCACTGAGCTTTTTAATTTCACTTTTCACTGTGGGAATTTGTAGGTCACTTAAAATCACATTATTGGGGACGTACCATAGCACGTCAACGATCATTCTGAGTACTTTGCTTTGGAAGCGATCAAGCATAGCTAAGTTGGAGGTAGCTGCAGTACCCCACAAGGAGATGCCATAGGTCCAAATAGGTTTGAGAACTATTTTGTAAATTAATAGTTTATTTTCTAATGATAACTTGGATTTTCTACCGATAAGCCAGTATAACTTTTGGAATTGAAGTCCGAGTTGCTTGCGTTTGGTGAATATATGATTTATCCAGGTTAGTCTCCTATCTAAATACAGCCCCAAATATTTAACTGTCTCTGTATATGGTAGTTGATGACCATTGAAAGTTACTGGAAAACAGTTATCTTTTCTCATAGTGAAAGTGATGTGTTGTGACTTAGATTCATTCACTTTGATTCGCCATTTACTAGCCCACAATTGAATTTTGTTAAGGTGAGCCTTGAAGCAGCTTGTGCGTTGATATGAGAGGCTAGAATAGCCATATTGTCTGCATAGGTCGCAGATGTCATTAGACGAGATGTAGGTAGGTCTGATGTGTAGATTAGATACAATATTGGACCCAAAGCACTGCCCTGAGGGACGCCGGATGAGATGGGGTGGATGTTTGTAGTTTCGTCTTTATATTTTATTAAAAAGTGCCTATTTGTTAAGTAGGATCTCAGGAGTTCGAACATCGGGTAGGGTAATTGTTTTTTGAGTTTGTAGCATAAACCTAGACTCGGTCAAAAGCTTGTTTGACGTCTAGGAACGCTGCAGAACAATACCTTTTTGCTTCCAGGTCTCTGTATATCTTGTCAGTTATTCTGTGCACCTGCTCCACAGTGCCATGTTGTTTACGAAAACCAAATTGATGTTTAGGAATTAGTTCTTGGTTGTCTAGAATTGGCGTTAATATGTTCAGAATCAGCTTTTCAAGGATTTTTGCCAGAAGGGGGAGGAGACTTATGGGTCTGTATGACGTAATTTCCGTTGGTGGTTTACCGGGTTTCAAAATCATTATTATTTGTGCTGTTTTCCATTGACTAGGGAAGTATCTGATTCTGAGAATAGAATTATACAAGTAGGTAAGGGCATATATAGCTTTAGTAGGTAGTTCCTTGATGATTGTCCCAGTGATCAGGTCGTACCCTGGAGATTTTTTTGTGTTAATCTTCTTGATTTCTTCTTTTATCTCGTTAATGGAAAAGGGTTTTATCGGTAGACTCATTTGGTACGGTGACTCTAGCAATTCCACACTTTTGGCCTCTTCGTCTTGGAGTTGACAAGGGAAGGGTGTGAATACTTTAGTTAGATATTCCGCAAAGGTCTCTGCCTTGTTATTGCTGCGGGTCCAGCTTCCAGCAGAATAGGGGCTACGTGTGGAGTTGGTCTTTTAGTTTCCCGCGTCGTTTTCCAGAGAGAGTAGTTAGTTTGCTCATTAGCGCTGAGGTTTTCGAGGTATCTCTGTATTTCATGATTCTTATGTTGGTTAAGAAGGTTTTTTAGATGTTTGCTGGCCCTATTATATTCTCGTTTGTCTTGTTCCGACCTGGTTAGTTAGCCACCGGTGCCTAAGACGGCGTTTTTCTCGTATTTTATCCTTTATGGTGATAGATGTATTGTTGTGATGTGAGGTAATGGACAGTTTAGGAGTAGCATCCCATGCTACATTTTGGATAAGTTCAGTAAGCGAGGTTACAGCACTTTCAATGTCATATTCATTTTTTAGTGAAACATGTAAGTCTAACTGGTATTCAAGTCTTCATTGAAAGTATTCTCGATCAGTTCTTTTTTATGAAGTGCAGGTTAAGGTAGAATCTGCATTACGAGTGAACTTAGAGTTATTGTGATGGCCGAGTGGTCAGCTGCTAGGTCAAAACAGGATGAGACCGTGCATGTCGAGTGTTTATACCCTTAATGATTCCGAAATCGACTAGGTCTGGCTTTTTTCGACGATCAGTGGGCCAGTACGTAGGTTCTCCAGTGGATAACCAGGTGAGGTTGTTTATTTGTATGGCAGTCATTAAACGGCGTTCGTCGGTTCTTGTTAGACGTGAACCCCAATGTTCATGCTTAGCGTTATAGTCCCCTATAGCAATGAATCTATTGCCTAGAGTCTTGAAGAAATTTGAGTAAGCTGCAGGGGTGATTTGATATTTCGGAGGGCAGTATACAGCCGTGATTGTAACTGGAGTGTTTGCAATTTCTATGGAGACGCTGGTAGCCTGCATATGATTTTTTTGATATTTTGCTAGTTTATGATGTTTAATACTATTTCTAATAATTAGTGCTGTTCCTCCATGGGCTGTACCATCGGGGTGATTTGTTGAGTAAACAGTGTAATATGGGAACTTAATGTAACTCATGAAAGTAAAGTGGGATTCAGATATGAGAAGTACGTCGACTCCGTGATTTTCAAGGAATATTTTGACTTCCTGAGCACGCTGACCTAGCCCATTGGCATTTCAAGCTACTATTTTTAACAGCTGTGCCATTATATTAACTTGCTGATTAATGTTGTGAGTAAGTTCATGATGGTCCCTATTTGTGTGATGAGATTTTTCATCATATTCTGTAGTTATTCGATACCTTTTGTTTGTTGGTTTGTCTGGATTACTTGATATTGTGGTATGTTGTCTAAGGTATTGACGGGGATAGGTAGTTCCAGATTTTTTGCTTTGTTAGCGTATGTTACTTCTGCTGTTGTTTCAGAGAGTATGTATGGCCTTTTATATGAGTTGATATCATCTTTTCTTAATCTTGGGTAAAGTCTTTCTTGCAATTGTTTATGGACTAAGCAACCGCGGTAGTTGGCGGGATGATTTTCATTGCGATTTACGCATTGTACTTTATTGTCTTTAACTGTTCTTGGGCACTCACCAGCAGGATGTTCTTGCGTGCATTTGACGCATCTGAACTTATGTTGACAATAGTTCTTCGTATGTCCGAAACGTTGACATTTTCGATACGTGTACCCGCTAAAAATTGCGAGCTTTATTACTGATTTGCTTCGACTACTGCAGAAGCGGGTCTCCGTACAAAATAAATTATTTGGAGGGGCCACTTAATTGCAAAGGTGGGTCCACTTTATTCAGTCTTTTCAATATATAATTAGCAGGTCAGTTAAAGGATAATAGCTTCCGACGTAGTTGAAGGTCGAGACAAAAGAGGCAATAAGTAATGAAAAATGAAAGCTAGAATATTGTGGTGAGTATTAAAACGGCGCCATTGTAAAGCATGTGCGCTGCACAATAAACGCTAGAAAGCATTGTGGCAAAAATTAGTAAATTACAAAACGAAGATACAGCTTTAAAATGCGCACCTAATCTAAGCTCGATAGATGTATACAAGGGTATATAGACCGATTTTAATAATTTTGGTCATAATGTTAAACAAGTTCGATGGGTTCTAACATCAAATAATATTAATAATGTCACCCCATTTACAAAAGTTTACAATTGCTCTATTTACACATTATAATTTATTAACAACATAAATAACCCTTTAAATGTTTGTCTAATTAACCTCCCCCTTTAGCTGTTTAGCCGTTTAGTTCTCTTTTTTTCTCTATACATATACTTTTCTTGTTGTGCGACTTTACAGAACAGGCTTATTACAATGTTTGAATTGGGCTTTTAATAATAAAAAATATTTGTTTGATAATCGAATAATAGATAGTAAAATAGAAATATCACATCACATCAAAGACTATATGAATGGGTTTTGTTGAGTTTAAAGGTAAGGATGCGCTTGATCTCGGAGAAGAATTTAGTAAGTAACCAATCTCTGTCATCTGGTTAGGCCAAATACAGATTCGTTAAGCGTGTCCAAGAGCTCGAACAATAGGACAAGCAATTCGAAAGAGGAGGAGACAAGCAAAAAATCCGCTCGAATCGCGAATGCAGTAATGGATTGCTTCATTGCTGCCAGGAATAAAAAGGACCGTCCCGGGGCACTGGAAGCTAACAGAACGGTAATTCATTTTTTCAAATCATTCGTATCTTATTTCTTCCTTTTTATTTTTGACGTCTCTGTTCTTTTTCTTCTTTTCATCCTAAAAATAAGATGTTTAAGTCTATTCTAACAGCAGACTCATAATCATTATCTGCCCATTACCTTTCAGAAAGCTATTCTTATATTAGACAGTCTTCGAGCCCACAAGAATCTGAAGACGGTACAAGTTCCTGGAAAAGATATCTCTGTCCGCATCATCCCCCAAACGAAACAAAATACATTTAACCTCTGAATGCATTTTTATTCAGGCATTAGAAAAACTTCAAGAGAAAGTTCTTTGATCGGGTGATTCTTGATGATTGTGACCTCAACTTATCATCGAGAAATAATATCATCAAGTTGCAATTTCTGATTCACAATCAGTTCAGGTAAAATGTTATCAATTTCCCGCCGGATTAAATGGCTTCCTACTATAAGCCAATTGTAACAAATTTGAATTTTAGTGCTCCACGATTCCTGGATTACCGCCGCTACTCATGGTTGAAAGCGGGCTTCATCACCGAACAGTCCCTTAATTTCATTGACACTACCTTCTGTCTTTAGAATTTGCAATTTATATATTTTGTCGTTATACATAGAACTTCTCATCTATACTTTCATTCATACACGTATCCTGTTGCCACTTGTGTTCTATTTTTTTTGTTTTTAACTTTGTCACTGTTGTTAGAATTTTGCCTGTTCGAGTCCAAGGTTCTATTAGTATTTTTTCTTTGTAACAGCTTTTTAGATAGCGGAACACTATTATAAAAATATATACTTGACAGAAAAAGCAATTGACTCAGCAATACGCTCGAATTATGAGAAATGTATATCCACTACGATAGCGTCCCTACTAAAGTTCAGTGTACTGATCTAAAGCTTAAAAATTATGGTTACAAATGATACCACTTTGATTTGAATCAGATCTGTTCTGACAAAGTTGTGGGCCTAAAACGTGTGTAACATAAAAGAGTTAAAAGGGAAAAGGTAATTATAAGTTTGGAGTGTAAGGAGAGCCGTTTGGGTGATACCTTGTTTAAAACAGTGTAAACTTAAATTTTCCATGTTAATGAATTAAGAAAGAGTAAAAAATTTGGTCATTTTTAACAATCTGCGTTTTATTATTTTATATATATATATTTTATATATATATATATGGGCTTTGTTATAAGGATTTTTTTAAACTCTACAATCTACTCTATTAGAGTAATTAGTAAATAGTATAATATATAAAATGCCCGTCTTGATTTTGACGGTTTTCTAGATTTTACATGGCAAGGTGTTCAGGCCAGAACCGATTGAATCGTATGTTCTCCAGAGATTAGTTGAAGAGGTCCCTGAAAAGTCGATTGTGTAAGTAGTGTTGCGATCTTTCTATTTGATAGCAAAAAATATGATTACAAAAAGGATGTCTTAGTGTTACAGCGTTTGCTGCAAGTCTACAGGTCAATACTATAAGTTTAAATCGGCTTAAACATGATTTTGTTCAAAAGTATTTTGTTTTCGGGTGATAACTGCAATCTTGTGTTAAAAAGTCAATTCATGATCTTGAGCTTTAAATCAAGTTAACGTTTCTTAATTTTAATATGAAATTTCCACGTGAGTTTTATATTAAGGTGAAGTCCAAGGCATTTTATTTTATCTTGCGTTGTTGTGTGATTGTTCTTTTTCTTGTAAATGCTATTTGTGCCGATTTATTCGTGTTAACATTGACTTTCAGCTATTTGAGGCCAGGTTTGGAGGAGAATAAGATGTGTATCATTTGACAGCCGGACATCCGCTGTAAATAGTAAATATAAAAATGGCCCAAACACACTGCCTCAAGGAACCGGTGCTCAAATCAGTTGGTATGAGAAGGCGGGGTTACTGTATTTGATCCGGAACAATTGGTCATCGAGGTAGGACTTGAGAAATAAATAAAAATGATCAGGCACTTGCTTTTTGATCTTGTGTAAGAGACAATTGTGTCAAGCCTTATCAAAGAGTACAGTGACATATACTTCCTTTCGTTCTAAGATTTTTTCCTGATTTGATTTACCAGTCAATAAAATTGTTGGGTAGTGGAATGGCTTTGTCTAAATCCGAATTGGTGCTCTGGAATTAAGTTATCTGTAGGAGTAGTCTGCAATATTATGTTGAGTAAGTTTTGAAAGGCTTTGGATAAAAAAGACATCAAAAGTATTGGTCTGTAGAAACTGACTTCTGTTAAAGTTTTACCAGGTTTGGTAACAATGAGTATTTGAGCAAATTTTCACTGTAGGAATAAATAGCATAGTCGTAGCATGTTATTAAATACGATTATCAGAACCATAGCTTCTTGATAAAAGTTTTTTAATACTTTATCAACGATTAAATCGTAGCCGAGTGCTTTATGTGAGATTAAGGATCGTATTGTCATTGTTGTTATTAGTCAGGTGTGTAGTAAATGTATCGTCAAGATGCTATGTAAAACGTCTGCTTTTCAGCGTCTGATCGTGCCCAGCTTTTATCAGGCTTCCTGATTGGGAATACAGAAACAACCGGATTTTGAATTTTTAGTGACTTTTCACAGCGAATGACCATCTGCAAATAGGTTTGTGATATACGTCTGAAAGGAGTAATTACAAGCTTCTCTGATGGCTGAGTGTAGATTGTGAGTTAATCTATTAAGATAAGTTTTATCTTTCGTATTTAGGGAATTTTGCCTCGACGTCGAACCTTGCGTTTTTCGTTGACAAATTCTTTGATATAGAGAAGAAGACTATAGTTATTCAATACCGACCTGGTGTGGTTATCCAAAAAGCATTTTAAATAAGGTTGGTTATGCACTGTACAACTTCTTTAACTTCGTGAGCTTGCTTTAGTCGGAAATCGATCCTGATGTTTTGAGTGACATGGTCCTTAAATAATTTTCAGTTTGTACCTAGTGCGTAGGGGCAAAGTGGAGTATAAAATTGCTAAGGTTTCAGCGGTGCTTAATGAATTATTAATCGAGGTGTTTGTAACCCATTATTCGTGTTAATGACTGGTCTAGGAGCGGTCTAAAAATCTAAATAAAAAACTAGTAAAATCAAAAACGCAAATCCCAAATGCGTTTTAATGATGTAAAACGAACAAAGAATAAAATGTAATCGTTCAAAATTAATACGAACGAATTCCAGTTACCTTATTACGTCATTGTACTTATTGTAGTTATGTAAATTAAAATTATTTTCCAAAACAAAACAGGATAAAATTTATATGTATTTGTCTATAAAGTACGTTTCCTGCAATCTACATGTGTTGCAGGTGCTGAGTATACCTAATCCCATCAAATTCGTGCAATTTAGCTTGACAGTACGTCAGTTGGCACATATTACATTGGTGTTACCTCTCTCGAATGATGAACGACCATCAGTGTTTCAGTTAAGCAGTAATTTTAGTAAATATAGTATTTTGTAAAATTCGTGTGCGTTATTTTATTTTGAAAACGAATTTCGGGGAGGTCCAAATATAATCAATTTATAAAAAAATGCATGACGTTATATAAAGAAATAAAAGAAATAAATACTACAAGTAAAATACTTTCTAATTAGGTGTGATATATCTAAATAACAAAAAAAAAAACTGTAAAATAAATAAGTTAGGCAGTTCTGTGAATTTGATGTTACAGTAGTATAATGTTTAGAAAAATGAGGTTTACTGCGAACCTACAAAATGAAATTGTTGGGGTTTACATAGTATTCAGAATTGATGCTTTCAATATATTCCATCTACTTTATATAAAACCTGTTGCGAAGGGTTTTTACTGTTTCGGATACATTTTCGAGATACTGAACAACACTGTTAGGTAATATATTTCTGTAAGGTCGATTTTTTAAAATACTTTTAATTTAGATATGATCTAAAAATTTTTAATTTGGAACTTAATCAATGCCTTATAAGTTTACACCGAACTCCATTTTAATTCATTTACTAATTTTGATGTAATTATCTGTAAATCGCCATTCGGCATAATAGCCATTCGGCGTAATAGCCATTCAGCATAACGACTTTCGTCGTCAATGCTTTCGACATGTTGGTTTTCGGCGTTAAGGGTTCGTCGTAATGTCTTTTGGTGTGGTGGTTTTCGGAGTCGTGTCGTGCTACCATAATTTCTCAAAGACTTAATAAGTTTATATCTCACATTAGGTGTTATCCGTTGCTCGTATTCTTCTAAATATTCTCCAATGGCAAATTTACGACAATATATTCAAAAATGATTTATTCTCATCTAGAATGCTAATAGTATAAAAACGCAAAAACAAGTCTTTTTTCTAGCAAGTATAGAATTTGCATGTATGTATCATCGAAATACACTTACCAGAAGAACGACTTAAAGTTAGCGGATATAGGATACTTCTAAAAGATCAAATAATTGGATCAGCATGGGGAGGTGTCACAATTTTATCGCCTGTTATCTATCTGTAATTCTACACACGATCTCCACATAATTAAACATATTGAACGAAATGTTCTAGTCATAACCAAAAACATTCGTCCCACATCTCCAAGGAAAATAGCACAAATCATCACAGCCCTGCCCAGGCGAAAATCACCTGGCCATGATTTTATATCCAACACTATCTTAAAATACCTGACCAAAAAATGTCTGGCACATCTAGCCTCAATGTTAAATGCATGCCTTCGCACTGGGTACTTTCCCCGCGACTGGAAACACGTACACATCCTTATGTTCACCAAGCTCGGAAAAAACAAAGGAGACATTAAGAACTATCGAGCAATAAGCCTACTTACTACACTGTCCAAGATCTTAGAAATAATTATTTACATTAGATTACTAGAATTTGTCGAAACCCAGAACATAGTACCACCATCTCAATTTGGCTTCAAGAGAGGACACACAACTTATCATCAACTCCAGCAAATTACCGAAATAATAGAGAAAGGATACCACAACAAATACTACACTACAGTCCTCTTTTTGGGTGTTGCTCAGGCCTTCGATAAGGTGTGGATTGAAGGCCTAAAGAAAAAGCTCCTTAACATAAATGCTTCCAACTATTTGTTAGCAATTATCTTCTCATTTCTAGAAGATAGAACGTTTGCGGTTAAGATCAACTCTTGTATATCCGAGACTAAACAAGTGCATGCTGGAGTCCCACAAGGCAGCATATTAGGACCTCTGCTGTTTAACATTTACACATCCGATCTCCCGGTAACTACAGAATCCATAACCGCATTTGCAGACAATACAGCAATTATCACTCAAAATGCCGATCTACAATAGGCTATGTATCAATTACAAAAATCCGCAGACAAGATCACTAACTGGTTTAAAAGTTGGAATATTCAAATTAACCCCACGAAATGTCAGACTAAAATCTTTACTTTAAGGAAAATAGCTACCGTATCTAATATCATCATTGACGGCAATCCCATACTCGGCCGCTAGATATCTCGGAGTATACTGGGATTCGCGCCTAACCTGGAGCTTTCATCTCAATCACAAGTTGTTACAGGGCAACAATAGGTTAAGGCAACTTTATCCATTGATTAATCGCAAGTCAACATTGAAGCCTGAATGCACTATCTTAATGTACAAAACGCTACTACGCCCATTAATTCTCTATGCCTGTCCGACTGGACAGTTTGGGATATAGTACACCAGTACCCAAACGAACATCAATAAACTACAACGATTCCAAAACAAAGTTTTACGAATAGCAGTGAACGCGCCGTGGTATGTTCGTAACAACCAGTTGCACTACGAACTAGGTGTATTACATGTGAACGAGTTTATTCGTCAAACCACTAAAAAGTTTTTACAAAACGCGAGAACATGTGGTGGTGTCCTTTACTACAACTTGTTCCAGTTGAACATACATGGTAGATTAAAACTACGACAGGATATAGTAGCATCTGACGAAAATAGTGATTAACGCAATAATTTCCCTAGGTCTTCAATTATTGTCAATTTCTCATACTTAATTAACTATTAATTGCAATATTTATTATTGTAATTATTGTAAACAAGACGTTATAAATAGTCTTGCCAAGCCATTTATTGTAATTGTTAGTCTATATTATATATGACATGTATAACAATTTCCTTTGTAGATCTGGCAATAACTTGTAAATAAATTAAAAAAAAGATTTGATTATGTTGCTAAAATTAAAACATTTATTTCTGCTATTGTCAGTACTTTGTAATATTTTTTCTTATTATGAGCAAAAACTTTATTTCTATATTCTGTTGTTTATTTTTATTAAATAAACGCTTGCAGGTTTTGTTTTATTTGTGAAAGATTTAAATTTTCTTGTCGTTAAGATTGTCCATCTTATGTGTGTTAACTTGCAAGCTAGGCATTTCAATGTTCTGCTAGTTTAATGCAGTTTAGTTGCACTCCCGAGATTTTATCGTCGCGGGTCATTAGTTTGTTACGGGCTATTAGTTAATTAAGCATCGACTGTCAGCCAAATGAAGATTTATTAGAATCTGGCTGAAGCAATAGTTTGGAGCTACATTTATTATTGGTATAAAGGGAACTGAGTTCTACTTCCCGTAATTCACCACATTTATTAATAAATGCGAAATATTTCGTTCTAAAATGGCTGCTCGTCGAAAGTCGAGCAAACCAAATAAATTAAATTTTTACAATTGGGACGCTGAGCGCGAGCACACATCTGGTCGCTTTGAAGTTATCTAGCAGCAGAGTAAATGTTTTTCCAATAAAGTATATAAGGATTTGTGAATCTGTCGGGTTTAGCTTGCTTTAAAATTGTTAATTTGCTAATACCTTGCGTCTGTTGATTGTATCTTATAGTATTATAATATAACTATGTAGTTGTGTAAAAATTATAATTATAATTTTAAAAATTCTTAAAATAAAAAATAAGAAAGGGGATTTATACTTCCACTTTTAAGAAGGCACCAACTTAAAAGAAATATTTACATTAATAATTTTAAGTTGAACCCAAATTGCCCTAGTTTAATTGTATAGAGATTAGTTAAAAACATATACATATTTTAATAGATGTAATTCATAGCTCTTTACGGTAGTAATATATAGTGTGATGTTTTTTAAGAAACGACGTTCTTCTATTAATCCTAGTCTCACCATAAACACAACTGCAAACAAAATTGCAAAAGTTTTGTTGTCGTCTGAGGTGTGTAAATGGACTAATGTGCTTCAAGTGATTAACATTTTAATATAATTCAATTTTTTGATAACTCACTCGTTTGAATATTATACGTAATATAGACCTTCTTAAATTGAAACGATAAGGCATTATTTTACTATTAACTTTCTTTGATCAAAAATAGCTACTGATTATAATTTTTTTATTAACTCTGTTTGATTAAGTCTGCTGCCATTATAATAGGATTAATGGACAACCTATCTCGATATCGTATGCTGAGATTTGTAATTTCCCCAGTAATGGTGGGTACATGCAGATCTCGATGGATGACCTTGTTTCGTACATGCAATACATATAACATATAAAGCTAAAGTATTACTAGGTTGGATTTACTAGCAGATCCATATAAATGGAGTCTATAGGTTTACACTGGCTTTAATACTGCTCTTTAGAGATCTTAATGTTAAGTTGTTTTCTTTTGGTCAGAATACGTTTTCTCCATGTAAGTCGGCGGTCATGATAAATATCTAGATACTTTACATCTTTTGGGTGTATAAGTTGTTAATCGTTCACGAAAACTGGAGAATAAGTTTCATTGTATAAAGTGAAGGTCACTGCATTGATTTGGTTCCATTAGCTTTGATATTAAATTTTTGAGCCAGGTTTAGATTTTATTAACTAACGTGATCATATATCCAGGTTGTAAGATGTTATAATATCTTTATCATCAGAAAAGTTAACTATTACTGTCCAATTTGTAGTTGAAAGATTAGAAGTGTATAGTAGACATAGTACTGGTTTCAACATGCTTCCCTAAGGCATTCCTAAATTAGTTTTATAAAAATTTTGTTTTTTAAAAATGATTGCAAGACACTGTAATAGGGGTAAAGCGGATTAGATATTATCAAAAGACTTGCGTAATATGTAAAAAGCTAATGAACATTATTATTTTTTCTTAATTAATTACAAGGATAGAGATATGTCGGGCGCAAAGTACTACCACAAAGCAAAAGAATTAGTCTAATATCGGAATGCAAAGTGTTTCCTCGAAGCAAATAAATTAGCATAATGCCGAGTCGAAAATCATTCCCAGAAACTGCCAATTGGAGGTGCTAGCCTGCCTAATCACGCAATATTTTCTAGGAGGAGTCACCCTCACGCACAATTCCTGGGGGATAAAAGCGTGCCTCACGCCAGTCCAAGACAATTCGCTGCCGCTGCTCGAAAGTTTTCGAACTGGCCTTGCTGCTATCTAAAAGCCTTGGCGCTTACCGCTAAGTATAGGGCCTTGCCGAATCGTGAGTCACCAGACATGACCCAACTGCCGGACAGGGCCTCAGTACTCTCATGGCCATAATATACACTTGTTGTAATTAATGTAAAAAAAACGTTTTAAATAAAAACAATATGTGAGGAATATACGTTATGTCGTCCTCACATAACTAGTGACCCGATGTGATCAAACGCTACAAACCCCAAAAACATCAACGTACCACTGGTGCAACGCGCTTAAATGAAGGTCACACCGTTCTGGCCAACTAACCCGGAGATGTAATTCTCCCAGGTGGAGGCACAATTCACTGTTAGTACAATCACAGGCGACTACATCAAATACAGTTATGTGGCAGGGAACTTGGACAAACCCACCGGCCAGCAATAAATACGACACACATAAGAGAGAGCTGATACGACGCTTGAACGCCACCCAGGAGCAGAAAATGCGCCAGCTGCTAAAACGAGAGGAGCTCGGCGACAGGAGGCCATCGTAGTTGCACTTGACGATTTTCTGTGATCACTTTGGATCACACGACTGCCAACGAACCTACAAGCACAGCTCGCCGAAATCGCTGAACTGCCGACGCTGCCATCAACGACTCAACGCCTCAAATCCACGAGGCAACAGCATTCCCGGCAGTAGACGCAATCCGCACTTTTGTTAACAAAATCGCACAACTCAGGGCTCTCTTTTAGACAGTTGAAAACTAACAAGGATCTAGACAATGACCCCGACCAATATCACGGCCCCGTTATCAAGCACGTCAGCGCAGAACGAGTTGAGAACGAGACCAACGCACGTTTGACACCTGTTGTTATTATTTCAAATTCGGCCATCACACACGGAATTGTCGACCACCGTGCAAGAAAGCAGCAGAACCGCCACAGGAAAACGTCATCAACAGTCGGTAAGCGCAGCGATCGACGCGCGCAAGAACACACGCCGCTTCTTTGTGACAGATAAGAAAACGCAAACCCAATTACTCATAGTCACCGGCGTAGACGTATGTACCGCGATCAAAACATACGTGAAAAGTAACTTGACACTTGATCTTGGTTTACGCAGGTATTTTAGAGATTTGTCGTCGCAGACATCGACAAGCTTGCATCTGCAAGGGGCAGACTTCCTGTCGTTCTACGGCTTACTCGTAGACGTACGAAATCGGCGACTTCTGGGTACGAATATAAGCCTAGCGACACCTGGTCGATGGATAACAATCAACGACAGTATAAGCACCGTTTATGATAACACGGCAGACTCCTCAAGGAATTCCTGGAAATAACCAAGTCAGCAGGCGTACTTATGTTCCTGAAACACAGTACTATGCATCACATCCTGACTACGGAAGGCCCGCCCATAAGCTGCCGCCCCCGTCGACTCTTGCCGAAAAGGTCAAAAATCGCGAAGGAAGAGTTTCAGACTATGGTGCAGCTTGAAATAGCCAGACCATCAAGCAGCCCATGGTCATCGCCTCTATATATGGTGCAGAAGAAAAATACGGAATAGCCACCACATACTCGACCCCTAACATAGAGGACTTCGTACAGCAACTCCACGGCTGACAACGTTTTTTAACGATCAATTTGATAAAAGCGCACTACGAGGTCCCCGTGGCGCCGGAAGATATACCCAAAACGGTCATGACTATGCCATTGTTTCAGTTTCCGTATATGACCTTCGGCTAAGGAACGCGGCTTAAACTTTTCAACGATTTATGGACGATCTATAATTCTGCTACGTATACATCGACGACATACTAATAACATTAAGAAATGAGGAAAAACACTTAGGACACTTTTGAGCGACTAAGAGACAACGGTCTCACAATAAACCCGGCAAAGTGCACGTTTGGGGCAGATGAAATACTTTTCCTAGAATACCTCGTTACCGAAAGAGGAACCAAACCACTTTCCAAAAGAGTGAAGGCTACCCAGGAAATCAGCAAGCCAAAAACAACGAAAGATCTGCGCAGACTATTGGGGATGATAAACTACTATCGCCGCTTCATCTCGAGGAAGGCACAGGTTTGCAGCTGACGAAATTACGAAGACCAAACGGAAACGACGTGTACTGCGACGTATCCACAGGCACGGTGGGACCATTCCTGATTAGCAAATTTCGGAAGCAAGCTTTCGACAACTTATACCAATTATTGCACCCAAGAATTAGGGCAACCACAAAATTGGTCTTCGAGAAATTCGTTTAGTCGAACATTGAAAAAGACTGTAAGAGCTGAGCTAAGCAATGCACAAACTGCAAAAAAAAAACGACAATCACGCGCCACAATACGCCGCCACCAGGACGATTTGAAACAACGTCGGAGAGATTCAACCACATTCACGTCGACATCGTCGGCCCACTACCAATATCCTACTAATAGAATTATTGGCGAGGTTATTGAAATAGAAAAACATCTTCAATGCTTCAATACTCCAGACAATGGTCAACACTTACAAGCCATTTGGAAACCGTTAGTTACCGCATGTCATCACTTACGTAACCTGTTACAACAAAAACGTTACCCAACTCAGTACATTTCCGGCACAAACATGTCCCGCCAAACTTTTACTTCGTTCCTAAAAATAGTGAAGTAGAGCAAATGAAAAACCGGTCTTCTTCTTTGACTCATAGCTCCCTTTGGGGAGGCAGATTGAGACCTCGAGTCTTGAAAATGGCATCAAAGTAGACTGTCATAAAATTCAAAAGACTATAAGACCAATAAAATATTTTACGATTCAAATTGGGAAAATCTTTAGCAAACACTTTATCAATTTGAAAAATTGTTATAGAGACCAATATGAAGAAATATAGAAAATTAAATAAGAAAATTATAATATAATTATAATCAAAGCTGGAATAATAAATTTGACCACCCTCTCCTTATTTTAAATTAAGTTAAAACGAAAGAAATAAAAGATGACCCATTAATATTTTAGGATCAGCATTTAAATTTATTTCAGGAAATCTCGATGCAAGTAACGGAGAAAAATACAATAGCGCCATTATTATGCTTTATGGACCACGTGACTTCTGTTTGCTTTTTATATAAGACTTTTTCTGAATCTAAAACCTTCAGGATTTACCTTAGACTACAGTAGCTTCGCTTATTGTTAGTTTTGTCAGGTTAGCAGATTCTAGTGTTAGAAGTGCCCATTCGATCCACGCCTAGTATGTAGATGTAAGCAAGCGCGCACTGTCCCTATACGTAAGATACAAGTAAAAGGGTGATCGGCTAGGTTGTTGACAGAAGGTAAATAATAGGTTTTATAACTAAGTTACCGAATTATATATATAAAAAAAATTATGAGTGCTGCTGCTGCTGTCACACAGGTCAAAGGTCAAATCGTTCGTGCCTTTTCGTGCCGATCCGAGCGCCTCCGAAGGACAAATTTCGGTCCGGCGGCAGGCGCGACCGAGGTAATATATTTCCGGAACCGCAAGCGATGCAAAATTTTCGTTTGAGATGGGGTAATAAAGCACTTATATATAAAAAAAATTATGAGTGCTGTCACACAGGTCAAAGGTCAAAGGTCAAAGTTCAACTCTAACTGGGTATACGTAAATGCGTTGTCATGGCAACGGCGTACGTCAATTATGTCAAATAGAGCTTTTAATCGTGTTTTATTTATTTTAAAACTACTATGCGAAGGGCTCAAGCATGTCGGAGTTGGACAAGCTCTCCGGGGCCGCTCAGATTTCGTTATATATATAAAAAAAATTATGAGTGCTGCTGCTGTCACACATTGTTCGTGCCTTTCCGTACCGACCCGAGCGCCTCCGAAGGACAAATTCTGGCTTGGCGGCAGGCGCGACCGAGGTAATATATTTCCGGAACCGCAAGCGATAGAAAATTTTCGTTTGAGAGGGGGTAATAAAGCACTCGTTTTGTTAAAATATAATTTATGTGACTGCATTCTTACCAAAATAGTGCTTAATAAATATTATTTTTTTCTATTTGCGTAAGTAAGCCACATATTGCCGTAATACACTAATAATATGAAAGCCAAAAACGATAAGCAATTTTCTCTTTTGACGTTATTTTTTTTCTGAGAAGGTTTTCAGAATAGTGGGCCATAAAAACCCTGTACTCGTACAATATAAAATTTTATTGGTTATTTTTCTACAAGACAGTGTTAGAATCGGTTCCAGCTTTGATGCTCTTCATTTCAAACCAAAAATTTTACCTGAAGGTGTAGTAAAAAAAAATCGCCATTTTAAACTTAGTGATGCTTTCACTACTCCCAAGTAAAGTTTTTTATAAAACATGCGCATGTTGGTAATTTTTAAAAAATAAATATAATAAATTAAATCGTTATCCTACCAATTACCAAAAATAACAATTAATTGAGCATATATGAACATTAATGCAATATTTATAATAAACTAATATATCATAATAATATAAATAACAAAAATTAAATTTGGTTGCATTCATTTACTTTAAATTAAAATTTAAAATTGTTTTTAATTGTTTACAGAAAAAGATGGCATAAATTATTAAATGTTTGCTTTGATCACTAAAGTAAATGTTCAGCTATTTAAGTGGTTTAACGTTATAATAATTAGAGCACTACATATACGAAACTACAGGCAAAACTAAAGCCAGGCAGAAGAACAGCCTCACTTTGTCACTTTCAGTTATGTAACAACAGAAGGAATTTCTGGAAACGTCATTTATCACAATGCGGTCTGCGTCATGCTACAAAGTAAATAATGGACGCATCCAACAAAAGCTGAAGAAGTTTTGAGGTGAGAAACTTAGGGCAATAAATTTCCACTAAGAAAGATTAATTTGCGCACACAGCAACAATACAGGAGTAAAGTTGATTGAGGAACTATAAGGAGAGAACTAAGAAAATAACGCCGCATGCTTTAAATTTCTATTTTGTTACATTGTTTTATAATAAGTATATTTGGGATATGTTTTAAAAAAGGAAAATGTTATATGTATTAAAGTTACAATATTTGTGTATGCAAACTTGAGTTCTTGAAGGTATACGAGGAGCAATAATTAATTAAGCAGAATAATAAAATACATTTACATATCAAAGTGAAAACTTCCTTCCATTCTAACGTACTTATTTTAGGGTTTTATTAGTATCAGGGTGGTGCAAAAGTTCTTCAAATAAACTGTTGAAATAATTTAACTATTTTATAAATTATTATGTTAAAAGTATGGCCGTTGCAATATAATGTATGTTATTTTGGAACAATGATATTTTAGTATCAGTCTTTAAGTCGGTTGAAGACTAGAGCTGCTGCAGTTAAATAATACCAGACCCCGTATGGCCTAAATAACCCGGTAGGAATTAAGGACATTTAATAGAATCGAACTGTTGCCGCACTCCGCCTAAATTGCGGGGGGAGGGGCATTGTCAAAGTGCCTGGTTTACATTATCTTCGCTGTCAAAAAACTTGCCTTCTAGAAACTTTTTTAGATAAAATAAGTGGGAATTGTAATTTTAACAGGGTACCGCTGCATTAAAAGTCCTTACAGGTATTCTTAGTTAAGATGACCAATGAAGATGAAGTAGCTTTTACTGATTATGGAATTTGGAGTCCAAAATCAAAAGGAAAAGATTTGTAAGATTAAGCAACAGGTTTCTCAAGTTGTGAACTAGCGAAACTCCTGCTTGCAGAATCAGACTATAAAATTATTTAACAGATCTAGCAAAGTAAACAAGAAAGGACGCACACAGAATGTAATTAGTTTATACCAAACAGAAAAATTCCATAAATTAAGACAACATAGATTAGTTTAGTCAAGTGAAATTAAATAGCTAGGCAACTAAAAAAAGAAAATAGACAACGGCATCTCTTATTACACGAAAAACAACAGTACACAAAATAAAAATAAATTAGTTATTGTAAAAAATAAAATAAAATAGATTTATGCATCCACTTTAAATAGCTCAGAAGAAATAAAAAATTTCTATAAAATATTAGGATGTAGTACTAAAAGAGACGAATCAAGCGAAAACAAATAACATAAAATAAAGGAAAACAAACACAAAAATTTTTAATTTTTTTTGCCTTTTTCATTTTTCAATATTTTTATTATTTGACAAACATTTATAAGAGAATAAACATCGTTCAACTTATATTTGCCCCTCCGACAGACAAAACTCTACAGAATACATTTAAACAGGTTTTCATCATTTGCTTCTTGTCGACACATAAATAGATAGCTGTCAAGGTGTGTCAGGGCTCTTCTTGATGCTTTTTGTTCCCCCACTTGGCCGAGCTCCACATACGTTCGACGGTTTGCGTGTGAACACCAATTTCCGGGTCGATTTTTTGAATTATACTCCTGTTCGTCCTGATTGCATTCTGAGCGTGAGTTTGAGGGGCTTGCTCATAAACAGGAATAGCTAGTTGTTGATGAAATTGTGTCTTTGGGGAAGGCCTTGAAACTTGAGGTGAATGAGGACGATATTCATGAACTGGTAGAGAAATATTGTTAGGAATTATTCACCGACGAAACAGCGGGTACTTTTTAATTCAATATCACTTACACATTATTTCACTTTACTTTATTTTGGAAACTATGCATATAAATTTTAAATTGAATGCTTTTTGAGTTATAAGACAAACTCGACCTTGCCCTTGTAAGTTGAAACTTTTTAAACCTTCCAAACAAAAAATTATAAACAATCAAATTAAAATTGTAAGTTAATGATTTCATCTTGTAACCTATTTTCACAATGTTCTTGCTCATGATTTTGTGAAAATTCAGGAAGCTGTGTTCGTGTTTGTCCATTATTTAAAAAGAATTTGCTTCAAGTTTTAAAATTTAACTTTATCCGGACTTCTTCGGCGAATGTTTAACAAATCTGACATTTTTCTTGTCGATTTAAAATAAATACTCTCTGAAGTAACAACGACAGCTAATTTTTATATTAGTAACACCAACAACTTATTAAAATTTCTTAAGAATTCTAAAAAAGGCACATTCAAAGTGCATGTAAATATAATTAATATTAATTTGCCTATATTTATTTTAAACTGCGTGTCTTTGTGTGTGGAACGACTTTTACTTGCCAACATAGAACCTCTATAGATAAGAACAACAATCATTAATAGTGAAATAAGGGCTAGGAAAGAAATAGAAGACTAATAATTAAAATTATAATAATGGTACGGCTCGAACGCCCCGCGTGGGAGCACGGCCCGCAAACTGAGGGGTTGGGGCGCTCATATGTTTGCTCATTGTGGCCGGCCGTCTCGCACCATCTCTGGTGCGGGGCGTTGTAGCAAGCACCGAATCTTAGACGACCGCCATTATTACCCCTTGTTCGAGTGAACGCAGGTACTCAATTATTTTTAGTGACTGAGTAGGCCACCCGCCAGGCATCAGAGAGCACCAGAAATTGAACCTGGGTCCGTCCGAATCGCAGCCCGCCCCTCAATACTGGACCACTCTGGCGGTCAATTAAAATTATACCAAATTCAAAAAAGAATTATACCAAAAAAGGCTCCGCCAGAAACTAAATGAATTCTAATCTGAAAACTTAAAAGAGAGATATACACATAAAGAGCAGCATGAAATAAACAGCTTTGGAGGATTTAGGAAAAAAAGAAATAATGCATATTTGGACAAAACAAATATTAATATTAGTGCACTAATAATTATACAAAAAATATTTTAAACAAACCTGAAGTTTTTGAGAATTATAGAAAGAAGGATTATAAAGAAAGTGAAGAGATTGGTCACTAAAGAAAAGAACCAAAAATGGAAATCGATATACCAAAGTATAGTGTAGAACTTCAGAAAAGCTATGAGCTATAAGATTACTACCAAAGAAAGAGCTCGGAAGACTGCTCAGTGTTTATGATGAAAAATGAAGGTAGTAATGTTGAACAACAATTAGAAAGAAACCAGAAGAGGATATAACAGATAAAATAAGATAAAATTGGACGATGTTTACAGTAGAAAGATTCTACGTGTTACATAGTACAGCAGGTAATTGTAAAGGAAGTGGCTAAAATAGATCAGTACTTTTTAAATTTATTTATTTCAAAAGGTATACGAAATCTATAAAAGAACTTAATATCTCAAACATAGTAATAGTAGCAACCAAACCTTATACCAAGAAAGCACAGCCTACATTAAAATGAAAAATAAAATGTAACAGTTATTTAAAATATCCAACGATTGATTACAGGGCTGCTTAACGTCTCCTATCCCTTTCAAGATTTTTCTCAAAGTAATGTTAACACCCTAAAGACAAAATGCAGATGCGTTTAAATAATCACATATAATTGTACATAATGAAGATGATTAAGCGCGCTGAAAGATATTCAAGAAATGGTCTGAAAATTAATTTGAACACAACAAAATATTTGTTCACAGAAAAAAGATGTCGTAGACTTAGAAGTCACAGAAGATGGCAAAATGAGAAGGAACAAGATTTTTGAATACTTGGGTTTTACAATTTCAAATAAAAAAACAATTACGAAAGATATGAAGAACAAACAAGGTCAAACAGATCGTGCATTAAACAGTTAAATAGAATTCTATGGAGTACGCACATCACAAAGAAACACGAAAAACGACGTCTAACATCATAATTAGAAGCATCATGCATTTGGCAGGGATATAAATTAAAAATCTGTTGTGAACATCACACGACTTTCCTTATATATATATATATATATATATATATATATATATATATATATATATACTCGAAAGCTGATTAAAATAAACAGTACAAGATAATAATTGACTCGTACTTAAAATTTTGCTACGTCACTGAAGGTAACCGTGCGAGCTCGGCTGCACAGCCTTCGTCATTATCGCCTGTGTGCTCCCTCCTAACGGTCAAGCGCTTCCTCCCGTCGTTCCGCAGTCGGCCTGGTACCTCTCCGAGCACGCTGTGATTGGTCCGTTTAATTAATTTTTAATCGGCTATAACTTATTTATTTGACCTAGGATCAAAAAATTTCATTGTAATTTTTTGTTTGTCTCGGTTTGATCTATCCAGTAATATAAATTTCCCGAAACATTTTATAAACACCCGGTATATTAAAAATCCTGAGCTTCAATTTTTTTCGAGTTCCCATTTTACCAACTTTTATTTTAAATTCATGTTTATTTCATGATAACAAATCATTTTTATTCTCATAAATTTTTTGTATCTTCAACCGTTTAGATTCGCGACCGCTTTGCGACCGATTTTGCGACCTTGCGACCAAACGACTCGGCCGATCTTTACCTAAAGCTTTGCACTGCGTCCCCTACCTACAAGTAACTTGCATACCAAATTTCAAGTCTCTAGCTCTTACGGTTCTCGAGATATCCTGTTTACTGACAGATCGACATGCACACAAACACACACACACGAACCAATGGCTCAAACCAACTTTTTTGGTGTCCTGAGGCTAGAATTCGTCCAGAAATGTGAAAAACTGGGTAGGTCAAATTTCCGCCGATTACATTACTTTCCTTATTATAGGATAAGGAAAGTAAAAAAGAGATATTAAAAATAGAATTGTCGCTAAGAAGATGGAATACTGGAGAAAGTATAACAAGGTAATAAGATTGGCAAGGATTTTTAATGGAGAAGTATGGAGAAGATTGTCAATGACGCAAAACGTATTTACCTACATCAAAAAGTAGCTCTTATAAATGGAGTCCTGCAGAAAAAAGCAAGCAAAGAAGGCTGAGGATATTTTTTAGATATGAAATGGAAAAAGGACAGCATCAGCTGCTTATAGATCGTTTAACAAACTAGTAGTTAATGTTGAATAAGTTGAGTCTACATTTTAAAATAATAATTTAAATATCTATTGTGTCTTGTTTTTTGAGTATTTTTGCTTGAGCGACCAGCTGTAACTTTATTTGGTTAACTTTATTTGTGAGTATTTTCATCACCAAAATACGCAATAAACTTATCACGATATTAATACCTGATATTCTTAGAGTCACTTTCGTAAAAAAGGTGTTTTTCCAGAGGTGAATTTTAAAGTTGCTAATATTCTTGCAAGGAGTGTACCTAAATATTATGCTTAATATTTACCAATAATAACAAAATATATAATATAATATATAATAATAAAACTAAACATCTTTTCATTAACTTAAGAATTTAAATATTTGAGGATGACTAATATTATCATATTTAATTTGTACGCAAGTAGACTAAGTCAGATGTAGAGTTTTTTTTGTTTAACATAAATTACTACATTTAGCAAAATCCTAATGCAAAATAACCCTAAATTTTTTCTAATATTGTTGTAAGTAATAATAATGTTCTATATTATTAATGAAAGATTTTTTAAAAGTACAGACTAAGTAAAATTTGTGCTGTCATTATATTATAATATATAATATATATAATATTTTTTCTTCTTTAATGCCTTCTCTAATTAGAGGTTGGCGACCACCTGGTGAAATTGTTGACGATCCATGGCAGCTCGGAACAGTTGCTCAACGCTCATGTTAGTCCACGTTCTGATGTTTCTCATCCACGATAATCGTTTTCGACCGACACCTTTCTTTCCCTCAATTTTTCCTTTGATTATAAGCTGCGGTATATTGTATTTAATATTTCTTAGAATATGCCCAAAATATGACGTTTTTCTCATTTTAATTGTAGTCAGTAATTCTCTTTCTCTACCAATTCTGCGTAATACTTCGATATTGCTTACTCTTTCTACCCACAGTATCTTCAGCATTCTTCTGAATATCCACATCTCAAATGCTTCGATTTTCTTCATTATAGCTTTCTTTAGGGCCCATACTTCAACGCCATACAATAAAGTAGGCCACACATAACACTTTACAAATTTTATACGGATTGATAGATTTAGGCCTTTATTACACAGCATACTTCTGAATTTTATAAATATATATACATTATAATAATTTGACGGGTAAGTTATTTTAAAAACTAAAAAAACAGTATCAGTTTAGTGACATACTATATCTGTATCCAAAAAAGGTCATTATAAACATAAATTTAAAAACATTTTTTTTACATAAGTTGAGTAAGTAGGTTTAGTATTTTAGTATTCGTTTGCCCGTTCATTAGTATTATTGTATGGAAAATTAGCTTTTCTTTTTGTATTAACCACGGCGTGTTATATATTCGTAGATTGTGCTCCAGTTATATATACTTGAGTAGTACAAAGCACGCCATCTTAGTGCCTATCATGAATGGGAGTGCTGAACACCGTGGGTTTATGTTGGTGAGTTATTTAAAAATATGCTCATTTTTATTTATCGGGCTGTGGCAATAAGCAGAATTTTGGAATTACGCATCACAAAATCCTCTACAACTCCATGAGCGAACCTCTACAGTCAGCGTGTAACTATTTAGTGTGCTGTCAAGGAATTTGGCGTCATAGAACCGTACTTTTTTGAGGAAGCAGAGAGCGTGATAACTGTTACATTTGCACGCTATGTTGCGATGTTACGCAATTTCTTAGCGTCCAAACTCAAAGGACATGAAAATGCACCACTGTGGTTCCAACAAGATGGTGCTACTGCATACACGGCAAAAAATTTTTAAGAAGTTCCGAGACAAATGTTTCCAAACCGCCTTTTCTCATTACGTGGTAATATCCCATGGTCGGCTAAGTTACCAGACCTATCTTGTTGAGAGTTCTTTCTATGGGGACACCTGAACGCTAAAGTCTCTCAACGTAAGACGTAGACTTTTGAGAAATTAAATAATGCTATTCGTAATGCGATCACAACATTACGAGTGAAAATGATTTGGTAAGCAATGCATAACTTTATTGTGAGGATGCTTGAGTGTATCGCTCGTGCGGGCAAAAATTTGGACGATATCATCTTCAAAATTGGTTTTTGATTAAGTTGCGACTACTGTTCTGTGTGATGGGTACAATAAAACATTGAACAGAATCTATATTGTTCTTAATATTGCTGTTTCTAAAAGATGAGTTCGTTTTGTTGTATCCCGGACAATGGTTTGTGAAAAGGTTAGTGGAGAGGCAGCAAAAAATCTCTATTTGTTTTCAACCTCTAGTAAAAGAGTAGAAAATATTTGGCGTCGTTTTTTTTGGCAAAACGTAGATGAGCGTATTTTAAACAATCTTGAAAGATGTGACGAACGGTTAAGGGGAATGTACATGTATTGCATGCAACCGTTAACAAATATGACGAAGTCAATCGGGTACGGCTTGTACAGAGTCGCGTAAGGGATGTTTGAGATCGACGGTCCAAGCCAATTGGATAATGATCTTCAGTCACATTGGTTTGTACGCTATGGAGGGTTGAGTCAGATTGTACCCATTGCTCCTGACAAACTGTCAAAAAAATACAAATTTCGTACAGTTCGGCGGTATATATGGAAACACAAGACAACGTGGTTTAAGGAAAGTCTAATTTCCCTATATAAATTGCACTACCAGCTCCTCATCGGGCTTCAGAATTGTCTGTATAAATAAGGGTAACGTCTTGCCAAACCTTTATTAGCGAAAGATAAGTTGTTCTTAAAAGACAGGTGGAGTCTCAGACTTTTTAGTCTTAGCACAGTCTAAGTGACATCGAGATGTATTGCAATGCCAAAAAAATCTTAAAAAAGAATAGATATAGCAGAAAGGTTATCAAAGTAGTACATCTCTTTCAATTCAATATATCTGATGATTAAGGTCTTGTAAATTGTCTATTCCTTAAAAATATCAACAATTGATAATTTGGGTGAAAAATTAAAATAACACACACTTATGTATTTCAAAATCCAGAGCCGATGGGACTAGTTCTGTATACTCCAGTTACAATACGACCGGACTTATAAATCCGATCCAGGAAGAAAAGTATGTTTTTCGAGCTAAACCATAAATGGCGCATTCATGGTTTATTTTTAATAGCACCATATTGCTATATAAGCAAATTAAGTTTATGCGAGCAAATACCCACGATGCTCCGGATATACGTAGAATTAAATTTATAACAGGAGAACATGGCTTATAGAAACCATTGACGCAATCTTTGCATTGTAATTTAAAATAAAACGTGAGGCCGAGGAATTTTCACCGTAAGCTATACGTTATCGGAGTATTTTTAATAATAATATCTGATTCATCGTGCTTTTGTCTCAGGCGCCAGAAATAGACATCTTGCATTTTTGTGCTCGAAAACGGAAACTACAATTATTCGTGCTTCGCACAATTTGGTCCACTGCCAATTGGAGAAAATCTACCACAAGATCGAGGGATTTACCGGATTGGAAGATCATTAAATCGGCGACGTAAAGACAGGCCATTAGATAGTGTGTAATAGATTCTGTGCAGTATTACAAAGAGGATAACATTTAAGTTCGATTCTTAAGGCGTTTTTATTTTAAGAGGAAAGAAATCAGAACCCTGTCATAATATATTCTTTACTAAATATCAATTTAACAAATTTAGCAAAATTCTTAATATACAGTTACCCTAAAATTGTTCTACTACTGCCCTGCGTTGTCAATGAAAATTAAAAAGCTAATTTAGTTTTTTTTTTGAAATACAGACCATATTTTCCCTCTATGTAAGTGTGATGTAACTATAAAATTTGCTTCGGTTTTTTATAAAAGAAACCTTGCAGCACATCAACATTTGACCCGCTAGCTTTTCAAAAGCAAATTTTGTTATATCTTTTTATAGTTGCAATCAAAATATGCAACGACACGACATCAAAGCCGTACCTACCCTTGCAATTGCATCTATATTAGAATTTCAAATGGAGCTCTATTCTAACTTGTGGAAGTCTGGCAAACTTTTTAACTGAAATGGGGTTGCCAGAGCTACGGCAGCTTTCCCGTATTTTAGAGCTAAATAGTTTTTAGCGCCGCCCCTGATTTCCGCCGATCCACGGACGCGAAATTGACTAAACTTGTAATGTCTCCGGCACAAACCCCGGCTAATTTACTTTTCAAATTAAAGGTAGTGGATTTGTCCCAAGTACAATTACCGTACAGTCCTTTTTAATTTTTTTTCAGATTTTGGTTATGAGAAAAAAGTTTAGTCGATAAAATAAAATGCCTTAAAAGTCAAACACTTGTGTGTATTATGCTAACAGATATTTTAAAAAAATTAATATTGTACTGGCAGCGAAATAGATGTGGCGCTAAAATAGTCTTATAACTAACAGTTACAGTTATTATTTGTTTTCTCCCACCATTAATTCTAAGTTCACTCGTTGCTGCTGCTTTCCTGTCCCCATTACCATAAACTTTGTATTTTCAGTATTTAGTTTTGCCCCCACTTTCTTTGCCTCTATTATAAATTTTTTATACAGTCTTCTAGCTCTTCCTGGGTTCTCGCTATGATTGCCAAATCATCCGCAAATGCCAGACATTGGTGTGAATTTTTTAATATTGTTTCTGATCTTTTAAACTGACATTTTTGTATCAACATTTCTAGTACTAGATTAAAGAGGATTGCAGAAATTAGGTCACTTTGTTTTATTCCTACGTTTGTTGGAAATTCTTCTGATAGTCTGCCGTTGAATTTAACTTGAGTAAATGTTTCCTGTAGTGTCATTTTCTTTAAGTTTATTGGCTTTCCGGGACATTCTAGTATGTTCAGTGCGTTGATTACTGCCGTTCTTCATAATCTATCATAGGCATGTTATAGGTCTATAAAAATTACATAGAGTTGGGTCTTTTTTATTTTTGTTTCTTTTTGTATCATCCTTAATGAGTGGATTAGGTCTATTGTAGATCTATTTCTTCTAAAACCGCATTAATATTCTCCTACTTTAGTTTCCGCAAATTCTTTAAGTTTCTTTTCAATTAATTTCGCTGTAATTTTATGCGCTACACTCAGTGAGATGGGTCTATAGTTTTTACACTGTTTTGTGTTTTCTTTTTTATATATTTTTGATCCGTTCTTTCGGTATTTTGGATTTTTTCCAAATTTTTGTTGCTAGTTCTTTTCCTCCACATTTTAGTAACTCTCCACGGATTTCATCACTTCCAAGATTCTTTCCATTCTTTAGATTTTTTATAATTTCTTCTACCTCTTCTAGCTGTGCGAGTTCAATTTTTTTTTTGGTTTATAGTTAAAAGTATGTTATCCATGATAGGTTCATCTTAAATAGTTCTTTATAGTGTTCAGCCCATCTTTTTAGTATGTCTGTTTCTGCTACTACTAATTCACTTTTTTTATTTTCTATAAACAATGTTTTTGGCTAATAGCTTTTCCCCATTTAGGCAGTTTTCTTATAGAACATTTGTATGTTCTGGTTTTTATAGCTTTCTTCTATTTCATCTATTACTCTTGTTAAGTATTCTCTCTTCTTTTTCCGGAGAACACTTTTAGTTTTCCTTCTTGCTTTTCTGTAGGATATGTTGTTTTGCTCCGAATTTGTGTTTAAACATTTTAGTTTTGCTTTTTGCCTCTCTTCAACTACTTCCGTACACTCATTGTTGAATCACTCCTTGTCAGTTTTCTCTTTGCATTTTTTAAGGTACTTATTTGCATTTTTCTTTACAATGTATTTTTTTGTGTTTCATCCCTTTGCTATGTTTGCCGTTTTTTCTTTTTCTGTTAAGTACATTTCTATTTCTCTTGTACATATTGTCCTTATTTCGTCTTTTACTAGTTTCTCTACTTTTAGTTTCTGCGCTTGTCATGTATTTTTCTTGTATTCTTGGTATTTGCTGCTTTAATACTGTTCGTACCATATAATGGTCACTATCAGCATCTGCACCTTGGTATGATCTTGCTTTGTTCATTAGTGATATGTGTTTTTTTTCATCTAAGATATGGTCTATTTGTTTTATTTTCCCGTTTAGACTGTTTTATGTTTTTTTTTTATAAATATTCTTGCGCATTTCAAAAGTTGATTTTATTACTAATTGCTTGGACGTTGCAAAATCAATTTGTTTTTTTTCATTGTTACAGTTTGTATCATGCTTGCTATTTATACCTGTAATTTCTTTGTATTCCAGTTCCTTCCCGATTTTGACATTAAAGTCACCAAATACTATTTTCACATCGAAATTTGGGATGGTATCGTATAACAATTCTAACTTCTCATAATAGTTTTGTTTTATTTCCTCTTCGGCTTCGTCTGTTGGTGCGTGGCAATTCATTATGCTTATTTTTATGTATTCCTCTTATTCTTATATAACTTAGCCTATTGGTTATATCTTTTTTTTTGCATCAGTGATTTCTTTAATGAGCTTTTTATTATACATCTAGTTCCTAGTCTGTTTTCTTTTCCTTTGGCAAATTTAGGTTAATATAATCTCCTATTTCCACTGTTTGTATTTCCTGTAATTCTATTTTATCTATATTGTAGTTTTCTATATCCCTTATTTTAAATCCTTTTCGCTGTTAACTCCCCTTCAGTTCTAGGTTCCTATTATTATGTTATTTTTTCTGCTTCTTTTTTGTTTTATCTTTGTTTTTCTAATCTCATATCATTTTTCACGCCTATCTTTGTTGCCGTTATTCCGTCCTTTACTATTTTATTTAGTTTTTTGATTTAGGGTCTTGGATTCTTTTTAGACTTCCTCCTTGTTAATCTCAGCAGTGCGGTGTGTTACCTATTCTTTTACCAACAACTTAATGTTTCCTCTCTGAAATGCTATTTATTTATCTCTTCTTATCACTTTAGCGCACTTGTAAATTTTGCTTTTATTGACAGACTTTTAACCTCTAATTTAATTATTGAATTTTTATACTCGCAATTATGTTTTTTAGTGCATTTTAATTTTGATTTTTCTTAACCCGTCTTTTTAACCTCCTAAATTCTTAGAACATTAAAGCGATTTAAGCACATCCGCGTAAAAATCTAGAAATAGTAAAAGTCAAATAAACAATTTTAGTGTGACACAAATAATTTTATTCCTTATGTTTTACTGCTGCCACTAGTTGGAGACACCGACCTAAAATTTAATAACGTCGGCTTTGAGCTTAAGGGGGATGTATCGATTTCAAAATTATTATGCATAGAGTTCGTTATAAGCCCTTAGGGGCAAATTGCTAGAAATAATATCCTGTCGGAGATAAAATGGGTTTCTAAATAAATTAAAGTTAGTTGCAAAAAGAAAGTGTTTTATAATAGAACATGTTATAGAATAAAAAATAAATTGAAAAATTAAAATAAATAATAATTGGAAAAGCTAGTTAAAGAATTAACAATTTTGTGCTTTACAATACAGGCCTCGGTTAGACGCATCAAAACTTTTAAAATAGGGATATAATCAATTAGACAAGAAATCACTTAATTAGATGAGTACTCAAAAAAAAATTTAATTTTTTTATAAGAGGACTAAAATTAGTCCAATCTGTATTTGTTTCCTAGGTAGGCGATCGTCTGCGCCACCGTCATTACCAATACTGTCCCCGCCTTCATCACTTTCCAAAACTTTGGGAGATGACGGACGTCGTTGTGCTACCCAAACCTAAAAAATCAGAGATTTTTTACTAGGAATATAGACCAATAAATTTTTTAACAATCGTGGAAAAGCTTGTTGAGCAAATAATTTACGAGTACAAAAGTTTGATCTACCTGATCCGGAGAATCAGTCTGGATTCCGATTCGGCCACTCTACCATCTTCGGGTAGTGAAACGCACCATCAAGGGCTACATAGGAATTAAAGCACGGCTCTGGTTTGTCTTGATGTGATTAAGACTTTCGACAAGACGTGGCACAAAATGTGCAAAATGTACAAAATAGCCTCTATTGCAATCGCGTTGTCGATGGTCTAGCTTGTCCGGTCCTTCCCTCTGGAAAAAAGTTGCTCGACAAGTTCAGTAGCGTAATATCATTGGAGAGGCAACTCCGAGCCAACGTCTTCTAAAGTTCCGTCCTGTATTTGGTGCTGGGTCATATTTCTGTCTGGGACATGCTAACAATGCTATTTACTACGTTGGCCTAATAAGCAAACGATACGGCTCGCTGGAAACATCCTTTATTACAAGACGAGTAAAAAAGAGGCTGGGCTTTTTGGAAGACTGATGCGGCAGATGCAAATAGGTATAAAGCCGGAGAAGAGCTCAGTGGTCCTCTACCAAAAAAACACTTTATTGGCGAAATGAAAGAAAGATACCTTGCAAGGAGGAAGTTAACTACTTCGGGGTGATTTTAGATGATAAGCTAACCTGGAGAGGTTACATCAATACGGCGGTCACAACGGGAATTGATTATTAAACCGTAATAAGATGATCTGAATTCTAGGTCTAAAATGGAGGGTAATAAAGTCACACGCACTTAGGTATCAATTGTGCTCATTGTAATACCTCTACCGCCGTCTTTCCTCATGCGTCCATTTGTCAAGCCAACTTGGTTTGAGGATGTTTGTCAGAGGTAGCGCTAATGCTGGCCGTACTACGCTAGGATTCCACCAACATAGATGCTCTAATTGGAGCAAGCGCAGCTTCGGCACTCTCCTTCTTTGGGTATTGTTTCTCTTTCTTAATTTTAATGTTTAAGTCCAACTACTGATAAGACAGTTTCCCTATGTCGTTATTAGTGGCAGTCACTGCCTTCTCACTTATACCAAACACTAGGAGTCTACTCATAGATTCCCCCTTTTCGGCATTGTGGTAGATACACCACCTTTGGAACTTTCACCTAGGGGTTCTGCATTGCCAGTCTACGAATGACGGTTTATGTGACGTCAGCTTTTCTTGAAATCCACAGAGGCGCCTTTTTCTATCTAAGCAGCCGATCAACCCGCATTATGTCCAGAAGGTTGTCAACTGGCTGTTTTAGCCACTGTAAATCACGGCCGCCTTCACAGGTGATTTTAACAATTTCCTCAGAATGCTGCCATCTCCTAAAAGTGGGCATGGGTTGATTTTCTGCTAGGATAAACATGAGTGTTTAAAACCTCCACAATCGTAGTTTTTAGTGTTTCAGCTCGACTACTGGTTATTTTTCCCGTACGGGTTGGCTCTACAATAGCTACCCAAAGGTGGCTTTTGAGAGTCTCTCTATAGCCTCCTGTATGAGGTAGTTGTTGACTTAATTGGTTTTGTTTTTTTTTAGAGTTGGAAGTAGCTGGTGAACTTTTCCTCAAACGACTCTTTTTACTATTTATATATCTGAAAAGGAAGCTTTCCCAAAATTAGCCGCTAAAACTCAGCTAAAGCAAAGAGCCTTTGGGTAGCAGTAAAGGTGTCGCTCTTCCCAAAAGGTCATGTTTGTCTTCTCCTACTTTCTTTTACAGGATTGGCTTTAGTAGCCATCTCCTATAAAGGGGTAGTAAGTAATCTCTTACTGTTCTCTTCTACAAGGTTAGTTATAGAATCCAGCACCTGCTTGGAGATAGTAAGAGGTAGTAGCTCAACTGCCTTACCACAATGCTAAAATTTTCTGTACGGCATTCGTAGTACTGCGCAACTTCGTTCGGCCTCAGTGCGTGCCATCCTGAGACCGCCGTGAACGAAGCGATCTTTGCAGGGGATCCCGGGAGCGACTGCTAAGCGTTGTTAGCTCATCACAGAGGTGTTGGAGTAGAGCATCGCTGGTGCAAATGATGAAATTGGAACACATAGGTAAATCGCGTTTATGAGAGGCTTAAATAAAGTAACCACAGCCCTACAACGATGCTAGGATGCATAAGAGAATGCAAAAAGATCGTTGTATCCGGATTTATTGTACCGAAGAACACGAAATTGCTTAAGTGTTAGAACGTTACAAGGGTATGTGTTGCACGCGCGGTGATCGTAACCGAACTTCAACAATTAGTCCCTACCTATAAACAAGCTCCAGGTCGTTCAGAATTGGGCCTTAAGATTCATTTTTGACGTGCCGTAGTTTTTGAGAAACCACTGCCTCCACCACTGTGCTTCCTTAGTGGCCAAGAACTGTACAACAGCATAGAGAACTACAATAATCCTACCTAGGTCCGTGGCCTTTACAACTATAAGGTTGACAGAGGCGCTCGTTACAAGCGTTCAAAGGCGTTAATCCAGGCGTGGTCTAACTATGAGAACTGAAGTTATGGTTTGTACACAAGAACCCCAAATCTTGCCAGTGGAATGTTAAAGTGTATTTTTGTCTTTATATACTTGAAGATTTTAGATATGGTTTATAAGATTTAAACAAACACTTGTTATGTGGCTTCTAACAAAGTGTTCGAAGTTTTGAAACGAATTTTTGGTTTATTCCCAAATATAGTTTTATATTTGGTCTTCTTATTTCAGAATGTAGGAATTTTTTTATAAGTTGTATAAATTTTACATTACTTTATTTCTTCCGTTTCATTCTCCCCAATCCAGCCAGTTATCATATTCTGCACGTTCGACAATTCCTTAACTTTTGCTGTAGTATATATGCACGTAGAAAGACATTGTAAATAATTTGCTCCCAATTATTTATATACCTTTTGGCGCATTTAGACACAATTACATTAGTTTATCCTTTATTGTTTGCAAATTAAAATAAGTAAGTGTTACAAAAATTTAAGTATTACATTTCCCAGAACTAGAAAAATAGGAACCATAAGCTATAGATGAAGTTATAACGACAATATCTGAAAAATGTTTTTAAATCCGCTCGTATTGATGAAAATGATCAAGACTATGATTAAGAAAGCTTATCAGCATGCCACATTCTAACAGATAAACAGCAATACTTGAATCCCACAAACAACAACGTATAAAGGTAAAAATAGATCTCTAAAGAATGTTTGTAATAGTTTTAGTAGAAAAATAAACTTAACAAAGAGAGAAACAAGAAAAACGAATGAAGAGATTTTATACGCTCATCTAAGACCTGACATTCCCGTTCTAGATGTTAATTATGGAAGACCAAGTTCTTGGTCAATTTCAACGCTACTGCTAGAAGCTACAGAAAATAGATATTGCCGGTTGAGTACGAAACATTGAATTATTTTAAACTATTGTAGTCGTTCAGATTATAGTACATGTTCTGCCAGTCCAAAAAAATTCTTTAAGATCTACGGCTACAACTTAGTTTAAAAGATATGAATAAGGTTTTAAAAACTGTATAGAAATCAAAGATGCCCGTCAATGTGCCTGTGGAAACAATAATGCTTTATGTAACTTCAAATGTTTTATTGGCATACAAATAAAGAAATACAAAAAGTAGACATTTAATCCACTATTTAAATGCCATGTGGCAATCATCAAATTCATATCTCTCTAAATGCAATTAGGCAATATATAATTTACCATAAATAATGTGCACAGGCCAATTTACCACCATTGCAGTAAGTTTTGTTTTGTATACGTAAAATGTCGAAGTTTAGTGTTTAAGAACAAGGCGTAATTATCCGTTTTTTCCTCTTGCGTGGTGAAATTCATCGCCCATTGAGTGAAACATGCGGTGAAGGCGTTATGAATGTTAAAAATGTGCGTTCGTGGTTGCGAAAGTTTAAAGAAAGTCGAGAGTTATGTGACAATGAACCAAAGTAGCCTCGGCCACAAATCAGTCAGACAGAAACCATGATTGCGCGAGTGGAGCAAGTTGTTATGGAAGACCGTCGATTAGGTTTGCGTAATATCTCCTCTAAATTTATTATTTTTGTAGGATCTGCTGAATCTATTTTACATGATGACCTGCAAATGCGGAAAGTTTCTTCGAGATGGATTCCACGAATACTGGCCGATGAACACAAAATTGCGCGGGTGGCAATGTCTCAAGTTGGCACGTGATGCCACTATGAATTTCCGTCCATGAAGTCTACTCTCCGTGGTCGCTCATTTTCCAATCGAGCCGCTGTTGCATCTGGGTTTTTTTAATGAGCAAAATACACCCCTAAAAAGTGTTCTCAGCAGCCGTGGAATTATGGCGACGACATTGAAAAAAATTTGTACGTCTAGACGGAGATTACGTTGAGAAGTAATAGAAGCTGAATAAGTACTTTTTCAAAAAAAAACAAAAAAACGAGAAGTTATGACAAATCGGCTCTTATTGCAAAACAAGATTTAAGTGTATTTATTAATTTTTAAGCAATATTATTTTTTACTCCGTTATGGTAGTTATATATCTTAAATATAAAAATGGATTGGCGAAAAACTTTAATAACTTATTGCAGAATACAATATTTTCCAATCTTTCTAATTTATTTCTACTGCATATAAGAGCAAAAATAAAACCGAAAAACGATAAGAAAATTATGCAGTGATAAGGATGCCGTCTACTTAAAGTCGAACGACGCAAATGCCAACAGCAACTTTGGCACTCGTTTTGAACTTTACGGTGCATGATAAAGCTCGTCTCGTGTACGCCTTTGGGGATATTGTCTGTGAGCGTCACATTCGCGCCGCTGGAGTCAAAAAGGAAAAGCACAGCTTTAGAGAGGTAACGTAATATCTTTTAGAAAGGTTAGCATTGAATGGCTGCCAGGAAGTTTGCGACGGTGCAAAGTGCAGCAGACGTGCGGAACGGGTTGTGTGTTTTTAGCTGTCTCATTTCTGGTACAACATAGTCTGTTGTATTCGAAACACAACAAAAAATAACGAATAATAATGCTGTGCAATTTAAACTAATTATACATATTTATAACTTTAATGTCCAAGAATTATCGCTTAAAATTTTGTAAAGTGCTGTTTTTAAATTCCAGTAAATTTTTTTTTATTAGAGAATTTATTGCAAATTTACAATCTACTCTGTCTACAGAGTAATATGTAAATAATGTGAAGGTGCTGCTAAATGTCATGAGTTGGGCTCCATCCACTGATGGGTCTCCAAGATTCACTCGACGAAATCTTTAGGTCACTGCCTTTTGAGTCCCTGATTTGCGGGTTGGAGGTTGTAGAGGTTGGCGATGAGTTGATTGGTGTGGTTCAATGTTGCTACATCCTCAGAGCTCGATTCCGTAGGTCCATACAGGCATTAAGATGGTTCTATACAGTAAAATTTTATTTTCGATGCTTAGTTGCGATTTACGCCTTATCAGCCAATATAAATTTTTTGTTTTCAAATTTAGTTGCTGCCGTTTGGCTTTTATATGGGGTTTCCATGTCAGCTTTTGGTCAAGGTGGAGTCCTAGGTATTTAACTTCGGTTTTTATGGGAATGGGGTGATTATAAATAGTAACTTGTGGACAGGTGGGGCGTTTTGTAGTGAATGTGATTTGGGTGGATTTTTCACTATTTACTTTGATTCTCCAGGATCTAGCCAAGTTTGTAGGAGGTTTAGGTGTAGTTGCAGCTTCTCGGATGCCCGGTTAGGATTAGTATCAGATGACAATATGGCAGTATCATCTGCAAAGGTGGCAATTAAGGTAGTGTCTGTAGTGGGAACATCTTCGGTATACAGGAGGTACAAAAAGGGTCCAAGGACACTGCTTTATGGAACTCCAGAATTAAGGGAGTGGTAGGATGATAGTGAGTTGTCAACTTGAACCTGGAAGTGTCGTTTATTTAAGTAGGATTTTAATAGAAGATAAATTTGATGAGTTAACTTTCTTTTTATTTTATATAGTAGTCCTGTGTGCCGTACCTTGTCCAAAGCCTGCTGCACATCTAAAAACACTGACGCACACATAATCTTCCCTTCCAGATTTTCTTTGATGTAGTTAACTATCCTATGGCATTGTTGAATGGTTGAATGCCCCTCAGGGAAGCCAAACTAATGGGACGGTATTAGTTCATCTGGTTGTGTTATTTCCTTGATTCTGTATAGCAGTAATCTTTCAAATAATTTTGATAATAGTGGCAACAGACTTATCGGCCGATATGAGGTGGTTTCATGTGGAGGTTTTCCAGGTTTAGCAATCATGATTATTTTAGCGTATTTCTACTGAGCAGGGAAGTGAGAAATGGCAAGCATGCGATTAAAAATCGTTGTGATGAGTACTACTGCTTTTTTCGGAAGGTGTTTTAGTACTTCCCTTACTACAAGGTCGTAACCCGGGGCTATATACGAGCTGGATAATTTAATTTCCCTATATATTTCTGCTGGTGAAAAGGGACTCACGGGTAGGGATAATCGGCCAAACGCGCATAAATATTCTTCTATTTCTGCATCAAAGTTTTGGTCATTAGATGTCAGTGGTGTGAAAACTTAGGCAAGGTGTACTCCGAAAGTGTGTGCTTTTTCTTCGTTTGCTATGGTCAGGTTTTCTTAGTGGTGGAACTAGAGTAGTAGGTCTCTTGAGCCTTTTTGTAGCTTTCCAGATAGAATAATCTACTGGAGATAGGCTAGAGATGTAATGCCCGAATGTTGTATTTCTGTTTTCATGTATACGTTCGTGAAGACGGTGGGTTAAATTATTTAAGATGGTCTTGTCTCGAGGGTTTCTGGTCCTTTGCCATTTTCCACGAGCTCTGCGTTTTTCTATGACGAGCTGCCTGATATGTAGGGGTATGTTATATGTTACTGAATCGTTTTTGTGTTCAGTCGGTGTAGCTTCCCAGGATGCCTTTTGGATTAGTTTTGTGAGGTACTCCACGGTTTCATCAATTTCGTTTGGAGTATGCATTTTGTGGGCTAAGCTTATATTACAGTTGATGTGGTATTCGAATTGCTCCCAATCGGTCTTAGCTGTACAAAGTTTTGATATTGGGGTTTTATAAATAACATTTGTTCTCAAAGTAATTATTATTGCACTGTGGTCTGAAAATAAATCAAAGTTGCTTTCAATTTTGCTGTACACATCAGAAATATCTCTGGTAGCTGCGAAATCAAGCAGGTCGGGAATTTTATTTAGATCTGACTGCCAATAGGTCGGTTCGCCGGTAGATATATATTTTAGATTATGTTGCTGTATGGTTTTAAAGAGTGCTCGTACTTTGGATGTAATCAACCTGGATCCCCAGGTAATGTGTTTGGAATTCCAGTCACCTGCTACAAGGAAGCGGGGACCTATTGGTAGTAGAAATTCTTGATATTCTTCAATTGAAATGGTGTGCCTAGGGGGACAGTAGATGGCTCCGACAGTTAATGGCCAGGGAAATAAATTTATTTTTATCAAAGCGCTTTGGATTTTGTTAGTTGTATAGGGTGGTAGCGAGTAGTGGTCTATTGCTGTCCTGATTATGATTGCTGAACCTGCGTGGGCAGTTCCGTCCGGGTGATTTCCGTAATACATAGAGTAATATGGAATTTTTATAACTGCATTTAGTGTGCAATGGCTCTTCGCTATCAGCAGAACATCGATTTTATTGATAATTAATTCATATTATTCATTAATTTCAGTCCTTTTGAATTCCATTCCGCTATTCTTATCGAAGTAGCCATTATTGGGTTACTTTATTAATGACTGCGGAAAGCATAGATAAAATCATGCTGTTCTGATTTAATAATTGAGTGAATATATTTTTGAATTCGTTTAAGAAGGTGTTTAATTTATCGGCTATCTCGTCATTATTGTCAGTTTTTCTTGCAGCTACTAGTGAATAACTTGGGTATCTCTGAGGGGGATTTTTTAAGATTTGCTGGCTAGTTGGTAAACTTATTACTGGGTTTATTTTATTTGGTGTTCTTATAATGGGTTGCTAATGATTGCCGCCGCACAAAGCACACGTAGCAGGAGTATTTATAGATTTTCTGCAGATTTTGCTATCATGTTGTTGTCCACATTTTACGCAGTAGTAGGGCTTGCTGCAGTATGTCTTGGAGTGGCCATAGGCTTGACATCGTGTACATTGTACTATATTGTTTTTAATGCGCGGTGCTTCTACTCTTATTTTTGAATTTTGTAAAAACTCGACTTAGTAGATTTCTTTATTATTTGGTTTTGGTTCGAGGTCGATGAAAAACATTGGCACGGTTGTTTAGTTACTCTATGCCTGATATTCATGATGTTGCTTACCGAGTGACCTAATTCTTGAAGCTCAATCTTTATGTCTTGGGTATTAATTGAATGATAAAAGTCTCGTATGACCACCCGGTAGGCGCGTTCTTCTTTTATTTGATAGGTGTGGTGGACTATGTTTTCTTCTTGTAAATGTGAGATTAGTTTTCTGTATGCGTCGATAGTATTGGTATTTATCTTAACTGTGTTGTCTGATAACGCTTTAGAGTAGAATATTTCTTCTTCAATGACTTTGTTTAGGTTATCAGTCATGGCTTTAAAGTCTGTAACACCGTAAATATATACTGGTGGGGGGTTATGGTTAGGTAGTTGAGATTTTGTTTGGGTTTCATTATCATTTGGGTTGTTATTTTCTTCATGTTCATTGAATACTTGAAATCTATTTGCCATGTTTATTGGGGAAGCATTTTCGACAGTTTGTGTTAGTTGCATTCGTTTTCTCTTCTTAATAATAGTTTACCATGAGTGTTTTTTATTATTGTCCTCTTGGTTTGTTATCATTGTTTCGTCATCGTCGGTTTCGCTATTGTGGCTAGTTTGTGAAGATTGTATGAATGGTGTTGCTGGATAAGTGCTGTTAAAGTTAGTTGTGTTAGGAAAAGGAGATTGGTTTTGGTATTGCTGGTAAAATTGAGGTGCTTGGTTTTGATACATTTGAAATGATTGATGATTTGATTGGGTTTGACTTAGCTGACCTGGATAGATTGATGGTGGTTGAAATTGGCTTCGCATTGTGGACATCGGTTGTAATTTATTCCAGTTGTTTGTATAATTGTTGGATGGACAGTGTATATTTCTGGCTGGAAACATTTTACTGCATGAATGTCTTTAATAAATAAACGATAATATAAAAGAATTTTTAAAAATTATTATAAAACTTATTAATACTATGCGTGAGCAGCTGTGATATCAGCCGTCTGCACTAGTCCGTAGTCACCCCGGCCGACCCTCAGAGATAAGAGAGCGGCGATCGACACGTCTTTATTCTAGAAAAGTCAACCGAGAACTCCCAGTAAATTAAAGCACATATAAGCTAGTGTATCCACCTGTTGTTTGATTTGTTGTTGTGCGATTATCAATATTGTCACTCGTAAAAAAATTAAATTTTGTTTTGGATATTGTTAAACAAAATATTTCTATTCCATATGAATATCTGTCCCGTATATCATTTTGATGAATCTCAAGCACTTGAGACAATCTGCTAAATACACTAATCCTAATAAGGCTTTAATTTAAATTTTATTTGAAGAATAAAATTGAAGATTATCTTTTAACATATATATACGCATGTTTATAAATACTTTCATGTTTTTAGTAGCTGGTTCTACCACTAAGAGACGAATAACTGTATATCTGTAGATCTCGTATTTTTTGAAATATGCCTTTTTATATTCAGAGAGCCCATCTTTTTTAATAATAAGTAATCCCTGTACAGATTCACTGAAGTTATAACTAGAATTAATATGTAATTGGTGTCGGTCTTGTACAATTCTCCTTCAGTAATATTTTTGTCTACAAATAAGGTTCTTTCTGGTGAACGTAGAAATTCTTCTTATTCATTTTGGAAATCTGTTATAACTAAAAAATAGGTAAATAATTCAATAATTGTTACTAAAAGCTAAGAAACACATCCATATACCTAAATGGTTAACCCAAGTGCTGGAGCCAAATTTGAGAGATCCAAATACGCTTTCACTCATAAGTACCAAACTTTACACTTCTGCTCATACAAGGATATGCTACTAAATAGCAAATTATGAAGCTAGATATGCACACCATATATAAATGTTTTGCATGGATACAAATTAGATGTAATAGCACAGATAAGCAAAGTCCCGTGCACTTAGGCCTTAATTGGGCCCATTGTACTACATCTATCTTCGCCTCTTCTTACTCACCCATCAGTCAAGCCAACATGACTTGAGAATGTCCGTCATAGAGCATAGTGTTGGTGGTCGCCATGCTAGGCCAGAATTCCGCTAACATGAATCTAATTGGAGCAAGCGCACGACATTCGCAAAAACATGCTCTGCCGTCTCATCTTTTAAATTAGTCTCGGCACCCTCCTTTTTTGGCTGTGCTTCTCTTCCTTCATTTTAATATTTAAGACCGAGAACTTATAAAACAGTTTAATATTAATAGCAGCCACTACCTCCCCATTTATACCAAACACCAGGAGTCTATCCATAGGTTCCTCATTTTCTGCATTGTGGAAGATGCCCCACTCTCGGATTTTCGCCCAGGGTTTTTGCATGGTCAGCCTACCGATGATGGTTTCTGTGGCCTCAGCTTTAACTGAAATTTACAAAGTCGCCTTCCTCAATCTAGGCAGCCGATCCACTTGTACAAGCGTCCAAAACTTCCACAATCGCTGTCTGTAGAGTTTCAGCTTGACCACTGGTTATTTTTTCGTTTGGGTTGGCTCGGTCTACAATAACTATCCAAAGGCGGCTTTTGAGAGCTTTTCATTAGTCTTCTGTATAAAGTTATTGTTGACCTAATTGGTGTTTGGTTTCTTTTTGCAGTTGGAGGTAACTGGTGAGCTTTTCTTCAAACGATTTCTCTTACTCTTTATATATCTGAAGAGTAAGTTTTCCCAAAACTAGTCGCTTTCAAGTCAGCCAAAGCAGCCAGCCTTTGAATAGCAGTAAAGGTGCCACTACTTCTCTTCTTCCAAAAAGATAGCGTTTGCCTTCTCATAATCTTTTGTATAGAGTTAGCTTTAGTAGCCAGCTCCTGTAAAAGGGTAGTGGTGGCAGTAATTACTCCCTTACTGCTCTCTTATACAGGGTTAGATATAAAAGCCAGCGTTTGCTTGGAGGTAGTAGCCCAGTTCTCTTGCCACAATACTAAAAATTTTTGGGCGTCCCTCCCAGGACTACGCAATTTCGTTTGGCCTTGGTGCACGCTATCCTGCGAGCGCTGTGAACGGTGCAACCTTCGCAGGGGTCCCGAGAACAACTTCGGGAATACATTGGCGGCTCCCCTCCGATGAAAGGGTTAAATAAAGTGCCTACCAGTGTTGAGCAATGAGCGTTTCTACAGCCCTACAACGATGACAGGATACACAAAAGAATATAATAAGGTGGCCTTATCCGGATTCATTGTACCAAGGCACACGAAATTGCTTAGGTGTTAGAGCGTTACGAGGTTGCGTGCGCGACGGTTGTAACCGGACTCTAATAATCAGTCCCTTTTCAGGATTATAAGCACATCTTATATAGTACTTGACTGTAGGGTGGGTAATGAGCTAGTTTAAATATTTTTAGTCTCCTGGGTTAGTTTTCGCTATAATACAATGTGTTGTGTTTGAGATTGACCCCCTATACTGGGGTATGACTAGGTCAATATGTAGTAATCTGTTTGGTACATACCAAGGTAAATTTACGAATGCATAAAATACTTTTTTTTAATCTCTTCAATATTACTATATTGAATGTACACGTAGAGCCCCATAGTGGCATATATATACTGTGAAACTGAAAAAACGTGTAAATTTTAAGGTCCTGCCTCCTCTTGACGTTAGGCGTATGCTTGTGTATTGTGCTATAAAATTGTTTGGGGAGACTTCAAATGTCAATAACCGATCAAGATTTGGAAAACCATGTTTACTTTGGATTATTCAGACAATCAAAGCCGTAAGTGCAATAATTTATTAGATTATAAATTGTAGGCAGGCACCCTAATGTTGATTCTTTGAGGCGAGCCTTGATGGTTGCAGTCAATTTTCAACGGATGTATGTAGTGTGTTCTGCATAGACTAGTAACCCCGACCTCTTAAAGATTGTGTAGAAGTTAAGGGTAGCTATTTTGAATAAATTCGTTGTCCTTATACTTACCCATAACTGGTTCATAAATTCTGAAAATGTCATACAAAAACATTTAATCGTTTTATTTTGTCGTTCTACTCAGCGTGTAAAAGTATTTATGTGCATACTAATTGTAATATAAGTATGTTCAGTAGATAATTCTAAACATCTGTCAAGCATTTGATTTTCTTTTGGCAAAAATATGTTAGGCTTCTATCCAGATAAAGACCTAAATATTTCATTGTTTTACTGTGCGATATATAAATTCTATTTAACAGTACGGGGTGGGAAGTTTCCATGCTTCAAAGCGAATATGGTGTGCACGGATTTAGGTTTGTTAACTTTCATATGTCAGTTTGTAGTTTTCGGGTGGCTTTAATTGGGATTTTATGAGATGCTAATATTGTTGTGTTATCAGCATAGGCAGCAATCATTGCTTGTCTGGTTTTCGGTAAGTCTGCGGTCTACATATAGCACCACATGGATTCAAGAATGTTTTCTTGTAGGACTTTAAACAAGACTGGATGTGATTTTTGTAGGCTTCTTTATATCTAAGAATGTTCTGTGAGATAAGACTTTAATAGAGAATACACTGAATGTGAGAGAGCGCACTTTGTGTATCAAAGCTTGGCTTATGTCCAGACATACAGCTGTACGGTAAGGATTATTTAAATACAATTTTTTACTTGATTTTTGTCTATGTTTTTTTAATCGTCCCATGGCTTTTATAAAACCAAATAGATACGAGCTGAAGTTCGTCAATTATTGGTGATAATCCTTTTAACAGTATTTTTTCTAAGATTTTTTAGAGCACCGATATCAAACTGATGGGTCTATACGACGCAACTTCAGTGGGATTTTTTCTTAGTTTCAGTATCATAGCTACTTGCGTAACTCTCTATTGGCAGGAAAAATATTTGTTATAAAATTGCATTGAATACATATGTTAACGCTTTTGAGCCTTTATCAGAGAGTTCTTTAGTACTTTCTCGGTAAGAAGATCAGATCTCGGTGTATTTTGGGATTGGTGCTATGAAAAGTGATATTTTATAGTTTCTTCTCTGATTAGTTTTTGGTGGGAAAGCCATATGACACGAGATTTCTAGCTGTTTATTTATTTCTTCTTTAGTTGCTGATAGCTGAAGGGGTTAGGTTAGAAAAGTGTGCATAAATGTTCGACCAACGGCATAGCTTTTTGGTAACTAGTTCTAGTGTTGTTGCTTTTCTGTGATGGTGGTATTTGTTGTTTAGGTTGTTTTATTTTGTGCGATGGTTTCCACAGTTTCTAAATTATTTGTCAAGTTTGCTGTAAGTTTGTTCATCGCTTGGACTCATTATTAATTGACTTCTTTTTTAGCTCTCCTTTTTTATGCAGTTTTTTTTCAAATATGGGAGATTTGACTAAAACATGTGTATCATATCTAGCTAAATCACTGTTTGAATGACTTTTGTAGCATTTTCGATTCCATCTTCTATATCTTGTTGGGTTTCAGTGGCATTTTTAATGTTAAAAATTGTTCTAGTATTTTGTTGTGGAAAAATTCTAATCCGTCTTACTGCTAAAAACCGATGTTTTTGGTTTTACAAGTGTCGAAGTTAAAATGATCACTATTATAGATCTGAGCTAAACTAAACATTCTAACATGACTCGACTAAAATTTTAAAATAAAGGTAACACAACATTTACAATTGCAAAGTGAGCATTTGGTAAAACATGGAGACTTGACTCATGCATAGTGCACTGGTTGCATTTTACTGTGGCGAGATTTATGGTTACCTATAAAATACGGCCCAAGTAACGATGACTAATCATACCCGCCTGTCGATCTACCACAAATACAATGAGAAGTACTTCAACTTTATCCAGATTTGATTGTTTTAAACACATTTGTTAAACGGTAAGCAAGGATGGCTCTCTATAAACTGAAATGTAAAACTGGCAAACAAGCTCAGTGTTTACATACATTATTACAAATAAAAATAAATGTTTATTTCTTCTAAAACTTTTTCTTTAAAAAATTGTTTTGGCGCTAGAATTAACAAACTTCTTTATAAGTGCAAGGCCAATCATTTTCACTTGTTTTAACGTTGATCCCAAAATGTTTTTAATTCTCTTAAGAGCTGAAAAATATCGTTTTCTAGTGCAGTTAGTAAATGATACTTAGAACTTTTTTTAGAACGATGGCAGTATTAGGAAAAGTAGGCTCTAATTGGAAGTGTACTTTAATTTTCCATATCAGTGATTTCCCATAGAAATCCGAAATTAGGTATTTCTATAAGACTGATCGTTTTTATGCTATGTTGAGCTTCAGAGGATCAATTCAGCATAATGTTTTTATCGCAAAAAACTGCGCTCAGAAAACTTATTTTTATTTTTATCCTTATCTTCACCAAAAACAATTTTTGGGTTTTCTTTCTTGCAATGTTTTTTTGCAGACGTAAGTTTTACAGATCAATTTTGCTTTGCTGTCTAGCCTTTAAAACTTATCTTTGTTCTAAATATTGTTTATAAAAAAGCTTTTAAAGTACTATGTAAAATAATGATCTTTGTTTTGTACTTTACCTTTAAAGCCTTTCCCTTAGTTTTAAGATTATATAAAAACATTATTCCTAAAACGTGCTATTAATGCCATTTTAAAACTCTTAAATTTTTCCAATTCCATCATATCTGATTTGTATTGTGCGACCTTAGTCTGATCACTATCATTTTTTTTTTGTTTTATTGAGGAACTTTACAATCTGTCAGAATTTGACATTTAGTAAATTATGTGGTACTGTACATACATATCGTGAAGGAAAGAGTTAAATAACAGATTCCTTAAGTAGTAGTAAGTCAGTTTGGCTTGCAGCCAAATAGCACTATGAACTCGCGCACACACACTATCACTCACTCGAAGCGGTTTGGAAGATCCAGAGTTTTAATCTGTTTAAGTCGTGGCTCATCTTCGGCAACATCGAGAAGACCCTCGACAAGGGCGTTTGGGTGGACATGAAGCCTTTCACAGTAGCGTACCGTGTGACGCTGGATTTCTTCATTTACTGAAGGTATAATCTCGTTGGATACATACCATGGTGCGTCCACGAGGTTACGCAACGTCTTGGCTTGAAAGCGTCTCAGAATTTCGATGTTAGAGTGACTAATTGTTCCCCAGAGCTGAATACCGTATGTCCAGATCGGTTTAAGTATAGTTGTGTAAAGGAGGATTTTGCTATTCAGAGACAGTTGCGAGTTGCGTCTTAGTAGCCAGTACATTTTTCGAAACTGAAGGCTTAGTTGTTTTCGTTTCGTTCAGATGTGAGTTTTCCATGTCAGCCGCCTATCAAGGTGATGTCCTAAGTATTTGACACTTTCAGATTGTGGGAGCTGTTGATTGTTTAGCGTGACGGGTGGGCAGGTGCCTCGTCTTGTTGTAAAGGTTATGTGGACAGACTTTGTCTCATTGACCTTAATGCGCTACTTCGTAAACCACTGTTGCAGATTATTTAGGTGAGATTGCAGATTTGGGTTGCCAATAGAGAGTTGAAATCAGATGCAACCACCGCAGTATCGTCAGGATTGTTCTGGAGGTTGGCAGGTCGGCAGTAAATAACAGGTAGGGGACCGGTCCCAGCACGCTACCCTGAGGGACACCAGAGATGATGCGAAATAAAGTTGTTGTATATTCACCATGTTTGACCAGAAAGTGTTTGTCAGCGAGGTAGGATTTAATAAGTAGAAAGCAATCCGGAGGGAGCAAAGGTTTGATCTTAACTAGCAGGCCATCATGCCAAACCTTATCGAACGCTTGGTTTACATCTAAAAATACAGCTGAGCAGTACCTTTTTGCCTCAAAGTCTTTGGTGATCTTCTCTACGACTCGATGTACTTGTTCGACAGTGGCGTGTTGTTGCCGAAATCCAAATTGATAATCAGGGAGTAGGTTATTATCCTGTATGATAGGTGTGAGACGAGTTAGGAAGAGTTTTTCAAAAACTTTGGATAGGACTGGTAGCAGGCTTATTGGTCTGTAAGACGTTAGTTGTTCTTTAGGTTTCCAGGTTTGGGAATGACAATGATTGTAGCGACTTTCCATTGCGGAGGGATAAAGCACAGTCTTAACATCGCGTTAAATAAGTAGGTGATATACCGAAAACCGTTCTCAGGGAGCTCCTTTAGAATTTTCCCCGTTATTAGGTCATACCCGGGAGTCTTTCGGTAGTTAAAGTTGGTCAGAATTTGGGATTTTATTTCGGCTATTTTCAATTTTGTTAGTGGAAGACACATCTGGAGTGGTGCCTCCAGGGATTGTTGAATTATATTTTTCTCAGCTTGTGTGATTTCTGACGGGAAGGGTTGAAATACCTCCGCTAGGTGTGTTGTAAAGGCGATAGCCTTTTCATTGCCACTTCTAGCCCAAGTTCCGTTCTCCAAACGTATGGGTCGTTTATGTTGGATTGGTCGTTTGAGCTTTCGGGTTGCTCTCCAAAGAGAGTAATCAGTTGCTTCCGTCGGTGTTAAGGACTTCAAATAGTTTTGAATACCCTAATTCTTTATGTCAGACAGAGTCCTTTAAGGTCAGCTTGATTAAATCTCCGCTTATCTGCAGGATGTCTGGTTGTTTGCCACTTTTTCCGGAGTTTGCACTTTTCGGCGATTTTCTGTTTGACCAATAGGGGACAGTCAGTGGTAAAGAGGCGTTGGGGTTTTTGTGGAGTGGCTTGCCAAGAAGCTTGCTGAATAATTGCAGTAAAGTGTTCTATTGCTATGATCAAGTCGTTTTCTGTTTTTAATGGAATATCCGTTGGAAGTGTGTGTTCAATTTGCTCTCTAAACAAGTCCCAGTCCGTGTGTTTACTGTACAAGGTGAGATTACTTTGATTGATTAACACATGCGTTCCAAATGTTAATATGATGGGTGAGTTATCAGCAGATAAGTCTAGGCAGGACTGAATGGTTATATGGTTAAGGGGGATTCCTTTAACTATAGCAAAGTCTAGTAGATCAGGGAGTTTCGTCAGGTCTGTTGGCCAGTAAGTAGGCTCACCAGTGGAGAGATAATGTGCTCTAACGCTAGTAATTGCTTTTAGCAGTTCTCTGACTTTGGTTAAAGTTATTCAAGAACCCCATTCTTCATGCTTGGCATTAAAATCTCCGCATGTGATAAATCTGTTGCCCAGGGTCAGTAGATAATGTTTACATTGAAGTTGTTTGTTGTTGTGGCGTGGAGGACAGTATACCGCAGATATTGTTATTGGTCCTGTCCAATCTTCTATGATTACTGTTGTTGCTTGGAGATGCTCTAGCTTATATTCGGAGAGTTCGTGATGTTTAATAGTAATTTTAATTATCACCGCTGTGCCGGCATGAGTCCCACCGTCAGGGTGTTTGGTTGAGTAGACTACAAATCTAGGGATTTTGAGGAAGCTTCTGTCAGTGAAGTGCGCTTCTGAAATCAGTATGACATCTATTTGTTGATTTATAAAGAAAGAAGTTAGTTCCTCTTTATGTTGTAACAGCCCATTGGCATTCCATTGTGCAATTTTAATGTGATGAGCCATTGTTGGGTTTAACGACGAGAGCGGTTAATAGGTTAAGCATTGTTCCCATTTGTTCCGTTAGACGTGTAATCTGTTCCAGAAGGCTGTTCATCATTTTTTTCGTTTCATTTATGTCATCTGATGAAGTAGTTGGTGAAGGTTGTTGAGGTTGGAGTTGGTTTGGAGAGATCAGTGGTAGGTTACTTCTCACCGCTTGGGCATGTGTTAGATTAGATTAAGTGCGCCTGGAGAGGATATGGGAGGCATTATCAAGTTGCTTCCTTCGTAATGGAGGGTACATTTTTTGTTGCAATTCCTTATAGACTGTACAACCCCTATAGCTGGCGGGGTGATTCCCGTTGCAGTTGATACAGCGTACCTCGTTATTTTTGTCTTTACGTAGGCATTGAGATGTCGCGTGACTTCCGGTTCACTTAACACACCTTGGGCTACGATTACAGAAGTTCTTGGTATGACCAAAACGCTGACACCTGGCGCACTGTGGGATTTGTCTGGTAGGGCGAGGTGGTTCAATCTTTACTACTTAGTGAGCAAGTCTAGTAATGTTGTATACTTCTTTATTACTATCGTCCGGTTTCAGATCAACAAAGAATAGCGGTAGTTCTTTCTTAGTGTATCTTTGTTTAATGTTCCATACATTAGTAACTTGATGGCCGTGCCCATTTAATTCTACCTTTAATTCTTCCAGGTTGGTGGAAGGGTGCAAATTTCTGATAACTATTCGAAAATTGCGCTCTTGCTTTGTCTGATAATGCTTTAACTGTAAGCCTGTATTTATCTGAGGTTCTAGGTGTGATTTTAACCTCATCGTTATATAATATTTTAATTTCATATTCTGCCTTTGCTACAGTTTCCAGCATTTTGATTAACGGCTCAATGACTTTGACACCTGATATAAAGATCGGCGGCGGTTTCGGGTCCGTTGATATTGGTTCCTGTTGGCCTTCGTTAGTTCCAGCTAATGGTGCAAATCGATTTGTGGGATTTAACCAGTAGTCTGTAATTTTAGACTGCTTGTTTTGTTGTTGCGGTTTATCGCTGCTGCGATTACGTTTTCTGTTTTCAACTAGATGCCATTCAGAATCGTGAGTTGTTTTTGATCTTTGCATTTGTTGATAAGCGATATCACTTTAACGGAGTATTTATTTGCACTGCATTACTCGAAGCGTGCAAATTATCGTTTATTAAAAATTGTGTTTGCGAATTTGCATTTGGTAGTTGTTGATAAGGATAATTTGGTTGTACATACTGAGTTTGGTTGTTGTAGTCTACTTGCATTGGGCAGTACTGTTGACTGGTTTGAAATGTTGTGGCAGGAGCATATTGGTAGGCTATAATGGCCTCTGCTGTCTCTGCCGGTGAACCCTACGATTTGCGAAGGTTCCCGGGAACTCAAAATTCGCTGCGGCGATCTGCTGTGGTGATCCGCAGCGGCGATCCGGCGGCTTCCGCGCGACGCTGGTGAAGTCAGCTGGCGGGCCAGCGGCCGTTTTAACGTTGCGATATCCCAAGTATAGCTGGCTCACACACGTCTGTTCTGTTTCGATGCACGAGCCGAACTGATCACTATCATGAGCAATATATATAGAGCATTATGGTCTCTTGTTATGATTGGTATAATAGTTGACTGGTAACAGCATGGTTATTATATCGGGTTGTCGACAACGTTTTTAAAGATAAGGTGCCTTTGTAAGATAAGACTAAAAAATATTTTACCTTTTGGTTGAAGAATTAAAACGTGGATTTTTTGTTTTAAAGAAAAAAATTTAACAAAGTAATTGCTGCTCTCTACAACTGCAGAGTCAACTAGTTGTAAAAAGTGTCCCACACAAGAAAGAATACACTTATTTTATTCCAGCCTGCAGACCTTTGACATATTGTTGGCATTGTTTTTACATTGTTCAGATCAATATCCACAAAATCTACGGTTTACCACTTCTTTACCTATATAGCCGCAGTGAGGTAGCACATGGCGTACCACAAAAGCTAATTTGTTTGAGTGCGACAGATCTGGCGATGAATTCACAATTATGGAATGCTACTTGGTATTTACAATTTTTTGGACAATCTGTGGTTTAACTTAGTTCACTGACTGTATCATAAATTTGTTTATAGTTGTACGTTATAGGTATGACATCTCTTATTTATTTCCAAGTTATGCTACATGTTCAGTCATAAAAGGAGTGAATTTCAAAATTAGTTTTACACATTCAAAAAAGTTATCATTTCTTAAGGAGCCTAATAATTTATTATCGCCATAAATTCACAATTTCAACGATTCTCAAGAAAACATTTTGCCAATACGAAGCTCTTTTTTGTACTGTTCTGCCATTTTGCAATTCACTCTTTGTGAAACTCGATTTGTACTAATGCTTTGTGTTCAGAGTTGTCATTATTATTTATTATATGGTTATTTTTTTAATTATCAAACCCTTTAGTTACTAGGAAGGTTTTACATAGAGTTTTAACGATAGACAAAATACTAGTACAGTAAATTTTGCATAACCTAACTAATTTCCATTCATTTTTATAAAACAATTGTTAGGAACAAATATTTCTTGAGTGGCACACCATCTTTCAAATTTTTTTAAGTCAAAGACGTCGGTTTGGTGAATGCTAATGTAGACCACCAACTCACGGAATTCATCATTTACTTAGCACAATGTCCAGTTATCCTGTGGCATAATTGAGTCTAACCCTTTAAAAGTATTTTCAAGCTCTCTAAGTTCAAAGCCTATTGCAGATGTACACTATTGATGCACTGCAATTTGGGCTTGAAGTCACTGAAGTCAATGGCGCCAATTGTGATTGCTGCACACTGCGTGAGAAAAAAGTATCTAGTTTTGTTATTTTCTTGGTTATAGGATTCTGCAATTTGAGACGCTCTTTAGAACTTTTTTTGAATTTTGCAGCAAAGGTTTTTTTAACAAATCTCCATTTTATTTGCCTTTCATTGTTTAACCTTTAAAATAAATGAAACTGAAGAACGACTTAATTAAAAACTAAACTTAATTTTTTAATTAATTATTTATTATAATACTATTAATGCGACAATAAACCATTACTATAACAATACTAATTTATTTACATTTGCTACAGGAATTTTCCTATTCGACTGCCGTAAGTGCCCGTCTGTCCGTTCTTATATCCAAACCCGCCTTTCTAGGACGAACCAGATTCTGGAATTTGAACTCGGGGTGCCACTAGAATTAGCACGAAAAGTGATCTGAACAATTTCTTTGTGATATCACTTTTCTTAGAATATAAATGTATGTAAATTTAATATACGTGGATGAACGATGAATGTATGAATTCAAAGTTTAATAGTTATAATATATTTAAAGTTTCTCCGGTTGTGCTCACTTTTTCGTTTACTCAGCTCAAAATTTTGCGCCCCGAACCCTGGTGCCCTAGGTTGCAGCTTACTCAGCTTATGGGTTAATATGGCTTACTGAAATTTGTGTGAAGTTTATTATTATTTATAATCAAAAGCTCTATCGCTGAATAATGTTCCAAGATATTAACAAAACATTATTGTGTTTAAAAAATTCTTTTAAATAATTATAAATCAGTAAACAAATTTTTGGAATCTAAGTTCTATATTTAAAAAGTAGTGTGTTACTTAAAATAAACATACCTTTCGCTTAAATCTTTTACTATATTGGAGTCTTCCTTCAAGGTTAATATGTGGAAATCTGGAGTGGTTCATTCTGCAAGGAAAGCAACTCCAAGTTTTACTGCGACGTTCTTATTAAGATGAATGTTTTAATTGTGGGCAATCAAGCAATGAAATAAGATGCTGTTTTTACGAGGCTGCAATAAAACTTCATCGTTTTCTCGAAGTGGGTTAGCTGTGCAGCTAGTGTGTATCTGAACGACACATAAATATTATGTTAAGAGACATTCTTTCTTTATAGTTGAATTATTTTAGTTTGATTTATATAAAACTTCAGTATGTGTAAGTGCTTTTAACTTATCGCTGCATTAATTTTCTCTGTTAAATTATTGTCAATGCGAATTTTTAAGGTTTCGATTTGTAGAATAGACAAACGATTATTGCATTTTAAAACTTATAAGTGTCTATATGGATTCGCTCTACTTAAAATTTATGGTATCTACTTTCCAAGGATTTCCATTGTCAGAACTTTTGCAGATAGGCAAGTTTTGAAACTTCCGTAGAAAGCTTTTTGCTGCTACTTATAAACTAGTTGTAACTGTTTGAAAAGTGCTATTGACGTTAAGCAGTTCAATTTTTAGTAGATACAAGAAAAATATTATATGCTTACTAATAAATTTATTTAAAAAACACTAATAATACAAATAATTTAAATTATAATCTGAATGTACAAGGTGGGGCAGTCAAACTGCATTATTTGCAGGTATTAAAAAACAAACAAAAAATTGGCATAAAAGGAAAAAAGGTTTTACTTTTTGAATATCACTCCAAGAAGATGGCGACCATCATTTTGTACACATTGTCTGAGTTTCATACCGAAATTTTCAATGACGCGTCGTAGTACCGTAGTACTTTTTCTTTAATCTGCACTTTGAAGTCTGGTATAGTTGCTGGGCGAATCTCAAAAATATTTGACTAAGACATCACATAAAAAATAATCACAGGAACTCAGGTTTGGTGATCTCGGAAGCCACTCAACATCCCTATTCCTACTGATCAGGCTGTTCAAAAAATGTTTTTCAGAAAACTTATTGATACCCTGGCTGTGACTAGTTGCTCTATCTTGTTGGAAATGAGTGTTCTCATTCGAGAAAACCGTTGAAGTTCTGGAATAAGGAAGGTTTATCCAGAATTTGAACATAGCTCGCTGATATTACAGTAACGGCATGGCCATCATCATCCTCAAAGAAATACGGCCAGACTGTAACTATTGACGAATAAAGAACCGTTCGTGAAGTTGTTGAGAGTTTATTGACATATCCACTAAAGTGAAAATGAATTTCATCGCTCATCAATAGATTATCAATGAGCTGTGGGTCGTCTTCAAGCAACTGTAACAAATGCTCACAAAAACCAAAGCGGGTAAGAAATCAACGGGGTTCTAAACATAAACTATTTGCATTTTAGAGGTGTAGGGGTAAGTTGTCAAAATTCTTCTTACTGTTCGAGTCGAACGTCCGAAAGCAACGCTGTAGTACCTGGCAGCTCTTTCAGAATTTCTTATAGTCGCTGTTTATATATTCTCGGGAGTCCTAACAGTTCTTGCACTACCACCTTTTCTTCTTATTGTTTGACTCGTTGTACGTAAGTTGATAACCCAAACAGAAATGACTTTCCTACTTGAAACAGGAGCATGAGGCGGAAGATTAAAATGTAGATGAACTTCGACTATTTTCTAAATAGGCTGTAACAGTAAAATTTCGTTGTTCATTGGGCTAACACTGCATATGGTTACTAAACTTCCAACTGTGTGTAATATGAAGCTCACTGCCTACTTTTCCTTCCACACACACCTCCATCATGAAAACTTCTTAGAAACGTACATTTTGACTGCCCCACCTTGTATTAATACTATGGGTAAATCTAAATCACAAAAGAAAAGAAAGTGACATATAAAATGTGTAATTGGAACTACACAGATAAAAGTGCTTACAAAAAACTCCATGGTGCAGCATAATATTTACCATATAATATATAACAAAGTTAACTCATTATATTATAATGATGCATAAAAATTTTTAAATTCTGAAGGAAGCACAAAATTAAAAATAAAGATTTATACTGTTGTATAGTACCCATGTAGCTATGAGCTAAGTCTTCTATGTCTCGTTGGCACCACTCTTGTAGCTTGTAGTCAAAGAACTGATATAACAAGGGTGTCTTATGTTCCTGTAAGTTGGCAAAGTTGATGTCTGGCCAAAAAGTGAGTTATAAATTAGAAACAATGGTACCAAATTAGGATTGTTCCAAAATAATATAAATAATAACGAAATACGACCACAGTTTTAGCATGATGATTTATCAAATAGTTGAATTGTTCCAACAGTTTATTTAGAGCAAAATGTAGCAACTCAAAAAAAAAAAAACTTTTGCACTACCCTAATTTATGCTCCGCGACAACTGACCTTGAATTGTTCTTGCAAAATGTATTTAAAAAACTGAAACGTTATTGTAAAGAAATCACCATTAATTTACTTTGATACTTCGAAATATCGTAAAACTATTCCTAACCTTAGGCGGTCTTTCGCCCACATGTAAGCAATTACCGTTGGATCCGAAGACTCAGCGTGGCCACCTCATCTGGATCATTTCCTATCTTAAATAATCAACCATATTAAAGGGTTGAGCGTCTATACGGTTCGTCGCCCAAATGATTTTGTCTGACTACCTGGGCCATTTCCATGGCAACTGTAACCAAAAACTCTTTTGTTCAAGTAATCGTTAAAAATGCTTAAAATTAGCCATAAAAGAAGACCAGTTAAAGTTTTTCCTGAGATCACATAGTATAAAATGAGCAGTAAGACATTGAAATCTTTATAGATTATAAATATTTTGTTTAGTTAGTTCAAATTTTATTACTGCTTTTAAGACATAAGAAAAGAAGAGAAAATGTAGTGTAAATGACGTAATATAATGTATCTTCTCTTGGATCTATACATTTAGAAATCTAAAGTAGAAAGTAAAATTCATAATTTTATGAAGTAACAGGAGATCAATAATATGACAAATAGGAGCTAGGTATTTCAGGGCTGTGGTGGTGCCATTTCCATATAAAATGTTGGTTTGAACAACAAAATATTGAAGTTTTACAATGGTCCAGTATTTTGCCTCATTTGAATTTAATTGTAAATATGTAAGATTTGTTTTCCAGAAAAGTTTATGACTACAATTTAACCACTGCATTACAAAACTTCAAAAAATATACTAAATTTTCTTTATCAGATGTTGCTTAATAGAGTTTTTTTTTCTTAAATTTTGCCACTTATTGAAGACCTTCACTAACTCAACAAGCTTTTTTATTGTTGTACATTAAGCTTTTGAAAGTCTTGATTCTCGATGCATCAAGCTTTGTTAGGAATGAATATTCTGATATGACATCTTCGGCTATATCTCCGTTCTCACAGGTTGTCGTGCATAGGTAGTTGAATGCGGTTACTCTTTCTATTTCTAGCCTTCCGATTTTTGCGATTTTTTTACTTTCCTTATCCTATAATAAGGAAAGTAATGTAATCGGCGGAAATTTGACCTACCCAGTTTTTCACATTTCTGGACGAATTGTAGCCTCAGGACACCAAAAAAGTTGGTTTGGGCCATTGGTTCGTGTGTGTGTGTGTGTGTCTGTCAGTAAACAAGATATCTTGAGAACCGTAAGAGCTAGAGACTTGAAATTTGGTATGCAAGTTACTTGTAGGTAGCGGACGCAGTGCGAAGCTTTTGGTAAAAATCGACCGAGCCGTTTGGTCGCAAGGTCCCAAAATCGGTCGCAAAGCGGTCGCAAATCTAAACGGTTGAAGATACAAAAAATTTATGACAATAAAAATGATTTGTTATCATGAGATAAACATGAATTTAAAATAAAAGTTGGTAAAATAGGAACTCGAAACAAATTGAAGCTCAGGCTTTTTAATATACCGGGTGTTCATAAAATGTTTCGGGAAATTTATATTACCGGATAGATCAAATCGAGACGAACAAAAAATTGCAATGAAATTTTTTGATCCTAGGTCAAATAAATAAGTTATAGTCGATTAAAAATTAATTAAACGGACCAATCACAGCGCGCTCGGAGAGCTACCGTGGCGACTGCGGGAGGACGGGGGGAGCGCTTGGCCGCTAGGAGGGAGCACGCAGGCGATAATGGCGAAGGCTGTGCGACCGAGCTCGCACGGTTACCTTCAGTGACGTAGCAAAATTTTAAGTACGAGTCAATTATTGTCTTGTACTGTTTATTTTGTTTATTTGTTTCAGCTTTCGAGTGTTGGACTCGCGCCTCGTCCTTTTTTAAAATAAAAAAGTTCCGGGGCGAGAGCAGCGCAGGGCCGAGACTATGGACCCGGTATAATATATAATAATAGGATAAGGAAAGTCGTGTGATGTTCATACCAGATTTTTTTGTTCTGCCTTTTTTGATATTTTTAGGTATGTTGTTTTGTCAGTATTTATTTTTTTTGTGTTTTCTTCTATAATGATTCTTTCTTCAGCTCTAAATATGGTTATGTTGTCTGCATAACCCAATATTTGATTCTTATTTCTGAATTGATAGCTCTCGTGTGGTATAAGATTTCTCTGTATGATTCCCTCTAATACTATAGTAAATAATAGTGGCGAGAGTATATCCCCATATCGTAGCCCCATATTGATACTAATAGGTGATATTTTTTCTAACCTCATTTTTAACTTATATCGGTCATTTTTAATGGTCATCAGGATTAGTTGTTTTGTTTTTGCGGAGTTTTGAAATTGTCTAAAACTGGTCTTACTAAATTATATCGTAAATTATTGTGGGCTTGCTCATAGTTTGCAAATATACTATATAGATCAATACCATACTTCATTTCTTTTTATACCAATTTTTGTAATCTGAATATCTAGTCTGAAATCCGCTTGTTAGTTTAGTATTTTACTTTGTATGCGTCTCTAAGCATTTTTAATAGCACTTTAACTTTTATATGTTGTGTTGACAAAATAGATAGCTCTTTAATGGAGCCTACTACTTTATTCTATTATAAGACAAAATTTCTACATTTTACGCTTTTGGAATATCTTTATTTTTTCATATAATTAAGATTAAATTATGTACTCGTTCCCATAGATTTGATTCCGCATCCTTAAGAAGTTTGCCAAGATCTCATTTTCACTTGATGCCTTATTTTTTTAATCATATATTAGTTCTGGTTTCATAATATGCTTTTTCCTAATTCTTTATTTTTATTCCTCCCAAAGCTTTTTTTCCTAATTTTTTAGTTTCTTCTTAGCTCAAGCTCAATAAATAGTTTAGCAAAATATTTTCTCTTATGTCTTAATTATTTACCGGTATCTCTTCTCCTTTATTTTTACGCATATTTGTTCGGGATCTTTTAAAGTTTTATTTAACTATAATCAAACCTTTCTTTGTTGTTTAGTGGTGTCGATAATTTCTTTATCGTTTTATTGATAACTTTTTATGTTTTTTTTATTATTTATTAATATCTTTATCCCTTTTGTTTTTTCTTTAACCATTTCAATCTTCCGACTAGTTTTCATTGATATCGTCCTGCAGTTTTAGTATTTTTTAGATTATTTTGTTTGGTGTTTGATATATTTTGTCATAATTTTGTAAAGACCAAACAATTGTCTTGTTGAAGTCACTGTTCTCCAATTTGTTGATTACCACATGAGTTATTTTATTTATTGTTATTCTATCATTTGACGTTCAGCTTCCCTTGTGGATATCTTTATGGAAAAAGCGATAGTACTTATTATCACTTCTTCGTTTACTGCCGTATTTATCAGTCTTAAATCATTGAGTGATGTAGACTGTTACTTTCTTTGTTGATATATATGTGTTTTTTCCTACTTGTACATTTAAGTCACCGATGACGATGCAGATATGTCTCTTCGACACGTCGTCTACTGTTTCTCGAAGGACATGAAAGCTCTTGCTTTTCTTCTTCTTTTACCATATTGGGTGTTGATATGCTCTTACAATCGTTATATTAAAGTTTTTCTTTGAGTCTCATTAAACAAATTTTAGGGTTTATTGCCTTAAATTCTTGGCTTTGCGCGTTCAGTTTTGTTTGGTGCACATCTCTAAACCCCCTTGCCCCAAATCCCATCTCTACCTGCAACCTTGATTCTGTCCGCTGACCCACCCTAGTCACAACTAAACGGGATTTTTACCGCCGCCCGGCATTCCTATTCGATACCCCGTGAGTGACGGAGCCGTTTGCTGAAGCCGCCCAGGTGCTATCGATTGTCTTTTGTACGTTCTGCCCTGTCCGTGGTGCCCCAGTACATCTGACCAAGAAAACCCACTCCCGGGTTAAAGCCGCCAAGCAAAGCACACCGACATCCGCGCCCAGGCTGCCAGAGCGTCTGGAGAATGCACAACTAACCTGCCGCCCACCGTATTTGGAGTTATTTAGTCATAGCTGTATTGATTTTTTTTAATTTCTTTGTTTTACTTAACTCATGGTTACTTTGTTATTAACATCTTTGTGCCCAATATATAGTTTGCACAGCTCTGTTTTGTTTTTTCCTGTTTTGTTTATTGAGTTACTTTTAACCGTGCTTAATTATCAGACAAGTTTATTGTTTATAACGAAGCTCGCGTCGCTTTCATGTCAACGTACTTCTTGTACTATTTTAATATATAATTTATATTTTGCTATTTGCTTAACCAGTTCTTCTAAAGTTCCCAGATTATAAAAGCTTAGTACATTCCATGTTCCTAATTTTATTCTTTTCCGTTGCTTGAGTCGGTTGTCATTGATCAGTCCTGTCTAAGACTCTCGTTGAGTTTTCAATACACACATTTTAATTTTTCTACAGCTGAAATAAATTAAAAATAAAGTTTTTTTGTACTTTTTGTATTCTGATTTAACTTATTTTACTATTGAAGTTTTATTAAAAAAACAATTGTGCCTGTTAGAAAAATAAACCTTCACTTCTTTCGAATAATTAATACCATTAGGAATATTATAAAAAAATGGGGTGTGTGAGAACGCCAATAATTAATATTTGTTGTATTTTTAAAAATGTATTAACCGTAGCACAAAACGCTCACTTAAGTACAAGAGTAGTTGGATGAGCAACTATTAGAAAGCGATGGTAGCAATTGTGTATGTGGTTACAAAATTTACTTTTATAAATGAATATTCTATGATTTTTAACGAATTTTTGAACATCTGCATTGTGTCACGCTCGGCCAACCTGACCCTTCTAGGAATGCAGTTGGCGCGCTTGAGTTCGCGAACCTTCTACAAGGTTCGAGTGTCTCGTTTCCCGAAAAGGTTTGAGGTTATTTGGGCATATCGGAGAAATAGAAATAAACAGCGCGCGGTGGACCGTTGAGAGAGATTCCAAATTCGGACGCAAATTCCGGTTTTAAGTAGAGCAAGCTGGCGAATCTAGGCGAAAACTATGTTGGTATAACTAATGTGCAGTTAATTGTATATAGTGCGTGTATACATAAATAATGTTATAAATTTGTATAATTGTAAGCCCACACTAGTTGGTTAATTAGGTCCAAATTTGTAACATAAATAAATAACTGTAAGTAAAATATTTAATAATTTTAGTTCAACAAAAGATTTACGTGGTTAAATTGAAAATTTTAACAGATGTATTGGAAGAATACCTGTCACCATCAAGCACGGAAGCAAGTGGTAAAGGCGGCTAACGCTATTGCACAAGCAACAAAAGGAACAGCAATATAAATTAAAGTTCAAATTATAAGAGGAAAGCAGAGTAAAAAGCTATTACTTTAAAGTGAAAGGTTAAAAAATAGGGGTGGTGGCAACGCCGCCCCTTGCAATGCCGCAGAAAAACATTTTTATTTCATTGACCGTACTAACTAAATCGAGGGGGTTACCGGATGAGTGAATATTTTTGGTTACAAAGTTAAGTAAGTGAGACTTTAATTTAATTTAATCAATTTATTCTAATCCAAAAATTTAAATGACCACGGAGATTATTTCAATTGTATAATTATTAATTCTATTGACAGAAAGAAAGACATGTTGTAAGCGAAAATTTAAATCCTAGATCTGCTTTGAATAAAAATCTTAATAATATATATATATTTAAATTTAAAAATTTGCTTGGCTATTTTACGATTTACTTTTTGGTCATTTTTTAAAGAACATATAAATTTTATTAGTTTTTAGATGCATAATTATATAAAGCTATTCAAATTGGATTTTAGGAAGTTCTTTCTAATTAAACATAAAATGTTGCAATAATTGGAATTTTAGTGCTATTAGCGTAAAGACTTAGCAGTTATGTATAAAATATAATGTCGGCTAAATAGTTTTTCATAACGCTTTCCCATAAACGCGGTTCTGTTTCTTTGATATAAACCATTTTCTTCAAAGCTCCGTAGAAAAAAGTCTAATGGGTTAGATCGCAACGCTCTGGTAGTCAATCGATGTCACCCCTTTACGAGATTACATGACCAGAGAATTTAGTTCGAAGTAAATTGAGTATTTCGTGCTGTGTGGCATATGGCTCCATTTTGAAATCACATGTCACTCAGATTCAAACCGTTGGTTTAATTAAAAGAAAAGTTGCTTAACATCTCCCAACAACGTATACCAGTAAAAATAGCATTGTCAGCTTTGTCCTCAAAAATGTACTGGAAAATGACTCCTTCAGCTCACAATGCACACCAAATAGTGCATTTCCGTAAATGCATTCGTTTTTCACTTTTACTACTCTGAGTTTGGTGCGGTTTCAAAGAAATGTTTTGGTGTACCACTACAAAGCTGCGAGACTTCTAGAATCAAATGTGGAAGTATTTAAAGGTACATAGGCAACTTGTGAAAGTAAACAATTAGTGATAGTATTAGTGCCTTAGTTAATTAGTTGCTAATTTATTGTAGAGATTATTAGTGCTCCAAATTATAAAATAATTAAGTGGAAATAAACAGAAATAGAAAACGTAACTCAGTTCGTGTGAATACCGACCGATCTTTTACAAGTGTTTAAAGAAAATCTAGCGTTCCAGAAAAAGAAAAAATATTGCTTTAGTGCAACAATAAACAGGCGCATTCAAGCCGTGTCGCTGAGCAAAAATTAACTGAAGTAAAGTTTAATATTCTTCCGCATTCACTCTGTTTGCCCGCTCTGCTCTTTTTTGGAATATAAAACTTTTTGATTACACATACATTTGGACATAAATAGGTGGCGGCATAGACGGACATAGAAGATACCGGGAAAGAATCATTAACTTTGGGAAAGGATTACTTGAAACTGTTATCTTTAATATATAATAGAAACTAAAACTTTGAATTGGACAGCGTAGAAACTAATGTTTCTTAGTGCTATTGCAAATACTTTAAGAAAATTAAAATAAGTTTAATCTCAAGAGTCTTTTAGTGTATTTTTGTATAGTAATGTTTGTATTTATGTAGGTAAATCAAAAATTAAAAAAATTACATATAACAACTTTGTTTCCGCTGCTGGAGAAAAAATGCATGACAATTTTCTACCCGATTCTCCTGCACAGTGATGCACTAAGGCGCGGTGTTCCTCATTGGTGAAATCTATCCTGGTTCGTCTTTGTCACATAACTGAGCTTGTAATGTGGTGGACCTTAAGCTACCCGTTATCCATTGCGTGTTACTTTCTGAATGACTCTTATATATAGTATAAGCTATTGTACCTTTTTCAACATTTCAGCGATAATTTTGTCAGAAAAATTTTATAAAATATATAAATGCCAAAATGCAATTTGCGGTTTGTGCTTGGTATCGTACGTAAAGTTCTAACCCTATATGACTAATCTTGGTATGGTTTTAATTACATAATACACAATAAAAATAAGTAAAGTTGAACATTCTAATGTTAATGTGTTTATTTATGATAAAAAAAATTATATGCAGGTATTATAGGCTATCATATGTAGAATGGAATAAATAAGGTAAAAGAAGCTATCGTATAACTATTGTTTAATAAGATATCGCAAATTTTTTTTTAAGATATTAATGTTTGTAGGTAGGTGTTATATTGTAAAGTCAAGTACAAGGTAGAACCGCTTGCAACGGTGTATTTATGCTTAATGAAGAATATTAAGTGTATACCAACATATCATTAATCAAATTTTTTTTTGAAATCAGTCCCATTACTTTCCGGACGCATCTTTTATACAAAGGTGTTTTGAAAACTTTTAGCTCTTAGCCGATAAGTTTGGTAATATTGCTTTGAGAGACATAAAGTAAATATCACAATCTTTTGTGATTAATGAAGACTTTCATAATATTAGTTGGTCTTACTGTAATCACCAATATGGCAAATCATATAAAAATTTGGTCGAAGCATCGCGTTCTTATTAAATTCCTAATAACCAAGGGATGTATTGATTATTGATATGCATTGACGAATGGGTACTGTTTATGGCAACGCTTGTTTGAACAGCTGTACTGTGCAGTAATGTTTAAAGGAGTATAAAAGAGAACAATTTAGCCACAATAAATCTGCATGATTAGGCTGTGTGGTTGATAGTTACTATAAAAAATAAAACACAAAACAGCATAAATAAAAAACCTGGCCATATCTTCTTCTTCAAGTGCCATCTCCGCTTCGGAGGTTGGCAATCATATTGGCTATTCTAATTTTTGATATTGCTACTCGAAACAGTTGACCAGAGCTGCAGTCAAACCATTCTCGTAGATTGCGCAGCCATGACATTCGTCTTCTACCAACGCTTCTTTTTCCCATGATCTTGCCCTGTAGTATAAGTCGTAGTATGTTGTACCGTTCTCTACGCATGATATGTCCCAGACATTGTAGTTTTCTTTCTTTGACTGTATTTGTAATTTCCTTCTCCTTTCCCATTCTTCTCAGTACCTCCAGATTTGTCATTCTATCCGTCCACGATACTCTTAAAATCCTCCGGTAAGTCCACATCTCGAAGGAGTCAAGTTTGTTTAATGCGGCTTGATTTAACGTCCACGCTTCCATACCATACAAAAGTACACTAAACACATAGCATCTGAGCAGTCGTATTTTTAATGGTAACGACAGATCCTTACTACGGAAGACGTTTCTCATTTTTAGAAAATTAGCTCTTGCCTTTTCTACTCTTGATCTTATTTCTGCCGTGTAGTCGTTGTTTTCTGTAATTAGACTTCCTAAGTAAGTGTATTTCTTGACACTTTCTATCTGTTCTCCTCTAATTCTTAAGCTGTCGTTGTTGTTATTGTTTTTACTGATCTTCATAAACTTCGTCTTTTTGATATTGAGTGATAAGCCGTATTCCTCACTATAGTCAATTACTTTATTCATTACCCTTTCTAGATCTTCTAAGTTTTCAGTAACAATTACGGTATCATCTGCATATCTTAGGTTGTTTATTGGTTTTCCATTTACCTTTATTCCCGCAGTTTCAGATTCCAGGGCTTTTTTCATTATTTCCTCTGAGTAGGCGTTAAATAGACCGGGCGACAGAACACAACCCTGCCTGACACCTCTTTGAATTTCAGTTGCTTCTGATGTTTCGTTTCCTATTCGTACTGTAGCCTTCTGGCTGTAATATAAGTTTGATATTAGTCTCATATCTTGATAATCTAATTTCTTATTTTTGAGAGTTTCTATGAGTGCGTCGTGTCTAACTCTATCAAAGGCTTTATTATAGTCTGTAAAGCATAGATATACACTTTGGTTAACATCCAAGCATCTCTGAATAAGCACGTTGAATGCAAATAATGCTTCTCTTGTCCCCACTCCATTTTGAAAACCAAACTGTGTTTCACTGATATCTGCTTCTAGTTTCCGGTGTATCCTAGAGTGAATGATTTTAAGAGATTTTTAGTGTGTGAGACATAAGACTTATAGTGCGGTAATCACAGCATTCTTTGGCATTAGCTTTCTTTGGTATACATACAAACGTTGAGATTAACATTTCTTGAGGTATAATTCCGGTTTTATATATTATGTTGAATAGATTTACCAGTATATCTAGATTCTCTTCGTCAATTAGTTGTAGGAGTTCACTTGGTATTTCATCTGGGCCTGGGGCTTTACGATTTTTCAGTGTTTTCATTGCATGTATTATTTCGCTTTTTGTTATGTCTGGTCCTATATCTTGGTTGGGTGTGTGTATGTTCGGGTTTTCTTCTCTCTGATCTCTGAATAATTCTTCTATATATTCTTTCCACCTACACAATTTCATAGCATTTTCTGTTATTATATTTCCCTCCTTGTTTAATAGTATGTTGGCATTCTTTTTACGTGTTGTACCAGCTATTTCCTTTACTTTTTTATGTAGGTTAAACATGTCATGCTTAATTTGAAGGTTTTCTATTTCTTTACATTTTTCAGCGTAATACTGTTCTTTTGCTGCTCTTATTTTGCTTCGTATTTCCCTCTGTAGATTTAGGTACATGTTTTTATTTCGATTTTTGTATCTTCTTCTTTGTTCCATTAAGTTCAAAATCTCGTCTGTTATCCATATCTACAACACTACAAATTTTATTTCAAAATAGGTCTCAGAGCATCAAGTAATTGCAAAAAAAGATAAAGTAAAATTTTTTTCAAGAGTATCAAGGAATTATTTCATAGTAACCACCAGTGTCAACGTCAATGTCTAAGAAACAAGGTTTATCGTTTCAGACCGCAATTTTTTAGAACGATATCAACCCCTTAATTTAAAATTGGTGGAGGATGGTACATAGTGTCGGTGCAGCGATTTCAAAATTTTTTCTTTTATTATCTACGTCATCGGTAGATTTACGGTCTCTACATTTTTGTCTAGTCAACAGTAAGCAAATCATCAAATATAAAACCCAGTCTCAAGTTAGTTTATCTTAAAACATTTTTCTTGGTAAAATAAAGATGTTTAAAAGAGTTATCTAACTCTCGCTGTCGACAGTTTTTCTATTTGAGACAAAAATTAGTTCTTTGAGAATGCGACCAACTATGTCGATGTAAGTGAAATTAAGCTCTTGCTTATACTTCTTTTATTTAAGTCTTCAGTAATGGCTTCCAAAATTTATAAAACACTACTTGTTTCCTAAGAATGTTATTTTCTATGGGTTTTATGAAACGTTTTAAGCTTAGTATTTAGGCGCTTTTTTATTTCCCGGAAAAAGGTTGACGAGATGGTAATTCTACGAAAAAGATGCCGGTTGACCAAATTTTAACAGTACAAGCGAGTTGTCGCAGTATTGTGTTGTTTTATATTTTTTTACTTTTACTAACACTGGACTTTATATTGTCTTAATTGATGTAAGCAATCCTAAAAATTTAAGTTTTCATAAAGTTAACTGAGTGACTAAAAACAATAAGTTTTCAGTAAAAGAAGTTAACGAATATATCAGCGAACTGCAGCCGTTAAAGAGTTAATGTCGCTACCGCACTGTGTGCACATTTAGAGGACACTTAACCGCCTTTAGTACTTATAGTAATAACGTTGCTGCTATTAGCAGAAATTAGTTTCTCTAGAAGTGCTCAATTTCCAGAGAAGCAGCGATGCTGAGACGGATGCGCTTCTCGGCGATGAAGAAAATCCTAGAATTCGTAGTCTTCTATCGTACCTATACTGCTGACTTTTGGAAGATGCGATTAATGAAATAGGATATTATTTTCATCATGCTTGCCCACTTTTCTAAGATAAACTTTTCGAAAAGTAACATCAAATTGTTGTGTTTGTGTGAGGAGTTGGTTATAAAAAACCTTATTATTTTTCTGTATTAAATCGCGAAATAACCCTGTTATTTTTAAAGCTTATCTATGCTGGTAAATTAGTGTTTAAGCTTTAAGAATGCTCAGTTTTATAGCCATGGTATTTGTTAGTATGCTGCGTACGCAACAAATCATTACTTTGGGACTATTAAAAATTAGTTTTTACAATCTACTAAAGAAAGTTAATATGATCCATCTTAAGGGGAAGGGTTTTCTAGAGGAGCCTGTTTTACAAAAGTTTTGTGTGCAACGGTGCGTAAAGTAATGTTTTGATTATAACAATTAGCAAGAGAAAAGTCAAAGCTGTGATTAGGAAATTTTGGAACAGCAAAGTGTAAATTATTGACGTGGTTGCTATTTAACTTTGAAGCTAGGAGATTTTAATGAACAGTCCATTGCTGATCCCATTCACCTACAAAGAGAATAGTATTTTCTGCACGTTCATAAATATATTTGAGGACTTTGGTGAAAGCAACTAGACAAGGCGTGGCAATTTCAGAGTAGTACTTTAGAGCAGCACCACTCTTAACATACATTGAAGAAAGATGATAAGCAAATGTAGAGATATAAGCCAAAATTAGTGTTTCCTTAATTAAAATATTTCGAAAATAAAAATAAAGGGGAAGCGCTTCGGAATGCACAAAAGTGACATTTTGATAATTTACAATTTCAACAATATAACGAATAGTGTGCCTTGCCATAAAATAAATTAAGCACTAAATTTTTCCTTAAATATCTGGAGGGTTTATTGGTGTTGCGTCATTTGTAGAGAGAGTGTCTAATTAAAATTAAAAAATAATATCGATAATAATTTTCATTATTTTCACATAATTTATAACATTTTTGTATACTCCACAAGATATGCAGAAAGTTACGTTAGGTAAAAATAACTTGATTGAGTTAGTTAGGGTGAGCAGGCAACAAACAAATTACTCCGATGCACATTTAGGATAAACAAACATTTGCAAGAAAATGAAAATAACGAATTCAAAGGTATTTTATTTAAAATGTCTAATCTAAAACGCATTATGATTTTACCAGAGACTTTCGATTGGAAAAGGTCAGACGTGCCGCGAAAAGGTTGTCAAGAGTTGTTTAAATTAAGTTTAAAAATTTAATTTATAAACCACTGCATTAACATTAAAGAGATTTACCAATAAATTGGGTGTATATTTAATATGATTAATTTAAAATAAGTGTAATTCGAGGGAATGATATTTGTGCAGGCAATTGCGAAAGCGCCGAGCGAGACGCAATAAGCAAAATAATTTATTTAAAATTAGTAAATACTCCATTTCAAAATAAAAAATATAAAAATTAATAAAAAACCTGTATAAGGTAGCTAATTTATTTTCCAGAATTCAAAGATTGGACAATATTATGTATTAAAGTAGGAAACGACACCCCACAGAACGAAAATGAAAATTTTAAGAAGCAAGTTCCAAAGCAGAATAAACAAATATAACTGTTGAAAACGGAACTGAAAAAGAGGAAACAATTATCTATGGTTTACAAGAATTAATGGGAGAGACAAACTTAAAATTAAAAGAAAAATTTAGTATTAATGCGGCACGCAAAATTGTAACTGATACGAAAATAGAATCTTGGAAAGTAGATCAGTAGTTATGGATATGGCAACACTTAAGAAAATACGCAAAAGAGAAAGGTAGCCAAATATTTAAAGCGACATAAAATCTTGTTGAATAAGTTATACAAAAAAAATCCAGACAAATAATATTCTACTATAGTATATAAAGTACGACAGAAGAAGACACAAAGCGGATACAATCGACAATAAAATGTGAGGAGAAGTTTATGCAACCTGTTTTAAATTGGCACTTACAAATTCACAAAACCAGTCACGTATAATATGAAAAAAAAGAACCACTGAAGAAAAAGTATAAAAATAAGGATGGCAGAGAAAATTAGAAAGCAATGACAGTGGGTGAAATAAGCAAAACGATGAATTAAAAAACAAATAAGAATAATCAGAAGCAAACCATAAAACTAAACTAAATATTAAATAGAATAATTGTACTATTATGTGAAGATTAAAATGAGAAATCTTAACACAAAATTGGGAAGAAAATGATGATAATATGGTTCAATTATGGTGAACACGAAATTACTAATAACAGGAGAGTATTATCGATTCAGCAGTGGCAACTTAGCGATAAGCAATACAAGATTATAACATCAACACATATACAAACAAATGTGAGTTGCCATAACGGAGTAACAAACTATAAAATAGATCAAATCGTAATTGATTTAAGATGTACAGGTTGCAGTCAAGTTATAACACCTCCGATTTTTTCCCACAAACTAATTACACGAAAACTATGACACTTGTGTCACTTCTCGACGTAATCTCTCTGCAGCCGTACACATTTTTGACAACGTGGACGCCATGATTCCATGGCCGCTGCGAACGCTTTTTTATGAGTCTTTTTTGAGCACTGGAGAATTGTTGTTGCAATTCTGTCATTGTAGAAAACAGCCAAAAGAGTAGGGAGCATGAGAATTCACTTCAAACTTGTTGTCACGAAAAAACTCTCATGTCGCGTTCGCCCGATACGCTGGTACGTTATCTTGGTGAAAGAGCACACATGCAGCCTTTTCCAGCCGTTTTTCACAAATTGCTGGAAAGAGCTTGTTATTCAAAACATCTTGGTAGGATGCACCTGCCATCGTATTGCCCTTTAGAGCGCAAAGAGTAAGGATTATGCCATCGCTGTCCCAGAACACAGCCACCATAATTTTTTCAGCACTGGCGCTTACCTGAAATAGTTTTGGTGGTGATGAAGCTGTGTGTTCTCATTGAGTTGACTAGCGCTTCGTTTCAGGATTGAAAAACGGTATCCATGTTTCATTTATTGTCACAATCATGGCGCCATCACGCGTCAACATTGCCTAGTATTCGTGGCACCTACCTGGAGGACACTTCGCATTTTCGTCGTCAGACCGGCTGGTGCGAGGTCACAATTGTCTTGGTTTGTTGTCACACAACGTTCTGCCTTTTTTGAACTGGTGCATTCACAAACGCACATTGGAGACACCCATAACATCATCACCATATCTCTCACTCAACTGGTGATGAATTTCAATCGGCGTCATACCACTCAAATGGAGAAAAAGAATGATAACACTGTTTACGCCATTTTAAGTATCAAGAACAATCTCCACTCTCGCCGCTGCCGCTAGAATCCTGTGTGTCGTACAGTGATGTCATCTCTGCCACGCATTCACAAAGAGTGCGTACGTATTTTAAGCAAACCGCATGTTTATATCTGTTTCCAGTCTTCAGAAAAAATTCGGAGGTGTTATAACTTGAAAGCACTTCTTATATCTCACACGGAGATGGGATCCAATTCTCACCACTTCTTAGTGCGTTTTTTAAATATGAGCAAATAATTTATTTAAAAAGTTTAAAATAAAATGAACAAATTGCAACAACATACATGAAAACGATATTAGGAAAGATAAAGAAATATATGGAAAAAAGAAGAAAAGTACAGAAGAAGGTTGGGAAAAATATATTAACACCAATTACGCTAGAAGTACTAGAACTAAAGAACTAAAGCAAGAATAAAATATGGTATCATACAAAAGTAATCAAGCAATATAATATAAAAATAAAGTTCTACAGTGAGGTAGAAATAATAAGGCAGAAGTTCTAATATTTCTGTGCAAGAATGCAGAAGAAAACGTAATAGAAGACAAGAAAGCGTAAACAGAATTATTTTAAAAGTTGTGAGGTAAGTAGCAAAAATAAATAATAATACATAAAAACATTCTAAAATAGCCATAGGAAAGTTCGATGAAATGATAAAAACTAAAAAACAATTATTAAGTCTTATTATATTAAGTTTATGCCAATATGTTTAAATATGATGGTAAATATATAGTGAACATCAAACTAATAATATTGCAATAATATATTTACTATATAAATTAATCAATAAAACATCATTTGAAAATTACAGAGGGATAGCTTTAGTGTAGCTATAATCAATATATTCACACATTAATTGAAAAAGAAATGGACAACTATTAAATCTGCCTCTGATAGCATATCTGCATTGCGACAAACGTTGGAGAAAGTTATAAAAAATATGTCAACTAATTTTTTATTTTTACAATTTTTCTATAATGTTCTTAGTTGTACAGACATTAACAGAACATACATTATTATGAGCTACCCCGTTCAATTTGGTTTTAGAGTGGATAAGACAAGTATAAATAAATAAAGAACGTTCTACGTGTAGTAGAATAAAACAGCTGCTGGTATATGCGGATTACCTCGTCATATTATCTAGAAAAGAGGCAGAATTTACAAATAATGTATACACAACTAGAAAAGGCTGCAAAAAAAGATCAATAATAATTAAAAACTAAAATATATGATGACATCGAGAGGATAAATGACGTACAAAGTTTAATAGTAAACCAACAGATATTTCAGATAGACAGATACACACATATACGTACACTATTTTTTACAATTAGATTCACAGGTTAAGTCGTGTTGCTCTTTGGAAAATTTCAGATGTTTTGACATCCACTTTGATAGCATTATCAAAAAAGACGAAGCAGCTTTTTATTTGACCTGGCCTATAAGTTTCTTGTTCTTATTACTAATATTTTTGTCCTATCAAATAAAAATGAGTTATTCTATGATCCGACGTGCCTTTTGTATTTTGTGTCTATTTTACTTATTTTTTTATACCGTCTTTATCAAAAGCTCTTCCAAATATTTACGTGTTCTAAATAAACGTTGGCATTTAGCAGAATCTCAAATTTTACATCAAAATTTACAAGGTATTTATTTTTCAGGCTAATTTCAAACTCCCATATTTGGCATTCTAAATATAATTTTGTTAGTATAAATTTCATACAATAAAAGCCTTGTGAAATTACTGGTTGGTCGTCTGCAAAGCTGAGAGTAAGAAAATGAGATTTATTAATCGGTATTCTTATTTCTTGTCATGTACGTTTGCAATTTCTTAGCGCTATTTTTACATAGACATTAAGTATGAATGGAGATATGGCACAACCTTGCTTAAGTTCTTTAATCAAATGTATCGGTTCTGATAGGTGACGTTCTTATTTAATACATAGTAAAATTACTAAACATATTTTGAATTATCTTAGACATGTATTCTGTTACACCACTTGATTTCAATACGATCCATAATCTGTTTCTAGCTATAATGCTATAAGTTATCTCAAGTCCAATAAATGTGATTTGTCATCTGGTTTCTCTTGTTGATTTTCTTTTCTATTAATTCTTAGATGTACATGAACGGCCAGTTGTTTCCTATAGTCTGCTGACTGTACTAGTTATACTCAATGTTCTAGAAATATTAGGATCTTCTTTATAATATGAATGAATATACGGTATTTTCATTAAATATTAAATTCCTATAAAAAAATTAACAAATAAAATCAAATCAGAGTGGAGTGGAACATTTAAATGGAATCCAAAATTAATAAACTTATTAGTGAGAAAAAAATAAACACGGCGAATAGATAATTGTAAAATAACTTGAAAATTAGTAACACAGAGAAAAAGTTAGAGAAAGTAAATAAATTTAGTAACCAGAGTAGCTAACTCACCTTAATAGAAATGAAACAAGTTACCTAGAACACTGTTAAGTACTAATTTAAGTAAGTTAGATTTTACCGTCATAAATAAATATAATTTTTAAATAGTAACCTTTAAATAAACTATACATATTTTCTTGATTAGTAGCTTGATTTAAAATAACTTTTCTAATTTGTTAGCGTACTATGTTACTCTCACAAAATTTTATAGATATTTAAAAGTATATTATGGAGTATTAGTAAAGTTGAAACCGATCTCAGAAGAACATACATTTATATTTTACCAACAAAGGGTATGGTACAATAATGGTGCACACAATTATTTATTTTATATATAAAGTTGAGCAAAAAAGTAACAAAAATTAGAAACAAGGTTGTAGATATCTCAAGAATTAAAATGGTAATTAGAAGAGTAGAATTGAAGATTCTTGCAGGTAGCTATAAACTTGCTCCTCAGAATATTTGGAAAGTGGCTAGTCATTAACCTTATATTAAGTCAAAAATTATTTTTATTAGCTTCTAATTAAATTCTTAATTTCAATACATTTACACATTCGGTAAAACCTATTTCCACCTATTTGGCATTGCAAAGCTTATATGCTTACACTATTTATGAAATTTGGAATAATGTTTATATTTATGGAATAATAATTAATTTGTTCAACATAGATCTTAACGATACCTTTACCCTGACATAGGTGAATAATCCGCTACAAAAAAGTCCTGGTTGAGATGTTTTCTCACAAACTATAAGAAGAAATTACAAAGACAAATATTCTAACATCAAATATCAGTTAGCAATCACTACGACAAATATGGTTAAAATATGCTTTAAGTATTAAAACATCTTAGCGCGACGGTAATGAAAGACTTTTTCACATCACTGTACAATCCTGAACTAGCAATTCCTAATCACGTTTTATTTTCTTGGCAAGAGGATAGAAAGGATAATGTTTAATTTTGCAACTTTGAAAAGAAACTTTTAATTCATTGCAATTGAGAATTTTGTTAGAAGTTGCAAAATTGTGTCTTAAAAGACAAACAAAATTATCAGATAGAAAGCGACGGAAAATAGCTTTTCGTCTTAAAGAAGATTTTTCTAGTAGTAAAATAGCCGCCAAAAATTAAGTGCTATCAGTTATCCAAATTATCAAAAAGTATGTTGAGATGGGATACATTGGTGACAAACCGCCTAGTGGACGACGAAGAAAACTTCCGTTCAAGATGCTGCTATCTTAAGAAGAGCAATATTAAACAACAAAAGTCTCAATTTTATGGAGTTGGTGTTAGTGTATGTACTTTTATTGTAAAGTTAACACTTCTTTTTGGATTAAATGTACGTAGACCACGGAAGAAGTCTTTTGGTCTACAGTCGGCTAAAAAACTTAACAACTGGACAAACGAGTAGTCCCGGAAAGTGCTATTTAGTAACGAATCAACTCTAACATTCACAATCATGCCAAAAATACTTGATGCGGCCGAAATAAGTGGACTGCATAGGTAACTTTAAATTTTGAATAGAGAACTTCAAACAACTCTAAAATTAAGAACACTAACCTGTGGAAACGTCACTTCCCGCAGATATCGGTTCCCTGCTGTTGGTCCTGGGGCTTCCAGAAGAAAAGGAGAAGGATATGTATAAAAATTAGGACAAGTTACCCCAATCTTCACAGCAGACGAAACGGGGGCGTTTTCCTGGTATAAAGGTTCTCTCGTCGAGCTGACAATTTGTCGGCACGAGTTCAGCGAAAAAATGCCAAATGCAAAAGCACGAAAAAAGGCAAATGCGTAATGTCGCGAACAAAAATGCGAAATGCAGGTTTTAATAAAGCGAAAGTATAAAGTCGCGTGAACTTAATGTAATTGAAATGGCCAGTTTAAATGAATAAAGCAAAGGCTTAATGTCGCGCGAACTAAACGAAATCAACGTGCCAAAGCCAGTGCTAAATGCCAATTCTAAAAGCCAATTGCACGAGCGCGGCTCGCGGCCTACATCGCGGCCTTAATCGCCACGCGTGCCTGCAGTCACTTGGGCCGATAAAACAAATTTCACATATATGAGAGGGAATCAAATTATAGCCGGTCCTAATTTAAAATTAAAAAAAACAAACATAATTAGGAGATTGGCGAGAACAATACTTATATGTCTGTCAAAGTCATTAATCGATCAGCTATCAACGACGATAATGTGGCACGAAATGCATTAATACATTACTAAGATGTTTCTTAATGTGTTTGTTTGAAGATTAAAATTTTATTTTCCAAGACGATAATGTACTTTGTCATAGAAAAAAAACTAGTTCAGTCTTGGATGAATACTAATAAATTAACAGAAGCGCAACCTCCTGATCCCCGTCCAATAGAAAACTTGTGGCAAAGCATATCAACCGTCACATCTAAGCGGAAATCCACAAGAAAAGCGGAATTAATGAAGTTTTAACATAAAGCTTGGGGTCGTTGTGTTTCGAAGAAAAGGTAGGGAAAATCTAAATCCCATAACTAAATGATGTAATCTGGTTACCAGACATAAGGGCTAAGACATAAAATATCAGTAATAGTGTAGATTTAAGTAACACGCCATGTAATATTGAAGTACCGCCCCTTGTCCATGTCTATATATGATCACTTAACTAGAAGTCAATTTTATTTATTATTATATTTGTTTTTAATTGCACCACCTGTTTGTATTTTATTGTATAAATTTCTTGTAGCTATCTACTTTTGTGGCTTAAAATAATACAAATCTTTTTTACATCACCGTATGTCACATTACTTGTTTCTTGTCGAGTTTGGTTATTTATCAATAGAGTGGGGTAATATATATAATAATAACGAGTGCTTTATTACCGCTCTCAAACGAAAATTTTCTATCGCTTGCGTTCCGGAAATATACCTGGCCGCGCCTGCCACCAAGCCAGAATTTGTCATTCGGAGGCGTTCGGGTCGGCACGGAAAGGCACGAACTTGTGTGACAGCAATAGTTGAACTTTGACCTGTGTGACAGCAGCGCTCATAATTTTTTTTATATATATAATTAATGTATTTAATATTAAATGAAGGGAGAAGAAAATATCTTAACAATATTTTTTGTAAAGCTAAAACAAAGAGAAAATAATAAAAATATGTATAATATAAAATTGTTAGCTAAGCAAAAGTTGTCTTCTTCTTCTTAGCCCGTTTCGGTCCATAACTGGACGAAGGCCTCCTTCATTGATTTCCAGTTGGTCCTATTTTGAGCTTCCTGTATCCATTTCAATCCGGCCACTTTTTTTATATCGTTGTACCATCTATTGGGTGGTCTTCCTCTGTTTCTTCTATATTCCCACGGCCGACACTGAAGCATTGTTTTTGTCCATCTAGTTTCTTGTGTTCTGGCAAGGTGTCCGGCCCAGCTCCATTTCAGATTTGCTATTGCTTCAATAACATTTGTCACTTTTGTTTTCTCCCTAATCCATACATTAGTTTTTCTGTCACGTAGTGATATGCCTAGCATTTTCGTTCCATTGCTCTTTGAGTGGTTGTTAATTTGTGCAAGTGGGTTTTGTTAGGGTCCAGTTTTCGCTTCCGTAGGTCATTACAGGTAAGATGCATTTATCAAAACTTTCGTCTTAAGATGTTGGGCAATATTTTGGAGTTCAAAATAAAACTAAGTTTACCATAGGCTATCCATGCTAATCGAGATCTTCTTTTGATTTCTGTTATTTGGCTGTCACGGTCAATCCTGAGTGTTTGTCCTAAGTATATGTATTCACTAACATTTTCAATCGTTACATTTCCAACTTTTAATGTTTCGTCTATGTCCTGATGTTCTGGCATCATTGTTTTGTTTTGTTTAAATTCATTTTCAGACCGATCTTTTCTGCTTGTTGTTTTAAGTCTTGTACCATATACTGTAGGTCGTTTTGGTTCGTAGCAATGATAACGATATCATCTGCATACAGTAGGTGGTTTATTTTTCTGCCATTTATGTTTACCCCATAGTTTTCCCATTTAATTTTTCGAAACATATCTTCTAATACTAGCGTGAACAGTTTAGGAGACAGACAATCGCCTTGCCGAACCCCGCGTTTTAACTCAACCGGTTTTGTTTCATCGTGTAATTTGTAGGTAGCAGTAGTTTTATTGCTGATGTTGTTCAAAAGATTTATGTATCTTTGGTCAATTCTACCGTTTTAAGTGCTTCTGTAATTGCCCATGTTTCTACCGAGTCGAAGGCCTTTTCAAAGTCTATGAAAGCCAGGTAAAGAGGTATGTTATATTCATTGGTTTTTCAATTAATAGTTTCATTGTAAATAGGTGATCTCTGGTTCCATAGCCTTTTCTAAATCCGGCTTGAGTTTCTGATTGGTATGCGTCCAGTTTGATGGTTAATCGATTTGTTATTATTTTTGTCATTAGCTTGTATAATACTGATAACAAACTTATCGGTCTGTAATTCTCTAATCGCGTGTGATCTCCTTTTTTGTGTAGAAGAATGACAATGGAATCGTTCCAATCTTGCGGTATAGCTGCTTGGGTCAGACATTTGTTTAGCATATTTACTATTTTTCGTTTTAATTTTTGTCCCCCCCATTTGATCAGTTCTATTACGACGCCGTCTTTCCCAGGTGATTTATTTGCTTTCATTTGCTTTAGTGCGTTCTCTAGTTCGTATTCTTCAGAACCAACATTTTGGATTTTGGCAGTTTCTTTATGGGTTTCTTGGGTGTTTTCGATTCTTATTACTTTCAATTCATATAGTTCTTTATAGAATTCCTGTACTATTTTTAGTATTTCATCTTTATCTCTTATTATGTCCCCATTTCTGTTTCGTAATGCACATATTTGTTTTTTCCCGTCTGTTGGTCGTAGTACCTTCATTGCTCCAATTTTGCTGAATTATTTTATTTATTTTCTTCTTGTCTTTTGATTCTGTTTTCTTTGATTTTTCGTCTAATAGTCTTACATAAGTTGCCGTATTCTGTTGTATTTCTTTTATTTTCACTAACTAGTTGTCTTCTTTCTCTTAAAAGTTGTTGTATTTCGTTTTGAGTTGGGGATTTTCCATTTACTTTCTTTGTTATTTTGTTATTTTGGTCCCATGGGAGATAGCATCTAAGATGTCCTTGTGCAATGTTTCAATTTTATTATCATTATTTCGTTGTTCGAGATCGTTTAGTTTATTTTCGACTGCTTGTTGATATTCCTCCTTCTTGTTTTCTATGTCCTGTATTTTAATATCGGTGTCATTCTTTTAAATCTTTTAGGCGTTCCATCTTTGTGTTAATTATTACTTTCGCTCTTACGAGTCGATGGTCGCTTCCTACATCGAAACTATTTAAGGTAGATACGTCATGAATGATGTTTTTATTGTTACTTAGAATGAAATCAATTTCATTTTTTACTTTGCCATTCGGACTTATCCAGGTCCATCGTCTATTTGGTTTTTTCTTGAAGAATTTATTCATTGCATATAATTTATTTTCATTTAAGAATTCAATTAATTTGTCCCCTCTTTCGTTTCGATGTCCTAATCCATGTTTTCCCCAAGATTCCTCTTCTGTTTTCTCTACACCTAATTTTGCATTAAAATCTCTCATGAGTATACTGTATTGTTTTTTTCCTTTGACAGGTTCGTTTAAGGCGATTCTAATGTGGTCGTAAAACTCTTGTATTTCTTCTTCTTCATGAGATGTTGTAGGAGCATATATTTGAATTATTTTTAATACACTTGTTTTGTTCAGTTGGAATATTATATATGATACACGATCTGATATGGCTGTAAAGTTTTGTATGCGATGTGCATGTATCTTCCGAATTATAAAGCCTACTCCATTCAAACTTTCGTCGCCTTTTCCTTTGTTTAGTAGTATATTGCCGGAATTTAGTGTTAACCATGTTTCTCCTTTCCTTTTTGTTTCACTGAGACCTATTATATCCCAGTTAATTGTTTCCAATTCGTTTTCTAGTTCTGTTATGCGGTCTTGTACTCGTAATGTTCTTATGTTTTGAGTTCCTATCCATAGTTTTGTGGTTTTCGTGGTTTTCTGGTGATGGCTTTCGTTTAGACTCGGGGATTCTTAGCACCCTCTTTGCCGTTCCATCGATGGTCGCCACCTTTTGCTGTTTAATCCCATCGGTTTTCCGGCTGCCGGAGACTGAGGGCCGGTGCTTGTTTTGCATTTCTTCATGAAGGGTTTTTTAGCCTTTAGAACCCCACGTTGGCAAGACGGGTTGGGGAGCGTTCAGTAGTCTAACTTACTAAGACTTTGGTAGCCGCCGTTGACTATGTTAGTTCATCCGCCGCCTTTCCATAAGGAGAAAGCCTGTTCCTGCTTTCCCAAAATTGAGCCATTAGGTCCGTCATTCGGAAATTGCCTTCTGTGTGGTTTTGGTCCGCCGCGGGTATTTTATTTCGCCGGTACCCACTATATCTAGTGAGCGTTCCCCTATCCGCCACCTGGGGAGGCGCCCAGTTGAGGATCCACCAACCCCGCTGGGTTGTCTTAATTGAGAAAAAATTGTTATATTCTAAAATTTATTACCATAGAAGTTCAAGTTGTATTAAATGCTCCAAAGGACATTTAATAAAGATCTATGAAAAGAAAAAAATATATATAATTATTAAGATAGAAGGGTAAGGGGTGACACCAACATCCAGTCACCCAAATGTCAACCTCACCTGCACGTGGTACCCTCTGCTAGATAATGAACGAGGCTCTGAAGACCCAGCGCTGGGGGTTATAACCTGGTACCAGTTGTCCCGAGATAACGGGGACTCTGTCGTTGGGAAAATCACCCACACGGAGTGCAATGATTCAGAGTATTCAGGGGAGCCTCGGAAACGAACGGAAATCAGGCAACGGAAATGCGAGGAAAAGGTTAAGATTCGGAACGTGGAACATTAAGACACTTACGGGAAAAGAGGAAGAAATAGTTGAAGAAATGGAAAAATATAAATTAGGAATACTTGGTATCAGCGAGATCAAGAAGAAGGGGCAGGGCTATAAAAATTTATCAAAAAAATTATACACTGAGATATGCAGGAATTTCGGTGGAAAGTCGGGCCAAAGAAGAAGTAGGAATAATAACGAATGCTGAGATCGAAAGTAAACTGGGAAGCTGAAAATTCCAGAATTATTACCATGAACTAGAAGAAAAAATAGGACTAATACAGATATATGCCCAAACAGAAGATGCGGATGCAAGAGATAAAGATAAATTCTATGAAGACTTACAAATATCAGTGGAAAAATTCAAAACAAAAATAAACATATAATGATAATAGGAGATTGGAATGCTCGAACCGGATGGAAAGAAGCAGATGAATATGGAACTATAGGCAAGTTTGGAGAAGAAGAAACTTTAAATAACAATGGGCAACGAATGATCGACTTCTGTATTGTAAACCAGCGTTTAATAGGTAACTCTTTTACAACCACAAAACGATACACAAAATAACATATGAAGCTGAAGGGAGAGCACAAAAATCAATAATAGACTATATAACATATGCAAGATCAATGAGGTATGCAGTACAGGATATTAAGGCCATTAGAGGAGCAGAACTATTGATAACCGATACAACTTTTAAAACACCAAAAAAAAACAAACCCCTAGGAAACACAGACGACTTAAGTTAGAAGAACTAGAAAAGATAGAAAAACAAGAAGAGTACCAAAACAAATTAACGGAAAACCTAAATACATTGGAACAACAAAAGAACAGCCAAGACTGGAACATACACATTAAATGGCAAAAACTAAAAGAAACCATAATCAAAATAGCGGAAGAGATATGTGGTACAAAAACCGTTAATCATAACCAAAAACGAACAAGTTGGTGGAACGACACAGTGAAAGAAAAAGTACAGGAGAAATACGAGCATGGATTAGATACAACCAATCTAGAACAGAAGAAACTAAGGAAGACTATCACCAAAAACGAAATGATGCAAAGGAAACAATAAAGCAAGCAAAAGCAGATTCATGGGAAAAATTTGACAAAAGAATTGAAGAAGATTTTACAAGCAATCAGAAACAATTCTGGAATACAATAAAAAGATTAAAATGCAATAAAAGAAAACAGATAAGGAACATTAAAGATCAGAATGGTGAATTAAAAACATCAAATAAAGAAATGCTAAAGGCATGGAAAGAACACTACAGGGAAAAATTTAAAGAACAAGGAAAAACACAAACTCAGCATGAAAATGAAGAAAGAGAAGAAGAAGAAGCACAAGATGAGGAAGAAGAAGATAAAATAAGAATAGAAGAAGTAGAAGAAGCCCTAAAGACAATGAGAAATGGAAAAGCAGCAGGAGAGGATAATATTGCACCGGAATTACTAAAGAAAGGAGATAAACTGAAAAAAAAACGGATATGGGAAATATGCAAGGAGGCATGGCATACGGAAACAATACCAAATGAATGGGAAAACAATATTATTGTCCCAATACATAAGAAAGGAAAAACTACCAAATGTGAAAACTATCGAGCAATTTGCCTCTTGTCAGTAGCTCTTAAACTATACACAAAAATATTAGAAAAACGTTTAAGAAAAGAAGCAGAAGACCGGGTAGGCAGACACAAGATCACATTTATACAATACATTTTTGAAAAACTAGGGAACAGTTAATTGCTGGGAGGGATTATAATACAAAAAAATCCATAAGAGAATTACTTAAGGCGATGTCAGCTACAGCCACTTAGCTACTGATGAGCCCATATATTAGCTATCCGATTTAAATAAAGTATCAAATGCTGTGGATTTTCCTGTTACAAAAGACATATCTTTAAGGTACTGTAAAATAGACACTATTCTCTGACCACTTATCCGTAATTATCACAATAAGCACGGAAATTATCACCAAACAAAAGAAACTCTCACTCTGCAATGAACACACAAATTGGGAAATGCTCAGAGAGTATTTAACTAATAACATAATAATTCAATTCTTTCTGAAGACAAAGAATGAAGTTGAAGTTGCGGTTGAAAAATTAACAAATACCAGGCACTTTGCAATCCATTACTCAACATCATCTAATCACAAAAAGAACGGTTCTTATTGATTATTATCCACATTAAAAACAAGCGTGCAAAAAAAATTAGAGCCAAAAGTACCATCAATCTGTTCAGACGATCTGTGTTACAGCTACCAAACCAGTACAGTGCCAAACTCCAGTACTTCTACCACCAACAAAAGTAATATGATAACATCGTTGCAGCGCATCAATTGAAACTTGCTTAGGTCTAACACCAGATGGGTAGGATGAAATAGAAGACCGTTGACAATTTTAATGTATATGCTTTGAATTATGTAACATAATTTGCTTGAAAAAATTTATAAAATATTTCAAAGCGCTTGTGTGAATAAATTAAATTGCAACAATGACGGTACTTAGGCTTAATCTTTTTTACTTTCAATAAATACCGAATTAATTATTCAGAGACTACATTCTTATTAAAATAAATATCTGTTTTTATGTTTTGCTGATCAGCAATACTTTTAAATACTCTTAATGGCACAGCTACTGCATTTTTAGCAGACCCAGCTTCCAAGCTGGAAACCAGCTCTACTTTTGTCATGTCTGTCGTCTGTCATGCCTTATAACTTTGATCAAGGCAGCTTCCAAGGTGGAGACCAGCTTCTATTTCCGTAATTTCTGGCATCTGTCACGCCTTATAATTTTTGATCTGTGATAGATAGAGACATAACGTTTTCAGTATTCAACTAAAGACCATAAGTCAAATAAAGATGCCAAAAATCAGCCTGATCGGAAAATCTCGAGACCGGTTTCTGTCGCTATTTACTTTCATTTGAATATAATTCATTGTCATTCGTTTCAATAATATTTCGTTAAACCCTATAGTTTAGTTTCATGAATAGGGTTTGTTCTGCTTTACCTGTAAAGCAAATTTTCACTTGTTAGGATTTGTCATTGTCACAAAAATTCCTTAAACTGTAACTTTGGAGATATTTAAAACGGCTAATTATTTAAAAAAAATTAAATGTGTCTTTTCTTCTTGCTACAAATTCAAAATCAATTAATTAACTTTTGGTTGTTTAAAAATGACTTAGACATGTGTAATCTTTATTTTGAAACCGGGTAAATCTGCGTATGATGTTGTATCATTATACTTAATCTTTACAGTTGATCTTACTTACCACGAACAAGTAGTTACTGCGTTCTAATTTATGCATTTATGAAGGTTATACTGCAAAGCTATTACAACAACTTGCAAACATGGCTGCACAAATGGCACATAAAATACACGGAAATAAATCTATAGCCAAAGCTTTTACGACAAAATACATTACCACTTCTTTGGTTTCTATGAATGGTATACAAATCCTAATCAAAGACGAAGTAAGATATTTTGTCATGCACTTGAATAGGCGTCTCACATGGAAATTTCACATTACTAAGAAGAGAAAGAAACTGGAGATAATGAACTGGCTAATGGGACAAAGATCGAAATTATCATTAACAATAAAGTGTTAGTGATAATTTCAGTGTGCAATTGCAGCCCTACAAAAATTTCAAACCAAAACTCTCCGCACCATAGTAAACGGTTTGTCTCAAACCAAACTCTTTATAATGGCCTCAAGATCCCATGAATCAAAACAAAATCAATAGATATAAAAGTAACTATGTGAACAGAATTAATTCTCACCCAAATGTGTTAATGCTTAACCTATCAGACAAGTATCACAAGTCTTCTCCCTCACGTCAATATGTTATCTAAGATCACATTTGGTTGATAGCTATTCGGCTAGTTCAAATCTGCAGTTGTTAAGTAAAAAAAAGATTATGATTTGTAAAAAATGCAATCTGGAAGTAAGTAGCTCCTGCATATTAATAATACTTATATGTGAGAAGTGCATGTGCTAGTTGTTGACACAATAGTCACATACATATTTTTTTTCGAAGGCCCGTAACATTCAAAAAAGCAGTTTAAAAGTAAAGTACGTATTATTTAATCGGTCTCGCTTAATGTTAGAAAATTATTGTTACGTTAGTTCTATATACATTATACTATATACTTAGACAGGTATGTAAAAAACTAGATAAGGTAATTATGTAAAGATATATACGTGCTCCAGCAAAAACTACTTTAGCGCGTTATTCTGTTAACCGTAATCATTATTTAGAATGTTTCTCTTTTATTTTGTTAAACTGCAGTACTTTAATTCTCCATTGTTGTGGAAACCGTAATTTATCTTGAGCTTTTAGCCCAGCGCTTCACAATGCTTGGCTATTTATTAGAAACTTTTTAAAGTTTAGGAATAATCGGTGCTAAATTAGGCGAGAAAGTTTACGCCCCAGCGAATTACATCTTAATGTTTAGTAAAATAACGCATAGAATTTGGTTGCGTGGGAAAGTGTACTGCAAAGAAGGGATATGTAGATAATTAGTTAGTTTGGTTATTATCCGCTTGCAATAAATATATTCCAAGACTTAATTTTTTACATTTAGTGTTTAAAACGAAATTTGTCACAAAATGGAGAGGCATAGAACTAATTAAACAAATTACAATAGCGCTGACGCCAACATAAGTCTAGCTGCACAAATTAAAAGTGGGAAGCGCTCAAGGAACCTTGTTTGATAAAGGTGAAACTTCAGAATCTTATTTAAATGCGTTTCTGCAAAGTTAAAAAGAAAATTAAGAAGTCAGAGAATATAAATGCTTAAAAAAATAATTCTGGATGATAGGGGAAATAATTAAAAGTGAAATTAATAGAATTGGCGGTAAAAGCCAAAACACTTTAGCAGTTTGAGAAAAGAGACAAAATAGCCACTTACACACTTTAAATATAATTCTAAAAATTAAAGAAAAGAAGAAGAACTCATAAAATATAAGAAATGTATATTGCGTTGCCGGAAAAGTCCATTTTTGGGTAATTTCAAGACTTATTTATTAATAACCTAACAAAGTTTAATCGAAAATGTATTAGTCACTTTGAGTCACTGGGAGTTGCATGACTCCGCGTTTGTAAAAGGGCTGCTCTTTACCAACTGGGTGAGATACTCTTTGATGGTCTCATCATAATTAAAAGATACCATTCAAGTTATTTTGCAAAGAACGAAACAAATGGTAATCTGATGGGGAAAGGTCCGGTGAGTAAGGAGGATGGGCCAAAATTTCCCATCCAAGCTGCAGCAATTTCTGGCGAGTCACCAAACTTGTGTGTGGTCTCGTATTGTCTGGATGGAACATCATGCCTTTGCGATTAACGAGTTCTGGTCGTTTCTCCGTAAGAGATGTATTTAAATCATCCAGTTGATGACAGTACAAAACAGAACCGACCGTTTGATTCTGCGGTAGATGCTCAGAAAATACCACACCCTTGTAATCCCACTATATTGAGAGCATAACTTTTTATTTGGTAAATATTGGCTTTGGATATTGTTTTGGCTCGCTCTTTTCCTCTGCACCACGATAGTTGACGTTGAATATTGTTGTAAACAATCCATTTTTAATCGCCGGTCACGAGGCGCTTCAAAAACAGCTCGATTTTGTTGTGATTGAGATGAGTATCGGCGGTTGATGAGATGAACTTTTTTAAGTTCATGTGGAACCCATACATAGAGCTTGCTGATGAATTCCAGCTTCCTGAGATGGTCGTGGACTGTTGAATGATGAAGACTCAGTGTCTCCGCGATGTCATGAGTGGTCGAACGTGGGTTTGCTTTAATCAATGCCTTTATTTGATCGACTTCAACGGGCCTTCCGCTGCGAGGATCATCGTTGATGTCAAAATCATCAGCACGAAATTTAGCGAACCATCTTTGACACTGACACTCTTATAGGGCATTGTCCCCGTAAACTTTATGCAATTTTTTGCAAGCTTGTCTTGCGTTCTTTTATGCGTGAAAATAAAAAAGCAAAATATGCCAAGAATGCACAGTTTGGGCCTTCATTGTCAACTTAATGTAAGAACTGAAGGACGTGACCAAATCAAATATTCATTTGTTTCAAATAAAGCTGAAGCTGTCATTTGTCAAAATATATAACATTTGTGCCGATTGCGATAACGTTTCTAACATAAAAATACGTATAACGCCATCTATTCCAAAATCCGTCATGACTTTTCCGACAACCCTATACAAAGAAATTTTCAGAAACTAAAAAGAATTAAACACAAACACGAAGAACTCTTTGATAATTTAAGACGTAGAATTTTTAATAAAAAATAAACAAGGAATAAATAAGTGAAACTACGGGACAAGTATCTTTGTAGATGATCTGAACCACGTAGGCATAGCATTAGGAAAACTATATAATGTAAGGTGTAAACGTAATCCTTGGAAAGAGTATTAAAAACAAAACAATCAGAATTGCTAGAGATAGTATAGCTGCTTTACTCGAATTAAACAGCTCTAAAGTTGTATCTGAAATAACTCTCTAGTGCTAGACTACCCTTGATTACGCGACAAATAATGTCCTGGAACTCGTTTGGGTTAAAGACCATTCTGTCTTATATGGTAACAAGCGCGCAGACAAGGCTCGGTACAACTATTCTATGTTTTTGAGTCAGCACTTCCATTACTATCAGCCGCATTTTTTACGCTAATAAATCAAGAAATCCAAAATTGACATTGTAATAGATGGGTCAATATAAAGATATGCCAACATGCAAAGTAGGCTATTTAACATGTAACGATAAAGCTAGTGAACTTCTGCAAACAGTTATACAGTGACAAACTGTGACCTGCAGTAGGAATATTATCAGGACACTACAAACTAAAAAAGCATATGTACAGAATGGGCCTGGTAGCGGACCCATCCTGCCGTGGACTACAATTTAAAGGGAGACGCCAAAACACGTTCTATGCGAATGTTTTGCGTTTGCTCCATTTAGAGAATCTATGTTGAGGAGTTTTGGCTTAGCGTGGCCAGTATCAGCGCTATCCTTCTGACGGACACCCTTAAGTTCACCCAAAGGATTAGTTGGCTTGACTGATGGGCGCACGGAAAAGTCGGTTGAGCAGGTAGTAAGAAGAAGTGTCAATTACTGCAAACGACCATGATTGAAACATCATCTTTAAACGTTTATTTGAGCGGTTTGGTGAAAGAGATAAATCCGATGATAGATAAATAGCTATTTAAGATTATATCTAAATATTAACAAAGTGGGACCAATACATTTATTCGGTCTTGATAGATCACCGGAGAACCTCAGCATGTGTTATACTTGAAAGAGAGGTCCAGTTACTCTGCAGGAGAACATTTTTTCAGCAATTATATGAGAATATACCATTAACGTTGAATAGGAAATTGTCACCTTTCTAAATTTTAGATGATTTCTAATATGTACTAATGTTTTTAATTTCTTTTTTCTGAAAATGTATTTATTCACGAAAGTTGAAACTTCTCAAAGTAATTTCCTAGACGTACATATTTTTCACAACGTCATCGTCATAATTCTATGGCTGCTAAAAATACTTCTATGGGGGTGTGTTTTTGTCCACTGGAAGATTACTGATATAACAGCGGCTCGACTGGAAAATGAACGGCCACGGAAAGTGACCTTTGTGGTCGGAAATTCATGACGGCATTACGTCAACATGCCCTGAGACATTGCCACCCAGCCTGAACCTCGAAGAAGCTTTCTCTACGGAAATGCTAAGTTGAGAGACGATATCACGCACACCTATTCGACGATCTTCGATAACAACATGCTCCACTCGCGCAAGCATGGTTTTGGTTCGTCTGGTTCGTGGCCGAGGCTGATTCGGTTCATTGTCACACAACTCTCGTACTTTTTTAAACCTTTGCATCCACGAACGCACATTTGTAACATCCATAATGCCTTCGCTGCATGTCTCGCTTCATTAGCAATAAATTTCGATGGACGTTTTACCCCACAAAAGGAGAATACGGATTACACGTTGCTCTTGGACACTAAGCGTCACCATTTGAAGTATACAAAACAACACGCACCGCAATGACGGTAATTCGACCTGTGCACATTGTATGGTTCTACCATTTATATTACAAATTTAAAAATATTTCTTTCGTTTTACTGATAAAAAAAATTTGTAAATTTTAGACCTCAAACGCATGTCGTAAAATAAACAATATCTTATCAAAAAATTATCCAAAGAAACAAAAGCTAAAACAAATTAGGCTATTTGCATTTTAAGTCAAAACAACCAATAATCTCCAAATAAATAAAGGGTAAGATTTCTGGTTGTATGAGCTGAAGCATGTAAAGCTATTTGAATTTTGAACGGTATAAAAAATTAGCTGCGGTTTACATCTCTTAGGTTAGAAGATGGAGAGGAATTTTTCTTAAAAGACAGAGACTCATGCAGTTTAGACCACGGCAGATTAGCATGGACGGTTTATTACTACTTCTACTGCAAGAGTATATACACTTTTGAGACAGCATACCATTTTTTCATAAACCGTGTAACAAGTACCAGAAGTTATCGCCGTTCTAGAACAGAAAAATTTTAAGAGAGGGAAACTATTTATAAAAGAGGAAATACTTAACAGTGCTCAATGACAATATTTTTGTTTAGCGGATGTTACATTGTTGATGGTTGTGCTAGTGAAGATACTGCTGACAGCTACGTAAATGTCAAAATATTCGATTCACTGTATTCGTATTATGCATGTAGTTATGTACGTAAGCTAGCTTTGAAATACTCTAATAATTCTTGCGAATTAAAATTTAAATCTGAATATTATACCCGACGAAAATAAGAAACCGAGAAAGATTTTCCTGTTTCAATATGTGGTAACAGCAAAATTTGTTGGCTTATTTTTGTGTTTGAATTACACTTGTGATAAAATGCAATCATTGTGAATTAGTATAATATTAGGATACCTTACAACAATGAGTAAACACGTTATTTATTATTAGTATCGCTTTTCTAGCGCATGTACTAAAATGCAAATTATTCTGCAAAAAATATACTGTAACTGCTAATAGTTCAAACACATTAAATCATTTCATTGCATCGAATTTCGATTAGCCAACCGGAAATTGGGAAATTGTTCGAATGATGAAATTTATGGGACCTTAGATATCAGAAGTAACTATATTAACTTCCGTAACAGAGGCTAAAATTTATTGCTAGGCGTTTTAAATAGTTAATAATTATTTAATTACTTAAAACTATTAAAATACGTAGAATTACTAAACAATAAGTATTATAGTTGTAAAACAAAATTACCACTACTTGCTTATCTAAATACGGTTGGTACACTCTTAAAACTAATTAAGAGCTTGTGCTGTAATTATTTCCCAACTTATTAGACCAAATATTGATCAACGAGTTTTAGTTTTTAGTTTTCTGACATGGTCAGCTGTGAAACAGATCTAGAAAAAATGGACGTGCAATATACACTTTATAAATTGTTAACGAAAACTTTTTGTTGTGTGTTGCAGCACAAAATCAACAAAACGTTTACATTTTCGGAATAACATGGCAAGATTCACTTTTTATTTAAGCTAAGCATACTGTAACTTGAAAAAATGGATAACGTTGGGCTGTTACCCTTTATGTTTTACTAATCCATTTATTGCAAATAAATATGCTAGATTATTTGTTCTAATTAAGTTTTATTACATACATACAACATGTGAACCAAATGGCTGTTTAACACTGTCTGGTGAAGGTGTCTTAAATTGCCCCTTTAAAAAATTTCTGTGCTTCCACAAGACTTATCGGATTAGTACGCTTAATATGTCAATTGATTGGTAGTGCTCATGAAAAATTGAGCTCTTTCAGATTTTTGAAATGTGGTGTACAAGAAAAGTTATTGGGTTTTGTCTAAATTCTCGCAAATTTCTCAATTTTGGCTCATCTGTAATGCGTAGCCATAACTTTTATGGATTTTTAATTAAGTCAAAACTTTTACTAAAGCTATTTCGTAGCATAATACATATTTTGCACGTGCAGTTCCTGCCGTTACTTGCTGATTAAACCAGGACAGAGTCGGTGAACTCAGCAATGCGACAAAAATCTCGACATCCGTTTTATGTTTCCATGCATATCTCATGAATACATTCATAAACTTTCAGGCGGCTTAGTGCTTTAAGCGAACAAACTAATCGAACATTATTGTAGATTTATTGTTAGACTTCAAACTTTGCTAGTATATTTTCTTCAAATGTAATATCTGAAAATGCATAAACATTAACAATTCAATACTACAAAATTTTTGAGGGGTTACGCATGCAAATAGTTTCATACTTTCTAAAACGTTTCCTTCATATCCATGCATATTACTCGACAATGGACTAGGTATCTAGAACTATGCTAATAATATTTAGAACACAATGTCACTGTTGTATGTTAAAGTGATACCTACCTCTCAAATCCGATACTGGCGAATTTAGGATGTAATTTTTTAATATGTTGGTATCGTATAATGTTTTAACTATAGAATTTTTTACAAGTTTAGAGAAGAGAGGCAATAAATTTATTGGTCGGTAAAATAAAACTCATTTAGCAGATATTTTAAATTTTAATATCACAATAATGTGTTCAAATTTTAGTGAGGATTAAAAATATTTCGTTAAAATAGTATGCTGTTTTAAGTAATTTATTAAGCATTGTTGCCTTTATTAAGTCATAAAGAAAGGCGTTTTTTAGCACTTTGATATAGGTAAAGCTTTTGACGGGTGCTGACGCCTATAGGAAGATTTGTATCTCATTATGGGGTTTATTTAAATGGGAAAAAATATTTAGAGAGATTTTGGGCGAACAGATCTGCATTTCCTCGATCTGCTCTGAGCAATTCGTTATTTGGTTTTCTTAGTAGCGGATTTGCAACTTTTGGCCTCTTATTTTTTTCAGAGGTTTTTCAGATGCTGTTAAAAAGTTACTTGCTCTGACATTTCTAATTTGTTCTTTATCATGTTGGCTAACCAACTACGGATCGTTTTGTATTCATTTGTATTCATAGGCGTTGAATTTTAAACTACATATTACACAGTTGTAATAAAATGGTTTTTGACTTCCTATAGTTTATGGGAGGGTTTGTAAACTAATATAAGGTGGTTCAAATATGACCGAGACTAATTTCCAAACACTTACTTGTAAATATCAGTCTTCAACTTACACCCTCCAAAGTTAACACATTTTTTGAAATATTCTGGAAGTATCTTGATGCCCTTTTTAAAAAATCTTCTGAATGATAACGTCCTTTTCCGCAAACCGCATGTTTTGTAAGTCTCATTTGAGTCTTCTGAAGCGGTAGAAATGAATGGCCAAATCGGACTGTACAGCGGATGTAGCAGAAGATTCCATTTTAACTTCCGAATGATTTTCATTGTTGTTTTGGCCGTATAGGAGCATGAATGGTCTTAAAGAGAAGAAACGCTGTTGTTTCTATCTGCTTTTCACTTGGATCGGATTTTTTCCTTCACGTCTGTTGCCAGGAGGTCTGAGTAATAAGCTGCATTCATTGTTCTGGCATCCGTCGGAAGTCTACATGAAAACCCCCCGCCAAACGCCTTTTCCTGTCTTGGGTTTGGGAGAACTTGCGTGATGACTGTTATAGAAGACGACTGGCAGCTTGCATGCACACCATTTTGTTAACGTCCGCCAAAGTGCGTAGTATCCACTATGCATTTATCTTCTGATCGTGCGTTTTTTACGATGTGTTCTACACTACCAACGGTGATGTACAGCATTGCTCCAAATTCCTCGATAGTGCTTCGCCTATATCAATGTTTGGCTCGGTGACGGATGTTTGCGGACGACGATTATGTGGTTTATTCTCCACAAGCTCTCTGCCTTCTATGAAGCATTTGCACTACCCAAATGCACGGATCTCTGAAAGACACTCTGCCCCATACTGTCGTTAAAGTCTAAGCTGAATTTTAGCGTACTGCACGTTTTCTTCAACAAAGAGTACACTCTGCGGTACCTTATATTTACTTATCTTTCTAGCAACTCTTAAACAGGACTGAATAGGTTCTAATTTAAATAGGATGGAGCGTGTAGGTTATATTTGAACCACTTTGTAAACATTAGGCTGTTTTAATAATTGTAGTGGTTATTGTAGCGATAACAGGTCAAGACTACTACTATTTTCGGATAGTTGGAAAAAATATGCGTGACAAAGACGTCCAGTAAGTCAAGAACTTTATCCTGTTTCTTGGGCCAATATAGGCTCCGTAGTTGATACACAGCCATAGTTTTATTCACGTATAACATCATATAGTACCTGTCCTCTAGTGGTAATCAGTCGTAAACTTAATATGTATGTTTGCAGTTGTAGGCTACATCGCATACAAAAATTTGGTGTGGTATGCAACTTAAGTAAATACTCAAGAGCTAAGGAATAATACGCAAAAAAATATTAAAGCGTTAAAGCCAGAAATGTTACAACACCCCGTAGAGCACAGTTTAGAAAGAGCTTGGTCTTGTGAGTCAATAACACAGATATATGAGGTATTTTTACATTTAATTAGAAGCAATTTTTAAAAGTGAAAAAGTATATACTTAAAAAATTATCATTTTTTGAATTAGACCGTAATTTATTTTTAAATATATAAAAAGACTTTTGCGCCACTCTGTATATGTAGCAGTCTATATACCTTTTTATGTCTATTAGTAAGTATATTTAGTTTTTGTGCAACAAATACTTTTAAAATATAAATTAGACAATGTAATTTGGCTTACCCTTATATAAATCCCATTAAGTAGAATTGACACTTATATCTCATGGTAGCAGAGCAAAATAAACAATTTTATCGTGATTCCACATAGGCACCCTTCCATGCACTTTGCCAAACCCCGAATTTTATAGAACCTCATAAATTTACCCGAAGAAGTTCCGGAGAAACGCAATATTCCGCATGTGTCAATATTTGTGGTTATTTTCGAGACTTCCTCAAGTCTAGAGAATTCTATAAGATTCCATTCAATTTCGAGGAGTAAAAATATTTTCTTTGCTATTGAAAGCGAGTTGCAACTAAGCATTGACTGCAGCTGATTAATAGTAAACAAAACGTGAATTATAGGTTCGGTGCCTTTTTAATTTTAAACATTTATCACTAATATAGCAACGTTTTTGATTTCTTAGTTGTTTGGTGACTACCATTGTAATTTGTAATTTAAAGTTCTTATCTATAATTTTTGTGTGTTGATTTTTGTTTTTGCTTTTAAAGTGTTTAATGTAAAAGCTTTTGTTAATTTTTAGGCACTTCTGATGTAATGTAAATTTTCCAATATTTTGCTAAGTTTTATTATAAACAATTCCAACAAATCTATATATTTAATTTTAATATATATCATTATTATTATTATTACATATATTTAAGACGACTGTTTGTATTCATATATATTTGTCATAATCAAAGGTCATTGACTTTAAACGTTTTTAATTCGAATTTATTTTATTTTATTTTTTATTATTTGTTTTAAATTTTTATATATCAAGTGTTACACAATGCATACAGGTTTTTTCCTAGTTAGCAATTAAAGTCCGCTGCAATCTATAAGCTAATATGACGACTTCAGCGAACTGAACTCTAAAAATCAAATTATAAATCTATTGGCCATTTTGGTTTCAGTCTCCTTATTACGCTATTTTTTAACAAAAATTGTAATAGATTATTTGTATGCGTTTTAAGCTTCTTGTGGTAGCTAACGCTTCTTTCGTAGATGACATCCCTTACAATGGAGATTTTTAAGTCGTTGTGGATCCGCTCATTTGTGACATACCAGGGGGCATTAATAATAGCTCTTACAATTTTTGATCAACATCTCTGGATGATTACAGTATTGGACTTACTGACACGTCCCCATAATTTAAGTCCATCTGTGAGTAATTAATGTTTTATAAAGCAAAAGTTTCCGTCCTAATAACCAATACATTTTTTTTGTTGCATATCTATTTATTTTCCTTTCTTGAAAATGCGTCGTTTCCAATTTAGTTTATTATCTAGGGGCAGACCCAAATATTTAACCGAAACTGCCCGAGCAATTTCTATGTTGTTTACGTAAATCGGCAGGCATGATTCCTTACGTAGCGTAAAAGTCACGTGAGGCGACTTTTGTTCATTTATTTTAATTCTATATTTCAAAACCATACTTGGAGCGTGTTCAAATATTATTTAAGAAGTGATGACGCCTGTTTGATATTTGTGTAATGTGAGAATTACCATATCACTTGCGAACGTTCCCAGTACGGTAATATCGGTCGTTAGAAAATCAAAAGTGAACAACAAATATAATAGCGGTCCTAAGACGCTACCTTGAGAGCCTCCAGAATTACTGAGCGACACAGGTGAGACATTGTAATTTACTCTTATATGGAATTTGAAATGGGTCAAGTACAGTTCGAATAATTTAAAGAACGGAAGTAAATGTTTTTTTTTTGTATAATAACCCAAGATCCCAGACATTCCCAAAGGTCTAGCTTACGTATAAGAATATTGCTATGCAGTATTTTTCATTTTCCAAGAGACTATCAGTTAAACATGTAATACGGTGGTATTGTTGTGTAGAATTATCCCGTGCAAAACCAAACTGATAATGTGGAACCCAGTCATTAGATGTGAGGTCGGGGTCAAGTCTTTTAAGCAATAATTTTTCTAAAAGCTTAGAAACTGACAAAAGCAAAAGAATAGGTCGGTAAGGTGTGACTTTTCTACGATTTTTAGTTTATCTGAATAATATTGTATTGAAAATATTGCATTAAATAGTTATGTAAACAGCACTATAAGTTTCTGGATAAATTTTTCAGTATCTTTACAACAGTGAGGTCTATTACAAGTACTTTTCTACCGTTTAGATATTATATCTCTTTTCCAGTTCCTTTAGAGCTTCCCCGGGTTATCTTTTAAGTTGTCTATCTATCTTGGTACTTTCTCTTATTATATTTTTTGTCATATTGGTTTATATATATTTAGCTTAATTTTCTTGTATTATATATATATATATATATATTAACTCCAGTTACATGATAGAAAACAGGTTACAGTCGCCTAAAATGTTGGTTGCTGGATATCGAGTTAAGAAATCGTTTATTAATGAAGACGTAGTCAATTAGTTTCTTACGATGTTTTTTCTCGGCGAGTTTTTCTAGTATACAATTTTTTAAGTGATAACTTAATCACGTATTTTTATCGTAAGATCAGCGTTTTTACCGAACTGAATAAGTTTGTTTTCTTTACCGTTTTCGAATTTATATATCGTATTCCTCTATAACATTTTTATCTCTATTTCTGCGTATCTCAATGGTAAAATCTAGTATAATAATTATTTTCTTTTATTTGGTCTGTTTTAATACCGTGCCTAAATTTTAATATAAAACTTCTATTTGGTTAAGGTTGGTTAATAAATATGGATAATGTTTATGTTGCATGATCTAATACTAAATCGTAATGTTGTTATTTTATCTAGCTATTCCATTTTATTGTGTTCCGAGTAGTAGAAGGTGATTTATTTTGTTCTTTTGGTTGTCTAGTCGTCTAGCTTTACCGTGTCTGAGTATATTTACGTTAAGTCTTAAATAATAAGATTTTTGTTTAATATAAACTTCGTGGTTTTTTTTACGTCCATTGTCTTGTTTGCTTTCCCGAAGATGTCGAGTGATTTTATAGTCTGTTTTTGTAAGCAGAGGTTTTGCTAATTAATTTGCCCTGATGTCTAATTGTAAAAAATCCTCCTATGTCGTAATCAGAATAAGTGATCAAATTCAGCTATTTTTTAAGTAAGGAAAATCTAAAAGGAAGGCGGTTTTCAACGATGAAAGCTTTCTTATAACATGGTTTTGACAAATATGACATGATTCCTGCAAAAACCTTTTAAAGTTTATTCTACTAATAGTTTTAAAGAATGCATAAATGCATAAAGGTGTGTTAAAAAGTATTTTAAAAATTTATAAAAATGAAGGAGCGTTGCAAAACTTTTTTTACCCTATATTATCAATACTTTATAGAAACACTAAATAAAAGTGTACAAGGAAATGTACAAGAAGAAAACAATAGAGAGGAAACTAGAACAAACACTAAAAAAAATAATTATGACAGGAAATAAAAGCAAAAAATAAACATTGTAATATCTACACAAGAATTTATCACAAATAAGCGCATACGAAAAGGAAGCTACTAATCCTGAAATGGCTGAAATTGCAAAAATATGTAGAGAACAATATAAGCATAAGAATATAAATGAAAAAATAATATAATAAACCTACAGTACATTATAATTTTTCAATTTTTATAATTTTCAAACCCAAAAACAAAAAATTTAAAATTAAAGGCATAAATAAACTAAAAATAAAAATAATGACAATGTAAAAGTAAGGAAAACACATGCACACGTTCGTTTCAGTATGATAAACAAATTATGCTTTTTTGTGATTTTAGTTCGTTGTAACACAAAAGAGAAATTTTTAGTTTTTGTTCTATAAAACAAAATAAAAAGATGCACTAAAAGAAATACATAGCATGGTATGTTAAACATATATTATTTATTATTTTTTTGACATAGAGGAAAGAACAATTTTACTATTTACTATTATATATGTTCGGATAGGTTTCCGCACGATCCATCAAAATTATCGATAACATTTGTGGTTTATGCAAGACGGAGCAGCTCCACATTGTACTGACCCAACCGAAAACCAAAACACTTTTGGAGATCGAGTTATTAGTCTAGGATTTACTGAGAGGTTTAGAATTGAAATAAAGTAGCTTGCTTTTTCATCGGACCTTAACTCAATAGATTTTTTTGTGTGAAGATTCAAAAATACTCGATAGAAACTCTTGATCAAGACATTACAGATGTCCTAAAAGCTATACCACAAGAAATTATAACCAGAGTGAACTAAAATTTTGTTCATAGATGTTGTATTTGAAGACAAATTTAGTCTACTGGCTACTATGATTTTGAATGACCTTGAATATGTATCGCTTAGTTGTCACTTACAATAAACTGCGTTTCATAGATATCTTTTTTATTCTAAAGTTTTTGATTTTTAAAGTTGTAGATGACTTTTAGACCAGCGTGTATGATACCGGTAGCTTAAAATCCTTTACTTGTCAAAGTTTTTATGAGATTCATTGCTGTGAAGTAATTGTCAAAGTAGACAAAATGAAAATCTGGGTGTGTAAAAAATGTTTAATAATGACAAAATCATCCTAATTCTAACGCCTAGTGTGATTTGTGTCACTGTCTAGACTTAAATCAGAATATTTGTTAGAGGTTATAACTTATATATTTGGGGATCTTTATCATCATGCAAAGTATTTATTATCATACGTGTGTATGCAAATTTTGTTTTCTAATTATCAATTTCTAGTCTTGCATCACATCAAAATATTTCAAATTTGTTTCTGCATTCCTTTTTACTGCAATTGTAAATTTTTATAGCTTTGCTTGATTTTTTTCTGTGGTGCAATGTAACTTCTTCCTGTGTTTTACGCACGTTATACTTCTTGTAATTTTTCGGCCAAATTTACTTTTTTTTGCTAAAGAAAATAAGAATTTACCTATTAGTCAATGTATTTAGTGGAGTATAGCTTTATTCATGTATGCATCAAATACAATAAAAATAACTATACATACTTATTTGTTGCACAGTCGACAAGTTCTCTATTTAAAAAATATTCCAGTTATTCACTAAACAATACTATAATTGGAGCGTTCAAAAATGACTACCAATCGCAAGTGCGTTTTCTCACATCTTTAATTAGGAAAACGTGAGTTCACCTTACACTAGAAATATATCTCTTCTATGTCTAGCCATTTTTGGTGTTATTCATCAAACCATTTTTGGATATAGTACAGTACTACTTGTAGTTAATTGACTAAAGTTTATTGTTAGACTTGTGTGTTTAAAGAAATTTTTCGAATCTACGTTGTATAAATGCATTAACTGCTGGCGCATCTCCACAAATTTAGGCTTCTATTAAACGGTGAAAGTATGGACAATCTATTGTGAGTACACATTTGTTATGTTAAAGTCTTCTTGTATAATGGTAGACAAAGCTGTATACGACAGTCCTGTTATAATTGCCAGCGCATCAAATCCAATTTTCAATTGACTATTATTAATTCTGACACCCTGGATTACGTGAGAATCGTGCACTTACTCTTTTGTCTTTCTCAGTCCTTGCTGCTTTTAAACTTGATATCCAACGAAACGTAGTTCTGCGAACTAATGCTAGGTTTTTTGTCGCCGATTTTCTCTCAGCAAACTGCCCATAATTGTTCAAGTTCTATAGTTTTCCACTTTATTCACAACTTGCAACACTACATAAACGGCGTACAACTTTCATTCTATATGTCCAAGCAATACCCGCTTGTACCATTATGTGATATTACAGCCTTTATACATACACACCCCGAGGCACCCATTTTAATCTACGATACAACCGGAGTTTTGAAAAATATTGTCCATAATTTTTAAATGCTCTAAATAATACCACTATTTACACTACAATAGTTTTTTTGTCACAACAAATTACATAAATATGTTATAGTAAAAATTTCAGCTGAAGCATGATCGATGACATAATCTTATTGTCAGAAGTATAAAGAAGAATAACCTAAAAGAGGTTTTATTATTTGTTATCTAAGATAACGCCAGAAGCGCAGAAGGGACCGTACGGTTGCGGTGCGGACGGACCCGGATTTACTCCTTAGCACAGATGTTTGGAGGGTCGCCTACTTAGTCCACTAAAAGTAATCGAGTACCTGTGTTTACTTCAAATAATTGTCTAAGGCGTGATGCTTGTTATATTGCCCCGTATCAGAGATGACAAACTTGTTTGAATACTGCGGAAGATATTTATGAACAGTAATTAATAAAGAGGAAGATATAAAATTTGAAATTAATGTAGGATAATGAATGCCAACAAACTGTTTTATGCCTTGATAAAATGATTATAGAAAGAAATCTTTATGGAAGCTATACTATTCTAGTGCTGATATTGTATATTAGTGTAAAATTTGGAATCTAAACGAACGCATAAAATGTACAATTCCAAAATTTGAATTGTGATATTTTGCAGCTGTACTGAATAGAATACAAAATAATATCTGGAAGCAATGTAGGATTCTTATGTGCTTTGGTCATATGATATAGGCCTAGAAGCGTCCGCTCACTTGCACCCCAGAAAAATGCCAACAAAAATAATGGTCTCATTTGAGCCCAACCTAGTAGATCATTAGTCATTAGTTGTTAATCAAGTTTTTGTATATAGGATAAAGTGCCAGACGAAAACAAGTTAACATTTTGCTTATACTGGTAAATGTGTAAATAATGATACAAATATTAGATAGAGTTTCGTTAACGACGGTACTGATGAGTTTCTCTTTAAAAACAATTTTAAAGAAATTAGTCTTAATACAAATCTTTAGCGACACCTAAAACCATTAAGGGATTATCTACTTTCATCGTTTCTCGTTTTTATTGGATATTTCACTACAAGGAAGAGAAGGCTTTATAATATATAGTTGCACATTTTAAAATAACTTTTAATTTGATAGAGGCTCTTTGGTGATTAAAGAAAAGTATGTATTACGAATCACAGAACACGTGTAAACCCAACGTTGCTGCCGATGAAGTTAAAAAGTGCATCGTGAATGCTAAGAAGAGAGCCAGCGAGGAAGAAGATTTTTTGCCAATGTCCAATATTTACAAGAAAGAAATAAACGGTTTATTCAATCGAGACTTAGATCTTGTGACTGAGATTTCTACATTTTCCTCGGTAAAATTAACTTTAAATAGAATTCGAAACAACGCACGACGCGTGATACGAAACTTGTCTCAAGCTTGGAAGTTGCCTTAGTCAAAAGTTGAAAAATAACAGGACGGACAGACAGACGACATTACTCTCTACATAAGGTTTCTTATTTTAATGTATAAAAGCCTATAATATAAAGAGGCATTATTAAAAGGGCAGCTTTTTATGGGCGGAACATTCGAAAGCTGCAGTAAGCAATTTTACCAGATTTATACCATTCATGTGGACCTTGGGAGTACATCTGGGGAAACCAACGCAATTCCAGTTATACACGCTTTGCTTTCAAATAAAACACAGAATACATACACCAGATTATTTTCCACATTAAAAATTAAAGCCTCATGGAATCCAATAGTTGTGAAGAACAAGTTTCCATCTCCGCCTTAGAGCGTGTGTTTCCTCACGTTGAAATTTCTGACTGTAATTTCCATTACAATCAAGCTTTATGGCAAAAAGTTTAAAATTTGAGACTTGCAAAAGAATACACAGAAAATGATAACATACGATTTCACATACGTATGTGTGCTGCACTGGCATGTTTGCTATTAAATTATATTGACGTCCTAGAAAATGATAAATTAACAGCGTTTTACAATTACTTTGTAGATCACCATAGTGAGAAAAATGTGGAACTGCTACGGCCACAAACAAAGAACTAATAATGCCCTTGAAGAATGGAACAGGTTGAACGAACTCTTGAAACCAAATCTAAATATTTTTGAACTCGTAAAGATTTTGCAAAAGGAAGCAGAATATATAGACCATGTTTACGATAGGTAACACTTAAACTTGGAAGCCAAAAGAACAAAAAAGAAGCACGTAAGATTGAACAACAGAATAGAGAAGATGCTGGCGGAATTTAAAAATACAGACGATTTAGGGAAATGTTTGCTCACTTTATCCTATATACAAAAACTCGATTAACTATATACAACTCGACTATGCATGTATGTATATATTGTAAATACTAATCTAAAATACCAAGAAAAAAATATATAAAAAAATAAAAAATATGATAAAAGTCAGCTTTTTCGAAAATTTATTGCTATAAAATACAAAAATCAATCCCCAATAAATACAAAAATCAAAGTACTTATAAAAACACATTGAAGCTAGAGGAACCCAGCGGAAAATTATAAACTTTTTTGTAATTAGTCGTAATGACTAAGGAGCTGCAACATTGGGCGCAAATGAGACCATTATTTTTGTTGACATTTTTCTGAGGCGCAAGTGAGCCGAAAATGGCGGTAGGCGCAAATGGGCGGGGCGCAAGTAGGCCGACAACGGTTATATTATAAACAACACTGAAAAATCGTTGCAAAATTATTTTTACTCCATAATTTGTTAAAAAACGGATTACTAAAGTTTTTAAAAATTAAGTAATTACTTAAAATTTGTACACCATACACACAAAATAATGAGCATATAAATTGGTTATTTTAGTGCAAATTAGTAATAACTGCAAACATTTCAATATTACAAATTTTTAAGGTAAGTAAGTAATGCCAAGCATACAAAATTTGATATTTAAAAATTAAAAATAATAAAATATAAATTACAAGTTCTTGATGCTTCTACTTTTACAACAGAAATGAGACTACTGTGTTTCCTGTTCCGGGAGAATCAAAATCAAACAAGGAACGTAAGCGCACCCAGGAAAATTCGATGTAGTAGTAAATTGCAATATTTACAGTTCAGTTGTTCCTTACGGCAAATAAAAGAAAATATAATGTAAATATCTTTAGTCGTAGCACTGAAGCGCGTATATAGAAAAAATAAAGGTAACGAATTACTATACGACGTTTTTGTATTTGAACACTGATAGCATTTGTTTCTTTTAATAATTGTTATTAAAATATTTTTAAGAAACGTTTGTGTAGGTTTTTTAAAATTATTATAAAAACACATTATATTACTATCATCCTTTTATATGTATTACAAGTATTTATGTGTGTTATAATTTAAGCTTTAAAAAGTTAGTTATTTCTAATATGGATTTAATTATTTTTTTAGTGATCCTTTGAGAGAAGTAAAGAGCAAAATAAATAATTGTTAATTTTAATATTTTTAAATACTTTAGTAACCAGTAGTTAATTTTGACTAGCACTGTATTTACAGTGCGGCAACGGTTTGATGTATCAAACACACTAACTACTTAAAATTAAAAAATAGTACATATGATACATATATATATATATATATATATATATATATATATATATATATATATATATATATACACTGGAGAGGCAGGCGTGTAAATAGCCGCTCTCGTGATGCGGTGTGGAAACGTAGTACGGCCCTTATTGGAAGGTCAGCCGATAAGGCCAAAATCGTCCCTTAAACGGCCGTCGCGTTAGCGGATGGCGGCTACCGATATCAACCAATGAATTGCCAAATCGCTCACCTGAATCGGCTTCGGCTTCGTCGGCGATTCCAAGGTGGCCACCTCTCGTTGCGGATCTGGTATCTTCGGGATGTTGAGACACGACCAAATTGGCCGAGCTGCGATGCGTGAATTTATGCGGGTTAAGACACGACCGAACTGGCCGCGCTGCGGGGCGTGAATGCCTCGGCTGAGCAAAAGCCCATGCCGTTGTGTGTGCGATGGTAAAACGTGCAGATATCAAAGGCCCGCATGCCGCCGCGATATAAAGCGGTTCAAGGGCGAAAAGGCCGCCACACCATACACATATATATAATTAAAAGCCATTTACCAAATTGGTGTTGGCTTATAAAATAAACTAAAATAAAATAAAATAAATACATTATGTGTTATAATACCTATATACCTACTTTCTTAACTTAATTAACTTATTTAGTTATGTACAAATTTATACCATTCTTTTCTGCTACTTGTCATTTCCTTTGCCTCCACCATTGTTTTTTCTTTCCTTGTTAATATTTTTCCTATGACATTGTCCCATGTTTCTTGTGGCCTTCCCTGGTTCCTTTTGCCTACTTTTCTCGTTTCCCATATTTGTTTGACTTGTCTATCTCGATCTATCTGTTGCAAATGACCCCACCACGCTAACGGTCGTCCTTCGATAAAACTTGTTATTGGGTTGATCTCTAATTCTTCCCTTATCTGCTTGCTTCTTATTCTATCTCTCAGGGTGACACCTTTCACTCTTCTCAGGTATTTCATTTCTGTGGCTTCCAATCTTGATTTCATTTTTTGTGTCAGTACCCACGATTCGCATCCATAGGTCATGATGGGTCTAAAGATTGTTTTGTACACTGTAAGTTTGGTTTTTTGTGACACCTCTCGTTTATTTATAAAGTTTACATTCATTGCATAATATAATTTGTTACATTTCTCTATCCGTTCAGTTATGTCTATTTCTTGTCTTCCACTATCATCGATAGTAACCCCTAGATACTTAAAATGTTTTATCTGTTCTATCTCCTCTCCATTTATCTGTATATTTATCTTCTGGTGATCTTTCCCAATGGTCATTACTTTTGTTTTGCTGATATTCATCTTCATTCCGTTATATGTTAATTCTTCGTTCCATATCAGTAGGTTTCGCTGTAGTTCTTCTTCTCTTCCTGCCATTACTATAATATCATCTGCAAATGCACAATCTTGTATGAATGTAGGTTGTAATTTTCTGTATCCTACATTTAACCCTTTGATTCTCTGGTGGCATGTTCGTATTATTTCGTCTATAAAGATGTTGAATAGTACCGGGCTCATTACCCCTCCTTGTCTTAAACCTTCATTTGTGTCAAACTCTTCTGATATTCTGTTATTATTTATCACGTAATTCCTTGTCTTTTGGTACAAACTTTTAATTACCCTCGTTACTTTTGGGCTTACTCCTCTGTTGCTCAAACTTTTCCACACTCTCTCTCTAGGCGTTCTATCGAAAGCTTTCTCGAGATCAATAAATGCAAAGGCAGCTTTCTCGTTGTATTGGATTGTTTTGTAATTATTTGTTAACAGTAAATATATGGTCTTGTGCGCTTCTACCCTTACGGAAACCGCTCTGTGCTTCTGATAACGTTGGTTTTATTACAGTTCGGAGTTTACCTTCAAGTATTTGTTCATACAGTTTTAAAGGAATACTGAGCAGGGTTATGCCTTTGTAGTTATTACATATCTTCCTATCTCCTTTCTTAAATATTGGGACAATCTGTCCTACTTCCCAGTATTTTGGTATTTTCTCCTCTTTCCATATTTTATTAAACATTTTTAGTAGTGTCTTAATTCCTTGTTCTCCCATTTTTTTTAACATTTCGCGTGTGATTCCGTCATGTCCTGGTGACTGTCCATTTTTTATTTTCTTTAATGCTGTTACTAACTGTTCTTCCGCTATACCTTCTTCTTCATTTCCTGTATTCTGGCGTCGATCTTCTATCTGTGTACTGTCTTCTTTAATCATGACTTGGGTCTGTAGGAGTTCTTGAAAATATTGCCTCCATCTGCTCATTATTTCTGTTGATTTTATCAATACCTTTCCATTTTTATCTTTTATTACTGTGTTCTCTGTTGTTTTTCCTTTCTTTAGGTTTTTTAAAACTTTGTAAAACAGTTTCTGGTTTGCTTTACTGTTCTTTTCTAGTTTTTCGCCAGTCTTTCCACGCCTTTCCTTTCGCTTCTCTCACCGTGTGTTTTACTATTGTCCGTTGTTCTTTGTACGCATTGTAGGTATCTTCTGATTTTCTTCCTAAGTAGTCTGTCCACCTCTTCTTCTTTAGTTTAACTTGTCCTTTTATTTCTTCGTTCCACCAGGCGGTTCTTTTCATATGTTTGTTTGTCTTAATTACACCGCATGCGTACCTTGCTGCTTTTAGTAAAGTGTTCTTTATCTTGTTCCATATCTCTTCTACCTTTAACTGATCAAACTTCTCTTCATCTACCAGTATGTCTCTGCTTATTATGTTCTCATACTCCCTTGCTGTTTCTGTTTCTTGTAGTTTATAGATTCTTATTGTTTCTTTCTGAACTGTGTATTCTTCTTTTACTGTTTGCTTCTGGTCTTCTGGCCTCCTTATTTTTCCTACTAATAGGTAATGGTCGCTGTATATCTCAGCTCCTCTTTAAACTCTAACATCTTTCACTGTATGTCTGTTGTTTTTTTCTACTAGTATGTATTCTAATATAGATCTCTCATCTCTACTTTTAACCTTTCGTATGTATGTGTGTATCTTTTTATTTGGGAGCAGTATTCTATTAATCTCATTCCGTTGTTATTCCTTTTATCTTCACCAAATTATCCTATCACTTTTTCTCTATCATTTTCTCTCTTTCCCACTCTACTGTTGAAGTCACCTGCTACGAATATTTTCCCTTTATTCGTTTCTGTTATCATTGTTAATTCATCCCAGAATTTATCTTTTACTTCTTTTTTCTCGTTTTTATCGGGCCCATAGACTGCAATTATCGATATTCTTTCTTTTTCTTGCATTTCTAGTTCTACCGTGAGAATTCTTTCTGACCACCCTGTCCAATTTATGATCTTATCACTCAAATTCCTGTTTATAATGCATGCCACGCCTTCTGCCGCTCTTACATTTCCTTTCACTCCGATGTATATCAACCTGTGTCCATCCATTAATATCTTTTCTCCTTTCCCTTTTTCTTTGTGTCTGCTAATACTAATATATCTATTCCTGTTCTGTTAAGCTCGTATATAACTTCTTCTTCTTTTCTCGTTAGGCTTCTTGTATTCCAAACTCCAAGTTTCCAATCCTGTAGTTCATTACCTTTTCCATTGCCAGTTTCGTTGTCGCTACCCCCCTGCATGTCTATACCTAATAGTTTTTTCGTCCGGTTCGAGTTACTTCTCTTATTTGTTCCTCAAAACTTGTTCCTTCTGGCGATCTCTCCGTTACCGTCCTTTTTAATGCATTGCTTTCAGTCTTATCTTCCTTTACCAATTCATCCTTATTTACCAAATCATCTGCTCTGTATATTTCATCATTAATTATCAATTTATTATATTTTAGTTGTGCTCTATATCCTTTATTCCTCGCTTCTTTCATTTGTGGGATTAACATTTTTCTTTCCTCTAATACCTCCTTGGTATAATCTTCATCAATCCGTATGTCTGTTCCCTTGAGCTTTCTCGCATTTTGTAGTATTGATACTTTTTTGTTGACTTTAGTTAACTTAACCAAAATTGGTCTTTTCTTGTCTTTCACATATTTTCCGATTCTTCTCATTTGATCTACATCATCATTTTGGTCTATGTCAATTCCTATCTTTTGTATTATACTAGTTACTTTTTCCTCTGTCTTACTTGCACTTTCATTTTTCTCATCTACTACTCCTTTTATTATATAATATTATTCCTCCTGATCTCTCTTTCTAAGTTAGCTATTCTCTTCTCCTGTTGTACCATGTTCTATTTTAATTTCTTATTTTCATCTCTCACTTGTTTCATTTCCATTACAAACGTATCAAATTTCTCGTTCATTTGTTTCATGTTCCCCTCTATTTGTTGGAACATCTTCTCAATTCTCTCCATCTCATTCATCTTCAAGTCTGCTGTTGATTGCGTAAAGTGCCAGACCCCAGTTCGCCCGTCGCAGGTCTGTCACCTATCTATCAACAGCCCTCTTCTAGTTGCTATGCTGTTTCAATTTAAACTTTATTTACACCAACTTTTATGAATTACATTATTTTGGTGTATAATGTGTTGCCTACCCAAAAATTTTTGTTGTGGAGGTCACTCCAGTTGTATTTATTTCTCTTATCTCTTATCTACACTTGTCACATGCAACTTTCGACTTTATTCTCAAAATCCTTAACCTCAATTAACTATTATGTACATCAATTTACTCACTGTTCATCTGTTATTTGCGTTTTCTCTGCTCGCCCGCACTTTCTGCTATTTCACTCTTCCTAATTCTCTGCTTCCTTTTGCCTCGGCTTACTCAATATGGCCCTATTTGGACTTTAATATTGGAGTCAACAGACGGCGTATCGTGTGATCGAAAGTTTTCCATATGATACATATAAAGAGTTTTTAAAAATATAATAACAAATTTGAGAAGCAGAGAATGCGATTCAAAAATGTTAAAAAGTTGAATACGACTCTTTTAGATTATATTAAATTTGTATTTTATTGCAAATATTTAAAACAAAGCTGAATTATTAGAATAGTGATGCGCCTTACTGCAGAAAGTATTTACAGTTGACTTAGGAAAAAGCGACTTTCTTAAACCTGTCAAGAGGAGTAATCAGGTGAATAAGCCTCTGCCATATAAATGCAAACCTCACATTTCCGAGGCTCTGACGGCCGAATACTAACAGTATCTCAAGAAATAATAAAGAAAGAAATATCTTCAGACACTTACTAACCAAATATTCTCTTTTTTTTCTTCTTTTCTTTATGGTACTGTAATGATCGTTGGTCATTATCACGTTTGCTACTATATTACAATTAATAGTCTTGTCGAGCTGTTCGGAACAACTGTATTGTAGTTCTTCCATATAATTGCATTAAACTTATTAAGCAGGAAGTTTTTCTTCTACTTGATCCGCGCTTGACTTCGAATTTACCATCTGTAATTAAATGCAGCAGCTTGTACTTCTGGGGATGTTCATAACATGGCCGAAATACTTCAGGTTCCGTCGCTTAAATGTCTTAGTTGCTTTTAGTTGTTTCTCCATTATAACAAAGATGTTATTGTTAGTGACTAATTATTACATAGTATATCCATATCTCAAAAGCATTTATTCTTTTTAACATCGCTTCAGTAAGTGTTCATTCCTCCACGCTATAAAGTAGTATTGGTAGAACATAGCAGTTCCTAGTTTTTCATCTTAATAAAGGTCGCTCTGTTTTTCCATTCGAATCTTTATTTTAACCATTAGGTCCCATTGGTCGTTGATACTGCTGCCGAGATAAGACAATTTATTAGCGTTTTCCATCTTATGCCGTTGATGGTAACACCGTTGGTTTTAAGTTTGTTTTACTTTTTAAAAAAGCCTTATCAGCAGGATATCTAAGCTGCTACCATTTTCTACTTTTTTTGACTAGTTTTATAGTTTTTGTTATATAAGTAGTTCTGAGTTCGACTCGTGCATTCAAAGTGAGTAGACGTGTTGCGTCACGTTTGCGTTTTGTGTGCCAAGATCAAAATTTGTCAGTGTGCGCCGCCCGTGCCGAGAAAACCAGCGTGTAAATAAGGCCTTGCGCTCTTCATCGACGGCCTAGGTCACCTGAGGTGCAGCTCTTTGCCGCTGTTTTTGCCGCTACTCGTGCCACCACAGTCGCTATTTTGAGGAGAAGAAGCTTCGCAGCGGGTTTCTTGCCGTCGCAGCAGAGCTGGTATAACAGCTTTTAACCTGCGTCAATACTAGGAATTGCTGTACGAAACATAAGTGACATAACATAAGTGAGCTGTAGAAATTAGTTATTAAGTGTCGGCGCTGCGCCTAAAAGCGTAATAGACGTATTATTTGCGCTATAGTTACGGATAAAAGATAATCGACCCACCCTACAGTTGAGAATAATTTAAATACAATAGAAATGGCTTATATTAATCCAGATCCACCTATACAAAACGCACAACAGTTTGTGCCTATGCAAGTAGAACAGAATTATCAATTCCAGTATCTACATCAAAATTACTAGTTCTAGAAACAACTGCCTATAAATAATATATATATCCAAATATGCAATAAAATAAAATCCTGCAAACATAAAATACAAGCTTATTTTACCAGAACAATCCAGCTTATCTTCAATCTTATACAACCCGGTTATCTCAGGACGTTGAATAGCGAGTAGTTAAAAATAAAAACCAAGACATAAAAAATTGCAAAACCAAGCCAAGAAAGGAAAAATGCAACGTATTAGTTAAACCACTCTAATAGATATGAAGTCTTAATTGAAGATACATCACAGAAAAAGCAGACGGTCTTAAAAAACTATATATCGGAAGTCAAGGTTCTAAAACCACTAATTAAACTTCTGGAGATAATAGCATAAATTAACTATAAAATTAAAATACTAAGTAATAACAAGGTTAAAAAAAACAGTATTATAATTAAAGCCCTACAAGAAAAAAAAATACAAAATTCTACCCATACAAAAGGAAAGTTAAACGTAACTTTAAAGTAGTCCTTAAGAACCTTCACCCATCAACAAACTCAAATGACATAAAAAATAATATAAAAGAAGAGCTTCAGACTTAGGGACATGAGGTTATAAACATTGCAAACATACGCCAAAGAATAATCAAAACTCCATTACCCATGTTCTTTTTGTAAAACTAAAAGCGGTGGCAAATAAAAAAGATGTTTACAATATTACTAAACTAGTAAATTCTATTGTAAGCTTTGAACCACCAGTTGCAAAACTCAAGATACCGCAACGTGGTAGACGCCAGCTATATAGTTACACTAAGAATCTCTGTTGCAGAAATCCTCGATGTGTGAAATGCGCTGATAACCATTCAACTTCCCAATGTCTATAAAAATTGAAAGATAGCAACTTTAAATGCTTTAACGATAACGGCATTTATTTGGCCAATTAGAAAGGATGTCAAATTTATAAAGAACTTTAGGAAAAAATGTATCCGCCTCCACGAACCAAACCACTACCAATACTCAAATAGTAAGAAATACTATCAATCAGACTGGTAATAACATGACTCAACAGCAACAATCTACCGAATCTAATGATTTAGACGAGCTAAAAAAGTGTTAAAAACCCCAGTGGAACAGATGGGAACCTTACCAATCTTTCAACTTTTATCGTTACAAAAATAAACCATAGCCTTGCAGTTTAAAATATACGAATGGAATAACAATGTCCTGACAACCTATAAAAACGAGCTAACAGCCTTTCTTACAAATCAGTCCATCGACATTATGTTAATATCTAAATCTCACTATGCAGAGAAGAGTTACCTAAAGATTCCAGCCTACACAATTTATGCCACACAACATCCAGATGGCAACGCACATGCTTCCCTATTGTCCACCAAAACAGAACATAATAAAGAAGAAGAAGAATACGCCAAAAAGTTAAGTAACAAATTTATCTCGGTTAAAGACTACAATGTCAAACACGTGTATTAGGGATCAAGAGTGAGCACTACGAAAGGTTGAGAACTGCTGAAAGCAGTAACGAACAAAGGATTACACTACCTGTCTACAGGTGAGCCAAACTATTGGCCTTCAGATACTAAACTTTTGTATTATAAAGGGCATCAATCCAAACTACTGCAAAGTTGAGTCCTGTTTAGATCTGTCTTCTAATCACTCGCCAATAATTATGTTTACTCAGGTATTACACATAGAAAATCCTGTTACTCTCAGCAAGAAATTTACGGACTGGGATCATTACAGAAAAATAATAAATGAAGCATTACCCCTCCATATAACTTTGAAAAATGATAAGGATACAATAGCAATAAGTTTTTGAAAAGTTATTTTTACAGAAATTAATGGGAATAACATTATTCCAACCATTATTTTGGCTTCCGCAAGCAGCACGCCATAATTGAACAAATCCATACAATATTAAAAAAACTTCGAATGTAAGAGATATTGTTCAGTCGTATCCTTTGATGTCGTGCAAGCCTTCGACAAGATCTGTCACAAAGATCCGTTATTCAAAATTAAAAAACTACCACCGTCAGACTACTATGCAGTACTTCAAGCTTATCTCACCAATAGACACTTTATCGTCAATTACAGGGACTCTTATACCTCTTTATTCCCAATTGAAGTTGGCATCTCTCAAGGAAGCGTGTCAGCCCCGCTTCTATATTTACTTTGTACTGCTGACCTACCTACCTCATCAGGAGGTGTGGTCCCTACTTTCACTGATAATACAGCAATTATTTCATTGCATTCTTATTCGAATATGGCATCTGGTTAATTACAAACGTGTTTTCGGAACTTAGAAATATGGTTTAAAAAATGACGTATCCACATAAACGAAACTAAATCAGTCCACGTAACTTTTCCGACCAGAAGAAACACTGTCCACCCGCTATATTAAATAACAGACAAATAACTCAAAATGACTCAAAAACTCAGTTTAAATATTCGGCTATTATACTGGCTAATTGGTTGCAAATTACAGCTGTCATTGTAAAGTAAAATATTACTTTATAAATCAATCATACGCCCTATTTGGTCCTATGGAATAGAACTATAGGGAATTGCAAGCAGATAAATCATTCCATTCAAAGGTCTTGCGTTTTAGTAGGCGCCCCATAGTTAGTTCCGAACGAGGTCATACGCCAAGACTTAGTTATTAGTACGGTATATGAGGAAATATAGAATGTTCGGTACCATGACAGAGTAAGTGTTCATTCTAATTCGCTGGTCGAAGATCTGTTTTTTTTTCTGACAATGAAAAATCCAGATTTAAGAGACTTAAACCAACAAACCTACCAAATCGTTTTGTATAAGATGTACTGTAATGTTTAAGTTATTTTTGATGAAATATTTTCTATTTTCAGTTACTGCATGTCGCTAAGTGACAGATTGTAAATTTATAAACTAAAAAGAAATAATAAAAAAGGGTAATTCTTTTTGTGTTATTAAGAAGGCTAACTGCGCAAGATTGGTAAAGTTAATTTTCACTTCAAAAATAAATAATTTTGGATGGAAAATTCCCTTTTTTCATTAAATACGCCATTTTTTCTTCCTATCTGAATCTCCTTGACTACATTTTTTATATGTAGGTGAATTTAGTTTTGTAATGACGTATATCTTTAACATGCTTGAAACTGTGGAATAAGCTTTCTCCTTATTACTGTTTTAAATATTAACACACACAGTGGTAATCGCGTATTTTTTTGGGTTAGCGCCATTTTAATTGAGTTTCAGTTTTAATTTTATTTCTTATTTTAATTCCTACCGTTTTTAATTCATTACTAATTTCATCCACTAAAGTTGAAGAAAGTAAGTTATGTTACTCCCACTTTAATAGGCTTTGTAATTTAAAAATTAGTCACTTATTAGTGCTATTAGTTGTCTATATGTCATTATTATATTTATTTTCATTACCTTCAGGTTTTCCCATTTATAATTTTTCTTTGACAGCGTTATAATTTTCAACATTACTCAACACGATTGTTAGTGGTTTTATATATTTAATAGTTTTAATTGGTTGCTTTGTAGGACTATTTCTTTAGGTTGCCTTACGCTTATTTTAAATTTAGGTAAAAACCAAATTTTGTATTAGTAACAGGTTCTCGTTTTTATCAGAAATGATTATGATCTCTTATTTTTATGTATCTGAACAGTTCTGATTTCTTATTTTGTTTTATTAAAGTTGTCAGTTGAATTCTTAGGTGCCTAATTTTATTCATCACCTGTTGCAATTGAAGTGTGTAGGTTCTAATTATTTTATTTTTTAAGGATTACCTAACAGGTGCTATATTGGCAGCACTATTTTGTATAATTACTAACAGAACAATTTGATTCACTGTCTTATATATACAATGTGCAAAATTTTGCAATCATTGTATTTAAATATAAAGGAGACTGTGACTGATGCCTTAACGTGTTTTAGTGACATCGATTTGTCGTATATAAAACCATTAGAAACGCCCAAATTTTTCTGGATCGAAAAAAGTCTGGCCACAGTGTGTAAGTTGAAGAATAGAACTCATCCGCACAAACTTACAAACTGCAATCTACTCAATGAAAAACCAGTAAAAAAACTTCTGCTAAAAAAGTCGGAAATGCTATAATTTATAATAGTAGCGTAGTATTTGCAAAATTTTAGTTATAAAAAAATAAATTACGTTATACATCTTATTTTAAAATAATTCAATTGTAAGGCAAAAGTAGTATACTTTGATAACCTTGCACAGGAACCAACCGTAATCCTTTGTACTAACGAAACGTAAGATTGATTATTAATGGTTCTTAAGAGGGTTCTTAAAAAGGGTTTGAGTTTGAAAAACTAAAGGTTATGGGATAGGAAACGACGATGTGCTTAGAACTTTGTTTAGACTAAAATGAAACATAATGCAAAAAGATATCAATTTGGTGATACTAATGATTTAATCTGATTTAGATCAGACTTAACCACGGTAAGCATGTCTCGGAAAAAACGAATGACTGTTCTTTCTACTGCGAGCAATATGGAATATTGCGTAGGATGCCTGACAGTTTACGATAAAGTCGTGTTACACGCGCTTACGAAGCAGGCCCGTCTTTATGGAAATGAATAATATAGCGCCAATGTATTAGTAAGTAGGTTGCCATCTGAGTGTATAAATAAATAATGCTGTGTATTATTAGAAAATTATTTGAGTTTCTGCAAGTACTAGAACTCTAACAGAGTTGTCTCTAGCCCCACTAAGGACATTTTTATTTAGTATTTAATAATAATAAACTATTTTACCCATAAAATCAAAGTTTTTTATTATATAGATTTTCAAAAAATAAGAGACTATTTTGCCTTATTCTGAAAGAATTATCATTTTCAATAAAAAAATCAAAAAATATTTTTCCACCTAAAGTTACGTAATAGTTAAAAAAATGTTACAGCTACATCCAATAATTTAGACTTTTATTCTATTAAGTCAGAAGCAAAATTCTAATTATAAAGTTCAATTAAATATGTTTAGTTTATTAGCTATGTACTTTTATAAGCTGTTATTTTTTGTGGAATAGTCCATTAGCGCTTCTGCAATTATATGTTATTCAATGTTAGCAATGTTCATTAAAAATTATTATTGGGAATTCGTTTGATAGAAAATGTAAACAAATAAATTGACACAAATAATATTGTCTATTTAGCTACTGTTTTATTAGAATTAGCCATTTTGTATAAATTTTCAATGGAATTTTGTAGTATTCTAAAATTTAAACGTAATTTATACGTCTTTCTACTGTTTTATTAGCGTTGAATTACATTTTTTTATGTCACAGCGTTTGGCAAATGGAAAAATTATCTTTTAGGGAACTGGGTAAAATATTTAATAACTGAAAGGCGGCAGTAAGGATAATCAAACTAAATATTGAAGTTAGAGTATCAGTCTCCCAAAAAGAAATGAGAATGCAGTCGCAAAAGCATTACTAGTAATAGGAATGACAGAAAAATATATGACATCCTGCATATATTCGTATTTGTGATGTAATAAAGTGGAAAACAGGGATTTCCGAGTGAACTTTCAAAATATGATTAAAAGAAAGTTTGATTTAAAGACCCCTTGCATAAGTTAGAGATTACATAATGTGTTCTAAAATAAAAGTAAAGTATTACATGTGCAGAGTCGTTCTAACTAATTCAATTATAAGTTTATTTCTCAAGTGACTCCCATTTGAGGTTTCATTTGACCGATCAACTTTTGTCAGACGCAACTTCTAACATAATGTATTCTATTTAAGTAAAGTTTGATTTGATTTATTATTAATATCACTGGAGAATTTAATACAAGCACAATGTAAAATCATATGAACGACTCAGCTCTGTCACAAAGCTGAAACAATAACATTTTTAAAACAGCTAAATATGTGTTTTGAAACAACCAGATTTTCTAGATTTAAATACAGTAGAAAATTGTAAAGAAATAAGTATTCAAGGATCAAATAACTGATAAATCCAATTATGTTATAAAATTAAAAAACGCTTAGAAATCTTCAACAACATAATAAAATGTGAAGAGGTATGCCCAAAGTATGCATCTACATATAGTTACGATAATAAAAGCCAAAGGTGACGTGCGAAGGTATTAACTGAAATATAACATGGGTCTTGGTAAAATTCAAACCATATAGTTACCAAATGTAAATAATATGTTACTATTTTCTAGTAGTTTTTATCCATTCCGCAAATTTTACAAAATTAAAAAGATAAACAATTTCTCCTAAGAAATAAGAACAAATTGTAACATTTTATGTCATTAATATCGCTAGAAACTTGGTTATAAAATTAGCAATTTAAACATACTTTTTTCTTAACTGAATGAAATTATAGGTTTTATTTTGACATTTTTAGTCAGTTTTTGTAATTTTAAAACAACTATTATTTTTGGGAATATTGTAAATTGTGCGCTTTTTAACTAACTAAGGCACTATACACCTTCTTGACTACATAATTTTTCAAGTATTGTATTTTTCTTTTTTTTTATTAAGTTTATTTCCAGTTCAACAATTGTACATTGTTATTCATAGCATTGATAAAGTAAGGTATACATGTCATTCGGGATACATAACATAAGATACACAATTATCGTATCAGGTAGTCCTAAAGGATTAACAATGGGTTTTGGGTGTTGGCGGGTTAATTAGTCAATTTTTGTGTTATTCGTTGTTATACATACAGTTCCTGTGGGAGTTTGCGCTTTAATCTTCTATGCAGATTCTTGCGTCCTAGTTTATAGTGCACAGCGCCTTCGCAGTTGGTGATAGTAAGTTGGAACTTTTTGGTGGTTTTCCTCAAATATTCCTCTATGGTTGGAATTTTTAGCTCATGATGGAGTTCGATGTTTCGTACATACCAAGGGGCATCAACTGATATTCTTAGGAGTTTGTTCTGGAGCACTTGTATTCTGTTGATGTTGGATTTAGAGTCATTGCTTCATATAGCACAAGCATATGTTACTAGCGGTCGAATTAGGGATTTATATAAGAGTAGAGAGCAGTTGGTTTTTAGTGATGATTTTCTGTTAATGAATGTTTAAAGTTTTGTTAGTCTAGCGTAGCATAAGTTAATCTTATTAATATGAAATTTCCACGATAAGTGTGTGTCTAGATAAACGCCCAAGTATTTCACCGCTTCAGTGTTGGGATTCCATTCAATGTGTGTACCGTTTATTACTAAACTATCGGGATCCTTAATTTTCCTGAGGGTGAATATTTTGGCTTCACATTTTGGTGTGTTAAGGGTTAAGTTCCATTTGATTAGCCAGTTGTTTACTTCATCGATTGCTGATTGAAGCTGTGGATTGATTGGTTTAGATTACAGCTTTGCGATATGATTATTGTATCGTCAGCGTACATAGCAAGATTTTCTCGTGTGTGCGGGATATCTCTAACAATTATGTTAAATAGCGGTTCCAGCACGCTCCCCTGAGGGACTCCGGCTTTGATTGGCTTACTGTCAGAGACAGTTGAATTGATTCGTACGGCAAAGGTTCTATTGTCTAGGAAAGAGTAAAGTATCGCTTTAAGACAGCCTGGTATTGGTAGGTGGGGTATTTTATATTTAAGGCCTTCTATCCAGACTTTATCAAATAAGCTTTCGCGATGTCCAAAAAGATGGCTGTGGTATATTGTTTGTTCTCATATCCAGTCTCGATTATTTCTACAATTCGTTGAAGCTGATAGCAGGTTGAGTGCCCGCTTTTGAATCCGAATTGGAAAGGTGGGAGGGTATTTAGTTCTTGCAGTTGAGTATTTAGTCTAGAGTAGATTATTCGTTCAAGTATTTTTGATAGAATATTTAGAAGACTTATTGGTCTATAGTTGTTGGGGTTATTGCTGTTTTTCCCCGGATTAGGAAAGACAACGACTATAGCATGTCTCCATGCCATTGGGAAATATCCTTGTCTAAGGCAAGCATTAAACAATGTTGCCAGGAATGCAAGTACCTTCTTGGTGAGTCTTTTCAGAATTTCATTGGTGATGAGATCGTATCCCGGAGACTTCCTATTTGGTAGGGCGTCTATGATTTTTTTATTTCGCTAGGAGAAGTAGGTTGTATGCGATCAGGAATTGGAAGGTGTGTCTCAATATGGTTTTAAATTGCGTTGGTGAAATTACGGTTATTGCCGATTGCGGGAGTAAACGTTTGTTCTAGGTGATTGGCGAATAACTCAGACTTTTCCTTATCTGTATAATAAGTTGTGCTGTTGACTGTCATAGGAGGTATTTGCTGAGGTTCTTTTAAGATTCTTCTCGTAGATTTCCACATACCTGGCTCTCCAGGTTCTAAATTTTCCATATGTTTTTGATACGTTAGAATTTTACATTTATCAAGTTCTCTTTCTATTTGGTGTTAGATTGTTTAAGGTATTTTTAAGTATAGGATTTCGTGTTCTCTGCCATTCACGTCGTAGTTTGCATTTTTATTTGATGAGCTCGATGATGTAGTTTGGCGGTATGTTGTACTTTGTTGGTTTGATTTTGTATTTGGCTTGGGTAGCCTGTTGGATGCTGCTTTGAATACTGTTAGTGTAATCGTCCACTGCCTGGTCGGTATCTTTAATGATTTCAAGATTAGGAGGGTGTTTGATAGTATGGTCAAGAATAGTTTGAAAGCTATCTCAGTTAACAGGGCCGTTTATTAATTTGGGATTAGGAGGGTTGTAATGTGGTGCACTTAGGAATGTTATCACATCGGGTAGGTGATCGGAATCAAGTTCTGGAATTGGTGTTTGATAGATTTGTTTGGCAAAGCATTTTTGCAGGATTATATCAAGGATGTCCGGTTGGTGATCAACTCGGTAGAGATAATATGTATGTTCTGTAGGGGATGACATTTGAAAATTTTACGAGGCCGAGTAGTTAAGGAGTTGTATTCTGGCAGGGTTGGTAGCTCTGCAGCCCCAGGCAGTATTTTGCTGTTGAGGTCTCCAATCACGAGGGTGGGCTCGTTGGTGTTTAGAAGAATTCGCATGTCATTGTCTATAAGCTTTTTATTTGGTTGTTTGTATGCGCTACTTATGGTAACCTGATTATTATTACAAAGTGTGACTTTTACTGCAGTCGCTTCTATTATGGTCTTCTCCATTATTATCGGGTGATGAGTGATTGATTTTTTAACTAGTACTGCAACTCCCCCGGAAGCAACTCTAGTATCTCTGTCTCTTTTGTAAATGGTGTATCCTGGAATTATGAAAATTTAATTTTCATTGAGGTGAGTTACTGATATGCAGGCAATATCAATGTTGTATCTGGCTAGGAACGCGATAAAAATTGAGCGTTGTCTTACTATTCCGTTTGAATTCCAGATTAGAATTGTTAAGTTTTGAAGTATTTTATGGTCCATTGAAAATATTGGGAGGATTGTGTTAATTAGGTATGCTTTTGATTTGTGGAAGGAGGGGTTATAAAATCAAGGAGGATTTTATTAGGTTGTTTATTATAGGTGAATCGGTAGCGTTTGTTGTTGAGTTTGGTTGTTGGTTTATTGTGGTTCTCTTGGAATATGTTTAAATTTGGAAGCATAGCTTTGATTGAACTGGATGTGGTCCTGTTAGTATATTTGTTACTGGGAACTTTACTTCGTGCTAGGATATTTCGCTACTGGTTGTAGTTTGCATCCCTGTAATTGGCAGGTGGTGCTGTTGATTCAGATTGGAGGATCGTTGGGTTTCTGACATTCGCTTGTGAGATGATTACCAGGACATTTAACACATCTAGGTGCTAGATGGCAGTAATTTTTGGTATGACCAAAACGCTAGCATCGGTGACATTGGGGGAGATCTGTTGTTTTCCTGCGCGTTTCTACTTTTACGATAGAGTAGAAGAGCTTATTTAATTTGAAGATTTCTTTCGCTTCATCGTTGTTGATAAGTTCAACTGCGCAGATGGAAGAAGGAGTTTTATCCTTTTTTAAGAGACGAGTTACTTTACTTATAGAATAATGCTTGAGCTCGCTTTGAATTTTTTCAGTTGTCAGTGATAGAGATATATTTTTGATTACTACTGAGAGCTGTTTATTATTTGGGTTTTGAAAGGTGTGATAGCCAATATTATTAATTGTATAGAATTTGGTAAGATTTCGATAGTCATCTTCGTTGGTGAGGTTTATGCGAAGAATTCTTCCGTTAAATGAGGTTGTGAAGCTATTAGTAACTATCTTTTTTATGTCGTTAGTTACTTCCGAGTATTTGAGTTTATCACCATTATGTAGAAGGATTGGGTGAATTTTTATTCTTGGTACAATTGTTGATTGTGAAACGTTATCTTGTTCGATTTGTTCTTCGGTTGGGTTAGGGAGATAATATCTATTTTGTGTTAGCAAATAATTTGTGTCCCATAAATACCTTTTTTTGTACGCTGTTATTACTTATTGGGGATATTTGATCCGATTTCCGCTTGGCATACGAATCTGATGATTGATTTGTGCTTGTGTCCATTTTCGTTTCAGTTGTGTGTTGGTCATTATTTTCTGAAGGAATAAGACTTCCTTTATATATTAGTTTTGGTTGTTTTATCGTGGAGTTAGGCATGCCTTCCGTGATAATTTTTGCCTGCAGTTATCGGACGGGCCGCGGTCGGTGACCGGCCGCGGCGACTGGTTTGATAATGCACCCACTTGCTAGAGGTAACAATATATTTACTGTGTAGGTGTTAATTTAACTATATGTTAAAAATAATTATTGTTCATTATAACACTAGGCACTAGACGCTAATTTTGCGACCAATCACGTGCACGGTTCAAGGTAGACTCTGTATTTTTCTGCGTACCGCAGTTATCAGGAAAAATTCACCAATTCTTTCTTCTATATGTGACACTACTTTTTTCGTATCAATTTTTGCTTGTTAGAATGTGAAGAATTTTTGATTATAAAATTATTTGATAAGTACTAATATGTAAAGGAATGTAAATTTTTGATTTATGAAGTTTTATTTTATCTCTGATGGTTCTTTAGAATTTAATCATTTTACAGGAATTATTTTCAGCTGAGAGTATATCAAACTAATAAAATAAAGCATTCGCCTATATTAATGCACACCAGCGATTATTAGATACAACAGATCACCCAAACATGATTTAACAGAAAAGTACGAAGTATTGTTGTGGTAGTTGGAAAATATTTAATTGGTGGTCATTTTAATATCAAATACACCAATAGGGGATAAAATTAATTACAAATAAAGATAATAATTGGTTAAGAATCATTAATAATTACAATTATCTACGTAAAGCTCACCTAATTGGTACCTCACACCAAATTACACTTTTATAATTGCCACATTTAATACGCAATCATTTATCAACCTAAGCTCATTTATCTAAAATAGATTGAAGTATGTTTCAAGAATATATCGGCAAATATTTAAATATTAAGCTAAAATAAAACAGTCGGTGCTGCAACTAATTACATCATTTGTGTGGTGCAAGATGCTACCTTGCTAGCCGAAATATACATTCGAAAATTTGTTTCAAAAAGATAGAGCTGTATGTCTATGTTAAAGAAGTCAAAATTATATTGATGAAAATACATGCAACAATAAAACTTAAATTTGGCATTACTAGAAACTAGACAAGCTGTGTATGAATTACGTATTGTAAATTATTAAAAGAGAACCATTCAGGCAAATGCCTGTAAGTAGTCTTTAGGTAGAATATAAATACATTCCCTTATTAAAAAGCGAGATAATAACTGGGAAAAACAATACAGAAAAAACTATCTGTCGGCAGACAGGCATACAACAAATTTTTAAATTTTTTTACTCATTACAATTATTAATAAAAAATATTCAAGATACAAACATAAAGCTTCCGAGTTTAATTTAATCTCAACAATAATTCTTAAAAAACTGTCTAAAATAATAATTGGGCTAATAACTCTTACTTATAAAGTATTTATATTTGGATTACAAAGATATGTGACTTAAATGAAATAATATCGTCGCTTCCGTTTGGCTTCAGAGGACACTATTGGTTGATTCAGCCAGCCGGCTCAATTTTTGATATTTAATATGCTTCAAGATTGTGTGTGGTATGATTGCTTACTGTTTAAAGTAAAGTTCACTCTACCCTCCTCTTGATCATCTTTTATTAAAATCTCACTTAACCTACCACTACTTTTAAACCAAACTCAATCTCAAAACATTCATACCTTACCCGATCTAATCAGACAGAGCACTTTCTTTACCTAATTGTTAGTCTTTACTTTTACGGATGATACTGAATTAATCTCCTTAAACAAGATCAGGAGGCGAAACGGTAATATATACAAATGTTGAAGCTCATAAACACTTCGGAAACTCAAACTTAGACCAACCAATCAACTGTGAAGGTCTCAGCACTCTATATATTATCGTTCTTGAGATATGTTACTTTAAAATAAAAAGGAAAACCCTTAGGTGTTTCAATGGGTCATTTATGAGACATTCCTATTCTACTTTTTAATGAGGAGTTCAAAAAAGGTGGTCAGAAGTTTCGACCTAATTGTACAATTGATCACTATACTCAATTGTATATATTACCTCTAATAACAAGAATTCTCATGTGACAAAAAAATTTACAACTCTATTTCATTCTCTTCCAAATTTGTCTCAACTAATCAACCTGCGTTATACTTACAACCCAACTAGTAGAATTAATCAATAGCATCGATTGACATCTTAAATAAAAAACATATAAAAAAATACTAAACTTTAAGTTACAACAAATGAGTACACTAATAGGTTGGAGATCTAGACTTGCACAAGGAAATATAGAGTTCAGTTGCACATCTCCATTAATAAAGATTATCGAATTGCTAATATAACAAATATTAAGAATATTTTTTGACGCATCTTGGTACACCAAAAATAAAACTTTGTATGGGGACTGGGGCCTAGTCTTTGTCGACCAAAAATTTATAACCTAACTAGCAAGTGCTAAAGCAATCTTTCTGGATATCCAAATTAAAAATCGTAGTCTTAATGCTAACTAATTATTTAAAAGTAATTTAGACGCAATCTAATAATTCGACCACGTGTTTTTTATACTGCAAATATTCTGTAAAAAGAAAAAGTACTGACACTACCTGAAGCGAAAACAAAACTATTTAACTTTATGCGTTGCTCTTAGATTGAATACTAAAATCATCTAAAATAAAGACAACAATAATTAGAGGAGTAGCACAGAAAAGTGTTGGATGTTTTAAGAACGAAAGAAAATCAAAGCCTGTTTTTCAAACAATTTATATCAGCCTCCTAATGACAATACGAAAATTATTTACTAGTGGCTGATAAAATGTTACTAACTTTTGAAACATAAAATAATTTGAATTAAAACCAACTTATCTATTAAATCTCACATATGCACCAGTGCTGAAAGTTAAACCATAATTTTCAGTAATAAATTTAAATTAGTCTTTTGAACAACTCTCCTGAAAATCTCAACTAACTAAAGGAGGCAAGGGAAGGATCCCTTATAAGTCTCGAGTTTGTTGTTTACGACATGAAGATAAAATGTCATTATTTTTTACAAATCAATACATCGAGTGCCAACAAGATGATACGATACATCAGTTCTGTTAATTTCACAGGAAAAGCCTTTACACTTTAAGATATATGTAAAGACAATGTATAGTAAACATATTTTGGTATAATTAGATATTCAGTATTCAAATTGTTTTTATTATTTTAAAGGACATAGTCTGTAATCAATTATATATTAATATTCAACTAAATTTTAATTTAAAAAATTGAGCCTTTTTAAGATTATTATTAAAAACCACTCTATAAAATGTTTTATAATAAAAATCGGTAAGATAGACGCTAACATAAAAACATAATGTGTTTTTTAACGTTATACACGGCCTGGCTTGAACGTGCGGATGTCTCTTGCTCTCGGAGATTTTCATACACGTAGGTATGATTACCTGCGGATTGCGGTTGTATCTATATTTAATGAGATGTAGAGTTAACCAAGGTAAGTGCTCATATTTTGTGATTTAACTGCAATACCAGTGTAAAATTTTATGTACGTAACTACGAATGTTATATGTAAGCATCGCATTAAATCTTCACTTTATATTCATAACATACAATACAACATACACTATAAGCGTTTTTTTTATAGAAACGTCACTTTTTTCGACCTTACAAACCACCATTTATATTAACATAATAAATAATCGAAATTGCAAATGAAGGTAACGTATCGAACTATGGGTAAACGCAAAAGGCATTAAGAAAAGTAAAAGAAATACTTTATAATTTAAACTCGGTGTTTTTAAAACAACAGTTACGCAAAATAACATAAATACTTTTTAAAGAGCTAAGAATGCATGGCAAACAAACGTACTACAGCAAATAATTATAGAAACTCTAAAACTCCCACTATTTTATATTTATGGAATAAATAAATAGAGCCATATGGTTTACGAAAGCAATACCTAACGACGCAGAAAAGCATTTCGAAAATATTATCATACTTTTTTTTTCGTTTTATTATCACCGTATCGGCTCACAAAGGCCATACACAGTAATATTAAATTAATATTAGGTTACATATAAAATATAAAATATAAACATAATACACAAATATGGTAAAGGGCTAGTTTATTACACACTAGACAAGTGGGTGAGCATCTTTAGTCACTGTCACTTAGTAGCACGTCCTGTGGGAGACGAGGTTTCAAGCGAAGGTTTATAGATCGTTGTCCTAGTGTGTAGTGTATTTTGATAAAATCTTGGATGTGGGCAATATTCAGTTCACGGTGTAGCTGATCGTTGCGGATGAACCAAGGGGCGTTGGTTGCGATTCTGATGACCTTGTTCTGGAATACTTGCAGTTTGTTAATATGTGTTCTTGACGCAGCCGATCATAGGATGGATTTATATATTAGTAGGGTACGCTCGATTTTTAACGGAGAATTTCTATTTAGGATTGGATATAACAATTTTAACTTATGATGATAGTAATTTATTTTGGAGTTTATGTGTATCGCCCAGGTTAATTTTTGGTCCAAGTGGACTCCTAGGTATTTTACAGCCTCGTCTTTCAGGTTCCATGGGATGATATTACCATTGATAACAATGGGGATTGGGTTTTGGAATCGACGGAGAGTGAATATTTTTGCGATAATTTTAGTTGGGTTTAATGTAATGTTCCAGCGGTTGAACCAATGTTGCAGTTGATCTGTTGCACTTTGGAGAGCTTGGATTGTGTCGTTTAGGTCAGTATTTTGTGTTATTATCGCCGTATCATCCGCGAACATCGCTAGGGAGCAGTTGTCAGGCACCGGAATGTCGTACATGGATATGTTGAACAGTAGGGGTCCCAGGATAGATCCCTGGGGTGCTCCGGCTTGGATGTTCTTGGTTCTCGAAACGGAAGTATTGACGATACTGGCAAAGCTACGTTCGCTGAGAAAGGTTGAAACTATAGTGATATATTCCGGGATTTTCAGTTGAATCATTTTATAAAGTAGGTCGTTGTATCAGACCAGGTCAAACGCTTGGACGATGTCGAGAAATAAGATGGTGGTGTACTGTTTATTTTCGAAACCTTTAGCTATTATTTTGTGAATCCTAGCAAGCTGGTGTGTTGTCGAATAGTTGGGTCTAAAGCCTAATTGAAAGGGTGGTAGTATCAGCTGCCGGGATATATAGGTTGAGAGTCGGCTGTAGATAATTTTTTCAAGAAGCTTAGATAGAGCGTTGAGGAGGCTTATTGGGCGATAGGATGAGAGATTGGTTTTACATTTTCCAGGTTTATGAAAGTGCCTTACATGAGCGCGTTTCCAGTTTTTAGGAAAGTATCCGGTGGATAATCAGGCATTGAAAGGAGAGGTGAGATATGAAAGGTATTTGGGAGTGATATTTTTGAGAAGCATGTTTGGTATCAAATCAGGACCAGAAGCTTTTTTATTTGGTAATTGTTGGATAATCGAGGCAGTTTCGTCAGGTGATGTTCTTTCGATGTTTAGTAGCATTTAATGGGAGGTGTTGGGACACTATTTCGTCTGTATGGTTGTTGAACTGTGTGTTTTCAATACTGGATTTGATTGTTAACGCTTGTTCGAGGTGTGTACTTAGGATATCCGCTGGAATATGTAGCGTCATCAATTCGTAGGGTAGGTATTATGGGCTTCTGGTTGGTGATTCGTTTAACCGCCCGCCACAATGTCGGATCAGCCGTTTTAAGATCGCTTTTATATCGTTGATGAAATGCGGTGGTTTTAGAGTTCCCATTTAACTTGGTGCGTTAACTGGTTGAAGACTAATTTATGTTGATGTTTCCTGGACATTTCGTTGCCACAATCGTCTAGCCTGATGTTTTTGATGTATTAACTTTTGGATCCTAATTGGCAGTACGTGAGGACATACTGGTTTGCGATAGGTTTGTAAGGAGGCTGTTCGGGCTGCTTGATGGAACGATGAAGTAAGGTGATTTGTTGCTTGATCAATACCATCGGCGTTATAGAGATTTGGGAATGGCAGTAGGTTGGTGTCAAGGTGAGTTTTGAACATATCCCAGTCAACTGGTCCACTAATTAGTTGGGGTGTATTTTGTACTAGGGACGGTTGCTTGTTAAATGTAAGTATGATTGGAATGTGGTCAGAATCCAATTCGGCCAGTGCTTGTTGAAAAATAAGATATGAAATTCTATGTTGAAAGCAAATATCAAGAATATCGGGCTGATGGTTATTCCTATAAGGGTAGTATCTGTATATATTATCTGTAAGGGAAGATCTGCCGTTATTGAGTATAGTCGATTGCCGTTTGGGTTGTTTTTACGATATCCCCATGCTACATGTTTGCTATTTAAATCTCCCAATATTAAGGTTGGTGATCCGCTTTCTAGTAATGACTGCATATAATGAGGCATCAGGCGCCTGTTAGGTGGTTGGTAAGCAGCGATTATTATGAGTTTACTGTTATCAGATTGTGTAATTTTCCTTTTAACAGTACTGCAGTTCCGCCCGAGGAAATTTACACTCTTGTACGATCATGACGGTAAATGAAGTAACCTGGGAGTGTAAATTTAATTTCCGGTATGAGATGGCTTTCACTTATGCACATTATGTCAACATTATGTCGTTGTAAGAATTCGGTGAGTATTGGCCAAGTGGAGGTGGTTGAAGCTTCTAGAGTTGTTATGGTCCATTGGAAAGGATTGAGGATATGAGCTGTGAGAAGAAGGATTTAATTTATTCCATGTATGGGGTGATCAGATCAATAATTAGTTGCATTAAAGAGGTGGGTTGGGTGTTTGGGGATGGAGGTTGTATATATTTGCGTCTGTGAATTAGAGAAGGGTTGTCGTTCGGTAGTGGCGCTCGTTCAAGGGAGATTTGGAAAACTTTGAGGTGCATAGTGAAATTCGGGTTGATTTTTTGTGCTAATTCTGGATGATTGTATCTGAGTTTGCTTTTCTTTAAATTCAAGATAGTACTGGCACCCCTTGAAGTTGCCCGCAGTTTACGCATTGGGGTTTGGCTGTGGGATGTTTGGAACACTCAGTATACATGTGGTTCCCGGAGCATTTTAGGCAGCGAGGCGGAAGCTTGTAGTAATTGCGTATGGCCATATCACTGGCAACGGAGGCATTGAGGGATGTCAGTTGTCTTCCTGCGATGTTCTACTATTACTAGGCAGGAATTATTGCGTTAGTTTAAAAATTTCCTTTGAGCTGTTGTCAGGTTCGAGTAACACCGCACATATTGGGATTGGTACTTTATCTTTGTTATGAAATCGTGTTACACTTATTATGTGAAACAATTTGGAGAGCTCATTTTTTATTTCTTCTTCGTTTATTGATATAGGTAAATTTTTTATGATGACTGATAATTTGGATGAATCAGGATTTCGATACGTGTGGTAATTAACTTTGTATTTATCGTAATATGAAGTTAGTTCCCTATAATCATCCGGATTGGTGAGGTTTCTTTTAAGCATTTTACCTGCACAGGCAGTAGTAAATGTGTTTTACTAACTTTTGATGTCTTTTATAACCTCTTGATAGTTGGTGGCTTCGTGAAGGAAGATAGGAGGTATTTTAACTTGTTTAGTTTCTGTGGTGCTTGCGGGTTTATCTTCCGAAACGACTTCTACACTCAGCGCATGAAATTTGTTTTTAGCGATAAGATTTGTAGGTTCGAATAAGTACCGCTTGTTCGGTTCATCAGCGGGTGGTGTACATACTTCGGAATAGCCCCGCTTTGTGCGTTGGGCTTCAAGTTCCATTGGAGTGATGGCCTGGGATCCTTGATAAATTATATATATTATAATGATATAATTATGCATTAAAAAATATTAGTTACCAACTACACAAACAATTATAGACTGAAAAGTCGCCAAGTAAAAATTTAATTTATTATAATTTTCTCTCTTTATTTTCGAAACAACTGATTATATATATTTACAAAGTTAAATTCGTATTACCGGTGAAGGCAAGATGTATTTACAAAATGTTAATTGCTTCCGCGCGGACTTCGGCAGGCGGCCGCCGCGGCAGGGCCCGCAGCGCCCCGGGCCAGGCGGAATTTGACTCACGAATACTGACGGAACGAATAATCGTAGGAACATGATTTTTGGCACACGAGTGCTTTATTAGCCGCTCTCAAACGAAAATTTTCTATCGCTTGCGGTTCCGGAAATATAATACTCGGCTGCGCCTGCCGCCGGGCCGGAATTTGTCCTTTGCAAGCGCTTGGGTCGGCACGGAAACGCACGAACGATTTTTGCTATATATTTGTGATGTCAACATAACTTCAACGCATATTTCATCAGTGTCAGAGCGAGACGGAATTAGGTGACGCGCAAACAAAATTATCGCGGGCACCGTCGCAATTTCTCTTCCGTCTGCTAGGACGGTTTTGGCAGGAAGGCCGAAATTAACTCCCGAATACTGACCGAAGGAATAATCGTAAAATTGTGATTTTAAATATACATATGCTTTAAGACCGGCTTTCAATTTCAGAGCAGGCAAAAAATTTGTATCACTTCCGGTTCCGGAAATGCCAGATATGCCGTACAACCTACATGAAAAAGTCTTATACAGAAAAATGTCCATTTTTAGGCTCCACAACTTGGTAAAGGAGTCGTCTTTGTATCCATTGCCCTTTCGGATATATAAGCGAAAAAGTGATTTTTTTTCCAAATTTGGGGCCGTTTTTGGGCAAGAAGGGGGAGAATAAGGACACGGGTTATTAAGCGTTTTTTGAAGTCACTTATAGTTCTACAACTTGGTCCTTACGGCAAGTCGATACCTGCAAAAAAAGATTTTTCTTTCAACCCCCATAAAGCCCTTAAACGTTGTTCGTCAAGGTTTTTTAAATTTTGTAGAGGTGAACTTCACAAAAGGGTCTATAGATCCACGAAGACTCCCGGAGGTATCCTCATCTGTAAGCGGCTCGCCAGAGGAGTTTTTGAAACGCGTTTTTGGTGCACCCGGTATCATTGTGCGCTCGCACCAATAATGTCGTCTTAGTAGAATCGAATCTAACTAAAGAATTTCGAAAACCGCGTCCCGCTATCTCTTGCGGTTTTCGAGATCTGGAAAAAAATTTTAAAATAATAAATTAATTTAAGAAACTTAATCCAAACATCAGTTTGAAGCTAATATAATTCATGTTTACATATACATGCCACATAATTTATTAATCAAATATTCATGTGACTAAGGATTATATTATAAATTCTTTATCAATAAAATATACATTTTTTAGCTTTTGTAACTGCAATTTCAACTAGTATATAATGTTATATATTTGTGACGATAAGACGTTCCGCAGTACTTTCCTTGATTTTGTTAAAGTCTTTGTGTGCAAATTATTTATGAACGTAGAGTCATTACGATTGGAGAATGATCCGAAGACATGTCAAGACATTGTTTAGTATTTAGATCATTTTGTGTAGCTTCTGATCGTAAAATGGGTTTCAGAGATTTGAACTATATCCAACTTATGATTGGCAATAAAGGTTTACAGTTCTTGAATGTGGTTTGACAAGCAATTAACGTTCCATTCTGTAATATTGAGTATTTGTCTTATTATTTTAGTTGAGCGACAATGATTGTGAGGAAGTTAAACATTGTTTTGATATTCTCAGCTAGTTTTATCATAATATTTTTTAACTTCCCGATGTTTGATATTTGCGGTGTATCTCCTTGGGGGGAAGGGGGTTGCTGCCCGTTTGATACAATTGTGTGTCTTCTTTCGTTATTGATTAGTAGTTGTGCTTGGGTAAAACTTGGTTATGGTGTGGGTGCTTTCGGACGTGCTGGTGGAAGTTTTCTCTTCTTTAACTCGACACCTTTTATAGTTTGAAGAAATGTGAATCGCTATATAAAACTCACTTAGGTTGAGTTTCTTTTGTTTTAATGCACGTCTTTGTTGGGCGATTTGCTCCGCATTTCCCACACCTGGCTTGATGCGTAAAGATCCTCTTTGTGTGCCCATATCTTGGAAAATTGCGGATTGTTGGATTTCCTGTTTTGGTGTGGTGGCGAAAGATAAAATTTTTTGTTTGTTTCATAGTGGCAACTGGACCAGAAAAAATGAAATTTCACCAGTTTTCGCGAGTTAAAGGTAGAAAAAACGAAGTTGAGGGCGTTCACACCTTAGTTATCAATGTGTTACAACTTGCGTCACAATTATTCGTGTATTTCTTAAGACTTTCCAAATGCTATCAAACAAATTTTCTCCATAATACACAGAGTGTTTAAAATGGTGGTAGATAGATATATAAGACTGATATTGTATACTGTATCTAATAAAGCACGTCTCATAAATTAGTTTGTATAAATCCAAATACAGGGTGCACCAATAAATTGATTCTTTTTCTTTCTAAAATCGTTTATGTCTTCCTAGTGGCTACAAACGTAGCCTTAAGACATTTATTTGATAGTACTTACCCAATTGAAATCAATAATCTGAATATGCTATACACAAGGTGTTTAATAATACCATCAGGTTTAAAATCACGCTAAATAAAAAGATGTGGTCTTCACCACGATACAGCGTATAACGCTTATAACACGCATAATACGTTAGTTTGTTAAAATACGTATCAGTTATTATATACAGAACAATACTTTATAAAAATATGAGTTTGTCATCCTACTGTCGCGTATAATAAAAAAAAATGAAAAGGAGATCTAATAAATTAAAAAAGTATTTTGTTTAACTTATCGCCTATGCGGACGGCGTGCGTAATATAATAATTAAAATATAAAAGTATTAGGAAACTTTTTACACTAGCCACGATAAGCCAAATTCAGACTGTAATGGAACCTTAGTGTAATTTATACCTAATCTACAAAAAATAAATATACTTAAATAGAAAATTATTGAAAATACAAGAAAATATTAATGTCGGGATTAGCTGTATTCCACACAACCCTGGAAGTACAGATATTTTGTGCGTTTTTTTAAGTGCTATCCCCAAGAGGCCTAATGCACTTTGGAAAGGAAATAAGACCAATCGATCGGTTCTTTATAGCCACTACGCAACCGTTTCAACACTGCTTATACCTAACTCATTGAGAACATCGACCTCCTTTGTAGAGAGGGATTACAAATGTTCAGGGCTGGTACACTCCCACCTAAGTGGTACCTGTCGTGAGGCAACGGTCGACTGACCAATCAAAGTCTAAATTGGGGTGGATTACAGGAATTGGAGTACAGGTAGTAGGGTGGTTATTAAGCAGTTATAATATATATATATATATGTGTGTGTGTGTGTATGTGTATGATTTGAATCTAACTCTGTGTTCAACACTCTTAATTACGGAGAATAGATTTACAAGACCGATCTAATGCCTATGAGACTATTCATACCCTGTTTATTTTAATAATGACCGAATATAAGCTTTATTTGTAGACAGAAATTATAAACGTTTAGGACTGATACACTCCTACGCGAGTGGTACCTGTCGAGATAAAATGACGGCTAGATGGGGGAATGTAAAAATACTTTTCAAAGCCAAAAAGCATTTCGATAATGCTAGTATATATATGAATTATTCGTATATTAAAATTAGGTTGTAGGTCGGCCAGATCGGGTCGATTAAAATTTGAAGCTGGGAAACCTAAAAAATTATAAAAAGCGACCGAATAGTTGTTTTTTTAATATTAAGGGACAATTTCTCGGCTACATATATATAATCCTTAGCTAGGCTCGACTCATTTTTACCGATACAGATTCAGAAGGGGGAATATGAAACAGCTTTTGGAATCCAAAAAAAGTTTTGTTAATACAGTGCACTCTGGGCGTTGTAGATGGGAAATCGACCAGTTTGGACCGACTGATCCGAACGAAGATGGAAGCTACTTATTACATAGGAAAAGATAACGGGACTGAAAATTTCTGCACTGCTTATACTAACCCTTAACTAACTTTAACCTTCTTTGCAGGGAGTAATTAATAACGTTTGAGAACTAATTTGCTTCCACGACAGTGGTATCTATTGTGGAGAGACGGTCTAACAATTCATAGAGATCCAGATGCGAGGAAACATTCGAATTTAAAAAGTGTTTTGCAAATGCAATGAAGTATTCGCATAGTAGAATTGGGTTGTATATATTAGATCCACTAGTTTAAGGAGATTGATTGGAATTTGGAGCTGAAAGCTCCTAGCCACGTAGAAAAAGATAACAGGACCAATCAGCCGATTCTTTAACGTCCACTAGGAGACCGTACTACTGCACTGCTTATACCTAACCCTTAGCGAACGCCGACCTCTTTTGTAGAGAGGGATTACGAACGTTCAGGGTTGATACACTCCCACCTAAGTGGTACCGGTCGTACAGAGACGGTCGCCCGCCTGACAAAGGTCCAGATGGGGGATGTGCAAGAAAACTTGCAAAATTCAATAAGCGTTTAGATAACGCAGTGATTTATCTGTGTAGAACTGGATTGTAGATAATCGATTGGGCAGTTCGGACCAATTAGTTTGAATTTGGAGTTAGGATATTCCCATTACACAGGAAATGATAATGGAACCGATCTTTTGGTTCTTTTAGAGTTATTGGAAAAACATTTCCGCAGTGATTACACCTAACCTTTAACTAAGTTTGACCTCCAGGGGGGGTTTAGGGTTGATAAATACCCATAAGAGTGAAGATACGGTCGACCAATTAATAGAGGTCCAGATGGAAAAATATAAAACTATTTTTGGAATCCAAAAAGCGTTTCATTGATGCAGTAAGTTGTGCACGTAATGAAAATAATTTGCAAATAATAGATAGTTTATTTTGGACCGACTAATTCGAATATGGAGCTGAAAGCTACTTCTACTTACATAAAAAAAAGATACTGGAACCGATTGATGGACTCTATACCTAATTCTCAGCATTGATTTATTTTGTAGAAAGGACTGCAAACGTTCGCGTTAATATACTACCACCCAAAAATTTCGATAATACAATGAATTGTAAATCAGTTAAATTCGGTTGTAAATAACGAAACAATTAGTCGATCTACTGGGGTATGGATTATAACCGCCTCACTGTAAGTGCTACATTATAAGCTAAATTACTATTCCAATTAAAATATCATAAAGCCTGTTGTATTTCTTCTTTAACTATCCACATTTTTGATGTCATATTTGATACCTGCAATTGTAAGTAACCCATGCGTACCACCAATTATGTGTAGCGCTACACAACTGCATATCTTTATTGCAAATCATTCCCAACAACCGACCATTTGAATACCCACGTTGATGAAATTTTTAAAAGCTATTCTTTTTGAAAGTGTGGGAATAATTTGCGAGCGACATGTTCATCCTTATTCCTTTATCGTGCATCCCATTATTAGTAGAAAAATAAAAAACGACTTACCAATTGTTGAGTTGAGGGGCTCTGCATTCACCTAACCCACAGCAAACGTTAAATTTCCTATTAGGTCGGGAAAGGGGTGTTTACGTACCATTTCCATAACCGGGGCGCGCCTGAACTCACTCGGTTCGCTGGTGGTGAGAAGATTTCTTCCAAGCTGGGAACGGCGTACAAGGAACGTCTCGGGCGAAACATCAAAACCGTTGTTCAAAAATTTTAATGGAAAACTCGCGTCCGCTCGCGCGCGCTGCTATTAACAACTGACCGAATATCTGCTATGCAGCTAACTTGAAGTAAAAAGTTTGCTTTTTTGCAAACCGAACGAAGGATGCCATGACATAAGAACTACACCGTTGTTATCGAGTAGGTAATGATTGAATAACAGTTTTGTTTTTGATAACATTATGTATGGTATTGATATAAGTAGATTGAACTTAATGCAAACATGAGCATTTAATTACACTTTATCTCTATATGCTATTTACAAAATATGTTCTAGTAATTTTCTAATCCATTTTTTGCGCACCGTTTATTTTCTGCTCGTTAATCAATAACGCCGAGTATTTTACGGTACTTTACAGAGAAAAAGGCATCTTTATATCTAGTGCAGTACCCAAGAAGTGGAATTTGTTGTCAATTTTTAGAGCTTCTTTGACCAAGAAGGAGTAGAAATAGGGGGTTGGTCTATTTAACGTCCCACCCTGCTTTCAAATGGTCTTGATCAAAATAAATTGGTTGAAAATAAGTTTAACTATATTTTATTACTAGGGAAAAGGGCATCTAGCAGATATTTGCAGTTCGATTTTATTATGAAATTTCTTAATTTATCTTATAAGCATCCTGTATATGACCAATTTGCAATAGCTTGTATAAATAAGTACTAGAATAATGCGGAGATGAAATGTTTTTGTGCGTTTTTGAGGTGTAGCGATATTAGTGCCGATCGAACCAGAGCTTCTCCCTATCTATGCTATTGTGCGTGGTGAACAGCCACATCTTACTCGAGGTACATAATGGATCTAAATTAGATAATGTCGACAATAAAAATACTCTCAAATCCTAAAGTAATATCGGAAAGGGTAGATCTTATTTTGGAGAAAACGGTAAAAATGGAAAAGTTAAACGACTTTACACTAACAACACACTGAACATAGCTACGTTTAACATTAGAGAAGATATAACAACAAAGCAACTAGAACTAAGTAACAGATTTTATAGAAAGCAAAGAAAGGAGGTAATCATGGAAACTAAAAAACAGATCAAGAAAACAGCAGATTTTGACAAACACCTGTTATCTTGGAGTCGAGTACCTTATGATAAAAGAGCTCAAGCTCCTTTAACAATTCTAATAAATATAAAATTAAGAAATATAGTAACTAGATATACTTACATTAGTGGAGAGTAGTAACAAAGAACATACAAACTCAATGAAAAACTTACTATAATCATAACATATGCCACAGTAAAGGGAAGAAAGAGGAATGTATAAAATGTTGCAAAAAGTATACAACTTAGTAAACAAAAATATGTCTATTGGTAATTAAACAAATAAACAAAAATTGTAAGCTTTTAAAATTTTCTCCTTGAGTAACTTAGAGATTAGAAATGCTTTAAGAAACATAAGTAAATACTTGGATATACAGAAGCTACTGCAGTATAATTCATTATGTAATAGTTAACACAAAGTTTACAAACTTTGTACAAGATATTCATGTATTTTAGGGACTAGACGTTGGTAGTGATCATTGCAGAAAAACATTTTATGTCCCTGGGTTAAACATTACACAGCTAAGAAACAGAATATAAAAAGAACATATAAGATCTATTTTCTGAAAGAAAAATAACGTAGATTAACAAAAATTGAGAACATATAAGTAGATGATTAATACAGAAAACAATATCAAAAGTGAATGAAACAAAATTATTAGGCATACAAAACCATAAAGAAATTCTCAAAAAAAGACAAAAACAAAAACTTAAAAAGATAGAAAAGGAAATTAAGTCAACTTTATATATATATAAATTTGTTAAACGATAGAATAAAAAAAATAATGAAATTTATATAGATAAAAGAAACAATGCCAAGGCTGTAACAAAGCGCACACATCGAGAGAGCTAGGAACGTTATATAAGTAGCTTTGAATATGATTTATACAGTAGACAAGAACAAGCATAAAAAATTATGTAATATTTAAAACAACAGAAAAAATATAAAACTCTTATAAAATGTAATTCTAATGGCAGGACGGTCACATTATTACAAAAAACATATAATCCAGCTATCAATGAAACGGAAATAGACAAAATCGAGAATAGAAGTATTGATTATATATCCTCAGAAGAATTGAAAAGGTAAGCTGTAGAACAGAGAAATGTTGAAGTACCGGGATAAAATGTTAAAATTCAGAATATGTGTTGTAAAAGGCAAGATATACCAAAACGTAGAATTGTATTTCAAAAAATGTACGAACGCACTACTATTTCAGCTTCAAACTATAATGACGAAGTCACAGAGCCAATTTATAATAACCGAGGATAGGCAAGGGTGCGTTATTTAATACACAGAGTGTCTCAGAACTTCGTGTACAAACTTATAGGGGAGGTAGAGAAGATCGTTGGAAACCATGATTACATAGAAAAGCATAGGTGGAGATCGATAGGTGGCGCTGTACGCGAGCTCTCAAGGTTGGCACGTATGAATCGTTTCACAAACGAGTTGACGGATATCCACTTCAAGCCGATGGAAATAGACGAGGTGCTGTTCGGTTGTATCGGGATAGATATCCAACGAGGCACCAACGCGGCAACCTCGCGGAACGTAAATCCTTTAGAGCCACGTTGCAGGATACTGGGTGGCAGCGAACAGCACGAACACCCCTTTTTGAAGAGGGTCTGTTGAATGCTGTAGACCGAAATCCCGGTATCAGTGTACAGGCACTTGCCGCTGCTACCGAAACTTCTCGATCAACTGTTAATCGTGTATTTCAGACAGCCGGATGATCACCCACGACGTGTCGCGTTTGCACAGTGGTTTCGACAGCAAAGTGTGGCCGACACGCAATGTTTTAGTTTTGTTATGTTTTGTTATGAAACCCGATCACAAACCGCACAAGAACGCTTCGCTGTTAATGTATGGGCGGGTATTGTGAGAGACAGTTTAATCAGGCTATACATCTTACCACCTCGATTAAACGGTTGCAAGTATCTCGTTTTTCTTCAAGAGGTACTTCCAGAAATGCTTAACGATGTCCCAGCACATGTTCGGTGCAGAATATGGTTTCAACATAATGGGGCCCCAGGTCATTACGCAACGTGTGTACATGAATATTTGGACCGGACATTTGGAACAATTGGATTAGGTCTGGCGGTCACATCGCTTGGCTTCCCAGATCATCTGATTTATCTCCTCTTGATTATTTTTATATCTTCAAAAATGTTTGCAAGTCCAAGCCGAGTAAGTGTGCGCTTACATCAGTGTCAATGTATACTCAATAAATAATATACTGTTCCCGGATAATCAAACATTATTGCGAACTCCGAACTAGATTAAATATCATATTACGGGAATAAAACTATGAGAGTTCAAAAGCTAAAACCAAAATAATGCCTTTTTACGATAAAGACATTACAAAATCAAAGATGTGTTCGAGCAATATAATACTTAAACAGGTAACGTATTTCAAATACCTCTGCTGTGATGTCACACAAAACGTTCTAAAATGGATGATCATTACATTTTAAAAAAGATCTTAATTTATAAACCAGCGGGTTGGAGAACTCTTGGGAAAGCGAGGAAAAAGATAAACCAATGGATAAAAATAAACCAGAAGGTCTAATCAATAAGAATTAATAATGATGATAATGCAAGAGCCCCAGTCCGCCCTATCCAGACGATACGAGTGTCTAACGATGACGTGAAATATATTACAGCACTACATTTAGAACATGATCATCTCAAAAATATTGAAGATATCTTGAACATTAATTCAAAAAAGCATTCTACTACAGAGTGTTGGAGAATGTAGTCGTTAAGTGTCTTGTCGTATGTAACATAAACTCGCGCGCTATCTGATGAACGTGCAAGAGATCAATAACAGAACACTATTACCATAATCTATATAAATTAGTCAAAGCTATCGTGTTGAACACCTTTATGCTGGAAGTTTAGCCATGTTCAAATAGAAACGTAAAGGATCTAAAGGCCGTAAATCAAGCTAAAGTTAAACAAGATATCTACGGTGTTTAACAACAAAGACTCCAGATTAAAGTTACTAATGGAAATAATCATTTGCATCGAAAGGAAAACAAACGAAGTAAATAAAATCCGAGAAGTGTTTTTCAGATCGCGCAGACGTAGTCAGAGACGCGATTAACCAGTGAGTTCTGCTAGTACCACTAGAAATTTTAGAAAAAGTGAGCTAGCGTTTCCTGCCATGTAAACGATTTCTAAAGAACAGGAAAATGTTTTGGGTTGTTCCTCTAAACGCATATATTATAGATGTAACTATTAATTTATCCAAAATCGGAATGCCTGTAAGCGCTACTGATAAAAGTGTGATTTGCAAATTAGTATACCAACACTTGTTATCACAATTTATTAATTTGGCCAGTTTCAGTTTTTATAAACACAACTGCATAAAAATGACACCGGAGCCATCCGTCCATAGCCAGCCATTTTGCTCCAGATTGATTGCAGCGACCAAATCTGACTTGATAATGTAGCAGGGCCGCCAAAGAGTCCATGAAAATTGGTATTTTACTTCTGTGGTTGTGTCTTTAATGCATGTATCGTGCCCGATAGTACTCAGCGCCACACATCGGAGACTGCATAGTGTCTATATGATGGTATAAATACTTTTTTGAAAATCCATTCAAAGCGGACATACTATCAGGTACCTTCATTACAACTAATCTAATAAATATAAAGTTTGGATTAGGTAGCACTGCTCAAATCTTCCAAAGGTTTGTTGATGAAATTACACCAGGTTTGGATTTCGTAATGATAACTTTTTAATTCCCTTGGAAGACAAGCGCAACGTTAGGCGCATTTAAAGATTTTATTTAAATACCTAAGTAAGTATAGGATAAGAATTAATTATGAGAAATATATCTTTGCAATAAAGATCACTTTCTTCTGCTATAATGTAAGCCCACGCCATTAAAACCCTTAAAGGGTATAGCGGAGGCAATCTCAAATTACACAAAACTGATAATGCCAAGCAGTTGCGTAGATATATGGGTGTAATTAATTATTTGCAGCACTTTATTCGTAGCGCGAATTTTACAGCAGCTTTACGAGTTGCTAAAAAGAGCACAAAAGAGTAACGCGCACACAGCGTGAGCCAACGGTGCATAAAACGCTTTCAGCGAGTCGGAGTAAGCCCTTGCGAATGCGATAATGCATGACATTGTATGATAGCAAACTACTAGCTCTTCGCAGCGCCATTAAAAGTTTTATGCATACACTGGAAAAACTGGAAGTTACTATTATGAACTTTTCGACATTTGCCCTTTTAACAAGACCTTATACACTTGTACCTGGCGCCAGCTCTGAGATCTCGACTACATCTACTACAGATAATTTCCCCTAATTTTTATTACGTAAAAAGGATCAATAATTGATTACCAAACACTCAAAAAAGTACAAAAGATAACAATTACAAAAAATTAAACTGTTTAAAATTCAGATAATTTTATTTTCCCAATTTTTATGTTAAATTATAGCTAACATATATATATATCTCTAGTATTTATATAAAATATTTAATTTATTATATATATATATATATATATATATATATATATATATATATATATATATATATATATATATATATGAATCCGGTCCTGGCAGGCAACAACAAACAAGCTGCAGATAAGTGGTACAAAATAAAATCAAATTTACGAGAAATCAGTGAATAATAATTTAATGTGATGTGTAAATGAAATATAACAAGTGGGCAGGAAGCGAAAAAGCAGTAAATTGAAGGTAGGACTAGAAAATAAGAATTAATAAACCGAAATTTCGGAAACGGCGTGGCGATAAAGAAAGTGCAAAGTGACAGATAAGAGCACAGCTGGTTGCTCACGGTCAAGCGCGGTAATAAACAACGAACAGGAGCGTATTAACAGAATTCAGTCAGAACCGATATCAAATAAAAAAAAGTAGTGCGAACTGATATATGTGATAAAATAGTGTCAAAAATTAATGAACTCATTAACTTAAGTGAAAGCGTGGTGTGCGGTATTAAATAAACAGCAGCAAATATAGAAGCGAAACGCCGATACGAGTCAGGTTTTCGACGGGTAGACTGGAACGCTGACTCGACGCGAACGGGTGGAACATTAAAAGCACAGAAAAAGGAAGAAAGGGAAGAACGAGCACAGGAAAATGAGCGAATCAGAAACAACGGATGAAAGCAATAAAAGAAGAAGGCAGTACGGAAGCGACGAAGATGAGCAGGAGATATTTACAAAAAGTAAAAAACCATGCGTTCACCGAAGACGAAGACTAAAAGTAATGAGGAACTAATATTACAAGAGATTAAAGAAATGAGAAAAGAGATGAAAGAAGAATTCCAAAAAAATAAAGACGAGTTAAAGAAATTAAAAGATGAAGTAAAGCAATTAAAAGAAAAAGAGGTCAAATGGGAACAAGAAAAACAACAGTTAATGAATAGAATTGAAAAAGTGGAAGAAATAATCGGAAAACAAGACCAAAACAAGAGAAAAAACAACATTATAATAAAAGGGCTGAAAGTAGATGAGGTGAAAATTGAAGAAAAGATAGAACCGTTTTTGTATAATGAAATAAAAGTGCAAGCGAAGGTAATCGAAGCCTATAAAGTAGGAAAAATTCCTGAAAGAAAATGCGTAGTAGCACGAATCGAATCGTTCGAACAAAAAAGGATGATAATGAGAAGTAAAAATAAACTAGCAGGGAAAAAAATCTATATAGAAAATGATTTAACGAAAACTGAAAGAATGATTCAAGGCGAAATAATAGAAGCAGCTAAAGAAGAAAAAAGGATCGGAAATAAAGTAAAAATTGGCTATCAGAAAATAATAATAAACAACCAGATATACCAATGGGATAAAAATGAGAAAAGCATAAAATATGTAAAAGAAGACAAAGGGCGCGAAAGAAGTAATGCTAATCCAAAAAACTGATGAAAAACCAGGAAAATTGGAAAATAAAAACGAACAAGGCAATGGAAACGGACACGAGTGAAAATCGAAAAGAAGTAAAACAAAACACGATCAATAACAATAAAAATATTAATAAAAAGGAAATTAAAAGTAAAGTGTTTAGAATAGCAACATGGAATATAAAAACGACGCTAACACCGGGTAAAATGATGGAGATAGCCAGGAACTAATAAAATATAGAGTGAGCATAGCGCACTGCAGGAGATAAGATGGGAAGGACAAGGGAAATAAATAAGAAAGATTTTAAATTGTTATATTCCGGAAACGAGGGCACAAAGGAACAGCATTTATAATAGATAGAAAACTAAAAATCATTCAAACCGATTAATGAAAGAATATGCAGTGTAAGAGTGGAAGGAAAAGTCGTAAATGTATCTGTAATATGCGCCTACGCACCCACAGAAGCAGATGATCAGGAGGAAAAAGACAAATTCTACAGCGACTTAGAAGCAGAATACGAAAAAACACCGAAACAGGACATACTGATAATACTAGGGATATGAATGCACAAATCGGGAAAGAAAACTACATAAAAAGTAGCAGGAAAATACACCATCCATGAAAGAACAAACGACAACGGAAGCAAAATCTGTAATTTCGCGGCAAAAACAAATATGGTTATTAGTAGTACTAAGTACAAACATAAAAGAATACATAAAGAAACATGGATGCCACCAGGAGCAACAAAAGGAACGCAGATAGACCATGTCCTAATAAAGAAGAAACAAAGTAGCATAATATCAGATGTTAGAACATATAGGGTGCGAATGCAGACACCGATCATTACCTAGTTATTGCAAAAGTAAAACAGGAATATCGAAATAACCAAAGGAGCAAAGTATGTAAGAGATGGAACATAGAGAAGTTATATACCGAAAACGGAAGAAAGAATATATAAAGGAAACAAACAAAGAGGTAGAAAACCTCAAAGGAATACGGATATAGAAAATGAATGGAAACAAATTAAGGATATAATCTTAAAACGTGTAACAAAACTATCGGGTACAAGGAAAACAAGATAAAAAAGAGTGGTATGACGATGAGTGTCAAGAAAAGATAAATGAGAAAAATAAAGCCAGGAATAAGTGGATAAGAACTAAAAAGAAGAAGACATGGATCATTATAAAGAATGTAAAAGGAAGCACAGATGACATGTAGACAAAAAGAAATGAATGGGTGCAGAAAAGATGGAAGAAATAGAGGGTAATTACAAAAATAACAACACAAAAGAGTTTTATAAACAAATGAAGAGGCAAAACAAGAGGAACACATGTAAAACAGAGGACTCAGGAATGAAGCAGGTAAAATCGAATATGATATAAACAAGATAAAAGATATATGGAGGAGCATTTCCAAAATTGCTATATGAAGTAAAAGAAGAAAGTTACCAGGATGAACAGGAAAAGAAGGAGGACAGACAGTTGAAGAAGAAGAAGAAGAAACAGTAGAAGAACCAACCCTAGAGGAAACTATGGAAGCGATAAAAAAATCAAAAACGGAAAGACGCCAGGAAGCGATGAAATAAATGGAGAGCTGCTGAAATATGGTGGTGAAAACTACAAGGAAAAATACACAGTCTGATAAGGGAGATATGGAGAAAGGAAAAGATGCCGACGGAATGGGAAATGGGGATAATTATAACTATACCAAAAAGGAGACCTCCAACAGTGCAACAACCACAGAGGAATAACTCTATTAAACACGACTTACAAAGTATTCACCTCAATAATACAGGGTAAGCTGAAGAGTTATGCAGAAAAGAACTAGGGGACTATCAAATGGGATTTAGGCCAGGGAGATCTACCATCGATGCACTACACGTAATGTTCCAAATACTGGAGAAATGTTACGAATACGATATAGAAATCCATATGGTATTTATCGATTACAGACAGGCCTTTGATAATATCAAGAGAGGGAAATTAATACAAGTATTAAGGAATATGGGGATCCCGAGAAAACTGAGAAGCTGCATAAAAATGACAATGAGAAATTCCAAAGCTAAAGTGAAAACAGAAGATGGACATACGGAAACATTCAAAATCAATAAAGGAGTGAGACAAGGAGATGCACTGTCGGCAACTTTGTTTAACCTGATGATTGAAGAGGCAATAAGAAAAGTAAACGTACAAGGGTGCATAAAAACAAGGAAGCACAAATTTTAGCATATGCTGATGACGTAGTTATTATCTCAAGAACACCAAAAAGCTAACGGAAATAGTGAAGAAGCTATGCAAAGAATCAAAGGAGATAGGGCTTGAAATAAATGAAAGCAAAACGAAATACATGCAATGCAAGAGAGGAAAAATGATACAAGGGCAACAGTCAAGTTTGAAAACTATCAAATTGAAAAAGTAAAGGCATTCAACTATCTGGGAACTCAAATAACACAAAACAACGAGAGAAAAGAAGAAATACAGGAAAGAATACAAAAGGATACAGAGCTTTCTATGCTAATCGGGAAATGCTAAAATCTAAAAAGCTAAAGTTGCAAACGAAAATAACAATCTATAAAACACTCATTAGGCCAATAGTGTTGTATGCTGCAGAAGTAATGTGTCCTACACAGACAGAAAAAGAAAAGTTAAGAATCTTCGAGAGGAAAGTGTTAAGGTCGATAACAGGACTCAAAAACATAGGAGACGGATAAAACGACAATATATGAATCACGAACTTAGGGAAATATTGAAAGGAGAGGATATAGTGAAAGTGATGGCAGCACAGAGGATTAGATGGATGGGACACATAATGAGAAAAGAGATCAAAGCATAGTTAAAGAAATAACAACATGGAAACCTGGGACAAATAGACCAAGGGGGAGACCAAAGATGAGGTGGTGCGATGAAGTTACTGAAGACTTAAAAAAGATGGATGTCAAGGACTGGAAGAAGAAAACAAGTAATAGAGTAGAATGGAGAAGAATAGTAGAAAAAGCGAAAACACACCAGAAACTATAAGAAGTTAAGCGTACGAAGCAAAAAGGGGACTAATCCACCCCACGAAATGGATCAGTAAACTTCGGAAAGAAGTGGCTATATTCTTATAGAATGGAAAGCCTTATTATTATATAATATATATATATATATATATATATATATATATATATATATATATATATATATATATATATAATATATATATATATATATATATATATGCATAAATTATAGTGAAACTCTTATGCTGTTCTATCACTGATCTGCATTTTCATCAACTAGCACGCGCGGGCTTTATGAGTCTGTGAGTAGAACCCTTTTCTAAATTAGTGTTCAAGATATTTCAACTTTTTTAGATTTGTGTATCCTAGCTGGGAGACAACCCTGTCCTAGTGTGAAGATATACGTCTCAATATTGCTTCCAAGTACAATTACGCAGAGCGGTCTGACTAGTGCCTAAAAAAGTTAAGACTAACGGAGAGGCGAGTAATGTAAGAAGTCTAAGCAGCCTACACTAATTAAAACTAAGGTGGGATTGAAATTGGGGATGAATTAGTAAATTAAATTACATAATGCGAGACCGGCTTTGAGACGGGACGACCGGAAACATCGAGCTTGCAGCAAATCGTTCCGAGCGAAAACAACTTACAGGGCCGCAATAAGAGAAATTTAGAATACGATTAACCCTTCACAAAACCTTTAGTAAACACAGATATACTACTATGGTCGCAAGAATCCTTAAACAATACAGAAATGTAAAAAAATCCAGGAGATATTACATCGAATAGAAAGTAAGCTAACAGATACGGACGAAAAATTGTAACGCATATTTGAAATGACTAAAATAAAGGGAGAATGAGGAGTTAAAAGAAAAGGTAATAAAACAAGAAAATATAATTAAAATGTTAGAAAAATAAATTCGAAAAAACCTATGAGTAACAGAAATACTTTATGAAAACACGAAGATAAAGGTAGTAATTGTTTTAAACAAAATGAGAATAAATATAGACAGAAAAAGATATAGAAAAAACAAGATAAATCAGAAAATATAACAAAAAGAGGGCAAGATCAGCAATAACAAAACTAACAAAATACAGTAATAAAATGAAATAATGAAAAATTCAAACAAATTGAAAGAAACATAAGCATGGATAAAAAAGATTACTCAAAATAAGTAGAAGAACAAAAGCAACTAATCTCAATAATGAAAGAGGCAAGGAAAAAAGGACAAAGGGCATACCTAAGATACAAAAAGTTGATAATAACTAATAAAGAGCACAAAACTGAATAGGAGAACACGGATGAAGAAAGATAAAAGAACAACAAACATAAAAAAGACTAATAAAAAAGATAATAATAGATTTTCGGCATTAAATACACTAGAGGAACAAATGAAAAAAATAATTAAAACTAGCCGTACAAAAAACTACTTCTAAGAATAGCCACATGGAACGTAACATCATTAATTGGAAAGGAAATAGATATAATAAAAGAATTAACAAAAATGAAAATAAACCTCATAGGAATCAGCAAAACAAAAAAAGAACGGAGGCATCAAATTAACTGAAAGCTATAGTTTATATTACTCAAGGTACCACAGGGACAAAGGGCAAAAGAGAATTGGAGTCTAATAATGAATAAAAAAATATGGAAAGGCTAATAATAAAATAAAAACAGATAATCTTCAGAATTATAGTAATATACGTTAAACTAAAAAGCGAGATAGCAATAATATAAATATACGACCCAACAAAAGAACAGAAGAAGAGAAAGTAATAAAATTTAACACAACATTACAAAAAGCAATAGATAGAGTAAGAGAAAGCTAGGACAGACATAATAGGAGATTGGAACGCAGGGGTAGTTACAGATGTAAACAATATTAAAGCAAGAAATACTATACAATAAATTTAAGAAAAAAGATATCCAAGAAAAAAAAAGGAAAACTGATGAAAAGTTCTAAAGATTTAAGAAACCAAAAGAACAGAATAAATATGGGCTACAATTGGAGACACCATAAATAAAACAACAAATAAAGTTTGCCGAATTAAATGCAACAACTAAGTACAAGAACCAGATGGTGAAAAGAGGACGTAAAAATTAAGGTAAAGAAGAAGAAACAAGCTTGGAGAAAGTATCTCAAAACCAGAAACAAACAAGATAAAGGGTATTATAATAAAATGAAGCGACAAGTAAAAACACTTTTAAATAATGGAAAAAAAGAAACAACTGCAGGAAAGCTGCATAACAAATAATAAAAGTTTTTGGAACAGAATGAGAGCAATAAAAGGGCGAAAGGAAAAGAAATTATAGAAACAAAAGACAAAGATAATAAACTGCAGGCAAACAATAATAACATTGTATGAGTATGGAAAGAATAATATAAAAACAAATTTAGCAAAATAAGGAAGAAAGCAATAAACAAGGAAAGTAAAAATCACGTATAGAAAACATAAGCAGAAAATAAACAAAAACCGGCAGAGGAGAAGAAGACAAAATAGAACCAGAAATTATTATGCACTTAGGAGAAGAAGGCATAGACTAGTTCTGAGAATATGGAAAAAAGCGTAGGAAACAAAAAATCTACTAGTACCTATATACAAAGAAAAAGAGAACAATAAAATGCAATAACTACAAAGCTATATGCTAGTCATTGATATCCTTTAAGATCTATATAAACATAATAGAGGAAAAGTAGACAATTTGTAGAAAAGAAGATTGAAGAACAAACAGCGTCCACGCCAGAAAGATAGACGAACGATAATATTTTATAATAAGAAACCTAATAGAGAGAACTTAAAAAACTTACTTTAGCGTTTACAAACTTCAAATCAGGAGAATAGGTGGTGTGAAGGAGCCTAAAAAACAAATTTCCCAAGAACACTTACACATATAGTACGAAAGAACTGGCAATAAAGTGAAAGAAAAAGTTCAGATGGAGGAGCCAGATCAGAAGAGATTGTATAGAAGCAAAAATTTAGCAGAGGATAGCTTCACCCCCTCCTATTTATGATAATAATGATTTTAGGTATGGGTGCCATTAAAAAATTGATCCTCTCTATTTTCACTCTTCTAGTAATATAATTTGGACAAATCCTAAAACTCGTTCTTAATTATTTATAATAAATAATTTATAAACCAATTTTGATATTTCCATCTTTAACAGTTTTAGAGATAAACTGTCATTAGAAAACTCAACTCCCTTTTTCTCACCCACTTAGGAGTAAAATTTAAAAAAATCCTGAAGGCCATATTTAAAGAGAGTTTGTAATACTGTTATGTCAAAGCTAAAAGTGCCACCCTGTGCCCAACAACACTACCTGCATACCTTGTAACTACTTTAAAACTATTCTAAACCCAGACGGACCACTGTCGATGTAAGGCCCAGCCGATGATCCCGTCTGGCGGTCGGACCATTTGGAACATTTGAACTAATTCCATTCTTAAACAACCCACCACATTGAAGTAGCTCTAACGTCTAGACAAATGTCGGTATGACCACCGGGCAATCTGGACTACCTGCACTATTTCGATCTTTTGAATGAGAAGCTCAAAACTGTAACTAGGAAAATGTGTCTTTCAAATTGCCATTCGTTCAAGCTACCGTCAAAAATGCTTACATATTCGCCTTTTCTACTTACTTGCTTGGACCGATTCAAATTTTATCATATAGCACAATCCGTTTCTCTCTTCTTTGTAACTAGAGGCAAGCTTTTAAGTTGCATAGCGTTTTGTTCAGTTGGAAGTCCTGTCTTGCAAACTTTCAAAATTTTAACTCGTTTATCATGGATTATCCATTATCATGGGTCATTTGTCAGTTGCTAATTGCTTTTAATAAGCTCGTGTTCGTCTTGGTGTTGCTGTTAGCGCAATACACATGCTTTGAGCTTGCTTCGTGCCAAAAATCTGGTTTCCCGTTATGTATCTTTATCAAACTGTCGACGTAGTCATGGTAGGTATGTGGTAAGGCTCTACGCCCCGCGTGGGAGCACGGCCTGCGAACTGAGAGGTTAAGGCTCTCATACGTTCGCTCTCTCTGCCCGGTCGTCACGCACCATCTCTGATGCGGGGCGATGTGGCAAGCACCGCGCCTAAGACGACCGCCATTATTACCCCTTGTTCGAATGAACGCAGGTACTCAATTATTTTTAGTGACTGAGTAGGCCACCCGCCAGGCATCAGAGAGCACCGGGAATTGAACCCGGGTCCGTCCGCATCGCAGCCCGCGCCTCAACCACTGGACCACTCTGGCTGTTCATGGTAGGTAATTAGCTGCTTTAAAATTGCTTACCATTAAAAACTTTAATAATACCTTTATACTGACAGAGATTGGCTACGTGATCCGAAAGAGAGATCACTCATCGCAATTTGAAGAGTTTTTACAGTATATATCATTTTATAAAATTTCTAGAAGTTTTAAATTAAAATTTAGAGTAAGGCTTTAATATTGTTGGACATGTTTCTTTAAGTAACCTGTCACGTGTCGGAAATTATTTTGGACGAGTCTATTCGCTTAAAAGAGGGGAGTCGCGTCTCAGCATTTTCGAATTATTTGTTTTAGTTTTCAAGGGCGCAAAAGAAATCAACCAGTGCAAAAATCTGTCTTTTTAAAGACAACCTTGCATATTTCTTCTTGTAATGTTTTGCGAAATCAGTAATGTGTATTTTGCTAAAGTTAATTTCTAACCTTAAATTTAGATCAAGTTATTGTGCATATTTAGCTAAACAAACTCGACTAGCGATGTTAACCGCAAGTTACCAACAAAAAACATGAAAAGCAACATCGAATTAGTTGCAAATACAACAGATTTTCATATTTGATCAGTTTTATTCATAATTTCGAATCCAAATGGTACGTCAATGGTTCACACGTTACGACACTCCCAGTTGTAACTAAATTCATGGTCGCGCAGATTAGCTTAGTCGAAGCTCCGCCCACAGGACCTTCACAAATTACGATCACTCTAGTACTGTTACATGCGAATGAATTTTGCGCCTTTTTAGACAAGTCAACGTGTTATATAGGAAAAACATAATCGACACTTTTCTAATACACTTTACGTATTCTCCCTGTCGTGGGCGCTCAGGATTATGGAAGTTTCTACCTTGCCGCATTAGAATCTGCCCTTTAGCACTTATATTGAGTATGTCAGTTCTGGACAAGTTAAGGTCTTTCATGCGTGAAGGAAGTTTCGACCTCCATAAATTAGCGTGTAATGATTCAAGAGCCCTTCCACATCTGTTTAATAAACTTTTGAAAATCCCATCGATTTTCGCTATCCCAGATTATACTCTTAAAATTTTCGTTATTAGTTTTTAGATTAAAGTTATAGCAGCTTTTAAGTGCAGCATTTTAAATATAGTTTATAATCCACGTCACAATTTGTTGTTTTATTATTATGTTGGTTCACTCAGTCCATTTACACTTTGTATTTACATAATGACGTTAAAAGCAACTCTTTGTTTCCAATTTTTTAATGTCGGAGAATTACAAACTCCTTGTATGATTTCATTTATGCCACATAAGAAACTTTATTTTGCCAAAGTCATCAAGTTATTGTTGACAAAACAAAGCGAAATGGCTATTTGCGCTCTCTAAATTATTTTCTTGATTTTTATAACCATGTTAAGGTGTAATAGTGTATCTGCAAATGTAATTAGTACAAATTATAACAAGTATTTTTCGTTGTTTTCAAAAGGTTATATTAGTCTAAATTATTGTATTGGCGTTTTTTACGTATAGTTCTTAAGCTTGGTTCCAATACTTTACTTACTTATGTCCCAAGCCTTTTTACCTTTAGGTGTAAGGCTAGCGGGGTTGAGCACTGTATTGTTGCCTCCATTGTTTTCTATCTTGTGTTTGATTTTGTATACCTCTCACTTTATTCCGTTTTCTCTGTTTTTTCTTTGATTCTGCCTAACCACCTTGTTCTTGGACGTTATTGCTTATTTTTCCTATACACTCGCATTTCAAAGTCTTTCATCCAGCATTTGGCACACGTGTCAAAACCATCTGAGTTGCCCTTAGATAATCTTTTTATTAATTGGCTATATTTGTAGGTTTTGTGTGAACGTTTGGTTTCTTATTTTGTTCTCCTGTTTTATATTCTTTTCTTCTCATAAATCGCATTTCCATTGCGTTGATTCTCGACTTTTGCCTTTCTGTTAATGTCCATATCTCTCTGCATTATAGAATTATATTCTGATCACTTTTTTAACGACTTCTGTTTTTATGTCGTCTTCATTGTATTACATATATTTTTCACTTTTTCCAATTCCTTATTTATTTACTTGTCCACCTTCCCATTTTCTTCTATTAATACCCCTAAATCTTTGAAGTATTCAACTTGCTCTATTTGTTTTCCGTCTAGTTTTGTTTCGTGGGTTTTCTTTGTCTTAGATATTATCATCGTTTTTGTTTTTTTATTATTAATTCTTATGTTTATCTTCTTTATTTTTTTGTCTATTTTTTTGAGATTATGTTGTAAATTATCTTTCCTGACTGATATCATGGTAATGTCAACCGAGAGCAGCAGCTATGTCAGTTGTGTTTTGTCTGAATTGCTAGTATCCTAATGTTAATTTTCTTATCTTTTCCTTGGCCTTCTTTACCACTGAAAATAAAAGCGGCCTCAATACACATCCTTGTTTGACTCCTTGTTTAGTTTTAACTTTCCTGAATTTTTTTTGTTTGTTTTTACTATTTTTGCATGTTCCTTATTACTTCTATGGTGTTTCCATATATCTTTTCTTCGTATTCTATCAAACGTTTTTTCCAGGTCGATAAAGTACATATATGTGTATGTCTTTATCCTTATTAATTTTTCGCTTATTTGTCAAATTGTGAATATAAGATCTTGAGTACTTTTACTTTTCCTGAATCCATATTACCTCTTTTCCAGTGTAGTGTCGATTTTATTTCTTATTTTTTTCTATTGTTTTGCAAATAGTTTTTCTGGGACACTTGATAACTTGTAATTATTACAGTTTCTCTTGTTCCTCTTTTATGTATGAGTAATATAGTGTCCGCTTTCCAATCCTTCAGTATTCTTGTAGTCTTTAGTACATAATTCATTATTTCATTAATTTATTCATTCATTCTTGTCCCATTTATGTTATTATTTCCGGGATGATGTTGTTTTTCTCAGCTGCTTTACCTACTTTTAACGTCTTTATTGCTTCTTCTATTTCTTTTGCTGTTATAATTTTTATTTATATCGATAGGTTTTCGTCTTGTTGTTCATTTTCCTTCTCTTGGATATGTATGTGCGTGTGTGTTACCTTTTCGAAGTACTTTTCTGTCTATCCATTATTTTATCTTCTTTGGTTATGTTTTTTCGTTATGTTTTGTATTTGACATGCTGTACTCCTTTTTTTATTGCACCATAGAACAATTTTGATACTTTGTATAGTTTTTTTTTGTCACTTTATGTCCAAATTTCTCCCAAGATTTTTTCTTAGTTCCTTTAATTACTAATAGAATTTCTTTTCTGGTAATCTTTTATTTTTTTGTGTTTAAGTATTTTAGTTAGTATTTTATCTGTCCACTAGTCGGTTTTTCTCATGTTACTATTAGATGTTTTTGTTTTTCTATAGTTCTATTCTGAAGCAGTCATTATTCTGTGCTTCCATTTTTCTCTACACTTTCGTTTTTCTTTTTATTTTGTAGTTTGTTTTTTAGTATCTATTTTAGGTAGTTTCTTCTTTTTATGTTTTAATTAACTTTTCTTTGTCTTCTCTGTTGACTTTTACATCTTTCACTCTTTTCCATATGTTCTTACTCATCAGAAAATAGTCGATGACTGATTTCTTATTTTTGTTTTCGCGCACTCTCGTGAATTTGTGTATGTTTTGTATTTCAATTTTGTATTTGCTATTATAAGATTATTTTCTACATATATTTTTATCATTCTTTCTCCGTTGTTGTTTAATGTTTCTTCTTTGTATTATTATTACCTTTTCTCCAGCATTATATATTTCATGTTGTATTGTTCTTTCTTTTTTCCTATACTCATTTTTCTCGTAAGCCATAATTATTTATTTTGACTGTTAATATTTGCTTGTTTACATAATCTACATGTATTACATTTTTTACTCTATTAGGGAGTACTATAAATCCGACTCTTTTTTTGCTTATAGTTTTATGTCCACTCCACTATCGTTTATGTATTGTTTAAATCCTTTTTTTATTTTTAGCGGATCCAGCTTCAAAGCTAAAGACCAGCTTTACTTTTGTCATGTCCGTCGTCTGTTTCACTTATTTTTGTCGTTTTTATATATTACTACGTTGTGTATTTTTATATTCTTGTTGACCACAAAGTAGTATAAGACTTTTGAATTTTCTCTTGTGGTTCTTTTTGCTATTTTTACCTGTTTTGTAGCACACCATGGGTTTCTGCCACATATGATAGGAATTGGGCCAAACGTTTTATTTTTAAGACTGTTGCATGTAGTGAAGAGCTACAACTGACCAGATATATCTCTATTTAGCAGAATACAATAGATATATACCAAGAAAGGTCTACACAAAAATTTTACTAGCCTACAGGCCGAGTAGAACACGAATCAATAAAAAACTCAAATGTTGTGTCAGAAAGCCGGACAAATCTAATGTTATATCAACGACAAAACAACTACTGTTATCACAGATACACGTATTTTTAAAAATAGTGGAATAGAAATTGATTATCATTTGGTAGTTTTAAAAACATATATCTAGAGAGATCAGATCTGCGGTATAATTCTTCCTAAAGGTGCCTGATGAGATTAAGATCGGACCTCTGTAAAGGATAAAAATTTTTTGACACTTCTTTAGAGAAGTATCTGCTTGTTACAAGTACTGAAATGTCACAAAATAAGTGCAAATAACATATGCGGGTCATATACGTGCGTTAGACAGACAATAAGTAAGTTGATAGAGTAGAGTGATTTTGAACGTGGCATGATATTTGGGTGTCATTGCTACAAAAAATCAACTGAAAATAATGTCGTTGCAATAATGAAATGTCTGGAATGTAAAACAGACGGTAAATGAAGTGGTAGGTTGCAGAAACTTAATGACCGTAGTCGTAAAACTTTGATCAGAAGTTAACATAAAGACTTTTCGCCAGCAACTAAAATATATTGATGTTTACAGTCCTGTGACAGTTGATAAGCACGGGTCTTACCAAACTTCGTTTGCAACGGTGCAAAGCTTGTCGCCATTGGATTGTGGAATAATGTAAACAAATTCCGTTTAACGGTAAATCTCGCTACAAGATCTGAAAATACTACAAATGCATCTGGGTTTGGCAGAAGTCAGGAGAACTTGGTTATCCAAGTGTATGAGTCAAGTTTGATGACCGATCAATTATGGTTTAGGATTGTATCTTTGTAATTTGACCTGGAGTCCCTTAGTTTCTATAGCCGAAAGGATAAACTGTGAGATGTATCTTGATAGTTTTGTCAACTCTACTCTCAACTCTCTGGCAACAGCCCGAGAAAATTTTCTGTACTAACTAACAGTACACGTGTTCTGTCCACACAGCAAAAGTTATTTTGATACAGTTTGAAAGGCATTGAAAGCTGAACTAGTTTTACAGAGGTCCAATCTTAATACTTCGGACACCTTTGCGAAGAATTATACCACAGCCTAATCGCTTATTTTCAGTGGCCGAATTCATTGTAGCCTTACGGAGGAATAAAAAGCAATTTATATGGACTTACCAAAAACTGATGGAAAGTTTTGCCAGACGAATGTAGAATGTGATTAATGCTACAAGTAAACCGACATGATACAAGCCTCATAAGTCTCTGATTATGCAACAGTAGGTTTCTCGATAGTCTTGAACATATAGTGTACTATATTTATTAAATATAGCAAGGCTAACCATACAGTATAGTACTAAAGCATTCGTATCTTTCTACAGTGACAGAGATAATAGAAATAGCTTTTTTGAAAACAGAGCATTATATTTGAATTATAACAAATGTAATAGCTAGATTAAGTTGTGACCCACTAAAAATATTTTCGAAAATTTTAAATTAACAAAAAACTATCAAGATAGCTGTAACAGATGATTCTTGTATAACGAGTAAGTACATTTTAGTGCAACATATAATTTACTAAATGTCAAAACTATAACTATTACTAAAAATTATTGTAACATGTACAAAAACAAAACAAACAACGAAATAATATAATTTATGCAAGTTATATTACTCAAAATTATTCAGTAATTGTTAAATTCCAATCTTCTACTTTCAAAAGTAAAAAATTGGCACAAAAAGTAACCCAATAATGGTTAAATTAGAACTCGTATTATAAAATGGCAATAGTCTACAACAAAGTAAATTAATATAAAACGTCATTGGACATCTCATAATATTATAGCGGTAATAACACAAAATTCTATTGTACATCATAAATTTCTTTTTGGAATTGACCGTCGCGCGCAATGTATTGGTAAACGGTACAGCCCAAAACATGCCATTTTAGTATCCGTCATGGCGTGAAGTGGTGCGTCTGTGTTGGAGACTTACTAAAAGAATAGTGACTATAGTGGTTAACACATTAACGTTCATAGGCATTTCGGAGTAGATAGTCACGGAATAGTTCTAACCAAGAAAACTGTAAAGTTGTGAGTGCACAATTTCTGATAGACTGGTTCAGAATACATCACCGATGAACTTCGTACCGTTTGAATACCCGAAAATACCTATCACTAGTAAGGAAGACTTCGGAATATCTGCCCTCAGTGTGCGAAGAATTCTACACTGCAATCTCGTGTTCTATCCATATAAACTAATAATGGTCCAGGCACTTTAAAAAACGTAGCATTTGTAGGGTCTTCTGCAATATGACTTTGAGTGACATTATCTTGGCACCTTGTGCATTGAACAATAGTATTTTTATGCCTTGGACGTTTTATTGCAATTTTGCAGTGATATACAGCCTTGGCCAAAAGCACTAGGCACCCCAAAATTTACTGCGTGCTTCGATTTTAAAAAACTTTTTTAACTAAATTGGTTTGTTTGTATTAAATAATGTAAATTTTCAATATTTTGTCGGTCCACCCTTTGATTCGACAGCGGCGATTTTTTGGAGAAAGCTTTGTACATTCAGTTTCATTTTAGGAGTAACGCATTTTTAAAGTTATTTTGGAAGTTATCCAGTGTCTCCTGACTTCGGAATGCCCCAAAGATGCTGGGTTGGGTCCGAAAATTGCCGAGGGCAATCTAACAAGACAATACTGTTGTCTCTAAACCAGGGCATCGTGGTCGCGGATTTATGACTGCAGCATTGTCTTGTTGGAATTTGTCGCCGAAAATACGCGTTGATAAAGGCAGTAGAGCAGTTTCTAACACATTAACGTTCATATTGTTAACTGTTGATACGGTCTTCTCAAAGGAACATTTAGCTGAGACCATCGGCAGCCATGCAGCCCCAGAATATTATGCTGCATCCCCCGTGCTTAATAATCAGCACCACACAATCTGGATGATATTCTCATCCACACGTCGTCCCATTGAAGTTACACTCGGGGTTCGGAATATCTTTAAAAAAGAAAAACAGATGCACATTAAAAAACTACTATTTTAAAGATATGAAAGTAAAATAAGAGTAATCGTTGTTATTGTTTAATTGAAATGGTATAAAACCTTACCTGGAAATTGGACTCATCGGCTTAGACATTTGGCCAATCCTCCTCCATAAAATGTCGGTATCATTGTAGGTGTTCTTTATTGTCTCCTGAAATCCACGGTTTTTTTTCTGGCTTCACACGATTTTAAAATCGCTTTTATTAATCTCTTTCTTTCCGTTCGAGCACTTATTGGTTTTACAATTTCCTCCGGGAAGGCTGCAGCCATCTCAGAAGATTCCGGTCTTTTATAGACTCTCGTAAAACTTATCTGTTATAGCACTTGGTACTCACGTGTTCTAGGCCCATTCTTAGTTTAATTGCGTGGAAGCCAGTTTCCGCAAACCGTTTAATAGCAGATTGCACTGCACACCGCCAACATTTTATCAACTTGGCAATCTTAACTTAAGACTTGCATTGTTCATGTAATAATTATATTTTTCCACGTTCTTCCACACTAACATAACTACTTTTTGACATTTTCAGAAAAATAAATTTCACTAAGAAATTTACAACAAAATCACATTTTTCTATTTACCGCGTATATATATATATATATATATATATATACATGTATGTATGTATGTATATATATTTAGGTTTCAGCGGTTAATTATATTTAAACAACTTAGTTCACGTGATGAACTGCGTCTATTTTGGGTAAATTCTCGACGTTTCGGCATCGGCTTTGATGCCATTTTCAAGAAGTTAGCTCTTCACTCGGGGTCTCAATCTGCCTACTCCCCAAGGAGAGCTACGAATCTTTGAATAAGACTGGCCTTGTGTCAACTGCCCCAACGCCACCACAGGCGTCCGTGCGAGGGTGACGACTTTTTAATCTAGTCGTTTCGGCCTCAAAACATTAACAATAAAATGATTTGAGAACACAATTTTATGTATTTTTTTCTCAGCTTTCCAATGGTAGTATTATTTTTTGCGAATTATTATTGTATAATCTCAAAAACTGCAAAAGTTTGAAAGCATGTTATATCTTTCTATCTTCAATTTTTTGAATTTTTTAGACATTTTAGATCGAAAGATCATACATTTTTACATAAATATAGACAATAAAAAAATAGGAATTTTTTATTTTGTTCGAGTATTTAAACGACGAACACGAAGATGCTAGTCATATGTATGACATCAATTGTTAATATATATATATATATATATATATATATATATATATATATATATATATATATATATATATATATATATATTTATTTATTTATTTAAAGAAATTAGTTCACTGGATGAACCGCGTCTATTTTGAGTAAATTCTCGACGTTTCGGCATCGGATTTGAAGCCATTTTCAAGAGGTTAGCTCTTCACTCGGGGTCTCAATCTGCTTACTCCCCAAGGAGAGCTATGAGTCTTTCATGTGACCTGCATGATCTTTTATAGGGCTGGAAGTGAAAGTTTGTTTGGCGGGAGATGCGTTGGGTTGAGGAAAGTTTGTAGGATTAAGGGTGTTGCGTAATTGGCGGTGCGGAGTAATAAGGGATTTCCATATGACAGGTAAACGTTGGCTGTCATCTCTTGTGTTGAGGCACTGTGGACGTTTTTCTATTTCAATTGCCTCACGTACTATTCTGCTGGTAAAATGGGAAATGGGGGCAATGGTTTTAGCCCCAGAGAAATTAATTTTGTGTCCTGTTTCTTTGTTGTGTTTGACAAGTGCCAAACCATTATCACCTTTTCGTAAGATCAGAGAATGCTCGTATATTCGGTTAGATATTTGCCGATTTGTTTGACCTATGTAGGTCTTTGGCAGTCTCCACAAGGTATTTCATACACTCCTTTGGATTTATTGGGGCAGTGATCCTTTACTGAGCGAATAAGTCCAGATATTTGGTTAGTGGTCGTAAAGACCGTGCGGATATTTTGCCACTTTAGTATGCGGCTTATTCTATCGGTGATGCCTCTGATGTAAGGTAGGAATGCTTTTTGTTGGTCAGGAAGGTTTTGAGATTGGGAGTTTTTATTTATGTTTTTGATTATATTAGTTAAAGATTTGTTGGAATATCCATTTTGCAGTAGGGTGGTGGTAATGGATTTAATTTCTGTTTGGCGTATCGGAAAGTCTGATGGATCTGGTTATGAGGGATTTAGCAACCGAATGGATTTGGGCAGGTGGTGATGGAATTTGGCATTTAGGTAGCGGTTAGTGTGAATGGGTTTTATGTAGACAGTGTAATAAAAGCTGTCATTAGTAGGATTTCTTGTTATGAGAGTGGCTAGGCAGGGAAGGGAATTGTTATGTTCAGTTTCCAAGGTAAATTTGATATTGGTGTGGATTTGGTTGAGGTGGGAAAGGAATTCTGGAAGGGTATCATGTCCATGAGGCCAGATAACAAAAGTGTCATTAACATATCGTATCCAGCAGTTAAGTTTAAGGTGAAAGGAGGCGAAGGCTTTTGTTTCAAAATCGGTCATAAAAAGGTTAGCAATGACAGGTGAAAGTGGGAAACCCATGGGAGCACCATTAGTTTGGCGGTAAAATTTATTTTGGAAGGTAAAGGTTATGGTGTAAAACCATAAATGAAACTTTCGACAGCGGTGTGGCAAATTAGCGAGAGGTGAAATAAACGCATGTACAAAACTCTGCTGTTCCAATTTCAAAAAATTAATGGCAGAATAATGTTCCTTATGACATCTGCTTTCGAATGAGGTATCACATGACATATGTTATGTGATGGAAAAAAGTTTGACGTCACCGTTGACCTCTTGACCTTTGGCCGATTTGACTGAAATTAAATAGCGAAGAAGGTATTGACTTAAGGTATATGTATGCCAAATTTGAAGTGAATCCGATGATTATAACGGAAGTTATCGTGTCTCCAGACAGAGACACAGACAGACAGACATACACCATTGAAATCATTAACTTTTGCCTATAGCGTTCCGCTGTCGAAAGTTAATAACAAGAACGGTGTAATAATGTAAAGGAAATCGTAAGGCTCACTTCCGGTTGGCGTTAACCGATTTTACTGAAAATCAATCCCATGAAAGGTACAGACCTAAGATCTGTGTATGCCAAGTTTGAAGTGAATCCGTTGGATAGAACGGAAGTTATCTTGTCTGCAGAACACAGAAAATAATAAATATTATACTATATATATATATCGTATATATATATATATATATATATATATATATATATATATATATATATAGTCACTTACGGTTCGAAAATTATACTGTATATATACTGTAAAATAATCCCATGAAAGTAAGACCTAAGATGTGTTAATGAACTTTAGAAGTGAATCGTCTCACGTGAGATACGGAAACTGTATACTATTCTGCAGACATGCCGCTATAGTAAATAGAGGTATCAATGACTCGACGGGTACGTCAAACTGTATAGTAATATATATATATATATATATATATATATATATTATATTATATACTACTTAGTGGTACCGCTTTAGGAATTCAGTGTATATGTACTTAATATATATATATATATATATATATATATATATATATATATATATATAGGAGATTGACTCCAGGGAATAAAATATGTAAACGGTGTGAGCAGAAAGTTACTGAGAGTGTCGCGGAGGGCCACAATAACAATGTTGTGAGAACGGATAGCCTAAGGCCAAGAAGGACTGTTGCGAGTGGAGTAGATACTCTAATTAAAGGAATAAGCGATTTTGAGACTTATCCATCTATTTCATCGCAAAGTTCAGGTGGTACTGAATTTCTGACTTGTAGCCAGTGACGATCGACTCTCAGAAATGTTTGTCGAGAACTTGGAATGCCTGATCTTGAATTATTTCTTTGCCCATCTGAAAAGTATCGTATCTTCTGTATCCATGGGTACTCAACTCTGATAATTTTTAAAAACTCATCTTGGAATGCATGCACTGCCTAATCCCAATGATCCTTGCTGTTGCTGATAATACAAAAGCTCTTTTCTTGAAATTGATTATCATCTTAATATGTGCGACTAGCAGAGCGTAATTGTTTTAAAAAATTACTACAATAAACAATGGTTTAATCTGTCAAAAGAGTATTTTGGACTAACTTCAACCTTTTTCAACCCTTCTTGAGCCCCTGACTCGCCGTATAATTCAGAAATTCCCACGATTATCGTCTATTTTCCCTTCGAAAAGAACAATCTGCGCAGTGGCGATCGCGCCAAGGATAAAACCATTAAGAAATCATTGTATTCTAGTAAAACAACAATTCCCCCACTTTTCAAAGTATTTGAATCGGTCAGGCGCGATTAGTGACACTTAGAAAACCGGAAAAAACTCGAATTTCGCGTAAATGCCATTTTTTAAAAATTCGTATCTGAGGAAGTTTGGGTGTGGGTGAGGGTGTGGGTGCGCGTGCGCGTGCGCGTGTGCGGGTGCGTGTGCGGGTGCGGGTGCGGGTGCGGGTGCGCGTGTGCGTGTGCGTGTGCGTGTGTGTGTCTGTCGGTCTGCAGTAAACAGGATATCTTAAGAACAGTAAGAGCTAGAGACTTGAAATTTGGTATGCAAGTTACTTGTAGGTAGGGGACGCAGTGCGAAGTTTTTGGTAAAAATTGGCTTAGCCGTTTGGTCACAAGGTCGCAAAATAGGTCGCAAAGCGGTCGCGAATCTAAACGGTTGAAGGTACAAAAAATTTATGAGAATGAAAATGATTTATTACAATGAGATAAACATGAATTTAAAATAAAAGTTGGTAAAATAGGAACTCGAAAAAAAAAATTGAAGCTCAGGATTTTAATATACCTGGTGTTAATAAAATGTTTCGGAAAATTTATACTGCCGGATAGATCAGACTGAGACGAACAAAAAATTATAATGAAATATTTTGAGCAGATGTCAAATAAATAAGTTATAGCCGATTAAAAATTAATGAAATGGACCAATCACAGGGCGCTGGGAGAGCTTCTTGGTCGACTGCGGGAGGACGGGGAGGGGCGCTTGGCCGCTAGGAGAGAGCACGCAGGCGATAACGGGGAAGGCCGTGCGACCGAGCTGGCACGGTTACCTTCAGTGACGTAACAAAATTTTAAGTACGAGTCAATTATTGTCTTGTACTATTTATTTTAATCAGCTTTCGAGTGTTGGACTCGCGCCTCTTCCTTTTTTTTAAATAATAAGTTCCGGGACGAGAGCAGCGCAGGACCGAGACGATGGACCCGGTATAATATATAATAACACGATAAGGAAAGTCGTGTGATGTTCACACCAGATTTTTCAAAGATATATCGAGTGATAATGTTTCTTTATGTTTCTGTGGTGATCTCAGTCCGCAAAATTGTTGCTGAAAGTAACAGGATATTTTCGTCATGTATGAAGGCGAGCAAGTTGGTTTACCTGTGGACAGATAGTGTAGTCTTTTGTTCGTTATTACCTTCAGCAGTTCTCTGCCTTTTGTAGTGGTCACTATTAATCTCCAATACTCGTGTTTAGTATTGTAGTTTCCGACCTAGATAAATCTGTTACCTAATGTTTCAAAGTATTCTTCTCCTTCTTTGTGCTATTTTTTAGAAGACAGTAGGCCGCTGATATGTTTAATAAGCATTTCCAATCTTTAATCGCAATAGTAGTTCATTCTAGGTAGTCTGGATTGTATTTAGGTAGTTTGTGGTGTTTGATTTTGTTTTTAATTCCCTTTTTTGCGCAGTTACAGGCACTGCAGGGGCTTATTGTGCCCACTAACAAGCACTTAAATGCTAGGACATTCATGCACACCCATAGGTTGAGCGAGACTCGAACTCGCGCGCCGGCTAGAGGACAGAGCCAACTGGTTGAACCATCTGAGCCACCGCGTCCCCGATTTCGATATTAACATAATGTCACTGGAATGATATGTAAGAAACGCTGTTAACTCATCTTTATGGTTTGTCAGGTAAATGGCATTCTAGTCGGCTGTTTGAAGCTGCAGGACCATAGTTTATTTTGTAAAATAATAGTTGAAAGATTAATAAGCTTCTTATCTGCTTCATTAGGGTTTTTAACATTCTTTTAAACCAGCTAAATCATTAGATTCGGTTTGTTGCTGTTAAGTCATGTTACTACCAGTCTAACCAATAGTATTTCTTACTATTTGAACATAAGAGGGGTTTTATTGGTGCTGTTTCTCTGTGTTGTTTCGCATTTGGTAGTTGTTTATTTTGTAAAGACAGATACATTTTTGCTGAAGTTCTTTGTAAATTTCACATCCTTTATAATTGCTATATTTCACTTTTCGTGGACACTGAGAAATTGGATGGTTATCAGCGCATTTCACGCATCGAGGATTTCTGCTACAGAAATTCTTAGTGACCATGTCGTTAACATCTGGTACATTGCGGTACCTTGCTTTTAGCAATTTGTGGTTAAAAGTTGTCCTTTATAAGATCTGGAGAGTTTAAGAAATGCCGTAAAGTCTTAAGCTCGATGATAGAGAAACTCCAACTACACCTCCCCGTGGTAAAGGATGGGAACACCTAAGGATTGGTGGCAAACGTAGCTCTGGAGACCGAATGTGCGCAGGTATAAGCAAACAAACCTGACTCCCGGGTCAGGATGGGCACTCTATTGTCCAGAGGGTGAGAAATCGCCCTCGAAGGCGGGGCAATCGATAAGAAGATCAACGGCATTGGGATCAGGAAGGCAACGGAAAACCACCTGATTAGAGGCACAAAGTGCATTTCCAAGAAAAAATCAAGATGGCAAATTGCCATCATGGTTTCCAACATCCGAAACGGATCGGAACTTTAAGAAGGTTAAAAGTTTACAATATAATGTACTAGTCTACTAATATTGTAAAAATCTTTATTATTTGCCGCCGCTTTTAGTTCTACAAAAAACATGGGTATGTACTAGAGTTTTGGTTATTGTTTTGGCGTATGCTCATAACCTCATGTCACTAGATCTTAAGCTCTTATTTTATATCATTTGAGTTGGTTGATTGGTAACGGTTCTTCAAAACTTCGCTAAAGTTAAAATTCTGTATTTTTTTCTTGTAGAACTTTAATTATAATACTGCAATTTTTCGTAATTTCTGGTAAAAGTTTAACTTATTTAGTATTTTAATATCATAGTTATTTGTTGCTATTACTTTTAGAAGTTTAGTTAATTGTTGTATAATCTTGACTCCCGATGTAGAACTGTAGAAATTAGATATTAAGTGTACCTGAGCTACCGTTACAGATAAAAGATAATCGATTGACCATACAGTCAAGGCTAATTTAAATAACAATAGAGACAGGTTACATAAATTCATATTCACCTATAAAAAACGCACGACAGTTTGTGCCTATGCAAGTAAAACAGAATTATTAATTTCAATATCCACAACAAAATTATCATGAGATTCACTCTCAGGATGCTGAATGCCGAGTAGTTAAAAGTAAAAGACGATGGCATAATTTGTCTTTTTGCTTTGCTAATCTCTGCTAGTTTTTTTCAGCCATTTTCACTATATCGTCCGCCCATCGTTTTAGAAGTTTTCCTACACTTCGTTTCGTAGTCTTGGGTCTCCATTTAATATATATATATATATATATATATATATATATATATATATATATATATATATATATATATATATAATCGCTAGCGTGGTCTAGTGGTTGAGGCGCGGACTGCAATGTGGACGGACCCGGGTTCTATTCCCGGAGCTCTTTGTTGCAAGTAGGCTACTCAGTCACTAAAAATAATTGAGTACCTGAGTTCACTCGAAGAAGGGGTAATAAATGGCGGTTGTTTAAAGCACAGTGCTTGCCGCATCTTCCCTTATCAAAAGCCTGACTGATATTACAGAATGCTGTTGAACAATACATTTTTTCTTCGAATGCCATGTTGATTACGTTAACTATCCAGTGTGCCCGTTCTATGGTATGTTGGCTGCTAAAACCAAATTGGTGATCAGGAATAAGTTGCTCTTCAATACTAGTTGGAGTTTTTCCAAGAATATTTCTTCAACCCCTTTTGAAAAAATTAGCAGAAAATTTATTGGGCGATCTTATGCTTTTTTATTTGTTTTTTTCTAGGTTTTAATAGCACGCTAATTCCTGAGACTTTGCACTGCTTAGGGAAGTATTCAATAGATTGCTGATACGTTTAAATTTCCCATATGATCTTTTAATGCTGCAGTTGTTGATTGTAGATGTTATATTATAGCCTTATAGTTCGTGGTGCGTGATGCCTTCTCTAATAATAATTGCAGATCTTGCGTGTCCATTACCATCGGGATACCTATTGTTGTATATTTGATATCTAGGAGTAGGGATATGACTTTGTGTAGTAAAACGTGCCTCTGATATTAGCATTATGTTTATATTATTATTTTGTAAAAATAGTTAGACTTATTGCGTTCCATATAACTATTTTTAACAATTTGGTTGTTAAGACATTTTACTTACTATAAAAATGAGACTCATCATGGTACCTATTTGACTGATGAGTTCTTTCATCATCTTTTTAAGCTTTGTTGTGTAGCTATTTTTCCGTATGGCTGTCGTTGTGTTCATTGTATTAAGATTGTTTGTTTGTTGTGAGTCTTGTTGTGCACTTTGTGCATAAGTTATGTTGAGATGTATATATTGAGTTCTAAAGGATTTATGCTTACAGACAGTACATGTAATTGGCGGGGTGATTTTCATTGTAGTTAACACATTGAACTGCTTCATTTTTGGGTCTTCTAGGCAGTCTGATCTTAAGTGACTACTTATGCACTTTACCCAACGCGAACTTTTATTATAAAATTTTTTTGTGTGGCTATATTACTGGCAACGAGTGTATTTCGGTATAGTTCATTTTGTATGTGGTGCTTCAAATGTTATACATGTGTTCATAAGTAGTCTTACTGTATAGATATTTTTGTTATTGCCTTTCTGCTTTATTTGTTCTGCTTTATGTTTTATGTTCCACACGTTTGTTACTTCGTATCATAGTGCTTTTATGCCTTCTTTGATATTACCATCAGTCGAACAATTTTTTTAGTAAGACTTTAAAACTTTTATCACGATTGCCCTTATAAGTGTGATATTCAGTTTGCTAATAATTATTGTTTGACGGCGCTAATGATGAGAATTCTGATAACGAATGGTGTGTTGCTTGATTAGGTACATGAATATTTGCTTGCTGTTGATTATAAAATGCCGGTTGTTGCTGACTTGGTTGAAACTAACACAAGTTTGAGCCTGACACAAATTTTAGAACGTTCCGGGAAAAATAGATAACTTATTAACCTTGACATTTTATTGAAATTTGTGCTTGTTACTGAAACGGTAGTTAAAACTTTGTTTCGAGTTATACAATTTGCTGCATACCAAACATATGTAAACGTATGACAATTTCAGTCAAACAAAAATTGTGGAACAAGAAAATCACAAGAAAGAAAATAATTAATATAGGTTGGTACAGACAAAACTACATTTAAGAAAGTATTGAAATAACTTAAATAAATATTAAAAAATAAAAAACGACTCTGTATCAGAGTATCTTAGAAGATTATCTGTAACAGTCTTTATAATTTTCATTGTGGAAAACAACTATAAAACTGAAACAAAACCTAAGAAACAGCTATAAAACTTAAAGACTATATATGCGCAAAACTAATTATCAAAAAGCAAATGTCTTTGTAAAACATCTATCTAGAGTTTTCAATAACTTTTTTGGTAGGACTTCGTGAACAAGAAATATAATTACCTGGAGTCACGAAAATCAAGTAGAGTTTTTCTAGTACAATAATATATCATAATAAATAATAATGAATAAAAAATAATTCAATATCAAGTTGAATTTGTTATATTTAAAGAAACTAACTTAAAAATGCCACCCAATTACGTTTTAGTTGTCGGTAAAATGTTATAATAAGATTCTCGAATAACCCAAATATTTGAAGGCATAATACGAATTCAATATTTTTCTAAATTGTGGAACAAATTGTGTACAAATAAGATGTTTATTATAGAAAATATTAGAAAAATTGTTGATAGAACATTAAATTTAATTGTAGTCGATTATAATACTACCAAAAATTATATGTATGTGTAGTAGTTAAATCAAAAACATTGTGTATTAAATTAATTGTAACATTGCTAAAATAATTAGAATTCTAAGATTGACTTTCCTTAAAATATCTTTCTATTGGTATAGACCTATTTCAATTAGAGCTATTTTTATAACTTCCTTGATAATGCAAAAATTCCGAATGCTGCTTCATAACTACATAAATTTTAAATATTAACAATTTATTTCAAAATTATATTTTACACGGCAATGCCGCCTAATGGCATTTGTTACAGAAACTGCAGAACGTTTTTATCCGATGTGCTAGATGAGTTGATTGCGCTTCTGGTTAGGGAAAACAGATTTTCTTAAAAAATGTGTGCTTTGATAGAGTTTTAGCGAAGGCTGTAAAGTGGAGCACGCATTACACGTGCGTTGGTGTTAAGCGCTAAATTGTAATCCTTTTGAAACTTCCCGACTTAGCATTTGAATGCTTGGATCTTTAAATTTATTAGAAACTGTGCACGGCTTATTGTTAATGCTAACTGCAATACGGATACAATAATAAGAAAACTCGTAATCGTCTTTAAATAAGGCAGTTGATATTTTTGTAAACAGGTGTAATAACTATGCAGACAAATCCTAGTGTTTTTAACAGAGGAAAAGCACAAAACATCCGAAATGTTGTTTAAATTAGGCCGAAAGTGTAATAGAGATAAGTTACTGAAAAGCTAAATATTCAAATAAACTTAATGACAATAAAAAATGTGAGCCATAGTGAAATTTCAGAAGGTGCCTGCAAAGCCGAAATAAAGCTTGCTATAAGAGAAGGAATTAGGCAAGTGTAGTTTTCGCCGATTTTTAACCAAATGAAACATCTGTACAATAAATGCTTACTATTACTACAATTTAATGGTAACTGTAAATGTCGCTTGTTATGTAGAAATGCCATATTCTAATTAGAAGTCCAGACAGCGATCTGTCTTAACAGACACTGTTTGCGCGTTTTCACAAAAAAACAAGGCCCAATAATGCAAGTTTGAGATATTCCACGCCAAAGAGTTAATCTTTCGCAGTGCAGAAATTGTTGATGCAGTTCTTGCGTGTGTTTGGGTGTCTAGTAACAAAAATTCTGTTTGTTTAATGTCCTCGATAAATAATAGTAGGCCTCACTCATGAGCAAACAATGTCGTCTGTCATCAAGTCCAACACCGTTTCTGCGAACCAATGTCGTCCCAGAAAGTCGTTTTGCCGCAGTTCTTAAGCAACCATAATTTTGAAGGAGTGGAAATGGGGTGCAAGTGTAAGATTCTGTGAACTGACCTGTCTGAGATCCGAAGAGGGATGGCTTATACCGCTTGTTGCACCTTTGCAATGTATTCCGAGGTTCGTACAGTTCTATCACCTCCCCGTGCAGTCCCCGGTCTGAAAGATCTTGTTTGAAAACTATTCACCCACTTCATAATGGTATCTTGTTTTGGAATGCAACCATGACAACCAACATCGTATCTCCTCACCGGACCCTGCATAAAAAGGATACTGTTATCACTGGACACTCAAAAACCCGCAAGAATGTATCAACAACTTCTGCGCTGTGAGAGAGTAACTATTTGGTGTGGAGTACCTCCAACCTGCATTATTAGACCTTATTTTTTTGTAAAAACGGACAAACAGTATCTATTAATACAGATCCCTACCTTGCCATATTGTGTGATTACCATATAGTAGAAGCAACAGTATCTTTTAAATGCAACATTTTCCTGGACGCCTAAATTCATTTCGTAGAGATGTGGAGTAGTCTGATCGGTCACCAAACATGCCAGTTTGTGTTTTTTTATGGGGCTACCTAAAAACTAAAGTTTACATAAACAAACCTCCTAACCTTGAAGACCCTTTAAAGGGTTCCGCGTAACATCCTTTAAATGACTATGGACAATTTCGCCACTCGTCCACAAGAATGCCTCGACAAAAAAAAATTTTTCGCGGATGATTATTTTTTTCTTATGTTTCGTTATGTATTCGCAAATGAAAATGTAGTAATAATGTATAGAAACAATAAATTTTGAAATTTGTTTAAAAATACGCATGTGGCAGACTTCTCAAAAACACTACACCTCCCTGTCGGATCAGCTCCTGTCTTTTTTAGTAAGCCATGGATAATTATTACGTAACTATGCTATAACTACTAAGTCCTATTGTAATATTTCTAACCTTTCAAGCCTTCTTAATAAATTCTTAGAAATTTGTATTGCACATCCTCGTAAAGACTCGATTGTTAAAACGCCACATATGGAAAATTTGAATATATTCGGTTTTCTTTTACTAATCCTAATTTCGGAGGTTGTTCACAATAATAATTTTTATTTTAGTTACACAAAAAATCACTTGAAAAGTTTTGAAAGTATTATCACCTTTTTATGATAAAGAGACCCATGTGGGGTTGCTAGTCCCCCATTGGGCGCCTCCCCAGGTGGCGGATAGGGGAATGCCTCCCAGATGGGTGGTACCGAGGAAAGAAAATACTCGGGGCGGACCAAAACTAGCACGACACAGGGCAGCAGTTGTGGCATTACTTTTATGGGGCTACTGAAGATTTACTTCCTTAAAGGCCCATTTTAGACCAATCTCAGGCGAGGGTCACATATTGACCTAAACGGTTGGGACGCTGCGGTGCGGAAAGCAACGGAAAACTACCGCACTAAATGCATTTTGTTTTAAATGCTTCCCAAGATAATCACATGGCTGAAAAATCAAAACAATTGGCCGTTAGTCCGGGGCACCCCTTCAGTGGGGAAACGGTGCGAAGAATCTCCCCGTCAGCCAATCAAGGGAATCAAGAGAATATGTACAGTATACACAAAAACAGATTGCAGCTCATTATGCAAGGCAAAATTGCTGGGCGAAGGAGAGTCGGACGTCCCAGAATCTCTTGGTTACGTAACCTACGAGAATGGTTCAATCTTACATCAGCCGAACTATTCCGAGCAGCTATATCAAAGGTCAAAATAGCCATGCTGATCAGCAACCTCCAAGGGAGAAGCTGAGATTAAGAAGAAGATGATGATAAAGAGTGGGGCAGAATAACTTGCAATTTTAAAAAGAGTGAAAATTTTGGTGGACCGAAGAAAGGGGGGGGGGGACTAAAAAGCTGACGGCCGTAGTATTTAGCTATGATGCAGCGGTGGACCGGTTGGTAACTCTTACAAACGAGTACCTCGTGCTTTTCAAACCCATTTTTTCATTTATCCAAATCAGCCAGTGCAGTCAGCCCATGTAATAGAAGCGTAAATTTAGAACTTTAGAGAGTTCGTAAACGACAAAAAAGAAGCCTAGAAGAGTAAAATCGCTGCAAACTCCCGAAAACATCGAGCGTGTAAGAGTTGCAACCACACTTCTTTTCACTAGAACGATAAGACGAGATTTACACAATGATCTTCACCATCACCCGTACAAAGTTTAAATCACTCAAGCTCTCAATAGAGCAGATTATGCTACCTGAAGATGTTTTTGTGAAGAGTTGTTGAATTTGGCTGAGGACATCGTACACAACTATTGGATGAGTGACAAAGCCACATTTTCATCTGTTTGATTACGCCAATAAACAAAATTTCAAATTTTGGAGTGACATAAACCTTTGACAACCCCATTAACAACCTCTTTGTTATGAGAAAGTTATTTGGGTGCGCTATGTCTTCATCAACTATTGTAGGGTCATACTTTTTTGAAAACGGTCTTATAGATGTTGTGTCTGTGACGTTCTAGAGGTATGCACATACGTTAAAACATTTATACTTTACAACTTGTTCAGTATGATGTAAGCAAAGAAACGTTTTTTCAACAAGACGGAGCTACCAGTCACAAAGTGAGAGTAAGTACGAATATTGTTAAAGTATTGTTTCAAAATTATGTCATCTTTCGAAATGGGGATATCGCGTGCCCCTGTGATTTCTTTCTTTAGGATTATTCGAAGCGTAAAGTTTACCAGGATGAACTATTGAGACTTTCAAACAACAGATTCGGAATTAAGTGGTTCAAATCCGACCAGCAGTGCTGCACAATGTGATGACGAATTTAAATAACCCTTAAATTTAAATGGACGTAATTTACAAATGTAATTTTTAAAAATTAAGTTATGGAAATTTACTTTTCGTAAATGCTTTCTATATTATTTAGTGTGGCTATAGTGAATTTTGAAAATATTGAATACTTTTTTCTCATACTTTTCAAAATTGCCTGTTATCCTCACCCACCCTTAAAAAAGTAATAGAGGCCTTATTCGATTTCTACAATTTGCTTTGTTTTATCATTAAAGATAAATTTGACGATTTTTCTATTTCCTTTCATTTATGATTTTAAACAATAAATATATGATACGTAACAGTTTACAAGCTTAGTAAATTAAGAATAATATGAAGAAATGATAAATAACCACATATTTTATATAAAAAATAATACGTTACGCCGCAAGTGCGGTGAATTGCCTTCGAATGCAGTTAAAGGTTTGAAACATTTACTGAAAAGTAATGGTTTTTGTTACATCTAATTGAATTTTTAATGTTGATTGCAGCACGGATGTTCAGGACGTAGGGATTAGTTTGTTTAGAGCAAAACAAATTACACGAACTTTAAGTTAGTTGCAGCATTGGAAATACAAACATGTTCGTATTGCTACAAAGCTCTCGTAGACTGCTTCTCATCAAACTTTACAACCGTTCAATTACAGTAGTTATAAAGTTACATCTGCCACCGCAAGGCACTATGAGTTGTGCTGTAAATTTCCTGTAATTGATAAATTCCAGCTGTTACAACTGCAACATAACACTTACGTACGCGTTTTATTAAATGCATTTTAAAATGCAACAGCCGGTAGTTCAAAAATATACATCGACGATAATGAATGTGCATTAGGCATAACTTACTGTAAAGCTTAAATCGACGATTTGCAATAAGAATTGATCTCTGTGTTGTAAAATTAGTTAACACTTATTTTGTCATTATTTGATCCACGCCAAACAATTTTTTAAGGTATAATAAGTTCATTATTGTCATATCCAATTTAAAGAGAATTTTCTAACTGTAAGTGTTGAGATAACTATATATAGTATATGCAAATAGAACAAAAATGTTGAAAATTGATATACAAAATTTTATATCTGCTAGGGTTGGAGCACAAGTCATGGCAACTATTTTTTTGTGGGTATACCAGTGCGGGTAAAAAATTTTAAATTTGCAAAGGAAAACAAAGAATCGAGAAAATGTACGGGAATTTCATAACAAGTCTACATTGCGCTCCTTATTTTTATGAAGGTAGTTGACATAACCTTACGGGTTCCATTGCAGCATACATACCGGTTCTAAAGACTCAAATTAATTCCCTTCAATATTCACAACACGCTGCCAACTATGTGAAAGGCGCCGAATGCCATCTGCTTTAGCATATTCCTTACCATGTGTGAATTTGGCCATTTGTTGTTACACAGCATTTGCAGTGCTTATCCGTATTTTAAACCGTCTACCATGTAATGGTTCGTTCACTTCTCCTATCAGATCAAAATTACATGGAGAAAGATTGGGAGAGTAAGATGTTGAGGTTGTTTCGTCCTAAAGACAAGGGGTGCCTGTCATATGGAACAAAATTGCACTCAATCACTCCCCTGACTTCACGAGGGAGGGATTCTGATACAACTTCTGTCTTCTTGATGATCCTGTATATCACTACTATGAAGTAGACGTTTGAGCTCTGGTTTATATGCCCTTGCCTACAATTTATCGATAGCAGCGATTCTTGAAACAAAGTAATTCCCTTTTTGCTACCTGCGGTCTAGATGGTAGCATCATGTGGTACATCGCATCCACTTTTAAACTTCTGTGAGTGCATGTCGTACTTACTTCGCTTGGAAAATTATTGTGGATGGTGCGTTTCTAGATGCCACTTTCTCTCTTTAACTTAAGCAGCGTCTATTTGGTGATTGATTACTACATGTGACATATTGGTCCGCACACTCTCAAGTAGTTCGGTGCGTTGCCAGTTGCTTTTGCGTCCTCTTGTAAACTTCGCTACCCACCTCGTGAATGTTTGGTATAAAATAGCATTATTTTCGATAGCTTCTATCAACTTTCTGTGGTATCCTTCGCTATTCCTATTCCAACATGGCGTTTGATTAAGAACTAATTGAACATTACCCTGTGTGCAATTACGAAACATCACAGAATTACCTTGTCTTGTGGACACACACGGCTTTCTTGGGACAATTTGTGAATTTGTGAGATCATCTAATCTTTGGGAAAAAAACAGTTGCCACGATTTTTGTCTCAAATTTCGTATATACCATGTTTGGTCTAAAGGGAAAGATCAGAAGGCGAAGTTTTTTTAGCCTGAGAGTTAGTGACATGTCAAATAAACGGTCTAATCCAAACAATTGCCTTTGACCCTTTACAGAGTGCGGATCTCTTACAAAGTGTACAGCGCAGTGTTGATTAGCGACACGCAATAATTTATTGCCTTAAACTCAAAAAATATGTATCCCAATTGCTTAATCAAAATTTACGAAAAGAATATTTCGTCTGAAGCACAAACACTGATGTGGCACAAAGCGTTTAGAAAAGGAACAGAGAACGTTGAACATGAGCTACTTGCAGGATGCCCATCAGAGTCTCACACTTCAGTCGCCAAGGCGGTTTTGGACCCTAACCGACATATCGAGTGTTAGATTGATAGTAAATGAGGTGGAATTCGCAAAATTCATTGCATGTAAAATCAGTATAACGAAATAGGTCATGCGGAAAGGTTAGACTAAATTAGTTTTTATGGATTTGACAGGAAAACAGAAAAAACGTGTGTTTGTGTGATCTTTTTGATTATATAATAAGTAAATTCATTTTTTTGTAAGTTATAGCTGATAATAAAGCCTGGGTTTTTGAGTAGGATCCGGAGACGAAGAGGATACTATTGAGTCTTTTGGATCAAAGTAAGCTCAAATGAGCAAAGATGAAAGAGAAGCGCATTATTTCTTTGTCCGTATCACCCGAATATATGACAATAATGCATTGTACCTAAAAGTATTTAAACGGTTAAAGAAAAGAATTGCATGCGTATGCCCAAAATACGCAAATATCTGAGTTCTTCATTACAATACACAAAGATATACGTCGCTACTAATGAGACTACTTCTGACCAAACATATCATGTTAATGCTGCCCCAACCTCTCTAAACATAGACTTGGCTTTCTCTAAAATCTTTTTGTTGTTCGGTTAAATTCCAACTTAAAAGGATATCGTGATGGGACCGTTGAAAATGTGTAGGATTCTGTAATAAGTGCTCTAGAAAAATTACGTTTATGCTTCTAGAAGAACTACAACACATGGTATAACCTCTGACAACGGTGTCTTGATGCTCAAATATGTTATTTAGAAGAATATTAAGTAAATACTAACGCTTCTTCGATTAATCGAATATTTTAAAGTAAATCTGATTACTTTCCGGAGTACCCTGTTTGTACTGTCAGAGTACCGGAGGTGTTACGGTTCCGCCCGCCAGACCGACAATTAAGGCCGGTATAATTGACGGGCGGTGGGGGCAGGCCGAAGCCTCCCCCGCTTAAGGGCATGCTCGCACAAAGACCAACAAGTCCCACCTGTTCCTAAAGCGGTGCCACCACCTCTAAGAGTCCAACACCATCGAGGGGGAACCGGGAAGCCGGCCCGGTTGGCTACCCTCCTCCCCTTAGTCCTCATGTCTGTAACGTTCCCCTTACTACGTTTGACGAGTACGTGTCGAGGTCACTCTCGTGATACCTCTACCCCTCTGTTACTGACTAGCGGCATCCGTTGCCCACAATTGTGGGATTGGGTAGCTCCACTAGCAGTTTTACGGGTATCACGCGCCACGGGGTAAGACGCCCTACCCATTCGTGTCGGTAAAGTTGCCTTTACCACGTTGGACGAGCGGCCGTCGAGGTCACTTGCGTGAGCCTCTACTCTACATCTGTTGATACTTGTTGCGCCCGTTACCCACTCTATTGTGGGATAGGGTGGCTCGTTTTAACGGGATAACGTCATGTGGTCTAACGTCTCCGTAGGCCTTGGGCCTAATCGATGTAGCAAATACTCCAGTCGATAGTACTCGTGTTGGCGGGATTTCTCCTGCCTCGTTTGACGAGTTGCCGGCGAGGTCACTTGCGTGAACCTCTACCCCACGTCGTTACTGCAGGCGGCATATGTTACCCACGAATGTGGGATAGGGTAGCTCCACCCGCTGTTTTATGGGTAAACGGTGTGGGGTTTCCCGTTTACCCGCAATATATATAAGAAGAAATCATAATGGTCAATATTTAGCTAGGATTTCCAAATTGGAATATTATATCAAAATTATTATTCAAATCAGATTCGAAGTTTTTTAGTTATATGGATCTATTTTCTTCTAATTTACGTCTGTTTGATCCAACTTTGTTATCAGAATGTATTCATACCTTGGATATTTTTTTCCTTAAGTATTTAGGTAAGAGACGTTAGTCTCTACCGTCATTCTTTTTGAATCTTTCTTTGAGGTGTTAGTTTTCTGTTTTATTTCGTTTTTATAGTATTGTTGTAGTTGTAATACAATTAGATGAAATTTAAATTAATCATATTCGATTGTTTTTACGTTCGAAACTTAATACAATATAGAAAGTTTTATCTTGTGTAATTTAGAAAATAATATCAGACAGTGGTGTGCGTCATTCTCCAAATGCTGCTGCAAGCAAATTATAAAATTTCGCATAACTCTTTAAAGTATTTTTGAAGTATACGACAAATTCATGTGCGTATTACGTCCCTTAGGATTTGCAGTTTCTTTTGACGATGTTTATACTCCTCAGCTTTAAGATAATCCCACAGAAAAAAGTTACACGAAGTTAAATCTGGTGAGTGCACGGACCACAAAATATGACTGCCCGATTTCCGTCATCAAAAATAAAGGGTGGGTAGTAGTTGGGGCTACTAATATTAGGTTTTTGTGAAAACATCGCTTTGTTACCGGACTAAATCCCCCCAGCTCAGCCTTGCGTCGTACGGTGAACGGAAGAAATTTCAGTTGGTTTGCTTGTTGCTCTCAATATTGTTCTGTCGAACGCTGAATTGTCCACGATGACCTGTAGCCTAACCAGCTATGTGGACATTGGATTCTTCAGAATAATCTTCGTCTATTGGAGGCTGTTCTATTGCTGTAAATTCGCCTACCACACCTCTGGACCCCGCCAAAGTCAACGCGTCGAAACCTGGGTGCCACTCATCGATTTGTCAGCGTTTATAAAGTCCATGATAATCTCCAGGTTGACCATCTATAGGACCATTGGATTCTTCTGAATAGTCTTTGTCTATTGAAAGCTGCTTTATTGCTGTAAATCTACCTCCTACACTACTGGATCCCGCCAAAGTTGACGCGCCGAAATTAGATGCTTATCGATAATTGTCCCAACTTCATTCCTTCGCATGATCTTTTTTCACTCGGCTTTTTTCCTCAATCGGTAACGCCAACACTTTTCCGCATTTTCGATCGGGTCAGCTTTAATTCGACTTAGGTTGCGCTGATTCTGCTTCCACTTTCTTTTCGTCTACTACGACATTTTTAAATTCAATACGTCAAAATTTTCTCAAATTTAATAGTACATAGCTCTGAATAGTCTGAAATTGTCTGCGATACTTGATTCTACATAAAATATTTATTTATTTTTCTCAAACCACACTACAAACGACAAGCGCTCTCCAAGATTACTTGGTGTGCACTCACTTGTCACTTTGTTATCCTACTAAGTCCCCCCACTTTCCATTGTGAAAGGGGTGGGGAAAATTTAGACTAGTTTGATTATCGCTTTCAATCTTCCTCTGTCGAACGCTGTCCTCCCCGTTATATTCCATCCAGTAGTCTTCCAGTATTAGTTGTATCAAAGTCGGCTGTTTTGGCGTCGCTTATAATTTTAGAATACCACAGTATTTATACCGAATCTAAAGACGTTTTTACACCAAAAAGTAAAGACTGATAATCGCTATTCGTAACATTGCGCATCAAACTGTGACGTGATCACTATGCCGAGGCTTCTGATAGATTACGAAAATGCTTAACGAGAGGAAATTAGGAACCGAGACGTAGGCTTCCCTCTGGTTTGTCCATATGTTTACAAATGAAACTTTTTGTGCGGAAACTTCTCACCCAGCTGCTGCTACAAACGCCATCTTCAGCCTTTTATGATCTCCATACGCTGCAAAATGCCCTATTAAAACTAGCCAGGGAGGGAGTTTTTCCGACTCTGTACAAATGGAAAAAGGATTTTTAGAAAATCTTGATGTGTATTTATGAATCAAAATGTAGTTTAAATACTCAAAATAAATGCTATTTTTGTGTTAAGTTTAGCCCATGACTTGATGATTGATTTTATATTATTACAGGTGTTGGATTACATGCTACATATAATTTATGTTAGTTCAGCTTCTGAGGTTTTTATACTTATGTTGGGTTTTAAAATTTTCATATTTATATATCCATATCCCTGAAATAAGTCAGTTTACTTTCTTATTAGTTGTTCTTGGCAGGGAGATTCGTAATTGCATGTTACATTTGCATGTATTTACGACATCCTTTTAGTAATGTAGAAAAATTAAGTATCTTGTCAGGGTCGCTTGATTAGTAGGTTCGTTCACAAGTTGGCAAACGAGTGTAGCTTTCTTTATTTATTATCACGTATAGTTGCCTGACTTTCTTGGTTTTCAGTAGTAAGCTCCATATCGCCTTCAGCAGTCAATGTATGAGCAAATGTTTTAAAATAAAGTTTCACTATTTCGCTTGCAATGTTATGTTTTGAAGGAAAAGTTAGTTAGATTTGGCACTTTTTTATTTGAATTTTATCAGTTCACAGTTTGTTAATATCATGTTATAGTAAATCATAATGTTTTGTAGCAATTTTTATAATAACCACTGATTTATCATGTGTTGTTTTATCTGGATTAGAAATAAGGAATTTTATTTAAATTTTTGAATAAAATTAGTTTCAACAGATAATTTATTAATAATACAATTTAGTTTGATGAAGATAATTTAATTTTTGTACTCTATGCTAATTGACGTTCTGCAAAGCCACTCGTATATTATTAAACATGACTGTAGATAGCTTGTTCATTATCCATTTAACTTGGTTAGGTTAGATTATATTAGACGCCGCAGCGTATTGGGTACTCGTATAATACATACCGGCTTGTTAATTTGCTGTTATTGACGCACACCCCGTTGGAGAGCCTAAACTGATACTAATCGGGAATATTATAGTTTATTTTATTAAACTTATGTGGACGTACTCGCGTATTTCAGATTATTATTACACTTACGCACTATAGATTGTTTACACCCACAGAGGGTCATGTTCTCTTACTCCCTTTCATGAATTTCTAGAGAGAACTCAGAAATAAATTTATTATAATTATAATAGCAAAATACATTGTATAAAAAATTTATCCCCAAAAGCAATAAGAAATGATGTTTTTAAATAATTATTTTTTTTTTGAAAAATAATTTATACAAAAAAGTTGGGTGATGATATTTAATTGATAAGTAAGTTTTAAGAACATTATTTACATGAGTTTTCTACACACGTGTATAAATTATTTAGATAATATTTTGTTACTCGTTCTTTATAACATAATGTAATGTAACTAAGTTCACAAAGTTGTATGCAAAGGAAGTGTGCTGCATCATTGTAAAATTATTACTGCTTAGTGAACATTAAAAGTTAAATAGCTACAAATTGATAATAAATTTATAAAAATACAATTTAAGTCAGGAAATATTTAAAAGGGTTTTCCAATAAGCACGATATGATTTTAAAGTGAAATAAAATAAAAACTATTTCAGATACAACCAAATGTTTGTATTATTTTGGAGCGTAGTTTATTATATTTTTTTAAATAACACATAATTTATGTGCAAGCTAGCAAATTTGATGAACCGAATTTTCGATGAAATTGTGGCTTCATGATTTGTGTGCGTAGATTATAGATTTCAAATATCCCCACAAAAAGTAATCCAAAGGAGTTAAATCGCAACTTTTTGGAGATCACCTAACAGTTGCGTTTCTTTAAATTTTTCTTTCGCCAAACTTTTCTTGAAATACGTCAATAGTGGCATTAGCAAATCAACTTAACCTAAATTTGGCTACAAAAATCTGTTAAGATCAATAGGTAACGCTCACTAGCTACTGTAACTGTATCTCCTACCTCATTTTAAAACAATAATGGTTCAATAATGCCACCTTGCCATAAATTACTCTATACAGTGATCTTTTGTGAATGCAAGGGCTTTTCGTGAATCTCTTGTGTATTGTTTTCACACCAAAAACGACAATTTTGTTTGTTAACATATTCACTTAATCAAAAATGAGCTTCAACTGAAAAGATAATTTTGTGCCCAAAATTATGATACGTTTCAAGTTGCTCTAAAGCTCAAACACCAAAATCACGGTGCTTACGATGGTTCAGTGACTTCAGTTTTTAGGTTAATATAATCTTATACAGGTATAAATTCAAATCTTTTCGCAAAACACTCCAATTTGTCGTTCTTCTGAGGCCCAGTTCTTAAGCACAAGGAGGAATCGATAAATTTGGAGCCTTTGCAACGTTCTCTACATTTCTTGCATTTTGACGTCTTGTTGGTAATTTTCTGTTAATAAATTCCTTTCAAATTTTTCAACAATTCGACGAATAGCAGGTACAGAAAGATATTTATGTGGACCATAGAATTCGCGAAGAGCACATTGAGTGTTAATAAAGGAACGTTTATTTTTATAGGATTTTTGGACAATAACGAAACGTTCTTGACGCGCCATTTAGCCATGATTAATTGTTATTATTATCATCTTCTGTAATTTTAAATATTATTATAATAAAAACTTAAACAAAAATAATGTAGTCCAAATTAAACATTAAGACTTAAATTGCACGTTCTGTGAACGTTAAAGGTTTGTATTTGTACAGTTTTTATTTAAGAACCTAGCAGAATTGTCATGAGGTGCAACATATTATCGTACTATGCAGCAACGCATTAATAATATTTAAGTTATTGTAAAAACAGGCGATCAATTAAGTTTACGCAAAGAAAATCTCGACTATCGTTTGGATGCAACAATCAAAGTGAGGGTGCAATTCATGATCTAGTGCTATTGATATGCGTATTGACAAATCAAGAGTTTGCTATATACGTAGCGGTCGTTCAAGCAATAATAGTGCTTGAATAATTGATACGGTGCATAAAGGACAAAGCACGCTAATTCGACGAAGTTCACAGCAATTGAATCTATTAGACATTATATAACGCATTTTAACAAAGGATCTGCATTTACAGGCGTATCAATACAATTGACTCAAGAACTTAAAGACGCGAACCACCAGAAACGCCATACTTATGTAAACTGGGTTTTAGAAAACACAGCAGTTAATGGTAATTTTTACAAAAACAAAACTTATATTGAGCGTTAAAAGCCATTAAATAGTTTTTTGAATAAACAAAATTGTAGCACTTGGGGTAGTGAAAATCCACATGCTGCTTACGAAAAACCATTGCATCTACAAAAATCTGGTGTGAACATCACACGACTTTCCTTATCCTATTATATATATATATATATATATATATATATATATATATATATATATATATATATATATATATATCGGCCCTCGCTGCTCTCGTCCCAGAACTTGTTATTTATATATACAAGGCAATAATTGACTCGTACTTACAATTTTGCTACGTCACTGAAGGTAACCGTGAGCTCGGTCGCACAGCCTGCGTGCTCCTCCTAGCGGCCAAGCGCTCCCCGTCCTCCCGAAGTCGGCCCGGTAGCTCTCCGAGCGCGCTGTGATTGGCCCGTTTAATTAATTTTTAATCGGCTACAACTTATTTATTTGACCTTAGATCAAAAAATTTCATTTTAATTTTTTGTTCGTCTCGGTTTGATCTATCCAGTAATATAAATTTCCCGAAATATTTTATGAACACCCGGTATGTAAAAATCCTGTTTCAATTTTTTTTCGAGTTCCTATTTTAGCAACTTTTATTTTAAATTCATGTTTATCTCATGATAATAAATCATTTTTATTCTCATAAATTTTTTGTATCTTCAACCGTTTAGATACGCGACCGCTTTGAGACATATTTTGCGACCTTGAGACCAAACGGCTCGACCGATTTTTACCAAAAGCTTCGCACTGCGTCCCCTACCTACAAGTAACTTGCATACCAAATTTCAAGTCTCTAGCTCTTACGGTTCTCGAGATATCTTGTTTACTGACAGACAGACACACACACACACACACACACATACACGAACCAATGGCTAAAAACAACTTTTTTGTGTCCTGAGGCTATATTTCGTCCAGAAATGTGAAAAACTGGGTAGGTCAAATTTCCGCCGATTACATTACTTTCCTTATCCTATAATAAGGAAAGTAAAAATGGACTGTTTGGTGCAAATTATGAACTGGAGAAATTATTGGTTCATACTTTTGAGGAAAACATAAAAATAAATATTTAATAAAATAATTTAACAACTGTTAGTATACAAAATAACATATATCTAAACTATAAATAGAATAAAAACAGACGTACCAAGATACTGTTATGATTTAAGAAATGACAAAATAAGTAAGTAATTGCAAGTGCAAAAAATAATTGATTTATTAACTAAAAAAAAACAAAGGTCCAAATACCTGCATAATCGAATAGAAGTATTTTTTAAGAGAAGTCAAAGAAATTGACAATAAGTAATATAAAAGTAAGGTAGAAGAAATAATAATAAATTCCCTAATTTTTTTATTCGTACAGGTATGCATTACATAGATAAATTGCATAACCTTGTTATGTGTTAATCAAAATTCCATATCTGTAGCATAATTTATATTAGGTCCATTTTGGTTGTTATTATTTTCTGTTTCAGATTTATCTTGGCGACAGCTTATAATTTTTCTATTTGGTTTGAATAGGCTTTTCCTTGATCAAGACAATATTTTGATGTTTGCGTGTGAAAATGTATTGTTTTAAAAAACCTTTTTTAACTGCGGTCAAAATTTCTCTTGGCCCTTTATGCATAGTTTCCACTATATAGAGCATCCAGAACCATTAGTATGCACTATACTCCAAACCATTGTTAATATTGAGTTCTTGATGGACTTTTAACATGGTTAAAATTAAATAGTTCTTGTTAAAGTATTGTGTACGTTCTTTAACAACACAGAATGTGATCTTTATCACTAAAGAATATTTAAAAACAAATATCTTTCATTGCTCATATGATGAATTAAACGGGGTAACTCCAAAATATAATGCTCCAAACTGATCACTGGCAAAACAAAAATTTTAAAATTACGCTGCGGCTTTGCTGATATTTTTTGAGTCATCAGTACTCCAATTTATAAGACTATTAGTCCAGGAAAATTTATTATTTTTACATAAATAATGTAAATTTATTTTTGTCTTTTAAGTTTTCAGGCTTGGTGCGGTCGGAATACGTGGACTGTATAGATAATTATGAATTTTGAATAGAGAACTTGAAACAACTCTAAAATTAAATCACTAACCTGTGGAAACGGCGCTTCCCGCAGATATCGGTTCCTTGCTGTTAGTCCTGGGGCTTCCAGAAGAAAAGGAGAAGGATATGGATAAAAATTAGGACAAGTTACCCCAATCTTCACAGCAGACAAAACGGGGGCGTCTTCCTGGTGTAAAGGTTCCCTCGTCGAGCTGATAATTTAACGGCGAGAACACAGCCAAGAAATGCCAAATGCAAAAACGGGAACAAAGGCAAGTGCGTAATGCCGCGAACAAAAATGCGAAATGCAGGCTTTAATAAAGCAAAAAGTATAAAGTCGCGCGAACTAAACGTAATGGAAAAATGCAAGTTTAAAATGAATAAAGCAAAGGCTTAATGTCGCGCGAACTAAACGAAACCAACGTGCCAAAGCAAGTGCTAAAAGCGAATTGCACAAGCGTGGCTCGTGACTCGCGGCCGAGACCGCCGGCCATAATCGCAACGCGTGCTTGCGCTCAATTGGGCCGATAAAACAAATTTCACATATATATGAGAGATAATAAAACTACAGCCGGCTCTAATTTAAAATTTCAAAAATAAATATAATTTGGAGATTGGCGCGAACAAGGCTTTCCTTGTTCTTTGGTAGAGTGACTTATTAAAATCTGAAACTAAAATTTTTTCTTTTGTATTTTTCACACAAATTTTGTAATAAAATTTAGAGCCCCAACAACAATAATTTTGCAAAAAAAGGCTTTCCTTAAATTTTGGTACCCAATTTTGCGTTAATGTTACCAAAATAGCACGTATATAAAAAGTAGCATCTGATTTTAACAGCAAAAAGACAAGAACTACATATTTCTAACACAAAATTCTAAACTCAAGTGGATAGTTGTGGCTTCGCCAATTGCCATTTGTTGCTACTGCCAAGTTACAGATAAATTAACCGAACAAAAATGTATAAGAAACTACTCAATAAAACAAATACAAGAAAAGTAATTAGAAGTTGATACAGTAATCTGGAAGTGTGTTAACTCGGGAAATAAATAGTTACTTGAAACATTAGGGAAATTCAAGGAAAAAAATTTATGAGCAAAATTGGAAAATTAGTAATTAATAAGACAAAGAAAAGAGAGGTTGTGTAGAAGGTGAGAATATCTAGGAGTATTAAATATAGGAGTATCAAATAAAAATATAATAAATAATTAAAACAAATACGAGGTGCATTCTATGTTATAAGAGCTTCGATTTTTTTTCTCACAAACTAATCACACGAAAATCGTAAAACTTCTGTCACTTCTCGACGAAATCTCCCTGCAGCCGTACACATTTTTCACAACGTCGACGCTTCTTTAGTAGTCTTCTTTGACAACTGGAAAATCGCTGAGCAATAGCGACACGACTAGTTTATTTGCAACCACGAACGGATGGAAATAGCCGAAAGTCGCTAGGAGCCAGGGAGCATGACAAATCACTTCAAAGTTGTTAGCACTCGTAGCACTCACCTGGAGGACACTTTTCGCATTTTCAGATTTTCATGCAGGATTGTGTGCACAGATCCCACGGAAATGCTAACTTTGGAGGCGATGTGTTTCACACTCATTTGGTGATCCTCCAAAACAAGTTTACCCACCGCTTGAACATGTCGTCAGACCTAGATTCTCTTAGTTTGTTGTCACACAACGTTCTACTTTCTTTAAACTGTCGAACCTACAAACACACATTAGACACATCTATAAAACCGTCACCACACGTCTCACTCAACTGACGATGAATTTCAATCGGTGTCACACCACGCAAATCGAGAAAACTAATGATTACACGCTGTTCTTGTAATGAAAAGGTCGCCATTTTAAGTATCAACATGAATCCTCACTTTTACCGTTGTCGCTAGAGTTTTGTGTGCTGTACAGAGCTGACATCTCTGTCACGCAGTCACAAAGAGTGCGCGCGTATTTTGAAATAAACCGCATCTGTTTCCAGTCCCGAGAAAAAAATTCGGAGGTGTTATAACTTGAATGCACCTTGTAGATACGCAGATAAAATTCTCAGATTAAAATTTAAAAAAATTAAATTTTTATTTTTTTAATTACTTTACAGTCGTACTTTTAATTTAAAAGAGCATCTAAATTTTACAAAATTTATATGATGTGCCATTTTACTTTTGAAATAAATTACTATCAATTAGAATGTGTTTTAGTTTTAATATATAAAACAATTGATGCCTGAGTGTGCAAGCGCGCATGTGCACTCGTGTTTATGAAGCTACCCTTCTTCTTCTTCTTCTACTCTTATATAGGCTATTAGCCTGTTTCTAACTACACATTTCGTGTAGTACTATGAAGCTACCCGTAAGTAATAATTATTAAAGACAGTCTGAGTAATGTACCAAATTTACTCATTATAGTTATTATAAGAACTACATAAAATTATAAATAACAGAAATAAAAAGAACTATAGGTACTTGGTACAGTTATATTTAATTCCTGCAAAAAAATTAAGTAACAAAAAATGAAGTTATTTAAAATTAACAATTAGCAGTATATTTGGAGTTTTGGCAGTTATCCACTTTAGGTTTTGAGGCGGTTAAGTATTTTCCGTAAAAGATAAGAATATCTCGTAAGATTCTTAAGCAAGCTGGCGAAAAACGTAAGACTACAGTAAATTAAGCCTTGGTAAAGTGCGGCAGTTTATTCATCGCCGCGCTGTTTTCCAATTTAACTCGTTATGTGCCGCAATTTTCCCTTAAGCACCGAGTTAGGTAGTTAGGGAGAAAACTTGTTAACGAAGTAAACGAGGCTTCTTATGAAAATCGATCCCAGGTATGCCAGGTGTTAGTGGGTTTGATCGTAAGGTCTTAGGTTTTTATAGGTCTAACTTATATCCCTATAATTAAATTATCAGTTACTTATTAACTGTAACTCGCAAATATTTAAAATTCTCCAGTGTTATGTTCTGCTGGTCAAAACATATACCACTTATAGATGCCCCGTTAACTCTTGCTTGAATCGTGTCTTTATATGTGCTGAACTCATTGCACAGTTCCTAAAAGCGCTCCAAATCATCTCAATAGTTTCTGTAAAATAATGTTTCAGCTAATCAGAAAATGTAATGTAAATTTGGTGCTTTACTCGCGCAATTTACAAAGAAACATACACAATTAATGTTTCTTTGTAATCTTTCTAAGATTTGAATGTGAGTTTATATTTTGATTGTTTGCTACTTAAGCGACAATGTAATAAATACATATGTTTGTATCATCTACGTATGAATTAGTTTTTGGCAACGACAGTATGCGATACAAGTAGATTGTGAATAACTTTGGGCCCAGCACGAACCCTTGAGCTTTAATATCTCTCGTCGTAGACAATTTGTTATAAATTCGAACTGTTACTTTTCTATTACTCAAATATAAGTAAATAAGTTTCTTTTATTGATAACCTTAGATGTGTCGCTATGTAAAGAAAATGTTTGAAGGTTGATACGTTGGTTCAAATAACACTCAACTCATACAGTTTATTTATATAAATTAATGATTCTTGCAACTGTTTATTTGTTATAGCTAAAAAAATTGCAGCCAATGATAATTTAAGAACTATTTTTTGCATCTCATTAGCAGCTTCTTTATTTGTAAGTAGAGTGAGGTCATCTTAAGCAAGGTATGCTGATCCAAGCATTAGCTCCCTCCAAACATCTTTATTCACCCTCCTTAATTTGACTACCGTTAAATCTCTGAAATACAATTAATTAAAGGGCAGCATTTTGAAATTTTTTTTGATTATAATACATGTCCTAGGGGCCTCTGAAGACTGATTGTAGATCAATTCTCCTATTTTACCTAAATCTCTAATTTTGCCCTTATTTACCCAGGGTTCTTTAATTAAGCTCACGTCGAACATTCTCTAAAAGAAGTAAGTACCGCAGAAGCTGCTTTGTTATGTTATAGATTTACTTGAAGCATCTGGATTACCGTTTAACCCTACCCAATCCCTAAAAAGTCTTAAACTAAAGTACCTTCAAGGTACCAAAGAATATCTCGTTAATGGAGTATGCAACAAGTTGCTTTTATGTCTAGGAGAAATCAGCTTCTTACTTTTAATGCAAGCTTTTGCCTCTCTAAACATGTTTAGCCTGTTTCTCTCGCATCTCTGGTCTAGATAAGAAAGCCGGCACTCTGGGTCTGCTAAGAAGGCCCTTGAACTCAACCATAATTAAATTTGTAGCCTCCCAGAACCCATCTAAGTTACCAATCGTTATTCTGAGCCAGCCTTTGGTTATTAGCGCAGATTATCTACAAGAACCCTCCTCCAAACGTTGTCCTGTTGAATTTCAATGCACTGCTGCTCCCAGTGAAAGTATTATTAATTGTATCAACAATTTTTTTGAACTTGGTTGGCATGTTCCTGGTTTAGAGTTATCTCAGAATGATGCCTGTCTTTAATGCAATCTTAAGTCTGCATTTGTGTGCCCTGAGTTTTTTTGTTGTTTAGAGCGGGATTTTGGAGTTCAACCTTGCTCGCCTTGGCGTTTTTCCTTTGCGGCTTCTCATTGGTCTATGTTCCTACCGTAATATTTCTAGCTTTAACAAATTTTTTGTTAAGTCCCAGATAGTTTCTTTTTTGTCCTCCTGCTGCTTATCATTAGAGGTTTTCTTTGCTTTCTGATATTTTCATGTATTGCTCTGAACCGACCGCAGATTACTGGTCTGAGCTTTTATGGCCTTCAAGGCAGTACAATTTTATTTTTAGCCGAAAGCCTCCTCAAAAGTTATGTTTTGATCAGTATGTTTTTTTCTTCATTTATATTATTTCTGCGAGTATGGAGAAAAAGAAAATTTACATATGCGGAGTTCTCTGCACAGATGTAAGTCTAACAACTCTGAGAGGTCGCCCGGTATACCAAAGGTTTCGTTAACAATACTTTATACCTTCAATGTAATTTATTTCTCGCCACAGGTTGCATGACATCTTAGACTGGGTTCAGGGCAGTTTGCCTTTTTGAAATCCTCTATTATATTAACTCAGTGAAGAAAAAAAACGTTTTTTTATTCCAGATCTAGAAGAGAGATCTGTATCTTGGTCTTAGACCTAGAAGATCTGTAGCGAAGAGTTTTATTTCAATTTTTCGAAGGTTTCCATTATTCTTTTGGCTGTATAAAGATGTGCATTGTTTTGAAGGAAGGCTACCCGCTTTTATTTGGATCGGACCTTTCTTTTCAAATATATTGCCAAGAGATATGAGTAATAAACTACTGTAACTGTTCTGGCTCCTTCGCGCTCTCTTGGGTTTGGGAGAACTGGTATGCCGCCACTCACGTGATGACTGCAGGAGCTCGGAAATGAAATCGTGTACCCACGTTTTATAGGTGGTCACTATGAACTTTAAAAATGCATCAGCTTTGTCTTCAACTGCTGTAGGAGATGATTGGCATCTTGCATGCGCACCATTTTTTTCACGTCCGTCATAGTGCATGCGATAACGCAAGTGGTTTTTTACGGTGCCTTCTACACTGCCAACACTGATGGACAGCATTACTCTAAATTCCTTGGTAGTGTTGCGTCTATTCTCACTAATAAACACGACTGCACGATCAATATTTGGATCGGTGACGGATATTCAAGGACGACGATTATGCGGTTCATTCTATCTTCTCTAAAGCACTTAGAATACTGAAACACACGGATTCGTGAGAGATGCTCTTCTCCAAGCTGTTGTCGAAGTCTGAAGCAAATTGTAACGAGTGGGACGTTTTCTTCAATTGAATCACAATGCGTTGTTTCACGCTTTGCAATACCTTCTATTTGCTCATCACTTTAGCAACTTCAAAATAGGACTGAGCAGAAGAGAGGGTAAAGGTTGTGGCTCCACTCTTTCAAGGTGGCAAAGCTGCTGCCTAGTGCGGCTTGTTTGCACATAAATCAGTTCCGGTCATATTTAAACAACCTTGTAGTAAGATATTCTTTTGCCTTTAAGTGTTTTATAATTAACAAAAGTTAAAGCAAAAAATTAACACTAAAGAATTAATGGCCCCGAGTCCCCGGCGTCACTTAAATGGAACAGGAGTGTAAAGAATCTTCGGAGTATGTCCAAAGATGATAACACACCCAAATTGGAACATGAAATGTCAGGGATTTACAACAACTTGGCAAAGCAGATAACGTTATTAAGGAGATAGAGCGATTCAAATTAAAAGTTGTTGGACTAAGCGAAATAAAATGGAAAGTTAGTAGCATGATCAGAACAGAAAGCGGAAAAGTTATGTAACAGTTGGGCTGAAAAGTTCGTAGGCTAACATAGAAAAAAAATTTTTTTTGATAAAATTCGATTTTATTATTCAACATAGTTGCCTTCGAGGGCGACACAACGATTATAGCAGTCATGCAATTTTTCGATACCATTTTTATAGTACGATTTGTCTTTAGCCTCAAAATAGGACTCATTCTCAGCGATTACTTCAATTAGTGCTGAATTTTTTTCCAGCGAGCATTATTTTGAGGTCTGCAAACAGGAAAAGTCACTGGGGGCCAGATCTGGAGAATACGGTGGATGGGGAAGCAATTCGTAGCCTGATTCATGCAATTTTGCCATCGTTTTCATTGACTTGTTGCACGGTGCATTGTCTTGATGAAACAGCACTTTTTTCTTCTTCAAATGGGGCCGTTTTTTCGTGATTTCATCCTTCAAACGCTCCAACAACCCTATGTAATAATCGCTGTTGATGGTCTGGCCCTTTTCAAGATAAGCAATGAATATTATATCTTGCGTATCCCAGAATACTGATGCTATAATCTTGCCAGCCGACTGTTGCGTCTTTCTACGCTTTGGATTCGGTTCATCGCGTGCAGTCCACTCGACTGACTGTCGATTGGACTCTGCAGTGTAGTGATGAAGCTATGTTTCATCCATTGTCACATATTGACGGAAAAATTCGTTCTTATTACGGTTGAATATCGCTAAACATTGCACCGAGTCATCGACACGTTGAAGCTTTTGCTCGATTGTGAGTTCGCGCGGCACCCACTTTGCACACAGCTTTCGCATGTCCAAATATTCATGCACGATATGTCCAACCGCTCTTCTGATATCTTCAGAGTCTCAGATATCTCGATTAACTTCAATTTACGGTCATTCATAATTATATTGTGAACTTTTTATATTTTCGTCCGTTACAGCCTCTTTCGGGCGTCCACTGCGTGCATCGTCATCAGTGCTCATCTCGCCTCGTTTAAACTTGGAAAACCACTTCTCAACGGTTGATTTTCCTGGTGCACCGTCTAAATAATGCTTATCAAGCCAAGCCTTCGTTTCAACGGTATTTTTTGCCAAAAGCAGTGTTTTATTAATACTCGAAATTCCTTTTTATCCATTTTTAAAATTAACAATAGTTGCTTCACTCAAAATACGATATCTCCTAAACTAATAGTCCGACAGTTGTCAAATTTATACACGAGTCTTTTGAAGGTTAGGGTTAACTAAAAAGCACATGGATTTAATACTACTAGCGCCGCTTATGTGTCAGCCTACGAACTTTTCAGCCCAACTGTTACTCTACTCGGGCAATACTGAACGACATGGACACTATTGAATGGCCATTCTACTTGATAAAGAACTGTCGGAGGCTATTACAAGCGTTGCGCCGGTGTCGGAAATGATAATACAGATAGACGCAAGACAATAAAGATAAATATAATACAGGTATATGCTCCAACTTCGGAGAAACCAATTGAGAAGATTGAAGAGTTTTATGGAGAATTGGAACAACTGATGAAAACAACGAAAAAATACGATATAAACATAATCATGGGAGACTTTAACGCCAAGATTGGAAAAGGGCAAGTACCAGGGATAGTAGAAAAGTTTGAATTAAGAAATAGCAACGAAAAAGGAGATACAATGGCACAATTTCGTCAGGAACAAGAACTAGTGGTAACCAACACGTTTTACAGCCTGCCACAAAGAAAACTATATACTTGGACCTCTCTAGCTAACACAGAAGAAAATATTTAGAGAAATCAAATTCACTATGTGTCGATTAACCAAAGATACCAAAATAGCATTAACAGTGCCAAAACATACCGGGGCTGTTATAAATTCCGATCACAATCCAGTAGTAGAAAAAAGTGAATTCAATAAAAAGATAAAAGAAACTCAGGACACCAGAGATAAGAAACAAAGTAGCTAAAAAAGGTGAAAGACTGGGCAAAGAAAAGCAAACACAAAACAATGCCAAAGTGGAGGATAAATAGAAAAACACGAAATAAATAATACATCAGATCGGAAGAGAAATATTAAGGGAAGAAAAATAAAACAAAAAGACAAAATGGATGACAAAAAATACTAGAAATGCTAGACGAAACAAAACTGAATGTAATAGAATTATTAGAGATATAAGAAACGAAATTAAATATACAAAGAATAGGTGGTTTACTGATAAATGCAAAAAAATCGAAGAGTTACAGAGAAAACACGGTTCCTTTAACCATTATAAGAAAATAAAGGAGATGACAGGAATAAACAGAAAGAAAACAACAAAACATTTTAATGATCGAGGCGAACAATATTGTGACCGAGATAAGTGAAAAGAAGAACATATGAAGAAAGCATATAGAACAGCTCTTCTTAAATAACAGAGTGGAAAAACAAGAAAATAATTTAGAAAAAGGAGTTTTGATATTAAAAAAAGAAGTTCAGAAAGCGTTAAAGAAAGTAAAGGAAGGCATATCTCCAGGGCCTGACCAGGTGAACATAGAAATCCTTAAAATTCTAGAAGAGGAAGATATGGATTTTCTGCTGGAAATGTTTAACCAAATATACGACACGGGGATAACACCGAAAGAATGATTGAAGTCTACTTTCATAATTCTCGAAGAAATCTAATGCTAAAAATGTAAGGAATTCATAAAAGGATAAGGAAAAGTGAGGCTAAGTAACAACCAATTTGGATTTAGAGCTGACGTAGACACAAGGAAAGCCTTATTTGCGTTACAAGTCTTAATACAGAAATATAGAGACATGCAGAAGGATGTTATCATAAGTTTCATTGACCACGAGAAAGAATTTGACAGAGTAAGACACGAACAACTTATTCAAACACTGGAAGAAATAGGCCTAAATGGAAAGGATATACAAATAATTAAGAACGTCTAGTGAGGCCAAGCAGCAACCGTTAGAATGGAGAACGACAGTACAGAAAAAATAGAAATGACACGAGAAGTGAGACAGGGATGCATTTTATCGCCAATCCTGTTCAACTTATAGTCAAAGCTTATAATAATAAATGCTTTGTACGGGAGAAAGGAAGAAAAATAAAGTAAATGGTAAAGAAATAAATAATATTTAATATGACGACCACACCATTACGATTGCATCAACTCGCGAAGATATATAACCTTAGATATGTAACCTAGTCTTATTAGATAGAGTGATTAAAGAAAGTGAAAGGTAAGGCCTCAATATGAACGAAGACAAAGTTCATATATTCAAGTATTAAGCAAGAAGAAAAATACAAATGTGAGACTAACGATAGCAGGTAATAATATAGAGCGAGTATAGAAATATAGATACATGGGTAAGAGAAGAATGGACATGGAAGTTAAGACAAGAATTTAAGATTTAAAAAAATTAAAGTAATGTTATGCGATAAAGAATTGAGCATCGATCTACGACTGAAAGTAGTTAATTGTTACATATGGTCAATATTGCTGTACGGCTCAGAAGCACGGATTCTAAAGAAAAACAGAAGCGCAAGAATAGAAGCATTCGAAATGTGGGTCTTCCGGTGAATATTAAAAATCTCATGGACAGAGCGATATACCAATGAGGAGGTCTTAAATAGAATAGGAAGAGATAGAGATATTTTACACATAGTGAAAAGAAGAAAAGTCAAATATCTGGGACACGTACTGAGGCAGGATAGATATGACCTACTACAGAAAATAACTATGGGAAAGATAGAAGGTAGAAGAGGAGTGGGAAGAAGGAAGATGTGGCTCAGAAACATAAGAGAATGGACCAGGATTACAAAAGTCAGCACCCTTTTTAACATAGCAAGAAACAGAGAAAGATTTGCTGAAATGACAGTCAACCTTTACTAGTTGGAGCGGCACCTACAGAAGAAGAAAAGCAAAAAAATGTTTAATTTATCTATAGAATAAATAGAATTTCTACAATCTGCCAGTACTGATATCAAAATTATATTACGTTATCATAAACTATCTAATATAATATTCATGTAAATACGATAGTTAATGATGGGAAATAGATGTTAAACTGAAACATTGTGGATAAGAACAAATTATATTTATATAAAAGAAAAGCCACTTTACATCAATGTAGCAGTTTTGGCTGAGTACGTAAACAACGCAATTATATTTTGTATTTATGTTTCAGTTCAAATAGAAAACATAATTAGCTTACTTTGCGTCTGGAGTACAATTACAATTCATTTGCAAAGTGCTGCAGTAGTAATAAATTTCTGCAAACTTTGCACATCTTGTATAATAAACGATGTTGGACGCGGAGTCGTGTCATTAACCCGGCGGAAAACTATTTGAAGTTGGCCGACTACTTTTCCTTTAATTATGCAGTTACGGCGCAGTGCTTGGTCTGGCATATTACCTGTTCTACCTTATTCGTAAGAATAACTAATTAAAAATGTTTACGTAGTTAATTTCCTGCACGGGACAATGCAAGCTTATCATCTTTATTTGTTGAATAATTGCAATGAAAGGATGTGTACTTCTCTAAAGGAATTGCATCATTGTCAAGACTGGATTTGTTATGCGTTGGTTATATTGAAATCTTTACTTTGATGCTACAGCAACTTTGATTCTAAAATGCCTCCAGTCAAGGTCTGCGTATGCAGTTAATTACACTACTTCAAATTGTGATTGAAAGCAATAAAGTTAACTTGTTACGCAAATGTTGGAATTGGCTAATATATCGTCAACTAAGGCATGCAGCAATTTTAGTTCAGCCAACTTCTCAATAGCAGTTTTAACTTCAAAGGTAAGCCTTCTTCAGTGCCATTTTTGAGATCACCTGCAAAATCTAGTAGAAGGGACTTTTTATTTGATTAGGCAGGCTTTAGAATATATTGCAGCAACGTATACAATCACGTTGTGCGTCAAAATCGGAATCCCCCGCACTCTACAGTTTAAGTGCAGAAGACAAAAAAATACGAAAGGTCATAACTAAAACTAAAACAAGAATTGCATCCACAGGGGATTATGGTGTGCATTTGGTAGAAATAGTGGGCATTATGTACTTTAAAGCACAACTGCAAAGCATTAGCATTGTCAAAAAACCCACGGATATCCACCTGCGACGAAATCAAGTTTAGCTTCTGTGCGATCACGCTTTGCTACAACTACGTAACAACAATTTGTCGAGCTGGAATGGCAAACTGACCACCCGACATACCGCTTTGTTTTACACTAACGAATTACCATCCCTTCCAAACACTAACGAACGCCCTAAAATTACAAAGAAGCGGAGTTTTAGTGGTAAACAGACAATTTATTCACATTGAAACTGCAACTTACTTGAATGTTGACAAAAATTGTCTACAGCGTAATTATATTTTCTTTAAAGTTCTTTGATATCTGTAGAATAGAATAGAAACCACCAAAATGCAGTTATCTACTTTTAAACAAATACAATATGTTTTCAGGTTTACTTTTTATTTCTTAAAACTTGTTTACAAAACGATAGAGCTTTTGATACATCTTAAAGTTCAGTTTCATTCTATTTAACTAAAAAATGTGTATCAGTCTGTGGGTTGAATATCCATCATGTTAAATATCAATAATGTAGTCTGTTGTTATTAATAAAACTTATACAGGTTTTCTTAAATTTTTCTAAAATATTTTATAACAATATTATTTAATATATTTATACCCGACACCCTTAAGGGTACCAGAGACTAGTGAAAGAAGAAAAAGAAATATATTTATAAATATTTATAAATATATTAATACTTACATACCAACAAAAGCACTTTTTTCTTAATCCTCCGTTTCTTTAAATTTTTATTACTCCTTATAAACTTTTAATTAAAAATGTTTAAAAGAAACTAAGAACCGTAAAGAGCTTTAATATTTTTTTTTATATTTTAATGAAGCACAGAACATCATTATCTTTATGTAATCGCTAAGAAAAAATGTAAGGTAACAACTGATACTCGTACTTTGCAAAATTTTCTACTGGGCTTTTCTACTTGCCTCCATTCTTCTTGGTTTTCAGTCATAAATAAACGGCTGGTGTTTTATGGACTGCATTCCACTCATTACTGACACCTCTTAAAATCTTCGCGCAACGATATTCTCGACATGTGGTTGAGCGTTATCTTGTTGAAGGATTGCTTGGGTTGCCCTTTAAAGGAGAGCGAGTATCAAGAACTGTAAGGCCGTGTAGATGTAAATTTGACTTGCAATTTTGGCTCTAACTCTGACTAGAAGTGATCTACTGCCGTAACTGTTTTTCATTCTATAGTACTTATAGTAGGCCTTGTATACCTCATATGAGTGCGATTGTCTTACTTCCGTTTTCCTAGTCTATTGGGTGTTAAAATTTGACCAACGTTTTGGTTTAAATAAAATTTGGATTTGTAAGAAGAGATGATTTTGTCACTCTTATGTTCACAAATACCTTCTGTTTGTCCATTGTTACATTTGTTGTCAGTGTAAAAATGTCGGTGATAGTCGTAGTGTTAAAGGAAGTAGACAACCAATACCGCGTAATGATCTGGCACTCTTGTGCTAAGACACTTGAAGTCACATTACAGTCTGTAGCCTCCTCCCAGTTGGTTGCTATGCGTACTGGTTTAGATCATGTTTTTTGTGAATTAATACCTTCTTCAGCCTAAAGGTACTATAAACGTCACAGTACTATTTTGAATGCCTATTCTTTATGGTATTTTTCGTAGAGAAATACCCTCTCCATGAAGCCAACTTCTTTTCATATTCGCTAACTTGAAAATATACCCGTTTTCGATGACAAGACATGCTTACACCGTATAAAGTACACGTGCATATTTTTTCAAATATAGGTTATTTTGACGAAATGTGCATACGATATGAATATTACGGTATTCGAAGTGCTTAGCTTAGTAATTGTTTTATTAGAATTTTAATCTATTAGATCTTTTTCAGATTTTGAAATATACGGTAGGCTTGTATATATATATATATTTTTTTTAATGAAATCTTTTTTTCTGCTACTTTACATTATAATCATGGCTAATAATATCAGTAACTTTTAATTTTATTCTATTATTTAGTTAAACTTGCGCAAACTGTAAGATGCTGTAACGTTTATGGTATGTACCAAGAAGTCGCAAGAATATTTTTCTTCTATTTCTCTTTCCTTTTTGTCTAAACGGCGTCGGGTGCCTCAATCCACATTCTATAGTTGTTTCTGTCTCCTGTTAATCTGTTTACTTCTCCCATTGTTTTTTTTTCTGTCATTTCCTAAATGTTCCCTATCCACATTCTCTTTGAACTACTGTTTGGTCATCTGCCTTACGTTTTTGCTTCTAAAATTTGTCTTGGGATTCGGCGTTCTGCCATTTTTTTTATGCTCATACCATTTTAACTGTTTATTTTCTATTGTGGTTACTTGCGGTGTTTGTTGCAGTTGGTCTCTAACCGTTGTATTTTTTATTCTACCTCTTCTCGTTTTTCCAGTTACTTTTTTTAAGTACTTCATTTCCATCATAGTTGTCTTGAATTTGTTCTTGTTTATCATAGTTTAGCTTTCTGCCCCATATGTCAAAATTGGAGCGTATACTGTTTTTATACGTGTAGCTTTATTTCTGTACCATCTCTGCCGTTTCTCATAAAAAACCTTATTTTCGCATATATTTGTATCAATGTTATTGTTTCTTCCAGCTAAATCTGTATTACTATAATTCTTGGGCTGATTGCTTCCCAATTTGTAATTTTTGTCTCTCAATGTTATCGCCACTCCTTTCTTTGCTCTACCCGTTGTAACCCCTGAGTATCGTAAAATACAGCTATTTTCCTAGTTTATTATTCCTTATCCTTTCTTTTCGGTTTCGCTAATTCCCAGTATATTTATTTTGTAGGTTTCTATTTCCTGCACTAATTTCATTTCTTTTTCGTTAATCGTTGTAATTTTCCATGTTTCGAATGTTAATTTGCTTTTCCATTCCAAGGCAATAAAAACCTTCTTGAATCAGCGTACCTCCAGTGGGTGATTAAACCAGCTGCAAGAACCCCGTTACTTCCGGACAACTGGGGTCCGGTTATACCCCTGGACACTGAATCGCCAGAGTATCGTTAGTTATCCAGCAGGGGGCACCATGTGCAAATGAGGTTGGCATTTGGGCGACTAGATGTTGGCGCCACCTCCTACCCCCGCAAAAATGTTCCACTGAAATCCATTTATGGAATACATACAGTAATAAAACTACCAAGAATATGTCTTATTATATAATGTGCAATAATATGCTTGTATTCTGTTTGGAAGTACAGATTTGTATGTTGAACTGCCTTTAACTTGTTTTGCTTTAAGTGATAACTTTGGTTGCAATTAGAAAAATATATTTCCTAATAAAGTTTGTGCAAATAGTGGTTGTATTGCATGGATACCTAAAACACATCTCATAAAATATGCATTATAAATTTATATCCAAATTATTTGTAAATAAATAATATAACAATATTTATTTTTAGTTTATTAGATTAATTTTATGATTATTTATCTTATTTAGTAAATAAAGTTTATATTATCTTTCAATTAAATTGTAAATGATTGAAAATTTTGTATTTTCAACTGGTTTTGTAAAATTAAATATTTTCTAGACCCAACTGATTATTATTTAGTTAAAATATGATGATTAGTAAATAACAGTAATGATTATACAATTTATTTAAAGAAGAACTCAGGTAATGATGAATTATGTTTTTAGATTAAATATTTAAATTTGGTTGCAGCTTACAAAAGATTGTAAACCTGTTTTGATACACGCTGTAGTGTGCCACTATACCCTTGTCGTATTTCTCGAATATAGTTTAAAGATTATTTTATTAATAGAGCATATTAAATGGGCAATGCATCTGTGTTTGTGTAAAGCGCAGATGGGTATTCTACTTCTTATGTACTCTTTAAACCTGATGAGGACAATAAGAAAGTATATAACTTACCATAATTATGCAATAGGTTAAATTACCAAATAAAAACAGCTATTATTCAATGTAAAGATGTTAATACTGACAAGATTTATACCCTATTGTATCATACGATACATGTATGTACAATGTGGAAGCAACATAATCAAAACACGTGCACAAAATGAAAAAGTACGCTAGTTAATTATGCTATATTATAAGGGATAGCACTTCGCGAAATTATACGAGTTACCCTGTATATGAAGAAATAATAAATGTAAGATACGGAAAGTATAATAAACCGCCTCAGAGTGAAATACTCTTTTCTTAAGGAAAAACTACAAAACTGTACCCATACATATGTGGCAACTCCATAAATTTGGGTTACTTGAAATGAATAATGGCAATGAGTAATGTACTAATATAGTAGAAGAATTACACAATTCTAGTTACTAAAATAATACGATAATAATTAGAATAATACGTAGGCTGCAAATGATTTCTTAAACAATAATTAGGAGATAATAACTTTTTAAAATTAACATAAATGAAATAAATGTAATGCTAAGATCTCATTCTTCTAATTATAACACAAACCACGCAGTTAGTACTTTTCATATGAAAGCTTCAGTAATAATCAAGAAACATAACGAGTATGAGCAAAAAAAAGAAAGAACTAGTAATGTAGCTGATAAATTAAATTTCAAAAGGTTAAACCGCCGACTTTCGGAAGGCCTACGTAATTATAAAAATGCAAATATCACATTATCAGTTAAAGTTATTCCAGAATTGAATATATATATAAACTCCGAATATCAAAGTGTATAGTTTTCTTGATCATTTGCAGTACCCTCAATTTTTTTGTAGGCATACAATCTTTCAAAATGGTCATACTAAATAATTATAAAAAAAAATAATAAATTGCGATAAGAAAAAATTATTTTATAGATTATTGAGCCATTTTTGTCTGTATTCATTGATTTTTTATTTATGTCAAATATATTTAATTTATTTTTTATATAAATAATATAAAACAAATAAAACTTTGCTTAAAGCCAGTGGTGATCCATTTGTTGCTAAAGAAATAATCAGGTTCGATTAATACTAGAATAAAAAATAATCAAAACGTGGAGTTAATTTATTATTTATTTACCATTCAACTACCTGTAAAAAGACTAAATAAAACTTTACCTTTGTAATTTGTACGCACCATAAAATGAAAGGATTACTACAGGAGTATTACTAATGAATGATTTCTTATAATAATGTCCATTTATTATATCTTACTTAAGACTATTTGTAGAGTAGATTACAACTTTACTCTTAGTTAATGATGCATAATAAAATAAAAAGGAGTGCAATGTTTGCCTTTATATATAAATGAGTGCCATAAATATCTTATCTAGGACGTCCTTATTGTTAAAATAGTTGCTGCCTAAACTTTATACTATTAAACTATAAATTTAAAGTTATGAAGAGCTAACAATTTTATTATTTCTGATTTTTTTATAATACTTCCAATGTTTTATTTGGTTCATTAAGTAAAATATGTGAATAATGAAAACATGTAAAAGAGCACTTTATTAACACTGGACTTAACTTTGTGATTTGGACTAAAGCTCAAGGCCAACTTGAAGTGTAATTATTGATTTAAACTTGTCATGTAGATTAAGTAGATCGTACTATTAACATATCTACCTAGGAGATTAGCTCATTAGTACATAGAAGACTAACACATGAGTGTCGCCCTTATAGATAGCAATAAATGTTTGTCTAGAGGTTGAAATGTCTAATGAGTAAATTAGAGAAAGTGTAGAAACTTCTTTTGTAAAACGCTTAAGGGAATAGAGTATCTGTTGTTTAGAGGTAACTTAAAGATATTGAAGTATCGAAGCGTTCAAATTATTTTCATTTTATGTAGCAAACTAGCAAACCAGACTTTGTCAAAAAAATTTTACTATTGAGTACAAATTGCATTTATGTATATGCATTTGTTATTTAGAGGCGGCGTTAATTCGACTTTGAGAATGGTAGTCGTTTTTTAGTAATTTATTATCGGATATTAGAGGTATTTGTACGTTCGTGCTTTTTTATGTTTTCCTTTAATTTTTGTAGATCAATTCGAAGATGAATAATCCGGAGAACAAGCTTGCTCTTATTTTTTTGTATTTGTGAAACTCATTGCTTCTTTCCGCAAGAACCTTAGTTATTACCGTGTATTTTTTTTAGATGTTTTAGGCTGTTTGATAATTAAGTCAAAAAAACAAAACCGAGTTGTGTAAACTATATATTTAACATAAGTAAATATTAATAACAAAATAATATGAAATATGAATGAAAAACAACAAAGGAATTAATGAAAGACAATACAAAACATGACTAAGCAAATTACATTAGATTAAAATACGGTGGGCGGCAGGGCAGTTGCGAATTCTCCGGACTCCGGAAAAAGGTGCGTTGGGATCAAATTCACGACGGAACAACTGAAGAGACTTACCACACGTAACGTTCTCTTGTAGCTTGGCGGCGGATGTCAGCGTGCTTTGGTTTGGCGGCGTCAAACCCGGGAGTGGGTTCTTACTTGGCCAGATGTATACTTATTGGAGCACCACGGACGGGTGCAGAACACACAAAAAAGGCAACCGACAACGCGCAGTTAAAGCGCGGTAGTGGGTTTGCACAAAAACATGGTCAGCCTGTGTCTCAAAAAGGTTGAACTTGGAAAGCTGAGTCGGTGGTCATACGGTACTTGTTCTTTGTAAAAATCTCTTTTAGCTGTAAATAGGGGTGGGCAAGTGGATAAGTCAAGGTTGCTGGTAGAGATGGGATTAGGGCCAAAGGTAGTTTAAAGATATGCACGAAACAGGCATTATTTTTACTTTATCATTATATAATACTTTTAACTCATATTCGTTTGCGACTGTTTTCTCTAGTAGCTTTAATAGTGCTGGAGAATATTTCACTCCAGGCACAAGGATTGGTGTTAGTTTTTGTTAATATTGTGGTTTACTTTTAATATTAAAATCCATATATTGATTTATTTAGTAATTATAGCTTATTTAGGTTATTCCTAAGATTTTCGAGGCGCTCTTTGGCTTCTATTAATTAGCAGTTTTGTTCTTGAGGGGTTTGAGATTGAGGTTACCATAAGAAACTCTAGTAGCTGATAACTTTTGCAAAATATTCTCAAGATATTAGGAATATGGGTGGTTAGTAAGTAGTGGTTAAAAACTGTGTTTGAAATGCTTCGCTTTGTTGAGTAAGCCAGAGTAAAACATTTTGGTATTATTTTTACCACTTTATGTGTGCAATTTTTAAATATTTACTGTTTATTTTAAACCATGTTAATCTAGATCTTACTAGGTTCTGTGTCGCACGATATATCTAGAACATGCAATTTTATATTTTAAGAATTAAGTGACAACCCAACATTTTATGAATATGTTTTACAACCATCCTCAAGATACTTTACTTTTTACTCTTTTTACTGAAACACAGTTTTTTAGGAAAAAACAAAGCTTCAAATAAAAATATTACTGCACGTGCTAAAGAGGTTTTCCTTAATTTAATATTTTTCAGTAACCTATATATTTACATTTTGAAAATAGCTTTTTGTTTTATCTTAATAACAAACGAATTGCATGCTTATTTAAAAGTGTTTGTAGTATAAATAATTGCTAACTTTCTTCTTTGAAAAATTAATAACAATTATTGCTGCAGTTACTTCAAGAGCTTTTTGTTTTTAGTATGGATTGTTACATCGATGCTTTTAAAGAAAGTTGGACTATTGAGAGCAAACTATAAATATTTGTTTTTTCTATAAGCTGTAGTGGAGATTCTCTCTGCTTTTTATTAATAAGCTCATTTGTTTAAAATATATTCTTCTAACGTCTTCTAACGTTAGGTATACTATTTTTTAATATAAATTTTTTTAGAAAATAAATAAACTAAATTAAATTTGACGGGATCCAGATATTAAAGCGGATCCCCATTAAATTTTGATATGTTCCACTTAAAGGAATTTCAATGGAATTGTAAGATTCAAATTTAGTATTCGAAGCGAAGACATCGACATTTTTAGCCATATTTGCGCGTTGCATAAAATATTTATAGCACTCCATCAAACACACAGACAAATAAATATAAAACAATACGTACTTTATATAGTATAAAACTATATAGATTTCAAATCATAAAAATGCAATTAAACTCCATACAAACGAAAAAACTGTTATAGATTTCGTATATTAAATTATTATCCACCTGCATCGTATCCAAACGTACGTAGATGATCAGTTCAATAGTTAACCTATTAAAGCGACTTAATTTTAATTTGATTATAACCGATATTGCACTACGTAGTAATGGATATAATTAAAATGCAATAATGTTTTTAATCAAAACTATTCGCATCCAAAAAAATACACCAAAATATTATATAGAGCTACAAGAAGCGTATGTTGTTCGTGTTTCATCTTTCCTTACAATACAAATAAGTAAATGATTTCAAACGAGGGCGAGTGCTAATTGATGGCTTATATTGTAACAGACGTTTTATATCAGATTAGTCTGTTGGCGGCTGCGGTTAAATAGTGTCTAATACATCTGTACAAACAATATTCTCAATTTTAAATCTAAAGTTGCAACAAATGTCACAACATATATAAGATGCCGAAATGAGTAGTTGTAAGATGTGTATGTATAACATTGAAAATATTTTATTGAAAATAAAATGATATGTTAAGTCATATACAAGTTTTAACAAAATGGTTACTTAAAGACTATAAAGAATATCATTTTGGCATACAATAGGAAAGATGTTCCTGCTGTTTTATTTTGTAAAGTATATATGAGCTATTTATGCGGTACAGTCCAGAATTGTTAAAAAATATGATAGACTGCGTACAGCAAATAATGTTAGATACTAGTTATAGCATTTGCAATGAAGTTTTATGAAAAATTTTAATCGTAGTCCATGTTACTTTAATATACTTTTAAAGTGAAAAAACGTCGAAATTACTTGGCCAGCAAATTTTATAAAGTTGATGATTTTACTGTCATTTCATTAACAACTACAAGTTGTAGACATTGGTGAATATTTTAAAAAATGTTAGCGGTTAAACAAATTATATGTTTTGTTGGACACTATGTCATTTTGCAAGAATAATTTCTTTTTGTTATATTAAATATTCTAGTACCTTATATCAGTTCGAATTTGACTTTCACAGTGCAAGTTCTACCTGGGTTTTGAGAGTGATCTATCAAGAGTGAGCTATCAATATCTCTGGTCAGCGGGTCAGTGATATTAAGTATTTACAATTTTTATTTATTCTACACAAAACTTAGCTGTATTTATCAATTATTACCGAAATTACAATAAGAAGCATAGCTTTCAATCAATCGACTAATTATTCCACGGGCCAAACACAACAGCAACGGCATACCAAACAATGTACAACATGCCGCAACAAATATATCCTACACAACATCAAATCATGCACCTCCAACTTATTCGTACTCACAACCTATAACAAACTCTCAACCAACAAATCAAATCACCATTTACATGGAACAATCATATTCCGATCTAGCAAAATAAAGATTGGCAAACCGTACCCAACAGGAAACGTAATCGAAGCCCTGAGGAAACCGGACAATCAAAACAAAGAATTCATACTGGTTAAGAGAAACAATAGAATCCACCAACAGATTTGATTCGCTATCGGAAGAAAAAGAAGACACTGACGGAACAGAAGAACAAAACGAACCCACTACTTAAGTCCACCGCCACCCCCAATCTTTATATGAGAGGTCAAAAACATAAAACCATTAGTAACACCCCTAAATGAAATTGCTAAAGACAATCGCATTCTCAAAGCCCTAGATAACGAACAAGTTAACATACAGAGTAAGACAAGCAAATATACTCTACTATTATCAAACAACTTGCTCAAAAAAAGAACAGAGAATTTCATACATATAAACCTAAACAAGAGAGGAACTTTAAAGTAGTTATTAAAAACATACACCTCTCAACAGACACAACCGAAATCAAGCAACTGGAAGAGCTAGGACACACAGTCGTAAATATTTGGAACATTAAACATGGAATATATAAAAAATCGCTCCCACTGTTTATAGTGGAGTCGAAACAAAATAATAACAATAAAGAAATCTATAAAACAAAAATATTACTGAATACAAGTGTGGTAGTGGAACTCCCACACGCCAAACGAACAATTCCGCAATGCATAAAATATCAACGCTTCGGACACACAAAGAATTACTGTCAACATACTCCCAGATGTGTCAAATGTACACAACAACATCTCATAGGTGAATGCCCGAGAAAAACCAAGGATAATAAAGTCCAGTGCGTGAACTGCAGCGCCGATCACTCGGACAACTACCGCGTGTGTCTAATTCACAAACAATTACAAGCAAAGCTATATCCTCAACTAAGAAAAGATAACATATAACTGTATAAAAGATCATACTTTCAATCCGAGGTAATACCAGAAACTTCATACGCAAACAAAGCACATCAAGGGAAATCCCAGCTTCACCCAACTTTTCAAAAAACACAACACAACATCAAACAACACCACAAACTTAACAAACTAATGACATGGAAGAGATGAAGAATATGATGAAAAACCTTATTACACAAATAGGGACTATCATGAATCTCCTTACAATGTTACCCAATAAACTAACATAATGGCACAATTACTTAAAATTGTAGCTTGGAACGCCAATGGGCTGAGCCAATACGCCCAAGAAATTAAAATATTTCTTAAAAGTCACAACGTAGATATCCTTCTTATCTCTGAAACCCATTTTACCACTAACTATTAGATTTTCAAATTACAATACAGTAAATCACCCTGATGGCACAGCTTATGGCAAAACAGCTGTAATTATCTGAAATAACATAAAACATCATGAACTTGAGAAATATCAAGAAAATTACCTACAAACCACAATTACCTCAATAGAAAATTCAATCGCCCCTATAACAATCTCAGTAATTTATTGCTCACTCAAACATATTATCACCTCAGCAGATTACACTCAATTCTTCAAGACACTGGGCAACAGATTTATAGTTGTAGGTAATTACAATACAAAGCATGAACACTGGGGCTCCCAATTAGCAAGACCTGACGAATGTCGATTATATGCTGCTATACAAAAAAATAATCTCACTTATTTATCTATGGGAAAACCACCTACTGGCAAACACCGTCGAAAAGTCCCAGACCTCTTAGACTTCGCTATCATAAAAGGCTTAAACATAAACCAGTGTACTATCACAACCTGCTTCAAACTAGCAGCAGATGACTCGGCCAGTATATTCACACATGACAAATCACACATTATTCCAACACATCGACTTTCGGACTTCACATTACAAACGTCACAATTGGGAATAACTTGAACGGGCAGACTTGAGTTATCACTCATAACTAGATCTAAAACATGTCCACACCTAACAAACTGAACATAACAAGTTAACGTGGCAGTAGTCGGACTCACAGAACTAAAACACATACTTAAAAACATTTCCAATCATCAACTAGAAGATTCAAGTAGCTTGAAAACACGTTTAAAAACGTAGAAATCAGACATAAAACTAAAAAAGTCATGCATATACCCCCTATCAAAAAGAAAGATGGTCAGTGGGCTTGCAGTAATAAAAAAAATCTGGTACGAACATCACACGACTTTCCTTATCCTATTATTTGGGTAATTCTGGCAAAAATCCTGGGCTTCAATTTTTTTTTGAGTTCTTATTTTACCAACTATTACTTTAAATTCATGTTTACCTCGTGGTAACAAATCATTTTTATTCTCATTTTTCAGTTTCACACTGCGTCCCCTACCTACAAGTAACGTGCATACCAAATTTCAAGTCTCTAGCTCTTACGGTTCTCGAGATATCCTGTTTACTGACAGACAGACACACACACACACACACACACACACACACACACACACACACACGAAACAATGACCCAAACCAACTTTTTTGATGTCCTGGGGCTATAATTTGTCAAGAAATGTGAAATACTGGGTAGGTTAAATTTCCGCCGATTACATTACAAGCGAATGCTTTTGCCAAACATCTCATCGAGGTTTTTACATTCTTCCCTTATCGATGCCCAGATGAAGAAACAGAAGTCACTGCTTTCCTGGACTCATCCTCCCAAATGAGTCTACCTCTCAAACCCATAACCAAGAAAGAGGTAGAAAAAGAAATAAAAAAAGCTTCCACACAAAAATAGCTCTAGGTTACGATAAAATTACTGGAATGATCATCAAATAAATTTATACAAGCCCTTATTCACCTGTACAATGCAATACCACTACTCGGCATTTTCAAGTCAATGGAAAACAGCACAAATTATTATGCTACTAAAACTAGGTAAACCACTTAGTGAAATAACATCGTACAGGCCCATAAGCCTACTTCTAGTTCTGTCAAAGATTTTTGAAAACTGATTCTTCATAGAATAATGCCAATCTTGGAAAATCAAGAATGAATCTCTAAACACTAATTTGGCTTTTATAGCCAGCACGGCACTATCAAACAAGTGCACAAAATAATCTGGAAAAGGAAAGATACTGTTCTGCGGTGTTTTTAGATGTAAAGCAAGCCTTTGACAAGTTTTGGCATCAAGGCTTATGCTACAAACTAAAAAAAACTTACCTTTCTTATGAAGTTATGAATGAACTTATCTTCCTTATGAAGTTTTACATACCAAATAATCATTTCTTGATAAAATACCAAAATTAAACCACGACTATCAAGCCCATCTCCTTAAGCGTTCCACAGGGTAGCCTTAGACCCCATACTATTTATTATACATAGCCGACCTACCTACATCTCGATTAACAACATTAGCTACTTATGCAAATGATATGGCCATTTTAGCTTCACATATAAATCCACAATCGGCATCGAAGTACCTCCAAACACATCTCAACAAAATTCAACGCTGGACAAGGACCTGGAGAATTAGAGTGAATGAAACTAAGTCCCAATACGTTACATTCGCAACGAAGAGAGACAACTGTCCACCAGAAACCCTAAATGGACATCAACTTAACCACACCAAATCAACAAAATACTTAGGACTACATTTCGATAGGAAACTAACCTGGAGAACCCACATATTTAATAAGCGTAAACAACTTTGAGTCTAACAATTTCAGAAATTATACTGGCTGATCGATAAGGAATGAATCGAAAACATCAATAGCGTACTACATATATAAATAGTTCTTAAACCGAAATAATGGATTAGAATTCCGTTTATGAGAACTGCGTCCAAACATCAAATGTAGAAACAAATTGAAAGATTTCCAAAAAATACTGCGTAACTAATTGTTAATGCTTTGGAGCTCAATTAAAGTGATACTTAATAACCAGAATTGGTATCGTCAAGATAAAAATAGTCATACAGGAATAACCCGGTATAAAGACAGACTTAGTAGTCATTCAAATGTCAATGAATAACCGATGAACCAAAAGACCAAATAAATTTAAACCATCAGTAGTTACCCACACCGTTTCAACTTGAATGATTAGTGAATTACAAATTTTAAATACAATTGAACAATTAGAATTGATCATAAGAAAACTATTAAGATGAAGTTCATGGGTCGAAAGAAGGAATCAGTATGAATCTTAACAATAATAATTTGTAATCAGAGTATTGGATGAAATTAAACGCAGACTTCAATATTTGGGACACGTGATTCTATAGGGGGATTATTATAAATTGCAACTTATCATGAGGAAAAATCATACAGGGCAACATTGAGAAGAGATGTATCTTTAAATGCGCAATCTTAGAAAGGAAAACTAGCTCAATTCAACTTAACCAGCCGAAGTTTCAAAAGTGCAAAATAGTAGGATGATTTCCAAACCCAGCGGAAATGGAACATTAAAAATGGAAGAAACAACTTGGCCTACATTTCGATGATTATACTGACTGATCAAAGAGAGAAACATCTTTGGAAATCAAGGCTAGCAATATATAAATAGGTTCTTAAAACAAATATGGATATTGCGAATTCATTAATGAACTGCGTCCACATCAAATGTTAGAAATCATTAAAGATTCCCTAAAAGTACTGCGAACAATTGTTTACCCTGCAACACTGGTACGTCCTTCACTTCATTCGAAAATGTGCAGAAAACTCAGAATTTATCATTGAAAAATTACTTTTTCAAAATTATATTATCATACACTAAAGGTTAATATGATTATTTTCAAGACTTAGTAGTCAAATTCAAATTCGTTTTATTAATTGAGTATTGTGAGTTTAATTAAAAATAAAAATTCCTCAATTATTAGTTAAGTTCACCTTAATTTTAAATTTTAAAAGCCGTTCGTTATACACTTTAACTACAATCATAAGGATATAGAAGGCGGTATTTAATAAAAGTTACTGAATTCCATTTGTAGTTAAATAGTTTCTGAATACGTGTAACAAACGTTGAAAACGCTGAAAACGTTCACGAATTGAATCAAATGTGAATAAGTTGAATTTCCAGCCATCTGACAAAATACCTATTGCCCCATTCTATAGGGCGGATTGTATAATAAATGGGGTTAATAAAAAAAAGTACCTTATACAGTGGCAACATTGAAAAGTACGTTATGTATCTTTAAATGTGTTTTTAGCACTTTTAAAGGAAGCAAATAATTATTCTGACTTATAACCAGTCCGAAAGTTTGTTGGAACCAACAGCAAAAAAAGATAAAGCCCAAAAAACAAACTGTGTGACTTTATGGAGGAATTCTGTTTTCTATAGTAACATGCCAAATGATTTTTAGCTGGTCATACAAGCTGAGGAGGAAATACAAAAAGACATCGGGTTTCTCATACACTTATAGGTGACGATAAAAATAAATGCTATAATATTGCTAACAATCATCAACATAAGTTATAAATTTATCACACCCATTGTATTTATTAGACCTTGCCCTTTCAGATTATTATTTTTTAGAACCCTGCAACACCTGATACTCGCTTCACTTCATTCGAAAATGTGCAGAAAACTCTGGTAGAATTTATTATTAAAAAAAATTACTTTTTTTTCAAAATTATATTATAGTACACTGAAAGAGGTTCCAAATGTGATGAATTATTTTCAAGATTAGGTGTAGTCATAATTAACATAATTACGTTTTATTAATTTGCGACGTATTGTGTAGTTTAATTAAAAACTGAAAAATTCCCTCCAATTATTTCTATTAATGTTCATTTACAATTTTAAAATTTTTAAAAAGCCGTTCGTTATACACTTCAACTACAGAACTACATTAAGCGGATTACGTACGGAAGGCGGTATTTTAATCAAAAAGTTACTGAATTCCCATTTGTATGTTAAATTTGTTTTCTGAATACGTGTAACGGAAACGTCAAAACGCTGAAAACGTTTCGGAGACGACAGCATCATAAATTGTGAATAAGTTGAATTTCCAGCCATCCGTTTGACTGATTTTGAAATAGACCTTTTAAAGTTACTTCATCCAGAAGTTTTAAATTAGGGCACGGAAAGTTAAGTATCGTGTTAAAGGAATAATGTAATACATATGCGATCCGAACTTTTAAGGAAAGGTAGTTTAAGTGCCTACGTCAAAATTAACTAAATTTTTTTTATAAAATAGCACTTTAATTTTATTAAAGTCATTTTCGCAAGCTTCCTTGTTTTTGTAAATTAATTCTCAGCTAATAGAAAATAATATTAGAGAACTAAATCAACCTTGCGTTACTTTTTGGTCCGTTTAGAGTATGAAACTTCAAAATTAAAATTAATTACTGTAGTAAAAAACTTTTAAATCAAATTAATAAACTAAAAACCTGATATAAAAATCTAAAGTGACACAACAAAAACAGTTAAGCTGCGTAGGAAAAAAAATTAGTTGTAAATACAACAAAAAAATATAATGGTATATCAATTTTTTAATACAAGGGTAAATCTAAAAATTATAAGATCTCTCAGGCATAGTCAAAATAACTAATAGGTCTATTAAAGTTTATTTATCTAGCAACATTCAATTAAAAATGCATTTTAATTCTATTACTTAGACCATATTGTAAAAAATTGAATAATACAGTTAAAGACTATATCTACTGTTATACACAATGTATCATTTAAACGCAATTATAAATCACGTAAAAGTATTTTCTCGGCTGCTCGAATAACTTAAAGTCAAATAATGTATATTATAGGGTTCAAAATATTTAAAGACGTTCTGCCAATCTTCAGTTTTAGGGACTCTTAGAAAGCAGCCGTCTTGTTAAAAATAAATCATTATTATTAAAGAAGATGTTTAACAAACTGTTCAAAAATAACTTAGATTTAGTAATTATTACTAATTTTGTCTTTATTTCAATGTCAAATTTCCGCCACATTCTTGTACAAAACGCCTGGACAAACCATAATATTTGCTATATTTAGGGTTTATTTTCAGATGGGTTTGCGTAATTTATTGTTTTAGCTGTTGAATGTCTTTAATATCTATTTTTCACTGAAAGAATTTTATAGAGATTATACTTCATAAACGACTATTTCAAGCCTTTCGTTAAAAAAGGCCAATTGTTTAGCTGTAAGCTTTAATGTTTATTATACCAGCAGTAACAGTAAGTTAAGCTTGAAAAAAAATTACGACTGATGCGTTCCGTTTGCGAATCTCTTAATAGCTTTTGCTGTACGCAAGGAGCGAGACCTGCCAATTCCTTTTCGGTTATTTATCGAAGAGGCACCTCTGAGTGTTTTTATGCTATAAAAAACAAAGTTTATACTTGCACTCTGATTTTTCACTACACCGAAAATTTTTGTAGTACTTATTTTACATTTCGCTAATTATTTTACTGCACATTATTCTATTTTGAGCATATCATGAGTTCTACGAAGAACATTGTATCAAATTATATCGTATTATACAAAATACCCAGTGCTAAAGCCTATTAAACGAAATTAAGTACAATTTAAAAAACGCAAAAAAAAAGAAATTCCCCAATATCCCACATTTTGAAAAAAAAAAGAATACAAATTAGGCCTAAACGGACCTGAAAAACAGTAAGAAATGTCTAATTTGAATTAAAGCACCAAAATTATTTTTGGAACATAATTTTACCTATTAGTAGTTAATTTATAGACAGATGCTTATACTTTTCTTTAATAAATATTCTTTCTAAGAATGTTTTGTTTTGACTATATTTTAAACTTTTCTTATTTTTTATTATTCGTTGTTTTTCAGTAGTTGTTACTGGCACACAAAGCTATATATGACTAAAAAACAATTATTCGGAAGATAGAAAAATGTTGTAGAATAAAAATCGATTTTTATTGTAATGCAACAAGAGGTTCTTTCTTTTAGATACAGAAAAAGATAATCGGTTTTATTAGAAAAATTTGGTAGAAGTGAAGTTTAATCACCAACTAACATATAATAAGTTATGAGTTGTTGTGAAAGCTAGCTCAAGTTTTTACAGGTATTTCTGTGACAGAAAATGTTTACTGTAAATAGACCATACCACTTTAAAAGTTACCCTTATAATTTCAAAACCAGGAAGACAATTGGCAAAATGGATTAAATAGCTTCTGGGCCACAAATTTGAAATGGAACACTAATTCTGCAGTGGGGACCATACCCAGGAGTTTTCGACTTTCCCTTTTCGGTTGATCGACATGATGGAATTTTAGGAAGACATTTCGGAATTGAGAAGATGTTGCAGAATGTTTGAGAGCGGTTATATTGGGTGAACTGTAAAAATAGTGACAAAAGTGCCTAACAGAAAAAGTAGTAGTTAGCATTTCTGGTCCATTTTCAAAAACTGGCAACGGCAACCGAATTGAGATATCTTTGAAGATTCACTCGGATCAAGGATCCAATTTTGAATCAACTATTTTTTACATCGCTATTTTTTACATTGCTGTTTGATCGGTATAGTGAAAAAAATAAATCAAACAATAGAAAAATCATTCTTAAACAATATTTGAATCAATATATTTATTTATTCCTGATGGCTCACCAACTTGTTGTTTACAAAATCACTGGACAAAACTCAGTCTACATCATGCTTGTATCTACGAGGCGCATTCATAAAGTAAGGGCCGTTTGCATGTATATAAATAGTGGCGCTTCGAAGCACAGTTTTACCACTGCAGCGCCATCTATTAACTCATTGCGAAGCTACAGCGTCATTTGTTTTGATTCTGAAATTGTATTGTTGTCAGTGAATGCAAAGACCAATGGCCGCGAAAATCGTTGATCCCGCCAAGTGTGAAGTGCGTTCTGTGATTCGTTTCTTATGTGCAAAAGGATCGTCGGCTGCTGAAATTAATCGGGAGTTATGCCTGGTTTACGGACCTACAGTTATGAGTGAAGGAAAGGTTAGACAATGGTGCCGTTATTTTACAAATGGTCGAACAAATGTCCATGACGAAGAGCGGAGTGGCAGGCCCAGTATCCAGACTGATGAAATCGTTTCACAAGTGGACCAAGCACTGCGATCTGATCGTCGATTGACGATTAGTGGCCTGGCTGACAAATTTCCTCAACTTGGACGCACTACTGTTTACAATATTGTCACAGAAAACCTCGCATACAGCAAATTGTGTGCAAGGTGGGTACCAAAATGCTCACCGACCACCACAAAGAGCAAAGAATGTCTAGTGGACGAAAGTTTTGGCCCGTTATCAACAAAATGGAGATGATTTGTTTTCTCACATTGTTACTGGGGACGAGACGTGGGTATCCTACGCCAACCCAGAAACAAAACTGCAATCGATGCAGTGGCGACACTCATCCTCACCAAAACCGAAAAGTTTAAACAAACTCAGTACACAAGTCGAAAATTGATGGCTACAGTTTTTGGGACAAAGACGGTGTTCTTTTGGTTGATTTCATGGAACGTGGGACAACAATTACAGCTGACGTGTACTGCGAAACGCTCAAACACTTGAGACGTGCGATCAAAAACAAACGCCGCGGAAACTGTCATCTGGCATAATCCTCCTCCACGATAACGCGCGTCCTCACACTGCTGCCAAAACCATTGAGAAAATTCAAGATTTTCGTTGGGAACTTTGACCACCCACCGTACAGTCCCGACCTTGCACCTAGCACTACTTCCTCTTCTTGCATTTTAAACGGTGGCTGGGTGGACAACGTTTTGAAACCGAAGACGGACTCAAAACGCCGTTGTCAACTGGTTCAACTCTCAGGCGGCAAGCTTCTATGCAGAGGGTTAAAGAAGCTGGTGCAGCGGTACGAAAAATGCTTAGAAGTGAACGGCGATTATGTAGAAGTAAAGTAAGATTGTACCTAACTAAATATGACAATAAAATTTGTTTCTTATGAGTACATTTTTGTCTGTGACCAAACGGCCCTTACTTTATGAATGCGCCTCGTACATACATTTTATTAAATGAATATATACAGTACCATTACAGAATATGTTATAAAATGCTTAGTACTTCGCCTTATGGTACTACACCAGCACTATTGCATTGATAAATTTTAACACAAATATCTGTATTCCATAATTCTCTCAAAATTTTTAAAAGCTATTGTGGCCTCAAATTTACCTATATTCGCCTTAGTACAGCACTCGCGAAAATTACGAAAACCCGAGTCAGGCAACTCGAAACCGCTGATGGCTCCGAGTTCAAGAAACAGACTAATCTACCTTAACCTACGCCGTACTTAGTGGCTGTTATCAATTGCCTAAGAGAATTTCCCACCCCCCGTGCCCTTTATAAGTTTACATCAACCCGTAATCTCGCGCATCGTTTCACGAAAACCGCAAGAGCCGTCCATTAATTGCGAACTACCGAAAATCTCTCGATCTCCCCCCTTATTCGTAGCCATCTCCAACCGTTTCTAATAAGGGTCCTCTCTGCTCTGGCTCTGGTCTCTCCCTTCGCGTGTCAGGTTAGTAGGACGTGCATTGCGTCGTCGACTTCCCTACATGTGCATCTGACTTGGTCCTCCGTCAGCCTCTAGATTACCACTAGATAGGACCGAAAGTTACTATGTCGAGTGATGAGCTGGACGGTGTGTCGGTTAAAGCACTTAGCAGTTTGTCGCACCATATCGATCGTGAGGAATAAATAGCGATGTATGTCATTCTGTTACCGCTGCTTGTCATCTCTGCTCCCATCTTGCTCTCATCCTAACTCGTTGTTGGTTTTTTATGAGCCCTATTGGCCTCTGCTTCTTTGGACAACTGGTCCGCACGCTCGTTTTGGCGTGCACCTTTGTTCAATGGAATCAGATTTCAATCTCGACCAACAGCGTCTTTGCAAGGTTTGAAACTTCAACTTGCAAATCTGTTAGCGTTCTCATACTTATGAGAGTAAGTAGCTCTGACTTGCTGTGTGATAGCACCATGCATTTTGGGATGGCTGCTTGGTACTTCTGCATATATGTCGCAAGAAATGGTAGTCCAGTCTGCGAGTTTTGCCGATTTGTAGTAGATTTTAGTTTCTCCTCGTATGACCACAAGCGCAGTTCCCACTCTCTCAGGGTCTGCCCATGATCCGTCCGCGTAACAGCACAGTTGTCGCGTCTCCGGCTCCTCCGTCATCTCGCTATAACTCGGCGATAACTGGTTCAATATTAGGGCAGTTTTAGTAGCTACTGTGTTGTAAGCATTTGTTGCCTTAACTTTGAGTATTCTATGAACGCTAAGCAAGTCCCTACACTTTCAGTATTGCCAGCTGTACTGTCCCCTCAAAAATTAGCGCTGGCGCTTTTCCGCAAAAACCCCATGTTAGTCGCACCGCCGTTTCAATCGGATGGGAAATTTGTTTTCCTTTGTTACAAACCAACCGTATGTAATATTTTTACGACAACCGGTCGTCGATTTCTACTCCAAGGTGCCGAATGGGATCCTTGTAACAACCGCGGTTGCCGTTAAGCAAAATAGTCTTGCCCAGATCGCACGCCGAAAAATATCGCCTCACTTTTTTTGCATTAAACCGTAATTTCAAAGTATCTGTCCATGTTTTGAGCGCTTAGAGCGCATCGCTTTTAAAATTTTAAACTGCGCCGCCCATACTATTAACAGAGTGTTGTCCGCGAATTCCACGATTCGGTATCCTAACTGAACTATACTATCGTATATCAGCTTCCAATATATCGGTCCAGAGCACAACCCCTAGGAGGATTTTTTCGTTATGTCTGGTGTTGCGATTCCGTCGTCCGTTTTAACTTGCGCTATTCGTTCTCTAAAATAGTGTTTACTAGTCAGAGAAGATTTCGCGAACACTCTCTCCCGAATAGTTCCTGGATAATTCCGGGCCACCATGCGTTACCAAACGCCCCCGCGACATCTAATGCAATTAACATGCAGTCATTCGGGTCCTTCGCTTATAACAATTTGAAGTATTCAACAAAAACAATTACAGAAAGTTTAACTTGGGTTTAAAATTTGCCCATTCTACAAAATCTTAACGTAGGAGGAACTATATATAGTTGTATTCTAAAATTGTACAATATATTATTCTTCTTGGGGGTCCGTCGAGAGCAGACGTGCAACGCGTCATTGACTGCGTTATAGAACGATTTCCAGCCGGTACTTATGCTAACTGTTTGTTATTAGAACATGCCTGCCGTTTGCAGCCTCCAGCTACAGTATAACAGCTCGTCTAGTAAGCACTTTCTCTCGAGAACAAATCCCTTCCGTTATCCTACAGCAAAAGGAAGCTTGGCCATCATTTAGAAAGGCCATATACCAGAAGAAGATGGGCTTCTTAAAGACAAAAATATGTTCATGGAGGAAGCGAATATGTAATACTATTTTCATCCGTCAGAGAGACAGATAAGCTTCTGCGTGCCGTTATGCGTGGCGTGCCACAATGCGTTTCGGAAGAGGAACTAACGAAGAAACTCCTAGACAACTACATTCCTACCCTATCTGTGAGACGTATGACCTATGCCGTTTATGTCTCTGGAACTTCAGCGGTCCGAGAAGGCAAAGAAGATATTCTATCTGCACGGCATATTTAATCAGTAAATCACTCAGAAAAGAAAAACCATTAGCTAATGCCACTTCAGGTACGTACAGTGCTACTTTCGCAATGCTCCAAAGTGAGTGAAGTGCGGTAAAGACCATTACTTTGAAAACTGTAAAAAGTCCGAAAAGGAACCCGCTACCTGCGCAAACTGCCAGGGACCTCGTCAAGCAGCGACTACACCAGGATGCGTTTGCGGTGTAGCGACTGGCAGAGAAGTTCAAACTTTGGTCAGCGGCGTTCTCCGCAGCACCTTCCATCGCAGCCCAAACACCAGAACTGGATTGTCCCAGAACGAGAAAACCACCACGTTCCTAGGAGCTCTCCAAAGGAGACTATCTATACCAGCACTAAATTTCTCGAATTGGTTGATGAGTTGATGTTTAGCAAGGGCGATATTACCACCATCTTGGCATGTCTAGGGCTCTTTAAAAATCTGGGCCGCCGTCAATATTCCGCCACTTTGAAAGCGCCTGAAGTGTATACCAACTTTCAACACCAAGGTTTTGTAGAGAAAAAAGGTTAGGGGTTCTGATCCAGGTATCATATGCCAAAGATGTCAAAGGAAATGCTTAATATTGAGCTAAAGGTGGCGCTCTTTAATTATTTCGCGTTTTACATAAGAACCAAGAGCGAAGGCCCAGATAATTTAGTTTCAAAAACTTTATAAACAAATATATTCGTAGCAAGAACCATCGATTACAATAATAAAGTTCTACAGTTACCAAACAAGGTTACCTGTATTACTTGGTAACCAAGCAATTTGCTTTTTATAATCCGAGTTGCTAATAGCTATCTTATTTAAGCAGGATATGATTCAAAAAGATACCAAGAGATTTCAGATGCTAAAGATTGTATGCGATTTAGACCAGATAGAGTGCAAAGTAGTGTAAAAAGTGTTATTCCAAAAAACAGATACATTTACCCGTATTCAATCTGGTATCTATATATCAAGGGTACACGCAACGGTGGCGAAACTTATTGATTCCTCCACGACTTGCTCTATCCGTGCTAACCTTCTTATTTTAATATTTTTCTTATTTTCGGAGAATCTCCCACTTCTTTCTTTCTTTTATTCCCTTTCTTCTTCTTTCTTTCTGATTCTTCTTCATTTCAAATTTTCTAGCTTCTGTTTCTTTTCTATACAGCTATAATTTATATTTTTACTATCTTTGCTTCAAATTGTTCAATATAATTATTTCAAATTATTTGTATTTTGTAGGTGTGTCCAGTCATTATCACTTTATTGCTAAAAACATCGCTAGACATTTTCGTTTCCTTAGATTTTTATGTCCTATAAAAATATTTCTTTGTTTCTCTTTATTAATTTAGCTATTATTATTAATTCCATAATATCGGCCGACCTTTTAGTTTTTCTGTGACCTATTTTTCAAACTACCTTATGTCTTGTACTTTTGGTAGCATATTTATAATAATAATAGTTCCCTGTAATAGGCCGCGAAAGCCCTTTGGGGTCGTAATAGGATAGGTCTGTTATAATCTAAAGCCTACGGCACACAAGGGTAGTAACGTGACTAGTGCTACGTACCGACCCGCCTATTATTATCCCAGAGTTTGACCTCCAGGTACTCATTTATTGCAGCCTTAGTTGTTATCCACCAGACTCCTATGGATCTGGTAGCATATTTATGCTTATCTTTATATTTCACAATAATAGCTCAATTGTTTCACTTTTAATTCAAAACTATAAATGTTTTTCTGTGTCGTATTTATTTTTCCAGAATTTCTATTTGTTTATCGTTTTCCATAATTAGTGATTTAATTTTCCTTATTATAGCGTTGTAGTTTAACCATATCGCATGCTATCTAATCTATTGTCTATACTAATTATATGTCTAATAAATCCAATTTATTTAATTTATCTTAATATCGTTATTTTTCTATTATAAATAAATCCCCGTTAAATTATTAATTTAGATATAGTTAATATTTATTGTAGGTTATAATGCGCCTCAAACTTTTAAATTTTTTATTTCACCTGGTCCAACATTCACTTTTTATTTTACCGGGAACATGAATGTGACGCACTTCTAATTCACGATCCGTCGTTATCATTTACTTTCAATATTAACTTTACACTACTTTAACATAAGTTTTCGCTTTAACGCCTAAATTTTTTTGATTTATAACATCTATAATAATACAATTTATAAAATACAAATTAGTAACTTTAAATTTACAGCTCTATTTACCATTAGCATGTGCTTATTTTAATGTGGTACAGAGTGCTGGTGAAACAAATATTCTTTTTTAATTTTGTATTTACTAAGTAAATCTATTTAAACATTGGAGTAGATGGAAATTTTTGCTATTTATTTTGTGATTTAGATAACGAATAAGTTTGATAGATCTGCAAAATAAATGCAGATGAATATAGTTGACCTTTGGTAAATTCCGAATGAAAAATTAGTTAAATATGTTTTTATAAAATTTGATTTAATTAGTAACCTTTCCTGTATATATTACTAGTAACAGCGCTACGATAAGCTTGTTGTAAGGTGAAATTCGAAACGGTCGATCTCGGCGCACAAATCTAAACCAAGCCCTCAAATCACTCGCCTCTTGTCGGCTCTAATTTTACCTTCGTTTTTGTATGTTTTAGGTTTTTGTAGTTTATATTTGTTGCTTTGTGCATCAATTTCATAAAATGCGAGTTTGATACTGGGTCATTGTTTGACGGTTATAGCATTTTTTATGAAATTCGCCAAGCTAATGAGGTAGTGGCATATATATTTTTACCTTGTAATAGCAAAAATATTTTATTTATATCGATCATTTTTTAGTTTCTTTGTTGTTGTTTCTAAGTTACACTAGACCTAATTTTTATATGGGGCATTTTGAGACTAAGAAACATAAGACAAAGTGATAGTAAATTTTTGTCCGAGTTTTATTACTATTTTAACTTTATATTTATAATTCGATCTGATAAATAATGAGTAACTAAGCTAATGATTACAATTATAAAATGCTACTTGTATCCAAAATGGATGGTAATTGTGATTATGTATCTAGTATTCTCATAAATACTGTTACAAAATCAAACTCACCCTTGCTTTACACAGCATTAAAATATCTACGACATATGGTTGCAATTGTTAAGTCTTAAAGTTGTAAGTGCATTATTTCTTGTTAAGTTTAGTTATTTATTAATAGGTGTGTTGGAACACAGCTGACACAACACAACATAGAAACCTAAAGTAGTTAAAGTCGTGAATTTTCCAATATCACCAAAAGTGAAATTATAAACTACACAATAGCAGTGTTTTGGTGCCTCAATCAAAACGTTTATTCAAGTTACAACCAAAACAGTTAGTAAATTTAACTTACTTATAAATTATAACCTCTCGATCCACCAAGTTATCAAAGAGCGGGAAGGCCAGCTGAACTCTGATAAGAGATAACAGCACATTTGGCTGTGTGCTAAACCTCATAAATAAATATATTTATATTTTTATTCAATTTTAAGAAATTAAAACAGCACCATGCAAGGAAGTAGCGATGGAGGCTTGTATTACGGCCAACAAAACTTCAATCAGCACTACGTGCCAGTTAGCTCTAGCACTGACAGCTTTATACCAAATATTATAACTTACAACAATGCTCTTATGACCCAGCCTAGTTCAATACCCCAATGGCACTCAAACCAACAACCGCAGTGGCCTCAGACTACACAAATGCAATGGCTCCCGCAGTGGCACCCTCAACAATACCAACAATACCATCAACAACCTCAAAATATCCCAATTTTCCAACCGCCGTTAATGGGACAAAGTCAAATGGCATGCCCAATAATGAACAGCAATCAAAGAAATCCACCAACACAAGCAACAAACGGACACCGAATGGGACAATAACACCTCTACCGCCTCCATCAATTAACACAGAATACTCGGATTATGAAGAAGCTGATGAAAACCCGCAACAGAGGACAGAAGAGGGAAAGGGATTTCAACCCAATGAATTTCAGGAGGTCAAATCAAGAAAACAAAGAAAAGAAGCGGAACAGCTCACCCACTCGCCAAACGAAGTCAAAACAAAGTCACACACAAAGCACAACGATAACCAATAGATTCGACTTTTAAACAAGGGTAGAGGAAGAAACCCAAAATACCACAAACAACGGTAATGTGAAAGCAAAAAAAGCTGACCTACCTCCACCTTTTATCTTACAATTTGTCAAGGCAATTCCACCACTACTTCAACTTATCGAACAAAAGATAGATAAGAAGGAATACTATTATCAAATGATAAGTAGCGACAAGGTAAAACTACAAGTCCGTACCATAGAAAACTACAAAAATTAAAAAGTTCTAGATGATAACAAGGTCATTAGACATACGTTCACCCTCCCGGAAGATAAACACTTCAGGGTGGTAATAAGGAACCTACCACACCACCCCAGTAGAAGACATTAAACTTGCATTGCAAAAAGAGGGACACGAAGTCAAGTCAGTTATGAATGTACATAATCGCGAAACCAAAATGCCAAAAAATCTGTTCTTCATAGACCTGGCACAGAAAGACAACAATAAAGAGATCTATAACTTAGACCTTTTGTTAAATACAGTAGTAAAGTTTGAACCACCCATAAAAGAACACAAATGCAAACGTTGTCAATGCTACGGTCATACCAGAAACAACTGTTCCCGTCCGTATCGATGCGTAAAATGTGCGGGGAGCACGACTATAGAACATGCCCTAAAAACCGCAGTGATGGCAAGGCTAAATGCGTACTTTGGGGAAACCACCCTGCAAATTACAAAGGCTGTAAAGTCTACATCGAAATCCTAAATAGAAGACATCCCCAACAACAAGGAAAACTACCACAAGTACGACAAACAGGAATTCAAAAAACACGTCTTTTAGCAAATAACAACAATGCAGAATAAACCCAAAAACCTGCACCAGAAAAACAACAAGCCGTTGGAAATCTCGGTGAACAGACAATATCCACAAATCAAGCACCACGTTTGATAAATGTAAACTCGCAATGTAGTTATAGAACTGCCACAAACAACAATCCTACACTCAACGAAAATTACTTTATATCATATTTACAAACCACAATCAAAGCACAACAAAAAATGATTTCGGAACTAACATCTGAAATAAAAGAACTGAGGGAGACTATCAAATGCCTGGTATCCAAAATCGGTAAAAACAATGGCTCAACTATTTAAAATTGCGATCTGGAACGCCAACGGATTAGAAAGCCACAAACAGGAAGTAGAAGTATTTCTAAAATATAACAGCATTGACGTACTACTAATAGCAGAAACACACTTCAATTCCCAAACGCACTTCAAAATTCCGGATTACATTATATACGATACCCAACATCCAGATGCAGATCGTAGAGCGAGAGGAGGATCAGCAGTAATAATTAGAAAGCAAATAAAGCACTGTGTACTGCCAGAATACAAAAGGGATTCCTTCCAAGCAACTAGTATAGAAATAGAGGACTGGTATGGTCCGCTGGTAATCTCGACGGCATACTGCCCACCGAACTATCGTCCTGACAAAGACAGTTTGAAAGAATACTTCACATCTCTTGGAAATCGCTTCATGGCGGGCGGAGACTACAACGCCAAGCATACCTACTGGGGATCGCGCCTATCCCCACCAGGCAGAGGCAGAATCCTCTATCAGGTATTACAAGAAGAACAGTTAGGTCATCTATCCACCTATGAACAGATTTATTGGACTTCTTTGTGATCAAAGGTATTTCTCGAAGACTCTTAAATATAAAATCCAGTTTTGATCTGACGTCTGACCACTCTCCAGTGATAGCTACTGTCAATGCAATTATAACACAGAGAAGTAAACCACCCCAACTTTACAACTCAAAAACAAAATGGGAATACTTTAAAGTACTAATTGAGGATAGCATAAATCTAGATGTATCTCTCAAAACAAACGAAAAAATTGATAATGCAGTCTTAAGTTTTGTCAAAACAATACAAAGTGCTGCCTGGGAAGCAACACCAAATTTCCCACCCAAAAAGTAGAACATAGGTATCCTACTATCCTGAAAGAAAAAATAGCCCAAAAACGACGGCTAAGGAAAAATGGCAACGTAGTAGGTATCCTGACGACAAAGAAGATTAAACGTTGCCACTAGAGAACTCAAGGAGCTAATACGGACCCTCAAAATGACAATTTTGCCACCTACGTAGAAGGGCTATCAGCTACAGCTAGCAAGACTACTCGTTATGGAAGGCAACGAAGGCCCTGAACCAACCGAATCAACAAGTACCTCCTATTCGTAAAGCGGATGGCTCCTGGGCGCGCAATAACAAAGAAAAGGCACAAACCTTCGCGGAACACCTGTCAAACGTTTTCCAACCTGTAGAAATACCAACTAGAAATCCGGATGAAGATGACGACATAAAAAAATACTTGGAAGCCCCTTACCAACTTTCACCTCCAATAAAGCTGTTCAAAGCTGGTGAAGTCACAGAAATGATCAACTTACTAGAACTTAACAAGGCACCAGACTGGGATTTGATCACGGGCAGGGTACTTAAGGAGCTTCCTAAAATAGGGATTACAATGTTAACCGCCATCTTCAACACTATCCTCAGAACAGGATTCTTTCCCACCCCATGGAAGATCGCTCAAGTAATAGTAATTCAAAAATCCGACAAACCCCAACACAAAGTCGAGTCCTATAGGCCTATCAGTTTATTACCAGTCTTATCTAAGCTAATGGAGAAACTCCTACTAAAAAGAATCTTGATGACACACACCGAAGAAGATCTCTTCCCCGATCACCAGTTCGGCTTTAGGAAAAACCATGCAACCATCGAACAAGTCCATAGAATCGTTGAAGTCATCAATAATACATTTGAGGAAAAAGCTTACTGTGCTGCGGTTTTCTTGGATGTAAGCCAGGCCTTCGACAAGGTCTGACACGAAGGTCTACTATTCAAGCTATCTCATCCAATTTTTCTGAAATCGTACTTACAGGAAAGATACTTCCAGGTTAAATACCAGGATGAACTAACAGAATTGATGCAAATAAAAGCCGGTGTTCCGCAAGGCAGCGTATTGGGGCCTGTCTTATACCTCATCTTCACAGCCGATTTACCCACGGATAATAGCGCTATAACAGCGACGTATGCAGACGACATGGCCATCCTATCAATGCACCCAAATCCAACAGTTGCTGCCCAACAACTACAGACGCATTGAGATAAAATACAGCAGTGGCTCCAAAGATGGCGTATCAAGGTGAACGAGCATAAATCAGTCCATGTGACTTTCAAAAATGTAGAGGCACTCCCAGAAGTAAATATGAACGGTCAACCACTACCACAGGCAGATAGCGTTAAATATTTAGGGATACACTTGGATAAAGGGCTTACATGGCGTACTCATATATGGAAGAAGAGGTGCAGCTTGGACTGAAACTAAAGAAATACTACTGGTTGTTAGGTAGAAACTCCCAATTATCGCTTAAAATAAACTTCTTATATACAAGGTAGCATTGAAACCAGTTTGGACCTACGGGATCCAGTTATGAGGCACTGCCTCTAGATCTAACATTGACATATTGGAGGTACCAATCCAAAGTCTTACGTCTAATAACTAATGCCCCATACTACATCCCAAACATTGAAATCCGAAACGATTTAGAAGTGTCCACCGTCAAGGAAGAAATTAAAAAATTTAGTGTAAATTACCTAAATAAGTTAGAAGTGCATCCTAATCCTTTGGCAGTTAATCTACTAGACAACAGTGCTCAAACGCAAAGACTCAGAAGACTTAATCCGCTCGATCCACCGCATAAATTTTAGTGCTATTTAAGTTACATTAAGTGTCTTAATTAACTTACATGTAGTGTAACAATCAAATTAATTAAGTAATCGCAAGAGGGTCGTCATTGGGCGATTTCTCCAACACTGCTCAAAACGATCAACATAATTACTTATTGTCAGATGTAATTGACAGATTGTAATTAATTAATAAATACATAAAAAAAATTTATTAATAAAGCAGGGTAATAAAGGAAAACCTATTGCCGTAATAGCATTACATAAGTGTGGAACTAAAAAAAAATTGGGTAGGTAGAATTCGGGGCTAATAACTTGAGGTTTTCGTGATATCACTTTGGCCAATGAAACCAATAGCCTTTGTCTATTGAATGCTGTTCTATTGCTGTAAATTTGCCCACCACACCACTGGATCCCGCCGAAGTCAACAAGCCGAAATCTTGGTGTCGCTTATCGATTTGTCTGGCTTATAAAGTCCGTAATGGACTCCAGGTTGACCATTTGTGGGACCATCTAATTCTTCTAAATAGTCTTTGTCCATTGAAGGCTGCTTCGTTGCTATAAATTCACCCTCCACAGTACTGGATTCCACGTGCCAAAATTTTGATGACGTTCATCGACGATTATTACCCAACATGGCCTTTTATGGCTCGGATTCTTCCTTAATTGGTAGTCCCAACACTTCTACGCATTTCGATCGGGTCCGCTTTAATTCGACCTGCGTTATGCTGATTCTGCTTCCACTTTCTTTTCATGTACTGAGGCATTTTTAACTTTAATTTTTCGGAGTTTTCTCAAATTTAATAGTACATAGCGTTAAATAGTCTGAAATTGTTAGCAGTATTTGGTTCTACATAAAATAGTTATTTATTTTTCTTAAACTACTCTACAAATAACAACAAGTACTCTTTAAGGCCACTCGATATGTACTAACTGTTTCGTTACCCGACTCCCTCCTTTCTTTACGTCATACGGGGAGACAGAAAAAATTTAGGCTGACTTTCTTATCTCTTTCAACATTCCTTTGTTGAACACTGCTCTTTCCGTTGTCTTTCATCCAGTAGTTGTTTCAAACTCGGTCCGTTTTGGTTTAGCTCATAATTTTGGAATGACAGTAGTAGTACCGAATGTTTTCACGTCAAAAGTGTAATCTTTAAGATTTTGCAAGCTCTCGGCGTTAGCCGTGTTTGTATATAGGGACATAATTTTTTAAATGAGAGTGCAGGTGTCAAGTGTTGTCCAAGATCTGGAAGACCACGTTCAGTTCGGGCTGTTCAAGCGGTCAAAGCCGTAAGTGTCTGAATTAAACAAAGTTCTCTTCGTAAACAGAAAATTACATCTTGAAGGATGCAAATTTCAAAATTTTTGATGTCTTCTGTTGTTAAGCAAAACCTAGGACTAGTTGCTTACAAAAAAATATACGGAACATTTGCCGACAGATGTTTTAAAGAAAGGTAGGGAAAAAAACAAAACAGGCTGTTGAGTTAAGAGAGTCATAGTTACGACTGCAACAGAGGATCTGGGAGAGCTATCAAGCCTCCTTGCTGGTGCTGGATGTGGTACTAAGTAAATCAGCACACTCACAACGCATGCACCCGGATAACCGTGCAAGTCGAGGCTAGAAAGCTCAGGTACTGAACTAGACTACTTTATTTTGCCGGCCTGAGTGCCGGAGGTGTCACAGCTCCATCCGCCAATGTCCGACTTGGTCCGGACGAATGGTAACAAGACCCTCCTGTCCCTAAAGCGGTGCCACCACCTCTAAGAGTCCAACATCCTAGAGGGCGAATCGGGAAGCCCACCCTGGTTGGCTTGCCTCCTCCCCTTAGTCCTCGTGTCGGTGAGGCTTTCCTTACCATGTTAGAAGAGTAGCCGTCGATATGTGATACCTCTATCTTTTTAATACTATCAAGCGGCATCCGTTACCCATATATGTAGGATTGGGTAACTTCACCTGCAGTTTTACGGATATAACGTGCCACGGGGTAAGGCACACTACCCACTCGTGTCGGTAAAGTTTCCTTTACAACGTTGGACGAGCAGCCGTCGAGGTCACTTGCGTGAGCCTCTTCTCCACATCATCTGATGCTTTTCACGTCCGTTACCCTCCTTTATAAGCCTGCGTCGTGGAGTGCACGCAGCCTCACTTGTGTCAGTGGAGTTTTCTTTACCACGTTAGACGAGCAGCCATCGAGGTCGTTTACGAAAGCCTCTACAACATATCACTATTGCTACTGTCGTCCGTAGCCCACTGTGTAAAGATTGGATACACTGCATAATAGTTTTAACGGATTAACGCCATGTGGTCTAATGTTTCAGTAGGCCTAAGGCCTAAATCGATCCAGAAAATACTCCATGTCGATAGTACTCGTGTTGGCAGAATTACTCCAGCCTCGTTTGACGAGTTGCCGACGAGGTCACTTGCGTGAACCTCTTCTTTTCTTTTTCTTTTCAGCCTTGTGGCGCCCAGTATTAAGCATAGGCCTCCCCTTTGATTCTCTCTCTATTCTGTGCTGTGTCCGTCCATCTCAATCCTGCAACCTTCTTGATGTCGTCGTACCAGCGTGCACTTGGTCTTCCTCTATTTCTTACTCCTGTCCATGGTCTCCAGCGTATAATTACAGCGCGTTCCACCTATTATCCGTTAATCGTGCTACATGACCTGCAAAGTTCCATTTCAATTGTGTAATTCTGTTTATTATGTCTGTAATGTTGGTTCTTTATCGTGAACTTCTACCCCCCATCATTACTACGGGCGGCATCTGTTGCCCACGGATGTGGGATTGGATAGCTCCACCCGCAGTTTTCCGAGTAAACGGTGTGGGGTCTACCGTTTACCTACGCGCATAATGGTTACAGAAAATTTTGGTTTATGGATGAAAAAATCCTTACAGTGGAAGTACCTTTCAACAAAAAAAAAATAAAAAAAAATAACAAAGTTATCAAGGAAAGATTTCGGCTAATACCAAGAGTTCAAAAAAAACCATCATCTCATAGCTCTATAATAGTTTGGTGGGGAGTATGTTATGAGTAACCGATAATTATTTTTGTAAAAAGGAACTTTAAACTTGGGTCGCTGTGCATCAATAGACTATTTTGAAAGGTGTAGTAAAATCCTTGAAGTACACTCGAAGTGAACCTTGGGTCTTTCGGTAAGACTTCGCACCCGCCCAGAAAGCAACTCAAACTTGGCTTGGTAATTAGGTACCTTATTTTCGAACAGTAGAGGATTAGCCTTCTAGTAGCCCAGATCGCAATCCATTAAACTATAAATTACGGAAAGTTTTAGAAGTAATTGTTTGTTTAAAAGGACACTCTAATCTTGAGTCTTTGAAGCTAGTCCTGACGCCTACAATCAGATTTTTTCCAACATATTTAGTACCTACTGTCATAGACAAGTGGTCAGGGCGTCTTAAAGCTTGTGTAAAGGCTAAGGGTGGCTGTTTAAATTATATTTACCAATAACCATTTAATAAATCCTGAAAATATTATGCAAAAACAATTAATCGTTTTATTTTGTCGTTTTAATCAGTGTGTAAGAGTATTTATAGGCATACTGTGTGCAGATTTATAATAAGACTGTTGGTATGATTTATGAAGGAACAGAAAATTCTTTGTAATGCGTACTTTACCTTCTCTTTCATTAGTTTTACCTTAAGATCATGACGAATAACTTTTTTTCTTATAAAGGTAAGAATCTTTTTTTTACAAATATTTCCGAGAAAACTTTCTTAAATTATGACTTTCATCTTAACATTGTACAATATCGTTTTTTCTTAAAACAAAAGCTTATTGCTTAGAGTAATACATTCAGAAACGTGTTAGAGTTTGGCTAGTGCATCAAAGCAGAGTGGGCGTGTGGGGGGAGCCAATTATATTTTTAATAGCGCAACGGCCGGGCCGCTGCCTTGATAAACGTAAGGCATATTAGTTTATTAGATGGTTTAATATTAATTGGGCGGTTCAACTGATTGATTTTGCATTAGCTCAAAACCTTACTGCTATTTCTGGTTAGAATATTTTCTACAGGAAACGGCCCTAGATTTTTCAATAATATGTCACAGTTTACAACGGCACCCGGCTTTAAGCATTGTCAGCCGGTGCCGTCTCCGCAATTATCAGACTTTCACTCATCATAAACAAAATATTTCCCACCCAATCAGCAACAATCTCCAATCTATATGCAAATGCAAACTCTAGAACAATCGTGAAATTACCATCAGTCGCAACAACAATTACTTGATCAATCTCAGCACCCTGCTACTAGCGCACAGTTAGCAGGAATGTCATCAACCACTGACAAAGACATTAAAAATCCACTTAACGCAATTTTTTGGCAAGTATGTAGAAGCGTTAAAAAAAAGGAAAACCTTCTTAATTAAAGCACTTGTATTAGAGAACAGTCAACTGTCTAATAGATACAGCTGCTGAGATAACCAGCAGAACAAACCGCAAATAAAAGCCGATCCGAAAACCACCGAAGACCTTTCCTAATTTTTGTATATAGAGTAGCCAACTACACAGAAATAACTAAAAATATTGCTTAAATTATCGAGGTGAAACAGTACACCACTACAAGTGTGACCAATTATACTATAAAAATAAATTTAAATACACCAGATTTGTACCGAAAATTCGAAATTCAGAAAAGATAATAACATAATCCATTATACGTACTAGCTAAAACAGGAAAGAACCTACAAAGTTGTAATTTAATATTTATACTATTCAATGGACACTGAAGTCATCACAGATGAAAACTGGAGCACAAAGTTAGGAATATTGTCACTATACTAAATAAAAGAATAAAACGCCGTTTAACATATTCTTTGTTGATTTGGAGCTATCTGAGAACAATAAAATATTTTTATCATTACACATTACAACATTGTGTTGTGCACTTTGAACCTTCCGGAAAACAAAAATGTAATTTAGTGCATACCATGTCAACTGTATGAATATAAGCACAACGTACTGAAATAGACCTTTCGCGTACGTTAAATGTAGTGGACCATATAGCAAAAAAATATGTAAAAAAATAAAGACACACCAGCTATATGTGCTTTGTGTGGAGGCGCACAACCAACAATAACACAAAAACTATTCTCAATCTACAATCTGTCACTTTTTTCACAACCTTAATCCGTTAGACACCAGCAGTCTACCAACTTTATCACTTTATAGATACAATTACATCAATTTAATTAATAACAATAGGAATGATGCATCAAGATCACACAACAACAACAGTGGAAACAACATCAACCAGATGTTCAATAAATTTTTAAAAAGCATCAGAAGCATATTAATCAACTTTTTAACAGAACAACATGGTCCTATAAATTCTAACCATGTTAGTCTGACTATTAATATATTAACTTCCTTCAAGTAGCGTTAAGGAATGCAAATCGCATTATCCAACATAAAGAAGAAATAAAAATTTTCTTTTAATATAATTACATCAACATCCTATTAATCAGCAAAACTCATCTCACCGACAAATCGTAGCTTTAAAATAGCTGAATATAGATTTTATTACACCAACTATCCTGATAATACAACGTATGGAGAAAGTGTAATATTAATAAAGAATCAAAAGATTATTAAACTACTGAACTATCCAAAAAACTATCTTTAGCTATACCAATCAAAGTTAAGATATAATTTTATCAGGTATTTAGTGTCCACCTTGACATCTGAAACAAGAAACCTTAGAAGAATTCTTTGTAACTATTTATGCAAAATGTATAGCAGAAGATGATTACAACTGTAAGAACACTCTGGTATTCTCGGATTACTACCACCAAAGGCAGAAAACTAAATGGAAAAAAATTACAGTTTCTTATTAACAGGTACACCCATTTATTGGGCGACCGATACGGACAAAGTACCAAATCCCCTAGATTTTTTTGTTACCTAACTCCTTCCTGGATACAGAATCCAACATTAAGGTTTTATCTAACCACTCGCCAATAATAACAACACTAAGCACTACTGTAATAAACATTAAATCCGAAACTAAATTGCATAACTCAAAAACTGACTAAAATGAGTATCGAAACGTAATTATCAAAACCACAGGCCTCAAAGTAAAGCTCACTACCCCTACTGAAATAGACAAAGCTGTGAGTAATGTAATATCAATCTTCATACATGCAGCCCACCAATCTACGTCTCACCTGGAGGTTCAAACTACAATAATTTCCATTAGATATAGAAAAACTAATTGTGGACAAAAGAAAAGATTGAGAAAGATTCGATTCGATAAAACGGCATATAACCAGTTCACCAAAAAACTTAAATCCAAATTAAAGAAGGTACATCACAGATCATTTCAAGAATATGTTTCTAATCTTAATCGCTAAGACTTTAGCCAAATCTACTGCTTTGAAGGCTAAACCCCATGCCTGGCTCATGAGCACGGAGCAATAAAGGAAAATATAATATTTTTGCCCATCCCCTCATTGAAGTATTTACACCTAATGATGACATACTACACTAAGAAATCCAAGACTTTCTCTACAGTTCTTTAGCTCCAACTGATTTTATTAGACCATTTATTCTAAAAGAACTCAAATTTGAAACAATTCGCTTAAATAACAAAAAATCATCTGGTCCCAATAAAACTGCGCTAAAAATGTTGAAAGAATTCCCAACGAAAGGTATTGTGTTGCTCGCATACATATTTAATGTTGTCTTACGACTACAGTACGGGCATTAGCAGTTAAAATTAGCAGAGATAATGATGATTTCCAAGCCTGGTAAAGATCCAAATGACGTCTTATCATATCGACCCATAAATTACTAGAAAATCTCCTGCTATACAGAATTAGATCACTCTTGGACGAAATTTTCGATAACCAGTTCGGATTTTCGCACACTTTATGACACAACAGTACCACCATATCGTTCACAAAATAAACGCTTCACTGAAAACAAAAATACTCTACCTCGGTGTTTTTGATTATAGGTTAAGGTTCGGCAAGGTATAGCACGCTGGCCTTCTCTACAAAATAAACCTTTTTCTGCTGTTACACTTCAATTTGTTTAAATCCTATTTAAGCGATCGTCAGTTCCGAATAAAAGTTGAAGGTAAAGCCTAGATTTCTTCCCAATAAAATCAGAAGTATCATAAGACAGTGTATTGAGTCCCATATTTTATCTCTTGTACACCGCAGATATACCTACTATATTAACTGCCTTAATCGAAACCTTTACCGACGATGCAGCAATTTTTGCTAGTCATGAAAATTCGGAAATAGCATCCTTATACCTATAAAATCACCTAAATGACTAAATTACGAAGTGTAAAATTAAAATTAATGGCTCCCAATCAGTTTAAGAAAAGGTCACTGTCCACCAGTATCTATAAATAATGTTATCCTATAAACCTCTTCGATTTGCTATTTAGGATTGCATCTGGAAGACCCACATCATAAAGAAGAGGATGCAAGTTGATCTGAGATTAAAAAGTTATACTGGCTAGTTGAACGAAGGTCGCATTTGTCACTGGAAGACGAACGTCTATTATTCAAGACCATAGTAATACCCACCTGGACATACGGCATCAAATTATAGGGTTGTGCCAGCAAATTCAACACAGCCATTCTTTAATAACTTCAATTCAAAATTCCTTCATGTAAATATCCCATGCTATGTCTCCAATCAAATGATCCATACCAATCTCGGCATTTCAAGACCTCAGTAACAAACATTATGACCAGCTTGCATTCCAGAGCAACCCTCTTTTACAAACACTTCTACATCATCCCGACAACAAAAGACTGAAGAGATATGGGCCTCAGGTGACAAGTACGAAAAATTTTTGGTTAATGAGTCCTTCTAATTCCTTAAAAGGACATTTATTATTAAGGTCTTGGGTTAGATGATTAGCTTATAGAATGTTTATATTCTAATCGTTTATAGGTGAAAATAAAGGAAAAAACATGTTAGATAGTACAGTAACATGATTCGGAAGATTAGTTAGTTAATATCTCGTTAACTTTTCTGATGAAATTATGGAGAAAGCCATATTATTAGAAAACAATAATGAATTATATATTATAAAAAATTATAAATTATCTGATTTATTTATCATTGCTAATAATAAATTTTTTTATTAGTTAAGTTTAAATGCAAAATAATTATGACCAAAAATATAATATTAGGAGTTAGAAATGGATTTTGAAAAACCACACGCAGCTACCGAAATACTAAAAGATTATTAAAGTGCATTTAAAATAATAAAATAGTAATATTAAAAATTGAAGATGTATAGAAGACCTCATTGAATCTAGTTATGAAACCATAATTGGTTGCTATATATGACCCTTTGTTGTTTGTCTCAGCAAATTTGACAGAAAAGTTACCAAAAAAGCTCCAATACATTAATTCAATAAAAACAATAACATGCAATGCTTGTAAACGCAAGATTGACTAACTTCCCCTTGACGTGGAGGATTGACACATATCTTTAAAAATACATTCTATTTCATATAGAAAGTTAAGTAAAAATTTTGTAAGATTTTCTGCGTTAAAAATGACATCTGGTTACCTTTTTATGTTAATTGGGATAATATTAGAAAAATATGATAAATAAAATAAATCAAACAACAGAAAAATGCCGCAAAAAGAAATAAGTCTCTAATAAGAAAATAACCAATTAATTATAGAAGTAGCAAAAACACTTAGAGCCAATAAAGAAATTAAAAATTGGGAAAGAGGCAAACAATTATAAAATAAAAAAAAACGTGGATTAAATATACAGTACATTAAATGAAAGACTTAACAAATTATCAAGAGGAATATAGCGCGAAAAAAGACAAAAGGGCCAAAAGAAGTTGCAACGCAAAAATTGAGAAGCTAAGAAATACTAGAAATTTACTCAAACGAAGAAACTTCATCAAAATGTAAGAAAAACAAAATTAAAAACATATAACAACCTACATTGTAAGAATAAAGAAAAAAATTATTAAGGAAATGTACATTAATTAAGAGGTGAATAGAATTCTACGAAAACCTACTAACAGCTATGAAACATCTGAAAGAAGGTACCGGGTATATTGAGAGAACAAAGCTAATAACGTATAACACACTTGTAAGAGCTATAATCGTAAATTAGTGTAGAACATTGAACATAAGAAAATGAGACAAGGAAAATTTTAATAACTAAAAGAATGTTAAAAGAGAAAATATGTAGAGCCTAAAATAAACCTTTAATTTGGGCAACCTCACTCAGCATAAAAATATAACTAGATACATGCAAAACAAAAATAAAAGATTAAAAGTTTGAAAGAAATTAGAAGAACAAGATTTAAAATGTGCGAAAGAAAGAATAAAAATGAATTAATTTGAAAAATGTAATATTTATATCTATTACAGAAATAATGGAGGTAGATATATTAAAAAAAATATTCAATACACAAAAACATTAAATGCAACAACCAGACAATAGAAAGGATACTAAAGAGGAATTGCAATAATAGAATTTCTTTAAAATTATGGAGAAAATTTAAGTTGCAAATTGTTATATCTAATAATGTTCTCAATATACATATATATGCATAATCTGCTTCAATGCTCTTCTTTTGTTTTTTTTTTACTTTTACTTTTACTAAGTATTGAAGTTGCAAGTATATATAATCTTTAATCATATTATCTAGATCTATCCAGAACTTCTCTGTATATTCATTTTTCCTATTTCGATATAGTCTGAATCGTTGCTTTAATATGGTTTTCTTCAAATCTTTATATATTCCTTCTTCATTTATATTTAATAAGTTTTTTAAATTATTATATTTAAATATATCATTTTCATTTGTATATATTAGTTTAGTAGATGTTTTAAAGAAACCTTTTTTATGGGTTTCAATTTGTTGTATTCGTTTTCTGTTCTTTTTGTATTTTCTTCGTATACATGTATAAGATGCCCGACTATCATATGACAATTACATTCTAGTTTTCGACAGACCTACGTTGTGTATTTTCATTTTATGTAATTTGTTTATTATCATCAGGACTACGATAGACTTTAAAATCTTTATTGACTTTATATATGCATACTTATGGATGAGGTTATGTAAAAAGAATATATTTCAATAAATATATTTGTTCTCTGCAAAAAAAAAAAAACAACATTATTGTTGTAGTTGCTTTCTCCAAGACATCTCACCACGTCAATATTTTATCTTCCTATTCTACTATTTAGGTCACCTATTATGATTATTTTCTTTATAGTTTGGTATACCTTTATCAATATCTGTCAATATCTCAAAAAAGCATAATTTTTCTTATTTCAGGCATTTATTATTTATGGCATGTATTCTTATTAGAATGTTGTGATACACCTCTTTTATGTAATTCTACTTTTGGTATTTTGGTAATATGGTAATGGTTCTCAATTCTGTCTACCTTTAGTTTTACTATATCTGCGGTAACTTATTTCTATTTGGTGTCCTTGTAGCTATAGTTGTCATATATTGTTTGATATCATATAGGTTTTTTACAAGTAAATTGTTGTTACTTCTGCTCCCCTTTCACCAAGCTACGAAGACCGACAATGATAATTACTAAGTTCCATTTCCGAAGCAGAGTTTTGTTTGCTTTCTAATAATTTTTCAATAATTTTTTTCAAAAAAATGAAAGCATTATTGCAACGAATCAAATTACATAATAAAATAGACGTTCAAATGAATACAAAATTTTTTTTACGAGTTAAAAACACAATGGCGGCGCTAGAGATGCTCGAATTTGGCTCCTCCAGTTTGCGTCAAACCCCCAGGTCCTTGCAATTAACTGATATCAACAAAATAATTTTCTTTATTAAAATAAGTTATTCCGCTTTGAACTAACCTAAATTTAGCAAAAACAAAAAAATTAAAATTTGAGGACATTTTGAAGAAAATCACTTGCTTTTATAAACAAATTGTTAAAAACAATATTTATTATAACAATTTATACGAAATTTTAGGTTTGTGCGAAAGCCAATAAGTTGATTGGTCCATTTTCAGTTACATTCCACAGCGCGGAAAAAACACGTTTCGAGAAAAACGGGACTGAAGTTTTCGTTCTTGAAAAGTAGGACTGTTTTCTATGAGTGCGTTGTCTCTCAATTATTTATTTTTTTATTTTTAAAATTGGCGGAAGTGCCCTCAATTATTCACAAAGTAAAGTAGCAAACTTATTAGGCTAAGAAATTATAATGTAGAGACCGTAAAGGGTGCGCGCGCGTTTATACGCTTTTGGAGCACATCACTTCGGTGACTTCCTAGGGACCTTTAAGACTTTCTGTTGAGCTTAAAACTTTGGAAATATATTCTTCAGGCAGAAAATAAATTTTTAAAGCAATAAAAAATATTACTTGTGAAAAGTAGTTGTTACAGTTAATTTTTTAAAGTTTCTTGTATTTTTTTTGACTAGTATAAAGTATGGTAAATATAGGGTGGTCCAACCAAAAAGGAACGTTGTTAATTGTAAATAAAACAAAAAGTTAATATTTTTTATTATGATAGAAGGATCTATGACAATTATGTGTGAAACAAAATATTGGCTCGCTACGGCTTAGGTGGCATACCTCTAGCCGATGGTTCATATTTTCAATGACTCTGAGACATAATTGAGGTTTAATGTCGTTAATGTGCCGAATTATCTCATCCTTTAGCTCTTGAATTGTTCTTGGTTTAGTGACATACACTTTTTCTTTTAAATATTCCCAAAGAAAGAAGTCCAACGGTGTCAAATCACATGATCGTGGCGGCCAATTATCATCGCCACGACGTGAGATAACACGGCCATTGAATTTCTCGCGCAAAAGAGCAATTTTTTCGTTGGCTGTGTGGCAAGTGGCACCATCCTGTTGGAACCACATATCGTCCAGGTCCATGTCCTCAATTTCTGGCCACAAGAAGTCCGTTATCATCTCGCGATAGCGAACACCATTCACGGTAACTGCTTGGCCGACATCATTTTCGAAGAAGTGCGGCCCGATGACACCGCCAGCCTATAAACCACACCACATAGTCACTCTGTGTGGATGCATCGGCTTTTCAACAATCACTCGTGGATTCTCATTTGCCCAAATGCGGCAATTCTGCTTGTTAACGAATCCACTGAGGTGAAAGCGTGCCTCGTCGCTGAAGATGATTTTCTTTGTAAAGTCACCATTCACTTCTGTCTGTTCAACCAACCATTCGGCGTATTGACGACGCTTGGTCAGTAGGCTTCAGCTCTTGAGTCATTTGAACTGCGTAAGCGTGTAAATCCAAATCTTTATACAAAATTCGCATCAGTGATGTTCGTGAGATGTTCAATTGTTGGGCACGACGACGAGTCGAGGTTGACGGCTCTTCTGCCACACTGTCACGAACAACAACAATGTTTTCCGCAGAACGAACTGGGCGAGCATGCACAGGTGTTTTCACATTTCCTACAGACCCGGTTTGCTGAAATTTGCGCACAATTCTCCCGATTGTGAACACATTTGGTCGATTATGCTGACCAAAAAAATTACAAAGTGCACGAAATGCATTTTGATTTGAACGCCCATTTTCATAAAAGGCTTCAACAATCTTAACGCGCTGGTCAATTGTGTACCTCTCCATGGTTGAATTTGTCAAACACTGAAACAAAGAAATGTCAAATTAAGTTGGGCAAAAAACTTGACGTTAAGGTGTAACTCACAATTAACATCGTGCATTATAGTTGGACCACCCTTTATGTATTGTATACATTGTAGCTGGAGGAATGGTTTTCTTACCAAACGCACTCGAAAAGTTTAATTGATTATTTTTTCTGTTACATCTATTCTATATCAAATTATATTATTGATTCGTTTTAGTGCCTTCAAGCAGAGCAGACGTGCGTGCCGAGCTATACCTGTGATATCGCAGCAGCGGAGCCGCAGCCTCGCTTAAGATCGCAGCTAAACCAGTAAGTCGCCTTTAAATTGCTAAAATTCATACTCTCGCAATCAACAATGATCTACCAATGGAAGTTCAAACGCTAAACAAACGCAAAGCAGACGCCATATCACCGTCGATAAATGAAGTTCGGAAACGCTACATCTGGGTACCTCCAAAACTAACACAAAACAAGTTTTATTTGCCACCTAGTTTAGAAGACAAATTAAACGACAATCAGGCACACGCATCTAACAAGAAACCTGAAACTGTTGCACCAACAATCAAAATTCCGCCCACCTACCTACAAAGCAATATTAATCACAAAGAGCTGACCGCTGACCTCGAAAAGATAGCAACAGGCGAGTTCACCACACTCTGCAACACAAATTCGATAAGAATAAATTTAACCAAACCAGAAGATTACAGAAAAGTTTCCGAACACTTTAGAGTAAATCAAATCAAGTTTCACACCTTTCAAAACCCCAGTAGCAAGCCACTTAGTGTTGTAATTAAAAATGTCCCAATTTCGCCCACAATCCAAGAACTCGAACACGAACTTAAAACGTTACCAGTAATTAAAATAACGCGATTACTTACCAAAGATAAACAACCACTGCCCGTTTGCGCGGTAGATCTAACAGATAACGAAGACGCAAAAAATATTCAAATTAAAATCCATATTTTATTCAATAGTAACAGTTGAAATAAGAAAAACCAACTAACATTCCCCAATGTCACCGCTGCCAGCAATATTTCCACACTAAAATTACTGCACCCTTGAACCCCGCTGCGTGAAATGCGCAGGAAAACACCTACATAATCAGTGTCCTAAAGAGCCAAAAGAACCGCCAACATGTGCAAACTGCGGGAAAACCACGCAGCAAGTTATCGTGGCTGTAAACATCACCTAGAATTACTTCAAAACGACAGCAAACCGACCCAACCTCAACAGACGTCTACATACAGAAAATGCATGGAACACCCGCTTAATTTATCGCAGACGCAGGCGCTACGTAATAATCCTCCAAATATAAATCACAACACAACCAATACACCCTATTCTACGTCACAACAACAAACCAACAATACAGAACCAAACAATTTAATCAAAATTCTAATAGACTTCCTAACCCCATTCATCCCTCAAATTAAAGCTTTTATCACAAATACACTCATTCCTCTCCTTTTCAATGGCCCACAAAGAACCAAAAACAATAGAGAAGCTAACAATCCTAAATTGGAACTCGAATGGTATCAAAACTCAACGATCATTATTAATTTCCTTCATAGCAAGACATAATGTGGACATAGCTTGTCTCACTGAAACTCATCTCTCATCAGAAGACAATCTCAAAATACCAGGTTATCAGGTCTACAGAAATGAGCGAATATCAGAGAAAGCGGCAGAAGAAGTAGCCATACTAGTTAAAAAGCAGATCAAGCACAACCCCATACCTGATCCAACTACACCAAACATGGAAGCCGTCGGTATCAGAATAACTCTAAATAATCAGAATCACACAATAGTTAGCATGTATAAGCAACCAAAAAAAAAGCTAAATCCTTCAGATCTACTTGCAATATTTAACTAGACTGATCCTACTCTTGAAATTGGTGATCCAAACTGCAAGAACACGTTATGGGGCTGTAGAGTGACCAACCCGGAAGGCATCAAACTTGAACAACTCTCCTCCGAGCTTGGATTCCTAATACAAACCCCATCCAACTACACTTACTACCCCAATCGTAACGACCATCAGCCTGACATCCTGGATATGGTCTTTCATAAAAACTTCTCAAGGGAAATTCACCAAACGGTCATCGATGAGGTCGACTCAGATCACCTTCCGGTACTAATAACCTTTATAGCCATTCCACACATAAACCCACAGGCTCCTCGTCTAATAAATGGAGCAATAAATTGGGACAAATTCCAAATAGCTCTAAATAACCATCTGCAACAACTATCCAAGTTAAAATCACTTGAAGATATTGACGAAGCAACAACTAACTTCACAACAGCCATCGTAAGCAGGTTCGCGATGCAACATCTAAAAACCTAAAGTATATAGCAAAGCGAGACACTATTACCACTCAAGCCACATAACAGAGCTCATAAAAAGAGCCAAACGAGACGCAAATGGCAACGAAGCAGAAACCCACTGGACAAGCAAACGATCAACCATTTAACACACCAACTCAAAAAGAACTAGACGAGATAAGAATAACCACCTACCAAAGATACATTGAAGAGCTTGAACCCAGTGACCCAGGTATGTGGAGAGCAACCAAGCGAATCCTAAAACAGAATAACGAAATTCCAACAATAACAGATGACAACAACAGCTACTACACTGACGCAGAAAAGCCGTAGCGTTCGCCAATCACTTGGAACGCGTATTTACACCAAAAATAACTTGCAGCCCAACAGAAGTAGCAGCAACAATTGACCACATCGAAAGAAACTTACCTGTCGTCACTGAACATATCGAACCAACTTCGCCTCACGAACTACAATCCCTAATTGCCAGGCTCCCCAAACGGAAGACTCCCGGCTACGATCTTATACCTAACATTGTGCTAACTCATTTAACAACTAAATCCCTAGCTTACCTTGCATCAATATTTAACGGTTGCCTGAGGATGGGTTACTTTCCAAAACAGTGGAAACATGCTATAATACTGTTATTCCCCAAGCCAAGAAAAGACAAAAACCACTTAAAAAACTATAGACCTATAAGTCTTCTGACATCCTTATCCAAGCTGTTAGAAAAAATAATCTACACTTGTCTCAACAATGAAGTGACTTCACTTAACATACTCCCGCCACATAGTTTGGCTTCAGAAAGAACACTCAACTACACATCAACTCCAGAGAATAGTAGAAGTATTAGAAACCGGATATGAAAACAAACAGTTTGCAACAGCCATTTTCCTAGACGTAGCTCAAGCCTTCGACAAGGTTTGGCTAGAGGGGCTGAAAAGAAAGTTATTAAAACTAAGAATACCTAACTACCTTACAGCAATACTATTCTCTTTCCTTGAGAGCAGAAGCTTTGCAGTTAAAATTAATACCGAAGTCTCAGAAACCAAACGTATACGAGCCGAAGTCCCTCAGGGCAGTATATTGGGACCTCTATTATTTAATATATATACATCTGACATACCAAATCTCAACGCTACGTTAGCAACCTTTGCTGACGACACGGCCATTATCACTCTAAGCAACGACTTAACACAAGCAACTCAATTACTTCAGACAGCAATAAACAAAGTATGTAAATGGTTTAACAACTGGAACATCCAAATCAACTCGAGCAAATGCCAAGCTAAAATATTCACACTCAGGAGAATACGCAATCCACCAAGCATTCATGTCAACAATGAAATCGTCCTATGGAATACCCCGATGAACCAGTAAAATACCTAGAGTACTTCTAGACACCAAATTATCATGGAACCAGCATATCAACTCCAAACTCAACCAGAGCCACGCAAGATTAGCACAACTATATCCGTTATTAAATCGAAAGTCAAAGTTAAAACCAAATGTGCAATTATGATGTACACTTCCTCATAAGACCTTTAGCACTCTATGCGGTACCTATCTGGAGTACAACATCAAAAACTAATATAACCAAGCTACAAAGACTACAGAACAAAGTCCTAAGAATCTCAGTGGACGCGCCATGGTTTATTAGAAATAAACAACTACACGATGAGCTAGGTGTACCAACAATCGAAGACTACATTAAAACAACCACTAAGAAATTTCTCAAAAATATCACGGCGTGCGAAGGAGCAGTTCACTATAACCTAGGTAAACGAAACATTCACTCCCGGCTAAAACGAAGACTCCCTCAAGATCAATTCTTATCCGACGACGAAGAATAACCACACAGATTTGTTCGAGGTATCAAGTCACCTCATAAGTTAGAATAATCATTTTAAATATATTAACAATGCCATGTATAATACAATTGTAGTGTTGATCTGGCAAATAAATAATTATATAAAAAAAAAATTATATTATTACTTGTTTTTGCTTTAAAATTTACAAATAAATGTTTTCTCAGCAAGTGCCGTACTCGTTCGTTACGATAATATAAATTGTCGTCGAGTTTTAATTAAAAAAAGAAACTGAACACTCTCGTTAGCAATTTGTAACTAAATTACGGTTTGTTGCAGCTGTTGTCTCCACCAATAATTCTTGTAACGGAGACATTTGCAGACATTAATAACAAAACTGAGTTAATACTAGTAAATACATTACTATTCTACTTGCGTCCGCCTTCGTTGTAATGAGAACGGTATGATTGATGGTCTATTGCAACTATGAATTTTATTGATGGAATGAAATACATTTGTTAGTCGTGTTGTAAAAAAATAAATAAAATCACAAGTTTAAAATCAAATAAAACACACTATTGTATGAATTATTGCAAACAACTTTATTTAATTGTCCACAAATTAGTGTGTAAAATTAAATTTAAAATAAAAATAAAATTTGGCATTTTAAACTATATTACAATAGTCTAGTAAATAGAGAAATCAATCCCTAATTTTATTTATTTGGCAGTGGCATATTAAAACTCACCACCAGTATTAAATTTTATTGTCCTTTAATAAAACTAGTTATCAAACATCCCGTTCATGATGCTAAAAGGCGTTTGAATAAAAGCGGCCTATTTCTATAATGCGTTATCAATATTCGAAAAATCTTAATTGAATCCTAAAATTTACATCCTCTGCGGATCCTACTAAAATTAATATCTCCGGCTTTTGAGCATTTACCGCTTTAATGAAAACAAATATTAAATATTTTAATGGTCGTCGTAGTACTTAACAATAAATTAAAAAATTATTTGCTTTTATTTTAAATCCAAGAATTAATATACTCTTTATTAGTGCCATTACTTGTAACTGTAATTATCATACTTTGCTTTTTACATTTGGTTTTATGGATTATATTCCTTCCTTATCAGTAAAGCTCCATTCTATTAAGTCAAATTGTTTTTAAAGTCTGAATCTAACAAAGTATTTGGTACAGGTGTTAAAATTCATTAGTTTAATTTCTGCATAAAATTAAAAAGTCTGGATTTAAGGTTACGTCAAGTATAGAAAGCCTCCACAGCTGTAGCTTTAAGTATTTACCGCAGTTACAACTGTAATAATTTTGTATTTTGAAATTTCTTTTTTGTTACTATATAGATGCAAAGTATAAGGAATGAATAGTTGGCTCCTTTACAAACATAATATTTGCTTTTATGATTATTTTTTATATATCATTTTTTATACTTTTTACAAATTTATAAATTCTGGCTAACATTGTGTAGAGTGATAAATGATTGTGTGTACTGACGAAATACATATAAAGAACCATCAGCTCAAACTGTTCGTAAGTTACGCGTCATTAGGTTATCTCTAGATAGCTATCTCATGTAGTTTAGTGTGGCCTGCATTAAATTTACCTTCAAAATGGGTATTCTAGTTACTATTGATTACAATCCATATTTATTATGACCACTAAGTAAATTATACAATTAGAAAAAAATTCCATTCTTTCTTCTAAGTTTAAGTTAAAGTGTATTACAAGGTAGATTATGATAAAGAACACCTAAGGCCTAGGTATATAAAATTAAAACGTTGGAGTAAAGATATCTCAAATATACCGTTACAACTTGAAATGACATGCGTAAAAGAGTAAGAATAAAAAAATTGATGTGTATTCAACACATACGACAAATTAAATTTTTAATTTACTGTAGAAAATAAATATTATTCTACTACAAATAATCAAGAAATCGTTTAATGCAATAGTTCCTGAATGATAGCAAACACAATTCAAAAATTAAAATAAAGAAATTACAATCCGTATGGAAAGGAAGAAAATGACAAGAAAGACAAGAGTGTAAAATAAGATATAAGTAAAAAAAATAAATGCAGACGGAGAAACATTGGCAAATATTTTTTTGTTTGAATGTTGCAATTATAAATCACACGACTTTAGTAACTACGTAAATAACTTACTACAAAGCTATGAGCAGCAATAAATTAAGTAAATTGAAACTATAGAAAACTTCCAGTTAAGCTTTTCATCAGGAAAATACGCATCTGTTTTTCAAGCGAAGATATTTAATATACTGAAGTGCACCAAGCAAAGATAATTTGAGGGCTTATCAAAATAGACGAATAAATATATTCACAGACACTCAACCATTGCTGAAGGCGTTAAAGCTCCCGAAGGTAACGTCTAGGCTGGTATGGGAATACCGCAAATAACTCAGTGCTTTGGTCAACCACAATAAGTTAACTTTATTGTGGGTACTAGGGCAATGTGGAATTCCAGGCAGCTAGCATAAGAAGAATCTTCAACTCCATATGTAGGCTTAAAAATAGCTCTGGGGTACCTAAAGATACAATACGAAGCCGGGTGAGAAAGTGGGTCAGAAAATGTACCGGAACAAAAACATGGAAAAACCTTTATAAAAGAACCATCTTGTAAACGAACCGAAAAACTGTTAGTACAAAGCAGAAATCAGCTACAATCTATTATAGGCCTCTTCAAAGGTCATTGTTTTTCAAAAACACTTTAAGAAATAGGGCTGTACAATGGAGATCTGAGTTGCAGACATTGTGGTATGAAACTAAAGACAGTACAGTAACTATCTAGTTAGCAGACTGATACAAGGAACAAGAATACCAGAAAAAATAAGAAGAAAAAACTACAAAAGCACAATATGTTCATGAGGCTGTAGTACTACCGGAGACATAGATAAAAAAAAGCTACATAAAAAATACTAAAATAATAAAAATGTATCTAATAGTCACGGCACAACTCAAAAAAATCTAATAAGAATATTGGGAAAGCAGATAAACAAATTAAAATAAGTGGCAAAATTAGAACCACTAGAATTAATAACAGAACGGCAACAATAAATAATTGAGACGTTGAATACAAATATAAGATTAAAAGAATAAATAAATCAGCAAAAAATTAAAATTTAACAATTGACAAAAGAGCGATAAAAGAAGGAAAAGAACAAAATTAAGGGAGTTGTAAGTAAAATAGGGTTAGAGATAGGTTAGGATCACAAATGTAGAAAACATTATGAAGGTAAATACAGAGAAATTTATGAGAACACCAATATTTGAAAGAGGCAAATGTAGATAAACAAAATATTAAACAAAGAAAAATATTAATTAAATTCATAACGCAGAAACAAGAAAATTGATATAAAGCCATGTTGAAAGTAAACATGTCAATGAAAAATAACTTGACAAAGATATTAAAATACATAGTTGGATAAAAAACTATAATAACGGATAAACTGACAAAAGATAACAATTGAGAAAACAAAAAAGTTTATTAATGGGGTTTAAAATAGTTAATACAGGAAAAATGATAAAGAAAAACCTATACAGTAGCGCAAAGTGAAAAAAATATTTTAAAATTAAGGAATACTATATTAATTTATAATTAAGGGAGAATGTATAATAATAATAATACATAAAAGTAAAACAAAAATAAGTGAAACATTTAGACTTTACTAAATGCGAAGAAAACAGGTCAAATTGATGTATAATAAAAAAGTAGTAGTGCTTAAATTATTTATTGTTATTATCTATTACACGGCTAAGTAACTTTCTCGTTTTCATTATTTGTAATACCGACATTTTTATTTTAAATTTTCACTCTCATGCTATCCCTACATGTTTTAGTTTCATTTGTGATAATCTTCTAACTTAAGCGCGTCCTAACATTACACAATGTGAAAAACAAAAATTAAAAATAAACAATTATCTAGGTAGCAAGAACACACATGCGTGCGCAAACATACATGCATGCAGATAGAGGAAGAGGGGAAGGGTATAACAGAGAAATAGATAGAAAAAAAATTAAGTATTTAAAAAAATAATTATGTAATAATACTAATACTAGTTCAGTAACAAGTAAAACAGCAAATATTAATCAACATTGTAGATGAGAACATTTTAATTATAATTACTATCAAATTTAAAACCCCAAAAAGATTTATAAACAATATGAAGACAACCAGGTCAAAAAATTAATTAAGTTAAATAATTTTTATACTTAATGACAAATTAATATATAAAAAGAGAAACATAAGTAATTTTCTAGTTGTAGCAACCATTAGGTAAAGAACTTTGATAATCTTGATAAGATAAAATCAAAAGAAAAAAAGCAAAAGTGATTTTAACAGGGTAGGTTGCAAGCTAGACTTACCAGGGTTAATGTGTAAAAAAAGGTTTTATAAGGAAAAATAAGAATTATTAACAGGAAAAGAGCATTCTACAAAACAAACTAATAAATTACAAAACCTCAAAAAGAAGCCGCTAAGAAATGAAAAGGATCTGCTTTGATTTTTTAAGGGGGGCGCCTGGTTTTTTGGGTGAAAATTGGTCAATTTTCATAATTTTTTTTATAGAAATTATTTTATTTAGAAATATGAGATTTCATGCATTTGAAAAGATATATTAAGAGGCATCAAAAACAATTTTTTTTTGAATTATATTATTTATTTCAACTCCACTAGAGGGCGCCGAAGTCGTACCCTAAAAAACCGCGCGTTGTGCGGTGGACAGGATATCTTTGCACCAGTATTGTTGAAAGAAAAAAATCAAATGGCATCTTAAAGTAAACATATATATCCCGTCCGTATTCTACAACCAAGTTGTCAAAGTTAGTAGAAAAAAAAAATATCAGTCTGCGAAAAAATTTCTCAGACAAATGTCTTTTTACCCTCTTCTAAAGTAACATAAGATATTTAAGGTTCAATTTGGAGAATTGGTTGTAGAATCTTCTTCTTCTTATGTCGCCCTCTCCTGTCGAAGGTTGGCGATCCAAATGGCGATTGTAGTTTTAGAGACAGCGGCTTGGAACATTTCTGCGGATGTACACCCCAACCACCTTCTCAGATCTTTTATCCAAGACTTTGGCGTCTTCCGACCGATCGTCGTCCCTGTATTTTTCCCTCAATGATAATTCTTAATAATTCAAATCGTTCACCCCTCATCACATGCCCTATGTACTGTGTTTTTTGTTCTTTTATTGTGTTCATTAATCCTCTATTTTTATTTATTCGTATTAGAATTTCGTCATTGGTTACCCTTTGCATCCACAAAACACGTAGCATCCGTCTGTATAAATACATTTCAAAAGAATTTAATCGTTTTTCAATGGTTGGATTCACTTTTACTATTTATGTTAGTACCTAAGTATTTAAAGGAGGCTACTTGTTCCACGATTTCTCCTTTAATGTATAAATTTGCATCCACACGTTTTTTTTTGCGAAAATACAATTATTTTTGTCTTGGATACGTTAAGTTGTAAGCCATATCTTTCACTATGTTCAACGATCATGTCCGTCATGTGTTGTAATTCTAGGAGGTTACTTGGCATTATTACAGTATCGTCCGCGTATCTGATGTTATTGATTATATTGCCGTTTATCTTAATTCCACTTTTCTCCCCGTCTAATGCTTCTTTAAAAATTGTTTCCGAATACAAGTTGAACAGAAGCGGGGAGAGTACGCAACCCTGTCGTACACCTTTTTTAATTAGTATGTCTTCTGTGGTTTCTTGTTCTACTTTAACTTTAGATGTTTGATGCCAGTAGAGTTCAGTAATAATGCGCAATTCCTCTTTGTCAATTCCTGTCAGTCTTAAGATTTCCATCATTTTTTGGTGATTTACACAGTCAAATGCCTTACGGTAATCGATGAAGCACGCGTAGATATTTACATTCATATCTTTACATCTTTGGGTCATTACGTTAAGGCGAAAAGAGCTTCTCGTGTTCCGAATCCATTTCGAAACCCAAATTGTGTGTTGTCCAGTTGGTATTCGCATTTTCTATAGATACATGTGTGAATAATTCTTAAAAATGTTTTTAATACGTGGGACATGAGACTTATCGTACGATACTCGTCACAATGTGAGGAGTTTGATTTTTTCGGGATTGTTATGAACGTGGATCTTAGCCACTCGGAGGGTATCCTGCCTGTTTCATGTATTTTGTTAAATAGCGATGTTATAAGATCTAGGCCTTTACTTTCGTTATCTGCTACTATTTTAAGAATTTCTGCATGGATTTTGTCAGGGTCAGTAGCTTTTCTGTTTTTAAGTGTTTTTATAGCGTGGATTACTTCGTTTTTAGATATTTAAGGTCCTTTTTCATTTATTGCTTGGTCTTCTAATGGTAGTTCATTCGGTCTATCATCATTGTAAAGTTCTTCTACATATTCTTTTCATCTTTTGAGTTTAGCTTCTATACCTAGAATTATATAGTTGTTCGAATCGCTTAAAGTTGCTGTTTGGTATTTTCTGGTTTTGTCTGTCATTTCTTTTACTTTTTTATACATGTTGAACGTATCGTATTTTTCTTGCAGCAGTTCTATTTCTTGGCATTTTCCGACATTAATTTTTCTTTTGCTTCTCTGCATTTTTTTCTGATGACTTTATTTATTTCTTTATATCGAGTTGGTTGTGTTTTATTTTTTCTCCGTTCACTCATGAGATTTAAGATTCCCTGTGCCATCCATTCTTGTTTTTTATTTTTTTTTTAAATCCAATATCCTGCTCCTAGACATCTGTTATTATGTTTTTTAGCGCCTTCCACGTAGTCTGTATCTCTTCTTCAAGTTTTATACGTGTCTCTAGCGCCTTTAGTTCCTCTTCTATTCTACAGCTTATTTTTTCTTTTTTCTTCAGGAATCTTTAGTTTCTCAATGTCTATACGTTTATCCAGTTTTCCTTGTTTAACATTTTTAAACCTCTTGATTTTAAAGTCCATTACAACTGGGTTATGGTCACTGCTGATGTCAGCACCAGGATAAGTTTTTACAGATTGTATGTATTTTTTAAATTCTATATTTAGCAAGATCAAATCGATTTGATTTCTTACTATCCGTTGTTTATTATCAGCTGTCTTCATTGATGTTGTTTGAAGTAGGTGTTGGCGGCAAGAAAGTTATTTTGAACCTAGTCTCCTCTAGTGTTTCTTATGCCAAGACCATACGCTCCAATGTTTTCTCCTTCAGCGCCAGCACCGATTTTGGCGTTGAAGTCTCCGATAATCATGGTAATTTCTCCTTCTTTTGTAAGGCGCAATTCTTCCTCTATGTCAGTGTAACATTTTTCTATTTCTTGTTCTGTTTTATCATTCCTTGTAGCGTAAATCTGAATTATGTTCAAGTCTCTATGTGTTGTTTGAAGTTTTATGAAGTTAATCCGTTCATTGACGGGTACAAAGTCTATAACTGATTCTGCAATTTTGTGTGTAAGAATTATTGCTGTTCCATGTCTGTGTTCATTATCCCTTCCTCCAGAATAGTAGATGTATCCTTTTTGTGTCCTTTGCTTTCCTGATCTGGGCCAGCTGACTTCGCTTAACCCTAGGATATCTATGTTCATCCTTTCCATTTTCTATTTCTGCATTTATTAGTTTACCTGGCATAAATAAGCTGCGAAAATTTCACGTAACAATACGTAGAGTTTTATCATATATTTTAATTTTTGGTTTGTTTCTAATGCTTTTATTATTATGTCTCAGGGGGATTCTTAGCACCCTCTCCTCATTTAAGAGGTGCCCTGGACTGAGGGCCATTATTTTGTTCTGTTCAGCCATTAGGATTGTTTGGAAATTATAATACAGTAAGATTTCCGTTTCTTTTCTGTATCGCAGTTCGAAACCCGTTTTCGCTGTTACAGTTCGCCAGTCGAGTTTTGGTCCGCCTCGAATATGTGATTTACTCGATACCACTCATATCTGGCACGGGCCAAGGCAGCCCACCAAGCCTTGGGCAGCTTGCTGCGCCCCAGCAGCAAAATGTCTATACCCAACAAGCTACTGTTATACAAAACAGTCATCAGGCCAACGATGCTGTACGCTTGTGCTGTTTGGGGTTATGCAGCCAGGACCCACGTGAATAAACTCCAGGTGGTCCAGAACCGGGCCTTCAGGAACATCTTTGGCGCTCCGTGGTATGTACGCAATACCATCCTACATAGCGATGCCCACATGCCAACCATCCAGGAGTATATCTCCCAGTGCGCCCCTACAACTCCATGCCAGCGTCCAAGACCACGGAAATCCAGCAGTCCGTGGTCTCTACAACTATGACGTTGACAGGGGCGCCCGCCACAAGCGCCCGAAGATCCTGATTCCCCCCGTAAGGCGGAGCGGAGGCGGCCTGCCTTACTGCTGGCCAACCAACAACCACCAGATGTCACCGCAGCGTTGGGGGTTAGGGGCTGGAATCCCAGGAACCTCCAATAACGACAAGAAGATGAATGAATGAATGACTCATATCTGAGAGGCATTCCCCTATCCGCCAACTGGGGAGGCGCCCGATGGGGGATCTCGCAACCCCACACGGGGGTTGTAGAATACAGACGAGATATTGTTTCAATAAATATATTTAAAAAAATTTAGATTGATCTGATTAATGGGTTCCGAGAAATCGTGTCCACCGCGCGAAAAATACCCATTTTGAGAAAAATTCATTTAGAGGTTTTTTCTATTTTGCATTTAATTATTTATAATTATAATAGATAAAATGCCTACCAATCATCAGTCTGCGATTCCTGCGCCATAAAGTAATCCTTGGGCCTCTTGAAAAAGTTCTTCTTGCTCATCAAGCTCCTTTTTTCTCTTGATTCTCGCATCTTTTGAGGATTACTAAGATTAATTTTTTAATCCAAAAACACGACTTTTCTTCCGACAAAACAAGTCACAATTTGTATGGTGGAAAAACGGTCTATATATATATATATATATATATATATATATATATATATATATATATATATATATATATATATATATATATATATATCATATATATATATATATATACATGTATTTCTTTTCGGTAAATTGAGATATAGAAAAAATTATGATCCTAGGGTTTTCAGCTTTTTGGAAAAATAAAAATCTCAAAATCGATTTTTTGTCCAAAAAAAATCATACGTCTCCCTCAACACTATTTTTAACCTAGCGCATAATGTTATAATTATAAAAATAATTACTATTTGCTTTTATCGTTATCTCACTTGGTGTTGATTATATTATATCACTTTACGAGGTGCATTCAAGTTAAAACAATTCCGAATTTTTTCTCCGGACTGGAAACAGATAAAAACATGCGGTTTATTTCAAAATACCCGCGCACTCTTTGTGACTGCGCACTGCGCGGCACATAGGACTCTAGCAGCAGCGGCGAGAGTGAGGACTGTTTTTATACTTAAAATTGCGACGTTTTTATTACAAGAACAGCGTGTAATCATTCGTTTTCTCTATTTGTGTGTTGTGACATCGATTGAAATTTATCGCCAGTTGAGTGAGACATGTGGTGATGGTGTTATGGATGTGTCTAATGTGCGTCTGTGGCAGAACGTCGTGTGATAACAAACCAAGACAATCTCGGCCTCGCACCAGCTGGTCTGACGATATGATTAAGCAGGTGGAGAAACTTCTTTTGGAGGATCGTCGAATGAGTGTGAAACACATCGCCTCCAAAGTTGGCATTGTTAGAATGTAAATCTATTGTTAGTATGTTTTATAAAGGAGCAATCTATGCACTTTGCAGTATGTTCTCCTCTGGAGCTGATACAAGCAGATTTATTTATTGTACTTTTTAAATAATAATTGTGTTTTGTTCATTTAACACATCGTGGGGTAGGTGACAATAATTTGTGGTGTCCTGTGCCTACGTCAAATTTTTACTATTACTAGACAATATAGTAATCTAGTCAGGTTCAACATGTCATTTGCTTTATCTCTTTGCGTAGTTTAACTGCAAGTATTGACATTGGACTTTTGTTATGATTTAATAGTCGGATGGTTTTAACAAGTGGATGGTTTTAAGCAATTAGTTCGGATGTCATTTCTTATTTTGTTATAGAAATATTGTTTATAACTACTTAATAAGTTGCTATTTTCGGGGTTCTCATATACAGGGTATGTATAAAAAATATCGGGAAAGGTTTTGGAAAAATAGATTTATTTGAGATATTGCTACAATACCCCAAAAGTCTTCAAAGTGCATTCCTTGAGCGGCAACATATTTTTGCCAGAGGCTTTTCCACGACTTGAAAGCTCTATGGTAGGCGGATTTCGAAACGTCTTCAAGGGTACGTGTGCAAGCTCCTATGACGGCACTTAGGGTTTTATGGTAATATCTTTTAAGAGAGGATCTTACTTTTGGAAATAGGAAATAGTCTGCTGGTGCCAACTCGGGACTGTAAGGAAGTTGGGAAATCATCTAAAAAGCCGGGGTCTTCTTCAACGCGTGGCAGAAGATCTTTGCAAGCAGACACACGCCTTTGCTTTTGACCGCCCATCAAGACCTTCGGGACGCAGATGCAGATCTTTCGCATCGCCAAATTTTCAGTGATAATGCCAATTTTATCTGCAACCATGCGCACACGTAACCGACGGTCTGAATTCAGCACTTGGCACACATGTTGCACGTTGTCGTCGTTTCTTGAAGTCGAAACTTTCTCGGCCATCTTTGAAAAGCTTGTACCACTTAAAATACTGCAGTTTGTGACATGATTTCATCATTGAATACTTGGCGAATCATGCCCAACATCTCCGTAACCAATTTCCCCAATCCAACACAAAATTTGATGGCGTACCGCTATTCAATCGTTCGCTGCATTTTGCGCTTGCACCGAGTCACTCGACAAGGGTCCACTAAAAACACGATCTAGCATGAACGAACGCTCGCACATCCCTCACTACCGAGCATGCGAGCGCGTTCCGACGTACAGTCACGTCAGAAAGAAATTGTTCCTGATACTTTTTATGCAAACCTTATATGCAATAATTTACTTTGTGGTCATCATAACATTTTGTTAACCTCAATGCTCTTTAGATTGATTTTAATATCCTTACGTTTATAAGCGGCAATAAAATGTTCTAATTTTTAATTTTTTGTATTGAATGATATTTTAGTAAATGTTCTGTGCGGGTTTATTAACGGGTTCGTTTAGATTTTACGATAAAGAAGAATTTTGTTCCGTGGATTGTACATAAAATTAATTTTGAGTAATAAAAGAGTCAAAATTAAATAGGTAACACTTGTTAAAATCATTGTCACTTAGCAAGGGTAGCCATTGCTTGTTTTTATTTATTTAACTGTTTGCACAGGTTTCAAATTTTATTGCAGTTGGATTATAGTTAACCTTATTTTTTTATTGTTTGAATTGTTTATTTCTAAACAAATATTATAAGTGTTTATTAAGAGGTGAATGCAGGCCATCGAATTATCGACAGAAGCAGCCAGGGACCTCCTTCATCGTTGCATTTCGGCGAACGGAACAGGAAAGTTTTACTTAATACTATTGGAGAGGCAGGCGTGTAAATAGCCGTGCCCTCGTGGTGCTGTGTGGGAAACTAAGTACGGCCCGTTTTGAAACGTAAAACGATAAGGCCCAAATCGTCCCTTAAACGGCCAGCGGATGGGGGCGACTACGGATATCAACCGAAAGTAAAGCCAAATCGCTCACCTGAATCGGCTTCGGCGGCGATGGTTTCACGGTGGCCACCTTGATGCGATGTCTTCGTGACGGGAACACGACCGCACTGGCTGAGATGCGGTGCGGATCGAGTATGTCTTGCGGAGTATATACTGCGGGTTGGTTAATGCGGCCGTACTGGACGCGATGCAGTGTGAGTATTTTGCGGGATGTTAAAACACGACCGAATTGGCCGCGATGCGGTGCAGGTATATGTTTCTTGCGGGTTGGTAAGCACGACCGAATTGGCCGCGTTGCGGAGTGCGTATTGCGGGGTGTTAAAACATTACCGAATTGGCCGCGATGCGGCGTGCGTATGTTGCGGGTTGATTAAATGCGGCCGCACTGGCCGCGATGCGTTACAAGTATATCGCCGGGCTTCGCGCCTGGTTTAGCGGTAGGTCTTTGCGGGAAATTTTAATTCGACAGCACTTTTCATCTCAAAGGGTGCCGCCGCCGGCGTATGCAGACTCCCGGCTGAGCAAAAGCTCATATGCCGTTTTGTTTGCGATAGCAAAACGTAGCGGCAGTTATCAAAGCCACCAGCATGCGCCGCCACGATACACAAGCGGTTCAAGGGCGAAAAAGCCGCCACACCAACTCTAGTTTGATAATTTAAGAGTCAGCAAATACAAATATTAATTAAACACAAAGACACCGACCGCATAATTAGGTTTATTATCGAAGAAAAGCCAAATCGCATCCGCCTACAAACATGTTTCATTACAAGTTTAATTGTATGGTGCAAGCTCAACAAATTGCGAAAACGACACATTCTAAAACTTAGATCGGCAATATGAAATAATTTTAAAATGAGTGTTTGAGATTTATCTTACCTATAAGAAAATTAAAAAAAATTATTTAGTCATGATTTGTATGTTACATCTTTCCATCTCCATCTCCATCAGCCTTTTTCCATCCTGTTTTGGATATAGGCCTTCTTCATAGTTTTCATTTTTTTCTGTTTTGCGCCTCTCTGTGCCAGCACAGTCCAGCCGCCTTTTTGAGATCATTTGACCACCTGATCATGGGTCTACCCCTGTTTCGACTCTCTGTCCATAGTCTCCACCTTATGATTTTGTTACACCATTCCTCCTGTTTTCTCACTACTTATCCCGCTTAGTTCCACTTCAAGCGTGCTACTTGTTCGACTATATCGGCTACTATCGTTTGGTTTATTTATTCATTTGTTTTTGTGCTCTTTCAGGTTTACGTTCATAATTTTTTTTTCTATTGCTCTTTGAGTAACACGAAGTTTGTTTATTTTTATTTCGGTAAAGGTCTACGTTTCAGACACGTACGTTACCACCGGTAATGTACACTAGTTGAAAAGTTGTGTCTTTAGGTGTATTGGCATCCTCATTTGCATTACGTCTTTTAATTTACTGTATGTCCCCAACCAAGTCTTGTAGTTCTTTCAACTTCTACTGTTTGGTTTTGTTTAGTAATAGTCACCAACCCTCCCAAATATATATATATATATATATATATATATATATATATATGGTATGGTAAGGCCCTTTTCCTCGCGTGGGAGCACGGCCTGCGAACTGAGAGGTTAAGGCTCTCATACGTTCGCTCTCTCTGCCCGGTCGTCGCGCATCATCTCTGATGCGGGGCGATGTGGCAAGCACCGCGCCTTAGACGACCGCCATTATGACCCCTTGTTCGAATGAACGTAGGTACTTAATTATTTTTAGTGACTGAGTAGGCCACCCGCCAGGCATCAGAGAGAACCAGGATATGAACCCGGGTCCGTCAGCATCGCAGCCCGCCCCTCAACCACGGGAAATCGCTGGCAGCATATATATATATATATATAGTTCTCTACTTTTTAATACTTTTTAATTCTATTCCCACCTTTACGTTCCTTTCTTCATTGTCATTACTTTTGTCTTGTCTAAGTTTTCAAATCTTACGTTGTTAAGTCTCTCTCGTCCTACCAATATTTCCTTACTTTTCAATTTCACTTTCTTAAACCCAGCCTCTAGAGCCGATGTGAACAGTTTTGAAGACATCACACCTTTTTGTCTTACTCCTCTTTTTATATGTGCTTTTTGGTGTTTGCGTGTATTCAATCTGGACAGTTTCTCTTTTACAGTTTTACTCAATGATATAGATAATCAATTCTTGCCTTTATTAGTGATTTTATTACTGCTCGTGTTTCGGAGCTGTCAAAAGCTTTCTTAAAATCAATGAAACAAAGCTATAAATGGGTGTTATATGATGTAACTTTTTCAATTAATGTGATTATTGTAACTGTAAATGGTCGATGGTAGAGATGGGCAAAGTGGCTCATTTCTGGGATCAGATCAGGATCGCTCACTCACCAAAAAGAGCTAGCTCTTTTTTATAACTCATAACTCATTTTCTGCTATATTTGTGCCTACTGGCTATATCAGTTAGGTTATTACTGCTACCATTATAAAACCAATTGTAATGAACTGTTTAATTCAACGTTTTATTTAAATTTTATTTTTCCCTGACAATAGCGGCATTTTCCTTTTCCCTCTTTGGTAAAATGCTACCAAATATCACTTGACTACATACTAGCTCTCGCCGACATTTCATTCTAAAATAACAACAAAATATTATAAATAACGTAAATTGTTTAGATATTATATTATAGATAAATATTACATACTAAGCTGTATAAAGATGAAGACTGATAGAGACTAAGCAAAGTCGCAAAAAACTGAGGAGTTATTGGAATCAGAAACTAGTCGAGATCAAGTTTGGGAGTGAATCAGATCAATGAGTCAGATCGAAACGGGAGAACCAAGAGCTGCTCGCATATGCGCAGACCGCACGACAGCAAAAGAGCGAGAATCGAGTGAGAGATCGAAGAGCTACCGCTCTTATTTTGTGAGTCATAACTTACTCACTCTCTACCAAGAGCTGGTTCTTTTGAATAACTCATGAGCGGATCGCCCATCTCTAGTCGATAGTGCTAAAGTCTGTTTGCTTTATTGGTTGGTGGGAAGTTTAGTTTATGTTTTAATATATTTTAATAGTTTTCTAGATTTTTAGTATCACCTTTTTGTGTAGTAGCATCACTAGAGCGTTCTCCCACCCCTTTGCAATTTCTGTTTTTTCTATACATTTGGTGAATAATATTGCTAGCTTTACTTATTCTGTCTCTAGCTTCTTTTAGCATTTCTGAATATGTACCATCTTTTCCTGCTATTTTTCCATTTTTGTCTTATTGAATGTGTTTTTAACTTTTTCTAGGTCTATTGACTTTTAAATCTTCTGAGTTTACGTTTATAATCTTACTTTTTAGTTCCGTATCGCTTTGTTTATCATTTATTTGTAATGTGTAGAATTTTTGATAGAATTCCTTTGTTCTAACTAGCAATTTATCTCTGTCTGTTATAGATGTTCCGGCTTCTCCTTTCAGTTTTATTATTTCCTTTTCCCCGCAAACATTTTTTATTTCTTTACTTTCCTCTAATAGCCTTTCAACTACTTCCTCTTTACATCTTCTGATGTTTTTTTCCCATTTTCCTTGTCGTTTTATTAACCTCTGTATACTCTGTTTAGTGACGTTTATCTTCTGTTATGAGTTATCTAGTTTTCTCCAGCAGTTCCTTTGTTGCATCTTTTACTAACCGCTGTCCCTATAGATGATTCTTCTATTATCTTTATTTTTTTAATATGAGTTAATTATTTTTTAACTTTATTTAGTTCTACTTCATCCAACTTTCGTTTTTTGTTTTTCTTCAATTTTGTCATTTATATTAATTTTAATTGCTATTTTTTTCTCGAGTTTCTGTTTTATATAGATCTTAGCTGTAACCAGTCTACGATCACTTCCGGTATGAAAAATATTCACGGTATTTACGTCTGTTACTACATTCTTGTTGTTTGTTAGTATGTAGTCTAGTTTTGTTTTTCGTTTGTCCATTTAGGCTTATTCATGTTCGTAACTTTTTATGTATAAATAAATTATATATAAATATTGCGATCAGAAATATTATATTTTCTAAAACGTATTAAAGTTGATAAGAAAACTGCTGAATCAAAGCCGGGTTGTATCTATAAATCCATGACAAAAAGCTAGTTTTAATTATATTTTCGAAATTTGCATATACTTTTACATACAACAAGAAAAAATATCTTCAAAATATAAATTACAGCAATATTTAAATTACAACAATATAGTAATCTATTAAAAATAGAAGTTTGGATTGAAAGACTGTGTTTCAATTAAGATAAAAGTTCATTCAGGTCATCCAAAAGGTCATTGCTTCCACTTTGGAAATGATTTAGTCATCCATAAACAAATATGGCGTTTGATAATTAATTTGGCGTTTACTATTAGCCACAGAACTACAAAATACTGTGTTTGATATTATTAAGAACTGTATGCAAAAATTATTGTTAAAAATTAGAAAGGAGGGAAGCTTATATAAGTTTAATTATTTTTATGGATTATGCAAAAATAAATTTTAGTTAATGTTTTTTGGCATTTAATGATATGATTATTTTTTCTTTTTGTAAAATATAAGTTAACAATCTGACTCTTCTAAATATCTTCATCTATTTGTTTTAGATTTTTTTGAATAATTTGAGATAGTGATAATATATTAACCGTGTTAGTATTATTTGGCGAGCTTAAAAACAAAATAAGACGTGTCATATTCAATAAAGCGTCACCAAATAATTTAGAAACGTTATATAATAAATTTATTAAATTAGAATAAATAAACTTGGTATGTCTGGAAAGATAGGAATATAGAATATAAAAGTTGCAAAAAGTGTTAAGTGCAATTGTAACCTATTTCGTTGCTTGGAATATTGCTTACTTATGTGTTACGTGATGCATACAATTTCCAGTAAATCATTTTTACAACGGAACTAGCAAGGTTACGATGTGCATATGTACCTAAGCGAAAATCAATTTCGCTAATGCAAAGTAAATCTTAGGTGGGTAAATGTTGACTTTCATATGCTTGTAGAGATACGCCAAATAACAGAATTAATAATCCTATTAAATTACATACGCCTCTAATAGGAATAAGAAAAATAGCCTAACATATATGTATACTTTAAGGGTAATTTGTTGGAAAATAATTTAACTTTTTGTGAAAAGATGTTAGCACACATTTATGACTAAATGTAGTGAAACCTACAAATAGTCTAATCATATCCAGTTATAACCAGGCTGAGAGAGTGTCAAGCATGCAGGTTTTGGGTTGAAAAGGGAACCTTAGACTCAAAGATTCAAATTATACTTGAATAATCTGCTAAAACACGTTGCACCTAAGGAAAGGTTATTGTTATTTAGTTAATTTACGCTTTTTTATTTTTAAGGAAACACTGCAACATGCATCCAATAAGCCAAACATTTTAAATAAAACAAGCAATTCACAAAATCCCGAAACTGTTTATTTTAGATATTTTTAACCATGCCGGTTATAAAAATATTTCTTACGTGAAACATAAGCACATACACATGCTAGGTCTATAGCTATGTACGTCATAGAACGTAACCAATACATAGAATTCTTTCCACTTTCTAAATGCTCACTCAACAGAACCGTTAGTCTTTCATCAAACACAATCTAGCATTTACTTAAACTTTTTAAAGGTATTCCGTGAAAAAATTGTATTGATTTAAAAGGCTTTGTCTGCAAGGAGAATTTTTCTATTAGATAAAAATATTTTCTAAGTAAATTAGAATCAGATAATCTTTATTATTGAAAAGCGTTGCACTAATAACTGATTTCTCTTTAAAGACTTGATTTTTAAATTAAAATTAATCAGATCATCTAAATGTGCCACACTTCAAAAGTTAAATTTAATATATAATAGAGCAAACCTTAAGTGGATCTCTATATATAATGAAAATAAGTTAAAAAAGGTTACACATGAGATTAATTTAAAAAAATAAATATTATGGAAAGGATCTTTGGCGGCAGGTGGATTTCATATTATAACAATTTGATGCAAATAAAAATATTTATTATTATATATCCCCACATCTTTATCCGATACTGTTAAATTGTATCTGAGTGTATAACACATGATTTACTAATTACGAAATATTTTAAAATATTTGAAAGTTGTTTTTATCCAACACTTTAATCGATTTTGTCCACTTATGAACTTATTCGAAATAATATTCGTCCTATAAATGTATATGCAAAATTTTATTCAAATCAAACCATTTACGTTAAGTAATAATTACGAAAGTAATTAAGCATTAAATTTGGCAATAAAATCTATATTTCTAATAAAAACATGTTGAAACAAATCCTAATTTACTACATAAAATAATAAAGTTACACTTCTTTTTAATTTTTCTATGTATTAAATACTTAACATTTGCACTGCAGTATTTTCTGTCTCCCCAGTTTTTCTATTTTTTATATTTTGTACTGCGTTTTTAATGCTCTCAACTTTTATTTTGATCAGTGGTCCTTGTTTCTATTTTCTTCTTTTATAAATTTTATTCTAGTTCTTATTTTTTGTAATGTTATTCCAATCTTTGCTGTTTTGTTGTAGTATTGGTTTTGTATTATTACTTTTAATGCTGCCAAAAATTCCAGGCCCTGTATACCTATGTCCTCCAACCGACAATTACACTTTCTATCGAAAATATTTCTTTTCTATTCTGTAATTAGTTCTCCTACTTTAGTACTTATATACTTTTCTTTGTCCTTAATTAGGGGACATACATTTTTACTCTTTTCTTCTCCGTTTTAAATATTAAAAAAAAATTTATATAGATTTTTCAATTAAGTTCATGTTCTTAGAAATAATATCAGAATATCGTGTGCAAAACTTGAGCAAGATCGGTTAAATAGTTTTTGCGCAATCCTTGACGCAATTTGAAAAAAGGCAAGTTGTGGGAAAACGCGTTTAAAGTTTGTACTTCAGAAAAACCCATTTTTTTGGACATGCCCAACACACTTATTTTTTGTTACAATGTGATCGTCACCATATGGATTTTTATTGAGAATGGCTCTGAATGTTTTTGAAACCCCGTCTCCAATATACTGAGAGTATCTTACACCAAATAGTTAAACAGATCTCAAAAAGATCTCAACAATTGCATCGTTCTCCATTTTGCCGGCAGTGATTTTGTGAGTATTCTTGTTCGTGATCTGCGTACAACTCATCATCCTTAACAGTAACTGCTTTTCACTTGCAAATCAATAATATTGCCTTTGTTGTAGCCTATGAAAGTCGTGACACCAAATAACGAAGAAAATCCTCGTTTCTTCTAAGATCCATCGTCTGATACTTTCAAATCCAAAATTTTTTTGGCTACTCTTTCACAGCTTTTTGTTGGCAAAATTGTAACACAGATTTTGAAGTCTTGTGAATATCTTGAATAATGTTTACACTTGTACCATTACCCAAGCTACTACAAAAATTCATCAGGTTACATGAGTCACTCAGATACGCGTAACTCCGGAACGACTTCAAATTTCGTTGCAAAACTTTGTAGGCATATTCTTGGTTTTCTGGTAATTTTTATCCAACTTTTGTTTATAAAGGTTAAACATACACTACATTATATATGCACAATTCGATTTTTTGTTTAGGTTTGTCTTTGTATATGGAAAATGTATATTTGCTCTAAGTAAATTATGGTCTCTCGTTGTGTTTCTCTAGATACTCTGATATCCGTTATATCCTACTATAGTGTAATCTATAATTAATTATAACTTTATAGATGATCGTTTCCAAGTATATTTGTATTTATATTGAAAAAATAGCGAGAAAAATCAGACCAACCACAAATTAAAGCAAATTAACTGTCTAATTAGATACAAATCCAAACTTATCTTGTGTAACAAACTGTTGTCGTACAAATGTACACTAAAACCAACTTGAACATATGGTATCTAGCTTTGGGTTGTGCCAAGCCATAAATATAAAAATAATTTAAAGGGTGCAGTCCAAAATACTAAGAATAATAGACGATGCTCCGTGGTACGTCAGAAATAAAACTCTCTGCAAAGATTCGGATATACCCTACATAAATGACGAAATTTACTGACCAGGTACCTACATCGCTTCCTAGGACATTCTAATGATTTAGTCAACCGCTTAAGTAGCCCTCCTGCAGTACAAAGAAGTTTACAAAGACATTGGCTTAGTGATCTAGAACGGTAAAAACATTTTTAAATATATTTATATACATATTACATTTATCCTTAACATATGTCATTAGATTTTACTCATTAAATAAATACATTTGGAAAGCAATTTTTTTATAATTACAAGATTATGTAAACTAAGTATAAGAGAAAATAAATAGCAGAACTACATAACAATCTATAATTATAAATTAATATGTATAAACATTTAATTGGCTAGCAGTTGATTTTGATAACCAGCTTGTATCTTGTGTGTAAAATTACAAAGCTTTTATAATTCTTTTACTGAAATAGGATAATAAAAAGTTCAAGTTATACATCAGAATAATTCCGTTTAATTGTGCCTTTATTCTTAGATATGACAATTGTTATCTCATGAAATCAAGATCTGTACATTGTAATGACCATTTCGTTTTGTTGGTGGTCATTCAGGATTGAATTATTTTTGCCTTATGGCAAGGTGTTTATCAAGTCGTTCTCTAGTAGGCACACAATTTACCTACACTGATGTTATATGATTTGAATAAAGGAATGATTTTATTACTATAATTATCGTTTTTTATTATGTCAATTATATGTTCCAAAATAAAGTATATACATAACTTTCTTATCGACGATAAAATTAGTAGTTTTTATAGCTTTTTTGTATTATTTTTTCGACAGTACTCACACAAAGACTATATGTAAGTTGTATACACGTTGTTATGGAAACTCAAGGGCTTAAGAATTTATAAACAAAATATTTTATTTTCTTTTTCTTAAAGATATATTAGAGTTATATCATAAAACTACAAAGCATAACAAATCGACAATCTTAAAGTTAAGAGTCAATAAAAAAGGCTGTTAGAATAGAGTTCAAAGGAACGAAATAAAGTGATTTTTAGCGACAAAAACACTCGGTATCTCGCAAGCTGTGCTTTGAAAGCATACGTTAAAAGCAAACAAAATTTGAGAACTTGATACAAAAAATCGGGCGTGGTATACGTTAAAATTTTCTTCTGCTGTAAAAAAGTAATTGGTAGATTACTTGAAGTTCCTTGAAACTGGCTTCCTTGGGTTGACACAGACGTTAGTTTAAGAATTTGGGTTTTAAGTGCAAAAATATTTTACTCACAATTTTAATACACAGAAAGACAACGGTGACAAAATAAATTGAAGAGATTTTTAAAACAAAGTAAGGGTATCTCTTTACGCGAACATAAAGCTAGGAAGGTGAGTTAAATATAAACTGAAATTTCTTTTTATGCACCGTGAGGCAAACGGGAAATGGCGTAGCCCCTTAACGTTGTAGGTTAAAATGCCCAATGGGGATTTTTCTTCTAGGATACTTTGCACTATCACCTGTTTAGTCAGTATCATGATGTCAGAGCAAGAGGTACTTTCGTCTGTTATGCAACTAGTTTTTATCAAGTTTCTCCCAATAAAGTAAGTGGCACAGTCTGAACTGTTAAGAAAACTCAAATAAACTCGTAACCTAAATATTTTGGACGACAATCAGTTGAAAATAAAAGTCGACGTCATCTGAAAGCCGACGTTACCAAGAACAATATTTGCATTCTTCTCCGTCTTCTCAAAAACGATGGCTAAGTAACGCTTGTAATTGTTTTTGAGGTTAAAATAAACCGCGGCAGTACTTAGGTAAACAATTCCCAATTCAAGATGTTATTCTGCTTCACAACAAGTCCCATGCAGCTGATCATATTCGACAAAAAATTAAGGATTTTTTGGATTATGCTAAATCACCTGTCCTAAACTTTGGACTTATCTCCCAGCAGTTAAAATTTCTTTTTGAAAGCGTTTCTGTATGATTGACTGATGTTGTTATGCTATGACCACATCGTTTTGCGATGGCAAGCAATAGATTGTGTAAAAAACAACATTGTAGCTTTTTGTTTTTTTATGATGCTTCAATAGATTAAAAAATTAATCTTTGCTTTTATTTGATTTACTCTTATATTATTGGTTACACTTTCATTAAGACTCAAGCTTGTTCCTTTAGAATTTATCAAGAACTTTTAAATATTCAAAATTTTACACCAGACAAAATTTAAATGATTTAGTTTATTTCTCTTTTATATTAATGGGTTTGCATCAATTGGAAGAAGTATAAAACGCAATTATTAAATTCATTTACTTAAATTGCTCAAAATATATTGCTTCACAGTGGTTATAAAAGGTCTTTCATTAAGAATGATTTTTAATTTTGAATAAAACAAAAGTTTGACATATCAACTTAATTCTTGCTTTACTGTGAAGCTTAGACAATGCAGTTATGTTTGGAATAAAATACTATTCAAATGTCTACCACGGGCTCGTTGACACTGACGCACCCGATCGTTCCAATTTCTGATCATTCTGTGCAATAATTCCGGCTGTATTTTGCCAATAACTTGACGAATATTCTCTTCTAAGTGATTCAAAGATTGTGGTTTATTGGCATATACTTGTGCTTTCACATAACCCCAAAGAAAATAATCCAGTGGTGTCAAATCACATGACCTTGGTGGCTAATTCACAAATCCTCGTCGTGAGATGATCCAATCGCCAAACCTTTCCCTCGGCAAAGCGATAATAGGATCAGCTAGATGTCACGTAGCACTATCTTGTTGGAAGCACATCTTTTCAATGTTGATGTTTTCACGTTCTGACCATAGAAATTCGAGTAACATAGCGATCACCATACACGGTTACGGCTGGTCCATTCTCATTTGGAAAGAAATAAGGTCCGATTACGCCGCCATACCATAAACCGTGCCAGACAGTGAGTTTTTCGGAATCCAACAGAACTTCGTGTAACACTTCTGAGTTGTCCTCGCACCAATAACGGCAATTTTGCTTATTAACAAAGCTATTCAACCAAAAATATGCCTCGTCTGAGAAGATGATTTTTTGGGCAAAATCAGGATCGTGTTCCAAGTGCTCAAGAGCCCAGTCAACAAATTTACGACGCAATCTGTGATCATGTGGCTTTAGTTCTTGAGTCAATACGATTTTATAAAGATGCAATCCCAGATCCTTACGTAATATCCTCCAGTTTTTGCGATTATCGTGAAATAGACAAATTTGGCTCACCGACAACACTGCCCGCTGCAGCTGCAATGTTCTCATCACTTTGCACATTTCGTTGTCTTTTTGGTGGCTTATTGTCTTGTGAAGTTAACTCACGTTCAAATTTTTCCACAGTGCTGCGTATAACCTGCGCAGAGTACCGATGACGGTGGCCCAATTCTCTAGAGAATAAACGTTGAGTACCCACAACTGAGCTACCGCTTTGGTAATATTTTTTTATTACTTCCAATCGATCGAGAGGAGTAAAACGCTGCATCAGGCAACTATACACTATACTAAATATAGTAACAGCTAGAAACAAAAAAATATTTATTAGAAACCGAGAAATCTCTATTTGAAAAGACCCTTTATATATTTTTATACAATTTACATGTTAAACCAGGATGTGACGTCCATATATTAATATATAGTGAAATAAAAAAAGAAGATTGAACATAGTCAATAATGGCTTGTATAGCAAATACAGAAAAAGCAAAGGAAGAAAAGGATGTAATGAAATAATCGATAGAATCTTAAAACCTAAATTTGAAAAGGACAAAGAAAACTACATACCACTAATAACGTATCCATCAAATGAAAATGCTACCAAACATGAAGTAGATGAGTTTTGGAATCAGTTACAAGCAACAACAAAGAAAGCAGACAACAAAGAAAAGATAATAATTAGAAACCTAAATGAAAAAGTGGCGAACTACTAAAAAAAGTACAAAAGAAACATTAATAAATTTGATAAAAGTACAAAAAACACAATCTACAAAAAATATGCATTTGTACATTGAAAAAGTCCTTAGTAAGTATTATAATACAAGCAAAAATATAAAAAATACGTAAATATACACTTGGATGAAGATTAAAAATTACAAACAGGATTGAATAAATCTGTGATTGGCATTGTTTAATAGAGAGAAATAAAGTAAAAAAACATTAAATTAAGGAAAAAATATGAAATAAAAACGATCACTATTTAGTCTTAATAAATATGAAAATAACTGAAGGAAAAAATAAGCGTTGGTAATGTGTAGCTAACAAAAATTAAATAAGTAGTTACAAAGAAAATAGCTTTGTGGAAGGCTTACCTTGGATCTAATGAAAAAGATGGGGATGTAACGTAAAAGCCAGGGAAAAGTAAGGCAACTAATGAAAAAAGCAAAAACAAAAGCATGAAAAGAATTCAGACAAAAATGGTGAAGGTACTATAGAGAACACCAAGCTACTACATCACACGACACTAGCTTAAAAAAATAATAAGAAAAATCCTGAGATAAACATAAAAGATAAAGGCAAAAATTATTACGGAACTAGACGACATGCTAATCTGTTCAAAAAATAAGATGACTTTTTATTTTAAGACATGGGCGAAGGTCGTAGTTCAAAAAAATTTTTATATTGGTACAAACTTCAGTAACATTCAAGCCCAATTTCAGTTTGACAAGTCAAATAGCTTATTTTAAAATTTCTAAGATTATTGAATAGAGAAATTGTATTAAATTTTCTGTTAAAAATAAAATTAATGCTACTGAAACGTTTGAAATTATGCAGAAACATTCAATTATCGAGAAAAACTGTATTTTAGTGGCATAAGCTGTCCAGAGAAAGTCATTAATTTATAGATGATGAACCTCTTTCTTATCACCCATCAGCATCAATAACCGTAAAATATGTGGAAAAAATCAGAAAGGAAGTATTGGAAAATCGTTATTTGACTGTAATAAAGTTTGCAGAAGAACTTCGCATATTTATATGTTTACTACACGCAATTTTAAGTGAAGTATTGGGCTTTGAACGTTCGCCAGCAAAACACAATAATTGTCATAATTTTTCGCCAAAATTTAAAAAATATTGTTCTATAAGTACAATATTCTTTAGATATGTCACTATAAAACTTTTTCAGGTTTAGCCTATTAAAAAAATATTTTGAGGAGCCCGATGTGACTCGGTTAAATATTAGAACAAAAATAGGTGATGAAGATTCTAAAATGCTATAGAAAAAAGGTTTACAAGATTGGGTTCATCGTTGACGTATGTATATCGCAAGAGAGAACAATTTAGTGAAATAGTGGAAACAAAAGAAGAAAAAGCAGAACACAAAGCAAAAGAGGAAAAGTAGGGAGGAAGACCGGGTATGGTTGTCATAGTTTTTGATTTCTAATTTTTATTATTTTTTTGGAGAAATGAATCGAAAGAATGGTATTTTCTTAATTTTTATAATTTCAACAAATATTTCAATTGCAGTATATAAAAAATAATGTTTTGTTACAGAATTCTTATATGCGACTGCCAGGACGGCAAGCTTCGTGTGCCCAATTTTTGCATTCGACGCACTGAATTCACTTTTTTTTAGATTTGCTGTTTGCGCTGTTTGCGGCCAAGCACACAATATATACTGTAGCAATCTTTTTTATTTTCGCTATCTTCTTCTATTTTTTTATATATTCTTCAGTTGTTTGGGTCTTAAAATTTTATTTTTCTTAAAAATATCTCTTAGTTTTTGATTTGTATTCTGTTACTGAATTAAGAATTTTTCTTGTGTGTCGGTAATAATGGCTGAATACCTTTACTTGCGAGCCCCCTTTGTATTTTTTTGTTTCCTCACATTGCTTGCGGCAGCGGTCGAATTTCTGAAGCTAAACTGTTTTATTAAGATTAAGTTCAGCCGCAAGAGAAACAGTGAAAACTATGATACTAGGGATGGGTACAGTCGCTGGAAAAATAGATGAAATTATGCCACTAGGCTCTGGTGCAAGCGAAGAAAAAACAGCTAAAGATTTGGTATTTACACACGAATTTATCTCTTAAGATATTTCTGGATTTTCTTGGTCCACAACTGAAGGCAGATCTCCCGAATAATCTAGATTTAAATGGTCTGTCGCAAAACTGGGTGGTGTGGCGGCCTTTTCGCCCTTGAACCGCTTTATATCGCGGCGACATGCCGGGGCGGCCTTTGGACATCTGCCGCTAGGTTTTGCGGTCGCACACACAGAACGGCATATATGGGCTTTGCTCAGCCGACAAGTATTCACGCTCCACAGCTCGGCCAATTCGGTCGTGTCTTAATACCCCGCATATATACGTTCCGCAGCGCGGCCAATTTGGTCGTGCTTAACAACCCGCTTATATTCACACCGCATCACGTCCAGTACGGCCGCATTTAACATCCCGCAACATACAAGAAGACAGCGCATCAAGGTGGCCACCGTGAAACCATCGCCGACGAAGCCGAAGCCGAGGCCGATTCAGGTGAGCGATTTGGCTTTACTTTCTGTGGACATCGGTAGCCGCCCCCATCCGCTTTCGCGCTGGCCGTTTAAGGGACGATTTGAGCCTTATCGGTTTACCTTCCAAAACAAGCCGTACTACGTATCAACACACCGCATCACGAGAGCGGTTATTTACACGCCTACCTCTCCATATTTTGGTCCTTACGATCCGGATCGGTATCAGCTACAATATTTGTAGAAATATTTGACCGCTTGATAACTTGGCGTTGTCACAGACTTACATAGGTTTTTGGTAAGATGACCGCCATAAATTACAAATATATTTATTACGCTTTATTCAAGTAAAGTTCCCTTAGAATGGATAAGCTGGAATTAAAATTAGTTCAGTTAACTGCCAAAAAAGAGGAGATTTTCGAACGACTTAATCGTTTATATAATACCTCAACAAATATTTCAAATTATGAGTTACGCTCAAACGAATTATTTTTATCTCAAACAGAAGCTATTAGTGAATCATACAGCAGGTTTGAAACAATAATTGAAGAAATTAACAATTTGCAGTTTGAAATTGATCAGACTCCTCCAAACTACTCATGTTTAAATTCTATTGAAGATTTATATTCGAGTATTAAATACAAACGCAACCTTATATTGTCAAACAGCAAAACATTTACATTAGATCAAAAAAGAGGTATCGTAAAATTACCGCCAATTGAACTACCTTCTTTCGATGGCAAGACTGAGAGCTGGCCAATATTTTACGAAATATTTCGTAGCAATGTGCATTTAAATACAAATTTGACTGATGCGCAGCGTGTGCAGTATTTGATTAGTAAATTAACTCATGACGATTTAAAATTAACCGCAGGTATTATTCCTACAGGGATACTTATAATATTATATGGGATAGTCTTGTTAAAAGTATCAAGATAAACGTAGTTTAGGCAGTCATTATCTAAATAACATTCTGGACATCAAAGGATGCGTCGGTAATGCTGTTAGTTTGAATACATATATAGAAAAATATTCCGCGTCCATCGCTGCATTAAAACAGTTAGACGTTCCCGACCTATTAGATTTTGTCTTGTTACATTGTGGTTTAAGAAAACTTGATCCCCAAACGCTTCAACAATTCGAAAATAGGGTGAGCGGAATAGAATTACCCTCCTGTAAACAATTTATTTCATTTACGCAAGATTATGTCAAAGTACTCGAGCGCTCGCATGCTAATAATTCGCAGACCAAGCCGCGCGCAAATTTCAGTTTACCTTATCACAACCTTGGCCGTGGCGCACAAGGTGCCTGCAAGTCGTTTGTGTCGAGTAAACAGATTTTTAATACGCGTTGCCCGCTATGCGACAGAGAACACCAGCTATTTCGCTGCATTGAAGTTAAAAATATGAAATAACCGCAAGCGCGTTTCGAATTAATTAAAGCGAAACGCGGCTGTATAAACTGTTTAAGTCTATCTCACTCGTCAACTAAATGTAAATCACGGAACGTTTGTAAAACTTGTAAAAAACAGCATCATTCTTTACTGCATTTTTCCAACTTAAAGAATGATCGCCCTATTAACCCGTCTGTGGCGGCTGGACCGCAAGCAGGTGACCGTGCGCCCATAATAGCTGAGTCAATGCATTTAGTATCACAATCTCACGACACGTCTTCCGTATCGCTTAGTGCGGCTACGTCTAGTTCGGCTATATTGTTATCGACCGCACAGATCTATGCACTTGGTAAAAACGGAAATACGCTCGTTGTCAGGTGTTTAATAGACAACGGGTCGCAAAACAATTTAATTACTATGGATTGTTGTAAACGCTTGAACATTCCCATAATTAAATTACGCAATTCATCTTTACAAGGTGTTGGTATGACCTCGCGACCTGTACACACGGTTTTATTAATTTTGCAATAGAATCGCGAATTAATCCTAACAACAAATATTACATTCGCGCTTTAGTAGTTGACTGTATTACAGACAAACTTCCCGCAAATTTCATTACATTAAATGAAAATATGTCATATTTAAATAATTTACCGCTTGCCGATGTATCCTGGAATGTACCGGGAGAAATTGATGTTGTTCTTGGTGCTCAACTGTTTCCTTATATTTATTTGGGAGATAGGGTCGATTCTGGTTATTGCGCACCACCCGCTATATTAACCAGCTTCGGTTACGTGCTTATGGGAGATATTGCATGTCATTATGATGCAACCTGTCTACATAGTACTACATCTTCGTTTACCGCGCTTGCTAACGTTGACACTGAGTCAAGTTTACGTAAGTTCTTTGAGTTAGAGGAAATTCCATCTCAACGTTTTATTAGTCCAGATGAATTAGATTGCGAAAATAACTTTAACTCTTCGATTTTATTTAAAGACGGCCGATATTTTGTTGATTCACCCTTTTCTCGAAACCCCTCGGAGTTGGGTAATTCACGCGGTCTGGCTCACCGTCGTCTACTTGCGCTCGAGCGTAAATTCGATTGCGTGCCAACCCTACGCGAAAATTATAATAAAACTATCGCCGATTATATAACGCAGGGATATTTGTCCCAGGTGCCTGAATCTGAATTGACAGAGGAGGGTTACTACATACCGCATCACGCCGTTGTCAGACCAGATAAGGACAGCATCCGTATCGTTTTAGACGCTAGTGCTAAAACGCACTCAGGACTGTCGCTTAATGACATTTTGCATGTCGGACCTAATTTGCAGGCCGACTTGTTCTCGTTGTTACTCGACTTTCGTACATTCCCAATAGCAATGACCGCTGATATAAAACAAATGTTTTTGCGTATCGGAGTAAACGAGCACCATCGTAAATACTTACGAATTTTATTTCGTTTTAGTAGGAACGAACCTATTCGCACTTACAATTTTGACCGCGTACCCTTCGGGCTAAAGCCTAGCCCTTACCTAGCTATGCGTACGTTACGCAACTTAGCGTGCGAGCATAGTGACCGCTTCCCTGAGGCTTCTAAACTGGTAGAAACTCAGTTCTACATGGATGATTATGTCGATTCGGTTCCCGATGAACAGACTGCCATGCGATTGTCTCGCGAATTAATCGATTTATTTAAATTAGGCTCTTTCGACCTTGTCAAATGGGCCACTAATTCACCCGCTTTATTGGAGGTTCTTCCCGAGTCTCACCGCTTACCAGTAAATTTTTCTGGCATGGGTAACGATATTTACAATTTTAAAATCCTTGGTTTAATCTGGGATCCTGCTGACGATTACTTTTCTTTAACAACAGTCGCTGTAGAAGATAAATGCACAAAGCGCACGATTCTATCGCTAGTTGCCCGCTTATTTGACGTACTTGGCGTTGTAGCTCCAGTTGTGCTGTACGCCAAAATTCTTATTAAGGAACTATGGCTAGCTAAAATAGACTGGGATAAGGTTCCTCCGGAATCCATCATCAGTCGCTTTTAAGCTTTTGCACGCGATTTTTCCGCACTCTCTTCTCTAAAAATTCCGCGCCATATTGGCATTGTGGGAAGAGCAGTAGTGAACATCGTAGCCTTTTGTGACGCAAGCTTCAGTGGTTACGGTTGTTGTGTTTATTTACACATCACTGATTCTGAAGGTAATATCACCGTCCGGCTTTTATGTGCAAAGTCAAAGGTTTCTCCAGTTAAAATAACAACGCTAGCTCGATTAGAACTTGTCGCCGCTTTGCTGTTGTCTAAGCTTGTTCGCGTGGTCCGCGACAAACTTTCCGCTCGTTTACCTATTACAGGTGTTTACGCCTTCTCGGATTCTACAATAGCGCTTTCGTGGATCCACGCATCGCCACATAGGTGGTCTATTTTTGTCAGCAATCGTATTACTAAAATACACGATAATTTACCTGTCGCTTATATACCTACTCGCCGTAGGGGTCAACGCTCTCAGAAAGTTTACATATGTTTGTTTGTCTGTATGGTTACTAAAGCCATACATATCGAACTTGTATCGGAACTTACATCCGATGCGTTTCTTTCCGCCTTCAAAAGGTATTTTAAATTCTCGACCACTTATTGTTTTATCATCAGATCCGCATCCGGATGTGCTCACTCCGGCGCATTTCTTAATGTCCAGTCCCCTCAAGTATTTACCTTCTTCTGAATTGACAGAAGAAAGCTTGAACTTAACAAACCGCAAAAAGCTTTTAGATCAGCTTGTATTGTCTTATTGGAAAAAATGGCGAGTTGAATACTTGCACACGCTGCAAGTTCGGTAGAAGTGGGGATCACCCGATCGCCCAATAGAGATCGGTACTGTTGTTCTCTTGGGTCAAGATAATGTACCTCCTTTAACTTGGCCACTAGGCGTTATAACAGAGACTTTTCCCGGATCGGATGTTGTAATCCGAGTAGCTTCAGTAAAAACCGGGTCAGGTACATACAAACGTCCTGTCACCAAGCTATATCCTTTGCCAACCCAATAAACAATATTTTAGTTAACTCATGTATATGTAGATAGTGTATTAATAGGGCATTTATATAGTTTATTACGATATAAATCTAACCGCAATTTAACGCACCTGAAATATAACAGTTAATTTCAGGAATTTAATGCCAATATTGTTTCAAACCGCTGTTAATAGCTCCTTGATAAGGTATTAATTTTTTTGAAAGCTCAGGACCTTTCAAGGCGGGGAGTATGGTGTGGCGGCCTTTTCGCCCTTGAACCGCTTTATATCGCGGCGACATGCCGGGGCGGCCTTTGGACATCTGCCGCTAGGTTTTGCCGTCGCACACACAGAACGGCATATATGGGCTTTGCTCAGCCGACAAGTATTCACGCTCCACAGCTCGGCCAATTCGGTCGTGTCTTAATACCCCGCATATATACGTTCCGCAGCGTGGCCAATTTGGTCGTGCTTAACAACCCGCTTATATTCACACCGCATCACGTCCAGTACGGCCGCATTTAACATCCCGCAACATACAAGAAGACAGCGCATCAAGATGGCCACCGTGAAACCATCGCCGACGAAGCCGAAGCCGAGGCCGATTCAGGTGAGCGATTTGGCTTTACTTTCTGTGGATATCGGTAGCCGCCCCCATCCGCTTTCGCGCTGGCCGTTTAAGGGACGATTTGAGCCTTATCGGTTTACCTTCCAAAACAAGCCGTACTACGTATCACACACCGCATCACGAGAGCGGCTATTTACACGCCTGCCTCTCCATCTTTTTTGGTCCTTACGAGCCGTATCGGTATCGTATCCCACACCGCACCACGAGAGCGGCTATTTCCACGCCTGCCTCTCCACTGGGTAAAAAATCATGGTCGCCAAAAATGTCTTTGTGAAAGGAAAAAATTCTACAACTCCTAAATGTTAAAAGTATATTTAAAGATGTGAACGCCAGACGATACCCAGATGCAACTATTTCAGGTGTGTCGTATATGGTCATTGTAGAGCAAGGATGATTTACCATCCAAGCATCGCAAAAGAAATTAACATGTCTTCTACGCACCATATACGATTCGGTCCAGTGGCTCAAAACGGTGAGTACAATGAGGAGGAAATATCAGCATTATTACACCGTTATCTTTAGCCTAATTTGATTCATCGATCGAAAGATGGGAATCATGATTATCGAGCAATAAGAAGCGAGGATGATCTTTTGTATGGTTAACAAAATGCTGCATAACTGTGATGAAATATTCCTCTTTTATCCACCCTGAAAGATTGCTAGTTCCCTGACAACCTACTGGGTCATTGCGGATGAAATGGTCTTTAAAATGAACCTTAGAGAAAACAAAAAATGGCGGAATACAGTTTCTGTTAGCAGATATTGCCGTGGCCAGTGTAATAAAATTGCCTTTCTCACCGGATGTCATGGCTCCTACTTGCTTATAGCCTCGGCGTATCACAACTTTGTTCGGTTTCTGGAAGGTAGTGATTCCCGTTTCGTCCATATGTTTTGAGGTGGAAATTTGTATCTGCCCATTACTTAAAATAACTCGGTAATATCTTTTGATGTAACCGACTAAAGTTGTAGGTTGCAGCAAATTGCTTTCTATCTCTTCAGCAGACATTTTAGCAGTATATCTAGTTAGCGTACGGTAATTTATATTGTAATCTTTAGCAATGCTTTAAATTGATCTGTTTTCGCGCTCTATTGTACAAAGCACCATAAGCATTATATCAGAAGGTGTTTCTCCATGATTTGTTTTTTTACAAATCTTCGGGGCATTGTGGTTGCGCTAAAATAGGATAAATAAACAGTAAATATAGCATAAAAATACATGTAAAAATAGAATAAAGAAAGAGTGAATTGCAAAAAAATGCTGTTATGGGGTTGGTTGTCACATGTGATAGCCTTACACGTTTGTTTTGGGAAAACCAACCCCAAACCGCCATTTTACAAAAACTTCTTTATTATTAATTGATCTAATATTTCTACGCTTTGAAAACACTCTCTCAAACTGCATAGGTCTATTATTGCTAGATGGTTGAGGGAAAATAAAAGTCATGCCTTTCATGCCTGCTTTTGTCGAAATCCGAGGAAACAAAATTTTACGTTAAAGCACCGAAAATAAATAAATGCCCTCTGTGCGAATGAGCTGATACTTTGTAGGACATTCAAGTAGACAACTCACAACTTAACTACGTATAATATTTTACTATCTATTTCTTGAGTTGCGAATAAATGACTTTGTGACAACCAACCCGTGTGACAACCATACCCGGTCTCCCCTACTAAAACATACGCAGGAATTAATTACTATAAACCCACTAAAATAATATACGACTACAAGAAATAAAGCAGACTTAAAATATGTAGATTATATAAAATTGTAATTGATTAACGTAGCAGGGGTTGTGAAGACAAGGTTATTGCACAAAATTGCACAACTAGTATAAAAATAATAAAATATTAAGGAAATAGGAGACTAAAGTGCAATAACTACAGATATTTATTGTTATTATACTAAGGTATATTAGAAGAAAGATATAAGCAAAACATGAAAAATACACTTAAAGAAATAACTAGCATATCAACAAACAATTGGACCTTCGCATGTAAGAAAATACTTAGGCAAGTAACTGCACTAGATCAAAATTTATAATGCTACACAATAGATTTAAGAAAAGTTTTTGGCGACATAGAGAGTAAACATATGGAAAATAATACTGGAAAGAGAATCGGGCAAAAAATAATATAGGTAATTTATATTTTAAGACAGAAAACGTGGTAACAGTGAGACAAAATGTGTCCTATATGTTTATGACTAAACGGGAAGACCACTTATTTTCATTATAATAGTGGAGATTACAAAGAAGGTAAATAGCAGCATGAGTAACGTATACTTAGGCTATAGAATATACTAGTAGAAATTACTTTGTGCAAATGATGAAACTGAACTCTAATCTACAACATAAAGATGAAATCTTCCAATATGATCTAAAAAAAGTAAAAATTGTAGTTAATTGCGAGACAAAATATATATTATACAAATCAAACATTCAAAATATCTTGGAGTTGTGATAAAAGAAGGAGAAAATTAGAAAAAAGACAACAAAATTAGAAATATGATCTTGGTATATGGAGCACTATATAAGACATTTTTTAACAAAATAGAAGTAACGAAAAAGTCAAATACCAAATATATGAAACAGTACTGGAACGGATGCTTTTATAAGGAATGAAAGTGTAGGTGTTAACGGATAATTTATACAGCAAAGAAGTAGCATGTAAGATGAAAATTTTAAGAAAAGTTGGAGAAGTAATTGAAATAAACAAAATAAAAAGTATGGTAATAAGGAAAATATTAAAAACAGAAAGCCTATTAAACAAAATTAAGATACAGTAGTTAAAATAATGATAATAAGGAAAGATTAAATTGTAAGAGAGACAGAGAGGAAATAAAAACCAATCACTGATTGACATAGTTCTTCTACAATAGATCAACACTCGGCACTGTTATGAAAAGGTAAATTCGAAGCAAAGTGATTGAGCAGGTGTGAGAAATTCAACAGTCTTAACAAAAGGAGAACTGGTAAAACATTAAATTTTATCTCTCTATATTTGTTACGCTCTAGGCCAATCGCTTACCTCGAGGTACTTTGTTACTCAATGAAGCCCAAATTAACTTTGTTTTATAGGCCATAATAGAGTTTTGTTGTCACTGTCTAAAATTTACCTAGAAAATGTGTGTATATTAAAAGTTATACGGCCGAAAGTTTGACTCCCGTTTAACAAAAATATTTATGGGTCATATCATTGCAGTAGCTTGCCCACCAAGATGCTGGATAATAACCTATCTTTGCCATTGAAATGCTTCTACTCTTCACCTTGTGATTATAATCGTCAAAGGATTTCTTTTTGCGCAAATGTCGTCATCCGTAAATATTTAAGAATTTATTTTATTTTTCTCTTTTATCTTTCATTAACGCATTTGTCAATAAATGTCTTGTATATTCCATAAATAAATAGTGCTGAGTCTCGTGTATTACCATAAGATATAGAGGTTTTGGAAATTTGCATTATGTGAGACATAATTTTTGTTTATACAAAGATTTTATTTAACTTGAGAATTTACAGCTGTGACTACCTGAATAGTCCGAACTAAACGAACTTGGAAATCTTTGACGATGATTGATATCTCCAACCTCATTACACAATTTTATAGCCCAATAAACAATAATGAGAGGTTGGAGAGTCTTATAGATTTTATTTTTTTATTCTAAACTTATGTGACGTTACGAAAGCAATGTTGTCTCTAAAATTTCAGTGTACAGTTAATCAACAAATATTTTTCAAACCCATGTTAGGCCTGATTCTATAACGGAATATAGAATATAGAAATATTGACTATTGTAACACCAACACATCCAAGATTTTTGAGTTTTGATACATTAATGCACGCTAAATTTTTTGATATTTTAGGGCGCTACCCTTAAAATACCAAATTATAAAAACAGTTTATCTTAACCGCCATTTAATGATTAGAATTTAAGGGTTGAAGATTTTTCTTTATGTTACAATATAAGTAATCTACACCTACGTTCCAATTTTAAATATAGAGCTTAAAAAACGTGCCCACTCATCATTACAGCAAACGATTGCACTAGATAAAAATATTTTTAAGAAACAATACTATAATACTGAATAAATAAAAAAGTAAAAATAAAAGCTCTGAAGCCAACAAAATAAAAGCAGTTTTTGTTTATCTTTAACAGGCCTAACGGTTATTACACAGTTCACTGAATTTGAATGTTACCTGAATAAAAGTGACGTGAAATTGGAGAAGCATCAAAGAAGGGCAGAACGGTTTTTAAGAGAAGGCAAGTTTTAAAATTTTTGTTCGACTATAATAAAAAAAAAGCCGAAGGAGAAGTCTAAAAACTTTTTAGACCTCATTATGCTTTGTGGGTTACATAATATTGCGCTTAGAAGAGTCTATAGTCACGGTCAGACTTCCTTAAAAACTTTAAGTTAGTTGTAGATTTCCTCTTAAGTTTAGAACAAATGCTGGCGACAAACTAGTAGTAATCTAAAAATATCACAATAAAAATGACATTTATACAAGTTAAACAATTTAAAATGAGTAGATAGGATGCTGCTAAGGAAAAATTTATTTTCAGCAATTTAACTGACGTAGTGGTGGTTTCTAAAACTATAAACAAGTGATTGTTAAGAATTTTGTTTTAATATTTCATTTTGGCGGCTTTGCTCGGTGAAAATATCGATATTGTCGTAAAGAGCTGCAGAATCTCATCGCTAATATTTGTTGCTGCCAAATCCGAGGTTACGACGCCAATAATGTGGATGAAACGCGAATACCTACAATAAATATTTTATAGTGGTCATAAAGTGAAACGATATGGTTTGGGCTATCGAGCAGATTGAAAATACACATGGTAAGTAAGTGGTTGAAATAATTACTTACAATGTATTTCGAAAATTTAGTAAAGCAATTAAACAAAAACGCTTTAGCAGGATTTCTTAAATTTATAGATTTTTTAAAGCATTCTATATACTGTATCACTGAAATTTAAATGCTCGAATATACACTGCGTATCATTAAGTAGATATATAAATAGATAAATTAAGACTTACAAGCTAATTAAATTTCCCAGAAGTCAGAGAAATTTATTTTGGGCGAATGAAACGATTTCTTAATAAATAACAATAGATTTAGGCATGCTTTTTAAATTTCTAGGGTGTAATTCTTTAAAAATTTTAAAGCTCTGGGTATTTATGCGACACTTAAAATTTACTTATTTTAAAATATGAGACATCAAGAAGTAATAATCCCTATTTTATAAAATCGCATTAGAATTTTAATGTAGCTTAATACGACTGGACCAATTTAGTACCCTTTTTATTACTGTCTTAATGTTTCTTCCGTCTCCTTAATAACCGAGTAATAGAAGTCGTATTTTGCTGCAAATTGCCTGAAAATAGGCTTTCAGAAAATAAGGCGGCCATTAGAAGCAGGCGGTTTTAAGGGCACCTGTCATATCATAAAAGACGTAAATTCTTGTATTCCCATTATATTTCACATCCCCTTCAAATATTCATGTTTTTAATTGGTAGTTCATTATACTAACACAAATTAATGAAGAGTGTCTAATTGCTGCCTGTAAAAATAAGGTTTTTATTTAGTGTTGTTATACAAAATGTAACAAAAATAATTGTAACAGTATTTTTTACATTTAATTATTTGTTCAATGCAATTGAATTTTAAATATTCATGTTTCTCTTAATCCCCATAATATCAAATATTAATGGGCTTCTAATAAAATATTTGAGTACTTTTGTAATATTTTTTGCTAAATTTGTATTTTAAACTTCTAAATCAAATGTACTAATTTGCTTAGGTATTTTTTAACTTTGTAGGTTAACTATCTATAGGGCGCGCTCCAAGTGATGGATAGATAAATTCCAGGGTATCTAATTTCTGTTCTTAACGCAGTTAACTACTCTGAAAAGAGCCTGTAAACCTATCACTTGCAGACAGGCTTGAGCAGTTTCAAACCTCCAAATGGCCAAGATCAAATGGCAAGGCTTCAAAACTACAACACGGTTTAGGCGATAAGAACCACTCCGCAGATGAGTTAGAAATATTAGGAGAGCTTAGCACTACAGCACTCCTACGTTGAAAACTGAGAACTAATCTGTATAGACCTCTGCTCTGGATCTAGACTACAAAATCGATAAATACTTCTCTTTGACACTGAATTACCGCCGCTCAGAGGATTGTGCAAGAGACTGATTAAACCCAATTTAAGATTTATGTGACCGTGGGAAAAATAATATTGGGGGTATACAATGCCGTTAACGGAACCTATGAAATACTGGGAATCTATCAGAGTAATTAGCCTCACTTCTGTGCAAAAAACTCTGCTAGTGTGGATTTTCTCTTTTCCAATACTTATAAGAACAGTGTAGATAAAGGAAAAGAATATATTAGTCAAAATATCTGGTGATACTTCTGTGAATTAGAAACAAATTTTATTATCTTGGAGGTAATGAAAGCTCAGGCCTGTAACGGACCGTGACATGAAAATATCAGAGAAAAAAGGGATCTCTGATTACAAATAGAGAGCAGGATAAAAGAAAAGCAAAAGAAATTTGTGTCAAAGCTAAAAAGATGCGGTATAAACATAGTCCAATAAAAAGCCGCAAAAAAAACGTCAAGTCGGGCAAAGCAAATAAAAAGAAAAATGAGTCTAAAAGAACCCGATCGGACTTTATAATTTTGCCACAAACAACTAAAAAGCCTAGGAGCACCCATATATAGATGGTCACATACAGTGAGGCGGATAGTAAATAGTAAAAATTGACAACTCTAAACCACAAACAAACCAACTTGACTCAAGAATGTTAAGGCAATTGACAATAGTCCTTCTGGGAGCAGTAGCCTATTGTAATTTAATAAGACAATTTTTAGCAAAGAGATCTTGTGGATGGGCTGCGTTAATGCAGATACTAAAGACATGAATCACTATAGTTCGTTCCAAGGATTTTTTCGAGGAGCAGAGCAGAACACACTTAGGCTACTAAGAATGGAAGGATGACTTCTCCTGACTGGGAAGGTAGAAGAGATAGGAAAACTTTGCATACTCTACATGAATTCAAGGTTTACTATAGGCTGGATAAGATTACCTTAAGGGTCCTAAAGAATCTCAGTAGTACAAACTCAGGTGCTTTAAGTGAAACTACAGCATAATAATCCAACTTCTGCGGCCCTTACTTTATCAAATGTTCGATGTAGCTCTTATTCCAGAACCCTTGGTAAACAGAAAAAACATTGGAGTTCTATAGGGAATAAAAGAACCGATATATATATATTTCATTCTCAGAGGTTCCTAGAATTTGCATTATAAACAAGAAATGTTTCCAAATACTGCCCTTAAGTTTTTTCGGTTCCAGGGAAATAACGGTACTTAGATTAAGAAGGGGAAACGAGGGTGTGCTGAGAGAGCTATTACTCTACTTTTTACTATCGCACATCAGAAAAGTAAACATTAATGAACAGGATGATTTTTTTCGGCAATTAATTACAGAAAATAATTTGGACATAATAAATGAATACCTATTTATATTAATTCAAGAAGAAGTTATAAATATAATAATAAGTACTATGTTTGCTAGTAGTTTTGTCAAAAATTAGTATGTCTCTAAAGAGCTAAGTTCTAACCATAGGCACTTGTAGTTTAAAATAAGGGGCATCAGCCATATAGAAGACACTTATTGTAACCCCCAAAAGACAAACTGGAAAGCCTTAGAGTGGTGAATAGAACGATTAGGAGTAGTATAGAGCTGGATATTCCAGCAGTATACGATTTTGTAACCTTAGCATATAAAGGTAACTGTCCTCAAGTAAAAAGAAGTTTCAACGAAAATGTGCTTTGGTGAAACGAAGATCTTTCTGGGATAAGAAAATAGGTAAGAAAGCAATTCCATGCAACAAAGAATTCAGAAGAATGAGACAATTATAAAGTTTCTTACTGAAAGCTCTAAGAGAATTTAAACGAGATACATAGAAAGGCACTATGAAGAGGTGGAAACGAAAGGTGCCATACTCCACAAACTACTCGCAAAGGAATCTCAGAGCCTAATAACTACTCTGAAAACAAAGACAGGAAAATACGACATCACTGGAAAGAAAAGAATGAGAAAATTACTAAGAATACACTTTTTAGGATTGCAGGTTGCTAATGCGTTATCAAGTAACTAGCAAAATTTAGAAGTTAAATCCCAAAAATAGGCTTCTAGAAAGAAATGAACTCATTCCAACCTAATAAATTGCCTTCTCCTTCTTGACAGCCTTCTATATCACAGAGTGCAATATACTTAGGACAAGTGTTACTCTGGAATACCGAGATTCTCGATGGTGATTAACGTTACGTAGATACCAAAACTTGGAGAATTAGGATAAGATGAAGCTAAGACTTACTAGTTTAATATATTTTTTACTGCAAACTCTAGAAAAACTGTTTGACATGCATATTACGTATGGTATATTAGTAATTAAATTCCTAGATCAAAACCAATATACTTATAAGGCAGAAATATCCATAAAAAGAGCATTACATTTTATTACTAGAGTGGAGAATGCTGTATAAAACAAAGAGATACTTATAGCTGTTTTTTTGGTATTCAGAGAGTGTATGATAATATATCCCTAATTTTAATTACTAGAGCGTCGAAGAGTAAAGGAAATAAGCTGCATGTAGATAGACTGTATACTTAAAGGAAGACTACTATATGTATGCTTTATGAATAAAATAATTACAGCTTAGGTTGTAACATGTTTGTAGCAGGAGTTATTTCTTTTCTGCTACGGAACCTTACAATAGACAAGCTGTTAAAACTACGCGAAAGAAACGGATATAGAGCACTGGAATAGCTATATCAAAGAAGATTTAACGATACATTTAGAGAGTGTATACAAAGAATCCTAAATCTGGCTACAAACTGGACAAACGCAAAGAGACTAAATTAAGTTGCTTCAAATCTACTACAGTAGAATTTACAAAAAGGAGAAACTTAAAGAGATTGAGACTTATTAACCTTCAATTTGCAGAATGGTAATGTCACGAAGAATTCAATACTTTAGCAGACGATAAGTTAACTGTACTGTGAGTACTAGAGAGCTGCGAAATTGCAGGAAACGAAAAAATTGACGAGATAGCACAAGAATACTTTATATAGAGCCCGAATCGGATAACAAATCTAGAGAAATGTATCGTAGAAAGCATAAAAAACTTTATAAAAAGGATAATTTCGTAGAAGAACTGTTATAATAGTACAAAGTAGAAATCAGTTACGAGCTATTACAGGTCTCCCCTATGACATCTAAGGCGAAGTTTGTACAATGTACCCATTCACATCTTCTGCGATTGTGAGACTTTAGTTCACAGGAGGCAAACTATGGCGAATAAATAATGGATCTAGAAGAATATGCTAACTATTTGATAAGGGACTTTTATAGAATGGTACAAGTAACGAGCACACGGGAAAAAGTAGTGTAAAGAAAATAAGAGAAATACAAGTCCATGAAGCAAATTCCGCTTTATATTTGTTTGGCATTATTTTCACTTTTTTAATTTTTTGTCTATTTTAATCTACAGATTGAATGATGGAAAAGAAGCAAATGTACGGAGCATTCTCCTACTAGTTCAAGCTACACCATAAGGGAGCAGAAGCGAATCTTAACATCAATTGCGTATTTCACTGAGCAACGGTAAACAAACGTACAATGCACGTTGGTTTTAAAAATTTTGAAATGGAGATGAGACTGTTATAGATAAAGAGGTCGCAAATGCCTAGCGCAAAATGTATCGAGGGTTTTTAGAACCTGCTGTAAAAACACACCCGACACTGATCACCCAAATTAAATTGGAAAGTCAAAAAGCTAAGCAAATGGGTGCAACACAAGCTCAACAAAAATTTTAAAAATCATTATTACGAATTCTGCTCCAGGCTTTCTTTGCATAACAAGAGCCATTATTTTTTCGGTCGCAATAATAAATGTATTTTCTATAACAATAGGCGATGTTTGGTCTAGTAGTTGGACCATAACGAAGCAGATCGACACTTTCGTAAGTCGAAATTGTACCAAAAAAATAATAACTGTTTAGTGATCTGCAGTCAGTGTTTTTGACTCCAAACGAAACCATTGCGGCAGAAAAGTATGTCCAGCAAATTAAAAAAATACACAGAAAAGTTCAACTCCTGTGCCTGACATTAGTTCACAGAAAGGGCTTAAAGGAATAAAATAAGTCGAAACTACGATCGAAGAGCTAGTGTACTTAAATTTTTTGCGTCGGCACAAAAAGACCCAGAGAGTACCAAAAGGAGATAACTGAGAACAGGAAAATTTGCAGCAAGCGATTTTATCGTAAGAAGAGTAATGAATTTGCCTCGAATTGAAAGCGAAGATAGATCAGGATAGTGGACGAAGCATGAATAACCTGGCAGAAAAAATGGGCGTGGCAAAGTTGACAGCCAGTCTAGAAATACATCAGAAACTGCACTACAAGTTTTTCATTATGAGAAACTGCCAACTGTTGACTGAGAAACAAGATGGACGTAAAAGTCTGTTGAACGACATCAAGCACGTTGGCTTTCTAAGATTATTTTCGGCGAAAAATTTTTTATCTAGGATAGAAAGGTAAATACCCAAAATGAGTGTTGGATCTGCCATAAATACAAAGCTTCCCACATTTGCGATGGTACTGAGGCTTGTGAGCAGGGAAGATAACCACCGGCACCTATGTCACCGTCCTGGAGACAGTTGTCAAATTCTAGATAGAGAAGGTGGCCGCTGTGTAGGAGTATGTATTTTGGTAGAACTGTACTCTAGTCCACAAGCCAAGGAAAATTTGGATATGGTTATATCTACAAAAAAAAAAAAAAAATTATTCCACGGATCCTCCGACTTGTGGATACCCTCCAGATCCGACAGCAATCTCCTTGGCGTGGTACGTCGTCATGGCAAAGACAGATGAAGGGCATCATAACACCAAGGATAGCGTAAGGAGTCTGCATCATGAAGGTAATGGCACATATGGACAAGGAGGAACTTGTGTTGGCCTGCAGCAGGTTTAGGTTCCGGCTCGAGAAGATAGTAGCTGCTGATGGAGGTTACTTTAAATAATATGAGTTTAAATACTATTTACTTTAACTGTGCCAAGTTTTTTCTTGCACTATTATGTTATTTTCATAATTTACTTATTTTCCGGATTTACCTAAATAGTGCAATTTTTAAAGACGCATGGGTTTAAAATTGAGTACTGCCTAACAGACTTGAAGCAAAAATATATTTGGCTGTTACCTTACGCAGCGACGATCAAAAATGACAAAAAAAAATTATAATACATTTTTAAGGTTCAGTAAAATTTAGTTTTACGTCAGTAAGTATGCTACGAGTGAAAGAGAATATTATGCTCCATTTAAGCGAAAACGCAATCAAACAAAGACATATTAGAAGAACCATGAAAGCACATTTATTAGACATTGTATTGCTCACCTTTTGTTTTTTAATAAAAATTAAACTATTTACTTTTCTCTAGGTAATGTATATTCTCCATTGTATTAAATCTTCTGTTCTTTTACCGAAGCTTTAAATTCATGTGAAAGTTTGAAAACAGTATTTTCTTCATACTTAAACAAAGATAACAGTAGATTCGCAAACATCTATGAAAGGCTTCATATAAATTTAGAAGTATAAAATATTTAAAAATATTAAAAACCCGGGATTTGTTTATAAATAATTAATTTTTTAATAAACAATTGAAAAAGTAACCAACTTCTCGTATTATACTCTAAGCTACACGTAGGAGAAAAAAAATTACTGCATTTCCCATGGAAAGAGAAGATATTGATGTTTAAGTGGAAGGGTTTCTGAACTCCGACCACGGTCTTATAACCCGAGAACCAACCGCACGATGCACCATAACACCAGCCGTGAAAGCCTTCGCATCTATTTGTTATTCTCCGTTTGCATGGTGTGACACCGATTAAATTTCATCGCATGTTGAGCGAGACATAAGCTGATGGTGTTATGGATGTGTCTAATGTGCGTTTGTGGGTACGACAGTTCAAAGAAGGCAGAAGGTTGTGCGACAACAAACTAAGACAATGTTGGCCTAGCACCAGCCGGTCTGACAACTTGATCAAGCGAATGAGGAAACTTGTTTTAGAGGAACACATCACCTTCAAAGTTGGCACTTCTTTGGGATCTATGCACACAATCCTGCATGAAGACCTTAAAATGCGAAAATTGTCCTCCAGGTTGGTCTCACGAATGCTGACAACTTTGAAGTGATTTCTCATGTTCCCTTCACTCCTGACCTGGCCCCTAGCGACTTTTGGCTGTTTCCAACGATGAAATACACTGTTAGTGGTCGCAAATTTACTAGTCGTGCTGCTATTGCATCAGCCATCTTCCAGTGGTAAAAGAAGACTCCTAAAGAAGCGTTTGCAGGGGCCATGGAAGCATGACATTGACGTTGTAAAAAATGTGTATGGCTGCAGGGAGATTACATTAAACACAAGTTTTACAGTTTTCGTGTGATTAGTTTGTGAGAAAAAGACCGGAGGTGTTATAAGTTGAATGCACCTCGTAGTTATATCGTTAATACTCGGTCGCCGTACCTCCGTCTGTGAAAAGAGGGTGCATTACAAAAAGGCAAAGTTGACATTTAAATGAAGGGTTTTTGTACTCGCTTCATACATCTTACACCCTAATGCACACCAATAAGAAAAAGTGCGACTATTTAGTTTTCAGCATAAATCATAAAATTTGTAGAGCAGCAAATCCTATTAAATATTGTAATGCAGCTAATTAGAATAAAGTTAGTTTACCCCTTTTTAACAAAACCACTCATTTGAATTTTAAATTTGCTGAAACGTTTTATTCTAAACTTTTCTAAATCCGACGGCTTTACTTTCAAGCATATTTTTTCATTGCTAGTCTTACATATACTTTATTTGTCGCATAACCAAACGGAACACAGTTTTAACTTTTTATTTTGTTATTTCATGCAAAATATTTTTTCATATTTTTCTTTAAAATGACAGTATTTTTATTTACTTGTTACGTTTTATTAATTAGTTGTTTTATGAGAATTTGTTACAAAATATTTTAAGACGAATTCTTTATATGGTAGTTGCTTAAACACATGATTTTGAGTGAACATGGTAAATAGATTTCTAATTTGTGGTATGATTTAATCTGTTGTTCTTCTACACTAATAATTTTGGTATTTTCTATATAAACAAAATTCAAGCGCACTAAAATAAGCACGGAATCGCGCCATGTACTGGAAATCTTAATACATCTAGTTAGTGAAAGTTTGCGAATTAGCCAAGTACATCTTAACCGAGTGAGTTTATATATTTTCCATAGTGAATTGGGCATCAAAAAAAATTTACGCAAGATTCAAGATGCAAATTTGCAAGAGTTAAAAAAATCTAAAAGTTTTTTGTGTCTGATCATAACGAAGTTGGATTAATCACATCATACTGGATATGGAACAGCAATCTAAACAGTGATGAATAAATTCGAAAAAGATAAAAATTGTGCTATTTGCTATAAGAGTTACTGCGTCATTTTCTGTGGATATTAAAGAAATGCTGCTGATTAACTATGTTAAAAGAGGAAAAATCATTACTAGTAAATACTACATGATACTTCTCGGTACAATAAAATTGCCGTTCAAGAAAAAACTTCTAAAATGGTAATAAAAGTACATTGAAGTAGTTGAATGACATAGCTAAGATAAATTGACTGAACAAAGTCTCTATTCCCCTATGCCCTCGAATTACTATTTTATTCCTTCTTCCAACTTCTATACAGACTTACGCCTGTTCACTCCAATTTACAATTACTCTCTCCATCTCCTCATCGGTCTTCCACTAGATCTGTTTTCTACTGGTGATTGATCTCTAGCTTGGCGTACTATACGGGTATATTCCATCCTCGAAATGTAATTGTTCCACTCTTACCTTTAATCCATTCGTTTATAGGCTGTATCTTACATTGGTTTTGGATATCTTCATTTCGGATGAGGTCAATTCTTGTTTTATCAAGAATCTTTCTTAATGCTTTCATTTCTGTCGTCTTAATTATTTGTCTTATTTGTTGTGTATCTTTGCAAGTTTCCACTGCGTACGTTAGCACTGCACTTTTATCTTTGTTGTTGATAAATCTGTTATGTCATATAAAATTATTTAATGCTCTTGATACCTTGGCGGGTTTTATTGCTTGATGTTTTGCTTGTTATTTTGGTATTCTCCAGCTAAATATATTTATACCTAGATACCTAGGTAATTTCCACCTTATGAGCTTTTTACTGATTGTCATGCATCTAATCTTCTTCGTTGATATTTTTATATTATACCTTTTACAGCTTTACATCATTTTCATTAGCGTTCTTTGTAACTGGTCTTCATTCTCTGCAATTAGTATTGCGTCGTCAGCATAACATACTATTTTTATGCCTGTGAGACACATTTTATAACCTCCTTGGAAACTCGCCTCTTCAATTACCTCATCCATCATTATATTAAACAGTAGCTGACTTAGATAATATCCTTGTCGTATTCCTACCACCGTTTCTATGGATTATAGATATTCTCCATTTACCTTGATTATTATTTAATTATTTGTATAGATGTCTTTTACGAGTTCAATGAGTTCTTAGGCCATTTCCTTTTTTTGTAAGACTTGTATGATATCTTTTAGCGGTATGCGGTTAAAAGCTTTTTTTAAATCCACCATGTATATAAAAGCTAGTTTATTAAATTTCAAAGATTTCTCCACAACTTATTGTATCCACACAGGACTTTCCTGCAGATTTCCTATTTTCTAATTTTTGACTGCTTCTATTATTGTTTCTTATTTTTTATTGTTCTCTTTCTACTACAATTTTATTTTCCAACTGTTTATTGACATCTGGCGTGTAGTCTCCCATATGCAATTTCTTAAAATTATGTATTTTTCCTAGTCACTATTGTTTATTTTTACCAGTTCCTTCATGTCCGCCTTGTTGTTTTTTATTGTAAAAACCACTCACTAAAAATACAGTAAAACAGGGTTTTAATACCACAAGTTAAGCTAAATAAAAAATGTCTTGCGAAACATAATTGTTGCTGTAAGAAGTTACGTGACACTTTATAATGCCTCCAGACTGATTACAATCATTAGTCACCACCCATATCAGGCTTGGACATACATTGCAGTAATAAAATCAACAATATCCTATCAGAAAACAGTGGATAGCAGATTAGCAAATAAATATTTTGAAAATGTGACTGTTTCTTGTACTGAGCAGTGACATTTCTTAAAAGCTTATCAAATCCATAACATAAGCTTCAAAAACATTAACAAACAAAATAATTAAGAAACTTTCAACGGCCAGAATAAGAAAAAGTTTGTTTAACACCGTGACAGCGTTTATTAATCACTGTAAGTAGTAACAATATTTCATAAAAATCACCCAGAAAAAGTTTTAAGCAAATATACTAAATTTTATTTTTCTAGATAAGTGGGTTCCAACAATTCTAATCTGAATCCGTTGGATGTTCGAACACATAGTTTATAAAAGAGAGCACTATGATATAGAAAGTTTTAACCACTTGCTGAGGGTTACAGAGGAGTTTTTCAATTAAAAATCTTGGTTTAGGTAATTGACGCATGGTTTTAGAAGCTTACAGATTGTGTGTGACACAAGATGGTCACTTTAAAAGTAACTTATTTTTTTACATTTCAAATGCATATAAACTTCTATAAATAAATTATTAAAATTTACGTTTTATTTCTTCAAAGCACTCATAACTGTATTTATAAAAAATTGTATGTATGTTTCCAATCCCAACAAAAGTTTAAAAACAATTTAATTTAGCTTTATAGAATTTGTTATGCAAATACTTAAAATTACACTTTATATAGTGTTAAATATTTTTTGTAGCTTTAAAAAATACAGGTTAAAGTTTATTTAAATATAAAGTTGTACGTTTACGACAATCATATTCATTATATATAGTTTACTTCAATCTATGCTATAGTTTCTTTCTATATTTCATGGCACATCGTTTACACTAGGCGTTTTTATGTTAAGAATATATTCAGCGCTCTTTTTTTTTCATTTTTGAATAAATTATGTACTACGGTTTTATTTCTATGCTTTTCTAACTTTATGTAGAGTTATATATTTATATAACCGGTCGATCTGTTTTCTTGAAGAATTGCGAAGCAACGCGCTCGTCATGCCGTTGCAATCGCCAAGCTTCTAGAATTAAATGTGCAAGTATTTAACTACACAATTAATGGTCAAGAGGCCAATAGTAGGCAGCTGCAGATGGCTGTGCTTAAACAATGGTTTAAGTACATGGAGGTGCAGATCCAATAGAGGAAACAAATAATTAAAAAAAACTGCTTTAATTAGTTACCATTTTAATATATAAATTAATTGTCTGTAAAATATAAAGTAATTAACAAATAAATAATCAATCATAAATTGAGTTTGGTGCAAGTGGTGCTAGAAGTGAGATTAATCAGACTTAAAAAACAATTTAAATAATGAATAAATCAAAAGCTGCCCTAGAAGTAAAATTAGAAAACCAAGATTTAGAGAAGACAGGAAAGAAGATTAAAAAATTGCCACAAGTTGTGATTGACAAATTTGTTCGTGACTGTTCAGAAACATAGATACAATATATTAATACAGAACCTTAAAACAAAATTAAAAGGACAGTCTAGAATTAAGCATAAACATAGAATCTTAAAAGAAAAACTCAAAAAAGGCTTACATAAATTTGAAATGAGTACCGGAAGACAATTCAAAAATTTGAGAAAATCAAAGTTTGGAGAACTTTTTTACCTTTGGGAAAATAACTAAAATCAAGGGCTGAAGAACAATTTGGAAATTTAGAAGGAGAATTAAGAAGGGAACTATAACAAATAAAGGTAGATGCGACAAATAATTCACAAATTTAGGAATAAATTTATGTAAGATTAGTTTCATTTGCTACATAAAAGAAAAGTTATAAAAAACAAAGATAGGTGCAGAAAGAAGTTTCACTAAAACGTAGAAGGAAAATATTTAAACAAAGGTAAATGCGAAATAATATTTTCGAAATATAGGAAGAAAACTAAAAATGGGAGCAAAAAACATTCCAAAATATTTGAAAAATAGATGAAAATAAACCCAGAAAAACACGTTAAAGGCTTTAGAAAGGGGTTGAGAGCAAACATGGAAAGGTATATGATCTGTTTGAAAGAGAAATTAAAAAAGTTGGAGATGGGAGCTACACAATAGCAGAAACTTGATTTGAACTAAAAGCGGTGCTGAAATGAAAGAGCCAAGAGGCGAGAGCACAATAAAAAGGAATCAGTAATAAAGATTTATTTAGTAAAATGGAATTCATTGAAGTTAGAAGACGGTCTTCTGGAGAGAACCACGTTTTCGTTATTAGTATCGAAAATCCAAGTATTGAAAGTTCTATGTCATCTGCACAATGTGGCGTAATGAAGCAGTTCTATTGGAGTTCTACTGCAGTCCTATGCGTTGAAAATAATTCCTTTGGACCTATAAAATAATAGAGTGTACAAAATGATGGCAAAAAGAATACTTTATATTTCGGTTTTATTCGTAGAGACAAGTAACAGCAACACTATTCCTGTGGATGATCGTATCAATGGATGTAAAGCATACGTAATACTAATTCAAAAATCATTTACGCTTTAATGCTATTTCTACTAGCAGAACTTTAAAGTAGTACAGCTGTTTCTCCACAGATCTGTTCACAAGTAGTATAAATCATCAAAATTTTGAGACAAAATATTTTTTTGTCGGTCTTCTGTAGAAGAACAGCGGACATTCATGGCGATTTAGTAACGCATCGGTATCTAGAGCGTTCTGAGAGTGTCCCAAAAATGTTCTAAAAAAACGGTCAAACTACCAGGACCTTTCCGTAAAGCAGCCAACGAGAGAAGACATGTCCAGTAAAGAGCATGACATACCGTTGCAGTGTGCTGTATTTAACACCACAAATCATGTATAATATTGTTCCAACTAATTAAAGTAGGATTAATGTTATGAACAGTGATAGTTATATGGCGACCGCAGAATTTCTCACGCAAAGCCTGCACCTTCAAAAGCAATTTCTAGAGTTCCGCAGTTTGAGTGACATGGAGCATCAGTTTATAGTTTCTGCCTTTACCTATGTAAAGGTCACTATCAATTAAGACAGATAATGTCGTTATATTTCTATTCCATGTTTATTTTTTTCAGGTAAACCAACAGAAATTTTGAAGCTAAATAATTATAATTTACAATAACAATGACCTAACAAAAGCAGACATTATTTTAACTCGACGTAGTTAAAGCTAAATCACAGGTTAATATTGCCTATACATTACACAATATTTCTGTTTGGACTATACATAGGTAATGAAAGTTTCATTCTGGAATTCTCTTAATTTGGTCTTTAATTTGTTCATGTCTGATGATTTTTAAAAAATAATGCCGACTTCTTTGCCATTTAGCTTATATTTTGCTTTTTTTAGGTACCAGTTTTGTTATCTCCATTTTTTTGCGCCTGTCGTTCTTCTAGCTTGTATGTGGGAGTAGCATTTCAAGTAGCTTCTTGAACAGTAGTGATAAAAAAGTTAGCTCCATCATCCTCTATATCTACTTCTGTTTTTATATGAACTGAAAGTTAAGATATTGTCTAATTCATCAACTCTGAATAAATTTCCTGTCAGTGGTCTTATTATATTTGCTTCCGTTTTTTTTTATTACGCTGATGGAGTCAATAAAAAATTTGTAATCCGAAGTTAGATCCAACGTTGGTCTGACATTAGTGAAGTTGACTGAAATTCCATTTATGTTACAGAAGTTTAGTAAATCAGGTACTTGATTTAGATTTGTTGGACAGTAAGTTGGCTCAACCGTAGATAGCGTGAGATATCGTTTTTCGTTAATAAGTTTATAGAACTCTCGTCCCGTAGGCGTTGTTAATCTTGATCGCCAATTAACGTCCTCTAGAACAATAAACCGTTGACCTAAAGATTTAAAAAGTGGTTGGAAGTGGTCCTTTGTGATGTTGTGTCTAGGAGTAAAGTAGACGCCAGATATTGTTGTCGGGATATTTTGCATGGTTACTTAGATTGTAGTTGCTTGTAAAAAATCTTTGTTATACATTGGTAGTTTATGATTGAAAATATTTTCTCGGACGAGGATAGCTATTCTACCGCGTGCGGTCTCGCCTGGATGTTGAGAGTGATATAGTATTTAATTAGATATTTTCATATATGATCTATTATTGTAGTGTGTTTCTGATATCAGTAATATATCTGTGTTGTGTAGCTTTAAGAATAATTTAACTTCAGATTTTTTAACTGGAGACCGTTGGTGTTTCATAGAGCTATTATTAAGAACTTAACCATTACGTATTAATTTCGTTATGATAATAGACAACCTGCTAATTGTTCTGTTGTTTTGGTTAAGTAGATTAAACATTTTTTTAAATTATGCAGAAAGTGGGAAAGGCTTATATCTGTATTCTCTTAAGGCGATGTTGCATTATTTTATAGTCAATTGCGCGGAGCTAAGCTGGTCATTGTATTGTCTGTATTTAGTTATGCGGTTTCTTGATTGATCTTGTCCCGTACGATATTTATTTTGTAGCTCACGGTACACCTGACACCCTTTATACGAAGGCTATTTGTTTTAAAGGTCTGATTGGTCGCTAAAGGAAAGCTTTGGGGAAAATCCGCTAGGTCTGTGCGCAGACGTCTTGCGCTGTGTCATTTTTGAGTACGTAGAGAGCACATAAACATGCTTCGAAAAATAGAGTCTCCCGCCAAATGTGAATTGCGTTCATTCATTCGATTTCTGCATGCTGAAGGAAGCAATGCAGCTGAAATTCGTAGACCAATGAGTAAAGTGTACGGAAAAACGTTCATGAGTGACAGCAAAGTGCGGAAATGGTGCAATAACTTTGATGCTGGACGCACAGATGTTCATGATGCAGGCGGCTAGGGAAGGAAGCCAGTGTCAACCGATGATCTTGTTTAGCGCGTGGATCAGGCGATTCGCGGAAATCGTCGGTTCACAATTTCTGGGTTGAGTGATTTGTTTCCAGAAATTTCACGGTCAGCTCTCTATGCCACTGTGAGTGAAAGACTCGAGTACCGCAAACTCTGCGCAAGATGGGTTCCCAAGATGCTGCCTGACCATCACAAAACTCAGCGAATGGGCGTCGCATTAACCTTCCTCCAGCGCTACCATTACGACGGAGATAAGTTTTTGGACAACAAGCTGCAGACCAGCGTACAGAATTGGCTGAAAGCACAGGGCGGGTGTTTTCTATGATGAAGGTATTGGAAAATAGCGTGGTACGCTACGACAAATGTATGAATCGGAACGTCGAAAAGTAGCTTAATATTATATCACGTTGTTCCATTTAAAATTTTCTTGATTCTGACTGTGATTTTCATTTAGCGACCAATCGGACCTTGAAAAAAATAACCCTAGTGGTTAGTTGGATATGCATCATCTCACAAAAAACATTTTTCTATGGTACCAGAAATTTTCTTGGGGGCTTTTGTATCCTGTACGCTTATATAATTGTTGAAAATGTGAGCACTGTGCTAATTCAGTGCTTTTTTTAGTCGTTCTACAGCAACAACTTTATTATAAAGATATTCTATGTAATATTTTTGTTATTTTTCGCCGGTTCTAGATCTACAAAAAACAGTGGAAGCGAACTTTTTGTAGTTCTTTGTCTAATGTTAATTGTATTCCTAACGTTCTAGATCTTCTTTTATACCTTTAATTTGAGTTGTAGGATGTAAAAGTTTGATTACAACTCTGTAGGGATTTTTTCATGTAACTGATATATGTGATGGATACTAATTTGTTCCTGGATGAATTTAACTACATAGAGCAGTTGTTTTTATGAAAAGTTTCACAGAGTTGTTTGATAAGTATTTGATGATACGATGTGTCTCTTCTGTTATATCAGCTATAGTTCTTAGTATCGGGCTAGGATTAATCACTCCATGTACAAAGTTGAAAGATGGTTTAGGTGGTGTTATTGTTGGGATTGTACGTAACTGGTTTGTATTGGCAGCGTTTGATTGAAGAGTATTACTCTCTTCTATGTGACTAAGAAGTGCATGTTTATTTGTTTGATTATCTGGAGCAGCAATGGGTTCAGGTGAGTACCTATAGAGGTACGTTTTCTTTTGTAGTTGCGTACAACTTACCAGGAAATCTTATTATAGCTTGCTTCTTTGTCGGTAGTTTCAGGTAAGTAGGCGTTTTGAGGTTTCTTAACGTTGGCGAATGTAATTTCAGATTTCTGATAAATTTGAGAAAATGGTGAAGAATTTTATCGCATACTTGCATTGCAATAATTTTACTAGAAAAGTGGCTGCTGTCGTCCTTAACTCAAGAAGGTTGGAAGAGCAAAGTTTGGCTGTGGTAGATAACGTATCGGCAGCGGAGCGTGGTCGATAGATCTCGTTCCACTAAGCATTATTTAACACCTGGCCTTACGGCCGCACTTTTATCTTAGTTCGTAACTTTGTGCACCAGGCACACACAACCTTACTCGTTGAAAGCCAAACGAGCACTATGTTTATGTTTGACTGAAATTTGGTTATATTGCTTCTTATACAATGTTTTGGGAAAATAGTGTTAGCAGCCATTCAAATTGGGCACATGTAGTTTTTGCGATGCAATGATGCCTTGTCGGTGATGAAGGGTGCATTGTTAACAAGGTGGCATTGTTGGCTTACATAAAGAAAATATTTCTTTACAAGAAATAGGCCGAACGGTTAATCGTCGTAGTAGTATTGTGGCGCGAATATAGAACCAGTGGGTAGGAAAAGGTGCTCATTCGCAAAAGTCGGGATCTGGAGTAATACGCAGAACAACCGACCGAGAGGATCGTCTTTGTTAGAAACTTACCATTACAGACCGTAGCCCGACCTTAGTGCCCTAGCAAAATACTAGCGGGCCGTTATACTGATTGGCTGATAGCATGACATTTTTTCTTGTAACTACAACTGACCTATCTTCATCGATAACAAATGTTACAATGGTTAACGGAAAGATGTTTGTAGACATACGAGTAGCATATTTGCGGAGGAAGGGGGCAAGCAGACTGCATTCTTGCAAATTACACAACCCCAACTGCGGGAATTAGAGTATGGGTAGTTGTTAATTATGATAACCGGTCAGAACTTTTAGGCAGAATCGGAGACAACATTACCAGTCAAACTTAGTCGACACGATCTTACAGCTCATGGCATTTCTTTTACTTCAAACGGTACCCCAAGCAATATTTCAACAAAATAACGCTTGACCACATATAGTAGGTAATACATTAAATTTTCTTCATCAAAATAGAATGGAATCTTTTCCGTAGATTTTTTTTACTGATCGAAAATGTCTAGAATGTCATTGCACGAAGGGTTTTGGGTTATCCACAACCTCCAAGAAATCTGGTTGAATTATAGAAGTGGATCAATAAAAAATGTAATGCAATCCATCGAAATAGCATTAGTTTACTTTTAGTTCGATGCCAAAAAGATGGAGACGGTTACGAGAGCTCCAGGTGGGACCATACATTATTGAATAAACGTTTAAGTATATACAACTATTTTGTAAATTCAATCATTGATTTGCCTTATATTATTAAATAAATATAAAAATCTTCGTACCCATCATAAAATATTTTTTTTATTATTTATCTGCGCCACATTTGTGTAATGAAAACTGGTTGTAAGAAAAAAAATAATAATTTTACTTTCGTGTGACAGAGGTAAGACGAATAAATTTGTAACTTATAGAATTAGATTAAGTTTATGCAGCGGTAAGGAAGACCTCGATGTTAAACCCGGCTGTCTTGGCGTATTTGGAAGAATAGGGTTACTTCTAATTTGAAATTCAAATTGGCAATTTCGCTAAAGCAGGCTGAGGCGTAACCGCTTCCGTTGCAATATTTTACTGAAAGATGTCATCTCCATTGTCGCCCACTTGAGTACATCTAAGATTATCATGATTTATGGCTATTAAAATGTTAATAATACCAAATCCAAAACGTGCGTTATCAATATGGTATGTGTTAATAGTTTCTTGTAAAGTAGATAATAAAACGTATTCAAGATTATCCCCGCAGTTTAATAAGTTACTGCTAAAAACTTTAGCAAATTTGTTTTACACATACTGCATTTTTAATATGCAAAGTTTGCCATAAAAACCTCTAAAAAGTGAGAACAAAAAAAAACAAAAAAATTGAAACAAACGACTTTATTGTTTAAAAAAATATCTTTAATATTTGTACATTTTTTTTAAGTTCAAATTAATTTCTAATATATATTTTTTGTTTAAATAGAAAATTACTTCAAATTTTATTGCCATTATCCAACGCTTTTTAGAGCGTCGCACACCCATATATTAAATTAGAGATAAATTAGAGATAAGACATTAAGTTACATTTTTTATAACTTTTTACATAAACCTGAGCTGCTTACAAACATTCATTATATTAAATGTACAAAGGTGGATCAATTATAAAACAGAATTTCTTCTTTACGTGCCCTGAGATAAACGAAGATAAGGCCGGTTGAAAGGAATTTGTTTTACGGGGTATTTTGTATTATAATTTTTTATTCAGTATTATAATAATGTCTGTGGGCTACAAAATATTAAAAAATTTCTTACAATAAAGAGCGTAAAAATATTCGTAATTTTAAGAAAACATAAGATACAGTTCAGTAACAACACCTTTTAGAAAAAATCAGGTGTGCCCATGATATAAACAATTTTTTGGGGAACTAAAAGTTGTAAGTGAAGGTAACTGACTTTACCAAAGATCAGCATGACTGAAGAAAATATACACATTGTTTGCCGCTTTCTCGACGACGAGCACCATTTAACAATTGCTGAAATTGCTTCTGAAAGAACATAGTTTTGTATATTTCTAGTTTTAGGAGTATACTCATTACTTAGAAGGAGTATCGAATAAATGTATAAGACATGAAAAGAAATCATTTATTGGCGCTTTCCCTTATTGTGTTTTTTTTTATTATACGTATAATATAATGTCTTAAAGCTACGTTCAGCGGAATCTTTTTGCATTTAGATCGTTGTTGTGTGACTGTTGTATCAAATCATTTTCATGATTTGTTGCTTTATCTTGGTATTTGATAGCGATTAATTGGATTTCGTAAGTGATGATAGAGATTTTCAGATCAACATGAAGCATCTAAATATGAATGTACCATGGAACATCTACTAAATAATTTTGATAAAGCATTTGTATGATCTTTACGTTTATTGATCTGATATACCCCCATAATTAGATTAAATAGGAACATATACATAGTATTACAAAGTAAACGAGCTTAACGAGAGCTTATACATTCGGCTAATAAACCAACGGAACTTAATGTCCACTTATTTGCGTTTTCTTTTGCTGCAAATTTTTTTAAGGTGAGATGTGACCAAGATAGTTCACTTTTAATTTTGTAGACACAAGCACGTCGTGTTGGGTGGTAAATATAACTAAGAGTGATTTGATTTAATTTATTTTCGTTCTCTATCAAATAAGAAGATTTAACTGAGGTAGAAGATCTTTGGAAGTCACTATTAAATTTTCACTTACGTATAATACAGCTACGTCGTCAGCACGGCGTCAAACAAGGCAATTGTTGTATTATTTGTTTCAGGTATGTCGGTCATGTAAGGGAAAGGAGCGATTTAAGATGATTGCCACCAGATTTGATAGAATAGAAGTTGATTTTTGTGTTTTGCCGAGAAATTTTTGTTAGTCAATTAGGACTATGGGAGAAGAAAGAAATTACTGGATAGTGTGTTTTTCAACTTGGAGGGGAGACGAAGATATCATATTATATGAAATACCTGAGAAATGCAGAGGAACACTATATTACAGATATTCTTCTCTTTTAGACTCCTAGCGATCATATTGACTATTATGTGAATCTGTTGGATGTCCCTCTCAAAACTTAAACTGTTACTAGAGAATCCTATTCTTCGTTAACCCTTTTTAATAAAATCCTTTTAAACACTAGTTATAAATGGAAGACTGATAAGTCAATAAGACGTTGCTCCTGTTGAATTGACTTCGTTTACGAATCGTAACTTCAGCATATTTTCGTATAATATGGTAATAAATTGAATTATCATATGCTTGTTGAAAAAACAGTCATTGTTTTAATATTTAACATAAAATTTATAAGTAAAATAAAGGTCTATAGAACCACAAAAAAAGAACACAATATTACAATGTGTACGCTGCCACAACTATATCCATACCAAGATATATTGCATAAAACCATTTACCTGCTTCAAATGCGGTGGAGCTCATAGCACTTCGAAAAGTGAGAAACCTTTTAACAACCCAGCTATGTGTGCTCTATGCGGAGGTAGTCACCTAGCTAATTACAAGGGCTGTACAATGCACAAAGGTCTCCAAAGAGAAATTCGTCATTCACAGCAGTATTAAACAAAACTCACACACAACAGTTATCCCTAAATATTAACAAATTTACTCTGTTGCGCAACAAAATAAGTAACACAAATAATGACAGAGAGAAACAATAACTTTTTAACTAATGACAAAATTAACTTCAGCAAACCACTTAATAATGTTATTGCAGAATTTAAAGCAATGTTTTCTTAACTAATAAGTCAAAACAGCATAATACTAAACATGCTATCCATAGCAATCAACAAAATTGCTTAAAATGGCGTACTCCTTACGTGTCGCCATTTGGAACGCCAATGGGATTAGCCATATTCCAAAAATCATAACATTTTTTAAACTTCAAAATATCGACATCCTATTTATCTTAGAAACTCATGCAACTACAAGAACAATAATTGCAATACTCTATTACACTACATACTTTGCTAACCACCCAGATGATATAGCTTACGCTGGATTCGCAGTGCTCATCAAAAATACGATTTCTCACTACCAGTTAAAACCATACCAACCCAGCAAATTCCAAAGTGCTAAAATTAAAGTAGAAGTATTGCCATACCCACTTGTAATCGCAACAGTTTATCCAACGTCATAATTATAAATATCTTTCAACAAAAGGACCACCGTACTGCCCTAGCGATCCAAACAAACTGCCAGATGTACTAGATTACGAAGTTATCAGTGGTATAGTAGACACTTACTACCAGACAGAATCCAATTATGACCTGCTGTATGACTGATCATATACCAGGCATTTTAACAATTAGCACTACAATCATAAGGAAAGAACCCTTTTTAAAACTGTGCACCAATAATACGGATTGGGAATATTTCAGAAGACATCTAGAACGAGAGGTCAATCTTGACATTGGATTAAAAGATACCCAGGTCGTACACAAAGCAGTTCAGTATTTGAATACAAAGATTCAAGAAGTTGCTTGGCACGCTATCCTTAAATCTACAAATATTTAGTCTACAACAAATAATATCTCTCGATATATACGAGACCCCATTGCCGCAAAACGTAAAGCAAGAAAACAGTGGAAGAGAAGCAAAGACATACAGGCTAAAAATTACTACAACAGACTTACCCGTCAATTGCCTAATACACAGAAACCCGCAACAAAACCTTTAGACTACATAACAAAAAAGACCAATCGTGATAATTTCTCCTATCAAACGAACATATGATCAGACCTTATAAACATCTTCAGAACACCACAACCCCAGGACAACAATAATGATAGAGAAATAAAAGCTTTCCTAGATGTACCATGTCAATTGTCATTGCAAATTAAACCATTCTTATTCGTTAAAGTCACCCTACAACTTCAACACATCAACACACGGAAAGCCCTTAAATAAGACCTCATAGTAGGAGAAATACTGGCAAATCTTCTTAAATAAGCTTGGAACCGCAATCATACCGACCAATAAGCCTATTACCCCTACTTTCCAAAGTTTTCGAAAAACTGCTACTCAACCGAATTAAAATCATTGTAGACCTCGATCATCTGCTCTCTTCACACCAGTTTGGATTTCGGCAATCCTATTCAACCATACACCAAAGTTATAAAATAGTTAACCATATAATAAGAAATCTAGAAACAAAGAAAATATGTGCAGAAGTCTTCCTAGACATAAAAAATACTTTTTTATAAAGTGTGGCATACGAGATAATACACAAATTTAAACTACTTCTCCCCAGTAAATTTTATCTATTACTCAAATCATATCTAACAGACAGTTAGTTCCACAGGGAAGCGTACTAGGACCACTGCTATATCTGCTGTACACTGCAGACGCAACAATAGACAACAGTGTATATTCCAAAGTGGGCAAGTCTACAGTAAGTACAATATGCGCTCTAAGATGCTTCCTTGTGGCAATAGGGTGTAATTTCGTAAGTTTCTATTAGTTAAATATAATTTTGTAAGATAATAATTGTGTGGTAGGGTCCTTTTGATTTTGAACAGCAGTTCTGTGTTTTACACCTTATCAAAGACCTGGGCTACGGCCAAAAACACAGTAAAACAGTACTTTTTAGTTTAAAATGCCTGATTGATTTCGTTTACTATCCTGTGGACTTGCTTTATGGTAGCATGTACTCTAATTCAAAATTGATGATACAGCAGCAATTCGTGCTCTCCAAAAAGAGGTTTTATTTTTTTTTAGTAGAAGCTTTTTGAATAATTCAGAAATTATTGTCAATGAACTAATAGGGCGGTAAGAGGAGGATTATTTTGCTGGCTTGTCTGGTTTGAGAATAAGTGCAAATTGGGCCACTTTTTATTGTACATGGTCCAGACGTAGCATAAAGTTTAATATAAACAATATGAGTTTAAGTCCGGTTTACAGTAATTCTTTCAGGACTTTTTCCCGTGAGGAGATTGTATCCTAGATCTTTTTTTGGGTTTATTTCGTAAACAATTTTGTCTGACTTCGGCTAGGGTTATATTTTTTGATTGGCAAACATTGTTAATCTGGAACCTTAAGATATTGTTTTAGTTTTTCATCTTCGTCCGCACTTAACTCAAAAAGGAAGGGCTGGAATGTATTCGTTAGGTGCTGTGCAAACGTATTAGCTTTCTCTTTTTCACTTTTGATCCAAGTGCTGTCAGCCTTTTGGATTAAAAGGTTTTCCACATTAAAAATGTGATGCTTCAGTAGCAGGGAGATTTTGTAAATATTTCTGTATTCCCTGATTTTTTAGATTGTTGCTTTTGTGTATCGTACATGTTTCGTTTCGTAGATTTTTTGTTAGTTTTGCAAGAAATGAATAAGATAGAGAGTGGTTGTTTGGTGATTCTGTGATTAGCGTTATATATGTTCATTACCTTATGAGTTTGGTTTCATATTTCAGTTTTCAATTAGTTTACATCCACCGAGTAATAAAGATGCTTAATTATCACTCTGAAGTTGCGCTTTGCTTTTAGTTGGTAGATGTGGAACTGTACTTTTAATTCTGTTAATCTGGCGATTAACGTTCTGTAGCTGTCTATGCTTTTCATTATAATTTTGACTTAATTCCTATCAATGGTTTTTAAGGTGTAACTAGCTTTTGACATTAAAGTTTAGTTCTACACTTCCCGAACTAATATTCAGGTCATTTGTAATGAATATTGGTAGAGGATTTGGTGCGTTGGTTTCAATAGATTTGCCTGTTTCCATTGATTTATTGTCGAAGTTTGAGAAAGATTGAAAACGATTTGTTAGGCTCAGGTAAGGAGTCTGCTCTGAACTGTTTTTATGTCTCACAATGCGGCTGTCTTCTTGGTATACGCGCTTTTTTTAAAGTAACTATGCTCCACTATCTGCTAGATTGGTTTGATGTAGTTGCTTAAATAAATTATTTTTTTAGAATCAACAGCAGTTGGCCCATAATTTGCAAAAAAATTATCTTCGAGAATGTTACGTCTATATTTGAATTTTATACCGGCCTATCAGCCTCCTACCACTTTTATCCGAAGTCCTCGAAAAAATCATTCTAAACCAAATTGCACCAATCATTAATGCAAACCAACTTCTACCAAATCATTAATTTGGCTTTCGTAAGGGTCATGGAGCCACAGAGCAAATACATCGTTTGCTCACCACATCAACCATGACTGAAAATAAACGTTACTGTTCCGCAGTAAGTGTGGATATAAGTCGAGTGTTTGATAAGGTGTGGTACACCGGCTTACATTATAAATTAAAATCCGCATTTCCACACCCAGTATTTTCTCTCTTAAAGTTTCATCTTACAAACAGAACCTTTCGGTCAAATATAAAGAACATCACACTGAACTGTTTCTAATCCTGTCAGAAGTACCACAGGGAAGTATCCTCAGGCCTGTACTTTATTCTATATATACCTCCGATTTGTAGCCACATACGCCGATGATACCATAATTTTAGTATCGCACAATAAACTACCTCCAGTAACTTCCAAATATATATAAGTCAATATGAAGCATGGATAAAACGATGGAGAATAAAAGTCAATGAATCCAAATCCGAACATATAAGATTTTCACTCAAACATGGAAACTACCCCCCAGTATATCTAAAGGCTCTTCCAATATTGCAAAAAGATGCAATAAAATATTTTTAATAGAAGAAAATAATTAGAAATGCAATTTAGTAAAATGTACTGGCTACTTGGAGGACCTGCTCATTATCTATCGACAATAAACTTTTGCTGTACACATCTATATTAAAACCTCTTTGGAAATATGGAATACCACTTTGAGTCACTGCAAGTAAATCAAACCTCGAAATCATACAGCAATATCAAAATAAAATATTAAGAACGATAGCCAACGCGCCATGGTACGTACAAAATATTCTACTGCACAATGATTTTTGCATGTCCACAGTAAGTCAACAGATTACAAAAAAATAGAGGCAAATACAAAGTCAAGATCATAACATATCCTAATCAACTGGTACTGATGCTGCTTGAAGATAAAAATGAGCTCAGGAGATCAAAAAGGTTCAAACTATCTGACCTTACCAATCGCTTTACTTAAATAAGTTTCAATTTACTCATATTTTTATAGAATAGTAGAGGTTGTTTGCTGGAGCATCACTCTACATGACATGTATATAGTTGTTAAAATGTAGGCCAAGTACTTTCATAATATGTATTTATATTCCGTAACAACGGACAGATTGTTCATAAATAAGAAATACCAGACAAAATTTTCTCAGCTTAAGGTCTTCAATTACTACACATAAATTTGACGCATAATTAAAATAAAATCAGTTCAAATTTCTTTTTTCTGCTCATGTCTGTTTATCCCATAATATTTTAATATATTGCAGTGTTATTATACCAAAAGTGTATCATTCGTAAAATTTTTACAATAAACCTCATACAACTGATAACTATTTTGCTCAAGGAAAACCAATTATTTTTGTTTAGAAGTAAATTATAAATTAAAGTAAATATTTACTTAAAAAGAATAAAAATATTGAGAGATATCGATTTATAAAAGATATATAAAAAGAAATGCCTTCCACAAAAAATTTAAGCACACTGCTTTATAAAAGATGAGTTCCGATTTGAAATTCAAAGAGGACAGACATTCCGAGCGCGGCTGTGTTATCAGTGCACCGGCCTCGACTTATCGCGAGTGCTTATTGCAATAGTTTATTTTGGTATTTATAAACTGCAAACAGGATTACGCCAATAAATCATATGTGTAGGAGGATATGGCATTCCTCCGCCGCCGGGGATTCCATCCTCAAGTAGCAGCAGGCCCAGGGCGCTACATACACCAATGATAACGTCTGATCAAACCCAGATGTACACCACACAGTTCCAACAAACGCAAATGCCAGGTAATTCATTTAACCAGCCTCAACAAACTATGTTTTATTCCCAACCCTATCAACAACCCCAATACCATCCTCAAACCCCTACATTCTTATCGCAACCAGTAGGAAATAATCCTTGGAACAAAGTTGTATACAAAAGAAGTAGAAATCCTGTGGATGATTTAGAACTAAAAGCCAAACATTCGAAAGACAATGAGTATTGGTTAAATCCACCTTCCACCTCTAATCGTTACTCGTTTCTAGCAGAAAAAGAACAGGATACTCAATCAATTAAAAGTTCTGAAAATTCCCCTAAACCTCCTCCAATTTTTATAAATGGTGTTATAAGTATTGCTACGCTTATTAAACTCCTAGACCAAATCGCAAATCAGCAATATGAAATTAAAGCTCTCTCTGAAAATCAAGTAAAAGTTCAACCTAAAACGGCTGAATATTATGGTGTCATAATAAAAGCCTTAAATGAAAAGCAGACTGAATTTCACACCTATAAATTAAAAGAGGAACGAACTTAGAAGGTAGTATTAAAATATATGCACTACTCCATCAGCACCCAAGAAATCAAAGCTGAAATAGAGAAATTAGGGCACACGGTCACGAATATTTGGAACGTCAAACAGTACAGAACAAAATTACCACTTGCAATGTTCTTTATTAAATTAAAATCAGCAACCAATAATAAAGATATATACAATGTTGAGTATATACAACAGTGCAAAATCAAATTTGAACCTCCGAAACAGAAAAGACAAATCGCTCAGTGCGCGAGATGTCAAAGATACGGGCACACTAAAAATTTCTGCCATTTAAAACCCAGATGCGTAAAATGTACAGGCGATCACCCTACTGCGCAGTGTCAACGCAAAGAAAAATCCAAAGATGTGAGATGTGTCCTGTGCGGAGGTAATCACCCTGCCAATTATAAGGGATGTATAATCTATAAAGAACTTCAAAAGAAAAAATTTCCACCGCTTAGACCAAAACAGTATACTCCCCCTGCATCAGTCATACGTCATCAACAATTTCAACCAGGACTGTCACACGCTCATGCAGTAAATGAAGCCCAGCAACCTTCTCACGCCCCCGCCAACATAATGCATCTTCCAAACACTAATCAACCTAATCACCAATCCAATGAATTTCAAGATCTAAAAAACATGATGAAAAACATGTTCGACCAAATAGGAACCCTACTAAACCTCCTGACAACCGTGCTCTTCAAACTCACATAATGGCTAAAAACTTACAACTCGCCTTATGGAACGCCAATGGCCTATTCAACCACATTGAAGAACTAAAAACATTTATACTAATTCGCAATATTGACGTCATGCTAATTTCTGAAACCCACTTTACAGAAAGAAATTATTTAAAAATTCCCAACTACAGTGCCTATAATACTAATCACCCAGCAGGAACTGCCCGAGGTGGATTCGCCATAATTATCAAAAACGCAATAAAACACCACCAACTAAGCAGTTACAGCAAACCTTTTCTCCAAGCAACCAGTGTGTCCATAGAAGATTCAGCCAGTTCGTTAACAATTTCAGCAGTATATTTCCCCCCTAACCATACAGTAAAACAGGAGCATTTCGAGGATTTCTATAATACCTTAGGACGACGGTTTGTTACAGGAGGCGATTACAACGCCAAACACACCGATTGGGGATCTCGAATTATAACACCCAAAGGACGCGAGCTACTTAAAACTATAGAAAGCAATAATTTGAAACATGTCTCTACTGGTGAACCCACTTACTGGTCATCTGACAGGAATAAACAACCAGACCTTGTAGACTTCTGTGTTACAAAGGTATCCCCAGGACCTCATTATCGCTCGATCTTGTTTCGACCTATCTTCGGATCATTCCCCAGTCTTAGTTTCACTTTCAACAAAAGTAATAAGTAGAGAAAACAACCGTGTCTATGTACTAAATACACAAATTGGGACTACTTCAGAATCCTAGTTAATCAAAAACTAACATTAAACGTATCTCTTAAGACCGAAACAGACATAGAACATGCTGTTAAGCATTTCAATGATACGATACAATGGGCAGCCTGGAATTCAACGCCTGAGCAATCAGCGATTACCACAGCTTATGACTGTCCTATATTAATAAAGCAAAAAATTCTTGAAAAGAGAAGAATCCGCAAGAAATGGCAAAGACTGAGAACACCTGAAAGCAAACGTTTACTCAATGCAGTCACACAAGAACTAAAAGAAATACTAAACAAAACAAAAATGAATGCATCCAGACTTTCTTAGAAGAACTTACAGCTACTGAAGCTACCGACTACTCTCTGTGGAAGACAACTAGAAAATTAAAACAGATAAAAAAACATTCCCCGCCCATCAGGACACCTCAAGGAGAGTGGGCCAGAACAAATTCTGGAAAAGCACGTGTTTTTGCCAACCATTTAACAAACGTCTTCCAGCCACACCAATCAGATAATAGGCCCGAAGAAGAAGCAGAAATTATTCAACAATTAGAGTCCCCATATCAACTAGAATTACCAATCCAGCGACTCAAAACTGCTGACGTCGATGAAATCATTGGCACTCTTCACCCTAAGAAAGCTCCAGGATATGACCTAATTACTGGTAAAATTATTAAAGAACTACCTACCATCGGAACTAAATATCTTACCCAGCTGTTCAACGCAGTCCTTCGCACAGGGTATTTCCCAGACCAATGGAAAGTGGCACAGGTCATTCTAATATTAAAACCAGGGAAACCTCCCAGCGAACCTACATCTTATCGGCCAATAAGTCTCCTGCCAATTGTTTCAAAAGTGTTTGAAAAGCTCTTACTAATAAGGCTCTTACCAATCCTGGAAAACAATGATATAATCCCCGATCACCAATTTGGCTTCAGGAGGATGCACTCCACGATAGAACAAATACATCGAGTTGTCCAAAGGATTAACGATACCTTTGAAAATAAAGAGTACTGTTCTGCTGCATTTTTAGACATCACTCAGGCGTTCGATAAAGTCTGGCACGTTGGACTTCTCTACAAGTTGCGACTACTTCTCCTCTAAACCACTTCCTTATCCTTAAATCTTACCTAAATAATAGATCCTTCCTGGTAAAGTTTGAAACCGAATATACGGAACTTTTTCCAATAAACGCCGGTGTGCCACAGGGAAGTGTTCTCGGACCACTATTATATGTGTTATATACTGCAGACTTACCAACTACGCCAGAAACTTTGATAGCAACCTTTGCCGACGACACTGCAGTCTTAGCATCTGATAGAGATCCCAACATTGCCTCGCAGAAACTACAAACTAACCTCACTGCAGTCCAAAAATGGTTGAAAAAGTGGAGAATTAAAGCCAATGACACCAAATCCGTTCACATAACTTTCACCACTCGCAGAAACACGTGCCCACCTTTTTATCTAAACAATAGCCAACTTCCACAACAAGATGATGTGAAATACCTCGGACTACACCTCGACAGAAGGCTTAATTGGCGCAAACATATATTCACAAAACGGAAGCAACTAGGATTAACCCTTACTAAGATGTACTGGTTAATTGGGCATAAATCTAAACTCTCGCTAGACAACAACTTCTGGTTTACAAAACAATAATCAAGTCAATCTGGACGTATGGCATCCAACTCTGGGGGACTGCGTCCACTTCAAATATCGAAATTCTAGAGCGTTTCCAAAGAAAAGTGCTGCACATGATAACAAACGCACCTTGGTTTGTACCAAACACGGTTATCATAAGGGATCTTCGTATCCCCACAGTCAAGGACGAAATTAGGCGTTACAGCTCCCAATACAGTACTCGACTTAGCGCCCATCCCAACATCCTCGCAATAGATCTTATGGATCCGCCCAGCGACAACAGGCGTTTACATCGACATGTGCCAAACGATCTGCCAACCAGATTTTGAATACTTAGTTTACTTTAAGACTAGTTATAAGTTGTAGTTTGTAAGATTTTTCCCGTTTGTCACACAAAGCCTATAAGCTTATCTGTTATAGAAGTATTCTGCTGAGCATGCTTCTACATGTCTATTAAATTATCAAATGACTTTGCTAAATGTACTTGTACAGTTGCAAATAAATGGGATGTTATTAAAAAAATAAAAATAAAAGACAAGGGAGGTAATAAAAAGTTACACATGTTCCGATACAAATGTGCCTGTTATGACACAGTTTTTTGTATTATGTAGAAATCAAAGAAGGGACTTCAAACGCGTTGGTAACATTTCAACAGACGCAGTTTTATAAGGAAATATAAAAATATATTCCTTTGTAAAAGCTGGTTAACCAATGTACATACAAAATTTTGTAGATACGAATTTTTCAAACAAAATAGACCGAAAGCACAAAATATTTTAGGTGCGTGTGTTTCCTTTATCTGACATAAAAACAAGTGTTATGTGTGGAAATAAAAATCACCATCAATATCTGTTAAATTTGCTATATATGTATATTTAAAATGGCTTATAAATAATAATATAGAAATAAACAAGTTGTAAATTGTATCTTATCTACGACCTTCTGAATGTTAACATCTATATCAGAAAAACTGTGCTTACTATTGAAGTGAGACAAAAATTTAGTTTCATATTAATTTAGAAAGAACTTTCTAGAGAAATTAAAAATGCAGCGAAAGAAAGAATCACAAAATGTGATTCGTTGCTCCAAGCTCTTTAAGACTAAAGCTATTTAATATGGCAGATAAATGGACCTTTAACTTCTTTTGAGGACATACTGTCCTCCTATCGTTATAAAGAGTGATCGAAATTAAAGTGTAGGACGTTTTTCTTAACTAAAACACAAAATATTAAAACAATCTGAATTTTGTTGCGCTCACGGCAAAGTACAGACTTAGCAGTTACGTATGAAATGTGATAAAATTCTCTTCGTGCTTCCGCTGATATACAAAATTTTCCATAATGCCTTCCCATAAATGTGCCTTTAGAATTCTAAGAGATTTGTTAACATGAACCCATTCCTTCAAATAGCCCCAGAAGAAAAAATGTAATGGGTTTGGATAGCAATATTGCCATAGTCAGTTGATGTCACTTCTCTGCGAGATAACACGACTACAAAATTTGGTTTGAAGTACAGTGAGCGTTTTACATGCTGTGTGACACATGGTTCTATCTTGTTGAAAGCACATCATTCAAAGTCAAGTTGTTTATCACCTTCTGATGCATCCTTGACACTAACAGGGTTCCCAGCTTTGTCTTTAAAATAGTACAGGACAATGATTTCTTCAGCCCATAAGGCACAACAAACGTGCAATGATTTTTAGAGAATGACACGTTAGTTTTCATTACACCAAATGATAATTGTGGTGATTTACAAAGATAAATAATCTTCATCGCTCAATACTAATTTTTTTGCAGAAATTAGCACCAACTTTCGTAATCTCTAAAACCTAATTCACAAATGTATGTCGCTCATGTTTGTAAATCAATGTAAATGCAGATTCTGTATTAAAATGCATTGTGTAATGTCGTTAGTAAGACACCAAAACGACTGTATAGATACTAGAAGTTTAAAGAAACCTAGTGATAAATGATACAGTTGAACAAACAATAAAAAAAATAATAAGACACATTAATTTACAAACGGACAAAGTCATTATTGAACGGAAATGAAACAAAATACAAGATGTATTGTCGACTATTATTAAAGAACAACCAATAATTAAGAGAACGAAGAAAAAGCCTTTTGTGACAAAAGAATAAGAATAATACAGAAGAATACAAGATAATGCATAAATTAATAAAAATATGATAACTTTCACATGTATAAAAAAGTTAATAAAGTAAAACGGTGCAAGAATAAAAGGAACCCTAGAAATGCCATTAAAGATACTGATAGACACATACTAAGTGATGTAAAAGACCAATTAGAGAGATGGAAGACTTAATTCAAAATGTTTTAATGACGAAAGGCATCGTTTTAGACGTAAAGACTGAAAGTTTAAAAATTATAAATCCAGAACTAATTTATGTTCTGGAAAACATTAAAGGAGGTAAAGTTGTAGGTCCTGACGAGATACCTATAGAGCTTATCAAACTATTTGACGATGAAGTATTAGATGCTCTTTTAGACCTCTCTAACACCATTTATGACACTCCAACTACCGAACTATTGCACTCATAAGTCATACTTTAAAATTGCTCTTAAAAATTATTCATAAGAAAATTGATAAAGAACTGGAGGAAAATATAAGTAATACCTAGTTTGGTTTCCGAGCAATCTTGGAATGCGGAGAGCTGTTAATGTTCTTTCACTACACTGTTTGGATCGCGAACAAAAATATGTACACCTGTTTCATCGATTTTGAAAAGCGGTCGACAAGGTGAAACTTCAATTTCCCTTTATAAAAGATATACACTGGAGGGATGTGAAAATAATTAGCAACTTATATTGGGGACAAAGTGCCAGTGTAAAAGTAGGCAGTGAAGAAATCGATAAAATTAAGATATGCCGTAGGGTGAGACGGGGTTGTATCTTATCTTCGTTTCTGTTTAACATCTATAGCAAAGCCATCTTCAAAGAAGTCTTAGATAAAGAAACTGCAGAAATTACGTATTATAAATGGTGAAACAGTCAATAATGTAAGACATTCAGATGATGTAATCCTGTTAGAAAGAAACCTTAATGATTTACAATTGCTTGAAAAAGTAAATGTTTATTGTAACGATTACGGACTGACAATAAACTTCAATAAGACCAAATGGATGGTCTCCACAGAATCAAACGAGTTTCTTGTTCTTCCAGCCTTTTTTATCCCCGAGAGTGTCGCATTATTTCTCTTCTAGTTTGTTAACCCATTTTTTCTATTCCACCCCATTTCTGATTTCGTCTTTTGTATTTCTATTTCTAGGTTTTTTATTATCCTTTTTCCTATTTTGTCCACTACTTTCTTCACCAATCTATCCCGGTTCATCTGTATTATCGGCCTTACCAATTCAGCTGTTGTCATTTGTCTTATTTCTTCATTTCGTTTTCTATCTATCTTTGTTTATCCCGATATCTTTCTAATAAACTTCATTTCTGCTACATTAATATTTACTTCTTCATTATCTTGCAATGTCCAAGTTTTACTTGCGTATGTGAATACTAGTAGTACTCTTTTTAGTTTTCTTGTATATTTTCCTTTTTCCGAAAATTGGTTTATTTAACGCATAGTAAATTTTAATGCTTTTATTTATTTTATTATTTATATCGTCATTTATTTTCCTATCTTCTGTTATTACACTTCCTAAATATTCACATATTTTTACCATTTCTTTTGTAATGTAAATTTCTCTGTTTTCCTCTTTTATCTTGTTATTTATATTCATTTCCATTCCTAGCTTTTCTATTTTTTCGCTGCATATTTTCACCAGATGCTTTAGCTTTTTTTAACTATCGACTGTTAGAACTATATCGTCTGAATATAGTAAGCAGTCGATTTTTATTGATATTAGATAATGCAATCCTACTACAGTCGGCCTTTGTTTGGTTTTTATCCTAGCATATTATAACAATATGCCCATAGTTACTATGAATACTAGCGGAGTTCGTTATCTCTTTGTTTTGTTTCTACCTCCTTCTTGAATTTTTCTGATTCTTTTTCATTTAGCTTGACCATTCCCTTTACTGTTTTATATAGACTTTTTGGGATATAGGGAAATCATTTAGGGATAGTACCTTTATACTGAAACTGTTAAATTCTAGAGTCGTTCTGAAATACTGGTTTTCAAATACTTCTAACTCTCACTTACGGCTCCAAGAAGCTATGCACACAAGAGTATAGCAGCCACACTCTGGTAAACTGTGTTGGCACACAGACAAAATTAAGTGAGAGTTCACTAGAAACAACCTTTCAGTAGAAGTGAATGGCTCTAGTGGTAACTGCAAGAGGGCAGCAGCTTTTTTAGTATCAACTACAGGTGGAGATGGATACATTGGTACAGCTGCAGATTGAATATCAGTAGTATCCACCCAACCGACTACTGAACTCCAATGTGGAAGGAAAGAGAAAGCCATCACATTATCCTCTCATAGCAGCTTAATGAAAAGCTACCGACCAATCCAAGGATTGAAAAGTAGTAGAAGACTTTTTATTAGCTTTAATAGTTTCACTGGTAATTTTAGTATAATAGTTTTAGACAGCCCCATATTATATTCCTTTGTATTGAGTTAAAGGCAATTTTTAGCTCAATGAATGTAACAAAAATTTCTTCTCCCTTTTTTTCTTTCTTTTCTTGTTTCTTAAAATATGTATATTATTATGTGTTTGTCTTCCTTCCCTAAAAACTGCCTGTTTTTACTTTCATTATCCTATAATAAGGAAAGTAATGCAATCGGCGGAAATTTGACCTACCCAGTTTTTCACATTTCGGGGCGAAATATAGCCTCAGGACTCCAAAAAAGTTGGTTTTAGCCATTGGTTCGTGTGTGTGTGTGTGTGTGTGTGTGTGTGTGTGTTTGTCGGTCTGTCAGTAAACAGGATATCTCGAGAACCGTAAGAGCTAGAGACTTGAAATTTGGTATGCAAGTTACTTGTAAGTAGGGGACGCAGTGCGAAGCGTTTGCTAAAAATCGGCCTAGCCGTTTGGTCGCAATGTCGCAAAATCGATCGCAAAGCGGCCGCGAATCTAAACGATTGAAGATACAAGAAATTTATGAGAATAAAAATGATTTGTTATCACGAGATAAACATGAATTTAAAATAAAAGTTGGTAAAATAGGAACTCAAAAAAAAATTGAAGCTCAGGCTTTTTAATATACCGGGTGTTCATAAAATTTTTTAGGAAATTTATATTACCGGATAGATCAGACCGAGATGAACAAAAAATTACAATAAAATTTTTTGATGCGAGGTCAAATAAATAAGTTATAGCCGATTAAAAATTAATTAAACGGACTACCGGGCCGACTGCGGGGTTACGGGGAGGGGAGCACTTGGCCGCTAGGAGGGAGCACGCAGCCGATAATGGCGAAGGCCGTGCGACCGAGCTCGCACGGTTACCTTCAGTAACGTAGCAAAATTTTAAGTACGAGTCAATTATTGTCTTGTACTGTTTATTTTAATCGGCTTTGACTGTTGGACTCGCGCCTCGTCCTTTTTTAAAATAACAAGTTCCGGGACGAGAGCAGCGCAGACGAGCAGCAAACGATGGACCCGGTATAATATGTAATAATAGGATAAGGAAAGTCGTGTGGTGTTCACACCAGATTTTTCTAATTTATTGTTGATATATTTTCTTAATTATCTTTTTAGTATTTTGGTATATAATTTAAAGGTGGTGGAGGATAGGCATATAGTTTTATAGTTTTTACAGTCTGCGTAATCCTTTTTATTATAAAATGGAATTATTATAATGTTTTGCCACTCTTCTGGGATTTCTTTTGCGTACTATGTTTTTCTGAGTAAATTCTATAACTAATCTCTACCTTTCTCTTCTAAGAATTTTATCGTCTCCGGTTCTATTTTATCTTGTCCGCTTGTCTTTTCTATTTTGATACCTTGCCTTGCTCCGTCTAGTTTATCTGTGTTTATATGTTATAGGGTTTTTTCTCCTCATCTAATCTCTTGTCTTCCACTTCGTTTCTGGTATTTTTTTTTCATTTCTTCTTTCTTCATTTCGAATTTCTTTAAGAAGAACTCTGTCTATATTTCTCGTATGCTTTTTATATCTGATTTTACTTCAATATTTTTATTTCTTATTCATTTATTTTTTGCCTTTTATTTCTTTTCATACCTCTTACAAAATTCCAGAATTTCTTGTTATTTTCTTTGTATGCCCGCTCAAGTTCTTTCCGAAGTGTTTCCAGCTTTCCTTTTTGCTTCTATTTCCGCTTTTTTTTGCTATATTCTCTCGCTTATATATTTTTGCCTCTTCATATATTTTCCATATAATTTTTTTGTTTTTGATCACTTTCTCACTTCTTCATTCCACCATACTGTTTTCTTTTACTGGTTTTTATGTTTTTTCATTTTACATGTTTGCTATTCTAAACATTATTTCACTAAAAGTCTTTCACCTTTATTCTAGTGTCTAACTTTCCTGTTCTTGTTGCTGTTTAACTAATCCCATGTCTACTTTTTCTTGGTATTCTTTTATTATTTTCTCATGTCTTAGCTTTTGTATTTGTATTCTCTTATATTTTTTGTTTTTCCCTGTACTACCTATATATCTTTAATTATTTCTGTTATTAATCTGTGTTGTTTTAATTTGTTTTATTCTACTTATGTAATCAACTACACTTCTAGCGTTTCTGTCTTCCGCTACAAGTATGTATTTGTTCTCTAGTAGTTTTTATTTGTTCTATCTTCTCTATATTCTTTCATGCAGTCCATATCTATATTTATGTTATTTATCCAATTTATTAACTGATCATCTGCTTCTCTAATTTTAACCAATAATATTTGCAGTTCGGAGTTGAAGTCTAGTATTTCTTATTCTTCTGTTTCTTCTACTGGAGTATATATTTATATTAATTTTTTTTATTTTTCTTTCTTTTTAATTTTTGAGTTTTCTTTTCCTCAATTCCTTCGATACGTCCCTTTTCTATTTATTACCGCGTCGCACCTTTAGAAAATTTAAATTGGATATTTTGAGGCCGAGTTTGTCTTAAAAGCGTTTATTAGTGTGCGATAAGAGGCCGGCCCGGATTATCTTCGCGGCGGTCGACGGGCTCTTCTCGGCGTTTAAAAAAATCTGTGTTTTCTGTCTCTTGGTCCAAACCGTACAGAGACCTACTCCTAAATACGGTCCTGTTTGAGTATTGCTGCACCACGAAAAGAGCAGTTGGTTTTTGTTTATTTCTAAAAGCATTCTTTAGGTACTACTCCTATCCTTTTGTTCTTTTGACATTCGGTTTCTGGTTCCCTTACTTGCTATATTAAAGCACTTTCATTAATTGTTAACCACTTGCTCGTATTAAAAATGCAAACTATTCACCGCACTTAAATCACAGCTGTCACTTTACCTCTTTCCAGGACCGAAATGAAAAAGAATTTAAGAGTTGTAAGTAGGTGAATAGAACAGGTATAGGCATATAAATATCTTGGAACGTGGTTGGAATAAACAGTTGATCAAACTATGGAGATAAGAATTCGAATAGAAATAGGCAAACCTTGTTTTGTAAAATGAAAGAAATTGCTTTGTAATCGGAACATCAACATTAGGCTACAGATGCAATGTTTTGCTGCTATATGTTTATCGTCTGACGTTTTGAGGTAAAAGCTTGGACAAGTTTCAAGGATTTTAAATGTGGCGTAATCGCAGAATCGCTGGAAACGGAAAGGATAATTAATAAAGAAGTTCTGCGGAGGATAAATAAGAAACGTGGAATCATATATACAGTGAAAAACGAAAAATTAAGTACTTGAGTTGTATAATGAGAAGTTCCAAATATGAACTGCTCCAACTAACAATGCAGGGAAAGATAAAGGAAAAAGGAATGTTAACAAGTCTAGAATATCTTAACTTAAAAACATTAGATACTGTGTTAATATCAGCATCATTGAATTATTCTGTTCGGTTATGAGCAAAACAAGTATATCACCTCCGGTTAGAAGATGGATCATAAGAAGAAGAATGTTTTATGAAAATCCTATTGCTCTGAACAGCGCCAAATGGACGTGGTTTTTGTTCACGCACACTATTATTTACTCGAGCAATATTGTCACCTGTACGACCGTTGTGTTGATAGCGAACACTTGCTTTGTCAATAAGCACACCACTTTCTTCGAACTGTTGGTTTAGATCACAAATTGTACGCTCACTTGGCGCACTATTGCGGTTCAAACAATTATTGAAGTTTTCGTTGCGTAATCGTAATGGCTCGCCTATTTTCACAATAAAATTGAATGATATTGATGTGCTGCTGCGCAATACACCGCTCCATAATGACTTTGCTCTGTGTTTACGTACCAAATGTTTTTTACATTTCTAACTTTCATAGAACGCAAACGGAGGACGATTCACATTCTAAAGCTCATAATCAGCATTACTCTAAGACTAAGAATTTAAATTTTATTTATTGATAAATTTACTCTCATCCCCTTACAAGCCATCAGTTTACCAAAACTAACCGCCTTTTTGACATTGCAATTGAGTAAATAACGTTAGTTATAATTATTAAAATTATTTCAACTGCTGTGTTGAATATTGCAACTAGATAATATTTGTGGACGATTTTATCTGCTTTTGTTTAAAGCCCTATTATTTTACATTAAACGTATAATATCTTTTGCACAAAAGCGCTTTATATTTTATTACAGAAGCCAACAATTCCAAATGTTTTGGGGCTAACAGCATTGAAGCTTCTGAAGCTGCAATTAGCATCCTTTCATAAAAGCAAAATGAAACGCTTGGCAATAAAGAGGGAGTTGAAATCCTGCTCCATCTTATAGGGGACTGGGTACTTCAAGAAACGTTTGAATATTACGTCTTTCTATTGCGAGCTGCTGCGGGGAGCACGTAACAAGCAACACGTGCACGTGGCTACTTTACGTTTTCATTTCGTTCACAAAAAACTAAAATTTGCATGTAGTATAGAGACGTGACCGTATTTACAAAGTAACTACATAAAAAACAAACTAATGAAATTTTTAAAGCTGGTTTATTACAAATGTTAATAATAAAATTTTAAACTATTCTCATTATACTTGTTGCAATTATTTAATGTAAGTCTATTAACTAATTTAAGGACTGTGGATTCTTATCAAATAAAAAATAAATTAAAAGTTTTATATAATTTTTCAATTTAAAATAGTGTAAATATTTGAGTTACAGTGAGCACCTTTTCTATTGACAATTCGAAGAGATGATTTATATTACGGTTGTTTCATCTTTTTAGTTGCTTTTCAGATCAAATAATGATTGGTTTTCGTTGGTAGTGTTGTACCCTTGTACCCATTAACTTTTGACGAGAGGAAGTGTTTTTTTTTTAAGTCAGTAGTAACTCGATTTAATTTATATTTGTCATCTGGATGTCTTGTTGTTTGTTACTGCCCGCAAAATGTATATTTTTTTGTTTACTAATTGTAGGACAAAAATTGTTTAAAAGGTACAATGCTCTGTAGGGGTTGATTACCAGGGGTGTTACTTAATGACGATATTAAAGTGCTGTACTGCAAACATTAAATCGTTTACTCGTTTTAACGAAATCTCTAATAATAACGATTCTTTATTAACTCTCTGAATACATCCTAAGAGTTTTTCACTTATTAGAACACATGCCCTTAAACAATTATAATTGGGGAGTGACTGGCTGACAAACTTAGGCAGTATTCCATTTGTACATTGTTCACACTAGTCTTTTAAATATATAAAAATCAAGCAGATTAGGCAGTTTGGATGTGTCTAACGCTCAGTATGTTGGCCTGCTGGTGTGTAGATGTTGCATACCAATATTATTTATTACCTACATCAGCTCTATGCCTTTAGTCATAGTCAATCCATCTCACGCTATATATTTAGCATTAAAATTACCTGTTGATATAAACTTAATGCCCAAAGTGTGGAAGTTGTTTTATGTTGTACTGTTGTAGCCTGGGGTACAATATACTGTTAAGATCATAAATGTTCTTATTTAGTCTTCTATTATTACATTTATAGCCTGAAGGTAATCTCTCTTATATTTTTGTCGTTTATAGTATTTTATAGAAATTTTAATAATGATTGCTGTACTTGCATAAGATTCGCCATTATGGTATAGCGTTGTGTTATTATATAACGTAAAACTTTTATAATAAATTGGTCTAAAGAAATATACTTTTTGACACTAACGATTTGGTTTGAAAGAAAGGATAATAATTCATCTTTATGTTATGAGAATCCAGTGGCATTTCTCATTTTTAAAGCAAAGATTATTAGTAAGTTTTCATTATTTTAATTTTCCTCAATAACCCTTTAAACTTTAAACTTATTTATAGCAATATGCTAAATAGTTACTCCAGGTTAGTTGGGCCTGAGTAAGATAACATAAAGCTACATTATATTCCTCCTTTCCTTTTGGTAAAAATTTCAAGTTGGGTGATTTTCTGTGCATTTAACAAATTTCAGGCTCTTGTTTCAAAGATTTTCCGTATGGTCAAATCGTTGGCAAATAGCACACTGAAGGATTTGATGTTTTGGATGGAGAGCTTTAGTTTTGATTATCTGTTAAACTAACCTTGTAATATAATAAATATCTTTATTACACTAATATGTAAGGTTTTCGTGTTTTCACAGAAAAGGTGTGCCTAAATGGATTTTTAAAAATTACATATCACATCAGGTTTTTCAACAAATCACAAATTTGTAAAAAAATTTAAAGACAATTTTTGAATGACGGTGATATATGACCAACACCTAGCACCAATAAAGACAAATTCTTTAGGAAATTTATATTACAGAAGTTAAAAAACTTGATAGATAGATCCCGCATGAATTGAAACATTTGAACAAAAAAATGCATGATATTCCATACCTTGTTACAGTGTATTAAAAAATCACAACATAATCCTACTGCAAAAGACACTATGCATTAGAAATTTTGTTTAAAATTGTCCCATTTCTGATCAATAAACATTGGAAAATACCTCATTAGTACAATGCAATACTTTATGTAACACTTGCGATATCACGAGAAATAATAAAGTGGTCCCACATAACGTTGTTTTTTTAACATTATATAGTAATACTCTAAAAGCCTATGATAATTGAGAGGTAAAGACTTTCATGTTTTCCCGTATTCTCTGATCATCTTGCATCATCTTTAATTTGGGTAGATGTGGCAAGCACCGCCATTATCACTCTTTGCTCGAAGCGAACGCAACTACGCAATTATTTTTTTAGTGCCTGAGTAGGCCACCCGCCAAGCATCTGAGCTCAAGGAATAAACGCATATCCGTTTATACTGCAACCAGTTACCTCAACTACACGGTCACGCTGTCAATATTTACCTTAGTCACCATAGCAACCATACGCAAAACTAACACTGTGCTAACTGAGACACTACCAATTCAACCTTTGCACGCTTCGTTAAATAATAAAATTTGGTTTTTCAAAAATGGGCAACAAAAGATTGAACTCAGCAGTAATGGAATAAATGTAGAATAAATGAATTCGGCTTGAAAATTGCTGATCTTTATTTTTATCCTACAGATTTTAACCATATAAACCTGCTTAAAAGTAGAAAACACAAAAATATTTATAAACGTTTACCTATTTTTATACTTCACTTTGGAATATGGAGAGAAATTTATTTCATTAGAGGAAATGAAGAAAAATAGCATGATTCATGAATTAGAAAGGTACACGTATTTAGATATAACTAACAGCAATAGGGAAATAGAAAAATTGACACAAAGTCGAATAAACAAAGCGAGTTAAATACGATGTACATTAAAGCGGTTGACTTCTATGCGGGCGGACCGGGGCTTGATTTTAGGCCCAATATACTTCGATTGTTTAGTTGTCTAAGGCGTTATGCTTACCACGTCGTTCTGTATTCAGAAATGCTGCAGTGAAGGTGAAGGTAAACATATGAAAGCTCTGATCATCTAATTTGCAAGTCATATTTCCTTGTAGGCTGCGAAGCCTTATCCTTATACCATATATAATACAGGGTTATCCATAAGTTCGTAAAACAATTAGAAAATTTGCAACAAACAAACTACTTAAAGGATACTAAATTTTAATACAGTAAAATACAAGTAATCCCACCAAGTTTTTTTTTACATATTTTCGAGATGCTCAATGTGTACTGCCTGTGGTTATACGGCAAACATCTATCGATAATCCATTTCATTGTCAGAATTTTATGGTCGATCAAAGTCATAGCAATAGTAATACGTTGTAAATATCCTGGGGGAAAGTGGTTGCATAAAGACAATGGTTTTCACAACCCCCTCTCAAGAACATGTTGCAAAATTATGAAGCCGTCTACATAATATCTGACTCTTATCAATTTTATCTCTGAGGTAGTGAATCCAATAGCCATCTTATTAAGAAATTACTACTTTAATTTATCTTAAGTATTAGTCAGTGTTCTAACATATTCAAGTACATCGTTTTTGGGGCAGTAAGTTTTTCAGACAACTTATCTTTTGGAATAATGCAGAATATGCTTATTTTGCATAAAAGCATGGTTTACACACTTACAACAGACGAGTTTCTTGAGCATTATAAAACACAATATAACTGCTCATGTGTAGTATACGCCATATTTGATATTTTTTGCTCATATTGAGGCATGTTAGTTATTTCAACCAAGCAGTAATAGTGTGCCAGACTCCATCTTGTATTGAAATAGTCAAATGTTGGGTTGCTTCGTAAATATTATAATAATTTTTTATTTTGATGCCAATATTAGTCTTAGGTGGAAACGTGAAACAAATGATTTACAAACGATAACAGTGAAATAAGTCGGTGCGGCGATCTTACGAAACTAAGATATACAAAACTATACTAAAGATAGGCAACCAAACGCACGCTGAGAGCTCAGCCACGCCATATTTCATATCAGCTGTCTTTGTTTACCTTCTGTTCAAATGTATGGGTGGATTATTCCACGTTCCCACCTTGCAAACATTCGAGGAAAGGGGGTAAAATTGTTGCCTAGGACGCCAAACATACCCTTTTGTAGACAACCCCTCGTTTATTATAATAAAATGTTTATGCCATGCTGCTATTAAATTTGAAGTGTATTATTAGAAATGCAGCTGTTATGAATGTTAAGAAGTAAATTAATTGTCGCAGGTGTAACTTATAAACTGAGCAGCCCTTATACTTAACCAAATGATTGCTTCTACATGATGGTCATTTCTTACATCCTGTATAAGATGCATAAAAGATTTATTTACAAAAAGTGTCCCCTTCTAGGCACTATAATATGGTAAAGGAGTCGTTTTCCTATCTCTTGCCGTTTTCGAAAATATAAGCAGAAAACTAAATTTTTTAAAATTTGATGCCGTATTTGGGCAGAAAGACGGGGAGCAAAGGCATGAGTTACTAAGCGTTTTTGAACAGATTTTATACACATACAGTTTGGCTTTTACTAGAAGTCGCTATTTACTAAAATAGGTTTTGCCTTAGAATACCGATTGAGCTGTTAAATAGACATCCGTTTTAATTAAACTATGCAGGAAGAAACTCCATTAAGGAGTTTACAAAAACTATAAAAAGGTTCCTCATTTGTAAGCGTCTATCCAAGCAAACCATTTTGTATACTAACTTCTCCCACAAGTAAGTTATAAAGAATAACAAAGGTACACAATCTGAAGAAACTCACAGGTTTCCGAAAAAAGTACAATGACAGAACACTTTCATGTAATTAACCAATTGGTTGAAAACCAACTGAGTAAATAAGGCTTAACAACTTAGGGTTTACTGACGAGATATTGATATTTGTATAAGAGAGAAAAGTAGAAAGAATGCTTAGGAAACTATAAGTAAAGGCAAGAAAAGTGAGTTGAAAGTGAACTTTACAAAAACCAAATTATCATCATCGTATATACAGACTGTTGCCGGGATATGGTGTAACAAAGGGCTATATAAAAGTCGTTAGAAGGCAGCAGTAGTAACGATTGCTACAGGAAGTTCGTAACATTTATATTCTTTGTGGTACCCAAGTGTTGCTGGCTGAATTTTTTAGTCAGCTAGTATTTTCTTAATTGATTTCACGTTTTGTACAATCTGTCTGTTGTTGCAGACTCTAAATATTATAATAATACTTACATAACCATTACATGTCATGCCAGTAATACTTTTATGAGCATTTTCTAAAAATTATAAAACTATAACTAAATTACTAAAGTTTCTTGAGTTAAAGTTTTTAAACCTTCTTAGGCCATCTTTGTCAACAAACAGAGTGGTTGCAAGTTGATTAAAGTGTGCTGCGATTTTATATTTGTATTTAGCACCGAATTTTGTGATTTCTTATTGTACAATGAGCAATATTGTGTTAGGTGTTACATATCATGGTGCTCTGAGTATCTTATGTTTGTTATACTAGCAGTAAACATGGTAGTATTTCATACTTCCAAATGTATTTTAAGATTGTTTTATATAACAAAAGATCATAATTCAGAGTTCCTTCTTACTATCTAATCCATTCGGCTAATCATTAACTAATAAAATGCCCTTAAAATGTATATATTCATAATAAGCTTGTGTAACCCCAAAATTAATTTCTACATTAAAATAAATACAACATTTATTTAAAAAAAGACCAGACTCGTAGAGAAATTTTAAAAAAAGATAGTCCAAAGACATCAACTCTACATGACAAGATTAAAAAAATACTTAAAATACTGTTTAAAAACTAAAACGTAATTTATAGAGCTTTGGTGGAGGAACTAAAAATATTCAAAAACAGTGTTTTATTTTGTTCCTTCCGTATATACCTAAGAGCATCGTTTTTAATATTTTGGCTTCTAAAACTATTGCAATTCTCAAATATCATTTTAATTTACATAACTGAGTTCCTTTCAATTATTTCTTGTTACAAAGTATTAAAATTTTACTGAAATTAATTTATTACAGGAGTATTTCAGAGTCTCAGAGTAATCGTGATTATAGTATTCAAGAAAGGTCCAAAACAATTGCTTTTGGTCGTTTATCAGCCACAAATAAAATGACTAATAAATAAAAAAATAATGTAAAGTACTTTTAATTGAGAAAAATATATTAAAAGTAAGTTATAATTATGTTATATAAATTATAATAAAAATATGCAAGAAAAATTTGGAAAAACCTCCGTTAGAGCGTGCGCGAGAAATAGCGGCGCCCGTCTTGTGGCGCTATACGCACTAGTTCAGTAGGTAGTGTGGATTGAAAGAAGGTTACTTTGCAGTGTACTCGTTCGTTAGATCAATTAAAATAAACGTTGCCATAGAAGATTTTTAAAAATATAAACTGCGTGCAGTAATACGATTTCTTCTTCTTCTTCACTGTAAAGCAATAAGTAGCCACCAATTTTTAGTTAATGATGAACTTGTTTAGGAAATTGAAAAAGAGGTCCGTTATGTGCATACAACAGTGGCTTGTGTCGTACCACTTTGATGATGACACTGCGCTTCAAGATGCTGTTGCAGGGTGGTGGCATTCTCAAAAAGAAAGAGTTTTTCAGAAGCAATTTTAACCTTTGCAGAAAATTATGACACGTCGTACCACATTGGGCAAGGCGATTGTGTCAAAAAGTAATGTATTGTAAGTTTTCAGGGTATATATTAAAAGTACCTGCCATTAATAAACAAACGGCGATGTCTTTTTGAATTGTCCTCGTATTTTGCTTGTCACAGTTATTTAAAGTGCATTTTTGCCCTACCATGCAGTTGTTTTTCCCAACATTTTAAAGTAAATCACTAACAATAGAACTTGTTATAGAAAAAAGAAATATTTTAAAACACTTGGCATTTGAAGCATTTTTAACTTGTTTCGCATTATTGCGACTTAAAACAATTGAAGGCAGAGTTAGTTTGAGTTTGTAAAATCCCTGATTAAGTCGACTGATTAAAAATTATTTTAGACCGCTGGAAATAATACCATATAATTCATATTTAAGCTCAATAGATTACAATTGCGGTTACACAGACATTTTTGCATTCTTTTGATGCTTGACTTTGGCAATAAAAGTTTATTTACGTATAGATGAAATTGGGTTTTCGAAAAACGGATATCAATTTCCTTAGAGATCGCTTGAGAGCCCGGCTCAGCAAACACGCATACGTTGCCTAGCCGCGCCGCAGCGATGTACAGAAATAAGCAAAACTTTTTGGAAAGCATTTTAGGAAAATTAGTTAATATATTGAAGAGCGTACAGTTACTTTAAATGATTATTACAATTTTAGCCAGTCGACATAATTTACTGCCATTTATTTACCTTAAATTGTGGTATTTATTTACCTCGACAAAAGCTAACCAATAAAATTTTATTTACTTGTTGAGATATCTTCCGAAAGTAAATTATTATTGTCGCTCGAATGTAAATTTGTTTTTACTATAGAATTGCTTTCAATTTTAATGTGCTAGTTTTGTATTGGCTAGTAAAAATACAAAGCAATGTTATTGTTTCACTTATTACAAAATATAGACAGAGTGACACAAAGGTATTTTCGCCTTTAGTTTTCGATTATACCGAAATAACTTGTAATAATAGATAGCCTAAAATTACGAATTATATTGTTCGTAAAAATAAGTTTTTTAATACATCTTCCCAACAAGTAGAAATAACTTGGAACCAAACTGGGATTGTATTGAGGATGTGGTAGAACGTTTAATTGTAATTTCCGGAAGGTTTTATTGGTTTTTGGCCATATGGAGACGTACATTGTTTTGAAAAAAGGCTACTCGCTTTCTACCTGTCTTTCGCTTGGATCGAATCTTTTCTTTCACGTCTATTGCCAGGAGCTCTGAGTAATCGATTGTTCTGCCATCCGCCAGAAAGCCTGCACGGATAACTCTCTGCTAGTCCTAGAAGGGCGTCTGGTAGTATATGATTGTCAAAAATAATTGGAGAAAGCTTTTGTAGCAGCACTTTTCACAAGATTAATAGTCGGCAGATTAGCCAATATGATGCCAGTTGTTCTGTGGGTTTTCCTGCCTTAGAGATAAGTATTGTCATTGCAACTTTCCATTGTTCAGGAAAGTGCCGGAGTCGTAGTATTTTATTGAAGAGAAAGGTTATAATATGGTAGCCTTTATGTGGTAGCTTTGGAGAATGTTACCTGTAATTAAATTTTAATCTTGGGCTTTTTGTGCAAATTTGCGTTTTTATGAATGGTGGTTTCTATTTTGGTGATTTTTAAGGGTGTAATTAGTAGGCTAATTTAATAAGACATTTCTAGTATTCTTCGTCTGTCGGAAATGGTATAAATATGTTATGTAGATGTTTTGCGAAGGTTTTCACCCTCTCGCTGTCGCTTTCGGTTTCGGTTTCGGTTTCGGGTGCCTTGTTATCTGTCATATCCTCCGTAGTCTACGTTTTTTGTTTTCTTTTCTTGACTATGAGCGGGCAGTTTTTTGAGTTAATGTATTTGACCAGTTTAGGCGTGACCTGGAAAGCTGCATTTTGGACAACCCGATTGAAGCGTACCACTGCGTTTTCAAAATTCTTTGTCAATTTTAGAGAAATATCAGTATTCAGGGTTTATTGGACTATTTCTCGGAAAAGGTTCAGGTTGTATGTTTGATCTTAAGTGTGTGTGTTCCTTAAGTAGTATGTTGGTGCCTAGTGTTGCCAGTATAGGTAAGTAACTAAGAATAGCGATATAGAAAGCCTATAGCCTAGTCCAACACAGAGATAAAGTCATAACTTTCTTAAACCAAAATAAAATTAAACTCATGCTAGTCTCTGAAATTCATTTCAATATTTTAAGATTCCGTACTATGAAACACCGAATACCCATGTGGCGCAGCTCGTGGAGGATCTGCGGTCATAGTGAAAAGAACAATAATCCATCATGAAAAATTCCTTCAAGCTACATCTATACAAATTAATAGTCTACCTGCCCCACTAACTGTAATTGATTTCAATGCAAAATATACCCACTGAGGCTCTAGACTAATAACTCCAAGAGGTAGACAGCTATTTATCGTAATTAATAAAAAAAACACTCATATCTTTTATCTGGTACTCGAATATACTGGCCAAACGAGTCAGATAAAATCCCAGACATACTGGACTTTTTTGTTACAAATGGCATTCCAAATAACTATGTAAATGCTGTTCCCAGCTATGATCTTTTGTCAGATCATACTTCTGTTATTGTCACAATTAACTCTACAGTAATATTCAGAGAAAGCGCTCCTGCAATTTGCAACAAAAATACCGATTGGAATCCTTTAAAGAGTACATCGAACTTAATCGGTAGCCGAATATTAAGTTAAAATAACCAAAAAACCTATAGGTTGCCACGGATAAGTTTATTAAAGCAATACAGGAAGTGGGATAATATGTTACTCCAATTGCTGGACGTGGAAACCCAGATTCGATAAATATTCCTCTTGAGCTCAGAAAGCTTATAGCTGGAAAACGCAAAGCGCGGGTTATATGGCAACGCATACACAATATCCTCGACAAAAAAATTATAACCAACTAAATAACCGCCTAAAAATAAAAGTGAAAAAAGTTTTGAATTAACAATTTGAAACATACCTTAGCGGTATTATAAAAGATGAACGTTCCCTTTGGAGAGCTGCAAAGTGTTTCAAACGATCGCTGAAACCTGTCCCGGCGATAAAAAAAAACAGTAAAGAAAATGGGCCAGATCGGGTAAAGAAAAAGCTGAAGCATTTGTTCATCATCTCGCAAAAGTCTTTACGCTGAAGACTATATAACGGCTCCGCTACAACTATCTTCGGTGATTCAAGTCTTTTTGCCTGCTGAAATACGCACAGAAATTAAATTCCCAAGTAACAACAAAGCTACGACCTTACAACCGGCAAGGTGCTGCAAGAGCTGCACAGAAAAGATATCACTCATTTAACTATGTTATTCAACGCAATACTTCGCTTGACGTACTAGCCTTCTCAACTCAAATTTGCCTAAATTGTAATGATCTTAAAACCAAGTAACTTTGTCGTACATACCAATTAATCTACTGTCGATAATATCTATAAACTGATTGAAAAACCAATTCTCAGAAGGATAACCGTAGAAGCGTTCCTGAAAAATGTAATACCACAGCATCAATTCGGCTTCAGATATAGCCATTTAACAGTACCACAATATCATAGAATCGTAAATGTGGGTAGAGCTTTGGAAGACAAAAACTATTGTTGTGCAAAGCCTGGTATAAAGATCTACTATTCAAAATCAAAGAATCTTTCCCCTACTAATACTACATTCTCTTCAAGTTTTATTTCTCCGATCGTTACTTCCAAGTAAAGCTAGTCTACAAAGTTTTGGAAATAAAGCAGATTAATGCTGGAGTACATCAGGGTAGTGTTCTTGGCCCACTTCTCTATCTGGTCTACACTGCAGAACTGCTTACGTCAGATAAAACAGTACCAGGCATCTTTGCGGATGACACAGTTATTCTAACCTGCCATAAAAATCTATTAATCGCAAGTCGATATTTCCAAGAACACCTAGACATAATAACCACCAGGATGGAGAAGCGGCGCATAAAAGTTAACGAAGTCACATTCACCACACGTAGACAAAATTGTCCGCCAGTGTTATTAAATAACGTCGTAATACCATAGGTCAATGAAGCTAAATATTTGGATAGAAGGTTTACCTGGAGAACTCACATGACAAAACAAAAAAAGGAAATGGACGTACGGCTTAGTGGCGGAAAATCTAGTCTCTCAATTGAAAACAAAATATTAATCTACAAGACGATTATCAAACCCATCTGGACATATGGGATCGAATTGTGGAGATGCTCTAGTTTGTCCAACGTTGACATGCTTCAACAATTTCAATCCAAAATTTTATGTATTATAACCAATGTTCCGTGGTACGTATCTAATTGTACCCTCCAGGAAAATCTCCAGATACCTTATGTCAAAGATGTATTAACCCAATACGCTAGCATCCATATCAGGAGATTACAAGATCACCCTAATCCAGCCCCTTTTAGATAATACTCACAGAACACGCATAAAAAGAAAATGGCCAGCAGATTTAGTAATCTAATTTGAACTTAAAATTAAAACATTACCTATGTCATATGTATATTTACATTTTATTTAAGGCAGCACCGCTGGGTGTTATTTTTGCATGTCGTACTTTTTGTTATAGTCTACATATTAGCTCATTGAATTCTATATTTTTACGTATATTTTGTAATTTTGATTTCCAATAAACCAGTCTAAAAAAAATCTTGAAATTTATCATCAATCCGAGATTATACCCGTTAACGTAACTAACCTCAAAACGCCTACTTAATTGAAACTATCAACGCAAAAGCAAGCAATAATAAGTTTTCCTAGAAAGTTGTACTTAACAACAAAAGAAAGCGTACCTCTAGGTACTCACCTGAAACCAATGCTGCTACAGATAATTAAACAAATAGATATGCGCCTCTCGCTTACCTAGAAGAGAATAACACTCCTTAATTAAACACTGCCAGTACGCAAAAATCAAGTACAATCTCAACAATAACACCACCTGAACCACCTCCTATTTTAGGCTTTTATACCTGAAAGGAACGCCCAATTAAATCGGTGCGAACGTCCATCGAAACTCCCAACTCAAGAACTACTGAACCTAAAGACATAACGGGGGTATCATTCAAAAGCCTGTGGCCTACCCGGTTCTTATCCGTAAGCTGGCGTAGGTAAAAAGTCCTACAATAATGCAATAAGGGTTTTTAGCGCACCCAGCTTCCAATATGTCATTCCTTATAACTTTTAATCAAGGCAGCTTTCAAGCTGGAGATCAGCTTCTATTTCTGTCATTTCTGACATCTGTCAAGCCTTATAATTTTTGATCTGTGATAGATAGAGGCATAACGTTTTCAGTATTCAACTAAGGACCATAAATTAAATCCAGACGCCAAAAATCAGCCTGATCGGAAAATCTCGAGACCGGTTTGACCGAAAGTGGCCGCAATTTTTGTTTATGTATAGAAGTCTTGGACATTGGTGGCAAAGGAGTTTTATGTTCGTACTTATTAGTACATGGAGTGTTTAATTTTGACCTAGTGCTAAAAACTTTAGTTGATATAACAGAAGATAAATATCTTTTCCTACTATCGTGCGCAAAGTTCGAGTTTGCACACGTATTTGCGTGCGCAAAGTACTACTTTCCCGCACGCTTTTATCCCTATAGCTGAGCGTACGAGAAATTAGCTGAGCGTGCGGGAAAGTAGATGAGCGTGTGGGAAAGTAGATGAGCGTGCGGGAAAGTATAAGAAGGCGCTAGCTTGATCTTACTAAGTAGACCTGTCAAAATCTGCATCTATATTTTGTCTTCTCACTCGCTGTTTTTTTTTTTTTTAGTACAGCAGAGAACGTCAGGTCGCGAGGCAGGTCTCTCTTCATATATTTTTTTGAACGTGTACAGTGAAAAGTATGGCGAAAAGTATGGCGTCTATAAATACTTGTAATAGTGACAGTGACGATGCATCCGAGGATGTGCTCGCTTCATATATTTTTTTGAACGTGTACAGTGAAAAGTATGGCGTCTATAAAAAATATTGAAACAGCTTTTTACATTTTTTTTAGTCGGAAGGGCTTCGTCCCCCGAACCCCGTTTTCCTCCGCCCACGCGCACTCAATAGGAAAAATAGTATATGATGCTCGTGCGCTCGTACTTTGCGCACTCGTGTCGTAATGTACTATTCATCAAATGCCTATTAAAAATCGTTCTAAAAATTTATTTAAAACAACTGATTTATACAAAAAAAAACTGATTCATGCAGGAACGGAATGTTATTCATTATACATAGCAGTTAAAGGGAGGAAAGCTCTACAGATTTGTAATCAAACATTTACATCTTACATCTCCAATTAAAGATATAAAATAAGATCTACATCGCAAAGGGTTCTCCGTTAGAAAATAATTAACTACAAAAACTTTGCTTCCTTTTTTGTAGATCTAAAACCGGCGGAAAATAACAAAGATACCTATAACCAAAAATATCTTCAAAGTAAAGATGTCCCTGTAGAACTAAGAAAAAAACTAAATTAGTACAGTGTTCACGATGTCAACAATACAATCGCACTAAAAGCTACTGCAATTGTCCATACGCGTGCGTAAAATGCGGTGGTGCACATGATACGAAAACTAGCAAGAAGTCTTTTGATGTCCCAGTAACATGTAGCCTATGCGATGGCGCACACCTAGGCAACTATAAAGGGTGAGTTACAAAACAAGGTCAATAAAAAAAACGCACAACAAACAATGAAATAACCAGCTTACCTACGGGCAATTGACTAAAAATAATGAAACATTGCCTCAAGGTAATACAGATAAAACCCTTTCCCACTTTCTGCAAGAATTTAAAGGAATGTTTAATCAACTACTTAACCAAAACAATATGATATTTAATATGTTATCTACAGCCTTCAGTCAAAGAAGTCAGAAATTGAATTATTCATAAAACTGCATAACATAGACATAGTACTAGTATTAAAAACTCACTTCACTAATAGATTATATATGAAAGTACCTAATTATATACTATATCACTCTCACCATCCATACGAGACCACACACAATGGAACAGCTGTTCTCATCCGAGAAGACATTGTTTATTATAAACTGCCAAAGTATGACAGAGATTTTCTGCAAGCAACTACAATCTACGTAACTATGTAAAACATTCCGTCAAAAATATCTAGCGTATACTGTCCTACTAGGTACATCAACAAGAACCATCTTCAAACGTTCTTGGACTTTCTAGGTCAACGGTTTATTATTGGCGGGTTTTCAGTGCTTAGCACGTTAACTAGGGATTAGGACTGACAAGGACTAGGGGACGTTAATTTTACAAACTTATTAATAAAAAACGATATCTCACGCTATTCATGGGTGAATCAACTTACTGGCCAATAGACCAGAATAAAGTACCTGATCCATTGGATATCTATATCCTAAATGGAATTTAGTTAATTTCGCTGATGTAAGAACAATCTTCGATCTAATTTCAGTCAGCATTCTATTAATAAAAATATCTATAACAGACTTATGAATAAATAAAAACCAAATTAAGGAAATTTAAGAATGAAACTTTTACTATATATTTGTGAAAAAAATAACCACCAACGACAATACGATATGGAAAGCAACAAAATGATTTAAATGTCACATCCCCATTTCCCCACTTTGGAAGCCTGACTAGTACTGGGGCTAGATCTGACTGTAAAAAGGTTGCAGAATTTGTGGAATATCTTGCACAAGTCTTTCAACTGCACAATAATGATCCAAATCCAGAATACAAACTTCTTAGATGCTCTTCATTAGCTATCTCCACCAATTAAAAAAATTAAATAAAACAGAAATTAAAATATTAAAAAAATAAGTCACCGGGATTAATTACTAGAAAAATCCTATCCAAGCTACCTAACTCCGGTTTATTTTTTACAAAAACGTTATTCGATTCCATTCTGAAACTCAGCCGCTGGTCCACTCACTTTAGACATGCATACATTATATTAATACTAAAGCTAGATAAACCTCTAACGAAAGTAGCTTCTTACCGGCCTATAAGCCTCTCATTAGAATCTTTAGAAAAGCTATTATTAAAAAGAATAAATAAAGACAATTTGCTAGCGGAATGCATACCCAATCACCAGTTTGAGTTTTGTCGTAGTAAAATAGTCATCGTTCGACGAATGCTATTTACACAGCCTTTGAAGGAAAGAAGTATTGCTCATCGGTTTTCTTAAATATGTAGCAAGCGCTCGGTAAGGTTTGACATAAGGGCCTCTTATTTAAACTCAAGCGCGTGTTCTCATGTAACTACTACTAACTGCTGAGATTATATTTGCTACATCGTACATATCAAATCAAACATGGTAAGGAGTTATTACAGATCTCAGACATCTCTGAAGGTAGCGTTTTAAGCCCACTGTTATATCTACAAGATAGTTCTACCTACAGCACCGTATGTCAACGTGGAAACGTTCGCGGAGAACACACCAATTCTAACGGCACATGGAGATACCACGGAAACTAACTATTTAGGACTTCACCTAGATAGGAAGCTGACTTGGAAAACGCACATTCAAAGAAAAAAACTTAAAAAATGACTTGGTAATTCAGTAGAAAATCTCCACCTTCCCTTGACAATAAACATCTCCTTTATAAAGTAATACTCGAGTCATTGTGAACTGTAAGAATGATTTAACATGTCCAACTTAAGCATTATTCAGAGATTTAATCTAAATCCTCAGATAGATAGCTAATGTCCCGTGTTATGATAACAATCACATTGTACATAAGGATTTAAAAATGCTAACTGTTTAAGAAGAAATCCACCAATGTGCAACGAAACGTCATGACCGTCTGTTAGCATATCCTAACTCATCAGTTGAACTTCTACTTAAAGCTCCAGCCTTTAAAAGACTCAATAAAAATGACGCTGTTACCTGCTTAATCAATAACATTTTTAGGGTAATACCAATAGGTTAATTCCTTCAAGTCACCTTATCATCAAATCAGCTCATAGAACCAATATGCATTATAATTCTAGTATATCTAAATAGTTAAAATAAAATTAAAAAATATCATACATCATATATGTCTCCAAGCTGAACCAAAGGCTGCCATGATTAGCGTTTCAATAACACACAAACATATTTGTAGCAAGGTTGCTAATCGTACGTACTGATTTGAGTAGATCCAATTTTGTAAATTAATATTTGCCATTTATGTTTTTATTGTTTCTTCTATTCTTAATTTTTTTATTATCTTTCAATTATCTTTGTTGCTTACTGTTGCAGACCAAAGAAAACTGAATATAATTTAAATGGATCTGTTTATAAACGCCTGGACTTTCGAGAATTGCTCTTTGCTCTCTGCGTTTTACAGTAATGTGCTTTTCACGTTACTGCAAAATAGTCAGATTTTGTGTAGTGATTTAAAGACAATACATCTATTTATATATCTTTCTGTACCTGTTACACTCGTTATAATACCAAGATAGCAGAATTCTTCAAATTCGTCAATTTTTCTTCTCTATTTGAACTATTTCTTCATTTGTTTGTAGACCTATTCTTTTTGCATTATTGCTTAATTTGATTGTATGCCCTTGTGTATTTTTTTTTTGTTAGTTGTCACACGTTCCAGTTGACGCTTGTTGTTCTATTCTCTAGCTTCCTTATTATTCAGTATATTACTATTAGAAGTAATGATGGAGCAAGGATTCACTTTTATTTCACTTCTGTTTGTATTACAATTTTTTATCATCTGTACACAATGCAAAATCATCATAAAATAATCTTATTATTTATATTTATTTGTTTGGTATACCATGTAGCTTTAGTGTCTTCTACATTCACATTCTGTATAGTGAATCGAACGCATTTTAAAAATCCACAAAATTGACAAAGCTTTCTTCATTCATTTTTGCTATTTGCTTTAAAGTGAAGACACAAGCTCTACTAATTCCGTTTAAACGTACACATTTTTCACAACGTCGTCGCAATAATTTCGTGGCTGCTGAGAACAAACGATATTTCTTTATGAGTATGTTTTGCCCATTTGAAAATCGGCATTGCAACAACGGCTCGATTGGAAAATGAGCGACCACGGAAAATGTACTTTATGGTCGGAAATTTATGGCGGCATCTCCTATCAACATGTCCTGAGACATTTCCGCATTTTTAGATCATCATTCAAAATAAACTCTACAGATTCTACAGAAATGCCAAGTTTAAAGAGGATATCACGCACACTTAATCGACGGTCTTCCATAACAACTTGCTCCACTCGCGCAATTACGGTTTCGGTCCGGATGGTTTTTTACCGAGGATGCTTTGGTTTATTATCACACAACTCTCGAACTTTTTTAAACTTTTGTACCCACAAACGCATATTTTTGACATCCATAATGCCTTCATAGCGTGCCTAACTCAATCAACGATGAACTTTAATGGGTATTTCACCACACAAAAAGAGAAAACGGATGATCACACGTTGTTCTTGAACACTAAATGTCGCCATTTGAAGTATACAAAACAACACTCGCTACAATAGCGGTAATTCCACCTGTGTATATTATATGGTGCGGTCATCTACGTTATAAGTTTAGAAATATTTTCCGCATTTTTTAAAATATACCGCATTATCCTACTTACTCTCGCTACTGAGAAAAAAATTGGGGACCTTAGAACTTGATTTTTCTAATATCAAGAGCATTCGTGAAATAATAAAAGTGTTTTTATAACTTAAGAAAATGTTTGATTTTATTTAGTAATACCTATAAATTATTTGTTTAATAAGTTCTATCAGTTTAACCAACACAATGTGAGGATATAAGTTTTTTAATACTTTTTCTCAGTAGTTTTGTCGATTTATTTTTATTCGTTTTAAATAATTTTGTACTTGTTGCTGGTGAAGTGCTACTTGTCCACAGTAGTTATTTTGTACATTTTACATTGGCAAAGCCTTGCTCATAGAGATTTGCATTTAATAGTACAAAAGCGGCATGAAGAAGTCTCAAGACAATTTATAAAAGAGAGTTATAGCAAACATTCAAGGTATGCTGCTCCGCAATGGCCATTGTGGGAAGTTTTATAGCAGTGGCGCCGAGGAAATCATTTGTGCCAACCAGAACTTGTTAAACCAAAAACAAGCCGTACTGCAGCAAGTTATAACTCAACGAAAACGCAGTTGTCAAACCCTCTACGCTAGTAAGGGGACTTTGCATTTGAAAGTTTAGCGCTGTCAATTTAAAAAATTTATAGCTGGATATAAATTTAATTATATATGTGTGTGATGCACTCGCACATATTTAAGCTTCCAAATTGTAGTGACTTGTACCTTTACTGCTTTAACTATAGGTAATTGTAGTTATGTCACAATAAACATATTTATATATTTTTGTCAGACGAAAGTCAATATTAAAGTTTCTGAAACTTAGACTTAATAACGTATATTTCTAAAAATGTGTTATACCTAACAAGCACAAGCACTGTATTATTAATATAAAATGAAAATTGTAATGCATGCATTATTGCCTGTTTAAGAAGAGCATACTGTGCTAATTAGTACTATCAAAAAGTAAACAAACAAGAATTTTGGTTTGTAAGGGTTTGTAAGTCATTTTGTATTTTTATTACATCAGCATTTTGAGACTGGCGGCTTTGAAACTTAATGTTAAAAGATATTACCAAAAATCAAGTGCTTATGCATGTTGTAGTTTTTTGTCTGCTGGATTTATATGTCTTTGTATCTCTATCTATAACTTCCACTGTACTTTTTTTGTTTATTATTGGCTTATCTCCACTGCTGTAATAGGAGTTTAGTGCAACTGTTAGTTAGATTAGTAGTGTTAGAAGCAAATTAGGGCGCATTGAACAAATAGTTCACATAAAATAACTCTTTAAAATTGTCATCATCATTATCCAGCTGTTTGCGTTCACTGCTGCGGTTTTGTGCAACTCTAGTCCAATTTCCTGCTACTCTCCTTATAAAGGGTCTTCCAATAGGGACTTCCGAACTTTGAAAGTTGATAGCGGCCATATTGTTGAAGCTACATCTGTCGAATTGGCTGTCATTTATTCAGTCTGTTTTGACAAATCACCATGAACGGATACAGCGTTCAACAACACGTCCAAGTGATAAAATTGTTTTATCAAAATGGGTGTTCTGTTTGGGCAATGTTTCGCGCGCTTCGCCCATTTTAAGGTCGCCACAATCGCCCTACCGAGAGGACTATTCGCAGTATGGTGGATAAATTTAAGTCCACTGGTTCAGTAAACAATCAACTAACACCCTTATGACGACGAAACGCAAGATCTGCCGAAAACATCGCCGCTGTCCGTAAGAGTGTGCAAGAGAATCTGAACCAGTCGATTTCGCGTCATTCACAAGAACTCGGCCTTTCGCAGACCACAACTTGGCGAATTTGGCGTCGCGACTTGGGCCTGCACCCGTACAAAATTCAACTGACCCAGGAGCTGAAGGCAAACGACTATAGACAACGACGTGTGTTCGCTGAATGGGCCCCTGAAGCAGTTGGAAACTGACCCTAATTTTCATCGAAAAATTATCTTCAGCGATGAGGCCCATTTCTGGATGAATGGGTACGTCAACACACAAAATTGTCGAATTTGGGACGATTCTAATCCACATGAGATTCAAGAGCGTCCAATTCATCCCGAAAAAGTCACTATTTGGTGTGGATTTTGGGCTGGCGGCGTCATCGGTCCATATTTCTTTGATAACGACGAACGGCGAGCGTTATAGGTCGATGATTACTAACTTCTCTTGACCTGAATTGGATGATATGGACACCAACGATATGTGGTTTCAACAGGACGGCGCTACGTGCCACACAGCTCATGTCACATTGGACATTCTGCACGAGCGATTTGAGGCCATGGTCATCTCACGTGGAGGTGATGTAAACTGGCCACCGAGATCGTGCGATTTGACCCCGTTAGACTTTTTCTCGTGGGGTTTTCTTAAATCGCAGGTCTATGCAAATAAGCCACAAACCATAGCGGCCCTCAAAGCCAACATAACCCATGCCATCGGTCAAATTCAGCCTGATTTATGCGCCAGAGTCTTGGAAAATTGGACATTTCGGATGCGCACCACCCAGCGAAGTCGCGGAGGACATTTGACGATCTTATATTTCATACATCATGGCATCGATAGGTCTTTCAAATGAATAAAAAATTTCGATGATTGTTTTATTTAAATTTAAAGATAGGAAGCGCTTAATGAAAGACCCTTTACAAATAGAATCAATTAATGAAAAGATTATAGAAGGACCACTCAAATGTGTGTTGAATGCCGGGCGAAAGACTTACCAAAAGAGCGTTTGAAACGCGCGTACCGGAAAAAAATAAAAAAGAACGACCAAGAACAAGATGGATTGACAGAATTAGAGAAGAAGAATAAAATGTGATAAAATACGAAATCTAACGCAAGATAGAAAACGATGTAGACATCAATACAGGATTCAACTCCATCCGCTTTGCACCTAAAGGTAGTAAGGCCTAGGATTAAGTAAGTAAACAAGTATAAAAAGATTTCATTTCCTTAGTTTTACTGTCCATATTTCCTTATTTTAAACTATTCTTCTGTATATAATATAAAAGGCTTTCCCTAAGTTAACAAATGTTAACAATATTATTGTTTTCATTTTTTTCAGTTAATTATCTCATTGTAAATATGTGGTGCTGGATCTCCTAATCTGACCTGAAATCACCCTGTGACTTCTATCTTTCCACACAGTTTTTTAATATTTATTATTATGTCGTATACTTTTAATATTACACTAAATATGACGATTTTGTTTTAGTTTGTACATTGTCTCTTATTACCCAGTTTCCTATCCTATACTATTTTGTTATGTTTTTATACTTCACTAAACAGAATTTGGAAGAATTTTAATGGAACGTGTTTCCAAATTATTCACCATTTTAATTATCATACCATGTCACGCTGCTTTCTTTCTTTTTACAATTCTCACTGCTTCAACTACTTCTATCTTTATATCTCTTTATTATTTGTTTTTTTTCTATTTATTGTTTTGCTATTATTTCTTGTTCTATATTTAGCACGTTCTTAAAATATTGTTCCTAACTTGTCATTATTACGTCTTTATTTACTTTTTGTTTTAGCTTTTTTTTGCAATTCCTTCATTGTTTTTCTGTCTTTAAAACTTTATAAATTAGTTTCTTACTTTCCATTTTTCACCAAAATATTTGAACTATTTCTTTACATTTTTGATATCATGCTTTTACCTTTGCTTAATAGCTACCATCATATTAATTCCTCATTTGTTTTTCTAGAATCTAACACTTCTAGTTTTTTTTCTTTATTCTAGTGTCATAGCTTATCGTTTAACCTCGATCTTATTGAATTTAGTTTTAATAGTTTCTCTGGTTTCTTCTCTTTTGATGCTACTTTTTTGCACGTTTTTCTTTGTTATTAGATAGTTACTTATGTATTTAGGAACTTCTCAAAGATTTTACAGTATGTTTTCTTTCCATAATACTCTTTTTATTTTGTCTAATTGTTATCTAATTTTATTAGACACGTTTGATGGCTAAGTTTATGCAGCATTAACTTTTGATTTGATTTTTAGATGTCTCGCTATACAATTATTTTCTACCATTGTGATGTTAATTAGTGTTACCTTTTCTCTTTTTTTTTCATTTTCCAATCGTTCTGGGCTATTTCTCAATGCATTGAATTAGTTATCTACTTTTTCATTTCCTGTTCTCTCATTATTTAGATTTGTGTTTTTTTTTAATTTCCTCCATTCTTTGCTCATCTTTAATAATTTCGTTTTGTTTCAAGTTTTTGTCTTTTTCATATTTGAGTAGCTATCTTATGTTGTCTGTTTGAATCAACGAAATTCTTTTTCTTCGTATTTTTCGTAATTTTTTTCCGTAGAAATCGTACTTTTATCACCTATTTTTTTAATTAATTAGTAGTATGTGCTTTATTTAATTTTTTATCGAAAAAAATATATATATAAATAAAACTCTAAAATACTAATCATTATAAATAAAAGAACTTGCCGTTTTCTTGCCTCTAAAATAGAAAATAGAATAACGTCTTCATCTAATAAAACTTTATCGCTGTTTGCAGTGATGCTCCCGTGTGAATAACCACAAACATTCCACCTCTGCTTTGCCTGCGAATATTATCGCCGGGAAATGTTTGTAGTGTCAGCATATACTCCGCTTTAGAAATCACTCTGTTAAGAACTACTCTACCAGTTATAAAATTTAATAAAAATGTAACTACACTTCGCAGTATAGCCAGCACCTGCAAGAAAGCCTAATAATTTAAAATGAAGCGCTCACTCGTCTGAATAGGCATTAACGCATTTAAAATACGTCGCTTTATAAAAAAAAGTGTAAAATTTTACGTTCTCAATTTTCCGCGTGTCTCGTTATTGAAAATTTCAGGCATCCACATTTTAGAAATCCAATTTTATATCTGCATTTAGGATATGTTTTATTCAATGTCTGCGACCTGTTCAAGACGTGCGTTTAAAGCTCAAAAAGAAATTATTCTTACACTTCGATTTTTTAAATGTAAAAATGTTTTGTTGCTTGAACTAGGTAGACGTACCTTTTAGTTTTTGCGTTTTAGTTTATTTTAAGCAAATTTTATTTTAGCATTCCGACCACTCCTTGCACTTTTACATTTAGCGTTCAGATTAATTTTACAGAATTGTTTTACAAATCATAACAATCCCTATTTCAATCGTTACACTATTACGATTTCCTTGTCACTTGAGTGAACTTTTTTTTATAAAAGCACAAGCGCTGTGGAAGACAAGTCACGTTTCGGTCAACCGTGCAATCTATATACTATAAAATAAATAGAACTTCCTCAATCAACATCTTTTTGTTTTGCTCCGTTTTACTCTGGATATGCTACTAGTAAATTTTTTATATTTGCTTTTTCTATTTCTTTCTCGGTCTTTCTACGTTCAGTATTTTTTTGCTTTATATCACTAGTAGATCTTCTTTGGGTAACTTATCTCTTCTACTGTATTCAACAGTAGATTATAAAAACCGCATTTCTGCTATGACAATTCTATTCTTACAGTCTGTAGTAGTGAGCCAGTTCCCCTTTTTAAAAATAAGTTTAGTAGTAGCTATTTTACATTTTTGGAAAACAGTTTAGGTATTCTAGTGGGCATTCAATAGTCAAAAATATCTCCATTTTGCTTTGTTCGAAGCATATATAATAAGTTCGCTACTTATTCCGTTGTATCATTTTGCAACGCACTTATAGTGGATATGTTAGGTACGATCTGACGTTTTTAATTATACAGTTTGACATTTTTAACGGCATACGTACTCAGAACGTTTTGTCATAAAAATGCTATTTGTTTTCTTTTTATTAAGTTAAAAAGATTTTCTCGATCATAAAATGGAATTAACCCGTGAACATTTTCATGCGATAATTCTTTACGACTTTCAACGTGGATTATCTCAACAACAGGGCATCGATCAACTCATTTGAATGTAACGACGGCCATCCAAAATCGGCTGTGGTGCCAACAAACATCGATGCCGTGTTCAAACTAATAAAGCATACAACTCATAGTAAAATTTAGACATTTTTAGATATTAATATATCTAGCATGTACTACATTTGATATTGCATGAACATTTAACCGTGAAAAAGCTAAATGCGCGTTGGATCCCGTGTAAGATAACGATCGCTTAAAAACAGGCTCGTGTCGATTGATCGAAAGAAATGCTCAAGGAATACGATTGCCGTGCTTCAAATACCGATTACAACAGAGTTATAGGTGAGAGGTCTTAGATTTGTGCATTTAACTCGAAAATAAACAGGAATCGACTGTTGGGTCTTCCAAGATGAGCCAAACCCCACAAAAGTATCTTGCACTCGAAGCACTTCAAAGTAAATGGTCGCTTTTTTTTGAAAAAAAACTGGACGTCGCAATCGTGGCTTTAGAAAATCGTACACAACCATTTTTTGCCAAAAGTTTTTGCAGAAATAAGAAAAACCAACGCGCAACGCCGGATCATTCTCCACCATGGCAATGCGATTTTGTACACATCGATGCAAACAACTGGTTCTTTGAGCACCTAAAACATCGAATTGATAGGTCCTTCGCCGTAAATTCCTGATAGTCCCCATTGGTGTTTTCTGGCTCCTGCACGTGAAGAAGAAACTGCGTGGACAACGATTTTCTACGCCAGAAGAGGCGGTTGATGCGTTCAAAACCAATGTTTTAAAGATACCCAATTCACTATGGAAAAAATGTTATGAAAACTAGTTTCAGCGTGTGCAACAACTCTCTGTTAGAGAAAGTATTTTGAAAAATATTAAACATTTCCAACATTAAACATTTGTTTTTATTAGTTTTTTGCAATAGATAACGTGTAGACCATTACAAGGAGAAACGATGCAAACAAATGGTTAGAATAGCTAGCAAAATCTACATAGACGTCTTAGACACTGAGACTATATCACATTCCAGTCTGCACAAAAACACAGTCGCTGTCTCTAACAGAAAATCGTCTATGTTCCAGTGTTTACGTAACAAAATCGCTCTTGTACAGCTGAATTGTAAACAAACGGTAATAAAACTTTCTAAACATAAACTTAGCCAGACAGTCGCCAATGTTCTCAGCTAAAGAGGAAATTTTGCGGTAACACCTAAATCCATTCTAGTTAAGGAACGTAGAAGCTAACGTAGCAGCTATACGAAACCTACCAGCAGATAAAACACAGAAAGTTCGGACTGAAACTTCAGGCATCTTGCAAAATGTTAAACCGACTAAGAATCCAGGGCAGAAATAAATGCTCTTTGTGCATTCTAAAATGATAACTATTATTATTTTACCAGCTGATGAGGCAACTGCTTGATTCAAAAACTTACACCGTTCTTAAACGCGATGCTATAGTACTAATAGTACATGGCACAAGCAAACTTATAAAAAGTTTCTTTCTAGAAGTTGTCATTAAGAAGAATAAAGAATAAGGAATAAAAGACTCCCCAAAATTCAAAAAGAGGTCTAGTCTATTACAATCGCACATTGAGCTTACCAATAATTAAATAAAGGATTTTATACACTTTGTCAACTACATGTAATACCTAATAATTAGTTTTAACATAATGATTTTATTGAAAGCAAGTTTTTCTAAATAATATCTTACAATTTCTTTGACAGTCTCTTACATCCAGCTACTTTATTTGGCAAGGCTTATATTATAAATAAAAAATAAAGTAGCGATAAAAATCACACTGGGCTCTGCAATCACTAATTACCATGTGGAGAAATTTAAAGAAATTGCCATCAATACACCACTGTGAAATATTGCCATTTAATATGCCAATATTAAAACAGCCATTAATATTTGCTCATGGCGTAGTCATTATCAGGGAATTGAAAACCTATCTCATTTCCGAGAAACGATATTGAAATAAAAGCAGGATTAATAATGTTCAAATCAACGCGGATGCATCAGACAATAATTGCAAAATTATGAACTCTACGAAGAATAAAATACTAATTTGCAACACTTACTATTTGAAAAGAGAATGTGCATTAACATATGTATAATTGTAAAATATTTACACTATTTTATAAATATTAGTGCTATAAATTCTGCATTATTTTAATTGAATCATAAAGTTAAAAACGTAGTTAATATGAAACATCATACTACAAAACGCCAATAAATTACAAAGCCCAAAGATTGCAGTATAAGTATATGTAAAAAAAACCACTACAAAAAAAACAACAATATGTCTTAGTAAATGCGTTACCAATTATATATTCAAAACTCCACCGCCTCTCTATATAATATTTGGTAATAGTTTATACGATTAAACAAAACTTGTGTTTGTCTGAACTCTGTTTCGTACCCACAATTATTCAAAGCAGCTAATTTTTTGGTGTAAGTAATGTTGGTGTTCCTTTATTCCAAATTACCAATATGAACACATGCAGTATACTAGTGTATCCCGTATATTTCTTGTGTCCTTGGCTGGTCGAAGCAAATCACCTATCTTGGTAGTAGTAGTATAGATGGTTTCTACTTTGTGTTTGTTCAGAATTCTTTCTATCCTGTGTTCAACTTTATTAATATAAAGTAAAAAGTTCTTTTTGATCTGTATCGGCCCATATACGTGAGATGTCACTATACAATATGATGTAATTGTCTGTTTTCCAATCTCAACCCTTGTACTTCTAAAAAAACAATCTTATTGTTCAACTCCAGTCCCATGGTAATACTTGGGGGTGTTGAATTAATATGTTTAAAGAACTGTGGCAATGTCTCTTTAATGTGTACCTACATCACAAATTCGTTATCGACCTATAGCACCATATTGTGGGTTATACCCAAGAACCCCACACAAAGGTTACACAATAGTAGAACAAACTAGAATATTTATCGTAACACAATAAGTAAAAACGTAGACTTAAAAATTAGACCCAAAAAGCCTAAAAAGCCTAGAAAGAGTTACAAAAGAATAACAAAATTAAAACAAGCCGTACAGCAAGAAGCACCAAGAAGTCCTCAAAAAAAATTAACGACGTACCACTAGCAATTAAAAGAATTTATTTTGGAGTGCCGCAAGGTAGTGTTAGGGCCTTTAGTTTACGTTCTTTATACGTCAGACCTGCCAATGACATAAAATACAACAGGAACATTTGCAGACAATACTGTTAATTTATCCAGTCATGAAAACCCTCAAATAGCATCAGATTATATTTATTTTCACTTGTTTAACTTCCAACAACTAGTTACACAAATGGAAAATTAAAGTAAATGAAAAAAATTTGTCCAACAGTTGTAATAAATAATGTGTAGATACCACAAAGATTACACCTAGATAAAAAGCTGGCATAGAAGAAAAAATATTAAAAAAAAGGAGAAACAAATGGACAAAAAATCTAGACTATCAAGAGAAAATAAAATTCTAATTCGTCATTCGACCTATTTGGACATATGGGGTAGAGCTATGAGGTGTTTCCAAAAGAAATGTAGCAATAATTTAAAGGAACTAATCAGAAAGACTGTAGCAGATTGTAGATGCTCCATGGTATGTAACAAATTATAGTCTTCGTACAGATCTACATGTACCAACGGTCCAGAAAATAATCCAGAAGAAAGCTACCGCCAATTGCAAAATATTAGAAACCCACACAAATCCCTTAGTGGAACAGTTACTGGAATCAAGGATCTATAAAAGACTTAAAAAATTGTGGCTAATAAACCTAATGTGAGTGTAAGTGAGTTCTCAAGTGCTTTTGACAAAGACAATTTATAAGACTTAGACTTAAGTTATATAGGTTGCACCGATGGATACTAATCTTATCATGTTATTTGCCCGATAGAACACCTATCGGCCGTTACCTCTTTAGCTTATAGAATGTAAACATTGTTTCCCTCTATAAATAATAAAGATAGCATATAAAATTCTTTAAATCCAAGAAAACAAGTGCAAGTACCCTAAAAAATAGCTCCTTTCACATTTATATACCAGAGACTACATTTAAGTGGGGGAGAAGGTAGGGAATGCATTTCTTACAGGGCGCAAAGCGCCTCAACGCACACCGCTCGAAAGCTTTACCATCTCATGCTTAGAAGTTTTACTTTCACAAGGCCGCGAAGTGGCTTTTACGTTATGATTTTTTATTAAATTAATTAAAAAAAAACAAACCCGCTTTCTCCAACAGAACATAATAAAAACTCTCTTACGCTGTCCCGATCATCTGCTCTTTTATTGATAAAAAGTATATGAAATATTATTGCAAAAAGGGTAAAGCGGTATTTACAACCTGAGAAATCTAGCTGAATTATGTTAAAGTCTCATCGTTAGTGTGGTCCAGTAGCTGATGCGCGGGTTGCGATGCGGATGGACCCAGGTTCCATTTCCGAAGCGTTCGTTCTTTATTTGATTCGATACCAAGAAGAATAGACATGATGTGGGTCCATACATTATTGAATAAATATAAATGTTTACCAATAAATGTTTTGTAAATTCAACCATTTCTTTGTCTTATACTATTAAATAAATCTGCCTAGTTTTAGCTGTTAATTTGCATTTTTTCTTGTTGCTGCAATTTCACGAATGAATAATGTACATAAGTAAACAGGTAATGGTTATGTTATCCTCGAAATCACGATTATTTAAATGAAATATAGAAAGGTAGCGCTATTTCTTACAAATAATTACTTCATTTAAATTAATGTGCATTATCTTTATAGAGGTTTATTGGTGCTGAATTTATAAACTATTGCATCACTTACTTCTGCTTTTGTATTTCAGAGTAGGAATACGAACTGCTTGTATGAAGGTCGAATAATGTTTAATTAAAATAAAATAGCGCATATATTATTATTACCGTTGGTCTATATTAATTACGGCCTGGTTACTATCGATCTTACAATATTTGTTTGTAGTAAAGCAACAAAAGGTGCAAATCTTATTTTCATTTGACCTATGTACCAACTAATATAATGCTTGTAAAAAGTAATTTTAAATTGTACAATAATTAATTTTTTCATTATATAAATAATAGCATAATCCATAAAATACAAAGTGTTATTTGTCCCAGATGCTGCCTTTTATTGCGCTTACAAATATTTCGGTCACGTATGAAGCGCCAGTTCTAGTCGAGTACGGCAGTTTTTGATTTTTAAATTGTTTTTGTTATTTTTAACACGTAGCTCGTTACATATGTTGTACAGCATAAGTGCATGACAGCTTCGAAACAGAGCGCTACGTCTTGTAGAACAGTAGTTGCTGCCTTCAAAAATGCCCCTTCCTGTTTACGACAGTAAATAAATACAGAACTGTTTTATATCACATTAAGTTAATTTCGTAAAGAATTTCTGTTTAATTAGATTTTTAATGTTTTAGTGTGTATATTTTCTGATCTTTACATATTTATCAGTAAAAGTTTTGCATTATTTTAAAATACATCAAGTTGGATGTGAAACTGAAGTGCTTCTTTAATTAATTTATCTATTCAATGTAGAGTATTATAAAATCTAGGGCAACACAGTCATAACTTTTCTCGCATAGCTTCTATCCCCTTCCGTTCAAAGAACTTGGTGCATCTCTACATACCAATGAGGTTTAATCGATCGGGCATAAGCAGTATAATAAAATGAATCCTATCACTAAGAAACAGTAAAAAATTATATAGTTGTAATAAAACGCAATTTCTACCACGCAAAGAAAATTTGTATAATCCAAACGCGGTGAATTATACAAAATATATTTTTCTCGCAGAAAAAAACTAAAATGACTATCCCTAAAATTCTTGAATCGGTGCTAGAGGTTAACTATTGAAGGATTATTTTTGAATTTTCAAGAAACTGTTGTAATATCTCTAATAATACAAAAAATATATAGCAATCAAATTAAAAATTTCTAAATTACGTTTTCTTTATTAGCTATTGTTATAAAAATACAAAGCAAGTCCGGAAAGTAAGGAGAGCGAATCCAGAAAATTTTTCAAGTAAAGATATGAAAAGTGTTTTCTAAACTAGCAGGACTGTACTGTAAATTTAAAAAGACTTTTGTATTCGTATAACAATAGAACAGGTAGGCGTTTTTATTCCGCAACGGGAATAATTTACCTGTAACTTACGAAATGTTCCCAACCGGGAACGGGCCCGGTTTTACAACAACTACTATGAACAATGTATTATCAACAAACATGGCAGTGCAAGCACCGTATTCGCAACAAATGAATTACATACCACAAAACGATTACCCGCAACCCTTTCTCCAAAACCAACTCCCCATAAACCAATTTCCACCGCTACCAACCTTGCTACCTAATTCAAATTACACTCAGACATTAGCCCCATCATCAACCTCTACTAATACATCTTCGACACCTTATCGATATGGTGTAATTGGAAACAATGAAGACGACACAACCGATGAAGATGACACAATGATACATGATAGCACAAATGAAAACAATGGGAAAACTCATGATTGGCAAGTAATCGCTCATAAGAGAAAACGAACTAAAATTCAAACACAGTTAGAAAACGAACCCCAAACCCAAACATCAAACATTATCGCAACTTTAAACCGACGATAACCCAACAACAAGTGACAACTCTAATAACAAAACAATCAGCCAACATAACATTCTCAGACCTCCCCCTATCTATGTATACGGAGTTGCAGATTACAAAAAGATGACTGACAGCTTTGCGGTTGTAGCTGTCGACGAAACCTATCACACTAAACGCCTTCCAAATAATACCGTTAAAATCAATATTTATGAACCTAGCACCTATAGCAAACATGAAAGATGAAAATATTATACACCACACGTACCAATTAAAGCAAGACAGAGCATACAGAATCGTAATAAGAGGCTTACAACAGAAGTTAATACGATCCAAGAAGAAATAGCCAAAAAGGGACACAAAGTGAGAAACGCAATCAATGTTAGACATAGAATAACAAAAGAACGCCTGCCGCTCTTCTTCGTGGACCTTGAGCCACATAATAACAACAAAGAAGTTTACGACATCGAGTATATCAACAACACAAAAAGCAAAATCAAACCTCCAAAGCATAAAAATACTATAATACAATGCATGCGGTGTCAAGCGTATGGACATTCAAAAGCCTACTGCACGAAACCTTACAACTGCGTAAAATGCGGAGGTCCTTATGACTCTAAATCATGTACAAAATCAAGAACCACCCCAGCAGTATGTGCTTTATGTGGCGGTAGCCACCCTGCGAATTAGAAAGGATGCAATGTATATCAAGAGTTAGTAATTACAAGAAATAATAACAACAACAACTCACCCAAGACTACTTCCCAAAAACAAACATATGCTCCACCCATACCTCCTCCAATCATCAGAAATTTACAAAATCTTCAAAACGAGACGACCTATGCACAAATAGTTTCAGGCAATGTGAATTCACTCAACGTTAATCAAGATATTACAACTCTCATGTCAAATTTTCTCAGTGAATTTAAAAACCTTTTCAATCAACTCCTTAACCAAAATTCTATGATCCTCAATACGTTATCTACCGTCATATCAAAAATAAATCACTAATGGCATCCTCAATACGCATCAACTAATCATATTCCAGAAATAACCTTATTCCTTAATTATAATAAAATTGATATCCTTTTAATTTCTGAAAGTCACTCAACTGATCGCACAGTAATCAAAATCCCTTACTTCTCTACATATTTTGCACATCATCCAGATGGCACTGCCCACACATGTTCAACAATTCTCATAAAATCAACTTTGAAACATCATGTTCTTCAACCCTATATCACACCCAAAATACAAGTTACCTTACTAAACCTAGAAACTCTTTCCTGGTCCCTTGTAGTAGCTGCCATCTATTCACCCCCCCGCGATACCAAATCTCCACTCAAGAATATAACGACCTCTTCTAGACGCTTGGATCACGTTTCTTAGTTGCGGGAGATTGGAATGCAAAGCATACGTCCTGGGGGTCTAGATTAATAACGGCAAAAGGGCGCAACTTACTTGACTCAATACAACAAAATAATTTAAGACAGTTATCTACCGGGCAACCCACGTACTGGCCTACCGATAGGAACAAACTTCCAGATCTACTTGACTTTGCGATAACCAAAGGTATCTCTAACATTTAGTATAAAGTAGAATCTTGTCTGGATTTGAGCTCTGATCATAGCGCTACTATAATAACCCTAAGTAAGCACGCAATATCAAAAGAACCACTCTTGACTCTGTGCACAAGAATAACTGACTGGGAACAATTCCAATACTTGGTAAATACCAACATTCAACTAAACTATCGGATTAAGGAACCGATTGAGATAGAAGAAGTAAACCAACATTTCACGACAGTCATTCAAGATGCAGCCCGGAAATCCACGCCCTCGACCACCAAAACCACACACAACATTGATATACCCTTGTACATAAAAGAAATGGTCATCGAGAAGAGAAGAGTACGAAGCAAGTGGCACCGATCCAGAAATCCACTCGATAAGACTCGCCTCAATAGACTAACCCATAAACTGAGAAAGGCCCTACAGCAGAACCGGAACGACACTTTCAACCTCTACTTAAGTAATATCACGCCTTCGGACCTCTCGCTCTGGAAAGCGGCTAAAAAGCTTCAACGACCAACAGTTCCTATACCCCCTCTAAGAAAACTGGATAAAAATTGGGCCCAGTCTGACGAAGAAAAGGCTGAAGTACTAGCCAAACATTTAGCATCTGTGTTTACTCCACTTCCAGGTAATAATATAGAAGACGAGGAAACAGAGAACTATCTCAGTGCAGCCTGTCAGTTATGCTTTCCAATCAACCCATTCACACCTGCAGAGGTTCTAAAAGAAATTCGACAAATTAAACCATTCAAGGCACCAGGCTACGACCTAATAATCGGAGAAGTTCTGAAACATCTACCTAAAAAAGCAGTAGTTCTTCTAATCACAATATATAACAATATACTGCGCCTATGCTACTTCCCAATCCAATGGAAGTATGCACAGATTATAATGATAGCAAAGCCGGGAAAACCACCTACAGAACCAACCTCGTACCGGCCAATAAGTCTTCTGCCAATAAGAACGTTACTTCCAAATTAAAGTCAATGCCTTTCTATCTAACCTTTATCCGGTATGCTCTGGTGTCCCCCAAGGTAACGTCTTTGGACCGTTCCTCTACCTAGTCTTTACTGCAGACATATCTGTAAACAATGATATCATTATGGCCACATTCGCTGACGATACGGCAATCCTGACTTCTGATGTAGACCCTATTCGTGTTTCGGAAAAACTATAAAGCTACCTGCAGACACTCCAAACGTGGTTAAAAAAGTGGAAAATAAAAGGTAAACAACAAAACATCTACACAGATAACCTTTACTACAAGAAAAGGTGTATGCCCACAAGTGATGATTAATAACTCACCCGTTCCAATAAAACCTCTAGTCAAATACTAAACCTGAAAGTGAGACAGATGAACTGGCTGATAGGTAAACGATCAAAATTGTCATTGGAAAATAAACTTAGCAAATGCAAGATAATTCTCAAGCCCATATGGACTTATGGCATTGAACTATGGGGATGCAGCAAACCATCAAATAATAAATACCTCAAACTTTCCAGTCCAAAACACTCCGCATGATCACTGGAGCTCCATGGTATGTATCCAATGTAACCCTCTACACCGATCTTGGAATACCATTCATCAGCGAAGTAACTACCGTCCATGCAACTAAAGCAAAACAACGATATGCAGCACACACCAGTCCCAACATCAATTCCATATACCGCCCTCCGCTTGTCGAACGTAGACTTAAACAAGCGTAGCCAGAAGACCTAATTAGGGATTAAAAATTGAAGAACTGTCGCTGGATGGTACTCAATACAAATCACAATTCCAACATAAAATTTCCTAAATACTCTATGTATATTGTTGAGTAGATTGTAAATAAGCAAAATTAAAAAAAAAGTAAAAATATTTTTTCATGCACTTAATAATCTTCAAAATAATATTCTATGGCATACCGTTGCCTGCGGTTTTTACCCTGAGTAGAAATCTAGAAATCTTGAACTGAAATATATTTCAAAATACTTGTTATAGCAGCCTGCAGTTTTTAAGAGACCCAAAGTGATATTATTTAAGTTGGAGTTAAACTGGGGAAACAAAAAAAAGTAGTTAGTTGGAGTAAGGTGCGAGATCCAGGCAGATTTTCCATAAATTTCCTACATTTGCAATATCATTTGTGACAATTTATTGCACAATGGATTTGAAAAGTTTCACGTTATTTGCTATCAGTCTAATGTCGATCAGAGTTTAAAACCGCTTTTACGTTAAAGAACTGCTAGACGTTGATAGACGTCCTGCATGTTGCTTATTTTCAATGTTTTTTATTCCTTCTCTGAATATTTTATGCCACCCAAACACTTATAATTTTGACAAAGCATTTTATACTTAGGCTGTATCTTAGAAAGCGTTTTGGTTTCAGATTTTTCGAATTTAACGTAAAACTCACAGCAAACCACATCAGCGAATAAAATTAATAACATATATCTATTGAAAACTTGATAAAAATCCTAATTAATAAATGGAACAACGTTTAATCTAATAACTGCTCTCATTTTTATAACTTGTAAGACCCAAAATTTTAAATTAGCTGTGTGTAATGCCAATGACTTGATAAATTTATTCATATAATATTATTGTAATATCCAGATCACATTCTCTAGACAAAAGCCATTAAAAAAACTAAAATGTACGCTTTATATTATCTAACATCTAGATAGTACCTTTAATTTGGTATATAGGGCGTAACTGGCAATAGAACGCCACGTTTGCCAGACAGGTTAGCGAGTGTATAAACGTCCACCTCTTAAATAGGGGACAATTGCTGTTTGCAACCGTCCAATTTGGGTCAGGCGCCGTTTTTGCCTGTTGGTCCGCGGGAGGTATTTGATTTCTTCTACCTGGTATATCTAGAGAGCACTTCCCGATCCGCTACCTGGGGATGGGCACTCTAGAGGTTACAGACTCCCCCAAAAACTATTGTTCAAGAAGTAACCGTATTGAATCAAATAACCATAGAAGTAACCATAGAATGGTAAGGGTTACAATTAAAATAAATCTACAAAATGAAATATTTAAAATGGTTAGAAGAAAAACTAAAAAAAAGAGACAGGCCTTAGAAAACCAAGAAAAATTTAAAGACACCATCCAACGGATGCTGACAGAATTCCAGCAAAAAAGAGTAGCATTGTACAAAACGAAATACTGAAAAAAAACTTAGTCAAGACACAAAAAAGCTAATGCAACGGACGAGGGAAATGAAAACAAGGGACAATGTGGATGCTCGAAACTTAAGGCGATTAAATAAAGATATATAAAAAGGCATTACGAAAGATATAAGAAAACAGATCCACGAGAACATTAAACAAACAATAAAACAGAATAAACCTGCAAAGCTTGCAACGCATAGCGATGTGGCGAAGCAGTCTCCCAAATTTAAGAACCCTCTAGTCTAGCTGACCTTTGACCAATCAGTTTCAAAATCACTAGCAAACAAGCCTTTTTGGTCACCTGTCGATTGGTGAAAACAGAATTTGGAAATTCCCGGCCGTTCTCGAGTTTTTGCTAGGACGAACGGACGAACGGACAGACGGACAGACAGACGGACAACATGAAGTTAGTAAGTGACTCTGCTTCGCTTCGCCACTTAACAAGAACATTAAAGTGCTAAGAAGAAATGAAATTATAGCACTTAAAAATAACACATGTTAAGTAACAAGTAACAGAAGCGAGCTATTATGGATAGTGAAAGAATTCTACGAGGAACTATACAAAAATAAATAACAAATAAAGGATGAACCCAAAGAAATCGGAAAGACAAGTAGAGTAATCTATCAAGGATCTGAAGTCATGCCTAACATAATAATAGAGGAAATAAGATACGTAATAAATAAAATGAAAGGCAACAAGGCTACTGGAGAGGATGAGCTAGCCATTAAAGGAATAAAGATATGTGGAGACACTCTACTAGAAGAAATAAAAGATTATTTTAACCTCTCCATAATACAAAACAACATACCAGAGAAATGGAACACTGTCATGATGGTATTAATTATGAAAAGGGCGATCGGACAAACGTCGAAAACTACAGACCCATAAGCTTGCTCTCTCATCGATCTAAGTTGTTTATAAAAATAATGAGCCATCATTTCGAAAAGAAGCTTTACTTTTACCATCCCATTGAACAAGCGGGATTTCGATCAGGATTCGGGACAAATGAACAATTATTTACTATAAAAATATTAACAGAAAAGACAATAGATAAAAAGGCTATAGATATATCCGTTTAATCTACAATATATACAAAGAATCTTGGCATTCATAAAATTACATAAGGATACCGACAGTTTTCCATTACAACGAGGTGCCAGGCAAGAAGACACCTTATCGTCCAAATTATTCTACGCAGTTTTGGAATACACGTTTAAAACATTAAACTGGGACGAAAAAAAAGTAAACATTAAGCAACTTTTGTTTAGCCAACGATATTGTTATTATAACAGACAACCTGCAAAAAGCGCAAGATATGGTAAATTAATTATATCTAGCAACACAAAAAGTAAACTTAAATATCAACAAGCATAATACAAAAGCAATGACAAACCTAATCATTGGGGAAAACATAACTATTAAACATTAGAAGAAGTCAGAGAATACAAATATCTGAGATACGAATTAAGAATTGGCAGAGATAACCAAACATGTAAGCTACAAAAATGAATAAGCTTGGGATGGGCGGCGTATGGTAGACTAAGAGATGTATTTAAAAGCGACATACCGATAAGCCTCAAACGGAAATTGTACTACTAATGTGTTCTCCTCGTCCTGACTTATGGATCAGAAACCCTTACGTTAACGGAAAAGACAGTTAACAGACTGAGAGTTGCTTAGAAAAAAATGGAGAGAACCATGTTAGGTATTAAACTGAGAGACCGTATCCGAAACACTAACCGGCATATGTGACATAATCTACCAAATTACCAACTTGAAATGGAAATGTACGGGGCATGTAGCGAGACTCAATGACGCGAGTTGGACAAAAAGAATCATAAAATGGAGACCACGTCTAGATAAACGAAGCAATGAAAAACCCTACCCGATGGACCGATCATATAAGAAAAGTATCAGAAAAATGGATTAGAGTTACACAAAACCGAAGTGAATGAAAACGATTAAGAGGCTTATGTCCAGTAGTGGACGCAAACGGCTAGGTGATGATGATGATGATAAGATTTACACTGACGCAATATAAATAACTCAATAAAACTCAATAAAACTTTCACATAGAGTCTTAATATAATAATAACATAGTCTGCTAATCATTTCATTAATGTCTATTAAAACAATAATAAACATTAATTACAAATATTGAAAAACATATATATCTCCAAGAATAAAAAAAATAAATAAAAACGCTAAATATGTATAGTGTACTAAAGTATACTAAAAGCAATAAACAACAATAGGTTACAATGTGTTTACACAAAATAATCAACGAACTAAACTACCGGTGTAATTTGCCTTTGATTGTTTTATATCATTAAAAAAAAATTTAAACTTTTAAAATAAAATTTACTCTTATACCTTGTAAGTGAGCATCCTCAATTATATAAATACATTGCGAAAGCCTAAAAGAAATCTTCCTATTCTTTACTATAAGTATGGAAAATAAGAATCATTCTAGCAGTATGCTTAAAACAGAGAACTTATTATAGTAGTTAAAGATTTTAATCAAATAATTCAACAATATGCGAAACCATACCGAGGAGGGGCTATAGAGGTGCTGTTTGTAACTGAATTTATAAAACTGACATTACTATATAGTGGCGGCAAAAATTATATCATATTTAATATTTTCGGTTGCTTTCGAACATAGAAGACACTTGGAGAAACGATTTTCTGGGAATGTTTTCCAGAAGGTTTAAGAAAAAAATTATCGAAGTTACCAAATATTTCCATGAAAGTCGTTGAACAAAAAATCAGAAAATTTTTAAACCCCAAAAGTCAACAACACTTTTATCTGAACACCTTTGTTCAACCATCCAAAGAAAACATATTGTTATCAGAACAACAACTCAAATACATCAATATTTGGTAGCATATCTTTTGTTCCTAATGACAGCCTGGTACCTACGGGGCATCAAGTCGAAGAGGTTGTCGATAGTGGACTGAGGGATCACCTTCCTCTTGCAGATGTGCAAACTTCTCATCTGCGTTTCTATCCTTCTTCTTGTTTAGTTACCTTTCCAGTACCTTCCACAAGTCCTCGATAGGGTTTAGGTCCGGAATTAGATTGCGCTAGTCGAAAAGCAGAACCCTCTTCCGTCTGAGCCAGTCCTTTGCGTCCCGTGCCATGTGCTTTGCGTCGTGATAATTAATGTCGATATATTTTTTTAATATTGAAAACTAGGAACATTAACGTTGTGCTTAAAAGTACAGTCTTTTAAGAAAATTTTGAAATAGCTTGTAAAGTGGAATTATTGCAACCCACAAATAAACCTCATAACTCTTAAGAAAATTAAGTTTGTTTTTCCTGTACGGAATTGCTCACATTTGATGTTAACAAATGCTGCACCATATTTCCCAATTCTACTCGCGAGTCTCGTGGAATGCGGATGCCAATCGAGTGCTGTTAACAATTGCGTTGCGGCAAGAAAGTGAAAGTAACCGTCGTGCATTGTTCGATAACGTGGCTCTGGCCGCGGCCGCCTTATCTCGTAGAAAGAAACACTATTAACAACAGCCTAAGGACCTTCTAAGTGTCGTTTAATTAAGTGAAGGCCCAAAAGGCCAAGATACAGAGCTGGACTGATAAGCAAGTAACTAATTCTAACTTGAAATCTCTTATTCCTATTTTTGCTTTACTTTCCCGTATTTATAAGTATCAAGAACTCAATATTGAATAACAATGGCATTTAACCAACATATGCAATTGCCATATACATAAGTACCTCCAAATTATGATTTTAACCCGAAAATACACAAAACTCAACAACCAGTGGCGTACACACAACTATTGCAACAAGTGAATATGCCAAATAATATGTACAGCAGCTAACCCTGACCAAATCAGCAGCTGCAACATTATCAGCAACAATCTCAACAACAAATATCGTATCCTAACTTCCCGCCACTGATTATGCAAAAAGACAATGAGTAGAAAACTGTAATTCGTGGCAGTAAAAAACGACTACATAGTCCAGATAGTTCAGAAACAGCAAATAATAACACAAAATACTGGTTAAGTAATCCTATTACAATAGCTAATAGATATGAAAGATTATCTACAGATGAGAGTATGGAACATGATCATGTACCACAAACCAATAACGAACCAAAACCACCACCGATCTTTGTCTCACGTGTGACAAACATCAAATCGCTAATAGAGCTGGTAAAAGATAACTATGACTTTAAAACAATTAGCCAAGACCAGATTACAATCCAACCGCAAACTCGAGAAAAATACAGTGCAATCATCAAGGCCTTACAAGAAGGTAACACTGAATTTCATACGTATAAACCCAAACAGGACAGACCTTTCAGGGTTGTACTAAAAAATTTTTATCTATCATCAGACTTGGAATCTCTAAAAAGAGAATTAGAACAACTTGGACATCAAGTCATAAATATATGGAACATCAAGCACAGAATTATAAAAACTCCATTATCTATGTTCTTTATTGATTTCAAAATAAAGGACAATAATAAAAAAATCTACGATGTTGAACTCCTACAAAACTATGTGGTACAATTCGAAGCAGCGCATACGAAAAGAGAAATACCGCAATGTGTAAAGTGCCAGAGGTACGGTCACACCAAAACTATCATGCGTCAAATGTATAGGAAATCGTGCAACAAGCGAATGTCCAAGGAAAAAAAAGAATGACGCAGTAAGGTGCATAAACTGCAACGGTAACCACCCCGCTAACTATAGGGGGTGTTGGGTTCATAAACAATTACAGCAGAAGCTCTATCCGGCATTCAGACAAAAGATCACCCAACCTCAACTATATTTGTTTAACCTGGAATGACTTACGCTCAACAAACGACAGGTAATTCTCTACAACAAACTACTAACACTCCCACCGATAACATATCACAATAATTAAATGCACTTTCTGAACTCCAAACGAATGGAGCAGATAAGCACCATGCTAAATCTATTGACCACTGTCGTCAACAAACTAGCCTAATGGTTGAACTTCTCAGTGTACCAATATGGAATGCCAACGGACTGGGACAACATGCACAGGAAATTTCATACTTTCTCAAATTAAACAAAATTGACATCATGTTAATATCAGAGGCACATATCTCACCTAAAACCCATATCAAAATACTAAATTACTGTATATATTATACAATTCACCCTAGTGAAAAGCTCTAGAGGGAACTATTGTGATTATTCGACAAAATATTAAGTACTACGAATTGAACCAGTATCAATGCGATTAATTGCAAGCCACAAACATCGCTATAGAGGATCACATAGGCACGATGGGTTATATCTGCTGTATACTGTCCACCCAAACAAAACAATAAAAAGCACTATTATGAAAAATTCTTCCAAACATTAGGAAATCGATGTCTCTCCGGTAGCGATTATAACGCCAAAAGTATGCTATGGGGATCACGGCTTACGACCACATAAGGCAGGGGAACTACTAGCTGCAATAATTTTTATTTTAATTTACACTGTCTTGCAACGGACGAACCTAGTTATGGCCGACGAACCCTTGAAAAATACCTGATGCCATCAATTCTGCATTAACAAAAGGATTCAATATTAAACAATGCAAGATCCAATCATCGTTAGAACTCTCTTCAGACCATTCAGTCGTCCTAGTAATTATATACTCAAGAATCCAAGAGAAACAAAGACAAGCAACACCATACTCGAGTCATACTGATTGGAAAGCGTTTAAAGCGGGTCTGAATGGCTTAAGTAACTTGAACATGCGGCTCAACTCTCAAGAAGACATCAACACAGCATTCTATGAAATAACAAATGCCATCCAAGAAGCAGCTTGAAACTTCTGACATACATGAAGTGCAAATTTAAGAAGCCTGCCGAATCATAGTGGAAGAAAAAATCGTAGAAAAACGAAAGATACGTAAACTTTGGCTATTAACACGATCAGCAGAAGATAAAAAAAGTTAAATACGGCTGCGCAAAATCTCAAATACCTACTAGTGGATATTAAAAATCAAAATATTTAGGAATACCTTAACACTTTCACAGCGACGGATACTACAGACTATTCACTGTTGAAAGCCACCAGAAAACTCAAAAGAACACAGCAGGCATCACCACCTGTAAAAAAATGAAAATGGAAGATGGACGAGAAATAACAAGGAAAAAGCAATTGCATTCGGCGAACATCTAGAAGCAGTATTTGCATCGTTCCCCTCACTGCTCAGCCCAGACAAAGTACGCGAAATCCTCAGCTCACTAGACGCATCTTTTCAAGTGGAATTACCTATTAAACAGTTTATAATGTTGGAAGTCGAAAGTACCATTACTAAAAGAAATAAACCCAAAAAGTATTGCAAAAAATATCACCAAAATGTCTAAAAGCACTGACATTTCTAATCAATGCTATTTTTCAACTGCGATACTTTCCCAAACAGTGGAAAATAGCTGAAATCATACTAATCCCAAAACCGAGAGAAGATTTAACTAGCATCGAATCGGATCGGCCTATAAGCCTATTGCCGGTGATGAAAGTTTTTGAAAAGTTGCTATTGAAAAGACTCAACCCGATATTGGAGGATAGAGGAATCATACCCAACCATCAATTTGGGTTAGACGCCACCACGGCACGACGGAACAGGTACATGGAATTGTCCATACAATAACCGATGCCTTTGAATCTAAAAAGTATTGCTCCGCTGTGTTCCTGGGCGTAAAGCAAGCATTTGATAAGGCAAAATACAAACTAAAGATGACACTACCGTATCACTACTATGAAATCCTCAACTCCTATCTGGAAGGCAGATGGTTCATGGTCAAACTAAACGAAGAACAAACGGAACTCTACCCCATTGCTTCTGGAGTGCCCCAAGGCAGCGTACTTGGCCCATTACTGTACACAATATACACAGCTGATTTACCAACAACAAACACAACAACCACAATCACCTACGCTGATGATACAATCATATTAGCTTCAGATAGCAACCTGAATGTCACAACTGAAAATCTCCAAAACACCCTAAGCCTAGTAACGGATTGGCTGAGAAAGTGGAAGATACAAGTCAACACCTCAAAATCATCGCATGTCACGTTTACAACGAGAAAAGGTACATGTCCACCGGTAACACTTAATAATACCCCGATTCCCAATCTGAAAAAGTTAAATATCTAGGCATACATCTATATCGGCAGCTCATATGGCGTAAACCCATATTTACAACGAGAAAACAACTTGGCATCAAATTCCAGTAGATGTACTGGCTACTTGGCCGACAATCTCAACTGAAACTATAAAATAAACTCTTGCTTTATAAATCTATTCTCCGGCTCATCTGAACGTACGGTGTACAGCTATGGGTACTGCCAGCACCTCTACCATTGAAATCATCCAACGATTTCAAAACAAGGTGCTTCGGTGTATCGTTAATGCTCCCTGGTATGTGCCAAATCACATAATACGAAAGGATCTTAATATTTAGTCAGTGCGCGAAGCGATTAAAATATAGAACTCGACTTATTCATCCTAATGAGATAGCCACTCAGCTAGCACATGTCACACTCGCCGGTTGAAGCGGTTCAAGCCATCGGACCTGCCAAACCAGGTTTCATTAACTATGCATCAGTCTAAAGTTCCATAGGACTGACTTGCTGGTATAGAAGTTATACAATTAGTTAGATAATTTATACGATAAGAACTATCACTTCTAGACAAGTCTGTATGTAGTTAGTTAAGTAAGTCAAATGTCACAACATTTACTTATTGCAAATATACTAAGTATTACTAATACAAAAAAAATATTTCCCAAACAATTAGTCATTTTTGTAAATGCAAAGTTGTTCCTAGAGGTAGCTCTATTTGAAATTTTTTATCGCACGTTATCTACAACAAAATTTAATTATGAAATTAATCTGCCTTTTTAATTATAAAACTTTTTGCATATTAAATTAAAAACACTATAAAAAAGTGTATTCTAACTTTATACCTCTTCTATTATAATTTTATTATTAAATAGAAATAAGAAAATCGTGCAAAAAATAAAATAAACACCCCAAATTAAAGAAATATACTTTACAAACTGTTTAAAATCAAATTTTTTTATTGACATATACTGTAAATGTACAATCTACTTCGCTAGGAGTATTGAGTAACTGACGTTTCTCCTTATATTTCACTATTACTTAGTGTTGTTGTGGTAGGTCTGCAGGCCATGTTTTTTTAAGTCTTCTATTGAGCGGAACATCCGTGTATAGGTTCTTTATGAGATCGTTTGGATTTCCTGAAAGGCGGTCTCGATAATTGGTGGAAATGGTATCAATTACTTCAGTGATGTGTGGGATTTGCAGGTCTTGGTGCAGCATTAGGTTGCTAATATACCACGCCGCGTTCACAATCGCACGAAGTGTTTTGTTTTGAAATTTTTGTATGGTTTTTAGTCGGGTAGGTCTGGCACAGCCCCAGAGATGTACACCGTAAGACCAAATAGATTTTAGCGTCGTTTTGTAAAGAAGAATTTTATTCTTGGTAGAAAGTTTTGATTTACGAACCATGAGCCAATACATCTGTTTGAGTTTGAGATCCAGCTGTTTTCGCTACGTCTGTATGTGTTTCTGCCATGTCAAGCGTTCACCTAAATGTAACCCTAGATACTTAACATCTGGTTTTGGTGGTACAAGGACTTCGTTTACTGTTACAGGAGGACAGACTTCGGTGCGGGTGGTAAATGTTACTTGGATAGATTTAGATTGGTTGATATTGATTCGCCACTTGATGTAGCATTCACTAAGCTGATTTTAGTGAGTTTGCATGTTTTGGGAAGATGTTACAGGATTATCATCTGAGGATAGGATAGCAACGTCATCCGCAAATGCAGCAATAATGGTGTTTTCCGTTTCAGGTAAGTCAGCAGTGTATATAAGGTAGAGGAACGGGCCAAGCACGCTTCCCTGCGGAACGCCAGACTGTTTGGGGTAGTGGAGAGAGACTGCACCGTTGTGCTTCACGGAGAAATTCCTGTCGGTAAGTTAAGATTTTAGGGGAATATAGTAATTGTTATTAACCATATTTTTGAGCTTGTACAGGAGGCCCTTATGCCACACTTTATCGAACGCTTGGAATTCATCTAAGAATACCCCATTGCAATATTTCTTGTCCTTGATGCTCTTGGATATCTGATTGACTATTCTGTGTGCTTGGTGAATCTTTGACATATTTTCGCGAAACTCAAACTGATAGTTAGGCAGCAAATGTGCTAATTGGTAGTCTTCTTGTAGCCGTTTGAGTAATAGCTTCTCAAATATTTTAGAAGGAATAGGCAGTAAGCTTACAGGTCTGTACGACGATGTTTCATGGGATGATTTACCATTTTTATGTACCATTAATGTATTATTTCTGCGTATTTCCATATAATAGGAAAATAGCAAAGGCTTCGATTGAAAATTGTTGTGAGAAGGACGAGAGCTTTGCGAGGTAGCATTTTTAGTATTTGTCCGGTTATTAAATCTTATCCCGGTCTTTTTGTTGGTTTAGCTTGGCTATTTCATTTCTAACTTCTGGTAGGGTAATGCTTTTTATTGGTGGTGACATTTGACAAGGTATGCCAAGAAAGTCTTCAACATCATCGTTTGGGACGCTAGGTATTGGTTCTGCTGCTTGGAAAACGTAGGATAAGTGGGTTGCAAAGGTGTCAGCCTTTTCTTGGTCGGAACGGGCCAATTCGTTATTGAGTTTTCTTATCGGGGACTTTGGTGGTGTGTGATTTTTAAGTTTTTTTATTAGCTTTCCATAGGCTGTAGTCATCAGGTGATAAGTTTTGAATAAATGTTTCAAACGTTGTGTTTTAGTCTTTATTAAGTGCTGCAGTAAATTTCCTGGATAGTCTTCTTTAGCAATGTAGGTCGTTCCTATTGCGTGATTGTTGCCATCTCCGTCTGGCTCGTCTTTTTTCACTGATAAGTTGTCGGATGTGTAAGGGAGTGCTGGTGGGACTTACTGTTTGTTGTTCTGTTCTAGGAATCGATTGCCATTGCAGCTTGTTGTATTAGGTTAGTAAAATATTGGGCGGCGGCATCAAGCTCTGTTGAATCTTTAATGCGTATGTTGAGATTTATGTTTCCGTTTATGTATTCTACAAACTTTTCCCAATCCGTGTATCTCGTAGTCAGCCTTGAGTGTGTAGGTTTATTTGCAAATACTGAGAATAACTAGGAGATCCGGCAGTTTTCTTGGATCTGTCGGCTGATATGTGGGTTCTCCGTTCGTCATATGTGTGTAGTTGTTGTCAGTAATAGCACGTAGGAGGTTGCGTCCTTTGGTGGTAATAAGTCTGAAACTCCAGTGAGTGTATTTGGTATTCCGGTCGCCCCCTGCGATAAAACGATTACCCAAAGTTTGAAAGAAATTTTTATATTTTTCAGAAGGAATGGTGTGGCGTGGTAAACAGTAGACAGCTGTTACAGTCACGTTCCACTTTTCAGTGCTTACCAGGACATTGGTAGCTTGGGTCTCATTAGTTTGGTATTTGACCAATTCATGGTGGGTTATAGAATCTTTGATTATAATTGCTGATCCGCCATGCGCTGTACCATCAGGGTGGATTGAATACTGTGGTATAAGGAAAACGGTTCGATCAGTGAAGTGGGTTTCAAATACTAAGAAAATATCTGTTTTGTTTAGATAACGGAATGTTATTATCTCTTTTTTATGATTGAGGAGCCCATTGGCATTTCACGTTGTAATTCGGAGTGTTTTAGCCATTATGGATTTAATTTATTGATGACTGTGGTAAGCAAGTTTAGAATTATGCTGTTTTGGTTGAGCAACTGCGCGAACATGTTTTTGAATTCATTTAGGAATAGTGTCAATTGGTCCTCTAGCTTTGTTGTGTGTTGGGCAGGTGTTATATTGCTGTTATTGTTTAGTACAGCTTGAGCTTAGGTTAGATTTTGGTTTTGTAAAATCTGTGTATTGGCGGGTTGAAGTTAGTTGGCTATGCCTGTGGTGTGTGGTTATTGGTTTGTGTAGAGCTAGCTGGGAGACGTTTGGAGCCATTTCCTTAGGCAATTAAATCTTTATAGATTCTACAGCCCTTATAGTTTGCAGGGTGCTCGCCTGCACATAGAGCACATTTTGCTACAGTGTCTCTAGTTTTCCGGCAGGAATTTGAATCGTGTTGGTTCCAAATTTCACGAAATTATGTGGTCTATTACAGTATGCTTTAGAGTGCCCATACACTTGACGTCGCATACAGTGGACTACGTCGCGTCTTTTTCTTGGTGCTTCTACGGTTATTTTGGTGTTATAAATGTATTGTAAATCAAATATTGCTTTATTATTAGTTTTGGGTTCAAGGTCGATAAAGAATAAGGAAAGTGGTTCTTTAGTAATTCTGTATTTCACGTTCATAATGTTTCGCACTGTATGTCCTGCTTTAGCTTTAACTCATTTTTAATTACATTAGCAGGCATAGAGTGATGTAAGTTTCTAATCACTATTCTGTAAGCACGATCTTCTTTCGCTTGGTAGGTGTGGTGTATAATCTGTTCCTCTCACAGGTATCGATTCTGTGAGCATTTATTTTCACTCTATCATTAACTAAGACTTTGTGTGATATGTTTCATCCTCCGTAATTTTGGCAAGATTATTAATTATGTTCTGGTAGTTTTTAACTCTATATATTAATATCACTGGTGGCTTAGCTGTAGCTGGCTCAGTGGTGGTTTTCTAGCTGGTTGTGGCATTTTCGACATCTTTCTCAAACAGTTTGAATCTATTTCGGACAGTTTGAGTTAAAGCTGGGTATTGACCTGTTACTTTATGGCTAATTTTAAGTTTTTTGACTGATTGCCAGTCATGTTTGTTGGTTTTGTTTCAGCTATCGACCATTTCATCGTCACTTACTGCGCTTAGGGTTTCGGCAGTATTTTGAGAACTAGGTGAGGTATTCGGTAATGGAGAATTTAAATTTGCTATGTACGGGCTTTGCTGGGTACAGAATTAATTAGTGGATTGATTATGAATAGTTGTATTTGCTGTTTGTTGAAAGCATACTGGATTTTGAAGATTATGTGTATTTAGGGTGAATCCGGATATTTGATTTGGCTGAAATTGGGATGGATGCATGCTTACCCATTAATGAAGATTTTTAAACTTTAAACTTTATTGGAAGCTATCATAACAATATTTACTAAAAATAAAACTGATTAAAGCAGCCCAGAAACTCAAGTGTCTAGAACAGAAATTTTTAACTATCTTTTGTAAATAAAATCAAGAAAATTAATAAAACGAACATGAGTGTTCTTAAATATGCAAAATAAATATTTTGCATATTTAAGCTCTAGTTATCATGTTTATATAATTATATATTAATACGTCACCAATAAACAGGTCAATTGTTTAATTAATTTAAACTTTAAAAACAAGTTCAGGGGGCGAAACGGTAATATATACAAATGTTGAAACTCATAAACACCTTGGAAACTCAAACTTAGACCAACCAATCAACTATGAAGGTCTCAGCATTCTATATATTATCGTTCATGAGATATGTCACTTTAAAATAAAAAAAGCGGGAAAACCCCCCTTGGGGGTGTTTTAATGGGTCGGGTTTATGAGACATTCCTATTCTACTTTTTAATGAGGAGTTCAAAAAAGGTGGTCAGAAGTTTCGACCTAATTGTACAATTGATCACTATACTCAATTGTATATATTACCTCTAACAAGGTTACAGAACAATTACATTTATAAATTTAATCCATTGTTTTATTATTTTCCATCTATAGATTTAGTAGATCCCACATATTACGAAACACTTATTAGAAATTGTAGTTTAAAGAGATTTTGAAGATACATATGTAAGCGTTTATATTTGGAAACCAAATAATGATGATACAAGAATTAACAAACAAACAACACCAATATACAAAATTAATATTTTCATTGCTTTTACAATTTTTCCTCTTTAAAGTTTGAATTTAATTTTTTAATAGTAAAAATAAACAAACACATTTTTACTATAGTAAAATAGATATATGTAATAATAATGAAAAACGTATAAAAGCTTTCAAAAATTAATATAAGTTTGCATCTGTAGCATTTTGTTGTATTGTAAGCCGCTTACACTCTTATATGCGTCATAAATAATGCAGTATTTACGTTTCTTCCCTCCAGGAGTGTGCGGATGTACACCTGTAACTTCTCGCAATACCGTTAGGATCAAATGGGTCGTAAACAGGAAACGAATTTAACCGCATAACCGACCATTTACTTTGATCTATGACCTTAAAATTGCAGTTTAGCTTGTTTATCCATTTTAGCAGTCATAGTAGTAATAAATCAATAATTGTACTGCATATATTTAAATGGTTAAAATTAATTAAATAATAAATGCAGAGCAAATGCGAATTTACCGCTGAACGTAAAATATCAATTATGTCTGTCAATATATTTAAAATTATGTATTCATAGCTGCGACAATTATATATTTGCAATTCGAAAAGGCTATTGTAGTAGTCGTATTATTGTTAAATAATTTAATTGAGTAATATTCTTGCAAAATTGGCTAAATTTAGTACTATCTGAGAATCAGAAAGTTTTAAAGTCGAATATTTATATTTTATTCCGAGTAAGTTGGGGACTATTCCTTCGGTTAGAAATAGATTTTATTATAAAAAATATATAATCATTGTAAATAAGAGTTTTATCAACGAACTTAAAAAGTTCGTTACTGAATTCTATATGTCTGTCGGTCTGTCTGTCGCTGTCACAAAATTATGGATTTTTAAAAATTTTAAAATGGATTCTTATAGGAAATTTTACGCTGATTCCAAAATCGAAATCAAAAAGTTTCTATCTCGAATAGTTTTCGAGATATTCGACTTCGAATTTCGGGAAAATTTTCGACATTACGATTTTAAATGTGATTCTTATAGGAAATTTTACGCTGAATTCGAAAATGAAGAAAAAATTCTATGTCGAATAATTTTCCAGATATTCGATTTCGAATTTTCCCGAAATTCGAAAGGTTTTTTTAAGTTCGTTCTGGGATTGCTTACAGAGCAATCTCTTCGCCGGCCCCATGTTTTTATTATTAAATTTTAAAACATGTCTACAGAACTCAGTTTATAGTAATTTAAAGAGCAAAATTATATTTTATTAACTATAAAAATTATTAGAAATCTAAGGACAAGTCCAGGTTTACCCTTTAAATAAGGCAAACGGGAATTTCTAAAGATCTTCATTTACATTTTGTTTTGCACTCGTGTCTTTTACAGCCCTTACCCCTCCAAAAATGATTAGCTAGCTAGCGTAAAGATGTCTTTTTCAAATAAACTCTACTTAAACTAAGAAGAGTTCTGTTATAGCTAGAATTCTGTTTTTTGAAAAAACATTTGGTTATGCCATTTTTATCCCTTGAATTGTATAATACTTTATTGTTTATATTAACCATAGCATTGGAGTTTGAGTCGTTTTTACAAAATTTACAAATACCCATTTTCTCCCATGTTTTATCACAAGCGCAACCAACTGTCAACTTCTTTTTCTCTGTCAAAAATTTGGACATACAAAAAATTATTGTCAAAATAAACCACTTTGTGTTAAATGTGCTTCAAACCACTTAACTAGCGATTGTCTTAGAAAGGTTAAAGATAACAATGTCAAGTGCGTAAATTGCAATGAAAACCACCCGGCAAACTATAGAGGTTGTATAGTTCACAAACAAATTCAACAAAAATTGTACCCACCACTACGACCACGCCATATCGAGCAGAGAACTGTTCAACCGGGCATTACGTTTGCCCAAATAACTCAAGAACATAGAACTTCACAAAATCAGCCAGAAGTACCATCACCAAAAAACGAAATAAGCGATTTAAAGCAAATGATGAAAACCCTCATGGATCAAATGAGTACACTTATAAACCTCATGTCAATGATTGCTAATAAAAACAAATAATGGAACAACAGTTAAAAATAGCACTCTAGAACGCCAACGGCCTGTGCCAACATACACAGGAAATCAAATTATTTATACAAACCAATAACTTAGACATTCTACTCATCTCTGAAACTCACTTTACCAATAGAAGTCACATAAAAATACCAAATTATAACATATATAAAACAAACCACCCAGGTGAAACGGCACATGGAGGGTCAGCAGTTATAATAAGGAAAAATCTGAAACACTACGAACCAGCTGAATACAGACGTAACAATATCCAAGCCACCAACAAAAGTCTACTAGATACCCTAGGACAACTTACAATCTCTGCTATATATTGCCCTCCAAGGCATAACAACAAATATGAGCATTACCTCGAATATTTTTGGACCTTGGGAAATCGATTTCTGGTCGGAGGAGACTGTAATGCGAAAAACACAATATGGGGATCCAGGCTCACAACTACCAAAGGGCTAGAACTATTCAAAGTTATGTCCGCTTCTAATATGATTTATCTATCATTATTTCAGCCAACATACTGGCCATCCGACCCCCATAAGTTACCCGATCTTGTCGACTTATACCTAATCAAAGGTCTTAACTCCAAAAAATTTGAAGTCAAGTCCTGCTTAGATTTAACGTCGGACCACACTCCAGTCCTAGTAAACATGAATACACAGATATTGGGCAAACTGAAGAAACCATGTCTTTGTAGCAAACGGACAGACTGGGATTATTTCAAAGAAAAACTGGACGAACAAATAACTCTTGAACTGCCTTTGAAAATTCACCTCGACATAGAAAAAGCTGTGGCAGACATCACACAAGCAATACAAAGTGCAGAGTGACAAGCGACCCCAGACATAAACGAAGAACGAATTCGAGAAGAACCCCCAGTATTATCACAGCAAAAAATCTCCGAGAAACGAAAAGCTCGTAAACGATGGCAGATTACGAGAGCCCCGGCAACGGTATAATACCCTAGCAAAAGACCTCAAAAAACTACTGTGTAGGATACGCAATGATTCCATACAAAATTATCTTAAAGAACTAACACCAACAATTGCAACCGATTACTCTTTGTGGCGACTCACTCGTAAACTAAAGTAACAACATCTTCTACCTCCAATACGAACCAATCATAACACATGGGCAAGAACGGATCAGGAAAAGGCCACTGTTTTTGCCGAACACTTTGCCTCAGTTTTTCAACCATATCCTTCTCAGTTAACTGCTGCTGAAGAAAAAGAGTTACTGAACCAGTTCGATGCTCCCTTTCAGATGTCTCTGCCTGTTCCTAAAGTTTCATATAGTGAGGCTGAAGCAATCATACACCACGAGGTTAGCACTAAAAAGACACCCGGGTATGATCTCATTACTGGTGAAATTATTAAAAAGCTATCTGAAAAATGTCTTAAAGTATTGGTACATATATTTAATGCTGTTCTCAGACTTGAGTACTTCCCATGCCATTGGAAATCAGCTCAAGTCTTAATGATCCTTAAATCTGGCAAAAATCCAAATAAAGCGACGTCCTACCGACCAATAAATCTTCTTCCAGTCCTCTCCAAAGTACTCGAAAAACTCACACTTAAACGACTGACCGACATCGTAGAAGAACATGAACTTATACCCCCACACCAGTTTGGTTTTAGAGCACAACACGGAACTACGGAACAAGTCCATCGAATAACTAGGCAAATCCGTACTGATATGGAAGACCGCCGGTACTGCTCGGCAGCCTTTGTTGATATAAGCCAGGCATTTGATAAAATCTGGCACCTCGGACTGAAATACAAACTTAAACTCTTGCTCCCACATCCGTACTACTCACTCCTAGCATCCTATCTTTCCGACAGAATATTTCAAGCAAAGTATCAAGAAGCGTACACGGATCTCTATTCTGTGCAATCAGAGTTCCTCAAGGAAGTATCTTAGGACCCACACTTTACTCACTGTACACAGCAAACCTACCTCAAACAAATTATACAATCACGGCTACATATGCAGATCACATCAGGACCCTATTTCTGCATCTAGAAATCTGCAAAGCCATCTGAATCTATTTGAAAACTGGCTAAAAAATGGAGAATGGAAGCTAATGCAACTAAATCTACTCATATCACCTTCACCCTTCGCAAAGAAACCTGCCCTGCAGTTACACTTAATGGAACTCCAATACCCCAAAATGATGTAGTCAAATACCTCGGACTACATTTAGATCGAAGATTAACTTGGCGTACTCACATTTTAACTAAGAGAAAACAACTGGGTTCTAAATTTCATCAAATGTACTGGATGCTTGGAAGGAAATCGAACTTATCCATCGAAAATAAACTCTTATTGTACAAAATTATCCTAAAACCCATTTGGACATACGGGATCCCTATTTGGGGCTCCGCCTGCACCTCAAATATAAAGATTCTCCAGCGCTTCCAAAATAAAGTCCTTAGATCTATTGTCAACGCCCCATGGTACGTGCCAAATGCCTTATTCCATGCTGACTTAAAACTACCTACAGTTCGTGAAGAAATCACTCGATTCAGCACTAATTATAGAAAGAAACTGACCTTTCATCCCAATGAGCTAGCAAACAACCTGTTGCAAGAAGAAGACGAGCCAAGACGACTTAAACGATTCAAACCTTCTGATCTGCCCACCAGATTTTAGTCACTTGCCTAGAACTAAATTACCATATCTCTAAAATACTACAGAGGTTAGTCCTAGAATAGTCTTAGATTAAGCACACATCAATTGTATTTATAGACTACACCGAGACTGATTGTACAAATAAAAGGGGAAAAAGACTTCTTTTTCTCGGCGTTTTTTGGGCAAGGCTGATAAAGGGTATTCAAACAACAGTTGTTGAGTTATATAAACATAAACATAGCCCATGATCATCATATCCTAGGTGAAATGTCGATTCTTATTCGCTGCATTATTTCTTCAGCGCAAAGGTAGTTTCAAATTGCCTACTTGACTAATATGGTTGTCCTTGCAGAAATATGTGTTACCTTCACAGAGTCTTTTATTAGGAGTTTGAGATACTAGTTTTTTTAAGGACAGTGACAGTTTTTATATGAGTGATGAAAAATACAACGAATTATTGCTATACTTTAAAAACGCAAAACATTATTACGTTAATAAAAAAACATATTACATATACTTTATAAAGAACTCTATAACAAAAGTAACTTGCCTCTACTTCAACAATTTTAAAACTTTTTAAATTTTTAATTTAAAATAAAATTCCAACCCCTACAATGTCCGTAAAAAATAGTGTAATACCCGCAACCGCGACCTTTGTTGTGTTTTAGAACGCATACGGACAGGATATTTTATCAAAAGCACAAGTGTTTGAGTGGCACAACATGTTTAGAGTAGGAAGTCCTTTCTTCGTTCGTTGCGCAAGGTACCCTTCAATGTTTCACGCTTCGGATAATGTGGGTAAACTAAAAGCGGCTTTAGACTGACTGACGTTTGAATATTACATTGATAGCAGAGTAAGTGGGACTTTCAAAATTTACTGTGCATGTAACGATCACAACGGAATTGCCGATCCAAAAAGTTTGTTAAATTAGTTCTCAAAATTTTTATGAAAGAACAAAAGAAAACCCATTATAGAATTTTTGTTAGTTTAACTCCAGCTTCAAAAAACACCATTTTGGAACTACTAAAAACGTGCAAACTGCTATAACTCGTGCTCTGAAAGGATTCGAGTTTAAAACTTCCAAATAAACTGCGACGCATGGAAGAATTGATAGCAAATGCTCAAGGATGTTATATAAATTAACTTAAAAATTTAAGATTTAAAAAAACATGTATATGAAGGCGTTATATAATCGTCGGCAGAAATTTGAGCTGTAAAGTTAGTGAGAGCAAGCAAGTTCTCCATATAGCGCATTTTATCAGTTAGGGCAACGTGTGCTTATAGAACTCTGGCCACTTAGATCGCCTTGGTTATGAGCAGACACCTGCCGGACGGAGCTCACCTAGAGCCCGGCCAAAGTAGAGACACGCTTGCAGAACGCAGGCCTTTATCACCTAGCAAATCGAGAGAAAATCGTTCTCGCCATCTGAGAGAAGGAAACACTCAATACAAAAGGCTACATCGACGGATTAAAATCTGACGGTGCAGCAGCTGCGGCAATTTTCGTTGTATACTATAACAAAGATGAGGCTCACCATCATCGGATCAAGTGCGAGCTCAAGGTAGTTAGGGAGTGTTTAAGAAATTTTAATGGGAACAGATCCGTTTTCAGGCAGAGTTCTGTTATATCGAACAGTATGGCGGTGTTGTAGGCATTAACCGGCATGCGAGCACCGACTCACTTACAACTAGAGGTTTGAATGCTCGCCATCGAGGTTTCAGGTGCCATGAGGCTGTCGTTCCATTAGACAATGGCGCACGTAGGCATGAAGGGCATCGAGAAAGTAAATCAACTGACAATCAACTGGAGCTCGGAAAACCCTCTGATTTCAACACTATCTTGAGGTTGCTAGTTAAGCACCGAGTAAGAACCTGCATCCGCGCAAGATATAACGATAGAGAGCCTTGGCTAAAGCGTTTATTCCCTCTGTGGACGTAAGTGAGTTGGACGACGAATTTATAAATAGAACACCGCGCAATTGATAACAGGATCTATCTCGCGAGGATAGGTAAACCGCAAGAGGAAGAGATCTACACGAGTACGATGAAACGATTTGGGTGACCAAAATCTCTATAACAGATTATGGAGTTGCCAAAGCAGAGGGCCTGGAGAAAGGCGTTCACTAAGTTCGCGGTAGTAGTCGAACGCTTAATACTTACAGACACTTAAGACTGATGTAGCAAAGACAAAACGCGTGAAGATTGTTTGTGATGTTATTTATTTGCAGGTTCATGTGAATACGATGTAAATTTATACATAGATTTAAGCGACATAGGTTAATAATAAGAGAAGGCAGCTTATCAGCAGTTAAGTTCACAAAATAAGCACTTACATTTTTGCTCATAAATATGCACACTCTTTGTTTTTTTAGATTTTTTCTTGTTTCAAAGAGACGTTTTCAACAGTTTTTTGGGTAATTTTGAAACGCAACACTTTAAACCGACCCGGCTCAAAACGTGGAAGATATTCGGGAAAATTCCATTTTCACTCACAAAGCGAAATTTCGATCGCTTCTGTTATTTTAATTTTTTTCTCGTTATCGATGTTGTTTCTGTATTTTTTGCTATACGTATAAAATACATGTGTATGAAATAAGTGTTCGCAAACTGCAGCTGAGATTCAAGAGGCGATTGAAAATGGATACATCTAAGGGTGCACGCATCAGCAATTCGTGTGGCTGTTTTCGCTGTCAAAGTCCGCCGTATTTAAGATTCTAAAGTGTGCTCGTATTCGAAGAGGTGTCAAGCTTTTGTTCAGCTTTGATAGCTCTCGATTCACCACCGCCGCGGAAGATAGGGTTATGATTCGTATGGCAAAGCGCAATCCCAGCATCTCCGGTACGAACATTCTCAAGGACCTCGCCATCAACCACAACATCCGAATCTCATCTGCTACCGTCAACCGTCGCCTCATAAACGCAGGGCTTCTTGGACGACGGTCTGCCCAGAAACCGTTTATCTCCAAGAAAAACAGAGCCGCTAGAATCGACTTCTGCAAGAAGTAGCGGGACTGGATGACAGCGGACTGGAGAAAGGTGTTTTTTTTTTTGGATGAGAAGAAGTTTACACTCTTTGCAAACGATGGTTCTACATACGTTCGATGTCCTGCTGGCTACTTGATTCCTACGGCCAAGTTCGGCGGAGGGTACATCATGGTGTAGGGATTTGTCAGGAGTCGACACAATTCATCGCATCGTGGGGATTATAGACAGCAATGTGTACAAAGACATTGTAAAGAATGTGATATAGCCGTACACCCAGCAGAACGTGCCTTGCGACTGGATATTCCAGTAAGACAACTACAGCAAGCACCGATCTGCCGATACGATAAAGTGGATTGAGAACAACCGAGTTCGTTTGATGCCATGGTTGAGCCAAAGCCCTGATCTGAATGTCATCGAAAACCTTTGGCACAAGGTGGAGAAGGACTTGGGGGTGTGACGGCAGCCAATGCGGACATCAAAATCAAGAAGGCGTGGGAGAACATCGACCAGTCTTACATTGACGACTCCCTTATTGACTTAATTCCCGTAGGATCAAGGCCGTGCTTAAGAACAAAAGCTACCCCACCAAGTACTCAATGCATTCTAAAACATACCACAATTAGTTTAAAGTTCGGTAACTCTCGGTATTTTTATTTTCAAAAAACTAGGACACGTTAATTTTCTCCATTTTGTAAAATCAGTTTTTTCTGTTATTTCCAGCCCAAACTTTGTTTGAGTTCTGAACATGCCACCAATAAAATTTTGCTAATAGACAAAGTTCTAAAACAGAAAAGTTTGAAACATGATTGGTTTGCTTCCAGAAAAAATATCTTGAAGAAAGTACAAGTTGACATATTTATAAGCAAAAATGTATAAGTTTATAGCATAGAAAATAATAGTAAGTACCTTGCTAGAAGTCCCAAAATATATAAAATGGCACAAAGAGTTACAGATTGAATTAGAGATAACTTAGATGAGGCGGTTTAATATTGTCAATTTGGAGAGACTCTGTCACTCTAGATAACCCAGCCTGACTCGGTTTTCCCTGGTTTTCCCGAGTCTTGCACAAAGTTGAATGCAGAGCTATGATGGTCATCCACGGCTAAGTTAACGTGTAATCTGCTCTTCGCGATTGTCAATTAGGGCAAATGTTAGTGTAGTGCCGCAAGGTAGAGTCCCGGTAGACACAACAGTCAATTAATAAATTGTACAGAATATTAAGTGTGTATAAACATATCTTCAATTAAATGTATTTTTTTGGAAACTTTCTCGTTACTTTCTGAATCTACTTTGTACTATAATGAAGCAAGACATAACTTACTTTTTCCATTTAGAACGTTTGTTCTAACCAATTGGCAACTTTTGAAGGTACATTCGTAGAAAGCGTGAGTTAATCTTCATTGTTGTATTCAAACAATTGCTCTTATATAACATTTCTGTGGGTTTTGAAGAGATAATAGCCGCAAGAGTTCTAATGGAGTGTTTTATTATTGCTCAATAAATTTACTTTAATTTGGCCAGCAAAGAGCGAACGTTGTCTTGATGAAGAAACAGACTTTTTTCCAAGATAGAAAGATTTGCAGTAAATTACAATAATATTAATCATTGGTTTGTTTCTCTCGTTTTAGATTCCAATTGAATTGTAATCCCAAACCATCTCAAAACATCTGTATGTTATATTTTAGACCTCGTTTCACGCTTTAGCAAATATTGTCACTTGAACTTCTAACTTCTTGGTAATGCGTCTTGGTCGAGCTGTCGATTTAGTGAGGGTAAAGTATAGGCTGCTTTAACATTTTTTTTATTATTTAACTATCGTGAATGTTGCTAATAAAATCATATTGCAGAGTAACTATACCTGCCTAACTAGTTTATAAGCGTACGCTAATAACCTCCATCCAACTACAGCGTGCTATTGTTATCATATTTAGCAGTAAGGTACTTTTTCTTTCATTTGACTTACCCACGTATGCAGACAAAAATATTTTATGTTATGTGAATACTTCAAGAATGTACGAGCAATGTTTATGAGCATTATGTAATAATTAGTATGTATTACTGAAATGATAGAATTGTGTTTTCTGATATTCTGCCTAATATTTAGATTATGGCTATTCGCTATTTACACACGTAATGTTACAATTACCAGAAAGACAATAAATTTACCATCCAGAAAGTTATTGCTGTATACATATTTATGTAAAAATAATATTAAGTATTACAACTGTAAAATATTTACTATATTTAATCTGTATATTTAAACAAAAACTATTTCAGTTGTATTAAAAGTGCCATTCTTAACAATTCGCATGACATACAGAGTACTGCAATTATCTATAAAATAAAAGTGAAAGGATTAATGTTAGTGCTGGTTCTTCCATAATGCGATTCACTTAATTGAATTAGTAGTCGAAAAAATAGGAGCCGCCAAAATGATGAAGAATTATTTAAGTAAGACCCACAGCTTAATTGAAACATAATTGGCAATAACTCAATAAAATGGGCCAATTTCTGAGAGTACCGGCTTACTTTCTTAGCAAAATGGAAAAGATAAAGAGCGTAGCAGATGACGTCTTAATTAATATAAAAAGATTAACTGGATTGCGAGAGACAAGTTATGGCAATTACCAATTTACTGGATTATTGTTTTAATTAAATTGTGTTTATAATTTACAACTCAATCAAAGCATAATGACGTTGTTACTGCCCACATACATTTTATATTTAACGAAAATTTTTTCATTTAAATATTTTATCTTATTTTAGGAACTAGTTCGGCTCGTGCATCAAACCAGAACAGACGTGTGTGAGCCAGCTGTACCTGGGATATCGCAACGTGAAAACGGCCGCTGGCCTGCCAGCTGACCTCGCCAGTGTCTCGCGGAAACCGGCGCATCGCCACTGCGAATCACCATAGCGGATCGCCGCAGCGAATTTTGAGCCTCCGGGAATCTTGAAGATTCCTGCAGGACGAACGTTCCAGCGTTCGTGAGTTCAACCAGAGCGGATTTGTGTCGCTGACAGGTATCGTGCAGTGAACCGAACGGTTGCTTATTGCATTGTAAGTGATTTACTTATTTACTATAAGAACTAAGATTCAACTGGCAAAAGTAATCAATAAACATAAAATTCTTGCTGCATAACAGCTAAAAATTTTAATTATGTGGGCGGCCGGCAACGATCTCGCCGGTTCACACAATTATAGTCAACAAGCCAGAGACATTACGAAGCATAACTGGAGCGCCATGATACGTCTCTAATAGAACCCCCCACACTGACCTCATGTACCGTACGTGAAGGACGCAATCAAGCAAAAAGCCACAAAACACCACGACTCGCTAGCAGCTCATCCCAACGAAACAATTATTCCATTAAGAGAAGATCCTATGACTCGAATAAGAAATGGCCAAAAGATTTAGTGCAATAAAGAGGCAACTTCAATGGGAGTCTTTTTCTCCACGACATACACCAGTGATAAAATTAGCTCATAGAATGTATGTTGTATCTTTCTGATTGCCAATAAACTAATAATAAAAAAATTATCAGAATGTGATTTCCATGTATATAGTCTACGAGGTGGTAGTTTAAAAAAGGTATTTATGATTATGCATTGATTTTCTTTGCAGAATTGTATTAGGGCTTTCCCTCTCTTGTTTTGGTTTCTAAGGACGTACCTGCCGACTACATTTTTTTTCGCTTCGTTCCCTACCTTTGCATTAAAATCTCCCGTAAGTAGTGTTATTTCTTCTTTTTTTTTCTTTAAGCGCTGTTGTAACATCCTTATAGAACTGTTCAAGATCTTCCCCGCTACTTTCGGAAGTTGGTGCGTATACTTGAATTACATTCAGTTTACATGGTTCTGCTTTGAATTTAATTAGTGCTACTCTATCTGATACAAGCACGAAACCGAGTACCGTTTTATTTATTTCTTTAGTTCCTATTATGGCAACTCCGTTTCGATGATGCTCACTGTTTTCTCCTGCATAATAAATTTGGTGATCATCAATCGTACATTGTCCATTACCTGGCCATCTCATCTCACATCTCACTCAATCGTTGCTTTTATTTTATTGTATTCGCTGCTTTTCCGGTTTAAAACATATTTTGGACGTTCCAAGTTCCTGTTCTCATCAATGTCGGGACTTTTAGGATATTCTTTAGGGACTTTTTAGGGATTCTTTGCACCCTCTCCACACTTAAGGGGTGCCCAAAACTGAGAGCCATGATAGTTTGTTTTTCAGTCATAATGATATTCTGAGGAATGTATAAAAAAAGTATACAAGTATATCTAGGTAGTTTCTTGTTGCTTTTCTAGGTTTATATTTCAGCCGCCCACTATGGGTCAAACACTGTTTGTAGCCGCTTTCCTGAATACAGACGCTGCTATGCTTGTTTTGGTCCGTGCCAGGTATTTGATTTCCCCGGTACCCCCCATATCTGAGAGGCATTCCCCTATCCACCACCTGGGGAATCGCCCGATAAAGGACTAGCAACCCCACACGGTTAGTGTAGAACAATATGTAGTATAGTATTGTGTAGTATGATTTTTCAGTGAAGTGAATTTTGTTGATTAATAAAGATGTCGATGTGGATAGAGAAAAATTTTAATTCTTTTATTGTGATGGATTACTTTGTTGGTGTCCTCAAAAAAAATCAGAAATTTAACCATTATTTTCTTCGGATCGGCGTTGTAAGCGTATTTAACCCCATGGTTATTCTGACGGCTAAGCTGATTAACGTATTTTTGAATTACATTAAAAATTGAGTTAGAAGAGTATTAATGTTTTCGTTGCTAGTACTGTTAGTTGATTGAGATGCATTATTAATATTGTTTGTGGAAGCACTAGAGTAGGTATTTTTTCGGTGTGTTTTTCTAAAAAGAGCTGGAATTTGTTGTTAGATATAGTTTGTGCTTGTAGTTGATGTTGCAAAAAGATGGTTATTTGTTTTACTGCTGCTTCTGTTGCCTTTATAAATACGATAATAATATTTGCAGCCTCTGCAGTTTATTGGATTTGAACCTCCATATAAAGCATTCGTGACATGAGTGTTTTTGTCTTTTTTACAGCTTACAGTTTTATATGAGCCTGCGCATTATACATATAGTTCCACCCGTCTAGAGCAATTTAAAAGATAAATTACTTTATAAATGCCTTTATTATTATTGGTTGGATCTCAGTCTACAAAGAACATATTTAAGGGCATCTTAGATTGTTGTTGTTTATCATTAATAATCTTTCGTAGTGTGTGTCCCAACCAAATTATTTCTCCTATGATATTAGATATGTTCATTGAATGATGATGTTAAATTAGTATTTGCTTTTTTATTTTTAGTTGATATGTGTGGCGTTTTGCACCGTCTACTATGAGTTTTCTTAACGTGTATTATCGATCTCCTCGTTTGTGGCTGATATTATTATTTACCATTAAGTGTTGAAGTTAGGTTGTTGAGATTGCTTAGGTATATATTGTTGCGCTGATATCCTGCCTGTGGTTGTCGATATAGGAAATTTTGCATTTGGCGTAATTTTTAAATTAATCTTGATTTAGTAAGAAGTAAGTATTATTTGTCGACATCTAGTCATTTGGTAGCTGTAATTGACATAACTTTTATATTTTTACTTATAAACTCAGAGCTATTCTTCGTAAAAACATTTTAATAATGTATGTTTATTTACTTTATAAAAAAATATAAATAATTTTGTACACTCCAAGTAAAACGGTATTTTCTTATTCATGACATTTACACAAGTAAATGGTAATATAAAAATTCCGTTCTTAGAATACATAGATATTCATCTTTTATATTTTGTGTATTTAGTGGTTTACATAATCCTCTGTCATCTTCAGTGTATAAATCTTCTATATATTTTTTTCGCCGTTTAACTATTTCTTTGTTTTTTGTTAATATGCTTTTATTTTTATAGGTTTCTACTTTATCACTCTTGTTGAACATGTTTTTGAATTGTCTGTATGGCTTATCAAGTTTACCATGACTTATTTCTTGTGGTATCTTTTCACAGTTGTTTTTAAATATTGTTCTTTGGCTTGTTTGCATTTATGTTGGATCTTATTTTTTAATTCCTTATATTTACTTCGCTCTTGTTCTATGACAATTTTCTTGTAATAGTTTTATTGACATCAATTTTCTATGTTATTACTTGAGTTGCTTAATTATATTTAATTTTTCTTTAATGTTCTCTTGTAAAGTTTTAAGTGTTGTTCTATCTTTCAAGTTTTCCAAGTTTCACCCTGTATTTTCTTTAATTTTTAATTGCTTATATTGATCTTAGATTTTATTATGACTATGTTATGATCACTGTCAGTATGTGGTTCTGCATAGATTCTTAAATCTTTTATTTTGATTTTTAAATTTCTGTCTGGTCATACTCAATCTATTAAATTTTTGTTTTTAAATGTTATTTATTTACTAGCTCATTAATTAATTGTGTAACACTCAAATGTCTATTTTTATTTTTATTATTTGTTGTAGCATTCCATCACTGAGTTTTGTAGCGTCTGAACGTGTAAGTGTCCGTCCGCAGCGATAATACGAACCGAGTGATTAACAAATAGAAATCTTTTAAATTTTGTATAGAATGTTTGGCCTTTTTAATCTATTTTTGACGGAAATGCTGATTATGTTGCCCACGATTGGTGTTTTACTTAAGACTGAAATATGCTGCCTTTAATAACATAGAATAAGCAGCTACAAATACAAGCAAAAGGTATGTGATTACGCTCAATGTACAGGGCCGGCACTAGTAGATTTTTTTTAATTTAATACAGACACTACAATCTGTCATAAATTGACATTCAGTATATTATTTAACAGACATGATAAAAGTGATAAACATGAAGGTGGAGTATCCAGTGATGCACCCCTATATTACACATTGAGTAGTTTAGCGGTACTAATTACAATAAATAACATGAAGAACATCCTGATGTTATTCAAATCTGTTTACAAGATCGAAAGGTTTGAAACGTTTTAAGCGCGGTTGGACTATATCGTCACGATTTTTAAGACACTCCACTGAGGTATTTGGGTGGTCGCTAATACGATCTCGATAACGCGCACAGTACCGTTGAATTTCTTGATACACTGTAGGAACTGCAAGATCTCTGCAAATGGTTTCATTGGGAATGAACCATGGGGCGTTTACTATAGATCTTAGGACTTTTGACTGGAATCTTCTTAAAATTTCGATGTTGGAAGAACTGGCGGTATCCCAGAGTTGAATGCCATATGTCCATATGGGTTTGAGCATAGTTTTATAGACAAGTAACTTGTTCTCCAATGAAAGCTATGAACGACGCCCTATCGGCCAGTACATCTTTTGAAGTTTGAGGCCTATTTGTTTACGTTTTGTCCAGATGTGCTTCCTCCAGGTCAATCTTTTGTCTAAATGTATGCCAAGATATTTGGCACTATCTGCTTGCGGGATCTGCTGATTGTTAAGCATCAACGGTGGGCAGGTACCTTTCCTAAGCGTGAAAGTGACTTGAACGGATTTGCTTTCGTTTAGTTTGATTCTCCATTTTTTGCACCAGGACTGAATTGCGTTTAAGTGGGTTTGTAAGTGACTAGAAGCTAGGTTTGGGTCGACATGCGATGAGAGTACTGCTGTGTCATCCGCGAAGGTGGCAACCATATTACCAGGTGTGGTTGGAAGATCTGCCGCAAAAAGGAGTTATAGAATAGGTCCCAGTACACTCCCTTGTGGAACACCGGAGTTGATGGGATAGGTTGGTGTTAGGGCACTACCGTATCTTACAAGAAAATGCCGGTTGGAAAGATATGACTTCAGGAGTTCAAAATAATCCATGGGTAGGGATTTTTTGATTTTACAAAGTAGAGCCAAACCTTGTCAAAGGCCTGTGTTACATCCAAGAACACTGCTGCACAATACCTACGCTCTTCAAAGTCCTTAGTGATTTTGTCCACAACTCGATGTACTTGCTCGGTTGTTGCGTGTTGTTTGCGAAAACGAAACTGATGGTCGGGAAAAAGGTGTTTGTCTATAAGGATTGTATAAAGTTTTTCTAAGAGCATAATTTCGAAGACCTTGGACAGTGCTGGTAATAAGCTGATAGGTCTGTAAGAAGCTGGTCGATCAATAGGTTTTCCGGGCTTTGGAATTAGGATTATCACTGCAGTTTTCCTTAATTCAGGAAAATGGCGAAGGCTTAGGATAGCATTAAATAGTTGGGTTATGAATTGAAAGCCTTTCTGAGGTAGATTTTTAAGAATTAACCCAGTGTCATGACCCGGTGCTTTGTGGGGGTTTACATGTTTGAGAATGGTGTTTTCCACTTGGTGTACTTTGAATTTTTTTGGTGGCAGGCTCATTTGGTACGGCTTATTTAAAATGTTCCGAATGTCGTCCTCATTGTCAAGTTCTGCCGGAAATGGTTTGAAGACCGTAACTAGCTTTTTGCCCAAGCATTGTTGACAGTACGAATCGGGGCTTTGTGTTGTTGTGGTTGCTTGAGGTACTTTGTGGCCCTCCAGAGCGAATAGTCATCTGCTTCGGTTGGAGAGAGTTGTTTCAGAAAGTTTTCGACATTTTGGTTTCTGATGGTGGAAAGTAGGTTTTTGAGTTCTCTGATGGCATGATTTAATGCTCTTTTATGGTTCGGGTGTCGTGTTGTTTGCCAGGTTCTTCTTAACCGACGTTTCTCGGCAATTTTCTGTTTGACTAAAATTGGACATTGAACTGGGTTGATGTGTCGGATTGATATGGGGGTAGCTTGGCGGGCTGCTTCTTGGTTTACTTGAGTGAAGCACAGCTTGATCTAGATCCGTGGTAGTTTTTAAAGGTAGATCTGTGCGTAGAGATATGTCAATCAGCTCTTGAAAATGCGTCCAGTTGTTGTATTTATTAGTAAGTGTTGGCAGCTTGTCTTTGATGATTATATTTGTACCTAAGGTTACTAAAATCGGGGAGTGATCAGTAGAGAGGTCTAGACAGTAATTTGAGGTAAGGAATTTAGTGTTAACTCCTTTTATAAAACATAGGTCAAGTAAGTCTAGCTGTCTATTAGAGTCAGTGGGCCAGTATGTTGGTTCTCCTGTAGATAATGGCAACAGATTCATTTACTGCTTTTAACATTTCCCTACCTTTGGTGGTAGTTAATTTGCAGCCCTAGTGGGTGTGCTTAGCATTATAGTCACCGCCCGAGATAAATCTGTTACCTAACGTTCGGAAACAGTGTTCATACGTTTTTTGCTTGTTGTTATGACGGGGTGGGAAATAGGCCGCTGATATTGTGAGAGGGCCATGCCAGTTTTCAACGACTATGGATGTGGCTTGTAATTGAGGTTGACTGTAATTGGGTAGTACGTGATGTTTAATTGAGTTTTTGATTATTATTGCAGAGCCCGCATGAGCAGAGCCATCCAGATGATTTGTTCCACGAGCGATCCGTGAAGTGGGTTTCTGAGATTAGTACAATGTCAAGACAGTGATTTGTAATGAAGGCGATGAGTTCATCCTTATGTTGTGACAGTCCGTCGGCGTTCCATATCTCTATTTTATGGTGATGATCCATTGGATGTTCTAGTTACAATCGTGGTTAAAAGGTTTAACATTGTTCCCATCTGTTCCATTAATTGTTTTAGCATGTGCTTTAGTTCAGCAATATCTGTTGAGCTGTTTGTCGGTGCAGTGTTGTGTTGGAGGGGGATAGCTGTGTTGGATTGTTGGTTGCTGCCATTTACAGCTTGAGCGTATGCTAGTCCTGGTTGATAAAATTTTGTATTTGGTAGTCTTTTGTCGTAGTGGGGGAAACATTCTTTGGTGGAGTTCTTTATAGACGGGGCACCCTTTATAACTAGTAGGATGATTCCCGTTGCAGTTCACGCACATGACGTCTTGGTATTTTTCTTTGCGTTGGCATTGCAACGTGTGGTGCAATCCAGTGCACTTCACACATCGTGGAGATCTGTTGCAGAAATTTTTTGTGTACCCATGTTTCTGGCATCTGTAGCATTGGGGTATGTTGCGTTTAGCATGGGGGGGGGTTCAAATTTTACCATACTATGCATAAGTTTGTCAAATTTATATATTTCTTTATTTTTAGCGGATGGTTTCAAATCTGAAACAAAGAGGGGTAGCTCTTTTTTGGTGCCTGCTTGTTTTACGTTCCATACATTGATAGCTTCGTGACCAAGCGTTTGAAGTTCTTCCTTTATTCCGATGATGCTCGTGGAAGGGTGTAGATTCCTTAGAAAAATACGAAAGCTCCATTCTTGTTTAACCTGATAAGTGTGAAGTTCGGTATTTTTATCTATTAAGCCTTTGGTTATTAGTGAATATTTTTCAGTTGTTTTTGGCATTATCTTAATTTCATTGTTTGTTAAGGCTTTTAATAAGTACTCATCTTTGGCTATCGAGTCTAGGAATTGGATTAGCGGTTGGGTGGTCTTGACACCCGAGACAAATATCGGAGGCGGTTTTGGATCTGCTTTTGAGGTTCCCTCTCCTTGTGTAGCTTCGTTACTAAACGGACTGAAACGATTTTCTGGGCCCAGCCAGTAAGTTGAAGACTTAATTTGCTTATCTTGATTAGACTGGGTATCAGCACTATCTACACGGCCGCGTTTTTTGTGGTTAATTTGTTGCCATTCAGTATTGTGTAGCAGTGAAGGAAATTGGTACAGTTGGTAGGACGGTTGTGGCTGATACTGTGCCATGTTAGGAGGTTTGAATGTGTCCTGTGCGGTCATATGTTGTGTGACCGTTTGGTTTGGATTTGCAAAATTACTAGCGTATTGATAGTTTTGTTGAACCATCTGCATCAGTTGAGATTGATCAGTTTGCATGGGAATGTAATGTTGAGCGTTCGGCATCGTTGCAGTTTGATTTGGATAATAGTAGGCCATACTGGCCACGGAATAATTGAACACAAAGCAAATTAAATTTTAAATTTAAGTAACTTAGGCACGAATATGTATAAATATAAATAAACGATTGCACTTGACCCCGAGGTTAGTGCGCACGATTAACTCGACTCGTAATTCTAATATTAATAGAAAATGCAGGCCCTACCTTAATAGTAGCAGGTAAAGCGTTTTGAGGCACTTATTATCGAAGCGTGGCATTCGACCGTCCGCTGCGAAACATAAGCGCGGAATGGCATAGTAGATAAAATAAAAACGTTTTATCCCAGCATTAATATTCGTTCACCCGTGATTCATAGCAACTTTATTAGGTTTGTTATAAAATATTAGAATACATTAATATAAAATTAAATAAAAGTAATAATATTACACAAGAAATGTATTGATATATTTGTTGACGTCATTTTAATTTGCTAGATCAGAAAGATTTGTTTTTGGCATATTTTAGTTTTTTGATATGACTCTCAGGTACATACATGTCATGTCAGTAAATTGTAAAATATAATTATTGATGAGACATAGTTTTTTTTTAATTTGACGATACGTGTGATTAAATCCATAATAGTAGAGAAGAAGTCCTAAAACTATTGCTAGAGCTATTGGTATTATGTTGTTTAAGAAATTTTTTTTTAGGCTAATCCCCCTCACTCAACTTATATATTTTGGATAGTAAAATGTTTAAATTTTTATTTGAAGGTGTGATATATTGCCCGTTTTTATAGAACTTTTAATTTTATTAATTTTACTTAGATAAAACCACTTTTTAATTTTTTTATACAAGCGCTTTTTACAAATTGGACTCATATTGGTCTTCAGTATGGCAAATAATAAGCTCTTGTTCTTTTGTACAGGAAACTAATATCACGAATAATAATAGAATTATATAGGAATTTACTTTTTCCTATTAATGATTTTGAGTTTAATAATTTACTTTCATAAACTGACATAATCATATTTTTTGCAAACATTTAAACTAATCTTTTTTTTTCTTTGTGAGGATTTGGCATATTTACTCTAGCATTAGATGATGCAGGTTAATATAATATTTTATACGTGATAATAAAATTTGAGCTACGTTTAAAGGTACATGAAACCAGCATAGATAGGGTGAAATATCTGTTAACGCTCCTGTGCATATACTGAAACGTTCTAGCGAGCGGCGAGCCATAATGCTCAAAGTAAAAGCTTGCGAAATAATCACACATTACTCATTGTTTACTTGCACTCCATCTTAGAAACGAATACAGAGTGGTTTTGCAGTTCCAGAAGTTGCTTTATTACAATTACGGTCCTTGCCGACTCAGCTGTGTAATACCGGTAGCAAAAATTACTGTCTTGTGTAGTTCTATATAATTTTATATATTTTTATTATAAGGGCTAAATTATTATACGTTTTCTTTTATTATTAAACATTAACATCTGTTGTCACTCAACAATTATTAATTTATTTCGAAGAAAGCCAATAGTCAAAAATTCCTAGATAACAGAAAATAATTATAATCTAAATGAATTTAAACTTCCCCCTACAGAGTAAAGAAAAAAAATGTCAACAAGCTGGAATAATCGGTTAGATGTGAATTTAAAAAATTGTGTAAGAAAAGATACTTTTATAAAGTGATATACACATATCAAGTTGAAATTGTTAAGCTTTTGGGCAATATTTTAAACATTTTTAATTGTCTGCCAGAACGGAAAAACATATAGAAACCTTCAGATCTCTTCGATAGAGAATCTAAAATATTTCAACTAATCTTAAAATGGCTATATCAATTTCTACGTGTAAGCCATATGTAATGCGTTACTATCCAGATAGAACCTGGATTCGTCCATAAAAATTACACAAAACCGCTTTTTGTCAATCCGAGCGTTATATTAGGCAGTTTCTTCTGTATCACGACAACAATAAATGCATATTAGCGTACAGACAATATGTCCGCGATGATTTGTTTAAAAGTCAGTCTGCAAAAAGCACTTTTAAATTATTTTCTGTTGACTTTTGTATTACGTAGCATTTAATTCCAAATAGCGATCTTGTACAAATGTTATGTATTATAAATATAGGCCACTAAATTATCTGCTAATATTTTCACTCTCTTGGAACCTTATCTGTAGGATTTCAATAAGACATTGTTGAAATTGAAGCTCCTGAACTACTGCCCATTGCGTGATTCGACTTTGTGGAATATTATCAACATGAATGCCAAGAACAGTTTCCATTTCCGAATTCACGTACATATGTATACGCTCTCTACTATTCTATTATCATAAACTTGATCGCGCAACTACTGTTAACGTGTATGCCATACAGGTATTAATCGAGGTATAATGTCTAGAATTGCTTGCAGACAATTCGGAATAAATTTCCAATTTAATTTACAGATACAAGTGCAGAACAGAATAACAAACAATTGGCTTCTGTTATTAAAACAATACGATTTTATTTTCATTAAGATACTAATTTAAAGAGAAAATTAATTAAGTCTTACTGCGAGCTCAGCACAGAAAATGATATTCATTTCAAGTTGGTTAAAAAGTAAACAAGTAAATAAGGGTTCAGTAGGTATTACGAAATTTAAATTAAATTTAAAAAAGCAACAAATTTCTAATAAGCACTTAATTTAATCCTACCGAAATGTATTTTACTGCAACTAACGTTTAATAAACATCTACAAGGTAATGCCTCCTTCGTTCATATTCACAAGGTAGTAACAAATATCCCAGCAAGCAGAAATATAAAAAATCGTAGATATCAGAAAACATATTTAAAAATAGGACAAATAAAATAATTAAAAAATAATCCCAATTAAAATTATCTAATCCTTATGCAGACTTATACAAATCCGACTTAAACGTAGACAATAAAATAAATCTAACTAAACCACCCACTATAACTTTTAAAGAGGTTAAAAGTATCTTTTCTTTCTGCAAATTGTTTCTAAGCTCCTAAAAGTAAGGTTGTTAGCTGAAAAAAAGTAAAAATGTCAAAGGCACTAATCAAAAAAAGAACTAAATTTCGCATACATAAATTAAAACATAATCGTAGTTTTTGAGTTATTCTCAAGTATATACACTATTCTCTTAGCCTTAATGAATTACAATAGACAACAGATAATGCAAGTTTTGCTATACAAACTATTTGGAATATCAAACATTTTAAAACTAAAACTCTAATGTAAATGTTTTCTATTGATCTACAATTAATTAACTGGAAGTAACTAAAATATATACAAAATGGAGTCTGTGTTAAACTACAAAATTAAATTTGAACCACCATGGTAATATGGGAGATATTTCAGTGTGCCAGAAGATAACGGTCTGGATATTCTAAGAATTTTGCCTACTACAGATTTTGCCGCATAGAGGGCATAAATAATCATGGAACTAAACTAAGAATGCATAAAAAATTAGAAAATTTTAAATATATTCTTTATATACCCCATATTACTCTGCAAAGTAAAAGATTGTTCAATTTATGAAAACTTCCAAAATAAAAATTACTTTTTTTAAATTTATTTAATCAGATCAGCAACGTCGTGCCATACATGGTTCTGTTAACTATTGATTACATGTAACACTATTGTCGCTTAGGGAGTGCCTATTGACTTACCCTTTCACTGTTTAGTTTTACTGTTGTATTATTTTGGTTTTGTCACTACTCTACACTTCATTATCACTACTATCATCGGTTGAAAAGAGATCTTGCGTCAGTTTATGTTTCAAGCCTTGATGTATGTGTCTCATTCCTAGTGCGTAATGGGCTGCTCCTGCACAGTTGTTTAAATTTTTAAAGTTCTTCTATGGTTGGGATATTTAGTTCAGCTGTAGTTGGTGGTTCCTTATATACCATGGAGAATTTGTGGCTATTTGAAGAATCTTATTTTGTAGTGTTTGTATTTTTCGGATGTGAGTCGGTGAAGCAGATCCCCATACACAGCATGCATACATTACCAGTGGTCTAATTATTGATTTATAGATTAGCATTGTACAGTCTATGTGTAGAGAACTTTTTCTGTTTATCAGTGGGTATAGTAGGGCTAATATAGTATAGCTTTCATTCAATTTGTGGTTAATATGGAAACCCCAGGTTAGTTGTTGGACTAAGTATACCCCTAGATACTTAACTGGGCCATTTTGCGTATTCCATGAAATTTCTTCATTATTTATTTGAATGTTGGGTATATCTCTGAGGCGTCGTAAGGTAAACACTTGGGCTTGACATTTGGTTGAGTTAAGGTTTATGTATCATTTTCCCATCCAGCTTGATATTGTATTTAGGCTGGATTGTAGTTCGTTTGATGCTTCCAATAGTTCTTTGCTCTGGGTAAGTAGCGCAGTATCATCTGCGTACATAACAATGGTTGCTTTGTCTATTTGAGGTATATCATGGACGTAGATATTAAATAGTGTTGGGCCTAATATGGATCTCTGTGGGACGCCTGCATTGATAGGTCTAACTGTTGAGTATGTGGAATTCATTCTAACGGAGAAGGTGCGGTGTGTGAGAAATGATCGTATAATATGTATCAAATAATCAGGTATGTGTAGGCGCTGTAGTTTATAAAGTAGACCTTCTATTCAGACCCTGTCGAAAGCCTTAGCTATATCCAGGAATGCTGCTGTAGTATAAGCTTTATTTTCGTAGCTTTTTTCTATGTATTCCACAATTCGTTGTAGCTGATGGGTCGTTGAGTGTTTGGATCTAAATCCAAATTGGAATGGAGGGAGTATGTTAAGCAAGTGTAGGTTTTGAAGTAGGCGCCTGTTCATTATTTTTTCTAACAATTTGGATAAAGTTGAGAGCAGGCTAATTGGTCGATAGCTCGTTGGAGAGTGCCGATTTCTTTCAGGTTTGTGAAATACAAGTATGGTTGCATGCCTCCAGGCAGCAGGGAAGTAACCAAGTCGCATGCAGGCATTGAAAACTGTGACTAAATAGGCATTTATTTTGTTGTGAAGTTTTTAATTATTATGTTTGGTATGAGGTCGCTTCCTGGGACTTTTTTCACTTTAAGTTTTTTAGCTAATCTTTTAACTTCTCTGGGCGATGTTGGTTTGAATTCAGCACTTGTATTTGATTCGTATTGTTGGAGATATTGTCTTACTTCTTCATCAAAAGCATTATCATTATTTGGTGCTGGAGTAAATACAGCTTCAAAATGGTCCGCAAATATATTGCAGATTCCTTCATCTGTCGTAAAGGTTGTGTTTCCATCTTTTAGTGGTCCAATTATCTGGGGCTGTCGAAGAATATTCTTTGTAGCTTGCCACATTGTAGGGTTATTAGGTTGTAACTCCTGGATGTAGCGTTGGTATGAGTTAAATCTGTATTCATCCAGTTCTGTTTTTACTCTGCGTATTAGTCTATTTAATTGCATTTTATATTGCTGCTGTCGAGTATTTTGCCAAAGTCTTCGAATTATATGCTTTTCTTTTATTAATTGTAGAATTTCCAGCAGTGGGTGCTGGTAGTTATTTGATCTTCTTGTGTTAGTGCTGATTGTCGCTGCCTTAATGGATTCTTTTGTTGCTTGTAGGAGGTTGCTTATTACTTCATCAATTTATTGTGGATTTATGTGTGGATTTGGCTAGGACATTTGATGTGGTCGCTCAATAGGTTTTGGAAGGTTTGCCAATCTACTTTACCATTGATGAGTTTCGGTAATGGGACTTCTTGTCGTATGGTAGTATTGAAAGACATTACAACTGGCAGGTGATCGGAATCCAACTCTGTCATTACATTTTGATAGATTGGTCTTGTAACATTCTTAAGTAGCACAATATCTAGTATATCTGGGAGTCGATCTGTCTTGTATGGGTAGTACGTGTACTGCTAGTAGTACGGGACTGCTATTTGAGTTGTATGTGTTGTGCTGTGGTTGTTTAACCTTGTTCCATTCGGGTTCGTAGTTCTGCAGCCCCAATAGGTGTTCTTGCAGTTAAATTCTCTAATAGCCATTGTTGGTGGATTGTTATTAAAAATAGATTGTAGATCATTTTCATCCAGTCTCCGATTTGGTTGTTTGTATATGCATGCTATTTTTATCTTGGAGTTATTTCCTGTTTTAGCTATCACAGTAGCTGCTTCTAGGCTATTGCGGTCATCTAGATATATTTCTCGGATTTCCAGTTTACGTTTTGCTATAATTGCTATCCCTCCCGAAGCTATCATACCTGTTCGATCATTCCTGTAAATGTTATATATATATACTGATTAACATAAGGAGCCAACAAATAAAACATAGCATATTTCGTTAATCTGCACAACCAAATATTGTGTTTGATGTATCATGAATAAAATAGCGTAATTACATGATTTTATGTGGTTCTAAATACCACCTCTTTCTATCTCTCTAACTATGTGTTGCTATTTACATACTTTTTTGTGCTGAGGTTCCTGTAAAACTTTTATCTTGAACTATCTATCGTTTAAGAACGCATCCTTGTAGTCGTAATCCTTCGGCTTTTCCTCGTAGAATAAGTTCTCTAAATTATTGTTACCTAATGATATATGATCGAAATATTTTAGGATGCGACGTTTAACTATTGTAGACAGACGATCTTTTGTGTTTGGCTCTTTTAGTATAAATGCACTTGTTTTGTGATCTGCACGGAATCTTCAAGAAACTCCTCTAGTATTACTTCTCAAAGTAATCCGATTTGTTGCTATCATTTGCCTTTATCGTGCAAACTTCTGAAACATATAGCATAATTGGAAAAAATTCTATTCTTTTCTTAATGGCTTTAGATATATTAAAACTTTTTATATCTTATTCAGATCAGTTATTACTAACTTAGCAATAGATATTCTTTGTATCTCGGTTGAGGAGTTGTTCCACAACTCGCCTCAATTTTTCCCTATCTTGAGTAAGGCCAATTCAGTTTTCTAAGTTTTCTTATCTCGTCTATATTATTAATTTATCTTTCTTAAAAACTTTCTGGTGGCTTTCTTCTTTCTAGTGTCTCATTTTTGCCTTTTTGTATGTCAGCTTTTCTTAATTTACCACGCGTGTCTGAACTATTTTGGTCTCTGGACTTTAATCCACTGCAATAATTGTAGTTTATTTTACATCTCTTGTAGTTCAAACTTTATTTTTTTGTTGCTGTCTGCCCACGTTATTATCATATACTGTGTTATGTACCTTTCTCGAGACACTTCTTTTAAATCAATTTAGTAATTTTTGGTTTTTCGTGCTCTAAGTCCATGTACAGTCATAGCACTCGTTTTACTAATGTTCTGTATAATTTTTCTTTGTAAAGGTTATTCAAAAGCTTAACATTATTTTGACCTTATCTTCTTGTCAGTGCTATTCGTTTTCATTATATATGTCCGAAAGTATTTGCGTTTGCTTGTTATGCCAAATTTTTGTCTGCTAGGATAGTGTGTCTTGTTGCTCTTTCTAACACTAGGTTGAAGAGTAGTACTGGTAGTACGTCGCCCTGTTGTGCTACTTTTTTATTTTAAAATCTTCGAATAGTTGTTCTTCTGTTCCACATTTGATTTTTGTTTCACCTATTGTTATTTTGACGTGTCTTCTTAATTTAATTATGATTTTAAAATGTTTTAATATATTGTAAGTTGTTTGATGTTATTGTAAGTAATTTTAAAGTCAATGTATAGCTGGTGTATATCAAAATCACATTTCTAGCATTTCCTCAAAGAACTGCTTTATATTCGCCTATTATATTGTCTTTAAGTGTTGTTATTTTTTGGAAATAATGCGTACAAAGCTTTACTTTCCAACACTAATAAAATAATATCTCAATAGTTATTGCATTTGATATTATCACCTTCTTTAAAGGCGGGGCAGATAATATTAATTTTTTAATCATTTGGAGTCGTTTTAACTCCAAATTTACGAAGGGTTTTATCTTTTTCTTCTTTGATTAGGTTTACTGAAATCCTGTCAATTTTGGAGGCCTTTGTTGCACTTGAGTTTTTCTGTTGCTGCATATTTTTTTTTCTGTAAATTCCATGACATTATTTTTATTTTCTTCTGTAGTTTCTTTCTCTTTTCCACTCATAATACTATTTTCAAATTAGATTTATTTTTATTTGTAAAATTAAACAGTTCGTCAAAATATTTTGTCAATTCCTTTATAATTTCGTTTTTATCTCATATTATTCTATTTCGTTTGTTTCTGCATAGGCTATTGCTTGGTTGACATACTTTTACCGTTTTCTTGACTGTTTTGTACATGTTCCTAGTACCGTTTTGCGTGTGATATTGTTCAATGTTTTCAATTATTTGCTTTTTCTGATTTTATTTGTTCTATTATGCCTCTACGTTTATCAAAGCATTTTTGTTTGTTGTTTTTGTTAATGTAATTATTACAATTTTAATTTTTCCCAGAACACTTCTACCGTCTCTGGTTTGTTTTGTTCTGTATTTATTATTTGTACGCTTTCTTTTTCTTCTTCTAACTCTATAGAGACCGTTTCTTCATTTTTTTTATTTATATATCTATAAGTTTGTTAATGTTCTATTGCGTTTTTCTTCCTCTTTTAGTTTCATAGTTTTTAAAGATTGCTTCTTTTACTTTTGTTCTTATTAAAGAACGATCGAGAATTATGTCTGTTCCTCATAAGCTCTTAAAATCCAATAGGCTTGTGGTATGATTTTTATTTGTTAGGGTGTAATCTACTTGGTTTTATTTAGTGACATTTTATTTTGTGGCATCTATGTGACTTTATAGATGCTTTTATACAGAAAGTAGGCTTCTTTTGTTCTCATACCATTTGTAAATATTATTGGATATTTTATGTAGATTGTAAAGCATTGCTCTCTTCAAAGCTTTACGTTCTTGTCTCCAATTACTATTCGCAAATCGTGTATTTTACGTTATCGAAAGGTTTTATCTACTTCTTTATAAAAATCTTTTTAAATATTGCCAGTCTTATTTTCTGTGGGTACACCTAGTAATGATGTATTTAAAAGTCTATTATTTTAGGCAATACCCTTTTGCTAACTACCTAGTTTCTAGTTTATGTTTTTCTTGTTATAATTCACTATAGAACAAGATATGTGCTCTTCTTTGTATTATGTCCCTATCAGGTTCCCTGATTTTTTGAAGCGCAATTATGTCTGTATTGTATTTTATTACTTTTTCTAATAAGTTTTGTATCAGAATGGCACAGGCTTAACACATTTCATGGCCCAATAAATTTATTCATATTTCTTTGCTTGTCAGTCATTTTGTTGTGCGTCTATTTTGAGATTCCTTTTTTAATAGTAGAGTTTTTTAAAGAAAAGAGTTGCCCTTTTTTGGGAAACTATTTCTCCCACTCTCATCAGTCTTTCAGCCATTTGGGTTAGTTACTAGATCTTTAACGAGCTTGCTCGGCTTCCCAAGGTTTTTTGTAAAACATCTCGTTGTTGTTTATTTCTTTGCAAATGTTATATATGACCAAATAACAAATCAAACACAACCACAAATCCAACTATTTCAATTACATCAAACAATAGAACTTCAAGTTATATTAAAAACGCTCTTGGAACACATAGGCACTATGTTATCTCCGATTATCCAAATATTGAATTTTTAAAAATAGTACAGTAGCATGCCAACAGTCTGGCCCAGCATATACAAGAGGTTAGATCTTTTATTATACATTATGGAATCAACGAGGATAACTTTATAAATTGCAGTTAAATTATATGCTTCAAATATACATTATATAACTGTAATCATCCTGACAGAATTGGTCAAGGTAGAGCAGCTGTAGTAATAATATTATTAATAAAGCATTACAAAATAAATAAACAAAATGAAAAATACTTGCAATAAACTCTACTCGTGATGGTTGACATTTACTGCCCACTACATTATTTGATAAAAAAGATAAATTTAAATAGTTCTTCAGTACCTTTAGTAATATATTTGTAGCAGTCAATAACTATAATATTAATCGCGCACTGTGGAGTTTAGACTTACTACCTCAAAAGTCGACAATTTTATGTATCTGTACATACCAACAATCTAAAAATATTTTGCAATGGTAAGTATAACCAATCGATGGGAATAACACTCCTGAGTACTATAGCATAACTAAAAAAATATTATTAAACCACAGAGTAGCTCAATTCTATTTTGATTTTTCGTCTCACTACGCTTCAGTATTAATAACAATAAATACACAAATAAAATGTTACACAGCAACAACCTCCAAGACTAGGCAATACATACACAAACTAGAATAAATTAGAATAATACTTCAAAACAAGCTAGACAAAATTTTTTTTTTAAATCCGCATAGCCAATATAGAAAATTACCTCAACCAATCCATTCAAGCAGCGGTTGGGCTAGCAACACCCATTTAAGAAACAAAAAATAAAATATAAAAATTCTTTAAATTTAATAATGATAAAATAAAACATACCATAGATTTTTAGTACCAGATGTTCAAATAAGATGCAGCAAAGCTGCAAAACAATAAAAATCTTACAAAACAATAACAAAAAAATTTCAAGCTACAAAAGCAATTGAATATTTTCTCTAGAAAGTTATTCATAAAATCAACTTTCCAACTTTGTTATTAGTACAGATAATAAAGAATGGAAAAAAGCAATCAAAACAAGGCTAGTGACTTTGCTATGTTTTCAAAGTTTTTCGACCCAATCTTTAATAAATAATTAATGGATGCGAAAAAAGTAGAGCAATAACTAGAATCTCTATATCAACTGGAACCACTTTTAACAAAATTTACTGTAAATTAATTAAAGCTTCTTTAATCTATGTAATACTTCTACACTTTTCTCTGTTTCTCTTTTGGACTAATGTAACCCAATTTCCATTCTATGGGTATTTCTTCTTGTTGTATAAGGCATCTATTAAAAAGTCGCTGCAATAATTTAATAATATTATTATTTGGTTTATTAATAATATCATTTTCTATGTTTCTAAGTTATTTTTGAATTTGCTCTTTCTGTTATTCCTTCCATTTCGTGTGTAATACCATTTGGTGGACCTTGAATAGCTTGTCGTTTTTATATTCTTACCTGTTTTTGTAAGTATATCTTTGTAATATTCTTTTAATTTATTAATTTTTATTATTTGTATATTTGCTTATTGTCGATTTTCTTGTCTTTTTTGTTTCTTCTATAGTATCTTCCATATCCCTGCGTATGTTATCCCATTCTTTATTTTTTGCCTTGATTACATCTTTCTTTACTTATGTTCTTATTCTTATGTATTCTTTTTATCTTCCTTTTTATTTGATGTTTTCTTCTAGATCTTTAGTTTTCTAATACTTTTTTTACTTTTGCTCTCATCTCTCCCAACGATCCGAATGCGGCTTTATGTATTACTTGTTTTATTTAATTATAACCATCTTTCATACTGCCTCATACAATTCTTCAGTTAATTTGTTTAATAGTCTTAATTTGTATAAAAAGCTTATTGACTCGTCGCGTAGCAAATGAAATTATATTTTGTACTCTTTAAATTTTTTCTTATTTTTTTTGTTTGGTGTATTTTTACTTATTTTTAAGTATATTTTTGGTCTAGGTAGCATGTGGTCTGTTCTACATTCAGGTTCTGTTAGAGCTTTTACATTATGTATTAAATAATTTATTATAGACTTTAATTCACATATTGGTTGATACCATGTGTATTTATGCTTACCTAGGTGATCAGAAAGCTAACAAAAGAATACTTGAAAGCAGGCCTGGAGATGAACTTAGAGAAGACTTAACAAAAAGAGAAGGAACGACACAAGATCTAGAAATAGAAGTCGGTATAACAATTAAGGGAACGAACAAATTTGTAGTAAATGACCCTTTATTATTTTTAGGTTAAATCTGTTGCATGTTTCTATTAATACATTTTTATTATCGTTTATTACGTTTTCGCCAAATTTCCCTATAACTGGATCTGGTTTTTAGCGTCCCGTTTTGCATTTAAACCTTCTAAGAGTATAATTTCTTATATGTTTCCATTTTTTGTAGTGTAGAAGTTGAGTTATTCTCAAATTTGTTCTTTGCGCTTTTGTTGCATATACAGCTATTATGTAAATGATGTGGCCAAATATTTGTAGTTTCATTGTTAATAATCTTTCATTTACCTCTTCCCAGTGTATATTGTGCTATTTATACAGCAATAGCTATTCCGGCGTGTGCTCTATTTTTGGGCACTTTGCTATAAAACGATATCAATTTTGTATATTCTTCATTTCCTGTCCTCTTTTTTTGTTTCTGTAAGTATATCTACGTCAACTTAGATTTGGAAAGTTGTTCAAAAATTTCATCTTTTCTTACGTTTATAACCTGGCTTGCGTTTTGATCATTTAACAGTTTATTTGTTTTTACAAATCACGAAAAATTAGCCCATGTCCTCAACCCCCAACCTGGAGGACCAAAAACTTTGATTTTGAAGTGTTTGTCCATTACTCTGGAGAAATATCTGTCTTGTTCGGCTCTTCCGCCTCCTTTGCTGTTGGAATTTTCTTTTATCCTCTTCCATCTCAGAACCGCTTATAGGGTGCTACCAGCCACACCATATAAACTCTAATTTATTTAGAAAGTGTTACTTTTATCTCCCCATTTATCCTGGCTTATTACAGATATTGCCTTAGTTTAATTCGTGGATCAGGTTGACTGGGTTTCTACCGTTATTAAACTGTGTAATGATATAAAAATGTTACTTTTGAGAGTTTATCGTATCTTTTACTTATTGTTAATTAATTTGGAAAGTAGTATAAAAACAAACCTAATTTAAAACGAAACGACCCAAAAAAGTTATTAGAAGCTGAAAGAACCATTAAAGTTGCTCTTAAAGTCGGTAAAGTACATTTCCTTTTGCTTGATAAAATACCCGATGATTAAAAGCAGGAGCAATAATTTTTCCAAGTTTGGTGAGATAAAATAAATCCTAATAAGTTTGTAATTAAGAATTAGTTCTGTGTTTTATTGGCAGTGAAGGCACAAAAAGCAAACACATTAATGAAAATTTAAAATCTGCTAAAAATGAGCAACTAAGGCAAAACGCATGCTTTAGATTTTCGAAAAATACTCTAAAGTGTTTATATATGTTTTTAATTAATAAGATGCAAATTAGTATGCGTTATTTTTGCCAAATGAAATCTTTTTTGTAACGACATGAATACAAAATTTTATAAAAAAGAGCAAAGAAATTGTGAGTTTTGTATAACGTAAGCTATTTCCAATGTCCTCGGTTTTTCTGAATCTTTATAAAATAAATTACCGAACTAAAAGATGTTTTGCTTACTTGTCTTTATCTAACCTATAGTTACGGTGTATCTCTTCACCTTTTGAATGCTACATGTTATAAAGCTATCCTAACAGACAATTTTTGTATTTGTTTGTTATCTGCTCGGATTTGTTAATATCGCAATTTTCAATATACAGCGTTATTGGATTCAGCTATTATTATTCTAGAGGTCACGCTAGTAAAAAGCGCACCAGACAAATTTATGTTAGCGTCCCTGAGGGCTATCTATTATTAATTTGTAATTCTAGACCTCCGTCTATAAAATGTGGCATCGTTTATTATTAACAAGTAAAGAAATCTGTAATCGTGAAGCAAACCTGTCGTTTCATTAATGTTAGAAGTTGCTTTATAAGCAACAAATTTAAAGCCTCAAATATAAAATATAAAACATTTTTTATACGAGTAAAAATTATCTTATAATAAGGAAAGTAATGAAATCACATTTTCACATTTCTTAAAGAATTATAGCCTCAGGACACCAAAAAAGTTGGTTTGGGCCATTGGTTCGTGTGTGTGTGTCTGTCGGTCTGTCTGTCGGTGTGTCAGTAAACAGGATATCTCGAGAACCGTAAGAGCTAGAGACTTGAAATTTGGTATGCAAGTTACTTATAGGTATGGGACGCAGTGCGAAGCTTTTGGTAAAAATCGGCCGAGTCGTGTGGTCGCAAGGTCGCAAAATCGGTCGCAAAGCGGTCGCGAATCTAAACAGTTGAAGATACAAAAAATTCATGAGAATAAAAATAATTTGTTATTACGAGATAAACATGAATTTAAAGTAAAAGTTGGTAAAATAGGAACTCGAAAAAAAAATTGAAACCCAGGATTTTAGCCAGAATTACCCAAATAATAGGATAAGGAAAGTCGTGTGATGTTTACACCAGATTTTTTTATAACAATAATTTATACAGACGATTTTACTGTATTCTGTCGACTTCAAATAAGTGTTTTAAACTACATTTTTTTTAATACATACCTTTTTAACAGAATTAAGCAAATTATCCAATTTTTTCATTCTTTCAAAATTTTGCTTTTAAACTTATCACTTCATCGAATTTTTATAAATTATGTCTATTACTTTCATCTCATCTCGACTACTATTAAATACAATAAAAATTAAAAGGCTACGCAAGCTAACTGGTAATACATTAATTGATAGAAAAAGAAGCAAAGAGCTTGGACCAGAATGTAAAATCAGCACGTAGATCGTATGATCCAGAAAAGAATTGTTAGGATAAGATAGAAGTTGATGGTGTATCCATTGTGGGGGCATTGGAATAGAAAAAATAAGTTAATAACATCCAGAATAGATAAATACAAGAAAAATATAAACAGGCAAACCGATGTTCGCATAAAAGAAAACAGAATTAATCTCTTACTTGAAATTCCGATGTCTCCAATTATATTATTTATTAAGATATCTACCTTTTTATAGAATTTGCCTATAATTATTTCTTCATTGATCCATGTGGGTGCAAAGACGTTTACAATGCTAACTTTCTTAAACGCACATTTTAATCGTAAGTAACTTAATCTTTCGTTAATCACCTGGCCAAATTCCAAGCCTATTTTCAGTTCCTCCTTCATAATACCATAACGCACCTTTAAAGTTTAATATTTGAAACTTCTTCTATATTTGTTTCTTGCAGTATCAAAACACCTAAGTTGTATCTCTGTACTTTATTTATTGTTTTATCTCCATTTCTTTATTTTGAGGTCATCCATATTTTCAAAATCTTATATTTATTTTCTTATCCTTACCCTTCTCATTTTTTATCTTGTTATCTATTCCCAAATTTCTTACTTCCTTTCTTTCTTTCTACTTGCCGAGGTCATATGTCCAGGCATTGTCTTTTCTTGTTGCAAATGTAATTAATTGAGTCTAATGTTAACTTCTGATATCCAATCATTACTTTTGCTTCTTTATTTAATTTTTTTGTCCTAGCAATTTTGAGCAGTTTAAATTGTCTTTCTCTCTCTCTCTTTTCTGTTGAGCTAGATCGTTTTCTATAAAAATTCCCAAAGTTCTTAGCTTATATTTATTGTGTATTACTTATCTTTTATTTTTTCAGTTTTTTATTTCTACTAGTATTGCTTGTTTTTCTTGCTTTTTCGCTTGTACCCTATTTTAGTCTTTGGTACCATTTGAAATTCTGGTTGTAGAATAATTCTTAATGCAAAATGTGGTGTTTCTTTTTGTTTCCAGGCGTGTAGCTGTCATATATTTCCATTTTATTTGTTATTTTTTCTTTTTCTTAATCATCGCTTCCTTCTCTTTTTCCTATTTCTTTTTATATCTGTTTTTAAGTCATTTTAAGTCGTTTTACCCGTTTTTGGCGCTTAATCCAAATATTAATTTTTTAACTCCTTTATATTAGTGTCTGTTCGATTTTCGTCAGCTGATATGACATAAACCATCCATATGAATTTACATTTTTATTATTTTTCTCGCTTCTATTTTCTATCTTATTTTCTGGACAGCTCCCACTTTATCTTGTTGTTACCTATTGTATTTAATTACTTAAATAACTTTTAAATTTACTATCAATTATGCTAGCGGGCAGAGTTGACTCTACTTATCTTCCCACCCAATTATATATGTAATATATATTATATACCTCTTTCTTGGAAAAACTTAACGAAACATTTTTTATGTATTTGTAACAATGGCCTGTTTTTGAAATCCTATAAGTATTACTTCCAAGAAGTAAAGCAAATCAGATACCTTTAAAAGAAAGTCACTAAAAGAAATACCAACTGTGCTTTTGTTTGGATGGTAAACAAACTCAGAAAATAAACGTTTACTGTCCATGAAATTAAATGTTAAATATTTCTTTTTTATGTAGTTTTCGGACACAAACTGAAACAATCAAATAGGACTCTTAACCATTTTTCGTTTTATAACGTGCAGTGTCCCAAATGTTTCTTATTTTTAGGTAGTTTAAAAACAGGATTTCTTTAGAGAAGGAAAGCTTTTCAACAATTTTAACTTCTAACTGCATTTCTTTTATTAGTATTAAAGCTTTCTTGACCTCTTTGGATAAATTGCTCTTAGATATAGTAATTTCCAAAACAAAATTGTTTTCTACTAATCCTGATTTGTTTTCGCGTTCCAATTACAAATGAGAAAAATATTTCTATATCTCCACAATTTATATAAATGTAAAATCTAACAATAATAAATAAGCTACAAGTGAATCTTGGCTAAAAAATTTGAGAGAAAACATTTTTACAGTTAACAATCGTTTTGGAACTGCAAAATAATAGCTATTGGTTTCTTAAATCTTCTACATTAAAACCAAAGCCTGGTGCTTTCAAAAAGTTTACACTTTTCATTGTAGTTTACTTAAAAGTAGTTACATTTCTAAGCTTCCACTGATTTCTATTTCTCAAACATGTTTATCATAAACTGCAAAACTTAACAGTACAATTTCTACCTTTAGGCCTAAACATTTTCCTATATTGTTTTTTTGAACGGAATAATAAATAGGTAAGGTCGCAAATTCATCTTCCTCATTATTTGCAAAAGCTATTGTGTCAGCACTCTATTTTATCAGGACGAAAAAACGGTGGTAGTTTTTTTTAAACTTGAGTATGTTTATACCTTAATATCTTAATTAATAAATTAATGAAACATTTTCTTTCAGTATGATTTAAGACTGAGCTAATATTAGTTTGTAATCCCTGAACTCCCTAAAATGTTTGAGTAATAAAAACAACAAAACATGTCTATATTCGAGATACTTGAATTTTAGGCTCTAACTCTCATATTTTACAGTGATTTAGACGAAATGGTACTTAATCTATGTTAGGCCGCTTCCGCATTACTGTACGGGGTAATTAGAATCTTCGAAAACTTGCAGCGGGTGTTTATGTTTAATATACTTCTTAATTGTAGAGCCTATGGATGATAGCTGGATTATTTGAATCTTGCTGTGAAATTGTGAAACTTACTGGAAGATATACTCTAGATAGTTGGCACGTCAACGTTGTGAAAAGTGGTGTTGCTTATGTACCATTATGTGGTCCTGAGAGTCCGGTTCTATACTTACTGGAGTTCATTTACGTGAGTTTTTGCTGCATATACCAGACAGACCATACAGTACAGAAATTTGACATTATTGGCTCGATAATTGTCTTGTAGATTGCCAGTTTTTTTTTTAGATATCCTGCTGTTAGGGTGCAGTAAACTATCCACGGCTTGTCTGGTTGCTTTAGATTTACTCATGACGTTCTCCACTTGATTTCTCTAGATAAGCTTTTTTTTTGTCATTCCGAAGTACCGTGCCTCTTTTCCCCATAGTACATCTCTGCCAAAGACTATAATGTTGGCTAAGTCACTGCACCATTCGATCTTCGTTTTGGTAGAAAACAGGACTGCTACGTTCTTTTTACGGTTGACTATAACCCTCCACTTGTCATTGTAATTCAACCGGACACGTCGTACTGGCAGTAAAATCGCAGTGAGTTTGACATTACCGCGGTGCCGTCTAAAAATTGAATGTTGTTGTGGAGGGCATCATTGAGATGTCCTGCACCTAAACGTTAAAGAGGACGAGTGATAATACTGCGAGGTGGGCGACGCCGGTTCGAAGGCACTTTTATGATGACTTTGCAACAGCAAACTTGACTCTGAACATCAAGTCTGATAGGAGTGACCAGATGGGTTTCACCATCGCCAGCAGGATTCAGTCTTTAGCCATCTTAAAGTATCCTATGATCAACAGGAGGTTGTTGCGGTAAATATCTTTGGAATCGAGCAACATATACTTGCTCAAAAACTTTAACTTTCTCATTTAGCCTTGATAAGAAAGAGTAGTATTTTTTTTTGAAATAGTGAGTCTAAATTCAGTTACCTCAATTTATTGTCTTGGTGCTGGAATACAAAGTTCTTTAATTAAATTTTTTATAATAATTTTATTATTTAAATAACCAGTTTTGTTAAGTGTTCTTACCCGTAACACTAAGTGCTGAACTATAGTGTCAAATTAAATAAATGAGTTAGCATTTCTAATTTTAAAAACATTTTATTAAGAGAGCCAATAACACGATCGTCCAAATTGTAGTTAAAGATTTCTATAATTTTTGTATTTTTTAAGGATTTTAAACTTGTTTGCAGTTGTCTTTTATATAAATGTACTCTTTGCGGAGTACTTGTCAATACTCAGCTGTTTCAGCAAAACTGGAAATTACGTCCACATATTTTGTTAAATTCGTTTTGTTTGCAATTTGGTAAATAAAATATACAACACAAATAGGTAACTAAAGCCAATACAAATATATACATATAACACGTCTGCTAGTTAAGGTTGCGACAACTTCATTATTCAACAGCAGAAGTTTTGCTTTTATTCGGCTGCCAGGTACAAATTCGCGAACGTTAACACTGCATTTAATTTATCAGTCAGCTGGTTGCAAAAAGAAAACTCGTCCGACCTGGGTGCTTTTCGAATTCGGTAAACTCTCCCGTCCGCAGCCCGCTCGTTTGCTGCGGATTATTCGGGATCCGCGGCAACGCTGAACACGATTTAGCTGAAAATGGGTCGAAAGGTTTTGTAGCTCGGCGGATGCGGCCGGACTAACCGAGAACAGATTTTTTAAGGTAAAAGGAAGTGAAAGCGCAGGTGTGCTTGTGAAAGGGCGTGCTTAACCGTACATTAAACAATTAATAAGTTAAGATGTCGTAGACTGTCATACTTGACATGTTATTAAATATTATAGTATCTATATAAGCTAATTGGTCTAAATATATTAAAAAACCACTCACATAATAAAATTAAATATAAATGAGCATCAGCGCACGTATAATTGACATTGAGGTTCCACACGCTACATTTGCCCTCTAAATTTTTGAAAAATGTTATTTGTGTTTAGTGTAGCTGAAGAGTTTCCTTTTTGAAAGTACCTTATTTCTGTAAAGAAGAAAAATTGCAGTATCATTCATATAAATCGTTGTTCTTTGTTTGTGTGTTAACATGAAGACTAGAAATAAATGTTTTACTTATACCTTTCCTTTAAGATCTTGAATCTTTGAAATTTACAAAGGTTTTTTAAAACAGTGTAAACAATGTTTGTTATTTTATTCCAGATTTTAGTAATGCTCCAGAACAATGTTTTTCAACAAATTGTTATAAATGATTATTGATGGATAAACAAATAATCAAACGAAAAAAATATTATACTCTTCGAATAAGTAATTTTATTAAATTCGATGTGATAGTTCTCGAGATACATTTAATTGAAGAAAAAGATCAAAAATTCTTTATGTCAATAAGTAGGAAAAAAATGTAAAAAATTTACTATCGAAATCTTACTAATTCACCATATTTATTTACATGAAAAAATAAGACTAAGTAATTCTGGATGATGCGTTTTACGAATTCTGCTCATATAAGTTACAAACTAAATTCCTTTTGTTGCAATTCCAACCTTATGCAGCGTGCTCTGCACACGGTTCACATTGACACAAACTAACAATGACTGGGGCAAGGAGATACTACAATAGCCCATTTTTACCCAGCGTGCTCTGCACACGAATACTACATTTAATTTCACCCGTTTTGAAAACTATTTTTAACTGCACATAACATAACAAAAGCGAATTAGGAAGAAGGCACAGTCGCGATGATTTCGTTGAGGGTATCGCCTAGACGGATATGACGGTACGGGTGTTCTTGGCTACGGTTGAGACTGGTCTTCTAAATCTTTATTTTTTCGGTGCTTTTTATAGAAATTCAACTTGAGTTGGTGCGTTTGGGTGTAAGAACGAGTGAGCTTTTAATATTTGGCCGATGTGATGCTTGTACTTGAAGCCGTTCAACGCCACAAGGTGGGTAACAAAACCCAGAACTTTTATTATGCTGTCCAATGACGACCTTGGCTGATGTTTAAAAAATGTTTGCGCCCATACTTTCTAGTTAACGTCTAAAGAGATTCGACACGTTTGTCATAATCCTTAATCTGCTGCTTTTGAGCTTTGCTGACGTGAGACTGGACATTCGGGCGAATGCAATCCATTAGCATCTTCAATTTCCTACTTTACAAAAGTTCAGCTGGTGAGACTTGTTGTAGCATGAGGCGTGACAGCAGAAGAATAGAGATTCCTGCAATTTGAATTCTATATTTTCGGCAACGTGCCTCGTGGCGTTCTTAAAGGTTTGAAGAAACCTTTCAGCTTTAACGTTGGACCGGGGATGGTACGTGGAACTACCAATATGGTAAATACCGTTGTTCTAACAAAATATTTGAAACTCCCTGGAAGAAAATTGGCTTGCATTCTCTATGATCATCTGGTCCGGAATTTCAAAACGACACATCACTGCTGACACGTTTTACACACGTTTTTCATCTCACTATCGACCTATGGCCACTAAATGTACTGGCCAGCAAGATACCTCATCCGGACGATGCCGTTGTGGTTGGAATAAAGCTCCGATAGTAGCTTTGGATAAAGTCCACTAGGAATCACGGTTCTTATACCCCATATTATTACACCTTCTAAATTTTTAATTCCTTCTTAGGTAGGTAGAATGAGTATAGTTTGTCACTTTTGTACACAAACTCTAGCCAACCAGATTGGAAGAATGTGTAGACAGTTAATAGCTCTGTATCCTTCGACGTTGCGGTGGCTATATCCTTGGCGTTTATCGAAAGAACTTCCCGGTGCTTCGCTGCAATCAGGTTCACTTTGCATTCAATTTCTTCTTCAAAAATGTTCAGGTCGGACGATGACATTAGACAACGAGACAACGCATTTGCCATTTTCATGATCCTTGGTATTACGATACTCGATATCGTAACAGAACTGTAACAGGTACAACATCCAATGCTGTAAGCGCGAAGCAACTTACGATTGCAGGTTACTTATATTTCCGAAGATAACCAGTAAGGGACGGTGATCCCCAACTAGGATAAACTTCCGGTCACAGAGGCACTTAAAGTACATTTTGTCACCGGTGACAATGGATAAGACTTTTTCTTCTATCTTAGAGTACTGCTTTTCCGTATCAAACAGGATTTTAGGGGTGTACGCTATGAGTCGTTTCTTGCCATCTGAATAGCGATCGAATAAAATAGTTTCAATTTTACTGAAAGATGCGCCACACGATGTGCCAGTGGGGATGGTTAAATCACAGTGAGCAAAGATTTGCTGACGAAAGTATTGATTTGACATGTTCAAATACTTATTGTCACTTTGATGGCCAATTCCAGTTTGCTTCTTTCCGAGTGAGATTATAGAAAGGTTCGAAAAGCATTTAATAAAAATAGCATAAACCTTCCTTAAAAGTTGATCAGTCCGAGAAATGAACGTACTTCGGGCATATCCTTTCTTCAGACTGGTGTGGATTTCTTTCTTGGATACAACGTGTCCTAAATACTTAATTTTCCATTTAAAAATTTATATTTATCCTTAGACAAGGAATAATTGAATCTTCGCATACTACTGAACATATCTTTTAGCATTTGAATGTAATTCTAGTCTGGCTGACCACTGCACAATTCATGTAGGACCCGGACACCGGAATCTCTCATAGAATAGGTCGCGTAGAGATCATTCGTGGTACTTATGTTGTAGATCTTGAGACCTCCTAATCTCACACATTGTGTCCTTTTTCTTGTGGTATTTAGTAAAAGAATCAGTCTATGTGGCACCTCTACCAACAACTTTGTACGACCTAAAAAACCGTATCACCGCTGTGGTGAACTCAGTGATGTCAAGTTGTTATGCATGCAGCCGGAGAGAAGCACAATGAACATTTATAAACTTGAATGCGAGTATAATCAAATGCAATTTGCATTATATTTGTTACTAATCTTAATTTTGAAAAGTAAACTTACAAAATTGATTTATCATTTTAAATTATTGTGTATCTGTGGAAGTCTATCGAAATTTTGATTTCATTGTCTGTTGGAATTTTAGTTTTAGACTGGTCTTGAATGAAGTTCAGTTTTATACACCACTTTGTTAACCAATACTCTAACAAATTACCCGCTGTTTGGAGGTAATTAATGATTATACAAAGTTCTTTGTGTTAAAAAAGTAAAATTGGTATCTTTAGTTTTAGTATATTGTACATAAATACATTGTATATTATTTGTTTCTCTACCAGACACCAGCATATATATTACGTATGATAGTGACGGTGCTATTAATATTTATCATAAAGTTTCTCTTTTCTAAAAAATAAAAAATAACAAGATACTAAAGGATGCATATTTGTAGTAACTTGTATTTGAGACAATCTACCGAAATCTTATTGAAAGCTTCAGTAATACCCAAAAATGCAATAATAGTAAATTTGTTATTTTTGAATCCTCTTAAAATACCTTCAGAGATTCATTGTAGTTGTGCTACAAAATAAATATTTTGAAATCCGAATTGTGTTTGTGGAATTCAAGAATGTACTTAAATATTATGAGATAAATTTAAATAATTTTATTAGAAGAAAAAAAGGTTTCCTTAGGGGCAATTACCTAAGTCTGTCATATTTCAGCTTTATTTATGAAACAATAAAATGTATGCAATTGTTTGCATTCCAGGAAAATGCCCAATTTCTATACTATATTCTATATTTAATATATTTGACGGAAGCGCAAGCGCTTTATAAAATAAATGTTTAAGATAATATTGAGTTATGTGGGATTTTATTTATGCGAAAAAGATAATTGGTAAAATTGCTAAGGATTAGTAAATTACTCTATATAGGTATATAATTAAATTGTGTTGGCATGGCCTTGCCTATTATTCAAAATTGTTAGTGTAAAAAGTTTTCCCAATTATTTTGCAAATAATTTATCTAAAATTATTTGTAATTAAGGCTGGAATTATTTTAAACTCTCTAATTATAGTTTTGAGCTCTCTGTAATGCAAATCTAGTTTGTTAAATATTTTTAAGGTACTTCATGTATCTATCTATTGATTCTATCTTAATAGACTCTGTATCTCATATTATTTGGTGGTCGCATACAATATTTTTGTATTTTTGCTGTTCCCTTTTGAGTCTGTTTTTTAATTGCAAATTTTATTAAAATTTGATCGCTAGTTCTTTGGGGACAGTTAATTTAAAATAGATTTATCAGTTTAACGTTTAGTTTTATTGTAAATATATTTCATCCGACATAAATCTTTACCAATTTAGGTAGCTTAGTGTATAAATTTATACGTATACACAAGTGGTCAGAATCGAGTTCCGAAATTACGTTCTGTTGAATCAAATAAGTAACATTTTTGGGGATTATAATATTTAATATGTCATCTTGATGATCTGATCCGTACAAATAACAGGTGAATTTATTTGTTGATGTTATTCGAAATTGATGAGTTGCGTAATTGTTTCGATATTTATATGTTATCCTAAAAAGTGCTTGTACTATTGTGTACTTATAACTAAATATAAAAAATTCTATGAATATCGTAAGATACACTATACTCAACTCCCTCTTTATTGGAATCTTTCATTTTTTTAATATGTCGCATTAGTGTAGCTTTTAAAACACTGTGAACCTTGGCTGCTTCCCTAACTGATAAATTGTTATCCAATACATTTCCTAGAACAGGTTTAAGCCCATTTCTATTATGGTCTCGACTTCAATATTACTGCGAAGAATTTTGCTGAAATTAAGTTAAAATGTTGGTGTATCTTTAAAAATAATTTCTACGTTTTTTGGGGCTATATAGGTAACATTGAGACGGATAAAGATACAGCATTACGTTGTGGATCAAGGTACAATATCCAGTATGTAGACAAATAAATAGTAATAATTATTTTTAGGCTAGAAAAATATTTAGTTTAACGACTGATATGCAATAACAATCTATTATATCATACACTAGTTGAAAAACTAACTTAAACTGTAACATAGACAATATTAAACACAAACTTACCAACAAAATATTTACTTCGAGCCCTTGCAAACTTTTACAATAAAAACTATCTACAGCCACGCAAACAAACCGAATTATATGAACTTGTAGTGCCATGTGTTGAGGAATAGCTTAGTTCCACATTGGCGTGCAAGTTTATATATACAATTTATGACAAAAATAAATGTGGCTCAAGATACAAACATGTTCAAGGTATAGCAGTCTCTCCTACGGTGCTTCCAGCCTAGAATTCTTAAAATTTATCTTGGTATTTTAACCTATAGATGATTCAATTTTGTATTGTCAAATTACACATTATTTACATAATACTTAGTCGATGATTAATCTACAGTAGAAGTAAGACTAATTTTAATATTCCCAAAATTAACAGTAGCTCTAAACTAATAACTTTGTAATATTTTTATACTCTTTTTAGTGTGATAAAAATATTGAGCAACTTAATGTTTATTTGTATATTAATAAGTTGATTTACTTTTTAGTCAGAATAAAAAAATTTTTGAAACAAGTCATCTATTCGCCTGATTCTACTTGTAGTGTTTTACAGTTTTTTAATGGTTAGCGTAAGCAAGTCGGATTATCTTTTTCTGGGAAGATTTAATATGTCCAATAGCATTCACAAGAGGCTGGCTAGTTGTGATATAATAAATTTAGTGAAAATACTAACTTGAATACCTCTAGGCAGTTATCACGTGAGACTATACACTGCGACTCAGCGCGTTGCACGAAGAAATAATTTCGCTTACTTTTGTGAGTCACGGACCAATCTATATGGTTAGGTAAAAAAAAGGTATTTTTATTTGTGTCAATTGTGACAGTATCAGAAATTGAATATTAGTAAATAAAAAGGCAACATCAAAGCTGACCGTGATATTGCTTTACACGTGGGGAATATTTTAAGTATTTCTATAAAATGGCTGAAATTTTAGACATAGATTTAGAGTCATGCTGTAATTGGTTATATGGTTTAGTAAGTTAGCTGGACTGCGATTAGAAATATCCAATATACTTACTGTTGTATATATTGGTGTTTTTGCCCCCCCCGCCCCCCCCCCCCCATACGGGTACAGACGCCGTTATTGAAGTTTACTCCTCTGTCGCTTCCATCATTGTGACTTTATTTGTCATCCTCCGTCTTCAGAGCCGTTGGCATTCTTTCCCTGTAACACCTAGGTAGGAGCCCTTACAAGATACTATCATCTGGGCCAACTGAACCTTGGTTTTTGCAAGGTTGTTACTACGCCCACTTCTCCTTTATCCTGGCTTGGGACAGACAGTGATACTATAATGATCGCTGATGGAGTTGGCACGACGCATTGGAAACTTGAAATGGCAATAGGCAGGTCATCTTATGCGGCGAGAAGACGATAAGTTGAGCATAAAGGTTGTTACCCTTATGGTCCACAGAGTGGAGGTCAAGGACAGGAAGAAGGGGATGAGAAAGACCGAGAACCAGATGGGGAGACGACATCAATAAAATCGCAGGAACGGATGGGAGCGACGGCGGATCAAATGCCATGGCGACACCTTGAGGAGGCGTATGTCAAGAGATGGAATATTTAAACGCTAAGGATAATGATGAGTATATATTGGGATTTTTTAGGGACTTTTGAAATTTTTGAAGACTAGTTTTGGGTATAAGGAGCTCTTTTTTATCAGATTTTAAAATAAATGGTGAGATTATTTTGGAAAACAAATATAATGAGAAAAGTTTAAAATTTTTTCTCTGTAAGTTGGTGTTTTCAGAGCGTCAAGTTTCCTATTACCCCATAAACAATCTAACCATTTAAGCCCTTGCCAAATGTTCTAATATTGCTGTAGAATCCCCCATCTGCTTTTTCTAAAATCGTGACGAAATCAAGATGTAGCTAAAGTGCTACGTATAGCGGTACTATAAATATCAAAGTTCAAGATCAACTATTCTTGTCAAATATTGTGTTCACAATGACAATCAGTTGGTAAAAATTGAGTTAATCGTACTCATATATTTGTCATACTGCAAACGAGTTTTACAATGCTTTTGTAGTTTCTATATATTCTTACAATAAACAAAAAACAATAAAACCTGCTAAATAAGAAACGAAATCTGTAATTTGTTTTCTGCATTGTCATTACAGGCAGTCATGTAATATTTGTTGTTAAATCACTGAAGCCTATGATATTAGATTATAAATTGATCTGTGGTGTTTCATTAGTATAAAAAAATATTACAAAGAAGAGAAACGTCCGATAATGAACAAACTGAACATTTGTTAGTTATTACAGACAATTTGGGTTATCAATCACATCAATATATGACTCTTATCTTATATAATTATCACTAATTATTTTGGGTACGAAAAAGAATATTAGAGATGGGCTCTATATATTCTTAGTTTTATATAAAAAATTTGTTTGAGAGACTGCCTTCTTTTGAGTACTTAAGAGACGAAGTTATATTTATAAATTTAATGGAAGAAATTTAGGGTTAGAAAAATGTGAATTATTTGCAGAATACCTGAGAAAAAGTAGAAAATGTAGAAAATCACATACATTAATTTTAATTTTTTTTACAAAACTGCAATCCTACATTAATATATATATATATATATATATATATATATATATATATATATATATATATATATATCCTAAATAAAATCTTCGGATTATGATAAAATATCCAAAATTAGCTTTAAAAAGTAATCTAATAAAGCACTTGCTCTTCCAGAATTTTTTTTTATATCTTTTCCTGCAACGTAGGCAATAACACACATTATTGTATTCTTAAATAACACTAAAATAAGACAAATAGTAGTAATTATTTATCAGTAAGCCTCCTTTATAATATATTCAAATTATTAGAAAATTATATCTCACAACAAATTAGAACATTCCTGAACCAAAAGTCATAACTCATATATATATATATATATATATATATATATATATTTTAACAAGAATTATATGATTTTAAAATGAAATGTCAAACATGCTTAAAATGTTATAACTGTCATTAGTTGCCATTTGTGTTTAATATACTCTAACAATCTATCATAGCGAAATACATGCTTTACGAAGGTTTGGTTATTGTCAAAAGAGTTTATAAAAATAAACGTTCTTTTTGTAACACTCGACATGCTCTTTGCGAAACCTATGGTCTATATAATAACTTGTCTGTGCTTGCCATTTGTCGTATTGTTGAAAAATTTGAAAGGGATTTTACTTTTCACGATGCAACAATGCAAACAAGAAGTGGAAATGCAAGAAATATATTGTCCAAGCTACTTGGCATTTAGAGCAACTTGAAATGGATCACAATTTTGGGCAAAAATTATCTTCTCAGATGAAGCTCATTTCTGATTAAATGGGTACGTTAATACAAGAATTCTCGTTTTTGTGTGAAAACAATTCATGTGATTTACGAGTTTATGGCATTACGGCATCGCCGGGGCATTAATTTTCTAAAGCGATGTAGGACATGCAGTTACAATGGTTGGTACCAATTGAGCGGTACCAATTGATGTTAACAGTTTTTTTGTGGCCAAATTTAGATGAAATTGATTTAGAGGACATGTGGTTCCATTAAAACGGTGGCCTACATGTCACATTGCTAATGCCACTATTGATGTATTGCAAGAAAAGTTTAGTGAAAGCATAATTTCAAGAAATGCAACTGTTAGCTGGCCTCCAAGAAGTTGTAATTTAATTCCTCTAGATTACCTTTTTGTAGGATTATTTGAAATATATAGTCCAAGCGAACAAATCACGAATTCTTGATGCATTAAGATTGAACATCGAATGTTGCATTTGTAGCCTTAGAACCGAGGTATTACACAGTCATCGAAAATTGGGTTAATTGAATTTTTTCGTGTGCACCAAGTTGAGGTGAAAACTTAAATGATGTGTTATTCACAACATAATATAATAAAATATCTACAGTCAAGTCATCAAAAGTAATACTGCTTGCAAACAACACACAGTGTTAATTCCTAAACACAAACAATTCTTTGTAAATGTTGATCATCTCTGAATGTTTGTTAAGTTCTAAGCACAATGGTTAATATCAAGTAGTGTACAAAACTCAACTCCATTTAAGACCATCATAACATTAAAATATTTAGTACTGACATTTCCGGGATTTGCGCTATAGAGCAATATAATAGGTAGAAGTTTACATTAAATTTTTTTAACTGTTTCAAGAATACTTCTCGGAAGATGGAAACCCTTAAATCGCAGAGTAGTAGACATTCTTCTAGTTATTAACTTTAGAAAGCCTGTAAGGCGTAGGCAAAAGTTAATACGGCCACGATCCTGTCTGTCTGTCTCTGTATGTGTCTGTCGACACGATATTTCCAGAACTATTTGATCGATTTACTTTATATTTGGTTAGTAAATACCTTAAGTCGGCATGTTCTTTGTTATTTCTCTCCTTGACTTTCCCTTGTATAATACAATAGCGTCCAAATTCTCGAAAACTTGACGGATTGAGGTAATTTTTTTTATCATCATTGTTTTTCAGGCTAATACGTAACATACTAAAAAGACGTTTATGACAGTTTTTGACTTTATTTCTAGGTCTCTGTTTTACTATTATACAGTCAATTTGGTATCTTCTGATGTCATCTGGCACTTTGTACGTATATTTCTACTTGGATGATGTTTGAGCCGTGGTGGATAGGTCGCTAGACTACGAAACCAAGAGTTGCGAGTTCAAATCCCGCTCTGGCCAATTCAATAGCTGGCATTTTTACAGCCCAGCTCGACTCAGGCTGCAATAAATGAGTACCTGGAGGTCAAACTCTGGGGTAATAATAGGCGGTCGGTACGTAGCGCTAGCCACGTTACTACCCTTGTGTACCGTAGGCTCTAGATTGTAGCAGACCTATCCTGTTACGACCCCATAGGCCTTCGTGGCCTATTACGGGGAACTATTATTATGATGTTTGAAAATTGTAATTGGTATCACTAAGTTATGCTGAGCACAAAATTGAACAAAACGGTACATTTTCTTACTATCTGTTTTTCTGAATCTTTTATAATAGAGTTTTAATCCCCATTAGAATATCTTGGTCACCTTTAATATATCTCATTATTTGCTCTAATTAGCTTTAAATGTCATCGAGGTTTGTCGCTATCCTTTTACTTTTCATCTATTTCTTCCATCGCAATAACTTCAACACAAACTTGATCATCTCGTGCAGCCGTATTGATTACCCAGTAATTGTCAGATTATCTCCTTTATTTGACCATATTAGCTCACTCATTTCTTGCATATTGAGTTAGTTTAGTTTCATTTCTTGATTAACATTTTTAATTTTACCATACTTCGATAGTGTTATAAATACTCTGTGTACTAATTCCTTTTATTATCAATTTGTAATTATGTTCTCTAGTTGTTCTTTGGAGATCTAAATGGGAAATATTTTTACTTTCTGGATTAATTGCTAAGGACATTGTTTTACATTCTATCGATTTTTTTGGAAAACAGTTATAACGTGGTAGTTTTCCCTTACCTTTTGCGAGATATTAAGCTTGTTGCTATGGCCAAAAACATTGTCTTTTTCAACTATTTTGTAATCGTCATATTAATATGATTAACCCACTAATACTGGATTAGCAAAAAATGAGGCTAATGTAGAAATAGTTTAAGAGATAAATTTTCTCAGTAATGTTTAGAATACAGATTCATATTTATTAGCTAAGTCGTACTTGCTCACCGATCACATTAAAAATATCCAAGCAAGTGGCCTTAAATAAGAATAAAATATTTAGTTTTACTGCGAATTTCTAAAATACAAAATTGTAATATACGTTGACATTTATTACATAACATGACTTATTGTCAAGCATTACAATTCGCCTCCAGGATAAACACCGCTTCTATTACTGTAAAAAGTAACACATATCTGGTGATTCATACAAAAAGTTTTAAACCATCTACCTTGCAGTCTTAATCTGACTATTAGTAAGCATTAACTTTTACTTAAACTAAAGAGTTCTAAGAAAAAAATACTTTTATGCGTAGAAGAGCTAAATGTGAGAATGAATTTTCTGCAGACGTCTGTGACTAGCAAACCTAAAAATGTTTTACAAGATACTATTAGGGTTTATAAAGGTTTTCCGATAAGAATGATATAATTTTGAAATGAAATGACAACAATGTTTAAAATATTATAACCGCCACCAATTGTCATTTGTGTTTAGTGTTTTTCGACAATTCATCATGGCTAAATACAAGCTTTAAGAACGTTTGGTTATTGCCCAAAATTTTATAAAAATAGACGTTTTCTTGTGAACATGCTCTTTGCGAAACTTATGGCCTACATAATCGCCCTTCTTCACGATGCCAAAATACCAACAAGACGTTAAAATGCAAGAAATATAGAGAAAAATGTAAATGCCAATTTATCGATTCCTCGTCGTGCTACAAAATTAGGCTTATAAGAATGACAACTTGGCGTATTTTACGAAAATATTTGGGTTTACATCTGTATAAAATTGTTGACTCAAGAACTGAAGCCACTGAACCATATTAAGCGCCGTGAGTTTGTTGTTTCAGCTTTAGAGCAACTTGAAACGGATATAATATTGGGCAAAAGTTATCTTCTCAGATGAAGCCCATTTCATACATTAACAAACAGAATTGTCGTTTTTTGGTGTGAAAATAATTCACAACAGATTAACGAAAAGTCCTTGCATCCGCAAAAGGTCACTCTATGATATAGTTTATAGCATGGTGGCATTATTTGACTATTATTTTTTAAAACGAGGTAGGAGATACAGTTACGGTGACTATTGAGCGATACCGAGTGATATTAACAGGTTTTTGTGCCCAAATTTAGGTGGAATTGTTTTGGAGGACATGGTTCCAACAAAACGGTGCCCCAAATGTCACACGGCTAATGGCGCTATTGACGTATTGCAACGTAATTCAACTGTTAATTGGACTTCAAGAAGATGAGATTTAGATTACTTTATTACCACGAACCTTTGATGCATTAAAATTGAACATCAAACGCTGTATTTGTGACATTAGAACTGAGTTATTGCAAAAAGTCATTGAAAATTTGGTTTATCGTGTGCGTAAAGTAATTAGTTAAAAGTTGTACTTAATATATTTGCTACTATATATTATATATTTGCGTACTAACAATTTAAAATAAAATTTAAAAATGTTAACTGTAAATTTTAGTATTGCATATATTGTATTTGCAGTCTTACTGTTTTTGGTGTACTATAAGCCTTTGTTGAAGAATTGCCCATTTTACTTTATGAGGATTTACTTGTGAGTTTTAAAGTAAATCGATAAAACGCAGTTTCTTACTTATTCTGTGTGAACGCGCCTACCTACTAAAATAAAGTTTTTACGTAAACTGAAACTGGACAAATAATTTTGATTTCAAACTTTTTTCCATGTATATCATTTACGTGCCCACGAGTTGCAATATTTAAAAAACGTACCGAGATTGCAAGAACTATAGTGTTATATTTCTTTAAATCTGCTAACTGCTAACGAAATCGCTTACAGAAAAAAAATTCAGCATCTGCTGATGAAAATTGCTGTGTTAATCCTAAGAATAAAGAATACAAATTTAGTTAGAGCAAAGTAACAATTTTTAAACAACAATTTTAGTGTTGGGGCTCATGTACTCTACTATGCATCTTTATTTTTTGTTGTCTCGGTGAAATTTCTAGTAAGATTATATTGTTGTTCGTAATTACATCAAAGTAATTTGTAATTACGCCAAACAAAAGACAATGGCATGTTTTGCATACATCTGTTGTCGGGTAACTAATAAAGGTTACACTGAAGCCTTTATAATGTGGAAGACAAAAGGTCGTTTTGGATTATATACATAAATTGCGAGTATAGCTCCATTTTAATAAGTAATATTTGTATAGACCGTTAAAATTATTTTTTATAATTGAAACGTAAATGATTTTTCATTTAAAAAATAAATCAAAATGTAACATGGCATTTTACACAAAAAAAACTTGCTACAAATTAAAAAGCTCATTTAGAAAATTATGCCAAGTTATCTCACGACATTTATTAGTGTCTAACACTTCCGCATTTATTTTATATTTGTATATTTATTGAAATTGGTTTGAAGAAAAGTAAACCATTGCTTTTAAAAGCCAAAATTTAATATCGCGAGCAGTATAATATGAACGCAATTTCAAAAAAAATCTTTTTTGCATGTGCTAGTAATAAGCGGCGATAGTTGTACCCGTTCTGTGGTGCTGTACGCAGTAGTTCAATAAGCAGTGTGGAATGAAAGAAAAACATTATGTTGTAGTTTACCCGTCAAATAGATGAATTAAAAATGAACTCTGCTGTAGTAAATCCCCCCAAATATGAAGTACGTACAGTAACACGATTTATGTGTGCGAAAAAAATTTTGGCAGCTGCCACTCATCGCAAACTGTGTAATGTTTCCCAACTCAACGTGATGAGTAAAGGTGTTCTACATCACAACCCTTAATAACTCAGTATGTCGAGAGACAAAGCTTAATATTTTTAATATATATGCAAATACAACTAATAAAGCTTAGATATTTGATGCTAATAGATGATACTAAATATAAATAATATTTTTTTAGAATAACAATTTACACAAAATAATTTTTGAGCCGACTGCTCAGAACAGACAATGAATTACATTTATCGCAACATCGCCTTGAGTTTCTTGAAATTTTAGATAGGCAAAGCTACCACCGCTTTTTTACTTGTGGTTCATCTGTCGACGAAGCTAAGGTTTATTTTTAACTCGATTCTACAATATTTTACATAGCTTTAGTGTGTTACTTACTAAATAATTTACTGGTAATCCAATGCTGTTTACTTTTTATGGTATCCACCGACAACTGCAGACAAACAGTTTGTTAGTGTGATAAGTGTTGTCGAGTGTTTCGTAGTTATATAAGTAGTAGTAATAATTTGATAAGTAAAATAAATTGTATAGATTTTATTTTTATTTGAATAATAAAATATACAATATATTTACAAAAATGTTGACTAATAAAGAACTCTGGCGTGATAGTGAGGACGACGATATTGTTGCAGGTTTAGTTTCTGATAACGAAGATAACCTGACGGAATCAGCAATGTTGCAGCGATAATAAAGATTCAATTAAAGAAGGTGTACCAGACAATCAAACAACGTAATTATTGTATATTTGGGTAAAAATACAACTAAATAGAAATTAAAATAGGAAAAAGCAAGAACTCCATTACACAATATAGTCGGTGGCGATGTCTATAAGGTTGTTCTTCCTTTAAGAAAAATTATTCTTGACATATCGCCAATTGGAACTCATTCGTTGATCAAAGTAAACTTAATCTTGTTAACTATACGAATTACGAAACCAAGAGAGTAACTGGAAAGTAGTAGATACTATTGAGTTGCAAGCATTTATAGGTATACTATTAGTAGTTGGTATTAATAAGTAGAACAATGTGAATGTTAAGGAGTTCTGGAATCCGATATTTGGAAATAAATTATTTTTACTATGTGGTACCGTGGAAAAACATAGATTTGCATCCAACGCTTTTTAATATTTGATAATAAAGTTACTAGGATAATTAGAAGATCAATTGATTCTATAAGAAAACTGTGGGAAAACATAAATCATAAACTACATAAGTTTTATTTGCCAGGAAAAATCTCACAATCGATGAGAACGCGTATCATTTAAGCAATATTTACCAAGTAATTCTGACAACTATGGTATAAAAATGTGGTGGTTTTGTTACAATAAGAAAAGTTATCCTTTGTACATAATACCTTGTCTTGTAAAGAAAGGACATACGAAAACGGAAAATTTGGCTTACAAAATTGTGCATGAATTTTGCAAACTATATTATAGAACCAATAGGAACATTACATTTGACAACTATTTTACGAGCTTATCATTTGCGCAGTTAATTCAGAACGAATTAACAATAGTAGGTGCAATGTAAAAAAAATAAAGGCGGAATACCTAAAAATTGCTAACCAAATCGAGTATAAAATATTAAAACTAATATATTTGGATTTAGAAAAAACATTATACTGATATCATAAGTAAGAGAAAAAATCGTCCTGTTATTCTCTTATCTACCTCGCATCATATGTAGGAAGTAGACATCGAAAGTAAAAACAAATCAAAAGTTAATTTATATTACGAAAAGCGGGGTGGATACCTTAGATCCAATGGCACATGAATATACAGTTCGAGATAAAACAAATCGGTGGCCAATGGCATTTTCTTAAAATATTCTTGATGTTGTTGAAGTTTCTTCACTTAGTATATGGAAGAATTTATATCTTACTTGGAATCAGCGAAAAAAATATTCCAAAAGAAAACTTTTTTTAAGAAAAACAGGGACTCAATTGGTAAAGCTTTATTTACAAAAACGGCGAAATAAGGGTTTGACTAAGTAACACACTAAAGCTATGTAAAATATTGCAAAATCGGGTTAAAAATAAACCTTAGCTTCGTTGACAGATGAACCACAAGTAAGAAAGCGGTGTTAGCTTTGCCTATCTAAAATTTCAAGAATTTGCGATAAATGTAATTCATTGTCTGTTCTGAGCAGTCGGCTCAAAAATAATTTTGTGTAAATTGTTATTCTAAATAAATATTATTTTACTTAGTATCATCTAATAGCATCAAATATCTAAGCTTTATTAGCTGTATTTGCATATATATTAAAAATATTAAGTTTTGTCTCTCGACATACTGAGTTATTAAGGGTTGTGATGTACAACACCTTTACTCAGCACGTTGAGTTGGGAAATATTACACAGTTTGCGATGAGTGGCAGCTGAAAAATTTTTTCGCACACATAAATCGTGTTACTGTACGTACTTCATATTTGGGGGGATTTACTACAGCAGAGTTCATTTTTAATTAATCTATTTGAGGAGTAAACTACAACATAATGTTTTTCTTTCCTTCCGCACTGCGTACAGCACCATAGAACGGCTGCAACTATCCCCGCTTATTACTAGCGCATGCAAAAAAGATTTTTTTTAAATTACGTTCATATTATGCTGCTCGCGATATTAAATTTTGCCTTTTAAAAGCAATGGTTTACTTTTTTTCAAACCAATTTCAATAAATATACAAATATAAAATAAATGCGGAAGTGTTAGACACTAACAAATGTTGTTAGATAATGTGGCATAATTTTCTAAATGAGCTTTTTAATTTGTAGCAAGTTTTTTTGTGCAAAACGCCACCTTACATTTTGATTTATTTTTTAAATGAAAAGTCACTTACTTTTCAATTATAAAAAATAATTTTAACGGTTTATACAAATATTACTTATTGGAACGGAGCTATACTAGTAATATATGTATATAATACAAAACGACCTTTTGTATTCCACATTATAAAGGCTTCAGTGTAACCTTTATTAGTTACCCGACAACAGATGCATGCCAAACATGCCATTGTCTTTTGTTTGCCGTAATTACAAATTACTTTGATGTAATTACGAACAACAATATAACCTTTACTAGAAATTTCACCGAGACAACAAAAAAACAAAGATGCGTAGTAGAGAGTACATGAGCCCTAACACTAAAATTGTCGTTTAAAAATTGTTACTTTGCTCCAACTAAATTTGTATTTTTTATTCTTAAGATTAACAGAGCAATTTTCATCAGCAGATGCTGAATTTTTTTTCTGTAAGCGATTTCGTTAGCAGTTAGCAGATTTAAAGAAATATAACACTATAGTGCTTGCAATCTCGGTACGTTTTTTAAATATTGCAACTAGTGGGCACGTAAATGATATACAGGGAAAAAAGTTTGAAATCAAAATTATTTGTCCAGTTTCAGTTTACGTAAAAACTTTATTTTAGTAGGTAGGCGCGTTCACGCAGAATAAGTAAGAAAACGCGTTTTATCGATTTACTTTAAAATTCACAAGTAAACCCTCATAAAGTAAAATGGGCAATTCTTCAACAAAGGCTTATTGTACACCAAAACAGTAAGACTGCAAATACAATATATGCAATACTAAAATTTACAGTTAACATTTTTAAATTTTATTTTGAATTGTTAGTACGCAAATATGTAATATATAGTAGCAAATATATTAAGTACAACTTTTAACCAATTACTTTACGCAAACGATAAACCCAATTTTCAATGACTTTTTGCAATAACTCAGGTCTAATGTCACAAATACAGCGTTTGATGTTCAATATTAATGCATCAAAGGTTCGTGGTAATAAAGTAATCTAAATCTCATCTTCTTGAAGGCCAATTAACAGTTGAATTACGTTGCAATACGTCAATAACGCTATTACCCGCGTGACATTTGGGGCTCCGTTTTGTTGGAACTACATGTCCTCCAAAACCATTTAATCTAAATTTGCCACAAAAACCTGTTAATATCACTCGGGGCCGCTCAATAGTCACCGTAACTGTATCTCCTACCTCGTTTTTAAAAAATAATAGTCCAATAATGCCACCATGCTATAAACTATATCATAGAGTGACCTTTTGCGGATGCAAGGACTTTTCGTTAATCTGTTTTGAATTATTTTCACACCAAAAAACGACAATTCTGTTTGTTAATGTATCCAATTAACCAGAAATGAGCTTCATCTGAGAAGATAATTTTTGCCCAATATTATATCCGTTTCAAGTTGCTCTAAAGCTCAAACAACAAAATCACGGCGCTTAATATGGTTCCGTGGCTTCAGTTCTTGAGTCAACAATTTTATACAGATGTAAACTCAAATATTTTTGTAAAATACGCCAAGTTGTCATTCTTCTAAGCCTAATTTTGTAGCACGACGAGGAATCCATAAATTTGCATTTACATTGTTCTCTATATTTCTTGCATTTTAACGTCTTGTTGGTATTTTGGCATCGTGAAGAAGGGCGATTATGTAGGCCATAGGTTTCGCAAAGAGCATGTTCACAAGAAAACGTCTATTTTTATCAAATTTTGGACAATAACCAAACACGTTCTTAAAGCTTGTATTAGCCATGATGAATTGTCGAAAAATACTAAATACAAATGACAATTGGTGGCAGTTATAATATTTTAAACAATGTTGCCATTTCATTTCAAAATTATATCATTCTTATCGGAAAATCGTTATAAACCCTAATAGTATCTTGTAAAACATTTTTAGGTTTGCTAGTTACAGACGTCTGCAGAAAATTCATGCAGTGCCGCAGTGCAACGCGAACCCAACCATACAAATTTAGAAAGCAATGATACATTTGTATACAAGTTCTGGATGTATCACTTTTTGCCATAATGCGGAAAAAAGTCAACCCATATCTAAGGGTTAATTATAATTGATTGTAGTAGATCACACGCTAAGATTTTCTCACTGTAATACAATTATAGAGTTATCTCCATCTTATCAAAAAGAAGCTCAGCACAGAAACCACATTTTTTTTACTTTAACTTACTGCTTAGATTATTTTTTGGTTTTTTGGTTAAATAATTAAATCTCGTTTATATTTATATTTATATGACAAATTCATATAATATGATTTTATATCAAATTAAATTGCTACAACTTAGTAATAATGTCGTTTTTAAATTTTTTAATTTTTTGACAGATAAAATGCCAAAAAACTGAAATCTTAATTTTTTTTAAATAAAAACAATATAAAAAGTCTATGCTTTGATTATTTTTGCGAATTCGTTTGTCAGCGACTGTATCGATCTCTTAGAGCAATTTTTGGTTAGCTACTTTGTTTGTAAAAATGTTTTTTCAGTTTTTAACCGATTAACTTAATAAAAAGTAATTTATATTTTATGCATTCGTAAAACCTTTCATTCAATCATTAAATGCTTATGTTCTTTCTGCAATAAGAAAAAATGGCTCTATCAAATTAATAAGGTCTTCCTCATTTCTACAATTAACTCAAAGAACTTGTATGTATTTGTTAAAACTAAATTATTTGTTCGCGCAGGTTTAGCAAAGCAAATTTGGAATTACAAAAAATCGATTACTTTTTCGTTTTTTTTAATTTACTATTCATAAGCAACTTTCCTACAGTTAACAAGTTAGACATTGGACAATAATACGCCTATAGTATAATCGTTTTTTTTTTAATAGAACTTTTACCTGCTCAACAATATACATTGTTATACAAAGTATGTTTGACAATTAATACTTAACGAAGGGAAATAACAGAATGGTACCTAATAACCACTTGAAATAGCTGTGTTAATAGTCATTTGGATTTACCATTTGATCACATAGTTAATTGTGAATTAATTGCACTTAGACATCAAGACTATCACTTGCGTATTTTGATCAAATAGTTATTTGGAGATTAGTCCGCACTTAGTCATCACCACTATCACTCAAGTATATGTCTTGGGGTAACTTTCGTTTTAATCGTCTATGAATACTTCTTTGGCCTAGTTCATAGAAGGTGGCACCATTGCAGTTGGTAAGGTTATCATGGAAGGTTTTAGTCAGTTTTGCAATATGTTCTTGAATTGTGAGCATGTTTAATTCGTGATGAAGTTGTTGATTTTTAATGAACCACGGGGCGTTGACTGTTGTTCGAAGAATTTTATTTTGTAACGTCTGGATTCGGTTGAGATTGGTTTTGGAAGTGTTAGCCCATATCACACATCCGTACAGAATCAATGGACGTATTAGAGATTTATACAAGAGCGTCATGCATTCGATTTTCATAGTGGACTTTTTATTTATGATTGGGTAGAGCTGGATTAAACGCGTGTGGCCTTCGTTCAGCTTTTTAATATATGGTATTTCCATGTGAGCCGAGTATCGAGATGGATACCCAGATATTTCACGGGCTCGTCTTTGGCATTCCATTGTATAGTATGTCCATTGATTGTAATTAACGTTGGATTTTTGATAATTCTAAGTGTGAATATTTTCGTAGTACACTTGGAATGATTAATTGATAGATTCCATTTCATGAACCATCTGCTTAGTGTATTGGCGGCAGTTTGTAAGTCGGCTATTGCTTGCTCTAAGTTTTGATTTCTGGTTAACACGACCGTGTCATCTGCGAACATTGCTAGGTTTGCATTGGGAACAGGAAAGTCATGCATGTAGATGTTGAATAAAATGGGACCTAGAATACTCCTTGTGGAACCCCTGCATGTATAGCTCTAGTAGTTGATAAGCTTGCCTGTATCTTGATTGCATATGTACGATTTTCTAGGAACGAGAACAATATGGATTTTATGTACTCAGGTAGTTGAAGACGTACTATTTTATATTTTAAGCCATCGGTCCACACTCGATCGAATGCTTGAGCTATGTCTAAAAACAAGGCAGTAACGTATTGTTTGCTTTCAAATCCTCGTTCGATTGTTTCGATCATGCGCTGTAGTTGATGGCAGGTGGAGTGGCTTTTTGAATCCAAATTGAAAGGTGGGAACAATACTCAGTTTTATTACCTCTTCATTAAGCCGGCGATATATGACCTTTTCGAAAAGCTTCGAGATTGTAGTTAGAAGACTAATAGGTCGATAGCTAGTAATATCTTTCTTGTCTTTGTTTGGTTTGGGAAACAGTAGAATAATTGCATGTTTCCATGCATTCGGAAAATAACCAATCCTTAAGCACGCATTAAATGTGGTTGCTAGGTATGCCAATGCTTTTTGTAAGCTTTTAAGTATGACATTAGGTATTTTGTCATATCCTGGCGATTTATTTATTGGAAGACTTTGATTATTGATGCGAGTTCTCTAGGTGAAGTTGATTTGAAGTTTGGTTCTATGATTGGCTGGTGAGTTTCTACATAGTTGATGGCTATATTTCTAAATGTTGGATCTGCGTGATTTTCAGATGTGAAGGTTTTTCTAAATGATCTGCGAAGGCTTCACATTTTCTTCATCGGTGTTAAATGTTTGCGCACCTGAAGAAATTGGAGGCATCACTTGTGGCTGACGTAGGATACGTTTGGTCGTCTTCCATAGTCCAGGATCTCTTGGTTCAAGATTACTAATATGTTTTTCGTAAGTCTCTATTCGGTGGGCATCTAGTCCTTCTTTATTCGATGTGACAAGTTATTTACCATATTTTTGGTGACGGGGTTTCTAGTTCTCTGCCATTCCCTCGCAGTGTGCTTTTTGCTTAATTAGATCCACTATGTGTTTGGGTGAATAATGATCAATGTGTACTCTTCGTTTGTACGTGGTGGTAGTGGCCTTGTTGACACTGTCAGTGATAGTTTTGTTACGTGTGAGATAGTTTGATCTATTTGATTTGGGGTTTGAAGGTTATTAGGATACTTAAGTCGTTGGTCAAGGATATCTTGAAAAGCGTTCCAATCTAGTAGTCCATTTATGAGTTTCGGTTCTTGGATTTGTTTTGCTGGTGTCAGTAAAACGAGATTATAATTGGTAGGTGGTCTGAATCTAGTTCAGTGCATACTTGTTGGAAGATTTGTTTGCTGAAGTTTTGTGGACAACTATGTCAAGTATATCTGGTCTGTGATCGTCTCTGTACGGGTAGTGTGTAGGTTCGGCTGAGCTTCTATTTGGAAAGCGTACGTTGATGCTAGGTCGTAAAGTTTGTTTCCAGCAGGGTTTGTCTCTCTGCATCCCCATATCGTGTTTTTGAATTCATGTCTCCTATCAGAAGGATGGGTTCGCTTGGATTAAATATGGTAGAGATGTCGATTTCAAGAAGTTGTTTGTTGGGTTGTTTGTAAGCACATATTATGGTTATAGTAGTATCGTTAGTTAGTTTGATTTTCACTCCAACTGTTTCGAGGTTTATCGTGTTAATTGTTTGACATTCATGATGAATTATGTTGCGTTTTATGATAATGGCTACTCCTCCTGATGCAAACCTGGCTTCTCTATCTGCGCGGTAGATCTGATAGCCGGCAATTTTGAGTTGATCTGTGTTGGCTAAGTGCGTTTCAGAGACGCACGCTAAATCCACAGAATGTCTCTCAAGAAAAGATTTAAATAGAGTTAATTGTCTTTTGATGCCATCCACGTTCCAGTTTAGGAGTTTTAATTGAATTATAGTCTTATTTTTGTGATCCATTGAAAAGGGAAGGAAGGAAATTTGATATTATGTATTGCTTAATTTGTTCTAAGATAGGTTGAATGAGTTGCAACAAGGATGACAAGATGGTGTTGGGGAAGGGTTGGGTTTCGGGTGATGTAGAATTTGTTTTTGGGAACCAGGATACGTTTGGTTGGAAGGTGTTGTTTACACTGTTTTTGAGGAGAGGGAAATTTTTCAGATTGTTGGCAGGGCCGGGTTTGCTATTCGGTCTTATTGCTCTAGGAGTCTCGTTCTGAGGTCGTTTGCCTTGCTGGTTCCTTGATTGGAGGAAGTACTGGCATCCCTAAAGTTAGCGGGTGGTTTTCTCCGCAGTTAGTACATACTGCGGCATCAGTTCGAGGTTTATCGCAGTTGGTGTACAAGTGATTTCCTTGGCACCTCACGCATCTTGGTTCAAGTCTACAATAATTTTGTATGTCCGATGCGTTGACATCGGTGACATTGAGGAGTTTTGCGATTAGTTTTACGTGGTTCAACGGTAACTAATGCGTGGAATATATTTTGATCTTATAAATTTCATTTGCTTTTTCATTTGCCGTGAGAAGTATTGCACAGACGGGCATGGGCTTTTGTCCTTATTTAAAAGCCTTGTAATTCGCGTTATAGGGAGGTCGTAGACGGCAAGTTCCTGTTGTATTTCTTCTTCGGTTAAAGAGAGAGGGACGTTCTTTATAACTACCGATAGTGGTCTGCTATTGGGGTTTTGATATGTGTGGAATTCAATTTTGTTTGTCAGATAACGTTTGGCCAAGTTTCTATAATCAGTTTCGCTTGTTAGAGTGACTTTCAGTGAAGATGAGCTGAGGGTAGTCGTAAACTCTCCCTTAACAATGGTTTTAATATCGTTTATAACTTCTTTATGGTTAAGTGGGCCTTGAAGAAAGATAGACGGTATTTTTATTTTGGGTTGTTCAGTGGTCTCTGGTTCCTCTGAGGATGATGGTTCGAGATGTTTAGGCAAATAAAACTTGTTTCTCTCAAGTAGTGATTCCGGTTTCCACTGATATTTTTTTTGTAAATCAGTGATCGGTGGCGATAAGTGATCAGAATTTCTTTTGAGATGTGACATGATAATACGATTAATTCCCCCCCCCCCTAGGGGGTGACAGGTAGCAATTGAAAATGTTGCTGCTAATTATATAAATTAATTTTGTTACCAGAAATAAATATTGTGGTTTATGTTGATGTAGATAAACGCTGGCACCAGGCGTTGATAATCGTAAAACAGATATACAAAACATTACACCAATATGATTATTCGGTAAGTCACAGTATGCTTTGCTTAAACAAGACTAAAGTTTTCGACAATCTGAGTATTAGTAGAGGTGAGTGATCTTATCTTAAAAAGTGACAAGACCTTAATAACTAGAAAAAAGAAATGGGCCTAGTTATGTTAACAGTCAATTTGGCAACGCACAAAGGTTTATGCTGTAAATCACTAAACTATATGAGAAAAACAAGATTAATATGAAAGTAAAAGTCTAAGCATTGTTATACAGCATTAAGTTTAACAGTGGATAGGGAAGTAAACTTTCAAAATTTCTGTTTTATCTATTAAGGTACCTCTAATAAACTTTGTGTCATGTACATTAAATTTTTTGCTTCTGTAATAATTCTTAGATTAGAAAGAAAAGTTATAAAATATGTTTTCTTCAAAGAGGACCTGAAGATGACTGATAACAGTTAGATTAACATGCTTGTCACAGTTATTGTATAGTAGAGGTAGTCGGCCGAAGATAATACTTATTACAAAGAGCTCTCTTTATGCTTATAAAACAATAAATATTAGGTGGTAAGTTAATTTTAAGTCAACGAAAATATTAAAAATAAATAAGAAAATCTGATTTAAAATTAACTAAAGAGGTTTCTAAATTAATTTTTCAAAAAATTTAAGTTAATAATTTTTAGATAATTAATTTTAACTGCACTTCTAATAAAACGATATTATTGTTCATTGTCTACCTGGAAATGTTTTAAAATTGAATGTATTCAAAGCTTAAGCCGTTTAGGAGACGATTTTTTACGTTAATACACAAGACGTCCAACAAAACGTGCCTTCATTCTGATAAATTGGAAGATAATCGCCTTACGGCAGTTTCTGTTATTGTCAAGTCGTTTCGGAGTCAGGAAAATATAGATCGTTTTATATGTATAAGCTTCTATACAGAAAAAGTAGCCTCGAATTTAATATTTTATGGCTTGGAAAGTAATTTCTAAATTACATGAACGTTCTATTTCATTTGCATTTGACTACTTTAAATTATTACTGTACCAGATAAAATCAAAAATTTCTTTTAAAGAGATCTGTCCAATAAATAAATAAACCAGGTGTAAATCTTTGCGTTGTTGTACTTTATATTTAATTAGTTACTTGTTTGTTTTATAAACATAATTTTTGAGGGTCAAAGTTAACACCGTTTTCTGGTTTTACATGTGGAATGAAACACTGATGGTATTTGTTTCAATGTAGATTAGATCAACAAAGTGAGCTTTATGCAGACTATTCAAACTAGACCTAATATAATTAATTATTAGTTCTGTTAATATTTCATGAATATTGTGGAATTGTGTTAGATAGAAAGTTTAGCGAAATGCAACGTTTCTTTTGCTTAAGCGTTTCTGTACAAGTTAGAATTTCAGACACCAATTAGAATAAAAGTATGTGTTTCTTTGTTTATTGTTTATTTTTACCATCTACTCTGAGGACGTATTTAGCTACAAGTAACTGAAGAAGAATTCATCCAATGATGAAACTCCTATATATACTTAACGAGTTGATTATATGCTATAAATTATTAGTCCATGTTCTTTTGGTTATCTGGGTGTCATGTCTTCGGTTAGTTGGTCCACAAGGTGGTTGAGGTGTTCACGCAGATTGGCACGGTACTTTGCAGTGAGCAGTTTTGTTTCTTCTTAAATTTAGAAAACACCTGGGACACCAATGTGTGTCTAAGATTGCTCTGAGTAGTTTGGACTAGAACCGATGGATAATGTTTATATTGGACAGTTTCGCACATCCCCATAATTGAATTTATATGTCCAAATTGGTCATACAACGCTTTTATAGAGGAGCACTATAATTTAAATTTTAATTTTGAAGTGTTGTCCAAGCAGCCAGTGCATTTCTCAAAACTTTAGATTAAACTATTGTCTTTTCATTTGTATGTGTCGTTTCCAAGTGAGGCGTTGGTTAAGGAACATGGTTGATATAGACCGGAGGAATATTAGATTGAGTTGTGAATATGACTTGCACCGATTTGGATTGGTTTACTTCTATTTTCCAGCGGTTGAACCATTCCCTAAGAGTCTAAACTTTATTGTGGGTGTTCACTGACAGCGTTTAAATTCTAAAGGTTGGAGAGAACTGCAGCATCATTAGCAAAGGCAACGATTATGGCTTTTGGAGCTTCGGGGATATTAGTTGTATATATCAGATAGAGAAGGTCTGTGTACCGTTGAATGTTCTGACCTAATTCTGAACTAACGAGTAGTAAATAACAAGTCTAGGTCGACATTTTTACAAAGTTTTTACACTAATAGCTTTTCGTTCACCTTGCTTAATTTGAAAAGCAAACTGATCGGTCTGTACAATGATCGGTCTTCGGGTGGTTTTGCTGATTTGGGTATCATGACTATTTGGACACATTTTCATACAAGAGGGTAGCATGAAAGGCTTAATATGAGGTTATATATGGTTGTTGCCAAAACCATACCTTTTTTGGTAGGTTTTATAGTACTTGCCTGTTGATGAAATTCTAGCCTGGGGATTTGCATTGCTTCAATTTACTGATTGCTTTTGTAACTCAGCTGGCAATATTTGCTTAACAGAAAGCCACATTTCACATGGTGCATCTAGAAATTTTTTGATTTTTCTGTGTGTCTGATTTGGAGGTGGATGATTCGGTTGGAAAATGGTAGACGAGGGTTCTGCAACAGTTTCAGTTTTTTCTTGATTAATTTGAACTTAGTATTCTTTGAATATCTTAGTGTTTTGTTCTTATTCCTTGTATATTGCTGCATCCTAAATTCATATCCCCTTTTTGTTGCTATTTTTGTCAAGAGTTTGGTTCAGTAGATATCCGAGGCTTGTTAGAATTTTTTGCAAAAAGAAGTGCTTTTTCAGAGGTGTAGGTGAAGAATCGTGGCTTTACGCGTCAACTTAAAGAACTACTAAGATTTCTGTGCCCTTAGTCGAAACATCCAGTTTTAAGGTGCTAAAAACTGGAAATAGTTAATCCCACTAACTTTGTTTTATCTATGATTATAGTTCAAAATTTTATTAATACAAGGATTTTCTTATTAATTAATAATTTCCTTCTGGGTAAATAATTATTAAAGTGTCACAAAACTCTTTAGCTAGATTTGACTCAATTCAATTATTGTACAAATTATGTTACATAAACTAGCGTATTGGTGGATAAATTTCTGTTGTATTGAATTTTGTTTCTTAAAACTTATATTTAAAAAGAAAAAACAAATTCGGTATGAATGTTAAAGTTTTAACAATTTGTCTGCATTTCTGAAAGTTAGGGACAATCGCTGCTAATATAAATAATGCAATACTACAAATAGTTCGCAAAGTTGAAAATGAAGATGCTATAATAAATCGTACGGTCCAAAATTCAATAAAAAAATTTACAATTAGTGACACTAGCCTAAACCTAGAAGCATTATTTCAAGCTATATATTGCCACCTATAATCAGTCAACAATTATTACTGGAGCTCAACCATTCTAATGGGCAATAAACTGTCATTTGCACAATTTAGATTAAGTCAACAGACAGAAGTATCTAAGAGCAAGCTAAACACTAAATTAATATTTACAGACACTTGTTTAACAGTTTATAAAGTCGTCGAATATATTACTGAATTGTTGCCATTGATGAAATGTGGATTTATTTTTAAAATTTAAACAATTTAAACCCATGGTAAAATAACGACCGTATTGCAAAACCTGTTGTAAAAGCTAGAACTGCGTATGGTAGAAGTACTTTGAGCTGGTTTCTGAAGGTCGAACCATTACCATCGAACATTATTGTTAATAACTTAACATAATGTAAATTATATTAAAACAAGATAGATGTTGCTCCAGATGGATAACCCCAGATTACATAAGGCCTAAATAACTCGACAAACATTGGAAGAATGAGACTGAAAGGTATTGTTACGCCACCCCTCCTGTACTCTGCTTTATCCCCATCGGATTACTAGCTACTCCGATCAGGGACTCCTTAGACAAATGTTACTATACAAACTTTTAGAAAGTAAAAAGGCAGAACTCCGCCTGCATCAGTTGTTGAATGGATTGAGTAGCTCATCAGCTGATGTTGACGGTCCCAAGCCCGGGTAAAGGAGTAGGGTTGATCGCAGTGGACTTGCAACCCAGCATCATAAAAACGACAAATGCTAAAATTTCCCAAACATGCCTGCGAACTGTAAAACGACACTACCCCAGACGAGTAGAGCAAATAGCTCAGAATCTCGTACTGTAATCACAGTCAGCCCCAAGGATTCTGGGGGGGGGGGGAAATATTCGCACGTAAACATCGTCAAACAGATAAATAAATGTACCACTAAAGGAAATAAGCACAAATGGAACACCAAAATAGCCACATGGAATGTCCAAGGAATAAATAACAAAATGACAGAAGTACTTGACGAACTAAAAAGGTGTAATATAGATATAGCTGTCCTTACCGAAACTAAGAGAAAGGGTACAGGAACCGAAATAAAACAAGACTATATACATATATATATATAGCGGAATTCCTAAAGATCAGAGAGCGAAAAGAGGGGTTTCTATAATATTAAAGCAAACACTAAAAAAGAACTTAAAAAGTTGGGAGCAAATAAACGAAGAAGTAATTAAAGCCGAGTTACACATAAGAGGACATGAGATAGTAATAGTTGGAATATACGCTCCCAGCGAAGATGCTAATAATATAGTAAAAGAAAAATTCTATACAGAATTGATGGCGGTACTAGATGGAATTAGTGATCGAAAGGAAATAATACTACTTGGTGACTTTAATGGACGTACTGGGAAGAGAGTTAATCACCCCATTATAGGAATATATGGTGAAGACACGGTGAACAATAATGGAGAGAAGTTAATAGAAATATGCCATCAGTATGCTCTAATAATTACAAATGGGTGGTTTAAACACAGAGATGTCCACCGCTATATCTGGACACAGTCAACCCGCCAGTTAAGATCTGTCATCGATTACCTAATTATCCGCCAAAATACAAACCTAATATGTAAAGACGTGAGAGTCAAGAGAGGCGCGGAATGCGGCTCCGATCACCATCTACTAATAGGAAAACTCTATATCCCTTTCAAACATTATAGCCAGCATGAAAAAGAGGAGGAACCGGAACTGAATACGGTAGATACAAGAAAATATAACTTAATGGGACTACAAGACGAGTCGACAAAATTCCTATATAAATTAAGACTGGCAAATAAACTACGATACATAGAAGAGTGGTCAGCACAACAAATGTATGATGAAATCGAAAGATAATTCACGAAGCAGCATTTGAAGCCCTGGGGAAAATACAAGAACAAAATGAAGAACATTAATGTGGTGGACCCAAGAAATAGAAAACCTTGTTGACAGTAAAAAGACGCCTACATAAAATGGTTAAACACGAACGACAGCGAAGATAGAAAAGCATACGCGAGAATAAACAGAGAAGTAAAGAGAACGGTAGCACATGCAAAAAACGAAGCATGGAAGAACAAATGTCAAGAAATAAATGGATGCAGAGGTAACACAAGATCGAATGAAGCGTGGAGAACCCTGAAAGCAATACGTGTAGAGAATAAGAATAACGGAGGTATCGATCTGATCAGTACAAACACATGGAGAGATTACTATAAGAAATTACTAAGAGAAGATAGAGCAGATTTTATAGAAACAGAAGATGATGAAGTAAAAATAAATGAAATTCACTCCCCTAATGATATGTTGCAAAAAATAGAAATTGATGATGTAGTAAAAGCCGTGAATAAAATGAAAAATGGCAAAGCACCAGGACCGGGGAATATTCCCATTGAACTTATAAAGTCTGCTCCAACACAACTGTTTAGCATTCTAGCCAAACTATTCAACAAATGCCTGAAAGGTGAGAAAGTGTCCAAAAAATGGAAACAAGCGTATATCTCTTCAATTTACAAGAAAGGTAATAGAACTGACTGCAAGAATTACAGGGGCATTAGTGTGATCAGCTCAATGTCCAGAATATACGGAAAAATACTGAAAGAAAAAACAGGGGAAGAGATGAATGAAGTAGAAGAACAGAGCGGCTTTAGGTCTGGACGATCATGTATCGATAACGTATTTATACTAAGACAAACTATTGAAAAGAAGAGTGCACACGGAAGACCGTTACATCTTACCTTCATAGATATTAAGAAGGCATACGACAGTGTACCTCAAAGAAGGCTATGGGAATGCATGAAAAACTCCAACATTAGTAATATATATATATATATATATCGCTGCCGTAAAAAACTTATATGAAAAGGCCACAAGCTGCATAATATCTGGATCACGTATGTCTACTGATTTTGAGGTGACAAAGGGACTCCGATAAGGGTGCTGTATAGCTCCCACTTTGTTTAAAATTTATCTTAACGAAGCCTTAATTCAGTGGAGAAGAAAGTGTGGTGGCATGGGACTACAGATTGGAGACGAAATACTTAGCACATTACTGTTTGCTGACGACCAAGTCATTATCACTGAAGACGTAGACGACTCGAACTATATGTTACGCAAGCTCCAGGAAGAGTATAAAAAATGGGGCCTGGAGATTAACTTGCAGAAGACTGAACACCTAGTAATTGGAGACGATGGTATGGACCTGAATATTAGTTCACGGTTGCTCAAATTTTCGCTACCTTGGAGTTTTATTTTCAAGCACGTCAGGAAGTGACGCAGACATTGTTCTTAAAATAGCCCAAGGAAGGAGAGCCATTCGACTGCTGAACATGGTACTCTGGAATGATAAAATTACAAAAAAAAGCGAAGACAACAATATATAAGACTATAATTGAAAGCATCACCACATATGGATCAGAGGTATGGGACATTAATCAGCGAAATAAAAACCGTCTAATGGCACTGGAAATGGACTATTGGAGGCGGAGCTGTGGTGTATCTAAGCTACAACACGTGCGAAATGAAGAAATAAGACAGCGAATGGAGGTGGATGGTACGATAATCAATACCATAGAAACAAAAAGGCTTATCTGGTATGGACACTTAGGATGACGACAGATGGCCGAAGAAAGTTTAGAAATGGGTACCACCAGAACGTCGCAAACGGGGTAGACCTCGCCGAAGCTGGAGAGCAGAGGTACAGGACGCTATGGAATCCCGAAGATTAGAAGAAGGAGATTGGCTAGATAGAAATAAGTGGCGTTTGGGAAGCGAGACGCGGCCTCGGCCGTAATAAAACTCGCCAATATATATATATATATATATATATATATATATATATATATATATATATATATATATATATATATATATAAAGGCGGTCTTGTCAGTTCTTTGATTTGAAGGCAGAAAAATGGCAATAACAAGGCATTGAAACCTGATGGATTGGTAGAGTAGTATATAATGGTACATATGTAATTTTAAATTTTGTACTCATTAGAAATATTAAAATAATCATTTTTATATTAAAAAACAAAAAACTATTACACCGCACTTAAAATTTCCAAGACTTTACTTTTCTTGATCAAGACTTGTTTAAATGAGCTGTTAAACAACACATTAGTATTACCCGCCTGCATTTCTATTTTGTATTTTGATGTTTTTAATACTCCTAGTAGATAACAAACAATTTCAGTTTCAAGATTTTCCAACAAGGAGCGTCAATTATCTTTGTTTCAAATTAAGTAAGCTTCTTCTGTTATCTTTATAAATAACAACCCTTTCTGCCTAGTAATATTTTTAAGATGACATAAAATTATCCCAAGCCATACTTTTCTATTTTATTATGTAGTATTTTATAATTTATGCAATTAATTGCCTTATAAGGATCCACAAATACAACTAATAGCAGATTTTAAATTGGATTAATAAAATTATAAAATCAAAATTGTGCTTTTTCTTCGTAGATACCCCTATTGTGAATTACTAAATAGTAAACGCTTGTAAAAAAAGCTAATAAATTTTAAATTTCAGAGAATAGGTAGTAATGAAACTGGACTGATTAACCATCTCTTTTAGGTTAAAATATAAAAAACTATATTTTTGATTCTCAATATATTACACAAAAAAATTTCGCTAAGCCTGTTCCAAGTCGGCGACCTTGTAACTCGTTAGGTAGGGAAGGAGAAAGGATCAAGTAGTAATACCTCCCTAAAAATCTAGGTTTCGCTGGCTCAGGGGTTATTAGTACCCTGTAAGGGCTTCTTGTCCAGGGTTATAAATAAAATCTACAACGATGGGGAAAGCAAAAGAAAGATAAATTCGAATTCTGCGGACACAACAGAAGTAGCAACCGTGGTTTTACGACTAATATAAAATCAGCGTCTGACCCAAAGTGGGAGATTGAAAATGGTATCTGTATCTAAAAGATCGGCCAAGAACAGAACTCACCAACTCACCTGGCCAACGTGGCGTTTAACAGCCAAAATCCTCATTTATGCTTCCAAATGTTGAATTTAAATAGAACGGACCATGTACTCCAGGTGAGTGAAACAAAAACTCAGACTTCCACACCACCTTGGTGACCTAGCCCGCGGCTTCTGAGGGAAGAAGCAAAAAAATTGATAAAAAACTAGAGAAAGGCAAAACACAACATTGCACATAGGAACATATAACGTATTAACTTTGAAATTTGACTATAGAATATATGAACTAGAGGAAAAACTGTGGAAAATAAAAAGGAGCATAGCGGACTTGGCAGAATATAGAAGAAAAACCATAAGATAGAATTCAGACGACGTTTTGTATGATACAAACAAAATGGAACAAGAGGCGTGAGTTTCATCGTAACCAAAAGCATCGCGGACAGAATAAAAATGTACAAATTAATAACAGAAAGTGTTACGTATCTTATAATGGATCTAAATAATATAAAATATATGCTCCAACTCAACTAAACAAAGACGAAGAACTAGAAAGTTGCTTTGAGGCTGTATCCAACGCACTTAAAGACGATTTAACGGAATATAAAATAATTATAGCAGACTTTAATACAAACTTGGGAAAAAGACAAGACAAAGAGGAGCACAGATTGAGAAATTTTGAATATAGCTCAAGAAATGAACGACGTAAAATGTTACATGGGTAAAAACAAGATTTCAGCTCAAACAAAAGAGAAGCTAAAAAAGAAAATAATGAACATAAAATCAGAAGAAATGTGGGAAATAGAAAAAGACGAAATAATAGTCGCATTGAAGGAAACGAACAACCAAAAAACAACCTAACAAAAGAATTAATTATTAAAAAAGGGGAAGAAACAATAAGATCGTTGGAGACATTATGCAATAAGTGTTTGGAAACGAAAAATAGTGTCAGAGTGGAAAGAGGCCATAACAAAATTTTTGTACAAAAATCGATAAATTAAACTTAAAAAATTATAGACCCATAACATTGCTATCTTAATTTGTATACACTTTTGTCGAAAATAGTAACGAAAAGATTGAATAATAAAATAAAAATATATCTAACTGAATAAATCAGCTTTTGTAAAGGCAAACGAAGAGAGGCGGAGCTTCTCAGTAAGTAGGGATGCATAAGGATAATCTGGATGTAAGGTATTCTACACTGCCGTTTTTTTAATTAATCACATGATGTTAAAGAAAAAAATAGCTTCGTCTGTTGCCCAACGGATTATTACTCATCACAAAGGGCGTGAAACAGTTCACAGTTTTGAGGAGACTTAAGGCACAACTCGACGACAACACCCTTAAGAAAACTCAAGTTTACATGTAATATAAGTAATATTCGAAATTTCGAAAAGTAATAGAAAATGAAGGTCACCAACGTACTTTAAGACCAGTGTGACTTAGAAGAATATTTACATTGTCTTCCACGTTTCAAAGATGACTTTCGATTAACGGTTGCTACAATTGCTGCTTAATGACAGAGACAAATTCCGTATCTCTGACTAAACTTAATGAGAAATAAGGATTTGTTCTATACTTCAGTGAAACATGCTCACTTATTGCCCTGCAAGTATCATTTGTTTGGATCGCTAAAAAAATTATTTTCTATATTCATGTGCAATATAGACTATATCTACTGTCCTTTCTACATCATTACATTTTTTTAGTTTTTGCTACATTATCATCGTTTATACTTTTGTTATTAAAACTCGTCTTTCCTTTTTAAAATTAAATGGACGCTCTATTTTGTATTTATTGTTCTGAAGTTAGTAATATAATTTGATCACAGCTTGATAATACAAAGTGACCAATGGGAATTAGATGGTTTTCACCGGAAAACAATACTTTTGAAATGGCTTTAATTTTCCGAGAACAAAAGCCAAAACATGCCATTTGAGTTACTTGTTTAGTTATGAGAAATACGTTCATTTAGATGATGGTCATCTTCTTAAATGTAGCTTTCAATCCTTCGCTTGAAGTTGTCCATCACTTGGCCCAACAGCTGTTGATCAATCGTTGGCACTTTTGCCGGATGGCAGCCTTCGATTTATTTAAATTAAAAGGTTTGTGAGTGTACACATGGCTCTTCAGATACTCCCATAAGAATAAATCATATGATTGTAAGTCAGCAGCCCTTGGAGGCGTTCAGAGACAGGTTTCAAAAAGCTTCTATTGGTGTGTTGGTAGTAAGTGGTGTGGTACCATGTTAACACTGTTATACTATTTTTTTTCCAAAAAATACGGATTGATAACTTTAAATGAACAACCGTACATGATACTGTAAGAACTTTAGAGTAAAGACTTTTTTTTTAATATTATTGGGATCTTCAGGAGCCCAGTAATGAAAGTTCTGCTATTACGTTGAAATGAAAATAAGCTTCGTCGCCCATCACGATTATTTTATTTGTATTTTTTACAAAATCGCTAGCATTTGCACAGTACAGTCTTTTATTTGCTCATAAGCTTTTCAATAACCTGTGCTTGACATGGGTAGAATCTTTATTTTGTAAAATAGTTCTGGTTGAGTTGCGCCTCAACCGTAACTTGAATATTCTCGATCTGATCGTCCTGGACGTCTAACTATATTTGTTTCATCCTTGTAATGCGTTTAAGGTTTGGCGATTCCTTATTCATAATGTTTATGATTGTTTTGAAATATTCAACCCACGTAAGGATCATGTTGTGACTGGAAGCAACCGCGTGTCAACTAACATCGAAGTCTCGACGAATAGCCGCCCCGTTGTTATGATATATAAAAGCTGTTGTGACGTTCACTGCTCCATCGTGACTAAATTGACATTTCAGTGGAGAGATACAACCGCCTAACTCATCTTCCTCCCATTTCCATTAGAAACCCAAATTTCAGTGCCTCTCATCTTAAATAGTGGTATTTGTATTTTAGTCGGTAAAACCTGAGCTACAATTAGCACACATTAAAGAACTATAAAATTATATTATAAAGCCTTGTATTGTATTAGACTTTTTGTTATAATTATGTATAATAACAAGAAAACATATTTAGAATTAGTCTTTAAAATGCATAAATGAATCATCTTAGAATAATTAAAGAGGCCTAAGTAAAGGACCAAGGTAACTTTATCGTGTAGTTGAACTATTATATTGATATTAAACCGGGTTTTAGCACAGAAAATAATTACACCCATTAGAAGTTCGAGAGCCGTCTAAAGGGTTAATTAACACGATTGTCGGCGGAGCCGACTTCCCGCCACGTAATGGTGCCGCTGAGGCGTTATTCCCTAAATAACACCAGCATCCTGTACGTAAAATTATTAGTAAACAACTTGCACTTGAACGCTATTATATTAAACCAAGGCAACGAACTTTTTTGAATGCCACTAATTTTAGATGTCGCGCTAAGAAACGAGTTCGTGTGACCTCCAGTCAATAAGATGAAAATAATCTTAAGACCAGAATGTCATAGGTACGCCGTTAAGCAAGGCAATTTTAATTGCAAATGAATTCTTGTATATGAGGCAAACAGCTTTTTGTAATCTTATTAATAAATATTTATTTTTAACCCTAATGATATAATCATAATGTTCATAATATTGCATATATTCTTCTCTTATATCTTAATTTCTTTTCAGATTCATTTTGCTATATCTGGTACTTGATGACAAAAACCTCATTTCTGCTGTCATAATTCAACATTGACATTCTTTCATGGTGATGTTTTGTTATTCATGGGCATCATTCTCTATTCTTGATATAAAGGTATCTCATCCATTTTGTTGTGCTTGTCGGTTGAGGGTCTTTACCATTTGAGTTTGTATTCCGTTTTATTCTGTAAGCTTTTATAGTAAGCTTTATTTTTTTCTTTAACTGTCTGCTTTTGCTGTATTGATTATGGTATAGTAGCTTACCTATAATGTTTTCTTCTGCCGTCCAACAGCTTCTTCTGCTGCTTTTCCTAGTGTTTTTTTATGTTTGCCCATTATTTATCTATTTTTTGTTGTGTTCTATTAGTTGGATTTGGTAACGCGTTTTAATAGATTTTTTTGTGACAACTCTATTTTTTATTTTTATTTTGTCAACTATCGATTTTCAGTTTTAAGACATTTGAATCTAATTCGCACTGCAGCATTTAAAAAGAAGTGAATTATATTTATGTCTATTTCTCTGAAAGCTCTTGTGACATTAAACAGTGTGGGCGTTTTTATTTTATAAAAAGTTATTAACTAGTGATGTTTGCCTTCATACTTTTTAAGTGCGTGCGTGTAATGATTTGTGATTAAAAAAACTATTTGTAGTTTGTATTTTGCTTTAGCATACAAAATTTCTAAGAAGTTTGCCATTTTAATTGAAATGGTTTTTATCGTTATTTCCAATGATGTTCTTACATTTTTCCTTGCTTATTTTAGCATTTAACTCGATGCTAATTATTATGTAAAATATCTGTTTATTTGATTAAGGCATCGTAAATTTTGTCATAAAATGCTTCAATGCGGTTCCTGCCTATCTTTTTGGGCCATACATATAATTTGTTGTTAAACTGTTTTTTTCGATTTGGCATCTAACACTTATAATTTGTTCGTCAATTAGTTCATATGTTTTCATTTTCTCATTCCATTTTTCATCATTATGATTGCTGTCTTACTCCACTGTAAATTAGTATGTATTTTTCTAAACGTTTTGTACCTTTTAATATATTTTTGTTCCAGTTTTTAAAGCTACATTTATTTTTATTTTTTATATATTTTTTGTAATTCTTGCAACTGCAATGCTAATTCAGGTTCGTTCCAAATGCCTATATCTCTCTCTTTCTCTTTAGCCTTCTTCAATCCATTTGCGGATGTAGGCCTCCCCTAGTTCCTTCCATCGTGTCCTGTCTTGTGCAATTCTTTTCCATGCAAGACCGGCGTGTAGTTTTACATCATCTATCCATCGCATCTGTGGTCTACCCCTTGTTCTTTTGCCTAGCCAGGGTCGCCAGTCCTGGATTCGTGCGTTCCATCTGTTGTCCCTTTGGCGGGCATTGTGTCCTACAAATTGCCACTTCAGGCTAGCTATTCTTTTTCCCACATCTGTGACTTTTGTCTTCTCCCTTATCCAAGTGTTTCGTTTTCTGTCTTTTAGGGTTATTTGTAACATTTGGCGCTCCATGGCTCTTTGGGTCTTCATAAGTTTGTCTACATTTCTCTTTGTCAAAGTCCAGGTCTGGGCCCCGTAAGTAATGACGGGCAGTATACAGCTGTCAAACACTTTTGTTCTCAGGTATTGAGGTATCTTTCGGTTTTTTAATATGTAACTTAATCTGCCAAAGGCAGCCCATCCTAGTTTCGTTCTTCTTGCGATTTCTATTTCTTGATTTTCTTTATTAAGTGTAAACCTTGCCCTAAGTATGTGTATTCTTCTATTTGTTCTATAGTGTTTTGTTCTAGTTCGATATTCACTTCCTCTTCGGAGTTTGTCATGATTTTTGTTTTTTCGGTGTTTATCTTTAAACCCACTTTTTTAGAAGCTTCATTTAGTTCTTGGAGCATTGAGTTTAGTTGGTCTCCATTTGTTGCAAATATTATGACGTCGTCTGCGTATTTTAGATTATTTAAAAATTCGCCGTTTATATTGATGCCTTTTCCCTCCCAGTTTAGGCATTTGAAGACATCCTCAAGAGCTAATATAAATAGCTTAGGTGATAATGGGTCTCCTTGACGGACTCCTCTCTGTATTGGGATTGGATCGGTTTATTCTGACCAGTTGACTGTTATTGTAGTATTCTTATATATATCTTGGATTATTGTCATATATCTGTAGTCTATCCTGCTGTTCCATAGGCTCTTCTGTACTGCCCACGTTTCGATGCTATCGAACGCTTTTTCATAATCTATTAGTGCTATGTATAATGGGAGATGATATTCATTTGCTTTCTCTATTAGTATCTTGAGGGTTAATAGATGGTCCGTTGTACTAAACCCTTTGCGGAAGCCAGCCTGTTCTTCGGATAGATACATTTCTATTTTGTTATTTAATCTTTTCATTATGATTCTTGAGAAAAGCTTATATACTTGTGATAGTAGTGTTATGGGCCTGTAATTTTTTAAATCTTGTTTGTCTCCCTTTTTATATAGTAAAATCGTTGTGGCCTCCTTCCATTCACTCACTATTCTTCCAGTTTCCAAACATTTATTGAACAGTGTCTTCAACGCTGTTATTATTTCCTCTTCTCCTTCATTTAATAATTCTTTTGTCAGATTGTCTTTTCCTGGCGCTTTTGATTTTTCATTTCTCTCATCGCACTAGTTATTTCCTCTTCTTCTATTTCTGGCATATCTTCCGAGTTTATATTTGTTATTTTCTTTTTTAGCTTTTCTTTTATTTCTGTGGGAGCTTTTCTTTGGGACTTGTACAACTCCTCATAGAATTCTTTTACTGTAGAGTTTATCTTGTCTTTCTCTCTTACTTCTCTTCCATCTTTATCTTTTATTACTATTATGTTGTTTTGCCTATTTTAGGTCTCAATGCTTTCATATTTTGATTCTTTTCTATAACTTGTTGAATTATAACGTCTTGTTTTTAATTTCATTTTGTCTTATTGTTTTCCTTATTAATTTATTTAGCTCAACAAATTCTACAGTATTTTGTTTGTTCTCCTGTGTTAGCTTCCTTCTGCTTTTCAGCATCTCTTTTATTGTAGATGATAGTGTTTCATTTTTCTTGTTCTGTTTTGATGTTATTTTTGTATTGAGTCTGTAATTGCTTCTTTTATTGTTTCGCTAATTTCGTCTACATCCATGTTTGTATATTTTTATCTTTTAGGTGTCTTTTATTCCTTCTCGGTATTTGTCAGAATTTTCTTTTAGTGTTTCGCTGTTGATTTTGTTTGTATTGATCTTTAGTCTTTTACTCTCTAATTTCTTATTTATATATAATTTGGCCCTGACTAGTCTATGATCGCTGCCAATGGTGCAGTTGTTCAGTACGCAGATATCTTTAATGATTTCTTTGTTTCTTGTTAGAACCTAATCAATTTTGTTGTCCCCGTTTGGACTGATCCATGTCCATTTGTTTTGTGGTTTTTTCTTGAAGAAAGAATTCATTGCAAATAAGTTCTCTTGTTCTAGGAAGTTGTATAGCATCTCACCTCTTTCATTTCTTTTCTCATATCCGAAATTTCCCATTCTTTGCTCTTCTTTGTCTTTTCTTTTTCCCAACTTTGCATTGAAGTCTCCTATAATGATTTTGTATTCTGTTAAATTGTCCCTCAGTGCTTTGGAGATATCTTCGAAGCAACTTTCTACTTCTTCGTCTTCATAAGATTGAGTTGGTGCATATACCTGGACTATTTGCAGAGAAATTTTGTTATTTAGTTCTATTACGAAATATGCAACCCTGTTTGATATTGCCTTGTACATTTTATTCTTTCTGCGCTGTTCTTGGATACGATGAAACCTACACCCTTGTTCCGTTATTTTCGCAGTCTGAGTGATATAGCACGTTGCCTGAGTTCAATCTTATTGATTTCTCTTCTTTTCGTCTAACTTCTGCCAAGCCGACTATGTTCCATTTTATTTTGATAGTTCCTCTTCCAGTTCAAGTATTCTATCGTTAGATTTCAAAGTTCTTACATTATATGTTCCTATGTACAGTGCTGTATGTCTTGTCTTGTTTTTGATTTTTTGTAGATGGTTCTTTATCGAATTTTTGCCCTCCCCAGAATCCAAGGGGCTGACTACTGAGGTAGTGTGGGATTCTGAACTTTCTGTTCTACCCACCTGGGGTAATGTATCCGTTTTATTTAAATTCGACATTTGGTAGTTTAGAAGGGGGGTTTTGGCCATTTCAACGCCACGCTGGCCAGGCGTGTTGGCGAGTTTTGTTCTTGGCCGATCCTCTGGATACAGACGCCATTTTCAGCCGCCCAATATGGGTCAGACGCTGCTGCTAGTTTTGGTCCGCCCCGGGTATTTTATTTCCCCGGTACCCACCATATCTGGTGAGCATTCCCCTATCCGCCACCCGGGGAGGCGCCCGATGGGGGACTAGCAACCCCACACGGATCCTATATCTAAGTAACCTTTTATTGTATATTTCTTGTCCTTATTGCGCTTGCGACTATTATCTAAATGTTCTGTTCTATTCTAAGTTATTTTATGTTGTGTATCCATTATTATCTATTTGTAATTTATAAATTTTTCCTTTCTCAGAAGAATTGTCATTTATCCGTAGCGTTATGAATTTCATTACGTACGTTGGAGTAAAAGCGAGTCTTCTTTTTCTTGAGCAGAAGATCATTCTTTGATTTTTGTTTATTTCCAACTGTACCTTTTACTGTGGTTTGTAACAAAATCTTACAGAAGGTTGTTCAAAAATTCAGAGCGCACCACTTAGAAATAAAAGTCTGCAGTAGCTAATAATGTTGCCCTTTCTTATTCTTTTGAGCGCTATGCAGTACATTGAAAGGCTTTTTCGAGAAATTCAGCTTTTGCAGCCATACTCTATGGTGTTTTTAAAGTACTTAAGACTACTAAAAATGTTAACTTTCTTGGGTTTTGTACATCATTTTTTAATTTCAGCGGCAAATGCATTATTACCTTGCAAAACCATTTAATCGTCCAAGAAACAAATATAAATTTATGGTTTCTGTAAAACAATTTTTAAATAACAGAAGACATATATTTGTTATAAAAAAAAAGAAAAGACGGACACAAAAATTGCAGTAGCATTTATGCAGTGCATTGTAGTGACAGTTTTCCTTTTTTCTGCACTACACATTATGCAAACAATTTTTACCACTGGAAATTACTTTATTACAAATTTAACATTCTAGCTTTACATATGTTAAATATCTACTGGACAGGAATGTGTTTCAACATATTAATTTTTAAGTAACTATAAAATATCAATACTTCACCTTACTGAAGATAGGCATTGGTGGCACCTATAATCTTAGTAAATAATCTAACTCTAATCTTAATCTCAAAAATTTTAAAACCTAAACATAAGCTGATATGAAAAAAGCTTCAAATTATCTATTTATAATAATCGAATTGAATATTTTGGTGTCGCTATTTCTACGCCGGGCGTTTTGGCGACACGAAATTTTAGCGCCCAAACTTTTGTGAAAACTCGGCTCTGCCGACGTTATTAAAAATGAAGCAAGCAAATGCTTGTCACTAAAAGAGCTTACTATTCTGTTCTGTGCCACTTAAATTTGCAAGAATGTTATCAATTTATATTTTACTGTATTCTTTAAATGAGTCATAGTAAGTGTGCTATAAACAAATAAATTCCTTAAAATGCACTCTAATACATTTTGTAAGTTGCAATTCAGTTGTTTTGATGCAGACATTACAAATGGTACTGTTTTACAATTATGGCGGTTTTTCAAAAAAAAAATTATTATAACAGTGTTCTTGTCTCACCGCTAAAAGGTAGGCAAATGAGTATCGCAATGGCAGCACATTATCTGAAAAAATTTCCTAATTTTTTTTACAGCTAGGAAATGCTACTAAAAAAAAACAAAAAAAATCGAGGGAAAAGGCAGAAGACCTCGACAAATAATGATCAAGCCATAGAACTATATTTAATAATAATTTAGGCTTGACATTTCGCCAAGTTCTCTTAAAGCCTGTTAAAACAGGTGTTAGAGTAGAGTTTATAACAACACAAAAAAGTTCAAAACAATATATGCCATAGTATGGCCATGAAACTGTCACTTACCGAAAAATTACTGAACTTTGTTCATGGGCAGAACCAAAATTTAGAGAGAAACCTGGGCAATGCGTAAAAATTATTATAATTAGTAAAAATAATGGAAACACTTGTGGAAGTCAGAACCTCTTGTATTCATACGGTGTTGGTCTACTTTTAGTACACAATATAGCTTGAATTCTGAACTAAATAGACCGATACAAGTCCTGAATCGTAGTGTTTCTCAAAACACCCCACAAAGGTTCTATTCAGGTTTCGAGACTAAGCGAGTCTGGGAAGATAATAAACCTCATCAGCATGCTCTTCAATCTACTGTTGAATAGGACCAGTGGTATAAATGAAGCAAAAAGTTAGCACCATTAGTCCACCCAATGGTTACCCAAGAGTTCTGTATATACTGTTTCTGTAAACACGACCGTTTAATGTGACAAGGGGAGGTGGGCTGCCGAATACCATGGTATAGAGTCCCAGGTCATAGTAGAATCGCCGCCATATATGACGACTGGGCGGAAACAGTCCATATCGTGTAATCCAGAAGGTGTTCGCCAGACAAATACGCGTTCAGTGGTGGGAAAAAGAGTAAAGGGTAATAATACGCTTCAAGGTCTTGTGGTCCCTATCTTGCAACTTTGTCTTTCGACCACTATTACGCTTCGCCGACCTTGTTTTAGGGTGCACTGTATATGCGGTAATTAATTTTATTAGACCATGTCTTGTGTTACAATGCATAACGTTACTGTTTTGCTCACAGATGCTTCAGCTAGATGGACACCAACAATTAGACCTTTTTGAAACACCGTCAGGTGGGACGTACTGGTCACTTATTATGTCTAAACAACGTTCACAACTACACAGCCTCATTCTATTCTACTAATAGTTTATGCAGTGTCCAGTGTCACCAGGTACAGTAAAAGTATGTTCCACTTTTGACCTGTAGTTAGCTTTAAAGCTTGTTTTTGGAAATGGTTTTAGTCTACAAGTAAGAACAAATTACTCCAGCTCTTTATTAAGCACCCCGTTAAGCTGCACATTTCAAGTTTTTTCCAGAAATAAAGATTTGGAAGAGTATACGTCTTTACAGAGACATTAACTGCAGCAAATATGCTTCAAATATATTGGTAGTTTTTGCTACGATGTGCTTACAAAGAAATAAAACCTATAATAAATTTGTTCTAAAAGGATAATAGCACGGATTATAGAGTATATTAATTATCAAAAAATTTCAAGAAACGTGGCACCCCCTCTTTGCTGTTTACCATGTAAATCCCGTCTCCCGCATGCTAAACCGTTGTCATACGATATTAGTCAATAACAGAACGTAATAATGTTCTATAAGTACTTTATTGATTATATTTCATTTTATTTTACAAATAACATATTTTCTTAAAATCAATAAAATAGTCTTGTGAAGTAAAAAGGGTAACACAGGACCGGAAATTACTCAAGAAGAAGTGATAGCCGCAATAAAAGGAATAAAGGACGGAAAGGCGACGGGGCCAGACAACTTCCACGCAGATATTCTAAAAAACATGGAGAACGATGAAATTAAATGGCTCACGGCCATGTTTAATAACATATACGAAACAGGAGTAATCCCACTTGAATGGATTAAATCCACATTTATAACCCTACCGAAAAAACCGAATGCGAAAAAATGTGAAGACTATAGAATTATTAGTCTAATGAGCCACCTTCTTAAAATAATGCTAAAAATAATACATAGGAGGACATACAAAAAATGCGAAGCGCAACTAACTCGCACACAATTTGGCTTTCGAGACTCATTAGGTGCAAGAGACGCTCTTTTCGCCATTCAAGTCCTCATACAAAGATGCAGAGACGTGAACTGTGACGTGTATATGTGTTTTGTAGACTATCAAAAGGCTTTCGATCGGGTCAAACACGACGAGTTAACATCAATCTTAAAAATAATTGGTCTAGATGATAAAGATCTACGTATCATTAACAACATTTACTATAACCAATCAGCAACTATCAAGATAGATAACCAATTGACTGAGGAGATCAAAATAGAAAGAGGTGTGAGACAAGGCTGTGTGCTATCTCCGCTACTCTTTAACATCTACTCCGAACACATCATGAAAACAGCCTTAGGAGATATTGACGAGGGAATACTCATAAACGGAGAACGGCTGAACAACGTAAGATACGCAGACGATACAATTATACTGTCAGATAATCTAGGAGGCCTACAAGCCCTAATAACACGCGTAGCAGAATCAAGCCAAAAATATGGTCTAAACTTTAACATACAAAAAACTAAATACATGGTCATCAGCAAGAATCCAATACCACCGGGACGTCTAATAGTTAACTAACAACAGATAACACGAGTTGAGAAATACACATATCTAGGGACAAGCTTAAACGAACAACGGGATCACTCAATTGAAATAAAACAAAGAATTGAAAAAGCCAGGGCAGCGTTCATTAAAATGAACACAATATTCAAGAGCCACGACCTCTTAATACCAATAAAAATTCGTTTACTGAGATGCTACGTATTCGCAGTGCTCCTGTACGGGGTGAAATCTTGGACGCTGACCGAGGCTACTACCAAGAAGTTAGAGGCGTTCGAAATGTGGTGTTATAGACGCATCCTGAAAATCTCATGGGTCGACCGGATTACAAATAGAGAAGTACTGCGTAGAATGCAGAAAGACTGTAAAATAATCATCACTGTCAAAAAACGTAAAATGGAATACCTGGGGCACATAATGCGTAACGAACATCGATATGGCCTACTGCAACTCATCTTGCAGGGGAAAGTGTACGGAAAACGAGGCCCAGGACGTAGAAGAATATCATGGCTACAGAACCTAAGGAAATGGTTCTCTTTAACAACAACTCAACTTTTCCGTACAGGAGCCAATAAAGCTAGGATAGCCATGTTAATAGCCAACATCCGAAACGGATAGGCACTGCCAGAAGAAGAAGTAAAAAGATTAAGGTCATGATAACTTTGTTCTATTTTTTTGATAATTACTCTCAATTTTCTGATTCTCCTACAAGGTATTGGTTATTTTATTTTTTTTCTGTTCAATTTTTGTAAGATGTTTTAGCCAGCGCATCATCCATTATTTGTTAACATCTATTATTGTCCCATTTTTTAAGAAGTATCAAACTTTTTCGCTAAAGGTTTTGATACCTTATTGTCCCACATATATGTGGCAAAAGTTTTTTCTCCGTTTAGCCACTTTATCTTAAATTAAGCATGTCGTTACCCAAGTTGTTAAACTATAAATCACATTTGGATTAGTTGTAGTCTTATAAACTTGCATTTTAATTACCAGTGAAGTTTTTGTCAGCTAGCTATGAATTTAATATTTTTACATTTTTAAATTTAGTATAAAATGTATTTTTTCTTGTTACTACTTTTAAATACTTGACATTTTCTAATTTTTAAATTTCATATAGTATTTTTTTGATGACTAATTTACAAATTCAAAACTAAATAGTCATTTATCAATAAAATACATTTTGTCTTCTGTTAACATTTAAATTAAAAATTTAATTTTCTTTGCTTCTTGATATACCCTTTTCAAATTTGTATTTGTTTTTACTAAAATGGTAATCATTTGCACAAATTAACAATCAGGGCAAACTTCGAAATGTTCTTATTAAGATCAACTTCATTCCTTCTTATAATTATTTCTAATACAACATTACATAGGGTAGGTGAGACTAATAATTTTTTTGATATCTTTTTGAAGAAAAAAATTGCTTACAAATAATAAACAAATAACTGCCTTATTGTTTTTTTTAATTGAATACAGTTACCAAATTATTTTTAGCATTTGGGTGGGCTATTGTACCAAGGCCAAGCCATTTCTTTTTTAACTACGAATTTGATTTAGCAGTAGACCTGACTTTCACAAAATTTAGGCAATAATGATCTTGAGTTAATGCTACTGTATTTAAACGCAATTGTACATCGAAAATCAAATATTACTTGCAGTATTTGCTAAACCTACACATTTTATTTATTGATAACAAAACATTCACAACGTCCTAGTGAATAAAATTTACTTCACGTTTTTAAAATGTACATTCCTTACTATTTAAATACTATGATAAGATAATATAGTGCTACTTATAGTAAACTATACAGTTATTAAAGTAATTAAAAAAATATTAATAAAAGAAAAATTAAAGCAGAAAGAAAATTAATTTATTACGCAATTGGCTCAACATAAGCATTTGCTTATGTTGTTATTGTGTTATTTAACTTAAAGCATCCAATTATTTAATGTAGCTTTCAGTAACTACTACGATGTAACAGTTACGTAGATTGCAGCTCACGCTTGAAACAGATTATTTTAAAGCTATGTTTTGAACTTGCTTGCTTTGTGAGTAAAATTTTGCTGGACTACATATTCTTTTCCGTTCTACTCAGGCACCTCCTTTTCCATAGTTATCGCCCTTTTTTTGTTATAGCTAAATGGCACCAAGCAACTTAATATTTCTGTTCTATGGTCATATTCCTTGTTTATTATACAATAGCCAGTTATTGGCTGTGTAGTGGTTTCTTCTGGAGTAATTAATTGTAGTGTAGCCCATAGCAAATTAAATAAAACACGTTTATTTTTATAAAGTAATCCTATAGTCTTCTTTTTTTACTAACATTAATAAATTGATCAGCATATCTCTGGAGTAGGGACGTTTGAACAACAACAAAGTATCCTACATATTTTTTTATTTATACAAATAATTATTTTTACAAATTCACTCTTAAAGGCAAACATATCTTTAATTTTGGAAAAATGAGCAAAAGCCATTTCTTTGTTTGAAGAAGGATTTCTATTTAGTTTTGGATACTTCCAGATTATATCCTACATGAAATGTGTTGCCTTTTGAGGGAACTCTGTAATAATTTGAGATCCTGTTTTTTTTTATTTATTTATTTTTTTTTATTTAACAGATATCAAAATATTTTTATTTCACCCATTCTTTTTTGTAGTAAAATATGTCGATTTTCTTCAAATCTACATTATTTAACCCAAAAGATGGCGATAAAAAATCGTCACGTTTTAATAACATAAATAAATCATAACATAAATCATAACATAGTAAATTGTTATGTTCACATTTTCTATAGAGTCTGACGTTTTACAATTGCTTAAAATAAATATACATTTTATCTAGATGTATAAATTTTGTACGAAACTTACCAAAATATCCGGTTTAGAATAGAAACAACCACTATACAACTATCTAACGTACTAAGCCCCACAAAGTCGCAGCAAAAACAATGTTAATCGAAATCTTTCTTTCACATTCGAATCGGTTTCGCCTGTACATGTATGATTTGAATGGATTAAAGTAGCAAAAACGCAACACAGCAAATACTGAATTTCAGCAATTAAAAAAAACATTGAAAATATATATACCTGACAGCAAAAAATAGAAAGCAAATATAGATTCAGCACGTTAAAATCTTTATGTTTATATTTTTATTTGAAGGAGGATCTTTTTGCAGACCAGTGTAATATTTTATTTTGCTCCAAGGGTAATTTAAAATGTATGTTGTATGTGATCAACCTATACATTGAGAACATTTTTGGGTCAAACTGCATTTTAAAAGCAATTTTGTTTTGGCTTTTTATTGTCAGCTCAAAACTTATTTGTTGCATATAACATAGATAATAAATATAAATGAATAAATTAACTATTACATAACATAAGGAAACTACTTAATTGTCTCAATGGAATATAACATCAGCCATCTTCATGGTCAGCTAATATAATATCCTATAAAAGTTTTCGCTTAAGTCTAGTACAAATTAAATATGCCAAAACTTAAGCACTTAAAATTACATCTAACAAAAAAGCAATTTTGATTTAAGCAAAATTAAGGGATACTTTTTTTAAAGATATCTAATACATGTGTACAATATTACTTTAACCTAATTTACCAGTATATGCTATATGATGTATTTTGCGTCCCATGCATCCCATTAAAATTTGCACGAAATCATCGCCAACTCTTTATGACCAGGATTTCTGGAGGTTGCCAATGAATTTACTTCTCCACCTTTTTTTAAAGTGTTCCACTAGTCGAAGTTTAGGACTGTTCGGATATTACAGTCTTTGTAAAGCACATACCACTGTTTCACTAATGTAGCATAGTGGCAACTTGGTAGATTCGTCAAAAACGGTGGTTGTGACGTAAGTGTTTTGTATAAAAGATGAAAGCCGCTTCTGCAAGCATTCTTTTTTTTTATTTTTTGGTTTATTATTCCCATAATGATAAATAAACGGCTTCTTTTTCTACAGCTGCAAGTAGCTTTCCAAAGTATTTTTGTCCGCTTTAATGTAAATCTCGTCATCCGTCACCACGCATTCATATCTTGTTACAAAATGTTTGTATAGTTTTCTTGATTAACGCTTAGTAGTTAAATTCTCTTTAGCATTACGATCGGGTACGACTTTGGTCTTATAATCTTAAACCAGTTTTACTTTTGACTTCTTGTACATACGATTGGGACATTTTGACGTTTTTAGTCGCATCACACGAGGGTAACTTGGAATTGAATGTAAAAAACTGCAAGACGTGTTCTTCCTACTTTTTGTCTTTTACTCCTTGTATTTCTTCTCAAAACTTTTTTAAAAAGGAACAAACAATTAATTGGGGATAATTTAACCTTTTTGCTAGTGATGTATAACTTATTAGAGTGTTTTTAATATGTTCGTGCAAAATAATTTTACGTTGCTGAAGTTAAGAGCTCGCCATCATAATATGGAAAGCGCAACAAAAAATCTGGTGCGAACATCACACGACTTTCCTTATCCTATTATTTGGGTAATGCTGGCTTCAATTTTTTTCTTCGAGTTCCTGTTTTACCAACTTTTACTTTAAATTCATGTTCATCTCACGATAACAAATCATTTTTATTCTCATAAATTTTTTGTATCTTCAACTGTTTAGATTCGCGACCGCTTTGCGACCGATTTTACGACCTTGCGACCAAACGGCTCGGCCGATTTTTTTGCACTGCGTTCTCTACCTACAAATACCTTACATACTAAATTTCAAGTCTCTAGCTCTTACGGTTTTCGAGATATCCTGTTTACTGACAGACCGATAGACACACACACACACACGAACCAATGGCCCAAACCAACTTTTTTGGTGTCCTGAGGCTATAATTCGTCCAGAAATGTGAAAAACTGGATAGGTCAAATTTCCGCGGATTACATTATCCTATAATAAGGAAAGTAAAAAAATCAGTTATCAAATTGTTTCCTATGGAAACCACTTATATTTTGTTAAAATGAAACAAGGTGAGAACATGGAACAATATTCCACTGATACCCCGGACCTTTATACATATAATGACGTCTTACTACTGTGTACAAATATAACCCGGAATTTTGTTATAATTTTTAAAATCCTTATTTATTCTTAAAAATCTATTTCATCGCCTTCGAAGTAATCCCCCTTGGCTGCAATGCACTTATGCCAGCGAATTTTCCACTCATCAAAACACTGTGAAAAGTCCTGTTTCGGTATGGCCTTCAGCACCTTCTTCGATTCGGCTTGAATCTCTTCTATCGTGTTAAAACGGTGTCCCCGGAGTGGTCTTTTCATTTTGCTGAATAGCCAGAAGTCACATGGAGCTAAATCAGGCGAATACGGCGGTTGCGGAACGATATGGGTGGAATTTTTAGCGAAATGGTCACGAATAAATTGAGGATTTTTGGAACCAAACGAGATTTGACTTTTTTGAGGCACAAAGCTTCCTTCAAAATGGTGTTTACTGATCCACTTGAAATGCCAACGATGTCAGCAAGCTCTCTAGTTGTCAGTCGACGATTTTGGAGAACCAATTCCTTAATTTTCGCGACGTGCTGTTCGTCAGTTGATGTTCTTGGACGTCTTTGATGTGGTTCGTCTTCAACGCCTTCACGACCCTTCTTGAACATTTTATACCATTCGTATACTTGTGTTTTAGACATAGCCTGTTCACCGAAGGCTTTTTGTAACATTCTGAGCGTTTCCGCAGCAGAAATATCATTTCTAACACAAAATTTAATCGCACTTCTTTGTTGAATATTTTCTGACATGGTAAAAATCGAAAAAGTTAATTTTTATTGTTTACGAAAACGAGCGTCACTCTTCAACTAATTAAGATATTAACCTAAAATTTAACACAGATGTCAGTAGCAGTCCTACCAACTTAAAACTAAAAAGGTTTGTGCCCAACGAAATTCCCGCGCAGTTTAAATTAAAAATTCCGGGTTATATTTGTACACAGTAGTAAAAGTTAATTTGACAGCACATACACATAAAAGTTGAAATAGTGTATCTTCGAACGTTGCCTTAATATTTATTAAATTAAACTCATATTATTGGCAATATCAAAGCGGGTGCCCTTTTCCGTATCCTGCCAGCTATATGCTATCGGCTATCGCCCGGAGCGGTATTCCTTGGAGCATTTTCGGGACCACCCAAAACTGAAAAAGTGAAGGGCAGTTGGACGAACAGACAGTAATATTTTATTTATGCCTAAATTTTGGCGTCTTTAACTTTTATGAATGTTGGTTTGAAATAGTTTATAATAAACCGCACCATTACAACCACTTGAGTCCGCTATAAACTTTTTAGCACTTAATTTTGTGCGCGAAATGAAGGTGCTTTAAAGCAAAACACTAAATAGTTGAATTTAAATTTTAGTATGCGTTCTGTGCTAAGAAGTTCTTTTTGAAAAAGGTCTTAGATAGGAAGATGGTGATTTTATACATGTTTATGTAGCGGTGCAGGATGTTGTACGAACTCCATATTAGGACTAATAATTTAGGTTTTTGTCAGAAATACTTGCCCTTGAATCCCGATAGGTAATATTTATACCAGGGTTTCTCATTTATAGAGCACAAATAAATTGTTATGATGCTGTTTGTCATGTCTTTTACACTTTTTACATTTATTTAAAATGTTAGGCTATAATAAGTGATAATTTTTGTAGCTAAAACATGTGCTACATGTTTTAGCTACAAAACATGTAGCTAAAATGTTTTTTAGCTACATGTTTTGTAGTGGAAAATTAATTTCCACTTAATTTATTTGTTTTTTGTCCATTTAAGAAGAATACCCATTTTTTTCTGCATGGCTTATAGGTTCACATTTGACAACTTCAAAACTCTCACTGTACGGCTGAAATAGCTTCAAATGTTTTTGCTTAGAGTATATTCCTGCTTTGAATACCAATTTGGGATTTTGTAAGCATCTAAAGATATTTCTGTAAAATTTAAAAAAACAAAAACTTAAATTTTTGAAGCTTGTAAAAGTATTTTCCTCATAAATTCATTTATGGTTACACATAAGTACATATAAAATAGTTCTGTATGTAAAGTTCTTGCAATTTTAACAATTTCCAAATCTATTATTTATGAAACTCCATAACAATTTTGCGCATTTGCTCTTTACTTACATCCTTTTATATGTCTGCCAAATTTCTTTAAAAACAAAGTAACAGTAGAAAAGGTTTTCTTATATAAGTCGTAACCCATTTTAGTTGTCTAATAAGGTATTCTACCAAAAGTTTTTAAGTTCTGTGGTGCACGTAAACCAATTCAGCCAAATCCCCCACTTTGTAAATTCAACCCCACGCCTGGTGCATGGGCACTAAGCAATAAAGAAAATGCTGTTATTTTTGCCCACCGCCTCACTGAAGTGTTCACACGTAATGATGACGTACCTCACCAAGCAATCTAAGGCTTTCTCGATAGTCTTTTATCTCCAACAGATTCTATCGATCTATTTATCTCTAAGCAACTCAAATATTAAATTATTCGCTTAAATAACAAAAAATCACTTGGTTCCGATAAAATTACGCCAAAAATGTTGAAATAATTCCTAACAAAAAGTATTGTGATGCTTATATACATTTTTAACGCTGTATTACGGAAGCAGTATTGGTCTCAGCAGCTAAAGTTGGTGGAAATAATTATAATCCAAATGGTGTCTCATCGTATCGACCCATAAGTGTATTATCAACTATCTCTAAATCACTAGAAAAGCCCCTGCTCTAGAGAATTAGACTACTCTTGGGTAAAATTTTTGATCACTAATTCAGATTCTAGCACCATCATTCTATAACTCAACAGTGCCACCGTATCGTCCATAAAATATACACTTCAGTGGAAAACAAAAACACTGTACCTCGGTGTTTTTAGATATAGGTCAAGCTTTCGACAAGGTATGGCACGCTATGGCACCTTCTACAAGATCAAGCCCATACTTCAATTTGTTCCTTATTTAAACGATCGTCAGTTTTGAAGTCAATGGTTAAGCATCAGATTTCTTTTAACAAAATCCAGGGTACTTCAAGAAAGTGTATTGGGTCCTATATTTTATCTCTTGTACACCACAGATATACCTACTATAACAACTACTCTAATCAAAACATAGCCATAAAAATCCTAAAACAGCATATTTATACCAACACGATCATCTGAATGTTCTATAAGATTGTAATACTACAGTCTGCTATTTAAAACTACGTCTATATGACCAACTCACCTGGAAGACTCGGATCATAAAGAAGAGGACGTAAGTTGATCTCAGGTTGAAAGAGTTATACTGACTGCTTGGAGGAAGGGCGTATTTGCCAATGGAAAACAAACTTTTCTTATATAAGACCGTAATAATTTCAATCTGGAGATATAGCATCAAATTGTGTGGTTGTGTCAGCAAATCGAACACAGCCATTCTTTAACAAGTTTAGTCCAAAAACCTTCGTTAACTAGTAAATGCGCCATGATATATCTCCAATCAAACGATCCATAGCGACCTCGACATTCCATTCATTTCCGATGTCATCCAAAACCACAGTAACACACATTATGACCGCCTTGCAGTCTACAGCAATCCTTTTTACAACCACTTGTGTACCGTCCCGACAACAGAAGACTGAAAAGATGTTGGCCAATCGACCTCAGGTAACAAGTAAAAAACTCCTCGCTGGATGAGTTCTCCTCATGTCTTAAAAGGACATTTATTATTAAGGTTCTGTGTTAGCTCATCAATTTATAAAATGTTTATATTCTAATTGCTAATTTTTAGAAATAAAAAAGTTCTGTGTTTATAATTTATTGAATTAAATTGCCATATTTTATTGTAGTTTGAGGCACGTTTTGCTTTATTTTTACAGAATTTGTTTGTTTCTTTTAGGTTTTTCGTTTGTTACTTACCGTTTAATATTCCTGTCTAACAAATTCTTACAAAAATAATAAAATCTTCACACAAAAATCTTTTCTTTAATGACTTGCATTGCAAGAAGGTTTTATGGGTGATTTAAAATCTCTAAACCACCAAAAAAGGTCAAAGTTTTAGCTCAACATGGACACAAAAAAATACCACGCAATTTTTCGGTAAAGTTAAACTTATTATATTATTATTATAACACGGTTATCTAGATACTAAAATAAAATCACTGCTAGCACTCGTTTCAGTTTTTAGATTATATCCTCAATTATATTAGCAAAGATACAACACAACTACATACTGAAATAGTACATTGGACAAATATGTGATAATATGATAGGATGTATATATTTTATAAGATTTATCTTACATCAATTCGAAATCTGTAATTTTTATGAAAACACAAATTTTATGTGTGAAAATTGAAAGGGGTTATAATAAAAACATATTATTGCATCATACAGTTTTCTATTAATGTAATATGTAGCTACGTTTAAAGTATTCACATAGTTAATAAAGAAACCAAAAAATGTAAAAAATAATTAGATTATCAATACACGAGAAAAAACAAAACATTAAATTGACTTTTTTACCATGACTTTGTATTATATTTGCTTTACAGCTTTTTTGCTATTGCTTTTTTAATCTATTAAACTTCACAATGGCAATTTTAAAACTTCGTATAATAATAATAATAGACCTTTATAAGGTTGCACTAGCTTTCGCAGTAACCTACACAAAATGTAGCGGAAAAAAGTTAATTTTAATTGATGACTTAGTACCGCAACATATAATTCAAAGCAAATTGGATGAGTTTGCCTGTAAAACTGCGTCTTCAATTTCTTGCAAAATTAACTTTACGATGGAATTGTTACAATTTGCGTACAAAGAGTTGTGCAGATGGAAATGTCTATCTATTTGTAAAAGATAATTCGTCTAACCACAGTTAAAGATATACCTGTGTGACATCAACACATTAAGCATAATTTTATATAATAAATTGATTTTAGAACTTTCTTTCGTCTTATATTTACAATATTTAAATAAAAGAAATTAAATTAACCGGTTTTATTAAATAATTAATGTTTGATTGATTGTTTTGTTCAAAAAATTGATCTATACTTATTTATAATTTAATTTTGTTTTTGCACTTAAATTGTTTTTGTTTATAAATTTAATAAGTATGAGAGCCTCAAAATATTTTTACATAGAATGCCATGTAAGAATAGAAATAATTAACGTGATAAGAGTGCATTAACTTACATATTTTATTTAGTTTGTGTTTTTATTGTTTCTTAATGTTTGTTACTGTTTTTTATTAATGGTAAGATCTGCGAACCAAAAAACTAAAGTTTTCGTTTTGGAAACGCCTTAGACAGACGCATTATTGCCTCCTATAAACGCAAGTATTTAATTGTATTTGGTGATTGAGTTGACTGCCTGTCAAGCATTTTCAATCTAGGATTGAACCCGGGTCCGTCTGCATCGTAGTCAAGCTCCTTAACCGTTCGGCCACATGGGCGCTATTTAATGTCTTATAGTTTAATTAATTATACTGTTTATTCTACTGAAAATCATTTTTTACAACACACCTTTAATTTCCATAATCCGTCAAAATACTTTCCACCACACTCTATGTACGTACTTCTACATTTTCCGAAAGTGATAAGCAAACCAACAATTATACATTTTTTTTGAGTTGTCATTAGAATAACCTTATTATTAAAAAACTTTATTTTATGGTTTAGTTGGTTGCCACAAAAATAGAATACAATGATGTAGATACATAGGCTGCACAATACTATTGCGAAAAACCAACAAAACAAATGTTTAATGTTGGCAAATTTTTATTGTTTTTCAAAATATTTTTCCTGGCGGTGAATAAATTGTTGCATACGCTGCAACCAATTTTCATGGCATTTTTTTTCATAGCGAATCAGGTATTTTCAAAACATGAGTTTTGAACACATCAACCGTCACTTTCGGCGTTGAAAATCATCTGTTCTTTACGCGTGAAAACAAAAAGGAATCGTTAGGGGCCTGTACAGAAATGTACAGCAGATGATCCATCAATTCGACGATTTGAGTGCTTAAAAAGCCAATTGATTGCGTCTACGTGTGTGAGCTCGTATTGGCATGGTGCGACATATCCAGTTTTTCCAAAAAAACAGACGACTATTTGCTTCAAAGTGCTTTGAGCGCAAACGACTTTTGTTGGGTTTGTTTCATCTTGAGAGACCGATACAATCTACTGTTGTTTACTTTTGGGCTCATACGAATAAATCCATAATTTGTCACCTATGATGACGTAAACGCTTTTTGAAGCGATCGTATTTCTTGAGCATTTTTCTCGACCGATTGACACAACCCCTTTTTGAGCGGTCGTTAACATATGAGGGATCCAACGCACACGCAGCTTTTTTGCAATATTGAATGCATGTTAGTTTTACTAATACCTAGGGATGCCTATATTTCACGACAAATTACATAATGATCTTGCTTTATTACTTCGCGCACGGAATCGGTTTGCTGGCACTACAACCAATTTTGAATGGTCTTATTTAAATTCATCCGCCAGCGAACTACAATCACGATTAAATTAATTGAACTAACGATACAAGGTGGTTCTGTATGAAAGTCATAAAAAATTATCATGCAAAAATGTTTACGAGTTAATTTCATTTTTTGACCGAGAGAAAATTTTCAACTTAATAAAAACAAAACAAATGGCGTCCATATGGCAAAACATTATGAGTATGTTTGCTATGAAAAATGTCAAACTGCATAATGCAAACGTTAGATCGTACTAAGCACACGCAGGGCTACATTATAATATAAAACACTTTGATGTACTTTTTTGTTAAAGAAAGCTTTTCCTTAAAGGAGGTCTTGGAGAATATTTAGGAAAATATTTTTTTAATTCCTTCATTTTGCACATTAGGATCATTCCAACAACACCAGCAGTAGTACTATATCACACCATGTCTTTTTAACTTATTTTTAAAATAAGTACGCAATTGCTTTCCATAGAATTTCTAATTGTTTTTATTACTTTATTTAATTATTTTATTTGAATGGGTCGATTATAATGATGGGTGAAATTTCAGTTGCAAAAAAACAAGCGAAAAACATTAAAGTGTGGCTATCGAAAAAGTACTAAATTCGGAAAGCAACATATCATCTGACAATTTTGAAAGTTCTCAAAAGCAATGAGTTTAATGAAATGTTATGTCAATTGGAGGAAAAATTTTAACATGCCAATAAAATACTGACTATTTTACCTAAAAGTTCGTTTTGCAATAAAATAGAAGAGTTTGTATAAGTAAACTTAGCTAAAGTGTCGTGGAGGCAAAAAAATTAAAAACTCCATACGAAATTAATACGAAACTAAGCAATAAAAAACTAAATGAAAAAAACTTTACAATTAGTAAAATATTTTTATAATAATGACTATGTAAGTAGAGTAATGCCTGGGAAAAAGGAGTCTTTGCCCTTGTGTGGGATTCCAACAAGACGAGAGTTGTCCTAAAAATTCTACTTTATTATATTCATTTAAATGTTAGAATCAATTAAACAAACAAGTATAAATAACACATTAATTAAAATTGCTAAAGAATCATATAAAAATACGATAATAGAGATTAAGAAAAGACAAAATTTAACAAAATGTTTTGAAGTAATAAAAAGTATTGGACAAATTGTTGTTTTTTATCCACGTTTAATGACATCTGTGTCAAAAGTGAGCTTAAATGTCGGAAAAAGAAACGCACAAGCATATGTGTACTTAGAATTCATAGACGGCCAGGTCCTTCTGATCCAATACCAAGAAACTTAGACTACACAACTCGCTAATTTAAAGAAAAACATGAAATGCCAATTAATTCGGGCAAAACAGTTATTTATTTATAGAACCTGGGGATGAACTAATATGTAATCATTACAAATAGATATGAGATGAACAATTGATTGAAAAATGAACTGGTCAAGGAAGCAAGACAATAAAAAGATTTAATAAAAAATCACAAAAAAGGAAATAATTAAAATAGAAGATGTAACACTTTATTATCATTGTATACTATATATATATATATATATATATATATATATATATATATATATATATATATATATATATATATATATATATGTTTTCACGGATATAGCCTATTTAACTACTCTACACATTTCAGTCTTGTGCTTTCTGTATCAGGTTATAATTGACTGTTCTTTTTATGTTATCGGTCCATCTTAAAAGCGGTCTTCCTTTTCCTCTTTTTCCCAATCACGTTCTCTATTGGACTATCTTCTTCTTCCATTTATTATTTGTTGTAAGGGAAATAAGTTCCGTCCGTGACCATTAGAGTGCATTAGAGCAGTTTTATACTATTTCCCGCTTCTGCAAAATTTTGGCGTTAAAGTCTCCTATAATTAATAGGTATTTTGTAGGATTTTGTGTAATACGTACTTTTATCTACGAACTTAAAAAGTTCGTTACTGAATTCTATATGTCTGTCGGTCCGTCACAAAATTTGAGATTTTTTAAAATTTGAAAATGGATTCTTATAGGAAATTTTACGTTGATTTCTAATTCGAAATACAAAAATAATTTTCGAGGTATTTGACTTCGAATTTCGGGAAAATTTTCGACATTACGATTTTAAATGTGATTCTTATAGGAAATTTTAAGCTGAATTCGAAAATTAAGGCGAAAAAATTCTATGTCGAATCTAGATTGAAGAGACACAACAAAATTAATGATAAAAATGACGAAATAGCTATCGAAAAGTAGAAAAAAAATAATGTGGTGACACTACGTAAGAAAGATAGAATGCAAAGAAAAAATTTTGGATGTTTTTTTCAGTAGACCTCTAAAGATATTGTATCTGCCTACTTTTTAATCCTATAAATTCAATCAGTTGTAAAATAGATATTACGTTTTACTCTAAATTAAAAAAAAACTAAAGTTCCTGCAATTAGAAACTTTAAAGTCTCACACAACTTCACGTTATTTCAAAGAATTGATTGTTCATCCCCAAAAAGACATGCGTGTTATGAACTACTTATAGAAGTTTCTCACTTTCATAAAAGGAATCGATGATTGTCTTTACGACTGTTTGTCACTTATTTTGAATCTTAACATAAAGGAAGTACCGTGAATATAAACTACTCTCCTAATATTTAAAGGAAAACTAGATATACAAAATAAAATGCAAGATTTTTTGCATTTCCTAGCTCATAGATACTATTACAATTATATTACATATATTACAATTATAGATATACAAATCACTGCAAACTTTAAAGAGAAAGCTCTAAAATATTTGAGACTTTACATGAAAACTTAATTTTTCCCTTTCTGTTTTTTAGAAAAACGGAATGAGGTCACCACTTATTGTAATATGCCTACAATTATTTTTATAACGGGAAAAGACACCATCCGATTCCGACTTCAGCAATCTTAAAAATGTGGAACATAGCGCTGCACGTAATACTCTCGTCTAATATGAGAGTTATGCTGAATAATCAAGACTTTCGCATCTTTCACGTGGTTTTCGTACAAGATGGAGCTTTATAAAATTATACAAGTATCGCTGCGGAATTAACGTTGATGATTATGGACTATACTGTTTGAAAAGTAAATGTAGATATACAAAACACCCCGAATTAAATAAAATCACACACTTTCAAATCGACACATCTTACGTTTACTATGAGAAGAGTTACCTGTCATACAGCACTGAATAATATCATGAGTCCATAAATGAAAACCGACGGTTGACATAGCGTAAACATATTTTCACGAAAAGGGGTCAATTAGACATAAAATTTATCCAAACAGAAAACAGATAAAAAATTTTTACTTTAAAGGCCATTTTTCGCCCAATCTAAACGTATGGTACTCAACTGTAAGATACTGCTAATACGTCTAACATAGAAATCCTTCAAAGGTTTCAGAATAAAGTGCTTTGGTGTAAGTGCCTAATTATGTAATACAAAATTACGTTAGTACCAAGTTACTTTTGGTTGACAGTCCTACGTCAAAAAGACTGAAACGTTTCAAACCCGCGGACCTGTCCACCAGGTTTAATTAGATTTATATCTTCTCTGCATATGCGGTCATAATATATTATAACCATACAATAAGTTTGCTAATTATATAATTAAAAAAATGATCATTGAATTGTTCTCGGCGTTAGCATTAGCATATGTTACACTATTTATTTATTGCTCATTTAAAATAGATTGCAAATAGATTATGTTAATAAAAAATACTTTTTGTTTAAAAAAATTGACACACCGAAAAAGACGAGACGTTATTCTACTTTGCGATTAGACTCGGCCCTCTGATAAACGATGAAAAATTGAATATTTGTGGAATAAAAGAGAATTGAAATGGCAAAAGTAAAAGACACTTTATCAATAAAATTAATTAAATGCAAATGGAAATTTAATTGCCGAACGAAATAAAACTTTAGAAAGAACAGAAGTATTTTATAAGCAACTATACGACTTTAATCGATAAAGCAGGACAATAGTTAAATTACAAATATAAATTAAAGATGCCAACATTGTTCACCATACGTACCAGCCAAAAGAGGACCGTGCCGTCAGAGTGGTTATCAAAAACCTACACTTTACAACCGACATAAACGAAATTAAGCAAGAGCTAGCCAATCAGGGACACCAAGTCAGGAATATTTTAAATGGAAGAAGTAGAGTGTCTAAAGAACCATTAAACCTATTCTTTGTAGACCTCGAGCCAGCGGATAACCATAAAAAAATATATAACCTACGAGGTATTCAGAATAGAATAGTACAAGTCGAGCCACCCAGAAAAACCAAGAGCCTTACTCAGTGTACATGTTGTCAGCAATATGGTTACACTAAAACATATTGTAACAGACCTTACTACTGTGTGAAATGTGGAGCAGCCCATATTTCCACAAGCTGTACAAAACCAAACAACACCCCTGCCACACTCCTCAAACAACCCAATAATTCCAACAACAGACTTAATATTCAACAATTACCAGCACCGATACACCCTATCCCACGACACAGAATACAACCAATAATTCAGGCACGACAGGCCAATACGTATTAGAATATACTAAGAAATCAAAACCACCAAAAACCACCAGAGGAAAACTCAATTACTCTTAGCACTTTTCTAAATGAGTTCAAAAATTTGTTCCAACAGCTAATACAACAAAACAGCTCAATTCTTATCATGCTTACAACGCTCATCTATAAAATTCGCTAAATTTGTACGAATTGCCCAATGGAATGCCAACGGCATCATTCAACACAAAAACGAAGTAGAGACTTTTCTACATCACAATTCAATCGACATATTACTTGTTAGCGAAACGCACTTTACCGACAGATCCTTCCTATTTAACCTATAATACAAACCACCCGGACAACACTGTACATGCAGGTACTGCAATTTTAATTAAAAATACTATAAGTCACTACATATTACCAAAGTATGAAACAAATCACTTGCAAGCCAGTTCACTCAAAGTCGAAACGTCCTCCTACGAGATAACAGTTTCTGCAGTATATTGCCCTCCTAGGCACTACTTGGAACTCAACCACTTCAGGGACTTCTTCATCACATCCGGCTCCAAATTTATTGCTGGAGGTGATTTCAACAGTAAACATACTCTCTGGGGCTCTCGGCTAACAACTACCAAAGGTCGTGAGCTAGCTATTCTAATCCAGGAAAAAAACTACTTATTTCTGTCCACCGGCAAACCAACATACTGGCCAAGTGATCCAAATAAAACTCCTAATCTGTTGGACTTCTTCATCACCAACGGAATCTCCTCACCATACATGGAAGTATTTCCTAGTTACGATTTGTCATCTGACCATTCCCCGATAATTGCAACTGTTAGTGCTTTCGTAATTATTAAGAATTTTACACCTAAACTTCATAACAATAAAACCAACTGGGATAAATACAAAAATGAAGTGGAACAACGGTTAATCTAAAAGCAAGCCTCAAAATCCATAACGAAGTCGAAAACGCTTTGGATGCCCTCACAAGTACCCTTAAACATTCAGTTATGGAAAGTACTCCATCTCTGCCAATAGCTAATACCAGAAAATCAATACCACTTGAAATAAAATATTTAATTGGTAAAGAACGGAAGGAACGGTCTAGGTGGCACACAACCCAGGCACCCGTGGATAAAAATATACTGAATCGCATTAGCAATCAATTAAAGGCGCAACTTAGAGAACTCCGTAAACAATCCTTCAATGACTACGTGACAAGGCTAAATAGATTCGACAACTCTATCTGGAGACCAATTAAATCCCAGAAAAAACCAAAAGAACACAATGCTCCAATAAAAAATCTTGCTGATCACAACGCTAAATGGGCGAGAAGCGACCAAGAAAATGCTGATCTTTTTGCAATTCATCTCGCATCTGTTTTTAAGCCCAACAATCAAGATATAATTAATGACATCGTAACAAGATCATCCAACATTCCACAATCCTCATTTCGAATTAAATCCTTCACACGAAGTTCAGAATGAAATTAACCGTCTTAACATCCGAGAAGCACCAGGTGCAAACGGTGTGACGCCAAAAATGCTCAGGGAATTGCCGAAAAAGGTGATACTCTTTACTACCTACATTTTTAATGCCATTTTAAGACTGCAGCACTGGCCTCCAATGCTAAAAACGGCAGAAATAATCTTAATAAATAAGCCAGGAAAGAACCCAAATGACGTAACTTTATACCGTCCAATTAGTTTGCTCCCTACAATTTCCAAGGTATTAGAACGCTTATTACTACAAAGACTAAATGCCGATATTTCACCAGATACCTAGCTTCCTCCCCATCAATTTGGTTTCCGAGCAGGACATTCTACAGTTCAGCAAACACATAGATGAATCCAAGTTATTAACCACGCTTTTGAACAAAAACATTATTGTACTTCAGTTCTACTGGACGTTAGCCAGGCCTTTGCTAAGGTCTCTTATATAAAGTCAAGGAAACCCTCCCACTAAAGTATTTCGACATTTTGAAATCCTACCTTTCAGACCGCAAATTTAGAACCAAAGTAGGAGATGCCAAATCAGGCTATCATTCCATAGAAGCAAGTGTACCACAGGGAAGCGTTTTGGGACCGACTGTCTACAACTTATATACATCCGATATCCCAACAACCACTGAAATTACTATCTGTACTTTTCCTGATGACACTGCCATACTAGCAGCTCATGAAGACCCAGCAATAGCATCTAACCTAGTACAAATCCACTTAAATGTACTCCAGGCTAGGTTGCATCTCTGGAAAATTAAAATAAACGAAAACAAATCACACCACATAGGCTTCACTCTAAGACAAGAACGTTGTCCTCCGCTTTTTCTCAATAACGTCGAACTCCCTCGAGCTATATCTATCAAATATCTTGGATTCCACCTAGACACTAGGTTAACATGGAAATATCACATTACCAAAAAACGGAAACAGATTGACTTGAAGATCAAAGAACTCTATTGGCTGTTAGGGAAGAACTCAAAACTTTCCCTAGAAAACAAAATACTGCTATATAAAACAATCATTATCCCTATTTGGACGTATGGAATAGAAATCTGGGGCTGCGCAAGCAAATCCAATATAGCATTGCTCCAAAGAAGCCAATCTAAAGTGCTACGTATGATATCTCAAGTACCGTGGTATGTCTCAGACTAAACGTTACACGACGACCTGAAGATTCCCTATGTCAAAGATGTCATCAAGCTACGAAGTAAAACCCACCACGATAGATTGGCAGCCCACTCAAATAACCTGCTTCAACCATTACTGGAAAGAGAACACCCACGACGACTACATAGACTTTGGACAGCAGACCTTCTTGTGGATTAAGAGAGTCCTTCACTGGAAGAGCTCTCGTCACGTCATTTCAAGCTGAAATTCTGATATACAACTAGCCCATAAAATGTAGTAGTTCCGATTGCTAATAAATGTACATCTATGAAAAAATAAAAAAATATATAAATTAAAAAAATCCCTAAAATAAAAAAGTTTAAAATAGAAAGTGCATTAAAAATCACAGAAACGACAAAGTAGAAGAAGATAGAACACTACCGGCAATGTTAAAAAAAGGTGGAATATTGCTTTAGCAATAACTAAAAATGCTTTTTAATGAATGTTTATAAGCAGAAAGAATACCTCCAAATCCGAATAAAGCAAATATACTACTTTTACATAAAACAAAACATAAAACCGAGATAGAAAACTATAGATTAATTAATCTTTTATTTTATTTATTTATATATATGTTATTTACAAAACTTCTCACAAACAATATTAGACACAAACATAGGCCGGATTTAAAACAGATTTCGGAACAAACAAATTAAACTATAGTAAATGGCAAGGTTATAGAAGAAGTTGCTTTATTTAGACCAAAGAATTAGCTTAACAAACTGAAGAATTAAACTAAGTTGGGCAGCATTTAATGATTGGAAAGGAGCTTTCAAAAATAAAATATATGCATATCAAAAATTAAAAATTAATTGTTTAATCAGAATATTCCATTTGCGCTACTTAAGGCACAAGAAAACATAAAAGAATAAGTAAAGCACAGATAGCTATGGAAAGGCCAATTCTAGCAGTATAGTTAAAAGTTCAAAAGATAAATGAGTGAATAAGGTCAGCAATAGAGGAAAGAATATTAAAGCAGAAGTGGTGATGAATAGGTCAAGTGGTGATGAATAGGTCAAGTGGCGAAATTGAAAAACGATAGATAGACGAAAAAGTTAATACAGTAGAAAGGAAAATATTTAGAAAAAAAACCCATATAAAGATGGTCGGACAACATTAAAAGTGTAGTCAAATTTAAGTGGATATAGAAGGCGCAAAATAAACAGAAATTGCATTCACTGAGAAAAATCGATATCCATAATATGTTTATGATGATTATAACAAGGGAATACCATTTTAACAATCCGGATTTATCGCCTTGTGATTATTGTTTGTCTGTGTTACTAAAAAAGCACTTGGAAAACAGTCTTTGCAATTTTGCCTTCATTAAGAGATTATGTAGGTTTATAAATTTATATATATTTTGTATTTTTATTATACTACAGTCAATTAAAAAAAACATATTCCTTTTTATATTTAGTTTAGCGACATATACATGGCATTTGTTTTAAGTATCCTTCCCTACATACAAAATGCAGTGACCTATATTACTACACATGCTTTCAAGTAAGCCATTAGCTGAAATCCTCGTTAACGTTAATTGCTAGTCTAATATTTAGAGATGTCCGTTGCAAATATTCGTATATACAAATTGTGCACTTACTGGAGCAAAACTAACTTCAGTTCCCGTTACGGATTGCGTGTAATTAAAGTGTTAACAAGGCTCCCCGTTAGTGTCGCTGTATGCCCTAACGTCTGATTAAAAGTCTGTACTAAACAACAATCGATGATTTCGTAATATGACAAAAATTGACTGTGTAGATAACTAATACTTTTCTGCTATCTTCGACTTTACGCAGGATTAAAATATTTTCACTTCTACATGTATTTAAATATTTGTATTACCTTTTTACATGACATATTTTTCAACTGTTTTTCTATGCTTTTTAAAACAATTAGTGATTAAGTATAATTACATTTATTATGTATACATTTTTCTAATCTTCTGTATCTTTTATAATTACAATAGTCTTATTGTGAGAATCCTATTTTCTTATTAATATGTAGGCAATTAATTTTGTTATTTAATTTATAATGAATCAGAGGTCCTTCTTTTGAGTGTTGTGCTAGAAAAATTATATTTGATTTGTTATGTCAATTATACCATGTTCAATAAATAAGGATACTCACCCAATATTCATTAAAATATAACCATTGTTTTAGTTTATCAGCAAGTGCACTTTATTGAAAGCACTTTTATAAAGAAACTTTATAACAATTGTTTGGAGTGACCTTTAAATTATTTAACAACTTCGAACACACAACTTCCATCGGCATTTCCTCCACATATAATGGATAACTTTCTAGATTTGTTATTTTATAGTTGTTAAACTTTAAAAACTTGGACACACAAAAAAGTTCATGGCGTTCAAATCCGGGGAGCTGGAAGTCTATATTCTTGGACAGAAAATCGATCAAATTGACTTGACACTAATTTGCTGTATGGGCTCATGCTCCATCTTGTTATGGATTTGTAATGGTTATTTACGAATATACATCAGTAAATTGAAGGCAACTGATTTTTCCAAAACTTCTGTTTTATAATACTTAATGCTGAAATAGAAATTAACCTAAGATAGTTTATATGACCACAAGGAATTTGTAAATTAAAGTTTACTTTTCTCATCCAGATTAAAATCAATCCAATAAAAAATTTGGATCCAGATTGCAAAGAATTTTTTCAAAAGATGCAATATTTCTGAAATAACTCATTGCCTAATGTGTCCTACCCTTAGTTAACTAATATATATGAGGATAGATTTAAAAGATTTTGGAATTATAGTATATAGTCTGCAAGTTTCACTACCGCTCTTTTGGTCGTCTCTCGCATCCTAGACATCATTTTGATATAACTAGTCCTCTTGAATTTTGACCTATTTGAATCATGATTCTTCCGATCGCCCTTCTTTCCTACTTCTTTAGCCTTCCAATTTTAATAGTCGCAAAGGCTATTGTTAATTGTTCATTCTACCAACGTGTCTATACCAAATTAATCTCCTACTTTCCATCTCCAATGCTTTAATAAATGTATTTATAGTTTTACGTATTACGATGTTGTATACATGCTCTGATATTGATACTTTGCATTATCGCCTCAAAAAGTCTACTTACACCACTTGTAGTCTTTGCTTATTTTGTTTTATAATATACTACGTCTCCGCTCCATATAAGAGTATACTCAGTACCACCATATCCTTTGCCACAACAACGAATTCAATTTTTGGTGTCGCCTGTTAGCTTAATTAATTCTGTTATTAATTTCTCTTTTTACGTTTCCCTCTTTAAATATTATAGTTTGCAAATAATTATATGTTTCAGATATGTTCAGATTATTTTCTTGTTTTGTCATTATATATTTTGTTTATCCATCATTTATTTTAGGCCATTTTTGTATACTTCCACTAGTTTTCTCGTCATGTATTCGCCATCATACTTATCTCCAGATATCCGGACTTGATTATTTAAAAATGATTAAGTGTGGGTCCATACTTGGTCTATTTTTATACCCATTCGTTGGCATGTTCTTTTACACTCGTTTAAAATATATTCTAAGAATATTTTAAATAGGTTTTGGAATAAGCTCCAGCTCTGTGTCAATCCTTTATTATTTAAAAATGCTGTGATATATTGTTTCCAAGTTAAATTATATTTTGTTAGTCCCTGTACTTTGTGTTTATTGTTTTTATATAGTATTTATTGGTACCAACTCTTTCTATTATTTCAAACAATCGTTGTAAGGAGACAGTACCGTGTGCGTTTTTGGGGTCTATGAATATTAACTGTCTTGATGTAAATATATTCTCTATACATCATCTATGAATTCAAAAAAATACGCAAAACAGAGGCTGAAACCGACCAAGAGCAAATAGAAAATATCTGGAAACAATTTAAAAACACGCTAAACAATGTACAAGCCCAAACTGTAAGAGCATCAAAATACGATCACAAAAAGGAATGGATAACAAAAGAAATTTTAGAGCTAATGGACGAGAGATGAATGTATAAAAACTCGGACCAACACAGGTGCAATCAAACCCAAACCAAAATAAGACGAACAATAAGAGAAGCAAAAGAGAAATGGATGAACAATAGATGCCAAGAGCTTGAAGAACTGCAGAACAAACACGATCTCTTCAATTTACATAAAAAAGTAAAGGAACTACGCACAACAATTGTTTGACGATGAAGTTAACCTCCCGTACACCGCGAAGGGCGAAACGGGGCCAAACATATTAAAAGCAGAAGTAGTTAAAGTGTTAAATGCAACTAAAAACGGGAAAGCTCCCGGACCAGACGACATTTATGCAGAATTCCTGAAACTCATAAATGAAGATAACATAAACATAATGACAAACCTGTTCAATAAAATATACCAAACAGGAAACATACCACACGACTGGCTAAAGTCAATTTTCATTCCTATACCAAAGAAAACTAATGCGAACAAATGTGATCAATTCCGATTAATTAGCTTAATGAGCCATGTGCTAAAATTATTTTTAAAAATAATACACAACAGAATACGCAAAAGTGAACAAGACCTAAGCGAAGAACAGTTTGGCTTTCGGGACGGTCTTGGCACTCGAGAGGCTTTATTTGGATTAACAGTATTACTGCAAAATGCAGAGATCAAAAAAAGGAGGTATATCTCTGTTTCATTGACTATGTCAAAGCATTTGACAGTATAAAACACGCAGAATTAATAAACGTGCTACAGCATAAAGGACTGGATGAACAAGACATCACAATTATTAGAAACATATACGAAAAACAAACAACAGCAATAAGATTAGAAAACTCAATCACAACTGAAGTGGCTATTAAACGAGGGGGTACGTCAGGGATGCGTCTTATCACCACTTATGTTCAATATATATTCGGAACAAGTATTCTATAAAAAGCACTTGAAGGCTCGGAAGATGGTATCAAAGTCAACGGAAGATTACTCAACAATTTGAGGTACGCGGATGATACCGTAATTATTGCCGACAGGCCTGAGGGTCTACAACAAAAACAATGGTAGCGAGCAGAATACCAAACACAACAGTCAATATAAATGTATACAATGAACATATAGAACAAGTCCACAAATTTAAAAACCTTGGCTGCTGGATAACTGACAATCTAGACCCAGAACTAGAAATACGAACCAGAATAGAGACAGCCAGAATGACTTTCCTAAAAATGAGAAACTTGCTATGTAATAAAAGCCTCGCTCTAGATGTAAGATACAGATTTGTGAAATGTTACATTTATTCAATACTGCTATACGGGGTGGAGACTTGGACATTGAACAAAAAAGAGATTAGCAAGCTGGAAGCATTCGAGATGTGGGTGTTCCGAAGAATGCATAGAATATCGTGGGTTGAACACATAAGAAACGAGGAAGTACTCAGACGTATGAACCGAGACAGAGAATTAGTTAATACGATTAAAAAAGGAAAACCGCCTATCTTGGTCATATCACAAGAAACCAGAAAAACCAACTATTAAAACTCATGATAGAAGGGAAAATAGAAGGAAGACGCGGCCCAGGTCGAAGAAAATGTTCATGGTTGAAGAACATAAGAAACTGGACGGGCTTAAACACACACACATTAATTAGAACAGCACAAGACCGAGACGAATTCGCCACAATTGTTGCCAACCTTCATTAATGGAGATGACACCAGAAGAAGAAGAATACATCATCTTCCTGGTCTAAACCCACTTGGGTCTTCTCTTTCTTTCTTTAGTTCCCTTCTAATTATACGTCCGTAAAATGGACGCTAGTACACTTACTCCTCTGTAGTTTTCGCAATTTTTTTGTAGATTAACGCTAAAGGTTCTAACTTTCATCCACTTGGAAGGTCCATATTAATTAGACATTTATTAAAGACATACATCAGTCTTTCCTATATGACTTTTAGTGCATGTTTTAATAATTTAATTGGTGTACCTTTTGGACCCGCAGCTTTGCGCTTTTCTGTTACTGTTATCTTTTCCACATTATCTCCATTTGTTGGTATATTTGCTTTCCACGTTACTTTGTATTGTACTCTCTCCTCCTGTAGCATGTCTGAGCAATATTGTTGCCATATTGCTATTATACTGAGATGCTTAAATTTATCTTCTTTCCTTGAGCGTTTTATCGTCTCCATTACACACTTTTTTATTTTCTTTATAATCTGTTCTACTCCTTCGCTCTACTAGTTTTCCTTTGGCCTTTTTGTTTTTAGTTTTACGGTACCTAGAACTTCATACATAGCTATGTGTAAAACTTTTTTTATTTTTTCATATTCTTGTTGTTTTTCTTTCTCAGGAAAGTGTCCGATGTTTGCCCATTTAGTCTTACTTCTGCTTTCACTTTCTTAAAAACTCCTTTAATGGCTTCGATAAGTTATCTGGGTGTATTTAATTTTTCTAGTGCTTTCTATATACTTTCTCTCGGGACCGTGTTGAAAGCCTGTGTTAGGTCTAGGAAGGCTAGATATATTGGTTTGTACACTTCTAAAAGTTTAGTATGAATATTTGATCTTGTGTTTGTCTGTTCTTCCTAAAAGCCGCTTGTTCCTCTTCTAGTTTGTCATCTATTAGATCTCTTAGTTTACTTTCCAGTATTCATGTATATGCTTTTAGAACTAGTGATGCTAGACATATGGCTCTGTAATTATTAGGATCTGTTGTACTTCCTTCTTTAGCATTGGATACAATTCTGGATACAACTACTTTCGTGTGGCAGTAGGACTTCATCTGGGCCTTAAATTTTGTAAACGCCATCAATACATTTGTGGTATAAACGTGGAAAGCAATAGCTATTATAGGCGCATTGCAAGAAAAGTGCAGGGCGTTACTACCGCCATCGCAAAATAAACGAAGTATTCAAACGCGTAACATCTTCTAGCGATATACTTTCAGTTTTGGAACCTAATGGCTCAAGTTGAAATGATGGAATGATTCTTGTGCCATGAACTAAGAAAAATGCTCTTAGTTGGGATTTTACTTGTTTTCATACAATGATCTCTTTCATATATCGATTTAACGTTTAAAAACCAAGCGCTGGTTTTAATTGGCTGCATTTAAGAAGTCTTTAAGAGCCTCATTAACCAGGGTTACCCTTTTATTTGTAGAAATTTTTAGGAGCCTGGTGTGATAAAGCTATCTATTTCTTTTGTCAATAACATTGGCATACGTTTCAAATTTATTTCTGGTGATTTTCGTTCCCGTTTTCATTTAGTTCAACGATTTAGTTTACAAATTTAAAGCGGCAATGCTGCCAGTATTCTGGGAACGTTTCCTTCAAACATCCCCATAAATAAAATATTTCTTTTATTTTAATTGCATTTTTTTATTATTAAACATGCCAGTAACAAAATAAATCTTTCAATCTCGACATAAAGAATGACTGTATATAAAATTGTTTAATGAGACTGCAGGTGTCGAGGATTGTCCTAGATCTGAAAGATCACTTTGGACTGCCCAAAATAAACAAAATCGTCTTTGCACGCAGAACATTGTTTCGGAAAATTCAAATTTTAAAACTTTGATGTCTTCTATTATTAAGCAAGATCTAGAACTAACTGCGTATAAAATATATAAGGGACATTTGTTGAAAGTTGCTATTAAGAAAGGTGGAGAGAAAAAGCAAAGGGGTTGTGGATTGAGTGCGCGCATAATGGTCATAGGTAACTTTTGTTTATGGAGGATTTTTTTTACATTGGAGTTATCTATCAATAAAAAAATGACAAGGTGCACGCAAGGTCATCCAGATAAGTATCTCAGCTAGTGCCAAAGTTTTGGAGAAGTCATCATCCATCATTTGTAATGGTTAAGGTTTTAAGCTGTATCTCATTTCTCAGTTGCTTTGAAATAAATTATTATATACATCATTCATAAAGTAATGTCCTTTTTGCCGTAGTGGCAAAGCTTATATAATTATTAGAACTAAACTAATGTTGCTGCTACAATTTATGTCATACCTTGCACATATATGTATGTATGTATGCCGTAATTCCTCCTGGGAGGTATCATTGGCGTCCTTTCATGGGCTTTTTAATAATTTTAATAATTATATATATATATATATATATATATATATATATATATATATATATATATAGAGTATTATATTATTTTACTATAACAGACTTATAATTATACTTAATAAATATATTTTAATATAAACAATTACTTTGTATAATTTGCGTTATTAGATAACAAATTCGTGCACGACGTTTTAGCAGGGTTAAAATGAAACAAAATGTGCCTCTATAGTAATTGTTCTAAGCTAAGTGCAGACTTTAAGTCTTGTTTATCTTCCGTATCTTTCCCATATTGCTTTTATTTGCCATTATTGCAGCAACTAAAAGCTCTTTCTTACAAATCTTCTTGGACTTCCAGTGTTTGTAACTACGAAAACGAGTACTTTTATATCCAAAGCTACGAATGTAATGCTTTTTGCAAAAGGCAATGTGAGGTTTAAACTTAAATTATAGTTTTCTTATCGACCCAAGCTCAGAACCAAAATTTATTTTAGAGTAACAAAAGTGGGTTGATGTCAAAGTCGTAGCTAATTGTATTACTAGTTATGTATATGACTGCTTTTTTGAATATTAGATAAAAAATGTTAATGTTATTAATATTTCAAAAGAATAGTATTCAGCAAATATTACAAAAAAATCTGTTTAAGAATTTTAATTAAAAAGGAAAATTAAACTTTGGTTTACTGATGATAAATGTTAAACAACAACATGTGTTCTAAATTATGTTTAGAATTTTTCTTTATTTTAAGATTACTATTTGCAATCTGTTTGTAGAGCAATAAATAAATTATTTAAACAAACACATGAGTGATAACGTAATGGTAAATTCATATTATAGTTTGTTTATTGTTGAGTTGTATACATTGCTGTGTAGTAAGTTTGGTGCCAGAGTATTAGGATAAAATTTAGTCACTATACTGTTTTAATTTTAAACTTATGGCTTACAGAAAATATATCAACCTTTTCCCTTCATAATCTTGATATTTTATGTAATGATGATTGTAGTTCCACTTCTGGCGTTAACATTCTGGTGTTGTGTGTTGTAAATTTTCTAGCCTTATATTTGAAAGAAACCAAAAAATAGTCAATATTATTATTATCAAAGAACGCCTCTAGTTTCTAGTGACGTTTTTGTTCAATGTAAGGATATGATATTGAGCAATTTTTGTTGGCCGTGTATTGTCTAAGTCTTGCAACTTTGTTACATAATGTCTCTATAATTTTCCTTATTACTATAATTTTCTGTATTAAATCCGTTACTATTTTATTTTTGTTCATAATAATAACATGGTAGCCTTTGTAGTTGGTGACGTAATCATCTTAGTGCACATTTAGTTGTTGAGGTGTTTCTGAGCTGTAATTCTGGTATTACAGATAGCTTCGGATTTGCCACATCTAAACGAGCTCTTTCATTGTGAGTGTAGTTTTCTTGAGTGACAACTCCACTTGTATTTTAGTATATTTAGGAGGTAGTCTCTCTTGAATATTCTCTTGCCGTTCTCGTTGAATTCATGCTTAATAAATTTTTGAAAATGTAACAAAAGAACTATCTTTGTTAGGTAACGATTTTTGCAGTAGTTTCCTTTACCTACATATAGTTACACAAAAAATTTTTGTTATTGGTAACAATGCTGTATGTCAGTGTTTCTCAATTCATTCAAATATTGTAAACTAGTTAAATTTTAAGTAAACTAGTAAATATGTAAAGTTGTTTATTTATTTCTTTATATTTGAAAGAAATTGTGTAAGATTCTGAAGAGGAAATAAACATCACCTGAAGTTAAATAGAGTTGTTAAAAAACTTATTATATTAGCAACTATACATTAATATAACTACACTTTGCTAACATAATTTGATACTTTTTTAGGCTAGTTATTAATTAAGTCTTAATTTAATAAACTGTCAAGCAGTTTAAATAACTATTATCATTGCCATCTCAACTTTGGTAATTTCTAATTATCGCGATTTTCAATTAGCCAGTTATATGATAATTATTAGTTGATTACTTTACCCCTTAAAATAAATCGTAATTTTAAATTTGTTGACTAAGATAGGATATGTTCAAAATTAAAAAAAAATGTTATAACTACCCTCAATTGTCAAGTATACGAGGTGCAGTCAAGTTATAACATCTCCGATTTTTTTTTCACAAACTAATCACACAAAAACTGCGAAAAAACTTTCCGGCGTAATTGCCCTGCAGCCTTACACATTTTTACAATGTTAACGTCATGATTTCTTGGTCGCTACAAACGCTTCTTTAAATCCTTTTTGACCACTGGAAGGTCGCTGAGCAATAGCGACATAGCTAATAAATTTGCGACCACGAACAGTATCTTGCATAGTTGAAAATAGCCAAAACTCTTTAGGAACCAAGTCAGGTAAGTATAGAGTATGAGAAATCATTTCAAAGTTGTCAGAATTTGTGGCATCCACCTGCAGGACACTATTCGCATTTTCAGGTCTTCATGCAGGATTGTGTGCACAGATTCCACGGAAATGCCAACTTTGAAGACGAACTGTTTCACATTCATGCAACAATCCTTCAAAACAAGTTTCTGCACTCGCTTGATCATGTCGACAGACCGGCTGGTGCGAGACCGAGATTGTCTTGGTTTATTGTCGCACGACATTCTGCCTTATTTGAACTGTCGCGCCCACAGACATTAGACACATCCATAGCGCCATCACCACATGTCTCACTCAACTGGCAATCAATTTCAATCAATGTCATTCCACGCAAATGGGGAAAACGAATAATTACACGCTGTCCTTATAATGAAAACGTCGACATTTTAAGTATCAAAAACAGTCTCTTCACAAAAAGTGCGCGCGTATTTTGAAACAAACTGTATGCTTTTATCTGTTTCCAGTCCTGAGAAAAATATTTGGATGTATATAACTTGAATGCATCTCGTATTTTCGACCAGAAGAAATCTAAGCGAAATTTTATTATACTTTGCTATATTAAAGACTGTAAAACAATGAATTTAAAGGTATTTTTCTTTTCCTTATTTGCGAAGTAAAAAGTCTAATACATTTTACTGTGACACTAATGCCGTTAACTTTAAAGCTTTTGCTTAATCTTTTAAGAGAATTAATAAATAATCATTAACTTAATTGCTTTTCGTGTCACAATTTTTAGGTACGTACAAATTGTCTTCTTCGAGGAGTTATCGAATTAAATCAGGAAATTTTTTTAAGTAGAAACTGCCATATCTCATTTTTTATCAATTTTATTCTTGGTTGCATAAGCTTGAAAATGTTTTAGTTCTTTACTAGACTAAGAAAAATGTCTATGTTGTTTATATACTTTTTAAAGAACGGTTAATAACAAAATTATCACAGGGCTGTAAATAGTAAGCTTTAACCTCTTATAAAAGTTTAAAATTGTTGTAAAAGCTGCCGATTTATGAGAGATAGAATTGGTAATATAAATAATAAGACAATCTTTTAAAAAAAATGATTTTCATGGTGATGAATAGTTATTCATGCGTAGAACCAATAAAGCTTCTTTAGAAAGCTCTGCGTAGGCTATACAATATTCAAGTATTATAGTATTTCTTGTCTATCTATACTATTTCGAATATTAACATTTATGTTTTAATGAATTATTTTTAATTTAGAATGTATTTGTTTGGTTTAAACAAGAAGAAAAGATTTTTCTTTTTATTGGTTATAAGCAAATTAACAATCAGAACGTAATACAATAAATCAATGTTCTATGAGCTAATATGATGACATTTGACGTGAGGGGGAGTCCATCCAGCGATGTTATCCCGTTTCATTAGAGTTGCACTCGGTTAAGATCACTGGGCCATTTCTTTATTTTTAATCTTCTCGGTGGGGGATCCTGATGAAGGTTGGATGCAAGGGTGTTGGGATGGGCTTACAACCGGGCAAAGTGGGTGTTACTTCTTTTGGTACGTTCTTCTTCTACCGTTGTGACTTGTACGTCCGTATGCAGGGTCAAGTTGCTGACATACCACGGAGCATTTGCTAGCAGTCTGATGGTTTTGGATTGTAGGCGTTGAATAATGTTAACATTGGACTTACAAGAGCAGCCCCATAGCTCAATGCCTTAAGTCCATATGGGCCTGATTACTGTTTTTTAGAGCAGGATCTTGTTTTCGAGGGAAAGACACGACTTTTTACCAAGCGCCCAGTACATTTTCTTGATTCGCAGATCAATCTCTTTATGCTTTTTCAATACATGAGACTTCCAGGTTAGTTGCCGGTGTAAATGAAGACCTAAGTAGCGGGCTTCTGTTGCTTGAGGAATGGGTACGTTGTACAGAAAAACTGGGAGGCAGTCGGAGTGATTTAGAGTGAAGGTGCTTTTCGTTTCATTGACCTTGATTCTCCATTTACCAAGCCAGGTTTGAAGATGAGTTAGATAGGTTTGTAGGTTAGAGGATGCTATATGCGGATTGGTATGACTGGAAAGGCCGACAGTGTCGTTTGCGTATGTGCCTAAGTGTATATTATTTGTTGTGGGAACATCTGAGGTATATAGTAAATATAGCAGCGGTCCAAGGATACTGCCTTGAGGCACACCTGAGGTGATTGGTCGGAGGTCAGAATAATGTTGGCCATATTTGATTTAGAAGTAACGATCATTCAAGTACGATTTTAGCAAAAGGTAGTATTCATTTGGCAGTAGCTCTTTAATTTTATATAATAGGCCATCATGCCACACCTTGTCAAATGCCTGTTTAATGTCTATAAAAACTGCAGGGGAGTAAGATTTGGCATCGAGGGCCGCATTGATGATATTTACAATTCGATGGCATTGCTGAATCGTGGAATGATACCGCCTAAATCCAAATGATGGTCTGGTATGCAGTTTTCCAGTATGTCACCATCATACAGTCTTTTGATTATAAGTTTTTCTAACAACTTAGAGAGTAGTGGCAGCAGACTTATTGGACGGTAAGAGACAACATCTTCAGCAGGTTTACCAGATTTTGGTATTAGAATAATTTGCGCGAATTTTAATGATTATGGCCAATATTGGCATCTCAATATGGAGTTGAACAGGTTTTGTAAAAACGTTATACTATTTTTGTACAGTTCAGTAAGCAACTTAGCCGTAATTAGGTCATACCCAGGGGCTTTGTTATTGTTTAGATGGCGAGTTTCATCAAGCACCTCAGTATAGGTGAAGCTTTTGATGGGCAGCGACATTTGAAGTGGTGTCTGAAGGAAGTATTGAATCTCAACATCGAGTGCAGTAGAGTAGGGGGTGAAAATTTGGGCAAAATGCTGAGCCAAGAGATCTGCTTTTTCTTGATCTGTCTTAGCCCAGTCATTATTTGGTTTTCTTAAAGGTGGATTAACAGCCTGTGGTCTTTTATTAGCTTTAGAAACTTTCCAGATACTGTGGTCGGCTGAGGACAAGGAAGTTAGATAGTGTTGAAAAGTTTCTTGCTTGTGCAGTTTGAGTTTATTCTTGAGGGCATTGGTTAGTCTATTAAATATCGTTTTTTCAGCTGCGTTTCGAGTCCTGCGCCATTTAGATATTGCCCTCCTCTTTTGCTTGATGAGTTCAAGGATTTCATTGGGGATATTTCCATCCTGTCGTACTATATTTAGATAGTTTGGGCGTAGCCCTCCAGGCTGCAGATTGAACAGTAGTGGTGAAGTGTTCTGTGGCTTCCTCTATATCATTAGAGGTGCGCAGGCTGATGTTGGTTTGGAGATTTTCTTGCAAAAGCCTTCTGAATTCGTCTCAGTCGGTTTTTTGGTTGTATAGGGATGGTCTAGGTTGTCTTTTAATAATTGTAGTGCTAATTGTAGCAATGACTGGTGTATGATCGGATGACAGGTCCGTGCTGCTGACTATATCTGTATAGGTAGAGGATATACCTTGGGCGATAAAAAGTCCAGTAAATCAGGTACCTTATTTAGATCCGTGGGCCAGTACGTGGGCTCTCCGGTGGATAGGTAGCCATAGTTTTCTTCGCGGATGAGTTCATATAAAGCTCTGCCTCTGGTAGTTATTAGACGAGAGCCCCAGTAGGTATGTTTGCAGTTATAGTCACCTCCACATATAAAGTTGTTACCAAGAGATTGAAAGAATGACTTGAGGACGTCTTTGGAAAGTCTATACGCAACAGAGATTACCAGTGGATGTGATAATTTGTAGACTTGAATAGTAGTTGCTTGGAGAAACGGTTCTTCGTACTTTTCCAGTTCATTGTGAGCGATTGGGCTCCGTATTAATATAGTTGTGCCTCCGTGCGCTGTACCGTCAGGATGTTCTGTGTTATAGCATGTGTAGTGTGGTATTTTTAGAAAAGACCTGTAAAGTGTGTCTCAGATATAAGTAGGATATTTATATTATTTAGCTTCAGAAATGGTTCAATTTCATAGATTTTTGACAGGATGCCATTAGCATTCCATAAATATATACGGAGTGAATTAGCCATTATCTTACAAGTTTACTTATGACTGTAAACAACATGCTTATTGCCATGTTGTTTTGTTACATCAGTTGTGAAAACATAGCTTTAAATTCTTCTAGAAATTTATGTAGGGTTACATCTTGGGGTTGTGCTTGTGTAGTGTTTGTATTTCCTTGCACAGCCTGACTGTATGTTCGTGGGTTGTGATGATTAGGGAAGATTGGGTGAGTTTGATGAAGTCGTTGTTGGAACATGTTTGATGTTGTGGATCGAGTTTGTAAAGTCTTAACTTATTTTGAAGTTCCTTATGTACGGTACTGCCTCGATAATTAGCCGGGTGCTCTCCGCCACAAAGAGCACATTTGGCTGGTAAGTCTTTTGTCTTCTTACAAGATCGGGTATCATGTGAGCCGCCGCATTTTACACATACAAATGGGCGGTTACAGTAGGCCTGAGTATGGTTATACTGTTGGCACCTCATACACTGTACGATTGTTGTATTTCTGTGTGGTGGTTCGACCTTTATAATTTGGTTTCGTAAAAACCTGAGGTTATAAATCTCTTTGTTACTTGGCGTTAGTTCCACGTCTTCAAAGAACATTGGAAAGGGCATTTTTGTTATTCGGTGTTCCATGTTGGTTAAGGATCTCACTTTGTGACCGTTCTCCTCTAGTAAATCGGTTATTTCTTTTGTGGGAACAGAGTGGTGTAAGTTACGGATGACGACACGGTATGCTTTATTTTCTTTCATCTGATAGGTGTGATATATGACGTTAAATTCTTTTATGACTGTGATTAGCTTGCGATATATATCAGCCGTGTTGGCAAATATCTTAATTACGCCAGTGCTTTAGTTTTGTATTGTTCTGATTCTGCAGCATCTGTTAGTGCTGCGACCATTTTATTAAAGTCCGTAACCACTTGTACAAATATTGGTGGTGGTTTGAAAGTTTTATTTTGCTGTGTGTTTGATGTATTTTCTATTTCAGCCACATCAGTAAGATTTGTGAGGACCGAGTATCTGTTATTATCTATAGTGGGTATCATAGTGTTCGCTGATTCTGGTTGTTTAGATATTCGTTTACGTTTATTATTTCTGACACATTGCCAATCTCTACTTGGTGTATTAGATAATTCAGTATCGTTTTCAGAATCTGAGGTATTCGTGTTACTTATTGCATCGTTATTAGCATGTTATTTGATGTGATAGGGTTATGTATCTGTAACGGTATTTGGGAAAATGTGTTTGGAATTTGTGTTTGGGGTATATATTGCTGGTTAATAGATATATAAGAAGCATCTATAACATGAGATAGTGGTATTACCGGGCTTGTCATCTGATTGAAATTAATGGGAGGCTTGAAACCCTGTTGAGCGATTGTTGGCTGTTGATAATAATAATTGCTGTTATTGTAATTCATGTTGATGACTTGCGATTAGTTCGATGGTGTTTCAAAAATATATAACGTAAAAATAGTTTATATCAGTTGAGGTAGACTGATATAGGTGACCCGAGGGTCAACGATTTCCGCGCGTTGCACTCACTTATCACTACGAGCTCGGATCACTTCCTTACTGCATGAAAGTAAAACGCGGAGTCGAAGAACACATATTAATAAAGTAATCATGTTCAGTGAGCACATTAAAGTCAAACTACCTTTAAAATACAGTTAAAGAAACTGCATAATTTTATTATTTCTGTTATAGATGTTCTCTAATTGGAAACTTTTGCTAATTTTATCTTTTTCCGGACTTCCAAGAATCCGATCATTTTAAACTTGCTACCGAATTGGCCTTTGAAATAATGTTTTTTAGGACTCTTGAAGTAAAACCGTTAGTTTCAGGAGGCTCCGGCTGCGAATCTTATCAATTTTCGCTTGAAACAGATAGAAAAATATTATTTTGTAACATAATAATAGAACTTTATTTTAGACCCACATTTGTCAATTTTATTAAAGTAGCAATTAGAATCGTCTTTAAAATGAGTTAAAGGAGAAACATGGTGTGTACAATACTTAGGAAAGTTATTTTCCTTTTTACTTTTTGTAAATAATGCTAAAATTTAGTTCGGAAAATTAGATATTTTTGTGATAAAAAATTAACAAACATTTTATTTAAACTGCTTTCTTTATATTTAACCAGCTCTACCACCATGTATCCGTTTTATCAGGTACTTGTCATACTACTGGAGTAAAAACAAGAACTTTGTTAAAACATTTTTAAAGAGTAAAATTCGTCATCTTATTCCATGTAGTCGCTAAAATGTTCATATTATGGTAGAATTATCTTGTTTATACCTGCAAAATATATACATTGAATAGGTTTAATTACAAAATCACGATTTTAGTCATCGTGATATTTTTTTGATAACGTTTTTTAGCTTCGGGTGGTGCTTACATGAAAACATTATCAACAAACCATTCTCTGCAGAATTCCCCTGTTTCATATTATTCTCTTCTATATTTTATACCACTTTTTTTAAATATCAAAAAGACAATTAACGTAACCATATATATTTACTAGTTTATCTAAAGTAATTAATAATTTTACTGATTTACAATATTAAATTTTGGAAAACAATGACCTTTGGTAATATTCCCAATAAAGTTACCAATTTCTCAAAATTCATTCGGGATAGAGTACCCCCTAAATGCTAAAATAATGGGCGTTTTTTATAGGGGTATAAAACTTTAAGTTGGCAACACTTTTTTAACTGGAGGCCATTTTGTCAGCTGTCAAGTGATTTATTTTTAGTTTGGTTTGGCATTTTAACATGAATAGACTGACGCCTGAACAACGCTTCCAAATTGTGCAAATTTATTTTGAAAATCATGGTTCTGTTCGAAATACGTATCGCGTACTATGTCCATTTTACGGTCAACATAATCGTCCATCAGAGCAATTAATTCGTTTAACTATGGAACGTTTTTGCATCACGCTTATTCTAAATGATAATACGAATCAGTCTATCAGCCATCGTGCACAGGAATTAGATATCTGTCCATCCACTTTATGGAAGATTTTGCGGAAAGATCTTGGTTTGCGTGCTTACAAAAAAGCTTAATCCTCTATTTTTTATATTAAAATACTTGAACACCAATAAGTAATATTATAATTTATAGATATGCGTTTCATGTTAAGCTAAATAATCAAAAAAAAATTTTTATTTACAAGTTATTGTCAGATCAACAAAGGAAATTGTTATACATGACATATGTAGTATAGACTAACAATTACAATAAATGGCTTGGCAAGACTATTTATAACGTCTTGTTTACAATAATTACAATAATAAATATTGCAATTAATAGTTGATTATCAGAAATTGACAATAATTGAAGACCTAGGGAAATTATTGCGTTAATCACTATTTTCGTCAGATGCTACTAGATCCTGTCGTAGTCTTCGTTTTAATCTACCATGTATGTTCAACTGGAACAAGTTGTAGTGAAGGACACCAGCACATGTTCTCGCGTTTTGTAAAAACTCTTTAGTGGTTTGACGAATGAACTCGTTCGCATGAGATACACCTAGCTCGTAGTGCAACTGGTTGTTAAGAACATACTACGGCAATTCGTAAAACTTTGTTTTGGAATCGTTGTAGTTTATTGATGTTCGTTTGGGATGTAGTACACCAGACTGGACAGGCATATAGAATTAATGGGCGTAGCAGCGTTTTGTACATTAAGATAGTGCATTCAGGCTTCAATGTTAACTTGCAATTAATCAATGGATAAAGTTGCCTTAACTTGTGATTGAGATAAAAACCCCAGATTAGGCGCGTGTTCAAGTATACTCAGAGTTATCTGACTGCCGAGTCTGTTGGATTCCATTGTATGGGATTGCCGGCATGATGATATTAGATATGGTAGCTATTTTTATCAAAGTAAAGATTTTTGTCTGACATTTCGTGGGGTTAATTTGAATATTCCAACTTTTAAACCAGTTAGTGATCTTGTCTGCAGTTTTTTGTAATTAATACACAGCCTCTTGTAGATCGGCATTTTGAGTGATAATTGCTGTGTCGTCTGCAAATGTGACTATGGATGCTGTAGTTACCGGGAGATCGGATGTGTAGATGTTAAACAGCAGAGGTCCTAGTATGCTGCCTTGTGGGATTCCAGCATACACTTGTTTAGTCTCAGATATACAAAAGTTGACCTTAACCGCAAACGTGCTATCTTCTAGAAATGAGAAGATAATTGCTAACAAATAGTTGGAAGCATTTATGTTAAGGAGCTTTTTCTTTAGGCCTTCGATCCACACCTTATCAAAGGCCTGAGCAACATCCAAAAAGAGGACTGTAGGGTAGTATTTGTTGTGGTATCCTTTTTATATTATTTGATCTATTATATGATAAGTTGAGGCTCTTGAAGCCAAATTGAAATGGTGGTACTATGTTTTGGGTTTCGACGAATTCTAGTAATCTAATGTAAATAATTGTTTCTAAGATCTTGGACAGTGTAGTAGTAGCATTGGTCGATAGTTCTTAATGTCTCCTTTGTTTTCCGGCTTGGCGAACATATGTGTGCGTGTTTCAGTCGCAGAAACTAGCGGAGGCATGCATTTATGATTGTAGACATCTTTTGGTCAGGTGTTTTAAGATCGTGTTGGATATAAGATCATGGCCAGGGCAGTTATGATTTGTACTATTTCCCGCGGAGTTGTGGGACGAATGTTTTTGGATATGACTGGAACATTTCGTTCAATATGATTAATTATGTGGAGACCGTGTGTAGAATTACAGATAGATAACGGCGTAAAGACATGTTTTTGGTATGTATGAAAAAGCTTCTGATTTTTCATTGTCTGTGTAGTACGCGTCATTGCCATTAGTTATAGTGGGAAATTCTTCATGTTGATTTAATATTCTTTTTGTGGTTTTCCACATATCTGCGTGGCCAAGGCCGATACTTGCTATATGTCTTTGATATGATTCCAGTTTACATTTGTCGAGTTCCTTTTTGAGACGATGAGTGAAACTGTTTAATAGCTTTTTCGTTTCTGGGTTTCTGGTTTTTTGCCACTGGCATCTGGTTTGGCTTCTTGTTTTAATGAGCTGCAGTATATAATTGGGAGGATGGTTATTATTTCTGAATATACGGTTATAGCTGATGATTTTACGGCAGTCACAATTGATGTGGTGATATTGATTACAGCGATATTTATGTCTTTTTGAGTCTCGCAGGTGTTCGGTTCTCGAAGGTTGTGATCTAAGTTTTCTTGGAAAGTATTTCAGGCAATTGGTCCATTAGTGAGGCTTTGGGGTAGTGACTTTACTTGTGATGTGCTGAGGAAGGATGCTAGTATTATAACTCTTTGATTGATTTGCTTCGAAAAGTTTTTCTGTAGGACGATATTTAGTATGTCTGGTAGGTGGTCTGTGCGGTAAGGGAAGTAAGTATACTCATCTGGAAGCAGAATTTGAAAGGCATAGACAGTTGAATAACGATCGAGTTTGGTGCGTTCAGGATTGGTAGCTCGATAACCCCAAGTGATATGTTTACAATTAATATCTCCGACTACTAGTATCTGATCAGTTGTATTGAATAAAATTTTTGTCATTTTCATTTAGTTTTTTATTTGGCTGCCTGTACACGCTGTAGATAGTTAGAATACTTTAGTTTAATTTTAGCTCCAACAGATTCAAGGGATTTCAGAAATGCATGAGTGTTCAATTTTTTTCTTGACAACGATAGCTACTCCTCCGGAAGCAATTCTGGAATTTCTATCTTTACAATATACGCTGTATTCTGGAATTTTAAATTTGTCATTTTCGGATAAATAAGTTTATGTGAGGCATGCTATGTCGATGTTGCACCTAGCCAAGAAAGCTACGAATACTGATTTTTGGTTAGCGATTCCGCTTGAATTCCAGTTGAGAATTGTTAAATTTTCTATTGCTCGCTGGGTCTTATGGTCCATTGGACAGTAGAGGTAATATTTTGGTCGTAAAGAATGATTTTATTTGTGGAAAATTGGGTGTTATTAATTCTAAATAATTTTGATAATGTTTGTGGGTTCAGTTGATTGAGTTGGTGTTGACGTTGGTGAGGTAGGGTTGGCGTTTAGGGTGTTTTTAACCTTGTCAGCATATGAATATATTGGGTTAACACGTGCGCTATTGTTAATTTGCCTATTTTTAACAATTTTCCGCTGGAGTTTAATGTGGTGGATACAACCGCGATAACTTGCCGGGTGGTCACCGCCGCAATTTGCACACGTCGGCTTAGTTGGCCTGCTTAGTACACTCATTATGTTTATGATTTCCTGCGCATTTCACGCATCTTCGAAAAAGGCTGCAGTAATTTTTAGTGTGACCATATCGCTGACATCGATGGCATTGCGGTATGTTATTTGATTTTTTCTCATCTCTACGGTCACTATCGAATGATAGATTCATTTTAAAGTAAATATCCTTTTTCCCTCATCATTATTCGTTAAATCAACGGCGCACACAGAAAGTGGTTTTTTATCTTTGGTTACTAGTCTAGTTACATTGATGACAGGAAAAATTTTTAATTCTTCTTTTATTTCAGCATTAGTGATTGATAGCGGTACATTTTTAATTACCACCGACAGTGGTTTTTGATTTGGGTTTTGGAATGTGTGAAACTGAATTCCATTTTTGGTGTATTATTCTGTTAAAATCCGGTAATCATCTTCGTTTGATAAATTAATTCGAATCGTATTTGCATTGCACATTGTAATAAACGTGTCAGTTGCCTTTTATTCGATATCAGCAACTAGATTTTTGTGGTTTATTGCATTGTGCAAATATGTTGTTGGAATTTTAGGTTTATTAATATTAGTAACAGGTTCGGTGGTTTGTTTATTTGCTTCTTTACTATTAATGTCGCTATTATTTTGCGAAGGCACGTAATATTTATTTTGCGTGATTAGTTCTTCGGTGGTTTACATATATCGTGTGTGTCGCTTTTGCGCTTGTTTATCCATTTTGAAATCACTGGTTGATATTGGGATGTTTTATAAAGTTAGAAAATATTATAAAAATGTACTCACAATGCAGGCTCTGAAATAGCTTTAAAATCAGCTGCGTTGCACTGATAGCGGAGCGTACACGTAGTGCCCGCACCGTTTCACTGCTCGCACGCGAATCCAATCACAGTTTGCTGTATATTATTTGTTTTAATTTTTAGTAGGATTGATATCTTATTTTATTTACTATTTGGACCTAAACACAACCCACTTTTACTACGCCAAAATAAATTTTAGTTGTGAGCTTGCGTAGAAAAGGAAACCATAATTTAAGTTTAAATTTACATTGCCTTCTGTAAAAATATCAAAGTTTATCTAGACGTAAAAGTATTTGTTTCTGTAGTTGCAAACACTAAAAGCCCAAGAAGATTTGTAATGAGCTTCTGGTTGGCGCAATAATGGGAAATAAAAACACAGTGGAAAGATACGGAAAATAAACAAGATTTAGAATCTCCAGTCTAGCTGAGAAAAAATGACTAGAGAGGCACATTTTGTTCGATTTAACAGTGCGTGGGTTTTCAAAAATTATGTTCACATATATATCCAATAATATAAATACAAAAAGTTCTTCTGAGAGTCAGTGTCACACGTAACAGTAAAATTGTTTTAATTAATTATACAAATTAGCTTATACATTTTTTATTTTTAATTACTTATTTTACAAGTTTAATTATAATTCTGTGTTGTAGCTTAACAGTATTTCTGGTGCAGGCAGTTTTTAATACATAGTATAAAGGTATATATAAGTATAATGCGATGTAAATTGTGGTAGCAATATTAGGTTCACTTCTAATTTCAACAAGTTTCGTCACTGCGGTACGAAGGTTATCATACTCTAGATGATGTGTAAAATAACTTATTTCCCGGCAGTTGCAGTTTAAAACGATCGTATCAAAAGAGGTAAAAATATGAGTATCATTTGCACGTGCGTATGTACGTACGGACATTCTTCTACCAACACACACAATTAATGATCATGTGCAATTATGACATAAAACGACTAACATAATGGAAGTTTTTTTATTAACACATGAAATTTAGTGTATACACAAATGTGATGAGTATAAGTAAATGGAGATAGACAGTCTACTTTAAGGATTAAGCCTTGCGCCTGTTCTGGTTCAGTGTTCCATCGTTTCCGAGGTCTTCCTACATCTCGGGTTCCTCTTGGTTTGTACTGTATTGCTAATTTTGTGAGTCTGTCTGAGATAATTCTGTCTAGATGTTCCTTCTATATTGTCTTGTAATTGATTATTTGGATTTGTATTGGTTGTACTTGTAGCTCGTTTCTGATTTGTTCGTTAGTAAATCTGTCTTATCAGTTGCATTTTTTGACTCATCTTAGGAACCTCATCTCTGCGGACTGGAGTTTCTTATGGTTCCTTGCCCTTATTGTCCATGTTTTGCTGCCATATAGTAATATGGAGACTGACTGGCATTATCTTGAAAATTTTATCGGTGTCTCCTTTTTTTGTTTTGTTTCTTAGTGATCTACGTATAGTACCGCACATTCTCTGAAATATGGCTATTTTTTTGTCGATGTCTTGGTTATAGTTGTATGAGACATCGTAACCTAGATATCTGAAATTTTGTGTTTATTCTAGATTGGTGTTGTTAATAATAATTTTAAATCTTATGGGTTGTTTCCCTTAGAAGGCCATTATTTTTTTTTAGTTGTTGATATTTGGCAGTTGTAATCTTTTGATATGTTGTTTAATCTGTAGATTTCTCGCTGTAAATTATTTTCTGAATTTGCGACTATAGCCTAGTTGCTTGCGAACAGTATTGTGTTGACATATTTCTTTGTATTTATTTGGATTTCCTTTGGTGCTTCTTGTTTCCACCTCTTTATCATGTCGTCAATATAAATATCAATCAAAATGAGTGATAGGCCACATTCTTATTTTACATCTTGATTTGTTGTATCATGCGTTTGCCTTTATAATTGTTTTCTATAGTGATTTTGGTAGTAAAGACTTTTTATTGTTTCTATTCTATCGCCTTTTTTAAAAAGTGATTTTATTTCGGCTGCGGTCCATTTTGGGGGAATTTTACAGGCACATATTAATGAAGTGTAAGTAATTTTAATTTTAGAAACATGGGGCCGGCGAAAAGATTGCTCTATAAGCAATCCCAGAACGAACTTAAAAAGACCTTTCGATTTCGATTTTGAATTTCGGGAAATCGAAATCGAATATCTCGAAAATAATTCGACATAGAATTTTTTCGACTTCATTTTCGAATTCAGCGTAAAATTTCCTATAATAATCCATTTTCAAATTTTAAAAAATCTCAAATTTTGTGACGGACCGACAGACAGACATATAGAATTCAGTAACGAACTTTTTAAGTTCGTTGAACATGCCTCCGTATTTAAGTAGTTCGGTATTAATTTTATCAGTTCTTGTAGCTATTGTATCTTTTAACGTCTTCATTGCATTTTCTAATTATTGTATAATTATATCGTCTACGGTTAATTCATCTCTTGTAAATTTATATCTTCGTTATTAATAGCTTTATCTCCCGAATTGTACCACAGTTCCTTATAACGTTGTTCCCACTTTTCAGTTTCTATAATATTTAATGTTGCAGTACCTTTTTTTTTGTTGAGGTGCTTCATAATTTTATATGCTGATTCTTGTCGTCAGTATACATCTTCTTCTATACGTGTTATATAACTATCCCAGCTATTACGATAGGCTTTTTTATAGCTCTTTTGATTTCTGCATTTTGTGCTTTGTAGTGCTGTTTGTTTTGTTCTGTTCTTGATGTTAGGCATTGTTAATATACTCTGCGTTTGTTATCTTAATGGTTGTAGTTTGTTATTCCATATCTTGGGTCCTTTTCTTCTGTAGTTCTTCAGTCTTGTCCTTAAGGTTTCTGAGGTTGCTTTGTGTATAATTGCTTTTATGCCTTTCCATTTTTATCTGTATTTTGTTTTGTTTCTTCTTAGGATAGGTTTGTTAAACATGTTTGATGCTATCATTTTCCGTTCGTTATGTTTAATTGTTTCTTCTGTAATTCCCTTTTTATGTTTCGTATTGGATTTTACCTATAATTTTAAGACGGTTATTTTGCTTATTATTAGGTAATGATCAGAGCATATGTCGCTGCCTCTGTATAAATGTGCATCCGTAACTAGTAAAACTAGTTTCTTATTTACTATGATGTAATCGAGTAGGCTTCTGAAACCTCTTGCTGACTATGTGTATTTGTTAATGTCTTTTTTACAAAAGAACGTGTTTGTGATTTTCAGATTATTATAAGTAGCAAACTGTCGTAATTCAATTCCGTTATTGTTTATTTTTTGTTCCCCGTATAGGTCGACTATGTTTTAAGTTGGTGTATTTCTCACCCTAGTATTTAAATCTTCCGCTAGCATTATGTCGTTATTTGGTTGTAATTTATTGATGGTTTCTTGTAGAGTTTTGTAGAATGGAGTGTTTTCCTTCTTCTAGGGCATATAATCCTATAACAACGAGTAGTCCTCTTTTTGTTTCTAAATCAATTTTCAATATTCTTTCGCTTATGTATTTATAGTTTTGTACAGAATCTTTCCATTCTTTGTCTATTATAATTGCTACACCTCCACTTGCTCTCTGTTTTTGTGTGACTCTACTCCATATGAGTTTTCCTCTATATCAACTGTTCCTTTTAGTTTTATCTTGGTTTCTATTGTCACTATAATATTACAGATTTCCAGTTGCTTTGTAGCTATGCTTTGCGTATTTCATGTAGCAATCTTTAGTATGTTGTGTGTCCAGTTTTGTTTTTTTCTTATCCTTACAGTGTCCGTTAACAAAGTTTCCGTCCGGTCCGGGGCTTCTACTGAACTTTCGATTATTCTTAGTATTTTCCTCTAGTGTAGAGTACCAATACATAACCATAGGTATGTTATATGGTGGGGTTGCTACCTTGAAGCTTTCTAACTTGTTTTATTTGTCTGTAGGAGTCTGTCTTCCTTTAGCCAAAAGTACCAGTTTAAAAATACCAGAAGCTCGCTTTTGCCCTCTTTCGTTAGTGTTAACCAGGAGATACGACGTGAATGTGAGAGTGGGACTTGTTGGTGTTGCTATATGGTGACATAATAGCGATGGAGTTTCTCAGTTTTTATAAGTGAAGCATATTGGAATCTGCTTCACTTCTGACACCATATCTTACCAAATTAACCCCCCAGATATAATAGATATAAAATATAAAAGTCCATATTAGAGAGTTGCCGAGTGAGATTCTTTTTCTGTGTTTTGTTTTTTAATGTTAAATCACTTGACTGATGAGTTTGGTTTGACCTGTACCATTAAGCGTCTGTCATAATTCTGATAGACTGCAAGTCCAATTAAGCTTAATCATATGTTTATATAGGAGAACCTTATTGTCTAATGTGAGTTTAGTTTTTTACCTTATTAACCAATTAATTTGCTGTATCTTTCGGTCAATTTTTGTTTTCTTATTTTTAATTTGAGCTTTCCATGTAAGTTTGCGATCAATTGTTAAACCTATGCATTTTATCTCTTTTGTTCACAGGAAAACAAATGCCGTTTATTATTACTGCGGGGCATTCAACCTTTCCAGTCGTAAATGTAGCATGTTGAAACTTGTGTTGGTTGAAGGTGACTTTCCATTTGATGAGCCGAAGGATATTGAGCGTGGTACTGAAGATGATTAGAGGCCATTTGGAGGTTTCCATTATTACAAATTAATTAATCGTCCGCGAAGTTGGCAATTTTGGTGTTGGTCGTTGTTAATACGACAGTAGTAAAAAGTACACCTGATTTAGTAGGGCAGTAAGTGGGTGTTCTCAGTTTGTCCTTAGTTTGGAAGCAGTGGTCAGTTAGCGGGACTGTAATTATAAAGTAGTAAGATGTGGGTAGAGTAAGCTTCAATTATATAATAATCTATTATACCACATACGATCAAAAGTTTGTTTTATATCGAATAAGGAGGCGTGCATAATTTATTCTCTTCGGGAGTTTTTAGAATCTCGTTTATTATTTTACGGTTTTGTTGGGTAAGTGGTTTAAAAACTAAATTGGTGGATGGTACTTTTCCATCCAGATTAATTAACTTTGCAAGCCTTTTCAATAAAAGTAAGCTAATAGGCCAATAGAATATTATCTAATGTAGTGGCTTTCCATGTTTGCATATTATTTTTATTTGTTTTTAATTGTGCTATAAATTTTTTTGCTAATTTTTGAGACTTTGTAGAGTACTTAGCTTGAAATCAGAAGTTTTAAAGTTTTTTAATTTTAACATTTGCGTTTCATTTCGGCATGGGAGAAAGTCACACTATTGGTATTGCCATTGAACAAAAGCTGGTCAAGAATTCCTAAACTTCTGGGCTACTATTATTATTATTATTTAGGGGTGGACTAGAGACTTTTAATAATATTCTACAAAAATAAATGCGTTACCCTCATCCATTTTACCCCAACTACCATTCCTTTCCCAGCGGGGTTGCTAGATCCCCAACTGGGCGCCTCCCCAGGTGGCGGATAGGGGAACGCCCGTCAGATATGGCGGGTACCGGGGAAATAAAATACCCGGGGCGGACCAAAACTAGCAGTAGCGTCTGACTCAGATTGAGCTGCTACAAATAGCAGCCCTGGGATCGAGAACGGTCCTAAAGGCGAAGGAACTACGAGGGTGGTCAACGGCATAAGGATACAGAAGGCAACGGGAAACCACTGTATTAAAGGCCCATTTGGGCATCCCTCGTAAAATCAATATGGCTGAATTCAGAGCAAAATGTTCCGGAGTCTCTAGTTCCCCGTTCGGATCTCCAGGGGGAACCGTTTTGAATAAAGCTGCAAGAAAGAAGAAAGAGATGAAGATAGCTACATGGAATATTCAACCTATATATGAAGCAGGAAAAATCCACAACGTGCTTCAAGAAATGGAACGTCTTAAGGTTAACATAATAGGACTGAGTGAAACCAGGTGGCCAAATTCAGGGGAAATGCAAATTAACAAAGCAAAGATATACTACTCAGGTAACAACGACCCATACCATTGGAATGGAGTAGCAATAGTAGTAGACAAATCCCTGTGTAAATCAGTAATTAGCTTCATGCCTGTCTCAGATAGGGTAATCATGTTAAGAACTCAAACACTCCAAGGAATAATGAATATAATACAGGTACATGTCCCTACTGCAGATAAGGATGAGGAAGAAGTAGAACAATTTTATAACGACGTTCAGCAAGCCATAAATATCACAAAAAACAGATAAATCACGATTGTCATGGGGGATTTCAACTCAAAAATAGGAAAAGGAGAAGTGGAGGATATCCTAGGTAATTACGGACTGGGACTAAGAAATGAGAGGGGAGATAGACTGTTCTAGATAGTTCTGCCAAGAACAGGAAATGATAATCTCAAATACGTTCTTTAAATTGCCAGAAAGAAGGGTATATACGTAGAGAGCACCAGCAGATAATAACAACAACATAGTCCGAAACCAAATAAACTATGTATTGATAAATAAATTATATCGCAATTCCATCAAGTCGGCCAAAACATATCCAGGCGCAGATGCAGCAACTGACCACAATCCGGTGATAATAAAAATCGAAACACGATTAAAAAAACTTACATCACAACAGAACAAAAACAACTACAGATATCACAATTAAAAGACCAAGCAACAAGAGATCAATTAGCGGTAAAAATTAATAAAGAATTAGAAGAAAAAATAGATAGAAACTTGAAGGGAGACCCAAATAACAAATGGGAAGCATTCAAAAAAGCAGTAATGACCCCAAGTAGAGAAATATTAGGAGAATCAAAGGTAAATAACACAAATAAAATATGGATGACGGATGAGATACTGGAACTGATGGAAAACAGAAGACAACATAAGAATAGAGACAATGAAATGTATAAAACCTTACATAAAGAAATAAGAAGGAAGATTACAGAAGCTAAGGAGAAATGGTACACAAATAAATGTGCAGAAATAGAAGAATTGCAAGCAAGACATGATGATTTCAACTTGCACAAGAAAATAAAGGAAATGGCGGAATAAGAAAATCAAATAAAAATAATATCCTCTTGGACAGAAATGGTAAAATAATACCCGACATCAAAGGTAAATTAGAAAGATGGAAAGAGTATATCCAGGAATTATTCGAAGATGAAAGACAACAAGAAACAATAGAAGAAAATACAGAACGAGACAGTGGACGATATATAACAGAAGAAGAAGTAATATATGCAATAAAGTTGGCAAAATGCAATAAAACTCCGGGTCCTGATGAAATTCCAGCTGAAATAATAAAATTAATCACGGAAGAACAAATAGGCGTGTTGGTGGATTTATATAATACAGTATATAATACAGGAATAATCCCTACAGAATGGCTCAGATAGACATTCATCGCTTTACCCAAAAAAGCTAACGCAAGAGAATGTAATGATCATAGGACAATTAGTTTAATAAGTCACACTCTTAAAATATTTCTGAAAATATTGCATAAAAGAATTTTCAGAAAGCTAGAACAAGACTTTAGTGAAACCCAATTTGGTTTCAGGAAAGCAATGAGCACAAGAGAAGCCCTGTTCGCAGTGAATGTGTTAACTCAGAGATGTATGGATATCAATCAACCAATATATGTCTGCTTCCTCGATTACAACAAAGCATTTGACAAAGTCCGCCATAACTACCTCATTCGACTACTTAAAGATAAAAATATAGATATGCAAGATATTAGAATAATAACTCAGTTATATTTCAACCAGATTGCTAATGTAAAAGTGGATAATGAGTTAACTGAAGAAGTACAGATACAAAGAGGAGTAAGGCAGGGATGTGTGCTTTCGCCTTTACTCTTCAACGTATATTCTGAGTAAATAATCAAGAACGCACTGGAAGAAGTATCAATTGGGATTAAAGTTAACGGGAAATATATAAACAATATTAGATATGCAGATGACACTATACTCATGGCAGAGTCATTAGAAGATTTACAAAGGATATTAGATCTAGTAGTCGAAAGTAGTGAAGAAAAGGGTCTGTCACTAAATATCAAAAAGACTAAATTTATGACAAGCACAAAATCACAACAACGACAAGAAAATATATGGACTAGAGGAGAACAAGTGGAGAAGGTACAAAAATAGAAATACCTGGGAACTGTTGTCAACGAGAACAATGAATACACAGAGGAAATTAGAGAAATAATTGGCCAGGCCAGGACCATATTTAATAAAATGAGAAATATACTATGCAACAGAGACTTATGTCTACAGCTAAGAATCAGAATGTTGAGATGCTACTTGTTTTCAGTAGCATTTTATGGAATGGAGGCTTGGACGATGAAGAAAAACATCAGTGATCGACTGGAAGCATTCGAGATGTGGACCTATCGAAGAATGTTGAAAATCAGCTGGGTGGACAGAGTGACGAATGGTGAGGTACTCAGAAGAATGGGGAAGGAAAAAGAAGTATTGAATACTGTTAAGATACGGAAATTACAGTATCTGGGGCATGTGATGCGGGGAGAAAGATATGAAATCCTACAAAATATCATGCAAGGGAAGATACAGGGTAGTAGGAATAGAGGAAGAAGACGCATCTCCTGGTTGAGTAACCTGAGACAATGGTACAATTGCAGTTCTATTGAATTCTTCAGAGCAGCAACGTTGAGAATACAAACAAATCTTCTAAGAGGAGACGGCACTTAAGAAAAAGAAGAGCATTCCTTTTTTTAATAGGGGATTGTGGGCGACTCGACTCTTGAAACATTTGGTAGCTTTTTATATTGATTGGTCTCTGCTTAATAATGTGTTTATGTGAGTTTCAATGATAGTGTTTCTAATTCTTTACCATTCCAATTTTAATGATCTTGTCAGCCTATTGTATATAGTTTTGTTGTGAAGATCTTTACTTCTTTGCCATTTACATTCAGCTCTTTTTTAACAAATTCTATAATATGTAATTATATATTTATCTCTGTATCTATATTCTGTTGATCTTTGGAGTGGATATTTAGGCAGCTTCTTGTATTACATAAAATATGTTTTTTTATGGCAGTATCGAGATAGTCGGGACGTTTTAGATTGAGGTTAAAATTCAGATGTTTATCGATTTTTGATTCGAGTCCAGTCTGTTTTAAATGAAATAAGTTTATGCATTTTAGGTCTGCAGATAATACAGATACTTAGTAAGGGTAATGGGATCAGATGAGAGATTTAGCATAACATCAAAGTAGTTTGGTGAGAATAATTTGAGTAGAAAAAAATCAATTAAGGTTTGTCAGTTTGTTAAGATCGGATGGTCAATGTGTTGGTTCTCGGGAAAAAAATTAACAAATAAATAACTATTTTGTTTTACTGCAATATTGTACTTGTTGGCAAACTTACAATAAAAACATCTATAATAGCTTTTAAATTAGTTTTAAACAAAGTTTTACGTTAACTGATTACTTCGTATAGCTGCGCGTTTTCCTTTAATTTATAAGGCACATACCCTCCTATGAACCCAAGCGATCAATTAATTCAAAGGAATCGTGCGGTTTAATCAATTGTAAAGTTCTACTGAAGCAGTTAAGAAGTCTCGCTCGGAAGTTTTCTACATACTTCAAAACTTTGTTATAGGGTTTGATTAACTTTATACTGCTCGTAAACTTCTCCTTGAAAGTTCATCAGTTATCTAGGTTTTAATGTCAGAATTTGTATTTTATTATAATTTTGTCTAAAAAATTGGGAGTGCTTAAAAAAGTGTGAAATATATCTCGGAGCATTTACTTTCTTTGCGGCGTTGAAGAAAAATGGTTTCAATTATTAATGGTGTTGTCCGTCGAAGTTGGGCGGTGTCACAAGCATTTAAAAAATCTACATTTATTTTTTAAGTGTTGAGCTATATTTCGTTACTAAATAATAAAAATTAATAATAAAACAAATTATTTTTTGTAGATATTGGAGCTTAACAAATTACATAATTTTTTTAAAATAACGTTTGATTGTTCATAGTAAATTAAAATTTTATGTTAAATTATTTGTAAAACCCAACATACTTTACTGATATTCAACATTCCCCACTTAATTAAATTTTTAAGTACATAGAAAATTTAATTACTTATTACCAATATTCATATTTCTTGTTAGTAAAATTTAAACTGATAAATAAAAACTGGACAATTGCTTTTAAATGCAGCATAAACAATAAATTTATTTGACTGCTGTCAATAGTTTGATGAAACTATGTGAACTATATTGGTTTTTCTTTTACCTTCTACCTTCTTTAATGATAATAATGGTAAACTCTGGGCTACATAAGCATGGTCTATGAGCTGAAAGGTCAAAGCTACCGTATGTTTGCACTTATTACCCGGTTATCGCTCAATTTTTTTTATTGGGAGGTGATGTGGAAAGCGTACTCTCTTAGGCAATCATACTATTACTCCTAGTACTCAATTATTTCTAGCGACTGATTAGGCCACTTTCCAGTTATTTAGAACTTAATATCAAACTCACCATCTTTTCTGAAAACTATTTAAAAGCTTCGACATTAAAAAGACATTGTTATGGAAGTAAATTAAGTATTTTAAACTCATTTTTAAGGCAAATTACGTTTGTAATTTATTTTGGTAATTTAATTAGCAGGCCAAAGTGCTCGAAACGGTTGAGGCGCAGACTGCGATGCGGACGGACCCGGATTCCATTCCCGGAGCTCTCTGTTGCTTGGCTGGTGGCCTACTAAGTTACTAAAAATAATTGAGTACCTGCGAACAAGGGGTAATAATGGCGGTCATCTAAGGCTTGCCCTGCATCTGAGATGGTGCGCGACGACCTACCAGAAAAGGCAAACATATGAGAGCCTTAACTTCTCAGTTTGCAGAACATGCTGCCACATGGTGCCAAAAAAATAAATTTAATTAGCATTATTTTACCGTAAATTTTTTTAACTTCTACATGTGAATTACGCCAAACTTGTATTTACAACTCAGATCAGCACTTTAACCGAAATGTAAGGTCATGAAAAAGCTTAGAGTAGAGTAACGATGTAGAAAATTTAATGCTAAGCACCTTGCGCTTGTCTGAAATTAGGGACAACTTACTGCATCGTTTCAACATTCAAACAGAATCATCAGTCTTTATTTAGGAAGTCCATATCCAATTACTTATATAGTAATGCGCTTATAACTGATGTTTAAGAGAAATATACCATCATAGGAGACAATAATTAAGTTTCTTATGACATGAATAAAAAAATTAATAAAGAGAGTTGTTCTAGTTTCTGAACTAAAAATCAAAGTAAATACTCCACTTTGTAGACATAAAAACTGTTTTTGGGACCAAAAAGATCCATTATTTAATGTCTTTATTTAAATGTATATATAAACGCTAAAAGTAGCCATTGAAGATTGTCAACGTAAGTGGCTATTTAGCAATGTAATTTACTTTCAGATTAGTATTCAGCCCACATTGCAAACAATAGATATAAAAAGGGGAGAACATTTTTATAAATCTTTTATAGTGGAGATCCAACACTCAATAATTACCATTTTTTCGTTTAAGTTAAAGAATGTTTGAAACAATTAACTTTTAAAGTGGAGAAAAATTGAAGAGAGTTTCTGAATTGACTAGTGTGTGAAAATAGAAGGTTCAAATTTTGTGTTACAGTACAATAGATATTTAAACGTTTACAACTAATTCAAATGTAGATCCGTTCGACCGTACTGTACGTCTGTCTCGCCTGTCAAAACTAACGTTAACAAGCTCAAAGTGGTCCATAACCGGATCTTTAGGAACATCCCATCTCCATCGTGATATCTGCGTGCCATTTATAGAAGATTTTATTTTCCAGTGTGCCCAACAACTAGTCTCCAGCTTTGAAAATCAACCACTTCTCCTCCAAATTACCGAAGAAGGGGACTGGAGATTGGAGTCAGAGACTCTTAATGTAGACAAACATTATTTAGATATGTATGTACAAATATACAGTGGTAGAAATAAATATGAAGGCACTATGTTTCTTGTCAGTTGTTAGATTTCAAATCAGTAGTTACATTCTTATGTCAATTTGTGTGCATAGTACACTAGCTCAGTCGACAAGTATATTTGTTGTGATCAAATTTAAACTTTTTTAAAAATGTGCTCGAAAAAAGTTATAAAGGTATTTACTTTAATATATAATAAATCGTATATCAATGCTTTGCCTTTCTACCATTGTTACGAATAACACTAAATAGTTGATTTGACATCGACTTTATACGTTTTTGAGAGTCCTTATTTATAACATTATCTCACATTTACATAATAGCCTTCTTAAGATCAGGGACACTAAAATACACGCATATTTCTTGCCATTATTATATATCTGGCAAAAAATAATTTCCTAGTTTAAATAATGATAATAGGCTACTTCAAAAACTTGATTTTACGTGCGGTTAACCACTCAATTGCCAACGCAAAGAAGTATACCGCAACGTTGTTCTGCTAAAATTAGGTAATAGATGTTCTCTTAGAGGTTACTGGTAATCTTTTGACTTCATTTGGGTCTTCACAAAGGTCAAGAAAGTAGTGCCCTTTCATTCAAAGTTACTCCAAATCATCACTGAGCCACCACATAAGCCTCGACTCATTATTGTTTCAAGTTCTTTCTCCAAGTAGTGTCATTAATTTTGATAGCCATTGAGTCGTCTAAATTAAACTTTTTATTGTCGCTTAAAAGTGTTTTCAACCATTTTCGGTATATGGCATATGCAAACTTCATTTGGACTTGTTTTTAGGTAATCCGTGAGCAGTGTTTTGTGTGCTTATTTTCGCCATTTGAAAAGTTTTGAGTTGTTGATCACTTGCCAAACTCTTTCAGATGTCATAGTGAAGTTCAACTATTTCTCAAGCTGCTGCTTATCTTTACTCAACAGTTTTTTCGGTCCTATTGGACTAGATTTCTTTACATAGTCAGCTTCCTTTTTGATAAAATTGTCAACTACAGCTTGGCGATTTGTTTGCTATTCTTGTTGTAGGCCAAGATCTTTTTTTTTTTGAAGCTCACTCATTGCTTTTCATAACGGTTTCCAGTTCTAAATCTCTATGGTTTCCCAGGTAAATGTTTTCTAAAATAAGCTTTGTAAAATCTAAAACTAAAGGCACTTAGACTACTTCAGAACGGTTAGAACTTCTTGTCTCTACAATAATTTCCACCCCAACTTTAAATTCAAGAATTGCGGTAAAATAATTCGATTTGTGTTTAGCTCGTTGCAAATTTTTTCTGGCGCTATCGGATTTTACATCTAAATATTAAGTTACGTGGTAATTTTAAATGGTTGTGGTTTGACGAATTTTTGTAGTGCCCTTATATTTATTTCCACCACTTTATATCGCTTATTTTACAGTTGGAAAGCAAGTGCTGATACACGTACATTCGACATTACTTCTCTCAATTTATAGTTATTCTTCCATTTCTTCTCTTGAGTTCTATTCTCATTACAATAAAACAAGCTGTCAAAATGTTCTAAAGATAACTTATGCCCAGGTTTATTCATTAAGGCTGCCCCTAAAGTTTATGGTGTAGGACGGCATTCGTGTGCTCAGAGTTATTTGACAAGTTATTTTTTGCGAGTGGCCGTGCAATTGTCTACGAGGTGCGAGATTAAGATTCGTTGATGGTAAATTTAAACATTTTCTTTAAGTAAAATAAGTTAACAAAAATAGGAGGAATTAATATCTAAGGCAGCGTGGTTGTCAGTCGATAGGGGTTACAATAGGCATTAACATATGTTTTCTCAGCAACAATTCTTAATTAATCTATCAAGTCAATTCTTCGAGTATTATGTTATAAAATCATAGTCTGAAATAAAGCAATTTCCCACTAACCCAGCATAAATCAATGTTACAGACATTTTTAACTTCTCAATCACAATTAGCGCAATATTAGAACCAAACAGAAATTAAGAAGAGTCAAAGAAGACTATCGATAGAGAAGAAAGTGACCGTGATAAAAGCCTTAAAAACGAAAACGTCAACAATTTTAAATAGTTAGAAGATATAAACGTAAGAAAATAAGAAAATTAAACCCACTGTTATTAACAGCTAAATAACCACAAAATTTAGAATAAATATATATTCAATATTGGCAAAAAGGCCTACTTATAATCCAATATTCAGTCATGATCAAGCGTTAGCTTTATTAACAAACACAACAACAGACTATATCCTTTTAATCTAACCTACATTTAAAAGATCTCAAATCAGTTGTACACGACTTAAACTTTTAATAATTTTTATACGGATTTGAAGCCCCATTCAAGTAATTTCTTTAACAAAATAACATAACATTAAATATGCTGGATGCTGTCATTAACAAAATCGCCCAAAAATAGCCAAAACTCTTCGATTAGCTCTATGTATCGTAAATTGCCTTTAATAGGAAAGCCTTATATATATATATATATATATATATATATATATATATATATATATATATATATATATATTTCACGGATGAACCGCGCCGATTTTGAAAAAATTCAAATATAAATAACAATATCCTCTCTCTAATAAACCATTGAATATCCAATATTTACTTTACCTTCCAAAATAAATTTTACCGCCAAAACAATGGTGCTCCCATGGGTGGCCCACTTTCACATGTCATTGCTAACATTTTTATGATCGATTTTGAAACAAAAGCACTCGCCTCCTTTCACCTTATACCTACTTGCTGGATACGATATGTCGATGACACTTTTATTATCTGGCCTCATCGACATGATACCCTTCCAGAATTTCTTTCCCACCTCAACCAAATCCACACCAATATCAAATTTACCATGGAAACTGAACATAATAATTCCCTTCCCTTCCTAGATACTCTCAAAACAAAAAATCCTTCTAATGACAGCTTTTCTTACACTATTTACAGAAAACCCACTCACACTAACCGCTACCTAAATGCCAAATCCCATCACCACCCCGCCCAAATCCATTCGGTTGCAAAATTCCTCATAACCAGATCCATCAGACTTTCCGTTATGAAAAATCGCCAAACAGAAATTAAATCCGCCCTACTGCAAAATGGTTACTCTAACAAATCCCTAACTAATATAATCAAAAATATAAATAAAAAACTAACTCTCAATCCCAAAACCCTCCTGCCCAATCAAAAGCATTCCTTGTTTACATCAGAGGGATCACCGATATCATAAGTCGCATACTAATGCGGCAAAACATACGCACGGTCTTTATGACCAATAACCAAATATCTGGGGTTATTCGCTCAGCAAAGGATCACTGCCCTTATGAATCCCAACGAGTGTATGAAGTACCTTGTGGAGACTGCCAAAGGACCTACATAGGTCAAACAAATCGGCAAATATCTAGCAGAATATATGAGCATTCTCTGGCCGTACGGAAAGGCGATAATGGTTCGGCACTTGCAAAACACAGCAAAGAAACAGGCCACAAAATTAATGTCTTAGGGCTAAAACAATTGCTCCCATTTCCCATTCACCAGCAGAATAATACGTGAGGCAATTGAAATAGAAAAACGCCCACAGTGCCTCAACACAAGATATAACAGCCAAAGTTTACCCGTCATATGGAAATCTCTTATAACCCCGCATCGCTAAATATGCAATAATTCTACAAACTTTCCCCAACCCAACGCATTTCTCGCCAAATAAACTTTCACTTCCAGCTCTATAAAAGACCAAGCAGGTCACACGAAAGGTCAGTTTTATTCAAAGGCTCGTAGGTCTCTTTGGGGAGTAGGCAGATTGAGACCCCGAATGAAGAGCTAAACTCTTGCAAATGGCATCAAAGCCGATGCCGAAACGTCGAGAATTTTTTCAAAATAGACGCGGTTCATCCCGTGAATTATATCATGCTTGTGTCTGAAATTTACTTTATTGATAGAATTTACATAACATTTTAAAATATACCAAATAATATCTTAATATAAAGTCTCATTGTGGCACAGCAATACTTATTCACAGTTCTATTGTTCATTATAATTAATCAGAATAAATAACAAAAAAAATTGCAAGCTATAGCAAATCAAATTGTTAATTAGCTCACAACTCCACTCATTGTTTCGGCCATTTACTGTTCGCCAAAACAATTCAACACTTTTTACAACTCTTTTTCGAAAGGCTAGGTAAAAAATGTATAACCGAAAAGGATTTTAATGCCTAACAACAGCTAAAGGTAAAATATTATTTAAACTTATTACAGACAACAACTGTAATATAACCTTTTATCAATTAAAAGTCGAACGTGTTAGCCGTCTAATTCAAATAATATTGCGGTTTTGTTGTACTATTTTTTACAAACATTTTGTTCAATTCAGTTTACAATCCAGTAACCAGATACTGCTAAAGTTAATTAAAATTACCGTAAGGGTGAGATTTAGCTAACGATTGAGTGAGGGCAGGTCCAGTCAATAAAAACACAAGGATTACGCGAAAGTTACTACTTGCCTAGGCATAAAACCTCTCGCGATTTTAGAGGAAAGCCGGGGCAAGAGTAGGATTTATTGGCAGTTGTAAAACTTAAAGTTAATACAAAACTTGTACTAAAGGAACAATAGTAAATGACAATACAGACCAAAGGTGTCGCAACGCCGCAGAGGCTCGAACGCAATTACGCTAATCCGCGAGGTACCTTTTCGTACGTAACGAGAGCTCTCTTACCGGGACGTGTGTGTGCGTCGCACCGCGGAAGGGTCACGCTTGCTCCGTGGACTCCTTCCCTCTCTCACCTGGACGAGTGTGTGCTTCGCACCGTCTATCACGCACGGTCACCGCACCGCCTGGGCGGATGACCAGCGTGACGGTCATGGCCGCTGAGGGCGCGGGAGCGCTAGGTGCTACGCCGCGGAAGGGTCGCGATCGCTCCGTGGACTCCTTCCCCAAGGCACACACACAGCCGCCCTTACAACACAAGAGGACGCATACACAACAATCGTCATGAATCCACACTGACCTGTTTCCTTGTCGCGCAGTCCTCTTTCCCTTGATAGCAGCGTACTTGCGATAACGTCTGGAAGGCTCAACAGACTCGAGTCAAGTCTCGTGCTGACCCTGTCGCGCGGCACCACCCGCGAGAGCGCGCTCATAATTCTCGCTAAGGCTCAGCGGCGGCGCATCAGAGAGAGGGGGTCAGCTTCTCTAATTCAGAAGTGACGCTATGTTAAGTATCTTTTGTAAAGGCGCACGGATGCCCGGTAGTAAAGCGCCCGAACAAATTTATATTCTCAATTATAATCTAATTTTGATCACTCACTAATAATAGCCATATTCTATAAAACACTTACCTCTCTTCTCAATAATGGCAAAACTGACTGGGACACATTTAAATATTTTATGGAACGATATGTCAAATGAGGTCATGGAAATCTTTTATGGAAAAAAGATAGACAAGAATTAGATGGTAACGCACTTATAACATCAAATAAGGAAGAAGATTTAGTCAATTAAATAACCATCACACAATCAGAAGTAAATTAAAATCTGTGGTAAATAAATTGTTTCAAAAATATTTAATGTATTTAAAGGTTCACGATAATTCAATCTAAAAACCCCCCAAGGGCACCAAAAAACCATAAACTGTACTTAAACAATTGCCTGTTAAAAAATTAAAGTTTTTACAACTTCTATTTAATGGGATTCTGAGACTTAAATACTGACCGTTGCAACTCAAGTTCGCACAAATGATCTTTATCTCCAAACTCGAAAAAAACTTCAACGAAATCAATTCTATTGTACTATTCGTCTACTTCCTATAGTATCCAAGATGCTTGAAAAACTAATCTTGAAGCATATCAATGAAACATCAATTTTAATTTTGATCAATTAACTGTGGAGCAATATTACCGTCTAATAAAAATTAAAAAAATATTACAAAGCAAAATATTCTACACTGCTGCTTTTATGGATCAGGTGTGGCACAAAGGAATGAAATATGATGTAAAAAATTTTCTTCTGAAAACCCGGTAGCAGCATCAACATTAAAAATTCTTTTAAGCCATTTGAACGTTGGTTATTTAAATGAACAATTAATATTAACGAACAATCAAACTCAACATATGTTTGTATTACATTGATAAAAGGTTAACATAGAAAACTCATATAAATAAGAAACGAAAGCAAATGAATTTAAAGCTACAGATCATCAAGAAAACTCCTCGTCAATCTTAAACAGCAAGTTATTGTTACATAAAGCTATCAAACTAACCTGGACTTAGGGGTATTAGGAGTGGAGTTATGTAAGATGATCTAATGTTGAAGTCATTTAACATTTCCAATCTGAAACCATTTGCATCACGCCGCAAGTTGATATGTGACATACCAGATCCCCTCATGGAGATCTTAATATCGCCTATGTAAAATTCTTAATTAAACAGTATAATATTATATACCAAACAACATTCCATCACCAAGATAAAATTCTTCCACACTGACCTAAGATTCATAACTCAGAAGCCTCCTGAAGAAATAGCTAAATATTTTAACTGGTTAAGGAAGCAAATATTCTACTGGAAGTCTGCCAGTCAGCCCTATTCAGCACAACGTTATTAGCTCATAAAACTTATTAATATTCTGATTGCTAATAAAATAAATAAAGTGAAAAATTTGTTTATCCACTTTGTTTTAGGCTCACATGAATCAATTATAAAATGGTTTGTATTGTTCCTATAAATAAAAACACTATTTTATTATACATAGATAAATCAATAACTACTTTCTTTTTTGAAAGCAAAAGCATTTAAAAAAATGTTTCCAAAAGCTTTTTTGCAAAACTAAAACATGTTTTACGTTTGCTTTTCTGATTTTTAAAATCTAAGCAAATTATTTGCGTTGTTTGCCTGAAGAAAATTACCAGCCACTTTTTAAAAAAGACATTTATCCAAGGTACAACTTTTTTTTTAATCGATTAAGATTATCTATTATAATATGTAACAGACAGACAAGCAAGTAACTTGTCAAGTGGCTTGAAGTAGTGCACAACGATGTCTTACAATTCCTTCTAATCCACAAAGCATTTTCCCGAAATAATTTCTCCATGGGCCCGAATAAATGAAAATCTGAAGGAGCTAAATATGGACTATATGGAGAATATTGCAGGATCTCCAAGTTCCGCTGTGTCAATTACAGTTTGGTTACATTTGAAGTGTAGGATATTGGGCCATCGTGCAAAAGTTTAACTCCTTCTAATGATTGTATGCGATTTACACAGCAGTAAGTCTACTTTCCTAGGTCACAGTAGTCACGGATTTGGGAGCAAATGATTGATTTTTAATTTTTTTTTAACTGCGGAGGCTGGATGTTTCCATATCATAGATTGTTGTTTCATCTCTGGGGTGAACACATAAATCCTGGTTTTGTCTTCGATAGTGTTGCTTTCAATAAAAGAATCTATTTCCTGTTGGTATCGGGTCAGATTTTGAAGTAAACCACTCATTCGATTGATTTTTTGTTTATCCGAAAGCATTTTCAGCACTCAGTAAACCGAAAGATTGAGTGAGTTTAGGACCCATATGATTTTATATCACATTTTTTAGGAATTCTAGTCGTTTCAACAATTTTACGAACTTTAATGTGACAGATCAAATGTTTAACAATTGTACAGTTGTTATCCATGTGTCTGTCCCTTTTCTTTTTCGGATCATCATTCAGCTTCTTTTGTCCATTATTTAATTTTTTTCGCTAAAGGCTGACTTATTTTCGACTTAAAACTTTCTGGGTATAAACGCCCTTTAATCTGCAATAAATTTCTCTCTGATTAACTCCTTCGGCTTGGTAGAATTTAAAAACTCTACCCACCTCACATTTTGAATACTCTGCTACTACACACGTTATGTTTGTTTGCTTCCTTAAAGCTAAGTTGAATCTTGAACACAACAGCTTTTCAGACTACTACTACACTTGTCTAGTTATGGATATAATGGCGATACTGCGCATTCGTAATTTGTACAACAGCCATCTGTAGTTTTAAGATCGAACACCCTCCGTATATAAATTATTTAGTGATACCACATTTTTAGCACCCACACAGTTCTATTGTTATAACAATATAAGGATAGAATCTGAAAATAAATTACTGTCCAGAAATTTTTAAACTACGGCCCAAAAGATGATCCTTCAAATTTTAGTATTTCTCATTTAATAAAATCGTCTATTACAAATCCCGCATCTTCGAACCAATTTCAAATCATTTCTGCAAATACTATTTTCCAAACAAACGCCAATATATTTATAATATCCAAAACTGTTAAAGCTGCCACATTGTCGGCAAGTTACATTTGAACAATTCGCAACATCTGCTCTCTGTAGACTTGCTTAATATTAGATATGACTAGGCGGTTGTATTAGGTGGAAACAAGGCAGATTTGATACGCAATGAAATTAAATCATAGAAGCAAGAGCAACTTCTCTCAATATTATGCGAGCATCTAAATTGTTTCATTTTAAATCTATCTACACACCCTACGCTGTATTCAAATATATTACTAGTAAACCAACCGAACTGGTAATTACAGCAGGTGCCTTGTTATAAGGATACTATTTGCCCATTGCTGCAAGTCATTTTAAGAAAGTTTGATTAATTTTACGTTGTGTGGTAGTAGGAATTTTGCTCCCTTGGTGAATGCAGGCATAAATATTATTTTTGATATTTTATCGCAGTTTTCAGGTATATTGAAACATTTTTTATGTTTATAACTGTAAATAATTTTTCACATGATGAAACTGCATGTCTAGAAAACTTCCACGACGTTAGGTACCGCGTAGGCAAGAGTTTTAAAGCTACTGTAACCGACATGATCAAAACTTGCTTCTTCTGCATTAGTAATTATTAAAACACACTTGCATAGATTTTCTTGCTTGGCTGCACCGCAATGCAGTGCAGAAATGGTCTTTATAAACCAGTTTCCAGAGAAGGGTGCGGTGGTAGCTTTAGAAATTGCACAATTGAAGCATATCGAAGTTGTACGCAAGGTTTTATCTTTTTATAAGTAAAATAAAACAAGTTTATGGTTTATGAATACATTACTATTTTCACCATACAATTAAAAACAGACCTAAATATAAAACTGTGATTATTGTTAATGGGAGGTGCTGTATACATATCGTAACGTTTTTGCTTTCGACAGTGAGGAATAACACGCGTAAATTTACTTAACTGCTTATTTATTTTACTTGCAGGAAATCAAATTACTTAATATTTAGCTACACAACACAAAGAATTACTAACGTAAAATTATTGTATTTATCTATAACACTATTTAGGGGAGGCGGTGGCTTAGCAGGTTCAAGCAGTTCCTCTAGCCGGCACGCGAGTTTGAGTCTTGCTCAACCCATAGGTGTGTGAATGTCCTAGAATAAGTGCATGTTAGCCCTTGAGGCTGCAGTGCCTATAAGTGCGTCAAAATAACACTATTTAGTTGCACTAGCACCGTTTACTTTGCTTCCGGTACTTAACTGTCTCGCTGCGTGATATTTAAGCAATCAGAACTGGTTCAGAAGCCTATGGAAACCATCTGGCGATATGGTATTATGTCCGCCGCTCGACCGTAATGACTGGGTGGCTACGAAAACTGCGGCCGCTTGATCGTAATGGCTGGGTAACCACAAAAAATGCGGCTGCGGATGGTCTATGCTATGGTGTGCCTATGGAGCACGTTCGGAAATTTGCTACAGTATTTTGAAATCAAAATTTAAATAATGCACTCTACATGCAATCTATCACGAGAAAAGGGAATAATACAATTTTATAGTTTTATGATAGATTATTTCTATTTAGTTGATATTTAGGTTTCAAAATATAAAATAAAAAATTTTTAACTGTTAACAGGTAAACATTTAAAAAATAGGCCAACTTATTAATATGCACTGATTTATAAGACGCATTACGAAGCCATTTATGATAATTTAGAAGCTTTGCAGTTTTGGAAAAACGAGTAGATTTTTAAATAAAACTCCTATGCAACTCTTTTAATTCTTTAAGTACTCGCAATATTATTCAAAATTACAAGTAAAGCTTATATTTGAATTTGTTTGTTACGCAAACAATGGTTTTGCTGTTTACTTCTATCTATCTCATTAGTATATGCTATCCTTGTTAAACACAAATTTACTTCTAAAACTCTCAAATCGTATTTAATACATATGTTTTGTCAACGGATTTATAAATTTCAAGACACTAGAGCAGACTTAGCATTACGGAGCTCGAAAATTAAAGAAGATGTAGCATAGTAACAAAACTGACAAGAATTTCTAATAAAGAAATGCAGAGAATAACGTCAGCAAAGAAAGACATACTTACCGCACCTACGTATTAAAAACACTACCATATCGATGGATAACAATGGTAAGAAAGTGGTATCCGACAAGAAGACAAAAAAAAACGAGAAAATTTTAGAGATGGGATTGATGAGCTCGTAAAACAAAGAGATCATAAGGAAAGAAATTGCAACAATAAAGAGGAATGGAAAAAAACAGCATGCATGCACCCACATGCACACACCTATTAAAAAAGTTTCCGTACTTAAAGATAAATAAACAAATAGCTCTACGGGTTGATTTAATCACACAAATACCCGACTACAATCCTTCACCCCTTTAAAAAATAATCCTTGTTACACCTTCCAAACTTCTACCACTTCTTACAAATTTTCAGATACGTTTCCATTCGCAAAGATGCCATGATGATCAATTTGATGTTGTGTCCTGTTTACTATTTCCATCTTTGAAATTTTGATCCTAAAAACCAGTCACAATCTGAAAGAAAACACTTTTAAGTTAATTGGCCATTGCCTATCAATTCCTATTTTACCTACTAAAACAAATTTTATAGCCAAATTAATTTTACTTGTAGTAAGAAACCGTTATTTCTGTTTCAGTAAATCGCAAAACAAAGCACGCAAAAGAAAAATCGTCTCCCATGATTTGTAGTGCCTTCTCTCTCTGTGGTGCATGTTCCTTTTTTTGTATGTTCGCCAATAGATACTTACTAAATGTTCACCTTTTGTATCTTCGATATTGTTTTGGTTACAAAACTGTAAAATTATTTTTTTACTTTTTTCTTCCGATTTTTTGTGTCTTATGCCAATATTCCTATATGTTGCTATTAGATTTGTTGTTATATTGAAACTTACTCTTTTCATCTTGTGTAAACCTATTGTATTTTCTTCCTTATACACTCATTTTGTGGTTTAATTATTGTTGTTATCTATTTTGTGTTTAATTGTTTTGTGCCGTATTTCTTGTCTTCGACTATTATTCTTTTATGTATTAAAAAAAATTTATTTCTGTAACTGTAATTCTGCCTTTGTATCTTCTATCATTCTTTCAATTGCTGTTATGCACGTGTTACATTAATATAGGTTAAATATTTTCGGGACAGACCCCGTATAAAAGAATGTTTTGTCGTATGCTTCTGTTTTTACCTTTATAATTGTTAAAGTTTTATATATTTTTCTAGTTTTTCTTATTTTCTGTCATTTCTGCATTTTGTTTATCATTTTCTTTTTTAATTTACACCTATGCTATTACTGTTTTTTTTTTCTCTAATAGTTTTTTCTTCATTTCTTTTTCATATTATTTCTTCATTATAAATATTGTTGTAATTTTGGTTTAATTGCCTTTTTTCTTTATTTTCGAATTGTAAGTTATTAGAATATGTTGAAATTGTTCCTTTGGATTTGCTATCACTCATCATCTGAGATGAATCCTTCGGACAATACAACTTCCGTTTTTTTGAAATATAATTTTAAGTTTTTATTTTTTCTTGTTGTATATATAATTATACAAAATAGTAATCGACTTGGTATACGATCTTGTATAATTTTACCCAAGTTTAAATTTTTTTTTAAGTATAGCCGTCACGTTCCTGTTCATTTAGCATTAATTTCAATTAATAATAATACTCTTTAGATCAGTAAGGCATATATGTAGTTATCTAGCCTTTCTAAATAGGTTTATTTTGATTTTAGTAATAGGTCTATAATCTAATATACCTATTTGTGTGCTTTTCCTGATATGTGTTATATTTCTTTTTTGTAATGTTTACATTATTTTCTATTTTGAATTTGTACACCAATAATAATGTTCTGCATAATCCAATCGTTTTTTATTTCTTTTTTCATTTTGATATGCATAAAGTCTTCTCTAGAAATTTTGAGAATCTAAATTATTATTTATTGTCTTATTTTTGTCTTCTTTTATTTATGTTTTATATTATGTTACTGTAATATTTTGTTTTTCTAAAATATGTTTCATTTTTATACTTTTTACTTTATAGCACTTAACTGTTTTCTATGGTGGTTTTTTTACCTTATTCTTTTACCTTTTATTGTTTATTATGTGCAGGCCAATACTGCATTACCAGATCGGTTTTACAGTATAGTAATAAATACATAAGCATGTAATGGATTGGTTGATGTATATTAATGCTCTTAACGTAGTCTATATTATCGCCATCATAATCTTTAGTTGATTTTAATTATTTATATAATTATCTGATAAATTAGTATACGGTTCAATTTACCTCCAGTTAAAAGATATAGAAACGCCATTTTAATATCTATCTATGCTTTATAGATTTTAATACTGTATTTACAACAAACCAATAGATATTATTAACTTAGAAGAACTGAAAGTGAAGTCATTCGGTTTATAGTAAACCTTTACTGAAGACAGGAATAAAACTTAAAAATTTAAAACAGGTTAATTATGTTATACAAGTATTATTATATAACTATGCTAGTACAATTACAAAGAAAGTAAGAGAGGGTTGTGTTTTTTGCCCTTTCTTTGTCATTTTTATTTGGAATATACATTTAAGTAAGCTCTTAAGGGTAATATAAAATGAAATGAATGAAAACGCTGATCCAACTCTTTTACAGTGTAATAAGAATTTTCCTTTGCCCAAAACCCTCTATCCAGATACTTTCAACTAGATGCCAAGTGATCTTAACATTAAATGTATGGCGATTTCTAAGATCACAAAAATCACAATCACACCATAAAGATATAAAATTTGGGCAGCATTTGTGTTTTCAAAAAACTTATATAACTACAGTATATATTTACATGTTTGCATCAAAATATTAATATGTAACGTGTTTTCCTTCCTTCGGTAAAAAGTTGAAAGCTTTTGAATTGTGAATCTTTAGAAATAAATTCCAAGTTAACTGTTAAGACGAAATCTGTAATAATAGTGTAATGATACGAATAGGAACAGAAATACTTATATTTTGTATTAAAGTTAAAAAACTATCGTACCTTGAACAAACGATACATAATCTAAACATAGATTTAAAGTAAAATAGCTGGAAGGCATGGACGTAGCTGAAGTACTTGCTATAATTTTGTCAGACAAATAAAACAATTTTTAAAGAAACATAGCCAACATTATCGCCAACGTTTATGTGTCACTATAAATAAAAACAAAAAGTTTAAATTTTTGAATTATAATTATATTATGGGGTATATAAAATATTCTATAAAAATTTGCTTTGCTTTTAATATCTATTTTTTCTTAAAAAATGTTTAATTGATAAATTTTGGAGTTTGATTTGTAAATACGGTCCAGTCATAAAAAAATGTGAGTTTCTGCACTGACGTTCTTGCAAGGGTTATATTGAAATTGTCCACTTTATTATAGTTAAGTCTAATGTATTATTTTAAAGTGAAATTTGGAAATTTTGATTTTAAATGATGAACCAGAAAAAAATTGGCGAAAAGACTAGATTTGCCCATATGTCAGTTAGGAGTATTTGCAGATGATCTTATCTAACGTAACCTCATGAGTATGATAAGGGTAAATGATAGAAAAATATTTATACAGTTTGCTTCTTTAAAAACAATTAGAAAAGGTAACTTACAGCAATATGTATGTACAGCATTATAGATGACAGAATTGGGATAAAGAATTAATGCTTATTTTAACATATTAATATAGTTTTTGTATTTAAAAGATGGGTTCATGTTCTGAAATGGCCAATTTTTTTTAAAAAGTACTTATCCAACGTTTGAAACTTCTATAACAACATAATCTTCTTCTAGACGTATACATTTTTCATAACGTAGTTGCTATGATTCTACGACTGTTGAGAGCACCTCTTTTTATGGGTATGTTTTGCCCACTAGAAAATAATGCACCAGCGGCTCGATTGGAAAATGAGCGGCCACGGGGAACGCTCAAAAATTTATGGGGGTGTTATATGTCATTATGTCTTGAGACATTGCCACCCGCGCAGCCGTATGTTCGTCAACCAGCACTTCTGAGACTCACCTTGAATAAACTTTCCGCATTTTTAAGTCATCATGCAAAATACTCTACAGATCCTACGGAAATGCCAAGTTTATAGGCGATATCAAGCACATCTAATCGACGGTCTTCCATAAGAACTTTCACCTCTCGCTCAATCATGATTTTGGTCCGACTGGTTCGTAGCCGAGGCTGCGTCGGTTCATTGTTACATAACTCTCGACCTTTTTAACATCCTTAACACCTTTATCGCATGTCTTACTCAATTGCCGATACATTTCGATGGTAAGAAGGGAAAACAGATGATTACACCTTGTTCTTGAATACTAACGTCGCCATTTGAAGTATACAAAACAACACTCACTGCAATGGCGGCAATTTAACCTCTATGCAGTGTATGGAGCTGCCATCTCTATTAAAAATTAAAAAATATTTCTCGTATATATGTATATATATATATAAAATAAACTCGGGACATATGTGACACATTGTTTCACTTTTCCAGCTTGTTTATAAACTACATTTATATTGGTGCTTATTCAACTTTTGTTTAAACATATAGCATGCTTTGCTCTGTTAATGTCGTGTTAAATGAGCATTGTTTTAATGCCGTAACATTTGCGTGTTTAGAAACCATGTAATCGAGCATTTCATGGACTACTAAGTGAGATTAAATTGGTTTATTAGATTAAGTTAATGAACGTTGCATGTTTTCCTTTCATTGGCATGTAGCAGTAATTTATAGACTTACGTGCCGTGTGATATTTCATTTTTAAATAATGCAAAAGCGTTAATGCAAACTTTAGAGTAAAACTTATATCTAATTTACTTTTCTGTCGTACAAAATACATAGCTAACATATATATAAAATATTTGAACTGGTAACTTATTATAATAAAAAAATTCAATAAAATGTGATAAATTTGACTTATAAAAATAACATAATAATAACAATAATAATAATTATTATTATTGTTATTGTAGTAATTATCCGTTCTGAATTTTTGTGATAATTCTGGTTACCAATCTTTATTTATGACGACATAGGAATATGAAGTTGTAGTTTAGAACTACGTTTTTTAATCCTTTTGCGGCTTTATCTTCGTTGCGATGGGATCTTCCCTTATGTTATTTTGCATATAAAGGAACCCTTCAGGCTACAAAAGGCGATAAAAGAGCGCTCAATCATGCTACCTCCTAGCTCAAAGACCTGCGCAACATTAAAAATCAACACGTACAAAACTACCTGAAACACTTATCTCCAACAGAAACAAATGATTATTCTCTCTGGCGAGCTACAAAACACTTAAAACATCCGAAACAGCACAAAGCACCAATTCGCGCCAAAAACAATACCTGGGCAAAAAGTGACCGAGAAAAGGCGGAAACCTTCGCAAAACATCTAGAAAAAGTTTTCGAACCATTGCCGCCGATAGTAAACAACGAAGAAGAAGTCCACAGATCTTTAGAAACGCCGTACCAGATGAGCCTGCCGATTAAAAAGTTCAACACCTACTAGGTAGACTACTATACTTAAAAAAGTGAACTCCAACAAAGCTCCAGGTCAAGATCTAATCACTGGAAAAATACTAAAAGAACTACCAGATAAAGGAAATCAATTCATAACTTATCTATTCAACTCAGTCTTAAGACTACGGCATTTTCCTGACCAATGGAAGAATGTTACAGTTATTTTAATACAAAAGCCAGGTAAACCTAGTGACCAACCTGCGTCCTACAGACCCATCAGTCTTCTACCGGTGTTATCCAAGGTTTTTGAGAAAATGCTCCTAGAAAAGCTATATCCGATTCTCCTAGACAAACATGTCATACCCGATCACCAATTCGGCTTCAGAAAAACCATGCTGCAATAGAGCAGGTACACAGGGTAGTGAATAAAATCTCCAAGGACTTCGAAAAGCGAAGATACTGCGCTGCGGTGTTCCTCGACATTACGCAGGCCTTTGACAAGTTCTGGCACCAAGGGCTGATATACAAAGTTAAGGAAATCCTACCCACGGATTACTACGAAATATTCAAATCACATCTAACTAATAGGCATTTCTCCATCAAATATGGCGGCGAAATAACACCCCTCCATCCTATCACATCAGGAGTACCCCAAGGCAGTGTTCTAGGCCCCATTTTGTACTTGATATTTACGCGAGACCTCCCAACATCTACAGGAAACATGGTTGCTACCTTTGCCTATGACACGGTTATCCTTACATCGCACACAGATCCAAATCAAGCATCCCAAAAGCTTCAAGATCACCTAGATAAAATACAAAATTAGTGTAATAAGTGGCGCATAAAAATAAATGATAGAAAATCGGTCCAGGTAACCTTCACACTCAGAAGAGGCAACTGTCTGCCGGTGCAGCTAAACAACCACCTGATTCCTCAAGCAGATAGCGCTAAATACCTGGGCATCCACCTAGACAGGAAACTAACTTGGAGACCACATATATGGGCAAAGTGTAAACAACTAGGGCTTAAGCTACAGAAAATGTATTGGCTAATCGTGCGTAAATCGCAACTTTCTCTGGAAAGCAAAATAAAGCCATGCTTAAACCCATATGGTGTTATCGAATTCAGTTATGGAGCACTGCTAAAACTTCAAATATTGAAATACTGCGAAGATTTTAATCCAAAGTGTTAAGATCATTAGTTAATGCACCGTGGTACATTTCCAACGAAACCAGAAGACGCGATCTTGGAGTTTCAACGGTTAACCAAGAGATACAAAAGTTTAGTGCGCGCTATTACGATCGTATCAGTGATCACCCAAACATCTTAGTGGAGTGCTTACTAGACAATGACGACGAAGTGCAACCACGTTTAAAAAGATTCAAACCCGCAGACCTAATTGTCAGATTCGTGCAGTAATGTGTCGGTTAATCAACAGTTCCAACAGTATATAGGATAAACTAGTTTAAGAGTAATAGAGGAGTGTCATCAGTGGATGCACTTCCTTCATGTTTATTATGTTCTTTAATCATATATGTCATATCAACTACTGAACGTCTAAAGACAGATTGTAGTGTAATATATATATATATATATATATATATATATATATATATATATATATATATATATATATATATATATATATATATATATATATATAATCACATAATATATATTACACTACAATCTGTCTTTAGACGTTATATATATATATATATATATATATATATATATATATATATATATATATATATATATATATATAAATATAAAGGGATATTTGTCATATTTTTTATTATGCGGCCCACATATTGTAGTATTCATGCCTTTACCATGCAAATTAGACTGATAATTGCTTTACATGAAATACCTAAAAGTTGAACAAACCTACCGAGCTTATTCGTAATTCTTATCTATTTAGTGTTAATGTACTATTGTTTACTTATTTTACTACAATGTCAAAACAAACTTGTTCAAATGCTTAACAACGTTGTGTATTTCTAAATAGTAAATTTTAGTTTGCTATTCTAACACTTTTCTCAAACAATATTTAAAGCATTTAAATAAAAACATTGTGATTTGAAAGGTTTTTCAAATATTTTTTACATATTTTTAATTTTGTAATCAAACCGAACACATAAATTTTACCTTTGTAGTATCAGTATTCATAGAGCGTATAACGAAACCGTTTAGTTAATTTGTACTACATAAAGTCGAAATACACAATAAAATTAAAGATTTAGAACCTACTACCGTTGAACTTGATGATTTAATTATCTACATATATTAGGACTATATATTATTTTATCTTTTAGAGAAAATTTATTTTTTGTTATAATTTCTGATCTTCAGCAACTTAAGGGCGTTTTTTTAACATAAATGATAGCAATAACAAAAATGTATTGTTAGCAATTTAAATCCAATTTATTTACAATCGAGAAACTTGAAGGATAACTTTGGGGTTATTGACTAGCAATTCGCATATTTTGTTTTTAATTTTTACCATCTCAGTAAAATAAGTATTTGCTGTTTTATTTTTGTCTTTTATCTGTTCTTTAGTGTAAATTTTATGTATATATTTTTACACAACGCACTTAATTGCGCTTGCACCAGCACTGCATATATTAACAAATATCAGCAGTACTTTTGAGGAATCTATGTAATATATTAATTTTGAGGAAATAACTACAGGAAAGAATGATATTTTTATATTGCCAAACTTTAGTGACTAAATATCGTGTAACGTAATTAAAATGCGTCACCGTGTTTCAGTACCTTGGACGGTAGGAGACTTAAAACCCAAAAGCACTTTTAATTAAACCCGCAAGTTCGCTTTTTTGATTCAGTAATTAATTCATTATGAAGGTAATAAATTGGAATTAAGGTACAATTTGAAATTTATTACATACTTTAATTTACCATTTCATGCTCTACGTTACATTTTTAAATTTGAACAAGATTACTAAAAGCGAATTATTAGTAGAAGTTTTTGTATTCCAAAATGCTTTTTAGAATGCGCCTTCTTAACTTTGGAAAAATTGGAATTACCAAATCCTCGTAAAAAAACGTCTTGGAGAATATTTCATTAAGTAGGCTATGATGTTGCTGAATTATTAATGTTAGCAATAAATAGCAAGGAGATTATAAATTACTTTATCCAACACAAATTGTTATTTATGTTCATTGGGAAGATGTACAAACATTATTTGTGTGATTATGATAACAAAGTTACTAATCCAATAGAATTTTACTTTTTTTTTATTGTTGAGAGCCATTTGATCTGACTTATTGTACTTCCCTCACTTTTTTTACAGCTATTTTCTATATCCCTGTTTCTTGTACTAGTCTGTACAGATTGCTTACTGGATAGTTGCTGTACCCTTCTAAATCCATTATTGGTTTTTCATAAATAATTAGCCTTTTGTGGCAACCCTATTTTATTAAGGTGTCTTCTGCAAAAAAATGCCCTTGAAGAGATTTATTATAAGTCGTAGATGATTCTCGTTTTGTACTAACAGTTCTTCAGTTCTTTTATGTGATGGTGTTTTTATAAAAGTTTTTCCATCTCTTGTTCCGGTACATTTTCCCAGTATTTTTTATGTGACATTCTGACCCATTTTTTCGCCCAGTTTCGTACTTCCAAAACCAGTTCGGAGCCTGTATATGAAGTTGTTGATCTTTTTTGTGCTCGCTAGCTCATCAGCGTTCTCGTTGACTGCAATTCTGCAGTGCCTTGGTACTCACAACAGAGTTAACTCATTGTGGTTCCAATAATCTTCTATGAGACTTTTCTTTTCCATAGCTTTATCTGTGTCATCTCTAAAAGATCTAAATTTTTCCTGCTGGACTTTATTCCGTTATTCTCTTTATCCATCGCTGGGGTGCTGCTGTTCTGACGTGTCCGTACCATTGTGGGCGCTTTTCTTTAATATAGGTAAGTATGTCTTCCTTCGCTGACAGCCTCTTCCGTATTTAGTCATCAGAAATTCTTGTCCGTCTTGTCACTTTTTGCATCTTCTTCAGTTCTGATTTTGTGCCTGTAACTCTATTCTGATCTTTTTTATAATCCAGTTTTCTGCTCCGTATATCATGCTTTTAATTATGGTGTTAAAGTTTATCTTTTTGTATCTTTTGTTATGTGCGTATTACATAGAATCCCATTTAGTTGTTTAACGATCTAGTTTTCCACAGCTTGTTCTTCATGTCGTTTGTGGTTGTCTCTTAATTGGAAATAGCAAATCCTAGGTACTTAAAGCTCTTTTTCGCTTTTGTTTTAACTTCATCTGTGATTTCCAAATCCGTAACACTTTCTGTTGCTGTGACCAGTTATTATGTCTTATTAAAATCAATTTTCAGAACGTTTTTTAAATATTCTTCAGAAAGTTTGCGGATCATGAAACTAAGGTCTTCATCTTAAAGTGTAGAGGTGTACATTTTTAACTGAGGTATCCATGCCTTCACATTTTTGTTTCTACGGTTTTAGAGTTACTTCAAAAAAATCTTAAAAAGAGTAGAAGATGTTGAGCAGCTTTTTAGTAGCCCTAAATGTTTGTCTGATCCTATTTTTCATTTTAATAGACACCGTATTCTCTCGGTATAAGTTTTTGGTTGCAGCTATTAATTTGTTTAAAATGTTAAGTTGTTTCATATATTTTCAGAGCTTTTTCTAATCTATTTTTAGCCATTTTCTTTTCAATTAGTTGTTGGGCTGTATATATGTAACCTCCACACGATCTTATCGTCGTAAGCTTCGCCTGGTCCTCACCAATTTTATCCGACATATCCTCTTCTAGTTTTTCCTTAATTAATATTTCGTAAAGGCTACCCATTACGCAGATAACACTGATTTTTCTGTAGTTTGCGAATATTTTTCTATTTCATTTTTTAAATATAGATGTTGTGTAAGCGTCTGTCCATTCTTGTAGCAACTTTTCTGCGTTAATCTCTCTGTCGGACATTCTTTGTGTCGTACGTAGTAATTTTTTGGATCCATGCTTTATAAGCTCCGGGGCTATACCTCCTGGCCAGGGGAATCTATTGCTCTTTAGGGTTTTTACTACACCTTTTATTTCGTTTAAGGTGACTCTTAACTGTTCTATGTTTTGTTGATCATTATCATCATTGTTATCTGTCATCTTAAACAGGTCGATTTTCTGTGACTAATTCTTTATAATAATTTTGTCAGCCTTTTTCTAATGTATATATTGTGTAATTTGTCTGTGTCCGTTTATTATTCGTTCTTAATGAATTGATTGTTCGCCAAGCTTCTGTGTTTCTAACTCTTTCTAAATTTTTTGTATTTTTCTCTTAACTCCTCTATTTTTTTGTCTATAACTTTTAAGATCTTTGGGTTTATTCGTATAGTCACTTTTGTAACGTTGCTTTTTTCTGCTAAGCATATCTTAGTGCCCTTATTCATATTGCCTAGGTGTTATTTCTTTTCCCTTTTCTTTCTCCCCTAAGGCTTCTATCGCTGCTTCCTTTATGCAGTTTTTTTTATGTGTATGCATGTTTCTTCTAAGTTTCCAAATTAGAATTCGTTTGGTTGCTGTTCAAGTCTTCTTTGGTACAGTTCTCTGATGGATTCATTTTGAAGTAAGTGAAGTTTATATTTACTTTCTTCTATTTTTTCCATCTCTATTTCGTTTATCCTTATTGATTTTCTTATCCATGGAAAATCTATTTTTGCTACTAAAAATCTGTGGTTGCTGCCACACTCCACTCTCCGTTTTACTCCTACACCTTTTATCAGTAGTGTTGTTTCATTCTTCACGATGATTTTAGTTTTCTCGTAAGTTGTATCCACGTTTACATGTAATTTTTTTTATGTTTGTAAAACTCATTTATAATGCGGAGGTTGTTACGTTTACACATTTCTATGATCAATTCCCCATTTTTATTCACGACTTTTTCTTCAAAGCATTGCTATCTTTTCATCCCACCCTTCCTTTCTATCTCCCACAATTTTTAATTTTGGTGTGTAAATATATTAATTTTTCTATTTTGATAAGCTTTCAAATTACTTGTCTGGTACACTACAATATAGCAAATATCTTCCCTTGGAAAGCAGATGTGTATTTTTCTATTAAAAATCTTAACTGCAAATTTCTCTTTTTACAGTATATGCCTGCTCTAATTTCAGACCAGTTCTTTGATCCATCTTAGTACCAGATAATATTTCCGAGTTTGTTTCCGTTATTTATTTGGTTTATACGTTCATTTCGATCCGTAATATTAACGCCAAAATGTACATTGCGTTTTCCCACACACAAAAAAAATAAAGGTCTCGTGTGTATGACACTTAATCTAATGCAACTTGTACTTTACCTGACTGCTAGTTAAAACGAATATTGTGTAATGGAATGTTTATCCGCTTTAGATTTACACTATGTATTAAAAATTAAAAAAAAAGTTTTTTACATCTTTTGCTAGCTGATTGATTTTTGCTAATCGGATCTCCTAACTACATCGCTTTGACATAGAGGTTGAGCGAGGTCCTAAATGTTAAAGACATGCTTTGCTTTAATAACCGTGGTTCTGAACGTGACAATAAAAAGCTAACTCGGGTGGCAGGTAAAAATATAAACTACAAAACGTGATTTTTAAAATGTTTGTCATAATATCAATGACAAGACTAAATATTTCTATAAAGTGTTAAATAATTCAAGTTTAACGTCCTTGTAATTTTATCAATATCTCAAAATAATGCGCCTTTGAAGTTTTTAAGGTTGTGCATTGGGTGTACGTATATTTTATATCCAAAGCGACAATCATTCACTAATTGGAAGAATTAAACTAAACATTAATGCAAATAAAATCAGAAGACAATACTTAAAAAGAAAAACAACGTTTAGAATAAAGGATAACGAAATACATAACAAATAAAGCACCCTACTAAAACAAAAACGAAAAAATAAACTAAAAAATCAGCGCAGTATAGAGGTGAACATGGGAAGTAATTAAGCGGGCAATACATGAAGTCTTGCAACGTGTTCTAGGCATAATGTTATAAAGAGAAAAAAGAAAAGAATGGATAAGCGTAGCATGTGATTAAGGGAGAAAATAAAAGCCAAATTAAACTAAACAAAAAACACCTCAACAAATATATTATCACAGCATATTTATACTTTCGGAAAATATACGCTAGTATTTGTGCAAATAAATATAGATATTTAGATATATGATCGTTTTGTGTCAAATAGTAAACATCGCAAACAAAGTAAAATAGGCTCAAATCCTTGATGCTTAGTGTTAGGCATATGCAACTGCAGTGTTTGTGTATTCTTAGATGTCTTCTACATTCACAGGGTTTTCTAACAGAAGACGTGTTAGCAGGTGCTCCATGGTTTCTTCCGCTCCACATTCACATTGGCTCCCATCGATATATCTCCATTTGATCATATTAGCTTTGGATCTTCCCACTCAGCTTTGTAATCTGTTTAAGGCTTTCCATACCGGCCGCTATAAACTATTATCCTTAGATAAGGTTTGGGTTACTGGAAAATTTATTTTTGGGTTTCAATCATAAAGTGAGATTTGCCACATTTCTTTTCCTGTTCTGTCTAACGTGATTATGTAGTGGGTGCCTGGTATCTCATTGTTGTTTGGTGTGTTCTGACATACTGATTGTTTTCTTCGTATGGATTCCTGCTTTTAGAGTGATATTAATAAACAGTTCATTCTTAATACTATCAGATCCAGCTAGCTTTCTGTTTTTAGCCAAAAAATTGCTACGTCTAATTCTTTAGCTTTAAATGTTGCATCAGTGCTGTTATTTTCAGAGGTAACATCGCGTTTAAGGTACATTTTTAGAATTTTAATAGTTAGGTCTGGTCGTCCGTTTAATAACAACTCGTGTAATACCATTGGTTGTTACTGGGGATAAGTCTCTGAGTACTGTCTTATCTTCACTTAATTTTTTTAATATGCTCCAAGCTTTTCTGCTGCTCTAAGTCGCATTTAGTGGTTATATAGTCTCCACCCACGTTCCTAGTTTTCTTAATGGTATTATCCAGATTAATCTATTTCCCGTATCTACTGTCTCTTCTGAGAGCAGATTAGTTTCGTATAACAGTAATTTTCGTATTCCGTTTTGTGTTTGCTTACAAAACCAGTTATGCACGTAGTTTTGCAGCTTAGTAGAATATTAATTCTATCCAATGTCTTTATTAGAAGTACAAATTTTCGGTAGTTTTTAGTTGCAATTTTTTCTGTGAAATTCTTGAGCACATTTAGTCCAGTTGGTTCGTTTAAATTTGAATCGCCATCACCAAAAGATATATGAGAAAAAGAAATAAATGCCCACTGTATAGAAAAATTATAAGATTCCCCAAAAAAAAAACGCATCAGCAACGATAGTATTCTTCGACTTTGCTAATACTTTTGACAGCCAAAAAAAATAAGGAAGATTATTTTGGTATTTTATTAATTATAATTATGTATAAGAAATCAATATTTTCGGTGTTGCTCAAAGAATATAAAAGTATAAAGATGGAAGTGAACCAAGTATCTTCCCTGCTTTTTAATATCTGCCTAGGTTTTATGAAATTGGAAGATACATTAAACAGAACAATGGAATCACCTGGAACCACCTATGAAGTACCAAATTATCGGACATAAAATATGTTAACATAGCCTCATGGCATACACAATAGCAGACATGCAAAAAATTCTAGAAAAATCGTGGGAAAAGCCCACACTTGTAGGATTAAAAATAAATACAATAAAATAACAAAATTAAGGGTAGTAATAGAACAGGGAACACTGTACCTAGATAGAAAATAGATAACAAAGGTGCAAGAATTATGCTATTGGAGTGGGAGGAGAGTTATAATTAATAAAAATAGAGATACAGATAAAAATATTAAACAAAAATGGAAGAAAGCACAGCATGCATTTATAATGCTAGCAAGAACAAATTAGGAAAGTAACTAAAGCACAGAAATAGAATTGGTTAGGCCATACGTTAATAAAGAAAAACGATGCATAATGAAATAAGCGTTAAGATCTTATAAGGTGGAAATAAAGAACAGAAGCAGACAAAAGCTACAAAAGTTGAGATTAACAAAGTAGTAAACAGTTGGGATAAATTAGTTGACATGGCTAAAGACACGAAAAAATAAATATTTCTTTGCTTTGATGGGTAGTAACAGAATTATTTAGATTTATGTCATATAAAATGGAAGTTTTTATTCAAATGCACGGCTTATTGTTTCATATATGACAAAGAGTAGTGTAAGAAAAAAAAAAAAAATTTAAAATCGATATAAAATTAAAGGCTTGTGTATTTTATACTCCAGAATCTTGCAGTAAAAAAGCAATAAAAACGTATTTATACTAACAGTCTTTAGACTCTTTTTTAAAGTTATTCCATAAATCCACAGTTGATAAGGCGACGGACGATTTGTGTAATATGTTAGCAGTTATAATTATATTCATGCAAGGTGGTTTTTAGTAACTTTAGGGTGCACACAGAATCCTGAAACGACTTTATACAAAATCACAGTATTTTACATGTCTGAAAAGTTTTGTGCGAGTAAAATATGTTCCTAACGACGTATAAAATCGTTATAATCTACTCTAAACAGCTAACAGTTTGTAAGGTGGCGAAATTCGTATTGAAAAAAGTTACAACAAATATGACAAAAGCAATAGTAACTACGTGAGATAATAATAAAGTAAAATAAAACTACTAAATCTGCATTTGTATTCATCTGTATTCAAGCCGCAATATCTAATTTTGCAATAGACATCATAAATTATAGCTACAAGTATAACTCCATCTCAGTAACTATATGCGCTATATATCACAATAATAATTAGATGATACAGAAACAATTCCTTTGGTACTTCGGCTAGACTTTACGTGCTGCATTGCAGTTGATACTGAAGCGCTTTTCGCTTTCGTGGTTGATTAAAACTCATTGCATGTAACTCTGCGCCAAATTATTTTGTGTCACGCTACAGCAATCGCCTCTGTGCGCGCAATTAACTTGAAGCAGCGCACATGCAATGTGCAATTTCTGTTTTTTGTTCGTAGGTGTGAAGTCTGCACACAAAGCTTGCGTTTCGTGTTTTCAGTACGTTTTATAATAATCTGGTTCGCCATGTACTCTATATAAATAAACTGTTGCATCTGAAAATCCCAGTTTAAAATTTAAAGAAATGAGGTAATATTATAAACAACAGATTTAAAAATTTTAATTTTTAAAGTTGCAGGAACAGCGAGTAATCTTAAGAACTATAAGTTTTTATGCATTTTATTATTTATAAAAAAATATTTGTCAGACAAGCTTATGTTAAGTTTTTATCTATTTTAAAAAGCCTCTATTGTAGTAAAACGTATATTTTGATAACTGTGCTTGTTTAATCTCTTACTACATGCTCGGAGTATTCAAATTAATGTCTGATTTAATTGCGTTTAGCTCGGCAGTTTCCTAAAATATTGCGACATAAATTCAAACATTCGTTACTGTTAAAATGTAAGTTACATTTGTAGAAGACGGATGGTTCAAAGAAACTACAATTTGAAACAAAAAAAATAAATAATTGAAGATGGGTATTTAAGTAGACTAGTTACAGAATTTAAAGGCTAACAAAAACAATTACATAATTTTTACGTCGCTGCAATAATCAACCTCAATATAAATGCCAAGTCATAAAAAAGGAAGAGAAGTACTAAACATCAACTTGATTAAAAAAACATAACACATGCAAATAGATTTGCAACTCTACAAAACTAAACTGCTACAGACACCCCAAACTCAACTGAAATTTACCTAAAAAACCATAGCCAATTTATAATTATGGTATAACAGACTTTAATAAGATGGTCGAAAATCTATCCAAAACCAATGAAGTAAATGTAAAACATTATCAAACGATGTAGTGTAAGTAAGCGCAAGATCCCCTGAAACATAAGAAACTGATAAGACACTTAAACAATGACAAAATAATCCAACATACATACCAAATAAAACAAGATCGTACTTACAGAGTAGTCATCCGTAACCTTCATTACTCGATACCTACCTCTGAAATTAAAGAAGAACTTGAAGAGAAAGGTCATAAAGTTCGCAATATCATAAATATTAAGTAACAAATTAACATATTACCTTTTATGTTATTCTACGCTGACCTAGAGCCCTAGAAAAATTACAAATATATTTACGATCTGCAATACCTTCACAATATACGAATTCAAGTAGAGCCACCCAATAAAAAGAAAAATATCATTCAGTGTACGAGATGTATAGACATTCCAAGTCGTATTGCACTATGTCATATAAATGTGTAAAATATGAAGGATTACGTAACTCAATAACATGTCACAAAACTAATAATACCCCGCTAAGTGTGCAAGGCAATCACACCGCTAACTGTAAAGGGTCCACAGGTTACAGAGACTTGCAAAATGCAAGAGGCAAGCCTTATGTCATTAATCGCAAAATACACAGTAATCATAGCTTTCTAAACACAAATAACTTCCAACAAGGTACAAACAACATTCTGACCTACTCTGAAGTTGCACGCGGAAACGAAAACCATCAATTAAATCTAAGAAACTGAGCTCAGTAGCTTACTCAACAAATTTTAATATATGTTCTAGCAACTAATCAATCCAAACAGCATAATTTTCAATATGATATTTTTTGTCATTAACAAAATAATTTCAATAATAAGTGGACCTCTCTTCACTACGCATTGATTTATCAAAATCAAATAAGCTGAAATAAAGTGAAAATAAATAATTTATCGACCGTTGGTACACAGCAAGGTGACCCTTGTGGGCCCCTCCTATTCTGCTTAACAATTCAATCAATAACTAGTAGTTTTTCTTCTGAGCTCAATTCATATTACTTGGACGATGGAACGAATGGTGGAAAACCTGAAGTTTGGAGGTGAATCCATCGAAGTGTGAGCTATAATTCTGTTCAGACCCTGATAGTAAAGTAATCCCTAACTTTCAAAAACTTCTATCGAGACTTCAAATTATTATTGACAATCTGACTCTACTTGGTGCTCCACTACTCCCTTCAGCCATTCCATTTTGTTTTCAAAAAAAAGAAGAAGAAATCAATCTCTTACTCTCATGTCTTCTCAGCCTAAGCTCCCACACAGCATATTTTCTTCTGAAACATTCAGTCGGGATACCCAGACTAACGTTCTTTCTCAGTAAAACCCCCCTCCACAACTCTACTACACTACTGAATGGAACTGATGAGAACATCTCAAAATCTCTTGAAGAAATAATCAATATTAAGCTTCACGCTCAGACATCAAGAGTTGCTTTACTTCCCGCATCGGAATTAGAAAATTATCTGATATCTACATCCCAGCCTTTTTGTCGTCTGTGAATTCTGTATCAGAGCTAATTTATTCCATGATGTTATTACCCGAGAATAACTTAGCCTATGTTTCAGGATACTTAGAATACATCAGAATCTCATACAGTTTATTAGATGGAAACACCTCCCATTCCTTCATGTCAAAAAAGTTGGGACATCCTAAATATGAATAGAATAATTCGAATATTAAATTTCAGTTCTGAAAGAGATCAGGCGAGATATCTTGCCTTCACTAAACCCGAATCCAGTGCCTGGCTGAATGCAATTCCATGCACGAAACTTGAAACTTGAAACACTTTCAGAATATCAGTTGCTCTCAGATTGGGATGTAACATTTGCGATTCCCACAACTGCATCTGTGAGGATAAAGCGGACAAGTCAGGAACTTATGGTCTCTCATGTAAAAAAAGCAGTAGTCGTCACTCTCGCCACCAGGAACTAAATAAGATTATTCAACAAGCCTTATCATCCATTAACATCTCATCTAAACTAGAACCATGTGGACTCTTCCGTAATGGTAGCAAAAGAGTTGACGGTTTAACTTTAAGCCCGTGGTCCTATGGTATGAACCTTATTTGGGATGCTACTTGTACTGATACCCTAGCTCCATCGTACACCAAACAATTTAGTATAACTGCTGGCCTTATCGCAAACAATGCTCCAATAACAAGAAGAGGAAATACAAAGAGCTCATCGACCAAGGATACATCTTCCTTCCTGTTGCAGTAGAGTTTGGGACCTTGGTGTGATGAAGCAACGGATTTTATCGCAAAGCTTGGAAACTACTTTCACCTAACTGCGGAGTTCCGATCGAAATCATACCTAAGACAAAGAATTAGTTTAACTATCCAACGTGGAAATGCAGCTAGCATTATTGGAGCATTTCCTAAAACTATTAATCTAGGCGAAATTTTTATTTTATAAATTTGTTTTTCTTAACTTATGATGTTATTAGCAAAGATAATTCAATAAAAATAATAAATATCTAATTTGAATTCCTTGCAATATAATAAAAATTTTTGAGATACACTTTACTGAGAGGGTTGCATTCCCCATACTACAATATAGCGTCTATCATAATAACCACCCTAGTGGAAAGGCCCACCGCGGAGCTGCAGTTATCATTTGCAACATTATATCACACCATGTAGTACCTGCTTACCAAATCGATAAAATACAAATTACCGTAGTTCGTACATACTCGCAACCATTCTCAATTAATATAGCTGCAATATATAGTTTATCCAGACATAAATACGTTCATAACGGAAAACTATCTGATTGTCTTTTAGATCGATCACAAAATCGACTTTTTTATTACATAAATTGTTAGTATAACTACTCAAGAATATGTGGTCAAAATTTGAAAGCTAAATTCGTATTAGTTCCGATGCTATGAGAACTTAAGTGATCGCCCGTCGGTTCGTCGCCGAAGCGCGCAGACCTGGGGTAGAACTTTCACGAACGTTTACGATATTTCGACAGAGCGTCCAGTTTGGCTAGTTCAGCTTCGGCTTTCCTACCGAGTGTCAAAATGTCAGGGTATCCAAAAGGTTCTCGTGTGTTTAACGAACGACGTGGTGGACCACGCAAGAGATCTTTTATGGAAATCAACACACCAGGAGTGTCAGTGAAGATGATGGAAGTGCGAGCGCAAAAAAACTTTCGACTGCTACGAGTGAGAATGGGATTGTGAGTCCTATACATTGTTATAGGCTCATCGAATTTTTCACAGTATTCACTGGTTTGTCGGAAATTTTTATTTGTCGATATTGTAAACAGAAAGTGAAATTTCAAGAAGCTGGAAAACGTGGCCTTCGTTTCAAGCTTGTTGTCAATTGCCACTGTGGATCGAAACAAATCAATTCAGGTCCTTTACTCAACACTGGATTTGAGATAAATCGTAGGATTGTATTTGTCATGCGGCTCTTAGGTGTTGGTAGACAAGGACTGAATTTATTTTGTAATTACATGGACATCGGCAGTGATATAGCTGAAGAAACTTACAACGGAATTTGCACTCACATCCACGCCGCAGCGAGAAAAGTGTATGAATTCTGCTGTAAGAAAGCTGTTGAAGAAGAAAAGAAAGAGAACGAGAAACGCGAGATACCTATTGTGAATTTGAAAATATCTGGTGATGGATCATGGAAAAAATGGGGATTCAAATCACTTTTTGGTGTTACAACGCTCATCGGATATTACTCCGGAAAAGTCATCGATCTGGTTGTACGAAGCTCTTACTGCCAATCATATATATATTGGAAAGACACACACAAAAATTCAGCAGAATATCTAGCATGGAAAGACGATCATGACGAAGAAAATTGCATGAAAACACATGAAGGCTCCGCGGGAAGAATGGAGATGAAATCTGTGAAAATGATGTTTTTGAGATCGGAGGAACTACATGGTGTAAAATACGGCAATTATATCGGTGATGGAGATTCGAAAACGTTCACAGCAATCGTTAATTTGAATCCCTACGGTGATTAACTGACAGTTGTCAAAAATAAATGCATAGACCATGTTCAGAAAAGGATGGGAACTCGGCTCCGAACATCAGGAAAACTAAAAAACTGGGCGGAAAAGGAAAGTTGACAGAAGTTTTGGCGAAGAAGCTTAGCACGTATTATGGCTTAGCGATTCGAAGAAATATAAACAGCGTCAAAGACATGAAGAAGGCTATAATGGCAACTTTTCACCACATGATATCCACAGATGACAATCCACAACTCGACAACTGTCCAGAGGGAGAAGACAGCTGGTGCAAGTGGCAGCAAGCTAAAGCACTTGGAACAGAGCCTGAACCGCACCTTGCTCCATTACACCTCGACGTTCAAAAAGAAATTCTTCCTATATACGAAGATTTATCGAGAGACGATTTGCTGACGAGATGTTTAGGCGGTCATACGCAGAACGCGAATGAAAGTTTTAATTCGACCGTTTGGCGATTGGCTCCAAAGCACCTTCATGCTGGCCTAAAAATAGTCGAGGTTGCAGCATTCTTGGCTACTGCATATTTAATGAAGGAAGTTCATCCCTTCTAATGGTGATGAACGAATTATAACTCGTAGTTGGCTCGCAAAGCTTCCATTTTGCCGAGAACATGAATAGTCAGCGCGTGATGAGACAGAATAGGCGCAGCTCGTTAGAGACGAAGGAAGCTCGTATAGCTCGTTAAGAGGATATGCAAGCCCGAAATGACGCGTATGAACAAGAAGAGGGATTGCTATATGGTGCTGGAATGGCTGATTAACCGATGAGCAGTTTATATAATTAATTACTGCCTTGAATTTCTCGTTATCGCTAAATTTTATTTCAAACGCGTTTTTCTCGAAACGCCTTTCTTCAACTGGTGGGCATTCTAGCTCAAAAAGTTATTGACCAATTGTTCTGAAATTTGTTGTGAATATTCTTTATTTAATTCCAATCCATATGAACCTAATTCTGGGATTATATTATTATTAAAAATATATTTTTTTATGCAAAAAAGGTGAAAATATATGGTATAAAAACATGACATTGCGTTCAAACACCTCAAAAACACGCAATTTTCAATTTTTTTGATCACAATAAGGTTCATACTCTTAGAAAATATGTTGTTAACAAAAAAAATAATTGTGATGATTACAGATAAAAATTGCGACTTTAGGAATGCTCACCAGCAAAATACTCGGATGGAAATCGTTCATGGACAGCACGTTCTAACGCCACTATTTCTAGTGGAAATTGCTTGAAAAATTTTAAAGTATACTTCAAAACATGAATAAAATACCATCCAAGTTTAAAAATTTCTGATTATTCCTTCCCTGTTTAAAAAATTCATGAATAACAGCAAAATTTCGGTCTCCTAAACTGGTTCCCCTTTTAAGAGCTTGGAAACAAATGTATAATTGGAGGCAAACGGCATACCGAGTAGGGACCTAGACTTACTCTACTGAAGGTCAAAAACCTATTGCGAACCATCAACAACCACAACTATACCCAGCTATATACGGGTGTACCAACATATGAATAGCACGTAGCACATAATACTGTTTTGGAGTAGTTAGTCCCCATTTCCATATTATATGTTTGGCATTCCAAAACTATGAATTTTTTGTCAAGCTGTTCAAAATATTTTTGTATTTCTCAGTAGAGAGACGATACTTTGAAGGCAAATAAATTGCTAGTATGATTAAGGGATAGAGGCTAATTTCTATTTGAACTGCTTTACATTGAAATTTGTCTGTTTTAAAAGATTTCAGTTCGTGTTGCTGTAGAGCTGTTCCAATAATGAGCAGTCGGCAAAATATACTGCGTGGTATTTTGATCACTATTCTGTCAATAGCACGAGTTTTGGAGATAAACAATACGTCAATTTTTAGTAGCTTTATAAATATTATTTCTGCTGTGCAGTTTGTAACCCTAGTTTTATTCCATGATGCAATACGTATTGTTGAAGACATTTTTGAGTAAATTTATTTATAACTGTTAGCATTTACTAGTTGATTATTTAAGGAAGGAAATTTATTTAAGTTTTGAAGGGCATGATGTAGTTAATTATATATTGCGCTTTACAAATTGTTGTAGAATGTACAACCTTTATAATTTGTTGAGTGGTTTTGCTCACATAAAGCACATTTCGCAAGCAAATTTTAGAAAGAGGCAAAATTCTGTTTTCTATCACATTTAACGCATAGCATAAGGACTAGGAATTCGTGTATCCACGGTACTGAGTACTTTAAGATATTATGTTTTTCTTTCTAGGTGGTTCAAGTGCCACTTTAACGTTACGTAAGTATTTAATTTTGTAATGTTTTTGTTATTTCTCGTTAGATTAGTATACACAGTGAATAAAGGTAGCCGATCTTTTTTCACCCGATGCCGTATATTAATACAACGTTAAATTTGTTTGTGTTTGTTAATGCTTTACTGTAAATTTGTTTTGTTTTGTTATTTTCTCTGAACTATTTGCTTATAATTAATAACCCACGTATAAACATAGGTGGTGTGGATATTTCAGTTTGTTGTTGACCACTGTTTTTTTTCTTGTAGACTATTATTTGTATATATAAGTGAAACGAGCTCAAATTTGTTATGAGTGTTAGTTAAGAATGTGTTCATTTTTAGCTTTTTAGGAGTTTTTATTTGTTATGTATTATTATTTGTTGACAAATTCTAAACATTTTTTATCATTTTTAAGGTATTATTTTTGTATAACGTTTCTGAGTTTAATTCTGAAAGCTTTTAATAATTTATTTTTATATATATTATATGCTGCATAACCATGTGCAGTTTAAAAATTGTATAAGAGTTTGATAACTAAAATATAAGAAAATATTATTTTCAGTTGTAAACTGCTGCCATTAATAAATTATAGGCTGACTTGTTTAGGAATTAAAGTTATATCCAAATATTTAGTTTGACATATTGCATTATTAAATGTCCATTATTCATAACACCCATATTAAATCATACTTAAATTTGCACGACTTTAAAGCGACGATTATAGTATTATTTTAACTTTTCAACAATAAATACATCAACTAGAAGCGTTCTCATAATGAAAGTAAGTGATAAGCGGTTGTCATTACGCACGAATGACGTCGGATGGTCAAGTTTACATTCGTAAGTAATCGTGTGCCAATAAATTCAAGGTTTCAGTAAATGTCTCTAACACCTGCAACTAATGAAATAATGCTAATACAATACTATAATACACAATTTCAATAAAATAGTGTAACACTACAGAATGAACAGGCTTTACAGAATGTTAAATGGAAAAATTCGAAGCTCAAAAGAAACTCCCTAATTAATAATTGTAATGAAGTGTAGCAACAATTTAAAATTATTTGCAAAATACGTATATAATTTTCAAAATAAATATGAAGTGCTAGATTGGCACAAAATAAAGAGCAAATGCCATATCAACACTTCATTAATAAAGATGAATTAGCCAAGGAAAGAAGAATTATAAAAAACAAATATGTCATTTACTCCTTTGCGAGTAAAAATAAAAATTCCACAAAAAGTAGTTCAAAAGAATGTACAGCTGAAATAATCCAAAACTGCAATCAACTGCATGCAATAATTAACAAATTAATAACCAACTATCAGATCAAAATTATAAGTGCAAATAGCGCTATAACATAAATGTTGAATAAGCAAAGCTATACGTGGTACCTTTACGAAAATGAGCAGAATAAACGCATTACAGTGATAGCTAACAAAAAAAACACTATTCTTATGGTCTTGAAGAAATAGTCTTTACCTTAAGAAAAAGAGGACATAATCTTACCAAAACAGTACACAAAATAAAGTGTAAAACTAAATAGCCTCGAAATATGTTTGTACTAGCCTTCAGACATGATGAGAATATTAATATAATATTTGAATTAAGAGACATCATAAGAATGCTAATAGAAATTCTTCTTTTCTAATTAGAAAATCCAAACACACTGTAAAGGTACTACGTTAAAAAAACCAAAGTGAGTGACATATAGGGAAACAACCGTGGAGTGCACAAAACCTGTAAAAGTATCAGTCTTAGAGGCTATCCTAACCATACCCATAAGAGCAAAAAGAAAAAAATAATACTTCTAAATCTAAGATTTAACAAATACTGGAAAACTAAACAAAATGGACGAATATATTTTCAAATTAGAACATGCACTCAAAGAGCGATTCCCAAGAATAGAAATGGCCAATTGACTGCTACGGCACCAACAGGAATTAAAATTAGTAGTTAATTTTACGAAAATAGATGGATATCTTATAACTGAAAATTATTTTACAAAAAGTTATAAAAAATATAAAATCTAAATCACTCAGATACTGCTACAAAAGGTGGTAAGTGCAGTGATCGTAAAAGTATCCATCTCACATAATTAATAATGTAGGCTATACTTGTAAATCTCAAAACTAAAACATATACAGTTATTATTATAGTATTATGAAAACAATACATTGACTTCCTGGACAACTAAACCTATAGATTTAATGTAAAGCACACACACTGAAAGATAATCAAAAAAGGGGATTATTAATAATATTAACATTCAATCACTTGAAGTGTGAAACATTATCAACTGGCAAGTCGACCTAAGCCTAGAGATTAAAATAAAATCTTTCATCTCGTAGACTTTTTTGCAGTAAAAAACATCTCGTCGAATTATTTGCAAGTTAAGAATAATAAAATATATGTTCAGATCATTCCCCCGTAATTCCGAGTTTTTGCCTAATTATTAGAAAAATTACAATAAAAAGCAATAATAGAAGGAAAAGACTTTATTCTTTCTAACCTATTTGGATTAAGAAAAGTCACTTAATGATCAAATTCATAAAATCGCAGATTTAATTGAAAAATCACTAGAAAAGGAAAAAATCTGTTCTAATATCTTTCTTCATGTAGTAAGTACTCAGAATTTTTGAAATTCTATCTATCGGAACGATATTTTAGAGTAAAGCCTGACAAGGCTTGTTCCGAATCAAAAAATTTATAGCAAGAGTATTTTAAGGGAGTGTACTACAGTCAGTACTGTATATGCTGTATGCCGACCATAGCTCTAATATAGAGCAAAATGCATTAGCAACGCTTGCTGATGATGTGCAATACCTAGTGAAAGAAGCTATGAAAAATCAACCAGAAAACTCCAAACATCTAATGACCAGATTAATACCTGGACTAGAACAAGGCACATTAAATTAAATTAGGACAAGTCGGTGTACGTCAACTTCATCAATAAATATTTACCTGTTATAAAATAAGGCTCAGATTCCATATGCTAACTTAGCAAAGTACCTGAATATAAGTTTGGACGCTGGACTTCTCTGGAAATTTCACATAAAATAAACCATAAAATGCTTGACATTAGATACAAAAAATATATTGGTTACTTGGACGAAATTTTAATTTTTTATATATAACATACTGCTCATATACAAGCTATAGCAAAGTCCTTGTTGCCGTATGGTATTCAACTTTGGGGATAAGTCAGTAAAAGCAACATACAAGTTGTATAATGATTCCAAAATATAGTGATAACGAACATCATGGATTCATCCGGGTTTTGCCAAAACAGCGACATCCTTTGGGACCTTAAAATTGATGCTGTTGATAAGGCCATTTCCGGATTTGCCAACAGCTGTAAACAGAGACTACGCCACTATGTAGATTCTGAGGGTATTGGTCATAAATTGATCAAATTGTAGTATGTAATGTATAAATAAGAAAGCGGCGATTGACACGTCTTTTTGTACAAAAGTTAAGCAGGCACTATGATATTTAATAAAAAAATGTTTACTTTGTGGCATCTAGAATATAAGGAAAATAGTTATTGGGTTTAAAAAGAAACATTAAGATTCCAATAAGGTTTGGAGAATTTTTTACAATCTTTTAGATGGAAACCATAGCTATAGAACTTCATGCAAGAGAAATCAAGTCTTAACATTAGGTGTAAGAAGAAATTTTCGGACAGCTAAGCAATACTTAAAACTTTAGCCACACTTGGGATGAAGTCATAGGTTGTTTGAAACTACATGGGTGTTTTAAAAAAGATAGAAAAAAACAATTGTCTGATGTTTTTCTGGGTATCGGGATATAGAGGTTTCAGGGGTAACGAGATGGCAGAAATGAAACTCATCGCACATGATCCCTACTGTATATATAATCTAATATAAATAACCCCAGAAGAGTATCCATTAATGAATGAATAGTCAATAAAACTCAAGAAATAACAAATACTAGCTACTTGAGACAATCAAAGCTTCCTACAACTAAACAGACCCAAATTTAGGGTCATAGTTGGCCCTCTGACAGAACGCTGTCTCTTTGCGAGTCACTAAAATATTCTAAGAATAACAGATAGCATCCTATATAGATTTTGTCAGTAAAAGGCGTAGACTGCAAACCACATTTAGTGCTACTGTGAAGGTCTTACGAAGCTCAAATTCCTACAATTAGCCGATGAAAGGCCAAACCCAGAGAGCTATAAAAAAGAACTTTTTATAAACACTGGAAGCTAATGAAAAGCCTAGGCCTAAAGAGGGAGCTCTAACAAATTAGAAGGAGGCACAATAGACTCTAAGGGTCGCAATACAGAAGCCCGTTAGGCTCACCCCATTTTATATCTACCTATTGGGACTATGAGTTGAACATCCCTCATGTAATTGAAATATAAATAATATTTATAATTTATTTTTGTTAGTAATGTTTCTAAAAAATAATTAAAAAAATATTTTCAGATACGAAACTAGTTTTGCATTTTTACTAATAAAATTAACATTTTAACTTAGATAGTTTGTATTCTCCTCAAGTTTCAAGTTTTCTGGAAGTAATTAAATAAAGTTCCATTAGTTGCTTTACAAAATAAATAAGAAAAACGATAATTGGCACTAGTTTTATCAAGTACAAATTACGTTCATCATCTTCAAATAAAAGCTCCGCTTCACCATACGAAACAGGCCGAATTTGCAACGATGGAAGTTTTACTGTCTTTTTATCTTTCTCTGCATCTAATAAAAGCTTTAAAAATTTCTCTGCCAGACTTTATCCGTTTCGTTCGACAGACTTAGTCACCGCCTTCAGATTAAGTGCCAATTAGGGAGATTAATGCATAACTTTCTGGATTGCTTGGAATTGAATTGCATTTTACGATTTTTACTTCCACCAAACTTTTGTCCGAAGCGGAAACGTATTGCTGACATAAATCTCACAGTCGATTCGACGTTTACGACCAGTCTCTATTCATTTGCATCTTATATTGTTACCGCGAGCGGATATTTTGCACTACAGTGCTCTTGCTCGTCTATGCGCATTATCGTAACAGAATTGCTCGCTGGTAATTCGGTTGAGGTGCACTCGCACGCAGTATGCTTGCTAATAATAGTAAATAGAATTTAACAAAGTAAGATTATGTTATTAAAATGTAGTTTTAGAAGAAAAACAAGATAACGCAAGTGCTAATTAAATGTTGCAATGTTCCGACTTCGTTGTAGCTCCTCAGTGATGAAAAATAGGTTTATTCTTAATTACCGACACATAGATGTCTGAATTTTGCAACTTTATTTAACTTTAAAGTAAATTACTCTTATAGTTAAATATAAGTTATTTAATTTGTAACGTTCTGACAAATATTACATTGTTTATTACTCTCAAATTGTTTTTATCTATGAAGCTTTTAATATACCTTTTTTACCGGATATTTGACTTGAACTTTATTCGTCGCAGTGTTTCATATTTTACACATTTGTTTACTAAATCACAAAACTAGAAGCTTTGCGATTTTACACATTTTTATTATATTTCGATATGTCGGAAAAGTTTTAGCAGTAAAAGAATCTGTCGCATTAAACAAAATGTTTGCCAGTGTATAAAGAGTGTCGCAAATTTTTTTTTTGCTTGGTGGTATTTTGTAATAAACACATTGTAGCTAATAACTATAGAGCGCTACTGGACGAAGAGCGAGTGACAATTATTAAAATTAATTACAATCACGGAGAATGCTGTGCGCAAACTACGTGGCATTTTCTAAAGGAGAAATACACCAAATAAAACAAATGATGAAAAGTCTAATAAAAAATTTGAACAAATAGGTTCGGTTGCGAACTGATCTCATACCGGCAATTTAGCAGAAAACATTGTCGTTGCAACTATAGTGCGTTGAAGCGTCCAGAAACCACAGTGTGGCGTCGGTCACGGCAACTGCACATTTCAAAAGCCACCATGCACCAGATTTTGACCAAAAATCTGAATCTGCGCCCACTTAAGTTTCAGCTTACCCAGCAACTGAAGCCAATCGATTATTCGAAAGACGGGGTAGCCGATTGGTTATCAGAGAATCAAGAAGTTGACAGCAATTTTAATAAAAAAAATAATCTTCAGCGACGAGATGCATTTCCACCTTAGTGGATAAGCAAAATATAATAATAATATATAATATAATAAACAATAAACAAAATTGTCATATTTGGAACATAAAAAATCCTCGGGTCATTTAAAAACAGCTTATGGATACCCAAAGAGTAATAGTTTAGTATGGATATTATGTTGTCGAAGTGATTAAACCGTTCTTTTTTGAAAATGAGGCCGAAAATTGTGACCATCAGTGGTGAACGTTATCGTGATAAGATAGTGAATTTTTTGTGCCTTTATTTGGACAGCATGAATTTGGATGACTTGTAGTCCTAACAAAACGGAACGTAAAACAATCCAATTGTTGAAGCAAAAATTTAATAGACGACATTTTCCCAAAATGGAGATGTAAACTGATCACCAAAATTTTAAGATTTCACTATGTGATTTTTTCGCATAAAAACTATTTCTGAATTAGAAGCCAAAATTTGAAGAATTATCATCGAAGTTGGGCTATAGTTGTGCGATAAAGTGATCAAGAATGTTATCAGAAAATTCTAGAGTGCCACAGATTTGTCATATATCCTATTTCAAATTTAATAGCAATGTTTACCTTTTAAAGCAATGTCATAACTATGTCAACTAATAAATAAACAAAATGTTTTTTTATAAGTTGAATAAACCCTGCGTTATTTTTGGGCTACTCTCTAGAATAATAAAATTAAGCTTAACAGTACAGGCGGCAAACATCAACATATGACTGTACTCTTTTGTATAAACTGATGTACTTGCACTTGAATATAACGTGATTTTGATAACCTTTATGCGCTAAACCTTATGCATGTTATATTAAATTGCATGTGAATGGCAAAAAAACTATTTGTTTTTAATTTAAAGATTAATAAAACTAGAGAATTTTTGGAAGCACTTGTTAGCGTATTATGTAAGTCCTAAGCTACAGTTCTCTTCAGAAATATTTCTAAATAACATTACTACGTCTCTAACATCTTTTGTATATTACTAATTATTGTATAACTTTTTATAATGTTACAAAGTTATTTATCTTATTATTAATTGCTCTATATTATAACAAATTCCAAAATAACACCTAAAAATTCTTCGATCTTCTTCATTAACGTCACAAATTTTCTAAATACGTATTTTATATTATAACATCAATAGCATTCAAGTTTATTATGAAAACAGGCGATGAAGTTTAGTTTTCTTTAATTGGCTTTGTGGATCGTCAAATTTGTAGCATTTAGAATAGTGAAAATTCACGTACTATTCACCTAAACCCAATGCATACACAATAATGCACTGTTTGGTATGCTTTGTAGGCTAGAAGAATCATTAGCTCGTACTTTTTTGAAAATGAAACTGATAGCGTTGTTACTACTAATAGTATACGCCATCAGAAATGCTAAACAACTTTTTCTTAATGAAACAATCGATTTTAAGTTGAAGGATATGCAGTTTTAACAAGATGGAGCACGTGAAACACTCATTTTACTTCAAACCAAATTTTTTGATTGTATTATTACGTACAGGGCTAACATTGATTTGACACTGCGGTCTTGCGATCCTTTGTCACTATTTGGAGAAAACAGTTTTTGACAACAAAACTTCTACGACTCCAAGGCTGATAAGAAACATTGTTGCTTAAATTGAACGGCTTTTACGGAAAAGCGTTATGAAAAACTTCACAGCGAAGTTATGGAGGACATTTGGTCGAGATTTGGTCATGCTTAATAGCTAAGCCAGCGGTAAAATTCGGATTATTCCAATATTTTCTGTTTTATTCAGAAGAAACTTTCCAAAGCTCAATTTGTGTCACCCTACAGAAGGATGTCTTCAAGTGTACAAGTGTATATGTAGCAAAGGTATTGTTACAAGCAAAGCTTTTAGTGCAAGAAATAGCGCAATTTTAATTAAAATAGTTATACAAGCATAAGAGTTTGAGCGTTTATATGATTTGAGCCTGCACAAAGCTATATTCAGTGAATCTTGAATTAAGCAAGCATCTGTTATTTGGATGCTGTGTTATTTGCTGGTGTTATAAATTTTAGTCAATATTAACACTGTATGTAGTTAATATTTATGTTATATTAACATAAATTACATTAAAGCGACCGCGCGTTCCTGAGAGAGCAGGCGCCAAATAAATGAAGTTGGCCGACGAGTGAGGGTTTTAAATATTTTTAACCTGCTTTACGAACTGATTTGCCTAACAAACTAATAATACGCAAAATCCAACCACATTTTTCCTGGCGTAAATTCATAAACGCTCAGCTGTCTGTTTTCATATCAGAACCCAAAAACACAAACTAATCAAATTGAGTCAGTAACCAAAATAGAAAAATCCAAAAATAATGACAATGTCTCTGTCAGGAAGTGCCAAAATTCAAGAGTGTTAAATGTAAGACAATGAGAAACCTATCTATTACTAAAGCCATTTATCACATACCATAAACAAATATTTAGTTCTTACACTTCCAGGAACTAGCTTCAGACCAATAAATAAACAAAAAGCTATTTTAGTTATATCTAAACGGCTACCTACAATTACAAACCTTGTAATGAATTTCATAATTGTGTAAAAAAAAATCTATTAACGCTAGCAGGAATAAAACAATAAGCAAGAAAACGTCTAACACACAGCTTTGTAAAAATAAATGCATAAAACTTCTAAGAATACCAAAGCTAGTAAAATAAGTATAAGACATGATATCATATATTTAATTTATTCAAAAAATAAGTAAATTAGGCACGATATAAGCCCCAAAAATTTTCGGGTGATAGAAATAAAACAATACAGTCATTTTTTAATATAATCCACGTATTTTAAGACATTTATTTTATCTCAAAATTAGTATTTTAATACCCTTAAAAAAATACTCTGCAATTCTATCTGTAAATTTTCTATAAGAGTGTCCTGAAACACTGTATTGCTGTTAAGTGTTTTAACGTAAAGGTTTTTTTAGTTTCGAAAACAGATACTAGTTACCGACGGCTAGGTTTAGACTACAGGGCGTGCGGGAGAGCTTTTAAATTTTTTGTAGTAACCTAGGCAATTGTAGATTTATGAGCAGGTACGTTATTGTTTAGAAGACAGACTCTTTTTGTTGATAAAATTGTAAAATTTGTGCACTAAACTGAAAAAATACTCCCCACTTCCATGGTGTTCTTATCCTTAAGAACATCTGGCAAAATTCACTTTAATCTCAAAAAATAATTGCCATTCTAATGACTCTTTGTTTTATAGGGGATTATAGTACAGGTTTATAGGAAATCAGGTCTGCTGTGTCCAGTAGGCACTACCTCGGAGAAATACTAAAAATATGTTGGAACGAGGAATTTTTTATTAACAAGTTTTATTAACAAGTGTCGTTTTGATACGTAAGATCTTATGAATTCACATAGCTTACGTAAGTATTTTTTTAATTTATAGCATAAACTCCTGTGTCATACTTGTCAAAGATCTGAGTTACGTCCAGAAATATTACAAAATAGCACCCTTTTCTTCAAATACCTTCCATTATGTGTATTTGTTCGACTTTTCCATATTTGCTTAATAGTTAGTTTTTGTTCAACCAGGATTGTTATAAAATTAGTTTTATCGGGAACTTTTGACAGTATAGGAGGTAGGCCTTCAGATTTTCCTGGCTTTGGTGTCACAATAATCTGCGCTGTCTTCCATCGACTTATTAAGTGGCGAATCGTGAAGAGTGTTTCGTATATTTGCGTAAGAGCTCGAATTTATTTATGTGTCGATTGCTTTATAAATGTCCCGGTAATTTGATTGTAACCTAGAGCTTTTTGTGTCGACTTTTCTTATAGTTAGTGATTTCAGTGGTTAACTCATTTGGAAAGCCAATTCTAAGTAATTTAAGATTTTTTCCGTTTTCTGGAAATAATAAGCATCGGTTAGATCTTAGAAAAAAGTAGTCAATTTGTTTTTGTTACTTCGAACTTAGTTACCACCTTTTTTTTTGTTGCGACCGAAAAGTAGACTGTATAGTAATTTTAAATTTAAACAAAAGGAATTTCAAACAAAAACTAAAGCTAAAAACACTAACCTGTGGAAACGGTGCTTTCCCTCAGAAATCGGTTACCTGTGCTGTTGGTCCTGGGGAGATCCAGGAAGAGAAATAAGCGTGTGGATAAAAAGATAGGACAAGTTACCCCAATCTTCACAGCGGAGCCGAACAGTAGCGTCTTTCCTGGTGCAAAGGTTCCTTCGTCGTTCCTTGCCGAGTCAGAGCAAAGAAAATGGACCGAGTTTTACAGCAAAAATTTCAACCCCGAAATGCAATCGGGAAACAAAAGGACCTCTGGAAAGAGGTTAATCTGGTCGGCAAAATATCGAATTTCGCCACAAAATTAGCTTTTAAAACACGCCGGCAAACTCGTTCAAAAAATGCTTCAGGTTTACGGAAAATTTAAAACTATCACAAAATTAAATTCAAAAACGAAGTCGGGAGTAGAGCAAAGGCGAACGCGGCCCGCGACCCAAACCGCCGCCTATATATCAGCGCTCCGCGTAATCGTGCAAATTTGTGGCCGCTAATCAAAAAATACAGCCGGCCCTAATTTAAAAATTAAAATAAAAGCAATTTTGATTGGCGCGAACAGGTATTTATATAATTAGCCTTTTTATTGTCCGTAATGGGAGTAATCTATTAATTTTGTTGCGAATAGGTTTTTTAAGTAATCCCGTATATCTTGGTTTTTATGTTGTAGGAGGAGTTTCTTTAATTATTTTGCAGATCTCTTATCAGATTCTGAACTGGTAATTTAACAAAGTTTTCTAACTTTTCGTCTTTCGGCTATGCTCTCTCTTAAGATGGTAGGGTAACTTTTATTTTTTGATCAATTGCTTTTATTGCTTACTCTAAGTCGTGATCGCTTTTTAGCAGAACTTGTAGTTCTATTAGGTACTGTATATGTTTTAAAAGTATTTCTCATCTGAAAATTTATTAAGTGAGAAGTGTTTTTGGATTTCAGTTATATTTGTGTATAGAGATATTATGATGGATATCTTTTGCTGGTTCTAAACGGGATGTAATAGTACACTGACATGCATTTAATCTCTTTAAGATACCGTAATCTATTAGATTGTAGGCCAGTACATGGCTTCTACTGTACATAAGTAAGTTAATTTGTTTTCTTATACAGCAGCAAGTAGTTTCCATTCGTGAGCTCTTGTTGAGCAAGAGCCCCAATGTATGTGTTTTGCATTAAAGTCGTCTGACACTAGAAATGTGTTGTTAAAAGTCTTAAAGAAGTAAGTGCAAATATTTTTGAGCAGTTATGTTTGTGTGGGCAATAAATTGCTGAGTTTTTATATGGAGAGATATCATCTTCTAGCATAGTTGTGGCCTGAAGGTAATTTTTTTGATATTTTTTAAGGTCCTGATTGATGTTGCTTCAAATAAGTATAACTGTTCTTTTATGTGCCGCACCACCTGAGTGGTTTGTATTATAAATACTATACTGTGAAAATTTAATATAGATTTTGTTAATGAGCTGAGCTTTAGAAGTAAAGAAAATAGCTATATTTAGATATACTTTTATAATAAGCCTATAGTATTGTCATATCCCATTGGCACTTTAAGCTGCTATAATTGTGCAATTGTGGCATTTTATTGATCAGCATCGTAAGAAGTAGTTATATAAATATTTTATAAAATTATTGTGTTATGTGGGATGATACAATAACTATAAACGATAAACTCATTTACAAAAAAGCCGCTGCTACGTTTATCAGTTTTAAGTTCTCAGCTTTTTTCTGCAAAATTAAAGTTTTATTTAGAAACAAACAAAAAAAGCTTAAGTTTATACTTAAGTATTCTCCGTTGGCATCGATGACCTTTTGCCATCTTTTGGGTAGCTTGCGAATTCCCTGGTGATAGAAGCTCACCGGCTTCGAGAGATAAAGTTATCGATGCATTTTCGGACTTCTTCTGTTTTGAAGTGCGTGTCAGCCAAGTGATGCTGTAACGACCGGAATAAATGATAATCGGAGCATAATCGGCATGTGGGAGAAGTTCCCAGCCTAACGCGTCTGCAGCTCATCCGTGTCAAATGTTTGAGGGCGTCCAGCGCGTGGTTGATCTTCAAGACTAAACTCTCCTCCGCGAAATCTTTGGTACCACTTTTTGCACGTTGCATGACTTACAGCATTCTCACCATATGCAGCACAAATCATTTCGGTGGCTTCAGCAGCGTTTTTCTTAAGATGAAACGCGAAGTGGATAGAAAATCGAATATGCTCTTCTATGATTGCCATCGTGAACACTTACGCGGAAGATTTTTATATTCGCACAACAAATAATAAATTTGTAAAATTTTATTATATTGCCATTTTATGAACTCTTTCTAGAACGATACTTTGACAATTGTATACTCTTTTTGTGCTGAATTCTGGATTTTAAATAGAAAGTGGAGAATAACTAAAATCACGCGCGTTTAGGCCTTAACTGCGCCGATTGTGCTACCCCCTTGATTGCTTCTCCCAGTACGTCCATCAATTAAGCCCACCAACCCTTTGCATGAACTTGAAGATGTCCATCAGAGGGGTAGCGCTAATGCTGACCATGCTAGGCCAGAACTTCTCCAACATGGATCCTCTAATTGGAGTAAGCGCAGGACATTCGCAAAGAAAGAGCTCTGATGTCCCGTCTTCTAAACTGCAACCTCGGTAGGATGGGTTCGCTACGAGCCTCATTCTGTACATATGTTTTTTTAGTTTGCAGTGTTTTGATAATATTTCTACTACAAATCGCAGTTTGCCTCTAGATAACTGTCTGCAGAAGTTGGCCATCTTCGTCGTTGGATTTTGAATAGCCAACCTTGCATGTTGACATATCTTCATATTGATCAATCTACTACCATGTCGATTGTAATTTCTTGATTTATTAGAGTATAGAGTGCGGCTGATGATAGTGGAAGAGCTGACTCAGGACCACAAAATAATTGTTTCAAGCCTTGCCTTGCCATATTATCTGCGTGCTTGCTATAATATAAGTTAGAATGCCCTTTAACACAAATGAATTCTAGGACATTATTTATCGCGTTAGTCTGGCACTGGAGCATTATTTCAGATACAACTTTGCAGCTGTTCAATGACAGTAAAGCAACTCTTTTAATACTCATTTTAAGAATTACATTTGTACCTTGCATTATGACTATTATTTCCGCTCGAAAGATTGTAGTTAGTTTGCCTAACACTTATTTGGAGGTATTTGCTCTAATACCCTAACCCGTTTTAGACCCATCTGTAAAGATGATTATATTTGGTTTGGTTGCCTGTTCAGCATTTAGAAAGATTCTGAAGAGCTTCCTAAATTTACAGATAAGTGAAAAAGAATCCATCTTTGCTTCCAAAAAGAGAATCTGTTGTACTCCCTCTCTTTAGAATTTGATAGTGTCCTTTTCCTACTTCTACGTCTTAGAGCTGACCTTAGTACCACCTCCTTCGCATAAAAATCGAGTGCTTCCATACCTGCTGTTGGAATGGAACACATTGCTCCCATAATACTCGCTAGTCTTTAAATGTGCGAGATCTTGGTTGCTGCAGTAACCTGTCTGGTTCTACAGTACCTATAGGGCCCCAAAGTTTGCACGGCGACATTGTCAAAATGTTATGCACGCTTTTTCGGTTTCAACCACTCTGTTCTTTCCCCAATTTAGCTTTTTATCAAATATAACTCCTAGATACCTGATTGATCTGGGGGGGGGGGGGAGTTAATCGATAATAATCGTTTTATAGATCACTTCTCAGTCATTCTAAGCGCTGTTTGCATAATGTTGCAAAGCACTTATTCGTACTTGTTGGTGAGCAAAATAGTTATGTTATTACCATGACCTACTGTGTAAAATTCTTCATCATTAAGTCGCTTAAGAAGGCTGTCTACTACTAGATTTTATAGTAGAGGTGACAGTACGCTTCTTTGGAGCAGCCTCTAGACACTGCGCCTCTAATGGTTTTATCCTCCACGCTAATTTGTACAACTCTGTGATAAACAGTTATATAATCCACTCTCCTAGGGTGTCATTTACCTCTCCTTGTCAAAGAGCTATGTCAATACTATGGAAGGCCGCGTTGACAAAAACGCCCTCTGTATCAGTAAACACGACCAAGGTGGATATTTTTTTGTCCAGCTATTACTATATTTGTCTTTCTATCAGCCTTACCACTAAGAGTATTGCAAACTCTATAGACCTCCTTGAAACATATGCATGGTGATTAAAGTCTAGTGGACTAGTTACTAGTGCACTATCTCTTATTTCTCTGCAACAGAATTTTTCTAGTTTTTTCAGAAGGAAAGGCATAAGGCTGATTGGACGTTAAGATTTGGGCTGAGAAATGTCCGTACAGCCTGGGTTTAGAATAGAGACAACTTTTATTTTACTCTAATTTTTGGGGATGTACCTTAAAGCGATACAGTTTTTAAAGATTCGCAAATAGTATGGTAGCAATATATCCAAACTCTATTGCAAAAAAACTAAAAATGTGTTTTTCAACCCTGACAATTTAAAGGGTTGAAAGGACTGAATTGTCCAGGCTACTTTATTTTCATCTAGCGCATGGTTAGCTACTTCCTAATCGTCCTCAGTAGGAGTAAATTAGAAGTTTCGATTTGCCAATCAGGGATTTGTGTGTTAATCTATTTCTGTTCTCTGATTAATTGTAAGTGCTTTTCTGAAATTCTTATGCAAAAAGAACTGATGAAATTATAGGGCCTAGACAAAATAAAATATTGAGAACTGTGCCTATTATAGAAATCAAGCAAGAGATATCTAAGATAAAGAGTAGGCAGAAAATGTCTGATGTCGCTAGTTACTATGATTTGAGTAGGTCTATCATAGGCACAACGTGAAAAACAAAGATGTGCCATTCATGAAAAAGTGCAGAAATTGCTTTCAGTTTAGGTAGAAGGAAAAAAATTAAAATAAATGTAATTAGTATGACTATCATTTAAGAAACAAACCTCATATTCTTCACGTGAAGAGATAGAATTTAAAACTGCCATTGGATAGCTTACAAAGTTTAAAATGAGATTTGACATTAAACATGTGATAGTGCACAATGAGTCTGATATTTCAGATAAAGAAACCCAAAAGTTCTGTCTTAAATTTGAAGAAATCATTAAAAAAGGATCATATTGTTTACAACAAATTTGCGATTGTAATAAAACTGGTTTATTTTGGAAGCGCATATCTAACTGTACCTACATTAAAAAAGATAAGAAGAATTGACCGATTGATGTTATTTTTGTAAGCTAACGCTAGAAGTATTATGAGGCTTAAGCCGCTTCTTGTCGATTATTTATTCTATAATGAAAAAAAGACTCTCAGTGACGCAAAGATCAAATTAAAAGACATGAGTCACTCAGCGAGTGAAACGGAATAAAACAAGGCCGATGAAAATGCAGGACTGTGTATGTATGTGTTATTGTTATTACATGTAACTAAACTTAGTAAGAAATTATATAATTATTTACTATGCTCTTTTTGAAAGATAAAGCGTTACATAACTTTACTTTATTTATCTTTGTTTTTCACTGTTTTAGTGAATCTTTCGGTTGGATAAGATGGTCTTGTACGAGGAGTGATGCAATGGTTACATTTTCATGATTTGTAAGGGCGATTATATCGTCAGCAAAAAGCTCATGATTGTTTGGTTTCGTTGCTTTTGTGTCAGGTAAACAGTATGTAAAGCAAAGGTATTCCTAATTAGATAGGATGTCGATTGAAACCTCACTTGTTTCAAATTGTGGGTCTCTCAAATGAAAAATTATACGATTGCACAAACTGTTTGACTTTATAAAAAAAATCTTATCAAAAGCTTGGTTAACGCCTAAGAAGAAATTTAAACAATAAGTTTTTTCTTTCTGTATAATGTGGTGGCACTATTAATTAGTAGTGTGATTTCCAAAAACTAAATTTGTAATATTTTATTCAGTTTGGTGGCATAAATTCAGAGTCAATTATTTGTAGCACTAGCTTCTCTAATAGTTTTGAAGTCACTGACAAACTGATAGGACAGTAAGATGCTTCTGAGATCTTTAGCTAGATTGAGTATTAATAGTTTTACAACTTTTTTTAAATTTATGCGTCAATAATACACAATTGTAAACGTAGGTCTTTGATATAGTGCTTTTTTGATAATTTTCTTAACGTTTTGAGTGTTACTTAGTTTTATGCTAGCAATTTATTAAAATTCAGATTTAATTTTCTGTGTAATAATTAATATTATGAGTACAAAATTTGATGTTAACTGTTTGTTATGTTGTAAAATTTTATTTTGTGTAATGGGTTTCCTCCCAATGAAAATGGCGTTTTTAGCGATTAATCTTTGATATTTTAGTGGGGTCTCTGGGATTAAGCAGAAGCTTTCCAAAATATCTATGTAGTTCTTGTCTATGTCTCGTTAATGCCGAAAAATAGAAAAAGCTTGGTATTATGTTAGAATACGTAGACAAGTTTTTTTTTTTATTATGTAATTATTTAGCAATCAGAACAAGGTTACATTCTATAAGCTAAATGGTTAACAATCATTATAGATACTAACGATAAGAATAACATGAGAAGGCTTGCATCCTACGATACAACCTACGTAATTACAGTTTTGTACTTCGAGAGTATTAGAGTCTAATAGATATTAGGAATACACTACACACACACACACGAGTTTGTTGGCCATACCACGACACTCACACTAGGTTTATTGGCCATAGTTTCTTTAGTCTTTGGTTGACCCTGGGTTCCAGCATCTGCTCCAGTAAGGGGTTTGAGTGAGTTTCTAGGGTTGCATGGTACTTGATAGCTCTCTCCTGGATTACTTCCTGGACCGTTGGGAGATGTAAGTCCATATGCAGCGTGTTGTTGGATACATACCACGGCGCATTTGTAATCTGACGTAATATTTTTGATTGAGTACTCTACTCCATACATCCAGATTGGTTTTATAACAGTCTTATAGATTAGGGTTTTGTTTGCAAGCGATAATTTTGAATGTCTTCCAATTAGCCAGTTGAGTTCCTTTACTTTTAGATCTATTTGTTTTTTTTCTTCTTGAGGTGTTCCTTCCAATTTAGCTTATGATCTAGGTGTAAGCCTAGATATTTTGCCGTTTCCAGTTGTGGTATTTGTGCATTATTTATTACGACTGGTGGGCATATCTGTTTTTTGAGCGTAAATGTTGTGTGTACCGACTTGTTTTCGTTAACTTTGATTTTCCATCTGTGTAACCATTGTTGAAGTACTAAGTGGTTTTGTAGGTTGGCCGATGCAGTTGCAGGATTTTCATGTCTGGACAGTATAGCAGTGTCGTCTGCGAATGTTCCTATTGTTGTATATTGTGTCGTTGGTAGATCCGATGTATATAGGACATAGAGTAAAGGCCCCAGAACACTGCCTTGTGGAACGCCTGAGTTGATAGGGTGGTAATCTGATGTTACTTCATTAATTTTTATCTGAAATGTTCTATCGCTTAGATATGATTTTAGTAAATTATAGTATGCCAAAGGGAACGTTTGCTTAATTTTGAAGAGTAATCCGGGGTGCCACACTTTGTCAAATGCTTGACTAATGTCGAGAAAGACAGCTGAACAGTACTCTTTGTTTTCTAGTGCTTTATTTATGGTTTGTGTAATGCGGTGTACTTGTTGCACGGTAGAATGAGCCTGTCGAAACCCAAACTGATGAGAAGGTATCCAATGTTGGGGCAGTAAGTCTTCATTAATTCGACGAAGTATGAGTTTTTCTAACAGCTTTGAGGTCACCGGGAGGAGGCTGATAAGTCGATAGGATGTAACGTCGGTTGGTTCTTTTCCGGGTTTTCCGACCATTATGATTTGTGCAGCCTTAAAGCATTTTGGCCAATATTCTAGCCTCAGGGTTGCATTGTAAATATAAGTTAAGAACACTAGGCCCTTTTTTGGGAGTTCAGGCAGCATTTTGGCAGTTATCAGATCAGTTCCTGGGGTCTTCTTGAGGTTTAGCAGATTTATTTCAGATTTTATTTTGTTTGGGGTAAAGGGTTTAATTACATGACGTATGTCAGGAGGGATGGAAAGACTTCGCTCTACTTCTTGGTCTGGTGCGCTATCAAGTGGTTGAAAGACTGAGGATAGATGTTCAGCGAAGAGTCTGACTTTGTCTCTATCGCTTTTTGCCCAAGGTTCGGTGTTGCTTTTTCTAATTGGTGGTATTTTGAATTTTGGTTTCCTAGCTTGTTTGATGGGTTTCCAGATAGAATCATCAGTTCGATTTAATTGAAATACACAGAGCTCAAATTTCTCATTTCTGATTTCTTTGAGTTTTGTTTTTAATTTATTGGTCATATGGTTGTAGGCGTTTTTGGCAGCAGGTGTATGATTTCGTTGCCAGTTAGCTCTAGCACGACGTTTTTCTGCGACCATTCGTTTAATTTCTAGTGGTATGTCAATGTTTAGTTGCTTTTGTGAAATGGTTGGTGTAGCTTGTTGCGCAGCTTGCTGGAGTTTTGTTATGAGTTCTTCAGTAGCTGTTTCAATTTCTTCGCATTCCTTGAGTCGAATGTTTAATTTTATGGTTTCGCTTAGAATATTACGATATGTAGCCCAGTCCGTTCTAGAGTTGTGTAATCTGGTTGTGAGCTTCTTGTTTACTATAGATGCCCCAATTGTTAGTATGATAGGAGAATGATCGGAAGTTAGGTCATAACTGGGTATTACACTAGTATATGCCTGATTGATTCCATTTACGACGAAGAAGTCTAGTAGGTCTGGTAACTTGTTTGCGTCGGTGGGCCAATAGGTTGGTGTTCCTGTTGATATAAATGAGTATTTTTTGTCCTCCATTGACTTAAGGAGTTCTCTACCTTTCGTTGTTGTTAGGCGTGAGCCCCATCTAGTATGTTTACTGTTGTAGTCCCCTCCGCTACGAATTTGTGACTTAGTGTTAGAAAGAATTTGTCAAAATCTGCTTTTTTGATATTATGTCGGGGTGGGCAATAAACTGCAGCAAGTGTCAATTCATATGGCAATGTTTGTACCTTGATTGTGGTGGCTTGGATAAAGTCTTCCTGATATTTTATTTCTTCATGGTGTTGAATTGTTTGCTTGACAAGAATGGCTGTACCTCCATGGGCAGTACCGTCTGGGTGATTGGTATGATAGAGTTCATAATGAGGTATTTTGAAGTAAGTCTGTTGTGTGAAGTGTGTTTCACTTATTAGCAGTACATCTATGTGGTTATGTAATAAGAACAATTTTATTCCTTCTTTATGTTGCGTTAGGCCATTAGCGTTCCACAGAGCTACTCTGAGAAACTTACCCATAATTAGGCTAGTTTATTTATTAGCGTGCTAAGCATGTTTAGAATCATGCTATTTTGTTGAATGAGTTGATTAAACATGGCTTTGAATTCAGTTAAAAACTGAGGGAGAGCGTTGTTTAACATTTGTGTTGACTCATTGTAGTTGTTTAGGAGGTTGGAGTTGTTGGTTACTGCATTAGCGTAAGATTTATGGTGTTGACTAAGATTCAGTGACTCTGTTTGTACTGCGGTGTTTGCATTATTGGTTTGTGGATTGGGGATAACATTTATTTTTAATAGTTGTGGTGCGAAGGTTCTAGTCTTGCTTTGTGGATTATTTCTACGAATTAGTTGTTGATAATGATCACAACCTTTATAGTTGGCTGGGTGGTCTCGCCCGCATAATGCGCAGCTAGCTGGGGTGTCTTTGCTTTTTTTGCAGTTGATTGTATTATGTGCTCCACCGCATTTGACGCATACGAAGGGCCTGTTGCAATACGTCTTGGTGTGGCCGTAGAGTTGGCACCTCGTACACTGTACAATATTATTTTTGTCTTTATTCGGAGGTTCTATTATTACTACGCTATTTTGTATTCTTTCAATTTTATATACATCTTTGTTATTGTCTGCTGGCTCTATGTCAATGAAGAACATGTTTAAAGGTTCTTTGGTTATTCTATGCTTCGCATTTATAATATTTCTAACTTTATGTCCTTTATTTTCTAATTCTTCTGAAATGTCATTTGTGTTCATTGAGTGATGAATGTGTTTGATAACAATTCGATATGCTCGTTCCGTCTTTAATTGATATGTGTGGTGTATTATGTTTTGTTCCTTGAAGTATTTTGTTAATTTTCTGTATCCATCAACTGTATTACAGTTAATTTTAATTGTATTATTGGCTAAGCTCTTTGTACTATATTGTTCATCTTCTAAATGATCGCGTATTTGGGTGAGCATGTTTGGAAAATTTACTACTCCGTACACAAAAATCGGAGGAGGTTTGGGTATTTTGGCTGATTCTGTAGTGATGCTGTTGGTAGTGTTGCTTTGTGGAGTGTCATCTATTGTATTTGTTAATACGCTATACTTGTTGGAGGTTTGTGTAACATTTTCGTCACCATTTTGTTGTGCGTTCGTCTTTATTTTTCTGCGCTTCATAGCCTTAACAGTTTGCCAAGAGTTTTCTTTCGATGTTGTAGGGGTTTCCATTTCATCGTCGCTAATTGAAAACATTTTAACAAGTTGTTGGGGATTATTAGTTGGATAGGCTCCTTGAGGCTGGTAAGTGATTAATTGTTCTTGATTTGGAGGGGAATAATTACTGGGCCCTGATGATAATTGAAGTGATTGTGTGTTGTATGGCGCAGGAGTTTGACTGTTTATGAAACTTTGAGTTTGATACGTATTTGGAATTTGTAACTTTTGGGCACTTAATTGAGGTTGACACTGTATATTTGGTGAATATGGTTGGTTATATATGTAATTAAAGCCAGGTCCATTGCCTGCTGGAAGCATTTTGGTAATTTAAAAAGAAAGATTACCTAGCTGGATGTTTTCTTTCACTAGAAGGTTTTTAAAAGTGAAACAGTTGTTTATCACTTGAGTTAAACGTTGAAATTAAATTAATAAATATATAAATTTGCCTGACCTTAAGCAAGGCTACGGCTACGGCTCCGCCGTTGTGATAACTCAGGTATAGCTCGGCACGCACGTTCGGTCTGCTTGAAGTCACTAGCAAGAATCACGTAGACAAGTACGTTAAAATTTTTGTTGACAAAAGATAAAAAATGTTGTACAGTTTTCTACTTTTAGCAGTTACTTGTCCAAGTCAGAAATAGTATGGTACTGTTGAATCTCCTTCAGCAGTGAACTTGGCCACAATATCTAAAATACTTGTTCTAAGTCTTCTTTTTTAATGTTGCATTTAAGAAGACAATACATAATATTAACAATGACTTCATGTGGTAATGAGGGTATTTTCATTATTGTGGATTGAAGTATTACTTTTTCATGAATAGGTAGAATATAGTGTATTATGTTTTTTCTATTATTTTTGAACGGAAATTTTATTTGGATAATTAATGCAACAAATTTGGTAATTTGAATTTTAAATTGAAATTATTTTTGTAAAATGGGCCTCAGCTAAGAAACATATACCGATAAAAATTTTTTTCTTTTACTCTTTAATCCTTAGATTGGCAGCTTTCCATTTTACTTTGTTGTAGGTAAATCTTTTGAATTTTGTTTTAGAAAAAATATCGTGTTTATTCCACAAGACTATTGACCTTTTATTGCGCTGTTCTGAGAAATTCCTTTATTATTTAGTATTCTTTATAATACTGTCGGCATGTTAAGAAACATATTGTTTTATTGGACGAGCTGTGCAGAAATTGATTAATTTGTTTTGAGGATTTGCTAAGAATGAAACTAACTGTTCTATATGGCTTATAGTTTATGATTCTGTTTTTGCTATCATTAGCACAACCCATTGGACTATAAAAATTTGTTAATTTAATTATAATATTTAGTGGTGTAGATTGAATGGCTTTTAGATTTAAGTAAATTACATAGTACGCCCATACGATTAACTGCTTTTCCATATTTTCAGAATTTATTAATTGGTTATTGTATGATTGATTGCAACGGATATATTAAAAATGGACAGCCTTAGCTTTTATGTAAACTTTAAGACGCCCGGACCACTCCTTATAATAACACGCAATACTTTCATTTGAAAACCATTAACTGAAGCCGTCAGAACTCGCTTCAAAAACAACATTAGCAAACTATGCCCTCTACAACTGTCGATAATTTCTATTATAATAGATTGAAATTTAGACTACCAGAAAGCCAATCTTCTATTGTTAGAAAATGGGGCACATTGTTGGTAAGCCAAGTTTGAGTTGACCGTACTTTGAGGGTGGGTGTGGAATCTTGCTGAAAGATTCAAGCCCCCAATCAAAGATTTTACTACACCCTTCAAAACATTCTATTGTTAGACAGCGGTTGACATTTTTACTCCTTTTCACAAAATAGAATGCCAGTTACACCATTATAACACACTTTCCACCAAACCACTACAGATGCTAGATAATGGCCTCTGAATTCTTAGCACTAGCGAAGATGCTTGGACGTCTTAACGTATACATTTCAATTTTTATCTATACCTAAACAATAACCTCTTTACTTTTTTCCTCCTATCTGTTTGCAAATATTCCGTATATCATCAAAGTATTGGAAATTTACATTCCATGAGACATAATATTCTACTTGCAAAGAAGATTTTGGGTAATTCGGCTTTGACTGCCCAAACAATCTGAACCAAAAGTGGCCTTTCAGATCTTGAACGAGCCTCGAGACTTTCAGTCTCATTAAGCAATTTTATGTCTCAAAATACAAATATAATGCTAATGCCGAGAGGATGCAGTATCTTAAAGATTCAGTTCCACACTTATATAATGCTATTACACCAATACGTTTTTTTTGTCTCTCCACTCTATTCATAAATAACCAAACTTGACAAAAAACATAATTTAACTTACAACTTAAAGACTTGACAATTGCACCCGTCTGTCATTATCATAGATATCTCAATGCTGTATAAAGTAAGGGTAGGTTTGAATTTGTAGCATTATTTACAGGAACACTAGGATATAATATTTTTTGTATTGTTTGCATGGCTACCTCCACACATGTTACATGTTCGCGTGTTCTTACTTTTATTACAACTTGTTGTGCTGTTAACTAGGAGTATTACACTTAACATGAACAACTAATATATAAAAGCTTCGTATGCTTCTAAATGTTATTATAGTGTGTGATTATTTTAAAGTTTGTAATGTCTCTGTTGTTGTTAGATGTTTTTTAGGCCTGCAAAAAACAAGTTTAGTGACTTCTAGGTGATTTTTTTGCGTTGTTAATATTTCTACCCTTATGACCGTATTCAAGTATATCTTTTTCTATGTAATATTTTAATATTGATGATGAAAGCATTCAATAGGTACACTAAACGCACATTTCCGTTTTAGCTAATATGTGTAGCGTATTTTTTAATTTTTTTTAATAAATCGTGCTACTATAGTTTCCTATACGTATCTAAATTATTACACTTTATATTTATTGCATTATTTGTCATTTTATCACCTATAAATTATGTTTACGAGGATAAAGGCTTCCAGACGACACGTATGCTGTCGAATTGAAGCAAAAATTACCCCTGTTTTAAACAACGCTGCTTACATACCCCCGTACCTCCGTTAAAACTATTTTCAAGCCCAGGCGGTCAATTGTCCAAGTGCGATCAACTGTTGTTGTAACTGTTCAAGTCACCATCTGGCGGCTGAGTTCCCTAGAATATTCTTAACCACTTAAGTCACATTTAAATGTTCGAATGCCTAGACGGTTTGTTATCCACATGCAGCCAACTGCCGGGGGACAGAAAACCCACCTGATTTTGACTAACCGTTGAGCCGTCTAGACCACTAATTGATAGAGCTCAAAACTGTAACCAACCAAATATGTCTTCTAAATTTCTCTTCATTCAAGCAGCGGTTAAAAGTGCTTACAGTATCAGTGATTTGTTTAGAATTTCTTTATTTGCTGTGGAGTGTTAGTTTGGTGTTTTTTCTATTTACTTTAGTTTTTCTTATTTTTTTGATTTATAGTACTTGCTACTTGCTAAAAGGATTTTTTTATATCAGGCAAGGTTTTCTATTTCTTTGTTACTAGAGGATTAGACATTTTTGTTTTTGAGTGGGCTCCTACAGACTATATCCTTATGTATTATTCTTGATTTTACAGAGAAGTAATTAATATACTTGGTGTTGGTTGAATTATTTGCGCTTTATAGATTTCAGGAAGTGGCCTAATTTTGTAGAGCATTTAAAAATTGTCACTTTTGAACATTTTTTGTGCATATTTTATGATAAAGGCTGACTAACAAAAAATTGTTCAGACTAGGTCCACTTCTTACTGGTAGCACTTTTATAATATATTTATGTGAACTGTTGGATGAGGTTGGTTGTTGTTTCTTTAACTGTTATATTGTGTCTCCATCACTAGAACTAAATTTTTAATATTTTGATGTACGATATTAAGATTAAGGCTACCTCGATACCACGCAATCAAAGGTGCTACAACTCGCAGCGGGGATATGTATCGTCGGTGTCTAGGCTTCGAAATTTAAGCTGATACTTTTCACTTTTAATTACTTTTTGTTTACGGATTGAGCAACCAAAGTATACTTCGAGATAATTGCGCGGCCGCAGGCGGTGGCACAAACAACCACTTGATATTTTCGAGCGTAGAAATGCGTCCGTATGCTACTAAAACTCTTCTAACTACTATCAACTTTAAATGCTATTTATAAGAGGAATTTATCTATAAGGGTAAAACACTTTTATATGTAAAATTTAATTACATATTTGTTTCAATTAAATATTTGGAAAAATATTATACGTCTAATTTTAATTGATTATATTCTGTAAATAGAATTAGTAGCTATATAAATATATTAAAAAATCTGATATTGATCATGTAATGTTTTTAATCGAAATTTAATCGAAAATTTCTTAATTCATATTAATAAATTTATATCAAATTCCACGTTGTATGCTACTTTAAACATTCCGTATGAGAAAAACATTAAACAGTAATGTTGACGTCGATCTTATTACTGATATTGGGGATTTCTCAGACCCATTCTTCTTTGGTAATCTGGCGTGGATGGTAGTTATCCTGTTTTATTGCCCGTATATCGCTTTACAGAAGAACCAGAATATTTGGAACTTTATGGTAAACGCTTGTAATTGCAGAGGCCACAGGTGACGAGGTTACCGTGATCGTCGACGTTGAAGAGTAGTTGTTTAGTAAGCTCTGAAAACATATTGATGTTTTTGGCATGTTACTTCTAAAGAAAAGCATCTAAGAGTCTTGCCTAAAACGGGTAGTTGCATAGGCAAAGGTATCCTGATAAACTTTTGATTCCCTAACAGCCAGCTGTTCTTTCGCAACCAAGTAACAATCTATATAACTATAATGCGCCCGCTAATGGTGTACCTATGTCCTGTCTTGAGCTACACCACCAAACCCCACGTGGAAAAGCACCAGATGGGCTATGTTTGAATTTTAAAGATAATTCTTGCCGTTTTATGTTTCATAAGAAACTCAGAATTTCTTAATTTTTCAATGAATTTACCAATCGAAGATTTGAAAATTTACTAGATCTCTTCACTAATGAAGTCAGTTTCTTGCAAAGAATAGGTTGGCAGCATTTTTCTGGGTGTTAACTTGTACCTTCTGCTGTTTGTCAAGCTTTTCAAGTTTTTTTAAATGCGTTAGATTGTCAGGGAAAACCGTAACGACTTTGGCAGTACCTCTGTGTTGTCTGCGTATTTTTCCATCGCCGTAAAGGACGTATTAGAATGTCTCAAACGTATAAGTTGCATAATTCAGAAAAACACGGAACTCTGGCTCGTAGACACTTCCCTAATGTCTTAAAGCCATCAAACTTAATTCAAAACTAAACTAAAGTACTCTTGAAAACGAGACCATTGTGGCAAATTTTGTCTAAGACCTTGGACATCTCAAGAAAGATCTTGACGGTGGTCTGCTTTTTCGTAAAATCTTCCCTGATTTTTTTTTCAAATATCAGGTTTAAAAACCTTACGCCAATTTAAGGCATTGATAAACTAGAGGACTTCATCGGAAAATGCAGGATCCAAGTTCAATGTCTCGGTCGTTGATGGCCGTATGGTCAAAGCCAATGTCGATGGACTTGAAAATATACTGGCACCTCAGGTTGTTATTGAATGCCTAGATTTTATCGACAACAATGTGACTAATGGCATTCTCCTCGTGGATGGGTGGCATCAAAAAGAGTCCATTACAAAACATTTTGACTATATGTTAAATGCTATTGTTGGCCACAATGAGACTGTTGCAGTCAATCTAGTATTTTCATTTGTTATCAGAATAGACAGACTACTAGGCATACCGTTGCACCTGGTTCTTCTTTAACTCCAGAAACAAAAGGCCGCGTTTATCTCCGGTACGCACAGGATTGTTGGCGAATCTAAGGGACTTCTAATAGAAGCAATGAGATGACATACTGCCTCCTCTAGGTCTTCGTCGAAGGAGAGAATTAGCATGGATCCTATAAGTTTTTTCCATCTGTAAGACGCAAGAACAAAAAGAATGACTACTCAGGTATCTTCAAGTTAGAAAATATTGGATTACGGCTGCTATCAAGTTCGCAGACGTTTCCATAGTATACTACATAGGAAATCCTTAAAGATAGGAATACCAATGTCTGAACGATCGCTAAGGTCGTAGTGTGTAGGCTCGGGGCTGAACGTAGTCTTGCAGCGTTCTGCCATTGTTGTTCATCACCCGACTATTCTATGAGAAATGCTTGGCGACCTTTTGCCAAATTTTTGGTAATATCCTTCTCAAATGTGGCGTCTAGATTTTCGGTTAAGAGGACTTAATGGTAGATCTCGGAGAAAAATCCTATAACTCTGTGGTCTGTCATTTGAACTAGATGGAAATGTAGATGCAAAGGCTTTCACGAATCTCTTGACGTTTTGTCCACAACTGCGGCGGACATCTTCAGAAGAAAATCTTCTAATTTTAATTTTCAGAAGATTTTCTACTAATTGTTGGGGGTGGAGGATTTTCTAGCTATTTAGACGTAAAAGTGTCCATATGCAGACTCTGGCTAGTATCGATCGTTTTAGAGTTTTATTAAAGGAATTTTTGTTAATTGTGGTTTTTCGGCGCCCCCCACATGGCAGTAAAGCGGTTTTCTCTTGGAACCTTGGCACGAGATCTTCATGGGCTGGATGGTGGCGATCTCTCTTTAGCTCTTGCTAAGTAAACATTAAAGTAATTGTGACTATGCTGTAACAACATAATACTCTAAAAATAATATCCACCAAAGAATTATCGACATTGAATACTATTATACGCAATAGTTGGGCACGAATTATCTAAGAGTTTAATATATTGTTGTATAGAATCTTTATTTTTAGGTTAAAAAAACGTATATCCTCCTTATCAAAACGTTAAGTAATTTTTTTAATTTTATTTAGTCTAATTTGCGTATAATATAACAAAATTGTAAGATTTAGTAGTAGCCTTATATATGAATTATAATATACTTTTTTTAACATTAAAAAATATAATATGTATTCTCTTACCACCTCACTTATGTTTTGCTTTCCTTTTCATTGTATCAATCAATAAACACCAAATAATGCCACACAATTGGTTCAAAAATGAAAAGCATTTAAGGTAATGCAAAAAACAAATTTAAATAAAAAATAACACACGGCAGGTATTGTAATTTATAAAGAAAGCTTGATACACAGTAAATGTCCTATAAAGATATAGTAATACATAGTAGCAATAAAAAAGATTAATGTAAAACTCATTTTAACTGGACTGCGATCCATTAGCTATGCGCAATTAATTCAAATCCAAATTCCTCGTAAACCACGTGTCACGATAGCACAAAGCGCACAAGTAATTAATGAACAAAATGTAAATTTAACCTCAGAAGATGAAATAGAAGCAAGGGTAAGTCAGGATAATTAATATGGAATACGTATCCCCTTTACACCCACACCATGTTGCACCGGCGTTAACTCTACATTTTCTGCTAATTATTTTAGATAAATTTATATTGGTCCAAAAATAATAAACGTTAGCAATTTTTTTGATTTTTTAAACTATTATAATAACAATCTTGTATTTTTTAAAATTTTTTAATCTTAAATCAGCTTGTCACGTTTGTATGCGCCTTGTTTTAACAAGTTCAAATATAACCTTAAGAAAATTTGTAAACATTATATTTTTATTATTAATTACACAAATTGTTGCAAACTTCTCATCTTTAAATAGCTCTGAAAGAATATAATTTTTTAATAAATTGTGTTTCCATTCTGTCAACCTGCCTCTGTTAGCTTTACTTATGAATATGCCTACTATAGTTATGACTTTCATTTACTACTTCCCGCCATAATTCGATCTACACTCGCTTATTTCTATATTGTTAATATTGTATTTTTCTTTTATTGTAAGGATTGTTCCATCTTATCTACCTGATGCAATGTCCTCATATTCTTCTGACTTATCTCCAACATTATTTTACACTTCTTACTGTTTTTATGATTAAATCATTACCTGTCTCATTCCTTCTCTCGTAACCATTATTTGATTTGTTTACCCTTTTTGTAACTAACAGCTTTTTTAAACAGCAAATTCTTTTATTTTTGTGCCCAGCACTAAATTTTATTTTTGTCTATATGTGACGCTCCTGTGATGCTAGATCGTAATCTAGAAAAAAGGTCTCAGCTTCTTAATATATACTTGTTCTTCATAATATCTTCCTTAAGCTGCTATACCACTGGTTTTGCTATTATTGAGCATTTATTGTTTATGATTATTATCTTCAAATTTAAACTAAGTTTTTTATTCAGAAAATTTTCAATTTCATTATTTTTAGCACTATCTTCGCATGTTCAGTTATCTTAATATTGTTTTACTTTCTTTCTCTGCAACTTTTTACTTTCTTTCCATTACATTAATCCGTTCTGCTAATCTTCGGTTTTCTTTTTTTAATTTTCCAACATCTGCTTTGTATTCCTGATAATATTTACATATTTGATTCATTATATGCAGTCTTATATGTATGTCAGTATATTTTCTATTTTTACCTTTAATTGGTGGTCTTATTTTCTTGCTCTTATCAAAATCCCCAGCTGTTTCAAACTCTCTTTTTCTCTTTTGTATAGCTGCAGCTATCATAATTACATTTATGCATCCTTGATAATTTACTCATGTTTACAAATATAGCTATGTGGTATCCGATAACTTATGTTGACCTCTTCGTATCGTTTACGAGCGCGTGAATTTATTATATTTACACTAAAATTCAAAGCCCGCCAAATTGTTCCACGCTCCTCTGCAAAATTTGTTTTAAATTTTAACTTTATATATGTTTGTTACCGCGACTAGTTTGTCGCGATAGTTAATAGGGGGAAAGATAGCAATAATAATCCCCTTATTTGCGATGCTTTTTCTTCAATCAAACACTGCGATTTCAAAACTACAATTTAAGTGTTGACTAAAGTTAAACAAAAATACAAAGTTGCGAATGTGCTCGAGTGCATTAGTCGAGGCTTTCGATGAGATTGCTTGTTAACGACTAACTAAAAATGCAAAACTGAGTCGGCAAGTGAGTGACCTTAAATTCAAGGGGTGGGTTCTTGAAATCAGGGCCAATAAATTACCTGCAAAAAGGCAGAACGGCTGCAATTGTTTAGCTTAATGATGAGAAAACCCGCTGACAAATCTTAAACTCATAATTATATTTAAACTTGTATTTAACACAAAAGAGACGACAGCGGTAATCTACCTGAAAGGAACCCACCGACCAATTAGACTTATAAATCTGTTACTCAACTTCCCTGGAAAACCTCAATTCTTAAAATAAGATAATCCTTACAACTATTCTTAATAGTATATTAATAACTATTCCGTACTAAATAATGTACAACACTGCGCGATCACCACTTACGAATATTTACACACTTATGTAATTGTTTACTCGGTACGACCTGCTTTCGATATTATATGCGGGACCTTGCAATTACACAGTCAGTCACGTCCACGTCTAATCTCAGACCCGTTATTAATATTCAAATACAGTGAGCTTACATCCAAGTTTTTTACAAATAAAAACTATAACTGATGTAAAAACAGCAAGAATTGGTTGACGAGAGAAGACATTGTGCAACATTAAACATTGTTACACACAATTTAGAGTGAGTGGCGAATAAACAAAAGCTCAAGGTTAAATGTGACAGTCAAAGAGTGAAAAAACGTCTGTCCTAGAAAGAATAGAGCGGAGTAATTTAAATCATACGTGCACAACACGTAATAAAAACACCACAATAAAAAAAATGGAAGGAATGAAAGTACGGTTTTGCGAGATATTGTTTTAAGCATAATTTAAATAGTTTAACAGCAGAGTTTAACAAAAATAATATGCAAAACGACCAACGAATAAACCAGTAAGCGGAGTATGAAAAAGATGTATTAAAACTAAAAGGTTCCCGGTCAAATAAAAGAAAGTTTATCAGATAGATAGTAAAGAATGCATGACCAACGAAAAGAAAAGAAAAGACAAGAAGGAAGATTAGACACAAATTCACCATAAAACCAAACAAATAAAAGCGCCACCTACAAAAAACCACAGATAAAAATGAAGATAAACTGGACACAAATCAGCAAGGAGTACGTAAAACTCCACAAGGAATTAATCAAAGTAAAATAAAAAACAAAGTTAAAGAAAAAAATTAAAAATAAACTACAATATAAATATATATGGAGGAAGCTACTAAAGGTAAATGCAAGAACAAAGTAATTTGAAAAGTAAAAGGTAAGGAAAATGTGATAACAAGAACAAATATGGCCTCAATCAACGTAGGTGGCTTAAAAAAAGAAATAGAAATTTTCTGATCAAACTGATTTTGGCTCCTGGACTTGACTTATCGTTCTTAGTTGAATACTAAAAACGTTATGTCTCTGTCTATCACAGATCAAAAGTTATAAAGCATGACAGACGACAGAAATGATAAAAGTAGAGCTGGTTTCTATCTTGGAAGGTGAGTCAGCTAAAAATGGAAAACATACATGATAAAGAAGAACCCATGAAGAACAAAATTGGTTTAGAAAGTTTGTAAAAACTAATATACATAAACAACTTAACAAGACAGGAACGGGAAATTTAAAAGCACATCAGAATGAAAGCAAAAGAAATAAAGGACTAAGGACAAATGGTAAGAGAATAGAAGACGCTAGCGATAGAAGACAGGTAATGTATATGGAGTAATAAAAACGGACTATTAGAGAAAACATTAACACTAAAAGTTTTATTATGCAAAGAGCCAAAAAACTGAATGGATGTGACAAGAAAGGAGAACTGATAATGAAATCGATCATAGCTAAGAACCTGAAAATAGACAGAGCAAGACATGCAACAAACGATGGGAGACAAGTAAATACAAAAATTGAAGTAAAAAGCAGGCAAAAGGACAAAATCAATAATAACTAAAACTGACAAAGAAATCAAAGATCAATGATCATGAGAGCTTATGATTCGGACGAAAATAAAGAAATGGGAACCAAAGAAAAATTCTGGAATGAACTAGCAAAAAAAAAAATATATTGCTAAACAAGTAATTCTGATGGAAAACTTTAGCAGTAGGGTTAGAAAAGAAACCAGTGGTTTCAAGAAATTATAAGTATGCAGGAGTAAGAAATAAAGAACAATAACGTTGATATGTTAACACAACTTTGTGTTAAAACTAATTTATAACTTGTAATAAGTTCTTCGCACATACACGTTTACAAGGAAAGTTAAAAGTAGACAAGAACAGTTAATTACAGACTATAAAATAGTACAAAAAGCAAAATGAAGTAAAACAATACATATTAGAAGTAATAGAGGAGCAGAAATTTATAGAGACCACTACCTAGTGGTAGGAAAGGTGAAATAATTAAAAGACATAAATATCAAATAAGGATAACCAGGCCAAATCATAAATGAAAAATTTAACAATAAAAACGTACGAATTTAAAAACGAAGAGAAATAAAAAATATAGTTGTAAACTCAGCACGAATCGGGAGATCAAAGAACAGATGATTTAAAAAAAATAGGAATGGAAAAATACTTAAGCAAGAAGAAGATGCAAGCGAATGAATTATACAAACAAAGAGAAAACTATTGAACAAAATTGTAATAACAGCAAATCAAAAGACATGGGTAGACTTTGGCAGGCAGATAAAAGAGAAAAACAAAGAAAACCAAAAATTAGTGTGTACAGTACTAAAAGGACTAAAGACAGAGAAATGAAAATAATAGACGAGTATTAACAGAGGAAACGGATGTAATAGAAATGCGGAAAGAGTATTTCAAGAATTACTACACCACAAGACAAATAAACAGAAAAATTAAAGAAGATAAAGGATTCGAAAATGAAGCAGTGAAAAATCGGAGACGATAGCTAAGAAAGAGGTAATTGCGCCAGTTGGAAAAATTTTAAACAATGCAGCAGGTCAAGATAACGTAAGGCCCGAGTCAATAAAACCTATGAAATTTACTGAAATTGAACTACTAACAGAAATATTCAAAAAGGCATCGGAAAGTCAGTCTTCAAGAACTGAAAAATAGAAATAATAGTATTAATCTTTAAAAAAGTTACTCACAAGAAATGTCAAAACTACAGATGGCTAACATTGTTTAGTGTAGCAAAAAAAGATATAATAAAGAATGTTAGAAAGTAAGCTGTTGAAAAACAAGACCAGGGATTTCGCAGACAGAACGTCTTCACAAAACAGCAAATAATAGATAAAATGTTAGGACAGAATCGGGAAGCATATATTGCCTATTTAGATCAAGAGAAATCTTTTGACTGCATCGAAGAAAATCAGTATGGAAACTCAATGATAAAATAGTGATCAAGGGGTTAGGCAGGACAGAGGTTTTGCTTATAATACACTTGGCAGCAAAACAATCGATTCAGCAGCATAGTCGAGTTTTGATAGAATGTGTATCCACTCCGATAGCAGTCTAAGTAAAGTTCAGTGTACATTTTGAAAGCTTAAAATGTGGTTTCAAATTATACCACTTTCATTGGAATTGCACCTGTTCTGACAAAATTATAGGCCTCAGAATATGTACAACACAAAAGAGTTTAAAGGGAAATGGTGATTACGAAAGGGAAAATAATGAAATCCTAAGTTGAAATTAATTTAATGATTTTTTCAATACATGGTGTTATTACCTCTACTTCTAATTGCACTTTCCAAGCAATTTTCTATGCTGTCTTGAGGGATTGTTTCCCACTCTTCAATCAACGTCGTTGTCAATTCCATTATCCTCCCTGGTGCAATTCTGACCCGGACTCTTCGATTAAGCTCATCCCAAACATGTTCAATTGGATTCAAGTCTGGGCTACACGGGGGCTAGTCCTTTTTCGGTATACCGATGTCAGCCAGGTAGGTAGTGGTCACTCGCATGGTGTAGCATTGTGCATTAGTATAAAGTCTTCACCAACAAATTTCGCAAAATGTCCCTAATGTAGCGGTCTGCTGTTAAACCTCTTCCGCGCATGAAAACGCCCGCCCAGAACATACTAGAGCCACCTCCATATGCAACAGTTTTTTGAATACAGCAATGAGAGAATTGCTCCCTTGGGCTTTTATAGTTGTTGCCATAGGCACAATAGTCGAGGTCCTAATCGAGATGTTCGCGAGCAAAATTCCAGTCGCTTTGCCTTTGGTCTGCAATAATCTTGGAACCTGTAGCTGCTTTTTTGGGGTCAGGTTGGCTGCCTTTAGTCTTCTTTGCACTATCCAAGCGTTGGCGACCACTCTGACCGCACTAAGCTCTTGCTTGAGGTCAACGCTAGTCATATGTCGATTTCTGAGAGATATTGAAACAAGAAATCGATCGTTTCTCTTCGTTGTTACGCGCATACGGCCGCCTTCTTGCTGGTGGACGTAGTCACCGGTTTCCTGGTACCGACGCCACACTCTCGATGCAGATGAATGACTCAGATTTAGTTGATTTGCTAAGGCCTTTTGACGGAGGCCCTCTCTCAAGAACGCAACTGTTTGGGCTGCTTCGGCGGCTGTGGTATCCATTTTCTTGCAAATCATTCGAGCACAAACGTCACTGACTTACTTATTTCAACTTCGGATAAGTGACTGAGATAAATTACCAAATTGCAAACGTACTCTAGGCCAATCACAGTCGTCGTCCACGTTTGTTCCAGTTAACAAGATTCGTAAAACCCCGTTCGTGGTGCATATTTTTTTATGCGTTATCCTTGCATGTTAATGTTTTTATTTTTATTTTACTTAGACTGAATCAGGAGACGAAAATGCACGTGTTTTGCTCCCAAGTTTAGTAATGGACAGTGCCATCAAAGACGCCAGACAACATATTAGAAGACTTCACACAATGCATAAGAATATGGAAAGGGTGGACATCTCAAAATGTGCTTTTGCGAATGATTGCAACTTTTGCCGGCTGAGAAGAGAAACTGCAAAGCAACTTAATTATAATAAAATTATTTTTTACAGAAAATAAACATGGACATAAACGAAAGTAAAATTGTGGTAATATCAAAGTAAGTTAGTGCCAGTTACACAGATCTATGGGAGAAAAGTAGAGCAGATAAATTTAATTAAATATTTTGGAATGTATAGTCGTATCGAGGAAAAATGGGACATGGAAATAAATGAGAGAATAGGAGCTACAGAATATTATTCTGTGCACCAAATAAATGTTTCATAGGCGAGAAGCAAATGACAGCACAAAGAAAAATAAAGATATTTAAAACAATTTACCGATCAGTTCTGCTGTGGGGTTCCGAATCGTGGGTTCCCACAAAAAAGTTAAAAACAAAAATACAATCTATTAAGATGAAATATCTCAGGAGAGTGAAGAAAACAGGAAACCAAAACATAAGAAAAAAATTGGGATTTGCACCAGTAATAAAAACCATTGAGAGAAATCAGCTGAAATGGCTAGAACATATTAATCCAGACGCAAAATGGAGCTTTCAAAACAAACATGGAAAAAAGCGGGAATGGAAATATTGAAGCAGAAGGGAACCGCAATACACAAAGTAAAAAGACTTTTGTAAGGCAAGAAACAATGTTGGAAATTTATATATAATGATTAGCATGAATTAAAATGCCTTTATTAAGCTATAACTGATCTGTTTTATTTATTAACATAATTACAAAATTTCATAATTCAATTAAAGGTTTAATAGACAGGCAAGTATTATAAAATTTAAACAAAAGCTTCGTAGAAACTTCATAAGCCGAATTAGAACTTGTAAAGCATTTTACATAATTTAATTTTGATATTGGGGAGTTCATATCTTGCCAAATCTGTTAGTACTGACATATTGTAATTGCCTATTTTTAATTATTACAACTAAACATATGTATCCCGTGAGGGGTAACTAGTCCCCCATCGGGCGTCTCCCTAGGTGGCGGATAGGGGAATGCTCACCAGATATGGCGGGTACCGGGGAAATAAAATACCCGGGGCGGACCAAAACTAGTAGGTATTGGGAAGCAGCAAGTACCACAACTGGACTAAGGCGGAGGAGATGGACTCTGGAACGGCTTACCCCCAGATAGTCATAGGTGACGGCCACATAATGGCCTTACCGGTAATGATACTGCGATGAGGAAGGCAACGGAAAACCAACTCATTACTTATTTCCTAGTACAATCATCATGGCTGAGAACATACAAACCACGGCCCTCAGTCCCCGGCAGACCTTCAATGGTCAGAGGGTGCGAAGAATCCCCGGGTCAGCTATGAAAATTGCAACATGGAATGTGCGAAGTATATTTGGAGCAGGAAGAATGCAAAATATAACCAAAGAGATGAATCGACTACAGCTGGACATTCTCGGAATTAGTGAAGTACGGTGGCCAGGATCTGGTAAAATAAAAACAGATAATGGAGTAATGTACTACTCAGGCAGTAATGAAGCAAAACACCAACATGGAGTCGGAATAATAGTCACCAAAGAAACTAACAAAAGCGTCACTAGTTTCACACCACTATCTGAAAGAGCAATGTTAATACAACTATGTGCCACAATAGGTAAAATAAATATAATCCAAGTCTATGCACCTACCAATGAGAAAAACGTAGATGAAGTAGAAGAATTCTATGAACAAATAGACACCATTCTATCCCTAACCAAAAAGAGCGATGTGACATTAATAATAGGAGACTTTAATGCCAAAATTGGAAAAGGAAGAAGTGGAGAACATGTAGGAGAGTTCGGTCTTGGAATGCGAAATGAAAGGGGTGATAGACTGATCCAATTTTGCCAAGAAAGAGAATTTATAGTAGCCAACACATTCTTTAAATTGCCAGATAGAAGATTATGGACTTGGAAATCACCACAAGACACCACAGAATATTTGCCGAAATCAAAATGACTATGTTTTAATTAGAAAACGATACAGAAATAGTATAAAGTCGGCAAAAACATATCCAGGGACAGATGTAGCGTCTGATCACAATCCTGTTGTCATAAAAATGCATATAAAACTTAAGAAGATACAAATAACAAAGAAGACAAGTAGAATAGAAGTGCAACACCTGAAGGAAGAAAACATAAGAACACAAGTTAAAAATGAAATAAATAACAGTTTAAGCAACATGGGAAGACACTCCTTGGATAACAACGACAACATAGACTCAAGATGGCATACCATAAAAGATGCGATAATGAAACCAGCGAAAGAAATACTCACCGAAAGAAAACCAACAAAGAAAAAAAGGTGGATGACAGACGAAATCTTAGAGCTGCTAGAAGAGAGAAGAAAAAGTAAGATAAAAGAGGACGGCAAGTACAGTAAAATCCACAAATTGATAAGGAAAAAAATTAAAACGGAAAAAGAAAATTGGATGAAACAAGAATGTGAAGAAATAGAAAAGGCACAACAGAAACACGGTATGTTTAAGGTACACAGAAAGATCAAAGATGTCACATGTACATACGAGAAGAGACAATCAAACATTTTAAAAAACAAACAAGGAATAATTATACTAGATGTAAAACAAAAAATAGAAAGATGGAAAGAATATATTGAAGAACTATTCGCCGATGAAAGAAAGGAAGACTATAAAACTATTGAAGGAGAACATGGCCCCAAAATAGCAAAAGAAGAAGTCATTAAAGCATTTGAAACATCAAAATGCGGTAAAGCAACTGGACCAGACGAAGTTCCAATTGAACTAATTAAACAAATAGACGACGACCAAGTAAATATTCTTGTAGATTTATACAACACCATATACTCAACTGGTATAATACCGAAAGAATGGCAACGTTTATTACAATACCAAAGAAAAACAACGCAAAGGAATGTTGTGAACATAGAACGATAAGCTTAATGAGCCACACGCTTAAAGCCTTTCTAAAGATCATACACGCAAGAATATATAAAAAACTAGAAGTAGGTATTAGTGAGACACAGTTTGGCTTTAGAAATGGTTTTGGAACAAGAGAAGCATTGTTCACACTAAACATATTAATACAGAGATACAGAGATATTAATAAAGAAGTATACGCATGCTTCATAGACTACGAAAAAGCGTTCGATAAAGTTAGACACTATAAACTAATGAAACTCCTAAAACAAAAGAACATAGACGTAGAAGACATGCGGATAATTGCAAACTTATATTGGCAACAAAAAACAACAGTAAAAGTAGAAAATCAGCTGACAGAAGAAATAAAAATACAGAGAGGAGTTCGGCAAGGTTGTATTCTTTCGCCCATGCTGTTCAACCTATACTCGGAAGCAATATTTCAAGAAGCACTAATGGAAGAAAACGGTGGTATAGTAGTAAACGGAAAGATAATTAACAACATACGTTATGCTGATGATACTGTACTTTTAGCAGATAATATTCCAGATTTACACAGACTTACTGAACGGACAAATGACATCAGCAGAAAATATGGTCTCTGAATGAATTTAAATAAAACTAAATACATGGCAATCACAAAAACACCAGTGAACATTCCTGACATTAGAATAGATAATGTGAGTATAGAGAGAGTAAACAAATATAAATACCTGGGAACATGGGTGAATGATAATTGGGAATACACAAATGAAATAAGGACACGTATTGAAATGGCTAGAGCCACATTTGTAAAAATGAAACAAATTCTAACCAACAGGGATTTAAGCTTGGAAATACGGATGAGGACAACCAGATGCTATGTTTTCAGTGTTCTCTTATATGGAATGGAGGCTTGGACCCTAAATAAAGAAATTAGCAGAAAAATAGAAGCATTCGAACTCTGGATATACCGGCGAATATTGAAAATATCATGGATGGATAGAATGACAAACGAGGAGGTGCTACGACGAATGGACAAGAACAAAGAACTCCTGTATACAATAAAGAAAAGAAAGCTGGAATATTTAGGCCACGTAATGAGAGGGAACAAATACCAAATTCTACAACTGGTAATACAAGGAAAGATACATGGAAAACGAGACGTGGGAAGAAGAAGAATATCCTGGCTTAAAAACCTACGCCAGTGGTACGACTGCACGTCAAAAGAATTGTTTAGAGCAGCAATGTCCAAAGTTAGAATAGCAATGATGATCGCCAACATCCGATAGGATACGGCACCTAAAGAAGAAGAAGAACATATGTATAAAGAGTCAGGTATCGACAAAACTCCAAAATACGAATTATACCGTTTTTACACATTATTTTGTATGATCAAGAGAAATTTGTTTTCAAGTTTACAAACATTTAAAAAAATTAAAACAAATTAATTACAATTTTCTGTTACATTAAAATTTATTTAAGAACTTTTAGTAATATAATAAATTAAACAAATTTTAAATTAATCAAGCAGTCTAAGGTATTAAATAAAAAGAGCTAAGCAACAAGCATTATAAAATCATCGACTAAATTAAGAGAGACACAGAATAAAATAACAACATATAGGTACAATAAACGTAAGTGAACTAATTTAATAGACTGCTTAGTCGCAGTAGACATTTGTTAGACTACACTAGTTGTCAACGTTCATTGTATTTATAAATTAAAGAATAAATATGACAGACGCTCACTTCTAGGATAAATTATATGAAATTGCTTATCAAATGCAGACAACTACGAGGATTGTTTAGAATGTAGTGCCTATATGCAGGTCAGCATAAAGCGGTCAGCATAAACTACGTCGGTCTTCATTAAAGGTTTTTTTTATATTTAAATCAAGAATAAAGGTGTTACTAAAACAAAAAAAATAGAAAATTTTATTTACAAAGCAAAAATTTCTGATTCTATTTAAAACAAACAATATGCTATTGTGGGATTTATTGTAAAATTAAAAGAGCTTATTGGTAAGGTAATCAATTCACAATGACATAGAAAAGAAAAAATAAGAGACAATTTTTGTCGTAATTCTATCTTTTTTATGCATGGTAGCAACTTTTATATGTTCCCATTTTGGATCTACCTTATCACTTCAATTTTTGTACCCCGTCCCCCAGTTAATTACAGAAGTTGTATTTTCAGTCCGTTAGGAGTAAGGTTAGACAACGGGCAAAACAAAAAAAGTCTTCTGCAAATTTTATCAGGATAGAAGTATAAGTGTATAATTTTTGATATTATTCAAAGATGCGAAAAATAAGTGCAACGTGTATTACTCACACAAGGCTAGCAAGAAAGTTCGCAATATGTATTTATATGTATGGTGAACATTCTGCTTTTTTCTAAGCATTTAGAGCGTTTTTATATGTCATAAAGCAAACAGCAATCCATTAAACATTTTTTTTAGTTTTCTCCTTTTTCTGTAAACGGTACTTCTCTATAAGTGCCCCCTTGCTTTAATTTATGATGATATTCATTAAAATGTTCATAACTTATTGATTTTGTGGGCCCACTGTTTTCCGCATTTTCTCATAAAAACCTCGTCCGCTTTATTAAAAAAATGAATTTTGGTAATTATAGAACACAGACCCTATGCCCTATGTTACAGTTCTTTGAACTTCAGGGCCGTCAAATGTTTCTGCACGCTTTAAAGTTATTTTATAGCTATATAAATTTGTGCTATGTATCCTAATTTGCTTGTAAATTTTGCGACTCTTCTAGCTTACATTACGATTCTTCGTAGCTGCACCTTAATTCCAGCCTGCTATGGTAGCACGCGTTCTATATGTGGAAGTTTTAAAATACCAAGTTCATCAATTCGTACTGCATGCGACCAGCAATCTGAAAATAATTTAAATGTTAGTCAAACTAAATCCAAACAATTTTTAAATTTTAGGGTAGCCATTCCTACTTAAGCCAATAATTACCTCTAACGGTGTAAATTCTTGTAACCGCAAATGCAATGAAAATAATTCAGGCATACAAATTAGAAATTCTCTAAATTATGTTGCACATAGAGAGGTAACTACAAAATTAGACCCCCCATAAACATTTATAAATTAACACTTGCGATGTTGCCACTTTGCAAATTTATCTTATACAGAAAATTTTTGTAGTCGTCAAAAACCAGAACCCTTTTTGTATGTTCTTTATTATTAAATATTACGTTATATAAATACAAACTGCCGGTTGAAATATACTGGAACCTACTTACTGGCAGATACGTGCAGGCCACAATGGATCATGGTGTACTTTGATCTATATAAATCTATATAACATACAAACTCCTTTTATTATTATACATGAGTATAAGATCGGATAAATTGGAAATATTTAGTTTTTATGAGCAGTATGAGCAATGAAGAATTGTATGTAATAACAATTTTTATATAATAATAATTATTTAACAAATATAAGTAATATAGATGAAAATTTTTTGATATGTTTAGGACTGAAAATGCATAATAGACTTGCAGAAAGAAGTATATGAATTTTTTTTAAGTTAACATGGTGCTTCAAGTTACTTTTCAACTTTGCAGACACAGTTTCTAAATTACCAATAGAAAGAAATAGTAAAAGATACGCTGGATTTGTTTACTTTTCGTCTAGACGAGGATCTAATTACTATTCTTTGAACCGTTTTATTTTCGAAGCCCTTTATTAACTTTGGGCACTCAAAAAGCGCACCGATTCGCTAGGCGAAATACAAATATATTTATAAAGGCGCGGCGTTAGCGCCGCTGCTGAAATAAATAACTTTCTGTCCGAAGAAAGCGCGGTATCTTTGTCAGACATCTATATTTATAAACTCAATACGTTTTTGTAAGCGTGAGTATTTGAAAACCACAATTTAGAAGTACAAATTTTGATTTCAACAATTGTAAAGATTTATATTAAAAATTGCGGCAGCTGTCTTGAAAAGGAAATTGCGCGCTTTTTATAAGGATAATAGAGCTTTGAATTCGTGTAAAATAAAAAATGCAAAAAGGGCGTATCTGAAGGCATTGTACATAAAATACGATATTAGTTAAATTTCGCGACAATTGTGTTAGATAAAGAAAAAAAACACAAATTAAATTTTTGATGATTCCAGCACATATTCAGATGGTATCGCATTATTAATACTAATAATGTTTACTTTGAGATTTTTTCTTTCCTTATCCTATAATAAGGACAGTAATGTAATCGGCGGAAATTTGACTAACCCAGTTTTTCACATTTCTGGACGAAATATAGCCTCAGGACCCCAAAAAAGTTGGTTTTAGCCGTTGGTTCGTGTGTGTGTGTGTGTGTTTGTGTCTGTCGATCTGTCAGTAAACAGGATATCTCGAGAACCGTAAGAGCTAGAGACTTGACTTTTGGTATGCAAGTTACTTGTAGGTAGGGGACGCAGTGCGAAGCTTTTGATAAAAATCGGCCGAACCGTTTGGTCGCAAGGTCCCAAAATCGGTCGCAAAGCGGTCGCGAATCTAAACGGTTGAAGATACAAAAAATTTATGAGAATAAAAATGATTTGTTATCACGAAATAAACATGAATTTAAAATAAAAGTTGGTAAAATAGGAACTCAAAAAAAATTGAAGCTCAGGATTTTTAATATACCGGGTGTTCATAAAATTTTTTGGCAAATTTATATTACCGGATAGATTAAACCGAGAAGATCCAAAAAGTATTATGAAATTTTTTGATCCGAGGTCAAATAAATAAGTTATAGCCGATTAAAAATTAATTAAATGGACCAATCACAGCGCGCTCGGAGAGCTACCGGGCTGACTGCGGGGGGGGGCCACTTGGCCGCTAGGAGGGAGCACGCAGGCGATAATGGCGAAGGCCGTGCGACCGAGCTCACACGGTTACCTTCAGTGACGTAGCAAAATTTTAAGTACGAGTCAATTATTGTCTTGTACTGTTTATTTTAATCAGCTTTCGAATGTTGGTCTCGCGCCTCGTTCTTGTTTAAAATAACAAGTTCCGGGACGAGAGCAGCGCAGGGCCGAGACGATGGACCCGGTGTAATATATAATAATAGGATAAGGAAAGTCGTGTGATGTTCACACCGGATTCTTCTCATTGTATAGTTTGTGGAATAGACAAGTGTTAATATGCCCCAACAAGCAAAGTTGCAAAACCTTAACAGCTGCGTTTCTTGCAATAAATTTATTATTAAAATTTTAAATCAGCAAATTAGTAATTTTAGCGTATGTGGCTGCATTTTGCTAAAACCACATCTCATACAAATCAAGCCTGCAGAGTTCACATCAAAAAGAAGTTAAAAATCACTTACTAGTAACACCTACTGACAGATCTTGATTAAAAAATGATAGAAACCAATGATTACATCGCTAAGAAAATTCCAGTAAATAGTAACTAGTGCCCGGAATAATTAATTCAAAATTAACAACTCTTTGATTTCTGTAATTTTGTCATCCACCCAAAAGTAGGCCTTATCGCCAGAAATTTTTGTTTTCACAAATATTAGGATCAGTCAATAAACTAGTGATACGCAATGGTCGATAGATTCTAATTATTATATCAACCAGAGTTTGTAGAAACAATGATCTGTAGCTTTTACGCGGAAGTCGTTAGAAAGTATAACTCAATTCATTAAGTTACTTTTATGATAGGAGCAACATTCTAAATTTAATTTATTTATTTTGTTGTAGATATGGATTTATATATAAACCAATTTTTGTTTTTGATAATATTTATAAATACTTATAGAAGGAAAATAAATTCGTAAATTGTTTTAACCAGTGAATAAATACAATTGCCTTAGAAAATCTGTAACGGAAAAATGTATTTGTGTTCCGTAGCTTTACTGTGCTAGTCAAATCTTTTAGTATAATCAAATGAACATAAAATGGGTGTGTCAACAGTTGATTTTACAATAATTTAATAAATAATAGCAGAAAACTTAAGAGTAAGCTTTTATAATTTTTATAATCTCATTACACCTAGGCAATAACAAACTAATAAGTAGTTGTTTTTCTAGTGCGACCTCTCACCTATCACATCTTACCTTTATGTAAACACACTAAACATACATATAACACAAAGTATATTCAAAGAAATGTCAACAATGAAATATAAGTACGGCAAACGAAGGAAGACAAGTATGTATTAGACTAATTAAACGGTTATCGATTATATCGTCTTACAGATTTATTGCAAAACGCTATGCGAAATGAGTTTACTTACAATGGTATGCAAATTTTCTTATCATCCAATCAGATTATTCTCGTTTTTGTCAAGACTTTTGAAAAACTTCTCCTAAAACGCCTAATTTACAAGACGTATGGATACCAAACCACCAGCTTAGATTCAGGAGAGGTTATTTGACCATACAACAGACATAGAATAACATAGTTAAACATCGTTCCACAACAAAGAATTTTTTTCGGTTGTCCTGCTAGATGTTCGTCAAGTACTTGATCGTGTGTAGCACAATAGATTTTTGTATAAATTGAAGCATTTTGTTTTTTACTAATACTACCTGCAGCATCCTGAGCTCGCTACTTGGTTTTTAGAGCAGACACCGACTACGCTGAGCATCATACTGGACACCTTTGCAGATGATACTGCCATTTTAGCATTTTGCGTAGTTTATAACGTAATTGCGTAAAATAACAGAGGCGCATATATTGTTTGAATTGCAAACAAGCACAACGTATAGAAGCGTAATGTACATTGTTTATACATAAGTTTTATAAAAATTTAATCAATTAAAAATCAATTCAAAAATTTTTGATTTATTGCTTTTAAATTTTATCGACGCATTTATCAATTTTGGTGTTGAGTACTGTTTTGTAATTATTCTTGACATGTGAGAATATTCTCTTCGATTATCCACAAACTATTCTTTTGATGCGCTTGCTCTCCCGATTCTTGTGAAATAACCTAGCTACTGTAATCTTTCCTCTTTAATATCTGTTATTGCCCCACCTTCCAAGAAAAGTTTTATCTCTGCGGTATGATGTATTATTTTTCTATAAATTTCTTCAAATAGCTTTTTTTTATTTAACCATATTATCTTTAATAGTCATCACCAATGTTTTTAAACCATAAGTCACATTTGGTTTTATTAAAGAGACGATACTATTAGATCGGTGCAGTAAACTGTATATTAATATAAACTGATGGCAGCACAATAAAAATATTAGGTATTAATTCTAAAGTAATCTCCATAAAGATTTTGTTATTTTGATAAAACATAAATTGTTTGTAGATTACTAAAAAACCACACCATTTTTCATTTTATTCAAATACAATTTTTCATTGCTGTAAACAATACATTCTAGTGACAAGAGTAAATTAAATACAAATTGTAGGTTTATTATGCGTAGCTTTAAAGTGTTCAACATTTGTTACAGAATAAATAAATTTTCGGTTACAATAGCGCAGTCGTACCTGCCATGATGATTAAAAACTCAACAAATAGGTTTTACAGGGCTGCCCACATAACCATTTTTGGGTTGTGATATTTTCATTCACAAGGTCTGTCGGCTTTATATTAAATTTTAGAAAAAAAAAAATATATATATATATCTTTAGAAATAACCTTGTTGAAATCTAATATGATTCTTGCTAGTGCCTTCAAGCAGACCGAACGTGCGAGCCGAACTATACCTGAGTTATCTCAACGGCGGAGCCGCAGCCGCAGCCTCGCTTAAGGTCAGGCAAATTTATGTATCTATAATTTAATTTCAACGTTTAACTCAGTGTTAAACAACTGTTTCACCTTTAAAAACCCAATGACATCAACAAATATTATACAACACCAGCCAGCTACGAATACGCAAATGTCACAAACGTTCCTATCACAGCCTTATACATTCCCACCTAACCAACAGCAATTACTACAACCTTACATGCAAAATCCAAACCCTCAACAATCTCAATATTTTCTACAATCACAGCACGCCCCACAACAATTCATTTATGATCACCCACAGCAAATTAACAACAAAAGAATGATATCAACCAGCGATGAAGAAATTGCAAATTCATCAAACGAAAATTCATGGCAAGTAATTAAAAGTGTCAAGAGAAGAAAAACATTCACAAACAAAGGAATAACACCGACTAACATACAATTATCTAATAAATTTAGTGCCTTAAATCCTAACCCAGAAAGCACCGACAACCAAACCGCAGTTATCATCCCTACACCTCCTCCCATTTTCGTATACGGAGTTGCCAACTTCCCAGAAATGATAAAAAAATTAAATTAAATAATTGAAGAGGAGGACATACATTGTATGTCCAATGATACAGTAAAAATAAATTGTAACACCCCTGACACCTTCAGGAAACTATCTAAGTACATGAAAGAAAACAATATCATTCACCATACTTACCAACCTAAAGAGGAAAGAGCTCTTCGAGTGGTAATAAAATACTTACATCATTCCATGGACACTCAAGATATAATAGATGATCTCGAATCCCAGGAGCATAAGGTAAGGAATATCATCAATGTGCTAAGCTAAAAGGACAAAACACCGCTGAATATGTTCTTTGTGGACCTAGAACCAGCAGACAATAAGAAAAGAGTCTACGATATCCGTACGTTATGTCATTGCGTTGTACAAGTCGAACCTCCAAGAAAACAAAACAACGTAATACAATGCACACGATGTCAATTATATGGACACTCCAAGAAATACTGTAACAGACCCTTTAAATGTGTAAAATGTGGCAATACGCACAGTACCGCCAGTTGCAAAAACTAGGGACACCCCAGCTACATGCGCTTTATGTGGAGGTCCACACCTGCGAATTACAGAGGTTGTGAATATTACCATCGTTTATACAAAAGAAACCCTGTCTCAAACAACAATATTAATCCTCATATTACTCCAACATTATCAAATCTTAATCAACAAACACCTGCACCTATTGTTAACAACTCACTTCAAAACTACAACTACACTAAAACAGCCAACAATAATACTAAATACACACCATAATCACAGAATGTTAATACAGAAGATAACATCAGCGAACTGTTAAATAAGTTCTTAGAAGAATTCAAAAACATGTTTAACCAGCTTTTACATCAGAATAGCATGGTACTAAACATGCTAACCATGTTAATTGGACAAAAGTAATGGCTAAGTTCCTTCGAATAGCACTTTGGAACGCCAATGGTATCTTACAACATAAAGAAGAAATAAAAACCTTCCTCCACTACAACCTAATTGACATTCTTTTAATCAGCGAATCCTACCTTACCAACATGTCATACTTTAAGATTCCCGGATACAAATTCTACCACACTAACCACCTAGACAACACAGCCCACGCAGGATCTGCAATATTAATAAAATACACCATCGAACATTATGTACTACCTGAATATGCAAAAGATTACTTGCAAGCCACTTCGATAAAAGTTAAAACTCTACCATTTGACATAACCATAAGTGCTATATATTGTCCCCCTCGCCACCAACTTAAAAAAGAACATTTTGAAGAATTCTTTAAAACGCTTGGCACTAAGTTTCTCGCTGGTGGCGACTACAACAGTAAAAATACCCTATGGGGATCACGAACTACTACCACGAAAGGAAGATAATTAGCCAAGGTCCTACACGAAGCGAAATATAATTTCTTATCAACGGGCAGTCCAACTTACTGGCCAACTGATCCTGGAAAATTCCAGACCTCCTGGACTTTTCGTCACTAATGGCATTTCAAACTCCTATTTGGACATTGTCCCCAACTTAGATTTATCTTCCGATCACTCACCAGTAATAGCAACAGTCAGCACAACTATAATAATTGTTAAAAAGCCACCTAAGATATATAATTCAAAAACTGATTGGGAAGACTACAGGAATAAAATCAACGAAAGCATCAATCTAAAAATAAGACTAAAAGAACCCAATGAAGTAGAGGATGCCTTAAATAACCTAACCACAATATTATTACAAGCCGCTCACCAGGCAACGCCGCCCTCGAAAGTTCATGTTAGTAACATTAATATCCCTTTAGAAATTAAAAAACTAATAGCAGAAAAAAGAAAAGCCAAAGCAAAATGGCACCGTAGCCATTCCCCAACCGACAAAACAGCTTATAACTAAATAACAAGGAAACTCAAACGCCAAATAAAGGAATCTCAACATGTATCGTTTAGAAACTACATATTAAACTTGAATCGTTATGATAATTCCATCTGGAGACCCGTTAAAGCAGCTCTCAAACCAGTTCGCAAGCAAGATCCCACCCCGGGGCCATGGGCAAGAAGCAACAAGGAAAAAGCCGACCTATTCGCCCAATATCTAGCAGAAGTATTTACTCCTCACGATAACACACCAAATCAAGAAGTCTCCGACTTTCTGAACAATAATCCTCCTCCTGCAGAACCTATAAAACCAATAATTCCTAAAGACATCATAGATGTAATAACTCAATTAAATATTAGAAAAGCTCCAGGTCCTGACCTGATTACACAAAAAATGTTGAAAGAACTCCCCAAGAAAGGTATTGTAATGCTCACATATATATTCAATGCGGTTTTAAGACTACAGTATTGGCCCAAACAACTAAAAGTTGCTGAAATAATTATGATCCCCAAGCCTGGCAAAAACCCAAATCATGTATCTTCCTACAGACCAATAAGCTTGTTATCAGCTATCTCCAAACTACTGGAAAAACTAATCCGCAGAATGAACTCATTTTTAGATGTTATCCCTGACCACCAATTCGAATTCTGGTTACAGCACTCAACGATCCAGCAATGTCATCGAGTAGTTCACAAAATTAACACATCCTTGGAAAATAAAGAATATTGTACATCGGCTTTTTTGGACATAGGCCAAGCCTTCGACAACGTTTGGCACGATGGCCTTCTTTATAAAATCAAGCTCCTTCTTCCCTCTCTCTTCTACCTACTTAAATCCTATTTAAAAGACTGTCAATTTAGAGCTAAAGTAAGTGGTGAATTCTCTGACTCATACGATATTAAAGCTGAAGTACCACAAGGCAGCGTTTTAGCCCCCCTGCTATACTCATTATATACAGCAGATCTCCCAACCACAACAAATACCTTAATCGGTACGTTTGCTGATGATACAGCTATTCTGGCTAGTCACGAAAATCCCATAATCGCAGCTTCTTACCTGCAGGACCATCTAAACCTAATTGGAAACTGGGTCAACAAATGGAAAATAAGAATTAATGCATCAAAATCAACCCAAGTAACCTTTACACTGAGAAAAGGTAGATGTCCTTCGGTCACCTTCAACAATGCTCCCATTACACAATCTTCTTCAGTGCGTTATCTAGGACTACATCTTGACGAAAAAATGAATTGGAAAGAACACATAACCAGAAAGAGGAAACAAATAGATCTGAGGTTCAAGGAGTTACACTGGCTGCTTGGAAGAAAATCGCATCTACCACTCGAGGAAAAAATTTTACTACATAAAGTAATATTACTACTCATATGGACATACGGCATTGAATTGTGGGGCTGTGCCAGCAAATCAAATATTTCCATTGCCCAAAGATCCAAATCCAAAATCCTGCGTGAACTCACTAACGCTCCATGGTATATGTCTAATAATAAACTGGATAATGACCTCCGCATCCCATACATCACTGAAGTTATCCAGCAAAGAAGCAACAACCATCATACCGGACTTACAACACACAGCAACCCTCTTATACGCCCACTTCTATATCCTCAAGACAACAAAAGGCTAAAACGTCTCTGGCCAAACGACATCCGATGAAAACGACGAGGACTCTTCGATGGTAGAGGCCTCATCATGACCGATAAGGATTTTCATATTTAAGATCCTAGGTTAGCACATTAGCCTATAGAATACATATTCTGATTGCTAATTTATTGTACAATAAAAAAAAATCTAATAAAATATTTGGCGAATTAGATAAATTTATTTTATATAATTTGTCAAAAAATTGTATTGGAAGCACACTGAAATAAGTAAATCATAGACAATACTTTAAATTAAGACAACTTGCGCTTATGGGTCGTTTTAATATATTAAAAACTGAATTATCAACTTTACCGAAGTCGAACATTTGTGTCGTAAAACTCGGCAGAACTTTGCGTTCTGCAACAGTTTACCTACTTTAAGTTTTATGCGATATTCAACAGCGTATAGATACTGTTGGCACCAGATTCGCATAAAGCTACTTTTCGAGGCCGTTTCCAAACTTATATAAAGGAAACTTCTGTTCAATGTGTATAACTAGTCACATTACCATTTTATAGGCTTTCCGCTTTTAAGAAGAATTGGCCGTAAAGGTGTTTTATTAGCAAAATCCTATTGAATGACATAGCGAGTGAACTTTGAGGCTAAAATTAAAATGATAGAAATGCAAACAAGCAAATTGCATAATGATGACCATACAATATATGGCTAATAAATAATAATAAATTTATGTACTAGCCTATAAAAGGTAATTCATTGAGATTTTTTTTTATATTTTCTGTACATTTATGTCATTTAGAATACTGATTATATATACCTACTACATTTACTGATAATACTGTAATGCTATTATATTTTCTAAATATGTATTTTTAAGCAAAAATGTTATTTTGTATTTCAAGTTTATTTTAAATTTTAACTTTAAGATTTTTGTTCTCCGATATCTATTTAGCTTCATTACAGATATTGTACATTTTTCTTATCATGTATTTTTGTGGATTACAAATGCTTTCTCTGGCCACATTTTTAAAAAATATTTCCAAAACATAATTATCAAACAAGTTAGATTTAGTTTTGTCTCAAATCACAAAAAGCTTAAACCAACTTTGATGTAATAAAAAAATGGCAGCTCAAGAATTTGGTTGTAGGGCTTCTAGTTACATATCTTTTAGACATGAACGACTATTGCCATTTTAGATTATTTTTTTTATTTTTCTATTCCAAAATGTTTCAACAATTCAAAGTATACCAAACGGAAAATATTTCATCATACGAAAGAAACCTTTTTCTAAATAAGTGTGATTACTGTTTACGACCAATTTTTGATCGCCATTGGTCACCATGCACATATATATTTATATATTTCAGCTCTACAGGCCATTAAGGCCCATGGTTTAACATTACATTTCATATATTTTCACATTTACATTTTATACCTCTACATTTTCATTTCTTTAACTTTACTAACTATTCTCCTCCACTTCACTCTGTCTCTCGCTATACTTCTCCAATCCTCTATCCCCACTCTTCTGACGTCATTTACTACTGCATCCAACCATCTCTTTTTGGGTCGCCCTTTTTTCTTTTTCCCCCTGTCCCTCCTTCTAAAATCTGTTTTCGGACATCCGGGTACATGGCCTAACCATCGTACTCTTTGAGCTCTTACGAACGCTATTATTGATGTGTCACCATACTCATCTTGTAACTTCTTATTTGTTCTTCGCCTCCACTCTCCGTTCCCTATTCTTACTCCTCCCAGAATTTTTCTTAAGACTTCTCTCCCATACTTCCAGCTTCACCTCCATATATTTTAATTAATGCCCATAATTCGCTTGCATACGTTACTGATGGTCTTACAATAGTTTTATACATTCTTAGTTTTGCTGCTTTTGAGATTTCTTTGGATTTTAGCATACCACTGATTGCACCTACCGCCCTACTGCCTTTTGCGGTTCGTTTTTGTGTTTCCGTGCTTTCCTCTATGGTGGTAGATAACGTCACTCCTAAGTAATCGACCTCACTAACTTTCTTAAATTTATACACCTTTCCTTCCCCTTGGAAGCTGGTAACCGTATCTCCCCCAGTGTTTTGTCTCATTTTCATGTACTGCGTTTTGCTCTCATTTATCTCTAGCCCATACTTTGTCGCAGTTATTTCCAGTTTACTGAATACTGTTTCCAACTCTTTTTTTGATCTGGTAATAATAGCCAGATCGTCTGCATACGCCACTATCTGGTGACGCCTTTGGTAAATTATTCCCCTTGTCTCGATACCACTTTCTATCAAAATTGCTTCTAGTACCAAGTTAAACAGTACTGTTGAGATGGAATCCCCTTGTCTCACTCCTTATTTCCACTGACTCTTTCCGATACCTGCCCATCTATCAGTATTTTACTATTCGTTTTTCTTAGTGTCATTTGTACCAATCTTATGAGTTTCTCAGGAATCCCTAGCTTTCTAAGGGCCTCGTAAAGTTTTCTCCTGGCTTGGCAGAAATTCACAAATAGCATATGTAATTCCAAATTTTGCTCATGACTACTACACTGAATCATTTTCACTGTAAAGATCTTTTAAATCCTCATTGGTATTCTCCTACTACCCGTTTTTTGGTGCTCACTCAGTCTTTCCCGAATCAATCTCGCCAATACTTTATACGCCACGTCCAGCAGTGATACTCCCCTATAGTTTTCAAATTGGCACCTATCCCCCTTCTTGTGTATTAAACAGGCAATAGCGTTATGCCATTCTAGTGGCATTTGCTCTTGTCTCCTAAATTCGCTTATTTTCTGCTGTATTCCCTCTCCCCCCATTTATATAATTCCGAAGGTATTCTATTTTCACCAGTGCTTTTGTTATTTTTAAATTTGTTGATCTCCTCTTTTATCTCTTCTCGCGTAGGTTCTCTTAGTAGCCTTTGTGTTTTCTCGCCCACTGTCTCCTCCTCTTCTTCTCTCCTCTCTTCATATTGTTCATCCTCATCCCCAACTACCCCCTCGTAACATTCTTTAAATATCCTAAGTTTTCCTTTTGTATTACCTACTATTTCTCTGTCCTTATTTTTTAAAAATGTAATATTCTTGGGCTTTACATCTTCGCGGTTTTTCTTTATTTCCTGGTAAAAATTTCTTAGCTCTTTATTTATATAAAATTGTTCTATTTTTTCTAGCTTTGTATCTAAATATTTTCTTTTTAACTGCCTGCATGTTCTGTTTGCGCCTCTTCTTGCCTCCTCGAATTTCCGTTTATTCTCTTCTGTATTTTGCCTCAATAATTTCATTCTGGCCTCATTCCTTGTAGTTTTGCCTTGCATTTCTCGTCAAACCAACTTTTTTGTTTGCTTCTGCCTTTTTTTCCTAAACATTTTTCCATTGTTTCTTAAACTGCAGTCTCAATTTGCCTCCACTCCTGTTGTTTGGTTCCTTTAATTCCCCTGAGTCTGTTATCAAGTTGTTTTTTCGTTTCAACTAATACCTCTTTATTTTGCATTTTATCAATATTATACCTTATTAACGGGTTATTTGTTTCTTTTACCTTCTTTGGCATTATTTGTTTTATTGAAGCGATAACTAGAAAGTGATCCGAGGACATGTCCGCCCCTCTAAAACTTCTTACGTCTGTAACGTATCTTTGGTGTTTATCTTCGATTAATAAATGGTCAATCTGATTTTTGCTTTCCTTGTTCGGTGAAACCCACGTCGCTTCGTGTATTATTTTGTGTCGAAAATTTGTACTCATTATTTTGAATTTATTTTCTATGGCGAACTCTATTATAATTTTTCCGTTTTCATTTGACTGAGCATGTATACTGTTGCCTCCGGTTACTTTTTTATATGTTTCTTCTCTACTTACTTTGGCATTTAGATCGCCTACTATTATTTTAACATCATATTTCGGAAACTTTTCTAGCATTTTCCCTACCTTCTCGTAGAATTTGCTCTTTACCATTAGCTCCTTATCCTCAGTGGGGGCGTGCACGTTCAATATTGTTATCTTCCAGTATCTCCCTCTCATCCTTAGCCTACACATTCTATCATTCAGTGCTTCAAAATCTATAACTGCGTCCTTTATTTCGTTGCTTACAACAAATCCCACTCCCAAATATCTATTCTCTCCTCCACTATTGAAGAGGGTGTAGTTATCCACCTGCATACATTGTTGTCCTTTTTGCTAAGTTTCCTGAACTGCCACTATCTCTATACCGTACTTCCTCATTATCCTTACCAAATCCTTTAGTGCCCTTCGCTATAAGTGCCCCTCACATTCCACGATCCAATTTTTCCTCACTTTACAGCTGCTTACTATTTATCAACAATTCAGTTAACTCACCTATCTTCTTCCCACTATCTGCTCTGCGCTTAACCACTTACTAAACTTTTATTTATAATTTACCGTATTTGCGTAATCTTTAACTCCTTTTTCTGAATTTAATCTCCACTAACAATTCGCAGCGTGACAGCGCCGATGCGTTCGGTTTGACTGTCGACACCAAAACTGCCATGCACATATAACGTTTTTTTTAACAAACTACAGATAAAAATAGAAAATAGATTCTATTTCTCAGTTAACTAATTTTACCTATTATTTCTGAATTTTCTTATGTTCTTGACTAAAAAGTATCAATTCTGTTAGCACTCTCTTCAAGCAATTGCCCAAGGTTTTCTTCAACGTCAGCTTTTAAAACGTCGTGATCAACGATACATTTTAAATTTTTAGACTAGAATTGACCTCGCCAAATTTACATCCAAAGTCACATCCAAAAGGCCCCTACATTAATAATTTTTTGATGCACACTGTTGGTGTTTTTAATGCATTCGTTGCATTTCATCTGCGATGAAACTAAGTAATATACAATGACATACGTGTTCTTTTCTTGGTTAAAAGAATTTTTAAAATTGGCATAAAAAATATTGCTCGATTAATGCAACAATATTATAAATGGGCTAATTAAATAGCGAAAAAATAATACAAATATTTTGTATTACCATGTAAATACTATTTGATAAAAAAAACGTAATTTTATATTATTTATATAGCAAACAACTCTATTACAAATCTGAAATGTATTTATGTATCACACAAATACAACAGATAAAACCATATACAGAAATGCACTACTAAATAGGGATTCCTAAACGAGGTGCGTTCAATTCTATAGTCGCCAATTTTTTTCTCAGCATTGAAAGTGAGTAGAAAGCTGTAGTTAATTTATAAAACTCGGGAAATATTTCTAAATTTGTACTGTAAACGGTAGCACTGTACACGTACACATATCGAATTACCGCCATTGCAATGAGTGTTGCGTTGTATATTAGAAAGTTGAATCTCCTCATGCCCATCAAAATTCATCTACAATTGACCGAAACATACGGTAAAGGCGTTATGGATGTTAAAAAGTGCGTGAGTGGGGGCGAAAACTTAGAAGGTCAACGGTTGTGTGACAATAAACCGAATCAACCTCGACCACGAAACCAGCCGGATCAAAACTATGATTTTGTGAGTGAACAAGTCGTTACGGAAGGCCGTTGATTAAGTGTGCGTAATATCACCTCTAAATTTAGAGCCCATTTTGCATCATGACATAAAAATGCCGAAAGTTTCTTTAAATCCCATGAATACCAGCCGACGAGCACAAGGTTGTAGGGGTTGCATTTTCTCAGGACATGTTGACACGTGATGCCGCCATAAATGTATTTGTCCCTCATTTTCATATTCCTGGGTAACTGGGAAACTGTTACTTTTTGTGTATTCCTCTGCCTTGGTTTTATCTGTTATTAAAACTAGGCCCTCTTCTAGGCTAATGGTGTTTATGCCACCAGTCTTATACAAGATTCTTTCAAAAGTTTTGTCAGTTCATTTTTCGTTTATCATCGTTTTCAATCTTTCGTAACCCTACTGTTCTTCTAGGCATTTCTTTATGTTTTGTTTGTATGTTTCCCTCCTTTTATCAATTTCCTCCATGATATCGTTTTTTTCGTTTGCACCTCAACTGTTCTACGAAGCATCTGTTTAGATGAGTCATCTTCCGGTTTAAATCTTTTATTGTATCTTTTGTCTCTATTTTGGTGTTTATGTTTTTAGCAATTAACGCCATCAGCTTCGATATAGTTTTGGTCGCTTTGCTGGCATCTCTTACTTCAACAAAGGGATCACTGTTCTCGGTTGCTCTTCTTGGGTTTCTATTTATTTTATGTTTGTAATCTTCCATATTTTTGCTACGAGATGGGTCGAAAGTGAGGTCGCCCCCAGGGTGACGCCCTTTTTTGGGGAAAGCCATTTACACTGTAGGGTGAGTCCGGTGCCCTTTAGGGTTTTAGAGATGCTCTTCTCCTTTTTATAGCCGGTTAAGGCAACGTACCGACGGTAAGCCCTCCAGTGGTTGCTGGAGCACAGGCTGTGGTTACGGTATTTATCAATACGCCGGGAATTCAGGCGTCTGCAGCTAATTTCCGTAACACCGCAGGATGCCTCCTGAGGGTGAGCTGTCCTTAGTTTCTCCTCTCGTCCTCGAACTTACTGGCATGGGTGACCCTACCAGGAGAGTGTAGTCTCCCGCTAGCATCGCTCTCGGAGTTATCAAGGGTGTTTTCTTTAATCTAGTATACAGGAGATACCGCCACTGCAGATAAATGTTTTAGTTCGTTTTGTAATATGTTGATGATTCATAGTACAGTTGACGGTTGAAACAAAAATCGTTGATGGACATTTTAGGAAGAATAGATCTAATTTGTATTGCTTTTTTCTTGTTAGCACATATGGTGCAGTTATAGAAAACTAAACGATGTAGCAGGAATTTGTAAAAGTGATGTACATTCTGTCAAAAAAGTACCGGGAATTTGTAATTTAAAAAGCCCCAACTAATGATTTCAAAAAAAAATGATGGTAGCATTGTCCTTAATTGCTATACCTAAAATGAGCGCGATTTATCAACCAGTTTGTTTACAGCAATTAAATAAATCAGTAGATCTCAGTAGTGTGTCACTATTTTTACAGTAAACAAAAATATTGAACAAAGAGTTTGCCTTAAATTTTATGTGCCGACTCGCTAAAAATGTTAGAAAAAGCTTATGGCAAATCAGTTTTATCTACCTGCAAGTGGTTCAAAGCGTTCAAAAAATGTCGAAAGCAACCCTCGTTCCGAACAACCTTCAACGTCTTCAAATGACGAAAACATCGAAAAAGTGAAAGAAATTGTGCTCGATAATCGCCACTCCAGCATTAGAGAGACAGCACGTGACCTCTAACGAGTCTGTACGTTCAATTTTAGTAGATAATTTGGGCATGCGACGCGTCGCCACTCATCTTGTTCCAAAAAAGCTAAATTATTTACAAAAATAGTTCCGTGAACAGGTTTCTGATCTTACATTTATAAAACGCATCGTAACTGGTGATCAGACATGAGTCTACGAGCTTGACATGCAAAAAAATCAACAGGAACTCCGTGGTACCCGTTTTGAGTAGATTGAATCCATAAAACAGTATTCGTGTACAGAGCTGAAGGCTTTACCAAAAAGCGCCTACAATAAATGTTGCGAAGACTGGAAAAAACGCTTACATATGTGTGATGCATCAAATGGGACTTACTTTAAAGGCGACAAAATAAATATTGATGATTAAATGAAAATTATGTGTTTTATTTAATAATTCCTGGTACTTTTCCTGACAGAGTGTATTATTGGCTTTTATCGATGATACTCTATTTATAATCAGGTACAGTTCAATTAATCGAGTGTATCCTTCGTTTAACATTCTTAATTTTTTACGTATAAGTTAAATATTCGACGGGTCTGTTGTTTTTATTTCATTGCATAAGGTTGCCCTTAATAACAATGACAGATGGGTTTTAATTCTTCTAAATGAAAAGATCTTTGTGACTCACTTGAAATTAATTGATAAGTTTTACTTGAAGTTTATAAATAGCTTATTTTAAGTATATATTACTGGTTATTATGACTATTATTTGTAGACATCAAAAGGTTCCTGCATTTATGACATTAAAATCATATATGTAAATTTTTAACAACATTTAACTTGGTACGCTTTCTTTTGGGACCTTTGTATTTATATGTAAATGATAGACTTGTACGTATTTTTATTTTAAACGTGCAGTTTTCTAAATAAGGGAACTATATAGATTTGATAATCTTAATCATATACATTAAGTGAATGCAAGTAGAGTGGCTTTGGAAAAATTCAAGTGTTTAAAATTAAACACCAAATTGTTACAGTCGGCAGGCTTAAATAAACCACCAAACCTTCAAATTGTGTTTTTATTTATTTTGGATAGACATGTTTCTGTACTATTCCCACAAACAGTAAAAGAAAAAATTAAGGAGAAATACGGTTGAGAAAAGAAGTAAACTGATGAGTGTTAGTAACTGAATAAAAATAAGTTAAAAGTAAAATAACATTTGCAATCTGCAAGCCGACGTAGGCGAAACCAACTGGTATATGTGACGTCACAGTATTAAAGATTGCAAGTTAGTAGGTAATGGAAAATAACAGGTAGCGCAAAAATAATCTCCTTATCGGAAGATGCTCCCATTTTTGCAAATGGTGCCTTATTAGTAAACAGAAGCAGAATACACATAGACAAACCATGAATTACTAGACTCCTTAAGAACGCGGAATAATTGTGTCAATGTTTTTGACAAATAATCGGTTTTAGCTCAATGTGAATTTCGTCGTCGATTTCCTGGCACCAAATGGACAAATACTGCGGCGTTTAGTCTCTCACCTCGAGAAGACCGGCTCAACACCGGACAGTAGCAGACGTAGCCGGTTTCGGAGCAGCCATCCGGTCAAGAATAGCACTACTGTGGCTGCAAATGTCCAAGAGGATCCTCAAACATCAACCAGACGACGGGCCACGCAATTGGGCTTAAAGATGTTTCCGTACAAAGTCCAAACAGTGCATCAGCTATTGCCTGCAGACCACGTGTTAATGTCAACCCTTCTAAACCTCGACCGCGACGGAGATGATTTTTCATTAAAAATCATGAGCCACGAGGCGCATTTCCACCTATGTGGATACGTGAATAAGTAAAATTATCATTTCTGATGCACTAAAAATCCGCGTGTAATGCACGTAGAGCCATTACATCCTTTAAAAGTCACTATTTGGTGCGGCGTTTATAAAGGTGATTGGTGTATACCATATAATAATGTTACTGAGACTGGTGAACGCTACAGAAGCATGAAAAACTTTTTGCTGCCGCAAATTGATGAATTGGGCTCGGAAAACATGTGATTTCAGCAGGATGGTGTAACCGCACAGACTGCAAGAGTGACAGTGGATATTCTAAAGCAAGCGTTTTCCAGCCGCTTAATCTCTCGTTATGGCGATTTGCATTGACCCGTAAAATTACTCGATTTGACCGTTTCAAACTTTTTTGTTTATTTGAAGTCACGAGTCTATATGAACAAGCCACAGATCTTGGTAGCCTTAAAGAACATCCGACAAGAAGTAAAGAATTTATCTTTAGAAGTTTCGAGGAAAGGCATGGAAACTGTTGTAAAACAAGCCCGAATGTGCATCAACTCTGTGGCCGCTTGACCGATATCATCTTTGCAAATTTATGGGAAAAATGTAAACGTTTGAATGAACATAATCAACAAACAGAACCAATTCTCTTTATTTACAAACAAAGTTACTGCCTTAGGAAACTGATAACTTTGCGACTCCTTGTAGTAGCACTCTCATTAACTGAAAAAAGGACATAAATTATTAATCAGAAATATTTGAATTGGTGCACTTTAAGAAATGAATATATAGTTATTGAGTAATACACATATAAAAATTTAAACATAAAATTATTGAACGTCTTTTTCTATGAAATTTATTTATTTAATGCAAAGTAATTAAGCAAAAAAACATAAAAAAATCTCAATAAATAAAAAAATTGTTCTGTTAACTAACAACATTACAAACATATACATGTATCAAGAAATATTGTATACATCAGATTGGCACTTTTGTATATTGTGGCGGTATACGTCTAACAAAATTCTGAATAAAACTAAAATATAAATGCACTGTTTTTAGGAAATCTCAATGACAAATTACAAAGAATACAATATGTACGCAATGGCATGCAGCAGAAAATTCCATTCACTACTTCACTAATAATCAGAACAAATAAATACAGAGTTGCACTTAAATATAAAGGATTTTCTAAAAGTATTTAGCGGCCATCTTCGTAAAGCTACAGTTGTGAAATTTAGAGATTATAGTAACTAATATTAGGAAAATCATGACAAAAAATTATAGTGTCAAACAACATGTGCAAATCATTAAACTTGACTATTAAAATGAGTGCTCAGTTAGAGCTACGTTCCATGCACTACGTGACTTTTACAGTGCACACAATCGTCCTCTTGAGACGACTATTCGCCGTTTGGTGGACAAATTCAAATCAACTGGTTTAGTAAACAATCAAACAATACCCATACATCGTCTAAACGTAAGGTTTGCAGAAAACATTGTTGCAGTGAACGAGAATGTGCAGAATAACCCGAGGCAGTCAATTCCTCGTCGCACCCAAGAACTTGGCCTTTTTTAGAACTCAGTTTGGCAAATTTTGCATCTGGACTTAGGTCTGTACCCGTACAAAATTTAATTAACCCAGAAACTGAAGCATTAGCTGACTGGGCTCTGCTGCAGTTGTAACTGGACCCCGATTTCGGACTGAAAATCATCTTCAGCAACAAGGGACATTTTTGCATGAATGGATACGGCAGCAAGCAAAATTTGGGGAGATAACAATCCACATGAGATCCAACAGCTGCAAATACATTCAAAGAAGTCACTCTTTGGTGTGAATTTTGGACCGGCGGGATCATTGTCCCGTACTTCTTTCAAAATGAAACTGGTACCGCCATAACTGGTCTGTCGAGAAGTACAGGTCGATGATAACCAATTTTTTTGGCCTAAATTAAATAATATAGATCTTAACGACATGTGACTTTAACAAGACGGGGCTATGTGCCACACAGCGCATGTAACAATGGATCTTTTGCACGACAAATTCGACGGCATGGTTATCTCGCGTTTCGGCGACATCAACTGGCTACCGCGATCGTGTGATTTAACACCATTAGACTTTTTTTGTAGGGTTACGTTAAATCACGGGTCAATGCGAACAAGCTGCAAACGATTGATGCCTTAAAAGTCAACATAACCAATGTCATCGATGATATCGAGCCGAAGGCACCAAGATAATATGGCGTCGGGAGTTTCTTAGAGAGAATTGCCATTGATATAGCTGGTCTGTTCCCTACAAGTAACAGTGGGAATAAATTTATTCTAGTGGCAATGAATTATTTCAGAAAATAGAGGTTGAAACTTATGCATTACCAAATTAAAAAGCTACAACTATCGCGGAGGTGTTGATAAGAGAACTAATCAGCAGATTTCGGGAGCCGCTAGAACTACATTCAGACCGCATTAGAAAAAGCAGAACAATTTTATTCAACCCTCAGTCGAATGAAATGGTCGAGCGCATAAACAGAACAATAAGGAAGTGCCTGTCGAAAGTCATCTCTGACCATTAACAAGACTGGGACCAATATCTTCATTTGTTCCTGTTAGCATACCGTCCGCCCGTCCATGAGTCTACTGGTCAAACCCTATCCAATGTTTTTTTAGTGGTGAACTGAAACTACTATGTGACCTACTCTTTGAAAGTAAATTTGAAGAAAACATAGTCAAGGAAGACTACGTCAGATACCTGAAAAAAAGAATAATAGAGGTTTAAGAAACAGCTACGTGGGTTGTCTCCAAAACTTCAACATTTCTACGAAGATCCATACGAGATGCTGAAGAAGGTAAACGATGTCGTTTACCGAATCCAGAAACTACGAAGTCGCAAACCTGGGATTGTTTATTTTGATCGGCTGTGTCTTGTTGTCAAAGATAGAAGGCCGCGGTCAAGGGATCTGATAAAGTATGAGGCAGGGTTCGAACATTTTATGAGTTTAGTGAGTGGAACTCGGCGCGTATGTTATAGAGTTACTAGAGAACTACATCAAGATTTGTTTTCCATACCGGCGAAATGTGTACTGACGAATTGTGTAGAACGTAATCTAAATGTGTCCAGAGGAAACACCAGTGTATTTCGCGCAAAATTTGTTTTGGTATGAGAATTAAGGAAAGAATGCCCAGAAGTCGAAAAAACGCTGCGCCTGCATCACGGCGGCAGAAATATTTGTTCTCTTGTGACCAAAGAATCCTTATAAGAGAAACCAAATTATGGCTCATTGTGGAGAATGCTGACAAAGATACGCAGTCTGTTAAATGAAAATATTTAAAACCTAGCAATACCGAAACTTGCGTGTGGATTGGATGACCTTGACTGGAGAATAGTTAGGAACATGATAGAAGAGTTGTTCTGAGGTTCTGGTATCGACGTCCTCCTAGTTTGTAACTACTATTTCCAGAAGCTAGTAATTCCCTAGAAGACTTTGGACGGTTAGTTCTACCTGACGTCTCAATAAAACAAAGGTCAAGATTGCAAGTACATCCATAACCCATTCAAACATCAAGAGGTAGGAGTGCAGCGCCTCTCGAGGACTCGCAAATGTTCTGAAATGTAGCCGAATAAGAAATAAATACCGCACGATGAGACAGTCGGATATTCCGAGTTTGAAGTGACGCTAGCGAACAAATTCAAGTGCGGGAGCTATGTTGACGTAAATAGTGTGCCGTTTACGTTAATAGTTCTATGTAGTGTGTATATAAATAGCGTTGTTAACCTGTAAGTAGAATAAATAAGTAGCTTTAGTAAATTTGTACGTTTTATTCACCACCGTAAAGAGCAAAAACGTTACATTATATTTATTGACTAGATCAGAATTTTCAAACCTTGAGTATAATACATTTGGACTTGTAGTCATTCTGTATTTCTCGTATTTGTATGTTTATTGACAGTGGATCCTGTATTAGGATTTGCGGTATTGTAATTATTTACATGTTGCTTATGAATTTAAATTCATTCCCCAAAGAAAACATCTTTTTTAATTGCTTTTTTTAATTTACTGCTTTTAACGCTTATCATAAAATAAATTTAGAACGTTTATAATTAATTAACAATAATATCTAGACTGCCTGTTCGAAGCTCGGTCCATTCGTACGCTACGCAAACTAAAGGGAAAGCAACCAAAAATGTAAAACATAAATTACCAAAGTTTTCCAGTGACGTGTTGGTTTTTGCTACAATTAAATTCTGGTCGCATGATGTATGCATACTAAGTAATCTACTTTTTGCTAAAACCAAAACCTCGCAGCAATTAATGCTCCATTTTCTGCGCAAAATGAGGCCGTGATTAAAAATCCCCGGTGGGATTGCAAAACACAGCCCCGATGCAGAAAAAACGGCGCAGATGAGGTCAGCGCCAAAATTAAAACAACCATTTGCTCTTTTTCAAGAACTGTAAAGTGGGCGAAATATAAAAGACTGCGCTTTATGCGAGGTTAATGTGTTCAAATCGCGCCCTGCACGACAGAAATTAAAAGTAATTTTGTTTTGACGTGGGAGTTTTTCTTCATACCACGAATTTCCTCTAATCAATTATTATGAAAGCTTTCAGCACGCATAATTGAAAAAACTGGATAATGCAATTATTATTATACACGAAATTTCTATCGTAAATATCAAAATGAAGTTTTAATGTTACCTAGAAATATTAAATTGATGTATTGCTTTCTAAAGGTGAAGAATGCTATAAAATAATAAAGGTTGGCGCCTATCGCTTTTTAAAATTTTATATTACTACAACACTATAATATCACATCAGAGGTACGCTAGCCAGCTTAACGCCTTAATATTTGTAATCTTTACAAATACTGTAAAATTTTGGAAATACACGTAGCTGTTTGTTCCAATGGTTCAGTCCATACATTGCATCATCATAAGAACGTTGTCGTAGCCATCATTGAATGTAGCAGTAGCTGCATTAGCAGCAAAGTCAATTGTATGCTTACCACAGAACTTTGTTTTCGGAGCGATTGACCAAATAAGTGCGTTTAAACTTTCATTCTGAGTTCTGAGTGAAGCCTCCTTCGCATCTTTTCAACAATTCTTCGGCACTAAGATCCGTATAAACTGGTCGAATTGCGTCTTGCACTTTTTGAGGTAAAGGGTTGGAATGTTTGTAATTTTGCAGTTCATCTTTCTCTTTTGCCTAGAGCCAATAACACCAAAACAAATCACACAGAACGTGTTGTGGATGTTTGTCTGTCGAAATTTTGTGAAAAAATGATGCCCAAATAGCGTCTTTCGTTGCTTCCTTGCTGTTTTTGTTTCTTCTAATTGCCAATCCGTAATAAATTGTTAACTCATTTATCAATTTATTCGTCAAATTTCCTTTGCCCCCAAGACCTTTTATATTATTTTTTACATTTCACAAACGGGTTCCCATGAGTTTTTGTACGTGTCCGATGCATTCCTTTTTTGTAATCGTAACATCTTCATATAGATTACAGTCCAATAAAACTTTAAATGTCTTACTATCACCGTCACCAATATAATTGTGATATTGTATTCCATGCTTCTTCTCAGACCGTTGATCGATATTTCGCTGTAACTTTGTAACGAGTTTGAATATCATAAAACGGTTTCAGGACAACATTCTTGGCAGTTCAAACTATTGAACATCTCAGAGTAGGGTCCCCCCTTAAGCTAGGGGGTGAGTTACTTTTCGTTCTGTTTTTTTGTCGGAAATTTAGTAATCTACATTTGTTACGCATAATTTGAGTACAGTTTGTTAATGTCAATTGTAATCTATTAATGGCAATTAATGAAATGTGAAAATTATTAATTAATTAAATTTATTTATTGAAAATTTACTAAAACACAAATTCAACAAATATGATACAGCTTTATTGAATAATAACACAATTGCTGTCTTTTATTAATGCCTTTTGTTAGTGTACAGATACATAGTTATTTTTATATAAAATCTGATCAATAACTTTGAATTACCTTGTATATGAAAAATATGTGCCTGTAAAACTGGTTGCGACAACTTATTTGGCTGCAGAAAAAAAAGGCTTTCATGTTCTATTGCATGTACAGTAGGCCACGAAAGTAACGGCACCGATGTAAAAAGTAGTACACTTAGTGACTCAGAAGAAGAATCAGATTGTTATAATATAGTAACAAGTTTATTACGGTATTTAACACTTTCTTTGAGAGTTTAACGCAAACTGCGAGGCAATGCGGACGCTACGCGCGTGCTCTGTTATCACGGTACAACGTCCGGCCTTTATAAATAACCAATAACCTTATATTATTGTGAGTAAATTTAACAAATTTAAATTTTACAATTTATCTTTTCTTTTAAAACATTAAAATTACGAACAATCACCAAGATTTATTCAATGATGAAAACAATCTGCAAAATCAAGCGCAAATTCGATAATTTAACACCACCTATTAACGGGTTCATTTTTGTAGCCTTCTTTTTCTGCTTTCAGACCTCTGTAGAACTCTCTTATATTTTTCCTCTGGTGATTCTCTTCTAGTTTTTCAATTTTCTGCAGTATGGCCTCTCTTTTCTTATCTTGACATACCGTTTTTGCTTTTCTTATGGCTTCTTTGTATTTTCTTGGGCCTCAACTGTATTATGTTTTAGCATAGTAAGCCTCGCTTTTTTTCGCTCATTTACAGCCTCTTTACAGTTCTCATCAAACCATTCATGCCCTTTACCTTTTTCGACATTTGCTAACTTCTGAGCTCCTTCCCTGACTGCTGATTTAATTGCTCCCCACATATCCATTATCGTTGTATCTTGATCGTTATAGACTTTCCTCTACTACTTTTTCATACTCTTGTTGTCCTTTCTCCGACTTTAGCGCCTCCATGTTCAGTTTCTTTCGCTGGGGCCCTTTTTTAAATGTTAGATTGGGTATTTCTTGCCTTATTCTAGCTCTAACCATGTAGTGATCAGAGTTGATATCCGCTCCTCTATATGATCTGGCTTCTTCCATACAATTCCTATGTTTTTTCTCTATGAGCATGTGATCAATTTGATTGCTTGTCCGCCCATCTGGGCTTACCCATGTGATTTTGTGTATGTTCTTATGTTTTAACTGGGTGGTTTTAATAATCAGATTATTTCTTGCTGCAAAATCAATTAGCTTCTGCCCATTGTTATTTGTAATTTCATGCAGACTCTCTTTGCCAGCTATATATTCATTTCTTTCCTCTCTTCCTATCTTGGCGTTCATATCACCCAATAGTATTTTAACATCAAAATTTAGAATAGAGTTATATTTTTCTTCTATCTGCTCATAAAATTCTATTTTCTTTGCTTCCTCGGCATCCTGTGTTGGAGCATGTGTATTCAGCAGGCTGATTTTCCTATATTTCCCTTAATCCGCAGATAGGTTATCCTTTCATTGATTATTTTATAGTCAGCAATTACATGTTTCAACTGTTCCCTTATTAGAAATCCTGTTCCAAACCTATTGTATTCTCCTCCACCATTTATCCATACGTACCCATCTACTATTACATTACATTCTCCTTTGATGTTGCTTTCCTGTATCGCCAAGATATCCAACTTGTATTCTTTGGCTACCTTGACTAGTTGCTTAACGGCCCCCTCACTATTCAATCCCCTGACATTAGCAGTAGCTATAATCAAAAAACCAGTTTCATTTTTCCTTTTCCTCGCGGTCGTCTCCATGGATCCATCCTGCTTTCTTTTCCTTAGTTTTTTGGGTTATTGACTCCTTTCTTCTTAGTCAATTTATCACCCGTGGAGTCCCAAAACCATTCTTCCCCATCTATAATTAGTTTTCTGTATTGTACTGTAACTCTCTTACCCATCTCTTTTTCTTTCTTAGCATGCTCGTTTAAAGCTTTCTGTACCTTCCTTTCCTCCTCTGTTAGATCATTGCTGATGTAGATTCTTTTTCCTTTCAATTTATTTTTATTTTTCATTATTAATTGTTTATCTTCCCATTTTTCGAATTTGACTATGGTCATATCTTTATCTTTCTTTGATTTACTCTGAATGCAGTGCATGGTTTCACTTTCACTCCAATTTCTTCCGCTAAGAAATGTTCAACTTCTTCTTTTGCCTCTCCTTGGTTGAATTCTTTACCTTTTATTATAATATTCTTCTTCCTCTCATTTCTTTCCATTCTTTCCATTTTGTTCACCAAAACTGCCACTTCGCTTTTAAGTTGTTTATTTTCATTCTGTACCGCAGTTATTTGACTAAGATATGTCTTCTGTTCGCTTCTTAACTCTCTTATCTCCTTTCTCAACTCCTGTTTTTGCACTTGTTGATCCTTACGTAGCTCTTTTATATCGTTCATCATTTCTCTCATCATTTCTAACAACTCCTTGTTTTGTCTTTGATCCTGGTCTTCTGCCTCCTTTCCTGGTGTTCTAATCTTTCCTGGTGTTTTGGTACTTCCTGGAGATTTAGTTGTCTTTATCCTCCTTTGTTTTCTTTCATCCTCAGACGAATCCTCCTTACTATCGTATTCTCGCTCCTCCACACTACTCTCAATTTCTTTATTCATATCTGGGGATCTTGCTGTTTTCTTACTCCTCTGAAAGCCTCCTGCCTCTTCTTGCCTTTTTCTTTTTCCTTCTTCAGTTGAGGATCCCTCCGTACTATAGTTATATCTTATCATCTCATTTGCATTCCTTGCCATCCTGCAACCTCGCTCTCAGCAGCATTGTGTGTTGCCTATCCTCTGCTACTCAGGTGGAATATTCGTCCTTATCAGTTCTCCAATATTTTAGGTTATAAGGAGAAAATATGAATACTGGTTAAACCTGATAGTCTTGCTTAGTATTTCTTCTGTTTTACTACTCCTTGCCGAACTACAGCTGTACTCTGTGCACGTAGTAGTAGTTGAAGTACTAGAAATGCTCCAAAAATTGAGTTGAATTTCGTAGCACTAAAACAACATCTTCACATCTCTGGCAATGAAATATAATAATGTTTTTCAGGAGTGAGGAGGGGAATTTAATTACAGGAGGAGAAGAGATACAAGATATGTGGGTGAACCATTTTGAAAGAATTTTAGGAAATAAGAATGGTGAGAGGGAGAAAGAAGGAGCTGCGCTATGCAGGAGTAATAATAACACTTGCTTAAGAGTGCCTACTTTGAAGAGGTGGAAGACATATTGACCAAAATGAAGAACAACAGGAGCCCAGGAGCGGACGATTTACCAATAGAACTTTTTAAATATGGTGGTAATGGGATACACCAGAAGGTTTTTGAACTTATAGTGAAAATATGGCGAGAAAAGCAGATGCCAGAGGAATGGACAACGTCAGTGATATACCCAATCCATAAAAAAGGAAATAAACAGTTACCCGAAAATTACAGACCCATATCCCTGCTAAGTGTAATTTACAAAGTGCTAGCAAGTTTAATTAAAGTTAGGATGGAAGAAGAAGCAGAGGAGAAAATAGGGCAATATCAAGCTGGTTTCAGAAAAGGAAATCGATTATAGACCAGGTGTTTATAATGAAGCAAATACAAGAGAAGATAGAAAAGAAAGGAAAAATTGTCTATGCTCTTTTATAGACTTCAGAAAAGCCTACGATACAATCTACAGATCAAAAATTTTATAAGTCACTGGCTTACCTAGAATTCTCTAATGAATTAATTTCCTTAGTCCAAATGACACTAATGAGGACAACAAATAAGGTAAAGTTCAACGGTCAAATGTCCAAGGAGTTTGGAAGTAATAGAGGATTAAAACAGGGGGATCCTCTATCAACTATCCTATTCAGTGCAGTCTTGGAAACTATTATAAGGAAGAGCAAAATTAAAACGGAATATAGCGTGTTAAGAAACTCATACCAATGTTTAGCATATGCGGATGATCTCGTACTGGTAGCAAAAACAAAGGAAGAGCTGAAAGAACTATTTAAACGGTTAGAAAATAAGGCAAGTGATTTTGGCCTAGAGATCAGTGAGTCAAAATCCGAGTATGTAATTTTGGGCAAGAAGAGACATCAAGATGAGGATGAATTAAAAGTTAAAAGTGTTAAATCGGGCAAGCGCTTCGTTTTTAAAGAGGCTAAAAGTGTAGTGTATCTGGGGGTGGATATTACTGGAGACGGTAGCTATAACACTGTGATTGAAAGACGTATCGGGGCAGGGTCGAGATGTGCAGGAAGTTATAAAAAGATACTCCAGTCAAAGAACGTGTCGCGAGCGGTCAAGCTAAAGATATATAAATCAGTGATTAGGCCAGTTGTTCTTTTTGGTAGTGAGCTGTGGGTGATGACCCAAGAAAATCAGCAAAAGCTAGAAGTCTGGGAAAGGAAAGTTTTGAGGAGCATATACGGTGGTGTTAAGGAGCAAAATGGTTGGAGAAGACGAACTAACGCAGAGTTACAAGAGCTGTTTAATGAATCTGGGATAGCAAGTGTAGTCAAACAGAACAGGCTAAGATGGTTGGGACACATTATAAGGTTGGAAGAAAATCACGTAACAAGACGTCTATTCCACCAACAGTTGGAAGGGGAGAACAGAAGGGGAAGATCCAGAAGAACATGGTGGGAAGACGTGGAAAAAGATATAAAAGAACTCAATATTAGGGACTGGGAAATGTGTGCAAGGAACAGGAAAAGATGGAAGAAAATAATACAAGCCATAGGCCTTCAGGCCTGAAGTGCTGTGCTTATATATATATATTAACGGGTTAGACTAGCCACCTGCCCGGGGTACGCCCAACATGGCGCATAATACAAAATGTGTAGTTAGAAACACGCTAATAACCTATATATAAGAGTAGAAAAAAAAAGATAAAATGCCGTGTGTGGATTAACATGTATACCAATGTATCAATTATTGTTATTTAACCCAACAAGCTATTTTTTTTAAATTAATAGTAAACACCGGATTTCTTCAAACTTTGTTTTACTATCAACAGTTAGGCTATCCAAAAATGTTATTCACCTCATAACAACCATACATAATGTTATTAGAGAAAAATAAGTCTAGCCAATAGAATTTCACTTTCTTGTTAGAAATTCAAAATATTTGCAAGACTGCTCCTTTTAAGCTAGTTAATCAAGTACTTTCAAATTTGGCGTTTTAATTGATCTTTAAGTATCAGAGAATATAACACATTTTAATAAAGCATATCATAGAATAATTATCATTGACAAACTGTTTCAGTAAAACTATAAGTTCTAAATAAACATTGCCCTCCAATTAATGGCAATAGAATCATATCATTTGAATAGATGTACTAATATTTGCGCAACTTTTTCTGACATTTACATCGGTCACAACTCAAAAAGTTAAAAGAGCCTTATAATTCAGAATTTACTTTCATATTTAGTATTAAACTTTACATATTTTTTAAAATTAGAAACAGTTTGCATTTGACTTTTACGTAAGCAAAGACGTGTATTGTGCGAATAGCAAAATAACAATATCTGTTCCTATAAACTCTTATTTTATAATTATAATAAATATAAATTAGTTTGCATGGTATCAGCATAAACCATAACCTTATCATAGATACTAATAGATTTCGCATCGACATTCAGACGTGTAATTTCCTGTTAACAATATTTCTTGTCTATCTAATCATCTGACGTATGTACTGAATATGTTTCCGATGCAATCTTAAATGCCTAACAGCATAACAATGCAAATAAGTAATTCATTCGTCAACGGCGAAAGAATTACTATGAAGATGTCTGATAATGTCAATGACGTTGAATCCTCTACAACATAAAATAATAAGTGGAAATATCTACCAAACAGAAGAAAAAAAAACAAAAAGATCAAACTAACCAACAAGAAGCACAAGTAATATGCAAAATAATAGATACAATGTTTTCTCCAATTATAATATAAATGCTTATAATACGCCGAATACACAACAAACTATATTACTTAAGTTGCTACCAATATTCACTTATGGAGTTACAGATTACAATGAAATTATTAACGCTGTATCAGCTGTGGCCGTAACAAAACATTTTAAAACAAAATCAATGATTGACACGACACTATGTTTATGATAACCGCTAATATTCCTGGTACATATTATAAGTTAAAAAAAATCTTAGGTTCTCTGGAAGGCAAAGAAGTTCGTTATAGAGCAATCGACAAAACAATGTATAACACCGACTTACCAGACAACCAAATCGAAGAACTCAAAAAGAAGAAAGAGAAATTAAAAGATGAATTAATTCTCAAGGTGAATGCTCTCGTAATTTTGAGAAGGAATCTTAATACAGCTGGTGGTCTTGTTAATGGACTTCAAGCCATCGTAGAAGGCTTATTTGATGACTACGTTCTTTTGAGATCATTAGAAGACAATCAACAATTTTGTGTTAGAAGAATCAAACAAACAATTGACGATTTTGGGAAACCTGCATACGTCAGAATTCAATTTCCTCTAGATCTAGGATGGTGTTCAACGGTACATCGTGTTCAAGGTATGACTTTGGACAGATGTATCGTTTGTTTGGACCGAAAATTCTTCGCGAGTGGTCAAAGTTATGTAGCATTATCTCGAACACGCACTATCGATGGTCTTCAATTACTCAAATTCAAACCTGAGAAAATAAAACTTGATGAATTCTATAAAGAATTATTGATTTGGTTTGAAAAGAAAGGCAGCACAAGAGGTAAAGAAGAAGATTATCCCTTCCCTGAATGGTCACATAAATACAATCGAAGAAAGGATGATTTCGAAGATCATTTCGATGATGAATACATTCAAGATTTGATGAGAGATTCGAAAAAAAGAGCGATATCTCCGGAAGAAATGTTGTCACAAAAATCAAGAAAATCCATCGACCATTAGATGATGATATCGATAAAATGTCCATCACTTCAGATTCGACAATAATATTAGAAAACATTCCGAATATCGAAATGATAGATTTTAACACTAATGATATTGATCCGATGACAAATGTTGAAAATGACAATCAACAATTGGAAATACTTAATAATCGTTGTAAAGATCTTCTCATCAAAATGATCAGAGGGAATACTTTCAATTCTCCTCAAGAACTGAAAAAATTCATTGATAATGAAAAGCCAACAAATGATCATATCCTCAATCTGATCTCGAATCAACAACCGATTTCTCATCAAGTATCGAAACTTAACCCTCAAACATTCAATGCAATTAACATTCCGAATAAAGATAAATTCAATCTCATGAATGTTGATGGAGATGGAAATTGTTTTTATAGATCAATTTCTATGAGCTTGTTTGGCAATCATTACTTCTTCATTTTTCGCTACGCGACGTTGCTAATGTTGGTTAATAATAATAACTATTTCCTTCAATATATCAGATATCGTGACAGAGATATGAAATTACAACAATTAATCATATCCACGGCAACAGCAACTGAATTAAAATCGCTCGTATTAGAGAGATATCCTTTCACACGAGAATATAGACCTGATTTCCATTGGGCGGACGACTTCCAATCTGTGGCATTGTCAATTGCTTTGAGAAGACCAATCAATATTTATGTTTTGAACGGTACCCACGTTGTGTCGAAAGCCTCGCCAAATTGCTCTACAAAACCAATCTGTATTTTGTATGATGCTCTTCATTATCAATCGATGATACCTAATTGTGATTTCAACATCGAGGTCAATCAATGGCCAAATACTTATTTGGACAGGGATAGTGGTAACAATACTTTTCCTAAAGAAGACAATTATATATCCTAACTTTTGAATTTTTAAATTTTCGAAAACAATTACAATTTTTAAGTAATCTATCATTTTGTAATATTTTAATATTTGAAATTTGAAAAAATTCATTTAATTCGTTCAAACATAATATATGTTGTTAGCTTAGACATTGCAATATCACTTCTTATGAGAATTGATAAAAAAAATTACGATAAATAATTACTCGACTTTAATGATGAATTAATTATTGATTCTGAAATTCGGGAAAAACTGAAAAAATTCATAAATAACGTTCGTCATGAATTACGACATGGCGTTATTGATTTTTGGTGGAACGTATTTCATGGAGTCTTTTATCCTCTACACAACTATGAATGTCTCAGCACTCTATATATTATCGTTCATGAGATATGTCACTATAAAATAAAAAAAATCGGGAAAACCCCCCTTAGGGGTGTTTCAATGGGTCGGGTTTATGAGACATTTCTATTCTACTTTTTAACGAGGAGTTCAAAAAAGGTGGTCAGAAGTTTCGACCTAATTGTACAATTGATCACTATACTCAATTGTATATATTACCTCTAATTACCTCTAAAAAGGAGAGCTGAAAGTGATGATGTGGTCAAAGATAAAATTATTACAGAATTGGCCATAAATAATATCGACAATTGAAAATAAAAAATTATTTGTAAATATTTTATGATAGAAAGAATTAATTGTAATATGTTGAATAGGGGACGCGGTGGCTCAGATGGTTCAACCAGTTGGCTCTCTCTTCTAGCAGGCGCGCGCGAGTTCGAGTCTCGCTCAACCCTTGAATGTGTGTGAATGGTCTAGCATTTAAGTGCATGTTAGTGGGCACAGAAAGCCCTTGCGGCTGCAGTGCCTATAAGTGCCCCCCAAAAAAGCCACTGTTTGGTGAACAGTTAAAAAATTGACAAATGGATTCTGTATACACAAACAATGCAACTAGATGCACAGATCTATAAGAAAATATTTTAAACGTATTGTGACAAACAAAAAGTGCATTCTGTAAAATAATTGTAAAAAATGGATAGAAATTAAAGCGCAGACAGTAAGTAAATATAAGAATTTTTTCTATGAAGATCACAGTGAGTGTATGACAGTCTAGTAAACGCATTATTGACTTTTTTTGCCACGTATTGAAACAGTGAACAGCAGCAAAGTTTTACTGCATAGAATTGAACGTTACATAATTGTGTTAATTGATTTGTTAATTGTCAATTTTTTGTAGTAAGCACTGTAAAATAGATTTCTTAAGATATCTAAAGAGGGTAAAAAGCAATAAAAAGCACAAACACTTATAAAAACGCATCAGCAAAATTTAGACAAAACTAAGTATGTGGTAATTATTATTTATTAATCAAAAATTTATTTACATAAAAATATTTTATTTTTATGAAAAGCCTTTTCTTAGGCTCTGTTATTTAGAATATTAGAAGAGCCAGTTTTATATAAAATAACCTGCATAAACCTTCACTCTAGGGAATTGCGGTTTCACAGAGACCACAATTTTCATTCACGCTCTCATTGGAATCTTTAAAATTAGTATAGCAGGTGTCCTTTATAATTATTTCTCATTTTTAAAGAACATACTCATGAGAAGTTGCTGTGAGGACATAAATAATGACCGGAAATTTAAGCATAGCTTCTACGATAATCAAAGCATTATAATAAAAGTTTTCTCATCACAAAAAAAAATGAAGACGGCTCACCACTTTATGTTTTAAACGTACTCATATGTAATGTATTGTGAGTAGTTTTTGGTTTTAGCAGTCTGGGATCTTTTGCAATGATCCGACAAATAATGCTGTTACTCATTCCCAATACACAAGATGATTTAGTAAGATTTTATATGATCGAACTTTGAGACTTTTTAGACAACTATCATATTTTTCTTCAGCTTATTAAAATTTTAAGAACTCAAAAAACCCAATTATGTCAATAAACGATCATTCAACACAAGTTCTATTAGCTCATTCAGTTACACGTATTATGCATACGCATCTAGTTTATTTGAAGATCAATAAACACTTATCGCTGGAGTTCAATGCAGCGGATAATTGATATTGAATTTTACTTGTTTGTAAATGTATTATGTTCACACAATAACGTGTTTAAGTTTTTTCAAATTACAACAAAATAGAGAAACTTTGTACACAGACAATATATAGCTAAATAAAGCAAATATGTACAACAATAATCTTGTTAAACATAGTTATTTAAAATTGTTAACATGTGAACTAAAGTTAAAAATAATAAAATAGAACAATTCCTGTTAAACATTAAAAGTTAATGATTGCTTAGTATATAATTTATAAATTGAAAAATGTATCAAGGTATTGTAAAATTGTAAAATATATAGACAATCGAGCTGTACAATAGCAAAAATTGCAGTTATGTTAACACAACATATATATTTAGTGAATATGGTACGACACAAGAAACATTTTTATATAACCTCAGGCTCCTTTAATGTGATACCTTAGAATCTTACATTCTTTCCTAAGTGTCCAATTTACAGCTTAAAACGGAATATCGCCCATAGTTTGAAAACTCTTTTCTTTTCAAAGATAGTTTTAGTTTTGGGACTAACTAGAATATGTGGGATGTCCATTTTGTATTTTATTGTGGCGCGATTTGACGCTTTTTTAAAAAATATAGTTTTTTTTTAATAGACTTTATTGTCAGCTCAACAATTAAAATGTTATACATGACATGTTTAATAATATTACAAATGACTACTGTAAATGACACGACAAAACTATTTGTAACGTCTTGATTATTAATATTGTTAATGTTTAATCGTTATGCTCTTCTACGATAACGATGTCTTGGGGTAGTCTTCGTTTTAGCCTAGTGTGTATATTTCGCTTGCACATCTTGTAATAGGTGACTCCGTCGCACGCACTCGCGTTTTGTATAAACTTTTTAACACTTTCACAGATGTAATTTTGTACATGTGAAACTCTTAGTTCGTAGTGTAGTTGGGTATTACGAATAAACCAAGGCGCGTTCACTGCAACTCGTAAAATTTTATTTTGGAGTCTTTGTATTTTGTTGATGTTTGTTTTTGGCGTAGTACACCAAACCTGGCAAGCGTATAAGATTAAGGGGCGTATTAGGGTTTTATACAGTAATATGGTACACTAGCTTCAGAGATGACTTGCGATTAATAAGAGGGTATAGCTGACGCATTCTGTTGTTGGCCTGGAGTAGCTTATTGTTTATGTGGTAGCTCCAGGTTAATCGTGTGTCGAGGTGTACTCAAGATATTTTACCGCTTGATCCCTGGGGTTCCATGGTATAGATTTGCCATCAATTTCGATGTTGGGCGGGAAGGTGTCTCTACTTATCGTGAAAATTTTGCTTTGGCATTTGGCAGGGTTAACTTGGATATTCCATGTTTTAAGCCACTTACTAATTGTATTCGTGGCGTGTTGAAGTTCTTGCAATGTGTAAGTTCGTGTTTTGCGTGATAATCGCCGTGTTGTCCGCAAACGTGGCTATAGAAGCTCCGGTTGCTGGTATATCTGATGTATAGATATTAAATAGCAGAGGCCCAAGAATGCTTCCTTGAGGAACTCCCGAATGTATAGCTTTGATATCAGATATGGCAGAGTTGACCTTAACAGTGAAGGTTCTATCTTCCAAAAACGAAAATATTGTAGCTTGCAGGTGACTTGGTACATTAATGTCAAGTAGTTTTTTCATTAGACCTTCAATCCATACCTTGTCGAAAGCATTCGCAATGTCGATGAAGATGATTGTTGTATAGCATTTACTTTCAAATCCATTTTCGATTATTTCGCTAATTCTCTGGAGCTGATGGCAGCTTGAATGTCCTTTCTTAAAGCCAAATTGAAATGCTGGTATTATATTTTGGGTTTCTACAATTTTGATAATCGAACATGAATAATTTTTCCAGTATTTTTATAAAGTTGTAAGTAGGCTTATTGGCCGGTAGTTCTTAATATCTTTTTATCTTTTCCTGGTTTTGCAAACATGAGTATGTGCGCGTTTTCCAGCTCCGTGGAAAGTATCCAATGCGAAGACACGCATTATATATAGATGCGAGGTATGCTATACATTTTTGGTCAGGTGTTTAAGGACAATGTTAGTTATTAGGTCATGGCCTGGTGACTTTCGTTTGGGCAGAGCAGATATGAATTGAGTTATTTCACTTGGTGATACAGGGTATATGTTTTCTGTGATAACTGGGCGATTGCGCTCGATATGATTTAGTACATGAAGTGGATGTGCAGTGGCACAGATGTTTGTTGGCGTAAAACGTGTTCGAGGTGATCGGCAAAAGCTTGCGATTTTCGCTATCAGTGTAGAGGATATTGGGTCCATTTGTTATGGTTGGTAATTCGTCATGTTGTTGCAGAATTCTTCTGGTAGTTTTCCACATGCCCGGATCTCCAGGGCTGATATCAGCAATATGCTTTCGGTATGACTCAATTCTGTATTCGTCCAGTTGTTTCTTAAGACGATGGGTGAGGCTATTTAGGAGTCTTTTAATTCGGGATTTTAGTTCTCAGCCATAGTCTCCTGGTTTGACTTTTTGTCTTGATCAGTTTTAATATATAGCTGGGTGGGTAGTTATAGTTAGCGTGTATGATGTTTCGAGGAGTTGAGACCGATGTTTTGGCAGCGTTCGTGATTGACATGGTGATGCTAGAAATTGCAGTATCAAGGTCTTCGGGGTTTTCACACCTATATGGTTCATGTAGGTTGGAGTTTAGTCGCTCTTGGAAGTTGTTCCAGTCGATTCGTCCGTTAATAAGTCTTTGAGGAGGTTGTTTAATTTGTGGTGTGCCCAGGAAGGATATTAACACAGGTACATGGCCAGAGTTAAGTTCCATTACTACATTTTGATTTATCTGTTTTGGGAAATTTTTTTAAAGAACAATATCTAGTGTATCAGGTTGGTGATCTTCCCGATAAGGATAATACGTATACTCGTTCGGAGGCATAATTTGAAAGCCATATGTTTCTGTCTTTTCGATATACATTGTATCCTGGTATTTTAAGATTATTGTGGTCTTGCAGATGAGTTTCAGTAATGCAGGCTATATCCACATTGTACCTGGCTAAAAATGCGATAAATGCAGATCGTTGATTTAAGATGCCATTTGAATTCCAATTAAGGATTGTTAATTTTTCAATTGCTCTTCTGGTCTTAGGATCCATTGAGCAGCAGGGGTATCAGGGTAGTTGAAAGGAATGTTTTAATTTGGGGAAGAAAGGACGTTACAAGATCGACAATAATTTTAGTTATATGTGATAACTGAGAAGATTCGACTGGTTGTGTTGCTGCTGAGTTTGAGGAGATGTTGTTGATTATTTTTTAGTTTATCAGCGTATGCTTCCGTTGGGTTGACGTGAGAACTATTGGCTATTTTTCTATTTTTAAAGTATTTTTGTTGGAGTTCAACATGGTGACTGCATCCACGGTAACTCGCTGCATGATCGCCGCCACAATTGACACATGTCGGTTTAGTTGTTGGTTGCTTGGTGCACTCATTGTGATTGTGATTTCCAGCACATTTGACGCACCTTGGTGTGAGGGTGCAGTAATTTTTTGTGTGCCCGTAGCGTTGACATCGACGACATTGTGGTAAGCTGGTTGACTTTTTTCTCATTTCAACGGTCGCAACTGAATGATATATTGACTTCAAGGAGAAAATCTTTTTGCCCTCATCGCTATTGGTTAGGTCGACTGCACACACAGGAAGGGGCTTTTTATCTCTTGTCAGTAGACGTGTTACATTGATGATAGGTAGTACTCGTAACTCAGTTTTGATTTTATCAGTAGTCAGTGATAACGGAACATTTTTAATTACCACTGACAGAGGTTTTAGGTTGGGGTTTTGGAATGTATGATATTCAATTCCATTTTCAGACTAAAATTTTGTGAGAGTGCGGTAGTCGTTATCATCCGATAAGTTGATGCGTAGCGAATTCGTGGTACACATTGTTGTAAACGGTTCTTTCATAATTTTATTAATATCTGCCACAAGAGCCTTGTGATTAATCGCATTGTGCAGATATATTGGCGGGATTTTAGGTCTATTAATAGAAGTAGCAGGTTCTGTAGGAAGTGTGTTGATTTTTTTGCTTGTGTTATCTTCGCTATCGTTTTGTGAGGGCAAGTAGAATCTGTTTTGTGTGATTAACTCTTCAGCTAACCACACGTATCGCTTTTGCACCTCATTGAGAGGCGGTGTTAATTCATCAAGTTTGCGCTTAGCCACGCCTGTAGACACATTTTATTATCATTTAATGAGGTGTTGGCACTATGTATTTGTTAATATTACTATGACTACTCACAGTGGAGGTTAAAGATTACAGTTTAGGCCAGGCGTGTTGCACTGATAACGGAGCGCGCGCGTTGCACCCACACTGTATCAGTACTCGTACTCGACTAAAAAATATAGTATAAGATGTGATAAATGCGAAAAAACGTTGTCACAATAAAGCTGTCTGTCACCAGGTGCTTTTATACTACAATCGTCTGCGAAAGTGTTCTGAATTATTTTAAAAATCTTAACTGTCACACACCCAGCGTTTAACTCACAACTTACCCGGCTCTAAGGTTGTCCTTCTTTACGCATGTATACTACACTTTATTTATATTAACTGCTACCGTATTTTATATTTATTATACTAACGTTGACTCTAAATTTTTGGGATTATGTATACGTATACACTTTTAGTTTACCTTAAATATTTAAATATTTGATCATCTATTAGCTATTATCATTATAATTATACAAATAACAATACTTTTATGTAATTTTTATTGCATATATTAATCGGTTAAAGAAAGTAAATATTTAAACAATAATATAAATTGAATTTAAAATAAAAACGTCATAGAACAAATTTTTCACTTTTCACTAAAGTTAATCTTGAAGATACGAAGTTAAGTAATTTTTGTACAAGTCCTTTTTACTAGTACGATGTTTTTAAATTTGCATTTCGATTAGGCACCAGCCGTCTTGGAAATTTAACAGTCGAATGACTCTATTGCCTGCCCAAGGGAATGCAAATTTAATATCCGACCAGGTAATTTGAACTTCCGGGGATAACATTTAACTGAAGTGGAGCTCTGTGTTCAACTGTTGTTATGAAAGCTGCTCGAACACCAATAAAATCATTAAATTCTGCATTATTTGCCAAGTAAAAAGCGCTCGTGCGAAAAATGCATCGCTGTTTAATGCACTAATTTAAATGAATTTTCACGAGCAAGTGAAGTATGAAATGCAAATGCAAATTAAACATTTTATGGGCATAAATCGTCATCAGTGAGAAGAAACGAGGCAGAAAAATACATTTTATGGAAATTTAATAATATTTTTGATTCAATTTAGAGCAAAGCGTTGAACCGATAATAAAAGTTTAAAATGCAATTATAGATTACAATAGAACGAATAAAATTATGCAGATAGATAACACAGCTACAATAGACGTCAAAAGTGTTATCTTCTTAACTTTCTCAATTGTCATTATTATGAGTCACGCATATAATTTTTTTTTATAAAAAAGGCTAGTTATTTCAAAAAATTGTTTTTATATAAAAATGACCAAATAAAGCCAAATAATTTGGTGTGGACCCCAACCATATTATCGCCTACCTTATTACTAAGATAACCTTACAAAATGTAGTCTTATCTCTGTAATGTTACGTTGGGTGTATAGTATACAAGTGTATAAAATTATTAAGTACATAATATATTTTACACTCAATCTATGGTTAGGTTAGTTAATGTAAATAGTGAAGAATTAAATTCCAACATGGCGTCCTCTTATATAGTTTTAAAATTTAATTATTGGGCCCTAGTTTTAATCGATGAAAATAATGTTGTGTCTACCTGACAGTCACTAACAAGCGCTGTCTGTCAGTTTTACAACGCACTGCAAAATGTGCCTCTTCTACAAATAAAACCAAAATTCGGTACAAAAGGTTTTTTAACCCATGAGTGGAAATTTGTTTGAGCGAGAGAAAACGTCTTAGATGATACAAAAATAATACAGTCTAACATCACTTTTGGAAAAGGATTGCTGTTGCGTATTATAACTTGCAAAGAAATTGATACAATTTGGAAAACTTTACTAATAAGGCAGCTGAGTTGCCCCACAATCTCACAATTAAGAACAGAAGTGGACTATATAATATTGCTAATAGTCATCGCATTTGCCACTTCATGTTAGCACCTCTTCAGATCCCTGCAGCTTTAGCTAGCTGATACCCCCTTTACTACTGTCGAAGATGTTGAGAGAAACTAACAAGATCACTTTTTTGTTTGCCAAGTAAAAATTGACAGTTTCCATTAAGATAGCGCAAATGTATAAAAAGCAAGTGAAGTAATTTTAAAGCTTAGGTTAGTGAGTTTTTTAAACTAATATCATAATTTAATGAAAATGAGAAGAATTATGTTGCGCACCTAATAATTGAATGATTTACTGTCAATTTTAATTTAATCGCAAACATTGAATATTGATATAAAGCTCGTAAACGTCAAAAAATGTATGAAAAGAGAATATCTTTTTCGATTACGACAAAGACTACATTCAAAGACAATTGAACACTAAGGTAAAATAAGATCTTGAAGTAGAGGTCTGTATTTTATATTAAACTTCAAATAACAGTATGTATATAAACACACGCATCAGCACTAGAAGTCTAATAATAATAAAATAAATAATTAAACAGGTAACTATATAACTATATGATTTATTACGATCCATAAGAGTACTTCAATATAGAAGAGTAGTTAGTTTCCGCAAAAATTACAGTATCTGAAGTTACGTGTCTCAATAAATACGGTCATAATAAAAAATATTTTAATAAATAACATATATTACCGAAAGGAACCATGAAAAATAGTAAAGTGTGCAATGTAATGATCGGCTAAACAAAAGCTGCAACTATTGAGTACTATAGATGATTGCAGAAATCATAAACCTAAGAGAAAGATTATTTAGAAATATCACGATGACAGAAGGGCAAGAAAAGCATAAAGAAATATAAAATAGGGTAAATAGAGGATGTACTAAGGTAAAAGAGAGGTACATAAAAAGTGTATAATATAATATTGCCAAAAAAATATCGTACTGTCTCAAAAAAACGAAACTCTAGGATAATAAGCATAATACCCCATCTCTCATAAAAAAATAGAAGAATACATTACAGAGGATCAAAGAAAAAAAATAGGAGTAGGAATAAAAATACAACAAAGCAAAATAGTTATCATTAGATATACACGGTTTGTCTGAAAAACATCGGGAATAAAAATAAAAGAGCTAGAGGGACGTGGTTTTTGGCGCGATGGATGGCGGGTTGAGGGTAAATAATGCGACCCGGCTCCATGGACTCCCCGGTCTTGAATGAATCAGGAACGCGCTTCCCACAAACCCTGTCTTAGTGACGCGTCACAGACTTGATTTGCAGCGTACGTTAGCGCAACGTTATGCGGCAAAGTTTTGTGTCAAACTCAAAAAATTCAATATTGAGACTGTGAACTCGATAAGGAAAGCCTACAGGAGGAAAGCCATGTCAAAGACAATGATTTTAAATAGCACCAAATGTTTCGTAAGGAAAGAGAAATCGTGGAAGACGAAGGACGCAAAGGACGTACGTCAACAAGGCGTGGTGATAAAAATTTGATGAAAGTAAAACAATTTTTGGACTTTGATGGGCACTTAAGTGTTTATTGATAGTACAGGAGTTGAATTTACCAAAAACTGTACTGCATGAAATTGTGTCTGAAGAATTTTTGGCCAAGCACAACGTGGCAATGTTTTCCCAACCGCCGCACAGCCTCACCCGATTTCTTTCTGGTCCCAAAACTCAAATTTAGCCTAAAAGAAACCCGTGTTGGGTTGGTGGAGAGGGTCCAAACCGCCTTGACCAAGGCTATAAACAGCATAGATGCAAGAGAAAACTATTTTGAAGAATTTTAAAGAAATAAACAGTTACCTCTAATACTTCTATTTTTATTAAATTATTCCTAATACTTTTCGGACAAACCTTGCTCAGACAATTCAGCAATGTTGGACGAAAACAAGAAATATTTAGAAAAGCCGCTTAAAAAGTAAACAAAAACTTGAAAGACTGTACAACATAAAAACCTAAGGTAATAGTATGCGATGAAACAGAGCAGCATGCAACAGTGTCTCTAAAAGGGCAGCGACTTCAAAACGCAAAAAGATTTTCTATATTTAGAAATTATAATAACAAAAAATATAAAAGAAAAACAGAGGTAGTAGATGAAATTAGGTAAATGAAAGCAATATTAACAAAAAGAAGAATTTACTAATATCTAATTGAATTTGACTATAAACAAAAACGATATTTAAAGCTATTTATATGGAGTATAGTACTGTACGGGTGTAAAAACTGCTTAGTATCTTAAGGAAAAAAGAGAAAACCAGTAGTTTTTAAGACACTGCTCTCGACGAATGTTAAAAGTCAGATAGATGGATTGAGTTAGCGACAAATAAAGAATACTAAAAAAATAACTCCCTGGGGAAAATATAATAAAAAGAAGAGACAATGACAAATAAACATGAAAACATACTAAAAAATTACGGTAGGTATGGTAGAAAAAAAATACACCAGATAGGTCAAGATTATAGTATATGCATCAGGTAATGAGAGAGATAAATAGCAAAAAAAATTTTAAACTTCAAAATATTTAACACAGCACAGACAAAATTGAAAGACAGTAGAAGTAGAAAAGAATAATATAAAAATAATTATAATCAAAATTGCAAGCTATTTGCTAGCCACTCTACCATCACCCCTTTAGCAGGCTAGCCCCTTCTCCCACCAGAAGTGCCACTGTGGCATAAACCGTCAGCAATGATAATAAACTCTCCTTTGAATCTGAAGAGGAATTCACCGCAGTCTAAGGGCAAAAGCGAGGCTCTCTCCTCTCGACGAAAACAGCACCAGTGGACAGAGTACATATTTAAGTGAAGACGGTGAGCCAAGAGTTAAGATGCCCTCCATTATTTCTGAAACCTACAACAATAAAGAAAACGCAGGGTCAGTTTCAGAGAAAATTGACTTAATTTTGTTAAAGAGAATACCCACAGCTAATATATAATTATATATTTCTAAACCGAAAATGACCACTGGTTTATGACCAGAATTATAGAAGCAGTGTAGCTAGGTCATTGTACTTATATTTTATCCACCAAAAAGTCCTACCTTGCTGCGCTCTACGAGGTTTCCATGTTTTTCGGTAAAGACATCAAGAGGAAGCTAATCAGTTAGGAAATTCCGGTTCTATTTATAAGAATTTCCTATAGTTCTCGTCTTTGGGGAGGTTGACATAGCGGAGAGTAGAATTTTTCAGGTACAACTAGTAGATTAAGTGCCGTTCTTAGTTGAACAACCTAGAAAGAGAAGAATGTGGGTTATGCTATTGCCACCGAAAGTTTGGATTGCTCAGCGGTGCCGTTACCCCACCCTTCGGTAAGGAAACTACCTACCCACACATTCCGGTAGCTGCAAGAAATTCTCAAATACTTAAAACATGTTTTGAAGTGCAAACTTACAATCCTCTCCACCAACAAGACAAGTCCCTTCCTCTATCTAGCAACTGGTGCGATCATCTACCTGACGTAATACTAGCTAACAGATTCACATTTTAGCCGGAACTCATCGTTTCGTAGAAATTTAGATGCCGTAAGGTCATCAAAAACGCAACTCCAAGTCCATGTTTTCTAAGTCTCTGGCCTGTCCCCAATATTTTACAACCTACATCTTATGGATTTTCCGTCAACGCCTTTTACTACACTGCCCTAGTATAGCATCTACAACACGGCAGTGCTGTTCAACTTACAGAAACTATTAGTGGACCGATATTAACAAGAGGAATTAGATATTTTACAAGATTGGTGTAAGAGGTGGAGAATGGGAATTAACCCACAGAAGAGCTTGGTGGTTCTGTTCTTCACCATAAAACCGCTTCAGTAGTGAAAAGACTCAAGATCTTCAAAAAGAGAGGCTTTGAAAGAAGGAAACTACTTACGTCGGTGTGGCCTTGAACCGGAAATTTACCTGGAGAGCTTATATCAATAGAACAGTTTACACTGCAAAAACATCAACAATCGATTCTTTGTTATACACATGGAGACAGCTATTAAGTACGGATAATCTCGTCTTGTATAAAACTATCCTAATTTGGGGCTAAGTAGCTAAAATCCACATGGCTATGCAACCATGAGGTTGATAGATGGACCCATCATAAGCGCCCAAAGAACCTGATTCCTCCTCGTTACAGCCCACCAACATTTAACACCAAGTCGTATCCATGAACAATACTTGTCTTTTTTATGTGTTTTTGACAATTTTCCAAGGTTCTTGAAAAATGAAGTGACAGAGTTTTAAATTGGAGAAATCTTTCTAAACTGTACCGTACTTAATAATTAAATATTTGATCATATTTACAAAATATTTGCCTGAAATTGATTCATTGTCAATGAGTAGAGTATTAATGCGTTATTGATTTTGGAGAGTAAAAGAACAACACGTTCAAGTCAAATCGAATCTTAAAACTACTTACAAAATGTTTGAATTGACAATTAAACCAAACTGATTCAACCTCTACAGGTTAAATCAGTTTCGTCGCTTTTAAAGAAACGATTTTCTTGATGAAAGTGGTGTTAACGGGCTTAGCGCACTCCATAACTTCGTTATATTTGAACAATTTTGTGAAGTAAAAAATGACAAAAAAGTTATTTAGCACATTTTGAAAGAGAATATTGGGGAAATACTTAACGGTTCTTATTTTATTTATAATTTCAAAAGTGTTTGCCACAATATGAATGCTTAAGTGACGGAACATAATGTGACTGACTTGTGAACCAAATTTGTGGTGTCTCTTGATTTACCTCTGAGGTGTATATACAAAGAAGACATAAGTTAGTAAACTGCAATTATTAAAGGCACAAGACTAGATGAATATTGGATAGTGATTGCAGTTTAGACATACTGTGTTCTCTATTAATCTTCAAAAGTGCAACTCGAGACGGCTTTTAGACTAATGTTTTCTTAATCAATGTTGATTACTCAGTGTAATAAAAAGTCGTTTGAGATGATTGAGTGGGCTTCTAAGATAAACTGTACAGCATTGTTTTCAATATTCTTCTCCTCGTCAGTTTTAGACAGCGTTTTTGTGTTTGCCTAAATTGGTAAGAAATTCCTCTTTGGTTTTGTAAAAATTCTTATTTTGAGAGTCTCTATTTTTCTTCTGTGTTTTGTAACTATGGAAAAGAGATTAGCTTATAAATTACCTTATAACTTGGCTCTTTTTGATAAAGTATCGTTTTATAATTGTTCTTTTTAATGTTTGATATTTTTCCAAGTATTTTAGGATCACCATACAACGCAGCAAAAGAAGATCTTTATTTTTTATTTGTAATGAGATGACAATCGCGTTCTTGTTCTCTACTTGCTCTGCCTTTTTGTTTCTCATAATTTCAAATATATTTGTAGATAAATAATTATGTAAATTATAATGATAGTTATTATTTACCGGTCGTCTTTAAGTCAAAATTGACTTTAGTTTTGATAGACAGATATGAATTACTGTAGTTTTTAAGGATTTCGAAGAGTTTAGATACCAAATGTTTTTTAAAGAAGATTCCAGATTCAGAGTGATTCTGAGGTCGATATTTTTGATGGAGTACCCTAAATGCTAATGCGGATTATATGATAACGCCCGTTGTTCAGATTAAAAAAGGATATAGTATATAGGCTATATATTTCAAATATCTTGGGTGACAAAAAAGCCATTCATTACTTATTGACACCAAACTATACCAAATTTTATCGTAATCTGTATATCCATGATGGTACTTCTGGTTAGTAAGTTTATTTGGCTCATATTGCGTTGCAATTGTGCAGTCATCAAAAATGTTTTGTGGAACTACAAGATTCGTTCAAGTTCTAAAGTCTCCAAATTTCTTTCTCGAAATGTATTTTCACAAAAAAGTTGAAACTTCTGCTACTTCTCAACGTAACCTCCATCTAGACGACACATTTTTTATAACGTTGTCGCCATGATTCCATGTCTGCTGAGAACACTTCTTAGGAGTTTTTTCTCGGGAAAATCGCTGTTGCAACAGCGGCTCGGTTGGAAAATGAACGACCAAGGAGTGTCCTTCATCGTCGAAAATTTATGGTAGCATCACGTGTCAAAATATTGCAAAACATTGTCACCAGCGCAGCCTTGTGTTCGTCGGTCAGCATTCGTGGGATCTACCTTGACAAAACTTTTTCAAGTTATCACACAACATGGACGCCACAGATCCTACGGAAATGCTAAGTTTAGGTGCAATATCACGCACACTTAATTAACGGTCTTCTATAACAACTTGTTCCACTCGCGCAAACATGGTTTCGTTCTGACTGGTTCGGGGCCGAAGCTGCTTAGGTTTGTTTTCACACAACTCTAGACTTTTTTAAACTTTTGCATTCACGAACGCACATTTTTAACATTTATAACGCCTTCGCTAGATGTTTCACGTAATTGGCGATAAATTTCAATGAGCGTTTTACCACATAAGAGAATATGATGATTACCCTTTCTAATATACAACATAACACTCACTGCAATGAAGATCATTCGACCTATGTACATTATATAGTGCTTCCATTTATATTACAAATTCAAAAATTTTTCGTGCGTCTTCTAAAATTAACCGCATCTTTCTATTTACCCTCACTGATAAAAAAAAATGTTGAGATATTAGAACTTAAACCCACCTCGTATAAATCTCCTCGACTAACTCCAGAATAGCAACAAGGAAATCAATTATGTAGTTGTATCATAAAGGGCTTGTTCTAAGCCACAAATTTTTTCATTTATATTTATTATATTCCTGTACTGCACATGTTTCATGTGAACCTTAAAAGTATTTTTATGCACAACAAGCTTATTTATACTTCAGGTTTTATGCAAAAGTAAAAAATCCAATTGAAAGTGTCATATATCACAATTAAATCTGTTAACTATCACTCTTTATTACGCTCCCGCTTTCTCACAGTTCCTTATCAGATCTACAAAAACCTATAGCCATCTGACGGACGTCCGACAAATGAAAGCGATGTTGTTATTAATTTATATCCGTTCTATACAATTTAATTTAAAAACGGTGACAGTACTACTAATGCAAAAAAGCACATCGAAGTGTTCAGTTCAAATTGAGTTGAAGTTCTCCTAACAATATCATAAAACTTTATCTTATAATTTTGTTAAATATCACACATTTAAATTATAAAACCGTTTATCGCAATTTTTTTACCAATACGTAATTTTTAGTTTTAGTTAGCAGAGCCCTCCATATTTAAAAAAAGGGAATTCATGGGCGTTCTTTTTTGTGGATCGTCAAATATTGCGAGTGTGCGAGACACTTACATACAAGACTTAGAAGAGTAAAGTGTATTTGAACAACGCCTGTAGTCTATTAGGCGTTTTTGCGCCAAATCTTTGTGTACCAGCAGAAATAGAGTTCAGGCCTAACGTTCAGGATCGAAGTTTTTTTTACTACTATGTGCAGTGCGCCGGCCGGTAGGTTTTGCATTTAAAATAGTAAAAGGGTTTAGCCGTTCTATAAAAGAAAACGTGGATTATTCATCGACTAGTTACTGCTTTCCTTTACATTTTATTTTCAAATGTGCGTAATATCGACATAAATAATAAAATCGTAAATTAGTCTATTCCAAGTGCAGCATCAGTAAAAAATTAGTATTACAAAAAAATATTTATCGTTAATACTATGGCGCTTATGTCGCAAATATTAATCTATATATGTTTGCTTCTTTAAAAGTACATTTTGGCACTTACATTGGTGTTATTGTAACAATAATTAATTTTACACGAGGGATAACGGGGATGGGAACGTTTACTAGAATTCTTCTTAGGTTTGACGTATTAGTCAGTGTTGGCAAATAATCCATATTCGTTGACCATGCAATATTAAAACATAGAGCGTTCACTACAGCAAGATATGCTTGATTTCCCAAATTAGTTCGTGGTGGTAAAATTTTTCTTAATTTACTGTTTCCTAATGTTTACAGCACCTAAAATATTAATATTTTTTAGTGGATTTGTAAGTATTTGAGACTTTATTGGTATTTCACAAACGTTACCAGTAAGAGACCAGCCCTGGTCATAGATACAAGGTGTCCCAGTGAGAAAACATGTTAAAACTGTGCGATGTTGCTCCATCCTGCTACTCTCACCTCTGCAAAAATGGAATCAACAATTATAGACGAAAATCTGTTACTAAACCATCAATTAGGCTTTCGTGTTCATAGAATGGCCATGAAAATTAATCACGATTTACAACTTAAAAGATATTGCTCTGCAGTCTTTAGAGACATAAGTCAAGCTTTTGACAATATTTGGCACACTGGCCTACATTTCAAAATTAAAAATAAATTAGCCTTATTCTTGCAAATCCTAAAGTCATATTTGCAGGATAGACTCTTTTAAATAAAACTACCAGACATACAAACAGCCCTATACTCAATTAACACGGGAGTATTTAAGGAATGTTACCTGGCCCCGATTTCGCCGGGGCTGATATTACCAGGCCCGCAATTTTTCGTGCAACACAAAGCCTTCCTTTGGAAGTTGCAATCACAAAGGAACGCTACCTGAGGCCGAACTTGTGGCGCCGTGTGCAGGAATGTTACCTGAGGCCGACTTTGTGGCGCTGTGTGCAAAATCGGCTTTTTGACCTACCGCGCCGCGTCGTGCCAAGCAGTCTCGAGTCGACCCGTACGCCACCGAGCATAGCCGCCACGGCATTTTCCAATCAGGGCAAAGGCGCCCCCGGCGTCCACCAATCCTGGGCAAGCCTCATTCCAGCGGGCTCAGCGTGCTTCCACCCTGAACTCTGCCCCACTAGCAGAGTGGGCACGGCTGAGCAAAACCTGAGCACCAAAGAATTGCGCTCAGTCGTCAGTCCCTCCAGAAGCAACCCTCAAGTGTATTCAGGTGAGTCCCCTTTGGCTTCTTTTGCTGCTCGCCGCCCGGATCGGCTGCCCCTGCTGCTCGCCGCCTGGTTCTGCCACCGGCCCCGCTGCTGCACCTAGCTTGCGGCCCGTTGCATCGCATACTTTAAGTCGTAGGTTAAGTTCTTGTAAATTAGCTAAGTAGGTTAAGTTAGCGTAAGGTAGGTTAGCTTTGTAAGGTTGTAAATATAGTTATAATTGTAAGTTGAAGCCGACGCTTCGTTTTTTTTTTAGCTTTCCGTGCCCCACGCGTTGCCGGTCGTAGCGTCCCGACGCTCGATATATCACCGCTCTGGCCCGACCTGGTAACAGGAAAGTGTCTTAGGACTGATTTTGTATTTACTTTACACTGTCGATTTGCCAACTATACGAGAACGTATAATAGCAACAACCTTTGCAGACGACACTGTGGTTTAGCTTCCCAGAGTGACCAAACAGCTTCTTGTCTGCTTCAAAACAACTTAGACAACTTAAGTTTTTTTAAAATTCTGGGACATTAAACCAAATAATAATAATAATGCATTTTCGTTCACCCTACACAATGCTCAGATTCCACGAGGATAGTGCCAAATATTTGGGATTACATTTAGGTCGAAGGTTAACATGGAAAAGGTTACAACTGGGCTTAAAGTACTCCAAAACGTATTGGTTAATAGAAGACAAGTTCAAACAGTCGTTGAAAATAAGCTACTATTATATAAAAGCATTGTAAAACCGCTCTGGACGTAAGGTATTTAGTTATGGGGATCCGCAAGCAATTCTAATTCAGAAATTTTACAAAGATTTTAAAATAAAATAATAAAACCTGTGATAAACGCACTTAGATACGCTTTAAACTGGATAATACAAGACATTCCTGTTTCAACTGTCAAGGGTAAAATAATGAGACTCAGCAGCAACCACCATCAAAGATCTCTTAAATAGACAAGGTGCCAAAAAGTTGAAAAAATGTGGTCCACTTGATTTACTGAATAAGTTTAAATAATTACTGCATGAATGTCAACAAATAAGTTAGGATTGAAAATAGAATAATTTATCTGAGGAAAGAATAATATCACTAGATAGCTCTCTTGCATGTCAATCTTATCATATTATACTATTTACTGAATGTCACTATATGATAACAGATTGTAAATATGCAATAAAGTTATATAATGAAAAGTTCGTGGATTTGAGGAGCCAAAGCAACAAACAAAAAACATTATTTTGCGGCTAGGTAAAATTGCTCTTCAATTATATATTTTTTAAGTTTTCTTAAAAGGACTGTTAATTTTCTTAGTTTCCTTGCATTATTCAAACATTTGAAGCTAATTAAAAACAAATTTATAAACTAAAAACGCCATTTGGTTCTCTACTTAAAGAGACTTTAGGAAAAGAATATCAATTTGAGTTACCAATTTAAAATAAAATGAGAACCGCTGAAACCCTAACATTAAAGTAACATTTCTTCAGATTTTGCAAGTAGAAAAGAAATAAAAAATAGTACATTATACCCAGACAAAACCTCCGTTCTAAGATATTCTTTCAAACACTTCTACCTTCAACAAATAATATAGCGACTAATTTTCGTCATCTATGCTCTATATCGAGTAAACTACATATTTTCAATTTTAAAAAAATATTTTTGTCTCAGGCCGCTCTCTAAACAATATTTTTAGATTTATTTTCATATATATAATTAATTAATTCTAATAGTAACAAAATAGACTTATAATTGATTCGACATAATTTACAGAGAGGATGGACAGCTCCGGAGTTCAAGCCGCTTAGGGCGCTGAAAGGCAAAAGGCTCTCTAAGCGGCTTGTTCTAAATTTATCTTGAATGAGTGGCTAGTTCTCTCGCAAGGCCTCAGTTATCTCGGGATAACTGGCCTTCGGTCCACGCTTATTTGTTGTGAGTATTCGCAGCACTCCTGTCCCCAGCAGTTTCCCCATATACTACCCGGAGATACGTTTTCTAAGAATAAAATCCCTCAACCAACCTATCCTCATGACATACATACTAAACTATTAAGTTTGCTGATAGTATTAAAACAAATTGCGAACTGTCAAGAAATCATTATGATACAGATAAAAAGTAAAAAGTCAACCAAAACCTAATTTTGTATAACTTTTTGGACAATACATAGATACAAATGCAAACGTAGCATTTATTAGAACACTTAAAAACTAATTTTAATATACAATTTTTAAAAAATCTCAATTTGATTATCAATGGCAGACACGCGTAGATATAGAGCCTTGATTGTACATATTATAAACCTACAACAATACATTAATTTTCGATATAATCGCCATGTCAAAACGTTTTAGGTTTGAAAATTCTTCTGCAAAAAAATTCTCCCGCTTTGGAATCGAGCTACTTAATAACAGCACCTTGAAATCCAGTGCTACCGTCAAAGCAGTGCGACGCAAGTCAATGTTTCATGTGCACAACGAAACTTACTGCCAATTTTCTGCACAAGTTTATCGCTGACTACAGATGGCCGTCCACTGCACTCGTCGTGCACGTTAGTATGACATGACTGACATACAGCACATTCATTAGTTACAGTTTACTATAAAGCGCATCTGCCAAGATTTTCTGCACACAGAAATCGTATGACTGCACGCACTTCACAGTTGAGATTCTCATTCGAGTCATTTTTAATTGATCTAGCGGGCACACTGCCTACTAAAATAGTATGTACAGCGCCATTATGTATATTTTACATGTATCAATAGCACAAATTAGGTTTTGAATCTTCTAATCTATTTATATTTTAAATGTCAAAAATTACAAATAATAGCGTAATAAACGTAAACCATGTTACAAAAAGTTTTACCAAAATGAACAGAAATCTGGTTTTATTTAACTATTTAGAAAACAGAAAACCAAAAACTATTTTTTATTTATTTTGTCAATAATTGATGTATACAACTGAGGTCTAATGTTAGATGTCTTTACTTATTAAATCTTTCCTACACACAGGATTCACTTACTTTGTAGGATAATTAAAAACATAAAAAGTAATTTTCATTTTGTGTAACGTTGTTTTAGTTTTTAGTTAATATTATTTAGAATTGTTTAAATATAATTAGCTGTAATCAAAAATTAGTTTCATTCCTAACAATAAATTATTATTTTAGCTAATTTGTCTCTATTTTCAAATGACTGTCTACTATAAGGTTTGTCTTAGATAAATCACCTGTATTTTACATTTTAATTGTTGCCCATGCAAAAATTATTTTTCAGCAAAATCATTAAATAGTTAAAAATATAATGAAATTATTTTTGCGCTGTGTATAGTGACTGTGGTAATCAAACCCTACAACCCATTTTCCAAAACCTTCAGCTTTTTCCAAACTACTTAGTTAAAAGAAAACAAACGAACTGTACAATTTTTATAATATTGTCATTTTGAGTTTTTATCAAAATCAAACATTTGTCACCGTTTAGATTAAGCCTTTTTATGTATTTTTTTATATACCATTAACACATTGTATATCGTTGACGCAGATTTGCATCTATACATTACAACTGTGCAAGACGGATGACGTAAATATGCGTCTATAACATCCGCTTGGTTTCCACACGCTGTACACTTAACTACACAATAATAAGTATAGAAACAAATAGCTTTGTATTTTCCTCGTTGCCCTGCTTTACTTTGCATTTAGTTAACATTCAGACTTCAATCACTTTGCAGCCATGGCGGAAAGACGTAGTTCTTGTACAAAAAGGTATCTTGCACAAGGTGAAATTTTAGCGAAAATGTTGACGGGCATATTGGATGTTCCTGACAGCACTGATAGTGACGGTGAAAATGGCAGTGACTCTTTTGTTATCAGAAATAGCCAAAAAAAATATGCATCCTTTACTACGTTACAGTAATATTGAACAAAGAGCAAATAAGTAAAAGGTTTTCAAGAAACTTATGACCCATAATAGATTTGATTAAATTTAGTGGTGTTCACATTTTTATAATAAACTTTTGTAACAATCAACTAATAGGTTTTTCAAAAATTAACCGTAATTGGATTTTTTCTTGAAATATTTCAGGTTATTTAGAAAAAAAATCAACAACACTCCTTAAATAAAGATAAAGGAATGGTTTCTTTAAGGAGTAGGCTTCGTAGAAACATATAACCCGGGAAAAGCTATAAGGTATGGTTTACCCGATCATACGGCCACTAAAAGCACCTCCGGCTATATCTTAAACTTAGAAATTTATACTGCCGAAGAAAAAATTACAGAAAACTGTTTTTTGAATTTTGATCTTGACCAAAATAACCATGTCTACTAAGACAACTATCGCAACGGTATCGTCATTGTTAACTTTCTTTTTAGGGCAAGCTAAAGTATGTAAAACAATAAAAGTGAACAAAGCTCTTCCTTCAGAAATAATAAATGAATTACAGAATCTGAAAAGTGGTACAATCACAATCAAAAGAAATGGTGAAACTTACTCAAGAGTTAAAGGAGACGGACCATCGGCAATGCAGAAATAGATCCACATTTTACGTATAAAGGCATCTGTAGCGATAAACCTCATTTTGCGTTAAACGGTACAGATAATAAACAAAATTGTTGCATTTGAAGGAAAGAAAACTTTCGAATGACTTACAAACCGACCACTTTATGCACGAAAATTTACCATTTGGTATGGTTTATAGTCCGGAGAAATCATCGTTCTATTTTTTTTTGAGGACGATCACAACAATGCTGTTACAGTAAATACAGAGAATTATAAAGCGATGCTAATAGATTTCTTATGATGAATTGACACTTTCAACAAAATGGTGCTACATGCCACACAACACGAGAAAAAATCGCGTTATTGCGCATGAGATGAAATTAACGGCTAACGTACTGGTAATCACTTTTTAAAATAGTCGACCACAAGTTCAGCACATGCTGTAAAGTTATCATATTTTCAAACAATAAGGTAAGATCTCTTCAATTATGTGGCTATATCTTTATTAGAATTGATATTATCAAAAAAATGCTATGTTCGATAGCACGTGGAACTCCTTGTATAAAAGAACATGATAACAAAATGGATAAATTTGCTGTAGTAATTATTTGCACAAGTTATTTATGCTTTTTTTAATAGGGAGTATAATATTTGTTCGTGTAATGTATCTCATATGTTATCATGGTGTGATAACGTTACCTTGTAACAAAATATTTCTATTTTCTAAATATCTATGTAATACGTCGACCTTTTTGAAAATGAATTTTTATAAATGTGGCATTACAATAGTTTACTAATTAATGTTGATAAAGCTATACTTCATCATCATCATCATATATCATATAGCTCCTTTGTTGGAGCAAAGGGCGCCCTTGTTGGGGCGTTTCATTTGCTTTAGCTTTAGACTTCTTGTGATGAGATAGCCAGTCTCACGCACTGTCTGGGGTCCGTTCCGTTGTCACAATTCTTTCCATTAGTTCCTTCCATTTTTTCCTATCTTTTGCTATTCTTTTTGCTTGGTTCCATTTTCGTCTACTTGTTTTAGTTCTTCTGTAATTGTTTTTTTCCAAGTATTAGTTGGTCTGCCTCTCCTTCTTTTCCCTGTCCTATTGTACTCCAAGGCTTGCCTGGTTATATTTCCTATCGGTTTTCTAAGGTTGTGACCAATCCATCTCCACTTGCGCTTTTTTATGGTTATCTCTATTCTTTCCTCTTTTGTCATTTCCCAAAGGTCCTCATTACTGATTACTTCTGGCCAGAAGATTCCGCAAATAGTTCTGAGGCATTTATTTATAAATGTTTGCAGTTTCTTATAGTGTTTTCTGTCTTCTTTCCAGGTTTCTGCTCCATATAGTAGTGTACTTTTTACATTACTATGGAAGAATCGGAGTTTTGTTTTTCTGCTGATATTGTTTGACGTCCAAATTTTAAATAGTGAATTGAAGGCTTTCTGTGCTTGTCCTGTACGTCTTTCTATATCCCTCTCTGTGCCTCCTTTGATGCTTATTATGCTTCCTAGGTAGCAGAATTCGTCTATTTCCTCTATCTCTCTTCCCTCTAATTGTATTCTTGTATTCCCCATGTTGTTTTTGGTTAGTAGTTTAGTTTTGTTTGAGTTTATTTGTAATCCTACTTTCCTAGCATTGTTGTTTAGTTTGATCAGTTTTTGTTGCATGTGTTTTTTATTTGTTGTTATTAGGCAGATGTCGTCCGCAAACTCTAAGTCCTCCAGTTTGCCAAATACATTCCAGTGTATCCCTGTCCTTTTGTCTTCAGTCCTCCTCATTACCCAATCGATTACTATTATAAAAGGAGAGGAGAGGATGCAGCCTTGTCTCACTCCTCTTTGTATTTCAACTTTTGGGTGAGTTGTCCTTCATGCTGTATGTATGCCGTGGAGTTGTCGTTAAAATAGTTTTATTATTTTAATGTATTTGACTGGTATGCCTTATTGTTCCAATATTTTCCACATTACTTCTCTGTCTATTGTATCGAAGGCCTTTTGAAAATCGATGAAATTTATGAGGATTTCTTCTTCAACTTCGGCTGTTTGTTCTAGGATAATTCTTAGGGTGTTGATGTGATCGATACATGTTCTATTTGGTCTAAACCCTGCTTGATTGTCTCTCAGTTTTATATTTATAGGGTTTCTTAATCTTTCTAGAATTATTCTGGTCGTTATTTTACTTGTTGTGCTGAGCAGGGTGATCGGTCTCCAGTTTTCGCACATTGTTCGATTTCCTTTTGGGTATTTTATTATTATACCTTCTGTCCATTCCTTTGGTATTTGTTCTTGTGTCCATATCTTGTTTAGTAGTATATAAAGTAGTTCGGTTGAGTAATTTGGATGTATTTTTATTAATTCTGCTTGGACTCCGTCTATCCCTGCTGCTTTATTATTTTCCAGTGTTTGTATTGCACTCCTTATTTCGGTTTTAGAAATTTCTTCTGTAGGCAATTCCAGTGTTCCATGTATGTCTATTATGTCTTCTATTTCTCTATTAGTCTTTGCGTATGCTTTGTATATTTCGGTGAAGTGTTCTACCCATCTGTTTTAATTTCTTCTTGTGTGGAGTACTTCTCCATTTTTCCTTTTAATTTGGTTGACGTCATTTTGTTTGGTCCCACTAGTTTTTTGTTATTTTGTATAGTGTTTTGGAATCATGCTTTCCTGGCTGCCTCTTCCGCTGCTCTAGTCATGCTGTTTATGTAATTTCTCTTGTCTTGTCTTGCGCTCTTTTTTACTTCATTGTTTTCTTTGGTATAGTTTTCTTGCCATATTTTCCTCTGGTCTTGGTTTTTCTCTATTAGGAGTTTTGCTCTTGTTGTTTTTCTTCTTTCCAGTTTCATTTTGTTTCATTTGAGATCCATGTTTTATCGTGTCTTTCATATAACCTATTATTTCTATTGCTGTTTCATTTAATGTGTTTTTATAAGCGTTCCATATCTCTTCAATAGATAGTATCGATGGGTCCATCATAGTGCTGGCTTTTCTTTCTATCGCTTCTTTAAACTTCTCTTTTATTTCTGGGGCGTCTAATTTATTTACGTTAAGTTTTCTTCTTTTTGGGTTGAGTTTATACTTGGCTTTTATACTGATTTTAATTTTTGCTCGCACTAGAGTGTGATCTGATGCGCAGTCTGCTCGTCTCATAGCTTTTACATTTTGCAATGTGTTTCTCCATTTCTTTTCCATGAGGATATGGTCAATTTGGTTGTGAGTTGTTCCATCTGGTGAGGTCCAAGTTGTTTTGTTGATGTCCTTATGTTGAAATAAGGTAAGATCTCTTCAAATTATGTGGCTATATCTTTATTAGAATTGATATTATCAAAAAAATTATATGTTCGATAGCACGTGGAACTCCTTGTATAAAAGAACACGATAACAAAATGGATAAATTTGCTGTAGTAATTATTTGCACAAGTTATTTATGTTTTTTTAATAGGGAGTATAATATTTGTTTGTGTAATGTATCTCATATGTTATCATGGTGTGATAACGTTACCTTGTAACAAAATATTTCTATTTTCTAAATATCTATGTAATACGTCCTTTTTGAAAATGAATTTTTATAAATGTGGCATTACAATAGTTTACTAATTAATGTTGATAAAGCTATACTTACTGGAACGCTAATTGTGAACTAAATAAAGGTTTAGTCACGTATAGTTTATTTAATTTTTGCTTAATTATAGTTATTTTGTGAATACAGATAATGCTGTATTGTTACTGTTGTTATTGCTTGCTTATACATACTTTAACTTATCGAGACATTAGTTATTACTGTGGCGATAGCAAATCACAGCTACATTATTATGTCTAATCCGATTGAATCATCAAATTAAATAAAAAATAAAAAAACAAAGCTAAGACATTAAAACAATTTTGTGGCACTTACCATACCACTTTTCGTCTCTTTTGTAATATCAGATAAGTTAAGTAAAGTTTTGGTATTCGCAAAATTTGTAAATTATTTACACAGATTTGTAGTTTAGCACAGTTCAATAATTAATGATTCAATAAACGCAACTTATGATATTCTGATGGCGCATCAATATTTCTCTCAGATTAATGTGAAAGCAACAAAGACAAAGTTTACTTTGTACACTCAGAATGATAAAGTAGCACAAATTAACAAGGCAAAATCTTGAAAAGGTTGCTTTAAGGGATCATCATCTATAGCTCCTATATGCGGACGCCTAGGCACTACTGACGCGGTTTTTGTCCAAGGAATACACACGAGAAATTGGGAATTGGGAACTCTTACGCAACGGTAGACTTTCAAGTTAATTCTAAATCAGTCCGAGGGTGCGGAGAGATGCAACCGATTTTCCCTTGCACCAAGATTTAAATATTAACGTTTCCTCGTTTTTAATAATAAATAAACTAGGAGCCATCAGTAAGTGTATAGAGTATTTAAAAGCATTTACCGTTTACCACATGTATCACTTGTTTCCTAGTGTTCTGCAACCACCTCTCAGTGCATCTTTATACTTCATACAAAGTATTACTTCCATTTAATTTATTGGCTTACATTTTGAAAACTGCAGTTTTATGCTTGGTCAATGCAAATAATTCCAAGCAACTGTATTTATGAGAGAAAATTGTTTAAATACTACCAAAGGAATGTCAACTATAATTTGTCATATTTAAAAAATAATAAAATCATGTAGAGGTAGATTTAAAAAATATATTTACTTAAAGAAATAAATACTGGTGTGGCGGCCTTTTCGCCCTTGAACCGCCTGTGTATCGTGGCGGCATGCTGGGGGCTTTGATATCTGCCGCCACGTTTTGCTATAGCACGCAAAACGGCATATGGGCTTTTGCTCAGCCGGCGAGTCTGCATACGCCGTCGGCGGCATTCTTTGAGACGAAAAGTGATTTCGAATTAAAATTTCCCGCAAAAAACCTACCGCTAAGCCCGGCGCGAAGCCCGGCGATATACTCGACCCGCAACGCGGCCAATTCGGTCGTGCTTACCAACCCGCAAGAAATATACTCGCACCACATCGCGGCCAGCGCGGCCGCATTTAACCAACCCGCAGATAACTACCCCGCAAGACATACTCGATCCGCATCGCATCTCGGCCAGTGCGGTCGTGTTCTAGGCACGAAGACATCGCAACAAGGTGGCCACCGTGAAACCAACGCCGCCGAAGCCGAAGCCGATTACAGGTGAGCGATTTGGCAATTACTTATCGGTTGATATCGGTAGCCGCCCCCATTCGCTTTCGCGCCGGCCGTTTAAGTGACGAATTGGGCCTCAACGTTTTACTTTTCAAAACGGGCCGTACTTAGTTCCCCACACCGCACCACGAGGGCACGGCTATTTATACGCCTGCCTCTCCAAATTCCTTTCATTACTAGTTTAATAGTTGCATTTAAAACAAAACTAAATAAATGTTTGCCATTTACGTGACGTTTTAAATATATTTTTTTTTACTCTAGTCACCAGCTACCCAAAACTACATTACAACATACCTCCAGGGAGCAAAACAATAGTTACTCGAAAAAAATTCATAATCGTAAACAGTTTTCTACATACAATATATTATTAAACTGTTTACCTAAGTATTGAACAATACAGCATTTTGTGTCTTTTTTCATTTACCTTAATTTTAATATACTACTAATCTCTTCGCTTTCAAAATAAAATCTTCCGCTAACATAACTCTTTCAATGTAACATCTACTGGACTTATATATTGTGTGTTTCACAGTTTCGTCTGCTACATGGCATAAATGTCATCTTCAGCCTCCATATAAATACTATTAAAGCGACAATGGTCTATAAAAAGTTGCATAACATCGTAATCTAAATCATGTTTCGAGACTACTAATATGGCGGTATAGAAAACCTTGACAATTAAAAGAAATCGGGTTTTCTTAAAATCTACCTTAGTAATGTTGGAGTTTAAAAATATTTATTTTTTTTTTAATAAAAGCAGAAATGGTTTTTCTATTTTTAAGGTTATAAATTAATGCAATTTTGTGTTTCATGTGTTTTGCTTGAAAATGCTTTATTTCTTTTATGTATATTTTTTACAATAGGTGGTTTGTTGTTTAAATTACAATTTATATTTCTAGTTTTATGTTGTGGTGGAAAAACTTAATACGTATGTTTAGTAATCAGACTCTTGGGCAAAAGATAAATATCTGTTGCTTTTGTTTTATGCTTAGTATAACATATTAGAACCCAAAAATTCATTAATCTTTATTTTTCTATTGCGATATTTATTCCAGTATCATAATAATAGCTCATTTGATAAAAACATGGCATTTGTATGGAAATGTTGCAAATTTTGCTTAATATTTAAAGACAGTCATACTAAATACAGTTTTAAGTTAAAATGTAACAAGTTAACTAAAAAGAGCACTGCTAGTTAGATAAAATTAGAAATAGTTTAACTTTTTGATAGATAAAGAGAGAATTACATAACGTTTTTAATAGAAATTAGCTTTATATTTTGATGGTACACTAAATATCACAAAAAACTGACTTTAGCATGTGTTTTTTGTTTGGGGAAATAAGATTACCAAATAGACTTCCAGGGCAGACAAAAAATTTATTTTTTTTCATAATTAAAAAAGTTGTAATAAATTCTGTTATGTAAATATGTTTATTTAATCTTGCTAGAAGTAAAATCGGCTTAGTACTGTGCAATGTGCAGACTGTACCATTTTTAGATATAGTTTATAGGACATCAAACTTTTAACAGTTTGTTGCTTCGTATATATTTTATATATATATATATAAATTATGTTTGAACAACTTAATTCACGGGTTGAATCGCATCATATGTAAGAACCGAATATCTCGGTTTATTCGTTCAGAATAAGATCACCGCCCTAATGAATCTTAAGGAGTTTATGAAATCTCGTGGAGACTTTAAAAAAATCTACATAGGTCAAACAAACCAGCAAATACCTACCCGAATATATGAGCACTTACTGGTCATACGGAAAGGCGACAATGGTTCGATATTTGCCAAAAATAAGAAAGAAATAGGCCACAAAATTGATTTCTCGGGGGCTAAAACCTTTGCTCCTATTTTCCATCTTACCAATAGGATTGTACGTAAGGCAATTGAAATAGAATAATGCCCACAATGCCCGAAGACAAGAGATGGTAGCCAACGGTTACCTGTTATATGGAAACTTCTCATTACCCCGCGCTATTAGTTACGCTACAACATCAAACCAACAAACTTTCCCCAACGCAACGAATCTTACGCCAAAATTTTACTTCCAGCCCTATAAATGAAAAAGCAGGGCCCCTAAAAGGTCAGCCTTCCTCAAAGACTCGTAGCTCTCCTTGGGAAGTAGCAAATTGAGATTTCGAGTAAAGAGTTAAACTCTTGAAAAAGGCATCGATGTCGCTAAAATTTTCTCAAATACGACGCGGTTCAACCCTTGAGTTAAGTTGCTCAAAGTATATATCAAAAAATATTTGATAAAAATTTAAAGAAAATGAAGTAAATAGACCTTTTAAGAGCAATAAACGCAGCACAAATATATATCCGAAGGAAAAGCTGTGGAGTTATAAAAATGATAAATATTAGTAAAGCCCAGAACCTGACCAACCTGGCCAAAGATCTAACACAGGTGGTTGTGAAGGTCAGGTCTGATAACAGCGAAAGCAGTGGTGCCCCGAAAAGGGCATTGTTTGGGGTCAGTAACCATATTCCATAAAAAAAATATTTCAAAGGTAACACACCAGTCTCAGAATGGCCCAATGCCCAGAAGACAAGAAAATCAAAGAAATAGCAATATATTAATAAGGTTATGGAAATATTAAGTCTGTACCGCCTGGGTGCACTTAACAACTATTTAGAAGAAGAACAAAGCACAACTTAGCAATAAATGCGATTCAAAAAATCAGGTAGCTTTGACAGCAACAAAAAAAATCACGTTCCTTGTTGTATAGTGAGTAGCAATACGGAAATCACAAATGGGAACTGGATTCGTAGTTAGCAAAAACTATTGCCTAAAATAATGGATTTTCAAGCAATAATCGTCTATGCAATCGCGGAGTTTCTAAATATAACATTACTATGCACCCAGGCATCGAGTATAAAGATAATGATATTAAAAAAGTTTTATATAGGACTAGAAAAAACTATTCAAGAATGTATTACACACTATTAGCGAATAGTAATTAGAGGCATGAACTCAATGGTAGGAAAAAGGCAAACCAGATAACTACAGTCTGCGTAAAACATTAAATGATAATAGTATCATAAAACCAAATATGGCATGCTCTAATAGATCAAAGTCATACCACAAGCTTGCTGAATATGAGGAATAAGAGGAGTAGATACATTAAGGAAAAGAAAAAAGCAACGAAACATTAACAAACGATCTTCACACAATTAGAAAAAGAAAATTTACACTCAATGGATAGGAGAAAAATCGACAAGAGACGGTAGAAACACAGATGTAATAATTAAATTATCGGAAGTAAGAGTAGTTGGATGACAAATGTAGAGGCGCAATATACAAACAACAAACATATACAAACAATAAACAAATAAACAGCTACAATAAAAATAATTCAGCAAAGTACAAGGCAGAACATCAACCGTTACATCCAAGAAAGAAATAAAGTGAATAAAATATGAAGAAGAAAGGAACAATATTTCATATGACAAAAAACTCAACATATTACACGACATACAATCTAATACTAGAAACATGCAAAAACAGTCAACGAAAGCACAAAAGGATTTCAAACAAAAAGCAGCCTGTGAGGAAATAAGGAAGACAGACTAATATGTGATTAAAACGAACTTATAAAAGAATGATCAAAATACTTTGAAGAACTGTATAGTAACATAAATGAATATGATTCTAATTTGAACATAAGAAGGAAAAGTAAAACCACAGAATATGAAAGCACTGTGATGGAACCCACATAGAAAAAGTACAAAAAGCCACAGAAAAAGCCAAGTGCAACAAAGTGTCGGGAACTAACGGAATTTCAGCAGAGCTGAAGAAGTGATGGAATAATAAAAACAATTCGTAGACTTTATAATATGGAGAACTACAATATTTTTAAGTAAGTGGAAAATTGGTTATTATCTGTCTCGTCTTCAAAAAAGGCGATAGATTCAAATGCAATAACTATTGGATATTGCCTTATTTGCGTTAATATATAAAAGCTCTAGCACATATTATTCACTTACGGGAAATATAATAGGCGAATATTAAGCAAATTTTTGAGGAAATAGATTTACTATCGATCACTTATTTACTATGCACCAAATTATTGAAAAATTTGAATAAGAAGAACAGAACATCAGAAGAAATGGAGGCAGGTTATGGAACAGACCAAGTTCTACGGCGGACTATAATACAACAGTGTGTGGGTATATGTATGTAAATATATTGCAACAGAGTTTAAACAGAAGTAAATTTGTGTGGGAAATGAACACGAATGTATATTATTTGTAGTGAGCCAGTTAATCTGTTTCTCCAGCTTGTCTCCTATCTGATGCACTTCTGATTTGTTTTATAATGTTAGTAGTCTATACATGAAAAAAATTATTAGAGACTGAAGGTGTAAGGGCGTGTAGGGTGATTGTTAGAGGTAGCACCTCTACTTCCAGTACTGTCGAGCTATCCGGGCAACTGGGTAGTCGTACTGGGGTTTTGGTCCTCAACAATCACTCAACTCTCATTTATGGCTCCTAGTAGCTGTAAAATAAAACAGCGGCCACACACCGGTAAACTGTATCGACATACAGGCTAAACTAAATGAGGGCAACCAGGGCAACTTACAAGTATTGAATTTAATGGCCCTGGTTGAAAATAACTTTGAAGATGGAACCGGGTCTCTCAAAAAAAACTGTAAGTGAAGGTGGAAATCGAGGAGATTGGAACAGCTTCACTTATGGAACCTGATGGCGGCAGCGATGGACGCTACAACCGGCAATCAGTACCGCGATACAGAAGGCAACGGAAAACCACTGTATTATTGTTCCAAGAAAATTACATGGCAGCACGAAACTTAATTATGGCCCCAGTCCTCGGCAGGTTTTAAGTAACCAGGGGTGCTAAGAATCCCGAGTGGAAAAATATTAATTCAACCATTAAAATAGGCACATGGAACGTCCGTAGCCTATATTCACCTGGAAAATTAGCAAATCTCATCCAGGAGATGAAAAGAATAAATTTACAAATTTTAGGAATCAGTGAAGTACGATGGCCTGATTCCGGAATTCTAAGATCTGATGACAAAATCATATATTACTCAGGAAACCAAGACAAACATACAAATGGAGTAGCAATTGTAATAGACAGTAAACTAAAGCAACATGTCCAAAATTTTATACCATACTCTGACAGAGTCATGCTCTTACAGTTGAAAGGCAATCCTGTCAACATAAATATCATTCAAGTATACGCTCCAACAACGAAAAGATCTAATGCTGAAGTTGAAGAATTTTACTCGCAAATTAGAGACATGACACGTTTGACAAAAAAACAAGATATAAACATCATAATGGGTAATCTGAACGCAAAAATTGGAAATGGGGAAGTCAATGACATTGTAGGTAAATACAGCATAGGAGAAAGAAACGAACGAGGAGATCGGCTAATCCAATTCTGCCAAGAGGAAAATTACGTAATAAGCAACTCATGGTTCAAAATGCCAATTCGCAGACTATATACTTGGACTTCTCCTCAAAACAGGAAGGACAACATAGTTAGAAATCAAATCGACTATGTGCTTATAAATAAAAGATATCGTAGCAATATACTAAGACATACCCGGGCACAGATATTGGATCAGATCACAACCCCATAATCATCAAAAGGCGAGTTACACTGAAAATAATTATCAAGAAGAAGAAAACAAACAAAAACTAAACGTGGATAAACTCCGAAATGCAGAAACAAAATACAAGTAAGAAATAATATAAATAAAGAAATAGCAAGTTTGATAAGTGATGGCTCACAAATAACAGGAGCACACAAGAAGATATTGAAGATTTATGGCAAAATTGAAAACAACCATACACACAGTTGGAAATGAAAGTCTGAAATTCAAAGGAGAAGAGAACTTTAAACAGAAGTGGATGACGAAAGAAATATTAGACCTAATGGATAGACGGAGAATTGTCAAAAATAGCAATGAAACAGAATACAAACAAATAAATAGAATTATACAAATTAAAATTAAAGAAGCAAAAGAAAAATGGATGTGCGACAGATGTACAGAAATAGAAAGCTTGAACGAACAACACAACATGTTTGGTCTATATAAGAAAATAAAGAAGTTGTTGGCACCAACAGAAAGAAAACACAAATGATGATAAGAGATGACAGCAACAAAATAATAATGGACGAAACTGAGAAAATAAGAATCTGGGAACGATATATAGAAAAATTGTTTGACGACGAGAGACCAGAAACAATTATACAAAACAGAGGAGAAGAACAAAAGGACCCACAATTCTAAAGCGAGAAGTAGAGAATGCAATACACCAAATAAAAATAGGAAAAACCCCAGGACCGGATAACATATATATGGAACTAATTAAACTAATAAACGAAGACAACCTAAAGATACTAGTTGATTTGTATAATAAAATATATGAAACGGGTAACATTCCAAATGACTGGTTGGAATCAACATTTATTACTTTGCCTAAGAATGCAAATGCGAAATCTTGCAATGAGTACAGATTAATAAGTCTCATGAGCCATGCCCTTAAAATACTCTTGAAGATAATGCAAAACCGAATATATAGAAAATGTGAAGAAGTAGTGAGTGACAACCAATTCGGCTTCAGAAATGGGATGGGAACGCGTGAAGCTCTCTTCTGCATACAAGTAATGATGCAGAAATGTAGAGATCAGAAAAAAGATGTGTATCTGTGCTTTCTCGATTATGAGAAGCATTTGATAAAGTAAGACACATCAAACTCATAGAATGTTTGGAAAACATTGGCTTAGACGAAAGAGACATAAAACTAATCAAAAATCTTTATTGGAACCAACGTGCTAAAGTAATGGTAGAAGACACTGAAACAAATAACGTAAAAATTAAACGCGGGGTACGTCAAGGCTGCATACTGTCCCCAATGTTATTTAATCTCCATTCGGAAGTAGTTTTTCAGAACGCCTTACACAACTGCAATTTAGGAATAAAAATAAACGGGGAAACGATAAATAACATAACATAAGATACGCGGATGACAGCGTACTAATTGCAGACAACCCTAGAGCATTACAACAATTAATTAACAAAGTATACGAAGCAAGTTTACAAATGGGCCTAACAATCAATACTAAGAAAACAAAAATCATGCAAGTGAGTAAAAATCATAGGGATATAAATTTTACAATTGATGGCAACGCTTTAGAAGAAGTTGGAAAATTCAAATATTTAGGTTGCTGGTTAAACTCAGATCTAAACTCAAATATAGAAATAAGGAGTAGAATAGAAATAGCTAGGCAAGGATTTATAAAAATGAAAACACTCCTGACAAATAAAAATCTAAATTTACAAATCAGATGGAGAATGGTAAAGAGTTATATATGGTCAATATTGTTATATGGAACAGAAGTCTGGACACTAAATAAACACGAGATAGACAAACTGCAAGCCTTTGAAATGTGGTTGATAAGACGAATACTTAAAATCCCATGGACAGCCAGGATTACAAACCAAGAGGTATTACAAAGAATGAACTGTAATAGAGAAATTATAACTACCATAAAAAGAAGAAAAACCGCCTACTTGGGACACCTACTAAGAAATAAAAAATATAACCTACCCCAACTTATCATACAGGGTAAGGTTGAAGGCAAACGCGGAAGGGGTAGAAGGAAAACTTGTTGGCTTAAGAATATAAGGCAGTGGACAGGCACGAATGTTCAACAAATATTTAGAGCAGCTGCAGAAAGAGAAACATTTGCCAATGTAATCGCCAACCTCTATTAAGAGAAGGCACGACAAGAAGAAGAAGAAGATGTAAGCGATTATTGTGCGTCTTTAATTAGAAACGAAACAATTTCTTAAAAGATTTGAAGATTATCATCTGCTGAGAGAACCTAGCATCATTGGTTCTGTATTCTTTGGTACAACAACCATAACGACTGTGTACATGTGAGTTTTCAACACTTTTGTAAATTAATTAGTCAGTAAGAAATTCTGCAATAAATATTTCCAACAGTATAAAACGACATTCCACACTATACACACTGAGATGGTCGATAATGAGTAACTTAAACTGACCTTGGCGACCATATTCTCCAAATATGATAATACTTCAAGTGCCATCTCCGTTTCAAAGATTGGCAATCAGTTATACGTATTTTTGAAACGGCTGATCTAAATAAACCTGCAAAGCTTGCAACGCATAGCGAAGTGACGAAGCAGTCCATTGAAATAATCTTTGAAATCGCGTTTCCGGGTTAAAGGTCACGTAGTATTTCAAAGTTTTATGTTTAAATTAATCAGTGTTCAAAGACGAGTTGAATGATATGCTACATGCCCTGTGTTGCTACTTTGAAAATTTGAAATCGTAAAGTCACTAACGTTGACCTTTGACCAATCAGTTTCAAAATCACTAGCACCTCTCGATTGATGAAAACATAATTTGGAAATTCCCAGCCGTTCTTGAGTTTTTGCTCGGACGGAGGGACGGAAGGACAACATGAAGTTAGTAAGTGACTCCGCTTCGCTTCGCCACTTAATAATTGGCTCGTCTTACAATTAAACCCGTTTTTAATCATGAGTGTCATCTTCTTCTATGCCTTTTTGCCTTAGACCTTTTCTTGCATTATTAGTTGAAACAAATTGTATTTTTCTCCTCTCATTATGTGACTAAGTATTATAACTTTTTTCTTAGTGGTAATTCCAGTTTTTTGATATTTGTTTAATTTAATGTCTATGTTTTCATTCCGTAATATAAGAACTTAATAATATTATCTTTAATTCTAAGCTGAGATCTTTGTCACAAATAACTTTTTTATTTTTATAAACGTTGCCCAGGCTTTCTCTATTTCTTACCTTATTTCTACCAACCTGTCATAATTTTTTAATAAAAACTGTACCCAGACAATTGTGTTTTTCTACTTTTTCTATAGATTTGTCCTGTATGTAGATGTCTCCATTATTTTGTAATGTTTTCGTTAATATAAAAAATTTGATTCTCTTTATATTCACAGAAAAGTAAGTATTGTCTGTAAATCTTCAAGGCTTTTATCTATTAACATTGCGTTGTCTGTATATTTTATATTATTAATCGGTATTCTGTTAACTTTAACTCCTCTATTTCCGTCGCTTAGTGCGTTATTAATTATTTTTTTGGAATACGTATTAAAGCGAGTTAGTCACAGCACGCATCCTTGTCTGATTACTCTTCTTATTTCAATTTTGTCAGTAATGTTATCTTATATTTGCAAGACTGCTCTTTGGCAGTAAAAAATTGATAATGATTACTGCCGTTTGTATCTAAATTGTTATTGTTCTGTAGTCATGATGGACATTGCCAAAAGCTTTGTTATAATAAATTAAGCAAAGATGTACATTCTGGTTTACATCTAAGCATTGCTGTATGAGGACGTTTAGTGAAAACAGTGCTTCTTTTATAACTAATTAGTTTCTAAAGCCAAAATGTACCTCGTCAATATCTTCTTCTATTTTTTAGTAGATTTTAAGATGTAAGATTTTTAAAAATGTTTTTACGTGACTAATGAGACCTATTGTACGATAGTCTGTACATGTTCTTGCATTTGTATTTTTAGGGGGAGCTACAAAAATTGATATTAATCTGTCATTTCATATTATTCTTTTTAAATTTTACTTTTAGGCTTCTGTATCTAAAAAGAAAGCCTAATAAAACCAGTGCGGACGTCGCGACTTTCAACTCGAGAACTACTGAACCTAAAGACATAAGGGGGGTATTATTCGCAAGGCTATAGCGTACCGGGTTTACATCCGTGAGCTAGCATAGGTGGGATGTCCTACAACAGTGTAATAAGGGTTTTTAGTGCACCCAGCTTCCAATATGTCATTCCTTATAACTTTTGATCAAGGCAGCTTCCAAGCTGGAGACCAGCTTCTATTTCTCATTTCTGACATCTGTCACGCCTTATAATTTTTGATCTGTGATAGATAGAGACATAACGTTTTCAGTATTCAACTATGGACCATAAGCCAAATCCAGACACCAAAAATCACCATGATCGGAAAATATTGAGACCGGTTCGACCGAAAGTGGCCGCAATTTTTCATTTATGTATAGAAGCCCCGAATATTAGTGGATATTAGTCCGTACTTGTTTTATGTACGTTAAAATGTCAGGTTTTTCTTGTAATTCTTCTATTTAATAACATTTATTTTTGTAATATTCTTCCTTCACTGTTCTAATTTTGTTTTTCGATATTTTTATATTCATTATTGTTGTGGTTATTTTTGATAATTTGACTATCGTTCATGACCTGTAGGATTTCAAAAGTTATCCCAGCTTTGTTTTCTTTTTGACTTGGTTTGGTAAGTATTGTCTCTTGTTCTATTACCGTTTGCTTCCATTTGCCATTTATATCTTGGTGATTTGTGTTTCTTAAGTTTTATTTATTTTATTTTGTATGTCTATTTTTATTTCTTGGTCTTTTAAGAGAAAGACATCTATTTGCTGGTCTTTTCAGTCTGATCGCCATTTTAGCTACAAAAGGATTGCACTTCACACTTATTATATGTTAGTATCTATGATCGATCAAAAAGTAGTCGATCTGGTTTCTTACAATTCTCCAATATTTATTTTGTGGTAAATTTCAAGTATAAAACCGGCGTTTCGGTAACTTGAAAAGCGTGTTCATTATACTTAGATTATCCTCTTGCCTGAACTGCACTAGGCGATTTTCTTTTTCATATCTTATATCAAGTTCGTATTTATCGTATTTTCCTTTACCAACAAAATTATAGTTATATCTCGAGTCTTTAGCGATTTCAGTATGGTGTTTATCTGTTCAGGTCTCTATCTGTTTATCTGTTTTGTATTAAATTTAATTTATATTTCTTAATTTGCGTTTGTATTTATAATAGCATAATCCTATCTAATATAGAAATAAAGTGAATCACAGTTTTGCTCTGTTATTATTTACAATTATTGCGACTATATTTCTCATTAAGGCCATGTATAGTACCATTTGTTGTATGCTATTGACCACTGTTTGGCCATCTAGTATGAGTGACACCTAGAATATTTATGTTTAGTCTCCGCATTTTTATGTAACTTTCCAGATCCGTACATGCTCTTTAGATTCCATGTACCAATTTTATAGCGTTCTTCACAGTGTTATTTAAAATCGTCCCCTCCAGAGATCCTATGAAGGAACAATTAAATATGAAATATATAACTTTGAAATTAACCATGATGATTTTTTACTGGGAATATCTATAAGGGACCTTTAATGCAGTGGTTTCTCTTCGCCTTCTGCATCTTCATGGCGTTGACCGTTTAATGGTGGTTGATTTGTCTTTAGGGAGATTTTTCTCTCCAAAGACCAGAGAGTGCCCAGACCTTTATAAATAAATATTTAAAAAAGGTTTACCACAACCAACTGCATATGCTTTAAAAGAAATATCACCAGATAAATCCATGCATTAACGACTAACGTACTGATAACCACCCTTCAATTATCGTGGGCCAGATTCAATCCTGTTTGGATGTAAATGGTAACCTATTCAATAACACATGTTTAAATTGGCTCGTAATATTCTCATTAAAATTAAATTTATTTAAAAAATGCCGAGTTTGGTAGTCTGTGAGACCGTGTACGAAAGATTTCTTTAGACAATAATTGGAACGACAATGAAATGAAAATTGGTTTGATATTTTATTAACAGAAAATTTTACCTTGCATTAAAACGTGTTTATTTCCTAATTATCTATCTAACTTGTTCACCGTTTTGAGACTATAATATTTCATCAATATATTTCTATGTTGCTAATGAGAATTAATAAAGCGAGTTACAACATGATTTTACTATATTAATATTATATATAAAATAGTTTGCTAGCTGAATTTCCAAATGTGTAGGAGAAATAGCTTAAGTCACGTATGGTTTAGTTAACTTTCTGCAAATTACAGTTAATTCGTGTATACAAACAATACGGTGTTGTTATTATTGTTACTTACTTGAACATATTTTAATTTACCGAAATATTAGTCATGAATGCTGCGATAACAAATTAACAGTATTTCCATGTCCAATCCCTTTAAATTACCAAATTAAATAAAGAATACTGTGGAGCAAACCAGGAATTGTGTTATTTTCATCAAAATTTAATTAATCTTAACATGTGGCTTGGCATTATTGTCTTTTTTATAACAGGTAGGTTGAATAAAATATTGATATTAAAATAATTTGTAATTATTTGCACAAAGTTGTAGTCTCGCGCAGTTCACTAGTCAATGATATAATAAACGCAATCTATGATCTTCCAGTAGCTCTTAGAGATTGTCCCCATCTGCGAGTAAAAGAATCGAACGTAAAGTTTACTTTGTACACCCAGAGTGATAAGAGCGGCACAAAATTAACAAACAAAAACCTTGAAAAGGTCGCTTTAAAGGATCGTATTATCTTCATCATCCATGGTTGGCTTGAGGACGGCTTAGGCGAGTGGATGATTCAAATGAAAGATGCTTACCTAAACCAAGAAGCTGCAAATATAATTGTAGTAGACTGGTCTGTTTATTCCAAAAGATTTTACGGCGCCGCATTCTGCTCGGTTCCAAAAATAGGTGAAATTGTAGCAAATATGATCTCCAACCTCTCCATGGCGGAGGAATTTAGCTTCAGCAGAACACAAATTAATGGATTTTCCTTAGGCGCGCATGTTGCAGGATACGCTGGGAAGAATATTAAAAAGAGAACTGGAAGTAAAATCCAGCGCATTAATAGTCTGGATGCTGCTGGGCCCGGTTTTTATAAGCTCCCTATAAACCAACGCCTAGACGCCAACGACGCCGTTTTTGTACAGGGGATCCACACGAGTAACTGGCAGTTTGGGTATCCCTACTCTTTTGCAACGGCAGACTTTCAAGTTCATTCTGAATTACCAGAGGGGTGCGGAGCGGTGCAACCCGGTTGCCCCTTGCACCTAGGTTTAAATATTAACATTTCTTCGTCTTTGATCATAAATAAAATAGGAGCTATTGGTGAGTATTTAAAGGCATTTACCGTTTACTACATATATCACACGCTTCGTAGTTTCCTGCAATCACTTTCGCGCACCTTTATACTTCATACAAAGTATTACTTCAAATGAATTTGTTGGGTTGCGTTGTGAAAATTGCAGTAGGTTTATGCAAGGTCAATGCAAATCATCCCACGTGACTGCAGTAATGGGAGAAAATTGTCCAGACACTGCCAAAGGAACATTTTATATGAATATCAAGTATAATTTGTCACATTTAAAAAAGAATAAAATTATGTTGTAGAAAGTATTACTCTAATGTAAGACTTTAAAATATACAGCAATAGTCTTACTTGGACAAATAAATATCTTTCTTAGTCAGCTTAAATTTTGTGTTTAAATTAATTCGTTTTCGGCTGAGCTATCGTAGCGTTTAGACGTGGTCCTGCGCTCACAAATACCAAGTGCTTGTGTGTATTATCAGTAGCCACACGATCGTCCACAAAGTCTACGCGCCGTCGTGCATCGAAGCGTGTGGGAGCCAACTATACCTACGCTGTCGCAGCAGCGAAGCACCAGTTTCGTTTAAAAATTAACAATAAACTTATAGCCCGGGAGCATGCAAAAATGTACACCAAAATTTATTACTATTAACTTATCAATGTTTTCGTACCAGCTCGATCCAGCTTTCAATAATAAAAACGTATACAAACTAACTAGCCTCCAAAACAGAATAAACTTTTTTGGTGTCCTGAGGCTATAATTCGTCCAGAAATGTGAAAAAATGGTAGGTCAAATTTCCTCCGATTAATTAATTTCCTTATTATAGGATAAGGAAAGTAAAAATACAATTCAATATCATGAACTACTAAAATAGAAAGAAAATCACATCAGTAAAAGTGATATGCTTCCCATATGCAATTATAGTCACAGCAGTCTACTGCCCGCCTCGACCCAATAACAAATCCGATAATTTTAAATTATTTTTCAAACACTGGTGTTAAATTCATAGTAGGTGATTTTAAGAGCAAACACAATTTATATGGGTCCAGATTGACGACAACGAAAGGTTGGGAATTAGCACAAACTCTACAAGAGGACTTTCTTATTACCAGCGACATCTCTCAGGCATATAAAAACTTCTCTTTGAGTTATGGCCGTCAGATCACAGTCCCACAGTAGCTACAATGAGCACAACTGATATAATCAAAAACCAGATTCCTAATCTATACAACTTTATAACTAAATGGGACGCATATCGCCAAATAATCCAAGATAATACTAACTTACAAGTAAGATTACAGAAAACATAAAAATCGAGACAAATAACACCATTAATCTATTCCAACAAACAGCAGAACCAGTCACTCCACACATAGTACATCAAAAAGTGACTAATCACATTTCTCTCAAAATTAAAAAGTTAACAGCTGAAAAGAGAAGAGGTAGATCAATATGACAACGAATGCACTCACCAAACAGCAGAGAACAATACAATCACTGGATTAATAAACTAAAATCTAAACTGCAAGCAATTAGAAACGATTCCTACAAAACATACGTCACCAACTTAAAAAGGCAGGACAACTTCATATGAAAATCGATTAAAGACAATAAAAAATTTAAAACAATAGTCTCTCCAATACGTAGACATACAACACCACCAAAACCTTGGGCAAACAGCTCAAAGAAAAAAGTAGACCTATTTGGAGAATACCTATCAGAAGTCTTTAGCCTACATAAAATGCAACCCAATATTATGTATGATCAAGAAGTAGATAAGATTTAACTACACCCATTTAAGTCCAAGAGCGCACTAGACGAATGACTCCAAAGAAGGCATCTGATGAAATTAAATCTCTGCTTTTAAAGAAAACTCCAGGAGTTGACCTCATCACATTTTCAACGCAGTATTAATAGTAGAATACTGACCCAAAGCTTCAAAATAGCATAAATTATTATAACTCAAAAACCCGGTAAGAAACAAATGGATGTTGCAAGTTATCGCCAGATCAGCCTGTTGCCAATAACATCAAGAGTCTTAGAAAAGCTCATTCTCAAGAGAATCTAAGAAGATTTTTTACCACTTGGTATACCAGACCATCAACTTGGCTTTAGGTAAACTCACTCAATAGTACAGTAATGCCACCGCATAATCAACTTAATCAACAAAGCATTTAATATTAAAAAATGCTGTACAGCTGCATTAATTGACATGAGCCAGGCTTTTGAGAAAGTCAGGCATCCTAGCTTGATGTATAAAATCAAAAGATCACTTCCAGAAAAATACTACACTCATTGAAATTTTACCTATAAAAACGCAAATTTGAAGCAATGCTCAACGAAGAGGTGTGCAGTCGTTTTGTTATTAATTCTGGAAGAATTCTTCGCCCCTTACTCTATGGTACATACTGTACACAGCTGATATACAAACCACCAGACACACAGAAATTGCCACGTTCGTAGATATGGCCATTATTTCAACCAACGAAGACTCTAACTTAAGCTCATCTTACCTACAAAAGCATGTCAGTCTCTTGAGAATTGTAAAAAAGTAAAAAATTAAGGGGAATGAATTTTAATCCCTTCATATTACATATAGTTTCTGTAGAAGCACATGCCCTAATGTAAAATTAAACCAAATCACTCTGCTACAACATGAGACCGTCAAATATCTAGACCTGCACTTAGACTCGAAACTAAACTGGAAATTACGCATAAAAGAGAAAAGGCAACAAATAGACCTGAAAGTCGTAAAATTGAACTCCATAGATATCTCAAAATCTCATACGTAACTGTTGCCCAAGAAAGTGCCATCAAACATCGTGACAAACTAAATGACCATCAAGACCATTGATTGCACTACTTCTGCAACCTATAAACAACAAAAGAATAAAAAGACTGTACCGTCAGATCTCTAAATTCCTAAAGGAGGCTTCGCCGGTTCCGGTTCCTCATCACGCCAACAAAAACACATTATCTGCAAATATATTAATTAGCATATTAGCTTATTGATATTATTAAATGTTTAGGCACTAAAAATCATTAAAATAGGCAGGCAAATAGGCATTAAAAAATTCGGAAATAGAAAAAGATGAAATAGGCATTTTAAGAAACAGAATAGGCATTATTGTTTCAGTGATTTTATTATACAATTTACCATGTAGGCTGCATTTTTAATTATACAATAGTAAAAAAACATTATATACAAGAATTAAAGATAATAATATGTTTTCTTAAATTCTCTATCTTTAAAAATTATCTCCTGTCCGACAATAAATAATTTAGCTGAAAAAAAGATCTCTACATATACTGATGTTACTGGAGCAAATGTGAAACACGTGATTTCTGGAACATGGGAATTTACATTTTTTAGACTTGCGTCTCCAGAAAAAATACAAGCTAGATTTTTTACAACTTCTAAATCTTGATTTGTAGTAAATACAGTTTCACATTTTTTCTTAATAGTGCATCCCTTATTGTTTGAGACACTATATATGTCTCGTATGGTATTATTTACAATATTGATGGAAGCAACTAAAGTTAAGTCCCTGCTTTTTAAACTTACTATTGCACTAGGAATCACAGCATAATTAGTTGAAATAAAGGCCAGATAATTTTGTAAACTTTTTTCTCAAAAAGTTTCTTGGCTGTTTTAATTGATGCTGTCGAATCTTCGTCTAAACTTCTATTTCCTTAATTTTTGTAAGATTGGTAGCGTAGTAACATGCAGCTGAAATCCACGTACCTCATCTAGCTATTATTGGTTGAGGTGGTAGAGCTAATTCAGGTGCCATTTCTTTAAAAACTCTTATCCTAGATGGTGTTTTTAGAAAAATCTTTTTTACTGAAGATATGAACATGTCCACGTCGGAAAATTGTTTACGTATTTTCTCTGCTACACGATGTATCCCATAGACAAGACATGTCAAATGCAACATTGTAGAAATAATACTTTCAGAAAATTTTCTGCTTTTCTTAGATATGGAGTAGCATCCCTTACGAACATAGTAATGTTGACATGAAGAATTTTCTCTGGCTAAAGTAGTGACAGGGAAGTCGTAAATAAATGTGCGATTGTAGTGCTATTTGCCCTCTCAAGAGATTCGGTATTTAATAAATAAATTTTAAATGCTTCATTGGGCTCCAAAGATCCAACAATTACATTGGCGATGTGCCTGCAAAATCAGGTTGTATTGATACAGAAAAGCTAAAGTTTGCAATTTCTAGCTTACTTTCCTGTAGCATCTGTTGTCTCATCTATTGATATCCAAATCTTCTTGTCTCTTATGATTCTTCGAATTTCATCTATTATGGATTCGTAAGCTTTGTCGAGATAATTTTTTCTGAGCGCTGATTCATTTGGTAAATTTTGTTTGACATGCTTTTCGAAAAATAACCGCAATGATAAATTTTATAATTTCCATAACAGAATTCCAGCAGTCACAAAGGCCTTACATAAATCAAACGAAAGCTCAGATTGTCGATTGGATGTTGATACAAACGTTTTCAGTAACGGAGTTTTTGGGGAGGCCACTTTCTTTTCGATTGCTCTTTTAGGAAAAAGTCCTTCAGTGTGTTGAGTAACAAAATACTTTTTTCTCAAAATTCACTAGTTTCGCGCAGATTTTACAAAAAAGCACATAACATTTAGTTGAAAAAATATCACTTCCAAATTCTCGCACAAAATTTATTTAATTTGTCGGCGACAGAAGAACGCACTTTTGGCATTGTGGCAAAACTGAACCTTCTTATAATAATGAATGAAAATGAATGCAAATCACCAAACAACGTAAATATTAATAGTAAAGTAGGTATACATTTTCAGGTCAAATTCTCGGTAAGGGATTAACAGATTACCGGAAACATGTCATTAACGTAGGTAATAATGAGGGATTTTTGTTGCTGCTGTTTATTCTATGAAAAACCAAATTTATGTGACTAAATAGGCAATTATTACTGTAATAAGCAAAAAAGGCATTTATAAATAAAAATAGTAAAAACAAGTATTTTTAGGCATTTTTGCCTAAACATTCGGGCTTTAGATATGTATCTTATTGTAAAATATTTAATAAAATAAAAAATTAAGTGATCCAAATGGCGACATTTATATAAAATTTATAAAACTTTATATTTATATAAATACACTTTTTGGTGAGTTATTTTATGGTATTAAATAAGTGTATGCGTTTTATGTGATGTTTCAAGTAAATTGTAATTTTTTTCTTTTCTGTCACATGTGGTCAAAGCTCCTACTAACCAAATATGTAACCAGTTTTAAAAACTATGTCCTTGCAATATCATACTCATTCAAAAAAATACAGCTTTGCCAACACTCAACAATAATTTCTACATACATCTGAAAATTTCTCGGCCTTGACCATAGATGTTAACATTATAGGCAAGATGTGTTTTAAGGTGATACATTTTCAAGAGTACAAATTTCCAATTGCGATTCTATGTCAAATAATTTAAATTTTATGATTGTTTGCACTAATATTGTCCCCTGTACCCCTTAAAATACATAAAATTTAATACCTCGTGTTTATTAAATTGTCCGTAAAAGAGGCTTAAAAGCAAAATAAATTAACGCAAAGTTAATTAGAGTTTATGGAAATTTATCTCCTTTGCAAGCAATAATTAGAAAAAATGGGCTGCCGATTTTAAACGTGGTCGCAACCGCCTTAAAAATGATCTCCGTGGGGGATGTCCGAAACTGCAACACCAGAAATTATTAAACAAGTACACGATATGGTATTGGATGATCGACTAATTAAGGTTTGTGAAATTGCTGAAGTTGTATGCATTTCAAAAAAGTGAGTTGGATATATTTTGTAGAAAGAATTGCATATAAAAAAGCTTTGTTCAAGATCACTTACAGATGAACAAAAACGTACTCAGATTACAATGCCGCATAATGCTTAAAGCGTTTTAAAGAATGTAAAATTTATTTTGTTTGTAGATTTATTACCACGGATACAATCTAATTTCACCATTACAAACCGAAATTAAAACACAAGGTAGTGGTTGAAGTAGGCTGTTCAGCTTCAAAGAAGATGAGGTTTGTTCTATTCACAAGAAAGAATTTGGCATCGATTTTTTGGAATACTAAAGGGATTTTATTAATTAGTAGCTTTGAATATGATAAAACAATAACTGGAAAATAGTATGCAAATCTTTTAACGACGATCGATAAAAATATTTGTGAGGAAAGACTAGGTTAAAAGAGAAAAATATTTTTTATCAAAGCAGTGCATCTAGCCACAAAATTGGCTTAGCAATGGAAAAATTAAAAGGTCCATATTACAAAGTCTTAGAATATCTTAATTATTCTCCAGATAAATTCTTAGAAAATTTTCCTTATTCTCCAGATTTGGCTAACTTCTCTCTTTTTCTACAACTAAAACTCTTCCTCGCATTTCTTTAAAGCAATAGGTAATTATCAAATTTTAAGGAGTAATACTACCTTGTGTGCATGAAATCAAGGGTCATTTTCTACAATTAATACAGCAAAAATAAACCGTTTTTTTTTAAATAAAACGATATTTTTTATTTTGGTTTTTCATAAATGTTAATGTAACTCTTAAAGTATATAATATTTTTTTAAATTGTTGTAAAACAAAATGGCAGCACGGCGACTGATACAAGGAAGCTCCTCTTTATTGAGCGACCTCTGCGGAAATCACTTAGAGGTCGCAATTTTTAATGTAGAACACAAAATAAAAAATATTTTAAAAATAGACGTACAAATTTAGTGAATTAAGTAGGTTTTTGGCAAAATATTGATTTTTACTAAAATGGCGCCAATTTAAAGGAAAAAGTTATTTTTTTACTAAAAAATCGTTAATTTTTTGTCAATAAAAAAAATTTACGTAATTAATTAATTTCACTATAAAGCTACAGTTAAAATTTGGAGTCGATCTATTGAAAATTGAAGGCGCTAGTTAGTCGCCCGACTCGAAAAATGTGGTTTTGAGAAAAACGCGTTTAAAGTTTCCAGTGTTAAAATTTTAAGAAAATTTAGTGGGCAATTTTAAAAGATTAATAAGTACCGACAGTCCATAATATATTATTAGTCGCCAAATAAACTTAAAATTTAAAAACCGATCATTTGAAGCTCGCTCTCAAATTACCTGAAAATTGGCCCCATGGCTTGAGTGAAAAGAATCGACTTTTTCGACCATCTTTTTCGATATCATTATTCAATAGTAGAAAAAGCGTTTTAACAATAAAAAAATTAAAGGAAAAAAATATTACAATGTAGTATTACCCCTTAAGAAGAATCATTACCAAGATGGGGTAATAATGCTGGAGCACCGTTAAAAAGATGTATTTTAGTTTTAGAAAATTATATTGTAAATATGAAACATATATAAACAAGTTATAAAATTGTTTTATTAAGCCGAAAATTTTTTAGACCATTTTTACATAAGTAGGTGCCAATCGCAGTATATCTATCAAGTGACTTTTAACATTTTCCGCTATTTTCTGCATCTTTTACTTTAATTACATCCTCAATCATTTGTCAATCTGTTTCAATCTTCTTCATACATAAACTGTTATAAGTTGTTTGGAGTAATTTTCTATTTAACATAAGTTCTTGGATGTGTCATCTACTGTATTTAAATATCATGTGTTTGTATCGTCTGCTACGTGACAGTAGTCGCAAATCTCATCTTCTGTCTACCTTACATAATATATGTAAATACTTTTTAAAGCAATCATAATTTGTTAAAAACTTACATAAAATTACAATCGAAATCTCCATGTTTACGTTTGATTTAATTTTCTATTTGCGATCTCAATTTCAATCTTTTGCAACTACTAATATCCCATTTTTTAGCACTTGTTTTCAGTCAACTAATTGACACTCCGCATATATTAACTTTCTTTCTCCCGTTTTTAACTGCATCGGTTTCATGCTAGCAATTACCGGCGAAAAATCCGTTGATTTTTTTGTAGGAATATTGCGAGTAATGTTTGAACATCTTTAACTATTTATGTGTACATCATATATAAAGTGAGTCAGCCAAACTGCATAATTCTAAGAAACTCGTATGTTAAGGGTGTGTGTGAAAGGGGAAGTAGGCAGTGACCTTCACATTCTACACAATTGGAAGTTTAGTAACCATGCAGTGTTGGACCGGTAAACAACAAGGTTTCGCTGTAACAGCGTATTTAAAAAATGGTCAAGTTACCTACGGCGCAACGCACGTTCCGCCTACATTTTCACCTTGCGCCACATGCTTCTGTTCCAACTAGGAAAGTCATTTCTGCTTGAGCTAATAATTTACCAAGAACGGCTAAAACAATAATAAGAAGAGGTGGTAGTGCAAGAACTGTAAGGACCTTAGAGAATATGGAAACTGTACGAACTGCGATTACAAGAAACCCTCGAAGATCTGCTAGGCGCTACAGCATCATTATAGAACTTTCGATTAGAACAGTAAAGAACACTTTGCATAATGACTTATAGCTACACCTTTATAACATGCAAATAGTTCAAGTTTTGAATTACAGAGATTACCCTAACTCTATTGGTTTTTGTAAACACATGTTACAGCTGCTTGAAGACGACTCACAGCTCATTGATAATCTATGATTTCAATAAACACAATTTTCGCTATTGGGCTGGTGCCAACCCTTAACAACTTTACCAACGACCTCTCCATTCGGCCAAAGTTACAGTCTCGTGTGCAATCTCTTCGAATATTTGTTGGAATAACTGACCCGCATTCTTTCGAGAATAATAATGGCCATGCAGTTACTGTAACATCAGTCCGCTATATTCAAATGCTGGAAACCTTCCTTAGTCCAAAACTTCAACAATTTCCTATAAATAAGAACACTCATTTCCTACAAGATAAATCAACTAATTACGTATCCAAGGTGTAAATAAACTTTCTGAAAGACCTTTTTCCGAACCGTCTTATCAGTAGAAATGGGAATGTTCAGTGGCTTCCAAGATCGTTAGACTTAAGCTCCTGTGATTATTATTTTTATAGGGATATCTCAAGTTGGAGGTCTTTTAAACTTGCCCAGCAACCACACTGGACTTAAAAGTGCGAATTGAAGAAGAGATTGGTGCAATAACACCGACGGTACTATGACGTGTCAGTGAGAATTTTTGTATGAGATCTTTTTGCTTTTATACTAATTTTTATTTGAACTTATCACATTTGTTGCAATAAATAAAAAAGAAATAATAATAGAGTGATTTGACTGCCCTATCCTATACATACCTTATCGTTAAACCCACATGGAAGTTGCATGCAGCATAACAGATTCTACTACTAATATCAACACATGTCATTTGTATGGTAACGAACCGTTAATTAAACATAAACTATAAAAAAATGTTGGTAGCTGCTTACTAGGTGCAATATGCATATGCTTTGAGAACATTAACTCTTTGAAATCATTATTAGATCGTGGCTTAGCGTCTGGTTTCAATTTATATCTTTCTTATTGTAGTATTTACACCTTCTCACAAATAGCAAGTCAAATCGCGAGGCGAGGCATGAGGGAAATATGTAATCGGTTTACTCGTTATTCGCCTCGTCCCTCGTCTTGTCGTTTGTGGTGCTCGCATTGAAAGTGGTTGTTCAAGTACAAATCACGAGTGATGAGGCGAGCCACGTGGCAAATGAAAATGTTTACGCACGAGGGGTTGTCCCCAAAAAGGTGTTTTCTGCGTCCTAGACTGAGAATTTTTCACCCGCATTCCCTCAAATTTTTGCAAGGTAGGAACGTCTAAATTTTTAACTGGATCGGGTTTTTCCCTGGATCGACTTTTTTCGTGGATCGAGAACGGCAAACAATTTAACTTATCTTTAGTCATCTCCTGTCATAATTAATTATCTCACCCTGGATTTACTTACTGTATGTCACATATTAGAGATTGTAAATAGAAATAAACATAACAAAATTAACTTATAATTGAAGCTCCGCTCGGATAAATGGACGTATCCAATTGTATTGTGCAAACCAAAGAAATGTTTACCCAGTTGAGCCCCTCAAATATTTAATACGTATTTCTTATCTAATGGATAATGATCAAAAGCACCGGTCCGATTACTCAGTCACGGCCGCCCGGCTCCAGATAGACCGCGGATCGACGGTCCGTTCGGCAAGTAGCGAGAGCGACACTAGCGTAGGTGCACGAACCTCTTCGTCTAAATCAAAAGCTCAGATCAAGCTATATTTCTTACTTACTTTTTGTTCAAATCTCTAGATAAGAATATAGATTCGCTATCAATTCAAGAAAGTGCGGTTCGAGCGCTCAAGCCGAGAACATGCCGTGCGCATAACGTGTTACAGTAATCGCACAGTGAACCTTAAGCGCTGTTAAAACAATGATTTACTGGAATAAACTATTTTCATTTCTTATTTTTTGTATTTTGCTTATTGCAAAATAAGTGGATACATACAATTTCCGACAACATATTAGCGGGACTTCGCCGATATGACCTAGTTCGGCCGGTTTGCGGCCCCTTGTCGCCGTTCTCTCGCAGTTCCTGCCGTTGTTCCTGTCGCCGTTCCTGTGCCGTTTCTGCCGCCGTTCCTGCCGCCGTTCCTGCCGCCGTTCCTGCCGCCGTTCCTACCGTCGTTCTTGCCGCCGTTAACCCTGTGCATCGAGGCGGAATGGACATGCGTTGATTGAGTTTACCTGCGTAATCGCGGCGGTACAGATTCAGGCTTGCATAATGATAGTAAGCGTAAATCCTTATTGTAAAACCACTATGGCTTATTATTATTCGCCTACCACAACATCATACTCAGAACACCAGCCTTGCGCTATACAAGTTGAACAAATTTACCAACCGCAACATATATCACTCAACTATCAACAAATACAGCAGCCAGTAAATAGCGCATACACGTCGTATCCTATGAATGATATTGTACAACTCTCAAGCATTAACCTCTGGCTACAAATTTATCTTGCCAAGACAACATGTTATTTCAACAGCCTCAAACACAACAATTAAACCAAGAGTCATAGATACTGGTAAAAAATAGAAAGCGTACTCGAAAAGGGTTCGTTGAAAAGTCGGCTAAACAGAATAAACAACCAAAGCGGCAGATTACTGGTTGAATCCTAAAAACAGATTTGATCCACTAAGTGATGTCAATGCAGAAAAAGAGAAAACCCAAGATTCCTCGAAAACAGTTTCCAAACTTCCATTGACCTTTGTGTAAGGAGTAAGAATAATTGAACCACCAGTTCGTCTAGTTGAAACAGTATCTAAAAATGAATATGTGCTAAAAGGGTTACATAATAAAGAAGTGAAAATCCTATCAAAAACCTCTGAAAAATATGGCCATAATTGAAGCCTTAGAGGAAACAAAAATACAGAATTTCATTTATATCAACGGAAACAAGAGCGTTCCTTCAGAGTGGTACTTAAATATTTACACCCAACTATTAATGTATAATAGAAGAACTAAAGGAAGAAATTTTAACTCACAGTCACGCAGCGACCAACATCTGGAACGTTAAACAACGAGTCACAAAAAAAGAATTGACTCTGTTCTTCCTTGAACTTAAGCCGGCTGATAATAACAAAGATATATACAACATCACAAAACTAGCTCATTTAGTGATCAAAATTGAACCATCTCACCCAAAACGCTAAACCCATCAATGTACTAATTGCCAGAGGTTTGGCCACAAAAAAATTTGTAGTAGGAGTCCAAGGTGCGTGAAGTGCTCCGGCAACCACTCTAATTTCCAGAGAAAGAAAAAAGTAAGGACGTAAAATGAGTTAATTTCAGTGGGAATCATCCAGCCAATTATCGAGGTTTCCTCGTTTATAAACAACTTCAAGAAAAATGTTTTCCGCAAACAGAGTCAAGCAGCCTGCAGTAGCTACTCAATATATTGGACGATATGTTCGTCCAAATCTTACTCATGCCCAAGTTCTGAAGAACAGTAACTCCAATGCCGCTTTGTAGCTGCAGCAGCCGCAGCAGCAAGCAAACAACTAGGCAGGCGACATAAGTGAGTTAAAAAAATAATAAAATCTTTAATAGAACAAATGGGAACAATGTTAAATCTGCTAACAACCATTGTCTCCAAAGAATCTCCTTAGAATAGTTCAATAAAATGCTAACGGGCTGTTACAACACAAAGATGAATTGGTATCGTTTCTTTCAAACCAATGCATAGACATCATATTGGTGTTAGAAGCACATTTCACAGACAAAAGTTTTATCAGAATCTCAAGTTATATACTGTATGTAACATCTGGATGGAGGAGTCCATGCCAATACAGCAATTATTATTAAAAGTAGTATCAAGCACTATGAACTACAAAAATATAAAGAAGACCACCTTCAAGCTACAAGCGTAATGATAACAGACTGCGCGGGACCTTTTATAATCTCAGTAGTTTATTGTCCACCTCGCCATAATAACAAACAAGGTCACTATGAACACTATTTCAGCACCCTGGGTACTAAGTTTTTATCAGCTGGAGAAACACATGTCGTGGGGATCCAGGTTAACCCTAACTAAAGGCCGCGAGCTACTGAAGGCAATTAATAATAAACCTGCAAAGCTTGCAACGCATAGCGAAGTGGCGAAGCAATCTCCCAAACTAACACTGACCTTTGACAAATCAGTTTCAAAATCACTAGCAAACAAGCATTTTGGTCACCTGTCGATTGGTGAAAACAGAATTTGGAAATTCCCAGCCCTTCTCGAGTTTTTGCTCGGACGGACGGACACACGTACAGACAAACAGACGGACAACATGAAGTTAGTAAGTGACTCCGCTTCGCTTCGCCACTTAATAATGGCATGTGGCACATATCTACTGGTGAACCAACATATTTGTCGTCAGACCCATCGAAACTACCAGATCTGCTTGATTTCTGCGTATTCAAAGGAATTAACCCAAACAACTTGAAGTTAGAATCTTGCCTAGATCTATAATCTGACCACTCGCCTATTATAATTACACTAGGGTCACATGTAGTCATTAACGGGAAAGCTTTTACTCTGAGCAATAAACCACAAACTAGGACTTATTCCAAGAAATAGCAGATGACACATTATCTCTAGAGTTCCTTTAAAATCAGAAAATGATTTAATTTTAGCTATAGCACATTTTACTAACGTCGTTCAGCAAGCTGCCTGGCAAGCTACTCCCGTCAATACATTGTATATTCCGAATACTGTTTTCCCTGTAATTGTTAAACAAAAATCGCTGAAAATCGAAGACTATGCAGACGATGGCAAACAACAAGGTATTCAAATGATAAACGTATACTAAATCAAGCTGCTTCTGATTTAAAAAGCTACTTTCCGACATGAGAAACCAGGCGATACAAAACTATCTGAAACAATTGTCACTAACGGAAGCCAGCAAATATCTGGAAAGCAACCAAAAAGTTGAAGCAACAGTAGTAACACAAATCGTCTCTTCGAACCGACAAAGGAATTTGGTCCCAAAGTAACTCAGATGAAGCGCTAGTTTTCGCAAATCACCTAGCCCAAGTATTTAGACCATTTCGATCTGCAATCTTGAATGTAGAAGAGAATGAAATACAGCAATTTTCTGAATTTTCTTTTCAGTTGAACCTTCCAATAAAACAATTTTCCATAAATGAAGTCAAACTCGAAACTACTACTAATATAAATTCTCGTAAAGCACCAAGCTATGATTTGATCACTGGCAAGGTTCTAAAGAAACTAAGAGATAAAGGCTATAGATTTATAACGTATCTATTCAACGCCATGCTAACAGTGTATTTCTTTCCACCACAATGAAAAGTTGCTACCATTATTTTAATTTCCAAACTGAGCAAGCCCAAAGACAATACCTGATCATATCGACCAATCAGTTTGCTCCCAGTAACGTCTAAGATCTTTGACAAATTGCTGTTGAAAAGAATAACACCGTTACTCTTAACCAATAAATTAATTCCTAATCATCAATTTGGGTTTAGATTACACCATGATTACACATTGAGCAAATTCACAGGGTGATAGATAAAATTCTTGACAAAAGATATTGCTCAGCCGTGTTGATGTTTCGAAAGCATTTAATAGAGTTTGGCATATCAGTTTATTGCATAAAATCAAGCGTAAATTGCCTTTAGACATCTTTAAAATTATCAATTTTTACCTTGCCAACAGGCACTTTATAGTCAAATTTGGCGAATCCTACACAAATTTATTTCCTATAAGTGCTGCATCTTCTATTTACTGCAGATCTGCCAACAACAAGAGATACCCTGACAGCCACATTTGCGGACGATACTGCCGTCCCAGCCTCTCGCTCTGACCCACAAATAGCATCGCGTATTCTTCAAAAACACCTGAACACATTACAGCTATGGTTTACAAAATGGCGTATCAAAATCAACGAGACGAAATCTATTCATGTAATCTTTACTGCAAGAAGAGACACCTGTCCTCCTGTTTGGCTTAATAATCAACAAATCCCTGTAGCAAAAAGCGCCAAATACTTAGGGATCCATTTAGATTGACGCTTTATTTGGAAAAAACACGTATTGACAAAACGTAAACAATTTCTCGACATCCTTTTCTATTGCTAACCATTCTTCTGGTGTTTACGACATCTGAAAATAAATAAAATATTAACTTTAAATGCAACATATCAATAAACAGAAGTTTATAGCAGAACAGACTGAGAACACTGAGGACTACTGCGGCTGTTGTTGCATCAGTGTCGGATGAATTTCTTGTGCCTGTAAGTCAGCAATAAAAGCAACACCGTCTAACTCGTAAAATTAATAACGCACAGAAGAAAATAAAAGACATGAAATAATGTGTCCTCACCAAAACAAAATGCCATTAAAAAAGATGATTGTTGCGGTCTGTATAGTAAACTATTAGCAAAAAAACTAAGAATCTATTCCATCTACGAGAGACACCTTATCATACACAAAATTGATTCTTTCACAAAAATCACCTCGCAGTACTATGTTATCTCCTTGCAGCTCCTATTCCTATCCACCTGCACAGTTCCTGTCACAATATCTTGTTAATAGACAGTCCGCTGTTCTCTTTAGTGCCCCAAATTAAAAATACTTAACTGCTTCATATACCAGACTGCAGTCACAGTCTCCAGTTCCTGTTTAGTATTCCGGGATCGTCTTTACCTATCCTGCATCACATCAGCTAATACTCATTGATTCATCACATATACTCATAGAAAACAAACATATACATAAAATTACAGCAGCAGATTTTAAAAGCATCATACATGCAGCATTAAAAAGTACTGATGTCACTGAAGTGTATGAGGTCTTTGATTGTACTGCCGGTTGATGAACACTCGATAAGTGGAGAACACTGGCGATACACTTGGCGATTGTCAGAATGGTCATTAGCGCCGACCTTATGAACGAGAAAGCCTTGTCGAACGTTTCGTACATTAACAAGGCGAAGATGATCGTGTTCTTCCTTCTGTTAGAAGTACCGTTTATGTAATTTGTAGGGTGTGATTAGCCAATCGCCTATGATTATTAGTGCTATGTGAACATTATTTATAAACAAGTCAATTTTAGGTTGCAAGTGCCTATTAGATTACCTTTCACTTTCGTTTGCGCAGTATGAATTTTTTTAACTTATTTATTTAAATAACTAGCTATTACTTGAAAGATATCCCTGGATATATTTGTTCTTTTTAATGTCTTTATTATTATTATCTGCGTCCTAATTTTAAACGCAGTTTAAATATCTAGAGTTAGAGTCTTGTGTGCCCAGAAGTATAATTCCTGGCCTGATCTGCAATTTCTATTATTTTTCTACAGCATCAATTGTAAACCATAGTGATTATTAGATAGTCCTTTCTATATTCAAATGCTACTCTTCAATCTACTGAAGGTCAATCTCTTCAATATTTTTCTCATTGCGTCTGCTTCTTTCTAACTGTTAAGGACAATTTCACTTTCTAAATAAAAAAAATTATAAATCTTAATATAATGTTGGTACAATTTTGGCATTAAAATTATCTCATGTAAATTTATGGACCTACATGATTACTTGTAAATTTTCATGGAAGAAAGTTTCTTATTTTTATTATTATTCGTCCATCAAATGATTAACATCGCAGCCTTTAAATATCTATTGCTTAGTATTTTCAAAGATTATCTCAACTTTATACGATAACTGCAATTTCTATTATTTTTCTAGCATCAATTTAATCCATTTTGAAATGCTATTAGATAGTCCTATTCTATAAGTTCAAATGCTTTATTCTCCGTTCATATCTACTAAGGTTCAATCTCTTATCAAGTTTTGTTACCTTGCGTCTGCATTCTTCCAATGCATTGTATGTACAATTTCACTATTCAACGAACTTAAAAGTTCTAAATCTTAATTTATATGTCTGTCGGTACATTGTTGGCTTCACAAATTATCTCATGTTAAATTTTAATGGATTCTACATGAGGTACATGCTTTACGGATTTTATATGGAAGAAACGTTTCTCTCGAATAGTTTTCTTATTCGACTCATTTCGAGAAAGATTAACATCCGGTAGCCTTGGTTTATTCTTTTGCTTAGTATTTTCAAAGCATTATCTCAACTTTATAAATAACTGTTTCTATTTATCTTATTTGGTTCTTTTAATGGCATTTAATGACATTTTTGAAATGCCTTTTATGTATTCTATAAGTAGTACTAACAAAAGCTTTTTATTCTCCGTTAGTATTATTGTTCATTACCCTTATCAAGTTTTTTTTACCTTATTACATTCTTACCAATATGCATTGTATGTACATACATGTCATATTTTTTTATTGTTATAACCTTAGTGGCGCTAATAATTTATTTTACCAGCTTATCAAATGTATTAGGTTCATCAAATATTTACTAATCTACAAGAATATTTGTGCAAAACTCTTCTGTATTGACTGTTCGTTTTGCTTTTATTTTTATTGGTATTGCTCTCCGTCATATTTTCCTTAATTTTTTTTTTGCTATGAGATGCAGGACATTTGCAGGTGTATAGGTGTTAGTGACATTGCTTGATACGATTTTGTATATTTTAGTTTAAATATTTAACCGTGTTTTTATAACGGTGTTTGGATGGTAAAAGTTTCACTATTCTTTTCTAAATTGTGTCCAATTTGTCAATTAATTATACTGTACATATAATTCTACTACAATGTTTACTATAAACACTATTGAAGTATAATCTGAAAATAAGTTGAGACATGGTTACAAATCCCTTTGTGATACAGTCTAATAAGTCTGTTTTATTTCTGTTTGTTGGCCAATAGGGGTAATGACGGCTGGTAGTGTGAGCTAGATTGTTGTTTAGCTTAGGCTTTATAAGTTCTTTTATTATTATATTATTTTGAAATCCCGGTGATGGTGCCTTACGTTAAAGTCTCTATCTGTGATAAATCTTGGTTCTAGTAAGTTACAGAAGGTTGTGAATTGCTCATTAGATATTTTGTGCGTCGACGGACAATAGACTGCAGTCTATCGAGTCCTTTAGAACAATACTTGTGGCTTTTTGTCTTTTGATGTCAATTTTCTTCACTGATAAACATTTTCAACTCTTGCGAATTTTGAGATAACCGATTAGCATTCCATATAGCTAATTAATATATTTTGTCCATCATTGGAGATTGTTAATGGTAGCAATGAGTAAATTAAACATAGTAGGGAAGTCTTCTGTCACTTTTATTTGCATTTCTACTTGTTTTATGAGGAGTTATTCCAGGCATTCGAAAGATTGCTTCTGAGAGATTAGTGACTGTTGCATTTGCTATTGGCCGAGCTTATATAATTGTTTTCTGAGACGATATGCGAATAATAAATTCCTAGAGTGATTTTTGAGGTTTGATGTAAAGTTTGTTGTTGTATTTGATTGGAAATTGTATGAGTTGTATCTTTGGAATTTGGTATATGTTCTCTGTTACATAGAACACGTGTATATAGTATTTTGTATTTTTGCTCTTAATGCATGTGGAAATTGGGTGATCTTGGCTGCATTTCGTTTTGATGTGAACTAGATTCCGACAGCGGGCACTGCAGATCATCATCAAATGTCGCATTTTAATCCAGTAAGAAAGTAAAAACTTCGCAAATTCCTTTACTGTTTAGATTAGGATATAAATAAATGTAAAATTTTAAGTGTGTTTTCTGATTTTCTGTTTTTATATAGTATATATTTCTGACTTTGTGACCTTTACTTTCTATAATGCTTTCAATGTGATTTTTTTCAGTAGAATAAAATACATTTTTTAGTACTACCTTGAAACTTCTATTCTCTTTTATTAGCAGGAGTTAAAACAAATTTCGTTGGTATCTTACCTTTACCTATTACTTTATAATTATAGTTATTTATTACTCCATTTTCTATCATATCTATAATTGTTTTGATAACTTGAATCACACTGGTAGTGGTGGTCTACAGTTTCACCTGTATCGGAATTGACTTTCTGGAACCTTTGCTATTTTTGTAAGCGAGAACTTGAAATTTGTTTTAAATGAATGTTGCATTCTGATTGTGTTTGGCTTAGTGTTGACTGCTATTAGAAACTCCAGAAATTTTATTTTTTCCTAACTTTACTCTCTTGATTCAAAGCATTACCATTTAGTGAGGGGAAATGACTTGTACAGAAGCGTCCAGGAAAAGTTGTATAAATATAATTGAGTTTGATCCAATCCGCATTAATATGAAAGGTGAATGCAACTATTCCCCAGAAAAGTCAACACAAACACGGGCTGACTCGTAAACACATCCGCTTGGATTCAAGACACTCACTTTAACTGTTGTGAAGTGACCGAACAGTAACTGTGACTAACATAAACTTATTTCCTTTTTGTTTTTTATTGGTGCTAATGAATATTAGTATTATTGGTAGTAATAATAGTAATAGAGCAACATTCTTGTAAATTTCAAAATTATTTTTTTATCTACTTCAGTCTTTTTCTATAAATATTGGTAAGGATATCTAAATACTAAGACATTTGTTGAGTTAGAGGTGCAGCTGGTAATATAAATTGATGGAATGAATTAATAACATTTTGTAGTTGTCTTTTTAAAGGTTGGGTTACTTAATCAGAGCAGCAAGATGAAAAGAAGGATAATACATGAAAGAGTGTCGCCGGTTCTTTAATTCCAAACAACAAATGTGTTACTAAGGAAATATGAATACTCTTTTTGTGAGCGCATACTGTATAGCAGACTGCTCTAAACATTACTTTTAGTTTGGTATTTCCTTTGTGATACTAAATAAACTATTTTTATAATAAAAAATGAAGAACCTTTCGCATTAGCCTGATACGTAGAAAAAGAATTAAAACCTAAAAAGCAATTTAAAATTGGCAACAAATTATAATATTATCAGAAAAAAAAATGGCAGATACGCATCATAATTTTGTTGTAAAACTTATTAATGAAGTAAAAAATAGTTACCCCATATTTTTCATTAATCTGAGCTTAAACAAACGTCAAAATTTCAGGTTCAATTTGATTTTCCCTTTTGCTGAGAACAATTAATTGGGTTTGTCTTAGCTCGCACGAAAGATGGATTACCGCCAGCTTGCGAAGCTGATGTAATGCGAAACTGCTAATCTGGTTTTGCTCCGCACACGGAGGTGTCGACCGTGCAAAATCGAATAAACATTTACGTATTGCTAGCACGCACTTTTTCATTTCACTAAGGCTGTGTAGTAGTGGAATAAAAAGAGTAAATAACTTTTTCGTGGAGTTTATCTTGAATGGTACCTTAATTTTGTCTGTCCCTTGACGTTCTTCGTCTGGGAGGGTTGCTAGTGATTGATCGCTAACTATTCAGCAGTCCAATCAAGCCGACTCTTGGATAGCCAGCCGAAATTGCACAGGCGTCGAAAATAAATTAATTGAAAGATAACCGGCCGACAATAACCACTAGCTATCCAATATATATGACATTAATTGGTTAAACTAAGACACAAGATATGCCAGAGCTTTATTAATTGTCTATGTTATAATTTTTCTTTCCCTCAAAATTATATAAAATAAATACAACAATAATAAAAAATGTAGATATATATAAACATTACACTTACAAACTCATTAAACTGTTTATTTTTTACGGAAAATCATTGGGGTAGCATAATAAAATATACGCTAAGTGAAAGTTGGTAATTATTACGGTAAACGACTTATAGCTAAATAACTTTCCTACTTGTCAACAATTTAGTATTGTTTGAACTTTGTCGCCCATAATTGGATGCAAAGATCTAGATAATTTCGGCCGTATACGTATTACAGGTCAAGCTGATCATCGTGGCTCATAGTGAGGAAGAGGTGAATAAATAAAAATATTTTAACATTAATTGGGTTATTGTTTAATTTAAAAGCAGCAATATACTAGTAGCACTACCCAGAGGCATGATCTTGGAATAATCAAAACAAACATTGTTAAAAAACTGTTAGGGACCCTCACAAAATAGTGACCGAACTATAGCAGGTCTTCATTCAACATTCTTGCATAGTAGAGGTATATACAAATTATGGTCAAAATATTATTGCTGACGCCTATTCAGAAGAAGCTCTGACAAAATTGAGCAACAAAGATGTATGACCAAATCCGTTATATTTTCTGATAAAATTTAATATGACCAATTTAGTAATATCCAATCAATTGGATAATAAATTTCTTTAGTAGAGTGTAACATATGAGGAAGCATAATGTTTTGGAGTGTTATTTTGTATAGTGATAGTGTACATTTCATTTTGTATAACAGCACCATGAGTAGACTGAAATTTTATGTGAGGACCTATACTCACAACAATAACATGCTTATCAAGAAAAATGTTTTCATAGAGGAAACAATTTTCCATTGAGCAAGAGCGTGTAGCTATCTAGTGGAAAAATTAGAAATTTGACTTTTTATCGCTAGAGTAGCCTCCAGGCATAAACCCAAATGAGAACCTATGGCACATTACTTAACAAAACATGACCAAAATACCACAAAAGCCTCGCAACAAAGCTGAGTTAATGCCAGTAATGACAGAAAACTGATAAAAAAAATATTCTAAAAAATAACTAAATACCCTAAATGTTAAAAGTATTATATGCCAGTAGAGGCGGTTCACTCAAGTATTAATTGTAATTTTTTTATTAAATATTTAAGTAATTGTTGCATTAATTAAATTTATTGTTTTAGTTTTATATCATATTTTCTGACACATTGTGTATATATATATACATTTTGTAAATTATCATTTGTAAATATAATTATCGGCTCTTAATAAATTATAAATATCCAGAAACATAGCTCTAATTTTGTTTATTTTGTTCAACTGGCAATCAGACTATTAATATATTCTATAAACTAATAATTTTGTGTTAACTGGATCGGATGGGTAGATTTCCGAGTAGAATCATCCTTGAATAATTTAAAATTTTGGCCATTTCTTTTGAAGGCGTCTAAGTTGTGGAATTTTTTAGTGGTGTGTGAGTTTATTTTGGAAGATGTTCTAATGTTGTTTGGTAGCATATTGCTTTATTAGGTCACATACTAGCATGCGGCTACCATACTGAGGATGGTTTTAAAGTGGATACTTTAAATACTTCCAAGTGAGCCAGTATATTTATATCAGTTTTAAACCCATTTGTTTCAAAGGTGTTTGACTTTAGTAGACCGAAGGAGGGTGACTGATGGGATTCTTGATGCTTTATTGCGGACGTAACGCGTATTGATTTATCTTGATGGCTATAATTTTCCACTTAAATTGAAAAGTTCAATTTCACCTAAAGTAATATGTAATGCTGCTCCCGGGACTTTGCTACACGCAAGCACTACCGTATGGTCAGCAAATGAGTGGATTTTATTGTGAATAGGTCAAAGGTATATTAGAAGGTACCACATTGAACTCATGATACTTTCTTGAGGACTAACTACTACTTGTTTAATTTGATCGATTCTTGTTTGGAAGATACTGTTTCTAAGATATTGAAGATATTAGTCGGAAGCAAATATTTTATATTCTGTTTAACTATAGTTACCGTTAAGTCCTAAGCTGGGACTTTTTTACATTTCTACCATTCTATCTCATTTCTATTTCTTAATTATGGGTGAAGATATTTATATTGTTGATGTAATCCTTTTTTCATTTTCTTATCAATCTTAACAAAATTCGGTTGGAAAACTTCAGCTAGATAGACTGCAAATGTTTATGCTTCTTCCTTGTCTAGTCTTAACCATAACCTTCCTCTTGTATTGGTGAAATATGAGTTTGTGGTTATTTGATGTTCTTGGTAACTTTCTACATTGAATTATCATGAACATTTTATAACATTAGGTAGTTTTGAAGATACATATTTTGACAGATTTTAGTTTATTTCTGATATGGTTATTTCATTTATAAACTTTCTTTGATATTATGGGCGCATTGCCATCTGGCTCTTTCCCGTCTTTTTTTTGATAATTAAAGTACAAACAAAATCAGCAAATCTCTATGATATATCACATCACCAGACAAGTACTACAAAATCTACCAAAAAGATATCCGAAAAGTTACTGCTGCAAAGACTCCGCATCAATGTCGACTTAGACCTCTTATTGCTTACTTATCAGTTCGGATTTCGATCAGGACATTCAACGATACATCAAAATCATTCTTAAGAAAAATGAATACTTTACTTCGGTATTCATGGATATTGCCCAGACGTTCGATAGTGTGTGGCATATTTCAACAAAATAAAAACACATTTTCGAAGTCTATATTACCTTTTGTTAAAGTCTTACCTAAAAAATTGCATCTATTCAGTAAAATATAAAGACAACTTCTCCAATTTCTATTCTATAGAGTTTGGTGTCCCTCATGGGAGTGTACTTGTTCCTCTTCTCTATCTGATATATACAGCTGGCATCCCCAAATCTCCAAACACCATAATGGCTACCATTAGTGATGATGCTTCAGTATTCTTCGCCTATCAGAATCTAAACACTGTCAGTAAATACTTTTAGTGAACCAACTGAAATTAGTACACGTTCCATTTCCAACTCGATCTAATAGATGTCCTCCAGTACATATCAACCATGTTTCTATCCCAGTAAAAACAGAAGCAAAATATCTGGGTCTCTATCTGCATCACCACCTCATTTGTAAACGACACACACAAATGAAAGGATAACAATTCAACCTAAAGTTTCGAGAAATATACTGGCTGCTCGGACGACACTCCAAAATGAAAATTGAAACTAAAACGCTCCTCTATAAAAGCGTTATACGACCAATTTGGACATACCAACTTCTATTATGGGGATGTACAAAATCGTTCAATATAAACATTATTCAGTAATTCCAATTCAAGCTACTCAGAACAATCTTAGACGCGTGGGTATGTAAGCAACCAGACCATCTATGAGGACCTAGGTGGGCCTTTCATTCAAAAAGAAGCAAAGTACCGCACCAATCTACCGGCTCACTCCAACCACCTTGTGTACACACTCATCAAAGACGACTAAAAGAATATGAACTAATGATTTATAACATAAAATCAAATTGTTAAGTGTATCTAGGAGCTTCATCATGGGACTAATTCTTCTTCAATGACTTTTACTAAATTCTCCCTCAGAGTAGATTGTAAAAATAAACATTAAACACAAATTTTTTTTAATGGATTTAACAACTGTGTATTTATCCCAAGTATTACTAAATTCAATTATCACTGATTCTAACCATCCAACAGTGATAATTCTAATTCTACCAAATTCACTGAAAAGCCATTTACTGGATACCTTATATTTGATAAAACAGTGACTAAAATTATTTAGTTTTGAGAATATACTTAGAAAAATAGAAAAACAAATTAAGGTCATTACTGACTAGGGTGTTGTCATCCTGTTAGATAAAGAGGCAAAGAAGTTGGCAACATTTTGTCTCATTAAGAAATCCTACAAAACTGCAGCTGTTTTATCTAAGTCGGTTAAAACCCTTATTTGTGGTAATAATAATTTGATATTGAGGCGCTTTTATTTGTTATTTTAAATTAATTAAGTACACGACTGTACTTAGCTACAATAATACTTTCTATTTCTTCTTCAACAGCAACAAATACGTTCACAACTAAATATGCACGTTACCTCTAGAGTAATAAAATCTTTTTAAATTGAGACTTAAAAAAACTAAAATTTTGAAAATGCTTCTTAGAAATCATCACATTTGTACGTTTCCGAGATAATTATTTTAAAACATAGATATACTATTACTCTTTATATTCGGATTGACAAGTAGATTTTTTGTTGCTCTAATTATTGGCTTTGATTAATCTTGTTGCTTCATTATCCGTTTTATCCTCAAATTTGCTTAGTTTAAATTGCTTTTGTAAGTTTAGGATAAAGAGCTGTCAAATTAAATTACTTTATGTACCGACTAAGTATTTCCAATAAACAATTGCGCACAAATTGCTTTTGTACGTAATATACAATGCAGCTCACTGTTGCGCAAGTAGAGCAATACAAGTTTGTACTTGTAAGTGGCAGTTTATTAAACGAACAAAGGACTTTAGACACAAAACTTAGTTTTACGGTAATTTTTTATAATTATTGTTTAAACTTTGCTCTTAAAAATATTATAACAGTTACTTATCCAATTAAAAAGTTGTGGGGAGTTTTCTTAAAACTACGCCACTTGTTCTTTTTTATGAAAAATAAAAGCAGTGCGGTGCAAAGACAAATAGTGACATTATTTCAATTTTTTAGTTAGTAAACCTGAAGCATTTCTTAAAATGTCAGTTCTATTATAACAAAAAAAATTTATGTGTGTACCTTTTATATGACATACTATCAAATCAAATTTTTCTCAGAAAAATGTTTTTTTCGTGGTTATTATATAAAGACCCTTGTTTTGCTAGGCCATAGCACTAGTAGGGCCATTTATATAACTTGGCGCGATGCATGACGCTTTGTAATAAAATATAACAAGCAAGTTTTTTTACTTTTGTATTATAAAAAAGCTCATTTTCTATTAGGTGATTTAGTCTATGATTTTTTATAATAAATATAAATAATAATAAAATCGTTAACGTTTGGCACATTTAGAAAAGTGTGTACGATTTTATTATTTAAGAGTTACTACTAAAATTTAGCTATATTCCAATTAAAATTAAATTTTTGGTTTGGCTATTTATTTTATCTTGTATTAGCTAAGTATTATTTGCAAATTAACATTTGTATTACTATCAAGTTGAGAACAATTAATCCACAAAATTTATTAATTTTGCAAAATTTTCAACTGGCTATAGAAAAATTTATAAAACTAAAACATATAAATAGAAAATGTTACAAGTACCATAAACATAAAATAAAAGTATAAATGGTACGTGTAAAAAAAGGGAAAAATAAATCAACTAAATTAATATTTTACATTGAGTAACCAATATGAAGGGAAGTTCGACCCAAATGGCAAAGTAAGTAATATAGTTCTAAACATTCCGCAGAAAGTAAAAGTAAAATTTAAAAATGTCAAACAATTAATAAAGGCAACTTGCTATATAGAAATAAAATAAATCCAATAATTGTAGAAACACGCTGAGAGTCCTAAATGGTAAAAAGAAACAAAGAAAAGCAACTAAACGTGGATATAAGACTTAAATAACATGGAGTTAAATACAATAAAAGAAGTAGAAATAAAAATAAATTGACTAGCAACTAGCAGAACATGTGAAAGAATTGGATGGTCACAAAAAAAAACAAAATGGGTTACAGGAAAAAAAAAGAAAACAGAAAAATCAAACTATAAGGTAATAAACGTAAACATAAAATATTAAAAAAATAAAATTAGATGAGTTAGAACTATTGCAGGATACAAAAATATAGAATAGAACGTAGAAAATAGCGACATTGAAGACAAATAGAGTAAACGAAACGAAGAACCTATTTAGTTCCACAATTTGAGAGAAATATGCATATTACGCCATTTAGTGGAGTAAAAACAAAACATTGGGTATAGTCAAAAATGCCTGTCCTAGTTAATAGAAGAAATATAGAATAAAATACTAGCAAATAATAACAGACAAAAGGAAATTAAACATTACTGATAATGCAGGGGCGGAATAAATTCGACAGATAAGAAGATGGACAAATTTTAAAAAAGAAATTAAAAACAGAAAAAATAGAATAGGGGAGACGAATCTGCCTAAAAAGCAATAAAAGACTTGGTATAATTGATAAAAATATAACAAATTGCAGCGGTATCGCGGTAAGAAATACATGGTTTAAACAAAATAAATATACATCTATATCTAGAAGAAAGAAAACATTAATAATTGAGATTTTGTAAACTAAACTGAAAAAAGTAAACAAAATCAGACTGCGAATAGACTTAGAAATAAGTGTGAGGAAGAACTGGAAATAGGTAGTTAGTAAACAACATTTGAATCATTTTGGTGTAAAATGTAAAACAAAATGCAAAATGTACTAAAAAGTAATTATATAAAAAGTAAAAATTCAACGTAGAAAATTCTTTAAAACTAAAACCAGTAAAAACACGAAAAGTAACTAAAACAATAAATAAAATAAACAGCGTGTTCAAATAAAAAAGAAAGAATAAAACATTACAGAAAATTTAGATTAGAGCTACTAAGAACAAAAAATTATTTGTATTACAAAACAAAGAAAAAATAAACAAGCGAGAAAAGGAACACATCCAAATCAAGAAAAAAATTAGAAAAAAACGACTAAAATGCTACAACACATGCCAAGGAAATTAATACAAGGAAAACGTACTACAGATACGTAAAAGTATTTTAGTAAAGAAAGGCAAAAAGGACAAATAAAAAAAAATAATTTTAGTAGTTTCTTTGAGAACCAGTCCGGATTAATTCACCTGGACCAACAATTGACACCCATCCCCACATACTTAAAATTATGCGCTCGCTATGTTTGGTTTTCAACACATTTACATGATCCAATTTCTCTCGAGCTTTTCTCGAGCAAATTGCAGGCGCTGACGAGCATGCTTTTCTGTCAAGTCTAATTTTTGGGTTGGACGTCGACTGCTTAAGCCTCCGCGATGTAAACAACATATTATTGTGCTAATTTAAACGTTAGTCTTCACGTAATTTTTTTTGCAGTTATAAAAAGTCGATCTCGTGCCTTATTTATGATATGTTCTGTCTTAATACAAGGTGTGTGAATTAAATCCAACTCTACTCGGCAAACAAAACTTTTTAATACACATGCAATTTGCAAACGAGCAAAATTTATCAATTAATATAAACACACACTACATGAATACAATCCTTAATTTGTTATTTCGTTTGCTGAAATGTATTAGCATTGAGTAATGAAGGTATCTACCGAAAAATCACAGTTGTCTTGAAAGCGGTTGATTTGTGGACCTGCGTATATAAAGATTTTTTGTTTTAGACGACACTGGATACTCTGTAAATCTTTAAATGTTGTTTTTAAATATTTATTATAGTTGTGATATTTCTAATCAATTTATAAATATTAAAATTCTGCGGTTAATTATGCGCTGAAACAAAAATATATATTTTTACATTATTTATCAAAACTGCCAATGTTATGGCCACACAAGATACAGATGTACCCATTCCGCTCGCTGCGTTAAATACGCCGGACTCCACGGTTATCGTTCCTGTTCAAAAAATAAAAAAAGTGGCAAACCAGCTACGTGCGTTTTATGTAAAGTCGAACATCCTGTGAACTACAAAAGATGCAAAGTGCATTTCGACATAATATTCCGACGCTATTCAAACCACTTCCAACTCGTCAACTCACGCGTACTCAGTCAACTTCTTACTTAACCCAACAAAACCAACCAGCACCGGCTCGTTCAATACAACAGTCCGCCAACAAGCCAAATAATACGCTACTGTCCAGTATCGTACTTCAGTATTTCATCCATAGACAATCAGCAACCCAACAAAAAAGCGACCTAACCTCAGTTATAATTGCAATGCAACCAACTATCCAAGCCCAGCACCATAAATGAGCTCACTAATCAAATCAAACTCTTTAGACAAAAATTAAGATTTAAAAATGGCTCAAATGTATAAAATTGCTTTAGAGAACCTCAATGGTCTCTCTAACTACAAAAGAGATTGAAATATTTCTTAAACAAAACAAAACAGATATAATGTTTATTTCCGAAACACACCCCTCTGACAAAACTTTTTTTAAAATACCGAATTTCTTTATCTGTGCGACCCATCATCCTGACGCGGAAAGGCATGCAAGAGGCAAATTTCAAAGAAGATTTTTTACAAGCAACTAGCATAATGATGGAAGACTGGAACGAACCACTAGCGGTCACTGTTGGCTACTGTCTACCGAACTACCTCACAAATAAAGACGGATTTATTAATTATTTTCGTTCGCTGGGTAGCAGATTTATGGCATGATTCGATTATAACGCTAAACATACGTTTTGGGGCTTCCTAATTTTACCTCCAAGAAGTTTTATACAAGAAGTCGTACAAGAACTCCAGTTATATCACCTCTCAACATACGATCCAACATACTGGCTTACTGATTCAACAGAACAGTCGGACCTAGTCGACTTTTTCATAACGAGAGGTATCGCATCAGGTTACCACACAATTGCTTCCTGCTGGGATCTATCCACACACCATTCTTTCGTTATTGTAACAGTAAATAATTCCATCATCAAAAAAGCTTTTTCACCTAAACTTTTTAACAAAAATACTGACTGAAATTACTTTAGGGCACTACTGCAAAACCAACTAGACCTGAAGATTTTACTAAAAACCACTGATGATCTAGAGTTAGCTGTTCCAAATTTTACTACAGTAAATCAGGAATCCGCTTGGGAAACTAGTAGAGAAATCCTTATTAAAAGAATCAAGAAACAATACCCCATAGTTATAAAGAAAAAATGGCCAAAATACTGAGAAGAATATGGTAGTCTACACAATTTCCTTTGGACAAAATATGCTACAACTAAGCCTCTGCAGAACTTAAAAAATTAATCAGAAGTCTAAAGAACGAATTATTTCATGACTATCTCGCTAACCTGGACGCCACACCAGTCCCGGATTATTCATTATAGACAGCAACCAAAAACATCAAGCGGCAACTGCAACCCATCCCCCCAATTCAAAAAGAAGATGGCACTTGGGCAAGATCATATAAACAAAAAGCTGAAGTTTTTGCTTCGTACCTCGAATCAATTTTCTAACCTTGTCCTTCGAGAGAATGACAATCTTTGATGCGCCATACCAAATGTCACCCCTACCAGACTTATATACAGTCACTAAAATAAAGGAATTCGTTAAACATAACTTAAACCCAAAAACGCCTGGTTTCGACTTTATAACCGGACATCTTATAAAAGAACTTTCCGGTAAAGGTCTAGTCATGTTAACAATGATATATAACGCAATCTGAGGCTGGGCTACGTACCGACTCAATGGAAGGTTACGCAGGTGATTTTAATACTTAAACCCGGTAAACCAGAAAATATTACTTTTTTCTCTAGGCCGCTATGTTTGCTGCCTCAATTAGGCAAACTATCGAGGAATTACTTACTAAAATACTAGAGCCAATTATCGAAAAACTGGGACTGATTTCGAATCACCAATGTGGCTCCCGTAAGGGATACTCAACGGTAGAACAAGTTCACAGGACTGCCGATGTCAACCAAGCATCTGAAGATAAGCAATATTACATTGTTGCATTCTTAGACGACAGCCAGGCTTTCGATAGAGTATGGCACGATGGGTTATTATTCAAGTTAAAAAAATCACTTCTCCAAAGTTATTTTGTTATTCTCAAATATTTTTTATCAGAAAAGTTCTTCCAAGTCAAACATGGTCAAGAAATCACAGACCTGTATCCAATTAAATTGGTGCTTTGCAAGGAAGTATATTAAGCTCAATGCTTCACCTGCTGTTACAGCTGATTTTCCGAGAAATAACCATTCTACTGCCATTACTTTTGCCGACGACAAAGCAGTCTTAGTAAAACATAATCACCTAGCAATCGCTGCCATGCTACTCCAACCGAACATATACAAAATAGAAATGGAAAGTTAAAATCAATGGTGAGCAATCCGCATATTACCTTCACAAAATATAGAGGAAACGCCCACCAGTTACCATTAATAATGCTTCACTTGAGCAGGTTCAAGAAATGAAATACCTAGGATTATACCTAGATAAAAGGTTGGCGTGGAGGAGTCACATATGGAATAAACAGAAACAGTTGGGGCTCAAATTCCATAAGCATTACTGGCTGTTAGGCCGTCAGTCCAAACTATCGATTACAAACAAAGTGCTAGTTCACAAAGTTGCATTTAAACTCATAGGGTCTTATGGTCTTTAGCTCTGAGGCATTGCCGCCACCTTATCGATACAATCTATAGAAAGATTTCAAAATAAAAATTACGCATTATATGCGACGCGCCTTATTTTATTAGAAACGCTCACATCTTAAGTGATCTAAAAGTAAACTCAGTGAGCGATGAAATAAGTAAATGCAGTGCCAAATATTTAGATAGACTATTCACCATCCAAATCTCTATGCAGTCAACCTGCTTGATAATAGTGAACAAACTCATAGACTAAAATGATTTAAACCACTAGATTTCCCCCTCAGATTTTAGTCTCTCTGTTTCGATTGTAACTTAAAACCGTAGTGTGTCAGCAAGTCACAACAGAGAGGTAATCGTTGGAATACTTCTCCCACGTCCTGTTATATTTAATTATCTGACACTGAATTTACTTATTATATGCATTGCAGATTTTAAATAGAAATAAACATTAAAAGAAGTCTTTCAAGAAGCTTTCCAAATTATATAGCTTAAAAGCTTTAAAAGCTTTCATAATAAGCATATACATTGACCTATTTTTGCTGTTTTTATTTACTAAATTTCCTTAACTCCATCGCCAGATGGACTAAACGCTACTGTTATTTAAAAGGTACGAGAAACATCTAATTAAACTCCTCTAATTAAATCAAAATCGAAAAGTGTCTCGAAATATCCATGAATGTTGCGAAAACGCAGAGCATATTATTGTATAATTCCATCTTACGTTAGTAGGGAAGGAATAGGAAAGCTCTATTTTTATTATATACCACGTTTATTTTCCACAGACAACGTGACTTTCGACGCACATTCAACTTTTAGCTTCCTATGCACAACTAACCTTCAGGATTATCATAGTCTACAAAGGCAAATGTAGTGATTTGCTTAGCGCTAGTTAGGTGAAGTTAGTTAGTGCTATGGAGTTGGTGCTAATTAGTCCTTCTTGCAGACAATAATCAGGTACCTCAGTACTTGTTATTCACCTGTTCGGTTCGCACCTAATACGTAGCTTGAAGGAGTACAACATAATAAGCCCTATAATTATTTGTGCGTAGCAGTAGGATTTGCTAGGTTGTTAATCAAAGGTAAAAAGTAAACATAAAAAAGCTAGCCCTCATCTTCGAAATTCTAATGCCATTATTTCGGATTATAATAATTGATTTCACGGTCTTTTTCAGGGCGTTTTCTAATTCAATAAATATATATAATATCTTTTAGACAATGAAACCTTCAAAATACTTTTATATAATTTTTGATAACTTTTTAGCGTATTATTAAGCAAACTTAAAACTTAATATTATTTAGATAATTTATTTACGAGTGTAGATAATACTCCAAAAGGATAGATAACAACAACACTAATTCTCTTTCTAATAACTGATAGATAAATAATGGGCACACTAAAATATTGTCCATTTTCAGTTTAATGTGGTTAGTCCTGAAACCACATATAGTGTTAAACAAAGAATTCAAAAAATCTAATTATAGATACTTTTTTGGCAGTCTTTTATTATCGGCAAAAATTTGAAAGGTATTAAATTTTAAATACATTTTTTTTTATTTTGTCTAAAATTAAAACTTTGATACTTATACTTCGAATTTTATAGTCTAACTCAAAAATAGACTTAGAATGGTGTTCCTGATAATACTGAAGGAAGAATTGGCAGATCACAAACTTGAAGAACAAAGAAAACGATTGAACAAGCCGGGGATTTCCTCAAAAATCAGCTCCCCACATCAACAAGAGAGGTATTTAAAGCACTCACTATCTCAGGATAAAGAATGTGAAAAAAGGCTTACATTTTTTCCCTCACAAAATCCAAGAATGGCAGTCGATAAGTCTTGGAGCTGGACCCCAAAGATTTAATTTGGTTAATTTGGTAGTTCAAATAATAGAGGACAAATCTTTGGAACAGAAATGCATTTAGTTTTCTGATTAGTGTAATTTCGACTTAATTTGTTATGTTAATAGACAATATTACCAAATGTGAGGCACAGAAAACCCACATTTTGGACTTGTGCGATCTTTAGATCGTAAAAGCTTAACTGTATGGTGTACCTTCAGTTATTTAGGCGTTATTTGGCCAATTTTATTACACATACCATCAAGCACAAGTTTACCGTAAAAATTTTTGTCAATTTTCTAGATAAATAAGGCAAAAAAGATTTTTGGTTCCAACAAGATAGTGCTCCTCTACATCAAACTGAAGATAATCTGAAAGCTGTTTCTGATTATTTTTACAACAGAATAATTGATTTGTATGCCAAAAAAGAAATATGGTAATGTATTGATTGGCCATCATATTCTCTCTATTAGAATCCTTGTGACTACTTTTTGTGGGGGTATATCAACAATAAAATGTAGTATACCCCAATTTACATCTTAGAGTAATTAAAGGAACGCACCACTTTCATAATAACTCGGTTAGTTTCCTGAAATAAATTTTTATTTGACTAGGTATGCTTTTGGGCCACCTTGTTCATCGAGGATTACATTATTCTAGTATACTTACTGATTGACAGTAATATGTATTATTTTCAAATTCTCGTATTTCTACTAAATTGATTGATGTTATTTCTACAGAAGTAAACAATCAATCAATTGTTCTATTTATAAGAATTTACACATTTTTTTTCAATCATATATTTGATATTTATTTTGTAATTAACACCAAGCCAATATTTTTTGCAACTAATAAAATAATTTTGATTGCAAAAATCTTACTTTGACAAAGACGCCATGTTTAATCAGTGACTACATACTGTATTATGGATTGTACAAGTTGTAAATATATTCTTGGGAATTTATCATTTTATTTTATGTTGAAAATATTTTATTCTTTATTTTGTTTACTTTTTTCATTATTTATCTATTTTTTTATACCATTAAGCATAATTTCAAGGTGCAAGATAATTGGCATTTAGCATTAATTTTGATCACACTTTTGATAAAAGTTTCATTTTACGCTAACAACTTGTACTCTATGGAGGAATAATAGGAGGAACTTTATGTACAAATTCTTTTAAATCCTCTTCTTATAGCGCCGTCTCCTTACGAAGGTTGGCTAATCTTGTTTTAGAAACTGTTACTTTAAATATGTCAATAGATGTGCAGTCAGGCCAGAGGCGGATATCTTATAACCAAGAGTTTCTCCGCCTCTCTAATGACTTCTTCCCCTGACTTTTCCCTTTGATAATTAAGCGGAGTATTTTGTATTTACTACACCACGTTATGTCGAAAAAATACATTCGTTCGTTAGAGTACTTCGGCATTCATTATGTATATTTAAGCAAAAGTTCCTTGGTCTCCCTAATGAACTTTTCCTGGATTGTACCTTAGATAAGTAAGCGGAATATTTTGCAATTACTACCCGTTGATGTTTTTCCTGTGCGATATATTGAATCAAATAATGATAGTAGTATAATTTACAAATATTCTTTAATAAATGTCTGAGGAAGGAAGGATTCCTGATGATTGAGCAACGCACTAATTGTCCTCATATACAAATAGGAGACAAAACAATACTTGATAATTATAGGCCATTTACCTCTATTGCCCCAAATATACAAACTCTTCACAAAATCATAGTAAACAGATTAGATGCAAAACTAGAATTCTACCAGACGATCGAACAGGCTGGATTTAGGAAAAATTTCAGCACAAACGACCACATCCTCACAATAAGAACATTAATAGAAAAAGCCATCGAATACAATTTACCTTTAATTAAACACTAATAAAATCCCGGTCGGTAGAGGAGTAAGGCAAGGAGACTCGATGAGTCCTAAGTTGTTTATAACAGCACTAGAAGACGTGATAAAGTCACTTAACTGGGAAAACAAAGGGTGAATATAAATGGCAAATGCTCAATCACCTGGCCTATGCAGATGACCTAATCATCATATCAAACTCAGCAGTGGACTTACAAAACATGCTCGAAGAACTCAAGAACAAATCAGCAACAGTTGGGCTAAAATAAATAAACAAAAACAACAATAATGACTAACCAACAAGACAACATAAACATAAAATTGACAACCAAACTGTAGAGACAGTACAAGAATATGTTTATTTAGGTCAATTAACATGCAAAAATTTAACCAAAATCTGAAATTGACAGACATACGCCAAGCATGGTCAGCCTTTGGGAAACAAATAAAATACTAAAAACCAAACAATCCCTTAAAATGAGAAGAGCTGTGTATGACCAATGCGTACTCAGTATTACTTACGGCACAAACATGGACATTAAACAAAACATTAATGGGAAAACTTCACAAAGCCAAATATATATATATATATATATATATATATATATATATATATATATAATTTTCTTTATTTTTGAGGTAGTGTTTGGTGTGTTCTATTTTTATGTGCCATTCCCTTGATCTGATCTTTTTATAAAGCTTAAACGTGTCGTATTTGTTACTATCTATAGTTATTTAGTGTTCTTACACTTTCGGTGCATTAGTTTGTTCATCTGTTTCTATTTACTTGCATTGTTGGCCTTATATTTCCTTATTTCGTTTATGAGATCTAGTATCGCGTCAGTCATTCATTGTTGTTTTTTGGCATTTTTCACTGTTTCTATTGTGTTGTTCTAAATGTCTATAATGTTATTCTTTATAAAATTCCAGGTTCTTCCAACTTTTGTTTCAGATTTGTTTTATGTTTTGTTGAGGTTTTTATTTATTAGCATCTTAAATTTGTCCTCTAGCTTCTTCTTCGCATCTTCTTTAATCTCTCGTATTTTGATTTTTCGTACATATGTTCTCTTGGTTGTAGGCGTTATCTTAACTCTTAGAAATCCGCGCATTTTGAAGTACTTAACCACTGGATTGTGAACCGTGTCCGCGTCTACGCCCGAGTAGGTCTTTACTGTTTTAACGTATTTCCTCAACTCTTTCTTAATTATGATAAAATCTATATGGTTTCTCACAATATTTCCTTTTCTGTCTGCCGGCGACTTTCACGTATATAAACCCCTTGAAGGCAGTTTGAAAAAAGTATTTTCCACAAGAAGCTGTTGATCATTGCAAAATTCGTCTTCTTTTAAATTTATTATACTGAGACCGTATTTTCTCCCCAGCCCTTATTTTCGAGTTGAAATCACCTATAATTATTGTTAGTTTACTTTTCTTAGCAATTTAGGTCATTATAAAATTTTCCAACTTTATCTTTTGGTTTCATTTGTGGGAGATTTGTAATCTTAATATCATTCGTTTATTAATGGGAATAACATTAATAATTGATTTTGCTATTTCAGATGATACGATTATCGCGACTCCATATACGTCTTTTGGGTCGTCACGCCTACAGTAGTAAATAGTACAATTTTTTTGTATTTGGTTGTCGCCTAAGGCTTGGTACCTGTCACAAAGGTCCGTATCAGAGATGGTACGCGACTGCCGGACAGTGAGGACAAACATTTGAAAGTGTTAACCTCTTTGTTCGCAGGAATTTTCTCTATGCGGGATGTAAAGTCTCACTACAAAAGAACTGCAACTAACTAGCACTAACCAAAACGTTAAGTCGCCTAGGTGGTCAACTGATCACGAGCGAATGCTCCTCTCTCCGTAAATCTATCGCGCGGGCGAGTTGAAGTTTCACTGGAAACCCATGGATGTATGTAACGTCCTAGCCCCAAATTCGATGTTGTTTACGCATTGGAAAATATCTTTTGCTCTTCTTCTTTTTACTCTGGATCCAAATATCAATTTGGAGTATCTTTAGGTGTCTATTTTACTAAAAAGTCCAAGCCATAATTATTTATTTTTTACCTCTTATACTGTTGGTTTCTAGTCTAGTTTAACTCTTATACTGCTATGTCTAATGTTATCTCTTTTATTTTTATCCTTTGCAGCCACTTCATTTCCGTTGCTGTGCTGTTGAGTGCCTTTTGCTGCACATCTCACGCCTATATAGTAAAATGGGGGTAAAGATAGTTTTATATAATGCTGAGATCTTTATCGGTGATTTTGTTGTTAATTTGATAATACTTTTTTCTTGCTTTGACAAGTCTGTTTTATATTTTTTATTTATTCTTCTATTATTACTTACAATTTTTGATTGATACTCGTATATTTCTACATATTTACGTGGTGCTACTTCTAGTAAAATGGCATTCTTCCTTTTTTCTTTATTTTTCTTACATGTTTATATTATTTCGCAGTTTTCTTGTGTGGGTTGCCGTTATCAAGATATCGATATATATATATATATATATATATATATATATATATATATATATATATATATATATATATATATATATTATATATATATATATATAATATTTGTGTAGTCAAGCAAAATGGTGCTTGTTTGTTTTCATTTTGCTTTCTATATTTCATCCCAATATTACCTACATTATTTTTGAATATATTTTTAGACCCACTCATGATAGCCAAATTGTTCCCTTTTTTGTAAGTGGACACTACTATGTTTCGTTTCCAGTTTTGTAGCATTTGCTCGATATATCACACTTAGAATATTAATTTTAGCCAGTCTGTGTTATTTTGGTGCAATGTCTTCTTTACCCACAGCGTTTTTGTTCTTGTCATTTTATTATGCCATTTTGAGTTTTTTTCTCTAATTTAGAATGTTACTTATAGGTTTTTAAAAATGTTCCTTTAGCTTCTTTATTACATACCAGAATTGTTTGTGGTTGTTTAGGTAACTTTGTTCTGTCAAATTCTTTCCACACAGACCAAACGCTAGCTTCACCGATTTCATAGCTTCATTCTTTTTTATATATAGTGCAGACTTCTTTAGTAGTTGAACTTTTTTTAAACTATTATGACACCTTTTTCTTTTTAATTTTGTTCCTTATTTACTTTTTTTTCTTACAGAAGTTTTTTAGATTATTTTAAGTTGAGCTTTCTTAAATATTTTCTGACTAATTGAACCCTACCTTGTTTATTGACATTTTATTTATTTTCTAGTGCATTTAGATTTTTAGTAATGTTTTAATAAAATTCATCTCTTATTTGTAGGTGTCCTAAAGCTGATGTATTAATAGTCACATAATTTTTTTCTACTTCTTTTTTTAGCCTGGTGACATCCGCTTTTAGCAGTCTATGGTTTGTGAATAATTCTGCTCCTCTTATTATCTTTACGTTTTTCAGTGCGTATATCATTCTTTTGGTTATGGTGATATAATTTATTACATTTTTGTGACTTAATGCTTTAATTTCACAGGTAGTCTTGGGTATGTATTGGGTGTTTATACCAAATATTTTTAATGAGGGGCTGGTTTGTAACACAGAAGTCTATCATTCATTCTCCATTAATGTTAATTTTACTTTCTATAACTTATTATTCTATTATTCCAAAGTCTACGTTTTTATCATTGCTTATATGTGTTTCAGCCCCTGTTATTATTATTATGTGACGGTTTATAATTTGAATTAGGTCTAGTGTTTACTGTAGTTCCTCAAATAATTTATCTTTGTTATTTAGAGTTTTATATAGGGGTATATATTTAAATAAAACATATTTTTTTGTAGTTTTAAATCAACGGAGAGTTAAAGTACATAGTAAATATAAATATACATTAAGGTAGATATAAATTTAACTTTATAAGCCTACACTAAAATAAGAAACGCATATTCTTTTATACGTATTTCTGGTTCTTTGTTCTTTGTTCTATTTTCTCCTTATAGCCCGCAAACTCATTTTGTTATAATATTATTATTTTTTTTATGACATGTCTGATATTTTACTTTATTATTATTATGTTTACACAGTGCCGCTAGATGAATATACTTTCATAAGCTTTTGATAATAATAAGTTAAATTAAATTTGCTTTCAAATTGTTAATATTTTGGATTCCCAATGCTAAAAAAGTCCTTCATAAGCCAATTTATACTATTAATGTACAAACAAATTTCTGCATGCTCGAGGAAATCTGGATTTATCACAGATTTAGAGCCCTTGGCTAACACAAGTCTTCCCATTTGTATAAAATATTTAATATATATAAATACATAACTTTGTCAATGGTTATATTATTTCGTGGATACAGCAGATTACATTATAAAATAAATTACTTTTGTAAAATTCTCTATTAGTTAAGGTATTTTTGATTTTACTAGCAGTACTGATAATAAATTCGTATTGCCCTTTTACTTACTCAAGTCGAGCAGATAAAATAAAATATTTTTTCCTGTAAGCGTTTCTCTGTTTGAATGTTACCCTTTTAACTTTTGTTCTTCTATTATTTATTTTTTTGGTGAGTAAAAATACGTTCTTTATATTAGATGTGGTAATTTCATCTGTTATGTCAAACAACATCTATTACAATTTGTATCACTTTAAATTCACAGCTCGGATTGGCAATGGAGTTATCTTCTCCTTCTAAATTAGAATGCGTTTTATATTACCTTTTTTACAATTCGTTTTTTTCTTTTTTATTGCGTTTTTATCTTTCCGTGCAACCAATGCATTTTTTGACATAAGTATTTAAAAATTTTGTGGTTTCACATATTTATTCTGCTGCTCTTATGATGTTTTCTTTGAAGTTTGGCTACATGTGTTCGATTATTTCTTGCATATTTATGTTTCTCATTGTTTGTTCCAAACTTTCTTGGTATCTATTTCTTTTTATTTTTCTTAATTTATATTATCTGCGTTTTTTATTTCTGATTGTCCTTTTATTTATTTTTTTTTGCTTTGTTTTTCCAATAAACAGTGACCGCTTCCAATTTCCCATTTCTCTTTTAACTTTTGATATTTCTCTAAATTTTTTTACTAACTAAAAAGTAATATATTGCACCTTTCATAGCTCCGTGAAACGATGATGAGTTGGAAAAATAATCGAACATTTCATCTCGTGAAACATTTGCGTCTCCAATTTGGCCACTTAGCAATCGATTATTCAGTAATGGTGAAGGGTCTACAACATGCTGTTGACTAACTTTTCCCGCTTCAATGTTGCGATTTTCTCCGAGAACGCATCTTGCCGCACCTTTAATAACAGCAGCATTTCCGCGTGTCTCAAACCCTTAAGTTCTAGACACGAATAAATATTTTCCGAATAATTTGTAAACTTCTTGTTTCTTTTTCACGTTCCAGCAGAAGGAAACTTGGCACTTTCCAGAGTCGCCGTGTGGAAATGCGCTAAATTTTCCTCAGTCAGAATTATGCTGCTTTCGCCACAACAACTTGCGCTCTTAAAAGTCGGGTGCCTTCATACTTGTCAAATTTAGCACAGCACATTTTGACAAAATATTTATGTATTTTTATTCACTGTTTGTTGGAAAGTAGTTTTTAAATTGCATCCAATCCGTTTTCAGAAAACTTGAAATGTTGATCACGCCATAGTAATCCACATTCCCAAACAGGTACAACTTGATCGTTTCCTTATTTACAAATAACGACAATCTTCTACTGACTGCTGGTATATTCCGTACTGTTCCAAACTAAAATGCTGCCCCAATAATAAATCTAAGTCTGCTTAACTGCAGGAAAGTGATAACCTATGACTAGTCAATACTCAGCTAAGAACAGTACGCTTGGCAATTGGCTTGTGTTGTCCTCTCTCCAGAATTCCCCTAAGGCAGTTAACTATGGATGATTCTCTTCTATAACAATTTGTAGCACGATTCCATTAAAACTATGCAGCTTGGCTCTTCGCAGACGTGGGTACTTCTGTTTAGTTTGAACTGTCTGTTGAGTGTATAGACTCAATCTAATTCAGTCCATTGTTATTGAGCCAACAACCTTGTGTTGCTGTGCAGTTTTTAGTTTCCAACAATTACACATTCGACTTTCTAAGCGTACTCGCGTCTTGTTTCACAAGCGCCCGTACAGTTGTGCTTGATGGCACGTTCAGTAATTCCATTCTTGGCGAGCTTCTTTTCCATGACAGTTGAGTCACTTCCACTGTCCAGTAACACGTACACTCGTCGCATTTCTCGTGGGAACAAAAACTTTCACTCTAACAATTGAAAGCTTGAAAAGTAAACTCTACGTTACGGTGATAGTGGTAGAAGACTCCTTTTAAGTTCCACTGGATGCTGAAGTTACTGTTGAAGGAACTTGCTTAGCTTTCTCCACAGCTGGAGACTTCGACTTTTCTATGGTTTCTTTCGTGAAATGTGTAAAAGTGAATGGTAAAATAAGTGGCAATCTTCCTTGTCGCGTATGGACTGATGTTCATCTTTCAAACACCGGAAACAGCAACAATTTTCTTCACAAAATTATTCCGCTTCTCCGCGGACAGCTTCTTAAACAAGTAGCACATTTTAACTTTTTTGCAGCATAAACAGCTTTCAAATGATGATGAAGCTTCTTTGTTTTTCTCCGTTGCAATAGCGTGTATCCCAGTCGCTAGCTGTTGCCGTTTCAGTGATCCAATGGTGTCTTTACCATACACTGCTGGTTTCACCAACCTGACGGCTTGCACTCAATCTGAGTACCAACCGCTTTCAAGTTTCTTTTCTTTGCTGTATTAAACTTAATCCATGAAAGCTACTCAAAGGGATACTGCACAGGTAACTTGGTTACTAATTTGTCCAGCAAGCTCATATCGTTGAAGAAATGCTCTTTCTTAAGCGATTTCACCGTCTCGATGAGATTTATAACTGGAGGCTTGCGCTTGTCTGCTTTCACTATCAGCACATGAATTATAAACTCATTCCTCCTGAAACTTTCCATTCGAGATTTTCATTATTCGGGCTAATGTTATTAGGCTTATTAAAAAGTCCAATTACTGCTTTTCGTGCTCCACCTTGTAGAGCCTTTCTGGGGCAAATGGCGTTCTGCGACGAGTTCACTTCTGTGGCTTCTGAATAAATTGCAGATGTTGCTAAAACGCTTTCACAATCTAGTTATCCTTAGACTTAGCGGCTACTGTTGGACGTTGCACTGGACCACGTTACACGTATATTACAGAAGAACTTTTAATGTCGTGGTGTAGCTGGAAAGCATGTTGTAATGGTAGCGGTGGGGAAATATTTCCTCTGATCTGATGACTGGCCTTTAACATCTCCCAAGTAGATGCTATTAATTTGACTGGGCATAGAGATATATTGTTAGAAATTTGCTGTTGCTCCTGAAATCCTGCTCATTTATCCGAAATCAGTTAATACTCCTATGACTCGTTTCTGTTCCTAAGAGGTTTTGAGTTTTGATTTAGTAAATCTTATTGAAAATCTAGTTCTGTAGTTATTAAATCTTTGGCTTAGCCTCTTAGTCGAATAAAAATGAATGAATTTTAATCTCTTAGTCACTGTTCTGTTTTCCAGATCTTACTACAAATATTCTATAAAGTTCAACACGTTTTGGAGTAAGTTGCATTAGCATTACTGCACTCACATTAACCTTAACCTGTGCTTTTATTGTTTTTTAAATAACGGGTAGCTTGCTCGACTCGCTTTCTTAATATATCCGGTTCCTGTTTGATTTCTATAATGAAGAAAAGTGTGCTAATTTGTATCCGCTAGCTTTGTTTATGTATAAGTTTTTACACTATTTTCTCTATACCTCCACTACGTCATCTATTTTAGTAACGATTTTTTCCTCTTTGTTTTTTATTTATCATGTTCTTGGTTTAAATTCTTTTGTCATTTCTTTAATGTACTGAAAGAGGTCTCGGGTTTGTTGGTATTAGCTTGTCTTTAGATTTCTTGACACGTGCTTTGTATGTGTTGACTTTTGTCACGTCTACACAAGCGTTGTATTTCTCGGCTCAGTATCCTATATTTGATTTTTTATTTTTCTGCGTTTATGCCTGTTTGTCTGAGAATTTTCTTTCTTTTACTACTCTCCAACTTTCCTCGGTCATCCATTGCTTGTTTTTTGTTTCTTTTTTGTTCTGTTGTAACACTTGTTTTTTGGTAGTTAATAAAGTTGTTTTAAAGTCTTGTCACATTTCTTCTGTGCTCGTCTGACTTAAGTTATCCTCACTGACTATTAAGTTGTGCTCAAATTTTTTAAAGAGTGAGTGCTTTTTTCTATTATCTTTGTTTTTATACGAATTCTGACTAACTAGCAAGTGTTCATAATCATTTCCACGTTCAATGCCGGGGAGCTTTTATATTCTTTACATTGATTTCCATTTGGCAACTAGAAAGAAGAAATAAATTTGATTCTTGTATTATCCTCCGGAAGAAGCTCTCGTGTAGTGTTGTCTTGGATATTGAGGAAATAGACTATTTGTAATTGCTAAACTGTTTTCTATACAGAACTCTATGAGATTTTATTCGGAATCATTCCTCTTGCCTAGACGGTGTCTTCCGACTAATTGCCTTATTGCTTGTTTTCTTGTGTTTGTCCAATTTTTGCTTTAAAATCACCTTGTATGCATATTATTCCTCTATTAAATATTTCTCTAATAGTTCTTTCTAAGTGGCGGTGAAATTTTAGCTTTACTACTGGATGCTGATGGCGCGTGTACTTAGACTATGGTTAAGTTACACAGTTTAACATAAATCATTATGGTAAGTATTCTGAAATAGTTGTTTGGGAATAATGAACGTTACTTCTTGAATCGAGTCTGTCTTGTGTCCAGAGAAGTATATGGTGTTATCGTTTTTGGTGTTTGGACCTGCCCAATGCGTTTTGGGCAAACTAACTAGAGTAATGTTTGATATTTCTCGATCGATAATATCCAATTTATCAGGTTGTAGAACAAATCTCTAAACATTTTAAGTGGAAATTGATTTACGTAGAGATACTTTTGTTGTTTTGTATAATTATATTATTAGATTTACTCATACCTTTCTTCCTTGGAGATTCTATCAAAGGAATGTTTAGACTTTGGATTTTACTATCTATGAGACAATCTATAAGATTTTCTTGAAAAGATACTAAAGGTAGTCATTCCCTGACTTTTCTCTAGGATAGGAAATGTGGAATGAGTGTGGATTAAAGATGCGAATATAATTTCTCCAGGGAGGGACGTTGGAAAAAATTAAGAGCTTGTAAATGCAGAGTGGCTACTTCCTGAAGTCTGTTCTTCACTGGGATTGTGAAGAAGTACCTCTTGCTACCTATTGTAATATCAAGTACCAGAAAAGTAGAAAAGTAAAAGCGGTAAGGCCGTTATACGCGGCTAGAGTAATAATCAAGCTATTATTTTATTTTACTTGTGCAAAATATGCAAACATTATATTCACAAATACAAAGAAATTATGATCAGATTTTCCAAATGTAAATAGGTCGTCGACACGGGTTGTAAAAGGACATGCGAGCAATGAATATTCAAAATATCTTATATTATAGTCAACTTTGCCCAAATCAAATAACATTACTAACAGCATCGACAACAAATATGAAATGTAAGTCGCAATAGTTGAAATAGTATACATAGACTTAAGTGGTTGTTGATAATAAAAAATCAGATATTATTAACATAAACAAAGAAACAAAAAGTAACGCATCAAAACGCTTATAGAAATTCGAAAATCTTAAAAAAAGTCGGCTAAATTTTTGAATCAATTAGCAATCATAAAGCCTTAAAATCATGATACTGAATTTCGAATGTTTAATCTAAAGATAAAAATTTTCGTGCTGTACTCAAAAATCTATATCCAACGTTAGAGATAAAATTATAAAAAGAAGAATTAGAAATCCCTGACCATAAAGTAATTCAAGCATTAAATATTAAACATCGCGTTACAAACGATCCACAATTTGTAGGAAACAATAAAGGTACATATAATGTCAAATTAATTCAAAGCTACAGTGAAAGTCGAAGTATTCCGTGTGCATGGTATCTACGTACAGTTAAAATTCTAAAACGACTTCTTGTCTTATATCTTATTATTATTAACAATTTCAATTATTCTAAGCACCTGGCACCTAAAACTTTCTTGTATTTATTTTAAAAAAAAACATATTTATGGAGTCAGAAATGAGGCAAGTAAACCAACTAATCAATTTACTGTTCTCTTTATTATTTATTATTCAATTTAGTTAAAGGCAATAAACAAAAAAACGGGGTGTAGGGTGTCATGTAAGGATAGCACCTCTATATCCGGGACTGTCGGACTTGCTGAAAGTCGTTCTGGACTATTGGTTCTCAGATGACACCTAACTCTCACTTATGGCTCGGAGAAGCTGTACAAGAAGGTATGACGGCCACACCCCGGTAACTGTGTCGACACACAGACAAAACTAAGTGAGGAGAACCATTAGAGGCAACTTTCACAATTGAATTTAATGGCTCTCTTGGCGAAACTGCATTAAGCGTTCGTCAAGTTATGGTTAGAAAAGGTTAATGTATTATGGAGCGGGTCAAGATGGGATGCGCTCGTATATCACCGGTGGTGGAAGATCCTATAATATAGGACAACAACAGCGGGAAAAGTCTTATTTAGTTAGACTACCATCTAATCACCAATACGCAAGTTGGACAGCGTGGTGGTTTATAGGCCTTTTAACCCCCCCCCCCCCCCCAAGTTTAACATGAATAGAGTTGATGCGAAAGGGCCCTCAGTTCTCGACAGCTTGGTGATCCCTGGCCAAGGCAGCGGTCAGACCAGACATCAAGCAGAGGGTGCGAAGAATCCCCGAGCTACGGCAGGCTGCCAGAAGAAGATGATGAACGTCGCTACTTATAATATTAGATCGCTGTTATCAGATAATAAGCTAGAAGAATTAGAACTAGAGCTAGGAAAAATCCAATGGGATATAGTGGGACTGAGTGAGATCAGAAGAAGAGGAGAAGAAATTGTGAAACTAGAATCAGGTAATACTCTGTATTATAGAGGAAAAGATGACGAAAGTACTGGAGGCGTTGGTTTTATAATAAATAGAAGTATAAAAGGCAAGATTATAGAATATGGAAGCGTGACAGAAAGAAGTGCTCATATAAAAATGCAGTTGACGCAGAGATACGTCTTGCAGATACGGCAAGATTATGCACCAACCTCTGACCACTCTGATAAGTAAGTAGAACAATTTTATGACGACATTAGCAGAAGTATAGAAAAAGAAAACAGTAATTTTAAATTAGTAATTGGAGACTTTAACGCGAAGTTGGGCATTAAAAAATAAAAAGATGAAATTAATGTTGGACCTTATGGCCTAGGTAATCGAAATGAAAGAGGAGAAATGTTGCTGAACTTTCTTGCGAAACATAAATTATACGCAATGAATACGTTTTATTATAAACATCCGAGTAGACGTTGGACTTGGATAAGTCCGGATGCGAGTACTAGAAACGAAATAGACTATATAATAACAAATAAAAAAATATGTAGTAGAGGATGTAACAGTTTTGAATAAATTCACCACAAATAGCGATCATAGACTAGTTGGAAGTAGAATAGTTATAAATACAAAAAAAGGAAAGCCAAAAGTTAATATTTAACTGTAACGCACAGAAAATAGATAGAAGCAGATTAAAGCAAGAAAGGCAAAAGTATCAGCAAGAACTTAAGAAATATTTCTCACAAAACTTACGTCACGAAACGAAAAATAATCTGAACAACCTTAACGACACAGTGACGAAAGGATTAATAGAAACAGGAAATAGGATAGCAAGAACCATGACGAAGACAACATTAGTCCTCGTGTCGGTAAGGTTCCCCTTACCTCGTTTGACGAGTACCCGTCGAGGTCACTCACGTGATACCTCTACCCCTCTGTTACTACTAGCGGCATCCGTTGCCCACAGATGTGGGATTGAGCTCCACTAGCAGTTTTACGGGTATCTCGCGTCACGGGGTGAGACGCACTACCCTCGTGTCGGTAAAGTTTCCTTTACCACGTTGGACGAGCAGCCGTCGAGGTCACTTACGTGAGCCTCTACTTCACATCAGTTGGGGCTTTTCGCATCCGTTACCCACAATTGTGGGATTGGGTAGCTAGAAGCGCCTTTACGAGCCAGCGCCGTGAAGTACACGCTGGCCCACTCGTGTTGGTAGAGTTTCCTCCACCTCGTTTGACGAGCAGCCGACGAGGTCGCTTGCGCGATCCTCTACCACATATCGCTACTGCTACCGTCGCCCGTTGCCCTCTGTGCAGGGATTGGGTGGACTGCATAGCGGTTTTAACGGGACAACGTCATGTGGTCTAACGTTTCCGTAGGCCTGGGGCCTGATCGATGTAGCAAATACTCCAGTCGATAGTACTCGTGTCGGCAGGATTTCTCCTGCCTCGTTTGACGAGTTGCCGGCGAGGTCACTTGCGTGACCCTCTCCCCCACATCATTACTACAGGCGGCATCTGTTACCCACGGATGTGGGATAGGGTAGCTCCACCCGAAGTTTTATGGGTAAACGGTGTGGGGTCTCCCGTTTAATGGCAATGAGAAGGCAATTAGCATCACAAGACAAAAGGAGTACACAAGAATATAGAAACCTAAATAGAGAAATTGATACAAATTTAAAACAACATATTAAAAAATATAAGGAAGATATAATAAGAAACACAATTGAAAATAATAGAAACCTTAAAGTAATGAGAAGAAATCTTATGAAAGGTAAAAAAGAAATAGTAAAATTGAAAGACGAGAGCGGCAAAACGCATAACATTAAAAACAAAATAATAGAAATAACAGAAAAATTTTATAAATCATTATATGCAACAGAACAAGAACTAAAAATAGAAAACCATAGAATACAAAAATTAGTAAACATAAACTCCGAAGAATTACCAGAAATTACAATAGAAGAGATAAAAAAACAAAAGAGCTGCCGGAGAGGACAAGGCAATGGCAGAATTCATAAAGGAAGGAGGCGATGAGTTATTACAGCACATAAACGAAATATTTAACAAATGCGTAGAGGAAGGCACAATACCAATAAAATGGAGGAACGCAATGATAATCCTAATATATAAAAAAGGAGATATAAGTAAATTGACCAATTATAGACCGATAAGTTTACTCCCTCAACTGTAAAGTTATTCTTAAAACCCATAACAAATCGGCGGACCAATAAATTGATTTCTATCAAACGCCAGAACAAGCCAGATTCAGAAAAGGATATAGTACACTGGATCATCTACAGGCACTCAAAATTTTGATAGAAAAGTCTACAGAGTATAACTTACCGATATACATGGGATTTATAGACTTTGAAAAAGCGTTCGATAGTTTATAATACTTAGCAATAATAGAGGCGCTTAATCACTGTAGAATAGATTCTAGATATAGCACACTGATAAAAGACATATATAAGAATGCAACTGTAACAATTAAATTACAAGACCAATGCACAAAGCCTATAAAAGTAGAGAGAGAAATCAGGCAAGGAGATAACATATCGCCCAAACTTTTTTATAGCTGCTCTAGAAGATGTTTTCAAGAAACTCAATTGGGAAAATAAAGGAATAAATGTGAATGGAGAATGGCTTAATAATTTACGGTATGCAGACGACGTGGTGATAATAGCAAAAACTATCGAAGAGTTACAAGAGATGTTGTATGAACTAAATGAAAAATCAAACAAAGTAGGCTTAAGAATAAATATTAATAAAACAAAAATAGTGATGAGAGAAGAAGAGAAAAATGAGGGACAAAAAATAGAAATAAACGGTAGGGAAATAGAGAAAGTATCAGAAGTAATATACCTAGGACATAAGATCAAAATGGGAAAGGCAAATCAAATGGCAGAGTTGAATAGAAGAATTAAACAAGGTAAGTAAACTAAGTTATATATTCAAAGTTAAATTCGCAAACTATCAGAAAACAAGAGTCTTTAACCAATGCATTCTCCCAGTCTTGTCATATGGTACCGAAACATGGGTATTAACAAAAACGATTATAAATAAAATGTTAATAACACAAAGAAATATGGAGAGAAGTATGTTGGGAATAACACTCAGGGACAGAAAAAATAATACATGGATTAGAGAGAAAACTAAAGTAGAAGATGTAGGAGTAACAATAATACAAAAGAAGTGGCGATGGGTTGGACACGTTGCTAGGATGAAAGAAGATAGATGGACAAAGAAACTGATACAATGGAGACCCTGGAAGGGGAAAAGATATAGAGGGCGTCCTCAACAAAGGTGGATCGATGATATAAAGAAAATAACTGGACCAAAATGGATTCAAGTAGCGCAGGAGAGAGAAGAATGGAAAGGATGGGGGATGCTTATGTCCAAGGATGGACGGAATAAAGCAGGTTAAAGAAGAAGAAGAAGAAATAAACAAAACACAACAAATTTGTAGATACACTCTTCTGATAGAAAGATCTCGATGTTTATGCTCTAAGTTAGATTGGGATATACTAAATATCCTTAGCTGTGAACAATATCCAATAAACACTAATTGATTTAGCTATCCTCTAATTGTATTTTATATTTTGTACAAATTCTACCATAGGTATCTCAATGCTGTATTTAGATCGTAATTAGAAGCCGTTATTGCGGGACAAAGTACAATGCTAGTCTAAGAACTTTGGAATAGATAAACGACAGAGATGTAGCAACATGTCAAATTTTTATTAAAAAATGTTTGTTTAATTACAAAAGTATTGGTAATCTATTTATGTTCATAAAAGTTCTTTTGTTACGATTGCAATGAAAATCATTATCATTGGTGTCGTAGAAATAAAAAAAATTCAATTAATTTGAAGAGTAAATTTAGAAAATTTTTGGTTAAATGCTGAACATACGTTTTTGCTCTCTCATTGGCATGCTTTATTCAGCATCTAATTTCAATTTTTAACTACGCCCTTTAAAAAATGTTCATTTGATTGATTTATAGTTTTTGGTAGTTCCATTACATATGTTTGGGCCAGTAAGAGTTCAAGTCACCTTTTTTAATTTATTTTTCTTTATCCTTTTTACTTGTGAACCTATCTAAGCGAAAACAACAGACAAAAATATTTACACCAAAGGAAGAAATGTTTTGAAATGTGTGTAATATTAGTTTTTTTTTTTTTTTTATTATGTAATTATCTAGCAATCAGAACAAGGTTACATTCTATAAGCTAAATGGTTAACAATCATTATAGATACTAACGATAAGAATAACATGATGAGGTTTGCATCCTACGATACAACCTACGTAATTACAGTTTTGTACTTCGAGAGTATTAGAGTCTAATAGATATTAGGAATACACTACACACACACACGAGTTTGTTGGCCATACCACGACACTCACACTAGGTTTATTGGCCATAGTTTCTTTAGTCTTTGGTTGACCCTGGGTTCCAGCATCTGCTCCAGTAAGGGGTTTGAGTGAGTTTCTAGGGTTGCATGGTACTTGATAGCTCTCTCTGGATTACTTCCTGGACCGTTGGGAATGTAAGTCCATATGCAGCGTGTTGTTGGATACATACCACGACGGATTTGTAATCTGACGTAATATTTTTGATTGAGTACGTTGGATTAATGCGATGTTTGATTTGGATGCACAGCCCATAACTCTACTCCATACATCCAGATTGGTTTTATAACAGTCTTATAGATTAGGGTTTTGTTTGCAAGCGATAATTTTGAATGTCTTCCAATTAGCCAGTTGAGTTCCTTTACTTTTAGATCTATTTGTTTTTTTCTCCTTGAGGTGTTGCTTCAATTTAGCTTATGATCTAGGTGTAAGCCTAGATATTTTGCCGTTTCAGTTGTGGTATTTGTGCATTATTTATTACGACTGGTGGGCATATCTGTTTTTGAGCGTAAATGTTGTGTGTACCGACTTGTTTTCGTTAACTTTGATTTTCCATCTGTGTAACCGTTGTTGAAGGAGTACTAAGTGGTTTTGTAGGTTGGCCGATGCAGTTGCAGGATTTTAATGTCTCGACAGTATAGCAGTGTCGTCTGCGAATGTTCCTATTGTTGTATATTGTGTCGTTGGTAGATCCGATGTATATAGGACATAGAGCAAAGGCCCCAGAACACTGCCTTGTGGAACGCCTGAGTTGATAGGGTGGTAGTCTGATGTTACTTCATTAATTTTTATCTGAAATGTTCTATCGCTTAGATATAATTTTAGTAAATTATAGTATGCCAAAGGGAACGTTTGCTTAATTTTGAAAAGTAATCCGGGGTGCCACACTTTGTCAAATGCTTGACTAATGTCGAGAAAGACAGCTGAACAGTACTCTTTGTTTTCTAGTGCTTCATTTATGGTTTGTGTAATGCGGTGTACTTGTTGCACGGTAGAATGAGCCTGTCGAAATCCAAACTGATGAGAAGGTATCCAATGTTGGGGCAGTAAGTCTTCATTAATTCGACGAAGTATGAGTTTTTCTAACAGCTTTGAGGTCACCGGGAGGAGGCTGATAGGTCGATAAGATGTAACATCGGTTGGTTCTTTTCCGGGTTTTCCGACCATTATGATTTGTGCAGCCTTAAAGCATTTTGGCCAATATCCTAGCCTCAGGATTGCATTATAAATATAAGTTAAGAGCACTAGGCCCTTTTTTGGGAGTTCACGCAGCATTTTGGCAGTTATCAGATCAGTTCCTGGGGTCTTCTTGAGGTTTAGCAGATTTATTTCAGATTTTATTTCGTTTGGGGTAAAGGGTTTAATTTCATGACGTATGTCAGGAGGGATGGTGTAACATTAGTGATCGCAATTTGTGTTATATGTTTTGCAATGTCCAAAAAGTTTGTAGTAATTTTTACTAAATTGTATTGGAAAATGTCTGAATACATCACAGACATATTCTTAAAAGTGACATTTAACGCATTTTTAAAAGAAAAGTTCCTTGCAATAAATTAATTTTTATCACTATTCTGAAGGTGGAAAAAACAAATTACATTTAAAAACTTCATGCTTTTGTATTATAGGAAAGACAAAAGTGCCGCATAAGCAACAAAAAATATATGTACTGTTTACCGCAAAAGCAGTTCGCTAAGTTTATAGCTAGTGATTTCAACTTTAAAAAGCAATGACGGTCTAGCAGACCCTCCTCTGCTGACGACGAGCATATTAACACTGATCGAGAATAATTCGCTATAAACGACAGACACTAAAAATATCGAAAATTATCGTTTAACAGCATTTGGAGAAGAATTTTTGCAATTCTCATTTCCATTTGTGACGTATTGTATAAACACATGTATTTTGAAAAAAAAAGTGACGGGCGATAAAAAATGGGTTATTTACAACAATGCTGAGCAAAAAGAGAGTAGGCGAAATGAATCATTCTTCTTAAAGTGCTATCTCCTATCGGAGGTTAGCAATCATCATAGCTATTCTAATTATTGATGTAGCTGTTCTGAATAGATCTATTGATGAAAATCCAAACCATTCCCTGAGGTTTCTCATCCACGACATCCTTCTTCTGCCTTTCGATCTTTGTCCAGAGATTTTGCCCTGTATGAGCAATTCCAGCAAGCAGTATCTTTCATGCATGTCATGTCCGAAATATTCCAATTTGCGTTTTTCAATGTCAGTAGTAACTCTCGTTCTTTGTTCATGCGATGGAGGACTTCTTCATTGGAAACGTGTTCTGTCCATGATATTTTAAGTATGCGTCTGTATATCCAGAGCTCAAAGGCTTCCAGTTTTTTCATTTGCTGTTGTTTAAGGGTACAAGCCTCCATTCCGTACAACAGAATCGAGAAGACGTAGCATCGTACCATGCGCATTCTCAGATCTAGCGAGATTGCGATTAGAGAAGAATTGCTTCATTTTTACAAACGCTGCCCTCGTCATTTCGATTCTTCTATTGATTTCAGTAGCTTGGTCATTACAACTGTTTATTATGGTCCCTAAATATTGGTATTTGTGTATTCTTTCGATTTCGGTGTTTTCGATTTTTATTTTTATATTGTTGATGTTATTATTTCCCATTTTCTTGATGACCATGAATTTAGTTTTCTTACAGTTCATTTTGAGACCATACTCTTTGCTAACTCTGTTGATATTTTCTAGCATGTTTTGTAGGTCGTCGGGATTGCAAGCTATTATTACAGTGTCATCCGCATATCGCAGATTATTATCACTTGCCCATTCACTTTTATCCCTCCTTGTTGGTCCTCTAAGGCCTCCCGGAATATACACTCAGAGTACATGTTAAAGAGGGCAGGTGATAGTACACATCCCTGTCTAACGCCCCTAAGGATCTCAATATTTTCGGACAACTGGCCATTAACATTGATCGCCGCATGTTGTTTCCAATAAAGATTACGAATGATGCGGATATCACAAGGATCCAAGCATTTTGTCTCAAAATTGCTATTAACCTATCGTGTTTACCTTATCAAAGGCTTTTTCATAATCTATGAATCCTATATACAAATCCACATTCATGTCGAGACATCGCTGTATTAGAACATTTATCCCAAAGAGTGCTTCTCTTGTCCCCATGTTGTTTCGGAATCCGAATTGTGTGTCGCTAATATCTGCCTCTAATTTTTCTGTAGATCCTTTTATGTATGATTTTCAAAAACACCTTTAGAGTGTGGCTCATAATGCTTATTGTTCTAAATTTTGAGCAGTCTTTGGGTTGTTCTTTTTGGGTAGAGGTACAAACACCGATCGTAACCAATCGTTTGGAATACTCCCTTTTTATTATATATTATTGTACAGATCTACAAGTAAGTGTAGATTTTCGTCCTCTATTAGCTTTAGAAATTCTACAGGTATTATCTGGGCCTACGGCTTTATTGTCTTTGGAGTTGTATATAGCATGTTTAACCTCCTCTAGCGTTATAGCGGGCTACCGAGCTGATTTGGTTATTTTCCATTTCTATTTCTGGCGTCCTGTCGTCGTCAAAGAGTTCTTTTATGTATCCCTTCCATATTTCTATTTGCTTGGTTATGTCTATAATTATGTTGCCATTCTTGTCTTTCGTAATACTTCTCTGTCTCTTCTTTGCTACTCCCGTCATCTCCTTAACTTTTTTATGCAAATTGAATGTATCATGTTTCGTCTGAAGCTTCTCTATTTCGTTACATCTGTCGGTCATATATTTTTCTTTGGCTTTTATAATTTCTTTTTTAATAATCTTATGTATTTCTTTATACTTGTTGTCATCTATGTTTTTATATTTCCTTCTCGTCTCCATTAATTTAAGGATTTCAAGTGTCATCCATTCCTGTTTGGCATAATGGGTTATTTCTGAAGAATTTTGGTTGGCTGCGTCTATTATTGCTGTTTGATATTTAGCCACTGCTTCTCGATAGTTGTTTCTTTTGAATTCTTTAGTGTTTCTAATTTTATATTAATATCTTTCGTTATATCAGTTTTTACCGTAGCATTTTCTAAAATTCGGGCATTGACTTTTGGATCCAGACGTTTTCTTTTTATTATTTTCAATTTTAGTTTAAAAGTAGCCACCACTGTATTGTGGTCTGATCCCACGTCTGCACCAGGGTATGTTTTGGCGGACAAAAGCGCATTTCTATATCGTTTATTTATTAAAATGAAATCGATTTGGTTTCGTACCACGTGGTCGTTGGTGTGTGCTGGTGAGGTCCAAGTATATAACCGTCTGTTAGGGAGCTTAAACCATGTGTTAGATATTACCATCTGTTTGTTCTGGCAGAATTCAATGAGTTTTTCTCCACGTTCGTTCCTCTGACCTAATCCATGTGGGCCAACATAATCCTGTACACTTCCTTCTCCTATTTTTGCATTAAAATCACCAAGCACGATTGTCACGTCATTTTTAGCGATGGAGTTCATCAGTATATCCAGGTGATTATAAAACTCCTGTATTTCATTGTCGCTTTTGTCTGCTGTTGGGGCATAGATCTGAATGATATTGATGTTATTGGTGTGAGAGTGTAGTTGTATCAACATTATTCTATTTGAATAATTTATCACGCTTTTAACTTGCGATTTCAGTCTATCTGACAGTATTGTAGCAACTCCATATCTGTGGTTGGGTTCATCTCCACCAGAGTAATAAACGCTGTAGTTGTTGTTTATAGTGCATTCTCCGTTCCCTGGCCATTGAGTATCGCTGATTCCAAGAATGTCTATGTCCATCCGTTTCATTTCAGCAATAACATTTTGTACCTTTCCTGCTTGATACATGCTTTTGACATTCCATGTTGCTATTTTCACCGGTGACTTATTTATCTTCAAGAATGTATTTTTATTTGTGTTTGTGTTCGTTCTGTCGGAATTTCGCTTGCTGACGACCTGGGAGGCCTAACATTCTCCTCCCCTGCCGGATCTTGGGGTCCGATACCCATGATCAGTAACATTTAGATTGTCAGTCTTCACTACCATGATGATTTTACTAGGAAAAGTAATGAGGTGATTTTCCGTTGCCTTCCTCATCGCAATATCTTAACCACTTCAATATCATTTATTCCGTGCTTAAGGTTATCTGTTCTTATAGTCATTCCTGTCTTCCTGACATCCGCCTATACGAACTAATATCCACGTTGCTGCCCGTTCATAGCTGAATCATTAGCTACCCCCAAAACTGACTTTCACGCGAAGAAAGTAGTGCTTTGTATCTGCCAGGATTCGAAAGAAATTCTGTATTATAAACTATTACTAATCGATTGATGGATAAATTCAAATAAGTACTGTTCGCACCTAGATCAATTCAGGAAAAACTTCCAGAATTAGCTAATAGAAAGAGCGCCGTGTTTCATCAAGATAATTGTTGGAGCTTGCCTGGAATGTGGCGCCCTACCTATCGTATTTATCAAACATTATACCTTCAGATTTTTATTTATTTAGATTTTTAAAAATTTCTTAATAATATGAATTTCAACTCAATAGAAGCCGCAAAAAAGCAACTTTTGCACCCAGAAACCTGAAAAATTTTAAAGGATAAAATCATTAATTTACATAAAAGATGAAGAAGCATTGTTTAACTAAAGGAAATATATAGTTAAATAAATAAAAGTCAACATATCAAAGTCTTACCTTTGTGTTTTGCTTAAAATCGGCATGAATAACCTGTAATTATTTTTTATAAAGTATTTTAAACTTTATTAATATTACTCACACCTATATTCACATAATTCTTATAATATTCACCTCACTCCAATTAAGAAATCGTAAACATGGCCAAGCAAACTTAGCCGGCGCCAAAAAACTATTTTCGGCAAATTGCGTTCGATCACTAGCCGCTAACAAAATTGTTTGCGAAGGGAGCGTTCAGGAGTCGCAGCTGTAGATTGCCTCTCTCCCTCGATAAGTCTCAAAGCTGCAAATCCTGTTAGTGGAGCGTGACGAGTTTTCTGGAGGTAATTTCATTGCCGCGACACTGCAATTATTCCTTCCCCTTCATCACGTTGCTTTGTTTTATGTAGTTTTGTTACGATACGATTCTAACGGGAAAATTCAATTTGCCAAAGGCGACGAGAAACATTCTCGTAATTGAGCGTATCATGAAGCAAGAATGTATATGTCAAATTAGATTTTTGCGCCGCTTTTAGTACAAAAAGGCGACATAAGCTGGCATGAACAACAAGCAGATGCTATATTATTTCTTCCGAAAGGTTTTATCATGACACGTTTGGGCTGTTGTGTTGAAATGTTATATGTGACAGAATAACAGTACGTCAGCATATATAAGTAATTAAAGTTTGACAATTTTTTTAATATTATCTCAAAGAATGAAGTTAACTAAAGTAACATTTTTAAACTAACTGACAAATTTAATCTTCATGAATTAATCGTCGTAGTGCATAATTAAACAAATTGAACAGAATAAATGCGCTTAAATTATTTTTAAATTTTAATTTTAAATTAATGGGTTTTTGCAAGCTACAGATAGATTAAATAAATTAATATCTATCTTGCTATTATCTAAAATAAAAGGTTTATTTAAATTTTAAATGTAGAAACTAGATTTTATTTCTGTCTGCTTCAGAAATAGATCCACTTTTAAAAACATCTAAGTATATCCGTTCTTTAACATATGCTCTACGGCTGTTTGTACACACCTTAAAAAACATAACTAGGTGTATGGGATTTAGTAGAAAGATAATAAAAATCATTTTTTTATTTCTTAATTTTATACTTTTTACAAATCAAGGTTATACCCTTTAAACTAATTCTCTTGAGCAGCTCCACAACGATAGAGTCATCTTTTATTGTTTGTTATAATCTGAAAAAACCTTTGTTTCAATATTAATCAAAGTACTAAAATGACGGACTATAAAATGTTATATTAGCCGAAAAACTAAAAAAACTCATAGACCCAATGTGGTGGCGGCCTTTTCGCCCTTGAACCGCTTTATATCGCGGCGGCATGCGAGCCTTTGATATCTGCACGTTTTGCCATCGCACACAAAACGGCATATGGGCTTTTGCTCAGCCGACAAGTCTGCATACGCCGTCGGCGGCACCTTTGATATGAAAGGTGCTGTCGAATGAAAATTGTCCGCAAAGACCTACCGCCAAGCCAGGCGCGAAGCCCGGCAACATTCACGCATCGCAGCTCGGCCAATTTGGTCGTGTCTTCACCCGGCAAGAAACATTCGCACCCCGCAGCGCGGCCAATTCGGTCGCGTCTTATCAACCCGCAGATACCAGATCCGCAGCGCAGAGGTGGCCACCTTGGAATCGCGGACGAAGCCGAAGCCGAAGCCGATTCAGGTGAGCGATTTGGCAATATTCGTTGGTTGATATCGGTAGCCGCCCCGATCCGCTTACGCGACGGCCGTTTAAGGGACGATTTGGGCCTTCTCGGTTCACGTTCCAAACGGGCCGTACTACGTTTCCACACCGCACCACGAGAGCGGCTATTTACACGCCTGCCTCTTCATTTTTTGGTCCTTACGAGCCGTATCGGTATCAGCTACAATACTTGTAGAAACCGCTTGATAACTTGGCGTCGTCACAGACTTACGTAGGTTTTTGGTAAGGTGACCGCCATAAATTACATACATATTTATTACGCTCTATTCAAGTAAAGGATAAGCTTGAATTAAAATTAGTTCAGTTAACTGCCAAAAAAGAGGCGATTTTCGAACGATTTAATCGTTTATACAATACGTCAACTAATATTTCAAATTATGAGTTACGCTCAAACGAATTATTTTTATCTCAAACTGAAGCTATTAGTGAATTATACAGCAGGTTTGAAACAATAATTGAGGAAATTAACAATTTGCAGTTTGAAATTGATCAGACTCCTCCAGACTACTCATGTTTAAATTCTATTGAAGATTTATATTCGAGTATTAAATATAAACGCAACCTTATATTGTCAAACAGCAAAACATTTACATTAGATCAAAAAAGAGGTATCGTAAAATTACCGCCAATTGAACTACCTTCTTTCGATGGCAAGACTGAGAGCTGGCCAATATTTTACGAAATATTTCGTAGCAATGTACATTTAAATACAAATTTGACTGATGCGCAGCGTGTGCAGTATTTGATTAGTAAATTAACTCATGACGCTTTAAAATTAACCGCAGGTATTATTCCTACAGGGGATACTTATAATATTATATGGGATAGTCTTGTTAAAAAGTATCAAGATAAACGTAGTTTAGGCAGTCATTATCTAAATAACATTCTGGACATCAAAGGATGCGTCGGTAATGCTGTTAGTTTGAATACATATATAGAAAAATATTCCGCGTCCATCGCCGCATTAAAACAATTAGACATTCCCGACCTATTAGATTTTGTCTTGTTACATTGTGGTTTAAGAAAACTTGATCCCCAAACGCTTCAACAATTCGAAAATAGTGTGAGCGGAATAGAATTACCCTCCTGTAAACAATTTATTTCATTTACGCAAGATTATGTCAAAGTACTCGAGCGCTCGCATGTTAATAATTCGCAGACCAAGCCGCGCGCAAATTCCAGTTTACCTTATCACAGCCTTGGCCGTGGCGCACAAGGTGCCTGCAAGTCGTTTGTGTCGAGTGAACAGATTTTTAATACGCGTTGCCCGCTATGCGACAGAGAACACCAGCTGTTTCGCTGCCTTGAATTTAAAAATATGAAATCACCGCAAGCTCGTTTCGAGTTAATTAAAGCGAAACGCGGCTGTATAAACTGTTTAAGTCTATCTCACTCGTTAACTAAATGTAAATCACGGAACGTTTGTAAAATTTGTAAAAAACCGCATCATTCTTTACTGCATTTTTCCAACTTAAAGAATGATCGCCCTATTAACCCGTCTGTGGCGGCTGGACCGCAAGCAGGTGACCGTGCGCCCATAATAACTGAGTCAATGCATTTAGTATCACAATCTCACGACACGTCTTCCGTATCGCTTAGTTCAGCAGTTTCTTCTAGTTCAGCTATATTGTTATCGACCGCACAGATCTATGCACATGGTAAAAACGGAAATACGCTCGTCGTCAGGTGTTTAATAGACAACGGGTCGCAAAACAATTTAATTACTATGGATTGTTGTAAACGCTTGAACATTCCCATAATTAAATTACGCAATTCATCTTTACAAGGTGTTGGTATGACCTCGCGACCTGTACACACGGTTTTATTAATTTTGCAATAGAATCGCGAATTAATCCTAACAACAAATATTACATTCGTGCTTTAGTGGTTGACTGTATTACAGACAAACTTCCCGCAAATTTCATTACATTAAATGAAGATGTCATATTTAAATAATTTACCGCTTGCCGATTTATCCTGGAATGTACCGGGAGAAATTGACGTTGTTCTTGGTGCTCAACTGTTTCCTTATATTTATTTGGGAGATAGGGTCGATTCTGGTAATCGCGCACCACCCGCTATATTAACCAGCTTTGGTTACGTACTTATGGGAGATATTGCATGTCATTATGATGCAACCTGCCTACATAGTACTACATCTTCGTTTACCGCGCTTGCTAACATCGACATTGAGTCAAGTTTACGGAAGTTCTTTGAGTTAGAGGAAATTCCATCTCAACGTTTTATTAGTCCAGATGAATTAGATTGCGAAAATAACTTTAACTCTTCGACTTTATTTAAAGACGGCAGATATTTTGTTGATTTACCCTTTTCACGAAACCCCTCGGAGTTGGGTAATTCACGCGGTCTGGCTCACCGTCGTCTACTTGCGCTCGAGCGTAAATTCGATTGCGTGCCAACAAGAGTGTATCTTAGCCTTCTTTAGTAGTCACGTATCCCTTAATTTGGAAAGGGTGTATAAGTTAGTGGGTTGACTTTTTTTTTCTATTTTGTTCAACTATCTGTTGTTACAAAATTGTGGAATTATTTTTCAGTTCCAGGTAAGAATATGAGTTCTTTATGATTAAAATTGCTTAGAAAACTGAGTGGAGATTTGCTATATTGCTTAGATTTACAAATTTAGATCTATGAGAACAGGCTTCAATAGAATATTGTTCTTGTAGTTTATTAACTGTGTATTAAAGATATTAAAAAAATTGCTTATACTTGCCCTATTTTTTAAATTGTTGGCAAGAATACACATAGGACGTGTAATTTAATATTTCTTACATAAGGTGATTTTATTACTTCCTAATTATCTATTTTATATTTTTCTTTTGTATTGTTTCACAAATGCCTTAGTATAGAGAAATCGTTGCAGTTTAGCAGAAATATTGCTAAACAGTCTGATAAAATCTGTGTTTTAATCTAGCACATTTTGAACCATCTAAACACCGAGGAACCACCTATACCCATGGAGCACAGGCTAAAGGACGACATAAGGAGATTTGCTTCAGGAATTTTTCAGCGATATGGGAAAGCAAGAAAAATTTATGAACGACTTTTAAATAATAATGAGATACGGTTCGACGAATTTCTCACGTTCGATTACTCCCATCTTTCTGGCGGTAGTGTTCGAAGACCTTCTATGACTGTTGAGCAAAGTAGTAGTCAACAAAGCCTTCAACACGGGACCTTGGTGGTAGACCTTCTGTGACTTTTGCGGAAGGTAGTGCAATAACAAACCGTAGAAAAACTGAAGAACTGAAGCAGTGTACCACGACCTAAGAACTGACCTTTGCTGCTCAAATAGAATTAAGTTTAGAAATTCGTACAAGAGCATTTAAAATTCGAAAAGCGTGGATGTCAAGTTCACCGACTACCCAACTTTATAGTAACGACGAAGCTTTGGCATATTTTGTCGCCGCGAACCTGACCAAAAACCAAAAAAGGGGCAAATATATACCCCTCTTATGCGAAACCAAAAGTCACTGCTATTCTACTACGACAACAGCAAGCGAAAAAGCTGCACAGGTTTCATTCCATTCTCTTGTACTGTACAAACATTGAATCACAACTAGCTACACCTTATCTAAAAATGAAAGTATGACAAAAGTAGCGGGCGGTCACTACATAAACCAAAAACTCCACAGAGAGTGATAAAGAGTGAACACCTGAAAGTAAACTTCTCTCAACGCAGCAATGTACGAATTAAAAGAAATTCTAAACAATAACAAAAATGAATGCATCTAAATATTTTTAAAAGAGCTTACACCTACTGAAGCTACAGGAACTAAAGCAGGTTAAAAACAAATTTTCCGCCCGTTAGGACATCTTAAGAAATGTGGGTTAGAACTGATTCAGAAAAAGTACGCGTCCTTGCATTTAACAAATTCAGCCACATAAATCAGAAAATAGTCCCGAAGAAGAAACAGGTAGAGTCCCCATATAAGCTAGAATTATCAGTTCAGACATCAATGTAATCATTAGTACTTTACATCCCAAGAAAGCACCAGGATATTACCTAAATAATAATGTAATCCTTAAAGAACTATCTGCCATTGGAATTAAATATCTTACCTAGCTGTTTAATACAATTCTACATACAGGGTATTTCTCAGAACAATGAAAAGTGGCACAGATTAACTTAATATTTGAATCAGGGAAACCCTCTAGCGAACCAACACCGTATCGGCCAAACCCGTAAATTCTACCTACGTTATAGCTACTTCCGGTAAAGTTTGAAACCAATACGGAATTTTTTCCAGCGCTGGTGCATCTCAAGGAACCTTTGCCGGCGACACTGCGGTCCTAGCGCCCGACAGAGATTGAAAAAGTGGAGGGTTAAAGCCAATGACACTAAAACTCTTTGCATAACCTTTTCGATTCTCAGAGCTACGTGTCCTCCTGTTTATTTAAGCAATAGTCAATTTCCACAACAAAGTGAAGTTAAGTACCTCGTCTTACACCTCGACCGAGGACTTTTTTGGCGTAAAGATATCTTTACAAAACAGATCCCTATAGTCAAGGAAAAAATTCGCCGCTACAGTACTCTACTTGGAGCTTATTCTAACATTTCTAGCAACAGATCTAATGGATCAACCCACAATAGGTGATTACACTGACATGAACCAAACAATTTTTGCCTACCAAAATTTAAATATTTTTTTTAATTTAAAGTTAGTTGTAAGCTGTAGTTTGTAAAGTTTTCCCCGTTTGTTACACAAGGATTATAAGCCTATTTGTTGCAGGAGTATTCTGCTGAGCATTCTTCTACAACTGAAAATAAGTAGGTTGCTAAAAAATTGATAGGCTGGATTACTTTTTCTGCTGAATGTAGAAAAAACGAATTACGAATATTGAAATGAAAGCTTTGCTGGTAAAGTCGGCTTCTTCTCTGGTTGAACACACAAATAAAGTTAAATTATAAAGGTGTTTGACTAGATATAAGAAATCTCTTCAATATAACGTCATATGTATAAAAGACCCATCTTTATTAAAGGAACCTCAACAGTAATGAATATCGACAAATCACAACAATAACACTGATACAAACAACAAACAAAAACTAATATAGAAAATGCGCGTGCTGACAAATAATAAATATAAATTCCTATTATTTCGTAATAATGCGTAAAAGTTTTGAATTGATTACGTACTCTCGCAAGCATTGAAATTCTATAGAACATTAATAGGCATAATTTAGTGAGAATATTTGCGTACAAAATATTGAATTTAAAACAATCATTGCTACAGCTTTATATATAATCAAAAAATGTTTCTATTGAAATAATTCTACAAATAATAAAAAAAAAATTTAACCAAACTGTAAACTGCTTTTGAACACCTTTTACTGTATGTAGAATGTTGTTCGGAAGAGAGTACAGGTTTGTAACAGCTCGTTTAACAGCACCATTTGCAATCTTTACTGAAGCAACTCGAGTATTACCATTTATGCCTGGATAGAAAGCGTCGATTCGTTCCATCGCCCACTTTAACGGAGGAAGGTTGTATTTTTTTATTAATATGACATCCCGTACACTTAATTCGAGACCTGTCTGATGCCATTTATTCTCCGATTGAAGTTATCTAATTTACTCTCAATTGATTGAATTCTTTCGGATACCAAAGATGCGATTTTCAGGTATTTGTTGCTATTATAAATAGTGGTAATTGATCATCCGACTAAAAATGTCTAGGAGTAAGGGATAAGAGGTGTAAACACTTATCTGAAATGTGCTGAGATAGCTCGTAAATTTAAAATCCCCGGGAGCTGATTGAGTAACGTATAAAACTGTTCGTACGTAAAAATCGCCCTACTTGTAAATTGCGACAAATAAGTTTTAATGCTTTTAATGGTCTGTAGTAAATGTTACTATTGTCGAAACGTCTTATTTGGATAATGCAATTAGATGGCGTATAAGCCATGAATTTCCTTTGACCTAAATTGAAAACACTACGTAATTACGAAACATTTTACACGCTACATTTCACTCGTGTAAAGAGCAGCATCTATCGCAAATGCTTACCATTAACAATTAATAACCTGAGTGAAGTAAACGATTTTGTTCGAGTTAAAGCATTAATTTTATTAATGAATGATCACAACTAATAAATTCTAAGACAGTTTTTATCAAATAATAAATTTTGAGCACTACTTAATTGTTCAACAAGTTATGTTGCTGTCAAAAAACAAATTGATTTCATTAATCAAGTTTATTCGTAACGAGGAGATCAAGGTTGGTTCTGAGTCTTGCGGGTAGTCAAGATAAATAATAAAACCCTGAGGAATGCCTACATGTTCCAACAAATGCTACTTCCACGTGCACAGGCACATTTTGCCGCGCGATTTCTGGGCAATGCGTAGCTGTACGTTACGTAGCTAACACAAGAGTGGAGGACGAGTTTTCGTCGCCTTAAAACTTGAACATATAGGCTAAGGGCGCATACCCCTATAAAACAGCATGATCCTTTAGGTTGGACGTTAAGCATTGGGTCAGCATCCCCATTATATTTAATTTGCTAAACCATCTTCTATTGAGCCTTGGAAGCCTGGGAAATAACTTACGACGATTTTTGGCGTGAAGGACTATGGAAATGATCACATGAAACGTCCAAGGAGTAACAAACAAAATTAATAAAATTGTCCTACTTCTGCAAAAGCAAACTATATAATTTATTGAGGAAATATTACAAAAATATTTAGTCAGCCGGTGCTCCGCCTTACGGCACTACACCGGCATTGCTTCTTCCTTTACATGTCTTTTGAACATTCTTTTTATTTTATCATTGACGTGGTACGTGCAAAAACCTGCCCCGGCATTTGCCTTTGTGCAGGACTCAGGGAAAACCACGAAAAACCCCGAGTCAGGGCAGGTGACTTCAATTACAATTCTAAATCTAAGTTAATCTACGATATCTACTACTTATTTACGGTCATCTGCTCATTAATTGCATTTTGAATCCATTTCTGTTAGCATATTCTAACGAGCCGCTTATTATTATAACATATTTTATATTCTTGCGAGTGCGCGGTTATCAGTCTCTATCTCTTATGCCGTCTCAAGCAAGTCGTGAATTATTAGTCTAGGCTGTTATGCTAGCTGCTGCAATTTTGAGTCCCGGCTGTTATGCCTTATTTTACGCAATTTTAAGTCCGAGCTTTTATGCATGCCAGCCGCAATTGTGAGTCCCGGCTCTAATGTGTTTACACTTTTCACTTACACCTCTCAACCCCAATCGCGATCGCGTCCTACCCCGGGTTCAGTTTAGCTAAGCGTGAGTAAAACTGATCCAGCGCGTTCCACCACCAGGCTTCTGTTGAGAGCATCGTAACGTCTTCGGGCGTTCGTGGCTATCTTAATCCATTTTTTATTAGTACTCCTTCTGATCTTGCCCTGGCTTCGTTCTCCACAGTACATGGGGTCAGCACGTGTAGGGCTTTGTCCACCTCTCCATATTCGCATCTGTCCTGTCCCGGTTGCAGCTTCCCGAACCTTGTTAGGTAAGCGCGGGAGCAATGTTGACCGTCTCTAGAGTAGGCAAAACCGTTCTTGCGTGCTTTCCCGTTGTTGCTGTTTGCCATCTATTTGTCCATAGATTGCTCGTTCTGTCCTTCAAACGCGTTTTGATAAGACTTTGCGGAATGGCTGTAAATTGCGCAGGTCCATCTTCCGCGACTGCTTGGCCGGTTCGTCAGCACGTTCATTCTTTGCGGTACCAACGTGCGCCTTTGTCCAGTGGAATGAGACTTCTGTTTCTTCTCTCAGCTTTTTTATAAGAGTCCAGACCTCGAACTGCAACTCAGAAGGTGATTTCATCGTGCTCAGAGCCTCTAATGCCAATCTGCTATACGAAACTATCGATCATCTTGCGATGATGTGCCGGTAATGTATCAAATATCCCTGATAGCCACTAGTTCGCACTGAAAGAGAGTGCTCCAGACTGCTAATTTAATTTTCTGGCAGTGGATCTCTTCTTGTTCCTGATGACGCCGCTCCCGCTCTTCCGTCCTTTAGTCTGGACCCGTCTGTATGGCACGTCAGGTGGTGCATTTCCTCCTCCGCGGTGATGAACGAGATGCCATCCCATTTCGATGGATGGTGGCCTGCTTTCTCCATACTTGTCTTGCGTTCGGCTGGAGCTCAGTTGCCCTCGCAGTCGCTCGTCACCCGCTTCGATGCGTTTCCTCTCGGCTGTTTCCTGCAACACAAAATCAACTGGCGGTAACTTGCTCAACACTAGAGCGGCTTGGATAGCAACGGTACAGTACGCAGAAAAATACACTATAGATCTAGCAATATTAACAAAAACTAATAAGAAAAAGGAGTAACAAAAAAAAGAATTAATATTTACATTTTTGGATAGATGCCCCCAAACATCAAAGCGCTGCTGCAGGGTTGCAATTATAATTAATAAAGAAACAAAGTGGTGTGGCGGCCTTTTCGCCCTTGAACCGCTTGTGTATCGTGGCGGCATGCTGGTGGCTTTGATATATGCCGCCACGTTTTGCTATCGCACACAAAACGGCACATGGGCTTTTGCTCAGCCGGCGAGTCTGCATACGCCGTCGGCGGCACCCTTTGAGACGAAAAGTGCTGTCGAATTAAGACTTCCCGCAAGAGACATACTCGATCCGCAACGCCGCCAGTGCGGTCGTGTTTAACCAACCCGCAAGAAACAGATTCGACCCACAACGCGGCCAATTCGGTCGTGTTTAACCAACCCGCAAGAGATGTTCGACCCGCAGCGCGCCCAATTCTGTCTGTTTAATCAACCCGCAAGACATACTCGATCCGCAACGCGGTCAATTCGGTCGTGCTTAACCAACCCGCAAGAAATATTCGATCCGCATCGCGGCCAATTCGGTCGTGTTTATTTTACCCACATTTAACCACCCCGCAAGACTTTCGCATCGCATCCCGGCCAGTGCGGTCGTGTTCCAGGCACGAAGACATCGCAACAAGGTGGCCACCGTGAAACCAACGCCACCGAAGCCGATTACAGGTGAGCGATTTGGCAATTACTCATCGGTTGATATTGGTAGTCGCCCCCATCCGCTTTCGCGCCGGCCGTTTAAGGGACGATTTGGGCCTCAACGTTTTACTTTTCAAAACGGGCCGTACTTAGTTCCCCACACCGCACCACGAGGGCACGGCTATTTACACGCCTGCATCTCCACAAAGTAAATATATAAAAAAGTACAAAGATACATTAATCAAACAAATGAAAAAAAACAAAACAAACAAAAGACATAATTTGATAACAATAAAGTATTACAGAAACCGTTACAAAAATTTACTACCAAAAACCTGAAAATTGAAAATGTGAGAATTGAACAATTCATAGTATCAACCTATGACAATATTGTAACCATTATGCAAGATAAGGTTAGTAAACAACTGAATAGAATGAAGAATTGTAGATCCCCTGGATAACATTTCCATTGAGTTAGTAAAACGTTTAACTATATTAATGATCAATGTGCACAAGGACAACAACGCCAGAGGAGTGCAAACAGGCTTATATTATATTCATGTTTCAAAAAGAAAACAGACAAAAGCTAAATTGTTATAGAGGTTCGACTGCAAAAAGTAGTATTAACCGTCTCTATGAGAAAATTTTACATAAAAATAAAAAATAACAGTAAAAACCGAATAAGCGAAGAACAAAATAGTTTTACGGATAGTCGTTTAGGTTTAGATAATCTTTTCATAATTCAACTAGTAGAGAAAACAATATCAGGAAGCGCAAAAGTTCATATGGCATTTGTTAATTTGGAAAAGGCCTATGACAAGGTATCACGAAATAAATTATGAGAAGCATTAAGAGTTCTTAAATATAAGAGATCACACACTTGCAATTGTCCAAAAATTGTATACACAAAATAAAGCTTATGTCAAAATGAGCAAGTAATTATCAAAACTGTTAACTACCACAAATGGGTTTAGATTATCGTTATTTGTATCTAGAGATATTTTTAAGACGCTGTTGAAGAATAGGTATACCAAATAATGACGACCGACCGTTTATTATAAATTTTGCCAGTGATTAGCTAGTATTACTGCAGGACTCCTTCGATCTTAAGCTTAAAAGATTGTATGACGAATACCATAAATGGGGATTTGAAGTAAAAACCAAATATTTGGCCATACACAGCAACGCGATGTTTGAGGTATTAATTAATCATGCTAGGGTAGTCAAACAAGCGGAAAACATTAAATATTCTGGCGTAATAATAAACGGACAGAATAGAGGAAAAAGAGATTTAATACCACATTTAAGAAGGAAGGAAAATAATTGGTTATCTTAATTCCTTAAGGTAGGATAAGAATATCTCTAAACAAAATAAAAAACGAATCGAACAAGTGATGGTAGAATCAACATTGTGCTACAGGTCTGAAATCTGGTCTACTAACGCGGAAATGAGACAACGACTAAATGCAATCGAAATTGACTATCTGCAGCGACGTGCAAGAGTATCAAGAATACAGCACATTCGAAACCAAAAAATAAAAGATCGAATCTCAACGAAAGACACAATAGAACGCAGGTGTTTGCAATTGTTCGTACATGTAATGAGAATGTGGAAGATCGACTACCCAAGAAGCTGTTTTAGTGGACACCACCTGGAAAAAGAAAGAGGCAGATCCCGAAGGTTATGAAATAAGGGCATTTAAAAGGCAATGTAAAGAAGACAATTGGACAAGGACATGACACAGGACAAATGGGCTTGGAGAAGAAACTGGATAGGCAACATTTAATGCCACTTTGCCAAAAGTTGTTTTATTTCACAGTAATGGTTTTATCAAAGTACATATAATTATATGAATTAATTGTATGTCTATGAATGTCTTGTTAAGGAAGTCTCTAGTGATGTTACCACAAGAACTTCAATTTACATTAAAAGCTACTGGCGTTAGTCTTTACGCCGTTCATTGCACATACACTAATTCACTAATCATTATTGAATGCATACTAACACTGAATGAGGTTCATTAACACTAAGTATAGTTTTCATAATCTCGAAATTTTTAACTATTTATGCTTCAAGCGTCTGTGTTGTGAATTTATGGTTAATAACTCTAATAGTTTTTTTGGATAAAATACCATTTTTTGACGTTGAAACAATCTCTTAGTGATGATTTTATTAAGGAATAGAATTTTGAAATTAATGTGTAGAGTCAAAATCCTTTGACTGAAATTTTTAAACAATATGAACATTAGACATGCATAAAAATCTTCACAATAATATGCCATAAGTCCAAATTAGCTTAATGATTGTTTTGTCAGTCGTGACTTAACGAAAATTTTCTTCTTCTAGGCCATTAAATATTTCCATTTTCCGCTCTTTTAGATGCACATCTTCCACGTTTGTTTAGAGTCTAAACCACAACCAGATATTTAACTTTATTTTCCTGGAGTATACGTTTGTGATTGGTTAAAGATAACTGTTATTTGTTCACTAACTTTTATTTCTTAGTTTTAAAACCACTCTTTATTTATATTTAAGTAAATTTGTAAGACTTGATTCCACCATGTGACTTTTAGTCTTGCTTTGCTTCTTGCTTCTGTTGGTTGCCAGTTTTTTATCTTTTTCACCATCTTGTCTAAATCCATTCTCATCACATGCCCCAACTATCTAATTCTCTGTGCTTTCATGTTTCTTACAATATTTTCTTCTTTTATGGCCTGCAGCAACTAGTGGTTCATTCTGACTCTCATTAGACCCTTCTCTGTCTTGATTGGTCCATATATTGTTCTTACGATCGTGCTGTTTTATATTTGTAGTTCCTCGTCTTCTTTTTCTGTTAAGATTAATGACTCTGCTGCGTATGTTACTTTTGTTTTCATTAAGATTTTGTATATCTTCAATTTTGAATCTTTACTAGTCTTCTTGTTCTTCACCTTTTTTTATTACCTTGGTTTATTATTGCTCTCAAATATTTCAGTGTTTATTTCTTCGTTAAGTTAATGACTTATTATGTTACTTTATGCTATTCATTAAGACTTTTTATTTCAATTTGTGAATCTTCACTAGTACTTCTTGTTCTTCACCTTTTTTAGTTGGTCTATTTTGACTTCTCAGCTGTTTTAATTTTATGAATAAATTTTGGGAATAATTCTGTTTTAAATTGTTTTCAATTGTTTACATATTTTTCTACCTTTTTTCGTGTGGTTACTCATCTTCTTTTCTTCTAATGTTTAGATACTTTTGCCATGTTTTATTCTTTTCTTTTATTGTTTTGCAATTCTGATCATACAATTCCTTCCTCTTAGATGCTTTCTTATGGCCTACCGTTTTTTTTTTATCTGCTGTTTTATAATTTCTTTTATGTTTTCTTATTATTTGCCGACACCATTGGCTTCTGTGGGTTTCTAATATCTGAGTTTATCTGATGTATATATCTATTTGATTTCCGATTTTTTTCTGGGATCCTCAATGTTTTTTTATGGTATGGTTTGTTTTTAAATTTTGTGCTACTGATCACACGATTTATTGCAGCTACAAAATTATATATCTTCGTTCTATTATCGCTGCTTATGCTATGTAGAGAATGATTCGCTATCATTTATGCACAGCAATCCTATTTTCAATTTTTGCATTGAAATCTTTCAGAATTATTTTTAATGAAATTTCTTTATTTTTGCTATGATCACCTGTTTTCCGGGTTTTTTCCAATTTTGTAGGATCCTAATAATTTCACTGTTACTCTTAGGTTTCCTTAAAATTCTCTCACTTTTTTCTAGACCTTTAATTACTGTATTATTTTTCCTCTTTAGTTGCTCGTCTCTTTCCCTCGGGTTTTCTAATTTTTCGATTCTTGCACGATCGTATGTCTTTTTCTCTTACTCGTTCCTTCTTTTGTTCTCGACATTCTTTTTCTTTTTTGTCGTATGCTCCTTTAAATTTGTTTAAGCTGATTACTATTTTACTTCATTTCTTAGTAAGCCGTATCTCACTGCTTTATTTCCTTACGTATCTCACTAGAAAAGTTTCAGAAATAGGGACAGTTGCAAAGAAGCTTGTAAAGATAAATGGTTCTGTCTTTTCTTGGTACATTTTTGTCCACGTTTTTATCTCTTGGCGTAACATTTGATTTTTAGCAATAATTTGTTAATATTCTTTGTGACTTTCCAAATAGAGTAGTCTTATGTACAATATTTTCTGCAAATAATCTGAACAACTCATTTCTTATTTCTTTGATTTTAGTTTTTAGCATATTTATTAGTCTATTATAAGTGGTTTGATCTAGTAAAGTCCCGTTGACACCATTACTACAACTATTTTCTAGACTGCAGTTGGAACACAATATATGAAAGAACTTAACATCCGTGGCATAGGACTTGCAAGCTACTCCACTTCTTGCATTATACTTATGAAACGATTTGTTACCGTTTTACGCTTTTTTGAAGTTTTTGTTTGTTAAATATTAGGTTTTTATTTCTAGAAACAAATTCTGTGCTTGGACGGTTTTGTAATTATTTCTGCGCTAATAACAGGTATTATAGTTAAAAGAAAAATTATAATTCTATCTTCTCTTTATATAATTTGGTTCTACTCCTTTGAGAAATCAAAATGTGGCGGAATTTGATCTGGTTCAAACAGTAATTAAATCTGTTCTTAGGTTTAAAAATTTATATATTTTTTTATTTATTAGTTTTCATAAAGCTGTATTTTGTGTTTGTTAACTTTAAACTTCAGGCAGTGTGGTTAAAATTAAAGTCTCTTGTAATCAATGTATAACCAAATGTTTTGTTAAAAAGTTTTAGCATTTCTTTTGTAAAATGATAGACTGCAGAAATGTTGATGAGGTTAAACATTTTTTTTCTTAAATAGTGAGGACTTGTATTTGTATTGTGTCGGTTCATAAGTTATTTGATAATAACTGTTATTTTCCTTTGAGCTGTTTAGTATAATGAGTAGAATAGGAAGGAATTTTAAAGAAAGTTTTTTAGGTAAAATAAGTTTCTGCACTTAATAAAATTTTGATAAAATTTAATCACCTAAACCCCATTGAAGGAAAGTGACCGCGTAAGGTAGAGTGCAGGTTATCTGCTCTGTAAACAAACTCGATTTTCGGACCTTTCAGACCTTTCGGACCTTGCGGTTATATAATGCATTTTTACTTATAGAACAGACAAGATTTCTTTCTGGTTGAGTATAATATTTTGAAGCAATATTGAACCAGGTTGTTCTATTTTTCTAGTTTGCCTTATGTACATCTTGATATACGAAGCATTCTTTGTAGTTTACAGGATAGGAGCCTTGGCATAGCGTAGAAGGTAAGGTTGCTTTTTAGCTTTTTGGCTTGTTTTGAACTCGTAGGGTCCTCCACATTTAGCAAATGCATATGGTGTGATTAAATTCTTACACCGTTTGCACTATGTCTCTATTTTACCGAAGTGGTTCTATAATAACATTTTTAATTAGTAAAAATTTTAAATTATAAATGTCTTTATTGTTTAAAGCGGATTCCAAGAAAGATTGTAATGGGTTATTTATTTCTTTTGTGCATTGCATTAACAATATTCCTAGCTTTATGTCCTAATGAGTCTAATTCTGCTTTTATGTCATTGGTCTTCATTTGATACGTATGACGGTAGACTGTATTATTGTCTTATAGGTATGTAATATATTTCCCATATGTGTATGGAGTATTACGGGTAATTTTAATAACATTGTTTGACATACATTTGGTTTAATATTGTTTGTCTTCTATAATATTTCTAAATTTTGCAATCATATTGGTATAATTTATAATATCTTTTATGAATACTAGTTCTTCCCCCCATATCAATAACTGTAAGCTCGAAACTGTGAGCACCTTTGTTTCGAGTGGTGAACAAAAAAATTAATATCAGATTGTTTTGTAAAACTTTTTGGACTTACTTTGAGTGGATAGGTTGAATCGTTTGAACAATATATTTTCAAGTTGATGATTGACGCTTTATATCTTGTAAACTATATTACGTGTCATGAATTTTCCATCTGATTTCTTTTGACTAAATATCACTAAATTTTCTGGAGATGTTACTCGGGAAAAAGCTACATAAAGCTGTCCATGTGTAAAAACTTCATTTTCCAAATACAAAGCGACTTTATTCAGTGTCTGACCCTGACTTTTATTTATCGTCATCGCATAAGCTAGTCTTATAGGAAATTGTCTTCTTGTCAAATTGAATGGCCACACAATATTGCTTGGATGTAAATTCATTCGGTGGAGGAAAAACACTTCACCACGTTTAAGTCCTGAGATGATTTCTGCTTCAATCATACGACTTTTGAATGATTTACAGATGAGTTTAGAACCATTGCATAATCCAAGTGATGGATTAATATTCCTCAGAAGCATTATAGGTGTTCCAATTTTAAGTGTGAGTCGATGGAGAGGTAATCCACTGAGATTTAAACTATTTAGATATTCGGTTGGGTAGAGATGAATATGATTTGCATCGCTTATTGAATCAGCGCTAAGATATTCCATTTTTTGACCTGTTATTCTTGCAATTATAGCTGAATTTATCCGATCAACATCTTCATTCCTGGTTGCCAATATAGTCCAATCATTGATTTCTTCTCGGATTTCTTGAAGAAAATCATTGAACTCGTTCAAATCTCGGCATAGATTTGAAGGCAATTCGATCATGCCATCAGTATTTGGCTCAGTTCCATTTCCAATCCTTAGCAAATACTCAGTAAATCGTCTATTTTCATCTGATGATCCTTCAACTCTCATATTTATTGTCAAATTTCTCACGTTAATAGAACGCCAAATTTTTGAACGTTTAATGCACGCATTAATCACATCATAATCACATCCATTTTTAACAACAGGTAATATTTGTCTGAAATCTCCGCCAAACACTATAACTTTTCCTCCAAAAGGTGAGTCAATTTTGGTAATATCTCTAAGGGTCCGGTCGACAGCTTCAAACACATATCTGTTCATTACAGGGCCTCATCCCATAGGATTAGTTCTGCACGCCTAATAAGTGTTGCAAGATCCGATTGAGCGCCAATAAAACAACTTGAGCATTCATTGATTTCAATTGGAATCTTCAATCTTGAGTGAGCTGTTCTTCCTTTCTTTAGCAGAAGTGCAGCTAAACCTGTCGATGCCAAAGCGATTGCTATTTTTCCTTTAGACCTCAAGGAAAAAGCAGGAGATTATAAACGAAGGTTTTGCCTGTTCCTCCTGGTCCATCAAGAAAGAATAATTTGTGACGTTTATTCGATACACAATCTATTACTTCGTCATAGAATGACTTTTGGTCCGAATTTAGTCGACAGCTGTTTTGTTCAACGAAAATTTCTAGCGCTTGTTGATCATCATCATATTCTTCAGCCAATAGTCTGTTGAGGTCGTCAATTCTTTCAGTCAATTGAGGCATCGATTGGAAGGAACTCAAAGCGAAACCACTTGATGAAATAAATCATCGACTTCAGTCAATGCAACGTTAATAACTTGTTGGCGTAGGATATCACTTAATTCATTTAGATCGTTGATTGTTTCACTAACTCTTCTCACTAAGTCATGTGTTAAGTCAAATGTATACTTATCCCATAGTTCACCTGGATTTCTTGGGCTACAATACATTAATATATTTGCAAATAATCGCCTCATTTGCTTGGGATTTTGGTAAACACTTGATTCTTCTAGAAGTTGGTCCCATTCACTATCACTTTCTAGCAAACCCATTGCCTCACAGGTTTGCTTGAATGTCTCATATGTAGTTCCATTAATTGTTCTTATCTCTTCGAAGCTTTTGATTCCTCGTCTTTGCGTCAAAAGAAGACGCAAGTAATACTTTTCACCTTCACTCGGATTCGCTAAATACATTCTACCAATAGTTTTAAATCTCATATTATTTACTCGTGGTTGCCAATGAGAAGTTTTTGTGAATGTGAAGTGAGTTGGAAATTCTGTATACAACAGATGACGACCGACATCAGAATTTCTGTTGAAATCAAACCAAGCCATAAGTTTTGTCTTCTTTGTGTTTCTCAACAAATCATTTGGGTTATCATTAACCGAAAAGCTTGTCAATTGTCTATCAGGCAAGTGTAATTCTAAGCGGTAAACACTTGGTTGATTGTCATGACGTCCAAAACCAAATATACGAAAACAACTTTCACACGAAGAGATCCATCTAGCGTCAAGATATGTTTTATTTCATCATTACCGATTTCCATATTAGCTTTATCAAAACCTTTATGAATGTATTTGTATAAATATTTAACGCATCGTACAGAAGAGCATATTTCGACATTAATATGTGCGTTGTATTTAGTACATAACCAAAGATTATGTGGAACTATCCATTGGTTGTCGACTTGTATTTCATTATTACCATCTCTCTTAACAGTTACTGTCCGTCCATCATTTCGTCGACGATACTCAGGATAACCATCTTCTGGTATGGTTGTATGCTCACAATACCTCTTGGGAAAGCCTTTAGAACACTTTCCATTTTTCATGCAAGGTGATCTTGGGTTAAGATCACCACACGGTCCATGGCAAAGGTTTTTAGAAACAGTTTCATATGCTAACGGGTATAGACTCTGATCCGGAATCTCAGCGTTCACTACACAATCAAAATCTTCAATTGTTCTTAGTTTGTCTTCAGGATTAAGTATGATTAAGAGATGACAATGCGGCAGACCTCTCTTCTGGAACTCTATTGTGTAAACATATGCTGCCACACGACCAAAATTGCCTTTGTGATAATATCTTCCTTAAGTCGTTTCAATTTTTCATTGAATACTCTGACGATTATATCAGGTCTATCATTTGTTTTCTGATTTTTCAAAAGCTCGCTCGTTATTTCTGGCCAATTCGGGTTACAGGTGAAAGTTATGAAGAGATCGGGTTTTCCATAATCTCTCACAATAGACATTGCGTCCTGATACTTCTGTATCATGAATCGTGGTGAACCAACAAAAGTTGATGGTAAAATTATTCTCCGACCAATATTTTCCAGTGAAACATCATTGGTAATAGCATCAACTAATATATGGTACACTTCAGAACGAATCTCTTTTTGATGACTCCTCAATTATTTAAGTCGGGACTGTTCGATTCTTGCGTAAATGTCTACTACCCATTGTAGGTATAGTCTTCCTCCTCTGTGTATACTGATATTTGGTGATTTAAAATACAGCTGTTGTTTGTAAAAATCCATGAGTGTTATTGATTTATTATCAGATGTTTTCATATCTATTTGCCAACCGTATTCACCGGTGGGAAACAGGAGAACATATGAAAAGGTATCATATGCTCTATGAGTTTCACATATTCTAATTAAATTATTAGATCTCTTCTGAATTATAATATCTCTGCGATCACCGATGTCATCGCTAGGTAATATTGCCGCTACATCTGAACTTGTTGGTTGGTTATATGTCCGCGGATCAAAGCCTTTTTCCGATATCTTCAATGTCAAAGCAGTAGGATTTTCATTACACTCAAGTGCCGATTTAAAGATTTTTATCCATGTGTTATATTTTCGTAGAACTTGTTGTAACCTTTGAACTAATTGGTGATTACGGTTAACCATGAATTGCATTCGGTTATTCAATTCATTGTCGGTATCATAAAAGTACAGTTGAAGAAAAGATGGCCGTTGTCCATCTGGAGGTAAAAGAGATCCAATCAAATGATACATCTCTCCATGAATACGATAAGTAAAAACTCCTGTCCTTTCGACTAATAACGATTCGTCGACTTTGGCTCCACGAAGTGAAGGATAATAAAGAGTTATATGCTCTTATATTATTTCTGAACTCTTGGCTCAAATTGTCATCTCCATCAAATAGCTGAAGGAGTTCTGGGGTACGTGTGAGGTCTCCCATCTGTGGTAGCACTTGTTTACCATCAGAACAACATTGTTTGAAATGAGGTGAACTGGTTGATCCAGAGGTCTTTTCGCATAACCAAAACTTAGCACGGCAATGTTGACACAATTTATCCATACGTTCCATTTGATCTCTTTGTGGCATATCACCGCATCGCGCTCTGAATAGATTAGCTGTTTGACTATGTCTCCAAACTTGTTGTGTTTCATTTCGATTTTCAATCTGTTGACATGTTCTGTTTTCAACTCTTCTTCTTGCATTTACATTTTCTATCTGTTCAGATGTCATATTATCGACTCTTCTTCTTTCATTGATCTGTTCTATCTGTTCAGATGTCATATTATCGACTCTTCTTTCATTTATCTGTTCTACCTGTTCGGATGTCATATTATCAACTCTTCTTCTTTCATTGATCTGTTCTATCTGTTCTGTTGACATATTAGCTACTCTTCTGCTTTTATTATGTGCCTCATTTTATTCTGCGGCACGTTTATTTTTATTATACTGACGGAAGCACGCTCTCCTATCGCTCATTCTTTCAATTTAATTAAATTGTTTGCCAGACTGTTATCACTTTTACTATATATTCGCTTGCTAGTATCCGACTATCACTACCTTTTTCAATTTTTTAACTAAAAAGTAAAAACTAATTAAAACTAATGAAAGAAAAAGTTACAATACTTGATGTCGGATGTGATTAATCTTCGCCCCGATGTCCAGACTTCGCCTTGAAATCAATGGGGATGTGATATAAGTGATAGACTGTTCGGTGATTATGGTGTGGTTACTGATAGTCTTAATCGCAGAACTGTTAGCGATTAAAGTATTTCAAAAAACTTTTTTGTCGAACAAAATCTTAAGATTAAAATCTGATCCAAACAAACAATTAAATAAATATTGTGGTAATAATCAAAACACCACTTCTTCTTGAGTAAAGATCTGTTGATATCTATCTTAAGATGACATTTATTTAGTTCATAACAGCATTTTGTTCACAATTAATGCATGTTTGACATAATTAGACACTACTTTATTACTCGTGGTATTTGTTTCTCGACGTTAAAACTGATGATAACATAAAATATAATAAACAATCGATTTTATAATTACATGCTTTTGTAATTGATTTGATGTGTGTAGTAGTGATCATTTATTAACCATGTTTGAGCCCCTTCGCATAGTAGTTTTTAAAAATAAAAACACGACTAAAAAGCTCTGTTTGACATAATTGACGTACGCCGTTGCCATGACAACGCATTTACGTATACCCAGTTAGAGTTGACCTTTGACCTTTGACCTTTGACCTGTGTGACAGCACTCATAATTTTTTTTATGTATAAGTGCTTTATTACCCGCTCTCAAACGAAAATTTTCCATCGCTTGCGGTTCCGGAAATATATTACCTCGGTCGCGCCTGCCGCCGTAGCGAAATTTGTCCTTCGGAGGCGCTCGGGTCGGCACGGAAAGGCACGAACGATTTGACCTTTGACCTGTGTGACAGCAGCAGCAGCACTCATAATTTTTTTTATATATATAATTAGAGGCGGTCTGTAAAATTATCATTAGTTTTTGTGTGTTTCTTATTAATACCTACCTCCATTCGTTTAAATTGGATGTAAAATTAGTCTGATTGGCTCATGTGATTTGTGTTTTTATATTACATTTTTGTTTTGCTGTATCTTATTATTTGTTTCCGTTTCTTACTTTTTATCTCTTGCCAACCATTGCCACAGCCATAGTCTTTTTAAATCATAGTAAAATTCAATTGAATTTATTGGCGAGTTTGTAGTCCGGACATAGATTTTTATTCAGTTTTTAGTAGTAGCATTCAAAATGTAACAATAATTCTACGATAAGTCGTAAGAATAAGCCACCGCTATTTAAATCGTTAAGTCTGTTGACTACTTTAGTTTAAGTATTCTGGTTAAAGGTTTTTTGACCAATAAGTTTAACTATTGCGTTGGGGTAAATTGATAAATTGGCGCTGTTGAGGACACGCCTAATATATAAAATATTCAAATCCGTGTGCTAGGCCAGGCTAGACACAAATCACAAGGCATGAGAGATTATCCTAAGGCTTCCAAACTGGAAAAGTTAAATCGTATTAGCAATTTATACGCCGGCACAGACCCTCTGGCGATGCTTTTGTATAATGATACTTCATTTTTAAGTGTTTTTTAGAAACCCATACAGTTTTTTCAATTATAAATTTCTTTCTTTTTTTATCACTTGTCTTCAGCGATATAAGTGCAATCCCAAATACTTAACTTCTTCTGACTGAAATATATGTGTGTTTTTAATTGTAACTGAAAAACTTATTGAATGTTACAATTGATTTGTCTTTAATATCTTTTACTTTTCATTTCGTTAAGCTCGTTTCCAGCAGACTGAGATGTTTTTGAAGTAGTTTGGTAAGTCGACATACAAGTACACTACTTTGTGAGACATCTGCATTAACTCTTTTTATCAGCGAGGTATAATAGTCACATTTGGTTTAAAAGAAATAATTTTACAGATATAAAAGGAGAAATTTGTGGCATTGGAATAGCAAGAGAGTTTCCATCTTGTGAAATAAGGCTCTGTACAATACTTTATCAAATGCGTTGCTTAAATCTAGGAATACTGCGCTGCAGTAGGTTTTGGCTGCGAGTTCTCTATGTATTATGTTTGTATGTAAGTTACACTGTTAGGTGGTTAGATATTTTGGTCGAAAACCGAATTGATGTTTAAGTATGCAATTTGGAGTTTGTTTTCATTTATACGTTTTGGTACTACTTTTTTCCAGTTCTTAGAAATTGTTGAAAGTAAGAGGATTTGATTTAGTCAGGAAGCTTTTTCCATTTAAAAATTAAAATGATTTGGGCCCAATAGGGGCTACTAAGTAAGACAAAGAAGTCTACTAAAGAGAAGTTGTAACCAATGCTTTCTCAGGTAAATGCTTTGAGATGTTTCCTCTTATTAGATCATACCCTGGTGATTTATTATTTAGCATTACTTAATCTTATAACCTGTCTTAATTTGTTATTTAATTAATTAAATTAGTTTTGTCATCTGAAGTGTGACTACGCTTGCACATATTAACTAGTCTCTACATTTTTATTTTACGAATTTCATTATTTCAGTAGAAATATTACAAGTATTAGCTTTAATGTTGGGCGGATGTAGTGTTGAGTTTCATATTGCTTCAGTATGGTTGTTATTAAATGAACTGTGAAGTACTCTAGATAATCGTTTGTTTCCAATCCTAAATTTGTATTCAAATTACCATCGATATGCATTTCAAATACCTATCTATTGGTTTTTGCGTTGATGAGTGTAGGTTTTGCGTTTTTATAAAGTATAGTTGCAGTTCAGTAACTATTGTGAGTTTATCAAATAAAATATCATAATTGGAGGCAATACCCATGTAATTTGATGCCATCCCGTGTGTCATAAAGAAGTTCAACAAATTCAGAATTTTGTTGTAATTCAAAAGTCATTATGTTCGGCTATTGGTTAACAAAAATTTGTAATTATTGTTCTTTTGTTGTTGTTGTTATGTGTGGGTTTAAATGGGCATTTTATGGTCACCGTATTGGAGTTTGGAAGGTCGAAGATGTCTAATGAAGATTTTTGATTAGGAATGGGTTTGTTATTTTGATGTCCTAAAAGTGGAAAATTTTGTCTTGTTGGAGCTGAAGGTTTTGTACTTATGTATTGGTTATTGAGTTAAAATTTCGTCGTTACAATAACGTGCATTTCTTCTAGTTTACATAGTATAGACTTGTTTATGATTTTGACAGTTTTTTGTATCATATGATCCTGCAAATTTGACACACGCAAATGGCTGATTGCAACAACTGTTATAAATCCGTAATTTTCGCATCACGTACATTGTGCATTATTTTTATTTGGTTGGATTGTTCAAATAAACATGCTTATTTTTGTAGTAAAATATTTCCTTATTGTTTGCAGTTGACCCAAAGTTTACAAAAAAATTTTGGTAAAGAAGAGTATTTATGTTTTAAGCTCGGGATATTACGTATTATATGAACTTCACTTTTGAGGGTTTCTCTTATTTTATTTATTAAATTAATATTATGTAAATATTTTGGAATAACTTTACAAGGCCGATGTTTTTTCATCTAATATGTGTAATGTATATCTTTGTTTACCTGTATAGACTTTATTGTCCTGTGTTATGTATCTGGAGTAACTGTATTAATTTTAAAGGCGTTATTATAAAGACTTTTGTCTGAAAACTGCTATTCAGCGATTGTTAGTAGGTTTTCTGTCGTCTTTTTATTGTAATCCATAAAGTCATGTACAAAAATAGGCAGTAATCTGGGTGGTATTATTTTTTATTGCTATTACTACTCTCTACATTTGATCCCCTTTCGTTGCTTAATAATGCGCATCAGTTATGCATAATTGTATAATTTATTTCTTTATCAATTCTGGAGGTTTCCACAATGGGCTGCATTAATCCTGTGCGTTTGTTGTTTTTGACTTATTGCCAACTAACATCGAAGTTAACTTCCACTTTTTGCTTAACATCTGCATAATATTCATTAGAAGTACTTGTACTTGATTTTGATTTTTAATTAAGGTCTTTTATTTAAATTGACGACATTTATTTAAAGTTCTGAAGTTAATCGAATGTTATAAATCAACATGCTTTAGATAAGTAACAAATACTATTTCAAAGTTTACTGCTTAATATCACTTGAAACACATCCGATCTGTTTAAATACTCAAACACTCGGAACATAGATTTCTGAATGATTAGTTTGTGATTTATAAGGAAACTAGAATTGTGATTAATTTATTTGTGCTTGGTGCTATTATTTGTTTTGAAACACATTTGTATTACTTAGACTTGTTGAATTTAAATGTTTGGTAACGCTAGAGGCTATATATAAAATACATATTGGTATGATAATTTGTTACTGTCGAGTTATAACCTGTTGGGGAGCCAAAGCTGCCGTCGAAGGGAAAAACTAAATTAGAATATGATAAATTTATGTAGAAATATTTATATAGATATTTAAACAGTAATGTAAAATTTTTGCAGCACCTTATCACACAAGTAGTGTTAAAAGAAGCCCGAGGCTCACATACTAGACAGAAAATAATAACGAGACACATACATAAAATTTATTATTAGAAATGCATATGATTTACAATACTTATGTACTCATGTTTCTGAAAGTTATTATAATTACTAAAAGTTGCTCTGTTTACCGAGTATTATTATTTATAAGTTTATCACAGTTGACAACGTTTTTTTTTTGTTATATTTCTCTGTAAAAACACAACTGTAATATATTCATACATTTGTTTCGATAACAAAGATATTTTGTTACCTAAAAATAATTTGAGAGTACAACGTGTAACGATAACTACCAAAAGTATTCAGAGCAGCTTTTGTTTATTAGTTAGTCTAATCTTATGTTTTATATAAGTTATATATATATATATATATATATATATATATATATATATATATATATAAACAAATATAAAGGACGAATGGAAGTCTATTAGAGAAGTCATACAAAAACCATTAGATATAAAGAAATAATGGTATGACAACAAGCGTCAAGAAATGGCAAATAGAAAAAATAAAGCAAGAAAAAATGTTCAACTGAAAAAGATTCAGAGCATTATAAAAAAAATTAAAAAAGAAGCACAGAAGATCTGCATGCAAAAGAAAGAGAGTGGCTAGATAGAATGATGAAGGAGATGGAGCTCAGCTGTAAAAACAACAATACAAAATAATTCTACAAACAAATCAGAAATCAAAATAGAAACAAAAATAAATAAAAACCAATCTACGAGGAAGCTACAGACGTTATAAGAAAGATAAAAAACAGTAAGGCATCGGAATATGATACAATAAACTTATGAAAAATTCGGGGGTGTAAGGGGTCCACTAACACCTAGGACCCAAATGCCAACCCCACCTGCAAGAGTGGCAAATAACTTACCCGGTACACCCTGCTAGATAACAGACGGGGCTCTGGCGACCCAGCATCGGGGGGTATAACCTGATACCAGTTGTCCCGAGGTAACGGGGCTGACACGGCTGGGCTAATCACCCGCGCATTGTAAACAGGTTCAAAAAAGTAATATGAGCCTCGGAACAGGACGGTCACAACGAAGACGACCGGAGCGAAATCGGATAAGATTTGGAACATGGAATATCACATCTCTAACAGGAAAAGAATGCGAAATTATAGATGGAATGGAGAAATACAAGATTTAAATACTGAGAATCTCAGAAATTAAAAAGAAAGGAAATGGAATGAAAAACATGGACAAAGGGTACACGACCAGATATGCGGGCACGTCAGTCGGAAACAGAACAACAGAAGCGGTAGGAATACTTCTCAGCAAAGAGATAGAGCCAAAAGTAACCAAATGGAAAGTCATAAATTCCAGAATTATAACAATAAACTTACAACTTCAAGAGAAACGCAAAACGCCACCGTACAAGATAAAGAATCCTTCTATGAAGACCTGCAAAGATCCACAGAGAAAATACAAAACGAAAATAGACACGTACTTATTATAGGGGATTGGAATGCCCATATAGGAAATAACATAGAACAAGGACACGGAACAATGGGAGGTTATGGTCTAGAAGGTGAAGTAAATGAAAATGGCGAGAGAATGATAGACTACTGCATAACTAACCAACTACTAATAGGAAATACAAGGTTTAAACACAAAATAATACACAAAGTAATATATGAAGCAGAAGAACTAGGACATAAAAGTATGATAGACTACACCACGTACACGAGAAGTATGATATATGCAGTGAATGATGTAAAGGTAATAAGAGGGGCGGAGCTAAATACTAAACACAGACTGGTGATCGCCGACACAAATATTAGGAAACCGCTTAAAGATCGAACGAAGAGCTATACAAAGATCAAACTGGAAACACTAGAACACCCAGAAAAAATACAAGAATATGAAAACAAACTAACTGGAAATCTAAACAATTTGGAAATACAAGAAGCCGAAGAAGGAATTCAGTGGACTATAAACAAACGATGGAAGGCTTTTAAAGATACACTAACAAAAACAGCAAAGGAAGTCTGTGGAGAAAAAGAAATAAAACATGACCCAGCACATAAACGAACAAAATGGTGGAACGAAGAATTCAAGAACAAAATCAATAACAAAAAAGAAGCTTGGAAGAAATATATAATAAATAAAACTGAACAAAATAGAATATACTACCTAGTAAAACGAAACGAAGCAAAGGAAGCGGTAAAACAAGCAAAGAAAGACACATGGGAGGAATTCGGTAGAAAGATAGAAGACAACTATATAGAAAACCAGAGACAGTTTTGGAATATAGTTAAGCGCCTAAAGGGAAACAGAGCACCAAAAATGCGGAATATTAAGGATGAGACAGGAATGCTACAAACAAGAACGGAAGACATACTGAAAACATGGAAAGACCACTACACAAAAAGATTTAAAGAAGAAGAAACAGAAATACAGAGAGTAGAACAACCTCAAGAGGGAAATGATAATCAACACACCGAAGAAGAAATAGCAGAAGAAGAAATAATAGAAGCCCTGAAGAAAACAAAAAATGGTAAGGCAGCAGGAGAAAATAACATAGCTGCAGAAATGCTGAAAAAAAAGGCGGCCCGACCGTAATTAAATGGATGAAAGAGATAGTACAACAAGCATGGAACACAGAACAGATCCCGAAGGACTGGGAAAATAACATAATAATATCCATTCATAAAAAGGGAGATACCACAAATACAGACAACTATAGGGCTATATGCTTATCCTCAGTAGCGCTAAAAATATACACAAGAATAGTTGAAAAGAGACTAAGAAATGAAACAGAAGACAAACTAGAAGAAGCACAAACTGCGTTTAGACCAGGAAGACAAACGCAAGACTATATATACACAGTAAGAACCATAATTGAAAAGCTATTAGAGAAGAAAAAAGACATCTACCTACTCTTCCTAGACCTAAAAGGAGCCTTTGATCAGGTACCACACAGATACATATGGAAAGCATTGGAAGAACTAGAAGTAAGCCCAAAACTGCGGACAATAATAAGGAACATGAATAGTAAAGTAATTGGGAAAACAAGATTAAATAACCAAGTATCGGAAGAATTTAAAATGGAAAGGGGTATCAAACAAGGTGACAGCCTAAGCCCGCTCCTATTCGTGATATATACATGGACTACATAAACAAAAATGCAAATTAGAAACAAGAAACACCCACATAGGATACCATAACTAAACCCAGTAATGACACAAGACCTAATATATGTCGACGACATATTACTCATGGCAAGGAACAAAAATCAACTACAACAAAACATAAACATATGGAAAAAAACACCTAGAAGAAAGTGGGATGACCATTAATAAAGAAAAAACAAAAGTAATGCATGTCACAAAACAGGAAAACGAAGAAGAAATAAATATACAAATAGAAACAGGATACAAACAGATACAAACAGTACAAACATACGAATACCTAGGAGTAGTAAGCAGTAAGGATGGAAGAAGAGACCAAGAAATAAACACAGAATAAACAAAGTAAATAGTATATACTATCAAGTAAACAACACATTGATAGGGAAAAAAGAAATAGGTATAAAACTAAAAATGCACTTATATAAAATAATATATACACTTTTATACGCTTCCGAAACATGGGCGATAACAGACAAACATAAATCCAAAATAACAACCGCAGAGATGAGGTGTCTAAGGCGGATAGTGGGCAAAACAAGAAGAGATAGGTTCCGTAACAGATCGATACGAGATGAACTAGAAATCATACCGTTGGTAGAAGAAATAAAAACCAAACAGCTACAATGGTATGGACACCTGGTCAGAATGAGCAATGAACGATACCCAAAAACCGTTTTTGAAATGAGATGTGATGGAAGGAGAGATAGAGGAAGACCCAGGCGAAAGTGGGAAGACAACATCAACGAATCAGCAAGAGAAAGAGGACAGACCCTAACACAAATCCGAACCCTTGCAAGGGATAGACACTCATTTAAACAATGGCTCAAAAACCCGACACAAATGCGAAAAAAAAAATTGGTAATGATCAAATGAGATTCCGGTCAGAGAATATAATATAATAATAGATGCCTGACACGTTATGTTTTAATCACTAAAAAAATGCTAAAAGTACAATATGGAACTGCACATAATATTTATCGACTACAAGCAGGCATTCGATTAAATTAATCAAAAAGAAACCTCCTTCAGGTACTACAGAAAATGGAAATCCCAAGAAAGCAAGAAGCTGTATTCAAATGACACTGAGGTACTCAAAGACTGTTGTGAAAGCAGAAAAAGGACAAATGGGCCTATTTAGTATCAATAAAGGAAGTTCGTCAAGAAGACGCATTATGGGTAACGTTGTTTAATTTGGCAATTAAAGAATCAGTGAGATAAATAAACATACAAGGGACTACAAAAAAGAAAAAGGCGCAAATTATAGTATATGATAATATCAAAATCGTGAAAGAAACTAACAGAAATTGTTAGAAAACTCGTAAAAGACACAATTAATTTTGGACTCAAAATAAAAGAAAGAAAAACGAAATGCGTAAAATGCAAGAGAGGCAAAGTTGATGATCAAGAAAGTCAAGATAAAAAGTTACACTCTCAAAAAAGAACAAGCTTTTAATTATCGAGGAGTACAAATAACACGTAATATTGATCGAAATACAGAAATACAAGATAGTATCCAAAAAGGTTACAAAACGTTGTATACAAACCGAGAAATGGTAAAAATCAAAAAAATAAGTCTAAAAACTAAAATAGAAATTTACAAAACACTTATTAGATCGACGGTTCTTTATGCTGCCAAAGTAGAAAAAAGAACAACTAAGAGTCTTTAAAAAGAATATATTAAAATCGATAATGGGGCTCAAGATTATAAAAATGGCGAGCATAAACAATTTATAAATAATTAACTTTTAGAGGTCATAGAAGGTAAAAACATTATGAACATAATGATAGTTTAATGAATCAGATGGCTAAAATCTTAATAAGTAAAGAAGACCCAGGAACTGATATCGTGGAAGTCTGAGACAATGGAATATTTAAGGAAAATAAACATAGAGTACTGGAAAAAAACAAGAAATAATACTGAATGGAGTAAAATAGTAGAAGAAGTTAAAATTCACCAACAATTCTAAAGGAAAATATAATAAATGGAAAAATAGGGCCAGTCCACCTCGCGAAACGGATGATATTACTTTGAGAATAAGTAGCTGTATTTTATAAGGATTTAAATGACTTTATTATTGTTATTGCATTGGAAATACAGTAATATAACTTTTTTGTTGTTTTTTTGTACATATGAACATAAAAAGTCATTTTCTCTCAAAATGCACAATTTATAGAACAGATTACTCTTTTCTTTGATAACTGTATTGTAAAAATAAATTTTTTATATCTTTTACGATTCCTACAAGTATCTCTTTCCAAATAATTAGCATAGTTGCCAATAGAAAGTATATAAATTAGCGGGTGTTTTGTTAACTAGATTTAGTGTTAGATGTTTATTAAAATTTTCGTGTCGTTCACAACCTAAAGCTTATACAGTATAAATTATTCATTGCAATGAAAAACTATTAATTGCGTTATATGCTCATCTTTACCTAATTTTGATGTAATAGTGAGAATGGACAAGCTTTGCACTTCGTCAAGGAGTATATACTGGTCGCGCACCATATTTAATACGGGATGATGTGGTAAACACTGCATGTTAGATAACCGCGTTAATGCATATTGCGCAAAATTAATCCAGGTACTCAATTATTTTTAATGACACTTGGAATATCTAAAGCCCGTAATCGAATCCGGGCTCACCCTCACAGCAACCAAGCGCTTTAATCACTCGATTACGAAGTTATGGTTTTGCTGGAGTATGTCTAGTAAATTCAGTAGATTAAGTCATCAACTGTAATGCTTACAGAGTTTTTGTAGGTTTTTGTTTAGCATCGTCCATATATCACGCATTGGTATTGTTCTGGCTAATTTAATGTGAGCATTACAAGTAACAAAATTGTTAAACATATAAACTTGATTAACAATTTAAAAGCCTCATGAGCCATTGCAGCAAAAAGAACAGGAAGAGGCTGTACTCTATAATTCAGTTGTATGTTATTTATACGGGCTGTGGACATCTGCCGCAATAAAAATAATCAAGAAGGGATATAGGTTATTCGTCAAACTACATAACAGATGCAAGATTGTACGCCGAGTTAAACATACGGACTATTCGTAAAGAAATTACAGTAATTAGTACCAAGTTCAGAGATAAATTAACAGTACATATAAACCAATTGACAACTACTACAAGAGGAGGAGGACCAAGAAAACTAAAGCACTTTAAAATTTTTAATCTAACAACTTTATTCACATGAATAAAATTAACTAAGTAGTTATAATAAATAAAAATTTTTAGAGAGACTGTCCACTGAGACATTATCCTATTTGTTATGTAATTATTAGTTTAGCTTTTAGATTAACAGTACATAAGTTTTACTTATAATATGTAAGGTCAGTTATTAAAAATTGTTAAATAGTCAAAAAACTTTTTTGGTGAATATTTAACAGGCTCAAAGAAAGTTTAAGTTTTAATTTTTACGATTTATACAATTATTTAACATATTTCTAGAAATAAACTATCTGTCAAACTAAGTGTCTATAATAAAAAATTTTTAAATAGACTGTCCACGAGACATTATCCTATTTGTTATGTATTATAGTAGTTTTAATTAAATACATACAGATTAAAGCTTTTTGACATAATGGGTCAGTTATAAATAATAATGTTGAATTGATGTGTGACAGCAAAATTTTTGTATATATTTATACCGGCTCAAACGAAAATTTGCATTGTTTTATATTAGTGTGCATAAGAATTATTTAACATATTCTAGAAAACTGAAGATTTACTGACTGTGAAAAAAGCATTCTAATATTTTTATATATAATTCAGTACACAAATTTAAATTAAATTTATTTATACCAAAGATAAACTGAATCTACCATAAAGAAAAGATCCATATCACACTCATGCCATAAAAGGAATTTGTCAATTTCTTTGTAAGAGATACTTTTTCATATGGGACAATCAATAGCTATTAAATCATCAACTTTTGTAGATTTTTCATACACTGCTGATTATTAAAACGATTGAATCCAGGTCGTTAAAAGACGATTAATCTAGACCATTTTGCTTTAGTTGCAGGTAACAATTTTTTTAACATCACTTTTCTGAATTTATTCCTTATTATACTTGAAATGACCCTGGTTTCCATTGCATCAGCATGAATAGAAAAGGACAAATGCCAAGTTTACCATCAAAGAGCTTAACTTGATAATGATTTCAGCGAGAACGACTGACAGCAGCTAGAAACATTTGTTGAATCGATTAAATTCGGCTTTACAGCATTGTAATGTGGCCTTATTTGTCTTGATTTTAATCTTTTGCAAATTGTAGATTTACTAATGCTGATATAAATGTTTTTTTATTAGAAGTTATACCAGCTCAACAAATAGTTGTTATACATGGTAGGGTTCAGAGTAAGAGTAACATAACAGAGTAGCATATAGGTAAGTATCACCTAATTATATTGTCAATTGTTTACGTTCATATCACCACTGTTTAACTAATAACTGTCAGTCCTCATCACTACTGTTTGTATAAATGTCTTGAAGAAGTTTGCATTTAGCAGCGCGTGGATTTCTTTTTGTCCTAGTTCGTAGTAAGTTGCGCCCGCACTAGTATTAAAATTTAGGTGAATGCTTTGGTCAGCTTTTTGATGTGTTTGAATGGTGTCCACGCCAAGTTCGAGGTTTTTTTTATATATCATTTAATTAGCAATCAGAATTATAAGTCATTCTATAAGCTAATGTGCTGTTTTTTAATTACTAGGGTAGTCGTGGTTGGTGTGAAGAGGACTTCTCCAGTGAGTTGCCCTCGCTAATCATTGTGAATCGTCAGATTGGAGACGTACCATGGTGCGTTCGTGATCATACGAAGTATTTTTGATTGGCACCTTTGAATTTTGTTTAAGTTAGATTTACTCGCACATCCCCATAGTTCTGCTCCATACATCCAGATTGGTTTAATTACGGTGTTGTAGAGTAACAGTTTTTCAAGCGTGAGTTTAGATTTTCGTCCAATTAGCCATTGGAGTTCTTTCATCCTCAAGTCAATCTGTTTACGTTTCTTATCTACATGTTCTTTCCACGTCAATCTGTTGTCCAGGTGTATTCCTAAATATCTTGCACTTGTAGATTGCGGTATTGGTATATTGTTAAAATATAATGGTGGGCATAACCCTTTTCTTAGTATAAAATTTACTTGCACAGATTTTGTCTCATTAATTTTCATTTTCCATTTACGAGTCCATGTCTGTATTTGGTCTAGGTAGTTTTGTAGAGTGGTCGATGCTATGAGTGGGTCAATGGCAGTTGAGAGAATGACAGTGTCATCGGCAAACGTACCCATTGTTGTGTTTTCATTGGTGGTAAGATCGGCTGTATAGAGCACGTAGAGCAGGGGTCCCAAGACGCTGCCTTGGGGCACTCCAGATTTAATTGGACGTTGGACCCACACCTCGTCATTGACTTTGATGCAAAATTCTCTACTACTTAGGTAAGATTTTATCAGTTTGAAGTAGGTGGTGGGTAGAAGTTCTTTGATCTTATATAGTAATCCAGTATGCCATACCTTATCAAAGGCTTTACTGACATTTAGAAAAACTGATAGACAGTATTTCTTTTGGTCTAATGCTTGATTTATTTGGTGTCTGATTCGATGCACTTGCTGTATAGTGGAATGGTTATTGCGGAAGCCAAACTGATGCATAGGTATTCAATCTTCTGTCATTGGGTCAGAGTTTATTCTTTGCAGGAGGAGTCGTTCGAGTAATTTTGAGATAATTGGTAACAGATTTATAGGACGGTACGATGATAAGTCGTTGGGTTCTTTATCTGGTTTAAGGATTAGTATTATTTCGGCAATTTTTAATTGTTTTGGCCAGTAGTTTAGTCTTGTATTGAAAATGTAGGTAAGTAAAACTAACCATTAACCTTTAACATTTTTGTAGTCACTTTATCTATTCCTGGAGCTTTTCGAGTATTTAATAAGCTGATTTCCTTCTCAATCTCTTTCGGAGTAAAGGATTTGATCTTTGATATGTTGATAGGTTTCTGTCTATAGCATTGTCTGTAAGGTCATCATTAGGCGTAAATACTTCGGCAAAGTAGTCTGCAAATAGGACGGCCTTTTCCTTATCACTTCTAGCCCACTGTTGATATGCTATTGCAGTGTTACGGGGGTGAGGTATTGGCACCTTGGGTTTTTTTTTATGTTTTATAGGTTTCCATATGGAATTGTCGCATCTGTTGAGATTAGTAACATAATCATGGAATGACTTTTCTTTCATTTCTTTTAGTTGACGCTGCAGTTGGTTATTTAATCTATTTAGTACAGTTTTATCTGCTGGTGCATGGGTACAGTGCCACTTTGTCCTGATTCTTCTTTTTTCTGCTATAAGCCTCTTAATGACCGTAGGTATTATATACTTGTGATTTTGGAATTCTGTGTGAGGAGTGGCATGTTCACCGGCCTGTTTGAGGATGCTTACTAGGGTGGTTAGGACGGTGTCCATTTCCTCTGGAGTTTTCAGACTTACTTTCAATTTTATGTTTTCTTGTATCTTGTTCCTAATTTGTGTTTTTGTTATGAAGTCTGGGCTTTGGTTTTTTTATGAATAGCATATTGACTGATTGTTGCAATTACCGGCGAGTGATCAGAGGAGAGATCGTAGCATGGTGTTACGTTCATATACGCTTGCGAAATCCCATTGGTTACATAAAAGTCCAAAAGATCTGAGATCTTATTGGGGTCTGACGGCCAATAGGTTGGTGTACCCGTTGGAAGGAAGGAGTAATTATTTTCCTGTATGAGATTAGCCAACTGGCTGCCTTTTGTTGTGATTAGCCGAGATCCCCACAACGTATGCTTACTATTATAGTCTCCACCTGCAACAAATTTATGCCCTAGTGTCTGGAAGAATTCCTTGAAATTTTCTTTTTTGATATTATGCCGTGGTGGGCAATATACTGCTGCTACTGTTAATTCGTATGGGAGTGTCTTTACTTTTAATGGCTGTGGCTTGTAAGTGATTGGTTACATATTTTGGCAGTTCGATGTGGCTTATAGTACTTTTTATAAAAATGGCGCTCCCAGCATGTGCAGTATTATCTGGATGATTGTTTATGTAGGTTGTGAAGTTAGGTATGCGAAAATATGATCTGTCTGTGAAATGTGTTTCGCTGACTAGCATGATGTCCACTGAATTATGATGAAGGAATATTTCAACTTTATTTGTTTGTGCTGTAGAAGGCTAATGGCATTCCACAGGGCTATTGTTAGAAATTTAGTGAATTTTACTTATCAGCGTGGTAAGCAGATTCATCACCATGCTGTTCTGTTGTACGAGTTGCTGAAACATAGCCTTAAACTCATCTAGTGATGTGCACAGGATGATGGAGGGTGTTCCTGTGTGATGTTCGTTGTGTTTTCTACTCTCAGTTGAGCGTAATGTATTTTGTTCGTTGGTTCTGTTATGTTTCACTGCTCCTACATAGCTTAAATTTTGTTGGATACTATTTGTTTGAAGTTGGTTTTCTGTATAGATGGCTGTTAATGGGTTGTGTTGAATGTTTAGTCTATTGTTAGCATTGTTGGATTTTTTTAGTAAGCCTTGGTAGAATTCGCAGCCTTTATAGCTAGCCGGATGAGGACCATTGTATAATGCACATCGTGCAGGTGTGTCTTTGTTTTTTGTACAATTATTCGTGCTATGAGTCCCTCCGCTTTTAACACATACATAGGGTTTAGTACAATAAGCTTTAGTATGACGATATTGCTGACAGCGCATGCACTGTGATATACCTTTAACTTTTTTGGGTGGTTCAATAGTTATTAGTTGGTTTTGTATTTTTTGTGTTTTATAAATATTTTTATTGCTTTGTGCTGGCTCTAGGTCAACAAAGAATAGGTTTAAAGGTTCTTTTGTTATTCGGTTTCTTGCGTTCATAATATTTCTGACTTGATGTCCGTCACTACCAAGTTCTTTTTTAATGCTTTCTGTGCTAGTTGTAAAATCTAAGTGCTTGAGTACTACCCTATATGCTCGTTCCTCCTTCGGTTGATATGTATGGTACACAATTTTGTTTACTTGCATGAAGTGAATCAGTTTTCGGTAAGTATCTGAGGTATTGCAATTGATTTTTATTGTATTGTTAGCTAGAGATTTTGTGCTGTACTGCTCTATTTCTATGATTTCATTTAATTTGTTTATCATTTGTTGGTAATTTATTACGCCATAGACAAAGATTGGCGGGCTTCGTGGGACCTTGTTTTCTACTTGTGTTGTGTTAGTTTCTTCTTCCATGGCATCGGTTAAATTGCTATATTTATTTTGTAGTAAAATTTTTTGACTGTTGGGTATATTTATTTTTCTTCGCTTGGTTTGTTTTACTTTTTGCCATGGGTTTTCTTTGGAGTTTTCATTGAGGGTTTCTTCTGTTTCATCATCGCTGGTTGAGGTCAGTCTGTAGTACTGGCGTTCGTTGTTTGATTGCTGATGCTGAGTGGGATGGGAATGGACTGGTGGGTTAATGTTCTGTTGCGGTATGAAGAAGTTGCTAGTGGTGGGTATTGATTGACTTTGTTGTTGTAAGTTATAGTACTGCGGCATTTGTGTGTTAGCTAATGTAACACCCGGTATAACGTTGTTCATTGGAATTACCTGCATGGGATTATTATATGGTACGCCATTTTGGTTATAATTAACTCCTGGCCATTATATGCTGGTAACATTTTGAATTTGTTTAATGAAGTTTAATAGGTAAACACAGTTACCTTTTATTTAATTTCCTAGCATTTATTAACCGCTAGTGATTATTAGTTATTATGTCCGTTACTTTTACAAAATATTTAATCTTAGTATAATGTAGATAATGAGAAATAATTTACTTGCCATTCGGCCAGCTGTTTATTGTGTATAAAATCGTTATCACTTGAACTTTCATGCATTCGGAGCGGCGATTAGCACGTCTATCCGCTTCAAAAGTCAAATGGGAACTGAAGTTCGAGGTGTAATTATCTGTTTGTTATAAAGTAGGGTGCATTAACTGCCATTCTGAGTACTTTGTTTTGCAATACTTGAATTCTCTTTATGATTGCTTGGGAGGTATTCACCCAAATCGTGCATCCGTATAATACTAGTGGCCGTATCAGTGATTTGTATAGTAAGGTGACGCATTCAGCTTGTAGGGACGATTTTTTATTAATCAGTGAATAGAGTTGTACCAATCTAATGTGACCCTCTTTAAGTTTTATAATCGTTGTATAACAGGTAAGTTTCTTTTACTGACATCCCCAAAGTTGAGTTCCCACATCAGTATCTGTCGATATATATGTCGATAATTTAGAGTTTGGAATAAGTAACCAATGTATTTTTTGTACCCGATGTCTAGTTCTTCACGTTATTTTTTAACTTAGACTTTCCAGAGAAATCTAGCATCAAGAGTCATATCCAAATATTTTGTTGAGTTAGCATATGGAACCTGATAAGGATAAGTTATTCTAACAGGTAAGTGTCGGTTATATTTATTAGTGACGTTGAAGTGCACTGATTTGTTCTCATTCAACATAACCCGCCATTTTCTTGTCCAGATATATTAATCTAGTCAATAGATGTTTGGAGTTTTCTGGTTGCTTGGTAATGGTTTCTTCCAACAAGAATTGCAGTGTCGTATATTTTGGACAAAGTTAGGAATATCACTAGTTATGGTACTAGATTGAGTACATTTTCTTGGAATGTTTCTACATTAATTTAGTTCTATTGAGAATAAGGCTAATCTTGTGTTATTCTGAAATATTTATCTGATTGATAGAATTTTAAGTTCTGGGCACTGGTGTGACAGTGAATTATTTAGCTCGTAGAACAAACCTCTATGTCAAAATCCTATATCACATCAAGAAAAGCAGTAGAGCAGAATTTTTTAATGACTTCTTAATAATCTCTGTGATCTCATAAACTTGCTCAATAGTCGAGTGGTTTTCTATGAAACAAAATTGGTGGGAAGAAATTGTCTTTCTTTTCTATTATTGATTTTAATCTTTCAGCAATGGTTTCTCATAGTTTTAGATAATAGTAGTATGATGGAAATTTATAAGAAGGTTTTCCTGTGACCATCATGACTTTTGCAATCGTTTACATCTTAGCTACGTACGTTAGTCTGAAAAAACATTTTAAAAGTTTTATTAACTTTAACAACAGCTTTTTTGGTAATTGCTTTAAAACTTTTCTAAGAGTTAAGTTAGAACCATGAGCTTTTTTCGATCGATGTTAATTCAATTCCTTTATAAACTTTTTTGGAGCGTTAAAATTAATGACGATGTCCTCTTGTCATAATTTATATCTTTTCTCGGCTTTTCTAGTTAGTAAATTTCGAGGTGCTTCTGAAGTTTTGAAAAACAGTTTTACTTCATTATATAATTTTTCTCGGTTTTTAAGAAGAACCAACATTGGATAGCATTTTTAGGAATAATTTAAAAGCTTTGATAATCAATCAGTCTATCAACATGTCTATTAAGCAGTTCTCACTGCGTGATATTGTCATTTATGATCAAGAGGGTGGGACTATCATCTGAATCCGTATTTCATGCTTCTTGAACGAAATAATTTTATAAAATATCTCTGACTACAAAAAAGTCTATAACTTTAGGAATTTTGCTTATAATTGTAGACCATTAGGTTAGGTTGCTGGATAACGGGAAATAATGCGGCATAAGTTTTAGTTTTGACATACCTAAATGTGACTTATAATTATTCAGCTTGGTACTCAATTTCGTAATGATGTGATTCCTTTTCACGTTTTCTGCATTACCTGGGTGAATGATGTGATAGTCCTTACATTTTTTAAATATAATATACAACTCTTCGATGAAGTGGGTTTCATCAATAAGACACATTTAGTTTCTCTAAGTCAAGGACTAGCTGCTATTCCTGTTGGTGTTTCAGCAATCCACTGGCATTCCATTCTATGCACTCTAAGTTGATTAGCCATTTCTATTTTTAGGAATTTTATTCTTGAACGCGATATTCCAATTTAAAAATACGCTCGTCCATTTTTTTAGCTTCTCCAGTATTTGTTAAAGAATAAAGTTATATGAAGTCTTTATTTATGTTCTTATTATTTAACTGTTTGTACATATTAGGTTTAGGAGAATTGTTGACTTGCTTTGGTTTCTGGGTGTTTGGTTGAGATGTTATCTGCGGACGACAAGGTAAAATGGATATATTGATTTGGATATTCTTTATTTTTTGCATGTTTTGACTACTACGCATCCTCTATAATTAGCAGAGCGTCCTTCTCAACAGTTCTTATTTCTAGGCTCTACTCTATCAGGTTCTATGCACTCTACCGCTTTCTTGCGCATTTGTCTATGTCTGTAGGTTGTAGTACTGTGTGGTTCTAATTTCTAATTGGACGAATTTTTGCTCTAATTTCTATAGTCTCTTTTAATTCAAATATTTTATTAATATCCTCATCACAAAAGCTAGTACAAACTTATTTAGAGGCCGTTTAGTTTTATTCTTCAATTTGGGTACTGCTTTATTAAGATTACATAATTTTTTCTTAGAGGAAAAACCATAAAAATGCAGAAACAAAATTTCTACAAATACACCTTCAAAAGCTAACTAGTGACGTTACTGTTGAATAAAATGTCTCTTTCTCTATTCTACCTAGGTTTAAAATGTTTAAAATATTTTACAAACCGAAACGCCACAAATTATATGAATATTTTTGTTGAGAGTTTCAGTCAACTTAAAATAGTATTGAAATGCTAATTACTTATTTTATGATTTTCTCATATGTTGCAAATGTTGCTAGTGTCTATAATAAATATAAACGAGGTATTATTAGCTTTTTTGCCGGGAACAACTTAGAACATACCGTATAATTATTAATCTTTTATTTTTTCCAAATTATAAACAGCATGAACGAATACAAAGCTGAGTAAACAGATATAAAGCATGTAAAACCTATGTATTTTAATTGGTTTTGATTCGCTAAACATCATTCCCAGAATGCAAATATCTCGTAATTGAACGAATTCTTTGCCAGTTTTATTCAATTTGTATGTAAATAAATACAAAAATATTTGTTCAATAAACATTTTTCTCATCTTGCACGAAACTGTTTGCGATAAAAATGCGAGGCGATGTACGCAAATCCAGTTTACATTTTTTGCTTGTCAAATGTTGAAAACACAACACGTCTGATTTGCTAGAATTTTTGTATTTGTGGTCATACTAAATCCGCCTTTCCCGTTCCCGTTTTTTTAAATTAAGTTCTTTCCATATACAATTTGTTATACACAACCAATGGTTTCTTGGCATAAAATGAGTAAATTACATATACAAATGTCTTGTAGAGAACATTGCTTGTTCTCTGCCCCACATACATTACTTTGTAATTATTTTTATATATTTTAAAACTTATTATTATTGCTACATTAACAATTATTGACTAGTGATAAATTTAATTAACGTTGTAAATCATATTAGAAAACTTAACACGTTTAAGCCTCCTAACTTTATTGCTTCGTCCACATTTATTTAATTTTGGTGTTTCATATAATTATTTTTTAATTTTTTTACACTGTTTTTACTTGGAGGTCACTTTATACAGGGTTTACCCGGAAAATATCGGAAATAATTTAATAAAAACAAAAGTATTACAAGTAATCGTTTATTTCTTTAAACTTCTTCAAAACAGTAACCTCTTGCATCTACACAGCGTTTCCAACGTGCCTGCCACGTGGCAGGTATTTAGCAATTCGATTTTATAGGTTCTTATTCTCCATTTACCTACTCAATTAGTAATTATGTTCACGTTGTTCTATAGATTGGTGAAAGCATCAATAGTATTTATGTGCAAAGGTAACACTCCTGCATGATCGACGAATGCAGCTGTTGTTATAAGTCTAGTAGTTAGTAAGTCAATGTGTGTATAAGGTATGTAAGCTACCTGTCCCAATGGATTACCTTGCGGAACATCATAATTGATGTAGTGAATTTCAAAGCATTTTATAGAAAATTAACGGTTTCTTTGATACGACTTTGAAAGTTGGTAATAATGTTGTTGGATATTACTTTTTAGTTTATATAGTATCCATTAATGGAAACACCTTGCCGAAGGCTTATCATGCAACCAATTTTTTTTTTTTTTGGTAAGTTTATTATATAATCTGTTTCTACAAACAATAAACATATTTTCTGAATTGTACAAGTGACATCTACAAATGTGCTTTAGTCAGTAACACTCTCTATGTCAAAGTTATAATACTAGTGATACTAAGACTAACTTATGTTACCTAAAATCTATAACGTTTGTACACCAAATCTAACGGCATATTTCGTTTTAATCGTTTTGTTTACTGACTGTTATCAAAAAACTAATTGCTAACACATTCAAATGCACTTTTAGGCGTTGAATGTATTTTTCACCGAACCGCACAGTTGGATCACTGATCTTAGGCATTTCGAGAACATTGTAAATGTCTTTCTTCGAGACGAACCACGGAGTGCCAATCACTGCACGCAATACCTTCGCCTGTAATCTTTCGGGGATTGTAATATTGGATTTAATGCCGTAGCTCCAAACTGGGTTGAAGACGATATTGTATGCGAGAAGCTTGTTGCGGAGAGACAGCTGTAATTTCCATCCAAGCAACCAATAGTGTTTTTGTAATTTCGCGTCTTATATTTACGTTATATTAATTCTTTATCTAGATACATACCCAGATATTTCACAGAGTCTGTCGTAGGAACTAGTTTACTATGTATTAATACTGTAATTCTTTCGTTTAGTGAAGACAATTCCAATACGCCAATTTTTTATCTATTCCTCGATATCGTTGATATTTAATTGCAAAAGATTTGTTGCTTCAGCGGGTTTTCCCGCTAGAATGGCAGGATCATTGGCAAATGTTGTAGTAATATTTATGTTTGTTGGCGGATCAGCTGTACAGATCAGGTTTCAACACACTGCCCTACAGAACTCCTGATGTTATCGGATATAAACTTGTTATCTCATTTTCGTATAATTTTGAAAAGTCTTTCTTGTAGGTGTGATATAATGTATCAGAGAGGCCCTTGATGACAAACCTTATCAAAGGCTTAGCTGACATCTAGAAATATTGTTGCGTAATCGCTTTTCTCTCAAATTTTATTGTGGTGTCGTTGCACTTGTTCAATAGTAAAATGGTAACTTCTGAAACCGAATTTATGATCTGAAATAAGGTTTTGTTCAGCTGTAATGCCTTGTAGCCTTTTTGCCAAAATTTTTCAGATTTTGCCTCTTTTTGACAGAAGACTGATAGGTCGGTACCAAATATGGTTATTTGGCGGTTTCTTCGGTTTTTGTATCACTATTACTTTTGCCCTTTTTTAATGCGTTGCAAAGTATTTTAGTCTGCAAGCAGCATTGTAAAGTGTCAACATTACAATACCTTTTCGAATTAACTCCTTTATAACTTGACCTGTTTATCAGATCGTACCCTGGTGCTTTCTTTTGATTTATATTATTTTTAATAACATTTCTTACTTCCTGTGGTGAAATACGTTTACTTGGTTACTCTGACTCCTCTAGAAATAAATTAATCATCTAGCGGAGAAGGTTTAAAAACCTTTCCTAGATGTTTAAAAAAGGCTTTATCTTCTTCTGTCTTCGCTTATGTTCTTTCTGTTTCTTTAATCAGCGAAATATTCTCCCGGGGTTGTTTAAAACTTTTGGTAGTCTTCCGTAGAACGTAATCTGTATTGGCATTTGGTGACAGATTTTCTAGATACTTCTTAAATGGATCTTTTTTGAGTTTTATTGTAAATTCTTTTAATTGTCTTGGTATCCGATTATAATTTGTCTTGCCTGAGAATGTTTTATTGTTTACCAGATTTTTTTAGAACTCCTTTTTATTTCTTTTTTCTCGTATAATTGGCGGACAATTTATCTTTTTTTCCTTTATCATTGGTGGTGGAGCTGCTTCCCAAACCACTACTTGAATTATTATGATAAAGTTTTGAACATTATTTTCTAGTTTTTTTTTCGTATTGAGCGACACTGAGGTTTACGTTTTTGTCTATTAATTCTTTGAAGTATTTCCAGTCAGTTCTGTAATTCTAAAGTTTAATGGGCAACGTTTTTTTTATTATTCCTGAAGAAGTAGGGGCTATTGCCGGCGTGTGATCAGATTTAATATTATAATTGGGTTTAATTTTCAAATACCCACGTGTGAATCTCTTGGTGACAAAGAAGTCTAGACAGTCAGTTATTTTCGTCGGATCTATTGGGCAGTAGATAGGTGTGTATGTATAACGATAATTTAGATATAGCTCTGAAATAACGTTATAGAGTACTCGTCCTTTTTCTGCTGCAGTGGTCCTAGATCTCCTGCTGACATTTTTGCGTTCTAGTTGCACCCTATCAGGAATGTATTACTAAGTTGATTGATAGTCTGGCGGACAGCAGGCCGCCGAAATGTTAATTGGACCATACCAATTTTTATTCTTATTATTACTGTGTAGAGAAACGGTTCTTTCATTTTATATAGCAGGTGATGCTTTATAGATTATCTTGTGATGACTAAAGAACCACCTTTAGTGTGTTGTTCTATATCTGGATAGGCTGCGTTGAAAACCGTTTAATATGGTATTTAAGGTTAAATGGCTTTCAGATATTAATAAAATGTCTATTCTATTTTGCATTAGGATTAAATCTTTTTTATACTTATGATTTAAAATGCCATTTGCGTTCCACAAGGCAATTTTGTATAGTTCCGCTATATTATTTTTTGGGTTGTTTGGTTTGATTTATGTCTTCTCTCAGTTGTCTGATTTTTCGACTAATTTAAATATAATTTGTTGCTGCTTATTTAATTGTTATTGCAATGGTATATGGGCAAATGAGCGAGTTTATTTGAGATTGTTGTGAATAAAATATGTTTTGCATGGCCTCATCATTGGTTTGTTGTGATGTTTGGATATAAAATTGATTTTGAGTGTATGCAGGTAATTGTAATTTTTATCTTTAGTTTACAGATCTATATAAAACAATAAAACGAGTTTTATTGTAATAGGTTGTTGCAAAGGATTATATGTATGTATTCTAAGTTATTCGTTTATGCATCAACTTAGCTAGAACACAATACAAAATTATTAATCAAAGTGTTCTATGGCGATCTTAATAACATTCTACTATTTTTAAACAAAATTATATGCTGCAGTAGTACATTCAACTTTAGTTTATATTGAAAATTGCACAGAAAACAAAAGTGTTCATTGTGAAGCTCTATCTGGAGCAAATTATATAAGTGTTATGTATCAAAATATTTGTAGGATTGCGAACTACCCCACGATACCAAAACCATAAAAAATAGTCAACAAAAATGTTAAGTCACAGCCCAAACACACGAATTCTTTGCCACGACCTATCAACACAACAGTTTACGTTCCAAATATTGTTAAGGAAATATCAAAATATTTAGTTTATTTTTATTATCTCAATGCCTTTAAGATTTTTTCTTTTCAGTGGACTATTAATATATATTTTTTTCTAATATTTGTTTGCATTTTAACATAGTCACTTTTAATTGTTTTTATGATATAATTGTTCTTAGCTACATGAAGCACTTTTATGAGTGGTTTGACTTTCTTACTATTTTTTATTGTTTTTCCTATTTATCTTTATCCATGCATTTCTCGTCTGAAAACTTATAGTTGTCATACGTTTGAACAAAATTGTTTTAAATATAGAAGCATTTCTTGTTGTGTTATACTGTTATACATAGATTTTTTGTAGACTGTTAAAAGTTGAAAGTTATTATTTGATATGTAAGCTTGACATTGGAGACTAGCATAAATAATTGGTTTTAATATATTGCATTTTGCATATTCGGTAATTGGGGAAGAATACAGCCCTGATTGCATTAGTTGTAGCAGGTATTTCTCAACAAATGTTGTCCATATATATTATGGTAGAGTATGGTATTAGAGTTAGGTTTTGCAATAGTTATCGTCACTCCTGTATCTAGCTATAGAGTATGCAATTTTTCATTTATTTGGCCATCGGCATAAACACTATCAGAATTGTTCTTGACGGTTGCAGTCCGTATTTTTCTGGTTGAGCTTCACCATCATGAATTGGCAGTTGCTGGAACCCCAGAAGCCCTTTTCCACTGACTTCTGACATGGCTCATTTCGCCGCAATTCCAGCAGCATAATTGCGTCGATCTTTTTCCCAATACCTTTGTAACTTTTTCTGTTGTCTTTTACGGTTGGCTTATTAGGTTTTTTAGTATTTGTCAGTTTTCTTATATTACTATGTTTTGTGGACGCCTGTTTAAAAGCTTTAAATTGTAGTGCGTGTGCGAGTGCTTCAATCGATGTTAAATCTTATTACCAGTTTCGCTTTCCTATCTTAAATGTCGATAATAAATGTTAGCAGAGGTAATGCTTTTAGGAAATCATCTGGCGTTGTATAAAATGGGAAAAGACGGTTAACGTCTAACTCAAATTTTTGAAGAGTTTTGCCAGATTATTACACTTGAGCATGGCTGTGACGTATTTTAAGACATTTGACAATTTGGTCGTTCCTTTTTGGTTTCTCTAACAGCAACCTCAACTTGTTCATAAACACTTACCTTCAAACGTGGAATACCTAGTTTAATCTTCAACATATTGGTTCTTAAAAACGGCTGCTGCATTTTTTTTTATTGACTGTCCTATCAAACTTGTCAGGCAAGTTACTAGTAATGATTTTGATCCAAGTATTAAACCTACCTTTAATTTATTTTTTAGAAAATTTTCCTTTTAGGCTTTCTATTTTGTTATTTAGCGTGTCTGTGTTTCATTTCAAATTCGCTTTTAACCCGTTCAGCCTAGCGCTGATAAATAACGTGCGCCCAACTTCAAAATTAAAACTTTCTGGGCCCTCCACTTAAGTCGATGCTGTAATTTAGTCTTACTTTCAGAAATTTCTAAATTTTTGTTTTAAGCGAGGTCGACTGTGAGTTTAGCAGTGCATTAAGACCTGTGTTCTAAGTTTTTCATCCAAAGGAACCGTTAATTACGAAAAACAAGAAGCTCAACTACTGCTGAATGATATCAATCTCGACAGTGTTGACTTGTTAAAATTCTTTACGAACGAAAAGGGCTTTACCCAGGTCAGAAAAGTAAATCGCCAAAATGATTCTTGGATCTGCCAAGATACTTCTGAGTACCTACCGTTCTACATATAATGTGTACCGCCTATATGGTGGTGCTAAGGCTTATGAGCAGCGAGGGATATGTCATGTCGCCGCACTTCTTTAAGAAAGGCTTGACGGCGTCAACTATATCAACATACTGGAGACGGTTGTCAAGCCCTGATAAAAAGGTGGTCTCTGGGCTGGAGTATGTGTTACAGCAAGGAAGCCCCAGGCATAGCTATTCAATTTGGATTACCATAGGTCCATAGTCACCCTCTACCCCGACTACAATTCCGTTGTGTACTACGTGTGGGATGTGGTCAAAATGAAGGTTAATAAAAGGGAGAAAAACACTAAACACAGCTTATGTGTCTTTATTAGGGAAGTAATAACACATATAAATAAAGAGGCAGTTATGTTGTGCTACAGCAGGTTTGGGTCCCAGACCCAGACCGTCGTGGCTGTTGATGGAGGCTATATTGAATGATATAATTCTCAATACTACTTAAATTGTCCTAATTTTTATATAAATAAATGTATTTTTTCTTGTATTCTAATGTTATTTTAATTATTTATTTATTTTTTGGACTTATTTCGACGACTCTGCATACATGTTGATTAAATTGCTACGAATATAAAAATAAGCATGCTGTAATTGCTGTAACTGAAGTTGCATAAGTATTTGATTTACTTAATAGATATGCTCAAGTTTTTATTTAGCAACTTTTGATTTGGTTATTATATGTATATTTTGTTCCTATATTGCTTAGTTCTTTTATCTAGAAATAAATCTAAATAACACTTGAGTTTAAAATTTCACAAATAAATAGTACACCCTTATACAAAAACATTTTCTTATACTACGCTGTTAAAGACATCTTCAGAGTTAATGCTACTTTATAGAAAGAAAAGGCTAAATATTAGCAAGAAGAAATTTAAATCCAAGTATGACAACTCATGTTTTAACGACGTAAACGGAAATTAGGTAAAATTCTTTTTTTAAGCGAAACAAGGAAAACTAGCTCATCATATTAAATCTACCGTTAAAAGAATAGAAAAGGAATATTGTCTGTGTTGCTTAAAGATGATAATAATAATTAAATGCAAACATTTTGAATCAAAATGAGTTCTATAGATGTTCTGCGCAATTTAACAAATTTTGGATAATTTATAGTAATCCGCATAAAATTTTTATGTTGTTAGAGAAGGACGAAATAAAAAAGGTAGTGATGTAAAACTTTTAATTTTTTATTTACTAGTAAACATCAACAACATGTAAGACAATTTGATATAGGTTAGTTATCCTCTCATTTAAAACTTTAAGCACATATATTCTACAATTTCGTTGTACGCTAATTTAAATTACATCAATTATAACTAGTTTATTACCTATGCGGGGCTCTCGCATAGGAATGCAACTAAGTTACTTCGATAAAACTGAATAAATAAAAACTTGAGAACGCTCGACGCTTAATATTATTATTTAGGCAAGAAGCTCTCATGAAGTGTTTTTAAAGTTTAACGGATGCTTAGAGTCCTTATAGTATTAGTATCGCATATATCACATATCTATTATTTCACCTTAACACAGATAAACAAGACGACCGTTTCAGAATAATCTCCTCTTACAGTTCTCTCCGGGGGAGCGCCTAAGCTTGCCCTTCTGCTAGACGTGCGACACTTGAGTATCGGCCCCGTTCAGCTCGGGGGAGTGTTGAGTGGTGGGCAACCACCGATTTAGCAGCTTCGGCCGGAAGGCTTCCTGGAAAGCCGACCTGAATTGTCGAGACATCGAGCAGTACAGGATAAAATTTATGGCGGAGTTGGTCAGGGCCAAAATATCCATTAGGTCCCCTGGAATTAGAAAACCAGTTAGTTCTGCTAGTTCGGCTAAGCGAAACCGGGTATGTCGCAAGCGATAAACGGGAAAGGCTGTTTGACAGTTTAATGCTACTTAGCTAACTTTGCGAATCCACTAAATACAACCCGTCGTGTTATTTGTGCGATATACTAATTTAATAAAACAGTAGAATAGGCGCAGTTTGCGTACGTAACCACATTTATATTATGTAAAGAGTTTGCTCTATTTATAAATTTTAATAAAAAGGTTATTGTCCTTTACATAAAAAATAGTTGCAAAATCAGCTATTGTACTGTTAAAGATAACAATCAAAACAGGTTTTGACAGATTATATAAATATATCGTGTTTTGAATGAAACCTTTCGAATTACAAAATGTCTACCGAAAATTTTAGTCCATCTATAATGCCATATTTTCTGAATTTTGGTAAAAACTCAGAAATATAGAACAATATTTCAAATTACTTTAAACGTAATTAAAAAAAAAGATAAATATAAATCGGGTGTCGATTTTGATTGAGGAAGTTATAACATTTTCTTGTGTTACACATGGCTATTTTAAGACAATTCAATAATGCTGGCACAGCATTTTATATGCAAAATATAAGGTTTTCCCAAGCTTTTCCTTTGTGATCTGTACGCACTTGTTTTATTGGTAACATTTATATAAACATACGACCTGATTCTTTAGACGTTTGTAATCCTTTTTAGCCATCATATAGTTATTATAGAATATTACTTTGAGCCTTTTTGTATGCCTTAAAGTATTCAAGGGTCCGGTCCGTACATTGAAGCAGAGTGGATGTGTGCGGGCCAATTTTACCTGCGATATCACCGAGTCGAGCCGCAGTCTTTAAGGTCAGGCGTATTTATTTATTTATGTAACAATTTAATACCTTTAACGCATAAATCTACTATTGAATAAAACAAAGACTTTACCAATAAGAGCCCCTGCGGAAGGGTTCTTTATTCAAGATGAGCAATCCTAATCTTAAATGAACCAGCTCTACCTTATCGCCACCAGTATCCGAACCGAATAGAAAATATTTATTTATACCCGAAAATCTAATAACCAAAAATAAATTTTACGTTACGGAGAAACAAATCGAGAATGCCGGTAAAACCATTTATCAAGGTAAACTCGCTGCAGCTGTAAAAGACATGGATACCTCTGTTACCGCTCCGTCCCAATCTGTTAATACTAAGGAGAATAAAATAAAGATCCCGCCAATTTATCTGCATAATGCAGGCAAATTAAAATTTCTAGAAATAATTACTGATCTTAAGGAAAAAGCTGCGAGTGAATTTACCACTGTAGTTAGAAACAAACAATTAAGAATAAATCTCAACAGTATAGAGGATTACCGAGTAATGACTAAGCATTACAGCGAGAACAATCTGGCCTACCACACATTTAAAAACCCAGAAGTTCGCAACTTATCTGTAATAATCCGAAACGTCCCTGTCTCCGTTACGGAAGATGAAATCAAAAACGAATTAACAACTCTAAAATATCCGGTACAAAAAGTAGCCAGGTTATACAACAAAGACAGATATCTGATCCCACTATGCGCAGTGGATCTCGATGACACCCAAGAAGGCAAGGAAATTTTCAAACTAACAAAACTAAAACACAGCATAGTAGAAGTAGAGATACGAAGAAAGTCGAAGGAAATTCCTCAGTGCAAAAAATCCCAACTGTACGGCCACACATGTAACTATTGCCACTAGCAAGCACGCTGTGTGAAGTGCACTGGCAATCACTTATTTATCGAATGCCCTAAACGACCTGGAGATGATCCTCAGTGTGTAAACTGCTTGGAAAAACACCCAGCGAACTACAAAGATTGTAGTTATTACGCTAAGATAACCCTGAACCAAACAAGAAACTCTAACTCTAGAACTCAAAACATATCATACGCCCAAGCAGTAATAGACAAACAAAATACTACAATTAATGAGTCATCGCCCCCAAGACATTTTGTATCCAAACCCAACGTTTCCACTCCCGACGAACTGCAATCATCAACTGACCTTATCTCCACAGTACTTAAGAAATTAATAGAACTGCTAATCCCCCATTTAGACAAAATAATGCCATTCCTAACAACGTTATTACCAACATTGCTAATTAATGGATCAAAATAATCCTCCGTTAATAAATAATATAACAGTGACAAATTGGAATGCCAATGGTCTTAAATCTCAACGTTCAACTTTTATAGAATTCATGATACGACACAACATTGATATCGCGTGTATCACAGAGACACACTTTGTAAGCACCGAAAAATTCAGAATTCCTGGGTATCACGTATATCGGAAAGATCGAGAAACTGTAATCGCATCAGGCGGAGTTGCAATTATAATTAAAAAGAAATTCAGCCACCACCTCCTCCATATGGGTGACCTTCAAAACATAGAAGCCATTTCTATCAAAATACACATGAAAACTAGTGGCTCTTTAACCCTTACATCTGCATAGACACCCCCAAATAAACGGCTTGTTGAAGACGAAATCGGTGAATTGTTCAGCAGCGAGCCCACGTTAGTTTTAGGAGAATTAAATGCAAAAAATACTATATGGGGATGCCGTGCTATTAATCCAGACGGAATGAAATTGCATAACATTATGGCCAAACACAGTATATTAATATCAGCCCCTGACGACTACACTTACCATCCATACCGAACAGACCATCAACCTGACATCTTAGATGTTATACTGCATAAAAATGTCACTTATCCAGTGTATCAAACAGTGGCATCTGAACTGGACTCTTCTGGATCATCTTCCTGTCATCATCAGCCTCCACAACACCCCTCAAATAATACCTCCACCGCCTAGCTTAGCGCATGGTAAAACTGATCGGGACAATTTTCAGTCGACCCTTGATCAAAAACTCCGTTGGGTGGGACCACCTGAACTTCCCCCGGATATAGACAATGCCGTCCTACAATACACATCAGCCTTACAAGCAAGTATACAAGAAACAACCACTCCATGGAAGCAAAGGAAAGTTGCCGAGCATATTAGAACTCCCAACTACATAATTAATCTAATTAAGCGAAAGAATAGATATAGAAGGGATGGGTAAAGACACCGGTTACCATACCTTAAAACACTGTACAACCAACTATGTCACTTAGTAAAGAATAAACCTGACAGTCTAAGAATCCAAAGATACAATTCTTACCTTGAAGACACTAAACCCGGTGACCCATCTATGTGATTAGCTACCAAACGATTATTAAGACAACCGAGTATAATCTATCCTATGATATCAAGTAACGCCAGATACTCCTCCGATGATGAAAAAGCCAACTTATTAGCAACTCATTTTGAACAGGCATTTACGCCCAATTTTGAAGAACAAGACGAACACTTCGAACGCCAGGTAACAAGCGCAATTGCAATTATGCAGTTACAGGATAACCACGAAATAGCTCCTACATCTGTCCAAGAAATTAAATCTTATATAACAATATTACCTAAGCGTAAGACCCCTGGGGCCGACCTTGTAACAAATGAAATGCTAAAGCACCTATCAAAACAGGCTCTGGCTTACTTAACCTCAATATACAACGCTCTCAGACTAGGATACTTTCCGACAACATGGAAAACTGCATATATGTGCTACCCATCTATAAAGTAGGTAAACCGAAGGAAAACCCTGACAGCTACCGACCTATCAGTCTCCTGTCAACCCTGGCCAAGCTCTTAGAAAAAGTGATACTTTCCAGATTACAAGATTACCTCCATCAAAATGATACTATTCCTCCTCTTCAATTTGGCTTCCGAACCCATCACTCGACCTCTCACCTGCTTCTCAGAATAAGTGAATCAATTGAAAGAGGGTTTGAAAAGAAAGAATACACTGCGGTTGTATTTATAGACTTGGAAAGAGCTTTCGACAAGGTCTGGCATGATGGACTTCTATATAAAATGGGACTTTTAAACATTCCAAATTACCTAACTAAAATAATTCATTCATTTCTCACTAACAGAACTTTTAGAGTCCGGATCAGCTCAACCTTATCTAGTTCTAAACCTATTCGGGCCGGAGTACCCCAGGGTAGTATTCTGGGACCCACCTTATTCAACCTGTTCGTTCACGACGTACCTACAGATTTCAACTCAACGCTGGCCATGTATGCTGACGATACTGCAATTATTACACAGAGCGTCAGTCTTGATACAGCAATTGTACTCCTACAAAACTCTATAAATACGTTATGTGCATGGTTTCAGAAATGGAAAATTAAAATAAATTCTGATAAATGTCAAACAAAAATTTTTACCCTCAAGAGATATGAGCAAATCACAAAAATGAAAATAAATAATAACGAAATAGATTGAAATCCAAAGGACTCAGCTGTTAAATATTTAGGCGTGCACTTAGACGCGAAACTGAACTGGGAGTTTCATATCAATAAAAAACTCAACGAGTGCCACAACAGACTGGGTTCATTATATCCCCTTATAAACCGCAGATCTCACCTTAGACCTGAGTGTGCTGTACTTATCTACAAAGGAATCCTCAGACCAATTCTTACGTATGCATGTCCAATATGGTGCAACACATCAAAGACAAACATGAAGAAACTCCAAACAATCCAGAACAAAGTGCTCAGAATCGCCATCAACTGCCCTTGGTTTGTGCGTAATAATCAAGTTCACAGTGAATTAAGTGTTCCATTAATTACAGAGTTCGTTAATAAATCCAGTGTAAAGTTTTTCAAAATCTAACCTTGTGTTCAAGTGCTACCAAATTAAATCTAGGCCAAAAAAATATTCACAGGCGTCTTAAACGTAAACTACCACAGGACTTAATTTAAATGTGGTATATAAACCCAGCTCAATGTCAAATTAAGATAGAAATGCAATTTATCAGTTAATCCCCACTGGATTAAACCTCAATGTTTGTAGTTTAGTTCTTATTTAATTGTACTATAATAACCAAAGAGCCAGCGTGGTCTCGTGGTTGAGGGACGGGCTGCAATGCTGACGGACCCGGGTTCAATTCCCGGTGCTCTCTGATGCCTGACGGGTGGCCTACTCAGTCACTAAAAATAATTGAGTACCTGCGTTCATTCGAACAAGGGGTAAAAATGGCGGTCGTCTTAGGCGCGGTGCTTGCCACATCGCCCCGCATCAGAGATGGTGCGCGACGACCGGGCAGAGAGAACGAACGTATGAGAGCCTTAACCTCTCAGTTCGCAGTTACCATTATTATTATTATTATTATAATAACCAAGCCGTGTATTTCATTGTATATTGCAGAGCCAGCTATAATAAAATAAAATAAAATAAAGTATTCAAAATAAAATGTAATATTTAAGATGTGCAGCATTTGTTTGATTTTTGAAGGACAAAGGCATATTTGAATTGGTCTCTCTGTTAAAGCAAGTGATAAGTTGGTATTATTACATGCAAGTGACGCCCGGCGATCAAGTTCACGGTCGTAAGTTATTGTGTTGTGGTGAATTCAATATTCGAGTAAATGCTGTTAATGCAGTTAATGAGGGAATGTTAATACAATACAAGAACGCGCTATTTTAAAGGAATAGTGTAAGATCACAGAATAAACAGGCGTTATATGGTGAGACATATTAGTCAAAGAAATTTCCCAAAGCCTCTGCCAATAGATGTGGATGGCATTGATAACTTTAATTAACTAGATGCAAGAATTAACAAATTAATAACCAACTTTTAGATTAAAATTATAAATGCAACAAATATCAAAATTAATATACAAGATGAAGAATGCTATAGAAAAGTAATGAAGTTGTTGAATGAACAAAACTATAAGTGGCACTTAAATAAGAACCAGCAAAATACACCTATTAGTATGATAAATAACAAATTACTTTACTTGCGCAATTTTAAACAAGTAGTCTTTTACTAAAAAAAAATACTTATTGAGGCAGTATTTAAAATCATGTATAAAACTAAACAGCCTCTAAATATGCTTATGCTAGCATACATGTTGAGGATCTTAATAAACTATTTGAATCAAAAAACCCTATGGGAATCAGCAGAAATTCTCTCGATTAGAAAATTAAAACTTGTGCCAGAGTGTTAAAGAACCGAGGTGGGTCAGAAGCCTAGAAAACATGTTACGTTGGAGAGCACAAAATCTTAAAATGCACAACCTAAATATTAGACAGCAAAAACACCAGCTGATTGTAGAGAATGCATGATGGCAAAAGGAATGCAGAAAATCAACAGTAGGCAAATAATGAAATTTACTTGCCCCAACAAAAGGACATCTCCACCAAACACAAAAATTAAAGCAAGACACCAATTCTAAATTCAACATACACCCAGGTACTGGCAGGTATGTTGTGAGAAAACAATAAAAATATATTAGAAAAAGTTGCCAATTAACTTTACTTCCCTACAAATATTTGAAAAATTGCATTATAATAAGCAAACGAATCTCTAAATTAAAATATCGTGTTAAAGGAACAATTGACAGGAATAAAAATGGCTAATCAATAAATAGTAATGAATAAAATTTTAATAAACTGCTACAACACAAACAGAAATTGCATTTGCACTGTACCAAAGAGTCACGCCATAAATGTAAAGGATATAAAATCTACATTTTACTTATGGACATAAAGTGCCATAATAAATAAATACAGCCCACACCTATAAATGCCAAAATTAAAACTTACAGCAATATATTACCCGTCAAAAGAGAGAAAAACAATACACTGATTTTCTGCACAGCTATGGATATAGATTTATAGGACAAAGATGACTTCAATGCAAAGCACACGCAATGGGAATTTAAGCTGACAATAACCAGTAGAAGGAAACCAGCATGTTAGTAGCATGTAACCAACTAAAGTGTAAAACATTATCAATTGACGAGCCAACCTGTTGGCCCACAGGTATGAATAAAAGTGCTAATCTAATTACTTGCACGCTTTAGAAACTTGGAATGTGGGTTTACATTACTTCCCCATGCTCCTGACCAAAGTCCGCAGGAGACTTGTCAATAAACTGCCTGATTGGCGAAGATTCAAAACCACTCTTAAAAACTGTTAAAATATCTGTTTTTCTAAGAACTGATTTACGTAATAAAATAGAACTATTTGTAAAAAAAATTAAACAATTAGCTAAAAACAACCTTAAGCAAAGAGTAACAACTAGCAGAAAGAGTTAAAAAACTAATTACAAAAAAAAGAAAATGCTGTCAGACAATCTCAGCTGTAGATAAGACAGCATTATATGACGCTACTCAACAATTAAAACGTTAAATTCAATTTACTAAAAATAAATCAACTAATGAGTACCTAAGTGAACTTACGACTAGTTTCTATGAAAAAACACCAAAAGATTAAAAAAGATTATACCTCAGAGTGCATTAATTAAAAGTTGGGCTCGTAACAACTTGCAAAAAGCTCTTAGATTTGCAAAACATTTGGAGATGGAGTTTCAGCTAAGTGATGGAGAGGATTTACAAGACTAAACTAAGATAAGCGGATAACGTCATTAGATCTATCTAACTAAAGTTAACATAAATCCAAAAAAGATCCTGAAGGAAATTTGAAACAGCTACCAAGAACATTTAACTAATTTTATCAACTAATTTTTTAAACTGAGGTATGTGCCTGTGATGTAAAAGGTCATAGACATCATAATGATTCCTAAACCAGAAAAATCTCCTCATAAGGCTTTGAAATACAGGACTGTTTCTCTAACGCCTGTCATTTTAAAGATCTGTAAGAAATTATTTCTAAAAAAAAATTTAAATTAGTAATAGAAGATCGTATCAGTTTGGTTAGAGACAAAGTCATTTGACGAGTAATAAAGTTCATAGAATCACAGCCATCATTGAGTTAGGAGAAGATAGTAGCGCAAGCTTTTGACATTTAAATTTGATCTACGAGCTACATAAATAATCAAAAAGTTATTTTAGGATATAGCAAGGGGAGACTTATTCAGAATTGAAAAAAAATGAAAAAGGAGTACTACAAGAGAGTTTACTAGGTCCAATATTACATCTGCTGTTTCCAGTAATATTTGTATAACCTAGAGCAAAATACATTATCAACTATTGTTGGTGACCCTGGAATACTTTCAGTTGGAAGAAACCATGGAGAAGCTACCAGAAAATTTTAAGCATAAAAATATTGGCCAGATTGGCAACAGAACCATAAAATGGCGCATCAACTTAAATGATGACATATTGGTGCACGTTACCTTTACAAATAAACATAATCAACACTTGTTTGTTAGATTAAAATAATGTTCAGATTCCTATGCTAACTCAGTAACGTATTTAAAGATTCGAGCTTTTTGAGTTGGTTCAGTAGTAGCGCTAATCTAAAAAACCTAGTTCAGTAAAAATTTAAAGATCTTATTGATTAAGACCTTAGTTCTGATTTTCAAATGTAGGAAATTAGGTTGATAAAAGCTCATTGAATGTAATATAAATTACATGTAAGGTCGCCTTGTTCTAAAAAACAACACTATCAATACTAAAAAATTTTATTGGAGCGTTGCTATATATGTACAGTTTACACTCGGTTGGGAGGTTGAGAACTAGTAATTTTGATCTGTATATTGTAAATTGCAGCGGACGCCCGTCCACTACAGATACGCTTTAAACATTCTCTGAGAAACGGTGCAAAATTATCTTATAAAGCTCGGTTACACAAACTGTCAGCTCCGCACCAATTAACAGTTACCGTTCAACTGGGATATTATATCTTACCTTTCGTACACTCCAAATATTTTTTAGATATATTTTTTACTTTCTATTGTAGTAAAATTTAGATCAATTAATGACATAAAAATGCCTTTGAAACTGTATATTACTAACAAACTATAAAAGTTTTGGGAAGATAGTAATACGTGGCATCCGAAGAAATCAAGCAATAATGTAGAAGGGGTTGTATTATTGTTAATAAAACGTTTAAACCTGAGAAGTCGATCACTTAACACTTGTCTAATTTAAAAGTAATAAATAGTTAAATTTTGCTTTTTTAAGTAATTTAAGGAGATGACTTAGCAATTATAACAAATGTCGCCAACATATGCATAACTATCAGCAGAGCAATCGATCGTACGTAAATAAGAAATAGAGTACGTGTGATCAGAAGAAAATTTCAGATTCAAAGTTTTACAGTCATTTCTCTCATAAATTTTTAAAAGCTGTAATAACTCTATGTATCAAGTTCATATCAAAAAAGAGAAATATTATAAATTATCATAAACTGCCCTTTCTCATATCGTATAAAAGTGAAATTATTATTTCTATGTTTGTACATTTAAAAATTCTTTAATAGCTAACATTTTCTTTAAAATAACAATGTCAATATAACAGCAAACATATTTAGCAAGTTAAAATTTTATTAAGCAAAATAAACAACAAAAAATTCACTTCTGAGGACTTAGTCACATTAAAGCTTAAATACCAATCTGCTCAATAAATCTTTTTGAAAGAAATTTAGCAGCAATATATAATTACAAATGTAACTTAAACTAACTTCTGCATGTAGGAATTTATAATACAAATGAACTAATTGCTTGTGGTAGACGCATTCTTAATCCTAAAAAGCGAAGCATCGTGTGAGTAAGAAATTATACTCTGTCCAGTGTAGACCTGTCATTGGTTGCGCTCAATTCTGAATTTTCCAACTGGTACTTGGATTGCTAAAAAGTGCGCGGAAATAACAAATAACACCTGGAGAGTTCAACGCAATGTTTGATCCCGAAAGCGACGGTGACGGAAGCAATTTTTGCCGCCAATACGGACCAGTGCCGATTATAGGAGTCCTTACAATAGAAATATCTAGAAGACTCCTTAAAACAGCCGCCCCGCCCTCTCCAGCACCCCCATGGTACCCTAATTGCTAGCAGCTTTGACTAGCGCCGCCGTCCCACACTCACCTCTGCCGCTCCTGACGAAAAACTAATCCTAAACTAATCCCAAGAATAAACAGGACTTAAAAACCTTCCCATAGATACTACCGTGTCCTCCATCGAGTTAAGGTGTCGATGATTTCGCTCATCCCAGCTCCTGTACCAATAACCACCATCACCACCAACACCTTCAAGGCCCTGAACGACTTTGAAGATACCGACATGCCTACTGAGATGCTTGTCGTCGCTAGTCCCCGCTTGGACTCGGCAATTCGCCCGGTGAGTGCTCCCCTCGGGAACGAATCCCGCCCGTAATCTTGCGGGTAAAAGAGATCCTTCGTTCGTAAGGCTATAGTCGAGCAGAGAATCGGCTTCATCAAGACCAAGAATGTGGCGGATAAAATCTCAATCCGTAACGCCACATCCGATAACTACAGGTGCTTGACTCGCTTCCTAGACAAAGTAAATATCGAGCACCACTATGACCTATTGAAAGTCGACAAACCACTCCAGACCGTGATGCCAGGCACCCCGGATTACGTTACCGGGGAAAACTGAAGTAAGTGTTCCACGACAATGACATCCCCATCTTCGCGGTACTGAGGGCGAGGAAAGAAACCAACCGCCGTTAAATGTCGTTTGTATCCTTTAAACTTGAGTGGAACGATAAAATCAAGACAATTTTTAACTTAAGGGGCATTTTCGATGTGGTTGTGAAAGAGGAACAACCACATAAGTTGCTCGAGTTTTCAGGCAAGCGCAGCGTTGCTGTCGCGCCGGTCCAAAATGCGTAAAGTTTGGTGAGAAGCACCACAACGGAGTGTGCAAAAAGCCCCGGAGGGAGCCCGCAGTCTGTGCCAATTGCTGGCGTTCCTATACAGCCAGCTTTCAGAGATGTTCTACTTTCCTCAAGCCGACACCCCGACACAATGACTTCACCTGGGCAAAGTTATACAACAGAGACTAAAAGGGGTGCTTTTGTAGATCCACAACCGCAGTCAGCTCCACGGTGAACACAGCAGGACATTCAGCCATAGCCCAAATACCAAGAGTGAGCCATCATTGCGGGACTCTTCAATTACGTGGACCCCTCTATGTTTCTAGAAGCATTTACTAACATCATGACGGCTACTCATAACACCACAAACTTCCTCGAGGTGATCGCTGGGCTGTCTATAAAGACATCACCGCCACCCTTAATATGTTCAGGAGTTCCTGAACACCTGAGTCATCTAAGCTGCCGCTACTATGAAAGCGCCTAAAAGGATACACCAACTTTTAACGTCAAGGCTTTCCAGAGACAAAAGTTTAAGGGCTCAGGTACCTTGAATGCCAGGGATGATGAGATGAGATAAGCGAAACGTCGTGAAATTAATGACACTGAACCATATTTAGTAAAATATATACAGCAACGCTAGCATAACTATTAATATTAACATTTTTTAAAAAGTTTTTTATTTTTTACATTTTTCCAACACTAGACTTACAAACTAAGCATGCCTAAAGTGTGAGAAAATAGTAGACTACTCAAGCAATGTAAATTAAAAGACATATTTCAAAAATAATGAAAGCTTGGCGGCCACTGTTCGAAAATTTCATACAAAATATGGTCGGAATAGTGTTTTAATTTCGTCAACTGTGAAGAGATTAATTGAAAAATTCCGAGAGACAGGATCCGTTCGAGACGCCAAACACACTGGTCGTCCAAAAACAAGCCGTTCAAATCTCAACATCGAAGCAGTGCGTGAGAGTGTCGGTGACAATCCAGGAACCTCAATTCGGCGTCGTGGACAAGAATTGCAAATTTCAAGAAGCTCTCTACAGCGTATACTCACTAAAGACCTGCGTCTCCATGCTTACAAAATTCAATTAACACAACAACTGAAGCCTAATGACCATGCACAGCGAAGAGAGTTTGTTGAATGGATTATTGAGCATCAACAAATGGATGCTGATTTTTCGAGCAAAATCATCCTAAGCGACGAAGCACATTTTCACCTTGATGGGTTTGTTAATCGCCAAAATTGCCGCTTTTGAGAACCCACATGTGATTGTCGAAAAACAAATGCATCCACAACGTGTCACTGTTTGGTATGGATTTTGCTGCAGGCATAATTTGACCATACTTTTTTGAAAATGAGGCTGGTCAAGCAGTGACTGTAACTGGTGCTCAATATCGCGACATGATAACACAGTTCTTTTTGCCGAAATTGGATGATATTGATGTGGCCAATATGTGGTTTCAACAAGACGGTGCCACATGCCATACAGCCCGTGAAACACTTCAATTACTGCATGAATCATTTCTAGGTCGTGTACTCTCTCGTTTGCCCCCCTAGATCGTGTGATTTAACACCATTAGATTTTTTTATGGGGTTATTTAAAACCACAGGTCTATGTCAACAAGCCCACAACCACGCGTGCATTAAAGGAGGAGATTCAACGTAGCATCCACGAAATTCAGCCACATTTATGCAGAACGGTCATGGAAAATTTCGACAAACGAGTGCGTATGTGTATGCAAAGCCGTGGAGGCCATTTGCCCGATGTGTTATTCCATAAATAACCCTATCCTATGTACTTTATGATTCAATAAAAAAATTACAATCAAAAGACTAAAAACTGTGTTTTCTATTTAATTCAAATCGTGCGTTAATTTTGAGACACCTTTTAGTTATAGCTTGGAACTTGTTCCAGTGCTTGTCCATTTATTTTTATCTTGTTCTTTTGTTTTTTGTTAGCCATTACTCTGGGTCCATTACTCTGACACCATATCAGTCGCGAATTACGTTTCTTGAAGTTGAATTAATTTTATTTTCCAGGTTCCTATTTTTATACTTGTACATTTTTTTTACATTACCTTATTTCTGTTCTTCTTATAGAGTGCTTTAACTGTTTTTATCATCTCTTCATCTGTTCCTATTTCCCTTAGGTGTTCCCATACATTAATTTTCCTCATCTTGTGGACAAAAAGAAAATATATTTCAAAATTTAAAAAATAATCTTTAAACAAATTGAGCTTTGAAGATAGAAGAGTTAGTGGTGATGTTGTTAGACAGAAAGATGTTTTAAACAACAAGAAATCAAATAGGTCATAAAAGGAATGAATCAGTTCACTAATTAATGTAGTACATTTACTAGTTTTGAAGTTAACCTGAGACAGATAAAATGGTCATCGATGGGGTATGATCTCAAAACCTTTCGGGAAAACTCCTAGAAGAAACTTAGTACACGTATTCTCCAAACCAAATGTAACACTGCAGGATATAATATTATTTTGATTTTACAATTAGAAAACTAAATCATCCATTATTTCTTCGGTTATTTTAGATAACTTACAAGCTCTCACCGAACTGTTAATTTTCTTCTTCGTAATGAAAAAAAAGAAAGCAACAAATAGCAGTAGGCTCTTTTGCAGCTGTTTGAAATATTTTGATTATGCTTATTTAAGATGCAAATATACCCCCAGATCATATCTCACTAATGACGAAAAATTAGCGGCTTTCGAAGAAAATGCTCATTTCGCATATATATTCCGAATAACACAAGATTAAAATTGTAATCTGCAACACGCACAAAATAAATATTTAATGCAGCTCCGTATCTTAATAAAACCATTAATACAGAAAACTTATTTTTAACTGAAAGTATTTTTTAAACTTTCGCAAAAAAAATTATAATCTAACTATGGATAATTAATTTGTACTGGCTAGTCAAACATTTAGTCAAAGAATCCTACAAAAGTACTATAGCAGACATCCTTCAGAAAAATAAAAGAAATATTCATCCAGAAGTACTCTTGTTAGAAACCAGGTAAATCAACATCTCAGAACTTTCGTTTGACCTAAAACAAACCAGAATGTAGTGTAACATTTGACCACGCATAAAAATAAAAGTATCTCCAAATATCCAGGAAAATCTAAGATGATAGAAACTTATAACTAAATTAAAAACGCAGTGAATACATTTAACCAAATGTGTTTAGGGAGAACTAAAAGATGGCTACTATGGATATTTTATAGTTCTATCAATCATATATAACAATCGCAAGAAAAAAAATTAAAAATTTTTTGAAAAAACCTTTGAAGAAAGAAAAACTAGCATGGCACACCTATTCTATCTGCCCTGCAAAAAAAATAACGACCAAGTTTGCAACCCTCTGCAGTAAGTCATTTTGTCTTGAATGCCATTTTATAGTTTGTATGATTTAAGAGTCTAAAATGAAAAAATGGTCATTTTGCTGCCATATCTATTTAAAAAAGCAATGTTTTTGGAGAAAAATTTACTTCAGTGACGTAGTTTTCCTTTCTTTTGGTAATATAAAAAAAGTTGTAAGTTCTACTTATGATTAGTCTTAACATTTTGGTTGGTTATAGTTAGCTTTGTTAGTTAAAAAGCACATATGGTTCAATGGATAGAAAAAGTTAGCTTTTCATCAATATTTAAAAACAAAATATCAAAACCGTGTACTTTCACCAAGTAATTGATTGATTCACTTTGGAAAGCAAAATTTGAGACTTTTCACATCATATTTGTCGTATTCAGAGAGTTGTGTGTTTCTAACACAGCTGTATCAGCAGATAAATAGAGACATGCAACGCTCATGCAGAATCGATAAAAATAATTAGCACAAAAAACTATGCCAAGATCTCCAACACTATGGTGATCAAAAAACAACAAACAACTTTTCCAATCAGTCAAACATATCGTAAGGGAATTCAATCCTCAAAAATGGAATATTTTAAACAAATAAGACGAGAAAATTACTAATATCACAAAGATTCTAAATGAATGGAGGAAATACTGCGATATACTATTTAACGACCACGTGCAACCTGCAAAGAAGCTGCATAATGCGAGAAGAAATTGATGCTGCTATTAAACAATCAAAAACAGGGAAAGCAACTACTAACGTTGGAATTAGTGCAGAAGTGATTAAAGCTATAGTTGACCTGAGAGTTGATGTAATACATATGCTATGTCAAACTATCTGGAACACGGGGATCTGGCCTAAAGATTGGTGCAACTCAGTCTTTATACCCATTCACAAAAAAAACAAAATGACAAATTTGGCAACTACAGGCTAATTGAGCTGATACCGCATATCAGCAAGATTTTACTACATATAATAAATGAAAGATTAAACGAGTATCTAGAACAGCAGATCTCAAGAGAACAGACTGGCTTCGTAAAAGGCAATGGCACCAATGGCCAACCTTAGACAAATAATAGAGAAAGCAAGGGAATACAACCTAAGCCTGTTTGTTGGTTTTGTAGACTTATCATAAGGCTTTTGCTAGCGGAAACTGGGAGAAGCTAAGGGGGATTCTCAAGGAAGTACAACAACATATTATCAAATTGGTCCAAGAGTTATATAACAATAGACGTGGTGTAATAAAAATTGACAACCAGCAGTCAAAGGGCTTTAACATAAGAAAGGGTGTTTGGCAGAGGTGTATCCTGCCTCCGCAATTATTTAATATATATGCTAAATATTTACTGAAAGACGTACTAAAAACACCATTGAAAGATTTAAGATCAACGGCGAAACGATATCCAACCTTCGATATGCCGATGACACTGTTATTTCCGCTTACACTGAATTTCTTTTGAAATTACAACGCAATAGTGTAAACAATGGTTTAAGCTTAAAAAAAAAAGTTCTCATAGTCAATAGAGCAAATAATACTAGACCTTGTTGAAAAGAAATAGGTGGTTTTGAAGTGGTAAATCATTACATATACTTGGAAACACTTATTAACAACATGGGAGACTGCTCAACGGAAATAATCAGATGAATCCAAGAAAACAAAAATGCTATGACTAAGTTATAAAAACTATGGAAAGATCGACAAATAACAAGCAACACAAAAGTATTACCAGTAAGAAGGTTTTCCTCATAACATTATATGGAACCGAATCATGTACAGCAAAAATACCTTTTTTTATCTTATTATTTAATAAGATTCTTAGCAGATATCTTTCTTCAGCTGAATTATGTATTTTCGAGATATTCATGTTTTCTTAGCTATAATCTAGTTCTACGCATTATATGAGAAAATGTAAAAGTCAAACATTTTGACTTTCTCATTATAAATTACCTTGATTCTATTGTTACTGATTTTGTTTGATACAGTTTTTCCATTTCCTTTAATTCTTTAAAATTACTTATCGTTGGCACGTCGTATAATCCATAATTATTTTTCATTTACATACTTGAAGAGCTTAATTATTTAAAGATATCCCAGTTATTAGCATTATTTTTACGGTTTATGCTAAATCTCACTTCGTTTATTTAGTATTGTAGACAGAATTATGAAAAATAGCTGATGTACCTGAGCGTATGCTTATTATGCAAAAATTTTAACACCTTTATTGCATTCTCGTCATTTTTAAAATTCCATTTTTTGGCAGACTTCCTTTGGGCTTTATTGTGCAGTACGTGTGCCTTACAATAGAGCCATTTTAACGCCATTTTTTAGCGGGTGGATTTCATGTCTCGCATCGCCCCTCTGCTTCCGTTCTGTGCTGGATACGTTGCTCCAGCTTCAGTTATTTGCTGTTCTTAGTGCCTCTATTATTTCACCTCCCAGGCTATTGCAGTAAGAATTGTCTTTGTTTGTGGAATTTGCAAATTTATTTTTACAGGTAATCAAATCACGCTTCCAAATAAGTTACTTTCGTTACATGGTAAGTATAATATTTATATGCATGCATTCTTCCGTTAGTATTTAAAGGGTTTAACTAGCCACTTTAGAGCGCTAGCTATATTCACTCTAATTTGACTTGCAACAGCACAAGCTGTTTGTAGTGTCAGATGTGAAATTTACATATTTTTACATTACCGTGCTCACATGTTCCATTGTGGATTCGCGTGCGAGCAGTAAAACGGTGCGGGCACTAGCTCCGCTACCTCACAGTGTGCCTTGTTAATAAATTTTTATAATACTATCTAACTTTATGAAATATCGTTACATCAAACAATAAATGCCTAATAGATTAACAAACGCGAAACAAGCGCAAAAGTGACCAGCTAACACTGCCATTAAACGAGGTATAAACGATATATGTGCAACACAAATACGCTTCATATTAATTTATCTAACGAAGACAATTATCAGACCTTAATAGAATTTTACACCAAAAATGGAATTCAGTTTCGCACATTTCAAAACTCAAATCAAAAACCACTGTCGGTGGTAATTAAAAATGTACCATTATCAATCAATCACTATTGCTGAAATAAAAAAATAATTAAAAATTTTACCTGTAATCAATGTAACTTGACTACTAAAGATAAAAAACCACTTCCAGCGTGCGCCGTTGATTTAACGAATAATAAATACTAAGCCGACGTGTGCAAATTTCGGCGGTGACAACTCGGCAAGTTATCGTGGTATCCACAACATTGAACTCAAGCAGTAACTTGTTAAAAATAGACCAATCACCAATAGCTCACGTGCTAATTAACTATATTCATATATCTGACAAGTTAAAAACACTCTAAACGCCAACGTCAACACCGGCTCAGTCAACTGAACCTACAAATATCAAAATTATCTTAGAATTAATAAGACCCTATCTTCCACAAATCAAATCATTCTTTACAGCCACCATATTACCGCTACTGTTCAATGGACCTTAAGACCGAACGAGCAATAGAAAATTTAACAATTCTCAACTGGAATTCAAACGGAATTGCTAGCCAAAATTCAGTATTTATAGCTTTCTTGACTAGGTCAACATTGACATAGCATGCCTCATTGAAACTCACTTATCCAAAAGTGACACATTTAAAATACCAAGATACAGCGTATATTGTAAAAATAGAAATTCCAGAATTACTTCTGGAAAAGTAGCTATCATTATCAAGAAAAAAATTGCAACATGGCAAGCATCGTTCTTGATGACCCAGGTATGTGGAAAACCATAAAAGAATATTAAAGCAACATAAAAAATTGCCCACTATAACTAATGGCAATGACGCCTACTACACAGATAATGAAAAATCAAAAGCACTTGTTACACACCTAGAACATGTCTTCACGCCGTTATCTATCTGTAATCCTACGTAAAGTCTCCACATAATTAATCATGTTGAGGAAAATCTTCCAGTTATAATCGAAAACATTTGCCTTACATTTCCAAAAAATAGCCCAGATCATAACTACCTTGCCCCGGTGAAAATCACCTGGCCATGATCTTATATCCAACACGATCTTAGAACACCTGACCAAAAAATGCCTTGCACACCTAGCCTCAATGTTAAATGCATTCCTTTGCAATGGGTACTTTTTCCGCAACTAGAAACACGCATTCTTATGTTCGCCAAGCCCGACAAGAACAAAAGAGACATTAAGCCAGTAAGCCTACTTACTACACTGTCCAAGATCTTAGAAAAAATTATTTATACTAGATTATTAGAATTCATGAAAACTCAAAACATAGTACCATCACTTCAATTTGGCTTCAAGAGAGGACACTCAACTTATCATCAGCTCCAGCGAATTACTGAAATAATAGAAAAAGGATACCACAACAAATACTGCACTACAGTCTTCTTTTTGGGTGTTGCTCAGGACTTTGATAAGGTGTGGATCGAAGGCCTGAAGAAAAGCTCCTTAACATAAATGCTCCCAACAATTTGTTAGTAATTATTTTCTTATTTCTAGAAGATAGAAACTTTGCGGTCAAGATTAACTCTTGTACATCCGAGACTAAACAATTGCATGCTGCAATCCCACAAGGCAGCATACTAGGACCTCTGCTGTTTAGCATCTACACACCCGATCTCCCGGTAACCATAGCATCCATAGCCGTATTTGCAGACAACACAGCAATTATCACCCAAAATTCCGATCTACAAAAGTCTGTGAATCAATTACAAAAGTCGCAGACAAGGTTACCAACTAGTATAAAAGTTGGAATATTCAAATTAACCCTACGAAATGTCAGACTAAAATCTTTACTTTAATATATACGAGTGCTTTATTACCCGCTCTCAAACGAAGATTTTCTATCGCTTGCGGTTCCGGAAATATAATCCGGCCTCTGCCAAGCCAGAATTTGTCATTCGGAGGCGTTCGGGTCGGCACGGAAAGGCACGAACAATTGACAGCTATAGTTGAACTTTGACCTGTGTGACAGCAGCACTCATAATTTTTTTATATATATGATAATTATATCTAATATCTAATATTGGTGGCAATCCCATACAATGGAATCCAACGAACTCGGCAGTCAGATATCTCGGAGTCTACTTGGACACGCGTCTACCCTGGAGGTTAAGACAGCTTTATTTATTAATTAATCGCAAGTCAACATTGAAGACTGAATGCACCATCTTAATGTATAAAACGTTACTACGCTCATTAATTCTTTATGCCTGTCCAGTCTGTTGTACTACATCTCAAACGATCATCAATAGTCTACAACGATTTCAAAACAATTTTTTACGAATAGCAGTTAACGCGCCATGGTATATTCGTAACAATAAAATGCACTACGAGTTAGGCGTACTTCATGTGAGCAAGTTCATTCGTACAACCATTAAAAATTTTTACAAAACGCGAGAACATGTGGTGGTGTCCTCTACAAGTTGTGCCAGTTGAACATACATGGTAAATTAAAACAAGCACAGGATCTTGTAGCCTCTGACGAAAATATTGATTAACGTAATGACTGTTGTTATCCCCTCTTCCCTAGGTCGTCAATTATTGTCAATTTCTCATACTTAATCAACTATTAATTAGAACAATTACTATTATAAACATGACGTTATAAATAGTCTTGCAAGCTATTTATTGTAATTGTTACTCTATATTAAATATGTCATGTATAACAATTCCCTTTGTTGATCTGACAATAACTTGTAAAAAAATGTTTTATTATGAAGGATATGGACTATTACGTATTTTTTTGCTTGCCACTATTTTTGTTTGTTTGAGAGATATGTTGCATAAGACTAAGTTGGTTCCATGGATGTACAACAAAAATCTCATATATGTACACCTACCGTAGAGTGTAGAAAATTTTTTTGAATGATTAAAAATTTTAAAAATTACAAATTTTTTAAAATTCGTTAAAATCACTACCCTTGCCCAATTGCCAGTTGATAATTATGGTGTGGTACACCAACATGTTGACAATAATTATCATTTAAAACTTCGTCTTGTATATGTATATTATTGGAGATATTAATTTTATAAGAAGGTATATTTTTGACATATTTTAATCATTATCAAAAAATGCAATGACTCAAAAATTTTAAAACTGTGACATGTATAGGCAAGTTAGCACAAGCAATAAAAAACTCTCTCAAACCAAATTTAGTTTAGCCGGAAAAAATCAGTCAAGGTTACGTAGAGGGGTGCACCGTGTGGTTGATTCTCGGGTTATAAGGCCGTGGTCGGAGTTCAGAAACTCTTCAGAAGAAAATCTTCTAAAAATTTAGAAGATTTTCTTCTGAAGATGTCTGCCGCAGTGTGGACGAAACGTCAAGAGTTTCTGAACTCCGACCACAGCCTTATAACCCGAGAACCAACCACGCGATGCATCATAACACCGGCCATGAAAGCCTTCTCATCTATTTGAAGGTTACATACACTTCAATGAAAACATTTGAATTTATTAATTCAATAGTTAGAACATTATTAGAATAAAACATTTGTATTTTTGGAATAGAACATAGGAACTGAACATCAGCTCGCCTACGATAAGCCATTTTCTTGACCATTTACTTCTCCAGTTTTTGTGGATTATTTTTCTAACCTGTATACTTATAATTTCATGGTCAAATACCGTGCTTTTAGTTTAAGTCTTAGTGCTAAGTTTCAAGCTCCCTACTTGTAAAAACTGAAAAAACTAATCTATTGCCTAGAGAACGTATTGGTCTTGTCGATTTTGGGGAAAATTTTACTATTCTACTACTACAACTATTCTAAAATTTATTACTTTTCAAATAAGGCGGCAAGTCAGTATAAAAATAGATTTAACTTTCTTAACTTACTTCATCATAAAGCTGATTGTAATATTGATCCTGAATGGAATTATTTTGCCACCAGCTATGGGAAAAACTCATGTGATGGAATTTAAGACATGGTCAAACGTGGGGCCTACAAGTTTATAATGCACCGTAGAATACCAACTGCAATAATTGATGCTGCTTTTTTCTTTACTTATTTGTCAAGCCATTTAAGGTAGACTGTTTATCCATATTTACTGCGAATTCCGAAATCAACTTGATGAGATTAAGACTAGAAAATACATTTGAAAAAGTGGTTTACATTCCTGGTACCAGAAAAATCCATCGTATTAAACCAACAAGCAACATTTATTTGGAATGGGCGGAATATTATAAATCAACCGTGTTTCCCAAAGTTTTTTATAAATAAATGTGTATTGAAAATAGATTCTTATTTTTGTCTTTATTTTGTAACACATCAAATTCTTAAAAAACATGAAAACTCTAAGCACCGGGCTTGGAAGTTTGGGAGCCTAAAATTAGCTTGCTTATTCCTGTAACTTACCCTGGTAGGCTCTCCATTGAGGTGGAGGTAAGCCAGCTCTTCCTCGACGATTAAAGCATTACAATCATGTGACGAAAGTAACATTTCTACCACCTGCAAGAACTATAGGTTTTCAATATAAAAAGGAAAACGTTTTCTTAGTTATATTCTACAACTTGGGAAAAATTCTCCTATCATATTGGAAACCTGCAGTTCTTGGATTCAAATTTATTTATTGAAGTCTTTGTAAGCTTAACTGATTTTTTTGACTAAAAGGTGTGGTTTACAAATTTTGCTCACAAGAGTTTTTTATTGCTCATGATAAGTTGTCTATACATGTCACAGTTTTAAAACTTTTGAGTTGTGACATTTTTTGATATTGATTAAAATATGTAAAAAATATACCTTCTTAAAAAATTAATTTCTTCAATACAATATGCAAGATAAGGTTTTGACTGATAATTAGTGTTAACATGTTTGTATATCACAACATGATCATCAACTGTCTACTGGACCAGGGGAGTAATTTTAACGAATTTTATAAAATTCACAATTTTTAAAGTTTTTAATTTTAAAAATATTTTTTTACACGTTACTGGAGGTATACACATATGAGACATTTATGGGACATATATGGGACCAAGGGTTACTCAGAACCAACTGTTTTTAGGATAATTTCCAAATATACCAATTTTTACGTCGAACAATTTTTTTCTGACACAATGCACGTGAGGTATCTGAAAATTATTGATAAAAACTTATAGCCATAGGCTATATTTGCATAAAGTCAGTTCATTTCTTATGGCTGTCGTTTGGTAGTAAAAAATTACCAAACTTTGCTTTTTCACCCATTTAAAATTCAGAATCTTTGAATAGCACGATCTAAATGCCAAACCCCAATTTACTTTTTACCTGTAGGCTATGGCCTTACATAAAAAATCAGCTTCGAGATTCTCAAAATTTTCCAACAATTTGTGGACTTTTCATTGCCCCTAGAACGTTGTTATAATTTTATCGTAGAATGTTTCGTTTTGTAAATTTGAATTATTTCGATGCAAGTAAGTAAATTTGTTAACTTTTATGACAACACACATTATTTTATTTCACATAAAGTTGATCATTGAAGCGCAATATTTTTGAGAGAAATAAAAATTCTACATTTGTGTATATTCGTCGCATTTCTTCTTATTCAACCATGCCGAGTTTGTCAACTTTTTTAATATTCACTGTTAATTTTACTTTATATAAGGCTACACACATTGTTTTACGGTAGACTCTTTTCCTTGCAATTACTCTTCGATTGTTGTCATAATAATTGCCACTTACAGAGGTGATAAAGACTACGAACCGGTTCTTAATCAATATTTTTATGGAGAGATAAATTTAAAAGTTCTTACAATAATCCGATACATGTTAAAAAAAGGTTTAGAAGAGATTGTAAGTAACATAAAAGATTTAGATATTTCAAAGTAGAGGAATGATACAAAATTGCTCACCGGTATGCTGTCACAATGTCTTTTAGATTTATAAGTGTGTTTACATCTCTTTTTTAAGTAATGTATTTGATCAAAAAAAGAAAACATTTGGAAATTTAGTAAAGTCTCAAGCTGCACCAATCCTTTAGAGATGATTTTTTTAGAAAGATACAAAATAATCACTAAGTAAACTTTTAAATTTTTTTTAAAGAAGGCTGATTTTTAAAACTATTATAAATATTTGGTAAAAAAATCTGCTGAGCCTAAATTGTATAATCCTCAGTAGTTTGTTAAGCTACACGGTCTATATATATTTGTGTTTGTAAATTTGCTTGAATATTTGTATTACCTGGCTTTCAGAATTTAAAATTCTTCTATATTTTATAAAATTATTTTCTTGTCCCAGAAAACCAATTCGCTGGTCTTCCAATTATTGGCTTATCCTCTTTTTGGTCTTGATGCACTGAGACTACTTATACCAATATTTTACTTTATAGTAATATAGAAAATTTTGATCCAAGAATAATATTCACACATTAATTTTTTTGACATTTCTACTTCCTTTGAAGAAAAACTTTATAACAAATCATTGCAAAATCTTTCGTAGCCTGGAAAATTTGTACAATAGTGGGACAGCTTTAGGTATAGACATACAAATGTCAAATATTACTTAATAATACAAACGACAATTAAAATTAAACACATTTATTATTATTAATTTTTAATAGACATATTTAAAAAACTAAAACATTAAAAACAATACAAAATAAAGAAGAATATAATTCTGAAACTTGTAGACAACCGTAATATTAAAGAATAAGTTAGCAATAACATTACAGTAGACGGTTAACTTTTCGTTTGTAGACTGATTTAAAAAGTATGGTTAATTTATCGATTCAGTAGTAAATGGAGGCAGGTGTATTTTATTGCAAAAACATCGCTTCAAAGCAGAACGATTTAGAAAGCATGGAAATTTTATAGTATCATAAAATATCTGAATGAGCGGCAACACTTTTATCCAAATGTAATACTAAATTTAATGTGCTATTAAATAGGACATTTCACTTAATACCCAGTTGCTACTTAGAAAATGATTTTATTTCTTGTATAATTAAGCCCATTTCGACATACATAATTGAACTTTGGGGCTGCGCCAGTAAGTCTAACATGGTAATTATCCAAAGAAGCCAATCGAAGATACTGAGAATGATCGTAGATGCTCCGTGGTTTGTATCAAACCACACAATTCATACTGACCTCAAGGTGCCCTACGTTAAAGATGTTATACACGACAGAAGTGGCAAATACTACAATACGTTACAATCACACATCAACCCTTTAATGGAACCGCTTACACTCAACGATGGCAACAGGAGACTGAGACGTTTGTGGCCTGTAGACCTCAAGTAAGAAGCTAGAGGTAAAACCGCATGGTGCAGTCCTCATCATACCAAAGGTTATGATTATATTTATATCAACCAATTTTTGTAGATGTAATCATATTATAACAAAAAATTAGCCTATAGAATGTACATTCTGATTGCTGATTACATTGAATTAAAAAAAATAATTCTTGTATACTTTATAGATCACGTAAACGAATAACATTAACTATTTAAACTTTAAGATGTTGCCTATTACGTTAATGATAATAATTTTTTATTATTTTCCTACAGAGTGTTAATTTTTTCTTAAGTTTCCTACTTTATATGAATTTTACTAATTTGTTTAAGATAATTCTAATAAGGTATTTAAGATCGAACCGGGGGAGTACTGATGAAAATACATTGAGCTTGAAAAACACATTACTTTATAATTATTAACTAATACTACAACAATTAGTGATACAATAGAAATACTTAAAAACTGTAAAGTATTTTTTCTTAATGAATGAAGAAAATTAATTACGTCTAGCTTTGCAGAAATAATGGCTAACTATAAACTTCATTATAGGAGTAAAGGAAGCTACATTTTACTGAAATAAAAAATTCTGCTGCCCACATAATTTGGGCTGGCAATTTCGTAAAAAAAAAATTATTAATTTGTTTGAAAGATATATGAAAAACCATATTAACAATGAAAACTGCAGTTACTCATGGTACACTTTTATTCCCAAAAAAAAAGAGATATTACGTCACAAATTTAAGATTTAATAGTAACATTTAATAGAATATGATAAGAAAGTATCCATCTCTTGAAATGGAAAAAATTGTACGGATGCTAAAATTAGCTAAAGATCTCTTACTCGCATTTAGCTGTAGACTACTAAGGCTAACATCTTCATAGGATAAACTATTAAAGAAAATAGTAAATAATCTACCGATGTGGATTATTAAAACTATTAATCTTCTAATAAATTATCAGTCTTTATATTAACACAAACGACCTATCCATCCAGATAATTTTATTTACAATTAAATATCTTTATGTCAATGGAAAATGCATCCTTTTTATCTTGTTTCCTAAAGATAGGTATAAAAGAAAACAAATAATCATGCAGCAGCACTTACAGCAACAGTTAGGGATAACGTAGATGTACCTTATAAAACACACAGATATGCACCAAGTCGGTTACCACAATCTTGGCAAAAAAATGAAATCCAGTAAATAATTACCATAACTTGTACATCAACAAATATGAAGGCTAATGAACTTGGTTTACCTCAAGATTTCATTACCAAAATTACTTCTTTCTAAATTAAATTTAAAATTACAGTGCTTGAGATCGTTACAACAAGAAACAATTATTACAATGTGTATACAAGGTTAATTATTACATAACTATGTAACCAACTGACATATTTGTAAGATTTGAAATATTTTGGCGGAAGAGTATGCCACATACATTTATGGTTATAAAAGGCTAAAGAAGACAAAGATATTATATAATCTAGTTAGACTCTCATCCGTCAGCAGAGTATTAAGAGCTCCTAAAGTAGGAAATGCAAAAACATATGACGCAAATAAAGAATAGGTGAACGGGGCGTACAGAAAAAATTAAAATATTAGTTTAATCAATATTAATCACAGTAAAACAACAATTTTTGGCTATTTTAAAACATTTTTCGCGATTATTGCCTTCAATGTGCTCAAAAGGTTGTGTAGTATTCGCCAACAAGATTTTTCTCAAAGAAATCGATCAAGAGTGTTTTGATGTTTTGTCAACTATTTTCCTCCACACTTTTCTTTCATTTTCTCCCTTCTCCATTTTGTAATTTCCAAGTTTTTTATAGTATTAATTACTCTCTCTTTCAAACGTAGTTTTGGTTTTTCTCTTGGTCTTATTTGTAGTTTATATTTTGTTATCATTTTGACTACTGTGCGTTCACTTATTCTAACTATGTCTGTAACATATTCATTTTTCTTTAATTACTCTGACTATTCTCATTTCTTAGTAATTCTTAAATCTTGTGGTTTGTCAATTTCTTATATTGATTTTAATTTATTTTCTCTTTTTCAAAATTCTTCTTCAATTTTTTTAAAACGTTTTTAGTTTTCTTTTATCTCTTCTTGTAAAGTATATATTTTGCACTGCACCGGTCTTATTACAGTGTTATTTAATCTTACTTTAGATTTTTGTTTATTCTTTTATTACACACTATTGTGTTACATCTGCAGTAATCCTTGCATCCAGATTTTATCTTTCGATTTACCTCTTAATTTTATTGTTATTTTGTTATTGTTGTCTCTGAATATTTATCTGAATATTACCCTAATTTTGTAATTGTTTATTTATATGACTGTTGTTATTTATTTTCTCTTCTCTCGTAATTTTTATATAGTTGTACTTGTGTTAATTTATTTGCAACCGTCATTATTTTGCTTTTTTTCTTATATTTCTATTTACTTCTTTTAAGCTATCTCTAATTTTTATTATCAAAGCAATGCCGTTTGAGTAGGCTAGTATTTGAATAAACTTTTCTATTGTTTCTTTTATAATATTATCACAATTCTTTATTATTGTTATGTTAAATAGTTTCGCATATAATCCGCCTCTCTCTTATTTCTTATTTTAATACACCTTTATAACTTTTTGTGATTTTTAAAAATATTAATCAATGCGGTTAGTGACTTGTAAGTAATATTCACTAGTTATTCTTCTATAATTTTATATGACACCATATCTCGTTTCTTTGGTATTGGTATTATAAATAAAGTTCTCTATTTTTTCCGAGTATTTCCATTACACTACATTTGGTTCATTAACTCCTAAATCCTTAATTTAACTTTATTTCCTCTATTTTTTTATTAATTCACTATATATGTATATTATTTGGTTCTACCGCTTTTTTTGTTTTAGCTTTTCGATTATTTCGATGACCTCCTAAAACTCACTTCCTTTTTTGACTCTCTCTCTGTTGTTCTTTCATAATCCTTTTTATATATTTTTTCAATTTTGTCAATTCTTTTATATAGTTTTCGTGTTCTTCTTACCTGAGCTTCTCTTTTTTTTAATTTGCTATATAACTTAGTATTGTCTTGCCATTATTTTAACCATCTCTACTCTTTGTTTTTTAATATTTTTATAGCTTATTTTCTTATTTATTTAATTTTTGTAGCTTTCTTCGTTAGTAGATCGTAATTAATTTAGCCTTGCTTTGTTTTTAAAAGAGATGAAAATATAAGAAATAATTACAAACTCGACTGAGAATAGTATAAAAAATAGTATAATAAAAATAGCAGAAAAGATAATGAGAATAAAACAAGAATATTACATAAAATAGTGATTTGGCGGTCACTACAAAGTATTATTAAAAAGAAAAAAATAGATAGGTAGTATAAGGAGCTGCTAACGTGAGGTTTCCGTAAAATCATCGCTTTGGCCCAATAAAACCAAAATTTACGTTACTCAGTAACACTGCTACGAGACGTATTACATTAAGTGTAGAAGAGGTTTACAGAAGTGAAATTTGTCAGATAGATATACAAAGGCTGTTCCATTGCCGTAAATTCACCCCCACACCACTGAATCCCGCCAAAGTTGACGCGCCAAAATTTTGATGCCGTTCATAGAGGATTATAGCGACTTCACTACCCCCCAATTCTTACTCAATCGGTAGCACCGACACTTTTTTGCATTTTCGATTGGGTCTGCTTCAATTAAACTTGCATTGCGTTGATTGTGCTTCCACTTTCTGTATGTACTGCAGAATTTTCAACTTTAATGCGCCACAGTCTTTCCAAATTTAATACCACATAGCTCTAAATAGCCTAAAATTATCCGCGATATTTAATTCTACACAAAAAAGTCATTTATTTTTTCATTGCTACAAACAATAACACGCGGTCTTCAAGACCACTCAGCTTGCACCGACTCGTTTCGTTCCCCTTCCTTGCGACGTACGGTGGACGGGGAAAATTTGGCTAGTTGCTTATCGCTTTCAACCTTCCTCTGTCAAAAGCGGCCCTCCCCATTGTCTTCTCCAATAGTCTTCGAGTATTAGTCGTTTCAATCTTGACCATTTTGGTGTCGTTCATAATATTGGAATGACGCTTGTATTCGTATCGTACTTAAAAACGTTTGCACGTCAAAATAATTTTGGTTTTTTAAAACAACTGACACTATCACATTTCTAGCAGCTTGTACAGTCCACTGTTTGAATTACTATTTGGTTTCTGATAAATCCATATTTTTTATAGATAAATTCAGTTAGATTTGTATTAAATATTTGAAAACATCTAGGTCAAAGTTAGTTGTTTTTTTATTATATAAATTAAAATAAACGGTTGAGATGCCCGTAGCCTCTGATAACACAAATTTTCACTCGACTATTGACTTACGTCATACCACGGGTTTTAACAATAGTATCTAACTCATAGCCGTTTTTAAACCCTAAGTTATGATACGTTGCTTATTCTGTTATGCTTAAATTTTGTTGTCACCCAATATAGGCAAAATTTCTTAACAAACTGCTTGAGCTATTGTTCTTTCAAAAAATAATTTCATTGCCCAATAAATTTTAATTTTGTACTATCACTCGAATCCTTTATGTTTAAGCAACAGTGAAACAACGAATTGGTCTCATAATAATTTATGAATATTAATCTATAAAATAAATACTTCATAAATACATTTATATTTATTATTGTTATCACCTATGAGTATGCAAACCAAGTTATTCATTAAACAATCCACGTATTTACTTTTCTATTTTCGTTAACTTGGGCTTATATAATATACAACGTTCTCAATTATATCTTTTGTATTCATAGAAATATGATCAAAACGACAATAATGTAGAGAATAAAACGTGTGTTATTTTAATACACTTACACTTAAAATGTAACTTTAGAAAAAAAATTATAAATAGATTAAAACAAGCAAAAACAAGAATAAAGCAATATTTTTTGGTAAAAACAAATAATTAACTAAGATGTCCATTTTTCATATATATTCTGTTTCATAAGCGTAAATTAACATAATTTCTAATTCTTAACAATTTATTGTTTTTTAATATTAGGAAAATAGTATTATAAATTAAAGTATATTTATTGTATCTCAAATTGAATAGTCATATTGTAGTAAGTACAGTAAGCACACTTTAATGATTATTGTACTTAATAAGAGGCTAAACGACTGGAGGATAAAATAGATAGCGAGATAACTACAAAATCAGATGTTTTTTGATTGCAGATACTGCAATAGTATTTAATTACTTTCTGCAAAACGACAAAAACGTTTCTCTTGAATTAAAGGGGTAAAATTACTGTTACTCTTAAACTGTACAATTTATTTTAGCTTTTTTTCTAGAATCTACGGCAGCACTAATGAAAGTATGTCTAATACGGCTGAGTTATGCTCACTGTATTAAAACAAGGTAAGCAACGGATTAAAAATAGACCTGTTAAGTCTTCTTCCTTCCACCACAGTGTGATAAACAAGCAATAGATGTGAGAATTTACAAGTCTATTCTGGCATCTATTTCCAGTTTGGCCGTGAAAAAACTAGTTACCTTCAAAAACATAAACAGAGCCTACGAAGCTCGTTCAGATGTAATCGACTGGATAAAATATTGCATAGCAAGTTTTCTAGTGAAATATCATACTATTTAAGAAACAACAACCTTAATAAGAAGTACTTATTACCAACAAAGTATGCGAAAAAAAATTTTAAATCAAGATGTATTACAAATATTAAAATCACCTTTTTATCGCTTTGCAGTGTATGTACCAATTGTAATAAAAATTCGATTTATCATTTGATAAAACTCTATCAATTAATCGAGAAAACACACTACACAGTAAAGAAAGCACGATAAAAAAACCAAAAATTTTAAATCTAACATCTTGAAAGTCATTTTAGAAACTAAGTTGGTTTTATATTCTATCTCTTATATTCTTTTATCTGTTAGTACATTGCAAGAGTTATATAGAGAATGCAAGTGTTACGAACTTTCTGTAGCAATCGTTACTATTGCTGCCCTCCAACGATCGTGCCAGTCACGAATTCCGTCTCACTCTGGTGCATCGCCGTAATGGGCGTTGTTATTTTGACATAACAAAATATATAGCAACGATCGTTTGTGTATTTCCGCGTGGCCCCGAACGCGTTACTCTGAAAACCAATGCTTCTCACACGGCCGGGGACCGGGGACTTCCGCATTGTGTTTTAAAGATATTTTATTTTATCTTCTTTTTTTAATTTTTATTTCTTTAGCTTTCTCTAGTTTCTTGTTTTGCAAATGTATTTTTTATTATTTTACTTTCCATGTACCTTCCATTTTTTATGTTGTCTACTATATACTTCTTATTAATACTTTAAAACAAAAGATATTAAGTAAATATGGTAACACTAATAAGATATATCATGTAGACAAGTATTCTAGTGATTCGTAGCTCCACAAATTACATCTCAGTTTGAATTTATTTTATCATTGTTGTGAATACTATTACTAAAGTCTATATATGTCAAATGGTTTGTAATGGTTTAGCCTATGTGTGTTCATTGCTTCATTAGAACTAACTGCGCACTAACTGGTTTGTTACACTAAGTTTTTTTGTTGTTTCTTCTACTGTAAGTATCTGTAGATAGAGTTGCATTGGTTACGTAATATGAGGAATTGATTGATTGAGGTAGAACCTTTATTGGGATCTTTTTAATATTTTAATATTGGTATTAGCAGTAGATCTCCACAACTATATTCTATATCTAAATATAGGTTTTAGAATAACTTTATACAAAAGTAATTTTTTTTGTTTTAATTGCAACCTTTTCTATTAAACAATATAACTGTTTTGAACGTGATTTTTAATTATTACGTTTCTTGTTTCAATGTATAGTCTTTAAGTTAGTCTTATGTGCAGATACTTTCGTGATTTGAAATATAAATTATTCTTTTAGGTATAGTGGCGGGCAGCTGGATCTCTTTGCGGTAAATGTTACATGTGTAGATTTCAAGTTGTTTGTTGGATCCAAAATACTTTGCACAAATCTTGTTTTTTAGATGTATGATAAAACCAAAATAATGTTTAGGAATAAGATGTCTTTGCCCCCGTATTGTCTTTTCTGTTGTCGGGGCGCAAGTACTTCCACGAAGCAAAAGAATTAGCCTAATATCGGAACGCAAAGTGTTTTTGTCGAGTTGAGAAGCATTCCCAGAAACCAGCAATTGGGGGGTGCAAACCTGCCCAACTATGCAATCTTTTCTAGGAGGGGCCACCCCCCACGCATCCCTAGGGGATAAAAGCGTGCTTTACGCCAGTCCAAGACAGTTTGCTGCCGCTACTCGAAAGCTAAATGCCTTGGCCCTCATCGAACCGTGCTTGCCACTAGGTATAGGATCTTGCCGAATCGTGAGCTACCTCTGACAACTACGTGACGTTGGCCTATGGATCCTGGGAGGACCAGCACCAAGATCGACACCTCCGAAAAAGTACTATCGGAACCAGTGGCGAGCCTACCGCCGAAGAACGCTCGTACCAGAACCGCTGTGCCCGTTACCACTGACACCCCAGAAGAGACCCACCGAGGAACGCCAGAAGGACGCCGGGCACGGCTCCCGAAAGAGATGTTCGGTAAATCTCCATCCCCCGTGAAACCGGCAGCGGCGTCACCGACTGAAGATCGATTGCAACGCGTCTTGCGAGCACCGTTCGGGGCACCACCGGATTGCAAGAACCAACCCTTAGCGTACCCCAACGCCACAAATATGACCCAACTGCCGGCCGGGGCCTCAGCACTCTCGTGGCAATAATAAACTCTTGTATTTAATGTAAAAAAGCGTCTGTAAATAAAACAAGTACGCACGTGGAACTCCGTTCCACAGATGTCTGTGGCTTCTATACATAAAAAAATTTAGAGCCACTTTCGGTCGAACCGGTCTCGAGATTTTCCGATCAGGATGATTTTTGGCATCTGACTTGACTTATGCTCCTTAGTTGAATACTGAAAAGGTTATGTCTTTATCTACCACAGATCAAAAATTGTAAAGCGTGACATATGCCAGAAATGACAGAAATACAAGCTGGTCTCCAGCTTGGAAGCTGCCTTGATCAAATGTTGAAAAATAAAAGGACGGACGGACGGACAGACAGACGATATTACTCTCTACATAAGGCTTCTCATTTTCATGTATAGAAGCCTAAAACAATATGTGAGGAATATTTGTTATACCGTTCCACAATGTTTTTACTTTCTAAATAATTGGCAGGAAGCTGACTGGTCTGTATCGCGCTACACTTACGGGTCTTATTCAAGCTTCAATTAATATAATTTGCAATACTTTCCAGGAAAATAATTCAATCTTAGAGGTTTTCAAACGTCTCAAACGATGGTTTTTAGAATCTGTTTAAGTACTTCTGTAATTTAATTTTATCTTGACTTTTTCTACTATTGTAATGTTTCTGTATTACTTATTTCACTTTTGTATTCTAAATATTTTCTGCATGCTCTATTTGCAAAGAGGAGTTTAAAAACTCTTCATTTTCAATAATTATTCTAGGGAAAGGGGTATACATTTTTCTGCATGTTTACCAAAATTTGAGTTATGTATTTTCGAAACATAAATTCCTTTTTTTTATTTATTTTATTTTTAATTACACAACTTTATAGATTACACAGTTACTTATAATTTGTCGTAGAGTTTTTATATGGACTACAAACTAAACGTAGATTAAATTAAAAAAAATATTAACACAAACCAACAGGGCAACTGACTAGTGTCACTCAGGGAGTATAACATGTGCAAAATAACATATTATAATTGTTTATTTAGCTTGTGATTATCTAAATATTGCAGGTGCGCAGAAAGCTCTTATCTTAATGTTGCATATGCGAAATCACATCGGCATAGATAGACAAACGCAATTATCACATATTTACGGCGATATCAACATAAAACAGCACCCAATTATTGTACTGTCGGAAGCGTTTGATGTTTTCATATATAGTGCTCCTAATATATCTCTTATTACAGTTGTTTTTATTTGTTTCATATCCTATTTACCATCTGTTGCAACAGAGCAACAAGTAAATATTATGACAAATATAATCTACACACGAACTGGCCGAGAAAAATCCACCAATTGTTCTTTTATATCTAAAATTATTTAACTAATTGTTTGACTGCACATTTGCAACATTTGCGCATACAAGGAATACCTCTAATCAAATCTGCTGGTCAAGTTTTGGGGTTTAAAATGTTTTAACCATCTGGTTACATTATTGTTGGATGGTTAAATTAGAATCTGTTGTATTTAAAACACTAATTTTTACTTTTCCCACTAGCTCAATATTAAAGTGTTCTTATATTATATAATTATATATGTATCACGGTGCATTAACAATACATCTAAGTATTTTGTTCTGAAATCTTTTCATGTTAGAATTACTAACAGTGATCCACAATTAAATACCATATAAGTCTAAATGGTTCTTATGATGGCCTTGTAAAGTAAGAGTTTATTTTCCCTTTTAAATTGGGACTTTCACCTTAATAATCAATATATTTGATTAAATTTGATGCAAAGCATTTTTCCCATGTCAGCTCCCAAGTTTAGATATATACACAATATTTTAGACATTCACTAAAGAATCACTGTATTATTAAGCGATACAGTTGGATATGTTTTACTTCTTATTGTAAACGTAACATATGTCCTCAGACAATTCTCAATTAGACTTACGTTAAATTTCAATTTTGCAGGTGTAATAAGATGGTTGGTATTTGAAGCGAGCGTGGCTGTGACTTTAATAAATGTGGCTGCAATTGTCGAATTAGCGTGGTTACATCAACTGTATGGAAAATATATAAACTTAGGCTAGAGTTCTAACAGCTCTTTATTTTTTAACTAAAAACCTTCAAATAAAATCTAACAATTTAATAAAAATTATGCAGTAATACCTACTTAAGTTTATTACATAAGCCTTCACATCCAGAAACACGGCGGAATAACAATTGTTATAATCAAAGTTAGTATTTCTTTTAACAATTCTCTATATTTGTTCTATTATACTTCTAAATCAGAACTGATGATTGGGTATAGTTTCTGTTCTTTATTATCATCTACCGTTAATAGGTTCCAGATATTTTCCACAGACACTCCTATTTCATTTTCTAATTTTTGTTTTCAAATTATTTTGTGCTATATTATTTCTGATTCTATCTTTACTAGAACTTGCTTGCTGCCATTTCTTTTTTATTAATTTTTGTAAAATTTTGTTATCGGTTTTAAAGCAAATTTTTTGTTTCATTTTGTTTTTTCATTCTCATCCCGTTTCCTGAATGGTCTGATCAGAATCTGAATTCGAAAAAAATGGGATTTGCCTAAAGGAAAGATTTTAGCACCAAAGCCACAGACACCAGAGATTATCATTTGCAACCTGCAAATGCAGCTACAAGAGGCTATAAACGAAATTAATCAACTGAAAATTCAAGTATGTGCTTTACAGGAGCGGATCGAGTATTTATCACAATTAGAGGCAAAAGAAATATTGCTAGAAAACAAATCATGCAGTCCAGCAAATTCAGAGGAGGAAGAGAATCTTGTAGCTAGAGAAACGCAGTGGATTTTAAATGAATCAAAAAAACAACCCAAAAACAAGAATAAGAAAAAACGAAAGGTTGTCGAATCTCCCGAAAAAGTAGATGAGAGCCCTAAAAAGCAAACAGAGGAAACGCCCAAAGTCATTAAACCACCGCCGGTAATATTAAGTAATGTAAAGGATTACCAAGTCATCAAAATTTGAATATAAGACAAGTATAATGAGTAACAAACAAATTAAAGTAAATATCAGCTCTAATGAAGAGTACAGAGCTCTGACAGCCTCAATAAGCAAATCGAATATAGAATGGCACTCTTACGAAAATAAAGCAGAAAGGTCCTTTAAAGTAATGGTTAGAAATTTACATCCTTCAACATTAGCAGAAGAGATCTCCAATGAACTTGAAGAAAGGAAGTTTAAAATATTAGAGGTAACCCAAAAACTCAAGAGAACTACCGACAACAATAAGGTGAAACACATTCGCTTACCATTGGATATGTAGGAGTTTGATAGATCAGAAGGTATCAAAAAAATCTATGATATTCAAGACATTGACCACATGAAAGTCAAAATAGAAGCAGTAAGGAATAGTAAGCTTATTCCGCAATGTAAAAGATGTCAAAGACATGGTCACACACGGAAGTACTGCAGAAGAACACCAGCCTGCGTGAAATGCGCAGGAGAGCACCTAACTGCAAAATGTACTAAGGAAAGAAGCAATCCTGCCAAGTTCGTCAGCTGCTCTGAAGCACACCCTGCTAGTTATAGAGGATGTACAATAGCCATTGAACTACAGAAAAGAAGGGACGCGGTCAGAACAAAGAAGGCCACTCCTCAACCAAGACAAATTGTCCCAAACACAGTAAAGCCTGGAATATCGTATGCCCAGTGCGCACAACAAAAGACAGCCGAACCAACATCTGCCCCATCGACAACTGAACCATCTATGATGCAGCTTATGCAGAATATGATGAATACATTAAATCGAGTCAATGCAAGACTCGATAGATTTGAAGCCAGGAGCACTGGTGCTATACCACAGACAAAATGAACTATGGACCAAAAAGATCTATGTATTGCTACCTGGAATGCCAATGGCATTCTAAATAAAAAACACGACCTCGAAGTCTTTCTAAATACCCAACATATTGATATCTGCCTCATATGAGAGATACATATGACAAATCAACCATACCTCAAAATAAGAGGATACAAAACATATCATACCATGCATCCAGATAATCAAGCCAAGGGTGGCAGTGCAATCATAATAAAAGAAGTACTCAATCACTATGAAGAACGTCATCTGCAAAAAGGGGATATTCAACTAACAGTGGTTGAAATTAAATCAACAAAACAAACAATAAAATTGGCGCCATATACTGCCCACCAAGATATAACCTCAAAAAAGACGATTATCTTACTCTTCTGAGACACTTAGGAGAAAGATTTATTGTTGGTGGAGACTTCAACTCCAAACCTGTAAATTGGGGCTCCAGACTAACCACGACGAAAGGAAGAGAACTACGCAAAGCAATTAAAGAGATGAATTGCAACTACCACTCAACAGAAAAACCGACCTACTGGCCTACCGATATCGATAAAATCCCCGATTTACTAGACTTCTACATCACTAGGAAAGTATCCCCCAACTACACAGAAGAGAGCTTCGATATGGATTCTGATCATTCGGCTATTATACTAATACTAAGCGAAAAGCTAATAAAAAGAACAATTAGAGTTACGCTCACAAACAAAACTACTAATTGGGAGAGCTTTCAGATTGACCTTCAGAACAACATCATCCTGAATATAAGTGTGAGAACAACTGACCAGCTAGAAGAAGAAGCTGAAAAATTCACCAGCCTTACCCAAACAACGGCTTACAACAACACCAAAGAGATTACACATATAACCAAGGTGTAAATTATCCAGCTGAGATCAGAGAATTGGTCAAAGAAAAACGAAGAGCTAGAAGAAGGTGGGAACAGTCAGGAGATCCCGCAGATAAAACCATACTTAATAACAAGACTCAGCAACTCAGAAGAGAAATCCAAAAACTTAAAGAAGAATCTATAGGCACCTATCTGCAAGAGTTATCAGCATACGAAGAAACTGACTACTCACTGTGGAAGGCAACCAAAAATATTAAAAGACCTGCGGCCTCTACTCCTCCGATTAGAAGCAATAATGGACCATGTGCCAGAGAGAATAAGCAAAAAGCAGAATTATTTGCAGAACACTTGGCTGAGATATTTACTCCTAATCCAGGGCAAGTAAATCACCAATATATAAAATCAAAGAACTGAAAATATCACACCGGTTACTCCAAAAGAAGTAGCAGATGAGATAAAAACTAACCTGAACCCAAAGAAAGCTCCAGGATACGACCTCATAACTGGAGAAATTTTAAAGCACCTGCCCAGAAAGGGTATAGTTATGTTGACCTACCTATTCAACGCAGCTTTTAGATTAAAACATGTACCCGCATGCTGGAAAGTTGCAGAAGTAATTATGTTACCAAAACCACGAAAGCAACCTAATGATGTCAAATCATATAGACCAATCTCCCTCCTAACCGTAGTCTCAAAACTCTTTGAGAAGCTACTGCTCAAGAGGTTGAGGCCAATAATAATAACCTAATCCCAGATTACCAATTTGGATTCAGGCAAAAGCACTCTACAATAGACCAAGTACATAGAATAACTGACGTCATTAAACGTGCGCTAGAAGAAAAGCAAGTCTGTTCGGCAATCTTCTTAGATGTGGCACAAGCCTTCGATAAGGTATGGCACGAAGGACTAATACACAAATTAAACAAAATGTTGGCAAAACAACATGCTGACATATTAGCATCGTACATATCAGAGAGACTATTCAGAATCAAACAAGAGGACGTATACTCTGACCTAAAGGAGATTAAAGCAGGGGTGCCACAAGGCAGTGTGCTTGGGGTCATTCTATACCTACTGTATACCAGAGACTTACCAGTGTTAGAAGAAGCAGTCATTGCTACATTTGCTAATGACACTGCTCTTCTCGCAGTGGATCAAAACCAGGAAAGATCAGTTAGTAAGCTCCAGACAGCAAGCAATGCGATAGTTGATTGGACCAGGTAATGGAGGATCAAACTTAACAAGCTTAAATCTGTACAGATAAACTATACTAACAAGAAAATAGCCGACCCACATCTGGTAGATATTAATGGAACAATTATACCATATTCGACTACTGCAAAATACCTCGGCATGAATCTGGACGTCAAACTTAGATGGAAGGAGCATGTAAAGAAGAAAAGAACTGAACTAAGCTTAAAATATAAACAGCATTATTGGTTGATCGGAAGAAACTTAAAACTTTCAATCTCCAACAAAGTACTAATCTACAACCAGATTCTAAAACCAGTGTGGTTATATGGTATTCAGCTTTGGGGCTGCGCCAGTGACTCCAACATAAAGAGCATACAAACATTTCAGAACAAAGTGTTGCGTAACATAGTAGACGCTCCCTGATATGTACGCAACTTAAATATCCACAGAGATCTCCGAATTCCAACCGTCAAGGAAGAGATTCAAAGGTTTGTTAGAAAGCATGAAGCCAGGCTTCACCTACATGTCAACGCAGAGGCTCTTCAGCTGCTGGACAACCAACACCAAGTCCGAAGATTGAAGAGGGAAAAGCTACTAATCTTGTGTAATGTGTTGTGTACAAAAGCAGAGCACAATACGCGAGTGAAGTGAAAATAATTTAGAAGAAACCTAGAAGACATCATTGGATAGATTCTAGTTGTTAAGTATATAGTTTAAGATTTATTAGAGTAAAATTAATGGTTAGTCTCTAAAGACTAATGCTATTTGCAATTTTTTAAATAGCTTGGGTTAACGTCAACAGAATCAAGACGGGGAAGACGTTAGGGACAATCACAGGCGTCATTGCGGCTGCAATAAAATTACATTTACAATTATACTGGAAAAAATCTACTGCAGGAAAGTGTACCACTAGATCTAGGCAAATTTGTTCGATCTTCTTATTAGTTTTTTATACAATTAGATTGCTTAATTGATTTCAAGTTTATTAGACGCTGCTGTTTTATATTAGGCACTATTGTTAGCTATAATGATATTGGAACTCTACAGCCTCACTTCGGACTAAGGCCTGCGAACTGAAAGAGCAAGTTTCCCATGTGTTCCCTCTTACTGTCCGGTCATCACGCGTGATATCTAGTACAGAGATATGTATTTTAATTCCATGAATGTAATTAGGTTCGGACCACAACTAAATGCCTCAATCGCACAGTCACACTTGCGCACATTGTTAGGTATACTTTTTGCTAATATTTTCTTGTGAGTGTTCTATTTTAGTACAGACGTTCTAATTTTTAATTTTAGGCTTCCTAGCTTTCGCTAGTATCATTTTATTTCTTTATCTTTTAAATATTATAATTATTAGTTTAGTTAATTATATTTTATTGTTTTTATTTATATTAACAAATAGTACACAATTACAATTTTTTTTATATTTATGATTTTTGTTATCACTGCTTTATTGTGGTTTTTCAAAAATTCCCCTTACTTTTCTTTTGTCATATTTATTGTATTCATACATGACCGAAATCTTCTACGATACAATAGTATTTTTTAATGCACAACAATAAAATTTCACTACGAACATTTGATACTGATAAAAGATTATCCACATAAGTGAACCAAAAATGTCTACTGTGGTAGCATAGCGTGTTATTACTAAAGTGTTTAAATTGGAATAACTTCTTTTCATGCCAAAGTATAGATCTCATTTTTGTCGTTCACCTACTAACCGAATTCAAAGGAACATTCAGCGTATTGAAGATCTTAACCTCAAAGACCAGGACATTACAATGCTTCAAATAGTAAAAATGTAAAAAAAATGTTGTATTGTTTATTTTCGTGTACTAACAGAATTTAAATAAAGGTAGAACCAGACAGCACAATCGCTTAGCCACAGTCACTTGAATTGGTAGTGCCATGTCATTAAAGAAGGTCTTAATTCCAAAAAAAAGAACGTTTAGATGGTGTGCACGGTGAATCTTTGCCTATATATTTTCTGTAAAGGAATGGGCAAAAGATTTTTATTTGAGCCCAAAAAGCATCGAAGATAACCACGTACAGGTCGGTCACTTGAATTGCTATCGGAAAAAAATGTCGCACGTGAAGTACTATCATAAGTAAAGCGATCATCAGCAAGTTTAGGGTTTTCCGATACAGTTTTGTGGCGCCTTTTCTATGAGTACTTTTATATGAGTAAGGTTAATGCTCCGACTTTTGTCAGCGATTCAAAAAAAGGAACTTGTAAACTGGTGTGAACAATTTTTAAATCCCTGTCGCAATAACAAAGAAATTTTTAACAATTCTTGACCCTATATTACTGGTTTTAAGGAAATAATAGCGTGGTAATCGCAAGACTATTATGCCAGTTTACTGCATAAATTGTGCGATGTAATCAGGGAAAAGAAGAGTGGCATGCTGAGTCGAACTGTGCGCCTTTTTCGCGATAATACCTCTGTCCATAAAGTCGCTCTGGCGGAGGACTATGACTTTAAAAAGCATCACCACTCACTCTATAACCCAGACATAGTCTCCATTATCTATTACCCATTTTCAAAATTGAAGAAATCCTTAGAGACAGAAAATTTAACAATGATGACGAGTTGCAGGGGTTGCCGATAGAACTTCTACATATTTTTTACTAAATACAAGATGTAATAAATATATAGCAATTATATTAAAAGCAGCCCTAGTATTTCATTTCTATCATCTCTAGAATACGATTTACCTGAAAAGATTTGTCACCTACCTCATATAAGCATAAAATTTAACAAACTGTAAAATTTATTATTATAATCGCTATTAAATAAACATAAACGCTTTTTCATTCAAAGAGTAATTAGTCTTTGTTGGTTCACTACACCCTACATCAAAGCGTTCCGGTATGAAGTGGCGTTTGAAAAATGAAGATTATCTGATGAAATTTTGGGGAATCTCAAATGGCGTTGGGCTTATTAATATTCCCCAGAAATAACCCACAATTGATGTCCACTATTACAAAAAAAATTTAGGCTTCATCCAGGTCAAACACAAACTTGCAAATTTCTATTGGAAAACCGTGGAACGGCCGCCTTACATACCGTATGTTTAAGCTAGTGAAGGATGTATCAGGAAAAGAGAACTTAAAGAGCATAATGAGTTTCGTACTCGCCTTAATTTTTTTATAACTCTTACATGAAAAGAACTTTTCATTAGTCGGCAAAAGCATATAGAAAACCTGTAGAAGAGTAAACCTTTTTGCTGTTGTTCAAATATTTCTAGATAAGTTTAAAAAAATCAACGTTTTCTTAATACTCCAACCAATTTCGTATTTTTTATAATAAGCATTATTCACATAAACGTAATAACTGATAATTGAAGCATTTTTAGATAACCGAAATTATATTTTTAAGTAAGGAGAAATTCATTAAGAGTATCATAAACAATAAATGTATTAGAGCTTTAGTAATTGTGAGCAACGATTGGGATTGTATAAAACCCCGCAACAGTGCTAGTTTTGCAATATAAATGAGGGACAAATCCCAGTTAACTTGCTCCCTGTAAATCAGCTGCTGCAAGAACGGCCCGAATGCGCTTGACACGTTACAGGGGCAAATAGACAGACGTCAACAGACATAACATGGGTGTTTAAATGGATCACCTGGTCCCGAACGCATTAGAAGCTCTCATGCTCCACAAGCTTTATGTAACAAGTTTTTGTTTCGCCCCTAGTTTACAGTTTCACTCTACGCACATTTATGGCCAAATCTCCGATAGGAAAGAATAAAGCAATGAGATCCCTTGTCAACTGTTATACTTATAAAAAATAAAAAGTTAAATAAAGCATAAGCTATATTTTGTGTTTAGTCCTCGCATGCTGTTAACTGGGGACGTTTATAATCATTGTCATAAACAACCGTAAAGCAATCTTTCTGAGCTATAAATTCAACAAATTCCAAACAATGTGCCGTGCCAACATTTTTAATTTTTTAAAATAAGCACAACATTTCTTGTAGAGAATGTAGGTTTTGTATACAAGTTCACAAAAATACTTCATGATATAGCAAACCATTTAAGTAACTGAAAGTTTATCTGCAAGAAAATAGACATCGTTTTTTACTATAATTGCACAAATTTAAAATTAGGCTAAAAATAGCAGTACATACTTTATATTTTTATAATTTTTGGTAAAAAGATTTATTAATTTATAATTTAATTTTTAAAAAGCAGCCGCTTAAAAAATAATTTAAATAAATAATCAGAGAAGATACGAGGTGATATTGTTAAATAACAGCTGTCAAAAATACATCTGACTGCTTTCAATGTATTATTATTTGTGCTTCCTTAGCTATTCATATTTCACTTAATAAGTAACCATAAATGTATTCGTAATTGTGAATATACCAATCTATACATAAGATAAAATTATATATATAAAAAAATTATGAGTGCTGTTGTCACACAATTGTTCGTGCCTTTCCGTGCCGACCCGAAGGCCTCCGAATGACAAATTCTGGCTTGGCGGCAGGCGCGGCCGAGGTATATTTCCGAAACCGCAAGCGATAGAAAATTTTCGTTTGAGAGCGGGTAATGAAGCACTCGTTAAATTAAAAATAATTTTCTGAATACCCTTCTGTACGTTTTAAATTTTCTTGTTTTTTTATAATATCCACTAAACATTCAATTATGTTGAGATAAGTTTAAACTTACACTAAATTCCTTATCAAAAATGGAATATTAAGCATTTTTGTGCAACTTTGTATAAACGGTTAGAAGATTGATTACGAAGGAAATGATTACGGTGTTAATAGATAATTGTCTCCAACATACAACTGTATGTCGGTAGAATTGGAAGTTTCAAAAAGAAACTTTGAGCCTGAGGACCACGATTCTTGTCCTCCACAAAGAAGAACATTGTTGCTATCAGAAAGATTTTTGCTATTGTAGATATTTCTATAATGAGAACCGCCACACCATTCTGTACAACTACCTTCAAATAAGCAATATTTCTTTCTAGGTACTCTTTACTTTAACGGGTAGTAGGGCAAGATTTGTTTTCTAGTATCGCTTAATAAATTTAAGAATAAAATATTTTGGTACGTCAACAGTATAACAAGTAAAATATTACGTAAAAAATATGCTAAAAGAAAAACGGTTTTCTAATGGCAAAAAACTTCTAATGGCATGGGATGGCGAGTGTGTCCAGATCCCCAAAGAAATACAGAAGTATTAGTTTGATTGCTGTTTCTGAAAAGTACAAAAGCGTTAAAAAGTATTTTAAAAGTTTATAAAAATAAAATTTGTATTTCTAGAACTCTGTGTATAACACTAATTATAAATTAAATTAATTTGCCCATAATCAGAAGCGTCAAGATGTCATAAGAAAGGAAATTATCTTAAATATATAATGTTAACTGCAGCAAGCGTTAAATGAGATTTGCCAGTTGAAAGATCAACTTACAATCCTTAAGAACAAAATAAGAGAATATAATGCTATTCTCCTCTGCAACAACTTATAGACCGGTCAATTCAGATCAAGAATAATGTTAAACAAACAGATTGACTTTTACCTACATTTCATAAATAATGATGAATATTGTTGGTCTAGAGTACTGTCAAAAAAATTACAAATTTCAACACTTCTATGTTGAATAATAAACAAATTATAATAAATGGCACACTTATGAAAAAAAGTCGATCATCATATATATCAATGTCACTTGCCATTTTAGTCGCCACAGAAAGACCATTTATATTTCAGGTAAACACTACTAAGTATTTTGATGGACATTGAATTAGATGATGCTATAACACCTATTTTACGCCCCTAGAAGCAATATTACCACATCTATCGGCTGAGGCAAGAGTTTTTAAAACACATTAGTAATTTATTAATTCCATAAACATTCTCAAGACACTTTTATACCAAAATAAATCAATAGTATTGTTGCTATTGTCACTTAAGTTAAAAAATTTGTTTTAGGTGCAAACTTTTTATTGAAGTAATCATACTATTTATTATCATTCTTGATATATCGTTACTGAGGTTCCTAATTTTTACACGATTTGTGACTCAAAGCAAAGTTCCTTCATATTTTGTGACAAAGAAGTGAATTAGAACCAATTTAGCAAATTATTTAAAAAGAGCTTCATAACCATAAAGTAATGGATCTGAATAACTATTTGAACTCTACTTAGCCGGTTAATGTAGCCAATTCTTTTAATATTAACAAAAAGGCAAATATGATTGATTGAAACTTAAAAACTAGCAACAGGATCAGTATGCAAACTCTACCCCAAGAATATCGAAACGATGTTAATATAATGGGAACAGTTTTTCACGGCCATGATGCAACCTGAAGCTGATTATAGTGGACTGTAACACGCATGCGTCAATAAAGACAACTTTACTAGTCGAGTCATTTGGGAATTTGACATCGGTGAATGAGCACACATAGTGCAGAGTTGTCAAATATTCAATGACTGAGCGAGCAGAGTAGCAAATCTGCATTAAATTTGGTGAAAGCTAAAATATTTATTCTAAAAAATTTTATAGATAATACAGAAGATTTTTGGGAACGATATATAAGTGAAGTGCGAATAAAAAGAAAACAGTCTAACTGACAATCAAAAAGCTGGTAAAATTTTGACAAAAGATCTTAGCACTAAACATGTTGCCGCAAAATTCGTTCTATTGCTACTGTCGTAGTGATTCATTCAGTTGCTAATGCATTGTTTCAGACGGCTACTAATGCGTGAGATATTTCCAAAAGAATTAAAATCATATATGAAATGTAAATTTACGTCTACGATCCAAAAATAAAGACTCAGTTATCCTAATGAAGGTCTTCTGTTTCAAAGAACGTATGTAGTAATTTCAGCAAGGTCAAAACTATGCTGATCGTGTTTTTGTTATCAGGAAGCCTTCACTCAGAAGTCTACTCCTTCAAGACAAATAAATACTAAAGAATATACAAAACGGCAAAAGCGGCTGCAGTTCTGGACAATTTCTGATAATTCCATTTCATTCATCACCCCTCATGCAGAATTTTATGTCAAATTTTCAAAAATTGGCAATTTAACTTTCAAACATTAACATGTTTAAGTCGTTGCTCTAAGCGAAACTTTAAGTGTGCATTTTATCGAAAGCAAAATAATTTATAAAATTCTTAAATTTAAGATTTGAACATTTTTAATTACTTCAATTAGTGCTTTACGCTGCGAGCGCACCAGATAAGTAATTCATTTAATTACTTTAGCCACATTACTCAAAATCACGAGAAATCCAGTTTACCTTTCAACAAAATAAAGGCCGGAAATCGACCACGCACGCTCGCTTTATCAATCTTATGCTGCATCTGTGAACCAGTCACATACACCTCAACCGTATCTTAATAATGACAATAAAATACAAAAATCCAAAAACAAATGGCAAATAGTCGAGACCGCCCAATCAACAAAAAATTTAATAATTAATCAAAGTCATTTACAATCTAACTCCCAAAACCGGTCTGAAATATTTGCAGATAGTGAAGGGAAAATCCTGAAAATGCACGCTCTGCGAAAGAAGCCACCCTGCGAGCTATAAAAGATGCATTTTATTTCAGCAGCTATTAAGTGCCAGAAATAGACGACTCTAAAATCTAACTGCACCACTATTTTAATTTGACAGCCACCATAAGATTTTTTAAAATAGCTGGGTTGCTCATCCAAATGTTGTTAGCAATAAATGAGAAGGCATACGTAAAGAATTCGATACTATAAAATTAGAAAATGCTTTGATAAAGAAGGGAAATGAAAAATTAAAATTGTTAATTACGGAACAAGAGGAGCGGATTGAAATGCTATAAAAAGAAATACGAAAAAAAAATTATCGTGCAGGGGACCGAGGAAAAAGGAAAATAAACCAAAGCTATAAAGGACTGAAGAAATTAAAATATTATTGCGGGATATGGAGTAAATATAAATATGCAAGATATTAGAAGATTAGGTAAGCCGACTGCGGAAGAGCTAAAAAGACGTCCGATTTTAATCGAATTGACAACAATGAGCAGAAAACACGAAGTTATAAGGGCAGCTAGAGAAGCCTCAAAAGGAAAAATATCTGGATTAGCGAGGACTATTCAAAAAAATATTTAAAAAAATAAAAATTCTTATTGAACATATAAAGGTAGCAAGAAATCATGGATTATAAGCAAATGTAACGTACAATAAGCTAATAGTAAATGGCGAGTCTTACACATTAGAACAGCTTCTAAGTAAAGAAATGAAAATGAAAGGAGATAAAGGCAGTAAGAATGCAGGAAGTAACGGCATGGGTAATGAAAGCGTACAAAGAAATACAAAATAAAAAAAATTTTAAAGTTAGGAAAGTAAGCGAAAGATTCCCCGAAGAAATAAGAAAACAGATGAGGTTTATCACAAAAACCTGGCAAGGGATGCCAAAAACTACTAACAAAAAAATAGGATGGCAAATAGAGATAACAAACGCGATTTAAAAGGAACAAAAAAACAATGTAAATTAAATTAAGTACAAAAAAATGAAACAAAATAAAAAAAAATATCCGACTAGCAACATAGAATGTGAGGAGTTTTATGAAACCAAAGGCTCTACGAAATTTGAAAAAAGAAGTCTCGTGACATAAAATACATAAAGTAAAATACGTAAAGTACATTACGGTACAAGAAATAAGATAGAAAACGAGCAGCATTTGGGACGCAGATGATGGTTACACTATAATGTGTAGCGAAGCAAAAGGGGGAAGTATGGAACGGGTTTTATAATAAGTATAGAATGTTAAAGCGCAATCGTAAATTGTAAGTCAGTGAATGAGAGAATAATTACTATAAAAATGAGAGAAAAATTCGGGAATATTAGCATATTTAGTGGGCATGCACTCATAGAAAACGAACGAGCGCACGAGAATATATTCTATGCACAGCTGCAAAGAGTCTTAGGTGATATAGCAGCACATAACTTAAAATGAATAATGGGGAACTTTAATGCAAAAATGGGAACCGAGAAACATCAAATAAGCAACGATAACGGGAAAAAATAGACCTAACCATAATAGACCTAGAGAGCAAGACAGCCGCAACGTAAAGGCCTCGGCCTGCCAGACTAACGCGCGGCGGGCCCTGGGTTCGACTCCCAGGTCAAAAATAACGGCAAACATCGAGTGCTTTCCGGCCATCATACAAACACCTTTGGCGGTCGTAAAGTACATTCTCCTTCTTCTAACGGGTCAGACTAGCCACCTGCCCGGGGTACGCCCAACATGGCTCATAGTACTACACGAAATGTGTAGTTAGAAACAGGCTAATAGCCTATATAAGAGTAGAAGAAGAAGAAGATAATAGACCTAGCAAGTACAAATAATATGGTAATTAGTAGCACACGATTCCCATTTAAGAATTCATAAAGAGACATGGGTATCCCCAGACGGGCGAACAAAAATCAGATAGACCACATAGTAATTGACGCAAGACGTATGTCAAATATAATGGACGTCCGTAGTTATAGAGAAGCAGAGTACGACTCCGATCATTTTTGGAAGGTGTATAATTTAAAGAAAAAATCGCAATAAAGAAGGAGGGCGATGGAGAAAAAATCAATAATTTAATCTAGAAAAGCTGAGAAAGGATACAGAAATTGTAGAAAATGACAGAGGAGTAACCTCAGAAAAAATTAAAAACAAAAGGAGCAAAAAGAAACAACAGCAATCGAAGACTAAAAAGAAACAAATAAGATAATATTGTCTGCAACGGAGATGTTAGAAAGAAAAAGAGTCAGTAAGAGGAAACTGTGGTACGACGTAGAATGTAGGCTAGCTGTAGAAGAAAGAATCAAAGCTAGACTTGGACTGCTAAACAAAACAAACGAAGAAAGGAAAGAGAAAGTTATAGTGTATAAAACAGTTGTGAGGTCGTTGTAATGTATGGAACAAAGGCATGGACTCTTAATAAAAAAGGAAAATCGTCAGAACGGTTCAGCGATGGAAAATGGTGAATGGCGAATTAGGTACAATTTCGAACTAAAACGGTTGTAAAACGAGCCTAGTATAGTGAATACAATTAAAAGTAATAGAGTGAGGTAACTAGGGTATTTGGACTGAATGTGCCCGTCTAGATTGGAAAAGCATCTTCAAAAAGGGTTTCGAAGGTAAAAAAAAGGAAGACTGCGGAAAAGATGTAAACAATGTAAAAATACTACATCAAAAAATCGAGAGTGAGTAACTTGAGAAGTTTAACGGTGGATAGAAAAAAGCGGAGGGAGGTGAAAGGAAAAATTAGGAAGGCTGATGACCAGGCGCAAGTCTAACTAACTCGCCTCGGTAGAAGTTGAGCAGCTTGGACACTCGGAAGAGAGGTCATGGCCCTTAATGGACCGTCAAAAGTTAAGGAGTAAGTTATTTAAGATAATTATGTTCCAATCTTTGATCACTCTACAGTAATAATAACTGTAAGCACTTCAGTAATAAACAAACCACAAAATCCTATATTAGCTACTAAACCAAGAGATTAAAAAAATTTCATGACAATATTGATCTACAACCTTGTATAGAATAAACACGTGACTTGAATAATATTTAACATAATTAATGCAAAAAGTAGTATAAATTTTTACCCCAAATTGGAACCTATTAAAAATAAAAATAATATGACACTGCCTAAAAAATTACCAAGACTTTGACGAAAGAAGAAATACATCACAAATCTAACAAGTAAGATCATTCTGTAGGGAGAGTAACGAAAAAAGCCACCACTCATATTAAAAGATGACAGCATAATCCCACAATTCAAAAAAAACAACCAAATTTGCATAACACCTGTCAACAGATTTTGAACCATTTAATAGTGCACAAATTCTAATAAGTAATGAAATAACTGATTTCTTAGAAGCTTCATGTCACCAATACAATCTTTCACAACTTCTAAAGCAAGTTTTGGCATAAAATCTCTAAAAAGTCACTAAATCCTAGATAATTACCTCATAACAGCACAAATAATAAAAAATACCCAATAAGGCTACTATTTTCCTAACTACCATGTTTAATCGTATATTAAGTTTAGCGTATTTTCTAATATAATGGAAATACGTGCAAATCATAATGCTACTTAATCCAGGTAAAGCATCGGACTTAGCACAATATTATAGACCTGTAAGTCTATTATTAACTCCACCGTTGCCTGTCCCAAGTCAGGATGAGAAAGGAGGAGGGGGAGGAGTAAATACCTCATTAAAAAACCAGGGTTCAACTGGCCCAGTTGATAGTACCCTGTAAGGGCCCCTGCCTAGGGTTACAGGTGAAAAACGGCCAATGGCTTGAAGGTGGACGAGAGTGACTACTCCAACAGTTGTTGCTGTACTGGATGTAGGTGGAAACAAAGTTTTGTTGGTACAGCTACATACCAGGCACCAGTGGGCATAAATGGTATCCGTTAAGCCAGCTGCTGGACTGAGATATGGAAGGAAAGGAGAAACCACCATATTAAACATTTCTCAACGGCAGCAACTATGCAATTAAATAATGATGGCTCCTTCTGAAGCAAAATTTTCCGGAGTTAAACACAGATGGAGCGCTGCAAACCAATCTGCGGATTGATTATTAAGAAGAAGTCTATTATTACCAGGAAAATTGTTAGAATTTTTTTTTTAAATAAACTTCAAGATGAAATAAAACTATCAAATATAATACTTAAACACCAATTCACTGAACAGTCAACAAAATAGCCCAAAGTCTCGAAAAGTAAACATTCCGTCACACTTTTAGATATTAAGTAATCCTTTAATGACGTATGTCGTGTGCTAGAACTCTTTTTATACTTCCTTAATACTCCCGACATCTCCAAAACCACCATCACGATTACTAGATTCGCTAATGATGCTGCAGTACTTTCTATTAACAACGATGCTATTGTAGCTTTAGAATGCCTTTAAGTACACTTTAATAATTTAAGCAAATGGTCTGACAAGTAGAGAATTAAAATCGACAAAACCAAATCAATACAAGAAACATGCACAACAAGAACTATCGTGTGTCTACCCGTTGAGGGTATCCAATAGCTCTAAATTCTGCAACAACTTCTCTCGAACTTCACCTTGATTAACAATATACTTGGTATCAAGATCATAATTTTCAAAAAATTTATTGACTCTTTGGACCCAAATCTAAGCTATTCTTTGAAAATAAAGTCCTATTAACAAGTCCATATTAAAATCTACCTAAACAAAAAAATAACAATATACGTTATGCAGCGAACCCAAACAAGAACACAAATAACAGAATGATCTATGAAGACCTCAATGTACCTTTTGTGGAAGATAAAATACAAAAAATATGCCACAAAGTTCCGTAACAAGCTAGCTGGACATGAAAATAACCTTGTTCAACATATTTTGAATTCATTAACAACTAGAATACTAAATAACAGTGGCCTTTGTCTTAGTATAATTACAAATGCAGTCCATCAACGTAATGAACATACGTGAGACTGGATAAACACTTTTCTATATCTATGCAGACGTAATGTTTGCTAAACACTATTTTTTGTAATTAATAGAGTATATTGTAAATTGAAATAGATTTAAAAAGATCTTCAAATGGGTTACTTACTCGACTGTACAAACTTGTCGCTTTGCGACCTTTAGCTGTTTGTAAGACTTAAATCACTTTTACAATAGACGAGATTCCAGGCCGTACTTCATATTAATACAGCAAAGCAATTATTTGTAAAATGTTTTAGACAATAAAAATTACCTTGAAAAAAGTGTTGGAGGTCCTAAATTGCTTTATGAAAGAGGATTAAAGCTATGTACGCTATTGTTACTGTCACTGTTTTTCTATATTATATGGTTTAACGCTTTTATCACAGACAACGGATTGTTAGTGTGCATTTAAATAATTTTCAATAATGAATAAATGATAGAGCACTTTAATGGTAAAAAAATTAACAAAGAACATTTTTAAGGGCATCTAGAAGTTGAAAAGTTTAATAATTTTATGTGTCAGATTAATTAATGGTCAAATAAAATTGTAATTTGTCATGCAGTCTCCATTACTAATAAAGACACTAAATGTTTGCACATAAACCTTATTAAGAAAAATTAAAGCTGTAAGCTTCTGAACTTATATCTTTTTAGAAATATCTGTCTTTCGCATATCAAATAACGGTGCAAGAGTAAAGGTGAATAAGCAACAAACATAAATTCATAACTTATTAAAAGCAAATCGATCGTTAGAACGTTACACAAATGGTCAACACAACGGCGAGAGTAAATTTCGTTTAAAAGAGAATTTCAACTCTTAAAATAGCTGGATGTATGCCGCAAGTTTACCAAACGTTGCTGAAAATGATTTAAATTCGAAACGCAACGAGAAGAACGTCAGCTAATATTAGCAATTCTAAAGTCGGTGGTCAAGAATTTCACGGTCAAGGCCGGAACCTCTTACAAAATCAGCGCCTTTAATTAGTTTTATCAAACTTCATTTCCTCGTTTTAATTAATTTTCTGTTAAATGTGAGCTCGATACTTTGGCAATTTTAATCAGTGCTTTAGAACAGAGCGGGCTTAAAATACAGCCAAGCTAAAACGCCCTTGCCCACAATGTTTCGATCTAACTGTTAATTATTGTAGCAATTACTTAGTTGCACGAATCATTAATAACGTATTTTATTCATTTTACATTTGCTGAAGCCTAAAAATCTGCAGAGCGTAAGAAACTTTTTGTTAATAAAAGGTTTTCATAATGATTTTACCTATAAAAAATTTTAGCGTTTAAAGTTTCCCTTCAGTAGTTGAGATGTGAGTGCTTGTGGATGGAATACTTAACGCAAATAAACGTATCGCTGGCTTAGCTCGCCTAAAGTTAAATTTGTTGAAAAAGTTAACCCGGTTATTTTGCAGCTACCCCGTAAAATAGTTTTAACCTAAACTTCACCTCTAGTCATCTTTATGTGCTTCTCATACAAAAATTTTGTCTTTGTGGTGGTTTTTTGTAAGGAGCTGGAGTGGAATTTTATTTTTAAAGTAACAGACATACGTCATAATTTTTAAGTAAAAAACCCAGAGAAACAAACACATACAAATAGTTAATTTATGTTTATCTGCTTGAAAGTACTAACACATAATTCAAGCAAAAGATATCAAAAACAAACATAACTCAAAATAAATTATATAGAGTTCAATGCAACGTATGACTAAGATACGTAGAGTTTCTGATTTACAATATTAGATTAAAAAAATATATTTTATAAATGTACAATATTTATATCATTCAGAAAGGAACAAATATTGACTAAGTTTGAATCATAACATTACAGATGTTTTATGTATGCCCCTCTTATCAGTGACGTACATAGGGGGTGGCGGTGGGAAGGGTCTCTTGCCGCTACTGAGTGGTGGCAAATGCCGTCCGTCCCGAGCGGGAGTTACTGGAAATACAAATGAGCACAGTGGTGATTTTTGAATCACTATGTCTATGTAATTTGGAATGCATTTGCACATTCACTTAACTGATGAGGGTAAGGGTAATTTAACTATTAGGAAATTTTGGAGTTCAGTAATTGCCAGCAATTTGGAAATTCTTAGAGTTGTGCAATTAGTCCATAATGTCGAATTCCCAACAAATTATTTACGAGAATCTTGCACCTTCTCCGGCCATAAAATTTTCAGTTGCTACGGAAATATCGCGGCTAAGATACGTAATGCCTCTTCTTAATTTTGAAAACATTCCTTCGTACCAAAATAAGCAGAAGGCGAGAGCAAATAAAAAGAGGAAGAGTGAAGGGTCACTGCTGAGATATTTTGGGACCACTACAGATGAATATGCGAGTCATGAGAGCATAAGTTTCATCGTAGCAGAAAATTAAAAACGTGTGATAGTCTTGAAACCGCGGTGAAATTGCAAATTCTGCTGACAAAATTAAACTAGTGACGGCATCAGAAGTAGTTTCGGAAACCGAGAATTTTGAACCTGTTGTCAGTCCTGACCCGGGCAAAGAAGAGCTCAAAGCTGAAGGTGAGAGTGAAGAATCATCTAAACTTGTGGAATGAAAGATACTGGACAGTGGACTACGAACATCTCAGATTATCTCTGTATGTTCCTCATACGTCAAGGTTCCGCTGTGGTTTAACACATAAACAGTAACTTTGCTGAAATTACCAGGCCTGGTGTTTCTACGAAAAGTTCCACCAAAAGACTTAATCCTAAGCTGGAAAAACATAAATCTAGCGCTGCTCATGTTAGGTATTTTACGCAATGAAGAAGCTTGGAGATTAAGATTTTATGTAGAGCAACCATTGATAAGGCAGCACAAAAAGCCATCTAAAGTGAGGAACAGAAGTGGAGCAATCTACTGTACCAAATTTTGAAAATCATCAAGATCTTATCGAACCAGAACTTGGCCTTAAGTGGTGGTAACAAAAAAAAAATTCTGGAATTGGTTCATTTGTTAACAATATGATCCAGTGTTACGAGAACATTACACAAATGTCAAGATTGGAAAGAAGAATGCAATCTCTTATATGTTGCTGCTGCTTCAAAACGAATTTATTAACCTTCTTGGCGATCAGGTTTAGAAACAAATTGTTCAGCAGGTAAAGAAATCCAAATACTTTTGTCCCATTTTTTGGCAATACGCTGGTCATATCCCACCATGATCAAACCAGCTAGGTGTTACGTGATGTGAGGATTGACGGGCCAAAATTTAGTGTAGTCAAATCGTTCGTTAATTTCATCGAAACCAAAAGGAAGACTGCTGAAGAACGATCGCAGTTGATAGTAGAGAAAATTTGAACAGATGGACTCGACATTCAAAACTGTAGAGGTCAAGCTTATGACAATTCAGCTGTAATGGCCGGCGTACACACTGGAGTCCCAGTACAAATCAAAGCAATTAATCCGAAGGCTCAACTGATTGCTTGCACCAACCATTCTTTAAATCTAGTTAGAATTCATGGTGTTCCTGTTGCTGTGAATTCTGTTACGTCTTTGGAACTGTTGAACAAGTCTTTGTATTTTTTTCATATTCAACCCATCGATGAGACATACTGCTGCAATTACACAAGGAGTAAAACGTTTGGTCAAAACGCGCTAGAACGCAAGGTATGAAACCGTCATCATAATCAAAAACCATTACTCAAAAATTCTGGACATTGTGGGTCAGCTCACTGATACTTTCGAGAGAACAACTATGCAGTCGGATGCGGGGTTGCTGCTGAAAGCGATCCAGTCGTTCCCGTTTTTGTATTACTTCAGTTCTTTGCGAAATTAACGATGCTCAAATTTACTTATAGACAAAAGCGTTTGATCTTCACCAAAGTGCAATTAAAATTTGTGCCTTAGAAACGTTCTTAAAGGACAACCGAGATAACATCATTTTCAACGGATTTAGTTTTGCCAAAAATTTGTGTAAAGAAATTGGAATCGAAATTGAGCCTCAGAATTTTGGTGGCGGATTGAAAGATGCCGATTTGACGTACGAACAGGAATTAAGGAGAGAAATGTATGCGTCTTTTGACAAGATATTAAAAAAATTACTTCCAGATTTCAGTAGATCCAAGATCATGCAATTCTGCTCTTTAAAGCCTTTTAAGCTTTTGGATAACGAGTATACCTGCAACCTGGGCACCTGACTACATAGACAAGGGCGAGTTCCAGACAGAACGAAAACGGCTTTGGGAATTTGTCAATGCATTGCAGGAGCAAGCCAAAGTTATTGAAGGGAAACCGCTTGAGTTTCTGCAGTTTATTCAAGAGTTTAACCATGAAGCTTGTGTTCCAAATGTTGTTATAATGTTGCGATTGTTCTTGACCGTCGGAATAAATATTGCCAATTGTAAAAGAAGTTTATTCAAGTTAAAATTAATCAAAAACTATCTCAGATCATCTATAAGTCAGATCAGATTGTCAAACCTTGTGATACTGTCAATAAAGCAGGAAATTACTAATCAGTTGGACTTTGATGTTGTTATTAGTGAATTCGCTTCTCATTGTAAACATGCTGTGTTGTTTTTGTTTTAGGTTTATGAAATAAAATAATCGATTCATATGTAAGACTTAAATGTACGTTTAATTTTTACCACTTTAGTACTTTTTGGCACAGGAATGGAGCGGCACTTTCAGAGTCTGTCTTGGGCGCAACTAACGCTAGCTACTCTACTACCTCTTCTCAAATGACAGATATCTATGCGATAATGCAGTTGGTCTAAGACGCATTGCAGTGGTATTTTCTTGTTGGTATATCTATATATAGAGGTACTGAGATCTTAGAGCTTATCTCTCCCTCTAAAAAAAATCACAATACATTAGGTTGAAACACCTGCACTGTGGAGAAAATTTGGGTGTGTGTCAACCGCAACCCACAAATGTCATCAACCAAACTGCAAATTGGTGTTCTGCAATTAACTATTAAGAAAACTTTGCGATGGTGGTTGAGGCTAAAACCATATCGTCTGCAGCTGTTTGAACATTTATACTTAGATAACTGCGTCAAGTAATTTGAATTTTATAATTTCATGCAGGAAGCGTAGGTCTATTAACCTAACGCATTATGATTTCTTTTTGGGGGGAATGTTGAAGAATCTGTTAACGTGCCATCACTGTTAACAATTTTGCATGAGCTCCGACATCGCATTGCCGCTGCATACAGGTCCATCGCCGGCAATGCATCTTAGACATACACGTATGTCGTCTGATAAGAGGGGTACACATTGAACATTTGTAATGTTATGTTAAAAATTTAGATATCTGTTCCTTGTCGTAGAACATTTATTATTTTATGTTTAATACTTCATGAAATACAATAAAATTGTTAACATAAACGCAATGTTTCTACCTAAAACCTTATTGTTGATTTGCGAATTTAGTGGTTCAGAGAGTGAGTTGATTAAATTGCTGGTTAGAAGTAATTCTACATTCAAACAACGTGCCATTATAATTTCACATTTCTAAAACCAACTATTCAGTTGTATAACGAGTGTCTGCCTTATTTATAGTTAGTGACAGATTAAATTTGTACGAAAAGATAACACCCTTAAATTGAGTTTCAAGTAAAAAACAACAATTTTAATTTTAAACTTAGAAAGGAACACCGCATCCGCTGTCTAAGAGAAAGTGTCGATTTAAAACTTAAAGTTTATAAAATTTAAAATAGCTTCACCGCACTTCTGGGAGAAACATTAAGCTTCTAAAACGTCAACCGCAAATTAAAACTGATGTACCTCTGCGCATTTTTCTCGAGAAATTATAATGTTGATTAAAAATCCCCGAAGAAATTCAATTTATTTTTACGATGTGAGCTTCAGAAATTTTTGACCTGACTATATTTTAGGGGAGCTAAGAAAAAAACAATAAGATTATTTTTTAATATGGTCTTAACGTACTTCGTCGCATTTATTACTTTTCAAAATTAACATTTTATTATTATTAAAAAATTTATTTTATTTGCAAAATTTCCCTAGTCTCCTGCGACCCAGAATTAAAAATATATAGTAGCTGTTGGTTTCTAGATCTCAGATGTAGGGTGAGTCAGAAAGCTGCTTAAACCTGCAATCCTTTACAGCAACTTAGGCAATCAATGTCTTATAAATAGGGACATTATCAGGCAAAAGCCAAACAGTTCCATTCCGTTTTTTGATAACGTTGAGAAATTTATGCAGTAAGCAGGGGTAACACTTTTCGTTTACTACTACCTTTCCTTTCTTAAAATCAGTTAGCAAAGTTTTCTATAAGTCTCAAAAGATGACTGCCATGAGTGCGTCACTTTATCTTTCTGGGCCGCCTTTTGTCTGATTTGCGCCTTTCCATTGACCGTCTTTTTATTAGGAGATGATAGCACATGATCATGGTTTCAGCACCCATAACAGTGAATTAAATAACTTCTTTATTGCAACAGATGTTTAGCAGGTACTTCATGTATTAATAAATAAAGAGTTGAAGCTAAGAAATGCTATTATAAGAACGCAAAGTGAATAGGCCTAATTCCACATTTTGTAGATCAAACCATGCAACACTGTATTGCAGTTATTTTGCTCTCTATTACTGTTTGCCTGTTAATTTAACCATATTACAATTATGCACTACGTAATATTAATGTACAACCGCACATACTCTATATTTGCATGTATTAATTTTTAAAATGGTGAGAAGTTTATTTAATAAAGTTGAATAAACAATTTTTTTGCTTACCAAGAGATATTTTTCAAAAGACAGATAAATTATCTTAATGGTCAATGATTTACAGTTAGGTAAGTAAGCAAAAACTATATAATTTATTTTACAATACAGCATTTTAGGATCAACAACGGGTAGACAATCCAGCTATCAATAAACACTACTTTGATTTCTGCTCAAACCATTGTCAACAAAAATACAGTTCCTACTTCTACGAGGCGCATTCATAAAGTAAGGGCCGTTTGCATGTATATAAATAGTGGCGCTTCGAAGCACAGTTTTACCACTGCAGCGCCATCTACTGACTCATTGCGAAGCTACAGCGTCATTTGTTTTGATTCTGAAATTGTATTGTTGTCAGTGAATGCAAAGAACAATGGCCGCGAAAATCGTTGATCCCGCCAAGTGTGAAGTGCGTTCTGTGATTCGTTTCTTATGTGCAAAAGGATCGTCGGCTGCTGAAATTCATCGGGAGTTATGCCTGGTTTACGGACCTACAGTTATGAGTGAAGGAAAGGTTAGACAATGGTGCCGTTATTTTACAAATGGCCGAACAAATGTCCATGACGAAGAGCGGAGTAGCAGGCCCAGTATCCAGACTGATGAAATCGTTTCACAAGTGGACCAAGCACTGCGATCTGATCGTCGATTGACGATTAGTGGCCTGGCTGACAAATTTCCTCAACTTGGACGCACTACTGTTTACAATATTGTCAACTGGTTCAACTCTCAGGCGGCAAGCTTCTATGCAGAGGGGTTAAAGAAGCTGGTGCAGCGGTACGAAAAATGCTTAGAAGTGAACGGCGATTATGTAGAGAAGTAAAGTAAGATTGTACCTAACTAAATATGACAATAAAATTTGTTTCTTATGAGTACATTTTTTTCTGTGACCAAACGGCCCTTACTTTATGAATGCGCCTCGTACATAAAAAAAAACTTAACACAAAAATTTTTAGTGTGAACGTTGAAGATCAAAGGAGTCTTGTAAGTTGTCAAAACTATCTATAAATATTTTTGTTTATATCTGGTAACAAGTAAAAAGAAGCAAACACAATTGCTTTTATAATCAACAAAAAGTGTTAAATGGATTTTTTACCAGGCAAGCAATTAGAAATAAGACAATAAATATTAATTTATCAGCAACATACACTAGAATTTCCTAACATACAACTAGAATAAATAAAGACTACAATTATAGTGACATTGCAACCAACCAAACAACTATTTAAAACTTGATGAGAGTTGTAAAAAAATATATTTTACAATTTACTACGACATATTGGTCATCATCGGCACTTTTTTAACGCTACCTCTAATTATTGTTAATATAAATAAGCCATAATTTAAGACTAGATCAAATAAATGAAATGTTTAGTACAAAAACTATTCTCAAAAAAAAATACATATCCAGGCCTCATATCTTCCCGGCCGACTTGGATTTTAAAGAAGTTTACTTAAAACACATTTTGCTCAAGTTGTATATATTTAAAAATATAAGATATCCGTAGAAAAAAGTTTAAACATAATTTGTAAAAAGTATCGAAAAAATCCCACTGAGGTATTATTGCATTTTTTTATTTTATTCTATATTTTGTACCATTTGTTTTTAGTTACAGGTTATAAGTACATCTTGTGTAAATTCTCAATCTAATACTATTACATGTAATATAGAGTAATACCTCATTCTTTAAAAATCTTTAGAAGTATAACTAAATGTCAATGTCTATTTAGGTCTACTAAGTTAAACTTGTTTAATGTTCCTAAATGTTCGTAGCTAGTATCTGGACGTTTGGTTAAATTTTGTGCCTAATTATTTTCTTTAAAGAAATCTGGTAAGATAACGGAATTTTCATGTGACGTTGATATTTTTGTACCGTCAATATATGTGAAAATTATTGTTTCAGTGGTTTCTAATAAATCTGTAGTGTATATGGAATACAACATAGGACCAAACATAATTTCCTGTGGCACTCTTAATAAAACTGAAAACACTTCAAGATATGCTCTTTGCTATTTAACTCGAAATATTTTGTTTGTAAGATTTTAAATAATAAACACCAGATGTAAAATGTATATTGGCAGTATATAAAACTTTATCACAAGCTTAACTTATATATATACGAACAGCTATACAATATCGTTTATTTTTAGTCTTGGTTGATTTTACTAATCGTCGTAGTTCTTTCGTGTTCCATATGCTTTCCTAAATCTGAAATGCTGTGTAAGTATGAGTTGATGTTCATCACTTATATGTGTTATTTTTTTGAAATTACATTTTTTATTATTTTTATTTGGTAATAGACTGATAGGCCCGTATATTGTGACATTGTTTGAATTTTTGTCTAGTTCTAAGATCATGACGTGACCAGTATCGAATACGTAATAATGAGTTGAACAGACATGTTAATAATTTCTAGCTTTTTCAGGTAGTTGCCTGGGAACTTTACAGACAATAAAATCATATGTTGCTGCCTTCCTTTCTGTCCACGAACGCTCCTTTTTCCGGTAGACAAATGTAACAACCCAAAATCCATCTATGCTAACAAATAACCAAACTCCCATCGACAAAAACGTAACCAACGAAATATCAGATAATACTCATTCCTCGCATGTTGTCAAAAAATAATAATTAACACATTTATTGGAAGTACTGTGCTAGGTCAATTCTATCCTAGCATCAAAAATAGATACGAACCTATTGCGCAACCCCCAACTCAAACTCAATGTAAACAGTATGTTAACACTTGAAAGGTCCCTAAGCCACTACCAATTTACATATATAGCGACACAAATTACAATCAAATGCTACAACATATTTCTGCAGGTGCCGAAAGTGAACAATTCTACACTAAAACTCTAGCTAAAAAAACTAAAACACGGTAAAAGTTAATGCACATGCATCAGATACGTGGCGACAACTTGTTAGACATTTAAAAACGAAAATTTAATCCATCACACATATCAACCTAAGGATGAACGTGCATACAAGGTAGTTGCTTACCTACCTAGCGTATTAAGAAGTATTTGAACAAGCAGGACATAAAATACGGAACATAATAAACGTAAGACACAAGATAACTGAAGATCCACTTCCACTTTTTATGTTGATCTTGAACCTAATGAAACTATTAGTAAGAAAATCTTCAACATGAAATTTTTTTGCAACAATAAAATCAAGGTTAAACGTTCACCGAACTTCGACTGCAAAAACTCGATATTCGCATGTGTTGTGTCAGTTTAATTAAGTTTCGGAAAGAATAGCCATTAATTATGCCGCTGTATTGCTCAGAATTTGCAGTAATCGCATTTCCAGCCTTATTTTTGAAAATTGCTTGATGACACCTTCTGACTACAGAGGACACCAAACAATTACTTTTTGAGAAGACATTGGTTGTTTTCGATATTCTTTAGGATTCTCGTTGGCTTCAATGCGACAATTTTGCTTGTTTACCGTTCCATTCAATATAAAATGCACCTCATCGCTAAAGATGATTTTTGATGAAAATTTGGATTAATTGCGCGATGCTACAACAGCCAATCAGAGGATACACATCGGTTAAAGTAGTCAACTTTCAAGTTCTTGAGTCAATTGTAAGCTTGTAAATTAAAATTTTTGTGCATAATACGACGTGAACTGGTCTCCGAAACGCCCAATTCCTACGATCGACGAGTTATTGAGAGTTTTGAATCCTCTTTCACTCTCCCTTCACTGCAGCGATATTTGCAGGTGTGTTAACACTTTTGAGTCGTCCACTTTTTGGTATACCACCAACAGAACCAGTGGCTTGGAATTTTCGTACCAAACGACAGATGGTGGTCTTATTTGAACGATTATGACGACTGAAAGCGGAAAGAGCGGTGGGTGTTTATTTTTTACCATTTTTGTGCTGTTCTTTAATCACTTTAATGCCCCTTCAATAAAATATGCAAAAATGGCAAACCTTAAACTAAACGCTAAACATGACGCTAGGTTGAAAAAAACATGGCGTTTGTGTCAAATTGACGTTTACTTTTCTGCGTCCTTTACTCATTCAATTTAAATTTGTAATTTTAATTTTACTGATGACGTAATAGGATAAAAGCTTGTATTGTTGGTTGCATCTGTTTGCCTACTTTTTTACTAGTAATGATGTTTTCGTAATTATGGGGCGTATACGTCTTAATCCTATTACGCCACTTTGAACAGGAAACCACTTTTTAATTTTTTTAAGAAAAATGCAAAAATATTTTTTATTTTTTAAAAATTAATTATCACCCCAAATAAAGAGTTTCACTATCCACGAAATTGAAGCCCAAATAAAATTATTTCCTATCAAAAAATCTCCAGTACATGACCTTACAACAGGAATTATATTAAAGCACTTACCTGAGAAAGGACTTCGTTATCTCCAAATCCTGTTTAATAGAATACTGTGTCTGGCGTACTGGCCATCATTACTCAAATTTGCCCAACTTATCCTAATCCTTAAACCGGGTAAACCTCTCACCCAAATAAAATCCTACCGACCTATTAGTTTACTTCAAATAACCTCAAAGCTGCTAGAAAAATTAATATTAAAACGCATTAATGAAAGTGAACTTCAAAGTAAATGGCTACCAGATCACCAGTTTGGATTCCGATCCCAGCATTCAACAATTCAACAATGCCATCGATTAACACACATAATACACGGTGCACTTGAACACAAAACTTACTGTTGTGCAGTGTTCTTAGATGTGAGTTCTGCATTTGACAAGGTTTGGCACTGAGGTTTATTGTACAAAATAAAAAAAACTACTTCCATACCATACCTACCTGTTTTTGCGCTCCTACCTGGACAAACTATGCTTCCAAACCAAACTCGGTAACGACACCTCCCAGTTATCTGTTATATACAAGTGACCTTCCTATCACAGAGAAAACAAGTACAGGGACGTTTGCTGATGACACAACAATCCTGTCGTGCAATGAAGACCCAAACACAGCAACCGAACTACTCCAAGAACATTTAAACCAGCTCGAAAAGCTCGAAGCAAAGGTAAACGGGATAAATCGGTACAAGTCACTTTTACAACGAAACACTTCGCAAGTCTACCTAAACAATATACCGATCCCTCAGGCAAACGAAGTCAGATATCTAGGCCTGCATCTCGATAAACGCTTGACGTGGAGATCTCATATAAGAAAAAAACGGAAAAATGAATCTACGTCTAAAAAAATTGTATTGACTCTTTGGGAGAAACTCAGCACTTGCATAGATAACAAACTGTTAATCTACAAAAGCATAATTCGTCCTATCTGGATCTACGGCTGTGAATTATGGGGATGCGATAGCAAATCAACAATAAAAATAATACAACGCTTCCAGTCCAAGACCCTGAGGATGATATCCAATGCTCCCTGGTTTGTGTCAAATGCAACAATCCACAACGATTTTAACATCCATTAGTAGCCGATTTTATAAAAACAAAAGCTGAAAAACATCAATAGACTGTTGAAAATTACCCGAATATAACAGTCAACGTCCTAGTCCAGCAACCCGAAACCAGAAGATTAAGGAAAAGGTGGCCAATAGACTTAGTGAACTAAAGTAGGAGATTCACCAGTGGGTGCTTTCTCTCCATGACTTCTATTAAACATTTAATAACATAAAATTAGCTCATAGAACTACTGTAATTATTCTGATTGCTAATAAAATGTATTTATAACAAAAAAAATTAAAATTTTATTTTTTGAGTGACATAGTCCATTGTCTATTCCAAACTAAATCTAGATTTTTGTAAAGTCTCGGCGATATAAAATTTGTTCCTTTCTGCCTTGATATTTGATCTACTTGCCATTATTATTAAGGATTTCAAATGTTCAAGTTGGCATAGTGTCACATAAATTACAAATCTTTACTTGAACGCCACAGATCTTGCATTGCATCCTTAAGTTCTTCTTGCCAATTTTATATACTTCCCTGGCACTTAAACCCTAAATATAATAATAATAATAATGGTAAGGCTCTACGCCCCGCGTGGGAGCACGGCCTGCGAACTGAGATGTTAAGGCTCTCATACTTTCGCTCTCTCTGCCCGGTCGTCGCGCACCATCTCTGATGCGGGGCGATGTGGCAAGCACCACGCCTAAGACGACCGCCATTATTACCCCTTGTTCGAATGAACGCAGGTACTCAATTATTTTTAGTGATTGAGTAAGCCACCAGCCAGGCATTAGAGAGCACCGGGAATTGAACCCGGGTCCGTCAGCATCGCAGTTCGTCCCTCAACAACGGGACCACGCTGGCACAAACCCTAAATATACTCTACTGAATTGTAATCTCGTGCGCGGGATGGCCATTCTATTTTAGTTTGTTTGCTGGACTCGACACGTAGCATTAACAACAATGTAGACAGGAGGGTTATCGTGTGGCAAAAATTTGTGGACAATTACATTGTTGCCCAGACTATTCGACATTTGCCGAGGACAATAATAAAAAATTCGTCAGAGTCATCAAGATTAATTTTTTTTGTCGCTGAAAGTGACTTTTTCCCACCGGTTAATTAAATTTTTGCAACTTAGTTTGTACTGAGCGTTTTTATGCTGCTACTCCAACATTGGTTTGCATTTATTTTTTCTTTATGTCAATGAAGAGGGTTGCTGAACAGTTACTGTGGACAAGAAAGCATCAGGAATAGCATCAATTTAAAGTCATGTTGCTCATTTTTTCATAATAAAATTGAATTTTGGACCTACTCCATATTTTTGGTTTATAATTTCCTAGATTTCTATTATAATTTAGACTTTTTTCTAACGCTATAACATTTTTTTTAATTTGATTATCTGTACTCTATAAATTGACTAAAGTCTGATCACCTTTTTGTCAACACCACTGTTAGAGTTACACGAAATATTAACCAATTATATGAATTTCAATACAGTATACGAAAATGAAAAGGCAAGTTGCCTCATACGCATAAATTTCCAAAAAACAACTACAACAAAATAAAATTTTTAATTTAGTTTGTAAGTATTTCTTATTACTATTTATTGTAGTATATATTTTTCCAGTTATAAAATTTAATTAAACAAATTTTTGTTATTACAATTAAATTTTTCTGTAAAATTCAATACTTTCTTCGTAAAACTAACGATTCATTTGTACCTTCTTCAAATGTTATTTATATATTCATTTATTTTACCCAGAGCTAATTTTAATTGCATTATTTATTTGTTATAGAAAGCATTCTTTACTGTTTATACCTTCAATATTTATAGTTACGTTCACTACTTTTAAAGAATCTTAACTAAATAGTTTTAAAATCACTCAGAACTATCTTTAATTGCTTTATTATGTTCTTTAGTATTATGTAATCAAATGTGCATTACGGGTATCGAGTTTATACTCTGTATTTTTAAGTTTTTAATCATTTTTAGTCTTATTTGATTTTTCTACATTTTTCTTGAAAACGTTAAACAATATGTTAGTGATGCATAATTATACGGTATTTCTTAGCACTGTTTTGCTTTATCATTTGAATGTGGCGTTTAGCTGGCATGCTCTTTAGAAATCATGTTTATATTACACGCTGTGTATTAATTAGGATAAAAAAAGGCACAATGGAAAGTCGCTAGGTTATTTCGCGATCCTAATGAAGTCTTCAGAGAAGGAATAGCAAGTTGAAAATAAATGTAGAAAGTTATATACTCGCTTCAAATATGATGATATTAACTCAAACAATAATCTAAGAAGTTATCAGCTATTAGATTATGACAATCAAGCTATTCTAGCTTCGATGGAAAAGTTCAAAGTATAACCACTAGATGCTAACCAGGACTTTAAATATGGACTAATTTGAAATGTTTGCAAAGTAATATAATTGGTATTAATGATTACTCAGTAAATTAGTAGTGAAGTGATTATTCTAGGATATGCAAAAGAGCAACTTTTAAAATATAAGAAATATGCACTAAAAAGTATAATATCAAGAAAGATATGAACAAGCAATGTAATGTCTAGAGCTTGGAATATATGCAATACGCATATTTTTGTATGCAGGCATATTTTGGCGGATTTTTTATAAGTGCATATGCAAAATATTACTCTGCATATTCAAGGGAACTCTTTGTTCTAGATTTTTAAGTTCTTGGGATAATTTATTCAGTTGCCCCTAAGGGGAGAAATTGAAATACCCTTTATAATAGCTTCCAATAAGGTTCATTTAGCATCTATTCAAATTTCGCTCTATTATTAAAGGGCTAGTAAAATCTTAAAGCAATCCTGGATTAATTTTGCGACAACTACACATTTTAAAATACATTTAAAAGCAATTAGGAAGTTCAACTTTTCGCTTTATAAAATACAGAAACTATATAACGGCTTTTATACCAATTGTGTTTATTAGGCCAAGGATTAGTTTGATTTTATCTGACTTTTAACATTTTGTGAAGTATATTCCTCTGTTTTAAAGTATTTATTTCATTGTGTAAAAACAGTAACTATTTAAAAATATTCGAACAGCAAGCTAAGAGAAATATTTCATTAAAAAGAATGTCAAAATAATTCGGACATGAAAATAATTTTATTTTAATATAAAAGAAGTTTTAAAATTGGAAAGCTATATCGATATCATAATTTGTTATAAATAACGTGCGATAAAAAATTACAAATAGAGCAACATCCAGAAACAACTCTGCATATGCAAAAAGGCTAACCGTTCGGAAAACATGGTGCAGCAGTTGTTAATATCAAATGTAGACAGTTCCGTACAGGAGAAACAAACAAAATTTGTCCAAAGAGTTGTATAGTTTATTTATTTTGCGATATTACACTAGATCATCTCTTATTTCATAATTTTTAAAAAAGTGCACTTTTAAGCACACTGTTAATTAATTTACTAAAAAAATTATGTCGACATTAATTGTCGCGGCACAGTGGCTGCAATTAAAAAGCACATTGGCAGTGGATTTGTATAGTTTTAGTATATGAAACAACTTATATTAAAGGTACGTATATAGCTAATCTTCTGTTGGGTACTTTGAATGAAAATAAGTTTAAAATGGGTTTTTAGTCAGTATAAAACTCTAGAAAAACGATAGCTAAATCCGTTAGTGAATCGTATTTTTATTTGCAGAATCAAATATCAAAGGATAAAATAATGTTAATGATTACAGATGATACACCATATGTGACAAAAGAATCACAAAATTTAAAAGTTCTTGTTTAGTTAACGCTTTAAATGGCATTGCTGAAACTGTTCCGCTCAAATATAATTTAATTAATAGTTTAATTTCGAATGTTAAAATTTTTTTTTAAATTTTTATTAGAGTCTGAATATATAAGAAAAAGTTTCCTAAACTCCCTTTAACACCAGGAACCGATCTTAACAAAATGGGATATCTGGTTGAAAAGTCTAGATTTTCTTGCACTAATTTACACTAAAATCAATGATGTCGTATGTCAGTTTTATTCTCAATGTTCAGCTGCAGTTGAAAATTGTATTAAGTATTGTAGAGATCCAACAATTAAACAGTTAGCTTATATTAAATCTAATTTTGTATCGCAACTGCCACTGAAAAATTAAAGAAGCGAGAACTTCCACTACAAGAAAGTTTAAGCTTTATTGAAAGCTTGAAAAGCACAGTTGCTGAGGTAGTAGTGAAATTTAAAATAAAGTTAAAACAAATCTAAATTTCGTTTTGACAAAAAATGAAAGCTACATCTTGGTAAAAAAATTAACGATTTATTAAACGGTGAACAAAGGGTTGATATATGATTATAATATGTGCATCTAAGTATACACCTGATACTTTCTAAGAAATTAAACGCACATGTTGAGGCTAGAAACATTTATTAAGCGATTGAAGACAATGTTTGACTTTTGACCATTTAGAAAAATATTTAGCAAGTTCCAGAGTAAAAACATATAATAAAAATTTCTGTTAATCATGGTTTCATGTTTAAAATATATTTTACTTTTTTCTCATCAAAAATGCGATTATAACTTTTTGTGTGTGTAAAATAAAAGTAATGATTTAAAACACATGCTTGCATATATTAGTGCATATTTTAACTGTTATATAGTACATATTTACATGCATATTTTGTATCTTTTTCGATCATATATTTCAAGCTCTAATAATGATAAATACTAAGTAAAGCGAAAAGAAACATACGTACACTAATATTAGGAAAGGAAATACAAATAGTAGAGTAAATAAACAGACCTGCGTAAAAAGCTGATACAAATAAAAAAATAAAGTTATGTAAAGAAAACATTGTTATAAAATTTAAAAATCTACTTGAAAGCATTTAAGGGTAAAACTAAAATTGCCAAATAAGACATACTACCACAATCATTACAAATGATAGTGAAAAAAACTAAACGGTAAAGTTCAGTTCAAATTATTTATGTCCAAAATATAAATCACAAATAAAAATTTTTGTTAAGAGACAAACTACGTGACAGTAATTTTTACAAATAACAATAGATCGTACAAATAGGAAAAAAAGAATTCCGCTTTGATAAAAATTATTTAGTAATATATTTGTTTTTCTGTCGTATTAGGCAAAAATAATACTTTAATAGCTGACATTTTTGTTGTTTTAAAAACACCAATAGCGCCAAGAGGATGTATGTAAGTACATATTGTAAATATGACAGGAAAGAAATGTGTTTTTTTATTATAGAAATTTTTTATGATAGAATTGATTAAAATTGTAAATAGCTATTTATTCCGCGCTTGTGCTTCGGAGCGGACGCTCGAGTGCCACGCTCCGATAATAAGTGCCCCAAAACTCTCTACCTGCTGCTAAGGTCAGGCCTACAATTTCTATTATAATTAGAATTACGAGTCATTTTATACATATTACAAATTACAAATCCTAATTTGTTCGCGCTTGACTTTCGAAGCGTAAAGAACGTCAGTGATAAGTGTCGGCTGTAATACGAGTGTTAACCTTTATCATTGACCGTAAGGTCACTGATACCACAGGTATCATTCACTATTTGTTATTTTATAAACAAATTAATTTAAATTGAACGCAAATAACCTCGCAAATATTTAAATTATGAAATATGTCCTATTCACAACCTAACTATAATTCATATCCGAACCAAATCAATCTACAACAGCAATTTCAATATCAAACCTGTAATGCATCAAAACAACAAACTTTTCCTATACAATCCCAACCTCCCATGTACCAACCAAATCCTTACCATGGACCGATGACAAATATGTACCCGATAAATCAGCATCAACCCTCTACGAGCCTCTTAGCTAGTAAAGTGACAGGCAACGAATGGCACACTATCAATTACAAAAACAGACCCAGGAGCTCTGAAGACACTACAAATAATCAAAGGCAAGAAAAAAAACAATATTGGTTAAACAACCCAGTTGAAACTTCTAATAGATATGACCCACTAAATATTGAAATAGACGACAACCAAACAAACACCACACAGACAACAATCGTTCAGAGGGACCCCAAACCACCACCTATCTACGTATCCGATGTCAAAAACATTAATCCGCTAATGACATTACTGAATGAAATCGCCAAAAACAATTACACATTAAAAGCACTTAGCAACGAACAAGTCAAAATCCAGTGCAACAAAAATAAAATCTATACAACTATTATTAAACACTTTTTAGATAAAAGCACAAAATTTCATACTTACAAACCAAAGTAAGAGCGAACATTCAGAGTAGTAATCAAAAATATCCATCACTCAACAGACATCGCAGAAATAAAATAGAACCTAGAAAAACTTGGTCACAAAATAGTTAATATTGGAATATTAAACAATAATTAAACAAAACACCTCTCCCCATGTTTATTGTTGAAATGAAACAAAAAGATAACAACAAAGAAATTTATAAAACCACGCTATTCATGAACACAAGAATCACTGTTGAACCGCCACATGCTAAAAGAACACTGCCACAGTGTGCCAAATGCCAAAGGTTCGGACATACCAAGACCTATTGCCAACAAATATCTCGTGTCAAATGTATAGGAAATCATCCTACCAAAGAATGTCCGAGAGTAACTAAAGATGATCAAGTTAAATGCGTAAACTGTGGCGAGGGTCATCCTGCTAACTATCGTGGATGCATAGTGTATAAGCAGCTCCAAGAAAAACTCTTTCCAAGATTAAGAAACGCAGTTACACACACCCGCACGCCTACTCAAAATTATAGAATCCCTGGGGTCACATACGCTGAACAAGCAAGACAAAATACTCAACCTCCACGAAACTTGGCTTCTAATGCAACCCCACAAACACAAGCGATGGCCTTAAATCGCCCGTCAAACGACATGGAAGAACTAAAATCCATGATGAAGAACTTAATTACACAAGTGGGGACTATTATGAATCTCCTAACCACGCTCAGTAGTAAAATGACATAATGGACCAACTATTAACTATAGCAGTTTGGAATGCCAACGGGCTTAGCCTGCACGCCCAAGACGTCAAATTCTTCCTTGAACTTAATCAAATCGATATACTGCTCATAACAGAAACACATTTTACCAGCAAAAGCTATATTAAATTTCCAAGCTACTGCATATACAACACTAACCATCCCGATAGAACCGGCCACGGTGGAACGGCAGTTATCATAAAGTCTAACATAAAACATCATGAATTGGCTAAATATGAAACAGAACAACTCCAGGCTACTACCATCCAAGTAGAAGACAAAACAGCAATCCTAAAAATTTCTGCCGCCTATAGACCCCCCCAAACATTCAACAAAAAAAGACACTTACTCACATTTCTTCCAAAGTCTTGGAAACAGATTCTTCGCAGCCGGCGACTTTAATGCGAAACATCAGGACTGGGGATCTCGTATTACAAGAACTGACGGACGCGAGCTACTGGCAGCTATAAATGCAAACAATCTACAATACCTATCAACTGGCGAGCCAACCTATTGGCCAACAGATCGCCGAAAGATTCCAGACTTAATTGACTTCTGTATAACTAAAGGGCTAAATACAAGACAATTTACAATCAAATCTTGCTTTGAATTTGCAGCTGATCACTCCTCCATTCTAATTACACTCCACTCAGAACTAACACAAATACAAACACGACCAATCCTTCACAACACTAAAACGGAATGGGACCTATTCCAAACAATAATAACTGAACAACTGAACCTGGGAGTTCCGTTGAAAACCAAATATGATATTGAAGAAGCTGTACTACAATTAACTAGTACAATCCAACAAGCAGCATGGAAAGCCAGACCTGTGATGAAAACTACTTATGCCATCAGCTGCCCAACGCTATTAAAAGACAAGATAATGGAAAAAGGACGTCTCAGAAAACGCTGGCAAATGACCCGTCTAGAAGCAGAAAAACAAGCACTAAACCGGGCAACAAAGAAACTAAAGAAACTTCAACAACAACTTAAAAACAAAGGTATACAACATTACCTTGCGAACCTTACAGCCACTGAAACCACCGGCTATTCTCTGTGAAAAGCAGTTAGAAAACTCAAAAGGCCAATAGCTCACATACCACCTATCACCAAATCAAACGGCCAATTAGCTCGTACTAGTAAGGATAAAGCTGAAACGTTTGCTGACCATCTAGTCAACGCATTCCAACCATACCCTAGCCAGTGTCCGAAGCAAGATACTAAAATAAACAACTTTCTGGAATCTTCATTCCAAATGAGCCTACCGATTAAACCATTCAAGCGCTGGGAAGTACAAGAAGTAATTAGAAAAGAAATCAACATCAAGAAAGCACCAGGCTTTGACCTTATCACTGGAAAAAATCTCCAGCAGCTACCTGAAACCACACTACGAGTAATCACTCAACTATACAATGCTATCCTCTCCAACAGATACTATCCAAGCACTTGAAAAGTAGCTCAGGTCACAATGATTCAGAAACCTGGAAAGCCACCCACTGATCCTGCTTCCTATCGTCCCATCAGCCTCCTACCTATCCTATCAAAAGTCTTTAAAAAATTGTTCTTAAAACGCCTTCAACCAATCCTAGATGATTTGGAATTGATACCCAAGCACTAGTTCGGTTTTCGACACTCACATGCAACTATCGAACAAATACATCGACTTGTAGATCAAATTCATACCGACCTAGATGAATATCGATATTGCTCCGCTGCGTTTCTAGATATTTCACAAGCGTTCGATAAAGTATGGCACTTGGGTCGCTTCTATAAATAAAAAAAATATCTAAATACTAAAGTCTTTCTTAACGGATCGACATTACTTCGTTAATTATCAAGATGAACACACGAACCTCCACCCAATACTATCGGGAGTCCCCCAAGCCAACTACAACCGCCACTTTTGCTGACGATACCACAATTCTAGCTTCGCACCTAAATCCGAATACTGCAACTTCCAACCTGCAAACCGCTCTGAATAAATTGCAGCAATGGCTCAAGGTATGGAGAATCTCGGTAAACGAAACCAAATCCCAACATGTAACGTTCACCATGAACCGTGATAACTGTCCACCGATCTCACTTAACGGACAACAAATAAAACACGCAGACTCCGCAAAATATTTAGGACTCCATCTAGATCGACGCTTGACCTGGAGAACCCACATATTTAATAAACGCAAACAGCTAGGGATGCAATACAGGAAACTTTACTGGATGATTGGAAGAAACTCTGTACTCTCGCTAGAAAATAAGCTATTGCTCTATGAGGTGATTCTGAAACCAATATGGACCTACGGTCTCTCACTTTGGGGAACTGCTAGCAACACCAGCCTGGCCATCATCGAGAGGTTCCAGAATAAAGTGCTTCGGGCTGTAGTTAATGCGCCGTGGTATGTGCCGAACAAAGTGATTTTAAGTGACTTAAGTGTTTCAACCATTAAAGAAGAAATAGGGAAAATTGCTCAAAAATACAAAGACCGATTAACAGCACACCCTAACGACCTTGTACATTCTCTAATGAACAAACCAGATCGCCCAAAACGCCTAAAGCGTTTTAAACCAAACGAACTACCAACGCGTTTCAATGTTGTTCTTGAACATTAAGCTATTCCAGTGCCATTCCATTAGTTTATAAATTAGTTAATTACTTAAAGTACCTTCAATTCAAATAATTCGCTAGCAGTATAGAATAGTGTATTAATTATAGGGGGGCTTACTGGAGCTTGACCCTGCATGTATATTAGCATGTTTTTGCTCATTGCTTATAATATATACACACCAACTATTTTATTATTGTATTATTGTACATAGTATAATTAGAGCAGATTGTAAATAAAGGGGTCAAAATAAAAAAAATAGCGATTTTATGTGCCTAATAAAAAATAGTTGTTTGAAGCCAATTAATGTTTACAGCTAATGTACAAATGTACAGATAAATAACTAAGAAATATTTAGAAATTGTCTGCTTTTGTACCTCACATAATTTTTGTTTACTATTATTTTTATGTTATGAGTATACCCTTAGGCTACTATTTTTAGCACCCACTACCCTATAGTGCTAAAAGTTACTAGCCTTATGCTATTGTTTGAACCCATTAACGTAATGTCTCTTAAAAGCACTAGTGCTCCCTTAGGGTGCCTCAGCATTGAACCCACGTTAGTTATAGTTATAATAATAATAGTTCCCCGTAACAGGCCTTGCAGGCCCTTTGGGGTCCTAACAGGATAGATCTTCTACAATTTAGAGCTTACAGTACACAAGGGTAGTAAGTTGGCTAGCGCTGCATACCGACCGTCTATTATTACCCCAGCAGAGTTTGACCTCCAGGTACTCATTTATTGCAGCCTGGGTCGAGCTGGGCCGTAAAAATGCCAGCGATCGAATTGGCGAGAGCGGGATTTGAACCCGCAACTCTTGCTTTCGTAGTCTAGCGATCTATCCACGGCACATTTATAGTTATACCTGAACTAAATTTCATAAAATAACAAAAATTTTAGACACTTGAGTGACATTTATGTTTAATTTATGGGCATAATCTTGTTTAAATTGTAATCTTTATAGAAACATGCAATGGACAAACTTACCTAATGGGATATAGCATTGTTTCTCGAACTGGGTCCCAATAGAGACACTCAGCAGTCCCAAGATGGCTTGTGGAAACTCTGTCACCAAGAAAAGCAGAAGAACAGCTAGCAGCATCCTAGTTGTCCTGTCCGTCTGCTGCTCCTTGTTGTGCCTCAAGTTTTTCGTCGGCTTTTTATCGCTGATCGTTTTAAGGGAGGTCAGATTATTTCCCAGGAGGTTTCGCCTCCTTCTTTTTGTCTCCAGCAAGGCCGATATAATCCTCTGGGAGAGGACCGTCAGCAAAATGCACGGGACCAACTTAATCACCACCCCGTACACCCAGAAACTTATGTTCTTATAGTCGCCGTAATCAGTCACGTAAAGGGTTTCATTATGCTTATCACCTGTATAGTTCAGCAGCTGCTTCTGTTGAATTATTCTGCCGCTGTTAGCCACGGGCTTTACCTGCGCTGTAATTTGCAACGACACGAACAGCGGTAAGCACACAAGGGGGCAGAGCAGGTAGGTAAGAATTATCGTAATTTTGGTTCTTTGCGCGTTGCACCACTCCCGGTTGCTTTGGGAGCTCGTGATGATGATGTAACGCCAAATGGCGAGAACCAACGTTAAACAGATCGAGATGAAGTGGCATACCTGGGTGAACAGCGCGTGAAACACCATGAAAACGGCCCAGCTGTAGGAGAAGTAGTCGACGGTGAAGCGCGCGTCGGGATCGAAGTAAACGTGGCACGAAAACGGGATGTATTCCAGCATCACGAGCAGGTCGGCCACGGCGAGGCCGGTCAGGATTGCATTCGTCGGAGACCGCATTTCCCGCCTGCTTAACACGCAAATGTTCAGGATATTGGCGACGGACCCGAAGATGCACACGAAAATGCTGAGGTAGCCGTGGACGCATCTGTAGTTCCTGGAGAAGGCCTGCAGATTACAATAACTGAAGTTTGCGGGGGCGAACGGCACTTCAGTAATGTTGCTGTCGATCTGCATCAAACTCGAGTTCACTGAACTGAAATTCATCCTGAAAGAAGGATTCTGTTCTTTACGCAACGATGTAAACTTGGTTCGGGGATACTGTTTCAGACTGCCTCATATTAAAAATTCTACTGAAACCACCAGTAAACTACTAAAAAAGTTTTTTTTAACATTTTAGCTAGTTGATCTGATTAATTCTATTTAATTACTAATTATTAACAAGATTACTATAAAATTACAGCACATCAATTAATAATAAATCAGCACTCTAGCGAAAATTAAAATCGCATAAGTTCTCACGAAAATTATCGCTCGGCGAGCGTCTCTGAACAGCAAGGGCAATGCAACTCATGGAAACGCCGAAGCGGAACTGAGCGTCGCGACGCTCGACGTCGTTGAGCTCCTAGTGGTCTTGTAAAATATTGTGCGCGAGCGCATTGGCCGCTATCTGACGCGATATTGCAGAGGGATTACAAAACGCGATATTAGAGAACGCTGATAAACAAATCCTTAATTAGCAATAGCATGCTAGGCGAGCTCAAGCCCAAATGCCGCTGCGCCTGTGCATTATCGCGCCGACTTCCTGTGAGTTTAATCAAAATCGGTTACGGCGCTCATAACGGGTTTAATTTGTGCTTTACAAGATCACCTAGTTTCGATTTTCAATGTATATTTTTACTTTCCTTATCTTATAATAAGGAAAGTAATGTAATCGGCGGAAATTTGACCTACCCAGTTATTCACATTTCTTGACGAAATATAGCCTCAGGACACCAAAAAAGTTGGTTTAGCCATTGGTTCGTGTGTGTGTGTGTGTCTGTCGGTCTGTCAGTAAACAGGATATCTCGAGAACCGTAAGAGCTAGAGACTTGAAATTTGGCATGCAAGTTACTTGTAGGTAGGGGACGCAGTGGGAAGCTTTTGGTAAAAATCGGCCTAGCCGTTTGGTCGCAAGGTCGCAAAATCGATCGCAAAGTAGTCGCGAATCTAAACGGTTGAAGATGCAAAAAATTTATAAGAATAAAAATGATTTGTTATCATGAGATAAACATGAATTTAAAATAAAAGTTGGTAAAATAGGAACTGGAAAAAAATTTAAGCTCAGGATTTTAATATACCGAGTGTTCATAAAATGTTTCGGGAAATTTATGTTACCGGATAGATCAGACCGAGACGAACAAAAAATTACAATGAAATTTGTTGATCCGAGGTCAAATAAATAAGTTATAGCCGATTAAAAATTAATTAAACGGACCAAATACAGCGCGCTCGGTGAACTACCGGGCCGACTGTGGGAGGGCGGGGGTTGGGGAGCGCTTGGCCGCTAGGAGAGAGCACGCAGGCGATAATGGCAAAGGCCGTGCGGCCGAGCTCGCACGGTTACCTTCAGTGACGTAGCAAAATTGTAAGTACGAGTCAATTATTGTCTTGTACTGTTTATTTTAATCAGCTTTCGAGTGTTGGACTCGCGCCTCGTCCTTTTTTAAATTAACAAATTTTTAGACGAGAGCAGCGCAGGGCCGAGACGATGGACCCAGTATAATATATAATAATAGGATAAGGAAAGTCGTGTGATATTCACACCAGATTTTTTTGTTATTAGTAGGGAAAATGCTTGAGATAAAAATTTTGTAGAACATCAATAGACGTAGTAAAATTCATACAGCAAAATGTACGAATTTTATTACGTCTGTTTGCGTTCTAGCAATTTTGGTTTAGAAAGAAAATATTTTTATTTCACGATTATTGTTGTTAAAAGCGGTAAAGTTAAATGATTGTATTAAATAATAATATAAATTTTTAATTCTGTTACAAAGGTATAAACATAGCAGACAAATTGAGGTGTTTGCAGGACCTCATAAAAAGGCTTTCAAGTTTCACAACTTGTCAGCCGAACCAATATCTGTTATTAACAGAATAAAAGCGACGAATCGCCAGCTGAGCTTGGAGCGGTAGCGCAAGTTTCCAGACAAATCCGTATCAGAAACTGATGACGTCAGTCTATATATTAAACGTCCTATAACTTGTATTTTATTTAACATTCCAAACAGAAGAGATTATTTGTAGTGAAGTTAGATTATTGAAACTAGCCATCGAAAATTACTGCATATTTTGCACCATATGATGATCTGGATGAAATAAGAATCCCTCTATAATCAATAATGCACACAGCATACGGCGCATGGTAAATTATTCTGTTAAGAAAATTAAATTCAGCGCACGGACTCTAATATAACATGTATGGGATCTCATCTCGCCAGCCACCAAAAAAATTCCAGAAATTTGCTGCCCGTAGAACCTAGCAGCATTCTGTCGCAACTAATCTTGCAAAGCTATTAGAGGTAATCACATCCCTTATTTGTCATCGGAAACCATGTTTTATCCATGAAAGTTAAGTTCTATTGTTGTATGTGTGATAGTTTGTCACGTTTGTCTGCAAACGTTTGTGCATTTCCGATAAACTGGCATTCATGGTCCTAATGATTATTCCTACTTTGAGTACCAACAAATTGTAACTAAACAGTTGCATGACTCTCTCATTACAGCAGATACTCAGATTACATCGTCTTTAGTGATGTGTTAGAAAGTAACCTTGTTTTAAAAATAAATCCAAAAGCGTTGTAGCATGGCTCGCTAACATTCTAATTCAAATGCTTGTATTTTGTTACACTTGTCTGTAAGCATCTCAGTTCAGTTATGTAGCACATTATAAAATACATGATGCTTAATTAAGAACATAATTCCTATTTTACACAAGGCTACAGTGCGACAAACATAGTGGCGTCTCAAAAGGCAATTGAAGTACATCTCGCTTTTATGAATAAATATAAAAATAGCCCCCGTTTAAATTATTAGAATAATTTACTGTTCGTTTTAGTTTTGCATTTAAAATTTCAGTATTATTATTAATAATCCAAAATTACAGTTGTTACAGTAGCAGTATTCGTTTGAATTTTATGGAATAAGGACGTGCAGTTCAACGCTCGGATAAAAGTTTCTAGGAACGCGACCCTATACCGGTGAGTAATAACGTGCGAGATCGTACGGAAATCGCTCAGTCCCTGGCCGGAGCGACGTGACACAGATGTAATTAAAATCAAGCGTCTGGCATCTCTGATTCAAAACGAGCTACACCCCAAAGAACAATATTTGTGTAATCGAAAAAAGATCTAGAATAGGACTAGTACAAATTGTTTGCAAACTACAGCAAGAAATATAAGAAATTCAAATAGTAATAGAACAATTAGGAAAAAATCAATTTTCCAGATAAGGTTTAATAAACGAAAACCCAAGTAAAAGAATATCTTACCGACGAGGAAGAACTCATTAAAGCAACGGAGAGGGCGACCAAGATAATAAGAAGAATAAAAAAAATTTAATAAACGTCAGCTCACTACCAGTAATAAAGTTAATTAAGGCCGTCATGATCAATAACAAACATATAAAATTAAATTTGTAATATGGCGTAGAATACAAGAAACTAACGAAATACCTCAGTTCGGAAATAATACCTTAGCATCCATATGAAAAGATACATCAAAGTAATAGAAAATAAATTAAACTGAACGTATATTCTAAAGTCTTGTACGTTAATTATATCATCATGGTTATAAAATATTGAATGCAACTAACATTAAAGAAGAAAAGATAAAACACTACTTGCGCTATTCTTGGAAGAAATAGCAAAGCTATGTACATGCTGCAATAAAGCACGCGAAATAATGTAGAATGCAGAAAACTACGTAGCCGAAATGTGCCAAATGTAGAGCAGACAGAATGGGAGGTAGCCAAAAATTACAAAAAAAATAACGTAAGTAACGCAAAATCAAACAGTAGAAAGAAAAAACAAATCACAATGCAATTGGGATCCAAGGGTACTCCTGCATTTTCAAATACGGGAAAAAGCAAGAAAAACCTCCAGAAAGAAGATGTGTCAACAAACAATTTATGGCGAGAAATCTGTCATCTTAACTGTAGCACCAGAAAAAAAGTTGAAACACCAAAAAAATATTTAATAAAATCTCAGATAGATTAATAAAACTAGAAGACAGCAAGAATTAATAAAATTGAAATAACAACGGCACCCAACAAAAAAAAAAAACTGCAAGTATTTTTAGATATATAAAATGTTGATATATGTCTTACATCAAAAACACATCTCACAAAACAATTAAATTTAAAATTTAAAGAAATAAAACCTCCCGTGCCTATATATCTACAAAAATTTACCAGAAGAAAAGTGCGCTGACAATAGAAGAAAACATAAGCTATTATTGACAAAGCAAATAAGAAAATACCGAAATTTATGTTATAGCTATTAATATTAAAACAGAAAAACGTAATCTTAAAGTTGCAGTAATAAAAAAAATTATATTAAGTTTATTGCAAAAAGGAAATATTTATAATTGGAGGGGACTTCAATGCAAGAAAATGTAATATGAAGTGCAAGATTGATCTCGACCAAAGGAAAAAATTATGAAAGTCGCAAATAAGTTGAATTACATCTACCACCCCATGGGAAAAGGCACCTACTGGCTTACAAATGAAAATTAAAACATCAGAGCTGATTTCAGAAAAGTATCAACAAACTACATTGGTCTTGAAGAGAACGTAATAAGGATCGAATAATCCCAACCCGGTTTTGATCGATAAACAAATTAGTTAGTTATTTAAAAAAATGTTTAAAATCGTGATTTTTTTCAAACACCTGTATCTCGTTGGAAAATAATTATTTTTCAACTAAACATGGTGTAGGTGTAGCTCTTAGCGAGTAGAATAAAATAAATTTTTCAAAATTAAGAAATATTTTATAGTTTTCGCAAAAATCGACTTTTTGGAATAAAGCGTTTTATTTTAAGTTCCAATAAATCATACGCCCCCACATCTATAGACACAGGGTTGGGCTTAAAATTTTCTTTAATAGTTTCACTAATATGTGAAAATATTGCGCGAGCCGCAAAACGATTGCAAATACAGCAAAAAACAATCAAATCTTTTTTTGGGAGGGAGGGGCCATTAAAATTTTAATTAATTTTTTGGTTTCAATTTGTATCGAAATGGCAATGTTGCCATTCGGTAGCTGGCATTTTTCTGCAAATTTAAAATAAAAATTTTTGTCTTACTGTAGTCAAGATATATATTTTTTAATCTTGCGGTCCCAGTTTTCAACATTAAGAGCTGAAACTTACAGGATTTGTAGTTAAATACCTATAATTTCCATAAACAAAAAATACCGGAACTCAATCAGAAATTTTTCGATTTTTTAGGTATTTTTTCGAGCTGCACTTAATTTTTTCAAAAAAACTGAGTATTTTTGCTAATTTCACGGAACTATCTACCTTTTACTTTCTTAGCCAAATAAATTTGCTAGTATACTTTGTGAATAATAGGGGGTACTAAGGGGACGCGGTGGCTCAGAAGGTTCAACCAGTTGGCTCTGTCCTCTAGCCGGCGCGCGCGAGTTCGAGTCTCGCTCAACCCATGGGTGTGTGTGAATGTCCTAGTATAAGTGCATGTGCACAATAAGCCCTTGAGATTACAGTGCTTGTAAATGCACCCCCCCCCTCCCAAAATAGAGGGTACTTCCGTCGATTGTAAAGAAAAATTCGGCCTGTGTAACCGTCATTTTTCGTTTTCACACAAACAGTTGAGAGACAACGCACTCATAGTAAACAGTTCTACTGTTCAAGAACGAAAACTTCTCGAAAACTCTCGTTTTCCTCGAAACGTGTTTTTTCCGCGCCATGGAATGTAACTCAAAAAGTAATGAACCAATCGACTTGAAATTTTGTACAGATATTCTTTGACTTATTGGCCTTTGTACAAACTAAACATTTTGTATAAATATATATATATATATATATATAATCAAATGCCATATACCAAATTGGTGTTGACTTATAAAATAAACTAAAATAAAATAAATAAATACATTATGTGTTATGATATCTATATACCTACTTTCTTAACTTACATTAATTAACTTATTTAGTTATATACAAATTCATACCATTCTTTTCTGTTACTTGTCATTTCCTTTGCCTCCACCATTATTTTTCCTTTCCTTGTTAATATTTTTCCTATGACATTGTCCCATGTTTCTTGTAGCCTTCCCTGTTTCCTTTTGCCTACTTTTCTCGTTTCCCATATTTGTTTGACTTGTCTATCTTGATCTATCCGTTGCAAATGACCCCACCACGCTAACTGTCGTCCTTCGATAAAACTTGTTATTGGGTTGATCTCTAATTCTTCCCTTATCTGCTTGCTTCTTATTCTATCTCTCAGGGTGACACCTTTCACTCTTCTCAGGTATTTCATTTCTGTGGCTTCCAATCTTGATTTCATTTTTTGTGTCAGTACCCACGATTCGCATCCATAGGTCATGATGGGTCTAAAGATTGTTTTGTACACTGTAAGTTTGGTTTTTTGTGACACCTCTCCTTTATTTATAAAGTTTACATTCATTGCATAATATAATTTGTTACATTTCTCTATCCGTTCAGTTATGTCTATTGCTTGTCTTCCACTATCATCGATGGTAACCCCTAGATACTTAAAATGTTTTATCTGTTCTATCTCCTCTCCATTTATCTGTATATTTATCTTCTGGTGATCTTTCCCAATGGTCATTACTTTTGTTTTGCTGATATTCATCTTCATTCCGTTATACGTTAATTCTTCGTTCCATATCAGTAGATTTCGCTGTAGGTCTTCTTCTCTTCCTGCCATTACTATAATATCAAATGCATAATCTTGTATGAATGTAGGTTGTAATTTTCTGTATCCTACATTTAACCCTTTGGTTCTCTGGTGGCATGTTCGTATTATTTTGTCTATAAAGATGTTGAATAGTACCGGGCTCATTACCCCTCCTTGTCTTAAACCTTCATTTGTGTCAAACTCTTCTGATATTCTGTTATTATTTATCACGTAATTCCTTGTCTTTTGGTACAAACTTTTAATTACCCTCGTTACTTTTGGGCTTACTCCTCTGTTGCTCAAACTTTTCCACACTCTCTCTCTAGGCGTTCTATCGAAAGCTTTCTCGAGATCAATAAATGCAAAGGCAGCTTTCTCGTTGTATTGGATTGTTTTTGTAATTATTTGCTTAACAGTAAATATATGGTCTTGTGCGCTTCTACCCTTACGGAAACCGCTCTGTGCTTCTGATAACGTTGGTTCTATTACAGTTCGGAGTTTACCTTCAAGTATTTGTTCATACAGTTTTAAAGGAATACTGAGCAGCGTTATGCCTCTGTAGTTATTACATATCTTCCTATCTCTTTCTTAAATATTGGGACAATCTGTCCTACTTCCCAGTCTTTTGGTATTTTCTCCTCTTTCCATATTTTATTAAACATTTTTAGTAGTGTTTTAATTCCTTGTTCTCCCATTTTTTTTAACATTTCGCCTGTGATTCCATCATGTCCTGGTGACTTTCCATTTTTGATTTTCTTTAATGCTGTTACTAACTCTTCTTCCGTTATACCTTCTTCTTCATTTCCCTGTATTCTGGCGTCTATCTTCTATCTGTGTACTTTCTTCTTTAATCATGACTTGGGTCTGTAGGAGTTCTTGAAAATATTGCCTCCATTTGCTCATTATTTCTGTTGATTTTATCAATACCTTTCCATTTTTATCTTTTATTACTGTGTTCTTTGTTGTTTTTCATTTCTTTAGTTTTTTAAAACTTTATAAAATAGTTTCTGGTTTGCTTTACTGTTCTTTTCTAGTTTTTCGCCAGTCTTTCCACGCCTTTCCTTTCGCTTCTCTCACCGCGTGTTTTACTATTGTCCGTTGTTCTTTGTACGCATTGTAGGTATCTTCTGATTTTCTTCTTAAGTAGTCTGTCCACCTCTTCTTCTTTAGTTTAACTTGTCCTTTTATTTCTTTGTTCCACCAGGCGGTTCTTTTCATATGTTTGTTTGTCTTAATTACACCGCATGCGTACCTTGTTGCTTTTAGTAGAGTGTTCTTTATCTTGTTCCACATCTCTTCTACCTTTAACTGTTCAAATTTCTCTTCATCTACCAGTATGTCTCTGCTTATTATGTTCTCACACTCCCTTGCTGTTTCTGTTTCTTGTAGTTTATAGATTCTTATTTTTTTTCTGAACTGTGTATTCTTCTTTTACTGCTTGCTTCGGGTCTTCTGGCCTCCTTATTTTTCCTACTAATAGGTAATGGTCGCTGTATATCTCAGTTCCTCTTTTAACTCTAACATCTTTCACTGTATGTCTGTTGTTTTTTTCTACTAGTATGTATTCTAATATAGATCTCCTCTCATCTCTACTTTTAACCTCTCGTGTGTATGTGTGTATCTTTTTATGTTGGAAGAATGAGTTTGCTATAATCAGGTTGTTTTGGGAGCAGTATTCTATTAATCTCTTTCCGTTGTTATTCCTTTTATCTTCACCAAATTTTCCTATCACCTTTTCTGTATCATTTTCTCTCTTCCCCACTCTACTGTTGAAGTCACCTGCTACGAATATTTTCCCTTTACTCGTTTCTGTTATTATTGTTAATTCATCCCAGATTTTATCTTTTACTTCTTTTTTCTCGTTTTCATCTGGTCCATAGACTGCAATTATCGATATTCTTTCTTTTCCTTGCATTTCTAGTTCTACCGTGAGAATTCTTTCTGACCACCCTGTCCAGTTTATGATCTTATCACTCAAATTCCTGTTTATAATGCATGCCACGCCTTTTGCCGCTCTTACATTTCCTTTCACTCCGGTGTATATTAACCTGTGTCCATCCATTAATATCTTTTCTCCTTTCCCTTTTTTCTTTGTCTCTGCTAGTACTAGTATATCTATTCCTGTTCTGTTAAGCTCGTATATAACTTCTTCTTCTTTTCTCGTTAGGCTTCTTGTATTCCAAACTCCAAGTTTCCAATCCTGTAGTTCATTACCTTTTCCATTGCCAGTTTCGTTGTCGCTACCCCCCTGCATATCTATACCTAATAGTTTTTTCGTCCGGTTCGGGTTACTTTTCTTATTTGTTCCTCAAAACTTGTTACTTCTGGCGATCTCTCCGTTACCGTCCTTTTTAATGCATTGCTTTCAGTCCTATCTTCCTTTACCAATTCATCCTTATTTACCAAATAATTTGCTCTGTATATTTCATCGTTAATTATCAATTTATTATATTTTAGTTGTGCTCTATATCCTTTATTCCTCGCTTCTTTCATTTGTGGGATTAACATTTTTCTTTCCTCTAATACCTCCTTAGTGTAATCTTCATCAATCCGTATGTCTGTTCCCTTGAGCTTTCTCGCATTTTGTAGTATTGATACTTTTTTGTTGACTTTAGTTAACTTAACCAAATTGGTCTTTTCTTGTCTTTCACATATTTTCCGATTCTTCTCGTTTGATCTACATCATCATTTTGGTCTATGTCAATTCCTATCTTTTGTATTATACTAGTTACTTTTTCCTCTGTCTTACTTGCACTTTCATTTTCCTCATCTACTACTCCTTTTATTATATAATATTATTCCTCCTGATCTCTCTTTCTAAGTTAGCTAATCTCTCCTCCTGTTGTATAATGTTCTCTTTTAATTTCTTATTTTCATCCCTCACTTGTTTCATTTCCATTACAAACGTATCAAATTTCTCGTTCATTTGTTTCATGTTCCCCTCTATTTGTTGGAACATCTTCTCAATTCTCTCCATCTCATTCATCTTCAAGTCTGCTGTTGATTGCGTAAAGTGCCAGACCCCAGTCCGCTCGTCGCAGGTCTGTCACCTATCTATCAACAGCCCTCTTCTAGTTGCTATGCTGTTTCAATTTAAACTTTATTTACACTAACGTTTGTGAATTACATTATTTTGGTGTATAATGTGTTGACTACCCAAAAATTTTTGTTGTGGTGGTCACTCCAGTTGTATTTATTTCTCTTATCTCTTGTCTACACTTGTCACATGCAATTTTCGACTTTATTCTCAAAATCCTTAACCTCAATTAACTATTATCTACATCAATTTACTCACTGTTCATCTGTTATTTGCGTTTTCTCTGCTCTCCCGCACTTTCTGCTATTTTACTCTTCCTAATTCTCTGCTTCCTTTTGCGTCTGCTTACTCAATAAGGCCCTATTTGTACTTTAATATTGGAGTCAACAGACGGCGTATCGTGTGATCGAAAGTTTTCTCTAAAAAAAATATCATTTATGTTTTATTTCTGTTACCGAAACATACTGTAAGCTGTATTTTTTTTTAATTTTTAGTATCTGTACGTCCCTTGTGCATCCACTTCTCTTTTGATTCTTTTATTTTGTTTTTATGTATTCATTTGTATTCTAGCTTACTATCCATTAAGTGATAAATCTTTTGTTATCCATTTTTTTAATTTATCTTTTTCTCTGAATTCCAAACTTTCATTTTCAACTGCTGTTATGTTTTTTTTAAGTTTTTGTTGTACCTTTTCAATATCTTTTTTCTGTTATCAGCGAGTTATGATTTATCAAATCTGCTATCTCAGAATTTATATTTTATTATACTTGCTGTTTTGTTTCTTTAATTTGAAGTAACTATTTTTTCTTTATTGGTTTGAGGAGAAATCCAAATATACAGTTTGAAAATTGGCAATTTACACCACAAGTTATTATTAAGTGTTCTATTTGGCAGAATTGAATTAATTGGTGTCCTTTTTTTAGTTGTACGAATATGACTGTCAATGTATGATACAAAATTTTATACATACTGATTCAGCTTATGATCCACTATAATTACTACTCTACTTCTATGATCTTTGTCTTGGGTTCTTTAGTACTATGAGTTTGTCATCTACTACTCTTAGAATTCCTGAATCCGGCTATTTTACTTCCCAATTTCTAGGATTTGTAAATTTAGTGTATTAATATCTTGTAAACATTTGCTAACCTTCCGGGCAAATGTAGCCTGCGAACATTTCATATACCTGTTTTAATAATTAAATTAAGAAGAATTTTTTTAGTCGGGCATTCTTAGCAATTCCTGTTACTTAAAACCTGTCAAAGACTGGAGGCCGTAGTTAAGTTTTGTATCGCCTTGTAATTTTCTTCGAATAAATAATACGTCTAATTTTTTTCTGAAAAAGTTACTTCTCGACTAATCTTCATTTAGATGTACCCATTTTTCTCAGTATTGTCGCCATTATTCTTTGGCTCCTGAGAACATTTCTTTAAGTGTGCGTTTTGGCCACTGGAAAATTGTTGATGCAACAGCAGTTCGATTGGAAAATGAGATGCCATGGAGAATGTTCTTCACGGTTAGCAATTCATGGCGACATCACGTCTCAACATATTCTAAGATATTGCCACCCGTGCAGCCTTGTGTTTGTCGGTCAGCATTCATATGGCTTGAAAAAACTCTCCAAATTTTCAAGTCTTCGTGCAAAATGGACTCCATATATACTAGTAAATGCCAAGTTTAGAGGTGATGTTACCACACATAATCAACGGTTTTCTTTGAGGATCATTTAGAAATCAGAATTTTTAAATTTTATACTTGGCCTTGACTATCTCTCATTAATTTCGGCTTGTATGCCGATGCATTACTGGTATGGGGACGCTGTATTATCTTTAGATCTTCTAGGAGCCATAAATGAGAATCGAATGATCATTGAGGACCAAGACTCCAGTACCATGACTATTTGTATTATTAACTACAAATAATTAGAATAATTTTTCTCTGCTGATTTCCACAACAAGCATTGGTGCAACCTATTTTTGTTATTTTGGCATAATTGCGAATTAATATAATAAATAATAGATTAATATAAAGAGTAAATTAAAAATGATGCGTCTGAAGTTAGCGATTGGAATAAATATGATCTGAAATTTCACTTATTTGGCTTTTGCGTTCCCTGGTGCTCCGGTTAACCAACGGTCATAAAGTGTGACTGTTTGCGTTGCCCTGCGGGCCAAGATACTGCCTGATGCTTTTCAAGTTGGTTGTGAATAGAGATAGATATTTACTTCAATATCTCGCTCAACGTTTTACCTTGATTTTATATTATTGTGAAATAATTTCTACATAAATATTCGACAAATAATTTTATATGTAAATTAGATGATTTTGTTATGCATTTTTTTTGAAAATTTGATTCTTACCGGTTCAAAACATAAATACTGAAAAGCTTAAATTAATGATCGGTGCAACGTATTTGCATGAATAGGTAAAACATGGTTTTAAGTACATTTTTGGGTTTGATTTTTACTCTCGGATCGCCTTGGTAGATCTGACTTCCGGGGCCGTTGCAGAAGTGCTTCACATCATACAGGTGTTCAATATTATTCCTTTTAAACACTGACGTTTGAACAGCTTGTTAATAACATAATCAAATAAATTCAAAATAAGAATATTTAAATGACATCGATATTAATTTACTCAGAAAATTACATTAAAACAACATGTACTTTATAATTTTTTAAAAAATATTTTATCAGAGACGTTCTAGTATCGGCATCAAAAAAATTTTTGATTTAACATACCCACTAATTTGCTCTAGCTCTTGATAAAATATTCCCGTCGGCTATCTATGTAGAGCTGCTATTGTTTCTGAAGTACATGGAAGCAAGCAAGCTTCCTAGCAACTTTCCCAACAGTTGCATTTTTACAAAAGGAAACAGAAAGATCACAAGGTTACAGGTCGGGTGAATATGAGGGTTCTGGTAGATCAAGGAATGATGTTTGGCCAGATATTCCTGGACTAATATAGCATTAGTGCCGTGTAATAAAAACTACTACCCAGATCCCCTAAAATCAGGATATCACCGCTTTTCAGCACGTCAGAAGTTTTAATTTATTTTTGTCCTTCAAGTAAGTCTTGATGAAATACTTGATCTGTAGCATAAAGATTATTTATTTTATTTTATTTTATAAGGTTGTTACTTTACTTTTTTGTCCTGTACTTTGTGACAAATATTGTATTTAATTGAAATTAATAAAAATCTGGGAATCAATAACTTTTCCCAACTTTTGTCCATCTCTACCCTTGAGGCTCTATTTACCCAATCGTACGGTATAACCTCATGTCTTGTGAGTATAGTTGAAATAGAGAATTAAAAATAATAATTTTTTATGTATGGTAGGTTTTATTACAATAAAAATTTATTTTGAAGGTACAAGTATTTTAACAACACAGTAAAGTAAAATTATCTTTCTGGTTTAAGAAACATGTTCAAATATATTACAATTTTTTCTAATAACTTATTTATCTAAAGGGTGATTCGAGTTAATTGTGGGATGTGAACTTGGCGTATTTCTTATTTTCCGTTTTGGCAACTCAACTTTGACAGATTTGATTTATGATTCTTCTGGTTAATCAATTTAGAACGCTATACCAAAAAAAAAACAGCAAAATGAAACACATTGAAAACTTGGTAAAAGATTTATGAAGACGATGCAATTTTTGGTCGAAATAGCGCAACAAATAAACCAACTGTTCGAATATTGATTACGAAATTTGATGAAACTGGATCGATAATAAATGCAAAACCTTGCAAGGTAAGATTTTATGAGAATATTGCCATAGTTTTTTAAAGTCTCAACAATGTGAATAATAATAAGACATTTCGATAAGCTCCTTTCAGTACTGAAAATCTAACTGACGTAAAAGTTAAACTTTGGGGACTATTCTCACCGTCGACAATTCTTCATTTTATTTTTTGAATATTGTGAAGGAAATTCTTAACTTGGTCAAAAAATTATCTTCAATAATGAGGCGCATTTTCAACTTGACGAGTTCGTAAAAAGACCAGGTTGTCACATTTCAGGATCGGAAAAACCTCGAGTAATTCATGAAAAACAAATCGCTCTTTTGTGGGGCAATTGTTACCGTTACATACTAATTTAATTTTTTTAACGCCAATTGTGCAAAATAGATTTAGAAGAAATGTGGTTCGAACAGAGCGCCGTCAGCTGCTCGAACAGCAGTTGACACCAACAATTTCCTGGTCACGTAATCTCATGAAATGTCGACAGTAACTGTTCAGCACAATCCTGTGGTGTTACCTGATATCCAAAGTTTACGCTAACATTTCCCAAGTAACCTACAACCTCCAAAGGGATATTTGAAATGTTATCGATAAAACTGATTATAACATGTGCGAAATTATATCACTCTGTGTTTTTCTACAGAATAGAACGTAATGCGATCCATAGTACTCAAATGATCTTTATGAATTCTATTAGCTCGACATAAAGCCAAAAAAATTGTAGTCTGCACTTGCTCTCTGAATAGGACAGCTTCTATTTTTTGATAGATTCGTTTCGCTTAAGAATTACGCAAGTGGTGTGTGGCTAATTTCGATAAGGAAGTAACAACGCAAGGACAGCTAAAATTTTTTCTTCCATTAGTTCTCAAAGTGCTCCAGCAACTTTTAGACTTCTCCCGTAGAGAAGTATGAAATAAATAAAAGGCCGTATTTTAAATAAACCGTGTTTCTTTTTGGGCCAATTTTAAGCCATAGTCGGAGTTTGGTACTTCTTAAGGTTTTATTTCATATCGTCAGACAAAATATCCCCTAAAATTAAGCGGCTGTTTTGTAAGCTTTAGCACCTAAACGATACGGGTGGTAGATAGGAACTGCTGTTGATTTTAGCCGAATCGTCAGCCGTTATTAAAAGCGTCTTGGAAAATTCTGGCCACGAGATTGCCTTTAGGAAAGCACAAGATTTATTTAATTGTAGAAACAATTTTCCGAGATTATATAAACAGGCTGTGGGAATTTATAAATTAATATTAATTTTAACAGAGAATAAATGGTCGACTTACGTAATTTGTTTTCCGCTGTTAAAAGGCAAAAAACGGACGGTTAAGTAACAAAAGAGCCAGAACAACTGGTAGCGTTAACAAATGCTGGAAAGATCTGGAGAGATTTAGCGATTTAATAAGGATAGAAATTTCAAGCTTTACGTTAAATAAGAGTTTAAATGAGTTAATCTATCTTAGAAATAGACTTTTAAATAACGTTTAGGTTTTTGAAAGAAAGGAAAATATATTTGAAACTTGTTTCTGTGAAATCTTGATATTTATTTAAACTACTAAAGTTAAATTAACAATTAGCACAAACATGGCCAAAAAACAATGTCTTAAAATTTAATTTTAAAATTATAAGGTATGCCCGAAAAATAATGAAACTGATTTTTTTTTTGTCTAAGCAGAAAGGTTGGGAGACAGCGTTTTTAAACTTGGCGATTATTAGAGAATGTCGGCTAAACAGCCCGACTTACCTCATTTGATTTTGAGCCTTCACTTGCAAACTGGACAGTAGTTTGAGCGGCGCGTCACGAATGGAAATGTATTGCAGTGTCGATCAGCGGTACGCAAAAAAATTTGAGTTAAACTCAAACAATCTGCAGTCTGTGTGAAGTTGTCTTAGCGAAAGCACAGGTGCTTAGGTGGCATAAAGCGTTCAGAGAAGAAAGAGAGAACGTGGAGAATGAGCAACGTGGAGGGCGTCCGTCAACGTCCTACTCTTCGAACTACGTGGCTAAGGTGGAAGGGATTTTGGACATTAGGTGTTAGATTAATGGCAGATAAAGTGAGACTTCCAAAATCCGTCGTGCATGAAATCATTTTGACGCTCAAGGATGTTATTTTGTCAAGTTTATATAAAATATCTTCAATTAAACAAATTTTCTGGAACCAGTCTCATATTTCATATGTGCTTTATGTTTCATTGAAAATACCCAGAACATGCACGTTTAACTAAAATATGCATAAAATAGTTAACATGTGTTAAATTAAATTCTTCCATACTCACAAATTCCGTTAAATGGACTAAAAAATAAATTATATGCTTTTTGCATATTTTAAAACTTTTAATTAAGAACATTAAACAACACCTAAAGGCTACTCTGTATAGAAAGTTTAAGTAGTAAATATTTAAAGCTCTAAATTGCAGAACAGCAAGTTACATCATAGTGAAAAATAAGAAAAATAACTTAGTGAAAATCAAAGTATAAAATTTTGCTGATGGATTGTACTACAAAGGTAAATAAATAATAATGAACAATGTTTACATAAAACAGCAAAAACATTTTTTGTGAAACTAAAATATATACAGAGAACACTAAACGACATTCAGATCAAAAATTATGTTTAAAAATGAACTGTAAGCAAAATTAGAACTTAAAAGAAATGTAGTTATGTTATTGGAATATAAAGCTATTATTTACCAATAAACAAAATATTTAATCCCAAAGTAATTAAATATTTCCATGCAATAGTTGATAAAAGTTTTAGTTCTTTAAAAAATTTAGAAATCCAGAATGTCAGTCTGGAATTAAGAAAGCTTTAGGTACAGGAAAAAATCTCTCAGAAAGAAAATTGTGATTTGGTAGCGAAACAATTTTGTGTACAATTGTAGATTTGCCAATAACCATCTTTTTTCTTCTTTAGCTTAGATTTTTATTATGCAAAATGCATCGTATACCAGTTTTCCTCAAAATTTTGTGCAAATATGTGTACATAATTGCTTCATTTTTTAGTAAGAAATTTTTTTAGACCAGCTTATTAGCAATCAGAATTACAAAATGTATGTAAACATATAGAATTCTATGAGCTAACGTATGGACTAAGACAAAGTGCAACATGCAAAGAATGACACCCAGGGGTGCCTTAAATAAAATATAACTATACATATAACATAGGTAATGTTTTAATTTTAAGTCTAAATTAAATTACTAAATCTGCTGGCCATTTTCTTTTCAGACGTCTTCGGTGAGTATTATCTAGGAAAGGCTGAATATTTGGATTAGGGTGATTTTGTAGTCCCCTGATACAGATGCTAGCGTATTGAGTTATTACATCTTTGACATAGGGTATCTGAAGATCTTCGTGGAAGGTACGATTAGATACGTACCACGGAGCATTAGTTATGGTACGTAAAACTTTGGATTGAAATCGCTGAAGGATGTTGGACGAACTAGAGCATTCCCGCAATTCGATCCCATATGCCAAGATATGTTTGATAATTGTCTTGTAGATTAATATTTTGTTTTCAATTGAGAGACTAGATTTTCTGCCAATAAGCCGTAAGTCTATTTTCTTCTTCTTTTGTGATGTGAGTTCTCCAGGTAAACCTTCCAGCACTAATCTACTTTATTTCCGAAACGTCGTCACCGAGCTTTACTTGGAAGTAGCGATCGGAAAGATAGAACTTTAAAAGAAGTTAGTATTGGTGGGGAAAGGATTCTCTAATTTTGAACATTAGACCTCGATACAAGACTCTGTTAAACGTATGCTTGACATCTAGAAGAACTGCACAACAATAGTTTTTGTTTTTCAAAGCTCTATTTATCACATTTACGACTATATAACATAGTTGTATTGTTGAATGGTCATGTCTGAAACCAAATTTAAGCCATGGTATAACATTTTCCAGGAATACTTCTGCGGTTATCCTTCTGAGAATTAGTTTTTCAATCAGTTTATTGATATTATCGACAGTAGGTTAATTAGCATGTACGACGAAACTTCATTAGGTGCGTTATCTGGTTTTAAGGTCATTACAATTTGGTCAAATTTGAATTGAGAAGACCAATACGCTAAGCAAACTATAGCATTGAATAACATAGTTAAAAAGGTAATACCTTTTCTGGGCAGCTCTTTCAACACCTTGCTGGTTATAAGGTCGTAACCCAGTGCCTTGTTATTTAGGAATTTAATTTTAGTGTGTATTTACGCAGGCGAAAAGGCTTGAATCAGCGGAGATAATTCTAGCGGAGCTGTTAGATAGTCTTCAACTTCAGGACTAGCGTTATTCGTGTGTGACGTAAAAATTTCTGCGAGATGGTGAGCAAATGCTTCAGCTTTTCTTTACCCGATCTAGCTTATTGTTCTTACTGGTTTTTTATCGACGAAACAGATTCTAGCGGTCGTTTGAAACACTTTGCAGCTCTCCAGATGGAATGGTCATCTCTTGTAATACCGCTAAGATATGTTTCAAATTGTTGATTGCAAACTTCTTTCAATTTCATTTTCAGGCTTTTATTTGGTTAGTTATAATTTATTTTGTCCAGGATATTGTGTGCGTTGCCATATAGCCCGCGTTTTGCGTTTTTCAGATATAAGCTTTCTGAGCTCAAGAGAAATATTTACTGAATCTGGACTTTTACGTGCAACAATTGCAGTGGCATATCATCCCGCTTCCTGTATTCTTTTAATAAACTTATCCGTGGCAACCTCTAGGTATTCTGGTTGTTTTAACTTAATAATCAGCTCCAGATTAAGTTCGATATACTTTTTGAAGGAATCCCAATCGATATTTTTGTTGCAAATTGCAGGAAAGCTTTCTCTCAATATTACTGTAAAGCTAATTGTGACAATAATATGAGTATGATCTGATGAAAGATCATAGCTGGGAACAGCATTTACATAGTCCAGTATGTCTGGGATTTTATCTGAGTCTATTGGTCAGTATGTTGGAGTGCCAGACGAAAGATACGAGTCCTTTTTTTTATTAATTACGGTGAGTAGCTGTCTACCTCTTGGAGTTATTAAATTTACATTCCTAGTACGTATGTTTTGCATTAAAATACCTTCTTGCAAGGAATCTAGGTCTTAGCGTATCAAAATAAGGTAGCCTGTGCCGGCCGGTTGCATGATGTATATTCCGCAAGCGAATTTAAATGTATTTAATAATGCTAAACAGATTAATAAGAACAGTAAACTTAAAATTAAATCGTTAAATAAATTTGCCTGACCTTAAGCAAGGTTGCTGCTCCGCCGTTGCAATAACACAGAATAGCTCGGCAATGTTAAAGATATCGTGAATTCTCTATCAAGGATGATGCATGTATGTTTGATGTATGTTTATACCAAACAATTTTACTTGCTTTCGTTTTATTTGTTTTTTATTAATTAGAGATTTACAATTTTTAATGCTAGAGAAAAAAGTGGGACAATAAGAAAAAGAATTTTAATAAAAAAAAATTGAGAAGAAAACATCACACTGTAAAAAATATAATTTACATGACGAGACTAATGATAATAAAGTGGGAATGGTAGATATGGCGATGGGTAACATTATAAAAGTTTTCAGCATGACATTCAAACTTAATTCATAAAAGGACTTAAATTTTCCTCGAAGAATTAATGAAGAACCAATTAACATTACGTATTAATAGATACAAATATACAAGACGTACAAAGTTATAGGTGGTTGATTGTGATTAGGACTGTTTTTTAATCCTGGTGAAGCACCAACAGAAAATATGAATAAGAAAAGAACAACGAGGAAAGATAAGGGTATAGTGTGACCCGTACAAATTGAAACATTATTAAATATATTAAGAAAAAAACATAATAAATGGTAAATTAAAGAAAGCAAGCACATAACAATATAAAGAAAGAGAGCACCGCTTAGGAAATGAAGAAACTAAGGAAATATACCGAGAGTGTAGAGAAAAACTAACGAAATTTGCCCCCTCCCCAAAAAAAACAGAAGTAAATATGAGAAGCAGTTGTTAATAGTGTATAATATGAAACAATAATAAAGATACCATTATATTTTTTAATATACTATAGGAACAAGATTAAACGATATCAACTGATAGTGAATTTGTGTAAGAATGTTGAAAGTAATTTAACAGGCAATAATAAGTATAATATAAGTATAGCACAATATATAAAATTATAGAAAAAGTACTTTGAAATACTACAGGTAACATAAGAAACTAATGGGGAGAAATTCATGAAACTAGAACTAATCGAAGAAGAATTAAATGAGGAGGAGTTATTTAGAAAGTAATACAAAATCTTAATAACAATAAAGGACCAGGTGTTGACTCGATCACGGGGAAAATATTGAAATACAAAAGACGCAAAATGTATGGGCTAATCAAAAGATTAAGATAAGAAGAAATTATAGTAGGTAGTTAGAGAACGACGAATTACTCTGCCCTCATTAAGAGGAAGAAAAAGCATATTTAAAATCATAGGCAAACATCATTGTTGAATATGGTAAATAAGATTTTAAGCATTACAGTTGCTCATAAACAGCAGCAAGTAAAAAAAAACAGTGTACTTTTAAAGCAGTATGACCAGCCCTTAAGCATACCTTCATTTATCAACAAATGGAGAAAAGTCGCAAACAGAATATTATTATTTGCCATCTTTTTATATTAATCCCTACGACACAGGATCAAGAAGAAAGTTATTTGAAATATTATAAGAGCTAACAAAACATAAATAAATTTAAAAAAATGGTAAATATGTGCCAACAAAAATCTTATCCTATAGTGCAGTTTAGAAAAAATTTAATATTAGTGCAGGCCTAAGGCAGTATTGCTTAATTTGGCATTGGAAAACGTATTAAGGCGGTTACTTATTAACAAAGAGGGTACAATTTGTTTAAAAAGAATAGTCCAATTTGGCCTACGTGACCTCTCTGTATAGGTGCCGTTTCAGTGTCTGAGGTTGGCTAGCAATATGGAATATCTCCATCTATCTCTGGCTGTGTGTATAAGCCTTTCCTTGGTCAGGCCAGTCCAGTTTCTGATGTTACTCATCCAAGATGTTCTACGTCTTCCTTTAGCACATTTTTCTTTGATCTTGCCTTGTATTATGTATTGGAGAATATCGTATTTGTTATGTCGCATGATGTGTCCGACATACGTTATTTTCTTTTGTTTTGATAATATTCTCTAATTTGGTGGTGTTTTGTTTAGTCTGCTAAGTATTTTGGCGTTGGTTACTTAATCTGTCCTTGGGATTTTTAGTAGTCTTCTATATGACCACATCTCAAATGTAGTTAGTCGTTAGAATGTGCCTTGTTTCGTAAAGTGGCGTCGGCCATACATATATCTTTACGATGTGTGGCCTTAGTTCCGTTTTTTATAGGATAGTTGCAGAAGAATTTTTAGAGTCTGAAGAAATTTGTACGTGCTTGTTTTTCATTTTTCATTCTAGCTCTTATTTTCGTATTAGTGTTCCTAAGTACTCAAATTTTTACACTTGCTCTACTCTGCTGTTATCGTGCATTATATTCAGATTGTTATTAGCTCTGCTGATGCCCAAAACTTTCGTTTTTGCTATTGATGTTTAACCCCATTCGGTTACTTTCTTCCAAAACACTGTTTAGTAGTTGTTGCAGTTCTTCGTATCGTATGTTGTTGATTAATACGCCATATACTTTAATACCTTCTCTTCTTTCGTGTAATATATTTTGTATAATTTTCTCTAAATATACATTAAATAATATTGGAGACAATGTACATCTCCGGCATACTTCTCTGAATGTTTAATTCGTCATTAAGATTTTCATCTATTTTGATCGCCGCATTTTGTTGCCAATATAGGTTTTTAATTATTTGTGTATTTCTTCTATCTAATGCATCTGTGGTTCCCATGCTGGCTATAATCTCAAACTGCGTGTGTCTGATACACGCAGTTTGAGTTTTCTTCACACTTCTGCTTTATACGTTCGTATATAATTCTTACAAGTAAACTGTCACTTTGGATGATCTAGCCTACAGCGCCTTGAAAGGAATAGTAGGCTAAGAGTGTGTCAGAAATCTTAGCGACAATGAGCGACAGGAACAAAAGTTATCGGAGGTCAAAAGTCAAAAGTTAAAAGTTTGTACAGGTAAAACTTATCTTTTTTCTTACGTATTATTGAATTAGATTTAAAATCAAAAGCATAGGTGGAGAACAACTTTTACTCACACAACAGACAGAAAGTAGTTGCGCAGAGTAGCTTTTATTCCTTTCTGCTCCTTTCTATGACCCTCACTGCCGCTAGGATTTTACCATCTCTCTCGCCCCTCTGCCCTCTTTCTAAAAAATACCTGTTTTTACAGCGTTTCATTCAAAGTAAAAGATTACTTGTTAGGAATATTTTTAGTGCGTGACTGATTGTACGATATTGATTCCATTTCCTTGAGTTTGGTTTTTTAGGGATAGTAATGAATATCAATTTTAGCCAATCTTTTGGCATACTGCCTCGTTAGTATATTAAGTTAAATAGCTTCATTAGTAATTTGACACTTTCATCATCCAGAAGTTTCAAGAATGCGGCCAACGTTGCCATAATATCAAGATTGATAGATTATTTAAAGAAATTATACAGATGTCTGAAATAAATGTAGAATATAAAATTAATAAAGCAAAGTTCAAGTAAATGACCACATCAACAAATAAATCCATTCTTAATTTGACAATATATTCGAGCAAATGGCAGATTTTAAATACCTTGGTACAACGGTAACTGAAACCAATGAAATTGCAAGCGATATACCAGCAAAATTAGCAGCAAATTTCACTAATCTACAGTCGCTTATTTATAAAAACGTTCTACAACCTACAACAATTTATGAAGCAGAAACGCAGCTATTGAATACAAAATGAGTGTGGTAAGTGAAATCAGAAGCAATAGAGTAGATTGATTAGGTTAGGTTAGGAAAAAGAAGTGTTAAAAGATTCCTACGGTAAAACATTGTAGATGAAAAGAAAATTATAGGGTACGCTAGTTAAATATGATTGAAAATTACTCGAAAACGATGTGTGTTATCAAATGGAGGACTTCAACAAAAGATCAAAAAGAGTGGAAAAGTGTTGGAGGAAAAGTTAGCAAATTTAACTAATCTGCTTTAGGTTCACTAAAAATCGGGAAACTTCAAAGAGAAATCAAACACTAAAGGAGATGTAGCAAGTAAGTAAATGGGAGGGGGAGTTATTATTTTTGTAGTTGATTTAGACGTGAAGTAATTATAAGCTTTAATTTTATTACAACAAATTAAATATAAACAACAATTATTACTTTTAATTTAGTGAAGAATCATATAAAGGTCCAAATTTTTTTATAAATAATTTTTTGATTTATGGTTATTTGTCTCGCTATTGTAAAATGAAGTTGATTGCAACACTAGAAAATCAAAAACGATTACTTTGGTACTAGCATCGTCGTCAAATCTCTGTGCTTCTATTCTTATTCCGACCTCAGAAGCAACCGTTAATCTGCGGATATCCTCGATACAGCGAAAAACAAATTGTGCCAAGTATATGAAACCGACTTTATTATTTTTTACCTAAAATCACATTTGGCCAAAATTATTGTTTCTACAATATAATTAAAAATGTTCAACAAATGTGTAACTATGACATAGCTTTAAAAATATTATTCAGAGCGAACATATGCACTAAATTATATTGGATTAAATTATTGCCTAATATTATATAATTTACTCAAAACAAAATTTTACAACTCTGAAATCGCATTATGCATAATTTTTGTACTTTTTATTTTATTAGGACGTTACAAAATTCGCGGTTTATAAACTAACAAAATGCAAATTCTTCTGCAAAATTACGATTATTGATACTCATTTCTTTCTATAATTTATTTTTTATTGTTTCGTAAAGATAATCTCTTAGTAATTCATATCCAAAACCTTCAGATTGTAAGTCGAAAGATTATAAGTTTGTTTTTTTCTTTTACTTTACAAATTGCCACTTTAATGATAAGTGTAACTGCAATTTCTTGTTTGGTTAACAACAGTTCACGTTTTTCAAAGCTTTGAAATTATTTTTTCTTGCCTCAGAGTATTCTTTGGAACGGTATGTAATTTTGGCTCCTTATTAAAAAATGTATGCCCAACTCAAAAAGTAATATCTACAGCGTTTTCAAAATAACTAGAAATTTACTTTCAGAGTTCGATTCGAGCAAGCGACGCGAGCGGGGACGCAAGTATCGGATAGCCATACCCGCGCCCGCGATAACCAAATCGCTTATTTAAAATTTAAATTTAAGTAATTCATAAAAAAGTGTATTTTCGCAGCGCGTGGTGGCGTTCTATACGCTAAGACAACTCGACTGCAATTCTCAAGTTCATCAGCTTACCGACCTCTTACAAAATGATAAACTGCATGTATGTATTTTATATTTATTTAAAAACTTTACTAAAAATTAGTACTCATAAAATTAAAAATAGTTGTTAAAACAACAGCGTGCAGCTCTCCAATCCCTGGCTCCGGCTAGCCAAGCAACATGATTTTAACTATACATCTAGGCAAAACTATAATCTAAATAGTGTTTACTACAAACAACAACTTTTTATAACATTACTAATTTAACAATAATAATTCTTAAATAATCTGATACATTTCCCAAATTTTCTAAATTCTTCCATGTCTGCCAATAGTTCTCAATTCCAAATACCCCAGTAATTTCTAATAAATAGACATCAAACTGACACAAACATAAATGTGTATAGTACTGATTTGGATTATACAAACTCAATTAGAAGAAATAACCCGCAATAAAAAACAAATAAGACCGATCCTAAAACCGCAAATACCCCCACTACTAATCGCCGCTCCGAGTGCATGATCAAGTGATAACGATTTTATACACAATAAACACCTGTCCGAATGGCAAGTAAATTATTTATCATTATCTACATTACACTAAGATTAAATATTTTGCAAAAGTAACGGACAATAACTAATAATCACTAGCGGTTAATAAATGCTAGGAAATTAAATAAAAGGTAACTGTGTTTATCTATTAAACTTCATTAAACAAATTCAAAATGTTACCAGCATATAATGGTCCAGGAGTTAATTATAACCAAAATGGCGTACCATATAATAATCCCAAGTAGGTAATCCCAATGAACAACGTTATACCGAGTGTTACATTAGCTAACACACAAATGCCGCAGTACTATAACTTTCAACAACAAAGTCAATCAATACCCACTAGTAGCAACTTCTTCATACCGCAACAGAACATTAACCCACCAGCTCATTCCCATCCCACTCAGCAGCAGCAATCAAACAACGAACGCCAGTACTACAGACTGACCTCAACCAGCGATGATGAAACAGAAGAAAACCCCAATGAAAACTCCAAAGCGAAGAAAAATAAATATACCCAACAGTCAAAACATTTTACTACAAAATAAATACAGCCATTTAACCGATGCCATGGAAGAAGAAACTAACACAATACAAGTAGAAAACAAGGTTCCACGACCCCCGCCAATCTTTGTCTATGGCGTAATAAATTACCAACAAATGACAAACAAATTAAATGAAATCATAGAAATAGAGCAGTACAGCACAAAATCTCTAGCTAACAATACAATAAAAATCAATTGCAATACCTCTGATACTTACCGAAAACTGATTCACTTCATGCAAGTAAACAAAATTGTGCACCATACATATCAACCGAAGGAGGAACGAGTCTATAGGGTAGTACTCAAGCACTTACATTTTACAACTAGCACAGAAAGCATTAAAAAAGAACTTAGTAAAGACGTACATCAAGTCAGAAATATTATGAACGCAAGAAATCGAATAACAAAAGAACCTTTAAACCTATTCTTTGTTGACTTAGAGCCAGCACAAAGCAATAAAAATATTTATAAAATACAAAAAATACAAAACCAACTAATAACTGTTGAACCACCCAAAAAAGTGAAAGGTATATCACAGTGCATGCGCTGTCAGCAATATGGTCATACTAAAGCTTATTGTACTAAACCCTATGTATGTGTTAAATACGGAGGGACTCATAGCACGAATAATTATACAAAAAACAAAGACACAACTGCACGATGTGCATTATGCAATGGTCCTCATCCGGCTAGCTATAAAAGCTGGGAATTCTATCAAGGCTTACTACAAAATCCAACAATGCTAACAATAAACTAAACATTCAACACAACCCGTTAACAGCCATCTATACAGAAAACCAACCTCAAACAAATAGTATCCAACAAAATTTAAGCTATGCAGGAGCAGTGAAACATAACAGAACCAATGAACAAAATACATTACGCTCAACTGAGAGTAGAGAACACAACGAACATCACACAGGAACACCCTGCATCAGCCTGTGCAAATTCCTAGATGAGTTTAAGGCTATGTTTCAGCAACTCGTACAACAGAACAGCATGGTGATGAATCTGCTTACCACGCTGATAAGTAAAATTCACTAAATTTCTAACAATATCCCCGTGGAATGCCAATAGCCTTCTACAGCACAAACAAATAAAGTTGAAATATTCCTTCATCATAATTCAGTGGACATCATGCTAGTCAGCGAAACACATTTTACAGACAGATCATATTTTCGCATACCTAACTTCACAATCTACATAACCAGTCATCCAGATAATACTGCACATGCTGGGACCGCCATTTTAATAAAAAGTTCTATAAGCCACATCGAACTGCCAAAATATGTAACCAATCACTTACAAGCCACAGCCATTAAAGTAAAGACACTCACATACGAATTAACAGTAGCAGCAGTATATTGCCCACCACGGCATAATATCAAAAAAGAGAATTTCAAGAAATTCTTCCAGACACTAGGGCATAAATTTGTTGCAGGTGGAGACTATAATAGTAAGCAAGCATACGTTGTTGGGATCTCGACTAATCACAACAAAAGGCAGCCAGTTGGCTAATCTCATACAGGAAAATAATTACTCCTTCCTTCCAACGGGTACACCAACCTATTGGCCGTCAGACCCCAATAAGATCTCAGATCTTTTGGACTTTTATGTAACCAATGGGTGGTAACACCATGCTACGATCTCTCCTCTGATCACTCGCCGGTAATTGCAACAATCAGTCAATATGCTATTCATAAAAAACCAAAGCCCAGACTTCATAACAAAAACACAAATTAGGAACATTACAGGAACAAGATACAAGAAAACATAAAATTGAAAGTAAGTCTGAAAACTCCAAAGGAAATTGACACCGTCCTAACCACCCTAGTAAACATCCTCAAACAGGCCGCTCAACATGCCACTCCTCACATAGAATTCCAAAATCACAAGTATATAATACCTAAGGTCATTAAGAGGCTTATAGCAGAAAAAAGAAGAGCCAGGGCAAAGTGGCACTGTACCCATGCATCAGCAGATAAAACTGTACTAAATAGATTAAATAACCAAGTGCAGCGTCAACTAAAAGAAATGAAAGAAAAGTCATTTCATGATTATGTTACCAATCTCAACAGATACGACAATTCCATGTGGAAACCTAGAAAACCTAAGGCGCCAACACCTCCCCTCCGTAACACTGCAATAGCATATCAACAGTGGGCTAGAAGTGATAAGGAAAAGGCCGTCCTATTTGCAGACTACTTTGCCGAAGTATTTACGCCTAATGATGACCTTACAGACAATGCTATAGACAGACATTTATCTGAGATCCCTATCAACATACAAAGATCAAATCCTTTACTCCGAAAGAGATTGAGAAGGAAATCAGCTTATTAAATCCTCGAAAAGCTCCAGGAATAGGTAAAGTGACTACAAAAATATTAAAGGAGATGCCAAGGAAAGGGTTAGTTTTACTTACCTATATTTTCAATGCTATCGCAAGACTAAATTACTGGCCAAAACAATTAAAAATTGCCGAAATAATACTAATCCTTAAACCAAATAAAGAACCCAACGACGTATCATCGTACCGTCCTATAAGTCTGTTACCAATTATCTCAAAATTACTCGAACGACTCCTCCTGCAAAGAATAAACTCTGACCCAATGATAGAAGATTGGATACCTATGTATCAGTTTGGAATAACCATTCCACTATACAGCAAGTGCATCGAATCAGTCACCAAATAAATCAAGCATTAGACCAAAAGAAATACTGTCTATCAGTTTTTCTAGATGTCAGTAAAGCCTTTGATAAGGTATGGCATACTGGATTACTATATAAGATCAAAGAACTTCTACCCATCACCTACTTCAAACTGATAAAATCTTAACTAAATAGTAGAGAATTTTGCATCAAAGTCAATGACGAGGTGTCGATCCAACGTCCAATTAAATCTGAGTGCCCCAAGGCAGCGTCTTGGGACCCTGCTCTACGTGCTCTATACAGCCGATCTTCCCACCAATGAAAACACAACAATGGGTACGTTTGCCGATGACACTGTCATTCTCTCAACTGCCATTGACCCACTCATAGCATCGACCACTCTACAAAACCACCTAGACCAAATACAGACATGGACTCGTAAATGGAAAATCAAAATTAATGAGACAAAATCTGTGCAAGTAAATTTTACACTACGAAAAGGGTTATGCCCACCATTATATTTTAACAATATACCAATACCGCAATCTACAAGTGCAAGATATTTAGGAATACACCTGGACAACAGATTGACGTGGAAAGAACATGTAGATAAGAAACGTAAACAGATTGACTTGAGGATGAAAGAACTCCAATGGCTAATTGGACGAAAATCTAAGCTCACGCTTGAAAACAAACTGTTACTCTACAACACTGTAATTAAACCAATCTGGATGTATGGAGCAGAACTATGGGGATGTGCGAGTAAATCTAACTTAAACAAAATTCAAAGGTGCCAATCAAAAATACTTCGTATGATCACGAACGCACCATGGTACGTCTCCAATCTGACGATTCACAATGATCTAAAAATTCCTTACGTGAGGGACGCCATAAAAGAAAAAAGTACAAGACATCACAACAAACTGGAAACTCACGTCAACCCCCTGTTGCACCCACTGCTTGATGCGCAAAATGGTAGAAGACTGAAACGAAACCGGCCAGCAGATCTGAAACAGGATTAGCGAGGGCAACTCACTGGAGAAGTCCTCTTCACACCAACCACGACTACCCTAGTAATTAAAAAACAGCACATTAGCTTATAGAATGACTTGTAATTCTGATTGCTAATTAAATGATATAAAAAAAATTAATTGATCAAACTAATCAAGCTGAAACTGACAAAACCAACCAAACCTCTACGAAAAATTTTATAAACCTCCATCAATATTTATCTAAGGAGTCATTAATTACCCAGACCAAATTAAAACTCTAAACACTATACTCCGATCAATAGAATAAGAATCACAATCTATGGCCGACAACAAAATTAAAATTAATGCAAAGACCCTTGACAATTATCGCATATTGAGTAAGTACTTGAAGAATAGTAACGTAGTACATCATATGCACCAGTTTAAGCAAGAAAGAGCTTATCGAGTAAATGTAAGACATCTCCATTCAACGGTGCCAGTAGAAAAAATAAAACAAGAATTGCAATAAAAAGGAAATACAACTACTAAAGATCCCTTAACATTACTTTTTATCGAGCTAGAGACATCAGAAAGCAATAAATAAATTTAAAAACTCAAGTATATACAAATTGAACTCGAATTCCCATGTGAAAAAAACAGAACTGGTACGATGCATTAAATATCAATCGTATAATCATATCAAGGCATACTCTTATGGTCCTTATGCGCGTGTAAAATGTGGTAGTGCCCAAAAGACTACTGAATATTTAAAAAAAATCTAAAACTCCGCCTAAATGTGCTTTGTATGCACGGCTTTATGTAACAAACTACAAAAGGCGTATAATATATCAAAAATTACAAAAGTAAATAAGGCCAACCACAAAAAAAATAATATTTCTCTAATATACCAACATCCCCAATAAGCAAATGATACCTCAATAGTATCCTCAATTAATATACTACAAAGTTTTAGATCAGGCCCTGAATTGTCCTTAACAAAATATCTTTTAATTTAATCAGTTCGTACAGAAAAATAGTATATTTTTGTCCATACTTACCATTGTCATAAATAAAATAATGTCGTAATGTCTGCATTTTTATGGTTTGCCAAAGACAAAGATTAAATAGTAACATATTTTAATCTAAATAAAATTGATATAATGTTAGCGCCTTTCACGCTAAAAACGTATTTTACTCTACCTCATTATGTAGTCTACCGTAGATGGTTACGGATGGAACAGCACTGCAATTCAAGTTCAAAATTGCTCAATTAGCACTGTCTACAATTTATTTTCCTCCAAAACAAATTTAGTAACGAAAAGCTGATCCTTTTTATATACTTTTGAATGCCGATTTCTCACAGCAGGCAATTTCAATAAAAAGCACACGCGCTAGAGCTCTAAACTAATAATAACAAGACAAAGGCAATTGTTTCAGTTTATTACTGAAAGAAATGATTTATACTTATCAATAAGTAAACCCACATATTGGCCGAATAAAATTCCGCATCTGCTGTATTTCTTTGTCAGAATGATACCTCAAATAATCACACTGCTATTAAATCAAATTATGATCTTTTATTAGATCGCTCTCCTCTTATAGTTACAACCGCCATATTCAGAGAGACTTACCCAAAAATGTATAATAAAAATATAGGTTAGGAGGCATTTCGGGATTTTCGAAAACTATCTAGAACTAAATATAAGACTAAAAGAACCGGAAGCAAACTATTTAATAATAAAAATAATTCAAGAAATAGAGAAAATATATCCCCCCATCTGATAACCGCAGACGGTAGCAATCAATACACATTCCACTTGACATTAAAAAGCTAATAGCCCAGTTACAAAAAGCATGTGCTAAATGGCACAATACCCATAATATTCTAGACTGGGTGCTATACAACCGCCTAAGCAATTGGCTAAAAAATAAATTAAGTAAAGTTTGCAATGTCAAAATACCACCACTTACTTTTAAAAGATACCAAAATCTTTAAAAGACCCCAGGTTTCTAAACCGTCTCTCTGAAGTCAAACAGAGCAGTGGATCAGGTCAGATAAAAGACAACGAATGTTTCTGCTCAATACTTGGCGGAGAATGAACAAGATGAAGAAGTGGGAAAATATTTACCGGCGCCTTTGCTCAATACGAGCTTTCCTGAAAGGCGAAATAATAAAAGAGATACAATATCTCGATAACAAAAAAGTGTCCGAATAACTGGAAAAACACTAAAGAAACTGCCCAAAAAAGGTATAAAATAGATAACTATCTCGTTAAACACTACTAAACTTAAGCCCTAGTAAATTATAATGACATTAAAAGTTAGAAAACTACTCAATAAACCTATATCTTAGGAAAGGGAGATCTTTACTTTTGAAATTATCAAAACTACCAAAAAAATAGTTTTTACAAAAGTTCGTGAAGATACCTTTCTAAAAGATTTAATTTTCTAACATTGGTTTAGTTTTATACAAGAACATTTGACTATTCAACAATGGCACCATGTAACTGTTATTTGAGGACAAGGGATATTGGTTAAACTTTTGACAAAGTCTGGAATTAAGGACTGCTATATAAAATCAAAAACTCCATTTCGTACATATATTTGGTTCTCTTCAAATTTTATTTTACAGATCATAATTTAAAGTAAGATTTGGCAGTAACTTTTGGAAATCAAGCAAATTAACTCTGGTATCTCACAAGATAGTGTGTTTGGGCCATTACTTTATCTGGTACACACCGCAGACCTACCTATGATACAAACAGCAACAATACAAACATTCGCTAATGACATTGCTGTTTTTTCTTTTCGTGATAATTTAAAAACTGCAGCTCAACACGTACAAGAGCCCATTGACCTCATTAGCAAATAAATAGAAAATTTCACATGCGCGTAAATGACTATAAGTCTATCTAAGTTACATTTATACTGCGGCGACCGGCCCACCGGTAATAATAAACGATACCAAAGTACCACTGTCTAAAGAAGTAAAATATCCGGGAGTGCACTTAGACCAACGACTCACTTGGGGAGCACAAGAAGAGAAAAACATATCATTAGCTACTGGATAAGGACTATTGTCTATAAATTGAAAATAAAACTATTGATATATAAAACAATTATCAAACCCATATGAACTTATGGCTTGAAGCTCTGTGGATGTCCAGGCAACTTTTTTTTTTGTTGGGGGCCGTTTGATCTATGTCTCCGGTAGCACTGAAACCTCATAGACTTACTATGCTTTTCTCATTTTCTTTACAACACTTTTCCTAATATTCCTGTTTCTCCTTAAATAGGTGGTCTCTTGTGAGTTAGAGACTCACACTTGCACAAGATGTAAAAGCTGTCTCGGTTTGTCTACCACGTTATCTGTAACTCAGTTCTCTATTATACAACTCTGTTGTGTTAGTGTCGCCTAAGAAAACAATTTCTGGTGAAAAGACCTTTCATAGCTCGCCATGGAATTTATATTTATTAAAACCCAGTAGCTCTTTTTAAAAAAGGCGCTCACCCAGGTTGCGGGTTATCTCCTTCTTTTATTTATTTACTAATTAAAATCACTTACAATTGATTATAACAATTTATTTGCACAGGAACTCACTAAAAGGTGGGAGCAGTAACGGAGTACTAACTGGTTCATATAGTTGGAAAGATTAAGGAAGAAGACTAATTAATAACCGAAGGAAGAATTAATAAAGCTTGCCAGATTTTTAGTTTAGATAATTTTATGAAGGTTAAACATCTGGCAAGATTCTTATCTAATTACCAACTATTCTACCGGAAGTCACATCACATATATAATAGTACCTTTACTTATGTGCGACGATCAAAAACAACTTGTGATTCGCTTGCCTTTGTATTAACTGTTTGTCAGATCGGCTACGGAATAATCTTTTTATAAAATGTTGCTGCCGAATCATGCCTTTTCTTTAATTAGCCAAAGATATTCTATTTTAGTTTAAATTGGGGCTGTACCCGCTCTCTGTTTGAAAATATATAATTGATCAGGTATGTCGCCGTTTGAAAAGCCAGTCAGTGTTGCGTTCTGCCTGAACTTGTTCACTCGCTCTGCATTGGATTTACAATCCCGCTGTAAAGCCGCATTTTTTTCTAACCCGGCTTACGCCCTGGATGTGCCTTTGACAAAACCGTCCTACTGTCTGCCGATTCTGAGCCTAATATCAACGCCGCGACCGAAAGAACACTTTACACGACCCTCTTCTTGGCCCTCCCATTAATCTGTAAAGAATGCAAGTAAAGGTGCGTATTCTACCTCTTTTCTATTAGCGAGTCTGTTTGTGGGAAATTGGGGGGTGCCGCTAAGGAAAAGCTGTAGCCGCAGGCAAGACAGACCAAGGAAGGTGGTAAGCGTGACTTAGTTTTCCTTTTCTCTATTTTTTAGCGCATTTTATCGTTTGCAACCAGCGCCCCTACTACGCGTTCCTAGGATCGTGTATTCCTAAAAGTTTTCCATATTTTTCTTATGATCTATTTTACTAGTATTTTTTTGTTTTTATGGTTTTTCTTTCTAACCTATTCTCTTGTTCGGATTTTTATTGTACTTTTAGATACTCCCAGCTAATTCGGGGGCTATATATGGATTTGCTGATCCTTTCTGTGTTAGCTCAATAGCTTTTATGTTGCCTGCAATTACAAAACGCCTTGCTATCTACAATAGAGTTGACTTGTTGTGGTCCGCCACAGCATCGAGTTCTTCATGGAATTCCCATGCTAGCTTGGCTGTTACCCTCAAGTTCTTTAATTTCTTTGCGGATGGTTGACTGTTTGTGAATATGTTGATTTACTTATTTTGATAAGCTCTCAAATTATTCTGACTGGTACAATTTAGTATAGCAAATGTCTACGCTTGAAAACAAATGTAGATTTTCCTAGTAAAAAGCTTAACTGCAAGTTTTTTTTACAATACCTAGTCTTTGATCCGTCTGTATACCAAATAATTTTTCCGGGCCTGTCTCTGTTGCTTATTGCGTTTATACAGTCATTTTGATCCGTAATATTAACTTCGAAATTTATGTTCAATGCAAATTTTGGCATCATATAGTCTGTTCTCATACCCATTATGCCTCTATCCACATGTCCAATTTTTAGATGCCTCACTTTCATGTAATGTTTGCGGTTTATTTCGATGATTTCAAAATGAAGAGAGAGAAGCAGTACCTCCAATGCTGCTGTTGGTGTTTGAATCTTACTTAGTACGGTTGTAGCATTTTTTGCATCATTCATCATTTGTCTACCATATCAAATCTGCATATGATTTCATAGGTTTGACTACCGTGGTGTATATCCAATATATCACTTTTGGTTTTAGACCTCATGCTTTTTCATAAGCTTGTCTGGCTAACACTGGTGTTGCCTCCGCCTTCTCAAAGCTTTAAAAATTGTGATTGCGACAAACCTTCTCAAACTATTTCTGCGCATGACTGGTTCAGTCTAGAAAAATTACCCCTTTAGGAGGATTTTGTTTTATTGGATAATAACATCTAACTGTACGATGTTCGCTGTTTTAAATTTAAAGTTGCTTTTGCTACCACAAATTAGACTGGATATTCTCTAGATATTGATCAAATTAAACACATATGGAATACTCTAAAATAATAAGTATAGATTAAAAATCCATAAGTACAGAACGCGACTGCGTTGAGCAAAGAGTGAAGCAAATAACCTACCTGAAGATACTAATGGTAACGTCAGCGAAATCTTAAATGTGTAAAAGTTATAAGAAATATAATAGAATAATATAATTGAATCAAAATGTAAGTTGTACATAATTTTTAAATAATCCTATCAAAGCAGTACAAAATTATAATTTTTTTATATTCTGTTAACTTTTCCAATGCATATATGTGGCATTTTTAACGTGATAAGTGGCAAAATGTTTGTCTTTCCTTAAAACAAAAATTTTCATCTAAATCATACCTTATCAATTTATAGTTTCCGATCTAGTTACTTGAAATGCCAAATAAAACAATTCTTAGTGTTTATTAAATTTATGTTTTAGATGAACTTTACCGATTGAAAATAACTGCCACACTATAGCCATTAATTATGTTTATATTTTGGGGTTATTTCAGAAATTTTATTCAGTAATTGTTACCACTAAGGTACTCTAAATAAAATAGTCACTTCAGTTAGCCTTCCATCGTTCTTTACATTTTATTTTATTATAAAATTCAACAAGAAATGTTTTGTTTCCAAAGTTCCAACGCGTTTTTACTCTCGTTATAAAGTTTTGGAAGGGGCTGTCAGAATATCTAAAATACATCTTCATCTGGATTTAGATTTTCGATGCATGCGAATTGATTCAAATATTTTTAGAGAAAACCTTTTTGCTTTCCTTATTTATATAAAATGCCCATAAATAATGCTACACAGATTAGAAATAAAAAATAAAACAATTAACTGTTTTACATAATATTTCGGAATTTATTAAATGGTTATTGGTAACATAATTATAACGGATTTATTCAAAATCGCCACTCTTAACGTCTACACAAGTTTTAAGACGCCCGGACAACTAGTGAACTGGACTACATCCATTGGAAAACAATTGACTACAACCATAAGGGCTTACTTTAAAGAAACAAAATTAGGATGTCTTTTTACAGTTGTCTATAATCTGTAATCTAATAGATTGAAATATGTGCTACCAGAATGCCAACCCTCCGCTATTAGAAAATGAAGCATATCGTTGCCCAGCCAAGTTTGAGTTGAATATGATTTGTGTGCTAGTGCGTAGTCTTGCTGAGAGATCTAAGGCTATCCCAAAAAAGCTTCAGAGCTGTTCAAAGATTCTGCTGATACACAGTGGCTAGAGTTGTAACTCCCTTTTCACAAAAATAAATATCGGTTACTCCATCCTAATACATCACCACCAAATTTAAAATAAGTTTTCGTAATTTCTTTTTTGTTAATAAATTTCGTCATCTTATTATAGTAAGTTTGCTAATATCTATTTAAACTAATACTTTAACTGTTAAATTTGTAATAAAAGTTTAATAATGTATTAAACTAAAGGAAGTTTTTTCATTTTTGGTACAGTTTTAAAATTTTAAATTTATGCAAAATATCTACAAAGAGGACACATTTGCATATTCTATTAACTTATTTAAATTCCCCACTAGCTTAAAACAACAATAAATATTTTGTTTCAATTAATGGCTTTTAGTGTGAAACAATTTCATTTTGTATTATTTTCAGTAACACGACCGTAACGTTTTACCTAATGCGGCGTACAACAAAGATTAGCTAAAGTGTCAATCTAGTTCGCATAGTTTCTAAATTATATATGTAGCGCACATCAAACTAGAGCTTTGTTGTAACCCTTTTGTTAATTTAATGGCAACTTTGAAATTGTTCCGGGTTGAGTGTACATGTTATAGTTTTAGTGTAAACTTTTAATTAAATTCATTTAAATTTACGAACAATTGCTAACTAAGTAAGCAACTACGGCTTTAATTATGATTACTGTATGGCTTGTTCTTACCCTCATAATAGTTGCATGTAATAAGATACTGTTATTTTGGTAAACTTTATGAGGTAACGTCTAGAAGTAGTTTATGTACAAATTTTAAATTCAAATTTTTTTAATGCGCTTTAAGAGTTGAGTAGCTTTTATTTAAAATGTCTTATGTGTATTTGAGCTGAATAGAATGCAATAAAATGGTTAAAAAATGTTTAGTGCAATTTTTAAAAGATAAACATTCATCCGTTATATTTCGTTTTCACATAGAGAAAAATAAGACGTAGGCCAAAAAAGACACATACTATGTTTAAAAAAAAAATTGCAAGTAAACTTGTGTGTTAAAAGTAAAGTCTCGTTCTGGTGATATAAATTTTGACTGATTTTAATTAAACCAAAACACTAATTGAAGAAAATTTATGTTATACAATACGAGAATTGTGAAATAACCAAATAATTGAAAGTTATATATGTTTCTCTGTGGTATGATGTAATGTTATCTAACAAAATAGTGTACGTTAAAAGCACACCGATCTTTAGAAAAGAACTGAAAAGTAAAATTTATCTTAATGACAGCACGTTAATATCATCTAATAAACAAAATTTCCAATAATCTTATACAAATACAATTTTTGCCACTGCAATCCTCTTACCTTTGCTTATCAATAAATCATAAAAATAATAGGAAACTTATGTGTCAATAGTTGGAATACCAAAGGAATTAATAGTCAAATGCCTCTTATTTATAACCTTTATAGCAAGACATAACGTCGACGTAGCATGTATTACCAAGACTCCTCAATCAAATTTAAAATTACTGGTTACCATATGTACCCTAAAGACCTAAACTCGCAATTTTATCAGAAATAATGGCAATCATCAAAATTGAGCTTCCTTACAGGCGACTCCAAGAAATTTTTGAATTGGAGTACTAAAACAACAAAATCAAGATGAAATTTGTTGACAATAGTAGTGCAATGTTAGTACGCGCCTACAAGGAGCCAATTAAAAAACTAATTGTAGAATACGTTAAAAATATTTAACACAACTGAACTACTACTGATTATCGTGCCCTTGAATTCCAAACATATCTTATGGGACTGTATAACTCCAGACCCCAAGGGGACTAAACTTAACAATTTTGTGACAATAAATTTAATTAAGATTTGTATTCTGGTAATTATACTTATTGAATAAAAAACTAATCTGGCATACTCTGCATTTTTTTGTAAGAGAATTTTAATAAACGTGTTTATCAAGGTATTATAACTAAACTCAATTCAAATCACACTATCAATTAAACAACCCACCTCAAAAATTATAAACGGTAAAATAAACTGAAATTACTTTTAAAAATCATTTGACAACTAACTAAGCTACTTTAAAAATCTTCATACTATGCAAAACATAAATGCGTTTATGGACCATTTTACTACATCAAACAAAGTTAGTGTTAACTAAGCTGGCAAACAAGTTCCCGGGAACATATTATTGACCTAAAGAGAAAAATCAACTTTGACGTAAATAGCAAAGAGAAAAAATAATTGAATTAAAATTTTATAAATTTTATTGAACTATCTTTGCTAATAACATCATAAGTTAAGAAAAACAAATTTATAAAAAAAATTTCGTCTAGATCAATAGTTTTAGGCAATGTACCAATAATGCTAGCTGCATTTCCACGTTGGATAGCTAAACTAATTCTTTGTCTTAGGTATGATTTTGATCTGGACTCTCCAGTTAGTAAGTGAAGGTAGTTTCCAAGCTTTGCGATAAAATCCGTTGCTTTATAACACCAAGGTCCCAAAGTCTCTACCGCAAAAGGAATAAAGATGTATCCTTGGTCGATGGGCTCTTTGTATTTTCTTTTCTTGTTATTGGCAGCGTTGTTTGCGATAAGGCCAGCAGTTACACTAGATTGTTTGATGTACGATAGGGCTAGGGTATCAGTACAGGTAGCATCCCAAATAAGGTTCATACCATAGAACCACGGGGTTAAGGTTAAACCGTCCACTCTTTTGCCATCATTACGATCCACATGGTTCCAGTTTAGATGGGATGTTAATGGATTGTAAGGCTTGTTGAATGATCTTATTTAGTTCCTGGTGGCGAGAGTGATGATTACTGCCTTTTTTACGTGAGAAACTATGAGTTCCTGACTTGTTCACTTTATTTCCACAGATGCAGTTGTGGGACTCGCAAATGTTACATTCCAATCTGAGAGCAACTGATATTCTGAAAGTGTTGTCATTTAGCAAAGTTTCAAGTTTCGTGCATGGAATTGCATTCAATCAGGCACCGGATTCGGGTTTAGTGAAGGCAAGATATCTCGCCTGATCTCTTTCAGAACTGAAATTGAAGGTTCGAATTATTCTGTTCGTATTCAGGATGTTCCAACTTTTTTGACATGAAGCAATAGGAGATGTTTCATCTAATAAACTGTTCCAGATTTTGATGTAGTCTAAGTATCCTGAATCATAAGCTAAGTTATTATTGAATCAAAAACTAGTTAAATAATCTTGCACATCGGACTAAAAAAAACTTGATAACTTGGAGAGATTAGAAATGACCTTGAGCTTATGAGACAGAGGCCTATGAAAAATCACCTACAATATCCTAAATTACAAAGAATACCTATCTACATCTACATCCTGGTTGTGACAACTGCAGTTCAGATGATAAAAAAGCTACAGCATTTGCTGCGCACATACAAATTACTTTTACTCCTATCCTCACTAGTACTCCTACTCATATTAGGCCCCTGTTAGACCATATCGAAAAAAAACTGGTTATCCATGACAGAATTATATTCAGCTCATCTAAAAACCTTAAGAACATTATAGATACGCTTCCACTAAAGAAGCCTCCTAGCCACAATCTCATCAAAAACATAATTCTCCAGCTTATCTAAGCACAACTTGTAACTCCTACTCGCGATTACAGAATTTTCTCCGCTCATGTAAATTTGCACATACACTATTAAGTTACGGAACCAGGTAAAAAACAATAATAATAAAAACAAACAATATACTGCAGCTATATTTCTAGATATCGCATAGGCTTTCAAAAGAGTATTCCTTCAAGGATTTGGAAAAATCCTAAATACAGATATACCATTTTATCTCAAAGCAATCTTATTTTTATTCTTGGAAAACTAACTTTTACCGTTAAAGTTAACTCTTTTAAAACCTAGAAACTTTAGGGCTAGCACAGATATATTCTATATATAGATTTGTTGCTCAACTAGATTATAAATGCCCTAGAGCAACTGATAATTGAGAACTGTTTGTTGCAACAATTGCATGGTTCTTTTAAAATCCACTATTATTTGTTCAAATAGGGTTCACTCGTATTTCTGTCTGTTTAAATTCTTTAGGCTGCTTAGTGTTAATTTTTACTAATATTAGAAATTATTTATTAAACTGCCAAAAATATTCGTTATCATAATTCTTGATAATTTTTGGTTTGAAAAATTATTCCTCGACTATGACAGGGTAAGAGAAACAAACATGCACTTACAATGTGAGAGAAGCTAGAATCTACTGTCAATACACATTTTGGGAGCTTTTAACTATTTGCTATGATCTAATTTAGTAATTAATAGTTGTAGAGCTAATTTACAAACAATTTTTTTTGTAATATTTAAATAACTTATTTGAATAATGTACGCACTACTTTGTTCGATGCTCTTTCACCATGTTGCAGGCTAAATATTTTATCCTCTCAGAACGTTCCACCTTTATGGACAAAAACTGTTAAAGTTGTTGTTTTTGCATATATTTAAAGAGATCATTCTTTTCATTGAAAATATTCTGAAAAGGCTTTAGAGAAACACTACAACTTTGTTAACTTGTAACCAAGAAAAAAGAGTAATTAAGATATGTGTTTTAAGTGTTCTTTTGTTCTTATTGTAAAATGGTATCGATATAATCTAAAACTGAACTTTCAAATGCAATTAAAAATGCTGCATGAGAATATTTCCATATGTGCTTTGATAGTACTACTTTTTACCAAATTGTTTGTATAAAATCCTCCATTCTGTATTTTTAAAGAATAGTTTTTAAAGTTGATTAATTCTTTATATCAGTAGTATTAATACGATACATACAAAATAATCATATATATATATATATTCAATAAATGTAGCAATAGTTGCTACATTATCGTTTATGAAAATAAGAGCTTTTAAAAATACAATTTAGTAAATTGACATAAACCAAACTAAAGATAAGTCAGTTTTATAATTAGAATTTCACTAGTGACGTAATAGGATAAAACTGTGTATTATTGGTTGCAGCGATTTGCCTATTTTTTTTATTAGTATTACTTTCCTTTTCCCGCTTATAGGCTCTTAATTATATACATAAAAAAAATTATGAGTGCTGCTGCTGCTGCTGCTGTCACACAGGTCAAAGGTCAAATCGTTCCGTGCCGACCCGAGCGCTTCTGAAGGACAAATTTCGGCCCGGCGGCAGGCGCGACCGAGGTAATATATTTCCGGAACCGCAAGCGATGGAAAATTTTCGTTTGAGAGGGGGTAATAAAGCACTTATACATAAAAAAAATTATGAGTGCTGTCACACAGGTCAAAGGTCAAAGTTCAACCTAACTGGGTATACGTAAATGCGTTGTCATGGCAACGGCGTACGCCAATTATGTCAAACAGAGCTTTTTAATCGTGTTTTTATTTTTAAAAACTACTCTGCGAAGGGGCTCAAGCATGTCGGAATTGGACAAGGTCTCCGGGGGGGCGCTGCCAGATTTCGTTATATATATATAAAAAAAATTATGAGTGCTGCTGCTGTCACACATTGTTCGTGCCTTTCCGTGCCGACCCGAGCGCCTCCGAAGGACAAATTCTGGCTTGGCGACAGGCGCGACCGAGGTAATATATTTCCGGAACCGCAAGCGATAGAAAATTTTCGTTTGAGAGGGGGTAATAAAGCACTCGTTCTATTAAACAGCTTAATTTTTCCCCTAAAAATAGTAATTCTCTCTGAAAAATGCAAAAAATAGGTGTAACCTATTTTCAAAAATCTGATACAAAAATTTTATTTTTTAATTGAAATAGTAAGCACAATGTTGTGTTTACTCTTCCGTTTTTGTCCTTCCAACTTGATGACTAGAAAATAATTATATAAACAATAGAATATAAATTGTATAGAATTAAGTGATCTAGCTCTAACAGTCAAATTATTACAAAACCATAAACTTATGTTTCGTTCAAAACGGGGGAGAAAGCAACCTTTCTAGCCCCATTATACGTTTCGGTATTCACTTTACTTGCAAATTAAAATAAAGTGTATCTTATAATTTAGAGTTCTAATTTAAACTTTCTAAAGTGCATTGTCAAGTGTTGACCGAGCGAGCACGTTGACAAGAATTAATTAACGCGCATGCATTTTTTTTATTCACACTTTACAATTTATAATTACTTATTTTTTAAAAAGCCTACATTTTACGCACTTCTTGAACTTGGATTCTGCAGCAGCTGCTTAGTCTGCTCTACTAGTTTTTCATTTCGGCTGGTTTCGATGAAGCAGGTTTCAATTATAAAATACCAATGTTTCTCTGAAATGTAGATGCACGTTCCTGCTCTTTAGCAAGCCGATACTGTATATTTACACGTAAAATGTTACTATCTTGCCGGTGCAAACAAAGTACATTAGCGTATGATCTAGAACTATTTGCTTTTTTAGTTTTAATCTAATATCTTCTCATTAAAAAGGTCATTTTCTAAGTGCACGAGTCACTGTGAACATGTTATTATATTGACCATCAAAATAATTACCATCCTTCAGAGTATAGTTTTGGCAAGGTCTATAAAGCTTTTAGAAACTTTTATCAAAGGCCTTTTTAGGAATTGATTGCCAAACTATTGTTGCATTCTTCTACTGGGACGCTCTATAAGAGCAGAAAGAGGTCCGTAAGCTCCAGATCAAAGAAGTACAATGTATGATAAAAAATAGATACATCACATTGATCCACTGTCCTGTGTAACTCCGGCCAAACAACGAATGCGTCGTAGCAACTGTTTCAACCCTTTCTTGTAGAATGCGACATTTATGGCTTGACCCTAATGAATAAATTTCTTATAAATGATGCCATCGTTGTTAAAGAAAACAAAAATACTATTTTGACTTTGGACTTTTATATAGACATCTTTTTGGGTCATCGAGAAAACGGTAAACACCATTCCATCGATTACAGCTTCAAAAAACTAGTAGCACTATATCTCATCTTCTATGACGACAGTTTGTTGAAACAATGAATTCTGATCAAATATGGTAATTATATATTTTTCATTTGTCAGCTTGTGTATAAACAGGTCTCGAGCGAATGACAAGGGAAAGAAAGCCGCGTTTGTGGTCATGCAAGGAAAAGATGAGCTCACCAAGAGCACGCCAAGCTCTCATATTGAAGCACCGTCTTTCAGTGCAAGCTGGTAGTCAGTTCTAGAGTACCTAAAGTATATCGACAAACACAAAATATTTATCCTCAAATGCACTGTAATATCCAACAATACGTTAGCATGAGGATGGCGACTGATTTATAAATCAAAATTTAGTGTCTTGCAAAGATGCTTTCAGCCAACATCCAAATCTAATTTTATTGAACCAAGAAGTACGTTGGGTCTCCGAGGAACTATCGCGTGAATCATCTGGCCAAAGAGGTAGCCGCAGGATCAAGGTGCTGATTTTTGAGATGGTTTGAACTGGGCTTGTAAAAAACCGATTACGAGGTGGGATCACGACAAAAAACTTTTGGCAATGTGTGAGTGTTGACCGGCCCTTATCGTATTTACAAAACGGCGCGCGAGATTACTTATAAACACAAAGTTGTAGAAGATGTACAAAGATTGAACAAATTAGTGCCGGACTATACATACAGACAGTTACTGGAAAGTAGGATAAAGTAGGTTAATTTGTTTTTGCGTAGAGTTGTAAGTGATAGTATAACTGAGGAGTTCTGAGCCACCTACCATAATTTTTTCGAGTTCTGCACTAAGGTGAATGTTTAGGCAGATAATTTGCTACCACGATAAATGTTAAGAAAATTGAGCAATGTGAACTTCAGGTTCAGAATGAATGTATGTATGGTAGCGCTGGTGTAATGCCACAAGGCATTGCATTAACATGTACGTAGATGTTACTGTATATAGCTTGTCTGGAACAAACTAAAAACAAGTCTTCCACTTACCCATATCTTCGCAGATAATAGTGCAAATTGTGTCTTTATTAATGTTCGATTTCTCTGCCATCATTGTAGAGTCAGTAGCCAATTTTGTGACAGCATTTTTGGCACTCGTTTAATTATGTCTGGAAAACGTAGCTCAGCCTTAAGCGTTTTCTTCTTGTTGGGAAAGCGTTTAAACCAGTCGTAAATTTGTAACGGAACTTGCTTATTTGCACTATGATCTTACCTTTCACAATGAATACGTTTAGTTTCCCTCAGAAGGTTTACTCTAATGGCCACGTTACTTTATGCTAAGTGGCATTTTTCGAAGTGTCTCTCGCTGACCTCATACATGCATGCGTACCTGGCCTATGTGAACCTTGAGATATCGAACAGTGTACCGAAATTTTTAGGCAAACCTCATAATGAAACAAAGTCCTTTTTGCAAGAATTACAAGGTAATGTAAATTAGTGTTTAGCGGTTCTTCACTCTAAAAGCCTAATAAATGCTTTTCTAGGTTTAGCTCCGTGCTCCAAAGCAGATTCTTTTTTGTCGTATGCTTAGTTCGAAGTACACAATCTGGCTAGTAATAGATGATTCATCATGGTAGAGGTTTCACTTCTTTAGAAGTGCAGTAAATAAGAAAAAACAAAATCTTTCTTGTATTGGACTTTGAAACAAATTACAAAAATAAAAATATATATATATATATATATTCTTCCACATGACAGGCAAACGCTCGCTGTCATCTCTTGTGTTGAGGCACTGTGGGCGTTTTTCTATTTCAATTGCCTCACGTACTAATCTGCTGGTAAAATGGGAAATGGGGACAATGGTTTTAGCCCCAGAGAAATTAATTTTGTGGTCTGTTTCTTTGCTGTGTTTGGCAAGTGCCGAACCATTATCGCCTTTCCATACGGCCAGAGAATGCTCGTATATTCGGCTAGATATTTGTCGATTTGTTTGACCTATGTAGGTCCTTTGGCAGTCTCCACAAGGTATTTCATACACCCTTGGGATTCATTGGGCAGTGATCCTTTGCTGAGCGAATAAGCCCAGATATTTGGTTATTGGTCGTAAAGACCGTGCGGATATTTTGCCGCATTTGTATGCGGCTTATTCTATCGGTGATGCCTCTGATGTAAGGTAGGAATGCTTTTTGTTGGTCAGGAGGGTTTTGGGATTGAGAGTTAGTGTTTTTATTTATATTTTTGATTATATTAGTTAAGGATCTGTTGAAATATCTATTTTGCAGTAGGGTGGTGGTAATGGATTTGATTTCTGTTTGGCGATTTTTCGTATCGGAAAGTCTGATGGGTCTGGTTATGAAGAATTTTGCAACCGAATGGATTTGGGCAGGGTGGTGATGGGATTTGGCATTTAGGTAGCGGTTAGTGTGAGTGGGTTTTCTGTAGACAGTGTAATAAAAGCTGGCATTAGAAGGATTTCTTGTTATGAGAGTATCTAGGAAGGAAAGGGAATTGTTATGTTCAGTTTCCATGGTAAATTTGATATTGGTGTGGATTCGGTTGAGGTGGAAAAAGAATTCTGGAAGGGTATCATGTCCATGAGGCCATATAACAAAAGTGTCATCGACATATCGTTTCCAGTAGGTAGGTTTAAGGTGAAAGGAGGCAAGGGCTTTTGTTTCAAAATCGGTCATAAAAAGGTTAGCAATGACAGGTTGTCTGTCATGTGGAAGTCCCTTATTGCTCCGCACCGCCAATTACGCAACACCCTTAACCCTACAAACTTTCCCCAACCCAACGCATCTCCAGCCAAACAAACTTTTACTTCCAGCCCTATAAAAGATCAAGCAGGACACACGAAGCTCAGTTTTATTCAAAGACTCATAGCTCTCCTTGGAGAGTAGGCAGATTGAGACCCCGAGTGAAAAGCTAACCTCTTGAAAATGGCATCAAAGCCGATGCCGAAACGTCGAGAATTTACCCAAAATAGACGCGGTTCATCCCGTGAACTAAGTTGTTTAAACATAGTTAACCGCGGAAACCTATCCGAACATCAAGATTTTAAAGTTCAATAACCAGAAATCGTATTAATGAACAGAAAATATAAGGTACACGCCAAATGTTTCCGACCCAACTATATTCCAGGAGTGATAATAATACAGTAATAGAGTTATCTTTCACCACAATCTCTATCTATTTCAATACATTTACTGCATCACGAAATTAACATTTTAATACCAATGGAAAAATACTCTCTTTTAGTTTCTAAATTAGATGTTAGCCACTAGAGGCTAGGTTTGGACTGTAGAGTAGGTGGGAAAGTTCTTCAAAGCAACAAATCGTGTAATTGCGGCCTTATGGATAGGAATGCTATTGCACAGAAGGCGGGCTTGACTCCGTATGCTACTCCCCTTCTTTTTGATAACTTTGCGCAATTTATATATTAAATTGTAATGTCCCCATTTACCACTGTGTCCTTTTCCTTAAAATCAGTTAGCAACATTCCCTTTGAATCAAACTGACAAGTCCTCGCAATGATATTTTTCATCGATTGAACCACATCTGTCTTTCTTGATCATTTTTGGATTATTCATCTTGCAAATGATGGTGCTCATAGAAAGTATGTCACATCATTCTATCAAAAAATTTAAAACTCTTCTTTCTTATAACTTACGGTGTCGAGGTTTTAAACCCACTTTTGTATGCATGGGGTTCTGTCTCCTGTAAGAAACTTACGTTTCTTCTAAAGTCTCTGCTCTTTTCATGGCTGCAGTTGTAATGTTATCTTTCCAGGTGCTTCTGGATTTTCTTTGAGTTTCTTTTGTATCTCATATTATACATTTGCTTGGAATATTTGTCCTTCTATTCAGATGCTCATACCATTGGAGCTGTTTTATTTCAAATGTTTCCACTAATAGTGTTCTCTTTGAGAATACTGCAATTTTTGACTTGTTTTTCCAATTTCCTTTCGAAGATGTCTCATTTCAGAGGCTATTATCTTCGATTTACGACTATCTATAGTCTCAAGACTATGGTGTTGTTGGGAAATATATATATATATATATATATATATATATATATATATATATATATATATATATATATATATATATATATACATATATATAGTTTTATACAAATTAATTTTTGCTCTCATGCTTATTTTTTCCTATCAATGTTTTATTTATTTGGTAACAAATTATGTTTTCCTTGTTTGTTATATTATTGTTCTTAGATATTCTGGTTGTTCGACTTTTAATAGCTGCTTTCCATCTATTTGTATCGATATTTGTTCATCTCCTTGCTCATTTCTTGTTGCTTTCATTACTTTGTACTTTTTTCCTAATTTCTACTTCCATATGAACAACTTTCGCTAGAATTGCTTTGTTACTACAATAAAAATGTCAACAGTGCAAGTCTTGTACCAAGACTGGACTTAAATTTGGATTACTCAAGGCGGTACTTCTTATTTCAACTTTATATAGTGCACATATGTAGTCCACTTTGCTTTTATTTAATATTATCATTCGTGCCCCCTTTGCATTTATATTATTAATTATTCTAAACTTTTGGCTTTGTGGTACTTTATCAAAATCCACTTTTAAGACAATATATACTAGATATAAATCTTTAGTATTTTTAGTTAGTGGTTTTATAGTATAAATATAGTCTCGCATTTGTCTTCCCGGTCTATATACCACTTGTTCTTTTTATAACTTGTGCTCAACTTCTGATCTTAATTTATTTTTGATGATTTCTAAAAATTTTTAAATGCTCCTGAAGAAATACATATTGCCCTGTAATTGTCACATCTAGTAGTATCATTCTTTTTGTGTACTAGGAATACATATATAATGTTGTTATTTCACTGTTCCAAGCTTGTTGTACGATTATTTTCGTCACATTACTATTTTTTCTTGTTATTCCTTTTTCTTCTCCATCTTCATGATTTTTTTCTTATTCTTGCTTATAAGATTCTCTTTGTGTTACTTTTTTTATTCTTCTTCTTTTCTGAATTTTATATCTTTTTTATGTCCGTTTTCGTTCTTGTTACTCCTGACCTTGTATTTTGTTTTATTTTAGTTTTTTGGCATGTAGATTTTCTTGATTCTGCTTTCAAAACCTCTCCAGCTCTCTATTACTCTTTTGATTATAACTACGCGTGACTTATTCGCATATATTTCTTTTAAGCCTACTTTTATTCATTTACTTTACTCCTTGCTTTGTCATTGCACCATTTTACCCTTATTTGCTCTGGATTATGTCTAGCTATTTTTTATAAGTAAGTTTCGCTGTTTGTAGTACTTAATTCTTAAATTTATTGCACCTCTTATTAATTTCCAATTCTTCTTCACTGCGCCTTTCTTCTTCCTCCACTTCTAGTCTCTTAATTGTTTTCTTCAGATATTATTATCTTTTATTAATTTGATGAAAAGCTTCCAGTTTAATTTTTTTACTCTAACCTAACTGATAACTTCAACTAGCTAACTTGCACGTGATTCTTCTTTAATTCTTTCTTTGTTCAAACAAAGTTGTTTTGTCCATTTTCTTATAGTTAAATATGAAGGCGAATATTTATTATTTACGTCATTCAAACGTTGCTTAACATCACTGGAACTAAGAGTTCTTTAATGAGAAATTGAATCATAATTCAAATTATACTAAATAACACCGTACTATCAACTCAAGTTCTCAAGTTAGTGTTGCTATACGACTAAAACAAATCAACCAAATGTGATACTATTACTATTTTGTCAGCGTACCTTGTATTTTCAAGTTCATATCTGACACCTCAGATACTCTATATGTGTCTTTGTTCGCGGTATGCATCAAATTTCCAATTTAGACTACATACGTAACTATACTTAATCACAAACAAAAGGCACTAACACACAATCTTCAACAATTTTCCGTAAAGGAAAAGATAAGATTTTGTCAACTGATCATGGAGACATTTAAATATATATATATGCAAGGCACCATGAGAAGCAGTATAATATAACGAACAAAGAGTTTAACACTGAGTTATTCAAATAAAAATGTAACAAGTTACAGCATGTTTAGGCACGATGTATTGAAATCAGATTACTCAGCAGAGAAAATTAGCGCGTACGCTTTGAACTGGAAGCAACACAAAACAAATATACTACAAGGAAATCACGTACGTATTCTACCATTACATGAGTATTTTTGTGCCTCAAATGCGTGTCGTGACAGTTCACTTTATTACACACATGAAACGTGACCTCGTTCTGAAATCAATTTATCTGCAAAACCGTCTAACCGCTCCTAGAAATTTATATAGCAGTAGACATGGAGATTGAAATTTTAGGGACTGGCGCCTGCAACAAGTGCACTTAATTCGGTTTTATACGAATACATTAGAATAGATCCGATAAGTTAGGTATAGAATCGATAATTCGGGGCTCCGTGAGAGGCTTTCGTTTTACAATGCACAGGCAGTCAGGCTCTTTCAATTTGGTATGTCGCCGATGATTTTTAGTATGAAATCATAATTGGTAAAAATTTTAAAACTGCTATCTAACGGCTAAATTTATAAAAACGCAGTATTGTTACAATTACAAATTGTGAAAGATGTAACTATTAGGCTTTGGCATTCTAAAACCCTGGACTGACTTATGGATTACCCTCTATTAAAACACGAATTTGAATTGAATACATTTGAAGCATTAACGCTCTTAAGGGTAATTTTTTTTTATTTACTCATTTGCTAATTTACAATCTACTCCTATAACTAACAGAGTAATGAGTAAATATGAGACAAGGTTCATGGCAAGCGTTGGGTACCGTCCCTTGACGGTTCTCCACTTTCTCCTAGTTAACTAGGTCTTCTGGCCATTGTCTTTTAAGTCTTCTTTCAATTTGTGGTTGGGTGTATAGTTCACTTATGAGTTGGTTGCTGTGGTTGGTGCTGCGTTATTTGGATTTGTTGGCGTGGTGTTTGATCACTTCTTTTATAAAGGATATTCCAAAATCGTTGTGGAGGGTTTGATTGGACACGTACCAGGGAGCGTCGGCCATCATGCGAAGTGTCTTCGACTGAAAGGTTTCTAGGACTTTTGTGTTGGAGGGCTTACTGCATCCCCACAGTTCGATACCGTAGGTCCAGACTGGTGTTAGAATTATTTTGTAGATGATCAGTTTGTTCTCCAGAGATAGTTGAGATTTCCTGCCTAGTAGCCAGTTCATTTTCTTCACTTTTAGGTCCAATTGTGTCCTTTTTGCCTTAATGTGCTCTTTCCATGCGAGTCTCTGGTCTAAATGTAGGCCCAAATATTTGACTGTGGCTTTCTGTGGGATCAGAGTGTTATTTATGTTAACTTGTGGACAGTTGCTTCGTTTTGTGGTGAACGTGATCTGGGCGGACTTTTCGGTGTTGACCTGGATCTTCCATCGTTTTAGCCAGTCTTGTAGTTCGTTTAGGTGATCTTGCAGTTTACTAGAAGCTCTTGCTGGATCGATATCGGACGACAAGATTGGTGTGTCGTCAGCAAATGTGGCCATCATAGTGCTCTCTGTGACGGGAATGTCAGCAGTGTATATTAGAGTAGTGGCCCAAGGACGCTGCCTTGCGGCACTCCAGCTTTAATTGGGTGGTAGTCGGAGAGTGAGTTGTTTACTTTTACTTGGTAGGATCTTTCATTAAGGTAAGATTTTAGGAGTAGGTATATGGGACTGGGAAAATGCCTTTTTAAGTTATATAATAATCCGTTGGCCTAAACCTTATCAAAGGCCTGCTGTACGTCAAGGAACACCGCAGCACACATCTTCTTCTCTTCAAGACTTTCTTTGATTTTGTTCACAATTCGGTGGCATTGCTGTGTTGTGGAATACTTTTGTCTGAATCCAAATTGGTGTTGAGGGATTATGTCGTCTGTGCGTGTTGATTGGGTTTTTCAAATATTTTTGACATTTGTGACAGCAGGCTTATTGGACGGTACGATGAAGGTTCGGTAGGTGGTTTACCTGGTTTTCCAATCATAATTATTTGCGCGTGTTTCCACTGAACTGGGAAATAACATAATCGAAGGATGCTGTTGAATATAGTAGTTAATAGCACGATTGCCTTTCTTGGTAGATGTTTTAAGATCTCCCCGACTATGAGGTCATACCCAGGGGTCTTGTACGAATTTGTATTGTTGATTTGTTTTCGAATTTCTGCTGGTGTAAAAGGCTTAACGGGCAGTGATAGTTGACAGGGGGCGTTAATATAGTCTTCAATTTCTTCATCTTGGTTGTCATTGTCTGAGACTGGAGAGAACACTTTTGAAAGATGATCCGCGAATACATTGCTCTTTTCTATGTCTGACTGCGCCCAGTTTCGATCAGGTTTTCTTATGGGTGGGGTTTGTATTACTGGCCTCTTAAATCTTTTGTTGCTTTCCACAACGAATGGTCTTCGGGGATAGATTCGTGATGTAGTGTTTGAAGGTGTCGTTGCGGGCTTGGTTTAAAACAGAGTGGAGTTGGTGTGTTATCCTGTTAAGGTCAGTTTTGTCCTGAGGGTTTCTTGACCTTTGCCATTTCCCACGTGCTCTTCTTCTTTTTGTGATCAATTTTTTAATATGCAGAGGAATATTATCATTTCCTGGTTTGCTTTGTTCCTTAGAGGAGTGGCTTTCCATGCTGCGGTTTGTATTGTATTCGTTAGATGCTGTACCACCTCTTCGATTTCGAATTGCTCTTTGATACGATGATCCAGTCTGATTTCTTCATTTATTAAGTTTTGGAACATTTGCCAATTGGTATCTTTTGTGCACAAGGTAGGCATTGGCTCTCTGTAGATAACATTGGTACTGAGGGTTAATATTATGGCGCTATGGTCATGGCATAGATCTAAACTAGACTTAATATCAATGTAAGTATTTGCTATGCCTTTTGATATAGCGAAATTTTCCGCAATCCGGAATTTTATTCCTGTCCGTGGGCCAGTAGGTTGGCTCTCCCGTAGAAATATAAGTTAGGTTGTTTAGTTGTATTGAACGGAACAGATTGCGACCTTTAGGTGTGATTAATCTGGACCCCATGTTGTATGTTTGGAGTTCCAGTCTCCGATTGCTATAAATTGTGTTCCAAGATAGTTGAAAAAGTCATTATATTCTTCTGTCGTGATATTGTGTCGTGGCGGGAGTAAACAGCCGCAATAGTAGTTGGTCTAGGAAGTGATTCTAGTTTTAATAACGTCGCTTGGATTTTGGCTGTTTTAAAGGGTTGGAGGACATGGTGGTTAATAGTCGATCTAATTATGATGGCTGAGCCTGCATGCGCCGTACCGTCAGGGTGATGAGTATAGTAAATGGTGTAGTATGGGATTCTGATAAACGTTCTTTCAGTTGAGTGGCTTTCAGAGATTAGGAGAATATCAATTTTATTGTAGTTTAAATATAGGGTGATTTCTGGAACGTGATTTGATAGCCCGTTTGCATTCCAGGCAGCTATTCGAATTGAGGAGGTCATTGTTTGGTCAAATTGCTTATGACCGTGGTAAGCATGGTGAGAATCATGCTGTTTTGGTTTAGTAGCTGGTTGAATAGGTTTTAAATTCGTATAAAAGTTTTGCATTGTATTAGTAAGGTTGTCATTATTATTATTATTTTTATTTTGATTACTTGTTGCTCCTGGCTACATGGGCATAACTACCTCTAGTTTGAGGAGGCTGTTGTGTTATCTGTTGAAAAGCTGGATTTGTACTTGAATGTAATTCGAGGATTGGTTTATTTGTGAGGTTTGGATTGTGTTTATTTCTGGACTTTAATAGATCTCTGTAAGTTGTGCAGCCCTTGTAGTTGGCAGCCGCCACATAGTGCACAGGTAGCCGGGGTGTCTTTGGTTTTATTACAGCTTTTTGAATCGTGTGGTTTGCCGCATTTAACGCAGTTGTATGCTTTCATACAATACGATTTGGAGTGTCCATAGGCCTGGCATCGGGTGCATTGTATTATAGTGTTTTTATGTTTTGGTGGTTCAACTCTTATTTTTGTATTTTGAAGGAATTCTATGTTATAAATTTCTTTATTATTACTTTGCGGACTTATATCGACGAAAAATAGTGGTAGCGGATTTTTTGTAACTCTGTGCCGTGCATTGATGATATTTCTGACTTTATGTCCTTTTTCAGCTAGTTCTGTTGTTATATCTTCTAACGGGATGAATGATGACGACCGCGTATGACAACTCTATAGGCCCTGTCTTGTTTTAGTTGGTAAGTATATATTTTTTCGTCCTTCATGTGCTGGATTAATTTTCTGTAGGTGTCGGGTGTCCGTGCATTTATTTTTACTGTATTATCTGGGAAGGTTTTAGTGTAGTAAGTTTCGTCATCTGTGACAAGGGATAGATTTTCGGTCATAGCTTTGTAGTTGGTAACTCCATAAACGTAAATTGGAGGTGGTTTCGGGTCTTGCGGCTGAGTATTGTTCTTCATATTGTTCGAATTGTTAGTATGAGTTTGAATGGCATTAGTATCTGCTTCGGCGAGTGATTGAAATTTGTTTGTTGTTATAGTTTGAGGGGGATTTACGGAGTCTGTTTGGATCTTAAACCTTTTTCTCTTGTTTGTGACGCTTTGCCAGGGATGAGAGTTTGTAATTTCAGAGTCATTCTCCATTTGTCCGTCTTCGCTTGTCGTGCAATCGAAAGTTTCTTGCGTTGATTTTGTGTCGTTGTAGTTATTATTTGGCGGCATTAAAGGCTGTATGTTATTTAAAGGAGCGAGTTTAATAGGAAGTGGTGGGAATTGTTCTGTTGTTACTTGATTTTGGTAAAATTGTGGAAGTTGCATATTTATAGCTGCTGGATTTAATTGGTAATTGTGCCTGCGGCATTTGTGCTGGTATTTGATTTTGAAGTAATGTAGGTGGCTTGCATAAGGGTGTAATTATACATATTGGTGTTTAAACCGGCCCATTCCCGGTTGGGAAAATCTTTGCGAGGTACAATGTGTTTTAAAAATTATAAATTCTTACGGTTTTTAAAAGTGAAACAGTTGTTTATCACTTGAGTTAAACGTTGAAATTAAATTAATAAATATATAAATTTGCCTGACCTTGCAAGGTACGGCAGGCTCCGCCGTTGTGATAAATCAGGTATAGCTCGGCACGCACGTTCGGTCTGCTTGAAGGCACTAGCAAGAATTTAAGGGTAATTGACGTAAAATTTTAGATTAAAATGGAAAGAAAATATCAGGAGCCAGCATTCGTGCTCTACTTTTAGGGGTTACGCACCCCTCACATTTTGGAGCTTTTAGCATTCTGCTGGGTAATTGTGGTACCGCCATTATAATAATTAAATCTGGCTGCACTTCCGCAGGTGCTAAAGTTGCCACTGTAATGCAGAACGGCACGTGCTCATAATGCGAATCATCCCTGGAGAAATATTCCCGCGCACGTTTCTTAGCAACGAGCTTTTTATTTTGCTTAATAATTCCTTTTGCGTAATTGTCGCGCAATATGTGTCAGGGGACGCGTAATTTTCAAACGTCGTGTAAAGCTGGCAGTAATATTTCAAAGAGTCTTAAACGAATGTCTAGTCAAAAAAAGCTTGTGCAAAAGTGCTACAAGGTATTCAAATAAGTTATTATTAACCTGAAATTATTTTTCTTCCTGTAGGTTCAGTAAATTTAATTTAAAAATGAAACAGTTACTACATTTATTATTGAAATATTTACCTATTACGGCCCAGAAAAAATACTTGTTTAAAAATTATTGAAATATAAATTACGGTAATTGAGGTGTCAAACAAAAATCATTTCTAAAACTATGTATTCGTCTAACTTCGTGTAACTTTGACTATTAATTGTAATATTTATATATTATATATAATTAGTTTATAAAAATTTCGGAATAGATTTAGCTTACACTCCTTCCTCTCTTTTGCTGCTTAATATGGTTTATCATCGATAAATACATATATATTCCTTTCTATAATTTTTATTTTTTGACATATTCATTTATGGGTCTATCGTTTATGATACTCTTCTTACTATCTACTTTCAAATTTTATGGGTATTCATTTAGCGACAACTGTTTTATGAAAACATATTTTATTTTGTTTTTTTATATAGTGATAAAGAATCTGAAAAATTATGACAAACGTTATTTCTAATTACTTTTTTTTGAAATACTTTCGTGTGGAGTTGCCTGTAACCCATTGAGCGGATAGGGGAACGCCCTAAACGGTCTGACTCCAGCTAGACCGGCGGGTAGATGAGAAATAAAATACCACCCGCGGACCAAAACAGACTAGGCTCTCAACAAGGCCCGCAACCTATGAAAATGTCGTCTCTTTAATTTTAAAAAAAGAAGTGCTCAGTTTGAAGGCTCTTCATTTTTTACTAGAAGGAGAAAGATTTTTGCATCAGATACTAATATAGGATAAAATTTGGGTCTGTTGTTACATTAAAAAGTCCAAAAGGGACCATTGTGGAGCGGATAATTTATAATAAACTCACAAAGACGAAAAATGTCTTTTATAAAATTACTTTTTTACAAAATACTTTCATATTGATTTATTTTCGACTATGCGCTTCACATTTCCGAGCCTCTTTTATTCCTTTAGATCACTATAATTCTTAGGCATTTCAAAATTTTTACATGCTAGTTGATATTGTTTCTTTTGCACACCCCACTAACAGGCTTTGTAGTTTTGTCAGCTTTCCATTGTAACCATCGTCTTCACTTTCTTATTAATTAGATGTCTTAGCAATTTTATTACTCTAGGCTTACCTTAGAAAATTTATCAATTTATGTAACTGTACATTTGTTTTCTTTGTTATATTTTTTTTATTTGGTTTATCACAATTTTTAAACTATAATCTTTATTGTATATAAATAATTTTAAAATGCCCTTATAATCTGCTTATTCTTTCTATTGTTTTTTTTTCCTTTATTTCTCCATGTATAAAAGTTATTTCTATTCTTTCGTATTTTCGATATTTTAATTTTTCATATTAATATTCTAGTTTTCTTCCTCCCGTCTTTAATTCCAGGTTATACCAATATTATAAAATTTTTATTACCTGCGCTTTGGCCGTTCCCCTCTCTCTTTAAATGATTTTTTATTGTTTTACATCTTTATTGTAGTATTTTATTTTCCATATTTCCACACGCAACAACAAACATAAAAGTAGATTTTGAAAAATAAATAGAAACAAACAGCATTTTGCTATCAATCTGAATAAATCGTGTGTTTCATTCCTCTGTTTTAAAAAGTAAATTTTACAAGTGTCTCTCTTTATAGTTTATATATCTATTTTTCTTTAAAACGATATGTATGTATCTTTACATGTAAAATGAGTAAACAGAACTATTTAGTTTATAGATTTTTTAACAATAAAAATTTCTTTACAAACGTTATTAATATTAACCATCTTAATTAGTACAGCCTTGCAAATTTAAACCTGCAGTTGCATTTTGGTTATTCGCAACATAAAGTTAATTGCCAAAAATGCAGTCCAGTAACACATTTCTACCCGAATACATTACATACAATTAGCATTACAAAAGCACTCATTCGGTATTGCAGTCGAATAGAATAATGTATTCGTATACCGTAAATAAATTAGCTATTAAAAAAGCATTCTATTATATCTTGCAAATTGCTCTTCTGTACTTGAAGTAAGTGACATTATTTAAAAATGACTACTGTTTCTTCATAAAAAATTGAAGGAGTGATGCCACTCTAAAAGTCCTCAAATGAGTTTTGCAATAGCAACGTGTTACTTACAAGAGTTTTCTGATTTATCTAATAAAAGTAAGTGGCGAGCAACCCCGATAAAGAATAATCAAGTGATACTACAATTATTAAAAACAAATTAATATAACATATTGTCGAGCTCCCCTAAAATTTGACAATCGTGACGTGTAATGCAATATTTACTGACGTAAAGCTGTTTGAAGCTGTCCTGGTGTATACAAGGTGGGTAATAAGCAACTGGACATTAAAAATTGGCTGTAAAATGTATGTCATTTTTATTTACAATAAATGAACGATAATAAATAGTATTTTATATTTTCTGAGTCGGTAGTATAGGAGCCAGCCGCAAGTGATAGTAAATGTAACGTAAACAAAGATGGCGGCCGTTTAACTATTTAGTAGCATACAATTTCATTGTTTTTGTACGGAGATGATGGCGTACAGTAAATAAAATGAATGCAACACTATGTACAAAGACTATAAAAAAGTATCATGCAAAACTGATGACCATAGATTTGGTGAACGATGTGGAAGTCACCGCCCATCTATATTCTGATCTATGGAGAATGTGGCGACAATCCAGAAAATGTTTACACATAGCTAGCAAAAATAAATATGTCAAGCAGCTCGTGAAAATGTATTAAAAAGGCACGCGATACGTATGGAGAGTTAATGCTGGCTTGACATAAATATTTGCATAAATTGTTTAAAAACTTCTGGAGTAACGAGGATGTATTCTATGACAGCAGCCTTGTCAATCGGCATAACTGTCATTATTGGACATCGCGGTATAGAGATCCCAAAATGACGGTTAATAGGCTACAAAGTGGTATATATTTAGAGTAATATTGAGATTCTTATTTTAATTCACCCCATTTTGCTCCTACTGTGTGTGCGTGGTTAGACCAGTATTTTCTAAAATGTTACCTGAAAAAACGCAGATCTCCAAATATCACCCGTGTGATTCATACCTATGGTGCTATAGCAAAGGAGGAAGTGTACAAGACAAAGTTTTGCATACTGGACGGCTGTGTATTCCATCCTCAGTAGTTTAAAAAAACTTGTTGACAACATCAGTGCCTGTGTTGAAATTTAAAAATTTGCTTTCATTTTTCTACGTTATAAATCATATAGAAAATTTGATTCAATAAATATGCAATAGAAATATAATTTTTTTAATAATTTTTAATGCCTAGTTACTATTCATCTACCCTATTGTTTAACATAGCACTAAAACATACCATGGGACTATATGTTTGGGATTATTTCAGCAAATTTCAATTTGGGACATTGCACCGCTTTACGGAGACGTTATGCAGAAAAAATGGTTGAAATACAGGGTCCGCTAAAAGTATTGCGCCACGCCATTAGCGTGCTTGCACGTTTCAAGTGCTTTAATTATTTTATTTTCATCATTTTATTGTTTTTATGTGATTTTTGTGTTTGAATGCAATGGTAGCCGCGACAAGGCATCGTAGAGAGATTTTGGACCTGAATCTGCAGAGAGTCTCGTGCAAGGCCATCTCGTGCTTCGTGCCGGTCGGGCAACTCTCTACCGCACCATTTAACTGTAAAATGAGTGGAAGACATTTTACCGTTTCCATTTAGCAGAAGATAAAGATTCATCCGAGAGCAGATACATCGAAATCCTTCAACTCGGTAAGGAGGATCGTCAAAGAGAAGCTTCCTACCGTATCAGAAAAGCAGCCATCCTATCGGAACGGAATCGTAAGGCACGCCTCACGAAATTCTGAGCCCTCCTTTCCCGTACGCGGTCAGAGAGCACTTCGCACCGCTTTCTTCAACGAACAGCTGTTCTCCGTGGAGGCGGTTTTCAACCCCCAAAATCACCGTGTGCTCGCTAAAGACACTTAGAAGGCTGATCAAAAAGGGGAAATCGTCCACAAGGCAGCTCATCTCGTGAAGATTTGGGCCGCGGTGTGCTACTGACAAGACTCCTCTGCTTTTGTCGATCCCAGCGTCAAAGTCAACAAGGAGTACTACTTGAAGGAGCAGCTCATACCTTGGAGCGAGTCTCACTTTGTCACGAGCCATTGGATCTTCCAACAAGAAGAAGCTCCTGCCCACAAAGCGTTTAAGAGTGGTGTCAGGCTAATCTCCCCGAGTATATCACGGGTGCAGAATAGCCTGCCTCCTCCCCCTAAATCAACCCCCTTTAACTACGCCGTTTGGGGATATTTGGAAGAGAAAGCTTACGCTCGTCCCCATCCCAATCTGGAATCCCTCAAGAAATCCTTTTGTAAGGAGTGGGCCAAGATCGACGTCAACTACCTCCGTGCCCTGATGAACGCGTACCCCCGTCGGCTCCGTGATGTCATCAAAAATTGAGAAGGTAGAATCAAAAAGTGAAAAATAAATTATATATTTCGTGCAATTGCGTTTCTTTTTGAGAAAGATATTCGAAATTTTCCGTGTCTGAATACTTTTGGCGCAACTTCTACATAAGAAGTGTTTATTACAGTTTACTCTAAATGGTATGGAACCAATCATAAAGCGTGGTTGTTTATATAAGATAATGCTCAACCATAAGTAGCACGCAACACATTAAATTATTTTTAACAAAGTAGAGTGGAACTCTACCTTTTACCTATCGAAAATGAAATATTATAGCACGAAGGGTACATAGGTACGACCTCCAAGGAATATGACTGAATTATGTGTGTGTGCCAATAATGAATGAACTACAGTCCATTGAGACACCACTCGTTTATTGTTTGAAGAATGGAGGCAGCCACAAGAACCCGAAGCAGGATTATTGAATAAATGTGAATGGTTATGTACAAATACTTTATAAATTTAATCATTTATTCTATTATACTGTTAAATAAAATTGCAAAAAGTGAATTGTTAATTTTTACTTTTTAGCGCTGCAATTTATAAAAATAAAAAAGGAATTTAATAGGTGTATAAATAAGTGCTCAGATTTTTTCTGCAAAATTAAAGTTTTATTTAAAAACAAACAAAAAAGCTTAAGTATCAAAGTATTCTCCGTTGGCATCGATGACCTTTTGCCAACTTTCGGGTAGCTTGCGAATTCCCTGGTGATAGAAGCTCACCGGCTTCGAAACTTCTTCTTCTGTTTTGAAGTGCGTATCAGCCAAGTGATGCTGTAACGATCGGAATAATATATGCCGCATGTGGGAGACATTCCCAGCCTAACGCGTCTGCAGCTCATCCGTGTCAAATGTTTGAGGGCGCCCAGCGCGTGGTTGATTTTCAAGACTAAACTCTCCTCTGCGAAATCTTTGGTACCACTTTTTGCACGTTGCATGACTTACAGCATTCTTTCCATATGCAGCACAATCATTTCGGTGGCTTCAGCAGCCTTTTTCTTAAGATGAAACGCGAAGTGGATAGAAAATCGAATATGCTCTTTTGCGATTGCCATCGTGAATACAGCTGATTATTGAGGTTATGTGCATCAATCGCCAAATCGCATGATGTTTCGAAAGACCAAACGTCATTGCTTTACAACCGCAAGAGGGCGGACTAATACGTTACATGTAAACGGTGATTTACGTCCTGTGAAATCTAAAGCTGAGAACTTATTTATACACTTATTATTTGGATGGTTCAAATAAATTACATTATTTTTTTAAGATAAGAAGAAAACTTACTCAAAATCGCATTAATGTGTATTTATATATCATGCAAAATTTCTTGATTTAACAAAATCAAAGAGTTAATGATATTATAAAAGATACAAGATTAAAGTCTTACTTAACTAAATTCGTGAAATATCAGTTAAATCAGCAAAATATCGTAGTTTTCCTAGTTTTTCACCTGATTTCAAAGCGATTGAAGATGTTTGGAGTTATTTTACCAGAAAAGTTTAAAACAAAGTAGGACAAATCCGAAAATGTAAAGAACTCGACTACTGCTACTAATCAAGCCTAAAAGTTAATTGCACAGGACTTAATACCTGACAAAGTATAAGCAGATACAAAATGACAAACCCCATTTTTTAAGTCTACAATTTAAAATTGTAAATAGTGACAATACGACGTAAATGATAATTGATTATATTCACATTTAAGTTTATATATGTCCAATGTGCTCCCTTCCGGGTGCACCCACAACATCTAAACAGTAGTAGAATTTATCAGCACATGATTATGTCTTGCGTCACTGAATTCCCCGCAGCTGTGACACGATTTCTTATGCCGTTCAAAGTTCTTTCACAGACTTTTATAAGAGAAATTTGCAAGGTGTAAAATCATGAGATAACAGGCGCAAAAACATAAGTATCTCTTAAATTCTGATTCTTATTATTTCAATACTAGGATTGTCATAATTTTGCATCCAGTTGTATACATATGTAATCTCCTTTTTTTAAATTCTATTAAATGATGTGCTTTTATTAGGAGATTAAAACTGACAACTACGCTCGAGTATGTACAACAAATAAAAAAAAAGTAAATGCCATCTTAAAATATACAAATTAGTAGTGATGCAATTCCAAATTGTTTATTAGCCAAACAAAAATAAATAAAAAAAACCAAACATGTTACAAATAGAGACTGTTTTGATGCACTTAGACAAGAAGTGCATTCTAAATTGTAATTAGATACGACACTAGTAAAACATAATATCTTTTTTGACGTGTATGAGGTTTGGAGCAATTTAAATGCAAAATGCAAACTGCTCTTCCCTGAATTTAATATTGCGTATACAGTTGTGACTGGCTTCATATTTGGTTTCCTAGAACTCAAGAGAAGTTGAGGGAATTGTGGGACTTCGTATTAGAACAATACATGTATAACGTAACCGAGAGGTTGTTACAAATTTCGCGAATATGCTGCATATAACTAAGGTGAGATTGTTTTATATTTCAATAAGGGGTTATCTATAATAGAAAAATATAAATCTTAGATTTTCATACAAATTTATTCCATACAGATATTATGTAAGCTTACTTTTATCAAAAGTTATTTATTTGAAGCTTTATTTAAATTAATCTAAATGTAAAGGGTGTTTCATAAAGAGACCAAACTTAAAAATTCAATAATTTAGTCAAATTTTTATAAAGGTGGCTAAATTTTACTTACATGTAATTAGTAATATTTCCAATTTGCCACACCGAGTCTGCATACATTTATGCGCCCGTCAAAATTACTGATAATGCTCTCGCAGATATCTGGCGCGATGCACCCGATCGCGCGCTTAACTTTCGCCTTCGCTTCCAGAATTGTGCGAGATGTGCTAGTGTACCTTTAATTTTACAAACCTCTATAAGAAGAAATCACGGGATGTACAGTCAGTTAGATAAAAGTGTGTTTGGGTTAATGTGGGGAAAAATGTATTCAAAAACATTTTCAAATACAAGGGTACGTTCTACTTCATCAAAACAAAGATGCTATTGCATCAATAATTTCTCCAGTCACCACCGGCGTCGATAATTGCATGGCATTAGGCATACTTTCGACCACATTGATGGCGTATTCATACAGAAAAAACATCCAAATGTGATAAATTTCTCGTGTTAACTGCTTCAAAATAAACACCTCTCTTCCACAAAGCTTGTGCTTGATGTATGCCCACACATTCTCAATCGGATTTGCATCGGGTGATTGCGACGCCCAATTTAGTATGGCAATGCCAGGCTGCTCTTTCCATTCGAGGCAAAGCTTGCTGAGGTGTTTGGGGTTGTTGTCCTCCCGTAGAACCCAGTCCTCGTTTTTTCTTGATGAATCAAAGTTTGGCAGTCGGTAATATGTATCTCTTATAAATATCGAGCATTTTCGAAGCGTTTAGGTTATACTTAAACAGATGCAACTTTCCAAAACCCAGTTTTCAGACGCAGCCCCAAAAATGTACTTTTACTTGATGTTTAATGGTTTTTTGTATTAACCTGTTAGTTAAGGTCACCAGGCTCGTGCATCGATAACATATCCCTAAACAGATGTTTTATTCGTAAAAATTACATTGCTCCAATTTCAGTGGATATTGTCCTTTGCCTAAGCAAAGGTTTCTTCACTGAATTACAGCATTTGATATCGTGTGGACGGATATTGGTCCGGATAACTACATACGATATATCTAAACCTTTCTGTGTTAGCCCGGGTTTTGCGAAAACAAATTCACGGTATGTTTTTCGACTTTATAGGACACTTTGCCTATCGAGCCACGTTCTGACAAGTCACCGACAGTTTTTGACTCCTTATGTCGCTGAACTCTTGTTCATGTACTTAGAAACCGTTGCATGAGACATTTTCGGACCTTTTGGGTAGGTACAGAGGTGTTTTACGCGTTTTTCTAGCAAGAATTAAACGCCAACTGCATTTTTGTGACAATACATTAAGGACAAAGATTCCCTTTATTGACTTATGGAAGAATTAGAGCAGTACCTTCTACCAACTGGACCACGCTCTTACTTAACTGACTGTAAGATCTGTCCTGCTAAAAGCAGAAATTGTCAGTCTACATATGAATGTGTGAAGTATGGAGGACCTCACGATACTAGAACTCATAGTATAACTGGAGACACTAAAGCCAAATGCGCATTATACGAAGGATAGCACCCGGATAATTACAAGATGTGCTAGGTATATCAAGAACTCCAAAAGAAATATCAACCTAATCACTAACCAACAAAGAAAAGTCCTCCCCAAATGACAACAAAAAAAATTTCCATTTCTAAATCGCCAATAAATAGTCAACAACTCATCAACAAACCCTATGCTTCTAATCTAACTTATTCCCAATAAGTTTCGAATCACCCAAATCACGATTTAACCTTCCAAAAATTCCTAGACAAATTTAAAGCTCTACTTAACCAACTCCTTCAACAAAATAACATATGGCTGTCAACTATAAGGTTGCGCAAGTTGACCGAATGTTGAAGTAATTTAACATTTTCAATCTAAAGCTGTCCGTACTATAGCAGTCGCATCTTGGTATGTGACAAACCAGAAACTCCATGTAGACCTCAACATCCCTAATGTAAAAGACTTAATCAAAAAGTATGCTATTAAGCCCCAAACAGTACTAAAGCTTCATCCAAATGAAGCTCTTGTGCCACTGACAGAAGATTCTCAACTCAGACGCCTTCAGAAGAAGTGTGAAAGGATCTAACTATTTATAAAGAATTAACCATGGAGTTTACCAACAGAGCTATTATGGTACAAAACATTAGTTCATAGAAATTTATTCTGATTGTTAATATATAAAAATTAAACATTTACTGTAATGTTATTGAGGTACTATTAACTTATTTAGTCTTCTGCGCCTTAATGGTGATCATATTTTTAAGTTTGAAATTCTTGGTGGAGTGGACGACCTCTATAACTTGCGGGGTAATTTCCTTCATAGTTTAAGCAGTATCGTTTACATCTAGGTTTAGAAGTACCATCATTCTTGATATGCACAAATTGCTGACATTTATATTAATCGACTTGCGCCTGGCCCCTAGCGCGACAACTGCATGAAAAAATGTTTTTACTATATAAATCTTTTAAGCTGATTCATCTGTTGATAATGGAACAACACTGGTTAGTATGTTTCCTTTATTTAATGCGTTAGCTAGTCATTGTAAGCTTTTCTCGTTTTGCTTACTGTTCAGCAATAGAAATGGACTTTTTAATTACGACAAAAACAGGTTTATTATCTGTCTATTAAAAGTATGAAATTTCATTTGATTGAATGATCATAAAATATTTAAACAATTCACGATAATCTTCAATTGAGGTAATATTAATTTTTATATATTTTCCAGTTATAGCAGCTAAAAATTCACGATCTTTAGTAGTTAACTTAGATCTTTAGTAATTTCTTGGTTTTTATTAGCGTTATCGGAAAATGGCCAATGTTTTATTTTTGTTTCGTGTAATGTTAGTAGTTTGACTTACTTGTTCGTTGCTAACTAATTTCTGGGTTGATAGTGGACAATACGAAATACTGTTTAGTAGCCACTCTGGGTTCTATGTGTAACGCTTGGATTTTCTGTTGCAATTTAATAAATCCACCTAAAATATAATTTAAAATTTGCTAGCTAATAATCACGGGAGTGCATGCACTAATATCATATTCTCTGGAGCCAAATTATCAATAGGAATTCGCTCCGCTTATATATAGCAGTATTCGTTCAAATATTTTAGATAATAGAAGTAATAGACTTATCGGACGATAAGAGGCACTTTATTTCAAAGGTTTTCCAGTCTTACCTATCATAATTAAATACAAATTTCTTTGAGTAGAAAAGTAAGACATGGCAAACATATGGTTGTACATAGGTACTATTGCTTTGTTAGAAAGATACTTTTGTGTATTTTCCACTATAAGATCTGCAAGATTTATTTCTCTGTATATCTCTACAGGTGAAACTGACCTCGGGGGTAAAGAGTTGAGATAATTCTCTATCACTGTACCACACTTAGTCTTATTGGATAAAAATAAGGTGACAGTTCTACTAGATATTTTTAAATGTATTTTTTTATCGAACTCACCTCTCATTTGATTTTCTTAAAAGTGATACTGGAGTAACGGGTTTTATAATATTTTTAGTTGCTTTTTACATAGTGTGGTTTTCTGGTAATAGGGTAGAAATATCACAGCTAAATGTTGCATTTCCGTTTTCTTAGATAACATTGAGAAATTGATTGGATTAGGTTTTTTAGTGTAGTTTTATAGTGAGGATTTTTAGATCCTAGCCGAATTGCATATGCTCTGTATTTTTCAAATTGTTCTATATATAGTTATATATCGCGGATTGCGAGCGTACTTTTGTGATTAATTAGCGTAACTTACCAAGAACCTTTTGAATGAGCTTGTAAGACACAGTTTGAGAGATGTGTATTGTATGGGCTAGATTATGTTGTCATTGATGTACAATTAGAATTTTTCCTAGTCTGTTTTAGCAGTACAAAGTTTTAGTGGCGTGGTTTTGCATATAATATAATCAAAGTTATTACTGGTAAGTGATCTGACAAGTAAACTGTCACTTTGGATAAATTGCAAAGCTTCATTGAACCTGCGGAATTTTGAAGGGGATCGTAGGCTAAGAGTGTGGGATGAATCTTAGCAGCAATAAGCGACAGGAACAAAAGTTATCAGAGATCAACGTTAAAGTTTATACATATAAAAACTTACCTTTTTCCTTAGCTTTCGAATGTGATCACATCAAAAGCATAGTTAGAGAACCACTCTTACTCACACAATAAACAGAAAGAAACGTATGAATGTTTTCAATTATTTATTGAAAGTTTAGTTGAATTTACAACACAAAGAAGTTAATTGTAAGGTTCACAATCGATGTGCAGCTCGTTAACGAATGCGTGATTCAAGCAAACACTTTGGTGGCAAAAAACGTATTTTACGAACGCCTGTTTGTCGCACTTGTAACATCTCTCGTTGACGATTGTGTCAAAACAGAACTGGAGATGGGTCAGCCATATGTCAGATTCGTAATCCAGGTAACCGTTTTTATAAAAAGCAAACCGAATCTTGTTCGTGAATCTTGGAACAGAAAACTGGTAAAAAAAGACTGACTTTTTAGGAAATAATCACGGTGCTAAAAGTTAGTATCAGCGGTGCCAATTACAGTGTCAGTAATGAACTTGACGAACGCCTTATAAGGCCAGAAGAAGTACACTCCAGTGGCTGTATCATTCCAAAGCATTTGGCAAGAATCGGTTTCTTCATCAGGTAAAATATTTGCAAAAATGCTTCGTTAAACTTGGCCATCGTCGGCTTATGTCGCAGTTTGTCGTACACGTAAAGAGAATTAATCGACTTCAGCAGTTTGAACTGATTCAAAACAGTCGTTGCCAATTTCTTAACATCCAATAGTTTGCCGGTCGACCAACTTCAAGTCCAGAAGTCGTAATTCCGCTTTTTGTAGTCCTCGTCAATTTTCTTTGGTTTCTTTGCGGCAAAGGCTGCCATCCTAATTCCGATGAATTGAATGCCTGTGATGACAACTCTCTCTGCGCTTCCGCGCCCATTTGCTCGCCCTGCGTTTCGTCTCCGAAGTTCCATGATCCTGCAAAACAATAATATTGTATTTGTATTAATAGACGAGAGTGTGAACCAATACATAGGAATAGATATTATTCTATAAATAACATCAGTCGGTATACGTCATCAGCTTGCATTTACTAGCACCCATGATACATGCTTCTAGTGATCTAGTGATCCTCAAAACAGTCAAAGATACGCTTACTGACTGTCACTTCATCCAGTGGAGTGAGGCGCAGCAGCCGCGCATAGTAGCCTTGGTTCCGGCTTCTGACCTTTCTCTGTTCTTCACTGCCGCTGGAATTTCAACCTCTCTCTCTTTTCTATGCCTTATTTTCAAAAATATACCTGTTTTCCACCATTGTATTTTATCCAAAGTCACAGTTTACTTGTGAGTTTAGATCAAATTTGTATTCAGTTTGATTATATATTTTGAAAATCTTTTTGGTAGTTGCAAAATCTAGCAGACCAGGGATTTTACGTAGGCGGGTTAACTAGTAGGTTAGCTCGCCAGTCGGCATGTAACATAAATGTATAGTATGGAAGAATGCTCACCCTTCGGGTGAAATTAATCTAGTACTTCAAGCAATATACCTGTATTAAAAAGCTGCAAGTAGCAGTAAAAATTTTTGAAATTTATCGATTGTAATGTTATACCTAGATGGACAAAAGACGGCTCCAAAAATTAGCGACTAGGAACACAAGCTAACTCTTACTGAAGCGCTTTAGATTTTGTTAGTTTTATAAGATGATAATTGGTAATGGTCTGTCACAGATCTGATAAGTTTGTCCTATTGGGTATTTTAATGGTTAACTATTTCGGCATATATCTAAATTTTAAGTCTGTATACAGTACAACCTTTGTAATATTCACCAGGAGCATCTTCAATTTTCTTTGGGTTTTACCGTTATGGGGTCTGCCATATCTGTTTGAGCGCTTTCATGCATTAAACATTAGGGTGACCATAGTCTTGGTAATGTGCACATTATATTATGTCATTCTTGATTCAAGGTAACAATTCTGACTTTTGCATTTTGTAGAATTTCAACTTCATAAATACTTTTATTGTTTGGTTGAGGTTCAAAATCAACGAAAAATATTGGCAATGACTCTTTGGTTACTCTATGTCGGGTGTTTAGTAAGTTTCTTACAGGAAGTCTTAGTCTTTGTAGCTTATTCTTGGTATCTTAAGGAGGAATTCAATTTCATATAACGATTCTTTAAAGTCTTTGTTATTTGATCTGATAAGTATTGTGCACAATGGTTTTTGACTTAAGGAGAGAATAGCTTCTTGTGTAACAACAATGATTTTCATATTTATCTTTACCATGTTGTTGGATAGCAAATCAGAATATAATCTTTTATCTTCGATAACTTAATTCTATAAATCTGAAGTCTGAAAACTCCCTAGATATATACAGATGGAAGACTGGGGTTGAAGATTGCGTTTTCAAGTTAGATTTATTTGAATTGTAGGTATTTAGAGTTTTAGGGTTGCACTAAATTTTAGTCAGAAGTTGAAATCTATTCGTTATACTAATTGCAGGCATGTTTTCAATTGATCTTGGTTGTATTATGCGTTTTTTTAGTAATAGCATGGCAGGGATGTTTGTTATCGTTAAATTCTTAATCTAAATTTGCGTTTTAATTTTCATCACTTTCATTGTTCTGATTAGTTTATAAGGGTTGAGAGAAAACTGTTGTATAAATATTACTTAAGTTAGATTTGTTTAAAGATGAGATTAGTGTTAGACATCGTTGATGAAGCTAAGATATTGGGATTTGTATTTTAGTACGTTTAGGGTAGGTGAGTGTTTAATTATGCTAGACCTATCTAGTGTACGTAATTAAATATTAGCGTTATAGACATTGTTTGAAAGTTACTCAAGCTGTTTGAGAAACGAACCGGGTATAATCCTTGTAGGAAACATTTTACTGCACAAGTGCCTATATATTTTTACTTTTTAACAGTATGACTAAACAAAATAAATTGTTTTAAGTTTAGAACTTAGATTTAAATAAATACTTTACTCAACTATAATCGCCCGGCCGACCTTTTAAAATAGGAAAGCTGCGGTCAATCACTTTTTATTCAATAAAAGTCAAACAAACTGAAATATTCTAGTAAGTCCAAAATGCTGATTGCTATAAGATAATAAAACAGGTCATCACTTTTTAATTTTAAGCAGTAAAAAATGTTTAACTAAATGTGTAGTATTGTATAAATAAATATCTATTTTTTTACTAGTGACAAAAGCATGACTCGAGTGCTATATTTAATATTATTATTAAAATACACTTAAATATCTAAGAAAGCATATGTTCTATAAGAAAGATATATATTTCAATTGCAGTAATTGTTTTTTTTTTAATTTAAATATTTTTAATAATTAACATACTGCGCCATTCTGCAACTAACTAAAATAGAGATAAAATATAAAGAGTGCATGTTATTCACCACTTATAAATACTGCCTGCAATGCGGTCTCTAAATATTTAGGCAGGCATAAATATTGAGAATAAATGGCTGCAGTGTTTGCAAACAAGCGCCAAGGCTAACAGAGGACGTTTTGAAATACTTTGTTTTGAATCTTGCCACTACTGGTTATTAAATGAAGTGACAACAGAAGCGCACGTCCGCAATTTTTGGCGTTCGGTTATTGGTATTTCAGCTGTTCTATATTGGGATTTGTTGGTTTACGTAAGCTTTGGCGGCGAGATAAAAGTCAGAATTCAATTTTATTTTTAACATAAAATTCTTAGACCGTATGCTATACAGCAACTGCAACAGTAAATAATGTTAAATTAACTTTTCCGATACTTTTGAATACCAAAACATGCAACAAAGGTACAGAAAAAAGGGGAAATACGTAGAAATCAAGTTTTCATTTATTTCAAAAAATTATAAAATAACTCCGTTAAATAGCTAGCACAAATGTAATAACAGATATAGCAAATAATCAGAAATATTGAAAAGTAGGTTTTTAGCGCACTTAGCTTGCCCATTTAAATTAGTATTCAAGATGTCACCATCGTTACTTAAAAATAGAAATAAATAAATCTTTAAAAGCGTCGTTCCAATATTTTGTCTCAGTCTCGAAGGGTTTAAAAACAATTAGATATATTTGATTTAAAATATGTCTTTATCGCAAAACTAATTATTATATAACTTTGTAGTAGCAGTCGCTCACGATAATTTATAATGCAGTAAATTGTGAAAATGCAAAAATGGCTGTTTAGTACACCAAGAATTCGCATTAGGTGCAATTGAAGCTCGAATACAATAGTACCCTTGCCACAATGCTAAGTGCCGAACCACTCTAGTGATACATAATACAGCACTGTCGCGCAGTACCTCCAAACATAAATGCAATCGTTGTAGAGCTACAAAAAAAATAAGATGTATTTGAAAAAATGGTATGCTGTCTTCCTTCCATGTTCATATAAGTTTGATCCACAATCAAAACTAATGGTTTGGTTAACAACTGTTTGCCGTACTTGATCTAAATTTGCTGCACGATCCGTAACAAGAAAGAGCAAAAAATGCTTGTTTTTGTGGTCGATGGTGTAAAAAATGAAATGAATTCTTTACATGACATAGCATGAAAAATAATTTTAAATTCAAATAACACTCTTTTTCAAAAATTACTGACATCTTTATTTAGATGTACAAAGTCTGTCATTAATCATGGAGTTCAAATGGTATTTCGGCTCTTGTTACAGACAGCCATTTGTTTGACGAAATATTTCATAATGTTTTCGCACAATTGCGACTCGATTTTACGAATTACAGTTCTGATATTGCTTTTTAATTGTTAAATCGTTGCCGAAACGTTGACGTTGCCTTATCTTTGAGGTAGCCCTAATGGTGTTAAATCACAAAATTTTAATGGATCCAATTAAAGTCTTTTTATCAAAAAACTACTCGCCCAGGCAACGTCCGACACAGAGTGGGCGGCTACCAACAGCGTCTGATGCAAAGTGAGCGTCTGAGTTAAACGTCCTCTATTAGTGGGTTGTCGCTTTAGGCCTGAAAATCCTAACACCTTTAAAACTGAAAAGGAGAAGAGAGCTAAAAGCGGGATAAAAAATAATAAAATGATAAATAATCACCAGGTGGTAACCCACACCTCGGCTAGAGGGACCCCAACGGATACGGGAAGGGCAATCTGCTTGAAGTTATTCAAACCCAGTTTCAGAAAAAGCCCAGTACTGAAAAATTAAAGAAGATGATCCAAGCAAAGAGAAAGAATTATGAATATAGGAACCCAGAAGCTTATCAGGTAAGATTCAGGAAGTTTTTACTAAAATTGGGTTTATGAATATAGACATAATAGCCCTGACAGAGACCAAAAAAAAGGAATAGAGAAAATAAGGCAGTACATACATATGGAGTGTAGTCCCTAAAAATCAAAGAGGAAAAAGAGGTGTTTTCATAGTAAGTTGGGAAACCATTAACCAGAGGACTATAAAGGTAAACCTTGATAGTTATAAGTATAGAATGACGGTCCATATGTGCACCAAATGAAGATCACAACTGCAGTAGTATTGACAAGTTCTACGCTACGTTGGACGAAGTACTCTGCTAAGTAGGAAACACTAGACAGATTATGCTCCTGGGAAATTTCAACACCAGAAGTGGCCAAAAAGAGAGTAATAAAATAGTGGGAATATTTGCAAAAAAAATCAAAAACATTAATGGAGAAAAATTAAAAAATATATGACAACAATACAATTTAAAGATCAATAACGGATTCTAGAAGCAAAAGGAGATACACTAGTACACTTGGTACAAAGCAACTAAATATAAAAAGTCAATAAAATAAATTACATAATAATACGCCAGCATTTTACAGGGAAAGTCTTAAACGTCAAAGTTCAAAGAGGACCTACTTGTGGAACGAACCACTTTTAGTTAAAAGCATAAGAGTATTTTCGCACAATGAAAGACAAGATGCTGCAAATAACGCGCAAAATACCAAACAACAAGCTAGGGAACTAAAATGCAATATACAAAACTTAGAGTATCTTAGAACACTATATTTATATTAAAACAGACTAAACAATTACCTAAAAGAAAACTTTGAAAGCACAAATACTGAGATATATGAACATATCAAAAAATCAACTTCAAAAGCTGCGATAAAAGTTCTAGGAGAGGAAATAAAAAACCAAACCTAACAACTGTTGGATAAACAAGGAAATTAAAAAGAAATCAATTCTAAAAGAGACCTGTACATAACGTGGCTCAATACCAAACTAGATGGAGATCAAGAAAAATATAGGGAGCAGCAAAATAGAGTAGGAAACCTAATAAGAAAGAAACAAGAAATCTGGGAGCAGAAATGTAAAAAAGTGGAAAGGCATATAGGTGGAAGAAGAACATCAGAAGCTTGGAGTAGACTATTTAGTGTAGAAATGAAGGAATGGAAAAGGTATTTCCCGGCATTGCTAACAAAAAACAGCTAGCAAAATAATTATGTAAGGACGGACAAACATATCGAAATAAAGAAAAAACATGTAAGGAAAGGTAATTAAGAAATAAAAAGTGGTAAAACAGCAGGACTAGAAGACATACCAAGAGAATTAGTTAAAGCAAGAATAACAAAGCTATACAAAATGATTACTAAATTAATAAATAAAGCCTAAATAACGAAGATATACTGGATAAATGAAAAATATAACACCGGTATATAAGAAAAGGAAAAAATTCAAAGCAAAAATTATCGTGCAATTGTAGGAGCTAATGTTTTAGTAAAATTTTTAAAAGAGTAATAAAAGAACTAATAGAGCGGCAATACATCAAATCACAGTTAAAAAACAATGTGGATTCGAAGCCAGAAGGTTCTGCGTAGACAACCTCTCTCTTTCGTCTAACACAGAAGAAGCTAAAGACTGGGAGAGAACTACATCTAATGTTCCTAGACATAGCAAAAAATATGATAATGACCCCAATCAAAACTATGAAAAGTGTTGAATGGCAGCGGCATCAATAAAATATTGGTTAGAGCCGTGCAAAACTTATATAAAAATCAAAAAGCAAAAACATTTCAAATAACAAAAGAGCTGAGACAAGGCTGCTGTACTTCTCCAACGTTATTTAAAATATATATCAATAAAGTATTTAAAGTAACTAGAGAGATGGAAAACAAAATGTAAAGGAATGGAAATACCAATAGAAGAAACCTCCACACTTTACACGTTACAATTTGCGGACGACCAGGTTGTCACAGCGCCGAACGAAGAAGACTTAGAATATATGATAAGAAAAGCAGCAAAAGAATATACAAAATGGGGATTGACAATTAATACAAAAAATTTTAAGTATTTATGTATAGGGAAAGAAAATGGCTTGTTGGCTCTGGAAACAGGCGAAAATATAAAAGCGTGCTCAAAAGTGAAATATCAGGGAGCTACAATAGGTAAGCAAGGGCTATATGAAACAAAAGTTAAAGAAAGAATAAAACAAGGACGATAAATAATTGGCGCTTTTAATAGGATTTTATGGGACAAAAATATTCGAAAAAATACAAAAAGCATATATAAATCTAGTCAAGAGTATAGTATTGTATGTAGATATTGTATCGACGTACCTTATACAAAAATAGGTTTTAAAGCAAATGACAAAGGTTTTTATTTTAAAGTTGACCATTTAAGAAAGTATTTTTTTTTGTAAGCTTAATTATTTATTTATTTTTAACCAAAAAAACCTTTCCGAACATTTCATACACATGCACATGCGCGCGTGCACTCACAACAGGTACGTATACATGTATCCATGATACTATCTCTTCTTTTAAGCTTCTATACCTTAAAGGAAAGCTTAATGAAATTCGTGCAGACGTCTGTCTGTCCGTCGCGACTTTCAACTCGAGAACTACTGAACTTAAAAACATAAGGGGGTATCATTCGAAAGCCTATGGCCTACCGGGTATACATCCGCAAGCTGACATAGGTGGGATGTCCTACAACAATACAATAAGGGCTTTTAGCAAACCCAATATGTCATTCCATATCACTTTTGATCGAGGCAGCTTCCAAGCTGGAGACCAGCTTCTATTTCTGTCATTTCTGACATCTGTCAAGCCTTATAATTTTTGATCTGTGATAGACATAACATTTTCAGTATTCAACTAAGGACCATAAGTCAAGTCCAGACGCCAAAAATCAGCCTGATCGAAAAATCTCCAGACCGGTTTGGCCGGAAGTGGCCGCAAATTTTTGTTAAGTTTAAGTTAGACTTGAAAGAAATTGTTTTGTCTTCTTCTTCTTAAAGTCCTTCTCCTATCGGAGGCTGGAAATCATCATTGATATGCGAACCTTATTTGCAGCTGCTCGGAACAGTTCGATACTGCTGCAGCCAAACCAATCCCTCAAGTTTTTCAACCAAGATATTCGTCTACGTCCGACACTCCGGTTTCCTTTAATTTTTCCCTGCATTATTATTTGCAGCATGGCGTATTTAGTTCCTCTTGTTATGTGGCCTAGATATTCAAGTTTTCTCCTTTTTATTGAATTTATTATTCACATTCTTTATTCATTTTTCCAAGGACTTCTGTTGGTGATCCTATCAGTCCAAGATATGCGCCACATTCTTCGGTAGCACCACATTTCGAAAGCTTGTAGTTTGTCTAAGTGTTTCTTTTTTACTGTCCACGCCTCTACTCCGTACAACAATACAGGGAACACATAACAGCGGAGCATCCGCATCCTGAGCTCTATGCTTATATTTCGGCTGCATAGTCATTTCTTTAGTGATACAAACGATGCTCTGGCAATTTCAATTCTTGTTCTGATTTCTGGTGTCTGATCCCCTGTTTGATCTATCCAGGCTCTCAGATATCTATATGCCTGTACTCTTTCTATTGCCGTATTTGTAATGTTTAAATTCATTTGGTTTGGTGGGGATTTTGTGATTTGCATCCATTTAGTTTTGTTGAGATTTATTCTTAATCCATATTCATTACAGCTGTTATTTACTTTTTCTAACAGATATTGTAGATCATTTAAATTACTTGCCAGTTGTATCGTGTCGTCTGCATATCTAATATTATTGATTACCTCGCCATTTACTATCATACCTTTTTCGTCATCTTCAAGGGCTTGGTTAAATATAGCTTCATTATATATGTTAAAGAGCAGTGGGGATAGGATACAGCCCTGTCTCTCGACGTATCATAATGTCTCCAGTTAGCGCACTTTCTACCCTTATATTGGCTCTCTGTCCCCAGTATAAGTTGTTAATAATTCTTATGTCCCTCATGTCCATTTTTTTCTTTAAGAGTATTTCCAGGAGTTTATCGTGTCTAACCTTGTCAAATTCCTTTTCAAAATCAATGAAACAGACATACATATCTTGGTTTATGTCTACCCATCGTTGACTGAGGACATTAACTGCGAAAAGGGCTTCCGTGTTCCGAGGCCTGCTCTGAAACCAAATTGTGCATCACTTATATCGTCCTCTAATTTTGCATATATTCTTTGGTGGATTATCTTTAAGAATAATTTCAAAACATGGTTCATAAGTGCAATGGTTCTATAATCAGTACACTCTTTTGCACTAGTTTTCTTCGGTATTAATACGAATATGGATGTTAGCCATTGTTCAGGAATTATACCTGTTTCATAGATTTTGTTAAAGAGATTGAGTATGATATCAATTACGTCGTTATTGAAAAGTTTGAAGAGTTCAATAGGTATTTGATCTGGACCGGTAGTTTTTCCAGATTTCATGTTATTAAGAGCATGTAGTAATTCCGATTTCAATATTTTTATGTTTTCCTCATTTACTGTCAGTTCAGTTTTATGCTCTTTCATCATTGAATAGTTCCTCAATGTAGGTCGTCCATCTATGCAGTTTATCTTTTAATTCTACCAGTACCTGTCCATTTTGATCTTTTAAGACATTGTTGCCCTGTTTGTTCATTTTGTGACCTGTTACTTCTCTTAATTTCTTGTGCATGTGAAAATTGTCATGTTTCTTATTTAGCTGTTCTATTTCTCACATTGTTCTTCAAGATGTGCTTCTTTTGCTATCTTTATTTTTCTTTGTATTACTTTATGCAGTTCTTTATATTTGTTGGTATTTTTCTTGTTTATTCGTCTTTCGTCCATAAGATCTAATATCTCTTCAGTCATCCAAGGTTTTTCTTTGTCCGCTTTTCTTTAGTTGCGTTTCAGCTGTTTTTAACAGCACTTCTTGAATTGTTTCCATATTTCATCTGCACTGCTTTCTGCTTGAATATCTGTATTTTTAATTTGTTGATTTATTATTTGTTGTGTTTTATTTTGTATTTTCGAATCTTTTAAGAGTTTTATATATTGTTTTGTACTTACATCATTTTCTTTTTGGTTTATTATGTTTAATTACACAATAGTTGTCTTCGTTAAACTCTCCTTATTTATTATCTATTTTCACAAACGTAAATGGAATAATATTTTAAATATTTAAGACATAAACAAAAACTTGAAACAATAATTGTAGCAGAATGTATTTAACAAGCAAAAAAGATAAATAAAACCTAAATTAAAGATTGCAAACTAATTATCACTTATATTATATTATCTTCTTCTAGGCATACAAATTATATCCAGTCCTCAATATTAAAACAGTTTTTGTTTTTACTACGCGCAGTAAACTTAATGATCTAATAAGCTACACCTAAAATATTGCTTACTGTTTGCATTTCTATTTATAAGAAATATATCAAGGGCAAAGAAAACAATTTGTAATTCTAACATGTGTGAGTATTTTTACAATTTCTGTAATAAAAACTTTAATCTAAAAGTCAGCGAACAGTTAAAAATGACAATTTAAAAAGACTGTCGCCTATAAATTTGTTAGAGACCTGGTTAGAAGTAGCTGCAGCGTTAAATATATTCGCAACAATTTATGTTAGTTTGTAAAATTCGAAAAAGCCCACAATCTGGCAATTATACTATGCCACTATTGTACTGTTCCATGTCGGTATAAGTAAATTTTACCCTAAGCAACATTCGATGCCCTGGTTCGATGAGCTTTTACACTCAGTGCTGCAGCCAGCTTTATGAACTTAACAGCTATCTTTTCAGTGTACAACTCAGCGATATGCCAAATGAATCAAAATTACAGAAAAGTCAGGTATTACGATAACTAATGAAGATTATTACAGCTCCATTTATTACAGCAACTTTTCGAAAAAACTATTTTTTGCCGATTAGCTTACTTGCTTTGTTCTATTTTTGCCAAACCAAGTTGAATCTATGCGACATTAAAATCGTCTAAAACTAAATGAAAACCACACTACATTACAATAACATGACTTATCCTAAATGCCCCACATTTTTGGCCCTAAAATTAGGGCATAGATCTTAATTTTCCACACATAGATCTAGGGGAAACAATTTGTCGACTCGTTTAATAAAAGCAGCCCTTCTTGGTCTCCAGGTTTACGGTGGTCACTTCAACAACTCGAACTTGTCCATCTGCTCCTGGAGAAACTTTACTGAATATTGGAAACCACGCCATTAAGCTCAAAACATCTCGCAGTTATACTCACTAGAAAGACCCGGCTTCATGTCAGAATCCACACGAAAAAAGTGGTTTGGCGTTAACACTTTCTTGTCTGTCTGATCACCAGATACGTGCGTCAATGGGCACCGATATTACTCGTGAATGGTTTTCTTTAATATCCGCTTCGCAGACTGCACCACGCGCTCCCATGCTCCTCCAAAATGAGGCGACAACGGTGGTGAAAACTGCCATTTGATTTATTAAAATTTTTCTAGACAGACAATCTTGTCCTACTTCACGGCTTTCTAAGCTTCCCTAAGTTTTTTTTATCACACACAAAGTAGGTGCTATTGTCACTGTAGATATGCCCTGGTCGTCCACGCTGGTTGACAAAACGAGATAGTGCCATCATAGTCTCGTCGGTGGAAAGACTTTGTACCACTTCTAAATAAATAGCGCGAGTCACCATCCAGGTCAAAATCCAGACCCAGCGTTTCTCATAGTATCTCCCTATAGCCACTTTAATAGGTCCAAACAGATGTTTGCCAGTGGTATAATACAGTAGATTTCGCATCATTGGAATCATTGGCTTTGCCTTGGCAATCTTGCATGACCTACATTTCCCCACAATACGCCTTACTGCTGCTAGTACCTTCAGAATCCAATACTTCTTTCGCAAATTAGCCAACATTGTTTTGGCCCTAATGCCTAATAGTCACATGTTTTCATTGAACTAAGAACTCCGTAAATTATGACGAGCTGGAAGCTTGCAACTCCAATTCGGTTATTTAGTCGCAGCAATCCATTCTTCAGTAATTTTGAAAGTTTCCACAATACACTGTTGTTGACTAACTTTCCTTTCTGCAATGTTATGATTTTCTCCGAAATCGCATCTTTTTGCACCTTTAATAACAGCAACATTTTCGCGTGTCCCAAATTCTCTGATTCTAGACAAGAATAAACATTTTCCCGAATAAATTTGGAAACATCTTACTTCTTTTTCTACGTTCCAGCAGGAAACCTGGCACCTTGTCTCATCTCCCGAGGTTGCCGTGTACAAATGCGTCAAACTTTCCCCAGCCAGAAGTGTGCTGCTTTCATCACAGCAGCTTGCTCACTCAAAAATTTTGTGAATGATAATAATTTTTTCATTTGGACAACAGCAGGATACGGGTCAGTAGAATAAAATTTAGCAGCAAACTTGAATTTTAAACCTCGTTTTCTTCTTCAGTAACGGGCTTTTTTTCCATTCTACTGGCCAAGTCTCGGAATCATTTAACAGGAACGCTGGTTAGGTCCTGTCAGCCATGATGACTCGGAATTCAATAGAATCTTAGACTTCAGTCGTATCTCTTGATCGGCCACATTCAGATCAGTAAGAACCTACTTCAATTCTGATACGTTGGAAAACATGCGGATTTTGTTGATGCGTAGTGTCTCCAGCCGAATACAGATTAGCATTATTCCAGAGTCTGAGCAATATGTCTTCACATTCATTCCTAAGTGTAACTTATGCACTATCTGCTAAAGACGGTCCCATTATTGCTGCTAAGAGCTCTAATCTTAGAATGGTGAACTTCTTAGTGCAACTTTTGTTTTTGCTGCCACAAAGGAGACAGTAACGGTTTCGCCATGTCGACTGCGCGAAAAACAAATGTCACAACAGGTCTCTTTGCTCGCATCTACCAGTGTGTGCAATTGCATCGATTCCGCCAAGTAAATATCGTATCAGTAACATTGCGGCACTTTTACATGCACTGTGTTCACTCGTCAAAAATTTCCTCCGAAACTTTGTAGTCCCAGTCTGTACCACTACGTAACGCTCACTGTGGAAGGACAATTTTTTTAATTCAAAAGTCAGCGAGGAATCCTAAAGGGTCAAATACTGACATAATTACTCTACTGGTATCGCCCTTTGTAGGCCATATTCCTTCCGGCAGACTAGGATCTAATCTCTTAAAATTGGCACATTCTAAGGAAATCTTTCTTTTTTTACCAAACTCTTTGACTCCAGTACCTCAACCTTCTTCTGGAACAAACTCCGGCACTTTGCGGATGTTGGACTAACACTTCTTTCATTAAAGTCACCTCAGCGTTTATTTTACAAATTTCCTTGGTGAGTTCCTGTGGTCTGAGTCCCGGAAAGACCATTATCACAGTAAAAATCTTCTCTTGTGGCACGCACAGCTTCAGGATATTTCACTGCAAAATTTTCTGCATTTCTGTTCTTAATAAAGATGTTCGAAGAGGGAGATAAGCAGGCTCAAAAAATTAGAACGTTTACGTAATAAGCTCTCCGAACAAAACACTGGCTATCGCAATCTTGCTCTCAAACTTCCACTTGGTGGAAGCGGTCAGATGACGAATGAGATCCGGCTCCATAAGAAGGTGCTCATTTAAGTTTACTCCTCCATTTTGACCGACGGGGTCAAATACGAGGCGTAGCTTTTTCGGCTGATTCATGTTGGAAACTCCAAAGTGAAGAATGTAGAACGTCCGATCAGTGATTATGGTTTCTTTTTTAGAAGTCAGCGAAGTAATGTACCCTTTAACTTTATACTCGTCAAATTTAGCATAGTACATTTTGAAGAAAACTTCATTTCTCTTCATTCACTGTAGTTTGAAAGCAGCTTTCAGGAAACTTGAAATGTTAAGCATTCCACAGCAATCCACATTCCCAAATAAATCCAACTCTCTTTACTGTTTCTTGTAGAATTTGCAAAGAACGGCAATTCTCCAATGATTTCTCAACTGACTGCTGGTATACTCCGTACGATTCCAAACTGAAATACTGCTTCAATAGTGAATTTAAGTCCGCTTTATTGGAGAAAGCATTGATATGGGACAAAGTGTCAAAAGGCGATAACCTACAACCTACCAATACTCAGCCAAGAACAGTACGCTTGTACTGGGCAGTCAGGTATGGATAATCCTCTCCCATAATTATTTATGACACAATTTCCCTAAAACTGCGCAGTTTGGCTCTTCGCAGATGTAGCCACTTTCGCGTGGCTTCAGTTGTCTCTCGAGTGTATGGGCTCAATCCAAGTTTACTAGGAGTAAGCATTACCCCTATGCAAAGTCCGACGCTATGTTTTTCCTTTGATACCCTGGTTCGATAAACTTTTACCCTCACAGTGCTTCAGGCAGCTTTATGAACTTCATATAATAGCTATTTTTTCAATGTGTAACTCAACGATATTCTAAATGAATCATACTTACAAAACTCAATAATTAAGATAACTAACAAAGTTTATTACTACACTATTTATTACAGCAACTTTTCAAAAAAACCATTATTTCTTTTTTTTGCTGACTATATCCCCCAGCTTACTTTATTTGTTTATTTTCGTCAAACCGAGCTGAATCAATGCAAGATCGAAGTCGCCCAAAAATTAAACGGAAACCATACTACATTACAATTTTTAATACGCTGGTGAACATGACTTATATACTAAATGCGTCTTGTCTTTACAGTCTCTGTTGGGAAATTACACCAATTATTCTTAAAAAACTTCTTCAAGGCATCCACATTTGCGCGAGGATCTGCATAATTTATATTTTAACTTTGTACTATATACCATATAGGGTTCAGGTCTGGCGATGCAGACCGTCGATCCTCGTTTAAAATTAAACGCGGTACATTATCACTTATGGACGACGTTTGTTTACCTTGGTCGAAGAAAAGAGCCTTGACAACAACTTTTAAAATATCAACGATATAGAACATAAACGAACTTAGTTTTACTCGTCCAGCTAACATTACATCAAACTAAAACATAGCCGGGTTTTTGCAGTCTACCTAACTTTCTAAGTTTTGCAAGTGTATGTTTACGCGATACTGTCATTTTGACGAATAATTTTTTTTGCTTTAGATCCACCCCTGTGGGCTTTCTCAAAATTTCTTTCCTTCTTGCCACCTAATACCTCTTTTACTATAGGTTTAAAAAGCGTTACATATCGCGTTTTGAAGTTTCTATTCCAAGGTCTTTCTCGAGTGCCTTTTCAATGGTACTTAGAGATATTTTTAATAAATACGCATGAATAAGTAAATCTAAATTCTGTTTTAATTGTTACCAACAACTTTTATTTACACTTATATTTTAATTAAAATTTAGAGCTACTTATAAAAAACTACTAGCTAGTTTATATACAAAGAAGTCGAGACTCTTCTAAAATTTTTTATCAATAATTTTCAATGTGCTTGTGTAAATTTCTTTTGTACTGAAATCTTATTTACTCATATATAAAAGCCGTTAAATTAATAAATACCATTAAAAAGCAAACGGAGGCTCAAAACCTACTTATTCACGAATTAATCACGCATTGTGAGCAGCAACGGAAATTTCTGTACTGCCACCAGAAAAATTAAAACTCAATTTGCAGAACTGGCAAGAAATTCAGAAACTCCAAGCAGCTACCATTAATATTAATAAATACGAGAGGCGCTGCGCTGCCTTCGCGTCTTCTTTTATGGGTGCTAAATTTATCAAAATCTAATAAAATTGGCATAAGAATTTAGATATTTGTTTCTGGTAAGTTCGTAAAAGGATGCTTAAATTTTTATAACAACTTCTTAATACAATTTTTTAGATTTTTAAGCCAAGTTCTACTGTATATTAGATCTGAACTTTATTGATACATTATTTTATACCATCGATAAAGATTTCTGGAATTTAAATTTTTTTAGATTAATTGCACTTTTATTCGCCTTTTTCTGGCATATAAACTTTAACTAAACTAATTTGTATATATTTTTATTACCGAAATTAAGGCGGCTTGTAAGCCATTCCTCGAACCCCCACAGAACAGTATGTCTGGCTGTAGGACATAGACTTTGTAAACTTTAAAATTACCTTCAAATAGCCTGGAGTGTTTCTCAACGTGCAAATGTCACTAATCTGCATGTAAAATGAAGCATATGTTCCTTGTGAATAAACTACAGCAGATCATTGTTGGTTTAAATGCGTGTGAATAGCGAGACGCTTAGTCACAGCAATAGGACAAAATCACTATAAACCAGGCATATTCTACTAAAAATTTAGGTATAAAATGATTATTTTGTTAATATAGATAATATTAAAAAATTAATGTGTTGCTTTATAGTTCAGTACATCAAATTTGAGTTTAATCATTTTGATTTGACGTGATTTTCACTCGTAAAGGATAGACATTTTTAAAAAATATTCCTGTCCAACGTTTATGCATTTACTTAAAAAAAGTAATTTAGTTTTAATTTGACTTTCCAATCTTTGTGCAAAGAGAAATTAATATTAAAAAAACGCACCTAGGTATATTAGTTGTTTTAATAACATGAAATTTATTTGAGTTACGTATACAACTGATGTTGACTTATTGTTTTTTAAAAACGTTACCTTATTTTTAGTCCATTTATCAAAAACGTAATGAACTTCGGGTAACCATTATATAATAATGTGTAATGTAAGCAAAAGTTCTGAATTTTTATTGCCAGATTTTCTTACAGTTCTTCTTCATCTTTATGTACCTAGTATTTCCATAAATAATATTACAAAAACAAACCTATCCTTAACTTTTTTTGGGGGGGGGGGGGGCACTTATAGGCACTGCAGCCTCAAGGACCTATTGTGCCCACTAACATTCACACACATTTACAGAACATCGGAATATCTATGACATTGACATAAGACTGTAATTGTCTTAAAAGTCTTACATTTGTAAGATGCATAACGTTTTTTGTCAAGTTTAGTTACCGAATTACTTTACGTAAGTGTGGAACTAAAAAAAATATTTTAAGATCCCGCATCCTCTCGGCATTAACCGTATGTTTGTATATTGGGCTATGAAATTGTTTAATGAGACTGGAGATGTCGAGGACCGTACAAGATCTGCAAGTCCACGTTCAGTTCGAACAGTTCAGGCAGTCAAAGCCGTAGACGCCCGAATTAATCGAAACCCCTTAAGCAGAAGGTCATGTCTCGATAGGTGCAAATTTTCAAAACTTTGATATTTTATATTATTAAGCAAGAACTTAGAACATATGGTACATTTGTTGACAGATGCTTTAAAGAAAAGTAGGAGAGAAAGAGCAAAAAAGTTGTTGACACTATCAATACATGTATCATGCAGACTACAAAATAATCTTTTAACAAACTAAATAATGTATACATTAGGTTGTCCAAGCATCACAGCTGGCGCCAAAGATTCAGAGAGGCCATCATCCAGCAGCTGCAATGGTTTTGGTGGGGAGTGTTTTATGATGAAGTAATTGACATTTATTTTTCGTAAAAGGGAGTTAAAACTTCGACCGCTGTGTACCAGTGAAATGCTTTGGGGAGTGTAGTGAAACCTCTAAATCTCACTCTTTTTGAGGTGAGCCTTGAATCTTTCAGCAAAACTCCGTACGCGCTCGCAAAGCACAGTTAACTCAAAGATGGCTGAGCAAGAATTTGCCCAATTTTCTAATAGTAGAGAAGTGGCCTTTTGGTAGCCCACATTTCAGTCTATTAGATTACAAATTATGCTTATATAGGCAATTTTAGAGAGCATAGTTTGTTCAAAAAGTCACCTTAATCTTGATTCTTTTAAGCAAACCCTAACAGCGGCAATCAATACTTTTACAATAGATGTAGTAGTTACCACAGACCAGTGGCCCGGACATCTTAAAGTTTGTGTAAAAACTAAGGGTGGCTATTTTGCATAAATCCATTGTAACTATACTTACTCGTTCTAATTAGTGTGTCCCATGAAGGGTTACTAGTCGGGCGCCTCCTTAGGTGGTGAATAGCGAAATGCCCTGTAAAACCGGGGCGGACCAAAGCTAACTGACGGCAGGCAGCGGTGTTGTCAGTACCGAGTTAAAGCTATTGAGAGATTAGATGACCGGGATATAGTAGATGTAATATTGCGAATAACACACTATGTTACTTATAAAACAACAACTTAAATTATCTAAATGTTGTCGCTATTATGATGACCGCGCGATGGACATAGAATTAAACGTATCGCCAAAAAATATCAACATTATTCAGATTTACGCTCCCACAGCCGATAAACTAAATAATGAAGTGGAACAACACTATGCACAAATAGAAGAACTAGTCAAAAGCATAAGAAGTCATTATTATTATAAGTGACTTTAATGCCAAAGTGAATAAACCTGCAAATCTTGCAATGCATAGCCAAGTGGTGAAGCAGTCTCCCAAATTTGAGAACCCTCTAGTTGACCTTTGACCAATCAATTTCAAAATCACTACCAAACAAGCCTTTTTGGTCACCTGTCGATTGGTTAAGACAGAATTTGGAAATTCCCATCCGTTCTCGAGTTATTGCTCGGACGGACGGACGGACGGTTGACGGACGGTTATAAGCAATATTAACATAAGCCTTAAATCATCATCATCATCTGCCCAATTCAGTCCTTTGTTGGACGTAGGCCTCTCCAAGCATCTTCCATTGGTCCCTGTTTTTCGCCTTCTGCATCCAATTGTAATCTGCTACTCTTTTGATGTCGTCAGTCCACCTGAGGGGCCTGCCTCATGCCTTTTGCCTATTCTTGGTCTCCACTGCAGCATGCTCTTCGTCCATCTTTTATCTTCTAGTATGGCAGTATGTCCGGCCCACTGCCATTTCCCTTTAAATATATGTTCTATTACATCTTTTACATTTGTTTTATTTCGAATCCATATATTTGTCATCCTATCTCTTAGACTGATTCCCAGCATTGCCCGCTCCATTCCTCTCTGCGCTACCCTCAGTTTTTGCATATTTTTTATCGTTAACGTCCATGTCTCTGCTGCGTATGTTAAAACAGGGAGTATATTCTGGTTGTATAACTTAGTCTTTAGTGTTTGGTCTATGTTACTTTTAAATATTTCTTTCCATCTACCGAATGCGGCCCAACCAAGTTTTATTCGCCTTTCTATTTCTTTTGTTTGATTATCCGATTGTAGTGAGATGTATTGTCCAAGGTATATATAACTTCCTACTTGTTCTAAAGTTTCCCCGTCAATCTGTATATCAACTATCTCATCTACTAGATCGTTTATCATTATTTTAGTTTTCCCTCTGTTCATTTTTAATCCTATGTCTTTGGCCTTTTCGTTTAGGTCTGTTATCATTTCTTCTAATTCTTCCACATTGTCCGTTATGAGCACGACGTCATCAGCAAATCGTAGATGGTTCAATCTTTTCCCATCTACTCTTATTCCTTTATTTTCCCAAGCGCATTTTTTAAACATAGGGTAAATAATTTTGGAGAGATAGTGTCTCCCTGCCTTACTCCTCGTTCTACATTTATCGGATTGGTAGTACTTTGCAATTTGATTGTACAGGTAGCGTTTTTATATATATATTTTATTAATTCCGTGTATCTGTAATCTACGCGGCTGTTCTGTAGAGATTGTATTATGGCCCAGTGTTCAACCGAATCGAATGCCTTTTCAAAATCTATGAAGGCAAGACATAATGGTAAGTTATATTCTTTTGATTTTTCTATTAAATTTCGCATAACTTGTAGATGGTCTTGGGTACTATAGCCGCTAAGAAATCCTGCTTGTTCTGGTGGTTGGTAGTTGTCTAATTTGTTAACCAGTCTATTCGTAATGATCTTTTGTCAGCAATTTATACATTTGTGGTAATAGACTGATTGGTCTATAATTTTCCAATCTATGTTTGTCGCCTTTTTTGAATAGTAATATTACAACTGCGTTATCCCATTCTTTAGGTATTTTCCCTTCTTGCAGGCATTGGTTTAATAGTACTTTTAGTTCTTGTAATATCGGCTGTCCCCCTTCTTTTAGCATTTCTGGGTGTATCTCATCTTCGCCTGGTGCCTTATTTCTTTTTGTCTGCCTTAAAGCTTTTTCTATTTCGTATATTTCAATATCAGGAATGTCTTCTGAATTTACATTTAGTACTAAATGTAAAATGTAAAATGTAAAAAAAGCCTTAAATATATAATATAAAATATAAAATACAAACCCAACAAGCTAGAAAGCCTAATATACAGTAACTGAAAGATTTAACATAACATAAAAAATTAAAACGTGAACTAAATGAAAGTGTAAAATTAGGCGGAATACAAGAAATAATAAACAGTAACGTTACTAATAATTTGGGTCAAGCTAGAAACAGCGATTATCAATAGATAAAACATAATAACAGCAAAAAACTTTGGATGACTCCAGAAATATTCGCATTAATGGAAGAGAAAGGAGGATACAAAAACAAAAATTAACACCGGTACATCACAATTCACAAATACATCACGCAATACAAAGAAAAGTGCGCGAAGCAAAATAACAATGGTTAAATAATAAATGCAATAAAATAGAAAAGTTAGAAGCAGAACATAATGTTTCTAACATTTATAAAAAGATTAAAGAAGTAATAGACGTTATCAAAACACGCAACTGTAGAAATATTAAAAACGAAAATAATCAACTAATTACAAACAAAGAAGAATTAGAACAAGTATAGAAACGATATATAGAAGAAATGTTTGATGGCGACAGAACTGATAGTCAACGATTAATCCATGCAGAAATAGACCAGAAATATTATGTACGGAAATTATAAACGCACTAAGAAAAACAAAAAATGGTAGAGCTATCGGACTAGACCAGGTCTACAATTAATTCCTCAAACTTTTGAACGAAGAAAACATTGAATTACTCACGAACCTTTTTAACTCAATATATCAATCTGAAATAATATCGAAAGATTGGCTGACATCAGGATTCATCACCTTGTCGAAAAAAGCAAATGCAAACAAGTGCCATGATCCGTATGACGTACTTAAATTATTTTCAAAAATCCTTTATCAAAGAATATATCAGAAATGTAAAGATATAAGTGACTTATAATTCGGATTCTAAAAGGAGTTTGAAACCAGAAAAGCGTTATTTAGCCTATCAGTTTTATTACAAAACATAGAGACCAACAGAAAAATATCTTCATATGCTTTATCGACTACAAGAAAGTATTTGACCGCGTTGCATGAGGAACTAATACGAATACTGACAGAAAAAGGTCTCGACTGCAAGGACATACATTCATTAAAACCTTTATTGGAATCAGAATGCCACCGTGAAACTGAACAATAAAGGTATGGAAAAATCCCAATTAAAAGTGGCGTTAGACAGGGTTACGTCCTCTCCCTTTATTGTTTAACATCTACCCATAGAAAATCTTCAGGAAAGACTTAGAAAGCACTGAAGATGGCATAAAAGTAAATGTGTCCTTTTAATACACAATACGCCGACGACACGTCCATGATAGCAAATAGCCTGCGGGATTGGAACGACTGATGGACGCTGCAACTCGAGAGGACGATGCAGTCTAACAGAATAAATGAAAAACCAAATTTATAATATTCAGCAAAACTTTAGAAACGCAAAAGAATTGATAATACACAACCAACAAATTAAAAGGTGCCAAAATTCAAATATCTAGGATGCTAGATGGGGCAAGATCCTGAGTTGGAGATAAAAACAAGAATAGATATAGCAAGATCGTCCCTTATAAGAATAAGGCAGCTACTTCCCAACCGCAGCCTTAAATGAGTAACAAAAAGAGTGCTACATATACTCAGTGCTGAAACACTCAAGGCTAGTGCTGAAAAATATTGCAAGTTTTTGAGTTCTGGATGTTCAGAAGACTACCAAGAATAGAACGTATTACAAATGAAGAAATGTTGAGAAGAATGCACAAAGAAAACAAAGTTTTGGTAATATCAAGAAAATAAAACAGCAGACCTTAGCCACTATACCGCAACGACAAATATAACATTCTACAGCTTATTATGGAAGGAAACTAGATGAAAGAAGAGGACGTGGTCGTAGAGTATGTTCTTGGTTGAAAAACCTCAAAGAGTGGACACATATAAGTTTCCATGAATTAATTAGAGCTGCTAAAAACTGAAAAACTTCGCTGATATTGTTGCCAATATATGGATATACTATTTATGTATATAATTCCTGTTATCAGTGAGGATATTTCTTAGACTAATTTACGGTTAATATATTACATAGTTAACGGAATCACTAACTCCAGCATACTCATTTTATTATTAAGAACCAAATTTTCCAGTTTCCAAAGCTGACAAAACACGATAATATTCAGTGTTGTACACATAATACTTACAAAGCTTAAAACTATTTTGATATCAAATAAGAAAGACGTCACTAAATTTTTTCTTTACGTAATTATAACTGTTATTAAATATTTTAAAAATTATTAAGTAAGGTTTTCAATATAATTTAGAAGTTTTATAGTTCATTCCTATATACTTTCTTTTAAATAGTCCTATAAAAATCAGGCGTTTGTAAATAATGCAAAACGAAGTGGAAATCGCCTAAAGTGCGGACGCAAAGGCAAATGGTTCCGAAAAATAACTCGTATAAGGGATTTACCGTATCGATTTTGAACATAAAAAACAAGTTAGTGAATAACAGAAGGGAGATTAAAAGTGGCGAAGATTACTAATAAAACAGACTTTAAATTAAATAATAATACAATTAAAGCAGTAGTTTTAAATGTGGTCTGAAAGAGCAGCGAGTGTAGCACAAAGTATGGCTTCGAAAACGAAAATGTTATCGAGATCAGACAGTTGCATTCAGGCGAAAAAAATTGGGGTTAGAGAGGATAAAGATATTTAGAAGCATTTAACGATCAACACAAAAACAGATAAGCTGCAGATTGAGACAGTTTAAAAATACAATAATTAGAACCAACAGAAGAAAAAATAATAAATATAATAAACTGAAGACATGGTATTCAAACAGGAAATAATGAAAATAAATCTAAACCAAAATATTTTCAAATAGACACAGAAAATATTAAAGACAACATATACAAGTAGAATCAGGGAAATAACAAAGAGAAAATCAGAAAATAAAAGAAAACAAAGATAGGCTGAAAGTTTATGATCGAATGTGGAACATTGTAACAAAAAAAAAAAATAAAAGCAAAAGAAAAACACTTACGGAAGGCGAAATGGCCTAAATAAAAGAAAAAAAAATATTTTGGATGTACATTAATTAAAGCTTAGTTGGAAGTAAAAATCTAAGAAAAGAGTCCGTCGCAGGCTTTAGATAGCCAGGGGGTGCTAAGAATCCCTACAAAAAAATGATAATAAAACCTACCCAAATATGAATATAAAACAAAAAAGCTGTATCAGAATAGGTATATTGAATGTAAAAAACATGTACATGATGGACGAAAATTATAATGTAGCCCAATAAACAATAAACAATAGACTCAGTGTAGACATCTTAAGGATATCAGAGACTCGATGACCGGGATATAGTAGATGTAATATTGCGAATAACACACTTATGAAACAACAACATAAATTATCTAAATATTGTCGCTATTACGATGACCGGGCGATGCATATAGAATTAAACGTATCGCCAAAAAATATCAACATCATTCAGATTTACGCTCCCACACCCGATAAACTAAATAATGAAGTGGAACAACACTATGCACAAATAGAAGAACTAGTGAAAAGCATAAGAAGTCATTATTATTATAAGCGACTTTAATGCCAAAGTGAATAAACCTGCAAAGCTTGCAATGCATAGCGAAGTGGTGAAGCAGTCTCCCAAATTTGAGAACCCTCTAGTTGACCTTTCACCAATCAGTTTCAAAATCACTAGCAAACTAAATGAAAGTGTAAAATTCGGCGGAATACAAGAAATAATAAACAGTAACATTACTAATAATTTGGGTCAAGCTAGAAACAGCGATTATCAATAGATAAAACATAATAACAGCAAAAAACTTTGGATGACTCCAGAAATATTCGCATTAATGGAAGAGAAAGGAGGATACAAAAACAAAAATTAACACCGATACATCACAATTCACAAATACTTCACGCAATACAAAGAAAACTGCGCGAAGCAAAATAACAATGGTTAAATAATAAATGCAATTAAAAACGAAAATAATCAACTAATTACAAACCAAGAAGAATTAGAACAAGTATAGAAACGATATACAGAAGAAATGTTTGATGGCGACAGAACTGATAGTCATCGATTAATCCATGCAGAAAATAGACCAGAAATATTATGTACGGAAATTATAAACGCACTAAGAAAAACAAAAAATGGTAAAGCTATCGGACTAGGCCAGGTCTACAATTAATTCCTCAAACTTTAGAATGAAGCAAACATTGAATTACTCACGAACCTTTTTAACTCAATATATCAATCTGAAATAATATCGAAAGATTGGCTGACATCAGGATTCATCACCTTGTCGAAAAAAGCAAATGCAAACAAGTGCCATGATCCGTATGACGTACTTAAATTATTTTTAAAAATCCTTTATCAAAGAATATATCAGAAATGTAAAGATATAAGTGACTTATAATTCGGATTCTAAAAGGAGTTTGAAACCAGAAAAGCGTTATTTAGCCTATCAGTTTTATTACAAAAATATAGAGACCAACAGAAAAATATCTTCATATGCTTTATCGACTACAAGAAAGTATTTGACCGCGTTGCGCATGAGGAACTAATACGAATACTGACAGAAAAAGGTCTCGACTGCAAGGACATACATTCTATTAAAAACCTTTATTGGAATCAGAATGCCACCGTGAAACTGAACAATAAAGGTATGGAAAAGATCCCAATTAAAAGTGGCGTTAGACAGGGTTACGTCCTCTCCCTTATATTGTTTAACATCTACCCATAGAAAATCTTCAGGAAAGACTTAGAAAGCACTGAAGATGGCATAAAAGTAAATGGTGTCCTTAATAATAATACACAATACGCCGACGACACGTCCATGATAGCAAATAGCCTGCGGGGATTGGAACGACTGATGGACGCTGCAACTCGAGAGGACGATGCAGTCTAACAGAATAAATACGAAAAAACCAAATTTATAATATTCAGCAAAACTTTAGAAACGCAAAAAGAATTGATAATACACAACCAACAAATTAAAAAGGTGCCAAAATTCAAATATCTAGGATGCTAGATGACGGGAGACGAAGATCCTGAGTTGGAGATAAAAACAAGAATAGATATAGCAAGATCGTCCCTTATAAGAATAAGGCAGCTACTTCCCAACCGCAGCCTTAAATGAGTAACAAGGTACAGATTTGTGCAGTGCTACATATACTCAGTGCTGAAGCTTGCACACTCAAGGCTAGTGCTGAAAAAATATTGCAAGTTTTTGAGTTCTGGATGTTCAGAAGACTACCCAGAATAGAACGTATTACAAATGAAGAAATGTTGAGAAGAATGCACAAAGAAAACAAAGTTTTGGTAATATCAAGAAAATAAAAACAGCACACCTTAGCCATCTATACCGCAACGACAAATATAACATTCTACAGCTTATTATGGAAGGAAACTAGATGAAAGAAGAGGACGTGGTCGTAGAGTATGTTCTTGGTTGAAAAACCTCAAAGAGTGGACACATATAAGTTTCCATGAATTAATTAGAGCTGCTAAAAACTGAATAAACTTCGCTGATATTGTTGCCAATATATGGATATACTATTTATGTAGATAATTCCTGTTATCAGTGAGGATATTTCTTAGACTAATTTACGGTACCTAATATATTACATAGTTAACGAATCACTAACTCCAGCATACTCATTTTATTATTAAGAACCAAATTTTCCAGTTTCCAAAGCTGACAAAACACGATAATATTCAGTGTTGTACACACATAATACTTACAAAGCTTAAAACTATTTTGATATCAAATAAGAAAGACGTCACTAAATGTTTCTTAACTTAACGTAATTATAACTGTTATTAAATATTTTAAAATATATTAGAGTAAGGTTTTCAATATAATTTAGAAGTTTTATAGTTCATTCCTATATACTTTCTCTTTTAAATAGTCCTATAAAAATCAGGCGTTTGTAAATAATGCAAAACGAAGTGGAAATCGCCTAAAGTGCGGACGCAAAGGCAAATGGTTCCGAAAAATAACTCGTATAAGGGATTTACCGTATCGATTTTGAACATAACAAAAACAAGTTAGTGAATAACAGAAGGGGAGATTAAAAGTGGCGAAGATTACTAATAAAACAGACTTTAAATTAAATAATAATACAATTAAAGCAGTAGTTTTAAATGTGTGAGTCTGAAAGAGCAGCGAGTGTAGCACAATAGTATGGCTTCGAAAACGAAAATGTTATCGAGATCAGACAGTTGCATTCAGGCTGAAATTAAACAATTGGGGGTTAGAGAGGATAAAGATATTTAGAAGCATTTAACGATCAACACACCAAAAACAGATAAGCTGCAGATTGAGACAGAGTTTAAAAATACAATAATTAGAACCAACAGAAGAAAGAAATAATAAATATAATAAATCTGAAGACATGGTATTCAAACAGGAAATAATGAAAAATAAATCTAAACTAAAATATGTTCACATAGACACAGAAAATATTAAAGACAACATATACAAGTAGACATCAGGGAAATAACAAAGAGAAAATCAGAAAATAAAAGAAAACAAAGATAGGCTACCGAAAGTTTATGATCGAATGTGGAACATGTAGTAACAACAAAAAAAATAAAAGCAAAAAAGAAAAACACTTACGGAAGGCGAAAATGGCCCTAAATAAAGAGAAAAGAAAAAATATTTTGGATGTATCATTAATTAAAGCTTAGTTGGAAGTAAAAATCTAATGAAGAAAAGAAGATAGGTTATTGACAATCAGCACAGGTGTAGGACACAAATAATAGCAAGGCATTAATAACGCAATAAAATCAAAATCAACATAAATAACAAGAGCAATTAAATGTATAAATATGAAATATCCAAACTATAAACGAAAAAGAAGTAGAACTAATAGATGAGTTGAAGAGAAAAATTTAATTTCAGAAATTATCGAAATAAAAAAGAATGGGACAGAAAGGTGCTTTGAATATAAGTAAACAATGAAAAGCACAAGTAGAAGAAGGGTTGATAGTAAACTTAGAAGAAATAGAAAATGTAGCAAAGGAAAAATATGTAAATGAACAGTAGCTGTAAAATTGGACCAAACAAATATATAAACAGCAATCGTCGCGTACAGATCAAAAGAAACTAAGAACGAATTCTTCAAAAATCTGTAAAACGAACTAGACTTCAACAGTAACGTAACACCTAAGTATGCGAGTGAGAAAAAATAAAACAAAGCAAGTCCTTTGCACTTAGTCGCAAAAAAGAATGGGACCTGGCAAGTTTGTGGAAATTGTCGCAGACTAAATAACATCATCATACCTGGTTGTTATCCCATCCCCAACATCGAAGACGTGAAAACCATCTTAGTTAATAAAGAGGTTTTTACAAAATTAGACTTGCTGCACGCCTACTATCAGGTTCCAGTAACAGCGATCGACAAGAAAAAGACCACTTTAATAACCCCATTTGGTTTATTTAAATTTAATTGTATGTCATTTAGCCAACGCAGTGCACCGTCTATGTTCTAGCATTTTATGAACGAAGTTCTTTGAGACTTACACTTCTCGTTTTCCTATCTCGATGATATCGTCATTGCTTTTTAGTCTATTGAACGTAACCTGGACGTAGTTTTATGACGGTTTGATCAGTACGGATTGTGCATTAATTTCAGTAAATCAGTCTTTGGTGTTCATCAAGTGATTTTTTTGGTTACTTCACAGATTCAAAGGGAACAAAATCAGATTTAAAAGAAGTTGAATTAATAAAATCTTATAAATTGCCAGAAACTGTACAACAGCTCCGTACGTTCTTGGCTGTTTTACAGGCCGTATCTCAAGGGTGCTGCTACTACCCAGGCCTTGCGTAACGACTTTTTTAAAAGATCTAAAAAACGGGATAAAAGAAAAGTACCTTCGGCTTCTGAAACAATAACTCAATTTGAGAAGTGTAAATCGCATGATGGAGCTGTGGTCCAACAGTACAAAAATAAGAGATGCTCAAACAAATTATAGTGTCTATAATAAGAAGTTCTTAGCTATGTACTTAGCAATTTAAAAATTCAGGCATATTTTAAATGATAGAGAAGATAATGTTTACTGACCTTAAACCCCTAATCTATGCATTTAAACAAAAAAATAAAAATGTCATTCCGCATCATGTGAGACATTTCCAATTTATTTTGCAACACTCGATAGATATTCCACAAGTCAGCGGACGGGGGAATATTGTGGCCGAGACTCTATCAAGAGTAGAAGAAATTGATGTCACTGATTATGATAGGATTGCCGGTGCGCCACAAGAAGATCCTATATTAATAGCTCTGGTCAATATAAACAAATGGCCTAAATTTTAGCGATATGCTTTGCCTTCTGGAAGGATGTTATGGTGCGATGTGTCAACATTCGGTCTTACATCTCCGAAACATTTAGGAGAATAATTTTCAGCCGCCTTCACAAATTGGCACACTCTGGAGTTAAGACATCTGTTAAAAACGTGTTCAATAGACACACATCGACCTCATCGCAAACCATTACCTCCTTCAGATGTTTTTCCTATTGCTTCACTTGTATTGATCGCTTTACTTTATGGGAATAAGTTGTGCTGTTGACGTCCACTACTGTAGAATTTGTGACCAAAGCTTTCTGCGAGTTTATTTCTGCGTGCAATACGTTTAAATACAACACTGTACCACCCACAGTGTAATGGCAAGGTTAAACGGCTTCATCGATTATTAAAAGCTCATGGATCTCTCAAATAGTCTCAAACTATATCAACAATTTTGTTGGACTTGCCAGCTGCTATCCGTGAAGACACTAATAGCTCCATGCATACATGATGTATGATAAGGTTATTCGACTGCAAGGCGAATTTTTCGACCCGACCATCCACTTTTGTGTACAATTTAGAGCAACACATACAATCGTTAAAACCAGTCAAAGTTGATAATAAAACTGCCTATACGATTATTGTGCATAAGAGCTTAAAATCTTGAACTCAGGTATTTGTGCGCGTAGATCGGGTTAAGAGGCTTTTGGAGCTAGCATACAATAATTTATTCTTAGTGCTGCTGAGAAATATTTTACTTCGGAAACTAAAAATATCTGTCGACCAACTTAAACTAACGTATGTACGCCAGTATCAGCATCAGACTTAGCTCAGTCTGTTCAAAATCCTCCAGATACTAAGACAGCTCACGTCAACCAACCCCCGGCTGATACGCCTCCGTCTCAACCTAATACAGATTTATCAGCCTAGGCTTCTAAAGGTAACTCTAAGACGATTCGAGCAGGGGGACATGCCCGATTTCCACGACGGTATTTGGATCTAGTGCAAGTTCAACAGATTCTTCTTTCAAGTAAGTACACTTTTTTCAGCGATGCTCCAACCTCTTTCCGTTCAAATAGTAGTTGGCATTTTGCTCTGTAAAATAAGCATCTACGTTTGATAAAAATCTCTGTCCTCTGAACTAAACCTTGAGCTTATGAAACAGCAAATAGTCGCTGAGGGCTCGACCTGGTGAATGTACTAAGTGGTCAATCAACTCAAACTGCAATTCAAATGAATTTTTGGTTAAAAGTAAGTAAGCGCAGTTTGTACATTTATTTATTTTTTTTCTCTGAACATATAACAAGCACATAACAGAATGGACTCCCCGATTCCAAGCCAAAAGAAAAAGAGGAAGACAAAGAAAACGATGGTCCGATGAAATAAAAAAATAGCAGATCCATTATGGCAGCGAACAGCTAAAATTAGGGAAGAGTGGAAAAAGCTAGAAGAGGCCTATGCGTCGTAAAGACATGCCAACACCGAATAGAAATATTTAAAATGCAACATAAACAATTAACTTATAAACTATTGGCATATAAAGGCTATAATAAAAAAAAATAAAAAAAGTAAGCGCAGAACCCAATGCCCGGACAATTTTCTCATGTTTAATTATTTAGTTAATACATGAGAAACGCGTTCTTTAGATATGCTGACCTTAATTCTATGGTCATCCAGTACCATTTGGTAAACTTTCAATGTTATTGGTGGAAGTCGTAGGTATTGGCCGTTCCTAACACTTATTACCAGCTAAGCTGATACGACCACGTATAAATTCAGCTTCCCATCTTTTCATGGTGCTGAATGATGGGGCAGGGTCTCGGTAAACGGCGTCTAACTCAGCTTTAATTTGCTTAGATGTATTGCCTTTCAAACGCAGGTACTTAATTGCGGCACGACATTCAATTTCTTTTATTTTTACAAAAACACTGATATAAACGACTGCCAAACAACAACTAAACCCCGAAAATAGTTGTAATTTTTACAGGTATTTTTCAAAGCCTGTATGATTGTAGTAGCAGAATGGTCTTGACAAGTAGGACCATCTTCATGTTGAGGATCAAATCTTTTCAGACTGCCTACGTAGAAACAAAGATGTAAGGGATGAGCATAATATCAAGGATGTAGCTCGACTTATAAGAAGAAGAAAAAAATAACGGAACGACAGACTTACTAAAATAGCATGAGATAAACCACATGGTGAAAACTGCGTATTTAATGCGTGAAGGAGCTTAAGCTTTAAAAAAAATTACTAATACACAAAATTTTTAAAATTTGTAGAGATGCTGCTTTAACCAATAATCGAATGACAAGAGAAACGCAGTCGATAACCAAGGTCCTACGAATAGACGCCCTTAGATTTTCTTGTGGGGTCCTGTAAAGCCTTTCGTTTATTCTCACAAACCACAAACTTTCAAATGTCCCAAAACAATTTATTATTAATAAGACACCACGTAATTTATGTATGTACTACATTTTTTAAAAACTATTTTAGAGTATTATTTCCACCGAATGTAATCAAATAGATAATATTATATTTAATTTATTATGATATGAGATATACTCAAACATAAAGTAACAAAAAACCAGATTATCTTTTACTTCAATGTTTTATCGCTCTTATTGTTATAAATCATTAACACGATAAAATTAAGAAAATTAGAGCGTCTGCCTATCGCATTGCAAATAATTTCAAGCTTAAAACCTTTTTGTGCCAAATTTTTATCAACACAATAATAGAATCGTAATTCGCTTTAATTAAAAGCTTGAAATCACATAGGCCTGAAATAATGAGATAATATTTTAATGTTAATGTATCATTCAAGTGTAAAATTTGCTACTACTACTACTATAATATTATAAGTAATGAAAATTAAATGATCGTAATGAAAAGAATGTCTGCCATTTTACATATAATCTCACAACTTAGATACTTTTTTTGGGGTCAAAATAGTTTCTTTTTTAAAAGGGCGCCTCCATTGAAGAGACAAATAGTCGAATTCAGAATCTTCACGCGGCTCTTCTAGGACGATTTTTCATTCTTATAACGGCAGAACCAGCTATTCAGAATTTGCGTTCCCCTTTTTATGGAAGCCCGTGGAGCATTTATGTTATATATCTGTGGCTTTGCGTAAGGGAAAAGGTTATTTGTGTAAAACACATATGAAATGCTTCCCACAAAAATATATTTCGTACCACGCTGCTGAATCTGGGGCTTGGCCAGATATTTATTTTTTGTTGCAAGCACTCCGTTAAATAATTTGGCGTAACAAAATTCCTTTTGTTAAGTAAATTGAAATAAATCGGTTAACTTTTCGTGTTATATAGTTTTGACTGGTTTGTGCCTCCTTATTTAATTGTTACTTTAAACAATAGGAAGAGGTTTAAAAAGTATGTATATTAAACTAAAAACGACTGCTTGTAAAACATTTATGTGTATAGAAACCATCCTTACGTTTTTGTATAAAACATTGTAAAAGATTCTAGAAATAGATTATTTAATTAAAGTTGAGTTAAGAATATAAAAGCTGTTTAGCTAATCAAATTTTTCTTAATAGCAACTATCACCGGCAACAACACCGTAAAAGAGAATTAAAAACATAAAATTACTTATTAATCCGGTAATATTAAATGTTATTTATATTAAATAAACTGTGATATGTAGTCTCTCTACTACTATATTTGTACTTCAGCATAACATCATATTGATTATAATAATCACATACAGTAACATATAATCTATGGCGTAACTAAAATGTCGCAGCTAGTGCATTTTTGTTGTTTAGAAAACAAGAAAATATAAATTATAAAATTATTTTATTAAATGTATTAATAATCAGAATAAAATACACCCTATAAACTAATGTGATGATTGATGATGTACAAGATAAACCCAGGGGTCCAATCAACCTCATCGAAAATCTATCAGTCAAAATCAGCTCAGTTATGTAGCGTGTGGAGTGCAACAAAGGCTCTAGATTTTAAGGATATATACCAGAGGCGTTTGCAATGTTCCGAAACATTTTGGATTGAGTTTGCTGCATAATGACTATGCTAGACCTGCTCAAACAAACCCAAAGCTTGACTACTATGTCCATATAGACTTGATCACAGTTTTGTAAATAAGTAATTTATTTTCAAGGTTAAATTATATTTTTCTTAGGTTCATTGGTTTACTTTTATTTACTATATAATGTTTAAATATTCAGTTGTTTCTTTCTGTTTGAATTAGGATTACACTGGGGCAGTGACCTTCCGAAGAGTGTACGTTAAATGACACGATTTAGATAGTCCAAATGTTCTTGCAAATAAATTGCAGCTATTGTAGGATCTTTTTAAATTGAAAATATGGCTGTGCCTTTTTCAGTTACTAGAATGTTTGATGTGTACAGTATATATAGAAGCAGACCAATAACGCTTTCTTGTGGTACTACTGTAAGAATTTTGTAACGATTTGAGCAGCGTTTGCAAAAATTTTTGTCATTGTTCTGGTTAGTGTTTTATCTGGTTGGATCCACATAACTTTGTTTGTTGAGAAATGGTGGTGTGTTGTATATTTTTTTATATATACATTTGTATTGATCGGTGGTGTTGATGCTCGGTTGCTGTTTCCTTCAATTAGTCTGCCATAATGCTTGCATCATTTATCTTTGTTATTTTCTGCGAACTCTAAATCTAACTAAACAAGACATTAAACGAATTCTTGGTGATTCTATGTTGTGCATGGATTTGTTTCATTGTGTTGTAATTTAGTACGCCATGTACAAATATTGATGGACGTTTAGGCTTTTTGGTTGTTGCAATGTTATTACAATTTTCTTTGTTTTTTACTAGGTATTATCGGTTATTTCTTACAATTTGATCGTTATTGGTAACGCATTTTTTAAATCTTCTTTATTTTAATGCTCCTTATCACTTACCATTTATTTTTTGCTATTTGGTTGGTTAACTTCTTCATCTTCTCTCGTTGATGTCATTATTTATAGCTGCCGCCCTGGGTTTGTTATTAACTGTTATTTGTTGTTGCTGCTATTGTAGTGTAGCATAAAGTAACTATTGAGAATCTGTTGCTTGGATGCAGGTTAAATTAATGGATTTGGGATGGCGTGATTATTTGTAATCGGTTGCCATCGCATATTTGGCTGCTAATAGATTTGATACCCATTCATATTGTTATTTGGCAATTACGGAACGAAAACGTTATTAAAAATTAACGTAACCCTAGTTTCATAAGTGTTTTTATATTGCATAAACTATTTTTTATCGCTGTTTTATTAACTTTTGTTAGTTTAAGGTCTTAGTATTTGCAAACATACAATGTTGCACAACACTCGCACGCGCTTGTTATTGCACTTGCAGAGCTAATTTCCGATACGTCTTTACTCTTCAAAACGAACAATGTTAAGTTACAGTTATGTAAGCTTAAAGAATACTACTAATTACTTCTTTCGGACAGCAGGCAAACACTTCTCTACGGCTCAGATAGAGGGTAGGTTTGCTTTGATGAACAATTTTGTCTACACAAGCCATGATTTTCCCAACCTTCTAATACTGGTAAATAATTTCAGCCTTAATTACACTCTTAACCTATTTTATTTATCCGTCCCATAACCTATCCACCTTATCAAAAGGCGTCTTATTAACATAGTACTTAATATTTAGTTAATTAATAAATTAATCTCATAATGCATACACAACAAATAAGAATTACAGCAATCCCTAGCACTTCAGGTACCTCTGATTACGGTAGCGGTCAAAAAAGTTCTTAAACAAGGCTGGTCCAGGCCACCAACTGTATATAATTACTTATAACAAAAGTCGATAGGACATAAAGAAACTGCAAAAACTCTCATTAGTGGCTAGAAAAGATGAAGTAGAATTTTTTTTAAATGTCTGGAATTAGACTCTAATACAAAAAATGTGTCAAACAAAAACAAGCCTTATGTTATTGTGGAAAGGAAACTTTCGGAATATCAAAAAAGTAGAAATTTTAATTCACAAACGATGGACACAACAAATACTAGTATAATACTAAAAATTAATAACAACAAAATGCTGAATTCATATAAGTTTACCCGTCGAAGAGAACACCAGTATGAGGAAGTAGAGATACTATACAAAGCAATTTACATGTGTACAAGGTACGTCCTAAAAATAACGGAACTGAATTTAATTAAAGATGTGTTTATATTCATCTAATCTTCTTCTGTTTATCGGCCAAAATATTGAGATCCAATTTAGCACAAATTTTCTACATTTGCAGTTCCACATTGTTCAAAGTATGAGATGCCGATAGACCCCTGCGCGTTGCCCATCCTCGCTGTTTTCTCTTGCACCTCGGAACACTTAAAATCAGTCTCATTAGTTTTCAAATGTACTCTGTACATACAACGATAAAGAAAAATTACTTTAGCGAAATTAATACAAATATGTTCTATAAAATAAACTGGGAAATAAATGCTTTTGAAGGAGACCCGATGGACTAATAAAGAATAAAGTCGATTTTTGCAAATCAAGACAATACTTATTTCAGCACGTAGACATAATCAATGAATTAGCAAGTGGAAGAATTAAAAATAGTCAAGAAAAAGACAAATAAAAACGCACCACCGTTAAAAACCAAAAAGTTTATTACAAAACACAGTTAATCAAGAAATTTGACAAATTCTAAAACTTGCATAAGATAATATATAATAATAAAATAGGCAAATAAACAAAATACTTACTAGAGCAAGAAATAAACTCGTAATACGTAAAAATAAAAAGAAAAAAATGTTTAACAAAACTCTTCAAAAAGAAAAGGAGGTTCTTAAAGAGAGGGAAACACAAGCAAATGTATAAAATTAAGTACAATGGGAAGAAAAATAGCAATACATAATATTATCTAATACAAACAAAACTAATGCAAAATATTACTGAGTAAAATAAAAATTAAAAATGATCAAAAAGAAATACAATAAAAAATAAATTATAAAATTAAAAACAAACAGGATAATAAATAATTATGCAAATTTAACGTCGAATTTAAACTCAACATTTTCTCTTTGATTTACGCGTCACTAACTCTGATATTTTGGTAGATATGGATATTTTGATCGTAATATCAATCAACTAAATCAAGTACATAAAGATTCATTGCAAAAGTCTCGCCAGTCAAAGTGTTGTTGGAAATCCGAAGACATCGACTTGGCATTGTACACAATTCAGCGAACACTCACCGAAAGCGCACATTTTGTGTTCAAAATTCAGCTAACGTAAGATCTTAAACTTGCTGACTATTCCCACCGTCGACAATTTGGCGATAAAGCACATTTTCAGCTTGATGGTTTCGCAAACAAACGGAATTGTAACATTTGGATTTGAAAAATTCTCGCGTAACTCGTGAAAAACAAATGCACCTCCAATAAATTTCTGTTTGGAGTGTATTTCGACCAAACAGCGCGATAGGCCCAATACTTCTCAGAAGATAGTAGTAGAAATGCTGCAACTGTGAACGACGATTGTTATAATTATATAACCCAATTTTATTTGACACCAACTGGGCAACATGGTTATTAATTAAAAGGATATATAATAAAAAATCCTATAAAATAAATGAGAAATGCACTGAAGCTATAGAGAGGTGTAAAAAAAGGCAACAAATATTGCTGACATTGTTTACGTTAGTCTTACAGGGTTGTATCCAGAAGTAGTAGGACTGTTTTTTTTTCCGCGCGCACGGAGCAATGCAAGAGGGTCTGCAAGGCCGATGTTATGGAGGGGGAGCCTTGGGAACAGGTTTCGACCTGCGGCAGTCGCCTGCGTGCGTTAGTTGAGTGTGGACCACCGTTTTAGTAACCTCCTGTTGTGACGCCTCGTCGTCAGTTGCGATGAAGCGAAATTTGGAGCCGCGGTACGCCATCAAGTTTTGCTACAAACTTGGAAAATCAGCGACCGAAATCAAGGACATGCTTACGCAGGCCTACAAGAAGGATACCATGAGCCGTTCCTCGATATTTGAGTGGCACAAGTTGTTTCGGGAGGGGAGGGACCTCGTCGAGGACGACCAACGCGCCGGGCGTCCGTTAACCTGGCGAACGGACGACAATGTGCTGAAAGTTAAGCAACTTTTGAACTCTGACCGACGGTTGGGCATTAAATTAATTAGTGATGAGCTGAATCTTTCGTACGGGACAGACTAAGGCATCATCACAGAGGATTTGTCGATGAGAAAAGTGCCACGGCGCGTGGATTGTGAGGGATCTCCTGACCAAATTCGGCGTTTCCACGTTGACTCTTGAAACTTTATTAATAACATTGGAAAGGATAGATTTAATGATGATAAACACGACAAACTATTTAAAAACAAATAAAATACGAAAAAGTAAAAATAACTTAATCGTAAGCACAACATAAAATGTAGAAAGTATCAAAAAAAGTAAAAAATTAAACAACTATATAATAATTTACAGCAGAATACCAAAGAAAACAAAAGAGGAAGGGGAGTAGCAATCGTAATACATAAAAAAATTAGAATCTGATATTCAGATGGTACCGAAAAGAAATTTTTAGCACAAATAAACAGTATTTAATTGATCTAAGTTTAAAGAAATAATTATATATCACAAACACTTTAGTAAAGAGAAAAAATGGATAAACAAATTTGAGATAGTTTAATTAACTACATCGTAGTTAACGGTAGACTAGCAAATTATGTCAAAATTGTATAAGTATATAGATGAGCAGAACTACGCATAGATCACTAGCTAGTTGTTAAAATAAAAGTGAGAAGACAAAAAAACAAAATATTTTACAAATAAAAAAAATTCTCGTTTAAAGTAGATCTATTGAATGATGAAAGCATTAGACAATTATAAGAAAATCAATTAAAGGAGCGCTTACTCCAATAAAAATCAAATAAAAAATTTAAAGCAAAGCAAATGAAGAACAACAATATATGTATAAAAAATAATATAGCAAAGATGTTAAAGTAAAAAGTGTATAGGGAAAAAGTTTGTGGGGACTTAGAACTCTTATAAGGTCAATATTGACTTAAATGCTGCTATAAGTCATGGACAACAGATCATGAGAATAATATTGTAGCAGGTAATAGAAACTATTGCTGCCAGCGTGGTCCCGTGGTTGAGGGGCGGGCTGCGATGCTGACGGACTGGGGTTCAATTCCCGGTGCTCTCTGGTGCCTGGCGGGTGGCCTACTCAGTCACTAACAATAATTGAGTACCTGCGTTCATTCGAACAAGGGGTAATAATGGCGGTCGTCTAAGGCGCGGTGCTTGCCACATCGCCCCGCATCAAAGATGGTGCGCGACGACCGGGCAGAGAGAGCGAACGTATGAGAACCTTAACCTCTCAGTTCGCAGGCCGTGCTCCCACGCGGGGCGTAGGGCCTTACCATTATATACATAATAGAAACTATTAATAACGATTACAAGTAATAACAGACAAGAGACTGTCTGAAGAATAAAGTGGATTTAGGAAAAACCGCTTTATAATCGATAATGCATTTATTCTACAATAAACAACAGAAAAAAGAGACAATTCAGTCTATAAAAACTTCTAACTTTAGTCGATCAAAAAAGCTATCGATTATATAAATAGGAAAAACTATAAAATATGCTCAAAAGATAAGGGATTTTTATATCTTCTGATAATAATAATACGACACAAGTTCAGAAAAATTGAGGAATTAAATATGAAATGATAAACAAAGAGTTAGGACAGAATTATGCACTCTTACTAATAGTTTTTAATGTATGTGTAGACCAGATCACATAAAATTATAGAATTATTTTGTTTTGTTAAAACGAGCTGTTTCGGAGGGGGAGATACAAACTCTGATTATAAATAACAAAGCTACACATCGCTCAAGAAACGACTGATCTGTCAAAAGGGACATCCCGAATCAAACGTTTAAAACGAATAACGACCAACTAGCCTCGAACCAGCAAGTGATTCTCCAAGTTAATTAAAAATGGGGATCGACTCCTTCCATCTATCTAAACAGAGTGCAACACGGACAAGAAAACTTTTATTTCTCGAAGCCGTTCGTTTCCTTCCTTTCCCATGTCCTTCAAGATAGCGCACATGAACAACGTTTTAACTAATTCTTAATTTTGTGATTATCTCCAAAGAAAACAAAAAGTTTTGCTCTCTTTTTAAAAGAATAGAATAAAACAAAGAATGTTTAATGAAATGCTAGGATTATGACCTTATTGTAGATAATGGAAGAAGATTACAGGTTACAGTGTTGCTTAAAACAATGATTTCTAATTTCTCTAAACAATAAATAATCCTGGAATCAAGCAAACTACCCATTTAATATTGATCTCATCTAAGATTGCAGCTGATAAAATTAAAAATATAATTGAAAGTTGAAAAATATCAGAGAGTTTACAAAATCCCATTTATTCGCACGCAAGCTGGAAGCTACTAGTTAGCCGTACTACAAAACCGCTTCTCTATCAAAAGGGTCCGAGTACAATAAATGAACTTGAACCACGCAATTGCACAAGTTATGAAGAGAACAGTTGAGCATTTTTACATATCACTTTCATTGATATTAGATCTTAACTATTTTGAACTGGTGTGCTGCAGATATTTTTAAATGTAAATAAATGTTAATTTGTTGTTTTTGAAAATTAAGAAAATTATTTGAATAAACATAAATAAAAAGTCTATTACTAATAAAAGAAGTAGATTTGGGTCAGTTTGTATTTAAATTTTAGTCAATTCTGATATACAGTCTGATAGATAGGCGTCGTTCATTTTTCGTGTAGTCTCAAATAAGGAAATAAATCTAGAAGAGTAGAATGAGCTTGACTTTACCATCAGATAGAGCTTAATAAAAGGAAACGCCCCCTCCAGTTGACTTGCAGTCCTGTATTTATTGGCAGAAACATAAATTTATTAATAAATAAAATCTCACGGATTGCAAATTTTAATCGTTTACACGTAAAAATAATTCTATGGCATAGAATTCTATTGAGTTGGCAGATACTTTTTCTTTTAGTAAACTGCTGATAACAGTGAAACCATCGATGGATAAGTACACTCAAATGTACTCTAGAAGAGTAAACATGCAACAGATTACCAAATAGAATGAACGCGAGTAAGCAATGATTTTTAAAATTATGAAGACATTGCTGCTGAAGTATCACAAGGAAGCGTGCTGGGCTGCCATTTGTATTTAGTATATACTGCGAAAGTTTCAACTTCAGTCAATGCCAAGCTTGCTACTTTTGCTGATGATGCAGCATTGCCTTTAGTAGCATCTGAAAACCTTTATGATCACCTTGATCTCCTCCAGAATGGAGAATGGCAAAGCCACTCAAGTTACCTTTACCAACAAATATGAAGTATGTTCACAAGTAACAATTAACATTTTATTATACTAGGAAAATCAGAAGTTAATATAATTAGAGATAATAATAATAATAATAATAATAATAATGGTAAGGCCCTACGCCCCGCGTGGGAGCACGGCCTGCAAACTGAGAGGTTAAGGCTCTCATACGTTCGCTCTCTCTGCCCGGTCGTCGCGCACCATCTCTGATGCGGGGCGATGTGGCAAGCACCGCACCTTAGACGACCGCCATTATTACCCCTTGTTCGAATGAACGCAGGTACTCAATTATTTTTAGTGACTGAGTAGGCCACCCGCCAGGCATCAGAGAGCACCGGAAATTGAACCCGGGTCCGTCAGCATCGCAGCCCGCCCCTCAACCACGCGACCACGCTGGCTGTTATAATAAAAGACATTGACTTTAATGTTATAGAAATTAGTTGGTTAATTGTACTAAAATTCTATAGCGATTCCAATCCATACACTTCGAACGATAGCAAATGCTACTTAGTACATTAACAACCAAATCTTCATAAAGATCTGAGAATTCGAGGATTATCATCTGTCTATTACTATGCTCTATAGGAAATGAAAATGATCTTTTAAATCAATTAACCTAAGAATTTCTGACACCAAAAGGACTAGTCGGTAGTAGCAACATGATCTTATCTTTGAGCCTAACCAGGTTCAAGTATTTCATTTAGAAGTGTCATCAATGGATAAACTCCTCCACGCGATTTGCTTATTACTTGTTTATGTTAATATAAGATCAGATTGTAAATATGCACCTACCCATATTATGAATTACAAAATACAAAGAAACATTTAAACCACATACAAAGACAACAATAGAGGCACAATTTTTTGCTTTACTACAATAATTCGGAAGTTTTAATACTTAGAACACGCCGTGTCAGCTCCAGTGGAGGTTCAAACTTGTTTCGATACATTTGAACTTGTTATGACAAGTGACTATCGCTAGTGCTTTATTGCAAGACTTCTCTAGTAACCTACGTATTTAACGATCTCTCATAAACATTACGATTAGTCAATTTCTTATTTTTTCATAGTTATTTATAAGTTAATTTTAACATAAAGTTTTTTCCACCATTTAAATAATTTTAAATTTCTAAGCTCATGTAATTTGTTGCGCATGCATAAAAAAACAATAAAAAGCTAATTATTGTACAAAAATGTATTTTCTTATTTCATTTTGCTAAATTAAACTGGTTTTTTATTGCGTGAAATTAAATCGCCTAGTTTATTGCTTTACCTGCGCTGCATATTGTTAATCTCGTTACTATTTAATTGCCTGGAAAAGCTGGAAACAATTCTCTCGAATTTAATTCTTTGACTTTTAATTACAAAGTTTAATGCGAAGTTGAAGAAGCGCTTGTAAAGCAATAAGCGTGGGGCCCCTGTGTTGCAAATTTTATTATTTTTTGTTTTTAGGGAATTAACGAGATTAACAGTAATAAAACGTAAGCCCTGCCTTAAAGTTATGTTACGAGAAAATAAAAGTTCAGCCGTTGACTTAACCAAAAACAGTTGGCTTCTCATCTAGGGGCCATATGTATTCCAAGTTACAAAAACACCGAAATTGAAATAATAATTTGTTATTTCAAAATGTGTAAGTCGCCAATTCGAAAGTAATAAAATGTTAAATGTCGCAAATTCAGCACTTGTAAAGCCAACTGCAAAAATCAGCAAGGATGAGAAAGATTTACTGCAGATGGGGGAACTTTGTTAGAGCTATTGTAGGAGCAGATCAGAGATTGGTAAAAAATGTAAAGTACAATTTACTGTTTTATGCAAGACATGTTTGTTCGGCAGTCTTTCAAGAAAAAATAAAACACGCGACAAAGAACTGACAAAGTGAAATAAAAGTCATGTTTGGTTATCGGTTGCTAACTTTCAAGAAAAAAATTTTTTTTAGCTTTCAGCTTAAAAACGCATAACAACACACATATTTATGTATACATAAATAAGGTTTTCCTTTGAAAATTTTGTTTTATAAAAAATTAAATAAAAATAATATTTACAATATAAAAGGGTTTATTATTTTTTAAATGAAAGGTAGAGGTTTGCCATTTAGATTTTGAAAGCAATGTCATAAAAATTACCATCTTTTGTTAAAATGTTTGCACAAAAATTTGGACAAATCTTACCATGACCGAATTATTAATTTTTTTGTAGATTATTTACATAAACTTGGCTTTTAATGTAATTCCGAAGCAAATAGTCTTAAGGTGTTAAATCAGATAATGTAGAAGGCTACTCAACGTTATGATTTTTGAGATAACACGTCCAGAAAATGTACAAATCAATAAATCTATTGTTTCCTGGCTATATGACACCTACCACCGTCTTGTTGAAATCCGAATGAATCTGAATATCAATATTGTTCAATTGAAGTAACAAAAATTGGTCATAATGTTGTAATATCGAGTTCTATTCACACTAACAGCATTTCCATCGTCATATTTAAAAAATATGGCCCAATCATTCTAAAACCCACACAAAACTGTATCTTTTTGTAAATGTAAATCTTGTTTAAGGGTCTTTCGAAGTTAACAACTTTGTTTGTTTACGAAGTCATTTAAATAAAATTGTGCTCTTCACCGTAGAAGATTTTTGCAAAATTTACCATTTTTTTGCAATATAAATATAATAAAATTTGGCATTTTTTAATGGTCGGTTGCTTTTTATTCTTCAGTTGCTTAAATTTTGTATGTTTTTAAGGCTAATTAAGCAACTGCACGTGTCATAAAAAGAAAAGAAAACTTTTAACCAGTGCATTCGATAGAGCACTAATTAAAACTCGTAATAAGCTAAAAAAATCTTTTTTAAAAAAAGTTTGTCACCACAATATATGGGTTTATTCTAATATGCATTTTTCAGATCTGGCTATGGAACAAACGAGAGCAGGCTTAAAATTGTATGGTATGTGTGGTTTACAATAATGATAACCAAGACTAAAATCCGAGTTATTTATAAAGAAATTATCAAAGCATAGCAATGATTTACACTAAGCACATTATTTAAAAGCTACTTTGGCACAAAGAGAAAGTTGTTAGAACCAAACATAAATCCAAAGTAGAAAGAAAAAACAAATGGAATGTTTTCGTTTGTTCTATAACGAAATTTGAAAAATGCATATTGAAACAAACCCATGTATCGTATTGACACGAGCTTTTTTTAGCTTATCGTGCGTCTTAGTGTTCTATTGGATGCACTGGTCAAAAGTTTTTTTTCCTTTATGACGTGTGGGTGCTTTGTGCTTTTTAAAACTCGCGATGTTAAAGTTTGAAAAATGCTTAGCTGCTGTAAACGCCTTGGAATCAACATTTGTAGATCTTTTTATACAGTGTTATCAACCATAACACTATTACCTTGTGAAGGAGCTGGACACATGTGTGTTAGAAGTTTTATACTGCCCAGAGCAAAATTTCTTTAAATTTCTTAATTACACTTTTACTTCAGATTTGGTTGTACAATTATGACGACTGTAAATGTCATATAATTTACGAAAAGCATTTTTCACTGAACGTTTATTTTTATAGTAAAATTGAACGAACTGTACACGTTTCCATACTATACGACAACATTTTATCAAATGGCAAATCTTCTTTCTAAACGTTAATAAACCAAAAAATTAGCCTACAATATGGTATCCAAATGACCTGTCAGAAAAGAAAATTCCTAATGGAAAACCACTTATATATCTATTACATGCACTTGTAAATTCATCAGAGTTAAATATAAAAAAATATTCAATAATAATATTAATGATAATAATAGTTACTACTAGTAAATAATAAGTTAGATAATGTCTTTTTTATTTTAGTTTATCTATTTGCAATTTGCTATAGTAATGGCATTAAGTAACTTTTATAAATAAGTGAATTAACAAGGAAAGTAGCCGTCCATTGACATCACTTTAACCACGCCCCACCCCTACCATACTCGCACGAGTATAAAAGCGAAAACGCACGGGATGTCACTTAATTTTTAGAAGATTTTCTTCTGAAGATGTCTGCCGCAGTTGTGGACGAAACGTGAAGAGTTTCTGAACACCGACCACGGCCTTATAACCCGAGAACCAACCACACGATGCACCATAACACCGGCCGTGAAAGCCTTCACATTAACTGGGTTGGCGAATAAGTTCGTTCGGTTTTATTTAACAGTTTTAGTTAAACAAAAAAACAATAATTTTAACAATAGATTAATCAATAATGTATTCTCCGTTACTGTTTACGACCTGTTCCCACTTCTCGACCAATCTGTTGATACCGTTCCGCCAAAAATAGCCCGGTCTGGTGTCGAAGAAGTCGTTGAGTCAGTTTTTGAGGTCCTCTTCGTTGGTGAAGGTAACGCCCCTCATATGGTTCGACAGGGAGCGAAAAATATGGTAATCTGTTGGCGCAAGGTCCGGAGAGTACGGTGGATGCTGAAGAACCTCCCATTTGAGCTCTTGAAGGGCGGCTTTGACGACTTGTGCAACGTGGGTCCTGGCGTTGTCGTGGAGCAAGATGACTTGGCCTTGTCTATCGGGCCTTTTCAGTCGAATAGCTTCATTCACGCGGTGTAGCTGGGCAATGTAGAGCTCCTTGTTGACCGTGGCGTTCTTGTCGAGCATTTTCCAGTGAACCATGCCCTCCCAGTCCCACCATACGCAGATCATAGTCCTCTTTGGGTGGAGATCCTGCTTTACTCTCGGCTTCGGAGTTTCTCCTGGAGCCACCCACTCCTTTCTTTGCTTCATATTGATATATAGGCACCATTTTTTTTATCTCCCGTGACAATTCGATACAAGAAACGTTGTTTGTGCCCACGTGTTGCTCGATGGCGGGCCAGATGTTGTGAAACAATTTGAAGGCGATTTTCTTTGTTGTTTTCTGTAAGATCGTGATGCATCCAAGCTCCCAATTTTTCGGCAAATCTCACTGAATGAAGATGGTTGAGTGGATAATCGCAGTTCATTTTTTCCGCCTATTCTTCTTTCAAAAGTGCATTGAGACGCTCTTCATCGAATTCAAGTCAAAGTCGCCATTTTTGAACTTCGCAAACCATTTGTGTGCTGCACGCTCGCCTATAACATCTTTTCCGTACACACTGCATATGTCCGAGCGGCTTCGGCAGCTTTTGTCCTCGATGAAAAGGCAGTTGTCCAAAATGCTGATTTTGCCTCCTGGATATTCCATTTCTGTGCCTGAAAAGTGATGAAAAATTAAATTATTCAAAACAATAAACGCAGTTTTGTAGAACAAAAGATCTTTCTAATAAATACTAACACTGCCAAACAGCAAACAAATCGTTGTAAAACAAAATAATAAATAAACCGAACGAACTTATTCGCCAACCTACTATTTAAAGGCCAGGACAGTTTTGTTCAAAGTACTAATATTGCTAAAATATTGTGTGATAATCAAAATTCTAAAAATTAATACACTGTAATACTAAAAGTTAATAAATGTTGCTACACCTTAAAGAAACTTGCGCAAAAACACCACTCAAAATTTAATATAAACGAATTACTCTTATTCCCATTTCTAGAGAGATTATTAAGAAAACTATCTAAAACTAAGTAAAATTTCTAATACATCTTCGTACTGTGCATTTCTACAACATTATAATCTAGTTTAGTATATGTAATACATTTAACTCAATGTTAAGACTGCGATCACTCATTTACGGGCCTGTCCAGGACGGCTCAACATTATAATCGATCATTCTTTCAGGTTGCCGGTGTAATTATGCTTAAAAGGCAGCAAAAAATATTTGGTTTCCTAATTTAAATACGCAAACTGGCTTCTATGATCGATGGTCTGAACGGCGTATAGAAATTTGGAAAATTACTTATTTTGTTAGTTTAGTAAGCTAATTTCAACATTGTGCTTTAATTTTATTTCTAATTACATAATTTAAAAGAATTGAAAATATTTATTCATATTGGTAAAATACATTATGTTAAAATCATTCTCAAATGCTATAATTATATTAGTATTTCTCGTAATCTCTAGTAATAATACTAATTTTATTAAATTATTTTCTGCTAAATTTTAAACTTTCACTGCTATTATAAAACAAGCGGATCTATAGGATGTTTCAATATTAGTACCCGAAACGGCGAGAATCTTATCTACAGATTAAGGTAAAACCAATATTTTTAAATATTGGTATTTATCTGAGTACTCTTTTGAATCTTAAATGAAAAAGATACGATGCTAAGAGCGCTCTGACCCATGAGATATCAAGTGACTGCAAGAAAATTGGTGCATTCCGTACTAAACATTTTGCAAAGCTTTTTCAAAATTATTACTGTCAACTTACCATAACATACATAGTGGCCTTGAGACTTCGTGTATCTGTGCTTGACAATACTTCCATGACGCAACCTCTATCAACTCAACAAACTTATCCAAAATTTAACACAACATATTATCTAATACTACTGCTCAAATATCAAACTAAGCTTACAACCAAACATTGCATTTACCATGTTTTCCTAAGATTTAATAGTAACCACCACATACAAGAAAAACCAAATCTAAAAACAAAATTGACACTTTTCAAGATAAATACATAGATTAAAGTAATCAGAATAAGCACGAGAACAAAGGACCAATAACTTCACCCAAATTTATAGCAATTGCAAAAATATCAAATTATTTAGAAAAATAATTGAAGTTACTAAGCATGATCAAATTAAAGTAAATTAATTGGATAGTACAATTTATACCACTATTATTAAAGTATTACTAAGCCAGACTTATAAACCTAAGTAGAAATAATCTTTTAGATAGGATTAAAAAAATATGCACAACACCATTGATATAAATAATGTCAAACTTAGCTTACAAAGAAGATCATGAAGCCATAAAAATATCAAATATAAGAAACTCAAAATAAAAACAGAGCTTCCCTTATTCTTCATCGATCTCAAACCAAAAAAGCAATAAAACGTTTCTAATGTTAATCTTCTAAATACGTATGTACATTTTGATGTTTAATACGTCAAAAACAATCTCTTAATGTCTGAGATGCCTATTGTACAGCAATAGAAAACGTTACTGCAATAATACTCTTGTTGTGTTAAATGCAAACCATAAAACTAAAAAATGACATGCAAACCATTATTTCACTAACACCACCGCAGCCTCTTAGTCATCATCATAAGCAGCAGTAGTAGCAGCTTATTCAGTCCATCGTCGGACATAAGCCACCCTCAAGATATTCCATTCTTCTTTATTGTTTGTTTTTTTCATTCAATTGTAACCTGCCAGTCTTTTTATGTTGTTTGTCCACCTGATCTGCGGTCTTTCTCTACCTCTTTTATTTTATTGAGGTTTCCATTCTATGATCCTACGCGTCCATCTATTATCTTGCATTCTTTCTACATGCCCAACCCAATTCCAACTTAGAGTACACACTCTTTCTATTACATCGGTTATTTTAGATCTTCGTATTTCGGTATTCTGTATACGATCATGTAGCTTAACGTTCGGTATCCTTTTCTTCATGGACGTTTCTTCTTGGAACTTTTACAAGATATTCTTATTAAGAGTCCAAGTTTCTGTGCAATCATCCCCTAATAACTTAACCAAATTAAAAAACATAATGCACAAACTTATAGATCAAATGGTGACATGATGACTCAACCCATAAAAATTGGCTTATGAAACTCCAAAAGCTTGTGCAAACATGCCTAAAAAATTAAATTATTCTTAGAAGTTTATAATATTAATGTAATGCTTATCTTAGAAGCATATTTTGCAAATTTAATTTACCTGAAAATACACAATTAGTGTATTTATCACACCAAATATCTTGACGGATATGTTTATGTTAGCACTGTAATAATTATTAAACAAAACAAATGGCTGCTAAGAAAGCAACAATAACATCTAACAAAATAGCCAGAATAATGCCAAGAATAAAGAGGCCCAAAACAGTAAGCAGAAAAATCTTAAATTCAGTTTCCACATCAGTCCTACTATACGCAGCACCTATATGGATTGGTGGTCTAAAGACCAAAAATATTATGAACACGCTAATAAATGCCCAAAGACCCGCGCTAATTCGAATCTGCTGCGCATATAGACCGTATCAACGGATGCACTGCGGGTGATGGCAGCGATCCCTCCTATGGATCTGTTAGCCAAACTTAGAGCTTACAATCATGGGGCAAACAAAGGCGAAAGGAACTTCAACGAAAACAGCATGATAGACAACTGGCAAAGGCGATAGGAAGGAGCAACGTAGGCAGATGGATGAAAAGATTAATCCCGGACATAAGACCCTGGAAAGAAAGTCGATTTGGAAAATTCAACTGACCCAAGTCAAGTTCAAAGCTTATCTTAAACGAGTCACGAAAAGCGAGGACGACAGATGCAGATATTGTATGCCATGGAAGACGAGAACCATGTAATTGTTACATCCAACCAATGGCAGACAATAAGACAAGAGACTCAAATTTAAGTACAAGCCGAAACTACTCCCGAAAATATATGTAGACTAATGCTACAAAACAAAACCAACTGGAACACAATTAACATGTACATTTCTATACTTAGCGATATGTTAGATAACGAACAACACTAACACGACATAGAGACAGAATGACATATGTTTCCGCGGTTCCGGGTGGAGATCACGGGCGAAGAGAGAGGTAGATGGCTTTAGTTGGTAGGCGGATCCTTTGAGTCTAAATCCAATTCTGGATCGCTCGAACACCTAGACCCGGGTATCTAGGAGGATTCCTAATCCTCTCTTAAAAAAACATTATAAAAAACCCAATACAAATACGAAAATATACAAACCATTAGCATTATTTTTCATGATTATATAAGTACACTTATACTTGCACAACAAAATAGCAAATCTAAACATTTCGATCATCTGTTGGAACAGGTTTCCAAACCATGTAGAGTTTCATAATAACTACAACAAAATGAAGACAGCTATTGACCGTTATTCAAAGGCATCAGTACAATTAAATTTTTTGTATAATCATGCTTTAAGCTGAGTTCCAAGCATACACCAGTTATAATAACTATCTCCACTCAAATGCCCCAAAAGATCAAAAACTTACTTCTTTATATAGTAGAAAAGGCTATTGAGACCTCTTCTTTAGTATTTTAGACGAATACATTTCACTGAAAATCTCAACAGACATTGAAGTGACATTTAAAATATAAACCAAATTAATTTAAACTACTACTCAGCAATCAGCACTTGATCAAACACATATTAAAAAGGCAGTCCCAAGATATGTTAAACAAGGAACCCGGTATGACCCAAATTTCGTCCTATTAAAAGTCAAACAATCTATTAACTTAATGAATTCCACGCCTCACTCGTGGTACGTAACGACACTCAATTGCTTTAAGGTAATACTTTTCACGGTAAGGTCAGTAATTTTCTGGTCGTGTTAATTGTTCTTACAATTCTTATACAATGCAATTGTTGCGTTTTCAGTCAAATTGATTGCGCCAATGTTATTAACATTAGGCATGTCGTCACATATCTTAATAATGTAGGTTCCTTCTATATTAAATTGTAATAATATCTGATTATACAATTCTTTGCGTCAATTAACTTTTCTCAAATTTCGCACTAGATTCAATCGAACGTTTTTATTTCGGACAGTATTCGTAGAGATCACGACTTGAACTCTTCGGTCATCCTACATTACGCTTCTTGCACTTCACCAACATAAGAAGACAGCTAATTGACCTTTTGTTCAACGTCATTTTTTATTGGCTGGTCTGCCATTTCTGAGATTAATCAAAAGAGTTAGTTAGACAATGAAAAAATGATAATTATAGTTAAGTGTTAAATAGATTAACAAACAAAGACAATGGGATAATATTAGTTCCAGTGTGTAAGTCGTTTATTTATTGAATTTACAAAACTTCTGAGAACACAATCTTTGAACTAAATGTACCTTCAAAGTCACGGATCTTTCCTTGTTTGTTTAACTCAGACTTTAACAGTCTTAGCGTTCTTGGCACGTAATAGTGATGTGTACAATAAGCCATGAATGAATACAGGCGCCAGTAAATATACACCAACACGTTCAAGTTATTGGCCTTGAGACTTGTTGATCGTCATGGCAAAAGCTAAACATAGAAGGAACTTAACACGCTCAAAGTCAAATGGTAACATGTAGTCTGATAGCCGTAACTTGATCCGATAAGAATCTTTTGGCTTTTAGAACAGCCAGTGAGAATTAAGCATTCATTAACTCGTGGTTGAATGTTCTATTAATTATGCCACATGATGCGTTTAGATTTTGAAGTATCATAGCTATCGATGTATCTTTCAAATCTAAGTTGTGAAGATGTAGACTTGGTACCTCCAACATGTTTAGAAACTCCAGTGGAAGTTCTGAGCTCGTTCTTTCATCAACGACTTTTTGTTGACGATTGTCCCCCTCATCCATGACTTCTTTGTTTTGTACATTGTCATTGTTATGAGTCATTAAGTATTCTTCTAGCTGCGCTTCAAAGCTAGGCGAATTTTTTGACTGTTTGATTGCTAATGTTGATACGCCAAGATTAACTAGTAAATTATTTTTGGTTCTTACATATTCAATATAGCTGTAGAGTCAAGACTTGACAGTTGCAATGAAAGCTGATTCTCACGACGATCTTGAATTCATTGAGAAACTTGATTGCGATATTCTCTCACCCATCGTGGAATTCTTGATCTCACTGGAACTTTTGGCATTCTGAAACATTATACATAGGAAGTTTTTTTCTCAATTTTCTTACTTTCTCGGTTTTCCCTGATGCTTTAATAATATAGATATCTAAACTCTATGAAAGAAAAAGCCAGAGTACCGTGACAGCTAATGCATGCTCCTAATAACAAACAAAAATAAAATAAAATCAGTAAGGAACTAAGTGCGGTGCTCTAACAACTTAAAAACTACCCAGGACTATTTAAGTAACCCAGACCCTTCCCTCAGTATGGAAGATGACTAAAAAATCAAAAGGTTGGAGACGACAATAGTACCTATGAAAACTGCAGACGCTAATTGACTGAAAAGTAATCAAAGTAATTTCAAAGATATTCTAACTATATAATATTTAAACTGTTCTTCAAGATAGAAATAACACTCAACAACTGCTTTATGTACTACGTCAAATTTATCCACTACCCAAATTTATTACACCTGCTGAAGACAAGACAATAATTAATAGTGAAATAAATCCAAGCCTTTAATATTTGATCTTATTTCAGGAAAAGTTTTAAGAAAAGCTTATGAAAACCGCATAAAAACCATCACGTATGCCTCTAATGCAGTTTTAAAGAAAGCATACTCTTCCAATCAGTGGAAAATTACTTGGATTATAATGCTACCCAAAGTGAAAAGTCCAATGCAATTCAAATCGTCTAGACTTGTAAGTCTATTACTTCTTTTATCTAAAGTCTTTAAAAAACCTCGGCTGAAACGCCTGCAATCATTTACAAAAAAAAAGAACTTAATCCCTAATCATCGGCTTGATTATCTTAAAATGCATCAAGAGCACCAAACTAATAAACAAATAACTCTAGATAACAAAACCAAACCTTATTTTTCAGCGGTATTCCTTAATATACGCCAAGGTTTTGACAAAGTTTGGCATAAAAGACTGTGTTAAAAAATTAAATACATGTTTCCACACCAGTTTTATAAAATACTGACCTATACGCAGTACTATGTAAAATATCAAAGTGGATGTACTGACTTGTTTCCATTATTATTTGGTGTCCCATAAGTCAACGTGCTTAGATCGACGCTTTAACAGTTTTATGTCAATGATTTACCGATATCTGAAACAACCCTCACAGCTACTTTTGGGGGCGATAGTGCTATGTTAGCATAGTCCTGTCGCTGCTATGAAGAATCTGCAGAAGCCTCTAAATGGCACTGAAATCTAACTACAAAAATGGAAAATTAAATCTAATGCCTACAAATTATTTACATTAAGAAAAAGTACTTGCCCTCCAGTAAGGCTTAACGGTCAACAAATGCCCCAAGCGGATAAGACTAAATACCTTGGTCTTCACTCTGATAAGCGACTGATGAAGAAACTAAACTGATCTTCTATAAAATCATGTTAAAACTAATCTCGAGGTACGGCATTAAACTAGGGGGAATATCTAGTAGCCCCAATTTAGAAATATTTTAAAGATTTTAAAGCAAAGTGCAAAAGTGCAAAAAACAGAGTTATAGTGCACTCATTTATAGTGATCTAAAGGTTCCAACACTGTGAAATAAAATAATATCAATAAACTTCCAACACATCTCAATATCATTTCAATTTCACTATTGGATAATGAACATAATATTCAACTATTAAAGAGGTTTAAAGGATAAGATCTTTCTACCACATTTGATGCAGGTAGTCACACTCAATCTTAACTTCTAATTTAAATTACTCTTTACGTTAATTATTTTTAACTTGTAAATTCTTTATAAGAAGACTCTTTGCATATTATTTGTTGTCATTTTCCCCTTATCTGTACCATGCTAGATCGTATGGTTATATAGTGTTAATAAAAAAACTTAACTTAACTAAAATGTTAAGTTACTGTTTTTCAGATATTACCACTACTGGTAGACCTTTTGATATTATACCTAGACGCTAAATAGAAAAAAGCGCTACTTGTAGCAGAAAAAGACAAAATAATTGCAAACGTTAAAAAAAGTCGATTGTTAGCACATAGGAAATTTGAGAAAATTTAAATTTCTGTTGTAAAGGTTCTAGTATTTGTAGAGAATTTGTTTTGGCGGCACCAAATAGTAAAAATTAAATTAAACGGTAGTTAACAACTATAAACATTACATATTGAGCGCAAAAATCTCAAATTGATTGACAAACAAAAATCTGAAAAAGATAGTGAAATTAAAGGTTGACTAAGTGCTATAGGATATATTGAAATATTAGAGAAAGATTTTTTTCTATTATTAGAGTAGCATGGTGCAGGACAATGGTCCTGTACACACATATATTACATATTTGAATTAAAATGTATCCCAAAGTTAAAATACCATAGCAAGATAAATTGTAAGATTTAAATCCCAATGAAAATTTGTAAAGTACTACATGGTGATGGGAGAATAGAGATTCAAACTAGATTTGCAAATTACTAACTAACATAGCTTTTATAACAAAATTTGACATCTCAAAAATCACCGACTATATGTAATCAACATACCAACTGGAAACTATTTAGAAAATTAGTAAATGAAACGTTGTCGCTCAATGTTAGCTTAAAAACAGAGCGGTTCAATGAGACTGTGCAACAAGCTTGTTGCCAGGTGACGTTTCAAAAAACAGAACACATTACAGTGCTCAATAATAGTTAAACAACAAAATTGCTAAAAAACGGCAGCTCGGCAAATAACAAAGCATCCAACGGACAAGCGCTGCTTGAATCAAGCAAGACTGGACTCAAAAAACTACTGTCCGATATCAAAAATCAATCAACACAAAACTACCTTAAGTCACATTCACCAACTGAAGCTATTGAGTATTCACTATGGAGAACCAAAGGTCTAAAAGCGTTACAATAATAACACAAAACACTTCTTTGTACTGGTAATTTTATTTGAGCTAGAACAGATCAAGAAAAGGCACTAGCTTTGCAAATCATTCAGCTAATGTATTTCAACCTTATCCTTCCGAAATCACGAAAGAAAAAGAGACTAAAATTTACCAATTTCTAAAAGTTCCTTTTTAGATGCCTATGGTTATAAAACAATTTACTGCAACTGACATCAAAACTGAAATCCTTAGCAACTTGCATCTACGAAAAACATCAGGATCTATATCTGTATTATTAAAGCGCCAAGGAAAATCACACGCTGTGAATCGAAGAAGCAACCGATTTTTAGCTTTTTAGATTTGTCTGAAAGTGACGAAGTGTAAATTATAGTTTTAAATCCAATCTAAATTAACCATGGTCAGATAATAGCAAAAAAATGGTATTGCAAGGGAAGCGCGAGCAAAATGGCATCGAACACTTGACATCTGTTTGATGTTCATTTTATTTGCAATATTTTAAACAATAACAACATGTGTTTCCTGCGTGATAAAGCGAAACCAACGACAACTCTTCTATCGTTTAAGGTTTGTAAATGTGTTCAATGAGATTAATTAACTATTTTAGCCAAGCAAGAACAATTAACACGACCAGAGAATTACTGCCCTTACTATGAAAAGTATGTGTGATGCGTGGAATTCATTAAATTAATAAATTGTTTGACTTTAAATAGGATGCAATTTGCGTCATACCGTGTTCATTATATGATTTAATCATAAGCAAAGTTTTTAAAGATATTTATAACAAAGGCTTTACGTTTACAACCTATCTTTTTAATGTAATATTAAAGCAAGGCATTGGAAAGTCGCCTCGATTATTCTGATTCTTAAATCAAGAAGCCTAAGCAGGAAGTTATATATACTGTTTGGCTGTATTTTTAGATGTAATACAAGCTTTTGACAAAGTTTAGCATTAGTGTTTACTTTATAAAATTAAAAACAAAGTTATTCCGGACTGCTTTCTACTTATAAAATCGTATCTTGCGATTTTTAGTTCAATTTGAAGAATATCAAACTTCTCTATTTTCCATCAGTTCCGGCGTTCCCCAAGGCAATGTACTGGAGCCGATTCTTTATATTATATTTACTGCAGATCATCCTACCATCAAAACCACAATGACCGAAACATTTTCCAACGACATAACCGTGTTAGCTTCTCATTCTGAATCACAAACAGCATCACAAAATATCCAACTTTACTAGAATACTTTGAAAATAAAGTTCAAGAAATAGGACATTAAAGTTAATGGTTTTAAATCAGTTCATATAACTTTTACAACTCGTAAAGATACTTGCCCTCCTGTCATAATAAATAACTAACAAATAGCACAAGAAAAAATTGTAAGATATCTGGGTATCCATTTTTATAGAAGGCTAATTTGGAAAAATCACACCTGGTCCAAACGAAAACAACTAGGAGAAATATACCGCAAAACATACTGGCTGCTAGGGTGTAATAAGTAAGCTATATAAATCTATCATCAGAACAGTCTACGAAATACTGTGGGGAACAGCTGGTAATTCAAACATTAACATCTTAAGTCGATTCCAACCTCAGACTTTGAGATCAATAGTAAATACCCCATGGTATGTAGCGAATGAAATTTAATGGCGCGACTATAATATTCGTATAATAAATGAGGAAATTCAAAAATACCGTGTGCGCCACAACGATCGTCTTGTTACCCATGCTAATTTTCTTATCGAGTGCCTACTAGAAAAAGATGAAGATAAGCCCCGACTTAAAAATGTAAGTCTTCAGACCAAACCGTTTTATGTGAATGTGTTAGCCAACCAAACCAATTTGTTAAACAAAAAGAATTTGTTTTGAACTTTTTCATCATGTATGTACATTGTTATAGTATTTCCTTATTGTCAGCAAATAACAAATTATAAAGTTCTTATATTAATAAAAAATGTACTACTCGTAGAAACAAATAAAAAACAGCATAGAAAATTTTAGTATTGGATTCGTTACAAAAACAATGTTAACAAAAATAACAAGTATAAAATAGTAAGTAAAAACAAATATAAAGGGTATGTCGGAAAACCAATAAATGATTTATAGGAATCCAATAATAAAAAGTTAGTCTAATAAAACAAAAACATTACAAGGCATCATAAGTTGTAGTAGCACAAAATAAACTACAATCACAACAGACACTTAAAAAGCACTATATACTATAACATAAAACGGTGACACTTTGGATTTTAATTTTAAAGTTGTTTTACACTTTTAATCGAGGGTTCTGTAATAACATTCACACATTTTGTTGGGCCGGATGGCTAGCACTTATACTTCGGCACTTCGACCGCACTGTAAAATATTTACATGCTCTGCAGTCAGGAGCCATGTACCAAAACCCCAGGTTACTCTCAGCCATAAATACTATTACATCTTAAACTAAAACACCACATAGTTTGTTATAGCCGGCTTTAAAAACATGCACAATAAGAAAAAACTCTCTCTCCGGTGCCATCTTAGGGGAGGTTGGCAATTAGCATGTCATACTTAGAAAAACTAATAACATGCAACCAAAAATTATATTAGACGATTATTAGTTAGGTGATAAAATCATCACAACAAATAACGAGGTAAATTAACTAAAGCCACCTCCCTTCTTATGATGGTTGCAAAGAATGTCAACCTACTAATAGTGTTAATAGATAGCATTACAAAAGAAATATGCATCGCTAAAGCTTTAAACAAAAAAATTACCTTGAAAAAAGCGAAACGTATAGAACTAGAATAAAAAGATGAGAAATGTGAGAAATATTCAGCTTAACACTCACAAACCCGCACAGAAAAACGTTTTGAGTTCTTTTAAAAAATCGATAGGAAATACAAAGAAAACTTTAGTTACGTGAATGTCAACATAAAATCTTACACAAAAAATCAAATATTTTGTTATTAACGTTTTTTATGTTTCTTAAACAAAAACAAAGTAACAAATTAATATACAATATCAAACTATCTATAAACCATGTCGTACAATTTGAATATTTTTAAAAAAGGGACATCCCACAAGTCTAAGATGCCAAAGATTCAGGAACACCAAACAATTGTAAAAACAGCTCGACGCTGCTTTAAATGTTTGAAAAGTTCTTTGATTAAATATTGTCTTAGGCTAACAAAGAATGTTAAATGTCTTATCTATGGTGACAGCCATTCAATCATCTGTACAGAAAGCATCACATACAAGCAGATTCATCAAAAAAAGTTGTCTCAAACCTAAAGAAATAACCTTTAATTTTGGATATGCACGGCCAAGAATTTCAAATTTTCAAGTAACTGGTTAAATCTGCATCACTCGTAAAATTTTAATACTGTAAATATTGTCAACTTTTCGACAAAAAGCAACCTAACTGAACTGAAAACCACAATAAAAGCTCTCATATATCAACAGCAAATCTTGTTTCCATGCTAATCAATAAGTTGCCATAATGATTCGTTTATTAAAAATAGAAATGTAAGATGTCAATAGTTTATATAATATATATATATATATATATATATATATATATATATATATATATATATATATATATATATATATATATAACCCAGCGGTTGGTGGATCCTCAACTAGGCGCCTCCCCAGGTTGCGGATAGGGGAACGCTCACTAGATATAGTGGGTACCGGGGAAATAAAATACCCGGGGCGGACCAAAACCACACAGAAGGCAATTTCAGAATGACGGACCTAATGGCTCAATTTTGGGAAAGCAGGAACAGGCTTTCTCCTTATGGAAAGGCGGCGGATGAACTAACATAGTCAACGGCGGCTACCAAAGTCTTAGTAAGTTAGACTACTGAACGCTCCCCAACCCGTCTTGCCAACGTGGGGTTCTAAAGGCTAAAAAACCCTTCATGAAGAAATGCAAAACAAGCACCGGCCCTCAGTCTCCGGCAGCCGGAAAACCGATGGGATTAAACAGCAAAAAGGTGGCGACCATCGATGGAACGGCAAAGAGGGTGCTAAGAATCACCGGAGTCTAAACGAAAGCCATCACCAGAAAACCACGAAAACCACAAAACTATGGATAGAAACTCAAAACATAAGAACATTACGAGTACAAGACCGCATAACAGAACTAGAAAACGAATTGGAAACAATTAACTGGGATATAATAGGTCTCAGTGAAACAAAAAGAAAAGGAGAAACATGGTTAACACTAAATTCCGGCAATATACTACTAAACAAAGGAAAAGACGACGAAAGTTTGAATGGAGTAGGCTTTATAATTCGGAAGATACATGCACATCGCATACAAAACTTTACAGCCATATCAGATCGTGTAGCATATATAATATTCCAACTGAACAAAACAAGTGTATTAAAATAATTCAAATATATGCTCCTACAACATCTCATGAAGAAGAAGAAATAGAAGAGTTTTACGACCACATTAGAATCGGCTTAAACGAACCTGTCAAAGGAAAAAACAATACAGTATACTCATGGGAGATTTTAATGCAAAATTAGGTGTAGAGAAACAGAAGAGGAATATTGGGAAAACATGGATTAGGACATCGAAACGAAAGAGGGACAAATTAATTGAATTCTTAAATGAAAATAATTTATATGCAAAGAATACATTCTTCAAGAAAAACCAAATAGACGATGGACCTGGATAAGTCCGAATGGCAAAGTAAAAATGAAATTGATTTCATTCTAAGTAACAATAAAACATCATTCATGACGTATCTACCTTAAATCGTTTCGATGTAGGAAGCGACCATCGACTCGTAAGAGCGAAAGTAATAATTAACACAAAGATGGAACGCCTAAAAAGATTTAAAAAGAATGACACCGATATTAAAATACAGGGCATAGAAAACAAGAAGGAGGAATATCAACAAGCAGTCGAAAATAAACTAAACGATCTCGAACAACGAAATAATGATAATAAAATTGAAACATTGCACAAGGAAATCTTAGATGCTATCTCCCATGGGACCAAAATAACAAAAATAACAAAGAAAGTAAATGGAAAATCCCCAACTCAAAACGAAATACAACAACTTTTAAGAGAAAGAAGACAACTAGTTAGTGAAAATAAAAGAAACACAACAGAATACGGCAACTTATGTAAGACTATTAGACGAAAAATCAAAGAAAACAGAATCAAAAGACAAGAAGAGAAAATAAATAAAATAATTCAGCAAAATGGAGCAATGAAGGTACTACGACCAACATTCGGGAAAAAACAAATATGTGCATTACCAAACAGAAATGGGGACATAATAAGAGATAAAGATGAAATACTAAAAATAGTACAGGAATTCTATAAAGAACTATATGAATCGAAAGTAATAAGAATCGAAAACACCCAAGAAACCCGTAAAGAAACTGCCAAAATCCAAAATGTTGGTTCTGAAGAATTGCCCGATATAGAAGAATACGAACTAGAGAACGCACTAAAGCAAATGAAAGCAAATAAATCACCTGGGAAAGACGGCGTCGTAATAGAACTGATCAAATGGGTGGACAAAATTAAAACGAAAAATAGTAAATATGCTAAACAAATGTCTGATCCAAGCAGCTATACCGCAAGATTGGAACGATTCCATTGTCATTCTTCTACACAAAAAAGGAGATCACACGCGATTAGATAATTACAGACCGATAAGTTTGTTATCAGTATTATACAAGCTAATGACAAAATAATAACAAATCGATTAACCATCAAACTGGACGCATACCAATCAGAAACTCAAGCCGGATTTAGAAAAGGCTATGGAACCAGAGATCACCTATTTACAATGAAACTATGAATTGAAAAAACCAATGAATATAACATACCTCTTTACCTGGCTTTCATAGACTTTGAAAAGGCATTCGACTCGGTAGAAACATGGGCAATTACAGAAGCACTTAAAAACGGTAGAATTGACCAAAGATACATAAATCTTTTGAACAACATCAGCAATAAAACTACTGCTACCTACAAATTACACGATGAAACAAAACCGGTTGAGTTAAAACGCGGGGTTCGGCAAGGCGATTGTCTATCTCCTAAACTGTTCACGCTAGTGTTAGAAGATATGTTTCGAAAAATTAAATGGGAAAACTATGGGTAAACATAAATGGTAGAAAATAAACCACCTACTGTATGCAGATGTTTTCGTTATCATTGCTACGAACCAAAACGACCTACTGTATATGGTACAAGACTTAAAACAACAAGCAGAAAAGATCGGTCTGAAAATGAATTTAAACAAAACAAAAACAATGATGCCAGAACATCAGGACATAGACGAAACATTAAAAGTTGGAAATGTAACGACTGAAAATGTTAGTGAATACATATACTTAGGACAAACACTCAGGATTGACCGTGACAGCCAAATAACAGAAATCAAAAGAAGATCTCGATTAGCATGGATAGGCTATGGTAAACTTAGTTTTATTTTAAACTCAAAAAATATTGCCCAACATCTTAAGATGAAAGTTTTTGATAAATGCATCTTACCTGTAATGACCTACGGAAGCGAAAACTGGACCCTAACAAAAACCCACTTGCACAAATTAACAACCACTCAAAGAGCAATGGAACGAAAAATGCTAGGCATATCACTACGTGACAGAAAAACTAATGTATGGATTAGGGAGAAAACAAAAGTGACAAATGTTATTGAAGCAATAGCAAATCTGAAATGGAGTTGGGCCGGACACCTTGCCAGAACACAAGAAACTAGATGGACAAAAACAATGCTTCAGTGGCGGCCGTGGGAATATAGAAGAAACAGAGGAAGACCACCCAATAGATGGTACAACGATATAAAAAAAGTGGCCGGATTGAAATGGATACAGGAAGCTCAAAATAGGACCAAGTGGAAGTCAATGAAGAAGACCTTCGTCCAGTTATGGACCGAAACGGGCTATGAAGAAGAAGATATATATATATATATATATATAAATAGCGGGTCCGCCATCTAACGTTTTTTTTTTTTGAACTAGCGGTTATTCGGTAAATGGCAACACTTAGCTCATGACATTTTTGACAGAAAATTAGTTTTATCCTTCCGCTGAACGAAAATGGTTGTGTATAGGCTTGAAGAACGCTGGGAAATATTGCAACATTACTTTGAAAATCATGGTAATGTTGCAGCATGTGTGCGAAAATTATGTACGAAAATGGGAAGAAAAGAGGCACCGTCAGCTCCGTATGTGCGTTATCTTGTTAAAAAAGTGAGAGAAACTGGCATACTTATTGACAAACCAACGCGTGAACAACCAAAAACAGTGCGTACACCCGAGAATATCGCTGCTGTTGCCGAGAGCGTGCATAAATCGCCAGGAACATCAGTTCACCGTCGTTCTCAAAAATTGGACATTTCGGAGACATCATTGAGACGAATTTTGCGTAAAGACCTTGGTATGACGACGTACAAAGTTCAATTGGTTCAGCAATTGAAGCCAACTGACCATACAATGCGTTTTCGCTTCGCTTCATGGGCTTGGGATCGACTTGAAGAAAATGCTGATTTTGGACGAAACATCATCTTTTCAGATGAAGCTTATTTCCATCTCGGCGGGTATGTCAACAAGCAAAATTGTCGCATTTGGGGCACAGAAAACCCGCACGCAATCGAAGAATAGCCGATGCACCCACAACGAGTCACTGTTTGGTGCGAATTTTGGTCCAGAGGCATCATTGGGCCATGTATCTTCGAAAATGAGCAAGGAGCGGCTGTTACAGTCAATGGTAAGCGTTACCGGGCCATGTTGAACAAATTTTTGTTAACAGAAATTGAAGAGGAAGATATTGGTGACATTTGGTTTCAACAGGGCGGCGCTCCGTGCCACACAGCCAACGTTACAATCGATCTTTTGCGCACTGTCTTCGAAAATCGCATTATCAGTCGAAATTCTGATGTTGTTTGGCCACCTCGGAGCTGCGATTTGACACCGTTGGACATTATTTGTGGGGAGCCGCCAAAGATAAGTGTTACGCCGACAAACCAGAGACAATTGAGACTTTGAAGGACAACATTCGTGCAGCCATAGCCGAAATAGAACTGCATACAATCGAAAATGTACTCAAAAATTGGACTACTGTATGGCTAGCCAAGGCAACCATATGAATGAAGTTATATTCCATTATTAACCGGAAGGATTGTACTTTCAAATAAAAAAAAATTGGAAAAATATTTAGTAGTCTTTTATTTATAGCATTTAAAAAAGGTATATGTCGGACCCGCTCTTTCTCTCTCTCTCTCTCTATATATATATATATATATATATATATATATATATATATATATATATATATATATATATATATCAAAAAGAATAAGCAACATTATTTGCTGACAAGGAAAAATACCCGATCTAATAGATTTCTGCATCACAAAGGTGTAAAACCTAATATTGTTCTGATCTTTCGTTGAATAATTTGCCAATTATTGTAACTTCCAATTTTTACATACGGTAAAAACGCTTAATAATAAAAAAAATCTGGTGTGAACATCACACGACTTTCCTTATCCCATTATTATATATTATACCGTGTCCATCGTCTCGGCCCTGCGCTGCTATCGTCCCGGAACTTGTTATTTTAAAAAAGGACGAGGCGCCAGTCCATCACTCGAAAGCTGATTAAAATAAACAGTACAAGACAATAATTGATTCGTACTTAAAGTTTTGCTACGTCACTGAAGGTAACCGTGCGAGCTCGGCCGCGCGGCCTTCGCCATTATCGCATGCGTGCTCCCTCCTAACGGCCAAGCGCCCCCCCCCCTCTTCCGCAGTCGGCGCGGTAGTTCACCGAACGCGCTGTGATTGGTCCGTTTAATTAATTTTTAATCGGCTATAACTTATTTATTTGACTTGGGATCAAAAAACGTCATTGTAATTTTTTGTTCGTCTCGGTTTGATCTATCCAGTAATATAAATTTTCTGAAACATTTTATGAACACCCGGTATATTAAAAATCCTGATCTTCAATTTTTTTTCGAGTTCCTATTTTACCAACTTTTATTTTAAATTCATGTTTATCTCATGATAACAAATCATTTTTATTCTCATAAATTTTTTGTATCTTCAACGGTTTAGATTCGCGACCGCTTTGTAACCGATTTTGCGACCTTGAGACCAAACGGCTGGGCCGATTTTTACCAAAAGCTTCGCACTGCGTCCCCTACCTACAAGTAACTTGCGTACCAAATTTCAAGTCTCTAGCTCTTACGGTTCTCGAGATATCTTGTTTACTGACAGACCGACAGACATACACACACACGAACCAATGGCTAAAACCAACTTTTTTGGTGTCCTGAGGCTATATTTCGTCCAGAAATGTGAAAAACTGGGTAGGTCAAATTTCCGCCGATTACATTACTTTCCTTATTATAGGATAAGAAAAGTAAAAATTAGGAAATGTTCAACGACATAGACGTCGCAATTTTTTATAGCTGTACAAACAATAAGAATAAAATCACCTACATAAAAAAGTGCTATTATTATTTAAAAAACAGGAGAAAAACAAAAGCCAAGAAAGTAGTGGTCAGTAGCACAGGCTAAAGTCAGTTAGACTATTTACTATGCACTGTGGAAGGCAACAAGATAAATGAAACGGCCGCAGAAATCTATTCCACCAATAAAATTAAAGAAAATAAGGATAAATGAGCCAGAAGGAACAAAGAATAAGCAAACGCGTTCAATAATTACGTTAAAGATGTATTTAAACCATTTCCTTCTTAATCGTCAGATGACAAAGACAAAAAAAATAATTAACACCCAAAAGCACCGTATCAAATGAATTTGCAGATTTATGTAAAAATAAGTTACTATCCATTGTATTTGAAAACTGCAGAAATTGTGAAAAGACAGACGAACTAACTTTATATGGACAGATAAATCATTTACGAATATTTTTGAAAACGTCTAAAAAATCCAATTAAAACAAATTCAACCGATATTAAAAAAAAGAAATTTGAACTCTCAGTTTGGCTTTGAAAATAATTACACAACGCTCAAGCAAATTCATCGATTTGTTAACAAAATTAATAAGAAGGTTTCTTGTCAGATGCTGCCATGTAAATTTGTATATTCATTCATGGTGAAAGCTTCAATTCTTTATTCTTGGAGAGAAATTTTTACAAAAATCAATCATTTGTTAATCCATCAACGGTTTTAGTGGAGTCAAATTAGTAAAAAAAATGCTAAAAGCTCGAAATTTTTAGCGGGTATACGTATCGAGACTTTCCAAGGCGCATTCGATTCGTAAGAGCCTTATAAGAAAATGTTACCACATATTTTTTTGTTATAATGCGAAAGTGCATTTGTGCACGAAAAAAATGCATTTATTTTATGAGCTTTTTGCAGATCCAAAAGAATATTTTATTTCTTGCGTAATATTAGCCAAAATAAGCTCATTCTCCTTACTCGGAGGTTTTTGCGGTCGCTGATCACAAATATGATGCTTAGAAAATGTCCCGATGCACTTGGGGGCATAATTCTGGAGATGGAGGTAATTTTAGAGAATTACCTCAAATTTGTTTATTTTCCAAGTTTCAACTGTCTGAATAAGGGTTTTTGGGGTCGCCGATAACAAGTATGATCTTTAAAAAGTGCCCCAATGCACTTGGAGGAGAGCATAATCTTGGGGATAGGAGCGACTTTAGGAAAAACCTCAAATTTGTTTGTTTTTTGAGTTTAAACTGTCTATATAAGGGTTTTTTAGTTTGCTGATCACGAATATGATAATTAGATAGTACCCCGATTCACTTGGGCAGCATAATTCTGGGGATGGGGGTAATTTTAGGAAACCAGCTCAAAGTTGTTTGTGTTTCGAGATTAAAATGTCTATATTTAATAGCATTTTTTTTTAATTCGGCTGTTTCCGATTCAGCACACAGTAGATATTTTATTATTTAGCTGATGGAAAATGACTATGTTTGGAAGATTATTATCGCAACAGAGAAGACTGATTGCAAAAATTTAATTATTGTAACATTTAATCTTTCCAAATCTGTTGCTCAAAATTGCTTATGAAAATTTCAATTTACTTTTGTATAAGAGAAAAGTTAAGAAAACCATATAAAATTCAAATTTGTATATATTTTATTACTTTTGATTTTTTTACTTAAATAGAACCTTGAAAACAAGATTTCAAATCTTAAAAACCCCTATTTATTTAATACTGTTAAAACGTGACCCTGATAGGGTTGTCTGTGTGCAGACAAAAATTTTTTTCGTAACATCTGAAAAAAAATCGCTTTTAGAAATAATTAAAATTGAATTATACTCAAATGAAAACGCGTACTTTGGTGACCCAGGACATCCTTTCCTCAAAGTTCTCCAAATCATTTTCTCACTTCGGTGAGTTGAAGTTTAATTTGAGAACCAACATCGTTATCAGAGATTCCAAAAACCCTGATTCAGACAGTTTAATCTCGAAAAACAAACAACTATGTTTTCCTAAAATCATCCCTATCCCCAGAATTATGCCCTACAAGTGCATTGGAGCACTTTTTATAGATCATATTTGTTATCAGCGACCCCAAAAGACTCCGAGTAACGGGAATGAGCTTATTTTGGCCAATATTACGGAAAAAATAAAATATTCTTTTGGATCTGCAAAAAGCTCATCAAATAAATGCATTTTTTGCGTGCACAAATGCACTTTCGCATTAAAACAAAAAAACATGTGGTAACATTTTGTTCTGGGGCTCTTACGAATCGAAGGCGCCTTGGAACGTCAGAATACGGGTACCCGCTAAAAATTTCGAGCTTTTTACTAATTTGCCTCGACTATTTCACTATTTTCCGCTCTTCCTATGTAACCATAAAAGGGCCAATTAAAATTACTTTCTATTGGTTTCTGCTTCAATAAGACTAACGTCAGTTTATCATAGAACTCCTGTTTTACATTCAAATAAACGTCGTCAGTTAGAGCATATCCATCTACCATAGCAATCTCGCATACATTTTTTCATTTCTACAGTAATTCATTTGATACAGGGCCTTCAGTATGTCACGCAAACAGAAAATTTGTTATAAAAAACTACGCAAGATAAAATTACAATTCTTTTTTTATTACAATAATGAATAAATGAAGTTCAGTCCATTACGTTTTCAAAATGAGTTCCTTTACTAGAGATAGACATTTTAACCCTTTTCTCAAAACTCTCAATTGCGATTTTTCTGATATCCGCAAAACCTCTTCCGTCTTGCGATTCTCGAGTTCATTAATGAACTGCGATTTATAACAATAAACCCTATTCTTAAGATAACCCGGTGAGATAAAATTATATGGGTTGGTGAAATTTGGGAGCCACCGATGCCATCTTCTATCTTACTGAAACCAGTAATGGTTGACTTGCTTTTATCTCACATAATTAGAATTAATTTCTTGGGAACTTCTGTGGATAAACTTCTTCATTCACATATTTTGTGAGAAAAAGTGGGCCGAAAATTCCATATTGGAAAATTGCATGCCATACACTTTTTCTGGGCGTAATGGACGAACTTTGGTCAAATATGGATTTTTGGTATTTCAATGTCGGTAATTTTGTATGTTGACATAGCTATCTGGTTAAAATGGACGTACTTTATGTTTAATTTTTGGTCCAAACCATCTCTATGATCACTTTTGCAAAAGTAATTTTTTTAATATTGACCTCAATCAGAGGTCTTCAATCTTATACGGAAATAGATTCAATTTCTTGGTGAAGATGGTTCGCATACACCGAGTTGAGCTGCGCCTTTAGAGACCATAATTGCGGACACTTGTTCATAAAGCTTCCGAGCTTGTTCTACGTTTTGGAAATGGTCACACTAACTGGTTTTGCAGTTCTTTACAAATTGTTATGCAGCACACTTCCTGTCTTTTCAACACACCGAATCAGCCTATTACAACAATTTAGTTATAAAGCAAATTTTATTATGGTATTTTTTGCTTTGCTATTGTAGAGACAGGTAAGGCAGTGTATTTGTCAAACTTGGCCTTGAAGGCAGTTAGCTCTCCAGTAGCACTCAGGTGGTCACAATGAAGACCTTTTTTCGGCTGAATAACTGGTCTCAACTGACGTCATATTCAGTATTAGCCTAAAGTGTACTCAAAACTCCAAACATTACTCTAGCTATAACTAACGTCAAACATAAAATTGGCTGAAAAATTTGACCATGGTAACAAAAAACTCTTTTGCGTGACATAATGAAGGCCCGATACTTATTTCTTCCCAAACTTTCATGTTATTCTCAAATTTATTAGGGACAGCTATAGAAAGTCCTTTTTTCGCATCTTTACTTTTATTGGCACCATCATAAAAATGGCATTGACATTCTTGACATTCAAGGTACCTGGGTCTAAACCCTAATCTTTCTTCTCTGTGAAGCCCTGGCTTGAAAGTTAGTTTAGGCGCCTCAAAAATAACATAATTATAGGTGACCCAGGCATTCAAGAACTTTTGAACATGCCAATGATGGCGGTGATGGAAGGAAGCTCGTGGCATTGTGAGTAGCCGTCACAATGTTAAATCTTCCAAAAGCGTAGAGGGGTTTACGTTCTGGAAGAGTCCTGTGATGGTGTTCTGGCTGCAGTGATAACCGTGAAACTGGGTGCCGTTGTCCCCTTTGGTCTGGGCGGTGTAACTTTGCCTGAGAATGGTCTCCCGGCTGGGTGCCAGTTCAGGAAAAGTGGGACATCCCCAAAATGGAAACCCTAAGAGTTGACACAGGTCATGGGCTTCTCGCTCCAAAGCCCGCGTACTTTTCCAGGAAGTTCTCAAAAAGCACTGATATACCTCCTGAAACTCCGAGTAATGTTGCTGCAGCATCTGCCATAAGTTGGTGCTGATCCAGATTAGCGGCGAATATTTCCTCAAACTACGCATCCGGGTCGTCACCGTCACTGTCTGGATCAAACATCACACAAACTTAGCACAGTCAGCCGGCACAAGTACCAGCTGGAATTCACTGTGATTAATGTGCAACTGTACGGCGCACACGCTTAGAGCTACTGTCTTCATGCACTGCTCGCTGACGACTCCTTTGTGCCACAGAAATATATGTTATTTTTAACTCCTTTATTTTCTCTTGCATTTTTCCGAGATTTTGTGAGTACTTTCATATTTTATTTTATTATATATAATATTTTAATTATTTCTGGCTGTTTAAAAGCAATTCCTTGTATATTACAAGTAACCAAAATCATGGTCTTTTTTTGTTGCAATTTTTGTCGTCTTGATCTATCCATACTTTGATGCTTAAAATTTTTAATTTCTAAGAACTTTTTCAAAGAAATGGTTTTGTTATTATTTTATTATTGTTTGAATCCCCAATCTAGAAATATCACAGTTTTTAGGCGTCTAAAACACGACTTTTATCTTCTTAAGCCTATTACTTAACGAATGGACGCGCACGCGCACGCACATATACAGTGCACCATGAATTACCCAGGTGTTACGGCATGGACTTATTGGTAGAATTTGTTTGCAGAGCTGACCTGAAACTAATAGGCTTTTTTCAAAGTTTTGAGCGTTGGGCAAGCTTTGACATCCTAAGTAACTCTGAAGACTCATATCAATTTTCAACCTCTTCTGGAAATGAAAAATCCCCACATAGAGAAATTCTATATGACTGCCAAAGGACCTACTAAGCTCCCTTTGTCCATTAATGATAGCTTAAGTATAACTGTCGTATAAAGACTATTGGGCCAAAATCCTGAATTGTGGTAAAAAGTGCCGGTACTCTTTTTGCCAAAATTAAAATAAAAAAACCTTTAATGGAAGTCAATTGATACATACGTTCTATACTGATAAAAAACAAATCATTTTCTTCTTTATTTTTTTAATAATTACATCACACTGTACATAAAACATTACCAGAAATGTTGGATCGTTGAAATATTGAAAGCATTTATTTTAAGCACATGATAATTTACATTTTTATGTAGTTACCCTAAACTATATTAAACTTCTTTCAATTGTACTTAAGAGCTGCCGACCTATGTTTAAAAATATAATATTAGTCCCAAACGTACACACAGAGCTTCTTCTGAGGTAACGATGTATCATTCAATTAAAAGCCATCGTTTGTTACAGTTAACTGAGTAATTCAAAAATTGTCATGACTGGAACAATTTCAAAATGTCTTTGATCCATTATAAACTATTGTTCATGCGTTCTGTTAGTATTATTACATAATCCGCTAGGTATGCAGATCAAATGCCGATTCTAAGATATCCGGTTTTAGTTTATTTATTTTTTTGCTCAATATTTAAATATAAACAGAATGCACCCTTCTGTCCACATATACATAAACAAAGACAGGTTTTCTAATAGCACTTCCATTTGGCTGCTTTTAAAATTACAGGAAAACACGTTTTAATGTTATTGTTGTAATAACTTAAGTTAAAAAACCGAAGCAGTTGAGATACGTAATCAAATCCTTAAACAATCTCCAACAAAGAAACTATTGACTACATTCAAAAGGAGTATCTTAAAAATTACAAAATATTTAGTGGAAATAATAAACATTAAGGGGTCTCATTGATGGGCATTCCTATAATAAGATGCTAACATTTGTAAAAATATTATAAAGATCCTTTAATACAATTCATTACGTAAAATTTTGGATATTTTATACATTTTCTTAGAATAATGATAAACCACTATTGGACCGATTATTACCACATAATTTTTATTTTGCATTCTCACTACACTTCTATCTTTTTTTAATTTAAAACAGGATTTCGTTGGTAGCAATAACATTAAAAATTAGAATTAACTTTTTTGGGTATAATTTATAATTTAAAATCGGTCGAATGGTACCTGCTACAACTTCAATTGGGCTACTATTCTACAAAACGTAGCAGATGAAAAAGGGCTGCCTCGCCTCGATCCCTTAAAAGCCTCGTAAGCTTTCTACCTAGAAAAGGTTGGAGAGGCAATAACAGCTTTGGGTCGTTTTCAAACCAAATTGTTTTTGACACTGAGCCAGATGTCCATTAACCCGCACTAGCAAACTATTCGAATGAGAAAATCGTCCATTTCATACACTGCATAAAAACTTACCGTAGGATTTTGCACAATTTAAATTAGCCAATTTAAATTGTGCAAAATCCAGCAGCCGCTGGGACAATTCCTGTGACTTTCGTTTGTAACCGCACGGTATAGATAACCGTTTTATTGCTACCTAAATTTTTTTTCTATTATATCTTATTTACTACAGTAAAATTAAGCAAATGTGGGAAAAAAGCTACGTCATGTTGCAGTAATAAATGATGTAAGACTTTCAGTTGTAATATATTTAATGAACTTATTTTATTCTTACATTTAGAATCCATTTTTGTAAACTAAATAATATTTTACGCCAACTCTTATATTAATTATAATGTTCATTAATTTAAGTACTTGTAATAAACATGTGAAGTTAATTTTATATATTCTCTAGCTCTAGTCACAAGTCAATTAAATTTCAAAGGCAAAATAAAATACCAACATTAAAGGTTAAAGGTATCATATACAATAATATTTCTTGTTAATAAAGGATAAAAGTGCCTATAATTTCTCCTAAAGATTACTTACAAAAATAACCAGCAAAATCAAGAAAATTCCCTTGGTATGTGTTCTGAGATATAACATTGAAACTGTTTTTATGTAAACTCACTAGATGGCAAGGCTGTGCTTAACGAGTTAGATGTAAGTTATACAAGTGACGTGAGGGACGATCCCAAAATGTGTTGCCCGTCAACATCACATATTACCACAAATATGAAACTTTTGAGTCAGTTATGGTAAGATAACATTTGTATTACTGTACGCATTATATTAAGAAAACTGAAATTAAATAAAGATATGTGTCACCTACTTCTGCAACAATTTAAAAATACGGAAAATTAATATAAAATTAAAAACAGGAAAAGAAAAGAAGCCAGGTGAACAAGTGCTGCCGAACTGTTGCAGAAGGCCAAAATTAATCCCACATTTGTGTTAAACATTATCATCGGAGGTGAGAGTTAGTGCTGCTAGTATGACAGTCAAATACAGTGCCAAAGTGCCGAAAAAATAGATCATGGTTAACCATCCTTTAAACAAATGAAGTAACGGTTTTAAAAACAACGATCATTTTGATTGGATGTTTTTGGTGCTGGCAATTTCAAGCACCATATATATCTGCCTGAAAGACAAGGGATAAATCAAAACCTTTATACTGACATACTGAAACGTTTGCAAAAAGAAATTCGGCGACGCCGTCTTTTGTTGTTATCGTACTACAATGTAAAGCCCTATAATGTTGTATTAGTACAAGATTATCTAAACAAACATTATTCCCTACTTTACCACATCTCTCATATTTATCCAAGCTGTCGCTATATTCTCTCTAGTAAAAATGGTGTTAAAAGGAAAGTGTCGTAAAGATATTGTAACTATTGTGACAAATATGCTGTAAAAGTTTTTTCTGCTTATTTCCATGTCTTCTAGAAACGGTCACATCTGTCTATAGATAACTGAGAAAACTACTTAGTAAGACCTAGGACCACTAGTTGGTAAATTGAATAAATTAATTTTTACGAGTCCAGTCTTTTTCGGACAAATGTTGTATATGTTAGTTTTATTATTAAATATTTTATTTATAGTCACATAGATCTACAAATATCATTTTATTTTAGTATATCAGTTTTATCTATTATACATTTTTAGAGCACTACCAGCACTTCAGCTTTCAGGAGTTTATTGTACCTAGTAACATCCAACGTCACATGCATCCACGAGTTTTCAACGATACGTTCTCTCGTGACCACTCGACCACAGCTGGGGCCTTCTATCATATTCTAAGCATTGTAAAAGTTCAGCATTATCAACGGTTTCAATTAAAAAAAAAAGTTAACGTAACCATCAAGAGATTAGTGCACTGGTGTTTGTACCTCAAATGTCGAAATGTATAGTGCAATTTTCAAGTAAACAAAAAAAAATTATAGATGACTCTTATGCGTTGGCTCTTTTATTCCAGTATAAATGAATATTGAATAAATCATCTAGTTAGTTATATAATAGATTTTTACTTTTCTCTATCTACGTTTTTAGTAATAAATGAAAAATGTTGTCCATAAGCATTTGCAGTTATTCAATAATATATAGCTCTACACTGGGCTCTTGACATCTCATCCATTTAAGAAGAATGGAGATATTGAGTTAAACAATGAACGTATAGAATCTTGATAAACTAAATTCCACTTATTATTAATATGTTTTAATAATTCAGGCAAATCTAGAAGGATCGTGGATAGCGCTGCACCATTCACGAGACATCTCCGATCGGTGAAGGGTTTCGGCCGATCACTGAAGGAAGTTTAATATGTTATATGCCACATGTGGTTGGGTTTATCTTGTGAAAAAGTTGGTTGGACACCGTCTAGAGCAAAGAAAGTAAGAAGGGCCGTAAGACCGCATCGATATAAATGTGACTAAAAGTGACCTGCTATCAAAATTGATAGGCTTCCCATACTATAATGTCTATAGTTGGCATCGTCTAAACTAAAAATAATTTTTGCTACTTGTCTGTTTACAAACGCTTTTCCGTTACCTATGCTAACCAGCGTTACCGGTGCAAAGAAGTCAGTGCAATTCGCAAAAAACGACACCGTGCTGTTAATCCCATTGCAAATAATTGTCGTCGAACGGAAGAGGTAGACGATCGATACCGTATAATGGTCCATCACACTAAACTAAGCCCTTCATTTATAATCACAAGACTTTAAAGATAATAATGCTCACGGTTGGTTGTCCTGCGCACTGCTTCAAACCTTGTATGATTTATTACCTTCTTCAATTTACTGGTTTCTTATTCACGCCACGGTACTAGTATGGCAACCAATTATTTGGCCTATTTCTACTAAAGAAACACCCCCTTTATTTAGGCCAACGATATGTCCTCTTTCAAATTCGCTAACTTGTTGGTAATGTACCGTTCGTTGATGACGAGGTATTTGTAAGTTATGCGTGCCAAATCTGAATTGAAAACACATGTATGCCTATTTTACATGTTATATCATTATTTCCCCAAATCTCATATCTAAGAAACTATCTAACCAAATCTCGAGCAGATATGAATACATGATGCTCAAACTTGAATCGTTTTCCGATTAGAATACGCTAAATTTAATATAAAAGTGTCAGTACAATATAATTAGTTTTTAATAGTGCTGCAATTTTAATAATTGGTAGTACATGTTATTCATTAAACTTAATATGATGCGACATAAAACCACTTTCAATCAAACATTTTTAAAATGCTGTTATAAGCAGCATTTCATTAGTAAATATCAAATATTTTTTCTAGTTTTGTAAACCTGCCTCTATATGAGTTGTAAGACTTACTGTTTCATTTGTATAGCTTCTGTTACAACAGAATCTGTTAGAATTAAAAATATTTCAATATGTGTGGCATTATTCGGTTCAATAACAGCCGCTTAAATATAGAATTGACGAAGTATTATGAGTTCGCAACATTCTTCTATGTTTATTTTATTTGGTTTTAAAATGGTTGTTGTTTTAGTTGTTTTAAACAATTTTGGTACCATGTAAGAATTTTAGGTATACCCCATAAAACCTAGGTGTATTTCTTTTTTTAAGCTATTAAAAGTAGCCTGGACATTGTGGTACTTGTAAAATAATATTTGTTACCCCTTTTGTGACTATGCCGCTTTGGAAACCTGCCTAGAAAACAGATATGGAAAGTACTAGAAAAACTAAAAGTAAATGAGAAGCTGAGAAGAGTAATAGAGAGTGTATATAAGAAATAGTGAGACTAGGAGGAGAACAAACGCAAGAATTCTATAGAAGAAGAGATAAAGTAAGGTCATAATCTTAGCCCACTGCTATTTATCCTAGTTATGAACACGGTACTAAAAATAGCAAACAAAGAACCAAAAAGCTAAAGATAGGTAATTGAAACATAGAATCGGTGGAAATCCAAAACATGGTCTACGCAGATAATATTGTGGTGTTAGCAAGAATTAAAGAATAACGACAGGCAGCAGTGAACGTGTGGAAAGAGAAAATAGAAACAGTTGGACTAAAAATCAACATCGGCAAAATAAAAACAATGCACATATCGAAACAAGAACACCAACCAGCACAAAGAATTAAAATAGACAATATAGACATAGGAGAAATACAAAGATATGAAGACGAAGAAGAACATAAAATCACAAATGATACAACGAATTAGAGACAGCGAAATCCATACAGATACGAAGTAAACAAATCAATTATGAGCTATAAACAGTTAAAATAGGAAAATGAGGATACAGAGAAAAATAGCAGAAGCTACCAAATATAACACAGTATATGCTCTAATTTTGAACCAAGTACAGGAAAGCTGGACTATAGACAAGCGGTAAAGCCAATGAGATACTGTGGACAGAAATAAGTACTAAGAAAAGTAGCTGGATAGACGGCACCTGAAGTTAAAAAGAGGAAATACAACGATTAGAGACCAACTCCAACAGATAGAACTACATAGAAAATAAACAGTTAAAATAGGTGACTGGGATACAAATAGCTTTACACCAAATCCAAATGACAAATTCTGAGATAGCAAGAATGGGTATAGCATGACAACCAAGGTTAGGCCAATGACGAATGTGAATCGACAACATCTAGAAATGTTTGAAGAAGAAGAATATTATATAACATTACATAGTGACTGTTATCAATCTTTGATCATAACTATTGGGCGACCGGTGCTTGAGATAGATAATTTGATATATGAACAATTAGGTCTACGACTTGAATCGCGCCGTTTTGGGAATATTGTTCATCTTTGGTAATCCACTATTGATCATACTCTTGACGGTAACTAATAAACAAATTTTGATCATAGTCTCTTACCTGCAAATATTATTTTACAAGATAAATATAATGGGAATTGGTTCAGCATAATTCAAAATATTATAAATATGATCAACTTAATTTTATGAATAATCTGCAACGACTTAAATATTAAAATGTTGAATGTGCATGAGCGAAATTGTGAAGTCTAGACAACATGCAAAAGAAATCTGTTCTGCAGTGTGATAGGATCCACTATTATAGTTCTTATAACTAATAACAAATATCATAGTCACTTCTAAAACATTACAAGACTGAAACCTGGGGAAAATATGGTCAGAATTGGCAGAAATTTATATCTTTGATCACTCAATTTTATGAGATAATCCAAAGCGACTTAAATATTAAAATTTTAATGTGCATGGCGTTGTGAAGTGATTAAAAAGTGATCTGTTCTGAGTGTGAAGGACAATTATAGTTCATTAAAATCATGCAGAGAAATAACACCTCCACAATTGAAATCGATCTAAAATGCTAATTGCACAAATATGGTCAGAGATTGGCAGAATACACTTATGTCGTATTTAACGTGAATTATTCTTAAAAAGTTCTGGAAAACAATAACGTAGAGCCATATAAAAAAATTAATTCATTAAAATCATCAGAGAAATAACACCTCCCACAATTAAAATATCTAAAAATGCTAATTGCACAAAATCCAGAGAGATCAATACACTTATGTCGTATTTAACGTGGAATCTTACATTTCATTAGAAAAGTTATTATCAAGATTGATGTGATTAGACAGTTTCACACCGAAATTTAGCATAAATTACATACGGAAAATATTGATCGGAGTTTGCAACTCCTAAGGCTATCTTCTTCGGACTCATTTGCCGGATAAAAGGTATATCAAGAATTGTATGGTATACCGCTCAATCACACCGCGCTTTAAACTTATATACGGAAAAGTTGCGGAGTTTGACTTAAACTATCTTCTTCGACTTTTTGCCGGAAACAAATCAGAATTGTATTATACCGCTCAATGCGATCCCTTGCTGTTGTAAATAAGTTAGTTTTTGTTTCTGTTTTATACAGTTTTGTCTTTTTACATATTTATTTTTTGTCATTGGTTTTATGTATACTAAAATAATATGCATTTTTTTGATTTACCATTCGAGCTCGTAAATTGAGGGCATTCCGCGGCTGCATTTATCCCGCTCACATTAAAATAATAATTCTTGCTTATCTGCAACAAAGTAGGGTTTGAGCGCTCAAGCCGAGCACATGCCGTGCGCGTAGAGTGTTATCGTAATCGTACAGTGAAACTTAAGCGCTGTTAAAACAGTGATTAACTGGAATAAACTATTTTAATTTCTTATTTTGTTGTATATTGCTTATTGTAAATTACGCGCATACATACAATCTCCGCCAGCGCATTGGCGGGGCTCCGCCAATGCGACCTAGTTCGGCTAGCCTGCGGCTCCTTTCCGCCGTTTTTGCCGCCGTTCCTGCCGCAGTTTCTGCCGTTGTTCATGTCGCAGTTCCTGTCGTCATTCCTGCCGCCGTTCCTGCAGTCATTCCTGCCGCCGTTAGCCTTGTGCATCGAGGCCGAGTGAACGTTAGTGGGTTGAGTGCATCCTTATTATAAAGCCACTATGGCCTATTATTATTCGCCTACCACAACACCAAATTTAGGACACCAGCCTTGCGCTGTGCAAGTTGAACAAATTTACCAACCGCAACATATACCACCCAATTATCAGCAAATACAGCAGCCAGTAAATAGTGCATACACGTCGTATCCTATGAATGATATGTACAACTTTCAAGCATTAACTCTGTAGCTACAAATCGATCTTGCCAAAAACAACATTATATATCAACTGCCTTAAACAATTGAACCAAGAACCATGGATATTGTTAGAAAATAGAAAGCGTACTCGGAAAGAGTTCGTTAAAAAGTCCGCTCAACAGTATAAACAACCAAAAGTGGGAGAACGCTGGTTGAATCCTAAAAACAGATTTGATCCACTAAGTGGCGACAATGCAAGAAAAGAGAAAACCCAAGATGCCTTGAAAACCTCCACCCATATTTGTCTCAAGAGTAAGAATAATTAAACCACTAGTTCGTCTACTCGAAACAGTAGCTAAAAATGAATATGACTTAAAAGTGTTACATAAAGAAAAATTAAAAAGTCCTACCAAAAACCTCGGCCATAAATAGCCATAATTAAAGCCTTAACAGAAAAAAATACGGAATTTCACACATATGAAAAGAAACAAGAGCGTTCCTTCAGAGTGGTACTTAGAAATTTACACCCAACTACTAATGTAGAAGAACTAAAGGAAAAACTGTAACTCACGGTCACGCAGCGACCAACATCTGAAACGTTAAACAACGAACAACGAAAGAATTGCCTCTGTTATTTCTCGAACTTAAGCCGACTGATAATAACAAAGATATACACAATATCACAAAACTAGCTCACTCAGTAATCAAAATTAAACCGCCTTAGCCAAAACGCCAAACTCCTTAATGTGCTAATTGCCAGAAGTTTGGACACACGAGAAATTTTTGTAGCAGTAACCCAAGATGCGTGAAGTGCGCCAGTAACCACTTAACGTCTAATTTCCAGAGAAAGGAAAGAAGCAAGGGCGTAAAATGCGTTAACTGCAGTGGGAATCATCCAGCCAATTATCTAGGTTGCCTCGTTTATAAAAAACTTCAAGAAAAAATGTTTCCCGCACTAAGAGTCAAGCAGCCTGCAGTAGCTACTCAACACATTAGACAATATGTTCTTCCAATTGTTACTCATGCCCAAGTTTTGAATAACAGTAACTCCAATGCCGCTTTGCATTTCAAGCAACAGCAGCAAGCAAACAACCCCACAGACAATATGAGTGAGTTAAAAAAATGATAAAATCTTTAATGAAACAAATGAGAACAATGTTAAATCTCCTAACAACCATTGTCTCCAAAATTGTTAATGGTTCAACTCCTTAGAATAATAGTTCAATGGAATGCCAACGGGCTGTCACAACACAAAGATGAATTGCTATCCTTTCTTTCAGACCAATGCATAGACATCATGTTGGTGTCAGAAGCACATTTTACAGACAGAAGTTTTATCAGAATCCCAAGTTATATACTGTACGTAACGCAACATCCAGATGGAGGAGCCCATACTGGCACAGCAATTATTATTAAAAGTAGTATCAAGCATTATAAACTACAAAAATATAAAGAAGGCTACCTTCAAGCTACCAGCGTAATGGTAACAGACTGGATGGGACCATTTGTAATCTCAGCAGTTTATTGTCCACCTCGCCACAATAACAAACAAGGTCACTATGAACACTACTTCAGCACCCTGGGCACTAAGTTTTTATCAGCCAAACACATGGCGTGAGCATCCACTAAAGGCCGCGAGTTACTGAAGGCAATTAATAGTAATGGCACGCGACAGCTCTCTACTGGTGAACCAACATATTGGCCGTCAGACCCATCGAAACTACCAGATCTGTTTGATTTCTACGTATTCAAAGGAATTAGCCAAACAACTTGAAGGTAGAATCTTGCCTAGATCTATCAGCTGACCACTCGCCTATTATAATGACACATTATCGCTAGACAATCCTTTAACATCAGAAAATAATTTAATTTCAGCTGTAGAGCATTTTACTAACGTCATTCAGCAAGCTGCCTGGCAAGCCATTGTATATTCCGAATACTGCTTGCCCAGTAATTGTTAAACAAAAAATCGCTCAAAAGCAGAGACTACGCAGGCGATGGCAAACAACAAGAGATCCAAATGATAAACGTATACTAAGTCAAACTGCTTCTGATCTTAAAAAGCTACTTTCCGACATCAGAAATCAGTCGATACAAAACTATCTGAAACAATTGTCATCAACGGAAACCAGCGAATATTCTATCTAGAAAGCAACCAAAAAGCTGAAGCAACCGCAGCAACACAAATCGCCTCTTCGAGCCGACAATAGAACTTGAGACCGAAATGACCCAGCGCTAGTTTTTGCAAATCACCTAGCCCAAGTATTTAGACCATTTTCATCTGCAATCTCGAACGTAGAAGAGAATAAAATACACCAACTTCTTGAATCTCTTTTCCAGTTGAGCTTCCAATAAAACAATTTTCCATAAATAAAGTCAAACTCGAAATTACTTCTAATTTAAATCCTCGTAAACCACCAAGCTATGATTTGATCACTGGCAAGATTCTAAAGGAACTGGCGAATAAAGGCTACAGATTTATAACGTATCTATTCAACGCTATGCTAAAATTGCGTTTTTTCCACCACAATGGAATGTTGCTACCATTATCTCAATTCCTAAATCGGGCAAACCCAAAGAAAACTCCGCATCATATCGACCAATCAGTTTGCCCCAGTGATGTCTAATATCTTTGAAAAATTGCTGTTGAAAAAATAACACCGTTACTCTTAACCAACAAATTAATTCCTAATCATCAATTTGGGTTTAGACAACACCATGCCACCATTGAACAAATTCACAGGGTGGTAGATAAAATTTTGAAGAGAAAAATATTACTCAGCCGTATTTGTTGATGTTTCGCAAGCATTTGATAGAGTTTAGCATATCAGTTTATTGCATAAAATCAAGCGTGTATTGCCTTCAAACGTCTTTAAAATTATCAAATCTTAACTTGCCAAATCCTACACAAATTTATTTCCTATAATCGCTGGCGTCCCTCAAGGAAGCGTGTTAGATCCTCTACTGTACCTCCTATTTACTGCAGACCTGCCAACAACAAAAGACACACTGACAGCCACATTTTCAGACGATACCACCGTCCTAGCCTCTCACTCTGACCCACAAATAGCATAGCATATCCTTCAAAGCCACTTGAATACATTACAGCTATGGTTTACAAAATGGCGCATCAAAATTAACGAGATGAAATCTATTTATGTAACCTTTAGTATAAAAAGATAATCAACAAGTCGCTGTAGCAAAAGTGTCAAATATTTAGAGATCCATTTAGATAGAGGCCTTACTTGAAAAAAGTACATATGGACAAAACAATTGGAGACTTTGTTCAGCAAAATGTATTGGCTTATTGGACGCAAACCCCAATTATCCCTGAAAAACAAAATACTATTGTATAAAACCATACTTAAACCCGTTTGGTCATATGGAATACAGTTGTGGGGAATGGTCAGTAACTTCAAAATAAACATTTTGAGAAGATTTCAAGCCAAAGTAGTACGTTCACTGGTCAATGCTGTATGGTACCTGTATATACCAAACGAGGTCTTACGTCGTGATCTTGACATTCCCACAATAAATGAAAAAATATGAAGTGTCAGTTACCACGACCGACTCGCTGCCCAACCAAACACACTAGTAGAGCATCTACTGGAATGCGAGTAGGACGAACCTAGACTGAAGAGGTTTAAGCCATGGCAGCTGCTATACCGCTTTGCAAACCACTATCCATTTACTAGGGAAATTGTTATTGGACTATTTCCAGCAAGCTATATGTACATGTTAGGGATGTAATTATATATGTGTTAAATTACTTACTGAATGTCAAATACTGACAGATTGTATAGTTATGTTCAATAAAAAAAATCTGCAACAAAATGTTTATTGTGATAAAAATGGTTTGCACTGCATGTAACTATTTACAGTGTCAAACAAATGGCTGACGCAAATCAGTTCTCAAATATGCAACCTACATCTTCAATACAGTACTAAATACAATATCGCCCACAACAGGAAAATTCATTTTAAGTCATGTTCTAATAACCCCAAATTCTACAAGCTCAATGCGTATATCCTCCCTATAATTAGCATGTATAGTCAGTTCAGTAAGATCGTGTTTGTTATAATTAGCAGTTGGTAAAAGGTATCGCTCTAATTATTTTGCGAGTCGATAGAGGCAACCTTTGACCTCGCTGCTTTGTGACAAAAGATTCAGTTTGCATTGAATTCTTACTAGAGAAGCGCATAAAGTACTATGAGTGATGCGTACGTATCACGCTGCAAGGCTACGTTCCCCTGTAGCCACCCGAAAATTTCAAAAATGTTTGACACTAGAAGCAAGAAATAATTTTTAGCCCTCCACCCCCTCCGGATCCAGAGATATGAATTTTTTAAAATTGAAAATTACCCTTATTTTGCTGTTTTAAAAATCCATATCTGGAAGTTGTCCAATCGGCTCAAATAGACGCATTTTTTCGTCTGTGAGTCTACTTTCATGCCATCTGGGTCCGGTCTATTTGTACGTGCCTCTTTTTCTTGGCAGCTTGAAATTCGAGAACATAAAACAGCAAATTCTTTCATCTTGAAAATGGACCCAGATTACAGCAACAGCGAAAACATTTTAGACGTAATAGGCATGAAAGTAGGCTCATAGACGAAAAAATGCGTCTTAGTTGAGCCCGATTGGACCCAAACTTCCTCAGATACGAATTTTTAAAATGGCATTTCCGCGAAATTCGAGTCTTTCCGGTTTTCTAAGTGTCACCAATCGCGCCTGACCGATTCAAATACTTTGAAAAGTGGGGGAATTGTTGTTTTACTAGAATACAATGATTTCTTAATGGTTTTATCCTTGGCCCGAACTTGTAGCATACCAGATTGTTCTTTTCGAAGGGAAAATAGACAGAAATTGTGGGAATTTCTGAATTATACGGCAAGTCAGGGGCTCAAGAATGGTTGAAAAAGGTCGAAGTCAGTGCAAAATACTCTTGTGACAGATTAAACGGTGATAGAACCTGATTTTAATAATTTTTCAACACCTTAAACCATTGTTTACTGTAGTCATTTTTTAAAACCAATTACGCTCTGCTAGTCGCACAAATTACGCCCGCTAACAGCCAGTGTAAGTCCGTCTGCTAAGTTGGGTGAAATTCGAATTCTGAAGTTTTTCAATTATCACGTCGGCTCAGTGTTGCGAGTTCATTCAAACAGTTTCAGAATACTACGATATTCGTATTTCAAATCTAGAATAAGTCTTCTACGGGGAGTGGATGACCATTCCTCAGTTTCCAGTTTCTCAGTTTCTTGTGTTATAGCCATACAAGGCTAAACACTTGTGAGGTTATGTTGTATAAGTGTAACGTGTCTTAGTGGAAAGGTAAGTGGACAACGGCTGTACTGGAAATGATGTGTGCTATCGAGAAATTCCTGAACGACAGTTATTCTGAACCTTATAATTTTGGTTATTTAAGTGAATTCGATACCGAACAATTGGATATCCTCAATTTGAGATTAAACAGTAATTTGAATGCTTATGAAAGTGAGTACATATGTAAAAGGCACAAGAACAAGTTTGTCGATAATTATACGGCTGAAAGGAGAAAATGTTGCTATCCATACGGAATTCATAAAAAACCTGTTCGGGGTGATCTGCGCATTATTACCTTAGAATTGAGTCTCTGTTGCTGTAATCTGGGTCCATTTTCAAGATGAAAGAATTTGTGTAATTAATGTTCTGAAATTCGCGGAGGCCACAAAAAAGTGAGAACGGATGGCTAAGGCCAAGAAGAACTGTTGCGAGTAGGGTAGATACTCTAATTAAAGGAATAAGCGATCTTGAGACTTATCCTTCTAGTTCATCGCAAAGTTCAGGTGGTACTGAATTTCTGAGCTCCTCTACACCTACGAGATTTACACTCTAACTTTCTGCAAGATTATAAAGGATGAAAACGTACCAAAATTTTCTCACTTTGCGAATTTGGTACCTGAAGAATGTATTTATGCTGGAGATCCAGGCTCCCACAACATTTGTGTCTGTGTCGAACACGAAAACATTAAGCTCAAGCTTATTGCTCTGAATAAAAGGATCAAGTATCGTGATTTGATAGCAGCTGCAACTTGCGATTCAGATAACATAGATTGTATGCTCCATCGATGTGAATGTCCAGGGATTCTCGGAATTACGCAAGTTCTGGATGATGTTGAGATTTCCTGGAACAGAACAGAGATCAAGTACAAATTCTGGGATACCAAACAAGATACACGAGCTTCTCTTATTACAATGTGTGATAAAATAACCAAATTTAAGACAAATTTGCTAGAGGATTTGTGGAATATAACCAGTCACCATTTGATTGCCCAGACCCAAAAAAATTATCTCCTTACCAGCAAGAATGAGTTGCAATAGGACACCTGTATAGTTCTTATGGATTTCTCCGAAAATTATTCTTTTGTGATTCAGAATTCTATCCAGGCATTCTACTATAATAATAATCAAGCAACAATTCATCCCTTTGTAATATATTTTAAAAATAAAGATGATAATCAATTGCAAGAAAAGAGCTTTTGGATTATCAGCAACAGCAAGGATCATTGGGCTTATGCAGTGCATGCATTCCAAGATGAGTTCTTAAAAATTATCAGAGTTGAATACCCATGGATACAGAAGATACGATACTTTTCAGATGGCGCTCCTACACAGTACAAAAATAAGTAAGATTCTTCTTATATCAATATATTGTATTTGAAAATTCTTGCTAATCGATTTCTCTGTTCCAGGAACAACTTTGCCAATATATGCCTGCACGAAAATGACTTCGGAATCAAAATAGAATCCTACAATTTTTTCGCAACCAGCCATGGAAAAAGCCCATGTGATGCTGTAGGGGGTGTGGTTAAGAGGACAATCATGCGCCATTGTCTGAGATCTGGAGCTGAGCATCAAATAGTAAATGCTGAAGAAATGTATAAATTTGCAGAACAAAATATAAAAAGCATAAAGTTAGTAGTAAAAAATTAAATGGATGTAACAATAATTAAAATTATAATCATTATTCACACAGATGTCTATGGGTCCCAGATGTGAAGGTTCAACAACATAAAAAAAATTAAATCAAAGATTTAATAGTGCAAGGGCAGTTGAGGGTACAAGAGGTCTTCATTGCATCATCCCAGTCGATGGTGAAAGTATACGTTTAAAACAAACGTCTTTTGATGAGAAAGAAAAAATTGTTAAGATTTTGGATAAGACAAATAGAAAAAGAAAACGAGACGAATAATGGACTTATTTTCTTGACATTTGTACGATATTTCAAGATAATGTGAATCAGAATTGTGAGAACTTTCATATGTATGTAATAAAATGTAGGTAAATTTAGGGGAGGAATTTAATAATCTACAGTGTATTTATCGAGCAAAAATAATAAAAAATACGGTTTTATATTGGAAAATACAACATCGACTGTTTGTTTTTTTTGACTTTGACCATTTTCCCACGCTTCTTGAGCCACTGACTCGCTGTATAATTCAGAAATTCCCACAATTTCCTTCTATTTTCCCTTCGAAAAGAACAATCTGCGCAATGGCGATCGCGCATGCTACAAGTTCGGGCCAAAGATAAAACCATTAAGAAATAATTGTATTTTAGTAAAACAACAATTCCCCCACTTTTCAAAGTATTTGAATCGGTCAGGCGCGATTGGTGACACTTAGAAAACCGGAAAAGACTCGAATTTCGCGGAAATGCCATTTTTTAAAAATTCGTATCTGAGGAAGTTTGGGTCCAATCGGGCTCAACTAAGACGCATTTTTTTCGTCTATGAACCTACTTTCATGCCTATTACGTCTAAAATGTTTTCGCTCTGTTGCTGTAATCTGGATCCATTTTCAAGGTGAAAGAATTTGCTGTTTTTATGTTCTCGAATTTCAAGCTGCCAAGAAAAGAAAGGCACGTACAAATAGATCGGACCCAGATGGCATGAAAGTAGACTCACAGACGAAAAAAATGCGTCCTATTTGAGCCCGATTGGACCCAAACTTCCCGAGATATGGATTTTTTAAAAACAGCAAAATAAGGGTAATTTTCAATTTTAAAAAATTCATATCTCTGAATCCGGAGGGGGTGGAGAGCTAAAAATTGATGGATTTTATTTTTTCACTACCTACTTTTAGCTCCTAAAATTTGAACGAAATCGGAGACCCTCGCGCGCACCGTATCTTCGAAAATTATTGGACGGGCTCATATATATATATATATATATATATATATATATAAATCCTATAAAATTATTTAGCTTCCGTACAAGTAACTATTAAAATATATTGAGTGCATACAAATTTTTCGGTTGCGGCATGTAACATATTTCAATTTTGAACTCTAGACCAATATGTATGTTTAATGCTTGAAACTGTCAGAATGTAACCAAACACATCAAGATTAATGCACATCCATCGTTTTATTGGCATCCGGCGCACTCCCGTGCTAGTTTTATGAGTGCGGAGCGTCGATCTTGTGTGTTTTGGTTAAAAGAAACGGGGCGAGCAACATAAACAGCAGAAAGCTTTTGCACGCAGCAGGACAAATAGTATTTTGTGTATGGATACGAGGCAAGTGTTACAGAAACTTTTATGGTTAAGAGTACATAAAGTATATGCCCCGCAATGTTCCATTTAATTAACATTCTTTTGTGCAAAGGTTGGAATGAATATAGGAATTTGTTCCTGAGTAATACAATATTTCTGTTCTGCTAAGCACATAATTCTGTAAAAAATAGATCAGATGATGTTAAAGGGGACTTTAAAATTAGTGCATTTTGTTTATTTGAGTAGCCACCAAATCTGTTTGATAGAACATATTTTTGGATATAAAAACAAAAATCGTTATAATACAGACTTACTGAGATAAATTAGAAAAATAAATTCTAAAAAATTAAGGTAACTACAAAAAAAATAACTTACTTCTATGAAGTTTAAATAACAATAAAAATTAAGTTATTTGACATAATTGGTTACTATGACTTTTTTTATATTGACCATGACCCACATATAAAAATTATGAAAGTTACGGTAAGCTAAAGAAAAACTACAAACCGATGAATCAATAAATCGATATCACGTTTGTCTTTTTCAACTTTTGATCTGGAAAGGACTCCTACTTGAAAGAGTATTGATTCTTAGTAGTTGCCTTTTCTATCCAAACCTGCAGATCTGTCTCCAGTTATTGTTGGTCACCTTTAAGCCCAGTACTATTAAAGAGTCAACAGTAAATTTCTAGATTATGACTTGCCTTTGCATATATATATATATATATATATATATATATATATATATATATATATACGCATAAAATCCGAACACTGGTACAGATGGTCTTTCAAAGAAGCTTTGGGCCAAAGCCTCAACTGTGCGGTTTGCACGTTGAATAGAATTTCGAAAGCAAATCGGAAGTTAGCCCTAGCAAAAATGTAAAACGCTAAGCCTTTAGTGAGACATAGTGTGTTGGATCGTTTGCGTAAATAATAGAGCCGAAGCAAAAGACACTCAAATAGGATGCAAAGTCAGCCAAACATTTTTTTGCCACCTACTTCGACACATAAAAGGCATGCAGACTTTGAAAACCACACTCGAGAAAGATCAATATTTTAAGAAATATCATCAGTCGTGGAAAGGAATAAGTTCCATTGAACGCGCGCGTTAACCAACCTTATATTATAAATGGGATAATAATAAGTAAAGAATTTCAAAAACTGTCGTTAAAAGAACAAAAAACTCAAATAACGATTAAGAATCAACATGAACTAAAACTATAAGGAAATTCAGTGGTCGCGCTTATGTCTATATGTTGAGTATTCATATAATCTGATAAGTAAAACAATACAGTGAGAGAATAATTTTACTTGCGCTATGGTAGCTAATATGGACGTACCTTAGTATGAAATACACGATGGGTTCCCCAGAAGCAAAGTATTGGCGCAAACCGATAACAGAAAATGATAAAATCTTACAAAATCAATAAAACGTCAATCGATTTGCGGCTATTGAGAACTTATACAAGTGATTGTACAAACTAAAAAGGAAGACAAACGAATGGGTTGGTTGCTTCAAAACTGGATTAGTCGAACGCGGGTTTACTCAGAGAAAGGACATCGATTATGAGCAAATATTTTCACTAATGGTCAAATATTATTCAATCTGAAAACTATTAGTGCTCGCGACACAGAAGGACCTATCAATTTGATGTGAAAACTGCCTTTATTTATGTTGCAATTAAATAAGAGATCTATATGGAACAGCCTGAAGGATTCTGTAATGACGGGCACTTTTATGCCTGTTTTCTAATTACAATATGCTTAATTTAATATAAAAGTTCTAATCCATTATAATTTGTTTTTAACTATACTGTAATTTTAGTAAACAATAGAGTAGTAATGAAAATATCGATATATATATATATATATATATATATATATATATATATATAATAATAATGTAAGGCTCACGCCCCGTTGAAAGCACGGCCTGCGAACTGAGGTTAAGGCTCTACGTTCGTTTCTGCCGGTCGTCGCGCACCATCTCTGATGCGAGGCGATGTAACACCGCGCCTAAGACGACCGCCATTACTTGTTCGAATTAACGCAGGTACTAATTGTTTTTAGTGACTGAGTGGCCACCACCAGGCATCAGAGAGCACAATTGAACCCGGGTCCGTCAGCATCGAAACCAATGGACCACTATACGTATATATATACATACCTTAAGAGATATAATTACGATGCAACAAGTCTGTGTGGCTGTTGAGCCCCCCCAGTACACCCAGATCCTGCTGGTGCCGGATGCGATACCGAATACCCTTATTGCCGAGTCTCCAAACACGAACCGGGAGGTTCTACCCTCCTTACAGTACGACCAACTTAAGGTCCCCACACCAACAAGCATGCACCCGGACAATCGTGCAAGTCGAGGCTGGGAAGTTCAGATACCGAACTATGCTCCTATTTCACCAGGTCAGAGTACCGGAGGTGTTACGGTTCCGCCCGTCAGACCGACATTTATGGTAGGTATAATTGATAGGCGGTGGGGGCAGGCCGAAGCCTCCCCCGCTTAAGGGCATGCTCGCACAAAGACCAACAAGTCCCACCTGTTCCTAAAGCGGCGCCACCACCCCTAAGAGTCCAACACCATCGAGGGGGAACCGCTAAGCCGCCCCGGTTAGCTACCCCCCTCCCCTTAGTCCTCGTGTTGGTGAGGTTCCCCTTACCACGTTTGACGAGTACTCGTGATACCTCTACCCCTCTGTTACTGACTAGCGACATCCGTTACCCACAGTTGTGGGATTGGGTAGCTCCACTAGCAGTTTTACGGGTATCACGCGCCACGGGGTAAGGCACACTACCCACTCGTGTCGGTAAAGTTTCCTTTACCACGTTGGACGAGCGGCCGTCGAGGTCACTTGCGTGAGCCTCTACTCTACATCTGTTGATACTTGTTGTGCCCGTTACCCACACTATTGTGGGATAGGGTAGCTCGAAGCACCTTTACGAGTCCACCTGCAGTTTTAAGGGTAAACGGTGTGGGGTCTCGCGTTTACCCGCAGTGTGAATACAATATGACCAGAAATTTTTTCTTTTACATGTATTGAAGCATCATAAGAATGCAAACCTAAAAAGTAAATTATTTTTGTAATCTTCCAATTTGAAAAGAAATTTTTTCCAATAAATAGGTAGTTTTCAATCGCCCACGAACTTTTCTATCGTCGTCCAATTTCTGTATTTTTAGTAGTTCAAACTTACCGATAAATAGAAATTGTGGAGTTGCTTTAGCATAGTCCAGAACAAAGTTTTAATTTTTTTCGAGTTTGGGTAGCTGTATGGAATTGGGTGTCTTTTTTTATTTTACATTGGTGCATATTTACTATCTACTCGTATATTAACATAAATGAGTATTAAGCAAATTGGATAAATGGGGTAGTGGCTTGAGGGAGATCCATCCATTAATGTTACTCCCAGTTAGAAGGGGTGAAATTATGTGGCCACTGGCGCCTCAATTTACTCGGTCCGGCTGGTTCTTGGGCTAATTAATTTACGAGATCAATTTCTGTTTCCACAAGAGTGTAGTGATAAGTAGGTGCTAATCTGCTGATATCGCTAGATTCATATGGAATCGCGCGTCTTTGTGGAGTGTTTGGTTATTGACATATCAAGAGGCGTTTACCAACATGCGAAGCATTTGGACTGGAAGCGCTATAGTATTTTGGTGTTAGATGGTTTTGTACAAACCATAGTTGAATACCGAATGTACAACTTGGCTTTAAGATGGCTTTATAAAAGAGAATTTTATCTTCTAGAAACAGCTGGGATCGTCTTCTAATTAACCAGCTTTTATTTTATCTTAAAATGAAAGTGTTTTTTTAGTTTTTATGTGAGTCGTTCAGGTAAGTCTCAGATCAAGATGCATCCCTAGATATTTATCTTTTGACTTGGCCAGTGTGACTGCGTTGTTGATTGTGACTTATGGACATACATCTCGCTTGTTGGTGAAGGTGGCTTGGGTAGATTTGTCGTGGTTGATTAAAATTCTCTAATTCTAAACTAATTCTGGAAGAGATAGAGGTTTTCAGATGCCTTTAAGGATTCACGGTTGATTGATTGTACTGCTGTATCGTCAGAAAAAATAGTTATCTCAGTATTGGCTACAGTTGGAACAAATGAAGTATAATAGAGGGTCCAACGCGCTTCTTTGTAGTACTTTAGTAAAAATGTGTTGATATTCCGAAAATTCGTTGTTTATTATTACTTTAAAGTGTCTATCAAACATATGATCTTACATGTGTCCTGTTTGGTCATTTATAGGGGTGGAAGAAAGGTTGGCGGCAGATGCATTGGGTTGGGAAAAGTTTGTTGGTTTCGGGATATTGCGTTGGGAAAAGTTTGTTGGTTTAGGGATATTGCGTAATTGACAGTATGGGTAAACGTTGGCTATCATCTGTTGTGTTTAGACATTGCGGGCGTTTTTCTATTTCAATTGATTCACGTACAATCCTGCTGGTAAAATGGAAGATAGTAGCAATGGTTTTGGTCTCCTATAAATTAATTTTGTGGCCTGTTTCTTTGTTATGTTTAGCAAGTGCCGAACTATACGTAGCTACGTAGCTCTCCTTGGGGAGTAGGCAGATTGATACCCCAAGTGAAGAGCTAAACTTTTGAAAATAGCATCAAATCCGATGCCGAAACGTCGAAAATTATCTCAAATAAGACGCGGTTCAACCAGTGAACTAAATTGTTTAAACACACACATATATATATATATATACATTTGACGTGGAAAACTGACATAAGTTTGAATAATAAACCTGTATGTTACACTATATCGAATGCTTGCTTAATATCCAAGAAAGATGTGGCACGAAATTTCTTGATTTCTAAGAATTCCATTATTTTTGTTTTATACCAGTAGGTTTGTTGTATTGTCAACTGCTGTCTTCAAAAGCTAAATTGATGTGTTGGGGTGATTTGGTGCAGCTTAACAGTTTCTTTTATTCTTTTTGGGAGCAGTTTTATAATTTTTTTTTTATTAAAGGAGATTAATTAGTCTATATGCTGTGGATTCCTAAGATTATCCTTAAGAAGAATTGGTTGTCTTGAAGCAAAATAACGTCTCAAATTAGAAATTAGTATTTTTCATGTACGTAATATTGATCCAGTTATAAGCTTCATCCAATATTAAAAGAAAGAATTGGTTGTCTTGAAGCAAAATAACGTCTCAAATTAGAAATTTATTTTTTCAACGATATTGAAGTTTTGCTTCGTCCAATAGTTAAGAAAAAAATTCAACAAGCATTAGTTAGGGGTTATCCTCGAAAAGGCAGCGAATAATGTGATTATTCTCTTCAACACGCTGGCTCCATTTGTAACTACTTGGCCATTTTAACTACTTTCCTTAAAATGGTATTATACTTCCAAAATGTGAATCTTCTTAATGGTATTACTTCCAAAATGTGTTTTAGGTATTTTTAAAATTTTAAAGGCTTTTACACCTTTTGTCACTAGAACCTTGATAATAATCTAGTAATGCAAGGTACTCTACAAGAAAATTCTCTTCAAACATATTTATTCTCCGTTCCCTTTTCGGTGCATAAATTTCGCTTTATATTTGATACACCAACGTATAATATGATTAAAATCAATATATATATTGATTTTATATAAATATTAGAAATATAAATAAAAAATTCTGTCATGGATGACTGTAGATCAATACATTTTGCAACTATTTATCTTATTAATATTTTTATAGTAGGCAGTAGTTATAATAAATCAGTATTTTACTATTTCAATTAGATTTTAAATCATAATAAAATTGTTACAACTAAGTAAACGCTACAATTTTTAATTAAATAATATTATGATAATAAAAACGATATTTTATATTATTAAGAAAAGGTACGTTTCTATTTCCATAAACTATGAGATAAATCTACAATTATAAAAACTTCTTAAAGGTTAGTTATGCAGCTTGTACTACAATAGGACTAATCCCATTTGAGCTCTACCACTTTTTGAAACGAAGGATAATCACATTACATGTAAAGGCTTTTAGCAAATTAAAAACAAATTGATTGAAACGAACTGTCGGTTCGAAAATTGTAAAATTTTAAAATTGAAAAGCTTTCAGATTAGGGTTTCAAAGAATACTTGTTAAAAAGCAGTTTTTGTTCTAAAGTTATTTAAAGTTACTAGGCGTATGGAGAGAGAAGTAAATGTAACAATACGTAACGCTACTCTGTTAGAACAAAATAGGCTTCCACAGAGTCAGGACTTTTTTAGTTCTCGACATTCTCTTCTTGTTTACAGCTGCCTGCTCCTAGTTTACAACTTGAAGTTCAATTATTTCTCGCTCCAGTTGCTTTTTATTTTGTATTACGATATATTTTCTGCGATTCTACTTTCTTTAATGTATATTCTTCCAGCAGATACTTCTTATACAACTTTTTGTTAGCTTGGTATTTATTTTTTTGTAACTTACCTTACTAATGAATAATTGATATATGTCACAATGTGTGACACAAATTTGTTTGCCACATAAACATTTACAGTACCTAAAAACATCTTTTGTTTTGCTATTTAAATTTTAATCGCCCATTTTCAAAGAGTATTGTGTTATTTTAGATTGTTTTAATATTAATAATATTATTGAGTTTGTGTTTTGTAAGAATAAAACAATAATAAATAAGAGATTTAAAAATTTATGTAATTTATACTATCAATTAAAGTGTCACCAGTCATTAAGACAAAATAGATATGTTAATACTCAGTATTTACTGCTTAGCGTCACGTCGTAAACCACACATTTTGCACAAATATTTGACAGTGTAAAAAAATAATAAATAAATAAACATAACTTGTTTAAAATGAGTTGTAAGGAAATATAAAGAATTAAATAATAAAAATCAAAAAGTATTTGGATCAATTCTTGGACAGAATCCAGTTTGGATTAGGATGAGAAAAGAGAGATTCTGAAAAAATAATCTCCTCTTTTCGAAACGGCAATAAAAAGTACAACATAGATTTTTTCAATGTTTTATTGTACCATTACATAGACATTTTAATCATCAACCAGTTTCAAAGGTATTGTTTAAATGTTTGTCACTCCTGCAGCCTCACTTTAAACTTCTAGTTTGCTTATCGAGTCATTTTTCATTGATATTCGGCAATATGCTTTGCGAATAGCATCCTTTAAGTTCTAAGTAGTCTGTAGCCGCTTTGATATACTTTTATACTCAAGTATCACCACAAAAAGAATCGAAAAGGGGGAGATTTGATTATCTACCCGACCATAGGATGTCAGCATCCAACAAGATGATACGGTCTGAAAGCACTGTCTTGTTGGAACCACATAGGTGCATATACATGTTTGTCGAATTTGGGCTTCATAAAATTGTTCAACATTACAACAGCGGTTAGATTTAGATTTAGTTTTCAAAAAAATATGGTCCTATGATCTTAAATTTCGTTACAGCAAACCCAAAAATTATACGTTGACTGTAGGAAAGTCACTAATGAAATTGCCGCTGATTTTCTAAAATAAAATACCAAAAATTATGCTTTTGGGGCAGTTTGATAAACGAAAATGAGCTTCGTCACTACTAAACACAACGGTATCACTTATGTTCCTTAAGTTCCTGAATTATTAGTTTTATCAAATGGAACATGAGATCACAGTGTAGAATTTCCAAGGTGCGAGCATGATTAGAGATGAAACGTTATGGCAATGTGATAATAGCCTGCCTTACTGCTGCAACGTACTCGGGTGTCCGAAGGCTACGAGGTTTACCGGGTGATTTCCGTTAAAATGTTGAAACCAGCCTATCGGAAATTGTGTACTCACAACATTATCGTTTTCTTGGCCAAAACCATTTTGTGACGACTTCAACATGTGCAAAATGCTTACAAAACACTATTTTTAACATAAAAGCACCGCGTTCACAGTGGTGGATGAAATTTATATCCATGCTTCCACACCCGACGATTACTGTTGCTTGACTCGTTTCTTGGACGAAGGGAAGATCGAGCATCATTAAATGTGCTGAAGACAAACAAGCCGCCCTGGGCCATGATAAGAAGCGTGCTAGATTATGTCACCAAAGGGGAGTTGAACCAAGAGCCTCTGGACAACGATATCTTCATCCTTATAGTGCGGAGGATGAGGGAGGGCTCCCACCACCGTCCCATAGCGTTCATGTTTTTATAGCTTGAGCGGACTCACAAGGGCGAGACCGTTGTCAAAGTTCGCGGTGTCTTTGACATGGCTAGTACAATGGAACAGCCACACAGCACTGTTGCCAGTGTTTCGGGCACGCGCAGCATTGTTGCCGCGCCGGTCTGATTTTCATAAAGTGCAGTAAAAACTACAATTCCGGGGATTGCAAGAAAACCTGGAGTGAATTTGTTTTGTTCACTTGCATCGTACCGATACTCCACAGTCCGAACGGTAAGGGTAGGCTACCATTTCTGCGCTATTTCAGAACGTGGATCACTTCGTGATCCTGTAATCTTTTAACGAGGTCGTGGCAGCTACAAAGAACGCCACGAACATCTTGGATGTGATTCTGAGGTTGATATTCTGCAGAGATTCTGTCGTCGTCATTCTTGGCATATTAAGATTTTCATAAGCGCCTACGGCTATTAAGCTTTCACCACTCTGGAAGCGCTCAAATTGGTACATCAACTTCCAAGTCAAGTCTTTTCAGAGAAAAAAGATTGGGGGCTTATGTCCAGATACCTTGCATGCCAGCGATGTTAACGTCAAGTCGTGTTTACGTGGAATGTGAACATGATGGGTACTAAAATGGAATTCCGTGTGCTAGTCAAGAATATTCGACTGGAGCGCCGCCTACCGATTCATTTCGTACGGTGCTCAATTTAAAAAGAGGAGATCATTCTGCCGGACCCTGTATTTTGATTATAAATTTTTGAAAATTGTTAGACTAACTGCACACAATATCAACATAAAATGTTAAACAAAAAAATATTAACTTTTTACTTACATTCTGTTCATCTAGACAATAATAAATTAATATAATTAATATATTATTATACAACAATAACTAGCAAAAAGTGCTTCCCATGAAAACTCCCCTTTACCTTACACAGTACATAATGGCATTAGTAGTAAGTTAAACTAGGTGTGGAAATTACGAGGCTTTTTTTTCAATCTCCAATGGATCATCAAATAAAAACAAGTGCGAATAACAAAATGGTTTTATTACCAGGAGTCAAATACAATAAATGTTACTTTTCCATACAGTCACCTTAAAAATTAAAACATTTGTCATACGGTGTTGAAGCTCTTCGTTGGTGCAGAAGCGTTGTACTCCCAGACAGCTCTCCATCTCTATCGAACCACTTGATCAAGTCGCTACACACTTGGCTCCTTGTCTACCTTTCTCATAAAGATCGGTTTCTCCATTTTTAAATTTCCTACATCATTCTTGCACAACACAATTACTCGTACAGTTATGGTATGGAAGCTGCGCAATACGCAGATCCGCCTCGTATCACTCGGCTAGTAAATACTAAATTTTCATAATTTTATATTACTTGAAACTGTAAGCGCGTTTTTCTCGAAACTATGTTTTTTGACACGAACGTATTCATAGCGCCTTTAGTTTTAAACCGATCGAGTTTAAAATATAGCTGTATCTTCCTAATTACATTTTCTAGAAAAGTACATAGAATTTTTGCGATAAGTTAAATTTAACAATTGTATGATCGAAAATCGAGCGATTTTTTCGATAAAAATACACTTTTTCCTTCATATTGAAGCAATTTCTTTTAAAAAATCAATGTTTTTAAATCCTACGTGCTTTTTTAGTTTTTTATATTTAGTTGCCAAATATTTTTTATTTGTTGTGCTAGGTTGGAAGTTGTGAATTATACGAGTACGCTCGTGGAGGACTATGAAAAAAGGAGTTTTCTTTCATCAGCAACTGCGCCGCCATTTTATTTTAAAATGATTAGAAAAAAATGTTTACCTCAAGGTTTGCATTAACATGCATAAAAAGACGAATTTGAAAATATTGCTTTCCCATTCTTAACCTCACATAGGTATTATGATGTAAACGACCGGAAAGTTTTCCGCATGATATGACTGTTATTCATGTAATGGGCAGTAGATTTCATATCTGTATCTTGGTTTCTATAAGCTAACTATGGAAGCCGTTTTAAAGAATTTTTAGAGAACAATTGGTACAAGAACAATATGATGCACATGACGTTAAGTTACTAGCTATAGATAGCTAAACTTATTAAGCACGCCGTGAAAAGGCGGACACTACCATTTTTACAGAGTACAAAATTGTAATTGTTACGTCTCAACAACTGTACCCATGCTAATTCCGACATCTTCGACCAATTTACTTTTAACATTTTTCACATAAAAGAGGCTAATAATACGGTAGCGAATAACTTATCTCTCATTAGAAGCCAAACATAAAATATGAGTATATGAAGATTAAGAAAAGAATCATGTCCAGATTTTACAGTTAAACTATACGGTAACATAACTAATAATGTTGTACGACTTTATATACAAAAACTTTGTGAAGAAAAACATGTTTAACTGGATATGTAATCTGTCAGCATATAAACCACGCACACAATAAGGATAGCGGATAGTAGACGAGACATTTTATCTTGAGTCAAAGGTGCCAAATAATAAAACATGTTTCCATAACAGCTGAAAATTTTAAAGATTGGTTGGGCGTCACATAAACCTAATTATAATGTTATAAGCTTAAAGATTCTGATTACTATTTACACTCGCCCAAAGCTACTTATATTCCTAATGTGAAATCCCTTAAAATAATTTAAGCACTAATATCCACGTAGAGTTCTCGTTTCCGTGTGAAGTTGAAAATAACATCCCATCAAAAATGACAAATTGAACACAAACTTTTGAAGGAATTATGTCAACTATTAGATATAATACGCATGATAGCGTACCATTGATAAACCAGCCTAAAACGATTACGCCAGTTGAATCCGTAGATAAGTATCACTAAATAGACAATTGCGTTGAGGTATTATTACCCATTATTTTTAGCATATGGCCGCGCCTGCCAAGATACATTACTGTACAGTCATAGATTTACCTGATGAATTCCTTATATCTTTACATTGAAATACAAAATTGTAATTAGCAACGCCTCGATTTTAACAAGACCGCGTTATGGCACCAACAGAACTTTCATTTTAAAAAAACTTGCGATATCACCTCACATCGTTTCTGCAAAACGACTAAGCATGCATGTTATAGCAACCACCATAAAATATGAAATAATTGAGCAAAGTAAACATTGTAATTAATTAATGTCTGTGGGAATAGGGTACAGATACCATTAATAGATTGAAGTCCGTAAAGTTCACCTCTTCGCAAAACAACAGTAATAAGATCAAAAAATTCAGTCATTTCACAATACCCACAGAAAAATCAATTTGTTTTATAAAAAAGCTACAAGCCGGTTTTGAGGAGTAAATTTTAGGGACGATATGACCGCGCTGCTATACTTAGATCTCTTTTTTAGAGATTGTGACAAGTCTACTGATAGGCTAATTAAGGGCTTAATGGGCCTGGCGTTTTCCGAGTTTGTTAGAGAAATCGCCAGCTAATTAGTTTGCACCGCCTTTGCAGAAAGCGGAAATAAAAAGCTATAAATAAAACTTTATTTTAACCCCTTTCAATCAGTTCGCTTGAATTCCGGAGCGTAAACAAGTGTTTTTAAAATCTCTCTTATCAAGTACTAATTGTAAGATAAATACAATCTATTTGTATTAAAAAAACTTTAACTAAACATCCTACCAGCTTGTAATGGTCCGGGTGTTATTTACGGCCAGTCATGCGTTCCAAATAATAATCGCAACAACTTGTAAATCCACTTGCCCGTTATACTCAACAACCGTACTATTTATTCAGTGGAACTGTTATGACAGTGCTCTCCCTTGCGGCACTACACTAACATTTGCCCTATTTGGTTGACAACCTCTATGGGTTTAGTCAGTCCTGATTACAAGCTAACCTAGCCGTGGGTGGCCGCCCCGGCATTCGCCTTTGTGCAGGACTCGGGAAAACCACAAAAAACCCGAGTCAGGACGAGTTATCTGGGACGACAAAATCTCGCCAGAACCACAATATGAAACTTCTATACTTAACTGATGGTTAAATCTAATCCTATTGGTGCCAGTTGAAACACTGTGACACCCCTCTGTGCTGTTATGCTACTTAACTTAAGTGTCGTTTATATATTTTACACATCTGCTTATACATACTAACTTAGAAATTATACGCTTAGTTCTGCTTAGTCTAACTGCCGTTTTTTGTATTTTGGCACTCCTACCCAGATACAAACTGTCTTATTTTAAAATTTAAAACTATGTCATCTAAACACCTGATAGTTCGCACAGCGCTTATTCGAGCCGGCGATATAAATCCCTTCACCTAACTCTTTGTGATACGCAAACGTTTCACCCTTTGCGCAAACTTGGAGAACGTCTCCCACTAGGTTCTCTACCCTGCTAGGTTTGTAATGTCTTGCATCGTCCGCGGCCACACTAGTCCGTCTTAAATAAGCCACTTCTCCGCCCTCATTGTAGTCTCCCAGGCACATACAGAAAATTGATACATTACATGTCAGAAAATGATATATTTCATCACACATATCAACTTAAAAAACCGAGCATATAGAGTTGTCATTAAAAATTTGTGTTATTCATTAGATCAAAAAAAAAATTGTACATCAACTTGGCAACCTAGGGCACAAAATCAGAAACATCTAAAATGCAAAAAGTAGAGTAACAAAGGAGCCACCAAACGAGCCACCGGCGACCAGCAATAAAAACATTTATAACGCAACTAAAATTCAGAACCAACTATATAGAACAATAGAACCGCCTAAAAAGGTCAATAACATTGTACAGCGTAAGCGTTGTTAACAATATGGACACACGAAAACTTATTGCAACAAGCCATTTGGTCGTGTAAGATTTAGAGCACATAGCACGGCTAACTAAAAAAAATGTAAAGATGTCCAAGCTAAATGTGCATTGTGTGTTGGTGCTCACACTACAAAGGATGCAACTTTTAGAACATATTGCTGAAAAAGCCTAACACAGACAATAGGCTAAACATCCAGCAAAATACTCTAATAGCGGCCATACTGCCAAATCCGATTTAAGTATCATTTATGCAGCAAAATAATAGCTATGCGAATGCAGTAATAGGTACCAGAAGAAGTAAACACAATTTAAACTCGAATGCACACAAATCAGGCAATGAACATTATGATGATAATATTTCTTATAAGCAAATTTCTAGAAGAATTTTAGTCTATATTTCAGCAATTAGTGCAGCAAAACAGCATGGTATTAAATATGCCCTCAACGCTGGTCAACAAAATTCACTAAATACATGAAGGCAGCCTAGTAGAATAGTGGAATGGTACAGCACAAACAGGAAGTTAAAATATTGTTTCGTAACAACTATGTGAATATGTTGATAATAGGAAAAACTCATTTTGTTAACAGATCCTACTTTAACATGTCTATTTAACTTACTTTACCAATCGTCCAGATAATACTGCCCATAATAACACAGCCATAATAATAACAAATGAAATGTTCCCTTATAAATTAACAGTTGCATCCATACTTGCGCCAAAAACTGAGGATTTTGTGCGATTTTATAATGCATCAATTGACGAAGCCACTCTTTGCGGGAAATCGGTTGGCAAAAGTTCCTGTACTCGTAGAATGTGATAGGGATACTCTTTAATATCCTCCAAACTGTGGGATGCCTTATTCTTAAGGCAAAGGCAATTTTTCTAGTGCTTGTAGTAGGATGTTCCTCGATTTCATTTACCACCACTTCTTCAACTTGTGGAGTTCTAACTATGCGAGGGTATCCGTTATCATCCGTAAGTTTTTTAAAACTTTTCGTTTCACTAAGATGGTGAAGACGGGAAAATATGGAATGATGCCAGATTGCACCGTTGTATCGTTCTTGGCAAGGCCGTAAACAAAATGCATATCGCACATCTCAGCATTAGTATAATTTATTTTAAAGAATAGAAGCTGACAATAAACTTTAATGAGCCAATGCCTTGACACAATAATGCTGAAATAACAAATAAATATTTTCACTTCAAAATTATTGTTTTTTTGCTGACTAAACTATGAAATTAGATGGTGTAAGTTATATTATACAAATCCTTAATTTATTATTAAACATCCTACAACTTTAAAGCTAAGCCGTTTTATAACATTTTTTCATATGAACTTTTAGGATCAAAATAACTCCAGGAATCAGCCCCTAAAGTTTGTCGCATATATTTAGAATCATTCTGTGTAGTACGTGTTGTGTAAATAACACAAAACTGCTGAATTACTAAATGAAAACTTTTATTCGTTTGTTTCCTAAGTTTCTGTTATTTTTGTGTGTAACATATATTATTGTCAAACCGCCCACTGTATGTTTTTGACAGATATATTGTAGATAAATAAAAGAAAAAAATTTGGACGTACATAGAAAATTTAAAAAAGTTAGATATAAACACACTTAAATACATATATATTTAAATATGCATAAACAAAAAAATAAAACCAAGACCTCAAAAAAGTAGCAACAACACATAAAATCTAGTTTTATAAAAAGTTAATACTTTTATTTTCTATAACTTATAGTTTATTTGCAATCTATTTTAAAAGACGTATTAATTAAATATGCTGTAACAGAGATATATTATAAGGAGAAACCATCTAGCGATGATACTTCCATTGGTTTTCTATAACCTGGGACAGTTACAATAAATCACGAGACCATGTTCTAATTATAGTCGAGTCAAATTAGTAAAAAAACGCTAAAATCTCTAATTTTCTTCTGAGTACACGTATCAAGACATTCCAAAGCGCATTCGATTCGGAAAAGCCTCAGAAAAAAATGTTAAGCTATATTTTTTTGTTGTAATGAGAAAGTGCATTTGTGTACGCAAAAATGCATTTATTTGGCGCATTTTTTGCAGACCCTAAAGAATATTTTATCGCTCGCTTAATATTAGCCAAAATAAGCTTAATCCCGTTACTCGGGAGTTTTTGAGGTTGCTGATGACGAATATGATGCTTACAAAGTGCCCCAATGCATTCGGTGGGGCAAAATCCTAGAATTGAAGGCGATTTTGGGTAACCAGTTCAAAGTTGTTTGTTTTTCGAGTTATACTGTCTATATAAGGATTTTTGAGGTCGCTGATTCCAATGCACCAAAGTGAAAAAATGCCCTGGAATACTTTGAGGAAAGGATAGTCTGAGGCAAAAATGTACGCGTAAGGCATTTTTTGATTTGAGTATGATTCAAATTTAATTATTTTCAAAAAACTGCACAAGAGGACTTGGATATTTCCGTCGTCGCTATAGAAATAACCAGGTTTTCTCAAAATTACCACTGCAGATTTTCTGCACACAATTGACTAACAACCATTTGTCGGCCAGGCCACTAATAGCCGAGGCAAATTAGTAAAAAATCTCTAAATTTTTCTATGTACAGGTATCGAGACGTTTCAGGGTGTATACGATTCACAAAGCCACAGAAAAAATATTACCACATATTTTTTTTTGTTATAATACGAAAGTCCATTTGTCCACGCTAAAGTGCATTTTTTGCAAACCCGAATGAAAAATAAGCTCAATCCCATTACTTGGAGGTTTTTGGGGTCGCTGATCACGAATGTGATGCGTAAAAAGTGCTCCGATACATTTTTTATAATCCTGGGTCTGGGGGCGATTTTGGGGAATCATCTCAAATTTGTTTGTTTTCCGAGTGTAAACTGTCTGAATAGGGGTGTTTGGACGAGGGAGTATAATTCTGAGGATAGTGACGATTTTGCGGAATTACCTCAAATTTGTTTGTTGTTCGAGTTTAAACTGTCTATATAAAGGTTTTTAAGGGTCACTGATCACGGACATGATCCTTAGAAAGTGCCCTGATGCACTTGGCGGGGCAGAATCCCGGAGCTGGGAGAGATTTTGGGGAACCAGCTTAAAGTATTTTGTTTTTTAAGTTTTAATTATTTATATAAGGGTTTTTGTGGTCGCTAATAACGATTTTGATTTTCAAATTAAGTTCCAATGTACCAAAGTGAAAAAATGCCTTGGGGAATTTTGGAGAAAGAATAGCCTGAGGCATCAGGGTACGTAAAATGCATTTTTTTATTTAAATATCATTCAAATTTAATTATGTAACATTTTTTTCTTAGGTTTTCCGAATCGGATGCATCTTGGAACGTCTCGATACGTGTACTCAAAAAATTTTAGAGATTTTTTACTAATTTGCTTCGACTGGTCTGGCCGACAAATGATTGTTAGTCAACTTTGTGCAAAAAATTTGCCATGGCAATTTTAAGAAAACCTGGTTATTTTGTTAGCGACGACGGAAATACCAAGATTTTCTTGTGGAGTTTCGTTGGTGACGAACCAAAGCGCGTCTGTTAGTGCTCAGAAAGTCTTAGATCAGAATTACTAGAGTGTTTTTAGTTTTGTTGGCTTGGCACATCCCTAAAATTGGATTCCGTAAGTTCATATTGATTTTAACATAATTGTATGTAGTAGTAGCGGTTTAAGCTTTTTATCAAGAAATATATACTTCTTGATGTTCCAGGTCTAACTGTTTACGTTTTGTTTGTATATACTTGTTAGATACGAACCGCTGGTTGAGGTGTAGGCCTAGACATTTTGCTTTTGTTGTTGTAGTATAGACGTACCATTAATATTGACCGGTGGACAAATACTAGTTCTCAAATTGAATGTAACTTAAGTAGGCTTAAACTGATTTATTTCAAGTCGCCATTTAGCAAGCTGAAGATTTTTCAAATTAGCAGATGTAGTAACAGCATGTTCGTGTGTATACCATATCGCAGTGTTATCAGCAAAAGTTGCCACATCAGTGTTATCGGTTTCAAGTAAGTTAGCTGTGTAAATGAGATAAAGGAGTGCGCCCAGGGATTTACCCTAGGGGACAACTGAATGAATAGGATGGTCTGAAAGCAGTTCATTGTCAATTTTAACGGAGAAATATCAATCTGCTAGGTAGGATTTAAGTAGCAGGTAAAGATCACTTAGTATCAGTTTTAATTTATAGAACAGACCTGAATGCTACACCTTATTAAATTCCTGGGAAACGTTAAAGAATACAGCAGTACAATTATTATCTTCCAGTCTTTTTGCTGTCTCGTTGACAATCTTGTGAATTCACTGCGTGATGAAATGGCCTTTGCAAAATACAAATTAATATAGTGACAGTTGGGTAAGAATATTTGTTTCATCACGGAGTTTTTGAGGAAAAGCTTCTCAAATACTTTACTCATAATCAACAAGAAACTAATTGGTCGATGTGACATGACATTTGTGTGCATATTTCTAGAGAATTAGATAGTAGGAAGCATGTAACTATAAGTAGCTGTTAACAGCGTGATAACTTTACTAGGCAGCGTATTTAGTACTTTTCCTGTTATTAGGTCATATCTTTGCGCTTTATGTTAGTCTAATTTAGGTATTTTAAGCTAAACTTCGGACTAGTAGGTAATGAGATCATATATAGCTAAATCACTTTTTACCCATTGCCTATTCGCTTTCCTAATGTATAATTTGATAGGCTGAGGACCCTTCAATTTCTTAATTGCTCTTCAGATTGTGTTTTCTTTTTGCTTTAAATTGATGATATATTCAATAAAGTTATTATTTAGATTTTCCCATAGTATAACAGGAAGCCTTCGTTTTAAGTGATTTAAGTGAATTTATCGGCAACATTATGAGTTCTTGACTATCGTCTTCTGTTTTTTTTTGTCAAAGACTAATTTCTTAATATGTAGACGCATACTAGCAGGTAGATATATTTCATATGATTTATTAGGTGTAGATTTCCACACTGTTAAATAGGGGTTATTAAGTATTGAATGCCGCACCTATTTCAGGAGATTCTTTTATACGGAGGTTGAAGTCAATATTGTCTTCCAGATATATTAAAATCTGTAACAGCCTATTTAAATTTAAACTAGTCTTTGACTTCTTTCTTTCCTAATAACACTGTCACTTAAATTGAATATAATCGATCCAAAATCAAAAGATTTGATTCCACCATAACCGAGTTGTTCGTTATTCCTGAGTAATAGATAAATTCAAAAGTTTTGGCATTTTATTTGAATGTAATGGACAATAGGTGAGCTTACCAACAAAGTGGTAGTCGTAATTACGGCGGCTAAGCGCATTAAATAAATTTTGACCTTTTGTTAAGGTAATTCTGAATTCTCAATGAGATGCTTGAAATTCCAGTCTCCGCTTGCAATAAACTTGTTACCCAATCTCGAAAATAAGATAGTCTATTGATCAGTGGAAATGATATGCTTATGGATATGAAAATAGCCTAAGTAACGAAAGATGAGAATAAGGCGTTAACTTTAATATTTGGTACCTGTACATATTCACTTTGGTATTTTTCCATTTTATGATGCCGGATTTTTTATGAGCTGTTCTATTAGAATAGTTTATTCGTAATCCTATTCGTAAAATTGGTTTCAATTACTAATATTACGTCAATTTTTTTATGTTAAAAAAGCAATTTGGCTTTCAATAAACTTTACAGAAAAACATATCTATTTAAGTAATTTTACCTAGAATACAATTGCTTTAGTTAGAATTTTTGGAGAAACTAAAAATAAAAATTATAATTATTGGTACCGACAATCACCAACCGTTGTAGGAGAAAGCCAAAAAGTGTCGTCGACTATAAAGCATGTCAAAAGATCGCTTCGTTCAGTCGTATTTTTATCGGTCGATAACTAGTATCGTGTTTGTACACAAAATAAGTCTGAATCACACTCGCGTTCCGCAAAAAGTAACAGCTGCTAACATGCCTTATTTCACACGCATATGATAACGTCCGTTTAATATTTGGTACCTTAAATGGACGGATCTCGAATTATGAATACAAGGTATCCACTCCTACATCCTCGACGTTTCGGCATTTACCTTGATACCATTTTCGATTCGTTTTTTAGTTCTTTACTGGAGTCTCAATATGCCTACTCAATCTTTGATTCCTTAAGATTTTCAACGGTCCTTTTCATAAAGAATGTATTCATTATACAAAATTGATTTTCTTTTGAGAATCCAACCACCGACCTTCTCTTGCGCTTTTTATATACAGTTCAAAGTTGCATATTATATTGTCTTCTTTACTTTTACTAACTTCGGTATTTAAGTTGCTTATTAGTATCATTTTTCTTAAGTGTTTCCGTAATATTGTTAATATGATTATAGAATGTTTCCGTTTTCTTTCGAATTCTTAGCGGTTGCTGCATGGACTTGAATTATGTTCAAGTTGAATAGTTTGAAATTAAAAAAAATTATAATTACTCTTTCTGATACGATGGTTACAATTTTTATCTGAGTATAACTGTCAATGCTGAATTTTCCGCGGTTGGACCATCGCATTTGACTTATTTCTAGAGTCGCTGTATTTAGAGGTTTAATTTCCTTTATCGTGTTATTAGTCTTTTCAAGTTCATAAATACTATGAATATTCCAAGTTCCGATTTAAAATCTTGATTTAAATTTGACAACGGCCTTCCGGGAGATCTTTAGCACCCCTGTTTCATTCAAGGAATGCCCGTACTCAGAGCTATTTGTTAAGTTTGAAGCCATTATTATAATCTCAGATTTCTTTTTAGCCTGAATGGTTTTCAGTTGCTTTTCAGAGGATTACGGAAATAGGAGTGACAAATTTGATAATGTCGAAAATTGGGTTGGAACATGATACTCTTCTACAAAAGTAGCTACTTGCCTAAAGTAGATGTGCCCTCCAACGGGTTTTCGGAAGCATATTTACCCGCTACCCGCCTTTGCGTTTTATAACTATCTAAATATAAAATTTTAATGTATATAAAATACAATAATTCATGTAGTAGTACGTGTGTTTACATATTGTAGACGCAATTTCAAATTATAAAAAATAGCAAATATGATAAATGAAATAATCTCAACTAAATATAAAATTTGTTTATTAACATCAAATTTAAATTTATTATAAAATAAGCTTTCATAGTGCCCATCTCTTACAGTTTACAATAGCAAGTATACATACTTACGAAAATAGCGTTTTAGAATTTGTTAATATTAGCAAGTGTGAATGCAGTTATCTAGAACAAAAACAAACAAAGCTTTGTGTTGCACTAAGTAACTATAAACAGATGACGCATAAATAGTTTGATTAAAGGTTCCGTATTACAGAATCAACTTTGCTTTCAAATCCTTACGTCTAAATTTATCAAAAAAACAACATCTGCGATAAAATTCTGACTATTGTGGCTTTATTACACGAGTAAGAATAGCCTTCCAGTTACATTTTATTGATATTATTATAATTGTTATTAATTCCAATTTGGAACCATACTACAACTAATAATTTGTAGGTTATATTGATATTATTATTTTTTGAAATAAATAAAATGCTTAATATTTGTGAAGGGACTTAGTAAGTGATTTATATAGATAATGTTATTATCCTAAAAACTAAAGAGTTAAAAAATAATGATCCTCAGTACATAAGGCGCACCATTGAAAAGAATAGTTCAACGAAGATAAATACGTATTCCTCAAGTAAATAAAAAAAATGATTAGATGTTAACGTAACAGATGTAAAACTCAAGCTTAATCTTTTTCAAACAAAAAAAAAAATAATCAGGAACTCAATAAAAGATAAGCCTAATAGAAAAATAAAGCCGCTAGTACTGTAGGTATTGCTGTCAAAAAATTAATTTCTTAACCAAATTCTAAAATAATAGGAAGAAAGTTTAAAGTATCATCAATTAGAACCATATTAATTATACTACTTGAAATGACAATACATTTAATAAACATGTATTTAAAGGAATTATTGTCCGTGAATAAAAGTCCTTTTAAAAACATTTTCTCGCGCAGTCTTGTGAATTTTTCAAAATCCAACGTATCAAAGCTCACCAGCAAGGCAAGAAGCAACATCGCAACCAGAGGTCATTTTGGAAGAAAACAAGATTAAACCCACAGCAGCCGAGTCTCACCCAACTAAAATAAAAAGCGACCCTGCAGTCAAAAAAACATCCATGAATAAGGAGCAACCACACATAGGAAAGGTTTTTCCTAAATGAAGACCAACTACACAGAGGTGAGATCTCCCAAAACAACGCTATGCGGACGACGTAAAGCCACGTTAACAAAGTAAGTAAATTTTTAATATAAGTCTTCTGTTGCATTCAATAAACGCTTAAAGTTGTATGAACAATTCACAAAGAGTAACGATTGTAGAACTTGATTAACACGACAAATTCAACCAAACCTTAGTTAGAATATCACGACTCATTCGAGTTAACCACACATTTTGGTAACTTGAATATATCTGGTAAGGATATCCGGCAATGGCTAATCCCGAAAACCCTCCAGCAAACAATTGATTGGAGTAGCAAGGAACTACGGCAAAATATTGTCTAAATTTGGTAGCAAATCTCAAACTTTGAACGAGTTTACAGCAACAGTAGGTTCTACTTTAATAAATATGATAATATGCGACAGTAGACCTTAACGAATTGAAATGTCATAGTACCTTCAATAATCGTAATACTTCCCAAAATAATAGAATTTCCCCAAGAGATAATATTTATCAACCTTCAAAAGTAAGAATAGCAGATACCAAAATCCCCAATTAACAGCTCACTTACCAGCGCCATCAATCTCAATTGTTTCCACAGGACTATTGCGATAACTTTTTACAAAATAACAATAGGAATGTCTTTAAGCCAGGTGCTTATTATAACCAACTTAACTGTACAAGCGAATCGCCCAGCGCCCATGTCCTTTAATAATACATTAATTAAATTTTTGAAAAAAACCAATAATCAGTGATACAGGAGTTTACCATAACATAAGATCTTGTAATTCGAAAAAATTCGATCAAAAAGGACCAAATTCTCGGGAAAGAAATTTTTACAAGCCGTCCTCAGAAAACCATCACCCACATTAAGTTACTGGGAAATTAACTTCAGCCTATATGCGTAGAATTAGTAACCGATACACATCTACTCAAAATAAAAATCAGAATTAGCAAAGGGTTGAATTTCGATTATTTGTAAAATTATTTGTTGCACGTATTGATGTCTTGTCAGGGTTAGACGGTGAAAATAAAATAAAAATTTGCATATATTACAACCAAAAAGTAGTATGGTGGAATGGAGTCGCATATTTACTAGAACATTACATAAAGACCAAAAAGAAAAATCGCCTAAAGTTACATTAAATAAATTTACCACCAAAATTAAGAAAGAAATGATTTTAGTACCAGAACCATAGATAGCCAACGAGAGAATACCAGAAACAATAACACAAAACCATCATATTAAAGTCTCAGTTACCGTACAGGTAAGCAACAAAAACGGCACATATATTAGAGCGCGACATATAGACCAGAACTCCTAGATCTTCGCAAGATGATCAGGCAGGAAGAATTTAAACAAAATCGTACAAGAAAATCCATTATCATTATCAATAGAACATCTGACTCGTAGGGAGCAAGATGATCGAAAACTTATGTACGAGGTATTAAAATATCTCTTATAGAGAAGAAAACATGTTAATGTTTAACAGGGTTATCGAGTATAAAATTTGACTAAATTCGGATATCCTTATTTTTCCCGGCCATACAGGTTTCTGCAAGCACAAAGAGGAAGGCGACCAGCAAGTTAAGGAGATGTTAGAACAAAATATTGTTATGAAAAGTGACTAGCCATATAATGCGCCAATATTTAGAGTGCCAAAAAGCAGGATAAAAATAGAAAAAACTTGGTCTATTGTTTGAATAAATTGCGTACATTTGGACACTCCATAACTGTATGAGTATATAGCGTCAATTATAACTCATCAATTTAATAATGAAGTCGGATTTATATATTCACACAAAATATTAAAATATCTGTTAGAAGGCATAACATAACAGAAAATAAGCCAAGAAGTGCTTATATAACCAAACGCACGGTATATCATAGGAAATACAAAATCAGCAGAAAGTATTATTGGTATCATATACTGTCAGAAATACGCTGGCGACTTTTTGATATGCCAAAAGTTTGACGTCACGTCAGGTAAGTAGGGAGCATGAAAAATCACTTCAAAGTTGTCAGCATTCGTGGCACTCACTTGAAGGACACTTCGCATTTTCAGGTCTTCATGCAGGATTGTGTACACAGACCCTACGGAAATACGAACTTTGGAGGCCATGTGTTCCATACTCATTCGGCGATCATCCAAAACAAGTTTCTCCACTCGCTTGATCATGTCGTCGGACCGGCTGATGCGAGGCCGAGATTGTTTTGGTTTGTTGTTACACGACGTTCTGTGTTCCTTGAACTGTCGCACACACAAACGCACATTAGACACACCCATAACACTATCTCCACATGTCTCACTCAATTGGCGATGAATTTCAATCGATGTCACACCACACAAACAGAAAACGAATGATTACACGCTGTTCTTGTAATAAAAACGTCGCCATTTTAAATACCAAAACAGTCCTCACTCTCGCCGCTGCCACTAGAGTCCTCTGTGCCGTGCAGTACTGCCATCTCTGCCACGCATTTACAAAGAGTGCGTGCCTATTTTGAAATAAACCGTATGCTTCTATCTGTTCCCCGTCTTGAAAAAAATTGGAAGTGTTATAACTTAAATACACCTCATAGATCTAAACGAAGTAACTTCGGGCGCTGACTTGACTAGTTTTTGAATTAAAATAATTGTACTAAAGCTCAACTAATTTGAGAAACATTATGGTCGTATTACAAATTAGTGTTATTTCTTAAGGGGCTCGGCGGTAACTTGCCGTTGTAACCTGGCACTTTCTTGTTTTTTTCAGCTTTTTAATTTCTGTTTTAATTTCTTCTAATGTAAACGGTTAAATTGGTGAACTAAGTTGCAGTGGAGTATCCAGGTAACCCAAAATGTTATTTTCTTTTTCTGGGGTTATTAACAAAGCGTGTGATTGAAATACATCGTATAAATCGACGGAAAGGATTTCTTCGTCGATTCGTGCCTATTTACTGTCTGCTTTGCGAATAGGTGGGATAGGATTTTTCGATTTCTTATCCGCTTTGTTGCTTTAGAAAGTGAGTAATCGTTGTATGAGGACCAGGATAATATACTAATATACTCATTAAATATTTCATTTTTCCATTCATATCTTTTAACTCTCTGGTTAAATCGTTTAGTCTATTTTTTTTTTTTTTTGATATTTTTGTTTTAATGTACAAAGAATAGTTATTAACTACTACGTTTTTATCATGACTTAATAGTGGTGTTGAGTACAGGTAGCTTATTTTACCTTCTGATCAAAAGTACTCGGAATTTTTCAATAAAACGAAAACGTTCAATTATTCATCGGTATTCATTTTATTCCCTTCAAAGTAATACACATATTCCAACGCTTCGTCCAATCTTCAAATCACTTTTTATAAGCCAATTTTGGAATCGCTTTCAGCTCCTTCTGCGAATTCTCTTTAATCCCCTCAATTGTCTCAAAACGCTTTCCGCGAAGTTGTAACGTGACTAGTGGGAATAGGAAAAAGTCACACGTGGCCATGTCAGGTGAATATGGAGATTGCGTAATAATATTAACGTTGTTTTTGGTCAAATAGTCGCGTACAAGATGAAATGTGTGAGCCGGTGCATTGTTATGGTGAAGAAACCACAAGTTGTTTTTCCACAATTCCGGCCTCTTGCGACAAACCTTCTTCCTCAAATGCTTCAGTACGCTCACATAATACTCCTTATTTACTGTTTGTCTGGCGGAAGGAATTTGGAGTGGACCACACCATGACAATAACAAAAAAAAACGGCCACCAACGTCCTTAATTTTGGATCGACTTTGTCGTGTTTTTTTGGGTTTTGGCTTGTCTGAAAAGCGCCATTTCGATGATTGTTGGTTAGTTTCGATGCCATATTTATAGACCGATATCTTGTCATCAGTAATAATGCCTTCCATAACATTTTGGCCCAAAAAAAGCTTTTTTTAGCGACAGCAATGCGATGCTGTTTCTGCAAAAATTCAGCACTCTCGGCACAAGCCGCGTTTCAACTCGTTTTATGCCTAAAACATCGCACATAACACTCTGCACCGATCCGAACACAAAGATCACCTACTATATCCCTGATATTCAGACAAGGATCTTCGAGCACAATTTTCTTAACTTTTTTGATGTTTTCGTCAGTCGCAGAGGTGGATGGACGACCGGAACGGGGCAAATCATCATCCACAGTACGGCCCGATTTAAACTCTTTGTACCACTCTTATGTTTTGTTTTCGACATTGTTGAGTCCCCGTAGGCGTTAACATTTTCAACGCTTCCGACATTCGCTATTGCAATATTTAATCAACAAGCCGCATGGCTAGCAAAACTTTCATACGTCGAATAAATAGAAACCACGGACTGTCCTATGACCACAAAAAATGGTAAAAACGTAAATTACACCAAAAATGACAAACAACTAAGCATTCCTGATAATAAGCGAAGACTTAGTTATATGAACACGAAGCTCAATAAAGTTCTTTCCGATATCAAAACACGTCAGTGGAAACGTATCTGAAAAGTTTGTTAGCGATGGAAGTCAGTGACTGCTCCCTTTCGTAAGCGACCAAAAAACTGAAGCCATCACAAAACCACATTATGCCTCTGCACCTCGAAAATAATACTTGCACCAGAAGTAACCCGGACAAATCTTTTGTTTTTGCAAAGCATTTGGAATCCATATTTCACCCATTTTAATGTGGAATATTTTTTGACTCTCTTTTCCAGATATGCTTACCAACAAAAAATTTTAAAGTTGGCGAGATCAAAACTATAGTTATGAATCTAAATCCACATAAATCACTTAATTATAATTTAATTAATGCTATAATGTAAAAACCACTAGAAAAGCTTTCAGGTTTTTCACCTACCTAATAAATGCTATTATAAGAGTGAGGTATTTTCTGAAACAATAGAAAGTCTTCACAATTGTGTTAATATTTAAACCTGGCAAGCCAACTACAGATGTAACTTCCTATAGGCCAGATAGTCTACTGCCAAAGCTATCAAAAAAGTTTGAGAAAGTACTGTTATGAAAGTTAATAACAATATTCAAAAATAATCATCTAACACCCAACCACCAATTTGAGTTTTGGGAAAACCATGCTACAGTTATCAAGTGCACCACATGACAAACAAAATTTCACAAAACTTTGAAGCAAACGCTACTGTTCGGCTGTCTTCCTCGATATCACGCACACATTCAATAAAGTATGGCATCAAGATCTACTATTTCAAATCAGGAATGCACTGCCTTCAGATTACTATGAGTTACTACAATCACACTTAACTGACAGAATTTTTTGTGAGATGTAGAGATAGTCACACATCCTTACTTCCTAATGGAAAATTTCCAAGGAAGTGTGCTGGGCGAATTTTTGTATTTTATTTTTACTTCTGATCTATTTACCACAACAAGAACTACAAATGCCACATTTGCTTACGATACTGCAATACTTATGTCGCACGCCGACTTCAATATAACCTCTCAGCATCTCAGCCCATTTACAAAAGTTAGAAACAAACTGACAAGTGGTGCATTAAGGTAAATTGGTGCATGTGACTTTTACTCCGAGAAGGGGCACCTGTTTACAAGTTTGCTGCATAATAAACAAATACCGCAAGATAAATACGTCAAATATACAGGTATGCATTTAGACCGACGAATGACATGGAGAAAACATACACAGATAAAAAGCAGCTTGGTTTCAAAATACAGAAACTATTATACAAAGTTGTTATCAAATCGACCCAGGCATATGGTATTCAACTCTGGGGCACAGTTAGCAACTCAAATATAGATATTTTAAGAGGATTACCATTGAAATTGATAAGGTCTATGGTAAATTCTTCTTGGTCTGTTCCAAATTATGTTAATTAGAGAGACATGCAAATGTGCAAATGTTACTAGAAAATAACTATGATGAAATATCAATCTGGACGTAAAAGATTTAAACCCTCTGATTTACTAAATCGCTTCGAGTGATATGTACTGACGCATATTTTTATTAGTATTATTAACTTAGATCAATAACAATTTAGATTTATTATTGGAAATATTAAATTGGTTTATTTTTAACATGTCTTAGTTGTTACTATGTATGTGTATAGTGTTGTAACATTTACCGAACATCTGTACGACACAGATTGTTAATTTTGAATAAATAAATAAATAAGGCTGTTATTGGCAAAGCGCCTTTCCAATTTTTTGCTCATTAAGAAGTTGCCCAACCAATAAACGGTTTTGTGCTACTTCTTCCGCATTCCATATTGCTAGTTCTAAGAAGTCCATAAATGGGATTTATTAACTAGCTACATCAAATTCTTTTGATTCATAATTTAATTAAAAATGTATTCAACTCTAGACCTGCTTGAATATTTTGCTCTTAATCAGTCACAATATTGGAATGTGCTGCATTGTTTCAGCTAACAGTGATATTCCGTGGATTGGATTTTGGCAAACTGCGTTTTTCAGATGGTTTATTTGATTTTATTTGCTAAAGTTGCAGTTATTCATATACTTGGTAGCATTTGCAATTGGCTAAGCGTGGCTCTTGACATACAGCAGGAGTATTTTAGCATTTTTCCATTGTCGTGTTTTATGCTCTTCTCCGCATGTGACGCACAAGTAAGGTCTTGCGCAATAAATTTTATTATGTCTGTACATTTGGCATCTCAGGCACTGTATGATCGTATTTTTCTTTCGCTGTAATTTTATCATTACCTATTGATAGTTTAAGTGTTTAATTTCACATATTTTTTGTTATTTGCAACAGGTTCTAGATCGACAAATAAAATGGGAAATGGTTCTTTGACCTTGTTTTTAGTTCTGTGATTTCTTTGGTATCTACAGTGTGATGCATGTCTCTAATAACTAACTTGTAAGCTCTGTCTTTATTTTTGTATTATTGACGTGTGTTATAAGTTTTCTATATGAATCAACCTTAAGGAGATTTAGTTTTATCATGTCGTTTACTTAGAGCCTTGTGTTATATTCTTTCTACACCATTGTTGAGATTTTTCACAATTTGCTTGAACTAGTAACACCATATGTACATATTAGGAAAATATTTATACTTTCTGCGCACTAATATCGCTTGTTCGCTTGTTTTACATTTTTTGACTTGCAACCATTTATATTTGGTTTATAGGTTCTTCCTTATGAGTATTATTGATGATTATTTTCTCGCCGTTTACGGTTTGGTTAGAAATTTGGCCAACAGTCCGTATATGATACATTTTGCTTGAAAATGTTGCATAATGATTTTGCGAAGCTAACATGTAGGTGTTGGATAGAGTAAATAGAACAAAGGCAGTATTTATTGAAACAAATACGTTCGGAGCTGTTGAGTGTATGTAACTTGCCATTGTGATTGGTACATATTTTGATTAGTGCATTGTGTGGTTGGTTCTCGGGTTATAGGCCCGTGGTCGGTGTTCAGAAATTCTTGACGTTTTGTCCACAAATGCGGCGGACATCTGAAAAAAATCTTCTAAAAATGAAGTGACTGTCCCGTGCGTTTTCGCTTTTGTACTCGTGCGAGCATGGTAGTGATGGTATTGGGAGGGAGGGGCGTTGTTTACGTCACCGGGATGGTAGATAACGTGATCGGGCTAGCTGCTGACGTCAATCGGATCGTTGCAGGTAATATTTTGGCATTTTATGACGTCGCTTGTTCTTTCGCCGTATTTCGGTCTGTTTTTTGCCCCTTGAGAGCGATAAACCAAGACCTAGGTAGATTGAATCCGCCGTCCCTGTTAAAATTATTTTTATATTTATAAATCTCCACCGTCTCTCTATATAATCTTGGATAGTAATTCCTGGAGTTGAATAAAACTTGTGTTTGCCCAAATTCTATCTCGTAGTCAAGATTTTCTAAAGTATGTTTAGCAACTGCTGATTTATTGTGTTGATTAAGGCTTAGATGACGGTTATGTTCCTTTATCTTGGTGGTAATCGTTAGGCACGTAGTTCCAATGTAGACTTGCTCACATGAGCAAGGTATGCCCCGGTATACCCTGGTGTATCCTGTGGGTTTCTTGTATCTTTGGCTGGTCTCAGCAAATCTCGTATCTTGGTGGTGGTAGTATAGATGGTTTCCAACTTGTTTATTGAGAATTTTTTCTATCCGTTCCTAACCTTGTTGAGGTAGGGAAAAATGCTTTGTTAACCATAGCTGACTTTAATTGTGTTTTTGTGCTCATTTGTTAGGTTTGATAGAGTAGCCATTCCCTTGTAAGGGTTGTTGCAAATGTTTTAGTTCTTTATCCAAACACTGTGGTTTGATTCCAATTTCCATGATAAACTGTATACTAGGGTGTATAGAACTTAAGTGCACAAAAAATTGTGGTAGGGTCTACTTTCCGTATCTATATCACAGAAGTGTCATCGATCTCGTCTTAGCCATATCGCGGGTCTTAAAGGTGCTGTATTGATGACGTTTTTTTCAAATTTCTCTATGTAATAATTGGCGATTACTAGGCTAAGATTCTCTTCTGAAGATGTCCGCTGCAGTTGTGGACGAAACGTCAAGAGTTACTGAACTCCGACCACGGCCTTTATAACCAACCACACGATGCACCATAACACCAGCCGTGAAAGCCTTCGTATCTATTTATTTTGATTAGTGTTTTGCATATTCTGCTAATGCAAATTGTTATTTATTGAGTTTAAAAAGTGTATCCTTAAAATAACCATTAAAATTTTATTACATTTAACAAAGCGTTCTATCTGTTTCTGGTCAAAGATCGAATACGTCCACTATTGGCAATTTGCAACAATTTCCGTGCAGCACGTCTACCGCCTTCACTACTGATAGCGGACTTTAAATAAATATATAAAATAATGCAAATTGGAGTGGAATACAATCAGATATCAAGATTTTATGTACATATTATTTATATATTAAAAACAAGATAACTAAGGAAAATTTATATTTAACATGGTAGAAAGAAACGTTACAGAATTATTAGTGAGAATAGTACTAGAGAACCATTAAAGTAAATATACATAAAGTTTTTATGTCGCTTTTAAAAAGAATGTTATAATTGAGTAACAGAAAATGATGGATTACCACCGGCCAACTTGCAAAAGTTTTAAAAAAATAGGACATATACATGGCAGAATTTGATGAGTTCACTCTGTGTTGGTTCCTGATAGAGTAAACACTAACATTAATTTTACAAAATTCTCTATGTTAATGTTAACCTGAATTAATAAATAAAAAATCAGTAATTTTGTAAAGTAACTATAGAGCTCATATTGGGTATTACACTAGGTAATAAATCTGGGAATTGTGTTCAGAGTTTATTCTTAATAGAGTTCATACTATATACTTCACTTCATGAAAAAAGTTTTTAAAGTTTTATTAAGATAAATTTTTATATTAATGGATCATTGATGAAATTTGTTACAAAAAGTGTCTCTACAATAATTCAAAAGTGTAATTTAGTTAATTGCTGCTTTACTGTTGAATAAAATTTTAATAAGAAATTATCATTTTAAACTTTAATACAAACACAAAGCAATGTAACATTTTAAATTACTAATCCTATGTATGTAAAAAAGTTTTTTAATTTGGTTTAAGCATTATCACGATTGTCTGAACCGCACGAAAAGCAAGCACAAACGGTTTTTTACCGGTTCAATTAAATAAAATGCACCCAGAGGAGTTTCTCAAATAAATTAATTTAAACCCGTTTTTAAAAATAATTAAACAAATTGAAAATAACCAAAATGCAAAGTAATATAAAATTTTTCTATGGCGACAACTAATTTATTTAACAGTCATCTCTACTCTACGGGTTAACAGATTGAACAGAAAGAAGATGAATGTCCTCGTTGACAACAATAGTGCGGGAGGACGAAAATATATGTAGCCGTAAATAACACCCGAGGATCTCGGAGAAAATCTCTGGGCGCCGAAATCCATATAGCCGTGGGATTTGCGGATGCGAACGCGGTTTGAGTTTTTCCGAGGGGAAAGCTATCCTGATGTCTTTCAATAAATTTTTGATTTGAGTTCAAAACAATAGAAACGCATTTTGGTTGAGCCGTACGTCTTACAACTACTGCTACATAAGCTCTTTATGTGCACAGAGCAACCTAAATATCTAAATGTTTTGTAATTACTAACAGTTATTTTTATTTTTATATGTATAAACGGTAGCAAATTATTATTACGCAATTTTAAACATACATATATGAATACTAATGAGAAAGTCAAAAAAAATTACACAAATTGAACATTCAGGATATGGCTTTAACTTTCTCACTAAATTAATACGAAATAACAAAAATAAACCTATTTTATACTTTAGCAGCAAATTGTATTAAACGAAATTGGAGAACGAACACCTTACTGCAATTATTTTGCATAATTTTAGAATCATTTGTACCAGACTTTTAACGACTTTCTACTGTCTCCCAAAGCAAAACTTTCTATTAAATGTAAACTGTAATTAAATTTTAATTTTATTTTGATAACCTATTATTAAGTTAAGTTAATAAACACAAGATGTTGCAAAAAGGTATGGATATTAATAATAGGTAACTTACTGACCTGAATAAAAAAGGCTTATTTTAAGAATACAAACACTGTAGAAGTGCAAAGATAATTTAAGAGAACATTTTAAACCGATCAATCTATTAGACTTGCCATTAAAACGAATTAGGGATATTTGAAACTTATGGATTGTTTACAATGTCTATAAATAGAACTTGGAATATATGTAAAAAGCATGCATGCATACATATTTTAACAGTTTTTTTTATATAAATGCGTATGCAAAATATTATTTAGCATATTTAAAGGTATTCGTGTTTATTCTATTAATTTTCTTGATTTTATTTACAAAAAAACAGTTAAAATCCCTGTTCCAAATTTGTAAGTCCTTGAGATGCTTTAATCAGTTTTATTTTCAGTAAATACTTATATAAGGTAGTTGAAATACCTGTATAATAGTTTCCAAAAAGGTTCATTCGATGTCTATTTGCACTTCGCTCTATTTTTAAAGGATTAGTAATACCTTAAGGTAATCCCGGGTTACTTTTCAACAAGTACACATTTTAAAATGCATTTCAAACCAATTAGCGAACTGAACTTTTCAACTTAAAAAACACAAAAACTATATAACAGCTTTTATACCTATTGTGTTGGAATATATTTACCAGCCCAACTAATAGTTCTATTTCATTTAAAACTGAACAGTTTGTGTGTTATATTCCTCTGATTGAAAGTGTTTGTTTCGATTTTTAAAACAATGCCTGTTTAAAAATGTCCAAATAAGCAGCTGCAATAAGTGTTTAAAAAAATAGTATCAAAATAACACGGACTATGGATATTAGATATTCAAGTCTAACCAACCGCCTAAAATCGACCACCTGCTCTGTACGGGATTCCGCTGTAAAACCTCCAGGACGAACGCATTCTAAGCTCTTCCATTTACCGGTACAACATGTGTATCCTATCCATATTTCTCTATAGCGGCCGTTTGTGAGAACTGGGATACCATTAAGGAAAACCTGTGCACAGAAGCGAGAAAGACCGAAGAAAGCGTTGATGCCCTGTCCTGCCGCTAGCTTCGTCGCCCGCTCGTCTACACCTGCATTACTGCATGGCCTCTTATTCAGCCACGCTTAGCAGCCGTCTCTGACACCAGCGCTGCTAGTCTGCCCAACTCGGTTGCCCAATTCGACTGCCCGTTCCGCAGATGACGTTAGGTTAAACCTTAACGTCAAATTAAAGTGAGTTAGATTAAGTTAGGAATAGTACGCTCTAGTTTTGATAAATTTAAATGATTCGCCAAGTAACGCGAATCCTTTCGGTTGGGGCGGCTCGCCGGAAATCCAAGGTAGGATAGGTCCAAAAGATCAATAAGTCAAACTCGGGCTTACAAGTTCAAAACCAAAATAGTATTTATTCAAATCTAAAAAGATAGAGTATATTCTTACAAAATAGTATTTATCCACCTTACAATTCTAAACGAAGCTACTCACGCGAGTTCTTTCTATGGAGGCGGCCAATTCACAAAATAATCCGATTTATAACATAGACTCTGCCACCTTAAACGGATCCGCGAGGCCCTTGACGTTTGTTTGACAGTGGCGTGGTGAAGCTGGCGGAATTCCCTGAAGTCAGGTAAGCACGACGGCCAGTGTGGACGCCGGAAGCCGTACAAATAGCGATTCGGAGTCGGTGTAATCACGGTATGCTCGTGTAAGCACGAGTCGGGAGCGAACGGGATACGGTGTAACCAACGTAAACTCGTGTAAGCACGAGACGGATTGTCGGTCGTTAAAACACGAACCGAAAACCAAAGGCAAACGAAAACTATCAAAACTAGAAGGTACTCATTCTATTTTAATCTAACTTAACGTAAAGGATTAGTCTAACGTCGTCGGTGGAGCGGGCAGCCAAAATAGGCTGGTCAAGCAGTGCTGGTGTCAACAGCGGCGGTTGGATAAGAAGCTCTGCAACAATGCTAGTGTAGACGGCCGAACGACGAAGCCAACGGCAGGGCAAGAAAGCAACGCCTCCGGCCACAAGCTTTTCTTAGTAGTGTCCCTTAGTTTTCCACAAATGGGGCCTCTGATAGTGGAAAGGTAGAATGCACAGCTGTTGCTTGCGTTAGGTAAAGAAAAAGAATGCGTGGAAAGATGGGCGTGATTGGGCAACGCAATGGAATGTTTCGCTTCGAACGAAAAGCACGAATGACCGGGACGACTGTCCACCCTATTAAGATTTCGTAAATTAAGAAAAGGGTCGAGGAGCCAAAATCAAATAGTTGGAATTTTCATATTTCGAATAGTTGCAATATCAAAGCAGTAGGAATTTAGAGTTACAAAAATTGAAATTCTGATAGTAGAGAGGATTTGAGATCACGGAAATATAGGTCTGCGGGGTTTAACAACGTATCGGATTATATAGCCTTTTCTGTGAGGGAAGAGATAACTACAACTCTATTTGCTACAAAGATTTTTAAATTATGGGGCGGGATACGATAATACAATTTTAGAATGAAAAAACTAATAAACACTCGAGACAAAAAAATTCGTTTCCCTTTAAAGGAAGCTATTCATTAATCGGGCCAAAAGATAAGTTGCACAAAATTCCAATCTAGGTAATGGTTAGTGATTTAAAAGGAGCCACTTAGGTTTTAGCTTTAAGCAGCGAGGCTGACCAATGGTTGGCCGAGGGACAGAAAGCGTATAAGACAGCGGCCTAATCGCGATATTTTAAATCCGGAAATAGGGGCAAGTCTATGATATACATAATAATTGCAAGAGGTGGTTGCGACAGAAACGAATAATTATTAACTACTCTCAAATTTTTTGTACAGTTTATGAAAAAGGGTAATTTTTTTATCGCTATTTGATTGTAGTAGTAGGATTCTTAAATTTAAAATATACTTTTTACAGTGTTTTTAATTACTGTCGAAGAAGTATAAAATTAAAAAGGTAGATTGAGTTTATAATTCAATTTTGTTGTAGATAATGTGGGATAACTTTTACTAAATGCAACTGTAAGCATTATTGAAAGTTTGAAAACGCAATTGTTAAAGGTGGTGGTAAATTTAAAAAAAAAATGAAACAAAGCTAAACCATTTGACAAAAAATTACGGCTAAATCATGTTTAAAAAAATTAATCATGTATTAAACGGCGAGCAGAGAGATGATCTAGAATTAGATCCATTTACATTATGTGTGTTTAAGTACCCACCTGTTACTTCTTACTAAGTTGAACGCATATTTTAAGCTACAAACATTTGTTAAATGATTGAAGAAAATGTTTTGTTGACAATTTAGAAAAATATTTAGTAAGTTCCAGTATAGAGATATACTCGTATAATAAAAATTTGAAATTAATCATGTATATAAAATATTTTGAGGCATTTCTTTTATTAAAAATGTGTTTATAATTTTTTTGTATGTATGCATGTAATAAAGGTCTCGATATTGTAAAATAAAAATAATTATTTAAAACACGTATTTTTATTTTTATATTTCAGGGCATATTTTAACTGTTTATAGCACATATTTGCGTGCATATTTTATATTTCCTTCGTGCATATATTCCAAGCTCTAGCAATAAATATCTTTTCCGAAGACCATAGACATCGACGAATGCTGCCTTGAAAAAAAGTGCTGGAAGCGTATCGTAAAAATTTAAGATCATCTATTCGGCAGACTTCTTAAATTAGGATTACCAAAGGTTACTGTCAATCGCATTCTGCAGCACTTCTGATAAATGTTACATGCCGAGATTATTACACTCTTCAATGAATATGATCTAGATAGGAGAACGGAGTTTTGTAGGTGGCACTTAGCGAAATGTGAAAAAACCAGCGATTAGTTTGAAACAATGAGGCCAAAATTCAAATTAAATGGTATATTTAACCCTTACATTACAGAGGAATATGTGATGCGTCTTATCAGCGCTTAGAAGGATTAGCTTTTTTTTGCGGGTACTGTAGCCGGTGACAACCATGTATTTATTTATTTTTTTATTAGATTAACGCAAATTTACAATCTACTTAATAAAGTAATAAGTAAATGGGTTGAAAGAAGTTCAGTTGAGTCAGGGGCCATCCATTGACGGCTCTCTGGATTCACCTAGCTAGGTCTTCTGGTCATGTTCTGTTAAGTCTTCTATTTTCCAATGGTTGTCTAAACAGTTCACTGATTAGCTCGTTGCTGTGGGTTATGCTTCGATTTTTATGTTTAACAGAGTAAGCACTGATGACGTCGTGTATAATCGGTATTTTCAGGTCGTCGTGTATGGTGTTGTTGGAGACATACCAAGGTGCATTTAGTAACATTTTGAGGGTTTTAGATTGAAAGGTTTGTAAAATTTTGTATTAGACGGTTTGCTGCAGCCCATAATTCGACACCATATGTCCAAATAGGCCTAAGAATGGTTTTGTATATGAGGAGTTTGTTCTGTAGTGAGAGCTGAGATCTACGATTTAGTAACCAAGACATGTTCCTCACTTTTAAATCTAATTGACGTCTTTTGCCTTAATGTGTGTTCTCCAAGTTAGTTTTGCGTCAAGATGAAGGCCGAGGTATTTAACTTCTCCTTTGACAGGAATGGGAGTGTTATTGAAGGTAAAGGAGGACATTCAGCTCTTCGTGTTGTGAACGTGACTTGACACGACTTATCAACGTTTAGATTAATTTTCCAGTGCGTAAGCCAAATTTGGAGTTGATCAAGATAACTTGCAATTTTGCAGAAGCTCGTATCGGATCGAGATCTGTAGAAAGGATGGCTGTATCATCAGCGAACGTTGCTAGTAGTGTATCCTCGCTGGCTGGTATATCAGCGGTAAACAGTAAGTACAAGAAAGGTCCCAAAACACTTCCTTGGCGCACACCAGAGTTGATAGTCTGGTAGTCAGATAATGAGTTTTCGAATTTAACTTGGAAGTAACGGTTGGACATGTATGACTTAAGGATGAGGAATAATTGATTTGGTAAGTGTTGTTTAAGTTTGAAAAGAAAGCCTGCATGCCACACCCTGTCAAACGCCTGTTTTACGTCTAAAAACGCTGATGTACACATTTGTTTTGCTTCTAAGCTTTCTTTGATTTTATTAACGATTCTATGGCACTGTTGGATAGTGGAGTGATTGGGTCTGAAGCCAAATTGGTGGTTAGGGATTAAGGCATCTATATGTATTACGTTTGCAATTCTGGTGAGGATAAGTTTTTCGAAAATTTTGGACATTACGGGAAGGAGGCTTATTGGCCTATAGGAAGTGGCATCAGTTGGAGATTTTCGTGGCTTCAGTATCATGATTATTATTGCATACTTCCATAGTATCGGATAGTAGCACAGGCGTAGTATGATGTTGTGAGTAATACAATAGCTTTTCTAGGGCAGTTTTTCAGTACTTCAACTGTAATGAGATCATATCCAGGACCTTTATGAGGATTTAAGAGACTTATTTCTTTTTTGACTTCTAAAGGTTAAATAGGCTTGGGTGGAAGAGACATCTGACAAGGGGCGTTTAAGAATGTTTGTATTTCGACATTATCTTCATCATCGTTGAGGATATCAGGAGCAGAAAATACACTAGCAAGGTGTTCTGTGAATCTGTTGGATTTTTCAATATTCGTCCGCGCCCAGCTCCCATCAGCTTTTCGTAGAGGTGGAATAGATACTATGGGTCTTTTGAATTTCTTTGTCGCATTCCACAGGGAGTGATCATCAATAGATAGATTGACGATGTAGTGTTAGAAGGATTCGTTTCTTTCTTCTTGGATAGCGTTGTGGAGATTGTGCGTTCTTCGATTTAAATAAGTTTTGTCAAGTGGATTCCTGGTAATCTGCCACCTGCGCCGAGCTCTGCGCTTTGCGATGACCAATTCTCTAATATATAGAGGAATGTTCTGATTGTTGCGGGTGAGACCATGGGGTTCTGGAGTAGAGGTCCAGGAAGCGCTTTGTAGTTAGGTACTGCACAGCTTCATCTATGTCCTCCTTATCTTTTAAGCGGATATTTAGTGATATATTATGGTTGATATGTTGACGGAATAGGTTCCAATCAGTCTTTTTGGAAGACAGTCTCTGTTGTGGCTTTTTTCATATAATACTGGTGCTTAGAGTTATTATTACAGGACTGTGGTCAGAGTGCAGATCTAAATTGGATTCAATATCACTATGTAGGTCTGAGATTCCCTTAGTTATGGCAAAGTCTAACAGGTCGGGGATTTTATTTCGATCGGTCGGCCAATAAGTTGGCTCTCCAGTCGACAAATAGTTGAAATCATTTATTTCTAAAACTCTCAATAATGTTCTGCCTTTAGGAGTAATCAGCCTAGATCCCCAGGTTGTATTTTTAGCATTCCAGTCTCCGGCAACTAAAAAGTGTGAGCCGAGTCGTTGGAAGAACTCGAGGTATACATCGCATGTTATAGAATAACGTGGTGGACAATATATTGAAGCAATTGTAATAGGTCAAGAGAAAGTATCTACTTTTATGATGGCACTTTGAATTTTGTGTGTTATGTATGGTTGGAGTACGTGATGTTTTATTGAAGATCTGATTATGATTGCAGACCCTGCGTGAGCCGGATCATCAGGATAGTTAGCATAGTAAATGGAATAGTATGGTATTTTAAGAGTTGTCCTTTGTGTTGAATGACTTTCAGCGATTAGGAGGATATAAATTTTATTTATGTTAAAAAATAGCGTAAGTTCCTGAATATGGTTTGATAAGCCATTTGCGCTCCATTCTGCAATTCTAAGTGCAGGGGCCATTATTGAGTTAATTTATTGATAACTGTTATCAGCATGGTTAGAATCATACTGTTCTGGTTGAGTAATTGATTGAACATATTCTTAAAATCATTAAGGAATATAGTAAATTTGCTAGTTAGGTCTGTTTCGGTGTTGTTAGATGGGATGTTAGGTTGTACTGCGGTCATTTGGGCATAAGTAGGGTTTGGGGTTGTTGGATGTAGTGGAGTATTAGTTGTAATATTTTGTGACAAAGGACAGGGCCTGGTTGGTCTTACGTGATGGTTTCTGTTTATTAAGTCTTGATAAACTTTACAGCTTTTGTAGTTCGCTGGATGATTTTTCTGACATAGAGCACATGTTTCTGGTGTATTTTTGGATTTGCTGCAACTAGAGGTGTTATGTGATCCTCCGCATTTAACACACTTAAACGGTTTCCTACAATAGGTTTTCGTGTGTCCATAGTCTTGGCATCTTGTGCATTGTACGATCCCACCTTTACTTCTTGGCGCTTCTACTCGAATTTTAGAATGACACAGAAATTCTAATTTAAAGATGTGTTTATTATTGTTTTGTGGCTCGTGATCTACAAAGAATAGAGGTAAGGGCTCTTTAGTAACCCGATGCCTGACATTTGTAATATTACGAAATTTGTGTTCTTTTTTCTCGAGTTCTTGTGTAATTTCTGGTAGGGGAATAGAAGGGTGGATACCTCTTATGACTATCGGTATGCTCTATCTTGTTTTAACTGATATGAATGGTACACAATTTCTTCTTCACGAACGTGACGGATGAGTTTTCTATAGGTTTCAGGAGTGTTGGGGTTTATTTTAACAGTATTGTTTGTTAACGTTTTGGTAGTGTAAGTTTCTTCTTCAACTACTTGTACTAAGTTATGGATCATGTCTTTGTAATTTGAGACCCCATATATAAAGATTGGTGGAGGTTTCGGTTCTCTTTTTGGAGGAATTTGCTTTCAGAGAGAAGTGAGAACTGATTAGCAGTTTCTATTTGGGCATCAATTTCAGAAGAATTTTGTCGTTTTGCTCTTTTTCTTTTGGTTACTATTTGCCAGGCGTGTTTGATTTGATTTTGTGTTTCATTGTAGTTCATTGTTTCATCATCACATGGTAAGTTATCTTCTGTGGTTTTATAGTTTATATTGCTGCTAACAGAATTATCATAATTTGCATTAACCTGCTGTGCTGATAATACAGGTGGAAACTGATTATAAGTTGGTGTGAATGAAGGTGCTATTTGACTTGGCTGTTGATTGAATCCTAGCAAAGGTGCTTGATTCGCTGGGGATAGGTTGGGTTACATTAGTGGCATTTGTGCATTTACAAACGATTGTCCTGGTATGTTTGATGACTGCACAATAGGCTGATTATAGTAATTACAATTTTGTCCAAATCCATTATTGGCTTGAGTGTTAAATTGTGGGGTCCCAGGTCCTGCGTTACTCGTGGAAGGGAACATGTTCCCGATCCCGAGTGTTTATCATTCGCATGCAGTGTAATAGGATTCTTAATAATGCGCACTTTTAAATATTATGAAAACGTTTAAAATAACGAGTTTTCAAATTAATAAATATAAATTTGCCTGACCTTAGCGGCTCCGCAGTTGTGATAACTCAGGTATACTACTGTGTACAAATATAACCCGGAATTTTGTTATAATTTTTGAAATCTTTATTTATTCTTAAAAATCTATTTCATCTCCTTCGAAGTAATCCCCCTCGGCTGCAATGCACTTATGCCAGCGAATTTTCCACTCATCAAAACACTTTGAAAAGTCCTGTTTCGGTATGGCCTTCAGCACCTTCTTCGATTCGGCTTGAATCTCTTCTATCGTGTCAAAACGGTGTCCCCGGAGCGGTCTTTTCATTTTCCTGAATAGTCAGAAGTCACATGGAGCTAAATCAGGCGAATACGGCGGTTGCGGAACGATATGGGTGGAATTTTTAGCGAAATGGTCACGAATAAATTGAGGGTTTAGGAACCAAACGAGATTTGACTTTTTTGAGGCACAAAACTTCCTTCAAAATGGCGTTGACTGATCCATTTGAAATGCCAACGATGTCAGCAAGCTCTCTAGTTGTCAATCGACGATTTTAGAGCACCAATTCCTTAATTTTCGCGACGTGCTGTTCGTCAGTTAATGTTCTTGGACGTCTTTGATGTGGTTCGTCTTCAACGACCCTATTTGAACATTTTATGCCATTCGTATATTTGTGTTTTAGACATAGCCTGTTCACCGAAGGCTTTTTGTAACATTCTGAGCGTTTTCTCAGCAGAAATATCATTTCTAGCACAAAATTTAATCGAACTTCTTTGTTGAATATTTTCTGACATGGTAAAAATCGAAAAAGTTAATTTTGGTTGTTTACGAAAACGAGCGTCATTCAACTAACTTAAGATATTAATCTAAAATTTGACACAGATATCAGTAGCAGTCCTACCAACTTAAAACTAAAAGGTTTGTGCCAACAAAATGCCCGCGCAGTTTAAATTAAAAAATCTGGGTTATATTTGTACACAGTAGTAGCTCGGCACGCACGTTCGGTCTGCTTGAAGGCACTTAACCATGTATTTATGAAGATTTTTATCAAGAGAACTTTTATTTACAACAAGCTGCCATATTTATTACATGATGTTATTTTAATAAGAAGCTGCCAAACATACAAATCTGGTGAAGAAGTCTTGTAAATTATTTTAAGCGTTTACCGGACCTGACATTACTAGACTTTAACTTTTGGAAATTTCTCAAAAGTAAAGTTTATGCTAAAAAACCCGAATTACAAGTAGCCTTTGTGTTTTCTTGTTTTCATCATGCCGAGCATTCTAAATGATAATAACTTCAAACTCGGAGAACATTCCAAATGCCCCTGCTACTATCAGTTTGATATCTTAAAGGAGAAATAGACTAGTATTGAATTATATTTAATTTTGGATAACAAAAAAGTGGCAGTGTTATTCTCATTTGTCAGCTAGGGTATGAGTACTTGAATCATTGATATCTGAAGGATTCATCGACGATTAAAAACAAAAATAATATTTTCTACCAAACTTTCCTACTACTTCTTTTATTCCAGAAATATCAATAAATTCTGTATGCAAAGATAACTCTCATGCTTCTAGATATGAACTAGGCTAGTGAAAAATGTTCTATGTTCCTGCCACGCTACGTATGGTAGACTTTTATTATTATGAAACTATCTTCTAGGAAGTTGACAATTAACTATTTAGGTAAACAGTAAAAATGCTATTTGTTTCACTGCAATCCCCGTTTACATTGGAAGAAAAAGATATCTTCAAAGTTAGAACAGAAAATTTGGCGGAAATAATCATTTGTACAGTGTTCTTCAGGATTTATTAATTTTATGAGATCTTGTATTTAGACAACAAGCAGTCGTCCACTAATGTTAAACAATAAAGAAATATGAAGATAACCTGCAAAATCAATATTATATAACTCGAATAATCTTCAAAGTCCGGCTGTTGCTGCAACAATAACAATATTTGTATTTATAGGAAAGGCTGAAATGTAACTGTATCTAGATAAATAAAAAATGACCTGAATAAATTTAAAAAGTGTACGAGTTTAATTTAATCAAAGTAATCTTTATTGACCTCGATCACTTTTTCCCACTTTTTCGATAACTTTCCTGATCCTCCGGCGGTAACACTCAGCATCTTTTGAATCAAAACATTGCCTTCTTGTGACGAAAATTCTTCTTTGGCATTTCACTTGTATTTTTACCCCGCAAATCCAGATTTAGAAAAAAATCTACTTTTTACAGCCCGTAATCAAACGGAGTTTTATTTTGTAATCCAACAAAGTTTGCACAGCATTCATTCTCTTTCTTTTCTACGCTTCGGTCAATTTGTGCAGCACCCACCGTGTTTTTTCCCTAACTTTTCCAATATCGTGCAGATTCCGGACAGTTGTTGATTGATCGCAGTCAAAATCATCGGCCAGCATTCAAGTGGCCAAGAACTATGATGTTTGTTGCCTCAAAAACAGCTTGACGATCCACTTCGGTTCAATGGCCTGAACGCGGTCGATCTTCCAAGACTTCCGTGCCAGTGTTGAACTTTGCAAACCCCTCCCAATCTTCTAATTGCCTTTTCACCATACGCCGCACGAATCTTTTTGGAGGCTTCCGAAGCATTCTTGCCCCGTTTCCATCGAAAATATAGCATCAAACGTTTTTGCTCTCTAGTCAGCTCCACACTGAAACAACTTATACATCAAAATCAGCGAAAAAAAACGAGCTCTCAAATGGTATCAAAAATTTAAAAAATCTGTAGAAAAATAAAGTTTTTATAATAGTTAAAGTTGTGACCGAAAATATTTGCATCAACTATATCATCATGTCCAAAGTCCAAACTATGCACCTCATTTGATCTACCGCTCCCCCATTTTGTTAATGTTGTATTGTCACCTAGTTTTATATCTTCTACGTTTCTCTTTTACTCTTCTTACTCTATTTGTCATGTGCAATACTGAAAGTTCTGTTATTACCATTTTAAGGTTGCGATAGGCCGTTCAAAGTCCTTTACTAACTTTGCGTAACTTTTATTTTTCCTATCATAGTGTCCGTAAGAAACCAGATTTTCAAGGCATATGGGAGTATCAAAAAGATGCATTGATTGGACACCTTAGTTTTAAGTTGTTGCGGATGCATTATTGCCTTAGGTTTTCATGCAAGAGACAAGCCAATTTTAGCCTTTCTCCCTGACTTTTGCTACTGAAATATTTCCTTATTTTTGTTATTTCTTGCAGATCTGTTGTTATCTCTTACATTGTTTTACATAATTTGATAATAATACCGCAAATTAGGCAAATATTTTCCGTTGATGATAATTTTTGGGTTATTCCGATTTAAAGTTTTAAAAACATTTATCAGAGTGGTCTTTTCCATCTATAGATTTCCTAAATACCTTATAATTTGTAGTTTTAGGACAACAAGTTTTACTTTAAAGGGGGTAATAAGTTTCAGTAATTGGATATGGGTTTATGGCTTTTGTGATAATTATTTTCGGAATAATAGTTTTCGGGATAATGTTTACAAACGTACATACCTACTAAGAAATTGTTGAATACAAACGATTGCATCTAATAAAGTATCTGCGACTTTACAATTGTTGCATTAGAAAACTGATTATAGGCTGAGCTTTGCAAGTAATAGACCCATCAATTATTTTGAGTCTTGTAAGCTCACAAAAGATGAATCAAACAAAGTACGATTTATTTATTATTGAATTGCCTGAAAAAGATGAACGGTATTTAGAATGCTAGTTTGTTGCAGCAAACGCAAATGTGGTACACATTATTTCCTTACGCAGCAACAATGCAGCAATAGCAAAATTAAGAGTATTTAAGAATTTTTAATAAAGTTAAAATTTACCACATTCTTTATTGTCATACATTTAAAGCTGCATGTGCTTACAAATTACAGTAGAAAAAATAAAAATACGTAAGTATACTGGTATTTCGGTTAATAAATTAAATAATCCTTGTACAATAATCCTTTATATCCGAGTTGCCCTTTTTAGACATTTTCGAACCTGTGCCTTATATAACATTTTAGCTAAATAATCATACCACCGACGTATATAGCCTAAAGTTACAAAACCTCTAATCCCTTAAACCAGTCATTTTAATGCCATATGGAAACTGTATTATGTTGTTTACAACGCTGTCCTATAATAAGTTCCGTTCCGCTTCGCTGCTGCATCACTTCTATTCTTGAATAGCATCTTTGTTTTAACGACATGCTGCAGACCTTTATGTTGGGAATATGAGGAAGTATTTTAGAATTTTCATGGTGGTAACATATTTCTTGTTTATTTCCGCTGCGCAATTTAAGCCCTAATTCCGCTTCCCATTTTATTCAGCGACCTTCATTCTTATAGTCTCCTGCATAATAATGCGGATAGAAGTTATGCAATACATTCACTTTGTATTCAAAAGTATTCCATTGCTAAATCTAATCCTATTGACATTACTGTCATTCAAATAAAATGTGAAGCAAATATAACATTGTGATGAGGCTTAAACATTTTGATTAAGAAGATAATTTTACTTAAGTACGAAATTCTAATTGTATAATTTTCTCTAGGTTTATTGCAAACAAACATCAAACTAATTAGGGTGTAAGGTTTAAACCAAAAGAAATATTTGTGTTTAACATTCTTTATATTAACTTTCTTGAAAGTATAAAAAATGCTTTTTTAATATTTTATCTGCCTCGTAAGTACATTCATTAAATGATTTAACAGTATGTGTATAATAACAAGTATAAATTATACTGTAAACAAAAGTCTTAATCTCATAACGCGAATAACACTACACATCATTTCATTGTTACACAAATCCATTCATTAGATCAAACAGCTTAAATTTTTTAAATGTGATCTGTTCATTATTACTTCCTAGTAGAGGCTCGACTAGTGCATTTGGATGGACACTGCGGTGACTTTGATAACTTATTCTGTATTTTTAAATTTTTTTGATAACTGAAGAGATAACTAAGTCTCACTGAACAACATAGTTGAGTTTCTTGCAATTCTCCGAAGTTGAACTCCATATGTCCAGATTGTTTCAATGAGAGCTTTATATAACAATGAGGAGTTACCCGCAAAAAGGTATTTTTGGCGTCCTAGACTGACAATTTTTCCGCCTTTCCACAAATTTTGCAAGGTGAGAACGTGGAAGAATTTATTTATAAATGATAATAGTGGGATAAGTCGGTGCTATAAGTTACGAAAGTAAGATATGCAAAACGATCCTAAAGATAGGCAACCAAACGTACACTTAGAGATCAGCCACGCCACATTTCATATCAACTGTCTTTGTTTATTTTCTGTTCAAATGTATATACCAATATTTTATTTTCGGTGAAGAGCTGCAATTTTCTCCCAATAAGCAAATTTTTTATTTCTTCTTGAAGCAACCCTGTATTAATTTTTCTAATCTCTTCTATAGCTTTCGTACCTTCTTCTGCATTCCATATCTGTTAGTATGCAGGTTTTAATTTTTTTATGTGCTTTTATCTGTGTAAATTGTCATTTTTCTCTGTGTGTTCTATTTTGGAGTGACCTATTTTTCTTGGTAATAGAAAATTGTCATTATATATTCCAGATTCTCTTCTCACCTTGACGTCTTTTATCTCTTTTTCCTACCAGTATTTAGTCAATAATCGAACTTTTTTCTATTTCTTCGTTCTCTAGTATACTTATGTGTGGCTTTATGCATATAAAAGGAATTTGTAACTGTAAGATGATTTTCTTTACAAAAATCTAGCAATATATTTTTATGAATATTTTCTTCCTCTTCTTTATATTTACCCAAGACCTCCGATGTCAACTGATTATTTTCCTTGCTTTTCCTTTATTTTTATTTTATTACCTTCTTTCTTAAGCATTATTAAATTTTTCCTAAAACTGACCTTTATTTCCTACATTATCATCTTTGTTAGGTTTGTGTCTATCTTCTCTTACTTTTACATACATCAATCTTTCATTTAAACACGTTCATTTACAAATTTTTCTCGCCCAATTTTGGTTTATAATACATACTATATCTGCTTTTGCTTTCTGGTTTGGGTTTACTCCACTATAAATTATTGTATATTTGTTATCTATTTGGACTATACCCTAATCTTTCCTTTTTTAGTCCCAATTGTTACTGTTATTTTGATTGTTTTTCTATTTTGTTTATTAACTTTTTCTTTTCCACTGATGTCCCTTACATTCCAAATTGACAAGTTCCATATTTTCCCTTTTTTCCTTTTTAGTTTTGTTTTCCTTATTTTTGTTTTTCCTAGATTTATAATACAATGCCCGCTCAGATGCTCATTCTTAGCCAAGTCCTCTTCCTTATATCCGCCCAGGAAATTTGATCTCAGGCTCAATTTTTTTAATTGTAACTAGTGCAGTTTCGTCTTTTCTTAATTCCTTCTCGTCCTCCTCCCATTTTAACTTTACGCCATTTATATATAATTTTCGGTGTCGTTTTAAACATTTTTCATGTTCCCTTACTGCCTGGGCGCTTTTTCTAATTATACTTTGTATTTCTCTCTCCTTAGATAGATCACCGTTAATATACATCCTCACCTCATTATCATTCTTTAGTTTGTTTTCATTATCATAATCTTTTTATTGTTCGCATTTTCCAGTTCTGTTAGGTAGGTTTTTCTACTAGCTTTCTTGATGATTTAATTTATATTTACAATTCTAAGTGTATTTTTATTATGTTTTGCGGTATCGTCTTTTAATTTCTTTTGGTTGTATTATGTCTAATCCCTTTATCACTACATTATTTTTTGCTTTTTTAATTTTTTTTCTACTCTATTATTTATATCTTTAATTTCTCTTGTTAAACGCTCACTCTAGTGTTTTACATTTTTATTCTGCTTTTTAATTTATTGATTGCATCTTTGTACTCTTTCTTATTGTTTCAAATTCCTTTAACTCCAGTTGTGAGATTTTGCATCATGATATACATTTTATATAGTATATCCTCGTCATTGCCTTTTTCCAAGACGTTTTGCCCTGTGTGGGTTTTTTTTGCTCTCTTTATGGGACCTATATCCACTATATTCAATATCCGAACTTGACATTATTGTATTTATTCTCTATTAGGTCTTGATACAGTCCTATCTCTTGTTTATATTACTTGATTTCGCGCGTGAGGTCTGTGAACCGCAGTCAGAGCCTTTTTGCAATCGACTTCTCGGAGGTTAGACTCTTGTGGTGCACTTAATAATTTTAAAAATAAAGCTTCATCTACTTTATATGCTATCGCGCTAATTGCTACTCTTCTTTATTGACATGCATCAGCAAATTTATGTATTTAAATCGAACTAAACCTCCCAAAATTGAGTATTAGTTTTGGAACGACCTAAGTACACAACCACATTCTCTGGTCAGGGCCGGATTTCAAGTTGCATAAGAGATGGAAAAAGGTTGTTGAACGAAATTGAATAAATACATCACGATATAAGAATGTTAATTTTACTTAATAATCGGCAAGAACTTTCCGGGCAACCCATTACTTTAAAGTATTTTTACGTCACGCTCTTAGATATTAATACAAAATTCTAAAAACGTTTATATTTTAAATCATTGTTAATTAAAAATGTTATTAATGTTAAATACGAGATTAAATTTAAAGTGAGACAATTGACAAAAAATGCATACAAATTGTTTGTATTTATTTGAATGTCTTAAAAAAAGTGTGTGACCTATTTCTCATTTACTTAATTTTTATTACATTATCTATATTATCATTATTATGTCTTTTTAACTATTTATTTTAAAAAATCTTTTTTAAAGTCAAATACAAAAATATCTAATAAATTTCATCTAATAGCCGATATTCAATTAACAAAAAAAAAATGAGTTAGTTTTTTATTAAAGTGAAATAATCTACAAAAAAATTAATTTTCTGCAAGAGCTCTTTCCGTGCACGATAACAACAATAATGATTTAGAATCCTAGCACTCTGACGTTTAACTATTCTACCACAATCTATGCGAAACACGTAATACATATTTGTGTAGGATGAATTTCAATGGTAACGTTTGAAGATTGATTACAGCAGCTAGTTTCCGCACAACCTTTTAAGCCATAAAACTGAATTTTAATAGAACACAAATGCTTACAAGCTTTAACAATAAAAATATTAGAAAAAAACTACATCTACTGTTTTAATTGTTAACTGCATTTTTCAAATATAAAATACCTACATTTTTAGGAATTTTTTTGAACATATTAATTTTGCTCAATTCTATAATTTATCATCTTTTAAAGTACGTTTTCTTTTTTGTATCGCTGTTTATAAGTCGATACTTTTGTGGTATTTTTCCAATTTGGATTTAAAGTGAATTTCTTACTTTATAACAATTCCAACAATGACTCAGGCTTAAGTTAATAACAAAGGCAATAACATCTGCGTATTATTTTATTACGGCAAAAGTGTTGCAACACAAAAGTACAAAGAATTTATTAAACACAGTTTCCAAGCTGTATATTACCGGAATGAAAGGTCGCCGGTTTATTGCTAGACCTAGTTCATCACCAAGTCATTTTATTTCCTCTATTTTAACGACCCTTGAAATATTTTTTGCATTGTACAAACACACTAAAGCATTTAAAAATTATCGGTACTACAATTTAAATAAAATTTACCATTTTAAGTATAGTTTGGCCTAAACATACCATTAGACTGATTTACAAGGCAATATCTATCATTTTATTTAATTTTCATTATATTTTACATGTGAACAACACTAAAAAATTTACCATATTTGCCTACTTTTAACTAATCCCCTTGCCAAGGTGATACCTATTCAAGCCAGTAAAACAACTATCCATTCATACCAAAACCATATCACACCAAAAACTTATAGTGCGTTACTTTTCGTTTCTCTCCCTCTCTCAACCTCTCTCTCCCTCTCTCTGTCTCTCCCCCCCTCTCTCTCTCTCTTACAAACCTTTAAAACATTCTTTCTAAACATAACAAGATGTAAATATTGTAATGACTAAAAATAATAATTTTTTTTATAAAGAAGCAAAACAAAATATTCTTAAAAATTTTCCAAACTCCCACCACGGCCTAACAACCCGAGAATCAATTACGCGATGCAATTATTGTATTGCTTTAAAAAAGTTATTAATGAGTTGTAAAAATCAAAAAAATTAGCTTTTTGAAAGTTTTGAATGTTCATTTTTAGTAATTACTCAACATTATAGTTAGTTAGTAGAGATTCAATAATGGTTTTTTAGCTAAATGTACAATATTCGATATACAAATCATAAGCAAAATATAATATATGTAATCGCCGTATTAAATAAATTAAATTTTAGATTTTATTTTTTCTATATAAACTGCATATTTACAATCTACTCTTAACATGAATGATTATTGAATAAGCCATCGCTAGTCTCCCTAAAGATTACTTCAGTTTTGGTTAGGTTGTAGTACGAGGTCTTGTTGTAATGTCTGGTTGATTATCGAGCTGATTGATGAGCTAGTTAAGTGTCCCGCCAATTCATCGCTGTACTTGGTCGAGAGACTCTTGATTTTGCTATTTACATAGAGAACTCCTAGGTTCTTATGAAGGGAGTCGTTCCTTACATACCATGGAGTATTGGTTAGCATGCGGAGGGTCTCGGATTAAAATTACTGAAGAATGTTTGTATGCGACGCTATCCCCAGAGTTAAACTCCTTAGGTTCATATTGTTTTCAAAATGGCCTTATACAGTAAGATCTTGTTTAATAAAGAGAGTTGTGAATGTCGTCCAAGTAACCATGTTTTTTTTATTTTTAGGTCTAGCTGCTTTTTTTAGTCTTAAAAAAAGAGCTCCAAGTGAAGGTTGGTTGAGGTGCATATCAAGGTACTTTACTTCCTATTTAATTGGGATTAGGGCATTATTAATGCTGGTTTGCGCACACTCAGCACGTCTCATGGTGAAGGTTACTTGTACTGATTTGTCGGTATTGACCGTAATTCTCCACTTATGGAACCAGTTCTGTAGGAAGTCAAAATTTTGTTGCTAATTCAGAAGATTGATTGACTGACAAAATAGCCGTGTGGTCCGCAAATGTTGCAAGTATAGTGTGGTCTGTGGTTCGTATATTTGATGTATAAAGCAAGTATACAACGGTCCTAGAATGATTTGATGGATATCTGATACTGCGTTGTTTATTTTAACTTGACAGGTTCTGTCTGAGAGGTATGACTTGAGCAGTAAGTATAATTGACTGGAGAGGCGCAATTTAAGTTTGTATAACAAGCCTCCATGCCACACTTTATCAAAGGCTAGTTTTATGTCCAGAAAGACTGCTGGGCGCATACTTTTATTCTCCATGCTTTTCATTATGTGATTTTCGGTGATTTTGGTGTATGGTGGGGTGGCTTTCACAAAATGCAAATTGGTGGGATGAATAAGTTGATCTAGATCTACAACAACCTTAACGCGCTTGAATAGGAGTCCTTAAAGATTTTGGAAAGGAAGAGTGGGAGGGTTATTGGTCTATAAGAGTGTGGTTGGGTAGATGATTTACCAGGCTTAGCAATTATCTGGATATATTTTCATAGTATAGGCAAGTAGCATGATCGAAGTATGCTATTATATATTGTGGTGAGCAGTACAATGGCTTTCCTAGAAAGATTTTTCAGCACCTCGCCAATAATTAAGTCATATCCTAGCGCTTTACGCATGTTTGTTAGTTTTATTTGTGGAGAAACTTCTGTTGGTATGAAGTGTTTGATTAGTAGCGACAGTTGACACGCAGCATCAAAGAAAAATTTCTCGTCAATATTATCTTGTGCTTGTGGTGGTGTAAAGACGTCAGTTAGATGTTTCGCAAAACATTTGGCTTTATCGGTATCGAATCTGGTCCAGGTATCATCGAGTTTTTTGATAGGAGAAATCATAAAATGTTGTTATCAGGAAAAGCTTAGTAATATATTGTCTGAAAGTTTCATTGCGAGTATCCGCTAGCGCATTTTGTAGTTGATGCATTAATCTGTTGTAATAGGTTTTACTCCGTCCATCTCTAGTTATCTGCCATTGTTTACTTGCCCTTCGTTTCTTAGCAATGTAATTTTGTAAGTGCTGTGAAATGTGTGTTGCAAGTGATATTTTTCATTCAGGGCTTGCCATGTAGCTTCTTGTATAATTGTAGTTAAGTGATAGATTGCCTCGTCAATGCCTTGGACATTTTTTATTCTGATACTAAAATTAATTTCTTTTTCTAGGTGGTTTCTGAAGTTATTCCAATCAGTGCGTTTATTGCATAATTTTAAGAGATTCTTTTTTGATGACCGTCGTGCTGATGCTTATAATGATTGGTGTATGATCAGAGGAAAGAATATAGTTGGATTCAGATTGTTGATAAGTGTTCGCTATGCCATACCGGGTCACTGGTCCAGTATGCTGGTTCACCAGTCGAAAGGTATTTTATTGTTGATTCGTTGGACTGCGGCTAACAGATTACGTTATTTCAGGGCGGTAATCCTTCAGCCCTAAGCTATATTTTTGGAGTTCCAGTCTTCTGCTACAATAAATTTTTGGCCCCAGGTTAGCAATAATTTTTTAAATTTTTCAGTTGAGATGACATATTGTGGTGAATTGTAAACAAATGGAATAACTAGGGGATAATATTTTTATTTTTGCACTTTGAATTTTGTTGGTGGGAAAAAGTTCTATCTCATAGTGAGGAACTGTGTTTTTGACAATTACAGTTGAACCGGCGTGAGTTGTACCGTCCGGATGATTAGCAAGGTCAGTAGTATTTTATCAGTGTTTTAATTGTTGTTCTTGCGGTTGCATGGGTTTTCGAAATCAATACCATATCAATTTGTTGAAGTTGTAAAAAGGTGATTATTTCCATTGGTTTTCCAGATGTTGATGCTTAGGTAAGTAACCATTTTTATGTTATTTGATTAATTACTGTGAACAGCATGTCGAGTACCACGATATTTTGACTTATAAGTTGCACAAACATTGCTTTAAATTCTGCAAGGGCGTTGGAGAGTAGTTCGTTAATTATTAAATAATTAAAATTTTATCTTGTGACTGCTTGTTGATATGTTAATGTATTTTGAAGAGTATATTCTGTTATTAAGGAGGGGAAAGTTATCTATAGCGGGGGTTGTCTGTTTTTGACGTGGGCTATTTGTTAGTGTTCTGTATTTTACATTTTTGGATCTGTAGAGGTTTTTATATATAGTGTACTCTTTATAGTTAGTCGGATGACTTCCTTGACATAGAGTACACTTGGCCGGGGTATCTAGGGATTGCTTCCATTCAGAAGTGCTATGTTTCACCGAATTTAACGCAATTATAAGACCTATTACAGTACGTTTTAGTATGACCATAGTTTTAGCAACGAACGCATTGTGGTATAGTATTTTTTGTTTTGGGTGGTTCGATTGTAACTTTTATCTTACTGAAGTACTTTACCTCATATATCTTTTTATTATTTTTGTTTGGCTTTTAATCCAACATAAACAGGAGCAGGAGAGGTTTAGTTGTTTTATGGCGTACATTTATAATGTTTCGCACTTCTTCATGTCCCAATGCTGCTAATTTATCTGTTATAAGTTAGTTTTAATTGACAGTCTCGCGTAATGTAGATGGCAGACGGCGCTGGAGTTGTACATTCTTAAGCAGCATAGGGCATGCCATTTAATGCCCATTATGGTATCGAGTGGTGCACACCGTGCGATTGTGTTGGAGACGTATTTTAAGAGCGGCGAATTTGTGGTTGTGACGCGGTGGCTATTTCGTAGGCATTTCGGGCTGGTCATTACGGAAGAGTTCCGACTACGATAATCATAATGTTGTAGGTACACAATTTTTAACAGACTGCTTCGGCGTTAAAACAGATTTCACATGGTCCATTTCTTAGCGCTAGGACACCTGATAATATCGCAGCAGTAAAGCAAATTGTTATCACATCATCTCAACGATCTAACACTAAGAACGCTCTCACCTTGTGAATACCTGACCGGGGTGTGCAAAGAATTCCATGCTGAGATCTCATACTCCATTCATACAAATTGATGTCCAAAAACTTAAAAAATGTGACTGGTACGCCCGATAAGCTGCTTTCGTGGACATGTCGGCAAATGTTCCAGCTGATGCTGTTATACTCGGTAGTAACGAAGCTTATTAGGTTTCTATGCCTGAAAGAGAAACGCGACTTTCAACTCGACAACTACTGAACCTAAAGACATAAGGGAAGTATCATTTGAAAGCTAGCTGCCATGGGTGGCAATAAGGGTTTTTAGCAGACCCAACTTCCAATATGTCATTTCTTATAACTTTTGATCAAGCAGATTCCAAGCTGAAGACCAGCTTCTATTTCTGTTATTTCTGACATCTGTCACGCCTTATAACTGTGACAGGTAGAGACATAAAGTTTTCAGTATTCAATTAAGGACCATAAGCCAAGTCCAGACGCCAAAAATCACCATGATCGGAAAATCTCGAGACGAGTTTGACCGGAAGTGGCCGCAAATTTTTGTTTGTGTGTAAAAGCCCCGGACATCTGTGGAATTGGAGTTCCACGCTCCTACTTGTTTTTATTTATCGGAATAAATCAATAAACATAGTTTTTGCTGTTGGGTTACAAATTTTGACATTATAAGATCGTATTTCTTTTGAGGAAGCAGGACATCTACTATGTTACGATGTTACCCAATTTTCTAAAGCCCAGACTCGACGAATATGAAAATACACCACTGGTTTCAACAAAATAGTGCTACCGTACACATGGCGAGAATTTCTGAAAAAAGTTTGGGACAAATGTTTCCCGACTGTCTCATCTCATTACTTGGTGACATTCCATGGCCAGCAAAGTCACAAGACTTGTCCCCTTGCGATTTATTTTTGTGGGGACACCTGAAGGTTGGAGTCTTTCAACGCAGGCGGCGAACTATTGCTCTTTGCAACGCGCAGTACCAATATAAATGCGAAACTTTAAGATGATTCTGCACGACGATATCATCTTTAAAAAGATAGTTAATGACTAAATGGCAAACAGTGTTTTGTATGATAATACAATAAAACATTGGACAAAATCTGTGTTGTTCTTTTTCCTGTAATATCTTCTTCTACATCTTTGTCTCCCAATAATTTGTTTTTGTTTTAGTATGTCACCTAAAGATCTAAATGTTTTTTTTTAATATAACTGTCTCCTATACTTGCATTGCACGAACAACAGTTTAGATTGAGTTGTAAATGTAAACCAGCTGGCTTTAAGCTAAACGAGACGTATCGAAAAAGCTGCTTCAACTTAAGTATCTAAAATCAGTTCGCATTTGGGTTTCGGTGAATAAGGTTGTGCCTGAACGCTGGAAATATCAAGTGCTGTGATAACCTATAAGTGTGAAGGCCGCAAGGCCGCTGCAATCAACGTTTAACTCAAGTGATAAACAATTGTTTCACCTTTAAAAACCGTAAGAATTTATAATTTTTAAAACACATTATACCTCGCAAAGATGTTCCCAACCGGGAATGGGCCCGGTTTAAACACCAATATGTATAATTACACCCTTATGCAGCCACCTACATTACTTCAAAATCAAATACCAGCGCAAATGCCGCATGCACACAATTACCAATTAAATCCAGCAGCTTCCACAATTTTACCAAAATCAAGTAACAACAGAACAATTCCCACCACTTCCTATTAACCTCGCTCCTTTAAATAACATACAGCCTTTAATACCGCCAAATAATAACTACAACGACACAAAATCAACGCAAGAGACTTTCGATTGCACGACCAGCGAAGACGAACAAATGGAGAATGACTCTGAAGTTACAAACTCTCATCCCTGGCAAAGCGTCACAAACAAGAGAAAAAGGTTTAAGATCCAAACAGTCTCCGTAAATCCCCCTCAAACTATAACAACAAACAGATTTCAATCACTCGCCGAAGCAGATACTAGTACCATTCAAACTCATACTAACAATTCGAACAATATGAAGAACAATACTCAGCCTCAAGACCCGAAACCACCCCCAATTTACGTTTATGGAGTTACCAACTACAAACCTATGACCGAAAATCTATCCCTTGTCACAGATGAACCTTCCCAGATAATACAGTAAAAATAAATGCACGGACACCCGACACCTACAGAAAATTAATCCAGCACATGAAGGACGAAAAAATAGTATATCACACTTACCAACTAAAACAAGACAGGGCCTATAGAGTTGTCATACGCGGTCTTCATCATTCAATCCCGTTAGAAGATATAACAACAGAACTAGCTGAAAAAGGACATAAAGTCTGAAATATCATCAACGCGTGGCACAGAGTTACAAAAAAATCCGCTACCACTATTTTTCGTCGATATAAGTCCGCAAAGTAATAAGAAAGAAATTTATAACATAGAATTCCTACAAAATACAAAAATAAGAGTTGAACCACCAAAACATAAAAACACTATAATACAATGCACCCGATGCCAGGCCTATGGACACTCCAAATCGTATTGTATGAAAGCATACAACTGCGTTAAATGCGGCAAATCACACGATTCAAAAAGCTGTAATAAAACCAAAGACTACCTGTGCACTATGTGGCGGAGGGCACCCTGCCAACTACAAGGGCTGCACAACTTACAGAGATCTATTAAAGTCCAGAAATAAACACAATCCAAACCTCACAAATAAACCAATCCTCGAATTACATTCAAGTACAAATCCAGCTTTTCAACAGATAACACAACAGCCTCCTCAAACTAGAGGTAGTTATGCCCATGTAGCCGCATGAGCAACAAGTAATCAAAATAAAAATAATAATAATAATGACAACCTTACTAATACAATGCAAAACTTTTTATACGAATTTAAAAACCTATTCAACCGGCTACTAAACCAAAACAGCATGATTCTCACCATGCTTACCACGGTCATAAGCAATTTGACCAAACAATGACCTCCTCAATTCGAATAGCTGCCTGGAATGCAAACGGGCTATCAAATCACGTTCCAGAAATCACCCTATATTTAAACTACAATAAAATTGATATTCTCCTAATCTCTGAAAGCCACTCAACTGAAAGAACGTTTATCAGAATCCCATACTACACCATTTACTATGCTCAGCCATCATAATTAGATCGACTATTAACCACCATGTCCTCCAACCCTTTAAAACAGACAAAATCCAAGCGACGTTATTAAAACTAGAATCACTTCCTAGACCAACTACTATTGCGGCTGTTTACTCCCCGCCACGACACAATATCACGACAGAAGAATATAATGACTTTTTCAACTATCTTGGAACACAATTTATAGCAATCGGAGACTGAAACTCCAAACATACAACATGGGGGTCCAGATTAATCACACCTAAAGGTCGCAATCTGTTCCGTTCAATACAACTAAACAACCTAACTTATATTTCTACGGAGAGCCAACCTACTGGCCCACGGACAGGAATAAAATTCGGACCTACTTGATTTCGCTATATCAAAAGGCATATCAAATACTTACATTGATATTAAGTCTAGTTTAGATCTATGCCATGACCATAGCGCCATAATATTAACCCTCAGTACCAATGTTATCTACAGAGAGCCAATGCCTACCTTGTGCACAAAAGATACCAATTGGCAAATGTTCCAAAACTTAATAAATGAAGAAATCAGACTGGATCATCGTATCAAAGAGCAATTCGAAATCGAAGAGGTGGTACAGCATCTAACGAATACAATACAAACCGCAGCATGGAAAGCCACTCCTCTAAGGAACAAAGCAAACCAGGGAAATGATAATATTCCTCTGCATATTAAAAATTGATCACAAAAGAAGAAGACCACGTGGAAATGGCAAAGGTCAAGAAACCCTCAGGACAAAACTGACCTTAACAGGATAACACACCAACTCCACTCTGTTTTAAACCAAGCCCGCAACGACACCTTCAAACACTACATCACGAATCTATCCCCGAAGACCATTCGTTGTGGAAAGCAACAAAAGAATTAAGAGGCCAGTAATACAAACCCCACCCATAAGAAAACCTGATCGAAACTGGGCGCAGTCAGACATAGAAAAGAGCAATGTATTCGCGGATCATCTTTCAAAAGTGTTCTCTCCAGTCTCAGACAATAACAACCAAGATGAAGAAATTGAAGACTATATTAACGCCCCCTGTCAACTATCACTGCCCGTTAAGCCTTTTACACCAGCAAAAATTCGAAAACAAATCAACAATACAAATTCGTACAAGACCCCTGGGTATGACCTCATAGTCGGGGAGATCTTAAAACATCTACCAAGAAAGGCAATCGTGCTATTAACTACCATATTCAACAGCATCCTTCGATTATGCTATTTACCAGTTCAGTGGAAATACGCGCAAATAATTATGATTGGAAAACCAGGTAAACCACCTATCGAACCTTCATTGTACCGTCCAATAAGCCTGCTGCCACAAATGTCGAAAATATTTGAAAAACTTCTTCTCGACAGAATAACCCAATCAACACTCACAGACGACATAATCCCTGAACACCAATTTGATTCAGACAAAAGTATTCCACAACACAGCAATGCCACCGAATTGTGAACAAAATCAAAGAAAGTCTCGAAGAGAAGAAGATGTGTGCTGCGGTGTTCCTTGACATACAGCAGGCCTTTGATAAGGTTTGGACCAACGGATTATTATATAAATTAACAAGGCATTTTCCCAGTCCCATATACCTACTCCTAAAATCTTACCTTAATGAAAGATCCTACCAAGTAAAAGTAAACAACTCACTCTCCGACTACCACCCAATTAAAGCTGGAGTGCCGAAGGCAGCGTCCTTGGGCCTACTCTACTTAATATACACTGCTGACATTCCCGTCACAGAGAGCACTATGATGGCCACATTTGCTGACGACACAGCAATCTTGTCGTCCGATATCGATCCAGCAAGAGCTTCTAATAAACTGCAAGATCACCTAAACGAACTACAAGACTGGCTAAAACGATGGAAGATCCAGGTCAACACCGAAAAGTCCGCCCAGATCACGTTCACCACAAAACGAAGCAACTGTCCACAAGTTAACATAAATAACACTCTGATCCCACAGAAAGCCACAGTCAAATATTTGGGCCTACATTTAGACCAGAGACTCACATGGAAAGAGCACATTAAGGCAAAAAGGACACAATTGGACCTAAAAGTGAAGAAAATGAACTGGCTACTAGGCAGGAAATCTCAACTATCTCTGGAGAACAAACTGATCATCTACAAAATAATTCTAACACCAGTCTGGACCTACGGTATCGAACTGTGGGGATGCAGTAAGCCCTCCAACACAAAAATCCTACAAACCTTTCAGTCGAAGACACTTCGCATGATGGCCGACGCTCCCTGGTACGTGTCCAATCAAACCCTCCACAACGATTTTAGAATATCCTTTATAAAAGAAGTGATCAACCACTATGCCAACAAATCCAAACAACGCAGCACCAACCACAGCAACCAACTCATAAGTGAACTATACACCCAACCACAAATTGAAAGAAGACTTAAAAGACAATAGCCAGAAGACCTAGTTAACTAGGAGAAAGTGGAGAACCGTCAAGGGACGGTACCCAACGCTTGCCATGAACCTTGCCTCATATTTACTCATTACTCTGTTAGTTATAGGAGTAGATTGTAAATTAGCAAATTAAAAAAAAAGTATCTAAAATGGTGTAAAAAAATGTATTGCAAACCTTAAAGGGACACTAGATAACAGCAGCAGGCGTAAGCACTCACGAAAACAAAAAATTATCTGTTAGAAGACAAGTATTAGCAAATATGTAATAGCAAACTTTTTCCATCAAGGGAGAAGCAATTTAATAAATTTTCAATAAAAAACTTTCCTCAATGTGTGTGAGAGAGACAGAGGTTGGAATATATATGTAGTCAAAAATTTAAAAGATAATGTCTAAAGCACAAAACTTAATTTAGTTCATTGTGGCTAAATGACTACATTATATTCATTTTTTAATAAAATCGTATATTTACGTCTTTACATTTAAAGACAAGGCAATATTCTTGGAAGTTAATTCTCAAAAAAAATTCTAAAGATTTTTGAATATTTAATTTAATAATTTATTAATAATATTTTCTCATAATTCACTTTTGAAATTGTTTTGTTTATATATTTAATATTGGAAAGGCATCTGCATACTTCTACCATTTAAAAAAATCGTACTACGCATTGGTACCTTTAAGACCTAAAGAAAAATTTTCAAAGATTTTACTTAATTTCACCAAGCGCGCAACAATTTTCATATATTTGTATAACAATAAATGATATGCATTTTTTGTACATTTTCAGAATTGTGAGTAGAAAAAATCTAATGAATTTCTATAGTTTTGGTTTAAAATAATTTACGTAGCCTTTATGTAGTTTCCCATAATTATAGTAAATACAGGATCATTTGAATTGCGCAAAGAAAATTTGTATATGTACATTTCGTATCTAAACACACAGCAAAGTCCACCAAAGACCATCAGAAACTCCGTATATTTGCAAACTGGTTTTTAGAGAACATAGTACATGGAACAATCAGAACCTTATAAAATAATACAATGTTCTATGAGTTAATGTGATGACATTTGACGTGAGGGGGAACCCGTCCAGCGATGTTATCGCGTTTCAGTAGAGTTACACTCCTTTAAGATCACTAGGCCATTTCTTTAGTTTTAATCTTCTCGGTAGGGAGATCCTGATGTAGGTCGAATACAAGGGTGTTGGTATAGACTTGTAGCCGTGTAAAGTGGATGTTGCTTCGTTTGGTACGCTCTTCTTCTACCATTGTGACTTGTATGCAAGATCAAATTGCTGACATACCACGGGGCATTAGCTAGCAGTATGATGGTTTTGGGTTGTAGTGTTTGGATAAGGTTAACGTTGGACTTACAAGAGCAGTCCCAGAGCTCAATTCCATAAGTCCATATGGGTTTGATTATTGTTTTGTAGAGCAGGATCTGAGTTTACGAGGGAAAGACGCGACTTTTTGCCAAGTGACTAGTACATTTTCTTGATTCGCAGATTAGTCACTTTTCGTTTCTTTAGTGTATATGAGGCTTCCACATGAGTCGTCGGTCTAAATGAAGACCTAAATAGCGGCCTTCTATTGCTTGAAGAATGAGTATGTTGTTCAGAAAGACTGAGGGGCAATCGGTGTGGTTTAGAGTGAAGGTAACGTGAGTGCTTTTTACTTTGATTCTCCATTTGGCAAGCGAGGCCTGGAGAAGAGTTAGATGGGTTTGTGGGTTAGAGGATGCTATAAGAGAATTGGTATGACTGGAAAGGAGGACAATGTCATTTGCGTGTGTGCCTAAGTGTCTATCATTTGTTGTGGGAACATCTGTGGTATATAGTAGATATAGCAGTGGTCCAAGGAGACTACCTTGAGGCACGCCTGATGTGATTAGTCGGAGGTCAGGGTATTGTTGACTATATTTGATTTGGAAATAGCTATCATACAAGTACAATTTTAGCAAAATGTAGTATTCTTTTGGCAGTAGTTCTTTAATTTTATATAATAGGCCGTCGTGCCACACTTTGTCTAATGCTATCTATAAAAACTGTAGGACAGCATGATTTGGCGTCAAAGGCCGCATTGATGATATTTACAAGTCGATGACATTGCTGGATTGTGGAATGGTACCGCCTAAATCCAAACTGATGGTTTGGTATGCAGTTTTTCAATATGTCACTATCATATAGTCTTTTGATTATAGGTTTTTCTAAGAGCTTAAAGATTAGTGGCAGCAGACTTATTAGACGGTAAGAGGCAACATCTTCATCAGGTTTGCCAGGTTTTAATATTAGTATAATTTGTGCAAATTTTAACGATGATGGCCAATATTGGCATCTCAATATAAAATTGGACAGATTTCGTAAAAACGTTATATTGCTTCTGGACAATTCAATAAGCACCTGGGCCGTAATTAAGTACCTTAGTATAAGTAAAGTTTCTTATAGGCAGCGACATTTGTAATGGCGCCTGAAGGAAATCTTGGATCTCAACATCGGGTGCAGTAGAGTGGGGAGTGAAGACTTGGGCAAAGTGCTGGGGGAAAAGATTTGCTTTTTCTTGATCTGTCTTAGCCCAGTTATTATTTGGTTTTCTTAAAGGTGGATTAACAGCCCGTGGCCTTTTATTAGCTTTAGAAATTTTCCAGATACTGTGGTCGGCTCGGGACAGGGAAGTTAGATAGTGTTGAAAGGTTTCTTGTTTGAGCAGTTTGAGTTTATTTTTGAGGGCATTGGTAAGTCTATTACATATCGCTTTAACCCAAAAACCCCAACGGTTTCGAGTTTCCTTTGTCCCATTTAAATTTTGCCCTTCTTTTTGGGGCCCCTTTATTTGAGGGTTCAAGGAATTTATTTGAGATTTTCCAAATTTCTTATTCGTCCCCTTATTTTGAAAGGTTTGGCGGAGCCCTTTAAAAGGGCAATTTAAACAATAAGGTTAATAAAGTGTTCTTGGCTTTCCTTATATATGGAAGGAAATCCGTAGGTTAAAGTTAGTTTGGAATTTTCTTGGGCCAAAAGTCTTCCGTAATTCCGTTTCCCCAATGGTTTATTTTGGTTTATTATTAAAGGAATGGTTTAGGATGTCATTTAATAAAATTATTGCCTAAAATTGAAAGAATAACTTGGGAATAACGGAAAGATTACTATGATTATAATTTGTAAATTGGAAAATAGTAGTTGTTGAAGAAACGGTTCCTTTTTTTAATTCCTTGGGAATAGTGGGCTCCCGTAGAATAGGTGCCTGTTTCCTTCCTCAGGAGTTTTATAAAGCTGTGGTTGGTATTTTAAAAAGACCCTTAAAATGTTTCGGTTAATTAGTATCTAATTTATTTAAAATTTAATTTCCTAAAATTTTGAAAGAATTTAGCTTAAAGGAATACGGAAGAGTTACCTTATTTAAAGTTTATTAATTTGTAAAACTTGGAATAGTTTGTTGCTTAAGGAAAACGGTTTTTTCCTATTTTTAAATTCTTTGGGATGGCTTCCGTATTTTGAATTTCTTGCCTCCTGCAACTGGTTTAATTAGGGGTGTTTGTTTATGAACGGGCATGTTTAGTTGTGGTATTTTTAAAAAGGTTTGGGTCTTAAAAAGTTCCTCGGTATAAATTTGATAATTATATTAATTTGCTTTAAAAGGCAATTTCATAATTTTTGCCAAAGATCGTTACATTCCCCATTTAAATGGGGTTATAGGGAATGGAAGTTGGCCCTTAACCCTTACAAGTTTTTACCTTAATTTGGTTTTGTAAAACCCAGGTTATTAAAATCTTTGTTTTTGGCCATTCCAAATTTGAAAAACATTAGGGCTTTTTTAATTAATTTTAAATTTTTAAATTACTTTGGGACGTTTTCCCTTAGTTTTGGATTTTCTTTTGGGAAACAATTGGTATAAGTTCGGTGGGGTAGATTTTAGGGTTGATTGGTGAATTTGAGAGGTTCTTTTAAATGTTTAGTTGTATCGGTTTGGGAAAAATTGTTTGGGTCTTTAAATTTTGAATTCCTATTTTACGGTTTTAAGGCCTGTAATTTATGGAAATCCCGAACAAGGACAAATTTGGCGGTGGTTTTTTTTCTTTGTTGATTATTAATTTAGCCGCCGAAATTTTTAAATAAACCGGGGTTTTGCAGTGGTGTATTAATGGTTGTTGCTTTGTTTAAATTTTGTTTTTTTTATTGGTTTGCCTCTTTTGGTTTTTAAATTTTTTTTCAAAACAGAATTCTTTTTTATTTGTTGGTTTGACTTTTTTTTCTTGATGTTAGGATTATTTCTGTAAATTGGGAGTGGTTTTAATTTGGTTATATATTGCTTTTTAAATTTTAAATGCATTTATAATGGAGATAATGGAAGGTTATTTTGATTGAAATTATTCAACCCTGTTGAAAGAAATTACGGTTTATAGTTAATTGCTGTATTTCAATTATGTTTAAGATAGTTGGTGTAAATTTAAAATAGTTTAAATAGCCGGGTATATGATTTGGAAAAATATATCCGGTGTTGTATTATTCGGCTAACATTTCTTATGCATGGAACAGCAAATATTTTAGTTGTTAAGATTGAAAACTTCCAAAGTTTATTTTGGGTTACCCTATAGTTTAAAGCTGTAGAAGTTCTGAATATGTCACTTTTAATTGAATATAAATTTATGTTTTATTTGATTTGTAAATTAAACAATTTATTGTTAACGTTGTTCCTTTTATATTTTTAAAATGTTTTTTTGCTTTTCAAATTTGTTTTATTTGCTTTTATAATTTAATTATCTAGAAATTAATGCATTGTATTTGTAAATATAGAGACAAGGCTTGCAAATAATCCGGTTAAGCACAAAGTAAGGCTGTTAATATAAAATTTGCTTTGTTTCCTTTTGAGCGTCCCGGCCTAGTTGGTTTTAAATAAAACTAAAGTCTGATAAAACTGAGCTAAGGTGAAGTACCTCAAAGCCAAAACTTTATAAATCCCATTTTTAAAATAAGTGAACCTACTTTTATCGTAAATAATTGGGCGAAAAGGAAACTAATTTTTAAAAATTTTTTGCTAAAACTTTTGTCGTTTAGAAAAAAAGGAAAAAATTTAATTGTTTCATGTAAAATACCTATTTGTTATTATTATTAATAATTTGAACCTGGTCTTCATATTACATATTTGATTTGCCCTATTATATTTTTATACAGAAATTGCTGTACAGAATTAAAAAATTTATTTCTATAATCGATTGTTTATCTTTTACGTATCTTAGTGCAAAGGTAAATTAATGTAAACCAAAATTATTTTAATTTTTAAAACATTTAAAACATTGAAAATTGCCAAAAAGAACAAAAAACCTTTCGTTTATATCTTTTTTTTTAAAGATTTAATATTGGAAAATTATTCGACAAATTTTTCATTTCATTATTGAAATCGGAAAATTTTTTTAAGAATTATCATAAAATTCAATGTAAATTTTGAAATTAAGTCGAAATGAAACTATTCGAGATAAAATTTTTTTCGATTTTGAAATCAGCTAAAATTTCCAAAATTATTTTAAAATTTTAAAAATTAAGGGCGAAAAGAGAAAAAAAATATAAATTAGTAACGAACTTTTAAGTTCGTTGAAAATATAAAAATACAATTTTTTACATAAACTTAAAATACAATTTTCTAAGGCATAGGTTGTATTTTATATCGCTAAAATAAAAGTGGTTATGACATCAGTATATAGCACACGAACACTTCGACAGTAACATCGTTGTCAAATCTGTGTACTCCAAATCCGTTTTTTAGTGGTCCAAACCAATGAAATTGCAGAGAGACTGATCCTGGCTGCAGAAAGCGTGTTTTAGTGTAGTTCGAAATAAAATTTGAACAGCTGAATGGAATCTGGCGTTACCTTAAAACATAATAACGTCTTAGATTACCTACTATATTTTAGCAACCATTAATCAATAGTCAAAGCAAATATTCGCCTAAATCATTAAAGTATTCTTTTTAAATTTTGAAAAATTTTATGCCTTGTATTATGAAGAACTTGATAATAATCCGTTGCTTAACGAACAATACTACTTTTTGCTTTAACATTTTGCCAGACCAAGAATAATAAAGCAAAATAACCTCTGAAATTAAAACTTTGCTTATTTTTTTACAATGTGCGTTTCGTTTCGTTTAAAATTTAACAATAGTATGCTACGTTTACAAAGTGCAATGTGCAAAGCTCTATTAAAATAAAAAATACATTTTCAAGAATATTTTAAGTTAAAAGCCAAGTTTTTATTTTCACTCCTAAATACTGGCCTGTTTCGATTTATGAATGCAATGGTACACCCATGTTTTACTATAGATAGCAGTTAGGTTCAAAAATCATTTCCTTCAGCCTACGATTTGTCAGTAATGATTCCCTGAACACCGAATTTAGAAACAACTTCAATAAGCGGTAATAGACGGTCATCCTTAAGAAAGCGGCGACCACTACAAATACTCTCCTGTCACGCTGGTTTTCAAAAAACATTGGTAACCTTCAATTTAAACTACTTTTGGTTTTTTAAAAATTGTTTATGCTTCGCTTATTCTTAAGTTTTATTAATTTTGTCCCTAAGCGTACCTCAAGTCATCTCAAAATTTCAGACGACTTTACGCCCTTTGTCTTGAGAAACTTGATATAATCTGTTGTCTAAGGGACAAAAGTACTTATTGTTCTGGCATTGCGGTACTAAATACAAAAACGGGGAAAATTGCTTAAAGGCATCCTTACATACAACTCACCCCTCTCCATTCACTTCAAGACACTAAAGAAGAAATTATAATATCTATTCAATTCCCCTTTGGGCCATAATTTCTAAATCATTGTAAATTCAGATTAATAAATACTGGCCCTAATTAAACAATGTATTTAATAAATAATTATTGATATTTTTCATTTGAATTTGCTTATGTCTATATTATATCTCGTTATTTGTCTACTTTGTCATAATAGAATTACATTGTTAGTGGCACCAATAATATAAGTTCTCTCTTTAGACTTAACTGGATATGGGCAAGAACATCTCTCTATTCTTTTAATATTTCTAGTATTTTAAGCTAGACATATAACTAAATCTGTATTAAGTTCAATCTATTTAGTGTCGCTTATTCATTTTGTTCTTTGTTGTAGTGCAATTAAGCAAAAATAAAACTCGCATATCTTTAAAAAGAAACAAATGGCCTCCCTAAAAATATTTCAATCAATAATTTGCCCAAGGAGAAAAGCAATGATAATTTAAAGGAACTTCTATTTTGTGTCCGACCTGTTTGTTTAGATCATACTTATAGCAAGTTTTAATCTTTCATATCCAAACTAAAAAGATGTATAAACAGTTAAAGACCAAACTTAAAACCATCACTTTACGAAAAAAGCTCTAGACAATCTACTACAATGTTTAGGTCGTAAATTAGATTACGGAAAGTTTTATCTCAACTTGTCAACTGTTTACAGAGCAGTGTTTGAAACCAGCAATTTTAGCAAACTACCTATCATTGCCTTATCATCCTTCTATAGTTGATTCATTCCGATCCTAAATAAATTAAATCCAAAAATTTCATTGCCTTAAATCGGCCATAAAATGCACGGCTAGCCAAGTTATCTTAACCATTAATATATCTACTAGACATACGTCTACAAAATATGACAAGGGAATTTTGTGACCATTTTGTGAATATAATTTATCCGGTCTCATAAACTTCTGATTTGTAATAATTAAGACTGCTAAACTATTTGAAACATAAAAATTCCAGATGCTCATGGGGTTTAGCTTAAATAAACCTCTTTACTATTGTATTTTAAATTAGAGATTTTTTAAATTGAGCATATATCTGAAGAGAGGCTCCCAAAGTTAACAAACCTCACTGACTCCATTCATCAGATGTATCTACAACTGCAAGCTAGTATTATAACTACCCCACTGAATTTTCTCTCTCCTAATGCGAAAATACAAAGCAATCCAAAATATTTCTTAATAAATTTTAAAGTATCTGATTCCAAAAAGTGTCCTATGTGCTACAACAATCATCCGATTTTTAATTTTACTATTTTTGCTAGTTGGTCCAAGCGGACTAATTCGAACAGATTGAACCCTAAACCAATGCTTCATCTGTCTTATCCGGTTATTTTCTCAACATAGCTAATGTTCTTTCTATTGTCCTCTTCACACACTTCTTTATTTCCCCAAAACATTTAAAACTTAAAAATCACCTCTAAGCTACTTCAAGTATTTCTACCCGAAAGGAACAATCTTCCACAAATGGTAGAATGGAAGTTCCCACTAGCGTTGCTAAAAACTCTGGCACCTTTCTCAAAGAGGTTGCTAAAGTTTGAGGTCACTCTGACAAGCTTGTAATTATACTTATTGTTCTTTTCCCGCCTTGAAATATGTGAAGCAATTATCACTTCTTACTAAAGGTGACCGATATCAACTTATAAAACTTGGAATTTAAAACATTACTGGCGGCAACATATCAGCTGAATACACACTAATGAGAAGCTACAGTAACAGCTCCTATGGCAATAATATATGCAATGATATATCACCTTGTAATATGCTATCGGAAACCTAGCGATATTTAACAGAAGTGGCGAATTGATTTATCTATTGCTGCAGATCCGTTCAGAAATATCCTCACTGGGGAAGTAATAAAACTAACACATAACCCTTCACATATCATATCAATTATCGATACCATCAACGTTTAATCTATGTATCTATATACTTAATTATTTATTAAGAAATAAATAACAATGGTTTGCATAACATGCCGTTTAATTTCATATTTTAATCTATCAGCTTAAGTTGCAAACCTTACTAAACAAAGTTGAAATAACTGCTTTTTAACATTACTACTTTGTGATAAAGATAACATGTAACGACGGCTCCAGAGCATTATAATGCAAATTTTATCGCAGTAGCTATTGTGCTTTTGCGATAAAGCAGAATTGTGTTAACTTTATTGCACTTACATTGCTTTTATATGGCGACCACGCCCAAAGCACTTCAAAAGTAATTTGACACTCGACACTTTTAACATGGTTTGGATAAATATTATGTCCGCCTGAAGATAAATTTCTTTTTATATCTGTATATAATTATATTTTTTGTAGCAGCTGTGTTTTGATGGAACATAGATTCTCAGTGTCGTTTTATACAGTACCGCGTAATTTCAATATATTCTTGACATAATCACCGGCAAGTTGCAGATACAAGCACTCCATAATGCAGTTTTAACGGTAATGTCAGTTTAAATTGTAGTCTTGGACTCGTTGACATAAGTGGTCGTTACAGCACATGTGGTTTTCAAATATAGATCGTTTAAATTTTGTCACGGTTACCATATCCGTATTTGTATTTTGTTTCTTACACAATACAAGAGGTATTTAGACAAACATTTAAAATAAGTAAAGGAAGCTTCTATATTTAAATTTTGTAACTATGTCTCCGTCATTTGATTCTAAAGTTATAAATTGTATTTGTCCTTCCTTCGTAATGTGTGCCATAAATACAACAAATTAACGTGCTTTCAGAACGTATTTAATAGAAAACGTCCGTTGTCTGAAAGAAATTGAGGAATCGTTCTTTTGTCATCAACAAGGTAAACTACTTGCGTATCTGGGTAACTGCATTATTAATATTTGCAGCAGACTAAAGTCCTTTGCATCAATAACACATCAAATATTGATGGCCATGTTTATTTATGTGTATTATACATATAGTTATGTATACATAAATACGAGTCATTGCTAATTAATGCTTTGTGACAAACATAATTTTTTAGATCATATAATATATCAACATTAGGATTTTAGCTTATGACTATAATCTTTCAAACAACGAGAAACTTAAACTATTTAAAACAATAAATCAAAATTTTAATTTATTAGTTTTCTTATGCCCTTACTAGAAGACGAGATTAGCCGCAGTTGGGTCATGCTCTTCAGTTATTTCAATGACTATTCCTCTTGAAAACGTAGTTTCATACTTAACTTCATCATATGATAATTTACGAAATAAAATCTTAGTTCGTTACCGTCGTGTTGGTCAGGGATGGTTGGGTATTGGGAATTTTACTTTGGCACAACTTGGAAAGTTTGCGTTTCTGGGTGTCGGTTTTCTTTTCGGATATGCACGACGCTTTGTCGTGTACAATCCTAGAGAAAGCATCCCAGATAATAGGATGAATTTATGGAAAAGGTCATAAAGTACCAGATTGGTATTGGCGAGGTTTTTACGGGTGGCATGGATGGAGTTTCTAAGTAGGGATAGCTCTGGTTTTTTAAGGATACGGGAGATGGTGGATGATTTCTGGTGGTTTTAATCGCAAACCAACAGGTATCACCTGGTCACACAAAAGTTTGGCCTTACGTAATGTAAGCTTTGAATATAACTTTAACTGACTGTACTGAGAGAAAATGTACAACGCTATTTTGGCAAGTGACTTTAAAAGATGGCGTATTTAGTATTCCAGAATGATACGACACTTGCTAAATTAATTCTTAAATAAGAAAACAAAAATTTTTTCTAAAAAATCCGATCTGAAGCTAATTCTTTTTACTTAGTTAAAATGCTTCTAATGCACGCTAGGCTTTCTTTAAGACCCCAGTTTTAAGGTACAAGTTTGAGTAAGACGGATAGTGACACTATTTTGCCAAGTGTGAGCGAGAGAGATAGTGACGCCACTTTCACCAAGATGAGTGAGACGGATAGACATGCCATTTCCACTAGTGTGAGTAAAACGGATAGCGACGCCATCCTAGCCAAATAGTGACGCATAGGCACAATGTGCAATACTGCAGTACGTTACGCTCCTTTGTTTACTGAGCATCTTTCTGTATTCGTGTTGAATTCGTGCTTACAACGTTGGCCTCTCCAAGCTGTCGCCATGCCAGTCGATCCGCTGTCGCTTCCATCCACTGTGTTGGAGCGATCTTATTGATGTTATCTGGTTCTCGGTTTTCTCCGTTTCCTTTTTCATGTTCTTGGCCTCCACTCTGTTACCTTTTTGCTCACCTATCGTCTTCTCGCCACACAAGATGGCCTGCCCGTTGCCATTTCAAGTTTGTAATGCATTGTGCCACGTCCTCAACTTTAGTTTTATCTCGAATCCATTCGATTGAATTCTATCCTACAGTCATACTCCCAACATTGATTTTTCCATTCTTCTTTGTGTAAATTTCAGTTTTTTTATCACGGTTTCCGTAAGGGACCATGTTTTTGGGGCATATGTAAGTACTGGATGAATGCATTGATTAAACACTTTAGTCTTAAGATATTGCAAATATGTTGTTGTTTTGAACACATTCCTTAAATGCCGCCTAGGTATCTGCCCTAAAAGTAAATATTTGTCCTAAGTATATTCCTCGACAACTTCTATTAAGTCACTGTCGAGGCGAATAGGTGCTACATCGTCATTGTTTGCCATAATCTTTGTTTTTGTAATGTTTATTTTTAACCCGACTTTTCTTGTTACTTCTTGCAGGTCTTTAATCATCGTTGGTGTGGCGGCCATTTCGCCCTTGAACCGCTTTATATCGCGGCGGCATGCGGACCTTTGATATCAGCTACGTTTTGCCGTCGCACACAAACGGCATGGGCTTTTGCTCAGCCGAGGCATTCAAGCACCGCAGCTCGGCCAGTACGGTCGTGTCTTCACCCGCAAGAAACATTTCGCACCCCCGCAAGCATTCACGCCCCGCAGCGCGGCCAATACGGTCGTGTCTTAACCCGCATACATTCACGCATATTCAACACCCGCAAATATTCACGCATCGCAGCTCGGCCAATTTGGTCGTGTCTCAAAATCCTGCAGATACCAGATCCGCAACGCAGAGGTGGCCACCTTGGAATTGCCGACGAAGCCGAAGCCGAAGCCGATTCAGGTGAGCGATTTGGCAATTCATTGGTTGATATCGGTAGCCGCCCCATCCGCTAACGCGACGGCCGTTTAAGGGACGATTTGGCCTTATCGGCTGACCTTCCACTACGGGCCGTACTACGTTTCCACACCGCATCACGAGAGCGGCTATTTACACGCCTGCCTCTCCATTTTTGGTCCTTACGAGCCGGATCGGTATCGTATCCCACACCGCACCACGAGGCGGCTATTTACACGCCTGCCATCTCCATTTTTGGTCCTTACGAGCCGGATCGGTATCAGATACAATTTATTACGCTTTATTCAAGTAAAGTTCCCTTATAATGGATAAGCTTGAATTAAAATTAGTTCAGTTAACTGCCAAAAAAGAGGCGATTTTCGAACGATTTCATCGTTTATATAACATATCAAAAACTATTTCAAATTATTAATTACGCTCAAACGAATTATTTTTATCTCAAACAGAAGCTATTGGTGAATTATACAGCAGGTTTGAAACAATAATTGAGGAAATTAACAATTTGCAGTTTGAAATTGATCAGACTCCTCCAGACTACTCATGTTTAAATTCTATTGAAGATTTATATTCGAGTATTAAATATAAACGCAACCTTATATTGTCAAACAGCAAAACATTTACGTTAGATCAAAAAAGAGGTATCGTAAAATTACCGCCAATTGAACTGCCTTCTTTCGATGGCAAGACTGAGAGCTGGCCAATATTTTACGAAATATTTCATAGCAATGTGCATTTAAATACAAATTTGACTGACGCGCAGCGTGTGCAGTATTTGATTAGTTAATTAACTCATGACGCTTTAAAATTAACCGCAGGTATTATTCCTACAGGGATACTTATAATATTATATAGGATAGTCTTGTTAAAAAGTATCAAGATAAACGTAGTTTAGGCAGTCATTATCTAAATAACATTCTGGACATCAAAGGATGCGTCGGTAATGCTGTTAGTTTGAATACATATATAGAAAAATATTCCGCGTCCATCGCCGCATTAAAACAGTTAGACATTCCCGACCTATTAGATTTTGTCTTGTTACATTGTGGTTTAAGAAAACTTGATCCCCAAACGCTTCAACAATTCGAAAATAGGGTGAGCGGAATAGAATTACCCTCCTGTAAACAATTTATTTCATTTACGCAAGATTATGTCAAAGTACTCGAGCGCTCGCATGTTAATAATTCGCAGACCAAGCCGCGCGCAAATTTCAGTTTACCTTATCACAGCCTTGGCCGTGGCGCACAAGGTGCCTGCAAGTCGTTTGTGTCGAGTGAACAGATTTTTAATACGCGTTGCCCGCTATGCGACAGAGAACACCAACTATTTCGCTGCATTGAATTTAAAAATATGAAATCACCGCAAGCGCGTTTCGAGTTAACTAAAGCGAAACGCGGCTGTATAAACTGTTTAAGTCTATCTCACTCGTTAACTAAATGTAAATCACTGAACGTTTGTAAAATTTGTAAAAAACCGCATCATTCTATACTGCATTTTCCAACTTAAAGAATGATCGCCCTATAAGCCGTCTGTGGCGGCTGGACCGCAAAGCAGGTGACCGTGCGCCCATATCAACGCAATCAGTATCACAATCTCACGACACGTCTTCCGTATCGCTTAGTTCAGCAGTTTCTTCTAGTTCAGCTATATTGTTATCGACCGCACAGATCTATGCACATGGTAAAACGGAAATACGCTCGTCGTCAGGTGTTTAATAGACAACGGGTCGCAAAATAATTTAATTACTATGGATTGTTGTAAACGCTTGAACATTCCCATAATTAAATTACGCAATTCATCTTTACAAGGTGTTGGTATGACCTCGCGACCTGTACACGGTTTTATTAATTTCGCAATAGAATCACGAATTAATCCTAACAACAAATATTACATTCGTGCTTTAGTAGTTGACTGTATTACAGACAAACTTCACGCAAATTTCATTACATTAAATGAAGATATGTCATATTTAAATAATTTACCGCTTGCCGATTTATCCTGGAATGTACCGGGAGAAATTGACGTTGTTCTTGGTGCTCAACTGTTTCCTTATATTTATTTGTTACGTGCTTATGGGAGATATTGCATGTCATTATGATGCAACCTGCCTACATAGTACTACATCTTCGTTTACCGCGCTTGCTAACGTTGACATTGAGTCAAGTTTAAGGAAGTTCTTTGAGTTAGAGGAAATTCCATCTCAACGTTTTATTAGTCCAGATTAATTAGATTGCGAAAATAACTTTAACTCTTCGATTTTATTTAAAGACGGCAGATATTTTGTTGATTTACCCTTTTCTCGAAACCCCTCGGAGTTGGGTAATTCACGCGGTCTGGCTCACCGTCGTCTATTTGCGCTCGAGCGTAAATTCGATTGCGTGCCAACCCTACGAGAAAATTATAATAAAACTATCGCCGATTATATAACGCAGGGGTATTTGTCCCAGGTGCCTGACTGAATTGACAGAGGAGGGTTACTACATACCGCATCACGCCGTTGTCAGACCAGATAAGGACAGCATCCGTATCGTTTTAGACGCTAGTGCTAAAACGCACTCAGGGCTGTCACTTAATGACATTTTGCATGTCGGACCTAATTTGCAGGCCGACTTGTTCTCGTTGTTACTCGACTTTCGTACATTCCCAATAGCAATGACCGCTGATATAAAACAAATGTTTTTGCGCATCGGAGTAAACGAGCACCATCGTAAATACTTACGAATTTTATTTCGTTTCAGTAGGAACGAACCTATTCGCACTTACAATTTTGACCGCGTACCCTTCGGGCTAAAGCCTAGCCCTTACCTAGCTATGCGTACGTTACGCAACTTAGCGTGCGAGCATAGTGACCGCTTCCCTGAGGCTTCTAAACTGGTAGAAACTCAGTTTTACATGGATGATTATGTCGATTCGGTTCCCGATGAACAGACTGCCATGCGATTGTCTCGCGAATTAATCGATTTATTTAAATTAGGCTCTTTCGACCTTGTCAAATGGGCCACTAATTCACCCGCTTTATTGGAGGTTCTTCCGAGTCTCACCGCTTACCAGTAAATTTTTCTGGCATGGGTAACGATATTTACAATTTTAAAATCCTTGGTTTAACCTGGGATCCTGCTGACGATTACTTTTCTTTAACAACAATCGCTGTAGAAGATAAATGCACAAAGCGCACGATTCTATCGCTAGTTGCCCGCTTATTCGACGTACTTGGCGTTGTAGCTCCAGTTGTGCTGTACGCCAAAATTCTTATTAAGGAACTATGGCTAGCTAAAATAGACTGGGATGAGGTTCCTCCGGAATCCATCATCAGTCGCTTTTCAGCTTTTGCACGCGATTTTCCAGCACTCTCTTCTCTAAAAATTCCGCGCCATATTGGCATTGTGGGAAAAGCCGTAGTGAACATCGTAGCCTTTTGTGACGCGAGCTTCAGTGGTTACGGTTGTTGTGTTTATTTCACATCACTGATCCTGAAGGTAATATCACCGTCCGGCTTTTATGTGCAAAGTCAAAGGTTTCTCCAGTTAAAATAACAACGCTAGCTCGATTAGAACTTGTCGCCGCTTTGCTGTTGTCAAGCTTGTTCGCGTGGTCCGCGACAAACTTTCCGCTCGTCTACCTATTACAGGTGTTTACGCCTTCTCGGATTCTACAATAGCGCTTTCGTGGATCCACTCATCGCCACATAGGTGGTCTATTTTTGTCAGCAATCGTATTGCTAAAATACACGTTAATTTACCTGTCGCTTATATACCTACTCGCCGTAGGGGTCAACGCTCTCAGAAAGTTTACATATGTTTGTTTGTCTGTATGGTTACTAAAGCCATACATATCGAACTTATTGGAACTTAATCCGATGCGTTTCTTTCCGCCTTCAAAAGGTTTATTTCCCGCCGCGGTCCAGTGTCTGTTATATACTCAGACAATGGCACCAATTTTGTCGGAGCTAAGGCACAGCTCGGCGAAATTTATTCTTTTTTGTTAAACTCCACTGTCCAATCTGATATCAAAGGGAGCTTCTTAAAACACGCATTGAGTGGACAATGATTCCGCCACGCGCCCCGCACTTCGGAGGCATTTGGAAATCTAACATTAAAACCGTTAAGACACACTTGTATCGAGTCATGGGCAAGCAGTTGCTCACTTATGAGGAACTTTTGACCGTGCTAGTGCAAGTGGAAGGTATTAAATTCTCGACCACTTAGTGTTTTATCATCAGATCCGCATCCGGATGTGCTCACTCCGGCGCATTTTTTAATGTCCAGTCCTCAAGTATTTACCTTTCTGAATTGACAGAAGAAAGCTTGAACTTAACAAACCGCAAAAGGCTTTTAGATCAGCTTGTATTGTCTTATTGGAAAAATGGCGAGTTGAATACTTGCACACGCTGCAAGTTCGGCAGAAGTGGGATCACCCGATCGCCCAATAGAGATCGGTACTGTTGTTCTCTTGGGTCAAGATAATGTACCTCCTTTAACTTGGCCACTAGGCGTTATAACAGAGACTTTTCCCGGATCGGATGGTGTAATCCGCGTAGCTTCAGTAAAACCGGGTCAGGTACATACAAACGTCCTGTCACCAAGCTATATCCTTTGCCAACCCAATAAACAATATTTTAGCTGATTCATGTATATATAGATAGTGTATTAATAGGGCATTTATATATAGTTTGTTACTATATAAATCTAACCGCAATTTAACGCACCTGAAATATAATAGTTAATTTCAGGAATTTAATGACAATATTGTTTCAAACCGCTGTTAATAGCTCCTTGATAAAGTAGTAATTTTTTTGAAAGCTCAGGACCTTTCAAGGCGGGGAGTATGGTGTGGCGGCCTTTTCGCCCTTGAACCGCTTTATATCGCGGAGGCATGCGGACCTTTGATATCAGCTACGTTTCGCCGTCGCACACAAACGGCATGGGCTTTTGCTCAGCCGGGTCATTCAAGCACCGCAGCTCGGCCAGTACGGTCGTGTCTTCACCCGCAAGAAACATTTCGCATCCCCGCAAGCATTCACGCCCCGCAGCGCGGCCATATACCGTATCTTAACCCGCATACATTCACGCATATTCAACACCCCGCAAATATTCACGCATCGCAGCTCGGCCAATTTGGTCGTGTCTCAACATCCCGCAGATACCAGATCCGCAACGCAGAGGTGGCTACCTTGGAATCGCCGACGAAGCCGAAGCCGATTCAGGTGAGCGATTTGGCAATTAATTGGTTGATATCGGTAGCCGCCCCCATCCGCTAACGCGACGGCCGTTTAAGGGACGATTTTGGCCTTATCGGCTGACCTTCCACTACGGGCCGTACTACGTTTCCACACCGCATCACGAGAGCGGCTATTTACACGCCTGCCTCTCCATTTTTTGGTCCTTACGAGACGGATCGGTATCGTATCCCACACCGCACCACGAGAGCGGCTATTTACACGCCTGCCTCTCCAATCGTTGTTCAATCTTCTGTGTTATTTGCTAATAAATAATATCGTCAGCGAATCTTAAGTCAGACAGATATTAATTGATATTAATCCCTAATTTATTGCAGTCTAAAGCTTTAAAGACATCATCTAATAAGTTAGTAAAAAACTTTGGGGATATGGTATTCCCTTGTCTAATTCCCCTTCTTACTTTTATCGGGGTCATCTTCTCGAATATCTGGAATGTCACTGTTGCATTTTCGTACATTATCTTGAATAAATCTATAAATCTATAATCGATCCCCCATCTCTTTAATGCATTGACCAGCGCCCACGTTTCCACTGTGTCAAACGCTTTCGTAAAAGGTGAAGGTTAGCTAGAGGGATTGGTTACATTCGTGCGCTTTTTCCATAACTTGTCTTATGGTGTGTATGTGATCCCTCCCTAAAACCTCCCTGTTCTGGGAATCCGTCTAGACGTTTCGTTATTTGTGTTAATATTATTTTTGTTAAAAGCTTATACATGTGGAATAGCAACGATATCGCCCTATAGTTTTTTAGTTTCTTTTTATTCCCTTTTTTATAAATTAGCACGGCATTAGCGTTTTTCCATGATTTGGGTATTGTGCCCTGTCTAGGTGCTGGTTAAATAGAGTGTCTAGATGACCTGTAAGAACTTCCTTTGCTGTGTTTATTAGTTTTACTGCTATCCTTCCGGGCCTGCAGCTTTATTATTTTTTATTTGCTTTAGTGCCTGTTTTATTTCATGTTTGTAGTCAAATCCAAACGCCAAAAATCAGCCTGATCGGAAAACCTCGAGACCGGTTTGACCGGAAGTGGCCACAAATTTTTCGGTTCCGGGTGCTAAATTTTTGCCGCTATTTACTTTCATTTGAAAATCATTCGTTTCAATAACATTTTATTAAACCCTATAACTTAATTTCATGAATAGGGTCCGCTCTGTTTTATCTGCAAAGCAAATTTTTGCTTGTTAACTTTCTACAGCGGAGCTTATAGTAGAAAGTTAATGAGATAATTATCCTGAGGGTCTGTATGTCTGGAGACACTATAACTTCCGTTCTATTCAACGGATTCACTTCAAACTTGGCATACACATATCGTAGGTCAGTACCGCTCACGGGATTGATTTTCAGCTAAATCGGTTAACGGCAACCGAAAGTGACTATTACGATTTTGAAAATTCATTATACTAACATATGTCATGCAGCATATCATTCGAATTTCAAAGTTTTTATCCTAATTTTATCGCACCGCTGCAGAAAGTTTCCTTTACGGTATTACACCGTTCTCGTTAATATTTGCAGGCTAAAGTCCCTTTGCATCAATAACACACCAAAGATTGATGGTCATGTTTATTTATATGTATTATACGTATGACATACGGTGATTGGAATATGATGCAAATTTCCAATTACAAATCTGTACACCCTATCTTGCTTGACCTGATGTGTAATAAATTATTATATGTTTCTGGGTTATTTGTGTTAGGATTATACATAATGTATGTGGGCAGATTTTTGGTTTAATCCTGGTTAATAAGTAAAGCCCGGGTGTTTAGGCACTAAAAATCATTAAAATAGGCAGGCAAATAGACATTAAAAATTCGAAAATAGACATTTAAAAAGATAAAATAAGCATTTTAAGAAACTGAATAGGTATTATTGTTTCAGTGATTTTAGTATACAATTTATCATGTAGACTGCATTTTTAATTATACAATAGTAAAAAAACATTATTTACAAGAATTACAGCTAATAATAAGATGTTTTCTTAAATTCTCTATCGTTAAGGATTGTTTCTATCGGACAATAAATATTTTAGCTGAAAAAAAGATCTTTCTACATCTACTGATGTTACTGGAGCAAATGTGAAACACGTGATTTCTGGAACATCGTAATTTACAGTTGAAAAAATATCACTTGTCGATAACAGAAGAACGCACTTTTGGAATTGTGGTAGAAATAAACCTTCTTGTAAGAATGAATAAAAATGAATGCAAATCACCAAACAAAGTAGGTATTAATACTAAAGTAAATTTACATTTTCAAGTCAAACTCTTGGTAAGGGATTAACAGATTACCGAGAACAAGTAATGAACGTAGGTAATAATGAGATGACATTTTTGTTGCTGCTACTTATTCTATAAAGAAACAAATTTATGTGACTAAATAGGCAGTTATAACTGTTATAAGCAAAAAAAGCATTTATAAATCAAAATAGTCAAAATAAACATTTTTAGGCATTTTGCCTGACCATCCGGGCTTTACTAATAAAGAAGCATAAAATTATGCGTTGCTTGATTATAATAGTAGACGAGAGGAAATTGTGTATTTAATGAAATTTGTTCGGCTTGATTGGTTTATTGCGGTATTTGTATATAGTTATGAGGCGCATTCATATGAGGTTTGCCTGCAAAATTTAAAATTAAATGTCAAATAAATACGCCTGACCTTAGCAAGGCTTCAGTTTTTGACGTTGCGATGGCGCAGGTACAAACGGCTCGCAACACTTCGATGCACAAGCCGTACTTCTTTCTTCGCTTTGAAGTAACAATGCCGAAACAAATATTTACTAAACTTGGATAAAAGTAACAAATATAAAACAAAGAATTAGAATTGATTGCATCATAATTTTTTTAGTGAACCATAATTCCTTCTCAAAAGCTGTTATACAATGATTTCTTATATTTTCATGTTTTATTTTTATTTAAAATATACATAATTTTCTGTATTTTTACAATAAAAATCTAATTTTTTTAGACAGGCTTATAAAACCGATTAAACTTTTTCTTTAGTTTAATTTGAAATATTAAATATTTTATATCTTTCTTAATATCATTCTGTATTTGAAAGTTCAGTTTATTAACGTTGCTAAAGATGCATTCAGTAAACAAGTAAGCTACAAAACAATTGATCAGATATTCCATACAATTCTCGTTGCCGTCATAACAGGCTTTTCACAAGCTCGTTAAAAAGAATCGCCTGGATTATATTCTGTTACTAAAACGCTATGAAAATGTTGTGGAATGTACGAACTGTAAACACTTTGGCTAGTTCGTTACGCCTACTTTTAAAAGGTTACATAAAGTAATTAGGTTTCAACGCCTACCGATTAGTACCTAGCGAATAAATCAAAGCGAGGCAATCAAACAACAGTACGCTGAATTTGCATTTAATTACTGCGCAGCGCTCTCGACTCTTAAAACAATCTGTTTTTAGGGCAACCTAAAGTGAATGTTAACAGGCTTCAGCTTGTCAAACACTTTTTTAGTGGTTAACGGCGAGAGATTATCCAAATGGACTCCGGCATTGAGCATGCGTTGGGTCAAATTGCACATTAATATCCCGGGCAAATGTTTACCAAAGGCGCTTTTAAGAACATTGTGTTTTAAGGGAAACTAATTGTGTTCGATTATATTAATGGGCACGTTTAAGTTCCAGTTACTCACGATTAAAGTAAATTATGCTAATTAACGTATTCTATTTATTTTATTTCATTCAATTTTACAATATATATCAAAGAGAAATAACAACTGAAACTGATATACCGGAATCGATCCAATAAAATAGTTTAACTTATGTATACATAAAAAATAATGAAAACAATATAGTTTTTTTCTAACACAAAAACAAAACTATACAACATATACAGTAAATTGTCACTTAAATTAACTTAGTTAATAAAAAGAGCCGCGACAGCCGCGACGTAAAGGCTTCGGCCTGCCTGACTAACGCGCGGCGGGCCCTGGGTTCGACTCCCAGGTCAAAAATAACGACAAACATCGAGCGCTCTCCGGCCATCATACAAACACCTTTGGCGGTCGTAAAGTACATTCTCCTTCTTCTAACGGGTCAGACTAGTCACCTGCCCGGGGTACGCCCAACATGGCTCATAGTACTACACGAAATGTGTAGTTAGAAACAGGCTAATAGCCTATATAACAATAGAAGAAGAGAAGAAGAATAAAAAGTTAAAAACTAAACCTAGGTTGACCATCACTATTTTCTAATAAAAGCTCTACCAAAGTGTTAAGATGGGCATGGACTCGACTTAAGTAGCGAACACTGTATTTTTTTGTGATTAGGAGGTACATCATTTACAACAAACTAAAAAACCTTCAGCAATGATCTTGCAAAAATGTCTCTTAAAAACATATTAAAATATTAATACTCTTGCTGTTAGTACTAAGAAAGTTTAATGATGTATTAACCCTAGAATGGTAGACATATTTTTTAGCTCTTTGATGGTAAACATCGCCTGTGAGGCGGCTTTTATAAAAAAACGCATATTTAACTTAAAAAAAACAAAACATTATTAAAACAAAAACAAAAACATATTTATTTCCTATTTGATAACAAAAATAAACAAAAAACTATTCATTTTTTAAATAACTTACACATATTAAATCAATATTTGTAGATCACATATTTAAGTCAGTGATATTAAGAGATCTTTAAAAAAAAAATCCATTTCAAATAAAAAAAACTAATGCATCTTAAAGACCTTAGATCTAGTTAACATATTAAAAACTAATATAAAGCTTATACCTTGAAAAAAAACGTCCAGAGTAAAATAATATTTTTGATTTTTCCACCTACTTTTTAACGGCACATTGCCAACAGTTTAGTGATCTATGCTCTAAGCAGTAAGTTTTGTTACATGCTGCGCAGAAATATACGCTCATACGCTTCAATTTCGGAGGACCGAATTTGCACTTTGATCTTTTGCTCTTTTTTATTTCTGGTTCGTTTGTGTCATCGTCAGCATTATGACCAATTGCTTCATTTATTGCTGCACGAACTCTTTTCTGCATACAAGGCATTTCTTCCAAACGGATGGCGCACCAGTCTCTACATAGATCCTTGGATAATTTCTTGAGGAATTCTCTTCTTGACATTGCGTTTATTTTTAAAACTTCACAATTGGATACATAAATTACATAGCTATTGAGTAGAGCCATATTTAACATTCCATAGAACATACCAGCGGCCAAGTTTTACGGCTACAGCTTGAGTGTCCACACATCTGGTCAAAAGTGTCCACAGCACCTTTTGTTTCATTATAAGATTGAATTATTGTTGACTTACCAGAAACTGAGTCAACGGAAGGCTTGTCGTGCATCGTAGAAAGCAAAAGAACAGTCTTTTGAGGTTTTGGATTGTAGCTAACTAGAGTGAGCTTTTCGTGGAATCCAAAAAGAGATGTCCCAACAGGACGTGATGAATTATGTTTGAACTCCGCAGGAATTTCTTGTTTATAATTTCGAATTGTTCCAATAAGAGTAAGTTTGTATGATGGTTGAAGAATAGATATAAACCAGTTCTCGGCAGTTAAATTACGATTTGTCCCATGTATAGTCTTTGTAAGCAGCTTACAATAGTAAGAGTCCAATGGTTCGTTTATAGTTGTACCGGTGGTTTTACCTAAGTACGGTGATGCATCAATCATATATTTTGATCTTACATCGCACACTAAAGCTATCTTTATTCCGTATTTGGCCGGTTTGTTGGGAATATACATGCGGAATGGACAACGTCCCCTGAACGCCAAAAATTGTTCGTCTATTGTCACGTACGATCCTGGTTTATACAGCTCTTTATACTGCTTGATAAAAATTTCCTAAATATATCGGATAGGAGCAAACTTGTTTTTTTTTCTGTCGCCTCGAGTGTTACGATCTTCGAAATGCAGACACTTGACAAGACAAATCGTAGTATCAAACAGCTCATCAGTTGCCAAGTGATTATTTTTCAGCGCGCCGCTCAAGATAAATATACCAAGAAGAGCACGAAGCTCTTCTATTGAGACCTGTAATGTAGTAGCATTCTGAATTTTGTACTTGGTAGCTGCTTCGTCAATATATTCATTAGTGCGCAAAAGTACTTCATTCATCAATTCTGAAGTAAAAAACAGTTCAAAACTTTTCAAGGGATCTACAATGCCCTTGGCTCCTCCTTTTGGCCCTGCCATTATATGGACTATGTTTCTCGAACGAGTTCTGTTTGATACTTTTTTTATTGAAGGCGGTTCGGAGGACCAAATATATTTGTTCTTACCCCTCAAAACCGATACCGATGGCCTAATTATCCAATTCTTACAAGGCGATTGCTCTCCATTTTGCGACGTGCCTACAGCTTCCTGAGCATGAGTCGGTGTAGATTGTACATTGAGATCATTTTGATTAGACACAACAATATTCTGCATGTCATCGTCTAAATCAGCGACGTAAGTTGGATCAGCCTCACTATCATCTGACTCGAAATCTACTCCCAAATCATCGTCAATTTCACTTCCATTAAGCGATATCTCCTCAAGCCATTTTAGAAGCTGCGCTTTAGAAGTAGCCATTTTAAAAAAAGTTGTACACAAACAACAATTTTTAGCGACAAGTCACAAAAATTGTACAAGCGAATATGTTCAAAAAAATTACTTTTATTGGCAAATCTCGCCTTACAGGCGACACAAGTATGTATAAATCAGCAACGAAACGGAGAAAAACAGTACACGTCTGCACGCAAGCTCGTATAACACCCAACTGAGTTGGCACGAACGCACGCTTTAATACGAGTGAGCGATCTGGAAATATCGCAAAAAAGCAAAAATACTTCGCCTCACAGGCGATGTTTACCATTTTAGGGTTAAACAAGCTATGATCGGACGTTATGACAAGTTTAAACCTGCATTGCGTCCGTTAGAACAACCTCTTAGTGTTAGTTACTTCTGAACTGTGTCATTTTAGTTAAAAACAAAATACGGGACAATTTTGTACCACAACTTTGTAAGCAGTTTACATGTTAATCGGTGTTTGTAAAAAATAACTGTTGTGTTATAAGATGATTGTTTTCCAACTTTACTCGAGAAAACTCTTCAAGTTTAGATTTTTGTCTAATATGGGAAATAACATCACTGCTGTCAGAAATGTACTTAAATTTAACAAACATGTGACCTATCATTAGATAAAAGAGTATATAGAAATTCTTTCACCAAAAATTTACATCATTCTACACAACTAGCTTCAAGTAAGATATGATTTGATTTCTGATACTCTATAACTTAGCCGAATATAACGTGCTTTGTGATGTTACAAGAGATTTGAAAAATAAACATTTAATTAAGTCGACTGCATTACAAAACCTGCCTCTTTTATGATGTGCTCACTAAAGCCCCAAACAAAAGTCTTTGAAAACGTACACATGCTCACGTCTACGCGAACATCACGATTCCCAAAAAAGACAATAGTAGTCGTTTTCATTTCCATAAACAAATGTGCAAAAGGTAAAGAATATAAAAGTCCATAAAATGCAACGGAAAGTATTTGAGGATTATGAAAAATAAAAGTGATTGCAAAACTTTCCTAACACCCTACGTATTTATTGTATCCCATATGCTTAATATCCTAATAACATTACCTTTATGCCAACGTTACCAATAAACTCCTTTGTATATCTACATTTTACAGCGCACCCACTTAACGGGTTTTATATAAAACTGCCATTATTAAATAGAATAGTAATTGAGTTGTGACGCTGATTAAAGTGATTCAGATAAGTATTCGTTCGATGTTCAGCTGAATGGGATTACATTAAGTGTTTTACATGGGTACTCAAATTAAATCTATGTCAGAAAAAAATTATAACTAAATTTATAATTCTTCTTTTGCGTGTTTAATGGACATGGCATTGGAAGAGTTTCCATGTAAACTCACTAGGTTGTAGGGCTGTGCTTATCAACCCACTGTTTAGTTTATTAGCGCATTTAGTTGAACATTACACAAGTAACATAGCGGACACAAATTAGCATTAAGTTCCGCATTAAACTAAGGAAAACCCACTGGTAAACTTTGTGTATGATATAACAAGCACACGGTAGCAAGGCATTATTGGAAACTCTTTCTTTAAATGGTACGAAAGTTTTAGGAAGGGCAAAGATTCGGTACAAGATGATTCCAAAGTCCGCCGCCCATCGACATCACATACCGTTGCTAAAGTGGAATGTGTGAGGCAGCACGGCAAGAAATCGTCTTACCGTACGCATATTAGAAGAGGTAAAATTAAATAGGGATGCATGTTACCAAATTTTACACAACATAGTGCAAAAACAATCTCCCACGCACTAACAGAGCACCAGAGAAAAGCCAGACGAACAATTGTTGCTAAATTACTGAAAAGGCCTAGAATGGAATACACATGTGTTTTAAGCATTATTTCCGGAGATAAAAGTTAGTGCTATCATTATAATCCTCAAATAATTATGGTTGGCCATACTCTAAAAAAGTGACCTAACAACCTTAGGCATCAGAGACCATGTTGACTGCATTTTTTGATCCTCGAGGTTTGATGCACCGCGAATATCTGCCTGAATGATTGGAGTTAGTTCTTTACGAGGGCTCTTAATCTACCTACACCTCAAGAAGAACTATGAACCATAAAATAATAATGGCCTGTTGCGTGTTGTACTTGGTTGTTTATTAAATCCGACGTAAAAGCTTGACGTAAACATATTTCCGCGGGAAAAGCAGTGGGATGAGGAATGTTTGTTTAAGCGACTTATATAACTAATGATATGGGATAATTAACAATTTTCAAATGATGGGTAAACGTTAACCATCGTCTGGAGTAGAGGGGCATTGAGAGTGTTTCTACCTCACGTGTGTTTAGGCTGGTAGGATGGGAAATTGAATCAAGTGTCTTTGAGTTAAAAAAAGTAATTTTTACTGTCGGTTTCGTTATGTTTAGCAAGTGCCAAAAAATTTCAGCCCTTCCATTTAGCTAAAGAATGTTATATATGCAACTTAATATTTGTCTGTTCGTTTGGCCTACGTATTTTCTATTTTAAGGTCGTGACATAGAGGATTCTCTAATAAGAGATATTTCTACAAATTTTAAATAAAATAGAACAGTAACAGAACTGTAAGCACACCAAAAAAAATAATAGAACAATTACTTATAGCAATGATATTGAGAGACCAAAAAACATATTTGAAAAAAACGCAAATAGAGAATATAATAAAATAAATCTGAAATGAAAATAGGTAGAACATGTTGCTAGAAGAAATTCAAATAGAATTGTTAAAAGATAATGATCACAGAAAGCTACAATAAAGATACAAATAAATAAAAGAGACCCCAAAGCTCAATCTGATATTAAGTAGCTGAAAATAGAGAAGAAGGAAAATGTTGTCACTAAGTGGAAGTTAAAAGGTGTGTAAGTTTAATAAGCATTTGTAACGTTCACCTTGTACGTTAACAATTCTACCTGCATTTTTATTATGAAAACAATAATACTAATAAAGTTTTTAAGCGCCCTACATTTAACTTACTACAATGAAATTCTTTTAAAATTATTGGATTTAACTGAATAACAAAAATATTTTTTAAGAATTGTACTACGAAATTAATATAAAAGTGGCGACAACAATATTTTCAGTATCGAAAGTTATAACTTGAGCCTCTTACAAAATCAATAAATTCGCGTGGGAACTTTGAGCCGGTAGGCCTTAGAAGTAAAAAACCAACCACCGCTCTTATTCTAGCAGCCTGTTACCAAAAAGCGTAATTTAACAAAATTTGCTTGCAACAATTTTCTCAATCCGTAAACGGGATCTAATATACAATAACAATTTTAATCAGACTCATGATTTGTGTTACTATGGTGCTAAAATTCTAAGGTAAAAGCAAAGCTTTAAGCAAGGTAAATACAAGACATTAAAAAATTATTAAACATTTTAATTATTGCTGATAATGTTGTGAGTTTACGTTTGTTTTACTAAAGTTTCAATACTTTTTAAAAGACACTTGAATTACTTTCCCCATGGGATTTTTTCAAAAGTAAAGGCGAGCTGGAGCTACAGATAAAAATGTGGAAGTCTTAGTTAAAGGTTTCAAAGTCAACGAACTTTTAAATATAATTTGTTACTAATTTAATCACACACACAAACGCAATACATTATCAATAGCATATTCAAAATTCTCAATGACAAGTGATTCAATAATCAGCGGCGTACTTACAGCCAATACAAATATAAAGTGGTTTGTATTATCACCAATTTTGTATCCCCAATTAATTACACTTTAGTTAGCAACTGTTATTCGGTACTTTTCGACAAACAACGCACTGCAGTTTATAGAAAATAATAGTAAAGCTAAGTTTAAAATATTCGCTGCTGAACAGCTTATTTTTTTAAATTTATCTGTATTATCAAACTAGTTAATAAAATTTGCATCTTATAGTTAAATATTTGATTGAATCAGAAGGGCTTTAGAATTAGCATCACTTCGTAAAACACATACAAAGCAATGTTTCTAAAGAAACAGTTTAAATAAATCAAAAAGCTGCTTCAGCTGTACGCGCACGAGAAACATCGTCACAATCTATGTATACATAAAAAAATTTGTACCGTAGAGGAACATTTTAAGAGGAAGAATAATAGAATATATGTCAAGAGCTTCCAACAAGCTTAAAAAGTTAAAAGTTTTTAAAAAGTTTATCATCCGCCTCGACGCTTTGATGGATAATTTGTTATGATGATATAACTTTGTTTTTGAGGAGAAGAGGCATCAACATTAGCTAAAGAGTATCAAAAAAGAGTTTTGGAATCTTGAATGTAATCGGTGCCAGTCCTAATTCCATAGATTATAAATTATTGTCAATTTTGAAAAAGATGGCTTGCTCCCAAATGCATCCAAGTATTGAATCCTTAAAATGTTCGCTAAATGAAGCAATGACAATTTTCAATAGATATTTTCCGTACGCAATAAATAACTGCCAAAATAGATTAAAGGGATGTGTGCAAGCAAAAACCTTCCATTTCAAATAAGTTTTGATTTTTGTAATATATTTTAATTTAAAAAGACTTAAATGTTGTAATAGTATTTATAGCTAGACTAAGTATAAAACCAAACTGAAACATCCGGTAGGCTTCCATACTAACTAATGCTTTCTTAAATCATTTGTCTTTGCAGTCGCTTTTTCTTATTATGAACAAACTTGAGTTCGGCAAAAGAAAAGGTATCATCAACAAAATTCTTATCAAAAGGAGATCCTACTTTACTAATTTGTGAGAACCAGTGATCTACACTATCTAATAATATTTAGAAAACCACTTGAATGAATTAATAAATTTACATTTGTCCTCAAAACAAGTTACAAAAAGCTACTTGGCAACCAACTAAAGGACACGTGTCCAGTAATACCTAAATACAAAACAACAGAAAAACGTAAGATACCCAAAAGATGGCAAATTGTAGGAGCTTAAAGGAAAAAAGAAGATTTAATAAAGCAGCTTGATTTTAAAAATTAATCTATTTAAGAATATATTAGTAATCTATTTGGTATAAACTGGATATTCAATAGAGAAAAAACGAAAACGAAGCCGCTTTAACATAAATACTAATAATTAAAAACGCAAATAAAATATAAACAAAAAAAAGATAAGGATAAGGTCTCAATATTTACTAAGCACACTGAAGATAGATATATTTTATCTATTTTCCTGTCCCTAAGCAAAACTAATGAAGCCTAAGTAAGCTTGCGCCTATGAAAGAATTCAAACCTAAAAAAATTCAAAATATTGTATTACCTGATATTAATTTAACAAAGAATTTGAAGACTTACAAAATAACCAGACTATAATTGAAAAATGTTTAAGAAAATGTGGAATTGAGGCCAATAAAACTAATTTTTCGATATCACATAAATAGAGCCATCTATAATACATTTACATTAAATAATACCCAAATACCATAAACTCAAAACGTAAAATATCAGAGAATTTATTTAGGTAGAAGGAGATTAGCATAAATATACATTTATGTAACACACATTAAAACTTAAAGTACGAAATAATATCAAAGAAATGGTTATTTGACAATCACTAAAAATTAAACAAAACTTTAAAGCAATAAATAATTATTCCAAAACATAATAATGCACAATTTATTATAGAAAAAATAACTTTAACATTTAGAAAATGTCGTTTGGACTTCCGGGAGGAAGCAACTGGCAAAGGTAAAAATAGAAAAGTTGGTACATGGAATACTAAAACATTTGAAAACCATAGAAAGTTTGACAACATTAAAGAAAAAATGAAAAATAATAAACTTGATACACTAGTTTCTTGTAAAATAAGATGAAAATAACAAAAATTTTAAAATGTAAATTTAAAAATATTTAGAGAAAAAAGTAAAAGGATTTCGGTGCCCTACACAGCAAAAGTGAAAACAGCTGCAGCCCCGAAAGGCACGGTAGTTATATGAATACATAAGCCAACCACAAAGCACGAAAAGCAAAAGGTAGAAAAGGCGTACAAAGAAATAGAAAACCTGATTAAATATGTCAAAGAAGATGAGAACTTAATAGTTACAGGAGACTGAAATGTAGCAGTAGTAGAGAAAACAGAAGAAAATGTAGGAAATTTTAGATTAGATTGAAGGAATGATAAAGAAGAACATTTAGCAGAGAGTTTTATGCATAACACGGTCTTGTAATAGTAAACACTTTATGTAAAATAGAGACGTTTAGTGTTCAAGAATAACATATAATCATTCGTCTTCTTCTCTTACGTGGTGAAACGCCCATCAAAATTTATCGTCAAGTGAGACATACGGAGAAGGCGTAATAGATGTTAAAAGCGTGCATGTGCGAAAGTTTAAAGAATGACAGGAGTTCTGTGACAATGAACCAAGAACCAGCCGGGTCGAAACCATAATTGAGCGAGTCGAATAAGTTATTATGGAAGACCGTTAATTAGGTGTGCGTGATATCGCCTCTAAACTTGGCATTTCCGCAGGATTTGTGGAGTCCATTTTGCATGATGTTACATCGAAGGCTTTCCAGTGGGTAAAATACACCCTAAAGAAGTGCTCTCAGCAACCGTACGTTTAGATGGAGATTACGTTAAGAAATAACAGAAGTTTTAACTTTCTTGGTTAAGTACTACTCGAGATCATTTCCCTTTATAACAAATATATAGCTGTTTTGAAGAAATGTTTTGACGAAACGTTGATAATGACTGCTGCTACTTCCGATATTATTTATAGTAAAATAAAGGGTTAAGAGTATCACTTCTGAATTTCTTGGTGGCTCTGGCAAAATATCTGATAAAAAAGAAAAAAACAGGTGAATGTAAAAGATAATTAGCTATTTATGATCAAAGGGTGACTTTCATAGAGACAAAACAATATTGGTAATCACATCTGATGAAAATGTCTAGTAGATGTTCTCAAACTAAAATCAAAAAGCTCACAAGAACAATAGTAGCGGTCAAAAATCTATAACATTCGTGTTTTTTGAGCGCCGTATTAACGAGGCATTACAGTTTTCCTAATATGTAATGTTGGATACTTTTACAAAACTCTGCCAAAAATCGACAAGGCGCACAAATGGCTAAAAATAAAGCTAGGGATCGTCTTTGTGAAATAAGTTTTATGCAAAATTTGTGCGGTTTATCTTTAGCGGTATGTCAAGTACGGTATAAAACCTTCAATATAATCGACTAAGTTGCATCTACTGTAAAGCGTGAACGTTTTTTTTTTGCAAGCTATTGCACATTTGTGGACTTTCCAATTATTGGTTTTGGCAAAATTGGCAAATGCCATAAAAAATGACAAGAACTGAGAAAACTTTATGCCAAGAGTAGGACATATCCTATTGTGTTTTTAACTCAAAAAATTGGCGTCTGACCCTCGTAAAAAGCTTCAAAAGTCAACGTGAACTATTTCACACTTTTCTTGTTAAACGATTTGACTTACTTTGAAGCTCTCACTTCGAGAGTTCGAGCTCGGCCAAAAATCCATTAGTATTTTTCTCAGTTATTTGGAACCATACCTATGTTATGTAGGTAAGGTACAAAGCCTTAAAGTGAAAGCCTCAAAGGAAGTCAAATTATTCAGCAGTACAAAAGAAGTGTGGAAAAGTTCACACTGACCTCTGAAAGTTTTACGAACGTCATAGATTTTTAGCCGCTACTGTATATATAGAACTTGTGATGTCCTACTTTGCAAAAATTGCTTCACTTATATGTAATCACGTTTTTTCATTTTTATAAAAGAAATTACTAAAATACAGTTTTTTGTACTAATGTGTACACGTATTGCTTTGTCTTTCAGTCCCATTAGAATGGGTTAATAAAACCCATTACCAAAAAAAGTTAAAATATATTTTTGGATAATTCCAAAAAATATATAAAGTATAAAACCCCCTAATGTTATTATGTAAAATAATATCAATAACTTCAATGCCCAAAACAAGAATAGATATCTGCTTTGAAAGGATTACTTTACATATCGATAAGACATGTATTTACTTCTGGTAGTAGTACATGGAGTGCCCTAAGTATTGCAAACCTATAATCGAAACGGAATACTTCATATAAAATTAGTACGTAAGCTGCATGATATCTATTGCAAAAAATAACAAAAACAAATGTTTAATGTTGCAAACTTTTTTATTGTTTTTAAAATATTCTCCTTGATAGTCCATACATTGTTGCATACGCTAGAACTAATTTTCATAGCATTTATTTACAGTGAATTAACCACCTTAACCACATTAACCACCTCTTTCGGTTGCGAAAATCGTTGTCCACGCAGTTTGCTCTTCACGTGTGGGAACAAAAAGAAATCATTAAGAGGCAAATTAAAACTGTACAGGGCATGACCCATCAAATCGACGTTTTAAGTGCTCAAAAAGCCAGTTCTTTGCGTCGATGTGTGTTAGTTCGCATTGGCATGATGAAGAATGATCCGGAGCCACGCGTTTGTTTTTCTTATTTCTCCAAAGTCTTCTAGCAAAGAAATTGTTGTTTGGCATTTAGAATTCATCATTTTACAATTCTCTAAAACTACAGTTCCAACATGTTCAGTTTTTCAAAAAAAAACCAGCGACCATTTGCGTGATAGTGTTTAAAGCTCAAATGACTTTTGTTGCGTTTAGCTCATTATGGAAGCCCATACAATAGACAAGTGTTTACTAAATCCAAGATTTGTCACTTGTAACGATGTTCTAACGGTATTTCTTTCGACCAATCAACACAAGTCTGTTTTTTACCGATCGTTGCAGAATGCGTTATGCGGGATCTAACAGAGCACACAGCTTTTTCACGGCTAAATGTTCATGCAATATCAAATGTATGCCTAAAGATACCTAAATTTTACGATAAGTCACAGCCAATTTTGGACGGATTTCTTTAAATTCATCCTCCAGCCAACTACGACCACGATTAAGTTCATTGAACCAACGATATACAGTAGCTCTGTGTGGGACTTTATCACCAAAAATCACTGTTGTTGAGATAATCCACGTTGAAAGTCGTAAAAAATTATTGCACAAAAATGTTGAGAAGTTAATTCCATTTTTTGACCGAGAGGAAATGACAAAAAGGTATGACAACACGTTCTGAATACGTATGCCGTAAAAAAAGCCTAAGTGTATGATGCAAACGTCAAATCGCACCTAGCACACGCAGGGCCGCCAATTTGCAATAGATATTATATAGCCAACATAGTTACACAGATTAATACAAATTTTTATAATCCATCAATTTATTACCAAAATCTCAAAACATTTTACGATCACATAATCATTGTGATACAGTACCGTACAGAGTAATTTAAGAAAATAGACACAATTTTGTAAGTCTACAATTAAAAGTTAAAACTAATGACAAATTTGGCCTAAATTACATTTGATTATACTCTCTTTCAAGTTTATAAATGTTCTATGTTTTTCTTTCCGACTGCATGGAGGCCAGAACCAGAGGCCAGAACCAAGTCTTCATTCCCTATGCAACTTTTTCATTGTTAAAGTAGAGATTTGCTTAAAAAACGTCGAACTCCCCCGTGTCAATTGGATAGAGCTCAGTTCTGTTGGAAAATGAAATGTATGTTTATTTGATTGAGAATCGAATTTCGCAACATCGAGAGGTATGTTGCACCAGAAACCGTATTACTATCAAAAAAAAGGCCTGTAAACCATGGTTCTCGATATAACGCAGAGCACACTAATTTTTGGGAAGTCTTTCTTACGTTTTAGTATCCCATGGAAATTTTGTAGGTTCCATATTCAAATATTGTGTCGATTTACTAGGGTAAACAGTACAATTATTGGCCAGCAAACAGTTCTTTCACCCATATTTGGTCAAAAAAAGAATTCAACTACCTGTGACATTATTCCTTGATGGCCACAAATCACATCTCACATATCAATTGAGTGTGTTGTGCTGAATATTGGGTATTGAAGTGATCACATTATATCCAAATTCAACAAGTATTCTGCAACCGGCAGATGTTTCCGTTTTTCATTCTGTTAAAATGGGCTGGAAAATGCGGTTAGAGAATGGCATGTTAAACACCCAGGTGAGACCATAACAAAATTGACCTTTACACCAATATTAGAAAAAGTTGTGAAGTCGTCTGTCAAACAAAAAACCTTATATAATGGTTTTAAAGCATGTCGGCTAATACCCATTTAATCCTAATGCTGTTTATTACAGTAAATGTCTTGGTGAAGAAAAAAAATACCTAGCAAAAAGCAGATGATAATAATATAACAGTGGATTATTCAACTTATCTGAACATAATAGGAAAAGCAAAAAACAACATATTTAAGCAAATACAAAATGCTGCTGCTGATCAGGACGAACATTATTTGTTCTTTATAGATATAGATTAAGCAAATATTTCAGTGATAGCGTCGCCGACGAAAGTTCTCAAAATAGGTCGCCTGAAAGATATATTCTGATGATGTAAATGAAGAATTTGTTGATAGTGTTGTGCAAACGGGAGCAAATATATTAATGGAAGAATCACAACCAAGTACATCAGCAACTCAAACTCACCGAACATATTTGGCGGACTATTTAGTATGGCCAGAAGCTCCAAAACGCAAAGGCAAACGTCAGACGGAAAAACATTCATTTGCAGTAACGTCATTAAAATATAAAGAAATCTTAGAGGTAAAGAATGCGGCAAAACTTCTTACAGAACAAGAAAAAGAAAAAGAAAAGAACGTGCAAAATCTAAGACAAAAAAGGCCAAACTAAAATGAAAAAAAATCAAATTTCATACAAATTCTCCATTTGCAATCGCCAAAAAGCTGATCCTTTTTGCGACAATTTCAAGAATGTTTATCATTCTAAATGTATTATTAAGAATCATAAAAAGCACATTCCAAATTTAGAAGATAATGCCCCTTTTTTAGATCATAAATGTTATAAAATACAGGGACAAGACAGTCTAGACGACTTGAAAAACATCGAACTAGATCTTATAGCTAAAGATGTAAATACCGAGAAAGGTAATAATGCACAGGCTAGCGATGACGCAATCCAAGAATCTGGCGCAAAAGATAAAGAACATTCTTTAGCAGAAGATGTAGAAGATAGGAGCAACACACAAGAAGATGACGATGATTTTTTTTAATAGTAAAGATAAGTAATAATCAGGTATCTCTATCTAATATCTCTGTATTGAATAAATATTTTTTGAAATCGTTTACCATTATTCATTATTATTGGGATACTTACAATCTCAAAAATACTTGTGGCCAATTACCGTAATATACTTGTCCAATTACTGCCAAAAGTGGCCAATAACTATAAAATTTTGCAAGGTGGGACATATTATCTTTCAACACTGTATTTCAAGAACATATTGATAATCTAATTCTCATGATAAAAGAGGAAAAAATCCGGAATTGATAAAGGTTTTATTTTTTGAGAGTTTGCGAAATCAAAGAAAGTACAGAAATTTAAAAGTCAGTTCACTCTTAAGTGGTCAATAACTGTGTAGTTTACCCTATATCACTTAAGTGGAACGTTGCTTTGTCACTAAAAATTAAACGCGTCAGAAAAGCGTCACCTTCCATATTTTCCAGCATACCATTAGATATCTCTACATGCTTTAGTTTGTCGTTTGCGTAAAGAGCATATACCAGTTTAAGGCGGTCTGGTTTGAACATTAAATAGAGTTTTAACACAAGCCAGACACGTGTTTGTGCTAGTTTAACTTATCTGTTCACTCTATGGGTTGACTTCATTGTACTACGCTCTAAACTCTCTCGAAGTCGTCCTAGATTCTCCTCCAACACACACGGTCGGCTCCTGCTTCTTGCACAAACAGCCAGTTTGATCAAATTGATTATTCCAACAACAAATGCTCTTACTTGTTGGAAGTTATATGTTGCAATGATGACGAAATGTATATTGGACCGCAGACTTCGATTTTGTTTTACTGAACTAACAAATACAAAATACCTTACGCTATTCTGTGGCCATTCACTTTAGGACATCCTCTTTAAAATGCTATGTAAATGATTCACATGCAATGTATCATGCAGGAAATATAGCCATATGAAGTAGAGTTTATGATTTTGAATCACCCTGTATTACAATACTTAGGACTTATTTATTTTTAACTAAAAAAAAATTATCAATAGACTTTCAAAATAAAGGCAACACAACTCCTACGCAAATTAACTAACAATTTGTGCTATAAAAATTAATGATCAATAATACATTCATAATAAAGATATTTTAAAAAGCCTATTAATCAACTCTCTTCTAAAAGCAGTGCATGTTAAACTGACAATTTTATAGTTAAAAACTTAAACATGCAGACTGTTTTAAAAGAATAGATATTTTCAAAGAATATAATAATGATGTAGTTTATAATCGTAATAGTAGAAGTTGCAAATTGCAAAATTAAGACACGTTTGTGTTGTAGAATTATTCCTTTTTATTTAAAAAAAAAACTGTTTGGTGTGGCATCCAGCAGTACATTCTACTGATGAATTATTTTTCTAACAAAATGTTTGTGCTCGTGGCACATACGCAATATATAAAAACTCGACATCTGCCAAAAACTGTAAAAAACAATGTTTAACATTCGTGCGCATTTATATGACATCTAAATGTGTTCCTGCTGATAACATAGAACAGGTTCGTGCAAAACAAATTGAACATTAAAACAGTCTGCGCGGGACAAGTTCTAAACAGTTTTTACATTGTTCTCTTGCGGTTTTACTGTTGTTGTGGACATGTATCATATATCACTTCAGACCTTTAGAGAGAGTAGAGAGTTTATCAAAAAAAATAATATTGTGTGGTGAAGTTGTATTACGCATATAACTAGAAATGCCATTAATCTAATGCAAGCCAGCGCTATGTAATCATTATAAATAAATTTTAAAAGAAAAAGTCTAAATCTAGCTCACCTTCTTATGCACTAAAATATTTTGTTTCGCACTAATAGTTGATGTAGCAGTAAAGGAGGAAACTTTACAAGTAATAAGGCCCGTGCTTAATTTCCGCAGCAAATTTGACAACTCCTTACCCTTCTCCAGGTACTGACAGAAAGTGCTAGAAATCTAATTTAAATAAATTTGCAGTTATAATTCTAACTTATGAATAACCTGGAGAGACTACAGAATGATTTAATTTAAGTAAAGCAACAGTATACTATTATTATTATTACTATTAAAAAACACCGTCCCAAAGACGGGCAGCCCAAGCTAAATATTTGGTTCGGAATTTCGTCGACAATTGAAGAAAAAATGAGCCAGTAATCGTTTATCAGCCATATCTAAGCATGATGGCATTCGTTCAGCTTTATTCGGTTTCACATAAATCAAAGTTACGTCGCATGCGGCTACTAACGGCCAAAATTGGCCACGTAGTGCATTAAACACCGATAGGTGGCGTAAACTGTCTAATTACTTTATGATAACTTATATTTTGACCTATAATAGGTCAACTGTAACCTAAATCAAAAATCTAAAACCGTTATGCGAGGTTAGACAACAAATCGGTTCAAATGAGGTATTGCTTTTTGAAATCGTTGTAATGTTAGTTACAAACAAACACACATAGTTACATTTTGCAGTTTTATAGAGTAAATTATTATTATTATTATTGTTGTGGGTTATCCAAAAAGTTCGTGTTTATTTCTATTAGTTGGTATTGGAAAACATCTTAATATATCACAGTTACAGAAATACCATGGTTTGTTTATCTATTCTTCAAGGTGATAATTCAAAGCATCTTTGGAAAAAACTTTTCTTGCAATAAATTGATTTGTCACATTCTTCTACTTTTCGAAAGAAGGAGAAAGCAAAGTACATTTTAGACACTTTTTTGTATTATTGGAAACGGAAAATGCCAGAAAAACCAAACAAGATATGTGTTGTTTACGAAAAAGCTATTTAGATGATAAAACTATTCGAAAATGGGTCGCTAGGTTTAGAGCTAGTGATTTTGAGCTTAAAGGCCAACAACGCTCCATCACTGACGATAAATAAATCAAGACACTGATCAAAAATAATCTCCAATAAAGGACGCGAGATTTAGCAGAGATAATAAAAATATCTAAAACCTTAGTCTAAAAGTATTAGTAAAGCATAGTTATATAACTAGTTATATAACCCAGGGGGGTTGCTAGGTCCGCTACTGGGCGCCTCCCCAGGTGGCGGATAGGGGAATGCTTGCTAGATATAGCGGGTACCGGGAAATAAAATACCCGGGGTGGACCAAAACTAGATCATAGCGTCTGATCCATAGTGGGCGGCTGATTGGATAACCCTGGTAAAGGGCAGCAGCTTTAACAAAACTAATCTAAGGCCGAAGACAAATGATGTTGGCTGGGCTTAGAATTAGATATTCACAAGCAGAGCTGGAACAGCGGTATGGTTGGGAAACTGCTATGTGAAAGGCTTTGGAATTACCACCACATTATTCTTCCTAGTTAATCTATATGGCTATGGACGGTGAAAGAGTAAAGATTACTGATCATGGTTTTCGGATGCCAAGATCCGGCAGGGGAAGAAATAGTGGAAGAAATAGTGCGGCTTCCCAGGTCGTCATCCAGCGAAACCCCCACGCGACGACGACGACGACGACTACAACTACACCTATCAATATATACAAGACAGAAATAAAGATCGCTACTTGGAACGTTAACAGCATGTATGAACCTGGTAAAACACAAAATGTCGAACAAGAAATGAGTAGGATGAAGATAAACATTTTGGGAATTTCGGAATCTAGATGGCCCAACACAGGAGAACATGCAATCAGAAAAGGGAAGATCTACTACTCAGGAAGCAACGATAGGCAGCATAGACACGGAGTTGCAATAATGGTCGATAAAGAAACAAATAAATCAGTTATCGGGTTTACACCTGTTTCAGAAAGAATTATTTTGCTACAGCTACTAACTTGTCATGGAAAACTTAATATAATACAAATTTATGCACCCACGGCAGATAAACAAGACGATGAAATTGAAAACTTTTATGCTGAAATACAAAAGGTACTTAAAAGTACAACAACACGAGATATAACAATGGTCATGGGTAATATAAATGCCAAAATTGGGGAAGGGAAAGTTGAAACAATTGTTGGACCCTATGGACTTGGTACTCGCAATGAAAGAGGAGATCGTCTAGTCGAGTTTTGCCAAGAAAACAAATTCATAGTACTAAACACATTTTACAAACTGCCTAAACGACGGCTATACACATGGAAATCTCCTGCAGACAACGAAGACAATATTGTTCGAAATTAGATCGACTACATATTAATAAATGAACGATACAGAAACGCAGTTAGATCTGTGAAAACATACCCGGGAGCGGACGTATCTTCCGATCATAACCCCCTAGTTGCCAAATTTCATCTCACCTTAAAAAAGGTTAATATAAGGAATAACAAAAATAAACTTAATGTAGAACTCCTCAAGGCAACAGACCTACAACAAGTGCTAAAACAAAAGATCAACAAAAATCTATCAAAAATTAATACTGAACTTGAAGCAGAAAACAAAGTAGTACAATGATGGGTATCCTTCAAAGAATCAATCCTAAAACCTAGCAAAGAGCTACTGATAGAAACAAGGTATAAAAGGGAAGAGTGGATAACAGACGAGATTTTGAACTTAATGGAACAAAGAAGAAGATACAAAAATCGAAATAAAAACATGTACCAAAATCTACAGAGGGAAATACGAAGCAAAATAAGAGCAGCAAAAGAACAGTATTACGCTGAAAAATGTAAAGAAATAGAAAACCTTCAAATTAAGCATGACATGTTTAACCTACATAAAAAGTAAAGGAAATAGCTGGTACAACACGTAAAAAGAATGCCAACATACTATTAAACAAGGAGGAAATATAATAACAGAAAATGCTATGAAATTGTGTAGGTGGAAAGAATATATAGAAGAATTATTCAGAGATCAGAGAAAGAAAACCCGAACATACACACACCCAACCAAGATATAGGACCAGACATAACAAAAAGCGAAATAATACATGCAATGAAAACAATGAAAATCGTAAAGCCCCAGGCCCAGATGAAATACCAAGTGAACTCCTACAACTAATTGACGAAGAGAATCTAGATATACTGGTAAATCTATTCAACATAATATATAAAACCGAATTATACCTCAAGAAATGTTAATCTCAACGTTTGTATGTATACCAAAGAAAGCTAATGCCAAAGAATGCTGTGATTACCGCACTATAAGTCTTATGTCTCACACACTAAAAATTCTCTTAAAATCATTCACTCTAGGATACACCGGAAACTAGAAGCAGATATCAGTGAAACACAGTTTGGTTTTCAAAATGGAGTGGGGACAAGAGAAGCATTATTTGCATTCAACGTGCTTATTCAGAGATGCTTGGATGTTAACCAAAGTGTATATCTATGCTTTATAGACTATAATAAAGCCTTTGATAGAGTTAGACACGACGCACTCATAGAAACTCTCAAAAATAAGAAATTAGATTATCAAGATATAAGACTAATATCAAACTTATATTACAGCCAGAAGGCTACAGTACGAATAGGAAACGAAACATCAGAAGCAACTGAAATTCAAAGAGGTGTCAGGCAGGGTTGTGTTCTGTCGCCCAGTCTATTTAACGCCTACTCAGAGGAAATAATGAAAAAGCCCTGGAATCTGAAACTGCGGGAATAAAGGTAAATGTAAGACCAATAAACAACCTAAGATATGCAGATGATACCGTAATTATTACTGAAAACTTAGAAGATCTAGAAAGGGTAATGAATAAAGTAATTGACTATAGTGAGGAATACGGCTTATCACTCAATATCAAAAGACGAAGTTTATGAAGATCAGTAAAACAATAACAACAACGACAGCTTAAGAATTAGAGGAGAACAGATAGAAAGAATCAAGAAATACACTTACTTAGGAAGTCTAATTACAGAAAACAACGACTACATGGCAGAAATAAGATCAAGAGTAGAAAAGGCAAGAGCTAATTTTCTAAAAATGAGAAACGTCTTCTGTAGTAAGGATCTGTCGTTACCATTAAAATACGACTGCTCAGATGCTATGTGTTTAGTGTACTTTTGTATGGTATGGAAGCGTGGACGTTAAATCAAGCCGCATTAAACAAACTTGACTCCTTCGAGATGTGGACTTACCGGAGGATTTTAAGACTATCGTGGACGGATAGAATGACAAATCTGGAGGTACTGAGAAGAATGGGAAAGGAGAAGGAAATTACAAATACAGTCAAAGAAAGAAAACTCCAATATCTGGGACATATCATGCGTGGAGAACGGTACAACATACTACGACTTATAATACAGGGCAAGATCATGGGAAAAAGAAGTGTTGATAGAAGACGAATGTCATGTCTGGGCAATCTACGAGAATAGTTTGGCTACAGCTCTGGTCAACTGTTTCGAGTAGCAATATCAAAAATTAGAATAGCCAATATGATTGCCAACCTCCGAAGCGGAGATGGCACTTGAAGAAGAAGAAGTTATATAACTTATTACGATCTTTGGATTTCGCATTATTTGATCAAGAAAAATGTAATGGAAAAAATATTTAAAAAACGTTTTTGATGCGGTTAATGACAGGCGAGAAAAAATGTATCCTTTACAACAATTTTAAAAAAATAAAGTTCTGGAGTAAGTAAGATAAACCGTTATTAGCTACCCTTAAAGCTGGCGTCCATACAAAAAAAGTCATACTTTGTATTTGGTGGGATTCAAATAAGTATTGATTGCTGTAGATATTCCAATTACTTCCTCTTATTTATTTAGATCTTTAAAAATGCTTATAACACTGGATCATACAGACCCTGTAGATATGAAGAAACGGGCTTTCAAAAGTAGGGATAAAAAACTATTGCGTATGACCTACCAATCTGGCTACCTAGCCCGCTCAGTCCAGCCGTTACTGCAGAATAGTGAACAATTGAAAAGTGAGTTAGGGTTTCAGTGACCCTGAGTAGGAAGAGTGTCCGGAATTTCAATAATCGACAAAAAAAATAAATCTGAATTATTTGCTTTATTTAAATGCCTAGCGGTGGTATAAACGCTCAATTTTGTTCACGAGACAAAATTACTCTTGTCTCTTATAATTCGAAAAAGACAAGATAGTCCTTTTGCTGTCATCTTTGCATCAAACGGCCCATATAAATGGTGAAAAACAAAAACCCGAAATAGTTTTATATTATAATAAAACAAAAGGGGGACTGATACTTTTGACAAAAAGTGTCATGACTATACAGTCACGCGTAGATCATCACGATGTATGTTGTGGACCAAGCTAATGTCAATGCTCATATTTTATACTCGCTAGTTGCCACTAATGAACTTATGGTACGCCGAGATTTTATTTATAACTTGTGTATGACTTTGGTTAAGCCAACTTTATTGCTTAGACTTGCGTGCTCTTCTCTTAGAGTGAATATACGAGTTCTAATTGAGGAACACTTAGAATATGACGAGACCCAAGGAACAAAATTCTCGAGATATGCCACAAGAAAACAAATTGGATAAACGAATGTTGCTCACTCTGCCCCTACACTGTCGATCGAAAAACTTCTTATTTTTGTTTGAAATATAGAAAACCAATGTGCTCTGAACATATGTTGCAAAAGAAATTTATTGAATGCTTGAAAAACGCATGTCGGTGAAAAGCAGAAATTTCAAGATTTTCCTTGGCCAAAAATATGGTTTTTGAAAAAAATAGAAAAACCACCTATACCGTCTTAAAGTACAACTCTAGACCTTTCCATTTCTCACCTACAAAGTTAATTTAATTTTATTCTGAAGTGGAGATATTTAATTTTAAAAAAATGCCTTTTAAAAAAATTATTATATTTTCCATTATAACTAAAAACCAGTCAAGGTTAGTGACTTCTGCACCACATATTAGCATTCTTGGGTTTCTGAACTTGAATTTAAAAAAAAATCATTATGTTACATTAACTTATTGCCGATATAAGAGTTTAAAAATTACAAACGGTCTATTTGGCCCAGAGCAGGAACAACGGAAAATTTCGGATGTGTAGGGTTAACTATTTGAAAGTCATAGAAAACCATATCGAAATTTTTTTGCCTAAAAGTCCTAGAAAGATGGAGAAAGGTTGATGAACAAAACTGAATAAATAAACATCGACATATAAAAATTTCGTTTTGGAATTTTTTGTTAATGAGCACGAACATTCTGGACAAACTAGTAGAGGGTGTATTAAAAAAAGCATTTGATTTAAAATATTTATATTATGAAAAATAAAGTATCTACTGCTGCCACGACTGTTATTATACAGCTCAGCAGTTCGACCACTGTAGTTGGAAGAGAAGGCACATAAACGCAGTCTTTTATAAACCCCCACAAGAAAAAATCGCACATAGTAAAGTCAGACGACCTTGGAGGCCAGTGATGTAAAGCTGAATCGTTAGCTCCCATACGACTGATCCATCGTTGTAGAATATGATTATTCAAAGATTGTCGAACTTCCAGGCTCCAGTGTGGTGGTACCCCAACCTGCTGAAAAATAAAATCAGCCGAATTAATTTTACGCGAGTCTCTCTCGTGTTGTGCAATTTGACGTGGTAACTAAGTCGTGCCCTATATTCTAACATTATGGAGGTTTACCTTACCACTCAAATGAAAAGTAGGCTCGTCAGAAAACATTAAGCACGTTACAAAATTGTCATTTTCTGCCACTTTGTCGAGGATGAATTCACACCACTCCAAATGTTGTTGCTTGTAACCTGCACGGAACTTGCATTAATTGAACTCTGTACGATTTCATAATTAAAGTCGTCGCAAAACAGGCCAGATAGAAGTAGAGGAAATGTTCAGTTCTCTACCAGCACGGCGAGTAAATTTTTGCGGAACTCAACCGGATGCGCTCCACATCTGACACACGAGGACGACCACTGGATTTACTTTTACTCAGACAACCTGTATCTTAGAATTCAACATCATATTGTCGACGAAAATCACGCTGAACAGTTGTTATGAGCTCACACTTCGCGAAGCGTAGAACACAACGATTTTTGTTGTCTAGAAGGCATTTTGACAAATAGTGGCAGGTGAACGAAGAGCTTTGGTGTACCTAGCGACAACCTCATAAAACGCATTAACTTCTTCTTTCTAGCAGTACATTGTTCGATCAAAGCTGATTAAAAGCTTGTTTTGAATTTTTTAAACCGGATAATGTTTTTTGAAACACCCTATATATTTTTGTTTTTTTATTAATAATTATAATAATGTAAAAAAACATTTGAAAAATAAATTAAAACTATTACATTTTATTTTAAAGGATATTTTTAAAAATTTTAATTGTAAAAATATAAAAAATTATTTTTAATGTAAAATATATGTTGAAACAATTCAAATTATTCACGTTAACGAATGTTTAGTATTTAAATTTTGTTGGAGTGGTCGATTTAAAGCTGACGGAATATTCATTAAAAACTATTTTTACAGTTTTGTAAAAAAATATATTAACTTGCAAACAAAGGAAGTATTGATTCTGAGATGGTTCATAAAATTTACACGATCGTGAAAGTAAGTAAAATTAAATTTTTTATGTGCGTCAGCTGTTGAAAATGAGGCACAAACTAAACGCATCTGGAACTTACCGTCAACTTTAAAATATGTTAACTCGATGAAGGGTCTTGTTTTGGCAAAGAACAATAACTAATAAAATGTAAAACCTGTAAAAAAACATTAAAAAAATTGGCTAAAACACATATCGAGGTTGTTGTTTCAAAATTACAATAATATTACTTACTAGAAAGAGCTTACCGACCAAGCTATTTTAAAAAGACTTCCATGCTCATCCGATCTTACGTCGCTTACTTATTTTATATAAAGGTGCCTGTAAGAGAGAAATTATCACAATTAACAATAATAAATGCTGGTTAGGACCTTTCAAAATATAGTGCGCCGAATCTGAACGAAATCATGTTAACTTTTTCAAAAAAGAGATGTTTTCTTTAAATTGCATTGCAATGTTACTACTTTCAGTGTCTATCTATACTTTCAGTAAACTATCCATGTCTTAAAATGATATTGATCCAAAGGAGCAAAAAGTAATAACGTTGGCTTTCAAAATATAGTCCATTAGAATCTATTATCTATGTTTATCTTTCAACAAAATTTGTATCCCGTGCAAGAAATTCTCGTGTTCCAATCCCCAGCTTTTTAGTCATTGATTAAATAAAATAGTAATTTTATGGTAAAAGATAAGGGATTTAGAGGAAACTATAAACAAGATTTTAATTTAATTTGGTGTAGCAATACTTATTTTCTAAATGGTTTTTTAATAACAATGATATGGATTTGAAATAAAATGTGAGCTATGCTTAAAATGTTATAACTGCCATTAGTTGTCATTTGTGTTTAGTACACTCTGAAAATCCATCATGCCTAAGTACACACTTCAAGAACGTTTGGTTATTGTTCAAAAATTTTACAAAAATAGACGTTTCTTTGCGAACACTCGATGTGCTTTTGCGAAACCTATGGTCTACATAGTCGCCCTTCTGTGCTTACTTTTCGTCAAGTCATTAAAAAATTTTAAAGGTATTTTACTCTTTACGGTGCGAAAATACCAACAAGCCATCGAAATGCACGAAGTATAGAAAACATTGCTGTTGTCTAAAATAACATTGCAGAGACTCCAAATTAATCGTGCTCAAGAATTAAGGCTCAGAAGAACGACAACTTGGCGCATTATCTTCTAAAATGAACCTCATAAAGATGTTAACAAACAAAATGTTACTTTTGGTGTAAAACTAATCTACAAGAAATTCACAAGTCACTGTATGGTGTGGCTTATGGTACGATGATGGTACCGTCGGGTTTCTGAAACGAAGTCGGAAATGCAGTTACAGTGACTGGTGGACAATTAATGATAAAAGATTTTTTGTGGCTGCATTTAGATGGAATTGATTTGAAGGACATGTGGTTTTAACAAAAGGGTGTCACATATCACACTGATAATGCCACTATTGATATATTGCAAGAAAGGTTTGGTGAAAGAATAATTTCAAGAAATACAACTGTTAGTTGGCCCCCAAAAAATTGTAATTTAACTTTTTTAGATTACTTTTTGTTGAGTTATTTAAAATCCATAGTCTATGAAAACAAACCACAAAACCTTTATTCATTAAAATTGAACTTCGACCACTACATTTGTGACATTGGACCCAAGTTATTGCACAAAATTACCGAAAATTGCGTTAATCAAATTTGCTCGCGTGCACGAAGTCGGGAGTAGACACTTAAATGGTGGGTTAATCAAACCTTGATGTAATAGACTACACTTTAAAATTATGTGAAAAGTTTGGTTGTATCTGAAATAGCTTTTATTGTATTTCATTTTAAATTCATATTGTTCTTATTGGAGAATCATTTATTTATAAGGGTAGGATAGTGTTGAATCAAGACAATATGCATACAGTTGGATAAAGTTCAACAGTCACGTCATAATTGTCTGTAACTTATTGAAAATATGCAAGATTTTTTAATATTCATCAAACGCATAAATTTATTAGGTTGTCCAAAAGTGTTGGGACGAACGAAACAAATAAGTCTGATGACGCCAAGTCAAGAGAGTAAGCCGGATGATCAACGCGAACCCAACCAAGTTCGATGATCTTTGCATTTGTCAAGCGCGAGCTTTTTTTTTGACGATCCAACAAAGTTTGACTGGTATTCACCCGTTTTGTCTTTTGAGCAGAAGGCAACTCATGTAGAGCCCAACGTGTCTTCTTCCAGACCTTACCGAACTTGTGAAAGAAATTGTCAACAATCCAAGGGCTGCATTCGGTATATCAATGACGGAGTCTCTTAACTGGTTTCAAGAATAACTTGACGATCAACCTCTTTTAAACGTCCAGCTCCTTGCTTGTGATCTAAGTTTGCATTGCCGGCTTTGAACTCTATGATTTCGAACCGTCGACTCTTCAACCTCTCTCTTCGACCCATGCTTTATTGATTCGGCAAGCGGTTTCAGCAGCATTTGGTTTTAAACTCAACTTGTACTCGTGCAGCATTAACAATATTTTTTCTTCATACTCAAACAAATATGCAAGTATTATCTATCAAAATTCGCGGGAGATTGCAAGCTTTCAAATGATACCAAAATTTAAAAAAGTAATATGCATTAAAAATTTTGAACAACCCAATAGTTGTAATCAAATTTGAGATGGTAATGGAATGATGACGCGCAATACATAGCTTTTCACGTCCAAAAGTCAACCGCACCTTTATACGATACACCCTATTTGAAACAGGCGAGGTTGTGACAACTGAACACGAGCAGTATAACCTTAGGTCGAAAACCTAATAATGGAAACTTTCACACATGGACAATGATAAATTAAAACCGATGAAGATGAAAACGAGAAACTACTTCGTCATATTAATTAATATTTTCTGATAACGCAATGCGTATGTTATGTCTTCGAAAATGAAATAAATATCTGGAAGTAAAGAGCCAGCGTGGTCCCGTGGTTGAGGGGCGGGCTGCGATGCTGACGGACCCGAGTTCAATTCCCGGTACTCTCTGATGCCTGGCGGGTGGCCTACTCCGTCACTAAAAATAGTTGAGTACCTGCGTTCACTCGAACAAGGGGTAATAAGGGCGGTCGTCTTAGGCGTGGTGCTTGCCACATCGCCCCGCATCAGAGATGATGCGCAACGACCGGGCAGACAGAGCGAACGTATGAGAGCCTTAACCTCTCAGTTCGCAGGCCGTGCTCCCACGCGGGGCGTAGAGCCTTACCATTATTATTATCCGGAAGTAAAATAGTCCCCCAGTCGGATATTCAGAGTGGTAAAATGTGGTAAATTAAAGAAATTAAAATATGAAATGGAAAGGGACCAAATAGAAATACCAGGTATTAGTGAAATTTAACACGTACCCTGCAACCGGCAGATGTTGCCGTTTTTAATTCTGTTAAAATTGGCTGGAAAAATGCGGTTAGAGAATGGCATCATAACAAAATTGACATTTACACCAATATTAAAAAAAGTTGTGAAGTCGTCCGTCAAACCAGAAACCTTATATAATGGTTTTAAAGCATGTCGGCTAATACCCATTTAATCCTAATGCTGTTTATTACAGCAAATGTCTTGGTGAAGAAAAAAAATACCTAGCAAAAAGCAGATGATAATAATATAACAGTGACGACTTGAAAAACATCGAACTAGATGTTATAGCTAAAGATGTAAATACCGAGGAAGATAATAATGCACAGGCTAGCGATGACGCAATCCAAGAATCTGGCGCAAAAGACAAAGAACATTCTTTAGCAGAAGATGTAGAAGATAGGAGCAACACACAAGAAGATGACGATGATGTTGAAGAACTATACCACTTTTTAATAGTAAAGATAAGTAATAATCAGGTATCTCTATCTAATATCTCTGTATTAAATAAATATTTTTGGAAATCGTTCACCATTATTCATTATTATTGGGATACTTACAATCTCAAAAATACTTGTGGCCAATTACTTATTTTTTCAACACTGTATTTTAAGAACATATTGATAATCTAATTCTCATGATAAAAGAGGAAAAAAATCCGGAATCGATAAAGGTTTTATTTTTTGAGAGTTTGCGAAATCAAAGAAAGTACAGAAATTTAAAAGTCAGTTTACTCTTAAGTGGTCAATAACTGTGTAGTTTACCCTATATCACTTAAGTGGAACATTGCTTTGTCACTAAATATTAAACGCGACAGAAATGCGTCACCTTCCATATTTTCCAGCATACCATTAGATATCTCTACATGCCTTAGTTTGTCGTTTGCGTAAAGAGCATATACCAGTTGTAAGCGGTATGGTTTGAACATTAATTAGAGTTTTAACACAAGCCAGACACGTGTTTGTGCTAAAAAATTGTTGTGCTCAAAATCGTCCTAGATTCTTCTCCGAAACAAACGGCCGGCTCGTGCTTCTTGCACAAACAGCCAGTTTGATCAAATTGATTATTCCAACAACAAATGCTCTTACTTGTTGGAAGTTATATGTTGCAATGATGACGAAATGTACATTGTACCGCAGACTCCGATTTTGTTTTACTGAACTAACAAATACAAAATTAAAGAACTTAAAATATGAAATGGAAAGAAACTAAATAGAAATACCAGGGATTAGTGAAATGGGATGGCCGCAACAATAAAACTTTTGGTTAGGTCGTTATAGTAAAAATCAAAACGCAAGACAAGGCTGATGGAACAGCAGGAGTTGGTATAATTTTGAAAAGAAACCTAGGAAAACAAGTAATAGAATACACATAATACCGTAAAAGACTGGTAAGTGCATGCTTAAAAACCTACCCTAAAAACACAACAAAATTCTAGTATACGTGCCAACGTCAACCCATGATAAAGACGAAATGGAAATAATGCATGGAGATATTAAGAAGCTCATTAAACACACGAAAGAAGACAAAAATTTAATAATAATTATTGACTGGAATGTCGTAATAGAGGAAGAAGTAGACTCATGGAATAGTTGATAATAATGGAACCATACTAACAAAAGAAAACAAAGAAATAGAAAAACGGTGGAAGAAATACTTAGAATATAAATACAATGAAGACGGCAGAGAACTATATGAATCACTGAATACGCAAAATATAGAAGATATATATCTATGAATACGAAGAACGGAATTTGATAAAGCGCTGAGAAATCTTAAAAACATCAAAACCCCAGGTATAGGTAATATACCTAGAGGGAGCATCAAAAACCTATATACGAAAGCACTAGATAAAATCTTCAAAATAATCAAAAACATTTACAATGCATGAAATATTCCAACCAGTTTCACAATAACAAAGATAATTACTATCCCATCAACACACAAATGCAAAGAACATAGAACAATAAGCTTACTATCACATGCATCAAAAATACTAGTAAAAATAATTCAAAGAAGAATAGAAAAGGGAATAGAAGAAAACTTTATCGAAGACAAATTTGGCTTTAGAAGAAACACAGGCACGAAAAAAACCATACTGGTCCTAAGAGTATTAATAGAAAAAAATGCTAAGCGAAGTAGAGAAATATACATAGCCTTCATCGATACAGAAAAATTAAATCACGGTAGTACAATAAAAAAAAGAAGCAAAAATTAGGCGGGGAGTTATACAAGGCTGCGGCTTATCACCTTTATATATAAAGCAAACCATTAATACATTTAATAAAACGCAGACTTTAGGCGTATACATTCACGGGAGAAGAACTAACATTATAAGATACGCCTACAACATAGGGCTATTCGCTGAATCAAAAGAAAAACTAAAAGAAGCAATCGAAGACATGGTCAATGTTTTTAAAAACAGCTACAACCAAAACAAAGGTAATGGAATGCTCGAAAAAAACCAAAAGATGGATAATATCTACATTAATAGGTAAACCTAGGGAGTACAATTACACAAGATGGCAAATGTACGAAAGAAACAAGTAATAGGATAAACATGACTAAAGGAGCTTTCTACAAGAAGAAACAACTACATCTAATGGCCTAAGAATAGGTACTAGAAAACAATTTACACAAATATGCATATGAAGTTTATCACTATATAGCTGCGAATCATGGACTGTAGAAAAAGCAGACAAAAAAAAATCTAAAGCCCTTTAAGATGTTGTGCTTCAGAAAAATACTGAATATCTTATGGTCGCAAAGAAAAACAGACGAAGTACCAAGGACAATTCAAAGAAAACGAAAAATTTGGAGTCACATAAAGAAACGACAAATGCAAACGATAGGCCACATAATGAGAAAAGAAGAACTGCTAAAAATTATAGTAGAAGGAAAAATATCCGGAAAACCCTAAAAGCAATTAATAACAGACTCGGGCAGTGGCAATTACGTAGAAATAAAAAACAAGGCTTTAGAACGACAGTTATGGAAAGCTACGACAAACCAGTCGTTAGACTGACGGCCTTGGAGGAGGAAAAAAATTTATCATGTTTATAAATTGGTAATTTTTAACTAAAAAAAACTAATTTGGCGGAACCCACACGTAACTTTGCTTTCAAAAATTACACTTGCGCTAACATTTAAACAACTTTAGTTTTTTATAACGAGACTGCGATGATTACGTACAAGTTTTCAGTTTAATTCTGTTTGGTGCTCATTTCTAAACCCTTGTCCCGAATTCCATCTCTACCTGTAACCTTGACTGTCCGCCAACCTACTCTAGTCGCAACTAAACGGGATTTTTACCGCCACCGGGCACTCCTATTCGAACCCTCGTGAGCGACGAAGCCGCCGGCCAGCCGACTGTTTTGTTTTATTTCATGTTTTGCTTATCGAGTTACTTAACTGCGCTTAATTATCAAACAAATTCAATTATGAATTTTTCATTTTAATATCAAATAAACAGAGGCTGCTGTTTACCAAAACATGGGGTTTTTAGGAAATTCTAATTAACAAAATATTTATGTTTTTGCACTTCATTATTATAACAACTTTATTTAAATTATGCTTACGAGCCACATCTCTGAAAATAAATATTATCAGGATCAAGTTTACTGTTTTTTCAGTAGATAAGTTGACTTGGAAAGTAAGGATACTTTTCATGTACAAATTGCAAAGCGAATATTTTACAAAAAGTGATAATTAAAAATAAAAATGCTTGAACATCGTATTTTTAAAAAGAATGACCTGCAGAAGTGTTAAATATAGGAAATATTAAAGAAAATTCCGGCATCAGACACACTTATAGTAAGAAAAAACCTCTTAAAAGTTTTGTACGTAGTTCCAAAACTTTAAAAGTTCAATTTTGTATGTGAAACAAATTTTCCTTCTTTTTCTCTGCCAATTTAGAAGTTAAAAGTTTACATAAAAAGTAAATTGTGTATATACTTATTTAATACCTGTTTGAAAACTACCGACATGTGCAACAAATTTATATTAGTATTTAACACAAAAGTTACGCAACAATAAAAAAGTAGCGTACAGAGCGTGACAATTAAGTTATAAAACTAAATTAATGAAAAACTTAATATTTGTTAGTACAAATGTTCAATACAATATCTGACTGTTTTACAAAGTCATCTAGACTTTCTAGACTAGGGTAAACGTTAATTAGGTGTTCAAAGTTGGTAATAAAAATCTATATTTCCAATACAAATATATTGAAATAAATTTTACGTGTAGGGGAAGGTGGGGCAAAACCGACCACTTTCGCATTTAATTTATCGTAAAAATTTATTTGTTGATTTTTCCTAACAACTGATGCTTACAAGGCTTTATTGAATCTTTAAGTAGCTAAATACAAAGCTAGAAAAATCGTTATCTGACATATTTTTACTATTAGGGTATTTGGGGTAAAACCGACTCATATGTAAATTAAATGCAAAGGTGTTTTTTTTTTGATAAAGTTGTATTTTAAAACATAGGAAAAGTAATTTTGAGGTATATTATGTTACTTAAAGCTAGATAGTATAATTTTAAAAACTCTGACGAGAATTTAATGATTTATTTAGTTAATTCCTATTTATTTGTTTAGCAGCTAATTATTGTAGCTATAACACTCGTCAAAATTAAATAAGCAGTTATTTTCATCTGTCAATTAAGTCACTCCACAGAACAAAATTAAATAAAATTTCTCTATTCTTAGACTTAGCATAAAGTTCACCACAGAAAATATATGATTCATCATCATTTTCTTTATCGCTGGTGTCAATAATAGCGTAGTTCGGAGAGATTTTTTTCTTACGATCTTCTGTTAATTTTAACTTCTTTTTTCTTTGACTTTATTTTTTTTTATCAAATACCTTTGTCTTAGCAGCTTTTTTTCCTTTAATAACTCTTTTTTTACATTTTACTTCTCTCGTTTTCTGTTTTAACTCTTTTTCTTATTTTAATTGTTTCTTTATCTTTTCGCATTTTCTAACTCTCGTTTGTATGGTGATGAAGTTAGAACAGCTGTTTTTCTTTGCTTGTTCTCGCATTTCTTCTTTTTAGAGTGTGCAAGTAATTTGTGGTGGAGCCATTAACATTTTAGGGGAGATTTTAAAATGTAAACAGTTTTCTGCAAAGATCTGATGGCCGCTTGCTCCCGGTGAAGGCTGCTCGCTGCTTGGCCCCGCTCGGGGCTGCTCGGTTTCTGTGTGTAACTGCCTTGCTCTGGAATAGCATTCCTATCAAAGGGATAAATTCCAGTCTTTTGAAATCCTTTGATGGCAGTTTGCATTACTGCTGCTCTAGTAAAAACTCCATTTAAGAGTTTACCAATTTGATAAATGGTGACTCTTCGTCCTGGGTGTTTTATTAGCCACTGTCTCACTTCTTGCCCATAAAACGTGCTCAGAGGGCACATGGACGAAACGTCTAATGGCTGAAGGCGGTGCGTGGTGTGCACAAAAGTATGACACTGTTGTCGCGAGTTAACTGAATAATTTCTAGGCTCTTAGTGTGGGACTCGTGTCCATCTAATATCAATAAAACCTTTTTGGTTGCAGAGGGATACGAAAATTGAATGAACCGTCTAAACCACTTCACAAAGGAATCTTTATTGATCCATCCTGTCTCGTGGTAGAAAGCAAATGCTTCGGGAGGTGCCTCATCTAACAACATTTCGTTTTCTCTTTTTCGTGGAAAGACGAACATAGACGGCATGAAGCTTCCAGCCGCACTCATTCACATTTCAATAGTGACCAGAACACAACGTTCTGAGGAAGACAAGCACCCTATTTGTTTTTCCCGCGAGGACCTTTCATGGTTTATTAGAAACCGTCAAAATACCAGTTTCATCAACGTTATAAATATCATTTTAGGTGTTTTTTGTATATTCTTTCAAGTAAATCATAAAACTTTCCGACAGAAACCTTGTTAAACTCTCAGGTCGAGCCAGCGATGTTTTTTCAGGGACTCGAAGTCTTATTTGGGGATTCCTATCCAGGAAACCGTAGAGCCAATCTTTTCCGGCTGTTTTTTCAACCTTGGTAAAATTGCTGATCAGACCGTTTTTCTCAGCAAGATCGAACGCGCGCCGCCGCAAATCCCACAGGGTGAGACCAAACAGTCTTTGCTCCATTAACAATATATGCTCGACGAGTTCTACTTCTTGAGGTAGAGTGAACACCGACGTAAATCGCCCCAGCCCTTTTTTCTACTGCACACAGGGATAGGGTATCTATTTTTATGGTAAAATCGGGCTACTTTCAGAACTGGGAATTTTTGAGTTAGTAATTCATTTTTAATTGCAGTTTCAGTTAGTGAAACAGGGATATTTCGAATTATTACTGAAAGGTTATTGGCTTCCGGATCTTTGAACGTATGATAACTCAGTTTTATCTCGTTGTAATGTTTAGTCATCGCCCTGTAATATTCTACGGTTGTTAGATTAATACGCAATTGGGTATTTCTTACTATTGTTGTAAATTGGCCTTTGGCCTTTTCCTTGAGGTCAGTAATAATTTCTTGATATTTCAGCTTATCTGCATTATGCAGGTAAATGTGGAATTTTTATTTTCGCCTCTGTGTTATCTTGTACCGTAGACGACGATGCGGCCTCGGAGGTGTCCATCGCGCTGATAGCCGCAGCATGTTTGCCTTGATATATTAGTTTCCCGGAATTTTCTATTTGTTCGGTCGAGAAAAGGAATTTAATTTTTGAAAGCAAGTTTACTGGCTCAAATAGATACTTTCTATTAGGTTCCATAGTGAGCGGCGAAAGAACGGAACTACCTCGCTTTAAGTTGTTGCTCATAATAAGGAACCCCTCCGCAGGGGTTCAGTGAGTTATGTAAATGTGGTTGTTCACTTTTTTAATTTAGTTTAACTATCAAGTAATGGTAAAAAAATTGTAGTATAAAATAATTATATTACTGGTGTGGCGGCCTTTTTGCCCTTGAACCGCTTGTGTATCGTGGCGGCGCATGCTGGTGGCTTTGATAACTGCCACGTTTTGCTATCGCACACAAAACGGCATATGGGCTTTTTCTCAGTCGGCGAATCTGCATATGCCGTCGGCGGCACCTTTTGAGACGAAAAGTGCTGTCGAATTAAAATTTCCCGCAAATGACCTACCGCTAAGCCAGGCGCGAAGCCCGGTGAGATACTCGCACCGCATCGCGGCCAGTGCGGCCGCATTTAACCAACCCGCGATATTTACTCGATCCACAATGCGGCCAGTTCGGTCGTGCTTAACCAACCCGCAAGAAATACTCGCATCGCAACGCGGCTAATGCGGTCGCATTTAACCAACCCGCAGATAACTACCCCGCAAGACATACTCGATCCGCATCGCATCTCGGCCAGTGCGGTCGTGTTCCAGGCACGAAGACATCGCAACAAGGTGGCCACCGTGAAGCCAACGCCGCCGAAGCCGAAGCCGATTACAGGTGAACGATTTGGCAATTACTCATCGGTTGATATCAGTAGCCGCCCCCACCCGTTTTCGCGCCGGCCGTTTAAGGGACGATTTGGGCCTCAGCGTTTTACATTTCAAAACGGGCCGTACTTAGGTTCCTCACACCGCACGACGAGGGCACGGCTATTTATACGCCTGCCTCTCCAATTACCAAAAGTATTTTCTAAGCAGCCTCGCGCAGAACGCGCGAAATGATCGTTATCAAAAACTGACGTCCCCTAACTTGTACGTCCGGGGCATCATGTCAATGCCATCAAAGTTACTACAGCCTATTATAGTAATCCAGCGTCTCCAAGCAAACTGGACAAGCTTAAAAAATAGTGCAGTACGCGAAGAATAAAAATCAGCGCTAAAAAGATTTCTTTCATAAAAAATCAACTGTGTTGGTGACCAGACCTGGCAAGTGTTAAATTTTTTAAGGAGGAATTAGTGCTTAAACAAAAAATCTTTAACAATTCAAACCAAGTAAACGTCACTCGATTCACTTGTGCACCTGCAAGACAATTACCAAAAGAACTGAATTATTTTGTATTTTAGAGTTCTAGCATCCAATCGTTCTACTTATAAAATAAACTACAATTTTATCTAAATAAAATATTCACGTATCATCTTTGTGCTTGTATTTTTTGTTAATTAAAAATAGTTACTTTAATACTAAAAGAACCTTCTTGGACATCAGAAAAAATTCGAGTAAAAAAGAAATTCCTACAATTGAACACAATGTTGTTAATTGACAGTCAATTCAATTAGAAATTTATATCCTTTATAGTTGTAATTATTGAACTACATATACGGATAAATAAAGTTTACAGATTTTTATAAGAAATTTCAGAAATGTTTGTTACAAGCAAAAGAAATGTAAAGCAACTATTAGCACTTACTCAAAGTTCAAATTAAATGTGTTGAATTTATGTCCGAGTCTATATATCTCTCCTAAAATTATTAAATATACCGTAAATTGATTATTCTTTTGTGTAACTATGTATCGTAAGAAATTTTGGCAGTACCCTTTAGTAACCATATTGCTCACTTCTCTTTGTTGGTTCTTTATATTTCAATCAGTTTGCTATTTTCCCATTGTTTCTTCAATCACTTTTATATATTATTTTCTATATTTTAATTATAACAAAAATTTAAAGTCCTTGGTTGACGATGAACTTTTTATTGGTGGTTTGCAATACGTGGGTATGAGATATAAGGGCTGTATGAAGGCCAGAAGAGATCACTTTAAAAGTTTTAGTTATTTCTGTAATAATTCTTGGAAACCATTCGCATAATGGGAGTATTAGAAAAAAAAGAAGAATTATTTTATGGGGGTTGTTTCATATTATAGTAAGTTGCTATAAGATAGCGCACCTTTTTTGTGATATCATAGTGATATCATGTAAGTGGCACTCTTCACATTTGAACCAAATTGATTTTATTTTAGAGTAGAAGAGTTTTCTACAATGTAAATTTATTCAAAAAATAAAAGGCTCTACAGATTAAGATAAAACTGAATAAAGTATATGGGTATCCTAGTCTATCGTTAAACACTATTTACATCTGGATAAATAGTAAAAAGTAAGTCTGTTCTGAACGTCTCCTTAAAGTCACCACAAATAAAAAAATTGAAAAGTCCAGGGTACCGTTACGGAAGAATAGCAAATAGAAGTACGCAAAAGTGTTGAAACGAGTGTATAATAATAATAATGATAAGGCTCTACGCCCCGCGTGGGAGCACGGCCTGCGAACTGAGAGGTTAAGGCTCTCATACGTTCGCTCTCTCTGCCCGGTCGTTGCGCACCAACTCTGGTGCGGGGCGGTGTGGCAAGCACCGCGCCTAAGACGACTGCCATTATTACCCCTTGTTCGAGTGAACGCAGGTACTCAATTATTTTTAGTGACTGAGTAGGCCACCCGCCAGGCATCAGAGGGTACCGGGAATTGAATCCGGGTCCGAAAGCATCGCAGCCTGCCCCTCAACCACGAGACCACGCTGGCTTTGAAACGAGTGTATAATATCCTAATAAAAATTATTTTTTAAAAAACCTTTAATCATTGATTTAAAATGCATGCAAGAAGATATCTCATCGCATTACTTACTACTAGTCATATTTAAATGCAATTTGAAGCAGTTCACTATTAACAAAAAGAATTGAATGAAAATGGTAAAAATTGACGTTCAAAGAATGCATCTTAATCGAAACAGTACTCCATTGTACAAGTTTAATATTGGCATGGCAAAATTAAACTAGTTAACGTTTTTATATGTAGCTCTGTGTCCCTGATCTAAAAACTTAGTGTAATGAGTGTTTTATAGCTTTCTCCGACGGTTTAAAAGAATTGGATATTTTTTAAACCAAATGTGTAGCTGAAAACTATGTTGAAATGTAAATTATAGGTTTTATTCAAAAAATAGTAATTAGCTTTTCATATATGATACAAATTAAATTAGTTTTGTGTATTAATTCTTATAAAAACAAAAATGCAAATATGAAAACAACATTGATTAGATGGACAGATGTGTGGAGAAATAAATCTAGAGAGATGGAAATAGAAATTGATGACACCATTACATTTTGCAGCGACAGGATCAAGATGACATAAATACATGGTACGAAAATTAGTTGAAGAGTAAAAAACTAGATGCTGGGGTAAATGAGTAAAAGGAGTATTTGGTAATAGGACAAGAACTAAATATCTCGAAATAGAAAGTAAAAATAAAAGGCTGGGATAATTATACATAGCTGGGAATTCATATAAATTAGAACGACAGTACAGCGTAGGAATAGAAACACAAGTTGAAAACACTAACTTCTGTATTGTGGGATAGAAACCTAAGTAAAAAAGGAAAAAATATATAAGAAAACAGTGAAAAGTAGAACAACATATAAAGCAAAGTTACGGCAATTAAAGGATTAACAAATAGAGTTAAGAATATTGAATCTAATTTTTAGAAACGCTGTACAAGAATCTCAAAATAAGATAAATATATGTTCAGGAATAGACGAAACATATGTTTCAAAGAAAGTAATGGAATAGACCACCTAAATATGTAGAAAAAAGAGAAGGTCCAGAAAAAGTATAAAAAAGAGATAGGAGAAATAATGGAAGAAAAAGTCATATAAGAAAAAGAGTAGAGAGAGGGAAACCGGAAGGCTATAAATGGCGAAAAAACTGAAAGAAGGAAATGTTAAAGATCAAACTTAGTAAAGGCTTTCACCAAATTTTCACAAAACTGAAGAATTTATCATTTGCAAAATATGTTTGTGTGTAACATTAAAAAAAAACGTTTTAATTGTAAGGCTGTAGAGCTTCAAACTGTAAACAAATCTGTACACACTTCTCGTACAAGTTTTTTTTTAGATGATAACATTTTATCATCATGAATACCAACCTTGTTTTGGTTGGCCATCAGTATCTACCTCAATAAACTTCTTAATAAAACACCAAATAAACATTTGGTAATTTGTGATTTATGAAGTTTTAGATGCCAGTTTTCCAAATATAACTGTCACATATTAATCATAATCATCCCACTACACAACAATAGCTTTGCCAACTATACCCTCCTTTCTTGAGCTCAATTCGAATTATATTTATTCACAGCTTTATACAGTACTTGCGATAAGCCCAGATATATAGACGTTCCAACACTAACCAAGATATATCCCGCAAGCAAATCTAACTTTTAGGGACGCAGGATTAGATCATAACGAATAAACTGCTGGATCGGTAGTGTAGTGCATTCCAAATTACCTTCGGGTCATGTAGTTGAATGCGAAGCCACAATGTAAGATATTCCAACCTCGATGCAGCGCGTAGATATTTTAGCAGTTAGAAACGTAAAGGAAACAACTTTAGCTTATGCTGAATATGCACTTACTACGTGTCTAGAACGCTTCAAGTAGTTACTGTTATTGGTGTTATATAAATGTTTACAGCTTTATACAGAGCGTGCGGCATCTGACTGGATAATAAGTTAAGGGCATTCTTATCCTCTAAGTGGAAATACTGTGTATTTCCCTTGTTAGTTTTTTGTGCAAGAAGTTGATTTAGAAGTTTCTAAAATATGGTTTTACTCTAATAAAATTGAAAATATTTCTTATAATGCAAAACAAAACACAAAAGATCGTTTTCTACAAATTATTCCGATATGATGAAAACCACGCGTCTTGTTCCGTTTTGTTCGCAATCTGAGTGATACAACACGTTGCCTGAATTCAATCTTATGGTTTCTTTTCTTCTAACTTCTGCCGGGCCCGCTATGCTCCATTTTATTTTCAACAGTTTTTCTTCTGGTCCATGTATTATATCGGTGGATTTCAAAGTTTGTACAATATATGTCCCTATGTGCAATGTAGTGTTATGTCTTTTTACTTTTTTTATAAGCAGTTCTTTATCAAATTTTTGATCCTTCCCTTCCCGGAATCGATGGGGCCGACTACCGAGGTAATGTGGAAATCGGAACTTTTTGTTCCACCTGTCTGAGGCACCTGATTTATTCTGTTTTTTTTTATTAACTCCTTTAAGCTTACAATCTGTCCGATGGACAATAAGTAATTAATATGTAGAGAGTGACAGATTACATTAATGACACGCAGGAGATAACCTCCAGCGAAGTTACTCCTTTAAAAATATCTTAAGTAAGACAATATGTAGTATATCTGTAGATATGCTAATCCTAATTAATTGGTTTGAATCTCTTAAGCCTACGCACTTCACCAATAGCGTTTGTGAATAAATCACGCGCGAGCACATTAGGGTGGACTTTAGTTCTGGCACTGTACGTTTCACTAAACCGTTTGATTTCGTCTTTAATCGATGACACTTGTAAATCGTTTGCAATTGTTGTGTTGGGAACATACCAGGGGGCATCAACTATTGTTCGTAAGATTTTATTCTGAAATCGTTGCAAGATTGCCAGATTAGAGTTACTTGCACAACCCCACAGTTGTATCCCATACGTCCAGATAGGTTTGAGGATTATCTTGTAGAGTAACAATTTATTGTCCATGGTTAACTGCGAGCTTCTACCGATCAGCCAATACATTTGTCTAAATTTCAGGCCAAGTTGCTTTCGTTTCGTGAAAATATCCGGAGGACACGTGTCTCTATTTAGAGTGTATGTCACGTGTACTGATTTATGTTCATTAGCTTGGATTTTCCAGTTAGTGAGCCTAGTTTATATGAGGTTTAAGTGGTCCTGGAGATGTTGGGATGCGATTGTTGCAGTACCGTTACTCGTTGTAAGGTCAGCCGTATATATCGTGTATAAGACAGGTCCCAAGACACTACCCTGTGGCACGCTTGACTGGATTGGGAATAGTTCGCTGTATTCGTCTTGATACTTTACGAAAAAGTGTCTGTGGGTTAGGTATGATTGTAGTACAATCACAAAGCTGGATGGGAGACATGCTTTAAGTTTGTACATAAGACCTTCGTGCCAGACTTTCTCAAAAGCCTGGCTAATATCTAGAAATGCCGAAGAGCAGTACATTTGTACTGCTTCAAATGTAGTGTTTATTATATTGACAAGCCTATGTATTTGATCAAAGTACCGTGGTGACTTCCAAACCCGAACTGGTGATCAGGAATAAGGCTGTTTTCATCTAAAATTGGTTTTAATCGTTTTAAGAAGAGTTTTTCGAAAACTTTTGAAATGACTGGCAATAAGCTTATTGGGCGATAGGACGCCGGTTCTTTGGGATTCTTGCCAGGTTTTGGCAACATTATGATTTGTGCCACTTTCCATGTAGTGGGATAATAACCAAGTCTCAATATGAATATTTGCTGTATGGCTTTGTACGCTGTAGTTGTGAGTTCTTGTTGTACCTTTCCGGTAATCAAGTCAAAGCCCGGAGCCTTGCTGGGGTTTGTGTGCCTGAATGCATCTTGGATTTCAGAAAATGAAATTTTATCTATTGGGAGATCCAGTTGATAAGGTGCAGTAAGAAATTCTCTAACTGTAATTTCATTCTCTACTGCATCTATTTCATGCGGTTTAAACACAGTGGCTAAATGGCTAGCAAATGTTGCGGCCTTTTCTTTGGCACTTCTAGCCCATTCATTATTTGGATCTAAGAGCGGTAGGGTGGATGTTTTTGGCCTTTTCAGATTTTTAGTTGTTTTCCAGAGCGAGTAATCTGTAGCTTCTGTAGCTGTTAGATTACTGAGGTATTCGCTAATAGCTTCATTTTTAATTTGTAGTAATACATTTTTCAGGTCCTTTGCTGCGTTATTAAAGGTTTTCTTATCGTCTTCGCTTCTTTCTTCTTTCACGAATTTTTTCTTATACTATCATTGGGATTTTTTCTTTAACAGTAGAATGATGTTGATCTGGTGTAGCAGTCCAAGCCGATTTTTGTATTGAGGTGGTGAGATCGATTACTGCTAAGTCCAGGTCTTCTGGTGTTTTCAGTGGCATATTTAAAGTAATTAGAGTGTCTAAAGTTGTTTTGAATACTTCTCAGTTCGTTTGCTTGCTGTGTAATGTGGGTTGTTTCTGTTTTTCTAGAATGTGTGAGTGAAGCGTTATTATGAATGGTGAGTGATCGTATGAGAGATCAAAGCAGGCCTCTGTCTTGAGTTTCTTTAAATCAAGTCCTTTTACTACCCCAAAGTCTATTAAACCTGGAAATTTATTCTTATCAGTAGGCCAATAAGTTGGCTGTCCGGTGGATATTGCAGTGAGGTTATGACTTCGGAGGGTTTCATACAGTTGCCTGCCTTTCGGTATAGTTATTCTTGAACCCCAGTGTTGATGTTTGGTATTCCAGTCACCTGCAGAAATGAATTTGTTTCCCAGAGTTTTGAAATAATCTTTGAAGTCTTGCTGTTTGTTGTTGTACTTTGGTGGGTAATATACCGCTGAGATGTTTATCGTTCCTACTATATCTTCTATAGCTACAGTAATCGCTTGTAGATTTTCTTTGCAGTAGTGTTGTAGTTCGTGATGCTTTATTCCTTCTCGGATGAGGACTGCTGTTCCCTCATGTGCAGTTCCGTCAGGATGCTTGGTATCATATATGTGATACCATGGGATTTTTAAATAACTTTGATGAGTAAAATGTGTTTCGGATATTAACATGATATCTAGATTATGTAATTGTGGGAATAGTTTAACTTCTTGTGCGTACAGGCGTAGGTCGTTGGAGTTCCATACACCTATTTTAAGTAACTGAGCCATTAAGACATTTTATTTACGAGCGTGGAAATAAGATTCATTATGGTGCTCATTTGTTTGATGAGGTCTTTCATCATATTTTTAAGTTAAACTATGTCACTCGTTGGGGTAGTCTGCACGATTGGGTCTGATTGAGTTGGATTAGCTGCCTGTTGGTGGTTTTGAAGCATTTGTATAGCATAGGTTATGTTAGGTTGAACAAAGAATGTATTGAAAACTCGAGGTTGTCCTGCTTGATTTCTCTACTGCGGGTAGAGTTTTTGATGTAACTGTTTATGGACAATTCATCCTCTATAGTTTGCCAGATGATTCTCATTACAGTTGACACATTTAACTTCACTACTCTTAATTTTTCTGGGACAATCTGATGTTAAGTGGGTACCTATGCATTTAACACAGCGTGAATTTTTGCTACAAAAATTTTTAGTGTGACTATATTGTTGACATCTCAAGCATTGCGGTATATTTCTTTTAACATGTGGTGCTTCAAATGTCACAATAGTATTCAATAATAATTTAACTTTGTAGATCTCCTTGTTATTACTTTGTTGTTTGAGATCTACAAAAAAAAAATAGGCAGCCTGATATTCATTCTTTGTTGTTTAACGTTCCAAATATTTGTTACTTGATGTCCCAAAGCCTCTATGATTTGCTTTATTTCAGCAACGTCAGTTGAGTAGTGTACGTATTTTATTACTACTCTAAAGCTTTTCTCATTTTTAGGCTTATAGGTGTAATATTGGGTTTTTTTTTGTCGTTCAACATTTTAATAATGCTTGTGTATGTCTGCGAGTCGGTCGGTTCTATTTTAACCTGCTCTCTACTTAATGCTTTATATTGATATTTGTCCTTGGCTACTTTGTCTAGTTCGGTGACCAAAGGTTTTATATTTTCTACTACTGCAATTAAAATTGGAGGCGGCTTTGGGTCCCTTTTGTGTTGATTACTATCTGTGTTTGTTTACATCCTCGCCAAGCGTGGCGAATCGATTTTCGCTTAACCAGTAGGTATTGAATCGGTTTGACGTTCTCTTCTACACTTCTCGACCTTTTTGATCTTTTGACAGTTTACTATTCATTAATTGCAGGAAAATCTTGTGTAGAGTAGTATGTGGATTGGGTTGAATCTTGTACAGGGAGTTGCTGACTGTAGCTAGATGGGGGCCGATACTGTGGTTGTTGTGGCGGTAAAGGTTGTGAATAAAACATGTTAGGTGTTGGTATGAATGGCGGTATTGCATTTTGGTGGTATAGTGTTGAATTTGTTTGCCGTAGGGCATATTGTTATAATAAGGTTGTTATTAGGCCTCACCTTAGGTTGGCTCGCGGCAATATCAGGTAAATTGCACATTCCACTACGTTTCAATGCTCGGACCGAGCTGTATTCTGTTTAAATTCGAGATTTTCAAGTATACTACAAATGGGAGTTTTGGCTATTAAACGCCACACTGGTCAGGTGTGTTGGCAAGTTCTGTTCTTAGCCAATCCTCTGAAAGCAAACACCATTTGTAGTCACTCATTTGAGTATCACTTTTGTATTAGCCCTAAAATCACGGATTGCTACGTGTACCGAATTGTATTCTGTGTTAATTCGAATATATATATATATAATATATATATATATATATATATATATATACTTATTAAATGTTCGGATAGTTCTGTTCTTCACGATCCTTTGGGATAATCTTGATGTTCACATCAGCTTTGATTCACTTTTCAAGAGTTAGCCCTAAAATCACGGATTGGTACTCCATGAGTTCATCAATTTAAGATATTATATATATATATATATATATATATATATATATATATATTTTAAATGTTGTTTACGGGAGATGCATTTGGTTGGGCAAAGTTTGTTGGTTTAGAGATATTGCGTAATTGACAGTGCGGGGTAATAAAGATTTTCATATGACTGGTAATCATCTCTTGTGTTCAGGCATTGTAGGCGTTTTTCGATTTCAGTTGCCTCACGTACTATCCTGCTGGCAAAATGGGAAATAGAAGCAATGATTTTAGCCCCCTAGCAATTAATTTAGTAGGATGTTTCTTTGTTATGTTTGGCAAGTCCCGAACCATTATCGCCTTTCCGCACGGCCAGAGAATGCTCATATATTCGGCTGAATATTTGCCGACTTGTTTGACCTATATAGGTCATTTGGCAGTCTCCATAAGGTATCTCATAAACTCCTTGGGATTCATTAGAACAATGATCCTTTGCTGAGCGAATAATTCTAGATATTTGGTTATTGGTCGTAAAGACCGTGCGTAATTTTGTCGCATTAGTATGCGGCTTATTTTATCAGTGATGCCTCTGATGTAAGGTATAAATGTTTATTGTTGGTCAGGAGAGTTTTGGGATTTGAAGTTAGTGTTTTTATTTATAACCTAAATAATAGCCTAACTCAATATCTTGGGAAATTTCGCGTTTTAATCACGTATGAATAGAGCGTTGGCCCAAATTGCATGTGTAGTTCGGCACTGCTGTTAATGGTTTAATAAAAAAATTTTGTGATTGTTTTAATACAATCCTTTATAGTTTCAATGTCTAGCTCTTCATACAGTTGGTAATTTGTTATGTACCTTGGAGCATCCATAGCTATTCAAAAAACCATATTCTGAAGCACTTAAACTTTGGTTGAATAACTTGTAGCAGCATTTTCCCATATCATGCTGCCATACATTATCATTAATTTTATTAAGAATATATAAATTAATAAGATGCACATAGTTTTTAATAGTGCGAGCATGACAGGCCAGGTAAAGAGCTCGGCCCGCCACACTAGCACGCGGCGAGCCCTGAGTTTGACTCCCAGGTCAAAAGCAACGGCAAACATCAAATGCTCTCCGACTGTCATACAACCACATTTGACGCTCGCAAAGTACGTTCTCCTTCTTCTAAAAGGTTAGACTGGCAACCTGCCCGGGGTACGCCCAACATGGCTCCTAGTACTACAAAAATGTGTAGTTAGGAACAGGCTAAAAACGCCAATATCTGTAAGAGTAGGAGATGTTTTTAATCTAGATTTTTTGTTTATTAGTTGAAAAAGTTGAAAGAGTTTTAAATTCCCTTAATTTAATTTTTACAAAATGTGAAATTTCCATGTTAACTTACTATAGAAATAAAAATCAGATTTTACAAGTTTGCCACTTCAAGGAATTGTGGTATTTTTTATGTAGACTTCTCTAATCTTGAGATAATAAAAATATTTTTTGTGTTCTCAATACTACCTATACTAACGCCTATTTCTTCAACAACTAAATATCAATACGTGTGTTCGTTAATACCAATTTTTTGATGTTTTGATATTGTTTCCAGCGACGTTGATCTACAGATACCGTTGATATGGATCATTCTTATTTTTTTCGAATTTTTAATGCTTTGCACCAGAACAATTTTGAGGTAAACTGGCTTCTATTCCCGAACGTATGCAGTCGCATACAACAATTTGAATTGCTAAAAACTTAATAATATTGCGCCGAAGATATGCCAGCGGCAGTTTCTTATAGCGCCACATAGTAGATGACATGTGTTATGTATCTAAGACACAGCTGCTAGATTAGTATGCATTTTAGTAACATCGTAAAATTTCTATCCCATTTTTGACAAAAAAAACATGCATTGCCCTCGTATAAGAGGGCTGCTTTATTTTACAGTGGTCCATATTTTAACTAATTTTGTAAACACTTTGTAAAAAAAATACCAAAATTGCACAATATTTCGTAATTTTAAGTTAAATCTTCTACTAATTTGATCAAATTTTATTATGAAATTGTTAATTAATAAAAAATAAACATTTTTACAGATGAAAGATAATGACTAAAAAGTAATTAAGGTTTAAGGGACTATTTAAGTTCCTTTGTCCTGCAAGTATGCTGATTTTGACGCAGCAAAGCTGAAGTGCTATCGACTGCTCAAACGGTTCGTTAAGCTGACAATGCGATTTTTGCATTCAATTAAGTAAGGTTTTGTGTTCCGTGGTTTCCAATTTGTCTTCGCATTAAATTATAAATATGCCAATCGCAAAAGGAACAAACATTTTCTTATTTAGACCTTTATTTTCCCATTCAAAAAGTTGGCAAATTAAAATTTTTGTAAATAAAATAAAAGGCATTCAAGGCTTAAATTATAATTATAAAAAGAGCTATGTGCCTATAAAATTAAAGTATTTTTAAATTGCTATGTTATACGACAGTGTAAAATATTTATAATAAATTTTAAAAAGGGAGAAGAACAAAATCAAATGTTTTAGTATCCACCAAATTTAGATACAAATATTTGTTATTAACTTGTTTATTATTTATAATCTGTCTTAAGTAACTAAACATTCCAGTAAATTATATATCAAAGAATTAACAATAATAATAACATAACAATTAACGTATATAAGTAAATAAATTTTATTTATAATAATGACAAACATGCTTAAGGTGAATTTAAGTGAATCTGTTTGGTAATTATATTGGTTTGAATCTCTTGAATGTACGCCTTCACTCTTCATCATGTAGATCTGCTGCAATAAGATAAAGAAACACGTAGATCTAGATTAATAAACTCGTTTGGTAGATAGCATAGAGCAATTAGAACAGCACGCATTACTTTTGATCGGAATCACTAAAGTAGTGCTAGATTGGATTTACCAACAGACCTTTATAACTGCAACCGGTAGGTTCACACTAGCATCAATACTGCTTTATACAAAAGTATTTTATTTTCTAAAGATAATTGAGAGCAATGACTCATTAATCAATACATATTACACAAATTATTATCCAATTATTTGCTTTTGCTTCAGTTATTTTCTTCATACAAGCTACAGCCCAACCCAAAAGCCTACATGCTCCATATCTTTTGCCTATGGAAGTTGTTAGTTGAAAACTGGAAGACAAGTTGCTTTACGTAAAGTAAAGATCATATACTCTGATTGGTTTTATTCGCCTTAATATGCTATTTTTAACCAGTCTTAAATTTTGTGAAAATTGTGTTGTAAATAGCATGATGCTATATCCGGGAGTTAGAGTAAGATGCAATAATATCTATAATATCAGCAAAGATAGCTAAAGGTCAGAAGTATATAGAAAACAGAGCGTTGGTCCCAACACGCTTCGCTGAGACACTTATGAATCTATTTGAAATAATGTATGTCACACATTATTCTTTTAGCTGAACAAAACACTATCGGCCAATTATGATTGTAAGACACTGTGGTAGGAATAAAATGGATAAGATTTTAATTCTGTTCTGCATGCCACGTGCCATGCTGTGTCAAAAGCTTGCATAATATTTAAACAAGTATGGACGCGAAACTCCGGTTCAACAGATGTTAGGGGCTTCTATGCATAAAAAAAAATGTGCGGCCACTTCCGGTCAAACCGGTTTCGAGATTATCCGATCTGGCTGGTTTTTGGAGTCTGGACTTGACACAGATCAAAAATTATAAGACGTAACAGATGTCAGAAATGACAGAAGTAAAAGCTGGTCTCCAGCTTGGAACCTGCCTTGATCAAAAGTTGAAAAATAAAAGGATGGACTGACAGACGACATTACTCTCTACATAAGGCTTCTCATTTTAATGTACAGAAGCCTAAAAAGCCGCTAAACAATATCCCTCGTTTTCTTGATCAATTTGAATTAGGTCACCTATTGTATAATAGTGTTGCTCTCTAAATTCGAACTGGTGTTCTGGTATTAAATTTTGTAAAAAAAAAGATTTTCTCAAACACTTTTGACAAGGCATTAAAGTCGATAAGAAGATGCCTATTAAGACGATTTTCAAATTTATAGAACTGTTTCTATCTGTGCGACTTTCCAGCGATTAAAAATTTAACCTGTTCTTAATATTGGATATGTATATAATGAGATTTATGCAGGTTTCAAGATTTCTTCAGTTATTCGATTATTCGGATGATTTATTTGTATTTATTTTGGTAGAAATGTTTTTTTATGCTTTGTTTACTTGTATCTTCTTAATAGAAAATTCGATCTGAAATAGGTTGTTGAGATATTCACGGATGTAGTTTTCTCCTTCTAGAGTGATATCAGCTGCATGTAATGCGTATGGTTAGCAAATATAATCGCCTTATCTTGATAGCTTTTTGCTCAGCACTAAACATTAAAAATACTTTGTCGGGGACGCTAAACTTCTCATTATAGAGGTATTATAGACGCCAGGTTTAAAAAAAGTTTATTCATTGTTGATGCTACCTTACGAGTGTAGTTAACAGCGGCTACTACCAAAGTTGCCGATCTAAAACTCAACGCGAACTTTTATAAAGATTAGAAAAGGGAAAGAGGCTGCCAAAATAAACAATTGAAGAAAATAAAATTTCAAGTGTCTCAATTGTATATAAAAATTGCATAGAAATCTTTGTATTGAACATTAGTTTCCCAAAATGAATATTAACGACAATAAATCGCCGTCTCCATACTTTTAACTACCTACTTAGTTTTAAAAGTAGCTGACAATGTGAACACAAATGTAACAATGTGGGAACGTGGAACAATGTTTCGCAGATATCCGGGCTTTTGTAAATATAAAATTTTAACTGGGTCGACTTTTTTCCTGGATAGGCGTTTCCTGGATCGGAAAAGTGGAGCAATATAAATCATTATTAAAAATTGTAAATCTGTTTATATCTATTGCCATCGAACAACAATATAGGCGCGTATTATTAAAAAGCTAAAAAAGGCGACGGACAGACGGACGGGCCGTTCTAGGGAAAAAGCTGATCCAGGGAAGAAACCGATCCAGTTAAAAATGTATGTGTATAAAAGTCTAGAATATTTATGAAACAAGGTATTTTATAAACTCCTTGGGATTCATTGAGACGGTGATCCTTTGCTGAGCAAATAAACCCAGATACTTAGTTATTGGTCGCGAAGACCGTACGCATATTTTGCCTCATTAATATGCGGTGATGCCTCTGATATAAAGTAAGAATGCTTTTTGTTGGTCAGGGGGGTTTTGGAATTAGAAGTTAATGTTTTATTTATATTTGTAATTATTTGGGATAAGATTTATTGGAATACTTATTTTGTAGTAAATTAGTAGTAATGGTGGGGACATGGTGGCTCAGATGGTTCAACCAGTTGGCTCTGTCCTCTAGCCGGCGCGTGCGAGTTCGAGTCTCGTTCAACCCATGGGTGTGTGTGAATGTCATAGCAATTAAGTGCATGTTAGTGGGCACAATAAGCCCTTGGTGCACAAAAAAGTAGGTTTTAAATTCTATTTGTCGGTCTTTCATATTGTCTGATTGATCTGGTGATGAGAGATTTTGCGACTGAATGAATTTCGACAGAGTGGTGATAAGATTTGGCATTTAGGTATCAGTTAGTATAAGTAGGTTTTTTATAGACAGTATAATTAAAAGCCAGTCATTAAAAGGATTTCTTGTTATGAAAGTATCTAAGAAGGGAAAATAATTATTATAATCGGTTTCTGAATTTGGTTTGGATGGGAAAGGAATTCTAGAAGAGTCTATGAAGCCAGATAACAAAAGTGTTATCGACATATCGTATCCAACAGGTTGGTTTAAAGTAAAAAAAACTGAGGACTTTTGTTTCAAAATCGGTCATAAAAAGGTTAGCAGTGACCGGTGAAAGTGGGGAACCCATGGGAGCACCATTAGTTTGGCGGTAAAATTTATTTTGGAAGGTAAAGTAAGTAGTGGATAGGCAATGTTTATTAGGGAGAGAATATTATTATTTACATTATAGTTTGATTTCAATAACTGTAGAGTATTAGGGATCAGGATATTGGTAAACAAAGAGAAGATATCAAATCTGTTCATGATATTGTTTTTGCGTATAGGGAAAGTTTTGAGTATCTTTAGGAAATGATAGGAATTTCGGACGTAGGGTGATGTCTGCTCTGTGAGAATTTAAAAAATCTTGAGAAGGTATTATATAAAAGCACTAACTATAGGACGTACAGAAATGTTCTCTTTATGAATTTTTGAAAGACGATACAATTTAGGAATTCTGGATAATTTTTCTCGGTATTAATGGAAAATTTGAATTAGTAATGAGGGTTTTGGTTTTCTTTTTGAGGTAGGTGGTGGGGTTATTGGGTATATGCCAATACTCAAAGGATTCAAGTAAATTTTGTATCTTACCCACGTAGTCTGCTGTATTTAGGATCACTGTAGCGTTGCCCTTATATGCTTGTAACATTCTGATGGTACTACTTTGTTTCAGAGCTTTTAAGACGCGTAATTCGGAGGCTTTAATATTTGGTTTTGATAGTTCGGTTGTACGTAACACTTTGGCTACACGTTTTTCGGAAGAGTGGAAATAAAGGATTTTATTTGGGATATAATGTATTCGGTGGGAATGCGATTTGGCGTTACAGTAAAATTAAAACCCTTTCCAGAACCTGAATAGCTAAGTTATGTACCGTCGTATTGGTCAGAGATGGTTGGGTATTGGGAAGTTTACTTTGGCACAACTTGGAAAATTTGCTTTTCTGGGTTTGGTTTTTTTTTGGATAGGCATGACGCTTTGTCATATATTAACCTAGAGAAAATATTTCAGATAATAGGATGGATGTTAAAGGAACTTAATTTATGAAAAATACCATAAAGTTCCAGATTAGTATTAGCGAAGTTTCTAACTTTATGGCGGAAATATTGTTTAAGGTCAGATGTACGGGATTGGAGAGAGCTTGTTGGATTGTTGGTGTGGTGTGGTGGACTATGGAATAAAGATATCTTGTAATACTAGTTTTCTGGTAGGGTCATAGTAATATCTTTAAGTTCTATTTGTCTGCTTTTTAGTCGGAAAGTCTTTCACAACAAGAATTTTTTTAACTGAATGGATTGGAGCATAGTGATGATAGGATTTGACATTTAGGTAGAAGTTAGTATTAGCAGTTTTTCTAGTTTTATATATGTAAATAGTGCAATAAAAGCTGTTGGTGGAAAGATTTTTTATAATAATGTTTTTGAAGAGCAGCAAATTGTTTTTTTGTAATTTCAGGTAAATTTGTGTTGGTATAAATTTGGTTTTTTAGGAAAGGAATTCAAACGTATCATTAATATATCATAATCCATATATATGTTAAGGTAGAAGAAGGTGAAAGATTTTGTTTAAAAGCGGTCATGAATTGACATTGCTTGACAGGCAACAAGGGAAAAACCATAAGAGCACCATTATTCTGACAATAAAATTTAACTTGAAAGGTAAATTGTGTATTGGTTAATTAAGAAGGGGGCTAGGAACAAAAATTTTGGTAAACAAGGAGGTAATATTAAAGTTTTGGTGTCTATAAGAAATGGTAGGAATTTCGAACGTAGAATGAAGTTTGCCCTGTAAGGTGTTAAAGAATTTTGGTGAAGTACTTAACTAGGTTGGGGTGGAAAAATTGAATGCATTAACTGTATACTGTAAATAATTCTAAAACTGTTAAGAATTTTTATCGAACTATAAGGAGTGTTTTAGTATTAGATAGTAGATTAAAATTAGTAATAAGGATTTTGTTCAAAGAATCATTACTTTTTTGGGGAATAAACAGATAGGGGCCTCGAGCAAAGAATAAAATGATCATAAAAATGATACAAAAACAAAAGCTTCAACTTAATTAAACTGTTTAAAGTTTACTTTAAACAAGTTTAAATTTTAATCGGTGTGATAGATAGATTATTTAAATATTTGTTAAGTAAACTGATGCTAAGAGAAATATTTAAGAAGAGGGTATTTCTATAGTTTTTTAATAAGTTTATAATTTCCTGTTAGATGTTTATTCACTGGCAAACGAAAAAGTCTTATTGACTTGAAACTGCTTAAGCAAAAAAATGAAGTTCAATGTAGTAGTTTGCTAATTCATACTACATTTTAATTTTTTTAGTTTAAGTTTTTTGTTGGTCGTTGCTTAATAAAGTTTATATAAGCCCATAATTTTGTGTAGAGATACAGAAAATTGTTTTTGCCTAGCAATACACATTAGATGTTTTAAGTTTTTGAGATTTGCTTCAAAACAAAAAGAGATTTTCGCAACTTTAAGTTTTAAACTCTTTTAGTTGTTCCTTGAAAATCTTCTCCTTTACTACGTAAAAACGTCATATAGTTGACCTGAGAGGCCCTACTTTTTGAAGGATGTCCTCTCCTGACGTATCTTGGAGTCCGATCTCCATGATCAGTAAAATCTATCTTGAGTCTGTATTTCTTTCTGGAAAACATAATGGGTGGTTTGTTGCCTTATCGCAGTCTTAGCCGATTAATCTGAAGTGATTGTCGCAGAAGTCTCTGTTGTTAGCCCTTAAAGTCATTCTTCAGTGGTCACAACACAGTGATGTCGTAGCTGCTGCTACGTCATGCCAATTTTGGTCCGCCCGGATATTTTATTTCTCCGGTACCATCATATCTGGAAGGCATTATCCGCCACCTGAGGCGCCCGATGATCTAATACGGGAAAATAAATTTAAAAAAATATATACTATTGCAATTATTTGCATGTATTAAACATTATTTTCCTTTTAAATAACCCTATAGTCCGGCAAAATAATCTTTTCTTTTTTAAACAATAAAAATTACAAAATAGATTATGCTCAATGTTTTAGTGTAACATCAGACAGAACAATACTTCCCTTTAGTTATCGGCAAGTTTTGAAGCTTCCAAGACATCCATTACGACTGATACTGCTGCAATCACGTTGCAAATAGCATCCTTTAATTCTTTAATAGTCCGCGGTTTGCGTTGAAAGACTTCGGCGTTTAGGGGTCCCCAAAGAAAGAAATTGCAAGAAGGCAAACCTGGTCGTAATATATTACCATATAATGAGATAACGCAGTCTGGAAACGTTTGTTCCAGAACTATTCGAAACATTCTTATTGGAACCATAGTGGTGTATTCCATGTTCATTGAGTCTGTGCTCCAATAAATTGTATAGTATAGCAACATAACGAGTAGATGCTGCAGTCGTCCTACATCCCGCTTCCTCAGAAGAAATGCGACCCTATGATGCCAAATTCACAACATCCGTAACATTATACCAAACAGATACACTTAACTAGAAAGATCGCCCCTAATAGAGTTGTCAAGGATTCTGCTTATTGATGCAAGGCGATAAATGAAAATGAGGACAACAGCTGAAATATTTACCAACATGTAGTCGCAAGCAGCCTGCCGGGCGTCTGTCACATCTTTAAGTTCCTAGACCCCATCAGTTTGTATGAAGGCAACATGAGATTCCAAATTTCGGTCAGATATTTCCAAGGCAAAAGCAGTCTTAGCGGAGTAACGTTGTCACGATGTGACAACAATCTACTTCACTGACGAGATGTTCTCGGGTGTCGGAACGCTACGAAATCTGCCGGATTATTTCCGTTTTAATACTAAACCAGTCTGTCATAATTTGTGTACCCACAACATTGATTGACTTCCTAGTCGGGACTCTACCTACAAAATAGCCACTGCGTCACAATCACTATTCCTAAAATAAATCTTTGACACTCCACGACATGATGTACACTAAAATAGCATACCTTGTACTGCTCAAGAATATACCACTCGAACGCCGTCTACTAATACATTGCAATTTTTAAGCTATTTTTTAATATCTTGTGCAACGTGTTTTTCATTATACAAAATTTACTACAAAAATTACTAGGCATATCTTAACTGTAAACTGGGTAGTAAAAAACTGTGTTGGATGATCCTTTAGAGGTCTTACTCTACTTACTCAGAAATATGACATTAAATATTATCCCCAATAAAAATTATACTACAAAGCAATAAATCCTTTCTGTGGTTTTAAATAGTTGGTTGTAATATTTTTAATATTACACAAAACCTATCAGCATGCATGTCATATATTATTCAATGTTTTTTATGTATAATATCTACTTTAATCTAATAATCAGGTTTTCTCTAATATCTGTTGTATTCCATCAATTTTATATGCATGTTCCTATTATTGTAAAATAACAGAATCATTTAATACAACCAGCGTAGCTTATTTCTTTTCTTTTTAGTTCCCTTTATACAAACCCAATGATCTTTCCCTAATTTATCTCAAACGTTCTAAAAAAGTAATCCAATTTTACGCCGCTACTTCTGTGTACTAGGAATCGGAATAGCAGCCATTCTCACGTGCACCATTTCATTTAATTTATTGGAATGATTACAACACAAGTCGATCAATATTGTACAACCTTTTTATATACGAGGGCGTGCTGAAAAGTAATGCCTCCAAATTTTTTATGTGAAAACTCAAAGCTTTTTAAATAAAACAAACTTTATTAACATTCTACATCTTTATACTTTGTGCCTACATATTTATTTCTCAATATAGTCACCCTGGCGATGAACACATATTTCCCAACGAGAGACCAGTTTGTTGATATCGTCACTGTAGAATGTTTGACTTTGTTGACAGAGCCACAACCTCACCTCTGCTTGCACCGCTTCATTACTATCAAAGTAAACTCCTCGAAGGTGTTCTTTAAGTTTTGGAAACAGATGAAAATCGGAATGAAAGTCGGGACTGTACGGAGGATGATCGATGACAGTGAACCCAAGGCGTCGAATTGTTGCAGATGTCGCAGCGTTCGTGTGTGGTCTGGCATCAAAATGAAGTAGAGGTGCTCTATGTGTGGACAAACTCTGTGAATTTGTGCTCTCAATTTTCTCAGGGTCTCGCAGTAACTTCCAGAGTTTATGGTGGTATCTTTAGGCATGAATTCCAAATGCACCACATATTGAACATCCCAGACACTGTGAGCACACAGTTTTCTGTACCGCAGTTTATGGCCTATTCATGCTCTTGTAATATGCCACACTTACCTAAAAGCTGTGTCTGCGTTATCGGATGATTTTCTCTGATGAGTTAATCAACCCGATTCCGATGAGTCTCGTCGGTTGCCGTGCGCGGTCGTCTACTCCGAGCTTTGTCACAGACATTGAGGTTAGAACCACCGTTTCCTTCATTACAAGCACGAACAACCCAACGTCGCACATTACTGATGTCGATACAATTATCACCGTATGCAGCTTTCATTTTTCTATAAATTTCAATTGGAGGCATATTTTCTGCGGTTAGAAACTCAATCGCAGCACGCTGTTTCTCACGCACCGGCATAGTTACATTACACACCGCCATGTTACATGCTACAATTCAGAGCCCTCTAGCGGCAGAGGGTTGCAACTTGAGTCAGCGAAGCGGGAAAGTCGACCGAGTAACAAGCATAATATGTAATACCTCAACCAACATTGAGAAGAAAATAAAATTTTTTGGAGGAATTACTTTTCAGCGCGCCCTCGTATATTCAGTGAATTTTAAGTAATTTTAATTATATGACGGTTCCGGAAGATATTCAAATAGGTTTAAATGAGAAATAAGCCACACAAATAAGAACTAACTGCAACTCCGTTAGAAGTCAAGTCACCGATAGCTTAAGCAGAACTTTGTTGTTTTCACGGTGTGGCGGTAGATAACGTTTGAAAAACAAGACCAATTCAAAGAAAATTATCATTAAGAGAGGACATAGTTTGGAGATACAAACAATATATTATTAATTATATAATATAATTATTAATTATTTTAATTTCGTAGGTAGCACATCTCTCCAGGCAACTTAAAAAAGACTCCAAAGATAATTTTTGAGCGCGGAATGTTCCTTTTCTTGAGATTGAGGTCTGAAACCTGTGGTGGCCATGTGATCATTTTGATCATTTTTTTGTTCTTTTTGGTTCAATAGATAGTTCTTACAAATTATTTAAGTACGTCTTGCATCATTACAAATCCCTTCTAGATTAATCGCAACCCAGACGGTGTAGCATTTTCCGTTAAAAAATTTTATACTGTTCTTTTCTCATAATTCCATCGACTTTTAGTACACCCCCACTCTAAAACCACTTCTGTGCTTAACAGTCGGAACTCTACAGGTTTGGATTATCATTTCAGACTTAGACCGACGCACGAAGAATCTTCGTTTCTGACTGAAGATTTCAAATTTGGATTCGTCAGTCCATAATACGTTTTGCCATTGTTCATTTGTTAAAAAATAATGTTTTTGCGTCTATTATTGCCATTTATTACCACCCTATAACAACGGTTTTTTGGTCGCAATACGACCATTAATATTACTCTCCTAAAAACGCTGCTTTATTGTACTGACGTCCACAGTTAAACTCCGCAGCAATATATAAAGCGATTAATCTTATATTTTGCTTACTCATCAATCTAATGAAGTGTTAAGTGACAGTCAAGGACGTAAAAGCATTATGATTTTTTTTATTTTAGTTTTCGACTTCACAAATACTTATAAAAAGAAAGCTACAAAAATAATATTGTCTAAGGAGGCAATCAAGAGTTAAATGTCAAACATGCTTTATTATTCATAACAAATGTCACAACCACCAACAGATAACGTACTTCAATCAATCCCAGCTGGTTGCACAAGCCAATTAAGCTGTCTCGTACTGACAACTAATTGTAAATTCGAATACCAATCAAACATACCAAGTAACCAAAAACAAAAAGCGCAAATACTGCAGATAATAGCCTTAAGTTTAGAAAATGAAAATAATCAAGATAATACATCAAATGCAGAATAAATTTTAAGCCAAAACCACCACTAGTCTTTGCAACAAAAGTTGAAAATGCACTCTAACAACACTACTACGCCTCGAAGGCATTAAATAACAAGCAAATAAATATATACCCTACAGTTCTATATAACTCTATAGTTCGGCCATATCAAAGAAAATAAACCTAGTAAATGATATAACTACTTCGATTCTTTCAAAATCAAAAAAGTGGTCAAAAATAAAATAAATATCTGAGATCTTGAAAACGACAGTATATAGCGAGATTCGGTTCTACTAAAACGGTCTTATTGGTTCGACCGCAGAAAAATACGGGTGTGCCAGAAACGTGTTCCAAAAAACACTGTAAAATTCGTTTGGCAGGCGCTGACAGATGAAAAAGTATCTGGAAGTTTTCGTGATTTTGTACTTTCTAGTGGAGTATCTTTCTGCAAAGTTTAATTACAACTCATGTTTATTTAGCGAATATAATTTATGCTATTTATCAGCAAGACAACTAATATATTCTCCTAAAAACTCCAACTAAATAACCAATCTACTGAATTGTTACGTCATAAATGCGGTCAATAGTAGAAAAACTAAAATTAAATTAGTTTTGATCTATCCTTTGATCATTAACCAGTAATAATCACTATTTACTCAGACATACAGTATATGACACAAACACTAATTCTTTATACTGGGAATTGTTTCGAGACGAACTCTTTGAGCTTTATGTCTCAACCAACAACCCTTCCCAAAGTTTTAAAAGATCCGGAATTCTTCGACGGTCTGTACGCCAATAGGTGTATTCTCCCATAGACGAGCAAGTAAGATGTTTCCTAGAATAGCAGCCAATAATCGTCATCCACCGATTCTTATTAAGCGGGAGCCCTGCTGTTATAAATCTATTGCCCAAAGCCTTAAAGAAATAAATGTAACTTGCTAGAGTAATTAAATGTTTAAGTAGGCACTAAACTGCTGAGACTGTAAAATGAAGCGATTTAATTTTCTATTAAACATTTGTGGTTTGGATATTTTTCAAGTTCGTGATATTATTGTAGATAACTACAGCTGTTCCGCCGCGAGACGTGCCATCAGGGTGATTTGTTCTATAAATCGTGGAATGTGGAAATTTAATATAGCTCATAGTAGTGAAGCGAGTCTCAGATATGAGCAGGATATCTACTTTGTAGGTTTCAAGAAATATTTTGGTTTCTCGGGCTTGTTGGCTCAATTTTGATTAATTATGTTTAACTTTGTGAGAAGATCCATGACGGTCCCCATTTGTGTAATAAGATTTTTATCTCTTCTATGTCATTTGTTTGTTGATTTTGTTGCATTGTTTGGTATTGTATTGTGTTTTCTTGAAAGTTGTCTGAAGTTGGTAGTGTCTAGTGTTTTACTTTATCTGCGTATGATATCCCTGGTGTTGTTTCAGATTAGAGATATGGCCTTTTATACAATTTTGTATCATCTTTTCTTAGTTGTGGGTTTAGTTTTCCTTGTAATTGTTTGTGGACTAAGCAACCGCGGTAATTGGCAGAGTGGTTGTCGTTGTAATTTACACATTGGACTTTGTCATCTTTGACTGTTCTCGGACACACCCCTGTGGGAGAAAGTTGTGTACACCTGGAATTATGCTGACAGTAATTCTTCGTGTATCCAAAGAGTTATCATTTTACGCATTGCGACATTGTGCATTTGTCATGCGGATGTTCTACAATACATATGTTCAATAATATTTTTGTTTTGTAAATTTCTTTATTGTTATCGTTTTGCTTTAGCTTCACTACAAATACGTAGAGCGGTTTTTTTTAATATCTTATGTTTAATATTCCGGTGGGATCGGGCGGTCGTGCACGGAACACGGACGAATTTAATAGTGGCGATAAATAATCCGAATACGGGTCTTATCACACTGAAATTGAACGTAGTGAAGTGCAGAACACCGGTAAGCAGAAGTGACATAAGTGAAGTAAACAATAGTAAATAATAATTAAAACTGAAGTGCAATTTAAACTGAGTTATAACAAGCTAAAACCAAACTTTCCTTCAATAACGGCCGACTTTATCAATCGAGAGAGCGCAACGGGGTATTAGAGGTCGACCTGAACGAATGAACTGTGCGATAAGCCGACCCGCGATTATCGGAGTTTGAAACTAAAACTGTAAATATTTATTTAAAGTACTAGTGTAAATATTTATGTAAATTTCAAATGAGTAACAGCGTTAAAAGGAACATAGATTTAAATAGCAGTGAAGAGAAAGAAATAGAGTTATTCAAGCCTAGCAAAAAAGTATTTAGATCATCAACTGAAGAACACAAACAGAAGCCGACAATAACAAATATGGCAGATTTCCAAGAAATCAAGAATATGATGCTAACAATGACTGAAGAAATAAAGAAAAACACCGAAGAAACACGTAAACTAAGAGAGGAAATGCAAAAAAGAGGAAAGATGGCTAACGGAGAAGAAACAACTAAAAATAGGATCACCAAATTAGAAAACCAGATAGAAGGAATGGATAAGGAGAAAAGGAGAAACAACGTGGTGATAAAAGGAATAGGATTTGACCCACAACAGAAACAAAACGCGGCTAAACAATTCCTAAAGGACAGATTAATGGTAGAAGCAGAAGTTAACAAAGTAATAAGCATAAAAACCAAGGAGGGACGATTAGTAAATATTATTGAAGTAAATGCATGGGAAACTAAACAAGAAATTATGAAGAACAAATACAAATTGAAAGGTAGTAAGATATATATTGAAAATGATCTAACACTAAAGGAAAGAGAAATACAGGCTGAGATAAGGAAAATTGCTAAGGAAGAAATTACCAAAGGACACAAAGTAAAAATAGGATACAGGAAAATAACCATTGATGGAGAAGCCTATATTTGGGATGATGATGAAAAGGGCGTAATCATAGCAAAAAATTGAACAAACCAAACAAAGGAATAACAGAGATGACGAAAATGGCAAAGAAAAAGGACATACAAAGCGGAATACAAATTATGGAAAATTGGAAAATGGAAAATAGGGACAAAAAATGAGAAAGACGAAACACTAACAAAAGAAATAGAAAAACAAAGAGAAATACAAATAAAAAAGAAACTAAATACATGGAAACTAGGAGCTTTGAATATAAGAAGTATACAAGGAAAAGAAGTGGAAATAATAAACGAATTTGAAGCAGCAAATTTAGAAATATTATCGGAAAGAATACTATTAGTAGAATTAAGGAATAGACATGGAAATATTATGACAATAATATCAATATATGGACCAGACGAAAATGAAAGAGTAGAAGAGAAAGAAAAATTCTGGGAAGAATTAACAAATACCACAGAAGAAGCAAAAGGAAGTATATACATAGCAGGCGACTTCAATAGTAGAGTAGGGAAGAAAGATGAAGAATATAAAGAAATAATAGGACAATATGGAGAGGAAGTGCGAAACAATAACGGGAAGACTTTTGATTTCTGTCAATTGCAAAACATAATTATAACCAACACATTCTATCAACACAAGGAAATACACAAGTTCACTAGAGTACAAATAAATAGAGGGAGAAATCAATCATAGATTATATATTAGCACAAAAAGAAGAGAAGAAAAATATATTAGATGTAAGAGTGAAAAGAAGTGCAGAAATCTATAGCGACCACTACTTGCTTATAGGAAAAATAAGACAAAATGACACGGAAATAGAAAAACATTAAAAACAATAAAACGAAGCCATACAGCAATAAAACATATAAACTTAGAAATAAAGAAACTGCAAAAATATATCAACAGAAAACAGAAAACAAACTAAAGAACAAAATGGACGTAATAAAACAGGCAGATGCACAAAAGGATGGAAGCTATTTAAAGAAATCCTAATTAATACAGTGAAAGAGATATGTGGAACTTATAAAATGGAAAACGGAAAAACAAACAGCCTGGTGGACAAATGAGATAAAAGAAGAAACCATGAAGAAGAAGAAAGAATGGAAAAATACTTAACAAGCAAAACAACAGAACAATACGAATTATATAAAAATCAAAGGAAAAAGTAAAGGAATTAGTAGCAACAGCAAAAGAAAAATTATGGACAGATTTTGGAAACAAAATGGAAAAAGATAACACAGGTAACCAGAAATTATTTTACAAAATCATAAAATCCTTTAGAACAGAAAAGCAGAGAAAAGAGATATACATAAAGAACAAAAACCAAGAAACAATAACAAATGACACAGAAATAATGGAAAGATGGAGAAATACTTTCAGGAGCTACTAGGACAACAGACACGTACAACAAGAATTATTACAAATGAAACGGGGAAAACAAACCAGATAGAAGAAGAGGAAATTGAAAAAATAAAATGGACGAGCTGAGGAATGTAGTAAGAAAACTAAAAAATGGAAAAGCACCGGGAGATGATAAAGTTACAGCAGAAATGATTAAACACTTGGGAGAGACAGGGATGGAATTACTACTAGAAATATTAAACAAAGCATGGCAAAGTGAAAAAATTCCAGAAGAATGGGGAGTGGCACTAATAACGCCAATACACAAGAAGGAGACAGAAAACAGTGCTGTAACTATAGAGGAATAACGCTACTGAACATTATTATAAAAATATATGAACAAATAATCAATAACAGATTAAAAATAATATTAGAACCCCAACTAGCAGAACCGCAAAGTGGATTTAGACCAGGGAGAAGTGCAAGACCACATCTTCACAATTAAACAACTAATAGAGAAAAGACAACCTCAAAACAAAAATCTTTACCTAGCCTTTATAGATCTGCAGAAGGCATTTGACACAGTTCCTAGAGATAAAGTATGGAAAGGACTGAAAGAAAAGGAATAAATAACAAAATTATACGAGTGATTGAAGACCTATATGAAACCAACACAAATTACATAATAAGTAACAATAGGAAATCAGAAGGGTTCAAGACAGAGAAGGGATTAAGACAGGGAGGAGGACTAAGCCCAACCTTATTTAATATACACATGGACAATATCATCAGAAAAACTGAACAAAACATAAAGAAGTTGTTTGTAGGACATAGAAATTTAGAAAGAGTAGAAATAGCCGAGGGAGTTTTCGCAGACGACGTGGTGTTAATAGCAGGACAGGAAAAACTTTACAAGAAAATATAAATACATGGAAAGAAGTACTAGAAACAGAGGGCATGAAAATAAACATAGATAAAACTAAGATAGTGGTAATTGGAGAACAGGATATTAGAACAAATATCAGAATAGAAGACATCAAAATAGAACAAGTAAAGGAATATAAGTATTTGGGAATAACATTAGACAAAACAGGAAACAAGTTGCAGAAATAAACGAGAGAATAAATAAAACAATAAAACTGTACTATGCAATGAACAAAAATTCATAAACAAGAAAGAAATAAGTAATAAAACCAAGATAAAAGTCTTTAATACAATATACAGACCAGTACTAACCTACGGAAGTGAATCGTGGATACTCTCAAACAGACAAAAAAACCAAATTCAAGCTACAGAAATGAAATACCTTAGACGAATACTAGGAGTAACCAGAAAGGACAGGATTAGAAACACAGAAATAAGAAAAGAATTAGAGGTGAAACCAATCATACAATTTATAGAACAAAAGCAACTCAGTTGGTGGGGACATATACAGCGAATGAATAACAAAAGACAAGTAAAGGCAGTATACGAGGCCAAGACACAGACAAAAGGAAAAGGGAAGACCAAGGAAACAATGGAACCAAGTGATAGAAGAAATACTACAAAAAAGAGGAAAATCATGGGAAGAGGCAAAAAGAGTAGCAAGAAATAGAAAGAAAAGATTGGAAAAATTTATAGAAGAAAAATAAAAATAAAAATAAAATGTAATTATAGATATATAATGTAATATGAATAAATAAGAATGTAAACCCGACACCGAAAGGTATAAGGGTAACGATTATAATAATAATAATAATGTTTAATATTCCAAATATTAACTACGGTACGTCCTAGTTCTTCTAATTATTGCTTGATTTCGGTTATACCTGTTAATTAGTGAAAAAAAATTAAAGCTCCTTGGGAGTGAGTTCATTATGTTCTTGCGCTATAACAAATCAAACCTATTGTTGGTTTCTATTGTTTATCCAAACCAGTATTGAATTTTTGGTTGCTTGTTGGTTTTTTCTGGACTTCGATAACGCTTCTTGCTGGACACAGTTTGCCAATCGTTATTTTGCAAGTTGGGATATGATTGCTCCATGTAGGTAGACAACTGATTTGTCGGTTGAAACAATGCTAGTATGAATAGGTTGGTAGTTATACTGCTTGATTATGTGTAGAATATAATTTTTGCAACATGTTGTACATTGACTGGTGTGATATTTGCTGTTGTTGTGTTTGTCCCACAAAATAACTAGTTGATTCTTGTTAAAATTTCAGTAAAAAATAATTAAGTTAATCTAAAGTAAAATGTAAATAATAAAATAATATCACTGAACTAGAGGTTAGAAACATTTTAGCGCTTGTATCACTCTTAGCATTCGATGTTTACAGTCTTGCACTTGAGTAAGACTGCAGCTCGGCTGCAATATCGCAAGTAAAAATTAACTCGCAGACGTTCACGATGCTTCGATGCGTGGGCTGAACTTAATAGTTAAGATATATATTTTAGTAAGTTACAAAAGACGGAAATAAATATCTGATTAAGTCGTTTTGTTTTATTTTGAAAATCCTTCCAGTTCTTTAAAGCTACCGAATAGAAGGTCGTAACCCACAATTTACTTATAATCCTAAGTAGGGAGTGATACAGTATAATCACCAAGCGAAATGAACTTCAGTATTTTACACTTTATCATCTTTACTATGACATGTTATTTTAAATTATAACAATGTTTATTGTTACTCGATATGACTGCGTATTGAACGCATAACTCGAAAGTTAAAAACAGCAGCTGAAAATCCCATTAAATCTGCAACACAAAAAATTACTTAAAGTAAGAAAATACATGTATCATAAATCTTTTATGCAAAATAGGCCACTTCGAATTCGAAAGCGAAAACCAATGTAAAGTAGCAAGACTTTTATAAAAACAGACGCCTCTTCATACTACAGCTGAAGTATCTGGTGGCTCGTGAAGCATTTGATAACAAATGGAGCTGCCAGCGGCTGATTGCCTTTCAATCAATCGCGTGCGGCACGATAATAGGTTTTGTTCAACATTTTATGCATCAAAGAAAGCAGCAGCCTACGAACGGTTATTATGGTAGCTTAAGCGCTGAACGGGGTGTTTATGTGACAATCCAAAGGTTCGCCCTGAAAATTTAATTCGAGCGTAAGCGTGCCTTGCTGAGCACAAATATAAATGGAAATTGTCAGGACATTAAGAGCTTTTAATCTTTGCTTTTAATTCTCGAAACGAAATTTTAAAGGGCTGAGAATGCAATAACTCTATTGCTTCTCGGGCAAGCTGAAAATGAAATGTTTAAAATGGCAATAATAATTTGCTCCGATAATTTTTAAAAGATTGTTTATGTTAAAAGTGTATTTTCTGCACAAATGCATTTAAATACACAACCCTAAAAGTTGAATAGCGTTAAATAAAAAATAAAATTATATTACATTCTACAAGCTAATATTTGGCAAGAATACTAAACGAGTTTTGGACTTTACCGAAAGGGCTTTCATTCTATGTTCAATTAGTCAAAACTTTGGCTATTTCTTCTAAAGACGCTTAGTTTGTAGATCTGGTGACAGTGGTTTTATGATTTTATTTGGGTGAGTTTCTAGGTTGTGGTGTTTAACAGCGTACTGTTTGATGACATCTTTCACATATGGGATATTAAGGTCTACATGTAGTGTGCACTTTGGCAAATGCCATGGCGTATTTAACATATTTCGAAGGTTGTATAATTGCGAGGTTAGGATTACTAGCGCATCCCCAAAGTTGGCATCCGTATATCCAGATTGGGCGTATTATACAATACTTTTGTACTTCTTCTTCTTCTTCGCTCTTATCCTTATGCCTTCCAGCGTCGGATTTATACGTCACGGTCCTCCTTAACCCATTTCTTCCATTCTTTTCTGTCTCTTGTTAAACTTTTCATTTCGTTTACTGTCTTTCCTCTTGCTTTTCCCACTTCAATGATTTGACTTATCCATTTCTTCCTGGGTCTTCCCTTTCTTCTTTTCTTTACACTTCTTGCTTAGAACACTTTTCTGCATATTCTCTCTGGTTTCATTCGTTGTATATGACCGTACCATGTTAACTGTCTCTTTTTGATTTTGTTCACTATTGGTTCCTGTTGTAAAGTTTCTCTTATTTCCTCATTCCGTACTCTATCAAACTTTGTCTTATCCGCATGTATGGTTTGTATCGTCCAATTTTCACTGGCGTATAATACTGTTGGTATTGTTATTGCATTATGTACCATTAATTTCACTTTTTGGTCTATCTCCTTTTTTCCCAATATCGTTCTATGCAATGCATAGTAGATCCTATTCCCTCTCCTCATTCTGTTACTCAGTTCTGCTTCTATTCGCCCATCATCTGTTATTATTGTTCCCAAATACTCAAATGTTGAAACTCTTTCCATATTATGCCCTTTACACTTTACTTCTTTATTTTGTCCCCTCTCCTGATTTTGATTCACTATCATTGTTTTACTTTTCTTAACGTTGACCTCCATTTTCATTTTCTCTATTTCCTCTATCCATATGTTGACTAGCTTTTGTAATTTATTATCCGTATTTGCCATTATGACTATGTCATCTGCATACATTAGACTTTTCACCCTGACTGGTTCCAGGTTTCTATATCCTATTATTGTATCCAATCCTTTCGTTTTTCTTTTAGATTTTTTGCTATTTTATCCATTATTATTATAAAAAGTAGTGGGCTTAGGCTATCGCCCTGTTTTATTCCGCTCTCCATTTTGAATTCCCCGGATGTCAGTCCAGCTATTTGAATTTTTCCTCTAACTACTTTGTATATACTTCTGATGGCCTCTATTAGTTCCTTTGTCACTTCCAGTTCCTCTAAGCATTCCCATATTTTTCCTCTCTCAACTGTATCAAAAGCTGCTCTTATGTCTAGAAAGGTAAGCAGTAGTTCATCTCCTTCCTCTATTTTTCGTTCTATAATGTTCCTCAATATGCATATGTTGTCATTAGCTTGCCTATTTGCCCTAAATGCCCCTTGTTCCTCCTCTAGTTTATTTTCTATCACTTTTCTAAGTTTCCCCTCCAGAATTCTGGTATATACTTTAAAGCACACCGAGGAGAGACAAATGACTCTATAATTATCGCATTCCGTCTGATCCCCTTTCTTATATATTGGAACTATCAAGTTCTTTTCCCAGTCTTCTGGAATTTTCTTAGTTCTCCATGCCTCCTCACATATTTTCCAGAGGTGCTTTCCCAATCTTTATCTTTTTCAGTAAATTTTCTAGTTCCTCTCTGGTTATCTGTTCTGTTTCTTCTCCTGATTCTTCCCTTTCTCTATTTGATTTCCTTTCTTCATTGTCTCCTTTCTTTTTAAACTTCTGCTCGAAGTAGTCTTTCCATACTTCCATTATTTCTTTTTGTCTGTTGTAATATGGTTGTTTTTATCTCTAATCCTCTAATTTCTTTCGTTGGCTTCCTCTCATCTTTCTTATTTTGGCCCAGAAAATCCTATTATTATCTTTATATGTTTTATTTATCTCTCTTCCAAAGTCTTCCCAGCTTTTCTTTTTAGCTTCTTTTACTGCCTGTTTTACTTTATTTCTCCTATTTTTATATTCCTCTCTATCTTGTTGCTGTCCAGTCTGTATGTATTTCTTCCAGGCCTTTTTCTTTCCCGTATTTCGTCTTTTACTTGGTCATTCCACCAGTTTGTTCTTTTCCTGTTAATATTTATTTTTGTCATCCCACAGACACTTACTGCCTTCGAGTATATTACTTCTTTAAATACTTTCCATCTTTCTTCCATTGCCCACTCACTTTTCTGTATTTCTTGTCTATGAAACTCTTCGTCTGCTTCTTCTTGATATTTTATCCTGTCTTTTTCTTCTTTTAGCTTATTTATCTTTATCTTTATAAATTTTATTTCGTTCTCTGTTTTTGGCTTATGTATTTTCCATGTCGCTCTTACTAATCTATGATTCGTTCCTAGTTCCGCCCTCTTCTCGGTTATTATTTGTTGTATACTATGTCTTAATTCCGGTGTATAGGTTATATAATCTATTATACTTTTGGCCTGTCTCTCCTCTGCCACAAAGGTGTACTTGTCTTCTAGTTCTTGTTCCCAGAAAGTATTTCCTATCAATAGGTCGTTTAACTGGCAGAATTCTATCATTTTAGTTGCATTTGTATTTTTTATTTCCTCTCCATATCCGCCCATACATCCCAGCCCTCTAATTCACATCTCTGCCTACTGAGAGTTCCAGTCCCCCATTATTATTATTTTATCGGTATCCTCTCTCACTTCATCTATGTTTTTCTGTAATTCGTTATAGAATTCTTCAATTTTCCTTACTTCACTTCCTTCTATTGGTGCGTATATTTGTATAATTACTATTCTTTCTTCCATTTGCAGGTGTAAGATTATCATTCTCGAATTTATTGCGTCTGATTTGATGACTTTTTGGTTTATTTCCTCATTCACGATGATTCCCACTCCCTCTTTTGCTCTTTCTTCCATTGTTACCCCTGAATAATACATGTAGTGTGTATTTGTCAGTTTTATTGTCCCATTTCCTTTCTTCTTAGCTTACTCCTAGTATATCAATTCCATATTCATCCATTTCTTCTGTTACCTCTATCTCTTTCCCTGTTAGTGTTGTTATATTCCATATTCCTATTGCCATTTCTTTTGTTTTCCTGTTTCTTTTTAATTTTGTCCTCTTTTCTTCTATGTTTTTGTATATTATATGTTTCCGTCTGTTTAGGTTTGTCCATTTCGCCAATTTTCTTATTTCCATTTGCGTTAGCCTTCATTCTTTGCCTTGTCGTGTCTAGTTTCCTCCATCGCTCCTACTAGTTTTTTGTATGCCGTCCTGTTTTTGTTATTTTAGTTAACTTATCTCTTAGTGTCTCTTCCTCGTTGCTCTCTGGGGATCTTTGACTCATTGTCCTTCCTTTTTTTATGTTCTTCTCTCTCTCATACTCGTCTTCTGCGTCATTTCGTTCTACTTCCTTATACTTCTGTCTATCTATTTGATAGTTTTTCCAGGGACATAATTTCTCCATTTATTATTAATTTTATTGTATCGTAGTATTGCGTGATCTCCTTTTTCTCTATACTGCTTTATGTATTTCACTAGATATCTTCTCTGTTCCTGTATATCTTTTGTCTTCCTCCATGTATATTTCTGTTCGTTTAATTTTTTTGTAGCTTTTAGTATCTCCATCTTTTTGTTGTGGCCCCTTAGTTCTATTAGTATTGGTCTTCTTTTTCCTCTTTGTTCGCTTCCCAATCTTCTGATTTCTGTTATTTCTTCTTCCATATTTATCTGTATTCCCATATCTCTTATTATAATTCTCACTCTTTCTTTAGTTCTAGTTCCCGTTCTCTCCCTTCATTTCCTTCATCCACTCCGTGTATTATTATTCTTTTCTTTCTTATTTCTCTTTCTAGTTTCTCTATTCTCTCTTCTTGTATTTGTGTGTTTTTTGTTCTAGTAGTTCCTTATCTTTCTTCAGTAATTCATTTTCCATTCTTACGTTATTTAGTTCTGCCTGAAGGTTATCTATTTTAGTTTCAAGTCTCTTGTTACTATCTTCCATTTTGTCTAATTTTCCATTTATTTCTTGTAGTAGCTTCATCATACTTTGGGTATATTCGTCTTTATTTTCCATTTTTACTAAGGTCGTCGTTCTTTTTTTATAAAAAGCTTGTTACTTCTCAAATTTCTGTAAGATTTGGAATACGGTCCTGCGGTATTTTGAAAAGCCCGCGGTTTGGTATCGCTCCGCCGTTTCGTTCACGCGCTCAGCCTGTCAGCTGTCATCGGTGTTTATTTCCTTCGCGATCTATTTTAAGTTTTCTACTCGCTGATCTTACCTTTATCTGTTGTTTATATTAACACTATTTACCTATTTTACCTTACTGTAATCACTATTTGAATTTAATTACATTAAATTTTCACTTATTTATATTTAAACTGAGAGGCATTCACTCTTCAATCTTCCTATCACTTGCCAGGACCGGACCCCCAATACTTTTGTACAATAGGATTTTATTTTCTAGCAACAGGGGAGATTTTCTTCCGGTAAATCAATACGGCTGCTTTAGTTTGATATCCATTTATTTGCGTTTTTTGGTAATATGAATTTTCCAAATTATAGTTCTGTCAAGATGAAGTCCCAGGTACTTTACTTTGTTTGACTATAGAATGAGTGTATTGTTGAGGTGGACACGTTTGACGTTTTGTTGGAAATGTGATATGTGCTAATTTGTTTTCATTGACCTTAATTCTCTAATTGGGTAAACCATACTTAATTTGGTTTAGGTGAAGCATTTGCGATGCTGTATTCGGATAGTCGTTGTCAACGGTGTAGAGCAAGTACAACATCGGTCCGAGGACACCACCTTGGGGTACCCCGGCATTTATTTATTCTATCTGGGATTCATCGTTACCACTATTACTTTGGAAGCTTCTATTACTGAAATACAAAAGGAACAAGAGATAGAATTAGAATACTTGACTGATATCTAACATTACAGCAAAGCAAGATTGTTTGTGTTTAAGTGCAGTTTTATAATATTTGTTATTTGATAGAATTGCTGTATTATAGAATGGTGATGTCGGAAACCGAACTGGTGATTGGGTAACCATTCATCTTGCCCTGAATTATTATTTGTTTAACTTAGAAGTTATTTTTCGAGCAGCTTTGATATGACTAAGAGGAGACTAATTAATCTATATGATTTGATGTCATTAAAAGAGTTTCCAGGTTTGGGGATGAGAATTATCTGATTTTATTTGGATTAGACGGCTAATAAGTTGAAAATATTTAGAAATGTATTCTTCTTAATATTCATTGTTAAAAAGATCTATGGGTACTAAAAACCTGTTATGTTGGAAACATTATAAACGATAAAATTTACAAAATGTCAGTAATCCGATAACACTAGATTTACAACGCTACGTTTTGTCGATGAGTAGCTTTTAAAATTGTATTCTATAACTAAAATACTCCCAGACTTTTTTCCAAGCCAAGAAACTTACCTCACAATTTTTTGGTTTCAAGTAAGCAAGCACATTTTTCATGAAATGCTCTTCCCAAAAGTTTTACGTAAAAACAAAATCATTGCGTATATAAAAAAAATCCATTATTTTAGTACTTATAGTTTGGGCCTGACTTTAGTAAAGCAAACACGCACGCTTATCACAGCTGATCCAAGTGAGATAAGTGCGATATTAATACTATTTCGGTTCCAATAAATAAACTACAATTACATGTAGGTCTCAGTTTGTATTTTTAATTTAGACAAATATGAGTGACTTAAATCTGCTCGCAAACGTGCGTTACCCACAACCATACACAATAGAATATAAAATGCAATATTCTCTGCTTCCCTCAAAAAATTAAACCCCAATCAAAAAAATACAAACACAGTGCATATTTTCCCCATATAATTAACAAGTAAGGCAAAGTATAATCACTCAATATATATCACCAATTATACAGTACCAAAAACCATGTTACTATCAAACTATATCCAGCTCAGCCTTGGTAACTAAGGAAACCAAAAGAAGTAACCAAACAAGGCGACTAGTTCTGTGAAGTACAAAATAATAAACGAAAAAATTTAGTTTAGAGCAGAAACCAATTCAAAACCATGCCATATAGAGCAGAAAACTACCGAACCTTGTCAATTAGACTAAATAATTTTAAAGTACAATACCATACAGACCAGCTAAAGAAAAACAAAATTTTCGGGTTGTGATTAAAAATCAACTGATACAGATAATCTAAAAACACAAGCAGAATGTTACATACATAAAGTAATAAGCATAAAATATTAAACTGCTTTTGTTATTGTCTTTATTAACTTAAATAAAATATTTTTGAAATCAAATACAACAAATCAAAGTTACATCGAACTACCCTGCCAAAAAAAGAATTTTTCAATGTGTAAACTGCCAGCGCCGTGGGCACACTAAAAGTGTGAAATAGAGCAGTACACACCCAACCAAGTTCTGCATAAAACCTAAAACTACTTTGGTGCATCCCTTGTAATAAATCCTACCCAGCGAATTACAATAAATACAAGATATATAAGGAAATACGGAGCAATAAATTTCCATCACTTTTTCTCAAACAACCAAACCAACACCAACTAGAAGCAATAAACAGAACAAGCATAGGGTTAACACCTATTAGGCTTCTATAGCTGAAATAAAAGCCTAATAAAATCGATGCGGACGTCTGTCTGTCTGTCCGTGGCAACTTTCAACTCTAGAACTACTGAATATAAAGACATAAGACGAAAGCCTATGGCCTACCAGGTTCACATCCGCGAGCTGGCATAGGTAGAATGTCCTACAAACTACAGTTAAACAATACTTAGATTTTTCATCAAGCCACTCGCTATTTTTAATTTTGTTAACCCCAACGACATATCATACACAGAGAACACCTAGCCTTCACAATAAGAGGACGAACTAAAGGTTATTTAAAAAACTTTTAAGTAACAAAATAACCTAAGCATACCGTTTAAAACTGGACAAAACATTGATAAAGCGGTATAACACTTAAATTGTTCTATACAAAAGGTAGCTTGAGAATCGGCATGTAAATTAGTCTCAAAAAATACCAATACCATCTCCCAGTGAATGTTAGAAAGAAGATTGTTGAAAATGAATATGGCAAAATATTGGATCGTCCAACGACAAAAATAATTTTATAAAGCACAAAGAAATCTAAAGAATTTTCTTCAAGAACTGAAGATCCAGACGTTTTGGACTTACCTAGAAAACCTCTGGCGTGCCACTAAGTACTTAAAGTGTCTACAACAGAGTGCCACCCAATTTAAAAAACGACGGAAACAGCTGAAGCATTTGTTAATCACCGTGTCATATTATTTTAACTATATTCTACTGTGTCAACTGAAGAAGAAAAAGAAGAAGAAATTTAAAAACATTTCCTTGCTGCAACTAAACTTACCAATAAGAAAATCAAAATAAAGAAATTCAATCAAAACTACATAAATCCGAATAAAACTCCATGGTATGACCTTATTACGAGTAAGGTCCTGAAATAATTACCCGAGAAAGGTTTTAAACTTATAACAGAAATCTACAATCTCATACTAGCAACTTCTTATTTTCCATCACACTGGAGTTACGGTGCAAGCAGACCCGGGTTCATTTCTTGTAGTTCTCTGATCCCTGGCGGGTGGCCTACTAAGTCGCGAAAAATAATTGAATACTTGCGTTCATTTTGAACAAGAAGTAATAATGGCGGTTGTCTAAAGCGCGGGGTTTGCCATAAAGCCCTGCATCAAGGTGTTAGAGCCGTGCCATTATTACCATCACAGTGGAAGGTAGCTTAAATTAATCTTATAGTGAACCAAAAAAAAAAACAGCTTAAAACGAATGACCTATCGTCTCATTAGTTTATTGCTAGCAGTATCTTGAGCTGATCACAGACCATCAATATGAATTCAGAGCTGAGCATGCCACCGCTGAGCAAGTATATAGGGTCGTAAATAAGATTAAGCAGACATTTTAAACTAAACTCAACTGTTCCACAGCCTTCCTCAGCGTATTCCAGGCTTTTAACAAAGTGTGTCGTACGGGATTATCCTGAAAATCAAACAAAATCTTCCACATATGTACTAACAGCTACTTGTCAGAAACATATTTTTAAATCGAGATTTAAGACAAATTAACAAAGTTGTGTGCAATAAAGTCAAGGAACCATATCATTAAGAGAGTCATAGTTACGACCGCAACAGGGGGGTCTGCGGAGGCAGTTGAGCCCCCCCAGTACACCCATATCCTGCTCGTGCCGGATGCAGTACCAAGTACCCTTATTGCCGAGTTTCCAAACACGAATCGGGAGGTTTTACCCTCCTTACAGTACGACCAAATTAAGGTCCGCACACCAACAAGCATGCACCCGGACAGACGTGCAAGTCAAGGCTGGGAAGCTCAGATACTGAACCATGCTTTTTGTTTCACTAGGTCAGAGTACCGGAGGTGTTACGGTTCCGGCCGCCAGACCGACATTGGGCCGGTATGATTGACGGGCGGTGGGGGCAGGCCGAAGCCTCCCCCGCATAAGGGCATGCTCACACAAAGGTCAACAAGTCCCACCTGTTCCTAAAGCGGTGCCACCACCCCTAAGAGTCCAACACCATCGAGGGGGAACCGGGAAGCCGCCCCGGTTGGCTACCCCCCTCCCCTTAGTCCTCGTGTCAGTAAGGTTCCCCTTACCACGTTTGACGAGTACCCGTCGAGGTCACTCTCGTGATACCTCTACCCCTCTGTTACTCACTAGCGGCATCCGTTGCCCACAATTGTGGGATTGGGTAGCTCCACTAGCAGTTTTACGGTTATCTCGCGCCACGGGGAGACGCACTACCCACTCGTGTCGGTAAGTTTCCTTTACCACGTTGGACGAGCGGCCGTCGAGGTCACTTACGTGAGCCTCTACTCTACATCAGTTGATACTTGTTGCGCCCGTTACCCACACTATTGTGGGATAGGGTAGCTCGAAGCACCTTTACGAGTCTGCGTCATAGAGTGAAACGCAGCCCCACTCGTGTCGGTATAGTTTCCTCCACCACGTTGGACGAGCAGCCGTCGAGGTCGCGAACCTCTACCACATATCGCTACTGCTACCGGCGTCCTTTGCCCACAAGGCCCACAATCTATCCTCTACCTGCTGTACACATAAGACATTCTTACTACATATCAAACCATAATGGCCACATTTGCGGATAACAGCTAAATTAGCTTTCCACTAAAACGCGTAAAGTACATCAAAACATTTGCAATCTGCCTTAAATTTATTAGAAGGCTGGTCAAGCAAATAGAGCATAAAAACCAACTAAACAAATCTTCATTCCTAGAAGACAATGTGCAACTACCTCAATTAGAAGACTCGAAATACTTAGAGATCCATCTGGATAGGAGTTCTGAGTGTAAGAAACACATTTTCATTAAACGCAAACAATTGGGCTTAAAATTTATCAAAATGAAACACTTCGGCATAAAAACTGTGAAAGATAAAATAAAGTGTAATAGTAAAAAATATTACCTTTGTCTCAAATAACAGCCAATCGTGTTTCTACTGAATGTCCTAGACAATAGTGCCATAACAAATAAACTTAAAAGATTCTCTCCTCTTGACTTACCAAAAACAGATTTTTGTTCTCGTTATATTTTAACCTTTATGCTCTTCTTACTATATTACCTCACTGGTAGAACATTCTCAACTTACTGATTGTTTATTTAAACATTTTGTATATATTACTTAGTAACCAAAAAATTAGTGTTTGACTTTTATCTTTTTAAAACTGTTTATTATCTTCCTTAGCTATATAACTAAAAAAAACACGTACCCGAATTTATTCCACCTCAGTTGAGTGATCATTACTTAGATCTACAAGTCTAGGTATATTCTCAGGAATTAATGCATAGAATTGTGTTAGAAATGTTAATGCAAGTGGTGCTCAATTTTGCGGCTCAGCCTGATCTTTATATTGCTCGTATTTCTTATATCTAGCGTGACTGCAGATTTACTTACCCCGGCATTTGGCTTAGTGCAAGACCTGAGTTCGCATATGTAATCCCCCACATCACTTCACAAATCCTGCAAGAGACGTTCACAACGCACGTACTTCCGAAAGTCTTATCTCCTTCCGCACTTGCGGCCATCTCCACCCCCTCGTGATGTGGTCTCCTCTTCAGCACTGAAGACCAGCAGAATATATATAGTGTCGTCGGCTCTCCCACATACGTATTTGTTCCAGCCTCCGAATTCTGGTGAGGTAGAGCCGAAAATTACTACGTACAATAATAAACTGGGCTATATGACGGTACCCCATCACTTTCGTGTCAACTATAAAGATGAATTTTTGCATATGTCATCCCGTTTCAGCCGCTTACGATCTCTGCTCCTTTTTGCTCTTATTCCAGCTCATAAACAATTCTTTGCAAGCCCTATTAGAATTATTTAAACAATAGACAGTCCTGCTCCTCCCACAGCCTCTTTGGCCAGCTAATCCGTACCCTTGTTCTTTGGAGTTACAACATGCACCTTCTTCCAACAAAAATAAATCTAAATTTTGACCAAGAGCGTCTTTGCAAAGCTCCAAACCCAGTTTTCCTTTATATCCAGCCTGATTACAAATTTGTTTGTCATGGCATTTGCCTTAAAACAAAACTCGAAAAGAAACCGAAAATTCGAAACGGGACAAGTAACTCGAAACCGCTGGTTAGACGATGATGTCGCTGAGTCCTCTTAACAATTACAATGTTAGGCAAGAAAACAGATTAATCTTTCTTACGCAGCGCCGTAGTCTCTGTCTATTTAGTTTGTGTAATTCGATTTCGTATCGCGCACCAATACTGATATACCCAACCCCCACGAGCCTAAGCGAAATCGCGCGTACTGATTCACAAATTCCGCAAGAAGCACAAACTGACATACAATGCATTAAAAGAAATATATTCATTAAACACTATAGGTAAATGCTTAAATTCTATTGGCTGGTACTCAGCTCTACAGCACTACATCACTATGGCAAATGGTTCTTTCACTCTGAACCTGAGTTCTATAATGCTTAATTTCTTATACATCGCCGCGACCCGCAGAGCTGTTTCAGCTTCAGCTACAGCCACTACAATTCTACATCGCTAGATGATTCCAGAATGTAAACCCATCTACGTTCTTAGCAGCCTTTCGAAATAAAGTGCCAGTCAACCAACGTAACCAACTGTTAGATCCTGCGCGGAGAACGTCAACGCCATTCTTGGCATGTTTAAAAATAACAAAACACCTAGGACCTGGCTCAACCTGTCATGCTGGAAGACCTTAAGGACACTCTACCTTCCAGCGTCTGAGTTTCCAGAAAAAGAAAATGTAGAGGATTAGTCTCAACAACCTGAACGTCATCGTCCTCTAAATACATAAGTTTATAGTTCCAATACTCTAAAACACACTGGAGTTTTTAGTCTGTTAAAGGCATGGGATATTCTTGTCCACTCGAAATATAAAAAAATAATTATAAGATTACATTAAATATAATAAATATATTTTGTATCTTACCATCTTTTGTTACTAAATAAGAATAAGTAGTATATTTATAATAACACACACAAACAGATATTCAACATACACATTTAGGTTGTTACGTTTTTTTTTTTCTAAAATTGTTAAACAAAGAAACAATTTTTTTAGACTAATGTTTATAAATAAATAAAAGATACATATTTGATTCTATACGTAAATAGTTTTGAAAATGTTTTTTTTTAATAGAAGCTGCCATAAGGGAACCTTCTTAAACTTGGACATTCTTGAGTTTTGCGGTCAATAACGTTACAGTTATGACGAATGCTTGTTTCTTCTTTAGGAAAAAAGCGTTTTCTTTCCTTCTTACCTTCTGCTTAAAATTGTACATAGCGGTAGTCTCAAGAGCTTACCTAACCTTCTTCGATCAATTTACAAAACATTCTAGCTTAACATCCCTTTCGTCAACTTAAACTTTATCCACTCAAACTTTAGAGCCGTCCATAATCCCTTGATGAGTTTCTGTAGTAACTGGGCATTTTAAAGGTGTACCCTCGACTCCAAACTTTTTATCTTAGTACATATGTTTCCAATAGTGTGTGCGCTTTTACAAGCTATTAGAATATTTCTCGCAAAGGGCAAAAATTTATCTTTCAGCTGAAAGTACAAGTAATTTGGTCTTTTTCAAAGATATTTTTTAACAGATTAATAAATTCTGGTGTGTATTCAGAGCTAACACTTGTACGTATTGATCCAGCTCAAAATTCGATAGAATCTTTCTGGGGATGAGACAAAATGCCAATACCATTTTGTAGTCTTCAAAATCTTAGATAACTTCTGGTTTGGAATAGTTTTCTTGAAAGGTAGTGATTAACATCTTAGTTTATTTGTTTGGACAATTTTTAATAGAATTATTTCCAAGCAAGAGATACTGTTGTCGTTATTACCACTGTTGCAAGATTGAATTTTTTTCTTCTTATAGAAGCTCTTTTTTCTTCGACAGAACTCTCCTATTAGAACGTTCTTCAGAGAATGCCATAATTTCACTCTCTCCCCTCGCATCCCTTGCCTATCAATATAACAAATGTTGCCTTTGAACCTCCCCTTTCCCTTTATTGAAAGTCCTCAGAGAATTGCATTCTTTCTCCTAGTACTAATTTTTTCTAGTAAGGTAGGTCATTTTCCTCTGGATCAGTCTGTCCAAATTCTAGTTAATTTCCCCAGACTGCGCCTCTAGACGGGTCCTGACTAACTACTCCTTTTTCTCCAAACGCTACCTCTCAGAAGCTTCCCTCTCAGCTGCTACTTTTGCCAATTACTCCGCTTTCTATAATTCCAACTCCCTCCGCCTTCGACGAACTATAAACTTAAATGCGCACTCTTTGCTTCATTTTTGCGTGGTCTCCGAATTCCTTAAAGAGATAAACTCGGACTAGTAGTCTAATAACATTCTAATACTTTCTTCGTACAAAAACCATTTTAAGTATTTTTGTGTTGAGTACCTCTGACTAACAAACCGTTTTTTTTTTTTTTTAATTTAGAGATGTTTCAAAAAACAAAAATATGATTGTAAACTCTTATCAACGTAGTCCTACTGAGTTGAGCACCTTACAAAAACCTATCTGTTTATTAACAATAATTGGCAGATAATTATAATTTGGCACTAAAAGTTCATAAAATTGACACAGACCTATTCAATTTCTAGATAACTGGACCAGTTGATTCCTTATGAACTAATTCACTAACTACACTCTCTGTCCAAGAAAGTGCACCCCATAATGTGCGCGCACTATCAAATATCGATAAAGCGTTTTAGTTGTAACGTTACTTAGAAATTCCGGCACATAAAAGCTTATTTTAATATAATTCTAGCTAATTCGAGTTATTTTAACTGTAAAGCAATTTATTGATTAGTTCTGCATTTTGTTGAATTCAATTTACTACTGGCATCACTTCAGCTAATAAAATTTAGTAATACTATCTGGAGACTTAACAACAAACTGACCAAATTTAAGTTACACGCAAAAAACAACTGTTACGAAATTAAGTGTGGAGTGTAATTTATTGGAAATGATTGACGTCAGCAACAACGGATTATTAAACGTCAGCCTATGAAGGGCGGAAACCGACTGTAAAATCTATTGAACGCCTGAAATAGAACTGAACAATTTTGTTGTGCTTAAAAATATACAGATTAATTTCGTAGTCAAGTTTTTGCTAATTTATAATAGTAAATAAAAAGTTATAATAAAATTTAATAACTTATTTATCTATTGTTGTGTAAAACATTAAATTCTTTAAATTAAATTTAAAAACAAAGATTTAAACATTTAACCAAAGTCGAATAAGAATAAATTAGTTTATAATTTGACAAATTTAAATGAGATTAAAAAACTTTTAATTGGAATGTAAGAAAACAGTAGAAAATTAATATAAAACCAAGCAAATTAAAATATAACTTTATTATACAACAATTTAAAAAATATAAATAATAATCTTGACAAATTGCAGTAAGAAAAAAATATATGAATATATTAAATATAGAATCAAAAAAAAATTTGGAATAAAGAAGGTTAATACTTGTATAGAAATATTTAGTTAATGAACATTTGTTCCAATCCCTTTTAAGCTTCTATACATTTAAATGAGGAGCCTTATGTATAGAGTTATGTCGCCTGGCTGTCCGTCTGTCCGTCCTTTTATTTTTCAACTTTTGCTCAAGGCAGCTTCCAAGCTGGAGACCAGCTTCTATTTCTGTCATTTCTAACATCTGTCAAGCCTTATAAGTTTTGATCTGTGATAGATAGTGAAATAACGTTTTCAGTATTCAACTAAAGACCATAAGTCAAGTCCAGACGCCAAAAATCAGCCTGATCGGAAAATCTTGAGACCGGTTTGACCGGAAGTGGCCGCAAATTTTTGTTTATGTATAGAAGCCCCGGACATCTGTGGAAATGGAGTTCCACGCCCCTACTTGTTTTAATCTATGCATGTACAGATTTTACTGAAATCACGAATATATAGAAGAAATTACAGTTAAATAAAAGTTTCGATATAATACAAAACTATAATAACATCAAATAATATAAATTGTTTTTATCCTTCCAGTTTTATATATTACATCTAACATATGAAACCAGGAAGTGTAACATTAGTTGGGATATAAATAGCCAGGAAAATGTTAGTCTAGACAGCATGCCCCAAAAAAGCAGACCAAGTATCGCATGAAAGCTGAAAATTGTTACCATAAATTTAAGACGACCGTTTGTATTTATATATATCTGTCACAATTGAAGGTCATCGACTTTGTTTTTAATTCGTATTTAAGATTTCATATATCAAGTGTCACCCAATGCATACGGCTTTTCTCCTAGTTACAATTTAATTTTATAAATTTAAAGAGCTTAAAGAAGGTTAATCTCAAGTTCTAGGCCAAGGTTTGGGGGTTATACCTGAATAAATATTAAGCGCTACAAATTACGAAGCACCTAATTTAAAATAAAAAAGTAAAAATAATTTTCTTTTTATTTCTGTAACATTTATTTAAAAAAAATATTAATATCAAATTTTTAGAGTATACAGAAGTCTATAGTATGATTTATTAGACATTAATATTCGATCGACTTGAATAGCAGCACAAAGTACACGATGGCTCGTTTTATTACAGTTTCCAGAAAAGAAAAAATTTGGGCCGCTCTGCTCTTTGAAAATGTATACATTATCGGGTAAAATAACTTTAAAATTCAATCTTAAAATATTTGACTTGCGCTCAAGCCCGCTCCTGCGTTATCACAAGGATCAGGCGTGAAATTTGGCATGTTCCTTGCTTCGCTAAGTTAATACCGCATTCCGCATTTGACTATTAAACCTTCAAATGTAACCATCCCGCTGTAAAACCGCATTTGTATTCGAGTATTGAGACTAAAGCGTTGTAGCATTCTGTAACGACTAATCCACCCGCTCTGTACGGGATCTACTATTCTGCTGTAAAACCACAAGGACAACCGCTATCCACGAATCGCTCCCAGGTCTTCCCATTTACCAGTAAGGAACGCAAGTAACAGGTGTGTATTTTACCTTTTCTCTCTCAGCGGGTCCATTTGTGGTGAATTAAGGGATACCATTAAGGGGGTATTATAGTCTAGAAACCCGTTTTCAAGGTGATTTTTGGGAATTAATTGTACAAAAACGGTTAAACCTACTGATCTCAAGTTTTGTGTTCATATTTACTCATATTTAAAGTAATACCTACAATTTTTATATCGCTTTTTATAGCAAACTGTGCGAGATATACATAAACACACAGGTCATGTCGCAAATTTCGTTTCTATCGGGCGTGGTGATTGCCACCGTCCTCGTCATCTGAAATAAACTATTCTTTTTTTATTTTATTCTGTAGACATGTGGTTATTGTTCTAACCTCTAACAAATAATTTGAAAAAAAAAACTGATAAAATGGCGGCGTTTGAAAGAAAATATTCCGATTTTTACTAAAAAATTTCACTTATTACAGTCCGAAAAAAATAGTAATTATAAACAGATATAAAAGTTGGAGGTTACTTTTCGCTTATATCTCTGTTTCTTGGCACTTTTACCATAGCACATGTAATTAGAAAATTGTTCCACCGCGTATTGCCAACCGCGTATCGCTATATTTTATTGTTCACTTGCAAATAGCGTCCGAAATTGAAAAAATGCCGTTTTCTTCAATATTTTGTTTCTTGGAAAATAAAACGCTTAGGAGGCTAAAAATTCTTTCAAAATATTCCCTCGGTGACTCAAACATGCGCCGTTTTTTCAGAGCGATCGGTCGTTTAGTTAGTTTTCGAGATATTGACGATTGAATTAACTCTTAATTAACACCCGAACACGCTATTAAAATAATGTGTTATTTGTCAAAGAAAATTTATTAGAAGATGATGAAGATAAGTTGGAGATGGAGACCTTGAATAAATGTTAAATGTAAGACCTGAAAAGGCCAAACAGAACAAGGAAATACATCTAATAAAAAGTAAGCGATAACAAAACCCAGTATAGAAAAATAAAAGATACAATAAGCAAAATAAAAAATAATAAATCAGCAAAAGGTATCGAAGTATGGTAGAGCAAATGCAAATTTTAGAACTATTAATTTGTGGTAAATGAAAAACAATCAAAATGAATAAATCAGTTATATTACCAATAAATACCATAAAAAGGTAACAAAATAGATTGGAAAAATTACAGAGAGATAGCTCTACGAAATGTTACAAAAGATATTGGCAAACTTAATAAAACAAAGAACAGAAGAAATGTAGCAAAATTATTAGAGGACTACCAAGGAGACTTCAGAAAGAACGAAGCAAGTGTTCTTATTGAAACATTTTATGTGGGTGTTAAACTACGCTAAAGAACATTTACGTCATCAGAGCCTTAAGATCAAGCAGTGATAAAGTACTCTAAAGCAAACAAACCCAATACCTGATCGACAATTGCCTTGAGTCATCCCGACAACGAATCTCTGACAGCTTGCAAGGTCTTTGTATACTTTAAATTTAGATTCTACGAGAAACACTTTCTCAATGGGTAGTTAGCTAAAAAAGCTAAAATATAAATAAGTAGTGAGCAATGTCCAACGGCAGGTAGTACTTGAATCTTTCTGTAACTTGATTTCATTGTAATAACTTGCAATTAGACAATGAACTAACAAATCCACGAACGGTTGCAGAAAACTGTTAAACGTCTCGAGAAGGAAAAAAAAAGAAATTCGCGCTTAAAGATATGTATGATGAAGAATTAAAATATGAAACTACACTGAGTATATAACAAATGGCTAAACTTTTTGAAGCTTACAATGTAGCAACACCAAAGCTCGTATTGTATTTTTCAAGAAATTTGAGCGACAAAACAAATTAAAACTTAACCCATAGATTCATGCTTTCGAAAGCTACTGTTGTCGAATACTTGAAAGAAAGTCACCAGAACAATTGTTAGATTGTGGGCGCCGATGTAACGTATGTGTATGTAGCAAGACCGGCAGCGACTGAAGCCCAACGCGACACCTACATTGATCAGAAGTATACACGCCTTGTCAAAATGATGCACTGTCAATGCACCGAACCATGGTCAGCTACCTTGAACGATGCATCTACGCAGCAAAATCTTACTCTTTCCAAGTAGGAAATGTGTTCATTCTCGACCAAGGTTTCCAATATGTCAAATCATACCTTAAAAGTCAACAATTTGTAGTCTTTATGTCCAATTTATCTACAGTTGGTCAGAACAAATTCACAGCAGAAAAGACATATAAAAACCAATTTGTAGCAAAACTCAGATATGTTGAAACTTTTCATCGCCATTTTAAGAACTCGATCTAACTTGTTTTGAATACAGAATGGAGATTAAATAACAATGATATCACTAATATAAAACTTATGTAAATCTGAACTGGTAGTAATGTGAAATCGATTTAAGTAACGCAAATGATTTAGGTGGTCTGGTTATTGGGAATAAGCTTAATAATAAGGCTGGAATGTTTGTAGGTGACAACGTAGAAACAGAATCTCGGGTGCTTTAGGATGATTCAGGTACGTACAGGTTATTGCTCGTAGAACATTACATACGAGACACAATCAAGACTTCTAAATAAGAGGGTTTCTTTTCAAGGTCCGATTGGTCGCTAAATGAAAATCACAGTCAGAATCAAGAAAATTTTATATGGAACAACATGATACAACATTAAGCTACGTAATCGCAGTTCCGATTCATACATTTGTCGTAGCGTGGTACCAATTTTCCAATACCTTCATCATAGAAAGCAGCCACCTATGTTTTCAGCCAATTCTGTACGCTGGTCTGCAGCTCGTTGTCTGTGGCGAAAGTTCATCCTCCTAGCCAGAGTTTCATGTGGGCAAAGAAATGAAAATCTGAGGGAGCCAAGTCAAGAGTGTATGGTGGGTGATCAAAAACTTCCCATCCAAAACGCTGCAGGAGGATCGTTGTTGCAACTGCAGTGTGCGGCCGCGCATTATCATGAAGAAGGACAGTGTCTGACGACAACATTCCTCTTCTCTTGTTCTGAATTGCCCTTCGAAGACGTTGAAGAGTCTTGCTGTGCGAAGCTGCAGTGATGGTTGTGCCACGTGGCATGAATTCCACCAAGAGAATACCTTTACGGTCCTAAAACACTCTAGCCATACACTTTTTGGTGAAGAACGTGCGCTTGAACTTCACTGGTTTACGACTCGGGGAGTGTGAATACATCCACTGTTTGGATTTCTCTTTCGTTTCCTCAGTTTCGTAATGGACCCATGTCTCATCTCCTGTGACAATTTTGTCCAAAAACTCATCTCCGTCGTAATGGTAGCGCTGGAAGAAGTTAATGCGGCGTCCATCCGCTGAGTTTTGTGTTGTACAGACAACATCTTGGGAACCCATCTCTCGCAGAGTTTGCGGTACTCGAGTCTTTCACTCACAATGGTATAGAGAGCTGGCCGTGAAATTTCCGGAAACAAATCACTCAACCCAGAAATTGTGAACCGACGATTTCCGCGAATTGCCTAATCCACGCGCTGAACAAGATCATCGGTTGACACTGGCTTCCTTCCCTGGCCGCCTGCATCATAAACATCTGTGCGTCCAGCGTCAAAGTTCCTGCACCATTTCCGCACTTTGCTGTCACTCATGAACGTTTCTCCGTACACTTTACTCATTCGTCTATGAATTTCAGCTGCATTGCTTCCTTCAGCATGCAGAAATCGAATGACTGAACGCAATTCACATTTGGCGGGAGACACTATTTTTCGAAGCTTGTTTATGTGCTCCCTACGTACTCAGAAATGACAACCGCGAATCGGCGCGTTCCCCGGGCCAACTACAGACACAGCGCAAGATGTCTGCGCACAGACCTAGAGAATTTTCCCCGAAGCTTTCCTTTAGCGACCAATCGGACCTTGAAAAAAAATAGCCCTCGTATGTCAGCACCCAAAAATCTACAAGAGTCGTTAAAAAAATTAAACCAGGAAGCCAATCGATACGTTTCAAAGTACAATCACGACGCAGTTGAAATAAAAAATAGCCGTACCATGTAAATGTACGATCCAGTTGAACATTCTGAAAAAAACATTATAGCTTGATGTTGCAGTTGAAAAACCGATGCCAGGACTATTTCATGTTGCTCACATTGTCCAACTGATGTAAGATAACTTGGCTATGAGAAACATAATGCTGGCAGTGTAAAACTAGCACATGAATTGGATGACTTTTTTGAGATAGAATGTGATGAAAATACAGACACTAAATAAATTAGAATTTTTACCGTTGGGTGGAGCAGATGGTGGTAGGACAAAAACATGTGGATGTTCGGTCTCGCCGACAGCCAGACGGAGTCATGGATTAAGCCTTCGATTATGGAGGCATTTGAGCACACCTGGGCAACGGACTATCTAGGCTTGAAAATAGTTTCAACGGCTTCCCAAGGTATTGAGGCAGCATTGTAAAGCACAGTGTGCACTTCGACTGGGGGCCTGAGTCCATGTTGGCATAGTTACTAAATAATAAAGTATTGCAAACTCCCTTAAAATCTCTTTTCATTGGACTTTATTTTTATAATCTATATTCAGAATTAGATAGTTTATGTAAAAATTGAGATAAATATTGTTAAAAATTGTTTTACTCATAAACTGTTATACAGTTCAGTTTATTGAAACTGTAGCACCAAGAAGAAAATGCAAATTAACAAATAAAGCTGTGCAGATTTATTTAATAGTATAAGACAAATAATTAAATTTACAAAATATTTATCCATTATCATTTGCCTCGCCTAACGCTGTTGTGGCCGTCTCTCGGTATCTTGTTGGACTGCACGCTCCCAAAATTTGGCCAATTTTTCAAAAGTAGTTGATACCAGTATTACTTTTTGCGCAATAATATTCTAAGCACTTTTGATTAGTGAAAGGTCATTTTTTTATGTGTTAAGTAAAACATGTGGTCAAAAGTTATCTTGCTGATAGATTGCTTGGGGCACTCTCTGAAGAAAAGGAAGAATCACAGGTTGTAATGCCGCGTCAATGTAGATCTGAATGGCAATGTTTCCCCGAAACCTGATTAAAAGTAGCCTGCTATCACAATTGGTAGCTACCTATATTATAATATCCATAGTTGGCGTTGTCTGCCTTTTACGAAGACAGTCTTTTTGCTTCCTTTCTTCGAGTCTACGGCATATTAATATCCGGCCATCGTTTCTGTTTAAACAAAATTGGATTTATTAGGAAAAAAAGCAATTGTGTCACATGTGTGTCCATAGATGTCCTTCCGCTGGTGCAAAGAAGCCAATGGTAGTCGCAAAAAAAACGTTGTGCTATTATCCAATTCCATTGTGAGTAATTAGATAATCATTACCATGCAATGGTTCACCATTGTTGTGCTAGAACACAAGAAATCGCGCTACGGTATGTAATCGCAAGCCTTTGAAAATGACAATTCTTCCGTTCGGTTATCTTGCGTGCTGCTCCGGACCCCGGCCTTTGCGCATGAGTACCTTCTTCAGCCCATTAGTTCCATATTTGCGTCACAGTACTGTTACAGCGACCAACTCATCTGCCTATTTCTCGTAAAGAAACTCCTTTTTCTTGGAAGGCAATACGGTTACTCTTTAAATTTCTTTAACTTGTTGACAACGTATCCTTTGTAATATTACACCATGTTACTTACACGTGTCATATATAAACAGCTAAAAACACTTCTATACCTATTTCAGAAATGATATCACTATTTGCCCCTTGTATCTAAGAAATGACAACCAAATTCAGACAGATGTTTTTTTTTATTATACATTTATTGCTAGATTAACAATTATTTGTTATACATAGCATAGGTAAAAGATTTTGTGACATATTATAACTTAGAATATAAATATATTGTGTCATAGTGCAAAAAAACAATAAGCGCGGTGAATTCACATTTGGTTAATTTTGTCTATGGTTTGCTATAACTAGGTCCTGTGGTAATTTGCGTTTAAGCCTGGTGTGAATATTACTTTTAAAGAGTTGATAGAATTCCGCACCACTACATGCACTCGCGTTTGAGATGAATTTTTCCGCACAGTTCTTGATGTATTGATCGATGGGTAAGATGCCGAGTTCTTCGTGTAGTTGGGTAGTTCTAACGTACCACGGTGTGTTGACTATGATTCTTAGGGCTTTGTTTTGGATGCGTTGTATTTTCTCTATGTTGGTATTTGAGGTGTTGCACCAGACCGGTGATCCATATAGAACGAGAGGTTAAATTAGGGCTTTGTAAAGTAGCGTTACGCATTCAATTTTTAGCGAGGATTTTCGGTTGATAAGTGGATATAATTGTTGTAGTCTAGTGAAGCTTTGGGTAAGCTTCTGGTTTATGTGGTACCTCCAGCTTAATCCAGTGTCAAGATATAATCCCAAGTATTTGACAGCACTGTTATTGGGGTTCCAAGATATTTCATTGTCTACAATTTGTATGCAAAGAGAATTGTTAAGTCTTCTTAGTGTAAAAATTTTGGTTTGGGATTTGTCAGGATTTATTCTGATGTTCCAGTTTTTGAACCAAGTTAAAAGTTTGTCAGTTGCGGTCTGTAATTTGGTGATTGCTTCATTGAGATTATCGGCTTGCGTGAACATAGAAGTGTCGTCTGCGAAGGTAACTATTGTAGCACCAGGCTCTGGTAAGTCAGACGTATATATGTTGAAAAGAGTTTGCCCCAGGATGCTGCCCTGGGGAACTCCAGCTCGGATTTTGGTAATTTCGGACAGGGTTATGTTGATTTTGACAGCAAATGTTCTGTTATCTAGAAAGGAGAATATGATTGCTTTGAGATAAGCAGGCATTGTATTATGAAGGATTTTCTTTTTGAGGCCTTCTATCCATACCCTGTCGAAGGCCTGCGCGACATCGAGGAAGATTGCTACCGTGTATTGTTTACTGTTGAAGCCCCGTTCGATGAGCTCGATGGCCTTTCCTGAAGCCAAATTGATATTTAGGTATTGTATTGTGATTTTCAATATGCTTAAGTAGTTGACTGTGGATTACTTTTTCGAAGAGCTTAGAAAGTGATGTCAGTAAACTAATGGGTCTGTAGCTGTTTAATTTATTTTTGTTTTTACCAGGTTTTGGGATCATTACGATATGTGTATCGTTCCAGGTTTGTGGAAAGTAGCTCAGTCAGACAGATGTAAGCATATGATTCTCAAACTTTAACCGTTTCTGATCATAGTATGCTTAATTTCATATAAAAGATTCAATGCAATATAATTTATTTTTAATAGTGCTGCAATTTTATTAGTGTGTATGAGCTCAATGAATTAATATATATTAGAAAAACAGTTTGCTATTTTTGATTAGAATACTTTTCCAATACCAAATAACATGGTATATTAAATATCATTAGAATCCGCAGTAATTACTCTATCGAATAACACTACTCTCAACACCACCAAAAATAAGACTCGGTTTAATCTGATAATAATGATAAGACTTTTCAAAACTTCGATATTTTTTCTGTTCTAAGAATAAAAATAAAAAGCATTAGTGAAACTAAAATGTTTGGATGTTTTCTTGTTATTAAAAATTTAACCATTTTTTTTTTGTTTTTTACTTTATCTAATAATAAAACCATAACAATAAATTGGTATGAAAAAAAATCGTTTTCATTTTAAACAGAGCCTTCTTATTAAGACCAAATGTAACAAATTACTCATTGTTTATTAAAACAGAGGTAACATTAAAATTTTTACCATTTTTGTTCATGGTTTTGACCAACATCTCGCAATCGTGCTGTTTTAGTAAGATTACAATATTCCTAGAGTGTATGTAACAATAAGCAGAAGCTCCACAAAATTCAAGTACTTTTTGAATTTACAATTAGTTACAATCTAGAATATATCGATTTTAGAGCTGTGAATAAATTTAAATACAGAAACTTTTATGCGAGTCCTTTTTTCTTGTAATAAATTTACTACAGCAAAGAAATAAGTCCAAGCAAGTAATACAATGAAATAATTGAAGCCATTTTAACTTATTTTTTTAACCAAAGAGCACGTTAATTTTTATTTAAATTTGAAATTGTCATGGTATGGCATTAAACTGTTGCAATGCTGCGTCAAATAACAATACATTAGACAGACAAAAGAAGAAAGGGAAAATACCCTTAACGCAAGCTACATTCTCTCGTTGAATTTCTAAATTTATGCGTTAAGTAAAAATGAGAACGGATATGACGAAATATTAACTTCACACGGAAACCCAAATCATTAACCAGCATAATAATATCATCACACCACGGTCCAAATGAACGAAAGTATAAGCTTGTTCAGAAATAGTTTTGTATTTGTTTTCCTTCTTCAAAACAGCTAATTTAGCCACAGAACTAATCTTCTAAATAGAGTGCTCAAAATAGGAGGGGGCCATTCTATGTAACGTCCCATACAATGACTTTTTCATTTGACCAAGGCACTAAGGTAGCATCATCAGCTTGTTTGCCATTATCACGACAAAGTCCAGTAAGCTCAAGAGATGAAGAAACTTCTGCTGAAATGATAGCTCGATGTTTAACTTGTTTATCGGAACTTTTTTTGCAATGGAGACGATAGTGGTCCAGGCTATTAACTTTCAAACCACAAAGGCATAAGTGAAATTTGCAGACGACCAGAGCTAGACGAAGACCGATGACAATACGGATAGAGTTATTTCCCAAAAAAATATTCAAATCTAAGGAAGGCAACACAAATAACCATGCCGAAGATTCATGTTGCTTTTACACGATTCAAATCTAACACAGCCGACTTCTGAGTTAAAACAGAAAGAGCATATTAACCTTGGATAATTAATGTAATTTTAAAAGCGTTGGATAGTTCTAGTTGCAAGGACATTTTCCCATTCGTTGCTTATTACAAAGCAAAGCCTCCTTATAAATTCCAATGTTTGCCATGTCTTGAGTAAATGACAAAATCGAATTGACTAAAGTATCTGTCGTATGTAAACTAAATAAAAAAGCGAGAAAAGTAATATCCAATGTTTTTTCCTTATACCCAGACCACCAAAGTTAACAAAAAATGAAGCTATACTCTATTGATTATCATTTAAGAAGATGTTCAAAATTTCTTCTAAACAGACTTTAAAAAGGAAGTCAGACATTTCCAAAATATTAGGTAATTTATATACGGATGTAGACGAACGATTTTCTGTAGTTTTTTTTTAGAAAATGGACTGTATGTCGCTTTCGTGCTCCTAGAAGACATAAATTATCTTAAACAGATTTAGTTTCAAGAGAGAACTTTGCAAAATCATTAGCGTCAAGTTGATCGAATGGACAAAAAAGTAGTTCAGACTTTGTACTCAATTGTAAGAATTGCAAATATTTTCTCATATCAGAGTGAACAGATTTACATGCTCATTTAAAAGTAAGCTTTTTAAAGAAACTTTCAGCAGCAATCAATCTGATTCCACCATCCTTCTTAAACAAAGCACAGAGCGTAGCTTCGTACATATTGATAATCTTTGCTCGCAAGTAAGGGGTTAAATAGCCTTGTTAAGGCAAGTATTAACTTATTTCCTGTAATTGACAGGGCAGGAACATAAATCAATTAAATGTTGGAATCTGATTCCATCCAGACTTTCGTCTTTCTTAAATCTCTAACAAAATCTTATCTTTGGAAACAGTGGCTCAACATCTGGATCTTGAGATGGAGAATCACTAATGCGAGGGAGATAAACAAGTTTCCAACAGCTAGTTTATCTGATGAAGTGCGAAGTTGTATAGCAGCAGATGTATCACCATCTGAAAGATTAGGACTGCAATTCTTACTCGATGACGCTTTAAGGAAGGGCTTGGACTTGATATTTTTCTTGACGTTATAAGCTAGTGATTCGTTGTTCTTGACTGGAACTTGGTCGTAATATGAGGGTGAGAAGGTTTTCTAGGATAAGGTATCGTTTAAGAATTTTATTTAAAATCTTAAAACTCTTGTTAAGGCTGGTAAAGAGAGAAGAGGAAAGTCTAAAGAATGATTCGAGTAACTTCAAGATACTGAACGTATCTGAAGTCTTTATAAATATTTTTGAAGTAAATTGTAATTCCTGATTTTTTAAACGGTTTATCACACACACAGAATTCAACTAAAGTCGGGTCTGATGCAGGCTCCGGTTGAGACAAAAAATAGGGTAGCAAAGATTGCAAATCCATGAGTAAGATCTTATTCCTAGAAGGACAACTTTGTCATCTGAGAAGAAGCAAACCAGCCGTGATAGAAGTTGCAAAATATTGCATTAGAAGTGGAGTTAGAAAGATACAAAGACAGTAAACAATCTGCTGTAACATAGAGGGGGTGGTGGCCTTTGTGCTCTCTTTTCTTTAATAATTTCTGTTTTGCCAATCTTTGCCAATTTTGAGCAGACCAGGGTTACGTTTCAATAGATAGAATGATAATTTGATTAACTGTCTCCAATATTTATTTTATTTCATATACTGAATCGCAATTCAGTTGTCAACTTGACATAACGACTGATAAATTAAATTTTCTTCAAGTTGTCACAATTTGACATTTAACTGTTGAAATATAGTAGGAAATGGAATTTTAATACAATAATAATAAGAGGTACTCAAGTACAAAATGTTTATTATAAATCAGTGTGACATATTATTAAATAAATCAAATGAAAATTGCCTTAACAACACATTTACAATTTAAGATTCTTAAACTATGAATATTCTTAGGAAGTCAGTAGTTTCAGTGTACAACTACTTTAAAAATTGTTCATTAGTTAAAACATATTGGTGTGCAAATGTATTTCCAAGAAGCAAAACAACGGATGTTCAACCCGATCATGACGCAGAAAAGTAAGTTAAAGTACACTTCATTAGCCCAAGCACGTGAACATTTAACCGCTTCAGAGAATACAACTCAAGTGCAGACGCCTGCCTACGTTATTCGTCGTTTCATAATTGCCTCGTTGTGCACCCCTACATCAAATGGGGCCGCGGAAAGCTAAGGGACACAAGCCCGGAGAAACGGCTTCAAGAAGCCATAGCTCTCATTAAAACGCTGGTGCTGTGGAAAGTGCACAATACAGTTATTGTGCCACTTACTGGTTTTCACAAAATTACTCTGGTCGGAAAAGGAACCTTAGGAAAGTTACGCGCGCAAATACAAAGCAGCCCAGGTATAACAGCCGTGCACATAAATGTTGGCCGACTGAAGAACAAGCAGCTGCGGCGGCTGGAGGCTGAATTCGGCGTTCCGGTGTTAGACAGGTTTAAAGTCGTCATGCACATTTTAAAGCTGCACGCGACCAGCACTCATGCAAAGCTTCAAGTGGAGCTAGCCGAAGTTTCTTATTTGAAAGCTCGCTTAAGAAGAGACGACTTCAGCACTACTATTACAAGCACAAATTACGATATTAGAAATCGCGTCTTGCAAAATAGAGAACAAAAATTAAGGAATGCAATTGGAAGGCTGCAAGCTCAAAGGCAGTTAAACAGGGAAAGAAGAAAAAAATTGGATTATCCAACAGTTGCTGTGGTGGGATACACAAACGCTGGGAAAACTTCTTTGATAAAAGCCTTAACTGGAAACCAAAGTTTGAAACCTAAAGACAGTCTCTTTGCAACCCTTGACGTAACTTTGCATGCTGGACTGTTACCGTCTACTATGAAAGTTCTTTATGTTGATACAGTAGGATTCATTTCTGACATTCCAACAACACTCATCGAATGTTTCATTGTAACTTTAGAGGATGCCATGTTTGCGGTATTTAACAAGCACCAAGTTGTATAATGCTTCATTAACACTTTTGGTTTAAGGATGTCATAATTCATGTAGAAGACCTATCGAATGAAGATTTGATACATCAAAGAAACCATGTACTTTTAACCCTGTCCAGACTGGCTGAGAAAAGCGGTTGCTATCAAATTTTAAATAAGATTATTAGAGTTGGAAACAAATGTGACTTTAGTTGCACCTAACTGTCTTCCAGATGACACCATCGCAGTTTCTTCTACTCAGTATATAGGTGAGCGTTTTCATTCTTCCGTATTTCACTTCCAGAAATTTTATGGCGTAGGCCTGGATCAGCTCCGCTCAAAACTAGAACGGGTAATTTTAGAAACACAGATAGGAAATTATTGACTCTGAGAGTTGCTTCTAATGGCGAAGAAATGAGGTACTACGTAAAATATAAAAATCAGCATCAAAATTAAGTCTTAACTTTATTTCAGATGGTTATATAAAAATGCAACCGTCATACTGGTTGCGGCAGACGAAATGGATGTACGCTATCAAATTATGAAGGTTATTATATCCACTTCCAAACTCAGTCAGTTTAAACATTTCTTTTTAAAACAAATGCCTTCTTGGTAATATAATCTATATGTCAAAAAAGTACAGGTGTTACTTTTTGATCAAATGTTATGTAATATATTAAGAATCAACTATAAACTTGTAAATAATGAATGCGTATAATATGACATGCAGATAAATAAAGCTTACATAAACATAAAAGGTTATTTTATTATTGTTTCTTAATTAGAAGTAAGGCAATGTCCAAAATGTGTGCAAAACGTAACTTAATAATATATAAACGACCAAAGTCATAAATCAACATATAAAGGAATCCCGATACCAAGGAGTAGTTTTTTTGGGGTTCTATAAAAGTTAAACATTCAAAGGCACAAATTAATCAAAAAAGACTGTAGTTTTTGTTAGATGTCTAATCAAGTTCTTTAACAAAGTTAATTACGATAGAAATATTTCCCAGAAAATTTCAAGAAATGTCCATTGACATAAAAACTCTGCCACAAGTTCTATTCCTACGTTCACGAAAACAAGTCGCGTGACCACGTAATCGATAGCAGTCAATAGGTGGCTATTATGCAGCTAACAAAAAAGGGCGAAGGTGGATCTCAGGCGCCGCGAAACCAAAGACAACCCCTACAGAAAATCCCAGTCCTCCAGGTATGGGGTTGAGTCAATGTAAACCACCTCATCATCCATTAAAACTTTTAAAATCCTCTTTGTAGCCTCGGAATACGGAGGGAAATTATAAGAAAAGAACTATAAAAATAGTAACATCAAATGTGAATGATGTTACTATTTTATAGTACTCTGATAAAATTTACAAGCGATCGAAAAACTGAAAATTGACATTATTATTCTTTCTGAAACTAAAAAAGTGGATACAGGAGCAATATATTAGCTAACTATTTATTACTATGGTCTCTTCTTCTTTAACCAGCCTTCGTCGTCCATTTTTAAACATAGGCCTTCCATTGTCCTTCACCGTTCTTTATCCTGTGCCAGCTCTATCCATTTTAAGCCTGTAATTTTCTTGATGTCATCGATCCATCTCATGTTTGGTCATCCCCTATTTCTCTTTTTTTTCTTCCAGGTGTTACCGGGCCCCGACCGACGCAGAACGCAAGTACCGCGTGGAAATCAGCGTCGGCGGGCCCCTCCACGCAACTCGAAGCCGCCACGGCCAGCCGGCCAATCGCAGGCCGCCGTGAAGCGTTGTGATGGCAGGCTCCGCCCACCAGCCAATGAGAGCGCGCAGCCGAGCAGTGCGCAGGCTCCCACCAGCAGCGCCGGCTTGCGCACCGGGAGAGTGGGGCTGCGCACGAAACGGTTAAAAGGCGACGCATCGGATGACTCAGCCTCACTTCTGGGAATTTCTCTAAGAGGCGTTAAGGAAATTTCTCCAGAGGCAACCGGGAGCTCCAGCAGCTCCTCCAGCGGTCCACGGCTACGGTTTCCGGCCGAACCGCCCCGGCAGCAGAGGCAACGGATTCCGCCCTCCCAGCCTGCCAGGACAGGAGCATCCCGTCGTCGCCCGAGTCTCACCGAACCATCTCCGCCGCAGGGTCCTTCCGGTCGCCCCAAAAGGTCAGCCGTCCCGTTCCCGCAGCCAGGTCCGTCTCATCGGCATCCCGGTGAAGAGCCAGGTCCAGGTCCAGGCCACGCTTCCGCTCCAGCAGCTACCCCGTGACCTGGTGGACGCCTACCCCTGGTGGACGTCATCCCCGTAGGGCAACCTGGTGGACGCCATCCCCGTAGGATCACCTGGTGGACGCCATCCCCATAGGGTCACCTGGTGGACGCCATCCCCGTAGGATCACCTGATGGACGCCATCCCCGTAGAGTCACCTGGTGGACGCCATCCCCGTTGGGTCACCTGGTGGACGCCATCCCCTTAGGATCACCTGGTGGACGCCACCCCCGTACGGTTATCCGGGTCCAGGTGGGCACCACCTTCCGTGGAGTCGCCGGTGATCGCCTCAGCAACTCCCCAGTGTTTCCCCCCCAAGACTTTAAAGACTATCTAGTTATAGGATTATTTAAGAAGACAATATATTCCTTCCTCCTCTAAACTGTGTGTTTCTTGCCGCGTGAGCCGGGCACAAGTGTCGCCCCTCGCCTTGCGAGTTCGCGTGAACAATTGAACTTCGCACGCGTGTCGCGAGGGGGACCTTGTAACACAGGGTCTCCATTGTACAATTTGTTTGCCCACTGTTCTTCTCCCATTCTAGCAACGTGTTTTAACCATTTCCACTTCTGTTTTACCACCTTAGTTACTACGTCTTCTACGCCCGTTCTCTGCCTTATTCGTGTGTTCCTTTTTTTACCCGCTCTATTCCTCTTTGAGCTACTTTAATTTTGTTTACTACTGCTCTTGTTAATGACCACGTCTCTGTGCCATATATCATTACTGGTATAGTACACTGGTTAGACTTAGACTTTTTGATAGTTTTCAAACTTTTCTCTAAACTAAAAAAATATAGTTGAACTTTCCGAAAGCACTCCATCCTTGTTTTATTCTTCTCTAGTTCTAGTTCTAGTTAGCTTTCCTTTGCTTATTTTTTGTCCAAAGTAAACGTAGTCTTCTACCTGCTCTATTTGCCCGTTTCTATTGTTATCCTTCCTTCGTTTTCTTCCATTATATTTGACATGTATTTTATTTTTTCTTTATCTATTCTTAATGCTATTTTTTCGATTCTTTATTTACTTCCTACAGCAACTTTGGTTTTTAGTGTTTCTCTGTTTATGTTTATTTCCCTATTTTCTCACTTTAGTCTTTTAAACACATCCTCCAATGCAGCTGTGGACAGTTTCAGAGACATATTATCTTCTGTATTATTCCTTTTTCTATTTTTACTTGCTTTTACACTTTTTGTTTTAACGATAAACATTGCATTCTTGTATATATCCTGGATTAAGGTGGAGTATTTGGAGTTTATTCTTCCGTTTTAAAGAGCGTCCATTATAACCCACTACTCTACAATATCGAACACCTTTTTGCAATCAACAAACGCTAGATATATAGGTAGGTCATGTACTGTGGTTTTCTCTATTAGGACTCCAAGCGTTAGCAAATGGTCTAACGTTTCATAGTTTTTACAAAATCCAGCTTATTAGTTGATTTCTTTGTTATTACTTTCGACAGTAGTTTATACATTTATGGTAATAAGCTTATAAGTCTGTAATTTGTTAATTTTGTTGCGTCTCTTTTTTTGTATATAAGAACCATCACTGCGTTTCTCCATCCTTCAGGATTATTTCTCTCTTCTATGCATCAAATTCAGAGAGTCTTCCCTTTTTTTATCAGTTCTATCGTTACTCCATCTTCTCCCGGAGCACCACGATTCTTCATTTATTCGAGTGCATTTTTCACTTCTGTTGCTGTTATCTTTTCTTTTCTGAGTTCTATCTTTCTGTGCCCTCTGATTTTATCTATATTTATGGTTGTTTTTCCTTCGTGGTTTTCCAATTTTATTATCTCTTTCTTCCCATAGAACAGATTTTTTTTAGTACTTTAAGGTTTGCGTTATTTTTTATTGTTGTTTTATTACTTTCCTTATCCTATAATAAGGGAAGTAATGTAATCGGCGGAAATTTGACCTACCCAGTTTTTCACATTTCTGGACGAATTGTAGCCTCAGGACACCAAAAAAGTTGTTTTTAGCCATTGGGTCGTGTGTGTGTGTCGATCTGTCAGTAAACAGGATATCTTGAGAACCGTTAAGAGCTAGAGACTTGAAATTTGGCATGCAAATTACTTGTAGGTAGTGGACACAGTGCAAAGCTTTTGGTAAAAATCGGTCGCAAAGCGGTCGCGAATCTAAACGGTTGAAGATACAAAAAATTTATGAGAATAAAAATGATTTGTTATCATGAAATAAACATGAATTTAAAATAAAAGTTGGTAAAATAGGAACTCGAAAAAAAATTGAAACTCAGGATTTTTAATATACCGGGTGTTTATAAAATTTTTCGGGAAATTTATATTACCGCATAGACCAAACCGAGACGAACAAAAAATTACAATGAAATTTTTTGATCCGAGGTCAAATAAATAAGTTATAGCCGATTAAAAATTAATTAAACGGACCAATCACAGCGCGCTCGGAGAGCTACCGGGCCGACTACGGGAGGACGGGGGGGGGAGCACGCAGGCGATAATGACGAAGGCTGTGCAGCCGAGCTCGCACGGTTACCTTCAGTGACGTAGCAAAATTTTAAGTATGAGTCAATTATTATCTTGTACTGTTTATTTTAATCAGCTTTCGAGTGTTGGACTGTATATATATATATATATATATATATATATATATATATATATATATATATATAACAGGATAAGGAAAGTCGTGTGATATTCACACCAGATTTGTTTTTCTTTATATATTCTGATGTTTCTTTTCAAGTTTCGTTTAATTTTCTTATTTAGGTCTCTATTACTCGTGTGAGTTCCTTTCTCGGTTCCTTACTAACTTCTTTCTTTCATTAGCTTTTTCGTTTCTTCACTTACTTTTTGCACTCTTCTCTAGACACTTGAGGACCTGCTTTTTTGATTTTCTCTGTTATAAGTTTGTTTATTTCATTTATAGACTTTTCATGTAAGTTGGTAGGGATCTCTTGTTTTATTTGTAGTTGGTATTGCTCCTTACTTTGTTTTAGCTTCCACGTGTCTATTGCCTTTCTCTTGTCTTGTGAGTTTTTGTGTTTCTAATTTTGAATTAATCACCATCCCACCTCGAATTAATCTATGATCACTATTAGCGATGAATCTACTTAGCACTGTCAGATGTTTGATTATGTTTTTAGTGATGATATAATATAATCTATCTCATTTCGGGTCTTTTCATTTGAACTTATCCAGATTCAGTGTCTCTTAGGCTTTTTATAGAATAAAGAGTTCAATGCATATAGATTTTTCCTAGGCCATGCTGCCCCACATTTCGTTCTTGTGTATTTTTCGTATGCCCAGTTCAAATCTCCTATTAACAACATGTAGTACCTGCATTGTTTTTACTTTAGGCATTTACTAATACCGTTGTAGAATTTTTTGACCTCCTCATCACTATGGTTTTCTGTTGGTGCGTAAGCTTGTATTACCTTTAATTTATATTTTTGTGAGATTTTAATATTTAAGTAGGCGACCCTAGCGCTTTCTATATCCGTTATATTACTTCTAATATTTTTATTTATTAGAAATCCGACACAGGGTATCTACATTCTTCTCCTCTTCGTCTCACTTCGCTTAGGCCCAAGATGTTCCAATGTGTTTTGTTTGTTCTCGCGTTGTTAGTGATCTTAAATTATAGGTAGCTATGTTAATTTCTATTTGACGCTTTTGTTTTCTGCCTCTCTTCGAATTTTTGCCTTCCCCAGAATCCCTGAGTTTGTCGGTATAAGATTCTAGGCATCTAGCCCTACTCATCTGGAGTACTTGAGTTTTAAAATCCGTTCCTTTCGTTTCATCATTTTTAGGAGGGAGAAGAATTTATCTTAGAACGCTACGCTTGCCAGGCGGCTTAGCGAAAGTTTTTGGGGATACAAATTTAGATAAATTTGGTTGGGGTAGGATTAGGATTAGGGCGTGGTTTTCTCCCAAAAGTAGAAGGTGGAGAAAATCAAGACTTCCGAGGGCAGAGCCGTCTTCCTAAAGTAGGTCTGTCCTCTTCCAGGGCCGCAGAGAAGTACCTACCCGCTACCCGAATTGCTATGGTCTGATGTTGCAAAATCTAAGTACGCTAGTAATGGTCTTTCCATTATTATAAAAAATACTTACAGAAATACCTAAAAGATTACTAATGTACCTCAGAAAGAATAATACAGTCTACTATTAGTATTTATAGCTTTGAGACAGTAATAGTTGAAATTTATGCACCAAATGAAGATTCCAATCAACTAATTAAAAACCGGTTTTATCAAAAACTATCGACAGTACTAAAATCAGTTAAGCCAAAATAACAACTTATATTAGCAGAACTCGGAAGTAGAACAGATAGTTCCATAGTAGGACAATACTGAGAATATCTTAGTAACTTTTAATAACTCAGGAGAAGATATAAAGTTGTGTATACTTTATAGGCTTAACATTACAAATACTAAAGGAAATATAAATAAGTCTTCGCCGTTTTTTATCAATAATTGGGCATTTATTGCAAAAGAACAGAACCTTATTCTCTTTATTCATCCATTTTCCATCGCTAGCCACTACTTCTTCCATCTTTCTGGCAGCAAACGGATACCGCGTCGGAAGAACGCTTTATATTTATCCACGAATCGACCCAATTTTTGGTGTCTTCATATGATGTGAAGTGCTGCTCAGACAGACCATGTGCCATCGATCGGAACCAGTTATAATCAAAAGGGTAATGTCTGGTGAAAACGGCGGGTGAGGTAGGACTTCCCAATTGAGTGTTTCCAAGTGGGTTTTGATTGGCGCCATAAATATTCGGCGTGGCTGTCGATGTTGAAGCATGGCCATGTGGTCCCCATAATTTCCTCTTCTTTGGGTTATTGTAGTGGATCTATTTTTCATCACCAGTGACTATACAATCTAAAAAACCCTTTCGTTTATGCTTGGCAAGCAGCATTTTGCATGTGCAAAATCGGCGTTCAGTTTATATGGAACCCAATTTCCTTGCTTTTGAATAATTTCCAACGATTTTAAACGATGTGAAATTGCGTGTTGAGTCACTCCTAATGTAAGGACGAATTGTTCTTGGGTTTGGCAGGAATCTCCCTCCAATAATGCTTCCAATTTCGCGTCTTCGTACACATTCGGCCTTTCACTGCATTTTGTGTCTTCGACGTCAAACTCACCGTTTTTTAACTTACGAGATCACTCACGACAACTTCTCTCACTTAAAACAGCCTCGCCATATGCTTCTGCAAGCAATCGATACGCCTCAGCTGCAGATTTCTTCAAATTAAAGAAATAAATCAGAAGTTCCGCTTATTCGACATGATGCTGATACAAAATCGCTAATATTTTAAGGTTATGGTGTTTCCAGATGTCCAACCTTACGATATGACGTTTTACATCTGACAATTGCAACCATAAATTACTGGTGGGGCCATCTTTTGTCAAACGGCGAAGACTTATTTGTACTCCCTTTATGTTTTCTCATAAGATGATTTACAAGTACACTGATAAAAGGCTCTCATTAAAACAGAAATTTATTTGAGATTATGGAATTACCAGGCAATCATCAAAGTCAAAGTAAATGATTGCAGAATCATTAAAAAGCCAACTGTGGATCTGACCACCATCTTGTTCTAGTAAGAACAGTATGCTCATACCGACAGAAAAACAAACAGAAAAACATAAATCTTCAATTTGAAAACCATCAAAACAAATTAAAATACAAAAAATAAAAACTGAGACTTCTGCAAGAAGTCAGCATAAGATATATATCAGCGAAGATTAGAAATAACTTTAAATAATCTGAAACTAAACGATCCATGAAACCCATAAATATGAAAAATAAAATCCAGAGGGCAGCAAAAGAAGCTCTGGGAAAGTAACAATTAAAAAATGAGAACAAAAATAATAAAACAAAAAATGGAGCGTGCCATAAATGGTACTCCAAATTTATCTATTTATGTTATTTGTCTTATACTCTTCTCTGTTGTTAATGGTCTGATCGGTTAACCATTTACGGCACGCTCTATTTTCTCTTTTGTTGTTTCTGTTGAAGCCCACCTCATCGTAAATGAGTTTATAAGCAAAACTCTGACTAATCTACAGAGAACACTACGTTGTCGATGGTAACTCACCGATTTGCCGCACTATTTCTCGAGCTTGTTGAATCTTCTCTTCAGTGATGAAGGTTGACATACTTATTACCTTTTCGTGCACCACGCTTACTCGCACTTTTAAACTTCTCTCTTCACTCATACACACTTTTATGTGGTAAATCACTGCCCTCTTATTGTATTGTAAGCCTCCGATAAATTTCAGCTCCCAAACACATCTCCTAACGATTGAAATCGCATCGCCGCTATTTGTTTCCTCCTTACTGCACACTAACAACGAAGCGGTCATGTTTACACTGAAATAAAATAAAGAAAAATTACGCTATCAAGGTCAAACTTCGATAAAGTGGCCACGGCAATATCAACTCTAAGCATGTATGCACAGAAGACAATAAAATTACTTACAGCTAGTAAAAGAGAAAAAATTATAAGCCAAAATGTATACAACTTTCCAGGGTCACTGATAAACAATTTTAAAGCACACAAAATGTGATAAACATTAACAATAAATTCATTGAAAACATATCTTATTTCTGAATTTATAAAAACACATTAATATCTTAAGTATTATAACATTAGCGTCGCTTAAGAATTTTTATACAAGATTAAACCATTTACTGAGTAATGTAAAGTGTAACACAATTACTAATTATTTGTGTGCCCTTAAGAAATAAACAAAATCATTTATGAAAACTATACTGAAAATCGTTAACATTTTTTTCCAAATTATAAACTATTAAAATAACAAATACATAATCAAAGTTCAAACGCTATTCACAACGCTTTGAACACTATGACGTCATTAGTTCTTATTACGTCACCACAAACAGTTAATACAAAATGGCCGACACTAATATTTCTTGATGTTACTAAATTCTTTGTTTAAAGCCTTTCCCATTTATAAGATGAGTACATGGACACCAATGTTGACAGAAACACAACTAAGCCATTTTAAAGAAATATAGAAGACAGATAACTATGAATAAAATTGCAGCAAATCTTGGAATAGACCACAGTGCAATCCAAGATATAATCATAAGCTTAAGTGTTTCTGGAAATCTAAATTTAGATTTCTAATCTAAAAAGATCAAGCTTCTACAACAGAAGAACAAATGTCTGCAAGACTATACATAAAAAAAGAAGAGTCTATACGTGGGTTGCACGATATCTATTGCCAAAACTAACATAAACAAATGTTTAATATTGGAAACTTTTTAATTGTTTTTTTAAAAAACTTACGGCCAATACATAGTTGCATACGCTGGAACTAATTTTTATTGTATTCTTTTCATAACGAGTCAGGTATATCCGAAACATGGGTTTTGAATACATTAACCGCCTCTTCCGTCAAAAATCGTTGTCTACACAGGAACAAAACGATCATTAGAGGCCAAATCAGGACTGCACGGCAGATGATCTATCAATTCTATGTTTTTAGTGCTCCAAAAGCCAGTTGTTTGCGTCGATGTGTGCGAGCTTGCATTTCTATGGTAGGGAATGATCCAGCGTCGCACGTTGGTTTTTCTTATTTCTCCAAAGACTTCTGGCAAACTAATGCTTGTGTACTATTTAGAATTGACCGTTTTACCACCCTTTAAAGCCACGGTTGCGACATGTCCAATTTTTCCAAAAAAAAAACAAGCGACCATTTGCTTCAAAGTGCTTCAAGCGCAAACGACTTTTAAGTTTGGTTCATCTTGAAAGACCTATATAGTCCACTCAACAAGCTCATAGACATAAATCCAAGATTCGTCACCTATGGCAATGTAAACAATTTTTAAAGCACCGCTATCGGATTTGTTACGTGCGTCTTTCGACCAATCCACATGTATCTATGTATGCTACTCATACTAATGCTTAAGGATGTCTGAATTTCACGGTAAGTCATATGACGATTTTTGTTTATCATTTCGCGCACGTCATCTATCTTCGTTGGCACCACACTACGACCACGATTATATTCATATGTCTGGGGCTTCATTACCAAAAGTCGAAGTGATCGACGCATCATCGTTGAGATAATCAACGTCGTAAAAAATCATCGCACAACAATGGTCACGAGTTAATGCCATTTTTCGGCAGAGAAAATTCTCAACTTAATGAAAAAAGAAACAAATAACGTCCGTATAACAAAACTTATGAGTGCATATGTCGTCAAAAATGTCAAACTGCAAGACACAAGCGTCAGATCGCAATAGGTATCGCAGCCCACGTAAAACATGTTGCTATTTTTGATTTTTGCATAAAACTTTCACTATGGCCCTAATATCATTTAGATTTTCATCTAATACAAATTATTGACACTTTCCAAGATGAATGTTCTAAAATTAATTTGGTCCGCCTTGTGTGTTTGCGGCCTGGTTCGTGCGTGGGGCCCTTGAGAACGCGTCGAACTAATTTATGGCTTGATTGCTCCCATCGACATTTCACAATGCAAACACGTCTGTACAGCAATTAGGAGTTACGGGCCGACTGCAAGATTTATGCCAGGAATATGTTTGCATTATGAAGTCGGTGAGAGCACGGACCGTAAAGGCGCAATTCGCTGTCAAATTATCCGGAAAAACGCGCGCTCATCTTTTTTAACGGTGCTCGCAATAAACGTACCGCAACGGATCAGCTCGGAATTACGCACGATGCAAGCACGATTTTTCGAACAAGCGCGGTTCATCCACTTCTCGCATAAACATAACGTGTCTGCGCTAACATATTTTCTGTTTCTATGCGATTGGTGCACGTTGGCTAAACTGAGTCAGTCGTCCTCAAAACAAAGATTAACAAATCGATACTATACGATAATAAATCTGTTTTAAAATTTTAAAAGGTCTCGTCTTGTCTATTTTGCTGACTCGGCACTTTTCAACACTTTCAGATTTACGGGTGTTAATCAACTTCAAAAAAGCATTTTTCAGCTGTCAAGTATGTGGTTTCACATAAATGAATAATAATAGGACCGTTTAAAATGCAACAAGAATAAAGTGTCGCAAATTAGTCTTGGCGCCGCAAATACTTTAAAAATGTAAATTATAGCTTGCTGTATTCAGATGATACAAAAAAGAAAAGAAGTGCTTTATTTGCTTCTTCGTTATCATACTTCTTTCTAATTTACATCAATATGGTTACTGAATAAATAAAACTAAAATCAGCTTTTTTAGTTATATTTGTTCAGCAACTATCACTAAATTATGGTTGAAAAGACCTTTAATAAACTAATTCCCGATTACACAAATACTCGTCAGTGCAACCATCTCCTGACAATGGATTAAAATTATCGGTCCGTTATAAATTGTTCTCTTCTTCTTCTTCTTTAATCAGCGTCTCTCATCTGCATGCCTATCCTATCTTCTTCCATTTGTCGCGGTTCTGTGCTCTTGTAATCCACTTCTTTCCGGTTACTTTTCTGATATCATCGTAGCATCTACATAAAGGTCTTCCTACTCTCCGCCTCCCTCTCCATTCCGTAGTAATTATTTTCCATTTGTTAGTTTCCATTCGGGCTATATGGCCTGCCCATCATTTCATTTTCATTATCGTGTGACCTATATCTTCCATTTTTGTTAATTGTCTGATTCTCTCTATTGGTATTTTGTCTTTTATAGTGATATTCAGTATTGCTCGTTCCATATTTCTTGGTGTTAATTATATCTTCTATGTTCTTTTTATAAGGGCTTATTTTTCTGACCCATATATCAGTACAGGGAAAATACATTGTCGTAATGCTCGTGTTTTCATATGTACGGTAAATTTTCTACTTGTATTTTGAGTGTATGTCTATAGTTATTCTTTGGCCCAGATATATGTAATTGTCTACGTTCTCGATGTCGTTGTCTTCTAGTTTTATTTTGGCTTTTTGTTAATTTTTGGATCTTTACATAACTTTCGTTTTTTGCATGTTCATTGTTAATCCGATCTCTTCCGATCGTTCCTGTATTTCATTCAGCATTTCTTGTAGATCTGTTTCGTTATCGGATATTAGAACAATGTCATCTGCGAATCTTAGGTTGTTCATTCTCCGATCATCGATCATTAGGCCTCGTTTCTCCCAATGGAGGTTTTTAAAAACGTCATCTAATGCCAGTGTGAACAGCAGCTTCGGTAAAATTGCATCCCCCTGTTTGATTCCTCTCTCTATCTTTATTGGTTTGGTGTTTTCGTGCATCCTCACCGTGCCGGTTGCTCCTCTATAGATGTTTTCCAAAAGTTTTATACATATTGAGTCCATGCGACAGTTTTGCAATGATTTGAAGATGGCCCGCATTTCTATTGTGTCAAATGCTTTGTTATAATCAACAAAAGCAAGATGTAGATCTATGTTGTACTCGTGGGTTTTTTCAATTGTTTCAGAGTGATTGTATGTAATTTAGCTTGCTGTATTTTTTTCTAAATGCCGCTTGCCCCGGCGCTTGGTACGAGTCACGTTTCTGTGTCAATCTGTTTTTTATTATTTTGGTTAGTAATTAGACACAACAGACTAATTGGGCTATAGTTTTTTAACAGTTTTATCGCCTTTTTTATGTATTAAGACCACGATAGCGTTAGTTTTTGTTTTACATGTTCCTGTTTCTATTTTTTATATCTGTCACATATGTTCCAGCTTGGATAATAGCACCTGTAATTTTCTTGTTTAGATTATCTATTGTGTCTTCTTTCTCTACTTGATTATACTATAATTTCCGTCTTAGTTCTCGCTGGTATTTGTTTTTATGTTCTACTACAGCGTCTTTGTCTATTCTATGTATTTTTACTCTTATGAGCTTCTGTCGTTCTTTATGCGTGTTTATTTTGAACTGTGCTCTCACCAATCTATGGTCACTTTCCCTTCATAACTGTGACATCTGTAATTATATGTTTATTCGTTATTTCGTTTTTGGTCCTACCATCCGGACTGACCCACGTCCATTTTCTTTCCTCTTTCTTTTTAAAGAAGGTGTTCATTATAAATAGGTTTCGATTCTTTGTATAATTTACCAATAATTGACCTCTGTTATTTCTGTTCTTTCTTTATTCCAAAGTTGCCCATTGATCCTCCATTAGAATTTAAAACGCCACACTATCCTATTGCGGGTTGGCTAGTGGTGCTACTTCCTCCACCGGGATTGGTTACCCGACCTCAAAATCTGGATTTATTTTCGAGATTTACTCCTCTATATCTGTTGTGTTTAGCGTTACCCAAAGCTCACGTCGAGGAGGATGTGGTTCTTCACCACGCGCGACAGTCTTGGGCTGCAGAGAGGTTTGTGGTTTAATAAGGTTGCGCATCTGCAGCCCCTGGGTTCAGCTTACGATAGCGCCACCCCGAGCCCTTATAAATTATAAATTGATATGTTGCACAAAATATCTAGCACAGCTATTTAATCCACGATTAGCTAAATCAGGTTAGTGTTACTTTTCACTGTTCGTAGAATTGGTAATTATATTATTTTTTAAAGAAAACATGTTTCGCTCAACTAGATGATACCCATAAAAATATTTACACTAAACCTAGATTAGTTGGATTCTGGATATAAATTGGAGGGTAACCAAAGTCACGTGCACTCAGGCCTCAATTGGGCCCATTATACTACTTCCTCCGATGCCTCTCCCCGTACAACTGTCAGTCAAGCCAACCAATTATTTGGATGAACTTGAAAATGTCCCTCAAAAAAATAGCGCTGATACTGGCCATGCTAGGCCCAATCTCCCCCAAACATAGATCCTCTAATTGGAGCAAACGCAGGACATTCGCAAACAACGTGCTCTGCCGTCTCATCCCCTAAATTGCACCCTCGATAGGATGGATCAGCTACGAGGCCCATTTTGCACATATACTTTTTCAGTCTGCAGTGTCCTGATAATATTCCTACTACAAGTCGCAATTTGCCTCTAGACAACTGTTTACAGAAGTTAGCCATCTTCGTCGTTGAATTTTGAATAGCCGCTCTTGCATGTTGGGATATCTTCATATTGACCCATCTACTGCAATGTCGATTGTACGTTTCTTGATTTATTAGTGTGCAGATTGCGGTTGATGACAGTGGGAGTGCGGTCTCAGGACCACAGAATGGTTATTCCGAACCTTGCCTTGCCATACTGTGCCCTTTAACCCAAACGAGTTCCAGGACATTATTTATCGCAACTTGATCAAAAGTAGTCTGGCACTAGAGAATTATTTCAGATACAACTTTGCAGCTTTTCAATACCAGCAAAGCAACTCTGCTATCGCTAGCAATTCTGATTGTTTTGTTTTTAATGCTCCGTTCAAGAATTACATTTGCCCCTTGCCTTATAGCCAATACTTTCGCTTGAGAGATTGTAGTTAGTTTGCCTAATGCTATGCTTACTTGGAGGTTCAGATCGTCTAAAAAGATACCTGGTCCCGTACCCACACTCGTTTTAAACCCATCTGTAAAAATGGTTCGGTTGCCTCCTCAGTATTCAGAAAAATTCTAAAGAGTTTCCTAAATTTATAGATGGGTGAAAGATAATCCATCTTTGCTTCCAAAAAGGAAATCCGTTGTACGGCCCCCTTTAGAATCTGATGATGTCTTTCCCTTACTCCTTTGTCGTTCCAAAGTCTCTTTGTCTGCAGTTGCTCTCGTGATATTCATACACGTGCGAGATATTGGTTGCTGCAGTGGCCTGTCTGGTTCTAGGCCACCAGACCAGTGCACCATAGCATAGCATAGGTCTAATTATGGCAGTGTACAGTCATAGGACAGCCTTTAGTGAAGAACCCCAAAGTTTGCCCATTGCACGACGACATTGTCAAATAGCAATACGGGCTTTTTAGATTTTAACCTCTATGTGCCTTTCCCAATTCAGTTTTTTGTCAAGCTTAACTCCTAGATACTTGACTTCATCTGAAAATGTAAGGAATGTTTGGGGAACAGTCCAGGCACCCTATGTACTTCGACCTTCCTCTTTTCGTATCGTTTCTGTCTTGAAAGAGTTGATCGAAAATGAACGTTCTATATATACACAACTCAGTCATTCTAAGCGCTGTTTGCATCAAGTTGCAAAGCACTTGCTCGTACTTGCAGGTGAGCAAGATAGGTATTTGTAGAATCCTTCACCATTGAGTCGCTCAAGAAAGCAATATACTACTAGATCCCATAGTAGGGATGACATTACGCCTCCCTGGAACCACTCTGTGGTTTTATCTCCCGCGACAATTTGCACAGCTCTGTGATACAGAAGTTGTAGAATCCATTGTCGTAGGGTGTCATTTACCCCTCGTTGCCGAAGAACTAAACTTAGATTAGTAATCAACAAATCTATGTACAAATTCTCCTTACTTATTATTCTGATTTGCATCATTGCATTTTAACTGTTTTGCACTTGTGAATGCATGCGTATCCTAGACTTTGATATCCTAATCGGAATTAATTCTCTTAAAAAGGCCATAAACACAACGGTTTGCAAGGTGGCCTATTTCAAAGAGTTTCAGTTATATCAAAATTTGTAGATTTAGTTATATCAATATTTGAATAAGAATACAACAAACCTTTACTTATTTTGCAACCAGATAACTTAGTCCACTATAGAATTTTATTATAACTTGTCCAGTAGACTAAATTTTGTTTGAAAAGGCGTAAGATATTGTCTTGTCCGTTCAAAAATCTCTCTTTACATAGTAAATTACCTACGTAGTTATTAAAAAATAAATTAAACCTCGCCATACTTCGGTTATCACCCCAAATCGAGAAATTCTACCATCAGTATATTACGACAACATATTATTCTTCATTTGTTTAAGGTTTCACTGTTCTATCCAGCGTTTGACATGATTAATGTGGATTACTTCTTGCTTAACTAAAAAATAATTAGTATATTGTACATGCAAGTCATTTATCGTTTTAGTAAGAACCCACCGCATCTTTGAGGAATTTAGAGCTGATTAAATTGCATGGCTCGAATTCTTTCAGTTTGAACTTGACATTATTTTAATTTTTCATTCAGTCGCTTGCCATCTTTATATCAACACAGATATCATGTGTTGGACTAATTTTGTTCTTAGTTGCGTTACAACCGGTAACATGATCTAATTGCCTGTTTTATAAAGATTATATTTCATCTAGATTTATCATTCAAACAAACCCCAAGCTAAAATTTGATCAGTTTTCATCAATGGCAGAATGGTGAAATATATATGGTGAATATATTGCTTCTAGGCTTATTGGTAATCTGATATTACCGATAAACAATGTATACAGAATAGGGCAAAACTACCTTTATAATTTTAAAAGAAGATCTGAGGGTAGGAGTAGTGCTACTTATTGGCCAACAGGTCGTGGAAAAACAAATAAAGAATTTTTGTGTCCAAGGGTTTATTTGGAACGACACAATGTGGTTTTCAGACCCACTTACAAATTGCGCTACAGGCATCCATTTCTGATCGAAAATTGATTTTGTTGTGAGTAAGAAACTTCAAAAGTATCATTTTTTAATGAAAAGAAGGGAGAAAGACTTTGAAGTGCACGAACACTGGAAAACATCGATATAGCAAGACGTTCCGTTTTGCAGTCTCTTAGACAATCTATACATAAACATGTCATTACTCTTCACTTGTTTAGTCGACCAGTATGACGAATTTTGCACCAAGATCTTCATTTTAATTTATCTTCTTCTTCAAGTGCCATCTCCGCTTCGGAGGTTGGCAATCATATTGGCTATTCTAATTTTTGATATTGCTACTCGAAACAGTTGACCAGAGCTGCAGCCAAACCATTCTCGTAGATTGCGCAGACATGACATTCGTCTTTTACCAACGCTTCTTTTTCACATGATCTTGCCCTGTATTATAAGTCGTAGTATGTTGTACCGTTCTCCACGCATGGTATGTCCCAGATATTGGAGTTTTCTTTCTTTGATTGTATTTGTAATTTCCTTCTCCTTTCCCATTCTTCTCAGTACCTCCAGATTTGTCATTCTATCCGTCCACGATACTCTTAAAATCCTCCGGTAAGTCCACATCTCGAAGGAGTCAAGTTTGTTTAATGCGGCTTGATTTAACGTCCACGCTTCCATACCATACAAAAGTACACTAAACACATACCATCTGAGCAGTCGTATTTTTAATGGTAACGACAGATCCTTACTACAGAAGACGTTTCTCATTTTTAGAAAATTAGCTCTTGCCTTTTCTACTCTTGATCTTATTTCTGCCGTGTAGTCGTTGTTTTCTGTAATTAGACTTCCTAAGTAAGTGTATTTCTTGACTCTTTCTATCTGTTCTCCTCTAATTCTTAAGCTGTCGTTGCTGTTATTGTTTTTACTGATCTTCATAAACTTCGTCTTTTGATATTGAGTGATAAGCCGTATTCCTCACTATAGTCAATTACTTTATTCATTACCCTTTCTAGATCTTCTAAGTTTTCAGTAATAATTACGGTATCATCTGCATATCTTAGGTTGTTTATTGGTCTTCCATTTACCTTTATTCCCGCAGTTTCAGATTCCAGGGCTTTTTTCATTATTTCCTCTGAGTAGGCGTTAAATAGACTGGGCGACAGAACACAACCCTGCCTGACACCTCTTTGAATTTCAGTTGCTTCTGATGTTTCGTTTCCTATTCGTACTGTAGCCTTCTGGCTGTAATATAAGTTTGATATTAGTCTTATATCTTGATAATCTAATTTCTTATTTTGAGAGTTTCTATGAGTGCGTCGTGTCTAACTCTATCAAAGGCTTTATTATAGTCTATAAAGCATAGATATACACTTTGGTTAACATCCAAGCATCTCTGAATAAGCACGTTGAATGCAAATAATGCTTCTCTTGTCCCCACTCCATTTTGAAAACCAAACTGTGTTTCACTGATATCTGCTTCTAGTTTCCGGTGTATCCTAGAGTGAATGATTTTAAGAGAATTTTTAGTGTGTGAGACATAAGACTTATAGTGCGGTAATCACAGCATTCTTTGGCATTAGCTTTCTTTGGTATACATACAAACGTTGAGATTAACATTTCTTGAGGTATAATTCCGGTTTTATATATTATGTTGAATAGATTTACCAGTATATCTAGATTCTCTTCGTCAATTAGTTGTAGGAGTTCACTTGGTATTTCATCTGGGCCTGGGGCTTTACGATTTTTCATTGTTTTCATTGCATGTATTATTTCGCTTTTTGTTATGTCTGGTCCTATATCTTGGTTGGGTGTGTGTATGTTCGGGTTTTCTTCTCTGATCTCTGAATAATTCTTCTATATATTCTTTCCACCTACACAATTTCATAGCATTTTCTGTTATTATATTTCCTCCTTGTTTAATAGTATGTTGGCATTCTTTTACGTGTTGTACCAGCTATTTCCTTTACTTTTTTATGTAGGTTAAACATGTCATGCTTAATTTGAAGGTTTTCTATTTCTTTACATTTTTCAGCGTAATACTGTTCTTTTGCTGCTCTTATTTTGCTTCGTATTTCCCTCTGTAGATTTTGGTACATTTTTGTATCTTCTTCTTTGTTCCATTAAGTTCAAAATCTCGTCTGTTATCCACTCTTCCCTTTTATACCTTGTTTCTTTCAGTAGCTCTTTGCTAGGTTTTAGGATTGATTCTTTGAAGGATACCCATCGTTGTTCTACTTTGTTTCCTGCTTCAAGTTCAGTATTAATTTTTGATAGATTTTTGTTGATCTTTTGTTTTAGCACTTGTTGTAGGTCTGTTGCCTTGAGGAGTTCTACATTAAGTTTATTTTCGTTATTCCTTATATTAACCTTTTTTAAGGTGAGATGAAATTTGGCAACTAGGGGTTATGATCGGAAGATACGTCCGCTCCAGGTATGTTTTCACAGATCTAACTGCGTTTCTGTATCGTTCATTTATTAATATGTAGTCGATCTGATTTCGAACAATATTGTCTTCGTTGTCTGCAGGAGATTTCCATGTGTATAGCCGTCGTTTAGGCAGTTTGTAAAATGTGTTTAGTACTATGAATTTGTTTTCTTGGCAAAACTCGACTAGACGATCTCCTCTTTCATTGGAGTACCAAGTCCATAGGGTCCAACAATTGTTTCAACTTTCCCTTCCCAATTTTGGCATTTATATCACCCATGACCATTGTTATATCTCGTGTTGTTGTACTTTTAAGTACCTTTTGTATTTCAGCATAAAAGTTTTCAATTTCATCGTCTTGTTTATCTGCCGTGGGTGCATAAATTTGTATTATATTAAGTTTTCCATGACAAGTTAGTAGCTGTAGCAAAATAATTCTTTCTGAAACAGGTGTAAAACCGATAACTGATTTATTTGTTTCTTTATCGACCATTATTGCAACTCCGTGTCTATGCTGCCTATCGTTGCTTCGTGAGTAGTAGATCTTCCCTTTTCTGATTGCATGTTCTCCTGTGTTGGGCCATCTAGATTCCGAAATTCCCAAAATGTTTATTTTCATCCTACTCATTTCTTGTTCGACATTTTGTGTTTTACCAGGTTCATACATGCTGTTAACGTTCCAAGTAGCGATCTTTATTTCTGTCTTGTATATATTGATAGGTGTAGTCGTAGTCGTCGTCGTCGTCGTCGTCGCGTGGGGTTTCGCTGGATGACGACCTGGAAGCCCCACTATTTCTTCCCTGCCGGATCTTGGCATCCGAAAACCATGATCAGTAATCTTTACTTTTCCACCGTCCATAGCCATATAGATTAACTAGGAAGAATAATGTGGTGGTCATTCCAAGGCCTTCCACATCGCAGTTTCCCAACCATACCGCTGTTCCAGCTCTGCTTGTGAATATCTAATTCTAAGCCCAGCCAACATCATTTGTCTTCGGCCTTAGATTAGTTTTGTTAAAGCTGCTGCCCTTTACCAGGGTTATCCAATCAGCCGCCCACTATGGATCAGACGCTATGATCTAGTTTTGGTCCACCCCGGGTATTTTATTTCCCCGGTACCCGCTATATCTAGCAAGCATCCCCCTATCCGCCACCTGGGGAGGCGCCCAGTAGGGGACCTAGCAACCCCCCTGGGATTTTAATTTATACAAGATGGTTATTGAATTTTTCGAAAATCGCCTATCATATAGCGCAGTTGTGTTCTTTACTGGCAAAGCGCATTTTTTCTTGTCAGGATGTACAGATCATTTTTTTTAATTTTCTTGCAGTACGTCTAATATACCGGTTCTCAGAACTTCTCCAATATCTTATTAATTTTTAAAATTCTCGTCTATTATGCACGACTCTGCTTCTTGGCATTCACAACTATGAACTTGTCAAAAATTATCTTCCAGTCTCAAACAATCTGTGCTCAGCAAACTTTTACCACCAGCTCACCACGATGATTTCTTTTTATGAAGATCTCTTCTCACGTTCCCAATCCAACACCACATTTAAGTAATTGCGAATCAAATTCTTAGTCATTATATATGTTTTGTAGCAGCTACCAATCCTTAACCTATGCAGCTCTTTGCTATTTAATAGTTTTTTTCTCTCTCATTAAAAATAATAGCTACATATTTATAGTATTTCCTCAAGATATCTGCATTTCGATGACTTACCAAAGTTGTAATCTTGTAACTTAGTTTTAAAAATTCTAAAATTTAACATCGCAGCAGTATGGTCTGAGTTTCGTAACAAGTTTCCTCCCTAAACTATTCGTTAACTTTTACGAGTTACAACTCTACTGAAATTTATTATCTATTCTGTATTTGAAAGAGTGGGTTTATATGGCTCTATCGTTTATATGAATTTACTCTGTATTTTAGAGTAACTCAAAACAGGGACTACCGTTAATATTTATTTTAGATAATGAAGCCTTTTGGTAATAATTTTCCGTGTATTCGAGCTCTTCTTTAGTTAAATTTGTCAACAATATTAAAATTACCAAACGAATTGCTATTAATACGTACACAACCATGCTTTTTCTTGATATAAACCATTCTTCTACAACTACATACTTGTCATACTATATTTTGATGCAACGTGACTTAAGTTCTCTCTTAGAACTCAGTTTTAATTTGGTAAATTTTAGCCATATCCACTGAGTTAGTCCTCACAAAATCACTTAAAGGTGACCAAAGCGTTACATAGCCCAAACAAAATGAAGATATACTGCCATAATTCTGTTGCAAATGCGAGTTTTTTCAATCTTCAGGCTTATAACTTACTAATAGCCACTCTTCAAGTCCAGTATAGAGAACAAACGTAATTTGGACAGAGTATTCAAAAGGGCATCAATTATAGGTAAAGAGGTAGCTAACTGCCCTTCTTAGTTACCATCATATTTAATTATTTCTTTTTATCTAATCTATGGACTACACTATTTTAATAACTCCTTGTCTTACCACATTGGTGACATATTCTCGATTTCTTTCAATTTCGTTATTAAAAGACATCTGGGGGATTATTTCAAAAATTCTCGATATCAGGCTTAGTGGTTATATTTGTTCTACTCTCTTCATGGGTATCAAAAACAAAAACAACTTAATACTCAGTCACCCTCTTCAATTCAACCTTAAAATCATACACAACACCCTTAGTGATTTTATTTGTAAGAGTTTTGATAAGGGCGCCTATAGTACTGACAGTAGACGTTATGCCGATCCTTTACATTTTTCTTCAGAATTATAAACTCGTTAACATTCCTTAGTCTGATTTGAACATCTGTTAACCACCCTATTGAAATTCTGATTGTTAAATTTCAGTTTCAATTAAGTATATCAATAAATCAAATAAACTTGAATACTGACCAGTACACTTCTTAGTGATGTAAAATGTATTTACCATAGCTTTATTACTATTATGTCGCTTGTTGTAATTTAAAAACGTACCTGAATTGACAAATAGTAAAATCACTAAAAAACATGAAGTTGATAGTGACTACTGAGACTGCAATGACGTCAAAAATACCCAACTCATCACACATAATACATGGTCTTTTATTTCCTCCTTACTACTTGATTCTTCTATTGCAGACAATATACAATAGTGTCACGGGAATATGCATGCAAGTGCATTGCTAAATGCCTTTGAACAAATTAAAAGCAACAATCATATGTTATTGTTTCTCAGATACATTCTAGATATGCAATTTGATTATCAATAATCAAGTCAATGACTATGTAAGATTGCTGACTATTGTTGATAATTGAAGAGAAGCAATTCGACAGCATATTACCCAACTGAATTTTCCTCTATCATACCACTGTTCAGTAGTCACTTATAACTCACCAACAATTTAATCACCAAGCTATCTCAAATGGGCCTAAGGCAACTCTGTAAGTCAGGTACCGTAAGATGCACCAGCTCTAGCACCTGAGCAACATCAGATTCAAATTCATCAAGTTTCAGCTACAGAATATTACCTTTAAAACTAAAGCACAATAAAAAAACTTAGGCAAAATGATTTATTTTTTATGAACAAAACCAAAAAATACATGAATTTTGTACAATTAAGCAGAATACTTAAATCTATTTGGTAAACGAATTTTGTACACTTGAAACATTTGCTATTTGTGGTGATAACAAGGTGGGATGATAACCAACTAATTTGCACAGAATGGTAATCTAGACTAAAATTAGAGATTAGAGAGCAACAGATGAAATCGAATATCAACAAGGTGAGCTCGTGCCATTTGAACTGCAAACTTTTGCCTTAACTTATTTAGATGACAAAACAAGGATTATGGCCTTGAGATATCTAGTGCTGACAAGCGTCTAACGGGTTATTTCAGTATTCTTTTAAAACTATCGGATACTGAGAATCATTAGCGGCAGACTACAAAAATACCCTGTGGACGCTCCTTTCTCCGGCCCCTGCTTGCTTACGCTGCAACAGCAGAAAACAGGAGGGTTGTAATACTGTAACTTATGCTTAAGACATACGACAAACTATTTCACATGTTATGCAAACTGCAAAATATGATCGATGGTTAAAGGTCTCGCGCTACATCTTAATTATTTTATTTATTCACCTTACAAATACGAAAACTACTTACTGAAAAATAAAGCTCAAATCATCATTTATAATCTCTTAACAATTGATGATCAATTTATGTACAGGTTACCTTTGAGGAAATTTAAAAAATAACAAACAGGTTTACTTTACTTACAGTAACTTAACCTACTGATTTCAATAATTACAGCATCATTACATTAAACTTTACATAATCACGGAAGATAATATTGGCACTTTAGTTATTAGGTAAATTTGGCAATACAGTAATTAATAAGCTAAGTACGAAAGTCAAAACTACGCTTTGTTGTTTTTAGCCAGGTTATGGGTGGCCCAGTTCACAGACGTTTTCCACGAGTTCAACAAGGCCTCGTCAAACTTTGACCTGAAGTGAATTAAAGCATCTTCGTCCGATTTTGACAGGGCCTATCGTAAAGATACTGTTATAATTAAGTAATATAAAACGGCTGAATCTTACCAGAGTCTCACGTAAGTAGTTGAGATCCTTTTCGGAGCTAAGTTCCGGCAACCCTGTCGAAATCATCATCGCACACAAGGACAAAAGCAGGCCTCCATGCTTGCGCAGTATCATGAATGCCTACAACACTACTGTTGTATCACCATATTATTAAGATTGTGTACCACTCACCTTCTCGCAATATTCCTGAAAAATCTTGAACTCTAAGGCATTCTTTTGCCCCTTGCTGATGACATGCACGAAGTCATGAGTCAAGACGAAAGGCACACGTTCGCGCTTAAAGCCAAATTTTTCTTTGAAGTGGCCCAAGATGTGCCCAAAGTCTATGTGAAACAACTAAAAAAAATAGTTAAATTATTCTCTGAATATTGAAATATTTTCAGTTGCGTTAAATAAGTGAGAATGGTGAAACTCACCTGACCGGTTTTCTTAACCATTATATTATCTGAGTGTCTATCTGCTATACCTAGGACATACGTTGCTACACAATACCCAGCACATGATAGGGTGAATTCGTTTATAGCTTTTTTAAGAGCAGCTTCTGTCGTATTGTGATCTTTTAACCAAGCTGGAATAAAAATAAATATGAACTTTTTAATTACATTTAAAAATTCTAGTTCAATAATCATTCAGTGAAACAAAATAAATTGATAATTTCATTCTATAAAATGAAATATTCTTATTGCAATTAGAACAGGTGTTACATTCTTACAAACTTATACATGTGTTTTTTAAACTCCTGAATTAGAGGATAAGACGTCCAAAGTTTTTCATTTTTTGTCCTCAATTTTTTATCAGTTTTATTTTTTCTCGGATGACTCTTCACCATGTTATCTTAGGCCTCCCTTTCTACTACCTTCAAAATTCCAGTCTAATGTAATGTTTGCCATATTTCCTTTCACTCATTTAAATTTTAGTTCTATTTGCTTGGTCCTTTCCTTCTCCATAATTCTTCTTTTGTTACAAATTTTTACCATTTTTGAAGGTATCTGATGTACTGAGTACTGCATAATTGTATAATTTAAATCACATATATAGACGACAAAAAGTAGCTTTGTTTAATTCTTCTGAGCATAAGAATACGATCACCAGTTTAGAGTATATATATACTACCTTATATGTTGTTATAGAAGGGGCTTTTATTAGATTTATATTTTTGATAGGATATTTGCATGTCTTCCTCTTCTGTTGATTCACTAACGACACTGGAGAAATAGTTTTCCCAGTATTTGGTTTGTTTTTCTTCTAATTTGATATTTTGCCTGTATCTTATCTGATCTCTTTTCTCTGCTCATTTGATTCTTCCGTTAATTTCATATAACTGCCATGCATTGCTTCCCTTCCTAAATTGTAACTGCATTTAATTAGTTTTTCGTTTCACTTCTTTCACATGACTGTCCATCTGATTCGCGTTTATTGCTTCCAATAGTTCCTAATGTTCATTCTTAGATTTATGTGTATACTTTGAAATACATCTCAATTTTGCAAGTCAACATTCTCTATTCTAAAATTTAATTTAAAGAAACAAACATGTATTGGCATCTGGAATATTAGAACCCTATTTGGACTTTTGGGTTTAATACAAGTTGCGAGAAATAATAAGAAATAGAAATTATGAGGTTAAGAAGAATAAAATGGCCAGGACAGGACGAATTTCAACTACAATGCCAGAAAACATTATGGTACTTAGGTAAAGAAGACGAACCTGGAGCAAACAAAGTTGAATTTAAAATCTCAAATAGGCCAAAAAAACCAGGAATAAAACCTAGTCTAATACAGAATTATGAGATTTAAAAGAAATAATTAAGACGAATAACAAGTATAATGCTACGCACCGGCAGAACCAACTGATAAATAAATAAAAGAACTTTCTTGTATAACAAACCAAAAACTAATGAATAATGTAACTAAGGAGGATATAACTACCATCTAGGGCGACCTAAATGCAAGTGAGAGAAGACAACTAAAATACAGAAATTATGGGAAAGCATGGATTTGGCGTAAGGAATAAAAATAGAGAATGTTTATTTAATTTTGGTTAATAATTAGAGGAACACCATGCTAAACAAAAATCCACAAAACTACTTAAGTATCCCTTGATCACATAACGATTAACTAACTGCCTGACAGGTGTGCATAACCTTAAAGCAGATATAATAAATGATCGGCCATCTTATTAGCTAAAATAAAATTAAAAATTAAGGCTAATCAAAGAAGGCGCAAGAACGAAATATAACACAAGTCTAATAAAAAACCAAGAAAAAATAATGAATCTGCTACTGCTGAGATGGAAAATATTAAATGATACTAAAATTGAAGCTTCTGAAAGAACCACAGATAGAAGAAATTGCAAAACAAAAATCAGTGCAACAAAACTCAAGTTGAAAAACAGAGGTTAGCAAAACAGCACTCAGAACTAAATAGAAGCGTGAGAACAAGCAGCAAAAAATGACAAAATTACAAGATTTAGCATAAAAAACAGATGTAAAGAAATAAAATCAGATATCCAGAGAGTTGTAAATAAAAAATACACTAACACCAAATATATAAAAGATAAAGAAAGGAAATTAATCAACTTCATCAAAAAACAAGTACAGGTAGGGAGGAATTCTTTACCCAAAATGTGGACCAGCCAAGGGACCAACTCTAATGGAAAAAGGCAAAGAAACTAACTCAAAATGATATATCAGCCCTATTACCTGGCCCCAATTTCGCCGGGGCTGATATTACCTGGTCCGGAATTTTTCGTGTAACACAAAGCCTTTCTTTGGAATTTGTCATTACAAAGGAATGCTACCTGAGGCCGACCTTGTGGCGCCGTGTGCAAACGATCCTGAGTCAACCCAAACACCACCGACCATAGCCGCAAGGGCGCCGGCGCATTTTCCAATCAGCGCAAAGACGCCACCGGCGTCCTGGATAAGCTTCGCATTCCCCAGCGGGCTCAGCGTGCTTCCACCCTAAACTCTGCACCCCACTAGCAGAGTGGGGCGTTCGGCTCAGTCGTCAGCCCCTCCAGAAAAAACCATCAAGTGTAATCAGGTGAGTCCCTTTGGCTTTTCTGCTGCTCGCTGCCCGGACCTACTGCTCGCTTTCCGGCTCCGCCGCCCGGATCTGCCACCGCCCTGCTGCTCACTACCCGGCTCCGCCATCGGCCCTACTGCACGCTGCCCAGCTGCGCTACCGCCCCTGCTGCTCGCTGCCTGCTCGCGGCCCGTTTCATCGCATACTTTAAGTCGTAGGTTAAGTTCTTGTAAATTAGCTAAGTAGGTTAAGTTAGTGTAAGGTAGGTTAGGTTTGTAATGTTGTAAATATAATTCTAATTGTAAGTTGAAGCCGACGCTTCGTTTTTTTAGTCTTCCGTGCCCCACGCGTTGCCGGTAGTAGCGTCCCGATACCCGATATATCACCGCTCAGGCCCGACTTGGTAACAGCCCTAACTAAAAATGAAATAACAGAAGTAAAATCTCCTGGTCCTGACATGACCAGTAATGAAATAACATTCACAAATAGCAAAACAATAGTAGAAGAGCTTCAATTGACCCTAGAGAAAATAAGGGAAACTGAAACTATTCCCAACAAATGTAAAAAAGACTATCATTAAGGTGCCAAAAAAGGCAACCTCTCAAATTGCTCAAACTGCCTGGGGATTACCCTACTCAACACTTACATAAGAATATTAGCTAACCCGGACTTAGAACATGAAGATATTTATAGATCACATAAACACGCTGTGCATAATTGTTGAGTAATCAGTTAAATGGCATTCACCTTTATATACAATCTTCATAGATTTTATGAGAGCATTCAACATGATTAATCATCAAGCCCTATGGCAATTACTCACTCAACAGGTATCACAATAATACGTCTCGTCAAACAGCTCAATATATCAAGAATTCTGCTTCAAAGTAATGCATCAAGAAAGCTTAAGCAATAATATCAAAATAATATAAGAGGTAAATCAATACTGTGCACTGTCCCCTCTTCTTTAACTTGGTCCTGAACTGGATTATGCAACAAGCTTTCAATGATGAAGAGGGATTACTATGGTATATTTAAAAAAGTATTAACAATTTAGACTATGCAAATAACATATGTCTCATCGATGGAAAAATATCAAGAAATGCAGACAAAACTTCACAATATCAATTAATTTGTGCAAAAAGATAGAATTACAAATCTACTCAACAAAAACCAAAGTAACAGTTTCAAGTTGGAGGAGAATTAGTAAAAAATAGTTAAGTTGACATACTTAGGCAGTGTAATTACTACAGATGGTGGAACAAAGCTTGACATCCAAACTTAAATAATTCAAAATTGTAACATATGGATATTTAAAACAAACGTGAAAGCAGTACTCTTATATGGCTCATCAAGTGGTCTATGTACCCAATGAGGTCATGTGATAACATACTAATAAAGAAGAACACAAATTTGAAAACTGCGCTATCGTGGAATCTGCAAGAAAGTTTACAAAAGAGAAAAACTAATCACAACGTGAAGAACAATAGTGAAAAAAGTAGAAAAAACTGTAAAAGAATGAGATGAGTCAGCGCACAATCCAGGCAAGAATAGAAAAAGCTTCAACAGGGAGTAAGAGGAGGAAAAAGAAAGAATCCTCTATTTTACATTTTGTACATTGTACATTGTGTGGGAAATTTTATTAATTTTCTTTCTGAAATTCACATAATATAAAAATGTTTTTTACATTTTTCTAAATGATGTTTTATCAAGTTTTATCAGTTTTATCCAAAAATTATATACACCAATAGATTGTGATGACTTGTCTATTACCATGTATGTCAAGGAATAATCGTCACCATTTTTCAAATGGTCAAAATGCACATACATAATTTTGTTCTTGTGGAAAAATAGCAACCGTCCTATACATAAATCTTGATTTAAACAAAACTCTATAAACAGTTTTCGATTTTCATTTCAATCGCTTAAATCATACGTGCTTCTTTCTTTAAGGTCTGTGTTCTTTGAACCTATTTTTACATTTATATCTCCCAAGACTATAACAATATCTCCTTTTGTTCAGGCGTTAGACCCAAGGTCGTCCTAAAATGTTTCTTTCTTTATCATGTCCATTTACCAGTACATAATAATATATAATTGTTAAATTCTTGGTTATAAAAGTAAATCAGGCTTGTATTATCCTGGTATAGCTGGCCAGTGACAGTACATCTGTCAAAGACGTAAAGAAATGTACAAAATACCATTACCTCAAAATAATCTCATTTGTAGGTATGTTCTTAATTACATTGACTTCTGCTGTTAAATCATTATGCAACAAGCACCTTAACTCATCTGTGAGCACTGTTGGTGATTAATCTAAGAATAATGTTCCTTGCGCCTTGCTAGGCATATTCTTCTGTAGCCTGAGTTCAATTGAATGCATATTACAGGTCTACGGACATACAAAGTTCCCTCAGTTGCCCTCTAGCACTTAATTCCAAATGTAGGTATTATACAAACGCTGTATTCCACAGATATCTGCTACTATCGTTAAGCAACATTTTCAGTTTCTTGACCACTCATGGTAACACTAAATTCAAGATGGCTAATGGTCTAATCTCATAAAACATCATCGATATGTATTATGAAAAGCTACAATCCACTCATACATATATAGCATTTACAGCAGCAACACATACACCGATCATGCGTTCTTTGAGAAAATAGATGATTCCTATTTTGCTACTAACAAAATTTCTGTTTACATTACTGGTGTAATTCCAGAGGGTGTCAAACACAATAAGTTATTACATATGACAATTGAGATTGCTTTCAGACAGAACACAAAGCATGTGAAATTCATTACTCTTCGCCTCTTTCCTCTCAACGACATGGCGTTATGTTGATGTGTTATCAGAATCTATTGAGCCTTGAAAGGGTTATAAAACTATTATTTAGTTTTCAGTAAATCTAGAATCGGCCTGATTTATACCAATAAATCAGTTTTGATTATCAGCAAAATACAAAACGTGTTTCAAAAAATTATGTCATAGTAAGAAGATTCGTCAAAAAATAATCTTCTTTCAGAAATATCCACTTCTAATTGTTTACTGACTTTTTCTCACCTTTACCTTTTGTTGTTGCAAATGGCCATCTTCGGATTATCATTTTTCTGTTCATTATATATAGGATGAGCAAACTTCGATGTTTTTATGAGGTAACTCAAAAACTATAAGAAATATGGAAAAATAGACCCTCCACCATCTTTTAATTTAAAAAATAAAAATAGATCTCACATGACATATATCACTGAAATAAGAAACATTTTTTTCTTGTGATATCCACAACCGATTTCCATTAAAAAAATATAAATTTGTGTTATAACTCAATTAAAAGAAAAACTGAATAACTGACTACCACTGCATTCATATTAATAAGACGCATGAAGTTATTTTCCTGCATTTTCATAAACAAGCAATAATGCTAAATAACGGAGTCAAAAAATCACATTTTTGAAAATACTTTGAAAATAAAAGACTAGCCAATTTCGGCTTCCACTATTGTTTTTCTCAAAAAGAGAAATCAAAAATTCTTTGTCTGTTATAGATATGAAAATTAGATTATGAAAATATTGACATTTTCTAACCATGTACAGCAAGCATTATAGATATATCTCCATCATTTTCTTACATTCTTTAGTATTTTCTGTGAAGTTTGTGTACTAAATTTTAAGGAAACAGTAATACTAAACTATGCACGATCTAAAAAAATACAAAAATGTGATAAAACGTTTAGTTGTCACCAACAAAATATTATAAGATAAACAAATTTCATACACAACTTTGGAAAACGCCAAAAACATATTTACATCATCTTAAGTTCCAGTAAGAAAACCTTGAACATTCTTCTTATATAACATTCTTGTAAATTTTTACAATATTCTTGCATTTATAGTACTCGTCTAAAGATAGACTTATTTCAATAAATAGATGAAAACGATAATTTAGACATACCGTATTTCCTAAAAGGTTTGTTTTAATGATAATAAAATTGTGATTTCTTCAATATATTAAAGCAATCTACTTGCAAAAAGTATTCTGCAATCAGCTTTATAGTGACATTGCTCATTAAGAAAGAAATAAAGAAAGAAAAAACTTGATGAGAGATACTTACCTAACAACAACCCTTTCCTAAAAGCTGATGCAGCTGAAAACATCCCTTTCTCCTTTTGTATATTCGCTATAGTTTCAGCATTCAAAACTACTTCTATCATTCCTACCCTATACTCCATTGATATGCAATTATATGGATTCAATCTGAAGGTAACAAACAAATTTGTTTTGAATCAATCAATTTAATAAAGACATTACCTTAAATCTAAACTCTCCTGCTTCCACAGTTTATCCATAATACGCAGCATCTGCAAGGTCAACATGTCTTGCCTAAGATCATCCCCATTCTTAAAAATGATATAAACATCTTCCCCGAACGCATCTGAATTCTCAAACACCACCCATAGGGGCCTCATTTTGCTGTCCATTACCCTGCACTTTTCCACCCTAAAAGCGCAAAATAAACAAACAGTAATGACAATGAAAACAAATCTCACCTAATTTTGTTACACTTAAAACTGGGATCTAAAGGACTCCTAACACTCTCTACCACATTCTCACTTAAATACTCTATGAATGAAGCTCTGGCTTTGTCTTTGTCTCTCCTGGCCCGCACCAACTCGCTGCTCTTCTTCAGCCTCTCCAAGCACTCCAACTGCCTAGCCAGTCCTGTCATGTGCTCCCTGCTGCCCCTGCAGTATGCTTCCAATATCAGCCCAAAACGTACAGACACAGAAGCAACTTGCATTTCAGATCTGCAAATCAATCTCTACTATAGTTGTTAATATTTTTGAATGTGTAACACTTACCGGAGATGCCAAAATAAATAATGTCCAATTATTTGATTATTTAAAGCTCTTTGGAGTAAGAATTTAACTAAATCACAGTCAAGGTACAGTTCGTGTTTTAGTGCTTGCACTAACTGCAGAAGGTACAGCAGCAAATCTTCGTCACTGAAATAAGAATGCTCGTAAGTGCATGCGATGAATCAATACAAAATTATACATACCTAACATTTACTAAGCACTTCACTGCAAAGCTTCTAACCTCCTGGTCAGCATAAGCATAATCTAGCAGCTCTAGCGCTTTTTCTGCAGGTAGAATGGGCCATTCTTGCAATAAGGCTACCACCTGACTTACTGCTTTCCTATCTTCCCATTCAATGCACTGCAGGATTTTCGGCAATCTGTCGGGTAAGTGCTGCAGCCAGTAACGTTTCAGGCACCATATTTTCTTCCTGTCCTGTATAAATGTTAAAAGTATAAATTTAAACTTATTGTCATGATCAAATAATACAATGCTAATAAAATACATTCAAATTAAGCTAAGAGCATCCTCCTGTATAAGTCTTTGATGAAGAAAATAAGTCTCTATTTCATGAGCTCTACAAATTGAAATACCACATGATTAAATCAATAGTAAAATTCACTGGATAATTTGACTATTGACTTTAATTTCAGGCATATGAACCTGATTGAACAGGATCAGAAACCATGTATAAGATGTGGATGAACACAATTAAATAGATGGACAAGGCGCCATCTCTCTTGACAAAGAAGTCTATGGAAATCAGTAAATTTGATGATTCTAAATATTTTCAAAATACTTTTGATAAACTAACTTCATGATAAATTTTTATTCACACACACTCCCCCCGCAAAACTCCGATTGTGTTGCAGATTGAAATGTGCACCCATCCAATGCATTTGTGAAGATCGACTACAATGCTAAGTAATGCCAGCAGATGGCGCCGCTGGAACATACAGGAGGAAAAGCTATTCGTTTAGTTATAGCAAATTAGAAAATCAAGGAAGCAAACAACTATAGGCAGTAATAAACAGCATTATTTTTTTTAAAGGCGCGACTGCTTCTGATATCCACATTAGTTAGTAGCCATATAAGCACCAAATCACAAAACTGTGTTTTGCCGGATATCAGAGTTCAAAGACAGCAATGTCTGTGCCAAGAAAGGCAAAAGCGGCAGGTGTCTAGCAAATTCGTAGCAAGTCACATATTAGCCAGGGGGAATAGAGGTTTACTATTAAGTAATGTCATTGCACATCTCTGGATGGTGAAAGAAGACACTGATGGTTGAGTTCCTGCATGTTACAGGATGACATAATCCTCTGTTTTAGGTTGTCCAAAACCTTCTGGCTTATTTGTAGTTTGTGTTCCCAATGTTCTCAAAACCGTCATCCAGTATAGTTTCAATAGTCCAAATTCAACAGAACGACTACTACTCTTATTTTTTATATTTATTATTGGAGGAAAATTCCTGCCAAACACAAGAAAAACTTGCACTTACATTAGAAGTGACTCAACAAGCAATTTCACATCGTTTAAAATCGTTGGAAATGGTTCAAAAGCAAGGAAATTGGGTTCCATGTGAACTGAAGCTGAGAAACGTTGCACACTTATTTTGCACATATGAAATTCTGATTGCCAAGCATAAACAAAAGAGTTTTTTTGCATCGTATAGTCACTGGTGATGAAAATTGGATCCACTATAACCCAAACAATAGGAAATCATGGGGACTACGTGGCCATGCTTCAACATCGACAGTCAAGCCAAATATTCATGGAAAAAAACTCATGTTGTGTATTTGGTAGGATCAGCTTGGTGCCGTGTATTATGAGTTGCTCAAACCGAACGAAACCATTACTGGGGCTCTCTACCGAACACAATTGATGAGATTGAGCCGAGCACTCAAGGAAAAGCAAGTCCAGGCACGACAAAATTATTCTCCTGCATGATGATGCTTGTCCACATGTTGCGGCGCCGGTCAAAACCTATTTGGAAACACTCAATTGGGAAGTCCTACCCCACCCTCCGTATTCACCAGACATTGCCCCTTCCGATTATCACTTGTTCTGATCGATCGCACATGGCCTGTCTGAGCAGCACTTCACATCACATGAAGATACCAAAAATGCTTACAAAATAAACTATTCACTATTGAAATGCTCATAGTGGCTGTTAACTTACACTCTCACTTGTCTATTGGCTAGACAAATATTTTTGAACCCCCAAGACATGCTTTACCTTTATAACTTATTCTATCATGCTTAAATTCATTTAACAAAGTCAAATAGTTTAGTAGAAAAAAAATGAGTCACCTAATGTACGCAAAATCCTATTATCAATTACTTTCATAATTTTCTATAAAAAAAATTAATGCATAACACAAATTTTATAATGTTACTCAAAGCATTTTTCAATGTTACCTAATATAATAATATAAAAAATAAGAAAATTACCTGATCATGGGTCTCATACAAGGAATCATTTTCAAACATCACTTTTTCCAAATTTTGTATTTCTTGCCTATTTGACAACAGGGCGTAACAGTCTTCTTCATCAGTATTTTCATTAGCATGATTTATCACGGTTTCAATACTAGGATATATTATGGTTTGTTCTTGTCCATAACTACAAAACATTCTTTTTAGTTTTTGTTTTAATACAGTCACAGCTAGCAACCTGTCAAAAGTTAATGTTAAGGCAGTTGCATATTTGGTATTAGGATTGCTAACAACAGTTCCCAGCGCATGAAACACATCATCGTTCATCATCTCCTCGGCATAAGTCCACATGTATAAAGTCATAGCACCGGCCTTGAGCTGACTTTTGAAATCAAAAACGGACGTGTTGGCCCAAGCAATTGGATTGGTGTAAAGCTCCTGAAAAGATTCTACAAAATTATAAGGAGCAACTCAGTTGGGATCTCCTTGTTACCTTATTGGAAGATTCTTTGATTTTCCTAGTTTTGCTGCCTTTTGAGTTCTTGGTAACTTCATACACGACAAAGCACAGCTTGGCGCACCTAGGAATATTGCACACTTTTATGTCAAACTTCAGCGTCTCGTCTAGCAGGCACTCGCACTTCTCAGTTACGAGCCTCTCGGTCGTCTTTTGCGGCTGACATAGGAACTTCCCACCATGGAACAGGCCAACTTGAATCCCAACCTTTAGAGACGCGTTTAAAATACAATGCCTCAACCAGAAAGAACTACAGACTTACCTCCACATTCCTCTTTATATCACAGTTAAGTCCACTTACGGTACATAAAGTTATTGAAAAGTTATCTTCTATGCTCCACGAAGATTTGTGTTTGCCCTTCTTCCGCAACGTTAATGTAGAAAAAGACGACCTGGGTTTTTTGTTTTCTAAGGGGTTAATTTTTTCATACTCGTTTTCTATTTGTACTAGAACAAAATATTAAATTAATCTAAGGATATTAAGTATATATCATTTGTAAATGTGAAGTTCTTGGAAAGTATTTATCTACTTGTTGTAGCTAATCTCAACAACCACTGGACAGATGATGTAGTTTTCATAATTTTATACAGTATTTATTGAGAATAATTTAGATGTACAAAAATATGACAAACGAAAACTATTTAGCAAAAGTCGAGCACATTTTGGAAAATGAAAAAGTGATATATTAAAAAATAGCTTAAAAGCAGTACAAAAAAGCGACGATAGTGTTTTAGAAAAAACGCATGAATTTTTAGTAGACCTTTATGTCTGCCTTGCTAAAAGATTCCAAGCTTTTGAGAGCTAACTATTGCTTTTCTTTTGTCTATGTCTATGTCCGCTTTGACATGATACTAAATAAAACAGTTAAATTACCAACGTGCCTAACTAAAATAACTCTTTTGTGTGTCACATTAATATCAAAACTTTAACAACACTTATAGCCACAAAGCGAGTACTAAATAAATTATGAATACTTAAGCCACGCATGGTGCACTGGTTGTATACTGTTATGGTAAGACCTAAGGTAACCTATAGTTTGGTAATATGATGTCCTAAAGTAAAACAGGGGCAAGTTGCAACTGACAGATTTGCCTGCTCATGCATTACAAGGATAATGAGAAGTATCCCAACTAAATTTATAAAAGCCCTAAATTTACCTTCCTTAGAAATTTTAGTCTAATATGATGCAAGGGAGGCTTCCTATAAGCTGAAATATAATGGAATCTGGCAAGCCAGCCTAGTTCCTCGTTACATCAGGATAACAAAAAATTGACAGAAATACATTATTGAGAATGTACAGTGATACTAAGCTACAGTTAGGCAAAACAAAACCTTTTAAAATACATTTGATCAGAATGAAAAATGAATGTATCAGAGTATCAGATAGAAAAACTAATCAAATATACTGACCAAAATTGACAATGTCGCTGGAGCTGGAATATTTGGAAAATCTGCTTAGTTTAATAGATATGCATCTTTGAAAAAGCATGCACCAGTATTTCAAGTGAAAAAGATGTAAGTAGAATCTATCAAAATAAGGTTGCAATAAACGCCCAGCCAGATCAATTCTAAACTGCAAAACTTTGTAACTCTTGCAGTTACTTTTATGTGTATACTAGGAAATAAAAAACCTAATGTACTGGCAGAAAAAGGGATAAGGAAAACACACTTTTACTGGACTTAAACAATGTTTTGATAACCAGTAGGTACTGCATTTCCCAGTTGGTTACATTATTTGATATATAAATTCTACCAGAACCAGTGAAATTAAGTGGAATGGCTGCAGTATGACAAAGAACTCCATCTAAGAAAGTAACACATGACATACTGACTAATGATTGATTTCTGTCACTAACTTAACCATATGAGTATAATAGATGTTTACAGAAAAGAACCTATCATTTATAGACTTTGTAAAAAGAAAAAACTCACATATTATATTTGAGTGAAAATATGTAAAATATGAAAAATTGTACAGTAAACTTCACTGCAGTACTAGTGGTTTCTAATCTCTTCTCATATTTCACTCTCCAAAAATTTAAATTCCCATCCCTTCATTCTCATTTAAAAGCCATGTTCTAATGGCACTAACAACTTTTCATTTTTTTTTTAATCAACAAGAAACTAATAGCCTCTATAAACCGAAATCTCAGAGAAATGCCAACCACCTTAATTTTTGGCAATTACTGGAGCAAATACATCAACATAATCGATTTTAACTCAAATACTTTTTCCACCTGCAAGCTTACAACAAATGAAAATTATCTAGATCTCTTCCTCAGTCCACTACTACTCATGGAAAAACTCTGTTCTTATGTTCGCCTATAGACACAATTTAACAAATCCACTCAGGAAGCAATTTCTAGTCATCACTGTAAGGACCAACAAAGACATATACAAGCGTAGCGTAATAAAAATAGTGTGTGATTAACAAATAAAAACATTTAGCTCATGCAATTACAAAAAGTTTGCAGTACTATAGAAAACACAAAAGTAAATTATATTTTACTAGATAATGAACGTTATAACCGTAGTTTAGATTTTAGTTTGTATTTTGCATTCTTCTAACTATATTTATGATATTTTAAATAGGTAATGTTTAAGCACATGCTAACAGTTATTTATTAAATTTTGATGTTATCATTCTACCATGTCATTACATGCATTTTTGCTTGGGTATCTGTAACATGTGGATTAGGTAATCGTTATTCTTTTTGTTTCAATTTTTAGTGAAGACAAGAAGGGCAAAATGTGGTATAGTCAATTCCACCACCACAAGAAGAGATATATCAACCCCTCGGGGCAGAACCTATATCCCAATTAGAGGAATGCCCAGTACATATACCAGGTAAAGAAATAAAATACCTCCTGCAGACCAACAGGCTTAGTAAAGGACAACAGTAGCTACCAGTACTTGAACAATTTGTGGAGATGAAATGTTGATAACTGCTCTTTAGTAGATTTATACAGGTACAATATAATAATGGAAAAGTTGAAGTGCTGCTAAGTGTATATAATACAAAGTAAGAAAAAAACCACTGCAATATTTTCCCAAGAATAACCAGCATTAATTAACCACAATGAAGTGTCCTACATGGGACAGGGGTGCTAAAAATTCTCAGATTCAAAAAACTAAAAATACATAGCATAAGAATATGGAATATGAGAACTTCAAATGAAACAGGAAATTTAAAACAGTTATCGATAAAATAAAATGTAATAAAGTAAAATTTCTTAGTCCCAAGATAACCAAACAAGTATGGATGTGGAACTCCGGTTCCACAGATTTCTATACATAAACAAAAATTTGCGACCACTTCCGGTCAAACCTGTTTCGAGATTTTCCGATCAGGCTGATTTTTGACGTCTGGACTTGACTTATGGTCCTTAATTGAATACTGAAAACGTTATGTCTCTATCTATCACAGATCAAAAGTCATAAGGAATGACATATTGGAAGCTGGATGCGCTAAAAACTCTTATTGCATTGTTGTAGGACATCCCAGCTACGCCATCTCGCGGTTGTGAACCCTATAGGCCATGGGCTTTCGAACAATACCCTCCTTATGTCTTTAGGTTCAGTAGTTCTCGAGTTGAAAGTCCGCGCCGCTTTCATAAGGCTTCCCTTTTAGTACAGAAAAGCCTAATATGGGAACTTACCGTTCTGACGTCACTGCATTGTACTATTCCAAAATAAATAATGGAATGTATAAAATTGGGGCAGGAATACTTACAAATGAGCATTTAAACTAGGCAGTTACTAACTTTATACCATATAGTGACCGTCTAATTATAACAAAATTAAAAAGTACACATGTGAATATAAATATTATATAGGCCTATGCTCCCACGCCTGATAAAAGCCATCATAAAATAGAAATTTTTTTTATAGGTATTAACAAGTTAATGAACAATGTAAAAAAAACATGAATTACATTTATTAATAGGAGAGTTCAATGCAAAAGTTGGTGAAGGAAAAACTATGCATGTAACAAAAGAGTATGGACTAGGAATAAGAAATAACAGAGATCGACTGATGCACCACTGTCTAGAATAGTTTATACATTTTTCAAGTTACTGAAAGTATGGTTATATACTCCATAAAATAATAAAGAAAGGAGTGTCAGGGACCAGAGATTTTTATTATAATTATCAATATTGAAATTGTAGAAAAAGTATGAAAATCGCCGACGAAGTGATCAAATCCTTTTGGCGGCAAAATAAAACTAAAACTGATAAAAAAAGTCAAATAGATGCTGGAAAATAAACCTGGAAAATTTTAAAAATGAGGATAGCTCAGATAAGCTGTAACTACAGATAAATACAGAATTAAAAATATAGACATAGAAACTGACAGACAAAATATGAAGGAATATAAAGATAGTGTTTTGCGAGTAGGATAACAACTATGTAAGTCAGAAAAAAGAATTATACAAAACTAGATAACAACTAAAATTCTGGATCTAATAAAGAATACTCAAGAATAAAGATTAAAACAAGTCTATACAAATAAAGGATAAAAAAGGAAGAAGATAAGAATAGCAAAATAATACTGGATAGAACAGCAAAGCAAAGAAAACGCGATGAATTTCACCTGCACAAGAAACTAAGGGAAATAATAGGAAACACGTGTAAAAGATCTCATGCATGATGCAAAATGAACAAGGCAATATAATTTTGGGTATAAAGGAAAAACAAAAAAATGTGGGAACAGCACATTACAAATTTATTTAACAATCACAAAGCAGAGAGGCAAGATATTGAAGCAACAAATAATAGACTAACATATTAAAAACTAAAGTTTCATATGCAACAAAATAAATCAAGAATAGAAAAGCAGTAGGCCCCGATGAAATCCCTATCAAACTGATTAAACCACTTAATGAGGAAAATATGGATAAAGTAATTGGCCTTTTAAACAAGATACACTAAGAAGGAAAAGTATTTCAAGAAAAGTTAAGAAAATTAAGAAAAACAACTCTAAGACATGTGACGACTACCAATTAATTAATTTTATGAGCCATGTAATAAAAGTACTGGTGAGAATAATTAATAACAGAATATACAATAAGTGTGACAAATACTAGACAACTCACAGTACCAGAAAAGCTCTAGTTGGGATGAACATTTTACTGCAGAAATGTAAAGAGTCCCATAAGACAGTGCATATGTTTTATTAATTATCAAAAGGCGTTTGACCAGGTACAACACAACATATTAATAAATGAACTTATGCAAATAGGTTAAATATTAAAAAAATATATAGAATTAATTAAACACATTTATTGAAGCCAAACTGCAATTATCAGAAAAGTTGGTATGAAACAAATGAAATGGACATAAAGCAAGGTGTTAGACAGGGTTTCATACTATCTTCAAGCATAGAGGACTTGCAAACTTTTGCCGGCAAAATAAAACATGCAGGTGAAGCAATGGGATTGATAATAAATCTGAGAAAGATAAAATATATGATAGTAAGTAAAAACGTAATAAATAATAATCAGTTACTTGTGGCTTGACAACTTATCAAAAAAGCGAATAATTTTAAATATCTAAGAAGTTGGTTAAACTCAAATAGAATAAAGTAAAAATATGATTTACAAGAAAAACCTTAATCAAATACAGGTCTATGATGTGCAGCAAGGAACTAGGTATATCCACTACACTTATATTTACGAAGTGTTACATCTGGTCTAAATTATTGTAAAAAATGAAATAGAAATAACAAAAAAAACTGTAGACTTTAGAGATGTGGATATACAGAAAAATGTTAAAAATAGTATGAACGATAAAACAATTCAAACGAAAAAGCGACAGCCAGAATAGGACAACCACACTAAATGTTAAAAAACATCAAACAGAAGAAAACCACCTACCTTGGTTACATAGTGCAAAACAATAAATACACTTTGCTACAACTCATTATGCAAGGTACATAAGAATTGACAAACATCAATGGTAGAAAAAGAAATCATGGTTCTGGGACATTCACAGCTAGACAAGAATAAATACTGAACTATTTTATGTAGCAAGAAATAGAGATACATTTGGAATAATAGTGGCTCTAAGTAGAGAAGCTCAGTGTTACTGCAAAGGCAGTTGCAAACAAGAAACATCTCAAAGCAATTACATACCTAATATTCTGCTATCACACGCTACAATAGTAATTTAGGTGTATAAATAAATATATTACTAATACACATAGTCGTAATATTTACAAGTTATTAGTAATTTCGTACCAATATTGTTTTGGAAATCCCTGAAATCCAAAGCAAGTAACTTATAAAGCAAACCAATTTTTTTGATTAGGTGACTAACAAAATATCGTAGCGGATTTCCAAACCCCGCCATAGGGACACCATCGTTTTGTGACGCCCAAGACTAATACCTTCATGATTAAGCAGCCTTCAATGCATGCAGCCACTAAGACTCCTGTTGTATTTGTGTACATGCTTGAACAATGCAGAAATTTTCAGATGTTTACCAGAAGGTTTCTGTAGGCTCCAGAATAGGTTCGATTGTATAAATAGCATGCAATAGTCCAGAGAGAGGAAATCAAGTACCGGAAGCAAAACGAACTGAGCTAGTGCAGCATAAATTGTGTTATAGATAAATATAGTTATAGAGTGTAATTTTATGTTAATAATTTCTTGAGTAGTATACATAAATATTATTAAGCAATTCAATTTCCTGTAAGTAAAGTAAGTAAATAGTTTGAATAAATTTAAGCGTGTTATTCGTCACTGTTGAGAGCAAGAACCTTACAATATTATAGTGTTATTGTATTTGCAAATGGATTACAGATCACTTGGTACTGAAAATCTATTTCATATGTCATCAAAAATAGGATTAGAACTTTTTAAACTGTACAAATAAAATGGCCGTTTGATTTTTTATTCCAATATTTGAATAATTTGAATACTTTGTACTAGTATTAAAATATTTAAAAATTATATGCGTGTTAAACTGAAGGACAAAATGTGAATATTGTTACAACCAGAGCCATATAAGTAAAGTTTGTATTAAACCCCTTATGAAAAAAAGCGTACAGCCCAAAACACGTATATATTCAAATTTTGCATGTTGTTAGAGTCAATGCCATTAATCAATGTGTTAGAAGTATTCTAGGTATGATCAAAAAATGTTGAATACATTTTTATAGCAGCGACTGGTGACGCTACATTCATTTGAAGTAATACAACCAATAGCGTGATCCATTGTGACTTGTCAGTCGGCTTCTAGAATCGGAAGAGTGAGGTCGTGTTTACCATGTCTGTTGCGCATATGAATTTCAAACAACGCGTTAACATTAAGTTTTGTTTTGAGTTGCAAAAGAGTGCCAAAGAAACTTATGAAATGTTAAATCAGCGTATGGCAATAATGTGGTGACTCTAAAGACTGTTTACAAGTGGTATGAGCGATTTAAAAGTGGAAATGAGTCAGTTGAAGATAAGCAACGGTAGAGACGTTCTTCAACCTCAAAAACAGACGGAAACTTACAAAAAGAGACAAAAACGGTTCGATCAAACAGGCGATTGACTATTCGAGAGCTTTCCGAAGAACTGAACATTTTGTATAAGTCCGTGCAATGCATTTTAACCAAAAATTTGCAAATAAAACGAGTGATTGCAAAATTTGACTGACGAGCAAAAGGAAAATTCTACGTTTTGGCCAAAAAAAGGTACCTGCCTGTCCACATCCGCCTTAATCTGCGGATTTGACACCATGCAAATTCTGGCTCTTCCCAAAAATAAAAACCGTGCTAAAAATAAAACGTTTTGACACCATCCTCGACACTAACAGGGCCACGACAGAACAGTTAAAGGCCCTTCCAAAAAAGCCTTCCAGAAGTGCTTTGCATCATAGAATCAACGTTGGAATAGGTGCATTGCTAGCCAAGGACAGACTTTGAAGGAGATTAATTCAAATTTGATGTATGCTATTACTTTGTTCGTAATTTTTTTTTTTATCACAACTCGTATCATCTGTATTTTAAAAAATATAAAATTGTTGTTTAATTAAATTTTCTGGTATGAGGTACTAAATAAACTCAAAAAATATCTTTCACAGGCTTTACCTTAGCAAATAGCTCAAACTTTCCAAAATTAATTTCAAACTTGTACCATCTAGAAAAATGGAAATGATACTGATGTTTGTAAGAAACAATATATTTCTGTTAATTTATATATTGCACCAATTGATCATATTCCCCTTTTGGGCTGAGGGTGTATAAGGGATCTTGGTATCGAATTGAAACAAATCAACAGATGTATCAGAAAACTATCCAAATAGTACCTCAGTCTCCAATGCTTTTGTGCTTATATTATTATGAAGATGTGTTGCAAATGTTAAAGAATTTTTAACAATTTTATCTAGTATGTTGGACCCGTGTGGGGTTTCCAGTCCCCCATCGGACGCCTCCCCAGGTGGCGGATAGGGGAATGCCCACTAGATATGGTGGGTGGTACCAGGGAAATCAAATACCTGGGGTGGACCAAAACTGGCTGACAACAGGCAGCGGTGTTGTTAGTACCGAAATAGGGCTACTGCAAGATTATCTTCCTTAAAGGCTTATTATTGGAAACCTATGGGCGAAACATTATGTAAATGCTATCCGGTCATAGCACCGCGGCGCAGAAAGCGAGGAGAAACTACTACGCTACTTTCTCAAGTTCCAACAATCATGGCAACACAAAACCCTAATTTGGCCCCTAGTCCATGGCAGGTTTTAAATAACCAAGGGGTGCTAAGAATCCCCACGTTAAAACAAGATAGGCACCACCCGAATGTGGATAAAAAAAACAGAAAAAATGCAATAAATTGGAACATGGAACGTAAGAAGCCTTTATATGGCTGGGAAGACACACAACGTAATCCAAGAAATGACTAGATTAAAAATAGAAATTCTAGGAATATCAGAAACAAGATGGCCGGGATGTGGAAAAAGTGAAATTGATGACCATGTCATATACTATGCAGGTAACAATGACACAAATCATCCGAATGGTGTTGCGATTATAGTCAACAAGGACATAAACAAATCGATAATCAACTGCATATCCTTTTCAGATCGTATAATATTACTACAACTAAAAGCGTCACCAAAGAATATTAACATCTTCCAAACATATGCCCCGACAATGGAAAAACCAGATGCAGAAATAGAACAACAGTACGTGCACATAAATGAACTAAGAAGAAACATTAAAACAGACGAAGTAACTAGTATTATGGGCGACTTCAATGCCAAAGTGGGCCAAAGCAAAGTAGAAGACGTGGGAAAATTTGGCTTGGGCGAACAAAACGATAGAGGAGAACGACTAATAAAATTTTGCCAAGAACATGGTCGTCATGAACACGTGGTTCAAGTTACCACCTAGACGCCTCCATACATGGACGTCTCCACAACACACCCCGGAACACATTATACGAAATCAAATAGTTTATCTTCTAATTAACAAGAGATATAGAAATGGACTAACAGTCGTTAAAATATATCCCGGAAGTGATGTGGGCTCAGACCATAATCCTGTTGTAGGAAACATTAACATACGTCTCAAAAAATTACGAAAGCGATATAACAAGAAAATAGATTTACAGAAACTGAAAGAAACTATAGGAGCGGCTAAAATATAAATACAACAAAATGTTAAATAACGACAATCACAAGCAAAGAAGATCTAAAACAAGTATGGAAAGAATATATAAAACAGACCTTTGAAGATGTGAGAACTGAACAACATATAACAATAGAGCATGCACCAAGTATATTACAAAGTGAAACAGCAAGCGTAATACAAAAATCTAAAAACGGCAAAGCAGCTGGACCAGACCAGATTCATAACGAATTTTTGAAACTTCTAAATGAAGAAAACATAACATTACTTACTAATCTTTTTAATGCAATCTATCAAACTGAGAAAATGCCTTCTGATTGGATGACATCGGAGTTTAACACTATACCCAAAAAACCCAACGCAAATAAATGCGATGATTTTCGACTCGGAAGCCTGATGAGCCACGTTCTCAAGTTATTTCTAAAAAATTTTACACCGTAGGATATATCAGAAATATGAAATAGATCTGAGCAACTCCCAATTTGGATTTAGAAAAGGGTTTGGTACCAGAGAAGCGCTATTTAGCCTGTCAGTTCTGCTACAAAAATGCAGTGACCAATAAAAAGATATCTACGTGTGCTTCATCGACTATGAAAAAGCCTTCGACCGTGTAAAGCACGACGCACTATTGAGAGTATTGACTGAGAAAGGACTTGATCAAGAAGACATAATAGCTATTAGAAACCTATACTGGAACCAAAACGCCATAGTTAGAATAGATAATGAAAATACGGAAGCTACCTCAATTAAAAGAGGAGTGAGGCAAGGTTGCATCCTCTCACCACTATTATTTAATATTTATTCAGAGACAGTTTTCGTCAAAGCCCTAGAAAACTCCAAAGACGGAATAAAAATAAACGGTAAACTTTTTAATAATATAAGGTACGCTGACGACACCGCAATAATCTTGGATAGCCTAGAAGGACTACAACGGCTGATGAATGCAGTAAACCATGAAGAAGACGCAATAGGGTTAAAAATAAATACTAAAAAGACAAAATACATGATTTTCAGCAAAACACCAATAGCACAAACACAACTTATAATATATAATCGACAAATAGAGAAAGTACAAAAATTCAAATACCTGCGAAGCTGGCTGACAGAAAATGGAGACCCAGAAACGGAAATAAAAATAAGAATAGAAACAGCAAGACCAGCATTCCAAAAGTTCAAGAAACTACTTACCAACCGCAGTCTTCATCTTACAACCAGATACAAATTTGTGCAGTGCTACATATACTCAATACTATTATATGGTGCTGAAGTGTGGACCCTCAAGGCTAATACAGAAAAGAGAATACAAGCTTTTGAGCACTGGGTGTTTAGAAGAATGCTACGTATGTCTTGGACGGAGCATATCACAAACGAAGAGGTCCTGAGACGAGTGAACAGAAGAAATGAACTCCTAGTAACTATTAAAAAAAGGAAAACAGCTTATCTTGGACATTTATATTGGAATGACAAATACAATACATTACAGCTCATTATGGAAGGAAAAGTTGAAGGCAAAAGAGGGCGAGATCGCAGGAGATGCTCCTGGCTTAAGAACATTAGAGATTGGACTCACATGAGTACACATGAGTTGATAAGAGCCACTAAAGATAGACAAAATTTTGCCTCGATTGTTGCCAACATTCAATAATGAATAAGGCACTCTAAGAAGAAGTATGTTGGAACGTATTTAGCAGTCTACATAACTTAAAATATTTTTGCCGGTCAAGCCTACTTACACTAAAAGTATCATCATTCAGACTTCAATAAACCATTAAAAACATTGCCTAAATTTTAGCAATAAAACTGCCCGTTCTGAATTTAACAGAGTTGAAAATACCATGCCTGTTAATTAAATATCCACAAAGTACACAAATTCCTGGAAATGTTTATCCTGAATTTCTCCCAATATTTTCCGTAATGTTATTTCCAAGTTGTTAAAAAGCGTCGACTGTTCAATGTTACCATCTTGTATCACCCTATGTTACCCATAATATTAACCACCAATGCCAGCCTGGTAGAAATTGCAACAGTCCCTAATCACGATGGTTCATGGTCAAGAATACCTCATACTCACTAACTGAAAATAAATTGAAACCCACTTGATCAAAAAATACTTCAGATTATATTTACTACAACTTTTTTTAGTACTCTTTACCCAACATTTTTAAACAAAATGAAGCATTACCACAAACTATCTCTAGTTGAATTCTCAAGCACCCATCCTTTTTTTATGATTTGACTACATTATTGGATGTAAATAAGAAAAAAGGAACAACATATCCTACATAATATAAAGACAAGTGATATTTGCATCAATGAAGTAAACTATCTTCACAATGCACTTCTTTTTCAAATCTCAAGTAACACTAGCACCTCTAATATCATAGCTAATGAGACTTTCAACAATTCTGACTTCGCAGGATTCTGTGAGGATCACCATCTTTTCATTTGCATACACATTATGTTCAAATGGGCAGTACCTTGGCAACAAATTCCACAAACTTCTAAATCGTGTATTTGCTTTTCATGTGATTTTCTTTAAGAGTCAAGATTTTTAACAATTTTGTGCAGCTCAAGAAATATCTCAATGGTGGATACCCCCTGAACATTTAAAAATGGGAATGTAAAGTACAAAAGCTTAGGCAAAGATTTAAATCAACTGCAGTGAACCTGACCTCTTAATTATATTTTACAGATGCCTTATTTTCCAGTTGACCTTTACCTGTGACAAAAATGGACAAAGTTAGATGCAATTTTCCTAAATTTTCTTCTCAAATCTAAGAGCTTTTCTGGTTTCATGGACTTATTGGGATAATTTAGAGAAAGTTCACACTCCTGTTCATCATAAAAATAGATATCTGGTAGTTTGGTGTCATTACAATTAGAACCACTCAGTCATTCATAACAGAACAGATGCCCACTTGTATGCTTAAAAAATACAGGATTCTTGTGTAATCATACTGACAAAGTGCTGTGTTACAGTCATCTTTATGTTCAAAGTTATGATTAATGATAACATAACACAATTGTGTAAACAATGGCAAATCGAGGCTTTTGAACTCTCGGTAGCACTTAGTCACCAGTATAATGTTTATTCATGTAATGATCTACTGTAAGAGTAATATTCGCAATACGACAACCATGTAATTTTCAGTATCATCTTAACATACAAAAAAACAATTTAAATTTGCGTTCTTATCATTGGATTTTAGTTAAGTGTTTAAAACAAAATAGTCTAAAAATATATTATAAATACATCAATCACAGTATTAGTCTTACAGTCATAAAATAGAATCTCATGCTTTCATCATAAAAATACTTACTTGGAACGCTATGAACTGAAATCGTCACCACAGTAGGAATAATATCCCGAGACAAACAATCCTGGATATACTGAAACTTTACAATGTGGTGTTCGCCCACCAGGTATTCATCCCTGCCGCAAACCTTCAAAATGTAATCGTGTGGCCTTTCCCCTCTTGTATTCAAGATGTTCGACTTTTTTGCGAGGATGATCTCCAGCAATTTATTTGGTGTTGTTTGATATGGTACATTAAATGTAAAAGTTGTCTGCAAACCCTCACAAATAACATCGAGGCATCCTTAAATAAACATTACTCACATCAGTGTTTTCAAACTTCGATGTAAGAACAAAGCTTCCATTCTGGCCAATTGTGTCGGCCAACGTGATAGCCATAGGGGCCAGTCGGGGAGGAAACTGATAATACAGACGCTTTTCCCACGTGCGCTTAGACCTGTCTTGAGCAATTTCGTCGCCCACCTTTCGCATCTTAAACCGGAAATCATTTATTTCAGCACTGCTCATGGAATCAAATTCCTGAAGCCCTGCAAGAAGCATGCCATTACCACAGCATACAATCTACTGTCCTAATGATTTACGTTTGCCAATGAGATGACTAATTTGAACATTCAAAGTGTTATCTGCTTTATCCCCAACACATTCGGTGATCTTTAGAACAGCCCCTGTAGGTCGTATGTCGCATAACCGCCGATTTTCATCCGTGAGCTCTTCCAGCTCAGCCATATTATTAATGCACATGAATACGTAGACGGACATGTCATGCAACATGCCGTACAGGGGGTACTTGGGGGCCTCATCCCAAAGCTCCTGCAATTGCAAGAATGGCATTTACACAGCAGCGCGTACACAAGCACCGTTTACCTCCTTAATCTCAGCAAGCGTAGCAGTGTGACTAGTTTCAAGTATAATAGTAACTCCATTTGGCATCAAACAAGTTAACCTAGTGTAGTCGGTTGGCCCTGTCAGCCAAAATTCATAGGTAAACTCGTCAGGTATCGGCACCATCTTGCTTGTTGTTCCTACAGCCGTATTAGTCGCCGCATATCAGTCATCAGCTCATTGGGATAAACAACTATTATTCACTGGAATGTTGATTCATTGCTCTAGAAATGGTGCAGAGAGGAAGAGGGCCTTCCCCATCTCCCTCCTGAAACTGCGAACGTGAGAAGAACATAAATAGGCGAAACTTGCGTGCAACTCACTAGGCTAGAGCAAATCAAGGTGTTTGATCCACAACATCCACATAATTCGAGGAAAAGGTGCTCTTTAACAACTGCTCTGTTCGTTGACACCCATAAAAACAACAATTGTACAAACATTGCCGTAATAAACATCCCCAGAGCGTATTTTCCTAGTGATTTTATATATTTCTAGAAGCCATTAAGTGCATTACTTTACATTGTTGCCATTTAGAACATATATTAATAATAAATTAACAACCATTTTAGATTTCATAAATATATTATTTAATAAATATAACTGTTAGTGTTGTCAATATTAAAAATAAATAATGACAACTTTCAGCTTAAATAACTTCAAATATTAAAAAAAGTTACAAACATTATAAATATAATTTATAATAAGACGTTTTTTAATTATAATCCAGTCCAATTTATACTACAAACCAAAATGTAGTACAATGTAATTTAAACGTGAGCGTGGAAATTTGACAATGCTGCCAGGCATGTGATGCTTGGTGTGGTTAACGATGTTTCCAACAGGTAAAAATATGTTTGAGCATTCCATAAAAGTGCCCCGCTTGTATAAAATGCAGCCAAAATCCTCAAAGAAGTGAGGGAGAACGGGTCAAGCCCTAAAGATTTGATATATCAATGCAAGCATCGCGTGAGTAGTTTGAGGTTGTGTCACGTGTAAGTAATTTTGGGTTCTATGTTTAAAATTGAAATTATGCGATTGAATGGTTGTTGAATATTTGAAGGAAGAGGCAGAAAGTATTATTATGTAGATAAATTAGATATTTTTTAATCGACCATATATCTATCTTTGAAGGAAATATAAACTCGCGCGTGACGTCATCTTAAGGCAATAAATCTGCTTCATGATAGTTATACCATATTTTTTTTAATAAACTAACCACCAATTTATGTATATTAATTACATGGTCTAATGTCATTTAATCTTAAATGTACAGCCGCTGCAATTTGTTTAATGTTCTTTATATTGGTCTTCTATATGAAGTTTGTCTAAATCATGCTTACAAATAATATTAATGTAAAATTTTGATACATTTAAAAGTAGTCTCCATAGCTGGTGACAGATTATTGCCAATACTCTAGCGACCTCTTGAAACAGGCTATTTAGCAAACTATATTTGACATCAGTCTGTTTCAATAATTTCAATACATATATTGCTGATGGGATATGCAAATTTTCAAATATGCAAAACAGTTGAAAATATAAGAAGGTTGCACATCAGAGCATTTTATTGTTTTTCTTGGGGAGTCTATTATAACGGGGAATTAGTTAAACAACATTTTTTTATATTTTCAAATGTGTTTTTCGATAAAATAAATATAGGATTGTCTTGCTTTTGTCTATTGACATTAACTTTGGTACCATTCCTTCTCTTTCCAAGCATTGTGCCATTTTTTCGTACGTGGGGTCTACATCGCCAAGAGTCTTAACTAGTTGGGGATAACCATATCACAGGAGATGATTGTGATAATTGTTAATTTGACCTTGTCTTTGTTCTTTTACCAAATTTTGAGGGGATAGTTTCCCGATTTTTTGATCAAATTCAAACTGTTGGCCATACCTTTCAGACACTAGCCTTGGGTAGTTCTACTTGAAGGGCAAATTTTTATATATAGTCATATATATATTATTAGTCTCACTACCGTTTCGTTGATTCAAGTAATTTGAGGGTTTTGTTAGGGGTCCATCTGAAAGATCAATTGTCAAATTTTACTCCATCGTGATTCTTGATGTTAGCATATGTCTACTTTTAAAGCATCTTGTGCAATAATACTCTCAATCTTAACGAAGTCTCACTGACTAAATAAAAAATTGTTGACATTAAACATTCTTCTCACACTAATTTGTCATTTTGATTATGTTAAAATTTTATTAAGATCCAAACAGTTTTGTGCAAGTCTTGCATTATTTCTAATAATGAATAGTAAATATTTATGCGTTAAGACGTTTCGGAGGCGTTCGGCGCGCAAACATTCCGAATTTTTCACTACGACCCTCGTTTTCATCCATACAAGATGGCTGTTTTATATGAACTTTCTGAATGTGATTGATAAAAAAAAATGTTTGATTCAACAGGATTGACTCACACCCTATGCAACAATTACTTTGCTTGAAGTGCTGCATGAAAGAGAAGGGTGTGAAGAGGGGGAGAGGGAGGAAGTTAGAAAGGAAGAGGTGGAGAAAAAAGAGATAGAGGGTTAAGTTTACTTCAGTTATACTTAATATGAATTATAAACAACTACATGAGTTTTTTAAATATAATTTTGAAGACCTTTTTTGTGTATGATCTGCCCTAAACGTAATGAGATTAATGTTATAATTTGTTTGTGGAGGGTGGGGGGGTGAGCAAAAAGACAAGTTGAGTTTACAAGAGAGGCGAGACTCTTATTTTAAATCAGCGATAGTGGTGTCATTCTATGTTATTACCCTGCATAATAGATAATGCAAGGCATTATTGAATAGCGTCATATCGTTGAATTCTATGAAGCTGCAGAAAAGTGCAACTTTGTCTTTGACTTAAATCTTGAAATGATATAGTTTTCAGGCAGACAAAAATGTCAAAAATAAACCAGTAAAACATAGTGTGGTGTACATGCGTGTGTGCGTGTGCACAGTCAAGAATATTAAATATATTAAATAGACGAACACAAATTTTCACAGATGGCAATATAACTGTAACGAAAAGAGGAAAGAAATTTAAAAACATCCAATCATTTAGAATACAATAAAAAAAGGTGAGGCTCTGAATAAATGAAAAAATCATGAAAACAATGAAAGGAACAAGTTAACATGATGTAAAGATCAAACAAAAGATATTGGATATTGGTTTGGTAGTTCCTCACAATTCAAATATTGTAACAAGAATTACAACTAGAAATGGGTGTTACTAGGCATTATAGGGGGTCTTTAAATTAAAGAATATTTCACTAAATTCCAAATTAATAATAAATAATGTATAAGAAAGACAGTTAAATATCTGGGAATGAAGATACTGAGAAGAATTTGTGGGCCTCTAAATGAAGGAATAAACTTAGGGAAAGATATAATAAACCAAGCTCAGGAGTTAGTAACTTACACTGGTAACCTTTCCAACAGTTAAGAAACTTCCAGGAGAGTCTATGGACCTAATGGTCTACAAAGCACCAAAAGGTAAATAAGTATTTTATGACAAGTATTTAAAAAAACACCTGAAGTAGCAGATGAAGGTCTATCAATTCATGCAACTCGGGAGTGCTTTAAAGTGTCAGCGATGGGGAAGCCAAGTATTTTAAAAAATAAATTTTGGCCACTCATTCATGGTGGATTATGAAGCGTTACATGAAGCAGACCAGCAAAATCTGAACGTTTTTAAAGAATACTTGCTGAATTTAACATTCCACAGACATCAATCATTCAACAGCTTTATTCATTGGGTAATATTATTGTCAGGTGTACCACAGTTTAACTTTTCGCGTCGAACGTTTAATTCTTCAAATTATAGTTAGTAACGAGAAGTCAGTTTACTTCTCTAATTCCAGTAAAGGAAATCTAAGGATTGTAATTAGGAAGGTAATATGAAGTTTCAAAGTTATAACCTATCAAGGATAAATCAGTTCTGCAAAACTAAATGAATTTTTAGGCAATATGTAACATTGACTGGCATGATGGCGTTGGGTTATTTAAAAGTTAAAAACTTAACGAAACGAGTTTAAGTTTGAGAAATAAAACTACTTACAATTCATGCAGTATACACAAAACATTATTACGCTCCGTCTTGGTAAGGTTTCCAATTACCATTATTGTCTAGTCATATGACAACGATTTGGCGACTAGGTTTACAGGGTAAGTGGGAAACTAGCGCTATATCTCCCTAATGCATTGGAATACTTTTTTGGTAATTAATATACGTTTACCCCTCAATTTGTGCTTGATGTAGAACCAGACATTTTCGTTTGGATTGGTGTCAGGAGATTGTAACTACCCATCCAACCTGTTGATTACATTTTCTTCTTTCAAAGTCATACACAGTTTGCTACAGTATTTGAGAGTTATCTTATAACAGCCACTCTTTATTTCATCCATCTTTTTTGCATTTGACGCATCTATAATGAACTGTAATATTTCAAATTCCCACTCAAACATGCAACATAGCGGGATATTCGATAGAACGTTGGAGCGATTTCTTCTCAAATACTTGCCACGACTTTCCCAAAGGAGACCAAACCCAGCCTCTTCAAATTTTCTTCTACCTATAAATGTCGTTTTCTCATATAACGTTGAAGGCTTCTAAATGTTACCATAAGCCCTAATTTAACATATTTTTCGACAAATTGTAGTCAAGGTTGATGAAATATTAAGGTTGGTTTTCTATATTAGACAATTCCTTCGAAAATTGGGAGATTTGTGCAGATAAAACGTTACCGTTCCTAAACGCATTTGCACTCTTTTGCAATGGTAACGCAGGAACATTGCATGCAATCCCTTTGCAAAAATAGCACTTATTGTAAAACAATGCCGCTTGCTTCATCTGCGGCAGATCAACGCTGATTTTCAATTACACTTGGAAAGAAGTAAACCAATCTGCAGTTAACATTTTCTTATCCAAAGATGTTTCGCTTTCTTCAAAACTAGGGAAACGAAAACATTGCCATTTAGTAATACATTTCTAGCAATGAATTAAGCCACATACAATGAATGAAGTCAATGAACATCTAACCTTTTCCCAATCAATGAATTTTCTAGACGACACTTCGGTAACTGTTGAATTATTTTCCATGTCTGAAAAAGAAAGAAAACTGGCAATTTCATAGATCTCACCTAAAAAAAAGTAACGCTGAAGATCAAGTATATTGTCTCACCTACATCTTATTAAAACAAATATTCAACTTTTTAGTCTTTTGATTCAGTAAATTAGAAAAGAGGAAGGCCAAGGGAAACATTGTTACAACAAATAGTAGATTTGGGAAAGGGCCAAAACAATAGGAGAGATGGATAAAATGGTATTAAATAGAAAGCACTGGAAGAACTTAACCCAAATCCGACACCCGAAAACGTACAGGGAAGGGGTGCAAAGAAGAAGATGGTTTAATGAATTATTAAGTTATTAATGTCTCAAATTTTATTTTTTTATGATGGCGAGGCCATAATTGAAGATTCTAAGCCTATTATCCATAACTTCAGGGTCACAACTACAAAATATAAACATTAGGTTCGAACTTAAATTGCAGATATTCTCTAAAACTGTTGAAATAAATGACTAGTGTCCTTTACAAAGTCATTTTGAGCTGGCATATTTTAAAAACGCCAAGTCGCATCAAGGTATATCTTCAGACTATTCTAATCATTTGTTTATGAAAAAATTGTATAAACAGAATCAAAATGGAATATATTTAATCAGAATGTGTTAGAAACATACCAAAACATTTGATTTTTTGATATCGTTTTTGGGTCATGTTTAAGGGGGACGTCTGGTTTTTTAGGTGAAAATTAGTCAATTTTCATATTTTTTATAGAAAGCTATTTTATTTAGAGATATGAGATTTCGTGCATTTGAAAAGATATATTAAGAGGTATCAAAAACATTTTTTTTGAATTATATTATTTATTTCAACTCCACCAGAGGGCGCCGAAGTCGTCCCCTGAAAAACCGTGCGTTGTGCGGTGGACAAGATATCTTTGCACCAGTGTTGCCAAAACAAAAAAAAATCAAAGGCATCTTAAAGTAGACAACCAAGTTGTTAAGATCAGTAGAAAAAAAACTATCAGTCTGCGAAAAAATTTCTCGGAAAAACGTCCTTTTACCCTCTTCTAAAGTAAAATAAAATATTTTAGGTTCAATTTGGAGAATTGGTTGTAGAATACAGACAAGCTATTGTTTCATTAAACACACAAAAAAAAATTTGGTCGATCGGATTAATGGTTTTCCAGAAATCGTATCTACCGCGCGAAAAATCGCCATTTTGAGAAAAACGCATTTAGAGTTTTTTTCTATTTCGCATTCAACTATTTATAATTATAATAGATAAAATTCTTACTAATCATCAGTCTGCGATTCCTGTGCCATAAAGTATTCCTTGGGCCTGTTGAAAAAGTTCTTTTTGCTAATCAACCTCTTTTTTTCTCTTGATTCTCGCATCTTTTGAGGATTGCCGAGATTTTTTATCAGCACATGAAACTTTCATTTTTTATTCCTACCACTTTGTTTTATTTGGATCTTTACAAAATCCTTTGTTTTGCGAACATTTAGACATGATATCAAATTCAACGTCCGTTCAAAGGTCACGACGTAACTGGCGAGTAAACTTGTTGAAACTTACACCGCGGAAAAACTGGTACTGCGAGCATGCTATAGGTATAAAGATAGGAATAAATTAATAAAAACCTTGCGATTCTGAGGTCGTTAGCCTTTCGAAATATAAAAACCTGAAATTAATTTTTTGATCCATAAAACCACGATGTTTCTTCCGAAGAAACAAGTCACAACTTGCAGGGCGGAAACAATGGCTTGGCGAGCATGGAAATATGTAGGTATATATAAAGGGTGTTTTTTAAGCCCGATACAACTTGAAATTGTCAAAAATTACACAAAAAATTAAATTTTACATGGCATTAACATTTGAAAATGATTTCGGGCATATGGCCACGGCTGTTCTTGACGAAGCGCATTCTGAACGTCCAACTTTGAGCCAATTTTTCGGTATTGCTGAATAACACGAACAATGTTGGCCTCCAAGGCGTCAATTGTTGCTGGTGTATCAGCATTCACGTGGTCCCACAGGAAATAATCGCGAGGTATCAAATCGCAGGACCTTGGAAACCAATTGACAGGTCGATTTCTCGAAATCAACTTATCGCCAAATTTTGATTTCAATAGGTCGATAGTTGCGGTCGCCGTATGGCACGTAGCGCCATCCTGTTGAAACCACATCTCGCCCGGATCAATGCCATCCATATTTTCAAACAAAAATCATTGATCATGTTGCGGTAACTATCTCCATTGACCGTAACGCGAGCTCCGGTTTCATTTTTGAAGAAATAAGGTCCGATGATGTAACCAGCGTGTAAACCGCACCAAACGGTGCATTTTTCTGGATGCAATGGAGTTTGTAGGATCTGTTGTGGATTGGTTCACTCCATATGCGGCAGTTTTGTTTATTAACAAACCCGTTAAACCAAAAATTTGGTGATAAAACATCCGGTCAGTTTCCAACTGCCCTAGAGCCCAATTGGCGAAAGAACGACGCATATGATGGTCTCGTGGCTTTAATTCCTGCACCAGCTGGATCTTATACGAGTGTAGGCCAAGATCTTTGCGCAAAATTTTCCACGTAGTAGACGGACAGCCACAATTCCTGCGACCGACAACGAATCGATAAATTTGGATCTTCTTCCACACTTTCGTTTACAGCTCTCAGTACGCACATTCCTTCGACGTGTTGTTATTGCATCATTTGGAGAGCATGTGGTATGAAATCTATCCACAGTTCGACGGATGGCTTGCTCAGATGGACGATTATGTGCTCCATAAAAATCATGAAGTCGTCTATAAGTTGCGCGAATCGATGACTGATTTGCAAAGTAAATCTGGATAATTTGGTAACGTTGTTCAACCGTCAATCTATTCATGATGATTTGCCAAAGTATACTGATCATAAATGTCAAAAAGTTCGTTTGACAGCTAACTCTTTCGTAAGTTCTATCGGGCTTAAAAAAACACATTTTACATGTATATCTTTGCGGTAAATTGAGATATAGAAAAAAAGCATTATAATCCTAGGGTTTTCAGCTTTCTGAAAAAATCTTAAAATCGATTTTTGGCCAAAAAACCAGACGTCCCCATTAAAAGCCCTGAATTTCAATAAATTATAAATATCCCACTATTTTTTACTTTTGTTGCTAAACTCATCAAATTTAGTTAACACAGAAATGATACAGCCTACTGAAGAAAACGAACGTATGGCTCGTGCTTTATTTATTGAGGAATTTAGGTTTAATGAGTACAATAATTGATAGTCTGACTTTTAGGAACATCTGGGACTCTAAAGCGTCTTTAGCATCTCTGAAGAACATTATTTTGATGACGATGATATTCTGAAAAGAGCGGTTTATCTAATATGTTCCTTCCTCCTTCAAATGGTCAAATCATCTATCATATGATTTTTATTGCAATATATCTACACTAGGATGTCAGAATAAAGTAAGCCGTCAAGTGTAAGCTACTAATTGAAAGTGGTGAAATCAATTCTATAAAAATTGATAAACTCCCTATAGCCAAACAACATTATTTAACATCTGTGGACAGTTTAGTGAACCATGACTTACCATAAACCAGACTTATGCACTTTTCGATTTGTAATTTTTTCTTATAAAAGTCAACCTGGAAGCGTTCTTTCAATCACTTGAATGATTAATTTCTTCACCAGACTGTAAGATATGGTGTGGAGTGTCAATCGATATGGCGGTTGGTTGTATAATGGTACCGTAGACGGCGCCTAATACATCGAAATGTTGGGCGATGAACTGCATGTCTTTCCTAGGGACATTTTCTTAAGGGAAAAGTTTTAAGAGAATAGCAAAATATACCTCAGAAAATGGTAAATAATTTAATCAAGACCATGATGCCTCAAAGTATTGTATGATAATAAATAAGGTTTAACCACATATTAATAATAGATTTTAGTTGAATATTTTGAGACACTGCTGTAAAGAGAGGACGTGGTTATATTACATTGAAAACGTTTGGAGAATATCTTGCAAAACATCATTTGCCTTCTATAATGATTTTTGGATTATGAAATAACAATGTTTATGTGCAAAATATGATTCAAGACATCAAGTTTTCAATTACTGATTAGTTGAATGTGTTCCATATTTAGAATGTTTAATTACCTTCTAAGAGTAGAAGAGTTAATTGCATCCTTAATTTTTGAGGTCCTGCTAAGATAAATTCTAGGAGAAGTAAAATTCAGTAACATAAATTTTGAGGTCGACCATTATGTTGATGATTAAATATAAAACGATTATATTTTTTAAATGTTAGCTTCAACAATATCATCTGTACTTACTGGAATTTCCAAAGATCTATCTTTGCTTATTAATGTTTACATAACTAACTTTTAATTTTATAATCTACTCAATGATCTGCTTCAACGTTTGCTAAATCGTGATCGAACCATGAAGAAATAAATTAATGAGATGTCATTCTGAAACTCAATTTGCTCTGTAATTTAGATCCCACTGTTACGAGGTGAGGGGGGGGGGTCAGACTTACTTTCCATGGGTTTTGAAAATTTATTATGTTCCACTAGTTTTTTTTGTTTTGTCTTCTATTTTTATAACCATAAACAATACAATTTGATTGTGGTATTATGATGTGCAACTCTTAGAATTTTTGACTTTACATTGTCTTTTTGTTATTAAACATAGAATCCAAAATACATAAGTAATACTATAAACTCCTGACTTAACTGTGATCAAATATAAGTAAAGGTTTTGCTTTTTTCAATGTTTTCTCTCTTGGCTTTAACACGTTTTGAGTAATTTAGAGATCGTACGAAAATGTTTAATCTGTAAGAGGTGATTATCATTCTAAGATGATTGATAGAGTTGTGGAACTGCGTTAAAATAATGTATTAAATATTTTCGAATAATTTGTTTCACTCTTTTCCTGCCCTGTTATACCACGCACGATGAATAATCCTTAGCTTTTTCTTTTGTTTTTTAAGCTCTGTTCTCTTTATCATATTATATGATTAGTATACATATGTAGCTTCGCAATAAATAACTGCCATATCGTCTTCTATAATTTTTTACATCTTTGTGCAACTTAAAAAATTAATGAAAAGGTAGAACATAAGCGTGGCGCGCAGACATTACATTGATCACCTAAAAATCCCAAATTAATCTTAATATGTTTGAAAATACTAACGGTTATTGCCTCAGAGATCAAGGTATCTATAGGACAACTATACATTTTATAATTTTAGAAATGACTCGAACGAAAACCATTCGGTCCACCTTTTTAGCTCTAGAATACACTTCAGAGATCATTTTTTATCTAGCTCTTCAGCACGTCTTCTGATATGTAGGTTGAAAAGATAAGGAACGAAAAAGAGGAAAGATAATCGTTTTTGTTGATGTTAATCTTCTTGACAACATTGCGAGTACCTCTTCTTTAGTGACCTGGCGTAAATGGTGGTTGGGTTATGATTGGCCGCTCCCGTATCATCTTTTGGAAAGATCAGAATCTTCGGGTGCTTGCGGTCCAGTTCGTAATTGTAAAACCACAGATAATGGAATTGCCACAACTTTCAACGCTGAATAATTTCTGAAGGCTTTAGAAGATAAACTTCTGGATGGTTGACACGTCGACGTCTTGATCAAGAACTATGTTTCTTACAAACTACAGAGCGCCAAAAATCACCCTAAAGACCTGGTTCTGGATCACTTGGAGCTTATTTATGTACGTCTTAACGCAGTACTACACATGTCGAGAACCTGACGCATGCCTGCGCCTTCCCAACCGCCCAATCCACGTGAGGCTTCCAGGTTAGCTTCTCATTCAGACTAGCTCTGAGATATCGTGCCTCTTTTCTCCAGGTTGTCTCCCAGTCAAAGATTTCGAGTTTTGTCAAGTTTGGTTGCCACCAAGTCGAGATGTCCTACAGAATAGAGCGACGTGCTCTTCTTGGGGTTGTCCTCTATTCTTCACATATTGGAACAATCTTCTAGCAGGTCCAGCTCCTCCTGGACTCGCTCGATCGTCAATTCACATAAGCTAAAATCTAGGCATTCCAAGTTTCCCAATAAAATTCTTTGTAATTTAGTTGGACAGCGAGTTTCAGGCTTCTTAAGAATTTCCATAGTTTATGTTGATAGTTTCCCAGAACTCTATTATCCTCGATGATCATTTTGTCATTTTTGATATGTATAAACTGCTCGGGGGGTTTTAATTCTACTTTATGATGGTGGTGAAACTTAAACGCTCCGCGGTCTACCGGCTGAGAGGTTAAGGCTCTCATATGTTCGTCCTCTATCTGGTCATCGCCCATAATCTTTAATGCAAGGCTGTAAGGCAAGCACCGTGTCTTAGTAACTAAGTAGGCTGGGCACCACAGGTCACGTGCCTCAACCGCGCGGCCACACTGACGCTCTATTCTGATTTATATCTTCGAAAATTGGATTTTTTATTTGATATTTGCCTTGCTGTCTTTTCAAGCTTGAAAGCAAAGTTAAAACAAATTCTTCGTTCCTTTAATTTAATCGTACAGTCGATATGTTACAAGTACACAACATAAACTAATGCTGTATTTTCAGTATTCCTTGGTGAGAAAGACAACCTAAATATACAATTTCATAACTCTCTTTGTTTCGAAAATTATCAAATAAATTCTTATATTAAACTGGAAATTTATAGTACTACTTATGTATATATACAATTGGTATCACGTAACTACTCTCAAAATTTGTTTAGAAAAACTTAGTGATTTATACTTGCAGAATATTAAAGCAGTGTACGCCCTAGTAGCCGAAACTGTGAAACATTTCTCTGACATAGAAGCAGTTCTTAAGAACTCGCAACTATTAGAGAAGGAAAGCAGGCTTGACCCTTGGCTGGCTCGAATTCTGGTAACGGAAATGTTATGGCGGGAGAAGCAGCTGCCCGGAGAATGCAAGCCAATCAAAACCATTTTAAGTTATTACGATGCGCTGAAAGAGCAAAAAGACAACCTCGGCTCTGCAGGCAACGCACAAGGCGAGCAAAAAGGTAACGCATGTTTTTGCTTTCAGATTCTCTCATGTACACTGCGCTTCGAGTCCTGTGACGTACCCCGCGCTAGAGAATGGACGACGCTGCTGCAGCGTTCGGCAGCGACGCGCCCCTAATCCCCGCTCACAGCAAGCAGGCGGCCAAGGCCCTGGCCTTGATGCTGTTTTACAGCTTCTTGATGTTCTCACTTCCTTTTGCGGCCTTTTTCGGCACCAAATACGTTCTGAGAGACAGTTTCGGCGTGGATGGCTACAATAACACCGTAGCCTCCGTGCTAGCGGCTGTAATCACGGTGAATTTGATTATCGTGGCGTATGCTTACCAGGCGTACCACGAAACTGAATACGACGACGAAGGAAACGAGATCGAATCGTCGGCGTCGACATCGAAATCAAATCTGAAACAAGACTAATATCATTTAACATTCCATTTGCGCTTAACGTTTTCATGTGAGTACTCATGGTACTGAAGCTAAGTGTACGTTAGAGGGTAATATTAGATTATTATTAAGCATCAAGTAGATGTTATAACTTTACATAGTTCAAAATATATTTGTAAAGTAAGTAATTTTGTTCTTTTAGTAATAGCAATTTAAGTATAAGTACTTAGCGAAAAACTTAAAGTAAACAAAATGAGATTTTTTTTATAAAGCGAGAATATAAACGGAAACTTCTCATACTTAACAGTCCCTGCAGTTTGACATTGGTAGTACAAACCTAGAACGTATGTCAAAGAGATCAGGACATATGAGATATGAAACTTTTCCAGACTTCTAAGCTCTATGACAAAAAAAGTTGTGTGATCAATCAACCTCTTGAAATACTTCAAATTACAGTTTACATGGAAAAACATTTGAAATCTTCTATGACGTAAGTATATCAACTATGGGCAATGATGTGAACCGAGAAACCAGAAAATGGAAATACACATTCTGTAAAATGAAAAATCTGGTGTGAACATCACACAACTTTCCTTATCCTATTATTTGTATCTTCAACCGTTTAGATTCGCGACCAATTTTGCGACATTGCGACCAAACGGCTCTGCCGATTTTTACGAAAAGTTTCGCACTATGTCTCCTACCTACAAGTAACTTGCATACCAAATTTCAAGTCTCTAGCTCTTCGGTTCTCGAGATATCTGTTTACTGACAGACCGACAGACACGCGCGCGCGCACACACACACACACACACATATACAAGAACCAATGGCCCAAACCAACTTTTTTGGTGTCCTGAGGCTATAATTCGTTCAGAAATGTGAAAAACTGGGTAGGTCAAATTTCCGCCGATTACATTACTTTCCTTATTATAGAATAAGGAAAGTAAAAATCGGTGGAGCAAACGGAGAAAATGGAATAATACTGGAGATGATTAAATGAATGGCCCAAAAAACAGATATACGGAATTATAATGTAAAGAAAAATAGAAAAAGAACTACACTTAACATTGATTGACTTAAAAGCAGTTTTTGAGACAGACGATCTGAGAAAAATGAAAGTAAATAGTAACTTAATTAATGAAACCAGAAGCACATATGAAACAGTAAGAGCAAAAGTGCAAATTGAAAGACAACGACCACAGGAATTTAAAATTCTTAAAGGAATAAAGCAAGGAGATAAACAAATTAATGAAAAACACAAACAGATGATTACAGGAATCTAAAAGCATTCAAAACCTTTTATATACAGTTGATGTGATATTAATAACGAACATTAAGACCAAAATGCAAAAACTAGTTAACGTATAAGCCAAAGAAATAGAAAATATAAAAATGTAAATGAATATTAACAAAACCACATTATTATCGTAAATGAAAGAAAACCAAAAAAAAATTGAATGCAAAAACAAGACACTTGAAAAAGTAACAACATATAAATTCCTGGAAAATATATTAACGGAAGAAGGGAAAATGGAGGCAGAAATAACAAATAGAACAAATAAATCTATAAAAATATATTACAATACTAGAGCATAAGGACAGACATAGAGATAAAGAGGAAAATCCACAACATCACAATAATAACAACTATAACATACGCGAGTGAAAATTGGACACTAAGAAATAAAGACGAAATTAAAATAAATGCTACGAAATGAAACACCTCAGAAAAATCGAAGGGAAAACCAAATGAGACGGATTAAAATATGAGGAAATTAGAAAAATAGTAAAGCAAGAACTAATAATGGAAAAAATAAGGCAAAAGCAATTATATTGCTACGCAATAGAACTAGATAAGATCACAAAGAAAGTAATGGAAACTGGAGAATCAACCAAAACGAAGAAAAAATATATGGACCAAGTTTGATAAATAGGATTAGAAAGAGGAAATACAGTACAGAACGGAAAAATTGACTGCAGAACCAGGAACCTTGAACCTTGAAAAGGCAAAAGGATTACGGAACAGAAAAATTAAAACTGGCAGCTAAGTACCAAGTGAAAATTACAGGGATGGGCTAGTTTGGATACTTCTTGATTCTTATTTATCTGAAAGCACGTTGTATTTGCAGGTTCATCATTTTCGAATTTGATCTCATCGTTATGGATAATTATAGAGATCCGAAACAACATTCTCAATCTTTGAAATAGTTTGAGGCGAAATTATTGAGAAGCTAGTGTAATTCTTGTAGAAAGATACATATGGTTGCTATATATGTAGCACAGAATAATTTATAAGCTAGGAAGTCTAACTCGTTCTAAATAGGAATGAAAATGGTGCAAGTACTTTGATTAACGTTAAAGTTGGCTGTCTTGATATTAAAACCCAATGGTCAGTCGAACTAAAGTGCAACTATTTACTTTTTTTCAAGTCAAAATCTATCCCTATTCTCAAGCATCATATAATAAATGTAAGCAAGACTTTATGAGAATTATAGAGGTTATAATACATATTTTATTCAAAATGCACAAATGAATTTACTCTTCCGAATTCTACTTCACCCAAAGCTTTAAAGAAATAACGTGTCAAATTTGCATTTACCATATATGAAGATTGGTTTTAAGTTTCAAGCAAGCTGGAATACAACACACACTAAGATTTGGGTTTTGACTCTAGTAATAGTGGGAATTTTGCGTTCAGACCATATTTTTGGAGTTTTTGTATTAAGAGCTTGATTATATTGTTTAACGTTAATCAGCTGATTAGTATCAAGGAAAACTTTTTAAATATAAAAGTTCATTGAGTGGTCCAAATGATTGTCGGTGTTCTATTGGCGTGATCACCTCAATTTACAAATGGAAAAAGGAACCTTCATAGCTGGGAAAGGCAAACATTAGATCCTGACGACCCAAATAACTTAATCCAACTAAAAATTTTGAATCTAAGCACATGGAAACATAATTTGTCGAACTATGCTTCCATGATCAATATCCTCTATAGAGGTGTTTGATAATTGTCCTAGGAAACTCTTATCACCATATGGAGGCTAGCACTATAATTTGGTATCCCCACGCTGGTCCCGCTACTACTCTCGACTGCGCTAAGCCCCCGCCCTTTTCCAAAACACAGTACTTTATCGTTGACCGGCTTATTTCCTGTGATTATACCAGGGAATTATATAATTGGCCAAATTATGGCACTAATTTTTTTGTTCCAGATTTTCCATCCAACAGTGGTATGGGTTTCCTGGGATAATTGACAAACACCGTGTATTTGTCTGCGTGTGAGTGTCCAAACATGATTCGCCTACGAATTTAATTAATTGTCCAAATGAAAATCTTTGTTCGTTCGACCTCAAATTAAACTATATCTGTATGTGGAACGAGAACGAACCAAGTTTGTGATATGAGCTCTCCTGTGGTCAGATTACTTCTTTTTCAACTTTTATCCCATCAATAATAATTATAACAGTGGTAAACAACTCGTCTGGCTTTCCCATAGTATGGCCTTTAGTGAGAGACTGTAGATCGTCAAAAACATTTTTTTTTATTTTACTGTATGGAAGGGTCGATGAGCGAACAAACCAGATTATTAAGTGTAATCATCGTCTTTCAATGTAATCGCTCAAATTTCTTCTTCTTTTTCTCTAATCCTTCATGCCCTTTCGAGCGTCGGATGTCACTCAAATTTCAAGTTATCTTATCGTGCGTGGTGAACGCGAAGCCACAAATAATGCTTTTATTTATTTACTTTTAAATATCTTTTACTAGAAAATCCAGCAAGCTACGCTTGGCTACTATAGAGAATGCAAGTGTTACGGACTTTCTGTATCAATCGTTACTATTGCTACCCTCCAACGATCGTGCCAGTCACGAATTCCGTCTCATTCAGGTGTATCGCCGTAATGGGCGTTGACGTTGTTGACATTACGAAATATATAGCATTGATCGTCCGTGTATTTTCGCGTGGTCCCGAACGCGTTACTCTGGCAACCGATGCTTCTCACACGGCCGGGGACCGAGGACCTCCCCATTGTACTTTAAAGATATTTGATTTGACTAGATATACACACAGTGCAACCAAATTGTAACTAAGGAACAAATGTGAGAAAGGGTACGTAAAACATATAATTCTTAATTCAACAATGTTTCCTTTTGGGAACTACCCCGGAATGAGTAACCCAACAGAGATTCAACAAACATACCGACAACTTAGCATGTAGTGTTAACCTATAATGAATAAGCCAACTATACAACACCAAACGCAAGAGTTTACTCTAGGACAACAAATGCCCTTTAATTATATCTTGCCCACACCTGCAAACAAGCAACTACACCCCTCCAACAAGCTGTAATATCAAACAACTAATCAAATAGAAATGAATCTAGGCAACAACTACTGTAAATGTCGTCTACAAATGAGGAAGAAAGATATAACTGACCAAATCAGAAAAATTAGTAGTAAGTGATAACAAACCAAAATTCAAAGAAGAAAAAATAACAACATACAACAAATCACCACAGTTACGATTAATAACAACGAATGGAACGAAATTAATAAAAACAATACAAGAAAAGGATTGCTCCTACATTACACGAACATCTCCAGCTACGATCTTTCATTCGACCACAGTCCTATAATAGCATTGTCCTGTTATTAATCAAAAAAAAGATTGCTAAACCGTCCAACTCCAAAACAAACTGGAACACTTACAGACATAATCCAAGTTGATGAACGCTATATGCGTGATAGCTAAAAAGAGAAGAGCTAGATGAAATATGGCAACGAATGCATGCAACAGATAAAAGATGCAAGCTCTTGTGCAACAATTTAAAATCGACGGTGCAGGAAATGAATCTCCACTCTAAACGGGTAGGACAACTCTATCTGGGAATTGGTTAAAAATAGTAAAAAACCAAAAACAATAACTTCTCTAATACGTATATAAACAACTCCTCTGAGCTCCTGAGCAACTAAAGATAAGGAAAAAGCAAACCTGTTTGCAGAATATTTTCAGAAATATTCATAACACACCAAATATCGCTTATGATCACAAAGTGGAACACGGCTTATCTGTACCCATCTAAGTCTAATATCACATTAAGCTATTTATTCCGAAGAGATAATGAATGAAATGAAATTAAAACACTAATCTCAAGAAAAGTGCCATGAGTCAATCTTACCACACAAAATTGCTGAATGATCTTCCGAAGATAGGTTTAAAAAAGTTAGGGTATATATCTAATATAGTACTCAAACCAGATTAAAGAATTAAAGAACTCAAATCATTGTTTCCAAAACCTGATAAGCATAAAAACGTTTCCAGTTATTGTCTGATTAGTTTATTACCGTCAATATCAAATCTTTTACAAAGGCTTACTTTGAAAAATCGAAGAAGATATTATACCGCGTAACAGTATATCAGATCAACAATTCAGTTTAGACACGCGCACTCAATAATACTGCAATATGACTTTAATATAAGTCGAACTTTTGGTAAAGTATGGCATGGTTTATTATATAAAATTAAAAAGACACTCTCTGCAAAATACTTCAATCTGTTGAAATTTTATTTACAAATGTTAATTTGAAACAAAGATTGACAGAAAGAGTATCCCAAGGAAACATTCTTGGTCCATTTCTATACGTACTCTGCACAACCGACATACCAACCATAAGTTCGGCTGTGAACTTCAATCAGATAGCATTACAGACAAACTGAACTGGCAGTGCTACATAAAAAAGAAAAGGCAACTGGGTGGTTTGCAGAAAATCACATCTATGCTATTAAACTGTGGTGATGCTTCAGCAAGTCCATACTACAGAGAAGTCAATTTAAAATTCTAAAAGCACTAGTAAACGCTTCTTGGTGCGTTTCAAACCATACACTCCATAAGGATCTCAAAATATTATATATAAGCAAAGTCATTTAGAAAAGACCCAACAAACATCATCACAAACTATACACACAGTCCACAAACATTAGAAGACTAAAAAGACTATGGTCGCTAGACCTCGATGACTTCGAGAGAACATCACTCAACACATCATTAAGAAACGGTACATTACATTTACAATGTACAACTTTGGAAATTAGCTTTAGATAATATGCATTTAATTGCTAATAAATAAATAAAAAAATGCAATTTTATCACTTTATGCCATATTTCCTATTATGAATTCAATTCAATCGTATTTCGACCTCAAAAATCTGTTATATTGCCCTTCAAACACCTTTTACTACAACACTAACCGCTTGTTGTCATCAATTTAATACCATTAAATTAGAAAATGTCTTTTCTCTTGCAGCTATAGTACTACTCGCATTAGTATGTAAATAAATATTAAATCTGGTCTTTTCGTCTCCAATGAATTATTTTAAATAGTAAAGATGACAATTCCCAAAAATAGAATTAATTGTATTTTTGAAAGTAACCAAACAAAACTGTTTTAGTGCAAGCCCCGTTTTGCTCGCATCAACACCTTAACCATTGGTTTGGAGAGGCTGTAAATGCTTTTCAAAATGAAGGCTGGGTGTTGGTTCCCACTCCTCAAAACAGCTATGAAGACTTTGTAGCCAGAGGGGCTTCTTTGCAACCAGAAAACTTCATGATAGACCTCCATGTGAAAGAGCTGCTCCTGTTCTCTCCTAACACTCAGTTCTACAACCACGAGGCCTACAAAAAAGGCTTCATTATGCTGCAGGACAAGGTTGTTGCAATTGGCTGCCTAGATGCATTTCTATCATTTTATTTTTAGGCTAGCTGCTTGGCTGCACATTTGTTGAACCCGCCACCGGGCAGCACAGTTCTGGACATGTGTGCAGCACCAGGCATGAAAACTACTCATTTAGCTGCGCTCTTGAAAAACGAGGGCACGGTTTATGCTATTGAAAAGAACGAAAAGCGATTTAACATTCTAAAGAAAATTGTCGAGGACGCCGGGGCGACCTGCGTAAAACCCATTCATAAAAGTGCGTTGACATATTACCAGAAGAGTGTCCTAATGTAGAATACATATTAGTTGACCCTAGTTGTTCAGGCTCAGGTAATAATTTATCTTCACATTAATAACCATAATAACATGAATTTTAAATGTTTCTTTAGGAATGACACAACGCATAACTTTAGACAACAAGCAAGAACAAAGTGATCCTCAACGCCTACAGAAGCTTTCAAATTTTCAGGTGGTTATTCTCAATCATGCACTAACCAAGTTTCCACAAGCTAAAATGGTTGTTTACTCCACTTGTTCAATCTATCAAGAAGAGAACGAAGACGTAGTTAGGAGGGTTATGAAATACAACAATGATTTTAAATTGATATCTGCCAGAAACTTGCTTAATCAGAATTTAGAGGGTTTCTCTCCTCATGAAGGAGACACAATAACTGATTTGTGTTTATCCATGCAGCCACAAAAGGATTTTACTGATGGATTCTTTGTTGCTGTGTTTAAAAGGATTGCAGAAAAAAAGAGAAAACGACAGCATGATGATGGAGAAGTTTTGTTAGAAATCAGCGATGATGAGAATCCAACTGTTGAACTAAATAAAAGTAACAATGAAAATAACGACTTAAGTAAAATTGTTGAAAATGAAAACGAATCTCAAGAACAAGAATATGTTGGTAAAAAGGCTAAAATAAAAAAGCCCCAAGAAGAACCCAGCCCAGCAGTTGATAATGTTTATGAAAGAAGGAGGAAAAAGAAACTACTGAAGATCTAAAAGAGAAAAGTTGTTGAGGTTATACAATCCTTTTGTTTTGTGTAAGTTAATTTTGTACATCAATGGATTAAGTTTTTTCGGTGTGGATGATACCCAAAAATAAATAAATAAATAAATTTTATTTATTTAAAGCCAATGTATTTTTAATGAAGTATTTTAAAAAATGATAATATTTCAAAATATACTGTAGATTGTAATTTCCAGAAAAGAAAAAACTTTGTATTCAAAATGCATTGGTTCAGAGTTGACCAAAAGTGATTAAATAATTTAATTAATTCAAGATTAAATATATTTGTACTTATGTATACATGCAACAGAAAGAGAAGGTGACTTACGTACTCTTCTGAGTTATAATTTTTGAATTATTACAGCAAATTTGATTTGTCTGGACTTGATTATATATTTAAAACTAAAATAATACATTAAAAATACGTGGTCTGTCTTGAAAGTGTAGAACCAAATGATACAAGACATTATAATAACAACAATTACATATAAGACGGTTCAAATATGAGCAGGGTTGATTTAAAAAAACCAAATTCAAGTACCTCCGAAGTCGATACATTTTTTCCAACGTTCTGGAAACATACCGTTGCCTTTTTCAAAAAGGGCTTTTAGTTGGTGGTGCATCCACTCTTATACAGTCTAGATGACAGCATCGTTGTCCGCAAACTGCATGCCTTCCAAGTCTGATTTGAGCCTTCCGAACAGGTAGAAATCACTTGGGGCCAAATTGGATGAGGCAGAAGGTTCCATTTCAATTTCTGGAGGGTTTCCATTGTTGTTTTGGTCATATGAGGCGTGCATTGTCTTGAAGGAAGACTACTGGCTTTCCACCTGTCTTTTCCTTCATGTTTGTTGCCGAAAGATCTGAGTAATAAGCTGTATTGATTGTTCTGACATCCGTCGGAAAATTACGTGGATAACCCCCTGCCAGTCCCGAAAGAACGTTACCACCACTTTTCTTGCTGAACGGCTGCTCCGCACTCTCTTGGGTTTGGGAGAACTGATATGTCGCCACTTACGTGATGACTGGAATGAAATAGTACAGCCACGTTTCATCGCTGGTCACTATAGACTTCAAAAATGCATCACTTTGTCTTCAAACTGCTATAGGAGACGACTGGCAGCTTGCATATACACCATTTAGTTCTTGTTCGTCAAAATGCGTGGCACCCATCGTGCATTCACCTTGCCATAGTGTAGGTGGTTTTTCACGATGCCTTCTATACTACCAACACTGCTTTAACTTCCTTGATAGTGCTACTCCTATTCTTACGAATAAGCACGTCTGCATGATCAACATTTAGCTTGGTGACGGATGTTTGCGGCCGACGATCATTCTCCACGCAGTGTCTGCCTTCTCTGAAACACTTACACCACTCAAACACACGGGTCCGTGAGAGACGCTTTTCCCCATACTGTTGAAGTCTGTTTGAATTTCAGCGAACAGGACGTGTTCTCCAACGAGGAATTTGATCACAATACGTAGTTCCACTCTCCGCGATACTTTCTGTTTGCTTATTATTCTAGCAACTCCAAAACAGGACTGAACAGATTCTAATCTGAGCAGAAGGTGGAGGTTATGGCCCCACCAATGTGGCTTAGCTAACGTTTTTGGCGTCTTAGGCTGACAATTTTTCACCCGCCTTTCCCCAAATTTGTGCATGTTTGCGATGTTAAAAATTACAAAGTTGATCATTTAGACAAAATATTTGATTTTTCAATTTTCATTGTATATACATACCTTTCAATACAATATATACATAGTCATAAATCAAGGAGAAAAAATAAAAGCAAATGTTCATTTCATTTAAAAAATGTTTCTTGGATTTAGAATTAGCAAACCTCTAGACTATGTCATCAAAAGAAAGACTGTTTAAACATATAACTGTACAAGGCCCGTAATTTTTTCTTGTTCTAACGTTGATCTCAAAAAGTTTGTCACTCTTTTAACAGTTGCTTGAGTGCAGTTAGTAACTGCAACTTGGAAATATTCTTAGAATGATGGCGATATTAGAAAAGCAGACTCTACATCCCATGACTTCAGTAAAGGTTTTTTGTGGTTCTAATTTTCTTTTTGATTTACTATTCTCATCTTTGTCAATATTTTTATTACTTTTTAAAAATGCTGCTAAATGCACACATTCCTCGGGTAATATTTTATCTAAATTAGAAACATTTTCCAATAGCTGATTTTCTCTGCCATATTCTGTCATTTTCTATTTAAGTGATTTCTCATAGAAATCTGAAATATATGTATATTTCTGTATAGATTTCTTTTTCTGTACTTTTTAAATTTCAGATTGTCCATTATCGTTATCAAATTATAGTTGGTATACATGTCAGCTCTTATAAATCTTCTATTGTTTTTGACTTTATTTATAAATCTCTGTTTTATTGTTATTTATGTCAATTTGGTATGTTCTGATGTTATCTGGCATCTTCTAAATATATCTTCTACATAGGAAATATTTGAAAATTGTATTCTTTATCACTAAATTATGATTAGCACAAAATTGAACAAGACGATCTCTACTTTCGTCTCTTTGCCTTAACCATATTTTCTTACTATTTGTTTTTTTAGAACATTGTCCTATAATAACGTTCCAATTTCTCATTCGAATTATATTTTAATTACCTGACATACTACATCATTTTTCTATTATATCCATTCCTTGTATATCGAGTTGGTTTTGTTTTATTTCTTGTTTAACAGTTTCAAGTTTACCGCATTTGCATAGTATTCGAATGTTCTATGTATCAATTCTTTTTATTCTTGATTTGTAGTTATCTTTTCTAGTAGTCCCACCCGGAAATTCGAAAAGTGGACATTTTACCCCGGAACTAATTAGCAAGAAAGCATTAATTCAATTTTACCATGTGTCGACTTCCTTGGATATTAGCTATGATGCGGTAGTTTCCCCTTGCCTTTGCAAAATGTTAAATGTGTTCCTAAGTCCGAAGACATTACCTTCATTCGCTATTTTGTTATCGGAATATTTATATGGTTATCCCACCATCATTACCAGAGCTTCGTTAGTCCGATGACTAACGTGACTAAGAAAGACATTCACATTGTTCGCCGCCTTTCAAAAATGGCCGTAAGTTAACCCTCGCTAAAGTTGTTTCCGAGATTGGCATAAGCAGTGATTTGACAAAAAATGAAAATTTGTTCTGCAGTCTGGATTTATCGTTTTACGATTATCATTTCCTAGTGCCACTCAAAAAAGCACCGAGGACAGAGACATGACAACGATGTTGTCGAAGCGATTTGATAGTGGAATCAAAAAGTGATTTTACTGTAACTTGCCAGTTTAAATGATATAGAAGATTGGAACGATTTCTGAAGTTGTCTTAAACTGAGCAATATCCTCCCCTCCTTTATTTTTGGAAGCATTTGGCGTAATGTAACTTTTTTCTACAAATATTCTTTAAACGTTTCAGTATTTCAATTTCTATGATACTTTAATTTTTGTCCCAGAATTACTATTCTAATAATGGAAGTCATATCGTTTTGTTTCTGCTGCGTGGATAATAGGTAAATGTTACTTTTTATTTCTGGTAAAAGTAAAATCAAAATAATTTGAATAAGCCTTGTGTTCTACATTATAGCTATTTCAAAAAGAAATATATGTATAGCAGAATTGGTTTTTATTTCATTCAACCCTTGTATGAAATTAGAAGGAAAACGTTACACACATCTTAAATTTAGTAGTTTTTACATAATAAGGGACGGTTTTATTACAGATAAAACTGAGATTTGCATCATTTAACACGTTTCTTTTATACAGCAATATTAGATTTCAGATCAGTGATATATAAACATGTCGCGCAGCTATTCGAGATTTCATCAAGAAATATTAGGTCAATATTCAGAAATACCGTTTTAGATCCGCATTAACATTTCCTGGCATAGCACGAATGAAATAAACCCTAAAACCCTAACCGTATTTATCCTATTAGCACGTCTGTTATATAAATTCGATAATAACATTGAAAACTGCACCGTTTACCGTTGCAGAATATAAAAAGCAAAATACGATAAGACACATTTGCTTGCTAATCTAATTCTTGCATCGTTTTACCGTAGTGGCATAATTTCTTCATCTAGAAGACAAAACCAGCATGCAACGATGCACCGAGAAAGATATTTTTCGAATCTTAGCATTTTCTGTAAAATTTTTTGAAAAAGGTTTATAGAACTTCTTTTCCATAAAAAATAATACAAGGTTTATTCGAAAATATTGACACAATAAATAATTTAATATAATGAAAACAGTTGGCGCGGTCGTGATGTACCCTGGTAAACAATGAGAGTGGATTGTAATGCACATGCACGAATAAGAACGACTTTACCTGCCAGATTAATTAGATGCCGTTAAATGAGTGTTAAGTGTATGATCATCGCAGTTGCAATGACTTCGCGAGTAGAACAGCAAATACGCATCAAATTTCCTACGAAGGTGGGAGATTTGTCCGCAAATACTATTATTCAAAATATTTTAGGAACGATACAGTAAGTGGAGTGCGAATAAAAATATAGTGTAAAAGGTTATGAGACGTCAAGAAATTTGTAGAAAGTGATCCACATTCTGCAAGATCAGCAATGAGCAGAATCTCAGAAAAAGATCGACGACTGACAGTTAGAGAATTAGAAGAGCTAGGGATTCCAGTGCGTGAAATTGTGACTTTTTTTGGCATAAAACGTGTTACGAAAAAATGTTTTCCGCGTCTACTCCCGTCAGAGCAGAAGGATTTAGTGTTGCAGTTGTTAATTAATAGTTTCCCCTTAAAAATGGAAAATATTTCAAAAACTTGCAAAATTCAGACAGTTATTTACCATTTCAACACAGGACATGTTTTGAACAGTGTAAAGGATGCTGTGAAATCCATAGGTGCTTATTTTGAAGAGGATTGAGGCTAAGAACAAAGTTTCTTATACCCTTTACCATTTTCACTAACTTTCATTGTGATAATTGTAATGTTATTATTATATAGCTCGATATTTACAGAATAGACCGGGTGAATTCAAAAATTCACTAAATCGTTCAATGACGTTGCTCTCCAATAGCTTTCGACCAGATGTCATGAGGCCTCTGAGAGGTCGGGGTATTCTATGAAGTCCATGGTTATTAGTAACGTAAATAAAGCTGAAGGTTATAGAAGGAAGGAAAGAAATAAAGATAAAACTGAGAAAAATTAGAAATAATAATAATAATAATCTTTTTAAGCACGAAAATAATCACAGGATTTCTGGAAAGTCAAACATAGTATCAATATTGATCATCCGGTATTTGCTCAGTTTTTCTCTTTGGTGGCAGTTGGTGGTGAAGTAAAAGTAAAATAATTATGGAAATGGATCATTTAAAAGCTACCGAATGATATGGAAGTTCATTTTTGTGCTGTGCTGGTTGTAGTACTTTCCAATCTTGCTATGATTGCTATGATGCTAATGTTTCTTTGTGAGAAGTGCTATAGAGCAGACCCAAATAGCTTTTAGTTGATAAAAACATTGGTTAAATTTTTACACCTTTGGAATAAGACGTTTATTTTTCATTGCATTTTCCACTTCTTATTCTTTGCGACCATAGACTAAAGGATAAAAGATATTGTGTATTTGGCGCCAAAAACATTATTAAGGAAACGAAAGTTCTAACAAAGATAGATGTACCTATTAAAAGTAAGTTTGCTTAAGTGTGACGTAAGCTACAAAAAAGTAAAAAAGTGATTTGAGATGGAGAGTTTATGGCAGTACAATAAACAATACAATAGAACTTGTGAACGTATACTGTTGTACTGAATGTTAGAGCATGTCTTCTACTGCTACTACTCTAAAACACTTGCTTTTTAGTTAGTAGTCGAAAAATTTACTTTTGCCACTAGCTTCTGCCGAACGTCTTCGGAACTTTAAACTAGAGAGTATTGCGAGTCTTAGACAACTATCTCTAGTTTAAAGCTTCGAAGACGTTCGGCATCCTTCATAAAGAGGGTCAGAAAAGGCAAACGCGTATTTGGGACTAAAAAAGTGACAAAATATGTCCTCCTAAGAAGACGAACTAGTGAACACATTTTTAAAACATGGGGCCGGCGAAGAGATTGCTCTGTAAGCAATCCCAGAACGAACTTAAAAAACCTTTTGATATCTGGAAAATTATTCGTATAGAATTTTTTCTTCATTTTCGAATTCAGCGTAAAATTTCCTATAAGAATCACATTTAAAATCGTAATGTCGAAAATTTTCCCGAAATTCGAAGTCGAATATCTCGAAAACTATTCGACATAGAATTTTTTCGATTTCATTATTGAAATCAGCGTAAAATTTTCTTTAAGAGTTACTCATAAAATCGCAATGTCGAAATTTTCCCGAAATTCGAAGTCGAATATCTCGAAAACTATTCGAGATAGAAACTTTTTGATTTCGATTTTGAAATCAGCGTAAAAATTCCTATAAGAATCCATTTTAAAATTTTAAAAAATCCATAATTTTGTGACAGCGACAGACAGACCGACAGACATATAGAATTCAGTAACGAACTTTTTAAGTTCGTTGAAAATAAGGTCGTGCATATTTGTTTTATCTTGAGGCCAGAAGTTTAACATTTTAACTAAAGGAAAGAAAGAATATGGAATTGGATGAGAGGTTTTAGGTTCCGCTGTTTGAATGTTTTATTATGAAAATCAAATGCCGAATTTACGGATCGAGTTCAGAGCTTTATCGTAAGTAATTTTTTTAGATGAAAATAGATTATAATAATATTAGAACGTCCCGGTTACCTTTCTACCGACCGCTGAAAAGGACCACCATATTATAGTAGTATGCTGCATGTATTCAACAGGAATTTTATGTACCTCCATCACTGATTTATTCTTGAAAACGTTCAAATAATAAACTAGCTAAGGTACTTCCCCAGACACGTGTAACTAGTGTAAGAACCTAGCTGGATGAACAGAGAAATATGTTTTTCTAAAAATGTCAGGGTGCAAAAATATAAACAGATATAAACAAGTTGAACTGTTGATTTGTGTTAAAGAACATGGCATTATCATATTAGCAATTTCCCTTGTTACAATCTTCTTTTTAGTCTTTGAAAACACGCTATAATCAAGTTAACATCAAATAGATGAAAAACTTCAAAAAGGATTGTCGTATAGTTTCAAATTACAGGTGTATTTTTATTTAAAAAAAAAACTCGCAACTATCAGTAGTGCTTCGAGTGTTAACCGGAATTTCTCTGCTGAATTTTTGCGTATTTCATTTATTAAATCCAATAAAATCAATAGGCGTTGTACGTAATATCAATCCAGCAGTATCAAATGCATGTAGTTTCTTGTAAACAACATCCCATAACCATCAATACAAATTCTACAACTTTCAACAGATTATACCGATTCGAATTAGAAACATCATGGAAAGGTTCATCTGAAAGCAAGCAGGTTGAACAAAGTGGGAAAAAATTACTGGAGTTGCATTTAGTAACTTGTAAACTGCCTATAATACCGTAAACCACAGATAATTGGTGAAAAAGTGTATGACTTGACCAAGGATTACCATATAGCGTTTCTCATCGGCAACTTTCTGCAAAACAGGAGATTTTATGTTTTCCACCAAGGAAAAGGCAATTAATGACTAACCGAGAATTGTCTTTTCCAAGACGTTGCAAAAGTTAGTTCTATTACTGTGAATATAAAATATATTCAAAAAAAACAAATAAGCAGCATTGACTTAAAAAAAAACTGATTCCATTTTTTTTGCGTAACACTGGACAACAAACTTTTACTTTTTGTTTTTGACTCGATTCTCCCTATGTGTGATTGGTTCCTTTTGAATTGAAATGAAGGAAACTCAATAATATATTTATAATGGTGATTTGCTTTTGCGGCCAGGGAATTGATATTTTATACTTTTCGATTTTTTATCCAAAGTTTGCTCAGGACGACCAATTAAAGTTCTCTCCAGCATATGAGACCTCAGGAGGCCTCTTACACTAGAAAAGGCATAGTAGAACCGTCGCGGACCGACAAATAATATAATATACCAGGGGTACCGAAAAGTCTTCACCGGTTTTTTCAGAAAAAATGCATAATTTTCGATATAATGAAAAAATTTATTTATTCAAAATATTGACCATTTAATTCTGCACATCTTGCCCATCTTTCAGGCAATTTATGAATCCCATTCCAAAAAAATTGTTTTTCCTTTGAGCGAAACCATTCATCAATCCATTTTTTAACTTCTTCGAAATTGGCGAAGTGCTGCTTTGCTAATGCAGAGCCCAGACTGCATTAGCAAAGCCCATTGATGCGAAAAGGTGATAGTCGGACGGGGCAAGGTCTGGAGAGTACGGCGGGTGCAATAATATGCTTCCTTGACCGGTTTTGCTGTATGAGGCGGCGCGTTATCGTACTGTAAAATCATTTTACCGTGTCTTCGGGCCCATTCTGGACGTTTTCAATCAATTCATGGTTCAAGTTGATCATTTGTTGTCGGTAGCGATCACTATTAACTGTTTCAACCAGGTTTCAACAGTTCATAATACATCACGCCACTCTGGTCGCAGAGCATCGTTTTCCTGTCAAAGCGATTCGGTCTCCAGCTTCTCCAGGTGATAACCATGATTTTTTGCGCTTAGGGTTTTCGAAATAAATCCACCTTTCATCACCCGTCACTATTCGATGCAGAAATGACTTTCGATCAAACCTTTCAAGTAGCATTTCACAGACGATTTTTCGATTTTCCATTTGCCTGTCATTCAATTGATGTGGCACCCATCTTCCCATCTTTTGGATTTTTCCCATCGATCGTAATCGGTCGCTAATAGTTTCTTGGGCCACATTTAACGCTTCTGCCAATTGTTTTTGAGTTTGCGTTGGGTCTTCATCCAATAACTTCTGCAGTTTCGCATCTTCAAACTTTTTCGGTCTGCCAGAACGTTCTTTGTCTTGCACATCGAAAACACCACTTTTGAATTGTCGAAACCACGCCTCACATGTTTTTATGGTTGGAGTATGCTCGCCGTATGTTTCAACTAGCAAACGATACCTTTCGGCGGCTTTTTTGTATATTATTGTATATTAAGCCTAGCGACACCCATTGAAAAAAAAAACCGTAAAGACTTTCCAGTACACCTGGTATACAAAACGACAGTACATCATACATGTAGACTGTAGCGCCGCACACTGCTTAATATCGTTAAAAAGCTAATAAATGTGCCATATCCGTAAGAGCCGTCTTGGTGTCTTTTTAATCACGTGAACTTTGTTTGAGCGAGAACGACAGGACCACGATGTGGGTAGCTTGAATAATCGGCGACTAGTCAGGAAAAAGGAGAACTGGCGAGTAGCTCGAATCACGTAAGTGTAAGTAGTGGGGGAAGAAGCGATGCGTTGTAAAGTCCGTAGTCAGACTGCTTTTATCTGATATGTAGTGAAGATTGGATTGTTTCGATGTCGTCGCGCACGCTGTGCGTTGATTCGTAGGACTAAATCTATTTCGTCTGTGGTGAGTTTATTAAGATGAAGAAATATGAAATAAAAACGAACAATGCTGTACGTGAAGCGTACGAGACATATTTTAACATCTTTGCGACGACTATAGTCAAACAATTGGCTTCGAAAAGCAACTTTGGACAGTAAGTACCTCTGCTTTTTAAATAAATTATTACATTTTGAATGAAGTCCTTCAAGTGGGGATTTTGTCTGTTTATTTTCTTTTGGTATGTTTTAATGTAGTACAGAATGGTGGACAGAGCTATGAGATTCGGAGTTCCAAAGATTTGGAGGAAGTCAAGCAACCACAACTACGACTGCTACTTCTGTGTGGTGAAGTCAAAAGCGGGAAAGAAAACCAAAGATGAACCTGGAATAGAGCATCCCATTCCGATGTTTGTTTTGCCTTCACCAACAAGCGAATCTTCCAACTTCCAAGGAACACACATAAGCTCACTAGATAATTTTCAGCCGATATAAATAGAAAAAACACCGTACTACTCCAATTAACAGGATGTGAATGACTTGGTGCGTGATCTTGATCTATCGAAATCGAAAGCTGAAAATTTGATTTCTAGATCAAAAGAGTAGAATTTGATGGGCTAAACCGGGCACGTGTCTGAGCAGAGAAGTGGCACCAAACATGTGTGACATTCTACACTGAAGAAGAAGACTTGCGTTTCTGCCACGACGTTAAACGTTGTTCGAAGAGATAGGAATGGAATATAAACCAAACCAATGACATCTATTCATAGGCGGTTCCTCCTATAGCTTAAAATCTGCCTTGCTTCATAACAAAAACCAGTACACCTCAGTCCCTATCGTGTATTCCACTTATTTTAAGGAAAAGCCAAGGTATAAAGATCACAAGTGGGAGATCCTCGGAGATTTTTAAATGATATCGTCTCTCATGGGTCTGCAAGGAGACTGTACAAAGAATCCTTACTATCTTTGTTTGGGATAATCGGGCCGACCACCAGCATTACAAGAATAAGGATTGGCCTCAGAGGCTAGAGTTTAGTGTCGGTAAGAAGACGAAAGCTCTATATATATATATATATATATATATATATATATATATATATATATATATATATATATTTGTGAAGCCACATATTAAAAAATCATGTCTCTAAAGACTACGTAGAAAAGCTCAACGAGGAAGAAAAGACAGCCTGAACAAGTTTTATTGTCATGACAGAAGATTTCTTAGACAACCACAAGGCACACTTTGAGAACAATATGGGCGACTCCCCGGAAGAACACGGAAGAAAGGTACCACCACGACATCACGAAAATGGAGCGCCGATATCAAGGACAACAATCATACACTTTTGGAGACTTCTTCGCAAAAGTTTACTGGAATACAAACTGAAGTCGAACGCACTAAATCCGTTTACTTTTAAAGCCATACCGACATTAACATCTTTCACATTTTTCTATTTTTTGTTTTTCTTTTTTGCAATCCTACCTTATTTTTATGTATACGCAAGTATTTTAAGTGCATATATGTCGAATTTTATTAAAAGATAACAAATCTGTTGCTTTGAATGTTGTTGCAATAGGTTCTAAAAAATTAACGAGAACGGTGTATTGTAATGAAAAAGGCTAATTTTGTCCATTATTTGGAATTGTCGATATTTTCTAGTTAGAATACATTAGTAGTTGCCAGTTAAATCGTATTACACTTATTAATTCGCATTTCAAGAGTCTTTGTTTCACGGAAAAAGTACAAAAAACTACAAAAAATCTGTTTTTAACTATGGTTGTAAAAATTTCTTTCTACATCTCTTGGGCTTTCTAGGCTGAGAACTTTAATTGATTGTTCGAAGACTTTGGGTAAAAAATCGTAAAAAGCATAAAAAGTCTTGAACACAAAAGCAAATCAGAACCATTATACCATGTGTCTTCCTTGGTTTTACGTCAAAAGGAACTAGTCGCACATAGGGAGAACCGAGTCACAAAAATCATGTTGACTGGCGTAATCATTAATTTATAGAGAGACGGTTCAAGTCTAGGCAAAATATTTTAAAATCTGGGCGTTTGAAGACAAACAGGAGAAAATGCATTAACAAATAGAAGAGTGAAATACATTTAGACGTCCTAATCAAGGAGGAGTTAGCTTTAATCAAAATAACAGTTGGGCTGAAAAGTTCGTAGGCTGACACATAAGCGGCGCTAGTAGTATTAAATCCATGTGCTTTTTAGTTAACCCTAACCTTCAAAAGACTCGTGTATAAATTTGACAACTGTCGGACTATTAGTTTAGGAGATATCGTATTTTGAGTGAAGCAACTATTGTTAATTTTAAAAAAATGGATAAAAAGGAATTTCGAGTATTAATAAAACACTGATTTTTGGCAAAAAAAATACCGTTGAAACCAAGGCTTGGCTTGATAAGCATTATTTAGACTGTGCACCAGGAAAATCAACCGTTGAGAAGTGGTTTTCCAAGTTTAAACGAGGCGAGATGAGCACTGATGACGATGCACGGTGGACGCCGAAAGAGGCTGTAACGGACGAAAACATAAAAGTTTACAAAATGATTATGAATGACCGTAAATTGAAGTTAAGCGAGATAGCTGAGACTCTGAAGATATCAAAATACAGTGTTGGACATATCTTGCATGAATATTTGGACATGCAAAACTGTGTGCAAAGTGAGTGCCGCGAGCTCGCAATCCAGCAAAGTTTCAACGTGTCGTTGATTCAGAACAATGTTCAGCGATATTCAACGGTAATAATCGAATTTTCGTTGATATGTGACAACGGATGAAACATGGCTTCATCACTACACTCCAGAGTCAAATCGACAGTCAGCCGAGTGGACTGCACGCGATGAACCGAATCAAAGAGTGGAAAGACGCAATAATCGGCTAGCAAGGTTTATGGCATCAGTATTTATTGATCACCTTGAAAAGGGCCAGACCATCAATAGCGATTATTACAAAGCGTTGTTGGAGCGTTTAAAGGACGAAATCACGAAAAAACGGCCCCATTTGAAGAAGAAAAAGTGCTGTTTCATCAAGACAATGCAACGTGCCACAAGTCAATGAAAATGATGGCAAAATTGCATGAATTAGGCTACGAATTGCTTCCGCATCCACCGTATTCTCCAGATCTGGCCACCAGCGACTTTTTCCTGTTCTCAGACCTCAAGAGAATGCTCGCTGGAAAGAAATTTAGCGCCGATGAAGAGGTAATTGCCGAAACAGAAGCTTATTTTGAGGCTAAAGACAAAATATATTTTAAAAATGGTATAGAAAGATTGTATGATCGCTATAATCGGTGTATCGCCCTCGAAGGCAATTATATTGAATAATAAAATCCAATTTTATCAAAAAAAATTTTTTTTCTATGTTAGCCTACGAACTTTTCAGCCCAACTGTTATTACACAACCTACAGAAATAGAAACAAATATGTTGCGTCACTGAGGACGCCTTAGAGCGAGGAAAAAACAGTAAAATGTCCTTCATCGACTTACTAAAAAGAGAAATACAACCTGACGAGGGATTATCACTTCACACTGCTCATCAGTGCCTTTTTGCATATAAGATTTTATATCTGCGTCCAGGGAAAGCGTAATATATAGCAAGTCCAGAAGAACGGCTATTCCTTAAACCAGTGTTATCTAACTAGTTCCAAACAGTGTTTGACAAGCTTTTTAAATCAGAAGTTGTGCAAAGACCAAGCTTCCCTGTAATAGAAGAAAAGCTGACTAATCTTAGATGCTCTCTCCCTTCACTACAATGTTAACCATTTGAAGCGCAACCTAAGCAATATTTCAGCTTATTCTATTCACCTTAGAGATTGACGCCTGATAAGAGCTCGACAATACGTAGTAAGACGACCGCCTTCGTTATTGTTCAGATCTTGAATACTTGAGGATTATACTAAATTAAATTCTATCACTCAAACAGTACTGCACCAACACAAAGAGGAAATCTGTGCTCGGAATAGTATCATCAAAAAACCGAGCGACAACATCTGAGGTGAGGGCATACGCTGCGGATGTCATTTTTAACATTGTGCGTGTTTGTCGCGAAATGAGTTACGACAATCTGGAATGGTTCAACACTCACCAAGCAGGCCAACATCGCAATTAATTACATTGCTCGCATCTTAAGGAAATGCTTGAGACGATTACAATGCAGAAACATTTTTCATCCGCTACATCTACTACATGGTTATCAATTCACACCGATACTGATTAAGACTATGAGGAGTTTCATCATTAAAACTCAGATATTTACGAGCTGATTATGTTATGTGCAAGATTATAATGCACTCGGATTTTCCAATCAAGGAAGAACGGATTCTCAGTGGTGACATGCTCTATACGCTTTGGAGATCCTTAACTTGTAGAAAGACCCTATCAGTTGATACAGACATTACTGTGAATGATTTTAATCACCTACTAAGTTGTTCTATAAATAATTCATCCGAGTTGTATAAATTGATAAGTTTTGGAATTCTTTGTGAAACAGGTGGCAAAGAAGAACAACATAATAATATATGGAAATTCTATCTTTTGTAAACATATATAAGAGAAGAATCACACAAAGGCCTTTTAATTATGATAAACAACTCTATTACGTATAAATTAATAATTAAACAATCAAAAGGGAAAACTGTAAATGAAAAACGTTCTGCAACCAAATTATAACTAATAATTGAAAATAAAGATAAAACTGTGACTTTAATGGCAATAATGAAGACAACATTTTTTCTCCTATTGTAGTGATTTTATACAGCCAACCAAAACTAGGAAGAACAAGGCTAAAGTGCAGAAAACATTTATGTGAACGTGTACACTTTTCAAAAATAGCTAAGGATTTCACTTTCGAACTATGCAAAACTGGCATATGTGTGTCATCTTACCCCTAATAACTTAAAAAATAATGGAGCCAATTCTTTTTTGTAATGTTAAAGGTCATTATTATGTTCCTAAACCACCGATTTGAGTTACAAAGTTTTCCTTAAAAAATCCATTTGAGTGTAGGTTATTCAAATCATTCAAGATCTAGTTGAAGTTTGAAAAAAATATTTCGCTTTTTTTCTGACTTCAGCTTTTTCTAAAACAGCTTTACTTAGGTAAATTAGTTTATGTTAAACCTTTTCTACATTTTTGTAGTTTCTGAACAGTATTTTCTAAATTTGATAGGTTTCTTGAATTTGTTTAACACCTATGTTTTATTAACAACTTTATTTGCTTCTAAGATTGTTATAGCGTAGTTCATAATTGTGCGGGTTGAACATCACTAGCAAAAACTAAGGATAGAGTGCGGTCTGCAGTTTTTTTTCTGATTCTTAGCAACAACAGCTCTTTGAAGAGTTTTAGCAAAATGGAAAGAAGGATAAGATTTTGAAAGTTACCTTTGCAGCTTTAGCTATTACAACTGTATAGCAAAATTTTCACATTCATGATACTATAATCAAAACATGCAGAAGATATTAAACTGATAACTACTCTCTGTCGGCACGAATTATGCAAATTGATTTCATATTTTTAATTTCAAAAATAAATTTTCAAATTCGTTAATTATCACTTGTAGAACGTTTAGGATTAGTGAGGTCGTTGATACATAACGCTATTTTTGTACTCTTAGGCGTCTAGGCAAGTCGCTGATGTAAAATATTAAAAACGGTTATAGGGATCTGGTTATCAATAGTCACTATTTGGACTTGATTGTTTCAGTTTTACGCAAAAACTTCTTCTCTTAGGGGGGGGGGGAGGGTCTTGGAAGCAAAAAGCGATTTCTTGTCAATTTTTTTTAGAGAATATGGTTAATGCAAGTTTATTTACATAATTGGTGCTGATAAAGTAACATCTGAAGAATATTGTGTTAAACTTTTATTGGAAAATATAAAGAATTAAGCCAATGGCAGCAAATCTTCGCAGGCGCCTCAAAAGAAAGTTGTTCAACAGTGCACCGCATAACTCAACACTGGATTATCTAAAATAAAAAAAAATAAAGTTTTTCCATTAATTAATGAATTTCTCTAGGTAGCAACGGTGAGTTTTTTTTTTTTAATTTTGTAAGACTCTGAAGTGAAAATACCGAATTTCGAGTAAAAATTAGCCGTTTGTTTGTTACTGTAGAATAAATAATAATAATTAAAAAAAAAACAAAAAATCGACGTTGCCACCTTGAAGATTGTCCATAAAAGTAGTGTACCAAATTTCAGAACGATCGGTGCAGTAGATTTTGAGTTACATAGTGCACTGGCTTTGAAAACGTTGTTTCGAGAAAAAAGCGTTTATAGTTTTTTACAGTATAAAGTCACAAATTAAATGTTAATAAGGTAGTAATTTTTTTATATACTCACACAGAATCATCAATGCCAGGTCCATAAAGTGAAGAACTTGATGTAGAATGTCCAAAGCATCTTTTTGCTCTTGCCTACGACGAATTCTCTCTTCTCTGGTATGTTCCGCCGTTCGCCCGTCCGCTCTGCTCATTCGTGTATTGTCCACTGATTGCGCCCATCCATGAGAACTTGGGCCTGTACTGATTCCCATCTCCTCCAGAAAGGTTAGGTAAGCAACACAGCCTTCATTGAAGGTAGAGGCAGCCACATGAGCTGCAAACTCAACAATAATTGTTGAACCACTCTCAGTTGTTGGCGAAATCTTCCAAATGAGTTGGATGCTACTCTCATTATTGTTTTGAGTGAATCCGGTCTAACTGGTCTAATCCCTTCTAAAACATCACTTGGTAGAGCAGAGTAAGTGTGTTTGAAAGAACGCAATTCGTTCGCACCTGCGGCTCTCTGCCATTCACACCATGAGTTTTCGCCGCTCGGGCAGTTTTGGTGCTGCGGATGTTTGTCAGTTGAGGCGTAGTGATAATAAGTCGCCCAAATGGCCTTCTTCATTTCTTCTACAGAATGCGAATTGCAACGGATGCCACGACTATAATAAAGCGTTAGTTTGTCAATCAATTTAGCAGTGAGCTTGCCTTTACCGGAAAGTGTTTTTTTTTTGTATTTTCTTTCCAGCCTTAGTTTGAGTAACTATTACAATTCTTTTTACTAAATCGCGCAAACGTGTCCCCATCCTCTTCTGGACGTGTCCTACACATTCTTTTTTATTGATTACAAAATCTTCACCATAAGGTTTAGCATTGACGACACCACTGTATGTTTTGGAGTCGCCATCTCCAATATAGTTTCGAATCTCCACATCATTCTCTCGAGAATGTTTAAACATTGTGACGATCGCATCGACTTCCATGTTACCGGATGCTCCTCCGTGATTTGCAGAGCATTGGCGTGTATTTACATGAGACTCACGCCACTCTTCTAACTCTGCAGAATCGAGTCTATTCTTCCAAGTTGTGCACATGTGGCAGTACGAATTTTTCACGAAAATGTCGATGACTTTTTCAGTATGATACCCGATCAAGGAAGCTGCGCCATACAAAGAAGAGAATTTTCGCTTTTTCCAGGTTCCATCACCTGATACGGTTAATTCTGGTGTAGTTTCTAGATTTTTCTCTTTGCACATAGCTGCTTTCTCTTCTTGTATAGCAGAGACAAAAATCTTTTTGCAACATTTATTACACCTGAGCACATTTTTTTCAAATACAAGTTGTACAATGTCTTAGATACAAAATTACTTGACAAATCCATGAGCCCGCAGAACTTTGCTCATCCAGCTAATCCCAAGCCTAAAACTCGCATCACAAAAGCAAATCGATAATTAACTTCATATTCACCATTATTTATTCTTTCACTTGACGGAACGTGGTGAGGATTTTTACATTTTTCACACGTAACTTTGATATTGAATCCAAGACCTTCTTTCTTGCATGATTGAAAAGAAATGTTACCACCACATTTTCCACACTGTACCAAAGTAGCAATTGTCGAAAAAACTAACATAAAATCAATGATCCTAAAATGTTTTTGTAAATCTTCAGAAACGTCTCGGCTAGTGCTCAGTTTTATTTTTTTGGTTGACGTACTCTTTGCTTCGACATTGTCGTCATTACTGCGTTTATGCGGGGGTACTCTTTTTAGATTGGTACAACTTTGAACCAGTGTTCTTTCTATCTTCTCTGGTAACTTTCTTAGGCATTTTGTGAACTGCAGATGAAAAATCACAGCACAAATGGAGCGAGAACGCAGCAAATCGGAGCGAAAACACAACACAACTGCTACGCGCAACGTCTATCTCTAAACTGGAATACACTGTGCGTCAAAGTCGTCGTTTTCGTACTTTTAGTAGAGTTGGAGCGGCGCAAAGTTATAATGCCATATTCTTGTGATGTTGTACATTCAATTTATGAAATAAAAAAAATTGATTTTTTTTACTTCAAGACCTACCCCCTTAAGAAAAGAACTGATTCTGCATATACCGAAAAACATAGCTCTTGTCGAAAATTGTTTATTGAAGCCTTCAGTTATGATCTGCATCAATTAAAAATACTCCCAATTAATCGAGCCTAATTGTCTCGAATGCTATTTTTGATAATTTGTCCCGTTACCATCAGAAAGCTAGTAAAGAATTTCTAATTTTACACTATTGACTTGGTTACGATGGCAGGACAGGAAAATTCGCAAGACTTCAGTAAAGCAGCGCGATTGGTTATATATATCACGATTGTGTGTCTCTAATATGGGCAAGTAATTCCAAAATTTTGTTGTCACAAGGAAACTAAGAGAAAACAATGAGTACCATGGTGTATTCAAAAGTTTTTATCTTATCTTGCAAAAATTTAGCCTTCATTCAACACGTAAAATGAAAAAGCACATCAATCAAAGCATTGAACATCGTTAGCTCTATTTTTCCCTTGTTTCCGGTCATTTATGGATTTTGCATCGAAAGAACGACTCGTTTTTGGACAATTTTGATGTGTTTATATGAGTTGAAGCGCTGCTAGGTACCTAAGCGCATGTGTCATCGATCTAAACAAATGGTAGTTGAAAAGAGCAATATTTGGTAGACACGGCTAGGGAGGTAAGATGTCCCGTCCAAGTGCTTTCAACATGTTTTTAGATTTGTTTCCCAAAGTAGTCGGGCGTTGTCCTTTTGAAAGACTATTTTGTCATTCCTTTTTCATTGATTTTCCGTCGACGATGATAGTTGGCTTGGATTAGAAATTGATTTTTGCATTTGCGGTTATCCAAATAAATCCTCTTTGTCCCTCAATTAACAATATAATGTCCCTTTTTTTGCTTATCAAAAATTTTGCACCTAATTTATCTCTTTCCTTAAACACCCAATTTAGTTCCCTGTGAATCTTCCCCATAGCTTTCAGATGTTTGGAAGTTTCAGATTGAGTAACATTTAATGCTTCTGCGAGTTGTTTTTGTGTCTCACATAAATCTTTATTCATTAATTTCGTAATTCTTCGCTTTGGAATTTTTTTGGATCGCTACAATTAAAGCGTCGAGGGCACGCTTCATATGGTGTCTAAGGAAGCATATTTACCATAATCATTCTATGAAATTCAACAGCAGTGTTCTTAATAACTAACAAAGCAATGCTTCCTGTAAATGACTCTTATTTGTACAGAATTTTGACATGTTCAACGCAGCAAAAAATTATGTTACTGTATAAACTTAAACCTTTATATACCGAATATCAATAGCAACTGTTCAGTGTTGTTAAGTAATCAATCACAATTAATTGAAAAAGTGATTCAATTACTTCCACAGTAATTAATTACTCTATCGTTACTTGTAATTTAATAATAATTCAATTACAGTTAATCTAATTACATTTTCCAAATTACTTTTGAGTTTCTAGTTACTGGAATAAAATGTCTATAAATTTTACATTTTAAACCCATTTAGGTAGTTCGAAGTTTGAATACCACAATAACAGGTAGGCACCTATCCAACAGGAGGGTTAATTATTTTTCTCGGCAGTCGTTAGTCGTTCAAGATCAGAAAGTTTGCCGCATCTTTGAAATAATAAGCATTTCATTTTCATTTTCTAAAAATTCGTGAACTCGGCAAGTCAGGATGAACAACGAAAAATTGTTGTTTCAAGTAATGACGACAAAATAGTAGCAAAATGTCAAATATATGTAGGTACAAAAGTCGGTTTAATAAGTGCGTCTCCCAAGGCGACATCCAATTTCCTAACGCATGTAAAGGTACGTAAACAATTTCTCTCTTTTATTTAAAAATTCTTATACTACATTCTTTTTTAAACTCAACTTACTTTAATTCTATAGCGAAAACATCCAGAAAGATTGGCCGACAAAAGGTATTAAACGGACATTATCTTCCTGTGATTTCGAAGAGCAAAATTCGAATAAGGTGGTGATAACAAGCACCTCATTTTCAATAGATGCAACTGCAGCAAGGAAAGCGTTCATGTCTAATGAGAAAGTGAGTTTTTAAAACTGCTATTCCAAAGCTATTTAGCAAATAAATATGATCAATTTTTTTCAGTGAAATCATCTTGTTGCCGACTATATAATTGGAGAAAGACGCCAGTTTTGTACAGTTAGCAGGTATTTCCAACGGTACTTTTTCTCTTGTTAGGCTCTGGCTAAACAAATTTCAACTCGTATGCAAGAATGTAAGTCTAAAGTTATGGATGTTTTTTCAAATCTGTATTCATATGTACAACAGCTGATATATGCTCAAAAAACAATAAGAGCTACTTTGGTGTAACATCTTATAACGGGTGTTTTTATAGAGGTATAAAATTTTAAGTTGGCAACACTTTTTTAACTGGCGGCCATTTTGTCAGCTGTCAAGTGATTTATGTTTAGTTTGGTTTGGCATTTCAACATGAATAGACTGACGCCTGAACAACGCTTCCAAATTGTGCAAATTTATTTTGAAAATCATGGTTCTGTTCGAAATACGTATCGCGCACTACGTCCATTTTACGGTCAACATAATCGTCCATCAGAGCAATTAATTCGATTAACTATGGAACGTTTTCGCACCACGTTTACTCTAAATGATAATACGCATCCACAGAGACGTCGTACAGTGCGTAAAGAAGAAGTCATTGCTGCTGTAGAGCGAAGCGTAGAGGAAGACCCGAATCAGTCTATCCGCCATCGTGCACAAGAATTGTATATGTGTCCATCCACTTTATGGAAGATTTTGCGGAAAGATCTTGGTTTGCGAGCTTACAAAATCCAACTCGTGCAAGAATTGAAGCCACACGATCACCAAGCAAGGCGTAGATTCGGTGAATGGGCCCAAAACAAGATTTCCGTTGATCCAGATTTTCATAAGCGAATTTTGTTTAGCGATGAAGCTCACTTTTGTTTGAATGGATACATCTATAAACAAAACTGCCGTATTTGGAGTGATGGTAATCCTCAAGTGTATGTTGAGACACCGTTACATCCAGAAAAACTGACTGTTTGGTGTGCTTTATGGGCTGGTGGAATCATTGGTCCGTACTTCTTTAAAAACGATGCTGGTCAGAACGTTACAGTCAATGGTGACCGCTATAGAGCTATGATTACTGACTTTTTCGTTCATCAATTGAACAACCATGATGTGCAGAAGCTGTGGTTTCAATAGGACGGCGCAACATGTCACACAGCTCGTGCCACAATTGATTTATTAAAGGAAACGTTTGGTAACCGCATAGTTTCACGTTTCGGACCCGTGAATTGGCGATCGTGCAATTTAACGCCGCTAGACTGTTTTCTGTGGGGATATGTGAAGTCGCTAGTCTACGCCGATAAGCCCGAAACGATTGACCACTTGGAGGACAACATTCGCCGCTATTGCCGATATACGGCCACAAATGTTGGAAAAAGTCATCGAAAATTGGACCTCCAGATTAGACTACGTCCGAGCCAGCCGTGGCGGTCATATGCCAGAAGTCATATTTAAATTATAATGCCAGAAGATTATCTTTCGAATAAAGTAAATTTTATGTCAATTTAAAAAATTCATCTTTGTTTTATTCCATTTCAAAGTTCTATACCTCTATAAAAAAACACACGATATTATTGCTAACGACACTTTATGTAGAAAATCATTGGTACTAGCATGTAGACGGATTAGATTTGCCCATACTTATACAGAAATAGGGAAAATGTTGAATGATATTCACGCTTCATTTCGCATTATCAATGAGAAAATATCCTGGACAGCCACAGACAATGCTACTAACTTCGGTAAAGCGTTTAGAATTTTTTCATCTGATCCAAGTGAAAATGAACAATTGAAACTGTAAAATCAGGAACACGATGTTGGTACTGTTGATACAGATTTTTCAAATATTAGTATAAATGACGACTTCGATGATTTAATTTCCCTTCCGCCACGATTGAGGTTCGCATACACTCAATCTGGTTGCAACAACTGATTTTCAAATGACTGTTTCCGAAAGCAAGACCGTCTTGACAAAAATTTATTATAGTATTTTTGGAAAACGCACGTCCATTTGGAATAGCGTCAGTGCTAAAGCTTCCGATGAAGTAAAACGAATCTGCGGTAAAAAATGAAAAACACCTTGTCCAACACAATGGACCTCACCTTTTGATTGTGTCGCAACGATTCTCGCTTAAAAAAACACTTGGATTTAGTTTGTGATGAACTTAAGATTTCTAAATTGAAAACAGACTTTTTTTTGAAGAATATTTTATAGTTATGAAACCATTAGCAGTAGCTCTCGATACTCTTCAGGGGGAAAAGCAGTTGTACTTAGGATATGTTGCCACAATTTTTCAACTCATCCATAGCGAAACAAATTTGGGAAGTTTTGTTCTAAGCTCCGTATTGAAGCAAATAGGTTTGCCAATATTTTTGTCTATGGTAAAATCTATAGTAGACCATATATTTTTGCAACGTGTTCTTTACCTGCATTTAAACTCAATTAGATTAATTTTGACAGAGATAAACAAAATTATCTTACAATTAAAGACCTTTTTATGAATGAAGTTCAAAAACAATTTCTTCCTTCTCCTGAAGATAATCAAAATTCGCCGCCTTTGCCTTTGCAAAATAATGATGTTGTTTTCGATTTTATGCAAAACGCTACAGCCAATGCTGATGATAATCTCATCGAGAACGCACCTCATATTGAATTTTTGGCTTATTTAAAATGGCAATATAAAATATTGTTGTCTTTAAAGAACTATTTCATAATTATCAAGGTTTTCAAAAAATATGTTGATTTTCCTTCATCTGCGCCCGTTGCCGGCATGTTTAGCTGAAGAGGTCAAATTTTAACACTTTTACGAAATAAGTTGTCTGATCGACATATTAAGGATTTGTAATAATAATTCGAATTGTATTTAGTTTAGGTTAATTTAATATTAAAATTAATATAATATATTATTATATAGTATTACAGAGCCAGCGTGGTCCCGTGGTTGAGGGACGGGCTGCCATGCTGACGGACCCGGGTTGAATTCCCGGTGCTCTCTGACGCCTGGCGGGTGGCCTACTCAGTCACTAAAAATAATTGAGTACCTGCGTTTATTCGAACAAGGAGTAATAACGGCGGTCGTCTTAGGCGCGATACTTGCCACATCGCCCCGCATCAGAGATGGTGCGCGACGACCGGGCAGAGAGAGCGAACGTATAAGAGCCTTAACCTCTCTGTTCGCAGACCGTGCTCCCACGCGGGGCGTAGAGCCTTACCATTATTATTATTATATAGTATTACGCATTTCGGTATTGTAAGTTTCTATTTCTAAGTTTTGATTAACAAATATTTATATATAAATATAAATAATGAGTTGTGAGTTCCAATATTATTTATCAAGTGTTTTACACCTTTTCCCAACTTAAACCATACTAGACACATACAATATCTATTTACCGCCTGCCCAAAGAATACCACACTTGCGAATCTCCTAAAACTTTACAAATTTTATTATTTAATATTTAATTGAGTGTTTTCAATTATACTAAACGAGTAATTGTAATTGTAATTAATTACAGCCAAATACTTTGTATTTTATAAAGTAATTAATTATATATTTTTTGAGGTAATTGTAATTGTAATTAATTACCTTATGAGACGTAATTTTAACAACACTGCAGATGTTATAATTAAAAAAATATGGAAGGCACAGCCGTTAAAATCTACTTATGTTCAAGCTACAGCTATTTGTCGCTAGAGGGCAGAAACTTTTGAATACTACTAAATTAGCAAAAAATTGGTGTACTTAAATAGTATACTATTCAGAAGATTTTAATTGCATTGAGGCCTATCGAGGGCTATAGTTTGAGAGGTCAGAGCACGCTCCAATATTAATAAAATTTTTATTATATTTTTTTAAACAATGTTTTAAAAGACTGCAATTCGCTTAAAGAGCTCGCTGGTATTTATATAAGTTACATCCTATTCCTTTTATTTACACAAAAACAAGACCCATGTGAAACAGTATTCAAGACGTATTTGTTTGCTATCTATAAGTTGGGAAATTTGGGAATAGTGACTGTTCTTCATTTTATTTATTGTAATATTTTAATTAATTGAGGTAATTGCATGTATGTAATTAATCTTATATCAGTTCAGTATACGATCGGTAAGAATTTTAAAGATTTTCCGATTGGCGGATCCCGCTATATTTAACTTTTTTAATTTATTAATGATATGTACAAGTAGGAGAAGCGATTGCCAATTTCATTTTAAGTACACTCGGGGAACACAAAAGCCCTATCGTTAGATGCCGTAACAGAAAAAGTAATTAAAGGGATGTTATGATTTTATTATTAATCTTTGTCGCGTGCACGCTATGGACGCTTCTTTTTTGCTCACACATTTTTGGTACCGATCAAAAATTGTACAATACATAGATTCAAATAATGGCGGCATTTAAGTAGATAAATAAAATTTTGGAAAGAATAACTCCAACAGTTAATAGATCAAATGTTTAATTTTAGAATGCAAACTTGTTGAAAACATAAGTTTAGAAAATATTTGCAAATAGAAATGTTCCTGATAATTATTTTGATAACATAATCCAAATGTTTGTTAGTCTAAAAATCCTATTCTGAAATGTCTAAGATCGTTCTTTAGTTTAAGCATTTTAGCACTACGGGCAGTGCAACTAAATTTGTTAACATTATTTCGATTTCTGACCGAATAACTGGAGATATTTTACGTCCATAAAAGATCAGTTTCTTTTGCTCCATGGTTCTTTTTCCTTTATCTAATTTATTTATGATTTTAACATGCATATTGTTTAGCAAATAAGGAAAGCAAAGTATATTAAATTTGAAGAACTACTACTCGATCTTACTATTAAATGTAATGTCTATTATAGAACATGATGACAGCAGACAAAACTACGAAGATGAAGTTTTAAATGGTGATTATCTTTGACCTTTTCTGGGTTAATCTAACATAATCTATAATCAAAGTTCTATCTCAAGGAATACTAAAAAATACCGAGATTACACAAAAGGCCTTTTGTCTCATGTGAAGTTAAAAAATTGTAATAATGAACATTCTTCGGATTTATTATTTTATACTTTTGATTCTTGTAGTAACAATTTACTCCTGTCACAACTTAATACTATTATGTTATGCCATATGTTCTTGGTGTAGTATAAAGAATTCTTCATTTTTTATTGTTGCTAAAAGACCAAATATTTTTTGTAAAAGCAATATAGGGGGTTTTTATTTTCTGGAGTTCATTCCAATTTCGAAATTTACTGATACACAACCACAATTAGTTTTAGATTAATATTGACCTATTTTTCTATTTTAATATTATTATTATTCATACTTTCACCCTTGAATAGTTACTGCTCTGTAAATTTTTTAAAGTAAGTAAACTCCTCTTAGGGCTTTTCTGAGATAATAATTTTATTGCTTGATAAAGTGTCAGTATGTGTATAAATTTTATATATTTAGTAATGTGTAAAATTTATTTTTAGTTTTCGACATTTGTACGTCTTAAATGCATTAATAATACTCATAGAATGGAATACAGCTAAAGTACCCCAAAAACTCATGAATATCAGTGATGATAGGTATTATATTGATGATCATCTGTTCAAGTATAACGTTAGCTGTTTTTTCTACAGCGGTGTCATATTTTTATTTAAATAAGTAGCACAGTAAGTAAAATAGACAATTAAGAACAAATTAGTAGCTTAATAAATGAAAAATTCCTTTGCAGTATATATAAATGAAGTTATGTCTAAGAAGCACAAAGAAATACAGGGGAAAATTAGGAAATTTGCATAAAACAAAAAAGAGAAAGGGAAGCAAGTCAGAATCAGCCATAGAATGTTAGTATCAGACAATCAGATATTTAAATGGAATGTAGACAAAAGGAGCATTAGAGAAAACCCAGATAAAAAACTAAATGTACAAGATAGCTATGATAAGGAGGAACAGAAGACAAGACGAGAAAATGGATTACAATAAGAAACAAGTAAAATGAACGGAAGTAAAAAGAAAATATGGACATTGGAAACGTGGAATATTAGAAGCTTACAAGTAAGAGAGGATGAAATAAAGGAAGAATTTGAAGAGAATAGTTTGAATATACTGATCGTAACAGAAACAAAGTAAAAGACAAGAAATGAAGAAGACTAAGAAAGACTACGTACTGATATATAGTGGAATAAAAGACAACGGACATGCAACAGCTCAAGTTGGATGTATTATAAACAAAAAACTGGAACAACAAATCTACAATTGGAAAGGATGGTCGGAACAAATAATTACAGTGGAAATGAAAGATAGAAAGTAAAAATCAATAAACAATCATATGAGTGTACCGATCGAATAAATAATAAAAAAGAAAATAAAGAGAAATTCAGTGAAGACTCAACAACAGTAGTAGAGGAGGCTAAAGGACAAATACATATAGCAGGAGACCTCAACGGTAGAGTGGGTAAGAACCACATAGCATAACGAGTAGAATATATGAAGAAACTGTAAGAAAATGTAATTGAAAAATACTGCTTCATTTTTGTATAATGCAAATGCTAATACCTTTTTTGAACATAAAAAATACACAAGAGAAGTGAGAAGTACAAGGAAAAGATCAATAATAGATCACATATTATTAGAAAGCGATAAAGCGATAATGGGCACGAAAGTAAGAAGGGGACCAGAAATTGGTAGCGACCACTACCTCGTAGTAAGTAAAATCAAACACGAAGAAGAATACTAGGAAAATACAAACAAATAGACAAAACTGAATAAAGCATGAATCAATAGAAAAATAAATTTAAAAAATAAAGAAATATCAGCGAAATATAAAGAAATAGTGGAAGAAAAATTGGAACGACAGCTTAAGGAAAATATAGATAATAGTAATGTCGAACATATATGAGACTATTTTACAAATACGTTAATTGAAACAGCTAAAAATGTGTGTGGAGTAATCAAAACCAGCAATAAAATAATACAAACAGCTCGGTGGACAGATGAAATAAAAAGCAAGTAAAAATCAAGACAATGGAATCGAAAAATTATTTAGCTAACAGAACAGCCAAAAATTACGAAATTTACAAAAAAAGAAAGAAAAAAGTGAAAGTTGGTCACAGCAGCAAAGAAAGATACATGGAAAGAATTCGGGGATAAAAAGAGTTACTAGATACTTATGGAAACAAAACAGAAAACTGAAGATTTAATAACCAGAAGAGCTACAAGATGTAATAAAAAACCTGAAAAAGAAAAAAGCCCCAGGGGAAGACAAAATACGACAGAAATAATAAAAAACGTGGGAAATAAAGGAATAGAAATATTGCTAGCGATATATAATAAGATATGAAAGAAGAGCAGATACTAAGGGATTAGCGGCCAGCATTAATAGTCCCCAGACATAAGGGAGAAAATAACAAAAATTCCAATAACTATAGAAGAATAATGTTATTGTCTACGGCCATGAAGATGTTTGAGAACATCATAGATAGACGAGTCCAGAAAAGGAAAAAGTCGTAGGATCATATATTTATGTTAAAATAGATATCCCAGAAAGCGTTACAATAGAAACAGAAAGGCGATAAAGTTCCAAGAGAAAAATTATGAAATATTGATGTGGTTTCCGAGTGTGCGAAGCAACATTTTGTTTCAAGGGGAAACTTAGCGCTGTTGAACGACGAAAACTCCAACGCACTATGCAACTGAAAGCGGAGGAGTATGACGTGCAAATGGATTACTAATCGGAAGTGACTTATAAGAACCCTACTTGTAATCCTCCATGAGACATACCCTATTGATCAGAACTTCTGGTAATTTTTTTATTGCCCCATTTTCCTTACAATCTGTCCCTACAGGACAATAAGTAATTGATATGTACCATAAAATAACAAAAATAACAGTAAATAGCTTGTAGGTAAACTTCCAATGAAGCAACCCTTAACAAATATCTCTTAAGATTTGATAACATTTACATTTACACAAGTAGAACACAAAGGTAATCCTAAACAAATCTGTCTGTTAGAGATTCTAGCTTGAAACGCTTCAATCGTGGCACTTCATTTGTGTCACAAATGTTTCTCGCAAGAACATTAGGATGAACTTGAGTTCTGGCACTAAAACTTTCACTGAATCTTTTAATTTCTTCTTTAATAGTGGGAACTTTCAGATCTTTCGCGATTTGAACGTTAGAAACATACCATGGAGCAACAGCTATTTGTCTTAACACTTTGGTAAAATTTAGACTGCTAATTTTTTTATTGGTTTGTAAACTTTTGTTTTGCTTTATAATTAAAAATAAAAGCTTGTTTTAGTTACGTATAAATAGCTTTGTCGGTAGGCTCAGTTATCTATATTGCGAATCTAGAAAGTGAAAACGAGTTTTTATTGGTGCTTAAACTTGAGTACCTTCCTTGTTGATTACAAAAAAACGATTTACAAACACATGTAAGAAGCTTCTTTGCTGTAAGAGTCGATTATTTTTCTAATTGACGCAAAGACACGAATCATGCAGGTGGTCAACACATAAGTAGATTTTGTGTGGCGAAATAAATAAGGGATTTCTTTAAAAAGTCATAAACACATTTGAATTCCCTTCATATAAAACATTCGTAAAAGCCATCTCTGCTCGGCTGCCGATTTTCCACTCCTGGAAAAGCTCCTATGAACAGAAATACGAAGGTTGTTGGTAAGCTTCTGTGATGTTAAGAAAAATGTGTGGATAACCCTCATAATTTTGAAAATAAGCTGAACTGATAAATAACCGTTCCATCAGATTCTTTTATTCATACATCCAGGGTTATTCGATCTTCTAAGTACACATCATGTTCTACCAGCCTATTTTTTAAATGTAAGTGAAAGAAAAATTGGTTTGCTTATTACATAAAGTGTTGAGTTGCAACTATTGATGTATGATCCAATGATAGTTTATGTTAAATTCTACCTCGATGTATTAAATGTTTTACCAATGAAGTACACAAAAGCCCAACATATGTCGTATTTTATTTTCATCAGTTGGCCAACATCGCGGTTTATTAATATCACGTCAGGTTGAGGAGACAGTTCTTTCACACTTGCAAAAAATTTTAATTTTGTGGATAAATTTATTCAAAAACAACTACTATTTCAAATAAAGGCCCTTTACTACCAATATACAAGCATCCAAACTTGGTTGAACTATCACTCCGTTCGTTTTGAAACGAAGTACTCCTCTGCTGAAGATGACTTCACACTGCCTTCTGGTCGACTCTAAGCTCTTCAGACAAGTCTCAAGTGCTCGACGGCGGTCTGGCATTCAAAGCAGATGGTCGACCAGGACGTGGGTGATATTCAAGATCATGCCACGGTTCTGCAACACCCTGTTGCTTCACCTTCAGCACCATAATTCTCTTTTTCAGTTTTTTTCAATGAAATTTGTCGCTTTCAGTAACAACGTATCACGATTTGAAGTTTAGCTTTATCTGGAGCTAAAGAAGAACCTAACCGGGATATTTTAAATGCAAGACAATAACAAAAATTGGACAAAAAATAAATTTTTTCCAGGTGTGGCAGAATTTTCTTTTTAACCTATTGGTGTAATAAATAAACTTACTGTACGTTCAGCGAATATATATAGTAATAAATCATCATGACCCACCCCTAAACCGCCCCTGAAACGCAGAAAATATGCGCCGAAGCCAGGTTTACAATGTAGCATTTATAACAATATTTTTTCCATTAAACAAATGAATTAAAATTTAAAAAATCACTTTTACAATTCACACTATCATTATTAGTGAGAAACAAATGAAATCGCCAGTTCTAACCACAACAAGTTAGCCGCAGCACTAACACACGAATGCCCAAAAATGGGTTAATGTGTACCTGACAACTGAAATACCCGCACTTTTTTAAACTGGCCAATAACGGACAGTTATTTAAAATGAGTGGGAATTTTTGGCAGTTTTATTACTATATGTATTCGCTGAACGCACTATAGAATTTTAATTGAGTACAATTCAATTAAGCATATCCAATGGTTGCCAGATCTTCTCACAAGACCAAATTAATACTGAAAGTCAAAACTTCAAACCCTTCACCAAAAAACAATCTGCAAACACGAAGTAAAAAATTATAACCAAATGATTGAAAACTCTACTACTGTAATAAAATAGAATAGTTTACTACAAAAGTGACCAACGACGCTCTTAAAATTAACACCTTATTTATAAACTCCTATAGAAAGTTTACGACACATTTCAAAAACGAAGGTACATATAATACACCATATTTGTAAACTCAAAGAAGACAGGGAATACACAATATTCATTTGTAACATTCATTATTCAATTCCCACAAAGATATTACGGTAAAACTAGCTAGTTTCAGACACAAAATACGCTATATTATGAATGTACGGCACGAAGTCACTATGAATCCACTACCACTATTTATAATCGATCTTAAATCTTACGCAAAGAACAAAAAATGTATACAATGTCAAATACTTAAGCATTTCAAAAGTATCAGAAACTCCCTAGGAAAAGCAATAATGTACTGCAATGTATTCATTGTCACGATTACAAAAGTACAGAAGTTTACTGTGCTAAGCCTTTTATTTGTGATATATGCAGAGGACAACATAGCACCACCGTACGCAAAAGACTACCAAACATATTTACTACATACGCGCTTTGTATAGGCCCGCCCAACTACAAAGGATGTTCTATATATCAAAACCTACATAGGAGTATAAATACACGATTTAGAAACATATCAACAAAAACACACCCACAACAAAAGTTTACAAAAGCAAATGTTGTCTTTTTTCACAGAAACCAAACTGCCATCAGTATTATAGTGTCTGCTGCTCCGCCTAACACTAGTTTCTTATAAACATCGAATACAGAATAACTGTTTACGTAGGATCTGTAGTAGTCATCAACAATTCAATTATACATTATCAGTTAGCATCAAAACTAGTAAAATTTGAGCTTAAGTATACATATACAAATCCTTTTCTTCAGATTAGTAATTGTTGCAATCTATTGATACCATGGTACTCAGTCAATAACACAGAATATTAGAATTTTATTGTGGGGGGAGGGGGTAGGTCAAGGCTAAACAATTCTAAAAAAAAGAAAAATTTAATAAGCAATAGAAAATCTCAGTATTATTATAAGAAAAACCTATGGATTGGCCTAGTGACCCTACTAAATTGCCTAATTTATTTGATTAGTTAATCGCTAAGGGCATAGCAAATACATTTTTTAAGGCACGACACATAATTCCTCGTCAAACAAACCATTTATTGGAAACTAGCAACATACCCCGTTGTATCCGAGACTGGAATGCGAAAAAAACGCAGAACTCGCAACAAACACAAAGTACCCAAAACAGAAACAATAGGACTCTATATCAGGTCGTACTCATCGCTTACATAGGATTCTAAAAGAAGTACAGATTAAAACTTTTAAACGGGACGTAGTATGTTCCATTACTAGACTTTCTCCAGGCAATCGCTCCATATGGAAAGCCACAAAAATTTAGACCCTCCCTATCAAATTACACTTCTTTTGAAAGCATTTTCATCTGCTGAAGTTATACAACACTCCCAAAGCCCTCTAAAGGTGTTTTTAAATATATACAGCTAATTACAATTTACATGTTGTCGGGTGGTGGTCCTCATCCATCGACGATGGAGTTATGTTGACAGAGTTGAAGTTCACTTCAGCTCAAGTCAATGGGCCACTACTTCTTGAGCCTTCTTGTCGATAGCAGTTTAATCAACTGCTCTACGAGGTTATTTTCATGTTCACTTATTCTATTAAAGTAAGTGATGGCTAGTCTACGTTTTTTTTCATCCACAAGTGGAGCATTAAGGTCATCATGTATAGTCTGAGTACTAATGTACTAGGGTGCGTTAGCTAGAGCTCTAAGGATTTTGAATTGGGCTCGTTATATTATGTCTATTCTTGTTTTCTTGGCACAGCCCCAAAGCTGGACACCGTAAGTCCAGATAGGCTTAAGGATTATTTTATACAGCACTACATTGTTTTCTAATGCGAGTTTTAATTTTGGTCCAAGCAGCCAATACATGACTTGAGGTCGATCTGCATTCTTTTCTTTTTAAGATATTGATGCCAAGTTAGCCGTCAATCGATGATACTTGGCTACTTCATTAACTGGGATAGGTTTGCCTTTAATGATTACTGGAGGGCACGTAGTGTACACGTAGTAGCCATACATTAATCCATGCACTTAGCTTGTTTATGAATAAATAATAACGCAGCATTGTCGACGAATGTAGCAGTTAACGTGTTCATGGTTTCAGGGATGTCAGAGGTATAGAGAAGATAGAGGAAAGATCCTAGAACACTGCCTTGCAGAACCCCTGCTTTTATTAGTTGCAGTGCTGAAACTTGAAAATAACGATGCTTTAAGTAAGACTTTCTCAGTAAGTAATAGATATTTGAGAATATGTTCTTCACTTTGTATAACAGACCGATATGCCAGACTCTATCGAAGGCCTGTGTCATATCTAGGAACTATGTGCTATTTCGTTAACAATACGATGAGCTTGTTTCGCAAAAACCAAATTGGTGATTAGGTATCAATGTATTAGTACCGATATCTGCTTTCAGTCTTCCCAGTAAGAGTATTTCATAAAGTTTTCCAAGTAGTGGAAATAGGCTAATCGGCCTATAAGAGCTTAGTAGGTGCGGTGGCTTATTTGGCTTTGGTGGTAATAAAACAATGACTTTCTGGGTAATTTCTTAAGTAGCTGGTCTATTATCAGATCATAGCCTAGTGTTTTAAGGGTTTTAGAGCTTTTATACCAGATTTCACTTGGATAGGAGTAAAAGATTGAATCGGCGGGGACATCTGACATTTATTATTTAAAAAGTTTTGTATTTCATCGGTATTTGCAATGAATGTTGCTTCAAAGGGTTTAAATACTTCCGCCAGGTACTCAGAAAATATCTCAACTTTTTTATTGTTAGAGCGTGCCCAAGTGCTGTCTGCTTTTTAGATAGGTGATATGTTAACTAGGGGCGGTTTAAATTTTTTGACAGCTCTCCAAGTAGTGTGATTTTTTGTTAGTTTAGCGACGTATTCTTAAAAGGACTAATAGTACTCTTTTGAGTTTTTTTGTCGTTCTATACAATGTACACTTGTCTGCAGGGTTGCGTGGGCGAATCCATCTATCTGTGGCATATTTTTATTTATGTCGTGTATTTTGCTGTAGCTTGGAGTCGAAAACCAAGCGGCGTTTTGGATAAGCTGTGTGATGTGCTCTACCCTATCGTCTAGTTCGTGTGCTTTTTTGGTGCAGAGCTTGAGATTAACGTTTTCCTCCATATAACTTTGAAACTTCTTTCAGTTAGTTAAATTACCGATGTGTGGTCTGTCGACAAATTATAGTTTTCTTCAATAAGCAAGTAATGCACAACTACAAAAAAGTCGAGTAAATCTGGAATCTTAGCGGGATCAGTAGGCCAGTAGGTAGGTAGTAAGTGTTCTTCGTATTCCAGTCACCCCCAGCAATACATTTTGATCTATTGTTTGGAAGATGTTTTTATATTGTTGTGTTGTTATAGTATGACCTGGAGGACAATAGCTAGCACTAACAGCGAATGACAAAGGTAGTACTGTAATTTTTGCACTAGTAGCTTGCATTGGTGTCGTTTAATGCTTTGGCAATTCAAAGTATGAAATGCTATTGCGAATAAGAATTGCAGAACTCCCATGGGCGGTTTCATCGGGATGGCAGATATTGTATATTGCACAGTTTGGGAATTGGAGTTTCATTCTGTCGGTAAAGTGCGTTTTAAAGATAAGCATAATATAAATTTTATTAAACTGTAGAAATGTTATTAATTTAAGTTTGTGATTAGTAAAACCCTTTGCGTTCCATGTTGCAACTTTTGTATATTTAGCCATGATTAGTGTTTATTAACAATAGAATTTACTATATTTAATACCATACTGTTTTGTTGCGTAATTTGCGCAATCATAGTTTTAAATTCAGATAGTAGATTAGTGTTATTTGTATTATTTATTAGAGTTTGTTTCGTTTTTGGGCATGTAACAGAATTGTGGTAATACTCACATTTCAGACAAGCGAACGGCCTATTGCAGTAAGTCTTGGAGTGTCCATAATTCTGACATTTAGTGCAATAGATTACACTATGTTTTTTCTTAGGGGATTCTACTGTTATTTTGGTTCCATATACGAATTTTAGTTCATAGACTTTGATTTATCTGGGTCCTAAATCCTCATCAAATAGCGATAAGGATTCTTTACTTATTCTGTGTCTTACATTTAATATGACTTCATGTCCTGCTGTGACTAGATCTTTTTTTATGTTGTCAGTTGCAGTCGAGTGGTGTAGATTCCTAATTACGACTCTGTAAGCTCTAACTTATATGGTACGTATGCCCCCTAACAGATTCGTTAATGTTGCTGGTTTGAACATCATTATTGTCTGATATATCGGTATCAATTAGCATTTCGTATCTGTTACTAGTTGTTATAAGTGGCTGATTTACTTTAGTTGGAAGATTTTCAAATGAGCGGGTTTTCCTTTTTAACCACTTTCTATTCATGCGCTCTTTTTTGTATCTCTTCTACACTGTCTTTAGTTGATTGGGAGGGCTGGAGATTGGGTTGAAAATTGTGGTGGTACGTGAGTTACATTTTGATTAAACATAGGCGGCGTATTTTTCAGATTAGGCGTTGTTATATGAGTTGTATTATTGACGTGAAAATATAAGAAACTTGTTATGATGGATAAGGTGTTGGGTAGAAAGTATAATTACCGATTAGGTGGATATTAGAAGGCTGCATTCATTGTTGCATGTAATTCATTTTTGGCTGTTTGAGTAATAATTAATCATTTGCCGATTAGTATGACATAGCAGTAGTTTTTGTCTCCACGATAGGGAAGGTATAAATGGCTCACAACACATCTGCTTGGCTTCGATGCATAAGTTGTACTCCGCTCACAGGTATAACCCAATAGCGGTAAAAGTACTACAACACCTACCCAAGACAGCTTTGGTTCTACTTACCACAATTTACAATAGTTTCTAGCAACTGGGTTATTCGATTATTTGGTTTTGTACTCAAGTGATTACCAAGCCTTTCAATCACTCACACCACCAACATTTTAGATCCATTAATCCTCTGGCTTTTACGTTAAGAAATTTTAAAAAACTTCCATAAAGAATAAAAAAAAACTATCCTACCAATTTGGATTTAAGGAAAGACATCGTACCATCGCAAAAGTGACGGAAGGCTTCAAAATAAACAATGCTTGGTAAGCGTTCCATAAGTTATAGTACAAAAGCTTACTTTATGAGCTAGCTGTACTTTGTGCTCAAGTCCTACCTCAACAGATCTCTACAAGTGCACCTCAGAAGAGTGTTCTTGAGCCAATTCTTTATTTATGTACTATATTCAGCTAACATCCCAATATATAAAAACCGTTATGTCGTTCGCTAACGATACGGCAATTTTATCTATCCAAGATACAACAGAAGCACACTTACAAAGGCACCTTGATTTACTGGAAAGCTGGTTTAAGAGATGGAAAGTGACAGTTAATAGCGACAAGTTTGCATAGATAACTTTTACTGTCAAACATACCCTGTATTCACAATTAACAATTAATAATCCCCAAACACCCATTACATCTGAAGTAAAATATTTAGGATTTTACCTTGATCTGGGGAACACATTGAAGCCAAAAGAACTCATTTAAATCTTGAAGTTAAAAAAATGGCTTGGGCAATTGGAATGCGTTATCTGTTCTCATTGTCGATTAAAATACTCTTCTACAAAGTAATATTGAAACTTACATGTTCTTACGGAATTCAACTTTGAGGATATACAAGAGCATAACATACAAGGATTCTTCAAAGATTTTAATGGAAAACTTTCCGCAACATGACGGATGCCCCATGGTATATCCGAAATTACACTTTTCACAATTATTTGCACATATCTTATGTGATAAAAAAATGAAAGGAACTGCAAGTGCTTATCTCACTCTACAAAAACATGAAAATCAATAATACATGTCAGAAAGTTTTTGCTTATAACTTCTTATGTAGCTAATCGATTTTCAAAATAAAAAAAATATTTTATTCAACATAGTCTGAAATTTAGTGTAACAAGTTTTCAACTAGCAACCAGATAGCGCATCCCGCTTTCAAAAGCCCAATTTACTTCTCAAAGGATGTCTCTTCCAATGGCCTAAACTTAATTTGTATGGCTATTTTGAGATCTTCGGGTGTCCTTGGAGACTCTTTATAGACCCGATCCTTTAGGTGTTCCCGTAGAAAAAGTCACGCATATTCATTTCAGGGGACTATGAAGACCAATTAATTCTATCACCAGCAAAATTATCGAACTCCAGGCCTATGACACGTGTTCCAAATTATCTACAAGTGTGGAAAAAAACTTCCAGAGTACGATGAGGCCTCGCACCATCTTGCATAAACCAGTAACACAGCTACACCAGTTGAGCATTTTGGTCTGAGAATCCAGGCGGTCATTTTTGGTAATGGAGAGGCAAGGTAAGGATTTTCGATACCCCAGTGGTGCATGTTTTGCTCGTTAACAAAGCTTTTCAAATAAAAATGAACCTCATCACTAAACCAAATTTTCGAAACATCAATCTACCCGTCTTCCGCTTTTTCAATCATCAGTTGGCCAAATAGGAATCTTCTCTCGATATCGTGCTGCTTCGGCAGCTGATGGAGTTGAATCTTGCACAAGAACACTTTCAAATATTTGTCAACATAGTTTGGACTCTCTTAGCTAATCCCGCGCTTGTTGAGCTGCTCACCGAATCGACTATTTCTCACCTGCTTATTGTTTTTTCAAAATTTTTGTCTTTGCATAAGGGAGATTCCTTAAAAACCCATGGAACCATGACACGACTTCCATTTTTTAATAGGCAAATAGCTTAAGGGCACATGACTTAATCTAGATCTAATAAATACTGAGGTACTAGCGGTGGCTGAAACCTCCCTAATCAATTTTAATTTTTTCAAATCAGTCTACTTTAATGTAAATTACATTTTTAATTTGCATCTAAATAAACAAAACATTTTTATCTGCACTAAGTAACGTTTTAATTTTAATGAACGTATATACCATATACTTAACGAGGTCGATGTTTATCTAATCGTACCCTGCGGATTAAGCTTTAATGTGTTTTAGCGCTTTCAGGAAACATGTACTTGTAGCTAACCTACATAAATCACTCTGCATTATTTTAGACTAAGCCTACTTAAGCAACAAGTGTATGATATGTCATCTGTAGGTTTATTTGTGTTTAATCCGATTTTTATTGGTGTTCTTTTTAACGAGGCCGAAAACTTCGAGATACGGCAACCCTCACCTTCTCAAATGGCAATAGCCTGGTGTTGGATTCGCAATAAAATAAATCGCGGCTCGCGGCTTGCACGGCGGCAGAAGAAAAATGTCCGCTATTAGCGGCCAGTTCCAGGCGAGCAGAGGCCAATTCAGGTCGTTTCGGTACCGGCGGCGTAAAAAGTAGTCTGTATTATAATTTAGCGTGGTCAGCTCCTTTGCTATCGTCAGAAGTTCACACGAAGTGTTTACTGGCCATTAGGTCACGCGACCGCTTTACGGCCAAGAATCAGATTCGGATCGACCGGCTCCGTAGCATTTTAGCGGCGCATTGATTCCTCGAACGGGAATTTATAAGGAAGAAATAGTGAAGCACACGACTGTTTGCTTTATTAAAGTAAAGTTTCTCGATAATTTTGAAAAACTTGTAAAATCAAACATTATGGTATTTTGGAGAGTTCGCCATCTAAATTTGCAAGGTATGGATGATGTAACTAAAGGGCAATGCAGCTTCACACTAGACAAAATTTAGATGGGACAGAACAACTTATTAACAAGCAAAAATATTGAGGAGTCGATTAGAAAAGATCATGGATTAATTAACTAGATGTTTAACGGAGGTGTCTTGGTCAATCTTAAGGTCCAATTTTTTTTTTTTTCGCTGTTCACAGTCAATATCAATGTATGGAATATCATACAACTGAATTATTGCTGTTTTCAATCATAACACATCTTGTGTATTAGTTTATTACCGTCATACTTACTTTTGGGCGCATTTATGTCTAAATTTCAAATTTTGTTTTAAAATTACTTATAGAATGATTAAAGATTTCACTAACTATAATCAAAAATTGAATACAAACACAGTTTAACTGACTAAAAATGTAATAACGATAGTTTTCTCAAGATAGTAAGAGAAATAACTATTAAATTAAGGCAGTACTCTGAGAAAAATCTGGGAATAATAAAAAAGGTATATTGTAAAGAAATGTAAGTGTTAATTAAGTCTCTGCTCTAATTAATTGGCGGTATTTGTTTAATTCATCCCCTCTAATTATTTTTATCCTTAGAGCTCAGGCTATATTTGATTGGAAAAAGAATGAATGCCATACAACCCAGTATTACTCTTTGCAAGAGGAGGGATAAAACATCGATCGGAAAAAAGTTTTACAGCAATGGGAGGAGTGTTTCAAAAACTGTTGAATCTAGTACACGTGACTAATTTGGCGTGGATGGACAGTGCTATGTAACACATGGTGGAAACTTTTTCGAGAAATAAGACAAAGAACAGTTTAAACGTTTGAGATCTAAACAACAATAAAATGTCTAGAAACGAAAACATCTTTGCAGAACTCACCTAACTTAACCGAAAAGAATCCGAATTGGAGTTACATTAAATAAAGAGGGAGAATAAAGAAACGCTGGAGAAGTGAAATTTTACGATTATATATGACATCCAAAAGAAGAGAGATAAGTTAATTTGTGGCATCTACAGGGGAATAGGAGTCCGGTCCTGGCGAAAGGAAAAGTGACAGCTGTGATTTATGGTTAAATAGTTTGTTACGTTTTTTAATAGGTTAAATTGCCAAATACTTAGTGAAAGTGAGTAAATATAACAAATAAAGAAACTGTAAGAAAGGAATAAACATCAAATAAGGTAGGACTAATGCATAAGTATTGAACAAAGCAAATATAATATGAACGGCTGCTGCGCTGTTAAGAGCAAGCCCATTGACGCGGGTCAACCGAGACCGCACGCGCTGATCGCGGTGCAGCGAAAATACGTGAAACGGACAGGTCAGGGTTAAGGATTATTGGAATAGATCAACGGTTAAGTGAAATATCTAAAAACTAACTTACCAGGCTGCAACTCAAATAAAAACAAAGAACATAGTGTAAGAAAAAAACAGCTAATGAAAAGTGAAAACGCGGGTGTGGTAATAAATACGGGAAATTCGCTCCAACCACGGGAAAAACAGGCGATCGGTGTAGGACAAACTACAACCAAAAACAAAGTGGACGGTGTAACAAAAGAAGGAGTCCGCCAGCGTAAATAATAAAGTTACTTTTTAATCTGAAACGCATCAAAGTAAGAAAGAAGATGGAAGGAACAGAGGAAAACACAGAAACAGAATTAACGCTAGCCGACATAATGCGTAAATTAATAACAATGGAGAGAAAAATTGACAATACGAATGACAGTGTTAAGCAAAGCGGAGCAAAAATAAAAAAGTTAGAAATTATAATAAAACAACAAGAAATAAAGATTTAGATGCTGGAGGAAGAAGTAAAAAGAAAAAACATTGTAATTTTCGGAATCCCAGAGGAAGGAAATGAAAACACGGAAAAATTAAAACAACTATTACTAAACCTCGTACACAGAATGGAAATTAATTTGCAGGATCATGAAATAGACTTCCTGCACAGAATAGGAGACCCAAAAATCAACAAAAATAGACCTATTAAAGTGGGGCTGACAACAAGAATAAAAAGGACAGAATTTCTGAGAAAGTTAAACAAGTTGAAAGGAACGCAAATATGGATAAAGGAAGATATGGACAAAAAAACAAGAGAAGCAAGGAGAATATTATTGCCTCACATGATAGACGCTAGAAAAAAAGGAATGAAAGCCATCATAATAAAGGACAAACTAATCATAAATGGAGAGGAATGGAAGCAGGAAGAGTTAATGTGTCTAAGCGAAACAGAAGAAAGTGAGGTAGAACAAGAAGAAGGGAACACAGACAATAAAAGAATGAAAGACTCCAAGAAAAGAGAGAGGTCAACAGATGAAGAGGCAGATCAAACAACGAAAACAGTAGTTACCAAAGGGCCAGTGCCCAATAAGAATAGACTCTGGACACAAAGCCTACCTGCACCACGTACAAAAGGAAATGACCCGAAACAAACAACAAGCACAATAGCAGAACGGGATGAGGAAAAAATGAACAAAACAATCGGCAAACTCGCATATGTAGAGCACAACGCAAAAAACTTAAAAAACTAGCTATAAAAAAATCGGACGGAAATAAAGGCAACGAAACGCAATGGAAATGGACATAGTAATTTAGACATAAATACAAACCAAGCTAAAGTAACAAAAAATAGAAAAAACAAATGCAAAAAAAAAGAAAAATATAATAAAAATAGGCACGTGGAACATAAAAACACTATTAATCCCTTGAAAAATGATACAAATAGCAAAAGAAATGGAAAAATACAAATTAGACATATTAGCATTACAGGAAATTCGGTGGAAAGGAAGGGGAGAAATTAGCAATGCAAATTTTACAATGGTATACTCAGGAGAAGAAACCCAAGGAAAGAGTGGAACAGGTTTTATGGTAGCAAAAAAGTCAACGCAAACAATAATGAAATTTACACCAGTGAATGGAAGAATATCAACACTAAGAATTAAAGGAAAACCAAAAAATATCACTATCATTAATGTATACGCAACAACGGAAGAAGCCAAGGAGGAGGAAAAACACAAATTTTATGAAGAACTAGAAAAAATAACAGATGGAGTAAAAAACAAGACATCCTTAAGGTACTGGGGGACTTTCATGCAATGGTGGAGAAAGAAGAATGGTTCAGAGGGGTTGCAGACAAACACACTATTCATGAGAAGACAAATGACAATGGACTAAAACTATGTAATTATGCGGCAGCAGCAGACCTAGTAATAAGTAGCACCAAATTCCCACACAGAAGAGAACATAAGGAAACCTGGCTTATACCCGGAAGAAACAAGGGCAACCAAATAGATCATGTGTTAGTCTCAAAAAACATAGCAACAGCTGTACAAGATGTCAGAACCTTCAGAGATGCCAACGCAGGCACAGATCACTTGTTGGTAATAACAAAACTAAAGCAAAAAAAAAATAAAAGATTCGGAGAAAATTAATCAAAGAAGAAAATGGACAGTTGAAAAATTAAACAGTATGGAAACCAGGAAAAAATATATAGAAGGAATTGAACAAAAAATAACCCAACCAAAAGAGAGAGCACCAGAAGAAATCGAAAATGAATGGAAAAACATTAAAGAATGCATAACGGATATAATGGCAAAAATCATAGGACACAGAAAAAATAAAAAAAAAATAAAATATGGTTCGATGAAAAATGTGACAGAGAAATAAACAAAAAGAGAGACGCTAGATTGAAATGGATAAACACAGGAAAGAACGAAGAGCACCAAAAATATAAAGAGATAAAGAAAAAAGCAGACAAAGTATTTAAAACGAAAAAACGAGAATGGATAGATCAAGAAATACAGGAAATAGAAACCAATAGAAGACACAACTGTACTAGAGAGATGTACAAAAACATAAAAAAGACAAGAATAAACTACTCAATCAAGAGAAGAGGAATGAAAGATAACCAAGGACAAACATACTATGAAGGAAAAAAGATTAAAGATATATGGAGAGAATATTATCAAAGCCTACTATTCAGGGAAGAAGATGAAGAGCAAAGGGAAATGGTAAATGAAAGAAATGAATACATATGCAAAGAACCAACTTATGAGGAAGTGGAAAAAACTATAAAAAGAATTAAATATGGTAAAATCCGCGGGTGTAGATGAAATAAACGTAGAAATGATAAAATATGGATGCAAAGAACTGCACAAAACAATACACAAACTAATAACAGCAATCTGGAATGAAGAGATGATGCCAAACGACTGGGAAAAGGGAAGAATCATACCAATATATAAACAAGGCGATCCAGAAATATGCAGTAACTATAGAATCACGCTCCTCAACACAACATACAAGATTTTCACATGTATATTACAACAGAGGTTAAGTATCCATACGGAAAATAAAATCGGGGACTATCAATGTGGATTTCGCACAGGCAGATCAACAGTAGACGCCATACATATCATCAACCAAACAATAGAAAAAGCGTACGAATATAATATCGAATTACATCTCTTATTCATAGACTTTCAAAAAGCTTTTGACCAAATTAAAAGACCACAAATATTAGAGGATATGAGAGAAATCCAAATACCATCGAAACAAATACGACTAACCAAAATGACGATGGAGAATTCAGAAGCGACAGTACAATTACAAGAAGGGGACACAAAATATTTTGAAACCAACTTAGGGGTAAGACAAGGAGATGCACTATTACCCAACCTATTCAACATAACACTAGAGAACATCATACAAAAAACAGACCAAACAGGCACAATTGTGAACAAAGAGATGCAAATTTTGGCATATGCGGATGATTTAGTAATAGTCTCAAGAAGCAAAACTTAACAAACACTTAACACAATCGAAACAGAAGCAAAAGCAAGAGGTCTTACAATAAATGAAAAGAAAACAAAATACATGTGCTGCAAACGAGGAAAAGGAGATAACCAAAACCAATACAAAATCGGAAGTCACAAATTTGAGAGAATACAAACATTCACATACCTAGGAACGGAAATAAACAACAAAAATAACAGAGACCAGGATATAAAAGAAGAATTCACCGAGGGTTTAAATTATTCAACACATATAAACCATTACTGAAAGACCGGAAAATCACGAAAACAACAAAAATAAGAGTATACAAAACACTAATAAGACCCACAATAATATATGCAGCAGAGACGATAAGAATGACGAAAAAAGAGGAGGAACAACTGCGTATTCTCGAAAGAAAAATTATGAGGAAGATCCTAGGACCAGTGAAAATGGGAGACAACGAATATAGAATAAAAATGAATAAGGAAATAGAAGAAGAACTGAAAGGAGAAGACATTGTCAGGGAAATAAAAGCACAGCGAATAAGATGGCTAGGGCATATAGAAAGAACGGATAGAAATAGAATGATAAAGACAATAACCGAGTGGAAACCAGAACAGACAAGACCACGAGGAAAACCCAAAAATAGATGGAAGGATGAAGTATTGGGAGATTTAAGAAGAATGAACGTAGTAAATTGGAGACGGACCGCGACCAACAGGAAAGAATGGAAGAAAATAGTAGTAAAAGCAAAATCAAGCAAGGACATATGAAACGGAAATCACAACTAAAGGCACTAATCCAGCCAAAAAGGATTAAAAAGCCCATGATAGGGCGCCAATAATACCTCCCAGGAGGAATTACGGCATACATATATACAGGGGAATAATCTTCCAAATATTACCAATAAGTTGTACATAATTATTGCCTAGAAACTGACTCCCTACATAGAGGAGGCGCTGAGAAACTATCAGTTCAGGAATTACCGATAGATAACGGATTAGAAGTTCATCATTAGAATTTTACAATTTTGGTATGTACGTTAGCGCTTATGGAAGTATGGACACCTTATTAAAATTCAGTAAGTTCTTCGCAATAAATTTTGTTTTGTTTAACACTCTACCGTTCCTTAGACAATATTGTTTTGAATGAAAATAATTAGTCACTTGCAAATTTTTTATAAGCATTTGTTACGTCAAAAACTAGAATAAAAGAATCATAATGTATTTACGTCTTTGAACTATCACCAACCACTTCAAATCTTTCTTTATCTCCATATTCCTTGTTTTAGACGCTTGATTACTTAAAAAAATTGTGCGCCGTCTAGAGCTCTGATTTCCGAACTCATCACTTTATTATCAGACCTTATGCTACTTACTTGGGTTTTTGAATTTTTACGTCCAACGGCGCCTGATCCAGAATGAACGGTTACAAACAGCGTCTGACCCAGAGTGAGCGGCTGAATATAGATGGCGATGGGCTAGCATCTCATTGCATAATTTAAGAAATAACAAAATGAAAAATCCGCAGAAGAAAAGCCCTAAAGATACGAAGGGGAAAATTTTGTTGTTGCTCAAGATTCTAGACACCACAGACATAAATCCAGGGAGAAACAAAGATCAAAAGTAAAAAGTTAATAGTAGGAACATGAGATATACAAGGGCTGCCCACTAAGAAAAAAGATATATCACAAGAACTAAAGAAATATACAACTGACATCGGATTAATAACAGAGATAAAAAAAGGACATAATAATGAATATTTTGGCAACTATAATATGTTCTGTACCGGAATAGAAAAACATAAAAGGCAAAAGCAGGAGTGGCTACTGCACTTCACAAGAAGCTCGAAAAATGATAAAGCAAATAAAGAAAAATTCGATGAAGATTTGACGAAACTCCTTAGCAACGCGAACAATAGAAAAGAATTAATAATAACAGGGGATTTAAATGCTAGATCTGGCTTAAGAGAATATAATCCAGTAGTAGAGAGATTTGAAAAAGCCCTCAATAGAAACAGGGAAAGGTTGATAGAAATATGTCAGATGTTTATTTTCAAAATAATGAACGTGTACTTCAAATATAAAAACATACATATATTTATCTGGCATCAACCAACAAATCAACTCCAGTCCATTATAACTAAATAATTCAAACACAAAATTGTCAGATAAAAATAACAGACGTAAGACTTTGTATGGGGACGGATTGCGCTGCAGATCATTTTTATTAAAAACAACAATGTACTGTTCACATAGAAGTACAAGAAGAAGCATTAAAAAAGATAAAGAGGTAGAAGATAATAAATATCACCTAGAGTTACTAAATGACATGGAATTCTTGTACAAACTAAGAATAGCAGCAAAATTTTAAGAAGAGACGAAAGGTACAGCACAGCAAGAATATGAAAAAATAAAGTTTTAAACAAGGCAGTGTATAAAGCTTTGGGTACCATAGAACCGAAAACAAAAAGACCAAAAGAAAACTGATAAAGCGAAGAAGTAGAAGAGATTATAGAAGAAAAGGAAAAGGTGCGTAATTTCTGGCTGATAAAACAAGATTCGGAAGTTAAAGCAAGATATAGAGAAATAAACAGAGAAGTGAACAAAAGAGTTATAAAGGCAAAGAATAAAGCTTGGGAAAAAATGCTTTAGAGTGGAACAATACATAAAAGAGACAAGAACAAATAAGCGTGGGAAACGATAAAAAGCTTAAAGAACAAAATAAAGTTAGGAATCTCAGTATGATACCAATAGCGGAATGGTAACATTACTCAGGCATGTTACAGGAGGACAGAGTACAATATAAAGAAACGTGGAAAGCAAATATACCAACAAATGGAAGAAAATCTGGAACAGCTAACAGTAAAAGAAATCACGGAAACAGTAAAAGAAATGAAAAGCTGTAAAACTGTGGATCCAGAAAGCATACCAATTAAATTGTTAAAACATGCATCAGAAGTTATATACGAATATATTTTTAATAAATGTCTAATTGATATGGACGAACTTCCAAATGGCTGAAAGTTAAGGTTTTTAATGCTAATCTACAAAAAAGAATAAAAAAAACTTTAGAGAAATAAGTGTGCTGGCGTCAACTGGTAGGCTGTACGGACGCATAATTAGAAAGAGATTAGTTAGAGAAATAAACATTGGTTAGAACTAAAGTGGGTTTAGTGCAGGACTATCATGTACAGATAATGTATTTACAACAAAACAATTAACAAAAGAGAAAAGTAAATAATAATAAATAATTTAGAAACTCATTTAATATTCATATACCTCGAAAAAGCATACGATACTGTCTCTCTGCAACGATTGTTCGAAATAATAGAAAAAGTTGGTATCAATAAATACTATATAAATAAAATAAAGGCCAAAAAATTACTACTAAACTCGGAAAAAACATATCACAGCTTTTTAAAACTAATAAACTCTATCATTTGCAGATCATCAAGTCCTAACAGCTGTAGTGTAGGTGAGTATGCTATCGATTACACGATGAGTTAACTAGCGGAAGTATGTATATAAAATGGCCAAAAAATGAATTACGGAAAACAAAATGTCTAGTGACAGTAAGACAAGGAAAACGACATGAACATTAATGAAGAAGTGATATCTGGTAACCATAATACCCCAAGAAGGAAACAGAAATTAATAACAGAATTATTCAATGTAAACAGACGAAACAAAAGTTGAACTCACTATTGTGGTCAAAGAAAATAAGAAACAAAACCAAAACTCCTACACTGGATGCGATGTTACTGAGTATATTCTTATATGAAGCGGAGATGTGGTCCATCACAAAACGAGATAAGCAAGGACTGGAGGTGGTGGAAATGGACTTTTTGAGGCAAGGATGCAGAGTATCAAAATCATAGCATGTATACAACACCGTATCCGTGGAAGAATGGATACGTTTATGAAAGCATCGGAGAAGATGGAAACTGGGAGATTAATTTGGTGTGAACACGTCCGCAGGATGAATTAAAATAGAAAGCGGAAGGAAGAAGGAGAAGAGGCAAACCGGAAGAATGGTACAAACAGGTGCAAGAAAATAAGATAAGAAGGGACCTCATAGAAGAAGACTGGTGTCTGGGATGCGAGAGGCGGCCAATAGAGCTATAGTCAGGCATTAAAGGTTTGTGCTTCGAAGGTAAGTCTTACGTTACAACGCTAAAGAGAGAAAAGAAATCTTAAGGAATGCCATCGCTCTAGGCCATCACGAGTAGCATCCGATGCAGAGAATTTGTTCGTCAGACTGATGAATAAGTGAAATAAAAGACTAAATGCTCCAGATATTGCTACGGAGTTTAACCGGGTACATGATAAAACAATATCAGTCTGCTTTTAGGAGCATAATTTTCATATTCGTATTGAAACCAAAAAACCGTTGTTATGGCGTGGTAATAAGGCTAAACTTCAATAAGCACAAGAGCATCATTCATGGACAATTGAATAGTGGCAAAACGTATTATGGACGGACGAATCCAAATTTGAAATTTCAGTCAGAAAAGGAGAATTTTTGTGAGCGATCTAAGACTGAAATTCAGGACTTTATTTCTGTGACTATCAAGCATAGATGTGGGTTTGTTTCAGTACGGGGGTGTTTCTCTTTGGCTGTTGTGGGGGATTTACTAAAAATGGATGGCATTGTGGGGAAAAAACATTATAAAAATGTTTTCACGGAAAACGTTGCAATTAATCGGGAAGAAATTCGTGATGATACAAGACAACGATCCTAAACATTTTTCGAAGCTTTGTAAGGTCTATCTAGCAAACCAAGAAGAACAAAGGTGCTCAAAATAATGACATGGCCACCACAGAGCCCAGACCTCAACCCCATAGAGTTGCTATGGGATGAGTTGGACAGAACAGTAAGAGAGGAGCCTCCCTAGTTCAAAAATCATATTTGGAGTCTTCTTTAAAGTACCTGGGGAGATTTGCCACTCGAGAAATTAAAAAAACCAAGCGAAAAATGCCTAGAACCGTAAAAATAGCATTTTTTTATGAAGAAAATGTTTATTATTCTTTCCGAACGATAAAATACAAAATATATATTAGAACTAACACGAAGGATCAAACTACAAATACAAAAACGTATCGTAAGTATCCTTAACTCTACTATAAAAAAAATTAGTATGCTTTGGAATATTTTAGTCATAAATTTACCCTAAAATGGGTGCAAATATTAAATATATCAAATCTACTACTTAAGGTTAAATGAATAATGTAAAATTGAATATAATTTTAATAGAAAAAACAGTTTTTATTTATCTTCACTGAACAAAAATACTTCCAAGAACCCAAGCGACGGCAACAACAGATTCGCATCGCCATAGGCGACCTTAAGAGAGTCATAGTTACGACCGCAACAGGGTGGTCTGGGGGGGGGGTTGTTGAACCTCGTATACACCCGTATCCTGCTGGTGCCAGATGCAGTACCGAATACCCTTATTGCCGAATCTCCAAACACGAACCGGGAGGTTCTACCCTCCTTACAGTACGACCAATTTAAGGTCCGCACACCAAAGCATGCACCCGGACAGACGTGCAAGTCGAGGCTAGGAAGCTCAGTTACCGAACTATGCTCCTATTTCACCAAATCAGAGTACCGGAAGTGTTACGGTTCCGCCCGCCAGACCGACAATAAGGCCGGTATGATTGACGGGCGGTGGGGGCAGGCCGAAGCCTCCCCCGCTTAAGGGCATGTTCGCACAAAGGCCAACAAGTCCCACCTGTTCCTAACAGCGGTGCCACCACCCCTAAGAGCGCAACACCATCGAGGGGGAACCGGGAAGCCGCCCCGGTTGGCTACCCCCCTCCCCTTAGTCCTCGTGTCAGTACGATTCCCCTTACCACGTTTGACGAGTACCCGTCGAGGTCACTCTCGTGATACCTCTACTCCTCTGTTACTGACTAGCGGCATCTGTTGCCCACAATTGTGGGATTGGGTAGCTCCACTAGCAGTATTACGGGTATCACGCGCCACGGGGTGGGCACTACCCACTCGTGTCAGTAAAGTTTCCTTTACCACGTTGGACGAGCGACCGTCGAGGTCACTTGCGTGAGCCTCTACTCTACATCTGTTGATACTTGTTGCGCCCGTTACCCACACTGTTGTGGGATAGGATAGCTCGAAGCACCTTTACGAGTCTGCGTCGTAGGGTGAAACACAGCCCCACTCGTGTCGGTAGAGTTTCCTCTACCACGTTGGACGAGCAGCCGTCGAGGTCGCTTGGGCGAACCTCTCCCACATATCGCTACTGCTTCCGGCGTCCTTTGCCCACAAGTGTGGGATCGGATGGTCTGCACAACAGTTTTAACGGGATAATCGTCATGTGGTCTAACGTCTCCGTAGGCCTTGGGCCTAATCGATGTAGCAAATACTCCAGTCGATAGTACTCGTGTTGGCAGGATTTCTCCTGCCTCGTTTGACGAGTTGCCGGCGAGGTCACTTGCGTGAACCTCTACCCCACGTCATTACTAAGGCGGCATCTGTTACCCACGGATGTGGGTTAGGGTAGCTCCACCCGCAGTTTTATGGGTAAACGGTGTGGGGTCTCCCGTTTACCCGCAAAAAATTTAGCAAACTTTAGCTATATGCTAAATTTTCTCCATTATTTAATAGTTATATACAGCAACTTATCTTCAGACAAATTGAGGTTTTAAAAGGTCAGATCGATTATATGTCATTAATATTCTAGGTTAAATTCTATGTACAGAATGCGTTGTTGAACAAAACACTGAAAATATGAAATTAGGCAAAAAAAAAAAACAGACACTTTTTAGGCAAAAACAATCCGATTAATATCCTGAAGCAAACAAATGAATATCGCTAATTTTTGGAAGTTTTATTTACACGTAAAAAGAGTGCGCTTCTATGTATTTGTCTAAGTTATTTTCTGTAAAATTCATTCTTCTATCAGTCAAAGTGTGTTTATGTTATGAAAATGAACGTTTCACATCACAAGAAGTGATGGGCGCGTATTTAAAACAGGATACTTCTTTAGGGGACAATCCATCCATTATTCCTACACCCTCTCCCTCAAGGGAATTTTTGATGTTAATTTTTTCCAACCTAGGTTTTTTCCAGGACCATAACAGTTTTCTGGCGAATTTTTCTCCTTGGCTCCAGGAAAGTTCAATGGAGCTTGATTCACTAACTTCGTGCTCTCCATGAGGGGTAGAGATGGATCTTCCAATTCCTTGAATAAACCTGGAAGATGTCTAAAATGGCTCCAATGTAGCCTAAATCAGGCACTATAGAATCAGAAGAAAACACAGCTTTGGCATCTTTTAAAAATTTTTTACTTAAAAAGAATTTGAATGTGCACCTTTTTAATCTCTCTAAAATTCTTGTAATATAGAGCCGCCTCCAACCAAGTCCCCCAACGAGTGATGACGGAAGCTGGAGGAAGGAAAGTCTCGGGAAGCATATTTTTAAAGGTAGCGCACCTACTGAGGGCTTTTGGAAAAACATTTTTAACTGCTGAAATTAGAACATTAACATCGAAGAAAAGATTTCTAATTTCTTTCGCCACGCAATGCATGCCATGAGCTACGCACGTTAAGTGTATCATTTGTTCATAAAAAAGCATTAAAGCTTTTTCTGCTTTTACCATGTAGAGGGCTCGTCTCGGTTTTCAGAAGGCCACAATATTTCTATTGAATTAAACGAAAGGAGTAAATTTTGAAATCTACTTACTTGATTCCGCTGTTACTGCACGGGCTATCGAGACATGATTTGCAGCAATTTTGATGAAGTAAGACGAGGCTTTGTGCTATTTGGAGAAACGCCACTAACCACAGCATTTACAACATAACGCCCAAGGCGCCCGTGATCTCATCAATCGAAAAGAAAATAGGATTTTCACCTACTTCCTCTCGGATAGATGTTATTACCCAAATTTTTAGGAAAAAATTGTATTTAGTACCATCTTTTATATTAAAACACGTTATCTATGTACTTAGTGTGCCGTACATAATTTTAAGGTAATTTTTCCGAAGCATCGATCCGTCTGGTATTGTTTTGAGGTATATTTTTCTAAAAAATTGCAAAATTTGGGGTTTGATAGCTTAGACCATGGAATAAATATTAGCAGCTACTAATGCCACGTAAAGATCTTTTGAAAATTTATACTGATTCAATAATTTTTTTGCATAGTAGTCAAAAGCGCTTGTGTTGGCTTTTCCGAGATCCCTGAATCTTTAGCTCGTTTCTGATGCCCGGCGGAGTCTGAATGTTGATCTAGGTGATACTTTTTTATATGCAACCTGAAATAACAAACAGAATTAATAAAATGGTTACTAATTAATTAATATGGTGCTTGCGTATTTCAGAATATTCAGATACTGCAAGTGAAATTCAGAATTTAAAAAATGCAATGTACACTTACCTCTTTACTACAGACTTTACAAAAATAATTTTTCTGTCAGTGGTGTATACATCATTTCCAGAAATCCATTGCGTCAGATACAAACTAGGGCTTTCTTTAACTTTCGGCATTATTCGACAAAAAATATTTTACAAAGAAATGCGAATAAAGACAAAACAGAAATTCTCAACAGTCACTTAAACACACCGCACTGCTTGACACAGAGTTGCACACACAAATATGGAAAAACGCAAAATGCAACTTTGGCATGCGGATTTCTGTTTGAAACAGATCGAGCACTTCTTGGAAAAAATGTTTACTTTATGAAGGCAGTGACCTTCAGCTTATTGGTTTTCCGTCATTAATGACTCACGCCTAAGAAGCTAGTACAAAAGCGCGTGCTCGCTTGTGGAGAATGTACCTGTCAGCACGTTTTAAAATTTGCATCTTTAATTTTTTAAAAATTGTCGTTACATACCGGAAAACAGGCACATATCGTTAAAAATTGTCAATTCAGGCAAATTTTAGGCAAAATAAAATGTCTGTAGAAGCATCCCCACCTCTAAAAACGAATTTGTAATTTATTAAAATATCAATATATATTAGCAAAATAAACAAGGAAAATAGGCAAAATGCGGCCTTTACTGATAACATTTGACGATCTGTATTTGTTAAAAAATTCACTTCTCCATTAAAACTGCCACCATCCAAAGATTATCGGTGAAAGCCACTATCTAAGATATACGAAAGTCCAATAATACTCTGGTATGCTATTTTATCTATAATAATCAAATACAGGGTATAGCGCTTAAATCTGGACAAATCAAACATTTTTTTTTAAATAAAATTTTATTTCACAATATATTAAAACTAATAAAAATCTGTTTGCAAGTCAGTTATGTGACCTGTCCAGAGTAAAATTATTTGATATAATCCGCTTAGCCGCAATGATCGCATCCATCTTTGGGCTGAAGCGCTCGCACGCTCTCTGTAAAGCAGCACTGTCCATATTGGTAAATGTTGTTTTAATAGTGGTGCGTAAAGATGCCACATTAGGATGGCGTCTGGACTACGTTCCAAACATAGTAGTCGAGGGGGTTCAAATCAAAGCTATTGAGGGGGGGAGAGACAGAATGCTTGAGATAAGAACATGTTCACGTTACACGACAACCAATTTTGGACTAAATAGCTCATATGTGCCGATATACCACTCTGCTGAAATACATATCGCCACAATTTACATCCACGGCTTCACGACATTTGTCAGAATACGTACAAAAAACGTCTTTTTGACAGTTTCCTGAGTCATTTCTGCGACTGCCGGAGTTCATGTCACGCGTTCTTTTAAATGACCTTTTTGCAACAGGTTAGCGAAACCTTCACCGAATTATTTCGGTCGAACACCTAGCTCGAACACTTTCAATAATCGCGGCTCTTCAGTTGCACTCCGCACATGTTCGCAACAATTCATCTATTTTGAGGTTGTGACTGTTTTCTAAGAGCATATAGCTTTCACGAACGCCAACAATAACCTATCGCAGCAGTGCTATATGGCGAGATATTCAAATTTAAATTTGCCGTACCCTGTATGTTGAAGATTAAAGGATAAACCATCGTCCAGAAAGGTCAAGCGATTAATTAGTATAATTTTGGAATAAAATTATACCACTCAAATTTATTGTTTAAGTTAAAAAAAGTTTCCTTAAGTAAGATTCTGAAAATTTATAGGTGCACAAATTAATTCTCAACCTGAACAGCCGACGAATCCCAACTTACTAAGAACAAAATTATTTTGAGGTGATAAATTCGTCAATCTGCGTAGAGATTTGAACAAATTTTAATTCAAAAGGATTAGATCTAAGGAATACACCACGTGAGGGATAACTTCCCTATGCAATATATAGAGAATGTCTTGCATGGCATGTACCGCGTGTGACCTGGCATCGTCATGCAACAACATCATTCGCTTTATTTCTTGGTCGATAAACGGCTTAACTGCGTTACTCAAACAGTGCAATTTTCTCTGAATCCGCAGCGCTGATAGTTTCACTTAGTTTTCAGCAACTTATCATACAATACACCATCAATATCTCACTAAATTTCTTTCATTAATGTCTCTTTTCTTGTCGATAGTAAAGTTTCAGCCGGATTAAATTAGGTTTTTCGCCTTTTTGTAGTGTAATATTTTATCTAATTTTTATCATCAGTTACTATTTTATATAAAAAAAAACTTTCTGTTAAACTTGGACAGCAGGGCATCAGCCGAGTCAAACTGTCTCTGTTAGAAGAAAGTAATAATAATAATAAGGCTTTCCATTCTGTAAGAATATAGCCACTTCTTTCCGAAGTTTACTAATCCATTTCGTGGGGTGGATTAGTCCCCTTTTTGCTTTGTACGCTTAACTTCTTATAGTTTCTGGTGTGTTTTCGCTTTTTCTACTATTCTTCTCCATTCTACTCTATTACTTGTTTTCTTCTTCAGTCCTTGACATCCATCTTTTTAAGTCTTCAGTAACTTCATGAAACACCATCTTTGGTCTCCCCTTGGTCTATTTGTCTCAGGTTTCCATGTTGTTATTTCTTTAACTATGCTTTGATCTCTTTCTCATTATGTGTCCCATCCATCTAATCCTCTGTGCTGCCATCACATTCACTATATCCTCTCCTTTCAATATTTCCCTGTTAGAAAAAAGTACATAAGAAAAATAACGGCTCGCCTTTTAAATTTTTGGAATGGATATTGCTTGTTGCATTTATTCCAAGTATGTGAGCAAGCTGATACTGATTTTCAAATCATCATATTTAATCTTTTTTCATTATTTGCCTCCAATAATGAAACTTCTTTCCTGAAGTCATTTTTTACCCACACTGTGCTACATAGTTTCTTGTAAGGACGAACGTCCCATCTTGTTGACCTCTCGAGGATTTTTTTGAGGTTGAACGTAAAGAGCTTATGATACCTAACATTGGATGCCATTACACTTTCTATATTTGTTTATTCCTGTCGGCTGCAAAATCGAGTGTTATAGTTTTTTTATGTTGTAAACACACACCGCTCATATAATGACATCCACAATTGCATTAAAATTCCCACGTCATAAATACTAGAAGAGAGTTAGTTCAAGATAAGTGTTGTAAATAGAATGCTGTTTCCTTTATTTAAAAAAATATATAAATGTTCAAAGTATGGGTAATGGCATAGAACCTAGAACTAATATTCATGGTGGTCAAAGTTGGGGTTATAACATAATTATTTCTCACTATTTACAGTAAATTAAAATTTTGTATACGATTTGACAAATATAACATAAAGAGGATACAATTATATAGTATTATCTTATAATTTCATATACAAAAGGGAGATAAATCTTGTTAATGTCTAGTAACAACTCAACTGCGCCAAAAATTATTTTAAATTTTAAATCTAATTTGAAGAACAGTGCTTATAGCGTGCAAACGATATGTTTAAGTAAATGAATGATTTGTTTTGCGTGTTTTTAACTTGGTTATAATGAATTGGTGAAATAATACATCGGAATTAATAAAAATATTAATTTTTATAATTATAAGTTATGTTTATCATAAGATATTTAAATATCACTAAAAATAAAACCAGAAACATAGTATTTATTAATTTAGTGTTAATTGCAGCTTTTGTTACCGTATTTCGATAAATATGATTATACTGTTGTAAATTAAGGAAAATTAATATAAACGTTATGAGTTTTATCAAGTAACCTTGTGTATTATCGAAATTAAATTATATTTATATTTTTTCCTGAATAAAACAAACTATTGAAACAATCAGAATTTTACTGCTATTAGAGTAAAATATAGACTTGGTAATTATGTATATAATATGACATCGCCATTCTTTTAACAAAGAATGCTGTCCCATATATGCGGGTCGTAGCGGGTTTGTTGACATAAATCTTTTTTCATATAACTCCCCCCCCCCCAAAAAAAAAGTCCAATGAGGTTACATAGCAAGACGCGGTGGCTAAGCAAGATAACACGACCAGGAAATTTAGTTCGAAGCTATGTGCTATGTGACATGAGGCCCCATCTTGTTAAAATTGTATATCATTCAAGTTTAAATCATTGGTTTGATTAAAAAAAATTGTTTAGCACTTCCCAATAGCGTACAACATCAACAATAAGAGCGTTGTTAGCTTCGTCCTCAAAAAAGTATGGGCCAATGACTCCTACAGTCCACAATGTACACAAAACAGTGGTTTGTTTTTTGTGAATAGCACATGGATTTTCGCCAACCAAAGTGTGACAATTTTGACGATTTCCAAACTCACTTAAACAAAAATAATAAACTTGTACGATATTCATGCATTGCTACACAATATGCAGCGCCATAATGCTGTACAAATTCAAACCAATGTTCACAAGCGGCGTGCAATTTAAATTACTCTATATATCAACATTTTAGCGATTGGCATCAAATATAGAAGGCTCACTGAACAATGAGATTTAAAAACGTTTCATTTGAGACATGCTCAAAGATAGATACAACTAAGTTACACTATGTAATTCTGCAATGAAAATACGTTTGTTTGTGATATTAGTAGTTAAGTGAATCTACAAACTGAATATCAAACGAATTCAAAATCTAAGATCAAGCTGATCACCTGCTATAGTTGTCAAAAGCAAATACATAGAATTAAACAAAAATAAATTTGGTAGAAGACTAATACAAGATAAGAGAGAGGGATAAGCATTTAAAACTAACACTAGAAAAAGGAAATTGGAATTTTAATAAATTGGTTTAATCACCAAATGAAATAACAAAAAAATTAATCTGCCACTATTAACTTCCGCACGTAGCACTCAAAGCAAGCGTTCGTTTATAATAATAAAAAAAATTAGAAAAGTAGCTATACATGACACTAATTGAAACTATAGTATAGTTTGAACGCTATATTGTAGCAAATGAGAGTAAAAACAGTATATAGTAAAACTCTCCAGTGTTTAGTTTGTACATTTTAGGTACTGGGTGGCCAATAAGTCGGGAAATAAAGTAAAATTTAATTTCTCGGTAATTAACAAAGATAAAAATTTAATTCATTAACTATACATTAGTAGAGATCATAGGGTTTAATGAACAAGGTTCTCAAAATATGAGCCATTATTTTCAACGACGCAGTGAAGCCTTTCCTCAAAACTGGTAATTGCATTGTGGCGCATATCTGGTTCGTTGTTTCAGTTCGTCAATGGTCTTAAGGTTAGTGCGATACACTCTATCCTTGAGATAACCTCTAAGGAAAAAATCACAGACATTGAGATCCGGTGAGCACGCAGGCCAATCAATTCCATTTCCGGTTTTCTTCTCCGCATCCATACCGATAATTCGTACACCGAATTTTTCAGCGATCATATCCAAATTTCCTAGAGACATCATGAAGATTAAATCAAAATTGATACCATGAAAATTTTTAAAACCTTGTGTCGCGCCATCTTGTTGGAACCAGTATTATTTAATCATTTTCTTTTTCTTCGCCTCTTCGAAAAACGGAATGAGAACTTGGTCTCGGTAGACATTTTCATCGACATATTTTGTGAGAAAAAACGGTTCAATAATGCCACGCCATGATATAGCTGCCCAAACACTGACTTTTTGAGGGTGAAGACTCTTGACTACAGCCAGGTGTGGATTTTGTGTGCCCCAGTATCGGTAATTTTGCTTATCCACATAGCCACCCAGGTGAAAGTAAGCCTCGTCTGTGAAATGAATGTATTTGAAGTCCAAAGTGTTGTCATCTTTTAAGGCCAAAGCGTGATTGGAGAACTCGAATCTCCGGTCCACATTCACTTGAATGAGTGGTTGTTGAACTTGAATCTTGTAAAGAAACATATTCAACTTTTTGAGTATGTTTTGCACTGATGTTCGGCTAATTTGCAGCGGTTCTGATGTGTTTGCCAGTTGTTGGGGCGCTTGTCGGTTGAGGTTGTCGGGTACTGCTCAAAGTGTTCCCTAACTTTTTCCACATTCTCAGGTGTGGTGACAGTCACTGATCGGCCAGTTCTGGAGTCGTTGTCGTCGAGGACACTACCGGTTCGCTCAAACTTTTCAATTAACCTTAAAAATAATCGATTAGAAAATTTTGGGAGAAATTGATTTTTGTTTACTCACATTGTTATCGTCTTCAGAGTCAGTTTTGTGTTTCGATCAAACTCTGCTCGGAATTTTCTGAGGCCATAGTGGGCGATTTACCATTTGAGTAATACGCCGAGATAATAAACACCCGTTCAGGAACAGTGTATGTGATCGGATCTGAAGACATCTCACCGAATGGTCATCACATGTAAACAAAACCCTATCGTCTGTCCTTCACATCAATGACGTCCGATATGTATTCGGACACTGTAGTGGACAATAGTGACCAAATGAAATATTTCCCGACTTTTTGGCCACCCGGTACAATAAGCTTAACTCTTATCCTGTTTAATATACTTGTTTTAAACACATTGATCAGGGTAAAGGCAATGTTATCTATCGTATAATATAAAAAATGACTAACAGACGATGTAATTAACAATTTAGACCAGAGGGATATTCCTCGACTTATAAACGGAGTCCTGTGGTAGCTGCGAACGTATTGTTTTAACTATGCTGAATTTTGGAAATGTTTGAGAAAATGAATGGAAATGGAAAACCAACGCAAAAGGATAAAAACAGCTGTAAGTTACAAATGAAATTAATATTGTAACAAGAAAACCTGGAGTCTCCAAATTTCAAATTAAACGAAAGCTTTGCTTGCACTACGATAGCAATAATAAGCAACAAATAGGTCTGGACCCAGAATTGTATACAAAAAGAGTTTGTTTATACCCGACATCACAGTTATGCAAGGTTACAATATACCTCTACTATTAAAAATAAAAGAATGTTTATTAATCAACAGATACCGCTTAAGCAACCAACAGTAATGTCTCTACCCTATACCAAAATCTAATGTTCAAATTATAAATAAAACACATTAGCAAGTTTAAATAGAATTGAGCTTATATTAATTAATAATGAATGGCAATAATTTTCTTCTTTCCCCCGTTTATTGTGCTCTTTCGGATGTCGGATTTAGGTTCATTTTATCCAGAGCTTTCTGTTTAATAAATGGCAATGGTAAGAAGTAGAATAGGATTAAGAAGTCTCAAAAATATTGATAAATAAATTTAGTATAAAAGAAACAGTAGTGCAATTATTTAGAAACATAGAAATGAATTTAAATGACCACCAGTATCTATGGACTAGAGCTATGGACTAGCTATAAGCTACTAGTGGGGTCATAGGTGGCGGATTGTGAACGGCCTCTAGATATGGAATATAGCTGCGAATATATTGAATAAGCAGTCCCTAACCAAAAAGTGGCGTTGCTAGAGAGAGTAGCGGGTAAGATAAAGTAGCGATACTACAATTATAGACAACATCAATAAATATAAATATAATACAATGTGTTGTGCACCGATTACCAAAGCCGACGATACAGAAGTGGAACGATTTTATTAAGAAATAAGCCCAGCACTTTCAGCAACAAAGAAATACGATATTAATATAGTAATACGAGATTTCAACTCAAAAGTAGGTCAAGACGAGTGCCTAGATGTGGTTATAAAATTCGGCCTTGAAACACGAAGTGAACGAAACGACAGACTGATACAATTTTATCGAGAACAACAACTTGTCCTAAATACATTTTCTTGCATTTCCACCCCAACGCCTTTATACTTGGATATCTCCGAAAGATCGTGCAGATAATGTGGTGAGAAATCAAATTGACTTTATAATGATTAACAAGTCTGTACTGGCAAAATTCCGATTACACTTAAAAAATAGTAATAGACGAAAAAGTAATTAAAAATGATACTATAAAACTACAAAACGAAGTAATCAGGCAGAAAGACAAACAAGAGCTCTATAAAAAAATTCAAAACATACCACTAGGAAATGAAGACATTACTCAGAATTGGTTACAACTAAAAAAAAACAATTATTAAAGATAACGTAAAATACAATAAACCACAAGAAAATCATGAATGGATAAATAACGAAATTCTTGAATTAATGGAGAAATGTAGATTAAACAAAAAACAAAAATGAATAACGCCATCAAAAAATACATAAATAAATAACTAGAGGACAAATTGCTAAGGAAATATGGCTTAGGGGAAAATGTTAAGAGACAGAAGCTTTGCAAAAAAGTAAAGGAAATCGCAGGAATAAATCAGAAACGATATGAAAATAATCATAGATCTCGAGCAAAAAATGCTGACTTGTAAAAATTACCTCCAAAATCTTTTCGACGACAATGGATTTTCAAAACTTGAAACACGCAATAATGGTAAAAGCCCAGCCACCCAGGCAGATGAATTAGGAAAGCTATACAATCATCAAAAACGGGGAAAGCGATGGGCTCTCATGAAATACCAACAGAAGTGTTGAAAGTATTAGATGACGATGGATTAAAAAAGTTAACAGAATTAATTAATAATATACACTCAACAGGAATAATTCCAAAAGAGTGGTCAATTTCTATTTTGTTACATTGCCAAGAACAAAAAATGGCAGAAAACGCAACGAATTTAGAACAATAAGTCTGGTGATCACGATCCTAAAGTATTACTGAGGATTCGTCTTTTCATGTATCATTTAAAATATATCTGTAACATTTTATGAAATATGTCCTTTTAAAACCTGATTATTCGTTTGTAGTAACCCTACACTTTTTGAAGTATCATAGTTTGTTGGGGAGTCGTCATTTGACTTTCGGCCTGTAAACATCGTATCGGTTCTGGCTGAAGCAAAGTGGTGATTAGTTCGGCCGCAAGGCCTGGCTCTATCCAATGCGATATTGTGTGTACATTTAATCATGCACATTTTAACAGTTCACTGTTGCTAAATCATCTATTTAAGCGCTCGAAATGAATAATTCACCAATCCTATAATATAGCATTCCGAAAATAATACAATGTACCTTTACCAAATACCAATACCCTTACCACAACAACAACACCGTCAATCTCAAATGCATATTCCAACCAAATCCACTGCCACTTTTCAGCAAAATGTATCAAATAACGACCTAATCAATATCAGCCAATTATACAAACATTTCCAAACACTCAACACAATTTTAACAAAATCCGCCACAACCTCACCTACAAAACGAATCCAATTCAATCACTTACCGTCTGCACTAAGTGATGAGTCTGCAATGAAAATAGCGACACAGAAGCATCAGAAATTCATGATTGGCAAACTGTCAGACACTCAAAAACGGATAAGAAATCAAACTCTCAACAATTATCCCACCTACTCAACAGGTGAGTACTAGCAATAAATTTAGCGTTTTACAAGACAATAAAATAATAACATCAACTCAAACAAAACGCCAACAATACCTAAACCACGATTTTTATGTGCAGAATGATCAAATCTAACAGATGCGACAGAATCCGAAACTTACCAATGCACTGCATTACAAATACAATAAAAATAAACACTCAAAACCCTGCAACTTACGGAAAACTTGTACGACATCTAAATGATAATAAAATAGTTCGCCACACTTATCAAATGAAACAGGATAAGGCGTACAGAGTGGTGATACGTAATATACATTACTCAGTCCCAACCCAAGAAATTATCGAAGAAACTACAAAAGCACGGACACATGGTGCGTAACATAATAAAGATTAGACACAGAGTAACTAAACAACCTCTAATGAGGTTCTATTTAGACCTCGAACCAAAGTAAAATAACAAACATGTATACTAAATCCAGCTTTTAAATAACATAGAACCACCATATAAAAAAAGAAATATAACGAGTGCTTTATTACCCGCTCTCAAACGAAAATTTTCTATCGCTTGCGGTTCCGGAAATATAATACCTCGGCCGCGCCTGCCGCCAAGCCAGAATTTATCATTCGGAGTCGTTCGGGTCGGCACGGAAAGGCACGAACAATTTTTGCTATATGTTGAACTTTGACCTGTGTGACAGCAGCAGCAGCAGCACTCATAATTTTTTTTATATATATAATTCAGTGTACTAGGTGTCAATTATATGGGCACTCTAAGACATATTGCACCAGACCATATCAATGCGTTAAATGCGGAGGAAATCATAGAACACCCGATTGCAAAAAACCTAAAGACACAGCTGCTAAGTGTCCACTCTGTAATGGAGACCATACCGCTAATTATAAAGGATGTACGGTCTACATGGACTTACTCAATGCAAAAAACAAAGCAAGAGGGCAGACACTTCATACCCCAAATATCCCACAACCATTGCAACAACAAAATACATCAGGGAATAACCCACATACAGAAACATTAAATCAATCCAAACAATCAAACTACAGATTTAGGAGCTCAAATGAGTGTTTTCCTGAATTAATTCAAATCAATGTTCTCACAGCTCATAAATCAGAACAGCATGATCTTAAGCATGCTCTCCATTGTACTAAATAAATTCAGTAATGGACATTAAATCAATTCGAATTGCCGAGTGTAATGCAAATGGCTTAGCCAACCATAAAGCAGAATTAATAACTTTTCTACAACAAAACAAAATAGATGTACTTCTTATATCGGAAACACACTTCACCGACAGAACAATGTTCAATATTCACATTATTCCTTATACTGTACCAACCACCCTGATGGAACGGCTCATGGTGGCTCGGCCATAATAGTTCGTAATACTATACCACACCACGAGGAAACAAACCTTCAAAATACAACCTGACAAGATACAAGCTACAATAATCCATATTACTGCTCAACCATGGTGCTTTAACATTGATGCAATGTACAGCCCACCAAGATACGGAATAAGCACACTTCAATATGAAGACTTCTTCAGTCAATTAGCAGGTAAATTTATCATTGGAGGAGACTGGAATACTAAGCATACACACTAGAGTTTAAGATTATGTACAACAAAAAGAAGAAACTTAAAACAAGATATAACAAACTTAAACTGTTTTTATCTATCTACAGGGCAACCCACCTATTGCTTGAATTTTTGTCCTTCGAGGTATAGCGCCTAATTATATCACCATAGAAGCATCTTTTGCACTGATTATTCACCAATAATCACCACACTTAGTATTTACATAATAAACCGCCCTAAAGTTCCAAAGTTAACATCATCAAAATACCAACTGGCATATATTTAAAAACTATGTACATAACAACCTAAATCTGAATATTCGCTTACAACAACCGGAAGATATTGATAACGCAATACATCACCTCACACAAACCATACAGGCAGCAGCACGAATAGCCACGCCCCCTGAAAAACTGGGACAGAAACCAGAGAATAACATACCTGTGCATATAAAACACCTTGTCGCCCAAAAAAGAAAAGCACGGCGTATATGGCAAAGAAGCCGCAACCCTAGAGACAAAAATGAATATAATAGATTAACACGACAACTAAAAATAGTTCTCCATGAAACCAGAAATTCCACATTCGAATCATACATCACTAAGTTATCAGCAGACGACCACAGTATCTGGAAGGTAACCAAATCATTTAAGAGACCTATTCAGCACACTCCACCTTTAAGGAAAGACGACGGAAGCTGGGGAAAAACAGAACAAGAAAAAGCTTCGACGTTTGCTGAACATCTTTCACAAGTCTTTAATGCACCTAAACATAATAATAATAATTATTATGACGACCTCATTAGAAACAAAGCACCTGGCTTTGATCTGATTACTGGTCAGATCTTAAAACAACTACCCAGAAAAGGACTTGTTTTGTTAACCATAATTTATAATAGTATCCTCAGACTAGCATATTTCCCGATCACCTGGAAATTTGCACAAATAATTATGATCAACAAACCAAATAAACCTCCAAACAGAGTTACTTCGTATCGGCCAATAAGTTTGCTCCACATCATGTCCAAAATTATTGAAAGGATCCTACTTAAATGAATCTTTAAAGATACTGAAATACACCTCATCAATTTGGCTTTCGAGAAAGTCATTCGACAATACAACAATGCCATCGAATTGTCAAAACTATTCTCACAAGCCTTGAACAGAAAAAACTATGTACAGCCGCATTCTTAGATATCGAACAAGCCTTCGACCGTGTATGGCATGACGGACTCCTATACAAACTTAAATCCTTCCTTCCCACGCCTCATTATCTTATCTTAAAATCTTTCCTCACAGACAGATACTTTCAAGTACGAATTAATACAGCAACCTCAAACTATTACCCCATAAGCTCAGGAGTCCCTCAAGGTAGTGTCCTTGGTCCACTTCTTTATTTGATATTTACGGCTGACATCCCAACCACAAATACTACTACAATCGCTACGTTTGCCGACGACACCGTTTTATTATCTATAAGCGAAGACCCACAAATTGCATCTGAAAATCTGCAAACGCTTCTTAATCAATTGCAAGTTTGGCTGAAACGATGGAAAGTCAAAGTAAACCATACAAAGTCCACACAAGTCAGGAACAGGATCACCATCTGCCCTGCAGTCTTAATAAACGATGAACTGCTACCTGTATCTACTCTAGTAAAATACTTGGGATTAACACTTGACCACAGACTTACATGGAAGGCACACATTTCTGCCAAGAAAACCACATAAACCTAAAAATTCGTCAAATGAGCTGGCTCCTAGGTCGCAAATCACAACTGTCAACAGAAAATAAATTACTCCTCTACAATTGTATCATAAAACCTATCTGGACGTAAGGTGTCCAGCTTTGGGTGTGCTAAGCCATCTAATACTAAAATTATGCAGAGAGTCCAATCTAAGATACTTCGAATGATCTTCAATGCACCATGGTACGTTAGTAATAAAACCTTACATGAAGATTCTGGAATACCGTTTGTACAAGAAGAAATTATCAGATTAACAAGGAACTACCTCGAACGGCTCCCTGATCACCCCAATGAAGAAGCCAGGCAACTATACATCCAACCTGAAATCAGAAGACTTAAAAAACAGTGGCCTACAGATATATTAAATCAACAATAATCAATAGTTAATTTATCGGGAGATGTTATCGCTGGATACCATCTCCCCTCCTGTATTGTACTTTAAGCACATTTACTTATAGCCATCATTGGCAGGTTGTAAATATTTACCTCAATAAAAGAAAAAATAGTTTGTTGGGGAATAAGTCATTGTCATTTTTATTAAAATTTAAATAACTTTATTTTTAACTAAATACAATAGTTAGTTTAATCAATAACATATTCTCTGTTATTATTTACGACTTCTCCTCAACGTCCAACAAGTCTTTCTATACCTCGGCGATAAAAAACTCCTAGTCTTGACTGGAAGAATTTGTTGAATCAGGGTTTCAATTCCACGTTATCATTATTGAACGAAATAGTTGAAGAGCGATCGGAAGAAATGGAAATTTTTTGGAGCCGAGTTCAGAAAATATGTCGAATTCGGCAGGACTTCTCAATTGAGTGTTTAGATGGCGACTTTTGTCATAATGACTGTTTGAAGACGAGCGTTGTCGTGTTGCAGAAGCACGCCATGACGTTGCTTAAATCGCTTTTGATGAATCTTCGATGCATTTGATGAACGTTTATAGTAAATAATGGCTGTCTAGTCCCACCACACACACAGCATAGTCTTCCGTTTGTTCTGTTCACGGTGTTGCTTGTTCATTGGGACTGTGCTATTATTTTCGTTGCTTTAAGTTGAGTAAAGGTGCCATTTTTCGTCACAGGTAACGAGCCGATAAAAAAATCTTTGCCTGTAGCCATGAGTAGCCTTGTGATGAGAAAGCAAACCGGCGAAAATCGTGAAATGTCGAAGTTTGTTGTTTTCGCTCGAAACGTGTAAAACCCTTGTGTCGAGTTTTTGAACTTTATTCATCGAATAAAGGTGGTTTACTACATACAGTTTTCTGCTTATACGGCAATTGCTCAGCCAATTGACGCGAATCTTCATGGAGAAGCTGGGTCAATCGATTTTCGCCGAACCCGAACGGGACGATCGTAACGTGCATTGTCCTTAAGGTCAAAATTATCATAATTAAAGCGTAAAAAACAACCTTCTTCAACAAGTTTCTTCTCCGTGCACAGCACACCTCTCCCGGGCAATTTTGGCGCCTTTCGCATCCTTTCCTTCACGATGGAAACCAGACAGCTATTTTTCGTTTTTGTCTTAAAATATATATTTTTTAAAGCGATGGGCAGTTTTTGTTCCCGCTAACGTGAAATGAAGGTGGTTGTGATATCGGGCACTCGTGCAACAATGCTTCGACAACGACATCATCAAATCTCTATCCAAACAAATGATAATTGCATTGCTACGAGTCTAGAGTATAAGAAGGACATTTCAGAATAGCCCGAACAAATTTTCAATTTTTGTTGTATTTTGAAAACTGTATAGAGCTAAGCGTTATTGTGAACTAGGATAACATCTTATTGAAAATTCACGTCTTGTCAAGTTTTTTTCGTCCAAAAGTTAACAGAAGAAAATGTTAACAACCACTAATCGGTGGTCATCTTTGAATCATCTGCGAATATTCTTCTCAATAACATTGGCGATCTTCAAAAATTGTTTATGCCACGTTTATACTTAAACCTTCTTAAATGTATTGTCCCCAAAATGTGACTCAAAATTTCATATATCGTAATCCGTTGCACAATTTGATCTGATATAATATCAGAGGTTCTCTATCATCACAGCTAGCCGGACCTTACTGATTGCCGCTCGAAATAATTGAGTGTTGTTACAACCCAACCACGACGCCTATCAACATTCCTCTTTTCACTAACCTTCCCCTGCATTATCAATTGTAGGATATATTTGGGGCCTCTCTCTTTATTATGGCGTTAATAATTAGACATTTTTTTTATTTTGTTTAGAACTTCAGTATTGGTCATCCTATCTGTCCAGGGGATCCGCCACATTCTGCGGTAACACCACATTTTAGAGGCCTGTAATTTGTCTATATGAAGTTTCTTTAAAGTCCAAAGCTTCAACTCCGTACATAAGCACCGAGAATATGTAAAACGTAGCATCATCATCCTAAGTCGTATATTAATATCCCGACTGGTGAATAGCTTTTTCATTTTTATAAATGTTGATCTGACTATTTTTATTCTCGTTCTTACTTGTTTTGTTTGTTTATCCGACTAGTCTATCCAGGTTCGTAGATATCTATATATGATTGTACATTTTCTATTACAATGTTCGCTATTGTCAGGTTTATATGGTTTTGATTGAGATTTTGTGGGGACTGTAATTACCATTAGTTTGGTTTTATGAAAGTGTATTCGTTACATATTCGTTACATCGATCATTTAGTTTTTCTAAAAGATGTTGTATGTCACTAATATTGTCTATTAGCAGGACGGTATCGTCCGCATACCTCATATTATTAATAGTTTTACCATTTATAACTATTCTCATTGATTCTTCCTCTAGGGTTTCTTTAAATAGAGCTTTACTGTAAAGATTGAACATGAGTGGCGATAGGATGCATCCTTGTCTTACGCTACGGCGAATTAATCTCCATTCCTTCCGTTATTTGGTTTTTAACTTTTGTATTTTGACCCCAATATAGGTTAACAGTTATTCTTATGTTGCCTGAGTCTATATTTTTATTGGCTAGGAGTTGATGTAACTTATGATGTTTGACTTTATCGAAAGCCTTTTCAAAATCTATATAACATGCAAACACCTCCCGATTCGCATCTATACGGCCTTGGAAAAGTGCATTAATCGCAAAGAGGCCATTCCTTGTTCCGAGTCCTTTGCGGAATCCAAACTGTGTACTGGTTAAATCTTCCTCCAATTTTCTGTATATTCTTTTGTGAATGATCTTTAAGAACAGTTTTAGGGTGTGGCACATGAGCGCTCTGTATTCTTTTAGTTTGGTTTCTTGGAGATAAGTGCAAAAGTAGATGACAACCACAGTTTAGAAATTTCTCCCTTTTCATAGATGATATTGAAAAAGTCTAAAAGAGTATCGATTACGTCATCATCAAAAGTTTAATAATTTTTATAGATATTGTGTTAGGACCAACAGCTTTGCCAGTTTTCAGTTTCTAATACATATTTTATTTCTGTTCTTAATACTCTAAGATGTATGTTGCTCCCTTCTATGATCTGGTTTTGGAGGTCTTTCAAGAGTTCCGAGAGATACTCTTTTCATATCTTTAATTTGTCTCTTGCGTCAGTTATTATACCCCCGGCTGTGTCTCTAAGTATGTCACCAACAGTTTTACTATCTTTTTCATTTTTATATGGTCGGAGTTAATGTCAACGCCCGGGTAGGCCACGTAAATCACAGTCAGACAAAATGTACACCTTTTATGAATTATTTTTAAGCCATATCCTCCAAATTTGCCATTAATGTCTCTTAATATAAAATACCTAAATTTATCATTTAAAAAAAGGTAAGTCAATGTTAAACGGTGTTGTGTAATATGCAAGGAAAAATTATTATTAAATATCTACAAGACATTTAAGTGCAAACAATTTGTAAACAGAAAATGACAGTTAGATGGCGTAATAAAATGCATTTTTCAGAAAGCGCCAGATACAGTGGTAAGATACATTATGTGACATAATGTGTTGAGATTAACTGGTTTTCAAAAATATGTCTTATAGTATTACTGAAAAAAAGTTTCTCTTTATTTTACAAAAACACGCTCTGTAGCCTAAAAAGATTCCTATTGTATAGCCAAATCAAGTGAGCTTGTCAAGCCCAGACGAAAATAAACCCAGATGCCCTCACGGAATTAAAGGCAGCAGATTGCATGTGAATATTTTATGCCGAATGCATAAGTCAAGGCAAGCTTCGATTAAAGCTTCGCGAGCGCTATAGCTGGTCAAGCGCGCTTCAGCCCTCGAAGGTCAAGGTGGGGCGGCGTTCCTGAAAGGCGAGCGTGGACGCGGTGATTCACGGCTTGCTGCGCCGATTGCCCCCTTCCAGCCGCGTGGTGTAACGCCAAAAGTGAAAATGCCCGGCACGTACTTGGTAGTATTTCGCCGAAGCTAATGAATCGCCTTTCGTGCGCGATCGATTAAGATGGCTGAATCACGCCATGGAACAGGTCGTTTGACAACTTCGACGAAGTGATAGATACCTTGGCGTGGAAAAGCACTGGTTTGTTTGTAATGAGCGTGTAATTAGACTTTATCGGCAATTCTCGCAACAAACAGATATTGACTTCAGTAACTGGTAAAGGTGTACCAAGAAGAAGAAAATCATAATGTGTAAGTTATATGTCATAAACCACAAAACAAAAAAACACTACAAAACCCTAATAATTTTTTAATTTTAACTAGAAGCCACCGGCTTCGGTACTTTGAGGGCTTGGCAAACAAAAGTAGCTTTAATTAATTTTTCTAATATAAAGATTTTTTTAAGGAAGTCTCATTTTTGAGTGATTAAATTATCATTCATAAGCTATCGTTATACCCTACAACAGTTTTAATTTTGTTATAACCTCATTATTATGTATTCTGATTTCTTAATAACTTTTGAATAACCCTTGTATACGCTACCTATTTTTGTAAGAAAAAATCGTTATGGACATTAGGGTGCCCGTGCACCTTAGTGTGTCAAACTTTTGGTGACTAAGACTCCTCTTCTTCGTTACGCTGTTAAAGATTTTATATTCGCATGTTTACCGTCAAACGCTGATTGGATATCTGAATAAATTATTCTTTGTCTTGGTTGGTAATAGCTATATATTTTTTTTCATACAAGGTCACACCTAATTATTTTCTGCAACCAGATGCAATCTGCATTGTTACGAAAATTGGAACATGGTATGTTCAGAACTGTTCGCTTCACTAAAATATGGACACCAGTCTGTCGTTTTTATAATTAATTTTACATTAATATGTATGTCTTATACGCACCTTGCCCAATAAGGAATTGCACGAAGAGATATTTTAAACTTTAGAACTTACGAGGTGCGTTCAAGTTCTAAGGTATCCGTTTTTTTTCTAACACTTCTGTTGCTTCTCGACGCAATCTCCGTCTGGACGTACACATTTACACAACGTCGTCGTCGTGATTCTGTCTGATAAGAACACTTTGTAGGGGTGTGTTTTGCCCACTGCAGAATCGCTGATGCAACAGCGGCTCTATTGGAAAATGAGCAGCTACGGAGAGTGTCCCTCATAGTTGGAAGTTCATGGCGGCATCACCTGTCAACATGTCCTGAGACCCGTGCAGCTTTTTGTTCGTCGGTTAGCATTCGTGGGGCCCACCTTGAAGAAATGTTTCGCATTTTCAGGTCATCATGCAAAATAGACTTCACAGATTCTACGGAAATGCCAAGTTTAGAGGCGATACCAAGCACACCTAATCGACGGTCTTCCATAACAACTTGCTCCACTCGCGCAATCATGGTTTCGGTTCGGCTGCTTTGTAGCCGATGCTGTTTCGGTTCATTGTTACACAACTCTCGATTTTTTTAAACTTTCTTACCCACGAACGTACATTTTTAACATCCATAACGCCTTTACCGCATGACTCGCTCAATTGACGATGAATTTCGATGGGCGTTTCATCACGTAAGAAGAGAAAACGGATGATTACACGTTGTTCTTGAACACTAAACGTCACCATTTTAAGTATACAAAACAACGCTCACTGCAATGGCGGTAATTCAAACTGTGTAGGTTGTATGGCGCTGCCTTCTATATTACAAATTTAGACATATTCCTTGCGTTTTTTAAATTAACTGCATTTTTCTACTTACTCTCATTGTTGAAAAAATTAGGAGACCTTAGAACTTAAAGGCACCTTGTGTAATTCATTTGTGGGATCCATGTTTTGGCCCATTATCCTATTTTCGAGATTTTATCTCAGATACCTAACTATCTTAGAATAAGATCGATTCTTACAATTTTTTATGCTCACATATGAGTTGTTTTCTTTGGCTAAAAACTCTGTTAGAAAGATAATTGTATGTATAATTGCAGTCAATACTTTTTTACAAGCTTCATTCACTTTATACAATATTTGTCTCTGCATTCCAGCAAACTTATTGTTCGATTTTTAGCCTGGTTATTTTCATATCATATATGATATATCATATCATATATCATATATGTGTATAGAAGACAGTTGAGTGTACCATTCTACACAACATTTTTCTTTTGACACTCATGGAGTCACTTGCATTTATAAAATGGCTAACCTATTCTTAGATTTCTGAATCACATATTTTTGACGTGGTAACCATGACTTTTTTGTCCATTCAGCATTACACCTAATAGCTTTATTGTTTTCTTGGGGTGTAATTCATTCATCTTAAAGCTGTTGTTATTACACTTTTTTGTCTTTTTAATATTATATCTATAGCCGTAGCCCTTGGTCTTCTATACTCATTTCAAACAATACTTGGTTGTTCTTAATAGAGTTTTTATATGTTCAGTTTTTACAGCTAAGTCTAGGTCATTTGCGAAAACTGTTTGTAGAGCAGATCATATAAAAATTTCTTTTCGGAAAACAAATTGATTTTGCTAACAATTGGTTTCGAGACTCTCCTCACCATTACATTAAATAGCTTGGTTTCTTCGCAGAAGAATACACACTATACTAGCAATTTTTAATCATACGTTTATCATATTAAACAATCGGTAATATCATAGCTTCTTTACAAAATCTAAAGCAATTTTGTCTCATTTTGGTGCTTTCCTGCATTTAAAACCGTAACGATCGAACCGCAGAAAGTCGAGTTTTGCTGGAAGGACCATGGGACGATACTCGGGTGTTTCGTAAGTGCCTTAACGACAAAGGTAAAAACCTAGACACCTATCTGTGCAAAACTATAAATGTTAATACTTAAGAAATAAATAAAAAGCACAGAACCTTGAGAAATTTACTTATAAACGTGGAAGTAGTCTAAAAAGTGAAGCGAAAAATGAAAAGAAGACTTACACGGATTAAAAGTGAGTAGAAGACTTCCAAAAATTAAGAAAAATTAAGAACAGAAGGCTAAAAATAAGCGTAACAGAATACTTTGGAAATTTGGAAGATGAATTGAGATGCAAATTAAAGCAGTAAAGTTTAGTAAAGTTTAGGGGGCCCAAAGAAAAATTATAGATAGGTGCAGAAAGATTTTTCAAAAGTTTGGTCGGTAATTTAAAACGAAAGTTATAGGACGCAAAGGTAGACGTAGAAAAGTAATCTAGAAGTTTAAGGAAAATATCGGAAGAGATATTATAAGAAACAAAAGTAAATATGGAAGAACGCTTTCTAAGACAAGAAGTAAAAACAGACGCAAAAGAACATTGGAGCATGATTAAAAGCAAACGCAAAAGAATACTACAAAAATTTGAGAAAACAACTGTAGGTAAACCCAAAAGAACACCTGGGAGGTTTTAGAAAACAGTTAAATATTTGGAAAGTTTGAAAAAGGAATTAGAGAGCAAATAACTTACTTGTTAATAAAGTCGTGCAAAAATCATTTTCATGAAAAAGTTCTATGAACTGCAAATAACTATCATATTTGATAATCAGTGATTATGGCAGGAACTACAGCGAGAACAAGAGCTTGATTTTAAATTAAGGGTGATGTTGGAATGAAAGCGCGAAGAGACGAAACCACAACAAGGAGAAATTAGAGTGCACTGAACCCAGTAATAACATTTTATTAAATATAAAGGAATTTCTTGAAGTTAGAGGATAGTCTTCAGGGATATTTAGAGATCGTTCATGGTACTAAATTCAGATTGCGGTTATTAGAACCCAGAAAGTGAATATTGGAATTGATGTGAAGCAAGGAGAAAGCCTTTGTATTAAGAAGACGTAAAGGAATAGTACCGAAAGTACAAATTTTCACATTTTCGTTTTCTAATACCGCTTTTTTTTTTATTTTATTAACAAAAAATAGATTGGGGGTGCCTTACTAGCGCCTTCGTCTACTTGCCTTGCAGGGCTTAAGCAATTTTTCTAGCATTAACTGATGTTAACCTTCATGCATCCTTTCTAGTAAACTTGAATGAATTTCATGCTCTTTTTTTGTTTACCTAAATATCTTTCTTAATCCCTTCACAATTACCGTCTTCTTTCTCTTCTCTTTTCCTCCAAATATTTCCCATTTCCTTTTCTTCTCCTTCTTTTTCCGTTGCTTCATGATTTTCACTCATATGCTCTTCACTGTATTTTGTGACTGACATTCCCGAGCTTCCTTTTATTTTATTTTTATATAAAAAAAGGAAAATAGTATCTGCAGCCTAATACTTTTCCCCAATTTCCCCTTTTTTTGACAATATATTTAGTTTTGAAAGACAGGCTGAATACTAAAAATAAAAGAATTATTCATATTGATATATTCAACTAACTAGATTACAAATTAAATTTACTGCGATTTAGTTAGATAGTGATTCTCAATCTGCATCTCCCCCCCCCCCTCGTTACATACACGAAATATACCTGAAGTAATAAGTAGAAAAGCAAATTTAAGAAAAATTTGTCCATTGAAACCAAGCATTCTTTTGAATTATTTAGTGATGCGAAAACAGTATAAGTCAACATTAGACATATGAAGAAAAGTTGAGAAACATTGTTCTAATGATTTTATACTGATGTAATTAATCTATCCATCCATTGTCGGATGTAAGCCATCCTTATTTGTTTCCACTCTTTTCTGTTATTTGATTTTTGCATCCAGTTGTATTCAACAATTCTCTTTAAATCATCCGTCCATTTGGTTTGCGGTCTTACTCTGTGTCTCCTGCGGGCTCTAGGTCTCCACTCAACTATTCTTCCAGTTATCTGCCATTCTCGCTATATACCCGCCCCATTGTATCATACCTGTAATTTCCAGCTTCGTCTAATCTAGGTATATGATCTTGAACAACATTCTCCGCTCCATTGCTCGTTGAGTTACTTGGAGTTTATGTATTGTAGCTTTGTTGAGTGTCTACGTCTCTGCCCCACATGTTAAAACACATAACACGTATTGATTAATATAGATTCTTCCTTTAGTGTGCTTTAGATTTTGTGTTTAACTCAGATAACATTTCTTATCGCTCTTTCTTATTGTTTGCGATTAGGATGACATTATCTGCAAATCTCAAATGTTTCGGTTGTTCTTCATTTATCATAATTCATTTATCTTTTCATTGTAGATTACTAAACGAGTTTTCCAAAGAGGGCGAATCTCCTTTCTTGCTCCACGTTTTTTTAAATTTTGTTAGTTTTTCTCTTCTCTAATCTTATTCTTAAAAGTCTTGTTTATTTCTACTAATTCTATTATGTTTCGATCTTGATCCTGTGATAGTTCTCTCCTCTTTTTGAAGTTTTTTTACATTTTGGCTTAATTTTTGACTTTTTTCTTTTTTATATTTACTTGTATTCAACTGGTCTGATACTCTTAGTCATACCAAGCGAGTTTGTCGTTTAAAATGTATAGGTCTGATTTTTTCTTTATCATGTATACATGTAATATTAGTTTCCGTCCGGACTATATCTTGTTCTGTTTTTGATTGTCTCTTTAAACTTCGTCTAGGTTTTCTTCTTTCTCTTCCCATTTTGATTCGAACTGTAGCTCTCACCATTCTGTGGTCGCTTCCCATATTTATTACGTTCAATATGGTTGTGTCTGTTAATATATTCTTATCATTACACAAGATATGTGATCTAGTTTATTTTTTGTTGTCTCGTTTCAGCCATGTCCATCTTCTATGTTTTGGTTTTTTAAACAGTGTGTTCGCTATAGATGTTCAGTATAGTTCAATAATAGTTTTCCTCTTGCGTATTTCCTTTCTACTCTTGTTTGCCTATTTTGGCCTTGAAGTCGTCTATTATTATTACACATTTTGTTTTATTGATTGCCACTGCTTTGTTTATTTTTTTATATAGTTGTTCTATTTTTGTATCGGGATATATACCTGAATGATTTTACATACATATCTTTTAGTAATCTTGATCTCTATTGACATTACTCTTTCCGATATCGCTTTATATTTCATGTTAGTGTTTTTTTTTGTTTAATTCATACAGTATCTTTTTTTAAATAGTAATAAAAATAGAAATCTGCAACTAAATTGACATCTATCTCAAAATCAGATATTAAATTCAAATGCTAAACAGTTTTCTTTTGCTCTTGTTTGTGTTTTGCTATCTCAACGATGTACACACGATTCCGATGCGTGTGAATGAATTCGTGATAGGACAGGCCCGAAACAAGGGGATGAAACCGAAGGCAAGAATTTATTGATGTATTATACCACAAACGTAGTAGCCTTATATTCGCGTGTGTCGCTTCCCTAAATCAGTATCAGTAACGGCCTTGTCGATACCCGTTTAATTATTAAGTATTTCCTGAATGTGTTTCTTGTTATTCAAGGCAACTGCAGCAGACGTTGGCGGTTAATTAGAAAATTGATATCAACTTTACAATGGGCGGATTTTTAACTTATTTTATTGTTTTATCTGAAACATATGAAAGGTAAAAGTAATGTGCAAAGCTCTAACATTGCTGTCCAAAACGATTTATTTACAGAACTGATTAACTAAGTTTTTATTTAATAAGCTTAACTACAAGTTTGTGAAAATTATTTACATGTAATTTTTACAATATATAAAAATTCGAGTGCCATCGCTGTCACATGGTAAAAGTAAAAAAAAAACAACAAATAACGAATGTGTTCTTTAAGATACATTCTCACATTAGAAGTTGAGGACTATAAACATAAATAAATAACTCCCGTAATCCTTCATCTATTTGGTTTAGTAGAATCAGATGATGATTTATTTAAATGTAATCCTAGTGTGTACTCTGCTCTGAACGTATAGCCGAGAAAAATTTATATAGCGTCACCTAAATTGGACTTTTAAGATTTGAATTACACGCCGTTTGCGTCCTGTGAACGCTGAGAGTTTGCCATTAGTATGGTTGGTATCTAAACACCCGGCAAAATCCATCAAATACCTCCACAAACGCCGTACATTTGTGAACTAGATTTTAGAGAACATATCAATAAGCAAAAAACATATTGAGCGATAAAGTTCATTTATTTTAAATGGCTTTTTGAATCGTAAAAATTTCGCGTCTATAGAAAACCCACGTGTTATTCATAAACTAATGCATCCATAAAATGCACTGTTTGGTATGTATTGTGGGCTAGAAGAATTATTGGGCCATACTTTTTTGAGGTTGAAGCCGCCAACGCTGTTTTTTTAATGAAACTAACAATGTGAACTTTAATAACATATGGTTTCAATAAGATGGAGATACATATCACACAGCTGGTGAAGCACTTACTTTATTTTAAACCCAATTTCACGGTCGTGTTGTCTCGTAAAGGGTTGTTGCAATCTAGCTCTGTTAGGTTGTTCCTTCTGGGGCTATTTGAAGAAAAGGATTCATGCCAACAAACCTGTTACGATTCCGGGTCTAAAAGAGAACATCAGATGTGCAATTGTTGAAAAAGAGCCCTATTATGGGAGAGTATTATAGAAAAACTTCGCTAAAAGAATAGTAGCATGCCAAGAGAGGCATGGAGGGAATTTAGCTCATATTTTATAGATAATTATCAATCCATACTTTATATTGATAGCAATAAAATTCGAATTGTTTCGATTTATTCAGAAAAAAGCACCCAAAATTTCAATTTGGGTTATCTTATATAAAGCACTCTGAAAGGTTGTTTAAACCAATTGATCACTATAATTATATTATGAAGCTTAATTACAAATTTTTAAAAGTTGTTTACATTTAATAGATAAATAAATTACCACTTCAACAGTAAGAAAATTCATGCAAATCGCTGCGGCACAGTGATCGAACATTCTCAAAACCTTACACAAAAGTCAGAAGAAAATATACCGAACAACGAATTTTATCTTTAAGATACATTTCTCAAATTGGAGGTTGAGGACCACTTGTTGAAACATAAATAAATATATAAACTTTCCTAATCCTAGATCTATTTAAGAAAAGGTTTAGAGGAATCAAATGGTAATTTATTTCAATGTAATCTTAGTGCATACTCCACAAGAGTCTTAATCTGGTTCGAAAATATAGCTGGGAAAAGTTTATAATCTACACATCAGGCGATAACGATGTTTTTAGGGTACATATAAAATATTTGTTGAATTTTTAATTGATTCTGAAATTGTATGTTAAGGTGGTTCAAAGTCTTATTCTGTGCAGAAATTTAATCAGCGCTGTAAAAAAGCTTCTTCTTGTGTATCATATTGATTTTTTATTGACTTCTGCCCTAAATAATTCTTCAAGGAATTTTCAACACGATTGTCGTAGGTTCTTTTTCGCCTAGAGTATCGTTTGAAGTTTATTTTTCCTTCGACAATTTACTATATTTCACCGTATTTCTCGTGGTATTGCATTATACACTCTTTAAAAAAAGTACCGAAAATTATTAAATAAAACACATAATTTTCGTTTAATCTCTCTCTTCATGGCGCTACAGTCCCATCTGGACCTAGGCCTCCCGTATTTTTTGCCTCCAATCTTCCCTATTTTGTGCACTAATCCTCCAGTTTTGGATGTCAAGTATTTGCTGTGCATCCTCTTCTATGTTATCGGACCATCTTTGTCTTGGACGACCCCTACCTCTTCTGCCTTCAATTCGCCCTTGGAATATTCTCTTTGGTATTCTTTGTGCTTCCATTCGTTCTACATGTCCTGCCCATTTCAGTCTTAGTAGTTTTGCAAATTCTACTATATTTGCCTCCTTATGTAGTTGTCTCAGTTCAAAATTGTACCTTATTCTCCATATGCCATCTTCTTGTACTGGGCCGAAAATTCTTCTTAATATTCGCCTTTCAAAACGCAATAGTGTTTCTTCTGCTTCTTTGGTCATTGTCCATGACTGACATCCATATGTGACTACCGGTCTAATCATACTTTTATAAATCTTTAATTTTGTTGCTCTTGTTATGTATGATGCTTTAAAGATTGATGTTAATGAGAAATATGTTCTATTCCTGCTGTTACGCGTAGTTGAATTTCTTGTGTTATCTTGTTTTCACTATTTATTTGGGTTCCCAGGTATTTGAACTGCTGTACCACTTCAAAATTTTTGTCCTCTATTGTATAGTTTTGACCTAATCTTCTTGGGGTTTTACTGCTAGCATTTTGTCTTCTGTTCGTTGATCTTCAGTCCCACCTTTTGTGCTTGTGTTTCTATATTTCTGTATATGTCCTTGACTTCTCTTTCCGATCTTGCTACCAGGTTGATATCGTCCGCATATCCGATCACTTGGTGTGACTTGTTAATGATGGTGCTGCCAGTGTTGCCTGTAGCTTCTCTAATTACTTTTCCAATACTAGGTTAAACAGTACTGGTGCAAGTCCATCTCCTTGTCTTACCCCTTTAGATGTTGTAAACATCGGGGAGATTCTATTCTGTATCCTTACCGCAGTTCTAGAGTTTTCCATTGTCATTCTTGTAAAGCTAATTAATTTATTCGGGATGCCTAATTCTTCCATGATGTTGTACAAGCTGTTTCGATCTATGCTATCATATGCCTCCTCAAAGTCAATGAATAGTTGAAATATTGGTATGTTATACTCCCATGCTTTTTCCAGTATTTGTCTTGTTGTGAAAATTTGGTCCACTGTAGATCTGCCCTGTCGGAAGCCGGCTTGGTATTCTCCAATTATGTCATTTCCATATACCATTATTTTTTGTTGTGATATATTTGTGAAAATTTTGTATGTAACACACAGTAAGGATATACCTCGGTAGTTATTACACTTGTGTTTATCTCCCTTCTTGTATATCGGACAGATAATTGCTGTGTTCCATTTTTCTGGCATTTCTTCTTTATTCCATATGAGGTTGATTAGCTCTTGAATTTCTTTGATTAGTGCGTCTCCCCCGTACTTCATTACCTCGATTGGTATGCCATCGATTCCCGGTGCTTTGTCATTTTTCATTCTTTGTATGGCGGCCGCTACTTCTTCTATTGTGGGCTCTTTAATTTCCGGTTGTACGGTATCTCTTGTTATCTTTGGTATTCTATCGCTTCGTTCCTCTTGTGTTAACAGCTCTGCGAAGTGTTGTCTCCATTGTTCTATTACTTCATTTTCTTGTGTTATATATTTTCCTTCTTTCTCTGGGGTGGAAATCTTGTTTGGTGTTTCTGATGATATTGTACATTCTTTTAACCTCTTTTGCTTCTCTTGCCTGTTCTATTTCATCTATTTGTTTATCGAGGAAATCTCTTTTCTTTCTTCTCATCAGTTTCTTTACTTCTTCTCTTAGCTTTCCGTATTCTTCGGTTTTCCGCCTGGTGGGCCTCTGTAGCAGTTTCTTTTTTGCTTCATTTCTTTTATCTATTGTTCTTGGTTTCTTTTGTATGTATCCTATGTTCTCTTCCGTCTTAGCGACAATAATATTTTCTATTTGCTTCCATTTTTCTTCTACTGACTCTATCGGTTCCACGCTTACTTGGTTTCGTTTTTCTTTAATGCTCTCTTCCATTTTCTGTTGGCATTTCGTTCTGTAGCTTTCATCCTTTATTTTATGTACATTGTATTTCTTGTTCCTCTGCGTGGGTATAGCTCGAGCGTTATCTATTTTGCCCCTGAACACTGTCTTAACTAGCATGTGATCAGATTCACTCATCGCTCCTCTCATTGTTCTTATGTCTATACAGCTGGATTGATGCCTGTTTGATATTAAGACATGATCAATTTGGTTGACTGTCCTTCCGTCTAGTGATATCCACGTGCCCTTATGTATCCGTTTATGTGGGAAGGTTGTACTTTTAATTGTCAGTCCCTTGGCCGTCGCGAACTCTATAAGTCTTTCCCCATTGTTATTTGATTCATCGTGTAGGCTATGTATGCCTATGGTGGGGAAATATACTTCTTCCTTGCCAACCTTGGCATTTAGATCTCCAATAACTATATGTATATCATTGCTGGGTGTTTTCTGCATTTCTCTATCTAGTGTCGCATAGAATTGTTCCTTTGTGTTATCTTCTTTCTCTTCTGTTGGCGCGTGTGCCGAGAACATAGATATGTTGTTAAATTTCATTTTAATTCGTATGTATGATATTCTTTCATTGACTGGTGTGAACTGTAGTATTTTGTTTCTTACTCGTGGCCCTACTATAAATCCTGTTCCTAATTCATGTGCATCCTCTGCCCCGCTGTAATATATTTGGTGTCCTGATTTAGTCAAACTTCCACACCCCAACCACCTTATTTCTTGTAGGGCTGTTATGTCCATTTGATATTTGATTATTTCTTTCATAGTCGTTTCAAGAGCGCCTATTTGATATAACGTTCTTACGTTCCATGTTCCGATAATCATGTCCTTTTCTCGCCGTTTTCGTCTTCTTGACATCCGTCCGTAGTTCCGAGGCTCAATATGGGTCTTCACAATATTGCTTTTTTTACAGGATAGGGGTGTTAACCCTACGCCCAACCCTCCTCCTTTATCCGGGCTTGGGACCGGCAACAGTACTTACTGGGCTACTCAATCCACCCAGCAGTTACTGCAAGCGGAGTTATTTTTTGTTTACTTTTCGTTTAATCATCAATATTTATTTTGTCGCCTTCAAAGTAGGACCCATTTGATGCAACACACATACGCCAGCTTTTTTCCTAGTCTTCAAAACATTTTTTATACGCCCTTCTCGATATAACCTTCAGCTCGTTACACAAATATTGTTTGTAAACTCAATCAACTCAACATGGGCACCACGGAATGGCAATTTCATTTTCGGGGACAAAAAGAAGTCAGACAAGGCTGAATCTGGTTAGTACGTTGGTTGATCGATGGTAGTTAACGCATTTTTGGCCTTAAATTTAGTCACAATTGCTGCTCTATGCAATGGAGCATTATTGTCGTCCAAGATCCACGAATTATTGTTCCACAATTCTGACCGTTTTTGAGATTTTCTCACGCAAACGCTTTTATATGCTAAATAGCGTTCTTTATTGACCGTCTGTCCTTCAGGAACGAATTCCTTCACTTTTTCGATCTTTTCGTCGTTAGAAGAGGTCGAAAGTCGTCCGGAACGAGGGTTGTTTAATATTTTCGTTCATTGTAAAAATCGGGACGCACTACCGAGGTGTACTGATTCAACCAGCTGCTCTAAACAAACTAGTCGACAGATCGCGCTCATTTTAAGCATATTAATTAAGGACAATGCTACCAACTTATGCAAAAAGGTTTTTTTAAATCATTAGCCGGAGCTTTTTCAATTACAAATTTTCGGTACTTTCTTGACAGTATGTATGTTTAAAATATTGAAGTTTACGTCTTTTTATGTTTGTAATTAATTTTCGCTAGCTATTTATTTTAGCTAGTACATCTAGATTATTTACTTTTCCTTTACAGCTAATTTTAAGTGAGCGGTGGTACACCCATATTTCAAATGCTTCTACCTATATGCTTCCATTCCGCATCCTCTTTCGGTGATTTAAATTCAAGTTGTGGCTATATAGAGCATTTTTCATCATTACAAAATAGTTCGCACTTTTTGAATGGATTAATTCATTAATGTTTTCAAATTAGTGATTTATCTTTCCTTATCGCTGTATCATCTTTAATTTTGTTCATCTATTTTTATTTTAGCTTTATACATCTAAACGAAAATTATTTATCGCTTGTTCCGGAAATTATACAGCTAAACATTCTAAGGGTTCGGTGGAAACTCACGAACAACCTGTTCAAAGCTCATAATTATTTATATATCAATTCAGTTTAATCCATACGCGTGATTGCTTGTATTAATACGATCCGTTAGTAACTGTAGTTTTTCACAAGTATCGGTTAATAGCAAGGAATCATCAAGCATATCTAACATTGTTTATAATTTTATTATTTATGACTGCTCTTAATGTTTATTTTATAAATGCTTCTTTAAATACCTCCTTCTCGGTCAAGTTAAATAGTAAGGACGTTAAGATTCATCCCTGGTGTCTGATTTTAATGTTTTCCGTTATTTGTTGATTTATTACTACGAGCGCTTTTTGTTGCCAATACAGATTTTTGATTATACAAATATTTTTGTGGTTTATTCCCGTTGTCTTAGAATGTCAAGTAACTTATCGTGTGTACTCTATCGAAATCTTTTAAAATCAATTTCACATATGTACAAATTGTAATCTTTAAATAATCACTTAAACCCCAAAAGTTCCCATCTTGTTCCTAGTTATTTTGAAATCTGAACTGGTATTGCCGATTTTATTTATTTAAAAAATGCAGTCGTGTATTACATCTAGCTATACATTTGAACAGAAAGGAAAAAAGAAATGTAGTGTGCCTTAGGCCTTTGATTTACACGAGGAGGTCCGTACGTAATAAACAAAGACAGCCTATACATTTGAACGGAAAGTAAACAAAGACGGCCGACATGAAATTTGGTATCCCACGCTTTGAGCACTTAATTTACACGAGGAGGTCCATGTATTTATGCACGCATAACGCCGAACGACCGCGGATGCCATCGGGCCGCAGGATTGCCGAACGCAAAAAGCGCGTTTGCCACGGCCATTTGATTTGCTTCCGCCGAACGGAGGTTCGATTGTAAGCGCCAATTCATAATAAAGATAAGCATAAGGCGCCCATAAGAAATACGTATAATGCAGATAAGCATAAGCTTTACGCAAATATTTAAAAGTTACGCATACTCAGCGGCAGCAATGTCCTTTCAAGCATTTTGAATAATTATGTTGCTTTTGTACCTCTTAATCAATAGTTCCCTATCTGTTGTAAAAACAAAGCCAAAATATCGACAATAATACAATTAGGTTATGCAATTTCAGAATCAAAACATTCTGTTACTGCTGCCAACATTAATCTAGGAAAAAATTGAAAATTGCTGTAAATAAATGTAAGATACGTAAAGTTAAACCGATTTCAACTTACGTATTTCTTACGTATGAACGTAAAACATAAAAATTATCGGAGTGCAGTATAAACGAGCGCATAAGCTTTGCATTGATTCAATTTTAAGTATTGCGTATTTCTTATTGGAGACTTATGCTTACGTTTATTATAAATGGATACTAAGTTAAATTGTTCCACGTTTTTTATTGATCTAATTAAAAATTTATACGTTCCCACCTTCCAAAAAGTTGATAGAAGGCGGGCAACCCCTAGTATAGAAATATTTTTAAAACATGGCTTGTTAGATTTATCGTTTGATGTTTGATATATTTCTTCGCGTTGTTTTTTGAAAGAATAATAAACATTAATTTCAATCAATCATTAGGCATAGTTCCTTGTTTCGTAAATGACAAAAAATATTTGGCATTGTTTCAATTTCTTCTTCTCCAACGAGCTTTAACGATAATTTTATCGAGATAATTTACCATTTTTTGTCAATTGTATTGCTTTAGTAACTTCACCCCGTCTTATTCGTGGATCTGTATGTACCCTACCTAACTCATCTCAAGGAATTCTGCCGTTTTCAAAAAGTTCTAATACATACTCTACTCATCCTCGTAATTATTGTTGTCTAATTTTCTTGAATTAATGGGGTTACTGCTTTTAGCTCTCTATCTAGATGGGATAAATCATATTTATTTGCAAAGTTTTTAATTTCTGCATTTTTATCTTCTCCTGACTTGCTATGAATTTTATTATATTCTATTTGATTTATATTTTTATAATATTTAAAATAACTTAGTTTTGTATTCTTTTATGCTTTTCTTCAGATAATTTGTCTTCTGTGTATTTGTTAAGATTGCTTTAAATTTATTTTACATTTCCTCAGTGTTATCTTGCTTTTCTAATTTCTCTTTTATAATTTAAGTACTTCTCATATTTTCTTATTTTTATTTTATCTCTGTCTATTGTTATTCTTCTTGGGCATATTTTATCAGTCTTTTTTAATCATAAGCTTGTTTTTGCTACAAGGAGACTGTGGTAAGTTAAAATGTCCTTAACATAATATAATTTTATTGACAAATTTCTAAACTTTTGTAGATCCAGTTGACACAGCAGATGTTCAATTATCGAAGTATATTTTTGGCAATTTGTAGAATGTATTTATGATAATCATTTGCTTTTTTAAACAAAATCTTAAAAACTGTCTCCCTGTAATTTCTAACACTATTTTCCTTTCTATCCTATTTTGGATTCAGATCCCTCATTTGTGAGACATGTGGTCTAGGGTTATCGTGGAAAAGTATTGGCCCTATCGATTGCCCATGCTAGTCATAAATTCTGCAGTTTCTTGTGCACTCTGTCAATTTCCTGCCACTACTTCTCTGATGTGAGAGTTCAAGTAGTTGTAGTGAAGGATTCCACGTGCCGGTCACCAAACAGAAACCATTACTTTCTTTTGATGCTGGGGAAGTCCTTTAATGCTTTATCTGTTTCCAGCTGCATAGAATCCATTTCTCGTCGCATTTCACAATGCAATCAAAAAATTGATAATTTTTATCATCAAAGTTTTTGGTGTTCGTTAAGGTCGTGAGCCGCCTATTTGTCGAGCTTTTTTGATTTTCCCATTTTGTTCAAATTTAAACGACTGTTCAATGGTTAACGTTAAGTTCTTCTGCAATCTTAATCGCAAAAGCACGCCCCCGGCCCTACGCACCTTCAAGGCTTTCGTCTTCTTGATGAAACTCTTGGAACCAATGTTGAGTTGTACATTCACTAATGGTCCGCTGATCAAATGTTTGGTTATTATTACAAGCAGTTTCTGCTGCTTGCCATCATTACTTAGATACATTAAAATACACCAAACAGTTATAACAAAACAAATTGCATAAATAAATAGCGCCGACTGGAACCACTTTAAAGACAAGATGGAAGAATCAATACAATTAGAAATGCCACTAAAATCTGAAGAGGACCTACGAAAATCAGTTGAACACTTTAATCAAATAATATACGAAGCTGCATGGAAAGGGACTCTAAGAGAAACAAACAATAAAAACAGATAACTGCCCAATAATTGTTAAACGTAAAATTGCAGAAAAAAGAAGATTGCAAAAAAGGTGGCAAACTACCAGAGCTCCAACTGACAAATTAAACTTCAACAGCCGGGTTTAAACCACTCCTCCAACAAAAAAACCAATCACTACAGCAGTACCTGGAGAAGTTATCACCCTCTGACTATATCTTACGGAAAACAACCAGAAAACAGAAAAACCCACATAACACCGATCACTTCTTCGCAAAGAAAATGGACCAGAAGCAACTCTTGAAAAGCACTAGCATTTGCTAATCATCTTAAAAAGGTATTTGAGCCCTATCTTCCTAAAACTACCCCCGAGGAAGAGAGAGAAATCCACCAGTCCCTAAGTGCACCTTTCCAACTAAATCCTTCAAAACTAAAGAAGTAAGAGTTATAATCAGAAGTTCAAAGGCAAAAATCACCTGGTTACGATCTCCTCACAAGCAAAGTACTCAAGGAGTTACCCGAAATGGGCAAAAAATTCCTGACAAAGCTATTTAACGCTATACTTAGATATAATTCCAATCCACAAACCTGGTAAACCACCTGACTGGATAGCCTCTTACAGACCAATAAGCCTTCTCCCCCTTGTTTCCAAACTTCTTGAAAAGCTGCTACTATCAAGACTCAAACCGTTAATCGTCAATAACAACTTATTACGGCATCATCAATTTGGCTTTTGTGAGCGCCACTCCACGGTTGAGCAAGTGCACAGAATAGCTGATAAAACTGCTTTTCAGAGTTTCTGGTCATTAGCCAGACTTTTGACAAGGTTTGGCATGAAGGTCTATTATTTAAATAAAAAGTGTATTACCAGCTGACCTCTACCAGGTAATCAAGTCATACCTCCCCAAGTTACAAAAACATACGATTACCTATCATGATCACTATCTAGACGCAAACTTGTAGCAACATTTTGTCTTCTGGAATATTCGCTGCTGACCACAACTTAGGGAAAGACATTTAAACTTTATAAAAAATATATAAGGATAGTCCCAAAAATATCCAGCCGATATGAGCATTTTGAAAGCAGTTGAGACATAACGTAGCAGTAAATAAGAGTGAATTAGAATGGATTACGTGTATGCGTGAATGATGACGATTTACTAGATGGATCAGTTGAGAATTAGACATCGGTGTTTAAGCCCATGCAGTATGTTATCGCCATATTTACTATGACTGAGTGGGTAGACCAGCGAATCTACATTAAATTTTGTGCAAAGCTGGAACATTCATTCGCAGACACTATTCAGATAATTCAAAAAATTTCGCGAACTATTCAATAAGTGCACCCGAACACATGGTACAAGCAATCCAGATGTAACTAACAATGAGCAAAGGATTGTAAAAGCTTAAGTATGCGAAAGTTTGGCAGATTATTTTTGGTATAAAACGTGTCGGAAAAATTCGTTTTGAGGCTAGTTATCAGAGCAAAAGGAACATCATTGCCCAGCGACTTCTAGTTGTACCAACTTAAAAAACTTTTGAAGGGGGAGAAATTTTAGAGTGTCAAACAAAATTCAGTCCAATATGACAAGGAAGTTGTTTGCAATTCTAAAACAGGACTTTGCAAAATGCATCAAACAGTTAAAATAACACTGGAGAAAGTGTGTGAGATCCAAATGGGTCTACTTTTAAGAGAGATGAGGCTGTGCGCAATGTACCTTATATTTTGTAGCATTTTTACTACATACGTAGTAGATTTTTTGTTATTGTCATTATATATTTTTTGTTTTATATAGTTTAGGACAAATCACAAATCTTATAAACTTCACGAATATCTATGGCTCTTTACTTTCCATTTTGGGGAAGACCTCATAAAGGCGCCATCTTTTTTTCTTCTCACTCATCCTTATTGACCGGGGAAAAAGCATTATAAACCGTTTAACTTTCTTATAATACACCTTGGTCATCCAGAAATCTTGGCCTCCATTATTTTTGTTTTTTGATTCCGAGTATTTAAATATCAAATCTGTAAGTTAAAGTGGAATAACATTTACGTAGCCGCCATTATACGCCCTCGAATTATGCAACATATCAGCAATTCTAATAAATGTTTACATGCAACCCCACGCACTTGCAATAAACTGCATGTCGCAGCTCTCCTTAGGCGTATTACCGTATATCGGGCATGAAATCACCGGACTGCAACGGCAGTAAAAAGCGGATAAAAACACAGGCGTTCAGATACGGCTCGACAGCCGTGACATTTTATTTAGATGTATGTCAAATCCGCGAGAACTTTCCGCTGATATATGGCCCCGCATAAGAAAGAGCCGGCCGAGAAATGCGGAGCCCCTGATAAAGCTTCGGCGTTCGCAAGTCGACAACCTCCTTGCCTACCCGCTCCAAATCCATAATTAGCCTAAGTTCTTCCAATTAATGCAAATACACCTTGTTGCGTGTTGCGCCCCTCGTTTCCCATTCTTGCCTGGATGGCACAAAAAAGCGCCTTCTTAAAAATTGACATGAATTATTCAATGGAAGGAAAGGTCATTTTTCCGTTGCAGTGTTTGTAAAAGGCATGTAATTCGAGACGGGGTATTTCAATTGCCAAACGGGAAAATTTTACTGTTTGTTCGAGACACTAGAATTGATCGGATGCCGATAATATCTAACATGAACGTTGAGCATTTTTCCTAGTTGAGAAGTTGTTATGGAATTCTGTTGGTCATAATTCTTGGAATTTTACGATTAGCTATTGATTATAAAGATCAATAACAGAAACTAGAAGGTCACTTTATGATTCATTCAATTAGGCATTTTGAACAGCACTCTCTGCTTATTCATTGCACACGTAATAAAACAAATCAAAAATATTTATATTTCTATATAAGCTTACCAAAAGATTGCATGGCATTAAGAAAGGACTCATTAGAACAGTAAAATGTTCATAACGGATTCCAAAATTTTTTTCAATGAGACTATTAAAAATCTACTTTGTTCTTTGAGTCACGAGGATTTGAAAATTAGTTTATAGAGAACTAGGTATTATATATAGCGAAGTGTAAAAACCACAATATCACATCTGCATTATTTAGAAAAAGGTTTAGCAAATGAATGACACATAATTAAACATTAAAAACAATCCATTCTTCGTCTCTTAATGGCCAAAAAGCAAAAATTTTAGTCAAAATTTACCTGAAGAAGAAAAAGGAATTCTTCAGATCACAAGAGATTATTTTCAAATGACTTTAACAAACGCATCAAAGGTGCGATCGCTCATTAAAAAACTAACATCTACTGTAAACAACTGGAACGTCTTTATGTAGAAAGAGTTGCTGAAAAAATAGGCAAATTTGGAAAAATAAGAACATTTTGTTTTTTTTATAATACTTTTTTAGTACTTGTAAAGCAAAAACTATATTGTTATCACGTAAAACTTGGGTATTCATTGAGTGTTTATTGAAACGTCAATTAATATTTCTGCATGTTAAAATTGTTTGTTGCACCAACATGCTTGCAAGCGCTATCGTATAATGAAACGAAATAGAGAAAAGTCAAACGCGCGGGCAATCAGGCAGTGGCAATCAGACTATGGTTTCTATTAAATAAATCATCATCATTATCATAAAACATTTTGGACATATGCCTCCTCAAGATTTTTCCACTCAGTCCGATCTTGTACCTTTCTTGTCAATTGAGTTTTTGCCCTTTTTGCTACGTCATCCCTCCAACGTGCTCTCGACCTCTCTTTGTCCTACTTGCCTGTTCGAAGTCTTCATACAAACGTCCTTTTACTCAATTCTTTGTCGTCTCTATGCACAAGGTGGCTTTCATCGCCATTTTTGTTTGGCTACTCTCTCCACTACATCGTCGACTTTCGTTTGTTTCCCTTATGCATGCTTTATTTCTTATGTCCAGTAGCCTAAATTCTAACATTGCTCTTTCTATTTTACTTTGTGTCACCTCCAGTTTCCCTATGTTGGTTTTTGTTAACGCCCAGGGAGTCAAGGATATATGTTAATGTAGGCAGTACGCATTGATTGGATAGATATCTTAGTTTGCCAAAATCTAACCATGTTGAATTCTTCGACTCACCTTTGCTGCTTGGGTGGGTTCCTCAAGACAAACATACAGAAATTAAAATCTACTAAATACAAGAACATTTGCAACAAATCGGGAGCTGAGTCTTCGTTTACTGTCCAAAGCTTATAGTAAACATGCTCCATTGATTTAAATTTGTGAGTATTGGCTTCGACGGTTTAAAAGTGACTATTTCGACACGGAAGAAAAAGTTTGAAAATTCAAAATTGGAGACATTACTCAATGAAGATCCATTCCGAACGCTTGAAAAATTGATGGGTTTCTTGAATGTTGATTTACCAAACGTCGGTAAACGTTTGAAGGCAATGAGAATGATTTAAACGCAAGAAAATTGGATGCCACACGAATTGAAGCCGAGAGACGTCAAAAAAGTTTTGTCATCTACGAACAGCTGCTTCAAAGGCTCAAAAGAAAAGAGGTCTTGCATCGTATAGTAACTGGTGATAAAAAATGAATTTATTATGAGAAGTCTAAGCGTAGAAAAGTCGGATGTAAATCTAACCAAGCATTACCATCGACCTCACCATTGACATCAAAGTGAAACATCTATAGTTCGAAGGTAATGCTCTATATTTGGCGGGATCAGAAGGGCGTAGTGTTATATGAGCTGCTAAAATAAGGCGAAACTATTATTGAGGATTGCTATCGACAACATCGGATAAAGTTGAACCGAGCGTTGAGAGAAAAACGATCAGAATACGCCGAAAAACACGATCAAGTGATTTTTCAGTAAGGCAACATTCAGCCACAAGTTGCATAACAAGTCAAAAACTATTTGGAAACGCTTCGATGGGATGTCCTACCCTACTCACTATATTTACCAGACATTGCCCCTTTGTAGTTACCATTTGTTTAGATCGGTGACGCATGCCCTGCCCAAGTAGCGCTTCAACTCTTGAAGATATTAAAAAATGAGTCGATTCACTGATTGCATTGAAGAAAGATGAATCCTCCTGTTGCCAAAAACATAGAAAACAGTTGTAATTAACGATGGACATTACTTTGAATGACTTGTGCTTTATAATTTTTTTCGAAATAAACATGTAATTTCCAAAAAATCATTTAAAATTAAATCCAAGCCCCAGTATATTTTGGTATTTTTATATAATTTAAATTAGTAAATGTGATTCCAAAATTAACATAAAATAAATGTTGTGGTATGTTAAAAATTTTGCAATTTGCAATTTACTGTCCTTGTTTCTTTATTTCTCTTTACCAGCCTTTGTAAGATATTTCCCAATGCATTTCACACATCTGCTTTTCTATGGCAGAAATTGTTTGTGTGACTATATCTCTAGCAGTTAAGACATTGAGGCACTTCTCGTTTGAGGAAGTTTGAATTTCATTTTTAGATTCTAAAAGAATTCTGTCAGATTTTCTTTTTGTTGTGGCTGAACGAAACACAGATAGCGGAGTTTTTCAAATTATAAGTTTTATAATATATTGTGAAATCTTTAGTGGGAGTATTTATGTCAACTGCAAAATGCATATTAAACACACTACTCGAAATGTTCTATTTCACAGTAGTGCAACTTTTTTGTTTAATGGCAGGTGATTGTTTAGAGTTACACCTTTGATTTCTCAAGTTTTTTGTCTGTTCCTTTGTTAATTTGGCTTGGTCTTATAATTTCTTATTGGTTTTAAGACTAAGATTGTTACACATTTTATTGGCTGTAAAGACATTTGTATAGAAATCTGTTATGAAATTTGATACGGTGGTATACGCCCATATATAGTGTTACACACTGATTAGAACGACAAAATCATATTTTCAAGGTTTATTAAATGGTTATTGGTAAATATAATTACAGAGGATTTATTCAGAATAGCTACCCTTAGCCTCTATACGAGCTTCAAGAGATCCGGGCGTCTATGGCAGCATACACTATATCTATTGGAAAAGAACGAAGCGCAGCCGTCAGCAGTCGCTTCAAAAAATTAACACTGGAGTCTTTTTGAACAAACTATGCTCTTTAGAACTTCCCATAATTTGTATTTAATAGAATGAGATCTGGGCTACCAGAAGGCCAATCCCCTACTGTTAGAAAATGAGAATCTTTGTTGCTCAGCCAAGTTCAAGTTAGTCGTGCTTTGTAAGCAGGCGAGGAATCTTTCTGAAAGATCAAATCAATAGTTATGACTCTCTTTTCACAAAAATGAATATCGGTTACATCATCATAACAAACTACCTACCAAATCATTACAGCTGCTGGATGATGACCTTTCTGAACCCTTGACGCTAGCTGAAATACTTCTTTGAATAACCTAACGTATGTCTTATCATGTTGTTGTGTAGGAACACATTAAGCATTTTTTCATCCGCAAACGGAATTTTTTTGTGGACATTATGGATGTACTCGGTGGACAAGCCTCTTTGAGATTTCTCTCTTTTGTTTAAACCATCTGTCAGCAAATGTCCTGTTATATGTTTTATAAGTACCTAGTCTTGCTTAATAATACGAGACATTGAAGTTTTGGAAATTTGCATTTTCCATGCAACTTTCTGGTTAGTATGAAAGTATTTTCGTTTAATTCGGATACTCACGGTTTTTAGGGCCTAAACAATCCGAACTGAACGTGGTCTTCCAAATCTGAAACGATCATCGATACTTCCAGTCTCATTAAACAATTTTATAGCCCGATGCAAGAACATACGGCTAATACCGAGAGGATGCAGGTTGTTAAAGGTTACACTTTTCTTTAATTCCACATTTATATAATGATATTACAACAATAAAATTTTCTTTATCACTACACTCTACTAGTAGATAATCAAATTTGCCAAGAAACACAGTGTAACTTACAACTTCAAGACTTGACAATTGCAACTGTATGTTAACATCACAAATATCTTGCTCCTGTGTAAAGCAAGAGTAGGTTGAATTTTGTAACAGTATTTATGGGAATACTAAGTATAGTTATTGTGAGGTCGGTGATACGACGTTCACGGATTAACTTAATGCACATCTATGTTGAGAATAATTAATATGGCTTTCTATGGATGGAGGTACAATAGTGTACAAATATATGCAACCCGCCGATAACAATGCTCGTTAACCTCAGGCCACTTATCGGTTTTCTTAATGTTTCGGCACACGGAGCTCGATAATACAACCGTATTGCTTGAAGGCCCGACACGTTCTCCACACACATAATCAAGGCAGGTAATTAACAACATGTAAATAAAGCTTTAGTGGTAGTCGGGTGTCTCACGATAATAACAAGTAACTTCATACCCAATGTTGATTTTACTAATCCAGAAGTAAAATGAAAACACGTTTTTGTTTAAAACTTAATTAACAATATAATTCCCATCATGTAACATTGTGAAAAAGCTCATGTGCTTCAAATTGAAAAATTCTTGGAGTTTTTGTGGAAATTATATATTTCACAATAAAATTATTTTACAAGCTCTGAAATAGGTGAGTAATAATCAGAAGGAACACTATCGGAGAAACATAAAGATTGCTGCACAATTTACTAACTAAGGTTTTCTAATTTTTGGTCTGCCATAATAAACGTCATATCTATTAACCAGAGATAGCCGCTCTTATTTCAGTGACAACTTCAAATCGGCAATTGTTTGATTGGCATTTAAGCTTTCCAAATTAATTATAGTGTTCATACTCCACCAATACTTCCTTTTGATATAGATTAGGATATGCTTTCTATATTCACTCACCCAATGTTTCTATATTATTCTTAATTATTAATTAATTAATACAGTACTAATGGACCTAATTTAGACAAGAGTCCAATGTTTGCAAATGTAAGTAAACTGTTGCCGGCATAGAATGAAGTTTCTCGGCTAATTCTTGTATTGTTGCACTAAAATTTCACTTCACGATTATATTATCACATATTTATCACATTTATTTAATAGCATAAATTGCGCTTTATTTTGAAGGCTAATGTTTCTAAATTTGAATTTATTAAACGATCACAGGCATTAGCGTTCAATCATAGGCTCTTTTCTAACACATTCATGATTTTTTTTCATCGTTATTGCCCTCATCTTCCCACAGTAGCAGGTTTTGTCCTTGCTTCCATTTTAACGTTTTTAACACTATAAAATGCGCCCATGTTTGTACCGTAAAATTAATGAGTGATTTGCAGTATTTTACGTTTAGGCTACTCTAGACGACCTCCACTTATACAGCCATTTGCATTCGAGAAAATCGTCATTATTTATCCAGAACTACAGAGTCGTCGAAGTAAATCCAGAATTTTTTTAAGTTGATTGCAGGAAAGCCAAACGACAAGTTAGCTTCACATAATCAACAATCTACGATTGTCAACAATTAACGCAGAGTTGCTATACTCAGATCTTTTCGGGTCGGATAATCTCCGACAGAAACTATTGTGTAGCTTGGCTACAAAAATCTAAGTTACGACGTAGCCAAGAAGTACAGGAAATCTGACCGCCAGGAGGAGGCAAGTGCTGACAGGGCAACTCATAGCAACCGATCTTATCGCAAGAGAACTGACGAATTCGACCGTAAATTAAAAAAAAATGGGCGCGGCGAGCTTGAAGTTAGTCTAGTAGCGCTGCAAATCTGTCTTCCTCAGGAACCACCTATTGTTGACTGAGAAGAACAAGATGGACAGGAAATTAATACTGCTGATATATTTTTTTACAAAAAACTAAAGTACCTATCGTCATTCATATAAATTTTTACGTTTTTGTGATGATCATGGGTCTTATGAGCAGCGATGAGGATGTCCCAGTGCCTCACTTTTTTGAGAAAGGCCTGAAGGTGATCACCGACAACTATATCAATCAGCTAAAGACAGTTTCAAGCCCTAGATAAAGCAAGTGCTACTGGACGAAAGCACGTATTCCAACAAGACTACTTTCCGACCCATAAGTCAAGGAAGACTTAGGCATTTTGTATTACCATTAATCTTTCCACCTGTAGATACCCTCCAGCCCCGACTGCAGTTCCCTTGACTATGTGTGAAGCGTAGTCGAGACAAAGGTCAATGAAAGGCATTATAATACCAAAGATAGCTTAAGGTCCTTCATCATAAAAGTAATGACACATATCGACAAGGAAGAAGTTGTGTTGGTCTGCAGCACGTCTAGATCCCTGCTAAAAAAGGCCGATGAGGGCTACATTAACGAATACGATTCTCAATAATATTTGGTTTAATTTGATGTAAATAAATTTAATTTGTCTTGTATTTCAATGTTATTTCCATTTTCCAGATTTACTTTGAAGATTATATAACAAGACATATACGAGGAAGAACAGTAAAATGTGGGCAATGAATATTGACGTACAACAGTGACCAATAGCAGATAACAACAAAACTAATAGCATGAAATAAAATGCTTGAAATTTAATAACAAAGAAAACAAAACAAGAAAACTATGCCGAATATGAATGGTCCGATAGTAAAATCAAAGAAAATAGCATGTGCATTTACATCTAGTGAACGGTGACAGATTAGTTAACGTAGTTTTGGAAAGAATGTCAACAAAAAAAGACCATCGGGAGGACCTCAAAAAAATGAAAAACTCAACAGAAGTTACAACTTGCATATAAGAAAAAAAGCAGACCGACGAAGAATCTAAATGACTAATAATAATTTTAAAGTAATCTAACCATTTTTCGCAAATGTTATATTTCGTAGGTATCCACTACCATAACTAAATTATATAATTTCATCATATCTCACCGAACTTTGACTTCTACATAATCTATTTAGAGTTGTAGCAGTCATTTGGTTCGTATTTGAATAAATCAATATTTTAGCCAGCATTAAGAAGACCAAGCCATTTTTCCCACTTTAATATTGTAATTAATGAAATGGTTAACTTCTAAGTCAAATATTTTTCAATCCAGCTTCACTCTGATTATGAATCTGCAAGAGTATCTTCAAATGCTTGACTTTACAATGATTATATGTAATCTCACATTAAATCTATATATTTGAGATAAATTTAATGATTCTCTCTAGCAAAAGTGCAATAAGCCTTCTTTACTTACATTATAAAAATGAAAATGATTAATAGTACACTTTATGAAACTGAAAAGGTAATGCACACATTGAAAATACTTTTATTTCGCACTACTCAGTTGGAATATTCAAACAAAAATAAACGCTTACGCTAATGGGGATAAGTTGAATTCGCAAAACACAGCACAGCCTGAGAACTGATAAAGGGTGATGTGGCAAACACCGAGCCTCAGTGTCACATGACACACGTCTAAACGGTTCACACTCTGTACAATGTCCTCATTAATACTCATTACAGCAGCAATAGTACGGCCTCGAAGTTCATCCAATGTCTTTAATGTACCCCAACGAAAAAATTGCAAACTGTAAGATTTGGAGACTTGGATGGGCAGGCGAATAATATCAAATATTTAAATACACGTTGCATAGGCATGTTACCATCAGGACGTTCAAAACAAAGATTGTGAGCTTAAATTTTAAACTTATTACACTAGCTACAGAAAAGTAAAATTAAAGGTGAAATTGTGATCTATTTTTAATAAGTTTAGGTCAAAAACGATATCAATAATCAGGGACCAAGTAGAAGTGAAAGTGAAAACAAGAACTATAAAGTTCAATATATTCGAGTAATATAAACAAACTCTGGGAGTAACAAATTAAAAGTAAAATAATTATTAATTAAATAGTGACAAAAGGAATAAATATTAGAGGAAATCACCAAAAGGCTAAGGGAAATAGATGAAAGGGGTAAACGGATAGAAGAGAAATTAGACAATTATCAAAAAGAAGCAGAAATGTTGAAAAAGAAATGTGTAGCATTAAAAGCCAAGAATACCGAGATAAAACAACTACTAAAGGAACAAGGAAGTAAAGTAGAAGTTTTAGAAAAAGAAGTACGAAAAAATAAATTGGTAATGCATGGAATAATTGAAGCACCACAAAAAGTTGAATTAGAACTGAAAAAAAACTACTTTAAGAAATATGGGAATTCAGATAAACGTTGAGACCGAGGTACAAGAAGTAAGAAGAATTGAGTTTTCGAAGACATAATTGGTGCAAGCTCATTTTGTTGGAAGTAAACTCATGTAATAAGAAAACAGAAATATTAAAAGGAACAAAAAAATTGAGAGGAACTAAGATATCTATTACAGAAGATCTTCCCAAGGAAATGCGAGAAGAAAGAAAAAATACTAGTTGAACATATGAAAAGAGCAAAACAAAGTGAAAATAATGCCTTTATAAGATACAACAAATTAATAGTAAATGAGGAGAGTTACACAGTTGAATAATTAGAGAAATGCGAGAGGGAACAACCTTCAGAGAAATAACAAGAAAAAAACGACGAACAGTAAGTGAGAGGTCTTCACGAGAACAAAATAGGGACACAAATGAACTGGTCCATAAAATAACTAAACAGTTATCAAAAAACGAAACACGAAACAAAGATTTATTTATAGCAACATGAAACGTAAGAGCTACATTTGAAAATAGAGCTTTAAAAAAACTTATAAAAATGCTAAAAATTATAAAATAGATATTCTGGTTTTGCAGGCAACAAAACAAAAAGGAAACTACCTTATTGATATAGACGAATATACCTTCTTTACGAGTAATGGGAAAATAGAAGACTGGTAAGTGCAAAAACAAGACAGGCAGTAATAAGCTTCGTACCTATATCGGATAGATTATGCTGGTTAAGACTAAGAGGTGCTTATCAAAAAATAAACCTTATAAACATACACGTTCCATCAGAAGAAAAAAGTGACAGTTAAAGGTAGGGTTTACGAATCAATCTCAAAATACGATATTAAAATACTAATGGGTGACTAATGCCAAAATAGGAAGAGAAGCAATGTACTACCCAACAATCGGAAAACATAATCTACACCATAACAGTAATGGTGAATTACTAATAAATTTTGTCATCGAAAAAGATATGAAAATCAAAAGACTTATTACAAACACAGAGACATTCACAAAGTTACATGGATCAGTCCGGATGGTAACACCACTAACCAAATTGGCCATGTTTTAATAGAGAACAGAAGTAAGAAATTTATTAAAAATGTACGAAGCTATAGGGGTGCAGACTGTGATTCAGATCACTTTTTAGTGGGAATAAAACTCCAACAATTGATACCAAATAACAAAAACCAAGACGAATCTAAAAAATGAAAATAGGAAAAAGTACATCTTACTCAAAGGCAGGAGCAAGTAAAATTGGAAGAACAAATTAATGAAGCACTGAAAAGAATGAAATAAAAATCAAACATGGAAGAGAGAGTAGCAGAACTAAATAAAGTCATAAAGAAGACAGTGAAAACTCAAAATAACAACAAAGGTCACAAATAGTTTGACCTAAAATGCAAAAACCATATAAATATGCGAGAAAAGGCAAGTCAAAAAATGCTAATCGACCAAACAGAAAGCAATAGAAGGTCCTACCAAGAACAAGGAAAAAACAAACACATATGTAGAGAAAAGAAACGAAAATATAAAATTAGTCAAAAATAATATTTTGTAAAGGAAAAGAAGGTAATTTGATTGGCGGTAAGGAAGAGGTAATGCAGATATGAGCAGAATACTTTGATGAACTACTGAACAAAACAAAACATAGCGAAGAGGGGGTGTATGTAGAATAAATAAGACAAAATATAAATAATAATGCAGAGGAAACTCCTAAATATGAAGAAATAACTGTCATAATACATAAATTAAGGAACAACAAGATTACAGAATCAGATGATTTACAGGCTGAAATATTTAAGTATGGAGGTGAGAAACCACAAAGAATAGTGTGTGAAATAATTCAAGAAATATGGAACACAGAACAAATGCTACAAAGCTACTAAGGGAATTAACAGACCAATAAAACATATTCCACCGATACGTAAAGAAGATGGGTCTTGGGCAAAGTCTGACAAAGAAAAAGCAGACACATTCGCAGTTTATCTAGAAGACAGTTTCCAACCAAACGCAGAACAAATTCAAATGCAAGCTCAGACAGAACCAACTACAAGAATGGTAGATATCCCATTAACCACTCCCAAAGAAGTATCTAGAGAAATAAAAAAAAATTTTAACCCAAAAAGGCAGTGGGAAGATATTTAAACAGTTGCCAAGGAAAGGCATTATGAAACTGACACACTTGATAAATGCAACATTTAACTTACAACATGTCCCAGTTTTGTGTAAAACAGCTGAAGTTATCATGATACCCAAACCGGGAAAGCCTGTTAACGATGTAAGTTCATATAGACCAATATCATTGTTACCTATAATAGCAAAGCTGTTTGAAAAGTTATTTTTAAAAAGAATGAAGACGATAATTGACGATCAACAACTCATTCCCCCACATCAATTTGGGTTCCGTAATAAACACTCTACGGTAGACCAAGTACATCGTATTATAGATGTGATAGAAAAAGCACTCGAGGAAAAGAAAATATGCTCAGCGATATTTTTAGACATTGCCAAAGCATTCGATAAAGTCTGGCATGAGGGTTTACTAATGAAATTAAAAAGATACTTCCCTAAGCAATATGTCCAGCTCTTGGACTCGTACCTAACAGACCGAACCTTTAAAATTAAGCAGGAAAGTGTGCTTTCTGAACTCAAAATAATAAAAGCAGGTGTCCCACAGGGAAGCGTTCTTGGGCCAGTACTATATCTGTTGTATACATGTGACATTCCTGAAAAAGAAAATGTTAAACTAGCTACATTCGCGGATGACACCGCAGTATTAGCTACAGGAGATAATATAGATGAAACAACGGCCAAGCTCCAAGGCGCAATTGATGAAATAAATGCGTGGATGAAAATGTGGCGTATAAAGGCTAATGAAGAAAAATCTGCTCATGTAAACTTCACGAATAGAAAAATAAACCACCTTTCAGTAAATCTGAACAACAACATAATTCCACATCAAGGAACAGCCAAATACCTAGGCCTAAATCTAGATGCAAAATTGAAGTGGAAAGAGCATGTCAAAAAGAAAGCAACCGAAGTAAAATTGAGATATAACAGCATGTACTGGCTTATGGGAAGAAATTTCCAACTATCCACCCGAAATAAAGTACTAGTTTATAAACAGGTAATAAGACCAGTATGGATTTATGGCATCCAACTGTGGGGCTGTACAAAAAGGAGTAATTATTCTTGTATCCAGAAATTCCAGAATCGAGTAAATGCCCCTTGGCACGTGCGAGACGGGGATATGCATCGGGAACTCCAGGTGGAGATGATCGAGGACGTAATCAGGAAGTTTGCCAGAAGCCACGAGGAGAGGCTTCATAGACATCCAAATCAAGAAGCCCTACAACTTCTAGTCAATCAAGATCTTCTCCGCAGGCTCAAAAGAACGAAACCATTTGAGCTAGTGTAGTGTAAAGTGTAGTGAAAAGCAGAGTATAGTGCAAGTGTAGCCATGTCAGAGATGTGTGCAAAATGTTTCATTAGCTAGGATGGGTCAATGGAAACATCTGGACTAACAAATACTTTAGTAATTTAGGACATAAATAAAATGTTAGTTAATCTGAAAGATTAGGTGCATTACTTGAAATAAATAAAAAAAAACAAATGCGAAGGGCTGGACACACGTTTTAATAAGCCCTATTTATAAAAAAGGCGACAAAAGAAACTGTGAAAATTTCCACGGAATAGCCTTATTAAATGTTATGTACAAAGTATTAACTACAGTAATAAAAAACAGATTGGCAAAGTACACAGAGAATATCATAGGTAAATACCAGAGTGGATTCTGGGGCGGCAGATCAGTTGTTGACCAAATATTTGCTCTTAAAAATATTCAGACCATAAACTATGAACACAAACTAAGTACACATATATTATACCTAGATTTTAAACAGGCGTATGATGGCATAATTCGTGAAAAACTATATTCGACACTATACAAATTAGAAATCCCGAGCAAACTAATCAAATTAATAACAATGACTCTAAATAAAACAACAAACAAAGTAAGAATAAACGGAAATATATCGAGAGAATTTATAGTTCAGAATGGATTGCAGCAAAGGGATCTGACATCGGCAATATTATTTAATTTAGCACTGCAATCAATTATGAGAAAAGCTGGCGTTAATAGGACAGGCACAATTTACCATCTACTTCTATATCTTTTAAAATCATTTGTCGAATTAATTGTTCTACATTTTTCAGGAATCTGGGCGCACTTGTCACTCTAAATTATTAAAAGGTCCTCATCGTTAAAAAACTTTATTTTGGGCTTTAGTCGGTACATCATAACTATTAAGCCAGATGTTACCGTCTCTTATGATGTTAACATAGCGAGAACTTATTCAGAAACTTTTTCACTTGAAGTTGGTTATCATCTCTTGTATTCAGGCAGTAAGGGTGTTATTTGATTTCATTGCCACATGAATAAGTCTGCTGGTGGGATAGTAAATGGTTATATGTTAATACATATACTCATACTCATACAAAAACCATTTCTTTTGTAATAATTAGCTTTATGGCTTATTTTGTTTATTATTTTGGCAAGTGTCCAACAGTTATTTCCTGCCCATACGGCTAGATATTACTCATATACTCGGCTAGATATTAGCCGGGTTTCTAGATAGATTTGTTGACAATATAGGGTCTTTGGCAGTTCCCACAAAGTATTTCATATACTTCTTGGGATTCAGTTATCATTGGCTGAACGAATGAAATTAGCTATTTCGTATTGGTCATAAAGACCCTACTTGTATTTCAACTTGTTAATATATGGCTTATTTTGGTGGTAATGCCTTTGCTGCAAGGCAAAAACGCTTTTTGCTGATCGGAAAAGTCTTAGAATGTTTTGTTGGTTTTTTTGTTAATATCTCTAATTATGTGGAATAAGAATATTGAAATTTTTGTTTTGTAGTAAGGTATGGTGATAAGTTAAATTATAATTTATTTAATGAAGGATTTGGGGAACATGATAGGATTTGGTATTAAAATAGTGCAGAGGATGGGCAAGTTACCTATAGACAATGCGATAAAAACTGCAGTTTAAAAGTTTTTTTGTTATGAGAGTGTCCAGGAAGGGAAGGAAATTGAGTTGTTCAGTTTCTATAGTAACTGCCAAGAAACATATACAGGCCAAACAAACCGTCAAATATCTAGCCAAATATATAAGCACTCTCTCGCCATACAGAAAGGCGATAACTGTTTGGAATTTGCCAAGATAAAAAGATTAGTTCACAAAATTAACTTCATCCATAAAAAACTATTATTCCCATTTCATATCCACAAACTGATTTATGAGACGGTGGGACCGAAAGGCCTTTAAATCGACTAGATTTGCACCACGCTTTTTATGACTGCATTCAATTATATACGCTAAATAAAGTTGAAATCAAAGGTTATAGCAAAAACGATCCAGCCGTTTTCTCAAAAATCAAAATTTAAAGTAAAACATGGGGCCGGCGAAGAGATTGCTCTGTAAGCAATCCCAGAACGAACTTAAAAAAACCTTTCGATTTCGATTTCGAATTTCGGGAAAATTCGAAATCGAATATCTCGAAAATTATTCGACAGAATTTTTTCGACTTCATTTTCGAATTCAGCGTAAAATTTCCTATAAGAATCACATTTTAAAATCGTAATGTCGAAAGTGTAATATTCTCTATGTATTAACATTGTTCAATAGACATTTTTATTTCAAACAGCCACGGTCGCGATTATTTATAGCAAAATAAATGGAAACTCCTTTTTAGCATTAGGGGGGCATTTTGTTGTTCTCTTATGATTTCAACCACACCACAATGGGAAATAGAATTGCTTTTTGTTGTGTAAAATATAAAAATTTCGTTATCACCTTGCAGACATTTAAATTGGTTACCTCACGCCTCATATTTGTCATATTGCCCTAACAGCGAGCTTCAGTCAGTTGTCAATAACTAGTATAGTGACAAACCAAAGTTAATGGTTTTTACATTTATATATCGATAGACGACTTAATCGATATTATATTCCAAAGATTAAAGGCATTGTATGACAGGATACGAGGTTCAATCAACAATTAATTGTAGATTTATTTGAATATTTATGCGAATAAAATGTATTGTTTCAATTTTTTATCTGACATCCTAATGAATTAATAGTATTAAATCAGTAACCTAAATTTCCACGAGATGTGAGAATGCGACATAACAAATTATTTTATTACATATCAAATACTCCTAAACCGTTGCTCTTCTAGAACAAGTTTGAAAGACCCAAAAAAATAATATTCGCACCGCTCTTTCTGCTTTCACATACATAGTAGTATTAAACACTAATTATGTTTTATTCAGTTAATGAATTTTCAAGGAGTGCTCCCGTAGAAAGACGCAAGTGACCTACCTTGCAGATACTTTTAGAAATTTTGACATGCTTTTTGATATTGACTGGCACTACCGTAATTAGCCTGATTAACTGCGAGGCTGAATAAGCTCCAGCCTAGGGCTTTAGGAATCGGGCGGCGCAAAATTAGTTGAGAAAAACGAAAATGTGAGCTGAATCAAAGAAACCTCGAATAGGTTATAACTTAAATTTCTTACATTCATCGTTCATAGAGGTTCATAATAAAATTTAAAAACATTTATGTTGCAACAGAAATAACATATCACAAACAAACTATTTAAGAACTTTCCAGAAGGATCAATTACCGTCTGCGCCATTTCTAGAAGCACAATTGAGTTTAAATTCCAAAACCTCCTTCTGAATCGTTCTATAACCGCGCGTTTGAACATAAGGAGGAACAGATGCACGTTCGCGGCAGTCGAATAGGAAAAGTCATACAGAAAAAAGTAGTGGTGCAAATAAATTAGTATTAATAGGTGTACAAATAAGTTCTCAGCTTCTTTCTGCAAAATTAAAGTTTTATTTAAAAGCAAACAAAAAAAAGCTTAAGTATCAAAAGTATTCTCCGTTGGCATCGATGACTTTTTGCTATCTTTCGGGTAGCTTACGAATTCCCTGGTGATAGAAGCTCACCGGCTTCGAGACGATAAAGTTATCGGTGCATTTTCGGACTTCTTCTTCTGTTTTGAAGTGCATATCAGCCAAGTGATACTGTAACGTCCGGAATAAATGATAATAGGAAGGGGCCATATCTGGGCTATACGCCGCATGTGGGAGAAGTTCCCAACCTAACGCGTCTGCAGCTCATCCGTGTCAAATGTTTGAGGGCGTCCAGCACGTGGTTGATCTTCAAGACTAAACTCTCCTCCGCGAAATCTTTGGTACCACTTTTTGCACGTTGCATGACTTACAGCATTCTCACCATATGCGGCACAAATCATTTCGGTGGCTTCAGCAGCGTTTTTCTTAAGATGAAAAGCGAAGTGGATAGAAAATCGAATATGCTCTTTTGTGATTTCCATCGTGAACACAGTTGATTATTGAGGTTATGTGCATCAAACGCCAAATCGCATGATGTTTCGAAAGACCAAATGTCATTGCTTTAAAACCGCAAGAGGGCGGACTAATACGTTACATGTAAACGGTGATTTGCGTCCTGTGAAATCTAAAGCTGAGAACTTATTTATACACCTATTATTATAGTAACCGTTGACTGCCGCGGTATTAATATTATAATTTATGATTATTGTGCAGCACTGCAGTTCTTATAAATAAAGTTTAGCTTTGAATTAAATCGTTGTTCAATTCACATTTCATATACTATAAAAACTTGACAATGAATTGCAAAAATAATCAAAGTTAAAAACTAAGTGCAGCAGAATTTAGAAAACGTTTCAAAGAGCGTCATAGTGCTGTGATCACAAAAATACCACAACTAGACACTTTTCTTTCGCGTAGTGTACAGCAATAGTCGACATCGACTTCAGTAACTTCAAGCCCAAACTGTAGTGCATAAAAGGTACTGCTGCAAGAGGCTTTGAGCTCGCAGATCTTTACAAATACTATCAAAGAAATAGACCTAATTATATCGCTCCATGACTCAGTATTATGGTACGTAAGTGATGCACTTCATAAGTTGGTTGCCTACAATGTCATTCAACAAAACGATGTCTCTGAATTTAAAAAATCTGAACGACAGTAGGTCAGTCAAAAAAATTTTGTACCAATTAGTTGTTTTATGAAATTCAATCGGATGAATATTTTGTGTGCCGTGCAAACTATGGAGGAACGACGTTCATAGCAACTAAAGGGTTTGATAACTGGAAAAATAATTATATAATAAACGATCATGGTAACAACTTTAAGCACGAGGAGTTTATTTTATAATTTATTAGCAGAAATCGAGTTCCACAAAAAGTGGATGTAAAATAACAGAATAGTATAAAGAAAATTTTTGTATTGGCAAAATATTTTCTTAAAAGTTGTCGACATTGTAACGTTTTTAGCTCCCATGGACTGCCAATTCATGGCGGTAATAAAAAATTAGGCTCTATAAGAAATGGTAACCTTGTTGGCTGTATAAAACTCATTTCAAAATTCGATCCTTTTATAGACGAACATGTAGCAAAAATTAGAAATGTATTCTCTCATTCTTATCAAGTTCAATTGTCAATGAATTGTTTATTCAGTTATCGGGTTAAATTAAGTCAGAGGTTGTCCAAAATATTGTAAATACTACGTATTATTTCATAACCAGATATGTCGCATACAGATCAATTAGCTTTTGTGTTATACTATATGCTACCTATGAGAACCTCTGTTGATAGATTGTTTATGTTTATTCTTAACTGAAGCCATAAATGTGGAGATATAGCGAATGTTGTAATGTCGATTTTGTATAATACTGTAAAATTTTAAAAAATCTTGAAATGACAATGACATGTTTCTAGAACAATGTTTTTGTAAAGTCTGGAGAAGTAAGTGAAAGACTTCAAGGAGAAAGTGCAGGTACAACAAAGGTGATTACTCAATGCAATATTTTAAAAGCTTTTATAAGCACCTTTAAAAACGAACATGAGTTTTCAAGCTAGAAGATAAAGAAAATTTGATGTATGAAACTGACATTACAAGAAAGAGAAAACAAAAAGTTCCTTTTGGTGAAAAGAAATTATGCGTTTTCTGGACGACAATATTTTGTCATGAAACATATTGTGCTGCAATTGATTCTTTGAAGCTCAGTTAAGTACAAAAAAACAATATATATAAAAATTAATAAGGCTTTCGGATTTCAATGGAGAATTACTTAAATGGAAAATGACAAAATAAGACAGAGGACAAATAAACTGTTGGAAAAATATGCTTCTAATTTAGATAAATCCTGAAAATGTGTGCATTTAGGAGCATTTTTAAGAATTACTAAAAGTACTGACAAAGAAGATAAGAATACCAAACCAAAAACACAAAAACTCCTAACATTATTGAAATCAGAAGGCGTAGAGTATACTATGCTCAATACTGTCATCGTTCTAAAAATTTTTATAAGTATAACGATTACCAACTGTACTGAAGAACATGAAAACAAGAAAAAATGACGGGCCTTGTATTTTTATGTATTGAGAGTAAATTTCTATAGAATTCTTGTTTTGATATCAAAGTCCAGAGGTTTTTAATCGTATATAATACTGTAACAACATATTGTACAGTTCGGTTCGAGCGCTCAAGACGAGCACATGCCGTGCGCGTAGCGTGTTACCGTAATCGCACAGTGAACCTTAAGCGCTGTTAAAACACTGGTTAACTGGAATAAACTATTTTCATTTCTTTTTTTTTTGTATATTGCTTATTGTAAATTAAGCGTATACATACAATTTCCGCCAGGGTATTGGCGGGACCCCGCCGATATGACCTAGTTCGGCTGGCCTGCGGCCCCTTGCCGCCGTTCATGCCACCGTTCATGCCGCCGTTAGCCCAGTGCTTCGAGGCAGAGTGGACGTTCGTAGGTTGAGTACATCCTTATTATAAAGCCATTATGGCCTATTATTATTCGCCTACCACAACACCAAATTCAGGACACCAGCCTTGTGCTATGTAAGTTGAACAAATTTACCAACCGCAACATGTACCACCCAACTAACAGCCAATGCACCAGCCAGTAAATGGCGCATACACATCGTATCCTATGAATGATATTGTACAGCTCTCAAACATTAACCCTGTGGCTACAAATCCATCTTGCCAAAACAACGTTATATGTCAACAGCCTCAAACACAACAGTTAAGCCAAGAACCATGGATATTGGTTGAAAATAGAAAGCGTACTAGGAAAGAGTTTGTTGCAAAGTCCGCTCAACAGAATAAACAACCAAAAGCGACAGAATAGTGGTCGAATCCCAAAAACAGATTTGATCCACTAAGTGGCGACAATGCAGAAAAAGAGCAAACCCAAGATGCCTCGAAAACAGTTCCCAAACCTCCACCGATGTTTGTGTCAGGAGTAAGAATAACTGATCCACTAGTTCGTCTACTCAAAACAGTAGCTAAAAATGAATATGAGCTGAAAGTGTTACATAATGAACAAGTGAAAATCCTACCAAAAACCTCTAAGAAATATACAGCCATAATTAAAGCCTTAGCATATCAAAGGAAACAAGAGCGTTCCTTCAGAGTGATACTTAGAAATTTATACCCAACTACTAATGTAGAAGAACTAAAGGAAGAAATGTTAACTCACGGTCACGCAGCAACCAACATTTGGAACGTTAAACAACGAGTCACAAAGAAATAATTGCCTCTGTTCTTCCTCGAACTTAATCCGGCTAATAATAACAAAGATATATACAATATCACAAAACTAGCTCATTCTGTGATCAAAATTGAACCGCCTCACCCAAAACGCCAAACCCTCAATGTGCTAATTGCCAGAGGTTTGGTCACACGAGAAATTTTTGTAGCAGGAGCCCAAGATGCGTGAAGTGCGCCGGCAACCACTTAACCTCAAATTGCCAGAGGAAGGAAAGAAGCAAGGACGTAAAATGCGTTAATTGCAGTGGAAATCACCCAGCCAATTATCGAGGTTGTCTCGTTTATAAACAGCTTCAAGAAAAAATGTTTCCCGCACTCAGAGTCAAGCAGCCTGCAGTAGCTACTCAACATATTGGACAATATGTTCGTCCAAATCTTACTCATGCCCAAGTTCTGAAGAACAATAACTCCAATGCCGCTTTACAGTTGCAGCAGCAGCAGCAAGCAAGCAAACAACCAGACTGACGATATGAGTGAGCTAAAAAAATTATGAAATCTTTAATGGAACAAATGACAACAATGTTAAATCTCTTAATAACCATTGTCTCCAAAATTGGCAATGGGTCAATTCCTTAGAATAACTCAATGCAATGCCAACGGGCTGTCACAACACAAAGATGAATTGCTATCCTTTCTTTCAAACCAATGCATAGACATCATGTTGGTGTCAAAAGCACATTTCACAGATAGAAGTTTTATCAGAATCCCAAGTTATATACTGTATGTAACACAACATCCGGATGGAGGAGCCCATGCTGGCACAGCAATTATCATTAAAAGTAGTATCAAGAACTATGAACTACAAAAATATAAAGAAGACCACCTTCAAGCTACAAGCGTAATGGTAACAGACTGGACGGGATCATTTGTAATCTCGGCAGTTTATTGTCCACCTCGCCACAATAACAAACAAGGTCACTATGAACATTACTTCAATTCCCTAGGCACTAAGTTTTTATCAACTGGAGACTTTAACGCCAAACACATGGCCTGGGGATACAGGTTAACTCAACTAAAGGCCGCGAATTACTGAAGGCAATTAATAGTAATGGCATGCGACACCTATCTACTGGTGAACCGATATATTGGCCGTCAGACCCATCGAAACTACCAGATCTGCTTGATTTCTGTGTATTCAAAGGAATTAGCCCAAACAACTTGAAGGTAGAATCTTGCCTAGATCTATCAGCTGACCACTCGCCTATTATAATTACGCTAGGGTCACATGTAGTCATTAACGGGAAAGCTCTTACTCTGAGCAATAAAACCACAAACTGGGACTTATTCCGAGAAATAGCAGATGACACATTATCGCTAGAGGTTCCTTTAAAATCAGAAAATGATCTAATTTTAGCTACAGAGCATTTTACTAACGTTGTTCAGCAAGCTGCCTGGCAAGCCATTCCCGGCAATACATTGTATATTCCGAATACTGCTTGCCCAGTAATTGTTAAACAAAAAATCGCTGAAAAGCAAACAACAAGGCATCCAAATAACAGACGTATATTAAATCAAGCTGCTTCTTATCTTAAAAAGCTACTTTCCGACATCAGAAACCAGTCGATACAAAACTATCTAAAACAATTGTCACCAACAAGCCAGCGAATATTCTATCTGGAAACCAGCCAAGAATCTGAAGCAACCGCGGCAACACAAATCGCCTCTTCGAGCCAACAATGGAATTTGTGCCCGAAGTGACTCAGATAAAGCGCTAGTTTTTGCAAATCACCTAACCCAAGTATTTAGACCATTTCCATCTGCAATCTCGAACGTAGAAGAGAATGAAATACAGCAATTTCTTGTATCTCCTTGCCAGTTGAGCCTTCCAATAAAACAATTTTCCATAAATGAAGTCAAACTCGAAATTACTTCTAATCTAAATCCTCGTAAAGCACCAGGCTATGATTTAATCACTGGAAAAGTTCTAAAGGAACTGACGGATAAAGGCTATAGATTTATAACGTATCTATTCAACGCCATGCTAAGATTGCGTTTCTTCCCACCACAATGAAAAGTCTCTACCATTATCTTAATTCTCAAACCGGGCAAACCCCAAGAAAATGCCTCATCATATCGACCAATCAGTTTGCTTCCAGTGATGTCTAAGATCTTTGAAAAATTGCTGTTGAAAAAAATAACACCGTTACTCTTAACCAACAAATTAATTCCTGATCATCAATTTGGGTTTAGACAACACCATGCCATAATTTAGCAAATTTACAGAGTTATAGATAAAATTCTTGGCGATTTTGAAGACAAGAAATATTGCTCAGCCGTGTTTGTTGATGTTTCGCAAGCATTTGATAGAGTTTGGCATATCGGTTTATTACATAAAATCAAGCACGCATTGCCTTCAGACGGCTTTGAAATTATCAAATCTTACCTTGCCTTCAGGCACTTTATGGTCAAATATGGCGAATTCTACACCAATTTATTTCCTATAAGTGCTGGCGTCTCCCAAGGAAGCGTGTTAGGTCCTCTATTGTACCTACTATTTACTGCAAACCTGCCAAGAACAAGAGATACACTGACAGCTACATTTGCGGACGATATCGCCGTCCTAGTTTCTCACTCTGACCCACAAATAGCATCGCATATTCTTTAAAGCCAACTGAACACACTACAGCTATGGTTTACAAAATGGCGTATCAAAATCAACGAGACGAAATCTATTCATGTAACCTTTAGTCCAAGAAGAGACACCTGTTCCCCTGTCTGGCTTAATAATCAACAAGTTCCTGTAGCAGAAAGCGCCAAATACTTAGGGATCCATTTAGATAGAGGCCTTACTTGAAAAAAGCACATATGTACAAAACGTAAACAATTGGGGACTTTGTTCAGCAAAATGTATTGGCTTATTGGACGCAAACCCCAATTATCATTGACAAACAAAATACTATTGTATGAAGCCATACTTAAACCCGTTTGGTCATATGGAATACAGTTGTGGGAACGGCCAGTAACTCCAAAATACTACTACGTTCAATAATCAATTCTCCATGGTATATACCAAACGAGGTCATACGCCGTGACCTTGACATTCCCACAATAGATGAAGAAATACGAAGATTCAGTACCCGTTACCACGACCGGCTCGTCGCCCATTCAAACACGTTAGTAGAGCATCTATTGGAAAGCGAGGAGGACGAACCTAGACTGAAGAGGTTTAAGCCATCGCAGCTGCCATACAGCTTTGCATAACTAATGTGTGTGTGTCTATATGTATGTTATTGGACTATTTCCAGCAAGCTATATGTACATGTTAAGGATGTAATTATATATGTGTTAAATTACTTACTGAATGTCAAATACTGTCAGATTGGATAGTTATATTCAATAAATAAAAAACATATTGTACAATTTGTACATCTGGCTTCTCAATAACGTACGTGGGCAGTCTGAAAAGTTTTGAGCCTAACATAGAAATAAGTATATTTTCTGTCAAATTCAGTTTTATTTTTCAACATTTTCCAACCTCTTTAAGTCGTCCAAATAGTAGTTGGTGTTTTTCTCTGTAAAATAAATGTCTACGGTTACAATAACCTCGTTGTTTGATGAAAATCTCTGTCCTCCAGTCAAACTTTGTAACTTAGGAATCAGGAAATAGTCACTGGGAGCCAGATCTGGTGAATATGCTGGGTGGTCAACCAATTCAAACTGCAATTCGTAAATTTTAGCCAAGGCGACCGCCTAAGTGTGAGCCGGTGCGTTGTCTTGATGGAAAAGCACTTTCTTCCGTTCCAAATGAGGCCGATGTTCAACAATCGCTGTCTTCAACTGGTCTAATAACGATGCATCGTACAACTCTGTTATTATTGTCTCAAGCTTCTAAATAATCAATGAACAGAATACTCTGACTATTCAAAAAAAAAACAGTCGCCATCACCATCCTAGCCGATAAAACTGTCTTTGCCTTTTTTGGAGCATGTTTAACCTTTGCAGACCGCTGTTTTGAATGTTCCATTTGTTTCAGGGGTGTAATGATAGACCCAAGTTTCATCGACAGTGACAAATTGACGCAAAAAGTCCAACTTGTTTCGCTAAAATCTCATGCCAAATTCTTTAGTCAATAAACGACAAACCCGTTTTTCGATATGCTTACAGCCTCTGCTATCTCCCTAACCTTGATTCGATGATGGTCCAGTAATATTCGGTGAACTTTTTTGATGTTACCGGTGCTAACTTTTCACGATGACAAATGATGGGACAGAGTCTCCGAAAACGGCGTCTAACTCGATTTTAATTTGCGTAGACGTATTGCCCTTTAAATATGAATACTTAATTACAGCACGGTACCCTATTTTTTCATTTTTACAAAAGCATTGACATCGACTGATACCAACGACTATCAAACAACAACTAAACGTTCAAAATAGATGAAATTTTACAGGGATCTTTCAAAACGTGTACGATTTTAGTAGTATAATGGTTTTGACGAGTAGACTATCTTCATGTTAAGGATCAAAATCTTTCAGACTGCCCACGTACCTTTATCTATCTTTCGATGTATTCTGAACAGAACAAAACATTTTTTTACATCGTACATAATTAAGTACTACTTATACAGTCACTACAGTGTCCTGTTGTTGATGTGGAACAAAAGTCTCATTTAAATTTCGACATTTCTTCCATGTATTCTGTTTGGCGAACCGTTCTATTCCGATTCAAACCGATTTGTTTAAATTACTCGACTTTCAAAGTAAATCAAACTTTTTATGGTGGGTAATTTAAAGTTTAATGTTATCATATATCACAAAAAACTATATTAACATATTTAAAGCAGATAAGCCACTTTATCCTGCCAGTATGCATAAATCACTTCACCCCCAGATTGCTGATAGCCAAAACTGCAACGACTTTTGTTTTCGAGAAGGCTGCATAAAGAACTTCCCAAGGTCAGAGCTTTTGCATAACAATCCATATATCATGCACGTAACAGCCGTAAAGATGGCGGCGCCGATACCCAAACAGATTAATTCGGAGCTGTTTCGTAGGGATGATTACGGGCGAGGACGGGGACATCGCGCACGCGAGCCGGCCTTCAATCAAACGCTGCCATTTCGCCGGTGAAATGAATACGAATTAGACTAATCGCCGTTTTGGCCACTTTCGCGCTTGTCCCATCAGGGGCAAACGCAAAGCGCTGCACGTTTGAGTGCGCTGCAGTAGCCTGCATTAGCAAAAAATGGAAATTAAGTGTTCGCGGCCCGTTGCGGTCTTTTGTCACGTAAGGCTGGAGTTTCACGCCGAATAAAATGCAAATCCCGATGTCGCCGGTTGCGTTCGCTGGAAAAGAATGTTGGGCTGCTAATATATATAATTTGCTCGTTATTGATTTCATAATTTCCCATAAAATACGGCTGGCCTATTTTCCTGGAAAAATGGAATATCTTATGTGGTTTTTATCGCGGGAAAATTTTCTTGTACATATAAATATCTAATTAATACGGGCGTAAACGCAAACAATAAATTTTGGTTGAATAAAGAAATGAAAGAAAATATGAGTCTTATATACAAAACAACCATTAAGCTACTTTCTGGGTGTTCCTAATGCATATTAGTTACTGGAATAATTTTCCTGTGAGTCATTCCTGCACTGGCACAAACATACTAAAATTTAATACTCCAAACTATAAACATTATTTTATATATGAAAAAAATTATAAAAATGATTTAGTTCACATCAATAATACACATTATCAAATTATTATTTTTCTATATCTGTAATAAAAATACCTGGGAACAGAAAGTACTGAGAAACATTTTTAGGCCAGTTCATGAAAATGGTGGGTGGAGGCGGGGCCTGACTAAAGTTTTTGCAGCTTTAGGTTTCCTCAAATTTTTACATGTTTCGGACATTAACAAAAATTATTAAGAAATTGATTGTTTAGACAAAACATTTACATGATTTTCAAATTAAATAAAAATAAATGTTTACTTCATCTAAAAAAAATTTTCTTTATTTATTTTTAGAAATTAGCAATCAGAATATAAACATTCTATAAGCTTAATAGTAAATGTCCTTTTAAGGCTTGAGGAGAATTCATCCAGTGAGGAGTTCGCGTACTTGTCACCTGAGCTCGATTGGCCCATATATTTTCAGTCTTCTGTTGTCGGGATGGTGTAGAAGTGGTTGTAAGAAAGGGTTGCTGTAGACTGCAAGCCAGTCATGATGTTTGTTACTGTGGTCTTGGATGACCTCTTAAATGACTGGAATTCCGAGGTCGGCATGGATAGTTTAATTTGAGGCATACCATGGTGCATTTACTAGTTCACGACGGATTTTGGATTTGCTGGCACAACCCCATAATTTGATGCCATATGTCCAGATCGGAATTATTATGGTCTTGTGTAAGAGAAATTTGTCTTCCAGTGGGAAATGCGGCCTTCGTCCGAGTAGCTAGTATAATTCTTTAAATCTCAGGTCAACTTGCGTCCTTTTCTTTATGATGTGGGTCTTCCAGATGTGTTGGTCATCAAGATGTAGTCTAAATAGTGAACTAAAGAGGCTTGTGGGATGATGGCATTATTTATAGATATTGGAGCACAGTGGCCTTTTCTTAAAGTGAAAGTTACTTGCGTTGATTTGGTGTCATTAATTTTAATTTTCCACTTAATAGTCAAGTCTTGTAGAACATTCAGATGATCTTATAAGTATGAAGATGCTATTTTAGAATTGGGTTTCGATTGGTACAGTAGGTATATCTGTGGTGTACAAAATATGAAGCCCAATACTCTTTCTTGTGGTACTCCAAATTTTATTTGGAAGAAATTTGACGCTTTACTATTGACTGTGATTCGAAACTGACAATAGGACTTGAATAAATTAAAGTATGATGGCAAAAGAGCAAAAGCTTGCTTTCCGGCGTTAGTTGGGAGTGACGTCCAAGTCGCCAACACATATTTTTAGTCTTCAAATTTAATTGCTGCTTTTTTAATTTTTATTTGGACTTTCTAGGTAAGTCGCTGATCTTAAATATTTCACCTCAGTTTTTATTGATGACTGTCATAAACGGCGACTTAAAGGCAGGTAAATGTTTAGTCATAAAGGTAATTTTGAGTTTTGTAGGAGGTTTAGATGAGACTGAAGCTTTTCAGATGCATGATTTGTGTTCGTATCATATGATAAAATTGTAGTATCGTCGGCAAAGATAGCAATTAAGTACTGTTTGTAGCAGAAATGTCTTTAGTGTAAAGGAGATATGGGAAAGGACCGAGGGTACTTCCTTGTGGAACACTGGAATGGATAGAATAGTAGGTCGATAACATACCCTGGAACTGTACTTGCAAATGCCTTTAAGTTTAGTAGGATTTAAGGAGGAGGAAAATTTGGTGGAATGGCTTTCTTTCTATTTTATATAACAATCCGCGGATTTGCTGAACATCCAAGAAAACGAGATACACATTTTTTGCTTTAATGTAGTCAATACATCAGGTAAATAAAAGAAAAAGTTTCTATAGTTTAGCACGTAAAAATGTTACATTGAATTATAAGCATTATAAGTAGCCAGGAAACAAAAAAGGGAGTAAGTATACAAAAGAAATTTCCGTTTCAGTAAACAACTGCCATGTTCACGGCAATAATTAAATATGAAGCGGAAAGAGTGAGTGATATGGTTGTACAGCAATTTTAGATCATTTATGGCTGTCCTTATTTGAAAATCATTTTTGTACAAAGAAATTTTGAGAAATCCAGTTACTATATACAAAATATCTTCATCTTCTTCTTCTTCTTCTACTCTTATATAGGCTATTAGCCTGTTTCTGACCACACATTTCGTGTAGTACTATGAGCCATATTGGGTGTATCTCAGGCAAGTGGCTAGTCTAACCTGTTAAAAGAAGGAGAATGTATTATTTTGCAGCCGTCAAAGATGTTTGTATGGCGGACGGAGAGCATTCGATGTTTGCCGTTACTTCTGACATGGAAATCGAACCCAGGCTCGCTGCGCGCTAGTGTGGCAGGCCGACGCCTTTACCCCGCGGCTGTCGTGCTCTCTTACAAAATATGATTAAGTCATATACCGCATCTTATAAATAAAAAATTAAATGTGGAATAATAATGCCGAATGTCGATGACTCACAGGCAGTCGCATCTAGCAACTTACACAGGGATATCAACCATGCCAGGCAGTGCATCTTCTATTTGATAATCAAACATTTCCCAGATTAGAACATAGAACCTTCAACCTACCGATCAACAATAACAAGATTATTGAATAAAATAAACAAAATACAGTTTTCGAAAATTATGGAAATTTTCCTTATATATTTTAATAATAACAATAAATTATATTTAGAATAATCCAGTAGTGATTTTTGGAAACATTTCGGGTATTTATTAAATTACTAAATAAAAACACCATTTAGTCATTGACAATAAGGCAACATCTCTCCCACCAACCGTCTCTCTCCAACACCTATATATAATAACCTATGTTAGTAGTCCCCAAGTATCACGCTAGTAATAATCAACCACTACTTTGCTAGAAATTTGTTATAATTACGCAATTTTCATTCTTAAAATGCATATTTATTTTTGTTTGGACAATATTTTCCAACAAAAAATAATTGAGTCGCATTATATCCATTTAATCGCGCAGTAACTGATTGGTTGCCCTCTATAGTTAGTACCATAAACATTATTCGTCCTTTGTCGACTCCATTATCTAATTTGCGATGTAAGAGCTGGCGCATTAAATTTATTGACCATAAACCATACAACTTTTTTGCTGATTTGATTACATTTTTTAACCCAAGTCGATACTGGTGTATTCCCTATACACCAAATAATGTTAACAATAGACTTCCAATGCATGTTTGCGTTCGTTTGCCTAAAAATTTAAATACAGAACGAAGGGTTAACATATTGTTAGTGTTTTAAAATGTTATCTGTAGCTTGTCGCCAGATAAGGGCATTTAGCATATGTACAAGAATTGTCCACTTTATGGACACACAACTGTTGTATGTCATACTGTTATTGAGTTTTATAGGTTTATTTTGTTAGTATTTAATAACAAAAAGTTGAATTATAAACAAAATTTCAGTCTTAATATACCTTACCCTGTAATTTATCGTTATGTTTTTAGTTTACTTCCTTAAAGCTTAAAATAATTTTATGGATTGGGTCTAAGTACCTGTTGAACTACTTTCACTGCTTTTGTAATCGCCCAACAATCGCATACTAAAGGTAAGCGAAGCTAAGTGCATTTATCAACAAATACATGTACTTGAAGCCCTTTACAAACCGCCGCCCCTGTTAAGGTTGAATTTGCATGCCAGCAACCTACATATCAAAATTTTATAGGTTCATTGGACCCAAGTTTGATGAATTACGACGTTAATTATGCTTAAAATGCAAACGTTGACGCAAACATAACTTATGTGAACTTGTATTTTTATTGTGAAATAAATGGTAAGTTTTGGAATCATTTATCAAAGATTCTTGGAAAAGGAATCGTGACCATAACAATTCAACTGTGTTTTTAGGAAAAATCATAAATTAGATTTTCCGAGTGAAACAATGAAAACCTTTATTAGCGCGAGAGATAAGATTGCAATGAAAAGCATCCTATATAGGGTCGTAGAGCTGCATAGGGACGCGAAGTAAATGGCATGCGCGATTAGGATCAGTCTCACATATTGCAGGTACGGATACGCCGGAAACCACCAATGGTGGGTGTTGGGGTGGCCACGCGGGGCGCCGAGGCGCACGGAAAGAGGGCAAACGTGGAATGGGACGCGGGCGCCGCCATTGGCCGCTGGCGCCGCGCTAACTCCTCGGCCCGGCCAATGGGGCCGGCTCCGGCGCGCCAGCCCGGAGTATTGACTCCGGGCCGTGCAACAAGTTCAGTTCACAGCCGCTTGTGTGCAGCACCATTGCCCGAGGGAATTTTTGAAGGCGCTCGGCGCTCCGAAAGCCAGCCCTGGACGCCTCCGGGCGCGGCAATCCGGCTGACCTTTAGTCCCCGGAAACGGCGGTGGTGAAGTTCACGACTCGTGTCTGTCACGCTATCAAAGTTCAGGTTTCATGAATGAAGATGTTCAGCCAATGAATGCCCCCAGTGGAAAGTGATGGCTGTGGTGAGTTTGCTTCCTTCCTGTTTTGTTTTGTATTTAAAAAGATATAAAATTGGTTATAATCAAGTGTTGTGTTTTTTTTTAAATAAATTGACGTGACAGAACAATTAAAAATATTCAAATCTTTTTCCAAAATGTATGCATTATTGTGCAAGATTGAGTGAAATTCTAGAAATTGTGTGTTTTTGTAATTGCTTTTTAATTTTTCTTAATTTTGAAAATTATTAATATTTTAATCATTGAAAATTAAATAATCGGGCTATAGATTTGCCAAAAATATTACTTTGAGCATTCAGAATGATTCAAGGCAAAATTTCTGCTTGTAAATCAGTATAAATTTGAATTTAAAACGCATCCATTGGCAAACAAACATGTGCTGCACTGAAAACCCGAAACAGCCGTCATTTAAATGAACTGTGACTCAGGATTTCTGCTCGGAAGCCAATCAGCGGCGGTTTAAACGCGAAACTTTTTGTGCTGAGCAAGAACATGTAGGTGGAGCCACCGTCCTTCGGGTTAGAACTGGGGGGAGCGTTGCGTGCCCTCTGTCGGAACAACAATAATAATAACATGGATTTGTTTAGCGAATTTAGTGTGGAAATTACAATGATTTATGCCTCTACTTGATTTTTATTACTTAAAGTTAGCCTATTATTGTAATTTATTTTAGTGTGCAACGAGGCTATTGGGTCGCAAAGAATTGGTCATTAGGAAACCCACGGTGATTAAAATCGAATTTGTGTGTGATTACGCTACACGGGGCGAAATTGTCGCCAGCTGCTCATTTGGATCTTGACCATTGCCGAACCCTTGATTTTGTTAAAAATTGCGTAAAACGTATTGGAATTACAAAAAATATATATTTTGGAGCGCTGTGGTAAGCCAGTCTTAGGTTCGAATCTTTAAAAGGCCCGCAAGTTTTTCCATGATTTATGAATTGAAGCGTACACAAACTTCTATGGGCAAATTAGACACGCGATTGGACGAATGTGACAATGTGAGGTATGATTGGTTCAATTAAAGATCAGGGAAAGACAGTCTCAAAGCTGCGTTATTTTATCTTTAGCTTAGATTCCTGTATTATTATAAGCTGCTTTGTTGGCTGCGATTTTATGAATTTTTAAAATTGTTTACCACATAATGTAAATTAATAAAATACATAAAACTAGTGGATAAAAAAATTAAAATAAGTTAATGGACAAAAATTGGCTTTATATTTTGAAAATTATATTAAACTCTTTTGTATAATATAAAAAATAACCAAATTATCGTTTAAACAATTCAACTCGCAGGGATTATTTAGATGTTTAAAAATAAAATCATTCCACGCAGTAATTTGAACCCATACAGTACGTAATTTTCATAAGGAGCATTTAAATATATTTTATTATTATTATTATTATTATTTTTATTATAAAAGGCGTAAAAAATTATCAAATAAAAATAGTGATTGCGCAGAAGAAATTAAATTTCTATGTGAATTTTATTAAGAACTGGTTCATTTTCCCTAATTGTATTGGCATATTTACAAGGGTATTTTGAAAAGTTTTGGTTCCTTGGCGATAACTTTGTTAGTAGATAAAGAATACAAATAAGCTTTATATTTCCTATAAAATTGGAATGTCCTCCTAGCAAAGACCGACATTACATTTCTACAAAATTACCATCCCTCTACATACATTAATAAGGTCTCTTCATCCGGTTGAAGAGAAAATCAAACATGTACTTGTCCAAGAAAAATTCTAATAGTTCCATTGATGTGCTATCCATGCAGCTTTGTTGTGGTTAAATTTTTTTATTTCATACTTCCTGTTTACCGCTAACGGTACTGACATCCACACAGAAATTGGCATAGACGGCACCCATTTATCGATAAATGTCAATGGGAATACAACCTTTAGCTGGTAGAAACGCAATAGCAACGTGTTACTTTAACTGAATGTCCACGTGACTTTGTCACTACGGTAGGGTCATTTGATATTGCTGTCAATAAGATAGAGAGTTTTATGATATTACCAAACTTACCAACTATTAAATAAGAGTTTTTAAAACACCCTTTGATCTTGATTAAACAATATATGGTTTGATCGCAAAAAAATTTGTTAGATTGAAAAAATAACATTAAAATATGTGCAATATTCCTCAATTTGCATTATTTTTTTAATTTGTATTATTGAAACATGGAATTAATTGTAATAAGTGGATTAATGCAAAAAAAATCTCTACATCGCAGCACACAAACGCCCTAAATCCATATATGTTTACCTAATTGTAAGCACTGCTAAAACGGGGTTAATCCGGGAATGTTTTTTTTTTATTTACTTAAGTAATTAATTTTTTAACAATACAACTTTCTAGTATCGTAAGCCGGTTTTTTATATAATACACTCTTAGTTATTTAAAAAAAAACCTATATAATTTATACACATTAAAAAATTATAATTCAAATATTTCTTACCTTTTGTAATTAAATCGCTTAGAAAATAGTAATGCAGTTCGATTATTTAGCTAAAAATTTATTTTATTTTAACTTGCAATTCGAAATGTAATTATGGCATGTCTACTACATCATTTCCCAGAATATGCAAGTAATGTTTTACAGAAGGGCGGAACTGCGCAACTTCGCGGTAATTTGTCTTTACGAAGACGGCCATAATTGGCGAATTAACAGGGTAATTTCCGCTTGCAGGCCGAACTAACGCTTTGTTGCAATCTAGGTGCCTGTAGCCCAATCGCGTTCGAGCAGCAGAATGCAGCAGTACGACGACGGCGCGCATGAGGAGGACCAGCTGAACGCAGAAGAGGGCGCCATGAACGGGGGAGGTGGCGGCGTCGGCGTCGCCGAAGCCGAGCCGCCAACGCCACGTGCCGAAAAGGCGGTGAACCCTATCAGTAGCTCGGGGGCAGCCGGAAAGAGCGCCGCCAGCAAGGGCGAGTCTGACGAGGAGTTCGAGGAGGAGCGCGCCGGGCCGCGCGCCAACGTCGCCCCGAACGGCGGCGGCGGCGGCTACTGGCGCCAGGGCGACGCCAGCAGGCCGTCCAGTCCGGGGGGCACCACCATGGCCGACAATGCCAGCGAGGCTTCGTCCATGCTGCCGCCACCACGGCCGAAGAGCCGCGTCGAGTTGGCGACCAGTCGCTACAGCAACCTCTCCTACTGGAGGGCGCTCCGGGTTGTCTTCTACAAGAACGGCGACCCCTTCTTCCCCGGGATAGAGTTTAGGTTCAAGCCCGGCAGGGACATCGGCTCCCTCGACTCGCTCCTCGACAAGCTATCGCTCCGCATGGACCTGCCACGTGGGGCCAGGTACATCTTCTCCATGGACGGGGACAGGAAATTTAGACTGGACGAATTAGAAGACGGTGCTTCCTACGTAGTCTCTTCCTACAAGACGTTCAAGGTACGTTGTATGCTCGCTGTACTTGGTTCAATACTCTGATGGCTAAGGAAAACCCCATATCTCACCTTTCCAGAACATTGAAAATGGGGTGGTACCCATTATCGACGCAATATATTTTTGCTCGCTTTATCCGCCGATCTTTCCTTCAAAAATAGCGCAGTGGGTATATGTGTTTATATTATAAGCGGGGAGAGTTGCCGTGATTGCGGTCAGTCATGGTCCGGCCGGCCACGTGACCTCGAATCGGAGCTGCCAGATAAGGGTGGGCTTGCACGCACCACTTAAGACGTAAACATTGCATTGTAGCCCAAATCTGCCACCCGTGCGCAATTGGCGCGGATGGAGGCTGCTACATGCATGCCTTGGGCTGCAGCAGCCGAAGATGCCCGTCGCCGAAAACATCTGCACCCCTTCGTCTCGGAGTGGCTCGCACTGCTTGCATTTAATTATTACTGGTCGATACTGTATAAGTGGACGCGATTTCAGGTGTCACGTCATGCTTCGGCCGGTTTTATTTACTTTCAACTGAAATGCTTGTCCGGCGGTCCTTTTGCTCATTTCGTAATTTATGGCTCGATGCCTGTTTTTGACCTTAATTTTGCTTCGTGATTGCACCTTCATCTTCAACTTGCAGCCCTTGACTTTAGTGCTCTGATGTCTAATAGGGTTTTTGTACTATAATACATTTAACTTGCCTTAATACCATCTGCGACATTGATAACCTAATTTCCATGGTTTCTTCAGATTATCAAGTTACTTTAACCCCCTATTTCTTATATAAATGAATTGTAATAAATTAAGATGTACTTTAAAGCCCTAGTATTTTGTCTAACTCTTCTAATTGCAATTTTAGAAATAACGATTTCCAGTCCGAAGAAGTTTTTGAGTTTAACAAGGACTTTTCTTCTTCTATATTATCGTTATGGTCCTGTGGTAGAAGTTTTGTTCTTTGAAGGTGTATTTGATAATTAGAAAAGGCATTTTGATTTAGAGTTAAACTCCATTCGGAGAATTCTTAGAAACTATAAAAATTCTAAACTTATAATGTTTCTATTTGTTTGCAATGCTAGTTAATTGTAGTTTCATCCGACAAGCCAGTTAAAACTATGTCACAAATAGAAAGGGGGTGCATATTTTTTATTTAACAATATTTGAAATAAAAAATTTAATTATAAAGGAAGAAAACTATAGATAACATAAAACATAGCAAATGACAATAATATAACGTTAAAAGAGTTGATATACATGGTAGAAAGTATAACCAAATGGCAAAACACACGCGGAGTGGTGAAGGAAAAGAACCTTGAAAACAAAAATAAGGAAACAGTTAAAATAATGCACCGAATTAATGAAAATGTGGACACTTTTGATAATACCGTCAAAGTATCTTGAAATGGAGATGAGAATGTGCAAGATAACGCAATTTACTGTGCTACGTGCATGAATAATATATAAGAATAATAAAAGAAAAACGATAAACTCTAAAAACAGAAAATTATTGGGAAAAAACTGATAACTAAGAAAAATACAAAAATGGTGTAAATAGTTTGATATCATCAATCTAAAATACCCTAAAAGCAAGTATTAGGACAGATAATCAACATCAACAGATGTGCAGTAATAAAAAAAGAACTGAAAGTTGAGTAAGCCAAACATAATAGCAAATGCGTAATCAAAATTGATATTTGTATTTTAATAGTATAAAAATGAATTATAAAAAATAAAAATATTCAAAAGTTTAGATGTTACAATTAAGTTGTTAGAACTAAAATTAACATCGACAACAAATAGATATGGCAACCAATACCACACAGAAATAAATTACAATAAGCAGTAAACCAAGTACAAAGTACCAATAAAAGCAACCTCAATGCACATTTCTGTCTTCTAATGTTTTTTTAGTGGTTAAAATCAACATTAGAACGACCTATAATGTCTTAACATCAAAATAAGCAACGTAAACTATATTTTATAAAAAGGTAAAATTACCATAATATTTTCTGAAAAGCCAAATAGACAGTTGGAGCTTAAAGCTGGTATAACAAATGTAATTCACAACTCTACTCTTAAAGCACTTCTTTAAAATGTGGATATTTAATTAGAAAAACGATCCAGAACCCAGTAGACATTAAATTGCATTTAAAATCTTATTAAACTATAATTAAAAATAGAAACTAAGATGTTAGTGGCAGGATCAAAGATATAGAACTGTGTCTTGGCACAAGACACTAAACTTCTAATCGCGTTTTAAAATTATGTATTGTGAGTACCATTTCTAAAAGCTCTGATAAAGCAAACAAAAAAGGATGCCGTAAATTTGCTACTTTCTCATTCAGTTTTCAGATTCAAAGAACCACAACTATTCTTGCCCATGTAAACTGCACCTTTGAAATTTTAGTTGCAATAAATTGTAGATTAGTGACTCAAAAATTGGGCGATACCGCCCCCGAGGGCGCCAAACTGGTCTAGAGGGCTACAGTAGCTTTCCGTGTAATTGAAAGTCATATAAAAATATAAAAGGGCTGAAAACAGAAAGAAAGAAGGTATAAAAACTATGTAGTTGATTCATCATTTCATCTGTTGTATAAAATATGTAGTCATGACCACGAATAGGTCTTAATATTATATTTCCGTCTGAAAAACTTCTTTTCCGAACCACTTATTTAAATCTTGATCAATTTGAGTTACATTTTCATAAAACACATTTTATGCAATAAATTGATAGCAGCTTAGGATAGCTTAAAGTTGTCTTATTTTCAATAACACCTTTCTTTACTATGCTGTAAGATACAGGTAGCAGTATAAACATCTAAAATATGTAACTTTATCTGTCTGTCTATTTTTAAGCTGTAATATGTTGAATAAGTATAGGAAACTCTGACTTAGTTGAGTAAAAATTTGTACTGAGAAACTTTATATGTACTTATCTGGCTTCTTTAGTTATCGTGATAATTTTTATGTTTAAATTCAGCTGAAAATTTTGGCTGATACTATGTTATTCAATTCTTCAGCTTATTTATTAAAAATTTTATGAGGTGACGGAATAAGTAATGTTTTTTATTTAAAAAATCCTTCCGAATTCGCGTCGTGCCTTCAAGCGAAAGCGGGTGACTTACCTATAATATCGTTGGAACCAAAAGGTCGATTGCATTTAATTATTTTGTTTAAATTTACATTTGAATATAAACTTGAACTACAATTCGTGATTTAAATGATTTTAATAATAACAACTAACTTATAATTAATAAAATATATGAAGCAGCCATCGTACTATCGACTACCGGTGACCGGGAATGCGGTAAGCTGCACATTTTTCCAGCAACAATAGCAAAATGAAATTTTTATAAATGACATACCCAGTTACTATCCATCTGTTCCAAAACCTGCTCTTCAAAATATCACACATCAAAATAGTGACATTCAAAATCAAAATATGTTGCAACCTGCTACCACTCTATCAATCCGACCTATCAGTCATCATATATTTTCGCAACCAACCAATCTTATCTCATATCCGAAAACATCAACCAAAATAATGTAGAAAACGAAATAAAACAATCAGCATCCGTGTAGCAAAAAACATATGTCGTTTAGAAGTAATAAATAACTGATAAAAATAACTCCATACTTAATTATGACCCCCCCCCAAAAAAAAAACACCGAATTAGTGCAGTATACACGGTGTCAAAATCATGACTATACAATAACTAACTGCAACCGGCCACATATTTGTGCTAAATACGGAACATAATTCGGAAATACAGTACCTAAATGTGTATCGTGTAAGGGTTCTCATCCAAATAACTATGAATGTTGCGCTATTTATCAAGAATTACAAAATAAATCGAATCTAAATCCAATCCAATATAAATAGACACCAATCCGTAAACTTCCTTAATTAATAGAACGAAATTTTCCGTTGCTACCAATTCAACAAAATTGTCACCAAGCGATATTTTCCTTCCAGTTAGTCCTACGTACGTTCTTCAAAACAATATCCTGCCCAACAGTTTCCTATAGATCCTTAGTGAACTCAAAATCATATTTGCTTAACTTCTCTGCCAATATAACATGTGAACTACAGTTATAAGTAAGTTAATCTAATAATGGCTAATTTACTTTATTGTCTAAGTCAGAAACTTATAGTTGGCGGAGACTTTAATGCTAAGACAAGAGACAGGGAGATATACAAACTGGTATTAGATATCCACTATAAGTTTTTTCTGCAGAAAGTTGAACGTATTTATTTTTGTTCAAGGTTTACAATGTGATTTATTACAGTACTAACACAATCTGCACAATCTGACGATGTCTACATGATTAGAAAAATGTCCTAATGAACAATAGTCTGTATATGATAATTATTACAAATGTGTAACTAAAATAACTAAATTACAAGTTAATTTTCATCTATCATGCACTAGGTGCAATGGCGTTATGAATTGTAGTCTCTTTATCTGCTCGCTGTTATCAGGTAGGTTTATTGTTAGTACATTTGGACGATTTTCCACTACATTGTGCGATCGTTTCACACACTACGGGAACTTGGAGGTCATTGTAGATGTATCTATTCGTAAAAACCAGGGGGCATCCGTAATAGTGCGCAGCACATTTCGATGATACTAATGTTTGATTTCAATGCTGTCCCCCAAAGCTGCAACCCGTAAATTCAAACTGACCTGAGGATGACGTTGTACATAAGCAATTTGTTTTGGAGTGAAAGTTGAGACTGTCTTCCCAGTACTCGACTTCTTTATTATCAAAAGTCTTGAAACTATTTTTGTGGTCATTTTACCAAATTGCGATATAACGTCTGATCATTATCGAACAATAGCGACCATCGTTATATGGTATATAAAGAGCCTACTAATCCCTTTAGTAATAAAAGAATCAACCGGGACTTTTTCTAACGTCAAGCCGAACAGAACTTAAATATATAACAATTCCAAATTAAATTGTACTATACAATTTAACAACACCACAATAAATAGTTCCAATATTTCCGACGACGTGATCAAAGAAAAACGTTGTACTAGGAAAAAACCGTACAAGTAATACAAGACAAATGTAATTTTAATTAACTAAATAATAAACTTAGAAAGACTTGCAACAATCACTTTAGAAAAGCACCAAAGGCTTTCAAAAGTCTACTTCTATATACAATATTGCAAAACAATTTTTTTAAGGAAATTAAATGATCCTGTCTTGTAAAACTTAAGATTAATATACTGGCCCCTTTAATTCAAATTCATTTGGATTACATTTATCCCCACACCCGAAACTCCTCCTAATGATATCCAATTGTAGCGACTCACCAATCTCTTCTTGGTTCCTCAAAACTGTTAGAAAAATAATTCTAAGAAGAATATCTAAAGTTGAACGGTTACGCAATCATCAGTTTGGTTTTCGGCGAAATCACTTAACGATTCAGCAATACTTCCGCATAACAAATTCCGGTAAATTATGGCATACGTTAACAATACTTCTATTCTACAAACAAATAAAGTAAAACACCTAGAACTCCACCTTGATAAATTTGGAAAAGTCACATTAACAAAAATTGCAGAGAAGTGGATACTAACATATATACATATATTGGCTAGTCGGAAGAAAATCACCCTTAACGCTAGAGATTAAAATCCTAACATATAAATGTATTATTCGACCAATCTATAAAAGTTTTGAATTCCAGGATTATACTTCAAATAAGCTAAATAGAGCGGATGCAAAAAATTTCAAACCTTAGCTGTGGGAGTTTGATGGCGACTATAAATATGCACACAATTTTAAATTTACAACCTCGAGGCTGATGTCGTTTATTTTTACAAATTTTATATATATAAAGCCAGGAATAAGTGGATAAGAACTAAAAAAGAAGAAGACATGGATCATTATAAAGAATGTAAAAGGGAAGCACAGATGACATGTAGACAAAAAAGAAATGAATGGGTGCAGAAAAAGATGGAAGAAATAGAGGGTAATTACAAAAATAACAATACAAAAGAGTTTTATAAACAAATGAAGAGGCAAAACAAGAGGAACACATGTAAAAACAGAGGACTCAGGAATGAAGCAGGTAAAATTGAATATGATATAAACAAGATAAAAGATATACGGAGGGAGCATTTCCAAAATTGCTATATGAAGTAAAAGAAGAAAGTTACCAGGACGAACAGGAAAAAGAAGGAGGACAGACAGTTGAAGAAGAAGAAGAAGAAACAGTAGAAGAACGAACCCTAGAGGAAACTATGGAAGCGATAAAAAATCAAAACGGAAAGACGCCAGGAAGCGATGAAATAAATGGAGAGCTGCTGAAATATGGTGGTGAAAACTACAAGGAAAATACACAGTCTGATAAGGGAGATATGGAGAAAGGAAAAGATGCCGACGGAATGGGAAATGGGGATAATTATAACTATACCAAAAAGGAGACCTCCAACAGTGCAACAACCACAGAGGAATAACTCTATTAAACACGACTTACAAAGTATTCACCTCAATAATACAGGGTAAGCTGAAGAGTTATGCAGAAAAGAACTAGGGACTATCAAATGGGATTTAGGCCAGGGAGATCTACCATCGATGCACTACACGTAATGTTCCAAATACTGGAGAAATGTTACGAATACGATATAGAAATCCAATAGGGTATTTATCGATTACAGACAGGCCTTTGATAATATCAAGAGAGGGAAATTAATACAAGTATTAAGGAATATGGGGATCCCGAGAAAACTGAGAAGCTGCATAAAAATGACAATGAGAAATTCCAAAGCTAAAGTGAAAACAGAAGATGGACATACGGAAACATTCAAAATCAATAAAGGAGTGAGACAAGGAGATGCACTGTCGGTAACTTTGTTTAACCTGATGATTGAAGAGGCAATAAGAAAAGTAAACGTGCAAGGGTGCATAAAAAACAAGGAAGCACAAATTTTAGCATATGCTGATGACGTAGTTATTATCTCAAGAACACCAAAGAAACTAACGGAAATAGTGAAGAAGCTATGCAAAGAATCAAAGGAGATAGGGCTTGAAATAAATGAAAGCAAAACGAAATACATGCAATGCAAGAGAGGAAAATGATACAAGGGCAACAGTCAAGTTTGAAAACTATCAAATTGAAAAAGTAAAGGCATTCAACTATCTGGGAACTCAAATAACACAAAACAACGAGAGAAAAGAAGAAATACAGGAAAGAATACAAAAGGATACAGAGCTTTCTATGCTAATCGGGAAATGCTAAAATCTAAAAAGCTAAAGTTGCAAACGAAAATAACAATCTATAAAACACTGATTAGGCTAATAGTGTTGTATGCTGCAGAAGTAATGTGTCCTACACAGACAGAAAAAGAAAAGTTAAGAATCTTCGAGAGGAAAGTGTTAAGGTCGATAACAGGACTCAAAAACATAGGAGACGGGATAAAACGACAATATATGAATCACGAACTTAGGGAAATATTGAAAGGAGAGGATATAGTGAAAGTGATGGCAGCACAGAGGATTAGATGGATGGGACACATAATGAGAAAGAGATCAAAGCATAGTTAAAGAAATAACAACATGGAAACCTGAGACAAATAGACCAAGGGGAGACCAAAGATGAGGTGGTGCGATGAAGTTACTGAAGACTTAAAAAGATGGATGTCAAGGACTGGAAGAAGAAAACAAGTAATAGAGTAGAATGGAGAAGAATAGTAGAAAAGCGAAAACACACCAGAAACTATAAGAAGTTAAGCGTGAAGAAAAGGGGACTAATCCACCCACGAAATGGATTAGTAAACTTCGGAAAGAAGTGGCTATATTCTTATAGAATGGAAAGCCTTATTATTATTATTATTATTATATATATATATATATATATATATATATATATATATATATATATATATATATATATATATATATATTTGAAGATATTGGTAGGAAATGCATTTTGCAACATTTATGAGAGAGGAACTCGAACAAAAATATCTATGAAATAATTAATTAAAAATAAAAAAAGTAATTTTATTTATTTGTAGCATATACAGGCCATGTAGGCCTTTAGCTATTCCTTTACACTTTACTTACACATAAAATACACTTTCTATCTTAGCTTTGAACTTAGTCCGTTTACATAACATATAATTAGTAATTGACATCAAATAACCAAACATAAAAGTATTCTTAACAAGATATAACGTCTTTCCATTTCCTTCGATCCGTTGCTGGGGTCCTCCAATTTCTAATCCTTTTTTCTGCAAAGTCATTTTCCACCGCCTGATTCCATCTTATTCTCGGCCTACCTTTCCCTTTTATCCCCTCTGGTGCTCTCCAGGCCACATTCTTTACATTTCTGTCATCCTTCATTCTTGCCAAATGCCCTAGCCATTGTAGTCTTCTATTCTTCTCAAAGTCTCCTACTGATTTTTCCCCGTACATATCATATAGTTCCATATTCATTCTTCTTTCCCAGCCCATTATTGTTTTTTCCCGCCCAGTATCCTTCTTAGCATTTTTCTCTCCCAGATTTCTATTTTTCGCTGGATCCTCTGGTTCATGGCCCATGTTTCGCATCCATAGGTTAGCGTTGGCCTTAATATTGACTTATAAATCCTAAATTTTGTGTTTCTGGATAACCCCTTTGCTCTTAATATTTTAAACAGCCCTCCTGCGCATTTGTTTCCTTTGGCTATTCTTAGATCCACTTCCTTTTCTTCTTCAATTTTATTGGACACCAATACACCTAGATACATGTAGTTCTCTACTTCTTCATAAGCTACAACCTCCACATTTCTCTTTGTTTTATTTGTTGTTTATTATTAAAATAATAGTTTTGCAAAAAAAATGAAAAGCAGAATGAAACAGATGAAAATATTGTTTTTTCACAATAAGATTCTTAACAATTTTTTGTATGAATGCTTTTGGTTCCCTCGGTGTAGATAACTTTGCTCTATACGTGTGGCCTCATGTTCCAGCCTTCAATCAAGTCATAGGCTTGTTTAAAGAGAGATTTTTTTATCAGGGTACTAAATCTCCTGTATTCCATTATTAAAATAGTTTATCAATGGTTAATATTTAAACGTCTCGCTGGTTTTGGTTTCCTGAAATAAGAATTTATCCTTTTCATTATGATCAGGAAATGTCCATGACTTATCTTAGCAGAGAAATGCGCCTCTTTTGTAATCTTAAATATTCAGATTAATAATTTTTATTCAGAGTAAATTTAGAAAGGTGAAACTTCTTCCATAATAAGGTACTTCTAATTTGTAATTTCCAAAAACATTAAAATCTCTCATCAACGATTACATTTAAAAAACTACATTATTGTCTGTATTTTATATAAGTAAAACTTAACACATAAAAAACAACAAAACAAACGCATAACCATTTGAAATTAAAGCAAAAGCAATTTTTTGTTCGTGAATAGAATAATATTTGGACTATTGAGAGGATTAGAAGGCCAAGTTTTTGATATTGTTTGTGCTACGAAGCTGAAAAAAATTTTTCTTTCCGAAGAAACAGCATAGAGCAAAACAACTGGTGTATCTCTGACGGTGGATTGCGCCTCCTCTTTGTGAGTTAGCCTTATAATTTAATGACACTATCTGGGCTATTAAAATCCTTGTCCAATTTGTACAAAACTTTTTCCATTTCTTTTTTGACCAGAGAAACCTACATCTTGTCTTTCGGATTCGTGAGACATTGTGTAAAAACTAAATCGTTGTTTTTGAGATTAAAGCAGACCTATATATTCAAGCTTTTCCATATCGACTGCTAAATATAAGATCCACAGGAATAAAATGGTGCCAAAGGAACTGTAGGCACATGCCCACCTAATTTCGGATAGCAGGACAACTAATGCCGTAGATGTTTAATTTTCAAATGTTATTAAGACTTCCCAAATTAATATAAAAGTTAAAACAACTTTGTTCTGTATAAAAATTTGTATTTCAAATATATTGAGACATATCTAATGCGTGTTTACATTTATGTTTAAAATTAAAGGTTATTATTAAAGACTAAATTGAACTTACTTGTAGAAGATGTGGTAAAATTAAAGACAGTACGCTAGGCATAAGTACATAAAGATGTGCCATTTTGCATGTGAGGGATATCAAATTTAGTTGTTCGATAGGGGTACTTAATAACAATTTCCATTAAATAATTCCATACATCCAAAACTAAGTTACTCACAGCGTATCTTATATAATCTTTCAAATTTTTTGGCTCTTATAAGCATATGGCAGTTTAATCCACAAATGTAACTCCACAAACAGCAGGTAAACGAATGCTTATTTTAAAACTACTACCTGAAACGCATAGGAATTTTTCTGGATGAATAAAAGTCAACGTGGGCTATTATTACTCACTTGCCACACAAAAATTCAAATCAGCAATTATGTGCTATGCAAATTAATCAAAATTATCACTCGCAATATGCTACAAACTATCAGTACCCACAACACCTAGTTAACAATAATTTACATGCAAATTTTCCACAAATTATATCATAAGATCGTCGAACAACATAACAAATTAAAATTTGTTCTTTCGAAAATGTGTCAACTAGCAATAACCCCACCAGGAACCTGAATAATATAGAGAAAGTAGGAAACCTACCAATAAATAACTAATAATTAAGATTGCTATTGGTTACACCCTACCAATACACTTCAACTGCTAGAATTCACAAATTCCGATGAAAATCAAATACAGCTTTTGCAAAGGCCTACCCAAATTTCGTTCTATTTTTGTGTCTAGTATCAAGATAACCGAACCATTAATCCAATTGTTGAAATCCATAGCTAAAAATAAACATAATATTTAAGTATCATTTAATCAGAAAGTTAAAATCCCAACTAAAACTTTTAATCAGAATAAAAGCTTTAGTAGATAAAATACAGAATTTCAACCTACCAAAGGAAACAGAAGCGCTTCTTTAGAGGAGTAGTTAGAAGTATAAATTTAAGACGCTCGGTTATTAAGATTACCAACATATGGAATGTAAAGCAAAGAATTACAAAAAAAAACATTACCATTCTTTTACTAGGTCTCAAACCGACTAACAGTAACAAGGAGTTTATAAAATAGATAGCAAAAATGAAACTTCCCATGTAAAAGGTAAATTGCCATAAAAAAACTTCTGGAACAGAAGACCAAGATATGACAAATGTATCGGTAATCGCTAGGGACGCGGTGGCTCAGATAGTTCAACCAGTTCGCTCTGTCCTCTAGACGGTGCGCGCGAGTGCGAGTCTCGCTCAACCCATGGGTGTGTGTGAATGTCTTAGCATTAAGTGCATGTTAGTGGGTACAACAAGCCCTTGAGGTTGCAGTGCCTGTAAGTGCGCAAAAAAACGTATGTAAAAAAATGTATCTATCGGTAATTACTTAACTTCTTACAGTTAGAGCGAAGAGATGCGTCAACTGTAACGAAAATTACCCGCATAACTATAGCAACTGCTCTGTATACAAAGAATGTTTCCCTCGTTGCGAAAAAAGCAAATCATAGTTGCAATTCGGAATTTAACACAGCCAAATGCCACAAACTCCAATAGATAACTCCTCAGATGACATAAATGAGTTCAAAAATGTAACAAAGTGGCTAGAATAAATTGAGACAATATTAAATTTGTTAACGACCATTGACGTTAAAAATAGTGATTGTTCAACACCTTAGAATAATTCAATAGAATGTCAATGGCTTGTCACAATATCGTGATGAAATATAATGTTATATTTATATCCAAATTGCAATATACAGATAAAAATTAGATAACATTCTGGTGGCAAAGCCTATGCTGGTACGACAGTATGATTAAAAACGCGATCAAGCTATCTGATTTTTCCAGAATGTAAGCAAGTACATCTTTAATCAACTTCGATCGTTGTTGAAAAGTGGACAGGGTCCATAATAATAAACAGGATTACTACGACCACTAATTCAATGCATTAGGAATTATATTTCTAGCAACTAACAATTATAATGCTAAAAACTAGTTTAATCGCGACTAAAGGTAAAGAACTAATTAAAACGATGAGCAATATTGGTCTATATCACCTACATATTAGTCAGGGATCCGATAAAACTACCAGGTTAATGTAGTTAAGGAAATCAACTTACTTGAAGATTGAGTTCTGCTTCGATCTCTTAGCTGACTATTTATTAATTGCGCTGAGACTAGGAACTAGTGTCAAAAGACATTTTCTTTGTGAAATAATCACTGAACAGAATATGTTACTGAAGCTGTGCAATAAGCTTGCTTGGCAGGCAACTCATCCAAAACACAACTTATTACAAACTCTGAGTACGCTATTCTAGCAAACCAGAAAATTGCTAGAAAGTTAAGATCCCAAAAAAGATAGAATATTACAAAACATCCAGTTGAAGAGAGCACGACAGCCGCGAGATAAAGGCCTCGACTTGCCAAACTGGCGAGTCCCAGGTTCGAACCCGGCAATGACAAAACATCTAATGCTCTCCGGCCATCATACAAACACCTTTGGTAGTCGTCAAGTACATTCTACCCTATCCACTCGCCAACCCGCCCGGAAAGCGCGGCATTTAATTGCCAAATCCCCATTGAATTCCAAAAACTGCAAAATTCAAGGAAATGCTTACGTCCTGCAGTAGACTTCAATGGGGAAAAACAGTTGACAAGCAAAACTTGATACAAACAAGAGCTGAACTTTTATTCTCAACATAAAAAACGAATCTATGCAAATTTCTGTCGCCAACACAAGCTGCTGAATATTTTCTCTGGAAACGGACTAAAAATCTAAAGAGTTCACAACTCTAACACAAATTACCTCTTCGCATTGATAAAGTCAGCTGGGTCGGAACATACCAAGAGAAGGTTATTGCTATTTAAAATTATTTATTTGAGACATTCCAACCCTTCTTTCAGAAACCATAAATGAAGAAGAAAACGAAAATTAATGGCTTCTTGAAGTCCATTTTCAGATGTTCTTGTGTATGAAGCAGTTCACTTTAACCGAGATCTAATAAAGATTTTAGGTTAATAACCCACCTACTTAACAAAACCTAAGACTATACTTTATACCTCCGCAATGGAAAGTTGCCAAAAATATTGTTATCACTATACCGAGAAAGCTCAAAACATGTTGCATTTCATAGACCTCTTAATTTATTGTCGATATTATTCAAAGTATTTTAGAAACTTTCAGTAAATTATGTCTACTCTTCTGGATAATTTAATTCCTGTTCACCAGTTTAAAATTTGGAAAAATACAATAAATAATTAGTTCTACGCAGTGTTTTTGAATTAACACGACCATTTGATAAAGTTTTCCACTAAGATTTGCCTTAAATACTCAAAACCATATTTTTCTCAGACCGCTATTATATTATCAAAACATGTCTTGCTAACAGACACTTTTCAGTTAAATATGGTGAATATCAAACTACTCAATTTTTGCCAGCTCTGATATTCTATGTAGTAGTAAGTATTCTGGAGCCAATATCATACACTTTGTATCCAGTAGACCATCCGACCCTCAGAAGTACAGTGATTGTAACCTGTTATAACAATACAGCAATATTAACCTCCCATCCGCAACCATAATCGCAAAGTCTTTTATTTTACTAAATATTCTCAATGGGTATTTAAAGAAATGGCGCATTAAAATTAATAGTACTAAATCAATTTATATAACGTTCACTACCCGCAGAAATTCTTGTTTGCCCTTTACAATAAACAATCAACAAGTATCGCAGGCTGATAGTGCCCAATATATTAGACTTCATCTTAACAGAAGATTAACCTGGAAAAATACCTCTGATCCAAATGTAAGTAACTAGGAAAATTATGTCGTAAAATCTGCTGGTACTTGGATTCAAATCCCACATGATCTTACTCTGCGAAACTAGCATAGAACCTATGATATATAACTAAGGAAAACAATCAGCACTTCTAACATCGATATCCTTAGACGCTGAGACTATAGTGAACCCTCTAATATATGTATCAAATATTATGTGAACTTAATATTCTCACAATTAATAAGAAGATACAAAAACACAATGTGCGTTATCATAACCCTAATTCCCTCGGTGAGTGCCTTCTGGAAAGAGGCTCAAGAAATTTATGCTATCTGGTCTCCTAAACAATTTTGTGTGATTGTGTAAATGTTAGTTTTCTCAAAAACAAACCGATTATCCGTTATAATATAAATAATTTGGTATGGCAGACTATAGTCTCCTCAAATAAAAAAGCTCTATTGTGAGCTTTCTTTTCTTATTTACTTCAGGTTTTTATTCAACGCTTGAAAAGATTAATTACAAAACTCTGTAAATAAATATGGATATAATAGACTCTAAAGTACTTTTTTAACGTAACCAATATTACCCTAAGCACCTTCACAAACATCCTACAACATTTAACAAGCCATATTGTATTATACTATCAAACCTTATTTAAAAAAATCTGTATTTTCTGGTGTCAAGCTCAAATGGGGTAAACAGGACCTTTTTTTTATAAAAATCATGATTATTATCAAAAATTAGCTCATTTTGGACTTAGTATCTATAAAGAGGTAGGTCACTACTGGTAAGTTGAGTAGCTAATGTGTTTTCTTTACTTTAGGATGTTCTAAGACTTTACCATTTGTACAAAACATTTCTCTATGCCCATCTCTATACATACTATACAGTCTTAGAAAAAGGAAAAACTAGAAACTAAAGCTGGCCAGCTTTTGGCGAATTGCAATAAGAATTGATTAAATCAAATTCAAAGAATGCGTCCTTCAATTCAAACATTTGTACTTTACACCTTGCGCCAAAGTTTGCAAAAAAAAAGGAAATAAATATCACTGCCCCCAAGCTAATGGCAATTTAGCTTTACTGCGGGGCTGTCCTTGCATAAAAATCCTTACCGAGAATTAGAGGCTTGCTTTGTCGTGGCGAAATATGGGGGCATTGTAAATTAGTTAAATTTGAACGGCTATTTACTAAATCGAAATTCGGAAGGCCACGCGGGCCCAGCGATTAACCTGAATATTAAATTGCCGCCGAAAAATATTGCCTAATGCGAACCGGTGCACAAAAAGCACTTCAAATCGATGTAGTTGCGTGAGGGGCGATGTGCAGCGGGGCGCGGCGAGCGGCCAGATTGGCTGTGATTTGTTCATGCAAACGCGCTGCATTAATTTTGAATATGTTAAACTCGGAAGAACGCCTTTTTTCATATCTTTATGCATTTTGATGGTTTTTCTGTTCACCCACCACAAAACAGTTTACATCATCCACACACAAACATGGCACCAGTGTAGCCGCTCGGTTGAGACGCAGGTTTATTCCTGGGCGCAGAAGCCTGCCGGGCAGCCTACTGAATCACTAAAAATAACGGAGTACCTTACATCGCCCCTCATCAGAGATAGTGCGCGACAAGCAGACAGTGAAGGCAGAGATATGAGAGCCTCAGCCTTTTAGTGTTTAAACCTTACCTCTACTAGGGGCGTAGTCTCACTCTACACAAAAATATTTTTTTTAATAGAATAACTACTTGTTATGTTACTCAAAATTGCTACCTTATTCTAGTTTACCGAACCTCAAACAAGAGTGCATTAGAATTTATGTCTTTTCTTGCATTTACGCCCAATAAAGGGTAGAAAAAGTGTCCGAGCCTTCTTGAAGAAGTTTTGAATGATTTATTTAGTCCCAAAGAAGTAGCAGTTGGGTATATAATATATCATCATCATATATCATATAGCTCCTTTGTTGGAGCAAAGGGCGCCCTTGTTGGGGCGTTTCATTTGCTTTAGCTTTAGACTTCTTGTGGTGAGATAGCCAGTCTCACGCACTGTCTGGGGTCCGTTCCGTTGTCACAATTCTTTCCATTAGTTCCTTCCATTTTTTCCTATCTTTTGCTATTCTTTTTGCTTGGTTCCAATTTAGGTCTACTTGTTTTAGTTCTTCTGTAATTGTTTTTTTCCAAGTATTAGTTGGTCTGCCTCTCCTTTTTTTCCCTGTCCTATTGTACTCCAAGGCTTGCCTGGTTATATTTCCTATCGGTTTTCTAAGGTTGTGACCAATCCATCTCCACTTGCGCTTTTTTATGGTTATCTCTATTCCTTCCTCTTTTGTCATTTCCCAAAGGTCCTCATTACTGATTACTTCTGGCCAGAAGATTCCGCAAATAGTTCTGAGGCATTTATTTATAAATGTTTGCAGTTTCTTATAGTGTTTTCTGTCTTCTTTCCAGGTTTCTGCTCCATATAGTAGTGTACTTTTTACATTACTGTGGAAGAGTCGGAGTTTTGTTTTTCTGCTGATATTGTTTGACGTCCAAATTTTAAATAGTGAATTGAAGGCTTTCTGTGCTTGTCCTATGCGTCTTTCTATATCCCTCTGTGCCTCCTTTAATGCTTATTATGCTTCCTAGGTAGCAGAATTGTCTATTTCTCTATCTCTCTTCCCTCTAATTGTATTCTTGTATTCCCCATGTTGTTTTGGTTAATAGTTTAGTTTTGTTTGAGTTTATTTGTAATCCTACTTTCCTAGCATTGTTGTTTAGTTTGATCAGTTTTGTTGCATGTGTTTTTATTTGTTGTTATTAGGCAGATATCGTCCGCAAACTCTAAGTCCTCCAGTTTGCCAAATACATTCCAGTTTATCCCTGTTCTTTTGTCTTCAGTCCTCCTCATTACCCAATCGATTACTATTATAAAAGGAGAGGGAGAGGATGCAGCCTTGTCTCACTCCTCTTTGTATTTCAACTTTTGGGTGAGTTGTCCTTCATGCTGTATGTATGCCGTGGAGTTGTCGTAAAATAGTTTTATTATTTTAATGTATTTGACTGGTATGCCGTATTGTTCCAATACTTTCCACATTACTTCTCTGTCTATTGTATCGAAGGCCTTTTGAAAATCGATGAAATTTATGAGGATTTCTTCTTCAACTTCGGCTGTTTGTTCTAGAATAATTCTTAGGGTGTTGATGTGATCGATACATGTTCTATTTGGTCTAAACCCTGCTTGATTGTCTCTCAGTTTTATATTTATAGGGTTTCTTAATCTTTCTAGAATTATTCTGGTCATTACAATGGCCTCACAATAGGAGGAACTTTATTTCAACATAAGGACATCAACAAAACAACTTGGACCTCACCAGATGGAACAACTCACAACCAAATTGACCATATCCTCATGGAAAAGAAATGGAGAAACACATTGCAAGATGTAAAAGAGATGTATGAGAGGAGCAGACTGCGCATCAGATCACACGCTAGTGCGAGCAAAAATTAAAATCAGTATAAAAGTCAAGTATAAACTCAACCCAAAAAGAAGAAAACTTAACGTAAATAAATTAGACGCCCCAGAAATAAACGAGAAGTTTAAAGAAGCGATAGAAAGAAAAGCGAGCACTATGATGGACCCATCGATACTATCTATTGAAGAGATATGGAACACTTATAAAAACACATTAAATGAAACAGCAATAGAAATAATAGGTTATAATGAAAGACACGATAAAACATGGATCTCAAATGAAACAAAAATGAAACTGGAAAGAAGAAAACAACAAGAGCAAAACTCCTAATAGAGAAAAACCAAGACCAGAGGAAAATATGGCAAGAAAACTATACCAAAGAAAACAATGAAGTAAAAAAGAGCGCAAGACAAGACAAGAGAAATTACATAAACAGCAGGACTAGAGCAGCGGAAGAGGCAGCCAGGAAGCATAATTCCAAAACACTATACAAAATAATAAAAAACTAGTGGGACCAAACAAAATGACGTCAACCAAATTAAAGGAAAAATGGAAGTACTCTCACACAAGAGGAAATTAAAAACAGATGGGTAGAACACTTCACCGAAATATACAAAGCATACGCAAAAACTAATAGAGAAATAGAAGACATATTAGACATACATGGAACACTGGAATTTCCTACAGAAGAAATTTCTAAAAACGAAATAAGGAATGCAATACAAACACTGAAAAATAATAAAGCAGCAGGGATAGACGGAGTCCAAGCAGAATTAATAAAAATACATCCAAATTACTCAACCGAACTACTTTATATACTACTAAACAAGATATGGACACAAGAACAAATACCAAAGGAATGGACAGAAGGTATAATAATAAAAATACCCAAAAAAGGAAATCGAACAATGTGCGAAAACTGGAGACCGATCACCCTGCTCAGCACAACAAGTATATAATATATAATAATATATAATATAATATAATATATATAATATATAATATAATAATTTAAATTAACAAATTATGGTTTATCCTATAAAACAGAATATATGGTTGTTGCAGACCCTATGTTCATTTGAACGTGTGAGGATCTGTCGTAGTTCAATGCAATTTTAAAAGTGGATTTACTATGGTCTTAATGTTCTCTTGTAACCTCATCAGTACGTTACAGCCTACTGTAACAGCACATAATATACGTTTAATATTCTTAAACTTTTGTCAACAATTCATAATTACCATAATAAAGCATAACCTTATTATTTTTTGTGAAATTCTTGAGTCCAGTCGTCTACTTCTTTGTTCAGTATCTGGAGGCTTCATTGTGGGAGCTGATTGGCTGCGTAAGTCGCTTCCGTTGCCTCCTACAGAAGGATCTTTGACTGTATTCTTTTGGGTATAATTTGAAAACCTTCTATGGTGGTGTAACTGTGACTTTCGATCTTTGCGTATAGTTTCGTCGCTTCGCTTGCTATGAACTCTTTGATGGTTGGAAGTTCCACATCTCCTTAGAAATTGGTTCTGACAAACTAGCAAGTACTAAAATTAGACGTTTAAGCCTGGTTCTGAGTCGCCCGGAGCTTATAGATATATGTCTTAGCAGCGTGGGATGCACAATGGTCATTACTTCCAAGGTAAAGCGGTGGGTCAAAAACGTACTGGCTGCTTTGATCTTCTTAAATATCTGCTATATGAATGTACATATGTGGGTACATCAAGATATAAAGAATTATTTTTCCAAAAGATGAAGCTCCTGAGGATAATAACTGAACCTGAGTTTCCTCTTTTATTTTGCATGATGGATAGCTCCATCGAGCTTTTTCAAGATTTATCTTAATCTACCAGCAGTCAAGCCAATTTTCAAAGTTGTCTTATCCTGTTTACAACCTCCTAGGATTACTCCTACTACATTATAGTAACTTGGATGTGTTATGTTTCGGGTGTTTTTATGTTGAAATTTTAACCTGATTTATATCTAGTTCTTATATATATTCATTTAATCGTTTTATACCCATTCACTTTTATTATATGGCTCCACTATTTTTACTAACTTCAGTCATGAGGTTCTTGAAACATCTTAAACTGAGACATACCCTAATTTCTTCTTTGGATATTACACGTTAATGTTTTATCAAATTTCTGAATAATAGTCCAGGTTATAACACTCATAACAAATACAACATTAATTAGTAGTATGTAGATCAATTCAACGATAAATTAGTGCTGAAAAAATATTGCGTAGATTGGAAGACTTTTACCAAGTTTAGTAAAGACAAGTTTATCCACGTAGAATATACAGCCTTTTATTTCCCATCTTCCTGAGCTTTGTTATAACCCCGTCACTAAAACTTCTTTATAAGTTTGTAAAACATATAAACTAATTTTACAAGGTCCTTTAAAGCTTCGAAAAGATTTTGAAGTTCAAGCCATTTCTTTTCTCTTTAGAAATTTACTCAAGTACTTTATCGTGATCATCTATTGCCTATTAGAGTAGAATTTTTAAATTTTTTAGTCAGATTTTCTACTAAATTGGAGATAATTGAAAATTAAGTCGCAAAATTTAGGTCCAAAAATATTTCTTGAATCAATCGCTATTAAGAACTTATGATTAAAGATCACATTTGACAATTATTTTACTAATTTTTTGTCACCGATTTGGCCTATTCTTTGTCTTTAACATGTCTACTTTATGTGGATACATCTTCGCTTTTGAATACTTCTTTGACCTTTGAAACAATTATCTTTGGCCACAATTTCTTTATGAAAATGTTTATACTTGAGCAGCATCTACATTAAGTGCGACAGCAATAGCGTCGAGTTTGATGTTCGCCGCAGTAATCCCCAAACTTTTTTTAAGCTGATTGCTGCATTTGCGTGTAACCAGCTATTCAGAATCTTTGCATTACGCTCGTTGAGCCTGACGAATTCACAGAAGAGCCCACTAATAAGTTCTAAATAAACATTGGCGCTAGTGCATTCTATGTTTCAGTAGATTTAAGTACGGAGTTGAAACTGTGAACTTGGTGCTCATGAAAATCAAAAAGAAAAAACGCTTGACCCAGTATGGGATGAAGAATTCATATTTCGGTTCAAACCGGCTGAACATAAACTAATACTGCAGGTCTTTGATAAGAATCGTCTGACGCAAGATGATTAATCTTCCTAAGGAGCAAGAGGAGAGAGTAATTCCGTAGAAGCATATTTTTAAACCTAGAAGTAGTTACAGTGCTAGATCAAGATTGCGTGGTTATCTAAAAATGTATCATGTTTACATTCACGAGGTGTCAGCAAATTGGGAAATTTTTAATAACTACGCGGCAGGGTGTTCTTCGCAGCAGCTATTTTAGAGTGTTAATAATGCTCAAGCAATTTCACTAGATGCAATTGAAGAACCTGCTCTGTAAACCACTTAGCTAGAACGTTAGTGAGAACTTTCTACGTTTAGTAATATGAGTCATAGCACCGAAGACTAAAAACAGAAAGTATTGTATCAACCCGCAAACTTTGAGAGACGGTTTCACATTAGTGCAGGTGATGGAAAGAGCAGTTGGCGGCGCAACTCTCTTGCAAGTGGTCTGATTGGAGATATTACTGATACTAGTTCAGCAATAGTTTCAAAGTACCTCACAAATTTTATCTCAATGGCTGCTGGCTGGGTAGTCTATACAAACAGCGCCAAACGGCGCCTGGCTCTTTATTGGTCACAATGAAAGAACAACTGTGCGTATTGATCCTAGAACTGGCTAAGTGTTATGTCTAATCCGGTCAGCCCGTCAGTGCCAAACAGCAAACCCAAAGACAATTTAGGACCCTTGCCTGAAAACTGGAAGGAATGGGTAGACTCAGATGGTCCGATTTTCTTTATTAACCACAACAAAAGAACAACTCTGTAGCCAGTAGGATCCATGCTTATTAAATCCACAAATTCCAGGCCCGACTGTGCTCTCATGACTACAAAGAAAATATGAGTTTATGGAGACGCAACCTACGATACTAAAAAAGATACCGAATACGTGTGAAATGATAATAAGAAGAAATTCAATTTTGGAGGACTTGTATCGAGCTATTATAACAGCCCAACAGATAAACTTGCTGAAAACCAACCTGTGGATAGAAAACAATACAATATATAAATACAGTCCTCAGCTAGAACTAAAAAAATCCAGATTATCTTAGCAGCATATCAACTACAGAAATTATCAAGTACGACCTAGCTATTTAAAGATTCCAACGAAAAATGATGTAAGAGATAGTAAAAATGCTAACATTTATGAATCACATTTCCACATAGAATTTTCTATACCGAAATACAAAGAACTAAAGAGAATCATCATGAAAGAAACTAGGCGAATAACTGGAAAAAATTTGTTAACTTAACTGATTAATTTCTAAAATTTATTCTAGTGGTATTTAATGGACCTACTTCCCTGATTAAGGAAAAGTTGTAAAAATTATTCTACTATCCAAAAATGTTAGAACCCCAAATAAAACAAAGTCTTACAGATCTTATTAGCCTTTTACCGCAATTATCTAAGGTATTCGAAAAACTTTTGTTGAAAAATTTGGGTTCACAAATAAACATGGTATAATAGGACAGCCACACAGGATTCTAATCAGATAAATAGAGACCTGAAAGGCAAAATATATTGCTCTACTGCCTTTATAGACATTAAACCAACTTATGCTACAAGTTAAAATTGAACCTATAACATCCCTATTGCCAGATCCTAAATTTATATATTTACAGTAGACATATCCTTGTAAAACACCAAAACAAATACACGAATTTGTACACCATAAATGCTGGGATTATCCCAGGAAAACGTACACCCACCACCAAATTAAATGCAGTTGCGAGCTTTGCCGTACTCGCCTTACAAATCCAACATCTGCTTCTAGAAATTAACAAATAAACCTGGAAAAATTCAAAAGATTGTTAAGAGTTTAGACATGCCCCCCAGTAAATTTAAGTAGTACACTGTTACCTCAAGCAGAAGATGTTAAGTATCTTGGTTTACATTTAAAAAGATGAATGGCATGGCATAAATATGTTGGGTGTATTGTATAACTGAAAAAAACTCGCAACTTTCGTTAAAGGATGAAATCTTGGTCTAGAAAGTCATTGAAGTCTGTGTAGAACAACGACGTTTAACTCTGGAGGACTAGCAAAACCTCCAATATTAAACTATTGTAAATGCTCCAAAACAAGATCCGTACAATAGTTGATGCACGTGGTACATACCTAAGTTTATGACTGAAACATTCAGTAAATCATCGAAAGCTTGAAGTACATATAGGCGAATTAGCCAACAGAGTAATAAATAGTGATAGTGAAGTTAAGTAAGGCGGTTAAAACGATTCAAACCAGCAGATTTAAGTGCTGAATTTAATAAGTTTTCAACTTAGCAGCAAATACCTTTTTATTATATAATTAAGACTAATTAATAAATTAAGAATAGGGAAAGGTAAGATGATTATCCTCTACATGATAATGATTACAATATATAATAATACGATTTACTTATTGTTCTCCAGTGATTGTAAATATAAATGATTAAAATAAAAAAAATATATTAACTATCTTTTAAAAAAGTTTGACTATCGTCTAAGACACAGAAAGTCAAAAAATAGATAAAAAATTGCTTGACTTAAACACTAATAAAAAGACACTTCACAGATGCTAAGCAGTATAGAGGTATAGTTATGTGCTAAGAGCTACAGAAATAAAATAACAATTATTTATGTATCAATTTAATATTTACATACTTCAACACATTTATTACATTTCTATATTAAAAACTTGTGCGTGAGACTGGCTATCTCACCACAAGAAGTCTAAAGCTAAAGCAAATGAAACGCCCCAACAAGGGCGCCCTTTGCTTGCGTTGCCATGATCTTTTTCGTCGATTGAGCCACCTTTGCCTTTCTAGGGACGTTGTTTGTCTGGTCTGCGTTATTTTATCGCCTCTATTTTTATTTGAGGATCGTGCTAGTACATGATAGTGGCTTTATCTCATGTAACAACGTATTAAAAAACTTTTTTGTTGTTGCGACAGAAGTTTAAAAATTGTTTACAATGACAAAAGTTTGGGTGGCCATTTGAAGGTGCCCATAGAGAATGCGTCACACGACTATATCAGAAAGCTCAAACCTTCCCGATAAAAAAGCGCCTATATTGCAACACCTTACACTTGACGAAGATAAAAACTCCACAATCTGCTGACCCTCACGTGGTTCGTCTTCTATGCTTTCTGTTCCCAGACAAAATTGTTTTGCCAATTCATTTACAGTGGAATATAAAGGCAAAGATTCCATGAAAACATTGCTTAATATCGCTGGAACTAAAGACCTTAAGTGAGAAATTTAATCACGGCTCGGTACTCAATTTTCAATATTGTGCAAAGTGACGCGCCACTACCAACTGAAGTGACTACTGCCACATGACTGAGATAAATCGGCTGCTGCAATTTTTACGAACGTTCAACCAAAGATGGCGCTATATGATACTACTGCTATTTTTTTTATTATTACTGGAACACATTTAGGTTGAAAACTTTTGGCGCTTACTTTGTAGATCCATAATAAAAAATTTCTAATATTTAGGTCATGTAATTAGAAGTTCTATATATTTTGTGCTTCAACTTAAGGCGTGCAAATAAAAGATAAATATTATGACAAAATATCTGGACAAAGCATTTATGAAAATGGATAAATTCATCTCTTAAAATGACAGGAAGAAGTTACTAAGAGGGATTTGAGGATCAAAAACCACCATACTTATTGTGGTACCGTCAAATTTATTCCTAAGAAAAAGAACTAAGGTCATTAACAAGCACAAGTTAGCAAAAAACCTTGCAAACACTAGCAATAATGGAACAAAGGTGTAATAATAAGGATCTAAAACAATACATTCAGACTAGAGAGGTATAACGTTATTAAATACAGCAAATAAAATACAAAAATCTTGGATTGGACGAAACATTAAGAAATAATAAGAATTTGGACAGAGGCAGTTGTGTATCGATAATATATTTATTCTATATAACATCACCAAACAAGCAAATTAATGAAGAACTTCAAATAATTTTTAGAAATTTAGAAAAAACCTTCAACAGGGTGGACAGAGAAAAAATATGGTTAATATTAAAAGTGTATGGTATGTCAAATAATTTAAAATGCATAATTAAACTTCTTTATACAGATTATACGGAAAAAATAAACTTAAGATAAATTAACAAAAAACATAAAGTTGGAAAGTCTTGTCGCCCATATTATTCTTGGATATAATCGATTGGATCATGAGAAAAACGTTAAACAGGAAAACAGGAATTTATTGGAGGATTGATGAAACACTTAAGGATACACAATTTGTAAATATACAAAAAAAGCTAAAGAAACTGAAAAATGGAGCCGGGAAAATAGGACTAAATATAAATATAAAGAAAACAAAATTATTAAAATAGGGAAAGACAGAAAACAAAACACTACACTTAACTAATGTGGGACAATAGATGCCATTCATACAAACAAAATTTTAATGGAAAAGTATGAAGCTCTCAGAAGAGACCCGCATTTCGTTTTTATAGACCTCGAAAAATCTTTTGACACTCTACCAAGACAACTTATATGGCAAGCTCTTCACGCACAGCTATTACCAGAATATTGCATCCGCATTCTCCAAGATATGTATAACAATATCAAAACCAAAGTTGTAAGCCCGGTAGGTACCGGTAAAAATTTCGAGGTAAAATTTGGGGTGCACCAAGGGTCTACTTTGAGCCCTTTGTTGTTTAATCTTGTTATTAACTACGTCACGGCTGAAATGCAGAAGCCCACACCTTGGACTCTGTTATACGCCGACGATATAATACTTGTAACTGAGTCACAGCAGGAAATACAAGCTGACCTAAATGCATGGTGCACTGCATTAGAACGAAGAGGACTGGGAGTAAACAGAACTAAAACAGAATATATGTACTGCAACTTTTCTGGTCAAAGTAACGTAATGCGCTCGCTATATCTCGAAGACAAACCCCTCGTCACAGTAGACTACTTCAAATACCTTGGATCAGTAGTAACACCAACAGTTACAACGTGTGAAGCCATAAAGAATCGTATAACAACAGGGTGGCTTAAATGGAGATCTCTATTTGGAGTTATGTGCGATAAAAATATACCCATAAAGGTCAAAGGAAATATATATAAAACAGCAATTAGACCAGCTTTACTATACGGATCAAAATGCTGGGCAATGCGCAAAACAGAAAAATAGAAATTCCACGTGGTGGAAATAAAGATGCGGGAAAAGTAACTCGTGAAGACAGGGTTCGAAACTAATATATCCGAGGGACATTTAAAGTTGCAAATATAGTAAATAAAATATCAGAAAATCGCCTGCGTTGGTACGGACACATAGGTGTAGAGATGCTGACCATATGACCAGAACAGTCATGAAGATACAACAACCAAAACGAAAACCAGGTCGCCCGCCGACGACCTGGATTGCGACCATTAAAAAAGATAAGAAGACTAAAGACCCGAAATTACTCAAATACGCCCAGAATGGCGAAAAAGGACCAAAGGGCCGACCCCAAAAGAAATGGAACAACGGCATGGAAGAAGAAAAGAGAGAACAAAAGTAACGAATAACCTTAACGATAGATGAAATAGAGAATTTTAACTACCTAGGAGGTATCACAGATACGGTAGAAGGCAGTGAAATATAGATAAAAGCAAAAACACATTTTAAAAAATTCGGCAAGCCAAGGAAATGCACATGAAGACAAAAATCAGATTATTTAACGCAAATGTTAATATTGTATTGTTACACATTTGGCTTAGAAACATGGACTGCAAGTTCAACAGACATAAAGAGATTACGGGCATTTATGAACAAGAATCTAAGAAGAATTCTGGGAATATATTAGCCAGAAACAATCATAAATGAAGGAAAAAATACAACAAGAACCGACACAGAAAACAACAAAAACAAGAAAATGGAATTGGGTAGGCTTACAAGGAATACAATGTTAAAGAAAAAATAAAGAAAGGAAAACCAAAAGATAGTTGAAACAGAAAGATGTAAAATAAATTTACCAATAACGGACTGAAATGGAATGAAATCAAAACAGCCAAATATAAGAGAAAATGAGAAAAAATGGGTGAAAATAACCAGTGATAGTTTTAGTGATAATCAAATATAAATAGATAAAAGATCTAAACAAATAAAAATAGTAAAAGACATGCGATAAATAGGTATAGAATCAAACGATCAAGAATCGTCAAAAGACGCGCTATGCTTTTATGGAACCAAAGGACTGATGATAATAATTATGATGATGTCAGATTTTTATTCAATGCACTGACATAAGCAATTAATTGATTTTTCTTCATTTAGTGCTTTCAAAATATTTCTTTTAATTTATCCTCGAGTAGTTTTTCAAATTTATCGGATCTTACATTTTTTTACTTTAACACGCTTCTATTGTTGGAGAAAGCCTTACTGATAATCTACAAATACAATTAGTCAAACTTTTTCCATCAAACTTCCCAACTTACATTCCAAATAGCGAAATCAGACGACTGCGTATTCGGCCGGCACTCCCGTTAACCCATTATCAGAAAATGGTCATCTATAATGATCGCGAAAATCGGGTCGCGCGCGCACTCACTTAATGGCGCTGTATTACGTTCGCTCTGTTCCCGCTAGACGTGCGTCCACACACGCAACTAATCCTGTGCCCCACTTAATTTTTCTCCTAATTTAGATGTTAATAAGAAAAGCCGAGCAGCGTGAGGTAGTGATAGGGAAATTATGCGGCGTCATGTGCGATTAGGAACGCTTCCACCTTATTACTTGACGTGGTTCTCATAATTTGCATGGGTAAAGGAAGCAGATCGTTACTCATTGGCTGGCAATGAGAGCGGTGGAAAGGGTGGGGCCGCAATTATAAATAGTTGCAACGATTGAAGGGCGATAGTTTTGAAAGTTGCTAAACGCCCGACTTTCAAGATAGTGCGTGATTTATTGGTATTTAGGCTGAGTTGTAAAAAGGATTAAAAACTTTCAAATGTAGGTCAAGCAACCTCGATATCGGCCTTCGATAAAGTCACTTCTTCAATTTGCACCGATAACGTTTGAAACCGTTTTGAATAATAAAAAGCTAAACACGTACACAAAAGCTTTCGTCAATCTAAAAGGAGTACAAATAAGTCTTCGCCGTTTTTATCAAAAATTGGGCATTTATTGTGAAAGAACGGAAGCTTATGTTTTATACAAAGTATTGTCCATCGCTAGCCACTGCTTTTTCCCATCTTTCTGGTAGCATACGGATACCGCGTCGGAAGAACCCTTCATCTTTTGAGGCTATCCAGGAATCGACCCAATTTTTGGTGTCTTCATATGATGCGAAGTGCTGCTTAGGCAAGCCATGTGCCATCGATCGGAACAAGTGATAATTGGAAGGGGCAATGTCCTGTGAATACGGCGGGTGGGGTAGGACTTCCCAATTGAGTGTTTCCAAGTACGTTTTGACCGGCGCCGCAACATGTGAACGAGCATTATCATGCAGGAAAATAATTTTATCGTGTCTGGAGTAGTAGTGAGCGCGTTTTTCCTTGAGTGCTCGGCTCAATCTCATCAATTGTGTTTGGTAGAGAGCCCCAGTAATGGTTTAGTTCGGTTTGAGCAACTCATAATACACGACACCAAGCTGATCCCACCAAATACACAACATGAGTTTTTGTCATGAATATTCTTCACTCTAAAAGAAGTTAAAGGTATGATTTCAAGATGCAACAATCACAAAGCACCTAGCTTTGATCTGATTACTAGTCAGATCTTAAAACAACTACCCAGAAAAGGACTTGTTTTGTTAACCATAATTTATAATAGTAGCATATTTCCGATCACCTGGAAATTTGCACAAATAATTATGATCAACAAACCAAATACACCTCCAAACAGAGTTACTTCGTATCGGCCAATAAGTTTGCTCCCGATCATGCCCAAAATCATTGAAAGGCTCCTACTTAAACTAATCTTTGAAAATACTGAAGTAGACCTCATCAATTTGGCTTTCGAGAAAGTCATTCGACAATACAACAATGCCATCGAATTTTCAAAACTATTCTCACAAGCCTTGAACAGAAAAAACTATGTACAGCCGCATTCTTAGATATCGAACAAGCCTTCGACCGTGTATGGCATGACGGACTCCTATACAAACTTAAATCCTTCCTTCCCACGCCTCATTATCTTATCTTAAAATCTTTCCTCACAGACAGATACTTTCAAGTACGAATTAATACAGCAACCTCAAACTATTACCGCATAAGCTCAGGGGTCCCTCAAGGTAGTGTCTTTGGTCCACTTCTTTATTTGCTATTCACGGCTGACATCCCAACTACAAATACGACCACAATCGCTACGTTTGCCGACGACACCGCTTTATTATCTATAAGCGAAGACCCACAAATTGCATCTGAAAATCTGCAAACGCATCTTAATCAATTGCAAGTTTGGCTGAAACGATGGAAAGTCAAAGTAAACCATACAAAGTCCACACAAGTCACATTCACAAACAGGATCACCATCTGACCTGCAGTCTTAACGACGAAACGTTACTTGTATCTACTCAAGTCAAATACTTGGGATTAACACTTGACCATAGATTTACATGGAAGGCACACATTTCTGCTAAGAAAACCCACATAAACTTAAAAATTCGTCAAATGAGCTGGCTCCTAGGTCGCAAATCACAACTGCCAACAGAAAATAAATTACTCCTCTACAATTGTATCATAAAACCTATCTGGACGTAAGGTGTCCAGCTTTGGGGTGTGCTAAGCCATCTAATACTAAAATTATGCAGAGAGTTCAATCTAAGATACTTCGAATGATCTTCAATGCACCACGGTACGTCAGTAATAAAACCTTACACGAAGATTCTGGAATACCGTTTGTACAAGAAGAAATTATCAACTTAACAAAGAACTACCTCGAACGGCTCCCTCATCACCCCAATGAAGAAGCCAGGCAACTATAGATCCAACCTGAAATCAGAAGGCTTAAAAAAACAGTGGCCTACAGACATATTAAATCAACAATAATCAATAGTATAATTTATTGGGAGTGTTATCGCTGGATACCATCTCCCCTCCTGTATTGCACTTTAAGCACATTTACTTATAGCCATCATTGGCAGGTTGTAAATATTTACCTTAATAAAGAAAAATACCGTAAATAAGTCTGATAGAGGTGACATTTGATATGATGCACCGAGGATTGCCTTTATCTCTGCTTCCTCTTCGGGGGACAAGGTTGTTGGTAGAAACCGATTTGAGTAGGAAGCAATGTCTTTTGTTTATCTGATCTTGCCCAAGTATGGTCTCTTTTTTGAATTAGAGTGATGGGTTGGAGTTGCAACTTGATGTTCCTGGTTGCTGTTCATAATGAGTAATCCGAAACCGGTTAGTAAGGTAGTCTTGAAAGCATTCGTTCTTAGGCTTTTGATTAATTCTTTAAGTTCTGCGGAGGCTTGATTGTAGCATTTTTTATCCGAAGGAAATTGTGTGGACTGCCACATTCTTCTCAACTTTCTTTTTTCGGCAATTTTTTTTTTATTACGATGGGGTATTATCGCTAGCGTGGTTCAGCGGTTGAGGCGCGAACTGCGTTGCGGACGGTCCCGGGTTCATTTCCCGAAGCTCTATGATGCCTGGCGGGTGGCCTACTCAGTCACTAAAAATAATTGAGTAACTGCGTTCACTTCGAACAAGAGGCAATAATGGCGGTCGTCTAAGGCTCGTTACATGCCACATCGCCCCACATCAGAGATGGTGCGCGACGACCGGGCGCAGTGGACGAATAATGAGAGCCTCAAGCTTCTCAGTTATAATTAGTCCCTATCATAAATCTGTTACCCAGTCAACGAAAATAATTAATGAATTTCTCTTTATTTGTGAGATAGTTTGGTGGACAACAGCCAACAGAGACCTTTAGTGGTCCGTTCCATTCTTTTATCATTATGTTTGTTAGTTGTAGGGAATCTTCTTTGAAGTCTAGTAGTTAGTAGTGCTTAATTTGTTTTCTAAGTAAAATAGCTGAGTCGCCTCTTGCATGCCTGTTCGCGTCAGGATGATGAGTCGCATAGATAAAGAAATTCGGTATTTTAAAAACGGTTTTGTCAGAGAAGTGTGTTTCGGAGATAAGCATTATATTTATGTTGTTTTGTTTGAGGAATATTTCGATCTATTTCTTGTGGTTGGAGAGACCATTAGCGTTCCATAAAACAATTTTATACATTTAGGCCATTTTTAAAACTTAATTCTGCCCTAATCTGTTTGATTGTTTGTTGCATTACCCTTACAACGCAGGTTAGGTCGTTTGTTGGGTTGCTGATTGTCCATGGATGAAATACTGAGGTACGGTACTGGACGGTGGAGAGAGTGTTGTAGTGTTGTATTTGACGTGCAGGTGTTAGTTAGTTTTATTGGGTTAAGTGAGGTGTTGACTGAGAACGCGGGGAACACTCTGCATGCTTTGTAGTTCGAAATATATTCGCCTTTACATAAAACGCACGTAGCTGGTTTGCCATCTTTTTTATTGCTTGAACAGAAACGATAATTGTGCAGTCTGGCGCATTTAACACAGCGAGCGAGACGCGTACATCTGTTTCTGTATATCCTTGTATATTGCTAGCAGTTTTTACATTGCGAATTTGTGTTTTTCTTAGGTTCTTCGTACTGTATCACGGCAATTCCCAAATGTTTAATATTAAAAATATTTTTATTATTAAGTGGCGAAGCGAAACGGAGTCACTTAATAACTTCATGTTGTCCGTCCGTCTGTCCGTCCGAGCAAAAACTCGAGAACGGCTGGGAATTTCCAAATTCTGTTTTCACCAGTCGACAGGTGACCAAAAAGGTCAGTGATTTTGAAACTGATTGGTCAAAGGTCAGCGTTAGTGATCTTTACGATTTCAAATTTTCAAAATAGCAACATAAGACATGTAGCAAATCATTCAACTCGTCTTTGAACACCGATTAATTTAAACATAAAACTTTGAAATACTACGTGACCTTTAACCCGGAAACGCGATTTCTCAAATTTGGGAGACTGCTCCGCCACTTAGCTATGCGTTGCAAGCTTTGCAAGTTTATTGTCTTTGCACTTTATATCTATGAAGAATAGATTTTTTTGTTTATTTTTTCTGTTTATTACTTTCATGTTAGTAACCTCGTAACCTTCATGTTTTAATAAGTCGGTGATAATTTGGAACCCCGTAAAATGATATAGGTTTCTTAATACCACTCTGAATATTTTTTCCTCTAAACTGTACGTATGTCTTGTTACTTTGTAAACACCGAGTACGTCACGTATCTTTTTATAATCGTTCACGTTGTTTATTCTCAGTTTTAATTTGTTTCCGTGTAATAACTGATACACATAATTTTCTTTATTTATCTGCATTTCAATTACTCGATAGTCTTTAAAGACCTTTACAAATAGTCTAGTGAATTTTGTAACTGTTTTTATTAGTTTTTTTTGTATCATTATTTTGAAAGCGTGAAAGTCACCTGTATAAAAATTAACAAAAAATGAGCAAAACTATGCCTTTCCTCTACACATCCATAATGATTTTATAAATATTCCTCCATATTCCAAAATTTTCATTTAATCTACTTTTCAATGTGTGAAAGCTTGCAATTATGAAAAATATATCCATGAATTTGAAATCAATGTTACATCAATTCTTTAAGAATATTCTGAAATTATCAACTTGCCAATTAATGAGGGTAGTAGATTTAATTGTTTTCTTATAAAAACTAACAAATGGAAAATTTTTGAAAAGTTCTTAGTGCCTACATAAATGAGTTTTAATTTAAATTTTTTAACGTATAATAATTGAAAATTACTATAACTTTTTCTAGAATTAGTAACTGTAAAGGGCGACAGACTTGCACGAGAAATTAGGAGTTAACGATTCTTGGCAAAAGTATGCATAACTTATCATATTCTAATGCCATTTATTGTTGGGTAATCTTAATATAATGATAAATAAATAAATCAATAAAAGCATTCGTCGTGATTTTTCAACTACTACAAAATTTATTATGTGTTATAAATTAAAAACGGTATAAAAAACTTGTATAACTAGTGTTACTGTAAGAGGTCTGCGGAAATCGGGGCTTGTCCTACGCCATTAAAGTTCTCGTGGTTGAAAAACTTTAATAGGCACGTCATAAAAATGAATCTAGGTTTCATAATCAATTGCGATGCTATTGAAATAGTGAGATGTTCTATTTTCAAACATTTTAAGCATCTTGCGACACCACGAAAACCGTTGTATGCATATGTTTTTCAGTTAGGGCATGAGGTACCAAAAAGGAACAATTTTTTTTATTTGAACATAATTTTACAAAATAACAAAAATTTCTAGTGTAGGAATGTTCAAATGCTTTTCTATCTGGCGATAAATCACAAGTTATCGGACTCAGCATCTTTCTGATAACAGACGAGGATGGGCGTCTTATCTGAAATTTCCTCTCTAGGTATGGTAGTATGACAAGGACAATCATGAGCCATTTCCTCCAAATACTGCGTGCAAAGTTTTTTAAAATTAGACGATATTTCGTTTTAGACCAAGATGACAGTGATTTCTCTTTTCACTACCATAGTTCTGGAGTAACCACGCTTGAACTAGTTATAACGTATGACCATAGCTTGCGATATATATTAAAAAGAATTTTAAATTCGCATATATTTTATATATGTTTTACTTGTTAGCATATATCTCCATATTTTTAACGTTCATGCTTACAGAATTTAACCACATACTGATTTAACATTTTTTTAAAGATACTTTTCTAAAAAGTTCTATAAATTAAATTGTTTATATTTTTAAAGACTACAATTTACATAATTATGGAAACATTTAATATAACAGGAAACTTTCTATAACAACTCATTAATGCACCTGTATATCATAAAATTTAGTTTATGAAATTGTATATAAGTGACTTCCCATCATCGGTCTGCAAAACCGTATTGTTGTTAAATATAAAAAAATTAACTTTATTAAGCATTATGATACTGTAATCTTTATCAATAAGCTATCGTCGGAGCCATTGTGTACTATACACAAGATTCCAAAGTTACTTATGATTTACGCTCAAAACATGTCTAAGGGAAGGATTTTGATTTAGTGGTGCGATAGTTTCGTTTGGTGGAGTTCTAATGTTGATTGGTGTTTAATAGCATACTGTTTGATTACCTACTTACATATGGCATGTTAAGGTCTGCGTGGAGTGTTTGGTTGGTCATAAACCATGGAGCGGCTGCCATGTTGCAAATTATTTTGGACTGAAGACGTTGAATAATTTGGACGTTTGATTTACTTGTGCAGCCCCACAATTGACACCAATAGGTCCAGATTGGTCGAATAATAGTCTTGTATAATAAGAGTTTGTTAACTAGTAATAGCGAAGAGTTTTTCCCGACGAGCCAGTACATTTTCTTTAGTCTGATTTCCTTTTCCTTTCGTTTCTTAGTGACATGGGTTTTCAAAGTCAATCTTCTGTCAATGTGAAGTCCTAGATATATGACTTTGTTTGACTGGGGAATGTGCTTGTTGTTGAGAGTGACTGGTGGGCATTCTTGGTGTTTAATCGTGAAGGTGACGTGCGTAGATTTGTTCTCGTTTACCTTGATCCTCCATTTAGACAGCCATTGTTAGATTTGGTTTAGATAAGTTTGTAGTACTGCTAAAGTGGTTGTAGGATTTTTGTGGCATGTCAGAATCATTGTGTCATCGGCGAATGTACCTATTTCCGTACGATCTGTTATGGATATGTCCGACGTAAATAATAGGTATAGGATAGGTCCCAGGACACTTCCCTGGGGAACTCCTGCTCCTATTTCTTCGATTTGAGATACTTCGTTGCCAATTTTGGTTTGAAAGTTTCTGCATGTAAGGTACGATTGTAGTAATCGGTAGTATTCATGGGAAAGAAGTTTCTTGATTTTATATAGTAGTCCTCTGTGCCACACTCGGTCAAAAACTTGATTCATGTCTAGAAATACTGGGGAGCAGAAGGCTTTATTTTGTAAAGCGGTTTGGATTGTGTTTGTAAGGCGGTGGCACTGTTGAATTGTCGAGTGTTACTGCTTAAAGCCAAACTGGTGATTGGGCAGCTATGTTTCTTGTAACGAGTCTTCACTGATGCGCTTTAGCGCCAATTTCTCCAGCCACTTGGACACTACCGGAAGTAAGCTGATTGGTCGGTAAGATGTAATTTCGTTGGGGGGTTTCCCAAGTTTGTGGATAAAAATTATTTGTGCAAATTTGAGTTGTAGTGGCCACTATGTAAGTCTCAGGATTGCGTTAAAAAGGATTTGTAGGAATTTAATTCCGTGGTCAGCTAATCGTTTGAGAATTGATGTGGTTACTAGATCTAGACCTGGAGCTTTTTTGTTTTTCAACCATCTAATCTCGTCTTTGATTTCTTTGGTGGTAATCTTGCGTATTGGTAGGTCATCTGTAGGGGTGATTGCAGATCTTCTTCTATTTCCCCGTCTACTTCATTAGAGTTTAGTTGGAACACATCTGCCAAGTGGTCTGCAAATGCTTCTGCCTTTCTTTGTCCGTTCTCAGCTATGAATTATTTTGATCACGGATAGGTGGTTTTTGTATTTGGAGTCTCTTGGCTCCCTTGTTTTTGCCCGTCTTTTTTCTTTCACAATCTCCATGACCTCGTATGGGATATTGGGACTGTTGATTTTTGTGTGGGTTGCTTGCGGAGTAGAGTTCCACCCTGCTTTCTGAACCATAGTTATGAAGTGGTTTGTAGCGAGTTCTACTTCTTTTGTAGTTTTTAGGTTTATGTTTGTGTCGAAGTGTTGCTCGATGTGGACTTTGAAGGTGTCCCAGTTCGTTTTCCTATGGATGAGAGAAGGCCTAGATGTTTTGTAGATTATGGTGGCTATTAGCGGAGAATGGTCAGACATTAGGTCAAAATTGAGGGTAACGTCCATGTAGTTTGAAGAGAGTTTGAAATCAAAAGGTCCAGTAGGTCAGAAATCTTATTCGGGCCGGAGGACCAATAGGTTGTACTACCAGTGGACAGAAAGCTGTAGTTATTGTCAGTAATTAGTTTGTATAGTGCTCTTCCTCTAGTAGTGGTTAGCCGAGAACCCTAGCGGGTGTGCTTGCAATTAAAGTCACCCCCTGCTATAAATTTCGGTCTTAAAGATTTGAAAAAACGGTTGTAAGATTTGTTGGGTTAGTTTGTACTTTGGTGGACAGCAGATAGGTGAGACATTCAGTGGAGTTGTGAGTTTAACAACTTGAATTGTTGTGGCTTGTAAGAAGTTTGTTTTGTATTCTGGTTGTTCGTGGTAGGAAATAGAGCTACAAATTATTATTACTGATCTTCCATGCGCCACTGAATAATGAAGTAAAAACCATAAATATAGTTCTTAATCTAACTATAAATTTCAGACTATTTAGTAAAGTGTGCAAAGAGTAAATTTACGTTCTTCCTCGCGCAGAAATAGAGCGACTATTGAGAAAGGAGTCAAACAATTTCTGCAAAAACAAAAACATAAAATACAACTAAAAGAAATAACTTTTATTCTTGCTGTATTGGTCCATGAAATATTTTTGATATTTTTATGAGTCAGTAGGTGTAGCAAGATTGGAAAACCCTGTTCTACACTGCATATTGTGAAAAATTTAAGCGTATAGAACGGGTTCAGATCTATACCACCCCTCTGGCTAATTGCTTCTAAAGTGTAGTAGTTAAAAATTCGCAATCCCATTATGGTAAAAAATGGAATATCGGGAAATTTTGCACTATAACTTACGGTTTGTGTGCTGATTATCATTATACGACATAGTCAAGTGGTATAGGGGTTGTAGAGAGAAAAATTTGGTCTGGGAGACACTCCAAGACTAGAACACCTATTCTCGTCCGTCGCAGGCATTTAATTTATCGTGGGACACAAGAGTATTTAAACATCGCTATACCTTCAACTGAGAGGGATTTATTCTCTTTAAGTACTCCATACCTTAACCGATTTGCAAATGAAACGATACTTATCGCTGTGACGCGAAATCAGTACAAAAATACATCTTGCAACAGGAACAGTATTATAAAAGGTAATAAAACTTTATTTTCCTACTAAAGCTCAAAACAAAGTACTTGAACAATGGGGCAAACAGTGTGGAATAATGAGTGTCCCTAGACAAACAAGAAAATATGAAAGAATTAATTTGACAACTGATTTCGAAAAATAAAGAAATGAATAGTGTGATGGAAACTATTTAAAAATTATTAAAGTGTACGCCAAAACTTTTCTATATCTAGAATAGAATTGAAAATTTTTATTGTTTACCTATTACAAAGTATAATATTTTAATTTGGACTATTTGAGGTTTTATATAGATATTTCTACCAGCATTATTTTAATAAATAATTGTATTAAAGTCATTAATTATACCTAAAGATTTTCGTATATTATAAATTAGTAAGAAGCTTGGCCTGTTATAAATTATTCAACTGATAAGGAGCTAATTGCAAATGCCATTTCCATAAGAAAATAACGCATATTCTGTACCACAATTAAATATTCACACACATGCAAATACGTTCCACATTCGTAAGGCATACAAATGTATGCAAAGTGTAAACTGGCAAATACCGACTTGTCTGGACCTCATTCAGTCAAATCTTAAAACGAGGTTTTTATTATCTAAATTGTATGCAGAGCCACATTTTTTAATCCACCGGTGACACGAACGCCGACATTAATGAAAACGGCACTAAACACACGTGAATGGCCTTAAATCAGCAGTGATGTCGAGATAAGCGATAAAGCTGGGAATTTTAATTTTTACTTATTTAATCAACAGCCGTATTTTAATTTTTTATATATTTATTTGCATATTTTTAAGGTGAACCTATTATTTGAGTTTATTTTGTTTGTAAAAAGTATTTTACGCTTTTCAGCTGTTCCTAATTAATGCATATATTAACTGCTTCTTTTACATCTTAAATCTATTAATAAAATCCTTAGTGCAAGAGTTTTAAAAGTCTCAAGTACGGAGTAAGTCTTTGCCATACCTGGATGAGACTCTCAGAATTTCTGCTGTAATTAGAGTATCATTTGTCGTGTAAAAAAAGCTAACGAAAAGAAAAATGACCCGAGCTACGGTAGATAAATATGAATCGGAAGATACAGATACTTCCAAGGATAAACTGGCTTAAACTTGTTTCCGAGCCTATTAGAAATTCACCGATATTTCAAAATTGGGGTGGAACTTGTAGATCTGCAAAATATTTTTAGGGCGAATAAACACACAATTACCAAAGCTATAGTATCCAATGTTTCTAAGATTGCATAAAATCTTAGTATATGGTCATCGAATACTGCTGGTGTATTTAAATAAAGCTACTGTATACTCATAGAACAAATTGTGGAACTGTAGTAAGTTACATTCTAGCAGAAAATGCTGCATTCGCATCACAAGACAATACTTCAAATCGTTTCTGTACCCACTATCGTGCGCGGCCTTTTAAAATCACAAACAATACATCATTTTATTTATGGCGAATGCATACCTAAGGAGGTTTGATACAAGTGAACCTGAAAATATGTCGTTAGCTAGTGATACCAATAAGTATTACCTCAACATTTGCGTAGTTCTTTGACGGTGCTAGTGTTAGAATTTTGTAAATTATTACTTAATTATTGATCATAACGCTCTTCCAGGAATAATACTTTCTTATATATGAAGGTAAAAATTACATTCTTGCTGAGTGTGTAACCTCAGCTAGTACACATTTCATAAAGTTAGCGCCCACACGTTCGACGCAATGATTTTATTTTCCTACCATGTCTAAAGCATTTTCCCAAACGTTTGCGTCAACAAAGAGACACTCTCAAGATATTTCTGTTAGCAAATGTTAACGCCGATGTTAATAGTCTACAGAAGATTGTGTTATTACCACGATTAATACTAATATGATTACTGCAGGGCATTGAAAAACGAAAATTATTAAATGTATCTTATTTATTAATAAACCCAAAGGAAATACATTCAAAAGTTACATTTCAATGTTGTAACTCAATAAGTTCGTGGGATGGCTAATAAAACAGAAACTGTTAAGAAAAATTCGAATTTATTCGTTAAGATGGTCTCCTTCAAGAGTGATACATTCATTCCAACGCTTCTCTAACATTTCGATGCCTTTTTTGTAGAACGATTTATTTTTGCCCTCAAATAGGCTTAAGTTTCGGCAATCACTTTTTTATTGGGGACAAATCTCTTTCCCTGAAGCATTCTCTGTAGGTTTGCAAAAAGGTAGCAGTCGCCGGGAGCCAGAACCGGAGAATACGGTAGATGGGGAACCAATTCAACGTGCGATTCGTATAATTTTGCCATTGTTGCGATAGACTTGTGACACGTGCGTTGTCTTGGTGAAAGAGCACTTTTTTCTTCTTCATTTGGGGTCGTTTTTTCACAATTTCTTCCTTCAAATGCACCAATAACGTCACATAATATTCGCTATTGATGGTTCTTCCTTTCTCAAGGTAATCGATGACTCAAATACCGACGCATTCCAAAATACGGAGGCCAAAACCTTACCAGCTGACATTTGTGTTTTCGGTCACTTTGGTGGCTTTCGCCCTTTGCTGTCCACTCAGCTGACTGCCGATTTGACTCTGGAGTGTAGTGATGCATCCATGTTTCATCCATTGTCACATACCGATGAAAAAATTCTTATTATCGAGTTGGAACAGCTCCAAACAGCGCTTTGAATCGTCGACACATTTTTGTTTTTGTTCGACTGTGAGCAAACGCGGCATCCACCACACAACAGACAAATGTTCGTGCAAAATAGTGAATACACTGCCTTCTAATATCTTTAAGATGTCAGCTTCATCTACGATTTTTTGTTTCAATTTACGATGGGGCAAAACTATTTTGTGGAATTTTTATGTTTTCCTAAACAACTGCCGAATTTGGGCGACCAGAGCGTTCAGCATTATCGGTGTTTACACGGTCGCATTTAAAAACAGCAAACTACTTCTCTACCATTTGCCTCGATGGAGCAGAGTCCAAATAACACTTGTCAAGCCATTGCTTTGTTTGAACGATATTTTTCCCATTAAAAAGCAATACTGTATAAACACACAAAATTCAGATTTTTTTATTGCTTTAAAACTTACAAAAGTAGCGTCACTAAAACCACTGTAACTTGTAAACTAAACGTCAGATTATCATGAAATTTTGATACGTATCATTTGAAAGTTAGTACTTCCTAAAAATTATATGTATTTGTCAATACTGGTGTCATCGAACAGTCTCCTACGAACTTATTGAGTGATGTGCTATAAAGAGTTTTCGAATAAGAATAATATGATTTTGAAATAAAATGTTATAACTGTTATCATTTGTGTTCAGAATATTCTGAAAATTTATCATTACGAAATACACGCTTTAAGAACATTTGATTATTGTCCAAAAATTTTACGAAAATAGACGTTCTTTTGTAAACACTAAACGTGCTCTTTGCGAAATCTATAGTCCACATAATCACCTTTCTGTGGTTCTATTCGTTGAATCGTTGACAATTTTGAAAAGAATTTTACTATTAACGATGCGAAAATACCAACAAGACGTCAAAATGCAAGAAATATAAAGATGCTGTAAGATATAGCGTTTGCTGCTTGAGCTTTAAAGCAGCTTGAAACGGAGACAAAAAATTATCTTCCCGGACAAATCTCATTTTTGGTTAAGTGAATATGTTAACAAATAAAATTGTCTTTTTTGGTGTGAAAACAATCCACAAGAGATTTACAAAAAGCCCTTCCATTCACAAAAGGTATGATATGGTTTATGGCTTGGTGGCATCATCGGATTATTCTTTTTCCAAAACAAGGTAGGAGATGCAGTTACAGTGACTGGTGAGCGGTACCGATTGATGTTAACAAATTTTTATGGCCAAATTTAGATGAAATTGATTTGGAGGACATGAGGTTCCATCAAAACAGTGCCACATGTTACACTGCTAATGCCACTATTGACATATTGCAAGAAAATCTTAGTAAAAGAATAATTTCAAGAAATGCAACTGTTAATTGGCCCCCAAAAAGGTGTAATTTAACTCCGTTAGACTTTTTGTTGGGTCATTTGAGTTATTACACAAAGTCATCAAAAATTAAATTTATCAAATTTGCCCGTGTACACAAAGTCGAGGTGGACACTTAAATGATGTTTTATTCAAAAGATAATGTAATAGACTATGCTTAAAAATAATATAAAAAGCTTGGTTATATCTGAAATAATTTTTATTTTATTTAATTTTAAATCCTATACTATGGACTTCCATTCAACCCTCTGTAGTTTAATGAATTTAAAAGATTGGAAGTCAGGACTTTTGAGGTTGGATAAATTAGACTTTTCTTTAGTCTAAGTTTAAACATGAATTTTTAAAGAATTTTCTGCGTTACTATTCTAACCGTTCCGTCATGCATAATAGTGTTATCCTACATTTATATTTTTCTTCTTTGATATTAAATAGTATTATTCGATAATTGTGGCGCTATACTCTAAGTAGTAGATTATAAGAAATTGCAGCTACAAGTTTACTCTCTAATAAGTAAACTCATCTACACTCAAAATCAAATTTCATCTGATGTCAGAAAACGATCAACATTTAGGGTACCTATTGTACATCTTATGCAGCCTCGAAACGATATTTAATATTATTCCAACCGTATGGTTAGAGAACAATCACCACAGCTATGCGCCTTAAGTAGAGATCTTCTCTTATCATCCCATGTATGAGTAATATTCTTCTGATCTATTGCACAGTTAGATTAACTAGCACCTTTTCCAACATAGACAATCAACCATGTCTTCATATAAACACCAATCGCTTCTTTTGCGAAAATGTAATAACCGAGTGAAGCTTATTTTACTTCGTTTTCCAAAATTTCATTGCTTTAACACTTAACAATATTTAAATTAATATGCGCGCAATGAAATTTGACTAATTATAATAATAAACTAACAAACATCTATTATCTTTTGTAGTAGACAAACCTTCAATTTAAACGAAGTAGTACTGAAGAGTACCGCCAGAGTGGTCAGAGAGGTTAAGTTGGACCCGGGTTCCATTCCCGAAACTCTCTGATGCCTGGCGGGTGGCCCACACATGCACTAAAAATAATTGAGTACCTGCATTCACTCGAGCAAGAAGTAATAATGGCGGTCTTCTAAAGCGCGGTGCTTGCCACATCGCTCCGCATCAGAGATCGTGCGCGACGACCGGGCAAATAGAGCGAACATGAGAGCCTTAACCTTTTAGTTTGCGGGCTGTGCTTCCATGCGGGGCTTTAGACCCTTACTATTATTATATTATTATTACATTAGTACTGAAGAGTGAGTCTATTAACACGTTAACACCACCACTTATTTGTCTTATTTTCGTTATATTTATTTAAAAGCCTGATAATCTATTTAATTATTCATTTGAGTAACTAATTCGGTAGTGGTGTCACTTTTAAGTGTAAAATGCATCTTCTGACTATTTTTGTTTTGGTTCCAGTTAGTGCTCAATTTGCTTTTTATTACTGTATGACAATAGTCGAAAAATCCTTATAAACCAAAGTAATTCCTTCTTTCTGTTATTTTAGAGAAAAAGGTTTATTAGTGGGGAATTGAAAGCGATAACAATACAGATATCCGTTTTGGCGACTCTTTTACATGTAGGAAAATGACAACACATCCAAAAACAAAGGAATAAAGAAAACTATGATCTGCAGAACAGACAAACTGTTGGAACTGGATGCTACTCTAAAATAAACTAAAGTCAGAATCTATTACTTATAGTTCATGGAAGAATCAAAACTATTTTATAAAGTTATAAAAAAATATTTTTTATTTTTATTGTTACTGTAAATTTACAATCTACTCTAATGTTATATTATACAGAATATTTAGTAAATTTTATAAGGAGGGGGTGACATTAGTTAGTTACCATTTATTCATGGTTCCCTAATCTTCATCTCATTTACTAAGTGTTCTGGTCACATCCTTCTGAGTGAACTTCTTGCTAAAGGTTCACTTATAGCTAATTATTATTAATTGATTTATTAAAAATAATTTCGACTTTCAAGTACCATTTGTTTCACTTTTAAGTTTGGTTGGTTTTATCTTAACGTGATCTTTCAAGTAAGCTTTTGGTCTAGATGAAGTCTGAAACATTTAATTACCGTTCTTCGCTGTTTAAGTTAATATTGGAACAGCTACATCGTCTGGTTGTGAAGAAAATTTATGCCAATGTCTCATTATTTACTTTAATTTTCCACTGTCGTAGCAGGTTCTGTAACACATCTATTATCTTATCAAAGTTATTATCTGATGATAAAATTGCTGTATGTAGCCATTGAGGCCTCTTCTGTGACAGGTATATCGACTGTAAGGATTAGATAGGGAAATGTCTCAAAAACACTACCTTGAGATATCCCAGAGCTGATAAAATGGTAACTGGATTATACATTGTTCACCTAAAAAAAACTATACTTAGATATGATTTTAGGATTAGATATGTTTACCTGAGCAAATTCATCTTTTTTTTTAAATAATAACCCTTCAGGCCAGACCTTGTCAAACGCCTCCTGCATATCAAGAAAAACTGCAACTCAAACTTTCTTTCCTTCAAGACTCTTTGATTTTATTTACGATTCGGTCGCGTTGTTCTACCGTAGAGTGCTTTTCCCGGAAGCAAAAATGAGATCCTGGGTTAGGTCATTTATAGATGTTATTTTCTTTATTTGAACCAGAAGAATTTTTCCGAATATTTTAGGCTTAAGGGCAGTAAGTTTCGCAATTATAATTATTTTTATTAGATCTAAAAAGTCTTTGGTTTCTTCATCTTCAATGTTGTTAGCTCAGATTGATGTACATGATGATTTGATGTACGTTTGCTAGATGTTCTGCTAGTACGTTTGCATTTTCTTCTTCGGTTCTTATCCAATTAGTATTAGATTACCTAGTTGGTGGAATTGGTACAACCAGTCTATATTTTTTGGTTGTATTTTATGATGAGGATTTTTCGTACAAATGTATATTATGATTTTCTGGCAGTATTTTACTTTATTTTTACTAGGCATAACTTTTCAAGCTACTTCTTGGATTATGTCCACTGTGTGCTTTACAATTTCGTATGATTATTTTATTCTAAAACTGATATTTTGTTAATTAAGCCTTGAAGAAGTTTCCAGTTGTTTTCTTTTGTACATAGTTTGAATAACAGCTTTCTCCATATTATGTCTGTGCTTAGTGTTATTACTACTGCAATATGAGTTTAAATCTAGATTAGACTTTATCTTATATCTTTATGGCGAAATTTAGCAGATCTGGTATCTTATTTTAAATCGTAAGCCAATAGGTAGGTTCACCAGCCCTTAAGATATTTAAATTATTGCATTGTACTGATTGAAGTAGTTGACGTCCATTTGACGTCTAGACCCCAACCTAGTATGTTCAGCATTTCGATCCCCGGCCACCAAAAAGCGAGATACAAGTAGACGGAAAAATATATCACATTGCTCTGATGCGATATTAAGATGGGGGAGGGAGGAAGGGCTGGGTAGGGGGGGAAGAAAATATTTAAAGAGCTGCGATAGTTAAAAGTATGCTGTTTGAAAACTAAGTCGTTGAACATTAATTCAAAAGCTAAGAGAGTATAGTTAAAAATGGAAGAGAGAGTCTTATGGATACACTTACTTAAAAGGACGAGTATACTATTTTCGTGGACTTTTTATAATAACAAACTCTCCCCACAAATTATTTTCTTAACGTGCAAGTAGAATATAATATAGACCGGCACGTACAAAAAGATTTTTTGTTATTAGAAGAATTGATTGTAGATGTTCTTGGCAGGAAACTCACTTTTTTAAAACACTGCTGTTACTTAGAACTTTCAAAAACAAAAAAGAAAAACACATTTTCTATTTGTGGTCAGGGCCTTCAACAACCAAGTACTTTTCCTGAGCGATACCCCCAAAATTCTGAACTATTGATCTTCCTGTTAATTTCAAGAAACTGATCAATGGTTTCGTTCAGTTTACATATTATAAACAATTATCAATTTAGGTCGTGTTGCTTATCTGGTATAATTTCAATTTCAAACCTGTTAGAGTAATTTCTGGATCTAGATTTTGTAAATATGAAAATTTTTTAATTATATTTATTGGAAATCAAAATAATTATAAATATTCTATAGGCTAATGTGTTGGTTTAAAGGTAATAGAACCTTATCGTGTCGTGATCAGGCCTCCCCCAGTGGTGATTCCTCGATATCCTTTTATAAGGTCGGTTGGCCATTTTTGTTTTAACTTTTATGGGCTGGTGATTCATGTAATAGATGCAATAAAGCGTTAGAATGACTTTCTAGTTTATTGTGATGCTTATGATGTTTTTTTAATTACATCTTTAACATAAATGACTTGGAAATCTTCATGAATAGTTTGGTTTGAGATGTACCAAGAAACATCCGTGATCACACACGGTATAGTAGATTGCCTTCTCTGAATGATACATTTGACTTGCTGGCAAATCCCCAAGATTCTATCCAGATTAGTTTGATGATGGTCTTGTAAATCAAAATTTTCCTCTTTTTTAACAATGTGTTCTTTCCAATTTAGTTTACAGCCTAAATAGTTTATGTTGGTGTATGTGGAAATTGCTATATTATTTAAATGTGGGAAAAACATGATTCTCTTCTAATAGTAAAATCGACTTATACGGATTTTGTTTCATTGATTCTGATCTCCCACTTTCTTGTCCAGGTTTCCACTTAGTTTAGAGGAAAACCTGCAAAGAGTTCGAAGCTTCGACAGGATTCTTGCTGAATACGGGGATAACCGTATCATCGGCAAATATACCAATGGTGGTGTCTGTTATTGTTGGAAGATTTGCAGTACAGAGTACACAGAGTAAGGGACCGATGACATTACCTTGAGGGACTCCAGATTTGATGGCAAAGTTTTCGGCTATGCTATAATTCACTGTATTTATAAATTATCTCTCACTCAGGTATAATTTTAGAAGACTAAAATAGGTTATAGGGAGGAACTGTTTGATTTTGTATAGCAAGATAGGGTGCGACACCTTGTCGAAGGCCTGGCTGAAGCCTAAAAATACTACTGCGCTATACTTTTTATCATTTAATACTTTATTGATTTCATGACTTATTCGGTGAGTTTGTCTTCAATAAGAGTATCAGTATTTATTCTGTGTAATAGCAGTCGGTCGAAAAGTTTTTGTCAGTTTTCACTTGTTTAGACCAGTAGTTGAGCCTCAATATGGCATTAAATAAATAAGTAAGTAAAACAATCCCATTTTGTGATAGTTTCTTAAGCATTTTTGATGTTAGTTTGTCAGGACCTGGAGCTTTTCTAAGATTTATGGCAGATGGTTAATTTTCTTTTCTATTTCTTTTTGGGTAGCTGCTTTAATAGATGATGGAATTTAAGAGATATCTGTGACATCTACTTCTATTTAGGCGTCTGCAATATCATTGTTTAGAGTAAATGCTCTTGTAAAATATTCAGCAAATATAATCGCCTTATCTTCATTACTTCTAGGGGAGTCTGACACGTTCATTGGGGTTTTTCTTGCTTTTTGACTGGGTTCTAAAATGAATTATAGAATATGTCGAATTTTGTGATATATTCATCGAATAACCTTTCTTGTGTTTCTTTGTTTTTGATCTTAGACGATTAGCTGCGTTGTTAAATGCTACCTCATTTGTTGGAGCTTGAGTGCGGTGCCATTTAACTTTAGTTATTCTTTTTATTACAACAACTTTTTTTGTCTTTGATGATATATTATGTTTATTTTTGTCCATTCGTTTGTGTGACCTGTCGTGCTGGTTCTATAATGATATTGATAAGTGGTATCAATGCTTCGTCAATTTCATTAGGATTTCTGAGACGGACGTTTAAATCTATCTACTCTTCCATTTTACGCGGATAGCTTCTCCAATTTGTGTTTTTGTTATGTAACTTTAGGGTTGTTTCTTTGTATATGACATTACTAATTGTTCAGATTATTGGTGAGTGGTTCAAAGAAAAGTCATAGTTGACTACAATGTTCATGTATTCGGGAGAAATCCATTAATAACAAAGAAGTCTAAGAAATCCGATATTTTATCCAGCCTATATGTTGGAGCGCCGGTTGACAGAACTGAGTAATTCTTTTCTTCTAGGACCTTGAACAATGTTCTGCCTTTAGATGTTATCAACGGAAACCCCCTAAGGTATGTTTGCTATTGAAGTCTCCACTTATAATGAATTTTGTCTTTGAAGTCTGGAAAAGCCTCGAAAATGTTCTTTTTTTATATTGTGTCGAGGTGGACGGTAAATTGCAGCGACAGTTAATTCATATTCCATCATCTTAACTTTGATTGATGCGGCTTTTAAAATGACACAACCTTTTGCTCTAGCATTTAGAGTAAGTGCCCCTCTTAATGCTTTAACATATAATGTTTGTTAATTGAAAAATCCAATAAAATTTTTCGTTTTTATATCGACTGGGCATTTTTGTAATCTCACTAATCATTAACGCCGTTGACGCTTATCTGACAGCCAACATGCCAAATTATGATTTATAGCCCGAAGCGTACGCGCCCCAAATTGCTGCAACAAAAACTAACCTACGACTTCGCAGTTTCCCTTCAGAACTTCGCTACCCACTTCCAGCCAAATTTCCAAAAATAATCGCTGCTTTGCTCCACATCCGCATTTCGTGACAGCGTCGCCGAATTTGCCCCTAAATCAGCCGGCGGCATAATTTTTCAATATTTACGTCGACCGCCCGCAACAAATGGGGAACAAGCGCGACAAGCCGTTGGGCCGGACAGCTTGCTGGGCCCTGATGCACGTGAATATTCATGCCGGGCCTGCTCGATGTGATTTGGGAACACACATGGCATGCACCTCCACAGCCACGTGGGTCAGGACAGTGGGCTACCCGGCGAGGGTCAGCTCCTGGACATGCAATAGGTCGATTCGTGGAGGTGCAGTTTCGCATTTTCTGGGCGAGGCTGATAATCTCGCATGATGCCTAATAGCCTAATGGTATTAGGTATTAAATGCCGATAATGCGGCTATTAGACGCCGCCGCCGCCGCGGGAGGCCTTGATCGAAGGAACTGTACCGGCAGTTTTGGGTCACAGCATATATTTACACAAACGAGGCTGATATGCAGTCCATTTGTTTAAAAAGCGAAGCGTTGGATGCGAAATGGCGCGGAAGTACGCTCAAGGACCTCCACTTGTCACTTGTATTTGTTTTATGAGGCGCTGGAGCCTTTCGTGGGCGTCAAGCTGCTTGTTAACTGAAGGCCGGCGGTCTTGTTTTCAGATTGTACCTATGTTTGAATTTGCAATACAAATATCACCTAATCTTTTATTCATAATTACATAATTGAGCAAAAAATGCGCCTGAAAAACTGGAAAATGGTCATCATCTAATAGAAATATTCCAGCATTGATTATAATCCTCACTCATATAAACCTTTTGGTCATCTACTTCTAACAAATAGAAATTTTTCACTGTTGTTTTATTTTAAACTGCCAATTTCATTTATCAAATTGCGCTCTGAATGTTGGTGAGTTGACTGTTTCTTCAGCAAGGCTTTTTAATACATCTTTCATTCTCATGATGGTTTCAAAAATATTCCCCCGTATTCTTTGCTCTCCTGTACCCTTTAAAACCAATCGTTAAACCAAGTTTTCCATGGTCAAGGATTTGGACACACTCGTCATCCCATACCATTAGAACGTTCTTACCAATAGAAAATCATCTCCCATTTAGCGTGCTTTTCGGGTCATAGTAATAGAGTCAGGTTTAGTTATCTGTTATGATCGTATTGATATAGCGAGATACTCCATTTTCAAATTTATCGAACATCTCACGGCACCACAAGAAATAAACCTCTACTTGAAGGTGGTTGTGCAAAATTGTAAGGATTTCTGGTACAAAATTATCCAATATCTGGTAATAAATTATGTGTATTACTCAAGACTACATTAGTTTTCATTTTCGTTAACGTGCAGTAGATTTCCTAGATTTTCGCATAGTTGAATCTCCACAATGAGCGAATGTTCTTTTCACAAAAACCATATTTCGGCGATGTTTTTGGAGATAACTTTTTTTGCTATTTGCTCTTATATTGGTCACTGTAAAAGTTGTTTTATATTGTATTGAGGATGGTTTTGCATCCATGTTTGTACAAGATAGTGCTAAATGATTTTTACTCATCCTCATGGTTGCTTGATTTGCATTAGTTGCATAAATTTTTCTCACTTAAACATGGTCTTGTAGAACGGTAATTGAGAATTTTCCTTACAGTAGCGCTGTACTTCAGCGTTACAAACGAGAATGGGGAAGCTGATCTTGGAGAACTTTCAAGGCTGATAGTTCCTCTCTAAAAGTGCAGATACCACTTGAATATAATCGCATGATAAGAATAATCGTTTCCCACTACAGGAACCGTTTCCTCCAAAGATTAATCAACACTCAAACCAAAGTTATGACGGAAAATTATTTAATAATCCGTTTTTGACTACGAGCTATTCCCACTGCCACAATATAGGGAAAATTAACACCCGGGGCTTATCCTGCCAGCTGTGCTGTAGATTTGAACATGATACGACGTACGGCCAAATTTATGATATCTGATTCACATATATATTTCGTACTATTATTAAAAACAACAATTGCTGACTTCTTTAGACTTTCTTTGAGACAATTGCAGTAGTGTACATTATATTTAGTATAGTGTTAGGGACTTTTTGTTTATTTGATAAATGAAGTCATTATATAAAGTTGGTTACTAAAAAATGTCTTTGTTATGGTGGGTGTAATTTCACAAATTAATTTTTTGGCTCGTTTTATTTTTATGCTTTCTCCATGGTTCAAAGAAGGTTCGAATAAGCCAAGCAAAATACATATCTCGCTTGGTTTATTCTTTTATAAGCTGCTAGATCGAGAAGTCATGTTACCAATTAAAAGCTACATTTGGCTTATCAATTGTATGCAAAATTTTCTCTTTATGTGAATCAAAATTTTGAGAATTGACTGTTTAATATTTTGAAAAACTTTTCTATAGAAATCTTTTGTTATAACAGAAAAAATAGCCCCTAACACTCGCCTACAACTCTTCTATCCTTTGTTATACTTTTTAATCTTTGAATTTCGGCGGTCTCAAAGTCTTTTAACGAAATAATGATTTTGACTTTAATTTGTTATTTACCAGTGCAACTCCTCTATAACTATTTCACTTTCTTTGCCAATTCTTTCAAACTGCAAGTTTTCAAGGGTATTTTCAGAGCAGCAAAAGCAGCCATGTCTGCTATCATCAAATATCCAAGCATTGGATTAACTGGCAGAGGAAAACCTACAAGAAAAGCTTATCATTGAATACTTTTTTCACCAAACAAAAATTTACTCTAAGTCATTAAAATATTTTTATTGCCACCCATGCAGGTTTGTTTCCAGTCATTGTCAAGTTTTAAGTATCTTTTTTTGTTTTTAAAGCTAACCTGTCGTTTTCTAACTTTGCCTCTTAGGTATTCTGTAACCATACGATCCTGTTGTTTGTATTTTCTTCATCTACGTTTAAAAGTTAAGTTGTCAGAAATAAAAGTACTTTATTAATGTTATGTCAAAACATGAAACATTGAATGAATGATAATATTTATAATGATAATATTTAAATTCAAAGAGTGCCGCGGAATAAATTAAAAATATAGTGTCCAAGTTACAAAATTATTAATTATTAATCAAATAGTAAAATAAGCTTTGATTTTTTTCATTATTTGTAAAACTGATACTTTCTGATTCATTTGAAGCTCTCTGGAGATTAATTTTAATTGTATGGGCTCATCTTTGAAGGCATAAAAAGTAAATAGAGAAACAGAATAAGTCTTAAACAATTACAGTTATTTAAAAATAAAAATCCTTTTCTACTACTAACTTAATACAATAATTAATGATAAAAGAAATTAATAAATACAATGAATTTTAATAAATAAAAACTACTAAAGTTTTATTTAAAAATTATATAAATATATAAATTATATATCACATATTTTTATTAGGGGCCATCAAGACGGTCAGACTTGAAATTCACTGTAAACCATCTCTCTATCAGAAATAAAGATTGACTTATTGCTTTTCAAAAAAGTGTAGAACAAGATGGTCGCGGCAGCCTGAATCTTGAGTATAATGTCCAGTTATTATCGTTACTAACCACTTCCTGCACAGGATTGATACTCCTCAATTAGGTTGTGGCCATTCTCCCATCTGCCACTTGGAGACGAACCCATTCAGATGTTGATGAATCCTCTTAACTCACATTTAAAGTAACGGTTCCACTTAAATTTATGTGATTAAATACAGGTTCTACATTTTGTTTTCTGCTTCTATTGCATATTGTACCGCATTTTTCCAATTGTTAGAAGTCATTACTTACTGCCGTTAACACCTGGAATTTTAAAAGTTGCGTCTTTCTTAATTTGTGGCCAAAATTAATTCAATCAGATTTAGTTTACAATGGCATGGAGGCAGTCCTAGCACGCTCTTTTTATTTGCCTTTGCTAATTCATCAATTACATACTTTGTGGCATATTCTGTTTATCAAGATACATAAATTCTTATTTTACCAAGTCTTCTTCAAAAGGTATAGATTTATTTTGAAGTCAGACTTGAATGTTACTTTTTTTTGTACAGGAATTTGGGATTTCCTACTATGATAAGGGGCATTGTCCACCACAATAACAATGTTTCCTCTAATGCTGGCAACATTTGGTTGAACCAGCTTTCAAACACCTCACTATTTATGTCTGTATGGTAATCTCCATTTCTGTTCGACTCAAATAATAACAATTCGTTTTCCAAAGAATCATCTTTACAACTAGTGTGAAGTATATTAAGACGTTGTCCTTTACCCGAGAGATCTTTAAGTCCAATTGTTAAGCCACTGACAAAGGATTACCTCGCAGTTTGAATTTGTGTATCCATCCAAACATATTTTACAGTATGGTCAGCATTTATCCATGTCTCATCTAAGAAATAAATTTTCTTTCCTTATTTCACACAGAAATCCCCGTCTCCAAGCTACAATTTCATTCTTTTCTTTAAACATATGGTAGCTACAATATAGAAATGATATGTATTTTTAACAAATAACACGTTTTGTTTACTCACTGAAAACCAATTCCTTTCAATAACGTATTCAATGTAATCCTTTTAAAAATTGTCATATCTTTATTTTCATTAACAGTAGTATTTTTTTAAGTAAACAAATTTGCTGCTTTCGAAGTAAATTGTACAATTTTGAATGTATGATTTCAAAATATCTAATACTAGTAAAAAGGCCTAAAAACGAGCCACATAAATCAAAATTGTGTCGCATGCGCCTACTAACGGCAAGAATTGACAGTTGGTACAAATTGTCAAATTACTTTATAAGAATTTATGTTTCGAGCTATAACAGGTCAACCGTGACCTACATTGAAAATTTAAAACCTTTATGCGAGGTTTGGCAACAAACCGATTCGAATGTGGTATTAAATGAGGATTAAAATCGGTTCATAACTGTAGGAGTAGTTGCAATGTTAGTTACAAATACACAATTAGATTTTTGCAGTTTTATAAAGTAGAAACATTCCTTATCGGTAACAGTGGAAGTACTTTGATATAAGTTTTCTAGGTGGTAATAGATTCATAATTAAATCACGCTACAACACAAACTGTGATTAGAAGCTTTATTGGAAGACATATTTGTTTCTACTTACCGCCAAAGCTATCACTGCAATAGATAAAGTTGAAAACAATTTCTCGCCAACTCCTGCACCTGCAACACAATTACATTATATCACGTGGCATCAATATACATAACCTAAAAATGTACTCTTAAGTTTTAATAGAATTTATAATATTTTATATTTACCTTTTTGCGTTCAACAGATGAATAAAATTTAGAAACTTACTTTTACACACCATCATTAATAGTCGAATACAAATAAAATGGTCACTCTTAACCACAACAAGTTAGCCACAGCACTAACACACGAGCTCCCAAAAATGAGTCAGTGTATGTATACCTGACTAATATTGAAATAACCGCACTTTTTCAAACTGGCCAATAACCCAAAGCCTTTAAAATTTGGTTCATTTCGCCATGTTTTTAAGTCTTTTGGCTATTTTTAGATTTTATTTTACAAGTAAGAGAGGAAAGTTAACAATAAGGTACATCAGGTATTTATTTAATATTAAGGTCATGTGTAAAATTATATGACGACGTTTACAAATAATTGGTTTGTTAAATCGGATGTTATGTGACTTCAATCACTGCAGAGAACATGAAAGTTAAAAATCTAAAAGCAGCTTGAAGACCACTAATTAAGTTTTGCATAAACATCTTTATATCGGAAAACTTCGTTATTGGATCTTTAATCTCTGAACATACGCTTTCCCAAGTTGTTTGATTTGCTGTCGCTCCTGTTTATTACGTTCCTCCGGGTTTATACTAATTGTCTGTTCAACTAGTTTGAGATCTTCCGCGGTCTCTTTTTACTGTCTTCGCTTTTTGTTGGGCCACTTTTTTACTCACCTAAAATCTGCTCGGCATTAAGGTTTCGTTAGGTGATTCTATTTCGAATCCAACATTTCTACTGATTTTTGTGTAGCTTTCATTTTTCTGTCATTCCTTTTGTACGGATTTTGTGGAACTTTGTCTTAAACATATCTCTTAACTTTCTGTACATGACCCTGGCTCCTGCCTTCTGCTACCTAAGTATTTGGCCTACATCTATATTCCTTTCTTTGGAAAATCGAATCGTTTGAAGGAGCAATGGCTGTAATTCGAATTGAAAGGATCCTTTTCATGTTGAGACAAAATCATATAGAACTATTCTCAACAGCAATTTTTTGAAGGTCACTAAAATCCAGAAATTCTCACACTTTTCTTTTAGTCCGAGTTTGGCTTCTCATTATGTCTTTTTCTTCGAGAGGTACAAAATTTTTATTTTTGCCGTAAACGTCTCTAAAGCAGATTAACATGAATATTTTACCGTGGTTTAACTAGGCGAAGTTTTGCAAAAAGTTGGTGATGAATAATTCAAAAAAATCTAATTAAATGTATTTTTCTTGTTTTCTTCTTAATTATCTATCTCAGCGTTATCTTTAGTGCTTTATTTCTACGTGTATATCTCTTCATATTAGAAGTGACTATCCTATTGCAATACTTCCAATGTATAAACATTTTCTATGGTTATTATAACCATGCATATTCTTTAATAGACAATATTTTAATCAAGTAAACTCTATTCTTACCATTTTAATAATTTTTTTTGCTTTATTCTTGTAATATATAGTTTTCAGTTTCCGTAGTTGTTCAATATTTGTTTTTTTTTAATTCTAATCTATTTAGAGTTTAAAACCCGTTTTGCAGTATTAGTACAGCTATCGAGAACTTTCTCAAAATTCTTATAGAATCACAGAAAAATAAAACTAAATAGTTGTATTAAATTTTTCTAGTTTGCTTTTTGTCTACTCTAAGCCTTTTTAAAGAAAAATAATTAAAACTTTTTTCTTTTTATTGATCAAATTGATCTCTGGTTGTTCATAAGTCATTACATATATTTTAATAATACCTTGGCACGTTTTATGGCCACCAGTCCACCACTTAAAAAATAATGAAAAACGTGTAGAAAACATTACTCAACTCAGTTTCAATAAATTTTTCTTAAAGCAAAAGTGCCGACACATCATAAAATCTTCTTTTAATTTTTTTCAAACTAGTGATCAGTTTCTATAACTTTCACGATTACAGAACACAATATATAGTTGTTTAACCCGTTTAAAACACTTCTGACTTTTCTCCAATTAACTTACTTTTACGCTATTTTCAGATTTGTCTTCTAGTTCCCAAAGAAACAATTCACTTCCATATTCTACAGTTATTCACCTACCCACTATTATATCAACATTAATAAAATTGTCTTCACTGTTGTTATGGTCTTCATCACTTTCAATGAAAAAATAAATGTCGCCTCTATCAGTAAGGCTCATATACATTATAGAGTCACTTAATTCAAAATCATCTTCTAAAATAAGATTCTTATTGGCCATTACTTTATTTTCCTTAATTTCTTTATTTAAAAGTCTCTGGGAGTTCCTATTCTCCTTTTCCTTTCCTTTCTTTTTCGTTTCTGTTTCTTTACTTAGGAAGTTCAACCCAACTGTTTAAAATACGCTCGTTGCATCTTCCATTAATTTATTTTTTATTTTTAAAGGGTAGTCGGATCAGTTTTAAATTGTGTTTAAGATCGTACTTACAGACGTTACCGATGAAGGCGTGATTGACAGTTTTACGATCACGCAGATAGTTTTCGATCTAAATGTTGGTGAGTTTTCTTCTTTAAATGAACTTACCAAATAGTTTGTATAGCTGCATATCAGCTTTCGATTCAGAAGCACTTTGTGCAGTTGTATCTTTCTGCACGTCAAAAAGCATTGCCGCGGCGGCGTCTTCTCCATCCCAGTCGTACCCCTTTCTTTTGCTTTTTTAATTTGACCCAAAAGGGTAACATCTATTTTGGATTCCATTTTCGCAGGTAGCTGAGCAGAGTTTCAAGGTTCTCTTTAAGTTCCTATTTCTACAAAAAAAATTTGGCGTTCCATTATTTTACTGTAATCCGCAACAAAAGCATCAAATGGAAACAGTATAGTGACTCTAAAACTGTTTACGGTGCTGGATTGTAAGTCTCGTTTGGCTCTATTAAAAACAGTTTGAAGGTTGCCGAGACATTTATTTTTTATTTTCCATTCCTTTTTGATTTTCTCCCACATGATTTTAATAGGATTGAAGACTGCAACGTCCAGCAGTTGAAATATCAGAGTTCAATTTGGCATCAGGGCAGTCATCGACCTACTTTCTATTTCGTCAAGTCTCCAACCCTCGGTTACAGCTGCAGTAAACGCAGCAAACATTTTCTCGTTTTTGAAAAGAGTAATAGGCGAGACCAAGCGCCATTTGCGCGGACAGTAAAAAGAACACTGATATTTCTTTGTCATGTTTGACTAATTTTAAATAAAGATGCCTACTTCTGAAAGCCAGCACTAATTCGCTCTTGGAAGCAAGGTCAAAACATGTTATTCATGTTGAAGGTCCGACTGGAATGCTAAAGAACTTCAAAATTTTCGCCAAGAGTTTCTTTCGCGGAGAAAAACCACAGTTATATTTTTCCTTCGTTACAGAACCAGTTTTGTGATGATTTTCGGTTTTTCAATTTTCGATTTCTCCACTTTGGTATTTGTAAGGTTTTTTCGGGCCATGTTAAGAAAACTCCACAATTTATAGAAAACATTAACTGTAACATACAAAAATAAATAATCTAGGCACCTACCTTTCTAGAAAGAAAAGAAATTTAAAATATTTATAACGTGTAAAGAACTTAATGGTACATAACCGTTTTACTATTTCTTCCTCTACTTCTTTACCTAGATTGCTGTAGAAGCTATTGTGGCCCAGTAAAATAGCAGAAATATTTTCTGAAATTTTGTTCTGTAAGTTCGTACGGGTACTCTGAATAGTTCGAGATGTTTCTACTGCCAGCACCCCATTTTGTATAACTGTCAGTGCTTGTTCCATCTTTCTTGGTGAATATAAAACCCTTTTTCTGGAAACTGAAAAAATCAATTATTTTCTGGCCCAGTGGTTGTAGAGGGTACACTTCAACCGAACATTTTACCCCACATATGAGTCACCCCTTCTCGCCATTTGGTGACACTATAAAAAATGAAAACATTAGGGATTAAAATAATAACTTTTACCTTAAGATATTTGGCAATTTACACTATTAGACATAGATTTTTTCTCATATAAAAACAAATCAATGTCAGAGACAGCTTCCCTGATTGAATAGTTTGTCGCGTTGGTATACATGGTTCCTTTGGAGAATTTTGGCGCTTAAATTTAATAATTTAATTTTTGTGGCGTTGGCCATAGCAGGCACTTTTACCCTATAACACATTAGAATTTCTCACTAACATACAGGTAGAGACTTTTAAAACTTTTAATCTTTTTAATTTAAAATTACATCGTTTAAAGTTGTACTATTTCATACTTTTTTCTCCATTTTGACATTTCCATTTCAGGCTGTTGCACAACCAGATAAAAACCACACGCAATCTGTTGCTTCCTGCAGGCGTCCATCCTCTCGCGGGCGCAAAGCGCCGCGCCGCCTGCTTATGCAATCCAATCATCCCCTAGAACCTTCACGTGCAGACTGCACCGCGGCTGAAAGAACGGACCGCCTCCCGCGAATATTCAAATCGCGCCACACTGACCCATTTCGGCCCCATTTAAAATGCAAATCCCGGAGTTGTTGACTGTCTTAATTAGGCGAATTGGTTCAGCTGCTGCATATTTATGCAGCGATTGCGCCTATTACTTTTATCGCACCGGCGTCCTCTTATCGCCGCATATTAATAATGAGAGTAGCGCCGCGATTAGGGCCTGTACAACAGGGGAATTATTAAATTAATGCCGTTCACGCACATACAGATTGCGAGCGCCAAAACAAGCGCGGAATTTTTAATGAATTCCTCAAAGTGGTGTGAAAAAGTGTTTTATGCACCCCGGTTTAATTTATAGAACAGATAAGTTTTCGGCGCCACAACCACTTTTTGCACGTTCAATTTGAATACCTTCTTATCTTGCGGTTTTTGCAAAATTGTTATGCATGGAATTTTCGGGCCGTGCCAGATTTTGCTACTAAAATCAACAGCTTTAAAGTTATAAAAGAATCAGGTTGCTCCATCCGATTATTTTGTGGTTATTAGGACGATTTTTTTTAATTTCTAGGGTTGACAAGCTTCATCGTTAGTCTTCGATAAAGAAGAGGATTAAATAATGCCATGACGTGATATAATGGACCAAACACAAAATTTTGTAGGTGCAGAGGTTCTCAGTGTTCCATTAATAATAAATTCTGCTTTGTAAATAGTGAAACTATAATCATTCATCCCTACGCACACTACCAGTTAGTTATCTCATATTAGCTGTCTGATGTCAAGGTGCTAAACTCGCATCTTGATTGTAATTCCAGTAAAAGAATTGATCTAAAATACATCTAAGAATTGTTTTTGTATTTATTATTCATTCCTTATTTTCATGCTACATCCATTCTTTTAGAATTATGTTTTTTTATCTAAATGTGGTCCAAATTGAGTGAGTTTCTGATACTTTGATAGATGTCATGCATGATTCTTTCGATTAGTAAGTATGAAACGCTATGTGAAAGAACAGCAAATTATTATTATTATTATTAAAAGGCATTGAAAATTGAGACAGTAGGAAGACTCTATAGAAGTTTTGATTGAAACGGTGCACCAAATGAATAAACTATACAAAGAATGATAAAACTGGATCTGTAGAGAATACAAAATCTCGTGAGTATCAGTGTAGGGTAAGACTTCTAAAAAATATTTCGTAGTTAGTCAAGGCGTCAATATAAATCGGATAACATCAACTTGACATCGTACACAACAACGGGACATTTCGAGAATTTCCGTTCGTCGAATAACCTGCACCTTCACGAGTACAAAATTCAACCAATGCAATAACTTAAACTTGCTGAATATTTTCGCCGTTTACAATTTGTCAATTGGTTTTAAGAGTATCGTGAAGCGGATTCTCAATTAAATTGAAAAATCATCTTTAGCTGCATTTTCAGTGTGGCAAACAAGAAAATTTATGATTTGTGGTTCAAGATCTTCTCGCGTACCTCGGGAAAAGCAGGTGCAGCTCCAAGAAGTCACTGTTTGGTGTGGATTTTGAGCAGATGGCGTGATAAGCCCATTCATCTATGAACGTGATGGAAACTCGAATTTTGTATGGAGATCATTACCATTAAATGATAACTCAGTTTTGTGGCACTAACTGGACAAGATCGATTAGGATCAAATCTAATTTTAGCAGAACGGCGGCACTTGCCTTATAATTCACCCAACAAAGAATTCCCTGACCCCGTAATTTTACAAAAAATGTTAGCATCAACTGGCCAGTAAGATCTTGCGATTTAACATCGTGGGACATTTCTGTGGAATTGCCTAAAAGCAAGGTCAGTAATACACACAGTTGACTACCTTAAAAACAAAATCTAACTGATCAGAACACGCATAAAATTGTATTCGAAGATTTATTATGGAAGCTGAAATTAGTTGAAAATTGTGTACTTCAATACTCACTAAAACTGCAATCGTAACAGCAATTCAAATATTGTTTTAGTTAAAATCTAAACCCGGCTTTAATGTCGACCACTTTTATTGTCTGAAAGGTAATAACTAAATTTTATTTTATTGTTTTTATTAATTGGTTTTTGGTTACAGATAATATAGGATAGCACATTCTTTATTAAGCCAAATCAAAACAACATTTTTGGAAACAATAAAATAATAGGAAAATTTTTAATTTTTGTTGTTTAATACAATTTTTTGTTGAAATTCGTAGTTTTATAGAACGTTTTCAGCTGCCTTTTTGTCAGTATTGCATTTATTCACGTTATTTTTATGCAAAAATAACATCATTGAACATTAAAACAAAATTAAAAGAACTGAAAGAAAATATTAAGGGTCAGTTTTAAAAGCACAAAGCTAAAGCTCTGCCTAGTTTTTTATTGCTCTGTTTATTGGAGCAGTTATAGCTCTAGATATTTCAGCTGACGTTTTAACCGAGAAATGGCGTCCTACATCTTAAAGGTTGATGAAAAATCGTTGACCTAATAGCAAATATTAAAATTAACCAATCAAGTGCAGGAGCAAATAGCAGATATAAGCGATAACCTCAGGCAGCACAACATAAAAATAAACATAAGCAAAGCGCTGAAGTATAAATATGTAAATGCAAATGATCAAGGACAATTTTATTCTGCCACTGACACAGTTTGCTGAAAACCTCATTCTAATCCAATAAACATTGCTTCAAAAACCCTAATCCTCAAAACTGGATATTAAAGGAGTCGAGATGTTTTTCATTTTTTTACTCTATTAAATTTGTGAAAACTTAATTTTCAATGCCATATTAGTTAATTAAAAATATTTGTGGTAAGAATTGAATATCTTTAACATTTTCTAAATGAACTTTATGAAATAAAAACAATGCTTTCAGTAAATAGTAAGTGCATAATGTATTGTTTGATCCTTTCATTTCCGAGCAGCCAGAACAGCCGCACCCCAAACACAAAGTCGGAACGTGGATATGATTGCGGCGTCCTTGCTCTCTTATTTATTACATGCGAACCCGTCATTCCCCGAGACCTTGCCGAAAAATATTTAAACGCCATTTCGTATTCACTCTCTCAGGATACCGATTATGTTTTTCGCGTTCACCCTAATACCCTATGCGCATAAATTACCCGGGCGCGCCTAAAAGACGGCCACACCGGACTCGATCACTGCACCGGCGTTACGCGCGCCCCTTCGCCTTCTGACGTGCACCGCTGCACCGGCCCGGGGACGCAGGGCGATCGCCGATAAGGCTAACCTCCAGCGGTCAACCACTCGCAATCACGTCATCCGCGCCCCCACCCGGCGCGCGCGACCTTGGGATCCCCACCCCGCCTCATTAGTACATTCCATCATAAATTATTTATCAAACCATGAACCACTCGCGTCACCGCCACCTTCGTCCTCATTCCAAGGGTGGAATTTGGGCAGGACAGATCGGGTTCACGTTCGCGGGGTTGCAGTCGGGCTAGCCGAGTCGCGCCGCCTCTTGTTTGCACTTTTCTCCGCATTTCGGGCACTCCAGTAAAGACTGATGCAAGGTATCGATTTCGAGGACGAAGAGACCCCGTTCGCCGTCGTGTCGTTGCCCACAATGGTCCGGCCCGCTGTTAGTTGTGATACGTGGAGGTTCTAAGGGTTTGTTTTTCAGCCTGCCAGCTACGGAAAGAAGAACGGCATTTGGTACGCCGCCCCCGGCGGCCAGGGATGGAGCAAGGCGGCCAGCAGGAAGGCTTCCATTGTCGAGGCGGATGCTCCGCCGCCGGGCGGAGGGGCCATCAAGCCGAGTTCCGGAAGGGTCATCAGGATTATCAACAACATGGACCACACAGTGCAAGTAAGACAAGACCCGCTTTTCCACTTTGTGCTGATTTTGTAACCCACAAGGGCTACCCGTCGGAAAGTTCACTTTCCAAAGGGGATGTTGTGGTAAAAGTAAAAGTCCGCCGATGGCTATTAACCCAGATTCTTGGACTAACTGAGCTATTTTGTGCACTGATTGCTGAATAGTATCGTTCCATCTTAGGCTGCAACATGAAAATGTTGCGTGAGCAGCGGAGGCTTGCTCATTTAGCTCATTTTATGAGCATTTGCCCGCGCTCACAGTTTAAATATAGTAATGGAACCGTCACTTAACTCCGTGTAGTTAAATAAAATGTTGCAAAAAGTCAACTTCCAGCTTTTTTTATTTTAAACATAAATACTGCAAGGAGGGAGACGTACATCAACAGTTGCATTTATGAAATTTGACGAAAAAATGTTTTCAAATTCAATGGCTTTTTAAAATAATTTTTGGGGGCACTCTTACAACCTATAATTAGGTAGTATACTATTGAGGTAGTTAGAAACAAAAAACAAACTTCTCTAAAGGAAGTTGATAGGGTGTGCGGTTTGTATTGCGCAAGTCCAACTGCTTAAAACCTTTTGTGTATGTGGAATCCAACGATTCATAAACCTAATAAGTGCACAGAAACTGTGATATCTCGATTATAAACTTAACATGTATAGCATTATCCTGCCGATTGATAAATTTGGAAAGTGAGACTAAAAAGTAGAAGAACTTGTAAAAAAGAAGACTCAACTTATATTGGATAGCTTAATTTTAAAATTTTGAAAATCTAAAGCAACGCGGATCGACCTGAGCAACAATAGGATCCTTATTTATCTAATAATCCTTCTTGGTAGTGAAAATCAATCAATGCGTGTGGAATATGTTGAGCTTGCAGGCGGGCAAACAAACACGTAATCAAAATAGCAGCTATTTTTCAACATCTAAATACTTCTAGTGGTTAACAATAAACGGAATTTTAGAATATACGATACTAATTTAGTCATACAACAATATAAGAAAATTACATAAGAAAAGAAAAATTAAAGTAACATGCAAAGACAAAAAGCAAACATTGCAACACAAGAAGAACCAAATATCTAACATTTAGAATGAGAAAATAGAGGATACAATGGGAAAAACTGTAGGAAAAGGACCATCTAGTAGTCTGAAAATACGTTTTTAACAGAAGATGAATACAAAAAAGTGTAACTATATAAGAAAGCAACAGAAATAAAAACGAGAATGATCATGGAAAATAATGTTGACGTGTCTAGGCTATAAAGCAATTGCCATAGAACGAAACATTTTGGAGCAACATCAACATCAATTTATAATAGTGAAAGATTGTAGATCGAGGTCAAGTTAGGCGGCAAGACCAATATTTTCCTCAGCTGTGACGCAGAACGGATAACTAAAAAGCAGCTTAGTCCCTTTTAACTTTATCTGTAACACACTTGGCTTCTACTATTTATAGTATGATCTCAACTGTACAAATGAGAAATCAACCTTCAAGTTAATCTACTATACCTTACAACAATTTTACCATTAATGAGTCCATCGACGTATGACGTCTTTATTCTCTTAATAAACATATCTGACCTAGGGTCACCGTTGTGATCGACTGGTCAAAAGTTTGATTCTCTGAGAAACTCATGGATGTTTGTCGCCTTAGACTTAAGTTGCATATTAGTAAGCGGTATCAATAGTGAGAAAACCAAATAAATATTTGGTTAGAGGACTTTCGCCTTCAATAACCTCCCGAACTTTTTTCTATGAAGAGGGATTCGACTAACTATGTCCAGTATATAAGAAAAATTGATGTCGAGGAATACAACTATAATGTGTTCAAGCTCCAACTGCTTGTTTAAGCCATGTACAATCTAACGGTCTTTTGAAGCCTCCCGTAATTTTTTATTAAGAGCAAGAAAAGGATGAAAAAGCAATTTTACAAAGAAAATGCTGATTGATCTAGTTTCAGGAGTACAACATATCAAGTTATATACTTTACAATATTTACAATTGCCTTAACAAACAACTATTTTATCGTGATCTTAACAGTATAGTCAAATTACATCATTGAGTTGATTCTTTAAAAACCGTAATCTACATTTAAGGGCGAGTGAATTCTAGATTAAATTAGAACAGTAGATAAGAAAGAAAAGTGCACCATGTATAATATCTAGCCTCTATATACATCAAAATCCTCTGGACAATAAAAAGTCATAATCAAGCCCATCTGGTATGTGGAAAATTTCCACTAGGCAAAACAAGTGAATATATCCGCAGTGACTAAATGGTGCTATTTAGAGGACACCTACACATCCTTAATGCTCAAAGAATCCACAAGCAAGGAAGTTGACATTAGTTTTTTAAGTAACCTCCCTTCTTCTCGCCGCAAGGAAGAACATTCCAAAGAGGGTAGTAAAACCATTTTTAGAATAACTTTGCCATCATTGAATAACAAAAACAAAAGCTCCACCGACCTTCAAACTTGTTTTTGCAACCATAAAAGCGATGTCGTGCAACCAGAAGCAACTTGTACATAAGTCTTTCACCAACGTGGATCACAACTCATGAAAGACACTTAAATTTAAAACATTTCCTAAAATAGATGGGAAAGAGTAATGTTTTTATTACACATACCTACCCCATAGATGCGAAGGCTTTCACGGCCGGTGTTATGGTGCATCGTGTGGTTATTTCTCGGGTTATAAGGCCGTGGTCGGAGTTCATAAATTCTTGACGTTTCGTCCACAACTGCGGCGGACATTTTTATAAGAGGATGCACGAAAAAGCACGATACACCTACCTACCACTTCAGAAAGATTTTCTAAATAGTAACATGAAACTTTTGGTAATGTTAAGTGCGGGAGAGTCACAACTCAGAAAATCGTACTTAGAATTGGTCTTCACTGTAAACTTGAGAAAAATCTATAGGACCTTCTTTTATCATCCGTTTTGGAAATGAATAAATATTTGCAAAGTCAAAACTACCATTACGAAATCCTAAAAGAACCAGTTTTAACAAAGATCCTCTTCATGGCCTCATCCATCTACGTGGAAAGTGACGTCGTTCTTATCGCCTTAATCAAACTCTAAGACTTTGTTTAGCAGTACTGGGGTCAACATCTAGGCTATGAGGCAATCGTCTTAGGGAGGTTTTAATATAAATACTAAATATACACCAATACTTGCCTAATTTCATGCGCCAACTTTAATAAAACAATAAAACCTGTAACCATACGATCAATATTAAGATGAAACAAGATACAATAGAGGAACAGCGTATAAATGGGAAAAATAGAAAAATAACCAAAACGTGTGTAAAACCAAGAACAATAAAGAAGAAATTAAGAGAAACATTGAATTGATGAAGCAAGATGAAATAATCAAAGGACAAAAAACGAGATTTGGAAATAGAAGGAAAAACAAAAAATAAAAAATGAAGCATCTGGTCAAGAAGATCTGAAACTGGATAGGAAACTCTGCAGGGGCTAATATATTTGACTATTTTCCATTTGAACATCATAGTGTTTTATTAACATAACAGATGCATTAAAGATACGCAAGCATTGAAACTAAGCAAATTCAATTTCATTTGTGCCGAGTTTGTCAAATGTTTTCTCTGCATTTACGAACTCAAAAGAAATTTCTGACTTCAGGTGTGCCTTTCTATGTATCTGTAAAGCAATTTTCTGACATTTTATTTGCAATATATTACAAAGATTCAATCATACAGATCTAACATACAGATATGAGTTTGTTTGTCATATTATAAGTAGCTATTTATATTCGTGGTATTTGTTTGCTGCTTGAAAACTATTCTTGACGCCCTAAGCCCAACTTTTGTATCTAAACTGCTAAAGCAGTAAGAAAATTGCAGATAATGCAAGCGAAAGGTGATTAGACTAACAATTTAAACGAAATACAAAGTTCACAGCTTTAATCCACTGACCACTGTGATACTTACAAAAATTTGGTAGATGTTTATTGGATTTGAAGAACCAAAATAAACTTCTGCAAACTGCAATTTGGGCTCATTAACAGACTTAATGATAAAGCGAAATGGGAAGAGAGGGGTAAGGTGACAGTTAGAAAGACAAACAGGCGGGTGGAAAAAGCTCTAACCAGTTATATCATAAAATACTCCGCCCAAGAGATGGAATCTTGATGTACCTCATCAATCGTTGTAAATGGGCAAATTGTGGTTAGTGATGAAAAGTCAACATACAAAACAATTTAATTGGAAATAAAATACCCATATACTACTTCACTTATAAACAACGTATCAAAAGATTAAAAATAACAGTAGACAACTTATTTCATTGGAGAAAACACTTAGAAACTCAATGGAAATTATGTGGGAATACAGATGGAATATCTCTTATCAGAATATTAATTTGGTTTTGGAAAAAATCCAAGTCAAAAAGACAATATTTTTTATTCACTCTTTGTTGTCTTGTACTTATACAGGCTACACTTCAGGCCAACTCAATGGATGTCGTAAAGTCATAATTGATGGGAAATCATTATTTTAACAGACAAATGCGCACCAATACTATGACAACATTTATCGTGTAGTATATGGCAACACATTCTACTATTTTTTTGCTCAATGTCGTAACAACGAAACTGAAAATTATGGGTGAATGTCACTTTGCCTAACGTTTTGTGTGTAAAGTACGTTAAGATAAAATTACACACTTTAATAGTTATAACACAAAAATCCCATGGCCCTGGTGTGTTTATCCTTCGTTGCTTGGTATGCACTAAAGCTAACGTTGGACCTTTTTGACACTTTTGATTCCTGCTGATCATTTTGAAACATTTTTTATAATTATTATAAACTCAATAAAAATTTATAAGTATGGTACGTATCACGAGGGCAATTCGGAAAGATATTTCCCTTTGATTATCAATAACAGACACGTGTAGATATAGAACCTTTGTTATACGCATTACAAATCTACAATAGTACATTACTTTTCGACATAACTGCCATGCAAATTGAGGCACTTACCATGGCGTCCTACAAGGTTTGAAATTTTTTCTACAAAAGCTTCTCCCGCCTGAGAATAAAGCCACCTTGCAACGGCATCTAGTACGAGACACAGGTCTCATTACCGGTCACAATTCTATTCAGATATTACTCTCCTTCCCCAGCATAACAAGAAGTCCAAAACAGAACCCATCTGGTGTGTTTTGTACTCCTCAAACGGAAATGTATCACCCCTAAGGAAACCATATGGAAGTTGGGCTCGTTCAAATGAAGAAAAAGCAAATACCTTCAAAGAACATCCCGCACAAGTCTTCATCCAATGATCTTAATTTTGACACAGGGATAGAAAAATATCTCAGCTCACCTGGGCAATTATCTCTACCTTTGAGGCCAATCTCAACTATAGAAGTATATAGAGAAATCAAACTAACCAACTCATATAAAGCCCCTGACTATAACCTTATAGTGGGAAATATACTAAACGTCTCTTTAAAAAAGCAATAGTGCTCATCACAACAATATACAATCGTATGCTTGCTATTTCTCACTTCCCAACGCAATGGAAATTTGCATTAATAACCATGATCTCGAAACTTGGGAAACTCTGCCTCCTATCGGCCGATAAGCCTACTATCTCTGCTATCCAAAATTTTTGAAAGCTTACTGTTATACAGAATTAAAGAAATAACCTGTCCAGCAGAGTTAATCCCCACTCACTAGTTCGGCTTCCGCGAAGGACATTCAATCATAGAATAGCAACTACATCAAGGAAACATTCAAAAAAAAAAAAATGCGCTTCTTGGTATTTTTGGATATCCAACAGGCTTTCGATATGCTATGGCATTGCAGGCTCTTATATAAAATTAAAAGAAAGCTACCTCACCAAATCTTGGTCCTCTTAAAATCCTATCTAACTCAAATATATTTCCAAGTTTAGTTTGAGGGTACGCTATCAAACTACCATGCTATCAGCAACGGTATTCTGCAGGAAAGTGTGCTCGGGCCTTTTCTCTATCTTATCTATATCGAAGACATTCCAACCACAGACAATACTTTAACTGCTACCTGCTAAAAGTAAACAGCACTAAATCAACTAAAATCACTTTTACTATTAAACACTATACTTGTCCCCAGGTCACCATTTACAATTAGCCCATCCCAATAAAAACTGAGGTCAAATACTTAGGACTTCACCTTGATTAAAGACTAACTTGAAAAGTTCATATAATAGCTAAAATACAGCAACTCAATCTGAAAACGAAAAGTATGCACTAGCTAATTGTATCTAAATCCCAACTGACTATAGAAAGCAAGCTGTTGCTATACAAAGTCATCTTAACATCTGGATGGTTCTACGAAATTGAGCTATGAAGTTGCAGTAAGTCATTGAATACCAAAATTTTCCAGTCCTTCCAATCGAAGACATTGCATATTCTAACCAATACACATTGGTACGTCAACAACCAAACCTTCCATGACAACCTCAAAATTTCATTCATCTCTGAACTTATCAGGTGTTATCCCGCCAGAAGCATAATGCACACCTTAAATCATACCCATGGTGTCCTACTCGTATTAAATAACTTCCACGTCAACTGATTTACCTATTACTCTATGTTAAGAGTAGCTTATAAATTGGCAATAGAAATTAAATTTAAAAAAATGAGTTTTCGTACTCAATGGTCACAGTACTTGCGATATCCCAGATTTTCTGTCGCTAGCTCGTACAAACCAGCCTGACAAAGTTGGGGAAGTGTACACAAAGTTCATATATTGTGAACCAACGGACTTCACAGATTTTTTCGTCAATTTCCTAGAAGCTCATCACTGACTACAGATGAGCGGTTACTTCTTGCCTTATTGTGCACGTTAGTGTGTACATTTGGCATCATTGACGTGCCATAATTCCATTTATTATATTTGGTTGCGATTAATCGCACTTTCAAAAGTTTTTTGCACACAGAAATCGTATTACTGCAAACACTTCACATTTGGCACTATTTTCTATGGTACCGTTCATTTTCATTTGACCTAGCGGACGAATAAACTGCAACAGAACATTTTTCTTCCATTCCGCGCTTCTACTAAACTACTGCGTATAGCGCCACAAGACGGGCGTCGCTGTCCTCGGCTGCGTCTTTTCGATTGCACTCAAAACATTCTCATCTAGACTTGTGGCGTATGGTTGTGGAAGACGCACTTAAAACAAATACTTTTTTATGAGTTGTGGTAATGGTTGTTCGTTTTATACAGTGTCGCGTTCTCCTAAACCTCCGAACTAGCCAACCATTCGAGGAAGTCTTAGAAGACCTAGGGCAGGTGCTGAAAATGAGCGGGGCCAAGCGGATGTTCACTGTGTCTGGGCAAGAAGTGCGGAGCTTTTCTCAGCTCCGGAACGAGTTCGCAGATGAAGACACGTTCTACTTAGGCATAGGCACGGTGGGTCCTGGCGTCATGCTCTCCCCTGCGAGGCGGTCGCGCTCTAGGGCGCCGCAGCCTGCAGTCGTGGAAGATATCAGCAAACAGCGGCGGGCGAGGAGCAAAAGCCGGCCCAGGGCGCTGTACGCGCCCGAAAACGAGATCATCAGGACGAACGGTAAGTCTAAGCTGCCCTACCCGAACGACGCCGGCACACGTCTCGCAGATTACACTCTGTTAGAAGTGCTGAAAGAGGAACCTGTCCGGGTGACCATCCGCGGGCTCCGCAGGACCTTCTACCCTCCCATACACCACGCGCCCATAGACAACACGCCGCCGGAGAAGAAATTGCAGCTCGAATGGGTGTATCCTTACGTTGGAGAAGGTCGTAAACAAGCAAAGTAACGATTGGCGTGACCGGTGCAGTTCCACGGGCTGCACACGCGGAAAAGGCGTGCCACTGAAAATGCAGTTTAATAAGCCCTCATTTTTCTCCCGCATTTTTATTGAAATATTGGCGCTACTTTCCCCATTTGCATCAATTCACATCCTTTCCATTAACCGACCTCCTCCATTGTGCAGGCTCTCTACGCCCTGGAACTTCCTCATTCACGTAAACCCGAGTACGATTTGCATACAGTGAGGGTATGCTTCTGTTGCATTATGCAAACATTTTTCCTTAATCGTAAATCAGCTACGGCTATCGCGGCATCGATTCCCGGAAAAACTTGTGGGTTTTGCCGACGGGAGAGTTGCTGTACTTCGTGGCGGCCGTGGCGGTGATGTACGACCGGGACGAAGAAACGCAAAGGCTCTATACGGGTCACACAGAGGATATACAGTGGTAAAGTGATGCTGCCGTGATAGAGAGTGCCTGGTGAGCTGCACTGCGTTTTTCAGCATGGACCTTCACCCCTCGAGAGAGATGGTAGCGTCCGGTCAAAGAGCAGGGCGGAACCGAAAAACCCAGGCGCATATCCGCATCTGGAGCACGGAAACCCTCCAAACCCTCTACGTTTTCGGAATGGGCGAGTTCGAGGTCGGCGTGGCGGCGGTGACGTTTTCGCAATTGGTATAAATATTCGCCAGTCGATATTATTCTTTCGCGTGCCGCTGTGCACGGCCTTTTTCTTGCAGAACGGGGGAAGTTACGTGATGGCAGTGGACGGAGGCCGGGAGAGTATCCTGTCGGTATGGCAGTGGCAGTGGGGGCACCTGCTGGGCAAAGTGGCGGTGAGTTTCAGAACTTTTCGTGCGCCAGGGCGATACGTACGGGAGCTTCCGCAAGATGCAAATTGCATCGATTGCTGCGTTGCGATTACGCTGCGACCTGCACTTTTGTAGAACAAGGGTATCGGTATCACCTGCGGAAGCCGGCGCAAATTAATTTATACGGGGAAGGCCTCCTTTCCAGCACTATCGCGCCTGCAGCTGATTTACTGCAGCGATCTCTTCAGTTATTATATACGCACCGAGGCGGGGTAATTAATGATGCGGACTCATGCAACATCCGCTCGGAATGGAAAACCGCGGGCAGGCGTACTTTGTTATTCCGAGACAAAATTTTTGTAAATACGGCCGTCGCGTTTTGCCTAATTCATTCGGCGCATTTACATAAGTATAGGGTTCACGGTTGGTTTCGCATAATGATACGTCGCAGTTGCTCGGACGATGTATATGAGCAAACAACTGCAATAATAAAGCTTCTCTGCCAAATCCTAATTCGCTATTAACTAGCGCCCAGTTTCCTTTACTACAAAATTTCAGCAGAGACAACACCCCATCGATCTAGAAACGTTGACCCTGCCTATACTATAATCTAGAAAATGCTAACTGTTAAAACGCGTGTGTTTAGGTAACATAAAATTTTCATTTATTATAAGATAAGGAAGTAGAACTTGTATTGTGTGATATTCAAATGATAACAGCTTTTTACAGTCAATGTTTGCTACACATGTCATAATTGTATTTTGTTTTCAATTGTGAGCTCAAAACTACAAAACTCAAAAAATAATTTTACCTTATCTTTAAATAAACAAACAATATAACGTAGAGAGATGGAAAATGGAAATAGTGCAAATGTCTCACTTGTTACACGCGGATAACATTGTGATCTTAGCAGAAACGGGGAGGAAACTATAACACAACCTGAATATACACAATAGAAAAATAAAAAAGCAAACGAGATGCCGAGAAGACAACGACGATGGTTCTAACAGCAGACAAAATAAAGCATAATATAACAATAGAGAAAAAAAATAAAGCAAATGAACAGTGGAACATAAACGACTAAATAAAGGAAGGCCTGATTAAGGTTTTTGGCGCCCTAAGCTGACAATTTTTCACCCTCCTTCTTTCAAATTTTTACATATTTGGGACGCTATCAAAAAATTGTTTAGACAACTCATTTATTTGATTTTTTAATTTTTGTTGCATACATGCCTTTCAATACAACATTCACGCATCAGTGAGGAAAAATAAAAACGAATTTCCATTTCATCTAAAAACTTTCGAAAAGTCCGGATTTATAGATCCATCAGCCATACTCAGAGAAGCGATGCTGTTTTCAGCTAAAAAGAACGTATGCAGTTTTACGTAAACATTGTGGCGACGCAGGAACAAACTTTTGGAGTGCGAGCGAACACTATTCATACGGCTCAGATGCGACAAGCTATTTATAGGGTGCAGCAAAATAACGGGGCACATTTTAAACATTCGAACAAAACGCAAAACAGCAACGCCAAATTATGTTAACTGGGTTATAGAGTAATAAGATACGCAACCAGTTCTGAGGTGTTGTCTTGATGCATAGTCTTAGACGTGTCTTAGTATTTTCAGCGATTGCTTCACCGACTCCAAATTTATGTGAAGCAGCGTAGGTTCAGTTTCTTTAGTACTCATAGGCCAACCGAACTACTACGGACTCTAAATGTAGCGACAGTGCAATTCTTTCCCTTTTTTGACTTCACGATCACGAAAACCAAGAACGTTTTGACGTTGGCGCAAATTCCGCCTAAAAACAATGACGGGCCAAGGATTTTGGCAATATTATATATCGATATATTGTTACACTGCAAACAATTCTTCATCCGTTAAAAAATTCTTTCCAGTGGATACTTACGTTCCGAGGCTAAAATTGGTGATACCTATGAAGTCGAACTCTCTTGATTTTATTCTATTTTAGCAAAAAATTTTAGAGTTTGTAAAACGTAAAATTGAGATATATATATATTGACTATTCTTTCACTCATTGAGACACTCGGATTTCGGAAGACCAATTTATTGATAACTTTGCGGTTTTGGTATGTATTTACGGTGCGATTAAACAAACAAATAATTTTACATCGTCTCTTTCCTCGGCGATAAATCTCAAGAATAGCATGTACTTATGTAACATACTCAAAACAAGCACAAAGCAACCATAAACACTCTAAAACTGCCCATTATTTGTAATTTAATGATTATGAGATATAATGAAATGAGACACATTGTTGCACAGCCAAGTTTGAGTTGATCGTGCCGGAGGGCGCGAAGTCTTGCTGAAAGATCCAAGGCTTGCCTCAAAAGGCGTGTGATTCGAAGGTTTCACTAAACCTTCCAAAACATTCTAATGGTACATAGAAGGCGAAGTTTTGACTCTCTTTTCACAAAAATGAATGTCGGTTACTGGATCATAACATATATTCGATAAAACCATAACAACTATAGGATGTTAGCCTCTATGAACTTTCAGCACTGGCTGAGATATTCCTTTGAGATGACCTGGCGTGATACCCTGTCATTTTGTTTGTTAAAAGATTCCTTCACCGTAAACATTTTTCACCCGCAAACAAAATTTTTTATGGTCATTATACGGGTACTCGGTCAACAATCTCTTTGTTTTTCTTTCCCATATTTCTTTAAACAAATTGTCAGAAAATGTCCCGTATATCTTTTGTGAGTAGATAGTCCTAAATATTCCTTAATAATACAAGATATCGAAGTTTTGGAAATTTGCATTTCCCCGGACATAATTTTCTGCTTAAAAAAAGGTTTCGTTGAATTAGACACTGTTTTGATTGCCTAAACAGTCCAAACCGAACGTAGTTTTCAGATTTTGGAATATCCTCGATACTTCATTTCTCGTTAAACGATTTTACAGCCCGATGCACAAACACGGCTAATGCCGAGAGGATGGATAATCTGAAAGATTACACTTCTTTCACCACACTCATGTAATGCTATTGCAGCGGTACGGTTTTTTTGTCACCCCACTTCATTGGTAAATAACCACACTTGACAAGAAGCACAATATAACTTACAACTTCCAACCGTATATCATTGTTACAGATACCCCCATTCTGTATAAAGCAAGGGTTTAACTTTGTAACGGTATGTATGGAAATATTAGGTATCCTAATTGTCTTTAAATCATTTTGATACCAGTAATATATTTCAGAACATTCAGCCGTATTTCATACACATTTTTCTCGTACAATTAAAATTAAGAACATTCAAAACACTACTAACAGTAAGAGCAAAAAGATGAAATGGAAGCTTTAACCACTAAATAAAGCGTTCAAACATAAAAAACAACGAAACTCATTTATAGCTTTATAGAGGAAGGAAAATAAAAGGGCAAAAGAGTAATAATACACTATTACAAAGTATTAAATCACAATATAACAAATGCAAATGTTCTTTCATTAAAATTTCATTTCAATTAAGAATAAACAGCTTATTACTCTACTTAAATGAAAGGAAAAAGTATGAATTTACAATTTTAGAATTAAAATTAAAAGAAAAATGATATCTAGGCATTAATGTTGTTTTTGTCTGTTTTGAACTACAATAAAATAACAATGGAATATATAAAAGGTAAAAGGAAAAATATGTTAAAAGGAGTGTCCAAATTGGAAGATCTGTTAGCGAAGAAGAAGACTCAAAGTGAACAAAGATCTTTGTTGTCAAAGAAAAATTCTAAAGGCAATTATCATTCCAAAAGTGATCCAAAATTTGAGCACCAACTTATGTATCAACATTAAAGAGTGGATCTATTAGCAGATTTAAATATTAGTAAACCATGCAGCATTTATTCGACACCAAATAACTAATGTTTCACATTGCGAATAAGCCTCAAACAATTATCATCCCAAGAATGAGCATGAACTGCAATATTGCTAACAAACTTGAAAAGTTTCTAAGCGACAGTAAAAGAAGTTTGAACGCTGGTTCAGCAACTAATTCAATTATGTAACCATGTTTACGGTATTAGTAGCTACAATTAAATTTTTCTCATAAATTTGCATATTTTAACAATATAATTCTATAAAATTATATTAATACAAAGTGGTTTCAAGCGTGAGAGCTTAACTATTATAAAATCGACTTCAAAAGGGGCATGAGAAGCATAAGAAGGGAAGTTTTTAGATTTATTATTCACGCTTTAAACGGTAAATTTAATTGTCTGGATATTTTTAGTGGGGATGTTGCTGATTCTATCATTTATATCTCCTACAATTAGGTCGCGGTTTCATTTATTTATTTGTTACACTCTTCCATTTGCTATTTGTTTCTCTTAGATTCTCGTATTAACTGAAGCTTTTTATTTAATTATAAATTGTATTGTTTTTATTTCTTAATACATTCTTAACAATCATTTTATTTAACTAACTAAAGGATATTTTTGAAGAATAAAAATATGTTAAGTAGGATTAAGTAGGAAAGACAGAGCACATCTTTTGGAATTATCTTCTAATTTTTCCTCATATTTTTTTCTTTCACGGTATTCTTTTGGACGCGCATTTGGTGCGCACCAACCAATCAACATTTGCTATAGTACGGATTACTGTCGATTGAAACGTTTCTAGGATCCTTAAGTTGGACGTAGATGCAGAACTGCATATTCGTATCCCGTAGTTCTAAACAAGTTTTAAAATTGTTTTGCACACTAGCACTTTGTTTAAAATTTACAGTTGTGATTTAGTTTCTATTAATCACTACATACTTTTGTTTGAGTCTCAGGTATTTTCTCCTTGTGATTGTATGTTTTCGTTTTGTTAAAGCAGCTGATTGTTTAATGATACTGGAGCGGTAATCCGGACAGATTTGTTTTAAATTGCCTTAAGGTGTCATTTCCTTAATTGGGTTTGTAGCAAAGCAAGATTTGTCTCGAGTTTTTAGATTAATAGGTCTGCAAGACAATATCAGAGAGTGGTTTTTTGCCTTCTATTCTACCTGAAGATTAAAATACATCGTACGCACACCAACTAAATATTCACCAAAATGTAAAAAGAATTAATAAGATAATGACCTACCAACTTACAAAATCACAAGAGCAATAATGTGCAATATAATTTTCCAAATTGCTAGAGATATAAATGCTAGGGCAGACAACATACCTACCGACGTAGACAATTTAGAACAAAAATTTTTGTTCATAAATTAAGTCAATATTGATATGAAACCCCTTAAAGTTAAAATTGCCACCATTAGCTTCCAATTTTAATTCTGGAAGGTGTGCGACTCCGCACCAACGCGCTAAGCAGATTACAGGAATCTTGCCTTTGGAACACGCCTAGAACTCTCTATTAGCCTATATCCTACTCTGCCGCCGCGACTGCTCACACAAAGTTGTATATTTTCTTAAGGTAGAAGTAGAAGTGAACTGCGGGTATTTTTGTTGTCGTTGCTTATCTCTAGGGATGAATCAGAAAACCCGTCTGTCCTCTTTTTCCCTGGGTTTATGTTAACTCGTCAGTATTTTTTCCGCACACTACTCGCATTTTCAGCACTATTCCTTCCATCTCAGCCAATAGAGCCTCTTTCGAACCCTCTGCAACGTCTTTTTAATTCTATAAAGTCCTCCCGACGCCCTATCGTGTACGTAACGTGGAACACTAATAACCTTGACTTGGATTCAGCACCATCGACGTTCTTTTAAGGTTAGGCCCAGAAAAAGAATTTCGTTGTGTCCAATAAGCTTTTATCACTGGGTTTAGTGCATTGATTTCTTTCTATTCTGATCTCGCGCTTTGACGCTTCCATTACAGCATACTTCTTAATTGCTAATCGAGCTCCTGCTCTCACTGTGAAGTTGAAAATAATTTTTACAATACTTTATCAACAAAGCAGCCGCTTCTATCTTTAGGTCTCTTAATTTGGCTTTAAAATTCGTGAATACTATTCTATGTTCTTCGTCTGCTTTTGAAAACTTCTAAAGTGTTCTTTCTTACCTTTGATTCTCCTCTCAGTTTTCTGGAATGTTCTTCCACGCTCACCTTTAACACTTCTCCAAAATTTTCTAGAATGCTTTTTTGTGCTTATTTGTATTTCTCTGAAATTTTTGGAAAGCGTTTTTCGACATTTACCTTTATTTCTTGTAATTCCCTTTCTAACATTCTACTCGATCCAATTGTTGGTATATTTGTTTCTATTCAGGTGCAGTTATTCTCTGTAGCTTCTAAAATCTTCTTTCCTACTTATTTTTATGTCTTGTAATTTTCTTCTAAACTATCTTTAATAATTTTCCACGCTTGTCTTTCATTATTTGCTCTAATGTCTAGAATGTCCTTCAAATTTATTTATTAAGTTTCTGGTCTGTTCTTTTTAATTTTTCTTTCAAACTTTTGTGTGGTTCTTCTATGCACATTTTTAATTCTCGTAAGTCTCCTTTTAGTTCTTCTCACAAAGACCACGATTGCTCTTTTAATTTTCTCTCAGATTCAGAATTTTCCTCCACTTATTATCTCATATTCTAGATCGACGCATCTAGATCTGCGATTTTCAATAGATATCTCTTTATTGTTATCGATTAAGACTTGTTTTCTCCCCCATAGCTTCTAAATCATATCGTTTTCACTTTTTAGTTCCGGCACTTTTCGTTCGTATGACTTGATCGGCAGCGACCTAGTAATTCATTTAAATAATTCCTTGAATTCCCATAAATCCCACTTGCGACACCGTACACAACATACTTCATGGATTCGATTATTTATTTCCACTTGACAATTATTTAACAGTATATAGGCACTATTTATCTCTACATTAGGTTAATAGCTAACTAACGAACAATTATATTTGTACCTTGCCTTCTTGATCATTTCTAGTACGCTTAAATGCCTATGTGCTTAATTCTAGAAGTCTTGCGGCTCTGTGCTGGCGCACTATCTGCACGCTGCTCTGCCACCGCGACTAAAAATAATCAAAATATTAAATTTTATGTCTTCATTATTTTTGAAGAACTGCAACGCGTTTCAATATTCAATACATTTTTTAATTCAAAAAAACTACAACATATTTTCATATTAGGAAGGTACCACGAATAGCAGAAATACTTTTCTTGATCAAAAAAGACTGTAACCTTTATCAAAGGAAGTTTTAACATCAGCAATATTCCAACATATTTTTACTCGAGCGATGGGATCAAACTTCCTAGCCTAAATCTCTAAACTGGTTGAGTGTGTCTTATTAGATGATACCTTTTCTTTTGATTAACACTAGGTCTTTAGTAGTAGAAACTTGGTTTAAAGTTCCAATTATCTGTTTCATTCAATACTTAAAAGTGAACTTAGCTTGCGATATTCCACCAAACGTTTATCAAATGATTTTGAGTTATAAGCTTAATTTTTGCATTAAAGTTGTCGTTTAATATAAAGACATTGTTTTTTACATTAGGTGTTAACGTATGCAAATCTCGTTTTTCATCTATAGAGATAATTTTTTTTCTATCCGCTAAACAAAAAGTTGCTGAGTGTGAAGCACCCGTCTTATTTTTAACTGAAGTTGGAGTAAGTCCCAGATTCCTCAGCATTAATGGCAATTATTACCATAAAATCAGTTTTTGATAATGAACTGTTGAACAATGAACGACAGAAAAATCAGAATAATTCGACCAAAATTTTGCAACCCTAACACAATAAATGCTTTTGGTGGCCATTGTTGCATTATTTGCTTTACAAAATTTATGCAATACACAACAACAAACGTAACACTTTTTAATATTATATAACTTAAGAAATATTACAAAAATATAGAAAATCGTAACTAATATAGGAACAATTCGTTTATTTAGAGTAAAAATAAGAGGCTCCGAAATTGTTGTTAGCTATTTTCAAGCAATTATGACCTTAAAGTATCCCACTAGGGCGCTTTATTCAATCCAAAATCCAATAAAACACATTTTCAACTTTTTGATAGAAACTTCTTTGGACTATCATCTGGAACATTGAAACATTATGTGATTCTTTCATAAGAACTAGGGCGCTGTTTCAATAGAGCCATAACTTATTCTCCTCCTTTTTCCCATTCTTGGTTTACATAATAAAAAAAAAACAATATAACAACTTTTTTATTGTAGCTAATTCACTAATGAATATTGATAAACTCGTTCAGCATTATAGAAAAAACCCAAAACTTCTGCAAATCTTTAAAGAACGACTACCAGTTGGTGAACAACATTTATAGCATATTCTTTGTTTTGTCTATTCACATTCAGACACTGCAAGAAGAATTAGCGGGAGCAGCCTTCCACCCTCTAGACGACAACCTGCTAATAACCTTCGGAAAAGGACACTTGACCTTCTGGAACCGACGAAAGGACGGCTTCTTCGAGAGAACAGACATCATAAAGCCGGTAAGCGTCTCCACCAAACGGAATCTAATTTTCGCTGACGCATCGAACATTCAGCCATCTAGGACGCTTATCACCAGCCTGCAGTTCGAACAGGACGGGGACGTAATTACCGCAGACAGTGATGGGTTTATTACAATTTACAGCGTAGACAGCGACGGTGCTTATTTCGTTCGGATGGAGTTTGAGGTAACCAAAGAACTAGTAGCTACTGATAGTGAGTTGCATATCAAAGGCTTCTGTTGGTAGGCTCACAATAAAGGAGTTAGTTCGCTGATAATGTTGTCCGAGGGAACCCTTCTTTCTGGCGGAGAAAAGGATAGAAGGATTGCAGCGTGGGATTCGCTGCAGAACTATAAAAAAATAACAGATACCAAAGTAAGTGATTAATTCGACATTAACTAGGATTGGAAGATAATATAAACCTTTGCATTTTCCAAAGCATCAGCTGTTTTATCAAACTGAAAAATCATCATTTGATCACATGATTATTTTAGTACGACGAAGTGAGACAATGTCATGAAACTTAGTCAAGATAATAGGGACCACAGGAATTCAATTTTTGGTCAGACACGTTGTTACAGTAGAGAAGAATACGTTGTAATTTTGTCCTTGCCTTTCAAGCTTCTTGAAAATCTATGGTGTATCTATTACTAAATAGTAGTATTTGTCCTTCTTTCTTCCACAGAAACGGTTTTAAAATAAATTCTTTTTTTTTTTTGGGGGGGTAATATTTGAGTAAACTTTACTTCATTTGATGAATTTTTATCAGGAAATATCCACACTGTTGGCTGACATTTATTTTTTAGGGTAATCTAGTAAATGTTTTATCATCAGCTACGCCATTGAAAAGTCGTTTAAAGTTTGCCGTTGTACACGATACACCCCTCCTCATCCCTTGAACCGTATATAGACAATTTTTTTTCAATTATGTCATATCTTTCTCTTTCTTAAAACTTACAAAAAAGTATTGCACAAAAATAATTAAACCCCTTCAATATTTTGCCTGTTTTAAAAAATTCCGAAAATCATACAAGTCATCAGACAAAAACCTCTTATCCTAGCCTTATTCTAACTTTCATTTTTCCATATTTTGAAACTTTAATAATAATTTACGTAAACTTCTGAACATAAATCTTATATACCTTAAGTAAACATTAAAAATATGTAAAGGTAAATTTCCAGAACTAAAAAAATGCAAATAGAAGAATAGAGATCGACAGTCAGAAATTGTGAAAGTGAAAACGTGACTTACAAAGAACTTGCCCGTAAACAGAAAATGAAAGGAAAAGTAAAAATCTGTTCTTCCTTTTAGCTGCCAGAAGTCGCCGGGGGCGTCAGATCGATCTACCCCCAGCGCCCGGGGCGCAACGACGGCAACATCTACGTCGGGACCACGAAAAACAACATCATGGAGGGCTCGCTGCAGAGGAGGTTCAACCAGGTAAGCGCCGCATAGAAACTAAGGCCTCGAACGGAAACGCTTAATTGCGGGGGTTTCCACGCAAATTCGAATCGGAATACGAATTCAGCGGGCGCGTTATAAATATTCATGCGGTGTCATATTTCATTACTTGCAAGGATTGAGTCATTCGAGGGCACGCGTGCAGCGATTTGTTTTGATCGCCGGCAAATGAAACTGATGCCCCTGCAATTTTTCATAAAGCAGCGACATTTGCAAGAGCAAACATTAACTTAGATAGTAAAAAAAATATTGCCTTTTATAGTTACATGCTGTTACACGTACAGGGTGCAATTGTACAAGTTTCTCCATGTATAATATGAAATGTTAGATATTATTTTAAAAGTAATCACCAAAAGACCATTTAGTGCTAATTATATATTATCGAATCTTGTAACTTTTCCTTTTAAATGAGAGAAAGGACATGTGAGCGATGGATAGTGTAATGGCCACGGAACAATACGTCAATATTACATGATATATGTTATTACTTAAATCTATAGCTTTACTTCTTCTTCCTCTTCGTTCGTTATTCATTATGGCTTATAGAGCGTCGGATGCATGTTATGTATTTGCTTCGTTTGGCTCTTATCTATGGATCCGTTTGCTCCACCACAATCTATTCGTTGCTAATTTCCACATTTGTACTATCGTTTTTCCTATTTCTGTTATCCTTCTTATTCGTGTCTTCTTTTTTTGTCTCTACCAGCTTCCATTATTCTTTTGACAGCTTTGTTTTTCTTCATTCTAATTACATGTCCTAGCCATTTTAATTGATTTTCAATTTTCTGTATTACTAATTCTTGTTCTATTCTATTTCTAATTTTCTCGTTTGTTGTGTTTTTCTACATATTTCTTAAGTATTTCATTTATATAGTGTTTATTTTGATTTTATGCTTTTTTGAGTACTCAAGATTCATTTCCCACACGTAACTGTATATAGAGCTATGGCTTCTCCTTCTTCCACACTATTATTTTATTTATCACAAAATATATGTTTCTAACCTCCCTTTTTCTACTTATAATTTCACTATCTATTTTTTTGTTGTTTCTTAGTCTTTCCTAAATGTACGCACTGTCGTCGTTTCTCAATTTTGATCTTTGTAAGTTATTTTTATATTTTTTCTATTATTTTTTCTTCAGATTCACTATCCTTAGTTTGCTTCTGTTTATATTTATTTTTATTTTTAATTTTTCGGTTTCGTCATTCTATATCTTAAACGGTTTTTGTATGTCTGATGATGAATCTGCTACCAAAAAAATATACTTTGCTCACAATAAACTTTTTACTCTTATAAGTATTCAATTTTGGTACCCTATTATCGTTTGTAATTGTCAAGCATTTTTTTTGTATTTTTAATTAGTCTTCATTAATATTATAAATAATAAAGAAATGAAGCTGTCACATTTTCGTATATCCTTTTTACTGCATCTATTAATTTATAAGTAGTTCTAATAGTTCTAAATATTCCTAGATAATTTTGTTTTGCCCTCTATAGAAAGCAAATTATAGCTCTTCTTCTTTTTCTTCCCTTGCCGTGATATTTCTGAAAATAAATATGTTTATCCTTAGTGTGTGTGTTTGCTCTGTATACTGCTTGTTTGCCTTCTAAATATAATTATATAGTTTCCCATATTCTTTTCTCCATAATTCTTACATACATATAATTTTCGCACTTCATTTGATCTCCTTTTTTGTAGATTGTTATTATTAGATTATGTTCCCAACTCTTCGGTAATATGTTTGTACTCCAAGCTTCAATACATATTCTTCTAAACCTTATTTTTTCTTCTTCCATACATTTTATCATTTCAGTTGTCTTCTATATCTATCTTTCCTACTTTTAATTTTGCAATTGCTTACTTTAATTTATTTTTTCTTAGTTTTAGGTCGACGTAACCGTCACGTTTATTATCTGTAATTGCATTTAGTTGCTAAAGGTATACGTGTTTCTTCCTGTTACATTTATTTTTAATATATCTCTAAAAATGTTTTCCTTTATTTGTCGAAATATTCTTTTCCTATCCTTCCATTGGATTTCTGCGGCTTCGAAATGTGCTGTAATCTGTTTTAGTATGATTCCTAATCTTTATGTGACGTGTTCCATCTTATTTTTCTTTTATATTTATGAACTTTTTCCAAAACTGATTCCTTTTTAACTATTATTTAACTTCTTCATTCAGCTAAATTGCTCTTTTAATATATTTATTTACTCTTCGTTCTCCACAAATTTCTTTTCTTCTAGCGACCAAGTTTTCCTTGTTTTACAAATTCCTTACTTGATATTCTTTTTTACTTCTAAACTTTTTAATTTTTCTTCTTGCGCCATAATCGTAATACCTTTTATGTGTTGGGTACCCGGTTCCGTTTCTACCATCGTTTTTATCTGTCTTATTGTAATTCTTGTGAATACACTATATAAGCTATTATGCTTTTTCCATTTCTTTGTTCTGCTATATACACGTACATTTCTTTTATTTTTGTCCCCAGATGAGGATTATTTTATTGTAATACCGATATGGTCCTCTAAATCTTGTCCAATATTTTAATTATTCCCTATTCTTCCATTCCAATCTCTTATTATTATAAATTTTCTTATCTACTACGTTATATAATTTATTGTAAAAAAAACCATAGTTTCTTCTACAGCTCGTCTGTTGGTGCATATATTTGGATATTTAATTCTTCTTTCAATTTTATTCCGACTAATATTAATCTCTTTTTATTAAAATCTTCGTTTGCAACCGTTTCTACTCCTTTTTTAGTTTACGATAATTTAAAGAATAATTTCCAAATAATTTTATGATTCCTAATCCCATCTTTTTTGTTTCACTTAGTCCTAATATTACTAATCATGTTTATACATTTCTTCTATTAATTCTACTTCCATTACACGTTCCTATTATTATATTCTTTATTTCTAACTTAACTTCATCCTCCTTATATTTCTTTGATATATTCATTATCGTATTATTATTTGTTTGCTGAATCACTGTTGTGTATTCATTATCACGTGTTCCTTTTTCATTTTAGTCATAGTAATACTAATATTTTATTGGACAGGTCTTATTTTTGATAACCGATTCACACTTTTAGGTATCAAATTTACTAGTTTTGTAATTTTAAAATGCAGCGATCCTCAAGCTTTAGCTGCAAACTTGATGAGTTCCACTTTGTTGTGGGTTTTCCTTTAGCTAGGATGGCTGATACTTTCTCTGGGTTTAAGACCTGGAGATTACACTGGCTAGTCCACTGTGTTAATTTTATTAGTGCTCATTCAAGATTGAACTAGTATTTCCCTATGACAAGGTGCATTATGGCCCTGAAAAATAAAACTTCCACCAAACAAACTTTCCCTACTAGCCAACATCGTACTTTGTAGTATTTCAATATACTTCGTAGCATTCATCATATTTGATGTAATATCTAGTCGACCTACGTATTAGGTAGACATCAATCCCCACGCCATAAAAGCGGTAGAATGCGTAATTATGAGCAATATGTATTTTGGTCAAATTTCTTCTCTAAATTACCTTCTGACATACGTATTGTAGGTATTAAAAGTTGGTTCGTCACTGCTCTGTTGTCCAGTTTTATGTCCTTTAGCCCACTGTAGAATAAAGTGTGTTTGCTTCTCGGAATTAAATGTTTTTTATCGTGATTTACATCCTCTTAATCCACAGCCAAACAGTCTTCGCAGTCTTACAGTGGAAGTACATACAAATACCAGTAGCTTCGCACCGCGATTTAGTTAATTCCGTGGAACTGGCTTCTTTTTGCTAAGCACCATTTCGAACTGAAGTTTTATTTGTTTGTATACTCAGTTTATTACAAATTTTTCTGATCTCAACATACTGTTTGCTAATTTGTATAACTAAAAACTGACGACACTTAATTTGTACTATTGGAAAGACTATCTTTGTAACAAAAAATCATTTCCCATCGCTTTTTATCTAATAATTTGGTTAGTTTCTTTCAGGACATTGTAATTTATAACAAAATTTATAAGTGGATTAAATATTAAACGCATATTGGCGCTTATACACTTGCACTATCCATGGACTTTGTAATAATAATTATTTCTAAGTAGACATTAATGATTACATTAATTATTTTTTATCATTGCAAAATTTTTATTCTTCAATGGTTTTGCTCTGCTGTTGTAGATGGCTTCGTAATTTAACACAGAGCTTAGGATTGTGCAGAAGGCCATCTCTGATGTTTTATGAATTCCGAATTCTCCCTAATGTCATTAAAAGTTTACTATAATTCACTTCTTTAAAACATTCGTGCATTTGTTTAACCAAGTAGCGTTTATAAAAAAATAAGTTTGCATCATTTGTCGATTATTTGCAAAAGCTGTGTCATGCAGATGCCACTTGTTTAGTTTCAAGATCGTTGCTTCAGTTCGTGAATAGATCACTTTGGTGACGTCTCTCTACTGATCGAATTGCGCAACTGTGATGACTTTGATTAAAAAATAGGCTTAAGTATGGGAGGTTATTACGAGCATCAATTAATAATTTATGCAGTTTTAAAATTAATCCTTTGACACTGCGTCGTCATTCCAGGTTTCCGAGTATATTGTTGACAGAACAAATCCTTCCCGTTCAAAGAACCCCTTAGATGGCACAGTACCGGTCAAAAGTATACGAAAAACTTGCTAATGTTCTGAATTACGCTTTCTCATAGGTAACATGAGAGCCGTGGTGGTCTAGTGGATAGGACGCTAGACTACGAAACCAAGAGTTGCGGATTCGAGTCCCGCTCTTGCTAAATATATCGCTGGCATTTTTACGGCCCAGCTCGACTCAGGCTGCAATAAATGAGTACCTGAAGGTCAAACTCTGGGGTAATAACAAGCGGTCGGTACGTTCCGCTAGCCACGTTACTACCCTTGTGTACCGTAGGCTCTAGATTGTAGCAGACCTATCCTGTTACGACCCCAAAGTACCTTCAAGGCCTGTTACGGGGAACTATTATTATATACATAGATAACATAAATGTGCACCAGACTCTTGAATAACAACGATTATCATAATCAGAGTTATTCATTAAATAACAAAAAATTCAAAAATCACCAAAACGGCCATAGACATTTGTAAATCTATAACAAACAAGCGAAACTCAGAAAAAATATATGACTAGTCTTCTAATATGCTAACCTAGTTTTAGGTTGCCATGCCCTTTGCAGACATGAAGTGCCTTCCAGGCCTGCTCAAGCTGCGCAAACTTTTCGGCACAATTCTTGGCAGTTTTTCTCTGAAAACCCCTTTCCAACTGTTCCCCACAAGTATTCAATGGGATTTATGCCGGGGTCTCGCTCGGCCAATCCATGAGAGTCACTCGGAGCTTACCGAACCAGTCCTTGGCTAAGCGAAAAGAACGCTTGGGGTCGTTATTCTCCAGGAAGATCCAACCCCGAACCATGTTCGCACATACGGTAGCATATGGTCAGCCAAGATGTCCCTGTACATTTCCTTATTCATGATGCCTTCTACTCTGCGCAGCGGTCCGACACCGGAGGCATGGAAGCAGCCCAAAACCACTGCTGCGGAGTCCAGCCAACGTGGTCCTTGGCCCCCTCCAGACGCGCCTTGTAATTCTTCTTCGATATGAGTGGTTTCTTGCTTACTTAAAGATGTCTTGGACGGTTGTCCAATGGATTTTATCCGGCGATTTTGCTTCAAAGATGCATAGATGATCGATACACTAGTGTTGAACTGCGCGCCCAGGTTGGCAATCTTCAATCCCATAGAGCGGCCTCTAGCGATCGTCTCACGATTCGCTCGTATCAAATTCTTGGATCTGGATGATCGTCCCACACTATACTACATATATAAACAAAAAAATAAACAAAAAGAAATTTAAATGAAAAAAGTAAAATCATTAATTTGACGATTCGTTCCTTAAATTACGGTAGCACACGAGAAGATTGCGCATTAAATACTGCTTTTATGATGAAATTTGTCTGAGGCACAAAAGCAAACTTTTTTCGAAACCTTATTAATTTATAAATATGATGGCTGCAAAAATCAACTTATCTGAAAGAAACTCTGCAGATAGAAGAATAAAGTTTCTTCTACTGGAGACTCTATTTTAATTTTAAATTTGAAGATTGTTTACTAGCGTCTTCTAGAAAGTTTTGCTTTAACTAATTGCAAGCTCCAATTATGATGTAAGGTGTTTTGATGTAAGATCCTCAAGTATTTGCAGTAACACTCAAGCTAAAAAATGTTTATTCTACGTACCTGAACTGTAACAATGTTAAGGTTATTTTACATTTTCAAAAATACCTTGCTTCAAATCATGGCAAAAGAGGCAACTTTGGAGGCTCTTGAGTTACTGTACTTATTTTGAAAAAAACTATTTTGAGAGAAATAGAAACTCTAAGGTGCCAATAAAATTATTTCAATGTATAAATAATAGTGGAATCAACTACCAAATTATCTCAAATTTTAACTCTAACTACAATTTATGTGGATAATAAATAAGATTGCACACGCTTAACGAGACAAAACGCGTCGGTACGTGATGCAACAATTTATATTGTAGTATTTAACTTCCATATATATTGCACATCGTTTTAAAATGCCCCCCTTTTTTATGCTAAGTTGCTAAGTTTTTTCTTCTACGTTTTCCTTTTTTAACAAAATTTAACTATTAAACTACTCTTTTTTTTGGAAAAACACTTAACATATATATGTTTCTTATTATAAATGAGAACTAAGTCAAAAATTATAATAATAGTTCCCCGTAATAGGACTTGAAAGCCCTTTGGGGTCGTAACAGGATGAGTCTGCTACAATCTAGAGCCTACGGTACACAATGATAGTGACGTGGCTAGCGCTACGTACCGATCGCATATTATTACCCCAGAGTTTGACCTCCAGGTACTCATTTATTGCAGCCGAAGTCGTAAAAATACCTGCGATTGAGTTGGCGAGAGCGGTATTCGAACCCGCAACTCTTGGTTTCGTAGTCTAGGAACCTATCCACTAAACCACCACGGCTCAAGTCAAAAATTAGTTTCCTTTAATACTTCACCTTTGATGCAAAATTTCGAGAACACAAAGATAGAGATTTCAGGTATATTAATGATTCTTTATGATTAATAAAAAAACCTGAATTGTTGGAAAGCTCATTTGTAATCATCAGGTTTCAAATGTCTACATCAATTTAGACAAATGTCCACATCACTGTCTTCTAATAATGAAATATAGACATTTTTTGTCAATTTGCTCGGTGTATTCAGAAGTAAAAGCTGATATAGCTTTAGTCGTCGTCTTCAGTAATTGTTTAATACCTTGCCGCACTTGAAGTTTTGTTATCACTCAGCGAATACATTTTACTCTAAGGCAGCACGCACTACATTCATTGGAAAAGTATTGACTGCAACAATCAGGATTCGCTTCAAAGGATCAACATTAGGGCGCCTTTTTGAGAAAACTATGCCCTCTAAGACTGCCCATAATTTGTAATCTAACAAATTGGGGTCTAAGCTACCAGAAGGCCAATCGTCTACTGTTTAAAATGAGGTGCAGTGTTGCTCAGCCAAGTTTGAGTTGACAGCGCTTTGTGGGCGGGTGCGGAATTTTCCTGAAAGATCCAAGGCTCCCTGTCATTTTGTTTTGTTGAAAGATTCCTCCACTGTAAAAATGTTTTCATCCATAAGCAGAGATTTTCTGTGTCAACAGTCGACGACTTCTTTACTTTGTCTCTCCTACCTTTTTTAAAGCATTTGTCAGCATATGTTCCGTATGTCTTTTGTAAGCAGCTAGTCTTGCTTTTGAAAATTTTGCATCTCCACAGACATAATATCTTGCTTACTAAGAGGATTTCATTTAATTCGGGCACTTATAACTTTGATTGCCTGAATAGTCCGACTAAAGTGATCTTCCAGAACTTAAACGATCCTCGACTTATGTACCCCGTTTACATTGCATTAGAACCTTAGAACCCTTTGCACACCAGTTGAAGCCGCACACGCAAAAACATCCAACGAAATCACACTTCAAAGAGCTATAATAAAAGGTACAGAGCTTTTAGCTGAGTTATGAGGTTGGGATGGAATTAATTCTCTAAATGATAACAACCATTTTCGTACTATAACCATTTTTATAAAAAAAACTGCTTTAAAAACAGTAAGATACTGAATTACCTTGAAGTTGCTTTTTGATATGTTAATAGTACGTCTGTTATATCTGATGGATTTTTTGCTAATAAATCTTACAACTTTAATAACTTAAAAATGTTTAATCGTAACTGTAATTGCAGATCGTATTTGGCCACAGCCGCCAGCTGTGGGGTCTCGCAGTTCATCCGGACGACGAACTGTTTGCGACAGCTGGACACGACAAAGTCATTGCTTTGTGGCGCAAACATAAACCGATATGGACAACACAAGTAAATTGCGTTTGCATCATTAGATAACGGGTGACGTATTCTGCCTTTAGGTTAGTTACGAATGCATATCGTTGGCCTTCCACCCGTTCGGAGTTGCCCTGGCTGCCGGCAGCACAGAAGGCCACTTGATCATACTGAACGCCGAATCGGGGGTCGTGGCTGCCACTATACGGGTCTGCGGGTCGCCTTTGAGCTGCGTGGGTTTCAACGCATGTAAGCCTCTTCCAATATCGCACCTGACGCTAGACTCGCTGTTAAAAAATTTAGCTGGGGATATGATCGCCATCGCCTCCCAAAACGGCAGCATATACTTGTTCCGAGTGAGCAGAGACGGGTTCTCCTACAAGAAGTCCAACAAGATCCGGGGCTCCCAGCCGCTCATCCAACTGGACTGGAGCTCCGACAGCAACTTCCTGCAGACCGTCACTGCCGATTATGACTTAGCGTTTTGTAAGCGGCACAGGTGCATGGTGGTAGATAAATATAAAAAATGTCTTTTAGGGGACATAAAATCGTTGTCGCCGGAAAAGAGCCCGATCGCTATGAAGGATGTCAAGTGGCACACGCACAACTCGTCTGTTGGATTTTTAGTTTCTGGTAAGTTTTGTTTTTTATCCAGGTCTTAATATGAAAGTTTTTTTAAACATTTATTAACACAACTGTAACAAAAGCAATATATTTTAATTGTTCTATCTCTCGCCGTCCTTTCCACTTCAGCCATTGTTTTTCTTTCCTCTCCACTATACCTTGTATATTTTCACTTTCTTCTAGGCCTTTCTCTTGGTCTTCGTTTTTCCACCCACATTTCTGTTACCATCTTGGAAAGTTTGTTCTCATTCTTCCTTCATATGTGTCCTATGCATTTTAATTGACGCTTTTGTATCTTCATTACTGCTAGTTCCTGTTTTAATCTTCTCCTTATTGTTAAATTTTGCTCACAATTCCAAGCAGCTTTTCTAGTTTTAAGCTATCAATGACTGTTTTTACTTATTCTGTTATTTCAATTGTCCTATTTTTTTATGTTATCCGTCTCATGTATATTTTTCGTTTCTCTAGCTGTTTGAACTATTTTCTGTGGCAGTTTATAGTTCTAAAATTTTTTTCATAATGTTTCCTCCATGTTTCAACTATTTATTCATCATTCTTATTACGAATATGGAAGGTTTTACTCTTTTGCTCTTACATAGCAATCGTGTTACTGCAATATATCTTTTCCTAAACCTGCCTTCATTACCGATTCTACTGCATACATTTTCTTATGCTTTACAATACATCGCTTTATTATCGTTACTGTCATCGCCATCAAATATCCAAAATAAAAGAAACAAGAAATAAACATTTCATCGGCACTAGGAGCGAAAAAGAGTAAAGAAAAGAACAAAACATGCTATATCTGATTGATTATAAGCTGAAAATGCGATGTAGATTTGGCTATAGTAACCAGACATTGACAATTCAACAGGATTAGATGATGAAGAGCTAAAAACCGTCGCATGCTGTCGTCTTCCACATAGTCTTCTAATTGATGTCCAAAGAAAAGAACAATAATGCTCTATATGTAGCATTTCGTATTTTAAATAAGTTGATCAATGGAATTAAGTTCTTCCAAACTTATTTATACGACACGGAATTAAATAACAGATATAAAATAAAATTTTTAAAGATGGTGGATGGTGCATTAAAGATATTTTGAGCTAAACTATAGAAAAATATTGTAAATCCTGCTTTTAAATGTCAAAAAAATTATATTAAAATCAATTAAAAGCAGAATAAAAAAGAGAAGAGAAGGAAAACTACTGTTAATAAATCGATAGCTTTTAATACAGACATAAATGGAGAGATAAAACATCACAGTTATCCAATGTAGTAGAATCATCATCATCAGCCTCTTATTAACCACTGTTGAATAAAGGCCTCTTCAAGTTTGTTCCATGCGTCTCTGTCTCTTGCGGTTTGAATCCACTTTTTACCCGCCGTTTGTTTGATGTCATCCGTCCATCTTTTCTGTGGTCTTCCCCTGCTCCGCGTTGTAAGTCTTGGTCTCCATTGGATTATCTTTGTGTCCCATCGGTTTGGCTCCTGCCGTGCCACGTGTCCAGCCCATTTCCATTTCATTTTTAGTATTCTTGAGATTATATCCGTCACCTTGGTTCTCCTTCTGATCTCTTCGTGATTGATTCTTTCTCTGAGACTGACGCCGATCATAGCTCTCTCCATAGCCCTTTGAGTAGTTCTAAGTCTTACCATACTTTTTCTCGTCAATGTCATTGTCTCCAGGCCATATGTTGCAACTGGAAGCACACAGGTCGTAACCCTTTCTCTTCAGGTTAGTTGGTATATCGGTGTTTTTCATTATATGACTGAGTTTTCCAAAGGCAGCCCAACTCTGGCTTATCCGGCGTGAGATTTCTGCGGTCTGATTTTCTTTCCCGATCCTGAATTTGTGCCCCAAGTATATGTATTCCTTGACTACCTCAAGATTGTTGTTGCCTACGTTGATACTCTCTTCGACTGGGCCCATTACTTTCGTTTTTTGGACATTCATTTTCAGGCCTACGTGTTCTGATGTTTTGAGGAGCTCATTTAGCATGTCTTTGAGTTGTTCTAGGTCATCGCTAATTAGGACAAGATCGTCCGCAAATCGAAGATTGCTTAGGTATGTTCCATCTACATTTAGTCCCTTTCGCTTCCATTCAAGGTTTTTGAATATATCCTCCAAGACGAGAGTAAATAGTTTTGGCGAAATAGTATCGCCCTGGCGCACGCTTCTCTTGACTTTAATTTGATTGGTTGTTAGTTCATCATTAATTTTTACTTTTATGGTGGAATTTTCGTATATATATTTCAGTACGTCTGAATACCTTGTGTCTATTCGGGCGTTGTCCAGTGATTTTAAGATTGCCGGAATTTCAATGGAATCAAATGCCTTATGGAAGTCTATAAATGCAAGATAGATGGGCATGTTGTATTCTGTGGTTTTTTCGATGAGGGATCTGAGCGTTTGTAGGTGATTATTAGTGCCATAGTTTCTTCGGAAGCCCGCCTGCGCTATCGGCTGGTAAAAATCCAATTTAGTTGTTAGGCGGTTTGTAACGATCTTGGTCAGCAGTTTGTAGAGATGTAATAGGAGGCTAATGGGGCGGTAGTTCTCCAAGTCTCCGCTATCGCCCTTCTTAAATAGTAAGATGACTTCCGCACATTGCCAAGCAGTTGGAATTTTCGCTTCATAGAGACATTTGTTTAACAGAGTGCGGACTGATTGTAGTAAAGGCTCGCCGCCCATTTTCAGCATTTCGATGGTAATGCGGTCTTCCCCTGTTGATTTCCCATTTTTCATTTGCCGCAAGGCTGCTTTGAGTTCGCCGTTGTTAATTTCGGGAATTTCTTCAGATCCTACATTCATAATATTTTGTTGTTGGTATTTTTCTTGTGAATAAGTGTTGTATAAGGATTTGTAGAAGTTTTCGACGGACTCGATTATATCTTGTTTATTTCTCACCACTGTTTCTTTGGAGTTTTTCATTTTCTATGTTTTCGCTCTTCCTCTGGCAATTTTCGATCTCAGGACTTTCATGTTTGCATTATCTTCAATCACTGATTGAATCATTTTTGTATTGTATGCTCTTAGGTCTTTACGTATATGTTTGTTTATGTCCTTATTTAGTTGCTTATATTCTTCAGTTACTCGATTTAACTCCTTTCTGTGTTCTATCATTTGCAGTGTTTCTTCTTTGAGTTTACTTGTTTTTTGTCTTTTTTGTGTGCATATCTTTTTTGCCGCTGTTTGAACAATAGATGTGATTGTTTTTGTTAATTCGTTTATTTCTAAATTGTTTAGTTCTTGGGTGGGCGGCAGTTTGTATTTGATAAGCTCTGCATATTCATGTTGATGTTTGTCTAGATATTGTGTTGTAGGAAATAGGTATAGTTTTTGAATTAGTTTTTTCCTTTCGACTTTGATATCGATTTTAAGGGTTCCCCTCACCATCCTGTGATCACTTCCCGTGTCAAACTTGTTCAGAACGGAAACATCGATGAAGATATCTCTACGGTTTGATAGTATATAATCGATCTCATTTTTCGTATGTCCATCAGCGCTTTTTCCAGGTCCACTTTCTTTGGGGTGGTTTTTTGTAAAATGTATTGAGACAGAATAACTTTTCTTGCTGTAAAAAGTTTAGAAGCATCTCTCCCCTTTCATTTCTGGATCCCAGTCCGTATTTTACGATGTTTTGAAGATTGTCATCCTCATTTTTCCCTACTTTAGAGTTGAAATCACCCAATACTATTACATATTGGGTTTTTTCGTGGTGGATTGCACTTGTAATGTCTTCATAGAATTGTTCAGCTTCGCTTTCTTCAGATCTACTGGTTGGTGCATATACTTGGATTATTTGTAAGGAATATCTTTTACTAAGTTCAAGCGTTATATAGATAACACGGTCAGATATGGCTTGCATTTTTGTTACGAGATGTTTTATACGTTTATTTATTATAATTGCCACTTCCCCATAGGTGTGATTGTTCTTCCTTATTATACTGATATAGCACATGGCCTGTTTTGAGTGTCGTTGCTTTTTCACCCTTTAGTCTGGTTTCGGATAGACCGAGGATATCCCACTTGATGGCATCCAACTCTTGTTCTAATCTGGTTTGATGTTCGTCCAATCTCATTGTACGCACATTGTATGTTGTTACTCGAAATGTCTTGTTTGATGTATTTCTTGTCGATTTTCTGCCTCCCCCAGAATCCGAAATGAGGCGGTCTGATACTTGATCAGAGTGGGAATCTGAGTTACACACTCTACCCACCTGGGGTTTATATTTTTTGAATTTCGACATTTAGCATAGAATAAAATATGAAGGAATTTGGCAATTAAAACGCCACGCTTGCCGAGCGGGTTGGCGAGTTGGATAGGATATATGTAGGAGGGATGCATTTGGTTTTGGGTAAGGATTGGGATTTTAGGACTCACCTCTCTCTCGGTATTTAGGAGGTGTAGAGAGAGTCGAGGCTCGCGTGGGCAGGATCGCTCTCCTGAAGCAGACCTATCCTATACCGGGATCGTATAGGAGTGTCTACCCGCTACCCGTAGTAGTAGAATAAATTAACAAAATTTTATGGTCTTTAAAACAGATGCTTCACACTGAAGCCAAACCACAATTTACAAATAGATGAAATCTAGCATATTCACTCTATTCATAGTTCACTTGTTTGAAACTTATGATTTGATATTAAAAGCAAATAAAAACTCTAAGCCTAAATTGTTTAAATCCCCATTATTGTCGCTTCGCATGATGTTTCTTCCGTTTTCTCTAAAATGCACATCATAACCATCATAGTCCTTACAATAACTCTCTTTCTGTAATAGTTTTATCTTCGGTTGATTCCTTATTCTGAAGGAAATAAAGATTTCAGTTTATGTCACCACTCTCCATGCAAACCTCTCATACATTTTAATCATGAGGAAAATTGACAATTCCACTTGCTGACATCTCTAACTTATGATAGCTTGAACTGCCACATACATCTTGCAACTTCTAAATTCTATCATGAAAGCTATCATATAATTATCGGCAACCCGTTTTCTTCCTCTTTTAGTGAGAGTTGGTTAATCTTGAGTGCGAACCAAAATGATAGTTGTAATATCTGAAACATGCTGAAAAGATGATCATCATGCCTCACGTATAGCTTACTGATTTAACATTCAGAAAAGTTTTCGACTTTTGCTAACCAAACCTGTATTGAATAAAACCCAACCTAACCTAGGCTGTATTGTGTAATGATACCTGGTGAACATGAATTGAATTTTATTTGAATTTAAATTGACTACCGACCGTTTAGCCGCTCGAAAGCGTTTCCAGAGACACCGCGTGGAGGCGGTCGGTTTTCGCTCTCCTGACCTTTCAATAAACCTTCATTGGGCCACGCCTTTAAAACGACAGTTTAGGCACCAAAAATAGCTTAATAACGATGGTTTTTGTATTGGTGGCGGACATCGTCAAAAAGAGGCTCCATGGGGTTCTGCCCATCTTGTGGCACTCATGGCATAAGAGGTACCCCACCAAGTAATCGGCGAACTCCTCTCTAGAACCGTGACCTCTGTGAAATCAGTCTTTCGCACGATATCATATCGTCTCTATCTGCTATAAAAAGAAATTTATTAAAAGTAGAACGTTGAATCGGATTACTTACCAACAAATCGACTTTCAATGTTTCTGTGGTTGATCTTCCTGTGGATTTAACCAAAATCGGGAAGTTGGTCATATTCTCTCTAAAAATCGGTGTTGTCTTCTTGGTCGTCTTCGATCATGCTGAGCACACAGTATCCTTAAGGCGAACATAATATAACTGATACAAAACAAAAATGGCAGATTTTGGTTTATTTACCAAGCTGAAATGGTGGCTTGTGAAGTGGAAGTTCGTAAGGCTCTTCTGGTGGCAGCTTAAAGTCCATAAACTCATGATGGACGTTCTCGTGATCCTACTTCATCGCAAAGTCATATATGATCTAAGGCACTCGGTGGAGTTTCATGCGCGCGATAAGTTGAACAATTTGGCGGTGCACTCATAGGTGAGAGCAGGGCTTAGTTCACTTTCCACTCAATACCCTCAACTTCACCAGTAGGCAACAACTTCGTATTCCAAATGTATTTATCCTAGAAAAAGTCCAATAAACAAATAATAAACCCTCTCCTAAGACAACACCGCGTGATTTCCACCATTTGGTGAGATAACAAATCAGAATCGAGCAGGGTGTGCCCTTCTCACTATGGTGTCGCTTTTCTATTGAAAATTGAAAATTGTCTAACTTTTGAACCAATGTTAAGACTGGTGTCATTCGACTCAATTCAGCAAGAGAAGTTCAGTGACATTAAGAACGTCACTTTCGCTAAAGTAAAAGGCTACCAAATTAACTCTTTACCAAACTTTATGCTATGAAAAGGGGACGTGGGCATTGGTAAGACTAAACTTTGCAGATCTTCTAGTACACAAGCTGGTTTATCTGAAGTGAATCGGCTGGGTACGACTTTCACTACTTATTCAGCTGATATCGGATAAAGGCATATCGTGACAAATGTGCAAAACTAAAGAAACGAAAGTCGACGTTACTCAAAAAGCATTTGCGCAAGAGCAAGATATTTCTCAATGAAATGAACACTAGAAATCCATAACGAATGCCTCTTAGCTATAAGCTTAAAGACAACGTAATACCAGATGTCATCTAGAGTACGTAGTAAACAGCAACTTTCAAGAACATCAAGTTTATTGTCTCTGAAATAATAAAAAGAATTGGTACTTCCATTTATATGATAACGATGACAATACTAAATCATTCAAACAAATAAGTGACAGTGAATTCTGAGTCGTAAATTGTTTGATGAACTTGCCAGTACTAGTAACATAGAGGCTTCTCAACTAATGAAACTATACACGGGTGATTAGATTATCCGTATAGCTAAGCGCATTAACATCTCATTTACTACAGTAAAAAATATATAAGTAAAACTCGCTGAGGCTGATTAAATGCAACTGAGTTTGCGGAAGTATAGTATAGCGTTGGTAAGAATAAGATTGTGACTATTTGGGGTTGTATGTACTTGTACCTGAACAAGAGCATAAACAGTCACTTCCAAAGAAAAACATGGATCGTTTACAAGTATTACAATATTTTTAAACCCACGATAGTCACAACAAATGGCCTAATCACTGACGCATTTAGTCCAGAGAGCTTTAAAAATGGTGTTGCGGATTTTGATATTCTCAGTAGAATGCAGAAACCTTGGTTTACAAACCTCTTCACATCAGGCAACATAATCGTGCTCGGTCGTATATTTTAAAAGACGTAAGGTGAACTCAAACGCATGGGATTTAAAGTCAAAATGACAACATTCTCACGAAAAAAAGCAATTAAGTGACGGTCATAAAAATGAATTTTATCAGTGCGCATCAGTAAGATATATAGTCGAAAACTGAAACCTTGATATTAAATACAACTATTCGAGTAGTACCATTCCAACGCGATCACATTCTTGTTTGACTGAAGATACTAAAATTGCAGCAGCTATTGTCAATCGCTAGCTTCCTAAGCGATATTGAGAAACACGCTGAAGATGCTGGTTAATCTCCTAAACTTAAACCATAAGATAGTTAGTTTCGTTGTTCTAGATTCAACTCAATTTTGAAAGTACTTACAGCTAACTCCAGTCGATTTGAATACGAGTTCTTCATACCACCTAAGATTTTCAAAGTTGTATTATTACCATAACGCCTATTATACGCGTCTTCTTGGATAACAAAGAATCTATAAGTTATAAAATGGAATAGAGAGCCTTTGTTCTTGATGGCTAAAATGGGGTCAAAACATGATAACTCTATTAAGTACTACTAGCTGTTAGTAGTTTTGGGAGGAAATTCAATTGATAACGTATCATTTTCTTTCGAAATAGCTCCGTCTTAAGATAATAGAGTACAATTGACATTTGAAGATCATCATCTGCCAATAGCTGACTGTCGTTTTATAGAACAGTTTTTAGAACCTTGAACCAACCTTTTGGTAAAAGATGTTACTCATTTTTTAAATGGCATAGCGTTCTCAGAACATTTTGCCGCTCATTCTAATTCTTAATGTGTCTTAATACATAAACTGCAACATCTATAGTTGGAATTTGTTGTCGCACTGAAATGGAAAGGTGGTTATATACATCTCACTTTCTTTAAAGCCTCGAGTATGTTAATATGTTAATGCAAATCCTATTGTCGTCTCCCTTTTTCTACCATTTTTGCTACCCGTTCAATTTTAACTTCCAAAACAATTGAATAATTTGTCTCGTTTTAGTTATTTAAAGGTCATAATGCATTTTTGTAGAAGTGAGTAGGCATTCTACCAAAAGCCCATCTTATTTTTCATTGAGAGCATATTGGTTCACCTGACCTCTCTTTGGGGTTTTAAATTTGTTGTGGGGTCTTGGAAATTTTGTCATGTTGAGTTTAACTGCATCTTGGTTTTCCCATTTGTTTCAATTTATTGAAGTCAAGCAGATGGCTTTTTATGGCACTAGTTCAACTGATATTTTGCTTTAGTTTCAAACAAATAGTTTTCTTCCACTACCCCCTTCCCCTTCTTCCTTCTAAGTTTCTTAATACCAAACAGTTACGTCTATTATGCTACCTTTGTTAAATTATTGCAAAGTGGAAAAATAATTTGGTTTTAAGTTATGAGATTATCCTATTTTTCTCCATTTTCAACGATTCTTTCAAAATGTCTCTTCTGTTCATTTATCTGTTTATTTGTACAATATCTTAAGCATCTTTCCAACGCTGAAAAAACATCTAAATCGTCCACATTGGAGTCATTTCGCATTTTTTATCTCAAGTGTCATTTTCATTCATTTCTAAATTATCTACCATCATCATGTGATATGTTTACTTATAATCAAGCGAATAATTTATCTCCCAGGCATCTGGAACAACCGCTTCTACCCCATGACGTCGATCATAAGCACGACCAACAGATCAGCTGCACATGACCTGCTCATTACCGGAGACACTGACGGATACATCAGACTTTTCAGGTTCGTACACCTGCCCTCGACCAAGAGAAGAAACGCCAGCTGGTTTCGTAAGACGATGTTTCGTTATATTGCAGATATCCGTGCTTGAGCCCCAAAGCCGAGTACAACGAGGAGAAGCTCTACAGCGGCCAGATAGCGTGCGCCCGCTTCCTCTTCAACGACCGCAACGTGGTGACCGTCGGCGGAACCGACGCGAGCCTGATGCTGTGGGAGTTGACGGAGGAATAGCACAAAGCCTACCGGTGCTACTTACCCCCGATAAGGGCGAACTCCGCCGACTTCTACGAGGAGTCCGACGCCGACTCGGAATTAGAAACTCCGTTCGAGGTGCTTAGTATTCACTACCGCTGACACCACTTACTTAAGATCACCGGGTAGGCAGTTAGGCAACGCTATCCAAGGCGGCCGCACTTTGGCGGGTGAAGAGGGTTGCGTTACCTCATTGCACTTTTAAGAGTTTATAAAGTTCACTCTTGTTGATGACTGCGAAGCATTGACTACCTTAATGGAACATCGTTGGTTATTGACATCGACTTGGTTTTGTACATAACTGTTTTTTAACGTTACCATGGCCAACTGAGCTCTCCACAAACCTCACCGAGATAATTTTGCCGATTTAATAGTTTCCTAATCATTCCGATATTATTCTACTAACAAAGAATGAAGGATAAAGCGAATCAGGGTATATACGGTTAAATTTTACTAGATTGTACTTTGTAACTTCCATATGCACAAACAACAATCGAAATGGTTATACGATTATAAGTGATAACGAATTACCTCAGTTTAGGTAAAGAGAAATATAAACATAGTCGAATGTACCACGCAATATATAAATTTGATCCTCACCAAGAGTACATATCTTGCGCACTCCAATGAACCATTAGTAAGTTACCTGTGTACCTAACGTACAGAATTTATAACCTTGCGTTCAACGACGTACTACTGTTACACGAGAAACTGCCAGTAGCAAATAGAGTTTATTATTGTACTTACCTTTAAAGATGTTATATTCTTAGGTAATGCTCTGATTGCATGATTTGCTTTAAACATTGCAAGTTTTTAATAAAATTTTTGAACGTCTGCGTTTTTTTTATCTCTTAATTCAAACCCATATCAACAGATTTAGTTACCTTATAATAGTGCCCAACATATACTTTATATTATGTACTACCTACCTACCTTCACCTTTATCTGCCATTCTCTATCAAGTTTATGTTGAAAGTGAGAGACTACTTTCGTCAGTATTATTCAGGAAAAGCCTCAAGTTTATCCATAAGGGTAAGGACGACGCCGTTTTGATTAGACAATGATGGTTAACTTCACTAGCAAAATCAAGACTTCCTTGATCCAGCCCTTAACCACAGTTCTCTAGCTTTAACGTGGCATAGATGGTAGTGAGTCGTGCCTCGTGCCTCTGTTTCGTGGTAATCGTACATGCTAGATGGATAGATTTCGTAGTTCTGAACGATAAAGTTGATGTGTTTAGAGCATTGGAAGGTAAACTCTTGAATCGTGACAACGTCTATGTTTCGATGGAAATCATAGTTCATTTCGAACAACGGAACACCAAGTATGCAGCTTAAGGTCCGATTTTAGATGATCTAGAATTTATTAATGTGTACCCAGCCCCAAACTGGAGATGCGTACATCACGGCAAACTCCCGGAGTGGAAGAGAGAGCTGAATACCGGCCTTACCACCTTCGCTTTAGTTACTGTCCTTTCTATATGTATTTCCCAGGCCAGTTTTTTCTCCAAAATTATTCCAAGATAGACTATCTTTCCCTTCTGGGGCGTCTCCCTACCAAAGATGCTAAGGTTCGCTTAATGGGTCTGGCTTGATTCCCATTGTCCACCTGTTGCGCTAGTCTTTTAAAAGATTCAGTCCCTCTTGCAGAAATCGAGTCGCAAAGGACAGTTTCAGAAAGCTGGATGACTCTGCCGGGTCGTCTGGAAGGCTCTCCGATAATCTCCGCCATCTAATTTGGCGCAAAATTTTCCTCCGAGAAGAAAGGGCAGAACAAGTTAAATCTTTGGTAACGGGATTACAGTAGAGACCATCTTGCACACGAATTGTATTACACATTATCGAAGACCTTGGTCGCATGGAGGAAGATTTCATAATTGAAAAGTTAAAGGTTAGTGGAGTGGCCGCAGCGAAATTCAAAATAACTATTCGGAATCAACTGAAAATATTCAACAGCTATCTGAAGGAGTTTGCGAATCACGCTCCACAAACTTCTCCATGGTTGATAGCAGACTTATCAACCGATAGTCCTGGGGTCCTCGGATTTTCCAGCCAGGAGCATGACAATGTTTACCATCTTCCAAGAGCCCGGAAAATAGTGAAGGCAGAAGTCAGAATTGATGATGGCGATAACGTAGATGAGCGTCTTCTTCCAAAGAGCTTGATGGCTCAAAAGAGCTAATGGATTTCCTCATAAGTTTCTGAATTTAGGTAGTCGTGGGGAGACTGTTCCCAAAGACCGATTACGTAGCACCTTTGCTATTTTCCAGATGCTGTTATCGGTACCCTCGAATCGCCCCAGGTTATTCTCCCAGGAGATGTCGCGGTTTTCAGCGACGGCAGTCTTGATATCAGCAGCAAACCTGCGGTTGTTTTCACGTATGGCATCTTTTAGTTCCGGAGATAGAAGGTCACGTTTATCTCCGGCGCGGACGTGGTTGGAAATGGTGAAGTGATGTTATGCTAACTACAGGTTTTCGCCAGCGCGGATAATGGGACTAGGCCCCATGGCCCGTTTTCCAAAGTGAGGAAAACGGTGTTGTAATCATTGTCTTTAATAATATCAACGTCAAGAACATCCGGGCAATCAATTAAGCTATAATGGATGGATTCAGAAACCCCAGCACTACTATGTCGCGGGGCTGAAGAAATTCATGCAGTGTCCTACCGTTGGTTTTGACTACACGAGTTTTTCACGAGGGATACCTAGGATTTGAATTTCCTGATGTCCAGGTCTTCGAAGAGGAAAAGTCTCTTGTGGTGAAAACAGTTCTTCCCCCAGAAGCAGATGATAATGTCTCCCAGGCAATCAATGGTTGCATAATGCTCCAGATAAGACTTGTTGAAGATGGCTGTTTCACTCTTACGCGCTAGCTGTCGGTCGATGCCTTGACAGGTATAATTTGGAATTCGAACTGCATCTTCGTCCTTGAGATGGCTCTCGAACCAGAATTTAAATTATATCTGCAGGCGAACTTCAGAAGCTGGTCCTTCCCGTCTTTCAAGCCCTCCACATTCCAGAAAACAAGTCGGATATTAACAGGCCGGATGGGCTACCTATCCATAACATATTTAACAATGTGATGGAGTCTTCACCGTGACTCCTTCGGTCTATTTTCACAAACTTAGCCATGTGCAGCTTCTGTAGCAAGCTGAAGATGGCTTCCAAGCCTTGAAGGAGGTTCTCGATCTTGGCAGCGGTGTAGATCGGCAACTATTGCTAGGTGAGGCACGTTTAGTTAATGTTTGTTGCTTTTGCTTCTGTTCCTCAACCATCTGAACATAAAAAGGCGGAACGGGGTATTAGCCTCTTTGGAGCTAACTGATGACGATCTGCAGCAAATATTATGTTATACTCTTGCTGGCTATCATAGTATAAATCTCAAATTTAAAACATAGCAGGTCTCTTCCTTCTCCAATGCAGAACAGCTTGCTGATAAGAATAAATCCTATAGATTTCCTAAAGTAAACGGTAAAGGTCGATTCTTGGCATAATCTTTCGAGTTGCAATCTCCCAAGCGATAAAAAGATGGTAATATTATCCACTGGATTAGCCGTTAATCTCCAGGTATATTAAGATATTGGATATGGAAATTACTAATATTCCTGGATTAAAAGCATTTTTCTTAACCAAGTTATTATTGAAAATTATCACTATTTCCCCTATCATTTGAAGGTGCTTATCTAAGGATAAATAGTAGGTATACAAAATGCTACCCATTTCCATCTGCCACGTTAACCCTCCAAAAGCAACAACTATACAAAAGTAGATATATATTTTATGAAATATTTACTCCAGAGTTCAGATGTCTCTTCCTGAACGACACCAAAAACTCTTGTTAGTACTGCGTGTTCCATAAGGCGATAGAAATTACTTTGACTAGTATTTCATCTAGATTGTGGGGAAAGATCTTCAACAATAGTGAAATTTTTCCCCAAGCTAGAAAAAGCTTTGTCACACTCCTCAATTCTCTTCTTCCCTTAGGGCTGCGCACACATTATTCGCATCTACGCCCACATAGTCTATTGTAACTTTGCTGTTCATGTGAGAATTTTTATTTTCTAAAAGCTTTTCATTTTAATATGAAGAGCTGGTTGAAGACGTGGTGAATGGCTGCGGCTGAAGCTGGAGCATCCCTGCCGGTCACTGCGATATAGATACAACCTGAAATGGTCGCTGCTTGGCAGGGTTCCGGCCCTGTGGAACGCCGGACATCTTCCAAAGCTGGCTGAATGGGAGTCTTGAGAGTTAACGTAGATGACGGGCTCACATCGGCCCCTGGAGTAGTGGCCAACTCCACATTTAACGCGCTTGGGCTAGCGCGAAGTTCTGGCATCGACAGCACTAGCCCAGGTCTACCTCTTCTTTGATTGTTCTACTGTACCAGCCAAATCAAGGATGCTACTCAAATGGAAAACCTTTTTTCCTTGTTTAATTGCTCAAGTTCAAGTTGAGGCCCTTTTTAATCCGTCTCATGGTCAGAACAGAGATATACGCTCCAGGACATTTTATTTCAACTCTTCCTCCAAGAGGAACTCTGAAACATCTCGCATAACAGAGCGGGGGACTTACCTGCCGTATCTTTGCTTCCGTTATGAAGCGAGTCAGTAACGATAATCTTGAGCAGTAAGAGGATAGATTAATATTCCATCAGCTATGTTCTTAGCTTTGAAGAACTCTACCTTATTAATGTATGTAAAATGTTCTCTTGACGGTAGATCAAACTTTCTCCGAAAGAATAGAAGGAAGAATCTTTTCCCGTGGGGAAGCTCTTGCTGGACGAGCTGGGTTGTTCAAGCAGAGGCCGGTGATGGCAGGTGTTTCGACATCCTGCTCTCGGTTGCTGAGGATCTCGAAAACGTTAGCGATCGGTACTGGAGGTGGAGACATAATTGTTACCTTGGCACAACGGACGAGGCGAAGCTTTCAGGTAGATTTGAAGCTCCCTGGTCGCTGGACTGTCCTGATGTGCCCAGGGTCGTTTTTCATCAGGAAAAATAGAGCTAAGTGACGGCGCTAGCTATGCTAACTTCAAAAACGGCGAAGGAGGTCGTCCTGGAAGAGTTGTAGAGCTCGACGAGGGTTGAAATCATGGACAGCTATTCCTCCACGCTCAGGCTGTTGAACTCCAGAAAATGTTCCCAGGGATGTGGGCATGGCACAAAAAGCTCCTTCACTGTCTCGTCACATTCACTGTACATTACTACCACTATTCACAATTTACCACATTGATGTTAGCACAGTTCTACACAACCAAACATTATGCACTACCGCTCAATTCTTCTTCTGCTCGCGCTTATCGAAGATAATCTGCTTAAGAAACCTTAGAGAACTGTTACGAAATATAGCATCATCCAAAACGAGCAGTACCGACAAATTTTTAGTCTTTATGAAAAAGATTCATTACAGAAGACTAACAAAAGTTGTCGGAAGCTATCTCATCTAAGAGCAAATGATCGTATCTTTCCTTAAAGAGAGAAACTTTCGCTCCAAGCCGAAATAAATCAGATTAGAAAAAAGACTTAATAATGGGACTTTTCCAACTCTTTTTGAATGTCTATACTTAGACACAGTCAGGAACACGGCTATAGAATCATATACCGAAAACCTGGCTAATCGTAGAAAATCCAAATTACTCACGTTGATAGTCATTGCTGACTAAACAAGGCTGTAGAAAACTTTGACCGACTGATATCGTGGATCGGGATAGCAAAATACTTTAAAGTTATCGCATATTACATCGCCAAAGCGTGTCTGCCATCATTCGTCAACTTTAAATTAAGGCTTCCGACGCCCCAAAGCATTGCGTCCTAAAAGCTCATAGCCTAGATACTATCACCGACACTGATAGTAAGCTACAAAGAAATACTCAAGCTTTTTGGTTTGTCTAAAGATGGGTATTATATTAGTAAATAATTCCTTTTTGCACTATTACTGCTTAAAACCGCTCAATTACAGGCAATGAATATCCACTGCAGTTATCTTCCCTTATAAATGATATGTTTCAAACTACAAGAGGGTATAACCTTCTTTAGATTAAATAAGCTAAACTTTTGAACAACACTAAACGACTGGCCATTGTTTTCATAGTTAAGCTCTGATACAGATTTTCAAGAATATTTTCAGTTTTACTTTAGATTTCAATATTTTTAACCATCAATTTATTGAGTTCGATCAGATCTCCTAAGATCTTCAAAAGTATAACCAAAAGTTCTGGAACATCTAAAACAGTTTTAAGAGATTCACGCATCAAAAGTTCTAAAAAGTGTAGAGCACCATAGGTATTGGGCATTACTTTCATTCGGTTATTGTTAAATATTTTGGTAACGAAAAATAATTGCATAAATAAATTTAAAAAAGTTTTAGTACTGATACAAGCCAATTCATTTATGCAGCATTTCACTGCCACAAGTACGTTAGCTTGAAATAACCCATTATAATTAAAACCAAACGAAAAAAGATTACAAATCGTTAGATATATGTATATTCAAGATTGAAAAACCAGCATGGTGACAATAGACTATCAAATTTTATTGCTTCACAAGCATTGGACTAAAACTTTCAAATAGAACGAAAATAAGGAAAACTAAAGATTACGCCTGATGGATCATAGATGCCTGCCTACCTCCCCCCCCCAAAAAAAACTTCAAAAAATAGAAATTCATTCTCTCTAAATACTAAAAATACGCTGTGCATGAATTTTACAAAAAACAAGATATCATAACACTAAATATTATTTGACATTTCTTAAAAGCCCAGTGAAGACAAATATCAGGAATAAGAGAAACGGTTACACCATATTCTTCACATAGTTCAAACCTTTCAACCTCAGACTGCTCTTTTTAAATCTTTAAAATGAATATCTAGATTAAATCAATGAGAATGTGGAATAAAAAACTCCTTTCCGGGTGATATCCCCAATCTTCCAAATCGCTGACGCAAATATAAGTCAGACAACGATATTCAAACTTCATTTTTAGTTAAAAAACGTGTTTATATTTTTCATAAGTTACAATTCATGTTCATTTAACTTTCTTATATAGGTCTTTTGATGTTTGTTTTCAAATTTCCGTTTTGGTCTTTAGTAACAACTTCACATTATCATTTTGAAAAGGAATAGAAGAACTATTTTTTCGATTAGAACATCAACGAAACAAAAAGAGTATTTTTTGAATGTACTAAAACAGTGTATATTTTGTGTCGAATACTCTGTATAGTTTATATATAACGGTCTTCCAATAAATTTATCCTATTTTTGACATCTTATGTATGTAGATGTCCCATATAACACACATTTTTAATTAATCTTGACAAATAGTTGTGGAAAACTATATAATTCTATAACATATAGGAACTACCAAAGATTACGAATTATGATCTTAAACTCAGATTAAAAATTTACATGGGTGGTTTGATAAGTAATTTATTTTGTATAGTCATAGAGAATGGTAGCAATAATTGTGTATTCGGTAATAAAGTTTTCTTTTTATAAATAAATATTCTATGGCCGCAAATCATTGTGATGCTAATTCGTCGTCTAACTTAAAAATAAGCTTTTGGAGGAACAATGCGGAATGGATATAATTGGAATTTGTGCTGTGATTCAGTTCTCTTTTTATCTGAAAGGAAAAACTGGGAAAGATTTTGGCTACATTAGATGACTCATTAGTTCTGTGAAATTGTTCGACGTTAAGCAAACAAATTCAAGCATGACAAAACAAGCATATTGGAGATCCAAAAACTACTGCCGCGCTAAAAACCATAGTCAAAATCCATATGGTTTATATTATAAATGCGCGAGTCAGACTCATTCTAAAGCAAAACGAACATCTGCACAGCTTTTACGAAGGTGTTTTGTGACGATCGATATAAGTTAAATTCATTATTATAAATACATCGGAAACAAAAAAAATCCAGTGTACTGCAACGTGTGGTCCGAAAAAGACAAAAAGTGCACTCTACAGTGGAAACGTGATGGCGTCAGTGTTTAGAATGTGAAAGAATTCTCCTGATTGACTATCTTGAGAAGGGGAAAATCAATACCAGTGAATAGTTCAAAACATTTTTAGAGACTGAATACAGTAATTATAGAAAATGTACTGGAATATCAAAATAGTTTGTTTCACTGTAACAATGCGTCAGTATATTCACACATTGTCAAGCAAAAATATACTGAACCGAGGTTTAAACTTCTTCCTCATGTACTCCATTCACTTGATTTAGCTCCTTCGTTTTATTATTTTCAAAATCTAAAACTTTCTTGGATGGACAATAATTTATATCAAATAAAAAGGTGACGAGGATCGTAAACGAATATTTTGAGAGCCTCGCTCAATTCTGTAGAGGCTTGTGCAAACGTAGAAAAACGTAAACCACCTTCGGACTATTTCAGCCACAACCAAAATTTAACTAATAAAAAATCACAATGACAAAAATGAGAATGGATGTATTCCGATTTATTTTAATGCCGTTATCTCTCAAAAAAAGATAGCATTGTAGGTAATAAACATTACCTATAATGATAAGATAATGTCACTAAAATAAATCAGAATATATCCATTCTTATTTTTCACTCTGCTATTTGCAAAATAGACTCCCTTAAATATTTCCAAATACATTCAATTAATTACTACTTACCTCAAGCAGCTAATCTTTCTCGTGTACATGCAGCTTTTATAGCCGTTTTTTAGTCCATTCCAGTTCTTGTATTTCAATTTTCTATTTTCTTCCCAGCTTCCAGTTCGTCTTAGTAATCAAAAGAAATGGTTGAGCTAGCACTGCTGAAGAAATCTTACAAAATACTGTTATGCAACACGGTAAGATAATATGTCCCTTCTCCTTTGCTGTTCTATTACTATGCACACAAATAAAACCACGTCATGCCCAATGTCAACTTCATTTTGAATTATTCAACCATTCATAACAATTTAACCATTATATCACGACCAGCCTTGTAGGGCAACACAGAAAACAAAGTACTTGAATATTTGCCAAATAATTCCATTCAAATTTGAGAAATTGTCTTTCTATTGTCAGACTCATCCGTCTTCATTTTCACATTCGCATAATAATCTTGTATCCATTCACTTACTTTCACAATACATTCTACATTACGAACAGAAACTGAGCTTCATCGACAATCATTTTCACACTATACAAGTGTTTGTGCAAATTTAAAACAAAATTTAACATTTGTTTTTGATTATAATAATATAAAAATGAATTTCAAGTCACGCTTAGCATAAGGACAGATGGACTTCCATCTTAATCAATATAAAATCAATTTCACTGTATAACTATGAAATGATGTTTTTGCACCGAAATGCATATTTATTTTCATTTAATGATTTTTAGATTAAAAAATAGATCAATCGTAATGCGTTCAAAGCCTCTTTTTAACGCAAATGAAACTTAGGTGGAATAATTTATTATTATTTTACATATAGTACATAAAGCGACATCAACAAAATACAAAAGTCGTCCAAAGAATATCTTAAAAATGTACAAAAAATCTTAACAAAAATAAAATGGGAAGAATTAGACTTCTTCGCCGCCTCCGCTTACTTCGCTACTAGATATCACATTTTCGTCTTTACGCTGCGTGCTGTCCGGGCTGCAGAATGAATCACATAGTGGCTGTGTGTACACCGGCGTCGCCCTGAGGGCCGAGTAGGTAGAGCTCTCCGACCGCTCGCTCGAGAACACGTGGCTCTTGGTGTACATCTGGATGGGCCGCTGGAACCCGCGTGACAGGTGCTGCGGGAAGCCGAGGATCTCGCTCTTCGCAAACCCCACTTCGTTTGACAGCAAATACTGCGTGAAGTTCTCGGGGAAGAACTGGATCGAGTTGAAGTTCCTGTAGATGGTCTCCTAAACGCAAACATGTTAGTTAAGCTTCGACGCTTTTGTGGCAACTTACGGTTAACTTTTTCTTCCCCTTGTAGCTGGCCCAGTTTTGAGGTTCCAGTATCAGCTTCCCTCCAGGCCGCAGCTGGGTGTACATTCGACGAAACGCCTGTTTGATGCCAGCATCGCCCCAGTTCAGGTGAATCCACTTCGTGATGCTCAAGCATAGGATCACATCAAACTGGGGTTGCTCCACGCTTAACAATGCGTCGTCATCTAAGACATAATTACCCTAAAAATAATTTATATTGTGAGTATTACCAATTAGAAAAGAAGAGTTAAATAATAAAAAGAATTTTTAAAAAATTATTAATTTTATTGAAATCATCATGGCGTCAAAGGCCAATATCGATAGCATGGAAGTAAAGTTTAAACCTTTCTGCTAACTGAAGTTTTCGATAAAAAAAATTGCATTCACTATTATTTATCAAGATTTACTGAATGATTATAGAAACTAAACAGTGAATGTTAGCAGAGTAAGACATTGGGTTTAGCAGTGAAGAGAAGTCACATTAGAGCTGTGACATCACAAAATAAACCCCATCATGAAAAGTCCAAATTCCAATAAATTTTCCATGAAAAGAAGTTTACAATGTAACCCTTTTTGGTATAGGAAAAGGGTGGATTCTTCTGTATTCTTTGAATAAAGCATCAACTCTGCTACATCACAACATTGACCTAGTTGACCAAATTTCCAAAACCAAAAGAAGACGATCTTTCACTTGCAGTATGATAATTCCAGGCCCCATATGTGGTAGAAGGCAGGGAAGCTTATTGTTAATTTTAGCTTGCTTATTCTACCCCCCCCCCTCCTTCCCATATAGTTAAGATTTATCATCTACTGACATCTATTTTAAGCTAATGAAAGATAGAGTGTGTGAGTAACATTTGTTTTGAGCCACTGTGAAACTAACTTTTCTTTAATGGAACAAATTTTTACGAGTTAAGTATGCAGATCTTTGCTCATTATAAAATCGATTCACAGAAATAAATAAAAGATAGTTTCAAAATAAGTCTCATACATTCTAATGAAACAAGTGAACTGTTTATCAACCGAAGAAGTATTTCCTAATAAAATCTTACACACTAACTAGCAAGTTCTTAAAAATATTACGAGTTATCTTAATTTGAGACCTTTACAGCTCGTGTGGAATATAGAACGAGCTTAATTCTCTAGTTTGTGTGTATTCTAGAAAAATCCAAAAACTTTTCAAAAACTTCATAAATGCCCAGCAAACATTGCTATACCAAGAACTGAGGTATTAACCATAAGTATAAGAGGTATTAATGTAGGTTCATAATAAATAATAAAAATCTAAGATGAATCTGCTGAACCAATGATTAATATTAGAACTACAATAAAGTCGTCCATCTAGTAGATATCTATAGAAAACCAAATGGTATGCCAACATACCAGCAGATGTAGATAAAACAAAAATAAAAAAAAACCTTCAGTTAGGGGTTAATAGTCACAATTTACGTGTTGCCATCACAAAGCTCTATTTGAAGCTTACTCATATTATCTATGTATGATTGCAACGTATTGGATACTCACAACAGATAGCGCTATACACAAAATGTATTAACCACTTATTTGATTTGAAGTCGAAAAAGTGATACTAAAGCCTTGTTTGATGTTTTTCTACTATCATCCCCAGATAACGTGACACATCATTGCCATGATTACGCGACATATCAGATATTACACTTGTTTGTATGAGGACTGTTTAATAAATTTTTAATGCATATCAAGGGCAAAATAATTTTTGCTCTAGTTTAAACTGCACTTTCAGTTTTTTAAAGTCAATTGTTAGAAGAGCACTTTCCTAAGCACAGCTTGCAAACTTCTTTTTAAAAGCAATTAACTCTTTCAAAGTCTGGGAATTATGGATACTGATAACACGAACTGCAAAAGTTCGCTTCAGTCATCCTTTTCTGAGCAATCTACTACCATAATAACTTTTTATTGCAAAATGACTGCTAAATGGTCTTAAAAATAGAATCGCCATTTATAGTGTTAGAAAAGATAAAAATAGTTCCAACGTTCAAGGTTTCTTTTGCTATATTAAGAACTATTAAACCATTATTTCCTTCTTGACGACAAATTTAACTTCTAAATTATTGCATGATTTTTGACTTGCCCATTCTCTTTGCAAAAAAACATTTCATTTCTGCTACTATACCATGGCATTTTTTTTATTTAAGTTAACTGTTGTGATATTTCAAATATAGTGCCTCCTATTTTATGTTGATTCACACTCTTGAAGGCAGCTGTCAGTAAACCTAAAATTTAAAAATATTATAATTTTGTTTTCACCTAAGCTTAATTAAGAAGCATACAACGTGCATACCGGACTCAGAGTTATTGTGTAACAAAAAATTGAAACAATTAACGTTCACTAACAGCCGTAGCGATAGATGGCGGTATAAAACGAGCTTTTATGCATACAAATTTATGAACTTTTATCAGCCCATACATTATAAATCAAAGGATTACGATACAATAAATATGTGCAAAGCGAGAAAAAATATAAAGTACCAACAGGTTGCCATACAATCAGGTGAATCTTACATATGCTAAATATAAACGCGAAAACAATTGAATGTGTGCGAGCATCTGCTAAACCAATACAAGGACGCCATCATTATTGATAAAACAATCTATGAAGTGGCGGTATATGAATTGTTCACCAAATACAACAAATTCAAAGAGTGCTTATTGGAATGAGAAGCCATTAACTCTGATCTACTAAATTTAATAGTTGCTCAGTTAAATTTTAATGATCAGCCCCTTCCTAAAACCCACTTCTTGGATTTCTATAAAATAAATATATATGTAAATTATAAATTACAGTTGTGTTAACCACACTACAGCTAATTATCGGATAATAAATGAAGTTCCTGTTTGTTTCAGTTCATATTTGATCAAAAAATAAAAACCAACAAGATGAGAGTGAAACTATAACATACCAAAGACTCGTGGTCGTACACTAGCTGTTTACCTGACGGCGTGAAGAAAAATCTAGCGTACCAAATGAGAACGCACAGGTCTGAGTCGTAATCAATGAAAAAGAGGGGGAAGAGACAAGTTTAATCTGTATTTAAGTTCTCCAAAAAATTTAATGATCATGTAATGCAAATAAAACGATCAATATAAATATCACAATTTCAAATGGAAGCAAATATTATTTTATTAATTTAAACTACAGTATATGATACTTAAATGAACCACTGGTTAAATAAACCAGTCGCTTTTATGAACCAAATTGTCAAGGAACCGACCGGATCGACAGTTTACACTACAATATCACCAGATTACTCAACTGTTTTTTCAAATAACTAAATCAATTATTTTGGATATATAACTAGCATTATTTCTAATAATAACCTTTTTTTCTCCTTGCCTTTTATATTGAACCGCTTTCCAATATCATAGTATTCAATGTCAAGTCAATAACTTCTTTCTATCTTTCGCGATTGGTTAGCTTTGTCTTCTGGTTTCCAATATCAAGATATTTCGAACTATCACATTCAGTCGATGTTTCTTGCGAACAATCATGTTCAAGTTAAAAAGTTAAAACTTTTCTTTAATATAACGACGAAGATGGGTGTCGACGGAGCCATGTTGAGGAGATGAATTTATTCTCAAGACCAACTAGAGATTATTTCAAAAATAAAATGGTGGTGCAATAAAGCGGAAAAGAATGGAGAAGAGTAAGGCGGCGGAAGAGGTTTTTCTACAGTAGTTTAAGCAGGCGTGGATAGTTAACAAGTTGGAATGAGCGTCAGAGTATATACAGGAAGAGAAAACAGACTCGGACAAAACTGCAGCAGAAAGTTGGGCATGCAGCATTTGGCCGTCGTTGGAAAGCTACTTCCCGAAGAATATAACAGATGAAACCGGACTGTATTTCAGAACCACCGTATCATAGTATTCAAAAATCAGAAATGCGCAGAGAGGAAACGCCGATTGATAGTTCTGTTGACATGTAACATAACCAGGAGTCATAAAAAGACACCATTTGGAAAGAGCAAGGACCTACCTGGCACCTGAGATGTTTCAAGGGAGTGAAGCATTTACCGACGAACTACAAAAGCAACAAAAAGACATAGATGACTACACCAAGGTTTAAAGAGTACCTTCGAAACTGGGATGCGGAGGAGCTGCAACGAAAGAAAAAGAAAATCAAGAGATTCGCCTAGTGTCTAAAATAGCCAAGAAAATTTCTGACCTCAACGCACTACAATTGACCGCAAATGCTTGGGAAAAAGTAGGTGAAAAGCTGCTTAAAAAAAGTCTCGGGACACCCCAAGATGTTCAAAAGAAGTAACAAACGTGAGGAAGATGATAACGACGATAAAGTAGCTGCGAAGGCCCCCAATGACAAAGAAACAAGCGAAGAAGGTTGTGGAGCGGTGCGTTATCCAATATAGTTAAAATAAACTACATAATTGTTTTGTACAAAATAGTATGTAAATGCTAGATCATACTAAATCAGCCCATATTAGGAGATGTAGGAATATCTGGTAGAGATAGTACCTTTAATGACAGGCGGTCGCACATAATATCATAGATAGAACCTAGCCTGCATAACTAGTCCTCACAAGATACCCAACTCTCAACAACTTAAGGCTCCAAGTGCCACATCCTGGTGAACTGCATTGACCTGCAAGCTAAACTAAGCTGAGGGTAATTAGATATTGTGATAACCGATTAACTGTTGGTATAAGTGGTCTCCCTCTTGCAAGCTCAACAGTTTCGGGTGGAGAAACCAGCGGAGATAGGGCATTCTTTTGTCCTTATGTTGATCAATTGGCCTTTAAGACGGATGAACCTGATATAATGGTCAAAGGCGTAAAGATGCAGGAGGCAAGTGGAAACCATTACAAATATCCGTGGGGATACTCTTAGTATTACTATCATCATAATGACTTCATGGCCACGTTCAGATCTAAATTTTCCGGAGTTTCAAGTTCCCAAATCAGACCTCCAAGGAAAACAGTTATGAGCAAATCTATGTAATTATCAACAATGTAAGAATTGGAACATGGCACGTAAACAGTTTATTTGAACCAGGTAAATTGCACAAAACTACTAGAAATGGAAAGATTAAAGATAGATATCCTCGGGCTAAATAATGTCAGATAAGCAGGGAATGGCAACTGTACCACAAGCAATGGTATATTATTCGGGCAACGACGACCCTGAGTACAGATACGAAGTGGGAGTGATCCTGAACAGAAAAACAGTGGCGGCAGATACAAGCTTCACACCGTTCTCAGACGGGTGATTTTGTTACAGCTGAAAACCAACACAAACAAAATAAATGTCATACAAATCTATTTGTTAACTGCAGATAAAGTAGATGAAGTATGCGAAGAATTTTATGCATAGTTGGAAGAAATCTTAATAAACATTAAACATTAAACTAAAAGATATTACGTTTGTGATGAGAGATTTTAATGCAAAAATTGGAAATTCCAAAGTTGAAAGATGTGCTGGAGGATTTGGTTTGAGGGATGGCAATAATAGGGGAGATCGTTTGATACAGTTTTGCTAAGACAAAGACCTTGTGACTGCAAATACATTTAAGTTCCCAGTTAGAAAAAATAGAAATCAAATAATTATATACTTTTTAATAACCGCTACAGAGTAATTATCAACTCCACGAAAACATATCCTGGTACCGATACTCATAATGATCATAACCCCGTAATACCAAAAGTTACAGTGAGGACGAAGAAGTTAATAAGATACCAACCAAAACGAACATAGATACTAGATATTTAGAAGAACTCAGAATACATGATATAGTTCAACAAACAATAACAAAAGAAATGAAAGACAATAAGCTACAAATTGACGAAGGCAGTATCGACGGAAAGTGGAACAAGATACAAGAAGTATTATCAAATGTAATTAAAAAACAACTAATAAAGTGAAAGAGCGAAGAAAAAACCTTGAATGACACTGAACAAGAATAATACAGAAGGATACAAGAAAAAACAAACTAATAAAATGTAAAATTAAAATAGGAAAATAAAAATATCTTACTAAATAATATGAAGAAATAGAGCCATTAGAAAGTAAATATGATAACTTTTACATGTACAAAAAGATTAAAGAAATAACAGGACACAAGAATATAAAAACCAGCATCCCCATCAAAGATACTAATGAATATACACTAACTAATATAAAAGACCAATTAGAGAGATGGAAGACTTACGTCCAAGAACTCTAATGGCGAAAGGCTACAAAACATTATTTTAGAGATAAAGACTGAAAAATTAAAAATTGTAAAACCACAAATAATCCTTTTATCCTTTGGAAAACATGAAGTGTTGTAGATCCTGACGAGATACCTATACCTACATAAATTATCAAACCTTTTAACGACTAAATATTAGATGTTGTCTACCTTTGTTTTGATTCCCAAGAGAGTTAAAGCAGACTACCGAGCTATTGAACACATGAGCCATACTTTAAAATTGTTTTTAAAAATTACTCGTAAAACAATTTATATAAAAAAAACAACTAGAAGAAAATATAAGTAATACTCAGTTTGGTTTCTGAAAAGGCCTTGGAACGTGAGAAACTCTCTTTGAGGTTAATGTTCATTTGCAACGTCGTTTCGATAAGGTGAAACATTGTAAATTACAACAACTTCTCCTTATAGAGGATATAAATTGAAGAGATGTGAGAACAATTAGTAACTTATATTGGGGAAAGAGTACCAATGTAAAAATAGGCAGTGAAGAAACCGATGAAATTAAGATATCGTGAAGTGAGACAGGGTTGTATCTTATTTCCGCTTCTGATTAACATCTATAGCAAAGCCATTTTCAAAGTCTTAGATGAAACCGCGGGAGTGGTGAAATGGTGAAACAGTCAATTATGTAAGATATGTAAATGATGTAATCCTTGGCTCGGATCATCATTGGGCTACGCATTCGAATGCTTCGGTGTTGTGTTTACCGTCTTGCTTTATGGAGTAGTGGCTTGGACACTTTATCATTTTGATAAGTTACATCCATTTGAAAAGTAGTGTCACGCCAGAATGTGGCGCATCGCTTAGACTGACTAGCTAACTAATACAGAAGTTCTGCGAGGGATGAAGGAGGATTGTGATATCATATATAAAACAAAAAAAAAAGGAAAGCTCGAGTACATGGGCCATATAACGAGAAGTTCCAAATAGACACTGCTCCAAAAAGGAATGCAGGGTAAAAAAACTTTAAAATTGGTTTAATTGTAGCACCATTGATCTATTTCGATCGGCTTTGGACAAAATACGTATAGCAACACGTTAGCCAACCTACGGGTTAGGAGATGAATCATAAAGAAGAAACCTACATTATAGCTATGTTGTTTTCCTTAAACTATAAAAAGTCAAGTATCATTCAGGACCTGGACCCACTGGCATCTACTGTATTTTATAGTAATTTTAATCCTTAAAAAATAAAACGAATGCATGAGGTCGAATCGGTATTTTTACAAATTCTCCGTGGCTCTGAAAACAATGGGCAAGGTAGAGGAAATTAATCAGCGTTCTGCCTTCAATTAACCCTAAAATTTCAACCGTGCAAGCTAAACAGTTAGAAACTTCAGTTTAAAGTAGACCGCGTTCTCACAGTTGAGCGACATGTCCAAGGTAGACTCCTTGTAAACTCAAAAAATCAGTTACGAAACTTATAATTTGCAAGTTCACGATAACGAGTGCGCTTAAAAAGATTTAATGAAATAAGTCCTTGTGCATCATAAGCTAAAGAAGATGGCTAAAATTGTTTAACATGTTCATCACTTGATAAGAATACTAACGACATAAAAGCAAACTTAAAAGTTTTTAGTCAGATCAAGTCTGAACGAAAAGGAGTCGTTTCCGGCTCGTAAATGCAGCGAAAGCAAGAGCGATGCGGCAATGTAGGAACGCACTACCGGAAAAACACTTAGTGCACTGCAGCATAGGATTCGCTGCATGGAATGGCGTAGAAATTGGGTGATGTTTCCGTTGCATAACTTTATCGAACGTCATTTCGGTTGTTTTCTAAGCCCCTTCGCACTCAAAATCCTTGCGTTCAACTATTAACGCGGTCACGATCATTTACAATTAAGCTGCAATTAGCTTCGCTCGTTCGATTAACTGATTATACAGTAAAGTAGCTTGCGCAACACATTTTCACTCGCAAATTACGCAAATAAGTCAAAGAATTAATTAAATGATAAATGGGCACTGTAACAGTTTGCAAGAGTCCAGACCAATCAAAAATCGGACGATTTTAAGCTCTGCGTAAAAAATTGTTTTGGCACATTTTAAATGTATTTTTAGCTACGCAAATTTTATTTAAAAAATATGACTGTTTAAACACGTGCAGTAAAAATCAAGAAAAAAAATGCTACACTATGTCATTATATAAAACAATCAATAGAGTTTTGCATCATCACCAACAAGATATTTCGATCTTAATATTAAATCACCTGTAATAATTGTTCTACAAAAACCTTTCGCCGCTATTTAGTATCTACGAAATAAACTGCATGACCTAAATACAACTTTTGTCGGAAAAAATTCAAAATTCATTTTTTAATTCTTTACCTGCAATATGTAAAATAAGTGTTATTCAGTCACTCGATTTTGAATAGGCATGACCTTGGAAGTGTTTAAACATAAACTCACTAGATGGTAGAACTGTGCTTCGCAATCCACTGTTTCGTTTGTTGTCGAGAATTCCGAGCACAGAGTTAACATTAAGTTCTGTGTTAAGTTAAACAAAACCCCTAGCGAAATATGAAATAAATAGGTAAGCATATAGTGACAACACATTACTGAGAAACTGTCTATGAATGGCACAAAAGCTTTCAAGAGGACAGAGATCTCAGAATCAGCCTTTTGTCAACATCACGTACTACTGAAAATATATGAAGTTACTATACACATAATAACACAAAAGCTGAAATTGAATAGGGATGCGTCACCAAATTTTACGCAACAATTTAGAAACGGAAACTTAATGGAATAATAGTCTCTAACACAGTGACAGAGGCACAGAAATAAACCAGACAATGAATTGCTCATGAACTGTTGAAAAAGGTCGTCAGATTGATCATGCTGAAATAGAAACTCCACGAAGACAGTGCAGCAATCCAAACGGCTATGACAGGTATGCTAATAAGCATCTTAGATGGAGGTGGCCATTAATTCGTAAGTTGAATAAATTATTTTTTAAGAGCCCAGTCCTAGAAATCTTCTGACAAAGGCTATGTATACAATAGCGGACATAAAGTCGTCATATTCCTATTTTTTAATCGATTTCGGCACAGAATGCTCTAACAAGTTTCAAACTTTGTAATTGTCTTATTAGGCAACGAGGCTATTAGCAATTAACTATTTTCGAACACTCATCACAATTCTCGGAAATTGTCGATTGTGCGATAATTTTTAACGCAGGCTATTCTGCACCTCTACGGATTTTGCGCCACCAGTTCATCGAGTTCCTCAGTTGCACGTTAACATCTAAAACACCATTGTTAAAGAACGCCAAACAACACTCGAAGAAGTTCTGAGTTTCCCAATCGACCATTTCAGAAGTTCTACGTCGTGTAGCTATCGCTGGCGAGGTTGTACAAGTCTCGATAGCGTTCGAATGACTTCTCGCTTATTTAGCAGGAACATTTTTCACCTGCTCTGGTGTGATCCTCGTCTCACTGTCTTTACCAATTCTGTTGAACTAGCCGTAAATGGTATGTTCCATATATTGATCCACACCGCCAGATGTCGTTTATATGTGAAGCATGTGCACTGAAGTGTAGAAGAAAATACTCTGGTCAAACAAAACGAAATTTGTACTGTGTGAGACAGATGAACTAACGTACGTCAGACCCCGTGTAAGCAACATATTCGATATTAATCACTAATTGCAGAACTATTAAGCATGAAGACGAGTTGATAATGATGTAAGAATATTTTAGAGGAAGTTGCATTAAACTCCTTCTTTGACTTGAAAGGAACATAGTTTTTTTCACGTATTTTAGATTGCGTGCTTCCATTTGGAAGGTAAATTTTCGGAAGAAGCCGCATAATCAACGTGGTAACAATTCAAAGCTTTCGTTAAAGTTGATCAAGGAGTGGTGACTCAGCAGAAAACAATTCAAGTCTTGGAATGGCCAAGTCATTCCCCCACTTAAAGCCCATTGAGCTTCTGTGTTGGTCATTACATTATCAAGCAAAACTTAGCTCTTCTGGATATTCCACTAAAGAAGAGGAAGTAATAAATATACACAAAACAACACTCCATAAGAAGTTCTGAGTTTCCCAATCAACCATTTCAGAAGTTCTACGTAGTGTAGCTATCGCTGGCGAGGTTGTACAAGTCTCGATAGCGTTCGAATGACTTCTCGCTTATTTAGCAGGAACATTTTTCACCTGCTCTGATGTGATCCTCGTCTCACTCTCTTTACCAATTCTGTTGAACTAGCCGTAAATGATATGTTCCATATATTTGCGGAAAATATTGTCGTTTTTCCTGTTTTTGTGTCGTTAAAGTCATTGTTTGTTGTTAATGTTCATTATATTACTGACCTTTTAGTTGTTTTCCGTAGCGCTACTTAATAGATATAACGAACTAGAGGTTGCCCACCAAAAAGTATTTTTTGCGTCCTAGGCTGAAAATTTTTCACCCGCGTTCCCTCAAATTTTTGGAAGGTAGGAACGTATAATTTTTAACTGGATCGGATTTTTTCCTGGATCGGGAACATGGAACAATTTAACCTGCGTGCACGAACGCACGGACTTCCTTTGCCGCTTTGCCTTATTTATTGGCCCATTCTAGTTGTTTGGCAAGTCCAACGTGGAGATTCTGGAACGCTTTCCACACAAAGTGCCTCGTGGGACATGCCCAATAGAGTTATATTGAGTGACCTGCGTGTTCCGTCAGTGAAAAGTGTTATACAAAACTTTGCCAAAAAGTACAGACAAATTGAGTGTTCACTCAAATAAACTTGTCCATAATTTATTACTCTAAGATGAAGAACCGAAAAGGCTGAGAAGATATAAACCTTCTGACCTGTTGGCTCGTTTTTGATTAACCTGTATACCTCACTAATATGTCAAATTTCTTAATGTATTTTATTTAGCTACGTAAGAACCTTTTGTATGGAGGAGGCTCACTGAAACTTTCCTCCACAAGGCACTTGTGAGGCAGCCACAACTTTAAACATATATAATGGCTATTGTCCTCTACAAGAGCAGATTGTATGTTAATGGAGTTAGTGAAAAAAAATCTAGTTGTTTTTCTTTTGATGCATGGTTCAAATTGATTATGTAGTTATTGTGTCAACTGGAGTTTGTGATAATAGGAACACATATCTCTACCATGTTTTAGTATCGGTCATCATGTACGTTCATTGTTTGTATACTAACAGATTGCATAATAAACGTAAAAAAAGTTATTGTTAGTAACGATCAACAAAAACTATTCACTAGATTTCAACAGCTCACAAATACATCACACCGTTCTGATTCTACTAAACACAAAACAACTTTTTTTCCATAAATATTTCGTTTTGCAGCCAAAGTTTATGGTTGGATATTGAGTTTTTTGCGTTTAAGATTATTAAAACAACTTCATTTGTCATCCCCAGTGAAAAATTGCTGCAAATGCGTTTTTTTTTCGCCTTTCGAAATTTCTTCTCTTTCAATTCATATAGCAGTCATTTACCTTATCTTTTATTCCTATCAGAACGCTTCGTTGAATTACACCCAAGCAAATGTGTATGTTTTGAGTGTCATCTCCATATAATAACGCCTACAATTTTTTTCGTCATCAACATCAACAACATTTTTTATTGAAATTTTGCCAACTACTTTATCACTCGCATTATAATCACCATTCTTTGCACGTTCTTTTGGATAAGGCATGTTCACTAGAAACTTCCACAAGTAACTAGTGATTTTCAACAGCAATCTTCTTTAATATAAAACAATAATGATAAACTTCCCACATATGCTAGCCTGTTGCACAAAATTTGATATTTCAATGCACAAAAATTGCTGTTTATATGTCCATTATATACGACAAATGTTCAAAATAGATAGAAATTGAGTACTTTATTTTAACATACAGTTAAAGCTATCTTTTTTAATCGGCGAATCATACTTGTGCACCTATTGATAAGTCTAGAAATATTTATCTTGCTATCAGAACGAATGGTGCACATCAGACTGCAATGTAATCAATAAAACCGCTACTGGGTCGAACACCCCCTATTATTTCACTGCGCCAACAGTCAATACAATAGTACCCAAAAAGTAATACAGGATCAGCCTTCAAGTGTCCCCACAGAAAGAAATCGTAAGGGGAGAGGTCTGGTGACCGAAACGGCCATGGGATGTCATCATGTAATTACATGAGACGCCCTGGAAACATTTTCCCCAGAAATTCTCGCTATCTTACTGGAACCACTGTGGTACATTTCCATGTTCGTTAAGTCTAAGTAGCGAGTCAACGTGAGTCACCGCGCACCCTGCATTCTCAAATTCCGTAACAACACACCAAGCAATTACTCGCCGACTGTGGAGAGATCGTTCATGGTGTCGAGATTTTTATGGGGTCCATACCATGTCTACATACATTCCGCGCGGCGGTCAATTCAAATAGAGATTATTCTGTCGAACCCTGTACAGCTGCTTGCTCTCTTCATTTCAATAAAAAAAGCTCCAGACAAAGAAATTATTCGCGAGGCATTGTGATAAGGCGCCATGTCTTTTAGCACGTATAAAGTGATTCCAAATGTTCTTAAATAAAAATCAACCCAGAGAATAACAAATCTCAAAAAAACCATTGGTAAAAAATTCATACATATTAAAGTTTAGCAATAGAAATTATCCGTCAAACAATTACTACATAGTTACAAAAGGCCATTGGATTTCAGGGGTGCTCCCCCTTAACAACAAAGCCAATAACTACGACATGATTCGTCTTTGTACAAGAGAAAGGACTTCTTGCATAAAATAGTGATCAGTGAAAAAAAATACATCACAACAATGCCAAAAGACAAAATTTCTTGATTCAACCGGTTAAACTATTAACATCAATTTCAAAATCTAACATTCAGAAAGAAACTACTTTTGTGTATTTGGTGAAACTTAAAATATATGTAATATATTATGAGCTATTAAAACAGGTGAAACTGCTGCTGTTGATCATGACAAACATCAACTTGCGCAAGGTGTATGGGCGGTTATTCTGCTGCGAAGCCACACACGCCCGAAGTGACGAAACAGACACTTGATTCAAGCTGGGAAATTTAGCCATATTCATAGGATCTACCAGAGCTATTTTACCCCGCCCCGTCAGATTTTGGCCACTCCAACACTGTTTCGCAGATTTTTACTTTAAAACGTTCAAAGAAATCGAAAAATTACTTACTCAAAGAATGGCAAAAATGTGTAGATGCTACTTCAGTTAAACTAGATCGCGTGCTACTAGTTAGACGATCTCACATATGCAACACCGTTTAAAACATTTACTACATTTTTATTTGAATTTAACAGCATAATTAATTAAAACTAGTGCACTGACCACTAGAGGTTACTCAAGTAAAAAAAGTTAATTGGTTTATATAACTGCGGATATCTAAAAAGTAGCGATGTTAAACTAAAGTTAATTAAATGATCAGACGGGCAAAAAATAAAAAGTGCGCAAGATGCCACAGGATGAGGCGGCGTTCACTTAACGTTCTCGTCTGCATGACCAACATAACACGAAACGCCTTTCTAACGCGGATCGTTAGCCGCGGCCAACAATCGCCCTAAAACAATTTCTAAATAATTAAGCAGCATTTTAAGATCGGGATGTTAAGAATGTTTCAAATCAGTAAACCGTAAAGAAAATTGATCATTTTTGCCGATAAATTAGCAGATGTGCAGCAGCAAAACAATTCTTGGGAGGCGACTTTCTACTTGCATGCTTTAAAATTACAATATTGTCAAGAAAGCTCTTCACGGTTAAGCAATTGTGGTCTGCAGTTTACTAATGTCAGATGTTTTCTTCCTCCAGAATTACGACCTTAATTATGGTCAAGTCTTGCTAAAGTAGATGAAGTAACTTAACAAATCCCGATCAGAATTAACATTTGTTATTATTTAGTGAAAAACTAACTGCAACTTTTGTGGCAAAAAATTAACTAAAATTAAAACTTAACAGTGACAGATAAAAAAGCGCCACCATCTAAAAATGTTAAACTTACTACAGATTCATTCCTAAAAAATTCTCTAAACAAATTTCTCAGTTAAAGTGATATGCAAACGAGGACATCCAATCAATTTTCTTAGCCTGCGTGCTCCTTGAAATTTAAATTGCTATAATTTACAGCATGTACTTCTAGATAAGAGCAATGAAAAATCCAATGCTTTCGATAATGACAAGCTACCGCTTAGATCAAGTGAAATGTCAGATTAAATGAATTGGAACTAGCAAAAAAAATTAATCGTGTGTTGAGTAAACGAACAAAGTGTGTAAGATTGGTATCAAAATTTTAGGAAAAAAATTTTGAGTCAGAAGTGTATGGACGACCGACTCCTAGTATTGATCAAGACGAATCACAAGTAGAAGTTGACGAAATGTATAGACTACCGTTCAGTACCTCGTCGAAAGTTTCGACTTATCCAAAGTGCTCATAAGTAATTATTTTCATAATATTGGAAAAGTTAAAAAAACTGACAGATGAGTTTTACATGAATTGACTAAACGCAACAAGATGCACAGATTAGAGGTACTCCTCTTTCTTGGTGTACTCAGATGTAATAAGAAATATTTCTTGAATCAGATAGTAGCCTGAAGTAAAAGTTGGATTCTATACAATAAACATAAACAAAGTAAACGAAGTCCACAAATAAGCCCTCAGACAGCATACAAGAGCTATTTTTCATTCCATGACTGTATGGTAGTCTAATGAAGGCATCATTAACTATCCTTTCTTATAACTTGATGAAACAATCGCAGCAAACTCCTACTACAAAGGATTGGGAATTATGCATGAGAAATTTCATTTCAAACACCCGTTACAACAAAGTGAAATAAAATTGGGGCACAAGTTCCACCAACACCCACCATGTTTGCCTGACCTTTCAACAATTTTCACCTTTTCCAGAAGCTGAGGAACCACATACAAAATCGCTATGTTGTTAACTACCTTCGGAGACTTTTTTTAACAATAAATAAAATTTTTCAAAATGTAAATTTTAGCGCTACCTAAGCGTTGGCAAATAAATAATACATATCAACGGTGATTATTTTTTAGAATATTTTTCAGTTGAAAATTATACATATTTTTACCAAACTAAATCCTAATTTTGTATGAAACTGCCTAATACTTTTTTAATAAAAAAAATCAATTTACAGACCTCTGAGAGTAGTGAATTAAAATCGAGATAAACATATCTAGGTAAATTATCGATTGTAATTACAAATGCAATTGGAATGCAACAAATGTATTTACTAACCGATAGGAGACCGATACTTGCAAAATTTGTAATATCAGCAGTTAATTCCTACTGCAATAATCCAAATCTTCTTCAATATTTTCATTTTAGCCCGTAAAAATTTACAAAAGCTGCTATTACAAACCAATATTACAAATTTTAGGACACCAGCAGTGATAAACCAAGAATTGAAAGTAAAAATTTCAAAGCACAACTGCTCAATCTAAAAGGAATGGTAAAACGTTGCAATATACGAGGCGTTTTCGGGAAACAAATTGCGTTTCCATGGAAAGGCACTAAAGCGTATCAGTTATCTGACTGCACATCGTCGCTGAGCCCCTTTATATGTTAGTTGTCTACAAATACAAAATTATTAAGACTAGCTGTTGTTTATATTTGTTTTAAAATTAAAATGCTCAAGTCCCTTGAAAGACTATAAAATACTTCCTGTCATCCACTTCTTAAAATCTGAAATCTCCAGACCTTCAGCGACAAATTAGTGAAATGTACGGTGAACACGCAGTAAGTGATAAAATGGCGAGAAAATGGGTCAGAAAGTTAAATGTGCATGATGAGGAACGGAGTTACTAATAATATGGTGCTTGTTAGCAAAATAATTCATGAGAACAGACGGTTTACAATTTGGTTTCCATCGAATGGATATACGCAAATTTCGAGAACTGTTTTTTGTGAAAGTAAGCTTTGCAGCATTGGACGACCTCACAAGCGTATCATTTTATTCAATAGGTATAGATAAGCTAATCCCACCCCACGGAAAATATCTGTTTGCGAGTTATAGAGAAAAATAGTTTAAGGTTTATGCTTTCATTTAATTTAATCAATAAATTGTTGAAAACTAAACTATCGCCATTTTTTATAGCCAAACGGATCTTACTTTCCGAATACGCCTCGTATCAGCTACCTCTGCATATTCAAATTAAATTTACATTTTAAATGCTTTAGTAAATGTAAGCCGATTAAGGATGTAAAGCAGATATTTCAAGCGTTTTTTAACTAAAGAAAAAGTCCACAAAAAACAGCAGATTTAACTTCTGTATAAGGTTAAGTACATTTTTGAGTTTCAAGTAACAATTGAAGAAAATTTAAGCTCCATAAATTTTATTATAACAGATAATATAACCTTCAAATATGTTAATATTAATCCATGAAAAAAATTACTAAAGAAATAAATAATCTTTTTCACACAGGTTGTCATGTTAATCGTACCGCGAACACTAGTAGAAGCCAGTACTGACCGAAATTAACCGAATAATTCTAACGCCTGGCGGCGTGCCAATAAGTGAAACGCAAACTAACAGGATGAACTCTAGTTGCTGCTGTTTTTCTCTATAGAAACAGTAAATCTCGAAATTTTCATGAAAGGCATGCATTTTCTTCATTTTTAATATAGAATTTGATTTTATGATATAGTCTAAATATAGTTTTGGTTTTGGAGAGTTTCGTTTAACCTTGGAAGACAACTTTATTGAAAATCTCCAATTGCAACACTTTGTTGTAGACTGTGCGAAACATTGTTTAAATCTTGCTCCAAAACACTCCAAATTTTCAAACGTAAGTATTGAAAAATATGGAGGATGTCGCTTGAATAATTACTTGTTCAAACGTGTTGTACGTTTCTTTAATTGTATAGTCATTCAGTCCTTTATACTTTATCTGAAGAAGATTAAGACGCGAGGTTAAACCATAGAAAAGATGGAAAACTACACTCAGACGTTTTAGTTACACTCAAATTGATGAAAACTTATTTTATAAATTGCTTAAAATCCTAATCATATCAACTCACTCTGAGATTTACAAATTCTACGGCACAAATTTAATCTTTAATTACAATCAAATAAAAGGATTCAATTATGGAAGTATTCTCTGTCGTTACAATGAGCTGTTATTTACCAAACAACTTATGGACCGTAATAAGCTTTTTTGAACTTCTTCAATTTTAAAGTAGCATTCAAAAGTTGGTGTGAATAATGAGAACAGGTTTTGAGTGTTCTGAGAGATAAACTCTTGAATCTTTGGTATGTTTGCGTCCTGGTGGACAATCGTGTTACAATAAACCGCGGAGCGCCAAAAATGATGCCAAGGACAACGTGAGGTTTTTGCGCAGTACCTCCACACGGAGTAGGTATACATCATAATAGGACATATGATGGTGGTGTATATCAGTCAGCTCCTGACATATAAGATCCACGTGGACCTTCAAGGATCGCTACGAAGTAATTTTAAAATAAATACAAAATATGCATCGATTTGAAGCTGTTTTACACATCTCAAAGAACCAAAAATGAACAAATGAATGAATCATTATAAGAGGTACAACTATGTAAAAGACTTACCCGAACAGGCTCTACAAAAACATTTTCAAAAAATGTAAGCGCTCCATATAATAGAACTATTCATTAACAATACAACTTTAACTTTACATACGAGGGTGAATCAAATATAAACGAGACTTATTTTTTAAAACATATTTTATTTGAACTTGAAACAAAAGAATAGCAGATTATTTTTCTACATAATCTCCTGATTTAGAAACACATTTTTCCCAACGTGTAGCTAATTTTGAAATGCCTTCCTCGTAGAATGAAGTTCGTCGTGTTTCCAGTCAATTGCGCATATAAACCTCAACCTTCTCATCGCTGTCGAATCTATGCCCTCCCATGGCTTTCTTGAGAGGACCAAATAGGTGATAGTCGCAGGGCGATAGGTCAGGGCTGTAGGGAGGGTGTTCAACTATCTCCCAGCCCAATTTCTCCAATTTTTCTCTTGTCAGGGCTGCTGTATGAGGGACGAGCACTGTCATGGAGAAGTTTCACTTCTCTCATCGGTAGATCACGTCGTTTGCGGCGATATGCCAGTCTAACCTCGCTTAAAATGTCGCAGTAGTACGCCGCATTAATGATCCTGCGATCATGCAAAAAATCGAGGTGCAATAAATTGTTGAACGCGGACGATGTTTTCGTTGGTGATGCTGGCGCGAGGTCGGCGATCGTGGCTCTCATTTTCAACATTCTCACGACCCTCCACGAACTTTTTGTGCCATGCGAACACTCTAGCTCGTGACACTGTCTCTTCCTTGAACTGCGCAGTCAATCTCCTCAGGATTTCAGCCGGTTTTATACCTTCCGTGGCGAGAAATTTAATGATAATACGCTGCGCAATTGACGACGGCACCTCCTGGTCAGACATTGTCACGAGGGGTACTGACAGGAACGAACGAAATCGTCCGCCTGCTTCCCCCGCTCCTGACATCCCTACCCAACACCTGACGAAGCGAGAAATCTCGCGCGTTAATATTACGCGCCCGAGATCAAAAATCTCGTTTATATTTGGTTCACCCTCGTACTAGGCAAAACAATTTAGCAGGAAGAATATATTCGTGTCTTTTGTGACAATGAATAGAAAATTAAAAGCAATTGCAAAGATGTGATGGCATTTATTGCCAATTCCCCCTTTTGGCCATAAGTTCCAAAAAGAAAAGCTTGGACAATAGATATCCTTACTATAAAGATCCATTAATAAGCATCATGTTAAGGTCGGTAGTTTGTAAAGTCTTCACATATACTCTTAAGGTTGAAAAAATTCTGAGATTATACCATTGAGGTTCCTTAACGTTAGTTAAAATATGACAATCAGATCTTACAAGAGAATAATGAATCGAAACATCGAAGCAGGTGTTGTAACGAGCGAGTGAAAAATGGAAAACGGTATCCAGACTTTACATTGGCCGTCACAATCCCCTGGCATCAATCCTATAGAGAATGATCAAGAATAATAAAACATAAAATTCGAGGCACGAGTGTTAAATTAAAAGCAACTTTCTTCAATAATACGATAGCTACTCGGGAATTATGCCGGTGGATAACACAATGGCATATGTGGGTTCCATACTATGTAAAAGCAAGAAAGTACATTCAACGAAGGCTTAAATTAATCAAAAAATAATTTTTAGGTAGTATTATGCAAGTGTAAATGCGTCACGCTTTAATACAGCCTGTAATATAAATTTTATCCAAATTCAGAAATTCTCTATTAAAGTATTCATTTATTTAGAGGCGTTAACTATTAAATTGTGGAAAATTGCCTAAGCGAATATTTCAATTGTTCCTAAAAAATCCTTAAAAAATAATGTAAAGCCATAAACAATATAAAATTGACATTTTAAACACCTCCACTAACTTCCTCTAAAGTAGTACTGGGAAAAGTTTTCCAAAGAGCCTTGTTTAATCTCATTTTTTCAGTTGACAACCATATATAAAATACCAACTTGTATCAAGTCAAAAGTCATCCTCCATTCTTTTATAAGTAATGTTAATTTTTAGCAAATTGGAACATAGAAGCTAGTTAAGATTTGAATCTCCCGCCATAGATTTAAGAAATACAAATCTATGCTGGATGTCGCAGCCCGCTGTAACTTTCACTCGACACTTGTAGCATAATGTAAAAGCATTTGAAAGTCTTCTTATACTTGGAAATAGAATAAGCAAGGGGTAAAGAAATTTACCCAAATTTTCAGAAATAAGCCCGCAAGTGACAGTGTCAGCTATACCTTAAGTTCACAAGCTAACATTATGATTTAGACGAATTTAACTGAACAGGAGGTGGGGAGCTAAAGCGCCAAAATATAACAAAAAACACTGTGACAATAAACATGCAACTAAATAGGTAATTTCTCCTGATAACGATATATCCAACCAAAGCAAAAAAAAAATTGGATAGAGGATCTGTTTTAATTGGATTTTTTATGGAAAACAGGCTCAAAAATAAGATATAAGTTACACTCGATCTTTGTAATATAAGCTCATAATGTTTTCCGAGATATTTTGTATCGGAAAACCAGAAAACTGTTGCATCTTTCAGGTCGTTACATTGATGGTATAAAACACACAATGAAGAGTAGCATAACTTCATTCGCGTATTAGAGACCCACTTTTTACTGGTTCAAATAAAAAAACATCACTAACTGAATGAGACACTTAGTAACCAATTCTTCCTCATAATCAAAATTTTAAGGTTTGTGGTCTATTGTGCAAACGATAAAACGCGAGTATTTTAAATGCGCTGGCAATAAAATGGCTCTCAACAACCTCAACATATTTTTACAATGCCAGTTAATAACTGGATGCCTTTATGTACAGTAAATAAATAAGACATGAAAGCGTCATACAGACAGATTTTTGTGAAGTCGCAAAGCGGAACGGAAATAAGAAAATTAGTGAAACTTTAGACTTAATATAGCATTTAAAATATATTACAAAATGTTTATTTCCCAATAATTTTAATTAGTAATACAAAATTTATTTAGTATAATAATTTTAAATTTGCTATTGAGGCAAGCAAAAATATAAAAAAAAAACTTCTTAGTATGGTAATCAAACGTTCTTTATTAGTATACAGAGAGAATTCCAAAAGATTCTTGATAGGCAATTAAAGAAATGTTACAGGACACACCGCACAGTGCCTTATAAAACTTAAGTGCCAAAACAAATACAAAATTTCAAAAATCCATGCCTATAGATGTGCTCTGCAGAACAGAAAACATATAGAGCAGTTTCAGCGCCGACCAAAATAAATATAAGTGTGCCAATAATCTTTAAGCAAGTAGAACTTGTCCATATAAGATGTAAAATGTTCAGGATGTTCATTTTGCTCAGAATGTGCACACTTCTGTTCTGTTCATATTGTTCACGCGAAATAAATTATTTATATTTATTCTATTTGGTTAGCTCACGCCTAAAGATAAGACGAAAATGGCCAACATCTATCCCGCTGCCAATGATCCAGCTGATTCGGTTTTTCCTATCAAGTAAAAAGTTCCGGATCAAAATATGCAGCGTGAGGTCATCGAAAGGACGACTTCGAGCTGGAATGCCGCAAGGATTTATGCTGTCTCCGGCTCTTTAACTTCTACGTTAGAAATATGTCAACCACGCGCTTCAAAAGAGAACAAGGGATGACTATACAGCAGATTCAAGATCATCTAAACATCTAAATAATCAAGGGCCTTGGAGGATACAATGCAGAAGAACACAGTCGCCACAAGCGCCAGAAAATAGTGATTCTCCTGTAGGCCACAATGGAAACGGGTTATACGGCTCACACCATCCACGAAGAGCTTTTCTAACGGTGAATAAGAAAGTTAGGGGCTGGGATCTAGGTGCCTCAACAATAAACGAATGATAAAATGAAGTATACCAACGGATTTAATGGCGGTATGAAACATTTCATTTGTCTCTTTAAAATGTATGAACATTACTAGACCTGCAGTAGTACTTCTGTTTCAACAAAAATTGAATACTCCTCGGATGCATCGTTAAATTCATTCCTATTAATAATTTTGTGGACTGGTCGCATGGTGCCGTGCCGCACTACGGAGAATAAACAGAACCATTAGATGGTGTCGTATCAGCTCTTGTTTCGACCTAGCAAGAGGCTCTCATGTTCATATAATATAAGCAAGAAAGTCATTGTGGTAAGGTATTGTCGAATATGATAACGTAGAAGTTTGAGTTTTACAACTTTGGTCTTTGCGTCTTTGGTGAAAAAGGCTTGACCATAGACGTTTAGCACAGAGAAGGGGCAACTTAGAAAAAGTCTAACATATTAAATCGGCCAAAAACGATTACAACTAAAATCAAGATCTAAGAAGCACCAACGTTGGCGTGTCCTTACCTTTTCCAAAAATAGGTTATATCAAAGTAAGAATTAGATATGGTATGTGCCACAATTATCTGTGATAATCTAAATATGTTGTGCTACCTAGAATAGAGTCCTAATGGAACACCAACATGATAGTCACATGACCAATTGCGGTTACTTAATTGGTAGCTCTGTCAAAAGACGAGATGTTTCTCAGCTGGATAATATAAACAAACGAGAAGAAAGGAAAAACTGCAACAGAACAGGTCAAAAAGCAAAGTAATACTTACAATATCTTTTAATTCAATGGAAATTACTAATATATTATATATTCAGCGAATACATATAGTAATAAATCATCATGACACACCCCTGAACCGCCATTGAAACGCAGAAAGATGTGCGCCAAAGCCAGGTTTACCATGTAGCATTTGTAACAATATTTTATATTTACCCCTTTGCGTTACACAGATTAATCGAAATTTAACAACTCACTTTTACAATACATACTATCATTAATAGTGAGATACAAATTAAATCGCCGCAGCACTAACACACGAGTATCTAAAAATGGGTCAGTGTGTACCTAACTACTGAAATACCCGCATTTATTAAACTGGCCAATAACGGACAGTTATTTAAAATGAGAAGGAATTTTTGACAGTCTTATTACTATATGTATTAGCTGAATGGATTATAGAATTTGTATGAAACAGTAACTGTAAGATGTAAAGCACCTCTCCAGAGATATCTTCTGCAGGCTACATAATAAATTTATCCAAAACATCCCGAGCTTTGGTGAATGAATAACTTTTATATTTCCACTCGACAGCTCTATATCACACTTTATACGAGACAGATGAACTGGCAAGACAATTGATCTCTCTTTTGCTTCGCCTTCCATACTCACTTGATCTCGCGCCATGTGAAATCTTTTTCTCGATTTGGCAGTAAAGCTATATAGGCATCAATTTCAGATAAGCGAATAAAGCATCTCTTTGTAACTATACCAATGTTATCAAACACGCGTAACGGATAGTAACAATTATTTGGAGCTATAATACAAATATGTAAAGTGTATGTGAACACAATATGATGCAGCAAAACTTTAATCTACAAAATTCTAGACTGCTCATGTACAAAGGCAATTTATTTAAAACAGCTAAACGTACGACATTCTAAAATATAATGTTAAATTAAAACTACCCCCAAGAATCATGTCGCGCCCAAAAACTTTTTAAATCAAAGTACCTCATTTATATTCCGCCACTTGTGGAACTTTCTTTGCTTTTTTCCTCCAAGAAGTCAAATAAAATAAGAAATAGACAAATAATGTAAATATATCACTCTGCTAATTTTACGACTTTGGTAAGTAACGCGCAGGTGTAAATGCCACGGAGCTATTCATCAAATATTAACAATGCAGTCAGTTTCTCCGAGCGAACATACAACTCCACACTCAATCTACTGTAGCTGTTACTGACCTTTCCTTCACTAATTGCCAGTAAAAGAATACTCACTAGCTCTGAATGCATCTGCTGCAGCATTAATTTGAAACTCCGAAGAGAAACCAAACGTTGCCGGCTTCAAAGTAGGTTAGTAACTTTTTAATGCGAGCCAATTTGGCGCGAGCAATCATTGTACAAGGGTCACATCGAAAATTTTTCGCCTGCACCTATTGATTATTTAGACGTGTCTGCCAACTGTGAGGCGCAATTTGGGATTTATTTTGTAAGCGCAATTTAATCTCAGATTTGTGAGCCTATTTATCATTTACTCTACTCCCAAATATAAAAAATTACAGCATGTACTTTGGACGTTTGTAGGTAAGCACCACCCGGATTTTTCGTTAAATCAAGATATCCTTTTGACTGATTAATTTACGAATTCTTAAAAAAAATTATAGTGTGTTATACAGAACAGTCAGCGAGGCCTGCTTTCTAAGAATAGTACACGTCTGTTTTACTAAAAAGTTTGACAAACGGAAAGTTCTTCACCATAGAACCTGTAAGTCTTTCTTCTAAATTAAACTTCGTATTATAATTCAGCAACAAAAGATTAATATTGGAAATTAAAATTATCATATTTGATACTCTGGTGGTAAATCTGTTTCATTTTCATTTCAACTGAATTCTTTTTCCAAAGTCTACATTAGCTCAATTAAATAATTTAAATTTCTTCAAGAACATTATCAAATTTGTCTACTTGTGCTTTAACTTTAGTATTCTTTAGAAAACCTTCTTTGTCTAAAAATGTGAATCCCAGCTGTGAGCGAAATGTTAAACGTTTTCTAGATAACAAAACAATTGCATCCATATCAAGAAATGTTTGAACCTAAGGGATAAACCATGTCCTGCAAATTGTATTATAATCAAAAATATGTTATAATACATAGTATGCTCATAAATACTGTTGCACATCGAATACAAAATAAAACGACTAACAGTTTTTGCATAATGTTTCCAGGATGGCAATCTTGAGCCTCTAAACAAGCTTTAAGACGTCTGGGCCACTCGACTATGGGAACACGCATGACATACATCGGAAAAGTATTGACTGTAGCCATGAGGGCTCACTTCAAAAAATCAGCATTAGGGTGTCTATTTGAGAAAACTGTGCCCTCTAAAACTGCCTATAATTTTGTAATCCAATGGATTGAGATCAAGGCTACCAGCAGGCCAATCTTCTACTGTTGAAAAATGAGGCACATTGTTGCTCAGCCAAGTCCGAGTTGATTTTGCTTTGTGGGTAATTACATTCTTGCTAGAAGATGCAAAGCTCACTTCTAGAAATCGTGTGCTTCAGGGTTTGACTATACCTCCCAAAACATTCTGTCGATACACAGCAGTCAAAGTTTTGACTATCTTTTCATAAAAGTGAATATCAGTAACTTCATCCTAACATAAACCCCCCACCTCCAAACCATTACAACTACTAGATGATGGCCTCTTTTGGCTTCAGCCAAGATGCTTTTTTGAACAACCTAGCGTGTAGCCTGTTTATCAAAAGATTACTCCACTGTAAAAATATTTTCACCCATAAACAAAATTGTTCTGTGGTCACCATGTGCGTATTCAATCAAACTTTTTTCTTTTTCTCTCCTACCTTTAAACATCTGTCGGCAAATGTTTCGTATGTATTTTGCAAGCAGCTAATCTTAGGCCTTTCAAAACATAATTTTCTGCTTACGAAGAGGATTTCATTTAATTTGGCGACTTACGGCTTTGAACAATCCGAACTGAACACGGTCTTCCAAATATCGGACGATCCTAGACACCTCAGTCTCATTAAACAATTTTATGGCCAATACACAAACAAACATACAAGTAATGCTGAGAGGATGCAGTCTTAAAGGTTACACTTTTTTCAGTTCCACACTTATGCAGCAATACAATTTCCTTTGTCACCCCACTCTATTGATAAATAACCAAACTTGACAAGAGACACAATGTAATTTAAAAATTTAAAATTTAACCATTCTAATCATATGTGAATGTTATGGACATCTTGATCCCGCATAAAGCAAGGGTAGGTTTGATTTTGCAACAGTATTTATGGAAATACTAAGTACATATCCACCATATAGTTCTATTTGAAGAAGTAATGTATTCTAATCTACTGTGAATCGATTACCATTATCAACCTTATAAAAAAGGTGTAAAAAATTGCCGAAAAAGATTATAAGGAAACGGATTTTCAATATTCTCGCTAAGAGAACAGAAGGCCAGTGGTCGAACATACAGACCATCTCAAGTAGCAACAAAAAAGTAGGTAAATAACTCACGTGCTTGAAGGTAACGTTGTTGGGGAAGCGCCGGCTACTACTTTCCTTTGTAAATCCTGGAATTTCAATAGGCCCATATAAAATAGGCATGGAAATTGGGTAAAACTCACTACTGTTCTTTTGCTCGTCCGCACGCTCATCGTCATTATGGGGCGGCGTGTCCGAGCTTTTTACGTAATGCTTGATATTTTTCCGCGCAATTTCTATCAGTTTCTTGTCGATATCTATACCTACTACCGACTTGGCCCCGAAATCGCGAGCCACCGACAAGGTAATGTGACCTATGTTGCACCCAATGTCCAAAATGTCTTTACCCTCAAACAGCTCTCTATGATTAGAGAAGCACAGCAACCGAAGATCCACTTCACTGTGCTGGTTTCGATAACCATAATATCTGAAAAGAAAGATGTAAGGCTTCGACTACTACTCACTGAAAAAAAACATACCGATTGTAATTTCCATACTGGAACTGCCTGTTCTTCTCTTTAAATTGCGGCATTTCCAGGTTTTCATCTTTATTCTGGTTCCGGTGTATTCCGCGATGGTAAAGGTCTCTTCGGCTATTACCGCGCTTAAACCAAGCGCCCGGCTGCGGCACAACCGGGCTGACAATCTTATCCATAGAATACTTCATCTTCTTGGCGTTATCTTTGTGATGTTGGTCTTCAGACTTCCGTTTATTTTTATCCTTTTTAACGCCCAGCTCCAGCGTGAGGTCCTTCCTGGCTTCGATGCTGTCGCCGACGACTTCCGGTATCTTCGCCGAATCACTGTTGGTCTCTGGAGTCTTCGCCTCGATGCAGCCGCTAACCTCGGCGTCGGCGGCCTCCGAGGTGCCCGAAGAGGTACGCTTCTTCCTCACCCGCTTCTTCCGGCACTTTTTGACAGGCGAGCACAGCTGCTGCTCATACACGGCGTCGTCGGCGCAGTGTAGGTTCAGGGGGTCGTTGATGTCCGGCGGGATAAGCACCTCCACCTGCCCTTTCCGCTGCGGCGGCGTCGGGACCGGCGACGACTTGGGCGTCACTGCGTTCATGGCGCGGTTGACCTCCTCGTCCTGCAGGCTGTTCAGGTTCAGAGGGTCGCGGAATGTTGCCGCCCAGCAGAAACCGGGTGGGTACACCGGTCGCATATTCTTTAGCTTGCCGGGGCCGCCGGCCGAAAAGCTCTTTGAGCGTTTGCGACCGTTTTTGGCGTTCCTTTGCTTCTTCTTTTGGCTCAGGCTGAAGTCCGACTCCCTCCGATTGTTCTTGCCATGGTGCTTGCTGTTGTGATCCAGCATCTGGATCGTTTGGATCTGAGACATTTTATCCTAAACAGGAAAAATTGGATACATCACCTTCACGAATATAAAAATATTTATTTAAAATTCACGAATTCACACGAATTGTAAGGATACATTTAAATACTTAAAATAATCGCCAAATAAAAAGTAAAATGACACCTGACAGCATGCTACTTTTAATTGCTATGAGTAGGTGTGCTAACAAGAAATACAATATTTAAATTTGACGCCATTTTTAATTGTCCCGCTTACAACATAGGAAATTAAACATAGAAGTTTAACCACACAAGAAAACAATTAATAAACAAATATGCTACGTTATAAGAAGATTCACAATCAATCGACAAGTTTAAGACGTTTGGGTTGGTTTTTGATGTGAAGGCGACATACGAGTTCCTAATGTTAAGTGAAAATTCAAGAACCCCAATTCGACAACTTTTACTTTCTTGGAACGAGTTTTAACCAGATATTTAGGTCTGCATGTGTACAAAACTCGGTTAACTAAAGAACTGATATTTGCCAACCATTAGAAGAGTCTTGCAATTGCTGATTGGACCCTAGGACAAGCTGAAACTGATACTGAATTTGTAACAAAATCTATAATATTCATTTCTGTCAAGACGGTTATGTTAAATAGCAAAATTGTCACATTTAGGCAAATATAAATCCCCGAATAATTGAAGAACAGCTTATGCATCTGAAACAAATCACTGTATGGTGGTCATTAGATAGTATTTCTTTATAAATGACTAGAAAATCCAGCCAGCTACTATGGAGAATGCAAGTGTTACGAAGTTTCTGTAGCAATCGTTACTATTGCTGCCTCCAACGATTGTGCCAGTCACGAATTCTGACTCACTCTGGAACATCGCCGTAATGGGCGTTGACGTTATGCTCACATTACGAAATATATAGCAACGATCGTTCGTGTATTTCCGCGTGACCCCGAACGCGTTACTCTGGAAACCAATGCTTTTCACACGGCTGGGGACCGGAGACCTCCGCATTGTGCTTTAAATATATTTAATATTTGATTTAATTAATGATATTTAATGATGACAAAATACAATTTATTCGCACTTTAAATAACAATAAATGCGGTTTACACTGACGACCGCCACTTTCGCGCACCAATGGAAAACGGCATGACACATACGGCAACATAGAAAACTACCTACAACGCCAATGCGGTCTTTATTTCCAAAACGCCAACCTTGTCCATCGTGGCGTTCGGCGCCTATAAAAGCAATGCAATTATCTGAAGGACCCATCTAGTGGGTGTTTGTCAAAAAAGTCCTTCAGGTTACGCATAGATCAGATAGCATTCCCAACGTCATCAAGAAAACTCTCCCATGGAAAGCTGCTGCCTGCGTGACTACGATCAACAACGCTGCCTTGAGGTTGTAAAATTTCCCTCGCTAGTGGAAGTTGACGAATGTAGCAATGCTCCCTAAGCTAGAAAAGACGAGCAGCAACTTTCTTCAGGATTATCGACCCAAAAGCCAGCTACCGATTCTATGGAAGGTAGAAGAGAGGATTATCTACCATCGTCTGAATAAAGACGTTGAGAGTCTCGAGCCGATCCAGAAGGATCAGTTCTGTTTCTGTTCAACTCCAACGGGTGGTGGAAAGCATCACCGAAAACTACAACAAGAAAAAAGTCGCCGGTGTTGTGTTCCTAGACGTGACCAAGACCTTTGACTTCGACAAGGTGTAGCACAATGGGCTAGTCTACAAGATAGCCTCAACATCTACCCCGCTGCCAATGATCCAGCTGATTTGGCCCTTCCCGTCAAGCAGAAAGTTCCGGATCAAAATCGGCAGCGGAGAGACGACGCCGCGCTGGAATGCCGCAAGGATCTATGCTGTCTCCCGCTCTTCAACTTCTACGTCAAAGATATGCCAACCACGCCCTTCAAAAGAGAACAAGGGGCGACTATACATCAGATTCAAGATCATCTAAACCAACAATCAAGGGCCTTGAAGGATACAATGCAGAAGAACACAGTCACCACAAGCGCCAGAAAATAGTGATTCTCCTGTAGGTCACAATGGAAACGGCTTATACGGCTCACACCGTTTTTCTAACGGTGAATAAGAACGTTAGCGGCTAGAATCTAAGTATCTCAACAGTAAACGAATGATAAAATTAAGTGCACCAACGGATTTAATAGCGTTATGAAATATTTCATTTAGAATTGCGAGACATTATCGTTTAATGTCCTCTTTTGGTACAGTGCAGTGTACCTTATTTTTGCAGTATCTCCATAAACAGAAATTAATTGGAGCGCTGCGGATTAAACACTACCTATGCGAACAATCTCTTTGGAAAAGTCGATTTACGATAGGCCCTATATATCAATGTTAGTGGAGAAGTTCTCCATCTTGCCAAAAATAAATCTCTTCGTCACCAAACAACTCTTCGACTGATTCCTGCAACATTAACAATTTGGCAAAAAAAGAATAGCTCTAAAATGCCCAATGCCGATATCTCATACCACACTATAACTCCTGGTAAGAAGAAATGATATATCATAGTAACATATGGATTTCGAGCAGCCCAATAAGCAAAATTTTGTCAATTAATTGAACCATTTAAGTTAAAGGAGCCACTCACGAAATTTCTAATCAATAAATATTGCATTTGTTGTGATTAAATGCATTTTTAGGGACACCTTGTAGTTGCATCACTAAATAATTCCATCGAGGCATAACAGAATTTCTATGACCTGAATTGGATAATATGAATTGACATACATCTCAAGAATCGTGTCATAATTAGTAAAAATAATATTAACTAACCGTTAAGATCCTGCGATCTAACACATCTAAAATCTATGCCAATAAGCTCAAGTTGATTGGCGAACGCAAACAAAATACTCATCGAGTAACCAATGAGAACCAGTTTCCAAACTTTACAAACGACCCCTATAAATACCAATTTTATTAGTTTATGTGAGTTCATTTAAATACCAACATTACATAAATTATGCTTTGTGTCTATTATAAATAATTGTTCTATTATGATACAATGGCGCTTTGCTTTTATCGTTATAAGTTGCACTATGGCGATTAATATTACACAAAATAATACAATTAAAAATAATTATGTTCGCAAAAATAACCTATAAAACATTTTACTTTTTTCGAAAATGAAACATAAATAAACCAAGTTAAAATTAAAAAAAAATCAATAGTAAAAATAGTTTATGCAAGTTGACAATAACAATACAAAAAGTAAAAATCAATATATAAAAAAATCCGGAGTAGAAAATAATGTTTAACTGTAATATACAAAGAACAAATAACAAAATGGGCTTCTATGGATTAAATGCCGAGCAAGGCGGAAATAAGTATTGAATACTGACCTTTGGTAAGCAAATACAACGTCGACAAATTTCAAAAACACGTTACGTTATTAGGTCATTGTAACAAATGGTTTTAAATTTTTGGCAAATTTAAACAAAACTGTTAATGAATGCTATAAAAGGTTTTCTAAAAATAATGCGTTCCACGAGCACTAGAAAATATTTATAAACATCAAATAATGTCAAATATTTTAAAGTAACAATTAATTGACAGTTGATATTAACCAAACTATTTGGCATTTGTTCCTTTTTTCAAAATGAATAATGGTCAGATTTAATTATGGAGACAAAAAAAATAGAGCAACGAATTAAAATTATGCGAACTTATTACGAAAATCAGACATCTACAATAAAATAACCATAACAAATACAGGCTTTTTTCGTCATTATAGTCATCCTCGTAAGCTTTTTCTTCTTCTTCTTTCGATCCTTATACCTATCTATTCGGGTGTCAAATTAAAATTATATGTCATCCTGTGCCCGCCCATTTTCCGAGCTTGCTATTTCTTGCTGGAAATTATGTCTCAACTGATTTTCTCTTTCTTCATCCCACTTTTTCTATGTGGTCTATCCATCTCCCCGCCCGTTTGTTTCTTTTTTAACTTTCTCGTTTCCATTGTAATTTTTGTTATTGTATCGTGTTTCATTCTCATAATGCGACCATACCAATTTAATGGTTAGTGTCAATTTTCTTTTATATCTGGTTTCTGCCTTGTCATTTTTACTTTTCATTTCGATTTATTTTTGTTGATACATTTGCTCTATTTGTTATTTGTCATTTACCACCAGAATGCTTATTCTTTTTAGTAGTTTTTCTTTATATGTGATGTCCACTATTTTGATCATCCCCGTATTTATCATCAACATCTTAGTTTTCAGCATTTACTTTCCATATTTAAATTTTCTATTTCTCTGGTCCATACGTTTACTAGTCTCTGCATTTTATTCTGTTTTTACTCTTTGCAGTCATCTTTTTCACCTTCCCAGTTATTGTTTTTTCTCCATGGTTTTTTATGCAGCCCATTCCTTGATTATGAGCTCTATCTATTCTGACATTCCAGTCTCCTATTATTATTGTTGTTTTTTTTTTTTCCGTTATTTTAATCAATACTGTTTGCATTTTATAATAAATATAAAAATCACTTTCATCATGAGTTGAAAGTATTAAATTTAATGACTATTCCATTTAATTATTATTCCCACTTCCTTTTTTGCTCTTCGTTCTATATTTACTTCAAAGTATTATTTATTAGTTGTAGTATTTTTTCTTCATTTCGCTTAGACCCAATTTTTGAATCTTATTGTTATTCATTTCTTCAATTATTTCAATTTTTCTTCCTGTCAATGAATTTATATTCCAAATTTCTATTCTTTCACTTTTATGAATATTCCAATAACCTACATTATTGTTGGGTTTCTCCTTTTTAACACTTTTATTTTTCCTCCAGTTCTATTCTTCTATCCACCCTTCTCAACCCATTTTTCTAATATATGTCTTCTTTTTTGCGAGCGATGTCCTTGCTGTAAGCCATGGATTTTGTTCGGTATAAATAAATGTTGATCAATTTTTTGCGGCATAAACTTGAAGTCTAAAAAGATGGTGCCATAGCATACAGACACACGAAACAATGGATTTATTCGGAGACAAATTTGAATGTCGTATACTTTCGACTCTTGTCCACCAAAGAATGATTCATTTCAACGTTATTAGACTCTCAAAGGCAAAGCCTGAGAAACATCCATTGCTGAAATAATTATAAAAACGTCATGGAAAATTAAGATTTTAGAATCGGTGTTTGCAAGCGTAGTCACATGTAATTGCGACTATCAAAATAGGAGCTTTGAAAAATTCAAAATAGTTTTTGTTTTATTTAATAAAAACTTTTAACATCCTTTCTGAAAGCTTCCTTCTTTCAAAAACAAAAAAAATAAATCCGAGATCATGTCTAAAAATGTTCTAAATTTATTCATACATTTTTATTATTGTTACAATATTTTTAATAGCTTCGCAATGTACCAAAATATACTTCCTTAACACACTTAGTAGGTCATTTATAATTCTATAAGAGAGAAAAACTCTAAAATATAGTAATGTTTGGCATACTAAATGTCTTTTTACCGTTCAACTAAAATATAGACACCGCCCAACATTCTAAATCCTTAAATGTTTACACGATCTCCAATTACATCATAGCATTGATTTTGAAGTGAATTGCTGCTACTTACCCCTGAATTGTTTACAAAACTCGTTTGCAGTCCATCTACAACCCTTCTGGTTCTGCTGCACATCACATCATATTTGCTTTTGTAACTCTAAAATGCGCTTAACAATTTACAGCTAGAAAAGACCGAATAAAGTGGCAGAAGGAAATTTAGACGAGTTCCATAGACTTATGCTAGGATCAATGCTACAAAAAATTTAGCTTAAAAACGTCAACCTACAAACGCCACAGCGTTAAAACCGAACTCCATGGGGATGGAACGTGTTCTCTGAATGATAGCGAAGGTTTTAGTGCCACAAACATGCCTGCAGAAAATTTTAGATATGGTGCAACTAATCTGAACTGTTACCAAAGAAAATTTTATAAGGATGGTTGCTATGAATTTCCAAGCTGAAGATTTCATTCAAACTTCAATTGGGAGCAGAGAACCCTCTTGAGTACGTCACACATTCTCCTAAATTTTGCATTAATATCTCAGTAATGTACCCAGTACCATATCCAGCAACTTTTGTAATAAAAAATTCTAATAAACTTTCCTAGATTGTTAATGGTTTTCAAAAATGTATCTCTCGTGTAATTTTTATTCAAGAAACAATAGTCTTGGAATCCATATTATTAAAACCTTATTCATAACTTTATCGTAATAAAACCTCAAATTTCAATATTTTAATGCAACAAAAATTTTCAAACCATGATTTTCAACTTTTTAAATATTTGTAACATTGGTTGCCTGAAGAAGTTTTCCACTTCTGAGATCACCTTCCATTCTCGTTATCTCCAAAATTATTACAATCTAAACTTTATTGTTTAATTCAGGTATCAACATATATTACAGTTAATCGTTCGTAAAGATCCTTTTTTTATGAGGCTTTGTATAGCACTTTGATGCTCTAACTTTATTAAACTCAATTTCAAACATAAGAACTTCGGGAAACGAAAGACAGTTAATGAATTTTTATTTTGTTTGTTTTTTAAAAATACGCCACTTTTAGCCTTAGCTAAGCTAGCATATCGACACTTAATAAACAATTTTACAAATTAAATTTGCCTTTCTTTCATAAATACATTTTAGCTCAAGTTGGCGATTTCAGTGCGAATAAATAACAAGCAAAGTTCTAGAGAAAAAGCTTGAAGAACACTAACTGAAGTCATTAAAAACTTTTTCAACGAAGTTGCACAAAACATTACTATTCAGAAAGCTCCGCTGCGAATGAGGAGGCTCAAATTGTATGTTGCCACAAAGCAAACTCATTAATAAGAAAAGTCGTCGAAAATACCTGCGCTTACAGTTCTAAAACCAGAACTAAAAGTTATTTAACTTCCAAATACCAAATAAACAAAAAAATTGTATAAATACAAACTTTGTGGTAAAATTTTACTGAAAGCGTAGGTGCATCAAATTAAACCTGAGCTTGCTAAACTCCCATTTGCGACCGAGCTTTCATGCGATTTCAGCTTATCTCATCCTGGTTTTGAATATAACGTATTGTGTTCGTTCCTAAATACCAATATTAAATATATAATAACAAACTACTCGGTAATTTGAAAATAAACATATTAGTAATAAATATTTGTAATATAACGCCAGCTGTTTTATAAAATGGCCTAAATTATAAAGAAAGGAGCGCATAAAAGGAAAATGAATTTTCCTTTATTATTAACTACGATTTAATTGCGCCCAGAAAGGCGGATTAAACGAGCTTGGGTCCGGCCGACCCTTTAAAAATCGAGGACCTAAAGCTCAAAGGAAAGCCCGAGATCGGAAAGAAAAATGAGGCCCCTGAATCAACGCGATCGTCCGGAACCGTGAGCTCTTCTCCAATAACGAAAACATAATCAAACTGTTTGTTGTAAAATAAACATGTTTACTTAGAAATAAGAGATCTTAAACGAAAAGGATCACGCTATATTAAACGATATGCCCCTAAAGGCGAACGAATTAATTTTGGGCCTTTTGTCGAGACTCAACTTTAAAATCAAAATATTTTCTATCGCTATTGATCATCTACTATCTTTTTTTTTCTCTTAACCATAAGCGAACGTAGAAGTTAACAAATGAAATTAGAATTTTGTAATATTCTTTGTGCTAAACTGATTTGAGATATAAAACGATCATTAAACGCCAATAAAACCGGTATAAATGTTTGCCATTTTAATAGTAAATTAGGACTACATATATTATTTTTAAAAATTTGAACGCTGACTATTCGTCTAAAACAAAGTCAAAATTCACCAAAAAAATTATTAATTCGTGATGAACAAAGATAATTAGAAAAATCTTAGTGTATTATAAAAATGAGAGTTGTCAATATCTAATTTTTAAAACTTAATCGTTTTCACGAAAGGTTTCCACCAACATGTTTTTGTAACCACTATTCCCTTTCATTCCCTATTCTATAAAAGCATTGTATCTTGAAATTTCTTGTTTCCATTATATCGTTCTTTTCTAGAAACCTCCCCGCTAATAATGCACAACTATTAATTTAGTTCTGATAATTTAAATAAATAAATAAATTTACTACACAAATTCTAAGATGGTATGATAAAATAGAAGAAAGCATAGAGTGACCAATAACATTTAGAAAGCAATTTTAAACTACTTGACAATTTGGTAATTGAGAAAGAAAGAGGGGAGAGGATGGAGAGTGTGATATGAGGGAGGGAGGGAGAGAGAAAGATAGAGGAGCAAAAGAGGATGGAAAGCCAAAGGAAAGAAGAAAGGAGAGAAAGGGAGAGAGAGAAGGAGAAGGGAGGACATACGGCGGGAGAAAGGCGAGGTGAAGTTATCGAGAAGCAGAAAAGACAGGAGGTAGAAAGAGAACAGGAGAGAGGGGAGACAGTGAGGAGAAAAATCAGAAGATAGAGAAAAAGAGCGGGAGGGAGAGAGGGAGAAAAAGAGACAGGATGTTAGAGAGGACGGGAGAAAAAGGCAAGGCAGAGATGATAATTTTGATTGAACACTCGAAGAAAATCATTTACAAGGCATAGACCACTTATACGATGGGCATTAAATAAAAAATGATGGTTAGAATAGTTTACTGTTCACTTCAACGCTAAAGCAAGCTAACTGGGGAGCAAGACCATTGAATTAAAGAAAACCTCCCGTGAAATTAATTGCAACTATTATTCAACAAGTAAACTTACTTGTTGGCCCTTAGTAATAAAATCCTGGGCTCTCTGGACTTCATTATCTCAAAAAAATTATCACCAAATTTCATTCAGATAGCAGAAAATTTTGATTTTGATTCCGATCACTTAGCTAAGTTTTGAGGTGAAGTTAGAAAGTAATAAGAAAAAGACTCTTCTTATGAAATCTGATGAAAACTACTCAGTAAAAAAAATTTAGATTTAATCTTCAATTAAGCAACAACCTAACAGTTAGTCTGTAGTCAACTAAGCAACTTTAAATAAAGCGAAAAATTTCAGCAGATATCCAAGTAGCAGTTTACAACACGAATTAAATTAGCCCTATAACCAAAGAAGGAAATTACCCAACAGAAAGGAAGAAATGAGAAGTGTGACAAGACCCATCTTAAATGAGAAAACGCAGTTGTTCATATAAAAAACACAAAACCGAAGAACAAACAATCAATTCCTACCTACAAAATTTAACCGAAGATGAAGAGATCATTACTCTCATTGGAAAGTAATTAACAAGATTAAAGACCTTTAACTTCAACATCTCTAATCAGAAGGAACGGTAGTACATGAGCCAAAAATAATTAATTTGAACATCTGACTGATATTTTCACACTTAAACAAATGCATTTAGATAAATATCACTTCTGTTACCTTATAAAAAGAAATCTAAACCTAAAAAGCACCGCATTTTGACTTGGTCATCGAAGAAATCTTGAAGTAGTTACCTAGAAAACATAGTCATGTTCACGTACCTTTTTAACGCAGCCTTTAGATTGAAAGTTGTTGTCATGCCAGGCAATCCACCTAATGTTAAATCTTATAAAGCTATCTCTGTGGTCCATTTGTTTCAACATTATTTTGAAAATTACTACTTAAGAGACTATGATTATAAATAAAGAATTATCACGTAAGTCTGGATTTCAATTTTGGCTTTAAGCAAAGGTATTTAACTGTTGTTCAGGCGCATCGCATTATTAATGTAATAAAAGGTGCTACTGAAGAAAAGAAAGTCTTAATAAAGTGAGCTTACTAGCTTTCTCCAGTATCTTTCCGCGGAATAAACTAAAGGTATGAGAGTATGCCGTGAAAATAGTAGACAAAATTGATAGGAAAAGATATGGTTCAGTAATGAGGCGTATTTTTACAATTAGTTGTTCAATGCACTTCAAGAAACTCTGAAATATCCCAATCAATATCACCTTGCATATTTTCCGAATCCTCAATACACTTAATTTTTTATTAGGCCCCCAGATCAACTACGGACTTAAATTGGTAATGCATTTGGTATAATTTATATTGACAGTCTTCAACCAATTATCTATAATTTTGGAAGCACATTATGAATTTGAGTTGCTTCTGAATAGCCCTCCAATGAAATGCTTCTATCAATTTCATTAAACTTCATCATAAAATGCTTTTTTTGTTTCAAATTAAATTTGCTGACGGCTTGGTGCTCACCTTGTACATAAAAGAAATGCACTAAAAATAACAATATTGGTCAATAATTTTAGATTTATTAAAATGAATTTCGTTCATCAATTTTTTCACCGACGCAGCGGTTGGGGAGCGATATTACCGCAGCAAAATGCTGCTGAAACCTCTTCAGCACGTACTGCGATGCCGCTTGAATGTCCTCTTGAACCTCATTTTCATGTTGGGAAATAAAAAGCCTCTGAAGTTAAGACAGCCAATCTCGGAAAATCCAAAAAGTGACACACTACAAGTAATGAAAAACGGCAAATGGTACGTTATTCCATATGACAAACCCCAAGCAAAAATCATTAAAAAGATTTTTATGAATTTATACATTAATTATGACCATAAAATTCGTCATCCTCATTTTCACGACTAAAAGCCATTAAAATGTAAAAGAATAAATTTTGCTCTAACAAGAAACACTCATCATTCGCGTAAACGTTGTTTCAACCGAATACGGCGCAACTTTCTCCCGTAAATGCTCTTCAGGTGTTTTACAGAAAATTTATGAACACTAAGTGTATTGCATAAATTCCTCCGTTAATAAAGCCAGCTACAGAATTAAGCTGTTTAACGCCAATTATACAGTTCTGGTTTTGCTGCTACCCAAAAATTCAGTCTACGGAAACAAATTCTATTAAGGTTAAATTCCAATGCAATGCTGAATAGGCTCAAGATGGTTGTTGCAAAAATAAAGAAAACACCTATTTAGGACGTGCCTTCGCATCAGGGATCCACTTTCACACTTTCTTTTCGATTTTCTCGATACAGATCAATGTTTAGTCTTGCAGCGAAAACGTAATTTCAAAGCATTGCAATTTCTTTTTTTATAAAATATTGATTTAAATATTTATTTACTTATGTCAAAATAAAGTACCACTCCACTGTTGTTTTCTATAAAAAAAGTAAAAACTCTGATGATCAAAAATGCTAAATTTCATATGAATTGATTGACAAAATATTTCATTATCACTTTTATACAAAAAAGTTTATATTTGAAAGCATCAACCATTATATAATTTCACAATAACAATGTAGATGCTCTAAAATAACGATAAAAAGAAATGGGATTTATGAGCAAGGATACAAATCTGCTAGTGTTCCACAATGCAACAATTACTTGAAAATGATACTCCAGTCGGTCGTTGTCACGACAACTTAAAGCTGCTTTTAGGTGATTAAACAACAATTTCTATTTAATTTAATTGGGGGAGCAGTTTCAACGGTGGATGAACAAAAAAGAGTAATTAAAACAAGGCTAAAAATTATACCTAATTTGATAATTAAAAAATATATCGTAGTTTTTTAAGCAAAAGGTCATTGTGTTACGAGAGGGGACCAAAAAGTTCGAGGAATGAAGAAAATGAAACATAGTTTGAGATAAATTGACGACTAGTAAAAAAGAAAAATTAAGCACTATCCCAAATGCTGCTAGAGTGCCGTATGAGACGTAGCACCGCTTCGTTAAAAAATTAACTGAATAATCCCACACCGTTTCAAATTCAAAGATGCTTATCGTCACCACTAATCTACTTAAACCATATTAAGTTTAGTGAAAAATTTAAAGCTCCCATTCGTGAAATAGCTACAAATTTTATAACACCCAATACCTTAAGCCATATTTATTTACACATCCATTTAAAAAGAAGTACATGCGTTTCGTTCCTTTTTAGAAAAAACTATTAGTTGAGGTTCGTTAGACGGATGTCCCAATTTTACTTTATAAAGATTAATCATCAGGTCTAGGTTTAACACAAACGATGAAATGTATCGATACTAGCCATATACTCATAATAACAACCCCTATCATTTTATAGTTTCTTATTCGAAGATGAAATTGTCAGTTGATAACTTAAATTGTTACTCAATAAAATCGAAACTGAAACAGTGACGTAGTATTGAACAGTCATCATTTTTAGAAAGTATAATCACAACAAATGCTTAATATTATAATTTCAGAACTGCATATTATCTGAAATGGTATTGGACAGTCCGGAAAGTTCGTGCTGATTATTAAGCAAAGTTAAAAAGGCGAAAATTTTTGTGTCCATGATTAACCATTTTGTTGTTCAACAATTTTTTTCCATCTTCCATGCAACTTGAAGATTCTTACAGAACTTCTCAAGATGCTGGGTAAAAAGGTCTTAATATGGTTTTTAATGGCATTCAAATAATTGAAGTTCTTGCTGTTAAGAGAATATTGCAACGACCTAAAATAAATGTAAATCTGAACGTACAATGTCTGGTAAACACAGCAGGTGGGATATTACATCTCAGCCAAGCTTCAACAAAGTCAAAAGGACATGAAGCATTATCCTAATAGAACGCCCTTCCTACTAGCTAATTCCGGATATATTTTTTATAAAAGCTATCTTTAATTCATCCAGTTGGAATTTATCGACTGGTCGTTTGATAGGAGCTCATAAATACAGAATTCCTTTCCAATCCTACCAGATACAGAGCACGACCTTCTTCGGATGGAGGCTAGGTTTGGAGGAAGCTAATGGTGATTCATTTCGCTTACTCCAAAACTGTTTTCGCTCATTATTGTAAATATTTATTTTTTCTCCCTCGTCACCAATTGCTTTAAAAACGGTGCGTTCACATATAGAAAAGCGACACGTCAAATTTTTCTCGGTTAAATTGTGCGAAACCCAAACATCGTAGCGATTTACGTAACCAAGCTTCACTAAATGCTCTTAAACTGTAGTTTTCGATATTTTAATATCTCGTGTCGTATACTACGAGTTATTCTCGGTCAATGTCTTAATTTACTCATCATCAATGGTGAAGAGTTTACCTGAACATCATTGGTCTTTAAGGTCGAAATCACCAGTACTAAACATAGCAAACCACTTTCTAATATCTCTTTTGCTGCTTATTCGGCAATAAAAAGACATTAAGTGTCTAAAATGCACTTTGTGTTCTCCCATATTCAAAAAGGTACAAAAATGACAAATTAATTTATTGCAAGGAACATTTTTTCTTTAAGAATATATAAACATATTTTTTTATAACTGTGGAGTATTCAGAAATTTTAAAATACCATTCAGTGAAAATCGGCAAACCTTTCCGGACAATGTAATATCAAATTGAAAATAAGCAATCAACCAATAGGTCACTCTGAAGCCTTAATGAGTACAAACCATTCAAAAACCTTGCAATTGCTCTGCTCTTTATCAACTAAAAATACAAATTCAGAGCCAAAGCTCAGAAATATTCCTAATTTCAAATTGGCTATTGTTGTAACGCTAAAAAGGTACATAAACAAATCGAGGTCTTTTCAACGACATCAAAAGTAGTATCTTATTTAAAAAATTTCTTTTCTCGATAAAATAAGGCCACACTATTAAGAAAATATAAACACAATACACGCTTTTGAGTAACAAAAAAACAACGCAAACTACAATAAAATTCGCAATTCGATACAAGTGTATCAAGATTTAAAAAACTAAATTTTCCAAAACTTCTAGAATAACCCTTGTGCATTAGTTACTCTTTATTCTTTCAGCTAAAGACAGGCATAGTATGTTATAGCTGAAACAATTAGTGGTACAATTATCATTGATATATTGGTAACATTAAATTTCTATTAACTTATTCTATGCTTTGACTAAAGTTCTAAATACTGCCACCCGCCATTTCATACACTGCTGGATTGTTACAACCTGGCGGTAACGGATACGTAAATAAGCGGTTGATTTGAAAATTACAAATCCGTACGTGACCAGCTTAAGCCTCCGCATTCAAAGAAGATCACGGCATGGACAGCTATTGTCCGGATTCGCATATATCTGCATTTATTTCGTACAGCCGTAAGCACATTCCATGTATAAAACTGTCGTGTCCTCGAGACCGTTGTCCTGACAAATTTATTATGGATTATTTGTTCCTTGTGCGTTCTCAAAACTTTTCCCATGCATTTTTTTATGCTGTAACAATATTTTCCGATTCTCCTTTTAATAGATATGATTAGTTCTCTTAATAATAGCGTGCTCATGCCATCTTATTACTCAACTAAAACGTTTTTCTTAACATTTGAATTCGCTTTCCTGCGAACTATTACTAACAACAAATTTTAATTACGTTTGTTAATTTAGTGCCATATTTCTTGAACAATCAACCTATGCCAAAAGCAGTAAATAGATTGCAAAAGTGAGAGAAGCTAAAAATTATATTTCTAAAGTTGGTTGTATACCCATTCCCAATCTCCATGGCTCACGATTTCTTTTTCTTGCAATGTTTTTTTATCCCCCTCTCCAGAAACCATCCTTTCTTTCGTTTCATAAAAATAACCTCTTTGGCCATCTAGATTCTCCCATGCGCAATAAGTGGCCGAATCATTTTAATCCCTTCACTTCAATTCTTTGTATAACGGTCTCATTTGCTGTCATTCTACAAGTAACCTCTTCCCATGCATAACACAGTACAGTTTCGACCATAGATCGTATTCTTATTCTCAATTGAGATATTTTCATTCGACCATAGAGAGTTTAAAGCACCTACTAGTTTTCTGGAGTTTTGAATTCTGTGTTTAATTGCTTGTCTTCCTAAACCATATTTGTCTATCTTACACTCTAAATATTTAAAACTGTCTACTTGTTTGAGTTTCTTCATTTACTAATACTTCTAATTTAGATTCGGAGTTTACTACTAGGTATTCTATTTTTCGTAGGCTAATTTGTAGACGCCACTTGGTAAGATTCGTTATATAGTCTCTTCAATGTAAACACCAAGTCAGATGCATCTTGGGCCCTTACCATCTGATCGGCTGCTAAGTTAATGGTAAACAACAACTTGTCGTTGATTGGTATTCCCATTCTGCCACATTTTTTTTCACTTTTCCAGTGCTATTTCGATATATAAATTAAATTGTAATAAAGATAGGCTCGCATAATTCCTTTGGATTTGGAAAATGCTTTTCACCATTAACGATTTTGAGTAACAAAGGAGATATTCTCTTTGTAAAGTTCTTGTATCATAATAAATATGAGTTAGTTCTTATACTTTCTAGTAGTTCCCACAGTTTGTTTCTAAAAACATGTCATGTGCTTTTTGCAAATCTATGAACGCTATATGCACTTCGTCATTTTTGAAAATGTTTTTCGAGAAGCTGTTGGATTGTAAAATATTATCTATGCAGGAACGATCTGGAGTAAAACCATTTTTCACTTATAGTACGTCTCTTGAAATGTAACCCCCTGTAATTACTTGGGTCCTTATAAATTGAAATGATGTAAGATGTTTTCAATTCTACTGGGATATATCATTATAGTATTCTAATTCTTTCTATTAATGTCACCTACACTTTTAATTAATATTGTTTGCACAGAAAATTGCTCTGCACCAATTTGGGACAGTATCTATCTTAGGTAAATATAAAATGCATCCACAAGTTACAGTTCTGAAATTTTATTGCTTTCCATTATCAAACAACCAATTGTACACAATCGCTTGCGCCCACAAAAGCTAGCAATGTAAGACAACATACATTACTGCTAGCATAAACCAGCTGTCCGCCTTAAACAGCTTGCAAGTTTGTGAAACAAAATGTGTGCATATCTACTGATAAAAATTCAATTTGCAAAAATCGAGCCGCCCACATTTTGACGAGCAACCTTTTGATACAGGTAGGCGCAGTTAAAAATAGCAGCGCATTTCACAAAACATTATCCGGCGACCTTATCGCCTTTAAACTAATGCCTATCACAACTTTCATGAATTCCCTTTGTGTATATGAACTTTAGGGTTGGAGTACACAGCTCGGGAAGATTAATTATGTTCACCGTTAGACTGCTTATCAAGCAACAAAAACCCGTACGCGTATAATTTAATCGATTGTTAAACTACGAGTCATTTTTGATATCCGGGAAATGAATCAAAAAATATGACTAGTAACTGTTAATTTGCTTTGGTTGTAGCATTTAAATGAGAGACTTGAAATATACAAACATTTGCTTTCATCGTTTTAGTTATACATCGATAGACTAATGAGTAGAGCTCGCTATAAAATGATAAATAATTCAATCTCTAAAACCGATACATCAATAATGGCTATGGTCGTTATAGTTAAAACGGTCATCATATCCACTATAAAGTTTCATAACGGCATTCCAATCATAGATTAAAGTGCTTACGTTAATAAAAATTGGTTATCTAAATAAAGCTTTCATAAAGAATGTATACCATTTAACATACTTCAATTATATTCACTATTTTATATGAAAAAATTACAAAAGCAGAGTCTATGACGTGTATAGAAAAATAAAGTGCTCTACTATTCTTCGATGCCTGGAAATTATTATTCGTTTACATGTTATTTAGCAAACAATGCAACGATTTAAAATAATGATGCCTTCATCGTATTACATAACCCATATTTAGAGGCTGAAGGCTTCTAAAACCATTTTGTCTGCTTTTTAAAATATCAATAAAAACATTTTCCTAAATTTACATTAAGAGCTATTCAAAGTCTAGTTTTAAAAACGGTTAATTGTAGTTAAGACGAAATGTAAATCTATCCTTGATATTTCAATCGTATTGTATGCATTTTGGCTGTATGATAATAATATTTGCCGCATATTTTTAATAACCATCTCAATTAATTTTATATTATTATTTAACCAAAATATTTCACGTGTTTGTTAAAAACTACTTTATATAAAGTAGACTCTTGTAGAGCTACTGCCTAGATCCCATACCAGACATCACTACCCTCCTCTTGCAAGGAAAAAAGTTAGTATTAGGCAAAATTATAAAACATAGTTCTAGGTTAAAATAGACATTTATCAACGGAACCGAACCGTACCAAATAATCTCGATAGCTTTATAAGAATTAAAAAGAAGAATCATAAGAAGGTCTACGTATCAGTAATAAAAAAAATATAAATTCTTCGAAGCCATAAAAATTGTCATGAAAAAAGCAGAGGCACATATTAGAAAGATTCTTGAAATAATCATATAAGACATGCCCCAAAAGAGTAATCACACATGTGATGTTAATATCTTTTTTTTTAAATCTGTTATCATCATCATACACTAATTTTACCAACAAGGAAGAAACGATCTAAAATAACCAATAAAAATAAAAATCATTAAAAATATGAAAAGAACTATATAAGACGTCATGGATACAAGCAAATCCGAAGGACAGAAAAAAAATTATTCTAAAATAAAAGGGAAATGAAAAACCCAAACATCCACCTCTGATCAACATACCCAATGAACGCCTACGCATAAAGAAAACTTGTGCAATCAGCCAAACACCAAAACTAAATTGTGTTAAATGCTCCAGGAAAAACACATGACTGCAAGTATTAAAGCTTTTGATCGTGTAAACTAGGATACACCCCTTAAACTGCCACTGTACTGGTTCCCAAAAATGAATCAATTAGAGTACTCGAAAATATACCCAAACGGAGCCTAAACAGAACAGATTAGTACAACGAACAGCCAGAAAAGCTAAAGCAAAAATTTTTATATGCTCTAAAGATACGGAAAATGACTGCCCTTGAACTGTCTTCCGAAAACTAATCGATTCCAGTATCCGAGAACATATCCAAACAAACCCTTAACAAAATACTCAATCAAGAATGTCTTAATACTCTAAAAAAGACGAATATTGAGCCAAAAACTGATCCAAAAATTTCTTATAATCTCTAAACAAAACAAACAGTAAATGGCTGCAGTAAGTAATATTTTTATATCTGATAAAACTAGAACGATATATAGCTCTTATGTTATTGTTGTGGTCTCTAAAAACTGATCGATAGCAGTATCCAAAAATATACCCAAAAACGCCTAGATATTAGAAAAATTAGTGCAACGAGTCAAAGCTGAACCAAAAATTATTCTTTAAATAAGACGAACGGCAAATGACCGCAACGAGTAAAACTTTTGTATATCATATAAACTAAAGGGACACTGCCCTTATAATGTTATTGTAATGCTCTCCGAAAAGTAATCCATTCGAGTATCTGAAAACATACTTAAAAGACGCTTAACATGAGAAAAACCTAATACAACGGACCAACAAACTAACCCAAAAATGTCTTGTCCTTTTAAAAAAATAAATCGATTAGGATATCCAAAAATGTACATAAAGAACTCTTAACATTCGGGAAACTAGCACGAGTAGAAAAACCTAAGCCAAAATTGTCTTGAATGGTCTAAAAAAAGACGAATGTTAGATGATTGCCACCAAAGTTTTAAGTATCTGAAAACATGCCCAAAGAATAATGAACGTAATAAAAAGCATCAAATAAACTGAACAAAAATGTCCTAAGTATCTCTCTCTAGAAAAAATTAACACTAATACTGGAACAAGCAAAACTTTCGAATCTCATGTAAACTAAAAGAATACAGCACTTATAATGCTATTGTACTGCCTTACAAAACTGTTCATATTCCTATAGGCTAACATGGGAAAAAGTAAGAATCCCATGTTACATCTACCACTGATACTAAAATTAAAACCGTCATTTGTCTTACCAATGAACCCAACAAAATACTATTAAAAAGGTTGTTGTCTGGATAGGCTTGACAAAAGAAGCACGCATTATAAAAACAAATAAGACAATAATAAATACTTGCTGCGTGTCACCGAACAACAAAATTAATATTATTAGGAAGTCGTTAACTAATACTTGAGCTAGCATTAAAACCCAACGAACGGTACTACCATAAGTAATTTTGCCGCTAACGTATTCTAGTAGATGCATTAAAAGTAAACCGCGAAAAACAGATGGTGGTTAAATATATGGCAGCAAAATTTTGTTACTGATGAATTGTGCCAAATCAGCCTTTTCTCTGCAAAAATTACGAATTACGAGGTGTGGAACAATGAAACTGCCTCGATAATTACATTCCAAAGTACGAGGGTAAGGTAAAAAGTTCTCGGCAATGAAAGACTGCGACTTTCAGTTAAAAAATGATATTATTTTTCTACATAATCTCCCTTGACTTCAACACACTTGATCCAGCGCCTCTCCAACATTAGTATTCCTTCTTGGAAGTGGGAATCTGGAAGATTGTGAAAATATTCATCAACTTCTTCATTGGATGCGAAGCGCTTCCCAGAAACAAATTTTTTTAAGTTTGGGAACAGATGGAAGTCTGAGGGTGCTAAATCAAGAGAATAGGGGGAATGGTCGAGCAAATCATACCTCAAATCCCGCAGTTTTCCCATTGCCAACGCAGGTGCGTTGTCCTGATGAAAGATGATTTTTTTCTTCTTCAAGCCAGGTCTCTTCTCGCGAATTTTGGCATCCAACTGGTCAAGAAGGTTGGAGTAATATTCGCCTGTAATTATTCTGCCTATTGCAAGATAATCAACTAACATCAATAACATCCCAAAACACGCTGGCCATGACCTTTCCGGCAGATGTGATCGACTTCGCTTTTTTTGGCGCTGAACCACCGGCTTCCACCAACTGCTTGGACTGCTGTTTCGTTTCTGGCTTGTAGTGGTGGACCCATGTCTCATCCGTGGTGACAAATCGCCGCACAAAATCGGTCGGATCCCTGTTGAATCGGTCCAAAGATTGCTGAGAAAATCGTTTGCGCATTTGCTTTTGATCGGCATTCAGCAAATTCGGCACCAATCTTGCGCAGAGCTTTCGCATCCCTAATTCTTCGTGCAAGATGTTTCGCACCCTTTCTTTCAAAATCCACACAGCCTCAGCTATCTCACTCACCTTCATGCACTTTTTCGATGGTTTCCGGTGTGGTTACGGTTTTTGCCCGTCCTTCACGTGGGCCATCTTCGAGGAATGTGCGACCACGTTTAAATTCAGCTGCCCACTTTTTAACAGTTGACATGGAAGGGGCAGAGTCTCCGTAAACTTTTGTCAATTTCGGATGAATTGCCTTAGGGGTTAATCCATCCAAAACGAAGAATTTTATAACCACACGATATTCAAGTTTATTAATTTTAACAAAAAACATGCATGTCTACTAAGAAAATTCGTGTAAACCAACTACTTGAGCGAACAAGTTGAAACTAGTTATACGAACTGACACATGCACCCAAGCAGAAAACATAATTGTTTGCCTATTGCAGCACCATCTCTGTGTCAGGCCGAGAACTTTTCACCTTACCCTCGTAAACAGGAAATAAAAAAGACACAATTGGGAAAACTAAAAAAAGGCTATTCTTTATATAATATATAAATTATAAAGAGCTGATAAACGTAAAACGTGTAAAAATCGAAGTCCCCAGAATTACCCCAAATCAAAAACAAAAAAAAACTCTTGATAGGCAGAGCAATCGCTTTAATGCCATAAAATATAGTGCATCAATGCAAGGAAAAATAGTAAGGCTACGGAAAAAGAAATCAAAAGAATATAAGAACCTAATAAAACTCACTCTTCTAATTATCAAAAGCGCTCTATATAGACTTGGGGTAAGTGAAAGAAATAGAAACAAAATTAACAATCCAAAAATCATGGTTGAGAAAGAAAATTATGCCAAAATAAAATGTAAAATAATAAGATTACGAAAAAATATTCCAGAAATTGCAAAAATTATAATTAAAAAATGACAGAATGCCTGTTTAAAATAATAAAAGAATCGCAATAGGAGGCAAACAAAGTTGATTGATTCCTAATTTCGACGAGCTCTCATATGTAGCCTCTTAATACAGACTTTTGTATTTCTTAGATACGGTAAAAAAATGGTTCAGAGCGGTTGGAACTTATAAATTGGGGCTGGCATCTCAGATGACCAATTCGGGTTCCGAGCTAGAAGGTCAACTACAAAAGAAATATTCTAATATATGCAAATATACCTCCAGAAAACACGGGTTAAACTTAATATAAACAAAATATCTTTGCGCTATGCTGAATAACAAAAATAACGTTAGACCATGTATAGATTATATTCTAGCGTCTGCAGCCGTAGCAAGTTTTATACCAAGACTTACGCAGTTAAAGTAACGGTAAGAATAATATGCATCCAAAAATAATGGAAAACGAGAGCAAAAGAAAACTTCCACAGGTGAACAGTACCAACAGAAGCAATAGCATACGGAAATTGATTATAGATTAAAACAAAGCGAATTTGGTCAATATTCGATGACTATTACATAACATAAATAAAATTTATAAAACAATTTTTTTTCTGGTGAAAATACGACTTTGTAAGTCAACAATAAATATTAGCAACCACGCATATAATATGATATGCGAGCCAAATAAATTTTAAATAAAAAATCGATGAGTCAGGTGCGCTTATACCATGACTAACACATAAATATGACTAAACGAAATTTGAAGACAGCATTGCATTCAACATGTTTTGATTGTTCTATTGCCCTTTGACGACAATTTCCTCAATACCGCGTCAAATTAATTACAGAACGATAAAAATTGCAGTAGTTAACTATTCAAAATTATTCAATCATCTCCAGCGCCTTGTGAAACATCATTTGCATTTCAAAGCAGCATTCAAGTTGCTATGTAAATAATTAGAAGGAAACGTGCCGAAGACAGTTTCGGCGTTAGCATTCATTTGAATCGGCGAATTATTCGCAGGTCGGATAAAATTTGAAAGTTGGGACAATTAAAATGTACGACAGAAATTGCTCAATTTATTCCAGACGCTATGCTATTACGCAAAACTCGATTATAGTAGCTGCTTCAGCTTTCAAAACTAAAAACGAATTCACTTAATGTACCAAACCTTTAAAATTTAATCACTGCTGTAAATATAAGGTCGTTGTATATTTAATTACTGCATATTGAAGTTATTTTAAATGCATGTGGAGTTTTAGAAAGGCAATTTATATTTACGAGAATTTTGACTTCTTTGCTCTATTCATTTATTCTTAATTTATTAAAAATGGCGCTTCTCAAGCAGTTACTTTGTAGGAACGGTTATAGTGAGAAAATGTTCGTCATCATTTATCATCCCGTAATTCGTCTACAACCTCTGCACCCCTTGTTACAACCCTTCGAAGTTAGACTTGTTTTGTAGAAATGATTCTGGGGTAAGCTTCTCCTATTTACTCTGGTAATCTATACATTTCATCTACAACGGATTTAAAACCCTTCTAGCACACTTTTTACAACTCTTTAGTGTTACATTACAGAGTTATAAAAGGAACTAGAAGGGTCTTAAACGATTATTTTAAGCAGATTAGGGCGTATTGCACAAATTTATTATACCAGAGCTATCGCTATGAAATAATTTACGAGTGTACAACAATATCTAACAAAAACACTTGAAAGAATTGTAAACAAGGAGTATAGGAGTTGGAGACGAGCTAATGGAGGTAAAATTCATTCCTTGAATGATAATGAACATTTTCTTACTACAACCATTTCTATAAAATAACTACTTCAAGAGCGTCAATGTACTAAACAACCACCAAACGACATATATCATTACTATAACATAAGCTACCCAAAACCTTAATTGTCTGCTCTGCGATACTGGTACATCCATGTACGCTGAAAATATCTTGCCCCCAAAAAATCTTTATGAACAAATACAGTCTTAATGGCAGCTAAACTAAAATTTGAGCACCTAACAGGGCATTAGATCTACAAAAAATATTTATGAGAAAAAAATTCATTAGAAATAACAGTAAACCAAGGACAAAATTTTAATTTTCTCAAAAATCGACATTATAGGTTGGTAATAAAACCTATATTTCTAATACAAATTAACTCAAACATATTGTACACGTACTTTATTGCATAGGAAAATGAAAGAAATACTTTTAAATTTCAACGTCAACCAATTTCCTCAAACGACAGAATACGTAGTCTTCTCAAAGAAATCGATTGGGAGATTATCACCTCCAGTGAGTGAAACTTTGTCCTGTACACACTTCTTCCTTCATCACAGGCAAAAAAAGCCAACGTTCTGGGGAAAATGCTGATCTAATTTGACACGCACAGTAAGAGCAAATAGAGCGAGGCGCCATCCTGCATCAAAATAAGATCGTCACCGCATGGCCATCTGTTTATTGTACTTTAAGAGCGGTAAACCAAGATTTAGGTAGACATCTGTCGTTGCAATATTTATAAATTTTCAACGCGTCTCTAGATAATAGGGAAAAAATTCTACAGCTAAACAAAAGGTGTGTGTTTTCCCGAACTCTAACTCGTGACCAGAATTTTCCGAGGCAATCCAACAACCGCTGATTTTCCGATTGGGGTGTAGATGACGTTTGTGTTTCTTTATTCTGGTGGTAATCGTTCGGCCCGTAGTTCCAATGTAAACTTGCTCACATGAACAAGGTATACAGTATACCCGTGATGTATCCTGTAGGTTTCTTGTGACCTTGACTAATCGAACCTAATCTCGTATTTTGATGGTAGTAATGTGGATGGTTTCTACCTTTGGATTTCGGTTTTGTTTTGTGTGCGCGTTAGTTAGGTTTCGTTGCTCTTTTTATCTCCGTCCTCGAATAGGCATTTATAAGGCTTGTTCCAAATGTTTTAGTTTCTTATCCAAGAACTGAAGTTTACATATTTTTTGTGTCCTATCTATCAACGTTTTCACAACCGTTCTTTTTTGACTTGGATGTTGAGTCGAGGGCTTGTGAAGGTTTCGGTCCATTTGCGTGGGTTTTCTGTACAAGGTGTGTTGTAAATGTCCATTATCCGATCTCAACACTTGTTCGTTTAAGAGAACAGTTCTATTGTTCGATTCCAGTTCCATGATAAACTGTATACTCGGGTGTATCGAATTAAGATGTTTAAGAAACTACACTAGTGTCTTCTTGCTGTTTCCATACCACAAACGTATCATTAACGTATCTTAGCTATATTGCGAATTTTAATGGTGCTGCATTGATGACAATTTCTTCAAATTTCTCCTTATGTCAGTTGGCTATCACAAGGCTGAGTGGACTTTCCTTTACTAGTCTGTCTTTTTGTTCCCAATACATGCCCAACAAAGTGGTTGGGTGTACGACACCGTCGAAAGAAATGCAAGATATCATTAGGAGAAACTTTCTTCGCGTAGTCTAAAACATCTTGAATAGGAACTTTAGTAAATAGGGACCTTATATCAAAACTGATCATTAGGTCTCCCCCTCCTATAGGTAGATGTCTTGAAGATGGATCATAAAATGTGCGGAGTCTTTGATATAACTGCTGGAAAGTCCAATGAGTGGTTAAATAAACTGGATAAGTATTTGGGGAGTTTATAGGTAGGACCGGACCACAGACGGTACACCTCTAATTCTTAGTTTGCTAACACACGAAAGAATATAGAAGCGCGAAAGCGCACAAGACAGTAACTGAATTATCGAAGATCTTCTGGAAATGTCCCCCGCAGTTGTAGACCTGCCTAAAGCCCAAGAACAAACAATACAATGCATCATCTGAATGTAGTGGTATCACATACAAGATATGAGCCGATCAGTCTTATTACCGTCGTTCCAATACATACAACTACTTCTGACCGAGTTTGCGTGAATTCCCATTTACTATCGTCTATTTAGAGACTATTTTCGTCATGGCTGCAGCAGTTCTGTCGCCAATTTTCATACCTAGTCACTTTTCAGCCACCCTGTATACCAGATTGCGGCTGTAAAACTGCATTTAATCAACGACCAGACAAAATCCTCCTCTAAAATAAAATTTATATCGGAAAATTTACATGCACATGCCTGCAGCCTTGCATATTACTTGGTAGCAGCTATAAAATCTAATTTTAGCCTTGCCTTTTCGTTAAGAACATTTGTCTCTCTGGGTGCAAATAAACAGCCCCAATTAATTTTTTGTTGGAATTTCAAGTAATTTTGCAAAAACCGCGGTCTTGATAGCCAATTAAACATCACTCAAATTGTGCATACCAAATTTCCTACAAAAAAAAAAACAGAACACCACAACAAACTAGAAATCTGAAACTGCCGCTCGTATTTCGCTTATAGGTTTTGTATGCATACAAATATGTTCAAGGGAACGACGTCTCCAGCAGATAAAATTACTAAGTCATTCTTTATGCGCATTAAAAATACACTGCGAAAGATAAATGCATTCTCAAAGCAGTCCAGAAAACAAAATCTACTCGCACACTAGCTAAACTATCAACATCCTAATCATCGTTATTTAGTGCGGTGATTATTAGTTGCATATAGCTCATTATAGGCAACTAATTGCCCGTTAGTCTTTGCTCAGACATTTCGATTTTAATTCCGCTTCCGTTACGTGCTAATTTCACTAAAAAGTTGTAACGCTACATTTTTTAACGTTTTTGCGAAGTAATATATATTACGCTTCGACAACTGCACAATTCATCTTTATAAATCTGGGCGTCTGTAAATTCTCTTAATATCCTTTGCAACTATTAATATAAAACAGCTTAAAATAGTAGTGCTACAAAAATTATCTAATTACTAAGTATATAAGTACAATAAAAAACTGAAATACATTAATTGAAAGATATGTAAAGAGATCGCCAAGATTTAGAAAGAATTTCAAAATCTACTGTAACACGGATGACGGCAAGATTGTATATTTATATAAAGTTTAACCTTGGCATTGGATTACGATACAAGAGAAGGAAATATCTATTTTCATAAAAACTTAATAAATCACTTTTTACGTATTCGCAATTTTTAAACTTCTAAAACGCGTGATATGATCAAATATGTCAAATTTAGGTTTTGGTTGATCTAATTATTGACAAGCAGTGTTCCCTATAAAATCGTCCTCAATTATATAACTGAAAACTACAGTTTTTGTTTAAAAAACTATTAGAAAAAAAGCAATATGGAGAATAGTCAACGAGTATCGAGATTCACTGCATTAGTACCACAATAGTTTAAAAAAACCAATGTCAACAAGGACAGCGCCTTGAGAAAATTGTGTTATATATATAAATGTTAAAGAATGCTTTCTTAATCTGTATAACAATTACGTAATGATTCCACCCATATAGTTACCGTGTAAATGTACCATTTCGATTCCATGTCAATTAGCAAAATAATCAATTTTACGAATAAAATTTCTATACAGTCACTATATGAAACTTAAAGTAATAGTATAAAGTATCTTGTAATATCGAAAATTTACTTCCAACTAACAAACTAGACACAAACCATCTTTTTAGGAAATTATACTTGGTATAGTCATCCAGAAATCAATTATTCAGGTTAATCTAGTCGCCAAATACCCTGAATAATCCTAATCGCTGAATATTACAAAAATTTGATGACGTACTGACAACTAAAAGTATCTGAACAGTTTAGATTATATATCTAAAGTGTCTAAGAGGCCCAAATACAACTATATTTAAAAAATAGGCGGCTCGACAAAAGTCGTAGTTCAAAAACTTTTTTTATGTTGGCAAAACCTTCAATGACGTTCACTCTTAATTTCAGTTTGATATGTGAAATAGTTTATAAGTTACAGCAGTTTATTTACTTCGACTTTTTGTCTTTTTTCGATTTTTAATAAGTCCAATATTTTTTAACAAATTAGGTACGTGAAATTTTGTCTCAAAATGAAATTAATGCTATTGAAACATTGAAAAATGATGCAAAAAATATTCGGTTAACAAACTTTATCGAGAAAAATTATGTTTCAGTGACATAGCTCTTTAGAGAAAAACGTTAATCCGTAGAAAATAAACCCCGTTCTGATCGAAAAAATTAGAAATAAAGTAATGGAAATCATCATTCAACTGTAAGAGAGTTGGAATATCAATAAGTTTCAGGAAACGCTATTTTAAGTAATGTTTTGGGCTTGAAAAGCTTGTCACAAAGACTCGGCAATCATCATTTTATAGTTTTTCGACAAAAATTTAACAAAGATTGCTCCACAACTATCGTATTCTCCGGATATGTCACTATGCTACTTTTTCCTGTTCAGTAGGTTAAAAAAAACCATCTCCAGAAACCCGATTTGACTCAGTTGAATCGATAAAACAAAAATCGAAGGAGGTGCTGATGGAAAATCCAAAAAATGATTACGGAAAGCGGATCCAAAATTCGGAAAAATTTTTGGATGAATAAATAAATAGTACGTATTTTATTCACCTTACTTTTTAAAAAGAGTAGTATTACGCTAAATAAAGTTAAAGTAGAAAATGGGCAAAAATACATATATTTAGGACAACATAAAATTTGGGAAAAATAAAGGTAAAGAAATAGATAGAAAAGCGCGACTAGAATAGCAGCATTTTCTAAAGTAAACAATATATTAACAAAAAAATATCCCAACATCTGCGAACATGATTGTATGACCAGTGGGTGTGCTCCCGATCTTGTAAACAGCAAAAATTTGGCACTTCATAATACAGCTAATAAATAAGTTTTTAGTTAGGCAAAATCTATAGAGATGAAAATAACAGAGGTGACCTCAAGAGACAAAAAAAAGAGCGACGAAAATCTAACGTAATTGATATAACAGAAATAATGGCAAACTTAATGAAACTGTGCAAGTCCTATCGAGAAAACAAAATGTCAAAGACGAACTGGGTGAATAATAAGATGAAAACCCTGGTCAGCAAAGGGCTTAGAAGATAAGCACAGCACAGAAGAGATGGCAAATATTATTATTATTATTATATTAAAGCAGGACTGTGCTTAATATCGAACGCCATAAATAATTAACAGAAAAATCTGTCGTATCACAAAAGTGGCCAGTATTTTTGCTTCAAAAGAGTAAACATAGTACAATATTAGAAATTATTGTGTTCGACAAATTTGCAATATTACTCGGCAAAGTTTTATAAATCCATTTGCACTTTTTAGGTAAAAATGCCATATAAAATTATTTTATTAACGTACATTTGTTTAAAACGGTTCAAAAAATTGTACGTAATATTATAAACTATAAAGACATTCAGAACATCGCATCTTCGTTTCTCTTCATACAAAAGCAATAAATAATTGGTAGAACCGTATTAAAATCACACGTCACGTTCACTTAATGGCGAGGCATGTCATAATGGTACAATATCTCAACGGTAACTTGGGATAAGTGCGCGCGCATGCACATGGTTATCCAGACACCTAGTTAAATGCAGTAGACCATCAAGGTAAATCCACTACGGTCAGTCGAACATGGACAGTGTGAGAAGTAATCATACTACAGATGGTGCAATAAGTGAACATCAAGCTCTGCTACAAATTAGCGGAAACGGCGACGGATACGCATGAAATATTGGTGCAAGTATACAAAACATAAGCAGAAAATGTGTATACGACTGATTCAAACATTTTAACAGCCTAAAGGACGATTAAAGAACTTAAAACAGATGAAAACTTCTGGTGATTTCACTGCCATGCGTAAACATAATCCATCCTTTCTCCCCTGATCGGAGGCCTACGCACTTCCTCGCCGTAAAGTCATGAAAGACGCACATTTTGTGGACGTTTCGATTATTTAGTAATAATAAAGATAATTTGTATGTATTTTCTGTTTTATTTGTTTTCTGATAGCATTCACCGAACTTTTTAGACACACGTAGCAAGTAAATGTTTAATTTTTTAAATTATTATATTTTATCTACCATCAGACTAAACAAACAAACAAAATTGTCGCATTTGATTTCCCAAAATTATTATGTAACTCATGAAAAGCAAATGCACTCTCTAAATTTTGAGCAGGTAAAATGAGAGTAATATTTCTTCGAAAATGATGCTGAAAACCGCTGTAATTGTGAATGTCGTTCATTATCGTTACACGATAATCCAATTTTTGGCACCTATTAAATATGAATCTGAAACAAATGAGACAACAACAAAAAGATAGCTCCACCTGCCATACAGCTCGAGCAACAGTCGACTTACTGCATTAATAATTTCCTAATTTCACTGATATCAATTGGCGGGCAAGATCTTGTGATTTAACACAGCGTGACTTTTTTATGGGGTTGCCTGAAATCCAAACGACAGTCGACAACCTCAACAACGAAATCTGAGGTGTTATCGAAATTGAAGATTTGCAGCCGAAGCTAAGATCGCCATTTCTCAAACATGAACATACAGTATAAACTTCAATGATCCATAAAAATCCAATTTATTTATATAAAATTTAAATCCACCTTTCATTTTGAGCCACCTTTTATATATAAAAATCAATATATAACATTCCTGAATTTTTAAATAACTAGAACAAATCGCCGTCACGTCTCACAACTAATTGCTAGAATCATACATGTACCACAAGTATAAATGTGTGTAATTTTCCTGATGTAGGGAGGTAAAAATAGTTATAAAGGTAAGTTTTGAGTTTTAAATGCCTTTATTTTATCCTTTAGTATTGAGAAATACATTATGCCAAGAACATAAAAAAGTAATAAGAAGAAAGCTTACTAAGAGAATTGGGTGATCTTAATACAACTATAAAGAAGAAACTATCAACAATACAAATTAACTTTACGATGAACTTCTTCCCAGTCCTTGTAAACAATTTATTCAATAAATAGATAGAGCAAACGTTGAAAGTCCAAAATAAAGAGACTATCTAGAAAGCCCAAATAGTCAAAGCCACCAAAATTATTACTAAAGACAATCATGCGCTGAAATGTAGAAAAATGGTGTTTAGCAAAGACAGGGTCCGTAGTAGTTGTGCATGCCATTCTAATGAAAAGAATAAAAGATTATGATGAACTAAAACTTTGAACTTAATTAGTTCACCACCACCACCACCCCCCACCCGTCAGACTATATAAAGCTCAGAGTGCAGCATGTTACGATAAAAAATATTTTAGGTTAGCATTAAACTTAGTCGGGTTGATCTAATCACAAAAACGAATGCAAGCTTTGTTGATTTAAATAAATCAAAAACTGTACATCTTGTATCCATTTACTTTTACAGAAAAGTTCTCAAAGGAAATAAAGAGTTATGTGTTCATAGTGTAAGAGAAATTTGAACATGAAATCAATGCGCATATTGGTTTATCGACATTTCTGTCTTATAAGTGCACTATTAAAAACAATCCGAAAATTTCTAGCGGAATCGCAAATAATTACTTCGTCGTAGTGACCTAGATCTTGTCCATGATATAAAATTTTCTCCCTTTCAAAAAATAATTCGAATTCTCCGCTTATTCAGTCAGTCTTTGCAAATGCGACGGTCACACACTGCACGTACTCACTCATTAGCGTCTAAATCGCCAACTAAAGTGGTTCTCGTTTATGCATGCGCATTACAATCTAGCCACATCGGTTGACAGGTTGCATCGTAGCCGCGCAAACTGTTACCATTATATTAATATTGGCTAGATGTTTTGGAGACCGGCCAACTGGTTTCATTTTCGGAAATACCACTCTAATGACGATTTAATCTTTGGCCTAACTCTTAAAGACAGCAATATCTCATTAAACCAAAAAAATAAATATTCACGAATTTGCTCCAAAATTGATATAGCAATTGGGAAAACACATCAAGTAATAAACAAAGCAGTTGAAGGAGTTATATCATTTAAATTGAATACATTCAATTTTTGATAGAATCTATACAAATGATTACTTGCAACTTGTTGCATGGATTTTTCCATCCTAAATAGACTAAATTTACGAACCGACAAGTTTTATGCAATGTATCATTGCGTAGATCCCATAAATAAAATTCGCATGTCCAATTATAAAAATTATCCTTGAGTTACAGAACTATATTATAAAAACATATTTACACAGAAATATTTGAAAAGCGCATATACCAATGCACTTGAGAAACTTATTAGCCGTCAAATTTGTTCATACCAATATTGTAACTAACCTGCAAAAACAATTTAATTAAACACCCAAATGTATGCTTAATTTTTTTCGGGTGTTGTAAAAAACAAATATTAGCATGTTTCCTTGAATATTTATTATGTAATGTAGAAATATAAAAAAGTTTTACGATCCATTATAGTTGTTTGTCGTGACTATACATCCAAAATATAAATTATGTAGTTTTTGCACTATAAAGCTATGTCAAAATAGCCAAGAAATATTCAAAAGCGACTTCACTATTTAGAAAAATGATCAAAGTTCCAGACGAAGTGCATGTCAATATCCAAGCACATTGCAAATTTGTCAAATCTCTATGTATGCACAATAGCAAAATATGAGATGTGTTCAATAGGACCCTTGAGTCAACAATAGTTAAAATTCATACAATGTTAAAACATCCCTTTCATAATCGAGTTCTACTTTGCGATTTCCATAATTTTGTGGCAATTCTCTTAATTGCATGTGTTAAATGATAAGTCAAGTGTTGAATACATTTTATATAAGCATGCTTTATATATTTCAGATTTTATTTTTACAAATAGGAACTCCTGAAGCCGTTTTCCCTGAGCAGGCGGAAATATCCGTATGCATATTAAAATTGCAGATGAAACGCTGCACGTTGCTGCGCACCTTCGTTAATTAATAACGAAGCCAATTACAGCAATTATGCACTTCGATTTCTATTTCCCTATCTGCACAAAGGAGTTTACGACATACTACGAAACACCTTAAATGCGCTTATTACCTCAGCATCCTACTATAATGACTCATGCCATTAATGACTGCTTGACAATTTATTTTCGGTGGTTACGAATAGTTATACGAGATACATTTAAATAATTACTCGAAATGAAAAATATATGGTAATCAATACGGAAAGGGCATCGAATTGGTTTACTACCGCAAATGTTTCGGTGCTCGAATGAAGACAGCATGGCAGGGGGTAAGCTATTCTTGACATCCACATGAGTCAGGGCGTTTGGAACCAAACAAAGGAGTCCTAATGAACTACCGTACGAGATAAAACTACATTTTCTGCTGAACTAAAAATAGAAAATTTGGTCAAACAGCCAGTCAGAATAGCTACAAAAGCGTTGCATAATTTTGTTGTTCGGATTTTGAGTATCTAATTACCAAAATTGCCCATTTTTGTATAAAAAGAAACATCTCTGGCTTAGTATTTGGACCGTCAACATACGAATATTAATTTTTCTATTGCACATGAAGCATCTTTTAGAACTTTGAGAGCAATTAAAATGAATACTTTTCAACTTCCATGAGCTAGCTTTTAAAACAAATTATTACAAATTTGTAAGGCACACTATTTGATCACTAATCACATAGAAAGTAGTAGAATCGTTCGTCTATCTTAGACATAATGTAAACATTATCGGACAGTCAGGAATCCGTGAAAGCATTAAAGAACCCAAGGGTAACATCCAGGCTGGACGGGAATGCCACGAAGAACTCGGGGCTTTGGCAGACCACAACAAGTTGTGGGGATTAGGAGACTAGAATTGCAAGTAGCGAGAAAAGAGACTAGCTCTGGGAGTACCTAAAGGTGCAATACAAATCCGGATGACAAAACAACGTAAAAATTACTGGGAAAACGTACCGAGACAAAAACATGGAAAAACCTTCATAAAAGGACCAGTTCGTAAAAGAACTGAAAAACTGTTAGAATGAATTAGAAATCAATTACGAACTACTACAGATTCTTTCATAACAAATTGTTTTTTCAGCAGACACTTCAACAAAAAAAAGACTGTACAATAGAGACCTAAGTTACAGATAATGTGGCAGAAAACAGAGACAGGTATCCATATCTCGTACGGGTGTGAGGTTTTAAACTCACAGGAGGGAAGCTATTTACGGAAACTCAATAATGGAGCCAGAAAGATACAGCAACTCTCCAGTAAGTGACTTTTACAGAGTATTAAAAAAAAACTTGAGAAGCAAAATAAGTCCATGAAGGTGCAATGCTACCGGATACAGATCAAACGGTTCAACAAACAAAAAAAACATAACTCAGTTATTAATGGCTATACATTTCAGACCCCCTACCAATATTCAGCTGGTTCGAAATCTCTAATAAATGAGACCGCCAAAGCCTCTAACTTATGACGTCAAACTGTAAAGGTGCTTTACAGATTTGAAATTAGTATCTAACGAGAAGTAAATTTTATTATACGTTTTTAGACAATTCTACACCACCCATACCAAGACAACAAATTGGCTATGGCCCATGTCAATTTCAGCACGATATAACACCAATCCATAAAACAAATAATTGTAGTCAAAGCGAGTTAAAAACTCGAATGGCTGGCCCAAACTCTTAATGTGAATCCTTACAATAAACCAAAATGCTGATTAAGAAACAGACTGAACCAACACCAAAACACCACGAAACTGTTCAACATGCTGAAAAAGAGAGGGAACTAAATTTCTGCAGAAATCTGCCCTCAAAGAATAGAGACTGCGTTGGCAACATATCAAAGCATGACCAGTAAATTATATTACTGTTTATTGAAATTGCAGTACCAAGAAAAATATAAATTAACAACTGAAACTTTACAGATTGATTTATTAGTACAAGACAAATGAATTATTTAATTTACACATTTGTCCATCAAAATCTATATTTATTCAATAATGTAAGGCCTCAACTCGGACTGCTACGATTGCCTCCATTCTTCTTGGCATCAAGTCAAACAATAAACGAATGGTGTCTTGGTAGACTACATTCTATTCATTATTAACACGCTCCCATAATTACGTTAGATTTCTTAGAGGTCGTGAATAACACTACTTTTCGGGCAATAACTTTCTGAACATTTTCAATCAGTAAAAGATGAAATGATTGGGCTAGCCACGGGAGAGTTTCTGCTTTGTCAAAGATATTTTAATGTGCTACGTACCAACGTAGTCGAGCATTATGTTATTGAAAGACTGTTTGAGGCGACTTGTTATCATAACTGATAGTTCCCCATACCATAATACCCATAGTTGGTGTTGTATGCTCTTTCACCCTTTCTCTGCGCCCACAGCGTATTAATTCCTGATTGTCATTTCGATTTAAACAAAATTTGGATTCATGAGTAACGACGATTCTATGCCATTCTTGTGTTATCACATATGTCTTTCCGCTATCCATTGTAATCTTAATTATCAGTACAGAGAGATCAGTGGTAGTCACAACAAAAAGCGAATAGAGGAGGTAGATAATCGGTACAGTGCAATGGTCCACAATTGTGATAGGGCATTTAAAGTCTCGCTATGGTTTGTAATCGTAAACCTCTGAATATGCTTGTTCTGCGACTCACTTGTTCCGTATTCTTCGGCCTATTTCTCGTAAAACGACATCCTCTTTACATAAGCCAGGGATATATCCTGTTTCATATTCGCTAACTTATCGATAATGCACCCTTTGTCAATGACGTGTCAAATCTAAATTGTCGAGAACACATTTACGCCTACTTCACACGTGATATCTGGATCTCATGTTTAAGAAACGATACAACCAATTCTCGGACAGATATAAACATACAGTCCTCGAACTATACTAGTTTTGTAATTATAATATACCTAGCTTAATATAAAAGTTCAATGCAATATAATTTGTTTTTAATGGTACTGCAGCTCCACCTGCTGATGCTATCGAGTGGATTGAGTAAACTCGGTGGTTGCATGCCGGTCCCATGTCCGGAAAAAGTAGAGGAATTGGAAGGCCAAATTAGCTCCCTACTTTTCGGAAAAAGTTAACAGGTTCATAGAACCGTTAAAAAATTTCTTGAAAAAACGACACGAACAAAGAAAAATCAAACATGAAAATACGTTTTGAATACTAAAACATTACTTTCTGGAATAATAAAGATCTAAAAATGAAGAAATCCCGATAGAAATGAACAAAAAAATAAATATCTGCAATTTTGAAACTAAACTTTTTCTCTTTACAATAGTATAAAAATAATTTAATTTATTTTTTTAATTTCTATTTATTTTTTATTTTATTTATTATTATAAAATATTAACAGCAAAAAATTGCATACTTATATTTGACGTAAACAAACAAACTGAGCGAGGTAACTTTATCAGTGGTTAATGTTATTTTTAAATTTTTTTATTTTTATTTTATTTTTATTAAAATAATTAACGGCAACAAATTCAAAACACTTGTATTTGACGTAAACAATAACCACTGGTAAAGTTACCTCTCTCAGGTTTTGTTTATTGTTTAATTAAAAAAATAAATTAAAAACACTGATACTATTGTAAAGATTAAAAAATGCTCTATCGAACGGTAGCATAAAATTGACACGTTCCCATTTAAAAAACATTCACAAAAAGGCGCAACACAAAAACAATTGAATAAAACAAAATTTCAAGTATTCTCAAATGTAGATAAAAAATACATTGAACATTATTTCCCAAAATAAATATTAACGACAATATATAGCCGTCTCCATACTTTTAACTAACCCTGTGTATTATTTTGCAGTGGTGTTGACAAGAGAACTAGAGCACATGCAAGAAATTGCATTCTAAACATACAAAATACCAAGACTTAATCGAAGAAACAATATATGAGAATGAAAACCATGTATATCACTCTAAAATTCAACCAGAAAATCCATTTTGTAAGTACATATACCCTGAACATCAATAGACCGCAAGAAGAAAGAGAAAAACTCTTTATTATAAGCGACTTCAATTCCAGTACAGGAAACAACATAATTGCAGGAGTAATGCAAAAATACAATGAAGACACTATAAACAACAATGGTGATATGCTTATAACACTTTGTATAAGGAACGAATTACGTACCAACAACACGTATTTCACACACAAAAATCAATACAAACACACATTTTCCAACCCAAGAAACCAAAACCAAAGCTTTGATGATGTGATCACGAACAGGCGTTGTACAAATACCGCCTTCACGTAACACTGCAGAAGAAGAAACTATCGGTACACATTGCCAAATTCAATATAGAATCACTAATTGTTGGCTCCGTAAAATATCTACACCAACAGAAAAGAAAAAATTCGTCCCGATTACATTACCGAGGTGAATGCCACCGATGAAGCTTGACACAAAATAAAATGTAACGCCAAAGAAGACTTAAGCACAAGAAAGATTAACATAAATAAGCCGCCTAACAAGACACCGTGGTTCACTAAAGAAGCGAAGTTATAATACGAAGAGGAAAGAAATGCATACATAACATACAGAAGCAACAAAATAATCCAAGAATACAGTGGGTATAAAAAAGTAAGAAACAAAATAACAAATGGCATACGACAGCTGAAAAAGAGTCATTAGGACAGATTCTCTAAGGAAAAAGAAAGAAGACAATAAGCGAAGAAACGCAAATCAACAACATGGAGCATTTATTTTAAAAATTTACTAGATAGCCAGAAACTAATTGATAAAAACAAACTTCCGAATTTGAATTTAACCAGAATAACTCAACAAAAATAAAAGCAATTAGTTGCCTAACAGACACGGTTCCAGTATCAAGAGGAATACGACAAAAACAGTTTAAATCCATAATAAACAAAATAACAGATATGATAAAAGAAGCGAAATAAACAAGCTAAAATAATGTGTTACGCCGACGATGTCTTATTAATGGCTAAAAGGCAAGATAACTTACAATAGCTGCTACATATATAAATATATACATACAGGGTCATTCCAAATATATGCGACAAACTTTAAGGGCTGATTCCTAAAGTTATTTTGATCATAAAAATTAATATGAATAAATATCCAAAACAGCTTAGTTTTAAACTTATAGGATGTTTAATAATAAATTGAGAATTTATACAATAAGGAGTAGGTAATAAACACAATGAACTTATAGATATTGCTGAAAATGATGGCCGCCAAGCAATACAGGCTTCTGTCCCCCATCGTACTGAATGGGAAACACGTCCAAAAATACCAGGGTTATTTCGACTTGTCTCAAATGACACAACAATATGATTTCCGAGTTCCTCAACATTTTCAATGGGAGCCGTATGAACTAGTGATTTAGTAACCCCAGAAAAGGAGGCCACGGTTGTGGACCTCTTTGCCCTATCCACTAATTTGAATATGCACCGTCGAAAAACCCACGAGCAACTAAACTGAAATGTGCCGGAGCACCATCGTGCATAAAATACATTTGTAATCTTAATTAATACGGGACTTCTTCTAACGGCAGTGGCAATTCCTCTCCAAAAAATGGCGGTTTATCAAGTGATCTCCAACAATTCCGGCTCATTAACTGAAAATTGGTGTTGACGGACAACCAATGTTTGGTGCGTGTTTTCTTCGGCCTATCTGTGATTATTATGGAAATTAATAATAACGTTTCTAGAGAAAGTAGCCTCGTAGGTGTAGAATACTTGCGCCAAAAACTGAGGATTTTGTGCGATTTTATGTTGCATCCATTGACACAAAGTCACTCTTTGCGGGAAATCGATTAGCAAAAGTGCCTATACTCGTATAATGTGATAGGGATACAACTATTGACTCTTCAATATCCTCCAAACTGTGGGCTGACTTATTCTTAAGACAAAGGCAATTTTTCTAGTGCTTCTAGTAGGATGTTCCCCAATTTCATTTAGCACCATTTCTTTAACTTGTGGAGTTCTAATTATGCAAGGGTGTCCGTTATCAATCATGTTTTTAAAACTTCCGTTTCACTAAGACGTTGGTGAAGAATATAGAATGATACGGGATTACAAGAAAAATGTTTAGCCATAAAAATAAAAATACAGGACAATAAAGGGAGTTACCTTACGAAACTAAGTAAGAAGCAAAATAATTAGAGAAGACCGCAGAAGCAAGACGTGGTAAGATAGACAAGGTCAAGACGTCGAGAATGGAGAGACCATGTGCATAGAACTTCACCTGGAAGATTAGCGAAATGGTCAAAAACAGAAAAACCGGACAACAAACGACGACCAGGAAGGCCGCCCAAAAAGGTGGAGAGAAAACTGGACATCCACATCACAGGAATAATGGAGGAAAACAACAGGAAATTGTCCTAACTTAAGAAGAAAAATTGTGCTGCAATTTTAATAAGCAATAGTGCACTAAATGTCTTCAGCGATTATAGTAATATAGTATCTAATTCACAAAAAAAGCAACAAGCATGGCCTTTACTTAATAAACTCATAATATAACCAAAACTTAGATGAATTCTTGCCATTGACAAACTTCCCGAAATTCGCCTGTTTAAGTCGATTACTCCTAACGTCGCGCAAACAACAATCTGCAAGGAGCTGCAAAATTAGGGGCCGCAAGTTACAGCCCGTCCGCTCTAAAACCAGGGAGACACTAAGTAATGAAGTTTCAGGGCTCTTAAGCGCATTCGCCACCTATAAAGAACAAAGCGCCCGAGGAAATAAAATGATCCCCGCTCGTCACAACGGGACGGCGCTAATCATTCGCCGCCGTTTATTTCGGCACTTATCGGGCAGCAAGACTTCCCGATGGATTTTCAATCGGCGCGATTATCTACGAAGCTCGACAATCACAAAAACTTGCCACTTAAGGCCCGGCCGAAGCACGAACGGGGCAAAATTGAGGCACGCAACGCCGGCTGTTTTGATGCTATTTGCGTCCCGAACTTCGAATTCCTTCCAGAAGTTGCGACTCCGTACTCCGTTACCTGACTTCAGAATTCCAGGTATCTCGCTGAACGCGAGGAATTAAATCCGAGGAAAGCTCGGTAAATTCGCTATTTTCATCTTGTAAGTTTCAAAAGGGGTAATTTTGTGCCTTCATAATTAAACGCTTCAATTTATAAAGCTCTAAAGTTATTAGTTTATTATTATTAATCTACGGAAGTAAATTCTGAATTTAATATTTATATTATCATCATCACTCATTATGTTCGTATAAAAATACCACCTGCTTTCTTCACCAATAATAAGAAGGCCCACATTTCACAATATAGAAGCTAAATAAACTAACTGTAGAGCTTTCAGGCTTCCTTAATGCACTTAGATAATAATAAATGAATCATTAGTAGTGCATAGTCAAAGCAAACAAGTTCCAAGAACCTCTCAGCTATATCAACTGTGAGTGCAGACTTATTTAAACTTCTTTGAAGCTAACTACTTTCATTTGGCCATTTTTGAGTGTAACTGGAGAAATCTTAAAACATCTGCTAGGAACCTGCACAAACCAATCACTTACATCTTTAATTCTATATTAGAAACAGGATTTTTTCCTAACCATTGGAAAGTCGCACAGAGTATCAATTTTAAAACCTGAAAAACCACCTGAAGAAGCATCTTACCAGTCCATCAGTTTCCTTCCTATCATGTCTAAAGTGTTCGAGAAAATATTCCTAAAACTATTAAAACCCCTCTTAAATAAAAAAAAAATCTTTGAGCGTAAATCTCTCCACGGATCTTTCATTTAAACCTTGCTTTTGCCAATTTGTTCCTGCAATTTTCTGCTCCAACACGTCGTCGGTCTTCCAACACTCCGCTTACCATCCCATAGTTTATACATCACCACACCTTTTATCCATATCGTTTCCTCCAATTCTAGCCACGCATCATGTCTATTTCCACTTTTTACCCATTGGTATTTCTTTTAGCCGTTGATGAGTTTGTTAACGTAATTTCCAAAATAATACTCTCCATTTTCCGAATAATTTAAAACTTTTTATAATACTTTTAGTAAATATGTTTCTATGCTATATAAATTACTGAAACTATGCATTGATTAAATAATTTCACTTTTTGGTATGTTGGTAGTTTTCTACCAATGCCAATTTAATCCTAACCTTCGCATGATTTTTTTGGCCATTTTCAATGATTTTTCCAAGGTTGATTTCTTCTCATATTGCACTACTTTATAATTCACTTACTATGTCGTGTTGATTTATATTAAGTTGGCAGTAGTATTTTATTGCTTGTTTAATATCCTTCGTCTTCAGGATTATCAGAAATAAGTACGTCATGTGCATAACGCAGATTATTTAATAGATTACTGTTTTATGTCCAGGCCTTTGGTTTTCCAATTAACTATTTTAAATATATCTCTTAGGAATATTACATCTCCTAGTCTCGCTCCCTTATTTATTTTTACTGTCATTTTGGCTTCCTTGTAGATGTCTTTTTTAATTACAGTGTACCTAGAATCAATTTAACAATTATCTAATGCTTCAATAATTCCTTCTATTTCTAATGAGTTAAAAGCGTTTCCGCCGCCTATAAGTACAATGAATATTAGTACATATCTGTAAATAAACAATAAATTGCCTAAAACGGTCTTGATTTCTTCAATTATTACCTCCGGAATTTTTTCAGGCCCAACGTTCTGAATCGCTCTTTTTTGTAATTTGTTACTTTGGCCTTTTTAAATCTCAGTAACATACTGTTGTCGACAAAAGATTTTTATTATTTTTATTTGCAGTACCATTAAATAATTTTTATCTAGAATTCTATATATTTTCTTTATTTTCAGCAACTCTTCATCTTAGCATTTAAAATTGCTGTTTTTTCTATAGTAATATAGTACTATAGTTTTAACTAATTCGTAATCGCACGTTATTTCATCTTTTTCTTTGTTTCAATTAATTTCTCTGTACCCTTCTAAAGTTATGTCTCCATTTTTATCCATTCCTTTCCTACTTCTTTCAATCAAGTCTATAAATTGTGCACTCATTTTATCAACTTTTAAACCAGCGCTTTGCGTGGTGTATTATCTTCTTATATGCATGTCACTATATCACAATTGTCTATTAAGTCCTTACATCTTTACTGGTTTTGCAAATTTAAATCTATCTAGTTTACAATTTCTAACGACTTTGGTTCTAACCAACCTATGGTAGCTTTCTGTTGTAAACCTGTAAATGATCGATGAATCTCGTTTCTCTTTCGATATTAAGAAATCGGGAGACAATCCAAGCTCATTTTTTCCTAGTTTTCCCTTAAAGTACATATTCACGACATATCTCACCCGCATCATTCGTTTCTCCTTAACCAAATTTACCCATATTGACCATACCTCTTATTTGTTTTCTTACCATTATATTGAAATCGCCGCTCATTAGATTACGGTGAGCCAGGTTGATTGTTAATGCTTGGGTTATTTCTTAGCACAGTCGGTGTACCTCACCTTGGCTGTTTGTGGCAGGTGCATAAACTTGTATGATTTTTATACTATGCATCTGGGTGATCTTTACTGTTACACATTTCGATCCTCTCTATTCGTGCTACATTACTAATCTTTTGTCAAGAATGGAAGGTTCCTCCCGGGTTTCCTTCTAACCCTCCATTATGATAGAATAGATCGCCAGATTTTAGTTGAACACTTTCTTCCTTCGTTCTTCTTACTTCATAGAGCCCTACCTGTCCCACCTGAACTTATTCCGCTCTTCTTACAATTCTTCTAATTTTCCTTCGTACGTATTTTTAACATTAAAATTGTTAGTTTAGTTTCCTTTGTAATACTTTCTCTTATGTGTTTTATAGTTATCTGCTATTTTATAAGATATTATCAAGAGATTGCACATCACTATCATCATCCCCCACCCGGCCCCCGTTCAGAATCCATTGAGATAGCTACTCACAGCGCGAGATTCTGAGAAATCGAAAATGCAATGTGCTATTTTTTGTTGAGGGTGTTTGGCCTCAACTCGCCAGATTGGCGAGGGACTATAAGAGGCGAAATAATAGTTTTCCTCGAGAAACTTTCTCTACCACAACGATTTGCATAACATTACAACAACAACAACAGTGGACAAGAAAAATCAAGATGTGAACAAAACTACAGATCCAAAACTTAAAAAAACAGCTAAGAATGTTATAGTCTAAGATTCCAGCTAGGGAAAGTTTTATATACATTTAAAGACAAATCTGCTTAGACTACTATATAAATTTCCCAAAATGCTCTATATTATTCTAGAACGCCAATATACGAGTTTGTTCATCCAAAACCTTAATACCCATCCACTTCATCTTATATATTCCACAAAACATATAAACGGCGATATGTTAGCAAAAATACACTTCGTTAAAAAACAAAAATCGATACTCGACAATAAATAAAAATCTTATTCTAACATTCTGAAAGGATAAAGTAAACTCTAAAGAAGACACTACACAGAATAAGCATTACGACCATTTATCTAAATACAAATCTGTACGAAATATATTTATAAAAAACTATGATGACATTAAAAAAACGTGATTCCATGTAAGTATTATTTATTTATTGAGTACCTCTTGTAGAAGAAACCTACCTATTCCCATTGATATTAACCAGTTGTGATTACCGCCATCTAAATTAATTGAGTTGTTGCACCGGAATACGTTCCGTTAACAAGACTGGAGTGGCTCGAATTAACTCTTGCATCCTACATTCCTATAATGCATTTAGCAACTCGGCCTGATCGAGTTAACAACTTTTTCATTATAATGATCTAATTAAACTACGGACAAATGTTGTCTAAAAATACAAATAAGAATATTACCCGAATACAGGAAGTAGCATGTACAAAATTCTGTTCTGTAACGTCTAGTGAAGTAGACGCAGATAAAGTGTAGAACCATGTATTATCTTTGCTAAAGATTAATAAGACAACTCCATTAGCAAGCTTGTAGAACAATAAGTGGATGCAAGCAAATGAAAACCCTAGATCATAAAAATGAAAGCTTTAAACAACTCAAGTGAAAACCATACACTCGCCCATTTGTGAATTATTGCGGGATAAAAACGCGATTTACCTCGCTTAAAATAAGTAAAATGTAGAGTAAGTGCAAAGACGACTGTTAATGGCCACCAGGATATTTTTATCGCCATATGACGTAGCGGCATAAATTATGAGGACGAACTGCAATTAAGTTACACAAACATTTACCTTGTCGAAGATATGGCAGTTATTGGAGAACTTGTACAGCACAGAAAGTGGGGCAAAACAGCCAATTTGGGGAGCAGCTTTCGCGTAATATATTTAATGGCTCTTACTCAAAAGGAATCGAGGCATAGCTATTGCAAGCTAGTAAACTATAAAGTCACGGAATGTCGGATTAGGTCGTAAACGTCGCTATTATCCAATCCCCACAGACAGGTTCAATTTCAAAACGTCGCTAAAATGCCAATAATAAATTATCTCCTGAAACGTCAAGCTCCAAAATTGATCAGATTTTTAAATAGACAAAGGGAGATCGGGTATTACAACACAAAAATCCAACAATTAAATTACTCTGTGATTTGATGAGAAACTTGTGAATATTTTATGACCATGTCATTCAGACACTAATGCGTCAATTGCTTAAAAACAAGCATATTGAATGATAGTGCTAAATGGAAAAATTGGAATTAATGGTATAATTCAAATTTGTTTACAAAAAAATAACAGGAAAGAAACTTCGTACAAAGATTTTCTCTACATTAAGATCCTGCCTACAAAACCATTCGACTTTGAGTAAAAGCGAATTCGTGTACAAATATCAGCCGATTGTTTGCAAATGCTCCAGAAAAATCTAATGAGTTGCTTTGCGGCGTTTTACAACCATGGGCAAATATTGGAGTCGCTAATACGAAACCACCAATTCAAACAATGGACTGCGCGAGGTGAACCGAGCAAAACGAAAGATACCATTCGCTGGAAAGGTGATGGCATCAGTTATTTAGGACGCGAAAGAAGTTCTCTTGGTTAGACTACTTCGAGAAGGAAAAAAAACATTACTGACAAATAGTAAGAGAAACTTTTGAAATACTAAAGGCAGTGACCGCGTTTTTTCCCATTAAGACTATGCTCAGATTCATTCAAACTGTGTTGCTGAGCAAAAACTAGCTGAACTAAGATTTAAAATGCTCTTAAATTTGCCACATCTGTCCGATCTAACTCCCTTGGATCCAGTAACTCAAAACCTTCCTAGATCTATTATACCTTCTACAAATAAATATTGAAATTATGATTACATGTGATATACTACAAATACGTAGACGACTAAGGATTTAACTATTAGGTGTATAAATAAGTTCTCAGCTTTAGATTTCACAGGACGCAAATCATCGTTTACATGTAACATATTAGTCCGCCCTCTTGCGGTTTTAAAGCAATGACATTTAGTCTTTCGAAACATCATGCGATTTGGCGTTTGATGCACATAACCTCAATAATCAGCTGTGTTCACGACGGCAATCACAAAAGAGCATATTCGATTTTCCATCCACTTCGCGTTTCATCTTAAGAAAAACGCTGCTGAAGCCACCGAAATGATTTGTGCTGCATATGGTGAGAATGCTGTAAGTCATGCAACGTGCAAAAAGTGGTACCAATGATTTCGCGAAGGATTTGACACGGATGAGCTGCATACATTGCTGGATCAAAACAATGCGCAAACTGAAAAAGAGCTTGCAGAATAGCTTGGCGTCACTCAGCCAGCCATTTCCATACGTTTGCATGCAATGGGTAAGATACAAAAGGAAGGCAGATGGCGTGACACCGCACTCCATTTGCTTTCAAGGAACCGAAAAAAGGATTTTCTGCTTAAAATTATTACGGGCGATGAAAAATGGAACTTGTACGACAATCCCAAGCGCAAAAAAAATCATGGATAGACCCTGGCAAACCTTCGACATCGACTCCAAAGCCCAATAACCACGCCAAAAAGAATTTGCTTTGTATCTGGTGTGATTGGAAAGGTGTGCTGTACTATGAACTCTTGAAACCAGGTGAAACAGTTACGGCGTATCGCTACCAAACAGCAACTCATCAATTTGAGCGACGCAATAGAAGAAAAGAGGCCATTTACTGGACAAGGAAGTCGCAAAGTCATCCTGCTCCATGATAATGCCCGACCACATGTTGCGCAGGCGACGCAAGAACACATCTTCGCATTAGACTGGGAACTTCTCCCACATGCGGCGTATAGCCCGATTATCATTTATTCCGGTCGTTACAGCATCACTTGGCTGATACGCACTTCAAAACAGAAGAGGAAGTTCGAAAATGCATCGATAACTTTATCGTCTCGAAGCCGGTGAGCTTCTATCACCAGGGAATTCGCAAGCTACCCCAAAAAGATGGCAAAAGATCATCGATGCCAACGGAGAATACTTTGATACTTAACCTTTTTTTGTTTGTTTTTAAATAAAACTTTAATTTTGCAGAAAAAAACTAAGAACTTATTTATACACCTATAAGAGGATAAATAACTAATAAAAATATAAAGGAGAAGTATACAAGTCAAAAAAAGTCATTTAGAACAAATAAAACAACTTAAAATAATTTTTTTGTTTGGTAATCATTTTACACCATATGACATACAGAGCCACGAAATAAAAAACTGTAATATTTACAATTTTCATTAAACCGGTTTTCTCTTATATATGATATAGTTAATTTCTCTTGCGCACATAAAATTATCTCCGATTATCTCAAAACCATAAATTATAAGTTATTTGTTATATAGACACAACAAGATTGCTTATCTATTACCTAAATTATTTAATTTTATCTGTACCATATTACGGTAACGAACCCCAATTTACTAGAGAATTATGAACGCTCCAGCATAGAGGTGTTTCAAAACTCAAATATTTTCAAAACATTCCAAGTAGATTAATGTTATAATTAAAAGATAGCACACCATGACTTTGTGCGTACTAATTCAGTTTTATAGTCATTAAAATTTAGTGGTTTTACAAAATTTTTACACCATCTTCATCTTCTGTACAGCAGGATTGCCAAAATAGCTAAAGACAACTCTTTTTGTGTAAAATAAATCTAATCTATTTAAATCAAAGGTCATTGGCACTTACATAATAATCATAAGAAAAAAGAGAAACTTTAGTAAAATTTGTTCAGTGAGAAAATATGGTGCAGGTGACAGAAGATTATGAAAACCTAATCTTTGTTGGCCAATTGTGCAACTACAATGTGCCCCTAAAGTAATAGTTTTCATCGCACCATCTGTAGATGGATCGATCTAACTCTTCAATATCACGTTTTAATGACATACATTTGGTAAACACAACACGTGTTTCAGATTTCGCTAATGTCTTCGCCGAAAGATAAATATTCGATTTCCGAAAGGATACAAATGATCGAATTTTAGTACGGGTATTGCAAAAACGCCACTGAAAGCCTCAAATTGCGGAAGATAGAGGTGAACCGGAAATCATCACTGAATCGACGAAAAATAATTCGGTAAACTTTGATATTGTTTACGTTCATAAAAAATTAAATTTGTTGATTTAAATTTATATTTAAAAAAAATATTTAAAATTTTATAATTTGACTGAGAAATGGTCGAGTACCAGATGTGTCCAGAATAATGATGAAGGAAGAATTGGAACAGGACGACTGTGTTTTGGTGCATCTTGTGTTTGGCTCTTGAATTCTTGACATACTCAAAAGAAAATCTACATGATTAAAGTTTCTTCTGAAGATGTACGCCACAATTGTAGTCGAAACGTCAAGAGTTTCTAAAGTCAGACCACAGCCTAATAACCTAAGAACCAACCACACGATGCACTCAAATTTACCATATATGGGCAAAAACAAAAAAAAAACACATCAGTGCATCCTCGACAATTTGGTGTGCCATCAATATTATTAGGCCATATCTTCTGACCAACAATCACTGGTTAAATATATAAAGGGAAAATTTTTTGTCAGTTCTTCGGCTATATAAGTCGAAATTTGGTGAAGCTTAGAGTCTGGCCAAAACCCATCAAAATTAAAAAATATAGAAGCCGCCTCAATAATCTTCGGGATATATATTGTAGTCTATACCAAATAACAAAAACAGGAGATCCATTAATTGGCCGGTCTATACGCTCGATTTGAACACCTGTGATTACTCATTATGTCACCCAAAACATTTAGAAGTTTTGAAAAAAAGAATCATCGAGTCAGTACATTCGATTTCCGAAGAAACCCGACACAAAATTGTTGATCAATTTTTGAGGAGATTGGCTGCGGTTACAAAGAGTAAAGGGCGACAATTTGAGAATATTTTCATTTAGTCCCACCTTTCTTCAATTAGTAGCAACAATTTGAACGGTTTCAATCTCAAGCCCAAACGAATGCCAATATAACGGGAACATGAAATAAATAAAATTCAACGTTTCTTATAAAAGGATATGTAGGATAATAAATATTAACGATAAAGAAGGCCTAACAAACAAAAAGAGAAAATGTATTTCAGCCAAGTAAAAGGTAAAATTCATACATGTGGAAGCCGTTATTCAAATCTTCATTGCAAGTTTTTCTGTCTGTAATATGCAATCATTTGATATTGTATGGCATTCTTTAATCAAAATGAAGGATTAATCTCATCAGCAAAGCATTGAGTGGGTGTCGCGTAGTTTGTATAGATAAGACATCAGAGTTACGGACAATTCCCAGTTGTCTGGTCGTCTGACAACCGCCGACTTATTAATCCTGAGGATATCAGTAATTAGTTTGGTTGCTGTCAGCTTAAAAAGACCACCCAGAACGGTTCCAGTAGCAATCGAAATTACAACTTCCGCCGCTGCATCTTTAGCGAGTTTTGAGTCACATTTTGATGCTCAAACAAATAATCAAATGGTCATTATCCCGAAACATGGAACGTCAAAATAGAAAATATCCATTTAAAAGCTTCCCAAAGTCGCAATCAAAGCAATCGGACGTCACACGACTATCAACGCTAAAATATGAGGCCGCCCGGTACGCGAAGCTCGGCTATGCGATAAGAGTTACGAGCTATTAGCTTTAGCAGCTTTGATCGAACAAAGTGCAACAAAACGCCGGGCGTAATTGAAATCCTTTTAGTACTACAAAGTTGCCTCTATACAACCTCTAGCTTTAAATGCGCTCCTTCCGCCGACAGGGTGGAGGTGTAACGTGTACATCAAACATCCGTTCCGCATTTGTTCGGCTGATTGGCAAGTTAATGCTTGCTCACGAAAATGAGTTGGCAAACACTCGTTCAAGAATAAAGAGTTACAACTACAATTAACGTAATATTAAAAAATTGTAACAACCTGCCCTACATAATCGGCGTTAAAACTCAACGAAATTTTTTCAAATCCGTTAGCAAGACAGTACAATTAAAATGTCTCGTTTCGTAGATACCAACTTCCCTCCCTCATTCAAACGCCATAGTAACAGCAACCAAGACGGCGCTAACTTCCAGAAAGTTTTATGCAAAACTCATTTCAGTGAACTACAACCGTACCGATTGCATGAAAAATAATTTCCCAGATACGGACTAGCTGCTTACAACTGCTATATAGAATAATTTTAAAAAGCAGCTTACTTTACGCTTAACTTCCATTTCATTTTACGCTCAAACGATCAACGAAACCATTCTTTAAATTAAACGAGTGCCACTTTTGCGGAAACACATTACGCAAGCGACGCTTATCCCCGCATAATTTTTAATATTGACTCGAAACGTGAATGCATTTGGAGCGTTCTCAATTCCAAAGTATACAAAATAGTGCATTTTTAAGTTCAGTTAGCAACGCCGCATTTTTAGGCTTCAAAATGATTGCAACGTAATTGATTATAATTTAATCGGCTGCCAAACCGGTTCCCCGTGCATTTGTTCCTCGTGAAAGCCTAATTAGCAGTTCATAAATATAACCAATTAAAATAATAACTATGAATCAGAACACATCGATGTTACAGAAAAAATGCAGCATACAATTAAATGGTATAAAAAAGTTTTTTTATTTTTATAGCTAAATGCGAAAAACTTGCTACTTAATGATTTTACGAATCAATAAATTTTTTCCTTAAGCAAAAATGTGGCCACATTAGACCACACTCATTTGTAATTTTGCCAGTTTATGGCTATACCACCAACGTATCGGATGTGTATGTGAACATCTCAACGTCTCAGCACCCACTTTGATGACATCAGCAAGAAACATTGGAGTCAATTTCTTTCTCGGCATCTCAATTTACCTACTTCCCAAGGAGAACTATAAGTCATGGTCTTTTGCGTACTGTACTTTGATATTTATTGAAATAGAAGTGGAAATTTAGCGGAAAATGATAAGTTATGTAACTAATGGCGTGGGATAATTAACAACTCAAACCAATCTCCAAATACCAAAAAACTCCTAATGCTCCCAAAGAGAAATCCAAAAATTTACAAATAAAATAATCCCTCGCGCTTTAGCTTCCCTATATACAAATTAGCCAAATACCCGGCCAAAATCCGCACCCTCTTACAAAGCAGGCCCCATCGAATATACATCTAAAACTCCTATAACTAAATATAAATTTTTAAAATCTTTCCCATGCAAAAGATAACATAATGATCGGTTTAAACGTTAAGTCCCTATTTCTATCCCTAAAGCTTTGAAACTCATAAAATCTACTCATAATCTAGAAGACTCAAATTAATATTCAATGGTGCTCCTCGCTTTCTTTTGTCGCATCAAACCTTTGCATGACCATTTTAAAATAAAAGCCCTCCTTTCATTTCCCTTAAAACCCATCTTGGTTAAGGTACGTACGCCGATATTTCATACGCAAGATGTTTTCCAAATTTTTTTCCCGTCTAAAAAATAAACACCAATATCAAGTTTACAACGGAAGTAAAACAAAATTCCTTTTCTGGACACCCTCATAACAAAAAATCCTTCAAATGATATTTTCTATCATACTGTATATAAGAAACCTACCCATACCAACCATTATTTAAATGCTAAATATACCCTGCTCAAACCCACTTAGTTGCAAAATCTCTTATCGAAACTGTATTGCAAAATGAATATTCCAAAAAAAATTTGACCCGTACCATAAGGTATATTAACAAACACACAAATTCCAAATTTCACCACATTCCCAACCAAGTAAAATAGCTCTTGCTTTCAATTGGAAGTATCACTGATAGAATTCGCGGCATACTAAACGAATCAAATATAAAAGGTGACTCAAATTGAACATCGGATTTAAACTTGGCACCTTTTTTGGTTTTCGGTCAGCAACAATGACACTTTGGTAAATGCCATTTATGACCCTTCAGATTAGTAAATACAGAACGATATACGAAAGAACAGTAAGTTATTTACTCATTGCAAATTTGGTGAAAATTTTGCGGAAACGGTACGATAACACCATGGAATTTTTAGTCGAAATAGTGCACTAAAGTATTCATCTGTTCGAAAATTGATTACAAGATTTGATGAAACTGGAGCGGTAATGGATGCAAGACCTTACAAGGTCAATTCACTCCAAACGAGTTAGTTTGGTGTGAATATTAAAAAGTCCATGCTTCTTCGAAAATAATGTTGAAAACGATGTAGTTGTGAATGGCGAAACGTTACCGTTACATGATAACTTGGCTTTTTAGCACAAAACAGGCAACACTGATCTGGAACAAATTTGGTTCCAGCAAGACGACGCCACCTGCCATACATCTGAAGTAACAATCGATTATTGCACCAAAAAGCCAGCAAGATCTTAATTTAACACCACACGAATTCTTTTTATGGGGTTACCTGAGGTTACCAACAATCTAAAAACAGTGAACCATCCCAAGAACCAAATCTAATATCAATTAAATTAATCAGAATATATGCGAAATTGTAATCTAAAATCTTGTAAAAAACAGATTTACAGTCGAAGTATTAAAGTACGCAATCATAAAATCGATTCAAAAGTCTATTTATTTAAAATTTACATCTGGCATTCATTTTGACCACTCTTTACAAACTGTTCTATGACTAACGTTAAAACAGCGTTATTTCATCCGCTCAGTAAAGATTATTATCTATCTCCACGTATTTAAAGGAGTTTACGAAATACCTTGTGGCGACGGCTAAGAACCCTACAGAGATAAATGAATTCATGAAAAGTTTAAACTCCGAAAAATCGATTTCCATCTTAATCATACCAATCAGACAACAGAATTTATCTTAGTAGCAATGTATAAATAAATTCCGCATGGGAGCACCTACGAACTGAGAGTTAAGGTTCTCGTATGTTCGTTCTCTCTACCTGATCATCGCGCATCATCACTGGTACGGAGCGATGTGGCAAGCACCGCGTATTAGACAACCGCCATTATTACTCTTATTCGAGTGAACGCACCTACTCAATTATTTTTAATGACTAAGTAGGTCACCTGCCAGGCATCAGAGAGCACCAGGGAATGAACCCGGGTCCGTCAGCATCGCAGCCCGCCCCTCAACCACAGGACCACGCTGGATTTCCATGTTAAAATAACAAAATTAAAATTAAAATATACAACGATAATTACTTAAGTAATGATAATAAATAATGGTAAGCTACGGCCTACGAACTGAGAGTTAAGGTTCTCATGTTCTCTCTCATGATCGTCCCATCATCTCTGATGCGGAGATGTGGCAAGCACCGCGCGTAAGATGACAACCACCATTATTACTCTTGTTCGAATGAACGCAGGTACTCAATTATTTTAATGACTTGAAGGTCACCTGCCAGGCATCAGAGAGCACCGGGAATTGAACCCGGGTCCGTCAGCATCGCAGCCCGTCCCTCAACCACGGGACCACGCTGGCACTTACTCAATAGATACAAACAGAAAATTACAGTACAAGAAGATTCCAAAAAACTATAAAGAAATACAGAGGATCAATAATAAACCTACAAAAATTATAAAAAATAAACACAATTTAATATATAATTCAAAACTTAAAACAATAAGAAATAAATAATAAAAAAGAAAAAATAAATCAAGCCTCATAAAAAAGAAAAGAAATCAATACGAACAAATCAAAACAGCAAATACAAAATATATCACAGATGAAAAATATAAAGACAAATGGGTGAAAAGCGAGCAAAGGGAGAAAGAAAAACACCAATGCAAAACAACATTTTTGCAGTAGCAATACTAAATGCAAAAAATGGAAGTAATGAAACAAAGTATATCAAGAATACAAAAAAGAAAAATAATTCAAAAATATACACAACCAAGTATGTGTTTGCAAAAAAACAAACATTTGGATGATTAGAACATTTTACTAAATTGAACAAACAAAAAATAGCAAAGAGAAAAACAAATCCAAAACAAAAATTAGTGTAAAAGAAAAGTAATAAAAACAAAATAAACATGGAAGTGGAATCAATACAAAGTAATATTTGTTTTTAATTTTAACCGCATTATTAAACAAGTAGCACAAAAATCACTTTGGCTATTATCTAATTTTGTTTTTCTTTATATTAAGCCACATACGGATTCTTACTACAAGGGTTAATCAAATATAAACCGAAATGTTTTTTACGTGCCGTGAGATAAACAGAGAGACGCACGGCTTCTGGGAGTTATGTTGGGGGGGGGGGAGTTAATTTTCTCCGTAGGGTACCTCGCACTATAATTTCGTTGATCAGTATCACGATGTCTGTTGCAAAATGGCTAATTATCATATTTTTCAAGATAAGGGGCCTAAAACCGTATTAAATTTTGAAGATTTAAGGTACTGTTCAAGAAAAACACCCTTAAGGAGACTCAAGTGTACGCGTGGCATAAACAGTTCAGAGAAATGAAAATGAAGATCACCGACGTCTTCCAAAAACCACCGTGGCTGAGGAGAATATTCCCACCATTATTTGTCACCTTCTCAAAAATGGCTGTCTATTTACGGTTGCTGAAATTTCTTCTAAGGTGCAGATTCTCAAGCTCTGATCTACAATAGAACACCCCCCTACAGCCCTATAATTATCATTTATTTCAACGACTAAAAGAAACATTAGGAGGGCAGAGATCAAAAAACTATCTATCCCGTTATGGAAAATGTGTTTCTAAGTCAGAAGATTGTGTAGAAAAATAACTTTGGTATCTGTATTTTTATGCTTCCATAATTTTAAAAGAATAATTTCTGTTTATATATGGATTGCCCTCATACCATTAGAAAGCAAGTTCGATAATATCATGGAATACCATTTGTAATCTAAACAAAACTTTACTAAGATTACTTTTCCAATACTAAAATGATGATTTGCTACATTAAGCTAAAATTCAAATATGCACGCTTTTCGGTTGTACGTTATAAACATCATATGAATTTGCTTGCTGAATGTTGTTTTAGCAGCATAATAACATCTATTTGCTACAAATCTGTTTAAAGCTGATTGGAGAATATTAAAGGTAAATATTGAGCCCCGGCTATCTAACTACAGCCCGGCCAGGTGCAATGCTACCGCCGCGACCCAATTAATTCGAAGCTAATGATTAGTCACATAATCCCGCTCGTTATGTACGTCTAGATAAAATTGCAAACAACAAATTGCTGTTGTGCAGAACACGATATAAAAAACGCCCGCTTTATATTACACGGTTTTCATTTGCATACAAAATTCGCTCTGCCAAACTAAAATGCCAGCAATTTCTTTATGGCAATCCTATCGCGCCTAATCTCTCAGTGAAAATATTTTGGAAATTGCGTGGTTACGCAAACGGCGTGGAATGTTTGTTGACGAAGAATCGAATTACAATTACTAAATATAGATAAAGCAGGTGGAGTTGGAAGGAAACGCACTTACAACTTAAATTGACTGACCTTGCAAAACTCCTGAATAAAATAATATAATATTCTGTGCACTAAAATTGTATTTATGTTTCATTTTAGTGATTTTGAGCTAAAAAGAAGCTCCTCAAATTCGCAAAACTATAAAAAAGTATTAACATTAAGGACAATTTGGAAAAGTAGAAAATGACCGAAAAGTATTATACATAAATGTCTTTATTTAGATATAAATCGTACAACCCCGTGAATTTTTGTGAAACGCACGTTTCTTAAGACGAGCACTTAATTTGTCATTCAAAAACTAGTTAAATGCAAATGTAAATTTACAGTCTTTTGGACTATTCCATAAAATATAAAACATTTCTGGAGTTAACAGTTCAAAAAGTAGGTAAAAGGTCAATATTAATTATTCAATTTAGTTTATAATTTAAACTTTGCTAATGACGTAATAGGATAAGACCGTGTATTATTGGTTGCAGCTGTTTACTTATCTTTTTATAAGTACTGCTATCCTTTTTCTACTTGTGCGGCGTATGGTTTTCGTATTATATCACTAAGCGGAGAAACATATTTATTTTTTATGGCAAAAACAAAAATTCATTTTTTAAACAACTACCTAATGCAGGAATTAATTAATTACAACGTAAAAAGAAAGGGTGATTCGCACCTAAAGTGAGGAGGAAATATTTCTTTAAAAATTTGGAGCGTTCCGATTTTTATCATTTTTCGTGATTTAATATTTTTTTCGCCACTTTTTAACGTTCAATCTTCCCTTTTCTAATTTTCACTACCCTCATAATTTTATTATTTCTGCACTTATATTTATGTTGCATTATTCATGTTTCCGTGTCCACATGACCTTAAATAAACATTTTCTGTATTTCCATTTCTGATATTTCCTTTACAAAACGCGAAAAACAAAGGTTTGTAACAAACAAAAATCAAAAAGTAGATTGTTGCATACAAATATATGCACATTTTGAATAAAACATCGTAACTATAAAGATGGGAAAATAATATAACTAAAAAATTTACCGTTAAGGGATTAACAATCAAAATATTAACTAAGTTGGTGCGATATATCATATAGTGCATCAAGCATACCAAGAAATGCAAAAAACAGTATATTTATAAACTTTAATATAATGTCCTGACAAGGCGAAATCACAAGTTTCTTTACCAATGAGAACTGCAAGAAACAATCAAAATAACATCACACGAGAAGACAACCTTGACAAACCTGGAACAAAACCAAAGAAAACATGATTGAAGGGATAAGAATGGAGAGAATCTACAAAAATGAGAGCAACATATCAAACTCTAGTTTACTTCCGAGGTTAAAACCGTGGCAAACAAAAATAAAGATGCTTATATCAAGTAATTAATGAAAAAACACAAGAAGGGTACGAAAATTATAAAGAAACAAGAAACAAAGTGCATAATACCATCAACAACTCAAGAAAGACTTGGGAAAAGTTTTAGTCGATATGATCTACTTGGAGGTCAAAAGAAACTATGAAAAAGTTAGAAGATAGGAGAAATGCGATTAATAAAAATAAATACCATAGAAATAGAAGCCTGTATAGCATATTTTAAAAACCTCCCATAACGCTGAAATAAACAACGAAGAAACGAAGCTGAGCAATGAGAAAAATACTCACCATAAAACAGCACAGAGGACGTACAGAAAGCCATACTCAAATCACAATATAACTAACGATAAAATACGGTAGCACAGAAAATGAAAAAGAATGGAAGACTAATAAAACCATACCAATACACAAAAATGTAAAAAATACCCTAACTATCAAGGAATAACGCTGTTAAATTTCATACTCAAACTACTGACCAAAATCTTAACGAAAAAACTAACGAGGGTGGTTATATGCGAAAAACAACAAGGATTCAGACCAAATAGATCGACAGTACACGCAATATTCATTCTGTCAATAGAATTCAATAAACCGATGCTTTTATGTTTCGTGGAACTAAAAGAAATGTTTGGCTGAGTGCGACTAAATTATGTAATAACAATGATAAGACAGAACAATCTTAGTATAAATTAATTAAAAATAACCAAGGAGCTCAATAAGAATAACAAGTCCATGATACAACTAATTAGAAACTCACCCAAAAAGTGAAAATAGCCATGGGTATTAGACAGGAAAGCAGCCTAAAACAGACCATTCAACATTATCATAAACCAAATTATCAAAAGCCTAATCAATCATAATGCTGGACATAGAATAGGTAATCGATCAATAAAAATAGTGTGCTATGCATCCGTAAGGCAGAAAACGATGACAACCTTCAGCGCCTGTTATATAGATTTGAAATAACATCCAAAAAATTAAATATGCTCATATCTCCTAAAATATATGGTCGATAGTGACAGAGATATAATATAGAGAAGCAAATATGAGACCGAAGGAATAAAATCAGTACTTATCTATGCCGTAGAAACAAGAACGGAAACGATAAAAAAATGATGAGAACAACGGAAATGAAGCTGCTAAAATTAAAGGAGTTACCCTCAGAGATATGATAAGAAGAGATGCAATAAGAGAAGAGCTTGAAATACGGGACGTAGTAAAATGGAAGATATTACGACGACGATACTGGAGAAGACCATTAGGTCGACCTCCGAAGCTGTGGTATGAAATCTGGACATCTACATCCCAAGAAGCAGAGTACTCAAAACTAACAAGAGATTGTCTTATTAAAAGAAGGAAGCCCAAACTGTAACTAATAATGAAAGCACGGACCGTTCGGGTCATCTTTTTTTATTTATTTTGTAGGAACAAAGTTTTGGTACAAAAGTATCAAATACTATTTGGAGACCATGTACTTTTCAACTAAACTCGGTGGTAGAGTGGACTTGGTGTAGTATTATGAATCGAGAGAGATTGCCTTTTCACAACTTGCTTCACCTTTTGGTTGCTTTATCCTTTTCTTCTGTAGAAATCATAACGATGCGCAAACAAATGTATTATATTATTGAATGCCATAGAGTGAGTTATCCTGATAGTAGAGTACATAAATGAAGGTGTCATCATTAGTCATCTGCACCTGCAAGTGAAATTGTCAACATAGCGACTACCAACGTTTCCTCGAGCAACAACCTGCGCTTGGCTATACGGCATGAATGTTCAGGAACAACGCTCGTTGCTAGGAGCAGTAACAGACTTATCACACTAAAAGGTTTCCTAACGAAAATATTAGTAATTACATATTCTTTTCATAGTTTAAAAAATATTTTAGAGGAATCAGGTTTGGTACATCAGTGATATTCCCCGCAGAGCATGGTCAAGAAGTTACCTCGCTACAATATTTGCTACCTCCTACAAATGTACGAACTCACTAATGGCTACAATAAACTTCAATAAAATGTTTTGAATACTTACGTTGCCATTTATTTCTAACCCTTATATTTGATTACACTTTACTTTCAATATAATCTTGTAAAAGGAAAACTGAGTCCACTATTTATATAAAATTGTCGCATAACATTTTATAATAACCAATTTCATTAAATTTGGGTGTTTACCATTCCACATTTACCCATAACAAATAGAACGGTGTAACAAAGAATCCCCCGCAGATGAATTATGACAAAGCGGAAGCAATCGAAAGAAACAAATTTGAAAATTCGCTAAAGCGGTAGACTGTCAACCACAGACGATCGCACTTACAGAGCAAAATTATAAAGTAGGGCAACCGATAAAATCTACAATTGAATATGCTTTATCACTTACTGTTAATTATCGTTGCCCTTCCCGCGCAAATCAAAACACTTCAATTATGATTGGTTTCAAAAACTGCAAATATTTGTGTTATTGTTTGTGACTAAAGCACAGTTCCATTATACGAGCAGCCTGGTATATTTACATGTCCAGAAACCTCGACGGCATGCGTAATTAACAAAACAAACATACAACAACTAAAACATGTGGAGGGACCCCGCATGTTAATTATATTAAATGCAGAATAACTTATGATAAAAATCTGGCGTATAATTTAACAAATTTCTACACTTGTACTGCCGCACTCGGGCTATTAAGGGGGAACCGTGCCTCGTAAAAGCACAAACTACGTACGTTATTGCCCCATCTAATTACGAACGGGGTTTTTCGGCGCTGTTGTTATTTCACACAACCGCCACAAAAAACACTAATTTTACAGACTAAAAATTGTACAAATATTTTTAAATTTGATCTTTTTATTAACCACTGCTAACCACCCATCTTCACATCTTGCATCGCCGTTATTTCTAAAAATAAGTCGGCATTTGTATTTTTCGAGCTCTATATAGAAAAACCATCAACATTATCTTCAAAATATTTTTAAGGTCAGTGTTTTGTTTTGTTTGAACTGCGTCTACACCTCTATTTTTAGATAAAACAAATCTTTTATTTATTTAACTTTAAACCGCTCATATTACAGACAACGGTAGTTTTGAGAAAAAACTGTTATATACGATCGTTCAAAAAGTTTCTTTCGCAACCTCCATGTAGTTACTTCATCTAGTAAAAATTATATAAACGTGCAACCTTATCTCTTAAAACATCGATACCATTCTTTCAGTCATCTAACTATCGTGGAATACGTTTTGTTCGCCTTCAAGAACGGAAAATTAAAGGAAACATTTGTGACATTTTTTAAACGCTAATAGTGTCAACGATACTGCAAATGAGATTTGTACTATTTTTGGGAGTAGTACTCTAGAAGTGCTCGGAGAGTTCGCACTTGATTTAGAAGATCCAAACTTAGTAACTTTAATTTGGAAAATGAAGACCACAACAGCGGCCCATCCACAACAGATAAAGATATCGTTAAGGTTATAGTTGATGAAAATCTGCGATATACTGTTCATGAATTAACTATGCTTTAGGCTTCTCCGAACAACTCTACACAGTGCATCGTGTGGTTGACTCTCGGGTTATAAGGCCGTGGTCGGAGTTCAGAAACTCTTGACGTTTCGTCCACAACTGCGGCAGTTATCTTCAGAAGAAAATTTTCTAAAAATTAAGCGATTGTCCCGTGCTTTTCGCTTTTATACTCGTGCGAATATCATAGGGATAGTGTGGGGGGGGGGGAGTTTTAGTAAAATCAAAGAGAACAATTTTTGAAGAGATTAGTTACTAAGAATAGGAGTTGGATCCCCACAAGAATTTAACAGTAAACGTTCTTCATCCAACGACAAGCACCCTATGACAGCAGCAAAGCCCGGTCTTCACCTGAAAAAAGTTCTAATGTTATGGGATTGTATGGGTGCCATTGCCCGCAAAAGGCAAAATCATTATTTCAATGAAACATTATTCCCAAGTAGACAAAGTGAAGGAAACAGCGAGCACAAAATGATATAGCGCGTGGTTTTTCACCACGATAAGTTTAGGACCTACGTGTTTCTAGCAGTTAGAAAAAGTTTATTTGAATTAAAAGTTTTTTTAACTCCCTATTTACTTACGATCTGTCCTAGAACAAAAATTAAATTTGATAGCAATTATGCATTAAAAACATGTAGGCAGTCATTCAGCAAATTTGATCTAGACTTATTTTAATCACTGACGCATTACAGTTAAAATATGTTAACTATGTTTAATGGCTTGCAACGCTCGAGCCTACACGTGCAGACCCATTAACTAACTACGCACTAACCGGTCTGGACGCACTGTAAGTTTTTCGCTGCACTTATCACTACATTTACGCGCTTCTGTCACTGTAGAAATTTATAAGTCTCTTCTAATAATTGCGTTGTCACAAACCATGAGGCATTAACCATACTGCGTATGGCACTTGCCTGGAATCTGTTCAAACTTTCCATATTGGGAGTTGACGCGGACCCTCACAGTTGAATGTCACAATTCCAAGTTGGTTTTAGGATGGCTTTATACAAAAACACTTTGTTCTCCAAGTTAAGTTGCGATCGTCGTCCGATGAGTCAACAGATTGTTTTGAGATTTATGTTTAGTTACTTTTTCAATCTTGTCAATCTTCTGTCTAAACGGGTTCCTAGATATTTTGCTTGGGTAGCTTGAAGTATTTGGTGGTTATTTAGGGCAGCTGTCTTTTTCCATTGTGAAATTCACGTATGTTGATTTTTGCTTGACTTCTATTCTCCAATTACAACTCTACATTTTGCGTACGTAGTCTTGAGGAATAGCAAAGCTTTTTCGTCAGTACGAACTTGTCATTGGCGAACGTTGCTATCGTTATAAGTGGGGATATTGGTAAATATGCTGTGAAAATCAGAAACAAGACTGGTCCGAGGACGCTTCCCTGTGACACCCCGGACTATACAAGTGACAAATCAGTGCATTCATCATTCTCCATCACTTAGATAGGATTTCAATAAATTATATATGTTGTACGGTAAATAGTTTCATTTTATACAGAAACCCCGAGTGCCACATCTCCCATGAAACTCTCTAAAGCCACACTGATGGTCAGGTATCAATTTTGTTTGTTTCACCAATGAATTTAATGTTGTTAGGATAAACTTTTTAAATACCTTAGACATTATTAGGGTAAGCTGATTAGTCACTAGAAATTAACTTTTTTGGGAGTTTTACTAAGTTTTAATACTAATAAAATCTCGCTACCTTCCGTGGTACTGGGCAATATTTTAATCTTAGTGTTCGTTAAATGACAAATCTAAACTTGGAACAGTAATTTACTAGTGAAACACAAAAGTTTTAGAAAAATGACATTACCTGACTTCCCTAGAAATGAAGAAAGATAATAGAGCAAACTGAATCTTACTCAACTCGGTGGTATAACATATTATAAAAATGATCAAGTGTCACCTAATAATGGAACTATTGAAATAACATTTAATAAAAAGGCGCGCGCTCACGAACACATTCTTAATTTTCTACCTCGAAAGTATTTCTTTAGTTTTGATAATAGTCACTGGAGAGTAGGTCTGAGCTGTAAGGTGGATGCGGTAGCTCCTCAAAGCCATAGCCCTTCGCAGCAACCTGGGCAATTGCGGCCTTATGAACAAGAACGTTATTGTGCAGAAGGCATAAAGTTTGACTCATTTTTCCTTGACATCGCGCTACAGTAAGCTGGCGTAATACTCTCCGTTTACCACTGGGTCCGTTCCCTTAAAATCAATTAACAAATTTCCCTTTGAATCCCAAAAAGGCTGGTCCCATGATCTTTGCCTTCCTTGGCTGTTTTGCGGCTAATCTATGTACGTCATTCTACCAACTCTTTTTGGTAAGGAATCATAGTACAGGATCGTAGTTTTAAAATTATTCACGATATGACACACGTTGTTGTTTGGCGACGGTGCTTATGGAGAATATGCCACACGACTGTATCAGAAAACCCTAACTTTGCTAATAACGATTAAACATCTATCTTCTAGTACCTCACGATGAGGGCAACATTTTCTTCTAAGAGCACTTCAATTTACCAACCTGCACGTGGTTCATCTTCGATGCTTTCTTAGCTCAAACAAAATTGTTTGCCCATTCCTTTAGGGTGGTCATACCATACGAACTTTTAAAATCACTAGGACTAACACCTTCCGTGTGAAATTTAATTATATATAAAATTCTTTAAAATGACGCGACATTACCAATTTCAATGAATATTGCTTAGCGACTGAGACAAATCGGCTGCTCAAATTTTACGTACGTTCAACCAAAGATGGCGCTATCTCTGACGCTGCCTCTACTTTGTATCTATTATTACTAAAACAGTCAGGCAGGAAACTTTTGGCGTTTACCTTGTATATATTAAAGATAGTCCACAATTAATTGTTTATGTGTATATCCCAAATCATAATAGCTTTATATAACAACGTATGCTCCTTATATTATTTAGCACAGTCGCAAACTATTTTATTTCGCACTACATAGAGTTATACCTAATGTCAACTTCTCACTTTGTTTAATTTCGTGTCACCTTTTTCTAATTGTTTTTTAATTTAGTCTTACGCATTATTTCTATCGACCGCATCCATAATTTATTCAAAAATTTTTCCTTCAAGTTTGCCCTATTATCCTGAAATTTATTCATATCATAATTTCTTGTCGACTCCCGAATCTGCCCGGCTTAATAAAATTTGCAGTCCTTCCAAAGTTCAGATTTGAAGTACTAATTAATTCTAAAAGCAAATATATCGACAGAACATCGCTCAATGTGTGACGTTAACTGTGTATTTTCGCCAGGAATGCCAAGATGTAGAATATTATTATTATTACTATTATGATATTCAATACTCCTACAGTTATCATACCCGGTCGTAAGCTGTAGATTCGCATGGATGAACTAAGCTTCTAATTAATTCGCCTGCAATCGTCTGTACCATTCGAAACACACCCGCTGTTTAATCTCCGTGAACGTTCAGCAATTGTTTGTTAATTTCAGTTTTTTCCATATAAAGAAATTACACTTTTTAACAAGTACAGTTACTTCCACAAGAGCGTCCGGTCCATTTTAAAGTAAAGACTTAATAAGGTGTCCAATCACCATTATTATAAAATATGGCATACTGGCAACTAGATTACAGTCTAAGAAGCGGAAGCAAACACTATATCCCCCGAAACCGTTGAAATAATTATCGGATAATTAATATACATTTTCTTCTTTCAAAGTCGTACATAGTCGGATGCAATGTTTGGGGTCGTTATCTTCTTGTAACAATAACTCTTCATTACAGGCGGCATACCAATTTCAAGTAGGTCATAGCAAACCCTTCTCATATAGTTTAAATTAATGTCTATAAATATGTCTAATCTTCCAAATCTTCATACATTGAAACAACCGCAAAACATGCAGATTAGTGGGGTAGTTTTTAACACATACAGATCAAGATCGGTGCAAATGAGGTTAAGCCCAAAAGGGCACCTCATCAATAAATAAGACATTGCTTCAATCCCTCTCTAAATGTTGCCAGGTCCTTCTATAAACAATGATTTCATAGCTTACCACGTAATGTCGGCTTCTAAACGTCGCATAATTGTCATAAGATCCTACTTTACCACGCTTAACATTACACGAGCTTGATGAAGTGATAGATTTTTTCAAACAATTGCAATATCACTTAAACGTCCTATGCCAAGATTGCTTGCCTCTTTCCCTGGTTATGTTGTTTTCTAGTATCACTTTATCCACTTTCACGCAAAATCAGATTTGTGCACATAATGCGTCGCCGTTACAATAATCGTTTGCGAAACAGCCTGCATAAATACAACAGCAAATATACGAATAGAGTAAAAGCTAGCACTAAGTGAGACAAAATTACTTGAATCCGGTCTTGTATTGTGCTTTCTTCTACCTGAAGCTCGCTATTTCCAATTTTGGCGACTTTCGAGATATTTCCTTGTTCAAGTTAATTAATATCTGCTTCGATAGCCATTCATATTTAACGTTATTTGGATTGCTGGTGCCAATCTACAGGTGCCTTACGACTGATGAGTTTACGCCCTACAGGCAGTAGTTTGTTGTCCAATAACAACCAGTAATATAATGCCAGCAGCCAGAAACACAAACAAGAATGTTTCTCCATCTAAATCTTCAAGATCAATTCTCTGTACAGCGTCATTAAAGAGAGCTATTTTCAGCTAGATTCATGTAAGCAAGATCGACATTCAGGCCAAATAGTCTGTCGGGCAAGGGAGAAAAATGTAGCCCTCTTAAGAACAAGGATTTTAAGCGATTGCAGAGAAGTTTTGAATGTAGAAAGTGAAGTCTATAGGGTAGCGGAACGAAGCCTCTAGGGTTTTCAAAGTCGACCAAAAATTCCACTAGCACTCCATTAGGAATTTCTAATTAAGATAAACCAAATTGAAAGGCTGTTATCTTTGCGTCTTCCTCCTCATCTTCTTTATCATTCTCATCCTGTTCCCCTTTTTATCCTTTAACTGCCAACATCCAACTTCAGCTTCCCTCATCTCACTAAATTATTGCGTCTGTTACAAAGACGACCGCCGGTAAAACCAGAAGTAACAGCAGGAATATGCTATTCCTTATGAATTTCCATAAGCAAAACTATAGAACGAAGAGCCGTACTTCTAGCACACCATGCTTCTATAAAACGGACTATCGATCGGAGAAATCTTACAGCTAGGTCAAGTGCTCGTTAAAACGTGGAACTTCAGGTTAATGGCACAGAAATACTGCTGCAAATCTCTTTAAAAAACAACACCCACCGTAGAACAAAACCACTTGTCGCCTAAAGCAAGGCAATTAAGTTATAATTTGCTTCAAATAATTCCACCATTCCAACGGTCTCAAATATAAACTGGACTAACTGTATATACAGGTTATATGATATTTTGCCTGTCGTGATGTATACCGCAAAGAGAATAAACGAAATATAAGAGACAAATTCTAATTCCATACCTCTCACATCATGGACTAATGCAATAAAATTGAATTTGTTGGGTTTCGGGCGTCTTTTATACTGTATATAATTTGCAACAAACCATTATTCTGAAGGACATGAAAAACTCAAATCGTTTGAACAATTTTTCACTTAAGCAACCACTTCCAACAAAGTCTTAAAAAGTAACTTACGTTAAAAAGAAAAGCTACGTTGCTGTCTAAACAGTAAAGAGGTAAATTTTCTACATTAATATCTGAACTCCAAGAACAGATTATCGTCTGAAATAACCTCTTCAACAGCACTAATGTGTTCAAAAAAATGTCATATTAAAAGCGTGTAAGTTTTTCTGAATTTAAAGGAAACACTTGCATAACATATATCACAAGACTCTAGAATTTTTGAAGAAAATTTTCATTAACTGCAATCACGGTAAAGCAAAACAACAAATGTAGTAATGCTAACCTATCATTTCTTTATCGACAATGCACAAAGACCATTGCATCGGGTAATTAAATTAAGACTATATAAGAAACTGTTTGTATCAGTAGCATAATTAAAGGAGGAGGGGATTCGGAAGAATGAAAGGGTAAAGTTTAGCCAAGCCAAAATAAACTAAACCTGGATTAGTATCAAAAATACGAGGTCTGGCCTGAAAATATCGAGATGTATAATACAAAAAAATTACAATTAGAATAACACAAAGCTGTGTATTTAGTAGAAACGGTACAAGACACAAGAAACTTTCTACACCTCCTCATTCTGCTCCAAAGGAAGCACATTGGAATCTGACACACTATTACCAGCGTCGTTTCCACTGTTCAAAACATTCTACAAAGTCCTGCGTTAGAATAGCTTGTATTCACCTAAATCTCACCGACGATTTATTTATTTTTTAAAAATGAGAAGTTTTGAAAACTATGATAATTCTGCAATGGTAACAGTGCGCAAAACGAATTTTGCTGCAATACGTTTCATGATAAAATCTACCATCAAAATTTCACACCCTGTCAGGCGCCGATTCTTGTTCATGACTGGTCTTCCAAAACACGGATCTTTTTCAACAAATTACAGCCATCTCTAAATCGTTTGTACCATGATTTTATTTGTACTACACTCATTGCATCGTTCTTGTAAGACTTCTTAATTAACTAAATAATTTTGCGTAGAAATGTTCCAGTTTCGTACAAAATTTTATGCAGATTCCTTGTTCTAATCGCTCTGTTATTGCAAATGCGAGGATCACATACTACATGTGCTCACTTACCGACGTATAACAACCCAATCGAATCCGCCAGAAAAATCGTTCTCGTCCACGCATGCGCATTATAATCCACTTTCATCGACCACCAGAACTCGCATTAAGTAATTTAAAAGCAACTGCTTCACTATATGTGAATATCTAAAATAAAGGAATAAAACATGGGACCGGCGAAGAGATTCCTCTGTAAGCAATCCTAGAACGAACTTTCGACTTCATTTTCGAATTCAGCGTAAAATTTCCTATAAGAATCCATTTTCAAATTTTAAAAAATCTCAAATTTTGTGACTGACCGACAGACAGACATAGAATTCAGTAACGAACTTTTAAGTTCGTTGAAAAATAAAAACATTTTTTGTTTCAAAATATACTTTGAAATTAAAGGAAATTTATTTATAGTATTAAATTTTTATATTCTTCATGTCCACCCTTCAAGACATACAAAGTACGTCTGGAAAGTAATGAGACTCATTCAAGAAAAATTGATGTTTCTATAAATTTAATATTCTCCAAAATAGACACCCTTAATATTATTTTATTAATATAACGTTGCCAGTCCTTCTGCGACACGTCTTAGCCTGGAAGTCTTGAATTGGAATCTCTTTAACAGCACTCGTCACAGTAGCCCGCACATTTTTAACAACCCAAAATGGTGTCCTTTCAAGCTAGATTTGAGCTCGCGAGAAATCGACACACAGTTTTTCTTCTGCTCATCGGTCAAAACCTTGAAAACCAATTTAGTCCAAACTTTCCGCATCTGCAATTCCGTGGTGACAATTTCATGCACAATCGATTTTGGAAATCTACATCTAGATGTCGGTCAAAGTCCAAAACCGCTTTCACCTTAACCACGTTATGCACAGGTGATGGGAACCCTACGTATTATTCATACTTGACATCTTGTCATTTCTTTTTTGAACGCTTTGTCACCTAAAAAACTTGTGTTTTTGATAAAGTATCATTCTCGTGGACTTTCTGTATCAGGCCAAGAGTCTCGGTTACGGATTTGTCAAGTTTAACACGACTCCCCAACTCTGTGAAGGCTTAAAGGTAAAGGAGTTTGGTCGGACCGTTTACCTAATATCTTCCAACAACCGCCAGGCCCTTCTGCTTAGACTGATAACATCAGTCTCGTTACTTTCTGAATTTACCTTGTACATAAAGAATTTTAATTAGCTGCGGATTTAAGTAATGTGAAATAAATAAAGCGCGTGCATTAACATTAGTTTAATTGACCTACTTTGTATATATGTTATGGTAGATCATAATATGCACAAAATAACTCTTGAATTGCTTCTGAATAATTTCTCGTGCAAAAAGTGTCTATCTTAATGACCAGTACCAAAACATTAAAACTAGGCCATCTAAATCAAGATGTTTTCAGCAATATGTTTTGCGTACTGGATGCTAGCCATACACAATATCATTTCGAAGGCAAATCCAATTTTACATTACTCAGGGGAAAAGAAAAAATATCGGTTTAAAATACTTTTTTATACTAAGAATTGCTTGGACACGGAAGGAACGACTAAAAATAAAAAACTAAAAAATAAAAACAGCTCCATTGTTATTAACATTTTCTCCATATAATACTAATCTAGCTGGTACGAATAAAATGATAAATATCGCGATGCGGCTTTAGATCAAAGAAAATCTAAATTTTCTGCAACTGCAGTTGTTTAGCTAAAAAAAAATTTAGCTAAAAAGTTTTTACGTAAGCTCGTATATTCAAAACAAAGTAATGTGCGTCATAAAATGCAATGCCTTTAATACAATGAAAATTTTCTACACTTTGAAGGACAATGCAAAAATAAAACAATGCGCTGCTGTAGTTTTAAGTGTCGTCTATAGCTACATTGTTTGCTAATCGAATTGCTGATTTACAATAAAGTGTCTAAAAATATACTACAATAAAATAAAATGCGTGTAGCGAAATCTTTGAAATGAATTAGATATAAAACGATAAAATAGTTAAGCGAAAGATAAGTAACAAAGACTTGTAAGATAGTAGCCTAATACATACAAGGCGTATCAACAAAGTTCCTCCATTAGCTGTTAAAACAAGGAATCTATTCGTATTCAATTGTCAATTTAGTATAATATAATAAGTATATGGGGATATACTATGCGCGATATAATTAATCAAAAGAAAATGGCTCGAGAATTTTACTAATTCTAGTGGGAGCTTTTCCTACTAGGTATGTGTTCTATAAATACAGTTGCATCAATGTTCCAAATTACATTTCATTTCGTACTAGCACATCTATCTAAACAATGTGCCACAATGACTTTTTGTTTTTTGTCGGAGAAAATAAGACAAAATGTCTTGAAAATGACTTGTAAAGTTGACTGAACTATTATAAATTCTTAATCAAAGTTTACAGCAAAATTCTTCCCTAGTTTCCCCGCTTCTGAACAAGGAAGCAATTACTTGGATACGTGACGTGCATTAACAGAGCAGTTGGATACTGGCGTCGATTTTTAAAGAAATATATACAATACTTTTTATAAATTCCTTAGGGTGGAGAGGGGAAGTCCTTATCATATCCTTATCACCTCCGATTAAAGGCAATATAAATGCAAAATTTAAGGTGTAGCCCAATCTTTTTTCTGCAAGGTTGCCAACGTTTTATTTGGTAACATTTTGTAGTAAACATATTACAGTTAATCAATATGGAGCGCTACTCAACAGAAAAACAAATGACGATTGTTAGAATTCATTAAAAGTATGGAGAATGTTTCACCAAGACTATGCGCAAATTACGTGGATATGTTAGTAAGCAAAATTGTCGCAATCGGGGCATAAAAATCCTCGAGTTATTCAAGAACGGTCTATGTATACCCTAAGAGTAACAGTTTGGTGTAGATTTTAAGATAGAACAGTAATTTGGACGTTCTTTTTTGAAAATAAGGCCACAAACACAGTGGTTATCAATGATAAACATTATCGTGAGATGACAGTTGATATTTGGTACCCTCATTTGGACGCATAGATTTTGATGATTTGTGGATTCAACATCGCCATACGACGCGAGAAACAATCCAATTATTAGAGTAAAAAATTAATGGGCAACTTATCCCCCAATACAATGAAACGAACTGGCCACCTCATGATTTTTCCTCTGGGGATTCGTAGAGACTAAAATTTATGCTACGAAAATAAGAACGATTCCTAAATCTAAAGCAAAAATTCGAAGAGTTATCGAAGAAATTGCGCCACAGTTAAGCGAAAAAGTGAACGAGGTGAATTCGAGTGTCAAAGAGCTGAGGACATTTGTGAAATATCATATTCCACATATAATGGCAATGTTTATATTATATTTTGGCAACTAATAAATAAATAAAATGCTTTTTTTAAATTAAATCCCGCCTCTACTACCTTCCTTTAAAAAAACAAAAGTATCAAAAATTTGAAAATAGAAAAGTTCACAATGTAGTTATTACACAATCAATTAGTCCTAATTATACAGATATATTGAAAGAAACCTTATACAGTCACTGCTAAAAAAATCACTAAGTTACTGCTTTCTATGTATAGTATAAAGAAAGACACAATAGCATTAACCGATACTTCATCGTTTGAAATAAAAAGAGACAAAACCAAAGACAAAGTTTTTGCTTCGTATACATCGTGCTTCTTAACAAATATGGAGGCAACGTGCGCACTGATTAAAAAGAAATTTCCAAATCGGATAAAACCAGTAACCAAAGTATTTGTTACTTAGAAAAGCCCTAAATTAAAGGAAATAAACTTACGAAAAAGAAGAAAATTAAAATAAAATTTAGAAGGCCATTGTAACATAAATCACTAGTTAGCAAGAAAGATGTTGCAATTTAATATACAGAACAAGACAAGATGTTTGACAAAATAAAAAGCAAATGGATCTAGAGAAAACTAGATAAATAGCAACTTAAACACCGCGGACAATTTGCTTTTGAACCAAAACAAAAATTCAGTGTTAACCTGCTCGATATCATGCGAAAATGTATTGGAAAGCATTGAAAATATTTAGCAAAGAAAACATACCGATATTTTTTTGACAGGCATGACAGTAAGAAGGAAATGTTCAGTGACATGTCCATTTTTCAGACATGACTTCTACGAAGATAAACCAAAAAACAAGTTGCACAAATTTTTTGGTAGTCCTTTTTATATCACATAACCAGTTCACTGATTTTAACGCTTTTATGACACTTCTTTCATTTCATGCATCTGTATTTCATTTCATGTAACTGTATCGAATCAATCGCCTCTGGATTTTTGTTTAAAAGGTAAGAATAATTCTATACATTCATTATTAAATTAAAGATAGCATGAAACAAAGTTCGCCGTTCACTTTCATTTATCCCTCTTCGATCGTCATTTCTCAATTTTGTAATGTGATTTCGCTTTATCACCAAAGAATTTCACAATTTGGTGATTAATTTCACTGCCCAAAAATTAGAAGGCAAAGCATACCTCGTATTGGAACAACATCCCTATACTATATGCCATAACCATTTGGTAATTATTCAAATACCAAACCAACCACAGCGTTGCTGCTTGGAGAGTAGGGGACAACATTACGGTCAATATTGCTACCAAAGAAAATTGCTTTTAGCGCAGGAACGTGACTGGGTACAACTTATGTTTTATTCTACCCTCATAAAACAATATATTCACACTTAGATTTCCATTGTTAAAATTATAAAAAATGCACAAGTGCAGAAAATACTACTAGAATACTACAAAACTATTTCTTTAACGGAAACAATACAAAGCTAAGTGTATTTGAGTCAAAATAAAACAAACCTTTTACGTTCTAAATACATTCCTGTAATTTTAAATATTTGAGACAACTTAATAAAACACATGCTCTAGATATGTATTTTTAAATGAATATTCAGCAAAGTTAGCAACAATAAAACCTAGTGCTATAATTATGTATTACTTGTGTTTTTCAGTACAATAATGTTACTGGTTATTTACCGTTCTTATTACTCCTGTGAGGAAAGTAGACCGTCCTTTCATTCTACTTAATTCCATCTGTTGCGTTGGTACATCAAATTCGTATAATCGTAATGCAAAAACAGAGATAAAGTGCTCATGTTGCAGGTAAGCGTAAGGATTATCCAACATCGTGTTGTTCACACAATAACATAACAATAAAGCGTGATACCATAATTTTATTTGTAATAAATTCGCTTAATAAACAATTACGTTTCTGGCACTATATTTTTCATTATTGTTCTTATTAAAATGACCAAAGAAATTATAAAACAAAATCTCTAACGACACTCAAATAAAATGTATGAAAAAAAGAACTTGATATCCTATTTTCACGTGAAAAATATCTGAAAACGACAGAATATTATGAAACAAAGGTACAAAAAAATAAAAGATTTAACCGTGCAGATGAATAGTACAGAGTATACCATAACATGCAAACAACACTCGAGAGATGGCCAGGTTTCTGTACTGAAATAACATCCAAACATTCCTGTAGTTATTGAGGGGCCTTCTGCCTATCACTACTTAACGTATGCACAAGAACCCGCGAGCAATGTCATCGCGGACACTTTTTTAATTCTCCAATCAGGTCGACTATAGTACATCCTATTTTTAAGGTGGTCCTACAAAAAAAAAAACAACACTAGATTGCAAGGGACGTGTTTGTAGTATGTAACGTTATCTCGTCTTGTTGCAACCAGGAACTGTGGAAAAAGACATTCAGTTCCCGCACAGAAAATGTGTTCAACACAACATAGCATTCAAGCGTTACAGTTACCGCAACCCCATCATAAACAACCTTCATTAAAAAATACGCCACCGTATTAAGATGGAAGTACGACTTCAAGTTACATCTAGGGCTGATTCATAAAATCTCCTTATTTACTTTCAGCAATAGTTGCCGAAAAAATGGCTTTATAGTAGATGATCCTTATATTTACACTCCTAAACTATCAACAAATTTGTAATGATAAAACATTAATTCATGACTGGCTTCTTACAATAGTTTACACAAACTTAATACTCTCTAAAGTACTGACAATGCATAGTCGTCTTGAAATTGTCTTCTTCAGAGTAAAACTAATTTACTCAAAATTACGTACTAGCATGGTTATTGCACTGTTATAAGCTTTTAACACAAACGTGCTATGTACAGCACTTGTGTTCATGATGACTATTGAAAGACAGCACATGGTTGACAACCTACGGTTAAAATTTCCTTTATAACAACCATAATCTAGTTGTATGTAGACATTTTTATAAAATTGTACATTAAATAAACAGAAACACCAGACACAAAAAAAACACATAGAAAATAGGAAATGCTAAAAAATGTGCAACGCATAGCGAAGTGGCGAAGCACTAACGCTGACCTTTGGCCAATCAGTTTCAAAATCACTAACAAAACAAGCTTTTTTGGTCAGCTGTCGATTGGTGAAAACAGAATTTGGAAATTCCCAGCCGTTCTCGAGTTTTTGCTCGGACGGACGGACGGACAACATAAAGTTAGTAAGTGACTCCGCTTCGCTTCGCCACTTAATAAGAATAATGAAAAATGAAAACAATAAGCAAACAGAGCTAGACAAAGTACAACAGGTAAAGAATAATACAGATACTTACATCACAAAAAAATTAAATTATAAACACAATATGAAGAAAAAACAAATTACTTTTTAAAGTAGTATACAATACATTAGCCCAAGTAGCCTACAACCAAACATTAATGAAGTGGAAGATGGCCTTGTGCCTAACAAAATAGAGAAGCTTACTTTTATCCTATCAATAATAAATCGATTAACGATGAACTAACGATGGTCTTGAAACACAAACCAAAAAAACAAGTGATTTTAATGCTCCCGTAAGAGAACGAGAAATAGTAAAATCAATTACCGATCGGTCCGAGTAAAAATTTCTTATTAACAATAAGGAATTGGAGTTTTCAACGTAAATGAATACGCATATTTATATTAACCGACAAAAAACCTCAGAAGTGTGATTATATAAGTTGACATCAAAAAAGCCAGTACGAAGCCAGAATGCGGATCGGATCGGAGAAAAAACGCATTGATCACTAAAAGATATAAGTACTCCAAAAGAAAAAACAGTACATTTAATCCGACTGTTATACAAAGACTTAGGCGGATCAGCTGAAAGCATGTGCGATCGGCCAGAATCAGTTGAAGAATGGAGGAGAGCTCGAACAGACTATATGGAAACAGGTCATCTTCCAGAACAGAAACCTTAATCGGGCTTAAAAAATAGTGAAAATTGGAAACTATACACACGCATAGAACCGTTAGTTGCAAAAAGCAAAAAAAAACATTGGGTTTACAAACAACGGAAAAATGGGACGGGAGCAAAACCAAGAAGCATTCCTGTAAAGTTAGTCAAATATGAACCGAAACTGGCGCATGAAACAATTCTAAAGACATTTAATAAACGTTTAATAGATGCCAACAACACCCCTAAAGATTAAATATTGGCATAAATTAGTTTTGTACACAGAAATAAGAAAGTGCGCAATTATAGAGGAATGAGAGTGACTGGGTCCATAGGAAGACTATGTCATAGGATTGTAAAACGAGAATAGAACGGCACTTCCCAGCTATAGAAAAACAAAGTGGTTTTCCTATATTGACAATATATTCACCCCCAACGAGTAAGTGAAAAAAGACTGGAGACAATGACAACACACTTGATGTTTGTCGACCTAAAAAAGGTATAAATAAGCTATTGAAAGTATTTAGGAACTCTCATCTAAATGTAAACTACATAAAAACGGTGAAAAACATACATGAATATTCTATCGGTATATTAAAAATGAGTAAACACATCTCAAAGCCTTTCAAATGTTCCATGCTCCCTACACTATTTAAAATCTATATTAAAAAAGTTCTTATAGAATGAATGCCAAAATATTGCGGAACGGATATATAGATCACAAAAAAATGCCTTTATAGACATATCCTTTAAGACAAAAAACGAACAGAAGAATACAATAAACGGTTTTAAAAGCGAATCTGAACAGAACTGAATATTTAGTAATTGGAAATAAACCTGAAGAGACAGAACTAGAAATGAAGTCATAAAGTACTGCAATAAATACAAATATCTCGGGCAGCATGTTTACAAGCAACGATACTAGTGACGGTAAAACACAAAGCAAAATAACCCAGGGACGTAAAGCAGTCCGACAACTTAATGATATCCTGTGGTCCACAAACATTTAGTTAAACACAAAGTAAACATATATCGTGCTATTACGAAACCTTTCATTAACTATAGGGCAGAATATCAGCGGCTTTAGAAGTAAGAACGAAAAGAGACCGAATGTGGTGGAAAAGGCGATCCTAAACAATATCATACGCGAAAGAACTAAATGTTAAGCAAAATATAACAGATAGGATTGGATACTGTCAGTTCATATGGTATGGACGTGTCTTGTGAATATCAAACGCAAAATATCCAAGGAAAATCATAGACTACGTCCCTACTAATACAATATAACGGGCTATGGAAAAACGACTGAAGATTGAAATACGAAAAGTAGCAAAGGCTGTAGAACCCTCGCTGAAAGAGAGAGACAGACATGCCACAATGACAATTCTTAGTAAAATATAACAATTTTTAATGTTCCAAAAAAGCATCACACTTGAAGTATCAAAAAAAAAAACTAACAAATCGATACACAAAAATAAAAATAAAGACTAACTAAATAAGAAATTGAAATGCGTTACCTACCAAGGTTGTTTAGTGAGTAATTTAATTGAATTTTAACAACTTCAGTTTTATGAAGTATATTATTTCGTTTTTCAACAAAGTCCGCTTAAAGCACTTGCCTCAAATTTGCTCAAATTGTTGTCTAGTTAAAAACCTCTCCAGTGGATAACGTTGTTTTGACCATGCTCGTAAACATCATTTGCATTGGTATTGATTCCGATAGATAATAGTGAGGCCATTATTACAAAACGCTACAAAAAAACCCGTTGAATTCTTCTAAAGTATTTGCAAACAGTCGGTAGAAACGATCTACATCTTGCACAAAATTGTTTAATATGTAACGCATTATACAAAATAGAGCGAATTCGCTCGTATGTTGGTTAAAACCATATCCTGGACTTGCCGATTATTTCTGGAGTGATAGCTTTTTTTTTCAAACCTCCAGGACGTAGTACGATTTCGACATTTGTTCTACTGCACTTGAATTCGAAGTTTCACAAAGAAACTACAATAATATTACATCCCACCACAAATTCCCCCTTTATCCATTTTGCACCGTTACACGAAATGGTTATGTTTAAACAACTGTCAAACAATAAATATAACCCTAGAATATTAGTACATAAGAAAGTAACTTTTGATCATATTGCTGCTATAATTCTGCAAACCAAATTTCTCATCAAACCATCCACGTATTGAGAAAATGTTAAAATAAATGCAGTTTCAGAATTAAAGGTCAATGAGTAAATACGCTGTAGTACATGAAAACTCTTATGACAACTACATTTACAGCTATATAAAATAATTAAAGATGTGACGGTTAAAAAAACTGAATCATATAGTAAAAATCAAGAAACGAAAAGTTGTGGTACAAAAAGATGACCAAGAAACCAAATCAAAACTTACTACAATACGATGGAAGAAAAATCAAATAATAACATGTTAAACAATTTATATGAATAAATTTATAAGCAAGAAAAAGACCATTGTGTTCCCCAAATTATCAATGCAAAACTATTTTTTTTAAATTATAAATTTAATCATTAAGAACCATCTGTTCCGATAGCCTCCACAAACTGAGTGACAATTAAAAATACATTTCAAGTATTTGTAAACTACAAAGTAAGGAGCATAATTAGAAGAGCCGACAACCTCACCAGCTATCGCTTCAAGCACTTCGTAAACGCAAGATCTAACATTCTGTCCTAAACAAACTTGTGCGGCTTCAGTAATACATTAGTGCGCACACCGTACTGGGAATTAACTATAACATTCTCTTCAAAACGCAAACAGCTGGTTAATCACCATTATCTAAAAGGAGTCGATACACACAGAACTTGCTGATCAATTAAAATAATTTCGTTTAATATAAACTTGGCGTCTTTTTTGCGATCAGTAATTCTGATACTTTAATAAATGTTGTCTCCGATTCTTCCGATTGCTAAATATAGATCGCTATAGGAAAGAATAAAGTTATTATACATAAAACGAGTTGTTTGTTGCGAGTATTACGTGATAACCGCAAGCATCTACGTACATGATCGTGATTTAAACAAAATAAATTGTAGTTAGCGATTTAAATAATAATAAGTCTTATGGACTTCAACAACTGGATCTAAAACGGATAGTACTGCAGATAAATCAACTAAATAAGTAGTTACAAGTGAGTTAACCGCCATGACCGAAAGCAGTTAAGGAAATTTGAAGTAGAAAGAAACAAAAAAATAAAAGAGCTACCACGAGCATATACGAGGGTAAAGTGAAAAGTTCTCGGCCTGACACAGAGATGGTGCTGCAATCTGCAAACAATTATGTTTCCTGCTTGGGTGCATGTGTCATTAGTTCGTATAACTAGTTTCAACTTGTTCGCTCAAGTAGTTGGTTTACACGAATTTTTTTAGTAGACATGTTGCATGTTTTTTGTTAAAATTAATAAACTTGAATATCGTGTGGTTATAAAATTCTTCGTTTTGGATGGACTAACCCCTAAGGCAATTCATCCGAATTGACAAAAGTTTACGGGGATTGCTCCTCCCATGTCAACTGTTAAAAAGTGGGCAGCTGAATTTAAACATAGGTCGCACATCCCTCGAAAATGACCCACGTGAAGGACGGCCAAAAACCACAACCAAACCGGAAACCATCGAAAAAGTGCATGATATCGTGGTGGACGATAGGCGAGTGAAGGTGAGTGAGATAGCCATAGCCGAGGCTGTGGGGATATCGTAAGAAAGGCTGCGAAACATCTTGCACGAAGAATTAGGGATGCGAAAGCTCTGCGCAAGATGGGTGCCGAATTTGCTGAATGCCGATCAAAAGCAAATGCGCAAACGATTTTCGCAGCAATCTTTGGACCGATTCAACAGGGATCCGACCGATTTTGTGCGGCGATTTGTCACCACTGATGAGACATGGGTTCACCACTACACGCCAGAAACGAAACAGCAGTCCAAGCAATGGGTGGAAGCCGGTGGTTCAGCGCCAAAGAAAGCGAAGTCGATCACATCTGCCGGAAAGGTGGCCAACGTGTTTTGGGATGCGAAAGGGATCCTGTTAATTTATTATCTTGCAAAAGGCAGAACAATTACTCTAACTTTCTTGACCAGCTGGATGCCAAAATTCGCGAGAAGAGGCCTGGCTTGAAGAAGAAAAAAATCATCTTTCACCAGGACAACGCACCTGCGTTGGCAATGGGAAAACTGCGGGATTTGGGGTATGATTTGCTCGGCCATCCCCCCCTATTCTCCTGATTTCGCACCCTTAGACTTGCATCGGTTCTCAAATTTAAAAAAAATTGTTTCTGGGAGGCGCTTCGCATCCAATGAAGAAGTTGATGAATATTTTCACAATCTTCCAGATTCTCACTTCCGAGAAGGAATACTGATGTTGGAGAGGCTCTGGATCAAGTGTGTTGAAGTCAAGAAAGATTATATAGAAAAATAAAATCATTTTTTAACTGAAAGTCGCAGTCTTTCATTGTCAGCCGAGAACTTTTCACCTTACTCTCGTAGTTTATCTAATGAATATGATCTTGCTAAAAGGAAGAATTCTAGAGCCGGGAAACTGAGTAGACAGCCTTCAAAAGATGCAAAAACCAAAACACAAGTTAAGGCAGCAAACAAAGAAAAAAAACGGAAAAAGTTGAAGAATTTAAAGACATGGATGCGGTTTTATGAAAGCTTGAGAAAGTAAAAACTGATTTAAAAAGAGAATTTAGTAAATACCACGACGATCTGAAGACAGAAATTAAAAAAATTAATGAATCGTTCCAAACTACAAAAGCCGAATAAAACTGAAGAGTGAAAAACAGAAAAGGAAGTATAGAAAATAGATTTAAAAGACTAGAAAATAAACTCGAGAATCAAGACGGAGCAATGCGCAAAAATTACGTAATGATAAAGAGAACTAACGTAGGAGAAAAGCAACTCAAGTAAGGAGTGGCCACGATGGTAAAAAAGACACATTCGGTCAAGACTATTCAACTAAATTCATGGGGGAGGGTTAAAAAAGAGGTACTAGAAAGAAAACAACTACTAAAATACATGAAAATGTTCATGGAGAACTACCAAATGCATGAAGAAAAGCAAGGTCAAACTCAATTACTGAAAATGGCTAAAGAAAAAAGAAGCAAAGGAAAAAAGTTAAGGTAGGATATCATAGAATTTTCATAAATTGGGCAAGATGTGATTGAAACCCAGAAAAAAAGGCCTAGTTAAAAATCAGGCAAAAAACTAAAGGAACTGGATCAAAACAATGGATTAATGGAGACGAACGTGGCTCTGAATAGGAATGTGACTGACAAATAAAGAAAATCCAAACTACTGATATTAATGGCAAAGGAACAGAAATCAAAATAAGCATTTGAAATGTGCAGTCTTCATGGAAAAAATTTGGAGAGTTTGAGAAAACAAATATAAAAACATGGGGCCGGCGAAGAGATTGCTCTGTAAGCAATCCCAGAACGAACTTAAAGACCTTTCGATTTCGATTTCGAATTTCGGAAAATTCGAAATCGAATATCTCGCAAATTATTTTACATAGAATTATTTCGACGTCATTTTCGAATCCAGCGTAAAATTTCCTATAAGAATCACATTTAAAATCGTAATGTCGAAAATTTTCCCGAAATTCGAAGTCGAATATCTCGAAAACTATTCGAGATAGAAACTTTTTGATTTCGATTTTGAAATCAGCGTAAAATTTCCTACGAGTTCATTTTAAAATTTTAAAAAATCCACAATTTTGTGACAGCGACAGACAGACCGACAGACATATAGAATTCAGTAACGAACTTTTTAAGTTCGTTGAAAAACACCAACACTGATGGAAACAACAAGAGATACGAAGGTAGTAAAGGGTCATTTTCTGCTGTATAGCAGTGTAGATAGAACATTCTGGACATAGGATTGATGTATCTTACTAAGTAAACATCAAATATATTGTGTGTATTAAAAAATAGAACTTTATCTCAAAAATATTATTAAGTATTAATTTAAATTAGGATTAAATGTACACATTAATAATGGCGTACTGACCTAACGAAAACGATAAAAAAGAAGATAAAAGATACCTTCTGGGGCCACTCCAAGAGGAATTTGATAAAATCAGAAACATAATTATCATTTTCGGATACATGAATGGGCGTATAAATAATAATCCAGTAATTAGAAGATGGGAAAAGCCCACATTGAATAGTAATGGTAAAAGAATAATCAAGTTCTGTATGGAAAATAATTATTGTCGCAAATACATGTTTTCAACGTAAAGATAAATTTATGAAAAAGTGGAAATGAAAAATCAATTATTAACAGTGATAGAGAAAAGTCTAACAAAACTAAAATAAAATGAAAGTCAGGGATGTGCTGAACTAATAGCGACTAGCGATCTGTTAACTGATACAGAATATATTGAAAAAAGGCGGGAATAAACATTTCAAAGTAGTCATCAATACTAACCAAACAACAAATGAAGTAATTATATCCGTCAATCACCGAATTACTGCGAAGGGATACGGACAGACGAAATCAGAGTTGATAAACTAGAGGCTACCATAAAAAAGTATAGGGAATATAAAGCCAGAAATCACAACAATATATAGACAAAAATGGGACAAACTCCACAAAATTATCAATAGGACCTGGAACTCAAAAGCAATACCTCGGGAATAGCAGATATCAATGATTACACAATATAAAATCAAACTTTGTGTAGCATATAAAATATACGAAACAATTTCAGAGAAGAAGCTAAGAGAAGTAATTGAACCTACAATAAATGGAAACCATTAAGAGTTTTAAACCCGGTAAAAGCACCCAAGATTGGATCTTCGAAGGTGATGTCACTGTGAATGGCCATCGTTATTGTTGCATGATAATCCAGCGTTTTGGCACCAACTAAGCAACATGGATCTGGAACAATTATGGTTCCAGCAGGACGACGCCGCTTGCCATATAACTCGGACAATAGTCGACTTTTTAGCCAGTTAGATCTTGTGATTTAATACCATGCGACTATTTTGTGGAGTTACCTGAAATCAAAACAGTTCACCATTTGAAGAAGGAAATCTGACGTGTTATCGATGAAATTAATCAGAATATATATGGAACTGCATCAAACATTTTGTGAAAAGAACCAAAAATTGTCAAACATAAGTCGTTGTAATTAAAATTTAAATCTGGATTTCCATTTGGGTCACCCTTTATAACCATAATGAAAATTGTAATGTGCATCTATACTATTATCCAATCACCACACTTTCAATTGCAATTTCCAATAGTAACTAGGAAAAAACCCGTATGAACACTTGATATATAAAACCTTAAATACGAATTAAAAACGTTTAAAGTCAATGATCTTCGATTGTGATATATATATATATATATATATATATATATATATATATATATATATATACAAGGTCCATCCCAAAAGAAACGAGCCTTATTTTTTTTCGGACGCGAGTGTACATTCCGGCGTGCTCTGACGCTTGGGGCAGGTGGTGGGGGGTCTTAGCTTCCATACGCGGTCGGTGCAAGTCGGCTCTGAGCTCTCGGAGCGGCAGGACGGTGTTTCCGTGAATGTCTATTTTCAATTTTCGACACGGCGCGATGGATTCAAAAATCGATCAACGCTACGCAATTAAATTCTGCTTCAAACTCGGCAAGAATGCTACCGAAACGTTTGGAATGCTTCAGGAGGCCTTCAAGGATGATTGTTTATCGTACTCGCAAGTTAAAAGTGGCACAAAGCATTTAAGGAGGGCCGGGAAGAGGTGGCCGACGAACCTCGGTCTGGACGATCGTCAACCTCCCGAACCGACGAGAACGTGCAGCGAGTGCGCGATTTTTTGAACGCCGATCGTCGGTTCAGTGTTTATCAAGTAGCAGATGCCTAAACATTCTGAAATCGACAGTACATCGAGTCATTTCCGAGGATTTATCGATGCGGAAGGTGTGCGCCAAACTTGTGCCGCGGGTGTTGACCAAGTACCTGGCCCGGATTCAACTCGGCGTGGTTCCCCAGCCTCCCTACAGCCCGGACTTCTTTTTGTTTCCGCGGTTGAAAAGAGTGCTAAAGGGCAAGCACTGGGACTCGGTTGAGGACATCCAAGAGAATGTCACAGCAGCCCTCAAGGACATCCCTAAGGAGGCCTACCAGGAAGCCTTCCGGACTTGGAAGACCGTCTCCAAAAGTGCATTGATGCAGGAGGATCCTATTTTGAAGAATTTTGAGGTGTTGTAGCGATCTGCTCAATAAAACTATTTTTTTGAAAAAGGCTCATTTCTTTGGGATGGACCCTGTATATAATAATATATATATATATATATATATATATATATATATGAATACAAACAGTAGTCTTAAATAAATGTATAATGATGTAATGATGATAATCACACCTTACTGTCAGTTCTTCAATATGTATCAATTGTTAAATACCCATGGCTTCTTCTTTATTCACATGCCTTTATTTGATAATTTACCAAAACTACGTCACAGACTTTATCCACAACCTCTAGAACAGTTATCGTTTTTTACGTTCTGAATGTGATCCATCATTTATATGCATGGGGGGGGGGGGGATTTTCGATTTACAAAAAACAACAGAAAAAAATTAATGCATGCCCTGACGAATCGATTTGATATCAAGAATCAATTTATATGAAAGAGCCTCCAAGTTAACCCTACAAAAATATTTAGATAAAAATAACCCCCGAGATGATGAAACTGAAACTTCTCAATCTCTCCTCGTAAAGAATCAATTCGGTTCTTCCGTGCATTTAATAATGCAGAGCGAAAAATTCGCCATCAATACATGCCAAATTAGAGTTATGTTACAGATAGACTATATTTTCAATCAAATTACCGCGCTAATTTTCTCGGTACAGTATGCATTACCGTTTATATGCACGCAGCGTTTCAATTTGTTTACAATTCCGCCGATTGAAGCTTCAGTAGCTTGATGATATTGATCGTAAATTCGCCAAAAGCGGGAAAGTAATTGGAACTGGGAGCAAATTTGAATAATCTCTGGCATACACACGGAAAATTTTCGTAAAAGCTTTTGGGCAATTCACTCAACTATTAATAAAAAAAAACAATCGACTTGGAATAATAAGAACAATACTGCACCAATAAGTATTAAATGACTATACTCCCGAGAATGATCTACCGCAAATATGGGGAGAGTGGTGCTCGATATAATTTCACCCAAATCAAGTAAAGCCGATCCCATTCACCAAAATTGCATTATTCACAACTAAAGCATTATTAAAAAAACACCATCCCCAATCCCAAATCCGCTACTACCCACTTTTCTAATTTGCATATTAAAAAAGTATATTGCTTACACTTACACTTAACGAAGAGTAATTTAATTAAACAAACAAAAGAAAATCACCGAACCTTCTAGTGGAGTAAATAATAAAGAGAGGAGGCAGGAAAGCAAAGGGTGTCCCAAAATGAACTAACATTTTAAATTTGCACATTTTTTTCGCGGCAAAACCAGAGTAGACACTTATTTTCTGTCGTTAGCAAGCGTCGAGGTTAAAGTATGGAAAATTTAATCGATAAATTTGAGTCAACCGGTTCAGTTCTAAACAAAAAGAGCAGTGGTCGTCCTCGTATGAAATGAAATCACAGCTGCTGCAAGTGAAAATGTTGAAGAAAATTTTTCCACATCAATCCTTCATCGCAGCTAACAATTAAGCATTTCCAAAAGCTTCCTAAAACGAATTTTGAAAAAATATTTGCGCTCACAAGGCTCAATTGACGCAAGTATTGAAACCACAAGATCATGCAAGCCGTCGGGGATTCGAAAAATCGACAAGTTGATGGCGAGTTTTTGAAAAAAATTATCTTTAACGATAAGGCACATTTTCATCTTTGTCATGAATCAAAATTGTCGAATTTGGGGATTCGAAAATCCAAAAATGATTGAACATACTATGCACCCTCAACGAGTCACGGTTTGATGCGGGTTTTCGGCTAAGGAATTAATTGGACTTTACTTCTACGAAAATGAAAATGCCGTTACAGTCAATTGAATTCAACAACGTGAGATGATTACCAACTTTTTGTAGTATGAAATTGTTGATATAGATGTGGCCATCGAAAATCATGCAATTATTGCAAACAAAATTTAATGGTCGTGTTATCTCGTAGCGAAGTGATGTGAACTGGCCGCCAAGATTATGTAACTTGACACCGTTAGACTTCTTTCTTTGGAATTGTCTTGAGTATAGTATAGATCATCAAACCACAAACCATGGAGCACCTCAAAGACACAACATTGCTGAAATTCCCCAACTTGCCATCAAAAGAGTAAACAGTGCTACCACAGCCGAGACGGCCATTTGTCAAATGTTTTGTTTCACACATAAGCTCCATATAGCTACTTTCAAATAAAAAAAAAATCAATGCGTTTTATTAAAAAATTAAAATGTCATCTCATTTTGGGACACCCTTTATCTGAGATCACAAGGAAGGATGATTAAGTTGTGCAAATTTTCAATAATTCATACTTGCTAGCTAGAAAGTATGTGAATTAACTCGTATTTATTAAGGATTATACAAGAACTTTATAAAGACTACTTTATTAGACAAAATCATCAACGGTCAACGGCAATTGTGACAGCCACATGACTTAGGCAAGGCTACAGCTTAACTTTACTAATTTGCAATTTATATATCAAAAATAGCACTGGAAAATTGAAAAAAGCTGTGACGGACCGGGAATACCAATTAACGACAAGTTTTTATTTACCATTAATTTTACAGATGATCAGGTGGTAACGACAAAAAACGACAAAAATAAGATACTAGCAGTTGAAATGGATTGCTTGACGAGAACTTCCAAAATATCTAGGTTAGAAACAATCACAACTTAAGAGATTAAAATCATGATAAGAGCAAATGAAATCGTTATGCAAAGAATTGAAGAGAAGGGGCTAAATGGTGCAACCACTTATTGCGCATGGAAGAATCTAGATGGTTTTTTCATGGAGACCGTCGGGAAAACGGAAAAAAGGACTACCACGCAAATCCTGGTATGAAATAATAAGAAGAAAAATGCAAGAAAGAAACTTACAAGAAGAACAAGCATACAATCGTAAGGCATTAGAAAGTGGAAGTGGACATACATCAGGTTAATTATAATAAATAGTTTTAATTAAAGTGTATACAAGGTGTCCTCGCATAAGGATGTTCCAAGACTTCGTGTATAGATTCTTTGAAATATTTTAAGTTAAAAAGTTCCAATAAATATGGGTCGACTTCTCAATTGTTTCTGAAATATTGATAAAGATAGTTAAAGGTGTTTTGGAAGTGCTTGATCGGTCTAGCATCATTTTCCTATAGTTACCGAAAATATTTGTTTGATTTTTATTGTCAAAATATCAATGTGATGGAAGGGAAAATTTCATTTGGGTTTATCGGATCAATTTGATTTGAATTTTTTAATTAATTTGCCCTATCAGTTTTCAAACTTCGAATACGCTGAGATGATTTTCTTGTGCGGCTATTGCAACGGTAATTCATCTGCGGTAGCTCTCCATCTCACAAAACAATTCTACGCGTTGTTCTTTCTCTCCGGGTAAATGGAACATTTAACTAAAAATTCAATTGCAAGAACTGTACATGAAAATGGACTCTAGCCCTGCCATATTCAACCGCTTCAAAATTTGCTTCCCACTAATCTTGCTCCACGACAGCCCTTGTGTGAGGGTTTCACATGAAACTACGTAAAATCACTTTCAGCATCGATTTATCGTTAATGTCTGGGCTGGGTTAGTTGGAAATGTTTCGGTTGGACCACACATCTTTGAGAGAAACCTAAATATAGTCAAATGTACCGCCAATTTTTAGAAGACTTGTCAAATTTATTGGAGGAGGTTCCTGTAGGAAATAGAAATAGGATGTGGCATTGCCAAAATGAAGCCCCACCACATTTACGGTCGAATTGTTACATATTGTTTAAACAGTAAGTTTGCCTTTAATCTCAATCCTTTGGATTTCTTCTTTTGGGCTCATGTGAAGTCACTTGTGTATGGTAGAAGGAAGTCTTATTCAAGGGAAATACTTATTACAAGAATTCGAAGTTTTCGATGCGATTTGGCAATTTTGAATTTGAATTTTAATTTATCGCCATTAATAATTGTCAAGTTGTTTTAAATAATTTAATTGTTTGTTCAATAAATGGGAATTGGTTTCGTATTATGTTAGGCCGGTAATAGTAATGTCACTAGGAACTAATCTTTTAAGTTCAACATATCATCCTTGTCTACATCTAGTTTCCTACGGAAGTTACAACGATAATACTTGAAGAAAGAATAAAACAATAAAATCGCCCTAAAAGATATCTCAAAAACAGTTCAGAATTTGACGCATATTTATTGAAACTTTTTTGCTTCAACTATTTCAAAGAACATATAAACGAAATCTTGGGAACGTCCTCGTGAAACACCGTGTATAACTAGTCCAAATATATAAAGAACCTACATCATCGAAGACAAAACGCAAAATAGAGGAAAGTTTCTCATAATAAGTTTAACCATTCATTTGCTTAAATCAAAAAGTCCTAGGTAACTCGAAGGTCAAACTACGTTCGAATAGCCCTTCCACCTCCAAAACTTAATCTATTCCAAGGTAGAGTTCAGCTTACTAACTAATAAAGAAACTAAAAAATGCCAAGTATGTAACATGTGACTAAAACAGACATTCCAAAAATATCCCTCCCTAATCCAATCACTACCTCCATTTGCAGGTTATTTCTTAGAGTTTTGAAAATGCTCACCAATTGGAAATTCGATAAACAGTGCACATTTAAAAGTGTTTACATATTTCTCCAGAGTTCGTTATCCTTCAAAATTATTGCAATCCATTTGGGAAAACAAAAACACTCAAAAAGATACAAAAAACCATCAGCAAAAACAAAAGTCAACTTTCTTCCCAATGAAAGCGACAAAACAAAGCATCCATAGAAGAGGAAGTGGAAACAAAAAACAGCTGAGGAAGGGGGGTAAAAAACAAAAATAATGAATTATGTACAAAGGACGAGAAAATTATCGATGAATTTATGCAATCGCCTTATTTTATTTACGAAGTACTGAAAGTAAGCAAACACGCGCAATTGCATATAAATCGATTTCAATTACCTTAATCAAACATTAAACTCGAGCATTAAGATAAGTTGATCCAGCCGTTGGTACGGGAATTGAAAGGGCCGCGCCACGTTCAACCGAACACAAACTTGTGGAAATCCGGTAGCAACAGCAAAAAGCTCGGACTTGGCTCTCGGGCCGGCTGTTACGTGCCTGCCTACGTTCATTACACAACAATTTGGTAACTCGGATCAAGGACGACCGATGCAACTCGGGCTATGGTAATTCGCCTGGGCCCATCATCTGGCGATGACAAAAACGCTAACTCGATAATGGTACGCTACGTGGCCCTTCGCGCCGTTTATCATCGATTTTCGTAGTCACTGGTTGCAAGCGCGGCGAAAACTCGCTAGCCGCGGAAATGCAATTCGCCTGCTCGGGAAAAAACGATGCGCTTTGGCACAATTTTTAGAAAGTGGGCAGCAAATCATGACCGTTAGGAACGGGTTAATACATACAAAAGAAAAGCGCGAAAAGCGAAGACAATAGGCGGAAGAAGAGCAGTTATGATCTTCAGGAAAAATTATGGCTGCAAAATGGTTACCGATAATAAATTGTTGCAAAGTTGCTTCCGGTATCCGAGATTCTAGCGGGTAGGGAGGCACGGGCACCAATAACGCGCACGGAAAGGTCTACCCCTTTCTCCCTCCCTTCCATCTTAGATTGTGCTTTGTTTGAAATTTCTACAATTTCCCAATTGACCTACTGCATTCATATGCGTTTTCGTAAAGTCGCTCGGCAGGCGCTGAAAACGCACGGCCGACGTTTTCGAAAACGTCACATAAACGACAAGAACTAACCCGAACGGACGTAAAGCTCGCGTGCAGTCCAACTGGGTGGTAAATTGAAAGCACCGAACTTTCCGTTGGAGCACGGGCGCTTCCGCTCAGTCCGCGCGCTGGGCGAACCGAAGCCGAAACTGCCGGCCAGTCGCCCGCCAAATCGGGCAAAAATCGTTAATTTGATTTGGCTACGAATTAAATCTGCCTCCGGTCCTGCTCGGTGCTCCCGCAAAACAAGCCCGGACATGCGCAGTGCGGCCCAAACATGCATCCCACTGCAGAGGAGCGACCGCGGCCACGCCAATTTCCGCGAAATCGGCGCCGCTCTCACTTAAAACCGCTTTAGGGGGGCGCTAGCGCGCCGTACGTACCTCGGATGGGGCCCAGAGGTGCTCCTGGTCCGATTGGCGATGCCACTCCGCAGTATACCAGCTCGGGTGCACTTAACGCTAACTCGCTGCGTGCCACTGCACGTCTACGGCTATGAATCGTCGGGTACCTCATAAGGGCCGCCATTTTCTTCCCCTGATACGTTCCGGCGATGATGCACGAGCGCGCCCGAAGCCGCGTGGGACTGCGATCACCAGCGGCGGCACATATGTCGCATAGTATGATTCAGAACATAAATTATTTTTAAGTACCTGTCTACCATCTATTTATTCGAAATTTTTCGATATAATTTTATCTAGATTTTATGAATTCGCTTAATGTGTCGCGTAAAGAATAAATATCAACTTTTTAGTACAAAAACCAAAATTATTGTTGCTTTTTTCTAAACATTCATTAAATCAACCACGCCAATACCTCCTTACTTTCTGTAACACTATCCTTCTTTATCTTTAGGTGCCACCTCCTCATTGAAAGTTAGGAATCGTTTTCGCTATTGTAATTTTAGAAGATGCTGCTCTGAATAGTTCGCTAGAGGTGTATCCGAACAACTCTGACATTTTTGTAACCATAATATTCTTCTTCTTCCCACATTCCTTATCTCTTGAATTGTGCTCTGTATTAGTAATTGTAGTCTGGTGTATTTTTCTCCTCTTGTGATATTCAGCCATCTACTAATGTCTAATAATCCTTTAGCTTTTCCCATATTGCGTTATACGATACATCTAGAATATTTCAAGGATTCTCCTGTACACCCACATTTCAAATGCTTCGATTTTCTTCAGACTTCTATTCCGTATACAAGAGTTGTAAACACATAACATTTTGCTAAACAGATCTTTAATTTTAAGCTCAAGTTTTTGCTACATAAGATAAATTTGCTCGAGTTTCTTCTATTCTTATTTTGACTTCATGGGTATAGTCGTTTGTCTCGTTTATCGTCGAATCAAGATATGTGTAGCTAGTAACTTTGAAGATTTTTTCATTGAAACTAACGAGGATTCGACAAGACATAGAGCTGAAAACTTCGGGGTTTACGATAGTTTGTCAAACTATGTGAACCTATGGTGTTATAACCTTCAAGGGATGTGGTGCGGAACGACTCGATTCCTGGAATATCGACGAGGTGCCCAAAAAATTTTCTCTTTACTGTCAGACAAAGAAAATTGAAGAAGAGAATAGTTAGAGAAGTACTTACACTTAGTCCTTGACTTAAAACTCGATCTTGAGACTTGCGGAGGGGAGGGGGGAGGTAGGCTTGCTATCTCAGGAACCGAGTCGTTCCGAAGCAAATCCCTTGGGGGTTATAATACCATAGGTTGACATAGTTCGACAAACTATCGAAAACCCCGAACTTTTCAGTTCCATCTCTCTCGTAAGGCTTTCATTCCTTCTGTGAGTTTTCGATATTATCATAAATTTGATCTTTTCAATATTAATTGTTAGTCCATATTCAACATGTGGTTATTCGGTTCGTCAGATTTTGTAATGTTTTCTGCCAAAATAACCGTTTTGTCGGCATATTTTATTAATTGGAGTTCAAGAAACTTTCATTCCATTTGTTTCTCCTTCAAGAGATTTTTTAAGAATTCCTTTAGAATATGCATTAAAGAGAGTTAACGATAACACACATCCTTGTCTTACTCCTTTTTTATTTCTATTTCTTATGATATTTGCTTATCGATGCGTATTGTAGCCTTTTGACTATAATATAACTTTGATATAATCTAAAAATATCTACAGTCCAGGTGTTTCGAGTAAAGACCCCTTATTAGTTGATCGGGAGGGACTTATTGTAATCGATAAAGCATGCGCATAGATTTTGGTTCATATCTAACCATACCTGAATTAATATCCCAAATGAAGAGAAGGCTTCTAGAGTCCCCATTCCCTTTAGAAATCCACATTGAATGTCATTTATAACTGATATTCGGTTATGGATAACTTTAAGGAATAATGTGAAACATTAAACTAATAGCATAATGATCACTATGTTCCTTTGTGTTTGTTTTTTGCGTAAGCAGAGTTCGCCACGAAGCATAATTGGTTTCAAAGAAATCTCAAAAAGAGTTGCATACATAATTATAGGAAAAAACGATGATTATAAAATAAAAATGGAGAAGTTGAATCATTCTATGAAGACGTTGCAAGTGCAACTGTGACAGTATAACTGTGACCATGACCTGCTATTCGGCGATTTTAATGCCATCCTAGAAGAACCGAAAGAGGACGAAATATACGCAAAACAATACGAATTATGTAAGGGAAACCCAAGAGGAAATATGCTTGCAGAATTTTTATAAAAACAACTATGTGCCATGAACACATTTCAATAAAAAGATGCAACAAAAGTGGACCTGGAAAAGTGCAGACAGCCTAACAAAAAAAATGTGATAAACTACGACCTTAGCTCTTCAAAATCAATAATAGAAGACGTAACAACCCTAAACACATTTAAGACCGGAGACGAACATCGCTTAGTAAGAACGAAATTAAGTTTAAAAACAATAAGACAAATGATACGAAGATAAAAGCAAAAAAACGTGGTCTATATATATACACTAAAAGAAGACAAAGAAAAATACAAAGAAAATCTAAAAAAGCATTAGAAAATATAGAACACACGAAGGTAAATTTAAATAAATTGCCTCTGTATGTATTTAACAAAGGCAATAATAAAAAGGGCAAGTGGCATCAAAAATAGAACATAAACTAAACCTAGTAAAATAACAGCAGAAACTAAATTTGAAAAACTAAAATTGAAAATAGAAAAAAGGCGACCGTTATGTAGACAAGGTAAATACAAAAGTAAAGAAAAGAAAAATGTAGAAACAGCGTTTGAGAGACGCGCAGAAGAAATTATTGAAAATAATAAAAACATGAAATGCCTAACGAACAAATAAAGAAAACGAGAAATTATGCTACCTAATGACAATGAAAAATAAATTAGAAATAGAAAGAAATAATATCAGCAATGTAAGGATTTTACAAAACACTATATACTTTTCATAACCAAAATAAGCAAACAAAAAACCAAAACCCAAAAATAATAAATATTGGACAAGAGAAAAAAACAACAAATAACAGAAGAAGAAATTATATATGCCTTACATGCCATATAAAATAACTAGATATCGGGAGAAAAAACAATAATAATAGAAAGATAAAAGAGGCAGAAGATATTCTACTTCCCGTATTAAAGGCTCTAGTCGACGAATGTCTAAAAAAGGGATACATTCCAGAAATATGAAACAACGCATCCTACTCTTCAAGAAAAGAGATCCACCTAAATTAGAAAATTACTGCCTAATTAGTTTATTGTCACACCTAAAAAAATATTATAATCAGATTAACACAAAAATTGGAACATAATCAACCAATCAAAAAGGGTGTATCACTTGCGATCATCTATTAACAGTAAAAATGTTGTTAGAGAAAGCAAAAAAGTAGAACCTAGAGTTCGTTTAAACCATATAAAGTTCGCGAATGATATTGTCATATTTGCTAAATCGGAAGAATTAAAAGTTATAATAGAATTAAAATCAGCATCAAGAACGCTAGACCTGAAAGTCAACCTAAACAAAACAAAGATAATGTGACCTGAAGGATCAAAAATAACAATAAGAAATTCTGGTATAGAAAATCTTACAGCATATACAAACCTAGGACAAACTATATCAACGGGTAAAGAATACAAAGAAATAAAAATAGAGAGAAGAAGATTGTCCTGGACAAAAAATTCACAAAATTAAGACAAGAAAAACAAGAAGATCCTCAGTATCTTAGAACAAGGATGTTTGATATATGTGCCCTTCCTGCCGTGATCTAAGGAAAGCAAACATAGACAACCACATAAGAAAAACACCGCACATTACACAGCGAACTATGGAAACATTGGTCAGACAAGAAGAGAAAAAACAAAAGCGACAGATATGGTCAAAAAAAAACTGACACCGTTAAAATGGGACTGCGCCGGTCTTTGAATAAGACTCATAGCTCTCCTTGGGGAATAGGCAGATTGAGACCCCGAGTGAAAAGCTAATCCCTTGAAAATGGCGTTTCGTTTTATACCCAATCTGTTCTCAATAGTACATGTACAAAGCCTATATCCGCCCCCACGTCGCTCTTGTATCTTAAATACTTCTACTAAATATTCTATATGTTGATGTATATTGAAACAAATGAAATATACTTTTTTGTTACGTGCCAATTCTCTCCTTTAAGAGATAAAAACTTTCCTCAAACTTTATCCCAAAATGTGCATTTTCAAAAGAAACCTCCATAACTCTTTCAAGGCACCCTATACATCAAAATTTGACGATATGATCGATAATATTATTATCTTTAATGTTTAATTAAAATTAATAAAAGTCGTATCTATCTTTGGTAATTGTTTAATATTTTGACGCATTTGAAACAATTATTTTTATAGAAATGGCCGTAGTACAAAACTAACAAAAGGAATTGCAACCCTCAAATTTTTAAAATTTCGTAAAATTTTTATGTGCCCGTGAGCTATTTTATAAGAATGATTTTGGAGTGAACTCTTCCTACTAACTCTAATAACCGATACACCCTATCTACAATGTGTTTAAAACCGTTGTAAGCCCCTTTTTACAGTTATTTAATGTTACACGTTTTGCAACATCTTTCTCTTAAACAGCAGTTCGGCAAATTGTATTACCGGACGTGTAAGTGCTATAAAATGAGACAGGAGTATCGTAAATCACTGTTATAAACAAATTAGAGCTCACTGGATAACTTTACACCAAAATTATTACTATAAAATAATTCGTGCCCGTACAAAAACATTCAACAAAGTCGCACTTTAAAAGGTTGTAACTAGGGGTACTAGAAAAGGATACACCAGGAGTATACTGCATACCTTGCTCATGTGAGCATGTCTACATTGGGACTACGGGCCGAACGATTACTACCAAGATCAAGGAACATAAACGTCATCTACGCCTTAATCAACCCGATAAATCAGCAGTTGTTGAACATGCGTTGGAAAATTCGGGCAAACACAAGTTTTATCCAACTGTAGGAATTATTAAGTGAATAAATAAATTCTCAGCTTTTTTCTGCAAAATTAAAGTTTTATTTAAAAACAAACAAAAAAAAGCTTAAGTATCAAAGTATTCTCCTTTGGCATCGATGACCTTTTGCCATCTTTCGGGTAGCTTGCGAATTCCCTGGTGATAGAAGCTCACCGGCTTCGTACCGATAAAGTTATCGATGCATTTTCGGATTTCTTCTTCTGTTTTGAAGTGCTTATCAGCCAAGTGATGCTGTAAGGACCGGAATAAATGATAATCGGAAGGGGCCATATCTGGGCTATATGCCGCATGTGGGAGAAGTTGCCAACCTAACGCGTCTGCAGCTCACCCGTGTCAAGTGTTTGAGGGCGTCCAGCGCGTGGTTGATCTTCAAGACTAAACTCTCCTCCGCGAAATCTTTGGTACCACTTTTTGCACGTTGCATGACTTACAGCATTCTCACCATATGCAGCACAAATCATTTCGGTGGCTTCAGCAGCGTTTTTCTTAAGAAGAAACGCGAAGTGCATAGAAAATCGAATATGCTCTTTTGTGATTGCCATCGTGAACACAGCTGATTATTGAAGTTATGTGCATCAAACGCCAAATCGCATGATGTTTCGAAATACCAAATGTCATTGCTTTAAAACCGCAAGAGGGCGGACTAATACGTTACATGTAAACGGTGATTTGTGTCCTGTGAAATCTAAAGCTGAGAACTTATTTATACACCTATTACTACCCGAGATTATACAGAGAGGCGGTGGAGATTTATAAATATAAAAATAATTTTAACAGAGACTTGGTTTACCGCTCTCAAGGGGCAAAAAACAGACCGCAATACGGCGAAAGAGCGAGTGACGTCAGAGAATGCTAAAATATTACCCGCAACGACCGATTGACGTCAGCAGCTAGCTCGATCACGTTATCAATCATCCCGGTGACGTCAACAACTCTTTCCCAACACCATCCCTACCACACTCGCACGAGTATAAAAACGCACGAGAAAGTCACTTAATTTTTAGAAGATTTTCTTCTGAAGATGTCTGCCGCAGTTGTGGCCGAAACGTCAAGAATTTCTGAACTCCTACCACACGATGCACCAGAACACCGGTCGTGAAAGCCTTCGCATCTATTTACATCCTGTAACTATCCCTTACACCACATTACAAAACTTTCCTAGTATCCTATATGCAAAAATAAGGTACAAAATACTAGGTGCCCCAAAAAAAGTTTCGATTTGATTGACTTAAAGTGTAAACGCAATCTAGAGAGGCTCGGGGCGCATATCAATCGATAGTAGAATGTAGTCGCTGTGGAACGTTTCTCGGGAGCAAACTCTGCGTTTTGTGTGTGAGAATTTTACAAAAACAATGATTCGGCGATTATTGCACGGAGAAAGTTCAGTAGTCATTATGATTTGCGTAACATAAATCAATCGCTAAGTGTTTCTATCATCAGAAAATGAGTGTGTAAATTCGAAGAAAATTATGAATAAACGTAAGCAGAGACGACCAAGGTCATCAAGAACTGACGAAAACGTAGAGAGCGTTCGACAGTCCGTTCGCAAAAGACTCCTCACCTATCTTCGTAAACGGGCAAGCGTTTTTAATGTGCCTAGGTCACCATTACGTCTCGTTCTGGGCAAAGATTTGTGTCTGCACCCCTACAAAATTCAATTGGTGCAAGATCAACGATGCCAGTCAAAGGATTTAATTTGTTAACTGTGTAACTGAGCATTTTAATTCATTCAGCATTTTATTTTCGGATGAGGCACATTTTTAGCAAACAGAACTGCCGTTACTGGAACGCTAGGAATCCACAATGCAATCATGAGAAAAAAGTGAGTGTATGGACTGCAATGTCAGGGTGGGGAATAATCGGCCCGTACTTCTTTGAAGATGAAAGAGGCCGCGCGTTAATAATGACTTCAGAGCGTTATATGGAGATGTTAAACAATTTCTTGGTACCTGATCTGCAAAATTTTGCTGGCTATAATCAAAGAACATGGTTCCAGCAGGATGGAGCAACATCGCACACTTTTAACATGTCTGCCAGGAGTTCGTGAAATTTTCCCTCAAAAATTGATTTCCAGAAGAGGTGGTATAAACTGGCCTCCAAGCAACTTTGATTTGACTCATATGAAATTTTTTTTATGGGGATATCTTAAATCAAGAGTGTACAGCAGCAATCCAAGCTCTTTGGTTCAATTGAAAAAAAATATCTGTCAAGAAATAGTAGCCATTACGGAAACTACGTGCCGCACAGTGCTCAGAAATTTTGCTTCTCGTTTAAAAAGGTGTCGCGAGTATGCAGGATCACATTTAGATGACATTATTCTTAAAAAATAATTTCCCAAAGTCTGTATTTTTATTTCTTTATAACTACCTTAAAAAGAAACTTTCTTTTGGGACACTTTGCACAAGCACTAAGTTTTATTAATACAACACACTCAAATATTTAACTCAAACTTACAATAAATTTGATTCTTCCTCTTTTACCAGCACATAATAATACTTTCAGCGCTTGTGGCATGGCGACAACAAAATCGTTTATCGCTTTTTATTATATTTTAGTTATATTTTTGCTTGATAATACGCCACAAATTTTCGACAGCCATCATGGAGACTGCTCCGACCGTGACAAAAATCGATTTTGTTGCTCCTCTTTCCAGGGGGTAGTTGTAAACGCTCGATAACGAAAGGCGTTATCTCCGATAAAAAAGACATTTTTCTTAATGAGAAGTTAAGTTGACTCTTAGCTTCTCAACGCTTCCAAGCTCGGTCTGCTATGAGCTCTAGGAGCGTCAGGATCGCTGTTTCCGTGAACATGCTATTAGTATCTGTGCCAATAGAGAAAACTATCAAACTGCTAATCTGAACAAAAGCCTTGCCGAAACCCATAAAATAATTCAGGCAGCCTACAGGGACTAAGCTCTCTCGTATTCTTATGCTTTCAGTTGGTTGAAATTGTTTAAAAATGGCCGGGACGAGGTGGAGGATGACCCTCGCTCTGGACGGCCTTCAACTAGCAAAAGTGACAAAAATGTGTCTCATGTTCGTGATCTCTAGCAGAGACTCTCAGTATTTTGAAAACCACTGTACACGAAATTGTTCCTGACAATTTCCACGCGCGGGAACTATGTGCCAAGTTGGTCCCTAAATCGTTGATTAACGATTGACGATACAAAAACACTCGATTGACAATCGCGAGTGAACTTTTGAAACATGTGCAAAGAAAATCTAATTTTTTGGACAATGTCATTACCGGAAACGAGACATGGGCCTTAGAGTACGGCCCGGAGACGAAGCGCCAAAGTACACCTCTGAATCTCCTCGTCCCAAGAAGGCAAGAATAAGCAAATCGAAAGTGACAACAATCCTCATTGTCTTCTTTGACTCCAAGGGGGTGGTCCACAAAGAATTTGTACTCCATGGGCAGAAAGGAAATCGTCGCAACCAGGCAACTGCACCACAACAACGCTCTCAGCCACATCGCTCTGCGCGTCCAGGAGTTTCTCACTACTAGATTCTTTTTCCCAACTTTTCTTTCCAGTGTTTCCATTTTTTCCTCCTGTTTGACCACATGTGCTTTTAACTTAACATTCTCCTCCTTTATTTCGTTCAACTCTTTTTTAACATCCAGTTTTTCATTTATTTGTTTCATATTATCACCTATTTGCTGAAATATCCTTTCTATTCTTTCCATGTCCATCTTTTAATTATTATATGCAACTTGTTAATATCCCGGCTCTGCATGTAATATTTGTGTCCAAATTTTCTTTAGATTGGCCAAAAAGCTGACCCTACTCGCCCCGTGGAAAGCCTGAGTTTTTCGAGCTTTATATTTTATTCCCTGCTATTACCAATTCACCGCACAACCTGACAACAGCGCTTTATCTTGTGTTAGTATTTATTTGTGAGAGTCTCTTTGGATTCATTGTAACGAATCCAAAGAGTTCTCCTAAATTTACTGAAAAGCGAAAAGGGTATACTAAAGATGTTATAGCCCTCTTCTCTAAGAAGAATATCTTCTATTTTCACAGCTCTAAGAGAAAATCTGAGAGAAATACTAGGTGCGATAATGCACGCCGTTATTTGTAGCCTGGTAGACGAAGTCCGCCATCGGGAAAGTTCAGGAGAACAAAATTCCATCTGGTTTATAGTCTAGGTCTTATTAAACATTCCCTCGCCTACCCCACTCATCTAGAGAGAACGCTGTCACCAAGAAATCCCATGGCTAATTTTAAGGCGACAAGATATTCGACACTGCACAATATTTTGAAATTAACCTTAATATTTGGTGAAGGATAGTAGATAGAGGTCAAGGTAAGCAGTAAACCATTATTTTTCTAACTAAAAAATTTATAAACACCCGCTCTTATGGCCAGATAAATATGAGCATTGGTGGACCAACTTAAATAACTATAGGTATATTATCAGGAGGAAAGACAAAGCATTTGTATTATGATCACAAGTTTACTAGCGTCCATCAGATTCTAAATGTATATTTCATATAAAAAAAACAATAAAATCAATGTTCTTTAAGATCGGAACTAGAAAATAAAATAGAAAAATTCAAAATCGCAAATTCTATAATATAATACCTAAAACCGCCTATGAAGGGAAACAGGTAACGACAAATCATCATAAATAACCAACAACCCCATATAAACACTACTACTTAGAGCGTATTTTTTAATTACCATCCAGAGACTACAAATAAATGTAGTTATAACTAGATTTACCTCTAACTTTAGTGCTAAAATAAATAATTAAACCCTAAAATAAAGTTGCTAAAATATATCTTAATCAAAGTGTAAATGGTGAACTCGAATAAAAAAGACTACCATTAATTTGATGTAAAGAAATCGGTGGCTCCAAATAATAATTAAATTGGCTAATTACTTTTTGTAATTGACTGCTATTAAAATTTCAATCAATTTTTCAAAAAAATGTGCATTACGTGTATGAGTAATTAAACCAATCATTTAATTATGCAATATACATATAAGAACCAATTAATGTAAAACTTTAAAAAAACATTAAATTAGGCTACTACTACAAAACTAATACGACTAATGCAATTGTGGATTTTTTAAAAAACTAAACAACTCTAACAAATTTCTTAACCCCCCCCCTGTACCACGAACTCTCGCGTAGACGTCCTGCGGCCGCAGTTCTTGTTGCGCCTAACCGTCACGGAAAAGACTAACTAAACAACCTGTGCCATATTTTTGTTTAAAACCCAATTGAAACTCCAATAAAGGTTTTAAATGGCTGTAAGTGAGTTTTTCCAATTGTTTTGAGAACGTAGAAAGTAGGCCGATTGGCCTATAATTTTCAGAGTTGCTTTTATTTTTTTGGGGGGTTTGTAAAAAGGTGGCAGGAAAGAATGTTTCCACTTGTTTGAAAAATATTCTATTCTTAAACGTGCATTAAAGATAGCAAAAAGAATGGCAACTATCTTCTGTGGATGTTTTTTCAAAATGACGTTTGGAATTAAGTTGGATCGCGGTGATTTTTGTATTAAAAGTTAATTAATTATTGTTTTCAGTTCATTAGGTAATTTTGATTCTACAATTCAAATATGAGCCGGACTGATTAAAAAAACATATTATCAAACACTTACTTGTACATGTCAGTCTTCAAGGTATTTCCCTCCGGGGTCAACACATTTTTCCAACGTTATGAAAGCCCTTATAAAAAAAGACTTTTCGTTGGCGGACAGTCTGGATAACGGCGTTGTCCGCAAACTGCATGCCTTGCAAGTCTGACTTGAGCTTTCCGAACAGGTAAAAATCATTTGGGGCCCAATCGGGATTGTACGGTGGATGTGCATTGTCTTAAAGAAAGGCTACCCGCTTTCTACATCCTGACATCCGTCAGAAAGTCTACATGGATAACCCTTGCCAGTCCCAGAAGAACGTTTCCATCACCTTTCCTGCCGAACGACTTCTCCGCGGTCTCTTGGGTTTGAGATAACTGGAATAAAGTCTATTTTTACAAATAAGCGCATCTGCACGATCAGTGTTTCGTTCGGTGACGGATGTTCGCGCCCGATAATCATGTGCTTCGTTCTCCACGCGCTCTGTCTTCGCTGAAGTATTGGCCCAACTCAAACACACGAGTTCGTGAAAGATACTCTTCCCTATATTATTGTTGGAGTCTGTGATAAATTTAGGCAGACGGAACGTTTTCTCCGACGAGGAATTTGATCATAATGCGTTGTTCTACTCCGCGGTATCTTTTGTTCGCTCAACGCTCTAGAAACTAGAACAGGTCTAACCCAAGCAGGAGGGAGAGTGGAAGTTGTAAATCCACTCTCTCAAAATTGTGCGGCTTGTTTACACACAAATCAGTCCAGTTCATATTTGAATTTTGTTTTTGACTTTTTGAAACATCTCTTTCTACTTCTTTTACTAAGGCTCTGTCTGTTTGTATATTTAGATTGAGATTGCTTTCAGTTGAATCTGCTATAATGTTACATTTGTCCTGATCTATCACATATTTTATGTTATCTATTTTGAGTGGTAGAATAAGAGTGGGTTGTTTTAAAATCCGTTTTGTGGCTTAACCGAAAGTATTCTATTTTTATTGGAACTGTTGGATGTATCTTTAACAATTATTGAATCTATAATTCCCATAATAACTTGATGACTAAGTCTATTGAGTAATATTCGCAACTATGAATATCTGGTGGTTTGTCAGACTCTTCATGTTCGATTTTCATCTGTTGTTAAATTATAACACCTATTGGTGGTACCATATTCGGATGTTATGTTAATTTCTTTCGTTTAAAGGTTGCATGTTGAATTTTCTCTTTTATACTATCAGTAAATTTCTACAGCAGTATCTATATCTTCTACACTACTTAATTTCTGTGTATCTTGATATTGTGTTGACTTGAATATGACATTAAAACAGTAAGATGACCGGAATCTGTTGTTAGAATTTAGAAAGTTTCGGTAAATCGGTTTTGTAAAGTTCTTATGTAAAGTTATGTCTACAATGTCTGATTGACGATCCCATTGATATGTGGATAGTATGTGTGTTTTTAGGTTCTGATATTTGTATAGCATATACAGTAGTAATCTTATACAACTTGATGTCATAAGAGTTACTCGCCCAAAAGCTCCATAGTGTGTTTTTGCTATTGATCTCTCCTATTAGTAAGGTACTTTTGTTCTTATCACTGAATATGTTCATCAATTCTGACAATTTGGCTGTTTATAAATAGTTATGACTAACTTTTATATTATTGTCCAGTTGGAGTTCTACCATAGACTTCTCTAAGCTCTACAAAGTTTCGTTTGGTAATGCAATGTGTTTCATTTTCATTTTAATGATAATTTCAAATTCTCCAGAAGCAATTGTGGCCATTATATTATGCTTAAAAGCTGATAGGTTGACCAAAAATTTTTCGCGATTTAGCCTGTTTGGTATCACACTTAGGAAACTGTAACGTTTGAAAGGCGTAGTCGATAAGTGGAAACGACATTTCGTTGTATAAATCATTGAATTTTCTTAATTTCATCATTTTACTTGCGTCATCTAGTATGTAACATAATTTCGGATCGTTCAGGGCACAGAGCACATCCTTACCCAAGAAATCCAAATGCAAACTGCAAACCAAAAATAAATAACAAATTTGAACGATTTCAATCACACTGTGCTTGCTGCCGCAAATATAACTAGTGCAAAACGTTCATTTTGTTTATATGCACGAACTGAAGATCTCCAGAAAGCAAGAACTCGCCCCTCTGGCGAGTTTCTGAGTAGCGGCAGCAATAAAAGCAGACTCGAGATATAACATTCGGACAGCAATAGTAAACAATAGTGTAAAATAAGAAAACATAGGTTATTTTTATAAAAGAAAATATAAAACCAATATAACTCATCTAAAAAACATATAAGCTAAATTAAAGCTACCTATAAAAATAATCAACTACATTTTCAAATACTGAAGAGATATTAAATAGAAATTACAAGAGAATACAATCTTTTTAACAAATTGATAAAGGTAACTGACTGTGAAACAATTACGTCCATCCTACGCAATTCTCCCGAAAAAAATTGTATGGTAGCACGACTAGGCATTTAAAACTCATTTTCACTAATTATAGCAAAATTCGTTAAAAAGAATAGATGTATAATTTACGTTATGCGTTACTTAACTAACGAAAAAAATCGTGCAGATTCTCTTAAAGTAAAAAATAAATAAAACAATAATACACATACGTGGTACTAGAACAAAAAAAAGAGCTTTAGTTAATTTTTAATTTCACTATCTTATTATGAAACATCTTTTAATTTACAAAAAAAATTGCATTTCAAAAAGTTTTTTACTACAATATTGCTTCATGTTGTCAAATATTGAAAAGGTACAATTTGGAAAGATAAAAGTTTGGAAAAGCTCAAATTACTCATTAATTCTGATACTAAAAAAATAAAGCAATTCGTATCCCTGTCGAAGAACATCATCTAAAGTATAAAAGTCTTCTACTGACGTATGCTTTATAAATGTTCTTTTTTATTAACAATGTAGGATGACAATAACTAGAAGCATTTCCAACATTTCTATCTGCGATATCAATTTTACAAGTTACAACACAAATAAATAACACCCTTGCTGTTTCAAATAAAATAACATTGTCCTTCAAGCATTCAAAAAAAAAATTAACACTGTAATTGTTTTCTCCTCGCTAGTCTTTTATTAGTAAAAAAGGATTATATAGTTTCATAGATGGCTTCGCTCCAACAGCTTGCGAAAAACTGCTACAAACCATCCATTATTCAGGAGTAGCTCCATGCCACTTCCGAATAACCGACTGAAGCTCTTCATTAGAGAAGAACTTAGTGTAAACCGCCTACTTTATTGTACAAGATTTATCACATACAGAGTGAGCAATAAGATTACCCGTGTGGCAGCATTTGTAACGAAAAACATATTTAAATTTTAGGTCCGCGTTTTTAGCAGAATAAACCCTGCAAAAAAATAACTGCTTAATTCACACATAGAAAACAATAACCTGTTCTTTAAATAGCCAAAAAGCGCGTTTTAATGGTTCAAAATCGAAGCAACCATTCGGTAGGGTTAAATAAAACATAAATTTTTCTTTTTAATTACAAGAGAGGCAAGGTAAGCAAGATATAATGTTGACAATATCCCTGAAGAAAGGTTTTTAGGTCAGAATGAAAAGAACGTAGCTATGAATTGGCGATTTAGTTCTTAGGTTAAGCATAGAAAGTGATTATTTGGCTAAAGTATAAAAAAATTATGTTTTCTAAATAAACAGTACAATATATTATTTAAAAGGACAAAAGCAGTTTAGTATCCAAAAAAAAATAAAGAAGCAAAAAAAGCAATAAAAAACAGATTTTTCAAATGTGTACAGAATATTCGCACTAAAGCGGCCCAAAATATCAAGAAACAGCTCAAATAATTTGATGACCCTCTCATTTCATCGCAGAGTAGTCATAGAAGGGCGAGATGAGAGGTAGATTTACGCGAAAAAAGCCGTATATTAGTAAAATAAAAAGAATGAAGCGATTAAAATGGACAAAACACTAATAAATTAATAAGGTCTTGAAATTTTAGGTTATATGGTCAAATGAGAATAAATTTCACTTATATGGTTCGAATAGGTGCATAAACGTTTGGAAAACAGCTAACAAGTAATTAAAATAAAAAGTGCTCCGGCAATTGTGAAACATAGTGGACCCAATATCACGATATGGGGTTGTTCTTTGTGGTATGGTCTTGGTGTGTTACATGACTCGATGACGAATAAGAAGCAGTATTTTGATAACCACAAAAATGTTGTCAAGCCTATTTTTCGAGGTACAAAACTTTGCCGGTCATTTTTCAATAGAACAATAGCCCAAGGAACACTACCAAGTCATGCGAGAATGATTAAAAAAAATAAAGTCAAAAAGTTAGATTAAATAGTAGAATCACTGGACTTCAATCCAATTAAGTATTTGTGGTATGACAGAAAGAAGAGTTAATTAGTAGTTTAAAGAAAACCTGGGAATAAACTGATCTGATCTATTTAAGGGAGTTCTAGAAAGATTTTTAAAGCTCTTCGTACATTTCTAGCTGCACACGTGCAGTCAACTTTCCAAGAGCGCTTATTAATTAATTCAAATTGTATTTGGTTTCACTATTCAAGCAAATGAATCTAGAAAATCGCAAGCTTTTTAGAAAGTTGCTCACTATAGGACATGGGGCAGCACTGGACATCTGAGAACCCGTAGAGTAGAAATAGTCTAATAACTGACACGTGACTGTGCAGTTATATTGAAGCAATACCTTGTTAATAAGTATATTAGGGTACCCGCTTGGATAACTCGCAGTACCACCCACAAGTAATGCCCTCATAAGAGCGCAGCCAATCCACCCGCAGAAACCGTCCTGATCCCAAAAGACAATCGCCGTTCGTTTTTTCTTCGAATGTACTGCCAATCCAAAGATTGGTCATTTCTATTCAAGCATCTCCTACTAGAACTGTAATTGGTTTGCTCTAATCAGACACTGGAAATGGGAAGGAAGTAGTATGATTATGAACAGAGAGCGGAAAAGTTATGTACTACTAAAGCAATACCGAACTACATGGACACCATTGAGTGGCCATTCTACTTGATAAAAAACTATCGAAGGCTGTTACAAGCGTCGTGTCGTTGTCGGAAAGAACAATAATGATACAGATAGACGTAAGACCAAGAAAGTTAAATATAATAATAAATATGCCCCAACTGCGGAGAAACTAATTGAGGAGATTGAAGAGTTTTATGGAGAATTAGAACAATTGATGAAAACAACGAAAAAACACGATATAAACATAATCATGGGAAACTTTAACAGCCAAGATTGGAAAAGGGCAAGTACCAGGGATAGTAGGGAAGTTTATATTAGGTAATAGGAACTAAAGAGGAGATATAATGGTACAATTTTGCCAGAAACAAGAACTAGTGGTAACCAACACGTTTTACAGCCTGCCACCAAGAAGACTATACACTTGGACCTCTCCAGCTAACACAGAAGAAAATATTCAGAGAAATCAAATTGACTATGTGTTGATTAACCAAAGATACCGGGCGCTGACATAAATTCCGATCAAAATCCAATAGTAGTAAAGTTTAAATGCACGATGAAAGTGGTAAAAAAGAAAAATAAATTCAATAAAAAGATAGAAGTAAAAAACAGGACACCCGAAATAAGAAACAAAGTAGCTGAAAAGTTGAAAGACTGGGCAAATAAAGCAAACGCAGAACAATGCCAACAGTGGAGAATAAGTAGAAAAACACGGAAGAAATAATACATCAGATCGGAAGAGAAATATTAGGAGTAGAAAAACAAGACAAAAAGAAAAAATGGATGACCGAAAAAATACTAGAAATGATGGACGAAAAAAGGAAGTACAAGAGCAATAATAAAACTGAATATGGTAGAATTAATAGAGGTAAAAGGAAGAAAATTTGATATGCAAAGAAAAAGTGGGTTACTGAGAAATGCGAAGAAATCGAAGAGTTGCAGAGAAAGCACAATTCCTTTAACCTTCATAAGAAAATAAAAGAGATGGTAGGAATAAATAGAAGAAAACAACATAACATTTTAATGGACGAAAGGAACAATATTGTGACCGAGGTAAGCGAACAGAAGAACGTATGGAGAAAATATATAGAACAACTCTCCTTAGATGGACCCTCGAAGGACCCTCGATATTAAAAGTTCAGAAAGCGTTGAAGAAAGCAAAGGAAAGGAAATCTCCAGGACATGACCAGGTAAACATAGAAATACTTAAAATTCTGGAAGAGAAGATATGGACTTTCTGCCAGAAATGTTTAATCAAATACACGACACAGGGATAATACCGAAAGAATGGTTGAAGTCTACCTTCATAACTCTTCCGAAGAAAGCTAATGCTAAAAGGTGAAATTTCGCACAATAAGCCTCAAGAGCGAAGTATTCAATGTGTTCTTGAACATCATTCATAAAAGAATAAAAAAAAGTGTGATGAAACACTAAGTAACAACCAATTTGGATTTAGAGTTAGTGTAAGCACAAGGGAAGTCTTATTTGCGTTACGTCTTAATACAGAAATGTAGAGACATACAGAAGGACGTTATCATAACTTTCATTGACTACGAGAAGGCGTTTGGCAGAGTAAGACATGAATAACTTATTCAAATACTGGAAGAAATATGCCTAGATGGAAAGGATACACAAATAATTAAAAACTTGTACTGAGGCCAAACAGCAACAGTTAGAATTGAGATCGACAGTACAGAAAAAATAAAAATAAAACGAGGAGTGAGACAGAGATGCATTTTATCGCCAACCTTGTTCAACTCATACTCAGAGCATATAATGATGAATGCGGTGTACGGGAGAAAAAGGAATTAAAGTAAATGGTAAAGCAATAAATAATATTTGATATGCCGACCACACCCTTATGGTTACATCAACTCAAGAAGATATGCAAGTCTTGTTAGACAGAATGAATAAAGAAAGTGAAAGGTTAGGGCCTCAATATGAACATCCAGAAGACGTAGTTTATGATAGTAAGCAAGAAGAGAGATCTAAATGTGAGACTTGTGGTAGCAGGTAACAACATAGAGCGAGTACAGAAATATAGATACTTAGGTACACGAGTAAGAGAAGAATGGAATAGTGATATGGAAGTTAAGACAAGAATAGAAATGGCCAGAGATGGATTTAGAAACATAAAAGTAATGTTACATATGGTCAATATTACTGTACAGCTCAGAAGCATGGACTCTAAAGAAAGACACAAGCGCAAGAACAGAAGCATTCGAAATGTGGGTCTTCCGGCGAATATTAAAAATTTCATGGACATAGCGATGGACCAATAGGGAGGTCTTAAATAGAATAGGAAGAGATAGAGAACTTTTACACATAGTGAAAAGAAGAGAAGTCGAATATCTGGGACACATACTGAGGCATGATAGATACGACCTACTACAGAAAATAATGATGGAAAAGATAGAAGGTAGAAGGGGACTGCGAAGAAGGAAAATATCGTGGCACAAAAACATAAGAGAATAGACGGGGATCACGAGAGTCAGCACTCTTTTTAACACAGCAAGAAACAGAGAAAGATTTGCAGAAATGACAGCCAACGATCACAAGTTAGAGCGGCATCTACAGAAGAATCAGACACTCAAAGAATCTGTACTGTATAGCTGCAAAAACTGTTGGTATACCTTCATCTGTTTCTGTTCTATTCTGAATCCATTATGTACAAGTCTTTGTCACGTTAAAGTCTTCGTGGATGATGAAATGCCAAAAATCTGTGAGACAAACCTACTGCATTCTCCAATGCATAGAATTCGCCTGTTTGCTATAATCAAGTGAGATACACGCTCGGTAATGCGGCTCGTGCGCATTTGAAGAACATCCGTTACTTAACTCTTTATCACCATAGTCCATCGCTGCCCATGATTATGTGATTCCATGGTTTCCCGCTTTGTTTACAACTTCGCTCGCAACACTGCACTCATTACCTTTCCTTCTTTGCGTTCCAGCATCCCCTGGAAGCAGCACGTGGCACTGTAGTCTATTTTCGAACACACACTGGAAGCGCATTTCAATTTTCGACACAAGTGAAGTTTCAAGGGGGAGTATCAATTTTTTTCAACCCCCTAAATAAATATGATCCTGTAATATTAGCATGAGAGGCATTAATAAATGCGAAGATTTCGAACACGTCTTAAGAAAATTATCATATGACCTTCAGTATTTAAAAAAACCAACTACTTCACTAAAAAAAATCGAATTGCAATGAGCCAAGCTGTTGAAAGTCCATGATTAAAATACATAACAAACACGATGGAAGCCCCTTGCTTGTTCATCTGCCCTCTTAAAATTGCCTTTAAAAATTCATTACATTGAACTGGACTTGATCCTGCCTTGAAAGAGATACTAAATTAATATACTACTGGTAAATACCAGCCTCTGATATAATGTTTTGTGTTTATTAGAACTTACTTCTAAGATATCAATAATATTCATTTCCAGCTTATTGAGATTTAAATCCATTTATCCAACGCTCTTCCATTCAGAGTTTGAATATTCCCCCCAACAGGCAGCCCTGTTCACTTTAATTTAATTTTAATAAAAATAACATTTCAACATTCACAAAATCTCTAAAACCAAAAATTTTTTTCTTCATATTAAACCTTATTATTCAATAACACAATTAAAATAAAATCAAAAGAAAATTATGAAATAAACAACTTATATGTAATAACACAGCTCCAGCAATTGACTTCTATCAAATGCAAGTCTTAAAATAACAGCACGATATATTTTTTATCCTCCTTATCTCTACCACAGCTATTTGCAACCTAAAAAATGTTGTTTTATTATCCTCCGCAATTCAAAACATTGAATAAAAGCGGATACACTACACAAACACAATTGCGCAGCAATAGTGGGAGATAAGAAGGCCGACAACAAATTAAAATCTTCAACGAAATCGGATCGCGAGGGTCATCGACTCCCCTCAAGTTAATAAACATGTGAATGTTGACATTTTTCCATAATCGAAATTCAACGCGATGCATTTCTAAATTTTAAGAAATTTTCACAAAACCTTCATTTGATCTCAACAAGTGTGAAAATTTACAATACAGGATGCGGCAAAAATATTTGGACTTACTACATCCGATGCCAAGGTGCTAGTAGAATGAGATACACCAAAACCAATTTTACTTATTTTTAACATTAATTCAATTACTAAAGAAAATTAGACTATTCTAAAAAATACTTCAAAACCACAGACTCTAAAAAATAAATCAAATATCCAAGCAATTGTGAGAATATCTACCGGGTAATTAGAAATATGAGGTTAATTTGAAAGAACGCGAAAAATATTTCTGAATTTGTACTATGGATGGCAGCAACATAAAATGTACACAAGTCGAAATATTGCCGTTACAGTAAGTGTTTTTATATACTTAAAATAGCGACATTTAGTGTTTAATAACAACGTGTGAATCATGCGTTTTCTCCTTGCGTGGTAAAATGCCCATCGAAATTCATCGCCAATTGAGTGTGAAGGAGTTATGGATGTTAAAATTGTGCTTTGGTGGGCGCGAAATTTAAAGAAAGCCGAGAGTTGTGTGACAATGAACCGAAGCAGCCTCGGCTACGAACTAAGCGGACCGAAACCATAATTGCGCGAGTGTCGCGACTTTCTTAAAGGTAGATCCCATGAATATTGACCGACGAGCTCAAGGCTGCGCAGGTGGCAATGACTCAGGACAAGTTGACACGTAATGCCGCCTTAATTTTCGGCCATGAAGAACACTCTCTGTGACCGCTCATTTCCCAATTTAGCCGCTGTTGCATCACCGATTTTCCAGTGGACAAAACACACCCATAAAAATATTCTCAGCCACTATGAAATCATGGCAACAACGTCGTAAAAAGCGTATATGTCTAGACGGAGTTTACAAGGAGAAGTAACAGAAGCTTCCTGGGTAACTACTTATTCAGAAAAAAAATTGGAAACATTAGAACGTGAATGTACCTCGTAAATGAAATGTACTATTTTCCATATGTAATAATAGTTCTATATGAGCTTTACGAACGCACTATTAAAATTACGTTTTACAATATTAATAATATACTGCATTCTAAACTGATGAAGATAAACTTGTATTTTGTTAAATAAACAAGTTTTTTAGCTTTCCAAAAATGTATAATTTGTTACCTTTATTATGAATAATGTGACATTTACAACCATTTCATTAATATTTTCAAATATTTTGAGGATCTGCCCCGTAGATTAGGGTTTCCCACTGACAAAGTATAATTATAATAGTTCCCCGTAATAGGCCACGAAGACCCTTTGTGGTCGTAACACAGAATAGGTCTGCTACAATCTAGAGCCTACGGTACACAAGGGTAATAACTGGCTACGCTACTCTACTATTTGGGGGTATACCTACAGGCACTGGAGCCTCAAGAGTTTGTTGTGCCCACTAACATTCACTTATTCTAGGATATTCACACACAGCCATGGGTTGAGCGAGACTCGAAATAGCCAGCGCCGGCTAGAGGACAGAGCCAACTGATTGAACCTTCTGAGCCACCGCGTCCCCCGCCTATTATTACCACAGATTTGGACCTCCAGGTACCCATTTATTGCAGTCTGAATCGACATGAGCCGTAAAAATGTTAGTGATCGAATTGGCGATATTGGGATTTGAACCTGATCACTAGACCACTACGGCTTGACAACGTGTAAGAAAGCAAAAATAAACATGTCAAACATTTTTTTTTTTCATTAATTTTCAAAAAGCTATAGAGAAAACAGTGGTATAGTTTTTTGTTGTCACAATTTGTGCAAAAATAACATACCCGCGTGCCCATGTAATTTAAAATTTTACACAAATTTTGAATTAAAGCTGAAAATTTGAATTACGTTTTATATTTTATATGCATTTCACTTTGTATAATACACAGATTGATTAGACATATAACATATTTTTTAATTTATTCATATCTGAAAACAAATTTAACATAAATATATACAAGATGGTTCAAATATTACCAGGACTAATTTTCGTACTGCGCAGCAGCTGTGCGACTTTGAGAGAATGGCGCCAAAACCTCCACTCTCCCTTCTGCTAAAATAATGAGAGAACAGAAGATACCGCAGAGCGTAGAACAACGTATTGTGATCAAATTCCTAGTTGGAGAAAACATCCCGTCAGCCTAAATTCACCACAGACTCAAAAAACAGTATGGGAAAGAGTATCTCTCACTAATCCGTGTGTTTGAGTGAGGTAAGTGTTTCAGAGAGGACAGAGAGTGCGTGGAGAATGAACCGCATGATCGTCGGCCGCAAACATCCCTCACCGAGCCTAACATTGATCGTATAAATGCTCTTATTCATGAAAATAGGCTCAACACTATCAAAAACTTGGAACAATACTGTCTCATCTGTGCTGGCATCGTGAAAAACCACCTGCACTATCGCAGGTGTGTACCACGCGCATGAACAAAATGATATACATGCAAGTTGCTAGTCGTCTGTTACAGCAATTTGAAGACGAAAGTGATAGCATTTCCCAAACAGCAAGTAGAGCTAGTAGAACCTTACACAGAAAATGATGACAACATTCTTCAGAGACTGGACGGAGGCCATCCATATAGACTTTCTGATGGATGCCAGAACAGTCAATGCAACTTATTAGTCCCTGGCAACAAACGTGAAGGAAAAGGTGGAAAGCGGGTAGCCTTCCTTCAAGACAATGCGCACCCCCCTTATAGCCAAAAAAAACAAACAACGGAAACCCTCCGAAAATTGAAATGGAACCTTCCGCCACATCCGCTGTGGAGTTCCAATTTGACCCCAAATAATTTCTACCTGTTCGAAAGGCTCAAGTCAGACTTGCAAGGCATGCGGTTTGGGGACAACGACGCCGTTATCCAGACTGTTCAGAAGTAGATACGCCGCCAACCAAAAGCCTTTTCTGAAAAGAGCATCAGGATGCATTCAGAACGTCGCAAAAAATGTGTTGACTCTGGAGAGAAGTACGTTGAAGAGTGACACGTGCAAGTAAGTGTTTGGCATTTGTTTCTTTTTGTGTAAAAAATCAATTCAGGTCATATTTAAAACATCTTGTAGGTGATTACTTTATTTCTAGTAAGTTAAAAACATTATTTTAATACGCATCAATCAAGTTTTGTTCCAAGTAAAAGTTTGTATTTCTGCTTTTGCAAAAAATGTGACAAGAACGAGCATAATAAAATATACACAATGTTCCCCTCTATAGTTTGGTTTTGCAAAAACTTAACAGCGTTTAGATTTAATGTTTGTAAATTTATAATTTATTAAATTTTCCATAGCTAATTTAAAATAAATTTAAAAACAAAGAAAACAACTTTTTTAAATTAATAACAATAATTATAATAACTATACTTAATAAAAAAAATAACAACAAATTCACAACACATCTAAGTACAGCTGACAATTTTTTTAACCGACCTATCAGAATTTAAAAAATAGATCGGTTTTAATTCCTGAAAATCTTTACTACACTTTCTTCCAATTCCCCTATAGTTTTGATACAGTTTTATAGCGCTAATTTTTTATAAAACCCCAAATCAGAAACCTAACCGGCCATTAAACAGGACAATAAGTTACTGTAAAAGTGTGTCCAAAGCTTTCTGTTAAATATTGGATTGCAATATCTTGCATAGTACCCCGTCTTTATGAAAATATATTTATTGATAATATTGAGTGATACATCGTTTAACGCGTATCCCAAAACGTTTTTCAATATTTGAACATGTTGATTTTGATTTATATTTTAGTCGAAAAAATTAATATTACTTTTCGATCAAATATTCCTACCAAAATATTAAAACCAAATTACTCTTACACACTCCTTGCTTGTATTTTTTCCACGGCTCTAACTCCTAGTTTGGAAGCACAACCTGCGAACTCAGATGTTAAGGCTCTCATATGTTCGCACCATCTCTGGTGCGAGGCGATGTGGCAAGCACCGCGCCTTAGATGACCGCTTGTTCGAAGTGAACGCAGGTACTCAATTATTTTTAGTGACTGAGTAGGCCACCCGCCGGGTATCAGAGAGCTCCGGGAATTAAACCCGGATCCGTCCGCATCGCAGTCCGCGCCTCAACCGCTTGGGCCGCTCTGACGGCCTTGTTTGCATTACTTGTTCATGAGTCCGCGTTTGACTTTCATACCGTTAAGACGTGTGCTGAGCGATAATTGTGAAAGTGTGTAACGCGGTTATCGCTGACCTTAGGTCAGCAATACGGCGGTTTAATCTGGGTGAAGTATAATAATTATAAACTCACATTTCGTAAAATAGTTATACGAAACCAATCCACATGCTACTAAAATGGGATGCAACAGCAATAATAATTTATATATTCCGTCAACGTAATTAACACAGCAGCTAGCATCTCAATCACATAATAGCTTCGTCCCGATGGATAGCCAGGTAAATCCCCAATTTCCTATTATCAATACTCCTTATTTACATAACAACTTGACATATGTGCCAAATGTGCAGATCCCAAATTTACAATCTCAAATGAATACACAAACTAATCATACTAAAACATACCGACAAATAATTTATCAAACAGAATAAATACACCCGATAGTGATAGTGAAGTGGAATTGAATACAATGCCCAATAAAGAATGGCAATGTGTACAAAACAGAAAAAGGAAAAGAATAACAAAACAATCAGCAAAAAATAAAGCAGTACAGGTTGTTCAACAAAATAAGATACCCAGACCACCTCCGATATTTGTACATGGAGTTACAGATTATAATAAAATGATAAATGCTCTAACAGCTGTTGCTGAAATAGAACAATATAAAAAAGCAATGGCTGATAATATAGTTAAGCTAAGTGCAAATACTCCAGACACATACCGTAAGTTAGTAACATTCATGAAGGAAACAGGTATAATTTACCACACATATCAGATGAGAGAAAATAAAGCTTATAGAGTTGTCATTCGTAACCTCCATCCTACTGTACCCTCTACTGAAATAGCAGAATCGCTGGAAGAGAAAGGTTTCAAAGTAAGAGCTGTAACAAACATCAAACACAGAATTACAAAATTACCCTTACCAATGTTTTTTGTAGACTTGGAACCTGCTGAAAACAATAAAGACATTTACAATCTTAAATTCTTAAATAATCACGTTATAAAAGTGGAGCCGCCACGTAAACATACATCAATTGTCCAGTGTACGAGGTGTCAACAATATAACCATACCAAAGCCTACTGTAACCGTCCCTACGCTTGCGTTAAATGTGGAGGACCGCATGACACTAAGACATGCAAGAAATCAAAAGATGTGCCGGCTAAATGTGCTTTATGTGGCGGTGATCATCCCTCCAACTATAGAGGCTGTACAGTACACAACGAGTTACAAAACAGACTGAAACCAGACACAAAGACTCAAAACAGGTTTAAAAATTCAAAACAATTACCACCCAGTAACAATAGACAACACTCAAAGTTAACACCCTCAACATACAGCCAAGTAGTACAAGGTGACACTGTACAAGCCAACAGTCAAGACACAATCTTACAAAAGTTCTTAGAAGAATTCAAAATGATGTTCACCCAGCTAATGCAACAAAACAACATGATAATAAACATGTTGTCTACTGTCATAAATAAACTTGTCGTTAATGTCTAAGTCCTTACAAATATGTTTATGGAATGCGAATGGCATCCAATCAAAAATTCCAGAAATCGAATTATTTTCAAAACTCCATAATATGGATATATTTCTTATATCAGAAACACATTTTACGGACAGATCTTATCTAAGAGTTCCGCATTACACATGCTATCATACGGAACATCCGGATGGTACCGCCCACGGCGGAACAGCGCTACTCATAAAGAGCTCAATAGTTCATTATGAACTACGAAAATATGAGGATCCATGCCTACAAGTAACAACAATACAAGTTTGTAAATTACCAAACCCAATTATCATATCTGCTGTCTATTGTCCACCAAGACATAATATTACCAAGGAGGATTTCAAGCCGTTTTTCCAATCACTTGTCAGTACATTCATATGCGGTGGAGACTTCAACTGTAAGCACACCTACTGGGGATCTCGGCTAATTACCATTAGGGGTAGGGCACTATATAACCTACGAGAAGAAAAATATGGATACTTATCAACTGAGGAGCCAACATACTGGCCCACGGATCATAATAAAACACCTGATTTGCTGGACTTTTTTGTCACAAATGGAATTTCTTCTAACTACACGGATATTATCAGCCATCTTGACTTATCTTCAGATCATACACCAGTTATCGCTACAATCAGTACAACGATAATTAAAAAATCTCCAAGACCATCACTTTATAACAATAATACAGATTGGGACTCATACAGAGCCATTCTTCAAGAAACCCTACAATCAAATATTAGTTTAAAAACTCCTCAGGAATTAGAGCAAGCTACTGATCACTTTATCACTACTCTGCAAAATGCAGCATGGAAATCCACACCTACGATCACAAACAGCGTTCCTAATGACATACTTGAATTAGTTCGACAGAAGCGAAGAGTGAGAGCTAGATGGCATAGAACACAACATCCAGCTGATAAAACAGTGTATAATAGATTAGCAAATACCTTAAAGAACCAACTACACATGATAAGGCAGGAAACTTTTAACCACTATCTAACTACATTATCAAGAACAGATAATAGTATTTAGAAAATCGCCAAAGCAAACAAACGGTCACAAAAAACAAATCCCCCACTAAGAAAAACAAATAATGAGTGGGCTAGAACAGATCAGGAAAAGGCAGACTTATTTGCCCGACACTTTGTTAATGTTTTTACGCCCTACTCAGATGATCCTGATGATACAGTAAACAACTTCTTGGACATACCATTGTAACTGTCGCTACCTATCAAGAGATTCACCTGTGCAGAGTTGGAAGAAGAAATTCAACATCTTAACCATAAAAAAGCACCAGGGTACGAACTAATATCGGGCAAAGTGCTTGCTGAATTATCTAGAGTCGGTCTGGTGTTTCGAAGGAACCTTTTCAATTCTATCTTACGTCTCCATTATTGGCCGTTACCACTTAAATTCGCACAGATAATTCTCATACCAAAACCAGGTAAACCTGTTGAGGAAATTACATCTTAGCGTCCAATAAGCTTACTGCCCCAAGTTTCTAAACTGTTAGAAAAACTTTTAGTCAGGACAATACACGAAACAAATATATTGGAAAACTGCATCCCGGACCACCAGTTTGGGTTCAGAAAGTATCACTCTACCATTCAGCAATGTCATCGCGTCGTAAATATGATCAACACAGCACTGGACTCTAAATCTTACTGTCCAGCAGTATTTATTGATATACAACAGGCGTTCGATAAAGTATGGCATAAGGGGCTCTTATACAAACTCAAAAACCTTCCAAGTGAATATTATTTACTTATAAAATCCTATTTATCAAATCGACACTTCCAGATAAAGTATGGCCAAGAATATTCTGCCATTCATTCAATCAACTCCGGAGTACCACAAGGCAGCGTTCTTGGACCTCTTCTATATACATTGTACACGGCAGACATACCTACAACAGTAGCTACAACTATAAGCACTTTGGCTGACGATACAGTCCTTCTCTCTCATCATACCAATCCTCAAACAGCCTCCTTAAACTTGCAACATCATCAGTCCCTCTTACAAACCTGGCTAAACAAATGGAAAATCCAAGTGAACGAAGCCAAATGCATCCAGGTAAATTTTACCCTAAATCGCTTGGAATGCCCGCCGGTGCATCTAAATAATATAGCAATTCCTCAAGCAAATGAGCGTGGAAACCGCATATATTAAAGAAACAAAAGGAAGTTGATCTACGACTTAAAAAAATGTACTGGTCACTTGGTAAGAAATCGTGTCTATCTTTAGAAAATAAGATTCTACTTTATAAAATAATAATTAAACCTATCTGGACCTATGGCATCGAGCTTTGGGGATGCTCCTGCAAGTCAAACGTAAACATAATCCAACGCATGCAATCCAAAACACTGAGAATGTTAGCCAATGCTCCCTGGTATGTTAGCAACGACACCCTGCATACCGACCTGGAAATACCAACAGTAGTAGAAGAACGTACTAAAAGAAGCAACAACCATTTCCTGCGACTTCAAGTTCATCCCAATGTCCTGGCATCCAGCCTGCAACATGATCCACCTCCTAGACGAATACAAAATTGATCTAAGAAGAAACTAACGGGATAACATCGATGGATGGACTCCCCTCATGTCACTATCGTCATCTCATTAGCTCATAGGACCTTATTATATGTTTATTATGTAAAATGGTTCTGATTGTTAATATGCAAATACACTATAAAAAAAAATTACTTGTTCATTTTTATTTACATAATGTTGTTCATTATTCCCGTTAATTATACGTGCACTTGTAACCCTTGTCTCATCTATTCATACTACTTTATTTTGTGATGCTTTTTTGATCTATCAAGCATTTTTTGAATATACCACCTGACGTCTTTTTTGATCTTGAGAGACGTGGCAGATAAACCCAGGTTCATACCTGAGGCTCAGAAGCCTGACGAGTGGCCTACTCAGTTACTAAAACTAATTGAGTACCTGAATTTATTTCAAATAAAAGGTAACAAGATCGATGTAATACCGTAAAGGAAACTTCTACAGCAGTGCGAAATCATAACGATCACTTCCGGTTGCCGTTAACCGATTTGACTGACAATCAATCCCATGAAAGGCACTCACCTAAGATGTGTGTATGCCAAGTTTGAAGTGAATCCGTTGGATAGAACGGAACTTATCTTGTCTCCAGACACACAGACAGACAGACAATATGATAATCTCATTAACTTTCTACTATAAGCTTCGCTGTAGAAAGTTAATAATGCGGTTGTCTAAGGCGCGGTGCTTGCCATATCTCCCCGTAAGCGACCAGGCTGTAAGACATATTAAAGCTTCAACCTCTCAGTTCACAGGCTATACTCCCACATGAGGCGTTAGACCCTCGCCATTATCATTATTAGCACTTGATTTACTAACACCTATTTCCTGCTCTACTTTACACACCGAAATTTTTAGGTTTGTATATTTACTGCAGCACGGACATGTCTATTGTTTCTTTGTTAGGTTTATTGTAATTTTTTGTTCTTAGTTTTTCAAATGAGACAAAATTTTTCAAATTACTTTCAAGTCACGCAAATAATTTAATATTTAGCCGCCACCTTTCAGGATATAAATTTACTAAATTGATTAAAAAGTCCACTCTGTTTACTTTTTACACGTGACTTCTTAACAATCGTGGTATCATTCGAAAGGCCACAATTCCCGTAGAATTTTGATATGTAACTAATACGTAGAAATATGCAGCCTTTCGCGAGTTTTACCTACTTCTAGATAGCACTTTATCTTATCTAATTTTCAAAATACTCATAATAGATTTGAATAATTAATAATTTATCTGATTTTTAATAAAAAAATAACATATTTGAAATAAATACTTTTTTATGCGTCTGCGAATGCTAACTAAAGACTTACATCTTTACGCGTACAAAATTCAATTGACGCAAGAGCTTAAGCTTGCTAACCGTTCTCACTATTGTCAACTAATTTTTAGAGCATCATAAAGTGGAATCTCAGTTTAGTCGAAAAATTATCTTTAGCGGTAAAAAGCATTTTTTACTCGACGATTTCGAAAACTCACATAACTCGCGAAAAACAAATATACCTATAATAATTCACTATTTGATGAGGATTTTGGGCAGGTGGTGTCGTAGAGCTATACATCTTCAAAAATTATGCTGAAAATAGCAATAGTTATCGTTATATGATATCACAGGGTTTTTTTGGCACCAACTGGGCAAAATGGATCTGGAACAAATATGGTTCCAGCACGATAACGCTACCAGCCACATAGCTAAAACAGCAGTTGATTTATCTCAAAACAAGTTCCTGGTCGCGTACTTCTACAAAATCTGATTTTCTGGAAACGATTATTCCATTCGTCATAGCAATGTTAGAACGCGGGTACTGGAATCGCCTTCAGCTGGTCGGTTACGGCCTTTTCATAGTTCGATACTTTCCCAAAATGACGTCCTTTGAGGTGCATTTTCACACGTAGAAAGAGAAAAATGTCACACGGACTCAAGTTGGGTGAATAAAAGGGAGAATGAGCCACGGGAATGTTTTTACTTGCCAAAAATTTATTAACTGAAATCGCTGTGTAACAAGGTGCATTGTCGTGATGCAGGACCCAGTTGTTCTTGATGTTTGGTCGGCCACGCATAACCCTTTTTCGCAGTCGTTCTAGTACCGTTCGGTAGAATTGAGAAAGCGGGCAACCTGATTTAAATTTTCCGTGGCCGAGAGCGTTTTGACCGAAAGTTCACCGGCGTGTTTGATTGGCGGTAGAAGTTTCCATTTCCACGAGGCCGTTTTGTTAAAGGCTAATTTTGTGGTGGAATTCGATATTTTGCCGGCCAGATTAACCTCTTCCCGGAGGTCCTTTTATTTCACGATTGCATTTTGGAGTTGAAATTTTTCCGATGAAAAAACTCTCTAACCCGGCGAGGAATCAAGAAGGAACCTTGCACCAGGAAAGACGCTTTCGATTGGCTCCGCTGTGAAGATTAGGGTAACTTGTCCTATCTTTTCAACCACACCCTTATATCCTTTTCCTGGATCCCCCAAGATTACAGCACATGAAACCGATTTACACGACAGCGTCACTTCCAAAAAAGGTTAGTGTTTCAGCTTTGGTTTTGTTTGAAGTTCCTTTGTTTAAATTTAAAATTACGATACAGTCCACATTTGGCCGTAACATTTAGACTTGCTCATCCTTGCTTTTTTTACCTGGGTGAGCTTGGATCCATTCCTGGCTTCGTACTAAAAAATCCAAATCTCGTCACCAGTAATGACAGTACTAGAAAATGAGGATCCTTTTTAATCCACTTCAAAAAGTCATGACACGTGTTCCTCCGGTTGTTCCAGCGAAAGGTTTTTCGGAACCATTTTCGCTCATCTCCAATTCGTTGGTCAAAATCTTAGAAAAGATGGTCTGCGTCAAATTCAACTCTTCCTCGATCATTATGACTGTCAGCCGATGATCAGAACACATAAGCTGCCGGATTCTGTCGATATCGGGGTCATTCTGTGCAGTTGCAGGCCATCCGCTGCGCGGTTCATCTTCAATCGTCTCTCTTCCTTCTGAAAATGCCTTAAACCACTGAAACACCTGCGCCTTTGACAAAACAGTGTTTCCACAGGCTTGCTGACGTTTTGCAAACGTTTCTGTCGCACTGTGCCCCAGTCTGAAGCAAAACCGGATCACACACCGTTGCTCGAGCTTATTGTCATTCATCGTCAAAATACATTCGCCAAAAAACGTTTTACGAAACAAATAGCTACAAACAACGTACTGCCTCACGAGCGTTTCCACTCGCACTGAATGCGCATCGGATGTCGACCCGCCTTTCCCCCAAAACGGGAAGCCCCAGTGTTCCCAGATCTCACGCTACACTAGCAGTTTTATTACTTTATTTACACATCTCGTATTACCGATGCAACTGATCAGAACATGTGCGAAATTGTAATCTAAAGAAAAGGACCAAGACTTGCAAACAAAAAGGTGGTCATTTGTCAAACATAATTTTCCATATTTAATCGGAGTTGTGCACTTCAATAGCCAATAAAATCCAATCATAAAAGCAATTCAATAGTTGTTTTATTTAAAATTTAATTGTGGCTTCGAAGTTTAACCGCCCCATATAAAAAAAGATACATCAGTAAAAACGTGACAAACAAAATATTACTGTAACACATACCAAAAAAATTGTTAGTCATACTTTTTTTCATTATGATCACGGGCATAAATAATTCAAACTACACAATTATTCGGGTCAATCACCAATTCCTTTTATTTGGGTTTTAAAATAATCAGTTCATAGGGTCGACCGTCTTGTGGCTCCCTCTGTACGCGTTTTGTTTCATAATAGCCGCGGCGGTTTGTTCGCCTGCACGGCGACATCGCTATAAAAGGCTGAGCTACTACGGCCGTTTTTGGTGTAGCCATGATGGTTTTGAAACGATCGACCGGCTTTAATTTCTCCGTGTGTACGAAACCGTTTTGACCGAGAGTTCGCCGGCGTGTTTGATTGGTGGTTGGAGTTTCCCCACGCCGAAGGTCGTTTATTGTAGGCTGATTGCGTGTAAGAAAGTCGATATTTCCGACAGAGGAATTCCGTCCGTTTTCTTTTGTATTTTGATCCGGCGAGAAAGGAAGAAAAACCCTGTTGTAAACCTCGTATACGACCAGCTAAAGGACCCACATCAGGAAAGACGCTTCTAATCAGCCCCGCAGCAAAGATTGTGGTAACTTGTCCTTTTTCCGCCCACGCCCTTCTTTCCTCTTCCCGATCCCCCCTGATTACAGCCTCGGGTGGGCAAGCAAAGCGTCCGCTTCCACGGTATCTTCCAGTTTTTTGGCATTTTGATTAAATAATAATTTTAATATCAATTAACAGGATAGATCTGTTACAGTCTGAGCCTACAATAGTAACTCAGCTACGTACCGACCGCCTATTATTATATGACCTCCAGGTACTCATTTATTGCAGCCTGATCGAGCTGGGCCGTAAAATGCAGGATCCACTGGACGGCGATTCAAAGAACTCTTGGTTCTAGTCAGCGATCTATCCACTAAGCTACCACGGCTCATTTTTTGATTAAATTTTTTTTAAAATTAAAAATACGATACAGTCCGCTTAAACCTCATCAGCAATACACTCTCTAATAATGAAAACCATCCCGTAAACTAATAATAAATATTATTTTATAAACAGAGTAGAAACGGACGGCTGTTAAGTAACAGTAAATCTAAAAATTTACCTCCGTTTCCTATATTGTTAAAACGAGAAAAAAATATAGCTTTACAGTTTGGAAATTATACAAAATTAATAGGAAAGAGGTATAAAGAAATTTTATAATTAAAATAGCACAAAAATATAATTTTTTTTTATTATATCACAAAATATGTATAACCTTAGCCAGCAAAAGCATGAAATACCCAAATAATTATCTTACGATGATACTTCTTATGATTATAACCCGAAAAACTGAAACAAAAAGAGATTTTGAAAGAATAAAAAACGTTTACCTTACCGTAGTTCACCATTGTACCAACAAACCAAAAAAAAAAATGCTGAACTAAAATCAAAATAACAAACATGTAAAAGATTAAAGCAGTTGTCGGTAAAAACACTAATAATGTAGAATAAAACACCAAAATCCTACACAGAAAACCAAAATAGCTATAAAAGCAAAAGATTATACCTCAATACAAATTGAAAAAAAAAGACACTAAAAACCCTAATTTCTGCACTCTATGTATGATCCAGTAAAAAATAGTTTTCCTGACGATGCGTCACAGTATATGTAGCACGATCTGTTTAACTACTAAACAACACTACAGCATTCCCTAATAATCTTCAGTTTTTCTTTTAAATATTTGTCCATCACGAGATTCATGAGGACTAGCGATACTATTTTTCTTTGCATAATATAAATATCTATGTACATGCAAGCAACTTCTGCTACGTCCTTTCGGTATAAAAAAACCCTGAAAACATATATGGCGAGGGTTTTTTTATTCCATCCCGTCACGCTCGGTAGCCAACATAATGCCTTCTAGGAATCCAGCTGCCGCACACGTACAAGGCGACATTCTAGGACTTTTTAAGGCGGCGTATCGAGACAATTCGAGTCCCTTCTGGTAAGCACCAAATAGGCATAAATATCGCGCAGCTGGGCTGCTGCGGAGAATTCGAAGTGGCGACAGAGGCGAATTCAAGTGCGGAAGCTGCGTGCAACGTGTCGCAGATCAATACATTACGATTTTTCGTTATTCATTGTATGTGTTATATACATAAATAGTTCTGATCACCTGTAAGTAAAATAAATATTAAGTTAGTTTCATAAAAAATCTCAGACAATACCTTTTCTTTCGTTCCCAATTCCTAAGGAAAAAATCTTATGATAGCTCTAAATTCTTTGACTATTATAGCACCCAACTTGCCAGAACTTCGAGCTGTGATTAGCCTTTTAAAGAAGTACACTCGAACAGAACAATTGCAAAAAAGTTAAGTGTAATTCTCAGGTAATCAAAAATTTCAGGACATGGATAATTATGAAAAGAACTATAAAAATAAATTAAAAACAACTCCATGCAGAAAAAAGAAAGCATTCTTCGTGTAACGACCAATTGAGCTCTAACGGGGAGGAAAATTAAATGTACGGTTGCATCTTCAACTGGGTTTTAAAACGGTGCAAATGCTAATAAACTGAATAAATCTGAAAACAACGCCGTTTAAAAATAAAACCGGCGGAAGAAACCTAGATTGAATGACCGAAATCATATATCATAAATAATAAAGCAATAAAACACCATCATCTTTACGGATGAAAGAGATTTTGTTAAAATAATCCAAATGCATTTCATTATTACGAGGTGCGTTTAAGTTCTAAGGTCTCCATTTTTTTTCTGAAAAAACACTTGCCCAAGAAAGTTGAAATTCTGTTGCTTCTCAACGTAATCTCCGTTTCAACGTACATATTTTTCGCAACGTCATCGCCATGATTCCATAGCTGCTGGGAACACTTCTTTAGAAATGTGTTTTGCCCACCGAAAAATCGCTGATGCAACAGCGGCTCGATTAGAAAATGAACGGCTACGGAGAGCGTCCATGGTCGAAAAAGGCCAAAAATCGCTAGGAGCAAATCCAGGTTTTTAGGGAGCCCCAAAGTTGTTTTCACAAAGAAACCGAGGTAGGATTGCCCAATGAGTAGGGGTGTTATCCTGCTTAAAAAACACCGGTGCAGCCTTTTCTGGTCGTTTTTTATGCATTGGTGGAAGAAACTTTCTACTCAAACCTGTTCATATGATTTAGCCCGTCGCTGTAGTGACACAATGCGTGAGGATTACGCCTTCGCTGTCCCAAAACATGACCACCATTAACTTTCACAGCAGAGACCATAACCCAAAATTTTTTGGTGGCGGTGAATCGATGTGCTTCCATAGCGCTCACTGGCGTTTCATTTCGGAATTAAAAAATGGCACCCACGTCTTATCCATTGGCACGACTGACGAAGAGAAAGCACCATTCATGGCGGTATCACGTCTTAACATGTCCTGAGACATTGCCACCCGCGCAGCTTTGTATTCATAGGTTAGCATTCGTAAGACCCATTTTAAGTATACAAAACAACACTCACTGCAATGGCGGCAATTCGAGCTGTATACAATGTTTGGTGCTGCCATCTATATTACAAATTTAGAAATATTTTCCGCGTCCTTTAAAATTAACCACATCTTTCCACTTACTCTCACTGTTAGAAAAGAATTTGGAGACTTTAGAACTTGAACGCACCTCGTAATTCATGGCATGAATCATCATCATAGTAGAAAAAATGGCAAAATGATATAAGGAGCCATTTCTTCTAGATACATTTTTCTGCACATTTAGAAGTTTTAAAAAGCAAACGTCTTGTTACAATGAAACCGAAAAGTAATACTATTTTGAAAGGAAAAGTGGATATTTCAGCACAATTTCATTACCATTCGCACAGTTGGACTTATTAAACGTCGGTTTAAACAACAAAACAGTGAAGTTTTATGGCGGGATGTTTCATATTTGAATTAGAAATGTGTGGGGTTGAAAACATTCATAATTACAGACAACAATACAAAACTTAAAAAACGGGCACGGTCTTGAACCAAGTCTAGAATAAAATTTCGTAGAATTTGCTAAATTCTCTCGGTCACTACCTGTCACTATGTGTTCACGTTGAGGAAGTACTAAATGCAGCGCTGACACCAGACTTTTTATAGAATTTGATGATATTGTATTATTGCGTTTATTTCAGTAAATAAACTTTTATTTCTTTTAAAATCAACATAGTTAAGAAAAATACAAAAAAAAATTAGAGTGCCGTCGATGATGCCTAACCGATATTCATTCCAACAACGCTTCATTATTACCTTTCGGTAATGTACCCTAATTGTCTAATCTCAATTTATTTGCGATTTTTCCTACAGATACCTAAAGTGGAGTATTTACCTATATACATACATCAAATATGAACAGTTAAAAAATTCACTCGTCGTAAAGTACAAAAAATCAACGCAAGATGATGAAAGGATTGAGAAAAAATACAAAAATGTACCTCACCATTAATTGTTACATAATTTTGCACACCTTGTGTTTGCAGTTTTTACACGTAAGCTTTTTATACAACTTTAGATATGTAAATTAATTCGTTAGTTCCACATGGTGATTGCATCAATTTACTTTTGATATATTGTCGATAATTGTGACACAAACAACTTTCACATAATTACACATTTCACACTTTTTGTTAAATTATATTAAACCATGTTCTGCTAGACCTGAACCGAGCTAGTATTTTTGAAGTTTTATCAGTTCCAATTCACAAAAACAATTTATTACAATTAGGATGGTGTGCAGCTGCGTGACATCACTACTTCCGTGTTTATGAGCGGCGTGACGTCGCATTAATGGCGATGGGAATAAATCGCTAATGTTACAGCAGTATTAGATATTCGGTAGTGCTTCTTTTTTACAGTTTTGCTAACGAAAAAACAAATGATAGAAGCAACGCTTTTCGGAAAGGAGAAAAAAATTTTATTATTATAAATAAACTTTGGTCTATTCGTATACAGTGGTGGTATAACCATTAACAAATTTAATTTTTTATAACAATAACTCCACCGTTGCTGTGCCAAGTCAGGATGAGAAAGTTGGAGGGGGGGAGTAACAACCTCGTTAAAAACAGGGTTCAACCGACCGGGTTGCTAGTACTCTACGAAAGAAAGTCAATGGCTAGAGGGGCGAATGAGAGTTTAACTTCAACGGTTTTAAGAACCACTTCTACCACAGGACAGCAGCTATGGTAGTATTGGATGAAAGTGGAAACAAGGTTATGTTGCTACAGCTACATACCAGATTCCAATAGGCGTTTATGGAAACCATTAATACGACTACTGTACTACGAAATGGAAAGAAAGGAGAAATCACCATATTACTTTCTCAGCCGCAGCTAATTTAATGATGGCTCCTTCTGAAACAAAATTTTCCGGAAGTAAAATACAAATTTATCATAAATATAATAGGACAAAGACGAGTGAGACCTGGAAGAAGACCACGCCTTCAATTTATAAAACAAGTGATAAAATACGCCTGCATCGATAACTATAGAAATATGGAGCAAATAGCCAGCGACAGAAAAGATGAGCTCTGCAAACCAATCTTCGGATTGATAATGGAGAGAGAGAGAAGAAAGACGACAAAACGTTTGATCAACAGCTGATAGGATATGGTTCGTTGTTGATTTATGACGTCATTGTACTTAAAGATTTTGTATACACAAACAGTGCGCAACATCGTTTTGCATTTAATTGTATAGGATTTCATTGTTTTGTTAGTTAATTGGAGTAATTAAAAAAATTACAAAATTCCACTATGCTGCGCTTTAGTTTTGTTAAAATACACAGATTAGGAAAGTTATACAGTATAACACAAGCCATTTTCACATGTGACAAGCGTGTTGTTGAAACCTGCAGGACAATCTCTAGGCATTAAGTTGCTTCTAAAGTGTGGTAGAACAAAGAGCTCACAATGTTACCTTCATCAAAAAACAATACCGAACAATTCTACGCTACAATTCTTCGTACAGTGTGGGTGTTGATCAGTGTTTGGAATAAATGGTTTCTGTGATGGATGTTAGAAGTTCCAGAGAAAATATTACAAACTAAAAGATGCTCGTCCTCATCTGTCATAAACAATCATCCTTACTTTCAAAAAAATGCTAGATTCCGACTGGTTTGTGACCTATTACCGTTCTGCAAAACCATCTTCAAAAGAGAAAGATTTATTCCATTTGGGTATCTCATGCCTTAACCAATAAGCAGAAGACACAATCCAGGCAATCTTAAGGATTACCGTAGAATTTAATCATCGACTGATGCAAGACTGCAAATAGGTAATTTTTTCACTTTCGATTTTCAAAATAAGTACCCTTCAATTTTTTTCTTTTACATGACTAGAAAACACTCCTAAAATTTTAAATCAATCAGATCAGGTTTAATGAAAGCGTATCAAGGTTAAAGTTCAGCTAATTTAGGATTTTTTTTAGACTCGCATCCAATTAACTTCTTAACAGCTGATCTTATCAAAAAATGTATTCCGCCATTTTTGTTCAGAATATTCCTCTCAAAAAAAGTCATCTGCTCTTTCTTAGGATTAACAGTTTTCAAATTATTCACGGATAACGGAAATGTGGTCTTTTTTAGTATCGGTTTAAAAAAAGTTAAGTCCAAACGTTTTCATTTATTTTTTTGACAAACTGCGACGGTCCAAGGTCACTGCTTCAAATTTTTGTTACCTACTCGACGGTTAGCGAGCCAAGCCTTCTTCTGATTTCTGAATCCTTTTATCGTGCGTTCTTCAATAACACTAGGGATTGCAAATGCCTTGTTTGTTCTTTATATTAGTTATTCTTCAAACTTTGATCGGATAGTATCGTGTTTCGTAAGGTTTTATTATTGATATTTCTATTTATTTTATTTTATTTACTTTTTTTCTAAAACTGTATGCCGATTTTTGCATTTTGTATAATCGTGTATTGATCGTATATTATAAATTAAAATTATAAAGGATCTTTCATTAAGCGCTTCCTATCTTTAAATTTAAATAAAACAAAGTGTGAGATATCTAAATTTTTTATTCGTTTGAAAGGCCTATCGATGCCATTATCTATGGAATATAACATCGTGCAAATGTCCGCCGCGGCTTCGCTGGGTGGTGCGCATCCGAGTCATCCAAGACTCTGGCGCATAAATCAAGCTGAATTTAACCGATGGCATGGGTTATGTTGATGTTTGAGGGCCGCTGTGGTTTGTGGCTTATTCACATAGACCTGCGACTTAAGAAAATCCGACAAGAAAAAGTCTAACGGGGTCAAATCGCACGATCTCGGTGGCCAGTTCACGTCACCTCCACGTGAGATGACCGTCCCCTCAAATCGCTCGTGCAGAATGTCCAATATGGCATGAGCTGTGTGGCACGTAGCCCCGTCCTGTTGAAACCACATGTCGTTGGTGTCCATATCATCCAATTCAGGCCAAAAGAAGTTGGTAGTCATCGACCTACAGCGCTCGCCGTTGACGGTGATGGCCTGGCTAACGTCGTTCTCAAAGAAATAGGGGCCGATGACGCCGCCAGCCCAAAATCCACAACAAACAGTGACTTATTCGGGTTGCATTCGGCGCTCTTGGATCTCATGTGGATTGGAATCGTCCCAAATTCGACGATTTTGTTTGTTGACGTACCCATTCATCCAGATATGGGCCTTAACGCTGAAGATGATTTTTCGATGAAAATTAGGGTCAGTTTCCAACTGCTCCAGGGCCCATTCAGCGAACACACGTCGTTGCCTATGGTCGTTTACCACGGTTGTTTTGTACGGGCGCAGGCCCAAGTCACAACGTAAAACGTGCCAAGTTGTAGTCTGCGAAAGGCCGAGTTCTTGTGAACGACGCGAAATCGACTGCCTCGGATTCTCCTGCACACTCTCACGGACAGCGGCGATGTTTTCGGCAGATCTTGCGTTTGGTCGTCGTACGAGTGTTGGTTGATTGTTTACTGAACCAGTAGACTCAAATTTATCCACCACACTACGAATAGTCCTCTCGGTAGGGCGATTATGGCGACCGTAAAATGGGCGAAGCGCGCGGAACGTTGCCCGAACAGAACACCCATTTTGATAAAACAATTTTATCATTTGCAAGTGTTGTTGAACGTTATATCCGTCCATAGTGATTTGGCAAAACAGACTGAATAAATGGCAGCCAATTTGACAATATGGCCACTATCAACTGTCAAAATTCGGAAGTCCCTATTGGAAGACCCTTTATGTGACCTCATTTTTTAATAAACTTTCTTTTGGCATTTTTAAAAATGACATCGAGAAAAATTTTCCCTCTTTTTTATTATATGAGATTCGTCAAATTACCTCTCAACGCAAGTGCAAGTCTTGTAATCGATGAGCGTCTTATTTTCTAGAAGAAAGCTAGAATCCGAACTCAAGACAGTTAAACTATGAAGAAAGTTAAAATTATACAAAACATGGCAACTATTGTACAATAGTAAAAACCAAAAAAGCAACTTAAATCAGAAAAAGAAAGAACAATTTGAAGAAAACCTAAACGATTTATTTGACATTGCACACGCCAGAGCTCTGGATATGATAAAAATCGCTGAAGATAAGAAATTTTTAATTTTTCAAACCACTCTAATTTTGTTCTGAAAAGGTAAGCCAATAACCACTTATAAGTCTTCTCTTATAATTGGTCACAATGAAAAGTAACCCTCATTTATTTTACCTACATTAACTTCTTGAGTTTTTCCTTTCCCTCATTTCCGATCTTTCTTCTCGTCCAGCAAACACCATGTCTCTTTTTTAACCGATACTAAAAAAGAAGACCCCATTTCCGTTATCCTCGAATAACTTGAAAACTTAATACTAAGAAAAGAACCCACAAGCTTTCTTTTAGAGAAAAAAAAAAACGTTCTGAACAAAAATGGCGTAACACATTATTTTGGTACGATCAACCGTTATGGAGTTAATTGGATGCAAGTCCAAAAAGCCCTAGATTAGCTGAACTTTGACCTGATACGCTTTCCTTAAACTTGATCTGATCTATCCAACGTTTTAGGAGTGTTTTCTACTCATGTAAAGAAAAAAAAAGTCAAAAAAATAAGGACCACCCTAGTATACAGCTCCTACCACTAGCAATACACAAGCGAACGGCATGCTCACCAATAACAGAGCTGAAGAACGTGTTTTTGTGGAAGGATTTCATAATGCAAAACGCTAGAAAAACAACCCCACGTCAACAAAGAAGAAAATCAATTCAGTAGCTTGTGTAGAAAAAACATACATGTTCTTGGAAATGAAGATTATCTTCGACTAGTAACATGTACAGTATTGTAATACACAACACACTGTCTTTATCAAGTGGCTGCAAATGAGTACTTCCATTAATAGCACCGCGTGCAATTTTCCGTAAACTGCGTCCAGCAACTGAAAAAAGCGATCAAAGAAAACTTGCAACACCATAACGTGCATCGACAGACGAGTCAGAAACGACCATAGTTAGTTAGGATGAAATTCCAGCTGCTAGATCGTTCTCCCCCAACCACACCCTTTCAAATTATCACCTGATTGTGGCCTTGAATAATCGCTCTGTAAAAAAATCCGATGACGCAAGTACATAGAGTTGAAGAGACACTATACTGAGAAAATCATGTAACTGATATTTGTATAAAAAATTAAATGGTTTAATATAAAACGGTGTTCATGTTGTAAAACCTTTATAAACTCAGAATTATTATGATGCGTTAAGTTTAAAAATAAGACTGATTATTTAAAAAAAAACGAAACAAAAGTATGAAGAGATAAAATAAGCAAAGCAATGAAACATTTCTCAAAGATTAACCTTCAAAAGTTCAGCTTAAATAAGGAATACAGCATCAGATGCACGTACATACAGGATCATTCTAAATTGGACTACTGTGGTCTACATCAAAGCAAAAACAATCAAAATATAAGAAAGAGATTTAAAAAGTCGCGTTACCTACAAGATCGATATTTTGAAAGGCTGGCGATTTTCGTGAGAGGTTTAGAATTCTGATTTTCATTTGGTAAGGAGAGTTTACAGAAACATCGCTATTATATTTGATTTGCTCATTCGAGCCTCGATGAGACTAAATAAGTGTCTCACTCAGAGCTGTCTTTTCGTCTTCGGATCATACTCAAAAACTCATGTTTCACCACCAGTTATCACTATCTCCAAAAAATCAGATTCGTTTCTCATACGGTTTAAAGCTCACGAGAAATTTTAGGCGTTTTTTGTTATGTAGGTCAAAATCTTGGGAACCAATTTAACACAAACATTCCGCAATTTATTCGTGATTTCATGGGCAATGAATTTTAGGCGTCTAAATTCACCTGCTATCAATCTACTACTCAGATGTTGGCCAAAGTCCAAAACCGCTTTCAGACATTAATAGGCGCCCTGTGTGTTGCTTATCCATGACGTCCTCTCTTCCTTCTCTGAACGATTTGTGCCACTTAAACACTTGTACTTTCAACAAAACATCCTTCCTCTAGGTTTTTTTTTAAATTATAACAAGCATCTCGGTTACGAATTTTTCGAAGTGAACAGAAATTTTTATTACGTATATTCGACGCGATTCTCAAACAGCTATCCATTTCACAGACTCGGAGGTAAATGAGCCGATCGGGCCGTTTACCTGACATCCCTTACCAACCGTTAGGCCAAGAAAATCAGTCTCATTGCTTTCCCGGCATACCTTGTATACAAACACGAAATTTTCGTCCACAACTCTACTGTACATTAGAAGGAAAACATTTTTAGATTAGGATACCATCACGCGCATTACCCTTTATAATCGCTTGTGTAGAATACGAGTGGTACTTAGTAAGAGAGTGCTGCATATTATTTGGGTTGCTATAGGTAACTATTCCTAAACTAATTTTTATCACGGAGCTCTCAGGTTTTTCATCTCTGATATCGACGAATTAATATTTAGATAGAATTATTTTCATATTTATAAATCTTCCCAGCCGCTTTACGACACAGGTTTTGTTAGTACTATTCTATTCTTATTGCCGCTATTCGGTCCGTAATTTTTCTGTAGATATCCACTACACTTACCAGGTGTACAAATATAAAATGCGAATTTTTTCAAAAAAAAACATGTTAAATTCGGTAGAATGATAAAAAGTGGTTTATTCAAAATATGCTCAAGTGCTAGTTATGTGATGGAGCATTGTCATGGAGGAAAATTATCTTGTGTTGCCTGTTTCGTTATTCTGGACGTTTTGCAAGTAGCGAACGGTTCAAATATATCAATTGTTGTTGGTAGCGTTGGGTATTAACCGTTTCACCAGGCTTTAACAGCTCATAACCGACCACACCTTTCTGGTCCCACCAAACACAGAGCATCGTTTTCTTGCAAAGCGATTCGGTCTTGCGGTTGATGTGGATGGTGCGTCTTGGTTTACCCATGATTTTTTGCGCTTGGGATTCTCAAAATATATCCATTTTTCACTCCCAGTAACGATATGCAAAAACGACTCTTTTGTATCGTTCGAGCAAAAAAATGTTTTGCGCTTTTCCATCTACCTCTCGTTCAGCTCATGTGGTATCCATCTGCCGACCTTCTGAATCTTTCCCATCTCTCGTAAGCGATTTAAAACAGCTTGTTGACTAACGCCCAATTCCTCTGCGAGTTGTTTTTGTATTTGTGAATCGTCTTCGCCCAATTCCACATCTTCGTACTTTTTTGTGGTTTTCCGTGTTCCTTGTCTGCAATATTGAAATCACCACTTTTGAAACGCCGAAACCATCGTTCACACGTATCTTGCGATGGAAAAAGTTCACCACAAGCTTCTCGAAGTAATCGCTATGATTCAGCAGCAGTTTTCCTCAAATGAAAACAAAAAATTAATGCTGTCCGTGAATGCTCTTTATTTGGCACAAATTTTGACATATTGAACACAACAAAACAATACTATGCAAACACTTGTTCAATTTATTACTTGTGCGCGTTGACTCTTGTTGGTGGCACAACAAAATGGCATATACGTCAAATTTTTATACTTCACACTGTATTGGCGCACCATCTGTTGTCTCAAATCCGCACTTCATACTTGGTATAGTTGGAACATGTAACTTCCCGAAAAGAGCCATTTTAATATTTCAAATTCTATTTTACGTTTGTACCACTGATCAACATATGGGAGATTTATCCAAAAAGTTCGTGTGCGATATCAAAAATAACCTTTTTATGTGAATTTATTTAAAAAAAAAATGATGAATCTAAAAAATACCTTTCCCATCAATTCACAAGTTGTCGGATCTGATCAAAGTACCATTCTAACTCCTTTGAATCAAAAATTCTTGATATGATTCTTCAACTTTACCAAAAGACTCAAATCTACGACGACGCAATAAGTGCTTCATTGATTGCAAGAGACTATAGTCAGATAGAGCAGCGTCTGAACTGTAGGATAAATGCGAAAGAACCTCAACGCCGTCCAGTTCTCCTCACACTTCTCCCTAGTTGTGCAACCGACGGCAGATTTCGACTCGCTTGTTGGTCTGTACTTCAGCGAGTTCATGCGGATCCTGTCAGAATTTCTTGTGAGCAAAGTCAAATTTGATGCAAGTGGTTGTAGCAATTTGATGTGACAAAACTCTGAGCACTAATGCTAAATCACAACTGCTTGATGAAGGCTCATCTTCCAACGTTGGCAAACAAATATTCGTTGTTCAACTTTGACGGTCGACCAAAATCTTCGTTGGTTACTGTTTACTGAGCAATTGTTCTCTCGCTTTCAACTTCGCAAATTGCCTCGGCAACATCTCTTGTGGTCAGAACTATCTTCTAATAATGTAACAAAAGCCGAAATTCTGTGAGTAATGTCGTAATCAGTCAGCCATCCTGAAAAGTGATTGAAATATGTTGATTACAATTGCCAACACAAAATAACTTCATAAAACAAAAAAATGTTATTTTTGATCTTGAACTCAAATTTTTTGGCCAACGTTATAAAGACAGTGATGTTAAAAAACTATAGATAAGCGATCAGTGAACAGTGTATATTTTATGTTAGATGTTTTACTGAAATCAATTTTTAGAAGAGCACCAAACGTTGGACATTTTACAAGACAAGGTTTCATCTTCACAAATAACTAACTAAACAAAAACAAAATCTTAGAAGGTTGCATAAAAGTGCTAGATAATCGAGCTTTCATTAGCCACTTTCTAATTACTTCTGAAGCAAATGTATTAAGAGAAAATAACACTTAAAAAGCTAACTATAAAAAAATAAGTAAAATGCGCAAAGGCCTGTACTGTTATCTTATTCCAATCGACCCAAAGAAATGTATGTGAATGTTAGAAGCTGCAGAATTGTAGTGTCGGCAGATTTAATTACAAAACTTGTTGACATGGTTTGGACAAGCTGTAAAATGCAATTTTCACAAACTTTGGCTTTTGAAAAATCTCAGACATTGGCATTACATACGGCAGTGTCCTATAAAATAAGCAATATCAATTTAGCGTTTGACAATCTTCACCCAAGAGGACCAAGATGAGACATTGAAATAACTTCAAAGTGGCAAAATCCATTTAGAAATGGAAGACTTCCACAACAGCATTATTCTTCTGAAGAGCAAACGACAACCCTGCATTACGACATATAAGGTTTGTCCGAATGCGCTGCTCCTTCTGGTCGCAGCGCGTTGGGACCGGTTAGGTTAGGCGAAGGCGACTCTTAGCTTCACAACGCTTCCAAGCTCGGTCTGCTATGAGATCTAGGAGTATTAAGATCGCTGTTTCCGTAAACCTACTGTTAGTATCTGTGTCACGACGCGCAACGGAGGCAACTATCGAACAACGATACGCGATTAAGTTCTGTGCTAAACTGAACAAGGTTCACCGAAACCTATTCAAATGATTCAGACAGTCTACAGGGACTATGCTCTCTCTCTCTCGTATTCTCAAGTTTTCAGGTGGTTGAAGCTGTTTAAAAATGTCAGGACGAACTGGAGGGTGACCTTCGATCTGGATGGGCGTCAACCAGCAAAAGTGGCAAAAATTTGTCTCGTATCCGTGATCCTTTAAATATAAATCGTCGAATGAGCGGAGACTCTCAATATTCCGAAAATCACTATGCACGAAATTGTTACCGACAATTTGCACATGCAGAAAGTGTGTGCCAAGTTGGTACCCAAATTGTTGACTGACGATCACAAGAACACTCGCATGACGATCGCCTCAGTCCCCCTACAGTCCTGACCGGGCCCCGACAGGCTTCCTTTTATTCCCGAACATCAAGTCCGTCCTGAAAGAAACTCGTTTTGGAACCATTGAAACGATCCAAACCATCGTGACAAGAGCTCTAAACGAAGTCCCCGTCGATACATTCCAGGAAGCGTGACATGGAAAAATCGGTGGCAAAAGTGTGTGGATGTTCAAAGGAAGTACTTTGAAGAATATTAAACGTTTGTAACGATATCTTGAATACATTTTTTTACAAACTTAATAGCATTTGGCAAAAATATCCTGAGAAATAAAAAATGATGCATTTAAAAATTTCACCGAAGAAAAATTCTTAATGGTGACAATTTAAAGTTCTCACCAGACGCATATAGATGCTTTTGCTTCGAAATGATGAATCCATATTATACCATCAATGATACTACTGTCTAAAGAAATCTTTCCATCATTATGACAATTTCAGTTTGTTTGTCGGATGTGCAGGTGCGTTTATTTAAGCTGTACATTGTAGAACATATCTATTGGAGGTTTTAGGACTTCATGAGCATTACTATAATTGATTTGCAATCGATTTGCTGCTTCATTGATTATTACTCGCCTAACAAAACGGTCTAATGTATGTACACGTTCAATGTGGTGTAGACGACTTCTTCATGTGCAACACATGTGACGACCTTTGAATAATATATAAACTTTTGCAACAAAACAGTTGAGTATATGTATTATTGTAAAAATTTTGATCAATTGTATAACAATTATTAACTAGTTTTTTTAATAATCAATAATTTCATGACCTGCCTGATCATTTAGATATTTCTAATGTCCTCTAAGACAAACCTTCCAAATGTACCCCACACCCCCAAAAAGGGAGGATAACCAACTTAGAAATAGAAATGTACACAAAAGACAAAACAAGTAATATGCACTTACCTCCCACTGGCGCTGTTGATAATGGCAGACATACAAAGTCTTCACTAGGTACTAGTTGGCTGTGCTGTAATGGTCTTCGGGGAAGCTATTCAATAGACGACTACATTATTACCCCTTCAAATTTAATAAATGAGTGAACCACGCACGAGGCAACTGAAACCCAACTCTGTCTGCATTCCAGCCGAACGCCTCAACTACTCAGCCACCATCGGACATTTCTAAAACAATGATTCAAGAAATTCTCAGATTAATCAAATGCCACGCTTTCCAACTATTTGGAATACAATTACTTCATCTAAAAACAGCTGTAAAAGTAGATCAACATAAACAACTATACAGTTAAGCAAAAATTTGAGCGCATTTCAAACATTAACTAACTTAAAAAAATTAGTTATTTTGATAACCTAAACAAATATCTATACGTTAAGCATTTATTATGTATATCATATGGAGTTATTGAACACTTGAGGAGTTAACTTATAATGTTTGCCATCAGTTTTTGACAATAACTCTAGATGTATTTGAACATACAGTGTCAAATTAAAGTTCTCATGATTATTTTCCAATGATACTCTAACCAAGTGTGTAAAAAAGCAAAAAAAAAAACGACAGAGAGCGGCTACAACTTTACAATGACAAGATATATAAAACTGATTTTTGACAAATACATACAGCTTAACTTGTTTATAAACTACTAATGAGTCTTATAAAAATTGTTTAATTTTGAGTACAAACTTTTCAAATATACAATTTTCCCTTATAAAGGGCAACAAACACAATTGTATACATGGCCATAAAATTTCCTCATTATAGATGAGTATTCCATGGTTAAAAATCATTTACACAAACAAAGGCTATAAATAATAACCCAAAATGAATAAAATTAGAATTTGTGATGTGATTCAATCTTTTTTAAAGGAAAAAAAACAAATTTTGTCTATATTGACATATCTTTCCTATGAAGCCATTCAACTTTGAATAGATAATTCAAACATGACAGAACAAGCAGCAAAGATACACCACGTCCCAGAGGCATGAAAACAGCAGGCATATACCAGAAATCATCAACAAAGTCCACGATATAATTTTAGCTAACAGAATGCAAGTACGTAACTTAAAAGAGGTCACAAAAATCTCACCCGACAGAGTTTACTTCAAGGTAACTTAAATTGTATATGAAAAATGTCTACTCATTCCAGAGAAAAGTAGTCATATGGACATTAGCAGACTGTTTACAAGTGTTTAAGAAGTCAATGGATTTTTGTGGCGTTTAGCAACCGTAAACAGAAATTTAATTCGCTACTATATACTGAAAAGGAAAAGCAATTCAAATAACTGCACCAGATGAATCAGCTCCATACAAGACAAAAGCATACCATCTGGCGAAAAGGTAGGTAATGGCATCAGTATTTTCAAACACAAAATAAGTCTCTTTATTAAAAAGGAAAAACTGACAAATACCATGTGGCATCTGTGGAAAATCAAAAGCACAGTCTAGTTGTGTTACTAAAAAAATTGAACGAAGATTTAAAATTCTTCTGCATTAACCATATTCGCTCAAATTACCATATCTTCAAAAGTTTCTTAACTAGACAAAATTTGAGTTAAACAAAGAAGTAGTACAGGGGTTAAACATATATTTTAAGCGCATTGAAAAACTCAAACCTGAAAGGCAGAATTGCCATCATTAATATCAAACCACGTTACTCATCAAACTACTGGTTGTACGCCCTTTGTTAGGGGGAAGGTGAAACTTTAAAATGGGCTCTTAAAGATCATATATTTATCGTCATATCTGACAGTGCAGTAGCATATCATGATGATTTACATCATTGGCAAATAGTGAAAACGTCAAGTGATTTTCTTAAACGTTTCTTCACCTCTAAGAATTGTATAAAATGTCAATATCAATAAACGATCAAATTCCAACATTGAAAACAGATTTTGAGAATACAAAACAATTATTTAAAATTAAAGGAGCATTAGCAACATGGGAAGCACGTCTTTTCTAATGGCTAAAATAAAAAAGGCAGTCAATATGAAAATCTTTTATTACAAATAACAATTTTAAATATAATTTTTTTATGAACTGAAAATACTTTAGTCTCTGTTAGGGCTGCAAAGCAACGTAACATTTTACCATTGTCAGAGCAACCTCATATCTCATCATCTATGTACTACAAAAAGGTCTAAAAGTGTGGTAAAGACAAAAATATATAAAAATGTAAAAGGTATTACATTGCAGTAGAACTAAATTTGGCACAATTGAGGTTTTCCGTGGTAAAATAGTAGAACGTTTTCAGCCGCATATGCAACAAAGGATGCTACAAGTTTAATGTCGTTAAAACAAAACCATTAAAGCTTCTCAAATAAAAAGGGGCAAGTGGGCCACTGATTTGTAATGACCAGTTTGCAATACCCTGCAATTAAAAAGCATAACTAAAAACTGGATCTCTTTGAAAAATACAATTTTATATACTTTTTACAATAATAAAATAGGGCAAAACAATTTGTAATAAATTTTCATAGTTTCGTTTTTTACAATACATTAATTTGGTACAAAAGATATCTTATACTTATTTGTATTTTGGATGGAACTATCTATAATAATGAACGAAATGAAAACCGATACTGAAATAAATAATACAAAAGAATGAGCAGTCTAACGTTTAAAACTTTGCTAATTGTTGTTATTGTTATTATATCTGTCCCGATACCAGCCGCCACGCGGCCTCCGCAGCATTCTGGGAGACTTGGGGGACGCCGGCATGCGCCTAGACTGCGACCGCCGTGGTGGTGACGGCGTGCTTGGCACCTGTTTCTCCGCGAGTTTCACTGTATCACTATCGAGTTTTTGCACTCGCACAATTGGTTGCAACTGAAAGTCATTGGTGATGGCCTCATTGCGGATCTTCGCTGTTAGTACGCGCTCTGCATTTTCCCACATGTCCAAATCCACATTGACACAGTCCATTCTGTCACCAACACTGGCAATAACAACCTCTGCACAATTATCCGATGAAGATTCTCGATGCTCTTTCCTCTTAGGCATTCCTGTGGCGCCTTTGAAGCTGAACTCATAACTGTCATTGTTGACACCATTCAGTTTATCAGGATGCACCTGGACATCACCATTCACTTTATCCTTTGTACTAGAGTTGCGATTGGTGTTCCTTCTGCGAGTACAATTCGACAGCTTCAAACGGACGCCCTTTTTATTTCTATTAGAATTACTGGGTTGGGTATGTTCTTTGGTGTTCTTCTCGGAATCTGTGCGAACATTGGGAGAATTCTCATGCTCTGAACTTCCATGCCCATCCCTGCTGTTGCTGTCATCCTTGCGGAATACTGTCCGTCGATTCTTATTCGGCCAGCCGGTTCTATTTTTCTTTTTCTTGCGATTAGGTTTACGCACAGTCACAGTACTCCCATCAACGGGCAACTTTGAAGTAGCTACTGCCACGTCTACGATGTCTCCATAATTGACAAAATCTTCCAGTGCAGCAATCGCATCCGGCTTACAATTAACATTAAGCCCTTCATCTGTAGATAGCTCAAAGCTGTCCTCCGAGGAAGCATTTGCTGACAACATATCATTGATGCTTTTAGCTAATACTTCATAATCAGACTCTTCTTCAATTATGGACAAGCAATGCTTTGAAGAATTTGGGTCTGATGTCCTAGGCTTGTGCGTCTCGCGCCGTTTTCGCTGCTGTAGTAGGCTCAAGATGGCCAGAGTTGACGCATGCTGCCGCGGCGACTTGCGCGGATTTTTACCCGGTAGGAAGAGGCCCCGCTTCCGGCTTGCTCCCTGGCGCAGTGGTGGCCTCCCCCTCCTAGGAATAATTTCTGGGCAGTCTTTACTCTCATCTTCGTCAGCAATGCTTGAATGGTTGGCTCTCGCCGAGGACGCCGCACTGCACGAAAGGCTCGATGCTTTTCCGGAAGCTGTCGACGACGACGCCGCGTTCTCGCCAAGGACGCGCTTTTTGAGCTGATTGTACTTTTGGAGGCACACCCGCGGGTCTAAGGGGGGAAGCGGACCCATTTCGTATGGAAGTAGAACAGGTTTGTAGAAACCTTAAAGAAATAATTGTTATCAATTCACTATAGCGTCATCTAAAATAATTACTAGTTATAATCAGAACTATTTAAGCATTACAAACTACTCATATTCTCAATTTATAAATGGGACAAATCAACAAATTTTAGTTTGAAAAGGTAGTATATAATAAAATTAATTTATGTATTTATAAACCTGCCTGCAAACTATTTTTTGTGTAAGTTAAAGCTTGTAAAAGTAAATAATTATATCAATCAATTCCTTTCAGAAAACTCGAGTAAATAAACAAATAATAATAACTATACAAATCTTTCTACATACCTTAACAATTGTAACTAGAATTTCACGTATTTCATAGTCCTGTTATTTCGACCATTTTGAATAAAAGGAATTGAGAAAATCAAGGCTAAGAAGAAATTAAAGGTATATGTGAGAAAAATACAAATTTATCACAATTACTATATACACATAGATACGTGATTCACAACCTGGACATAGATCATAGGCTTTTATAAACATTCCCGAAAACAATGTTGGGGCTTTTGTTTAAGCGCAATTGCCAGAAATTTAAATTCCCAAAATAAATTTCAAACATTTCTATTCATCAACTAATCCATAAAGAGCAACACTAAACTGTAACTTTTAAACATGGACAATACTTACATCAGGCCTAGGCTTATCTATACATGCAACATTAACCCCTCAAGACGCCCACAAGGAAAGCAAAGAAGGCACTAGCCAAAATAAAAATAATGTAAATTAACTTCGTAAAGCACAAATATTGTAACTAATTTTTGAACGCCCCCCATGACGGCCACCTAGCCGTCACGACCGAGCGACGGAATCCAGCCGCCCTGCTTGCGTCTGAGAACTCAAAAAATAGCGAAATTTCCAGGTGTTTCTCGTAAGCACCAGAATGGGTCCTAAATTGCTTAAATATCAAGCGGTGAAACAACCAAGGAAAGTCGTCAAGTATCGGAAGTGAAACATTCTGTATTAGTGCAACATAAATAGTGTTACAAATAAATACAGTGTAATTTCAGGTTAATATATATAATATTATTAAGTAATTTGATTTCCTTAGGTAATGTAAATAAGTAGTTTAAATAAATTTACGCGTTATTGACCACTGCTGAGAACAAAAACGTTATACTACACTGCAGATACAAGACTTAGCATGTGCTCATCACTCTGGTGTGACGCTTCAGACGATCCGCTAAACTGCCCCGAGCTTCGCCCTATTGAACGTTACTGGGCTATTAGAAACGCTTAAGAAAAGATCGCCAAAAAGCTAAAACAATCCAGGAATTCAAACAAACATGGAGTGTAGCTAGCCGAAAAATTTCAGTTGAGAATGTACAAATGCTAATGGCTGGTGTTCCAACAGCAAATATTATAAATTTTGTATTGTTCATAAAAAAATTGAGTACTTGCGTTTTTTTTCGAACAGGGTGTAATAATGCGGTCGTACTTTGGGAGTCAGGGGGTTGTAATTATTTTTAATAACCGAGTGAGCCACTCGCCAGGCATTTGAATCCCAGGAATGAATCCAAGTCCGCCCACACCAGAGGTACTAAACCAAACTAAAAGAGATTGTTAACCTGATATAATAGGTCTAGTAAAAAGAAATCCATTATTTTTCCAATAGATGGCTTTAATAAATCGTATCTCGTGCTTAAAAGCCCGATTGGCTTACACTAGATGGCGTTAGAAAGCTGACATTTCGTACTAAAAAAAAATGTTTGACAGTCTTGTGAATGGTTGACTCAGTTTTGTTTGAGCCACGTCAAAGATGGACACCAGCAAAAAGAAAATACGCTATATTTTAGTTTTTCTTCGATAAAGGTGAAAACGCAAGCCAGGCGGCTGAAAATGTGAATAGTGTTAATGGTTCTGATACTGTAACAGCCAATCAAGCGCAGTTTTGGTTTCGTCGATTCCGTTCCGGTAATTGCGATGTCAAAGATGCACCACGCTCTAGAAGGCTAATTGTCGAAAATGTGGATAAAATCATGGAAATGGCCGAGTCCGACCGTCAAATAAGGACTGTTTCTATTTCCCAGGAGCTAATCATTGCACAAAAAACCGTTTGGAACCATTTGGAAAAGGCTGGATACAAAAAGAAGCCGAATGTATGGGTGCCACACGAGTTAAGGCAAAACAACCTCACGGACCGAATCTCAATCTGTGAATCGCTGCTGAATCGCAACAAAGCCGACCCATTTCTGAAGCGAATGGTGGCCTGCAATGAAAAGTGGATCACTTACGACAACGTTAAGCGAAAACGATCCTGGTCGAAGCGCGGTGAGCGGTCCATGGAGAACTATTTTGCTGGTGAAAAATTCGCCTCAAGAGAGGCTTGTGAAAATAGACTGTCCCAGTTTTTTACCAATAGGGACAAGGGCTTCTATGAGTTATCGAACAAAACGGCGCATATTTGACCTAAAATGGTTCATTCTAAATATGTTAAATAAAACGTTCAATTTCATGCAAAAATAATCATAGAATTCCCAACTTTCCAACTTTTGCATTTAACACTCTGCTATTCACCAATTATCCCGCATCTCGTAACTAGTTGTAAATAGAATTGAAAATAAACATGTTGCAATGCCCTTTCTTGATACCGCACGAGCATTTATACTTCACTCTATAAAATGTTAAAAGCCAATATTCCACACTATCTTCTACACATAATTAAATATTTCCAGACAAAACGCTCTTGTACAGTAAAAATCAGTTCTTCTTTTAGATAAAAACTAATAGATGTGGATTCCCACAAGACTTAATATTAGACACCTGATTATACAATATATTCGTTCAGTTTCTACTTGAACCAGTCAATTCAACTATAGCTATGTATGTGAACAAAAGTGACACTGTCGCAAGATGATGATATACTTAGAACAATAAAACGATTACAGCACCATACCAATACATCAAGTTCCTAATTTGAAAAATGGTGCGTTAATATTAGCGCCGAAATATTTGCTCTTTGTAGACCAGCAAAGCCACCAAACATTAGCATAAACAATTAAATTATCAAATGGAAGGTCGCGCACGAACTCATACGGAGTGATCTAGAAAAGTTCAAATATAATCTGGTTATGAGACGATAAAGCATTAGATTGGTAGTTCTAAACCGACCTGTCACGTTATAAAAGCGTATAACTTATAAAACAATTCACGGTACATGTACTACGCATTGTACCACGGATCACGATTATTCCCCACAAGTACTATCGTAATGCTACCGACCTTATACCGATGATTTCCAACACGTAGTACGCAATTTATAAAGTAGAAAATATTCAAGTTAAAATTTCGAATAATACCTACGTATCAGGCGGCGCAGTTACAGATAATCTTTGTGTTTGGTTCGACAAAGACTATTTTTGATGTGATAGTTTGATTGTATTGGTACATTATAATTTATAAATTAAAATTTAAAACCCTCACATGTGAGAAATAAATAGTACATTTTTTATTAATAAATTCATTGAACTGGTTAATTTTTCACTTGCAAATAAATTTCTACCATCGCATTAGCATACAATGGACAAATACTATAGATGTAGAGTGTAAATAGCAATTCGGATGTTACTACATCACATACAGAAAACAATTCTACAAAATAATAAAATAAAAATCAATAGGCAAAAGAATATTTAAATTTTGGGTTTTCATGAACAGGTGAAGAAGACACAGTGTTTTGTATGTGAAGAAAAAGTATCCAATAGTGCTATGATTCCTGCGAGGTTAAAACGCCACTTTACTTTAAAGTACGCCAAACTAAAATAGAAATTATTATTATATTATTAAAAACTGCTGGACATACAAGTTAAACGAGTATTATGTTTGGAGACAAGATAAATAAACTGCCAAATTAAAATAAGTACATTGTAATATTCAGTATACTGGGGAATAATAAAAATCTTGTTTGGCGAAAATGGAAAATTGTAAAATTTCTCCACTAGAAACAAAGAAAAATAGAAGTAAAAATGTATGATTTGATACTGAGGAAACGATTTCACATAAACAGCGACATTTGCACAGCTATCTACTTCTCAAAGAGATCTGCGCCGTTCACCTGACATCTCCCACAAATCGTCAGACCCTTCTCCTTGGACCAAGAAAATGTCTCATTACTTTTCGGACGTACCTTGTATAAATATAATGTATTAAATCAATACTTTTTAAAATCAATTCATTTTAAACAGCTTTGTATATCAATGAAAGCTCAGTATGATCTGCTTTTGCACACTGAAATCAAGTAGTTATTCAGACGAGAAGTACTGTATTTAGTTATAGAACTTAAAAACGACCTCCTGTTGGCTTTTTCCAAAATAATTGGAATCTATTTAGAGACTATCTAGATCAAGAAATCGAATTAAAGATAGCACTGACGACTAAAAATTGACCAAGCTGTAAAAACTAACGAAAAACATTTAAAATGCTGCTTGAGCAGCAACTCCGGAGAGCGATACAAGTGAAATAAATAAGTAGAAAAGGCAGACAAAGATGGCAAACTACTAGAACAGTGGGAAAACAAAACTGCATTTAATATAGCAACGGCAGAGCTAAAGATATTGATGAGAAATCAAAAACAACTCAATACAAGAACATCTTAATAAACTATTGGCTACTAAGGGAATTGAATACTCACTTTGAAAGGCAACTAACACGATAAAAAAAACCGTAGCAAACAGTATACCACCGATCAGAAAACAGAATAATGTCTGAGCAAGATCAAATGAAGAGAAGGCAAAAGCCTTTGCGTAATACTTAGAAAATGTCTTCCAAACATTCGCAATAGAATCAGCTAACGATGATGAAATTGAGGAAATCCTTGAAGCACCTAACCAGACACGTTCTCTAATGGCAAGAATTACAATTCAAGAAGTTAATAATATCTTACAATTAACAAACGCAACAAAAGCGTCAGGATTCGACTTAATTACTGATAAGATCCTGCAGCAATTACCTGAAAAGCCTATAAAACTATTACACAGATCGTCAGTGTAGCTACGAGAATAAGTTACTTTCATCAAAATAAACCATCGGCTTGGCTTCAGAAGTCAACATTGGACAATTGAACAAGTCCACTCACTGCTTGGTACGTAAGATCAATGGCATCTTAGAGACCAAACGATACTGTTCGATATCGTTTATAGACATTACCCAGACCTTTGATAAGGTCTGGCGGAACGATTTGTGCTATAAACTCAAGAAATTCTTTCCATATCCATTGTACGAGTTAATAGAAACATACCTCACTGAACGCTACTTTATAGTAAAACGTGGAAACGAATACAGCGATTTGCACGAAATATGATCAGGGGTCACATGGGGCAGTGTATTTGGGCCAATATTATATGTGCTATTTATTGCTAACTCATCAACAACCAGTACAACCATAGGATCAATATTCGCCGATGACACGGCAATATTAGCCATACACCTAAACCTTGCTAGTAATTCAAATATAGAAATTCTACAGCGATTCCGAAGTAAAGTGCTTCGCAATATTGTAGACGCACCGTAAGCGGCAAACGCGATAATAAAAGTGCCTACAGTGCGGGAAAAAAGAAAAGTTTTAGTAAAAAATATAGTGACAATATCGTGTCAAAGTGCATCCAAATGAGTTAGCAACTCGTTTTATGAACAAACCAGATGAACTTGCAATTAAAACATTCTGAACTCGGTGACTTACTTACTAGGTTTAATTAATTAGATTAGTTATCTGGTGTAATGCTCAATTTCCACATCGTCATAACTTGGTTAATTAGGTAAATTAAGTAATTAAGAGAAAGAACAGGTTCACTAGAACATTCTCCAACATGTCATTTAATATATAAATAACAAAATACTTATTGTCTCTGGACAAATTGTGTAATTAAGTGGAGTTACATAAAAAAATATATAAAATGCCTTGAAAATGTACCTTTGTCCAAGGCAATTACAAATTTTTTTCCACAAAACCACTGAAAGTTTTGCTACAGTTTTCCACATTATATTTGTGTGAGCTGAGCTTTCCAACATTTACGAAACATAAAAATTAAACAAACAAAAATACTTGAAAATATCGAAAAAAAATGAAGATAGCTTTATCACAATTAGATCTGATATTGTTCAAATCTGTAAATGTCGACAATCTCAGGTGTCACAATTAATTTGATATAAAGATATTCCCCATTTTTATAAATTACTTTTTTACAATTAATTTTTTTAGTTGATGCTTTTTACCGTTACTTAATGTATAATTTTGTTCGTCTTGCGATCTTAGTGATATATTTCACTTCAAATTTTCTTTACAACCAATAGTGTCCCGTAACTTCGAAAAAGTTAAAAGCCAATCATTTAGATGGTATCGATGTTTTTACAACGACTGTACGTTAGTGAATGATGTTGCAAGCTGAGTTAATTTGCAATTCACAGCAGGCATTCCCATGAACATCCAACGAACAAAATGTCTAATGTCTTATAATCAACATTTTGCAAAAGTTCTTACGCAATAACTGTGTACACATTCGTTTATTTTCAGATAGTTATTAGTCACCGGATACCAAAAATGTTCATACCTTCTACCGATAGAAAATTGTAGTAAATCCGTAGAGTTAAAAGAACATTTGACCCGGATGGTCAAAATTTGCTAAATCAAAATGTCATCGGTGACAAAATTTAAAAACATCATTTTACCTCCGACCTAAAATTTATATCAGAACAATGACAATGTTACGATTTAAGAAACCAAAAATTTTAACATAATGCATCAATTCTCAAAGTTCTTTATGCAAACAATATAAACATGACAACGAAACCCTAAGATGATAATATCCAAACCGTAGACGCAAAAAGAAAGGACAAACTTTTATAAAATTTCAAATGTTTTTTGATGTGCAACTTTAGTGGTGGTAGGTGACAGTCAACTGCACACAGGTATAAAAAAAGCCAGCATCGCGAGTATTTGTACACATTTTACTGAAAATATGGTGCGAGTGTGCGGCTTAGACAAAACTATGTAATAAATTATGTATATACTCATTGCCATAACAATTACCGCACATAAAAGGATATGCTTATATGGTATGAAACATAATACAGATAATAGGAACGATGATGCAAATAATTAGAGCAAGACAAATAGGTCGCTTATGTGGACAAAAATGATGTAGTATAAATAAATATATGATGATATAATCTGGCATCGCATAAAGACGTCCAATGGTACAGTGAGATACTGCAGATTTGTCAACGGTTTATATGTCTCAAGTGGCTCTATACCCTTAGGTTGGGCAAGGAAAGTTGTTAGCATCATGAAAGCAACTGGAAAATCCGTACTGTATATGAACGGGCATTACCCTATTGCCTAGAAAACCCAACAATAAAGAAAAGCATAAAACCAGCTAACCTCCTGAAAGTACTAGGTTCTTCTCATCATCACCAGACAAGACCGATTTTGATTAAATTTGTGCCTGTTCTATATAATTTTCTCTTCTGATGGTTATTCTAGATTGTCCACAGCCTTCTCTCGTGTTCCTACTGCTCCCAACACCACGGCCACAGTTTAAGTGAACACCAATTTTACGTAATAACCATCCTGTCCACCAATCCATCAAAATTGTTCTCTTAAACCACGCGAATAGGCTATGTCACTTAAAAAATTAAATTTCTGCATTAGATAGTTTTTTTACAAAACAAGTACATGTATTTTTGCTTTGTTTGAACGTATTATTTCAAGAAAAATAATTAAAATGCGGTTTCCCACCTAAAGTGACGTAATAGTATTAAAAGCTATGCCAATAGTATATGCTTTTATTCTGTTACGTCGATGGCAAAATTTGAATTATAAACTTAAAGTAAATAAATAATACTTACTGACTTTTTTCTATTTACTTTATGTCAATTTACTTAATTGCATACGTACTTTTAAAAGCTGTTACTTTCAGAAACTTTTTTTTTTGAGGAAGAGTCCATTGTTCATATGTGTTGCATGCATTCACTACACTAGACCACTGATTATACAGTGCACAGCTACATAAGTCGTTTAAAATACCAAGGTTATAAGCTAATAGTACCCCTAAATAACAAATCTACACGGTCAAATAGTAGCTAAACCAATATCAGTTGCAATATTACCTAAAATGCAAATTTCTTCAGCAACAGAAATTCATGAATGTTTATATTTCTTTCTAGGCGTAAGGTACAGATACTTCTAAAAGTTCAGGTGTATTTTTAACAGTACCAAGGTATTGTACACAAGGTGGCGTGAATTTTAAATTCCATAGTTAAAATAATTTTTTAACTGTAAGACACTGCATTTAGGTACTACACATCTCAATGTCATAGCTAAGATACAAATAAAATTTTATTGTGGACATTGAAAAAAATATGGATATCTTCTCAAATAACCCGAAAGCTTGCACACGTTGTACCATCTGATCAAATTTGACCCGGACTGGTTCCTTTAAACCGCGCACGTAAACTGAATCGGTTTTTTTCTATGTTGGTATACCCTTCTTTGACATTCGTGTGAAATTTGAGCGGGATACGTCAATTAGTGTGTGTTTGGCAGCCATTTGTTTAGGACGCGAAAAGTTTATCTGGCGATTTTTACTATGGAAAAAAATTGAACGAGTTTGCTTGAAATTTTTGTGTTTCCGATGGAATTACGGCTACGGAATCATTGAAAATGTTGCAGAAGTGTTTTGGGGAATCTACTCTATCGAGAACGCAAGTATTTGAGTGGCAGAAAGCATTCAATGAGGGTCGTGAAGTTCTAGAAAACTTCCCTCATGCGAGTCGTCCATCCACCTTTGTTAACGACGATAACAGAAAAAGTGAAGGAAATTGTGCTCGAAAATTTTAAGCAAACTCGTTGTTCAATATATTTTCCACAGTAAAAATCGCCAGACAAACATTTCGCATCGTAAACAAATGGCTGCCAAACACACACTAATTGTATCCCGCTCAAACTTCACACGAATGTCAAAGGGTGTACCAACCTAGAAAAAAATTTTACCGATTCAGTTTACGCGCGCGGTTTAAATGGACCAGTCCGGGTCAAATTTGATCAGGAAATAGACTAGCCCCAAAAATGAAGCATGCTTCAATCAAACCAGTTAATACAAATTCATTTACGACCTCTAAAAAATTGTCTACTGAACTCTACACCTTCAAGAATTGGACAATATCCACAAATGACTTATGCAACACCACATAAATTTACCATTGTCCCGAAAAAACCACGTGAGTAAACCTATCAAAAGCATCGCCAAGATTGTCATAGCAAATATTTTATACGCCAAATTGTAACTTGAACTCCGAACAAAGAAAACTAATCAAATAACGAAGCATGAAACAAATTCTGCATAAAAGTAATGCTCTGCAACACAGAAAACATAATCTATTGTAAAATGTTTCTGGCCACGGACACCAACTGTATGAAGTTTAAAGTAAACAAACATACGAAAGGCTAATCCAAAAATACCAGACTTGATAAATAATAAACATTTTATTATACGTTGATCGAATATATACAGTAATAAATCATCATGACACACCCCTGAACCGCCCCTGAAACGCAGAAAGATGTGCGCCGAAGTCAGGTTTACAATGTAGCATTTATAACAATATTTTATGTTTACCTCTTTGCGTTAAACAGATGAATTAAAATTTAAAAATCACTTTTACAATACACATTATGATTAATTGTGAAATACAAATGAAATCACCACTTCTAAATACAAGTTAACCGCAGCACTAACACACGAGTGTCCAAAAATGGGCCAGTGTGTACCTGACTACTGATATACCCTCACTTTCTTAAACTGCCCAATAACGGACAGTTATTTAAAATGTGCGGGAATTTTTGAAAATTTTATTACTATATGTATTCACTGAACGCAGTATAGAAAGATTAGATAAAAATCAAGCTACAAAAACTTACTTCTAAAGAACATTGAATCTATCTCTCTAAGTACCACTAAAACATCTAACAACTCACAGAAAAACGAACTTACATGATAAAATTAAAATACTTGTGAAGAAAATAACTTTAGCTGGTCAATATAACACTTTTTAAGTGTCAGTTTAACAAAATACGAGCTATACAGGGTACGACGCTTAAATCCGGACAAATATAAATTTGAATATCCCGCCATATGGTACTGCCGCGATAGGTCGTTGTTGGCGTTCGTGAAAACCATACGCTCTTAGCAAACAGTCATAACCTCAAAATTGATGAGCTGTTGCCAACATATACGAGTACAACCGAAGAACCGCGATTATCGAAAAACTTCGTGCTGGACGTTCGGCAACAGAAATAATTCGGTTCTTCGGGTATCCGAGATCAACTATGTAGGATATTGTTGCAAAATATAATACTTACGAGATGTCTGGGGAAGGTTCAGGCGTTGATTGCAGAGGGAACATGTCTATTTCAGCAGGATAGTATATCAGCACTACGAGCCATTTAGAGCAACTGTTGTTGGGTAACATGGAAATTATTTGAATGCCATTTTCTACTAAAGGATGGCCCAAAAAAACTCAGAATTTAAATTTTAAATAAAACGACTTTCGAATTACTTTATTTAATAAAAATCTAATTATTTTTATTAAATATTAAAATATACAATATCTGATAAAATATAGAAAATTATGTCCGACTCAGATTCTGCTGCAAATCTTGGTTTTTCGCGCTATTTTCAATTACAATTTCAAACATGTTCCAATAAATTTCATCGACTACACGTCGGATTTCGGTCTTACGGTCGCCAACTGTTTATAGATTGCTGGCGTAGACCTTGGTTTTCAGATAATCTTACTGTCGACATTTCGTAAAATTACGCGGCCAAAAAATCATTGGCGCAGTAAATGGATTGTTGTTTAAACCACATAGTAAATGACGCCGTCCTGTTGGAAACACATTGTGTAACGGTAAAGATCGCCATTCACAGTTACAGCATCTTCGAGGAAGTATGGACCTGTCATGCCACCTGTCCAACATTCACATCAAACAGTAACTCCTTGGGGGTACATTTGCTATTCATGAATTACGAGAGGATTTTTTGAACACTACATATAACAGTTTTGTTTGTTTATGAATCCGTCAAATTGAAAATGCCCCTCAAGATTAACGAAACTGAGAAACTGCTCTAAAAATTAAATGAAGAAGTGTCAACAATGAGTACTACTGTGTACAAATATAACCCAGAATTTTGTTATAATTTTTGAAATACTTATTTATTCTTAAAAATCTATTTCATCGCCTTCGAAGTAATCCCCCTCGGCTGCAATGCACTTATGCCAGCGAATTTTCCACTCATCAAAACACTTTGAAAAGTCCTGTTTCGGTATGGCCTTCAGCACCTTCTTTGATTCGGCTTGAATCTCTTCTATCGTATCAAAACGGTGTCCCCGGAGCGGTATTTTCATTTTGCTGAATAGCCAGAAGTCACATGGAGCTAAATCAGGCGAATACGGCGGTTGCGGAACGATATGGGTGGAATTTTTAGCGAAATGGTCACGAATAAATTGAGGGTTTTTGGAACCAAACGAGATTTGACTTTTTTGACGCACAAAACTTCCTTCAAAATGGTGTTGACTGATCCATTTGAAATGCCAACGATGTCAGCAAGCTCTCTAGTTGTCAGTCGACGATTTTGGAGCACCAATTCCTTAATTTTCGCGACGTGCTGTTCGTCAGTTGATGTTCTTGGACGTCTTTGATGTGGTTCGTCTTTAACGCCTTCACGACCCTCTTTGAACATTTTATGCCATTCGTATACTTGTGTTTTAGACATAGCCTGTTCACCAAAGGCTTTTTGTAACATTCTGAGAGCGTTTCCGCAGCAGAAATATCATTTCTAACATAAAATTTAATCGAACTTCTTTGTTGAATATTTTCTGACATGGTAAAAATCGAAAAAGTTAATTTTCGTTGTTTGCGAAAACGAGCGTCACTCTTCAACTAATTAAGATATTAACCTAAAATTTGACGCAGATGTCAGTAGCAGTCCTACCAACTTAAAACTAAAAAGTGTTTGTGCCCAACGAAATGCCCGCGCAGTTTAAATTAAAAATTCCGGGTTATATTTGTACACAGTAGTATAGTCAGCAAGCTTAAGTTCTTGCATCAGTTGAATTTTGTACGCATGTAGGTGCGATTTTTTAGTGAATATTCAACAGAAGGAGCTTCTCGAAATGTTCAATTGCTGTGGTTGATGCATAATCGAATTTTCCGAATTTGCAGCAACACTTTGACTAACTATGTCAATATTCTTGTAGCACCTTACCCTACGCTGATATTCAGTAGGTCTTGCACCAATTGCCGATCCAGTTTCATCAGATTTTGTAATAAATCTTCGGACAGTTGACTCATTTGGTGCACTATTTCGACCAAAAATTCCACGTAATTGTCGCGTCGTATCCGAATTTGTAATGCGTTTTAACAATAATAACTTATTTCTTTGTATAGTGTTCTATATTTATTAATCGAAAAAATCGTGAATGACATGAGTTGTCGATGGCAAAATTGAGAAAAAAAGCGAAATTATTTGTAAAAGTAATTGAGTGCTTGCTAAAAAATACCATGCAATCTTCCTGTTAACCTCTGTAGCGAGCTTCAATTGGGTCCCTCTAGTTTAGACGAATGAAAAATATTTCGGGCGATCAACGCTTTTCTTGGACGACTTACGCATTCAGAAAAAGGAGTTCTATGAACGCGGTATATTAAAAGCAATATCACGACGCATGATATACCAAAAAAATCAATTGGGTTCACAGTAACTAAAATAATATAGTTCCTTTGTATAAAATTTTCTCTGCCATTCAATTTTTTAAATAAATATATTACTGTGCGGTATTCCTCAATTTTTCCTTGTAGGTGGATATCAAAACAAATTCTGCACATTACTATCAATTTCCTTTCCTGAATACATCAAAAACCATTCAATAGAGAGCAAATCCAGATAATTTACAATAATGTATTTTGGATCATCGTGCATCTTTAAAACTACCATTGTCAAAAGAGTAAAAAACCTAAAAATAAACAAAACGAGCCAGATAAGCCGTTAAAGATACCTGAAAAACAACTACCGAGCAAGAGCATATGTCACAAGAAAAAGAACTATTCAATGCTATTTATTACTGTGGAGTTGTATAGATGCGCTTCGAAAATATTTTCAAGCGAAGGATGTCAGTTTTCTATTCCATTATGGATGACAAATTCTTTCGCCAGACGGTAAAATTTGGTGTAATTAGCATAATGGTATAATAGAGTGCCATCTGGTATAATCCAACACCATGCAAGTAGGCAAATACATTTAAATTTTAAGTGGTGAACTTCTGCTTGTCTAATAATAAAAATACCCTTATGAAAGAAAACATTTTCACGCACATAACATATAACAAGTTAATAATGGCATCAATACAATGGAATAGCCTTTTCAGTCGCCGAATGTTAAGCCAATAGAAAACGTTTGGGAGATTGTGAAACAGGAACTTCGTAATATGCATAATTCCTCGCTAAAGCAAGTTTGCACAGACAAAAAAAAACGGTTGTTACGACCCGTTGTGCAGAAAAGTTGCTCGAAAGTGTGTCAAGATTTGTCAACAATAGATAACGATAAAAATAAGGCCCATTATTAATAAGTCACATGTTTTTTGTTTATTGAATTATACAGTTGTGTTTAGATACAACGTAAAAGTGATCGTTTTTTTTTCATCAAGTGTTCAAATGAAACCAGGAAACAAACCATTGAATTAAATTGCCTCTTGTGTTGTTTGAATACTTGTTCGCGTTTTTAGTTTTAACTAATGTCATAGATACAGGGTGTTTCAAAAATTGGTCAGAAAGTCTTTATACACATAGGTCCATAAATCAACTATTCCTGAGATAACAGCGTTTTTTATAGATACTTTAATTACTCAACTATAATACATGCCAGCAAATTAAATAGGAAGTTAAGAATTGGTATTCATATAGAATATATGCTTATCGGCAAAGTACATATGTATTAAAATTTGTTGAGCAAAGTTGACTTTAAGACGGATAAGGTATGGCCTCAAAGACCTCCCGATTTAACTTCGTATTTGAGGTAATTTAAAAAGTTTAATTTACGCAACATCTTCCAGATTTGCACCAGCGAATAAAACACTGTTGCCAGATAATTCAATCAAACCCCCCTTTTTTTTGAAATGGTGCGGGACTCCTTTTGAACAAAGATCTAGATCCCAAGTGGATACAGAAGGATATTTTGAACATCTTTAACTGAAATATTTTTTATAGTAAAAACCAATAAAACAAATTAATATGCTATTACAATAGAATATATATCAAGAATTTTTAATTTGTTTTTGACCATACTACATGCCTTGTAAACCTTCAAACGTTGTTTTTGAACACCCTGTATACATTTCGATGTTATTTAAAGATCATTTTATCGCAAAATTTTAATATACAAGATACGTTGAGAAAGTAACGAGATTAATTTTCTTGGTCCAAGCAAAAGAGTCGGGATCAGTTTTCAAACCTCATGATTTGTAAACGATGTCAGATAAACGGCCCGACCCAAATCATTTACCTATTGTAGCCTTTACAGGGTGAAAATCGCTTATGAACTAGATATACAATAAAATTTTGCATCAAACTTAAAAAAATGCGTAACTAAAAGTTGCTGTACTACAGAAAAGGTACCTATCAAAATCACAAGTGTTTTAGGGGTACAAAGCGTTCAGATAAAGAAGATATAACGCCGAGAATAAACATAGTACGCACTGTCTCACATTTCAAACAATGTGGCTAAGGTGAAAACGGTTTTAGACTCTGACTGACATTTGAGTGTTAGACTGATAGCAGATAAAGTGAGACTTCCAAAATCCATTGCGCATAAAACTATAACAGAATTACAGACGTAGCAAATTATTCTAAATTAATTCCAACGATTTTGAGCGACGCACAAAAGAAAAATCATGTGTCGGTTTCTTGTCAACTTTTGGGTTGTGTAAAAAATAAGCGTGATTAAAAAGTGAGCATGATCTGAAGACAAAAAGACAGAGCTCTGAATGGCGCACTAAAGAGTCTCCTCAACCAAAAACTCAAATGAGTAAATCAAAGATAACACCGATGCTCATTTTTTTAGTGTAAAGGTGTTGTCCATAAGAAGTTCATACTTTTCGGGCAAAGTGCATAAATGACAACAAAAGAATCGCGCACGACCGCCCAAACTGCCCCAATCTCCCTATAACCCGGATTTGGCTCAAATCAGAACAGTGTTAGCAATGTACAGGGTGCCCCAGATTCGATGGGATTTGGAGGTTACACCTATTTCCACAGGAATTAGAACAAAACTAGTTACGCATTCATTGGTCGGTTTAAAAAAAAAAACGGTTGACATAAACCCCATCCCGATTATGAATAACCGTTTTGGAGATCCAAGCCAAAAATCATTTTTGGTCGATTTCTATAAAGTGTCATAACTTCGTTGTTTATAAATATTTTTTAAAACTGTAGAAACATTTTTGATGCAGATTTTTACGGGGATTCTGATATTGTTAAATTGATTTTTTACCTCTCTTGATGCTGTGTGATTTTTAAGAATATTAATTGTATACAAACATATCCTCAATCAAACTAATTTTCTAGAAAACGTCTCATTACTTTCTGGACGTATCTAGTATAACATTTAAACTTTATTCCTCAAAATACAATCTATCCGCCTCAATACATTGCTCCTATTTGAAACTATACACCAAATGCCCATTGACTTCCCGAAACCCAATTCAGCGGCTAATTCGTACGTGCTTGATCCCTGAAATGCTTCAACCAGCCAGCTCCAAAGTTTCTTGATCAAAACAATCGATGGCCTTCTGAACTCGATTTATCTTCTGTCTGTGTCTCCAAGCTTGGAGCGTCTGAAACACTGCTGAGCTGCATCCTCGTCAATCGCATTTTCTCTAGCAACAACAGAGGAACTCAAGTCTTTCTTATAGTAATGACGCACTTTCTCAAATAACATTCTACAAATAAGAATAAAGCATGGCAAGTTAGACATCAAAACGAGCTTTCAAATAATACCAAAATTATACAAATTTCATTAAATGAGAATTAAAAACGAGAGAACCTTATATGAAGAACTAATATACAAAAAAGCACGAGTAGTTTTTATTGAATAAATTCATAAAATAACTCACTCTAAATGTGATGAAAAAAATTATCAGTAAAATACTTTCAAAGCTTGAAAAACGAGTTGTTGAAAGATCTGACTAAATTGCAGAGAAGTTCCGACTCTCATACATGACTTTAGATCATTTTAAAGGTGAAGAAACTCTATATAAAAGTGTTTTAAAATAATCCCAACACAAAAAATAATTCGAATATTCTCAAAAATGTTTATCATGCTTATGCTAAAGTGTCGACAAATCCTAGTACGAACAAATATCAGCAGCTCATAAACCATAAACTTAACCCGAAAGAAGTTATGGCCACTTTATCTAACAGACGTAGAACCAATGTGCTCCAGGTGTTGAGGCGCGGTTGGACCCGGATTCCATTCACGGAGCTTTCTGATGACTGACGTGTGGTCTACTCAATCAGTAAAAATAATTGAGTACCTACGTTTACTCGAATAAGGGGTAATAATGGCGGCCCCCTAAGGAGCGGTGCTTACTACATCACCCCGCATGAGAGATGGTGCTTGACGACCGGCAGAGAGAGCAAACATGAGAACCTTAACCTCTCAGTTCACAAGCCGGGCTCCCACGCAGAGCATTAGAGCCTTACTATTATGTAGCAGACAGTAAACATCAAGGATTTTTATACTTATTAATTTAGTGTTACGTTTTCGAGCAAAAATATGGGCCTAATAATTAACAACGTTGAAATGGAGAAAATACAAAGGAATCACATAAATTGACTCAACACCGCCACCTTTTCAAATGTTTTTATTTTTTTATCAATGAAAGATGCAAAATGAAGCGAGATGTAGAATTCCCTCCAATCGTATCGTAAATCTCTTAAACGACAATACAAGGTCTGTCCGGAAAGTAATGCGCCCTATTTTTTTCTGCCGCGACTATCCGTCGCACAGTGTTACCGCGTCACAGTGCCTGTTTCAATAAACCCTTGTACGAGTGTTCTGTCAAAATTAAGATGGAACAAACTCTCGAGCAGCGATGCGCGATAAAGTTTTGTTTCAAACTTGAGAAGACGCCGTTGGAGACTTTTGAGTTGCTTCAGAAGGCTTTTGATGAGGATTGCATGTCATATTCACAGTGCAAAAGGTGGCATAAAATGTTCAAGGAGGGTCGGGAGGAGGTTGCCAACGAACAACGATCAGGTCGTCCCTCAACGTCGCGAGATGAAAGTTCGGTTGACAAAGTGCGCGAATTGTTGAACTCTGATCGAAGAATGAGTGTCCGCCTAATGTCAGAAATACTTGTCGTTCCGAAAACCAGATTGTGAAGAAAAACTTTCAAATGCGGAAGAACAATCGAGTGAAAGTGTGTTAAGAATTGTTGCAGTCCTGATGTGGCCCCGCCCGACTTCTTTTTGTTCCCGAAGATTAAAAAATCCCCCAAAGGACGGCATTTGGGGACCCTGGAGAACATCAAGGCAGCTACTACGAGGTTACTAAAGGACATCCCAGTGAAGGACTTCCAGGACGCATATAAAGCATGGAAATTTCGTTGGAACAAGTGTGTTGAAGCAGGAGGGATGTATTTCGAAGAATATTAAGTAATTATACGAATCGGTTCAATAAATTTCTTAAAACAAAAATGGGCGCATTACTTTCCGGACAGACCTTGTAGTATGCCGCACTCTAAAAACATTTTGTAGTACAGATGCCCAGCAAGTATTCAGGAGTCTATTGATGCCAAGAAACAAAAAACAAAAAAAAACAGTGCCCTAATATATTTATGGAAAAGAACTCTCCATTTCCCTTACCACCTTTGACTTCGGTCATCAGTTCTCCTCCATAAAGTTACGGTTTGTATCAATCATTTGGTGTTCTTGAATTAATTTACTTCGCAACTATTCTTATAGGAAAATTGTTTCAGTTTACAATCAGTCGTTTCGCAAACATGCTTTAGAAACAATTCATGTTCAACAACCAAGGTAGCTAGTACATTTAAAATAATGTTACTGGATCTTATATTGCATGGAAATTATTCCCCCATCTTTCCCACAGGTGATTATAATAGCAAAACTGCAAGTTGCAAGTCTCTTGAAATCTGAAGAAGAGAATTTCGAAACTCCTAAAAAGCTTTGGTTGGACACTTATAATTTCAATGTGTTTGAACAGTGACAAACTACATGAACTAATTTAATTTGTACTCTTTACTCGCTTTAATCAATCAGTAAAAGAGACCGTATGATTTATGAACACTGCACTAGTTATTACAATCACTGGATGGGCAAAACTCTTCCACTCCTTTGAACTAAATATTAGTCTTTGAAATTAGAAACTTGTTATTCTTTCGGAGACACATGGAAGATTCCATCAAATCAAATTCTTAACAACTCTTCCTTGTATCTTTCAGGGAAGCACCCTCAGTTCGTACTTCTTCAGTTGCCAATTATGAACGAGGAAAAGTTAGAGTCTGATATAAAGTTTAAAGCATGATGTCAACTACTTCTCATTGATAATTTTGAATTTTATTCCATCGCTTTTTAAAGCTTCATCATAATCTCTTTATTCATTATATCATAAACAGTCTTATCAAAGTCTACCACATTTAACAAAGTATTAAATTTTCTTCAAACACTACCATCCGCCAATGAATGATTGCCATCACTTAATGTAGAATGGTTAGAAAGAAAAACCTGTTTTACAAAGGTATAATTTCTTTTGATAACGACATAAGTAGAACAATGGTCTGTTTAAGAACATAAACTCCTTTAGTAGTCAAGCGCATAAAAGATAAATTCGCATATTGCAGTAGTGTTATTTCAGCATCTTGCGTGTTTTCTCCTATCAAAGGTTGGCCACCATCATAGCAATGCTGATTTTTTATACCGCTGCCTGGGATAGTTGTACGGATGTACGGGCACACCACTTTCTTAAGTTTTATAGCCAGAACGTCCTTCTACCAACTAATCTCTTCCCCTCTATCTCACCTTGCATAACTAATTGTAACAATGATTACTTGTCGCCACGCATATCATTTCCATAGTATTGAATTTTTCATCTTTTATGGTAATGTTTGTATACTAATCCTGAATTTTTCCTATAGCCCAAGTGGTTGCAAATTTGTTCTGATGTTAAAGATAACTATTTTGAACTTTATATAAAAAAAAAAAACAAAAATACAAAGGAGAAAATAAATATTTTATTTGTGTAAAATTACATTCACTATTTTATATTAAATCTGAAAGAAATTATGTCATACTCTCAAATAGTGAAATATTGCACAATTAAATCCCTTCAGTAATTATATTATACGTGTGCATGTAGACTTGAGAGAAAAGCAATCGACTCACTATCTGCACATGCATTTTCTGTCTGTTTCAGTCTAAAGAAAATGAAAATCAAAACATTAACGTGGCAGGAATCTTATTGAGTTTTAAAAAACTGTTGCTATTCCATTAATCGGATGACTCAAACAAATATGCATCATGAACGGGGTTTTACGAATCTTGCTAATTGGAACGCACATACGCGACGACTGTGATAGGCCTACAGTACGCTTGCAATCCGATAATTCATCTCTATCACTTATCCGAAGTTGACGTAAGTAAGTGATGTATATGGTCGCGTAATTCGCAAGAAAATGGATACCACGGCCGCCGAAGTAGCCCAGGCAGTTGCATTGTTGATAGAATGTTTCCGTCAGAGGGCCGTGGCAAATCGACTAAATCTGAGTCAATAAGCTGTGTCTGAGAGTGTGGCGTCGGTACCAAAAAACCAGTGGCTACGTCCGCCGGCAAGAAGGCGGCCGTAGACGGGTGACAACGAAGAGAGACGATCGATTGCTCATCTCAATAACCCTCATAAATTAACATGACTGACGTTGACCTCAAGCAAGAGCTAAATGCGGGCAGAGATGTGGTCGCCAGTGCTTGGATAGTGAGAAGAAGATTGAAAGCAGCCAATCTGACTCCAAAAAGGCAACTACGGGTCCCAAGCAGTCTAAAAGCAAAACAACTGGAATTTGCTCCCGAACATCTCGGGTAAGACCTCGGCCATTGGGGTCGGATATTATTCACCGATGAGTCCAGGATGTGCCTACATGGCAACGATAGTCTACAGAAGGTCAGGGGAGCGATTTGTTCATTCCTGTATTTAAGAAACTGTCGCATATGGAGGTGGCTCTTCCGTCTTCTGAGAGGGCATTTCGTGTCTAGTGAAGAACCTGGATGAGATTTAATAGCGAACCGCTACATCAGGAATTTGTTGGTGAGGACTTCATGCTAATGCACGACAATGCGCGGTGCCACACCGCGCAAGTGACCACTACCTACCTAGCTGATGTCGTCGGTATATCGAAAATGAATCCGTTAGAATCGGCTTGCTAAAAAAGGAAAGAAGTTTCGTCATGAACGGTTTCATCAACACATAAAACTAAAAAATTTAGGGTACGCGAAATCTACAAGCCATTAAACAACATCAATTACACCCCAATACATAGACAGTATTATAGGGAGTAAGACTGGTGCATATTTTTTCCAAAATGATAGCAACGCAGCAAATATTACCAAGAAATGGTCCAAAATTATTTGCACCAAGCGATTTAAAATGGACCATAGATGTTATTCCAGCAAGATGGAGCCACAGTTCACACAGCAGGACCAACAATGAAGCTATTAAGATAAATTTTTGGGGAACGATTAATTTCGAATTGAGAAAAATTGAATACACATCAAGTTCTCTTGATCTCACAGCAGCCGACTTTAACTATGAGTTAGTTAAAAGACAAATTGTACTAGAATATACCTCAAACCCTAAAGCAACTTATAGACAATATTTAAGCTGAAATTCGGGCAATACCATAGGTAACACTTTAAGCTGTCATACCAAATGTTCTAAAAAGAAAGGGCAGTTTTATGTAACGCTGAAAATGAAAACCATTGCATTATGCTACTTTCTACATTTAATAAAAAAAACCCATTAAATGAGCTACATTTTAGTAGGAAGAAAATTACGAAATATTAAGGAACAAAAAATTGTTAAAACTTAAGTCGCCTAAGAACTTTTGTGAATATCCTAAAGTCATCAATTAGTCCTGCAATGCCATTTCCACCGATTTTTTTGGATCAAAAATGCACAAACCACACCCTGTACGCCAAATGCAAGCCCATATGGATTTGTTGTTAGCCTTATTACATGGTATTTTAACAACTCCCACAATAAATATTTTCAAATTGTATTTTTAAATCTACTCTATAAAACTGCAAAAATGTATTTGCAATTCCTTCTACAGTTATAATCCGATTTCAAAGTTTAATACCGCATTCGAACCGGTTTGTTGCCAAACCTCGCATAAAGGTTTTAGATTTTCGATTTAGACTACAGTTGACCTGTTATAGGTCAAAACATAAATTATCATGAAGTAATTTGACAGCAAGCACCGCCTATCGGTGTTTCTAGACTACGTGTTTCTTGCCATTAGTAGAAGCATGCAACACAACTTTGATTTATGTGAAACCGAATATAGTCGAACGAATGTCATCATGCTTAGATATGGCTGATAAAACGATTATTAGCTCATTTTTCAAACTTCAAACCAAATATTTGGCTTGGGCCTTTATGCCAGATTTTAATGATTCTTTAAAATTTTGAAGTGGTCAAGAATAAAATGTACTAAATTTTCGAGAATATACGTTTTATATTTGTATTTATATGTATAAAGTAAAATTTACATGGCACAGTGGCATTTAAACATGTTACTTAAAACTCTGAGGTTTTCTTTATTCTCTTCAGGGGTTCCACGGGATAAAATTAAACAACAAAATTTTGTAAAATTTGAAGCAAAACCTAAAAAACTAAATTTAAGTAGAGTTTCTCAAAAAAATACGTGGGGTTTCAGGAGTAAAAGATGTTTTAAAGACCACTGACACAATATAATCTCTAAATTGATGTGTATTTCTACACCATAATGAAGAGGTATGTCAGTTCACAAATGAATGTGTGTGTGAGAGTTTTCAAATTTAAAGTTTTTATGATGAAAAAGAAAACAAAAATGCTTTTGTAAAAAGTTCGAATTAGTTATTTGATGTAGTCCTTCTAATACAAATACATTAAGAGCGCGATTTTAGACTTTATGCCCACATATACTTTTAATGCAAGCTACATTTATTTAAAAATGAAATGCATTTACCAACATATTTCCGAAAAGATCAATATAAACTTTACCTGGTATACGTAGAAATAAATCAGCCTTTTTTCCCCTTCCTCGCAAATTTCTAATTATGTAAGTAACTCGTTATATATTTTTTTCTTTTAAACAAGAACCATTCGACACCTTCCAGTACATTTATAGAACATCAGATCCTTGCTGTGTCAAAATAATACAGATGGTGTAAGAATTTACAGTATTTTGAAATAGAAAACTACTACTTAAAAGTACCTATTTCAAGCGCCACAATCTTGAATAAAAATAGATCTGAAGCATGTATTTGGAAATCACTTTACATCACCAATCTCTATGGGTGCAAATACTAAGGCCAAGAAAATTAGCAGACATAGTTCAGTTCCATCAATGATTTATCCAGTTTTGCACTACTGTACCGAACTTCCTGCAGTTTATATTTTTCACAGATGAGACCATCATGTTGACATCCACTGGTACTAGGATTGTCGCATTGAGAGAATGATGATCATTAGTGTAAATAATTACTATGAAATAAAATGTCATGTAAATTGTTTATGTACAGCTTTTAGAAGGTTTCTCAAACCTATTCTCCAACCTCTAGTTCTCTATCTTAAAATATTCACTTCAAAACTCTTCTAAAATTTCTATTATTTTGTCCCAAAAGGTGTCAGACACACTACGTAATTACAGAAATTGTTCAAATAGTTCCTAATTGTTAAAATACGACAATCAAAGCAAAACTCATTCTACAACTTTACAACATTCAAGCCTTATGTTGTCCTAATCCACATCAAAAGTCACATCTATTAAGAAACAAAAGAAGGCAACAGTCATATTTTTACAAAACCCCAACGAATACAAGAATGTTGCCACCAAATGAACAAACCATATGAATCAAAAGAGCTGTCAATCGACACTATTCTCATATCTCCATAATAAGCTTCAGTCAAAACCTCAGAAACCAAGGAACGTCACAAGGAAATCCAAAAAAATTAGCAATAAAAAAATAACAATTGAGCAGTAGCCTTCAACGATTAGAATTAATGTAGTTTAGACTTACACGCAAAAAGATAAAAAACCTGAAAATAAAAATTAATAAAAAATAATTTATTTTAACTTGCAAATGTCTAAAACAATTATAAATCATTATTATTACATAATGAACTGAACTCCACAATCCTCCTGCTGTCAATATATGTATGTCTATTGTGATATAGTTTTCCTAAATTAAAAATGACTAATAAAAATATAATATCAGAGCAGAATATTGTGCATCCAATTAAAATTCTTTATTTTTGACTATCTCTCTAACACAATTTAAAACAATATGTAATAGATAACTTTTATATTTAATTTTTGGCAGATCTGCTGTAAGTCACGATAAATTTTTTTAATTGATCATCTTAATATGCTTTATGCATCCCTACTCTAAATGGAGTTGTTATAGCATGAATTGGGAAATTGTAAATACATTGTAAATGTGCAAATCTGTACCTATAATTAACCTCACACACACTGAATAAAATAAATGTCAACTGAAGTAAGAAAGTGCTTATAATTTTATATATGTAGTCATAAATATCCCAAAATTATTGGAATCCCACATCTATGGCAATCATGCCCAAGATGTAAAAACTCTGATAATGAGATAATTCAAAGCATACATAAATAGTAGAAAGTAACACATCTCTTCTGTAAATCTACAAAGAGTTCGTTCCAATGTACTAGCACTTCACTTTTACCTTTCAAATTGTTAGAATTCTCGATAATATTAAGGGTTGCCTAGAAGCTGTAAAGTGACATCTATTTTTAAATTGTGCAAATATACAACAAATTGTGGCATCTACTGTAACACGTGCAAGCTTAGTTCTTACTTGAACTTGAATTTACTCATTATATAATAAAATTTATGTTTGTCACCTATTCCCTTTTGGAGTCCCACAGGAACCAAATTTGGAACCAATCTATTTTAAATTTCTTCTAAATAAATGTTCATATTTTCAAACAAAAATTGAAGATAAATAATAATAATTTTCTGTCAATTTTATTTATTGAAAAAAAATTGAATCTTACCTGGATTATCTGAACTATAGCAAATGTAATACTCCTCCCCATTATCTTGGCGCTGGAATGTTTTATACCACGATTCGGCTGTAGGAACTATTTCAAACGAAAACTTCACATCTTCCAAACTAAACGGCTTCTTTTCTGCTTCAACAGGTGGCTCCTTGCTTTTACTGGACTTGGTTGTACTGTTGTATTCCCCGTTGTTTTTTGATACAATCGGAGACAAATATGAGCCCTGGTACCTTAACCTGCAGGTATTGAGATTGGTCAGCACACATTTCTCAAAATGCACTGCAAAACTTACCTGGAGCCGGGAGTTTCAAACTTGTAATATCTCTGGTTATCTAAAATAAATGCTTCTGCCTGCGTGAGTCTCCGCCTCTTCCGCTTCACAGATGATGTTTCTGATGAGGTGCTATCCATCGACGATTCCTCTGGCTCAGGCTTAATGGCCTTGTTTGTCCTACTATTGCTATCACTGGATGACACCGTGCTGTCCCCCTTCTTGTTGGTCACTGGGGATGCATTTAAATAATCTCCGTCTGTGTCATCATCTGATGTCGACTCATCCTTGTGAGGAAACAAAAAGTTTTCAGCCTCATTATGGAGCCTCGTCAGCTCTGAGAATCTCAGCTTTCGAGACCGATATATACCTACAATAAAAATGAACTTATTTAAAAATCGACAACATACTAAAAATAACTTACACTTATCATCTTCACTATCATCAGAAGGTGGCGACTTAATTTTCCTTGAAATCTCCATTTCGCGATTCGATGCATTCGATCTTGATTTACTGTTTGAAAGATCAACACTGTAATAACTCCGATTGTTCATCACATAGCGCGCATCAGCCAAAAGCTTCTTCCGCTTGATGCATGCCCTTTTCGGCCGGCCTGACTCCCACGTGTCAGACTCTACCTGCTTGTTTTGTATGGCTGACTTAGAACTAGACCGCAGTTCACGCATCGGCTTCACAAGATTGCTGTCGTCATCCCCTGAGGTGTCCGTGAAATGGTTGGCAAACGACGTGTGCTTCCGGGTACGCAGGCGGTGCCCGTAGTCTGGCAGTACTGGGGTCTGCTTTGCCTTGCAGCATGCCGAGCTGGTGCGCGTCCGGGGCATCCTATTCCTCGCCATCGAGCTGTCAATGATGTGCCGGACCAACTGCTTCAGCTCGTCTTTACCTAATGCAACCCCATCTATTCTGATTAGCCGCTGGTTGTCTAGACTCAAGAAGCTCGGTTTGCTTTTGCTGTTTTGGCGCGTTATAATATCAGAGCACACCGACTGAAGCACAATGTCGACATGCGATGGCTTAATGCATGTCTTCCGTGTCATGATCTAGAAGCAGCTCGGGCGGCATATGAGTGGTGGAATCGCTGGCCTCCCTCGCAGTTTTGAGACTTCTTTTCCTGCAGAATTTGATGCTTCGTTAATATAACGCAAGTTACACTCACATTATAAATAAAATACTAAATGAAAACCAAACAACAACACCACATCAATGTTCTATTTAAACACCAAACGGTTCCGTATTGTGAGGTTATGTAAGCAAATGTCAAACTTGATTACAAACATCCTAGTAACCTACATCAGTTCTAGTTGCAATTGATCTAATTAAATTTACATATTAGCATTTTAATTAAAGTAAAAATTTATTAGATATCACTATGAAACTTATTTTTAAATCGGTTTCTTCGAACTTTTATAGGAAAGGTATTATTATTTTCTTAGAAAATTCAAGTAAACTTTTTATAATAATAGTGGTAATAATAACAAAGAGCGTAGCGTAATTTAATTTTATGGTGACACTAAAAAAATATATTGCAGGCTAGTGATTTTGCAAATTAAGAGATGACCAAACGCATATATGGAAGTGCTTCGAGAAACAAGAAACAATCAATAACAAATGACGAACGGCAACGACCGCCAGTTCATATTACAATTGCGCGAAAATTCGAAACTTCTCACTTTTAAGTAGTTTAAATACCTCGAAGGTCAAGGTCGCCAATATTTAACAGCATGGATACTATCAGCTGACGATATTTGCAGTCCCGGGCCGCGACAATAGCGGGCGGCGTTGCCTTCGCGCTTCCGACCGTAATGATTTGATTGGGTGTGTAAACAAAAATAGCGGCACGTCGGCCGCGAGCTGCATGCGACAACCATGCAGGGCGAGGTGGCTACTTACGGGGCATCGCCGGTCGCCGGTATTCGTCAAGGCACGCCGCCGCCCGACATCGCCGATCGGTTCCGCCGAAAACGCGTCAATTATTCGTCGGCTAAACTGTCAGATGTAGCACAAAATGGCCTACTTTAGTTACAAATTACAGGCACAGTTGGCGTTTCCACAAATTCGGCGGCGTTGCCACGTCTGGCCGAAATCCCCGTTTCGGGGACCCGTCGAAAGCGACAGTGCGGAATGTTTGCTGAATCACCGCGCGCGAAACGTGGAAGGCGATAGCCAGTCCTTTCCTCCTTAGTACTGTGGCGACCTTCGCCATTCTTGGCACTCACAAACACTCGAAATGAAAGTCCATTTTCAGTAACGCACATCCGAAGGTGGATCCCACCCGTAAGTAGGTGCATTTATAGGAAACAGTCCATTTTTATCTAAAATGTAGACCAATTGCCTCACGATTCTACGAAAAGGTCAGAAACATGTTTACAACTATTGCTGGAGAAATTGTTATTCTGTGCCAGAACGTTAAACTATAAAAGACCTCGTCCTAAATATGACTACATGAGTTTTGAAATAAATTACTTGCGAGTTCGATAAAAGCCTTACATAGACGTTATTGATTTCTATTTAAATATTTACCAACTAGCACACGCAGAGTAAACACAAACATGAGAAGCTTACTATCATAGCAAATTTATGTATACTTTCAATCAAATTTCTGAATTAGATTGGTTTTTCAAAAACAAGGAATATGACGTTTTTTCATTTTAAAGGAAACAAAAAGCGGTTTCACGCCTACAGTAACGTACTAGGATAAAGAACTATACGTTCCATAAGTGGAAAAAGGAAAGCTATAATAATAAAAAGCTAGGCCAACAGCCGCAACCAATAATTACAACGTTAGCAAAATTTGAATTACAAACTTGAATGAATTGAAGTTCGGTTTGTGCATTCAAACAGAGTGGACGTGTCATATCAACAGTTCGCGTTCTGCGTAACGAGTGTCAAAATTTGTCAGCATGCAGCAGCCCCCATGTTAAACAAATCTCCGTAATCAGGGACTTGCGACCCGCCAACGCAAACTGCACCCGTCATCGATGTGGCCTAAGTCGCTCGTCCCGCAGCTCTTCGCCGTCGCTCCTGCCGCCATAGTCTCCGTTTTGAGAAAATACTCCTCGCCGTCGCAGCAGAGCTGGGATAAGAAGAACATTCGTCCTGTATCAAGTACTAGGAAATGCTATCCGAAATTATACAAGGTGTCCCAAAAGAAAGTTTCTTTTTAAGGTAGTTATAAAGAAAAAACAAAGGAGACGACTTTACGGATATTTTCTTTCTATTAAACCAGAAAGCTCGTATTATTGTTGTATACTCTTGATTTAAGATATACCCACAAGAAAAAATCCAGAACTGCGTGATCAGTTTATATCGCTTCTTCGGATAATCAATCTTTGGGGAAAATTTGAAGAACTCGTGGCATAGACATGTTATAAGTGTGCGATGTTGCTCCATCCTGCTGGAACCATGTTCTTTGATTACAGCCAGCAAAAGTTTGCAGTTCAGGTACCAAGATTATTCAGCATCTCCGCATAACGCTCCGAAGTCACTGTTAACGCGCGGCCCCTTTCATCTTCAAAGAAGTGCGGATACAAAATTCCTCGCGGTGACATTGCAGCCCGTAAGTCACTTTTGGTGAATGAAGGGGTTTGCTTTGTGGCTCCAGAGTGCTCCAGTAACGGCAGTTCTGTTTGTTAACGTGGCCATCGAGGTGAAAATGTGCCGCATCCAAAAACAAAATGTTGAATAAATTGAAATGTCTAGTTACACAGTTAACGAATCGAAGCCTCTAACTGGCATCGTAAGGCTTATTCTAATTCTAATACTGGTTGAATTTTGTAGGGATGCAAGCACGAATCTGCGTAGAATGAGATGTAATGATAATCTAGGTACGTTCAAAACACTTGCCCGTTTACGAACCGATAGGTCAGAAGTCTCGCGAACGGACTGTCGTACGTTCTCTACGTTTTCGTCAGTTCTTGATGACCTTAGTCGTCCCGACTTAGGTTTATCCACAGCTGAACCGGTTTTTTTTTCAGATTTACGTATTCATTTTCTGGCGCTTGATTTATGTTATGCAAATTATGATGATTACTGAACCTTCCTTCGTGCAATAATCGCCGAATCATTGTTTTTCTACAACTCTCGCACAAAAAGCTGTTCCCGAGAAACGCTCCCTAGCGACTACATACTCGAAAGCCGCACTATCGATTGACATGCGCTCCGCGTCCCTCTGTTTCAGACCGAAATTTTCTTTTGGGACACCCAGTACAAGTAAGTCATAGAAATTAGATATCAAGTGTTATTGGTCCGCATTTGAGTTGAAAGCGTAAAAACGTGCCTGTACGCCGAAGATAACAAGTGCTGTGAGAGTAAGATAAGTAGGCCGTAAGGCCAGTGCATTTAACCCAAGTGATAAAGTTTAAAATTAAATTTAATTTATTTAGTTATTTACTTCTCACTAAAACAACTGCGGGACCACCTTAACCCTCGATTTACGACAGGGTCGTAAAATTTTAGGATCTCATAATTCAAATTTATTTGAAATCGACAATTAGAGGCACGTGAGTAACCTGCCGCGCCATCTACTTTCCTAATACTTGGCACCAGCCACCCATGACGCTTCATTGTGACCGAACGTTATTTAGTTTAGAAAATATCACAGATGCGAGTATATGTTACAGTGTGACTTTTTATTAACGGTAAGTTTGTTTTATTTTTGTGTTTTGTTGTTCTAACAACGTCGAACCAGAGTGTTGAGTTGTGTATCTATAAGCTACAATAAATTGCATGGAAATAATTTTATTGTTTTACGGATGACTAAGTCACATCAACTAAGCGAAATATTGAAGCTTTTCGAAGAATTAAAAAATTCAAATTCTGATAAAGATAACGATGTAAGGCAGTGAAATTGATGAAGAAATTCAACAATGAGTCGATTTACTTGATATTCTCATCGATTCATCCAGTAGATCTGATAGTAATATACGTCCTTGTAAGCGTGCTAGAGTTATAGGATCTAAAACTCGTCAGATGATGGGTTAATCACGCACTACGATCACAATGTTGACAATCGGAGATCATTTGGTCTAGATCCTAAGATTATATTTCCTGGTCGTTGTAATCTTTGCGAAAAAGATGGTTCCAAATGGTCAATTAATCCTAGATCAAAAAAAGATTGGATTGCTGCAAGGAATATTGTCCATATTAGAAAAATCTGTGAGATAAAGACAATTGATGTTTTTTCACTTTTTGTCAAAAATGAGTTGGAACAAGTATTTGTCTGTAGCAACGCTGAGATAAATACTAGAAGACTGAAGTATGCTCGGCAGACTAAAAAAGTAGACAATGCAAGCAATAAAAGAACTAAAAGCATTACTTGGCCTTCTGCTGTTATCTTCAGCTCTAAAAAATAACTATTTGCTCACAAACATTTTTTGATTCTGCGTACAATGTTTCTCGTTTCAAAGCTTGTATATCTTGTGACAAATTTGAATTTCCTGTATATTGCCTCAGATGTGATGACAAATCTTGCCAAATGAGAAAAATTGACTGGTTCGCACTTTTACAAGTCTGTGAAAATTCTTTATCGAGAATTGTAAAACAATTTGTTAGGTACTTGCATCACAAAAGATATGCAAATTAGTGAGCTTTCGCGGTTGCGAATACTAAAATAAAATATGTTTTCAATGCGATACCTTATTTGGGAAAGAAAAACACCCCTAGGTGATTTTTACATAAAAAAGGTATCTGAATCCATTCATGATTCCAACACTATGGACAAATTTTTTTCTTCGGTTCCTTTGGCTACAGAACTGAACAAACAGTTGGAACTTTGAAGGGGAATAAACGGCAGATTCCCAAAGAGCTTTATAATTCAGACTCGCAGCAAAGTTGGTACATCGATGTTCTGTTTTGATTAAAAGCATTAGTTTCCTATAAACCAAAGAACAATAAAGTGATTTAGCTACAGTCAACAATTCATGATAAATTATTTATCAATCCAATAAGTGGAAAACTCAAAATAATAGAGTTTTATAATTCTACAAAGAGAGCCGTTGACACAGTAGATCAAATGTGCTCCAGTATGTTGACCAGAAAGAAAAAAAGGTGGTCGCCTTGCTTATTTTACAATATGCTGGATCACACAATTTTGAATATACTTATTTTTTACGCCGACATAAGAAAAAAGTTTATCCAGATGGGATTTCATCTTGAAAATTGCAGATCTCGTGAATGCACGTATGTTTAAAAGATTCAACACCCCTACTTTACGACGCGGCGTCGGAGAATCGATTAGAGAAATTCTACGAATTGAACAGAATGCTGAGATAATTGAGAGTAATCAATTAACATCAGATACTCATTTCCCACTTCTATCCATAGAGAAGGAACACGAATGGGAAAGTGCAAACTATAAGAAAAAAGTACGTAGCCCTAAACAACCAAAAGCAAGCTATTCGCATAGTAATCTTACCACAACTAGCAACTTAACAATATTGGAGAAGTGGAAGTAGACGACGAAAACGAAAAAGACAATTGCAAACAATAAACGAAACCACTACAATCTTTGTTTCAAGAGTAAAAAACATTAAACCACTTACACAATTACTTGCAAATACACTATTAACCCTGAACTAGTATCATGGGGTATTCCAACGCCCCGTCATTTTATTATTATTATTTTTTAATTTACTTACAACTTTCTTGTTTCAGGTATTTTCCTAATTTAGGAGTGTCTCAATAATAGTGAAGAAAACTACAAGAAAAAAATTGACGGTCATTATTTCAGCGCCTTGGGATGTCGAACTTTTCTTCTGTATTTAGAATTCAATATGCCACGTTACCTCACCAAAAAAGAACTTGAAGTCGTAGATTTTTATGACGGTGATAGTGATGATAATCCTCTAGAAAATTCTGAAGAGACCTGTTTTATTGAAGTAGTAATCTTAGTGATAACGAAAGTGAATGTAGTGACCACCTTACGAATTCGGGGCAGGAAGCAGAAGATTCTAACAAAGATGATGTGGAAGTCGAAGAAAATGGTAGTAGCGATTGCTATTATGAATATAATGGATACAAATCCAAAACTCCCCCAACACGAAACTGAAATACTATACATTTGCCTGGAACAAAAGGTTCTGCAGTTACAACTAAGCCTTCAAGTTCTTTAGGAGAGTTTGCTGAGGAAATCTTAGACATTACTTTAGAGCACATAAATAAAAAAATAAATAACATGCTCAACGTTAACTACGACGAGACGGGATCTTTTGCAAATCACGTTGACAAGCATTTCTGGACTTATTAATGTTAGCCGGTGTTTTCAAATCTGGCCATGAAGATGGAGAATCCCATTTCGCTACAGACTGCACAGGATAAGATATATTTCGAACAACTATGACCTTAAAAATATTCTTATTTTTTTTATGGCATTATGTTTTGATATTGCCAGCGTGGTCCCGTGGTTGAGGGGCGGGCTGCGGTGCTGACGAATCCAGGTTAATTTCCCGGAACTCTCTGATGCCTGGCGGTGGCCTACTCAGTCACTGAAAATAATCGAGTACCTGCGTTCACTCGAACAAAGGGGTAATAATGGCGGTTGTTTAAAGCGCGGTGCTTGCCACACCACCATCAGAGATGGGACGAGACAACCGGACACAGTGGCGGACATATGAGACCCTTGACCTCTCTATTCACAGGCCGTTAGAACCTTACCATTATTTTGATAATCCCTATACAAGGGAGAGCAGGAAAAACTTTGAAGATAAATTAGCGCTAATGTCGCAGATGTATGAACTATTTAATGAAAATTGCAAAGCCAATTATATTTGCAGAGAATATGCAGTTATAGACGAAATACTAGTAGGGATTCGTGAGCGATGCTGTTTTAGAGAATATTTGAAAAGCAACTCTTAAAAATACGACCTCAACATCATGTGGACCTGTGATTCTAAAACCCATTACTTACTCAATTCGTTTGTTTACTGTGGAAAATCAGCCCAATCTCAAAAAACATTAATTACAACTTTCGGTGTTCTGAAATTAGCAACCCCTATTATGAATACGAAAGATAGTGAATAGACACTTCTCCACGAACTCGATTGGTGGTTTTCTCTCATCTCCTTCCATTAGAGAAACCATGTCCTATTCCCTTCTTCAAACTCCTAACACTCATCCTTAACCCTGCGAAAGAATCAGCAGGAAACTACTTCCCCTAACTTTCCTCAAATAATTTATGGCTTGTTTCAAAGTACAACACATCCGGAGTCAAAATATTCCACCGTTCACATGTTGAAGAGGTAGGTACGACGACGAGAAGAGCTGATGAAAGAAAAACCTCAAATATATTATCTCTCAATAAAAAGATTAAAATTGTAACCTCGAATATACAAGGCTTAGTAATGCATCCTGGAAAGCTTAACATTGTAGAACAGGAAGTTAAGAATATACACATAGTTGGTCTGAACGAAACAAATTGGAAAAGCAACGGCCATTTCACCTCGAAAAATACAATATCACTTACTTCTCGGGGCATGAAACAGACATAAATGGAATAGCAATAATAATTCCCAAAAAATAGCATCCGGCTGTATTGGATTATAAGCCAATAAATGACAATAAACACAAACATTAAATCATGTAAGCTGAATGTCGTCCAAATTTATGTACCCACATCTATAAGTAAAAAAGAGATAATTGATTTTTATAAAAAAAAAACTGAAAGCAGACGTTCGGAAAATATCCAATTTAGAAATTATATAAGCGATTTCAGATTGGGTAATAGAAACAAAACAGGAGAGAAACTTCTAGATTTCTGTATTGACAACAATTACAACGTAATAAACAGTTGTTTAACTATCATTCCAGACGACCTTACACGTGTGTATCTCCGAACGGAAAACACAGGAATCAAATTATATATATTCTACTCCAAAGAAATCTAGTATGAATAATGCATAAATATCCACTGGATTAGATTGTAACAGTGTTCACAATCTCTTGAATGCGAAAGTCAAAATTCATACTTTGAATATATTAGAACCATCACTTAGAACAATACAAACAGACACTAGACATTAATATGCAAAACATTACAGAAGATAAGATGGACACAAATGCTGAAGAACTATGGAAAACCCTTAAAACGGTTATATTGGAAACTAAAAACTATAGGGAGTATATTATACGGAAAGCTTTTGATAATTGGAAAGACGAAATTACCTTCAGCGAAAAGAGAATAAATAACTTGCAGATTACTGACGACACCACACTCGTTACTAATGACTAATCGGATATTTCTGAAGTGGTTGAAATTAAACCGCTAGAAAACCAAATTAATGATTATAGATCAAATAACGCAAACAACATACAGATCGTCAATGACATTATTTATTTAGATTCAAATATAGAGGTGGGAAATGATCCACTGAAATACGGAAGAGAATAACCATGGGGAGAACAGTATTGGTTAAATTCAATAAGATTTGGAAAGATCATAACATCGAATGAAACAAAGAAGAGACTAGTTACAATGTTAATATTTCCAATAGCAACAAATGGGGCACAGATATGGACGCTAAAAATTGACGATAGGAACAGAGTAGATTCCTTTGAAATGTAGTGTTGGAGAAGACTTTTGCGAATTCCATAGACATACCACAGAACACATGTGTCCATAATAGAAGAATTAAGATAAGATGTATCCTAAAATACTTTGGTCAGATCACTAGAAAAAAAAAGAAAATTTAGAAAAACTTGTAACTACGGGAAAAAGTTGAAGAGTAAAACCAAGAGGACACGTAGAGAAAGATGGAGAGAAACAATATATAAGACAACATAGAGTCGGCTATGTAATGGTTTACGGGGGGAGTGAGAGAAAGAAAGGGAGTGCTGGAAAGGGGCAGGAAAGAGGGTGAGAGGAAGGAGAGAGAGCATACTAAAGATGGAGTGGATGCAGTGGACCAAAAGTGTCAAAGAAAAAGCAGCAGGTGGTCTATGACTACGCGATGTTGGGACATATCCGAAACAAACAGCTGTGATATTAAAATCATCTCAAGTAGATATGAAGATAATTCGTCGACGAATTCATAAAAGCTTTGAGAAAACAATTGACGATCATTCCCTATTATACAAAAATGACTAGATGTGAGGGAAAAAATTAAAGCGATCAAGAACACCAAGGATCTGTAAGGAAATATGAACGGTGCTGTTTTTGCCGAAGGCAAAAAGTTAAAAGTTTTTTTTTTTATTTACTTATTTTCTATTATTATTATTATTATTATTACTACATTACAAATTGTTTTCAATCTGTTTAACGTCATAATAATGCGGAAACACTTGCGCACAAAATTGACTGACAAATATGCTTTTCGGTTTTTTTTGGTCAACAAATAAGTTTTATATTATGTTAAAGAAATTAAGAAAGGGCCTTCCTGAACAGATGCAAAACGAATGTTTATGCTATTTTGAAAATTTATATTTTATGTAGTTTTTTAGAACGAGTTGCAAATTTGTATTGATTTTTGTAGCATGTTTTTTTTTAAACTTTTATCAAACTATAATAAACGCAGAAATCCCACAATGTGCTAAGTGCCTAAATGCATAAAATATACGGAAATCCACGTAACGCGAGACTGCTAAAGAAAAGAAAGAAGTCGCAACGTCAGGTTAATTACAGAGGATGTTGGGTCCATGAACAGTTGCAACAAAGACTGTACCCGACATTCAGACAAAAAAATTAATAAAATCACTACGAGTATGCTTCAGCTTGGAGAATTATATTCTCAACAAGCAAAGAAAATCTTCAAGAGTTACAGTACTTAACACAAATCAACCACTTCAGTTGCTACTTCGCAACAACCTAATGATATGAATGCACTCAAAAGCATGATGAAGAAACTAATGGACCAGATAGGTACAATGTTAAGCATGCTAATCACTGTCATCAGAAAACCAGCATTTAGTTATTCAGAACGCCAACGGGGTGTGGCAGTATACGCAGGAAATCACATATTTTCTACGATTGAACAAAATAATGTGATAGTAGTCTCTGAAGCACCGCATGTATTACACTACACAACCTGCTGGAAGAGTACACGGAGATACACCAAAATACGACAAAATAATCATCATGAATTAGAAAAATATCAACATGATCATCTTCAAGCCACAAATACCGTTATAAAAAAAAACATACAGGAGCAGTAACAATATCTGCACTATACTATCCACCCAAGCCTAACAATAAATTAGAACACCATGAACACTTTCAAAACATTAGGAAATAGATTAATAGCAGGAAGAGATTACAATGCCAAAAATTCAGAATGGGGCTTCAGAACTGCAATGAATAAAAATAGATAATTGTTAACCACAATGAGAAAAAACAATCTACGATGCTTAAACAACTGGAGAACCCGCATACTGATCCCGTTACAATATTCCATTGGATTCAATAAAAAAACAAAAGAAATAAACGTAGAACAATGTAAACCTGTATCATCACTAGATCCTTTCTTCTGCTCATTCTGCTGTACTTATATCAATATACACGGAAATTGAATAAAAGCAAAAGCAGCCAACATTATTTATTTAACATACAAACTAGGATATAGTCATGGTAAGGCTACAACGTCCCCCATGGGAGCACGGACTGCGAACAGACAGGTTAAGGCTGTCACATGTCCGTCGCACACCAACTCGTATGCGGGGCGATGTGGCAAGTACCGAGCCTTAGACGTTCGACATTATTACCCCATGTTAAAAATGAACGCAGGTATTCAATTATTTTTAGCGACTGAGTAGGCTACCTTCCAGGCATCGGAGAGCACCGGGAAATAAATGCGGGTCTGTTCGCACCGCAGCCTACCCCTCAACCACAGGACCAAGCTGGCGATACAAACTGAGATATATCCAAACTATATTTTGATATTAAAGAAAAAATTGAAACTGAATAATGTAATTCTAGATTCTTAAACGAATAATACATATATTCTGTCAAAAAATTACCGGGAATTATTAAATACAACACACAATTTTCGTTTAATCGACAATATTTATTTTGTCGCCTTCAAAGTAGGGTCGTGTTTTTTACTGCTTTTACCCAGCTGACACACCTGCAACGGATGAAACAATCGTAACTACATTTTCTGACGACAGCATCTTGGCATCTGACGCTAATCCTATCGTAGCATCAACAAACTTACAGAATCATCTAAACCTCATCGAAAACTAGTTAAAGACGTGGAAAATCAGAGTTAACGAACTAAAGTCTTCACATGTTAAATTTACGATAAGCGGTACATGCTCAGTAGTAACCCTAAACAATATTAAGATATAAAATATTTTGGATTTTATCTGAACAGAAAGCTCACATGGCGAAAACATATTCACCAAGAGAAAAGAGTTCGGTGTCAAATTGAGTCAGATGTACTGATTGATTGGAAGAAAATCAGAAATGACGCTAAAAAACAAACTACTAATTTAAAAGTCTATTATTAAAAACATTTGAACTTATGGGATTCAGTTGTGGGGGATTGCTAGTACCTCCAACCTGGATCTACTTCAAAGATTTCAATATAAAGGGCTAAGATGTATAGTTAACGCTCCCTTGTATGTGCCAACTATATAATATAAGTGATCTCAACATTCAGTGGGGGATAAAATAAAGTTTTGTGTGAAATATATAGACTAGCAATACATCCTAATGATTTAGCCGCAGCGTTGTTAGACAATAGCATTGAAATCAGAAGATTTAACAGTTATAAAGTTTGAATAAGCGTAAACCGTTATATGCATGTGTGCAATATTTATTGTACGTAAGTTTATTATTTTGTCATAACCATTATACTTAATTAATCTTAATAGAGATACGATTCAAACGTGCTAATGGAAAATTAAAACTACTCCGGATGTAATAACGAATACAACTTCCTGTGCGAGGTCGCAAATGAGTCTCCATAAGAATCTTGATAACAAAACAAGAATAGAAGAGGGAGCAGTACTAAGGCACAACACGGTCATTTACCTCCCCCCCCCTTGTTTTCCACTCACTTTTCTTCTATATTGCGTTCCCTACAATCCTGTATCACTATAATTACATCTCTCATAGTATAACTTTCGTTGTTGTCTTTAAGTGTACCTTCACATCATCCATTTATTTTCATCAACTTATGAATCACGAGTCATCTCAAGATGTACGTGTGTCGAGCTGCGCTAACTTCCTGTATGATATGCTCATTCCAATTAGATCCGTCGAGAGGCAGAGGGAGAAGGGTAGAATTCCCCGGGCTCGGGTTCGTTTCAATATAGTGTACTATAAATTAACAAAATTACTATTTTCTTAAATAATGCTCTAGGAAGAAGTCCATATACTGATTCTATGCAAATTCAAAAAGATGGTTGATATTGATAGAAACCTACATCCTTTTTCTTTACATTTTCGCAGACAAAAAACAGTTTGAAATGACACTCCAATTGAAATACGTGGACTATTCTGAAAATATCCAGCCTGTAACTCAAAAATTATAATTACAATAACAAAACATGGGGCCGGCGAAGAGATTGCTCTGTAAGCAATCCCAGAAGGAACTAAAAAAAAACTTTCGAATCTCGAAAATTATTCGACATAGGATTTTTTCGACTTCATTTTCGAATTCAGCGTAAAATTTCCTATAATAATCGCATTTAAAATCGTAATGTCGAAAATTTTTCCGAAATTCGAAGTCGAATAACTCGAAAATTATTCGAGATAAAAATTTTTTGATTTCGAATTCGAAATCAGCGTAAAATTTCCTATAAGAATCCATTTTCAAATTTTAAAAAATCTCAAATTTTGTGACGGACCGACAGACAGACATATAGAATTTAGTAACGAACTTTTTAAGTTCGTTGATAACTTATATAATCAGTAAAAATGACATAATTACAAGAAACATGTAGCCTCAGTCCTCATAAAAGTAAGCGTTTTGGAATCCTAATAATTTCTCAGACATAACGAAGCATGAAATTATCGGTGGGATGATCCGAGTATTTGTTTCACGATCGTAGCCATATTTAAGGAAATTTAGTTTATTGGTAACAATCTGAAGCAAATCATTAGCGATTGCTCTAGTAATGGTAACTGCGGAATAATCTCCCATTAAAATTTCACACATTTTGGTTTTTAGAATTCACAGTTCATTTTTTAGTTCTCGGGCTGTCAGTCATCGATCCTTGTCGGTTGTAGCCGCTACATCTTCAACATTTGCGACGTTCTACAAAATGTGAAATACGTAACAAATTCCCGGTTATCCTGAATCCTTTATACCATCCCTTAATTTATGCTACACTCATTGCATCTTTCCGAAAGCGTCCTGAACCATTCGAACAGTTTATATGAACGAATATTCCAACTGTGCTAACAAAATTTTACATGTGTTCAATCACCAACGTCTAACTCTCAACTGATCCGGTCAGTGAAGTCCACTCTCATCTGCTGCCAGGTTACACCGCGGTCGCGCAAGATGTTTAAATATAGACGGCTTTGATTCCAATCAAACAGATTAGTGGTAATCTCTTTCAAAGATGAGCTGATGAGCACAGTGGGAATAGGCGCCAACTTATTCGAAAAAAATTTGACCCAACATATACAGGAATTGGACAAAATAATAGAAACACTTGTGGAAGTCTAATATTAATACGGTGTTGGTCCACTTTCAGCAAGCAATACATCTTGAATTATGGATTGAATAGGCCGATGCAAGTCCTGAATAGTTTTGAGTAGAATTTGAAGCCATTCTTCATGCACCACAGCCTCCATCTCACGTAGAGACGGAGGTGAAGACCGATACCGAACCCTGTTTTCCAAAAGGCCTCAAGCCATACTAAAACTGGCATCATATTTAACAATCGGACGGAGACAGTCCATATCGTATGCTTCAAAGACTGTTCGACAAACAAACACGCCCCACTGGTAGGGAAGAGGGGAAATGGTGACTCGTCCAACCAAATGACGTGTTGCCAGTTCTCCAATATCCACTTTATGTGGACATTGCACTATGCACGTCACTTTTGAGCATTTGTGTCTGTTATTAGGCAATAGTAATATGCCCATGGATGGATAACACTGGCGTGTTTAGGTGCTGATTAAGTTCTGTAGTCACTTTCTCGAACATTACTTTCTTCTGCAACGTCACAATATACTTCAAGGCCCGGAGATCCCCATCCTGTAGCTTCGTCTTTCGACCACTATTATGCTTCGTCGACCCTATTCTACCATGCACTGTGCATGTGGGTCATGATTTTCGAGACCGTGCCTTGTGTTACACCACAGAACGTCGCTGTTTTGGTTACAGATGCTCCAACTAGACGGACACCAACAATTAGACTTCTTTGAAACCCTGTCAGGTCGGACATACTGGTCACTCACCACACTTGCACAACGTCCACTCTGCTATTAGTGCACAATTCAATATGTCCCACTTTTGACAAGTTTTTCCATTATTTTGTCCAATACCTATACTCAAAATTTAAATTATCTGCATCATCCAATTTTGACTATTCAGACACGACGTGTTGTAAATCTCGGATGGAATTTGCGAGGCACAATAGAACTAGTCGCTAGAGGTAACTTTCCCGGCATACATTTTCACAACATCTTTGGTGTGTGTTGTCAATTAGACAAGTGACATGACATATATAGTGTTTTGGTTTATCCGAAAATTATGCCTACGTATGCCCCACTATCGTTAATATTTATATTCAAAATTTAATAATTTTACCTGCACAATTAACAAAATAATTGGTCGACACCCCGTATAGTCCTCCATTCTCAGCAAGGCATAGCAGCGATATTTGTACTCTCCTGCTCTCCGAACTCTCTTCAACTAAGACTTGGCGCACACTACAGACCGTCGCCGTAAATAACACCAACAAGTCACTGTTAAACGCAACGTTACGGTACGAAAAGCAAGCCCTGTGAAATAATTTTCATTTTAATTTCTACTTATGGTTAACGAAGCCTATTAATAGATGAACTCAAAACGCTGCTAAAGTAGACATCTTTGTGAAGTTGAACGGTCGCTTGACCGTTCTAACAGTTAATAAATTCATCGTAATTTTGGAAATTGTGCGCCAACACCATATTTATTTGAAGCTTCTAAAAAAGTTTTAAATGAAAACTTGTGTACACATTGTGACTGGAAGAGAGAGACAAGGACTTAGAAAGGAGGAAAAAGATAGAGAGAATGAAGGGAAACGTAGTGCTTTTCTACTTAAAAAATATGAATGGTACTAGAGCAAACACATGGAAAATGCAGCATTTCCAGCCAATATGGCGCCAGGCATTGACGCTACGTTTAAGTTAAATGACTCAATTAATCGACACAAATGTTGCTATGAATAGCATTTGAACTTGTCAAAGATGTTGCAATATGGTGTGGCATAGGGCTGGGCTTTCCAAGAACAACTTTTTTGACCAAACTATCACCGACTATGTGTACACAAACATGCTGTAGGAATCGGTCGGTCCACGCGACGAACAATTGCTTGATGACAAAGAGATTTACCTTCAGCAAGATGGAGCACTTCCCTACAATCAACGTAAAACAAAACCCTATCTCAATGCAACTTTTCCGAATAAGCGGATTATCCAAAGAGGTAGTATTGAACTTGATGTGTGTTATGTGGATTTTAATATACAAAAGCAGCAATGATCGACGAGCTGGAGAGAAAATTAGAAGACAATATTTCCGTCCCAAATAAAATATTTTGCAACACTACCGAATTTATTGGTTGCGTTTGTAATGGAGGTTTCATTTAATATTTCTTTTAGTTTAAACCATTAAATTATTATTTTTAAGTCAATAGGTACTGCATCTATTTTCGTTTCAAATAGTAAGTAACTTTTTTGAGACACCCTGTCTGTAAATATAAAGCCAATGCTAATATATTTTTTTTTCCGTTATATGGCTCGACACTTTTGGAACAGACCACCTATGTGCAAATTAATTTAATTGTGCGTTAGCAATAGTAACAGTTAATTGTTTATTATAAATCGCAGGCGCTTTTAGTTTAATTTAGAAGTTTGAAAATGGTAAATCTTAAGTCCTGCGACCACATTCGGTGATGTCTCAAAACCCATCTTTCTATGCGTAAAGTAGTTTTTCGAGGATCAAAATTATAGTACAGTCCACTCCTATATTTTAAATCTGTTGATCAAAATAACTTTAGACTCTGAAAGAGCCATTTATGTTTCGTCGCACAAAGTTTGTTCAACGAACGATCAAACTTCTAGTGCAAATCTTGTTCATCGCATTTTTGTAATCATGCCTGTCTTGGGGGAAAAGAATGGAGGATTAACAGAAATGGAATTTCAAAATTTCTAACCGTTTCCGAGATGTGGGGAGAAATTAACAAACAGTCGGAATCTGTAAGATGATATCCTAAAAGCACAGATCTCAGCCTCGAACCTACTTCTAACGATTCATGAAGATTTTTCATGGTTTTCAATTAATGTGTAAAGTATCGTGCCTTTAGCTAATATAATTTTTGAGCAGATTCTTGCTTACGGGCAGACGGAAAAAATGATGTTATAAGTCTTAAAAATGTAAAAAGGACTAAAACAGATTGAACCACTTACAAGAAAACTTAAAGATGATGCCATGTAAACTAAACTGAAAGGCCCAAAATGGTTGTATCGACTTGATTCAGATTACAAACGCACCAAAAAGCGTCTTCGTATAAAACAGCTAACACAAAAAAAAACCTACTTCAAATTCGATTTTAAGTAAGTTGAATACGCGCAGCTGCTAAGTCAGGCGAGTATGACGGATGAGTTAAGAATAAACCAATTGTGCTCCCAAAATGTTTCCCGGTTTGCATGCATTTTGTGTTATCATGGAAGCAAACATATTGTTTATTAACAAACACGGCGCTTTTCGATCGAACTTTAATGGACTTGCTGCAGTTTCTGAACGTATAAATGGGTATTTAGTCTTTCATTTCCATTTAAAAACTGGAAATGAATAATACCGTGTCCCCCCTCACATATGATACTTTACTTCAATAAAAATGTAACCATCAAAATTTTTAATAACCTACATTAGGACTAAAATGCAAAAGTATTAGTACCGTGCCCAATCCTCTCATAACCAATAATAGGTTAACGTTTTGGCGTACTCCTTTGGCATAGATGTCCTACAGACGGCACTAATCTGGTGGAATAAGTACTTCGCTGTAAATGTCCTTTTTCCTTGAAGTTTATACTTTAAATATTACCATACATTTTTAATGAGATTCACATCGGAAGATTAACTTGCCGTTTCCATTTTTCCATTGCGCGCAAAGGCAGTTTCCGCTCAATATGGGATAATTTATCACACCAAACATATTAATAAATGGTAACAAAGCTTTTTTATAAATCCACTATTTGTTTCGAGTTCCGGTGGTGGACAGATCCACCTTCACCAAATTGTGTTTGAATAAGAGTCTCTCACCACAGATACTGGATATTTACCGGATGGTTCACCGAACAAGTCTGTTTGTAGCAGTATCACGTTCTTAACTAAATGTTTTAACCCCAAACGGAAAACTCGCCAGAAAAACATCCTAATTGCGGTCGATGTTTTTGTATGCATGCTTCCCCTCTTGAATTTTCGATTTAAAAAATGTCTAAATGACTTACATTTTAGATTATGAGCTCGTAGACACACTCTAATGCTCTCGATCGATAAATTAACCCCGCTTTCCCTCAGTGATACTTGATCCTAACGCACAGCTAGCCCCAAATTAGAAGACAGATTTAAATCTCTCGGTACCTGGATGCACAAAAGTTATTTGTAACAGTTATTTGAACAGTCTCTTTTTTAAATGCGACGTATGGTGAATTGCGATGCTTTTAGTTTATTTTTAGTATATTTTTAGTATATTATTCCCGAGCATTTTCCATTTATTGCTATCCCAAAATTATTCTAGAAGTTCATCGAACTGGGTCCTGGGTTACATTCACCTTTAAACGACTTATCACCAGAATATAATTTTACAAACACACTTCGTATTTCTGATTAGTTGTGAATCATCTAGTGCAAACAATTCAGCGCCCTAGCTTTTCCCCAGTTCAAAAACCCCCGCGACCTTGTACGACGAAGTTGTACTTCTAATCCTTCCATATTAAAACTGAAATACTTATTATATAGGTAATACCCAGATCATATCCAACAAAAAATGTATATGTGCTATTGGATAGTTTTACAAACATTTAGAAGAAATTCTAAAATCTCAATAAATAAATATAATAATGGAGGATTTTAATGCAAAGGTGAAACAAGGAAAAGTAGATATTGCAGGCAATTATAGACTTGAAAAAACCAACGTGCACAAACGCTTATTATATTATGTAATTCTACAAAGAAAAAATACTTAATAAAAATACCTTCCTTCTTGCTCATATAGTACCACAAGAGTAGCTGGCAAATCGGGTCACTAGACCTCTCTGATCATAACCCAATAACTATCGATTACAATTCAGACTCCTCAAAACAAGAAAAATAGCGGCCAATACATATAATGAGGTAAAACTGAAACAATCAAAAATAAAAGAGAAACTAAAATTAAGTGAAGAAGACAACACCCAAAAGGAACCGGGAACATGCTTGGATACCAAACGATAGATAAGAAGTCCTGAATAATAAAAGAAATCCTTGACCTAATAGAGACATGCACGTAAACAAAAAACCAACAAAACTGCAAATTTATAAATAAACAACAATATCAAGAAAGGGGAAATAGAGAGCAAAGAAGGAGGAGAACAAAAATGGAGCATTAAAGAATGCCTTTATCATAGTATCAACTTTCACAGAAATATTAAGAAAACAACAAGATCATACAAAAGATAACAGCAGAATAAGGGAGGATAAATCATCTAAAACTCTGACGAAATAAACAAAACATTAAAAAACTGCACAAAAATACAATTTGACGACTAACGTGAACCCAAAAATATTTATGACGAGAATAAAGAACTGTGTGAACAAAGTGTAACGATTTTGCTCTCTAAAATAATGAATAAAACATTTCATTTTATTGAAGCTACTCGTTTCATTTATTTGCAACAAATGAATTATTTAATAATATGTACACTAACACATGTATATACTAATATAAAATCACACTCTATAACTTCGTTTATCTACGACAAAATTTATTTTGCACTAGAACAGTTTACTTCCCTTTCTATAACTTGACTTGAAGCGACCCATTTACTGTTCCGCTGCGTGATGTTTATACATCCAGTATATGTTCAGAAACCTACGAGCGCTGGAACTTTTTCTTCTGGAATATTCCATGCTGCTCTAGTCCTCACACGTTTACAAGCACTGCGGGGGTCTCAATGGCAGCGTTCACCGACGACCCAGAACCAACTCATGTATTAGCTGAGAACTTTGAAGGTGGCAGTGCATTTACGGCGACGTTCAGAAATTCATTACATAAGGATATTAAAAGCGAAAAGCGAAGAAGCTATTCATTCCACGAAAAAAAAGTTTTGGGCACAATAACATTTATTCTAAAGAAATTTCGGGAAAATTCGAAATCGAATATCAGGAAAATTATTCGACATAGAATTTTTTCTTCATTTTCGAATTCAGCGTAAAATTTCCTATAAGAATCACATTTAAAATCGTAATGTCGAAAATTTTCCCGAAATTCGAAGTCGAATATCTCGAAAACTATTCGACATAGAATTTTTTCGATTTCATTATTGAAATCAACGTAAAATTTTCTTTAAGAATTACTCATAAAATCGCAATGTCGAAATTTTCCCGAAATTCGAAGTCGAATATCTCGAAAACTATTCGAGATAGAAACTTTTTGATTTCGATTTTGAAATCAGCGTAAAATTTCCTATAAGAATCCATTTTAAAATTTTAAAAAATCCATAATTTTGTGACAGCGACAGACAGACCGACAGACATAGAATTCAGTAACGAACTTTTTAAGTTCGTTGAAAAATATCTGTAATTTTATATTATATCTTATAATTTTAATTATACCAAATTTTTTAAAGGATGAGAACACTTTATGGCAATGAATATAAAAAGTAAAGTCGCATAAATATTTTGCGTTTTCTTCTTCGGGCAACTTTGACCCATGTAATATTTTAGAAAATTGTCATAGTAAGATTTATATTTCAGCTCGAATGTTTTCCTACAACTGCTAAACTTATAAGCTCATTTTGATATACTTTCTCTTTTAAATAATACCAGAAGACGCCAAGGGTCGTAAAATCAAAGAAGTGATAAACATTCGATTTCGATTCTTCGTGAATTTTTCTTAGCAATGCCAGTATTAACTCTACTGTGACTGGTAGTTAGTTCTATTACAAGTTTTTCTGCCTTTGCGATCCTTATAGGCAACTTTTTACATATTTTCGTTTTTTCTAATAGGAAGCATGTGGAAAACGTTGGTTCCCTAATACCGGTAGTTTGGTCTGGGAAAGAATCAGCCGATCAAATATTAATAAAATGGAACTGCCTTAAAATGCACTACTATAATATTTAAGACAACTTCAAGTGACGAAATGCCTGCGAGTCAAAATTCTGTCTTCCCCATACTTTCTTCTACAAACCGACTTTTTGCAAGTAGGATCAAACAGAAAAAGATTAGGTAGGTCAGAGAAACACCGAGACGATGGAAATAATAAGCATCCATTAATTAAGATAAATTTTATCCAAAAACAAACTTTTCTGAACTAAATGAATTGAATTATTTATCTAAATATGTGAATAACGTTGATCAAACATGGAACATACTAATTGACAAAAAAAATGAGATGAGCTGAATGGTGAAGACATCACCTCAAACCTTTAAATATTCAATAGAAAATCTAGCCAGCTACGCTTGGCTATTATAAAGAATGCAAGTGTTTCTGTGGCAATCGTTACTATTGCTGCCCTCCAACGATTGTGCCAGTTACGAAAGCCGTCTCACTCTGGAGCATCGACGTAATGGGCTTTGACGTTATGTTGACATTACGAAATATATAGCAACGATTGTTCATGTATTTCCGCGGGGGGCGGGGACCAGGGACCTCCCCATTGTGCTTTAAAGATATTTGATGATTGATTGATTATTTGATTTGATACAAGAAAAATATTCATGTGCACATAAAAGTGTAAAACTACAAAATTTGGTCCCGAAAATGGAAATTGTTTAATGAATTGTCGTAAGCAACACAACGAATTTGGAATCGACAATTTTTTTCTTCGAATTATGAATGCAAATATAGAAAGTCCACTTTCTAAGCGACTTGTGGTTGAACTTTTATATATATATATATATATATATATATAAAATAATATGAATACGGGAGTTTATCTCAAGAGTAAATTTTTCTATTTGTGAATAAGAAAAAAATTCGGGACATATATAGTTTGAATTTCTGGCAAATGCATGCTGTCATTCGCTTTATAAGAACCCAAAATAAATCTGCTGGTGAAATTCATGCTGCGATATGTCGTGTACATAGTGCTAGGGTATGTCCATACAAATGGTGTGGCATTAGAGGAAAACGGTTATGAACAAATAAATGTCGATGACGAAAAGCAAATCAGTCGACCATCTAGTAGAATAACGCTCTAGACTATTATTTTATTATTAAACCAATATTTGGCTATTAATAAGCATGTCTACGAATAAATGCAATAAATTGCAGCAGAACAACAGTCATATGAATTATTCGATATGGGGTCAAGACGTTTGATAGCGATGACAAGTAATTCATTCGATCTGAGCCTTCGAAATTCGAAATTTCTAAAAGCTAACTAGTCGAAGCTTCACGGAAAAAGACGGCTATTCACTATAAAAAGAAACAAAAGATGATAGTTCGAACTATCAATTTCTTTGTATCATACACCAGACAAAAAAGAATGGTTTCCACCTACACAAACGGTATCTTTTTCCGCCAATGTGAAATTCTCCAAGAAAAGAAAATTTGACGCAAAGTCCTTGTTTGACTCACTTTCGATCCCAAACATCGATTCGATCATTTATCGCAAATCTGGATGTATGGTCAACTGAAAAACGGAATAGAAATATTCATTGGAATAATTAATCAACAGTCGAATGCGTACTCTTACCCAAGCATATGAGTTCACATTACACAAAAGATGTAATCTATATGTTGAAGGTGGAAAATAATCCTGCAAATGTCCCGCAAATTCCAATCATGGAAAAATCAGTTATTTATACGTGTCAAAGATTGTTTAAATAAAATCAATGATAATGCACACCCGCTAACACAACACACGAAGACTCGAATCGATCACATTCAACGACATGATGTGATTAAGAACAGATAAATGTCTCGGGTTATACTGTTTTCTTTGCCCATCCAATTGACGTGCTGTACAATTCCAGTTTATTATTTGTTTGAAAAATAAACAAAGACCACCAATCCACTTTTCCAGGCACCTGTTAGTCAGATGAAGGTTTATGAATTTGTAAAATAATTTCAAAGCTAAGAGTCTGTTTAAATAACGATGTAGTTGCCCCACAACATTGAATACTACGAAGAATTCGAATCAAACTCAAAAGATTGTGGATTTCTAAAAATAAACGCTGGAAGAACAAAAAATATGTGATGAAGTCAATCAACGAGACCCTCTACAGTTATTCAAAATTTACTTTATCCTTAAGGTATGAAAAAGCCCGCTTTTTAATTTAACTTACCAAATTAATTGTCTGTAACGGAATATAAATGTTTATTGCCAATTTAACAACAGTAAATGTATTTAGGAAATCAAAATTTAACATTTATTTAACAGTCGTACGTGTATTTCGTTGGTTAGTCAGGTTCTTCACCAGACTGTCAGTCTGCGTCTGTATTTTTAAACAGATTTAGTTGTTCTTCTTTAACATTTGTAATGGTCATGAGCTCAGAATGTGATGTGGCACATACCATGGGGAGTCAGTAATTGTTCCGAGTACTTTCGGCTGCAATCCCCAACACTTCAATGTTAGATCTTACTGCAGATCCCCATATTTGGATCCCACAATATCGGATAAGTTTTAGGATAGCCTTGTAAAATCAAATTTTGGTATCAAGTCCAATTATCCAGTCCAGTTGCTTAGTTTATTTCCTAGCTATTTTCTCCAGATCTCTCTACAATCGAGATGCGGGTCTAAGTATTTTACATCAACTTGTTAATGTAATTGATTTTCATTAAATGTGACAGATTGATACTTTGCTTTTATTTGTAAATGTAACTAGCATTAAATTAATGGAGAGAGATTATTTAATCTTGATACGGAACAAGGTAATGCCGATCCTGTAAGTAGAACTGAATGATTGTGAAATAATTATATTATGTCTAAAAATGTTTAATGTAACTTCGCCAATTTACTAATTATACTATAAAGATTATTCTAGTACAAATTTCTTCGTTAACGCCTCGGGAACATATTAAAATCTCTCAGACTCAATTTATCACAGCCTTTGAAGCTCAAAGGCCTTGAATGCTTTGTACTACATACTCTAATTTACTTATAAAACTTGCCTTATACGACCCTTCTAGCTCTTTTTATAATCCCTTCGAGCTGCACGTTTTTCAACGTATTTTAAAAGACAATCAGGCAAAAGGGTGGGTTGCGCGCGCGAGCACTTTGTCTCATATACCTAATTGCAAACCTAACGAACTTAGTTCATAGTAATGTGTTGTGATTTAAAGTCGAAGAGACATTTGGGTATTACTTGGCATCTTATTTGCATTAGTTCTATTCTTGCGAGAAATGGAAGAATAGCCTGTTAATAAGACCGCGTTGTAAGTCTGAGTAATGCATTGTAGGTTTGCTTTTGGAAATTCCCCCAGAAATTTTCACAATAGGATTGCACCATTGCAAGTCGGTAAGTTAGTAAATAATTGAAAACTTAAATTACAAATTTTAACTAACGCTAATTTATTAACCGAAGTCCACTTTTTTAAGTGGTCTAATTTTAATGAGTTATTATTTCCCGTGAGAAACACGCATTAGTGTACAAATATTTAGTTGCATTAATTGGTTCCAGTGAAAAATTGATTATGTCTACAAAAAACAACATTGTCATGGTTTAAATCAACTTTATCGGCACATTAATAAGCAATGTATTCACCGCGATCCAAGACACTTCTGGTATTAGTTTTGATTATGTAAATTACCATACAAATTGTTATTAAATTACTGACTGCTTTTACTTTTTCATCTTACACAGACTATTTACAAAATATTTAGCAAATTTGGTACACTGCAGTTAATGAGATCATTTCTACACATAAACTAATTCATAAAACAAAAACTACTAGTAATCACTAGTTAAAAAACTGGCCTCGTTTGCTGTTTCTGTTAGCCCAAATGCTGGCAGAGACATGTTATCCGAACGTTGGCTAATGATTTTGAAATTCACAAACTACTAATTTTGTACTCCTTCCTAAAAGCTATTGCCTGTAGCTTGCAAAATGTTTTCACTTTTCCCTTATAGCACAACGAGAAAATTAAAACTTCTGGGCATTAAATGAATCCCAACGAGAAATAGTGCGTCTAGCGGAACTCGTTCAATGAAAATAAACCGTAACCGACAAGTTTCACAGCGATATAACATATTTATGAAAACTTCTCATTTTATTCATATATTGTTTGTAAATGGTAGAGCACAATTCCCTCCTTTTCAGGTTGAATAAAAAAAAAACGATAAGGGGGATACCCTCATTTCGATTAACTGTTCAAGTCTGTTTTAACTATTGAGGTCCTAGTGAATTTCAACCTCGAGATATTCCCATAGGAAAAAGTGGGACGATATCCGGTGAGCGAAATGGCCAAACTATGTCACCGCGTTGCTCTTGCTGTGTGTGCTGTGACTCTATTCTAATGGAATAAAAATGTTTTCCAGTTGGAGTGCAACGAGATTCTGTGCGAAAAATGGTCGAATTATTTCTACATATTAACTGGAAGTCATAGTAACAAATTAGCTTCCTTCCTCAAAAAAGTAAAGGCTAATGACCCCAACTTTGCTCACCGTATAGCAAACAGTGACACGTTCACTGTGTAGAAACCTTTCATGGATTTTGTAGGTTATCATCATTCTAATAACAAAATTTTTGATTATTAGCACATCCCGACAAACGGAAATGCATTTCATCGGCAAAGAAAACCCGTTCCCACGCGTTTCTCGACAATTTTGCTGGTCACGCTCAGAAAGTTCCCGTAGAACAATCACCTTGTATGGATCAAAACGAAGATCTTAATCGATACTTCTGGTAGTGGTGGTCTCTATACTTGCAGAACTTTCAAACGAATGGGATATGGTTTTACCTAATAAGTCAAACAATGTTGATAATAATTAAAAGCAATTTTGTTATCACTGTTTTTTTTTCTAGAGACAAAGCGGCTACTAACGATACCTGAAAATAAAAAATGACCTGGTCATAAATCCAGATTTGAGGGGTCCACAGGCGGTGTTAAAAAAACTATCCGTACCCCGCAAAAATCTTTTAACACTGATGTTTAAAACATACCATCAAATTTTCTTCCCCAATATAGGTCTGCGTCTGTTCGAGATATTGGTCATCTGAAAATCGTAGATGCATGCAACTATAAACGCTTTTATATTTCGATCTTTATTAGAGTGCTTGCAATCATGCATTTCCTCCCTTATTACAAACTCAGATACGAAATTAATATTTTGGCAAAAGGAGCCTCTTGTCACAACGTTGACTGAAAAAATAAAATATTCCCATGGTGACTGATGATACAGATAGTTCCGATTTGTCATCTATACAGATTCTGTGGTGGAAAATGAAAAAATAATTAAAACAGCCAGCACAAGGAAAGAAAATCCTTGCCAAAGAATTTTGGAAGTATAGAATAGAATATAAAGGGAAAAACGTAGAGAATTAGAAGATACAATTTGAGACAAATAATTTTAAGTTGACGCGGTTTTTGTTTCTATTTTTCATCCATGTTCTTCCAGAATTGATTTTTAATTGTACAAAACTTTTAATTAACGGAGAAGTTTTCACAAATATATTTGCCCCTACTGCCCGTCATCACTCACCATCTCTGGTAAGGGATAATGTGGCAAGCATCGCAGCCGCATTATTACCAAGTGCTTAATTATTTTTAGTAGACCACCCTCTGGGAATCTGAAGCCCTACAACGAACCCAAAACCGTCCATAAGTTCCTCAAAAAATGACGAATATCCCAAAAAACATCGATTCAATGTTAATATAATGAAAAAAGTTCACAAGGTCGCCCGTAACTTGACAGCCGATGAGAGCGGGCCGTAACGCGCATGCGTGAATGAGAACAAGTTCACTTGCCGGCTCATTTGAGTTACATACCGGTAATGACTATACAACTGCAGCAGTGAATCTCCATATTTTGTGCGAATCTCGAACATTCATACACAGAAATTATTCGAATTATTCAGAAGGCTTTTGAGAAAGATACAATGAATACAGCACCAATAAATGCACGGTGTAAACGATTCCAAAATGACAAGTACCTGTTGAATGTGTCCGACCTACAATCAACAACGATCGGCGACTGACAATGCGAGAATTAGAAGTTGACGTAAGGATTTCAAAAAATAAAGAGTGCGTGAAAACTAAAGTATGTGAAACTTTGACGGAAGATTTTCGCAATTATTTTTACCACACAGGAGCATTGTGTTTCACATGTGAAAGGGAAGACCGTCAACGAGATTAAGGCCAACAGGAAGTACTTATGATTCCAACACAGCCTGGCTATGCAGAATGTCTTGAACAGTGGAAATGATCCCGAAAAAAGTGCACGAGATCCCAAGGTGCTTACTTTAAAGGGGACAAACTATGTACGATGTTTCTTGTATCTTATACCATTGTTACTAGATTTTTTTACTGTATGACTCGATATTTTCTTAACAAACCAGGTATATCAGAAAGTACCATAAAAATTGATCTCGAGGAAACCTCTAATAATATTTAGTAACTACCCTCATGTGGATGAACCGATGGAACTAAATTTTAATGGACATCAATCAGTAACAATAGTCTAACTACACTTGAAGTCGTTAGAACCCAAAATAAACGAGCATAAAGACTAATAAGACAAAAGTATCTCGTTCGTTTTAAGTATAATGAAACTTAACACCTTATCTACATATTCATGCAATTTACATAAATCAATGATAAAATTCTAATAATGCAGGTAAATTAATTGTTGAAAAGATTTCATAAAATACGAAAGATCGTGTTGGAATCTAAAGTGGACTATTAAAAATAAAATATATACAGGGTAATTTAAAATGAATGTTATACAAAAATCGTTTTCCAAATACAGATATACAGTCTGTCAAATAAAAGCGTGGCGGTGATTATCGGTAACACGTTAATCGTAGCCTTGTACTTATATTAAGATGAAACTGCACAAAATCGAACCCTGCAACTTGGATCAGCTCTCGCGACAAATTCGAAAAATTTGGAGGTCTCTTCCGGTCGAATACGCTGAAAATCTTGTGAGAAGCACGCCTCGGAGATGCCAGGCAATAATTGATGCTAGTGGAGACTAGACCATAGCGTTGCTGCTTTAGTAAGTCGTATGAGTGTTTTGTACCATTTCATTATAGCGTATGGTCGTCCCGTACTTCGTCTGCTCAAACTGTTTCACCCACCTTGTGATGTTATAACGAAGACTTGCTGCTTTATAGCGTTTATAGCGTATTCTCACACACAATAAGCGTTTTCCTTCCTAGGGGTCTCATTTTAGAAATTACCACCTTTTCAGCGTTGCCAAATTAAACATGAAGAGTAAACCTTTCGTATTATATACGTATTTGTGACAAATTCATTACAGCAGTCGCAAATGTTATATTTTTGTACCGTTCATTTTGATTATCCTGTATATCCTACTGTATCGAGCTACTTATAAAATGTTACGTTAACATTTAAGCAATCTTCCAATTTTTTAAAATACGGGAAAAAGCTGTCTCGCACGATTACAATTAAAATAAACTGATGTAAGCGCTGCACCAAAAAGTATAAAAAAAACCGTGTTCACTATTATACTTACAGAAAAGTAGAAAGATTCGAAAGTTTTTTTATCCAGTCTATATTCATCTTCTCAATAAAAAATGTTCTCTCGTTGCCGGGAATACTAACAATGATAATAATAAACAGTAAAGTACTTTTATGTTGCTGAAATGACAAATCAACATTTAAGTCAAACAACGAACTTCGGACGATCATCTATTTTTTTTCGTTTAGAGAAAAGCAGTCACAGAAGTACAAGTCATTTTTTAGGCGCAATACCACTATTTTCATGTAAATGTGTGAAACTCGAACGAGACCGTACGCATACATGTAATGAAACACATTCAGAAAGTCCAATAACGCCAACCACACCAGAAATTATAGACAAAGTCCAAGACATGGTTTTGCCAAATTACCGTATAATACACGACATATTTTACATAATGAATTCGACTTCAAACAAACCTCAAAAATAAGCACCCCATTTCCCCAACCCAGAACAGAAACACGTTCGAGAACGAACCGCAGCTGAATGCTTGGTTTAAGAAAAATCTAACGGTTTTCAAGGGACAATTCGTGACCATGTATGACGCACACCAGGAGTACCAAGTATGCAAAACTCATTCAATCAACTAGAAAAGTGTTAACATCAGTATTTTGGGGCACCAGAGAAATTTTGCTACATGAAAAAATCCTGGGATGATAAAAGAACTTCCACCTATTCCTACATCTTCAAATATTCTCGAGTGAAAAGAGATTTCATTCAAATGCAGAGATAATCGAGGCTGTAAATGGTTATTTTGGCAAACTTGTGATCTCATCGTCATTCTGGAAACTTTTTTATCTATCCTTGAAAATATATTTTAGCAAGTCTCATCTCAATGGTTTCAAATGTTATCACGTTGTGTTGCTCGTAAAGACTTCGACAAATAACAGATAACCAAATCCTTGTAATGCAATGTGTAACAAAACCACGTGAGTTTTAACATCGTCACTATCTCTAAGTGATTTACTTGAAACATTCTATGGCGTGTTCTCTTTATAAACAACAATTTGAGGTTTTCTTTACACATGTTTTCATAGAGATAAATGGGTTTGGAAAAACACATATTAAATTAAACAGCGTGTTTTTCTTATTTACACTTACTATCTGAACAGCGAATCGCCATCACAGATACAAAGTGTTGAAGCAAGTCAGAAACACAATTCGTTTCGAGTTTGTTTATAATTACTAAATAAAATTTGCAAGCTCATGGTTCTCTAACTTTTGAAATGATTTTTCGAATTCAAAGGCCAGTAATGGCGTACAGAATATACAAAAATTTGGAACAAGATATCAGTGAAACACAGTTCGGTTTCAGAGACGGACTTGGAACGAGAGAAGCCTTGTTTGCACTAAACATTTTAATACAACGTTGTCTGGATATGAATCAAGACACACACACACACACATATATATATATATATATATATATATATATATATATATATATATATATATATATATATATATGTTTTATTGATTTTAACAAAGCCTTCGACAAAGTACGCCACGAACACTAATTAAATTGCAAGACAAGAATATAGACATGCAAGACATCAGAATCATTAGTAACTTACTACGATCAAAAAGCAGTTATAAAATTAGAAGGAAATAGCACTGAACACATAGAAATAAAAAGAGGCGTTAGGCAGGGTTGTGTGCTGTCACCAACTCTTTTTAATATGTACGCAGAAGAGATAATGAAGAAAACGTTATTATACGAAACAATAGGCGTAAAAGTGAACGGAATACCAATTAACAATCTAAGATATGCTGACGACACACTTCTGATAGCAACTAGCCTAGAAGACCTACAGATAATACTTGATAAAGTAGTAGTGTAACAAGTGAAGAATACGGACTTTCGCTAAATGCAAAAGACTAAGTATATGGTAGTAAGTAAAACACCGAGAATTTTATATGGAAATCTTTACATAAGCAACGAGCCCATAGAGAAAGTGGAAAAATACGTATGTCTGGGTACTATAATCAATAAGACAACAATTGCTCAGAAGAAATAAAATCAAGGATAGAGAAAGCAAGAGCAACTTTTATTAAAATGAAAAAGGATATTCTGTGCAAGAGACCTTACTCTAGAGACAAAAACAAGACTACTAAAGTGCTATGTCCTATCTGTACTATTTTACGGGATGGAAACATGGACACTGAAGAAAGCAGATGTGAAAAAAATTAGAGGTGTTTCAGTTATGGCTATATAGAAGAACATTAAAAATATCGTGGACCGAACATGTAACTAACGTAGAGGTGATGAGAAGAATGCGAAAAGAAACCGAAGTGGTCTTCACCATTAAAAAAAACGAAAACTGCAATATCTTAGACATGTTATGAGAGACGATAGACACCATCTGCTTCCAGATAATAATACAGGGGAAAATTCAAGGGAGGAGAAGCGTGGGAAGAAGAACTTGAGAGAAGGGTTTAACTGTACTACCAGCCAGTTATTTAGATCAGCAGTGTCAAAAATTCGAATAGCGATGATGATTGCCATCCTTCGCAACGGAGACGGCACCTAAAGAAAAATGACGCCACCTATCACGGAATTCCTGGCGAATTTGGAAATAGAATGTTTAGATTTGTCTAAAAACAGAGAAAGAGGAGCGAACGTTGATTATGCTTAGTAGTTCACCCCGTAACTTTTTTCAATAATAGACTATTCCATAAAAATAGTGTCTGGAAATGACAGCTTTTAAAACTATATGTCATTAAATAAATTAGCATAAACCAAACAAAAAAATCAGTATTATTTATTTAATTAAAATTTATAATTCGAATTTTGTTAGTGACGTAACAAGACGAGAGCATGTATAAATAGTTGCAGCTGTCTGCCTACCTTTTTATTAGTATTGCTTTCCTTTTTCCACTTACAGGACTCATAGTTCTTTATTTTATTACGTCAATTTATGCGGGAAGCGGGTTTTTAATTTTTTTTCCTTGAAATTGCCAATTGGGAAAAATACAGAAATGCATGTTTCTTATTTTTAAAAAACCTATTTAATGCAGATATTTCATTTTTTGAGTGGGATAGCCCATATTAAATGTTCCATCTTTTATGGGCCAACTTTGGAAGGTAATGGAGCACGCTTCTCTCCATCTTGGCAAAAGTCACGCACCGGCAATGCTGCAACTCGATGCTTTACAATTTATCGCTCAGAATATGATGACATAATCCAAGTGAGTGTTGCAACTGCCCGCAATTTTTCGCATAGTCAGTTGATAATTGAAATGTTAGTGTTGAAGTTTCGAATACAATGATCTAAACAGAAATGTTAAGGTCGGTGCAACTTTTTATCATAATTCTCAGGTAATAGTATTATAGCTTGCTTTTCTCGCCTTTTTCTCTTTTATTTAATTGCCAAGCAATTAAGCGTTCACCTAATATACATTAATTTTCAAGTAATCGAATAAAATTAAATAATCTATAAAATTAGAAACGTCATTTGTTGTAACGTATGCGTAAATATTCAAGTGAAACCTATAACTCGGTGAAACCCCCTTTATTGTCATATAATAGTTTTAATCATTAAGGCATGGTATCGATTATTATTATATTGTTTTATAGGGTTTTTGCCATTCTTCTTACACCGCTGCCATTGACTCGGGTTTGATACTAATTTTCAATTGGATTCATCTCTGGACACTGCTTTGATCGTTACATTTGTTGCACCTTTCCGCGCGATAGTTGTAGGCGCTAGATGACATTCTTGAAAATAACATTTTCCTGCACAAGAATACTCCCCTGAAGACAGGTAAAAGTCCATAATTCAAAATTAAATTATATTTGACAGCATTTATTATTTATTACATAAAATTACACCACAACAAATGGCTCCCCACATCATTATACGAACATGTTCATTCTTTAGACTTTGATAAAAGAATCCAAATGATTGGACGAATGCTTCCCTACTCAAGTCATTACATTGTCAGAAAAATGGGGGACCGCCAAGTCATCCGGTCGGTAACGCATCTCTGTTGCCCAATTTTATCGACGCTTTTTCTGGAAAGATGTCAGCAAATGTTTCCTCTTGGCGTTGCGTTTGTACCATCTGATCAAATTTGACCCTTTAAACCGCGCACGTAAACTGAATAGGTAATTTTTTTTCTAAGTTGGTACACCCTTCTTTGACATTTGTGTGAAGTTCGAGCGGATTCCGTCAATTAGCGTGTGTTTAGGACGCGAAAAATTTGTCTGACGATTTTTACTAGTGCAGTGGTGAATTTAGGCATGGAAGTGGTGAGTTCTCCAATCGCTGATTAGCTGCTGTGAAAACTGGTATTTCACTGGTTATTCACTAATATTTATTTCTTCTCTCAATAAAAAAAAATTCTTTCAATTTATTGTTTCTGATTATGGATGTTTAATGTTGGTACTTTGATGAGTAATTTAATTCGCCTATTCATAGAACCGACAACAACTGCACATGTTATCATAGTTTTCTTCGTATAGATAAATATTCTATGGTAACAAATTATTCTGACGTGAAACGAGGAATATATTTCACCGTTCAAAATAAAACCGAGGCCTTCACTGATAGCTTAGAACGTTGGTGAGATCTACAATGATGCCAATCATGACTACCTCAATCCAACAGCCTACGAGGAGGTGTTTCAGCTCATCTGCGCCCTCAAACTACTACGAGCCCGTACTGTACCTCGCGCTGGAGGCGCTCTCCCCAAGAAGATGATCACCTGCATACCTGCAGTCACCAACGCTGTCCTCTGCCTCTACCATTTCTCGAACCCTTGGAAGGTGGTGGCCGATATCTCCTGTCGACCATGAGGACGCTTGTGAAGGAAATGGTCCACAGACACCTAAAGCAGAAGATCTCCAACTAATTCTGGAGAATTAGTTTGAATTCCGCTCCAACCCCTCCACTTCTCAAGGTAGTGAACGAATAAGCGAGGATTACACTAAAAACCAAACCACAGATATAGTCTTATGGCCCGGATTGTCCTTTCTTTTTCTTCCGGGAGGAAGTACTGCGCCGAGTTCAGTGGCCTGAAATTATCGGAAAGGCGACTGCGAACCGGCGTCATCCAAGTCTTGACTCAGTACTGCGTAACGGCTATAGGAGAAAAGAAACCTTCTGGAAGACATGCGAAAGGTATATAGCGGAGAAGAGCTCCGTAGCCGGGCAAACATTAAGGACCTTCGGAAAACAGATATCCGAGAAGCTGGAAACTGGCTACCTTGGAGTAACCACAGACTTGAACTGATCTTAGAGCTCACGTCTATAGAACGCTAAAAAGGCGAAGTCCGTCTTATACAGAATGGTGCTTGGTTGTAAAAACTCACATCAACAAACTCCAGATCATACAGAACCGGCCTCTACGGTCAATCTTTGGCGCTCGTTGGTGTGTCAGATATCACGACCTATACCGAGGCGCGGATCTTTCAACAATTCACGATTACATCTCTCAAAGTGCTCAATAATTCTGAGAAAGCTATCAAGACGGCCACAGCAATTCCACCATCCGTGGGCTCTAGCGGTATGAAGTTGACAGAAGCACCCGTCACTAGTATTCCCGGATCCAAATCCAACATCTAGGTCATATTAAGTGAACTAAGATTAGGGACCTCTAATTTTGTTTGTGAACGCCAACAAAAATAATTTTAGTACTAATTCGTTATTTAACACGATCATTTCAAATGACAGTACGAAATTGATAAAATTAGAATTCGTGTTGTGATTCACTTCTTAGAAATAGGAGGGATCTACGAAAGGTTTTTGCTTACATTGTATGCTTTTTATGAAACCATTTTACTTTGAACAAAAGATTCAAGCGCGCTAGAACAAGCATCGAAGACGCCACATTGTGGAAATTCAGAAAATAACTTTCACGCTAGAAACAATGAGAGGCATGAGTATGATACAGTTCTGGTCGATAGAGTAAAAATGCCGGAACTATCAGAGGCCACGAGTATCACAACTAAGCGACTTTATTCGTTTAATTTTACGTAATGTATCAGCGCGTCTATTCCGGAGCGAAAGCGTATTCGTATGCGAACATCGGCAGACTATTTACGAGTTTGCGAGAAAAAAGGATCATGGACGAAAGTTGGATTCGCCACTATAAACAAGAAACTAACAATTCAAACACTAGAGTGCACGAGGTGAACCGCTTCCAATAACGAAATGCGTATCATTCACTGGAAATGTGATGGCGTCAACTTTTTAAGACGCGAAAGGAATTCTCCTGACTGACTACCTTGAGGAAATACTGGGGAATAATACACGGCAGTTTTGGAAAGGAATGAAAGCAGCAGTCGCAGAAAACGGCCCACAGTGGATAAAAAAGGAGCGAAGCAAGATTTAAAAATGCATGTAGTTCTCAAGAGTTAGAGGATATTGTTAATGATCCTAATTCCTTGGTTCCGATAGTAAAGATAAAGATGATGTGACTGAAACAATTGACCTCGTCGAGCTCAAACCGAATCGTAGAAATGAGATATCAGATTGCGAGGATATTGACGAAAATATTTTGGACTTCAATATAACTTACATAAGGAAATGTACGAGTCGTTACAGATATATATGATGAAGCGCCATCTACATTTTAATTATAAGGCACTCTTCAACACCATCCCATTGGAAGAAAAAGAAAATTTTTAAAGTTCGTCCACTGATAGACCACCTTCATAAAAATTTCTTGAAATTTTAAGTTTTCTCTCAAAACCTGGTGCTATGAGCATCATAATCTCAAACAGTTCATCCGGAGAAAGCCTGCGAGATTCGGATTCGAGCAGTGGGCTTTATGTTGATCCCAAAGTGACCACTGTTATTAAATATCTGTCTGTGAGGGAAAGAATAAGGATTCAAATGATATTCCAATTGTAGGTCTTGGTTCTTCAGTAGTAGTAAAGATGATTTCCTTCATAGATACTCCACGACTTCACAAAATTTATTTTGACTTCTTTCAACCTGATGAAAATGCTGCAGGAAATGTAAGTACTGCCATAATAAACAACTGCCCATAGAAAGTGAAAACAGTATGAAGAAGAAAATTAGAGGTATCAATGAGATATAAGCAGTTACATGGAAGGATAATAGTTGTGTCAAACTTCTAACAAATCATGACACGATACACAGAACCAATAACCCACGCCAAAAGATAGAGAAGACGTGACAAATGAAGTTACATGTCTCTCAGTTGAAACTACACTTGAGAGCAAAACAATCGACTCACTAGCTGCATGCGCATTTTCCTGTTTCAATCTAAGGAAAATGAATATAAAAACATGAACATGCAAGGAGTATCTTTATTATTGAGCTTTACAAAACTGTTGCTATTGCATTAATTGGATAACGAATTCAAACAAATATGCATCATGAATGATAGGCCTACAGTACGCTTGCAATCCGATAGTTCATCTCTAACACTTAGCCGAAGTTGACATAAGTAACTGACGTATATGGTCGAGTAATTCACAATAAAATGGATACCACGGCCGTCGAAACAACCCAGGCAGTTGCATTGTTGATAGAATATTTCAGTCAGAGGGCCGTAGCAAATCGACTAAATCTGAGTCAATCAGCTGTATCGGAGAGTGTGGCGTCGGTACCGGGAAACCGGTGGCTATGTCCACCGGCAAGGAGGCGACCGTAGAAGCCTGACAACGGAGAGAGGCGATCGATTTCTCGTCTCATTATCCCTCAAATACGACATATGACTGGCGTTGACCTTAAACAAGAGCCTAGTACGGTCAGAGGTGCGGTGGCTTGGGTTTGGACAGAAGAAAACTGAAGGTAGCCAACCTGACTCTAAAAAAAGGCAACTACGAGTCCCAAGCTGACCGCAGTCCAAAAACAAAGGCGACTGGAATTTGCTCGCGAACATCTCGATTGGGACCCCGGCCATTGGGTCAGATATTATTCACCGACGAGTCCACCATGTGCCTACATGGCAACAACAGGAGACATCATTATGATTTCCTCATTACTGTATTCAAGAAACTGTCGCATATGGAGGTGGCTCTTGTATGTTCTGGGCGAGGATTTTCATGCACGGAAAAACTAAGTTGGTTTTCGTGCCTAGTGGAAGACGCGGAAGAGGTTTAACGGTGGACCGCTACATCAGATATTCTGGAGGAACAAGATAGTGCGCGATGCTACCTCGCGCGAGTGACAAGTACCTACCGGGCTGACGTCACGTTATCGAAAATGGACTGACCTCCGTGTAGCTCGGATTTGAATACAATTAAGCATGTTTGGGATGAGCTTAAGCGAAGAGTTCGGGCCAGAAATCTTATACCTGAGAGCGTGATGGAACTAAGAGCGGCGTTGATTAAAGAGTGGAAAGTAAGCCCTCAAGACAATATAGGAAAAGTCATTCGATCCATGCGTAATCACTTGGAAAGTACAATTCGGAGTAGAAGTGGCAACGTGTATTGAAAAAATCATTAAATTAATTTCAACTAAGGCTTTCATTTTTTTTCGATTTTGATGTCAATCGATGGAGGAAACGGTAGCAAAAGTTACTGAAAGTCACTGAAAGTTTCCATTCGAAATACGTTACGAAAAAATTTCGCTGAAAACATAACCTAACCATGCAACCTTGAATCTAACCTTGCATTGTTAAAGACGACAAAAACTTAACTTAACCTTCAAATAGATGCAAAGGCTTTCACGGCCGGTTTTATGATGCATCGTGTTGCTGGTTCGCAGTTTACGCCTCAATCAACCCGATAAATCAGCAGTTGCTGAACATGCTTTGGAAAATCCTAACCACGAGATAGAATTCGGGCAAACACAAGTTTTATCCAACTGTAGGAATTACTACCCGAGATTATACAGAAAGGCGGTGGAAATTTATAAATATAAAAATAATTTTAACGTGGACGACGGATTAAATCTACCAAAATCTTGGTTTATAGCTCTCAAGGAACAAAAAAAGACCGCAAGTGACGTCAGAAATATTACCTGCAACGTCCCGATTGACGTCAGCAGCTAGCCCGGTGACGTCAATCACGCCCCGCCCCCTAACACTATCCCTACCATACTTGCACGAGTATAAAAGTGAAAATGCACGGAACGGTCATTTAATTTTTACAAGATTTTCTTCTGAAGATGTTTGCCGCAGTTGTAGACGAAACGTCAAGAGTTTCTGAACTCCGACCACGGCCTTATAACCCGAGAACCAACCACACGATGCACCTTAACCTAACCTTATTTAAAGGGAGCCTATCCTAATTTAATCTTGAATGCGCGAATGTTTAACGCCGTTTAATTAATGAATATGCCCGAATACAATACAAACAAATAGAAAAGCAATATTTAAGGATGAAAACAATTAATGCTGACCATTTAGCCGTTACTTAATGTTTCTAGGGAGTTTTTACTCCCCTGGTCTTTCAGTAAACCTTCATTACGACCACACTCTAAGGGCTAAGACTCAATTTAATCTCCATTGAGTCCACCTTCCATAGAATCCGTCATTGGATGGGCACGAGGCTGCCTCGATCCTTTCGGTGAGTGTACTATCGCAAATGGAATACGTGGCGTCAACTAAACGCAATAAATGTTCACAGTGGACTGAATACTGCTTACTCTTTTACACTTGACACGTGACTCGTGAGTCAGAAAAAAATTAAGAAAATTACTATAATTTGAATAGAAAGTAAACAAAAACAGCTGATTGCTGTTGATTACAGTTGAGCTCTGAGCGTACGTTTGGTTGTTTAACTTTAGGATCGTTTTGCATATCTTACTTTCGTAAGGTCACCGCACCGACTTATCGCACTGATTCATTTGTAAATAAATTGTTCCACGTTCCCAACTTGCAAAAATTTGAGGGAATGAGGGGGGAAAATTGTCAGCCTAGCACGCCAAAAATACTTTTTTGCATGTAAGTGGAAAAGCAAAGAACAATACTAAAAAACAGAAGTATTGCGAGAGGAAAAGTAACAATAAAGAAATAATGCGCTGAATGAGAAATGCAAAAAAAAGATCCAAACTAAAGAATAGAGAAGAATTGTTTTCATTATTTGTATTGTATTTCGACATATTCATTAAACGGCGTTAAACCCCCACGCATTTAAGGTTACGTCAGGTCAAATTAGGTTTTTATCGTCTTCTACAATGTAAGATTAGGATGAGCATTGTATGGTTAGGTTAGATTTTCAGCGAAAATTTTTTCATAATGTATTTTCTGTGACTGTAGACAGTATTGTAAAGTTTTTTTGTCAAGTTTATCAAAAGCAATATTGCCCATGGCCATGGAAAACACATTAGTAATGTATTATTTTCAGTGGGCGTAACTTTTGGTCCCGAAGTTTCCTGAAGTTCAATCGATTCCGCTCGTCGATACGAATCGAGCAATTTCGTCACATCCGCAAAAATAAAGGTGACATTCGCCGTGATCCCCATGTGATTATTTTAGAAATATCAAACTACAAGAGGTTGTCGGCCGAATGGTATTTTTGGCGTCCTAGGCTGACAATTTTCACCCGCCTTGCCTCAAATTTTTGCAAAGTGGGCAAATAAATTTTTAATCGGATCGGCTTTTTTGGATCGGAAACGTTGAGTAGTTTAACTTAGCACCCATTCATAATGGACGTAAGCATAAGCCGCCCATAAAAATATGTAATACGTAAAGTTGAGTCAATGCAAAGCTTATCCGTTCGTTCATAATACACTCTCGTAATTTTTACATTTTACGTTCATTTGCAGTAATTTTTAATTTTTCTCTAGATTAATGTTGGCAGCAGTAACAGAATGTTTGTTTTGATTCTGAAGTTGCATAATCTAACTTTAGTATTGTCAATATTCGCTTGGCTTCGTTTTTTCAACGGACAGGGACTATTAATTAAGCTAGTAAATATGCATCTGTTCCTACACCATAAAAGGGATTACAGGTACAAGGGCAACATAATTATGCAAAATGCCTGGAAGAACATTGCTGTCGATACTGTGTTTGGACATGCGCAACTTTCAAATGTTTACATAAGTCTTTTGTACATTTTACATATTTCTTATGGGCGGCTTTGCTTACATTCATTATGAATGGGCTCTTACAATCGAAACTTCACTCGGCGGAAGCAAACCAAATGACCGTGGCATTTGGTAAGGAGCGAGAACGGGACACGAACGCTGAGGCCTCCTCGTGTAAATTAAGCGCTCAGAGCGCGGCATGCCAAATTTCATATCAGTCGTCTTTCTTTACTTTCCGTTCAAATGTATAGGCTGTCTTTCTTTACTGCGCCTAATGTAAATCAAGGTCAAGAATCACGCCACATTTCTTTTACTTTCTGATCAAATGTATATACAGAAGATATATGTGCTTTTTTATTTTCTTTTACTCTATTTAGATGCCTTAAGGAATCCATTTACAGCGTTTATTACAAAAAATATGGCATTTAATGGGTTAATATAAAATCAAGTTACTCATCAAATCACCCACGTAGTATATGTGCTTTTTAGCTTTTTAGCAACATAACACACAGTGCCGCAATGTAAATTGTCACGTGGATTTGGGGTATACACGTATGTTGCGAGTTGTAATTTAGAAGTTGGTTCTCAGTAAGTGTGCTGCTTTTGAAGCAACCTATGTCAACAATTTGCTACATCACACCGCGATTACAACAACGTGTGACGTAATCTGCGGAAAGAGTAACGGAAAGATTTTGTTTTTTATATAACTAATTCTCATTTGACCAAATTTTCGTTTTATTTACTTATTTTTTAATTGCAATTTTACTGTATTATTAGTTATGGATTAAAAAATGAAATATTTTACTTTAGTTTTTAGTTTTACACTCTTAAAACGTTAGGAAATATCACGTGAACGTAATTATATCTGGTATGCAACCCATCGTACGCGAGGGATAAACGTGAAACATAACTCACGCACACATTAAAATTCATAGAACCTCTTGACCGACTTGCTTGATTTCCAGTTATGTACACTTTATAGTAATAAAGAATTAAATGAAATTTACGATTCTTGCTAACGTGCGAGGTCTACACGTGACCGGACTTGACCTATCCTAACCCCGTACGATTTGGCCTAAACTTTCTTGAGGGGTGGCCAGTTCGCCGCACAACAGACCCGAATGTTATACAGAGGGTGCACTTCGTTCCCCTTTCAGAACCGGTTCATTCAATACGCTCGACTGGAAAATTCCGTATTACTTCCCGGAGATGAATTAATATAAAATAACGTTATGAGCGGCATTACATCATAAAATTCTGTTAGATGCATGGCTCGGTTAATTATAGGTGCATCCTTGCAGCGGCAGAGCGAAACGGCGGATCGCTCTTCGCATAAAAACCGCGTCGTTGACGCGATAAAGCAATCGTAGATCATAAGCAGCGCTTATCGGCGCGCGGCGGTGATAAGCCGCCGGGCCACTTGGCAACGCCGCGCGCACGGCACGGGCAATCGCGGGGTGCAGTGCGAAGTGTAAGCAGGACGGACGTTTACCTATGCAGCTGGCAGGGTCGAAACATGAACGCTAGAAAAGGCAGCGCTGGTCGCTCGCTCGGAACCTCGCTCACGCCGTGCCGACGCGTTCGAGCTTGCGAAACGCCGAACAAAGGCGGCCTGTGACTAACGCAGCTCGGCCCCGCTGCTCTCCGAATCGATTGCAGCTCGCATTGGTAATCGGAGAAGTGTTTTACGCGTACCCGCGTCGATATTCGACTATAAATAAACCTCGGCGGCCCCGCTTGCCGCCTTGTCGCCGGACGGGGTGGCGGAGCCTGCCGACACAGCCGCCCCAAACGTTCCCACAACATAACCTAGAATTTTTTAGCCCGCTAATTAATTAATTTCAACGCTCCGAAACTATTTGGAAATCGCCTCGAAAGTGGAACAGAGATCGGTGCTGTCGGTTTAGCGCGAATCTCTCCGCTTGGATTAGGCTGTAAATTCGAAACGTTAACGATATAAATATTGGGTTATATAGCTGTAGCTCCGCCGTATTACTGGCAACGACGCACGGACAAATACCTGCGGTTGTCGCTCGTTTCGAAACAACTGAAAGGCCCGATAATAAAAACAAACGAATACTCACAGACTTTTGTTTACTCTCTCGGAGGCTCGACGGCTGGCGTGCCTTTGCACGCCGATTTGCACTGGCTGCGCCGCAGATACGTGGAAAACGTACCGTCGCTGGACCGCACTGACACGTCAATATTTTCCCGCACCGATCGCCGCGGCGGCTAGCAAGCGGCACCAGGCCAACTGGGATCGCGACAGACTCGAGCTCAGACAACAGCCATAACCGCGTACGCAGCTCCGCACGCCCTGCAGGGCCCTGGCGCTCGCTTCCGGCCGCGGACGGCGCCGCCCTCGCTTGCTGCACGCACAACTCGCCTCGGGAACGCACGGGAGAGGACACTCGCGCCTTTTTGCACGGATAATGCAAATTACGGCATTTTCAAAACACCGATCAGTCCGCCACAACCAAGTACTGCAATTAACCAATCCGGGCCGCCGGCAGGCAGCGCGTGCGCGGCCGCCAGGCGAACCAGCGCCGCCCGCGAAATTCGAAAAGTAAAAGCGGCCGGCGGGGTCGCGGCATTGTCGCGCCCATCGCAGTTTTGGCAGTCGCTCTACAGGCGTGGCCGAAACGTAATTGCAAGCGGAAAGACGCGAGTTATCCTCTTTATGATGGACGCATTTATAAATTCGACTGCTCTAGAAACCGCAGACACAAAAAGGCGTAGGTTGTTTCCCTTAGGCCGCCGCGGCTGTCGGGCACAAATCGCTCAGCTGCACGTGCGGTATGCCTCCAGACCGAGCCTCAGAAGGCAGTCCACCTGCGGAATAGCGTCGACTTTCACCTACGGCTTGCCAGAAGTATGCGCCCACTTGGGCGAGCTCGCATTCGAGGAGGTTTTTTTCCAAGATGCGGTATCCGCTGCGATAGCTGTACGAGTGCTAAACAACCGTTAAGAGGTCCAGATTTAGACCAGCTGTAGGCCCGAGGGGCAAGAGGCGCTGTCATGTTAGTTACACCATTGTTTCGCTACATGCTGCTGCAAATAGCGTTATCAGAGTCCCGCCGGAGCACACGGTCGCTAAGCTTATCAGCGCTCCTCGATTAGAAGTGAATGCCGATTTTCTTCGAATTAATCCCTAAACTCGCGCATACCCGCTGGCATCATACAAGCCAAACTTTTTAGCAGGGGATAATTGGTTCACCTCCCACCCCCCACCACAGAATATTGACTTTTTCATTCATTACATAATTATGAATTCCTGAACACGTTCGGTTGCACTGATACGTGTTCTACATGAGGAAACTGTTAGAATACGCATGTAATGAAAAACTAAATCAAAAGTTTTAATTTACAGTTTTACCCATAACCACAATTTACAGTCCTGCCACTTCCACGCCCTTCGGTTAAAAATTTTACTTCCGTTCACGCACAAATGATCTAAAAAATACATAATTTGTTAGATTTAGAAATATTAGGAAAATAAAATTCGACAAAACTGATGTAGAGCAATTGTTATTAGTTGGTGGAGGGGTGGGGGGGGGGGGGGAGTATCAAGAAAATTTGATGACCTAATAATTTTGTTGCCTCATATTTTTCAAAACAAAATTAAGCGACCACACATTTGATATCAGACATTTATAAATCATTAATGTACATCGGAAAAACAAGACGAGACGAGATACATAACATACAAAAAGCAGTTGAGAATAAAGGCAGTGAAGGAAGTGTTACAATGAAAGCAATTAGGACGACTAGGATGTGTACATATACAGAATGCAGGATAACAAAACGGTAAAACATACTTTTAAGCAAGAGCACAAAGAAAAAATAGAGGAAGAAGATCAAGAGCGAGCTGGACAGAAGCGTGAGAAAAACATCGCGACAAAGCGAGACAAAAAGTACAAGACTGAAAACACTAGAAATCGTGGATTAAAGACAGTAACCAATTGACGAGAGATAACCTAGCAACTCAGGATTATACATAGTATGCCCATAAATCCTGTTACACACTGATTAGATTGATGAAATAATATTTTCAGGATTTATTAAAAGGTTTTTAGTAAGTATAATTGCGGATTTATTCAAATTGGCCACTATTGGCCAAGCTTTAAGATGTCCAAACCATTCGTCTATGGCAGCACGTACTGCATCCATTGGAAAATTATTGACTGTAATTGTCAGGCTCGCTTCAAAGAATCAACATTAGAGTGTCTTTCTGTGTAGACTATGGCCTCTAAAACTGTCCATAATTTGTAAATCAATGAATTGAGATCTGGGCTACCGCAAGGTCAATCCTCTACTGTTAGAAAATGAGGCACATTGTTGCTCAGCCAAGTTTGAATTGATCATGCTTTGTAGGCGGGTACGGAGTCTTGCTGAAAGATCCGAGGCTTTCCTCGAAAAGGCGTGCGATCAAAGGTTTCAAGTATCACCTTGCGCCGGTTATGGTGGGCTTGTGTCAATGTGAACTGAGTGCAGGGCAGGCTTATATAAAGTTGTGTGAACAGCGGAATCTAGTTGATAACAGACATTGTTTTGTTAATTGTACATAGAAACTGCAAATAGAATTATAAATGGAAGTTGTAAATAGAAATAACATTCGGGTCAAAAAATCCCGGGACCAACCCACAGAGGGCGTCACCGAATGCCGAATGCTTTTGTTTTAGGTAGTACCAACCTTCAAAAGAAACGTCAAAATTTCATGACATTTCGTTCAGTAGTTTTCAAGATATTGAAGTTGAAGTGGTACTTCTATGATTTTGTAAACAATGAATTAAAACGAGTTTCGTGTGTTAATAAAACATTGTTATTTAATGTGAAAAAATACCGTTCAAGCTCAGCAATGGCTTGAAAAGTGTTACCCAGAAAATTCTCCGTCAAAAACAACCATTTGACGATGGTATTCTGATTTTAAACGCGGTCGTGCGACCACCGAAGATGCGGAACGCTCGGGATGCCCAAAAGAGGTGACTACACCAGAAAACACCCAAAAAATCCTAAAAATTGTTATGGACGATCGTAAAGTGAAGTTGAAGGAGATCCTAAAGATATCAAAAGTCAGCATGTTCAACATTTTGCACGAAAATTTGGGCATGAAAAAACTTTTTTCCAACTAGGTGCCGCGTTTGTTCACTATGGAGCAAAAGCAACAACGTGTTCATGAATCCGAGAGCTGTTTGGAGCTTTTTAAGCGTGGTACCAAGGATTTTTTGCGTCGGTATGTGACAATAGACGAAACGTGGATGCACCACTATACGCCAGAGTCGAAAGGAGCGTCTACTGAGTGGAGAGCTGGGGGAGAAAGCCGTCCAAAGCGTCCGAAGACTCAACAGTCGACCGCCAAGGTTATGGCGTCCGATTTCTGGGATTCGCATGGAATATTGTTCATTAACTATCTGACGAATGGGCAAACGATCAACAGTGACTACTACATTGCATTATTGGACCGATTGAGTGACAAAATAAAGCGTAAACGACCCCACATGACGAAGAAAAAAACGCTGTTTCACAAAGACAATGCACAAGTCGATGAAAACCATGGTGAAATTGAACGACTTACGATTCGAATTGCTTCCCTATCCACCATATTCTCCAGATCTTGTACTCAGCGACTATTATCTGTTCGCAGATCTTTAAAAAACGCCTCAGAGAAAAAAAATTAGCTCGAATGAAGAAGTGATTGCCGAAACTGCAGCCTATTTTGAAGCAAAAGATAAGTCGTTCTACAAAAAGGGCATAGCAATGTTACAAAAGCTTTGGAACGATTGTATCGCTCTAGAAGGACAGTATATAGATGAATAAAGTCGAATTTTGCGGAAAAATGTGTTTTTATTGGTTAGCCCCGGAACTTTTTGACCCGAGTGTTACGTTAGCTTGTGGTATTAGAAGTACGGCGTCTACGTTGGACCTTAAATCACAGCATACACTACACATTTTGGCGGCGAGGATATAATATCTATGAGATACAAGGATTCTCATCACAGTTTAAATTTTTGCGGTGGTCCATGATATCAGTTATTGGAGCACTAAGGAGTTTCGAGCCAGCGTCGGATAACTTCTAAACTTAGGTCAAGGTTTCCGATAGTTTCCTAGTGGTTAATGCGATTGATCAGAAAACCGAAGCAGAGCGGTGCCGAGTTACCTTCCTCTTCAGTATTAGAATAGCCATCTTCTCCACGTTGTCTAACCTGGTAACTTTATCAACCGCCAACAGCAGCAAGGTGAATCAGTGTCCGAGTACCTGGCGGAGCTGCAAAAACTGACCGCTACGTGGAAGTTTGCGGACCTCAACGAGCGACTCCTTGACCAATGTATCTACGATTTATTCAACGCAGCAGTACAAAAAGCCTGTTTTGAAAAAGACGATGATATGAAACTGGAGGAAGTAGTGCTAGTCGCACTTGCACATGAGTCTGACGAGTTTAGCGCAATATTCATTTATAATAGCTAAATCAAGTTCTCCGAACAGAAAAAATAGGTCACAAAGCAACCTTCAAGTCTAAAAAATGTCCCAAATTGGGAAAAGGCCGCTCCAAGTCTTCCAACAATTTCACAAGGGAAAATCAAACGTCATCGTTATCCAAGGGCCAGTCTAAGTCTTGTTCAAACTATGGTTCAAAGTCACACACCACAGCGAAAAAGTGTTCACACACGAATTTCGTCTGCTGTTCTTGTGGGAAGCGTGGACACTTCAAAAAGTACTACCATTCCAAACACCAGCAGCAGGTTAAATGTTGAAGTCAATGATCATTCTCATAAAATGAACACGTCGGTAGCTATGAAAGGGAATGCTTAATGAAGGTTTTTGGAAAGAAATTGACTCTCCAAAATTGTATTCGTCCAAGTACTTTGAAGGAACTTTCGACGCCAGCATCTGAGATTTCTAGTGTAAGTTGAAGTACAAGGAAGTGTGAATCACACGGTGTATTCTAGTAGTAAAACACGTGTTCTGATTCGGTCGTGATCTGATGCGGATATTCAAGCAATACAAAAACAAAAACTTTAAAAAATTTACTCGTTTGTTTTTTACTTGTTTTTATACGTTGTCATGAAAACCCGCTATAGTACGGAGGAGATTCCTAAAATATTTTAGAGTATTAATAAAATCGCTGTAAGTACCACAACATAAAAAAATACAAATTTATCTTATATCTCAAAATTCTTAAGAGATAAAAAAATTATTTTAACGGCATCGAGATCCCCGTAAAAACTGCGTCAAAATGGTTTCATCAAGAACAAAGGTATGGTACTTTAAAAACAGATCAAAATAATTTTTGGCTTGTATCTCCAAAACGGTTACATATCAGAATGGGGTTGGCGCCAATTGATTTCTCTTTAAAAACGGCCCCATAAATGCGTAACTAGTTCGTGTACAGAAATAAATGTAACTTCCAAATCTCATCGAATTTGGGACACCCTGTACATAGGGTATTAGGAAAATTCTGCAATATGGCATGTTATTACAAATTCAAGTGTTGAGACAGTTCACATCTGCATTGTGGCTGACAGGACTAATAGAATAATGGGCACTTTTGCTTTGCAACTTGTCATAGGGTTTATCTTGTTTAGTGTAGCTCCTGTACTGGCTGATGATTCTACTTATTGTACTACCATTACGGAATTATATATAAAAAGAAAATTATAAAAGCAAATCGCAGATAATAATAAAGTAAATTTTGATTGTATATTATTTAAATCTTTTAAATAAAAAAATACACTGCGCAGCAGCTGTGCGACCTTGAGAGAGTGGAGACACAACCTTCACCCTCCCTCCTGTTAGAACCTATTCAGTCCTATTTGGAAGGTGCTAAAGTGATGAACCGACAGAAAGTACCTCGGAGCGTGAAACAACGCATTGTAATCAAATTCCTCGTTGGAGAAAACGCCCCATTCGCTGAAATTCGCCACGAACTCCAACAACAGTATGGGAAGAATGTCTTTAACGGACCCGCGTGTTTGAGTGGTGTAAGTCCTTCAGAGAGGCCAGAATGAACCGAATGATCATCGGACGCAAACATCCGTCACCGAGCCAACCATTGATCGTGCAGACGCATTTATTCGTAAGAATAGACGCAGCACTACCAAGAAACTTGGAGCAATGTTGTCTATCGGTGTTGGTAGTGTAAAGACATCCTGAAAAATCACCTGCACTATCCGTAAGGTGAATGCATGGCATCTTGATTGACACGAATGAAATGATGCGCATGCAAGCTGCCAGTCGTCTCTTACAGCAGTTTATGCATTTTTGAAGTTTATAGTGGCCACCAATGAAACGTGGGTGCACTACTTCAGTTCCGAGTCCCAGTAGTCGTGGCACGAGGGGCGGCATACCAGTTCTCCCACACTCAAGAGAGTGTGCAGGAGCCGTTTGGCAGGAAAAGTGATGACAATGTTTTCTGGGACTGGCAGGAGTTTATCCATGTAGACTCTTTGACGTATGCCGGAACAGTCAATGCAGTTATTACTCACAATCAGACCTCCTGGTAATAGACGTGAAGAAAAAGATCCGACCCAAGCGTAAGACAGGTGGAAAGCGACAACCTTCCTTCAAGATAATGGACGCCCCAAAACGGCCAAAACAACAATGAAAACCCTCCGGAAATTGAAATGGTACCTTCTGACACATCCGCAGTACAGTCCTGATTTGACCCCAAGTGATTTCTACCTGTTCGGAAGGCTCAAATCAAATTTGCTAAGCATGCTCGATGCGCCGCCAACTAAAAGCATTTTTTTAATGATGCTTCCTGAAAGTTGAAAGAATCTATTGACGGCTGAGTGTAGTACGTTAAAGACTGACAGCATTTAATTTTTTTAATAAAATATCAGTCCCGGTAAAATTTGAACGACCTTATGTGTATCCTAACCATCCGACTCGTTGTTACTTGACGTATCGTGCTATTGCTGATTCGTTGTACACAATAAAAGTGCAAGACACATATTTTTTTTGTTTTAACATTGATCTCGAAAAGGTTTTCACTCTGAAAAGAATTGTTCTCCAAAGTTAGTAGTGCCACACTTAAAAAAATTCCTATGATCTATCCTATGAACTTTTTTTCTAATTTTGTTTTTGATTTTGCATTCTTATCTTCTTTGTTAACAATTTTATTAATTCTTAAAATTGTGCTAAATGCATACATACCTCGAGGAATATTTTATCTAAATTAGAAGCATACTTTTTTCAATAGCTGATTTGCTCTTTGTCTTATTCTGTCATTTGAGTAATTTCCCAATCCAAAAACCTTATTTCTGTATAGATTGTTCTATTTCGTACTAAGTTGAGCTTCAGCGTAATCTGTTTCTAGCATATGATAATCATTAACCCGACACTGGACATAATACTCATCAAAAATTTCCTTTTGCCCATTCAACAAGAAGTAGTGCCCGAACTGAATTCCGATCACCTACCTGTGTTAATAAGATCTTCCTCCACCTCATCCTTCAGACCACCAGTTCGTAGGATGATAAAAAGCTATATCAACTGGAAAGAATTTCAGGAAAGACTAGACACACAATTATATAAACCCAATACGGATCACAAGCATCCAAGATACTGATCAACATATAGAAATCTTTTCAAAGGCAATAGAAGACAAGCTGTAACCAAACTCTACAAGTTTAGAAAAATTAAAAATCTAAATATCTTGCCTCTATACATAATTGATCTAATGAAATACAAAAGCCGAATCATAAGGCAATGACAACGGGCAATAAACCGTAACCTAAAAAATCAATTAAATAACCTAAACCACCAAATACAATGTCAAATTGAAAAATGCTAAATTTGTATGGAAAAAACCAGCTCCAATCTTTGGAAGGCCACAAAGACAATAATCCAAAGAACAGAAATTATCCCGACTCTAACAACGCCTAATAGTACCTACAGCACTGATGAAGAGAAATGCAGCTTATTTGCTACCTATATCACACTTACAATACAATTGCGTATGTGGAAACCACCAGCCTGCAGCAGATTGTTTTGATCAACCTACGGCACCACAAAACTAAAGGAATATATCAAATTGTTACCACTAAAAAAAGCTCCAGGTCCGATTTAATTCCTCCAAAATTTAAACTGAAAAGCAATTGTCTTCCTGATAATACTTCTCAAGGCGTGCTTAAGAATAAGTTATTCCCCTAACAAGTGGAAACATACCAAAATGCTTATGTTCCCTAAACCTGACAAAAACAAAAATAGCCGAATCTCTTACAGACCTATAAGCCTTCTCCCAGCCTTATATAAGCTACTTGAAAGAGTTGTCCTTACACGTCTTAACCAAACGCTGAACGAACATTGCGTTCTAACAGTCCTCTCGGCTTGGATTAAAATTTAAATTACTTCCCTTGCCACTTTCATTACTTTAATGATATCATTTTTTGTTTCTGGAAAACAGATTTTTCGCAGTCAGAATTAGCACCGCTGCCTCACCTCTAAAGCAAATACGCGCGAGAGTACCCCAAGGCAGTGTCCTTGGCTCCACATCATCATACATGACATGCCCAACCCATAGCACAGCAATATCGCGTCATTTGTTTATGATACCGCTTTGTTAATCCAGGACGAAGATCCACCCAAGGCCTTTAATCGTTTCTAAACAACCATTGATGCAATAAGTAAATAGTATAAGAAATGGTGTATATCACTTAACCCTAACAAGTGTGCAACTAAAGTTTTTACCTTGAAACGTACAAGAGAACATCACATAAATGGAAAAGTCATTCTTTGGAATTCCAAAGGAGAAACCATTAAATATCTTGGTATTTATCTCAACACCAGATTAACCTGGAGCACACATGTTAACAATAAGCTCAATCTTGAGTACAGTAGACTAAAATCACTTTATTCTTTTATATATAAATAATATAAAACACTTCTAAAATCCAGTATGGGGAGCACAATTTCACAAACAAGAATAAGATTCTGAGAATATCTGTTAATGCTCCTTGGTTTATCCGCAATAAACAGATACATAATGAACTAAGTATCGACTTAAAAAAAGTTTTTTGCTGACTTACGTAACTCAAATAACAATGTCATCTTCCGATAAGTAGGCCAAAAGAAATATATACCTCAAGACTTAACATCAGAATTGGCAACATTTTTATTGCAAATGTAGAATTTCCATCAATAGATATATATGAATAATTCTAGAAAGTTAGCGCAGGAGCTTCAACTCCTTGCTTTCGGCATACTACCCATTGATTTAGAAATTTATTAATGGAAAAAACGAATCGAAGTTTAAACGAAGTAAAAATATCAAGACCATGGTAATACAGGGTGGCTAAAAGTTGATGGGTGATTTAAAATTTGTTTCAGACAAATAATTCTGATTTCGTTCGTGAAATACAACCCTGGAAGTTTCATAATGAGGACACTCAACGTGAACCACGAAACAAAGATTTTAATTTGAAAATAATCATTTAATTATTGGTGTACAGAGATAATATCATCGATATTTTAATAAGACGAACGGTTCATAGAAATGAGTATACCTTTAAAAAAAGGATTTGTTTATGTCTAGACTTAAACCGGAAACTACGTTTTGCCTTTCTAAACACAAACATATAGGGTATGGACAAAAGTACATAGAAGAACTTTAAAACACCAACTCAGTAATTGAGGCTCAAACTTCATTCGGGTTTATTTTAATATTTACGTTGTTTTTTTTTTAATTTAGCTTGTTCGGCAGTTGCAACCGTAGAATTATAAATAGCGATTGAACTTTACTATTTTCAGCAGCTTGCTAGAAAAGAGGATTCCTAAACCACTTCATAATAAAAGAATGGTTTTGTTAATACACAAAATTTAGAATCCGGGGTATTCCCAAATTCAAGAGCCATTCTATAATACAGACGATAGGATTATTGATCTACATGTCTTCCAAAATGACATTGGCAATACAATAGCTATTACTAGAGAGCAATATCGAAAATTCCAGGATTTTTCCCTAACGCGGTTCAAAATAAACCAAAGATGTGGTTCCGGGAAAATGAAGTCACAGTTCACACACAGTGTGATAGATAGCCCTTACAAAGCTTTGAAGTATGTTTAGGATTGTTGTCTTGTGTCATCATCAATCCCTTGGCGATTAATCGCAACCCAGATGGTATGACGTTTTTTTCTTATACTGTTCTTTCTTCATACTACCATCGACCTTTCCCCCACACTGAAACAGTCCCACAGTCGGAACAATACATTCCTGGATCATCTTTTCATTCTTAGACCGATGCACGAAGATTATCTGTTTCTGACTGAAAATTTCAAATTTCGATTCGTCGGTAAATAGTACGTTTTGTTACTATTTAATTAAGGTTCAAGGAAGTAAAAACATTATGACTATTATAGTTCTAGTTTTCGAACCAACAAATGCTTATAAAAACATCTACAAGTAACTAATTATTTTCATTCAAAACAGTGTTGTTTAAGGAGATGTTAAACAAAACAAAATGTTTACATAACTAAATTTTAATAAGGTATTCACATACTTCCATGAGCGATAGTGTATATATAAAAAAGAGAAAAAGATGATTGCCAAACTTACAGAGGGATTGTCGTACTAAATGCAATACATAAAATAAGGCAAAAGCAATGAATTAAAAATGAAAGAATATGCTGAAAAGTGATAGATGAATATCAGTACGGGTTCAGACCAAGAAGATCTGTAATCGACCCCTTTTTTACACTAAAACGAATACAATGTATATAATATAATATAAAAATATATGCCATATTTATAGATTTTAAAATTAGACTTTGTAAATCGGAAGAAGACTGTTTAAAATAATGAAGACCTAAAAGTCTCAATGAAGTTAATAAATATGAAAAAAATGACACTACGATTTACTAAAAACGAAATAAAATTTCATAGCAAGGTTTCCAAACGTTTCCAACTCTATTGGATTGGGTAATGGGATTACTAGCTTACGCTGACGATACTGGCCAGGACAAAACACGAATTAATACGAATCTGCGGAAATATTCAATCTGAGAGTAAACAAAAACAAATCTAAATACATGGAACTAAGATAATTAGAGAATGCACAAGAATAATAAGAAGAATACTATCACAGACAGCATAAGGTTGGATAAAATTATGAGATATGTATACATTTGAACATTCATAACGAAAATGAGAAACAAAAAAGAAGAGATCGAAGCAAAACTAACTAAAGGAGACAAATGGAAGATTAAAAAACTAGAAAAACCAAGATTTATCTTGACAAAAACGAAGATTAATAAACGAAGAAATAAGGAATCTATACAGAATCTATACGTGTGGGGTTGCTGGTCCCCCATCGGGCGCCTCCCCAGGTGGCGGATAGGGGGATGCCCGTTAGATATGACGGGTACCGGGGAAATAAAATACCCGGGGTGGAGCAAAACCAGCAACAACCGAATGACTGCCGGTATAAGTAGTTCCCTCCTTACTGGTCAACAGCTTCGGGTGGAAGAACCATGGGAGTAGGACACACTTTTGTCCTGAGGTCGAGAAATTGGCCTTGAAGGCAGATGAACTAGTTATGGTCAATGGCATAAGGATGCAAAAGGCAAGGGGAAACCATTGCATTATAGATCCCTAGGGATTCCCAAGAAAAACCACCATGGAGAATCAGCAAGAAGTAATGGCCCCGAGTGCCCGGCGTCCCTTGAATGGGACAGGGGTGCGAAGAATCCCCGGGCGGACCCAAAAAGTGACAATTCAAAGAATAGGGACATGGAATGTCCGGACTATGTACGAGGCAGGGAAATTAAGGAATATAAGTAACGAAATGAAGAGAAATAAAATTGATATACTAGGCGTTAGCGAAGGTAGATGGACAGGAAGCGGAAAGTTACAATCAAACGACATCGTTATATATTACTCTGGCAGAAATGATAATATTCATCAAAAAGGAGTAGCTATATTATTAATTGATAGAAAAATTAGTGATGCAGTCATAAATTTTGTTCCTTACTCTGATCGTGTGATAATGATACAAATGAGAGGCGAACCAATAAATATAAATCTTATACAAGTATACGCGCCTACAGCGGATGCAAATGATGAGAAAGTTGAAGAATTTTATACACAGATAAAAGACTTGACACGATGTCTCAAGAAAAACGAAGTTAATGTTATTATGGGAGATTATAACGCCAAGATAGATAAAGGTAGAATAAACGATATAGTAGGAGAATATGGACTGGGTCAGAGAAACGAACGAGGTGAAAGGCTAATTCAATTTTGTGAAGAGGAAAACATGATCGTCACAAATACCTGGTTCCAGTTACCAGCAAGAAGGCTCTATACATGGAGATCGCCTCAAGAAAATAACGAAAGGACAGTGAGAAATCAAATAGATTTTATTCTAATTAATAAACGTTTTAGAAATAGTGTTAAAAGTGCAAAGACCTACCCTGGAGCTGATGCTGACTCCGACCATAATCTCTTAATAGCAAATATAAGAATAAAACTAAGAGCGCTACGAAAATCTACCCATACTACCAACATCAATATAAATGATATCAAAAACTCTGAAGTGAAAGAAAAACTACAGTGTAAATTAAATAAGGAGCTAAAGAAAATAAACATGAATGAAGACACGGCAGAGGAAAACTGGGGTAAAATAAGAAAAACTATAGATCAAATCTCTAAGGAAGTCTTAGTACCACATAGAAAAGAAGCGAAAAAAGAATGGATGACAAAGGAAATAATAGATTTATTAGAAGAGCGGCGACGGCTTAAAAATACGGACGAAATGAGATACCAAGAAATAAAGCTAAAATTACGAAGTAAAATTAAGGAAGCTAAGGAGAACTGGATGCAGGACAGATGTAAAGAAATAAAAGAATTACAAACCAAACATGATGAATTTAATTTACATAAAAGATTGAAGGAAGTAACTGGTAATGTAAAACGTAAGATACCCTGCATACTTAAAACCGCAGATAATAAATTAGTATTAGATCCGGCAGACAGAGTAAAAATGTGGGAAACCTATATTAAAACCTTATTTGATGATAATAGGGCCGATATGAATATAGGAAAAGATGCAGAAGCAAATATGGAAGGCCCAGAAATATTACAGTCAGAGGTCGACTATGTTTTGCGAATGGCTAAAACTAATAAAGCTGCTGGTCCAGATGAAATCCCGTCAGAAATCCTCAAGTTATTTGATGAAGAAAATTCACGTATGCTAACGAAGATGTTTAATCAAATATATAACACTGGAAATATACCCGCAGATTGGCTCAAATCTACATTTATTCCGATCCCGAAGAAAAATAACCCAACATCATGTAACGATTTTAGACTAATTAGACTCATTAGGCTAGAGTCACGCACTAAAGCTATTACTAAGAATCATACAAAATAAAATATTCAGAAAATGTGACATGATGGTGGCCAATTCTCAGTTTGGATTTAGAAGTGGTCTAGGGACTCGAGAAGCACTATTCAGTATGAACACCCTACCGCAGAAGTGCAGAGAATACCAAAAAACAACCTTCGTATGCTTTATAGATTTTGAGAAGGCCTTTGACCGAGTTCAGCACAATAAACTTATACAATCGTTGGCTAAAATAGGACTTGACGACAAAGACGTAAGATTAATTAAAAACTTATACTGGAATCAGACCGCGGTAGTACGAACAGAAGATGGCGAAACGAATGAGATTAAAATTAAACGCGGAGTGAGACAAGGGTGTGTTCTATCGCCACTCCTGTTTAATGTATACTCAGAACAAATTTTTCAAAATGCAGTTTGGGAAGCAACAGAAGGAATAAAAATAAATGGTGAGATCATCAACAACATCCGATACGCTGATGATACTGCGGTGTTGCCTGAAAATATGGAAGATCTACAAAATCTCTTGACAATAATAAATGAGGAATGTGAGGAAGCAGGACTGAGTATGAATATTAAGAAAACCAAGTTTATGGTCATTAGCAAAGAGCCTGTTGGTCGAGTTCGACTTACAGTAAATAATAGGTCAATTGAAAGAGTCTTCAAATATAAATATCTAGGCTGTTGGATAAATACAGAATTAGATCCGGATGATGAAATAAAAGTAAGAATCGAAATTGCAAGAAACGCATTTATAAAATTCAGAAGTATGCTGTGTAATAATCTTTGAAAGAGAAGAAAGTCCAGATTATCCATAGAATGTAAATTAACACAACACGGCAGTTATTCGCGCTTCTAACGTAGAACTTTTCAGGTTATTTTGAACAATAAAAGCCATGCTGGCAGAAATGTATCAGATCTCAATGTGCTTACTTTGTAGAAGTCTGAGGCCGCGTTCAATATTATTTGCATCTTGTACCATTTTTACTCAATATACACATTTTTGTTGTTACTATTGCAATTTTCTGAATGGTATGCCTCGATGCTTTCGATATAGGCCACGTATTACTGGTTAAGAATTTCCATTATGACAATTATTTAATTATTTTCACTTATATTAGTTTCAGTTAAAATTGCCAAACATTGTTAATTGTTATATTTCTACGACTGCAAGAATCTGGTGTAAATGCCATTCGACAGGACGGCTACATCATCGTTACCTTCGGCTTTATAGGTTCGTGGTAACGTCTTTCGCAGTAGCGTAATGAAACCCGCTACCACTGCATTATTTCAATCACTTGAGCTGATTTCAGCAAGAATGGCGAAGACCTTGAATAAGAAAAAAATTAATAAAAATTATTAAATACAGGGCGGGACAAAATTTTATCTTTAATTTTAAAGGTTATGAAATGAAGGGTGGTTTAACTATGATAACATCAAAACATCGATGCAGTAAGATGTTGCGTTTTGCACCCAGACCTTCGTTTTCTTCCATACAAGAAGTTTATTGTACAGACGCTCGGAATGTAATTGACAAAGTGACCTAGAAATGCGAGAAAATGCAATTATAGTTTCAATCCTCTTTTCGTTTTCACACCGGTGATCTATACTGTTGTACAAAATCCTATTACCTGATTTAAATGATCCCGAAACACTTTTAAAGTTTAGTAGAACGAACGCCGTAACATAAACACGGAAATTATTTTCGCTGCATGCTGGCACAAGTGTGTTATTGATTAACAACCTCCTTATCTACCGATAATGCTGTTCAAAGATATGCTTATCTCTATATCTAGTTCACGTTAGGTTTTACACTGTAACATTTGTTAGGTTGCCGCATAATTTAATTTGTTATGTAAATTCGGATAAATATTGTGTCTTATAAGATTCAAAATTAATCAGTCATGGTTACGGCCTAGGATCCTGACTTTTTCTCTGAAAGCTACGGTAAATAACTAATATTCTATCATTATATCTACAATATAAATTTAATGATTATAAATTCTTATAATAAGGTAATAATTTCAGAGACTTCCGTTTTCATCTAGATGAAAATTTAATAAAAATTGCCAGGCTCTAACGCCCCGCGTAGGGGCAGGGCTTGGGTACTGAGAGATTAAAGCTCTCATACCTTCACTCTCACTGCTCGGTTGTCACTTACCATCTCTGTTACTCTGGCTATGATAAACTTTAAACGACAGCATTATTATGCCTTGCTCGAAGTGATCACAGGTACCCAATTATTTCTAGTACCGAGTAGGCCACTTTTCAAGCATTTTGAGATGAATAGTTAGCATATTGCTTATCTCGTCAATTATCAAAAATCAAAATTAAAATTTACGGCTTTGCTTCACTCTATAACCTAAAAATGTACAATAATTGGGGCGTAACTCATAGAAATTATTTTTTTCGAAGATAAGAGATGGTATCATAAAATGTCGTATGTCTCAAGGAAGTCGTGCATTCATAGTGCGTGTCCACAACACAAGAGGGCTCTGTAATGTCTGTAATTGCACATAGAGCAATATTAAATTAGTTGTCAGTCAACGGCTGCGCGAGAATACGAGTGGGGTGAAAAATTTAAAATATACAAATAAAAGGACAAGGAACGAACTAAATGTACGGACATTAAACAATACGGGTACATTGTGCCCATCATGGTTATTAAGATAGTTGACATAACATTACAGGTTTCATGTTACAGAATCATTCTGCCCGTTGCCAGTCGCTAGTTGCTTCGCGTCTTCTACGAACTCTCTATATCATTGTCTGACATTTCTACCACGGAGAACGGCTATTTTAATATACGAACGCTGTTCTACTCGGGTCACATCCAACGGAGGTTGACTGACAATTGATTTAATATTGCTCTTTGTGCAATTACAAAACATTACAGAGCCATTTGTATCGTTGTCACACACTATGGATGCACGACTTTCTTTAGATATAAGACTTGTTATAATACGATCCCTTATTTTTGTGGAAAAAGTAGTTGCTATGACTTATGCCTCAACCCTCTTATATAGGGTATTGAAAAAGTTACGCAAACCTGCACTCAGCCGGCAAAATGAATTTAGTTCTAATTGCTCCTAAGTTGTCTGCCACGAAAGAGAACATCACGGATCTCAAAAAGTGTTAGAATATGAAAGATTTATGATCTATCGGTAGATAGGGGACATTTTGGACATCTGAACATCAGCAATTCATATCACTTTGCACAATCACTTTCAAATGGGAAATTTCTTTTTCCTATGCCTTTACCGACGAATAGATAGCACGATCTATTTTGTGGCCCCACGAAATGCTCAATAAGTTTAAAAATAGAACATCTTGCTATCTCAACGAAATAAGACAAGAAAGTCATTTTTTCTAACGGTAAGAAGCTTCTAATGATGTGGGATGATAAATGTGTCCACGTCCTCAAGGAGACGTGGAAGAGTTGATTCGGCGACTAGTTTCGAAGTATGCAGAAGTGCATAGAATATAGTATGCATCAGAAAAGAAGTATTCAAGATTGTTAAAGTGTATTTAAAATATGATTTGAGTATAATATAGGAATGGTGTTCGAAAAAACTGAACATTTGGTGCATACGAGATCTGATCCAAAGATATCAAGCCAATACGGACGTAACTTTTGTATTATATGGTTTGATATTTTCGGAATCGACCATATATGCCTAAAATAACAGTCTTTTTCAAACTTGTCTCATAGAATAAAAAATGGTCTATAAAAAAGAAAATATATTACTACAAATAAATATGCAAAACGGCAAAACGTATCTTCTTAGTAACTACTTCTGTGATGACAAAAAGCAATCCAAACCTTTAGTTAGAGTTTAAATCTTCCATCGGTAGCTTTAAAAGGAGAAAGATGATATATAAGATTGGCCAAAAAGTTTACACTCAAGATTAAAAATAGCTTTTTACTTGTGCTTTTGCTTTTTTGTGTTATTTTGTGTTAGTAATTGTAATCAACATATTTCAATCACTTTCTAGGACGGTTGATACTGATTACGATATTACAAACAGTGAACTTCGGGTTTCATTAGGACATTATTGGAAGAAAAGTCTGAGTGCAAGTGATGCTGTAGAGACAGTTGCAAACTTGAAGGAAAGGAAACAGTTGCTCAACGATCAGGGCGGTTCAAACGAAATATATTTTGAAGGCGAGCTTTGTTCTGGTCAGCAATCGAAGTTGAACAACGGAGATTTGATAACAGCGCTGGAAACTGAGCTTTTATCAAGCTGTCGTGATCTGGCATCCGGGTTGTTGAGTTTCGTCCTATCAGACTGCGCTCAATCACTTGCATCACCTCGACTTTGTTCACAAGAAGCACAGGTCAACAAGCGAGTCGAGATCTGTCGTCAATTGCTCAATGATCCGCTGAACGATTGTTTCTTGGCGCGAATTATGATGAGAAAGAGAAGAAATTAATTGGGTGAGGTCAAAATCAGCCTTGAATTCCGTATCAAAAGCAAAAAAGTTGTAATTTGTGTGTGGTGGAATTTTAAAGGTCCGATCAAAACGCACTTCGCTTTAAGAGGACAATGTCAACCGATGTAGTACCAAAAAAATTAAGGAGAAATTTGAGGAGCTGGTCAGTGTAGCGGTTTTTCCGCATCCATCCTGCAGTACAGACGTTGTTTCATCCGTCTACGATCAATGGAGCTCTTCTTGTGAGGTCTGCAGTTTGAGAGCGTTTAATGAAGTTGAAGAACCGCACCAAGAATTATTTGATTTGAAAGAGCCAAAATAATGCTTTGATCAGATGCGACAAATTGCGGAATGGTGACAAAAGGTGTATTTTGAATAAATTCATACATAGCAATGTCATTTTTGGCCATCCTTCTATTTTCGTGTTGGATGAACTCGTCTGATTGTGAAGCAAGCAACATTGACAACTGCAACGAGAGCTACTAAGTGCCAATAAGTTATTAAACCTAAAGTTGTACTTTTGATTTTGATTGAACGTAAATTATCAGTAAATTAATAATTAATACTGGAACCAGTAAGCAAAAAAAACTGTAGTCCGTAACACCCTACAAACAAATAATGTAAGCAAACATTTTTGTTGTTCTCGTAATAATATTGTTATCACAGAAAGCACTATAGAAGTAACGATACAGACATTATTAGAACGTATTTCCTTCTTTCAAATTAACATGCTTTGACCCCAGAAAATGTTAGCAATACGAAATTGATTTAAAAATGAGATTATGGTGGTAACTCAAAGTACTCGGTGTATTCAAAAAATATCAAAATTATAGTAGAGGGTGTTCTAAAAGAATCGCGGGAACCGTTCTTATTTTTGTAGCATAAACTTTGGTGTTCACGAAGACCCAGAAGAAAAAAATCACACGGTGTTACGTTATGAGAACTTGGTAGCCAGTTCACTTTATTGTTTTGGGATGTGATAAGTAGCCCATTCAATTTTCGCTCCAACAATTTGACGGTTTCACGAATTGTATGACGGATGGTGCCGTCGTACTGGAGCCACAAGTCATTCAAATTCATGCCGTTCAAATAAAGCCACAACAAATCCAACAGCATCTCACGATAACGTTCACCACTAAAATTACTTTTTCGAAAGATCTATAGTAAACGAAGTGCAATATATCAGATCAAGTCTATTTCAGCAGTATATTTATTCTGTGAACTAATGAGATATAAACATAATATAACATGAGAAGAAATCTATCACATTTTACTTAGTTTTCTTTTACCCTTTCCTTGTCAACAAATAAGCTCAGGACAGATGTGACTAAACGTTAAATCCACTGTACGTACCGTATAATGAAAAACCAAACTAGGAATAAAAACAAGAAAAAGTTAAAATTAATGAGTGGCAAAATTTTAGAATTAATGGAGGAATAAAGACAACACAAGAATCAGAAAAAAGAACAAAATGATAAGAAGAAAAATTCGAAGATTATTAATATCATTATAGAATTTTTCAAGGTCTTATAAACTCTTGGCAGTTGATGCATAGACTTATGTTTATGTTAAATGGTCTGAAATTCAACTGAATCGTAATATCTTTGTATGATATATATACTACAGATCTAACGCACGTTTTCACTTCTTTTCTTACAATGGTAGTTGATATCTTCGCCTGAATAACAGACAGTATGATCATTTTCCAGAGTTGGCCCATTTCATTTTTCTTAGTCCTAACATCGCTATATTTATATGTTTCAGTTCCTTTATAGTTTTACAAGACTTTCTAGGTTTATAAAAACTAGTAATATTTCATGTTTCTATTTGAAATATTGGTTAGTGGAGACCAATAGTTGAGTCTTGAGAATTTTTTAACCAAAGTAATTTTCTTCGCGTGATTGAGGATACAGGAGGGATACATTTGGAAATGTTGGAAATTAGGTTGGGACATGATTCTCCCTTGTGATAGTAGATGGAAGACAATCACTGTATACGTGGGTAGAGTCACTTGGCTAAAGTAGATATACCCTCCAGCGATTTTTTGGAAGAATATCTACCCGCTACCCCTTAGCTTAAGTGCACTGTGTATTTTATTTCCTTAATATTCACTATATGGGCATTTCTTTGTCTGCCACGTAAAGGGATATATATATATATATATATATATATATATATATATATATATATATATATATATATATATATATATATATATATTATATATATATATATTATTTATTTATTTAAGATGTATCTCGACGTTCGGCATTTGGAGAGCTCTTCTTGGTTAGCAGAGCTCAATTCTTCATCAAAGTGGCCGACAAAACGTCGAAATTTATTTCAAATAAGCGGTGAAAAAAGTTCCTCAAAAATAAGTTTTTGCGTCATATGCTGACAATTTTTCACCCGCCGTTTTTCAAATTTTTGCAAGTTGGGAACGTATAAATTTTTTCCTGCATCAGCTTTTTTCCCTTGATTAAGAACGTGGAACAATTTAACTTACAATCGAAGCTCCGCTCGGCAGAAGCAAACCAAATGCCCGTGGCAGACGCGCCTTTTGCGTTCACTAATTATTGCGTGTGCGTTCCCAATTTGTAGGCCGCACAATTGTGTTGTGCGAACCAAAGAAATGTGTACCCAGCTGAGTTACTCAAATATTTAATACGTGTTTCTTATCTAATGGTCGACTCAGCCGCGGCCGCCCGGCTCCGGATGCACCGCGGATCGGCACTCCATTTGGCAAGGAGCGAGAGTGGATCCGACGTGCGTTCACGAACGCACAGACCTCCTCGTGTAAATCAAGAGCCGAGGACCACGCCACATTTCTTTGTTTACTTTCTGTTCAAATGTATAGATAGATTGAAGTGCGGTAGTCATCCACATTCCAACCTTCTGGCATCATGTTTCGAAGGAGACAATTCCTACCATTCTTTACTTTGCATAAATGGTTGGTTATTTTACACTTCTTGCTTCATAACGTCCGTTACGATCTTCTTCCATTCTTTTCTTTTCAGGTCTTTTTTCGCTTCTTCTAATCATCTCAATCTTGGTTCGCCTCTTCCTCTTGTACCTTCTGGTTTATTACTTAAAATATATTTAATTCCCCATATAGGCTACGGCCCCTCAACATGCCCCAGTCAACTAACTCTTACTTTTAATATCTGATATGCTTACTTTGGCATACCAGATTCTTATTTCTAGTTAACACTCGCTACATACCTTTTTATTTACCGGACTATACATATTCCTGAGAAAATTTTGTTCTTGTGGATTTAGTTTTTTTCTTTTACTTTTGAGTAGACTTTATGATTCTGCAGCACATTTGTACATTTTTTTACTGTTCATTGAGAGTAGATTTGATTTGATTATACCTTTTAATCCGCAATAACACCTGTTACTCGCCATAACCTTGACTTTTGTTGTCCTACATATAATATCGATATCATTCCCGTACGGTAGCACCTGGTACTGCCTGTCACAAATTGATCCTCCAGGATTAAAAGGTACTTTTGCTTAACCGTTTCCTATGAGAAGATTAACATTGTTGTTGACATAGCATCTCTATGTCTTAAGCCAATATTGTTTGCAAAATCATTTGATAGCTGTCCCTATATTCTCACTTTGGTTCTAGTGTCTTCTAAATACATTTTTACTATTCATAATGGTTTCCTAGATATCCCAAATTCGTCTAAGCCTCTAAACTATTCTGCTCTGACTATTGCGTCGTACGCTTGTTGGAAGTCTAGAAATAGTTGGTGTAAATCTATGTTGTATTCCCAAATTTTTTCCTGGATTTCATCCCTCTAGTCACTTTGAAACTACGTTGGTAATCACCTATTATTGGTTTCGTGCAGCTATTCAGCTTGCTCTCCATCTATTTATTAGTATTTTGTAGCCTATTTTAGTAAAGTTATGCTTCTATAATTACTGTACAACGTCTTATCGCCGCCTTTATAAATCGAGCATGTAAGAGAACTTGTAAGTATTTCATTATGTTTTCATTATATTTCTTCCGTTACCATCGGCCCTCCATATTTTAACATCTCCTCCGCTATCCCGTTTTCTCCCGGAGCTTTATAATTTTTTAGTAATTTTTATAACTTGTTTATCCTCTTCTCTTGAGTTGTTTCTATTGGGTCTTTTTCTTCTTGATCTTTCCATGTTTCCTGTATTGTTTTGATATTGTTCCCATTTGAGTTTAATAATTTTTTAAAGAACTGTTTCTCTCTCTTCTTCATTTCCAGCCATTTATTTTCCTTCCACATCCTTACATATTTTCAAGTCTTGTTTACAATTTTTATAAAGCGCATTTAAAATCGGAATTGTCTTTTAGTTTCTTAACTTTATTTTCATTTACATTATTTTTGGGTCTACGAATATATAAATTATATATTTTTGGAATATGCGCATTAAAACCTTTTAATTTGATACCGAACACGATACATTAGTCTTTCTAGAACTAACCGTGGCATCATATTATATCTTTACTTCGATGTACAAAATACTAATTTAATGTATAAAAGTAGATGCGCATGCATTGGCCAATTAGCTGAAAATGCCTTAGAAATGCGAAACAAAGGGATTAAAAAATGTTGTTAAGATTTCTCGAGAAGTAAGCAAGGAAATATATTGGAAGATATTTTCGATCAGCTTATGGTAACTTCAGATCCATACATTTCCATTGCCATTTTATTAACAGAAGTAATGAGTTCAGATTAGCTACCTTTGAAACCCTCATATTACTATATTTTTGATACTGACGTTTACTTTAGGCTTTGATTAACTTTTTCAGTCATCACTTTTTAGAAAATGTTGTTTAATTTTCTTTGGTTACTTTGAAAAATACATATGCATTATAAGTTATTTAGATTGTACTTTTATCTTTGTATTTATAAAATTAGGAGCCTGTCGATAAATTGGAAGGAGGGGGTTTCCTCCTAAATAATGTTGAAGGACCATTAAACCGAATCTCCGCTTTGAGTTCTGCAAATATCATTTATTTTGGTAATAACAGTGTAAGAATCGCAGTAAGCAAATCTTGCTAACGCTATTAATTCCTCAAAGAAATTATCACTTACATTACCACTCATGGAAGTATAGACACTTTATTAAAATAGAATAATTATCTTTTTTGTAATAAATTTTCTTTTTTTTTAATCATTTACCACCTTCTTTGACAATACTGGTTTGAATGGAAACAATTAGTCACCTGCAGATTTTTATAAACATTTTTTGGATCAAAAACTAAAACAAAAAAATTATATCATAATACTTTTACGTCCTTCAACTGTCATTTAAGACTTCGAATCCTTCTGTCCCTATCCCTTGTTTTAAATGTTTGTTTATAGTAAAAAACTTTGGTTTCCGTCACGTATTTTTTTGATTTTTGAATTCAATGTCTCCTGGTAGGCCTCTCTCCATAGGAGCTCGTTCAGCCATTCCCACTTTACACCCAGAAAGGCTATCAGTGTATAACATCACCAAAAACTTAAGGGTTGATGCTTCGGGGATGAATCTTACATTCGGCGCTACAGAGAGACGGAAAGTCTTAGGGATCGCCATCGTCCTGCGCCATCCGATGCAGATCAGTTCATCAGAATTGATGAGTAAGCAAAATAGAAGATTAATTGCCCAAATATTGCTGCAGAGTTTAACCGGAGACGTGATAAAACAATATCAGTCAGCACAATAAAGCGGCTTTTTCATGGTCGTATTGCGACCAAAAAACTGTTATTATGGCGTAGTAATAAGGCTAAATGGCTTTACTGAGTGCAAAAGCATCGTTTCTGGACAATTAGACAGTAGCAAAACGTATTATGGACGGAAGAATCCAATATAAAATTTTTAGTCAAATGGAGAATCCTCATGCGTTGGTCTAAGACTGAAAACATGATCCAAAACTGTATTGTTCCGACTGTCAGGTACAGAGGTAGATCTGTTTTAATGTGAGGAGGTGCTTCTCTTTGGTTGGTGTAGGGGACTTAGTAAAAGTCGATGGTATTATGAGGAAACAGTATTACAAAAAATCTGGTGTGAACATCACACGACTTTCCTTATTTTGGGTAATTCTGGCAAAAATCATGGGCTTCAATTTTTTGTCTCGAGTTCTTATTTCACCAACTTTTACTTTAAATTCATGTTTATCTCGTGATAATGAATCATTTTTATTCTCATGAATTTTTTGTATCTTCAACCGTTTAGATTCGCGACCGATTTTGCGACCTTGCGACCAAACGGCACGGCCGATCTTTACCAAAAGTTTCGCACTGCGTCCCCTACCTACAAGTAACTTGCATACCAAATTTTAAGTCTCTAGCTCTTATGGTTCTCGAGATATCCTGTTTACTGACAGACCGACAGACAGACACACACACACACACGAATAAATGGCCCAAACCAACTTTTTTGGTGTCCTGAGGCTATAATTCGTCCAGAAATGTGAAAAACTGGGTAGGTCAAATTTCCGCTGATTACATTACTTTCCTTATTATAGGATAAGGAAAGTAAAAAATTTTAACGGAAAACGCCATACGATCTAGAATGCGATTAATCGGGAAGAGATTCGTGATCATGCAAGATAACGATCCTAAACATATTTCAAAGCTTTGTAAGGGCTATTTAGCAAGCCAAGAACAAACCTGCTCAAAATGATGACAAGGCCACCACACAGTCCAGACCTTAATATCATAGAGTTGCTATGGGATGAGCTGAACAGAACAGTACGAAAGGAGAGTTAGACGTCTAAAAATCAGCTTTGGAGTCTTCTTCAAGGTAATTGAAGAAATTTACCACTCGAAAAATTAAAAAAAAATTAATCAAAGGAAAGCCTAGAATCGTAAAAGCACTATTAAAAATACAAAGGTGGGTTTTTTGCTGAAACAAATGATTAATACTCAAGTTCATTTATTCCAGTGTTCAAGATAATTTTTGTTTGTTTTTTACGAGTTGTGTAATAATATATTATATAATAAATTGTTTTCTTACTTTAAAGTGTGTAAATTCATTTTTATTTAGTGTCCGTACTTCCATGAGTGGTAGTGTATATCGACACTACAATTTTTGATGAATTCCGGCGATTCTACGTGCTTTTAACTATAGAGCTATCAAAATGGCACTTTTTTGAAAGCAACTTCTTTTTTATTAACAAATTGAAAGTTAATCCGTATATCGATTTCTTCAAATTGAATACAATTTAAATTAAAATGCGAGCTGCGTTCAACAACAAACTTTGCTGCGGAACAGTTTACGACCAAAGAAGTTAAAGTTTACTGGATAGCCCGCACTTTACGCTTCACTTTTGCCCCACTTAAATTTTAGAGAGACTTCAGCGACTCTACGACGGCCGTGCTTAATCATAATTAAATTTCCGAGGGTTCATCAATTTTGATTTTAAGGTCTTCGATTTCAGCCCAACTCATAAATTTACGATTTTGATGGATAATTTATTTAGCGAGCCGAACAAAAAAATTGGCCAATTAATTTCATCGATTTGTTTCCGCGGTTCATTAATTTCGGTCGCGTTTCGTTACTGATTTCTTTCAATAAGTTAGCAGATGCACGCCAAAGTTCTCGAGCTTTAAAGGTCATCACAGTTATGAACGGCGACCTTTCGCAGGCTTCGGAAGGTGCAGGCACGGAAATCAATATGGCGAAGCTTCGATTTCCGCGTCACGTATCAATCATTGAAACCTCATTTAGGAGATTACGCGATAAATTAATAAACAGAATTGTTATTTACGTTTTTGTTGACGGGTTCCTACGGATAGATGCGATTTAATGGTATCTGTCCGTAGGAATTTAATTAACCATTTCCTGTATTTGCGTAGGACTTTTATGAACTACGAAGAATGGCCATTAAATGACAAGACTGAACACTTGTGAAGCTGCTGGAAACAAATGAGATAAGCCGAACTTCGCTAGCAGCCAAAAGGATCGAAAGTGCAATGACCTAAAACGAAGTTGAAGAAGATGAGAGGACGAATGAAAAAGATCGCAGTTATTGAGAAACACTGCGTGGTTTTTTCATTACGATAACGTTCCCAATCACAGTACTGGACCACCCAACTTACTCGCCAGCAGGGGCTGATTGAGATTTTTGGCGCCCTAGGCTAACAACTTTTCACCCGCCTCCCTTTAATTTTTTGCATGTTCGGAACGTTATTAACAAATTGTAAGAAAGTAGTTTGTTTAGAAAAAATATTTATTTGATTTTTCTCAATTTTCATTGCATGCGTACACTTCAATTCAATGTTTACATACATTTCACATCAATGAGGAAAAATAAAAACAAATGTCTGGTTTATCTAAAAACTTTTATTTCTTTTCCTGGCTTTTCAGAATTATAAAATCTCTACACTGTCATTAAGAGAAAGGCTCAATAAGTAAAGGGAGTATAAATAAGTCTCCGCGTTTTTATCAAAAATTGGGCATTTATTGTGAAACAACCGAAGCTTATGTTTTATTCAGTGTTGTCCATCGCTAGCCACTACTTTTTCCCATCTTTCTGGCAGCATACGGATACCGCGTCGGAAGAATTCTTCAGCTTTTGAGGTTATCCACGAATCGATACAATTTTTGGTATCTTCATATGGTGTGAAGTGCTGGTCACACAGGCCATGTGCCATTGATCGAAACAAGTAATAATTGGTGAATAGGGTGGGTGGGGTAGGACTTCCCAATTGAGTGTTTCTAAGTAGATTTTGACCGGCGCCACAACATGTGGACGAGCATTATCATGCAGAAGAATAATTTTGTCATGTCTGGAGTAGTAGTGGGCGCGTTTTTCCTTGAATGCTCGGCTCAATCTCATCAATTGTGTTCGGTAGAGAGCCCCAGTTATTTTTTCCTTTGGTTTGAGCAACTCATAATACACGACACCAAGCTGATCCCACCAAATACACAACATGAGTTTTTTTTCCATGATTATTCGGCTTGGCTGTCGATGTTGAAGCATGGCCTCATGATTTCAGATGTATTTTTTAGCGCTGAATCTGAAAATGATCTTCATTTTTTACAATCACCTCAGGATTTTGGGAAAATCGCAAATTTCGAAATTGTAAAAAAGTCGAAAAATTGAGAAACCTAGTACTATAAAATAGACATAAAACGTTTTTTTAATAATAAATAAATATACAATAATTTATTCACTTTTTTGGCTTATACTATTCATTCTTATAGCGAAACAGTTGAGGGGTCAAATGAGGGGTGGAGGGGTTCACTGACACCTTATGTTTTCTGATAAAAATTGCTATAAATGAGCCTAAGTTTCTATTTTATTACATTTTTCATTATTTATCAACGAACTTAAAAAGTTCGTTACTGAATTCTATATGTCTGTCGGTCTGTCGGTCTGTCAGTCTGTCGGTCTGTCTGTCTCTCTGTCGCTGTCACAAAATTTGAGATTTTTTAAAATTTGAAAATGGATTCTTATAGGAAATTTTACGCTGATTTCGAATTCGAAATTAAAAAATTTCTATCTCGAATAGTTTTCGAGATATTCGACTTCGAATTTCGGAAAAATTTTCGACATTACGATTTTAAATGTGACTCTTATAGGAAATTTTACGCTGAATTCGAAAATGAAGTTGAAAAAATTCTATGTCGAATAATATTCGAGATATTCGATTTCGAATTTTTAAGTTTTAAGTTCGTTCTGGGATTGCTTACAGAGCAATCTCTTCGCCGGCCCCATGTTTTTTATTATTTCTTTTAAGTTTCAAGGGATACATAAGGCCCTTGAAACCCTCCCTCTCCTTCCCTTTAAATGTCGCTTAAGGAAACTACAAAATTGTTTGGGTTAAAGATGATGAGAGGGTGGGAGAGTTGACTCTCAATTGCTCGGTGAATGCGTGAACTCGACAGCTTGGTTGAAAGTATGAGTAACTGAGATTTGACAGCTTGTTACAAGACTTAACAAGATGTCATATGTTAATTGGCAGCTATCCGCGCCACTCATGCATCGTACAACTCTCGGTACTGTTTCAACCATCAGCTATTTTCGTGCGTAAATCGAGTTTTCTTTCCTCCTCTGTGATCAAACGCGTTTTTGTCGGTGGAAAAGTTATTTTCAGGTTATAAAACAAACTTTCCGTTTTCTAAATGACTTCAAGAGGCTGTAAAAAGTCTGCAGATTATTTTTGTTACATTTGTGGTGAGTTAATGGTGGAAAGACAAAACTTGGGCACCCCATTACGTTTGTTAAACATGTGTTGAAAGACTTAGACGGTGGTCAAAGGGTGAATAAGAAGTGTTCAGATTTGGAGTTCCAATGGTGGGGCGAGAACCACGAAATCACAGCAATGATTGTTACTTTTATTTGACTGGTGTTCACGGTTTCAATTTGAAGAATAAAAAATTTGGACGCCACTAGCGAAGAGATGGGTGAGAGTTTTCTTCGGGACATCAAATAAATGGAAATGAGGTATCAAGGAAAATGGGCTACTACGATGATGGCCAACTATTGCTGGATGTTACACCGAAAAAAAGGGAAAGCCCGAAGCAAAGCATGAGCCATCTATAGAAACGTAGACACATGGAATAAAATTGTAAGTATTTTACATACTTCGTCATTCAGGGTGTATGAAGAGGGAGAACGGTTTCCAAAGGCATGACGTACCTCATAATAATTAATTAAATAAATAAAAATAAATTAATTTAATAATGCACTAAAATAAAAATTTAGCTAATTTTCATTAGAAGTTAAGGGGCCAATGACCCCCTCCCTTTCTTTTCAGACCACTCAAATCGTTAGCTATAAGTTAGTATAAGGCAAAAAATGAATAAATGATAAGAAAAAACGTTTTAAGTTTATTTTGGAGTCTCACATTTTTGCAATTTTTCGACTTTTTACAAATCATGAAATTTGTGATTTGCGAAAAAAATGAAGCTCTGTTGTGGATTCAGCGGTACAAAAATACATAGGAATCGATTATCAAAATTTAAAAAACATGACAACCCAAATTTTTCAGGTTTGTGTTCTTAGAACGATGGCAATATTGGGAAAAGTAAACTCTACGTCCCATGACTTCAATAATGGTAGGAGTCTTTGTGGATTCTAATTATGTTTTTATTGTGGTATTCCTATCTTCCTTGTTAATACTTTTATTAATTCTTAAAATGCTGCTAAATGCACACATTCCTTAAAGAAGGTTTTATCTAAATCAGAAGCTTAATTTTTCAGTAACTGATTGTCCCTCTGCCGTATCTTGTCATTTTCCATGTAAATCTGAAATGCCTATCTGCTTCTGTATAGATTGTGCTTCTTCGTATTAAGTTGAGCTTCGGACAATCAGTTGCAGCTTAATATGTTTCAATCGCAAAATGCTGTCGTCCAAAAAACTTGTAATTTTAATTTTTGTTTTCACCAAAAGAAACTTTTGGCTTCCTCTTTGTCGTAATGTCTGTTTTGTAACGTCATTTTCACATATCAATTTTGCTTTGCTTTCTAGCCTTGAAACCTCATCTTCGTTTCGAAGAATCTTCTAAAGCACTGTATAGAGTAATGATTTTTGTTGTGTCTGTACATTTTTATCAAAGCCTTTTATCTACTCATCAAAACTTTACAAGAATATTGTTCCAGAAAGATTTCATTAATGCCATTTGAAGATTCTAAAATTATTCAATGTCACTTTTGCTTTATATTGTACGTCCTTAGTCTCATCATTATTAGGTGTAATGTGTACCAGAGCATAAAAACCTCTTGGTTCTGAATAATGCTTGAGTGACATCAGCACGGACACTCCACCAGTTGTAAAAATAAGGAGTTCTTTTTAAGGTGAAATTGTAAGATATCCCATTTTTTGGTTGAAGAACTAAGAAGTTATAAATTTGTTGCTCTGAAACAAATTCAAGAGTACTTGCTGCTCTTCGCAGCTGTAGAGCCAATTAGTTATCAAAAGTGGTCCGCGCAAAAGATGTATTTGGCCAGAGGATTTACCTCTTTCGTTTTAGCCTGAACACCTTTGTAGCGCTCAGATATGTTACTGGCATTGTCGTAGCTCTGTCCTCTACAGTTACTTAGATCATGGCCTAAGAAATCTATGGTAGACATTACAGCATTGGCCATTTCTTCATCTTTATGGCCACAGTTAGAAATAAACGACGAAAATTTTTCAACGGGTATTTCCGTAGGTAGCATATAGCTAGTTGGTCTATGTTCAACCCATCTGACGTCGAGTCCACAATTATGAAATAATATTTGGCATTTGCAATCTATTGGACATGTTTTGTATTAATTTGGTTCGCTAACTGTATAATGAGGGAACAACTATTCCTTTTTTTTCAAGTATATATATTTCATTATCGTTATGAATTGACAGTTCAAAGGAAGCTAAAAACTTCACAACTCCATTTCGCCAATACAAAGCTTCTTTCTTGCACTGTTTTGCAATTTTGCACTTTACTCTCTGTGAAACTCGACTTTTGAATTTTGAAATGCACTCTCTGTGTGTTACTAGGTACGCTGGTCCTTTATAGAGTACACGGCGTACAAAATTGCTCGCCCGGTTTTGATTTTGAATAAAACAACTAATTTCGCTTTATGCGTTCTCCATTCATTAACTTTTTATAAAGTAAATAATTGAAATAAAATGTTTTTTAAACACCATACCGCCTTTCCGATTTTTTGAAGTCGGAGTCGTCGTTTTGTTGAATACCATTGTAAGCCATTAACTCACGAAGTTATTCATTTACGGACCGCAATGTCAGGTCATCAAGTGATATAATTGGGTCTACCTCTTTGAGAGTATTTTACTCTTGCAGCTGTATATTTGATGCGTTACAATTTGAGCTTGAAGTCACTGAAGTCGATGATGATTATTATTGTTGCACACTAAGTAAGAAAAAAGTATCCAGTTTTTATATTTTCTTGATCACAGCATCTTGGCGTTGATGACGCTCTTTAGAACGTTTTCTAAATTCTGCTACTCTTGTTTTTTTTAACAAATCTTGATCCCTTGTCACTCATGCTTCAGCCTTTATGATAAATGAAATGTGAATCGAATGTCGATTTAATTCAAAACTTAACTTTATTCTCTTTGGTTCCACTGTTACACAACTACCCAAGGAATGTATTCCACCCCCTCCCCCCAGCTTGTTTGGAAACCCTAAACTGTTTTTTACAATCTTTTGAAGTCCGGGGTTTTTGAATGCCCTTAAGAAGCATAACATTGTTTTATATGAATGATTTTGGAGCTTACTATTTACCCTAGGTGTCTACTCAACCTGTTTACGATACGTTTAAAACCTTTTGGATCCTTTTTATACCCTTTGAAGTCACACATTTTGAATCTTATTTTAATAGACAATTTTCTGGCAGATGGTTACTAGTCTGTTAAAATTTGCTCGATCACAGCATTCTGCCGAAGATGACGCTCTTTGGAATGTTTTCTGAATTCTTTTTTAACAAACCTCACCACCCTTGTCACTCATTGTTCAACCTTTATGATAAATGAAATGCAAAATCAAACGACGATTTAATTCAAAATTTAATTTAATTCACAAGGACTGCACTGTTGCACAATAATTATAAATTACTATACTATTATTGCAACGATTACTATAACGACATTCCTATTCGCCTGGCGCAAATGCTCATCTGCTCCGCCTTATATTCTAACGCACGGTTTTAGAACGAATCAGAAGGTTCTGGAATTTGAACTCGAGAGCGGCTCTAGAAATGGCGCGGACGATGAACGATCAATAAAAAGTCCTAATACCAATTATAATCATAATTATTATCAACACATTAGCTTGATTTTATTTCCACTTAACAATATACAGGTACTGTTCATTTAAACTGTGGACTAGTAGCTAATTAATTAACGCACTAATTCCAGTATTAATTAATTCTTCTCCACGACGCACTTAAATCATCGCGCAAAATGTACCTCACCGCTATGCAATTTCTGCATATACCTTCCTAGGCATTCGTCGTATACTTAAATACCTCTGTGATACTCGGCCTCCATATCGATGCTTCCGTGAATTACGAGAACCTTTCCTCTCGATGTATCCTGAAAATCTCTGGATATCTATGCATTACTCGGCCGTCGCGGCTACTCGTAGTTCTTCTAAGGAGGCCTCTGTCCCCTTTGGTAATTGTTTAGTACCTTGACGCACTTGAAGTATTATTTTATACAAATAGTTGTAAAGGGTGGCCTAACATGGACACCGGATTTAAACTTAGCAGCTTTTTTGTTATCCATTCGGCAACTCTGATACTTCAACAGATGTCATCTATAATCCTTTCGATTAGTAAATATGCAATGCTATATAAAAGAACAGCCTTATTAAAACAAATTGCAAATTTGATAAAAATTTTCTGAGGCGATACAAAAATTCCCTGGAATATTTAGGCGAAATAATGCACCAAATGGATTAACTGTCCAAAGATGAAATTAAAATTTTGACTTAGTCGGTAATTGATGCGAGATCTCGCGAGTATCAGCGTGGGGGTAACGTCTAGTGACAATATTGCCATAGCATAGTCAAAATATTACTGCAAATCCGAAACCATGAACTTGATACCGTCCACAAAAATTAGGTATTTCCAGGTATTTCTCTTCAACAAATACTCACGAAAGAAGCGTAAAAATTTTAACTAGTACATGAGCTCAAGTTTGCCGATCATTCTCACCGTCAAAAATTCGTAAATTGATTTTTAGAGCATCATAAAATGGATCCTCAGTTGTCTAAAAAGTTTTAGCGATGAGGTACATTTTGAACTCAACGGGTTTGTAAACAAACAAAATTGTCACATTTGGGGTTTGGAAATATCCTCGCGTACGAGTCACTGTGTGGTATAGATTTTAGATAAATGGCGTGATAGGCCTACGCTTCTTCGAAGATGATGCTGGAAAAGCTGTAACTGTCATTTACAATGGTTACCATTGCATGTTGAATAAATATGGTTCCAGCAGGATGACGCTATCTGTTATACAGCTCGAGCGACAGTGGATTTACTGCACCAACCAGGAAATTCCTGATCGCCTCTTTTCGCAGGGTTACCCAAAGCCCAGTTATCGATGAAATTGGTCACAACTTGTACAAATTGTAATTCTGTAAAAAGAACCAAGGAGCGAAACTGAAGTGATCATTTGTTAGCCATAACTGGTGTAATTTAACTCTTTTTTACAATCCTTCAAAGTCCGAAGTTTTTGAATTCCGTTAGCAAGCATAACATTGTTTTATAGGAATGATTTCGGAGCGAGCTATTTACTCCAGTTACCTACTCAACCTGTTTACGGTACGTTTAAAGCCTTTTGAAGGTTTAAGGATGCAGGGGTTTCAGACGAGCTATGGGTGACAAGAAAGATTTTCATTTTACAAATATTTGTATAAAATAACTTCTTAAAGTGCTTCGAGGTACTAAACAATTACAAAGGATCGCGTATCTTGCGGCAGTAAAAGTAGCAATGAACCGTAGATGACTCTTGATTTGGTATCGCGTACTCTTCATATCCATTGATAAAATAACATACAACAACGAGTATATATATCATTGTTGTTGTAGTCTGTCTCTAAGGATAAACTAAAAATGTCAACTAGACTTTTTCCCCTCGGACTATTTACATTGTGTTGTTTTATCGAGGCTTTGCTCTTTCCAGTGGTGTTATTTTCTGACGTACACGACTTGCATTTACGACACTATTTATTTGCGTCTTCTTCATGACCAAATAGAATCATTCTCAAACTTTCTACGACGTCTTCTTAATTCAAAAACATCATCAACGTTTTCCAAATTTCTGTTAAAAGGCCATCTTTTAACTTTAAGAAATATCATGTGTCCAATAAACATTTATCGCAGAGTCTAGTCCGCTGATATTTTCCTGTTGGTGCTTCCGTTACAGCACCACTCTTAATTCTGATTCAAGCTCTTACGAATTAAACCACAATACAGGCTTTCTAAAACAGTTTATAGTAAATATAATGACAAATACTTCTGCATAGCAATTATCATTCTGTTTCATAAATCGTTATTAAGATACGAAATTACCTCTCAACTTCTATTATTTCAATAAAAATAAAAGTGTAAGTGAAACATCACATAACTAGTAAGAGTTCAACTGATAATTTCATCAAGTAGCTGCAACAAACAGTAAATAAAAGAAGAAGAAAGAGCAGAAAAAATTATAATCCGCGAAACAGAAGATCGATCAAGATCCTGGGCAGAGCATGACCGAGCTATCAAAAGAAATGGGTGTGGCGAGGCGACGGTCAGTCTAGCAGTACAACAGGTACTCCAGTACAAGTTTTCCGTCCTGAGGAACCGCAAATTGTTGACTGAGAAAAATAAGTTGGGCGGGAAGTTAAAGGCCCAAGCACTGCTGAATGACATCAAGCACGGCAAAAAAAACTTCAATCAAGAAAGGAAGGTGAATCACAAAAATGACTATTGGATCTGTTAAGATACCTCTAAAATGCCTGTCGTCATGCATATAAAGTTTTCCACCTCTGTGATGATGCTGGAGCTGGTGAGCAGCGAAGAATATAAACATAACGGAGACAGTTGCCAAACTCTGGATAAAGGTGGTTGCTAGGTGGGAGTATGTGTTCCAGCAGGACTCTTCAGTTCGCAAGGCAAGAAACACCCAGACATGGCTATACAATAATTTATGTCACCATTGATCCCCGACTTGTGTCCACCTTCCAGCTCAGACTGCAATCCTTTTGACTACTACGTGTGGGGCGTGGTCGAAACGAAGTTCAATGAGAGGCATCATAACACCAAGGACAAGTTAAGGGCTTCCATAATGTTGTCTTGGCCTGCACATGGTTTAGGCCCAAGCTCAAAAAAATCGTGGTCGCTTAGGGAGCCTACACTGAATTATATGACTCTGAAAACTTTTTACTTTAACTGTGATAAGTTTCATGTAAATAAATTTATTTTTTTGCATTTCAATGTTATTTTCATTGTTTATTCATTATCTGGATTTACCTCGATGACTTTCTATATGTAATATACCGCTGTCTATCCATTAAAAAACTAAAGTGCTATTAAATTCCATCTTAATAAGCAAATTAACATACTAGTAGAATTTATTTGCAATAGAAATAAAGAATATATATATACACGTTAAGATATTAGAAATAAAGTGGAATTCAAAAGTCATTAAGAGATATATTAAAAAAAAACAAAAGGAACTATAGGCAAAAATGACAATCAATAAGAAGAGATTGGCTTAGAAAAAATATATACCACTAACAAAAGGTCAATATTTAATCATTAGAATTTTACAAGAATTTGTCTTGGGAGAATAAGAAAGCCATTTCATAGCTTCAAGTTGACGATCAAGGTAGTGGAGGGCAATCGCGCCGTCTCCAATCGGCGCGTTTATGTTCCTAATAACATCCAAAGGTGCATTATCTTACATGAATCAAAAACCAGAATCCATTTCCAAGTGGCGTATAACAAGCACAGAATCACTTGTGTCAAATATCCTAAGGCCAGCATTGTTGACTTTGATTGTTTCTGAAGATTCTTGTAAGCTGTTACTACTTTCTTGGTGTTTCAAGATGCTGGTTTTTTGACACCAAGCTTTCACAATAAAAACGCGTTTAGAGAAATATCTTATTATCACACTACATTTCTATACAGTCAAACGATTTGTCTGTTTGTCCAAAGTTGCAGCACAGCTGTAAGTCCTCTTGGGCAAAAAAATTAAAAATTATTCCAAAACCAGGTGTTCAATTATTAAATTAACACCCTTTATCTATTCAAATCTTGATTGCGACTATTCTTTTATTAAAATTTTTATAATTATGATTTGGCGTGATAAAAATGTTAGAGATAATACCCAACTGAAAGTCTACAACGCTATAGTCAAAACACTGTTTAGAATGTTTGAAATACAGAATTGGACTTCATTGTAAAAAAATTATATGCCTCCTAGAACACTGTAGATATTTTTATAATGGGTTTCTACAGACAAACTCAAAATTTCAAAGCCATATGTTACTCATTACAAAATGTGTGTGCTGTACATTCCATTTTCATTTTCATAATTTTTGTTTGTTATGTATAATGTGCTTACATTTAAAGCGTCCCAAGCACTAAATTAAAAAAAGAGTTTTGACATGTCCGGTCCAGTTGTCAGCATACACTGCTGTGCTAAATGTTCCAGATATCTAGAAGCTCTATCCTCTTTAACACGTGTATCAGTTTGAGGCAATTTGTTGTTATTTAATTTTTTTGCAAAAATAATCTGATTTTTGCTAAATTATTATTTGCAGGACTAATAAATAGTGTGCTAAATGAAATCTGGTGTTTTTATTTATCATCAAATTTATCCAAACAAATTGCAACATTTGGTATGTTATATTGTTATAATAACAAGTGAAGGAATGACATGGGAAAACCTTTTTGTATTGGTATATTACCTGATTTATCCAAATATCTACTGTAACTGTCTTTAGGTTTACCTTACGCAACAAGTTCCAGCAAGTGACATTAATAAGGAATGCGTCTTTTCTTTGATTTCAATCTAGACTCTACAGAGAGACTCTTAGTTAAGTGTTGGAACTGCAATTAGTGTTTTGCTGTGTTGGTCAATGGGGTTTGGAAAGGCATGAGCATTCTAATTCATTGCAAAGGTGTTTACTGGGGTTCATCAGGCCTTTGGACTGGCCAATTTAGTTCTATGATATTATTTCCTCCCAGACCTAGGCCCCGAAAAACGAGTGTTTGACAAGGAACATTGTTTTGCTATTAGTTCGACACTTTACAAGAGGGCTCACTTCATTCTAAAACACCATTAAATAATAACAGTGATTTGTCATTCCAAACCAGAATCAGACAATACCTAGCAGTAAAATTTTTGGCTTTGTTACCTATAAAAACTTTATTTTAATTTTCAACAGTCATGGTGCTGGTCGAACAATCAATACCATTGTGGAACTTAGCTTTTTTCACACACGAATTGGCGGTTTTTACAAATCACATTTTTCGATGCAAAGCCTTCCCTTTTAGGCTTTTATACCTGAAAACAAATCCTAATGAAATCGGTGCTGTTTGTCTGTCGCGACTTTCAACTCGAGAACTATTGAACCTAAAGACATAAGAAGGTATCATTCAAAAGCCTGTGGCCTACCGAGGTTCACATCCGCGAGCTGGCATAGGAGGGATGTCCTACAACAACGCAATAAGGGTTTTAGCGGACCCAGTTTCCAATGTCATTCCTTATAACTTTTGATCAAGGCAGCTTCCAAGCTGGAGATCAGCTTCTATTTCTGTCATTTCTGACATCTGTCAAGCCTTATAATTTTAGATCTGTGATAGACATAATGTTATCAGTATTCAACTGAGGACCATAAGTCAAGTCCAGACTCCATATATCAGTCTGATTGGAAAATCTCATGACCAGTTTGACAGGAAGTGGCCACAATTTTTTTTATGAATAAAAAGGAGTTATATGTCCATACTTGTTTATCATTATAAATGACACACACCAACTGTTTGCTTTGATAAACAGAAAAGGATCGAAATGACTAAATAACACAACTTTGCTTTTTATATTTTTGATCAGCATATATTAGGTTAAAAATTGGATACATTATCTCTGAACAAATTAACAGTCCATTAGGTGTTTGTAGATCTCTTTGCTAATTACTTCATTTAAACCAGGATGCATTTTTGTTACTTGATATAATTGTCTAATAACGTAAAATACTTTTTAGTTGAGCTTTCAATAAATGAAAACAGAAGTGGAAAATAGGTAGCAATTTCTGTAAGGGAAGTAAACACTTTCATAATGATACCGACTCTCAGAAATATGATGAAAAGAAATGAAACCAGCTCAAAACAAGTAGTCCTTTATTTTAAAAATAAACTGTTAACATTCAGCATGTTACATTACACCGTACTTTACATATATAAATTGATAAATATTACGTTAAGTTTGTAAAACAGCTAGGTACGAAGTTGCATTATTTACATATCCATATACATGACATCTGACTGGAGATTAAAAAATGATAATCAACCCTATGTACACAATGTCAAACTTGCAGTACAATCATCGATCAATCAACTAGCCTACTTATATAGTAATTACAATAGCGATTGGTTCCATTTCAACAAGTACAAGTGAGTACACCACAATACTTTTGGTTTCCGTATAAGTAACCGAGATAAAAACATCACAATGACCGGAAGAAAGTATGCGAGTAATAGGCACCCTGTATCAGTCGGACAAGATTAAATTCGCAAACTGCATCATACTGAAACCTTTTTTTTCCTGAACCGTTCCTCCAGTTCGCCAGGAACCTTAAAAACAACTGCCTTTAAAATCCAACCAACACACCTACCTTGCAATAAATGCGCAAGCACTTATGCCCGAGAAAATAATAGAGGTATCTACCGGAAAAACCAAAGTTCAGCACAAGCATGCAGTATTAATATGTACAGAGTAGTAAGACATAAGAAATGCACAAAACTAGCACTTCTAGCATTACAAATTTGAGGACGGAAACTCACTATATCATTGCACAGTACTTTAGATTTCCATAAAAGAATAACAATAAAAATGACAGTAGCTACAACAATAACAAAAAACAATTTCAGAATTTATCACAGAAATATGAAGCTGCATACTTAAGACGATTTCCAATCACTTTAAAAACTTTAAATGTAACCCAAAACCAATTAAAAACAAATGATTTACAATACAATGCCCATGCAATGAAAACTAAAATACATAACTTTGTATGTAGTACATACGGACTGTGCGTGAGAGTACAACAAAACGAGTCAACTATAGTGAGCTTTCTCATTAGCAAAAACACAAATATTAGTCTCGTTCACATCTCAGATTTTGTTAATTACAATTGTAGATATAAAAAGGCACAGCCGTTGCTTTAAATAGATTGTTAAAATTTAGTCAGAGGCAAAATTACAATCAGCGGCAGGTTCAGCATCAAATATCTGTCCAGGCTCCTGAAACAGTAATTAAGCATGCAAGAGATTACTTTAGGTATGAAAAGAAAGAAAGCAGCAGTAGCTGTAGGTTTACAGTTTTGCAATGCAAACAAACCACCAGCATCAAACACAATTCACCCACCTACCTTTGGTTTAGGACGATGGGTATCCACAGCCTCAATTGGCAACTTGATCAGCTCCATCCGGCATCCATATGCAACGGGTGTTAATTTTATTATTGTGTGCAATGGGACTCTTAGGTATGGAAGTTCATCTAAAAAAATAATTTTAAAATCACCTTCAATTGGACACATTCATATTTTTACCTGCAGATTTATCCAAAAAATAAGCAAGCAGACAGCGCAGTACTGCTTGATGAGACACAACCAGTACATTCTCCTGTCTTTCCAGTTCCATTATGACAGGCTCAAGTCGTGCCACCAAGTCTTCGTAACTCTCCCCTCGTGGATATCTGTACGCAAACTTGTTACAATCTCTTGCGGTGAAATCTTCGGGATACTTTTCCTTGATTTCCTCATAGGTCATTTCTTCACAGATTCCCTAGGAAAAATTTCAATTAACTTAGTAAATCCTCGAACAGGTGGAACTTACAGCATCAATTTCGTTCAACGCCTTCCACCTTTCCTGCGGAGCGGGAATATCAGCAACAGTCTGAATGGTTCTCTTCAGCCAGGAAGTCCACACTCTCAGCCCCTGAATTTGCTGCTCTTTGATGTACTTTGATAAAGCTGCTGCGTAAAGCTTTCCTCGAGGACTCAAGTTGGAGTCGCCACCTATACGCCCTTCCAGATTTTGTTCACTTTCTCCATGCTGTAAAATCATTATTAAATCAAATAATAAATGCGGACGTAAAGCAGTAAGGTACAATATAATTCTTAACGTCCTAACTTACTCTGGTCAGATAAATAGTCCTGGGAGTGATATGAATGTTCATCAAGTAGTAGACGATGCGCGCCTGTATGTGGCCCTCATGTTTGTGCACCAGCACCTTCTCTCCAGTGTTATAGATCTTCATGAAGGACAGCTCCTTCTCCGCGTGCTCGTTCAGCGGCTGGTACTTCTCCTGGTAGTGCTCGATGCGTTTCAAGAAATCTGTCAGCACTGTGTCTTTGTTCATGTTGGCGTAGTCGGGACTACTGATCTTCACTTCCATGATGTTTTGCTCAATGATCTTCGGGTCGTCGCACACGGACTCGACGAAGAACAGCTTGTAGCCCATCTTGTCGACGACGATGTCCTGGATCATTTTTCGCCGATCCAGCGTGGAATTGGTGGCGTCGAACACAGCCACCTCGCCGCCGTTCTCCAGCCACTGGCACACGTCTTCGAGGGCCTCCACGGCGCATTGCGTACGGATGGCCATGGCCTCGGCGTTGTCCGGGCGGAAGAACTCGTGGCTCTTGTAGGCAGACGTCGCATGGCGGCGATATTCGCCCAGATTGAATACTAAAAAAGCACGTATTCAGATTTTTTATTCGCGTTATAAAAGAATATTGGGCAGCAGTAATCACGGTCAGAATCTTGAAACATCTCGAGGCTTTGGGAGTTTGAAAACTCGACGGTTCATTTACATTCTCAAAAAAATTTCTTGACAAAGAATAGTCAGAATTCCATTTATAAATGTATTTATTTAATATGCTTCTATGAAGAAAAGGTATATGTTTAAAGATGATTTAGCTGATCTTCAGCCTCATCAAAAATAGTGTCCAGTATTTTCAAGTTAAACATAATGTGTGTACCACCTTTTAAGCGTAATTTCTCAAAGTACAGACGAAATGAAAACCCTTATGTTTTTTTCGTTGCAACTGTTGTTATATTAGGTAAAAAATTTCGGAATTTCAGCGTTTACAAAAAAAAAAAAAATGGTAACCGCCAAATTTATTCCTGTTAAAGCCAACGTGGAGGCAATTGTACGGACTTTTTACTGGTAAATAAGAAGAAATTCCAATTGCTTCGGGATTTTGATAACGACGACATCGTACAAATCGCAGGAAGACCATTTGAAAACTTCTGAATTAATCAATTTGGACCAGAAAAAAAAGCAGAGACGTTGCGATAAAATATTTTCATACTCCTCAACATTCATACGAAAGTTCTAATCAACACGGGCCACTGAAAGTACCGTTGAAGGCCCTAACTATAAATCTATCTATTTACCTATTTTGTTTGATGTAGTTGCATGTTGAGCGTGCATACAAATTACATGAAGAACTCTGTGTGTATTTTATTAAATACCTTTGATATACTAAACTCCAGGAGAATGATCAGTGTTGATGTGATGTCACTATCTGCTAAAGTTACGATCTTAAACAGTTTTTTCACAATGACATACTGCAGCTTTCTTTAAAGCTACTATGTTTGGAAAAGTACATATTATGAAAAAATTGAGTAGCTAATGAAAAGTTCTCACGATCGTCAATTGTTATATGGATAAATTTGAAGACTAAAACTCACAATATAGATAAGATATTATTGATGGAAGTGGTTGCATTACAAGAAACACACTGGAAAGGAAACGGTGTGCAAACCATAGATAACTACACTCTGTTTAGAAGTGGGAGTCAAAGTGGGTTTTTTGGTGTGGGCTTCTGGTAAGCCCAAATAGAAAGCAGGATGTAAAGAGTTTTGAAGAGATATCGAACAAAGTGTGCATCTTAACCATAAGGCAAGGGAAGAAGTTTATCTCTATAATAAATATACATGCCTCCACGAACGAAAAAGAGGAACAGATAAAGGATATGTACTACGAGATATTGGAGGAAGTAATAGACAGGATTCCAAAGGACAACATAATATTGATAATGGGGGATGCAAATGCTAAGATTGGAAAAGAAGACGTCTACAGGAAGATAACAGGAGGGGAAAGTAAGCATGATACTAGTAATGATAATGGGCTGAGGCTGATCTCGCTGGCAATAGAGAAAAATCTGAAAATAACGAGCACACATTTCCAACGAAAGAACATACACAAAGGGACATGGATTATACCGGGAAGCAAGGAGACCAACCAAATAGATTACGTCCTGGTGCAAGCGAAACATGAAAAAATGATAAAGTGTGATCATATAGGGGTGCGGACGTGAACTCCAACCATTTTCTGGTTGGAGTACAAATTAGATGCATAGAGTCGAAAAAAATAGAGGCAACAAAAAGGAAAATAAGGATAAGGGGTAAATCTGAAATAAAGATGCTGCAGGACGAGGAGGTGGCAAAAAAGTATAAGAAGGACATAGAATACATGTTAGGCAAAAAGGTAGCAGACGGAGAGGGGTAGAGGAAAAGTGGAGAAACTTAGAAAATACGATAAGGTACGCAACACAAAGATATATCACAAGGCAAAACCCAAAAAAGAAAAAATGGTTCGATGGGGAATGTGACCAGGAGCTGAAGATAAAGAAAAAGTTTAGACAAAAAATGTTACACACACCATCTGAGGAAAATTACCAAAGTTTGCTAGACAGAGAAGTAAAGTGAAAGGGTTGTTAAGGCAAAAACAAAGACGGTATATGGAAGACCAGGTAAAAGAAATAGAAAACAAATATCAAGCTAAAGAAATTAGAAATTTCTACATTAATTCCATACATTAAGGATGAGGACGGAAATCTACTGGGTGACGAGGAAAACATATTAGAAAGATGGAGGAGGCACTTTGAGGAAACCTTAAATGTAGGTACGAGGAAAAACCAAGAGCAAGATGAGATTGACAATGATGGAATAGCGGTAGAAAATCCTAGGATGGATGAAGTAAAAGAAATACTGGGGAAAATGAAAAATAATAAATCACCGGGTGAAAATGGATTAGCGGCGGAAAACCTGAAGTATGGAGGAGATACGTTCTCGGAACAGATTCTTGATATGATAATAAAGATATGGCAAGCAGAAAAAATGCCAAGGTCCTGGAATAAGGCGATAATCCTGCCAATTTACAAAAAGGGTGACAAGAGGGTTTGCGAGAATTACAGGGGAATAACACTCTTAGATGTCACGTATAAGGTATTGGCCACAATAATAAAGAGAAGATTGGAAGAATACGCGGAAGCCGAGCTAGGGGAGTACCAAGGGGTTTTTAGACAAAACAGATCCACAACAGACCAAATCTTTATGCTAAAGCAAATCCTGAACGGCTGCTACGAATATAACGTTGAAACGCATATGCTATTCATTGACTTCAAGGGCGCATATGATAATATAAACAGGAAGCAGTTAATGAAAGCGCTAGAAGAGCTAAAAATACAGGCTAAATTAATCAGATTAATAAGGATGACACTAAAAGACACAGTCGCAGCAGTCAAGAGTGGTACAAAAAAGGACTAAGACAAGGCGACCCTCTATCATGCGTGCTGTTTAACCTAGCACTAGAAGCGGTAATTAGAAAGAGCGGAATAAATAGAAAAGGGACACTGTTTTACAAAAACCATCAGTGTCTTGCTTACGCTGATGACGTGGTACTACTGGCTAGAAGTACAAAAGAACTAGAAGAGGTCACAAAACAACTGATGGATTCTGATGCAACAATGGGGCTCCAGTTTAATAAGGATAAGACAAAATATATGGAGCTTAAGTTCAAAAAAGGTTATAAAGATACAAAAAATCTATGCGTCTCAAAAACAAAGAGAAATGTGGGGGTTGTAGCTTTTGAAGAAGTAGAGAACTACATATATCTAAGTGTATTGGTGTCCAATAAAATTGAAGAAGAAAAGGAAGTGGATCTAAGAATAGCCAAAGGAAACAAATCCGCAGGAAGGCTGTATAAAATATTAAGAGCAAAGGGGTTATCCAGAAACACAAAATTTAGGATTTATAAGTCAATATTAAGGCCAACGCTAACCTATGGATGCAAAACAAGGGCCATGAACCAGAGGATCCAGTGAAAAATAGAAACCTGGGAGAGAAAAATCCTAAGAAGGATACTGGGCGAGAAAAAGACAATAATGGGCTGGGAAAGAAGAATGAATATGGAACTATATGATATGTACGGGGAAAAATCAGTAGGAGACTTTGTGAAGAATAGAAGACTACAATGGCTAGGGGCATTTGGTAAGAATGAACGATGACAGAAATGTAAAGAATGTGACCTGGAGAGAACCAGAGGGGATAAGAGGGAAAGGTAGGCCGAGAATAAGATGGTATCAGGCGGTGGAAAATGACCTTGCAGAAAAAATGATCAGAAATTGGAGGACCCTAGCAACGGATCGAAGAAATGGAAAGACATTATATCTTGTTAAGAATACTTTCATGTTTGGTTATCTGATGTCGATTATTAATTATATGTTAAGTAAACGGATTAACTTCAAAGCTAAGATAGAAAATGTATTTAATGTGTAAGTAAAGTGTAAAGGAATAGCTCAAGGCCTACATGGCCTGTATATGCTACAAATAAATAAATAAATTATTGATAACACTCGTGATATGGAGGCAAGCAATAGAGATGTATACTATCACAATTCCTAAATAGTTCACAATATCTACAACACACTATGTACAGAAATCCCATGCATACAAATCGTCACTTTTATAAGGAGGCAGAAAAAAACGGTTTCGATGACAGTAGTAGATCGAGCGAGTTGAATGCTACCCTCAATTATTAAAACTAGAAACACAAGCTTATAAGGAAATAGCTAGTCAACAAATATGTAAATCACGGTCAGAACCAGTATATCAACAGATTTACAAACATGAATATAAGCTCAAAGTGGAACTATCTATAATACCATAAGATAAATACTCGATTTGTTAGATAGAAGAAACCTATACAATACATCGGAACAATACAATGACATTCAGAAGGTTTACATAAAAAATGATCAGTTCTACAATAAAATAACATCTACAATGGCGTGTCGAAAAAACTTTACGATTGAGAAAAAAATCAAAATATTGCAACCGTTGACTTCTAAGTTAGCGGTACTGTTGGTGAACAGGAAAAACGCCAATAGGGTATCAGGTTAAAGATCCACCAAATAAATAAAACGTTCCGCCATTCGTAATTTTGCGTAATACAGTTGTGAAACCTAAAAAATTAAACTTGAGACAAAAATTCGAAATACAGCGCCGTAGTCCCGTAAGTGGACAATGTTATTGCTAATTCTATGAAGAATATCTTATAAGAATGTCCTATAAGAAAGAGAAAATCAGAACTGCCACAGTGAGATTTTCAAGATAGTAGCCTACCCCCTCCCAAAACAAACATACACTAAACAAGAAAAGTGTTGCGTCATTCGTTTTTCGAGCAGTACAGATATGAAAGCTATAGAAATTAATCTAAAGTGTCAAGTGAAATATATCTACATGCCGGTAACACTATTGCGAATGCTACATGGTATATCCTGTAAGTGACAGTATAGTGCAAACAAAAAGTATCAAGTTAAAGACTCCCCCAAACAAACAAAACTGAAATTAATTGGCGAATAAAGATTCAATATGGTGATGCGCCTGTTGCAGTAATAAGTGTACAGGTAGGTCTGTGACAGGAAGAGGGAGAGTTCTTATCTAAACCAGTCAGCAGATATTCTGAAGATGAATCAAATTTAGTAACCACATCGTTTTTAATGTCTCAGATTCATGAAGTTTCTATGAGATAGATAGATCCTATGACGGCTGATCCTAGAATTGAAGCGCTGGCATAGTTTTAAAACTGTAGCTATGACCTTTTGGGAAAAACTTCAGTTAAATCGATGACATAACTTTTATCTTGAAATGCATAATTATAAAAATAGGAAAATTATATAAACAACAATACACAGATTCTGCATTCTTAACATACATCAAAACCAAGTTGTTACTGAAAAAAGTGTACAGTGCACAACCTAAAACAAGAAAAGGCTAAATTGTCTGTAACAGAACCTTCTGTACACCAAATAAGAATATGTTAGAAATAATCCTTGCAGAAAAGCTTTTCCGAATTCATTCGCAAATTTGTAAGCAGGCAAAAACGTGTTACAGGATCGATCAATTATTGGTTCTAATGGTTAAAGATGCTCAAAAAGTGAATTTATGAATCTTAAGTAGAAAACAAAAGAATAGGAATAAACGCTCTAATGATTATCAAAAGTAGTTTAGAAGACCTTTTTGGCACCAACTCCCAAATGAATTAGAAGAAAATTAAAAAAAGATCAAACTTGGGAAGAAAATCAAACGAGCAAAGTTTCTAGATCTACTTTCGCCAAACTAAACTATCTTGGAAAAAATTAATACCGCAACCAACTTAAAATTAAAAACGCACTGGTCCTACTTTTTTCGGTAACAACGCATGAGTTAATAACTATAACGGTACAAACATGCCGGCTTGTCGGTGTTTGAGTTTGCAAGGCGGTCGCTATATCGGTGCACCTTTATGTAGAACAACATGCGGCTTATTATTAGACCTTGCAAGTCAAAGAGTTACGTAAAAGCAACAACGGTTGCAATCGCGAAATAAACCACGACAACCGCAAGTTCGAGGTTTGTTGAGCATATCCACACTAATAAAAAGAGCACAACCCATTGCAAACTGAAAGAAAAATCAAGAAAAGAAGTTTGATGTCGGTCTTAGTCGAGATTAAGCGGAGAACTAAAATAGCAACAAAAAGTTGGGGCGAACGACTCTACAGATTTCTTGGAAGGCTACGTGAAATTATGTACGCCACGAATATTTAGGCAAAATGGGAGAAAATTGACAATTTTTGTCACTGGGGGTCTACTTCAATATCATGAAATTAAAATGTGCAGATTAAATCGCCACGTAAACTTAAATTTCTGGGATTTGTAAACTTTTTTCCACAAAAGATTAAATCAGAAACTTACTAATTAGGTGGTAATTCCTAACTATTTTTATTGAGCTCAAATAAGAATCAACCGTGCGCTATCAAACTTATCAATACGAAACATTCAAACCAAGTAAATGATGCTTAGTAAATATTCTATCCCCAGATGAATGTCTATAAATATTTAAAGAAGATACGTGGGATCAGGTTCATATTAAGATAACAGGGATTAACCATCTTAAAAACATTTTAAGGTATTTTAATTACTGAGTTATACATATAAAGCACTTCAAAAAGCGGAAAATAATAAAGCTCCCGTCTTAAATATGGGGGGAAAACAAAAATATTTAATAGAACGGAAGAATGATGCAAAATTCCCGAAGAATTGGAGATTTATTATCTTAGTACAATACATAATAAAGAAGATCAACAACAATACTCTAACTACAGAGGCATAAGCGTAATCCCCTCCATATATAGACTTTTCTCAAGTATAATAAAAAACAAAATAGAGAAACAAAGTGGGTTTCGAAAAGATAAAGTGTGCCTGAACAATATACACACAACAAAAGAATAAAGGAAAACAGAAATATATATATTTAGGGTTCATAGATCTAGAGAAAGCATATGATAGTATAGTAAGACCCCTAAAATGAATGGCTTCGAGAGGAATAGGAGTGAGAGAAAAGTAGATAGGCATAATAAAAAGGCTATACACAAACAACAAAGAATAAAACTAGGGAAAAGATTTACTAAAAAAGGTATAAAACAAGAATATGGGCTAGCATGTATATTTTTTAATAATATACATGGAACACGCTTTGAAAACACGGTACAAAAATGTTCAGGAATGGCAAACAAACAAGAAACAATACACTACACTCTTTGCTCTTTTTGGACGACAAAGTCTTATTTGGGCAAGATCAAAACGATATGGAAGTATAAAAAAGAGTTCTAAAAATAGGACTTGATAATAAACTTCCAAAAAATATGTATTGGAAGAGAAGCAAATAATTTATACATCCAGAAGTTTTACATACCTAGGCACAAACATATCAGCTCCACAGGCACGTACGAAAGAGGTATTTCTTCAAGAGTTACAATAGGGAAAATGACCACAATATATATTGTGGAATGAAAACTTAAGTGAACAACAAAACTACACATTTTCCACAGTTTGTTAAAGGTAGATTTTTACTGGGACAGGAATGTGCAAACAAACTCCAACCATTAGAGATAAAATACGGACAGTAGAATTTGACTTTATTATGAGAAGATGCCTAAAAGTAACAAGAAGATACAGGATGAGAACGGAAGATACATCTGGAGACCAAAACCTTAGAAAATAGAGTACTGCAATAATACAGACACGTAAAGAGAATGCGAGAACAACGTTGGTCAAGCAAAGTTACCAAATGATCTTGGTATGGCAAAATAAAAAGTGAAAGACCAGCCTTATGATCGATAGCGGTAGAAAAAGATTACGAAGAGGTGATTGGGAAAAGAAATATATTTGGAGACAAAAAACAGCAAATCCGAAAGGGTAAAAAGGTATTAAAATCACATTTTTTTACATGCTTATAGTGGTTTGATGCATGCTCTACATACTCAAACGGCTGCAGCACCAACTGCCCATGTACTCATAACTTCCTTCTTATAGAATAGTTACAAAATCATTCTGAGATTAATAAAAGGTTTGGAAGTTACTTAAATAGAAGTGACAAGTGTCTTGAATGACGATGCAAAATAAGTGGTTTAATGTGGTTTAATTCTTTTTTAAGGGAAACTAGCAAATCCATTAGAATCCGGAGCTTACATTGGGTAATTCATATTCTTTCTATGCAATCATTCGAGTGTAGATAAACGAATTCAAGTACGACAAAACAATCATCGAAGATTCACCATGGTCTGGGAGTCCAAAGACACAGTTTTAGCCAAGAAACCAGTACAAATATGCCTCTTAGCAACGACCATGGTCGTCTCAATTGAACGAGTTCATTTCATTTAGCTTAATAAATTATATTTAAAAAAATTGCGTTAGAAGCGTGCGTGTCCGCTCACTCCAGAGCAAAAGCGAATTCATATGTGAATAACATGAGCAGACAGTTCGCAAATGTTTAGAAAAATTCAAAGGATTTCTTTGGGGTGATTTGTAACTATAGGCGCTATGCATTGGGCATCATGAAGTAAATCTGCTTCGCAAAAGGCAAAAAGCCTGCTAGAAAGGCAATGTGTTTTGTGTTTTGTGTCCTGATTACCTAGATTTTGCAGAAAAAAACGTTACTGCCAAATACTATGTAGCATTTTTGGAGAGAATGCCGAGGTCAGTGATCGCAAAAAAGCGTCTTGGATTGGCCAAAAAAAGTGGCCTAACTACAACAAGGTACCGGTGCATTCAAACCATGCCGCTGGGCAAAAGTTGACTGAACTAAGGTTTAAAAAATTCTTTGACATAGAGTCTGTCGCCCCAGATTATCATCTATGTTGGAAACAACAAAAATTTTCTGTTAAACAAGAATTTGGACCAAATAAAGGGACGTGATCTGGAACGTAAATGTGTTGAAACACTGAAACACCCTTGCACAGCATATCCAATTATTTATTCGACAATCTTGTAGTATTATATTTAGTGAGATACAGAAGCCTGAGACAGAGAACATGTTAATATAAACCAATAAAATAAGATACCATTACAATAACGATCTATCCTTTATTGAATATAAGATTGAAAATAGTTTCTAGAAAAACCAATAGGTAATTTTGGATTCTTTAATTGGTCTCTAAAAGTGGTTCGACGAACCGGTTGCAAACTGGACGTTGTCCTTCTCCAACAAATTCCAGTTCCCAAGTAAGGTCAATAGTTATGGCCTTATCAGACTTGATCTAAGCTCTATTTTTAGAGCGAGACCACAATGGGCTTACCTTTCGTGTTGATGCCAATCCAGTTGAGATATCGCGACAGCTTTTTGGAGATGTAGGTCTTGCCGCGCGCGGGCAAGCCGACCATAGCGATGACATGGGGGCTGTTCACGTAATTCGCTCTTTCTCCTGCAAAAGAAAAGCCAGTCAGCTAGCTGTCGGTTTGATCGGAAACACTTGGTCCCAAAAGCTTTACCAATTCGAATCGAGACGGTTCGCTGAAACTGGGACCTGCGCCGTTTCAGCATGTTGCGGCCGGCACGGGCACACTGGAGCGCTGCCAGACGACTTCCGCGCTCCGCGGCTGGCGCAATTTACAAGCAACGCGAGGCACGCCAATGAGCGCGGCAAAAATTCGTTACCTAATCACTTGCACTTGAAGGACTAAAAATAAAATAAACCGGACGCTATCTCTAGCCCGCCGCTCGCCCCATCGTTCCCTCTAACAAAACCTTTCAAATTTACTCTGCTTATCGGCTTATCACTAACATGGCACGATTCGCCAGGCCCGGCACAGTCCGGAAAATTGAGCGCGACGTCGACCACGGCGAAATGGCGATGTAAGCATTGCCGAAGGTGACAACATTGCAAAGAACCTACAACGTGGAACAGCGAGCGTGGTCTTTCGCCAGCTACACCAATTTGCAAGTGTAATGAGCGGAGGTGTGCTTAGGGACGCCGCATGACGTTATCGAGCACAAAGATTTTATTTTTAGTCGATCGAGTGGGTTCCAGCAACAAAAGTAACAGTTTCACAACACGCGTCAGAAATGTGTTTTGGGGATAGGCATTCTGTAATACAGCACCAATGTAGTGGTTGTATAAACCACACTATTGTTATCAGTTACTTTTTTTTTGTTACTTTCAACTAATTCGCATTACATCAGTGAAAGTGTTGCGTGTAATTCAAGATGTTTACCATCTAATGAAAACAAGATCAATTTTTTGCTAATAAACCATTTAGCGACTGAAACAATAACAGGAACTTAAATTGAAAGACCCTCTTAAGGTGTTAGTAAAATGCAAATTCAAAATTCTAATGCAGTTTATTATTTACTTCTTGGTTATACAGATCACAAAGGACCTTGCCTCTCTTACCGGCGTTCCAACTGCTTCCTGTTTTTACAAATTACGGTCATCAACCGCATTCTAACATCTGGGATCATATCCCAGAAGGAGAGGCCGTTTTTTAATCAATGAGAAAAAAAGCATGCTTTTATCTTTGGTTGCAAAAACGATAAGCCCACTTGTGGGTGATTGGTTTATCGTATTTATTTTGCGCAAGGTTTAGGACAAGTAACTAGGTGTAGTATAGTCGAGGCTTTTGTCGGGGGTAGTAACTTATTAACATACAATAGAATGTTCCAAAGATCTTCGATTAAAACATTTAAATTATATAGACTTTTGAAATTGAATTTACTAGAAGAACATCATAGTTCTATTTTTGACAACTGTTTACCGTTCTCAATTAACGTTAACAACATTTTTGGGAACCGGCTGCCTGCATTCACAACAAACCGACAACATACAAAACCATCGTCCCTCTGATAATGATGCATGTCTGACCTGGTTGTGGTGACCTGGGGCGTGTGTGGTCTGTGTTATGCAGCCCCCGTACCCCGCCGCCTTACGGAAGTATATTTTAGTAGTTGTAGAAGGCTACAGATGATGAGGTCGCAGTAGCCGCTGACGTTGAAGAATAGTTGTTCAGCACCCTGAGAGACAAACTCCTGGATAATCGGTACGTTCCTTACGAGCCAAAATTGGTATTGGGGACCCGGTTCTGAATCGGTTTAAAGAATATTAAGTTTCCATAAAATTCTGAGATTCGTTTTGTTTCTTCATGGAATATAATTTCTCGCCTATTATTTTTCTCTGATTGGTCCACCAACGCTTAAGCGACAAGGCGATCGCCTCAAGGTATGACGTTTTAGAGCGATAGGCTTAATCTAAAATTGGCAAAAAAGGTATACAAAATTTTGGTACAGTTCAAGATTACTTCAAAGTATTTCTTTTCCACCATCTATTGTATCACTTTAACCAAAGATTTGTACATCGTTGTCTAATACACAACTCTTTATCCGAATGGATTATTTGCGTCGATTTAAAATCTTCAAGTGCGAAACCAATTCTCAAGTTACTTCATTTGCAAGGTTGCCGTTGTGTTGCGCTATTTTCATACTTCTGGTCGCCAGCTTTGGTAGAAACTCTCATTGTCAGCAGAGTCTATTCGGACCCAACATTTTCTTTGTTATCTAATATCAAATTTCATTTCGGTGAAAAAGATGCGACCAACTGTGTTGATGCAAGAGAGACATTGGCCTTATCGTTAACTTCTTATTGAAACTTTCAGCAATGGCCCACACTTATAAAATCTGCAAATGAATAAACTTTTGGCTTGAATAATATGATACTTCCTAACAATTGCCCAAAGACTGTTAATGTATTTTTTTCTCCTAACTAACAGAAGGCTGATGGGATGATAAATGCTATAGAAAAGTCAATGATTGACGCAGTTTCGATAGAACGAAAATGTTGGGTAAATAAGGTAAAGCAGCGTGGTTGTTTTATGTTTTACAATACCTCCCTTAACTGAAATAATACTTTACAGTTAATGTATTTGTGAACAATCCTGAACATTTGCATTGTCACAAAGGTGAATTAGGGATAACTAAATCCTATCGTATTTGAGTAAACCTCCACAAATAGTTGATATCACTGTTTTACTGCCCGAATGATACCACTCAGACGATACTTAATCACCCTTAGTACTGAATGAGCGTTGCTGTTTTCTCTGGAAAGCTCAAATTCCTAAAGAACTGGTGATATTGAGATAACCATTAGCACTCAAGTAAATAAGGGAATCCCAGGTGTTATGCAAAGTGTTATCTAGTTTGGAAAAGAACTTTACTATCATAGAAGGTATCGCCGGCTTCGAAGGCCTTCTGAAAATCCGCTTTACATCTATGAAAATCATGAATGTGAGGAGAAAAATGAGCTGGTAAACAAGCGTCTCATTTGCTGCATGTTATACAGGTCTTAGAGATGTGTAAAAAGGAAACTGTTAGACAGTGTTACTGGTCTCAGTCCTTCAGACACATACAATTCTATAGTTAAGCTGTTCCACGCAATGTCTACGCGAGTGATTACCATTTTCAATGTGAGTATTAGTATACCTTCTGTCTCAAAAATTAAAGAAGAGAATCCAAGAGAAGTATCAAATGCCCAGTAAGAGTATAAAGAACTGGTTGCCTCAGTCAAGACCATTGCCGCGATAGTGTGGTAATTCGACATAGCAGTCATTTTCATCTGGAAACAAGCAGCCCTTCAACTTTCCTCATTCACGGAAAGAATAACATTTTCCTCACCACTATGGACAAAGTTAAAACCTTCTTTGATCACTGCTCATCTTATTGTTGATGAGTCGTCTCAAAGCGTAATATTTTAGGGCGGTATCAACAGCCTTAATATAAAAGTGACAAAGAATGATATGCAGAGATAAAAGTAAATGACAAACCTGCCGACTTTGTTTTTATTCTTTCATTTTTCTATAAATACTTGTGTATATTCTTATGGTAATTCACAATCTTTTTACTATTCTTATACTTCAAATTATTTGCTACTATACTCTTTTAAAGTTTTATTTTTTGATTTTTTCTCACATTACTTCGATAAAAAGTTCAGTAGAACCATGTACTTTAAGTAATAAAAGTTCCATCTTCTAAGTACTTCTGCACCCACTTTGATGTTTTTTGGTAATCAATTTTGGGGGTCTACATTTTGTTTTAAAGATTATATTCTTTGTGTTACTGCTCTATTTTGGTAGTTGTAAGTTATTTGTTTAATTCGTCTCAAATTTTGTTTTAACATAAACGTAATACAAAGCCCCTAAAATGTCTTAATAGCAGCTAATCAGTTCACATATAGTTTACTTTGCCTTTTAGTTTTTGTTTGTGCCAGGATAGTTACGTCAAAATTTTGTAAGACGGAACCTTTCTCACTAGCCGTTTACTGCAGATCAGATGTTTTTGGCAGCCGCTCAACTTGGGCCAGCTAATGCCGATGTATTTATTGATCCGCGGCAGACAAAGGCGCATTTTGCACTGTAATTTTTTTGGCTAAAATTTAGGTTTGAATGTAGTTGTGCTGTTTTTCTACATTTGGTTTTATTAATTGCTTGCACTTATGATTCCCAATGAGTATATTTTAGAGGCGGTAAAATTAAAGTAGCGCTCGATACTTGAGTACAAAATGAGTACAGAATGTCTAAGTTTATGAAAAAATGGTAATACTGTAATGGTTTAGAATAACGTAATCTAATTTCCATACTAACTCTTGGTCTTACTATAATTCACTTGCTTCGCCTTTTGGATGAGAAATTATTAATGTTCCAAGGTACACAACACTTTCAATCCTTTGAAACTTACGTGCAACAAAGGTGCAAAGGAAGAGTTTATGTTGCATTTTTCGAAGTTATTTGATTTTATATGTATTGATGTTCATCTTCGTTGCTACTACAGCACAGAGAAAAAATAAAAAAACTTTATCGAGATCTTAATAAGTTCAGGATTTGTCAAAATTCAATATCTGAAGATATTTGCGGACAACAGCGTCTCTTGCTTGAATCTCAAAGTCCTTATAGCTTTTTTTAGATTACAGTATTAAAAAGAGCACATACCAAAGCCTTGCCTTAGACTACTGTTTGCCTCAAAAGTAATTAGAACATCAGTATGGATTATAACTGCACTATGTGTTCTTTCCATTGAGAGGAATTGTTCCAATGTTCTCCGAATGGAAAAAAACTGCAATATTGTGTTCGGAAATCTCCAAAATTTGCTTAACTGGAAAAATTTAGCAGATGAGGAATTTACGAGGAAGCAACACTGATAACCATTAATGAATTGCTATATTAAGATTGTATCATTTTAGAGATGATTCTAGATCCGTTCTTTCTGTAACTTCCTTTTTCTTAACTGAACCCTATCAATTATTTATCAATCAGTGCATTATGCTTCAATAGATCTGTTAAAATCTCCTGCGAAACTCTTATTTTTCAGATTATCCGTTACAATATTTATCAAATTTTCACTACATTACTCTTCTTCGTTTATCGAGAACATTTCAATTATTTCTAGGCTTTAGTATTATTCCGTAGTTTCAAAAAATTAAAGAACGCACTTGCATCACTTTTATAAATCCCTTTCCCTTTTATTTATCTAATAAATTTTTAAATCTTCCAAGTTAAAGGTCTTTCAGCTTCTTTCGATTTTTTAAACACATTGTTTTATTTTAATCATGCCTTTCGTGTTAATATCAATTTAGGTATTTAAAAAACTCAAATTCAAACCACTGTTATTACCCACTTTCACTTAGATTAAAGGAAATTTTAATATTCAAAAATGTTATTATAATTTTAATAAAACAATTTCTTCTTACATGTTTATAAAGGCTCTCTACCAATTATCCTACAATGCCATTCAGTGGAGCTAGTTAAACCGTCGGATAATCTGACAGACTTTGAGAGAGGGTCTCAGATTACAAGGTCGAGTTAATTAGGAAGATTAAAGGGCTTCTGGTTACTAGTTTCATGTCGTTGTGCTAGAAACTCTCGATGAAATTATGATATAACTGAGAACAGATTAAAAAGGCAAAATATCCGGCAAAAGTAAGAAACCGACGTGATTTTCTAAATCCTTTAATCAACGTCGTGGGAACACAATGGATTCTAAAAATAGTGCAATTGCGCCTGATTGCGTTCGTGTTCAAATATTTATTCGTAAAGACTACACATGACGTGTTGAAGTGGCTATAAATTTATATAAAATTATATATATTCGTGCGTTATTTATTAATAATGTAATTTCACTAATCTTAAAAAATTAGTAAAATCGCAATTAAATGGTGGAAAGCAAAAAATAAGTAAATAAATGTTTATTCAGAATAAGAAAAAAGTACTTGGTGGAAAGGTAGAAATATGAAAAAGTTAAGAATTTACAAGATAAAAGATAAATTAAAACTATAAGTTAAATAGGATTACAAATATGTATGTGAGATTTTCGAGATACGTAGTGAACCACAAGAAAAGGAAAGTCAAAATTTAAGAATAGAAGATAAAAAGGAACGGAAGTTCATAAATATGGCGAAAAATAAATGATCCTCAAAATATATAAATAAATATAAACCGAATATATAAAGAGATATTAATTCATAGCAATAAATTCTCATGCACAGGTTGTTCAAACATACAAAACGTCAGTTCTCTGTTAACATATCGATGCATATAGAGATCTGACAAAATATATTAACCCATTTGTGACCAATGTGTCCGAAAAGTTATATTTTATGCCAAGAAACGCGTACATTATGGATATGTTAGCTCGCCTTGTAACTGTTTAATTTTTTGTTAAGATTATTAGTGTAACTATGATATATAGTTTAACAGATGGATATGGTTTTACATGGAGTTGCCATGTTTTGACCTGAGCAGTGACGTTATCTGAACGTTACTTACTTTGCTAGAACAAAAATTATTTTCCCCTGTACTATTACTGCATCTGAATTTCTTTCATTTTTCATTTTTTTTCACCAAGTTTCCCCGCCCAAGGAGATATTTTAAAGTATATCAATCTCAACGAGCAGCTAGATTTTGTTTATATTGGAAGCGAAGAGTACGCTTTTACCACGTCTAGCACCCTGAAGAAATAGAAGAAACAAACATATATCGATTCAAATAACTTACATTTTGAAGTGATGGAAGGTTTATCAACCATATCATAAGGAAAGTGTTGACTACTACTACGTAGGCTGCTACTATTGTATCAAAAGAGTCAGAGTGGGAGTCAGAAGATGAGCTGCTTCTCTTAACTTGTGTTTATACTCTCGTTAACTAAACAATGTATATTATAGAAAGGACGTTAGCAGAAGTTTTCCACTTCAAGTGTGGTAACCCTTTAAGCAAAACCATTAAAAGACCACTAGACGAATTTATCTAAATTTTTTAAGGCAACTTCATTATCTGCTTGGTAACAGGAACCAATAGACAACGCTTTTTACAAGAAAGAGGAAATGCCAGATGCCACAGATTCCCAGTATAAAGACTAGTAGAATGATAAGGATGCTCAATCCATAATTCAATTGACTAAATGAATAAAGCCACTAAATTAATACCGATAGCTCCAACTGTCTCAATTGGCTAGTCGATAATCCTAACAACAGGCAATATGAGTCAAAATAATTTGTAAGAGGCAAACCCATATAGCCTCATACTGTAGATGACCCCTATGACAGTACAATATTTATTATGGTGCTAATTTAAGAGATAAAAATTCATGGCAAGAAAAAAATTGTTAAAAAAGAAAGAGAAAATGAGAGCCAAGAATTTACGATTTGGGAATTACTTGGCATGAAATCTTAAAGCCTACTAAATAACTAATTTTTCAGGAAAGATAAAAAACATAAATGTCTGTGTCAGGATTCATTAGTTTTGGATGATGTTGACCTAAATGGTCACTTGCCTGCTACCGAAACGCCATCAGGAAAAAGAAGCGATGTGGCCTTTTTTGGTTGGTTAAATCCATTTTTGTACCTTCACAATGTTGAAAACGTTTGAAACATCTTGACTAAGGACACCATATGTTATCTTCTTCAAGGCAGATATCGAGTGGTTTAGAAAAGGTCTTCAGTCAGCACATTATCGCACGCGGAGAAGAGAAATACAGAACATATCAGCTGTACAAGAAGAGAATAATATCCTAACTTGCGCCAGATGTGCAACAACCCTCTACACTCTAACTGCAACCTTTTCACTTCTAAGCCTAAAATAGTATTTGTTCCTTTTTCACCAATATACAAGTTTCATTTGCACTTGCGTGTTTAGTTTCCGTTTTCCTATATATTCAACGAGGGGTTGCCCGCAAAAAGATATTTTTAGCGTCCTAGGCTGACGATTTTTCACCCGCCTTCCCTCAAATTTTTGCAAAGTGGGAACAATTTATTTACAAATGACAACAGTGGTATAAGACTTTACGAAAGTAAGATATGCAAAACGATCTTGCAGAAAGGCAACCAAACATACGCTTGGAGCTCGCCAAATTTAATGTCAGCTGTCTTTGTTTACTTTCTGTTCAAATGTGTAGTAGATGCATAACCAGGTAAGTGATCAATAACATGTGTATGTGACTATTTGTCGGGAAGTATTAAATATAAAATAATTCTCTTGCAAAAAATTCTAGTTATACTTTACAAACGTAAGTTAATACAACAAAGTTCCCTAAAAAATGCTGGCGTTAAAGGCTTAAGATTTAATTTGGAGTTAATTAAAATGTATGGGAAAACTTTTAAATATCAAAATGGCTGTTTTAGGGTTGTTAAACGAACTTTAGTTTTAGAACTATCACATCTTTGACATCTTAAAAGAGACAACAAATAGTTTGAGGGATTGTTTTGAAAAAAATGCATCGCTTACATTTTATTACTTTAAACAAAAATCAATGCAGAGGATACTTCAGATTATAAATTATTAATGCTTTGTCAATATACCCTGTCCATAAACATTTCAATTCTCCAATAGTTACACAATGATGATGTAACTTATATTCATCTTACTTGCTACTGCATAAACATTTGCTAGACTCCTCTCACGAGTTTTTTCAGCAACGATTGTTTCAGCAACAACGATATCAAAGATTATTTAAGATCTATTAAATAATGAAATTATGTCGACGGAGAAAGACTTGACCGAACTATTACAAAAGAACACTTCGAGTTATTCCAATACTGAAATATACATATAGAATGCAATTATGGATATTGAGAGAAAAACAGTCATACAGAACTAATGTCAAGAAGAAAGTAGCAATGAGCGACTTTGATACCTAAGATTATTATCAGATGTGCGATTGAGAACCTCCTGTTTCCGTCAATTCCTGGTTGGAATTATAAATGTCTCATAAGAATAAATATTCATCAACCGTCGATAGGCCTAAGATTTTTTTGACCTATGTTTCTATAGTTGGAAAGTTTTAGAAATACATACACACATATTTTCCACCGATGGGAACTTTTTCTTTATTTTTATGTTTAAGTGAACTAAATACATAAGATCCTGAACAGAAATCTTGGGTTCGATTCTCGAACTAGCCCAATGAATTTTTTCTGCCATTGTCGTTTTCCCCCTACCTCCAACCAGCATTAGATGTACTTCAATGGTACATTTTCTTAATTTAAAACACATACGTAATGTGAACATTTAAAAAACTACAATACAATGTGCGGAAGTGCTATGCCTAATTCATCATCATGAGGATAATTACATCACAGATCGGATTGTGTTTTCTAAAGAAAATAGTGTGAAAATATTCAAATTTACTTAGAAGCAATTCAAAATGGACTACCACAAATTGAGTTAAGCATGAACCTTACAATAAAATGCTGCATAAAAGCTAGATAAACTATTTACAAGTCATATGATGCAAGTAAAGATAACTATTTCAAAAATCTGTTAACCTTCCTCTTCTTCTGTTAATCTAGAGGTCACCTTGCGCGCTCATTTGACTAAGCCGCAGCCAGAATCGACTTCCAAAACTTAGCCGGCGTGAAAAACGGCGAATAAAATTCTACAATCCTCTACGTACCCATAGCGAGATTTGAGAACGTGGCAAAGGTGAAGCAGCCGGGGATTGCGTAACCAGAGTCACACAATCAACACGTAATGCAGTCCAGAGCGATCGGGTGATCACCGAGCCGCCACCTCATTGATCGTGCCCCATTTTCCGCGAGGAAAATTCGAACGACACAATGATGTAACCCACGTGACGCCGCACTTGCTGCCTGGGCACTACTATTGTTGCGGCGAGATCCTGCGATCGATTTGATAACCTCGACGGGGCACTTCGGACTGCCGGAGAGGATAATGCGTTTTCTGCATGCGAGGTCCTCGATAGCAATTTAAGCGGGCGCTAATCGGCGATCGGCACTCAAAAAACTGAAGGTCAAAGATTCGCGAAGAACTAAGCACGACCGCGTTCACAACTTCACATTTTACAACTCAGATTGCATAACAAATTTGAAAGTCCAGCATAGCGATATTGAATTTTAAACTATTCGAACGCACACAGCGAACTTTGATTGGAATCCGTAACACACGAGTACTAAAAATGATAACGCACGTCATGTACATGTTAATTACGTAGATTAAAGTCTAAAAATCGTTTCAGTTGAAGTGTATTTTGTTATATAAACCATTGTAAACAGACAACAAAAGGGAGTGTAATTCAATTTTAAAGTTATAAAGTTTCATTTTTCCATTCAATATAAAAAACTTGAAAAAGAACAGTTTGGTGTAATGTGTGTTGCCTATTAAGATAAGCAAATTGCTGTATTATTTACAATTTCTTAATTTGGGACTTTTTATAAAAACAAATATTTATATTTTGATCAATAATAAAAGCTTAGTTTGGCCCTCAAAAGGGCAAGAAAATATTCTTGAGGTTAAATTTCAAAATAACTCTGGTTTAAGGAGGCTATTGATCTTCGAACAAGTTAGGATGGGTGAATCATCGTCATCTGATTAAAATTGGAACCGTTGTTGTTGGGCCATTTAAATAATTTTATTACTCAATTCTATTACGTGAATCATACTAATTCACGTTATTCATTTAACTTTTTTATGCATGGGCCTTTCCCAAGGTTGGGAATGTTATGGATTTGATATGGCCTTCTCAAAAATGCCGACCTGCAAGTATGGAAACTTGCAATACCAAGATGTCTTCTTTCAATTGTTTTATCTTTAGACGTGGGTTTCCTTTAAAGATTGCAATCTTTTCCTAAGAACTTCAATATTCTAATTGTAGACGAATTATACAATCTTTAAATATTTTTGTCTAAGTACAGATTATTCACCCATACGAGAAGAAAATGGCGCCCAGAGAAGACAGTAAGCAAAAAGCAGATTTGTTCGCCGTATACCTAGAAGACATCTTCCAGCCCAACGAGGAATTTGAAATAATAGAGCAACCGGATATCACACAACAAATTCAAGAAATAGAATTAGTTATACCCAGCCAAGTATCTAAAGAAATAAAAAAAAATTTAAGAACAAAAAACAGGATTTGATCTAATTATAAGGGAATACTAAAACAACTGCCAAAAAAGCATAGCTAAACTAATGCATTTGATAAATGCATCATTTAGATTATAACATGTTCTTATTTTATAAACAAGATCAGGGGGCGAAACGGTAATATATACAAATGTTGAAACTCATAAACACCTTGGAAACTCGAACTTAGACCAACCAATCAATTATGAAGGTCTCAGCACTCTATATATTATCGTTCATGAGATGTCACTTTAAAATAAAGAAAGCGGAAAAAACCCCCTTTGGGTTGTTTCAATGGGTCGGGTTTATGAGACATTCTTATTCTACTTTTTAATGGGGAGTTCAAAAAAGGTGGTCAGAAGTTTCGACCTAATTGTACAATTGATCACTATACTCAATTGTATATATTACCTCTAATTACCTCTAAAAATACGTAGAAGTAATAGCGATTCCAAAGCCAAAAAATCAATAAATGAAGTACAATCATACAGAGCCATGATACCGAAATTATTCAAAAATTGTTTTTCAGAAGGATGAAAATAATAATCAAAGGAACATTCGGAATAACATGTCATAGAAAAATGTCTTGAAGAAATCAAAATATGCTCAGCCAGTATTTGGCAAATCTGCCATGAAAGCCTAATCATGAAATTAAAAATATGCTTACTAATACAGTAAGCGCAACTCTTGGAATTATATATAACTCAATTAACTTTTAGAGTTATGCATACAGAAGAATGCCCAGAATTCAAAACAATCAATCCAGCGTGCTGGGACCAGAACTTTACATATTATACGCATATAACATTCTACTAGCAAAGAACATCAAACTAGCCACATTTGGTGATGATGCTACAGTTTTAGTAGTAAAGAATACCATAGAGGAAACAGCCGATTTCCAAAGCGCAATAGATAACATAAACGCATGAATCAAGAAATGGTGTATAAAGATAAATGAAAGCATATCAACTTTGCAAACAGAAATTATCATTCAATATAATTGAATAACAACACAATTCTGTGCTAAAAAATAGACATACACTTGGGTTTTAAACTAGATCCCAAGTTTATATAGAAAGAACGCAAGAACAAGATCATCGATGATGTAAAAACATGCCTAGACTGTTTCTGAAGAAGCTCGCAGCTGCCTATCAAAAACAAACTACTGGTTTATCAGCAAGTCCTTAAACCAGTATGGACATACGGTATATTCAGAATGAAGATCTTCACAGGAATTCCAGGTGAGCACTGTCAAAGAAGAAATCAAAAATATTACCACGAGTTCCAAACGTTAAAGTGCTTTAAAGTAACAGTGTAGTAAGCTGTAAAACAGAGTACAGTGTAATGTAGTCACATTAGTGTAGTTAGGATAGACCAATGAGAAAATCCAGACTCAAATACCGTAGTAGCCTTGGTCAAATAAAAAATGTTTATTAACCTTAGAAAGAGGACAGACCCTAACACAAATCCGAACCCTTGCAAGGGATAGACACTCATTTAAACAATGGCTCAAAACCCCGACACCGTGAGGTACAATGGGAGAAGAGGAAGTAAGTAAGTAAGTATTAACCTTAGAATTAATGCATTGTATATTTCAAAAAAAGTTTTTAAACAAATCTTCATAAAACTCCAACTTATTCTATAGGTACCCTCTACACTTAAAAGTAGAAGAGGGATTATATATATATATATATAAATAAAACGGAGAAAAGCAAAAATAGTTGAACAATGCCGACTATGTAAAATCGCTTTTATCGAAAAAACGAACAATGTAAATCAAACCTGTCAAGCCTCCACAAGATAGCATTACTATACCTATAAAAAAATCTGTGAATATTTATGTAATAACCACTTGCACACAGGCGACCATTATATGACAATGTAAAAGCTGTTCTAATTTAATGTGGTGATTTAATAAACGTTTCTCAGTCAATCTGTTATGTAACAAAATTTTAAAACAGCTCTAATAGCAATAAAGAATTTCAAAAAATCGACAATTATACAATGGCACTAAATGCAACCTTGGAAAACTCGAAACATTAAATAACTTTTTTTGTCAGTCGCCTGGTATCTGACGTTTTGTTTCTCCACTTGTATCATAATTGGGACTCAACTATAAATAATCCCCAGCACAAACCTACAGCCCATTTTTTATTCTGGCATTTTTTTATCGTATATGAGTATTTGATTATAACTTTCCCACTGAATAAATATGTCGTACAAAACACAGGTTATTCAATATTGTGCCTGAAGTTATATGACAAGGTTACTTATTTTTACTGAGAACGTGGTCCAAAATCATCATTCTAATTCCTGAAATGACAGCAGAAGATATAACATTATGGATTCAGCTCAGGGAGATCTTTAACAAAAACTTTCGATAGTTTTTTTTATTGTCTGGCGTTCCCTTCCGTATGTTGCAGTCATAGAGTAACTTGCATGAACTTCCCTTTTCAAATCTTTCTATATGATTGATTAAATGATTTCATCAATGTTGTTCTCTTTTTGCTTTTTGTCTTTCTTTTCTATTATTGTCCAATTTCCGCGATAATTTACTTACTACAACCGTTAGAAAATTCAGAACGTTCTTGAAATGAATTGTTTCATATATTACTTTTACAGATGATTCTTCTACACAACAATATAATTTTGGATCAACCTGAATCTGAATTGTTACCTCCACATTGCCCTAGGTAGTTTCTTAAAAGATTTTCATTTTGTAACATCATCGCACTTCATAGTAAAATAGATATCCTTAGCTTTTTCTTCTTCTTCGTATCCTATTGATAGAAAAGTTATGATTGGCTTTATTCGTGACCTTCTGTTACTTTTCTCACTACTTGTTTCCATCGTTCTCTATTTTTGAGATATGTGTTGCCTGATATGCTGGGGTATTAGATTTTTTTATTTGAACAATCCATCGCTTAGGCGGTTTTGTTTTGCTCGATACTTTCTGTTTTACCCTGGACTATCAGTTTTTTAAATTGTCTTCGTCCTTTCTTTATATATGACCTTTATCATTCCGTTATTTCAAAATAACCGAAATGGCAGCATCTGAAAAACGCACTTTAACGGTTTATTATTTTTATTGTTTTGGTACATCATTTCTTCTGTTTTATTTCTTGTTGGACACTTTTACACCTTCATAAACTCTCGCCTTAATTTTAAGGCACAATTGAAGTCCTGTACTAGAGTTTAGCGACTGATAATTTCGAATTGTCGCAATAGTGAATGCATTTTACATACAATAATTTATTTATTGTCATCTTGGTGTCTACTATAACAAATTTAAAAATTATCCTAAACATTTTCTAGTCACAAATTAATATGTACTTCCCCTGCTAAAAAGACATTGGCATTGAAATAGCTCGAGTGGCGTTGACGTTAAAGCATACGCACACTTGAATTCGTAATGAATGTCCGCATATTTAACTCTTGCTACCACGAAGTATAATTAGTAATACCGATTTAACTTTCTGCGAATAGTACATAGATGCCTCTGTAGGATATCACATGTCATCTACATATGATGAGCTCTAGTTCCACGCCAACAACCGCAAAGGTTGGTTTCGAGGTAAGCTGCTAGTGCTTGAGCAGATTGAATTTATAAGAAAGCATTCATGTGAAATGTTGTATTTAGTTCTTTTTAGATAAAAATATATAGTTGCTACATTATTCAAAATTCTTGAATGCATAATAAAGAGTCATAAGTACACATAACGAAATTTTGCTCTTCTCAACTAGTACTAAGTCTATCTTCTAGCCGGTCTTCAAGGATGTTCATCATGTAATTTAATTGGCCGTCTTGGTTATGTGTTCTTATAGATTGTTAAGTAAATAAATTCTATTACTTATCTTTATTCAGCTTCCAGTATTGCGTTTTTAAATTTTGTTGTGCACAACCATTGTTTGTTTTTTTGCTTCCTTTTCAAGGTTTATGTAACATTTTCAGCTTTGCTGGTTCCAAAGCTGTAATTGTAGAAACTGTGTGAACTAAAGAGTTTTAATGGAAGATAGAAGATTTTCTTAAATGTTTTTCTATTAATGTCAAGCTGGATGCTCTATTTCTATAATAAGCTGACAATATTATTACATTGCTTACTCGTTACTGACCTTCCTAACCTCTGTTTATTAGAAACATGTCATTGAGTTTACTTTGACTCTTGCCAAGTTTAATAAAATATTTAAAGTTTGTTCATTGCTCTAATTTAATTGTAGATATTCTTAAAATACTATAAAAAAATCTGGAACACTGATTTACCAAGCTTTTCACCGAGTTGTTTGTAAAAGTGGCCCAAACTGAACGCCGACTTTTCTCTTTCTTTTGTCGTAGGCAACTTCGTTGTGTGTGTGTGTGTGTGCACGCGCGCGCACCCGTATCATTAAGAGTATATTTTTTCCACATGTATATTTAAGGGTGTAGTCTATTCTAAAAAAATCATATTCTTCATATATGGTCCTCGTATCCTTTTTCTGTTCAAGTTCATATTTTGTGCGTTTCCAGACATGACAAATTCTTTATGCATTGTTTTCCCTTTGGAACATCTGGAATTAGTTTTATAAAATGATAACCAATTAAGCATATCGAAACATCTCCAGTTCTTCTTGGTTTCTTCATCTATCAACTTTCAAGTATTTTGAAATAATTCGTCTCATAAAAACCTACGTTCATTTCGTACATGACATGAGAATTTGTAACTACTAAATAAAACAAATGACTGAACGTTTTCTTGCACGAGTTCATAGTCTTTCTTAGACATTCTACTGAGCCGAGCAACACATCAATTTTACCAAAGGAATCCATGTTTTTATTGTAATATCTTTCACGTGCTATCTTGTAGATTTTTACCTCTATTTGCAGAATAAAAGGTACTTACACTTCACATCTATTACACCATTTTAGAGTTATCATCTTATCTATATGTTGAGTCGGGACTTTATCTTGTTTTAACTTTTTTTCTAATTTTGGCATACTTTTTCGACTGTTCATAAAATTAAACAAAATTGTAACCAAATATCTGTAACCTTTTTATAAGTTAAGTTTCATCAACATATAAACCACTATCCCAAAGATACCTTTTAGCTGTTGGCACAAAAAATTTTATTAAAAAACTATGACGTGTGCTTTTGATACATTGTTTGAACACTGCCTATGAACAGCAATAAGGATTAATTGATGCATAGATAGAAATAGAACAGACGTCACAAATTGTAGGTATTTAATATCATTGATGTTTTTAAACCAATGAGCGGTCATTTAAAGAAACAGAAAAAATTTCTCTAATTGGTTTCACGTCAATGTCTTAGCTTCGAATAACTTGATTTGTTGATTCAATATGTTGTAGCAATTTTCCTGACTTTTCTGTGAAAAGGCTAGGAAATTATTCTTATCTTCTAGATTAAGCAAAAAACAAAATTCCCAATTTTGTTTATCAAAGATGTGGAACATTCATGTTTAGTGTCTTTTGTCGTTTTCATCTAGAGTTTTGTCTTCTACTGCCGGAGCTACAGCACAACTCATTTCTATTTCTGTCACTTCAAAGTTGCATTCTGATCTATCAAATTCCACTGCAGATGTATCAAGACAAAACGCTAAAATTGTATATAGCTGGGAAATACTTATTTAGAAACATCTTATCGTATTAATAAAACCTAAAAATATAGAAAATTGAATTTGGGGGGCCGCTAAACATTTTTCCCACAGGCCAGGCTCTTTTGACGCCCCTGTTTCCGCCGACAATCCACAAACGAACGAAATTCGACGCGTTATCAATGGAATTGTGTTATCAAAAAATTTGCAGGTGAAAGCGAGATAGCCATTTATTATATATAATTTTCCACATGTAATCGGAAATTGGACACTCGTTAGATATCCTGTCAAAAACAACGTAAGCGCATAGCGTCAAGTTCGCGAATTTGTTTATTACGCCTCATATTTTTTTAAACTATAGAGATTTTTCAAAAGAAAATTAGTCTTCACGTCGTTTTGTAAAATTTTCTAGGTAATCCTACCTAATATAATCTGTTTAGTACCTCACTTGTAATCTTTATGGTTCTGCAAATTGGGGTTGAGGTCGTCCCAGAATTTTGCGTCTTAAGGCATTCGTGGCGGCACTGACCTTATAAATGAAAAATTACTCATCCTTTTAACCGAAAAAATCTTTTACCAAATAAAGCGGCAAATCACCATCAGACTAATCGTGCTATTTTTTGAAACGTAATCTCCTGAAAAATTCACCAAAGAACTGTGCAATTCGTTCAACACAATAAAAAATAAATGAAAATTATATAAAATTTAAAGTAGCCTCAAGGGAGTTTTTTTTATCAAATCATATCCTCCTTTTGATGTTAAAATACATTTGGAGCAATATGTAAAGGACAAAAAAATGGCGTACATTAAAAAATCTTTCATTTTTGTTAATTTAGGTAACTTTAGCTTTAATAATTTCCATTAACTTTTAAGTAATGACAAAAGTGGGAACAAAGCAATAGCAATTTGCTTTAATTAAATTGCGACTTCCATAAGGGAACCTCCCGACACAAAGAAACAGTAATTCGGTAAAATGTCAACGCAAGACAAAGGGAACGGCAAGCAGAATTTAGCGAGGGCGCCAACGAAGGTCTTCTCGATAATCAACACCCCGATTTGCTGGGTTTTATTGAATTTCCAGCGCGTAACGGGAAATTGAGCCGTAATTGGATCGGCGATTAACAAACGCATCGGGTTTCACTTATGAGAAGTAGGGCTGGCGGGTGCATACGTGAGACACTACAGGTCTGCACCCTGACTACGTGTCTGCATCGGCGTAGTCTAGGCTGTGTGAACGGTTTCTTATGAATAGATGGATCCCGGGAGATTAAAAGCCCATTCATAGAAAGATGAATCTACCGGGCAGCGGTTCTCAAACCGAACGTCGGGACTGAGGAGATTATGATTATGAGTGGCTGCCACGAAAGCATATTTTGAATACTCAAGCTCAAGATAAATTGTCGGATCTACCAACAAAGGTGAAGTGAATTAATTGAATGAGATAAGATAAATATCCTGTGCATAATCTCATTTTGAAATTTCGCGTACATCATTAACGAGCAAAGGCAATAAAAATTGAGAAGTTAACAGGCATGTGCATAAAAAATGATTTTGATATGCAATTATGGCATTGCCAAATTAATTATGTAATTTTTTGATTACATTAATTTGGCTAATTTAATATTTTTAGTACTTTTATTATCTGCTGCATTCACTTTTTTGTTATAGAATTTATTGAACATTTTTTCATGCTATGAATTCAGTAATTACAGTAATATACCGGTATTTCTTCCCGTACAATGAAGACTCGAAGGAAATGAATATATTTGCACTCAAAATTAGCTTCAATGATTATAAAACATTTCCAATATTAAAAATAATAATAAAGTCACACACCTATATGTCCTGGTGTTTTCTCTCAAAGCATACCCCTCGGAAGTTAGCACAGCCCTTCGAGCGTTTTCAGTTTCCTTAATACCTTTGTAAGTCACATTTAGTAATGTTATTCACAGCTTGTGCCATTGTATGTTTAAAAATAAAGCACAAATTAGAAATAATATTACAAAGCTCACAGTGCCCCAACTTATCTTTATCTTAGCAAAAAAGTTGTTTTCGTGGTTTCTATTTTTGCTAGAATCCGCATAAAGAATTCAGACCCTCCGCGTTCTATTGTAAAGTGCCCCTTATGCTCTTTCTGCACGGTCATTTTTGGGATCACACAATATTCCACTCTTACACTATCCGTATAATCCAGATATAGCCCATTTCGTGTGAAGGGTCATCATTCATTTAAAAATTCAACACGCCCCGATAGAGAATTTAAACTTCATCACAGAAAATGGTTTCTGACGTATTGAGGAGTAGAAAGCTTACACACTCAAAAGCACGTAACATTGTGCCGGTTTCAACAGGAACGTCTGGCCCGGGGAAAAGATTTTTAACAATCTAAAAAATCTCAGTATAAAGTACAAATAAATATCTCTCCAATTCGGTGAAGTCAAAAAATAAGTCGTAGTACTTGTTTTGCAGACGTCGACTGATCTAGAAAGACTTAATAAGGCAGATAAATCGAAATTACTAATTACAAGACATAAAATTTACTGTGTAAAAGAGAGAAGATGATGCAAATAATCAGTTAAAAATTGTTCTAGACAACATTCCATCTAAATTCATAACTTTTTAATAATCGCAAACTTAATTTTTCTGTACAAATCTGTTTATTGCGTCTTATCAATTTTCTAAATTTTTACACACTGCCCCCAAAATAAACAGAATAACTTAAAAAAAAAAGGTTAATCTTAACAAAAATCATTTTATTTTCCTTCAATGGACATACAATGATTTGCATGTTTAAAAAGTGCAACAATTGTTTTTTATGTCGCTATTGAGAATTAAGCTGAGACTGATCGTCGTTTCGGTTTCTTTTAGTCGCCAAATGCATCTTAGTGAAGAGGAAATAGTCACAGGGAGTAAAACCAAGTGAAATTGAATTTGGTCAAAAAAATCAGCGACAATTGATGAAGTGAAAAGGTGTATTATCGTGTAATAATCGCTAACTGCCTGGTGTTCGATGTTTAGGGCAAAGATGGCCTACCAAATGATTCAATAGACCAAGATGATACTCAACATTAACCGTTGCATCACTAAGAATGACTTTTTTATGGACAATTTCCTTAGAAATTTAAAAAGCCTAAACACTGTTTTGATTTCTGACTTCACTGAACCAGATTTCTTTAAGATTTTCTTTATCTGGTGACTGCCTTAAAGTATATTGATATTTTGTTTGTATATCATATTGCAAACTCCACGTTTCATCACTAACTACAACCATTCTAAAGAAGTTTTCGTCTTTGTAATGCCCAATTTGACCATCGCTCATTCGATGTGGAACAAACCTTGAATTTAGCTTCGTTCAGCTTTTCGGTTAAATTTCTATGAATTTTTGTCTTGGGTATTTAATGTCTCGTTTCCATAAATTCCACTAAAAATCCTTTCAAAATTTTAGACGTTTCCTTCGGACATCGTTTTAAATTGATCGACATGACTGTTTATTATTATTCACATTCTATGTGTCTTCTCCTAACGGTTGATACCACTTAAAAGTTATTTTATACATTCGGAGCGTTTCCGTGGCACTTTTATAGTTTTTAACACATAAATGAATGTTGATTTTTCTTTATTCATTTTTCGACCAATATATACAAACTACTGTCATTTAATGCATCGTATCTTGGCTTCTAATGGACAAAATGTCACGACTATTAGGGAAGGTTGTCGACACTTCGTAAATCAATTTACATCTAACAGATGCCGCCACTAATTTCGTTAAAATAAAGCATTTCGGTTACTTTTAAGGCAAAGAGTATACATTTTTTCTCAGTACAAAGCAATACCAAATTATTCAATAACTCATAATTCGTACTCACTAATCCCAATACTATCTTTGAATGATATTATAAAGTATATTCAATCAAACCAATTAATGCTACTTACGCTTGTGTTTCTTTCGCAGTATTTCTATTCTATTATTATTAGCCTTGGTTGCGTTCGATGTAGCGTAAAGTATAAATGTTGACTTGATACTGACTTCGTTGGTGCAATTAAAGATCCCTGGACTTATTTGCTGAGCTTTCCTCTCCTGGGTGACCGATCGTAGATTATGGCGGGTTGATGTTATATCGTTCCTATATTACTTTCAAGGGGGAATCCAGATCTTCAGTACTTTATTCACTTTATAGTTGTACAGGCTATTAATTGATAGATTTCTCGAGGCCGTGAATTGTAGAGTTTGCACAACCTGAAGCGTCTATATCTGAGATTTTGCATTATAACCCCCTCCCCGGTGCCGCGTATGTCATAATGGGATCATAACTCTAATCCAGATAATCCTTTATAATGCATTTAACTCGTACGTCACAGTAATCATCAGTTAGGTTTATAATGGATTTTTAATGTTCTTACCACGCCTTTGATAAAACTTTATTCACAGTGCTGCACAATTAAGTGCATGGTTTAACCATTAATGCAAACAAGTCAACAAAGTATAGTTCATCAAACAATATTAAAAATATATGTAAAACAAGCTTAAAATCTAAACGGATCTTGGAACACTATAAAATGACTGAAAGATTATGCCGAAAATTCTGCTGCAGTGACGACCCACGTGCTAATTGCTGTTGCGACTAGATGCTAAACACCGTTCGACGGGAACGTCGGCGCAAAGCAGCGTCTAATAATATCCGAAACTGAAAAACGGCGCTCCGCCAACGTGCTTGGAAAAAGCCCAAGGCTTGCGAAGCTTCCTCTAATCTGCTAATCTGCTCGCGGCGTAGACGCGGATATTCAGAAACTGAAAAAGCGTAGGACACACAGGCCTGTTCACGTTTTCATCACGTTACGCGCTCGTGCCTTATTAGCGTGGAATATTCATTAATTTAAAGCGCATCCGACATGTGCGCACATTGGCCCGGAGCAGCCTGATAAATGGAGCAAACAATGCTGCGTAACACCACCGGCTCAGGTTTGGGTTCCTGGCCGCAATAGGACACGCAGTAAGCCTGAAGGTCAAGGCTGATTTGCATGTGGTCAGAACACAGACTGATCGGCATTGCAAGGACGAAAGGAGGTAGATTTTCCTGCAGTAGCAAATTAGGCCGCTGTCATTAGGTTCACGACGCAGTTCTTTATCGGTCAGTGACTTTATTTTGACAATGGCGATTAAAAAAAAATTATTAGTTGTTAATTTTGCATTTATAAACAATAACAAGTTATCACCAGCGGCATGTTTATAAATCTATCTACAGATAAGACGTTACCCATACAAAAAATAATCAAAATTTTACCCTGTAAGTAGTTTAAACAAAACCAACTGTCCCCTTTGTACTGCTCTGTTCAAAAAGTAAGGCAACTGTTTGAATAAAACACTTACTATTTATTTATCTAAATTTATTTTATTTCCTTCAATGTGTGATACACATATAGCCACTTTTGATCTAATCTTGAAAACAATTTTCATATTCACTTTTTGGAATTTCTATCAGCATCTCCTTCGATGTATGTATTTTATCGATTCAACCGAGCCTAAGTGGGTTACTCGAAGTGGTTTTTTTAATCTACTGAACAGGAAAAAGTCGTACAGTGACACATCTGGAGAATACGTGTTTGTGGAGCAATATTCATGAACAATGATTGTCGAGTTTTGCTGACAAACGTTTCAAACGCGAAACATCACTTAAAGTTGTGTCTATTGAAGCTATTGATATACCAACAACTTCAGTAAGCTTCCTTGCACTTAAATGAGGATTTTCCATTGCCGTGTTTCTAATTTTTTCGATATTTTCTTCGGTTATTGATGTTGATGGACGACCAGAACGAGGTTCATCTTCTGCGGATTCATAGCATTCTCCGAACAACTTATGCCACCACTAAAATGGAGTTATTCTCAATAAAGACTCGATCAATAAATGTCTTCTGGGCCATTTTAAACATTGGAGTAACAGTAATTCTTTTTAACACAAAATTTAATGCAAATTCTTAGATCAACATTATCAGACATTTTAAAAATCGAAAAATGCAAAATGTTGTATATAAACTTCTGTCATTTATAAACTATTTGATATATCAAACTGAAATTAGGAGATTGTGGTAACATAATAAAAAATATGACTTTCCCGCGAGTTACAAAGTTATTTTATTTTTTGAATATAGTATATCGGTTTTTTTTTTGTAAAATTCTGATACAAACCCAATCAAAATAACTCAAAACTCAATTGTTTATCTTAGGATCAATTAAAAAAATAACAGATAATATTTCTCTACGATTCATATAAGTGAAATAAGGAAACAAATTAAAACTATTTCAAAGCAATTTTAGTAAAATACAAAACCTCTCACATAATTAATTAAAATTAGAAAAATTGCTGTAATGAATGCATTAGTTATATCAACAGGATAAGCAGCTTACGTGCTAAATAATAAAATTGGCAAATAAGGAAAATAAATCCTATTTTTGTTTATCAGAAAAGAAGAATAAAAATTGTTAATTAAGAGGAAAGGAACTGCCGATGCCTACGTGACGTCCAACATGATACGAGGGTGTACGTGACGACTAATATGACACCGTAAATTACCTCACCAAAAAAGTACGGTTGATGCACACGTGCATGTATATTACAGGCGGAATTTCTATATCCTTAGTCATACTTCGGAGAAAAACTAATTTTAATGTCATTATTGGTGTGGTATTTGAGAGAATTGCAATAAAAATTAGCTTTTACACAATCTACTGTTTTAACAAAATCAAATCTTTAGTCACGTTAACTATGCAGAAATTTGTAATTCTGAAATCGCGACAGAACTGTTTAATCGAAGTTAGTCTACATTACATGTTTTGACTACTAATTTACAAATTTAAAAGCGAAACGAGTACATTTATAAAAGCAAATCTTAAAAATTGTCTAGGATACATGCCGCAAGTTTGCCCTGCTAAAGTCATAGCAAAACCAGTTTATACATTTAGAAAGCGGTACTTCCAATAGTATTTTTGTGTTTTTAATAATTTATTCACCTGAAAATTGCTCAACACCCTTACTCCAAAACTACACGAGTGACGTCAAATGCTTGAGGGGCATATTTTTTTAAATGTAGATTGGTGTTAGTTAAAGCATGCCTTTATAATATTACATAATGATTTGTCCATGTACATAATTGCAATATTTATGTTCCCTCTGGTTAGTCCTGCAGTTTGTAGGTCGATCTGAAGCTTATCACCCAACGAGTTAATCGAGGCGCAATTAAGCCGTTATCTTGTTTGGAAATTTTCTGCCAACGGTCAAAAGTCAAGCCCGATGCTGTTTTTTAGTTTAAAAATAATTTGGGACTAATTAAACATTGTGGTTTACAAAAAATCACTACTATTACTCATTGTCGGGCGTTACTTGACAATTTGTGTTCAGGTTTATTTTTAGGTCGACCTTGTTGGTTTTTTTTTGTTGAGAGGGAGATTTTCGCGGACCTGTAGTTTTTTAAAAGAATTCCTCGGGCGCTAGTAATTCAATTCTATGCAAATTCAAAAAGCTGTTTGGTATCGATATACAGTTGCATCCTTATCCCTTACACCGTCATGGAAGAAAAAGCAGTTTGATACAAGACTCGAAGTGAAATACGTAGTCCATTCCAAAAATATTAAGTCGTACAATACAAAAAATTATAATCGCAGCAATAAAAAACCTACATACTTAGTAAAAATGGTAAAAGATACTAGCAAGGTTGTATGTAGTCCCAATTACCTTTAAAGTTAGTTTCTTAGGATTTTACACACTTCTTAGGGCGTAACAAATTAAAAGACTTCAACTCTTTATTTCCGGATCACAACCTTAGAGCAACGATTTATTTCCGGTTATGACTTTTTGGGAAAATTTTGTTCCTTCTGATCTGGAAAGATATTGCGTCAAATTATCACATAATTTTTGGAATCCCCAGGTTGTCTTCTAGTCCTCAAACTGCCAGTCGTCGCTTCTTATTGATCGTAGGCTATACATGCTCAAAAACTTTCCGGTGAATATTTTTCGACGGAACACCAAAAGCCTTCTAATTATTCAAATAGTTTCTACGGGCAAATATTCCAGCTTGGCATAAAATTTGATATAGACTCCTTCCTCTATTCACTCAGTCACTTCAAATGCGACGATCACTGACCCGACCAATGAAGTCCTTCTTAATCGCGCATGCGTATAACAGTCCACAATCATCGACTGCCTTGTTACATTGAAGACGCGCAAACTATTTTCATTATATTAACAAATATTAACATATATGGTTTTTTTGGGAGGGGAGGGAGTAGACATATCTCGTATGTTCAGGGCGATAATAGTTTAAATCGGCTTATTCTAACAGTTGTAAAACTTAAAAAATACTGATTTTTAGTGTAATATTATGCAATAATCGTTCTGATATTAATAACTCAAACATTTAAAAAACAATACTTTAGGGGCCCGGTGATAAGCGATGTTCCTCATTCCATAAATTTTTTTTAATTTGCAAAATATCTATAGCATCAACCTAATTATTTTGACACAAATGTTATAATGTACAATTCTAAGCATTTTGAAGTCACCAGAATGCAACTTAATTTGAAAATTCCTGTTTTGATTTATCTATGAAAATTGTAGCTTATAACTCCGTAGAAAGATTCTGCTAACTTTTACATGTAGCATAAGTTACATTAGATTTATTCTTTCATTTCCTGTTTTTTACCTTTTTGTGGGCAAGAAGTACCTTTATAAGAGCTGAGTTTAAGCAAATTATTTAAATGAATTACGCATGTTAAATCTAAATAACTGTTTAAATCAACGATGCTGCTGTTAAACGTTGCAACAACCATTTTTTTAATACACCGATGTATATTTATGACGTCTTTAACAAGCCGTCGGCAGATATTTTGGTTGCACAAATCATTTTTAGATTGTAAAAGTTCCTTAAATTCAGTTTGACAGGTCAGGAAATTATCACTAGAAGAGCACCGATGAACGCATCTTAGTACATACAAAATTGCAATAAAATTAGGAAAAAGAACAACAAACCTGGTTGCAATTTATTAAATAAAATGTTCTAGGTGCACAAGTAAAAAAAGTTATAACTTGTAATATTTGTTTAAAATACTGCACCGCAGCCACGCTCCTTAACCGCGCGGCTACACTAGTGGTTTGCAAATGGACAACGTATAAAATTCCTGATATCTTTGGTTTGAAAATATCATGAAATCAAAGATTCGATGTAATCAACAATTTAATGCTTGATTTTACTACCATTGCACGCACATGTTCAATTTATGTCACAAGACCACCTTATCAGATGAGTTTGAGACGTCTTTCAGCTACCATTAGCAAAAAAATATTAACACAACACTATGACGCACGAAAACGTGACAGTTTGACACAAACTCGCTTAGGTTCAAAACAAACATTGGAGATTATAAGAATCCAAAGACGTAAAATTTTATCAAATCAACAAAGAAGAATTGCGACTGATAAAGTCACTTAAGAGCGATAACGATTAGTTACAGATCGATAAAAAAGGAACCAATATTACTATAGGTAACTTTGCATGTACGACCTTCCCACACAATGTAGCAAACTTATTTAGAAAATGGTAGACACGATCTATCCAATGTGAATCACGCAATCCTTTCAAATTTCAAATGACTGGTGAATTAACCGTAATAAATGCCATTAAAGACATAGAAATAACGAATATATGGTCTATACATGTCTATCCTTCGAACACAAAGATGATCACCTTGCATATGAGATAATTTAATAATAATAAAAAACATTCAATTTATCAAGGGAACAAAATTCAACAATTTTTACATAACAAAATCAAATTCTACAGAACACGCCACTAATGAAAAAAATAAATATAAATTGAAGTGATATTCCTCAGATTGCCTGCATTACATTTTTTAATAACGTCTTGATCTAATTGCATTTCGTAATTATTCACCAAAAATATATCACAAGCTTGAATTTATCAAATTAAGACGATTACTTGTGCATTCATTTCAAGGAGATCAATAGCATGCTCGCAAAGCCGGTGTACTGATTACAGCAGTTATATACTCTAATTGAGACAATATGTGGTGGCGCTACCTAATCAAATGCACATAGGAAATGCCGAAGATAGCGAAACAATGACAGCCTAAATTTTCGAGCTCTAATAATACCAACCAAAGCTTACGTAAGAGAAATGTGAAAGGTTGGGTGCATTTAGTAGCCAGATTAGATTAAAAGAAGATTTATCTCGAGCTTTTTTGCTAAAAAGTCAAAGCAGTATGTGTAATAGAGGCGGTAAAGTAATAATTATAGGAAAACAAAAAATAAAATATAAAGGAAATGAAATAAAAACGAACATCCTAAAATATTCTTTAAATAGTACACTACAATATATTGTAGAGGTTTTGTGGTTCATAAACTCGGAGACCTTTTCTTGAAGCTGAAGGAAGCTACTACAAGGGAAATCATCATCAATGGTCATTGAATAGGGAGTTTTGGATGTTTTTGCATTAAATCCTATGCTTCAATTGGCAAAACAGCATTTAAGCACCAGTCTTACAATTGGTCACGGTGTGTTTTAACGGTAAGCTCACAAGTCCAACCAATTCGTCCACAGGAGAAATGAAAGCTGTTGAGGGATGTGAGAATGTAGACTGAATTATTAAATGCACTAAAACAACATTAAATATTTAAACTTAAGATTTATTACGAACAATTTGAATGGGAGGGTGTTTCAATTTAATGATCTTACCGAAAGGGTAATTCATTATTGATTTATTAGTGCCAACTAAAAGGTTATTTGTAATTTTCATGGTTTCTTTAACATTTCCTATTGGTTCACTGAACACAACTATATCACATTCATTCTTTATGTACAACAAATTGTATCCCTTAATTTACCCAAAATAATTAACATATTAGGCATCCTGAAACATGTTATAGGCAATGTATTCTTGATTAAAAAATTTCTTGATGTAAAAAACTAAGCTTACATTTTCGAAGAATATTACCATCGGTATTCAATTCAGTTCTCTTAGCGGGTAAGCGAATGCTCTACCCCACATCTTGCGTAAAACATAAAATCATCTTTTGATCTTCTGAAACTCTTAATTTATGTTGGAGTTCGTTCGGAGTTCCAAGAACTGTTGATATCGAAAACTTGTTACCAACTTCCAGTACCCTATCTTTATACTGAGCAAGTTTTTGTGGTGGGGTGTTTTTCGTAAAATACTTTAGTAGCCCTGATTAACGGGTCGATAGAAAAGCGGAATCGTGGCTACTTCGCGACAAAATCTTCAAATATCTGTTATTTTGCTGCTTTTAGATTAGCACATGAAGAATGAATTTAACCGAATCCTGGAGTTCTTTGGATTAGTTTTGCAACGCGTAAAACAAGATTTCGCGCATTATCTGGGCAGTTCTGCTTGAATGCAATCTCTTTTTTATAGTTGAAAGACCTGCGACAGTACTCAAAGCTTTTAGTACGAACAATTCTTAATCTATGCCGTTTTTAAAGTCTGTATTTAAAACATTCAACTAAGAAACATTAAGAAATATAATAACTCACTTATCTCTTCTTTCTCTTGAGGTGAATTGGGTCCTAAGCCCCCTTTATATATTTAGCGGCCTCTGGTGGGTTTCGCTTCCATTGCCGCCAACGGAAAATTCATCTTTCGACGCTTAAGGTTCCCTCACGAACCCCTTAATTGTTGGGAGTTCTGCATTCCTGTGGAAGTTTGTGTTCTTTCCGTATTACAAATAGCCAAATAAGGATCTTTGTACGGGTTTTAGATCACCTGGACATTTTAAATGTGCCTTTTTGCGGCATACTCCCAGACAGATGCTGCACAACTCATCATACGTCTAATGAAGATTTTGTAGATCGTTAGCTACTTGTTTCATGTGGGAACTCCAGGTGAATTTGACATCCATGGTTACATTGAGACTTGTAGCTTCTCTCTAGATGGCGCGCCCAAGATTGGAACTGGACCCAGATTCCCTTTTTATGTTCTCTTTGCGAAGAGGCATCGCGTTAGAGATTGAACTAATCCTAGAAGTATTACAATCCTTCTTACAGCCTTTCACAGCTAGATGGAATTCGAGCAAGCTGGTTATTAACGCCATGTCATTTGCATATTTCGTATGATTACAAGAGTCAAGGACAGCACAAATCATGCCTATCCAATGACCTTATGTCTTCGATTTTGATTCAGAACCTTCTGCCCCTCAAGAAAGACGGCGGGTTGGAACACTAGAGCCACATCTTGCCGAAAGCTTTAGCCACATCAATGAATCAGGCACCTGTGATATTCCACACACTTTAGAAGTTGCAAGGTGGTATAATGGCCTTGAGCTAACTAGAGGACAACAATATTCCTTTGCGGACTCATACTAATAACGCTATCTGCCGATAATTCTAGTAAAAACCTGTCCTAATACTCGTGCCACCTATCGATCGTTTAGTGCTATTCCTTGGCTATTGCTACTTTACAAATAATGATTTCGTCAGCTAAAATTACTATGGTGTCACCTGATATATATGTCGCAGCTTTTTACCCCACCTATTAAATAACTATAAGTAAATAAACTGTATTTTTTTAAATTCTAATTAACGAAGGGAAATAAAAAAAGTGCCGACAGTAAACAAATTTTGTTTGTTAACGATTTTATATTCTCCAGCTAATTTGTTTCTTCGAACTAAAACTGACCACGTTCAAAATTTTCCGCGTTATACTCGTTATGTTCAAAAGAAGTCCAATATTCGAACTATGAACTTGTTGCCGTTAGCTTTCAAGTTTCCTACGTAGAGAAATATGACTAAAACAAGACATTCCGTCATCTTCCAAAAAATTTGGATTCTAGAATTATTATGAATAATGAATCATGAAAAGGTGATAAGACTTTCACTTTTGTTTTTGGCCTGGAAGTCACTTAAGTGTCTTGCTTTTCTTTGTAATTTCTCAACAATCTTCAGATTTTTATAATTCATTGTGGAAGTTCTTCCAGTGTATTTGATTGGAGTATCTTTATAGACGAATATCAATTTAATTTGTTATCTAGCTGCCGTGACGGGAGCCATTTTTATTTATAATTCAAATAGCAAGATAGATAAGCAGTGATTAGTTGTAGGTTTTAAAGTATTGTCTATGACAGTTATTATAAATATTCTTATTTTTTTGCAAGAATTTTATTATTGCAGCGGCAATATTTTCCAAAAAATAAACATAATAATCTTGATCGCAGAAATCGTCTTTTTATTGATTAAATCCGTTTATACAACAGCTTGAATAATTTTTGAACTTTGAATAATATGAAACAGATACTATTTGAGGTAGTAAACAGATTTGCCTCTAATAAACCAACAATTAATAGGCTTGCGTGCTTCAATGAAGTAGTAAAATCCAGCGTAGAGACACAAACGTAAATATTTAATGTTGAATTTCCAGACAGTTTATTGACTGGTTCGTAAAAGTTTCAACGGTAGATAAAAGGAACCTTGCACAATCCTGTTATCTACGAAACATTGATAATTCGGACCATTTACGCGGTTTCATTATCCTTGCAGATCTACTCGCATACCTGAATACTAATGAGAAGACTACATAATTTACGTTAAGAAACAAACCAAAGCGTTCTTCGATAGCGCGACATTTCAAATTAGTTGATAGCATTCTTGCGACTTCAGTGACGCATTTCATTATCCTACTATTTTTCCATATACACGCGTTTGGTGAGTGGCTGCCGATACGGTGATCGATGTTGGTTCAGCCCAACAATTACACAAGCGAGCCGGAACGCAGGAATTACTCACGAACTCTCATAAAAATGCTAAGAGGTCTAACTCGAATCAATCCAATTAGATATTCTACGCAAATAGGCCGCAAAATCCTCTTCTGCAAGTCGCAAAGTGCTGAATACATAATGAGAAAGTCAAATTCCCATAAAAGCGCTATAGTTAGCACAAACTGGCGATAAAAAAATTCAATATTTTTCCAGTACGATGACTAACTTCAAATATGCCTTACCGTTGGCCTTATTGATTAGTTTCACATGAATATATTTATTTACATTAGGAAATTCATTCATTATTCGATTTCTTAGATACTATTTTAAAGCTGTGTCGCATTAAGTTTTCCTTTTCATTAACATTAAAATTATACAACATTTAATAATTCCTTTTAAAAACGGTATTAAACATTTTGAGGATCGCATGTACTTGAGAACATAATATGGGAAGTTGCCTACGATATAAACTATTCAATTATCTAATCACACCTCGTGGAATCAAAAATAAAAATATTATAATTCATTAGTGTACTCGTACATATTTCTAGCTGCATCTTAACGACGAAAAGAAAGGTTGCACCAAACCCTACGTTAATTTACATAGTTATCAGCAAAGATAGTAATTAGTAATGGTTACTTAATTACTAATTACACTACTTAATTACTAATTTGTTATACAAAACAGTAAGACGAAAGATATTTTTTGCCTTTTCCTTGTATTCTGTTTCATTATTTTCAAAATTATGTAATAATTTATTTTTGAAATTATAAAAGAGTGAAATTATAAAACTTTTTTGCTATTTTAATTTTTAGATATAGCAAAAAACAATCAAAAGGTATACGGCCTTCTTAAATTTTTATGTGTGAAGTAAAGCAACTAATTATACCTTGGAATCAGAATAATTACATACTAATGGTGGAATGACAATAATAGTCACGACTTAAACATATAATTTAGTACAAAAATAAAAGCAAAATAACACAAACAGAATTATTTCCGTATACCCATTTTAGAGTTGCCACAAATATGACCAAACGTAGGTCTTCAATGGAATAATATTCTTCTACATAGTAGCATTATGCAAAATAATTTCTTCTTAGAACTCATCGTCAAATACTCCAGTTAATTAAAAATAAATTGGAGTGGTAAAAATTTTAAAATAAAAAGCAACTCTACAAACTAGGTGTATGAAGTTGATTACATCATCTCCCTTTCATAACTTCTAAATTCTAAATGATTAAGGAATTGAAGATTCTAGTTACAAGTTGAGCGCACCTTGTATACTGATACTAAATAAATTATCTAATCTAAAATTAATACGCAATTGAAGATCTCGAGTTTATTAACCTAACCCGGCGGCTCTTCTTAGACTGGTCGATTGCGATAGTACTTCCGCACAGAAAATCGAAAACCGACGTCAGTTAATGTGTGTTGTTAATGAAGGTTGCAATGTTTCCTACGAATTTCAACATTTATACAGAAATTGAGGTGGGGCCTTGGCAAAACGAGGATAATGGTGGCTGATCTTCGCACGGTACCTAGATCTCACTTACAGCTCCAATAGAAAACTGTATTGACCTTCAGACTAAACTAAATAAGGATAGACGAACATGGTGAAGTACAGCGTTTGACCCAGAGTGGGCGGCGGCTGATTTCAAATCAGAGAAAGTAAGGAAATACCATTCTGGTATATAATTCTCAGGAAATCACTATGACTAGAAACCCATCATAAATAGTTCTGAGTGGCCCTTAAATGGATAAGAGGTTCAAAGAATCTCGCGGCTCAAAGTAGTAAAGTCCAAAATTCAAACAGGAAAGCGGAATGTAAAAAGTCTATTGAAAACCGGAAAATTAGATAATTTAATTAAAGAGAGAAAAGATGGAAATGGAAGTTAGAGATTAATGAATAATGACCAGATACAGGAAAGTGTTATCACGAACGTGGAGTATTCTACTACTCAGGAAACTATGTTGACAATAGTCATCAACATAATGGAGTAGTAGTCTTCGTTACCCCCGAATTTACAAAATATGTCAAGAACTGCACCCCGATCTCCGGCAGAATTATTCTACTGCAACTCCAAGGTCACCACTTTGATATAACATACTCGAACTATTTGTTCCATGAAGAAAATATAATAAAGGAAGAAATTTTGCAACACAATTGAGAATGTAATAAATAATAATAACATAACATTGGCAATCGGAGACTGTAATGCAAAGGTCGAATAAGGTTGAGGTGCCGATATAACAAACGACTATAATTTAAGTGAAAATAACGATAGAGATGATGGGCTGTATCAATTCTGTCAAGAATATGGTACTAGCTAATAGATGGTTTAAGCTACCTCTGCACCATCGGATAACCTAAATAAGCCAAAACTAATTCTAAATTAATTATATATTAATAAACAAACGTTATAGGAATAGAACCAAAAGCAGACATGCCCGAATTACAATTTGCTAATTGCCAATATGAAACTAATCCTGAAAGTCGTAAAAAAACTTTTACAAAGCATACAGATGCCTACAATGAAAATTTCAGAGACAAAGTAATAATAGACCTAAATGGTAATAACTCTGCTGATTATCAATCGAATAATATAAAACAAATCACAAATGAAATTAGTACTCCATATCTGAAGTCGACTAATTAACCTAATAAGGCACACGTTGAATATTTTTCTCCGCATAATATGTACTCGTATACAATGAAAATATGAACATGATTTAGGCGATTCACATTTTGGTTTCAGGGAGTCCTTCGGCACAAGAGAAGCACTTTTTGGCTACAGGAATCCCATGATCAATAAAGTGACGTGTTCGCATACTTCGTTGATTGTCAAAAAACATTCGATAGAGTACAACATATATCAGATTTTACAGGGATGTTGAAAACACAACCCAAGCAGCTCATCTCCAGTTGGAAACATGTTGAAATCAACAGGTGATTTTACTAACAGTAAAAAAGAAACGTTGGCAATGCTGCTTCAAAGGCATTTTCCGGTTCACTGATAGAATAACAAGTTGAACAAAATGAATCGGTGCCTAGCAACTTTATAAAAAGATATATGAGATATGATTGGAAGTTGCTAAGAAACTGCCAATAATAAGGTAGTTTGCACTGTCAAATCCTTTCAACCTTATAAATATCCTAGACCTGATGAAATATTTCTAACACTTTACAGCAGGGAATCTGTTGATTCCGTTTCTTATTAAGATCTTTTGATAGAGCCTAGAGGGAAACTGTTTGGCACTGATATGGAGACTCACTGAGGTAATCTTTATTTCCAAACCAAGACGGCAATAAACCAATCAAAGCCCTTCACACCTATTAGCTTAATGTCTTTCTATTTAAAGACGCCAGAAAAGCTGATAGACAGGTATATACGTGATGGGGTTCTAAAGATAATTCCCTTTGTCCAAACCAATATGTCTACGAACCAAGGAAATCATGTGAAACTGCACTATATAACCTTGTCAGCAAGGTAGAAGTGACGTTAAAAAGCAAGAAAATTGCGCTGGCAACTGAATCAACAACGGCTGCAACCTTGATATGTGGTGTTGATAAAAACTTAACAGTTGGATAAATACCATGATAAAGGACCCTCAAATACGAGCCGATTTGGGAGCAGAATCTCTCAAGGTAGTTGTCATCAACGGGTGTCTACAAGGAAGTATTCTCTCCCCCCTTCTGTGGAATTTGGTAGTAAATGATCCCTTAGTTATACTAATCAGGGTTCGAGACCCAAACATCATTGCAGAACTAATGCAAAAAGCATTAGACACCACTGAAGGTTAGCGCAAAAGGGAAAAACTTAAGATAAACCCTATCAAGATATCACTAGTATCGTTCACCTGAAGAGATTTCAGGCAATTTTATAACCTTATAATCTTCGGTGAAAGTATTCAGGTGGTTCAGGAAGTCAAGTATCTAGAAATTACCTTGGAGATAAAACTAAATTGATGCACGCATATGGACAACACAATAAGGGCCCTTGTTGTGGGTAAGCGTGGGTTTGGGAAAACCAAAAAAACCAATAAATGGTTGTTTGGTACTGCACCACGGTTGTCACACATGCTGTACCTTAGTATGGTGGGCATATGCATAACGCTAGTTGTGGTCACAAAGGAATACAGGAGATAGTTAAAAGTAATCCCATATTAAATTTGAATACTGACTACACACTCCCTGAATATTTTTTTGACAAACCATTTATTGTGAGGTATGATCGTAGCGATCACCATCTCACCTAACGAGCGGACTAATTCATAACGCTGGTATGCATGGTGTAAGATCAGAATTAAACTTGAGTTTATTATTTGATACCAACACCTCAGTCTTTAAAGTTGAAATCTTTGAGATACTACAATGTATGCAGAAGAATATGAGACGCGGTTATACCAAACAACGCATCAGTATTCTAACAGATAGTCGAGCCATTTTAAAAGCACTAGAATCACCTCGTGTAAGCATTGAACTGGCGAAGGAATGACTATCCCACCTGGTAACCCTATCCGAGAAAAACAAGGTTCAACTCATATGGGTTCCAGACTGCACTGGTGTGGTGGGTAATGAAAAAGTAGATGCCCTTGCGAAAACCAAAGCATCTACTCCATTTAGAGGACCAGAACCTGTATTTCGTATACCCAAAAGCAGCATTCGAAGAGCAATAGTGGTGTAGACGAAAAAACACGCTTCTCGCTGGGCTGCTACTCGAGGGCAGAGTTTGGGGAAGGAACTAATTAGAAAACCATTTAGTAAGTTAACCTCAGACATCGTTCATTTAGGACGTGTATAGGTAAAATCGATAGTAGGTCTTGTAACAGGTCACTGTCATCTGAGAAAGCATCTATACAGAACAGTATATACAGGAGTGATACACTCTATAGATTATTTAATAAAGAGGAGGAAACAGCCTCACACATAATCTTTGACTGCCCAGCACTATACCGTAGGAAACAAACTTTTTGGGACAATCCTCTATGTATTAACAAATACATACGAGAATCTCTTAAAAACTTACAGACTTCTATAAGAACAGAACCTTCCTGAGAGATTTAGGGGGAGCACAAAATATCACAGTCGAAATGCTGAGTCGAGCTAGCAATCTAGTCACCAACCCCTTTTATATAAAAAAGTAGAAGGGGGAAGTCTTTATGTAGAGCGCGTATTTATATTTTTTATTCGTATTTCAAGGCCAAACTGGTTTAGAAATTCAGGACGTAGTTCCATTGATCATCAAGTTAAATGTGATTCGGCGAAGAGCTGCAAAAATTAAGAGATCTCATCCCATACATTTTTATCTATATGGATATCTTAAATGTTCTAGTGTGCCAGAAGAAGATTTGTGCTATTGACTACTTGAAAAAAACATAGAAGTTTGGAACGATATACCAGAAAATGTGATAACTCAAATGATCGTCACGAGTAGAACAATATGTTACTTTATATAGGCATCTGCTATAGTGATTGTACTTTTATATCACCGTTTATGCAGAAACTTGCGTCGTCTTTTTGCGTGTTCCTTTAAAGTGCGAAACTTTGTATTACAATATCTATCTACAAGAGTCGCTTACCTTTGAAGGTTCTCATATCGAATGTCAATCTAAAAGTTCGAGTTTCAAGATTCATCCTTTTTACTACTGCAAGTTGCGCCGAGGTCACAGCAAAAAGAGCAAGTTGATAAACACGAATTAAATTACTGCGCACCTGGGATAAGCAACAAGACCCGCCGCTTCAGGGCAAGAGCCGACAATCGCTCTGCGCGCGTTCATTACGTACGCCACGGTCCCAGCGGAAAGCTACATACATCGCGCAATTGTTCAGAATCCCATTCTTCAATTGAAACCGGCTCGTTTCAATTGAGGCAACGTGCAACTGAATCAAACCGGTTGCGGGGCCATCAACAAAAATTTTTTGTTACAAAAGATTAAAAATAGGGAGGAGTGGCGCGGATAGCCAAAATAGATGGATGCACCGACAGGGGACATTAGAACCGCATGTCGATCGAAATGTGAGCGTCGATTACGCACTTTCGTCTGGCGTAAGCGACTTTAGGTTGTCGCCAGCGAGGTTAAAAATAACACCTAACGATTCCATACGACGGCAACCTTGACATAGCTGCAATTTGCGGTAATAATGCGCATAATCAGTGGGAGCCAATAAATCTGTACTACTGCAGTAACACGCAGGAAATACATCGTTTATCGATATGGTGTCGTGCCATACAAGCCCTACGAAGTATCAATGAAGTTGTGTTACAAATTCAACTGTGTAGTTCGGAAAAAAACAGAGGAAAAACAACCCATGTGGTCATCTATCAAATTGTTTTTTCCTTCTGAGTATATCTTATAAGATCCTTACAAATCTAGAAGATAAAATATTAAACGAAAGATTTCCCAGTTAGATGCAACTCTTCGAAGTATTCAAGATCAGTACCATTAATTGTTAGAAAAAACACATGGAATATGTTGGAGAACGAAAAACCCGGTTGAATGGTCAGAGCTATTCCAGTCCCAGAAGGTACTGCAGTTTTAATTATAAGGTAGAAGTGCAGGTCTAGCAAACACTATTATTACTTAATAACGCCCGAAGAAATTGTTTCACACATCAATTTTGCTTTGTTTTCTAGCCTTTGAATTTATCTTCGTTTCGAAAAAATGTTTATAAAAGCTTCTAAGATACTGTATATACCAATGACCTTTGTTGTGCATGTACTTTCTCTTTGAAAACTTTTACTTACTTCTCGAGACTTTATAAGAACGTTGTTCCAGAAACATACCATTAATGCTATTTCAAGACCTTTAAGTTTTTCCAATATCACATTTGCTTCATACTGTGCATTATTACTCTGATCACGAGCATATGTAATGTATGTCAGAGCATCAAGAACCTCCTGGTACGGATAACATAATGCTTGATTGGTACCAGCACGATCACTTCGCACTCCGATAAAGTTTTTAAAGTTTTTTAAGACGAGATAAAACAGTTATAGATTTGTTATTCTAAAGAAAAAATTCAACAGAGTAAATGCTCCTCTCCACAGCTGCAGAACCAACTAACTGAATATGTAGTCAGAAGATGTACTTCTTTTATTCTAACCTGAAGACCTTTGTAGCACCCATATGTGTTGTTGGCATTATCGTAAGTCTGTGCTCTACAGTTACTTAGATTAAGACCTACAAAATCTACGGTCGACTTTATAGCATTCTCCATCTCTTCACCTGATCACAGTTGAGAATAAACTTCAAAAATCGTTCAACCGGAGTTCCCGTAGATAGCACATAACGCACCACAAAAGCCATTTGGTCTGCGTGGGATACACTTGGCGTTGATACCATATTTGTGGAATAATACTTGGCATTTACAATCTTTTGGCTATCCCTGCCGCTAACTGTATAATGAATTCATTGACAGTTGTATTTGATATGCATGAAGAAACATATTTTCCTTTAGTTCGAACTTTTGCTACAGTTCGGCCATAACAGGATCGAATTTTAAGATCAGTTCTACACTGCTAAGAAAGTTACTATTTCTTACAGGACCTAATATTTCATAATCATCAAGAAGTGGCAACCTAAAGCTTCACAACTTCAACAATTCTTAAGAGAACATTTCGCCAATACAAAGCTTCTTCCTTATATTGTTCTGCTATTTTATAATCTACTCTTTGTGAAACTCGACTTTTACTAAAATAAACTTTAAAATGGGCACTTCGTGTTCCGAGTTAGCACGACGCCCACAGTTGATTTTGAATAAAACAGCTGATTTAGCTTCATACATTCTGCATTCATCAACTTTTTATAAAACAACTAACGGGCACATCTTTTTTAAGTGGCATACTGTCTTTCAGATTTTTTAAATCCTTGTCATCGTTTTTTCAAATATAATTGTAGGCCATCAACTTACAAAGTTCATCATTTGCGCATCATAATGCCGGGATATCGTATGATATAACCTCTTTGAGAGTAGGTATTTTGGGATTTCTAGTTTTGGTATTTTCCTACCGTTCAAGATCCCCCTTGGAAAGTTTTCTAAATTCTGTGCACTTGTTTTTTTAACAGTTCTCGATCATCTTTGTCACTCATTGTGTTCAGCCTTTATAATAAATAAAATGTGAATTATAACGGCAATATCATTTAAAATTTATGTTTATTCGCAGTCAAAAAACATTCAATTTATTTATTTGCACTAATGTTGCTCGCTATGGCTTCTCCTGTTTGACACGGTTCTAGAACGAATCAGAAGGTCCTGGAATTTGAACTCAATGGCGCAGCTAGAAATGGCGCGGATGGCGATCAATCCTTCTGGAATAATTTCCTTGCGACATGTGATTTCTGTTACAATATAAATGTTTTTTGAAAATTAATTGTACGTTGATGAACGATTTCAAAGTTTCTCCGATTGAGCTCACTTTTTCGTTTACTCGCATCAAAATTTTGCGCCCCCCAAATCCTGACGCCTATGAATTAATTAGTTCCTGAATGGCACCATTTATTAAACAGCTCACATTACCATTTTAGAATTTCCATTAATTGTGGTGAAATAGGTAAATTCGAGGAGAAAAACATGAGTAACGTGAATAGGAAATGTAGGAGATATGCCAATGGACAAATTTTTTAAACCAAATAATGTTCTGTTGATGAAATCACTCATACCGTAATAGGCAACTCAAGGCAGAACGGATTACAGCCATGACTAAGTGGCGTAACCAATAATTTTAAAAGTGTAAAAAAAGGCAAAACGAGAATTTATCTCCAAAAAACCTCATTTTTGTAAGATTACTACCATTAAGTCATAATGACTGAGGATATGAAGTCATTGTAACAACATTATATAGAAAAATCTGCTTCCACAACATTTTTGAAATTTTTTCTATATTAAGGTGATAATAATAGTATGATAAGGAGATAATTCTAATTACATTACTCGTGCTAATCAGATTGAATTAGCGTAAGTATTATTATTTTTTAGCAAAACAATGTATTAACAGAAAACCATTGGAAAATGCTTATAACTAGTTTAGTCTTGTTTATTTGTGTTAATGGAGGTTACAAAATTTAGACGGTCGAGGAAAGTCCGAATCCTGCTAAGTCATAACTATAAACCCAATTCGCAGATCACCTAGTGATAATTATGTATTTTTAGTACACTATTTAAACACGTTAATTTACATTGTTTTGTATCCTAAATCCGGTTGTGAAAGCATTCCGCGTATTTATTATGCAATACAGAAACGACGCTTTTTAAAATGCAGCAAACTAAAGATCAATTTTTATAACTGCTTCTCTTATAATGAATTTTTATCACATATGCATTTTAATGAATCATAAAAACGCAACAATAGCATAAATGGTTTTACAATGAGTTTAAAAAACTTTGCTATTTAGCTTCGATCTTCTCAGCTTTTCCACGTCAAAGATAAGTACAATACATAATATGCCCATAAAAATAAAACGATTAACTGTTTTTTTCATATTTTTCTTCTTCTTCTTTATCAGCCTGTATCTATCCAATGTTGGACATAGGCCTCCCCTTTAAATCTCCATTTGTCTCTGTCTTGAGCTGTCCTTATCCATGTTAATCCTGCTATTAATTTGATGTCATCTTTCCATCTGGTTTGTGGGCGGCCCACACTCCTTCTGCCCGTCCATGGTCTCCATTCCTGTATTACCTTGTTCCATCGTTCATCTTTTTGCCTCATGGTGTGGCCTGCCCATCTCCATTTCAATGATGCTACATGTCTCTTGACGTCTATTACTTTTGTTTTTTCCCTTATACTCTCATTTCTTATTCTTTCAACTTTATATTTAGCATTTGCCTTTCCATTGCTCGCTGGGCTTTGGCAAGTTTTCACATTAATGTTTTGTTTAATGTCCATGTTTGTGCCGTGTAAGTAAGTACTGGGAGTACGCATTGGTCATACACAGCTTTTCTATCTATCTATCTATCAATTTCCAGATTTTGGTTAAATTTTTTGCATGTTATCAATTGACCTAAATAAACATATTCTTGTACTGTCTCTACAGTTTGGTTGTCAATTTTTATGTTTATGTTGTCTTGTTGGTTAGTCATTATTTTTGTTTTTTTTAAAATTTATTATTAGCCCAACTTTTGCTGATTTGTTCTTGAGTTCTTCGAGCATGTTTTGTAAGTCCACTGCTGAGTTTAATATGATGATTAGGTCATCTGCATAGGCCAGGTGATTGAGCATTTTGCCGTTTATATTCACTCCTTTGTTTTCCCAGTTAAGTGACTTTATCACATCTTCTAGTGCTGTTATAAACAACTTAGGACTCATCGAGTCTCCTTGCCTTACTCCTCTACCGACCGGGGTTTTATTAGTGTTTTCGTGTAACCTCACTGTCATTGTTGATTTTTCATAGATTTTTCTATGAAAAATCTATGAATATTTTTAGGATTTATTAAATATTATTGGTAAATATAATCACAACGTATTTATTCAGAACGACCACTCTTAGCCTCTACAGAAGCTTTAAGACGTCCGGGTCATTCGTCTACGGCAGCATGCACTACACCCATTGGAAAAGTACTAAATGCAGTCGCCAAGGCTCGCTTCAAAGAATCACCATTGGGTTGTCTTTTTGAACTGTCTATAATTTGTAATCTAATGGGTTAAGATCTGGGCTACCAGAAGGCTAATCCTCTACTGTTAGAAAATGAATAACATTGTTGTTTAGCCAAATTTGAATTGATTGTGCTTTGTGGGCGGGTGCAAAGTCTTGCTGAAAGATCCAAGGCTCACGTCAAAAAAGCATGCGATTCAAAGACTTACCTACACCTTCCAAACATTCTAATGATATACAGGGATTGAAGTTTTAACTCTCTTTTCACAAGAATAAATGGCGGTTACTCTATCGTAACACATATCCCACAAAACCATTACAGCTCTTGGATGATAGCCTCCCTGAACCCTTGGCATTAGCTGAGATGCTTCTTTGGACGACCTTGTATATAACCCTGTCAGTTTGTTTGCTGAAAGATTTTACTACTGTAAAAATTTTTAGCCCGTAAAAGAAATTTTTCTGTGGTCATCATACGTGTGCTCGGTCAACAATATCTTTGGTTTTTCTTTCCCATCTTTCTTTGAAGCATCTGTCAAACAAATATCCTGTATGTTTTTTGTAAACAGCTAGTCCTAAATCTTGGTTAATACGAGTGTAATCCCAAAAATAAGGTTTTCAAAACGCTGGGGCCACAGGGAAAATTTTAGCGCGGCTTTTGGCCACAATGCTGTTTGCTGCTTCCCCTAATCTCAACCAAACCATCATTTGCCTGCGGGGACGCTCAGCTTTGGCTCAGCAGTCGTTCGTAATGGAGTTTTCACTTGTCGCTACCGCCAGGCGTAAAGCTCACACAGTTTTTGAACGTAAAATGCGTTAAACCAATCGAAATTAATCTTTAATTGACGTGTAAAGAGAACCGTGGACTGATGCCAAAAACGTCCGCAAGAGGAGTTTACAGGTGGTCGCATGAAATATCACGACGAAGAAAAAAGCGAGAAATCGCCAATTCCCGACGAGATAGTTGCAAAGGTTAAACACATCATGCTTAAACATCGAAGGATCACTCTCGATGATCTATAAAATTAGTTCTTGAGATTTCTCAAAGCACCATTGGTAGGACTTTTACTGAAAAGTTGAAATGACGAGGTAAAAGAAGTGGTTCAACGCTTCCTCAACGGCATGACGGCGGGCTGGTATGACATAGGCATACAAAAACTGACACAACGCCCACAAAAATGCATCGACTAAAATAGCGATTGTGTAGAAAAATAGAGAAATATTCACACTTTAAAATAATATACAAATTATGAAAAATATTTTTTTTTATTTCTAAAAACTAGAAGACCTTAGTTTTGGAAATTTGCATCTTCCGAGACAATCTTCTGCTTATAAAGAGAATTTTGTTTAATTCGGACACTTATGACTTTGACTGCCTCAACAGTCCGAATTGAACGTGATCTTCCAGATTTTGGACGATCATCGATACTTGCAATCTCATTAAACAATTTTATATCTTAATACACATACATACGGATAACACCGAGAGGGTGTAGGGTCTTAAAGATTACACTTATATAATACTATTGCAGCAGTACGGGTTTCTTTGTCACCCACTCCATTCGTAAATAACCAAACTTAACAAAAAAGACAACGTAATTTACAACTTTAACAATTGTAACCGTATGCCAATGTCATAGATTTATTGATGCTATGTAAAACAAGGACAGATTTAATTTTGTAATAGTAGTTATGGGAATACGGGGTACTGTATGGTCCTATTTAGATCTTATGGACTGTTTTTACTAGTGAATAACCATATAATAATGGTAAGGCCCTACGCCCCGCGTGGGAGCACGGCCTGCGAACTGAGAAGTTAAGGCTGTCATACGTTCGCTCTCTCTGCCCGGTCGTCGAACACCATCTCTGATGCGGGGCGATGTGGCAAGCACCGCACCTTAGACGACCGCCATTATTACCCCTTGTTCGAATGAATGCAGGTACTCAATTATTTTTAATGACTGAGTAGGCCACCCGCCAGGCATCAGAGAGCACCGGGAATTGAACCCGGGTCCGTCAGCATCGCAGCCCGCCCCCCAACCATGGGACCACGCTGGCTGTCAGAATAACCATATAGTCTTCATTTACATATGTACATCTTTTTCAATTTCTTTTCTAGTTCGATGGCTTCTATTTTCTTCGTCATTAATTTCTAAGAAAATAAAGTCAACAATTTTAAAAATTATATAACTGAATCAGCCCGTTAGCTTTTATTTCTATTTTATTTAATTCATTCTGTCTAAGGTGACATTGGCACAGGTATTTTCAATGAACTTAAAAAGTTCGTTACTGAATTCTATGTCTGTCGGTCTGTCTGTCGCTGTCAATTTGTCAATGTCAATTATGGATTTTTTAAAATTTTAAAATGGATTCTTATAGGGAATTTTACGCTGATTTCAAAATCGAAATCAAAAAGTTTCTATCTCGAATAGTTTTCGAGATATTCGACTTCGAATTTCGGGAAAATTTTCGACATTACGATTTTAATTGTGATTATTATTGGAAATTTTACGGTGAATTCGAAACTGAATTCGAAAAAATTTTATGTCAAATAATTTTCGAGATATTCGATTTCGAATTTTCTCGAAATTCGAAATCGAAATCGAAAGGTTTTTTTAAGTTCGTTCTGGGATTGGTTACAGAGCAATCTCTTCGCCGGCCCCATGTTTATATCTCCTTACTAATCACCGTCATAATTTATCTCATTTTATATAAAGTGATATCGCAAAAATTCTTTAGAGATAATATGTTTTTGATAATTCTATTTAGCTCGCTTGCTTGCTCACTTGCGACTTCTACAAATAAAAGTAACCACAGCGACTAATATGATCACAGATCAGCTACTCAATTAAAATATAGTGAACTGTGTATTAATTTAAATCGGATCATTTTAACCATAGCGTTTATGCAGTAATTCATTGCCTTTGAAGAAAAATTAAAAGTAGAAAAAGATGAAGAATAATATGTGTATTCTCGTTCAACAAAACAAGAGAACGTTACCGTCATTCAATAATATAAAATAAAACTTCAAAAGGATACAAGAAATTAATTAAATACATAGAAATTAAGAAAAAAGTTGAAAAGATAAAAAGATAAACATAAAATATTATCAAAATATAATTTTCCAAATTATTTTTTTATTATTCTAATTAAGAGTTTATATTTGTCTAATTACCGCTACAGTTCTATTTATATTTGTTCTTTATGTACATTCAAACAATGGTATAGCAGTTTTTAGATTGCGGGCATCTTTGAAAAATCTATGTTATATAGTAAATATCTGCGCATACACCGTGTATACAGGACACGGCGCTTAAATCCGGATAAATTTAAATTTGAATATTCCGCCATATCGTACTGCCGCGATAGATTGTTGTTGGCGTTCATGTAAGCCATCTGCTCTTAGGAAACAGTCATAACTTTAAAATGGACGAGCTTTTGTGAACAAGTGTAAAGTCTTCGCTTTGGGCCTTCGACAACAGAAATAATTTGGTTCTTCGGGTACACGAATTCACCTGTGTACAACATTGTTGCGAAATATATTGATTCTGAGAAGTCTAAGAAAAATTTCACTAACCCGCCGAGAAGTCATTTGAGAGAACGCGTGACACGGACTCCGGCAGTTGTAGCAAGAGCTCAGGCGTTGATTTCGGAAAAAACCATCACGAAGGAGGTTTATGTATGAGTTCTGACGAATGTCGGAAACAGTGGATGGAAACTGTGGTCACAGGGAGGCGATATCTATTTCAGCAGGATAGTGCACTGGTACATACGAGCCATTTAGTCCAAAACTGGTTGTTGGGTAATGTCTAAAAAGTTCTGGCCCTCCAATAACCCTGATTTGAACCCCCTCGACTACTATATTTGCAACGTAGTCGAAGGGTTACTAACAAGTCCAGACACCGTAATGTGGTCTCTCTGCGCACCACTATCGAAGTAGCATTTGCCAATATGGACAGCGCTGCTTTTTTTTAGAGAGAGCGTGCGAGCGCTTCATGCCAAATATGGAGGCGGTCTCACACAATTAACTTGTAGAAGGATTTTCTGCAATTTTAATTTTTTGTTAAATAAAATTTTATTTTAAAAAAATGTTTTTATTTACCCGGATTTAAGCGCCGTACGCTATATACGTATAGACTAGGGATAGGTAGCAAAAACCTATTACAATAAATTGTTTGGAAATTTTTCTAGGCAAACACTAATTTTACTTTCAATCTCCACTTATTGATGATCCTTTAGGAGTTATTAGAGCTAGCTAATGCCGCTTCAAACAACTGTTTCGTTGCCTAGCCGTATCATCTAGCAAAGAATTGCCCCTCTTGATATGGACAGGACGACGCCACTCTTTCTGTAGATGGGATCCGTAGAAGGCTGGTTGTTAAAATCTTGACTAGTTTCCAAATGTAACTACCACCCCAATGACTTCTAGTTTACTCTCAAAGATTCCTCCGACGACAATCTTAACTCTCTTAGGTAGTCATAATTGTTTCTTCTTTCGAGTCCTCTCTTTGAATTTAGGAGGCTGATCTCTTCCTTTTTTTAATATGGTCGAAGTTAAAGGCAAAGAATATTTACCAATTTTTTGCTGCAAATTTATGATAAATATGATAAAGCTATGTAAACCTGCATAACAATTAGAAAGCTGAACATACAAATGATTGATATTTCTGGGTTATGGTTTCCCTAAACCAAGTCATCCATAATAGTCATCAGTATCTCTCGGATTACTGAAAAGATTTTTTCAGGTAGCTATACCATCGGTTTACGTTTATCAGGAAATTTCACAAAAATTAACAACTCGTCTAATTTACAACTTTATAAACTTTATCGGAAACTCTAGCCACTACCTCATATCTTAAAGGGTAACGGGCAGAGAACTCTCATAAATGTTGGTTTTGACTGGTTGATACATAGCAGTTTTCTGCTTTCGGGGCTACAAAGTCTCTGTGCAGAAGAACTTTGTTTTCGTCCTTCAATGGCAATAATGTTATACAAACTAGAGGAAGCTTCATCACAGTCTATGATTTCCTTCCTTGCAGACAAGCAGTTTCGACTGTATCACAGATTTTATGAGTAGTAGACCATTACTTCATTATAAGTTAAGGAAGTCTATGTCCGTGAGTGGACAAGAAAAAATTAGAAAAAAGAAAAAGAAGACCATTACTAATGATTTCAATAAAAAATTGTGGATATAGTCTACCCAAACCCAAAACGACAGTGGGAGTCCTTTAACATTTTGCGGCATCTTCAAGTGATGATTAGAAGCACAGGGATGGATCGATATATCGAAGATCTTGTTAACTGTAGACCTGTTGCAGGAGGCAATGAGCTAACCTAAAGATTGAGTTCACGTACGGAATTTTAAAATCAATCTACATTAATTTGTCCTGATAAAAAGTCCTTGTGAATTATATAAAGATTTTAAAGATTTGTTGCACTCTGTTTAGCGTAAACGAAATATCTACACCAGCAAAGTGATCTATCGCAATTATGTTAAATTAAGGTCGACACCGTCATAAAGCGTTAGGCCCTGAGGCGATCGCCTCATCATCGTCTAGTCTAGGAACTGGCGTAGGGACTGGTGGTTGCAGTGATTGTTTAGTGACCTCATTGGTTGACTCGGTTCTCGTTCTTTGATGTGACGAAAAATACTTCATACATTCAACATTTCATTATTCCCTTCAAATTTTCCGTAAACTGACCTTCAAAATTCAAGACGCGTTATTGATTTTCTATTAAAAAAATTCTTTAAAATTGCGACAAATATTATTTCGAGTAGTTAATTTTTCTAAATGTAAGTGAATTTAAATATGGAAAGTCAATATCGTATAAAAATGTGTTATTCTACGTTAATAAATAAAAATAATTAACCCAAGTCTATTGCAGTTCGTATTTCTAGTTAGTCATACCACAGTAATCCCGACATTTGTCACTTTCTTATTTTGTGCGCAATAAAGTGATTTTTAATTATATGAGCAGAAGGTATGTTGCCATTTTAATGGCGGTCTTTCGTGCGCCTGGGGGAATTTAGCTGATTAGATTCAAAATTGTAATAGCTAAGATGCATTTTTCCTTTCTAGGCCAAATCGCGCTTTAGATTTGACTTAATTCTCTGGGGCGACAATAAAAAAATTGCATAACGCCCAATTGCATGTTGTAACATTGCGCCACCGCATCGCTAATGAGGATCTGCCGCTGGATGACGCGTCCTGCAGCGGCTATAATTTCGGATTTCCCGCATTCCATTCCACACGTAACGACCAGTTTGCAAAATCCTAGACCATTAATTCTAGCACAAAAAGCACGGAGCAACAATCTCCTGTAACCCACCTGTGAGCGTTTCGTTGTGCACTTTTTCCTTGCAATGATTTCCGCGACGCATAGGAAATCACAGGCAGGCTCGGCGGCCTCCATTTGGAAGGACTTCGCACCGGCTGCGTCACGACTTTGTTTAGAGGATATGGGATTATCTGGCGGGACATTCACCCGATCGCTTTCGAGCGATGAGGCTTCGAATTCTTGCACTGCAGAAAGCATATCTTAGGAACTGAAAGAGAATGATTACTGCCTGAAGGATCTCCCTAAAAGGAAGCGAACCCAATTAAAAGAACAATTAAACCGTCCATATAAGACAATCTTCATCATTTTTGTCTAAGTGTTTTCGCCTATCTTAGCAATAATAAATTGCTCACAATTTTCAGAATGTTGCAGATTACATAAATTTCTAATACAGGGTGGGGTAAACCTCCCTCCCTAATTTCAAAGGGTGATCCAACGCTGGGGCAATGATTGCAAGTAATTTAGAAGTTTTGCCTAGGTTATTAGTAGCCAAATCTCATGTATAAACGAATTGTTTTTGATGTCAAAACGTATATTCGGAACAAGTATTGTTGTGCAATACAAAGTGCTTTTCGGACTCACTTTTAACTTGAATCTTGGACCTATGTTCCTAATCGAATACCAATTTTGCTACGGCTGATGAATTTCAGAAGTATTGGTTCTAAAATAAATAGGGAAAGAGGAAGCCTTCCATGAGCCAACAGTAGAAAACTACGTTGTAAGTAAGGCGCCGCTCTTTAATATATGGCCAATTTTGCAACAAAATCTTCCATACAAGATGATTATTATGCACGCACATTCTGAACGTGATCAGTAAAATCGTCTGAAAATTTATGGACACATCTTGAAAAGCGTGCAACAGGACACATTTGTTTTCTTTACTGACGAATCACATTTACAGCAGATGCGAAGCGTTAATAAACAAAACATTCGTTATTGAAGTGATCATAATCTGAGATATCCACCAAAAGCCTCTTAATAGCTTAATATGGCTCTGTTTGGTGTGTGAGGAGTAAAGTTTGGGGGGTCATTGGACTTTACGTTTTTGAGGAGGGATAGGTCAATATATTACCGTCACTTCCAATCGGCATGTGAAAATGATTCGACAATTTTTCGCATCGAATTTAGATGCATCTCTAACTGGAAAATGTTTGGACCGATAGGATAGAGCTGCAACCCACACAGCAAGAACTCCACTTACAAATGCTACGTTAGATATTTCTTGGATGGGTCAGCTCACTCATCGGATCTGACCCCGCAGGACTTCTTCCTAGCTCTTCCTATCTTAAAGTTGAGGTTTACAAATATGACCCTAGGACCTCCTATACCCTACAAAATGTAATACGTTTAGAATCGGCGTGTTTCTCAACACATGTTCAACCTAAGAAGGGCGAAGTTTGTGACCCTGCTTCATCACTTCGAGGAAAGACGGAAAGTCATTTTGCGATCTTAACGAACTCTTTCACAATAAGAGAACTCAATATCAACAGTGACTTGTTCGCTTCAAATTTGGTGACACAAGTTTGGAAGACAAATCAGGAACAGGTAGCCATCAAATTTTGACGTCTAAGCCCTTTCTGATCACCAGAAAGTTAACAGAGAACTTCAATGTCGACTAATCCACGATCGTCTGCCGCAAAAAAACACCAAACAGTGGTTGAAGTTGCTAGTGATTACACTCCAGAATAACCATTGTAATATGTTTTGCTTTTCAATAAATATGGTCTTTAAAAACGTTACATTATAATAGATCATCTAATAATTACTGCAGCAAGTTTTGCATAATAATTCACATTGAAGATGTAATTGAACTTAATAGCGAACATCATAATACATAATATCCACACCTTTAAAAGGTTGTTGTCGCTTCGATAAAAATATAAGCAACCCTATTTGATGCATTTTTATTAGTTTATTTAGTTAGTTAAATTTCTCATTACAAGTTCAAATTAGATAGCACATCTGCAATCACAAAGAAGTCCGAGCTATTTCGAGCGAACTGGGGTATAAACAAGCATGACCTTATTATCATCTTCGCGCAGCTAAAATCTACGTCAAACTAGTAAATAAGATATGCACACTTGCCTATTATCTTTGATCCTTGGTACTTATAGGAGCAGTTACGTATTACCAGATATTGTGTTACAAGGTTATTGGAATTATTGATATGAAGGAAAAGGGTATTTTGAATGTAACACCTTCAATTTTTTCAACAATGAATTATAAAGAATGCATAAGTTGCCTAAGCATAGATGGTTCTTTTTAACATCATGCCTTAATAGTTGGATCTTCACACTACTGGTTTTCCGTATAATATTAAATTTATTTAGCAAACAAAATTTATATCATAATACTAACAGTATTGATATCCAATAAAAGTTCTGATTTTAACCCGTAGACCCCTACAGATGAGCTGGTGTAAAAAAACCTTTGACGATAATCGATGTATAGTAAACCAATAAGATAACGGAAACAGAAAAAATCGTAGTTTAAAACAACCAAACATAAAACATTACAAAGTCCATAAACATTAACGATCATCTGTACAATTTGGTTTTATTAGACTACGAAATATGTCAATGTCACCTGAAAAACTTGCACCAGATGTTTCCACCAAGAAAATTCAAGTGATGCTACTGATCGCTTTTGGGGGCTTCTCAGCAGTATACCCCCTTACGTAAAAATATATTTACGCAAATACAAATTTTATCATCTCCATCAGGATATATAACAAATCTTACGACTTTGTTCTAATAATCAAAAATTATCTGCCGAAGAACTAAAAATCAAATAAAAATAAACTTTTATTTCTTTTAGCATTTTTGATCTTTTTATTTTTTCAGATTTTTTCCCGTATTAATGTTCAATAGACAAACATGTATGACTTTTTATAAGCATAATCAACTAAATTCCTTGGAATTTCTTTCTACGATTGTAACCTAGTATAATGTAAACATCAGTCGACTCGAAAAACACCCGACAAGCCACAACGTAACACAAACGAATTATATAAGTGTATGGGAGAGAGAAGAATTAATGTAGCAAGGACGTAGGCTAAATATTCGTCAAAGCCATCGCAATATTCAAATAAATGCGGATAGTAGTACCGCCTGATCAAAATAATTCTAAATAGCCTAAAGATAGAACAGACGGGATTATATAAATAAATTTAGATAATATTGGGCTTTTTCTCTATATGGCCAGAAATAATTACTGAATCACTTTTAGCCTTGACGTGCACGGCTGCACATGAGCAACAATTTACATATCGTCAACGCTCCTTCCAGGTATTTAGTTAATTTCCAATAGAATGGCGCAACACTATGTAAAATAAAGAAAAGTAAATGTAAATTAGCAATATTATAAATATTCAGAATTAGGTCAGATAAAAATTAGAACTTTTTGGTAATTATTTTGTCATATAACAGTTTCGCATCCTCTACGACAATATTGCGCAACACTACCCCACGTAAATTATTGCTTTTAAACATTTTTAATCGATAGATTTATTGTAATGCCAATTAGTCTATATAGATACAATTACAAAAATTCACAAAACTATTAGTTTTTTTTCATGTAATTGGGCTTTAATGTGTTTTGCTGAACCATGCACTTTTGGTTCAGACAAATGTCATCTACGTTTTCCCCCTTTTTGTCACATTTTTCACGGGCAAGACAACAGTATTCCTCCACTTTAACAGAGACTTCATTCCAGTTTCCCACAATTTAACTAATTTTAGTTTGCGCTTTTTTTCTAACGCATGATAGATTGGGAAGATAGTAGCTTCTTTCCATTTTACTCTTGTTAATTGTATATAGAGAAGATACTTCAAAAATCTTCTGATTAACCAAACTCCTGGTTTTGTCCCCACCTCTGTCAGACGCCATCGCAAAGCGTTACTTAGCCAAGGCCATTCATTCTACTCATGATTAAGTAGTGTTGAAGGGAGACTGTCGATCAGGCTCTAGATAGAAGAAGAAAACGTAGAGGATTTCCAGCTTACTTTCCCAGGCTCTCCTAACAATAAATCTTAACTTCACTAGTCCGTCTTTCGTGTTTTTCTTGGTTATCAAGATAAAAAGACGGCTAAAAGCTATCACACTCTGTGCTTAATGTTATTTAACTCCAGAGGGTAAGATTGTAGGGCGAATGGTTCTTTTGTTTAGATCTGCTTTATATATTTCGCCTATATATTGTGAGTAAATGGTAAATATGTTAACACAGTGGCAATCAATCACACACTAACTGTAGAGTAACACGGCGATGATACGATCTGTTTATTGTGAGATTACTGCAAATTGTTGAGAATCTGGATAACGTACGTAGTTGGTAAAACACTAGCACTCCTTATATAAATGTACGTAGGACTCCTTCTAAAGCAATGGGTATGTGTAACAAGAAATGCAACTAGTATTTATTGTAATTCAGATGTTTCACTACGTGCCATGCAAGATAATGAGAAAAATCTTCCTAAAAGTAGCTTCTGGTATTGGAGCCCTTCTCATTCATAGTTAGTTTTTGTCCTTAAATGGCAACAAAATTTTGTTCCAAATAGGGGTAGTCTTCCTAAAATTTTCACAAAAGAGAATTTTTAGAAATAGTAACAACATACTTATTTAGTATCAAATGTAGTTAAGCGTCCTTCGTGTTACAATTTGCATGTAAACTATTTGTAGATATTTTCACCAATATCTTTTATTTATTTTTTAGTTTATTACGCATAAGGCACTTTAGCTTTGCAGTAACCCAAATTTTCAGAGCTTCTCGCTCAAAGATATTTTTAGTATTAGTGATTTGAAGAAAAAAAACATTTTGATGAATATTAAAGCCAATTAAAGATAAAGATGCATATATCTCTGAAGGTTGAGATTGGTAGCAATGGATGAGAAAGGCAAGAAGAGTACAACAAATTTCACTACAATGTAGTAAAAAAATTTACGGAAATTATTAAACACGGGAAATTGGAAAAGAGTAGCATAGCATATGGAAAGATGGAAGGCGGAAAAATGAGTCCGGAGACTTGCCGACCAAGAGCCAATATCTGGCCTAGGAAAAATTTTTGCGAGCTCTCAAAATCAATTTTATTTTTCTACTTTGGGCGTTTCAAAATGATTGGCACTATAATATTTTACTAGGTGGTAGTGAATACATATCTCATTATGACTATCCCACTTTAATGTCTTTCGTAAAACTGTTGCAAATTATTCTTTGGGTATAGCACGGCATTATCTGTGTACAACCGACTGAAGTTCGTTTCTAGAAGAAACTTTTACCGCGCAGTCTCTTTCATTACATCAAACAAAGTGTACTCGGCTCGGTGCAAGATTCGGTAAACGTGGAATGTAAGATATTACGAGGGCCTACAGAGTGGCAGTACAATTTTCTCCAGATTCCAAAAGACTCGACTTTTGTTTTTGACTAAACACTCCCGGGTCGTAACTTCTTGGAGCGAGGGCTTCCAAAGTGTTTACCATTTCAGTGACGTTTCTTTTCTGACGTCTCATGCCAGAACTATAATTTGTCTACTGGAACTGGATACTCAAAAAAACGTTTTCGGATCCATGCTGCATAGCTGCAATAGCTATCAACATATCTCCACAACTTTCTTCTTCTGCTAAGCGGTACTAGTACGAGGAACACGTAGTACACAAACATTTTGTCTTCTCGTGGACAATGGTATGCATTCGCAAGACAGACCTGAGTGTATAAAATGTGACTCACTTGTTTACTATTATCAAATCGAACACACATTGGATAATGTAAAGCTTTACAATATTAAACAAAATGAAAAGTTTTATAACTTACATAAAAGACAAAATAAAAACACTGATAAATAGACTTCATCAGTTGGGCAGCGGTGTGAAGATTTTGTACCAAGCAATGTAGATTAGGGAAGCAAAATATTTTAAACATCGCGTAATACACCAGCAAAGTCTACGTAACATCCTCCAACAATTTAAAATTAATTGTAAGACTGATGCCATCCCAAACGTGTTAGGCCATAAAACTATTTTAACATTTACTCAATTTTTAAGCTTCTATCGTTTTTTTTATTGTTTCGTTTCTATTGTTTCTATCTATTCTAGGTCACTCAGCCATCACAATTTTCGTGCAGCCCATATATGTACTTCTGAAATTGATCTTCTCATCAGCCATACGAAAGATCCCAGCTCTTTTTGATCTAGAGCCATGCTTTAAAAGTTTGTTAATATTGGTCCAGTATAATTTTGTATTTCCTTATTTTCGATTTTTCATTCTAAAAATATTGCGTAAACGTAAAACGGTTTACAGTTTTTTGGCTAAACTCCAATTTATTTCATGTACTTCCTCATGTCTGCAGTTTAACATCAGGTCTAAGTACATAAACGTTTTTTAATTATTTTTCTATTGATGTCTTCCTATTATTTCATTAATTTAGAAGTTAGTCTCAGAAGTGTTATTATATACAAATTTTTCCTTTAACAGAAATCCATAACTAACTCTGCAGGTACCTAACTAGTTGTCATTCAAGAATTTATAAATATTCAAACTATGCTGAACCCAGTTAGTTACTTCTATTATTTTTATTGGATGCCATAAAAAACACGAACAAAATAACCTGCAGTTACTGTTATTTTATTTGGATCCGAGCTGCGGGTCAGGGGGAAACTATCAACGCGACTCTGTAGAGTGGTTTCTTTTTCCAAAAATACTTGGCGCTATTGGACTGTTTACTAATCGAACTATAACATCTATTTCTTTCGCAGCTGGCAGCGCACCAGCATTTTTCTACACTTGGTGCGAGATACACGGCTCGTCCTGCCCAGACGGAATAGTTTTAGCGTCTACTCCCACCGAGATAGATGCAACGACCCAGTACTTACAGTGCAACAAAAGCTGCCGACGATTTTCAAGGTCGCCATACGTTGTTGCTACAAATAGATATCTATGTTTGCTCTCGGATTATTTACTTAGCATCTTAGTGCTGGCGACCTTTCGGAAGTATACGAATTTCGATATTGTCACAATTGAAAAAAGGAGATAAAAAGACATTTTAATATTGTCAAACATCGTTAAAAATGAGATATTAACATGACACAAACTACTATACATAGCTTCGACACGATCTGATTTCGTAAAATATAAAACTGAAAAAAATTGTCTGTTGAAGGTTTTGGGACTTAAAATTTTAATAAAAAACGCTTGATGAACTCTATAAGTGAAGAGAATTTTTGATTTAGCTCTACTAAAATTCGATGTCTAACTCATCTGCTTGGCGCGAAGTCAATGAAATTTAGCAATTAATTATTATTATATATTATATATTATATAATAATTATTATTAATTAATACTTCTATAGTATAAATGGAATGACAATGAGATATGCCATTTACCTCAGTTTAAATGGTACGCACAATTTTATAATTGGAAATTGAGGAAAATACCAAGGCTAATAATAATAATAAAGTATCATTAAAGATGAATAATATACAGTTTTTATGGGAAACTTTTTTCGAAACAACATGTGGTCAAAGTTTCCTTCTTATAGATCATTTGGCACTAATTGATTGTTTAGCAGAAGCTTAAAAACAAATGTTTCATGTAACAGTGCATAATGAATAAAACAGAAATTCGTGTAATTAAGTTCTTTTTTAGAAGCAAATCAATCAGAAGATTTTGCTTGTATTGGACGACTCAGGTGATCAAATTGTTCGACTTTGGGCAAGTTAATTCGAGCACGATAAAAAAAACTAAAGGTATTACGACAAATATCACCGGCACAGTCTATGACATGATTTCGCGTCATTTTACACTAGGGTTGTCACGTGTATTTTAGGACAAAAACGAAATTGTATGCGAACATTAATCAACTATTTGAAAATGTTAAGCAGAACCAGTGGTTTATAACCATGTTTGAAAATTGGGTTCACCACTAAACACTGGAAAAGAAATAATAATTCAAACAGAAGGCCGAAGCGATGTCAAAAAAGTTAAAAAGTGTATCATCTGCTGGAAAGGTGATGATGGGATCAGTTTTTTTGGACGCGGAAGGTATTCTCTTGATCCACTAGCTAAAAAAGGAGAGCCATTGCTAGCAAATACTACCCTATATTTTTGAAGAGATTTAGTGCAGCTATCACGAGAAAATGTCCTAAAACAAGCATTCCTCCACTGCAACAAGTCCCCACAGCATTCAAACAAGTTCGTTGAATCAAGTTTTGAAATTATATATTGTCTACCTTATTCACCTGACTAGCTCGACTTGGTATACAAAAAGTAGGTAAAACAAAGAGGTAAACAGATAATAAACAAGTATTTTGAGGACTTCGAAAAATTCCAATTCTGGTAAAGAATCTCAAACCTGAAAAACTGAAGGATCGTGCAAATCACAGTTTCCGGCCCATTTACTGAAAGCGCAATAAAATGGTTTCCATGCATCTTATGTGTTTCTCAGAAAAATATAATCAATCGGTTTAACCGCGTAAAACTGCATAAAACAAGAAATTATGGACAGTGGTGACAACTTCTATTTTTGTAATAACCTTAAAGTAATGTAAATTTTCCTTTTCCCCAATCTTCTTCTACACAACTTATTTATAAGAGACAAGTACGGACAAGATGTCCGGGGCTTCTATACATAAACAAAAATTTGCGACCACTTCCGGTCCAATCGGTCTCGAGATTTTCCGATCAGGCTGATTTTTGGCGTCTGGACTCGACTTATGCTCCTTAGTTGAATACTGAAAACGTTATGTCACTATCCACCACAGATCAATAGATAAGGCGTGACAGATGTCAGAAACGACAGAAATAGAAACTTGTCTCCAGCTTGGAAGCTGCCTTCATCAAAAGTTGAAAAATGAAAAGACGGACAGACGAATAGACAGACGACATTACTCTCTACATAAGGCTTCTCATTTTAATGTATAGAAGCCTAAAATCAAATTAAGATTTAAATCGATATTAAAATAGCGAGATCATAATAAAAATTGGAAATAATTTTTTTTAAATATTAAACGCCATCTTTTAGATGCAGTTTTAACGGTTTAGAGCATAGTGTAACCCATAAAAAATAACTCTCACTATTCAAAAAATACTATTCACAATCTTGAGACACGATATCAAACTTGAATAAGCCATACGTCCCTGTTTCGTAAATTTGACTTAATTTGTATTTTTCATGTTCTAGGATGAACCATATGTTCGCTTTGAAACGAATTTCCAAACGCCCCCCGTAGGCACATCGTCACGTTAGACATCGGCGGCCGCAGTTTTGTTGTCGTCGGACCGTTACGGTCGAGCGGCGAAATACAATTCCTTCAATGCCCGTGTGAGAATTCGAACAATGTGGAAACTTTCAGATATTTACGATATGGTTTCTGTAGGCTCCAGAACCTGTATCTATTGTATCAAAATCACGCAGCGGTTCAGAGCAAAGGAGTCAAGTATCGGACACAAGTGATTGCTGGTGCAACATAGATACTGTTACATATAAATGCAGTTATAAAGTGTAATTTTACTTTAATAATTCTTTTTGTATAATATAAATATTATTAAGTTGTTTGGTTTCCTGCAAGTAACATAAATAAGTAGCTTTAAGTCAATTTATGCGAATTATGCACCACTGTCGAAGGCAAAAACGTTTTATATATTAATTTTTTATTTATTTTTGAATAGAAATCTTTAATGTAATGTTTCAGGTTGTAACTGTTAAAGGGTCCTTCTTGGAAAATAATTAGAAAAAACTGAAAATTGCCATATTAGCATGTTGCAATAGGAAACCACTTTAGTGCGAAATGGAAGGTGAATATGTCAACTTAGTGTAGTGCAGAGGTGGTTTACCGAAGTCAGGGAGACTAGTTTTGAGGATCAGTCATGGTAATTGTTAGTACCTTGACGCATTTGGAAGTTATTTTGTAAAAATGGTTGTAGTATCAAAATATTATTTATAACCACTGCACCCCTTATTACAACACTTTGAAGTTTGGCGTATTTGAATGCTTTTACTTTATAGAAATGATGTACAATTTGGATACAATCAAATATGTATCAATCAGACTGTCACATGGATGGAGATTAAATGATAGACTGCAAAGGTTTAAAGGGAGATAAGCTAAAGGCTGAATCAGTTGGTAAAATATATCTATGAGACAGCAAAGAAGAGTTTAAGAATTGAAAGAAGCTTGAACAGGAAATATACAGACTGGTGGTCCCTCCAAATAGAAACCTTAATCGGGATTAAAAAGTAGCTTACCCCAATTGGCCTTCTACAAAGCAATAGTAAAGATTGAAAACTAGATGCACACTTAATAAGAAAATAAAGAAATTAGTCGCAAAAAAGTGGCGTTTCAGATGAGAAATGTGAAGAACTTAAAGGGTCCCTGCGAAGCACATGGGTATTGGAAACCTGAAGGAACTTACGAAGAAATATAAAATCTACAAACATGTTTACACCTATAATAAAGAATTAGCGGGAAAATTAAGCTTTATTTACAGAGCAGAGATCATAGTTATGTAAATCTGAAATTACAAATGTCGTTGAAGTTGATCAACAAATAGACCTTATAAATTTACAAGAACTAAGCAATCCCAAGAAAAAATTAAAAATGGGAAGGCAGTAGGACGACCAAGAGGTATTTCTGTGTTTAACAAGTGATGGCAACATCCCCAAAAACTGGAGGTTGCCTTATATTAGTTCTATACACAAAAGATGATCTAAATAAGTGTGTAGTAATTATAAAGAACCAAGCTGTGTGATATGGTTTTAAAGAATAGAACAGAACGCCGTTGTCAAGATATAGAAGAGAAGAGTGGTCTTCGAGTCGGCTGTTCCTGTATTAACAATGCGTTTATTCCTGAATAAGTAACTGAAAAACGACTGGAGAGAAACATGATGACCTACTTAATGTTTACCGACCTAGAAAAGGCATACTATACCGCCTTAATAAGTAAACTATTTGATATATTAAAGTAATCTCATTTAAATAAGTACTACATAAAAACATGCCAAAATTTTATGACTATGATAAAAACGCAATCAAATATCAAAGCCTTTTAAAACATCGAAGGTGTTCAACAACAATGTTTTTTTAAAATCTACATTCAGAAGTCCTAATAGAATAGATGCGAAAGTACTGTTGAATGGGTATAGAGGTAGAAAAAGACTATACCCTCTTGTTTGCTGACGACCAGATCCTGGTTGCAAATGACTGAGAGGGCATATCTTTTAATGAATGAGGTTTAAAACAAAATCTGAAGAAATAGAATTAGAAAACTTACAAGAAATACAAACATCTCGGCAGCCTGCTCACAAGTAATGGTACTAATGACGGGAAAATGCATGGAAAAATAACTCAGGAACGTACATTTGAAGACAAGAGCAAACATGAGGCCACCGTGGTGGAAATGGACTTCTTAAAACAATACTGCATTTAATATTAAGTAAAGTATAACTGATAGAACTCAATTTCATCAGCTCATGTGGTATGGGTATGTCATGTGGATGTTGAACGTAAGATGGAGAAGGACAATTATAAACTACTTCCCTATTAATCGAAGAAGAAAAGGTAGACGACAGAAAAAAGCGAAATTGAGAAAGACGATAGGAAATTATGACGATTGAAATGCGAGAAGCAGCCAAGGCTTTGGAATAAGCTTTTCCTATTTACTCTAATAACCTATACACTCCGGTTATTTGTTTAAAACCCTTCTAGGCCTCTTTTTACTCTTTAAAGGCGCTAATTTTGCAGATAATTTTGATAGTCTGCCTGTCAAATTGTCGTCTGTAAAATTGTTTCAAAACGCGCAACATTAAAAGGTAAAAATAACTAGAAGGGTTGCAGATGAATATTACAACCAAAGCATTGCATAAATTTATACAATAATAATCACTATAAAATAACACAAAGTCGCACTTCAAACGATTGTAACAAAGGGCGCACAGAGGGTAGAATACGTCTCTTGAGTGATAAAGAGAATTTGATACTACAACCGTTCCTGCAAAAATGTGCTGCAAGTACGTCAAGGTTCTAAACAATTACCTCAGTCATTAACCATTCAGTGTCCTTACGTATTTGCCAAGTCATTAAGAGCGGGCGTGAAGTACCTCTCGAACTGACCCATGCCTAAGTTTAATAGAGTGTAAATAATTTTCAAACGTTGCTTTAAAATCACCATCCAATTTATAATAGTAAGGCAGACAAAGCGAACTAATAATAAACCCTGGACAAGATAAAATTTGTATCCAAACGGGATATACTTCAGAAGGGCGATCCTTTATGTTTGCACGTCAACCTAAACTGAGATCTAATTCTAATAAATATCCGGCATTAATTAGTAGAAACAGAATCTTTCTACATCAAGATATTTTTCCACGTGACGCCAAGCACATCACTAAATTCTTGCTATAATTTGCATAAAAATCGAGTCTTTAAACATCCGATTTTAGAAGTAATGAAGCATTTTTGGGGCGCTGCAAATATGTATTTTGCTTCCAAGAACAACGCGTGATGCTGCCGTAAAATTAAAGATAGATCTGTATATTTCACTGTTTATTGAGACACCACAGTTTTGCAAATCCCTTTTAGCACACCAAGCTTCATCGCTATATCGTTTAGTCCGAACTCTTCACATCCGCAAGATACCAATGATACTTTGAAAAAAATAGTGGAAATTAACTGTTATTGACAGTCTTAAACCTCTTTTATAAGATCTTTAAAGTGATATTATAGGGTCTTTTTAAAATCACATACTGTATATAATAAAAAACTCGGAAATTTAACGCAAACCATACAGAGATCTTAAATCAACTGAAATCTTCAATATCTACGAATAAATTACATGATTATAAATACTATAAGCCGTTCTTGTAAACGCCAGAATCACATACTAGTAGCGAGTTTTAAGGTCTTAAACAATGATTCCCCAGCGGGGTTGCTAATCCGCAACTGAACGCCTCCACAGGTGGCAGATAGGAGATATAGTAGGTACCGGGGAAATAAAATACCCGGGGGCGGACCAAAACTAGCACATAAGGTGTGACACAATTAAAAGCTTTAAGACAGTAAGCGATTTAATCGAGAAAGTACCAGTATAAACAACTCCTCCAATTGTTAACAGTTATGGGTGGACAAACAAATGGAGTTAAGGGCACTCTTTTGTCCTGGAATCATACAATTAGGGCCGAAAGCGTAGGAACTACTAAGGCAGTCCACTCGAAAGTAGAAAATATTAATTAACTCGAAGCAAAAAGAGATCCAGCAAGAAGACGCCATTCCTCCTTGAAGAACCCTACAGATTGGCTCAGTTTAACATCAACAAAACTGTTTCGTTTAGCTGTCAATAAAGTGACAATTGCTATGGTTATAGTCAATGTCCGGAACGGATAAGGCATTTAAAGAAGAAGAAACAATAATCCAGCAATGGCGAGAAAAAACTTCAAAAAAGGTTAGACTGAGAAACCTTAAACTTTGTACAAATCTTATGATCTTGCTATTTCTGTCCTTAACCTAGCCGAACCATTGTGAACTCGTTGTATGCATCCTAATAAAAACAAATGGTCTATGGATCTATATTCAGCTAATAATTGGATACAATGGTGGTATAATAGTAGCCATACAACATTGAAAACCTGAACGATCACAACCTTTCCCGATTTAATGACAGATTATTCAATCAGTGCAAGATAGTGGATTAAACCACTTAAACTTAATCCAACATAAATGCCTCCAGCCGATACATAAAATTCTTGGTTTGAGAAATTTTTATGCTAATGACAGAAAACAATGTTTCACTTTGTTAAACAAATAATTAAAACGAAATAAATTAAATTAATTTAAATCAGCCAACCTCTGTAAACTTAAAAATTTAAACTCGACAAGATTGTCTATTGTAATGGTTTTCTCAGACAACGTAACAGAATTGCTGCTTCTATCATTTAACGAAGATGGCGGGAAAGTGTAGACTTGAAGAACTCGCCCACCGAAAACAAAGGATTCGATAGCTACGTCATGTTACAACGTTTATGAAAAAGTTAACCTTGAACTGAGTATCGTGAAGTGTTTCAACACCCCAGCCCTTTGTGTATTGGGTAGTTATAAATTAATTACAACTTTCTGGTTTCAGATATTTTCCTAACTTAGAACTGTCTAAACTATACCAAAGAAGCTACAAGAAATTAACAATCATTGTTTCAGCGCATTGAAGTGTCCAACAACCCCACGGTAATAGATACGTTACCTTTTTCTTTTGTACTTGGGGTTCAATATGGCGTGTTAACTCAGCAAAAAGGAACTTGAAGACTTGGTTAGTAATTTTTATGATGGTGATGATAACACTCTGAAGAGACCGGTTTTATTGAAAAAGATAGTGATGTTAGTGATAACGAAATTGAAAACACTGACCACCTTACGGATTCGGAGCAAGAAGCGGAAGATTCAGACGAAGATAACACGGATATCGAAGGAAGTGCTAGTAGCGATTGCTACTATGGACCTAATAGATATAAATGATCCAAAACTCCTCCAAATATTATACATTTGCCTGGAACAAAAGGTTCTGCAACTACAACTAAACCTCATATTCTTTAAAAGTCTGGTCATTTTTATTTGCTGAGAAAATCCTAGATATTTTAGAGCACACAAATAAAAAATCTGCGGCTAGACGGGATCCTTTCGAAATGACGTTGACAAGCTAGAATTGAAAGCATTTTCGGATTTACTAATGTTAGTTCTGGTTATGAAGATACAGAATCGCTTTTCGCATACAGACTGCAGAGGACGAGAGATATTCCGAGCAACTATGACCTTAAAAAGATTCCCGATAGAAGGGAGGATTGGAAAAATGCTGTAGATAAATTAACGCCAATATAGCAGACCTATGACCTAGTGGACGAAAACTGCAAAGTCAATTATATGTGCAGTGAATATGCAGTTTCAAACAAAATGCTAAATAGGGTTTCTTGGAAGAAAAGAAGCCTAAGAAATACGCCCTAAGAATCATGTGCATTTGTGATTCTAAAATCCATTGCTCATTCAATTCGTTTGTTTATTGTGGAAAATCGAATCAGTCCAATCTCAAAAAAGTATCAATTCCAACTCAGTGTTCGGAAATTAGCAACCTCTATTATGAATACGAATAGGAACCGGTTCTATTCGATTACACTTACTGATGAAACTTACTTAGGAAATGTACGTTTGACATATGTTGGAACACTGCGAAAAGATAAGGCCAAAGTACCTGTGCAATTTCAAAAATAAAGAAAATTAAAAATGCAAATGTCATTTTAATTTCGTCAATGCATCATGACAAAGCCATTAAAGAGCTTAATCATACGCCGGAAACTATATTATTCTACAACCGGGCTAAAGGTGGGGTGGAGTAGATGCACTGGACCAAAGGTCGCTACCTATTCCTGTTAAAAAAGAACCAAGAGATGGCCTATGATGTTGAATATATTCAGAACAAACAGCTGTCTTACTAAAAGCATCTTAAGTGGATATGAAGATAACTCGTCGACAATTCGCCATAGCTTTGAGTAAACAATTAATTGAGGATCAAATGAGAGCTCAAACCAAGGAGCTGCCTACAGATCTAGGCCGTATTATACAAAAAGTGTGAAGGACAACAATTGAAGAAGCATCAAGAACACAAAGGGTCTGTAAGGAAATATCGACGTTGCTGTTTTTGCTCAAGGCAAAAAGATAGGAAAGTAAAAACAACGTACTTAACGTGCAAGGAAGCTGGCGCAGCGAGCTGTAAAATGTTTGCAATGGGTTGATAAGTAAACAGTCATATTTTTATATTATTATTATGTTTTTTATTTACTATTATTATTACTGCACTACTGCTACTACTATTAACAATTGTTTTCCATCTATTTAACGTTACTTCTGTATTAAAAGGCTGGTGATAATAATACACATTGAGTTCGCGAGATCAACTTGAGTAACAAAGGTGCTTGTCGTTTTTTTTTTGTCAACAAATAACTATATTTTGTTACACAATCTGAGGCGGAACCTTTGTGGGTAGATGCATAATTAATATTTATATTGAATAATATAGTTGCAAATTTGTATTGATTTTTATAGCACGTCATATTTTCTTACAATTTTAATGTTTTCCGACTTGTTTATGTATAAATAAATGTTGGGGTTATTTAGAAACAAGTAATGGACTCGTCCGTCACCTCTTAACTGAAAATAAACTTGCCCAATTCTGATTGGTTAAAAACACACTGATATGTCACGTGGGGCTTTCATTGCGTATGAACGACGTTCATTTTCACTTGTTTCTCTCGTTTCATTTCTAGGTTAGGTTATATTTAACTCCCATAAAAAAAACCTAGAACTCCAACATGGAATAGTTTATATACATTTCGTTTTCACTGGACTAGACTAGTTTGTGGACAAAATTTGAAAAATTAAAATTTCTTAGTAGTTCCACATAGGATTATATAAAAATAAACTCGAGCTGACTTTACGTGTCAACATTCATAACCTTGACATTATCGTTTGCAATAATACTAAAATGCTGATATTGTTTATCTACTCGTTAATAAACTCGTTCATCGAGTCTAATTAATAAATTTGATATGAACTGTTTTTCGCCACTACAATAATAATATAAATTTTCCACCAGTGAAGATACGCAATTCGAATAACTTTTACATGAACCTTTGTAATAAGAAGTCCGCATGGAAATGTGGATGTTGTACCGTAAGCGGCATTTTAACGGCCGTGATTAGAGTGCCCCTTTTAATTTAGTTACAAAATAATTTTGGAGTTCAACAATCTTTTGGCATGACAGGGGAAAAGACAATTTTTAACACCGGGAGAAAATCGAAGCCGTGATTCACCGCCCGCAACCCAAACAAGCGGCCGCATTCCGAGCCCGATCGAAGCGCAAGATAAAATAAACGCACGTGCTCGCGACGCCACGCGCCGACGCTCCGGCATTGACTTTTCCGAACAGCTGTTTTCCGGGGGAAACTCGATACGGCCGGCGCGGGCCGCGGGCCCCCGCGAAAACAAAACCGGCCGCGGGCGCCGGAGCGGACGCAGGTGCACCGGTGCACGAAGAGGCTGCCGAATCGATCTGCTCACCTCTGATGGGAAAGGGCTTCGTCTGCACGGTCTCGGTGTTGGGCGGCAGCAGCCGCTTGGTCTCCGGCGACATGACACTGGGGCAGGACCGCACCTCGCTCACTTTGCAGCAGTCGTACGAGCCGGAGCCGATGAAGTTGCTGTTGCGGACGCGCAGCGAGCCGCTCAAAACGTCCATGCAGCACGCACTACTCATTGCAAAGTCGTCGTGTAACTGGAGCCCGAATCGCGGGCCAGGCGTTATCTACTGGATTCACCGTCGGCGCTGGCCGAGCGAGCGCGACCGCGCGTGGTGGGGGAAGCGCGAAGCGAACTATATTGCGGCCAATCGCCGGGCAGAATTATCGAACCACCTCGCGGTACTTCGAGCATGTGCCAGGCGCTGGGAACTGCGTCGGAAAAATTGCGGTCCCGTGCTCCCACCTGACCCGCCGCTGCTGCTTTTCGCCTTTTTTTCGATGCATCAGCAATGACGGTCAAATGTCATTAGTTGGTAAACTTTGCAACGTTACGAGAAACAATTGAAAATGGAACATATACAATGGGTACTCAAAATCATTTAGCCGGCAGCGAGGTTAGGGATGGGATATACAATAAAACAGCATAACTTTCCTGGTTGTCTTTTTGTCATTCCTTCCTAACTTTTTCAATATCACCAGAATTTATTAAAAAACATACCCTATGCGACCAATAAGAAACGAACTGACTGCTCCCATACCAGTCAGTTCTTATTGGTCGCATAGGGTATGTTTTTTAATAAATTCTGGTGATATTGAAAAAATTAGGAAGGAATGACAATATACTGTACAAGAAGTGGAGGCGCAGCAGAAGCTACAAAAAGAAATAGAAATAGGGTAACAGAAGAAAACTCAGTAAACTCTACATTAGAAGAAAAATGGGGAAAAATTAAGAAAGCCATGATCTAAACAGCAAACCTTTGTTTAGGGAACATACATGGACTGTAAAAGAAATATCAATAGTTTGATAACAACTGCAAAAAAGCCTTAATAACCAGAAGAGAAAAATAATAGAAGACTGTTATAAAACTAAAGAAGTAAAAAACTTTACCAAGAAGTAAATAAGTCAGAACAAACTACTATCACCAAGACAATCTCTTGTAGAAACGAAGGACTGCTTTAAGGAAAAACAAACGAAAAATTAGTTAGATGAGAGCACTTCAAAAATTTACTTAGTGAACAAGGTGAAACATCGGGCAGCAGAACTGGTACGCCCCATCCAGTTATATTTTCAAGAAATGAGTGAACTTGAAAAGATTATGGATCCCTTTGAGTTTGACATGTTCACTAATCAAGGATACTTTGGTATCAAACGCAAATTAAAACGCCGTGCTGTAAATTTCTCCGATCAAGTAATCGAACAATCACTTACGCGTTCCATGAAGTGTGCGGGAGGACTAACTCGCGGACGAGGGATAACGGACAGCGTGTTAGCCAAGTGGATATTGTCGTCAATCGTGATGTTAGATGTCTCGGACGCAGTCGAACAGTTTTGTAACACGCAATATATGTCTTCCGAGCAGCATGTTGATGAATCCGAAAGCCGTATCTCGAGAGACTGTCTGGATTTGCGTAAACTCGTCGCTTTTTTCGAAGCGCATAACCCGTTTCCCAAAACTGACAAAATTATGAGTATACATCGGGCATAATTGGGGATGAAAAAATAAACTGCCATAAAGCGTTAGAAGTAGGAAACAATATCATGGATTCAATCATCGGAAAAAAATTTGGAAACGTCAAATTCAAACGAAAAAAAAGTACTAACTCTCAAGGCTGTTACCTCGTCAATAACAGTAAATAATGGAACCGTAACAGTAGATGCAACAACAATATTTTCAAGAGCTTGATTGCTTATTAAGTGTAAAAATGATATGCGTGATCTGTTAAAGTTTGAACTCTCGCCATACCCGTGCTCACTTTGGATTAAGAAAATCTAATAAATCTACATTTTATTTAAATTTCAATACCGTTAGCGATTCTATTCCTCGTTGTAATATGACATACATAATCGATGGAGGCTACTTGCTACATAAAGTGGTGTGGCACGCAAATGACGCCATAGATTACATATTATCTGTGTATACTTCGTATGTTTCTGCACACTTTTCACAAAATTATTTTATAGTCTATGACGGTCATCCAGATGCCAATGATAGTACTTGTATAAAATCTTCAGAGCGTAAAAAAAGAAAAGGCAAATATTTAAACAGAGAAATAAATTTCGACGCAACGTCAATTACTTTTAATCAGGAGACCTTTTTAGCTAACGATAAAAATAAGAAAAACTTGGTTGAATTACTTTGTACGAAGTTGCAAACGTCCGGTTTTCGCATTGTAAAAACGGCAATAGCTTTGAACGATCAATGTAATACTGTAGCCATCGTCGGAGAGGATGTTGATCTTCTCGTTTTATTGTGTCAACTCGCACCCAGCAACGCTAATATTTATTTTATCAAGCCAAGTAGAGGAAAAGTCTACGAATGCGTTTTTAATTGCAATAGTTTGAAATACCCAAAATTAAAATCGATGATAGCGTTTATAAACCTTTTCTCTGGCTCAGATACGACCTCGGTCTTCTACAACATCGGGAAACGTAAGTTATTGAAAATTATAAACAATGACAGGAGCTTGCACAATCTGGCCTTAATTTTTTGTGATATTAATGCAAGCAGAAAAAATTTAGCAAAAGCAGGTAAAACTTTGATAAAGGCAATGTATAATCTCAACAACAAAGAACGGTAATTTAAACGAACTGCGTTTTCAAATGTTTGAAAAATGCACCAATCGTGCTAAAGTTAAGCTGGAAGTTTTGCCACCAACCGAGGATGCTGCTGAGCAACACTGCTTTCGAGTATTTTTACAGTTACAAAAGTGGCTTGGCAACAGTATGGACGCATTACAATTGGGTTGTACAATGTCCCAGTACGGACTGAAACCAATTCTAACGCCTGTAAAGTTAATACTAGACCAGTTACTAAATACATTCGCGTGTGGCTGTGAGTCCGGATGCAAAAATAAAGCGTGCACATGTAGAAAGAACGGCTTATATTATACCCGTTTGTGCACTAGATGTCAAGGGCAAACTTGTTTGAATGGCGAACCAATTGAAAATACCGTAAATAATAATGATATGGACGTGCTAGATATTAACGAATATGATCCAATGATTGTCTTCTTCGATACTTGCCACAAGATTTCGAAGACTGTTATAGCGAAAGTAATATTGACGTTACTTGTTTATATAATGATGATGATGATGATAATATTGATGATGACAACGATGATAGAAGTGATGGAGAAGAGCCGGTTGTAAAAAAATTGCGTATTGCGTGAAAATTTTTTTTTGAAAACTTTTGAAAACAATCTTATATAGATTTTACAGTTTGTTTCAGTTCATGCTATTTAGTTGTTTGGTAAATATGTTTAAAACTATTTTACTTTTTTATAATGTGAAACATACTCAGACCGATTATGATAGAATTAAGAAATGTGAACAAAAAATTCGAAATATTATAGGCAGCCAATAACCTGAAAAATACAAAATGGAGAATAAGTGAAGACTACCCCAAGGAAATACAATTACAAAGGAAAAAATTACTAATACACATGAAAGAGGCTAGAGCCCAAAGTAATAAAGCAATAATCAAATATAACAAACTCATTGTTAACGGCTCAGACTTAGAAAGATGGGGAAAAGAACAACAAAACGAAAATGGGGTAGGAACATTGGGTAAAAGGGTGGGGAAATATTTAGCGAGGAAGTCTAGCGAAAGATCCCCAACAGAAGATGACCGAAGAAGAGATGAATTGCTAAAAATAAACAGAACCACAAGATATATTCCAAAAAACTGTTAGCCCAATATCATGATATCAGACAAAAAGGATGTACGACCCGGCAAACGAAAAAAGACATATGTAAAAATGCAATAAATACAATCAACATTTGGAATCTAGTCACATGGAACATAACCACACTAATAGGTAAAGAAGTAGAACTAGTAGAAGAGATGGAGGAATTTAATGTCACCATACTTGGAATAAGCGAGACAAAGGTGATAGGGCAAGGAATAAAAAGTCTAGGAAACAATCACACTATATATTACTCAGGAGTTACCCCAGGTACCAGAGCAAAAGAGGGCGTGGGCATTATAATTATAAATGAACTAATTAAAAGAATACTAAATTACAACCCAGTATCATCAAGAATAATAACACTGACGCTCGTATTAAAAGAAAAAATTACAGTCACATAGTTATATGCACCAGTAGAAGGGACGGAGGACGCGGCAACGGAAAAATTTTACGAAACATTACAAACAACAATAGATGAAGCAAGAGATTTATCTGACAAAGTAGTTTTGGTAGGAGACTGGAATGCTCGAGTAGGTAAAGATCCAAACAAAGCGCTAGGTAGTTTAGGAAAATATGGAGAATTAACACTAAATAGAAATGGAAATAAAATGCTAGAATTTTGTATCAGCAATAATCTGAAAATAGGAAATTCATTTTGGTATCAACCCCTAGAAGACCGGTACACGTTCATAGCAGAGGAGAGAAACGCAAGGAGTATTATTGATTAGATTGTATACACCCAAGATATGGAAAATAGCATTGAAGAAATAGCAGTACGAAGAGAAACAGAACTAAATACAAATCATAGACTAGTAATAGCAAAAGTCCAGCAACCAATCGAGATAGAAGAAGATAATAGCGAATTCACAAGAATCAATATAAGACGAATGAAAAATGAAGAAATAAAGATAAAATACGCAAACGAAGTAGACAAAATATTACAAACCCAACAATTATCCAACAACAACTGGTCACTAGAAAATAGATGGAAAATTCTCAAAGAAACACTATTAAATGCGGCAAGAAAAATATGCGGGACGAGAAAAATAAGGAAAGGATCAAAAAGTACCAAATGGTGGAGCGAGGAATTAAGGGAACCAGTTAAACAGAAAAAAACAGTATGGAAAAGATATCAAATATTAAAACAAAACGACGACAAAATAACATACGATAGGCTGTAGAAAGAAACGAAAGAAATGGTTAAAAGAGCAAAACAGAGAGCTTGGGAAGATTTCGGGAAAGGACTTAGCGAAGGCTTCAAAAACAACAACAGAATTTTCTGGAACAAAATTAAACAACTTGGGGGTAAAGGTAAAAAGGAACTAAGCGAAATAAAAGACGCAAACAATATACTACTAACAAATTACCGAAAGATGGAGAAAGTTCTTCTCCAAAAAGTTCGATGCGAATGACCAACACAAAAATGAAAATAAAGAAACGAGAGAGGTAGAAATACCGGAAGAAGATTTAGAGCAACATAGTATAAGTAAAAAAGAAGTATTAGATGCAGTAGCAAAAATTAAAATAGGAAAAGCTTGCGGAGAGGATAATATAGAGCCAGAGATGGTCAAGTATCTGGGAAATATTGGATTGGACTGGATATGGGGGATATTTATGGAGGCATACAAGACAAACAAATTCCGGAGGACTGGGATAAAAATCTAATACTTCCCATACACAAAAAAGGAGAAAAAACAAATTGCGAGAACTACAGAGCAATTTGTCTATCATCAGTGATATACAAAACATATACAAGAATAATAGAACTAAAAATCAGAGCTTCCATTGAAAACAATCTAGCAGAGGAACAAGCAGCCTTTAGACCGGACAGGCAAACAAACGATAACATATACATTCTAAGAAATATAATAGAGAAAAAGATGCAAACAGGGGAGGAACTATTCATAGCCTTCGTAGATCTCCATGGAGCATTTGATACCATACAGAGAACAATAATTGAAGATTGCCTGGAAAAAATACAAACGCCGAGAAAATTAATAAATCTGGTCAACTCTGTGTATGAAAATGCCAAAGCCCAAATACAAATAAACGGTAACCGATCCAACGAACTTAAAATAAAAATAGGAATCAAGCAAGGGGACAGCCTGAACCCCCTTCTATTCATAATTGTCATGGATAGAATTCTAAAGAATGCCAGGAATCAAAGCAAAGGTCTAGAAACTATAATAGGGTATAACAACTTGAAAACAAAAAAACAACAAAAGAAAATGCAAGAACTAATTAATATATGGATAGGAGAAATTGCAAACCTCAAGATGAAAAGAAATATAAAGAAAAGTAAAATAATGATACTCAACAAAATGAATATAAACGATACATATACTTTTAATTACAAAGGAAGAATATTGGAAGAAGTAACAACTATGGAATACCTAGGAAGCACATTCACCGACGATGGTAAAATCGACTTAGAAATAATCGATAAAATTAAGAAAACCAACATGGTATACTACTCATTAAATAAAACTATCTTTGGAAAAAAGAGATAAATAGTAGAAATAAACTGAAAATTTATAATACCATATTATCCCCAATACTGACATACTCTAGTGAAACTTGGACTATACTTAGTAAGCATAACCCAAACTGACTGCCAGCGAAATGAGAGTACTGAGAAAAATTGCAAACATATCTAAAATAGACCACTTAAGAAATGAAGATATAAGAAAAAAGCTACAGCAGGAATCGATTTGTACGAAAATAGAAAATAAGCAGTTAGAATGGTTTGGACATCTTAGCAGAATTCCGAATGAAAGAATACCCAGGAAAGTAATGGATGCCAAAAAATAGCAGAAAAAGAAAGAGGCAAACGTGGCTAGAACAAGTTACCAAAATAGGAAAAAGCAGGGGCAAAACACTAATTGAAATGAAAGAGGACGCGAGAGACCGGAAGAAATGGAAATTATGGATAAGAAACTAACCGAAAGACAACCCGACACCCGTCTAGGGTAAAATGGTTAAAAAGAAGAAGAAGAAGAAAAAGATAATGTGAAAAATACTTTTTAACAATATTTTTTAATAAAGTATTTTCAATACTTATCCATTATACCTCTTCCTTTATAAGAAACAATGCACGAAATTGTAAGTAATACACAATATGTCACATAAAGTGACGCTAATTAACACTATATAATCCATATAGGCCATAAATAATCCACTGCATTAAGCGTACGCACGTACAGTAAAACATTATACTTAAGAGAATAAGTTCATACAGAGCAGTCGAACGTCGCACGCTTAGCACTTTTGAATTCACGCGCGCAGTTGGCAACAGCGAGTCGCTGAGCAGGCGCCATTCCGCTCTTTCGCGCCCGCTACTCTGGCTTGATCGAATATTAATTGTAAAAAATTAATTACTGCACAGATTGACATCGGGTAAGGACCAACACATTCCTTTTTTCATTAACTACATTTAATATTCAGGTCACGCGTTGTACAAAGCGTAATTATCGAGATAAATGCGAATAACCGTGTTTTCCAACCTATTTTCTCATTTTTAAAATATACGCGACCAAAATCCGTGGTTACTTTTTTGTTCATTCGAAAGTAAGTATTTTTTTCTTATTTATCATCAACGAAAACCTAATTCAACACCTACTTTTTCAGATAGGGCTCCTGTACTATGTCGCCAACGAGTGATTGTACGCTTCGTTCACAATTGTCGTTATCACCATAGAACTTTGCTATATTGGTTGATTTTAGATGGCAAGCTTTGACAAGTCGACAGACGTCGGCAAACCTTACTGTGCTTCTCTATTTTCTTAAAATGCTCCAATTTTTCCTCGGCTACTGTTGTCTTCGCCTATCTAGTTTGCTGACGTTTTGGCAGGCAGAAAAGCATGATATCTTTGTTCTCTCGCACAAACTTTTTCCTGTGGATCGCCTGTTCATAACCAGAATTTTGTTGATTGGATGGCGCCAGGTCTTTGTAACACCAAGTGCCGAAAGCTGCGACGTATAGATTGTATTGCTTTAGACCATCACTCGTCTATCAGTGTAGCCTTATTCTTATCTCTGAAAGTTCATTACATGAATCTTTTTCAGCTGATTCACTCGGTTAGTTTTAGTGGAACAATTTTCAGTTTGCTGATAAGGGAGCGGCGTTGCAATGTCATAGTCTCTTATGGTAATACTTTGGCTTCGAGTACCCAACAAGAAGTAGCTACTCGGGGTGATTTGTCACCACTATAGAAATTTCTCGATGTAGGTCGGGCTGCTTGAAAAAAGTGTTTGTGACAATGAGATGATGATGGCCAGCGATATTGAGGATGCATTACCGGCTTCGTTCCAACCGCCATAACGGAAACGTCTATGGCACATCCGTCCAGCTTTACGTCCGACCTGACTATTAAGCTCGTCGGTCACAACAATATAATCAGTTTGTGGGATCATGTCGATTTTATCATCAAAAAATTCCCAAACCAGGTTGTGGTGCATATGTCGAGAAGACATGAATGCGGTATGTATCTGTAACAAACACAATTTTCGTCAGTCTGTAGTTATAGCGCCGGACATCGGCAATTTTAAAACCATTCTGTGTCCCTGCACATTTGTTATAAACCACTTCGTAGCTATTTCCAGTCTCTTTACATTTGGCGCCACTACAACTCGTTTCCATACATTGTTCTATGTCTTCTCTTAAACTGTAGAAAACAAAAATGGAACGGCAAAAAAATAGGAAAAAAGTTTAGAAAGTACTTCCTATAGTAAAATTCCTATAGTAAAAAAGAGTTTTTTTCCTTACCGATCATCTGACTCACTGATATTTCAAATATTATGGGATTGACATTTGATTTATAGGCCTTTAGTTTAGTTGTTTTAAGGTTGTTTGTCTTGAGGTATGATTTTTATCTGGAATTGTATAGTTGATATTTGGTTTTATATTATTGCCTGCTATGAATAACACTTGATGGGTTATTTTGTAGTATAACGGTTTGGTCTTGAAATATGGAATTTTGGCTTTTAGTGCTATTAATACTTTGTTTTGTAGTGAAATTAAAATTTGAGTTGGTGCGACTGATATTTTACCATTTGTTACAACCCTTCGCTGCATGTTTTTATGCGCTTGCAAATTTGTTCTTACTCTTATTTCTATACCTAGAATATATTATATGTAAAATAAATTATTTTATGTTTTAAATTTCTGTATTGCAGTTGTATTTTAGGGCAAGTAGATTATCATCTAAAACTTTAAAAGTAGATCATTTAAGAAACGTGAAAGAAAGCATTATCAACTTTTTCTTTATTTCCTAAGAAGAAAACACAAAAAAGTATTTTTTAACATCAAATAAATGCGAAGGCTTTCACCGCCGGTTTTATAGTGCATCTTATGGTAGACTCTCAGGTTGTTAGGTCATGGCCGTAGTTTGGAAACTCTTGACCGCAATACGACGAAAGAGCGACAGACGTCAGCAAGTGCCGAGATGTTACCTACAACGATCCGATTGGCGTCAGCATCTAGTCCGATTACGTTAGTAACTAACCCGGTGACGTCAACAAAGGCTCCTCAACACCATGAATACCACACTCGCACAAGTATAAAAGCGAAAAAGCACAGGACACTAACTAAATTTCTAGAAAATTTTCTTCTGAAGATGTGCGCCGTAGTTATGGACGGTACGTCAAAAATTTCCGAACTTCAACCACGGCCTAACAACCCGAAAACTAATCACATTATGCATCTTCTTAATACCAAGCGCCACTTTATTCAGTTTATAATTTCATATAAAAAATATTACGTAACGATTGAAAATTGATAAACGGGAGAGAGGAAAGGAGAAATGCAACTCAAACACTTAACTTTCTTCTACAAAGAAAATAAAAATAATCAAAATAAGAAAGTATTAAAAAACTTCAATGTCTTTACATTTTTCAAATGGTGACCATAATGTATAAAAACAATTTTGTATATATATTTAGGGTGTTCAAAAATGCTTGTGTGAAGATAAAGTATAGGCTACTTGATGCCATCAGATGGCGTTGCTTAAACGCAAAGAAGGAAAGGTAGCGAGTTATACGTGTGTCAACAAGTCGCAAAATTTGTGTTCACTGGATATCGGAGTTCAAAAGCAGTTTAAACTATTTTGCAAATCTTACATGTTCGTACAATGGGTTCCCATACTATCACCGCTCAGCGTGTGGAAATACGCCAATAATTGTGCACGTGTACAACATGGTTCTGGCAAAGATTAAGATGGATCATTTGCGTCGAATCCTTTGTTCTTCGGTATATCGCTTTGTTGGCCTTAAAGCGTTTGTCCCTTTAATTTGAGTGGAAATGACGCGTGGTGAGTTATTGTTAGGAGTGAACACAGTGAACTCTAACATAACACTGTTTGTTAGGACCACTACAGAGGAATAAACCAATCTCGTGTACAAGCTGCAACCTTATTGGAATTCTCATTGTTTATTAAAGAAAAAACAAGAACGTTTCCATTTGTTTCCGATCTTGCCCCTTTAAAGGAGAGTAGTCATTCATCTTCGTCTCTTTTGAGCTTTCTTTTCAGTGATTTAACTTATAATTTCTAATCTTTGGTTCTAGAAACATTCTTTGAGCGTTGAGTCACAGTAATCATATTTATAATTCGAAATGCTTGAAAAAAGCACCAATGAAATGTTAGCTTTCGTTTTAAAAAGTCAAGACTTGGATCGTCTATTCAAAAACAAATTACATTTATTTGTTGGGATTAGGAGGGAATTATGCTGAGAAATTAGCTACCATTTCGTGAGCACATTACCATTTACTGCAACTTCGATGACGTATTCAGTTATGCCGCCACGAGAAATGGAAACCCAGCTCATTGCTTCAACATGACAATGCACGGTCACATGTCACTTGCCACACAGTTCCAGCCTGTAGCTTTCATATACACCTTGCTGCCTTACATTCCATATTCTGCGGATATTGCGCCAAGAATTATACTCCTTTTACACACTGAAAGAGGCAGTGCGCCGTAAGTTCCTCCTAACGACAAAATTCAGTCGATTGTCCACAAGTGGTGTCGTGCCACATCCGAGGAATACAATAAACTGTAATGACACTGATTTTTTGGTACAAACAGAAGGGTCAGGGGGCAAACTTTATGAGCTTGACGCTTGTAAAAGATCCTCTCGGCCTTTATAGAGTGCGGATCTCTTGCAAAATAGACAACTGTTTGAGCATCCCATCATCGCAGCACAGTGTCGATTAGAGACATATGACAAAAATTTGCATTAAAATTGAAAAATCGCAACAGAGATATTTGCTGTGATACAAAAAGCCCACAAAACGATGTTTAATCAAAACTACTAGTATTTAGGTGAAACAAAACACTCAGAGAAGGAAGAGACAACGTCGAAGGTGAGCAACGCGCAGGACGCTCATCAGACTTCAAAAATGGAGCTGAAGCGGTTTTGGACTCTGAGCGACATTGATAGTAGGTGAAGTGGTATTTCCAAAATCCATTGTGCATGAAATTACCACAGAATTTTAGATCGGAAGGTGCATGCTAAGTTGATTTCCAAGGTTTGTACCGACGAACCGTGTGTGGATTTCGACCGCGTCAGCACTGAGCCTGTTTTTTGAAGTAACTGGTGATAAATTTGGGTTTGTTAATACAATCCGGAGACAGATGTACCGAGCTCTCAGTAGCACATCGGCAAGTGTTTTCGACTACAGAACGCTCGAATGAGCAAAATAAAGTCGAAAGCGAATCTGACTTTTTTGACTCAACAGGTGTTGTTCACAAGGAATTCGTACCACCCAGGCAGTCAGCAGTACTGCATTTTACGTACTTAAGTGGCTAAAGAAGAGTTGTATACATTCCGGAGATGTTCTGGTAAAACAAACTGTGACAACGCTGCCCCAACCGCCCTTTAGTCCGGACCTGGCTCGTTCGACTCCTTTTTGTTTTCCCGGCTTAAAATCAGCTCCGAATGAAGTTCCAGGTGAGCTACGGCGAGTGAAAAACCACTGACGATTGTACTAATGATTAAGTACGTTATATTGAAAAATATAAAATGTGTATAAATATCATTACTTCCCGGATGTAACTTGTAGTTTGTAGCAGCTTTACGGAAACTCTTTAGCAATGCTAAAGGTGCATAGACATTGATTTCTTAAATTCTTAATAAAATATTAGTAAAGTATTTGTCTGTATAATACAGAAAAACGTTGTTTTATCTAAGTTAATCTGAACTAAATAATCGTAAAAAACGTTAATCTCAGCGAAAAAATCGTCCACTTGAACATCCACCAACCACGCTCTCGTTCACTGTATGCTCATGGTAACCTTCACAAGTACGATGAAAAATATCACTCTTTAGCACATTCCTATCATTCAAAATACGAATGATGCCCTTGAATTCACAGTCGGCAGTATGTTACATATAATTATGCCTTTGACGGGTTAACAACGAAAGAAAATATATACTCAAATAAAATTTATAATTAAAAAATTAACATTATCTGCTTTTTTCTTTTTCTTTCCTCTCTGTATATATGTCTAAATGTGTATTTTTCAAAAGGTTGATCAGAATACGAACAGATAACTCTTACTGTTTAGAAAATAGAATTTTTGAATAGAAAAAGAAAAAGTTAGCAAAAATTGGCAATAAATCAGACTAACATAAAGATAAATATTTCATAATTATTTAATATACGGGAGTATGAAAATTAATGTTCAGAAAGCAGTTGCGAAAGTTCAGAGAAACTTAAAACCAACACAAATATAATGTTAAAAAATAATATGATTCAGACGACATTTTGTTGATATAGAAACGACGTTCTATAGGACATAAGAACATAAATCAATTGATTAATTAAATTCTTGTACTTTTTACAACAAAGTAATATTATATCATTTGTTAAACGACCCCGAGGAATGTTATTCTTATAGAGCACAAGTTTTTACATTCCGCTCTTTTTTGTATTTATTTTTTATTTCCATTTTTTCTGTTTCCATATTCTTCTTTTATACTGTTGTTGACGCATTACCTATTACTTAGAGTTTATTTTCTGTAAATGTTATTTTAAAGCTGTGGTTTCCAAACATTTCCAAAGAGAGATCTTCTGGCAATAATTATGATAGTGACTCCCTCCCCCGTGCCTCTTGCTCTTTACACAATTTTATCGCTTGCACCATCTCTTACCAAATATCGTACTTTCTTACTTCGTATTTCTGGAACTCGCTACCATATTTGACAGTGTGATGGTTAGCACTGAAACCTTTTTGAAATTTCAGTTTGGTTTTATAAAAACGGCACAACGTGATCTACCAAATGCAAGAACGTAAACTTAACGTTAAGTTACGAGTTATACTCATCATTTTGTTAAATATGGATCGAATTTGAAAAGATCCTTCAAACATATTTTACATCGATGAATATCGTAAATGTGGTTTTACCGTTATTTTTAATAAACCACAGTGTCCTGTTTGTCGGGAAGCCTTGTCAAAAGAAAGAATAAAGCCATCAAAGCCGCTTCGACATTTAAATAGCAAACATCCAGACAAAACCGACAAACATGCTGAATTATTTGAAATAAAGCTGAATTCCTTCCACAATGAGCAAGCTATTATCAAAAATAGCATACAATTGCTGAAGATTTGGTTTTACCAGCAGGTATTCACATGTTGTAAATGATGGTTGATGAAAAAGTTGGTACAAAGGTAAAACAACATCTCTCTCCAATAATACTATTCAAAGAAGAATATTCGAACACAAATTATTGACAATGTTAAAAAGTGCACATACTTCTTAGCAAACTTAGACAAATCTATAGATAGTTCTAATTACGCACAGTTTATCAAATTCGTAAGATACGATAAGAAAATAGCACTATAGAAGATAATTTATTTTGTACGCCAAATATTTATTCGACACTTTTATGATAAGTACTAACAAGTGCTATATTGATTGGCCATAATGCGTTGCTATATAATTTCTGATTTTTTATTTTGCCGTAAAATAATTAGAAGTAACGTCAGTTGGTACATTACTACCCTGTTTTCTACATCGAAAAGCTTTTAGATCAAAATCTTTATCTTCTGCGATGAATTGTGTCATTAAAATTGTAAATTCTATTAAAGGAATAACGTTGCAGGCACATATATTTAAAATTTTTTTGAAGACATGGGTTATCTATATGTAAATCTTCTTTACACAAAAGTTAATGACTTTCAAGGGTTAACATCTTAAGAAGTTTACTGATATATAAGGTCAAACTGTACTTTCACGGAGATCAGTTCTGGACCAAGATTTTACAAGACTACCCTATATTTATCCAAGATAAATTTCTCGTCTATGTCTACTGGTGCGGCCGGAAGGTATAGTAATTTTAAATTTGAACAAAAGGAACTTCAAACAAAGCTAAAAACACTAACTTGTGGAAACGGCGCTTTCCTGCAGAAATCGGTTCCAGTGCTGTTGGTCCTGGGGGTTCCAGGAAAAGGATATGAGGGTGTGGGAAAAAAGATAAGACAAGTTACCCTAATCTTCACAGCGGAGTCGAAGGGTAACGTCTTTCCTGGTGCAAAGGTTCCTTCGTCGTTCCTTGCCGAGTCAGAGTAAAGAAATATATGGACTGAGTTTTATCACCAAAAATTTCAATCCCGAAATGCAATCGGGAAACAAAAGGACCTAGGGAAGGGGTTAATCTGGTCGGCAAAATATCGAATTTTGCCACAAAATTAGCCTTTAACAAAAGCCTCGCAGAAATGAAAACTTCTGCTGCCAATTAAACACGCCGGCGGACTCTCGGTTAAAATGCTCTCGGCTTACGGAAAATTCAAACTATCACAAACTAAATTCAAAAAGATCGACGCATGCGAGAACATAGTAAAAGGCCAAGTCCGAACAAAAGGCCAAAAAGCGCGGCCTGCGGCCCAAACCGCAGCCTATATATCAGCGCTCCGCTTGCTCGTGCAAATCCAAAATATACAAGAGGAAACCAAAATACGACAGGCCCTAATTTAAAAATTAAAATAAAAGGTAATTTCAGATTGGCGAGAAGAACTACCATTAAAACAAAAGTGAGAAATCGTCTACATTTTGAAATATCATTGTGTTGAACACAAAACCCAGATTTAAGAAGTTTCTCAAAACAAGTTCTAAAAACAGAAACATACGTCTCATTAATATATTTTTACTTTCTAATATGTCTTTATTATTTTTTAATGTGGTTTGCGTTATTATATATGTTCTATCTGGCAATAAAAAAGTACCAGGAAAGCAAAACATTGAAATAGCTAATGTAGTTATCATAGAAAGCAGGCAAGTTGAAGCCAACATATCGTATGCTTAAGTGGCAGACGATCACAGCATTACCCCTCTAACTTTGATGCTACAAAACATGATGAATCAAATGGAATAACAAGAAAAAAGAGTTTAACAAGACTCAGCAGAATATTTTTTTAAGTTGGTGCCCTGCTGTGTAGTGGGAAGCTAGTTGAAGCGAATGAGCGGTACTGGACGTCAGTAGCTTCCCAATTGTCGTTGTGGTAAAGGTTTAAAACGAGCATCCTATTTCGACTCCCGCCAAGTGCGAAGTGCGCTTTATAATACGATACCGAAATGCAAAGGCATCGCGAAATAGTTTTAGTTTATTGGGAGGACGTTACGTCAAGACAACATGTGACAAAATGGGTATGAAATTTTAATTCTGCAAAAACAAAAATTTACGACCAAGAGAAAAGTGGACGGCCGTCTATGGCCACTGATGAGCTGGTGCAAAAAATTGAAGAGCATCTTCGTTCTGATCGACCATTCCATGTCCTGCACGAACTTTATCCGGAAAGTCAAAGCTGCACGAGAGTTTTGAGGCTGAATGCGAGACTTTTCTCGACGTTATAGTGACTGGAGATGAAACTTGGGTTCACCACAAAACCCTAGAGAGAAATGGTATTCAAGTGGAAAACCCACATGCTGACCAATAAAACTCCAGACTTCCTAGATTTCTTTATTTCAAGAAATATAATCATAAATTATATAGAAGTAAAAGAGGGAGAAGGACCAACGATTCTTAGTAAAAATAACTAAGCAACCAAATCCTGCACTAACAAAAAGCTTCCTATTAGAATTCAGCGAAAGAATAGAGTTGCAACTACTTATCAAAACAGTAGAGCAGCTAGAATATGAATAAAAAATAATGATAAATTAGAATAAAAAATACACCATAAATTAAAACAAAAAACATTAGTGTCAATTGTCCTAAAGAAATACGTGATTTGATGAAAAAAAATGAAAGACTAGTAAAGAATTGCAAAGATGTAGAACAAGAATATACAGAAATAAATTAATACAACAACAAGAAAGAGAAACCCATAAAATCAAAGTAAATCAATTAATTGTTGACTACCTAACTGATCTAATGGAAAAGCTAAGTACAGATTATTCACGCTAGAAAGCTACAAAGAAATTAAGCCGACCAATTAAACAAATCCCAGCCATGCGAGAAGAAAATGGCGCCTGGACAAGAGACATAAGCAAAAAGCAGATTTGTTTGCCGCACATTTTCAATCTATACAAAAAACTTTAAGTAATTAATCGTCCAAGCGTAACACAAAAATCCCAAGAAATAAAATTAGCTACAGTTAAACACGTAGCTAAAGAAATAAAAGAAAATATATCAACCCCCAAAAACACTAGGATTCGATTTATCTAATAAATGAAGTGAAATCATAAAAACCCATTTAATTATTCCCATAATATCAAAATTATTTGAATAATTGTTTTTAAGAAGGATTAAAAGTATAATCGAAAAGCAGCATATGACTTCTGGCAATTAGTTTGGATTCTAAAATAAGCCTACCATGGTCAATCAAGTACATCAAATAACAGGCGTCATAAAAAAATTTCTTGAAGAAATCAAAATATGCTCAGCCATCTTTATGGATCTGACTCAAGCACGAAGGCATGAAGACTTAATTATGAAATTAAAAAGATGCTTATCAGTACCATACGTGCAACTCTTGAATTATACATAACTGAGTTAAGCAAGAAGACAAACGATCAGAATTGTAAAGAATACCAAAGAGGAGACAACAACAAAACTTCAAAACGCATGAACCAAGAAATGACGTATAAAAATAAATTGAAGCTAATTTGGTCACCTCAACTTTACAAACAGAAAAATAAATTATGCCAGCAAGACCCCAGATTAATTGGGTCTTAATCTGGGCGCCAAGCTTAAATGAAAATAACCTGCAAAAAAGAAAACCAAGCAAATAAAATTCAAATGTGAAAGCTGTTGGAAAAAACATCCAGTTGGCCTACTAGCAAGTCTTTAAACCAATATGGACGTATGCCTTCAGCCGTGGAGCTGTGCCAAAGAAAGAAAATATGAATGTTTCCAAGTATTCCAAAATCGAGTTCTATCAGATATTGTAAATGCTCTTTGGTATGTGTGAAGTGAAGATCTTCACAGAGAACTCCAGATGAGGACAGTCACGTGCCAAGAGTCACATTTAAATTTAAAAAAAAGTAGTGTAGAATCAGAATAGGCGAGTATAAAATTTAAAAAATCTATGCAGGCATTTCTGTAGCTTTCTTTTTGTTCTATTTTCCAGTTATATGACACAACTTTGTACGCCCTATTTATGTTGAATATTTTACTGATTCAGGCTCTAACTTATATCAACCTCTAGCTTGTTTTTAATCCAACAAAAACTTTATACCTCTTAAAATACATATTCTTAATAAAATACTCCATTTTTATACTTACGATATATCGCTGTTGATGTATCCCATTATTCCGGCCGCGGACTATATAGGTAAACACTAACCTGTGGAAACGGCGCTTTCCGGCAGATGTCGGTTCCCTGCTGTTGGTCCTGGGGCTTCCTGAAAAAAGGATATAAGGGTATAAATACAAAAGTAGGACAAGTTACCCCAATCTTCACAGCGGAGTCGAACGGCAGCGCTCTTCCTGGTGAGCCAGATCAAAGAAAATGGACCGAGTTTTTGACCGGCAAAATTTCAACCCCGAAAATTAGCTCTTGTCCTTTATATATGTATATGTCTCTTCCTGCTGCAAACATGCAGCGCAGAGGGTACCTAACTCCCGAGCTGTACAGACGTGTGTACAGACGGTGAGATATTAGAATAAAGTTTCTTTTACATTAAAGTGTGTTGTCCTTTTGTCTCCCCGCAAGTATCCTGCCGCCCTCATTATTACATCAAAAAGCCTCGCAGAAAATTAAAACTTCTGCTGCCAATTAAAGCCGCCGGCGAACTCGGTTAAAAATGCTCTCGTCTTACGGAAAATTTCTATCACAAACTAAATTCAAAGAAGGACGCCTGCGAGAATATAGCCAAAAGGCCAAGCGTACAAAACGGCGAAGCGCCAACGAAAAAGAAAAGGCCAAGTGCAAAAGCGAACAAATGCAAAGGCGTTACCCACTATCAAATTAAGCGTATCAACACCGCGATACTACAAAAGAATCATCGGATGTTACAAAAATATATTGCACGAAGTATTAAAATGTGTCGGTTTTGTTGAAGCATGTGGCCGAGGTGCGAACGGACCCCGGTTCCTTCTTGGGGTTCATATGTCTGGCAGGTCCTACCGAGTCACTGAAAATAATTGAGTACTCAGGTTCACTTCGAACAAGAGGTAATAATGGCGCCCCACATCAGAGATGGTGCGTGACAACCGGGCAGTGGGGGGGGGGACATACGAGAGCCTCACCCTTTCAGTTTGCAAGCTGTGCTCGAACGTTATTTATATTGCAGATACAATATTAAATTATACATAAACAGAAGGGACAACGCCCAAGTTTAAAATGTGAGCTTACAAATTACACAGGCCCAGTTTTGTAAGCGGCGACGATGCAGTAGAAAGCGTTGTGTGTTCTCAAGTCTGCTAGGAGTTAAATGGTTATTTCGGTGCCATTTAGAAGGCCATGCGAAAGAGAACCACTAGGTCATTGTACGATGGTATCGCCAATTCAAGAATACGGGTTCTGTAAATAAACGTAAAAGCAACGCATGACCAAGCATTTCTGACAACGCAGCAAAAGCAATTAGAGAAAGTTTCGTGCGTACCTTATAACAGTCCACTAGTAGAGCAAGTCGTAAATTTCCGCAGCAGACTGTGCCGTTTACAAATGGTGCAAAGTTTACAGCCCAACGACCATCTAAAACGAGCCAATTTTTGTTTGGTGCTACAGAAAGCTATGAATACTAACGAATTTGCTAACAATCTAGTGTTTAACGAAGAAAGTGATATTTTATGTAACTGGATCATAATCTTTGGATATGGGGCGCGGGAAATTCTTATACCGTTGTGGAACATGAAAGGGATTTACTAAAATTTAATATCTTTTGTGTTGCGGTTATGGCGGTTTTTGTAACTGAGTATTCCAACAAGATGGGTGAAATAAGTGACTATTTAAATGAAGAAATATCTTAGCAGTGGATTAGACGTTGTAGTAGAGAACATTTGATATTCTTCGATTGCCCCACCCCAGGTCTCTTAATCTTTCGCGATTTTTGCGTTGGGGGTATATTTACGTGTTATCATTGATAACAACATTTGATAAATTTTGAGACATTGTTATTGCTGCTATGAAGAACATAATTAGAGACACACTGTAGCGTGTGTGGACGAGTATAATGCGAGGGGCTCACATCAAACATTTGTGATAATATGAACAAAAATTTTCCTTTCCTTTTTATATATTATTTTATATTAAGGTGAGAGGAAAGTTAAACTTGCAAAAAATTTAAATTTTGTGCAATATCGTTTTGTATTTATAATATTCCAGTTAGTTTCTTTGTTGATACTTTATAGATAAGGCTGAACTTTGATTCCTGATATATTATTGCTGGAAACGACAATTTTCATCAAAAGAGGCTGAAAAGAGATTTGTGATACTGAATGCAAAGAAACAATGAGTTACAGAACCGTGGCAAGATGATACACAAAAAGTTTGATTCTAATGACCTTGGTCTTGAAGAACAGCCACATTCTGGCTAACCATTTGTTCTGGATGAAAGAGACTTCCTTGGAGTCGACCAAAAGATAGCGAATAAATAAATAAGCAAATTGAAATTTGCTCCCACTTGTTTAATAATCCATTGAACGATCGTTTTTGGAAGCGAACTGTAACGTTGGAAGAAAAGTGGGTTTACTTGGTTAATCACAATATCATATTATACCTTTAGTGAAATTTTAAAGGCTTGCTTCATTTTAATCTAGTCGCGCTATTAATACCCAGCTTTACTGACAGCAGCTGGGCCGTCTCTACGACAAACTGAAGAAAAAGGTACATGACATTATTTTGACAAAAGCTACTTTGTTCCCACAAGACAAAGAAAAAAAAGGACTAAGGAAAAATTTGAAGAGTTGGATCAGCGTCATAGACCTAACACACTCAGCCTACAGTCCAGGCGCTGCTCTATCCGATTACGACCTCTTTCGCCTACTGGAACACTTCTTGCGCGGTTCGAGGCTTTCGATGACGCCAAAGAAGCGTGTCAGGAGTACTTTGTTAAGAGGTTGTCGAGTTGTTTTTTGAATAAACTTGACCACAAAGATAAAACGATTCTTTTGAAGTAACTTTGAGTACTTCAAACTTAAAATAAAAAACACACGTTTAATGTTAAGCACTAGGTTACTACTAAATTAAGCAGAACGTTCACTCTTATTATTTTCTCAATATATTTCTTTGAAAAACCAAGCATAAATGAATAAATAAAAAAGTACAGTAAATAACAGTCACAAAGATAACAGGTAATTAGTACTAAAACATAATCTTGGATTTAAATCAACAATCAGGGAAAGTAGTTCAAGATCAGCAATAAACAGATTAACTCAAACATTTACACAATTATTTTAAGATAATCTGCAGACTATGCGGAGAAAACGGGAGGTCGGAATTAAGTTGCACAAAGCGTGAACTTATAATAGTCATAGCTCGGGATGAATTATAATAATTAAGATACTCTTGAGATAATTAGAAATTAATGCTTAGCATTGCGCAACATTCCAGGTAATTGATTTATTTTTAGTTCAAGAAATTATGCCATCAAAAATATCTAGAGAGAAAACAAACAAAACAGGCTTTGCTAAGTTTAAAATAAAGCAAATTACGCAACTCATTTTATCTGTAGTAGCTAATAGGTAAGAAATACATGAATAGATTATGGTAAAAAGACTAACAAAGTCGAGCTGAGTTTTACGGCCAGTTTAGAACAGTCCTGAAGAATGACGACCACGAACTATCGCATGGTATACTGGTAGATTCTTGAGTCTTTGGTGAAGTTGCCAATGCTAGTGTTATTAAATTTATGCTCCTTCAAACACGACGATAATAGAAAACATCAATAAGAGTGCATGTAGTAATTAAAAGGCAAAATTACTAAGACTAAATTACTTCTATTTTATTACACAGTTCATGACGTTCATATCCAAACAATTTATTCTTGACCCTTGCACTGTAATCTAAAAGACCTATTAAGCTTTCCCAGCTTTAGATTTAAATCGTTGTAATTTGTTTTAAATACTCAAGGTATAGATGAATTTAAATAATGATTTTATTGTTACAATCAAAATGACATAAGGTAGTTCTAGTCTAATTAGCTGTAAATTGCTCTTAACTCTAACAACTTTGCAAGTTTTGTCATAATTATATATCCTCTAATATCTTGGGGGGTCATGGTCTCTTGTGTTCTATCAGTTTCATCAGGTTTTTATACTACTCTATAAATTGTATAAAATTAAACGTAAACAATTGTATTTTAAATATAGCCTGGCCAGGGCCTAACTAACCCATAGGCTGAGTAACCTGCTGCCTAGGGAACCAGGATTTGGAGGATGCAAAATTTTAAGTTGGGTGAACAAAAATGTGAGTGCAATCAAAGAAACTTTGAATAGATTACAACTATTAAACTTTGAAATCGTACATTCATCGTTCACCGACGTATAATAAATTTTTAAAAACATATATTGTGTAACATAAATTATTTAGGAACCGTTCGCGCCGTTTCTAGCGGATCCCTTGAGTTTAAATTTGCAAAACCGCGCATTGGAGTATAAGGCTGAGAAAATGGGCGTTCTCGGGAGCCCAATAGGAGAAGTCATACATCGAACAACAATGGTATAAATAAATTAGTGTTGTTATAGCAACCCTTGCGTTAATATTATTAACATTTATAATAATGAAAAGAGCACGACAGACGCGAGGTAAAGGCCTCGACCTGTCACATTGGCGCGCGGCGGCCCAGGTTCGAATCGCAGCAATGGCAAACATCTAATGCTCTCCGGCCGTCATACAAACACCTTTTATTTGCCAAATCCCAACTGAATTGGAAAATTGCAAAATTTAAGGGAGGCCTATGTCCTGCACTGTTTTTGAATGGCTGCGAAAAAAGTAAATAAATAATAATAATTGGGCAACAGTGCAGCCCTTGCGAATAAAGTTTAATTTTGAATTAAATTGTGGTTCAATTCACATTTCATTTATTATAAAAGCTAAACAATAATTAGCAAATATGGTAGATATTTGTCAAATAAATCAAAATTATACACTTTTTTCTCACGTAACGTGCAGCAATCACAATCATCGGCATCGGCTCCAGTGACTTTCAGCCCAAATTGTAGTGCATCAAATGTACAACTGCAAGAGGCTTTGAGCTCACCGAGCTCTAAAAATACTCTTGAAGAGATAGACCCAATAATATCACTCGATAACCCGGAAAGTAGTTGGTTTGTTCGAAATCATGCAGACGAGCATTTTGTGCGCCTTACAAACTCCATGGAGGAACGACGTTCCTAGCAACTCAGAGATTTAACAATTGGAAAAATAACCATATAATTAACAATTGTGGCAACAACTCAGAAAGTGCATTTCAAAATTTATTAATGAAACTCGAGTTTCACAAAGAATAGATTGTAAAATAACAAAATAGTGGGAGGAAGAAGCTTTGTATTGGCAAAATGTTCTTTTAATAGTTATTGAAGTTGTAAAGTTCTTAGCTTTTCGTGGCCAATTTATCACTATCATCATCTTTTGTTATAGGCTAATATGCCTGTTTTTGTCTTTGATAAAGGCTTCCCAGTAAGATTCTTATAATTAGCGAATTTCCTGATTGGTCACATTTCTTATTCCCTGTCGCCTGGATTTCTAGTTCTGATGCTTTAGGTAAGATTCGCATTTTTGTTTGGTAATTGCTTTGACTTCTGGTGTGTACCATGGTGTTTTATTAATATGCTGAGAGTGTGAGCTAACTACGTTTTCCCAAGGCTTCTCCTACTGCCTTCAGAATACTACAATATAAGTGCCAATTTGTGGCGATAATAAAATATTAGATCCTGTAATAAATGGTAACTTTTTGGCTGAGTACAACTGATTTTAAAATTCGATCTTTTTATGGTCGAATATGTAACAAAATCTGGAAATAAAATATGTGTTTCCTCATACTTATCAAGCACAATTGCCAATACATTTACTATACAGTTAAGGGGCCAATTTAAAGCAGATATTGTTCAAGAGATTGTAAATGGCAAGTATTATTCCATAATTGTGAACTTAACGGGAGCGGTGTACCACCCAGAGCAACTAACTTTTGTGGTAAGCTATGTGCTACCTTATCAAATTCCTATTTAACGGTTTTTGACAATGCTATAATATCTTCTGTATATTTTGTAGGTCTTGGTCTAACTAACTATAAAGGACAAAACTACGAAATGCCAACAACATGTTTGAGTACTACAAAGCTCTTCAGGGCAGAATAACAAAAGTAATTGCTCTGGCTACATACATCCCATGCGCGGGCCACTCTTTACAACTAGTTAACTGTACAGTTGGCAAGAACGGCAAGTACTCCGTTGATTTTTTTTTAGAACAAATCTTTAACTTTTTTAGTTCTTTAACGAAACGATGGAATATTTTGTAGTTTTACCTTAAAAAAACTTCTTATGTTTAAAAACTTTGTCGACACCCTATAACACATCTTTGTTGATGCCAGTCAAGCATCGTACCGGGGGTTCTTAATGCTCCGACACACATTATCCGTGATAGCGATTAGACTAAGGACGCAAGGTATGAAGCAAATGTGATACTAAAATGGCATTAATGGTATGTATTTAAATTACACAACAAATGTCATTACTCTGTATAGTACATTACAATCTTTTATACACTCTTCGAAACAAAGATTAGTTTTCAAGGCTGGAAAACAAAGCAAAATTGATGTGTAAAACTGTTTACGAAACAGACACCATAAGAAAGAGAAGTCAAAAAATTTGTTTTGATGAAACCAAAAACGAAGTTTAAGTTTTCTGAGCCAATCTTGTGTAATAGAAACATATTATGCTGCAATTGATTCTTTAAAGCCTAACTTCAGTACGAAAAACAGTATATACAAAATATATAAGGATTTCGGATTTCTATGAAAAATTACTCAAATAGAAAATGACAGAATACGACAGAGGGTAAATCAGCTACTGGAAAAGTATGCTTTTATAATAATGGTAAGGCTCTAAACGCCCCTCGTGGGAAGCTCGGCCTGCTGATGCGGGGCGATGTGGCAAACATCGTGGCTTAGACGACCAAAGAATTAATAAGTGAACTGACAAATAAACCTAATACACAATTAGAACCACAAAGACTCCTAGCATTATTAAAGTCAGGGTGTGTAGCTTTTACTTTTCCAATATTACCATCGTCCTAAGAATTTTTTCAAGTATGGCAATTGCTATTGCACTAGAGAACGATCCTTTTCACATCGTAAAAGAACGAAACATTTTTTGAAATCAAAGTTAAAACAAGAAAAAATTATGGGCCTTGCACTTTTATTTATTAAGAGTAAGTTTCTACAGTCTTTCTTTTAATGACACAGACCAGAGGTTTGTTAGTTCTAAATCCAGGAAAAGAAATGTTTTTTACATAAAAGTTTTTAGGTAAAATGGATGTTTGTTTTTAGTTTTCCTTGTTAATGTGTGAATGTATATAAACATCAAAATTAATGTTTTGTCAAACAATCAATTTCCTTGTGATTTGTTGATAACGCCTCAAACATGCAGAAATTTAAGGTAAGGAGGGTGAAAAATTGTCAGCTAGGATGTCAGAAACCTTAATCATGCATGACTATCAATCGTAATGTGAATTATCTTATTTGCATAGTTCTTCTGCAACACGGTCTGAGCACAAAAGTAAATAGGTATATTATAGAGCTACAGGTTAAATAATAACTACCAGAATAAGAGAACATCACTGTCACTTAACAGCAGGAAACATTAGTCTTAGTTTAACATTTTTTGGAAAATAATGCAAGAATTGCTACTTGGACTGGTACGGAGATACCGTGGAAATTCATAGGTGTGGGGATGGGGGGTTGGTTGAAGCGAAAAACTGTAGTAAAATTTTCCGTAAGTCATAACATAAAAGCGTCTGTAATAGACACTTTTTTTGCGAAATCTGCCTAATATGAGATTAATTTTAATAGAGACGACAGCTTCTATTTACCTAGATCTATTTGTCGTTCTTAGAAATTAAAAATGAAACTTCATACAACGATAAAGCTAAACTAGACATTGACGTCAGCATTCACCGAAGAGTCGTTACTTACACTAAGCCTAAGAACGGCAACAGCAAGCTGAACGACATTAGTAACAGTTTGTTACTACTATATCGGCTACACACACGCAAATACAAATGCTATGGATGCCATAGATGCCATAGAAATGTTGTAATGGAATAATATCTCCAGTTGTTTGACTGACATAGTACAGTATTTCAGAACATCACCAACATCTTTCTTCTCCAAGACAATGTCAAACTCCATAAAATCCGTATTGCAGAATTATAACTTGTGAGAATCCTCCGTATTTTCCAAACAGTACGCCCTTCCCGAGCTATGACTATTTCCACTCTTTAAAATCCTCATTAAGCGATGATCTCTTCTTGAACCGGCTAGATTTCTTCAATGAAAGTTGAAATGTAGTTAAAGAATGACAGAGGTGGGTTTCAGAATTATTTGCTTTTTAAACATAATCGTGTTCTTTCGTAAACTCCAGAAAGGTAACCTTATTGAGGTTAAGTTAGTTAAAACTGGTTATAATGTACCTTTACACTAATACCGTATATATGAAGGGATGATTGTAATGTAGAACATTCTAAAGGTCATCTTAATACAATACGGAGCTTAGCATTGGTTTGGTTGGTTTTATTTCATTCACGTTAGGTGATCATATCAGTTTACTACTAAAAATGTCAAGCTTTTCTTCTGGATGCCTATTGTCCTTTCCACTCATGACAGAAATTATAATTGTTTCGAACTTTTCTTAGACATTGTGATGTATAAATGTTACAAGAAATGGAAAACAAAGCGGAATTTTAAAGCACACAACTCTTTGAAAATTTACGCAGCCATTTTCTTTGTAACCTTCATCTATTCAAGCAGCCATTAGCAATAGGATTTTAAAAGAGCTCAATACCTGGAGACGGTAATGTGGTCGAACAAATTAAGAAGAAGTAGAAGAAGAATAAACCGTAGCCCATTAATTTCTTTCTTTGCTGGCCTTATGTTATTTTCTTATAAGAGAATGATGAAGTAACTGTAAAATTTAAAATTAAGTAAAAGTCTCAATTACCTATTAAAAATACTTAAATTTACTTATTTAATTTATTTCAGGAAATTTAATTATCTAATAATATGTGTGTTCACTAACTAATATAAAATCATACTCTATAACATATATCCAGCATCTATTCTGGAATCCTCCGGGAGTACTGCAAACTTTGCATTCCTTTTGGACTATTCGACGCTGTTCTATTCCTTGCACTTTATGAGTGCTACGGGGATCCCAACGGTAGCGACTCGCACATCGAAAGCAGCCTATTACGTTTACCGTTTGTCCGTGACGGCACGCCAGTAACAACGGCGGAGGCTCCTGTGTTAGCCGCGAAATTCGCAAGATGACGGTGCCTTTTTGCTGGCGTACAGAAATTCATTACAATATAAAGTTAAAAAAAAGATTTTTCTGAAATGTCAATGATTTTGCTTTTTTAAATATTAATCATAAATTTCGATTGTGAGTCAGAAAAGAAAATAATCACTGTTAAACGTGTTTATGTACTAGATCATATAATGATAAGAAAGTCCTTAAAACGGCAATATAAAAAATCGTAGCAGGTAGAGTTTTGGAAATCATACAGCCACTTAAAAGGAGATCTTGGTGGCAAATCGAGAAATTATAGATAGTGACAAGTTTAATAATTTTACCTAGAAGTAAACGGCGAAAAGTTTCAGATACTTAGCCGCGATTTTAAATATTGGACTATAGAATACGAAATACATGGTTGAAATCCGTTTAATTATATGAATTTTTTGTTATTAATCGAGAACAATTTGTAGCAACATTATCCGTGTCTTCTCTACCTAATCCTCCAGTATATTCGCCGATATTGCAAAGGAAAGTAAATAAAAAAAAAGATGTTTGGCTTAGAGACAACTACGTTCTTAGCACTACAACACTCACATCTGTTACTTCACTGGTGATAGAGATTCGGCGGTCTAAAGGTCATTTATATGGTGACTATCATTTGAAATAGCGAAGGTTTCTTATAGGCTCTCTATATGGAATAACTTTCAACCACAAACCTTCTCCAAGTCCTGGCATGTGGTCAGTTGCAAACAAATGGATCACCTCATAAAGGGTTTTTTCTTTATATTTTTTATGCACAAGTCTACTAGTTGTTCGAGGTAATATGGGTACTTACATTTTGGCGGTTGATTTTAGCGCATGTTTTGAAATTTTTAGCAACGCTCAATTCTCAGGCATATACTATACCCCTGGCACCAAGGCGCTGGATGAACATTTCAATCATGTCGGGATGGAGCTTTATAATTACGCTATAACAAAATAAAAAATCAAAAGTATTGGTCAACTCTCAAGCAAGTTATGGAATCCGAAGCAAAACATCCTATACTTTTGAACACTGCCGTAGATAGATTCACACGGTTTCAATCAATGTTCTTAATTTAATGAAAAAAAAAAGGATAAAATTATTGCACCTAAACAGAAAAGCCTTACAGGGCAATAAAATTGTTCTTCTAAAATCATCATTCGAATGTATAGATATGTATAGATATATAGATCTGGAGTATATACTGGATGAGTTAGCCCAATTTATGGAATTTTGCCATGGCGGCACGTATGCACCCGTGCATTGGCTTGGTGGAAGAGTACTTTTTGTAATGCGGTCGTTTTTGCTTTAAATCAATGTCAAATCTGCCCAACAGCTCTGAATAATATTCGTCGGTGATCGTTTTACCCTTTTCAAAATAATCGATGTGAATGACACCACGAGCATTCCAAAAAAACTGTCGCCATGACCTTGTTGGCCGACAGACCCACCTTGGTCTTTTTTTGTGCAAGTTCACTCAGAGAAGTCCACTACTTTGACTGTTCCTTGGTCTCTGGTGTGTTGTGATGGGTCCATGTTTTGTCCACGGTTATAAAACGGCACAAAAACTTGTTCGGATTGCGGATGAATATCGCCAAACACTACATTGAGGTGGTCACACGGTTGTGTTTATGGTCGAATGTTAGCAATGGCGACACCAATCGCGCGGATAGCATGTGCAAATATTCATGTAAAATGTGATGTACCCGCTCAGTTGAGATGCCTACAACCTGAACCACCTCACGCACTTTCATTCTCCGATCGTCCAATATCATTCCATGGATTTTGTCGACCATTCCTGGCATAACAACGTCTTTTGGGCGACCTGAACGCCCGGCGTCACTTGTGCTGATACGACCACAACGGAATTTAATAAATCACTTCCTAACCATTGAAATTGATGGTGCAGAGTCCCCATAGTATTTATCAAGCCTTTCCTTGGATTTAGTGATGATTTTTTTACGCAAAAAATAATGCTTGATGAGCACACGAAATTCACGAGTTTGTCTGCTTTCAATGGCTGTCATATACAAACTAAATGACGCAGCTTGCTCAAAATTTGACAATAGTCTATTAACAGATGGTGGTTGACAAAAGTAGTGTTGCATTTAAAGTTACTACGCAGGAAAATTCAAAAAGCCACTGATTTAGCAAACTGCCCTCGTACTAACCTCACCTTACTAGTTGGAACGTCGATTTCATAGCAGTTTTCCAGTGCTAGTTTATATTCACAGCAAAATTGAAACGCTACTAACTAAAGCACTACATGACAGCAATCTAATGTTAATTATGTTACGTTGGTTTAAAAAAAAAACATAACTCAAAAATAATTTTGGAAAAGCACTGACTACATGATTTGTTTGATGTTGTAGTTTTAATAATGAAGACCTATGTAGCATATGTTCAATTGTACTGCATATCTATGTGAAAAGGTAACGAACGGTGCAAAACGATCATGTCTAAAAGGTCCGACTATTCTTCTTTTTCTTCTGGTCCTTTGAGGATGTTGGCTGTCATGTCACCCATTTTATTTTTTCAGCGACAAATCTAAATAGTTTTCACATTCTTAACTACTGTGGTAGATTCGTCAACCAGAATTTTCAGGCTTTTTTTACCCATGCTTTTGTCTTTCTTAGTCAGTTTCATGAACTGATATATTGAGCCCAAAATTGCACAAGTATATAGTTTTGTTTTCTTCACTGTATCTAGGAGTTGATTTTTCCTTATTTTTGCAGTTCTCCTGTGTTTGTTATGTGCCGAGCCCATGAAATCTTTCACATCCTTTTATATCAACACGTTTATAAACTATCTATTTTTTTATATGTTAACCCTATAAAAATCCATCTCTCAGCGACATAAAATGATACTAAAAATACGTAACATCTTAACAATGTAGTTTGTACATCTATACTTAATTTATTGTTACCCAAGACGTTCTTCATTTTGTTAAAAACAGTTTTCTATTTGTACTCTTTCATTTTCTGTGTACCATCCCATTGTTTGTTCAAGAAATAACTTAAATATGTTACATTTGGTATTCGTTGCAATATATGACTATTATAATTATTATCTAACCATTATCTATGCCATATTTGCGAGTGAAACTTTTACATTTCCTAAAAGCTGACAACAAAGAAGAAAACTGGATTGAACAGAAAATGTGCATTTATTCCTATAAAAAACAAGAATGCGATAAAAAAGTTAAATAAAGTTTCAAGACGTAAGAAAGACGTCAGTGATGTACCAGACACTAAACCAAATGAATGACACCATTTTTTTATTGAGAATTAAATTTCAAGAAGTGCATTGTTGTAAAAAAGATAAATTTGCTACTGTGTTTACTTTAAAGCTCACATAATTATGCCGGATATATTAAAAACAGAAATAAATAAACAACAGTAAGCATCGTACAAATTTTAAGTAAAATTTTTTGCACAATACGTGGTCTTTCAGACCTTCCCAGGTTGGGCACAAAAGTCGAAGCACTGGGAACAACTTTATGCAACATTTGAGATGCCCCTTAAGTGATGACTTGACCTTACAATTAGTACTGCAATAACATGTAACAACGTAGTCATAACTGTCTAGTTATCTTTAATCTACATATCTTAATTTCTTTATTTGTTTTCTGATCTACTGTTGAGGTTATAGTAGGTTCCTATAGTGCATCCACTTTTGCTAATAATAAATATTGTAAATGTCGCGTATGTAAAATTTAGCCTTAAACGCTGTCGTTGAATTGACTATTAAAGAAAATACTTTCGGAATACCTGCTAGAGTATTAAAATAAACAAAAATGTTTGTACAAACATTTTTGGTTTTTTACTTCGCGAGACAAATCTAATCAAACAATAAATTTATTTTGCTATTAAACGGCAAATTGGTCATGATCAAAGTCCAACGTTCAAAATGCTCCCACAATGGCTGGAAAACAAGATAGCAACCCGATATTAAATGCCAGTTCAGTAACAAACAGTCCTTATCTTCATTGTTTTCACTGATCGCCGTTGGAGCTTGGCGTTGTTTTCCACTAATTAAAATTGGTATGGGAAACTTTATGAGCTAAACTAACGCATGACTCATTTCGCATCAATAAGGTTGAGTTCTAGGTGTCGCTGTGAGAAGATAATATACCACGACTCGCAGAAAAATGCTGAAGTAAAATTTGGGCTAGAGTGTCTTTATTATTAATTTTCTTGCCGTACGGCAGGCTATTGTACCATTAAGGGTTTATACGTATAACTTTTTTTGCGAAATCTAGCACAAGTATGCTCTTAACGATTCTAGAGCAGAAGGTATGTTTTCGTTATAGCATCCAAAAATCAAAGGTCATCAAGTGTAAATAGTTGCCTTTGTGATTTTATAGCTACGATTGACCTATTAAACGGCACAATTATGGATTTTTTTACCTGAGATGTGAATTTGCTATTACACTAAAATTGAAAACACATTAAAACCAGTAGCAATGCACGGCGAAATGGTTTGAAAAAGATAGAGACCTTTTAGTCAGTTGAATAGAAATTGACCGAACCAAACTTATAAATCTCTTAATTAACTATTTAATCTCTAAAAACTTGAAATTCCCGAGGACAAAAATTTTTAGTTAAATAACGTGGCGATTGTTGAAGTCGGGAGGTCTCTTTACCAAGAGGAAAAAATTTAACAACCAATAATGATCTTGGTTTAGCATAGTTTAATACATTCCTAAACATTTTAATTGATACTTGGTAAACTAAACTTAGGATACGTAAACAATCAGAACGATGCACGCACTATATAAATATTATTCTAGTATGAAGTGGAGGTATTAGTTTTTACATTCCACTTTTTGGAAATCATAAGCAAATTGTGATAATAGCATCAAAATTATTGGCAAAAAAACTTTTATTATTTAAATCGTTGAGAACTGAAGAACATGATAACTATGATTTTCGAAAAATGCTTTAAAACTCTCTATGGCTAACAAGATTTTTGTCACTGATCTTTTGGAAGGATGAGAAACAATATAAATTACAAAGTATGCGCAGGACATAAAGTAAAAAAATAAACATTACAGCTATAAACAATGTAGAAATTTCTTTTGCTTAAAACTATTTTCTCTTATATGGTCTGAGCTGTATATTCCAAGTACATACCGGCTCCTTCGATTTGTATATGAACCTCTAGTTGAAATTAGAAATAATTCTTTAAAATTCTTTTTGAATTAAAAGCCCTTAAAAGTACCTTAAAGAATGTTTTGGATAGTCCATCCCCATCGTGAGTGCTTTTGAAGAGTATTTTGGTCATTCTAGTATTGTCATGGATGCTCCAGAGAGGAATGTGGATACCACTCCGGTTCTAGATTATCGTACCTAATATGGTAGTAATTCGTGAGTACGTTTCAGAGTTATTTGGACACTTTAATCTTTGACGTGCTCCAAGAAGGTTTTTTGAACACTGCTCCTACATTTAGGAGTTATGTAGTGACCGCATTAGTGACTCTTATATTAATATGTTTGTAGTATGAGCCTAATGTGATATCTTTAGTTTATAACTAGCCAAATTTGTTTTTCTAAATACCTCGTTACAAAATAGAGAAAACACAAAAATCCATTATAAATGATACACAAGCGGTCTAAGAAGGCACCACAAAGTAGAAGTCTACATTTTGTAACATCACTAATGGCTGCTTCAGTTCAACTTACCCTTCAACAATTGTTGAAGATTACGACACAAAGTATGTGCCTTCAAAGAATTGGGCAGATGAGTCCTTATCCAAATAGCCTTTCACTACAGATTGCTATAGTAAGTCATTAGTGACAATGCAAATCAATTTACCAGCACTATGATAAGAAAAACTTGACTATTAACTTTTACGTCCTTTTATCACTCTGAAGTAATAGAGAAAGACCGTGACTTAAAAACAAGTATTATCAGTCTTAATCAACTGCCCGACTGCTGTTAAAGTACCAACGAAAACCACGCACCTTCGACGTCACACATAACCCACAGGGCATTGTAGTCACCAATAGTCTGCATACCGCAACTGTTATGATTTACAAATACTTTTTGAGAAATACGCGAAATTTTTAGTAAGGCACGACTGCGCCATAAAAAATTCTAACCAACAAAGGCGGATAAGTAAGGATTTTCAATTTAGAAATCTAATTTTGGCAAACACATACATCTTCAAACTGCAAGAAAATTTACAACCGTTAAATTCGCATTGTGTCAAGATCATCTGCATTAGATTTATGACGAGAAGGCTTCACCATCTATGAAGTACGCGTTAACGCCATAGAAAACCGTATCTTTAGAATATACCACGTATCTCAACATTCAAAATACCAGAATCATCAGTCGACCAAACAACCAGGACAAAGGAAAATGCAGCCGATTCCAGTAAGATTATCGCAAGGCAGAGGCATGGTCGTCGCGAAAACAAATAATATAAAAATTATTTTTGCTATAAAAGTTCCTAGATTCTAACAACTCAAGCCGCCCTTTAGTACTAAAACCCTAGATGACGAGAGATATTTTATACATCCTCGACTGCTCTGATTTATTCAGAACCGTCTGGCTTTATCTAGTATAATTAACTCTGAAGAGCAATTTGGACATTACAACTTTGCGGTAGGTCCTCCGAAGAAGACATTTTGGATGCTCTAGCCCCTAATGCGTTCCTAGAGTAACCGCGCTAGTGACCTCGTTTTTGTGACGCCTATATTTTTATCTGCTCCATTTCTAGAAATAGTCATGTGATAACTTTAGTTTATAACCACGTAATTATTCTTTAGCCTCAAAAGATAAAAAAGCTCTGAAGCAAATATTACCACAGATTCCAAAGTTCAAAATAACCGAAATTTGAGTATGCAAATTCAAAAATTTCTCAAGTATTTAATAACATTCAAATGTTTTAAATATTGAAAGCAAACATAAAACCCCTTACTAAATAAAAGATCACTACAGGAAAGTAAAGTTAAAGTTTATTTTTTGCTATTTTTCGGCCATAAAGTCTCAAAACTGAGCCACTAAGTTTAACGTTTATATAGAAGTGATGTTTCAAAGAACTCTAATGACACCTTAACAACTCTTGAAGAAAAATTTTTGTTCAAGAAAGCTTGAACTCTCCAAAGCTATAAGTCTGATACTTTAAAGCTAATCCCTTTAAGTCAATCACTGATTCACATCCTCAAGGTACATTTTTGATGTGTTTTCACATATTTGGCTCTTTCTGGTGTCTTATATAGCGCTGTAGCTTCTTTAAAAGATATTCGATGCGATTATGGCAGGTAAATGAATTGACTGACTCACAAACCGAAAACTATCTACGGTAGATTGTTGAACAAATTCTACAGCAAAATGTACTTTTCACCGTACGTACTATATGCGCAGTGATATTATCATACAAAATCCAAAACACTGTTCCAAAGATTCGATACAAGCAACCTTACGTTCAGACAAGCGGCACTACATCAATGTATATTGATGTGTAGTGATGTATACCCCTCTTGATACTCAAGGACCATCAAATACCATTCGGTTGTAAGTTATTTAAAATCTGGTGTATTAGAAGAGGTACAGGAAACTCTTGACAAATTTTTCTAATATTAAAATGTTAGCTAATCAGAATTATTTAGCCACTTGTCGAATATAGATCTGTTTCTTAAAAGTTGATTGTGTAATTATGAGGAAGATTGTAAACTAATAGGTGTTAAAAAATCTAAAGTTAAAGAATGATCAAATATTTGGGAAGTCTGCAGAATGCTACTTGTTATGTTGATCTACGCAGTGGGCAACCAGATACTTCTGGAAACGATGTTGATATTGCTGACGCAAAGCTGGGTTGTGGAATGGGCGTGGCGGAAACTTTGGTAATAAGGTATATAATCATGTACTGTAAAATTAGAATCAATTCTTTGCGCTACTAGTTTTTTTAGTAATTTTGATACAAAAGAAAGTAAATATATAGGTTTGCAAGTTTTGACTCTAGTTGTATCTTCTCTCTAGGTGTTAGAATAAGGATCGTTGAAGAATTGCATTAAGTACCTACATAAATAAGTTAGTAGCAGTACTATATTTTTCTCTGACATCTCTTTTAATATCTTCGAACATATAAGATGCATTTCTGGTGTTTTCCTCAGATATAGACGTCTTATTTCTTCTGCTATTTCTTTAGATGTAACTGCATTGGGTGGTAGGTTTGTTTGATTACAGTGTGCAGTACCATCCGAATGATTGCCAAAATGCAGTGTAGATAAAAAGTAATTAGTTATAAATAATAGTTAGATAATGTGTATAATCATTAGTCATAATAAAAACAATCTCTAAATAGACGGTAGTAAATAGGAATTTATATTTTCCTTTAATGCTGAGATGGCACAAAATTTACCTAAATTGTTTAAAAACATCCTGGTGTATTTTTTTACCGGCGGTTTGTCAATCACCATAATTGCCATTACAAGCGTCGCGGTTAAAACGATGCATACTTGACCAAAAGCAATCAGACTTGTCGGTCCACATATTGGGCGGGACACCATGAATGCAGACCATCACATAAATATATTTGGAGATTAGGTGTGGCCCACCATATTTAGTTAGGATAACATGGAAGACTTTATTTTCATATAGGATAGTGCATCATCCAATTTTGCTTTTACGTGCTTAGGCCAGCATTTTTTAAGACGTCGACTTGGGCCTTAGGAATAGGCTCCAAGAAGTCCAGATATCACTCCATGTAATAGTTACCTGTGTGACTACGCTAAGGATGAGGTGTACAGGACAAAGCCTCGCACATTGGAGAACTTGGAGGCACGGATTCAGGAGTTGGTTAGCAATATCTTAAACGATTTATTTCAAAAACCTATGCATTCCATTCCTGGCCGTTTGAGAAAACTGGTTGATGCTACCGGTATCCGTAATGGAATTAAAATCGCGTTTTAATTGTCTTGTGTGGTAAAGTACATATACAATTTGTTTCAATAAATTTGCATCAGAAATATACATTTTACCGCTAATTTTTAATGCGTATTACTTTTCACCCACTTCATAGATTGATAGTAGGGTATCTTGAAGTAATATTTACTAGTAAAGTGAGTTTTACTGATTAGAATCACTAAATTATGTTTAAGAAATAATTTAATTTCGTCTTTATATTGAATAAAACTGATAACATTCCATTGTGCAATTCGGAATAACTTAGCGGTTACTTAGGTTGCTTGTTAACATCGGCAACAAATTGGCAGCATGCTACTCTGTTGAATTAGCTAAATGAACATTGCTTTAAATGATTCTAAAAATTGGTTTAGTTTCATACCTGTTCCACCACTCTTAACACAAAAATACGGCCTGTTGCAGTAGCATTTTGTGTGACCATATAATCGGCATCTAGTACACAGCAGTAAAGTTTTCTGGATGCTAGTGTTGTACAATCTATTTACTTTGCAGATGTTTTTATTATTTTGAAGGGGTTCAAAATTAGTAAAGCATATAAAAAGAGAATCTTAGATTACGCGATTACATTAACAACATTTCTGACTTTATGTCCAATGTGCATTAGTTCTTTTTTATGTCATCTGCATTTATGGATGATGTACGTTATTGTTTATTGTAATTACAGAACCAAGAATGCAAATTAAAAACTAAAATTTTGTAGATTTTTGACAGTCTCCATTCCTCTCAGTATCGAGTTAAATAATGAACAAATTGTATCTTGATGAACTGCATTCTATTCAGAATTGACACTCTTCCGTAATTTAGCTAGATTTCTTAGAGGTCGTGGATATCACTGTACAATCCGCCATGATATCCCACACATTTTCGATTGGTGAAAGACCAGGTGAACGGAAAAATTTTCACTATTTTGTTGACAGAAGTTTAATCTGATACGTGCCGCGTGTGGTCGAGCGTTATCTTGTTGAAAGAGTGCTTGTGACACCCTCTAACTGGTAATATTGTTTCTTACTCTGATTATTTTAACAGATAGTTCCTCATATCCATAGTTTTGTATTCCTCGTAAAATGTATTTTTTCGTTTACTTTCTCCACGTCTACGGTGTATTAATATCCGACCATCCGTTTCCGACCATTTTTCATCATCAAAAAATGCAACTTATATGCCTATAGACGCTTCTCTGTTGATCATTGTAACCTTAATTGGTGGTGCAAAGAAGTCTTTGACAGTCGCAAGAAAGGATGCCAGGCTGTTAGTTCCATTGAGATGCGACAAAGACAAGAAGTCGACAAAAGGTTGTCGTGGAAAGATACATACACAAGGACCGTTTGTGATAAGTAGAAACAAATTTCTTCGGATTGGGGCGACGGGGCGATTAACGTGAGATTTGTGCGGCAAAGCAGTGGCACGAGTATTCAAAAGAAAAGTTCAGCCGAAATATGGGCGGCAAGAGAGTAGGAACTTGTTTAGCGTACAAAGTATACTAGAGAGATACTTACAACACCGTAGCCACCAAAACAGCGTTAGTATAGAGCCTTTACATTTTATTTTGTAGGGGTCGAGGGATCGGAGGCGGCTGACCATCGGGTCGGGGCCCCATCTGCGGGAGAAGCGGGGCTGTGACCAGGTGCGAGAAGTCTGAGGTAGAACAACTGTGCTGCTACACGGGAGGATCGAAGTCGGACGATGAGAAAGTGGGAGTCGCATTTGCGGCCATACGAGGAGAACAAGAAATCTACCAAGAACGAGCCAAGTTCACAGGCTGGGGTACCATTTTGCAGTGGAAGCTGATAGCTATCTGAAAGTACCTAAAATACAATGGCAGGCAAAGAGCAGTCATTCCAATATACCCTGTAATATCTGATATCAAGTCAGCGCTACTTAATTTAGAAGAATGAGGGCGTCGACAGATTTGCAAGCCCAGCTTTGAAGCCTTGCAAAGATGCTGTCGGCCAAGATCCGATTCTATTAGACTAGGATCACCGATTTTCTAGATGGTTCGAATGGAGTTCAAAAAGAACCGATTACGAATTATGACAAGAGCAAGATGCGAGTAGAGATGGCAAGCAGCGGAACCGGGGCTACATATCCAGATATTCATCCCCACGGTCGACATGGCATAACAGGCTGCAGAGTACCTTAAGTGGCACACGATCTAGCTTATCATTGGTCATAACAACTTCCGGTCCTATCTCATAAGAATCCAAAAATTGACGCAGGACTAAAACAGATGCGCGTGGGGGGAAGTCAACGACGCCATACACGTTCTAACCTGCAATATAGTGAAGGAGATCAGGATCGGAGTAGAGAGGGCTCTTATAGATACGATCACAAGAGGAGATCGAAATACTTTCGATGGTGCGCGAATGGATAAACGGTTTCTGCGGTATTCAAGATTACATGTACAGGTGAATTTGTAGTGCCGCGAAGGGGTTGGACAAATTAATACTGGTGAGAAATGCAAACTCTTGGGTACTAAAGGCTAAACAGAAAAAGTCTGCGACGTAGGTTAAGATAAATTAGCCCATTTTTTGGGGTAAAAATATAAATGTTGAGACGACTTAGAGCTATCAGAAGGTTTGAGTCACCTACTCTGACTCGGATTATCGAAGTTTTTTCGAGTCCTGCACTACGGCGAATGCTCGGGCAGGTAAATTTGCTGTTACGACAGATTTTAGGAAGTGAGTATTATAAAAGACAGGTCAAGCGTAAGAATAATGTAAATTACCAAAATTGTAATCGTTAACTCGAATGATGTATACAATATGAATCATTAAATTGTATTGTTAGTCACATTACGAGTAATCAACGTCGAATAGAGAAGATGGATAATCGCTACTATATAATAGTTCGCAATTGTTGCACTAAGATATTTAGAGTCGGTCACGGTCTGTAATTGTAAACCTCACAATATAACGTTTCTCCCAGTGGGTTGTCCCGTGTAGTGCTCTAGATCGCGCTTTTCGCAAATGAGTAACTTCTTCAACCTACTGGTTCTATATTAGCGCCGTAGTACTGCTATGCTAACCAATTCTTATGCCTATTTGTAGTAAAAAAGGTTAATGTAGACTAATAATACATCCTCTTTTAAATTCGTTAACTCGTTGATGACGTACCCTTTGACGACGATGGGGAACTCTTACATTGTGTAATTTATATGTGCCAAATCTAAATAGCTGAGAACACTTTTATGCCTATTTTACAAGTGTCGGTTAGGACACTTGCATTTAAAAAGCATTTTACAATATTTGATTGGAGTAAAAGCAGCGCGATAGTGGAGGAAGGGGACTAATACACACTGATATCTTCTCATGTTCCACTTTTTTTTAACCGAAAATTGTTAAATGTCTATACTGCTCATGCTCCACTCTTGCCCTAGCAAGTCGAAAAAAATATTTTTAGTGGCGCGCGCTTGGACGACAGGCTTTGGTTCATAAAAGGTCTAACAATCTCCTCCACAGAATAAACTTAGGAAATAACTTTCAATTGTGAGCGAACCAAGACTGTAGACTGACCGAACTGATGTGATCAAGGTAAAAATTGTATCCATTCCAGTCCATTCCAAAGAACAAATTTGAACATAAGAAAAATGTAGATCGAACCATATTATGTCACTGGTCCATAGAGTCATAGTCATTCAAAATTCAACGAGCTTAATAAAATTATAATAAAAAACTACAGTAAAACATAAATTATTGTTAATGAAATAAAAAAAGGTAAATAGGTATTATAATCGTAAAAGCATCCTGTGTTACTAAACCAAACTTTACAAACATTTCAAGATAAGACCAGAAAAAGTGAGTCTCTAAAACGGCATAGTTTACAATTTATTTAACTTCATAGTTTGAATATACGAGGTGTGGCAGAAAAGTAATAAGACTGATTTTTTATTTTCCAAAGTTTTTTTTTTCAAACATCAATGTTATCCCCTGCAAAGTAGTTGGGTAGCTACACACCGATCGAGACGTTGTTCCCACTGTTGGTAGCAGCGCTGGAACTCTTCAACCGGTATGGTCTTCAGCATGCCCGTTACACTCTTTTGAATGTTTTCTAAAGTCCCAAAATGACGTCCTTTGAGGACATTTTTCAGTTTAGGAAAAAGGAAAAAGTCACAGAGACTGAGGTCAGGTGAATAGGGGGCTGGGGAACCACAGGAATGCCTTTTGAGGTTCCTTTCGCATGTGCAAATGTTCAGTCAAAATTTGATGAACGGTAAATCTGTTCAAATTTAATTGTTCACTCAACATTCTTAATGTTAAACGACGGCCTGATCTCACGAGAGTGTTCACACGTTCAATGTTTTCGTAGGTTTTCGAAGTTGAAGGCCTCCCTGAAATTCCGCTGTTTCATTTTGCGTGACGCACAACCAAAATACAATTTCACTAATAGCAGTCACAAAAATCACGTAGTTAACGGAACGAGTTGAAACTCGCACTGAGCTATGGGGGGGTATTTATACACGTGCTCTATCAAGGACAACAGCGTAGCGTTGCCAGATCGCTTGCAGTGTTGCCAGTCTCATTACTTTTCTGTCACACCTCGTACTTATAGCAATACAAAAATACTATCTAAATTCTACAAAGTACAGAATAGGCAAGGAGTTTGCCAAGATTAAATAGCATATTGTAAGAGAATTCCTTGGATATTCAGACGCTTTTTGTTTTGAACGTAAAAAAGGGGAAGACCCGACAGCCTACCGTAAATATGCGGAAATTATTATTTGAACGACCTCATAAAAATATTTACTTTAACTAAAGAGCGTCACTCCAGAACGGTGCGACATTTCTAAAATATATCACCTTTTGCGTCAACTGCCTGGATTACGCGCTAAACCGAAGCTGCAATTTATCAGGCGAGTATGAGAAAAGCTAAATTACGCCACTTCAAATTGAAAGGCTGCAGATGAAAAATGGAAGCGTTAAATTACTTATTTTTGGGTTTGAAATATTTCTCTTCCATTATGTACACGTAAAAGCTTTTTAATTATAGGTGAAAAATACATGGTTTGTTCATTCCTTTGTTAGCTTTTATTATAAAATGTTTACATTGTAGTGTTCCCAACGCATAACTTAACATATCAATAATAATATTGTTAGCTGTTCTCTTGTTTTTTCACTTGTTTTGTTTTTACTTTCCTTATCCTATAATAAAGTAATGTAATCGGCGGAAATTTGACTTGCCCAGTTTTTCACAATTCTGGACGAATTATAGCCGCAGGACACCAAAAAAAGTTGGTTTGAGCCATTGGTTCGTGTGTGTGTGTGTGTGTGTGTGTATGTGTCTGTCGGTCTGTCAGTAAACAGGATATCTCGAGAACCGTAAGAGCTAGAGACTTGAAATTTGGTATGCAAGTTACCTGTAGGTAGGGGACGCAGTGCGAAACTTTTGGTAAAAATCGACCGAGCCGTTTGGTCGCAAGGTCGCAAAATATGTGGCAAAGCGGCCGCGAATCTAAACGGTTGAAGATACAAAAAATTCATGAGAATAAAAATGATTTGGTATCACGAGATAAACAGGAATTTAAAGTAAAAGTAGGTAAAATAGGAACTCGAAAAAAAATTGAAACCCAGGATTTTTGCCAGAATTACCCAAATAATAGGATAAGGAAGTCGTGTGATGTTCGCACCAGATTTTTTTAATGCTAACTGATACTGTTAGCGAGGGTCAGTTTGTTTTCGACTGGCTGAATGTGGGTTACGCTTAAAATGTGGCAGCGAAACATCCGGTTTTAGTTAGATAGGTCACCACTCTAAGTTACCAAGAAGCAGGTAACGTGGTAAGCTCAATACCTCCTAATGAAATGTCGAGTAACAAAACAACAATACCCCAGGTGGGTAAGGTGAATAGCGTAGAATCCTATACTGCTTCGGAGGTCAGCCTGGGGGAAATGTCAAATAATCAACAACAATATAAAACGAGATTACACATAGGAACGTGTAATATAAGGTCAATGTTAGTAGACGAAAAGGTTGGATGAGATATCTTAGGTATCTCAAAAGTAAAAAGAAAAGGAGAAAACCAGTGTACATTACAAGCAGGAAATTCTTTATACTACAGCGGCAACGAAGAGAACACATACAATGGTATTGGATTCTTAATAATAAAAAGATCGAGATGCCTTTCTAATATTAAAATTAAATAAAACCTGTGGTATAAAAATAATCTAAATATACGCACCCACGTCAACTACGAATATGTAGCAACAGCGGTTGAAGACAACCCTACACAGCTGACAATCTTGATGAGAGATTTTAAGGTACTTTCCCGTTTCGTACGTACCCGTTTTGTGCGTTTTGGAGTTCCTACCTGTTTTAGTGCCGTTTCGTGCGCCGAGATTTTGCACCCTGAGTAAGTAGTGTCAGTTTGTGCGTTGTCCTTAAACTGCCATTACACCCCGACCTTCTTAGGAATGGAGTCTTAATCCTATCCTAATTTTATTGTGGCCCTCCACTATGTTCAAAATTGATTTTGAGACTGCAGCTATACAAAGTATTCGGAACATATTCCCAAATTAGACACTAAAAGGGCATAATTTCCACTTCAACCAATGTTTATGACGGAAAATGTAGAAATTGGGTATGACCTGTTTATACCTGGATAAAAAAAGTATCGCCATAAAAAGTACTTCATTAGCGCATATGCATTCGGAAGCAGAAGATGAAGGCTTAATACATACTATAAAATCCTCTCCCCAACGCATCTTAGTGCAAGATTTTAATAATTATTTCGTGGAACCACGGCTGGAAAATGGATATGCAGCTGCGAAAGTATGACAAATACCTTTGAAGAGTGGTACAATCGACTAAATCGTTTTTTTTTTTAGTTAAGAGGATTAGGAATTTTCCTAGATACCCGGGTCTAGATGTTCGAGCGACCCGGGCATGTTGGATTTAGACCCGAGGGTCCGCCTACCAACTAAACTCATCTACCTCTCACTCCTCGCCCAAGCTCCCTACCCGGAACCGCGTGAGCATTACTTCAGGTGGGGGACGGTATCTCGTTCTAAATCTTTCTTCTATTAATTTTTCTTCTATTTATTTGTCTTAGTTACGTTCTTTATTGTGTGGGTGTTGCTTATCTTCCTTTAACATGTTCATTATTATCTGCTGCATATATTGTCGGGGGTGACTTTCGCTTGCACCTCGTTTTCTGTATATTGTCTTAGTTCTTTCCATTGTTCGCAACTGATTATTACGTGCTCGGCATCTTCTCTCTCGCCACAGAATCTGCAGCCGTCTTCGGTTGCCCTCTCGAAGCGCTTCAAGTAGGCCTTGAATTCGCCGTGACCCCTCAGCATCTGCGTGAGAAAGTAGTTTATTTCTCCATGCTTTCTTTCTTTCCAGGTTTTGATTCTTGGGATCAATATTTTGGTCCATAAGCCGGTGTCGCTATTGTCCCATCGTTCCTGCCAATTTTCCATCATGTTGTACTCGTTGTTTATCCTGGTTTCCTTGTTGGCACCATGGTTATATACCCTCTGTCTTGCGATCAGATCTGTGGGAGGGATCGCTGCTATCACTTGCGCTGGCCTTTGTACTTTCAGTAGCTTTCTGATGCTTTAAGTCAACTATCCATGTTGGCGCTACGTATAACAGAATGGAGTTCGCGACCGAGTTTAGTGCCTTCCTGCTCGTGGTTCTTAGACGCTTTAATCTAGGCATTAGTTTTGCTAGCTTGGTTGTTGTTGTTTGGGCTGTTTTGGTGGCTAGCTGGATATGTTTAGACCATGATGTGTGAGTATCTAGCGTTACACCTAGATACTTTGTCGCCTTTTGTATAGTTAGCTTTGCTCCTAGCAAGTCTATCTCCTTAATTTTCAGCTCCCTTCTCCCAATTATGGCTGCTACCTCAGTTTTCTACGGAGCTAGTTCCCGTTCGTGTTTCTTCATCCAATTGTTCACTTTTTCAAGTACGGGCACCATCTTATTTCTCAAATTTAGTTCCTCTCTGTCCGTAATTATCGCTACCAAATCGTCCGCGAATGCTATTAGTTTGCAGCCTGGGGGTAGCGTTATATCCAGCACCGTGTCATATAATATATTCCACAGTATGAGTCCTAAAACTGACCCCTGTGATACACCGCATGTTATTTGGTATTTATTCTTCCTTTACCTTATTTCCCTGTTTTTTAGATAATTTTTAATGATGTTTACGAGATGTCCGGGTGTCTCGCGGTCCGTTAGGCTCTTGACTATCTTTGCCTACGGTGCGGTGTTAAACGCATTTTTGACGTCTAGCGTGACAACCACGCATAGTTCCCTCTGTTCCCAGTTTCCCTCGTTCGCGCTTTTAGTATATGAGATAACTTCTTTGATGGCGTCTATTGTGGATCGCCAAGGGCGAAACCCAAATTGATCTTCCCTCTTCTAGTGTCTAGTGTCTAGGTAGTGCATTAGTCTGTGTTTTATTAACATTTCATAGACTTTGGTCAGTGTGTTTAAGAGGCATGTAGGCCTATAGGCCGTCCCTATTTCCTTCCCGGGTTTCGGGATTAGCACTAGGTCCGCCGTTTTCCACATTGTTGGAAAGGTACTCTTCTGCCATAGTTTATTTAAGGTGTTTGTGATTAAATTGGCATCCACGGCGCACTTTATCGCTTCTGGTGGAATTCCGTCTGGTCCGGCAGCTTTGTTGCTTTTAAGTTTCTTGGTTGCAGCCTTAATTTCGTCCACTGTGAAAGGAGTTACTGCGTCGTTTGGGGCATCTTGCTCGCAGTTGTTGAAGCTACTGGTTGGGAACAGGTCGTTTGTTATTCTGATATATTCTGTTGGTTCCGTTGGGGATGGCAAATACCTCCCGAATTTCCCGGTGACGATTCTGTAACCATCACCCCATACGTTGTCGTCCACGTCGTCCAGGATATTTTGCCATATTATCTGTTTGACTGCTTTGATTTTTTCTTTATAGCTTTCTCTGTGTTTGCAGTAGACCCTGTACTTTTCGTTGGTAATGTCCGTTGGCGCCTTATGTTTTGAGCGTGTCGATTTTCAAATATATGGCTCTATGGTCACTTAGCGTTTCATTTTCTAGGACCTTCCATGTGATCACTTTATCTGCCAGATTGTGGCTCACAAAAGTAAAATCGATGACGCTGCTAGCAAGCCCCCTTTTGAAGGTCGGTACGTTCCCTCGGCGATGAGGTCGTTTTGTGGGGCCCATTTTATCAGGTATTGTCCTCTGACATCGTTTAGCTGCGAACCCCATGTATGGCTTTTGGCGTTGAAGTCCCCCCAAACAATTAGTTTAACGCCCGGTTCACTCGCCTTGATTACCCTAATGCTTTCTGTTAGGTGATCAAGGTACTCCAAATATGTGTCGACCGATATGTAACATGAAAATATATAGTATCCCTCTATTCTACCCCAAACCATTCCATCGCCTTTGCCCGTCTGATGTCGCTTTGCTTGTACATGCAATTGCAATATCGCTACAATTATCCATGATCGAACCGGTGCGGTTGTTTATGTATTTTTGTTTGGTTCCGCTACTATTGTTATATCAGCTTTAATACTATTTTTTATGTGGTTTATGGAGTCGTGGGCCGCCCTGCTCCTGTTTGCGTTTATCTGTAAAAACTTAGGCGTTAATATCGGTTTTATCGGGCATCTTATTTGTTTCGATTTCTCGCGGCGTTGCTGCTATTGCCCATTATATGTGTCGCTTTCCTTTGTTTTTTGGGTATTATTTGATATCCTTTCCCTTCTACTTCTCTTTCTTGAATTATGTTGTTCTGGCCCTCTGTTATCGTTGGGCTCTTTCCTGCTATATGAATGTTGGTTATTGATGTTGCTGCTGTTTCCATGAATACATTTTCTATTGTACGGTGCCTTGTCTAGGGTTTTCTTTGGTTATTTTTCGCGTGATTTAACTCTTGCTGGAAAGCTACGCAATTTATAGTTCCTACTAAATGTTCCTCTTTGTTGCAGATCGGGCAAACTGGCCTATTTGGTAGGATAAACCTGTGTGTCCTCCTTGGCCACATTTGTAGCAGTTGTTGCTCCTGTTGGATCCGTTGCAGCTGTTCGGTGTATGGCCATAGTCCCAACACCTAAAGCATCTGTTCAGGTCAACTCTTTTTTGGAATGTACATTCCACCATACCAATCCTGATTGACCTCAAATTTAATAGTTTTTGCGTACTTGCCTTGGATGCACGTACGCTTATGATGGCGGTGTCTCTAGCTCCAGGTCTAATGGCGCTTAGTGAGCGACTTTCTGTCTCAGGCGCGCCGATAGTTGTTTTAAGAGCTTCTTTAATTTCTTCCTCGGTTGCCTCTGCCTCCATTCCCCTAATGTATGTTATTTCGGTGTTCCTTGTTCTGTCGACGTTTCTTACTTTTAGATTGGTGTCCTTCTTGATTGCGTTTTCGAATAATTTAATTTTGTTGGTTTCCTTTTTGCATGTTAAAAGTAGTTTGCCTTCCTTGGTGCTACGCATCGTTTTTACTACGCCGCTAGCACCTTCCCCTTTGATGTTTTCTTTGATGCTGTGGAGTAATTCTCTGTAGTTTTTCCCCTGGCCTTCCACTATCATGGCGTAGGAATCCCTAGATTGCACACGTTCGTTTTTCTTTGGGTCGTTGGAATATACGACTATTCTCTGCTTAGCATTTTTGAATAGGCACTGGACCATCTTCATGAGTCGATCATCTTTTATGCCATCTACTGTATGTAGAGCAATGTAGTTTGCTTGTTTTACTTCGTTTCTTAGTTTTGTTAATTTGACCCGTATGTCTTTTTCGTCGTTTTTATATGTGATTTTGACTATTTGCCTCATGCTTGTTGCTGCGGCGCTGCTCCCCTCGCCTCGAATTGAGCTTGTTTGTTCTAGGGTAACAAACTCATCGGGTGGTGCGAGTAACTCAGGGTATCTGTCCTTGTACGACTTGGCCAAGTTCTTGCTCATGGTTACATCATCAGCTTCTACCATCACTACTTTAACCATCTCGTCGTTATTATTGGCTGGATTACCTTGTGTCATTTCAACATTGTTGTAGATTTCGTTGTCCCATTTTAATTCTGCAATTTCAGACCATGCCTCATAGCTATTTATCTCTACTAGTGTCCGTATCATTTTGTAACCTAGCAGCTGAGGTTTCCAGTGCATCCAGTTGCTCTTGTCTTCTGCCTATCTTCTCCCATTCCTTCTGTATTTTCTCTTTTTCACTCCTAATTTCTTCGTTGTTTAGGTTTGTCGTTGTAAAGTTGTGGTCTCTTTCCAATCTTTTTGTTGGACTGGTTTGTACGTCAGCTTCCTGCCTGAGCGCCGTGGTAGTTTCCCACCTGTTGTCTTCCAGCCATTATTTTATGGTGGTCCTGTTTAGAGCAGCGCAGCTCCTCTGTAGTCTAGATGTTAACTCTTTAATGCCCTTTTGGGTTTTCAGGTGTTCTCTCACACGCCCTGTCATTTTGGTTGTTATTTTGGTGATTCCATCAATTGCTTCTATTAGCGAGGAGGCTATTGGGTTTTCGATTTTGTTGATGATTGCTTCCATCGCTTTGCCAGGTGGTAAGTCATCAGCTTTACTTCTTCTGTGCTCGCTCAGCTCGTTTGGTCTACTGTGTGTGTCTGTTGCTATCTTTCTATCTTCGTTGTCGTTGGTTATCGTATCTTTGTTTCCAATATTGCTTTTGTATCTAATTTGATTATCCATAGTGTTCCCACGAGTTGAGTGGGTTAAGTTGATCGCCCCCAGGGTGACGCCCTTTCCTAGGGGAAGGCATTCATACAGTGGGGTGCGCCAGATGCCCCACAGGGTTTTAGAGGTGTTCTCCTCCTTTTTATAGAGGTGTCGTCCTCGTAGGCCGGTCGATTAAGGTAAGCCTCCTGGTCGCGGGTCCCTAAGCAGCATACGCCCTCCTGTACGGTGTTAAGCGGGAGCCTGGCGTTCAGGTTCCCATAGCTGGTATCCCTCCAGGTGCGCCAATTCCCGTTGCACATAGTGCCTCCTGAAGGGTGAGCTGTCCTTAGCTTCCCCTCTCGCCCTCGACCTTGCTGGCATGGGTGACCCTACCAGGAGACCGAAGTCTCCCACTAGCTACACTCTTGGTACCATTGAAGGTACTGTGCCCCCCCCCTCCACCAACATAAAGGTCTCACAGTTCCTGGGGGGGGGGGAGGGAATCGTGTAGTTGGAAAGTACAAACCCAACATTTTTGAGCCCTTATCGGTGTTAAAAAGTGATGCGGAACACTATATGGTAGTAAACATCCAAGAGGAACTTAATATGGCTCCACACAAAAGAGCTAGGAAGTACAAAGACTTAGATCAACATATTCGATAAACTGTAGCGGATTATGAAGAGGGAAGGAAATCTACAGGTTAGTGTTTGAACCATCTTGCATATATTTTCAAATTATAATATTTATGTTTTCTATTATAGTTAAGTGTTTTTGTAATGTTTGTACAAATAATGTCTCAATAAATTATTATCTATAAAATTATTTTCTGCTCTTAAACGTGTTTATTTAGAAATATTTTTGTTACGTTAGCGTTTAGTTAAAATGGAATAATAAATAGGCATCTGCAGTTTAAAAATCTACAATAAACAATCCAATTGCTAGTGAGTGTGTAGAACCGGATTAGTCATATCCCACAGGTCAACGCACGAAACGGCACTCAAACCAGGTAGAGGTTTTGGACGACGCACGAAACGGGAATATTTTAATCGACGCACGAAAAGGCACTAAATCGATTTTAATACCAAAGCAGAAAACGAAGACAAAATCGGAAACTATGGCTATGGCACTCAAAACCCAAGGGTTGATAAGTTACTGGAATACTTTCTTTAAAGAGAAACAGCAGAGGAAGTAAACGTGGATAAGTTCAGCGAGAGCAACCAAAAACAAAATAGATTGCATCATATCAACAAAGAGAGATTTTTGAAGACATCATTATAATAAAATCATTGAATACAAGAAGCGACTACTGGTTGGTTAGAGCAAGAATGCATGTAAATCAAGAATTAGAAAGACTAACACTGACCAAAGGTACAGGACTCAGATACACAGGTACTTAAAGAAAAATGTAGCAAATATAGAGAAGCATTAAAGCAAGAATTTTAGAGGGAAAAAGAGAGAAACAGAGAGATAGGGAGAGGGGAGAGAGAGAGAGACTTCTAGCGGAAATATAGATGGTAAAAAAGAGAAATTAACGATGCTGTTTTAAAAGCAGGGTTGAAAGTAGTCCAAAGGAAAAGAACGAAAAAAGAGAAAATTAGCAGCAGCACAAAGAAAAATGATCAAAGACCTAACTGTTACCGTTTGGCTTGTGCAAATGTTACATACAGTGGAAATGATATAGCCCCCACTTATTAAGATTTTCAATCTTAGATACCAGTTGATTAATAAAGAGCATCAATTAATAAACCAGGTATTCCAACAATAAAAGAAGAAGGCCTAAAAGAATATGACAAGAACTAGAAGGCACTATAAGAATTTATTATTACAAACTAAAAAAATGCAAAGTAGGAAAATAATGAAAGAAATAGATACAAGCCATATATGAACTTCATAGTGTGCCTACCAGAAAAAAGAACAAATTAGAATACACCACAAACATTTAATTCCAAAAATCCACTCTCCATGAATTTATAACACCACCCCCCTCCTCCCCTAACAACTATTTCAGTATTAAAAATTGGAAAAGAAAACCAAAGAGTAAGGTAAAACATAACTGTATTTTCTTAGAAAATTATTACCAGCAACCATTCAATCAATCACAAATTAAAATCAACTGTGTTATTTATTATTTGCACATTTCACATTTGACGGGATAAAAGTCACAAATAAATTACTCTGACTATAAAACTTCTACAGGTTGTAACACTAAAGTACACCATTTAATACAATTTATGCCAGAGATGTCTAGCTGTGCAATTTACTATTTATGGAGACCAGTTGTGTTCAGTTCTGGCGTATCCTTTTTTGCCATGCCGCTAAGCAGCTTCTTAATTTCTGCTATTGCCAGTCCTGGATTCAACCCCTAAAAGCAAATGGAGCCATAATTCAAACATGTTCATTAAGATTTAATCCTATACCTTTGGGCAGGTCTTTGTGCAATTCATGATAGTATGACATCTAAAAGCAGAGTAGGAATCTTTGATACGGTCTAACCGCTCTGCTGTCATGTCATCTCTAGAGTCAATAATCCACCTGTATGCCTGCAAACAATTTAATTCAATTTGGCGCTAATAAAACATAACTGAACATCCACCTGCATCAGAACAGCAGGACCAAGATATTTGGTGCCATTCCACCAGTAACTAGGACAAGATGTTGAGCAGCAAGCACAGAGAATGCACTCGTAAAGACCATCCAACTTATCGCGGTCTTTCGTACTCTGAAGGTATTGCGCATCTCCAATTTTCTTTTGATCCCTAAAAAGAAGTTTATAGCAAAGGGAACTGTGCAAACAAAACTGCACTTACTTGCGCTGCAGCCAAGGCTGAATCGATTGGTACTGTTTATAGAAGTGGTTCATGTCTGGGACAAGATCCTTCACCACATACATGTGGGGTAGCGGGTAGATTTTCGCCGGTTTGCTCACGTTTGTATCGATTTTGCTGCAATAATTAATATTTATATATATAAACTGTCTACAGAAAAGCTGCTTGACTATTGGAATAACCAAATGACTTTCTCAAAGTTGATATTGAGAAATGTTGGACCATCCTTACACTTTACATTTAATCTTGATAGAATACCATCTATTCATCAAATTGAAGAATTTTTGATATGGAAACTCTCTTGACAGAGAAAGCTGAAGATAAAGGTTACTGTATTCCTAAATGCAGTGGAGAGGGAAGCGAAAATCAAAGGATCAAAAAACTTCTATGTGGAACATTTGAATGTTTAAAACAATTACATGGAAGTATTGCTAAAAATACGTAAATTTTGTCCAAAAAAACAGTTCTATTACCTATATATTTTTTTTAGTTTAAAAATGATTATTTTTTATCTCAATATGTATGATATATATATATATATATATATATATATATATATATATATATATATATATATATATATATATATATATATATATATTTATATATATATTTATACCAGCGTGGTCCCGTGGTTGAGGGCGTGCGATGCTGACAGACCCAGGTTCAATTCCGGTGCTCTCTGATGCCTGGCGGGTGGCCTACTCAGTCACTAACAATATTGAGTACCTACGTTCATTCGAACAAGGGGAATAATGGCGGTCGTCTAAGTGCGTGCTTGCCACATCGCCCCGCATCAAAGATGGTGCGCGACGACCGGGCAGAGAGAGCGAACGTATGAGAGCCTTAACCTTTTAAATCCAGAACCAGAATGTGCAGGGATGAAGAGGGCAACATCATAACTGATGTTGACCAGAACATTATGAAGAGACACTAGATCAGACTGACGAAAATTTAAAGAAAACAATAGAAATGGATGAACAAATATTAAAAGAAAACATGGAAGAAGAAACCAGGTACCATCAAGAAGTGAAGTTAAAAAAGCAACCCAAAAACAGAAGAGCAACGAATTGCTGGGATGAGACAACCTCCCAACTCAGTTATTCAAAAAGGTGGAAAAGCTATAGAGAAACAAATATATAAAATAATAAAACAAATATGGGAACAAGCCAAAATGAATGGAATCTTGGTGTTATTCGCCCACTACATAAAAAAGGCAGTCAACTGGAATGCAGCAACTACAGACCAATAACTCTTTAATATAGCATATACAATATTTACAAACATCTTAGTAATCAAAATACAACTACAAGTAGAGACAGAAATCAGACACTATCAATTTGACTTTTTCGCAAGGGAAGATCAACAACACCTCTTTATTGACTTTAATAGCACATATGACAGTATAATTAAACAAAAACTATACACAGCAATGAAAAAACTCGGAATAAGAAAACACCTGATTAGACTAACTGCTAACAATGGACAGGGTTGAAAACAAAGTGAGAATTCAAAACGACCTCATGAGCATGTTCAGCACAAACACAGGATTTTGAGAAGATGATGTACTATCATGCCCTAGAAAGCAGCAATCGAGACTACCAGAACGATTCTCAACAAGTCAACCCAAATCCTTGCATATACAGATGACATTGATGTAATTGGAAAATCAACAAAGGACCTTAAAGAAGCCTTCTTACGCCTCCAAAGTGCAGTAAAAGAAATAGGATTAACAGTAGATGTGCCCAAAACTAAATATATGTGCATCAACTGACAAAGCAGTGGAAATAGTGCGGAAGTGTTTGAGATAAATGAATATCGATTTAAAAAAGTGCAAGAATTTGTTTACCTTGGTGTGCTAATCACAAGCAATAACAATAATAATGCTGAGATACAAACAAGGACAACATTAGGCAACAAAACCTACTTTAGACTGGTAAAAGTAACTACAAACGGGCCAGATATCCAAAAAATCAACTTCAAATGTATAAAACCCTTATTAGACAGTGTTAACATATGGGGTCGAAACGTAGACTATGATCAGCAAAGATGAAAACAGCCTAGGAACATTTGAGAGGAAAATACTTAAAAGAATCACAGGGCCTATAAAGGTAAATGGAGAATGAAATTATATAACACCTACAGAGAACCAAACATAATTAACATTCCAAATCAGTCAGATTGCAACGGGTAGGTCATATACTTCGACTGATTGAAGAACTACTACTCCAGAAGATATTTAACAATAATCCTGAAGGAAAATGAACTGTTGGACATTCAAGATATAGATATATAGACAAAGTAACACATGACCTGAAGATAAAAAACTGGAAAGAAAAGCAAAGTATAAGAAAGCATGAAAAAGAATTTTGAGCAGGCCAAGGCCAAGAGGCTGTAGTGAAAAGGATGATTATGACAAACTTGGAATGCTGAAAGTATTTACAGCCTCTGAACTTAGTTGGATGGTTAATTTCACAGTTGGTGCAAATTGAAAAGTGTTTTTGTCTTTATTGCAGTTAGCATACATATGATTTTAACTCATTTTGATTTTAAACGGCAATAGTGTGTGGTATGGCCGTTGCATTGGCATCTGTGACATTAAAGTGTGTTGCTAGATGTTATTCTTGGTTCTACCTTAATTATCGATTTTAAAAATTTCATTCGTTTTTTCATTGGTTGTAAGTCGTACTGCACAAATAGGAATTTTATCTTTATTAAGCGGTCTTGTAATATTAATTATGGAGAGATCAATGGACAAAATTCTGCTTTTACAGCTTGTTCTATTAGGGGAAGCAGAACTCTTTTAAAACAACTAAGGATGGACTGAATAATTTTGAAAGAGTGTGGAATGCTATTTTAATCTTTAAGCAGAATTTGGTTAAAGCCCTATAACCCTTTTCAGTAAAAAGAAGGATTTTCAGTGATGTTCCACTGAGGCTCGTAGAAATTTTTTCCTTAACTCTTAGCTGCCACACTGGGGTCCAGATGACCCCAGCCGTAATCAAGTTCAATTTAAACCCTTGCACTTTTACAAACATGGACTTATGGCCCCACCTTCTTAGAGGTTCAGAATATTCGTCTGATTCTGACATGGAAGTTGATTTGGAGGAAGATGAGCAAGAAGCAAGTTTAGATCAGCGTTTATTAGAGTCGCGTGCACGTGGCTGCCCAACAACAAAGCTAAAAGGAAAAAATGGCTTCCTTTGGGACACAAGGGCTCCTTTTCAACGTACATCGGGTATGTTTACAATCATGCGTCTTTCAAATGGCGTCAAATTGTATTTGTGGTTTCTTCGTATTCGCATTCTTACAGAGATAATCAATGGCAAAGCAACTATAGTTCTACATTATAATGAAACAAAAGAAGGAACAGACTCATTTGATCAATTGTGTTACTCTTATATGGTTACGCGTAGGACGAATAAGTGGCCAATATGTATTTTCTATGGTACTCTAGACCAGGCTGCAGTCAATGCTAGAATTCTCATGAAGCATAAATTGAAAGCAGATAATAGCAACGAGAAATTCACGGCAATCATGTACCTTGAAAGATTGTACATGCACTTAATTCAGCCTTATGTCAACAACAATCTAAAATACCAACACTGCGCCGCGACATAAAAATTGGAATACAATCAATTTTAAACATTGATATTCAAAGAGAAAAACTAGAAAGAATAGAATTGCCATCCAGGCAACGATGTGCTTTTTGTGATAGAAAAGAAAACCAAATATGCATGCAGTCTTTGCGAAACACCAGTTTGCGATGAGCATCGTCTGAATTTGTGTCACTCTTGCGCTGGATAATAAGTCCTTTTTTTCAATAATTCTTAATACTCAGCTTCTTTTATATGATATAATTTTTTCATACGATTATTATTCATTGATATTACCATTAATACGGATATAATATTATGATTATATGTGATATTTATATGGTTATTTACATTTAATTGTGAATTATAGTAAAATTTTGATTTTCAATTTTAAGTACACACTAAATTCTCATTTACTTGTATAGTAAAGAAAGAATCGTGTTTGACTAGTGTAAATGTTTGTTTCTCTTTCTCTTACTGCTACTATCTTCTTTATTCTCACATTAAACACACTCTCTTATTAGTAGAATGTTTTACAAAAATTCATTGCATGATTAGCATTTTAAATATTTATTCCCTTGGTTTACCTTGAGCTTCTTAACAGCTCCATTAAAAAACTCTTAAGGCATTATTGATAACAATTTAAAAGGCACCATAAAGCTTAATTACAAAATTTTTCAGTTTTGGTCCACCTCAAAATAAGCTACTTACTGTGGATGCCAACATTTACAATTACAATAAAAATTTAAGACAATTTTCCTATAAATTGATTAACATCATAATGAGTTAAGAGATTCTAAATATAAAAACATGGGGCCGGGGAAGAGATTGCTCTGTAAGCAATCCCAGAACGAACTTAAAAATTCGAAATCGAATATCTCGACTTCATTTTCAAATTCAGAGTAAAATTTCCTATAAGAATCCATTTTCAAATTTTAAAAAATCTCAAATTTTGTGACGGATCGACAGACATATAGAATTCAGTAACGAACTCTTTAAGTTCATTGAAAATACAGTAAGTGTGAGAACTGAAGACATAAATTCCTCAATTAATTATACCTGACAAAACTCATTTTCGTTTTAAATAGAAATTATAGTATTCTTAAAAAATTGTAATAAAATGGTGTTGAACAGCTAGAGCATTGCATTTGCAGCTATAAATACACTAAAAATAATGATACACAAATTCAACAGAAGATAAAGTAAGAAACTGAAACTGGCATGAGATAAAACTATCTGGTGTTTGATTTCACTCAGTCATCAGGAATAATATATCAAACATGATTTCCGGTGTCTATTAATGCAGTTTTGACTAGTAGAACACTTAACTATAGCAGAATATTACCTAATGCAGGCAAGGGTGTTAATGCCACCAATATTCATGGCGCAAGAGCCGCAAATGCCCTCACGGCACGAACGCCTGAATGTCAACGTAGGATCAACTTCATTCTTAATCTTGATGAGCGCGTCGAGCACCATGGGGCCGCACGCGTTGAGGTCGACCGTGTAATCTTGGACATAGGGCTTCTTATCGGGGTTCTCCGGGTCCCAACGGTAGATAGAGAACTTCTTATTCCGAGCCTGGCTCTTGCTGAACGTCGCAGCCGTGGCGTGGAATCCGCGGACCTAAAATACTTGTATGATTTTGACGAACTGCGACTAATTAGCCCCTAGGTAGGTTTTACGACAATTTGAGGAATGAGTTATGTAATGCGATAAATCACCACTCACCTGACCGATGCCTCGGCATATTTTTAATAGCTGCAGCTCGCTAGCCATTCTGCATAAGAACGCAGATCTTATGCTATCAGACTAGTGCTATATTGGATTTCTAAAAAGAAATTTTGACACATACGACTACAAAAGTTGTCGCGCTGTCATTTAACAGCGTATGATAAGCAGCGCCATCTAAACTCGTCCGACTACAACGCCAGAAAATAGTGAGGGTGCTTCAGTCACACTGAGATGTGTATACAAGGTCTGGAAATTAAGTTCGTGAATTCAGAAAAACCGTTACATTACTTATTGTTGGATGTCACCTGGAAAACTACACTGACGCGTCTAGTCTACCCTTTAAAGCAAACATAGGGTAAGGTTTTGCTTTAGCAGAAGTTAGATTAGAGATAACATAACCTAAAATATCAACTTTAAAGAATCTTAGTTAACTTCGACTTCTTTTTGTTTTTGTTTATTAGTAATCCTTTTTGGATATGTGTTTCTTAAGCCAATATATTTAGTTAAGGTATTTTCAACTGTTTTTCTACTAATGTTTAATTAGTTTGATATACTTACAATCAGATAATAATTTTGAAGCACAATTCGACTCTTCTCCTCCTCATAAAAACGTCCAATCCTGTTTTTCTTTTGTGGCATTATATATGAGTTATATATGTGTTTATTCTTGGTAGAATCTTGTCCCTTCTTTCCGAAGTAAATAATTTTATTTTTAAGGTGGTTCCCAGTCTTTTTCTTTCTGTAGAGTTTCTAATGAGTTTTTGCTTCTATTACTATTTTGCTCCATATTACCCTGTTTCTCGCTTTCTCTTTCTAATCCTTAATTTTCTTAATTTTTAGTTCTTCTTTTAATACTTTGTAGTTTTTTTCGATTTTCCTCGTAGCCCGCTTGTATCAGGTTGTTATTTCTTGAATTATTCTTGAATCTTCCGCTCTCCATATATGTCCAAGCCATCTAATCCGCTGTGCCTTCGTTGTCTTTACTACGTCCTCTCTTTCCATAATTTCCAAAATTTCATAATTCATGTATTGTCTGTGATCCCCATTTTCCATTCTTTTTATTTCCGTTAATACCTTCTTTTCAAATGCTCTTGATCTTTCTTCTTCTCCTTGTGTTGGGCACATCATTTCTGCAACATACAATACCATTGGTCTAACTAAACTAAATTGACGTTTTAGTTTTTTTTTTTTGCTTTTTAATATATTTCGATTTCTATTTTATTTCTCTTCTTTGTCTCCTCACTGAAATCATTTCTTAGTACTTTTTCTAAGGTAAAATTTTCTATTTTTATTTTCTCTTTTCTAGCACTCCATATATTTTGTTTTATTTTCATTTATTTCGAGTCCTACTCTACTTGTTTCCTGTTTCAAACTTACAAAAACTTTTTTCATTTATTTTACGTCATATGACTTGTGCTTCTTTGTTTTTATACTTCTTTATACATTTGTTCCTCTTATTGGCTATTCTAATGTCCAATTAAAGAGTGTCATTGGCAGTGTATCTCCCTAGTAAACTCTCCTGTTGATTTTAATGTTTTCATTTGCCCTTGTTTTACTGCTGCCTTTAAATTCTCCATTGTTATTTATGTGCATCGTCTAAGTTTTTTTGGTATCCCCATTCTTTACAATATTTGTAAAAGCTTCACTCACTTAATTCTATCAAACACCTGTTTATAATCAATAAATAATAAGTATAGTTCAACACCAGACTCATAACACTTTTCCAATATTCGAAGCATGACGTACAAAACATTTATTGTTAACCTTCTTGGTCTAAATTCCATTTGATAATCACTGATTACCTCTTCAGTGTATTTACTAGTTTTTTCTGGTGTATTGCAGTGAATATTTTATGAGTGATATTAAGCAGTGCCATTCATCTGCAGTTCTTGCGTTATTTTAGGTCGCACTTTTTTGGTATCGTTACAGTTCTTTCCACTTCCCATTTTGCCGGTATCTTTTGTTGTTTCCATATTTCTTTTATGTAGTACCTCTCTCTTTCTCCATGTCTTAGTATCTCTTCATTAGTTCTCGTTCATTTTTTTTTTGATAATATCCATCATTTCCTCGTACGTTGGTTCTTCTATTATGATCGTCTAACTCTTCGTTAATATTTTGTACTTTAACTTCTTCTATTTCGTTTAATAAGTTATAGAAATGCTCTTTCCAGATACCCATCTTCTTGTTTTCGTCGTATACCTGTGCTCGTCTTCTATGCCTCTTGTTTTTATTGGATTCTTTCTCTTCTTTGTTTTATTTGTTGCTAAAATCCTTTTCTATTATTATTTTTACTATTTTGCTCTAGCTCGCTTAATATTTTCTCCATCCATCTCGTTTTTGTGACATTAGCTCTCTAAATGTAAATTTTTTGCTTTTGTTTGCGTTCCTATAAAATTTAACAATGTATTTAATGCTTATTTGTTGTTTTAATCAACTCCCGACATTTTTATGGTGGCACAAGACAATATGCAACAATAATAATAAACTGTACCCAACAAAACACCATCACGCATCGACACAAACAAATTTATTAATTACTAACATACAAAATTTTATTATTTGTGCAGTGCTGCTGACTTAAAAGCAAGTTTGCGAATTTAATTATCATGCCTTGTATTTCAGCAAATAATATTAACTTGATTACATTCCAAGAGCCTTCGTAAAAATTGGATTTATCAAATGACGCTTATTCTTCTTTCGATCTTCATCTTAATACAGTTTTAGAATCTGTTCGTAGTAATTTAACAATACTTTTTTATTATCCCGACTAAAATAGTATTCTTGAAATGCTCAACAAATTGAGACATTGTACTATTTATCACATGATAACTTGAAAAAAAACATATAAGGGAAGAGAAACTGAAAAGTTTAATTTTATGACAAACAGCTTCAGTTGTTTGGCATGGTAGATTGTATCACTTGTTAATGCTATGCATGAGCATCGCCATCTACTTGAATTTGTAGAACATATGAACAGCTAGAAGGGAGATTCTGCAGCGTTGAAGACCACGCTAACCACCGAGGTCCGTTTCACGTGCATCCAAAGATCCTAATTCCCCCGCAAGGGCGGCTAATTATCACCCACGTTACGTCACCGAAGAAAAAAGGGTTAGGGGTTGGAATCATAAACGCATAAAGTCATCAACTAAATCAACATCAACATAAAGGGGAGACCTTTCCTGGAGGTCCCGTGTCTAAGAAGAACTAAACAACCTTGAAGAATGGTACGGAGTACCTGAAAAAGAGTGCTGTCTTATTCTTCAATATAAAACGACTTTATGAGTGACGAAACCTGGCGAATCTCAGATTCTTTGACCAAGAACAGAAGAAATACGTTACCCCAGAGAGACTTCCCTCGGAAGCCTTACCTGGAACGGACAGATGCGAAGGTGAGGCAGCCCTACAGGCCCTCAGCTCCCTACTTTATCTTGGTAGCCGGTTGTCTCTTGGCAACAAGAAGACAATGCACATCATCAGCATCCGCTTGATATTGATGTATGTCTGTTTGGGGCTACACCGCTAAAATCCACGTGAACAAATTCCAGTTAATCCAGAATCAAGCTCTCTGCCAACCATCTAGAAGTTTATTTCCCAAAACATTGAATAGCTACTCTTCAGCATCGCAGGTTAGAGATACCTCATTTGTGACATACAACTACGAGCTGATTTCCCCAGACAGTACGGGAGCGGTTAAACGCAGGCCAACCGCTATTTACGTTAGGTCACCAAAGAAGACGAAGTTTAGCGGTCGGACTTAGAGATCACTAACATTTCCAACGAATTCAACATCGACGAATAAGGTAGAGAAAGTGATACTAAAAAAGCAGATAAAATAATGTTTTAAGCATAAGCAAAGGGAGTAATTAAAAGTAGGGAACGTATTTGTATAAAATAGTAATCGCACCATTGAAAAGAAGTTTCTACGGGAATAAAACTGAAAGTTTTGAGATTCTCTGGAACGTAGTCCAAATTACTGTTAGCAAGGTTTGTTTATTTAGTATTCGTCTATCAAAATTATGTTTCAGTTCCGTAACTTGTGTAACAACTTGAATTTAATGTAAGTTTCACAAGTTTTGAACGACGATATTTTACAATTTTCAAAGTCACTACAGCATTTGTAACTTTTCATCCTTTCGAAGCAAAATTTTTTCGCTGGTTTCCTCAACCGATGTATTAATTCTGGTGCTGGAAAATGTGCCACCACGTTACAATTAAGACAATTCTGCATGAGTCGCTTGGTGTTAGAAAGCTCTTTAGCCGCTGAATGGCTACAGAACAGGAAACACGAGAACTTTTTTTGAAGAATCTGGGCTACAACTGTCTACTTCATATGATTTATTTTTTCATCAAAAATCAAGAAATAATTGTATAGGCATCAATTTGAAACACCGCATAGATGATCAAAGATAACCAGCGCATATGGCATTTCAAAAATGATTTGAATAAATGCAGCTTTATAGAAATTGTAATAGTCTATTTTATAAGTAAATGATATATTGAAATAGGAGAGATAATAAGGACAACAAAACAAACAATAAATAGTAGAATATATAGAACTAAACGAACAGTAAAAAAACAGAAAGGAAATATACAAGAAGCGGATCAATTAAAAAAAAGTAAAAAGTTAATGTTGACGAGAATGAACTTAAAATTATATTATCAGATATTGAAAATTATAAAGCCCTAAAAAAAAGAAATATTAACGGAGGAAGTTGAAAAAGTCTGACTATGAAAAGACGTTCTATGCATGTACAATATGGTAGTCATTTATTGGAAAAATAGACTACATATGTCTTTAACCAAAAACATTTACAAAAAAAGCTTCTATGACAATCGAAATACTAGAAAAAACAGAACCAATTTCAATAGCTGAGAAGTTAACCAAGGCAACCCAATGTGTTTAAAAGTTTGAACTGGAAATCAACAACTGAAAATACACAGATGCGTACAAATCAACAATAGTTAAAATAAATGATACTCTAACTGAATGTGGAATCTAAAAAATCTGGTTTAAAGGTAAACACGGAAAAAGATATAAATAGACATAGAAGAAAACATATCACAGGTAAACGAATAAGATTAGGAACATGTAGCTTTTGCAGATTTGGTTATAACTTAAAATGGGAAAATACCTCACTTTCTAAGGTTAGTAGTTTTGACATGCGGCTAACATAGTTCAATGTTGATAGACATACAAACAATGGCAAAAAACACATGGTTAAAAGAGAAAACAAAAATAGCAAATAAAGGGAGAAAGCAATTCGACTAAAATGACAATTTATTAAACATAACACGCGATAAAATATGATACAAATGATATACAGTAATCCTAGATTGGAAACATAGTTGGAAAGAAACACGGAGCGTCATGTCACTCTAGCGTAAAAATAATTTAGAATAGAAAGAGATGAAAGGTCTATGAAGCAGTTTACATCTATAAATAGATTAAAGAATGCAAAAAGAAAGAAACAGAAGTGGGCGGATTTATCTATAGACTGGATTCAAGGCAACTTGGGGAAGCTAATCTGTCATGATGAAACCAGTGTTAGTATTTCTGAAAATTATGGCGAAAAGTTGGTTCTTCATTGGTCAGACAAAAACCTGTTATTGGAATGCACCACAGCAATTATAAATCATCTAATAACTCCCCATACCATAATAGCCATAGTTAGTGTTGTATGCCTCATACAAATGCAATCTTCTTGCTCCCATTCTTAACATTTATGGCATATTAATATCTACCATCATTTAGATCCATTAGAAGAAAATATTCTATGCCACTCATGTTCAATTTTTCCTTGCAAAATGTAATTTTCGTTTCTGTTACAGATAAGTCAGTGGTAGTTGCAAAAAAAACGTAGTTCTGTTACTACCATTGCGGGTAATCGAACAGAGGAGATAGGTAGTTAGTATAGCGTAATGGTCCATCATTGTTGCACTTGAAGTCGCACTACTGTCTGTAGCCGCAAGCCACTGAAAATGACAATCATTTTTGTTGTTTCGCGTACTGCTATAGAACCCGAATGAGTATTTTTTCACATTGCTGCTATGGTGACCAATTCTTTGACGTGTTTCTCGTAAAAAGTGTTTTTTCATATAGGGTAAGAATACGTCCACGTGAAATTAGTTCTTTTTCCAGACTTCTAAGATATCTAAGAAATGATATAACAAAATCTGGTATAGACCTAAACATGTGGCTCTCAAAATTTAATCATTTTCTAGCTGTAGTACGCTTAATTTAATATAAAAGTTTCATTGTAACAAAATTTAATGCCATTTAACGACCGAGCGATCACCACATTGTCATTCTGTCTTAAATAGATGCAAAGGTTAGTGTCATCGCGTGATTAGTTCTCGGGTTATAAGGCTTAGTTTATCGCTCTTAAGGAGCAAAAAACAAACCGCGATACGGAGAAAGAGCGGGTGATCTTAGAAAACGCTGAAATATTACCTGCATCGACCTGATTGACGTCAGCAGCTAGCCCGACTACATTTTCTACCATCCCGGTGACGTCAACAACGCCCCCCCCCCAAATCATCCCTACCACACTCGCACGAGTATAAAAGCGAAAACGTACGGAACAGTCACTTAATTTTTAGTAGATTTTCTTCTGAAGATGTCCATCGCAACTGTGGACGAAACGTCAAGAGTTTCCGAACTTTGACCACGGCCTTATAACCGGAGAACCAACCACACACTGGACCATTCTGTCTTAGCTAGTAAACAGTCCAGACCTAAATCACATAGAAAGTCTTTGATCAAGGCTTAAAGTGCCAGTTTCTCGACAAAACCTAAGTAGAGCTGATCGAATATTACCATCCAAGTCTGGTTCAAAGTGGTGATAAACTGAACAGCAAAACTGCATTTTAAATCTATTTCCAGTTCAACCTTCTGTTTCAACTTCGTCGTTCAATATGTTATTTGCTTTTTTATTAGAGGTTTATTGCTGACATTTCTTGCAAGTCACCGTTTGCCTTGCACTTACAGTTTTATTGGTATTTTTTATTTCTTATTTTGCGCTTTCTTTTCTTTGACTCCAAAACTATTTTACATTCTGTCCGTAAGGACATTAAGTAAAAGATATAATTCTAAAGAACATGTCACGGTATGCCTTTACCCTGTTGCAAACTTTGTGTACATTTAGGAAACAATACATAAAATACAAAATAAATTAGCTAAGACAACTAGGGAATTTAATTGCAGCTTGGAAGCATTCTGTGTTAGAATTTATGATATTTATAATACTTTCTTGGTATTTAATGATATATTTTTTTGTTGTCTCTGAAACCGTATCTACTTGAAGATCTGTATGAAGTACCTATTTTGGTATAAACTGTAGAGCGAGCGGTGGTTATTATTCGCAGTACTTTAGATTAGTAGCTGTAGTTTTATTAGGTTGGAGTCATCAGTTGCACCCCGTATTTGAATACCTTGTACTCGAGTAGCTTGTTCTCAAGTGAAAGTTGCGAATTACATACCATAAATCAGTAATATTTTCTAAGGATTTGGCTTAGCTAAAGTCTCATGTGTCATATATATAAACTTTATGTTAGTCGTTGGTTCAAATGAGGGTGATAAATATCACCAGAACAAATTCATATAATAATATTTTGATCCATTCTTCTATTTTGCCAAGGTGACTATAAATATCTATGGATCATGGTGTGCAGCCATTAATACCGTGTCATCGTTAAAGGTAGTAAGTACCATACTTATGGGTGTTGGTAGGTTGGTAATATCAGGCCGAGCACACTGCCCTGGAAAACTCCAAATTCATAGCCAATAAAAATGTGGTGGTGTCTGTATGCTGCACCAGAAAATGTCTAGTAAAATAAAATTAAATTGCCTTAAAAAATGTATATGGTGAGCTACGTTACATTTTGTTTAAATGCCTATGTGTCACATTTTATTGAATGTGCGGTTAAACCTATGAATGCTGCCGCGCAATATCTTTTGGCTTTTTGGTCATGTTTTCCTTTAGTCGAAAGTCGAATCGACTCTTTGGTCTTTATTCTTAAAATTTTTGAAATACCTATGATATTATTGGAAGTAGGCTGATGTTTACTACTCTGTTTGGGTTGATAGTTTTGCCTGGTTTAGCTATAAGGATTACTTGGGTTGCTTTCCATTAGGCGGGAAAGTATCCAATCTTTGAGATAGCGTTAAAAATCATTGTGGTCTTAGTTCCCATATCTAGAAGGATTTTTCCAGAAGTCCAGTCAAAGGTTGGAGATTTCGGCAAATTTTATCTAGTTTGCGTTAATTTTGAAATTTCTCTTTTTTAAGCGGTTCAATAAGTACCTCTAACTGAAATAGGATATCAAGAAATTTGTGAACGCAGACTTGCGCAGCAGGCATAATTTCAGATGGAGAATACAAGGTGGTTTAAATAAAACCAATTACAAAAACTGATTTTGTGTGTAAACAAGCTGCACTGCGCAGCAACTATGCGATCTTGAGAGAGTGGAGCCACAACCTTCACCCTCCCTCCTGCTCCAGTTAGAACCTGTTCAGTCCTGCTTGGAAGTTGCTGGAGTGATGAGACGACAGAAGGTACTGGGAAGCGTAGAACAACGTATTGTGATCAAATTCCTCGTTGGAGAAAACGTCTCGTCCCTTTAAATTTACCACATACCCCAACAACAGTATGGGAAAGTGTCTCTCACGGACTCGTGTGTTTAAATGGTATAAGTGCTTCAGAGAGGGCAGAGTGCGTGGAGAATGAACCGCATGATCGTCGGCCGCAAACACCCTTCACCGAGCCTAACATTGGTCGTGCAGATGCGCTTATTTGTGAGAATGAGCTCAGTATTATCAAGGAACTTGGAGCAATGCTCTCCATTAGTGTTGGTAGTGTAGAAGACATCGTAAAAATCGTCTGTACTATTGCAAGGTAAATATATAGTGCGTACTACCCACTTTAATGGAGGTGAAGAAAATGGTGCGCATGCAAGCTGCCAGTCGTCTCCTACAGCAGTTTTAAGACGAAGGTGATGCATTTTTGAAGTTTACAGGGACCATCGGTAAAACGTGGGTGTATTACTTTATTTCAGAATCCCAGCAGCCATCACGCGAGTGACGGCATAATAGTTCTTTCAAACCCAAGAACTGGTAGAGGGTTATCCGTGTCTGGGGGATGCCAGAATAGTCAATGCAGCTTATTACTCAGACCTCCTGTCGACAGACGTAAAGGAAAAGATCCAATTCAAGCGGAAGACAGGTGGCAAGCCGGTAGCCTTACTTGAAGACAATGCACCCCCCCCCCATACGGCCAAAACAACAATAGAAACCGTCTGAAAATTAAAATGAAACCTTCTGCCACATCCGCCGTACAATACCGATCTGGACGCAAGTGATTTTTACATAAAACCCAAATCAGATTTTTAAAGCATGGGGTTTGCAGACAAGGACGCCGTCATCGAGACTGCTCAGTGGTAGACATGCCGCCAATTAAAAGCCTTTTTTGTAATGGGCATCAGGCCTCCAGAACGTTGGAAAAATATGTTGACTTCGGAGCAGAGTACGTTGAAGACTGACGTGGGCAAGTAAGTGTTTGCCAATTTGGTTATTTGTGAAAAAATTAGTCCCGGTCATATTTGAACCACCTGTATGTAAAAACAGTAGTCGGGTTGCACTTTTTCGTGTTTTGCCTAATTTTGATGTTCAGTCCTAATAAGGAGATATGCATTTGTGGTCGGGTGATTACCTTGATATTCAGTAGCTTCGGTGTCTAGAAAGTTGCTTAAATAACTTTTGAATTTCTTGATTTTAGTTTTTTTAATTCTTTAATAGCTCTATTGTATCGATTTTTACCTCAGTGAACATGCGACTCTTGCCATTGCTTTCTTTTTTTTTCTCTATTCTCATTTTTCAGAACAGCGGGGCAGAATTGCTTAACACCAGAACTCGCATCCGAATTCCTAAGCGATTTTCTTAAATGACGTTAAATTTTAAACTGCTTTCTTTGTCTATTTTTAATGAGAAATTTTCTTTTTAGCAATGCAACATATTTTTACATAAAAATTATCTTGTCTGCTGACAACCCTGTCAGTTTTTTATTTTTCTTATCCATTGGTTTAATCATAGACGTGATATAAAAGTAGTGGGCTTTGAACTGGAAGCACTTGTATACTCTTGGCTACTTCACTCTTCGATAAAATAACCGTATTTCCTAGAATTGTAGGAATTTATTTTGAAAATTAATGGCCTTGGTGAGGCTTCATTTCAATATATCGTACAGGGAAAATTCCAACGAACTGGTTGAAATCAACTTTCGTCACAATATCAAAAAAGCCTAGCCCTTTATAGCTGCTATCGAATGATCAGCCTAATGTCATATGTCCTGAAAATATTTCTAAGCAGAATATATAATAAATGTGAAAAACACATCAATGACACGTAATTTGGTTTCCGAAAAGGGCTGAGTACTCGTGAAGCAATTTTTGTTTGAATACCCTGACGCAACGATGTCGAGACATGAATATACATGTATGTGCGTATTTCGTTGATTACCGAAAAGCCTTCGACTGCGTTAATCACGAAAAACTAATAGAAATACTATAGTCAACTAGAGAAGACAACAGAGATATTCGCATAATTGAGGCTGAAATTAAAGTAAAGCGAGAAACTTCAAAAACTCATAAAGGTGCCCGCCAGGTTTGCATACTCTCCCCGCTGGCTTTTAATTTGTATTCCGAGGCTATATTTAGAGAATCTCTAGACGAAAACATTGGAGGAGTGATGATCAATGGTCGTAGAGTAACAAATCTTTGTTATGCAAACGACACAGTTGTAATGACCATAAATGTAACAGAGTTGCAAATGATGGTCGATCGATTAGTGGAGTATAGTGAATAATACGGTTTAATCTTGAGCATATCAAAAACTAAAGTAATGGATCTATCAAAAACTAAGACTAACTAAGAGCAATTTTGCGAATAAAAGGAAACAAAGAACCCAATTTCAAATACCCAAGAACTCTTGTTAACGAAAATGGAAATAGTGGAAAAGAAATCCGGTCGCGCATTGAACAAGCTCGAGGAGCGTTTACAAGTATGAAAAAGTTTTTCACCAGATCCGACCTCAGCTTAAATCTACGCCTACAAATGATACGACGCTACGTATCCCAAATACTTCTTCCTTTTCCCACAGAAAGGAAAATAGAAGCTTTCGAAATGTACTTCTATCGACGCATTATAGGTATGCCCTGGACAAAAAGAATAACAAATGTCGAAATACTCCAACAAATGAATACCGATAAAGAGTTTCTATTAACTTTAAGGAAAGAAAAATACAATACGTTGGGCATGTCATGTGGGGTAGTAAATCCGAAATACTCCACTTAATTATCGAAAGAAAAATCCAGGAAAAGAGGTAAGTAAGGAGACCTAAGAACTCTTGGTCGCTGGCTTGACTGCAAATCCATTGACATATTCAGAGCAGCAATTTTCAAAATACAATTAGTCTCCGTAAAGAGATGGCGCCATAAGAAGAAGAAGACAAAATGGTAAAAGATTTAAGAAACATTTTTGGTTTCAAGCGTTAGGGGATTGCAAAAAATTCAAAGCCGGTTACAGACAAACATCTTTTCTGCTATTCTGATCTTTTGCTTCCGATACCTGCTTGACCGGTCTTGTTCCTTCTAATCTGTGCGAGTAGCCCCACAAACTCAATTATCTTTCAATAACATCTAGTGTGGGTTGTACTTTTAGCTATCTTCTAATTTCGGTATCGCTTTCTGTAGTTCCTTTAATTCTTCTATAACATTTCATTTTAATAATCTGTACTCTTCTATTTCTTAGTAAGTATCCGGGATTATTATTTCTGGCAACAGACGTGAAGGAAAAGATTCGATCCAAGCGAAGACTGGTGGAAAGCCGGTAGCCTTCTTTTAAGACAATTCATGCCCCCACGTGGCCAAACCAACACTGGAAACCCTCCGAAAATTGAAATGGAACCTTCTGCCACATCCGTGGTACAGTTCCGATTTGACCCAAAGTGATTTCTATCTGTTTGGAAGGCTCAAATCAGACTTGAAAAGTGTGCGGTCATCCAGACCGTTAGGGAGTGGATACGCCGTCAACCAAAAGCCTTTTTTCAAAAGGGCATCAAGGTGCTTCAGAACCTTGTAAAAATAAGTTGACTTCGGAGGAGAGTACGTTGAAGACTGACATGTCCAAGTAAGTATTTGGCAATTGGTTTTTTTCGTAAAAAAAAAGTCATCCCGGTTATATTTGAACCACCTTGTAGATGATTATAGGCTATCAATTTGTTAATGATCGACTTAAAACATTCCATGGGGATTCTATCTAGCACACAAGTGACTACTGTGTATGTTGATGATGCCTTTCTCACCAAAAGTTGCTTCATCCCTGAAGAAGATTGACGACAAAAATCTCATAATGGTAGTAGTATGGTTTATGTTATTGTGACATTTGCAAAGAGAAGAAATAGCTGTCCACCATTAACAAAAATAACCAACAAAAACCACAAGAAAATTAAACAAAATACTTAGGTATCCATTTAGATAGAAGATTGGCATGAAGAGAACACATTGATGAGAAAAAATCAAAGAAACTTGAAAACTAGAAATTGGACAGAGTCGTAATTGAGTATAGAAAACTACATTCTTTTGTACAAAGTCTATTTAGAGTTACTACACCTTGTAAAGATTTGCACAAACTTTTAATATGAAAATTATGGAGAAACCTCAATTAAAGGTTTTACACGTCATAGTTAACGCCTCGTGCTTTGTGTTCAATTAAAGAATTAGAAAAGATCTACAGATGCTCACAATAAAAGAAAAATTGCGTAAACTTAGTGCAAGCTAGTAGACAAATCTAACAATATACTTAAACTTAAATGGTAAAAGCCAGTATAAATGAACATTAGATATAAACTAAAAAGTAACGGTGATTATTGTTTAAAAGCACATTGTAAATAAACTAAGCCTATCTAAGCTCACTAATAACTTTAATATAGTGAAAGTATTACTCAAAATCATAACATTACTTTCTTAATGTTATTATGAAAGGTTATTGATGCAGTGATTCAGTTTCAACAAGATGGAGACACTGTCCATAATGGCAGTAACTCAATAAATTTTAGAAGACACTTTTTAACTGCTTAATATTTAACACAAAGGGCAGCTCTTAGCAATATGAGATGTGGACGAGATTTCTTGTATAATATAATTTCCGCGTTTACTTTTCCGTCTGCTTAAGTGTCATTCTCTGTGGCACCTTGTACTTCGTCGCATTCGACTCCAACTTCACTCCAGTGTGCGGCCGAGTCACGAATCACTGCCACAACACGCAAGCAACACATTTTCTACTTGGAAGTCGGTATGGAAGGATGTGCCTTGTTGCTGATTGAATTTTGAGGGCATATTTTGTTGCAGTGAGACCCCCGAGTAAAACTGGAGAAACTCAGGACATCCCGGTTTTTCTAGGACGGATTACCTGTTTTTACAGTACAGTAAGTATGCGTTTCGGCAGCGGCGGCCGGAGGTATGTGACACGTCGACTGCCTCGCAGGCAAACGCGCGAGCCCAGCGTAGCCCGCGGGGTGCTCGGAGGGGCCCGCAAGCTGGTCGGGGCTCAGCGGCCTGTGAGCGCCGCGTCGCGGCACGGCGAAATCCACGCGGGCGCGCTTGCGGCGCGGTGGTTGTCCATATGTTAGTGCAAGTCCCAACTTGACCCTTTGGCCCGCTTATCTGCACGCACGGCTGGAATCCACGCGGCGGATTGCGTCCGCACGGGTCGAGCCGCGGGCTACCTCCTGCGGGTTCATTGCTAACGCGTTCTGTTGACAGTGTTGCTGTAACGACTTGGCGCGACACAGGACAACCCAAAAATGCAGCAACCAGTGATCGAAGAGGGTGCGGCTTACGAGCCTTCCGTCTGCAGCTACGACGACTTGTTCCCTGCACTCCCGGAGTCTGCACCCGCTGCCCAGAATGCCAACAACGCCATGGGGCAGTGGAATAATAAGATGCGTGTGGGCTCATCGGTCGTCACGCAGGTCTTCAGGTAAAATTGTTTTGGCGGCTTCTCCTGATCTGCATTGTATGAGATCGAACCTTAGCTGTGGCGAAGTTTCGATGAAATGTTTTATTTTGCAATCGCATTGTAATCACCACATGGTCATTCCATAAATACATTTTGGACAAATAGAATAATCTAACCTCACAACATGATAAGCCAGTGTTTACATCATTATGAAGGATTATTATCAATGGGAGCTAAAATTATAGTCATTTTGCTGATTAAATGAGCATTATTCGCACATAAATATTGAACAGTTGAGACCTTGTATGATGGTCAAATTTCTTCTTCTATTTAACTGTTGTAAAAATCTATTTCTATATATCTCACCTTGACCAAAGCAGGCTTCTATGCTTGCTTCACATGTGGTAATGACATTGGTTTTTTGGTTAACAATGCAAATATTTTAAATCATTGGCTGATGGGCCAATATTTTAGCATTCTTTCAGCTATTAATGCAATGTTGAGGTTAATAAAATACCTTGCAGTTTTTACATGCGGTACACGCCGTTTTTTGTGTACCTGAATCTCATTAGAATCTTGAATTAGCTTGTTTAGCTGTTGTTTTCATGAATGTCTTGTGAAAATTTGCATCTATTGAATGTGGTTATGGTTAAAGAAAAGTTTTCTTTGTATGAAATTGCTACTTTCAGAAATAAAATGTTATAACGGCAATTATTAAAATTATTTTTTAATTATTTAAAGTAAAGCTTATAGAATTGATGGTCTTTTAATGTGTTTATGTCTTGCATATGGATGGTTTGATCAGTAACCTGGTCTGCACACCCATAGAGGGCGACAGTAACAACTTATAAATCACTCTGACACTATTTCATTGTTTTATAATTGCTTTGAACATGAGCGTTTTGGGTGACTGCAAAAATAATGAAGTTGAGTTAACAGAGGCCATCAACACCAAGCGAATTTGTATATAAACGTCGTCTGATTAGCTTATTCCATTATATCTTAAACTCACAAAATTTTAATAATTTATTAACTATAAATGTTACACCTATGATTTTTGGTGACAATCAAATATGGTCTCCCTCTTTTGCAACCACAGTTTTCCAGTAACCCCCTTAAAGAGGCCACTTTGCGAACCTTCTAATATCGCATTAATGATTAATGATTAAATCCTGATTTTCATAGCGAATCCCAGATATGTAAGCTTTCAAATGCACAAAACAGTTGAAGTCACCGGGATACACATGGAGTGAATATGAGAGGTCTCCTACTGTATTTCCATCAAATATTCTGAAACCAGCTCTATGTAGTCTGACATAACCAATTATAGGGGAATTCATACCTTTTCTTTCCATCCATTCTGGGATATAACTCCTCAAGGAATGACCAGTAGACCTCGTTAATGACAGTAGTTTTCTTTCGCAAAGATCCATTGAAATTCAACATTCTCTTCCTCTTGCTGAACACTTTTAGCCATTAAGCTAACTTGTTTTTAGGTAGGGGTCGGTCGAGGGGTATCCAACTTTTATCAATGGCGAAGATCCGCTTCAATAGCTGAAAAAATTATCATGGTATATGTTGATTTAAGTTTGCCTTTGCTTTTCTGTCAAATTGCGAGGTACAAGTTTTCCAAATTTTTTGACCAGACACAAATCCTCCAAGGACTAGTTTTGGGAACATCAACGTGTATGACCAGCTCAGCAACTGAATATGATCTTGTTTCCGCTAAACGCGCTTCGATTCGCCTCAATGTTTGATCTTTATTGGAAATCACGTGAGTAACTTCAATTACAGTATGCTCTTTGTTCATTTCTTCATGGTGTGGCTAGAGAACGCCCTTGATGGCATACTTTTTTGCAGCAAATCATGAATGTATCCTGATGGTTATCTGATTATGCGTCCGATTTTGATGAAAGATCGCTGATCTTGGTCACTGGCCAAACATATCAATAAATTTTTGCCAAAATTATCAGACATTTTGATCACTTCGATTATGTTTATTTACTAACAAATGTGAGCTCACATGTGCCTAGTTTCACCTTGCTTCGAGTCAAGTGGTTCATGAGCAAGGACGTAATTTGCAAGTCTTAGATTGGAATGCGGTAATATTTTAGAAGAATTTAGCAGATTTTAGTAGTGTATTGTAGCTATGGATGAAAGTGGGATTTATCACTATATTCCAGACATGAAACAACGGTGGATAGCATGTGGTTAATTGGTTCGGAAAAAGCAAAAGTGAACCATTAGTTGAAAAAGCGATACTTTATTTTTTTAGGGTCCAATTGAGTAGCTTTTGAAAGGGAAAACCATTACTGGTGAATACAGTTTTGGAGGGATTGTGGAAAAACGTTGTTAACTAAAAAAAAAAGTGTTGTTCTATAGCAACAAGGCACTTGCGCATTTAAGACGTGTCGTTGACCAAGTCCACTTTGAAATCCGTCCTTTAGATTATCATCTATTCGGGAAACTCAAAACTTTCTTGGTTTAATACAAGTTTGATCGAAACAACGGGTATTTTGTGAGACGTGAAGAAACAGACTTTCTCAAAGAAATCGTAGATCTGGGGAAACGTGGAATATATAAAATTCGAATTGTGTCTTTAATATGAAACCCTTTTCTAGAGAGTAGCATTTGCAATTAAAATCCTCTATTTGACGTTATGTTGTTATTCTCAAATGATGTCGTTTTTGAGAACATGAAGCTCTAAAATGTCCCGCTTTGCAAAAATTGTTTTAATTTTATTGACTTTGAATTGATGTTTCCAAATTTTAATTGTTGTAGACTAAGAGAAGGCGACCCATCGAATCTGATTTTATCGTCGAAAGTGAAATAAAGCAAAGAGCGGTAGTGCAAGTTTTTGTATTTTGTTTTAGGGGTTTTATAGTCAATAATGGAGTAATAAAAAATATTCTCGTGGTTTTAGAGTTGCCGAATTTGCACATAGAGGTCAAAATTGAAATATTTTCCATTCTTATCGATGAACTTCTGGCTATCTCCCAAAGAACTAGAGTCTTACAATGATTAAGTGGAATTTGTATGCTACCAAGACATGAATTTCAAAGAAGCTTTACAGAAAAAATGAAATGTGTGTTAGAGAATGTCCACGTACAATATTGCTTTAAGAACTTCAATCCAGTAAAACGAAAAAATTCATTTTATTAAAAAAAGGACTGTCACTGGAATCATGAATAAATAGCATATCAAGAAACAAGATTTCTGATGTTGCAAAGCGCTAAGGTCCATTATAGTGAGCTGTCAAAGCTTGGTTAAAGAATTCAGTCCTTTACTGTTGACCATAGTTTAAATAGGTTCTCCCACTAAAAAAGTAAGTATTTGAGATGTCTTAAAATTAAGTTGTAAGTTTAAGTTAGTAAGCCCAATAAACCTCTTACGTCGGCAATACTGCTAGTATAATTTAAAAAAATGGGCGGGTAGTAGTCGGGGCTGCTAACGTGATGTTTCATGAAAACGTCGCTTTATTGCCCGACTAAGTCCCCTTCACCCTCCTTTGCGTCGTACGGGAGGCGCTGGAAATTTTGGCTGGTTTGCTTATCGCTTTCTCTGTCAAATGCTCCTTTCCCCATTGTCTTCTGCCCAGTAGTCTTAAAGTATGAGTCATTTCAATCTCGACCATTTTGGTGTCGCTCATAATTTTGGAATGACACTTAGTATTTGTACCAAACTGAGACATTTTCACGTCAAAAAAGTGTTTCTGTACCTTATAAGAAAGTATCAGGCTAAATGTATGTTTCCAGTTTTGTATTACCTTATGACTTAGCCCATTAAGTCATTTAGGTCATGAATCTTATTTATTTTAATAAAACCTTATTCAGAGGCTGTTTTCATAAAATATTGTCTTGTTCATATACAGATTCTTTTATATTTTAATATAATTTCAGAAATTGATCAGTTTGAGTTCCTTAGTAATTTGCGTGGCAGTGTCATTGACTATTGAAAGAACATTTTGTTTTAAGTTTATTGAAACTATCTGGTTTCTTTTGCATAAAATGTCTTCCATGAAATATTAAAATAAATGTGATGGTGTTAGATTGTATCTTCGTAGCCAGCTAGTTCAAAGAGCACAGCACATGTTCAGGATGTGGAACAGTTTGATTTATTAATGTTATTATCGTTTGGACATAAAGAGTCTTCTCACTAGAGATTATTAGGGTGCAAAATTATATCAGTTTCAGTTCTAGTACCCAATTGACAAATGCACTATGCTCTTGATGGTGCACAGGTTATTAGTTCTTGAGTTAACTGAATTGTGCGTGCGTGCGTGCGCGTGCGTGTGCGTGTGTGTCTATATATATATATATATATATTCAATTTTTACTTAAAATTTTTAGTGGGGAGCAACTGATGTCAAATAGAGGTTTGGGACTTCTGGTAACACTTTAATTTACTTATATATTTTGACATATTTATTCAAAAGGACATTGCAATAATTAAATATGGCCATTATATTGCGAACTGTGTTGTCGTTTGGTTGATGATGTATACTAAAAATGACATGAAGCTTGCAAATTGTATATATTTTGCTACACCAAATTTTATAATAAATTTGCACAATTTTCTATGCGTTCTGTCGTAAAACGCATGACGTTCAATTTCTCATATGTTCAGATATGAAATGTGAATATTTTGGCGTGAATCTTTTATCAGGACACTGATTAAATAAATAGGAAGTTCTGGTATTTTTCAGATCAAAGGTGATAAGATGCGTTTGGCGGGAGAAAACCACAAATAAATAACGTCTTTTCAATGTTGTCGAATTGATCGAACAAAAGAAATTTTAAAAAGGCATACAGAGATAGAGATAATTTTGTTCTTGGTTATTATTTGAGTATCGATGTAGAATGCATTGGCTATCATCTTTCATTATTGTCGCCATTACTTTTGTTATAAAAATCAGCACTATTTAGGTCCCAACGTTCTCTTCATTGCTGTAGAATTACTCTACGTATGAAAAATTTTCTTAAAACTCGTTATTTTGTTTTTATTTTTCTACTAGATGGTAACCTCAGCGTAGCTAAACGGTTGAAGTGCGTGATTGCGGTGTGGATGAACTCGGGTTCATTCCTTGAGCCTGGTGGATGACCTATTGTTACTAAGAATAATTGAATACATGTGTTCACTTCGAACAAGGGGTAATGATGGCAGTCGACTAAGGCACGGTGCTTGCCACATTGCTCTATATCAGAGATGGTGCATGATGATCAGACAGTGAGGCCTAATATGTGGAAGCCTCAACCACTCATTTAGCAGGCCGTGCTCCCACGTGAGATATTGACCCACACCGTTATTATTATTTATTAGATGGTAGACTATTAGCTTGTGTATATATATATTTTTTGCTTTCTATTCATATATGTATTTTGGTATTTTTTATTTTTTCATTTAATACTAGCTGTACCCGACCACGCGTTGCTGTGACTCTGCTTTAACTTCCACCAAATGCCGCTATTTTTCAAAAAAAGTATGTTTTTGCTTACCACAGGTGTGACATCTATATGTAAAAACACGCGTGTATTCGAATGCAACGTTGTGTCAAATTTCAAAGCAAGTGGTGAAGAACTCTAGGAGATTTAAGATTTTGAATTTGAAGATTGATAGAGATAATTAGTGGAGCATGTTTTTAGTTTTTCTTGTCTATTAGAATTCTGATAGTTTTGAGTTTCTTAGTAACATGAAATTGGACAAAATTTTTCCAAAAAAGGTTAGAAGGTAATCACCACTTTTTTTAGAACTACGAGTTATATGGCGGATAATTTTGCATTGAAATATTTTGCATTTTTCATATTTTTTATTTGAAGATTTTTAACTAAATTGCAAATGAGTTGACCTAGAATGTTCTTGAAGCTTGGCGTAATGAAGTCATTCCTAAACTATAAGGGGTAAGAAATTTTGGAAGCACTATTAACTGTAGCTGACATCATGCAACATATTAAGTTTTCTAGAAAAACTAGCTAAGTATATTTAAGAGGTTTTATTGAGATGAATAAAGAGTTTGATATTAGAAAACTTTTAAGTAATGTTTTTTTATATATATATATAACTTCATTTGTAGTACTTGCTGTGTCATCTGCTATTCCTTGTTGGCACATGTTAGAACTAACTTTGCTCTGAAACACTGCTGCACCCAATGATAGTTCCAATTTACTAGTTATTGCAAAGACAAATATGTTTAGATCAAGTTACAACTTTAAGAAATGTAGATGATGAAGTTAAGTTGAGGAGGCTATAAAGAGGAAATGGTTGAACAGTAGAAACAGTTTTTTGAGGACTGATTGTGTTGTGATTGTAATTCAGTTAATAAATCTGTGATACCAAAACATGATTGCAAGAACTTTCTTCATAAACAGTTTTGTTTTTGTTTTGGTGGGTGTACATTTATTGTTAGTTTACTACTCCATACTTAATTGTTTGGTCTTGGAGTTGATAACCGAAAGTAGCCAATACAAAAATTTGCTTCTTTCCTATTTGTAACAAGCAAAAAGTCTATGAGAAATCTCAGGTTACATAGCTTTTGTTCAACATCAAGAAAAGTGACCCACACATTTTTTGTTTTTGACCAAGCGCTACCCTGATTAATACCTACTTCAGAACATATTTTATATACTGTTAATCAACAGTTGCTCTCTTACAACTTTGAGCAACGTTTGTGGTAATACGGCGCTATTTGTATACCTTGCTTTTTGATAACGTGTCTCTACTGGGCTATCGATATAGTCTAGATAGAATATGAAGTGTTTTAACATTTTACCATGTTAAAAACTTTATTTATAATGTCTTATACAATAATACTGGGTGCTTACTGTTTATTCATTGCGATTGGTGCTAACAAAACAATGTATTAACACAAATTTTTGTTTCATGTGAATATTGCAAATATTTTTGGTTTTGAAGTTTGTTTTAAGAAAAACCTACCTACAGTATTCGTTTGTGTCAATAGAACAAAGAAGAAAAGAAATTCTCATTTTACAATGAAAGTTAAGTAATGTACGCGCTATACTAAAGAAAGGGGTATTTTTGTAACTTAATACTCAACTTGGTAACAAAGTTTATATTTTGTAATGTCATTCATTACTTAGTTACTTGCAAAATGGAGACTAATAAATTGCTGCAATGTGCAGTGATTATAACATTACTCTTATTTATTTATTTTTCCATTTATTACTTGTTCAGATGATTTGTATGCTTTATTTTGATTTGGCAACTCTCATTTAGAGAGTTATCTGTTGTAATGAACTCTATTCTCAGGTTCAATTATTTATTTTGACATTAAATTAAGAGCTCAATATAATTACATAATTATAGTAAATTTACTACTAATCGTTTTTATGTATAACAATCTGGCCACTTTATTCTACACCCAACTGTTTTCATGCTGATCAGATCCTCTCAGCAGCAGTATATCGCTTGGCTACCCAGTGTTTTAAAGGTTTTTCAGACTATTTACTTACAGGCGTATCTGGAAGATCATTGAGTGTCTTTCTGGAGAGTCTTTCACAATAACCTGATTTTTGGTTTGATTCTTGCTAGTTTGAATATCCTAGATAAGCATTCTGATTTTTTAATAAAAACTTGAGTTTTCACTGCATTCTATGTACTTCTTTTGGGCATTTGATTTGGCTTCCAATTTGGGACTAATTATCTCTGATAATTGATCAGTGATAGATCTTTCAAAGGCCTGTTTGAAGAAATAGATGTGTATGAAAATGAAGAGTATTTTGGTGTACTCCCTGCAGTTGTGATAATGTCACTTTTTATCTAGAGACAGAACTCATGTTGATGAACTTATAACTGCAACTTATACTTTAGAGTAGAAATACCTATTTTTTTTAGTTTTTATTAGTAATCCTAATAACACATTGTGAAATACTGTTTATCATATTCACTTTTGATGTATTTTGATTGTGAGGAGAGGGGAGGGGTCCATAGTTTATTAATCATATATTTAACGAGAATGTTGTTACAAATAATGTGACCATTACAATGCATTACAATTGTAACATTTTAAGGGTTTTATAAATGCCAGTTTGTGGCCAAGCAGTTAAGGCCCTTGGCATGATACTGATGGATACAGGTTTGATTTTGGGTTTCCGATGCTGGTGAGGTAGCCACTCACTTCAAATAAGGGTTAATAATGCGATTACCCATGGCTCAGTGCTTGCCACATTTCCCATTGATTATATGCAACAATTAAACAGTGAGGGGTGAACATGTGGAAGTCTTAACCTCCCACGCTGAGCCTAGAGCCTCACCATTATTATTAAACGTCCTACACACGTAAAGTGGCTCCAAATACGCCTTGAAATGACTGCAATATCATGATTGCTTATTTGCAGACGAAAAATTTCATAAAGATTTCAATATCTATCATACCTGGGTCTTTACGGTTTATAAGTGCTTTTCAAAGGCAATGTTGTGATGGTATTAGCGACTAGAAGATAGATCATTGTAGTGGGCACATTTCTACTAAGTAATCTGCTTGACTCAATTTATTTGAGCAATGGCCCCTGGAAACCCCAAGATCTTGGACAGCCAGAGTAAAAAAAAAATATCAAAAATTTTCGTTGAGTAGCTCTGTTATAGGCGAATTATTCTCATAACATGTTTGGTTACTATATAGCAAGTAGTAATAATTTTTATTTTTATTAATGAATCTGCAGTATTTTTTGTCATTACTGATGTCTTTTCAAATTCATATTTTAATTGTAGTGTAGTTATAGAGCTGATGTGTTCTGCGATTGAATTAACTGAAATACATATCTTAATGTATGTTGGATAGTAGTAATAAATAATTTGTAGCGAAATCCTTGTTTTGCGCTTATGTGTTTAAGAAAAAAGGTCTTTGATGTTTAAATTTTCTTATTGTTTATTTTCTTATATGATCTTTTGTAGAAGGCATTAAGTCAGAATGATTTGCTGTTTTTCTTTCTTTTTTTATTGTTGCAGTCATATTTGTAGCTTCACTTATGGTAATTATATTCAGTATGTTTTGAGCTATTTTTCTAGTGCATTTATTAATACAATTTTAAAATTTTAATCTGTTGTGTCAATCCCCTCAAAAAGCTGATTTATTTTATAATATAGTGCGTTGTTGCAAATTTATTTAGAATTTAATGTGAAGCGAGTATGAGAGCACTCTACAACATATTTTTCTAAAAGTTAAGGTTTGTCATTGTATTTAAAGCTGTCATTTACTAAAATATAGTTGATATTTTTTATTGGACTACATAAATATGGAGTAAAATAAGTAGAATTTTTGGTATTAACACTTTCTCATGTATTATGCATTGAGAACATGCTGTTAGCAAACATGAGTTCCAAAAATGATTGCGAAATTTCATTTTGTTATGACATGCCAAGATAGTGAGCGATAACAACCAAATCAAGACATTGCATGAATATAACCCATGTTAGATGATACATGAGATTACAAAGATAATTAAAGTAATTTAAAAGACCGTTATAAATTACTTACCACGCGCTTACCTCTTGTCTTGCATATAATTTAATATATATATATATATATATATATATATATATATATATATATATATATATATATATATATATATATATATATATATATATATATATATATAACTTTAAAAGACATCTTTTTGCTAAGGAAACTACTCGGAAGTTCTGGGAGGATAAAATCCTTAATTTCCTTGGAGGATCACAAAAGCTATTGAACAAAACAATACATATTTTTTCATACAAAGCATTTGTTTTCGAATTTCATCTAACAATACAAATTTACCTTTTACATGACGTAATATAAACAAACAATACATGTTAGTATCTAAATTTTTCATACCTTGTAGATTTCAATTAGTATTTAGTATAGCAGTTGATAGGCAATATAATATAATACTTTGTTATTATGATTATCTCATGTATCAGAAAGAAAAAAACATTTTTACAAGTGGCTCTCAAGAGACCCTTAGAAATCTGGGTGGCCTGTGACTAAAATGCATCTCATTAACTGCAGCTATAGAACAATATTGTACTTGAACAATGACCTTTGGTACTATGTAATCACTTGGCTTTCTCAATTTAAATTTTATTTAACATATAAAATACATATTTTGAAGTTTAAACACATGTTCTTTTGACTTTTTATATAAATTATATATCCCAAGATATTGATTCCATCTAGGTGTAATGGAATTTGATGAAAATAAAATTTGTTATAGAATTGAGATGAATTTACTATAGCTATTTACCTTATAACATCTGTATAAAGCAGTAAAAATATAACTTCCTGAGTTTTAACTGATTACCTCTATTTTGATTGATATATTTAGATTTGACTTAAAAATGATAGCATCTGTTATGGTTTTTGTAATTAAAAATTATTTATCAATCGACCTACTTACCTAATTCATTAATAAAGCGATATCTTTATCTTTTATTTTTATAGGGTGCCATTTGAAGAACGAAAGCTAGACCACAGCGAGAAGTTTGGCGAAGGAGAGTCCATGACGACATGCCTCAACATCATGATGGACACGGGAGCGCACATCGAAATATCATCCAGCAAAGACCAGTCTTTGACTTTCCTCGTCACCGGAAAACAGAATGAAGTACTAGAAGCACGGAGGAAAATTTTGACTCATTTTCAAACACAGGTTGGAAGTCTAATGTGCCTGTTATTGAAATTTTTATAAAACGACTTTCTTTTCAGGCAAGCAAGCAGATATCCATCCCTAAAGAGCACCATCGCTGGATCTTGGGCAAGAAAGGTGAGCGGCTTAGGGAACTGGAGAAGGTGACAGCAACCAAGATCAGCGTCCCTGCTATGATTGATAATTCAGAAATTATTACTATCACTGGCACTAAGGAGGGTATCGAAAAAGCTGAGCATGAGATTAGGATCACATCTGATGAGCAGTCAAAGAAAGCCTTTGAACGAGTTGTCGTACCTAAAATTTATCATCCATTTGTTGTTGGTGCATACAATGAAAACTTAATCGCCATGATTAATGAGACTGGGGCTAGAATCAATGTTCCTCCTCCCTCGGTTATGAAGGACGAGATTGTTATTGCTGGAGAGAAGGAAGGGGTTCTAGCAGCCAAAGCAAAAATTGAAGCCATTTATAAAGAGATGGTAGTAATGCCAAGCAAATGTGGCCACTGATCTAAAAATAGTGTTTTAGGAAAAGCGATGTGCAACTGTCTCTGTTGAAGTGCCTAAATCTCAACACAAGTACATTATAGGTCCTCGTGGTGGAACTATTGCTGAAATTCTACAACAAACTGGCGTCAGCGTTGAAATGCCTCCAGGAGATTCTTCTACAGGAACTATAACTTTGAGAGGACCACAAGATAAATTAGGATTTGGTGAGTTATCTTGTGATTGGTTAAAGGAATTTTTATTGATGGTATTTCTAGCTCTTACTGCTGTTTACGAGAAGGCAAATTCAGTTTGCACAACAGACGTTGAAGCTCCATCCTGGATCCATAAGTACATCATTGGTCGAAAAGGTGCCAACATCAAAGAAATCACTCAGCACTTGCCTAAAGTGCATATTGAGTTTACCGATAAAGAGAATAGGATCAAGATTGAAGGTCCTCCTGAGGAAGTGGAGAAGGCCAGGGAGCAGATTGAAGCTAAGGCTCAGGAACTGGTCTCAAAGCTTGTCTTCGACGAGATTACTGTAGACCCTCGATTTTACAAGCATATCATTGGTAAAAATGGTGCTAATGGTAATGGATGGAACAGCATTTAAATTTGAAATTGAGAAGTTAATATATGTACATTTTTTTGTAGTTAAGCATCTTAAAGATGAGACTGGGGTACAAATAAATATCGATGAGAGTGGATTGATTCGTTTGGAGGGTAATAGAGGTGAAGTGCAGAAAGTAAAGCAAGGGCTTGAAGATATGGTATATAAGCTGGAAAACGAAAAGGAAAAGGATGTGATTATTGACCAACGCCACTATAAGAATATCATTGGTACTAAGGGTGATAAGATTAGGGATATCCGGGAGAAATTCAATCAAATTCAAATCAACTTTCCAGGACCTGGTATGTAATTCTTTTTGGAATTTTTTTATATATTTATAGTAGAGGCAAAATCTGGTGGTAAACTGAAGGTCAGATGGGTGGGCAGGTGCATTTGCTCAAAATTGACATTTTTAAGTTGCTTCATTTGGCTCAATCACTTGGTAGCCAGGGCTAGATAATTTTATTTTTATTTACATTTTTTTTATATGAATTGGGTACTACATGTGTACATCTGAGCTATCTCACCATTAGGTTGTACCTCGACTATTATTTAGTTCAGTGATATTTTGTGTTTATTTCTTTTGTTCAGAAGACCTAATAACTGATTGTACTACATATCTATACAAATTTTGATTGGGCACTGTTTTAACGTGCCAATCAACCATTGTTTTGCTTAGTGTTTATTTAATTGTCAGTATTATTTTCCTGTACAGGACTCTTAAAAGTTTGACAACTGATTTGTGTTTACAAATATAATTGTGCAGTGCATTTTTTGGTTATTTTGGTGTTCGGATATTATTGCAGTGCTTTCCCTTATATCATTTTCTATTAAACGAATGCTAACAAATTAGTTGAGTTTTGCAGAGAGCCAATCAAAATAAATCTAAACGGGAAGAACCTCTTAACTATTTTAAAAATTAATAATAATAGTTCCGCATAACAGGCCTTGAAGGCCCTTTGGGGTCGTAACAGGATAGGTCTGCTACAATCTAGAGCCTATGGTACACAAGGGTAGTAACCTCCAGGCACTCATTTATTGCAGCCTGAGTCGAGCTGGGCTGTAAAAATTCCAGTGATTGAATTAGTGAGAGTGGGATTCGAACCTGCAACTCTTGGTTCCGTAGTCTAGCGACCTATCCATTAAACCACCACGGTTCATTTTAAAAATTGCAACTAAATTTTGTGAAGAAAAAGTTGAAAGTAACATTCTTCTTTTGTTTAATACAATCAAACCTTTTTGTGAAAGGATTTTGTAAAACTTATGTAGGATCACGCCAAAAGAGTTCTGTTATATAGTAGACATTTTAGCTTGGTCATAATATTGGAATTTTTAGGATGCCTAATTTTGACAAAGTGTTTTGATGATGTGGCTTTTTGTTATTTACGCATTAGAACAAAGGCGTCCATTTGAGGCTTTTTAATTCTCCACTCGTTTAAGGTTGTACTTTTTTTAGGAACCATTTAAGAAGTTCCTCAATTCATTCTAGAGTACTAAAAGACTGGCTGGAAAGGTGTTAGAAAACCTAGATTCCTTTATGACAATATGAATTATAATTGTTAGAAACTTTTTAGACCTTTACATTCTTGTGGCTATATCAATGCAATTACCAAGTGTACTAAAAAAAAGTGAAAATATAAACTTAATATAATAGTTTTCACAATTTTAAAGTTCTAGAAACATGGAAGGAGCTAAGCTCCTATAGATATGTCAAGCAAATATTGAAATATGGCAAACATTATATTGCTTACAAAGTTTAATTTTTCTTATTCTATTAAATAGCTATATTAATATTTCTTGATTCAATAGGAAAGCTGGTATCGCATTAAAACATGGAATGGTTGTAATGATCATGGTGATTATCTAATAGCAGTGCACAATTTAATTTTTTGTGAATATGTTAAACCAAGTTTGTGTATCATGCAATTTTGCTTTCCTGAACTGTTGTCATATGGTAACATATATTGCATCAGTCAAAGATCAATATTTTAATTTTTTCATGGTTTAATTGATTTGTAGTAATTGGAAACGCATCTTTATTTTTTCTATATTTATACCTTCCACTTGATTGGAATGTGGACAAACTATCTGTAGGTGTATTATTACAAAACTCTTTTAAGGTCTGACTATTTTGTGACGAAATTCCAACTGGAAAATATTTTGTAGTTTCATGTAGTTGTTAATATTTGCACACCCATAACACTGATGTAATCTATGAACTGATTTTAAATTGCAATAAAATTAGGTCTGTTTACTTTAATCTTTTTATTTTTCAAATTTTTATAGATCAAGTTTTCTATTGAAGAGCTATCATTTTCACTAAGCACTATGCAAATAAGAATGTAGCTGCTGACTGCACGTTTTCAATACCAAAAACCTTCAGGCACTGATTTGTGTTACTCAGTTTTTATTTTCAACTGAAAAATGATAACACTAGTATGTAATGGGTTAATAATCAGTATTATTGCACATTGATAAAAGGTGTTGTAATATGTAAGAGTACTTCATGAAGTTTAATGGAGACTTGGACACTTTTGGCATGTCTCCAATAATTTGGGCAGTACTTTTTAGTCTCACATGTAATTTTTCTGCAATATTTATGAGAGTTGCATACATCAGTTGCTTTATCTAACTCTAGGCAAAAAATTTCATGGATTCAAATGTGCAGAATAAAATGTGTACACACTGGTTCTTGTCAACCAATCGTTTTGTATAAAGGTACAGAACTTGGAAAGGCATTGATAAGGAAAACATTCTATATACAACCTTTACATTTTGATAGAATTAACTCAAATTGAATTGCAAGCAATAATAATGATAAATACCTTTTAGAATAAAAGTGACAAACTCTTTAGGTTTGTCAGTTTTTTCAGTTTTATGGAAATTTTCAAATTAATTTCATATGATAACTGTACAATTTTCATCTACCTATTTTTTGTATATGTTAAGTGTAAAAATTAATTCTTCACAACTCCTAAATTTCATTACATATAACATTAATTTCAACTTTGAATGTCATATGAGGGGATTACATTATCATCAAATAAAAAATGGGGGTAACAAAAATGCGAAAAGTGCAGGTGCACCTAGGTAAAGCCCCATATTTATGAAAAAAATTCCTGCCATGCATTTGGTTGGAGATGAAGAATGCAAAGTATTATAAGTTATTTAAAGCAAGTAAAACTAATACTGCTGTTTGTTATCAACAGCAGCTGCATTATTTGAGTAAAAATGGCCATTTACAACCTAAAGAATAAGACAGCTGATATTGTGCATAATGCCAAACCATATAGTGTGTGCAACTTAGGGCATCCTCTATGCAATAGGTTAGGGAGTTTTTCCTAGATTTAATCTCTTTGGATTGCAATTTGCTCGGGTCCTTTCAGTATGTTTATAATTGATTTGCACTTCAAAACTCACGAAGACTTTAAACATAAACATTAGAGAACATATCGCAATAAAACCGTCCAGTAAGTTTGCAATAGTAAAAATAATTTTCTAATGCAGGAGATAAACGCGATGTGGTCAAAATTCGTGGACCAAAAGAAGACGTTGACAAGTGCCACAAGTACCTCGTAAAGCTGGTGAAAGAACTGAATGAGTCGTCATATCAAGTAGAAGTACCAATTTACAAGAAGTTCCATAAGTTTATCATTGGCAAAGGAGGTGCGAACATACGCAAAATTCGCGAAGAGACTAAAACCAAGATTGACTTACCAGCTGAAGGTGACAAAAACGACGTAATCACTATTACCGGCAAGAAAGAAAACGTTGAGGAAGCTAAGGAAAAGATCCGCAAAATCCAAGACGAGTTGGAGAACATTGTGACAGACGAAATTATGATTCCGTCCAAATTCTACAACTCGATTATTGGCGCAGGTGGAAAGCTCATTCGCTCCATCATGGAGGATTGTGGCGGCGTTGCTATCAAATTTCCTAGTGCCGAGAGCAAAAGTGACAAGGTTACAATTCGTGGCCCTGAGGAGGACGTTGAACGTGCCAAACAACAGTTACTGGAGCTAACTAATGAGCGACAATTGTCCAGCTATACAGCTGAGGTGTGTATTGTAAACAACAGTGAAAGTAACCAGATGTTTAAAATAAATATTTTGATTTCAGGTACGTGCCAAACCTCAACATCATAAGTTCCTAATTGGTAAAAATGGTGCTAACATTAAGAAAATTCGAGACTCCACAGGAGCAAGGATTGTATTTCCTAATAATTCTGATGAAGATCGTGAGCTAATTACGATCATCGGCAAGAAAGACGCTGTGGAGCAAGCAAAAGCCAGACTTCAGGAAGCCATTAAAGACATCGTAAGTTATTTCATTTTATATATTACATGGTTACTAAATATTTTGATTTTATAGGACAATACGATAGAAAGTGAAATGATTGTGGAACCACGCCATCATAAACACTTTGTGGCCAAGCGTGGTGAAGTTTTGCATAGCATCACAGAAGAATGCGGTGGAGTTATGATTTCTTTTCCACGATCAGGCGTGCAAAGCGACCGAGTGGTGCTTAAGGGTGCAAAGGATTGCATTGATGCAGCCAAGGCTCGAATCCAAGAGATCATCAACGATTTAGAGTCTATGGTTACAATTAATTGCATCATACCTCAGAAACACCATCGTACAGTTATGGGTGCTAAGGGCCACAAGGTCCAAGGAATTACTGCAGATTACAATGTGCAAATCAAATTTCCAGATCGTGATAATACTGGTGAGTATAATTTTTTGTTTTGTTCTCTCTTGCCTTTTTTACAGTATTAAAACCTTAGAAAATATAAAACTAAATATTTGTATGAGGATGAGATTTTAATCTGTATTTTAATTTCTATTAGGTGGCTTTTAAAAGTTCTGTGTTAAATTCTCTTTTGTAAATATTGTTAAAATACATTAAATAACAAGGTAAATTTGAAAATACACACAGTAAAAGCATCGACAAATGTTTACTATTCCTGAATGTATTGAATCAACCAATGCAACTTCTTTTTACTTTTTTTAGATACTATCAGAGCAGTCTATGAATTGAACACTACCTCATATTTCTAAGATAAGGAATTTTTGTTTCTTAAAACTTGATAACATACAAACAACTTTTTCTCCATCTAATCTTGACAATATCTGAACTGTGTATAATAACATCTCTAAGTCAGCTAATGAATGAAGCTTTGATGAGCTTAAAATCTTGAATTGATGCAAGAAGGGGAGGTAGAAAAAACACGAAACAGCTAAGTAACTGAAGACAATTGTATGTAAGGAAACGGAAAAATTTGAATAAAATTATGTTATTAAGACTGTTAAAGGCGATTTTTGAACATTCTTATATTTGGTAAAAAAGAGGAGGGCTGCTGAAGAAAGTCAGTAAAATTGAAAAACTAAAATTACAAAATATTTCTTGCACAGTAGAAGTACACAAAAATTAAACTAGATAAAAATAAGACTGAGAAATATAATTACAAGAACTTGCATAGAAGAGTTAAAAGAAGATGTGAAAGAAGAATACAATAAAAACTACGAAGATGTGATGGAAGAATTTAAGAAGGCAATAAATGAAGAATGGAAATACGAAAAATACTTACTGAAAACAATTAAATAAACTTAGTAATTAATTAAATAATAAACTTAACAAAGCAGATGCACTGCCAAGATATTAATATTAAAAGTTGTGGAAGAACTGATAGAACAAAAATTGTAAGTTAAAACAGAAATATGTAAAAGGTATAGTTAGGAAAGATAAAAACAAACAAGCAGTGGGGCTAAAAGAAGACATTAAAAAAAGTTTAAAACAATAATAAAAAACGACAAAACTAGTCATTTTTTATTAAAAATTTAAAAAAACAGATACACTAGTCAGAATACTATATCAGAATAAAATACATATATAGAATTTAAATAGTAATTTTATTGATACTCAAATATTTACTTAAGCTAATGTTGACTTTGTCGATGTTATTGGAAGTTTCTGGGTCCAAACTCTAATCTCTTGGATGATGATACCAACACAAAATTTATCTGCCACTACACCAAATGGCACCTCATATTATACTAACTTCCCAATATTTTATAGTCTGATAAAATTTATCATTCTTCTGTTTGGACAAAGGTCTCACTAGATTGGCAGTGTTATCTTTTGTTAGAAAAATGGGGGACCTCAAATAGTCACATGGTCAAGAACGTATCTCTGTTGACCCTTTTACTGGTACAGTGTTAAGAAGACTACACCTCCACTCTGGAAATAGCGTTGAATGATGCTCCTGATTTCTTACCACTACTTATTTTGTTTGTTCAGAAGCTCTTTCTTGTAAAGGCGTGTCTTGGTAGCATTGATTATCACTTCTTTTAAATTTATCAATTACCCAAACCCAATTCACTGACAACAACATTTTTTTGAAATATGCACGTATTTCTAATTGAGAGGCACCACAATCATCCTACATCTGAAATCATCCAAGTAAATGTGACATGATTCAAACAATTGCTAAACTATCCATAGATGTTTCAAGATGTTATTCAGCTAATGATGGTTTCCTCCTTTTTGCAGAATTTAGCTTACCACTTTGAATTATGAACTTTCACTTAGTATTTATTTTACTTCGACACTAGTGTACCGATTGACATTTTTTAACTAACTAGTACATTTGATAACTCAGATAAAACGCTCACAACTTTGAAGCTACTCTTTACCACTTGGTTGGTTGAATATTTCAAGCAACACGCGTATTCAACCATCCTTGTTTTTAGATTTCTAAGAGTAGATCATCTGTATCAATATCATTTAACCTGTTGGATGAATCGTCATTTGAAGACTATCCCTTTTGTGGCCTTTTAAGTTTTTGCACCCGTTTTTTTCGCTGGTTCTTTGGCGTTATATGTTTTGGGGTATATGAATCTCGTTTATTGATTGGATTGTTACTTCTTGTTTTCATAGAATTATTAAAGCTTTTGAGGTTATTATTTTATTGCTATTTTGAAGTTTTAGCAAGGCTGCCCTGCTTTTATTTGCTTCTTGATCCTTTGCCTTTTTTTGCACTTTAGAGAAAATATATGTTGTTCGGTGAAGACGTCATGGTAACTTATAACTGTGTAACTACTCTGCCATTAAGGGGGGAGAATCACTATTCTACTTTTTAGGTATAAAAAATTTCAAATGGCTTCATAAGTTAAATGAAAGGATTGCTCCTGATGCAGACTAGGTATCAGGTGGAAGGCAGACGAGTGAAATAAAGTTTTGTCTCTTAGATATTTAACCCTAGTGCCGCACACATGCTTAAAATATCATATCGCGTACTCTGGGTCAAAATGACCCGAACGTTAAAAAATCGTAATTTCTCAGACAATTCGTAACGTAAGTGAAAAAAATAAAATTCCTTATACTTCTCTAACATTTATCTTAATAGAAAAATATTTTTTTTTTTAAATTTGAATAAAAATGATTGTTTAAAAAATTGTTATTTAAAGCAAATTGAAAATTGGAAAATTTTTCTTTTTGGTGTAACTCCTTCAAATTTAATGATAAGCAGCTAATATTTTAGGATTCATTGGGTGGATGGGTACATGATCAAATGAAAAAAAATTTTTGGTACATTTCAAAACTATATTTATTTTGACAAATTAATGAGGAAAATTTGGTGAAAATGGTACATACTAATTTTTTATATAAGGCTTACATAAATTACAAAAAAGTTTATAAACACCAAAAATATGAATAATATTTAGTTATAAACGTATAAAAATGAAAATTGACATATTTGAAAAAAAAAATTTCTAATCCATGCAAGCGCAATCGTTACATAACATCGACCGATGATCCAAACACATTGGTCGAGAGCATGAAACGCATTGATAGCGCGTTTTCTTGTCGTCCTTGGATGGACACAGCTGGCATCTCGTTCTTGAACCCAAAACCTTCTCGTTTCTACTGTCTTCACGATCTAGTTCCAACATATCCTGTATTGCGACTTTCAAGCTGATTCTAAGTCTTGGGTTTTTGGAACGCTCTAGCAGCCATGGTTTGACGAGGTGAAAATAACACTCCTCATACAATTTCTGGCGGGAATCTTCGTATTTAGACCGCACAAGCTATTTCTACATTTCAGTAGGATTCTGGCATTTACCATGGCCTGGTCCAGCATGGCCCAAAAATATCTCAGTGGCCAGCGGTTGCTTTTTCCCGCGGTAGTGTAATTTTTACACAGCGCGTCAAAGGTATCAGTTCCTCCTTTTGTCGCATTGTAGTGATGTATTATTTTAGCCTTGTTATTGATCACTTCATCCGAGTTCATAAACGTTGATACCAACAGAACGACCTTATTTTTTTTGGAGTGTACGACACCAAAGTGACGCCAGATTCCGAAAAACAAAATTTGTTGTTCGGTACTTGTTTCGAAGCCGCTTTCATTTCCATTGGAATTTCCCTTTTGTTTTTATGGATTGTTCCCGTCATTGTTAGATTATAGGGTGCCTCCTTCATTTGTTCAAAAAGAGGGATGGCGGTATATAAGTTGTTGCAAGTGACCAATCTGTTGGAGCCGTGAATAGGCGTGGTCACTTCACGTAGAAGTACTTGAGGTACAAGTTCTTTGTTTGTGGTACGTACAGTATTTTTACCAAGTCTTGGTATCGCATTTATCAAATACGATGTACGTGCGTCATTCAGCGTGATGAGGAGGAGTCCATATTTATCCGGCTTATTTTTTATGTATGTTCTAAAAGCACATCGACCACGGAATCCGAGCAACTGTTCGTCGACGGTGCAGAACGTATCTGGCCTATAGTTTCTCTTGCAGTTGTCGATGAATCTCTTAAAACTGCCCTCACTGGCGCGAATTTATCTTCCGGATCTCTTGTTTCGCGGTTATCAAATCTCAAATTTGTGGTCAAGAAATTCCATCGCCGCACAGGGAAAACACACCGGTGGAAGGATGTCCCGTTTGCTTTGGACCACAAATCGACTTCAGAAACTTTACTTTGGCGCCAAACTCCTGAGTAATAAGTCACTGCGATGTATGCGCGAATCTCGAATATATTAGTCGGGTAATGGTAGGATTGCTGCATAAATTCACCTTCTATGAGCGCCACGATGCTCTTATCAATTTGAATATTCGTAAACTTCATTATATCTTCGATGATGTCAGCCGAAAATAGGATATCCCAAAATTCCTCAATATTCGTTGCGTTAGCTGCGTCGTTTACCGGTCCTGGAATAATCACGGGAACCTCGACGGCAAATCTTTCAGAAAACCTCTCAGCTTTTGACTCGCCACAAATAATTATTTTTCCTCGGAGAATATTGACGGGCCGGCCGGAGGATCGCCGCGTACGTGCTTCATGCACTCGGGAAGCGAGGACCGCGTTTTCAATTTCTTCGTCCAACTCACTTGCTGTAGATTCTGCGTCGGATGAATATTCAGAACCGAAATCTACGTCACTGGTAGACTCAATTTCAGATGCAATATCTTCTGCGTCGCTCGAAAAATCATCCTCTTGTAATTGACTGCTAATGGGCCGCTCTCTCAAAATACGACTTGAAGAAGCCATAATTTCAACTATTGAAAAATCAAAAGAATTTATAAAAAGAATGTTTAGAAAAAATTCAATCTTCACTCATGAATGTATACTTACATAGATATCCAATAAAAACCAGGAAAAAACTTTAAAAAAAAATATATATATATTCCAAGAAATTACACACAGCGTATACTGGGTCAAATTGACCCGAACAGAAAGAAACTTTTTTTTAAAATGACGATACAAGCACAACGATGCTACTTGCAGCTGTATATTTGATACGCGCGCATAATAGACCTTTGAAAATACAAAAACACAAACATCACGTGACTCTTCCTCTCCTTACGTGCCTGAGAGGCAACAGCGAAAGTAGCGGTCGGGTCATTTTGACCCAGTGTACGGCACTAGGGTTAATTAGGCTCAAGTTTCAAGTATGAAAGTAATGTTCATTGTTAGTATAAGCTTCATAACATTTTTAGCTGTGGGTTTGATATTTCAACCACATTTATGGAACCCGGAAATGCTACCTGGAGGGGGAATTCTGTTTAACGCTTATGGATGAGACAATGTCTTGTAGCTAATATACAGGACACAATAGTTTTCAGCTTATTTCTTTCTTCAGATGAAAATTTATGGATGGCTGTATTGCTGCCCCTCAGTGGTATAATTATTTTTGTGTTTTTGTACTGGTCTCATTGTTAAGAATTTTGACGGGTTGTGCTTCACCTTGTCTAATTCTGGTTTTAGGATCTTGAAAAACTCAATGTGATTTTGTTTCAGAAGTACTAGTTGAAATGTCATTTTCTTTATATCCTCTTTGGTATATTTAAAAAAGTTCTTTATAAACGAAATCAATTCTTATTCTAAATGTAGTGATACAGCTTTTCTTCGTATCGTTTCGTATTGGATGTTGCCTTGAGATTGACTTGGATATACAAGTTGGGTTATGAAAGTAATGCGCATGGTTCTATAAAAACTGATTTGTTGATCCGATCTGTACAAATCCTCAAAACTTCAAAATATGCTGCTCCTGCATCAATACACTTGCGTAGCTGCGATTTCCATGCCTGGAAGGCACCCTTAAAGTCGTTGCCTGGGATGTCCTTTAGGACTCTTGTAACATGAGCTTGAATGTTCTCCATGGACTCCCAATGTTTTCCTACGAGCTCTTTCTTAAAGCGGGAAAACAAAAAAAGTCACTGGGAGCCAAGTCGGGACTGTATGGGGAACCATTAGTGTGTTGCTCCGGGCTAGGAAGTCGCCAACGATGAAGGCCATGTGGTTGGGTGCATTGTCGTGGTGGAGTTTCATTGAGTCTGATGTTCCTCCTGACGCGGGCGACCCTGCGTTTCAATCTCTTAATCGGATGCCTAAACGACGATTTGATTTCAAAACATCATACACACGCTTTACGTTGTCATCAATGGCCGTTGATGGGCATCCGGAACGGGACTCATCGGCGACCTCTTCCCAGCCCATCTTAAACGACTTGTGCCATCTTCTGACTTGCGATTTTGATAAGCAGTCGTCTTTGAAGGCCTCTTGAAGCATCTGGTATGGTTCCGTAGCATTCTTCCCAAGCCGCACGTAAAATTTGATCGCGTATCTTTGTTCCAGTGAATCCTTCATCACGCCATGTTACAACTTGTAAAAATACGTTTCACGCGGAATGAGCTCCTGACGTCCCGGCTGCTTAGAGCAAACTGAGCCGGGTCACGTTAGGAAGGGCAGACCCCCACTATTTTTTCCCGCAAGCGAAGCGCGCTGCGATGTACGGTCGTGTCGGACAAAAATCATGCGCATTACTTTCATAACGCACCTTGTATTGTACATTTTAGGTCCTCAATGTGTCCATTACTTTATTCCCTACAGAATGCACTGCAACTTCTTTGTTCAATATGCAACCTGATTAATCAATGAACTACTTGTTACATCAACTTAATACTTTTTTGTGTTGGGCTACTTGGGTAATAACAATTTTTTCCTTAGGCATATGATTTACCTGATACTTCTAAATGGTATACAAGTTTATTTTTATTTTTCACTGACACACAGTTGTATTAGCTTTCTAAAACATTGTCTTGTATTGTTGCATGATATAATATAGCTGTAATATATTCTGTTTGAATGATGTAGAATATTGGAGGATTACTTATAAAGCCAGAATATATTAGAATATTTTAGACTAATTATTTAAAAAGGAAAAACAGGGAACTGAACCAATCATCCAGTTGTTTTTAGTACATTCAACTCATTTGATTTTCCATTTTACGCTATCTAATATGGTTACCCTTTTTATTTCATAAAAATGAGCGCTGATATATCTCTTTAATTTTCCCTAAACACCTACTAATTAGATCAACAGATACTTCTTTACTGCTGAAAATTTTTCTAAATATTTTTTTCTTTTGTTTTCGTTTTAGAGGAATACTATAATCATGAGGATCAAGTGAATGGGGATATAAACGCGAAGCCTATCCGCCAGTGCGATGTTATCCTCATCACCGGTAAGGAGCAGAACTGTCAGAAAGCAAAACAGGCTTTGCTGGATCTCGTTCCCGTAACAATTGATGTGGAAGTGCCATTTGAACTGCACCGTTCTATAATTGGGCAGAAAGGACAGGACGTGAAAAGGCTGATGGATACGTACGACGTGCATATCGTCCTTTCACCTGCTGATGAAAAGCAGGATCTCATCAAGATTACTGGGACACCTGCAAACGTGGAGAGAGCAAAGGTTGCCGTGCTGGAGCGGGTGAGTCAGCTGGAGGACGATCGTAAGAACCGCGAGCTTAGGTCTTTTGCCATTGAAATCGACGTTAATCCCGAGTATCACCCCAAAATTATTGGCAAGAGGGGTGCAGTCATTTCAAAAATCCGAGCTGATAACGATGTGCAGATCACTTTTCCTAAAAAAGGTATATTTTAAGTAGCTGTATTGCTGAGCTGGTTTAATTAACATATTATTTGCAGGCGACCCTGATGAGCAGAGGATAACTATCACAGGGTATGAACATAATGTCTACAAGGCTAAAGAAGATATCATGAAAATAGTAAACGAGTTGAACGAATTGGTTAAGGAGGAGATCACGATTGACTCGCGTGTGCATTCACGTTTGATTGGTGCCAGAGGCAGGAATATTCGAAAGATCATGGATGAATACAAAGTGGATATTAAATTTCCTCGTGGGGATGACCCTGACCCGAATCTTGTCATTATTACTGGATCTGAAGACAGCGTTTTTGAGGTGAAGGATCACCTGCTGATGCTTGGAGAAGAATATGTAAGTAAAAATTTTTTTTTTGCACAGTTGAACTGGTTTGGTTTAGCTGTGAAAGAAAAATTAATTGTTAAACGCAATATGTATGTAGGGGAAATGATGTATATAATTGAAACTCATTTATGACTTATTTTTAGTAATAAATATACATACTAAATTTCCAATTTAATTACAGATGCAGGATGTTGTTGAGCAAGAGTTACGGGATAATAGCTTCCGTAGCTCTTTCAACAACCCATTGGATAACTCCAGCACCCGCAAATCTGAGGGTAATGGGTTTGTTGTGCAGGGTGGCCCTTGGGAGCAGAGGGCGCCTAACACAGCAAGTGTTACCGAGTTCCCCTCTTTTGGGGGCAATAGGGTAGAGGAGCCATCCCAGCCAGCTCCAATCTCTGGAGCCTGGGGCCCAAAACGTTAATGGACAGTTTTCAGAAATTACACTCAGTCCGAAACCGCCCCTCTCGTTTACTGTGCATGTTCAGATTGTATTTTGATTGTTACTCATTTTGCTCCTTGCTGAACACACAAAAATCACTGCCATTTATGGAAAGCATTACTTTTCAGGTTTGTTACGATAGCGGACTGATCTGTAATTGATTCACTTGTAATCGAGGTACTTTTCGTTTGTAAGGGCGTAGTGCTGTATGTACTAACTAACATTAGTGGTAAGATCAATCATTTAGCGGAATTTACGGAAATTGCAACTTCTTCCCTCACTGTTTGCTGCATTATGATAGGCCTGGCTACGACACTGGACTCTGACATGGAATTGAATAAACACTGACGCGTTAGATTTTATTAATTTTTAGGTCTTCCTGCCGAGCAAGTCAACAACGACTCTTGGCTGCCTAAAGGCCTAATGATGGCTATAATCATGTCGAGATGTTATGATCATGTTAATTTTTAATGATTTCTTGTATATATTGTATTTGATTCGATCAGTAAGTGTATTTGCTCACTATATTCACTGTAGTAATCATTGCTATAGCATATAGGTCTGTTATCAGGTTTTTTTGTGCGATTATCCTTTTTTGTAACAATTAAGTGGTGATATTTTTGTTGTAACGTTTTTGGTTGGATTGTACATTATATTTTGTTTTTTTTTAATGATGTAAAAAGTGTCATAACTTCTCTGATTTTGCGAGGCGGTGCAATGGTGCCTTCCTCTTTTTATATGACCCGTACTCTTAACTAAAATAAGCTTGTACAATATACCATTAGCGGGGTGTAGGAGATTACATTTTTGTTTGCAGATATCGTTTATGAACAGAAATATATAGGTGAATGTGATGCGAAAGCAGGATCATGAATTAATTAGTGACTACATTACGACTGAATAATTATTTGAGGTTTTCCTTTATCCAAACCATTTTTTTTGTATATATGCGATATATATACATGAGTCCTTGTGGTCGATTTTGTTAGCCCAGGACTACCTGAGGGAGAGAAATATATATTATAAAATTAAATACGCGCCTTGTTACTAACGTCTGCCCTTAAGAGTTACCCTTTATTTTGAATCTAAATAAGCAAAACAGTTTTTGCTAGCCATATCTTAAAAATCGTAATTTTTAAGTTTGGAAATAAGTAACGATTTAGAATAGCGGTGTACTGAAAAGAAAGTGAAATAATATTAAGAGAGGAATATGAACTAACTTGGTCTACTTTTGTATCAAAAATTTGAAAGAGTGTAGCAACTTGTTGCAAGACCATTAAGAAGTTTGTTATCGGCAAGTACAAAGTGGATGTCTAGTGATTTTTTTGTTAGCCAACAGCAGGGAACTATCTGCACAGTAAAGTAGTTAGAGCAGAAGCCATGAGACAATGATTAAGGCTAAATCTGCAACAAACCCAAACCACTACAAAAATGTAGAAAGTAAACTATTCTCGGTAAAAGTTGTCTATGGCCACCACAATTGACAACTTGTTTTTTTCTACTTGTGTTTTTCAGTATCAAATTATTGGTACTAAAAGGCGGTAGGTACATCTATTAAAACTGTAAAAAACTGGAACTGAAAATAACTAAATAAAATGTTTTCCAATACATAATTGGTCTTGCGAATTCATCTATGGTACTAATTGTGCTTGGATGAATGACGCAGATTTTTAAGTTGGAACATATGGAGATTTAAAAAGGCTTAGTAACTTTTCCCATCTAATACAGTACTACTTGCGATTGATTCTTTCAACGTTTTACCGGAACAAAAGTATGGAGCCTCACGTTGGTGAGTGGCACAAACAAATTCAAATAGAATTGTCTCTTCTTCATGAAATAAAATGACATCTTGGAAAGCAAAAATAAGAAAGTCTTACCCAAAGGCTTACACTACCCACATTTTTCGCGTCATCATCGCGATCTGCAGCCAAACTAGAGGAAGTAACACTCTTGGGTCAACCCAGAAATAATTGCAAATATTTTCCCGAGGGACTTTTATCCAGGATACCAACTAAGAGTCGCAAAATCATTCAACTTATTGTGAGCAACAGAAATACGTTGAGTTTATAATACAATCTGGCCTTTGTGTAGAATAAAATTCAGGAAAATTTAGTGTGCACAACTAACTGAAGGGCAATTCTTTTGGAAGTAAAAGTATTTGGGGGCGAGGAGATAGAAAAGAGAATACAAGGGAATTTATAATTAAATTGCTAGATGGTAAGCTAAGTTCAAGTCCGGAAATTTTTTGAATTTTCCTACTAGGTGGAATTATGGTCGTTTTTAGGTTTTGCTTTAAGCAAGTGGTAGCTCGCTTTAAGGTATTTTTAGTGTTCTAAGCTGACAATTTTTTACCCGTTTATCCTCAAATTTTTACAAGGTGGGAACATGGAATAATTTATTTACAAATGATAACAGTGGGATAGGCAACGAAACCTACGCTTAGAGCTCAGCCACGCCACATTTTATATCGGCTGTCTTTGTTTACTTTCTGTTCAAATGTATAATAGATATTATCTGCCTTGAAAGCTGTTTGATATGTCTCTGGTAGCACTGCTTCTCACAAAATTATTGCGCTTCTCTCATTTTCTTTACAGCGCTTCTTGGTTCTTAATACCAATTTGTTCAAGCCCCTTATTGGATAGTTGTATTCTTCTGGATCTATGATTGGTTTTCCATAAATAGCTTGCCTCTTGTGAGTTAAAGCTTCACGCATAAGATATGGATGGCTGTCTCTGTTTCCCTGCCATATTGTCTGCAACTGAGATCTCTATTCTACAGTCCTATTTTGTTGAGGTATCCTTTAAGAAAATGTCCTCTGAGGAGATCTATAATGGTTTGTAGCTGATTCCTGCTTTATACTAATAATCTAGTTCGTTTACAAGATGGTATTTTATAAAGGTTTTTTCATGTTCTTGTCCTGGTACATTTTCCCAGAATTTTTGTTGTTAATTTTAGGTACTCCCAGAGCCCATTCAGGGCCTATATGTGGAGTTGATGATCCTTTTTGTACTAATTCATCAGCTTTTTGTTACCTTCAATTTCACAGTGGCTTGGTACTAACAATAGGGTTAACTTGTAGTCTGCTGGAGCTCTAAGTTCTTCACAATATTCCCATACCAGCCTAGATGGTACAAACAAGGCTTTGTATCTTGTTTTGTACGGTTATAGTAGTTCTTTGCATCATCTTTGTCCACCATACCGAAGTTGCATATAATATGTGTTTAACCACTGTGGTGTATATCCAACAAATCACTTTTGGTTTTAGACCCTAAGTTTTTCGTGAGATTATCTGGCTAACGTTAGTGTTGCCCCCGCCCTCCTTTTGTTTTTTTTTGAATATGTTGAGTTTTGAGTGTTAATTCCAAAATACTAATCTGATAATTTTATTTCTTCATCTCTGAGTCTATAAGAGGTTTTAGTCCCCCTAGGTTTATGTTTATGTTTAGTCTCTCTGCATCTGTCAAATTTGTAACCAAGTTTAGGGCCCTTTGCATACCATCCCTAATTGTATTGTTAATTCTCCCCTGGGATAGTATGAATAAGTCATCTACATATCCCAGTACTCTATATCTGTTCCTTTTTAGTGTTCTTAACAGTTCGTCCATTACAAGGTTTCATAGTAGAAGAGACAGAACTCCTCCCTGCGGACATCCTCTTGCAACTCGCCCATCAGAGATACGTATACAACATTCTTCACTCTGATAACAGGTAGATGCAATGTTTAGTTTTCAGTACAAAAGACATTAAACTAATTGGTCTTGGAGCCTTAGTCCCATCCTGTCCTATTTCTCAGGTTTTGATATGAAAGTAACTAATTAGTCTCCAGTATTTTGGTGTATACTTCGGAGCAAGACTGAATATATTTCACGTTCTGTAGTATAGGACACGTCCCTTCCACAACAAAATAAGAAATACCGTTAGGGTCCTAGTGATTTATAATGTTCAAATGGGTTAATTTCCCATGTTACTTGGTCACTCGGTGATATATTTGCAGCCTGCGACTCTAAGCAGTTCTCTCATTGTTTCCTTTCCAGTATTGAATAGTGAATTTTCCTGTCTCCGTTTGCAAAGTAACTATACGACTCCAAGAGTATTTTGTGGTACTTCATCGAGCGGTTTCTACCTCACAGTACCTCCTCCACGTATCTCTTTTGGATTTCTTCAGGGCCTTGTTATATTCAATTAGGACCTTTTTGCAAATATCTCCTACCCCCAATTATTTGCTGCGTTAAAAAGTTTTCGTACCTGTTCCCCCATTTGAGCAAGGTCTTCGTTCCACCAAAGCATATTCCTGTTAGAATCCTTTTTCACCTGAGGACAGTTATCTTCATATGCTGAGATCATAGCATCCTGCCATTGTCCTGCTGCAATCTCAGATCTTCACTTCTCGAAGATTGTATTCTATGTCCTGGTAGGTTTCTCAGTTTGTCTTTTGGTGGTTACGATAGGTTTGTTGTAAAGGCTGATACTCCCTATTTCAAAGCCTGTAGTCGGAACAACTTACCTCTTTAGACAGTTGCTAATTTCTAATAAAGCTACTAGTATTCATAGTACATTCACTACGTCTTAATTAATTTTTTTACTACTACGTTTACTTGGTCTTTGAGTTCGGTAATGAGTGCGACTGGATCAATGCCAGCATTTCATGTAAAGCAGTGAAACCCAAATTAATTTATTATGATGCATTAACAAGTAAAACCTTCAGTATTTTGAAGACGACCTCCACAAACGACTTCGTTGTAATCATTAATGTTACAATAAATTTTGATTGTTATACGTAGATGTTAAAGACAATGACTTCAACAGAATGGTACCATCGCTCATATGAAAATATGTTTCAGTCATCTTGACAGAAATATTTCTAAAGCGCCTAATTTTAAGATGAAGTATCACAACTGGCATGTTTTTTCCCTGCTATATAACACAGTAGAGCAGCCACATTACAGAAATTATCAAGGAGATAATATAGAAAATATCGATGTCACGGTTGGGAGGAAATTGAATTCAAAGGAGTTGTACATTTTTAAAATGAGTAGTATTCGTTAAGTGAAAGGGCGGGAAAAATTAGCAGGGATTCAACTAAGGTTATGCCGTTTCGGTTATCTTCGCGGCGTGAAACGTGAAACGTTTGAATTTTGCGAAAAGTAGTGAAACCAATATCTGAATGCGTGGGGGCGTTTGCATCTAACATTGTCTTATTATTGCAGGTTAAATCGCCCGGGTTCGCGGGATTCATCATGAAGCGAAACGATATTGGGGGCCTAAGGCGTTCTCTTCGACTATATGGTGCTGAATCACGGATGAGTGTAAGTTCGACATTTAAATAAACCTGCAAAACTTGCAACGCATAGCGAAGTGGCGAAGCACTAACGCTGACCTTTGACTAATCAGCTTCAAAATCACTAGCAAACAAGTCTTTTTTGTCACCTGTCGATTGGTGAAAACAGAATTTGGAAATTCCCAGCCGTTCTCGAGTTTTTTCTCGGACGGACGGACAACATGAACTTAGTGACTCCGTTTCGCTTCGCCACTTAATAATGAGATTTAAATTTCACCCAGCTGGCTGAAAGAGGTTACGCGCAGCATTTTTAAGGTAATACGGACTAGTCTTAGAAAAATGTGGAGCGCGCAATAAACAAAACTGCTGATACTGCACTACAGAAAATCCGCGTCAATTGCACTATACAGTGTTCGTGACGTTTCGATGCGCTATTACTGAATTTACCATTAACTCTTTTTTTTTAAGGAAAACGGGATCGTGAAAACTCCTTTCTTTACGTCGAAATAATCGATAATTTTTTTCGATAGAAACTACACAGACGGATAGCCATACAAAATGTTTAGTTACGTTTACGTTTCAGCAATGTGTTCTGATAATCCAACTTTTTGGAATTTTTGATGATTCATCTAAAGTTCTGGGTCTGTGTGGACATATCTCAAAAGTTGGACCCGTTAAAGGATGATGGTATTGTCGTGAAATATGGAGAAGCAATCAAAATGGAGTTCTAGAAGACTTCCAATAAATTGAAATTTGCACTCAAGATGCAGTTGTTACCTATTTAATTATTTAATCTAAAGTCCGTGTATTGTTAGGTGTTAGACTGTATTTTACATATTATTTTACAATTTCATATAATACAATACAATTCTTATCTTATGTAAGTTCTTTTAATTTTTCACGGATTTCTGTCTTGTGACAATATTTTTACTTCATACCAGTGTATTCTACGTTTTTCTGCCGTCTGTCTAACTTGTTCTTCCCATCGTATTCATGGTTTTCCTAGGTTCTTTGGCTATTCTGTTGTTCTTCATTCTACGCAAATGGCCTAGCCAACTCAACTGCCTTTCTCCTATTACTATTTCTATCGGTTTTAACCTTCAGTTCTTCTATTTCTAGTGATCCCTTGGATTTTTCTTAAGAATCTTATCTCTGTGGCCTTAATTTTGCTTTTACTTCATTTTGTTAGAGTCAAAGACTCACAACCATAAGTTAGGGATGATCTTTCTTTTTGGTATACTTGTATTTTAATCTCTTTCCATATCTCTTTTTTTTTGAAGAACGTGTTTCTGAGCATGTTGTGCAAACCTTCCTACTTTTCCTGTTCTCTCTGTTTTCTTTGTCTACTATTCTGTTGTATTCTATCATTGCTCCCAGATAATTATAGCTTTTGACTTGATGCAGTGTTTGTCCATTTATTTTTGTATTATGATTTTTCCATTCTTTGACATTATCATCCTCTTAGTTTTATTTATATTTATTTCCATGTTTATTAATTTTAATTCTCTTTGGTATTTATTTAAATCATGTTGTAATTTTCTTCAGAATCCACCACTATCACCATATCGCCCGCAAATAACATTTCTTGCAGTTGTTTTGTTTTCATCTTCCAATATCTTTTTTCTATGTTTTTTCTTATAGCTTAATCCACGACTAATGAAAACAGTAATGGATTAAGAACATACTCTTGTTTTGATCCTATTCTTGATGTAAATTCTTCAGATTCTTCATTGTGTGTTCTTACTTTGTTTATGTTACTCTTGTATAGGGCTTTGATTATTTTTATTAGATCTACGTCCACTCTTCTTTTCCTTAAGAATTTCCAGACATAATTTCTCTTTAGCTTGTCAAAGGCTTTTTTCACGTATGAATACAATATGAATTTCTTTTCCCTTTCTTATTAGTTTTTCCCTACTTGTCTTGGTATAAGTAGTAGGCCTTGGGTACTTCTTACCTCTTTCAAACCCGTGTTGTGTCTCATATTTTTTTTCTCAATCTATTTTCTATATAAATTCTCTTGAAGACTTTCTAGGTATACTTGTTAGGGAGATTCCTCTATAATTCGAATAGTCTTTTGCATCTCCTTTTTTATATAATGCTAATATTATACTAGTGTTCCAGTCTTGTAGTATTTCTTTTGTTTTAATGATATCATTCTTAAAGACTTTCTTTGCTTCCTATCTCATATATTTTAACATTTCTGATGTGATTCCGTCTTGTCTGGCAGCTTTTCCTAACTTTAATTTGCTAATGGCTACTATAATTTCCTTTTTAGATATGGGTCTTCTAGAGTTTTCGTCATTCTGTTATTTTCCTTTCTTGTTCCTCGGTTTATTTTCGTTAATGCTTCCATCTGTCTGTAATATCATTTGCTCTTGATAATATATTTCCTTCTTTATCGTTTATGTTTAGTAATCTTGGTTGTTTCTTCTGTTTCAGCTGGTTTAATGCACTATAAAACGGTTTTGATTTTCTTTGTAATGTTCTCTCATTTTCTTACCAAATGTAGTCCATGATTGTTTCTTTGCCTCTTTCACTAAATGTTTGACTTATATATTTATTATTTTGTATAGTTTGTAGTTCTCTTCTCGTTGTGTGTCGTTTTTTCGTTGTTGCTTCTTTTCCTTTACTTTCTGTTGTATTTTTGACGTCCACCATTTGCTGGTTTTTGTATTTACAGTATTTAATTTGGCTATCTCACAACTTTATTTTGCTGCTGATATTGTATTCCCCTTAAAATAATTCCATTTACTTTCTATTTCTGAATTAGCGTGAGCGTATTCTTTTCTTAATCTGTATTACAGTTTTTTTAACTGCTTTAGTTCTTCTTATTTTAGTTTATAGTTTTTAATTCTTTCTTTAGTTTTTTTTCGTTTAATTTGCTTAGGTTTTTATTTTTTTAATAACTTCCATCAATACTAAGTAGTGGTCGCTTCCAATTCCTGCATGACGTTTTACTTTTATGTCTGATCAATTTTCAGTTTTCTACACTTATTATAAAATAATGTATTATAGATTTTTCTTTTATTTTGACCGGACCTCCCCAGTAAATTTTGTGTTGGTCAGTAATAAGTCATTGGCCACACATAAGTCTATCAATCTTTTTCCGTTTTTATTTTTGATTGTTTCACCATATGGCCCCATATACCTTTGAATACCTTCGTTGTTGTTGGCCATTTTTTCATTCATACCTTTTATGATCACAGTATTTTCTGTTCTACTGACTATATTTGTTTGTAGCTTTTACAAAAATTTGTTTTTTTTGCATTATCATTTGGCTTATAAGGTATTATTAAGGTACTTGTGTATTCGCCATCCAACAGCTTTTCATTCACAAATTTTTAATTTTTTGTGTTTTTTTATTTGATCTGGATTTACCATACCCCACTCGCTCTCCATTCTATAGTCTCCACTCTTGATTAATATTTTATTATATTTCTTTTTTGTTTTTATTATTCCTAGGTAGTCCAATTTTTGTATTTTCAATTAATTTAATTAATTAGTCTTTCTTGCCATTTATTCCTCTGTTCCAAGTTCCTATTTTTATTATGGTTCTTTTCCTATCCAATTTTTCATTTTTGCCTTCCTCTTCTATTTCTGTGTTATATTTTGTATTGCTGTTATTATTATCTATATTACTGCCCAATTCTATAATCCATATCCTCGCCATATTTTTTGTTTCATTATTTCATCTTGAATCCTTATTCTCTCTAATTTGACCTTTGTGTTACATGTCTTTGTCCCTTGCTAATTTCATCATCATTCTTCCATTTTCATCACTGCAATTTAGTTTTTTGAATCTTTTTCGGGCCTCCTTTTGGTGCTGCGGATTCTTCTAGTAGCCCTTTTTGATTATTCCACCTCTAATACTTATCTTCTATCGTCAGTTTCTTGGATCCAATATTTACCTTTCTTCATTTCTTTTGCTTTTTCGTTGCCAATTCTAATAGACATATTCCTTGATTTAGTTTGTGGGCTGCTTTTATTTGTGTTTTACTTTCAAATCTTGTTTAGGAAAGTTCTCTATTTCTTCTTTTAGATCATTGTATTGTTTGCCATTATTTTTATGTTCTTGTGGGTGGGTGGGCTTATTGAACCTCTTCTTTGTTTCCATTTTCTCTTTCCTTCGTCGGTTGTATATTCCTCGCTTTCACTACTACTTTCAACTTTGCACTTTTTATGGTTTAGCCAGTAACGTTAAATTGTGTGTAAGATTACTCTATACGGTCTAGAATTTAGGTTAAATTATTGGAGCGTTCACACACTTTTTACTTTAGAAGCAATTTTGTAACTCTCTTTTTATGATAATTAATCTGCTTAAAATGTAAACTTGAGTAATCTTCATAGTAAAAAACTTTACAGAAGAAACAAGGATTTGAAAATACAAAGTGTAGAGAGAAGTTCTATTTTTACATTCTTCAAATTGCGTGTTAATGGTGCCACCCACTTTTGAACCAACAGAATTATATTTGTTACTTTTTTGGAATACTATATTGACTACGAATTTTTTTACTTGTTGTGTTTTAGTTCACTGTCACTCTTTTTTGGTATTTATCGCGAAGTTTATCATTTTAGTTACTTTTCTCTTTTCAGGTTCCTGTTTTGATTTTTTTTTTAGAAATGCCGGCCGCAATGCCTGAAAACAACTGTTTTGTTTCCTTAGCTTTAATTACTCGAAAAGAGTTTGGTATGGGCCTAACATTTTTTTGCTGAATGGTTAACTATAGCAGTCAACGACTGGCTATTCTTTATTGGTTTTTATTTCTTTTGTCTTCAAGCTTTACCGTAATTTTTTCATCTGCAATTTAAGGAGCTCACGCTCTACTCACAAATTTAGAAATATTTTGGCTTGGAAAATTATTTTTTATCATGACTTCTTAGAGAATGCGTTTTAGTCGTCGCGAGGGCGCGGTAAGTAGGACGGATTTAGATGATGTTTGATAACGTCACAAAGAGTAGAAGGAAAGCAATTTTGATGTGAAATTTGAGTGATGAATAAAATCTTTAACAAGGTTTATATATCGATTGTGATTTTCACAAGTCGTCAGTGCATTTATTTTTAAAAAGAGAATTTTGAAAAGTGACTTTTTACACAAATTTATCAAATTTCGCAATCCTATCAGGTATCTATATTTTTGATACTTTTTTTTAGTACACTTTCGCACTATGAAATTTTAAAGACTTGGTATAGTGTTCCCAATAGAAGTCGTTAGTTTTACATAGTTCGATTGATCTTATAGTATTTTTCCTTATTGAAGACGTGCGAATTAGAGAAAATCTTCAAAAAACTTCAAAAGTCTTTTTCTCAATAGTGAATTGTTGGATTAATATGAGGTTTGTCGCATTGTTATAGTGATTAAATTAAGAGCTACACATAACTGTAATAATCACGTTCCCTGTAGTAACGCTTAGATAGGTTTAGCCAGTTGTGGAGGAAAGTTATGACGCAGTGCCACTTGTAGTTTCTTTTTAGTCTCACTTCACGCTGTTCGAGTTTTTCACCAACTTTTTGGAAATATTCTTGGAAAACTGTTTGGGGATAACGTCATCATGCTTTTATCTACGAGTATTCCATAATGACATCATCCGTGATTCCTGGAATTGACTAGTGCATGCCATTTTTTATAATTAATTGTTTAAACTAATCGTAGACCGGTAGAGTATAGTTTTGGCCTTCTTATTTTTTTGCAACTGGTCAACGATGACGGCTGCCAAGTGAATTGGAACGAATGATTAAAAGTTTCTTTTTTCAGAGGATTTTAGAATTATCTGAAATTTGGTATGTTGTTCCACTGAGACGACGGTCATATTTTTTATGAAGAGGTGTGTCCTGATCAACCTGGTAATGACACTCTATGTTCTTTCACTGATACGGTTCACCATTTATATTTTTTATATTCTATATTTTTCTTGAGGAAATTGATGTTTCTAGCTCTCTAACTAATGCAAATTTCAGCTGAATTCAACAGTGTATCATAGGTTAACTACAAAATCATAGATAGAGAACTGCTTTTGAGTTTTAAATAATATAAATTTGATCTTCACACTGTCAATATGTCAACTGTTTCTCTTCGTCAAAATAGGGAATGGTTATTTGAGTTGTAGAAGTGAAAAGACGTTTATTTTGGTGTCCATGATTGAATGGGACTTTAGGAAAATTGAGTAAGGGATACAGTTCTTTATAAGTCTTTGCAATAAGTTTGTGTATTGAATTATTTATTTGTTCATTTACACTAAAATAGTGGTCATCAATGGTCAAAGCCATACTTTCTCTCTTTCTTTCTCTATCTTTCTCCCTCTCCCTTTTTTCTCTCCCCACCTTCTCTCTTCCTCGCTCCCCCCCTGTTGGAGCATAGGACTTTGATAAACTCTTATCTCATTCTATATTTTTTCTGTCTATTTTATTATTGGTCTTCTCTACGTTGTGATTGGTTTTCTCTTCTACGACTTCCTTGTGGATTCTATGCTAGTACAGTTTTAGCAATATTGTTGTCTCCTCGGAGTAGCCCTATTCACCTACATCTTCTTTTTAAATTCGTATGCTTACTTCTTGATTGCAGGACCTCATTGGGTTATAGATTTTAAACACTTGTATTGAGTTTATGGTAGCATTTGATAGCAACCACGATTCTGAGCCGTTTGTATTAAGTATCTGTAAATTTTAAATTTTGAGTTCCAGATTTGTTTGATGATAATGAAACTTCCTGTTGCCTTACCTATTTCGGTTTTGATGTTAAGCTTTCTTCCACCGTCTGTCTAAATGTGTGTAAAGTTGCTAACATTTTTGTTAATTTTCTTTCGACTTGGAACTGCGTTGTGTTATTTGTTTGTAAGCTAATAGCTTTGGTTTTTGGCGTGTTGATTTTTAATCTGATTTTTTGCACAGTGATATTGTGAAGTTTTTGTTTGGCCGTTGAAGGCTTGTTGCATAACCCAGTCCAGGACCAAGTTGAAGAGGATAGAAGACAGTGGGTAGTTTTCTCTTACCCATTATCCTTGATGCATTACGTTCGAGCGGGATTCTATGTACAGTTATTTGATAAGACTTATTATTTTTGATGGTATACCCTATTGATAATAAATTCATTCGGGGTTGGAAATCAATTACAATAAAACATATGCCATATCAAATAGAGCTGCAAATGACATTCAAACAGGATCGAATATAGTATATTATATTGGTGTATCTTGGTCAAATCCTCTTTTTATTAACAATACTAAGGAAAGAATTACAGGAGGATGCAAGTCATATTGATCCCTAAAACATATTCTCAAGGTCAAATTCCCATATACTTGAAGAATCAGTTTTCAATAATTTTGTAATACCCTCTGTTACATATAGAGCACAAAGTTGGACTTTAAATAAGAAATTGTAACATAAGTTGAGAGTGAATCAAAGGGAAATAGAGAGATCAATGTTAAAAGTGGGCCTGAGCGATAAGATAAGAGTAGAGGAGCTGTGAAGACTAACTGGCATATCAGATGTCGTGGGAGACGGACGAAGACCTTAATAGATTGGGTGCCCAGGAAAGGACGTCGTAAACGCCAAAAGTTGAATGGGAAAATAATTTAGTCGAGTTTGCAGGATACCAATGGAAAACATTTATACACAACAAAATGGAATGGAAGTCTAAGGAGGAGGCTTTTGCCCATTGTTGAAATTAATGGCTTAGTGATACTCTTTTGAGCGAATATTTGCCATAGTACTTCATGATTAATCTAAGAAAATATGTATAAATATGAGGGCTGTTCGATCAATTCCTCAATAATTTTGCGCAGCGTGCTTATGTGATCTATACATGATCTTCGTGTTCTAAGTCCAGCATTTTTTTGTTGCAGCTGTTCGTAATTCTTCTTAATAGAATAATGGCTAGTATTTTTGCCTAAGTGTAACGTAATCCATCCCCCGTAAGTTTGAGTAATTTAACAGGTCTCCTCTTCTTGATAGCCTGATGATTATATCTTTTCATTCATTTGGAATAGTTTCGGTTTTCTGTATTTATTGTAGGATAGATTGAAGCTCTTCTATGGTTGTTTACCGATCGTGTCAGGGTAGGGAGATTTTCTACTCTTTAGTGATCTGACTAATTCTGTTATTCCATGTTTAGTTGGGGCTGTTATATCAATTTCGAGATGTTTTTTTTGTCTTTCTTCTGTTGGAATTGGGCCCTCAATCTGGTCGACATTCAAGGTAAAAAATTTCTTTCTCTTCTTTGTGTTTTATGAGTTTGATGTTAGTGTATTTTTTATTTACCATCTCTCTGGATATTTAATATACAGGGTTCGGCAGAGGTGTTATATTTTTTAGACGGGTATAACATTTATGGCAGGGGAATACATACTCGTTAGTCGCAATTTCAGAATCCATGGAGCCGTGGATGCTTGAAGAACGCGTATTTGTTTACGACACCTTTATTGCATTCGGTGGTGCAGATACAGCGAAGATTTCGAACTTACTTCAATCTTGGTCGATACGGTGCCGCCCCATTTCGTCTAAGAATACTAGAATGGTTTAACAAATTCAGAACTAGAAGAACTCTAAAATCTGGAACAACTCGGGGAGGGAATCGGGCCATTAGAACACCAGAAAACATCGAAAGAATTGGATAACCTGTGGAGGTCAGCGCTCGCCGTTTAGCGCCGCAATATGCTCGCGCTTTGCGCATGTCAGACAGGTCAGGTCACCTAATTTTGCACTTTGACCACCACTTTCATTCTTACAAAATCTTGGTGGTTCAAGAACTGAAGGAAAATGACTATGTACGGCGGCTTAGCAATACTAGAAACCTTGGAAAAGCGACGAGGCTCATTTTCACCTATTGGGTGCTGTAAACAAACAAAATTGCCGGTACTAGTCGGAAAATCTATGGGATGTCTTATCAATTATTGGTGCGGAATAGCCCAATTTGGCATAATTGGAACCTCCTTTTCTGAAAAAAAGGGCGCATTGTGCTGATCAACTCATAGCGTTACCTTACGATGCTGGAAGAATGTTTGAATTACCTGAGTTGAGAAGACATCGGATTGCCTTCGATATGGCTTGGTTTCAACAGGATGGGGCTACTTATCATACTTCAAGAGAATCAATGGCTTTTGTAAGGGAACATTTTCCAAGGCTCATTTCATTACGCTGCGGTGTGGTTTCCTCAATCACCGGATATTTCATCGTGTGATTATTTTTTATGGAGCTACCAGAAAGCTCATTTTTACATTGAAAAACCACGGACTCTTGAAGCCCTTTCGGAAGCCACAACTTGGGAAAATTGAGCAATTTCACGCGCTTTCTTGAAAGGTGTATGAACAATTTTTCCACTCGCCTGCAACAGAGGCCACTTGGACAGCGTCATTTTTCATACTTAAATTGCATTCTTTTTGTTTGTGCTTTATGTTTATTAGACGTCATTATAAATGTAATTTTTAGAGAAAATTAAAATTGAAATTTGTTCAACATGTATGTCAGTGTTTTGAAAAACGTAACACCTTCTTGTCGGACCCTGTAGTTCCTTCATGTCGTTTTTTCTATTGCATCTTGTACTAAATCTAACCTTTTGTCACTTTTGGCTGCTTGTTTCACTCTTCTATATAGTTCTGAGTACTGTTCTACTATCCTTTGTTTTTCAGTTTGTTTCTGTTGCACTGATTTTGCTTTGCAATTTCTGGTATCTGTAATAATTTGCCAACTGACAGCAATAGTGACAGTGCATAAAATAACATGACTGATCTGATACTAAAAGTACAGGGTTGTCAGAGGGGAACGGTGAAGATCTTGAGATGCTGCTTTAATGACATGATTGAGGATTACGTTATGTTGGCCTCTATTTCTGCAGAAAGGAAGAAAACTACTGCCAAAGATAGCGTTAGGGAAGTTTTAAGTAGAATTTATTTCCAATGGAAGGGTGATAATTCAGTTAAGGGTCTTTCTAACTCGAAGTTCTGTTATAATGCTTAGAATTGATAATTGAGCATCTTTTTGATTAAACATTTCATTTTATTCCTCCTCCTTCTTGCAGCACTCAACAACTTATTTAAACCTACCCTCACAAAATGAAGGAAAAACACTCAAGTCAATTATTAAACAATCTTTATTATTAAAAAAGCAATTATCACAAATGTAACAGTTAAAAGGAATCATGTTAAAACAATGACATTAAATTAAAAGTTCGAAATGCAAATAATGAGAAATTAGTCAAACTAACAGGAAGACATTACCTGTGATAGTTAATCGAGATTAGCGGCTGCGGTTTCGATTCGAGTAGAACATAGTCGCATATAAAGTGCTGGTCGCCTCTTCGAGGCTCCCTAATAGTATACAAACAATTTTAGAAATACACGCTACAAGAATGACTAAAGTTTGACTGTTTGAAGTTACTTAAAAAATCAGTCAGCACCAAATTTAAGTTGAGCATAACTCGACATTCATACACCATTCGCACACTTTATACAATTCATATATTAGGTATATTTATAGTCTTATTTAACGCACTAAAATCTTCCAATGGCTCGTGTACAGCAGAACGACGCTATTATCTTACATTGAAGCACTACTGAAGTAAATTCGGACAGGGGCATTAGACGCAAGTTACAAAACAAGGTTTAACAGGGTTAAAATATTACTAAAAGACCACCACCAATCTAATGAATCCCCTTGTTTAAAACATCGGTAGAAGAGGTGAAAAGCCAATGGAAAAGATACGCGGAAAATGTTCGCGAGACCATCCGAGGAGATGATTCAGGAACATTTGTAACATTCACTAAACTGAACTGTCAACATTTGCAACACTCTTTGACCTCCATTTTAATACAGTGCAGCGTGCGATGTTCGTCAGTGAGTAGCGGTTTCGAATGCACAAATATCAAAACACCAAAAATTATTACAAACGTTAACAATCACACGTACAGTCTAAGTACATCATACATTAATTTAAAATACAATATTAAATATTTGTTGCTTGGTCTTCGTTGCTTACAGCAAGTTGCTAGCTTGTTGCTGCGGTTTATAACTTATCGCTAGTATCTACAGGGATCATTAATCATTACGTGAGGTAGTCGGGGCTGGGCTCCGCCATGGGCTCTGGGGTGGTGAACAGCGGGTTGGGAAACTCTGGCGGGTGAGGCAGGGGTCCCGTGGCTTTCGGCCGGCGGCGGTAGGCCATCAGCCAGCACGACACCGCGACGGCCACGGCCACCAAAGCCAGCAGCGCCGTTATGACTAAGGCTATAATGAAGCCGATCATGGAGACGCAGATGTCTTCCACCCTCTGGGCATCTGGAGCTGAAGGCAGAGGAGTGAGACTCGCGGCCTGGCGCGCGCGGGGCCTCTTACCTTCGGTGGGATCGACGAAGCGCTCCTCACGCCTTTCGAAAGTCAGGATCGCGTTGGACTGGATGGTGATCTCTTCCCGCAGCTGCCCGTTCATGATGTCTCCCGGCACGGCTACGTCGGTAGCGTTCTCTTGGTCGATCGCTCGCTTCCTTCGTCCGAACGCGTTATATCCTCGGCAGTTGACCTGGAAGTTGCGTGAGTTAAATAGGGAGTAACCGATGTGGAGGACAGATCATCGTGGAATGTTTGTGCGCGAATGTGTGATCTCATTGAAACGAAATAAGGTGCGGTCTGAATCATAATACGCTAGAAGTGAGGTTAGGATATAAATGTTTCAGTCGTGTTAAAACAAGAAAAAAATGTTTCTAACAGTAATAAACTGAATCTTGTTTAGCAAATTTGATTTTTGGTTCTATTAAATTGATCAATAGCTAGTTGTTGTCTTTTCTATTTTTTCTTTTCCACTCAGACTCCCATTTGAATCATTTTGCTTTTATTTCTTTGCGTTTGTTATTTGTCCCTATCATGAAGACTCTTAAGATTGCAAAAAAGCAAAGATGATAACATATAGTCTTTTCGTTTTATTTGTCTTGGCTTCATAATTAGTTTGTCAACCTTTGGTAATGTTAATATCTTCTCCTTCACTGGTGGATTTTGAGACAAAAAGCGATATCATTTACATATCCAACTATCGACTCTTTTTTCACATTATGCACTCTCTTGTCAAGTCCTTTTGGAATTCGTATATGATTTGTCTCATTAAATGAACCAGATGTTGACTCCCGCTTTCATTTTTCAATTTGTTGTTTTAGTGGAACGCAGGCACGCCCAGGAACAATTTCATCTCTATTTGAATTGATAACGTACAAAATTATGTTATTGGGATAACTATACAACCAAATGAAGTTAAGGTAAAAGGCAAGGTCAAACATGTACAACTAGCATCTTCAAGGTAGTCAAGGGATCATTTGTGACAACCACATGATCTTGGCATGTCTTTTCTCCTGACCATACGCCTTTGATTTTCTATTTTTTGTTTTTTATACTTTATTGATTCTATAATTGTCCTAATGTCAAGATGTTGATGTTAGATATATTGTGTCTTCATTCCCACTATTTTATATATTTATTTACTTTGTTCTTATTACGTAGTTTACTAACCATTATTACGTATTTTCCTTAAAAAAATGATCACATAACTCTCGTTTTTGTGTTTTTAAACTTTGTACTTTATCAGGGTACCATTTACCAATACACTTTGCCTTTTTAAAATAAATTATACTAAAGCTAATGAACTTCTCGATTTGCAATATTCCATTTTAAATTATAACCTTATTTTTTGGATGGTTTCGTTTTTTACGAAAACGTAGATGTGAAGGCTTAATATTTACACAAATTTATAGAGCCTTTTTTTGTTGCTGCAGTTCAGTTTGTTCAAATTTGTACAAGAAGAAGCTATAGTTAACAGTATGAAATTTACAAGCGTCTCTATTGAACTTCATTTCATTTCAGTTTGGGTGGAAAGTAGCCTGTAAAGTCACTTTTGAAGAAAACACCACCATATACACGAGTTTTTAGCATAGTTACTTAATATTCCAAATTAGAGCTTAAAATGACAATAAAATATAAGAAAGTGATCTACACCAAAAACCAGAGAACCAGGAACAAATAAGTTCGATAGAAGAAAAATGGAAAAAATCGAAGAAGTTATAAAAGAAAGTGTACCTTTCTGCAAGAAAGAAAAGAAAAAAGAATGGATGAATAGTAAATATAAAGAAGAATAAGACAAATAAGGAAGAAGATAGAGAAGCGTATGCAGAACAGACGAAAGACAAAACATATGTTGAAAAGCAAAAAGACTGCACAATGAGAAGGAACTAACAATAATATATGCAAACATTAAAAATAACCAGATAAGGAAAGCTTACAAAAAGAAAAGAAGAAAGAAGAAGATCACGTCCGCATATCTTAAAGACAATGAAGTCAGATTAATAAGGGGCGAAGAAACGCAAATAAAAATGCGTAAAGAATATTTTGAAAGGATATTAACCACAACTCAAGAAGAAATAAAAGAAAATTAGGTAGTGGGAAAGAAGAAAACCCTATACAAACAAAAGAAGAAAATGAAGACAGACAACAAAAGTCAGGACCAAAATAATATAACAGTGGAAAACAAAGTACAGCGGTCAAAATACAGGAAATAAAAAAGTTTTGAAGAAAAAATAGATCCCTAATACAGAGCACAAAGCAGTAATATTGCTAATTTGTAAAAAAAGCGATATGACATAGTATGTAATGATTGTAAATGCATTGTTCTACTGGGCACGGTATATAAAATAACAGCGGTATTGGTTAAACAAAGACTAAAACAATAAGCAGAGGACTATATTGGAGAATACTAAAGGAGATTCAGGAAAAATAGGGAAACAACCGATCAAATATTCCCAATAAAACAGATAATGCTGAAGTGTTACGAATACAAAATTTCTTTGTACATCTTATTTGTAGATTTTCAAAAGACCTATGACTCGATCAATAGGGGAAAATCTATACGGAGAAGGTCTAAATATACCCCGGATATCAATAAGACTCGGTAAGATGGAGAATAGGAGGAATTTATTGTTAGTATTTCAGTTAAGTCAAAGTTGCGTATTTACAAGACTAGTGAAAACAATCCTACTGTACGGATGTGAATGTTGAGCCTTAAATAAAAACGAGAAATAAAAAATTAGAAATATGGGAAGAAAATATAAAGAATAATACTGGGCGGAAGAAAGACAGATCAGGGTTGTGAAAGAAGAACGAAGTATATAATGATATCTCAATAATAGACGTTAAACTACGCAGATTACAGTGGTTAGGACATTTTGGAAGAGTGAGAGACTCAAGAGTCGTGAAGAATACTGCTTGGAATAATTTGAAATGGTTAAGGAAAAATGGAAGACCGAAGAAAGAATGATAGGAAAAAGTACAAAATAATTTGCAAAATAAATCAAATAGAGAAAGAAATAATAACACTAAAGGGCTGCAAATGCATAATATACGTATACCAAACATTCAAATTAATGATTTTTAAAGTTTTTAGCATAGTTACTTAATATTACAAATTAGAGCTTAAAATGAAAAGTGATTTCTAGTGGACAGTCGAAGAACAAACTTACCGGTTGGCACTTTCCAAAGCAAACACGAATGTTGCACTGGAACCTGATGTTATCGCTGCTGGGGAACTTGAACGCGTTGAAGCTAGCCAGGAGGCTCTGAGTGTCTTGGTTGTACTCCCACTCTCCGAAGATCGTGGGGTCGGTGGCGCAACCGTTCTCGTCAGTGACCGTGTACTCGTTCTCGACGTTATCGCCCATGGTCTTGGCTATGCAGCTGCGGGCGAAGCCTCCGTATATGGAGCCGGGTTGCACTTCCACTTGCAGCATGAGGTTGTCGCCGATCTCGGCGGAATTCACTTCTTGTCCGGTATGCGTGACGATCCGCATCAGGCAGGTGGGTGGGGGCCCGGTGTTGGCAATCGTTCCGGCCGTCGTCAGCATGGACACGTTGAAGCCTAGAGTTACGTTCTGTTCGCCAGTTTGGTACACGCACTTGATGTGGTAGGCCTGCGCTTTGTACGTGACGAGTTTGGGATGCTTCTGGATTACCAAGACGAAACTTGCTTGTCCCTATATTAAAACCGGCGCAATTTTACAACTCAGTAGTCGATTTTCATATCAAACTTACATTTAAATGAATTAGTCCGCAGCTTCCGAAGTGGACTTTAAATATTTCAGAGCGCGGTACGTTGTCTGTTGGGATTGTGATGACGCGACGACATTCCTCATCTTTACTGTGTCCTTTAACGTACCAAACTCCATTAAATCCAGGATCAGAAATAACAATTTCCACCTGCACACCATCGGACAAACAACTGACTATCAAGTCTGGTCGCGGGAAGTCTGTTCTCGATATGTGTCCTGTCATTACTAAAAATAAATCTCTCAGTCAAAAGCACAAGAAGGAAGCAAACAAGTTATGTACCGCATTCAATCTCTGGATTGCCTGAATAACCACTGCGGCACTGGCACACCGCACGGTGATTGGTGGCGTTGCAAGTAGCGGCTATTCCACACCGCTTGGTATCGCAAGGATTTTCACATTTCTTCGTGTCGAGATTGCAGAATCGGTTATCGGGACATTGGTCGTCATTTTCGCATTCACCTCCGGGTGATGTAATGCAGTTTCCGTTGGCATCGAGGCGATGTCCGAGGCACACGCAGTTGCCATGTTCATCGATGGTCATGCCGCGCTCGAGCGCGCATACGCACCGACCATAGTCGTCAACCTTTAGACCTTTCTCCGTTTGGCAGATGATGCACTCGTTATTTTCGTTAACCGCTGTATTGGGCGGGCATTCGCATTTTCCATCCGGTGTAAGGATGTAACCTTTATCCAGCTGGCACGTTGGTACTACAACAAGAACAGTTAAATGCGACATTTAAAATAGTGGAAGAATGGCTTCGTTACCTGGATCGCATTGCACAGCGGCATTTCCTTGATATCCAGATAAGCATTCGCAAATCATTGTTCTTACCGGTTCGGTATCGAGAACTATACAATTAGCGTTAACTCCGCATGGTTGAATTGCTGTGCAGGGATTGATGCATTTGTTGTTGATGCAAGCTGTTTGCGACGGGCAGTCCCAGTCAAACCTACAAACTTCTTCCTCCTTTCGGCATCCTGTTGCCGAGGTGGCATAACCTGGAGGGCAAACGCACTCCACGACGTGGTTGTAAACTTTACATTCTGATTGATTATCGCATGGATTAGACGCATTGCAAGGACTTTCACATTTCTGGTTGATGCAGGCTTTGTCCGTTGGACATTCCAAGTTGGTGCGGCATCCGACTACCACGCACGCTATCTTCGGATTTCCCATAAGACCCGGTGGACACTCGCACACGGCTCGGTGGTTGATTCCATAGCACGTGGCCTCAGCTCCGCAGGATGATTTATCTGCCGCGCAAGCCGGAACGCATTGCCTATTAATGCAGGTGTGCTGGACTGAACATTCATCGTCGGTTCGGCATCCAATTCTCGAACAGGTTATTTCGGGGTTCCCGTCATAACCTTGCCTGCATGTGCAGATTGGTTTGTGATTCTTAATCCTGCAATCTGCGTTCGGGCCACAGTTGCACGGATCTCTGCAGATGCCGTTAAAGCACGCTTTATCAGCGGGACATTCGTTGTCTGATATGCAGCCTCCAATATCCTTCACCGGTTTTGTAGGTTCGCAGGTACCGCTGCCGCTGCTGATGTATCCAGGCGGGCACACGCATATCATGGTTCTTACAGGAACCGAACCTACAACTTCACATTCTGCAGGTCTTCGGCAGGGTTCGAAGATGGTGCAAGGGTTTTGGCATTTGTTGTTGATGCAAGCAAGGCTAGGAGGACATTCTGGGTCTTCGCGGCATTCCGGTTGCGGTTGTCTGTGGCACTGTACGAACGGATTTCCAATGTATCCTGGCGGACATCTGCACAGTGCTATATGGTTTTGAATTCTGCACTCGGCTTTAGCGGAGCACGGGTTGTCGTAAATGCATGGGTTAATACACTGCGCATTGATGCACTGTCTATCGATTGGGCAGTCGCTGTTGGCTCGGCATCCAACTACTTCGCATCGGTCGCGAGGATTCCCGCGATATCCACTCAAGCAACGGCATTCTGCTCGGTTACCGTACACGTAACATTCCGCGTTTATTCCGCACGGGTCTTCAATTAGGCATGGATTTATGCAATTTCCGTTCACACAAGCTTTTCCTGATCCACATTCGGAATCCGATCGGCAGCCCACTTTGTGGCAAATGATGTCCGGGTTTCCTTCGAAACCTTCTTCGCAAGAGCAAGTTGGGCGGTGATTTTGTACGAAGCAGGCGCTGTTTGTGCCACAGTTGCATGGGTTGCGACAGAGTCGATTTATGCAGGCTTCATTGCTGGGGCAGTCGTCATCGGACGCACAACCCGGTGGTACGGGTACTATAATTGCGTGGCACTCTCCGTTTTCGTTGGGAACCCAGCCGGACGGACATGTGCAGATCATGGTCCGGACTGGTGTGGTATCCAGTACGCTGCATTGCGCCGTTCGGTGGCAGGGCGATAGCTCGGGACAAGGGTTTACGCATTTATTTTTGATGCAAGCCAGTTTGCTGGGGCAATCCATGTCAAATTCGCATTCTGGTCGACCAGGTTCGACAACAGGGGCGCTGCAGTAAGATAGAGGATTGCCTTCGGGCAGATGTGGAGGACACAAGCAGCCGGCGGCGTGGTTCTGTACGTAGCATATAGCGTTTTGCGCGCATGGTGGGCGAGCAATGCTGGAGCAAGGGTCTATGCAGCGCTCTTGTATGCAAGCCCTGTTGTTTGGACAGTCCGAGTCTACGCGGCATTCTACTCTTTCGCAGCGGTCGAATGGATTTCCAGAATAGCCCGGTGGGCATTTGCAAGTAGCTTTGTGGCTGTTGCCGTAACATTCGGCGGTAGTGGAGCACGGATCGACCAGTAGACATGGATTGATACATTGACCGTTGTAGCACTGCTCATCGTTGCCACAATCGTGATCTGCTTGACATTCCACTGAAATAAAATAGCGATTGTAATATTTGGACTAGAGAGATGATAATTTTGACTAACATTTTATGCATCCAGTTTGTGGATTTCCCGAGTATCCGGGTCTGCAGAAGCATATAGGGTAATGGTTTGTTACTTTGCATTCAGCGTGCGGTCCACAATTGCACGGGCTAACGCAACGGGCGTTAACACAGGCTTCACTACGGGCACATTCGGAATTTGACTTGCATCCTATGGTAGGCCCGACAGCTATAAAAAATGGTAGTTCAGTGTTTTCTTCTGGTTTATAAATTTATTGTGATTTGAATACATACGTGGAAGACACTCTAGTTTGGGGTTTCCTTCGTATCCAGGTGGGCAAACGCAAACAGGTTGATGGTTGTTAACAGAACAGAAAGCACCGATTGCACATGGCTTGTCATCAACACAAGGATTGACGCATAGCTCATTTTTACATCTCTTATCATAGGAACAGTCATCATTCGAGTAGCATTCCGGCAGTGGTACAGGTTTAGGAATCTTAGGTACTGTAAAATAGGTTGTAATGAGTTTATTACTGTTATAGATGGGGAAACGCTTACTTGTGTTACACTCGATGTGAGGATTTCCGCTATACCCTGGAGCGCAGGTGCAAATCGCTTGGTGAAGCATAGAGTTACACTGAGCATTTATGCCGCAAACATCGATTCTACATGCTTCAACGCATTTTCCTCGGATACACTTGTCTCTGTCACTACAGTCCGAATCTACATGGCACTGTGGTTGTTCTGAAGTAATGGCTTTGCAACGTCCACTGCTGTCTGTGACTGTTTCTGATGGACATTGGCATACTACAGTTCGCAAGGGCAGCGTATCTAGAACCCTGCATTCTTGATCAGGGCTGCATATGTTGGCCGCCGTGCACGGATTCTGGCAGTGCGCGTTGATGCACCCTAGTGGCGATGGGCAGTCAGAATCAGAGCGACATTCAGGCTTGGGTGGTCCTACTGGAGCTAAAATTTAAAATGTACTAACTGAAACATTACAATCTAAGAAAGGTAATTTACTTGTGCATTGCACATATGGGTCTCCTGTGGTTCCGGGCAAGCAGGTGCAGTAGGCTTGATGGTTGCGTCCAACGCAAGTAGCTTTGTCGGCGCAGGTGTCAGCATTGCAGGCCGGTTTACAAATCCTGTTCAGTCTATCGCATGCTTCATGGTTGGCGCAATCCTCGTTATATTGACAAATTCCAGCAATGCACGATATCAGAGGATTTCCCTGAGTACCTTCTGGACATTGACATTTTGCTTGGTGATAAGTAACTACGCATTCGGCGCTTCGGCCGCAGGACTGCCGAACACATGGGTTTATGCAGTTTTCGTTGACGCAAGCCTTGTCGAAGGGACAATCACTATCGATCTTGCACTCAGCTGCACAATAAAAACACGTTAAGATGAAGCCAAACTTTTGCCTATTAAACTTACGTTTGTAGCATTGTACTTGAGGGTTGCCACCCCATCCATTTGGACAAAGACAGATAGGTCTATGCTGGCTAGTCTGACATTCGGCTTGGAATCCGCAAGGGCTGGTGGTAATGCATGGATCTTGACAGCGTTGGTTGGAACAAGCTTTATTGTTGGGACAGTCAGCATCGACAGTGCACTCGGGAGTCGGTTGTGGAGCAACTATTGACGATAATATAATAATTTTGCTTTCGGTTGTTTTAATAAGTTACTTGCCTTCATAACATCTGATGAACGGATCACCAATAAGACCGGCAGGGCAGCGGCAGACCGCTTTATGGTTGTTGGGAGAGCACTGGGCAGTAGGAGAGCAAAGACTTCCGACAGTACATGGATTGATGCATTGCCTATTAACACAGACCTCGCTTGACGAGCAATCGTTGTTGCTACTGCATCCTTCTTCTTCAACCGGACCTAGATCATCAATTCTAATCAGTAAAACTTACAACAGTAACTAGGTGATCAAATTAATGTTGCTGTTGAAATTAACTTTAGGAATTGGATTGTGGAAAGGATAAATAAGAAGCAATACCTAAAACATAAAACACATTTAAATAAGTAAAAGTGCGAAATTTTTGTTCTACAAGTGGAAAGCGGCTTACCTTTTCTACATTCAACATCGGCATCACCTACATATCCTGGTAAACATAAGCACGACATTGTTCTTAAAGGTAGCGTGTCTACGACTGAACATTCAGCGTTAAGACCACATGGTTTTGTAATCGTGCATGGATTTTGACAAACTCCACTGAAGCACGCCAGTTTGCTTGGGCAGTCGGCGTCTATTATACATTGAGGAGGCACTTTGGGAATTTCTATGCACAAATATAGAGATGCATTAAAATAGAGCTCTCAAATGAATTCGCTGCACCAGTTACCTGCAGTACACGTCGTTAAAGGATTTCCGGTGTACCCAGGTGGGCAGAAGCATTGTGCCCGGTGGTTGTTAACGTTACATAAAGCACCGTTTCCACAACTGCAAGGATCTTCGCATCGTTCGCTGCGGCAGGCCAGATTGAATGGACATTCGTTGTCGTGAAGACATTCCGGCCTTTCGCAACGCACATAAGGATCTCCTCTGAAGTTGTGCGGGCAGTAGCAGCGGGTCTTATGGTTGGAATCGACTTTGCAGAGAGCACTCAAGCCGCATTGTGTGTAAGAACACGGGTCAATGCATTCGCGATTTACACACGCCTGGTTTAAGGGGCAGTCAGTATCAGCCCTACAACCAACTGCAAACAGTCGTTAGTAAAGACTCCGTTAAGAAGCGCGGAATAATTCTTACTTTCGAAGCAAGCACTTTGAGCATTTCCGGAGAAGCCATCCCTGCAAATGCAAACGGCCCTGTGCAATTGCACTCGACATTCGGCGTTTTGGCCGCAAATGTTTGAACTTTCCACGCAAGGATTACTGCAACGCTGGTTTATGCAGGTCTTGTCGTTTGTGCACTCCGAATCTTGCACACATTCCGGCTTAGGTGCTGAAAATTTAAGCTCACCTTAGATCAAATAAAACACGACTTACTGTAACACCCACGTTCGTCCTTGGGTTTCAGCGTGCACTGCACTTCTGGGTAGCCGATGTAGCCGGCGGGGCACGAGCAGACAGCTTTGTGGTTTACCACTTGGCACAGGGCATTCAGGCCGCAAGCGTCCGTGCAAGGGTCTCTGCACTTTTGGGAGTAGCAGACCTTGTCGCGCGGGCAGTCTTGGTTGATAATACATTCGGGGTAAATGCATTCGGCTCTGCCGTTGTTGAATCTGCAGTGCCCGTTGGCTCTGCATGGCGACGGATTGCAGGGGTCTTGCGGCTCCGGCGGTTCTTCCTTGCACAGCGTGAACGGATCGCCAACGAGCGGGGGTGGGCAGCTGCAAACGGGGCTGTGGTTGATGACGTGGCACTGGGCCCCGAACCCGCAGACTCCGGGGCAGGGATCGATGCACTTGGTGTTGGAGCAGGCTTTGTCTCGCGGGCAGTCGGCGCTGATGGTGCACTCTGGCCTGCAACCTCCAGCAGTCGGGGTACCGTGGAAACCGGGCAGGCACTCGCAGAGGGCGTTGGGTCCGGACGCGCGGCAGACGGTATTCAAACCGCAAGGGGATGGATTGCAAGGGTCTGTTGGTTTTGGTTCTGCAAAAAATGTTTTTATTGTACTGATGGGTTTGTACTCAAATGGAAAAAAGTACTATTTAATGATTAAGTAAATTGCTGGTACAAATTTGATTATCCTTTTCATCAACAGAGATGTTTGTTATGGTATTCGATAGAAAATAGATCAGAAAGAACCTCTAACTTTTAGTAGATGAACCATCATTTGATACACATTGGACTTCTTATCAAAAAGTTACTTTCTTTGAAGGGGTTTAAAAGCATGTTTTGTGCATTTTGGCATAATCAAAAACTAAAAGGCAAAACAAACCAACCAAAAGCGCAGTTCTTAAAATTTACAGTGATTTTATATTTCGATATTACAACTTTGCAAGTCATGTAGACCTATGGTTTCGAAAGTTTTTGTATTTTTCCCACTTTTTTCTATTTTTCATATCCAGTTGCCATACACCTAGGTCCTCTTTCTTCTTTGTTTTGGTCTTCTTCTTTGTTTACCGCTTTCTCTCCTGTTATTGGGACCTTTTTTGTAAGTCTATTTTCTAATATTTGTACTTTGACTACATGTGGAATACTTGGATTCTTATACGGTTCTTTAATTTCCCGTTTTGTTCTTCTCTAGTCAAATTCCCTTGATTGTATTGCTTCAAGAATTTTCCAATTGTTTATTGAGCGTCCAAATTTCACATCCATATGTCTTGGATATATGCTTTGCTTTTAATAATCTTTTGACCATCCCTACAGATTTGCTACCTTTTAACATCTTCTCGTTCTATCTTTTCTTTGTAGTTATTCGTTGTTATTTTAAATATTCAAACTGTATGTAATTTACTTGGTGTTTAGGTACTGTTTTCATATTTGTATATTTTGTTTTCTCTTCATTTAGTAGTAGTCCATATTATTGTGCTGTATCTTCTAAGTTCTTGAACATTTTCTTTAGTTTCTTCTTGTTTCTCGCCACTCACATCACATAGTCAGCGTAGGCTGCATATTGATCTTTTTTTATTGCAGGTTAATATATTTTTTTTGAATGTCACTTTCTCTAATTGTTACTTCTAGTGTAAGATTAAACAAGATAGATGCTAGGGGATGTAATTGTCATAATCCTTTCCTCACCTCAAAATCCCTGGACAGGCTTCCTTCCATTGTCACAAAGTAGATTGTTTGATTATGTTAATTTTTTAGGGCTCTGTATATTTTTTTCTTATGGAATCATACGGGTTCTTGAAATCAGTAAATAGAACGTAAAGATCTACATTTTGTTGACGCGAATTATATAGAATTTGCTTTATCATAAATATTTGATCTACTGTTGATCGTTTCCTCTTTTAAAATTTTCTTGGTATTCGCTTAGTTTTCACTCTTGTATTACATGCAGTCTGTTTCTTAGTGCTGTTGCTAATATCTTATAGGTTACGCCTTTCAGAGCAATTCCTCTGTTTTCTCTCTTTTTGTATATGGGACACAGTATAATTGTAGTTCATGAGTTAGACAATTCTTTTAATTGCCATATTATTTTTAGCAACTGGCTTATTCTTAGTAGATTTGTCCCTCTTCTCTTCAGGATCTCTGCGGGAGTTCCATTTATCTCAGGGCTTTTATTGTTCTTTAAGTTCTTGATTGCCTCAACGATTTCTCTTTCGGATAATACTTCTACTTTGTTTTTGAAGCTGCTATTTGAGGTTTTTTTATATTTCTTTTCATCTTCTCTGTTTTCCTCTTTTTTGTGGTCTTGTCAGTAATTCTTCAAAGTACTGCGCCCATCTCTCTAATTTCTTTATTTATATAATATTTATCTAATTTTTTAGTTTCTCCTTTATGTATTTTTTCTTCTTATACTGGCAATTTTTTTCTACGCTATTTATTTCATCAAACTTATTATTTTCAGAACTATTACCTTTTAGCCAATTTATTCTTGCTCTATTTCTGTGTTTTAGTACTATTCTACAGTCTTCGTCAAACCATTCAATTTCATATGCTCTTTTCCTTTAGACATTTCCTGCATAATCTGTACATATCTCATCCACTCTTAATTAAATAAAAACAAAATAACATCAAATGTAGAATTTGTACGTATAGGAGCAGTTCAAATAAAAAAGCATACTGCGGCGATTCATAATTTCTATAATGAAACTCCGGTGTGTCGATTCCTAAGACAAATTCTATGCAGGACAATTAGTTACTTCGTTTTCTAAGTTATAGGAATTATGTCCTCTTCATTTGAATGAATCTTGTATACACATATGATTAGAACTTTTTTTCTATCGAATACATTTTTATTGTTGCCTTACCGCTTGGTTCATTCCTATTAGAGATCTGTTCCGAAAACATCGAGCCAACGTTAATATAATGAAAACAATTTGCGCGACTGCGACGTCACCTGGTAGCCGATGAGAGTGAAATGTCAGTTGGAGTTAGTAAATTTGTATTAAATTTTGTTCAAATCTGAAACATTCTCCCGCAGAGTTGGATGATTCAGAAGACTTTTGGGAACGATGTAATGAGTCCAAGACGAATAAAGGCATAATACAAATGATTCTGAATGAGTGGAAAATGTGAACGTTTACAGGCTACAGTCAACAGGGATTGGTGATTGATAGGATTTGAAAAAATAAAGTGTGAAATCGCTGTTGCTACCGGAGTAGAAGGAACATCGTACTGCAGTTGCTAATGACTTACTTTAGACGAATTATATTGCATTAAAATGCCATAACCTGAGATGAAACATGGGAATCCATGGCTGCGACCCTCAAAAAAGGCTCAATCGTCCCAATGGAAGTTTCCTGATTGGTACATTTGAAGAAGATGTATAAAAATCACAGCAAGGTCAAATGTGTGAGAACAAGAGGACCGTCTTGTGTCTTTTACCATTTTTACTACATGTATAGACATTTTGTTATTGTAATTGTAACTTTTTGTATTATGTAGCTCCATACCTTTCGGATATATCACATACGTACAAGTTGACTGAGAACGTTTGTAAATTATACAGCAAATTATTAGAAATGGTATAAATAATTTCCAAGTTTGTCATTTGATCCATCAACATTCCGACTTTCAATTTCAAGCACTTCATGATATGTAACGATTTAATTAATCAATCAATCGATGGTTTCTGTACTGATTAGCGTCTTCTATATCACGTGCTTTGGATTGATCTTGTACGCCATATTTATAGGTCAATAAGGGGAGTGGATACGCTTCTAGTTTAACGAGTTTCTAATGGAAAATCTGCCAAATATCTAGACAATTAATAGTGTCACGTTTGGTATGGTTCCAGATTGTGTACTAATAAGACTAGTCTGCGTATATTAAATATCACCGTCGAGCTTTTGAGAATAGCGTTGCATTCAGATTTTAGTCTCCAAAAATTTTTAATGTCTAGGTCAGATAAACGGTACGTGGAGCTGTGTTTATAATTTCTTACAAATCTTACAAATTTTTATTCTTGAGTCGCATTATGTGTAGAAAATCGCGCTTTAACTTTCAAACAAAAAGGGAACAGTAGAGTATGTTATATACATACCAGGCAGGTTAGTTTAAATAAAAAAGAAAAAATTCACAAAAGACAGAATTGTTAATTACAACTGAAGGAAAGAAGAATGGCGAGTATGGCGAAGAGGACATACTTAAAATGACTATGAGGATGCGATTAAGAGAGAACTCAAACTAATGCGAATTCTCATCAATCGTTTTTGTTTGCACAAGAAAGAGAGACTTCTACAATACTAAACCGAACATTCATTACGACGAAAAAAGAAAATGAAATAAATGGTGTAAAAAGAAAGAAGAAAAATACTGTCAATAGTCAAAATGAGGCAATAGAAAAACATAAAATTAAAAATAATGATTAGAGTGATAATTTACCCCTCTTCACTAATATTTACAGGGTTGGGGAAACTTTAGTGAGATGCTTTGATATTACCCTGCAGTTTTCATCCAGAAATTTTTATTTTCATTTCTTACCTGGAGGTGTAAATGTGCATTGTCTGAAGGCATCCCCGCTGTAGTCGTCAGGGCAGGAGCAGATCGGGATGTGGTTGCTAACCGTGCACAGCGCGTTAATTCCGCACGTACCCGGGCACGGGTCCTGGCACTTGTTGTGGATGCAAGCCCTGTTCATCGGGCAGTCTGAATTGGACAGGCATTCGGGCCTGCAGCCTTCGTACGGGTTCCCGTGGTATTCTGGGATGCATTCGCACAAGGCATAGTTATTTTCCACTCGGCAGCGTGCGTTGGAACCGCAGGGTGATGGATAACAGGGGTCTTGCGGCTGCGAAGGCGGTGTTGGTTCTGTACAAAAATACAAAACTGTCAGTATATTGTATGTGCAATCAGAATGTTTTATAAAAACCCAGCCACATCCAAAATTACATTGTTTACTGTACAGTTATACTTCTATAGTACCATAGATAATAAATATCTTTGAAAACAGCTCGGGTATTAAGGTAACTATATAAAAATATTTTTGCTTATTCTTAACAATATCTTACTTGGTTGGAGTGAGCACATGGTAAACGGATCTCCATAGTAGTCATTAATGCATACGCAGTTAGGGACGTGAACTGCAACGCGGCATTCGGCGTTGATTCCGCAAGAACCCGGGCAGGGGTCCCTGCATTTCTGATTAATACAAGCTAAGTGTGTAGGGCATTCGCTGTTGCTAACGCATTCCGGCCTGCAAAACGGTGGGGTGTTCGTATATCCCGGTAAACATGCGCAGGAGTAAGTGCTGCCATCTGGAGAGGGCGTGCATTCTGAGTTGGGTCCACAAGGTGTAGGGTTGCAAGGGTCTCTTTTTTCCCCGGATTCTATTGGTTTGTCAACTACAGAAAAACGAGTTGAGATCGGTTAACGCAAGTCAGATCGGTGTTCTTACTTATGATGTAACATCTTGTGAACGGATCCCCAGTGTACTGAGGTGGGCAACTGCATATAGCGTTATGGTTTACTACTTGACATAATGCGTTTATACCGCACGTGCCGGGGCAAGGGTCTATGCATTTTTGATTAAGGCAAGCTTCATTTAACGAACATTCAGAACTGACGATGCATTCTGGTCTGCAGGTCGGCGGACTACCGATATAGCCGGGGACGCAAGAGCATACCGCTTGGCTGTTTATTTCTCTACACTGGCTGTTGGGACCGCAAGGAGATGGTTGACACGGACGACGTTCGGGGACGACTGTAAGGTAGACGGTTGTTCCAATGCTTTTTAATATAAATCACCAGACTTACTTTCAACCTTCCTACAAATAATGAATGGATCACCTGACCAGTTTTCTAAGCAATTGCATGTTGGTATATGGTTTATGACAGTGCATTCGGCGTTCTGCCCGCATGTGCCAGGGCAAGGGTCAACGCATTTATTCCGAATGCATGCTCTATTTCGGGAGCAGTCAGAGTTTAGCACACATTCAGGTCGACATTCTCTATAAGGATCTCCTTGGTACTCTGGCAAGCATGTGCAAATGCCATTGTTGCATGCGGCATTTGGACCACACGGAGATGGAACACATGGGTCTAACGGTACTGGAGCTAAAATATATTTTTTAATTTCTGCTTTTAAATTAGTCTGCTGCTTACGTTTCCTATCGGGTGGTTTAGGATAGCAGTTACTGAACGGATCTCCGGTATATCCATCTGGACATCTGCAGCTAGGCGTATGATTTATAACGTTGCACTGAGCACTTATTCCGCAAGAACCTGGGCATGGATCTCTGCACTTTTCTCTTATGCAAGCTTTATTGCTTGGACATTCAGAATTGATTGTACATTCTGGCCTGCAATTGGGAGGACTACCTGTGTAACCTACCAGACATGTGCAAGAAGGTGCGCCGCCAATATCTCTACATTGTGAGTATAATCCGCAAGGAGAAGGTAGGCATGGATTTTCAAATAGTACAGTTGGTGGTGAAGGTTGTGCTACAATGACAGATTTGGAGATAAAGTGTCAGAACACACGCTTATATGCTTACGTGGTATCGGGAAGCATCTCGCGAATGGGTCGCCAGTGTGCCCTACATTGCAGCTACATATGGGACTATGATTGATGACTTCACAGCGCGAATTGATCCCGCAAGTTCCTGGACAAGGATCTGCGCATTTTTGATTTACGCAAGCTTTATCAGGAGAGCATTCCGCGCTAATTGTACACTCCGGTCTACAACCAGGAGGACTTCCTATGTAATTAGGCAAACAAGAGCATACAGCTTGTTCGTTTAATTCTTTGCATTGACTGTTGGGCCCACAAGGTGATGGGTTGCAAAGATTTATTGGTGGTCTCTTTTCCGCTGAAAATCGTGAAAATGTATATTTGGCGATCTAAACGCAGACATACTTTACGTTCAACTATGGGTGGAATGCTGCAGTATGTGAATGGATCACCGGTGTAACCAGGATTGCATATGCACGAAGGCAAATGGTTGATCACTTGACAGTCCGCATTTTGTCCGCAAGTTCCGGGGCATGGGTCTTGGCATTTATTTCTAATGCAAGCTTTGTTCGAGGGGCAGTCCGAGTTCAAAGTACATTCCGGTCTGCAACCTTCGTACGGATTTCCAATGTAATCATCAATGCACGAGCAAGAGCCAGCTGAGTTGCGTTCTCTGCAAATTGCGTTTGCGCCACAAGGTGAAGGGAAGCAGGGATTTGTTGGACCTTCTGGTGGACGTGTTACAACTGAAAATATCGTTTTGGTAGTCGCGATAAGGTTGATTGCATAAAACAATACTACCTTCTACAGCGCAGAATGTAAACGGATCTCCAGTGTAACCGGTAATGCAGGCGCAATTGGGCGTATGGCTTATAACTTTGCATTCAGCGTTTTGTCCGCAAGTTCCAGGACAAGGATCCTTGCATTTTTGATTGATGCAAGCTAAGCTGCTGGGACATTCACTATTACTAATGCACTCTGGCCGGCAGTTCGGCGGTGCACCAATAAATTGGGGCAAACAAGAGCAAGAAGGAGAATCATTAATGACTTTACACTGGGAATTTGCCCCGCAGGGCGACGGCTGGCACGGGTTTATGGGTTGTGCTGGTTTTGCAACTGAAACATTTAAATAAGAACCATCTCCTTTAAATGCTACATTTGTTTTACCTATGGGGTAGCACCTAGTGAACGGATCTCCTTCAAATCTATCTGGGCAGCTGCATATTGGATTATGGTTTACCACGTGACAAACCGCGCTTATTCCGCATGTCCCAGGACAAGGATCTATGCATTTCTGATTAGCGCAGGCTTCGCTCAATGGACATTCTGAGCTAATTACACATTCTGGTCTGCAAGTGGGTGGATTGCCTATATATCCGGGGACGCACGAACAAACGGCTTGGCCATTTATTTCGCGGCATTGACTATTCGGCCCGCAAGGAGATGGGTTGCAAGGGTCTGTTTTTACTGGCTCTGAAATAGCAGTATTGGGATAATTTTTATATTTTGCAAATTATTATTCAAATTACCTTGTATTTCTGTACATAATACGAAGGCATTTCCGATAAAACCTTGTTTGCAACTGCAGGTGGGGATATGGTTAATAACGTCGCAATCTGAATTTTGCCCGCAAGTTCCGGGGCAAGGATCTACACATTTATTCCTAATACAGGCTTTGTCTTTAGAGCAGTCTGTGTTCAAAACACATTCGGGTCTGCAACCAGTGTATGGATCGCCTTGATATTCGGGTAGACAAGAACATATACCATCTGCGCATTGTGCATTTGCACCGCAAGGAGACGGATTGCAAGGGTCGATTTTACTTGGTGGTTGAACTAAAACATGCTTTGTTGTAATTCGTTGCTTCGTACATAATAGCCGTTCCTTACTCTGCGGCTTTGGATAGCAATTGGTAAATGGATCGCCAGTAAAACCTTCAGGGCAAGTGCATGTGGGAGTGTGGTTTATAACAATACACTGAGCGCTTACTCCACAAGAGCCCGGACAAGGGTCCCTGCACTTTTCTCTCATGCAAGCTTTGTCACTGGCGCATTCAGAATTTATTGTGCATTCTGGCCTGCAATTGGGCGGAGCACCGATATATCCAGATACGCACGAACACGATGGTACACTCCCTATATTTTGACATATTGAGTATGCCCCACATGGTGAGGGGACACACGGATTAACAGGTCGAAGTTCTTGCGGTGGCAGTGGAGCTATAGCAGACATAAATTAGTGCAATTGAATTTGAAAACATATTTTGAAGCAGTAAAAGTAATCTTACGTGGAATTTGGTAACATCTAGTGAAGGGATCGCCTGTATACAGTACATTGCAGCTGCATATAGGGCTGTGGTTAATGACTTCGCATTTAGCGTTAAGGCCGCAAGTTCCAGGGCAAGGATCCGTACACTTCTGATTTACGCATGCCTTATTGAGGGTGCATTCGGAACTGACTGTGCATTCCGGTCTACAACCAGGGGGGCTTCCGACGTAATTCGGTAAACAGGAGCAAACTGCTTGCTCGTTTATTTCACGACACTGACTGTTTGGTCCGCACGGTGACGGATTGCAAGGATTGGCGGGCTTTGGAGCGGCTGCAATTATATATATCTTAGGAATACGCTCAGAATTATACGAGACGCTTACGTTCAACTGGTGGTATAGTACAGAATCTAAATGGATCTCCGGTGTATCCTGCTTTACAAGTACACGATGGAAGGTGATTTATCACTTGACATTCGGCATTCTGACCACACGTGCCTGGGCATGGATCTTGACATTTATTTAAAATACAAGCGCGATTGGAGGGACAGTCGGAATTTAAGACGCACTCTGGTCGACAACCCTCATAGGGATTTCCTATATAATCTGGAAGGCAAGAACAAGCTCCCGCACCGTTTTGTTCTCTACATTGGGCGTTAGCACCGCACGGTGATGGAACACAGGGAGTAGTAGGTTTAGGGGCGGGCTCTGAAAGATAATCAATCGTTACGTAAAAACCAAGTTATTCTCAAAAGAAAATATACCTCTGGGCGTTTCACAACGACTGAAGGGATCGCCAGTATAACCAGACATACAAATGCAGTTGGGGGTGTGACTAACAACACGACATTCTGCATTTATGCCGCAAGTTCCTGGGCAAGGATCTTTGCATTTTCGATTAATACAAGCCAAATGATCAGAACATTCGCTGTTACTAACACATTCAGGGCGGCAATTTGGTGGAGCCCCCATGAATTCTGGCAAACAGGAACACGACGGAGATTCTCCAGATACTTTGCATTGAGAATTAGGTCCGCAAGGTGACGGTTGGCAGGGGTTTACAGGAACTGGTGGTGTAGGTGTTTCAGCTAAAAAGTCATGGATATTGCTGTTCTTTGATGCTTTGTGTCTTATCACTTACGAATTATCTGGCATCTTGTGAAGGGATCTCCCGTGTATCTTGGCGGGCAACTACATATTGGATTATGGTTTACAACCTGACAAATTGCTCCTATACCGCAGGTACCGGGGCACGGATCAATACATTTTTGGTTTACACAGGCTTGATTTAACGAACATTCCGAACTGACTACACATTCTGGTCTACACGCAGGCGGACTGCCCATAAATCCAGGAACACATGAGCATACAGCCTGATCGTTAATTTCTCTACATTGACTGTTCGGTCCACATGGGGACGGATTACATGGGTGTGTTTCAGTAGGTGCTGTTTGTAAGGGAAAACTGAACATATTGCATACAGAGAGTTTTTAAGCCCTACCTTTCACCGGTTGACAATTCACGAATGCGTTTCCAATAAAACCAGATGTACATGAACACATGGGGATGTGATTAATCACAGTGCACTCTGCGTTTTGTCCGCAAGTTCCAGGACAAGGGTCGACACATTTATACCTTATGCAACTCCTATCTTTGGAACAATCCGTATTTAACACACATTCTGGTCTACATCCTCTATACGGATCTCCCTGATATTCCGGCAAGCAACTGCATTCTCCATTGTTACATTGGGCATTAGCTCCACAAGGCGAAGGGTTGCAAGGGTCTTTTGGTTTAGGAGGTTCTTTTGCTAAAATGCATGTGGCGTGTTATTAAAGTCATAAATCAATGTATAGGCTTCTTACGTGGTGGTTTTGGGAAACAGTTATTAAATGGATCCCCAGTGTATCCTTCGGTACACACACAAATCGGGGTATGATTTATTACGCTGCATTTTGCTCCTACTCCGCATAAGCCTGGACAAGGGTCTCTGCATTTTTCGCTTATACAAACCAAATTGCTAGGGCACTCGGAATTAATTATACATTCTGGTCGGCAGTTTGGAGGACTTCCCGTATAACCGATTAGACAAGAACAGGAAGGTAAGTCACCTATAGTTTGACACTGAGAGTTAGGCCCGCATGGAGAGGGGGCGCAAGGGTTTATAGGTCTAGGTTCAGGGGATGGTGTAGGCGGTGCTGTAAGGTATAGTATATTTAGAAAATTACTTTAGGCATATTGTCTATTTTCTTACGTGGTATTGGATAGCATCTAGCGAACGGATCGCCAGTGTGTTCTACATTACAGCTGCAAATAGGACTGTGATTGATCACATTACATTTTGCATTAAGTCCGCATGCACCCGGACAAGGGTCTGCACATTTCTGGTTGATGCAGGCTTTATTCTGCGGACATTCTGAGCTCACTGTACATTCAGGTCTACAACCAGGCGGAGTACCGATATAATTCGGTTGACAAGAACACACTGCTTGTTCATTGATTTCTCGACATTGACTGTTTGGTCCGCAAGGCGATGGATTGCAAGGGTTTTGTGGTTGTTTGGGAGCTGCAATAAGTTTATTTTTACTACAAACTCTACATGTGTTATTAATTACGCATTACGCTCAATAGGTGGAATGTTGCAAAACGTAAATGGATCTCCAGTAAATCCTGGGTTACACGTGCACGATGGCAAATGATTTATGACTTGGCAATCGGCGTTTTGACCGCAAGTGCCAGGACAGGGATCTTGACACTTGCTCCTAATACAAGCTCTGTTTGAAGGGCAATCGGAATTAAGCACACATTCGGGTCGACAGCCTTCATACGGATTTCCAATGTAATCAGGGAGGCAGTAGCATGCCCCAGCTCCATTTTGTTCTTTGCATTGAGCGTTTGTTCCGCAGGGGAACGGCACGCAAGGAGTAGCAGGAACCACCGGTTTTACTTCTATCTGCTTAATTTCACATTGAACGAAAGGATTCCCAACATATCCAGAAATGCAGATGCAGTTAGGGGTGTGGCTAACGACACGGCATTCTGTGTTTAAGCCGCATGTTCCAGGGCACGGATCTTTACATTTTTGATTAATGCAAGCCAAATGACTGGAACATTCGCTGTTGCTGACGCATTCAGGACGACAGTTTGGAGGTGCGCCAATAAAATCTGGCAAACACGAACATGAAGGGGATTCGCCTGATACTTTACATTGAGAATTAGGCCCGCAGGGTGAAGGTTGACAAGGGTTTTTGAAGATAGGTGGCTCGGGAGTTTCAGCTAAAAAATATATTTTTTTTAATTGTCAAAGGTTTGTCATTTCATAACTTACGCATTGGTTGACATCTTGTGAATGGATCTCCCGAATATCTTGGTGGACAACTACATATTGGGTTGTGATTTACAACCTGACAAATTGCGCCTATACCGCAGGTACCAGGACAAGGATCTATGCATTTCTGGTTTACGCAGGCTTGATTTAAGGAACATTCAGAGCTAACTATGCATTCTGGTCGACATGTTGGTGGGTTGCCCATAAAACCGGGTACACAAGAACATACAGCTTGTTCGTTGATTGCACGACATTGACTGTTTGGACCACACGGTGTTGGATTGCACGGATTTGTAATCACGGGTTCTGAATAGAAATTGTATTAACTTGGGCTGTCACCTATTATGAAAGACATCCTGTAACTTACCCTTTACCTCATTGCATAAAATAAATGCATTTCCTGTAAATCCTTGTCTGCAACTGCACATCGGAACATGATTTACTACATTACATTCTGCATTTTGACCGCACGTTCCCACACAGGGATCTGTGCACTTGTTTCTTATGCATGTTCTATCTTTAGAGCAGTCTGTGTTTAATACACATTCGGGTCTGCATGCTCTATATGGATCTCCTTGATATTCCGGCAAGCAAGTACAAACTCCGCTGTTGCATTGAGCATTAGAGCCACAAGGATTAGGGTTGCAGGGATCTTGCGGTTTTGGAGGTTCTTTAGCTAGAATGATTGTTATTTTATATAAACGTAATTTTATCTATTTTACGCACTTACTAGGTGGTTTAGGGTAACAATTACTAAATGGATTTCCTGTATATTCATCGGGACATGTACAAATAGGGGTGTGATTGATTACGCTACATTGTGCATCAATTCCACACGATCCTGGACAGGGATCTCTACATTTTTCTCTTATGCAAGCTTTGTTGCTTGAACATTCTGAGTTTACTGTACATTCCGGCTTACAGTTAGGTGGACTTCCTATAAATCCAGTTAGGCAAGAGCAAGAGGGCGTGTTTCCAATATCTCGACATTGAGAATTTGGACCGCATGGTGAAGGAACACATGGATTTACCGGTACTGGTTTATCTGGCAGTGGTGGAGCTAATAATAAAATATGAAGATTACGTCAAGCTTACTGTAAAAAGCATTAGATTCTTACGGGGCAAAGAAGAACATCTGCTAAATGGATCTCCAGTAAAGCCTGCAGTACAGCTACATATGGGGCTGTGGCTTATTACTTTGCACATAGTATTTAGACCGCACGTTCCCGGACAAGGGTCAACGCACTTCTGATTTTGGCAAGCTTTGTCCAGAGGGCATTCGGAACTGACAACGCATTCAGGTCTACAACCAGGTGGGCTTCCAATGTAACTTGGTAAACATGAGCAAACGGCTTGGTCATTTATTTCACGACATTGGCTATTTGGGCCGCAAGGTGATGGTTCGCATGGATGTACTGGTTCGGGTTCAGAAGCTACAATAAATTGATGTAGTTGAGGCTTTCTTGTAGAGTAATTTCTTACGTTCAATAGGTATGCGACTGCAGTATGTGAACGGATCTCCTGTAAAGCTAGGTCTGCATATACAAGATGGTAGATGGTTTATGACCTGACAGTCAGAATTTTCGCCACAAGTTCCTGGGCATGGATCTTTACATTTGTTGTTGATGCAAGCGAAATTGGAAGAACAGTCAGAGTTTAATATACATTCAGGTCTGCATCCTTCGTAAGGGTTTCCGAGATAATCATCTTTACAACTACAAGCCCCAGCGCCATTACGTTCTCTGCAAATGGCATTGGCCCCACACGGAGATGGAATACAAGGCGTAAATTGAGCGGACGTAGGAGGTAAAGCTTTACAAGAAATAATATTAATACTTGTTGGTTAATACGAATATTGGCGAAACATACTTTGTACAGCACACTGAATGAAGGGATCGCCGGTATATCCTGACGGACAGAAGCAGTTAGGTGTATGACTGATTACACGGCATTCTCCATTTAAACCGCACGTCCCAGTACATGGATCTTTGCATCTTTGATTTATACAAGCCAAATGGCTTGAACATTCACTGTTACTAACACATTCTGGGCGACAATTGGGCGGAGCGCCAGTGTACTCAGGTAAACAAGAACATGATGGAGAATCGCCGGATATCTTGCATTGAGAATATGGACCACAAGGTGAAGGTTGACAGGGATTAATTGGTGTTGGCGGACTAACGACTTCTGCTGTAAGAAGACGTAAATTGTTTGAAGATGTTCCTAATTTGATAACAATATCTTACGTATTAATGTGCATCTAGTGAACGGATCTCCAGTGTACCGTGATGGGCAGCTACATATTGGATTGTGATTTACCACCTGGCATATCGCTCCTATACCACATGTGCCTGGGCATGGATCTATGCATTTTTGGTTGGCACAAGCCTCATTTAACTGGCATTCAGAACTAACTATGCATTCAGGCCTGCAACTGGGCGGATTACCCATATAGCCTGGTACGCAAGAGCAAACAGCTTGTTCGTTAATTTCACGACATTGGCTGTTGGGTCCGCAGGGTGAAGGATTGCACGGGTGTGTTTCAACGGGTTCTAAAATAAATTAATTTTAAGATCAACACAAATTGTGGTTACGTTGGTCTTACGTTGTATAGGAGAACATGCTACAAAGGCATTACCAGAGAAACCTTGTAAACAAGAACATATTAAGACATGATTGATCACTGAGCATTCCGCGTTTTGTCCACATGTGCCTGGACAAGGGTTGACGCATTTATTTCTAACGCAAACTTTGTCTTTCGGACAATCGTTATTTAAGACACATTCAGGTCTGCATCCTGTGTATGGATCTCCTTGATAATCAGGTAAGCAAGTGCACAATCCGTTGTTACATTCTGCGTTAGTTCCACATGGCGACGGATTGCAAGGATCTTTTGGAGTAGGTGCTACAGCTGATAAACGTACAATAAGAAACTGGGCACATTTAATATTTTTTAGCCTTACGTGGTGGTTTTGGGTAACAGTTGTCAAATGGGTTTCCAGTGTATCCATCAGAGCACGTACATATAGGGGTATGGTTAATGACCGAACAATGCGCACCCACACCACAGGATCCCGGACACGGATCTCTACATTTTTCCTTAATACATGCCAAATTACTTGAACATTCTGAGTTAATACTGCATTCTGGTCTGCAATTAGGCGGGCTTCCAAAATATCCAGACGTGCACGAGCATGACGGGGTTCCTCCTATGTCTCGACATTCCGAATTAGGTCCGCACGGAGAGGGTACGCAGGGGTTTGTAGGTTGTTTGGGAGGTAGAGGCGGCGGCGCTATGTTATTATCAGTTTAATTAAGATAATACTACAAATATTAGTGTGCGTTTGCTTACGTGGAAGAAGGTAACATCTAGTAAACGGATCACCAGTGTGGCCTACAGAGCAACTACATATAGGACTGTGATTAATAACTTCGCATTTTGCGTTAAGGCCGCACGTTCCCGGACAAGGATCTGCACATTTCTGATTTACGCAGGCTTTGTTAAGAGGGCACTCTGAGCTAACCACGCATTCAGGCCGACAACCAGGCGGGCTGCCGACAAACGTGGGTAAACAGGAACAAACGGCTTGTCCGTTCACTTCCCTACATTGACTGTTAGGTCCGCAAGGTGAAGGGTTGCAGGGGTTTTCTGGTTGTTGCGTAACATCAGCTATAAGCAATATTATTTAACAGTTTAAACACTATCTTACAGTACGAGGTCTTACGTTCTGACGGAGTAGGGCTGCAGTATCTGAATGGATCACCAGTAAAACCTACGTTACATGTGCAGGAGGGAAGGTGGTTAACTACTTGGCACTCTGCACTTTGGCCGCAAGTTCCTGGACACGGATCCTGACATTTATTTCTAATACATGCACGATTGGACGGACAATCTGAATTTAGCACGCATTCAGGTCGACAGCCTTCGTATGGGTTTCCTATGTAATCAGGCATGCAACTACAAGATCCTGCTCCATTCTGTTCTCTACAAATAGCATTTGCTCCACACGGCGATGGAACGCACGGTTGCCTAACGCTTGGTGGTTTTGCTAAAAGAGCAAATATAGGGATTGTCATTTAATTAAATATTGTAAGTTGGTGATTTAAGCTGTTGCGAATAGCAGTTCTGTTTCGATTAATTATAAAAAGCGGTTTATATATTAGTATAAGCAGCGTATTTGTTGGTGGTAAAATATATTCATTACAAGTAAAACTTACTTTCTGCCAAGGTACATTGGGTAAATGGATCGCCAATGAATCCGGCGATACAGATGCAGTTTGCTGTATGACTAATAACTCGACATTCGGCATTAAGGCCGCAAATACCAGCGCAAGGGTCTTTACATTTTAGGTTAATGCAGGCCAAATGGTTGGCGCATTCACTGTTACTAACGCATTCGGGACGGCAATTTGGCGGAACCCCAACGAATTCCGGTAGACAGGAACACGAAGGAGATTCATTTAATACGTTGCACTGGGAATTTGGTCCGCAAGGGGATGGTTGACACGGATTAACCTGCGGTATCACTACAGGTCTGTCCGCTGACAAAATGGCGCCGTTAATAATTTGAATTGTAAAAGAGTTACTGCAACTTACGTATTAGAGTACATCTAATAAACGGATCCCCAGAAAATTTGGGTGGACAACTGCATATAGGATTGTGGTTTACCACTTGGCATACCGCGCCTACTCCACATGCTCCGGGACAAGGGTCTATACATTTCTGATTCACGCAGGCCTCATTTAAGGGGCATTCAGAGCTTACTACACATTCTGGTCTACACGCAGGTGGACTGCCTATAAAACCAGGGACACAAGAGCACACGGCTTGCTCGTTTATTTCTCTACACTGACTGTTAGGACCGCATGGCGATGGATTACAAGGATGAGTCTCTATCGGCTCTAAAAATAAGTATTAATGTACAAGAGTTTTTTTGGTTCACTTCGTTTTTACCTCTAGTCTGCGAACAAATAATGAACGCATTTCCCGAGAAACCTGGTAAACATGTGCATGTGGGGATGTGATTAATGACAGAGCATTCTGCGTTCTGGCCGCATGTGCCAGGGCAGGGATTTACGCACTTGTTTCGAATGCAAGCTTTGTCCTTTAAACAATCTGAGTTCAAAACGCATTCTGGTCTACATCCTCTGTATGGGTCACCCTGATATTCGGGTAAGCAAGTACATACACCATCTTTACATTGAGAATTAGCACCACAAGGGGACGGATTACAAGAATCAATTACAACGGGCTCCTTTGCTATAATACAATAATTAAAATTTTTTAATTTTGTACTACTTGGAAACTTACGTGGTGGTGGTTTAGGGGAGCAAAAACTAAACGGATCTCCGGTATAACCTTCAAGACATTGGCATATTGGAGTATGGTTTATAACATTGCATTGAGCACCGACTCCGCATGATCCAGGACATGGATCTCTGCACTTTTGCTTCATGCAGGCTAAATTACTTGGACATTCGGAATTAATGCTGCATTCGGGTCTGCATTGGGGTGGACTTCCAATAAATTCAGGTGAACATGAGCAGGAAGGTGAACCACCGATGTCACGACATTGAGAATTCGGACCGCACGGAGAAGGTACGCACGGATTTATAACAACTGGTTGTGTGGGAGGTGGTGGGGGTGCTGTAATAGAATTTAATAAAATTAGAGGTTAAGATATGTTCACTTCAATATTTTTTTTCTTACGTGGAAGGGGATAGCATCTAGTAAACGGATCGCCAGTGTATCTTTCAGAACAACTACATATAGGACTATGGTTTATAACTTCACATTTTGCATTAAGTCCACAAGTTCCAGGGCAAGGATCGATACATTTTTGGTTTACGCAAGCTTTGTTGAGGGGACATTCAGTACTAACAACGCATTCTGGTCTACAACCAGGGGGACTTCCTGTGTAGTTAGGTAAACAAGAACAAACTGCCTGTTCGTTAACTTCTTGGCATTGGCTATTTGGACCACAAGGTGAAGGATTGCAAGGCTGCTTGGGTTTAATTGCTGCAAAATTAATCGTAAAATTTTAGTACCCTAAACAAGTAATATCGCTTACGTTCGGGAGGTGTGGGGTTGCAATATTGGAATGGGTTTCCGGTAAATCCGGTTCTGCATATACACGAGGGGAGGTGATTGATTACTTGACAGTCGGCGTTTTGTCCGCAAGTCCCAGGGCACGGATCCTGACACTTATTTTTGATACAGGCACGATTTGAAGGACAGTCCGTATTTAAAACACATTCAGGTCGGCAACCTTCGTATGGATTTCCGGTGTAATCGGGGAGACAAGAGCATGCACCCGCACCATTTTGTTCTCTGCATTGTGCGTTAACGCCGCAAGGTGATGGAGTGCAGGGAGTTCTAATATCTTGGGTTACTTGTGCTATAAAAGGTGCTTGTTTAACATACGTACATGTTATGAATCTAAAAGAAAAACTTACAAATTGGCAGTGTGCATTGAATAAAGGGATCGCCTACAAAACCGGATAAACAGACACAATTAGGGGCATGTGTAACCACTCTGCATTCTGCATTAACGCCACATATTCCCGGGCAGGGGTCTTTGCACTTTTGATTGATGCAGGCTAAGTGACTGGGGCATTCACTGTTACTAACGCATTCTGGGCGACAGCTTGGTGGGGTACCGCTAAATCCAGGTATGCAAGAACAGGAGGGAGAATCGCCGTTTACTTTGCATTGTGAATTCGGTCCGCATGGAGAAGGTTCGCACGGATTTTGAGGTGGTTTTGTTGGTAATGTTTCTAAAATTGGCTATTTTACCATGGGTACACGTTAATGAAGTAAAAAAGCTTACGTATAACCTGACATCTCGTAAACGGATCCCCTGTATATCGAGGCGGACAACTGCATATAGGATTATGATTTACCACTTGACACACGGCACCGATACCACAGGTACCAGGGCAAGGATCTATGCATTTCTGGTTTACGCAAGCTTCATTCAACTGACATTCGGAGCTGACCACGCATTCTGGTCTGCATGTGGGCGGACTACCAATAAATCCGGGGACACAAGAGCATACAGCTTGCCCGTTAACTTCGCGACATTGGCTATTTGGACCACAGGGGGTTGGATTGCACGGATGTACGTTAATTACTGGTTCTAAAAAAGATATTGATGGTAATTTGATCTTCATTAAAGTGAAAATGTACCTTCGATACGATTGCATATTACAAATGCATTTCCTGTAAAGCCAGGGCTACAAGAACACATTGGGATGTGGTTGAATACAGAACAATCGGCATTTTGACCACAAGTTCCAGGACAAGGATCTTTGCACTTATTACCAATACATGCTAAATTCTGAGAACAATCACTGCTGAACACACATTCTGGTCTACAACCCACATACGGATCACCATGGTATTCTGGTAAACAAGTGCATACGCCGTTATTGCACTGAGTGTTTGGACCACAGGGAGAAGAATTGCAGGGATCTTTCAGTGTAACAGGTTCTTTAGCTATAAATCAGTTATTAGCTACAAAAAATCTCGAATAGGTCTTCATCACTTACGTGGTGGTTTAGGATAACAATTATTGAATGGATCTCCAGTATAATCCGTCTGGACAAGTGCATATAGGGATGTGGTTAATAACATTACAATGGGCGCTGATACCACAAGAACCCGTACAGGGATTTTTACATTTTTCTTTTATACAAGCCAAATTGCTAGGACATTCGGAGTTTATCCTACATTCTGGTTTACAGTTGGGTGGACTTCCTATATAACCAGGTAAGCATGTACACGATGGAGTATCTCTAATTAATTGACACTGCGAATTAGGTCCACAAGGAGAAGGTACGCATTTATTTTCAATAAACGGCTTTGATGGTGCTGAAGGGGGCACTAAAAATGAATCAAGTTATTATTAACACCTTGGTTTTGTTAATTTTAAACTAACATGGAATTGGATAACATCTTGTGAACGGATCTCCAGTATGTCCTATTCTACAACTACATATAGGACTGTGATTTATAACTTCACACTTGGTGTTAATGCCACAAGTACCGGGGCAAGGATCATTACATTTTTGATTTATGCAGGCTTTATTAAGAGCGCATTCTGAACTGACTGTGCATTCAGGTCTGCAACCAGGAGGACTTCCTATATAGTTAGGTAAGCAAGAGCACACGCCTTGCCCGTTCACCTCTTTGCACTGACTATTTGGTCCGCATGGTGAAGGATTGCATGGATTTTTTTGTTCAACTATTGCTATAATTAAGTTATAATTTTGATACAACGAGCTTTTAATAAAATAATAAACTTACGTTTTGGAGGAATTGGGTTACAATATCTAAACGGATCCCCGGTAAAATCGGGTTTGCAGCTGCATGATGGTAGATGATTAATAACTTGGCAATAAGCATTCTGGCCGCAAGTTCCAGGACAAGGGTCTTGACATTTGTTTCCAATACAAGCTTTATTAGAAGGACAGTCCGAATTTAGTGTGCATTCTGGTCTGCAACCTTCATAAGGGTTTCCTATGTATTCTGGCAAACAACTGCAAGCGCCTGCATTTTTATATTCTTTACAAACGGCGTTAGCTCCACAGGGAGATGGTGAACACGGCGTTCGATTGTCTTGTATAACAGGCGTTGGCTGTGAGTAGCATCCTGAGAACGGATCACCGATAAAACCTAAACTGCAAATGCAATTGGGCGTATGACTGATAACGCGACACTCAGCATTTGTTCCGCATGAACCTGGGCAAGGGTCTTTACATTTTTGATTAATACAAGCCAAATGGCTAGAACATTCGCTATTACTGACGCATTCGGGGCGACAGTTTGGAGGAGCACCGATAAACTCTGGCAAACATGAACATGAAGGAGACTCGCCAGACACTTTACATTGGGAATATGGCCCACACGGCGAGGGCTGACAAGGATTAACAGGAGCTGGCTGCACCACTGGTTCTTCTGAAATTGGGTAAGTCAGTGATTTACGTGTGGTAGTAAAGCAACAATCTTACGAATTTGGGAGCATCTTGTAAACGGATCTCCTGAATATCCAGGCGAACAACTACATATTGGATTGTGATTTACCACTTGGCATTTGGCATTTATGCCACAAGTGCCAGGGCACGGATCAATACATTTCTGATTTACGCAAGCTTCGTTTAGAGGACATTCAGAACTCACTACACATTCGGGTCTGCAAGTAGGTGGACTACCAATAAAACCAGGTACACAGGAGCATACGGCTTGAGCATTAATTTCTCTACATTGACTGTTAGGACCACATGGTGACGGATCGCATGGATGTGGCACTAAAGTTTCTGTTAAAAAGGTACTTATATTTTATTGCGTTTTGGGCCAAACTCACAAAAATTACCTTCCTGTTGTACACACGAAATGAAAGCATTTCCTGTAAACTTTGGTGGGCAACTGCACATGGGTATGTGATTAATCACAGTGCACTCTGCGTTTGTACCGCATGTTCCAGGACATGGATCTACACATTTGTTTCTAATACAAGCTTTACTCTTATCACAATCAGAATTTAATATGCATTCGGGTCTGCATCCTTGATATGGGTCGCCTAAATATTCTGGAATACATGTGCAAATTCCGTTGTCACATTTGGCATTGGCACCACAAGGGGAAGGATTGCAAGGATCAGTTTTTGGTGGTTTTTCGGCTACAAAAGTTTGTGTTGAAACATATCCAAATTTGTCTATATAAGAATTCCTTACGTTTGGGTTTAGGATAACAGTTGCTGAAAGGATCTCCAGTGAAACCTTCAGGACAAGTACATATTGGCGTATGATTTATGACATTGCATTGGGCGTTTGTACCGCATGAACCAGGGCAGGGATCTCTACATTTTTGTCTAATACACGCCTTGATGCTAGCACACTCGGAATTTATGGTACATTCTGGTCTGCAATTAGGTGGGCTTCCTGTATATTCTGCTAAGCAAGAACACGAAGGCGTTCCTCCTATGTCTCGGCATTGTGAATTTGGACCGCACGGCGATGGCACACATGGATTTATCACAACGGGCTGTGTAATTGGAGGGGGTGGAGCTAAAAATGTTTACGTTACTTTTTTTATTTTGAGTGAGGTCAGTGCCATTTACGTGGTGTGCGATAACATCTAGTAAATGGATCTCCGGTATGGCCAGGATTACAGCTGCATATAGGACTGTGATTTATTACTTCACACTTAGCATTAAGACCACAAGTTCCGGGGCATGGATCTATACATTTCTGATTTACACAAGCTTTGTTAAGGGGACATTCAGTGCTAACGACGCATTCCGGCCTACAACCAGGGGGACTTCCGGTGTAGTTAGGTAAGCAAGAACAAACTGCTTGTTCGTTAATTTCTTTACATTGGCTATTAGGACCACACGGAGATGGATTGCAAGGGTTGATTGGTTTTTTGACGGCTATAAAACAGAAAAATGGTATTTATAGAATTACGTTTTAAAATGACATTTCTTACGTTCTGGAGGTAAAATACTGCAGTATCGGAACGGATCTCCTGTATATCCTGGGTTACAAGTACAAGAAGGTAAATGATTAACAACGTGGCAATTGCTATTTTGGCCGCAAGTTCCGGGGCATGGATCTTGGCATTTATTTTTGATGCAAGCTTTATTACTAGTGCAATCTGAATTCAAGACACATTCTGGTCGACAGCCTTCGTATGGGTTTCCTATGTATTCTGGCAGGCAAGAGCATGCACCTGCTCCATTATGTTCCCTGCATTGGGCATTTGCTCCACACGGTGAAGGAGTACATGGACTGGTTTGTTCTACTTGAGGTGCAGTAACATGTAAAATGCATTGGGTGAACGGGTCTCCCGTGTAGTCACTCAAACAGATGCAGTTGGGCGTGTGACTAACCACGCGACATTCAGCATTAAGCCCGCAAGTTCCGGGGCAAGGATCTTTACATTTTTGATTGATGCAAGCCAAATGACTTTGGCATTCGCTATTGCTGATGCACTCAGGACGACAATTTGGTGGAGTGCCGACATATTCCGGTAAACATGAACATGATGGCGAATCTCCGGACACTTTACATTGAGCATATGGGCCACACGGAGAAGGTTGGCAGGGATTGATTGGTTTTATTGGTGTAGTTATTTCCTCTAAAATATGCATTGCATGACACGAATATAGATGTTTGATTATTTTGATCTTACCAAAGAGGCACCTCACGAATGGGTCGCCAGTATATTGAGGTGGGCAACTGCAAATCGGGTTGTGATTTACAACCTGACAAACGGCTGATAAACCGCATACACCAAGACAAGGATCTATACATTTTTGGTTTACGCAGGCTCGGTTTAGAGCACACTCAGAACTAACTATGCATTCTGGTCTGCAAGCAGGTGGGCTTCCTAAGAATCCAGGGATGCAAGAACATACTGCTTGTCCATTAACTTCTCTACATTGACTGTTTGGGCCACAAGGTGATGGATTGCAAGGGTTTGTTTTGACGGGTTCTAAAAATCGATTGTCTTCTTTTCGAACAATGTGAATATCGATAAATTTACCTCTAATTGGAGAACATATCAAGAACGCGTTTCCGGAAAAGCCTTGCAAACAAGTGCATGTTGGAATGTGATTAATGACGCTGCATTGAGCATTTTCTCCACAAGTACCAGGGCATGGATCTCTACATTTATTTCTGATGCATGTGGTGTCTTTGGAACAGTCTGTATTTAAAACACATTCAGGACGACATCCCACATAAGGATCTCCTTGGTATTCCGGTAAGCAGGTACAAATTCCTTCATTACATTGGGCATTGGATCCGCATGGAGAAGGATTGCATGAATCTACTTTTAATGGTTCTTTTGCTATAATGACATACATATAAGTAGTGGTTTGCTAATGTGTTGGTCTATATATCTTACGTGGAGGAGGTTTGGGGAAGCAGCTGCTAAATGGATCTCCAGTAAATTGTTCGGGACAAGCGCAAATAGGAGTGTGACTAAAAACACTGCACTCAGCATTGACTCCACAAGATCCTGGACATGGGTCTCGGCATTTTTCACGAATACATGCTTTGTTACTGGGGCATTCGGAGTTGATTGAACATTCTGGTCGACAGTTAGGTGGACTTCCGTTATAACCAGATAAGCAGGAACAAGATGGTGACCCCCCAATATCGCGACACTGAGAATTAGGCCCACAGGGTGACGGCACGCATGGATTAACGACCGGTTTTGATGGTGGTGGAAGCGGCGCTGCGACATCACAGATGAGAATAGTTAGATGTTTACGAGATTACCTAAAATTGTATTCTTACGTGGAGTTGGATAACATCTAGTAAACGGATCGCCAGTATAACTTGGTCTGCAACTGCAAATCGGGCTGTGGTTTATGACTTCACAATTTGCATTAAGTCCACAAGTTCCAGGGCAAGGATCTACACATTTCTGATTGACGCATGCTTTAGTTAGTGGACACTCTGAGCTGACAACACATTCGGGTCTACATCCTGGAGGGCTACCAATATAATTTGGAAGGCAAGAGCATACTGCTTGCTCGTTAATTTCCCGACATTGGCTATTTGGACCACAGGGCGATGGGCTACATGGGGCCGCGGGCGTTATTATTGCTGCAATAAAACCTAATGTAGCTAGGGAACTAACAAATTGACTGTTCTTACGTTCTGGAGGTGGCAAAGGATTGCAATATCTAAACGGATCTCCAGTGAAATCTAATCTGCACGTGCAGGATGGCAGGTGATTTATTACTTGACAGTCGGCATTTTGACCGCAAGTTCCTGGGCATGGATCTTGGCATTTGTTGTTGATACAAGCACGGTTTGAAGGGCAATCAGAATTTAGTACGCACTCAGGCCGACAACCTTCGTACGGATTACCCATATAATTGGGAAGACAAGAACACGCACCAGCTCTATTTTGTTCTCTGCATTGGGCGTTTGGACCACAAGGTGAAGGTTGGCAAGGTGTAATTACTTCTTGTATTTCTGTTAGATTTTATGTTATTTTTATTAATAAAAATGATAACTTCGAAAGTTTCTCACCTGGAAGTGCGCATTGAATGAATGGATCTCCTGTGTAGCCATTTTGACAAACACAGTTGGGAGTGTGACTGACTACGCGACATTCTGCATTTAATCCACATGTGCCAGGACATGGATCTTTGCATTTTTGATTAATGCAAGCCAAATGGCTTGAACATTCGCTATTGCTCACACATTCCGGCCGACAATTTGGAGGCGATCCAACAAATTCGAGTAAACAAGAACATGAAGGTGATTCTCCTACAACTTTACACTGAGAATACGGTCCACAGGGAGAAGGTTGACACACGTTAATGGGAAGTAGATTTATGGGTACATCCGCTAAAATGGGTTTTGACATTACTTTTTGTTAAGTGTACAAACTACTGAAACAGCTTACGTATAGGAGTACATCTAGTAAATGGATCTCCTGTATGACGCGGTGGACAGCTGCATATTGGATTGTGATTCACTACTTGGCATTTGGCATTTATTCCACAAGTGCCAGGACAGGGGTCTATGCATTTTTGATTTACACAAGCTTGGTTTAATGGACATTCTGAACTGGTTACACATTCGGGTCTGCAAGTGGGAGGGCTACCAAGGTAACCTGGTACACAAGAACATACAGCTTGATCGTTTATTTCGCGACATTGACTGTTTGGTCCACAAGGAGATGGATTACATGGGTGAGAAACAACCGGAACTAAAATATTAAATCAAAATGATTGAAACGTTATATGACGATGAAGTATATGCGTTACCTGTAGCTGGATTACAAGCAACAAAAGCGTTACCAACAAATCCTTGAGAGCAAGAACACATAGGTATGTGATTTACTACAATGCACTCGGCATTAGTTCCGCATGTGCCTGGACATGGATCCACACATTTGCTTCTTATACAAGCTCTATCTTTTTGGCAATCACTATTTAGTACACATTCTGGCCTGCAACCTATATATGGGTCTCCTTGGTATTCTGGTAAACAAGTGCATATGCCTTCGTTACACTGCGAATTTGAACCACAAGGGGAAGGATTACAAGGATCAACTTTTATAGGTTCTTTTGCTAAAATGCGATTAATTAAAATAAACATGATTTCAATTATCAATTAGCAATCTTACGTGGTGGAGGTTTCGGGAAGCAATTATTAAATGGATCTCCAGTGTAGCCGTCAGGACATGTGCAAATAGGTGTGTGGTTTATTACGTTACATTGAGCGCCGATTCCGCACGACCCTGGGCACGGATCTTTACATTTTTCTCTTATACATGCTAGATTGCTCGAGCATTCCGAATTGATAGTACATTCCGGTCTGCAGTTGGGAGGACTACCGACGTACGTGGCAAGACATGAACACGAAGGTGACCCCCCAATATCACGACATTCTGAATTTGGCCCGCATGGTGAAGGCACGCAGGGATTAGTTACAATAGGTTTATCGGCTAGGGGAGTCGGTGCTGTAGAGATGTAATGGTAGAAAAATATTAACTTAAACTGTTTGCAGTGATCTTACGTGGCATGTGAAAGCATCTGGTGAATGGATCTCCGGTGTGACCAGGATTACAACTGCATATAGGACTATGGTTAATTACATCGCATTTTGCATTGAGACCACAAGATCCTGGACATGGGTCTGCGCATTTCTGATTTATACAGGCTTTAGTGTGCGGACATTCAGTACTGACAACGCATTCTGGCCTACATCCAGGTGGACTTCCGATATAATTGGGCAAACAAGAGCAGACGGCTTGAGAATTAACTTCTTTGCATTGACTATTTGGTCCACAGGGAGATGGCTGGCAAGGATTAGTAGGTTCAGGTTTAACCGCTAAAATCGAAGAAGAAATGTAAGTATGTTTTTATTGTAATGCTGTTGTCTTACGTTCTGGTGGCATAGGATTACAATATCTGAACGGATCGCCTGTAAAGCCAGGCTTGCAAAGACACGATGGCAGGTGATTAATTACTTGACAGTCGGCATTTTGGCCGCATGTTCCGGGACACGGATCTTTACACTTATTGTTTATGCATGCCAATTGTGCAGAGCAGTCTGAGTTTAAGACACATTCAGGTCTACAACCATCATAGGGATTTCCAATATAATTCGGAAGGCAGGTGCAAGAACCAGCATTGTTGCGTTCTTTGCATTCAGCATTTGCTCCGCAAGGTGACGGACTGCATGGTGTAAGGTGTTCCGGTTGCGTTTGGACAGATTGAATTACGCATTGAATAAATGGATCTCCTACGTAGCCTGTCGAGCAAATGCAATTAGGGGTATGGCTGACAACTCTACATTCGGCGTTGTTTCCGCATGTTCCTGGGCATGGATCTTTACATTTCTGGTTAATGCATGCCAAATGAGTTGAACATTCACTATTGCTGATACATTCTGGGCGGCAATTTGGTGGAGTACCAGTAAATTCAGGAAGGCACGAACACGAAGGGGAATCACCTGATACTCTACACTGCGAATTTGGTCCGCATGGTGACGGTTGACACGGATTGAGTTTAGGTGGTGGAGTTTCCGCTACAATACGTTTGTGGTTACAAGATGTCAATTTGATAACTCTTATTTTCTTACGTATTAATTGGCAGCGTACGAAAGGATCGCCTGAATACTTCGGTGGACAACTACAAATTGGATTGTGGTTTACTACTTGGCAAATAGCAGCTATGCCACAAGTTCCGGGGCAAGGATCAATGCACTTTTGGTTGACACAGGCTTGGTTGAGCGGGCATTCTGAACTAACAACGCATTCTGGTCTGCAAGCAGGTGGACTGCCGATAAATCCAGGCACGCAAGAACATACTGCTTGATCATTAATTTCACGACATTGACTGTTAGGGCCGCAAGGGGACGGATTGCATGGATTTGCAACTTTAATGGGTTCTAAAAGAAAAAAATTCATGAGAACGTTATCTTTTGGTCTTAACAATTTTACCTTTTATAAAGGCACATAGTACAAACGCGTTTCCTGAATAGCCTTTTGCGCAAGTACAGGTCGGTATGTGGTTGATTACCGTACATTCTGCATTTTGACCACATGTACCGGGACATGGATCTATGCACTTTCTTTTAATGCAAGCTCTATCTTTAGGACAATCGTTGCTTATTAAACATTCTGGCCTGCATCCTATATTTGGGTCTCCATGAAAATCAGGCAAACAGGTACATATACCATCGTTGCATTGAGTATTTGCGCCGCATGGCGATGGATTACAAGGATCTAATTTGACAGGTTCTTTTGCTGGAAATATAAAATTGGAAATATTTATCTGTAAATAATTATCCACTTTCTTACGAGGTGGAGGTTTTGGATAACAGTTAGTGAATGGATCTCCAGTAAATCCGTCGGGACAAGCACATGTAGGTGTGTGATTTATGACGTTACATTGAGCATTTACGCCGCATGAACCAGGACACGGATCCTTACACTTTTCCCTTATACAAGCAAAATTGCTTGGACATTCAGAATTAATGACACATTCAGGCCTACAATTGGGCGGACTTCCTAAATAATTTACTAAACAAGAGCAAGAAGGAGTATCGCCTATGTTTCTGCATTCAGAATTTGGTCCACACGGTGAGGGTACACACGGATTTCGTTTAATGGGCTCTTGAGGTGGCGATGGGGCAGCTAAAAATTATGCGTTTAGTAATTTAAATTTCATCATAACATTGTTGCTTACGCGGCATGTGATAACATCTAGTAAACGGATCTCCAGTATGGCCAGGATTACAACTGCATATGGGACTGTGATTTACTACCTCGCATTTTGTATTAAGACCACAAGTTCCCACGCAGGGGTTAACGCACTTTTGGTTTACGCATGCCTTATTTAAAGGACATTCTGTACTAACTACGCATTCTGGCCGACAACCTGGAGGACTACCAGTATAATTTGGTAGACAGGAACAAACGGCCTGTTCATTTATCTCGCGGCATTGGCTATTGGGGCCACATGGACTGGGGTTGCAGGGATTAAGTGGTTTTTTGATTGCTACAATTTAGTTATAATTGAAAAATGCTTTATTAAAGTTTGATGCTTCTTACGTTGCGGGGGTGTAAGATTGCAGTATTTAAATGGGTCGCCGGTGTAGCCCAACCAACAAGTACAAGAAGGTAGATGATTAACTACTTGACAGTCGGCATTCTGACCGCACGTACCAGGACAAGGATCTTGGCATTTATTTCGAATGCAAGCCCGATTTGATGGACAATCCGAATTCAAAACACATTCCGGTCGACATCCTTCGTAGGGATTCCCAATGTATTCTGGAAGGCACACGCAAGCTCCGGCACCGTTGTGTTCTCTACATTGTGCGTTTGCGCCACACGGTGAAGGCACACACGGTGACAACTGAGCTTGAACATCCTGTAATTGATAAGAGCATTGCACAAAAGGATCACCGGTGTATCCAATTATGCATGCACAATTAGGCGTGTGGCTCACAACCCGACACTCTGCATTTTTCCCGCATGCGCCAGGGCAAGGGTCTTTGCATTTTTGATTGACGCAAGCCAAGTGGCTAGGGCATTCGCTGTTGCTAATACATTCAGGTTTGCAGTTCGGTGGGGTGCCCATAAAACCAACTAAGCAAGAACACGAAGGTGAATCGCCGGAAACTTTGCATTGAGAGTTTGGTCCACAAGGTGATGGTTGACAAGGATTGGTCTGTGGCGCAATTAGAGGAACCTCAGCTGTAATAAATGAAGAGGGTATCGATTGAAAAAGCAACTTTAAATTTTCTTACGTATTGGTTGGCAACGAACAAATGGGTCTCCGCTAAATTTAGCGGGACAACTACATATCGGATTGTGGTTTACCACTTGGCACAGTGCTGATACTCCACAAGTACCAGCGCAAGGATCAATGCATTTCTGATTTGCGCAAGCTTGATTTAAAGGACATTCGGAGCTAACTATACATTCGGGTCTGCAAGTAGGTGGACTTCCAATGTAACCAGGTACACAAGAGCAAACTGCTTGGCCATTGAATTGACGGCATTGGCTGTTGGGACCACACGGTGAAGGGCTGCATGGATTTTGAGTTACAGGTGCTATAATGTGTGATGTTAACATAAATGCAATTTATCGGTGAGTTTGATCATACTTTTAACAATGTTGCATGTTATGAATGCATTTCCGGTATAACCATTTGGACAACTGCACATTGGTATGTGATTGACGACTTGGCATTCGGCACTTTGGCCGCAAGTTCCAGGACAGGGGTCTTGACATTTATTTCTTATACAAGCTTTTTCTTTGGGACAGTCGCTACTTAAAAGGCATTCTGGTCTACAGCCTCTATATGGATCTCCTTGGTGTTCCGGTAAGCAAGTACAAATACCATCATTGCATTGGGCATTTGATCCACAAGGAGATGGGTTACAAGGATCAGTTATAACAGGTCGCTCAGCTATAAATTTTTATGGTTATGTAACATAATGCATATTATATGATGGTTTTAAACTCTTACGCAGTGGTGGTGGTTTAGGGTGACAACTAGTAAAGGGGTCGCCTGTGAATCCTTCTGCGCAAGTGCAAATGGGTGTATGATTTATCACGCTGCATTGAGCATTAACACCGCAGGATCCTGGACATGGATCGGCACATTTTTCGCGCATACAAGCTTTATTACTTGGACATTCGGCGTTAATAGTACACTCTGGTCTGCAATTGGGAGGACTTCCCATATATCCTGGTAGACAAGAACAAGACGGAGAGCCTCCGATATCACGGCACTGTGAGTTTGGACCACATGGAGAAGGCAGACAAGGGTTCCTTGCAACTGGTTCTAAAGGTGGTGGTGGAGGAGCTAAATAATTATTTTGTGCATTAACAGTTCCTTTTTGTAATACGGGAACCTTACGTGGAACTCGGTAGCATCTAGTAAATGGATCACCAGTATGACCTGGATTGCAACTACATATTGGGCTGTGGTTTATGACGTCACATTTTGTGTTTAAACCGCAAGTTCCTGGGCAGGGATCGTTACATTTTTGGTTTATGCACGCTCTATTTGGCGGACATTCAGAACTAACGACGCATTCTGGTCTGCAGGCGGGTGGATTTCCTATGTAGTTTGGAAGACAGGAGCAAACGGCGTGACCGTTAATTTCACGACATTGACTGTTGGGTCCGCAAGGAGATGGACTGCAAGGGTGACTTGGCTCGCTTGTAACAGCTATAATAGAGTAATTTATACGTATCCGACCATTTTTTCGTGGTGCGTGGTGCCTTACGTTCAGGTGGGAGAATGCTGCAGTAAGTGTAGGGGTTTCCTGTGTGACCTGGGAGACAACTACATTGTGGCAGGTGGTTTACGATTTCACAGTTTGTGTTTTGACCACAAGTTCCCGGGCAAGGATCTTGACATTTATTGTTTATGCAGGCACGGTGTGAAGGGCAATCGGTGTTGTGCAAACATTCTGGGCGGCAGCTTTCGTACGGGTTTCCTATGTAATCTGGGAGGCAAGTACAGGCGCCGGCACCGTTTTGCTCTTTACATATCGCATTCGTTCCGCACGGGGAGGGTATGCAAGGGCTGACTACCACATGTGGAGGGGCGACTGAAACGTTTGAGATATATTTTAGTGTTTTTTTTTATTAATTATTTTACCACCAACTAAATTTGCTGCTTGTTGTAGTTAGAGATTGCTTGGGGTTTTTAAAGCAGTTATAAGCGAATCGTTTCGTTTGTTTAAGCATCTAAGGGTTGGTTACCTTAAACCAAACCCGAGCTGTTTTATGGCAAAGCCTAGCATATTAATTCCTAGCGCTTATTTAGTAAAGGGGTAAATTGGGGCCAGGGAATTAGGGTGCGATGTAGCTGAAGCCATTGTTGTTATCGTTGGGGGACGTTCCTTACCTCTGTGTCCCCGTTAAGCCAAAGCGTTATTTTTACAGCAGAAGCGGGCATGCAAGAACGAACCGTCATCAGTTTTACCAGCTTATCTATGTAATGTTGATCAGTAGTTTAGATTTATATGGAATCACTGCGTTAGTTAGCTGCAAAATTTTGATTGCAAACTATTTTCGTAAATTTTCTTATCTTTATATTTTCACATATACAAAAACGCAAACAAGTTGAAAAATAATTAAAATTACAATATGGGTGGAGTTTAATGTTTCCTACCTTTACACACTTGAAGTGATGAAGTCAAAATGACAAAAAACAAGGCACAGTGTGCAATATACTGGTACAATAATTAGAAATAAGTGTAAGTAGGTAACGAAATAAGGATTATCAAAAAGTTTAAGAATATAATAACAAAGACAAACTAATTGAACGGGAGAGAAACAAAATTAAACAATACTGGGTTCATTTGAAGCAAACAAGAGTAAAAGCAAATTTGAGAGTACAAAAATGTATAAGTAGGTGAGTACAAAAAAGTCTTATAGAAACATAAACCAGAGAATGTAGTTTAAGATAATATGTAAGTAATGTGGATGGAAAGCAATAATTAGTTTACTAAATCTCAAAATTCAATGTGGCTAGGGTGTAAGAATTATATAATGAATTAGTTATTATAAGATTGTCACAGAGACAAACTTCAAACGAGTACATTAAGTAATAAGAGAAAAGGATTTGCTGTGATTTAGAGCATTAGAATGATTCTTTTTTAAAAATGAAGAAATCAATTCTGGTTCGGATAAAGTCTTTTAACAACAAACATTTACTAAAGGAGACACAAACGAAAGGATAAGTGAAAAAATTAAAAAATAATAAAATTGTTAATAGAAAACTTGACTTTGAAGCCCATTTAATAAACAAAGGGGTTCTGTTTGCGCTTTAACCTCTTTTGAGCATAACAGTATAGATTTTTACCAATGTTTTAAGTTTACCTTTTTTAACCCTTCACTGCACTTTTTGTCATATATGATATAGTACAGATATTTCTAAGGGACTACTTTTGCCTCCACTGCATGTTGTGACAGATATGAGATACTCCATGGTATTATTACGGGGTTCTCAGAGCAGCCACTAAATGGTATAGTTGGTAAGTGGCAGATTATATAAAAGGAAGTCCCTTATCCCCATATCAACAGAATCAGTAGATATACCTGAGTGAATATCAGTAAATAGTTTTGGAAGATAAGGTAAAAAAATACTTTTAGTTGTTCGAAAGACTTGAGCAATTACCTAAATATTAATTTGTCTATAAATATTCACAAGCAGCAACGGTACACAGAAAAATGTGTATGTATCATGTATGATACAAACTGTCTTTGCGGTCAATATACAAGATGGTAGAAGTTATTTGAAACAATATCTTCAATCAAAGCCACACAAATAGGGCTACAAACTCTTTATGCTATGTGGAGTATATGGTACTCTTATGATTTTGAGATTTACACAAGCCAGGAACACAGGCTTTCGGATGAACCAGACCTGGGAACTACCGGTAATGTTGTTTTTCGTCTAAACAGAGAGATCCCTAAAAACTGTAATTATAAGGGATATCGTGACAACTATTTCACATCTATCAACTTATTTGTACATCTAACCAAACTGGGAATTTACACATTAGGAACGGTCAGTAAACTGCCTTCAGAGACTGAAATGAACAAGAACAAAAGAGGTGTATCTGTAGAAATGGTTGCAACTGTTGAAGTGGTTGAAGGTTCTTGTGTGGTATGGAAAAATAAAGTAGTTTTGCTTCTGTCAACTTGAAGTGGGGAAATTTTTATCAGACAAATTTGATAAGAAAGTGAAGAATGTGCCAATGAGAAGCTCTAATGTTGTTAAGCACTACAACAAACACATGGGTGGTGTTGAACTGCTTGATAGCTTGCTAGGCAGGGACAAGAACAAAATGCGTTCGAAGAAGTGGTATCTCCGAATATTTTACCATGTGTCGAATGTGGCTGCTGTAAATGTTGCTGTGTAGAAGAGGGACAAAATGAGATTAGCAAATTTTATAAAAGAAGTAGCTAGAAGTATGTGCCAAATGGGAACAGATATGCTGCTAAGAGAGTTAGATTTAACAACACAGAACAGAAAATATAAATGAAGAAGAAATGAGAATTTGCTTCGCCTGGATAATATTAGCCATTGGCCAAATTGAAAACCAACGCGACAACGTTGCAAAACGCCCCAATGTAAAAGTCTAACATACGTGCATTGTAGAAAATGTGGAGTACCATTGTATCTCAACAAAGACAAACCTGTTTTGTTGGATTCCATACAACATAAAGGTTGTATTGGCAGCCACAAGGGAAAGGGGGGGGGGGCAGAGGGGAATCGAACCCCCTCCCAAACAAAGTATTCATATCGGCGCTAATGAGATATGTTGAAATATGTTGTATCATATGTGATATATATGTATATATATATATATATATTATATAAATTTTTATTAAAATTCAGAAAATCGTCAATAAAATTATTTTAGTCTAATATTCATTGTTTTTCTGTATGTATTTTATTAGGTGAAATTTCTTCTCAGTGAAGGGTTAAAAAGGATAAAAAACGTTACAATAATCTTTAAACAATTATTACTCTCCTACATTTAGTCAGTTTAATTTTTATTTTATTTCTTTTTGGTAAGACTTACAAAAGGAACATTTAGATATATTTAACGCAAAATTGCAAATTAACACCTAAAAAAGCTTTAAGTTAATCAGGATGTAATGACGCAAATTATTGGAAAAGCTGGTAATTGTGCGTGACTATAGCGGTTTTTATTATATACAGATCGCTGTAAAATAGCTCGAAATAGCATTCTAGTTTGCTCCGGTAACCAGATACTATTTCAGCTTTTTTACAGTTTCGTTAAACTGGAAGTAATTAGGGTAAGTCCTACCTGGTGTGATGATACAGCCGCTGAAGGGATCGCCGCTGTATCCTTGCACGCAGCTGCAAACTGGGCTGTGGTTGATAACCGAGCACACAGCGTTGGATCCACAGGAGCCGGGGCAAGGGTCGCGGCAGCGCTGGTTGATGCAGGCTAGCTGGCTCGGGCACTCTGGGTTGATAATGCACTCCGGGCGGCAGTTTGGTGGCGATCCGGTGTAGTTTGGCAAGCAAGAGCAAGCTGGACTTTCACCCCGAACTTGGCATATCGAGTTAGGTCCACAAGGCGACGGCTGGCAGGGATTTGCTGGGGGACCTTTTTCTGAAATGAGCAAATATGGTAACTCAGTGGGACGATTTCTTCATTGTCTTTTGCAAGAACCAACCTTCAGGGGTGGGGAAACATCTGGTGAATGGATCTCCCGTGTTTCCTTCCGTGCAGCTACAGATTGGGTTGTGGTTGATGACCTGGCATTTGGCGCTGACACCGCACGTGCCTGGGCATGGGTCTTGGCACTTTTGGTTTAGGCAGGCTTGAGTGAGCGGACATTCGGCGCTAACAACGCATTCTGGACGGCAAGTCGGCGGGCTGCCGATAAAGTTAGGTTGGCACGAACAAACGGCAACCTCATTGACGACTTTGCAGATGCTGTTGGGGCCGCAAGGAGACGGATTACACGGTTGAGTCGGTTTATCTGCAATTAAACATTTAGTTAATAATAGAAATGTTTAAATTGTTTGTTTACCCACCTGGTTTAAGAGGAATGGCTCTGCAAAGAACAAATGGGTCACCTTCGAATCCATTCTGGCAGCTGCAAGTTGGAATATGGTTTACAACGTCGCACTGAGCATTTTGGCCGCACGTGCCGGGGCAGGGATCTATACATTTATGGTTACTGCAAGACTTATTTGGCGAACAGTCTGCGTTCATTGTACACTCAGGCCTACATCCTCTATACGGATCGCCGTGGTATTCAGGTAAGCATGTGCAAACACCGTTACCGCTACATTCAGCGTTCGGTCCACAAGGAGATGGATTGCAGGGTTCCGGTTCGGGGATCTTGGGTTCTTCTGTTAACAATTTACAAAGTTAAACCTTATTATAGTAATTTAAAGCTATAACTCACCAGGTTTAGGGGAGCATTGCGTAAAGGGATCTCCTATATACCCAGTCATGCAAGTGCATATAGGAATGTGGTTTTGAACTCTGCATTCGGCATTAAAACCACAAGATCCGGGACATGGATCACGGCACTTTTCAGTGATACACGCCATGTTTGATGGACAGTCTGTGTTGACGACGCATTCTGGACGACAGTTCGGTGGAATACCGATATAATTTTGTAAGCACGAGCATGACGGTTGGTCATTTATAACTTTGCACGCTGAATTTGGACCACACGGTGAAGGTACACACGGATCTACCGGTTTTGGCGGCGTAAGTGGTAATACTATAACGTTGTCAAAATTGTTGTTTGAATTTTAGGATTATATTATTAAATTTACCTGGTGGTTGGTAACATCTAGAGAATGGATCACCAGTAAGACCTTCTGGACAACTACATATTGGATTGTGATTGATAACTTCACATCTTGCTCCAACACCGCAAGTTCCGGTACACGGGTTGGCGCACTTGAACTTGTGGCATGCTCTGTTTTGAGGACATTCTGAACTGACAGTGCACTCAGGTTTGCAATTTGGTGGCGAGCCAACATATTCTGGTAAACAGGAACAAACACCTTGGTTGTTGACATTTCGACATTGGCTGTATGGTCCACAAGGTGTAGGTTGGCAGGGATCTTGTATCGTTGGTTCTGTTTGTGCTATATGAAAAATGTATAAATTAGTAAAGGAATAATTGAGTTTTCTTTGTAATAATATTACGTCGAAGAGGAGGTTCAGGTGTACAGCCGGCGAAAGGATCTCCAATATAACTAGCAAGGCATGTGCATGTAGGTACATGATTGATAACAGAACATTCAGCAAATTGACCGCAAACTCCAGGACAAGGATCTTGACATTTGTTACGGACGCAGGCTTTGTTAGTTTGGCAATCTGAGCTAAGAACACATTCCGGTCGACATCCTTCGTATGGATTGCCGTGGTAATCATCGATACATGTACAAGCGCCCGCCCCATTTCTTTGTTTACACACGGCGTTCGCTCCGCAAGGGGATGGTTCACAAGGGTTACTGGGAACTTTCTGTTGTTGAAGGACACATTGAATAAACGGATTTCCAGTATATCCAGCAGCGCACGAACAAATAACCATATGCGAAATAACTCTACATTCAGCATTTTCACCGCAGCTGCCGGGGCAAGGATCTTTGCATTTGTTGTTAATACAGGCCTTGGTACTCTGACAATCTGGGTTGATTACGCATTCCGGTCTGCAGTTAGGGGGATTTCCTATATAATTCTCTTCGCACCTACATGAGGGCGTATCTGCTACAGCATTACAAACTGCGTTGGGTCCACACGGGGAAGGTTGGCAAGGATTCTTCGCTTTGGGCGGTGGTGTTGGTGTTATTGGAATTTCAACACATCGTTGGAATGGATCTCCTGTTTGACTTTCAGGGCAACTGCATATTGGACTGTGGTTGATAACCTCACACCTAGCGCCTATTCCGCAGGAACCAAGACACGGATCTGTGCACTTTTGGTTGACGCAAGCTCTAGTTGGAGAACATTCAGAGCTAACCAAGCATTCGGGCCGACATGACGGCGGTGTGCCCATAAATCCTTGCAAACATGAACAAACAGCGTGTTCGTCAATGTTTCTACATTGGCTATTTGGTCCACAAGGCGATGGAGTGCATGGATCGCGTTTATCTCCCGGTAAGGGTTTTTCTGCTACGCGGCAATAGGCGAACGGATCTCCAGTAAAGCCATCAGGGCACGAACAAACTGGTATGTGGTTTACTACATCACATCTAGCATTTTGACCACACGTCCCTGGGCAAGGGTCCACGCATTTGTTACGAATACATGCTTTGTTACGGTCACATTCTGTGCTAACGACACATTCAGGCCTGCAGGAATCATAAGGATTGCCTTGATATTCGGGAAGACAAGTGCACATTCCGTCTCTGCAGTTGGCGTTTGCGCCACATGGTGATGGATTGCATGGGTCTTTTGGAACCAAAGGTTCTGTTACTACAATAAGCGTGCATTGCGTAAATGGATCGCCGGTGTGGTTCTCTTCACATGTGCATATAGGCACATGATTGAGTACGTGGCATTTTGCATTGGCGCCGCATGATCCTGGGCATGGATCTCGACATCTTTGATTAATGCAAGCAAGTTGGCTGCTGCACTCAGTGTTGAGAACGCATTCGGGTCGGCAGTTTGGAGGATTGCCAATGTAATTAGTTAAACAAGAACAGGATGGTATACCGTCTTTTAATTGGCATTGTGAATTAGGTCCACAAGGAGATGGATAACATGAAGGTGGTCTTTCTGTAGGTTGTGGTTCAGGTTCGACAGCTATAAATATTAGTGATACAAATTTAAAAATAGTAGACAACACAAACTTACGTATAGGGAAGCATCTACTGAATGGATCGCCAGTGTACCTAGACGGGCAGGCACAAATTGGATTATGATTCTTAGTTGTACATTGGGCTCCTAGACCACATGTGTTCGGACAAGGATCCGCACACTTTTGATTGATGCAAGCTCGGTCTAGAGAACATTCAGAGCTAACGATACATTCTGGGCGGCATTGAGGCGGGCTTCCAATGTAATTAGGCAAGCAAGAGCAAACGGCTTGCTCGTTAATATTTCTACACTGACTGTTTGGCCCACAAGGAGATGGTTGGCAAGGATCAATTTGTGGAGGCGCTAAAATATTTTTTGTTGCATTTTAACTTTAAAATAATAATAATATCAATTATTACGCGTTGGAGGTATTTCACGACATTGGAAGAACGGATCTCCAGTATACCCTGGTAAGCAAGTGCACACAGGAACGTGATTTTCTACGCGGCATTCTGCCAAGTTTCCGCACATTCCAGGACAAGGATCCACGCATTTATAGGATACACAGGCTAGAGTTGCAACGCAATCGGAGCTAGTTTCGCATTCTCGTTTGCAACCTATTTGCTGATCATAAGGGTTTCCTTCGTATCCCTTGGCGCAGACACACGAACCCGCCCGATTTTTCTCTCTACATTCTGCGTTTGGTCCGCACGGCGATGGAGTGCACGGTGATGTTGGAGTTGGTTCGGTAGCTGCAAGGTCACATTGTATAATTGATCGTATGCTTGGGCAACAACAATTATCTTACAAGGAGGAGCCACCCGACAAGTTACAAATGGATCTCCTACATAACCAGGTAGGCAAGAGCAAACAGGACTGTGATTTACAACTGTACATTTTGCATTTTGACCACAAGACCCAGGACAAGGATCTTTACATCTTTCTTTTATGCATGCTAAGTTATTAGAACATTCCGTATTAATAGTACATTCTGGTCTACAGTTAGGGGCACGTCCAATATAATTTGGAAGACAAGAGCATGCTGCTGAACTACCAACCACCTTACACTGCGAATTTGGTCCACAAGGTGAAGGATCGCAAGGGTTTTCAACTTTAGGTGGAGAAGTAGCAACTGGAAGAAAAGTAATAGAAAATAGTAGAGCTACCTAAGAAAGAAAAAGGAAAATAGCTTGCAAAGAGATTTTACCTTCTATTTTGTGACAGCTGGTAAATGGATCACCTGAGTAACCTAAAATACAAGTGCAAATCGGATTGTGGTTAACGACGTGACATTTAGCGTTGAGGCCGCACGTTCCGGGGCATGGATCGACGCACTTCTGTTGTATGCACGCCTTATTTTGCGGGCATTCTGAGCTGACAATGCATTCGGGTTTACACGAAGGCGGCGTACCTATATAACCAACATTACAAGAGCAGACTGCATGCTCATTAATTACACGACATTGGCTGTAAGGTCCACAAGGGGAAGGATCGCACGGATTGCTAGGCGGGAGTCCTGGAAAATTATTTATTAAATCGTCGTAGGCAACAAACCGAAAGAAATTTTTCTTACGAGGTTTTTCAATAGGGATGCACGATTTGGTTGGATCTCCTGTATACCCTTGGATACAATTACAAGACGGGGCGTGATTGAAAACTTGGCATTCTGCGTTTACGCCGCAAGTTCCAGGGCAAGGATCGGTACATTTGTTGTTGACACAAGATTTGGTTCTTTCACAGTCCGAGTTTGTAACACATTCTGGCCGACATCCGGTGTATGGATCTCCAAAGTATTCTGGCAAACACGCGCAGGATCCAGCGCCGTTTTGTTCTTTGCATACAGCATTAGCTCCACAAGGCGAAGGGTTGCAGGGATTTAAAGGTTCTTCGGTTGTAGGTTCTGTAAAACATCAAGAAAAAGTTACAAATTGTTGTTAAGCAGAATCGTCGTTTCTTACTGAATGGTATTGGCAAACAGACCGTAAACGGGTCTCCGGTATAACCAGAAACGCACTGGCATACCGGTGCATGCTTTACAACAACGCAATTAGTAAAAGACCCGCACGAACCAGGGCATGGGTCTCTACATCTTTCGTTTTGACAAGCTAAATTTCCGGGGCATTCTGCATTTATAGTACATTCAGGGCGACAATTAGGGGCACGGCCGATATAATTGGGCAAACATGAGCATGCTGGTTGACTACCGATAATTTTACATTGCGAATTGGGCCCACAAGGTGACGGAACGCATGGATTTGCATCAGGAAGTCGAACCGGTTTAGCTAAAATAAAAACAAAGTGCATGCAAAGAGGAAATGTACATGCAAAAGTATAACATGAAAAAAGAATGATAGGATGTACAAAGCTTACGTTCTTCTGGCAGGCATCTAATAAATGGATCCCCCGTAAAACCAGGTGAACAACTGCAAATGGGGTTGTGGTTTACCACTTGACAGCGCGCGTTAAGACCGCAAGTGCCAGGACACGGGTCCTGGCACTTACTTTTTATGCATGCTTTATCTTGAGCACAGTCGGCACTGATCATGCATTCGGGCCTGCATGCTGGAGGAGTTCCTATGTAATCTGTGAGGCACGAACATACGGCCACTCCATTTACTGCGCGACATTGGCTATAAGGGCCGCAAGGTGAAGGGGAGCAAGGTTCTGCCTTAGGCTTATCATGCACAGCTGTTCAAAGAAAATAGGTAAAAGTAAGAAAAGAGAACAAGAAGTACAGATTCTTACTGGTTGGTGGTAAATTACATGCTGTTAGTGGATTTCCACTATATCCTGGTAAGCAAAGGCACGAGGGCGCGTGGTTGCTTACGTAGCATTCGCATTTACGCCGCATGTTCCAGGGCAAGGGTCTTTACATTTATTATTTACGCAAGCCTTTTCTCTAGAGCAGTCCGAATTTGTAACGCATTCTGGTCTGCAACCAGTGTAAGGGTCTCCAAAGTATTCTGGTAAACATACGCAAGATCCTGCGTTATTACGTTCTTTACAAACGGCATTTGCCCCACAAGGAGATGGGTTACAGGGGTTGAAGGGTTCATTGACAGGTTGTTTAACTAAAATGAATGTTATAGTTGGTAGTTGATGATGAATTCCATCAATTCCTTACTAGGTATTATTGCGCAACCGGCAAATGGGTCGCCAGTAAATCCTACTTTGCAAGAACAAACAGAGCGGTGATTAATTACAACACAGTCTGCGTTTGTTCCACACGAGCCAGGGCAAGGGTCTATGCACTTTTCGCTTTGGCAAGCGCGATTGGCAGGGCATTCCGCATTTATTGTGCATTCAGGTCTGCAGTTGGGAGCACGGCCTATATAATTGGGTAGGCAAGAGCATGCAGGAGTATTGCCGATTACACGGCATTGCGAATTTGGTCCGCACGGCGAGGGTACGCAAGGATTCGTAGGGGCGATCGTAGGAGGTTCTAAAATTGTTGCATTTAAAGTTGAAATATTTTTTAAACTAAACAATGCGCTTACTTTTTTCGGGTATGCACCGAACAAATGGATCTCCAGTAAATCCAGGCGAGCAGCTACATATGGGATTGTGGTTTACAATTTGGCAACGCGCATTAAGACCGCATGTACCGGGACATGGATCTTGGCATTTAGTATTTATGCAAGCTCTGTTTTGGGGGCAGTTGGCACTTATCATGCACTCGGGTTTACAAGTCGGGGGAGCTCCCACATAATTTTCTTGACAAGAGCAAACTGCGTGGCCGTTTGTTACACGACATTGGCTGTAAGGCCCGCAAGGTGAGGGCGAACAGGGGTCTCTTTTTTCGACTACAGCTTAGATAAAAACGGATAAATGAGCAAGAACACAATATATAATTGAGTATACATACTAGGAGTGGGGGGAGGTAAGTGGCAAGCTGCTAAAGGATTTCCAGTGAATCCGTCTAAGCAGAAACACGAAGGGGCATGATTATTCACTCTGCATTCGGCGTTGACTCCGCATGTACCAGGGCAAGGATCTTTACATTTATTGTTTATGCATGCTTTATCTCGAGGGCAGTCAGTGTTAAGAATGCATTCTGGCCGACAACTTGTATATGGATCTCCGAAATATTCGGGCAAGCATACGCAGGAGCCTGCACCGTTTCGTTCTTTGCAAACGGCATTCGCGCCGCATGGTGATGGATTGCATGGGTTTGTCGGTTCTGGTTTAGGAAGAGTAGCTAAAATTGCATTCGTAAAAAATGTTGTTTCAACATTTTGCTATTCATGTTGTTGAAAAGGTTTAAATGTATTTTCTTACTTAAAATAAGGGAGCATCCAGCAAATGGGTCACCAGTATAACCAATTTGACACTGACAATTAGGAGCATGTTTCAATACTGTACAAGTAGTATGCGATCCACAGGAGCCGGGACAAGGGTCCGTGCATTTTTCGTTTATACAAGCTAAATTTCCGGGACATTCTGCGTTTATCGAACACTCAGGTCGGCAATTTGGAGCGCGACCAACGTAATTTGGTAAGCATGAACAAGCAGGTTGGTTGCCTACGATTCGGCATTGAGAATTCAGTCCGCATGGTGAAGGTACACAAGGGTTCTGCCTAGGTACGTCAACTGGTTTTTCTAAAAGTGAAGTCATGCAAAAGCTACATACATAAATGGCTCTGACTTGGAGTAGCAAACAAACTACCCAAAACATTAAGTGAATTATAAAAACTTTATTATTGTATTGTTTTAGGTAGTTTACTCCTTCAAGTCAGTTACGATTAAGGATAGCTTACGTTCATCGCGTATGCATCGGACAAATGGATCTCCGGTGAAACCAGCAAAACAACTACAAATGGGATTATGGCTGACTACCTGACAGCGTGCATCAAGCCCACAAGTGCCAGGACAAGGATCCTGGCATTTGCTACCGATACAAGCTTTGTCTTGAGGACAATCAGCACTTATCATACATTCAGGTCTGCACGACGGGGGTGTTCCTATATAGTTAGCTTGACAGGAACATACTGCATGTCCATTTACAACACGGCAATGGCTGTATGGACCGCAAGGTGAAGGCACGCACGGATCTGATTTAGGTTCTTCATGCATGACTAAACAAGCAAATAAACACATGCAAAGAATCACAAAAAAGTAACAGTACAGAAATTAAATTATAGTCTAAATTGCAATACAAATCTAAGGAAAGATAGTATTGCATCCATAATACAGAGAAAATAGAAGAGTCTTACTAGGTGGAGGAAGATGGCATGAGCGCATTGGACTTCCAGTATAGCCGGGTAGGCAATAGCAAGTGGGGGCATGATTATTAACTCGGCATTCTGCATTTAACCCGCATATTCCCGGACATGGGTCACGGCATTTTTGATTGACGCATGCTTTATGTCTCGGGCAATCGCTGTTCATGATGCATTCCGGTCTACACCCGATGTATGGGTCCCCAAAGTATTCGGGCATGCAAGTACATGATCCCGCACCATTGCGCTCTTTACATATGGCATTTGCTCCGCACGGAGATGGATTACAAGGGTGTTTGTGTTCTACTGGTTGAATAACTGAAAAAAAGGTTTCTTTGTTTTAATGCGCAACAAATTACTGATAAATTTCGGGCTTTCGATAAGCTCTTCTTACTTCTAGAACAACCAGAAAATGGATCTCCTGTGTGTTCGGGCAAGCAATAGCATATAGGAGTGTGATTTACTACTCTACATTCGGCGTTTGCTCCACATGATCCTGGGCAGGGGTCTACGCATTTTTGGTTTTGACATACTTTATTCAAAGGACACTCTGAATTTACGGTACACTCTGGTCGACAGTTTGGAGGATGACCAAAATAATTGGGCAAGCAAGAGCATACGGGTCTGTTTTGTAAAACACGACAATCGGCAAACGGACCACATGGTGTCGGTATGCAAGGATTTTTAGCGTCTCCTGTAACTGGGGGCTCTACAATAGCAAAGCATGCAAGCAAATGTACAGCACATTCTTAAACTAAGTTCTTACTTTCCATGCAGCTATTGAAAGGATCTCCTACATAGCCAACAGGGCAACTACATACGGGGCTATGGTTAATTACTTTGCAGTGGGCTTTATAACCACATGTTCCAGGGCAAGGGTCACTACATATTTGATTTATACATGCTTTATTCAGCGAACATTCTGAATTTACCACGCATTCGGGTCTACAGTTAGGAGGGGAACCCACATAACCAACATTACACGAACATACAGGTCTATTGTCGGTTACTCTACATATACTGTACGGCCCACAGGGTGAAGGCGCGCATGGATTTCCCCTAGGTCTTTCAGCTAAAGGATAATCAATTGATAAAATGTAAAACGCGCACATGCATTAGCTATCTTACAAATTTCTTCGATTTTCCGACAGAAGCTCAAAGCATTTCCGGTATACCCAGGTAGACAATAGCATGTTGGCTTGTGGTTTGTTACTAGACATTCGGCATTTAATCCACAACTCCCCGGGCAAGGGTCTTTACATTTTTTAAGTAAACATGCTTTGTTTGTTGGGCAATCGTTGTTCATCATGCATTCCGGTCTGCAACCTATGTACGGATCTCCGAAGTAATCTTGCATGCAAGTACATGAACCAGCACCATTACGTTCTTTACAAATGGCATTTGTTCCGCATGGAGAGGGGTTGCATGGATTTCGGGGTAAATTTGTCGCTATAAAATGTACACGCGCGTTTCATCATACATATGTAATGAATATTTACAGATTTGCGTTTGGATGTTAATTATTATTATTATGAAACACCTACCTTGTATGGGATTGCACCCGGCAAATGGATCACCTTCGAATCCAAGCAAGCAAGTGCACGATGGACGATGGTTTTGAACGGTGCATTGTGCATTAAATCCGCATGATCCGATACACGGATCTTTACATTTATTGTTGAAACATGCTAAATGCAACGGACAGTCTTGGTGAATAACGCACTCTGGTCTGCAGTTAGGAGGAGCTCCAAACATTCCTACTAAGCAAGAACACACTGGCCTGGAATCGACGACGCGGCAGTCTGCGTTTGGTCCACATGGCGAAGGTATGCATGGACTGATTGGTGCGGGACGAGCTTCTACACCTGCCGTAACACAACATTATGTTTTTACGGTCAATATGATTTACATGACTTACTCTCTTCGGTACATTGTACAAATGGATCACCGGTGAATTTTGGAGGACAGCTGCAGATTGGATTGTGGGAGACTACTTGGCAACGAGCGCCTAAGCCACAAGAACCTGGACAGGGATCTTGACACTTTGCGTTAATACAAGCTTTGTCGTGAGAACAATCTGAACTGATTAGACATTCTGGCCTGCAGTTAGGTGGGGCGCCAAAGTAGTTCGTTTGGCAGGAACACACCGCATGTCCTTTAGATACGCGGCAAATGCTGTTGGGGCCACAAGGTGATGGCTCACAAGGATTCACAGGAGGTATTGGCGCTATTCAAAAAAGATGTTACGCATTTTAACTAATCAAAACTGACGTTTAAAACGACTTACGTTCTACTGCTTGCTTACAAGCAGTGAATGGATTTCCTACGTAGTTTCCTATGCAGGCGCAAGTGGGTACGTGATTAACAACAGCACACCCAGCATTGATTCCGCATAACCCTTGGCACGGGTCTCTGCAATGTTGAGTCAAACATGCCAGATGGCTTGGGCAGTCGGAATTTGAAGTGCATTCTGGCCGACAACCTCCTCCATAAGGATTTCCAACATAAGGCGGTATGCAAATGCAGCGAGCAATTCCATCGTTGATGCTGCACTGGGCGTTTTCTCCGCACGGTGATGGATTGCAAGGATTTTGTGGTTGTTTTACAATTTGTGAACAGCCGACGAATGCATCTCCTTCATATCCTTCTATGCAAGTGCAGAACGGAGTGTGATTTACTACGTTACACTTAGCATTTTGCCCGCAGCTTCCAAGGCAAGGATCGATGCATTTTTCTCTTACACACGCTTTGTTCATTGGACATTCTTGGTTTAACACGCATTCAGGGCGGCAGTACGGAGGAGTTCCAATGTAATTTGCCGCGCACGAGCAAACCGGGCGGTTTTGTTTTACTTGGCAAATTGAATTTGGCCCGCATGGTGTGGGTGCACAGGGGTTTCTAAGCGGCGGTTCGGGCTCAATGATTTCCTTGGTGCACTGACTAAATGGATCGCCTTGCAGAGGAGGTGGACAACTGCAGATTGGATTGTGATTGATGACAGAACATACAGCATTTGCTCCGCAGATATCAGGACACGGATCAACGCATTTTTTGTTGACGCAAGCTTGCATCTGTGGACATTCTGAACTGACGATGCATTCTGGTTTGCATGCAGGTGGTGTTCCTCTATAGGCCGGCAAACACGAGCAAGTAGCATAACCTTGGGAAGAAACTAAACATCTGCTGTAGGGTCCGCATGGCGATGGATCGCATGGATTGGTCGGATGAGGTGGCTGTTTGACTGGGAAGCAAGCTACAAACGGATCGCCGCCGATATCGTCAGGGCAGTGACAAACGGGGATGTGGTTGATAACATTGCATAGCGCGTTTACTCCGCATGCACCTGAGCATGGGTTAACGCATTTATTATTGATACAGGATTTGGTCAGCGGACAGTCGCTATTTAACACGCATTCTGGCCTGCACGCAATTCGGGGGTTTCCAAAGAACCCTGATTTACAGACGCACGTGATTACGTTATTTTGTTGTACGCAATCGGCGTTTATACCACATCCTATGTTTTCGCATGAGTCCATTTTCTCCTCAAAGCCTATTCAGGTACAAGATTATATTGAATTGAATGTGAAAGAAAGAAGAACAACAAAACTCACCCGTAGAAGGTCCGCAGTGTTCAAAAGGATTTCCAATAAGCCCTTGTGGACAACTACATACGGGAGAATGCATAATGATGGTACATAAGGCGTTAATACCGCACGATCCTGGGCAAGGGTCTGCACATACTTGTCCAATGCAAGCTTTATTAAATGGACAGTCGGCGCTCGTTAAGCATTCCGGTTTACATCTAGGATTGAAGGCTGCTTGAGGACCCAAACAGGGATCGCAAACAGCAACTTGAGTTCCATAAATATTACATTGGGCATCAGGTCCACATGGTGATGGTAAACAAGGCATGGTAATATTTCGTGATGGGGGAGCTGCGGAAAAATAAATGTGTCTAAGTTATGTCATTCTAAAATTATGAGCTTACGTTTTGGAACACATTGGAAAAAGGCGTCTCCTGCATAACCATCAGCGCAAACGCATGTTGCTGTATGATCCCGTACTTGACATACAGCGTGCAAACCACAAACAGATCCTTTGCAGGGGTTCTTGCAGTGTCTGTTGATACATGCTTTATTAGACGAGCAGTCCGAGTTCAAAACGCATTCAGGTTGGCATCCAAATTGTGGGTCTCCATTAAAGTCGGGCAGACAAGAACAAACCGGCCTACCGTTCATTACTTGGCACATAGTGTTTGATCCGCAAGGACTGGGCGTGCATGGGTCGGGTGGCAAGTACGTAAGGATCGGGAAACATCTAGTGAGCGGATTTCCAGCGAGACCTTGATTGCATGTGCACACGGGGTGGTGTTTTTCTACTCTGCAGTTTGCATTGATACCGCATGAGCCGGGGCAAGGATCTCGACATCTGTGTCCAATGCACGATTGCAAATCAGAGCAATCGTCGTCCACGACGCATTCATAACCACGGCAACCTTGAGAACTGGTAGGATCCCCTTTCATTCCGCTCGGGCATCTACACATGGAATGCCCTTCTGGCGTAATTACACATTCCGCTCCAGGTCCGCACGGATTTGGTAGACACGGATTTTGCGGCTCCAACCTGCATCCGCTGTAGGCATCGCCTATAAATCCTGGCTTACAGTAACATCTTTCTTGGTTGTTTGTTACGTAGCAATCCGCATTTACGCCGCATGGACCTGGTTGGCACAGGACGATGCTGGGCATAGGCTCCAGGCAGTGGCGGAATGGATTTCCTCTACTACCGGCAGGGCAGAAACAAACGGGCTCTCGTTGAGGGTCGCACTGAGCTCCTTGGCCGCAGGGGTTGGGGTCGCACGGGTTGCTTTGTTCGATGCATCCTCGGATCGTGTTCGGGCTCTCAATGTAACCAGGCAGGCAAGTGCATTTGGCAAATCCGTTTTTGAGGATGGTGCACTGAGTATTTGGACCGCACGGTGACGGATTGCAGGGATTCGAAGGCAAAGCACAGAGTATAAATGGCGGGTTGCCCTCATACTCTGGCAAACAGAAACATACTGGCTTACTTTCGACGACGCGACATTCCGAATTGGGGCCGCAAGGATTCGGCTCGCATTTGTCGCCTTCGGGAACTGGAAGCAAGGAGAGGCCCAAATGAGTAACAATTTAGCAATTGCTATCTACGAGTTGTACTTACTGCATTTTTTAAACGGATTTCCAGTTAAACCTTTTGGACAGAAGCAGATAGGATTTCCGTTATCCAATTCGCACATAGCGTGTACACCGCACGGGTTAGGCTGGCATGGGTTTGTTGGAGGGTGGCAGCCGGATAGCGCATTACCGGTGTAGCCAACGGGGCATTTACATATTGCTCTATGGTTAATTACATCGCAGATGGCATTTGGACCACACTGACATGGCGAACCGCATTTCTCGTTTATGCAAGCTTCGCTTGAAGGGCATTCTCCGTCGCTTCGACATCCTTGAACTAATTTACAACGATGTTATTATTGTTTGAGATCGAAAAGAAGAACGTACCTCTTTCGCAGAAGGTGTATGGGTTACCCACGCACCCCGGCAGACACTGGCACGAGATGGCGTGATCTTTAGGAACGCATTCGGCATTTTCACCACAAGAATCCTCAAAGCACGGATTAATACAGATTCTATTTAAGCGGTCGCACAATTTATCTGGAGGACAATCTTCGTTGTACTGGCAGACAGATTTATCGTGGTGCACTGGAGAAAAAAATATTAATTTTGGGGTGCTTGGGGGAATAAATGTAGTTACCTTCGGTGCATCCTACATATCCGTTTCCTTGATACCCTTCAGCACAGCTACAATCAGTTCCGTGGTTAGTGTTAATGCAAACTGCGTGTTTTGCGCAAGGATTGCGAATATCGCAAGGTCTTTGGCAAGCTCGATCGATGCAGGCTTCAGTCAGCGGGCAGTCGTTATTGGTAATGCAACTCACTACAGAAAAGATGGTGCAAAAGAAAGAAATAGTGAGAAATAGAACGGTATTTTACAGAAATACAAATTGAATTTATCTACATTTTTACATATAAAAACAGATATTATACATAACTTTTTTACAAAAAGTTACTCGAAATTAGTCTCAATAATTAATTGGCTGTACAACCATTAGCGTATTAAAGTGATAATTAATTTCCATTAATTTGTTGACGTTAAGAAGAAAATCCGGCCTCTGGCGATGGAAATCCACGCAAGAGGGCGGCTTTTCGAATAAGTTAATATGGTTAGCTTACTAGGTTGAGATTTGAAGCATTTTATCGCAGGGTTGCCTTCGTATCCCATGGGGCATGTACATATCGGTCTGTGCATTTTCGCCTGACATTTAGCAGTAGATGCACAGGCGTTTGTAAATTCGCAAGGATTTTGACATAGAGACATAAAGCACGCTTCATCGTCGAGACAGTCCATATCTGATTCGCATGGCTGACCACCTTTCGGAGGATGAGGCTCTGATGAACGTATTAGAAATTAGTCAGCTGTTAATCAATTATTTTCGAAATAACAGGGTCTTATCTTTACTTGAGCTTTAAGACGTTTAGTAACCTCGCCTCGTTTTATTTTGCAAGTGATTGAATTAATCGTTTGTGGTAATGAACGTCTTAGGATTACGTTGTTGGTAACGAAAAGCATCACGTTTGTACATAGCTAATCTTAAAACGTCCATTTCGTGCTACAAATTAGTTGCAAAATGCCATTACTAACTACTCTAATTAATTAAACAAAATGATTAGCAAAATCTACTTGGTATTGCAAAGAAGGGAAACGTATCTTTCGAGTGGTGTTTCTAAGTAATACTTGTGCAACATATACCTTTATGACACTCCTTTCTAGCATCTCCAATAAATCCATGTGGGCATGTGCAAAGTGTAGTGTGGTTAGCTACTGTGCAGAGGGCGTTGCTTGCACAACGTCCTCCTATCGAGCAAGCATTAATACACTGGCCAAATAGGCAGGTTTCCGACTCTGGACAATCGGTGTCCGATGTGCATAATGGTTTAGTTGTTTTAGTGAAGTTAATAGTTTCAGTTGTTGTAGGATAAGGTAGAGTAGTCAAGTATTTTGTCTCGGTAATTGTGGAAAATGTAGGTGCAGTGTGCGTTTCTTCTTGTACAACTGTGGTAATCTGTTGATCTCCTGTTATACCTCCACTAGTAGGTAACGTTATATTTGCCGCTGATTCAGTTGGCTCACTGGTTGTACTCGAAGCATATTCCGTCGCAGTATTTAACTGATCTACGAACGTAGTTTCTAATGATGTTATGGTAGTTTCAGTCGTAAAATCTACAGTACTAGTAGCCTTGTCTTGATAAGATATTGTTGCATTAGTATCATATACAGCTGTGCTCGGTAAAGTTGACGCATATTCGGTACTGGTATTTAATTGATTCGGATGGAAAGTCCCTACTGAAGACACTTTGGCAGTTTCCGTTGTAAGATCAACAGAACCAGTAGTCTTTTCTTGATCACTATATGTAGTGGATCCTAATGGCCCAACTAGTGTACTCGATTGTGTTGTCACATTTAATTGATTTGTGTACGGAACTTCAGTTTTAAGCTCAATAGTATTAGTTGTAGCTGTATTGTCCTGTGGTTCGGTTTGCCCAGACACAGTAGAAGTTTCGACCATACTTGTATCAGATGTAGCTTCTTTAGATATACTATGTTCTGTAGTTTGTTTCTCAAAAGTAGTCGGTTTCGTGATCCCGGGCTTAGTTTGAATTTCGTTGGTCGTGTCAAAGCGCGGGGTCCTAAATTCTGTAGTTTCACTTGGTCGTACTGTGTACGACGTTTCGGCAGTTGTTTCCACGTGAGTCGTTCCTTTCGTAACGATCGGCGTAGTAGGCGTTTCTACAGGTGTGGCTGCTGAAGACTGAGTAGGGTAGGGCGTATCGGTCACACCTTTTGTTGCACTATCTGCTGTCGTCATCTGTGGTGTGTCGGTCACTTTCGAATCTGGCTTCAAATCGGACGTTTCTGTTGTCTTAGGCGGCGATGTAAACAAATCACTTGTAAATTTTGTTTCTGTTGTAACTGTCGTTTTCACAGAGGCGGACGTAAAGAGCGTTTCAGTGTCAGTTTCTGTTTGTTGTAGTGTGGGAGATGTGGGAGTATTGGTGGATTTAGTTAATAAAGGACTTGTCTCAGTTAGTGTGGCTGGTGTTGTTGTACCCGCATCTGTTACTTAAAAACAAAGAATCTACAGTTAGTCAACTTTCTACCAACTACCGTACTACACTATTACTAATTATTTTTAACTACTATATCCATATACATCTATCTACTGTGTACATACTCACAATATAAAAAGCAATTTGCTTGTTAGTTGGAAATGAAAAAGCTTAGTTGTGATTTAATATAGAATAGATTGTGTTCAGTATATTTGCAGTAGTCAGCAAATGAATAATGAATTTCTATGTATAGAAAGAAACAGTATTTATTCTATATATTTATATATGTATATGTATACATTACATACAAAAATGAGCTGAAATAAGAAACTATTAAAATTGTGTGACTCTTTAAAGTTGCATATTACCTAAAGTACCTCAACGAGATGCAAAAAGCGAAGCTACCGTCCAGTTCAAATGGCTTTATCCAGGTTACGATTATTATATGCGTATGCTTTATTAATGATGGGATTGGTGGGTGAAAAGGATTAGTAAAAGTGTGAATGTCAACAACAGCAACATTTCACAAAACCACTTATGTTATGCCACAAATTTTCTTGCCACAACAGTTGCACTTACCTGTAATGCATGCTCCAGTAGTAGGATCGCATAGATACCCAGGCAAACAGTGTTCACATCCAGGTATGACGTTTGGTTCGGCTACAACAAATCAATTATTTTGAAGCTCTCGCAAAAGCCTAATTGGAAACTCTTCTCCACTTACCTTGAATACAGTTACATCCGTCACAAACCAAATTCCCAGCTCCGCAGTCAGCATGCTTTTGACATTGACATACTGAAAATAATAGTAAAGATAGTACCGCAGACACCACGTTATTTCTTTGCAGTACCTTTAACGCACACTGGTTGGTGGTTTTGCACCTGGCAGTCTTGAAAAGGTGCGCAAGGTTTTGCTACGGAACACGGGTTTTGGCATTTTCCAGCAATGCACGCTTGCTGTGAGGGGCAGTCCGAATGCGAATGACACGTTATGTCTGAGAAGCATTAACAAAGTGAGTAACCTTGTTAAATTATAAGAAGAGTTTTTGCGCATAACAAATAAATACTGTAATAAAAACAAAGCTTACAAGCTGAAAATACAAAAAGCAATTGTGGACACATTAACTATATACTAATAACAGTAACAAACCACACCATAGTGTTCAAGAGACTACGTAAAGCAGCCCACCACCTCTGCCACCAAACCATTTTAGATAATTATGTACAATAGTGTTTTCCACCACCAAGATTATGTACATATGTACAAAGAAACTATAACAAAAACACCAAAAAATAACATACAAAAAGTATAAATGTAAAGACATTTGAGTTCTCTCAGAGAACTTTTGCTGTAAAGTCGATCCAGCATTTATACGATCATGCATAATGGTTCGGAGGTTCCTGTAGTTGGACCTTGACAGCCTCATGCAGCTGCAACAGTAGAGGCTGCAAAAGATCATGCTTGCAACAATGTCCTTGAAATCCAGAAATGTGCGAGAGCAAATCCCAAACAAATATTACACATTTTTACCTGGTATAATTCTACAACCAACTACATCCGGACTTTGTTCTAATGGGCACAGACACACAGGTACATGTGCAATGACATCACATTGCACATTCTTAACACATGGATTATAGTATGTACAAGGATTTTGACAGGTACTTTTGATACAAGTAGTGATATTAGAGCAGTCCAGTTCTGTTGAGCAAGTCATAGACATTGTCGTAAGATTGGTAGGCAGTTCTGAGGTCACAAACAGAGTAGTATTATCTTGCAAAGTAGTCAGCAAAGTGTGAGATTCATTAAAATATTTTTCAGTCGTTAAATATTGAGTAGTCTTTGTATCAATTGTTATATGGTCACTAGAAGAAGCTGGCGGATGGCCAGTTACAGGAAAAGAACTAAATCGATCCTTAACAGTGGTAGACTCATTAAGAATTTCAGTAGTTGTGGTATGTGATTTTGTAACATTTTGGCTAATGTTTAAATCAGTAGCAACTCCCACTTGTTCAGATGTGACTATTTCACCTGGAACAATTGTTTCCAATGAATACACATGGGTAGTAAACACAGTGCCAGCAGATAAAGGTGCAGTAGTGAACGTCACCGTAGTTGAATACTGAGTCGTATTTAATGAAACTCCTCCAACAGGTTCTTTACTGCCCATAGCGAAACCAAGAGTCGAGGACGTTTCACCCAGAGTTGTTAGTTGACTAGGAATACCAACTCCTATCGCATGTGCTTCGGTTGTTGTTTCTCTGCCTGGAAGCACAACCGACTGGGTTCCTTCCCCGAGTTGTTCTTTTGGAGTCGTGTATCCTCCGTACGGTGAAGACTCGTGTAAAGCTGGTTCCGTTTCTATGGAGTACTTTTGTGTTGTGTATTCCTGCGAAGGATGCGTAACAGGGGTTACAGTTTCGACAGGGTACCCAGTGGTCGTGAGTGGTTTACGTGGAGTTGTCACCTGGCCAGGAATCTCAGTTCCCGCTTCATGAGTTTCAGTTGTGGTTTCTCTGCCTGGAAGTACAACCGCCTGGGTTCCTTCGCCGAGCTGTTCTTTTGGCGTCGTGTATCCTCCGTACGGTGATGACTCGTGTAAAGCTGGTTCCGTTTCTATGGAGTACTTCTGTGTTGTGTATTCCTGCGACGGATGAGTAACAGGGGTTACAGTTTCGACAGGATACCCAGCGGTCGTGAGTGGTTTACGTGGAGTTGTCACTTGGCCAGGAATCTCAGTTCCCGCTCCATGTGTTTCGGTTGTGGTGTCTCTGCCTGGAAGACAACCGTCTGGGTTCCTTCGCCGAGCTGTTCTTTTGGCGTCGTGTATCCTCCGTACGGCGATGACTCGTGTAAAGCTGGTTCCGTTTCTATGGAGTACTTCTGTGTTGTGTATTGCTGCGAAGGATGCGTAACAGGAGTTACAGTTTCGACAGGGTACCCAGCGGTCGTGAGTGGTTTACGTGGAGTTGTCACCTGGCCAGGAATCTCAGTTCCCGCTCCATGAGTTTCGGTTGTGGTTTCTCTGCCTGGAAGTACAACAGTCTGGGTTCCTTCGCCGAGCTGTTCTTTTGGCGTCGTGTATCCTCCGTACGGCGATGACTCGTGTAAAGCTGGTTCCGTTTCTATGGAGTACTTCTGTGTTGTGTATTCCTGCGACGGATGAGTAACAGGGGTTACAGTTTCGACAGGATACCCAGCGGTCGTGAGTGGTTTACGTGGAGTTGTCACTTGGCCAGGAATCTCAGTTCCCGCTCCATGTGTTTCGGTTGTGGTGTCTTTGCCTGGAAGCACAACCGTCTGGGTTCCTTCGCCGAGCTGTTCTTTTGGCGTCGTGTATCCTCCGTACGGTGAAGACTCGTGTAAAGCTGGTTCCGTTTCTATGGAGTACATCTGTGTGGTGTACTCCTGTGAAGGATGCGTAGCAGGGGTTACAGTTTCGACAGGGTACCCAGCGGTCGTGAGTGGTTTACGTGGAGTTGTCACCTGGCCAGGAATCTCAGTTCCCGCTCCATGTGTTTCGGTTGTGGTGTCTCTGCCTGGAAGCACAACCGTCTGGGTTCCTTCGCCGAGCTGTTCCTTTGGCGTCGTGTATCCTCCGTACGGCGATGTCTCATGTAAAGCTGGTTCCGTTTCTATGGAGTACTTCTGTGTTGTGTATTCCTGGGAAGGATGAGTAACAGGGGTTACAGTTTCGACAGGGTACCCAGCGGTCGTGAGTGGTTTACGTGGAGTTGTCACCTGGCCAGGAATCTCAGTTCCCGCTCCATGTGTTTCGGTTGTGGTGTCTTTGCCTGGAAGCACAACCGTCTGGGTTCCTTCGCCGAGCTGTTCTTTTGGCGTCGTGTATCCTCCGTACGGTGAAGACTCGTGTAAAGCTGGTTCCGTTTCTATGGAGTACATCTGTGTGGTGTACTCCTGTGAAGGATGCGTAGCAGGGGTTACAGTTTCGACAGGGTACCCAGCGGTCGTTAGTGGTTTACGTGGTTTTGTCACCTGGCCAGGAATCTCAGTTCCCGCTCCATGAGTTTCGGTTGTGGTTTCTCTGCCTGGAAGTACAACAGTCTGGGTTCCTTCGCCGAGCTGTTCTTTTGGCGTCGTGTATCCTCCGTACGGCGATGACTCGTGTAAAGCTGGTTCCGTTTCTATGGAGTACTTCTGTGTTGTGTATTCCTGCGACGGATGAGTAACAGGGGTTACAGTTTCGACAGGATACCCAGCGGTCGTGAGTGGTTTACGTGGAGTTGTCACTTGGCCAGGAATCTCAGTTCCCGCTCCATGTGTTTCGGTTGTGGTGTCTTTGCCTGGAAGCACAACCGTCTGGGTTCCTTCGCCGAGCTGTTCTTTTGGCGTCGTGTATCCTCCGTACGGCGAAGACTCGTGTAAAGCTGGTTCCGTTTCTATGGAGTACATCTGTGTGTGTATTCCTGTGAAGGATGCGTAACAGGGGTTACAGTTTCGACAGGGTACCCAGCGGTCGTGAGTGGTTTACGTGGAGTTGTCACCTGGCCAGGAATCTCAGTTTCCGCTCCATGAGTTTCGGTTGTGGTTTCTCTGCCTGGAAGTACAAATGTCTGGGTTCCTTCGCCGAGCTGTTCTTTTGGCGTCGTGTATCCTCCGTACGGCGATGACTCGTGTAAAGCTGGTTCCGTTTCTATGGAGTACTTCTGTGTTGTGTATTCCTGCGAAGGATGCGTAACAGGGGTTACAGTTTCGACAGGGTACCCAGCGGTCGTGAGTGGAGTTGTCACCTGGCCAGGAACCTCAGTTCCCGCTCCATGAGTTTCGGTTGTGGTTTCTCTGCCTGGAAGTACAACCGTCTGGGTTCCTTCGCCGAGCTGTTCTTTTGGCGTCGTGTATCCTCCGTACGGTGAAGACTCGTGTAAGGCTGGTTCTGTTTCTATGGAGTACTTCTGTGTTGTGTATTGCTGCGAAGGGTGCGTAACAGGGGTTACAGTTTCGACAGGGTACCCAGCGGTCGTGAGTGGTTTACGTGGAGTTGTCACCCGGCCAGGAACCTCAGTTCCCGCTCCATGTGTTTCGGTTGTAGTTCCTCTGCCTGGAAGCACAACCGTCTGGGTTCCTTCGCCGAGCTGTTCTTTTGGCGTCGTGTATCCTCCGTACGGCGATGACTCGTGTAAAGCTGGTTCCGTTTCTATGGAGTACTTCTGTGTTGTGTATTCCTGCGAAGGATGAGTAACAGGGATTACAGTTTCGACAGAGTACCCAGCGGTCGTGAGTGGTTTACGTGGAGTTGTCACCTGGCCAGGAATCTCAGTTCCCGCTCCATGTGTTTCGGTTGTGGTGTCTCTGCCTGGAAGTACAACCGTCTGGGTTCCTTCGCCGAGCTGTTCCTTTGGCGTCGTGTATCCTCCGTACGGCGATGTCTCGTGTAAAGCTGGTTCCGTTTCTATGGAGTACTTCTGTGTTGTGTATTCCTGCGAAGGATGAGTAACAGGGGTTACAGTTTCGACAGGGTACCCAGCGGTCGTGAGTGGTTTACGTGGAGTTGTCACCCGGCCAGGAACCTCAGTTCCCCCTCCATGTGTTTCGGTTGTGGTTTCTCTGCCTGGAAGCACAACCGTCTGGGTTCCTTCGCCGAGCTGTTCTTTTGGCGTCGTGTATCCTCCGTACGGCGATGACTCGTGTAAAGCTGGTTCCGTTTCTATGGAGTACTTCTGTGTTGTGTATTCCTGCGAAGGATGCGTAACAGGGGTTACAGTTTCGACAGGGTACCCAGCGGTCGTGAGTGGTTTACGTGGAGTTGTCACCTGTCCAGGAATCTCAGTTCCCGCTCCATGTGTTTCGGTTGTGGTGTCTCTGCCTGGAAACACAACCGTCTGGGTTCCTTCGCCGAGCTGTTCTTTTGGCGTCGTGTATCCTCCGTACGGCGATGACTCGTGTAAAGCTGGTTCCGTTTCTATGGAGTACTTCTGTGTTGTGTATTCCTGCGAAGGATGCGTAACAGGGGTTACAGTTTCGACAGGGTACCCAGCGGTCGTGAGTGGTTTACGTGGAGTTGTCACCTGGCCAGGAATCTCAGTTCCCGCTTCATGAGTTTCGGTTGTGGTTTCTCTGCCTGGAAGTACAACCGTCTGGGTTCCTTCGCCGAGCTGTTCTTTTGGCGTCGTGTATCCTCCGTACGGCGATGACTCGTGTAAAGCTGGTTCCGTTTCTATGGAGTACTTCTGTGTTGTGTATTCCTGCGACGGATGAGTAACAGGGGTTACAGTTTCGACAGGGTACCCAGCGGTCGTGAGTGGTTTACGTGGAGTTGTCACTTGGCCAGGAATCTCAGTTCCCGCTTCATGAGTTTCGGTTGTGGTTTCTCTGCCTGGAAGTACAACCGCCTGGGTTCCTTCGCCGAGCTGTTCTTTTGGCGTCGTGTATCCTCCGTACGGCGATGACTCGTGTAAAGCTGGTTCCGTTTCTATGGAGTACTTCTGTGTTGTGTATTCCTGCGAAGGATGAGTAACAGGGGTTACAGTTTCGACAGGGTACCCAGCGGTCGTGAGTGGTTTACGTGGAGTTGTCACCCGGCCAGGAACCTCAGTTCCCCCTCCATGTGTTTCGGTTGTGGTTTCTCTGCCTGGAAGCACAACCGTCTGGGTTCCTTCGCCGAGCTGTTCTTTTGGCGTCGTGTATCCTCCGTACGGCGATGACTCGTGTAAAGCTGGTTCCGTTTCTATGGAGTACTTCTGTGTTGTGTATTCCTGCGAAGGATGCGTAACAGGGGTTACAGTTTCGACAGGGTACCCAGCGGTCGTGAGTGGTTTACGTGGAGTTGTCACCTGGCCAGGAATCTCAGTTCCCGCTCATGAGTTTCGGTTGTGGTTTCTCTGCCTGGAAGTACAACCGTCTGGGTTCCTTCGCCGAGCTGTTCTTTTGGCGTCGTGTATCCTCCGTACGGCGATGACTCGTGTAAAGCTGGTTCCGTTTCTATGGAGTACTTCTGTGTTGTGTATTCCTGCGACGGATGAGTAACAGGGGTTACAGTTTCGACAGGGTACCCAGCGGTCGTGAGTGGTTTACGTGGAGTTGTCACTTGGCCAGGAATCTCAGTTCCCGCTTCATGAGTTTCGGTTGTGGTTTCTCTGCCTGGAAGTACAACCGCCTGGGTTCCTTCGCCGAGCTGTTCTTTTGGCGTCGTGTATCCTCCGTACGGCGATGACTCGTGTAAAGCTGGTTCCGTTTCTATGGAGTACTTCTGTGTTGAGTATTGCTGCGAAGGATGCGTAACAGGAGTTACAGTTTCGACAGGGTACCCAGCGGTCGTTAGTGGTTTACGTGGGGTTGTCACCTGGCCAGGAATCTCAGTTCCCGCTTCATGAGTTTCGGTTGTGGTTTCTCTGCCTGGAAGTACAACCGCCTGGGTTCCTTCGCCGAGCTGTTCTTTTGGCGTCGTGTATCCTCCGTACGGCGATGACACATGTAAAGCTGGTTCCGTTTCTATGGAGTACTTCTGTGTTGTGTATTGCTGCGAAGGATGCGCAACAGGAGTTACAGTTTCGACAGGGTCCCCAGCGGTCGTGAGTGGTTTACGTGGAGTTGTCACCTGGCCAGGAATCTCAGTTCCCGCTACATGTGTTTCGGTTGTGGTGTCTTTGCCTGGAAGCACAACCGTCTGGGTTCCTTCGCCGAGCTGTTCTTTTGGCGTCGTGTATCCTCCGTACGGCGATGACTCGTGTAAAGCTGGTTCCGTTTCTATGGAGTACTTCTGTGTTGTGTATTCCTGCGAAGCATGCGTAGCAGGGGTTACCGTTTCGGCAGGGTACCCAGCGGTCGTTAGTGGTTTACGTGGGGTTGTCACCTGGCCAGGAATCTCAGTTCCCGCTTCATGAGTTTCGGTTGTGGTTTCTCTGCCTGGAAGTACAACCGTCTGGGTTCCTTCGCCGAGCTGTTCTTTTGGCGTCGTGTATCCTCCGTACGGTGAAGACTCGTGTAAGGCTGGTTCTGTTTCTATGGAGTACTTCTGTGTTGTGTATTGCTGCGAAGGGTGCGTAACAGGGGTTACAGTTTCGACAGGGTACCCAGCGGTCGTGAGTGGTTTACGTGGGGTTGTCACCTGGCCAGGAATCTCAGTTCCCGCTCCATGTGTTTCGGTTGTGGTTTCTCTGCCTGGAAGCACAACCGTCTGGGTTCCTTCGCCGAGCTGTTCTTTTGGCGTCGTGTATCCTCCGTACGGCGATGACTCGTGTATAGCTGGTTCCGTTTCTATGGAGTACTTCTGTGTTGTGTATTCCTGCGAAGCATGCGTAGCAGGGGTTACCGTTTCGGCAGGGTACCCAGCGGTCGTTAGTGGTTTACGTGGGGTTGTCACCTGGCCAGGAATCTCAGTTCCCGCTTCATGAGTTTCGGTTGTGGTTTCTCTGCCTGGAAGTACAACCGTCTGGGTTCCTTCGCCGAGCTGTTCTTTTGGCGTCGTGTATCCTCCGTACGGTGAAGACTCGTGTAAGGCTGGTTCCGTTTCTATGGAGTACTTCTGTGTTGTGTATTGCTGCGAAGGGTGCGTAACAGGGGTTACAGTTTCGACAGGGTACCCAGCGGTCGTGAGTGGTTTACGTGGAGTTGTCACCTGGCCAGGAATCTCAGTTCCCGCTCCATGTGTTTCGGTTGTGGTTTCTCTGCCTGGAAGTACAACCGTCTGGGTTCCTTCGCCGAGCTGTTCTTTTGGCGTCGTGTATCCTCCGTACGGCGATGACTCGTGTAAAGCTGGTTCCGTTTCTATGGAGTACTTCTGTGTTGTGTATTCCTGCGAAGGATGCGTAACAGGGGTTACAGTTTCGACAGGGTACCCAGCGGTCGTGAGTGGTTTACGTGGAGTTGTCACCTGGCCAGGAATCTCAGTTCCCGCTCCATGAGTTTCGGTTGTGGTTTCTCTGCCTGGAAGTACAAATGTCTGGGTTCCTTCGCCGAGCTGTTCTTTTGGCGTCGTGTATCCTCCGTACGGCGATGACTCGTGTAAAGCTGGTTCCGTTTCTATGGAGTACTTCTGTGTTGTGTATTCCTGCGAAGGATGCGTAACAGGGGTTACAGTTTCGACAGGGTACCCAGCGGTCGTGAGTGGAGTTGTCACCTGGCCAGGAACCTCAGTTCCCGCTCCATGAGTTTCGGTTGTGGTTTCTCTGCCTGGAAGTACAACCGTCTGGGTTCCTTCGCCGAGCTGTTCTTTTGGCGTCGTGTATCCTCCGTACGGTGAAGACTCGTGTAAAGCTGGTTCCGTTTCTATGGAGTACTTCTGTGTTGTGTATTGCTGCGAAGGGTGCGTAACAGGGGTTACAGTTTCGACAGGGTACCCAGCGGTCGTGAGTGGTTTACGTGGGGTTGTCACCTGGCCAGGAATCTCAGTTCCCGTTCCATGAGTTTCGGTTGTGGTTTCTCTGCCTGGAAGTACAACCGTCTGGGTTCCTTCGCCGAGCTGTTCTTTTGGCGTCGTGTATCCTCCGTACGGCGATGACTCGTGTAAAGCTGGTTCCGTTTCTATGGAGTACTTCTGTGTTGTGTATTCCTGCGAAGGATGCGTACAGGGTTACAGTTTCGACAGGGTACCCAGCGGTTGTTAGTGGTTTACGTGGGGTTGTCACCTGGCCAGGAACTCAGTTCCCGCTCCATGAGTTTCGGTTGTGGTTTCTCTGCCTGGAAGTACAACCGTCTGGGTTCCTTCGCCGAGCTGTTCTTTTGGCGTCGTGTATCCTCCGTACGGCGATGACTCGTGTAAAGCTGGTTCCGTTTCTATGGAGTACTTCTGTGTTGTGTATTGCTGCGAAGGATGCGTAACAGGGGTTACAGTTTCGACAGGGTACCCAGTGGTCGTGAGTGGTTTACGTGGAGTTGTCACCTGGCCAGGAACCTCAGTTCCCGCTCCATGTGTTTCGGTTGTGGTTTCTCTGCCTGGAAGCACAACCGTCTGGGTTCCTTCGCCGAGCTGTTCTTTTGGCGTCGTGTATCCTCCGTACGGCGATGACTCGGGTAAAGCTGGTTCCGTTTCTATGGAGTACTTCTGTGTTGTGTATTCCTGCGAAGGATGCTTATCAGGGGTTACAGTTTCGACAGGGTACCCAGCGGTCGTGAGTGGTTTACGTGGAGTTGTCACCTGGCCAGGAATATCAGTTCCCGCTCCATGAGTTTCGGTTGTGGTTTCTCTGCCTGGAAGTACAACCGTCTGGGTTCCTTCGCCGAGCTGTTCTTTTGGCGTCGTGTATCCTCCGTACGGCGATGACTCGTGTAAAGCTGGTTCCGTTTCTATGAGTACTTCTGTGTTGTGTATTGCTGCGAAGGATGCGTAACAGGGGTTACAGTTTCGACAGGGTACCCAGCGGTCGTGAGTGGTTTACGTGGAGTTGTCACCTGGCCAGGAACCTCAGTTCCCGCTCCATGTGTTTCGATTGTGGTTTCTCTGCCTGGAAGCACAACCGTCTGGGTTCCTTCGCCGAGCTGTTCTTTTGGCGTCGTGTATCCTCCGTACGGCGATGACTCGTGTAAAGCTGGTTCCGTTTCTATGGAGTACTTCTGTGTTGTGTATTGCTGCGAAGGATGCGTAACAGGGGTTACAGTTTCGACAGGGTACCCAGCGGTCGTGAGTGGTTTACGTGGAGTTGTCACCTGGCCAGGAACCTCAGTTCCCGCTCCATGAGTTTCGGTTGTGGTTTCTCTGCCTGGAAGTACAACCGTCTGGGTTCCTTCGCCGAGCTGTTCTTTTGGCGTCGTGTATCCTCCGTACGGCGATGACTCGTGTAAAGCTGGTTCCGTTTCTATGGAGTACTTCTGTGTTGTGTATTGCTGCGAAGGATGCGTAACAGGGGTTACAGTTTCGACAGGGTACCCAGCGGTCGTGAGTGGTTTACGTGGAGTTGTCACCTGGCCAGGAACCTCAGTTCCCGCTCCATGTGTTTCGGTTGTGGTTTCTCTGCCTGGAAGCACAACCGTCTGGGTTCCTTCGCCGAGCTGTTCTTTTGGCGTCGTGTATTCTCCGTACGGTGAAGACTCGTGTAAAGCTGGTTCCGTTTCTATGGAGTACTTCTGTGTTGTGTATTGCTGTGAAGGGTGCGTAACAGGGGTTACAGTTTCGACAGGGTACCCAGCGGTCGTGAGTGGTTTACGTGGGGTTGTCACCTGGCCGGGAATCTCAGTTCCCGCTCCATGAGTTTCGGTTGTGGTTTCTCTGCCTGGAAGTACAACCGTCTGGGTTCCTTCGCCGAGCTGTTCTTTTGGCGTCGTGTATCCTCCGTACGGCGATGACTCGTGTAAAGCGGGTTCCGTTTCCATGGAGTACTTCTGTGTGGTGTACTCCTGTGAAGGATGCGTAGCAGGGGTTACAGTTTCGACAGGGTACCCAGCGGTCGTGAGTGGTTTACGTGGAGTTGTCACCTGGCCAGGAATCTCAGTTCCCGCTCCATGTGTTTCGGTTGTGGTTTCTCTGCCTGGAAGCACAACCGTCTGGGTTCCTTCGCCGAGCTGTTCTTTTGGCGTCGTGTATCCTCCGTACGGCGATGACTCGTGTAAAGCTGGTTCCGTTTCTATGGAGTACTTCTGTGTTGTGTATTCCTGCGAAGGATGCGTAACAGGGGTTACAGTTTCGACAGGGTACCCAGAGGTCGTGAGTGGTTTACGTGGAGTTGTCACCTGGCCAGGAATCTCAGTTCCCGCTCCATGAGTTTCGGTTGTGGTTTCTCTGCCTGGACGTACAAATGTCTGGGGTCCTTCGCCGAGCTGTTCTTTTGGCGTCGTGTATCCTCCGTACGGCGATGACTCGTGTAAAGCTGGTTCCGTTTCTATGGAGTACTTCTGTGTTGTGTATTCCTGCGAAGGATGCGTAACAGGGGTTACAGTTTCGACAGGGTACCCAGCGGTCGTGAGTGGAGTTGTCACCTGGCCAGGAACCTCAGTTCCCGCTCCATGAGTTTCGGTTGTGGTTTCTCTGCCTGGAAGTACAACCGTCTGGGTTCCTACGCCGAGCTGTTCTTTTGGCGTCGTGTATCCTTCGTACGGTGAAGACTCGTGTAAGGCTGGTTCCGTTTCTATGGAGTACTTCTGTGTGGTGTACTCCTGTGAAGGATGCGTAGCAGGGGTTACAGTTTCGACAGGGTACCCAGCGGTCGTGAGTGGTTTACGTGGAGTTGTCACCTGGCCAGGAATCTCAGTTCCCGCTCCATGTGTTTCGGTTGTGGTTTCTCTGCCTGGAAGCACAACCGTCTGGGTTCCTTCGCCGAGCTGTTCTTTTGGCGTCGTGTATCCTCCGTACGGTGAAGACTCGTGTAAAGCTGGTTCCGTTTCTATGGAGTACTTCTGTGTTGTGTATTGCTGCGAAGGATGCGTAACAGGGGTTACAGTTTCGACAGGGTACCCAGCGGTCGTGAGTGGTTTACGTGGGGTTGTCACCTGGCCAGGAATCTCAGTTCCCGCTCCATGAGTTTCGGTTGTGGTTTCTCTGCCTGGAAGTACAACCGTCTGGGTTCCTTCGCCGAGCTGTTCTTTTGGCGTCGTGTATCCTCCGTACGGCGATGACTCGTGTAAAGCTGGTTCCGTTTCTATGGAGTACTTCTGTGTTGTGTATTCCTGCGAAGGATGCGTAGCAGGGGTTACCGTTTCGGCAGGGTACCCAGCGGTTGTTAGTGGTTTACGTGGGGTTGTCACCTGGCCAGGAATCTCAGTTCCCGCTCCATGAGTTTCGGTTGTGGTTTCTCTGCCTGGAAGTACAACCGTCTGGGTTCCTTCGCCGAGCTGTTCTTTTGGCGTCGTGTATCCTCCGTACGGCGATGACTCGTGTAAAGCTGGTTCCGTTTCTATGGAGTACTTCTGTGTTGTGTATTGCTGCGAAGGATGCGTAACAGGGGTTACAGTTTCGACAGGGTACCCAGCGGTCGTGAGTGGTTTACGTGGAGTTGTCACCTGGCCAGGAACCTCAGTTCCCGCTCCATGTGTTTCGGTTGTGGTTTCTCTGCCTGGAAGCACAACCGTCTGGGTTCCTTCGCCGAGCTGTTCTTTTGGCGTCGTGTATCCTCCGTACGGCGATGACTCGTGTAAAGCTGGTTCCGTTTGTATGGAGTACTTCTGTGTTGTGTATTGCTGCGAAGGATGCGTAACAGGGGTTACAGTTTCGACAGGGTACCCAGCGGTCGTGAGTGGTTCACGTGGAGTTGTCACCTGGCCAGGAACCTCAGTTCCCGCTCCATGTGTTTCGGTTGTGGTTTCTCTGCCTGGAAGCACAACCGTCTGGGTTCCTTCGCCGAGCTGTTCTTTTGGCGTCGTGTATCCTCCGTACGGCGATGACTCGTGTAAGGCTGGTTCCGTTTCTATGGAGTACTTCTGTGTTGTGTATTGCTGCGAAGGGTGCGTAACAGGGGTTACAGTTTCGACAGGGTACCCAGCGGTCGTGAGTGGTTTACGTGGGGTTGTCACCTGGCCAGGAATATCAGTTCCCGTTCCATGAGTTTCGGTTGTGGTTTCTCTGCCTGGAAGTACAACCGTCTGGGTTCCTTCGCCGAGCTGTTCTTTTGGCGTCGTGTATCCTCCGTACGGCGATGACTCGTGTAAAGCTGGTTCCGTTTCTATGGAGTACTTCTGTGTGGTGTACTCCTGTGAAGGATGCGTAGCAGGGGTTACAGTTTCGACAGGGTACCCAGCGGTCGTGAGTGGTTTACGTGGAGTTGTCACCTGGCCAGGAATCTCAGTTCCCGCTCCATGAGTTTCGGTTGTGGTTTCTCTGCCTGGAAGTACAACCGTCTGGGTTCCTTCGCCGAGCTGTTCTTTTGGCGTCGTGTATCCTCCGTACGGCGATGACTCGTGTAAAGCTGTTTCCGTTTCTATGGAGTACTTCTGTGTTGTGTATTCCTGCGAAGGATGCGTAACGGGGGTTACAGTTTCGACAGGGTACCCAGCGGTCGTGAGTGGTTTACGTGGAGTTGTCACCTGGCCAGGAACCTCAGTTCCCGCTCCATGTGTTTCGGTTGTGGTTTCTCTGCCTGGAAGCACAACCGTCTGGGTTCCTTCGCCGAGCTGTTCCTTTGGCGTCGTGTATCCTCCGTACGGTGAAGACTCGTGTAAAGCTGGTTCCGTTTCTATGGAGTACTTCTGTGTTGTGTATTGCTGCGAAGGGTGCGTAACAGGGGTTACAGTTTCGACAGGGTACCCAGCGGTCGTGAGTGGTTTACGTGGAGTTGTCACCTGGCCAGGAATCTCAGTTCCCGCTCCATGTGTTTCGGTTGTGGTTTCTCTGCCTGGAAGCACAACCGTCTGGGTTCCTTCGCCGAACTGTTCTTTTGGCGTCGTGTATCCTCCGTACGGTGAAGACTCGTGTAAAGCTGGTTCCGTTTCTATAGAGTACTTCTGTGTGGTGTACTCCTGTGAAGGATGCGTAGCAGGGGTTACAGTTTCGACAGGGTACCCAGCGGTCGTGAGTGCTTTACGTGGGGTTGTCACCTGTCCAGGAATATCAGTTCCCGCTCCATGAGTTTCGGTTGTGGTTTCTCTGCCTGGAAGAAGTACAACCGTCTGGGTTCCTTCGCCGAGCTGTTCTTTTGGCGTCGTGTATCCTCCGTACGGCGATGACTCGTGTAAAGCTGGTTCCGTTTCTATGGAGTACTTCTGTGTTGTGTATTCCTGCGAAGGATGCGTAACAGGGGTTACAGTTTCGACAGGGTACCCAGCGGTTGTGAGTGGTTTACGTGGAGTTGTCACCTGGCCAGGAATCTCAGTTCCCGCTCCATGAGTTTCGGTTGTGGTTTCTCTGCCTGGAAGTACAACCGTCTGGGTTCCTTCGCCGAGCTGTTCTTTTGGCGTCGTGTATCCGCCGTACGGCGATGACTCGTGTAAAGCTGGTTCCGTTTCTATGGAGTACTTCTGTGTTGTGTATTGCTGCGAAGGTGCGTAACAGGGTTACAGTTTCGACAGGGTACCCAGCCGTCGTGAGTGGTTTACGTGGGTTGTCACCTGGCCAGGAATCTCAGTTCCCGCTCCATGAGTTTCGGTTGTGGTTTCTCTGCCTGGAAGTACAACGGTCTGGGTTCCTTCGCCGAGCTGTTCTTTTGGCGTCGTGTATCCTCCATACGCGATGACTCGTGTAAAGCTGGTTCCGTTTCTATGGAGTACTTCTGTGTTGTGTATTCCTGCGAAGGATGCGCAACAGGGGTTACAGTTTCGACAGGGTACCCAGCGGTCGTGAGTGGTTTACGTGGAGTTGTCACCTGGCCAGGAATCTCAGTTCCCGCTCCATGAGTTTCGGTTGTGGTTTCTCTGCCTGGAAGTACAACCGTCTGGGTTCCTTCGCCGAGCTGTTCTTTTGGCGTCGTGTATCCTCCGTACGGCGATGACTCGTGTAAAGCTGGTTCCGTTTCTATTGAGTACTTCTGTGTTGTGTATCGCTGCGAAGGATGCGTAACAGGGGTTACAGTTTCGACAGGGTACCCAGCGGTCGTGAGTGGTTTACGTGGAGTTGTCACCTGTCCAGGAATCTCAGTTCCCGCTCCATGTGTTTCGGTTGTGGTTTCTCTGCCTGGAAGCACAACCGTCTGGGTTCCTTCGCCGAGCTGTTCTTTTGGCGTCGTGTATCCTCCGTACGGTGAAGACTCGTGTAAAGCTGGTTCCGTTTCTATAGAGTACTTCTGTGTTGTGTATTCCTGCGAAGGATGAGTAACAGGCGTTACAGTTTCGACAGGGTACCCAGCGGTCGTGAGTGGTTTACGTGGGGTTGTCACCTGGCCAGGAATATCAGTTCCCGCTCCATGAGTTTCGGTTGTGGTTTCTCTGCCTGGAAGTACAACCGTCTGGGTTCCTTCGCCGAGCTGTTCTTTTGGCGTCGTGTATCCTCCGTACGGCGATGACTCGTGTAAAGCTGGTTCCGTTTCTATGGAGTACTTTTGTGTTGTGTATTGCTGCGAAGGATGCGTAACAGGGGTTACAGTTTCGACAGGATACCCAGCGGTCGTGAGTGGTTTACGTGGAGTTGTCACCTGGCCAGGAATCTCAGTTCCTGCTCCATGAGTTTCGGTTGTGGTTTCTCTGCCTGGAAGTACAACCGTCTGGGTTCCTTCGCCGAGCTGTTCTTTTGGCGTCGTGTATCCTCCGTACGACGATGACTCGTGTAAAGCTGGTTCCGTTTCTATGGAGTACTTTTGTGTTGTGTATTGCTGCGAAGGATGCGTAACAGGGGTTACAGTTTCGACAGGGTACCCAGCGGCCGTGAGTGGTTTACGTGGGGTTGTCACCTGGCCAGGAATCTCAGTTCCCGCTCCATGTGTTTCGGTTGTGGTTTCTCTGTCTGGAAGTACAACCGTCTGGGTTCCTTCGCCGAGCTGTTGTTTTGGCGTCGTGTATCCTCCATACAGTGAAGACTCGTGTAAAACTGGTTCCGTTTCTGTGGAGTACTTCTGTGTGGTGTACTCCTGCGAAGGATGCGTAACAAGGGTTACAGTTGTTGTATTATGGTATGATGTAGTTATTGTTTGCGTTGGGAATGTATATCCGCTAGGTTTTGTTGCTGGTGTATGTTGCGCTAAGGTTGTACTCGAATGTTGGTCTTGTATTTCGGTTACTAAATTTTCGACTGATGTTTTGTTGTCGACTATCGGCGTTACAGTATAAATATTTTCTGTGGTTTTTGAAGCTGTACTAAGTAACGGTTTTTTGGTAGTGTCCAAATCCAGTCGTCTGTCTCTTGTTGTACTCAGTTGTGTATATACATTATTTGGTGTTGTTGTTGTGAAACTTGATGTCTGTGATGTCATATTTAATGTAGTTGTCGTTGAAGCTGGCTTAGGAGGCTTAGGAAATGTAGGTAAAGGAAGTTCATCAGTTGTTGTTTGAGAGAAAACGGGGAAACATTCGACAGAAGCATTTCCTTCGTATCCGCTTGGACACGAACAAGTTACTCTGTGCGCCTGTGCATGACACTTGGCTGCTTTGCCACACTTGTTTGTGCAAAGGTCTATGCATTTGCCGTTAATGCAGGATTGTGCTTGTGTACAGTCAGTATCCGATGTGCAGACAATCTTGGTTGTATTGTCAGCTGTGAATATATACATGAAAAGAACATTTATAAATTGTACATAAAATTAGTAATATAATTCTAAATATGTTAATCTAATGGTAAGTTTTACATTAGTTATTAATTATTATATTAAAGTTATGAAAATAGTTCACAAAATAGAATAATTTACATGTTTATAATCCTAAGAAAGAGAAAGAGAAATATTTAAAGTGATTACCAAATGAGATAAATCTCATTTGGTAGTATGTTTGTAAGTAACGTCGTAGCAGAAAAAGTTGGGCTATTATGCATACTTCAACCGAAAGCAATAATATAAATATCATATTTAATTTTTGCTCTTCGTGTAGCTCTAAAAGGTTGCGTACCCAAAGTAAATTTTTACCTTTAAGACATCCATATTTCGAATCTGATATAAATCCTGGAGGACAAAACTTGCAGATGGGTCTATGGTCCTCCACAAAGCAAGGCGTATCAGCAGGACAGTTTGCGGAAGTACATGGATCTTCGCAACGAAAAGCTCGGCATGCTTGTGAGGGGGGACACCCGCTATCTCTTAAGCAGATGGACAGTGATGGGTTACAGTCTTTCATACAAATGCATATGGGACGGTGATTGAGCACCTCGCACGCTTTTTCGGGCGGGCAAGGTGCCTTTCTAACAGCGGTACATGGATTCTGACAACGTCCCTCAATGCATGCCATATTAGATGCGCACTGATTGTCTTGTGAACATTCGGTTATGTCTGGAGCGCAAGCGAGTTCTCCCAATTCATTAACAATAAAGCCATTTTTGCATACGCATGTAGCTCGATGATGACGAACCTCGCATTTTTTATTGCCTTTGCATTTAAATGAAGGATTTTTACAAGGGTTATAACATTCCCCCGATCTCGCATTACATGCCAATGTAGCAGGACAGTCTGCATCGATGGAGCATGTTACAATTACATTGGGGCGTTGCTGCGTATTTTCGCATTTAGGTACTGGATGACATGCCGTGTTTGCCATACCAACGTGGCACTGCGGGCAAGAACATCTGGGCCTATGGAGTACCGTACGACACAGCGCGTTCAAACCGCAGGCGCCCCTTAGACTACATGGATCTATGCACTGGAAGTTGATGCATGCCTTTTCGTTGGGACATTCTGAGTCACTGTTACATTCTGCATCTGTGGGTACATCAGGGATGGGCAGAAAAAGAAAAGCCATGTAAGAACCGTGAAAGGAAATATCTCACAATACAAATAATACATGAACATGCTTATGTAATGAAGATAGTCAGAGAATGAGAGAAATGAAAGAGGCTATCTCAACGAGTCTGAATAAGCTGCAATATTTACAAGCAACAACTTTCAGCGGTCCAACATAATTATAATGTACTAATATACAAGAAATGTGAGAATGCTCCTTTCACAGTTCCCAATCTGACTTACATTTACTAGGTGCAGTATAATGTAACAGTACGCCTGTTAGTTACACTGCATCCCTATACATGAACTAGACTACATTCGTGTGCATGGGAAGTGTCTATGAAAATGAAACGAAAAGTGTGTTAGCGGGTGACCGTAAAGGCAGATTGGAACCCTGAAGTGTACATTCCACACTTGTAATAAAATGTGGTGTTTTGTTATGTGTTACAATGACTAGCGTAATATTTTATGTACAAATACTGAATATTTAAAGAAACTTTGATTAAACAATCCTACAATATTACACGGTTTGTTATGTATACGTGCAAATGCTGTACAAAAATGTGTCAACTAATTTTACTGACTTTTGCAACAACTGCATTAATAGAGAACATTAAGCCTATGTACTGTTTACACTGTAAAATGTGAGTGTCTGAAAAATGTGTTAATGACATCAATGTAGTAAACTCACTCCTGTAGCACTCGTGTTCTGGACTACCGCTTGTTCCTGGTGGACATCGACAGACAAAGAATGCCTGTTCTCTAATACATTCCGCATTCTTACCACATCCTTCCGTTCTACAATCCACCACGCCTCGTTCTAAAGCACCTAATTAATAAATAAATATTAAAATAAAACTATAGGCGTACTTTGCTATTGGAATGATATAAAAAACATTTTATCTGTTTTAATATATTAAATTATTTCTTTCATATGTGACGTAAGAACTTACATTCAATAGTAGGATCTCCCGAAGGGTATTCCGTTGGACAATAGCATTGGGGTTTATTATCTACAACTTTGCATAACGCATTTACCCCACACAGCTTATCTTTGCATAAATTAATCAGCGGTCCTTCACAAACACATCCTTGGTAAGGATCGCCAATGCAACCCAAAGCACATGTGCACTCAAAACCGCCAACTACATCTCTGCATTTTGCATTTTCTCCGCAAGGGTTTTTCAGACACCCTTCAATAGAACTCTGTTTGCATTCTATTCTAGCATTTCCTATGTAACCAGGTGGACAAGAGCACTGTGCTTTCCTTCGAATGACTTTACACTGCGCGTTAATTCCACAAGCGCCGCGTTCCAAGCATGGGTTCTTACAAGCACCATCGGGATCACACCGCTTACCCACTTCGCAGTCTCTATCTGTTTTACATTCGTAGGGTAAACAAGCGGTGCTGGGCTCTCCTTGATAGCCATCTGGACACAAACACACTGCACGATGCTCTGCTACCTTACACAGAGCGTTTTTCCCGCAGGCGCTGCCCGATTTGCACGGGCTTTGGCACTTTCCGCTGATGCAAGCCTCCGAATTGAGGCAGTCATTGTGTGACCTACAGCCGGGATGACACGCCCCACCCGTGCATATTTGTCCTTGAACACATGGAACTGTCGGCGAACATTTGCTGCGGCACTTCCTATTCTTGCACGTTTCTCCGCACGAGCATTCTTTGTCGGATCGACACGACTTCGAACAGTAGCCTGCCTCGTCGCAATCACAGTGGCCGTCACAGCGAGATATCGGTTGTCTGCATGCAGTCAGCGGATTGCCTAGGAAGTTAGATGGACACCTGCATTGGGCAACGTGGTTTGTCACATGGCATTCTGCGCAAATTCCACACGTGTAGCTTTCGCACGGATCTGAAATTTAATATTTGTAATTAACCATTGTTTTTTTTTTTTAGGCTGACATTAGGTTTTCTTGAACATTGTGACATTGATTAAAAGAAAAAATATTACCGCGAGTCTGAATTTCTGAACTGTTAAAGATCAGTTTGGCAAATATATAGATAAATCTTTTAATTTTAATTTTAAAAGATCAAATATAAATAACAATTTCAGATTTATTTTTATATGTTGCTGATAGAATCAGAAAGGCCAACAAAAAATTTTATAGCACACACCAAAATACCAAGAGCAAGATTATGAGAAATATTGAGGCTAACTCGAAAACTATAGTAAGCTAAAAAAACTGTTGTGTGGTTAATAAAAATTTTTGGATCATAATTAAGACATTGCAATTTTTCTGTATCTCAATCACACATCCCAAGATGTGGTTCTATTAACAATTAAAAAACTCATAAGGCTAAATACTTTTTAAGAGGAGTGTGTATAGTAGAAAATCAATCCCCACAAAATGTTTTGTCTCCAAAATATGACATGTAATTGGAAGCCCGTATTTCCACAATAGAGAAGGAAAATAATAGAAATAAACGGTTGATACTATTTTCTTACAATTCCAGATCAAAGTTGTATTTTTTGTAGAATCAAATTAGAAAACAAACCATAATTAAAAGTATTGTGATTTCAAACAGAAAATGCAAATACACCAAGGTCACACTTACTTTGGCATTTGTTGTTAACGCAGGCCTCGAGACCGTGACAATTATTATCGCTACGGCATCCTATGTCACATAAACGATTTTCACATATTTGGTTGATATCGCAGTCTGAATCGGAATTGCAGACAGCCTTACAAACGCCTTTAGTGCATTTCTCGTTAGACAAACAGTTGGTGTCCCTAAAAGAAATTTGAGGTTGAAGCTATAATGAGGTCGTCGAAGATCGACTTACGTTCTGCATATTTCCTGACACAACCCGCCATAGCAAACGTGCCCGTAGTCGCATTCGGAATCCGCTGAACAAGCAACTAGTGGTCGTTTGCATGACTTCAGCGGATCTCCAATTAGAGGTGTTGGGCACGCGCAAATCTTTTGATGATTTCTTATGCTACAGTCAGCATTGGTGCCACAAGCAGTTGGAGATGCGCATTCGTCAATGCATTTATTGTTAACGCATGTTTTGGTAGAAGCACATCCGTGGCTGCTTCTGCAACCGATTACACAAACCAAGCTCTCGCAGATCTCTCCAGTTCTGCAATCGTCATCTCTTCTGCACAGTGCTTTACACGTGCCCGTCTGTAGATCGCACCTTTCGTTGTTTAAACATCCCTGGTCGGAAGAGCACACAGTTTTGCAAGATTGGTCAATACAAGTTGTACCGAGCGGGCACTCTCTGTTCTCCATGCAAGGTTGGGCTGGTGAACGGACACACGCAATCTTGGCCGATGGGTTAGGTACAAATCCTGCCTTACAGGAGCATGTTGCCCTATGATTGGATACAGTGCACAAGGAATTTGGACCGCAAGGAGACTCGGCGCATGGGTTAATGCAGCTGTTGTTCCTGCACGATTCGCTACCGCTGCAGTCATCATCAGTATGGCAGCCTAGTACGCATTTGTTTCGCAAACAGATGTGCCCTAAGAAGCAATCATTGTCTACGCGACATGTGAGAATACAAGTTCCCTTAAGACACTTCTCATTATATGCGCATTCATTGTCGTTAGAGCATTTCGGCAAACATATTTTATCTCTGCACATTAAACCATCGACGCAGTCGTTGTCAGATGCGCACGAAGCTGGTGCTGAAAACAACTCGTTGCAATTTTGCTACAAGTTACGCTTCATTACTTACTTCTAATACATTCAACTTCTTCATTTCCAGTAAATCCAGCAGGACAGCTGCATTGTTTCAAGTGGTTGATAACTTTACATTCGGCGTTCATCCCGCACGACGATTTCACTTCGCACGGATTTAAGCATTGTCCCTGTAGGCATGTTTCTGATAAAGCGCATTCATTATGATCTTGACAAGGCGCTGAAAAAGAATCTTATAACATTTTTTCCAGCTGCAGAAAAGAAGCTACTTACGTCTGCATTTTTCTCCGTAGCAGTAAGTATTGGAAGGACAATCTGATGTAGAGCGACATGACACCGGTTTAGGTCGGCACCCACTACTGATATCGTTTGGATTTCCTTCATAGCCATTTCTGCAACTGCAATGTCCGATATGGTCTACAGCTATGCATTCAGAGTTGGGCCCACAAATTGTATTTTGGCAAACGTCTCTGCACTTTGGGGTGCCGTTCGATGTGATGCATTCAGCTGCAGCGGGACAATCTGTATTTACATTGCATTCTACAGCTGTTCGACAGCCTTCGTTGTACGGATCGCCAACTGACCCCGGAGGGCAAACACATCTAAAGGAACCCCTAGAGTTGTGGCAGGTGGCTCCAGGCCCGCAAGGCGCATCGGCGCAGAAGTCGATCAGCTGACAGCTTATGTGTGGATTGCCCGTGAATCCGGGTTGACAGTAGCACATTTGATGGTGGTTCTCAGCAGAACAGAGAGCGTTCTTTCCGCAAGGATTCTTTACCAGGCAAGCGATTTTGCATGTGTAATGGTCGCATAGCTTGTCATTGCTGCATTGGTCATCCGATTCGCATTCGACGTGCTGACAGCCAGTTTTGTCATCGTAGGGATTTCCGCGATGGCCCGATTTGCACGTGCAAATTGCTTGGTGATTTTTGGGTGTGCATTCGGAATTTCTACCGCACACTAGCCCGTTGCAAGCTTCAATACACTCTGCTTGCCCAAATGTGTTTTTGATACACTTTTCGCTGATCGCACAATCTTCATTAGAATGACATTTGAATTCTTGCGTACAAATGTTGTTAAAGCAGTATTGGAAGTCTGGGCATGATGAATTTGATTTGCATGTAGGCTGACATACTCCTTGTATGCACAATTGATCTTGAATGCATTCTCTAGTGGTTGTACAAATGGCTGAAAGATTGGATTTGTTAGTGCGAAACTAGCAAAATGAATTTGGCATTGTAACTTACATGTACAAACTCCCCCGGCACATTTGCTACCACCAGGACACTGACCATCATCTGCGCAGTAAAGAACAGGAACGCAACCTAGGTGGGGATTTCCGGTGAATCCTGCCTTACACGAGCACTCTCCAACATGATTGGCAGATACGCAGTCTGAATGTTGTCCGCATACATTCGATAAGGAACAAGGATCGATGCAGTGGGAGTCAACACAAGCTTTGTTGCTGGAACAGTCGTTACTATCTGTGCATTCTATGACCACGCATTCCACTGCAGGATCGCCACGAGTTTGTGAGGGACACTTGCATGTAGCAGCATGAACTTCTGGAATACACTCTGCGTTTCTTCCGCACGCAGCAGGATTCTCACAGGGGTTTCTGCAACGGTTATCGACACACGCTGCTGTAGAAGGACAGTCACTATCGGTGAAACAATCTCCAGGCTTACGGCAGCCTGTCTTAAACGGATCTCCGATCAAACCATCTGAGCAGATACAAGTGAAGCCGCCTTGCGTGTTCTGGCATCTAGAGATAATTGTCGTTATTACATTAAATAGATTTCTTAGAATTAATCAACATACGTTGCACTGTGATGGCATGGATCGGATGTGTCGCATTCATTAATATCTGTGCATTTTCCATCAACCAGCGAATATCCAGGAGAACATGTGCATTGCCCGACATGATTTTGAACGTAGCAACTGCCTTTTCCGCAGTCTGTTGAATCGCAAGGATCTGAGAAGTGAAAACCAAATGAATGTAATTGGTCTTAAAGTTTAATAAAACGCATTTCAATATTTTAATTAAAAAACAACAGAATACATCGATGTTGCATGAAAAAAAATAACTTTTTAGTTTTTTACTAGTTACCACCTCATTGATTCAAGTAAAATGAAGCATATCACATATTAATTGTAAAGCATTTATCGTTTACCCTTAAGTATCATAACAAACATTTCTATTTTTTCCAAATGCAATTTAAAAATAAATTATGCAATACTTACTCATACATTTGTTGCTGTTAACGTCACAGTACTTGTCGTCCGAACAGTCTGTATTAGAAAGGCACTCCACTTTGAAACATCCCAGGTTTGCATCAAACGGATCACCAAGAAATCCGGCAGGGCAGGAACAGACAGCATTGTGGTCAAAAATATTGCAGACTGCGTTCGGTCCACACTTTGTATTAAGGCACAAGTCCGTGCACTGTCCTTTTTCACAAGCCAAGTTGTCACCGCAATCTGAATTGCGGTTGCACTGATTTGGAAGCATGCAGCCAGGATCCATGAAAGGATCGCCGATTGTGCCGTCAGGGCAGTTGCAAGCAAACGAGCCGGGTATGTTGGTGCATTTTGCGCTGGGGTGGCAAGGATGATCAGTGCATTCGTCGATGTCGACACAGTCATTATCGCTAGCGATAAAACCTTTGCTACAATGGCATTTATTAGTTATGCATATTTGGTTTGGCTTGCAGTCAGAATTGGTGGCGCATCCAAGCTGGCAAACTCCTTTACTGCATACTTCTCCGGGCAAGCAGTTGCTATCGGCATAGCACACCTTAACGCAAACGTTGTCCGAACATCTTTCTCCTACAGCACATCCGCTGTTGTCAACACAGGGTAAACTGCATTGATTTGCAATACACATGTGCGCAGACGGGCATTCGTTTGTTGCGATGCAATAAGTTGGAGCTCGGACGCATCCTTGTTCGGGCGTTGGATTGCCTTGGAATCCCGACGGGCATTTACATACAGTTGAATGTTGCTCACAGGAGCACAGAGCATTAGGTCCACAGACGCCCTCCTGCGAGCAAGGGCTTTGGCATTTATTATTAATGCACGCTTGATCGACAGGACAGTTCTTGTTGCTACGGCATCCAATTAAGCACATGCCGTTTACGCAAGCCTGGTCATTACGGCATTGAGTGTGCCCAACGCAAGGGATCATGCACATCTTTTGCAGGCAGCGTTCTCCTGAAAAGCAATCCTCATTGCTTCTGCATACAGCTTTGCACTGGCCATTGAAACAGACTTCGTTGCCACAGTCTAGATCCGTTGTACAGCTAGTAGTAATTTTTACGCAACCACTTTTTGGACCTTGAGGGCCAGGTGAAAATTTAGGTGGGCAAGTGCATACTGGGGCTCTGTTTGCAACATTACAGATAGCGTTCGGTCCGCAAACTGTTTGCTCGCAAGGATTAACGCAACGTCCCGCTTGGCACACAGAATGTGAAGGACAGTCGGTGTCTCCGTTAGGGCAGTTACCTTCAGGCCTGCAGCCTGACGTGAAGGGATCGCCAATGGTGTTTGGTGGACATTTGCAGATGTGCCCTGAAGGCGTTGCTTCGCAAATAGCTGAAGAGTGACATGGATTTGGATCGCACACTTCTAGAGGTGTGCATTCGACTTCAGGAATAGGATTTGGATGAAAACCTGGCGGACATTGACATACAGCTTTGTGATCTTCTGAGATACAAACGGCGTTAGTTCCACAAGACTCTTCTTCACATACATCGAAACAGGTATGGGTCATCCTATTACATAATTGGTGTGGCGGGCAGTCGATATTGTAAACACACGGTACAGATCTGCAACCGCCTTGAGGATCATTTGGATCGCCCACGTAAAGTCCAGGTGGACATTGGCATTGCGCAACGTGATTATTAGCAATGCACACGGCTTGGGGGCCACACTTAACGTTTTCACATGCAGGTTTGCAAGTTAGTATTCCACTTTCTCCATGTTTTCTACACATTTCGTGTTCTGCGCATTGGGTATCTGAAGTACATTGGTTTTGGTCCGATGGTTTACATCCAATTCTATCATTTGGATTTCCAGTAAATCCTGGAAGGCACTGGCATTGTCCTTCGTGGGAGAGAGCAACACAAATTGCATTTGTTGGACAAGTGAATTGGGAACAAACTGGTGTGCATTTTAAGACTCCCAATGCATCCGGTACACATTGACTAACTGATTGACAATCGGCGTTCGATGTACAATCCGGAATAGATGGTTTTTCACAAGCAGAAGTAACTGGGTTCCATACATAATCGGTTTTGCAGTGACAAACAGGATGGTTAGAATTATCTAACTGACACACTTCGTGTAAACCGCAAGCAACGTTTTCACACGGATTTGTACATCTGTAGATTCCACTAACATCCAGAGTACAAGTTGAACCATCTTGGCAATCGCTGTCATGTTTGCATTCGTTTGGACGTTTTCTTTCTTCCACTTGACATCCCATGATTAAATCTCCTGGATCGCCCATATACTCTGGTGCGCATATGCAGGTAGATCTGTGATTTTCACTGACACAGAGGGCATTGGGTCCACATTGCACTTTGCTGCATGCGTCGACGCATTTTCTTACGCCTTTGCCGAGTTGGAAGCAAATTTCCGTATCCGAACAATCCGCATCGTTATTGCATTGCCCGCGAATTTTACACCCGGAAATAAGATCCGAGGGATTCCCAGAATATCCCGGGGGACAAATGCAGCGCCCAGCGTCACAAACTGCTCTTGGGCCGCATCGCACGTCTTCACAGACATTTTTACATTGGCCGTTGTAACAGGCGAATCCGGGAGGACATAAGACTTCGTTGTTACACGCGCAGGAGTAAGCATCTTGGCACACGCCACCGGCAACTTTCGAGCACATTACAAAAGGATTTCCCGCGTAGCCTTCCTTGCATCGACAGTCGTAGCTTCCAGGTGTATTAATGCAGACTGCGCTTTGTCCACATGCGTTTGTACTGCATTCGTCGATGTCATGACATTGCACATACGGATTTCCGTTGAAGCCTGCAGGACAATAGCATTCAAAGTTGTTGGAAGTTTCTCTACATTTAGCCCCAGTTCCGCAAACAGCCACCGCGCAAGATGGTTTTTCTATGATGCTACACCCTTCATACGGATTTCCACTGGTGCCGGGATTGCAGATGCACTGATTTACCAAACCGTATTCGCAGTGGGAGTTTTTACCACACGCAGGAATGCATTCCGGCAAAGTGATTGCTGAAATACCATTAATAATTAACAGAGATAGTGTTTTTTGGCTTAATTTACTTACGTGGCATGCAAATCAGATCTGGATTTCCAAAAAAGAATGGGTCGCAAACACATCTATTGGTGTTTTTGTCGCAGTGAGCGCCAACTCCGCAAACCACCCCTTCGCACCTTTCTTTGCAGCGACCTGCAATACATACACTGGGTGGACTGCAAGGATTTGCAGCTGAACAGACATCCGTGGTACATGCTCCGCCAGGGAAAGGATTACCGTTAAGACCTTCTACGCATTTGCATGTCGGTCCTGAATTGGTTACAATACATTGAGCTCCAGTTCCACAAAGAAAGCCATCGCACACTGAAATAATCCGTGGAGGTTAACATATTAACTCTATTTATTTTTATTTTTTTGGTCGTTGAATTACATAGAACGAGACTTACGCGAAACACATTCTCCGTTGGCGTTTTCCACATAACCAACGCTGCATCTGCACCAGGCTGCGTGGTTTTCGGGCTCGCAGTACGCATGAGGGCCGCACAGAAGAGCACCGCATGGGCTTATGCATGTACCTTCTACGCAAGTTAAAGTATCTGCACAGTCATTATTGGTGGTACATTCCGATTTAACAGTTCCAGGAGTGTCAAGGATGCATCCTGACTTGTAAGGGTCGCCAACCATTCCTCTAGGACACATGCATTTGTATCCGCCTTTGTAGTTTAAGCAATGAGCTCCGTATGCACAAGGAGCGTCTGCGCACTCGTCTATATCGATGCAACCTTGGATTGGATCCCCTTTGTATCCAATTTCGCACATACATTTAGGTGGGTCGCTGGGTGTACATTTTGCATTAATTCCGCAAGGAAACCGTTCGCACGGGTTCTTGCATGTGCCATCCTCAGGATCGGAGAAGAAAGGAGGGGGGCAAACGCATTCCCCTGGTTGTACGCATTTTTCGTTAGGGGAGCAATCCTTGTCGTGAATGCATCGTTTGTGTGCTGGCGCACAGTGATTATTGTATGCATCTCCATCGTATCCAGGTGGACAGTGACATTCATAAGATCCGGGAGTATTGACGCATTCAGCCCCATAACCGCATGCACGACTTTCTGTGCATTCATCAATATCTTGGCAAGATCCATCTGCTACAGTTCTGTACCCTTTGGGACAGGCGCAGTAACTGACTCCGCCTGTAATCGTTATGCATTCAGCTCCGGGAGGGCAGGGTTCACCTTAGAACAACCCGCCAGCACACAGTTTCCGTCCATTAGTTTGTATGGCGGTTGACATCTGCATTCTGGACTGTTACATTCTAAACATAATACAAATTTAATTTGAAAAAATGCTAATGTGTTAAGTAATGTTACCTATGCATTCTAAAAATGGATTTCCATTAAATCCTGGAGGACATTGGCAATCGTAGCTACCAGGCAAATTTTTGCAGATAGCATTTAGTCCGCAAGCCGGCTTGTCTCTGAGTTCTGTGCATTCGTTGATGTCTCTGCATTTTTCCGTTTCCTTATCTCTTACGTAGCCTTGTACGCAAATGCAGACGCTTTCTCCAATATAATCGTCTACAATGCACTGTTCGCCTGGTGGACAAGGCTTGGCAGCAGAACAGCTGGTTGGTTTATCCGTTTTAATACAACCTGATCTGTAAGGGTCGCCGGAAGTACCCCCAGGACATTGACAAGAAAAACTTCCCGGCTCATTTTTGCAAATCGCTCCAGATGGACAGGGATTACCCGCACATTCGTCAATATCAGAGCAGCCACCGCTAGCTCCTGTATAACCTGCGCTACAAATGCACTTCGCTTCCTGATTAAGTAGCATGCAGTGTTGGTTTGGACCGCAAAATACCGACTCGCACGGATCTAGGGAAGACAAATTACGCTTTTTTTTAATCGGTTAAAAAATAAACAAATAGACTTACGTCTACAGTCATTTCCAATGTTGGGTTCGGGGCAAATACATCGCTTTTGTGGATCGCAAATGGCATTTCCTAGACAGTCGTCGTCGATTTTGCAAGTTACAATTTCGTTGCATCTAGTGTATGGGTCAGAATCCGGAACTGTTCCTTCGGGGCACTCGCACGTGTAAGAACCGGGCGTATTTTTACATACAGCTCCTACTCCACACGCAAGAGGTTTAGTACATTCATCTACGTCGACGCATTGTACGGCAGGATTTCCTGTATAACCTTCTGGGCAGTGGCAGCTGAAACTTCCCAGCGAATTTGTGCAGACGGCGTTCAAACCACATCTTCCGCTCGGTCCGTTAACTTTATCGCATTCATTAATATCTGAAACGTTTGATCGTGATGGCATAATAGTTTTGTAATGTGAGGCAAGTTTGATTACCAATGCATCCGGCTGCGATATCGGTGGGATTAAACGTCCAGCCATCTTCGCAAATGCAGTAAGCTTCCTGGCCATCGGGTTTGCAATAGGCGTGCTGTCCGCATTTTACATCTTCACAGGGAGCTTTGCACTGGATTCGTGGCGGGGAACCTACATAGCCGTTTTCGCATTCGCAATGGAAGCTTCCTTTTGTGTTTGTGCATATTGAAAAAGGTCCGCACGGCTGGCTTTCGCACTCATTTATGTCTACACAGGTGGCTCCTTGAGGAACAAATCCTTTCTGGCAGAAGCACTGATTTTCTATACACTCTGCGTTGTTTGTGCAGTCAAAGTTTGATTTACATAAAATGTTAACGTCGATCTACAACGATTTCGATTTAGAGGATTGTAAGTGGAAGAAACTTAGTTGTTTACCTGCTCACAGGCGATCTGTGGCGAAGGGCTGGCTCGGTAGCCTTGCGGGCAAATGCAGTTGTATCCAGGCACGGCGTTTTCGCAAACGGCATAAGTACCGCAAGGCTTCTCCAAACTTACACACTCATTTATATCAACGCAGCCCTTAAAGGGATCTCCGGTATAATCTTCTTTGCAGGAGCACACGAAGCTTCCGATCGTGTCTTTACAAACTGCGTTTTCTCCGCAGGGATTTGTTTCGCATTCGTTTATATCTAGACAAATGTGTATACAATGCGAAGAGTTCAACAAAAAACATGTACATAAACCTACAGAAGGAAGACTGGAAGAAACAGAACAGTAAAGATAAGATAAGACAAAACATGTATATGCATAGCTGCAAGTCAATTAAAATCATGACGAAGTACAGCTGAAATCAAGAATGTAAAGGTATATTCTGTACAAAAACATAAATTTGTTGTAGAGTTAAGATAGGGAGCGTTAGAATAGTTCAGAAGCTGAAAAATAAAGTTTAAGAAAGATAACAGTAGTGAGTAAGCATTTAGTGACAGCAATAGTAGTGGAAGCATAACAGCGAAGCAGCGTAGGTTAAGAGTTACTTTATAAAAAGCACTAACTTTCACAGTACAATTGCCCTTGTCCAGTAAAGCCCTGAGGGCAGATGCACTTGTACGATCCGGGTGTGTTAATGCATTTGGCGTTTATGCCGCAAGAGCCAGAACGGCCGCATTCGTTGATATCAAAGCACTCCTCCTGACCGGCTCCTGTGTATCCTTCCGGACATAAGCAGCTGAAGCTTCCATTAGTGTTGAGGCATTGAGCGTTTTCAGCGCAAGGATTCGAATCACACTCATTAATATCTAATGACAGCATTAGTCCCAATGTTATTTACAAATCGTCATTAATATAAAATGAAGAGTGATTTTCATTCGCTACTTATGGTTAAACGAATTTGTTAGTTCATCGATTAAATTAGATAGCAAAATTAATGTTTTTGTATAGTCACAGAAAATCAGTCTTCACTTCTTTTGTTTCTTATGCACATATATACATAGATATATACAGAGCTGCTTGAGCAGCTGCGAGACCAAGGTTGCTTTAGTACCTGTACAGCCGATGGTAGGGTTTCCAATGTAACCAGAGGGACAAGTGCAGCTAAATGTTCCTTCCAGATTGGTGCAGAGGGCGTTTCTTCCACATGGAGATCTTGCGCATTCGTCAGTGTCATGGCAACCAACCGAGAACGCATCCCCTTCGTAGCCAGGAGGGCAGGTGCAGTGCTTTCCACCGGCCAGATTTGTGCAGATTGCGCCAGGGCCGCAGGCGTTTGGGTCTTCGCATTCGTCCACATCCACACACTAATTTAAATAATCACTGCTACACCACAACAGTTGCTAGCAACTCGAAAGACTTACTCCATCATAAGGATTTCCAAAATAGCCGTCCGGGCAAACGCAGGTGTAATTCCCGGGTGTGTTGTGGCAAAGCGCGTTATGACCGCAAGCTCCTGGTCTTGCACATTCATCAACATCTTCAAAAAAATTATAAGTATTGCAGCGCAATTACTAGATAACAGCAATACCTTGACATAGTACTTCTCCATCGCCTTCAAAGCCTGCTTTGCATTTGCACAGAAAATGAGCGGGTAGGTTGCAGCACTCTGCATTCTCCACGCATCTGGCTGCTATTGCTGGATCTTCGCACTCATTTATGTCTTAAATGAAGAAAAAAGTCAGCCCTAACTGAGCATTAGCATTTTAAGTGAACTTTAAATCGATTCCCCAAAGAGATTGTCGGAACTATGCAAGGTCAGAGCTTAAAACGAACAAATAGCTTTACCGTCGCTGGCGAATGCAAATTAAATATTAATCGCCTGCATTAAACGAACTAGTTCCAGAACGCATTCTTGCGAATTTACGACCGTAGACGAAGGATTTATGTGTGACTGCCTTTATTTTGTTCTAGAGTGTGGTTCTTTGATGGAATTTATCGTTTTGGTGTAATTCGAATTAGTCGCAAAGCTGTGGTAGTCTAATTACAAGATTTTTGGTTTTTTCATTTAAAAAATTATAACAGAATTGTTTGGAAAGAAATAGTGGACGTTGAATGGGAAAAAATTACTAATGATTTGATTAGTATTCATTTTCTCTTCAAGACTAAATGTTTCCTTGCTAAAGTTTTCTTATTAGTGTTTTCTTGTGATCTTTTTTAAGTTTTATAACAACAGAGTTTACCATGTGTGTTTTTTTCGTTTCAAGCTTTTTCCTTTTTCATTTATTTGATTTCTTTATGAAGATTATCTTTTTTTTGTCTTTAACCAAACCATACGCAATATATAAAATGACCAAATGGTCCATTGATAATTTTTTTTGAAAAGTTTGTAAAGATAATTATTTCCTCTAAAGCGCTTTGCTGAAATTGACGAGGTCATTGAAAATACAAAGAACACTGATCATATGCTTGGGACTGCCATAATGCTGTAACAAATTCACCGCTGCAGGTGGAATCGCAACTGCAAAAAAGCTTGAAAATGAAATGGGCCGGCCGAAGAACGCATGGTTTAATAGTGGAGAAGATTATCTAACAAATTTGCGGCCATAAAATGAAGAAGAGATTAAAAAGCGCAGGTGTGCAAAAACCAGCTGTGATAGTTTAAAGGCGGATGAATTTTTGCGGTCGCCTCCTTGGCAGCTAGCTGCGGGTGTGTTATTTGCAACCATAACAGTTAACGCCGATAACAGTATCATGCATTATGAAAAATCGTGAACCCCTCGGGCCGGCGCATTAGAGCTAAAAAGTGCAGAGCTTTGGAGGGCGCTAATTCAATTTTGAGGAGCCGTCGTGTCGATCGGTCGCAAAGCGCATCTTCCGTTCCAGCGATTGTTACGAGCTTTGCGTAATGGCTTTGGCACATAATTGAGTAACTGTTCGTCGGGTTTGGGCGCTATGTGTTCAGAAAGAGAATCGTGGATAACAGTCGTAATTTAATCAGCGCGCTGTCAGCTGCGATAACGGACCTGGTGGGCGTCATAATCTAGTTTTGTAGGCACGTAGCGTACCGTTGGGATCTAACAACTTATTTTTGGTTCTGACAGTGAGTTACAATAGGTTCTTTCCGTTTAGGCTGACATGTAAAGGTTTTTTTTATTAAAATTATGTATAGTACTAAAAATCGTTATCGAAATACTGTTTTTTACAAAAGTTGTCTTAATTACAGCGCTTGCTTGTTATGTATGGCAGCATTGTTAAGCAACCTTTATACATCTGCGTCTTATATAATTAATGCTTTTATGATATTAGTACCCCTGTAATAATGGGTTGCGTGTATTTTAATTTTATAGGAATATATGATTAACATGCATATAATACAAAAATAACGAAAAGAAAAATAAAAAATAATTACGGCGGGGATAATGAGAATGTAATCAATACAACAGAAAAACTACTTTAAAATTAATTTAATTACAATTGGGGAAAGTCAAAAATTCCAAATAACAACCATGTTGATGATGATCATAAGTGTTATCATCCTGCAAACAGATTACTGATGATTGTGAAATTTATTCATTCCCTGCTTACATATCAAACACAATAATTCCACGCTCTCGCCGAAAGGATACTGGAGCGGATATTGATGATGGTCATTAAAATTAATGTGTTTGCACGCTTTAACAACGGGCGTTTAGCTGTTGATAATGAAATTTGCTTATTTGTCGCAAAAATCTGCTAATTAATAACGGAGAAGTAAAAATTGCTATCGGGTTTCTCGCGTTATCTAGCGTTGAAGTCTCTAATACCCACAGCGTTATTGCGACATACATGCAGCTCTGCAACTAATTACATCTAATGAATGAACATTCGTAAGAGTCCTCTTATGATCAAAAAGCGAAATAATAAGGAAATTCTCTTGTCATACGCAACTCTATTCGAGGCGCCGTCTGCGTTCTTCGTTGTCTCACGGCAGAAAAAACTGAAATATGTTATTAAGCTACATAGATTTCAAAGCCCGGGCAGTATGAGGCGTGAACGGGAAAGTGCTTTCGTACATGACAGGTTACACGCACGCGGCTCTAAACACGAAGAACCTTAGGGCGGCGAGGTTTCAAACTGGTTGCAAGGAAGGTCGTGACTTGGGTATCACTGATTATCTTCGATGCAGGATACATCTACTGCAATAAACAAGAGGCCGAGTGAACGCTCTAAAACTGGAAAATTGCGGACTAACTGTATTTTGACTAATGGCTGATGTGTTGGAATCTGTGCTCGCGCGACGCCGTTTCCGAAGCCTCTTTGATTTACGGGTTACCTATGCAGCAACGGAGCTGCTCGCCGCGCGCGGCGGCCGACACTCACCCTCGCAACGGAAGCCGTCGCCCCTGTAGCCGGGAAAGCACGTGCAGGTGAAGCTGCCCAGCGTGTTGGTGCAGTGGGCGAAGACGTCGCATGGCCTGTACTTGCATTCGTTTTCGTCTGAAAAAAAAATGGTACAGCACGCCGGCGATCGTGAAGCAGGCGCGAATTAGCAAGTCGAGATGCGTGCTAGCGCCGCTTTAATCGGCCATCTCGGCGTAATTTAAACAGAAGTGATACCTGGTACTTCGCAACTGCAACCACCGTAGCCGTCGTTGCAGTGGCACTGGTTGTCCAGGCAGGCGCCGTTCTGGCATACGGTTCCGTCTTCCTTTCGGCAATCATCTGTAAAGAGCGACACGTTGCAATAAGGACTAATATATAAAAAGATCATCATTGTATATTTGATTGTCAAATATTGCTCTTATAACACAATAAAGAAACTTTTATGATGTTTGATTTCGTATACAAATTAATGAACGTTGTATATCTAAAATTGTAATTCTTTATTAGTAGAAAGTAAATAGTTTAATAAAGTACTGATTTTAGGTGCATCAAACTAGAGGAATCCTTAAATAAAAAATTCATATTGGATAACTCAAAAGAACTTCATGATCCTTGAATATTTAATAACTCAAAAAAATTATTATTATTATTATTACTATTATTTATTTAAAGTATTCATTAAGTTTTAAAATATTTACAATGATATATGTAATATATATCAAAATTAATGTAAATGATAAAGAATGCTATAAAGTAATAATAATATTGAATGAAGAAGACTATAAGCAAAATAGCCCTATTAGGGCGCTACTGCTGTAATCCTGGGCACATAATTTTTCCCCAAGACAAAGAGGATATAAACTAATTGAAGCAGCATCAAAACTGAAGTATAAAACTAAACATGATGAGGATGCTATTAAAATATTTGAAATAAGAAATATCACGGGAGTCAGAGTGTAATTTTTCCCAATTAGAAAATAGAAACTACTATCATAATGTAAAAGATGCTAGGCTTAGGGATATATACGTGGAGTGCACAAAATCCGAAAAAATACAATCTAAATTTGTACACTACGGAGGACACCCCACTAATTATAGAGAATGCATGGTGGCGAAAGAAATGTAGAAAATAAAAAGCCTACCTTTCTTCAGCGACCTCATCGGACATCTCACACAAAAACCAAAACAATACAGTAATGTTCCTAAAGCTAAGATATACAGTTAGATACTGTTGTTGGTCACTTTACACCCCATCAAATATTGATAAAAGTGAAAAAATCCAAATTGGAATATCGCGCTCAAGAAGCGATTTCAAAGAATAGTGATGGCCAGTTAATTAAGAATAACAAAATGGAATGGTATTAGGCTGCTTCAGCACTAACAGGAATTGCAAGTAGTCCTCGACTTAGAGAGAATTTATGTCCGTCTCTGTACTGAAACTCACTTCATCCGTCATAAATTATATTTAAATGATGTAAGGTTTACCACACCATTAATTCAGATAATGCAGCAAAAATTGGAAGTGCAGTGATCGTAAAGGGATGCCTGTCACACCATTAGGAAATGGGGTACCAGGCTGAAGAAATACGAGTTACGTTTGGTAATATCAAAACTAAAATCTATGAAGTTCATACACGGCTATTCCTATAGTGCTTGCCATCTCGAAACTCTATGAGAAAACTTTGTTAAAAGACTTGATCCCTTCTACTATTTTGGATTCAAAGAAAGTCACTCGGCTATTGATCAAATCTATAAGTTCACTGACATTATAGAAAAGTTACTACTGTTCTACTTAATTTTTGACAAAGTATGGCACGAAGGTTTGTTGTACAAGCTAAATAAGTTACTGCCATGTCAGAAAGACATTTCTGAATAACACAGAGGGAGGCTTATTCTGAAATGAAAAAATAAAACAAGAGTATCCCAGGGAGTGCACTCGGTCTAGTACTATACCTGCTGTATACCACTGATATCATTAATTTTGAAAAAAATACAAAGCAACGTTTGTTCTAATGATCAGATTAATACCTGGACCAAAAGAGGGCACATCAAATTAAATGAGGGCAAGTCAGTGCAGGTCAACTTCATTAATAATCACTTACTTGTTACACTAAATGATGCTTAGATTTTCTACGCTTATCCAGTATATTATCTGGGTATGGCTCTTGATCCTGGATTTTTCTGGAAAGTCCATGTGAAAAAAAGGTGGAAATCTTGATGTTGGATAAAAAAATATATTGTTTACTTGGGGGAAACTCCAAGCTATCGACGTATAACAAATTGCTCCTATACAAGCAGATACTGAAACCTCTGTGGACATACGGAGTTCAACTTTGAGGATGTGCCAGTAAAAGCAACGTAGAAGTTATAGATCGATTTTAAAATAAAATGATAAGAAGCATCGTCGATGCACTTGGTTCTGATGAAACAACGACATCTATCGAGACCTTAAAATGGATACTGTTGGTAATTTCTAGATTTGTTAGTAGCCATGAACAAAGGTTATTCCGCCATGTGAATTCAGAGGCTAGCCAGCTCCTCTACAATGTAGAGATACTTATAAGACTCAGAATAACCAAGCCTTTTGAGTAATGCGTACATTTGTGTTCTAATGTACCTAGTCTAGTGAAAATCTAAGAATTGTGTTGAGTGAGACCTTAGTTTTATATTTCGAAAATAAAAAAAATTAGTTGATAAAATAATAATCATTTTTTGAGCTAATTACCAGAAGCTTATCGATATAAATGAAATTTAGTTTAAAAAAACGGAAACTGTTAAACGAAGTGCAAATTAAATTTGCTCCTATTTATTGCAGCGCATTACATTACCGGCCCTATCCGTTTCCAACAATAACTCGGCTCCTTCGAGCGGTGTACCATCCAGTAAATAATTATACACCAGATAAATCTTAATTAAAATTAGAATCGCTCTCGCAGTTCGTTAAGATAAACAGATAAGCCCGCCTTATCTGCGTCACGCCTTATCACAGCCTTATCTTAGTGCCGCGCTCCGGCATAAACAAAGAGCCGGTAACGATTCCACATAATGCGCGACCGAGTTCCAGCCGCACAAAAGCGCAGGCCACCCACGGCTAGATTGGGGGTTGGGGGTTTCCCGGGCGCGCTGCAGTGTAATTACAATAATCCGCGATGCAGGCGCGGCCCGGAATTAGGGCGGGCGGCGAGCGGAGCTTCGTGCTGCCCCCGGGCCGCGTAAATTGCAGCTCATCTCGTCGGGGTGCTTTCGGGCGAAATGTGCAGTGAACTGCGTAAATATGTGCTGATGGCTGCTCTGAATCGTGCCCTAGCTTTGCTAAATTAATATTATTTTCAGAATCTAGATATTTGCATTCATGGGGAACTTCAACAAAGCTTTTCTACGACCAATAGAACGTGGCTGAAACAAATGTCTTTGAAGTACAAATTCATGAAGTTCTAAGAAAACACCGCGACCATGTAACGAGAAAATATAATTAACACATTAAGTTTTTGGAAAAACAAAGAAAAACTTAATGTCAGTTTTGGTTTACAAAGCAAATTAAAAGTTGTGAAATACAGACGAATACCTTAGGGTTACACTTCGGTATAGAGTAATTTAACTTAATAAAAAACTGATTTTTAATTGCATCAAGGATAATCAATAATTGCCAAATATAAAATATATATATTTATGTTTAATTTTTTGTTTGCTCTAATCTAAGATTACTGTGTAACACCTGCAACAACTACAATGTAGGGTAAAACTCCCCGACTAATTTCAAAGAAAAATAATGCTGTAAAGGGTGGTTAAAGGGTAAGAAAGGTGACTTCATTAGACGCAGGAAGCTTTTAGTAGCCAACATCTCGTGGACGAACAAAGAGCTTTTGCTATCAAAGCGTACATTCGGTATATTGACTTTGTTGTGGTTGTAGAAGGTGCCCTTCGCACGCAATTTTCAAATTGCGCCTCAGGTTTTGTTTTAGAAGAAATTTCTAGAATTTTGCGAAATTTTTATCTACTTTATGATATGTTTATGGAAGATCGTTTGAATCAACAAAAATCCTCAAAACCATTATTTTGCGTTACCAGCCTGCATTAGCTTTCGCACCATTTTATATGCAAAATAGAGACATCTTAGAATCGTTGTTAAACTATTTTAACAACTGGATTGTTTGCTCTCGTATTAAGCCTATGAGAAAGGCATCAACATTTTTATTGCAAATGTGGAATTTCCATCAATGGATACTAGAAAATCTACCAAATACGAGCAGTTCTGTAGAAAGATAACATAAAAGCTTCGGTTGGTTGTTTCAGACATACTGTTTAATAGTTTATAAATTTAATAATGAAAAAAAGGGGATCAACGTTTAAACTAGGTAAAAATTAATTGTATACGAGATATATTCCGAAAATATAAAGCCTATGATAATACAGTATGGGCCAAGTGGTTTAAAAAATACGTTATTTCTTTTCCAGATCTTTAAAGTACAACTAATGGGGAGATTTAAGGTGAACTAAAGAACGAAATTGTACAATTTTACTTTGGAAATAAACACCCAATTATTGGTATATAGAGAGTATATCCCTAATATTGGAAATAACTATAGGCACCATTATTCACCGTCTTTAAAAACAAAACTCTGTTTGTAATTTGCATTGAAACACAATACCATGTTCTGCCCTTACAAATGGAAACATTAAGCGCGAGAAGGAAAATGTACGGGTTAGCTCAGAAATATCAATTCGAAGAAGATCAGCGCAATTAGGGCTGTCTTTAACTTCACTTAGGCTTATTTTAAGATATTTCTTGTTACGATCCTGAACGGCGTTAAAACTTTGCTGTCCATTTTCAACCGCTTACTAGAGAAGAGTATTTTCTAAACCGTCTTATGAGCGTTAAATGTACAGTAAGATGAAGGCTGGTAGGATTGTGGGCCCACATTTTTTGTAACATGACGATGGCAATAAACCAGATTCTTTACGATCCAAAATTAAGCAGAAATGTGGCTCCAACAAGACACAGCCACAACTGACATAGCAGGACTAATATCGGAATTGTTAAAAGAAATTTATATTATATAATTGAATACCTAGACTTTTACTTAAAAAAGACCGGAATAAATCTCGTACGCACACCATCTAATGGATAATATCCGAGCTAAAATTCAGGCATTACCACGGGTTACACGTAGAGCTGTTATGGAAGATACTCTAGAAAGAGCAGTTTTGTGTGAAGCTGCAGTGAAAGATACTTGTGTGATTATATTTCTTTCTACACTTATGCAAAAAACCCATAAATTTAACTACACTTCATTAAAAGGAAAACTAAAAATGTTGACAAATAAAAAAGTTATAATTTTAAGTCGCCTGGGAACTTTTGGTCCATTTTGTTAATGAAAACCGATTGTACGGCCGGAATGTCACCTGGCACTCGATGAAATGGAACTATAATGCGCATGCGTAATAAGAACGAGTTGAAAGTTAAATACCAATAGGTAATGTGATCATCGCATTTGCAATGAATGAGCTAGTAGAGTAGCAAATGTGCATGAAATTATGTGTGAAGCTTAAAAGTTTGTCCTCAGAAACTATTTGGTGATTCAGTAGGCTTCCGAGAACAAAGTAGTGTACAAACGATTGAATGATTCTGTTGAAAGCGATCCACGTTTTGGAAGATCAGCAACAAGCAAAACACTGGAAAATATTGAATGCATACCGACTACAATCACCGAGGATCGGAGGCTGTCGATCCAAAAACCAGAAGGTGAGCTGAGAATTCCTAAAATAAAGCATGTGAAATTATGACGAATAATCTACTTTTGGCTGTTTTTAAAACGTAAATCGTGTTTAAACGGGAAGAGATTCTAAACTGTTGAGATTCAAGGCGCTACCATAAGGTAGTTATTTGCAGGATGTTATAAACAGAGGAAATGACACTGGGGAAAGTGTGTGGTATCTCAATATGTCCATTTTGATGGAGACTAAGACTAGGTAGAATGTTTCTTGTATCTTAAACCATTTTTACTAAATATATAGATTTTTTGTTATTGGATTTGTATTTATTTTTGTCTCGTTACTTTCAGCACATACTACGTATTATTGATAAAGAATCTCCAACAGGATAATGTAATTTGTAATTATTTTATTGCCAACCTTGGAGATAACATTACTAACATTATTAATTTCAAATTAGTAACAACAAATATTATTAATGCATTTTCTTTTTCTAATATTGTATATCACTGTTTTTCGCTCTAGTAGAATTTGGCGTAAATTTCATTCGATCAGACGGTTTTTTCGTAGTTGCTTTCAGAGTTACAGAGTTACTTTAAACGTAGTGTAATGGAACCCGATGCCACAGTGGCTCTTAGAATCACAGGAGCGAAAAGTATTGGGCAATCCTTGTATATTATAGGGTAGTCTAATATTGCCTACTTGTTTCAAAGGCACATTATGAAGCGAAAAGTCCAAAGGCGGGAGAAATCATTTTACTAAACGGAAATGGTCTGTAAGTTTCGTAGCCAACATGTGTGGACAAACGAACAGAGCGTTTTTGCTGTTGAAGCATACATTCGGAATATTTATCATGTTGTTTTCGTATATATAATAACGTGCTTTCAACTTGCGCTCTGTTTCTGATCGAAAATTGATTTTGTGGTGGCAGGGAACTTTAGAAGGAAGGAGGGTGCGAACACATTGATGCAGTAAGACTTTGTTGTGCAGTCTTCGAGGCTTGTCTAGTCGTAGGGTACAGAGAATTTTGTTGTTTTATAATGAATCGCCAAAAGTGATTGGTAAAATTGCCTGGAAATGCGTGGAAACATTTTGGAAAGCAGAGGCGGATGAGTTGATAAACCAAATTTTCATTATTGGAGTGACAACTACCCACGAGATATCTAACTTTCCACAGCTATTTGGTGTGTAAAGCTTGTGGATCATTGACCCTTTATCCCAAATAATATGTGTAAATGATTCTACAATTTTTGTACTGAATCTCAATGCACTCCAACTGGAAAACGTTTGGTTCGAACAAGATGAAGGCACAGCCCAAACAGCGGTGACGTCGCTTCACTAGCCTGTTCAACAATGGGGGATATTTCCTATCGTTGTCTCTTTATTCAACTTCTGTACAAAGAAAATTTCGAGTAGAGACACAGATAAAATTTTTGAAAAATTGGAACTGAAACAGTTCCTGCCATAAAATAGAAAAAAAAATTTCCACTAACCTGGCCCATTAGGAACTGGCTTTGTAAAAACGTTTTCCACATTCAGAAGAACGAATTACCTATTTTATTAATTACCGGTAGCTCTTGGCAGATGAATGTTGAAGGGGTCTCTTTATCGGATTAAAAGCAAGTGAACATTCGTAGCAGAATTTCTTAGATTGCAACAGGCACGGATAATGTCGGGCAGCGAATACCAGGTGTAAGGCAAGATATGCACAAATAGAAAGGAAACTTGCGCTTATCTCTGCAACGAACTTTTGCAAACCGTAATAAAGCGGCTTATCTGATAAACCATCCTCGGCGATCCTGGCTTTTTGCATCCCGCGCGGAAATTAATTGCCCAGGTCGCGAGGCTTCCCGTCCGCAATAGATGCGCGCGAATGCCTCGATGAGTTTCCTTCTGTTATGAACTCGGCAAAGCATCTGTCCGCGGACGGCGAATTAGCGTCAGGGAGCTTTCTAAGGCGAACTGCGAGATGTCGACAGAAGAATTTTAAACTGCGGCTGGAGCAGGCGAGCCGGGTAATTAAACTGAATAAGAGTCTGGCAAAAAGCGGAAGCTATAACGAGAATAAAATACGCGACATCTGCGGTGGTCGCCAATCCACAACTAAGAACGCCAGCTCGAGATGCTGCACTTGTTTTATCCATGTTGGTGCGCTCGAAAGTAAGAGGAAGACGTTTGAACTCGGCCCATCTGCAGCGGTAACAGGAAAATGCGGTATTGTAAGCAGGCACCGGTGGGGAAAAGAGGATTAAAAACAAGTACTGCGTTTATATCTCAAACGGCTTTCAGCACAGCGAGTTCTGAAAGACCATACAATGTAAAAAACAAATATCATGTAGGAATACAATAAAAATATAAACACCGTCTAGATATTACTTTTATATGTCTTTACAGTAGAATTACAATCTGTTTAAGTGGCAAGGAAGCACAGCAGCGCCATCTATGTTAATTTATTTGAATCTTTATTTCGTGCTCTCTTACACAGTATATAGTGTGCCGACACATTGCGTTGTTGAAGTCGGTGAATTCGTTACCTTTACAATCAAAGCAAAATTCCTCAAGCGATACCATACAGTGTTTTCAATGAATCATACGAAAGGACTGAAAGTCAGTGCAGAAGTCGGAGGTTTCCGTTAAGAAGTGATATTTGAAGGTTGTAAATGTGTGCAACAACAGAGAACGATAAAGCGATCTTGTCTTTTTGAAGACAATCCAGGCTTTTCGTTGCACTGTGCCCAAATAAAGTTCCTCAAGAAAAGGAATTCAAGTCTCTCTAGATGCGATTCGAACGTTTTTTTTTCGATCAAGTTTGAAGAAACCTTTATAATCAAAAATCACGCGTGGTCAAAGGAAAATTTGGTTCGAGATTGCGACAATGTTATTTTCACGGTTGAGTTTTCTTTTTAGACACGATCTTCCTTATCTAAAGCGTGGTCAGCGAAAAATAATAGGATTTTTCAGCACACAGTGAGACACCCTGTAAAGTGCATGTTTAGGGATGCTTCTGTAAACGCTGTTTTAGTTGCCGTTTTGCTTACGGACAATTTAAACGCTGAAAACGTGTGTACCATCTAGCAGAAATGCTTACTGAAGTCTGCTGACCAGTTTTTTGGTTTTGACAGAAAGAGTTGGGTACAGCAAGAACAACAATGACCCTAAACATCGCAGCAAACTGTGCACTACATGGAAACAACAAAATAGTTTTATTACGATGGAATTGGTGGTAATATTCTCAGATGTTAATTCTATTGAATTGAGTGGTCGTACATGAAAATACTGCAAAGCAGCTGTCATTTCAAATTAAGATATGGTGATCTTTGTCAAATGATTATGCAAAAAACCTCGTCCAAGGTGCGGAAAAAAGATGTGACCAGATATTAGGTAACTGAACAATAGCTCATAGTTAAAAAATATCTACATTACTTTTTCTGGATTACAGTGTTTGTTGTAATATTAAACAGACTGTAACAAGTTGTTTCACTTTTGAGAGGCATTTTTTGACCAGTCTCTTGTAACTCAATAATGGTTTATTTCTGCAGCCGACAAAAATGTAGCTCCAACACGCCCATGAATGCAAATAGGCCTCTTCCACTTATCAAAAAGATGAGAAAGTGTCTGCCGCCATTGCCTGTAATTACACGCAAATAAACAGTATAAATAGAACAGATTCATGCTATTATCTAGAATGCCCATCTTTCCATGCCGCCGCTAATAACACGTTGCTTGCGGCCACCAGGCACTCCGCACTCGCTCCGAGACTGGTTCTGAAAGTCCCAAATCCTTTACGAAATTCGGATTGCCAACCTGCACATTAATTACTCCAGTTTGAAGTGTTCCATTGTGTAAGCACCGAATGGAAAGTGTAGGAAGTAGTTAAAGGTCTCTGTTTGGAAATAGAATTTATCGTTTCTGTAGGTTCTACAATAGTTATGTGTTTACTTGAAGGATTTTTCTCAATTTAATAGTCAGATAAAATCGGCGCCAATAAAAGAAATGTGAAAGTCTTTTTGGAATGTTTTTCTAAAGAAAACTAATCCTTTTCATCATAAAAAAAATAGTGCTAATTTTAAAGGGTATCCTAAAAGAAATGTAAGATTTAAATTGTGCGCTATGTTTTCCCATGTGTGGGAGAAATTTTGCAGTAAACACATTGCTGTTAGTCAATATGGAACACTATTCAATGGAAGAGCGAATGATGATTATTAAAATCTATTACAAGCACGTAAAATGTTGACAAAACACCTTAGTGGGAATGTCAGTAAGGAAAATTGTGGTATTTGAAGGAACGGTTTATGCATGCTCAAAGAGTAATAGTTTGATGTGGATTTTATGTTAACGGGGTGATTAGGCTGTTCTTTTTTTAAAATGAGACCAAAAACGCAGCGACTATTAATGATGAACATTGTGAGATGAAAATGGATTTTTTGTAGATGTAGATGGCATGGATTTGGCTTCAGGACGATGGCGCTACTTGTCATGCACCACGTGAAACAATGCAATTGTTAAAGCAAAAATTTAATAAGTGATTTATTTTCCAAAATAGCGAAGTGAACTAGTTACCAAGTTTTTGCAACCTCGCACCATGAAATTCGTGAAAACCAAAGTTCATGGTACGAAAATAAAAACCATTCCTGAAAAGCAAAAATGCGTGGTTATCGGAGAAAAAGTGATCGAGAATTTTGGCAGAAGAATTCAAGAGTGTCAAATGAGCCGTAGAGGACAAATGCCAAATACCCTATTCCATATTTAATGACCATGTTTATCCTTTAAGATTATTTCACGAATTTGTCAACTAACAAATAAAATTTTTTTAAATCGTGCGTTTCTTTTGGGATAACCTCTATAATGTAGACGGTGTTTCAGAAAATTTTATTGAGGCTTGGAATTAATTTTAAAGGATTCACAACTAGTATTTTTTGTTATCTGTACAAACTGCAGCCAAGTTTATGGAAAACACCACCATTAGGCTTGAATTTTGAGGATGTGTGATTTTTTTGAAATTTGATTATGAAAGGTTATTTTTTTGTTTCTATTTGTAGAAATCGGCAGCTGAAAGTCTTCGTCTGCTGTCCGAAGATTATGGTGAACATGTGCTATCGATTTCAACTTATGAGTATTGGCAGGTTTCTTGAATGTTGATTTATCGACCGAAAGTAAATGTTTGAAGGCAATAGAAACCATCCAAAAGTTAGAAAATTGAGTGCTACGCTAATTGAAGCCGAGAGACGTCGAAAGACGTTTTTCCAGCTGCGAACAGTTGCTTCAAAAGCACAAAAAAGGGGTTTTTGCGTCGTATTGTGACTGTTGATTGATTACGAGAATCCTAAGCACAGAAAAGTTAGCTGCATGCTCGGCCAAGCATTACCATCGACGTCAAAGCGAAACATCCATGGTTCGAATGCAATACTCTGTATTTGGTGGGATCAGAAGGGTGTAGTGTTTTATGAGCTGCTAAAACAAGGCGAAACTATCATTGGCGATGGCTACCGACAACAACTGATCAAATTGAACCGAGCGTTTAAAAAAAAAACGATTGGAATATGCCGAAAGATCGATAAAGTGATTTTCCAGCACGCACCGTTTGTTGCGGAACAAGTCAAAAACTATTTGGAAACACTTCGATGGGATGCCCTACCCCACCTGTCGTATGCACCAGACATTGCCCTTACCATTTGTTTCAATTGATGACAGATGTCCTGCCTGAGCAGCGTTTCAACTCTTTTGAAAATATCAAAAAAATGGGTTGATTCATAAATTGCATTCAAGGACGAGGAATTCTTTCCTCCGGGAATCCGTCTATTGCCAAAAAAATGGGAAAAAGTTGTAGCTAACGATGGACAATACAATACTTTGAATAACTTGTGCTTTATATATTTTTTTGAAAAAAAAAATTAAATTAATTCCAAGCTCCAATAGCTTTCCGATTGCTTTTATGAGCTGAAAAATCAACTATACGATCAATATGATGGAGATACGATAAGCAACTGATTTTTTTATGTAATTATTGAAAACTTCTATATAGCTCTCTAATTCAAGGTTTATCTGTCTGTAATTAAAAGTTGGCATTTTTTCTGTGCGCCATTTATCAATTTTTTTCTCGATCAAAACTGTTTCTTGCAAATCGAAACAGCTTCTTGCAGCTGACGTAGTAGCTGTTGCTTAACAAATGTTTGCCTTATTGGGCTCAGCGTGTGACTGCCGTTCCTATATCCACACACGATGCGGACCGGGCCCACATCCAAGCGCCCATCTTGCGCAACCGGCACCCACGCTGCACCTTGAGCTTCGCGCCGCGGGGAATCACGTCAAGATGCCGATGCTGTATGCAGGGGAGATATTTCAGACGTGACACGTAAGTACGCGAATCTACGGTATTTCATGGGCCGATGAATGATTCATGAGTACAAGTTGCGGCTGATCGGTACCGAGATTGGCTGGAAGCGCGCCGAGAAAAACGCGATCGCCTCGATGCCAATGTCGCCGTAGGTTGCACTTTTTCGACGCCGTGAATAATAGGAATGTCCTGCGCCCATGTGGGCTGCGTGGTTGGGGACTATCGCGAGGTAACGGTAAGACGCCCAGTCGATGTTGTAAACAATGCGGGGTTATGCAAGGCACCGCTGGCTAAGGTCAAAATGTAATGCAGATATGAGATCATACGCAGTCTTGTTGTACTGCTTACTATGACCACAATAAGCCAGCAAAATTGTAGAATTGTTGTACAATTCATAGTTCTTCCATGCGCCATAGTTTTGTTGTTATCACTCAAATAATTACGTGTTCATAAAAAAATAATGGATTGAGTTTAACAGCTTTGGTTTGAAATAATATAATTTGTATGGTAACTTAAAAAATATGAAATAAATCAAAAATTTCCTAGGAATAAGCGTTCATCCAATTTTTATAAAGATCAAATATAACGATAGACCTGGGCTGGTCAGTTTTTGTATTGAAAAGTAAATTTACCACTAGAATTGTGCAAAGAATGAACCAGTGTGCTTTTAGTTGATATTTAAATGTTACTTTGTAGAAAACTGAAAATAAGTTTTCTTTTTCAAATATAAGTTTGGCCCAAAAGTTTTTTCCGACTTGCACGCAGCTGTTTTGTCTGGTAGCATTTACATGTTATGACTTCAATGCGCGGGCAGCTGCTGTTGAGTCGCACGCAGTGTTTGTACACGTGCCTGGACTAGAACAGGGAATATTCCAGAATGTCTCGACGCAACAGATGTTGGAGGTATAAATAGCACGCAACGGAACAGCAAGGGGAAATCAAGATACAGGAATCGAAATGAATTATTATAATAATCTAATAATAAATTGTGTTCCAGATAGATAGGAGTTATAGAGTGCGATTTTATATTAATAGTTTTGTTAGTGTACAGCTTTTACAGGCCGTAGCAATCTTTCAGATCACTTCACATTTTTATCTATTTTTTGGACTTCTTGTAGGCGTTACTTTGCTAATTTTTATTTTTAGCACTATCTTTGTTATTCTGTTGTTTTCTACACGTTGTACGTGTCTTAACCATCTGACACGTTATTACTTAACCTGCTATGCTATTTTTGACTCGTTACATGGTTCTTTTAGTTCTTTATTTGTCCTTCTTTGAGCTCCCTCTTTCTTTACATCCTCCGTATATCTTTCTTAGAATTTACGTTCCAAAATCAGAAGTTTTGCTTTTTTTCTTATTCTTAGCTTCCATATTTTGCATCCATATATTATTATTTGTACTGTGGTTAGGTTACTAGGTTTTCGCTGTTTGTTGCTAGGTTGATGTATTATCACCTTATCCTTCGATTTTTTGTCATTGATATGTAGTCCTACTTGGCTCCCTCACTTTCTCTTCATACATTCTTTTTATTACTTTTATCAGATATTCTTTGTTGTTTGCTATTAGCACCAAATCGTCAGCGCGTGCTAAACATTGATATCTTTATCTGATTATGCTTGCTGTTTATTTTACTAGGTTACAAAAAAACCTTCTCGTTTTTAATTTTTACCAACTAAGTTGGTACGATTTTGGGCTTATTAGCTTATTTTCTTCCAAGAATTTTGATATATAACTTGGCATAGTATCCGAAAAGATGTGTTCGTGTGTCACCCCCCACGAACTGATGTCGCAAGTGAGTGCAAGTCTGTCTGTTCCTCCAAAACATGCAGGGTATCAAGTTCTGGCACATATTGGTTTCGCTTGCAAATCAAGCACCTTTCTGATCGTTAGACTGTATTTTGAAGAATAAATACCTTATATTATCTATTAAAATTCTCGGGCGAAAACGAGCTTTCTAATGAGTCTATAATAGTAGCTACTTAGTTGGTAAAAATTAAAAACAGAAACGATGGTTGGGACAACCTGGTATTTCTTTTTATTTCGTATTTTAGATTTATATTGCATAGTATTGTTGATAGTGAGTCTCTATGTCTGACCCCGCTTCTAACATGGAAAGTCTCTGACAATTAACCTTGCTCGATGTGTTTTATAGAGTCATCTGTGTAAATTTAATTTTTTTTTGTATATTTAGGTTATCTATTGCTTTATACAACATTTTTCTGTTTAGGGTATTGCATGCTTTTTATGAACACAACATGGATCTCAGCAAATTTCCTCTCTTACTTCTATGATGAGTATTTGGCCAACCACTGAACAACCCGTTCTAAATCCTACTTGATATTCCCCTATTTTCTTTTCTATATAAGTTTGTATTGTGTTTCTTAGGAGTGTAGCAAATATTAATAGCAAATCTTATGTAGGTTCCATCCAGCAAGGCTATTCCTCTATAATTATTATAGTACAGTTTTCGAAATTTGCGGAAATTTATTCGATAGGGACTAACTTGTTATCCGTCCGCACTCACGAATTTTTCGCTAACAAACTGCGCCAAATTATCAGTAACGACAGATGGTCGCCCGCTTTATTCCTTATCATATATTTTGCTCTTTATTAAACTGTCCAACCTATCTTGCCACCATTCCATCACTCATTGCATTTTTATCGTACACGTCGATGAATATATGTCAGTTCGGGATAAGTTTGACAGATTATAATTTTTTTCCAGATCTGGTACCCCTACGTCTGTGAACGTGGCGACATTATGAAACTTGATCACTGCGATTTAGAGATGTCAAAATCAACTGCAATGAAGAAGTGGAAGCTACATGAATATTGAAAAAAGGTAATCAACATGATGATTCACGCCGGATATCAAGTTTCTGCAGTCATGACAGCTGCTCAATATTGTTCGAACACTGAAAAAAATAAGACGCGAAGAGCTGCAATGGGGATTACGAGGCACTGGCTTGTATAAACAACTGCAGAAGAAAGTTATGGAAGACCCAGGCAAATAATGAAGACTGATAGACAAAATAAAGAAAGCATTTGCGGCTCTACCTAGGGACACCCTAAAGGCCGCATGTGTCAGATTCAGGACCCGGATAGAGGCTGTGGTGGATACCCAGGATGGCTTCTTTGAGTGATTCTGTTGTGGCTGCTTTAATTTTCATACCATCTTTTCTATTTTTTCAAATATTTTTATTTTTGGTTGAGATATTTACCTTTTTCCTCTTTGTGCGAAACAGTCAAATTTATCCCGAGCACCCTGCGGTACATCAACCTTTTTCTTTCACAAGGAAAGCTATGAGTCATAGAAGAAGACTGGTCTTTTGCGTGCTATACTTTACTACTAAAATATCATCAAAAATATTTTTCTAACTTCCAAATCCTCAAAAAAACAAAACTATTTTTGTTTAGATACTCCATCTACTCAACCTGAAGAAACTGTGGCCAATCAAATTCTAAATTACTTTTTTTCATTAGAATAATATACGATAAAGCACCATATACATCAGAAGAGAAAACCAAAACTAAAAAACTCGTTGAAACCCATGGATGTATGTGACCATGTGACGTTGTAATGTTCCATGTTAATAGGCACAAAAAGCCCAGTGCTAAGAAATGTGAGCCAACTAAAAAACGTTGCATATAAATTGTATATAAATGAAAAGTAACAAAATTAAATCGATTAAAATTAAAGTATATTACATCTTTAACATTTTTTATGTAACAAATAGTCAGAGAAGGAGTTCCATTCGAAAGCAAAATGCAACAGTACTAAAAATACTGCAAATCTCATTTTCACCATTTATGAGCGTGTTTACATGTGGTTTAGATACTCCAGAGATGATAATTTTAACCAGGACGATGAAGACCACAGTGGCCGCTCATCCACTGCAAATACGGGCTTTATTAAAGTCATAGTTGGGAAAAATCCTCCAAATATTGTTTGTAAGATGATTGATGCTTTAAACATTTATCGAAAAATGGCACACAATCGTCTCATAAAACTCGACTATGTCAATCATTCTTTAGAGAAACGAAAAGGATCTCTTTGAAAAGATTTGCTACTGTGACGAGTTTTCGATCTTCTATGAAAACGTTGAACCGTAAACGCTGTTGGTCCAGCAATAAAAAGGCCTTCAACGGTAGCAAGGCTCGTTCTTCATCTGACAAATGTTTTGTTCTATACTCTGTTTGGAGTGGAAGAGTTTTGTTTATTATAAACTTCTTCCACAAGGTGAAACAATTAATTCAACGTCATACTGTTCCCAAATGGAAAAATTAAAGGAAATAATAAACACGAAACGAGCTGCATTAACAAATAAGCTAGATTGTCCTTAGCCATTAGAAACACATTGTTAACTTTTGATTGGGATCTCATATCTCATCCTCTCTCAAATAGTGACAAGAAGCAAGCAATCAGCACTAAACCGTCAAACTATCAAGATATCGCCGCTCCAAGTGTACAGCCATTAAAAACAAATTGTTAACATCTGACTGGAATGTTCTACCTTATCAAATTTTGCCTATGTGATTGCTAACTATTCGTTCATTAAAATTTTCTCTTGGCGGTAAAAGGTTTCGTTTAGGAAATTATACAGAAATGCGCTCAAAAATGTATATTACTAGCAAATCATAAAAATTAGAAAGATAGCATTGTGCGGCTTACGGAGAGATGGAAAAAGGATAACAGACCAGAATGGAACGCGTATATAACTCAATAGTACAGGGTAGCCCAAACTGTACCTTAAGATTTGAACTGCGCGCCGTTTGCATTTCGTGAACGTTGGACGTTTATATTTGTGTAGTTGGCATCAAAACACAAAGAAAAGTTATCACGGTCGAGTTTATGATTACGTGAAGGAAACTTCGACTACTATTTGAACCTAATAATGTGCCAAGTGAGCATGCAATTCGTGATCTAATGCAAAAATTTCGAACAAGTGGTATGCTTATTGACAAAACAATAGTTCGCTATGAACGTAATGCATGAAGAACCAAGCACGTCACTTTGTCGCCGTTCACAGCAATGGAATCTTTCATACGGCACTACGCAACGCATTTTAACTAAGAATTTGCATTTACATGCGTATAAAATTCAAGAGACTTACAAACTTTAAGGATCGGACCACAAGAAACGTCATATATTAGTGGACTGCATTTTAGAGATCACAGCTGTTAAAGCTGATTTTTCAAACAAAAAAAAAATCACATAGAGCGATGATGCTCATTTTTCTTTCAAAGACTTTGTAAATCGTCAAAATTTGTCACATATGGAGTAGTAAAAATTCACATGCTATTCACAAAAAACCAATGCACTGTTTAGTGTGCATTGTGGGCTGGAGGAATCATTGGCCTGTAATTTTTTGGGGGAGAAGCTGACAACGTTGTTGCTTTCAATAGTGTACGATATTGGAAGATGCTAAAAACATTTTTAAATAAAACCAACGATAATAACATGTGATTTCATCAAGATGGAGCCACATGCCATATTAAACACTCACTTTAACCAAATTTCCTGGTCGTGTTATCTTGCGATCCATTAGATTTTTATCTCTGGGGCTAGTTGAAGGAAATGTTTTTTATCAACAAACCTGCTAAGATTCCAGAGCTAAAAGAGAACACCAAACGTGTAATTGCTGAAAAAGAACCTCATTTATGGAGAAGTATTAAGAAGAGTGGGCTCATGTCTGCCGAACTGTGGAGGGCATATGGACGACATTATATTTCACACGTAACTGATAAGTCTGTACTTTAGACAACAATCAAATTCGGATTGTTCCAATATTTTATGTTTTATTCAAGAATAATATCTTAAAGTTTAATTTACTAGTAAAAATAGAAACTTCTTTGAATAGTTTATATAAAATATTCTGGAAGCGGTTTTGACATAATTTACCCAAATAAATATATTCTGGAGAGTATTGAAGGACTGATGGCAAATGATTAATTTCATTCTGGTTTTTATTTAACGGACTACATGATGTTGGTTTGTATAATATAATACCAACAATAAGAACAGTGTATCGCGTGCGATGCCTGGAATGCACTAATAATTCTTCATTAGCTTGCGCGTTGTTGCAAAACGAGAGAGAAGACGCCCGACAGCTTACGGAGAACTTTGATATCAATTTATTAGATTTTTCCCGGCGGTGCGCGAGGCGCCTGGGACAAGGTAATAAATAAATGGGTGTCATATCAATAATCTTTATGTACCGCAGTTACGCTATCCCAACATGTGGTTAGCCGCAGCCGGCTGGAGATAAGAGCGTTTAATGGCGAGACGTCGATCGGCGATGCGATCGGCGCGACGCTGCAAATTGCGACTCACCTGTGCACTTCAGCTCCTTCCGGAGCTCGTCCGACCCCAGGAAGCAGTCCGGAGTGTTGTCGCAGAGTTTCGACAGCTCGAAGAGCTGCAGGACGTCGGTCGATTCGTTCACCTGGCAGCCGAAGTAGCCGTCTTCCAAGTTCAGAAAAAATATTTCCCGTTTTATGCCAAACCCGATTCCTTCGAAGGAATGGGCAGTCTGAAACAAAAAGGCATTTCAGCTTGGAATGCAGCGAAGAGAAGCCGACGCTAACTGTAACGCGGTTTCAAATTGTCTATTAGGAAAAATGGTAAAGCGCGAACGATTCCTGTAGTTCACGCAACCGAGCCTAGATGAGGCTATGTTTATTGATTCCCCTGGTACTATTATTATTGGTTATAAGCTTTATATAGCGTGCGGATAGACCGTAAATGGAAATGTAGAAAAGAACGAAATAAATTGAAAACGGCCGCATCTGGCGTTTTGCCATTACACGAGCCGGAGCGCCTCGGGAAACGCAAATAACAGTCATAACGAAATTAAGCTGGTGACCTCAGATGGATAAACAATGATAAAAAGCTGCGAAACCGGTAAAAAGAACCGCTATTTAATCAGTGCCGCGTTCAGCATCCGACGAAAAATCCGGGCGTGTGTCAAACAAACGAGCGTTTTTGTCCTTATCACTGGAGGTGCTGGGCCATTCGGTGGACGCCTGCCCACGCCAGGAGCAGCCCAGATTCCTGCATGCAGCCGCAATCCGACCACCGTGACAAATTCCTTATAAAGAAAAACAGAAGTTACTTCCACTAGCAGTTTCGCTCCCTGTGAAATCTCAGTTGTTGTCGCAATTTTTTAACCTACAGCGCACGAAGTGTCTTCAGCAAATTATCCTTGATCGGCAGCTCGTCCTTATCTGGAGCCGACCAGGCCGCGTGTTTTCCAGGGCTCGCCCGAATGTAAATTGCTGCCTCTACCCATTCATTAGAGATATTTATAATAGGCGCTCCGTAATTATGTGGAAAATGGCACAGACGCGAAATAATGGACAAGTAAACAACGAAAACCTTGATTTTACCTTGCTTACGGTAAAGATGTATGATATGCTAAGCACATGGAATTACATGGTTGCGTTTGCGGCGGCCGAACTACCGCTAATGTAAATGCCAGCTCGCGCGCCCCGCGCTTTTTTAACCGTGACGCGGTGCGCAAACACGGGCTGGCGACAAACTATGGATTCGGACGTTCTGTGTTCTCACGTCAATTAGGTTCTTGAAATTTTGCCGCTTCGGTCAGGAACTACAATGCCAAGGGTGGCACGAGAGAGCCTCATTTAGACCTTGCAGCCAATTTGGACGGTCGGAAGCTTCACGGTGTTGCAATTCCTGGACACGCTACTTAGAGTAATTGCAGCCTTCAACTTCAGTTTAAAGGGCCCGTTTTAATAAGCTACTTAATTAGAAAAGCAAAACTCATAAGGAAAAATTAAAGCTTTGTAATGTAACCAATGAGGAGTTGCCCGCAAAAAGGTATTTTTGTGGCTCTAGGCTGACAGTTTTTCATCCGCATTCCCTCAAATTTTTGCAAGGTGGGAACGTGGATTTATTTACGAATGATAACAGTGGAATAAGTCGATGCAGTGACCTTACGAAAGTAAGATACGCAAATCGATTTTGACGATAGGCAACCAAACGTATGTTCAGAGCTCAACCACTCTGCATTTCATATTAACTGTCTTTGTGTACTTTCTGTACAAATGTATAGTAAATATAAAATCATAAAGAAATTAAATTAAACAATAACTGAATTTAGGATTTTTTTGGACTTACAACCTTACAAGCACCAGGAGAGAAATATAAAAGAAAATGAAGAAAACGAAAGAACAACAGAACTTGAATGAAAAGAGAAAATTAAAATATTATTGAGAGGTGTTGGAATTAGAATAAATATGGAAAAAGATGTTTAACAGATAACGATATTATAAAGCCCAACTTAAAAGTATAATAAAAAGAGACTAATATTAATACAATTAACACTATGGCATAAAAATTGAAAAAGTACAATCAGTAAAGAAGCTCAGCGGACAAGAAATACGGATAAATGAACACTACCTAGAACACAGAAAGATTTTAATGCACTATGTGAAAAATGCCAGAACAACAAATACATAGCGACAATAATATACAATAAACTACTACTAAATGGGGAACGTTTTACGGTACCACAATTAGAAGAAAGTGAAAATGTGATAAACATAAGGAAGAAACAAGAAGTGAGAAATATAATGGAATATAAATACAATAGAACACGAACTCAAAGCTATAAAACGAGTATTGTGAGTGAAAGAAGGAATGAAGAAAACAAATACGTACAATAACTAAAATAGATAAAAACAGAATAAAATGTATATACAACAGTGGTACAGCAAACATAAAAGCATATATATATATATATATATATATATATATATATATATATATATATATATAATAAATATAATATTAAAAATAAGTGAAACAAAAAAAGAGGGGAGCAGGGATTATAAAATTGATAAAAAGATAATGGATTTCAAAGCAATACCTTCAAGAATAATGTTGGTTAGTATAAAATTGGAAATAGAAATAAATATTATCCAAATATATGCACCAACAGAAGAAACTGCAGGCAGAAGTTATAATAATAGAAAAATGAAATGGAAGAAAAGGAAATAATTATAATATTAGACAAGGACGTAGAGAATTACATGGGGAGAAAATTGTAAAGAGAAATAGCAGAAAAATAATTTGTTTACTGGAAATACTTTCTGGGAGCAAGACGTGTGCCCGCATATAGCACAAGAAAGAAATGCAAAAAGCATATAGATTTTATAGCGTGTGGTGCGCCACGACCGGGCAGAGAGAGCAAGTATATGACAGCCTTAACCTCTCAGTTTGCAGGGCGTGCTCTCACGCGGGGCGTTAGAGCCTTACCATTATGTACAAAAATGTGGTAGGCAAAATACAAATAAATATTATTTGTAATATTAATGAATAAATTAATTAAAAATACAAAAGAAAAAGCGCAATTACAAGTAGTAATAAGATACCAAACTTTAATACACATAAAAGTAGAAAGTTTGTTGTATGAAGATGATATTGTGTCGATAGTAGAATCACTAGCAAAAACTATTTAATATATGCAATAACAAAATTTAAAAAAATTAAAGTAAATATAAACAAAAGCAAACCAATAATAGTGAATACGAAGAATACTTGCAAAGATCAATTTTTGAAAACGATTACAGAATACAAATATTTGGGAAGCACATTAGGAAGTGATGGAAAAATAAATAGTGAAATTGTCAATAGAACAAGGAAGCCTAGAAACACATATTCTGCAATAATTAAAACAATAATAAGAATTAAGTAAATAGTATTAGGAACTAAAAAGCATGTGTATAATAGAGAAAATTGAAAGAATATTGCAATTAGAACTGTTTAACTTGTTAAAAGAATAAACCTGCAAAGCTTGCAACGCATAGCGAAGTGGCGAAGCAGTCTCCCAAATTTGAGAACCCTCTAGTTGACCTTTGACCAATCAGTTTCAAAATCACTAGCACACAAGCCTTTTTAGTCACCTGTCGATTGGTGAAAGCGGAATTTGGAAATTCCCAGCCGTTCTCGAGTTATTGCTCGAACTGACGGACGGACACACAGACAGACGGACAACATGAAGTTAGTAAGTGACTCCGCTTCGCTTCGCCACTCAATAACGACATCCCACTATCAGAATTTTTGACCAAACTCTAGACCATGTTTACCCAACTCATGAATCAGATCAACAGGATACTGAATCTGCTAAACATGCTAGTTAACAAATTAAAATAAACCTGCAAAGCTTGCAACGCATAGCGAAGTGGCGAAGCAGTCTCCCAAATTTGAGAACCCTCTAGTTGACCTTTGACCAATCAGTTTCAAAATCACTAGCACACAAGCCTTTTTGGTCACCTGTCGATTGGTGAAAACGGAATTTGGAAATTCCCAGCCGTTCTCGAGTTTTTGCTAGGGCGGACGAACAGACAGACGGACGGACAACATGAAGTTAGTAAGTGACTCCGCTTCGCTTCGCCACTTAATAATGGAAGCTGGCAGACACAAGAAAAGAAAGAATGAATGTCTTAAAATGAAAAAATAAATGATCATGACATAAGGAATGCTAAAGGGAAAAAGTTAATTAAAGAAATACATTAACATAGAAACAAAAAAACAATTAAGTTATGAATATAGGAAATTCAGTCAAAGGTGAAACGTTAATGGTATTCTTAATTTAAAACTTATATACTTGATTAAAAAGCATCTTAAAAAAGACAGTTGTCAGTTTTTTATTGAATAATCAAAAACTTTGAAATGTTTATCTGACTGATTGGTCAACTGGGAGGAACTCGACCTACAGATTTTCAGAATTCGGGTTTACACTGATAATATTAAAAACCATTAAAAACTATGTGATATTGCAAAACACAAATAGGTTTTGGAATGACAAATTTGCAATTTTAAGTTAATGTTAATATCTTACAATTTACTGTTGGATATAAAATCTAAGTCAGGGACTTTTTTGAGTTTTGCAATTCGATAGTCATTTAAATATTTATTCGAATAATTAAAATAGTGCTTTGATTCAAGTATGCATATCCTAAAAGAGTATTCAAATTAATTCAACTATTCAAAATTAGTAAATTAAAAATATATAATGTAGCTCACAAAACTGATAAGCTATCTTATACAAATTGCAACTATTCGAATTACATTAATTTCAACTCTTATCCTCTACTAGAAATTACATATATTCGAATTGTTAATCAAATATTCATACTATTCAAACGCGAGTTCAACTCTAATTAAAACTAGTAGAAGCATATTACTTTTAACTTTAGTTAAAATTAAAACAATTATTATTAGTCATCTTTTATGACTAGTACTTGATAACTACCAACCGAAATGCGTCAAAAGCAAGAAAAGAAATACTGTGTTGTTGTTTTCTTTTTATAAGTTCATTTCTGTTATGGGTGTATGAGTAATCACGAAAAGTATGTAATTATAATACTTAATTTTTTCAATAATAATATAGAACGAGAATTCCGTCAAGTTTTTAAGCCAAACAATTAACATTTATAGAACAAGGCATAATGTGCTAGTGTTGAGAATTCAAAGGTGAAAATTCAAGAAATTGCTGCCTGTCAAAAAAGAAATAGAAATACATAACCGTCGCCAATTCTTCATTAAAATGGTCTTTCGTAGAGGAGGTCGTCTTAAAAAACTAAGAAAATTAAACGGGGAAAAAGTAAATTTATTAATAAGTACATTCTGAAATTGAGTGCAGTACTGCCGAAAAACTGTTTTGTTGAGAATTTTTTATTTATATGTGATCTGTTTGAAGTACTCAATTCCATAGGTCCATTTGTCATCAGTTGTTATGGGTGTTTTACAGTTACAAACTTTACTGTTTCTACTTTTAGGTTTCTTATATCTTATCTTTCTTACATTTCCGCAAATTCTATTTCTCAAGTGCTTTGTCGGGAATAATTAGGAGGGTGTTTTGAAAAGTCTTGCTTTCCGTATTTTGGAAATAACGTCAATTTTAAAAAGAAGAAATTAGAAATTGTTGACCTGAAAATATTCAACCTCAACTCTATTTTAAAAATGCGAATTTCTCAAAACATTAATAAGTTTTCTTCTTTAACGTTAAAAGATATTTTCAAACAAGCAAAATAATTAAAGATTGTGATCTTAAAGACCCTTTAGGAAGTCGAACTGCTTTTTAGAAACTTAAAAACGACCTGAAATAATTTTTTACAGTGAAATATTGAAATTAAGATTTCATGTCGGCTAGGATTATCAAGACTTGTAATCAGTTTTCACATTTTAATTCTGAATATCGTTTAGCCTATTAATCGGTGATGTTTTGTTTTTGTATCTAAAATATTCGGTATGTCTTGCATTTTTTTTGTACTTCTCTGCACCATATAGACGTTTAGAGCGTACAATATTCCAAGCTATGGGAAAACTTGCTTGAACTGTGATACAAACTTTACAACCAAAGGAAAGTAAGAGCTTTTACTTTTGAAAGAAAGACTTAGGTTTTTCCGTTTGTAATTTCAAATTGCTTGCGATGACCTCATAAGTTGCCCACTCTATAGTTTGTAATTGTAGTTTTGCGAATAAGTCGCAAAAGTTTCGATCATTCGATTTTCTTACCATTTCCTATTGCATCATCTACTAGGTTATAGAAAGGTTGCGTAGCACTTGCGAAAATTTTGACTTTTATGCATTTTTTGTTGTTTTCGTGTTATGGTGTCGTAATAATTTTTGTTTGGATTACAGACGGCAATTGATATAATCTGCTGTTGCTGGAAACGGAAACTGTCAAGAGATTTGCAAAGACGATCTGCGATGCCGAAGGATAACGGGACAAGCAGTTCAATTCCGGTTCTGGACGACTGTTTTGGATGAAAGAGACTTGCAAAATGCTTTGGATGCTGAATCTTCATGAAGCACTCGCAAAAATGAAAAGGAATGAAAGGGCATGTATTAGAGAAACAAGTAAAGAAAGGACCAAGTTTGAAAGGCTAAGAAGCAAAATAATAATAGTCTACAAGAAAACGGGTTAATGACGGAGCTATTTGATAGGGGTGGAGAAATACTACTAAGAAGGGTACATGATGGAAGTTTAAAAAGGGAGAAGATGCTAGAGAAATGAATTGAAGCTATACTTTACCCAATTTACAAAAAATCCGATACATTTTTTAGTTCTGCTGGACTTGAAGTGTGAAATAATTGCAAACATATTAGAGAATAAGTTGAAGAAAGTACCGGATTGAATTATTTGGGATTATCAATGTGAATTCAATGTAATAGATTATTAGTCACAAGCCAAATCTTTATTAATATCAGACGAGTAGGAGTACAAGCTACAGTAGCACGTGATATTTATTCATTTTAGGTAGGTTTATGATACGGTGGGCCGCAATAGATCATTTCAAATGATGGCAGACCTGGAATCCAGTAGTAAAGATAAGATAAACCGAAGATCATTTAAAAGCTTCGTAATTAATGAAGTTGTAAATAAGGAAGTCCGCTGTCAAAGGGCCTGTTTAACTTAATTTTGGGGAAAATAGCACGATATAGTAATGTACAGCGCAGCAGGGCATCATATCAACCCAGATAATGTATGGCTTACACCCATAATGTAGCCACTGTAACAAGGACAAGAAATAAATCACAAGATGCCTTATCAATAATATAAAAAGTCGCAAAATAATATGAGCTGCAATTTAATGAACAGATGGCTATTATATGGGGGTTATTAGTAGCATCAAAGAAGAGAATCTAAAAGTTTGAAATAAAAAAATGCTTAAGATAGAGTATGTGTATTCACATAAGTAAAATAAAAGTGGAAACAATGTAAAAATTAGCGTGCAAATAATAAAAGGCAGTAGGAATGGGGGATTATTTCTAAAACTATTCCACATTAAGAATTTAACCTAAACGAGGGAGTTGTATAAACTGAATAAATGTGATCGAAAAAAGCTTAATATTTGCGAATAAAGATCTTGAGAAGAAATTTTATAGACAGTGGTTTGGGAGATCAGATGTTAAAGTTATGCAATTTTATGGAGAACTGAGTAATAATAGAAGGGCTTGGGCATACATGAAGATCGAATGAAAATATAATCACGAAAACAAAGTTGAAGTACAAGGGGGATGAAGAAGAAAGAGGGACAGAGTCAAAAGCAGATGATTGGATATGATGAAGGCGGGTCATAACGAACTAAGTTTTGAGAAATGGATAATGATAGCCAAAGACGAAAAGAAGTTAAGGCTAACACACAAAAAAATTATCTTCTGGTACGTGTGTCCTATAAAACTTTTAATGATGTTTCCGAATTCATCATCATTTTGTTTGACATCTCAATTTTAATGAAACCCGTACAGAAGGAATAAAAGAAAACGAATATGAAAATAAATATAAAGAGCAAATTGAAAGCCGGATAAAATTTTAAATTAAAGGTTTTTTGAAAGGACTTCTTGATTGGAATTTTTATTGTGGTAAAGTACACAATCTCTACTTAAATATGACCACCTGGACTTTCGCTGCAAATCTCGGTTCTTTTCAAAAAAAGTTTAATGGCGCAATTTTAAAAATAGCACATCCGATTTCATTCTCGAGGTCGTCAACTTTTTGTAGATTACTGGAGTAGATCATAGAGTTCAGGTGACTCTACAAAAAGGAATCTCACAAGATCTTTTTAGCTAGCTTATGCCAAAATTGTTGGTGCAGTAAAGCAACAGTTAAAGTTGTATGTTGTCTTTCTAGAATCACATTTGTTCCAGATCGATGTCCCAGGTGCCAAAAAACGGCTACAGAATTTCCAGCATTATCTTTGAAAAATTATAGACCAGACTCTGACCCTAAAATTCACCAGAAACAGTGACTCGTTGCGAGATGCGTTTGATTTTCAGTTACGCGAGGATTTTCCGAAGCAGAGAACCCAAATGAGACGATTTTGTTGGTTTACGAAACTGTTGAAATGATTGTTTAGCTAAACTGATAATCCATTTTATCATGTTCTAAAAACCCAATTGATGAACTGTCGACGGTAAGAACGAATAGCAAGCTTAAGCTTTTGCACCAGTTGTTGAATTTACTACACATGAAGATGCAGCACTTTGGTGAGTATTCCCTGCGGGAAGCATCTGGAGATGTCCAATTGTTGTGCACGATGTCGAGTCGACGTTTTCGGATTTGCAGCGATACTTTGACTATGATCTTAGCCCACCCATCTGGTGCACTATTTCAACCAAAAATTTCATAAAGTCTTCGCACCGCCAAAATTGCAATGCAATTCGTTAGCGTTTCACATTTATTAATCGGAAGAATTGCAGAACAAAAAATCGCGAAAATTAAATCCGGAATTTAATTTGGACTACCCTTTACGTGTCGCATTTGAAAAATTTCTATTGTTCTAAAAAAGACTGCACAGTCTTTCTCTTGTTCAAAGAATTAATAAGAGACGAATTTTGAACTTTTCAAATGTATATATCTTTCATTTAGTATTCTCAATAAATAATCGACTTATTAACAAATCAAACCTATTATTTTCCCCTTGTTATTTGGATAAATAAAAAAAATTCCAAAGTTAAAATATTTTTGTAAATGGCCGTTCTCGAAAGGGTCATAGTCGAGTAAATCATGATAAACTTGTTGGTACAAGTTGTACTGTATAGGCGGCGATAATTTAAATACGTTTAAATGCAAACTAATAAACATCATGCCACAGCTTAAGTAAATTTTCTTAAAAAATAAAGGTAAGGCTTTTAAGTAATAATTGCAGCAGCCTTGATTATTTCTTAATAATTATTTAAATTTGGATAACTCTACAGTTGTAATATTAATTAAGTTGGGCCGTTCCAAGGGGAATATTAAATTTTCTTATATTCCTCGATAATAATCTTTCCGGTCGAAGCAAATCGGATTTACATTCCGTACATGCCGTGCAGAGTTAAAGAAATTTAGCTTCGGAGGTAACGTACCTTTGCTAAATTTTGCTCATCATACTGGCCGCCGGTTACGAAATTGCGCGCTTTCCGCTATCTTTCGCCTCCAGCTGCTCACCAATCGGCTTTTCGCGAGTTCCGCAAAAGGTGACTGAACACGGCCGAGTCGCCTGCGCCGCCGCAAAAACGAACATGAAATTAGATCCGCAAAAAGCGAACACCGCCATTGAGCAGTTCCCAAGAGCGCCGAATTCGCGTCCATGTAAATTAATCCATATCACAGGCTGCGTGGCTCATCTCTGCCGAGCGCCCGATTGCAATCCATCACGTAACGTCACAGCGAGATCCTAATCGAGGATCAATCGATTTCGAATTTAAATCGAATTGCACCTACTCATCCCGTCTTATTGGGCTGAAGAAGATGGAGTGCCCGACTTCCACGAAGCAGCAGGAAAAATCATCCAGTCACATTTGGGAATCATAACTGTCATTACAGCTAAATTAATAGTCCCGGAGTTGTGCAATAAGAATGCAAATAACTGTCCGGATACAAAGGCACAAGGCACGACGGCTTCCGTTTGGTTAAGGAGCCATCCAACCGTTATCTCAAGGTCACGTAGAATCCTAAACTGGCGCTTTTCGCGAGATGTCAATAAAATGAAGCACTGCCGTAACTGCTGCAGTAAAGTGCGAATTACGTCAGCCGGGTCAAACTGCAAGGCCGATTGCAACAGAAATTATCTGTCTGTCGTTTATTTGCAGCGCGTGCAACGGAAAGATCAGTCCTCGGATCGTTTCCGCGAGCTTTAGCGCGCGCTGCAAGCGCTAATTTCAACCTCTGGCTAAACGGCCCCTCGCCCCGGCGTCTTGCTTTTCTGGCGTTGAAATTCCTCCGTGAGCGCCATTTTGATTTAATTGCTCCTGGAAAGAATGGGGATTTGTTCCTGTGCGTTGCACTCGGCCTACAGCAGCAAATTATCCAGCAATGGGTAATTAGAGGAGGAATTACGTCGGCAAACCGGTATAACTTGCGAAGAACGTCATTCGGATCACCGGCTCACCTGCGCATGTAGCGGTTATTTAATCAGCCTGCCCGGCAGCTTGATTGAAATCGTTGCTATTTTCGGAGCTGATTTTTCTGCCCATGCTAATTACAGAGCAGTTACAGCGCGAAGTCGGCTGTACGGCCACCCTGCGCTGCTCTTAATTGCTGCCGGTCGCGATCGGCCCCGCAGTGGCTCGTGTTCTCCTGGGAGCAGGAAAGCGGCTGACAGTCGTCGGCCGCAGATAGCATCTGTTTCAAAATGTGGTAGAAACGAAGTGAATCTAGATAAAAACTAGTCGCCGGGAGGAAAAGATTGCAGAGACATTAATAGAGCAACGACTGCAGCAGTGCTGAGTTGCTCTTCGCACCCTAGGGACTATGCGCAGCTAGCTCGAGTTTGTGTTCTGCTCTTGCGTTGAACTCTCCGCGCGGCTTTTCTGTCAATAACAACCTTTAGTTGGTGTTAGATACTATTGCACTACTTTTACTTTCTTGCAGCTTTGCGTTTTTACTTGTTCTAAAATATCATTCTGTTGTCCTGATTTTCTGAATATTGTAAAAAATAAATTCGTATCTTAAAACTTTGAAAATTTTCCTAATTTCGAATTTTCGATATTACTATCCCTTAAATCAGGCTAATTTTAACAGTTCGTCATATCCAAATCCGACTAGTGTTAAACTATAAATAAATCATGTTGTTGAGGGCAAATCGAAAACTTGTTTTGGAATCACTAGAACTGAAATGTCATTGCCTCGGCAAAATACCCAGTACTGGTGTTTAGAAAACTACAGTTTAACCTAGTAAATTAAGGGGCGGATTGTTATATCATATAACAATACAAAAATGACTTAAAAGGAGACAATCAAATGAAAGATACAGCCAACATATAACAGAAAGATAAAAAATGATAGAAAAAACACGTTGGAGGAGAAGATCAGGCAACAACGTGTTCAATGAAAGAACAGTAATGCTAGAAAATAATATTCGGAGAACGAGTTTAAGTACTTGATGAGAGGAAAGACGTAACTAATTTATAGAAGTAAAAAAAGAAATTACATTTATATTACATTATACATTATATTTGATGATATGATACAAGGAGATGTAGATGCCTTAGAAAACTTAGTTGAGCATTTTGAGGAGATTTTAAATTGAAATGAAAGAAGACCACTAGTGAGAGAAAACGAAAGAGAAAGAAAAAAGGCGAAATAACATTTTGGGAGAATTACTTGGCGTACAAAATAATTGTAAACGTTTTAAAGATTAGGATGGTGGAAGTATCAGAAGAAATAAATCGGTCACAGACTAAATCTTTGTTGTGAACCAATTAATATCTGATAAGTACGAGCATGGCCTAAGATACTCATCTTAAACATGCTTATAATATAGTAGACCGAATTAAACTATTTCAAGTGATTAGAGGATCATTTCTAAGAACATTCTGGTCGAATAACATATCGCAACGGATCACTAAGAATTTAAAATACATTTAAACAGTTAGTAGTATCCTAAACGAGTCAGTTGTGGATGCTGAATAAATGTAATCGAAAAATACTAAAATTTGGGAAAGAAGCTTTTGAGAATAATCTTTAAAAACAAGAATCTAGATAGACAGTGGTTCAGGAAATCGAATATTCAAGTGATGTAATTTTAGGGAGAACGAAGCATCATCCAAATAATGAAGTCCCGAAGAATAAGATAGCTGGGCTTGCACAAAGAGTGAGTAAAAGTCGAACACGAAAGCAGTGATGAACCACAAGGATGATGGGGAAAAAGAAAAGGCCTTAAAACTTTTAACCATGCTGCCAACTTCGAAGTCTATATTTGAAAATAAGACGTCTGTACAAACTGAAAAACGTGTATGAAGCTAAATGTCTAGAATTTTCGAATACATTAGTCTTTTTCTTGTTTTCTCGTCCTCTCGCTGTTCCAAAAGTCAGATTTTTTAATGGCCCTGCTTTAAAAATCGAGGTTGGATTAGAAAATGGTCGCGTTAGAGAAAAATAAATAATAATAAGTAAATAATGACAAACCTAAAAGAAACTAAGATCTTTGCCCTGATCGTCTTAGCATTTTAAAAAATAAATTTATATCCGAATCTCTTGAAAATTTTCCTAATTGTCATTATCGTGTTGCTACCGAAATTTGGGAAAATTCTATCTCTTAGGCATTTCAAGGAATCTTAAAGCAGGCTAATTTTAACAGTTCATCATGTCCAAATCCGACCAGTTTTAGATTGTAAACAAATTATGTTGTTGAGAGCAAATCAAGAACTTGTTTTGGAATCACTAGAACTGAAACATCATTGCCTTGACAAAATATCAAGTAGCACTTTTTCTTGAAAAAATGAGGTGGTTCGTGGTTTACATTATTTCTACGTGGTATTTAAACTAGAAAAATACATGACAGGATGTCTTTGTACTTTGTACTTTGAGCTGTTTAAAGAAAATTTACAGAAGCTGTTACAGTTGAACGAATTTGGGCAATCGCTTAGCACCTTGACGTACTTGAAGCGGCTATTTTATAGTGTATCGCATTCCAACCACCCCTGCATCACTTGCGACAACCCTTTGAAGTGAAACTTTGTAGTATTTTTTACGCTCGCATGTTGTCTTATAATAGTGATTTTAGATTTGCAAAACGCTTGCGCGCTCTCTCCAGCCGCCTGCAGTTTGTCAAACTTTACAGGGCCGTAAAAAGGTGTGCTGATGTTGTAGGCGAGTTATGGAGCTGAGTGATAACGAATATTTTCGTACCGCTTCAATTACGTCAAGGTTCTACAAAATTTGAACTACAACTTGATGTTTAAGGGACTTTAAGAAAAAAATCTCAAGTTTTTCAGGTATTCGTCTATTTAAATTTAATAGTTATGATTTGAGGATAAACTTTTTTTAGTTCTCATTAAACAAATTGCGAAGCCTATAAAAGCCAAATTCATCCGAACGCCATAACAATAAACCACCAGGTGCGGCGTGCCGAAAGACTTGTTGCAATGCCTAAATTACACTTTATAGCCCGATAACAATCTGAGGGGCAGATATTTATTAATATTTCCATTGCGGCCGCTAATAAGGCATGCAAATAAAAATGCGAAACGAGCGTCACAATTACAGCGGTTCGATTGCCTAAACTAAATTTAGGCAGATCCAATTAGGCGGCTCCACGCTGCGACTGGTGCACCGAATGGCGAGTGAACTATCTGCAAATTACAGAGGATGAACGACCTTGCGCGAACGCCTTGATTCAAATGAGGTGGATTACAGTTATTAGAATTCCGTTCTTAATGCTTATTGGTCCATTTGGGAGATGCTCAGGAATGGCCTCTCCAATATTAGATTAAATGCGTTATTAACGGGGATAAAACTGCACGACCGTCGCGATACACATCGCCTTCGTATAAATAACAAAAGGAAATTACGGTTTTTAGTCGGATAGAGTAATTTGCAAACGGCGTCCTCCACTGTGCATGTAGCCGACTGGAAAGTAATTTCGCGTAAATAGGATAATGACGAATAATGGCGAATAGATAAAAATCAAACTGGGTATTACTAAGCTTTTGTAATACTGAAAAGGGTGCTTAAACCTTAAATAAGTACATTTGGAGGATGAGATATCTAGAAGATCTGATTGAGACAAATCTTCATTATATTTTTCCTTAAAATCTTTACATTTCCGATTACTTCTAATAGTGAGACCCGAGCCTCGAAGAGGGGCAAGGCTCGCGAACCAAGACATTGAGGCTCTCATATGTTCGCTCTCACTACTCGGTTTGTGATGTAGCAAGCGCTACTCCTTAAATGAGCGCATCTTTACTCTTTGTTTGAAATAAACTCAGGTACTCAATTATTTTTGGTGACTGAGCCCCAGGAATGAACCCGAGTCTGCCCGCAACGCAGCCCAGCGCCACTCTGGCACGTTCACTTTTACTGCTTTTATTATATTTATTTCTGCTTTATCTTGTAAGACAGTTAGTATAGAACTACTTAACGAAGGGCTGCCTACTTAAAGAAAATAAAGTTAAAACAACCATTAAATAAAAATTGTAGATTGTAGAGAAGGAAAGAGTAGACTTGTCAGCTGAAATGCTCACCAGATAACCTTCCCTCTACATCACCAAGCACGTAAATTCGCGTGGCAGTAACTTTCTCGGTAATGCTTCCCTTCTCGGCATCATTAATTATCACAAACGGTTCACGTGCAATTTCGCACGTTTATCTCGGCTCCAAGCAGCTGCCGATGGCTGAAATCCCTGAAACGCCGATTTCCCGGAACTGCTCCTAACTGCGCTTCGTGCCGGTGCATCTTCGAGCTCTTTAATCTTTAATTGCGGAGCAGAGTTCGAGCCGGGCTGTTAATGAATATTTAGCGCGGCGCGCGGAGGTGCCTTCAAAGGCCGCCCATTATGTGTCCGCTTAAATGTTAACTACCACAAGGAAGCGGCCGCCGTCTCACTTCCGTGCATCAGCGGCGGAGCGCGTCCTCGTTGCGAAATGACAATTAGCGTTAACAAACGCATGTAGCTGTCCCCCGGCTAGATGCGGCGTCCGCCTCGTCCTGTCAGCGATTCTCCCGGGAACGTAAATAACAGGATAAAAGGAATTTATGGGATGGCCTAGCGATTCGTTTGGTTTGAAGGCGGTGGGCTAATCGCTATCAGCGCCGGGAGGCGGCTTGGGAAGGCATCGTGCCTACTGATTCAAGGACGTTTAGCCTTTCTACTTTATGATCAAATTGAAGGACATTAGTAAGACCAAACGAATATTGATTGATAATGATGTGACAGTAACTTACAAAACAGTTTTAATGTTTATTCAACCATTATCATTGTTTTTGGATATGACGAAGTGTCATCTATATGATGATTTTTACTTATCAGTTGGTTAAAGATCTTCAGAGTATTGGCTAGCCAACTGATCATTTCAAATCTTCAAATACAAAGCCAATTCTCAAACTTGCAAAGTTGTTGACACGGAGGTCTCCGGTTTGGATAAGTCACTAATGAAAATACTGAAAAGAGCAAATAAACCCTTGCTATCATCAGCCTCTCTTCGAAATCTGCGTGGTACAAAAGGTTTTTCTTTGAGGAAGAACGCGATCAATTGCATTAGTGCAAAAGAACTTTTAACTATTTAACTATTTTAACCGTTAACTTTTTTGATGAATTTCTCAGTTAGGCTCCACTACTCCAATACTTCTTCAAAATAGTCAAAAGTACTTTTATTGAATAAGGTAATACTTTTTGAATTGTTTTCTACAGTCTCTTAAAACATTAACTTTTCGATTTTTTATTGACGAAAATGTTGCACGTGTAGCAAAGCAACGAGATTGGGTCATGCTTTACAATTTTTGCACATTATATTTTGTGTGTAATTCGTGGAAGTATTTTGAACGTTGCGTGGCCAAAAAGGATCAATTCGTCCATTAAATGTATTAAGTGCGCGAATGATTATTTCGAAGACGTGTTTTTTTTAGTAAATATTTGGCAACGCCGCCAACCGTTTTGCATAGTTCACAACGGAAAGGAGCGAAATTTTCTTAATTTAGAATTAAAAGATAGTATTTAAGAAAAACATCGGGCGCGGCGGTATGTAGTGTTTTACACCCTGATCACCAGCAAGAGGGCATCGCCAAGACTGCTATCTGGAGGATCTTGAAGAGAAAGCTCCGTTCGGAGACTAATTAAAGTCTTAAAAACAGTCTTTCTTTGATCTCATTCATCAAGGGCGAGAACGACGTCGTCGATATAAGAAAACTATTTAAACGGCAAGACACTCGTCTCAGAACACGATATGTTGATTTGTAATATACAACTGATTGAGTGTAGCAACTGGATAGAGCTGGGCAGCAAAATCTCCTGTTGCCTATCGGGAAGAATTTAAAAACATCGTTTCTGGTACCAATGAAAATTATATATTATCACACTCTTTAAAAATCAAAATTTATAAGGGAATTTCAATGTGTGGAAATAGAATTTCCAAGAAAGTGAAGTAAAGGGTTAATACATTTATAACATAAAATAAGATAAAGAGGCAAACTTAAAACTCTTTTAAAGCATAATAAAATTATTATAAATTGTCAATTAAACTATAGCAAATTAGGTGATTTGATAAGAAATTTAAATTAATGAAGGTAGGAACGTATGTAACATTAAAATCTTATAAAGTCAATTGAGTTAGGTATCCATTTATTCTAGACTTGTTGACATATTGATCTGAACAAAATAATAGATCTTCTGCACTTTACTGTGCTTTATAGATTACTAAATATATATGAACTATAAAATGAATTTAGTCCAGACATGGTTATCTACAGTTGTGCGCAAAACCAACTGAAAGATTTGCAAAAGAAATCATCTACGAGAGAAGCACCAAAAAAGGTAATGGTGTACAATACTCTATACAACTTTTCATGCAAGAAAAATCTCGAGACATTGATGGCGTCTCATAATATGTACATGAAATGATTTTGGAAGAAAGAAGAGTATAAAAAAGTAACTGAATAAAATTATAACAGACTAAACCATCAATTTTATAGAACCTGTGCTTAAGCATAGAAAGCTAATCTTCAATATTGCATGACCAACATATCAAAAGATAAATATATTGAAAAGATATACAACAAGCTGGAGTTTCAAGTTTCAATAAAGACCAGCAGGTGTTTTGGACACATTTTCTCTTTATTTTCAAAAAATAAAGATTTAAATATTTGGGGTAATTTCTATTAGCTACCACCTTCAATAAAAATATTTGTACATGGAAAGACCGCTGGTGTTACGACCCGACAACAAAATCTAGAAGAATATAAATTTTCCTTGTCTTGATGACCTTCCAAATCTCACTTAGCGGCTTGCTACTAAAGCTCAGATGACTTGCAACAATAGTTATAGAATAATTAAAGTAGAAGCCACCAGTTGAGAAATCGGATCAAGTTACTTTTCCCAATACACATACCACCTCCCCATTTAAACATTAACGACAATCCCATTGTTATTAAATATCGGTTGATGTAAAAAGCAAATATTCAAACTATTTTTGTGTATTTTTATTCCTAAATATTTAGATGCGCTATTTGTTCTAAATCTCTTTCAATTAGTTGTGCTCATATCTTATGTTTATCTTTTCTATCGCATTTCCTGTTGTTTTGTTACTATTCATTTTCAAATTTGTGCCATGTAAGGTTTTCTTTCGTCATACTGTGGCTCTTATTCATGATTTGCATAAATAAATAGGTCGTCAGCGAATACGCCTTCCGTTATTGTCACCATCTCCATATTCTTGTGGCCTACCTTCATCGTCTTTACTTTATGTTTGATTTCCTTTATTATATCACCTAATACAATATTAGATAGTGTTGGACTTAATATTTTCCCTTAACTTAATTCTTCCCTAGTTATAAATTTCTTAGAGGGCATATTTCTTGTTCTTATATAATTTCTTGTGTTATTGTCTAAACTGATAGCGAGTTTTACTGTTAACTCCTCTTTATTCAAACAATTTTTCTTGGTATACCTTTATAAATGCACCAATACATTGCTATTTCTGTTTTTCTCAATTGTTTTATTGAAAATGGTTTTGTACTCCCTGTCCTTTTCTGAATGTACTTTGTCCCGTTTAACTACCTTTCCATAACGTCTTTCAATCTTTTCTCTTTTATTCTTTGGTATACTTTTAATATTATACTACGTATGGTATTTTATTGTGTTTTTTTGTGTATCGGCAACAGTTTTCCCAATTCCTTGGGTATTTTAAGCTCTTTTTATACCTTTAATAACAAAAAATTGTTTATATGCTTCATCCCTTGTGTTCTAATTACTATATTGTCTTCCTTTTCTAAGCTTTTTACTTTTTACAACAATTTTGATTATTTTATGCTATTATGCTCCATTTTTACCAAACACTTTTTATGACTGTTATTTTGCTTTTTTACTGTTTATTTAAGTTTTAATTTTTGTTCTTTGTAGCTTTTCAATTTTCTTTATTTTTGTTTTCTGGGTATGTTTGCCACTTACTTCTTTATTTTACTATTTGATCTGCTTTTTGTTTTTATTTAATCTTTTTTGTTATATTTATTGGCATGTTTTTAATTTATTTGCAAATATTTTCTAGGGTTGTGTTATTTGGTCCTTTTCTATTTTGTTCACTTCTAACTCTACTTTATTTGTATAAGCTTATTATTTCTTTTATCTCGTTTGTATTATAATCTTTTTTCCTTGTTGCTATTCATTGTATGTTATTTATGTTATTTTTATTTTTAACATTACTAGGTAGTAGCTCGAGTACATCTCTAGTCTTCGTTTTGTTTTTTCACTTCTTTTCTATAGTGATTGTTAATTATTACGCAATCAATTATTTATTTTTATCTACGTTGGTGTATTTATACATTTATTTATGTTTTAATAAATGTATTCGATATTATTAAGATATTTATTATACAGAAATTAATTAGTCTTATTTCATTATTAATTTTAATTTCTTCTCTGTGTTTTCCTGTTGCTTCTCCTGTTTCATCATCCATCATCCCAACATCTATATTTAAACCACTTACTTTTATCAGATATCCTTTAATATTATTCTTATTTTTGTCACGTTGTTGTAAAAGTCATCTTTTTCGGTAATGCCATTTTTGTTTTGTACCATTGAGCTTAAAATTCGACAATAGGTAAGATTCTCCCATATTTCTGGTGAAAATATACAAAACTAATGTAGCATGGCAGTTTTGTTGGTTTGTCAACAATTCATACGAATTATACGTCCCATATATATTATAAGTAACACGCAAACAATCGATGCGTTAACATTTAAATTTGGGCCACATGAAACGAATAAAACATCTCATAAATTTTTTATTTACTAGTATAACATTTCTAAACCAAATAAGAATATAAATTTGGTTGCTGACATATGAACACCTTCACTAGAACTATCGATCATTAGCAGCTCCTTAAAATGACGAGTTCATTCTTAAATTGAGCAAATGTTGGGTACCCAAGTTAGTCAAACAAAAACTATTAATGCCACACTGGAAGCGTAAGAATAATCTTTCCTTCAATCCTGAACTGAACTAGTAGAGTGTAAATGTGCATGTATGCATAATAATAACAATAGCAATAGAAGAAATTGAAAAAATAATCATTTATGACTGCACTCTGAAAATAAACTCGAGCGAGCTTAATTAACATTCAAGGACGGGGATCCGCGCATAACAAGTCATCTAGGTGTTAAGATACACAGCAAACTTAATATCAATAACGAATAAAACGGCGCCACGGTAGTCCCGGATGGGCCGATGTTGCCATAAAAAACCTGATACAACCTGATGAACGATCGAGTAATGTAGATGTGCTGACAGCAATACTAGGTGACTAATCACTCCTCTGTCACTCCACAAGAGATTCTACCAAGCAAACAGCGAATGCTGAGATATCGTTTGTATAGGCAAATGTTTTGGGTGCGTGAGCGGATGTTTTTCAGGAACGGCTTTGAAAACATCAGCATGCAGGAATGGTGAAAGCGAAATGTCAGAAGCCGTTTTAAGTTAAAGGCCATCGACGCCAGGAACCACTTATTTTTCTTAATGCTATTTCCATAAAAAATAAGTTTATTGGTCAAATAAGATTTTTTCAGGACAACACTTTATTAATCAAACAAATTAGAGGGCCTTCGTGACATTTCCTGAAAAGATGTAGGAATACCAGGAATCCGTTTTTTACACCTAACTGACAAAAAATAAAGAATTACAGATACTAGGATCAACCATAAGTGGATGTATTTTTTTTCTAATTAAACTTCAAATTTAAATGATTCTTTAAGAGCCCAAGAAGACGAAAATTGAGATGGTAAAAATCCAATACTTAAATAGTAGGAACAAACTCAAAATCTTCGAAATTCTGCTGAATCAAAAACTATTGACTTTCTGAGGAATTTCTTTAGCTACACTATTTACTAACTACTCAAGAAAAAATACATGACATTAAAGTTTCCTTTAAAAGCTATAACAGAGGCTGTGATTTAGTTCACGATATCAAAATCAACATATACTGAAATAAGCTGAAAATGAATAGTACTATATATTTTGAATCTGGTGATAATATAGTTTTGAATTGTCTTCCGAGTTGGTTCACTTCTATAAAATATCACTTTTTATTGTTGCACATAATAAATAGAAATTACGCATACCTAATTTTGATCTAAAAGTCAGACAAACCAATGTTTTTGAAATGGTAAGTTACATTAATGTGTTTTCTTTCTTATGATTATCAATCTTATCAATCGGTTTAATGTAATTCAGTTTTGTTTCAATTTGCTCTATATTCGGTTAATATTATAGCATCGTAAATCGGCTCTAATTTGTGAGATATATTGATGCCTTGTTCTACCAGGTGCATTCCTCCCCATGACTTTTTCTTCAATATTGTCATGTCCAAGGATATACCCGATGAAGGTATCCCTTCTCTTTTGTATTTATTGCTTTCTAGCACCCTTGTGTTTGTTACTTTCTTTACCCATCTTATTTTAAGCATTTGTCCGTAGCAACATATCTCAAAAGACTGTAGTTTTTTCTATTCATTAGCAACTATAGTCCATGATTAACACCCATAAAGTGCGATACTTCAGAAGAACCTCCAGGAAACCGTTTTTCTTTTTCAATTGAAACACAATTTGACCTCAACATGTTAACCATGCACATTCGTCTGTTTGTTTTGACAACTATAGTCCTCTCTTTTTTCGGATGATTGCAGCAGTTAAACATACAGAATGAGTGTTTCAATGAACATATATCTTTTATAAAAGAGGTTGATGCTTATTAATTGTTTAATGAAACTTTTTCGTCGCAAAAAACCGCGAGCCGCGCACTTGTGGGAAAGGCCGGCGGGTGCGTCTGCGACGCAGCGGCCGATGACTTATGGGCATGGAAATGTTCGCTTTATCGCCGCGCTTTCCATATACGCAGCAGAAGAGGCCGTTGCGTGCCCAGTGGCGTATAAATCAAAGGCGGACCCCTCCGAGGGCCCATTAAGGATCGTGCGCTGCAGCGCCGAGCTGCAGGTCTTCTTTGCGGGGAACTGCAACGTTCAGCGAGCTCGATTAGGCGCTGAAGAGGGCGGTTCGCAAGAAATTACGGTTAATTGACTTGTATGGAGCCGATGAAACGCGGCGGCCATTTATTCCGGAGGAATTTAATCGGCGAGCTGCAAATTAGTTCTGGACGAGGCCGAGGTGGTGACGGCTGACGTCAAAATAATTAAGAGCGACGAGATTATTTTTATTATTAAAAACTTAGTAAACAAGGAAACTCTCGGTGCCAATTTAAGTTCCTTCTGTTTCAACCGACTTTTCTCATGGTATCGCGTTGACCTAGATTTCGATAAATTAATTCTTTTCATGTGCAAATCCGTTCTTGGGCGATACGGTCTAATGCCTGGACACAGCCGGACTGCGTTTTGCGTGCCTAATTTGGTAGCACAGGTCATTGCCCAAGAACATCCTCCGGTTGCACGGTGCCGGATCCCGAGACGGAGTCAAATTGCATTTTTGAAGCGAGCTCGCGAAATAGCGCATAAATAACAGGAACAGTCATTATTTTGGCGTAACCGGCGTTACAGTGGCACACACGAACATCTTCATTCAGGCTCTGAGCTTACCACTACGAGACGGGTACTGTTAGATTCGTCTCAGTTAGCTGCTGAGCAAACAGGCGCCCGGAATGTGCCCGGAATTATGAAGCGCGCCGCATTGTTCGCGGGTTTGCGTCTTCCGCATGGAACGCCTTCGCTCTGACAGGCCGAAAAGAGCCCGAGCGCGGCTTGCGGAGGCCTTTGTCTTTCAGGCGCAGCCGGCCTGGCATGACTGAAAAAGGCACCGGAGATGCGAGATTCAAATGAAATGCGCCAGGCATTTGCTAACAAGATGTATCCGTCAGTTGCTTTAGAAATAAGAATGAATCTTCATTTTGCCATTAAAACCTTAATGTTGCGGTATATTGTGAAGGCAGTTGCAATGATGCTGCTTAATGCGCCATAAATACTGGGAAACCGTGTCGGCTTTCAACTCCTGGGGGGTTCACAATTGCGCTGCAGGCTTGATTTAATTAGAAAATAGAATTTTGTTTTTATTTCCCCATATATTATATAGTCTTGCGCTAAGTATTTTGTAGGATTTACTAGCGCAATATTATCGAGTTGTAATCGTGCCGATTCTCACTAGATGGCATTGAAAAATGTGCATTTTATATGGTCGAAAAAGACAAACATTTCACATAAGCAACAAAAAAGATATATGCTGTTTAGGGAGAAAGTTTTTTAGTTGAAAGAACTATTCGAATATTGAGAGCTGCTGATTTCCACCTTAATGACCAACAACGTTCGGGTAGACCTTCTACCATTGAAAATAACCCGCATAGAGACTAAAAATATCGAAAACCAAAAGCTTGATTACGTAAATCGCTACGATGATTGGGCTTCACTCAATTTGACAGAGAAAAATTTAGTGGACCGCATTTCCCATTGTGACGCCCTGTACAAAAGTAGCAAAAACGCACAAATGGCTCATTTACAACAATATTGTAACAAGAAAAACATCCTGAAGTAAACGAAATGAACCACCATTAACTTCCTCTCAAATCTGGTCTCCATCCGAAGAAAGCCAAGCTTTCTATCTGGTGGAATTGGAAAGGAACTGGAGATATAGATTCAGGAAAAACACCAGAATTAGCTAAGAGGAAGAGCGTTGTATTATATCAGGATAATGTTGTGTCTTTCTTTAGAATTTTCACACATATATTGTTTAGTATCATTTTATTCGTAACATGTCATGGTGTGTGTTGACAATTGTACTAAGCACGTTGTTTTGATTCGGTTTGATGATTTTCGCGTTGGATTTAGACAAAGTTTTTCTCAAAGGTATCCTATAGGTCCAGATAGATTTTAATGATACTTTATGGATTAGTAGTTTGTTTTCAAAGATAGTCTGACTATTCTTCTGGTTAATCAATATATGCAATTGTAGCCCAAGTTATTTGAGCTTGTTGAAGTCAATCTTCTGTGAAAGTGTAGTCCCATGTGCTTGGCTGATTCAATATGATGTAGTTGTTGATGTTTAAGACTGTCCTTCCTCATAGTGAAAGTACCATGATGGGATTTAAATCTTGAATTTTCCATATCCTAAACCATCGCTAAATTTTTTTCAGGTGGGGTTGAGGGATGTAGAGAGGTCTGTTGTGTACAATAAATATAATACAGATCCTAAGGCACTAGTTTGAGTATGTTGGTTTGAGATTTGTAGTGTTGTTCTGGTACGTAAGATGATCTTGTGAGTTCATATATTTGATGGGGTAAGTATTTTTTTTTGTTTGTAGCATAACCTTATCGTGTGAGTTACGTCTACAAATACTGCACACCAGTATCTCTTGCCTTCCAGATCTTCATATATTTTATCCATTAGCCTGTGTACTTGTTCGAATGTTTCGTGTTGGCTTGGGAAATTTTTGAATATACAATATTGATATTACTAGTTTTTCAAGAACTACTGATGATATAAAAATAGGTTTAAGGACCTGTACGATGATATTTTACCTGACTGCGGTATCACGATAAGCTCCGCTGTTTTTCATAGGCTTGGGATGTACCGAGTCGTTGCATTGTATATTTGTGTAAGAGTTCGAATTGCTTTACTTAACAGTTGCTTTATAATCGTCCCGGTGATTAGATCGTAACCTAGCATTTTCTTGTTTTAATCTTTATCATTTTATCTACCTTCTTCAGCAAAAAGTTGAAGCAAAAATATCTTGTTCAAACATTTATGTCAATTATTATGTGAGACACGAAAATTACATCAACTAAATTCATGTTCTAACTTAGTAAATTAAAACCGTTTTATTAAAAAAGAAGAACAAAATTAAAGAACAACAATACAAATTTAAACACTAAAACCATTTCAAGTACGTTTACTAGTGTGAGTAATAGTTAAATAAAAACTTCTGAGAAGGTATATACTCGCCTGGCAGGAGGTACTGTACACAGTAGAATGAATTAAGTAAGAAACCTGCTGGTATTTACTGCCAGTTGCTTCCAGTTCCTCATCGAAAAAGTTTACTGGAAGGAGGAATTCTGTATGCGTTATCTGAGCTGATAGAAAAGTAAAAGGTGACGATATAAACAGAAATATTTTTATAGCAGCTCTACATTTGAGCGGCCCACACTTTTAAAGAAAAATCAACAAAAAAATCTTATAATTAGTCCCCTATTATAGAATACAAAATGAAAGTTGCCTTGTAATTAATTAAGAAAAGAATGTTGCGTACAAACGTTTTACAGCGAACAAAAACTACTAAAATTTAATTAAAAGGCAGTTTAGGTCAAATGTTGCTTAATGTCATTCTAGAGTGTTTTAGATGGTATAATTGACATTTTAGAAGTATAAAGTTAAATCTTGTAACTAACATTTTCATGTAAACAAATTATGAAATGAAGAAATACTCGAAACAACATAATTAGTTGGAGAAAGTGCAAGTTCGATATTGAGGCCAACTAACCGTTGATATTTGCGGATCGCATGTTTGAATTAAACGCGGAGTTGTCTCTCGAATAATTACTCATGATCGCTGGCTTGTGTCTGAATTAACGATATCATAATCCCATTTCACTGGAATTATTTATCGGATCTGCTTTACAGCACGCAACCGCAATGGAATGCAACTCGTTTCCAGCCCTCAGCAGCGTCCATCTTCCAGAAGAGTAATGATAATGAAGAGCCCGGTTGTCTGTCACGCTGACCACATAAAGCGCGTATTTTGACTTTAATAGACAGGCATATCGAATATCAGCCAGCAAGAGTAAGAGAATCATTATTGGCCATTAAAATGTGACGCATTCTAACGAGTTCTCATATCACTCCAAATACGGAGCCGAGCCGAAGGACGCGGCGCGTCCTACGCTGCGAATCCTGCCGATGGCCGTTGCTCCCGCATAGACGGATGGATTGCGGTAATTAAAGATTGACGCCGGGCAGGAGCTCGTATAATGCTACCAAATTGGAGGCTGCGTTGGCGCTGAGCTGCTAGGTACGTCGCGGTAATTAGACGGCCGCCCCTAATTAGGCGCATTATGCCCGAGCCTGATGAGCGGCAATCTGCATACATGAGCGGAGGTAATGATTTACTTAACGACGATTTATTTATTGCGGCAGCGGGCGAGCGCTGGCAGCGAGTAATCGACTCTTTTATAGGAGAAGAATGTGGAGCGCTCTAAGCGAACAATAAGTGGGACGCACGTAACGCGGAAATTAATCTAATTGGCTTGCGTATTTATGCAATACTGCGTGGTGAGTAAGTGGGTTTACACAGAACTCAATGCTGGGATAAAGGAGTTGGAAGCGACTTCGCTCTATTAAGGCGCTGACAGCTTTATCGCCTCGAAAGGAATACGATCCTTCATTGGGAAATCTCTAATGTAGAGCTCTATTGCCTTTAAGCTAAATATGTCGCTTTAAAATTACTCTTGAACTTTAATTTTCTTATATTGCAACATTTTATTAAGTTGCATTAGATGTAGCAAAAGACAAGACGCAACTGCATTACATTATATTTCATAACAGCCACTATCCACACAGAATATAACAAAAAATAGCGTTAAAGCTAGAAAAAACACTTTAAATTGAAATGACCGATATGGTGCAACTACGTACGAAGGGAAAAGAATGCGGACCATGGGAAACGGGTCAAAAACTAGAATGAATACGTGCAGGCTGTTGTTGGAAGAGAAAAACAATAGCATGGGTAAGAACGAAGGCGCGATATTTAGATTACACTGGTAATCAAGAGTTGGCAACAGAAACGAAGAAAGTAAAATTAAATAAAAATATTTGAAGCATACGGCATTGAGCCTGCGTTTTATTAGATCACGTTGATATACATCAAACTTGAAACTTTAAAATTTTTATATTAATCAAAATAGTTTTCATTGACTTCAAAGCTTATCAGGACGTAATTTTGGCTATAGATGTCATTACTAAAAATCTCAAAACAACAACCGATGAATGGAAATTTTACAGATTTTTTAATACGTTTCCAATTGGAAATTCATTCAAGTGATAGAGTCTGATGTTTAACTCAAATAATTTTTTATAGTTGTAATGTGTGGTCTGGTATTAGTCTATTTACCGATACCAGTAGATAAGAGTACGATCCTCCAAATATAATATTTGGCAGTAATAAACATTTTTTGACTACCATACTATAATAATAATTTTTTTTTAATGAAGTTTAATGAAGTTTGATATGTTTTAGCGGCTCATTCATATGCAACTATTGCGCAATACGTTGACAATTGTCATATAATATCTATTTTGCCACTCGCCGCCATTCTGTCTAATGTTCTATCACTATTAAGCCGAAAAAACAAAGAAGTGCAGATTTACAGACAACTTATTCCTCTCAATCTATTTATGGAAAACCCATTTATCCAACGTTTTTACTTTTTCTAGTTTTCGTAAACATCCTAGAATAGTTCTGCAATAAATATTGAGCTTTCCAACAATCTGTCGAGATTACTTCGACCACGCCTTTTAAAATATGGCCAATGATGGAAGCTGCGTGTCCGCAAAGAAATTTTCCAAAGTTGTTATTGTTAGAGAGAATTTTCCACTCAGCCTCTCACCTTTTACCTTTCGCGTTCGAATTTCTACTAATAAATTATTTTTGAGGTGAATATCAATTTTCCCAAAAAAGTAAGATTATTGATTTTTTTCTACAAATTCTTTGTATATAGTTTCTAATTTGAGACCCAATAAGGTAACCTGTAAAAGCGAAAATCTTAAATTACGAAAAACCTAATTTTATTTTTATCTTGGTTATAGTTATATTAGCAATTTTAATTTTGCTTTTTTAACAACTTTACATCCTATGGGTTTGGATTATTCTTTTAAGTGAACTATAATATAATTAAAAAAATGTTTGTTATTCAATAAACTAATAGAGCCTCTTTTAAACAGAAGTTGCAAAAATATATTTTATTGGAATAAAAAAAGCTTTTTCTTTTGTTGCTTACAGAAAAAGGAAAATGGGCAATTTGGAGAAAAGATCAACAGTTTCACGAGTTGTGTTTACCAAGAATAATTCTTTAATTATGAAAAAAGTGTAATTTTACAAAAAATATTATTTTGCTGGACCACCGCAATCCACGCCAGATCACATCAAAAGGAGTAAGGTTAGGGGCTGGATCCAAGAACTTCAAATCATGCCAGTGAAGTCAACGTCAAGTATTTTTACTCTGAAGACTTTCGCTTAAGTATGGTTGAAGTACAAGACCTGCATTTCTAGTATCTTACAAATTGGATGTTATCTAAAATAAGAATAAACAAAAATAATTTCTTCCGAAAATCTTCTTAATAATTATCTTTATACGCAAATTAGAAAAGTGAATCAAAAAACGAAATCGAGATTATTGAAAAGACAGTTTTTTCAAACCTCCTGGAGAAGGCTTGCCCCGAGTGGTGGATGGAGGAACTCTTCAACCGTAGACTAAAAGCCCCACTCGAGATAATATTGGTTAACTAGAACTCGGAGAAGGATCTAAATAGACATGAAGACGAATTTTAGTTGCTTTGCAGATGGAGTGCATAGGTTGTTAAAGTAAGCAGAAGAAGCTCGCTTCGAAATTATCTCTATAAAACACTTCGGGAACCTGCTAAAGGAAACACCGAACTTTGAAGGGCTGAAGGGTTTCACACAACCTGTGGTAGAATATTTATTTAAAGTGCATCAAAGTATTAAACAATTGCCAAATTTTGTTTTACACTCTTTCTGCGTGTAACAAAGTTCCTTTTTTGATTGTAAGAAATAAAAGACTAACTTTACTATAAAAATCAGCAAATAAACGAAACAATTAGACCAAAAAATAATGCAAAATATCTAAACATTACCTTAAATACATAGCGCAAAGTCCTCACGCCCCCAAACTTACTTAGACATATTGCAGTCAGTTTCAGAGTTGCGCTTCAAGCAGCAATATTTAAACATTAAAACAGTGTGCTAAGAAATATCGTTGATACTAGTGCCTCAGGAATGATACGCTTAATTCTCAAAAAACCATAAATAACAACTTTTTAGTTATTTTAACGTTGAGTTCACTCAGCTTCTTTATAGCTCAGGACTAGCGAGACACACCAAGAAGATAAAACCTTACGAGTTAGTAAAAGGCTAAAAGCAAAATATTGAGTGCTTTATATTGTTCTCTTTGCTGGTGCTCTTATGCAGTTCCATTTAGTAGCTGTTGTTTCACTTTGGTTTTAAGCATATGATTATCTCAGAATTAATTAATTTAAGATTTTTTAAAATAAAGCCTACGGTGTAATGTCTAATTTCTAGATAGAAACAAAAGTATGAGTAACTTTAATGGAAAAAGGCTGGAAAAACATTTTAGAAACAAATTAAAGGAAAGTTATAAGTAGAACAACAAAGCAAAAATGGAAAATAGACTGCAGAAGAGATGATAGTAAACACGGTGCTACAATAATTTAAGAAACCTGAAATATTTGAAGAATTCTCGAATTTAGCTGACCTCATTCTAAAATTGATTTCAAAAGATTTCCTTTCTTATGTTAACCTTAACTGTTGAACAATATTGCGAGCAGCCATTTTAACATTCCAGTAGGCAAGAAAACAAAACAGGACGATGGCAACAATTAAATTTAACATCCCAGGAGGTTACAAGACAAGCATGATAACACTAGAAAATATATAAAGCACCGTGGTCGTAAACCCGAATTATCAGGTACTTCGTGTTTCAGTAAAAGAAATGGGCAAGTAGACAAATCAAGGAGAGTAATGTTTGAGCGATAGTAAGTGATAACGAGTTTTACGAAAGATCTAACTAAGAAAAATCTAAGCACACAAAATAGAAATGAAGACAATAAATGAAAATGAAAAGAAGCACAGAGAAATGAGAAAAACCGAAGAGTTAGTGATCAACAAACACCAAAATCTATGTATATAGAGCAGTATTCTATGGTTGAAAACTATGATTATGATCTAGGGTGGGAGATTGAAAATATGAGAGATGTAGATGTTAAGAAAAATAGAATTTGTTTTGACGAGTAAATCAAAAACATTGTTAAGATTGTTCCGTAGCCTCAAACAGCACAAGTGTTGTTTATAAGAAACATAGGAAGACCAAAAAAAGAAATGATTGGAAAAAATAAAAAACTCTTAATTTACCTTTTATACCCTTAAAACCTGGAACAACCATGAAGTGTTTTACTTTATTTTACTCCTCGTTATATTCTTTATATTTCTCTTATACACCGATGGAATGCAAGAATTAAAGCGATGATTTTTGAGTGGTAGAGCTCCGGGTCCAATCACCGACCGTCCTTTTGCTAAATAGCAAAATTTTCGAGCCTAAAAAAAGTGCCTTTATGGCTTGTTAAAGCTAACATGTATTTTGATTGTTACATTTCAGTTCGAATATTAAAGAGCCAAATCTTTAATCGTGCAATTAATAGTTTGTTTAACATATGTCAACAAATCAAGACCTACATATAAAATATCCTTTTGATTTTATGTTGGTTGTTTCCCCAGATTAAATCTCGCCGTTGTGATATAAATAAGCCACCCGTCACAGCTGCACTAGTCGGTGATTAGTATGAAACATGTTATAAGTCGGCATTTCACAGCACAGAAAAACATGGCTAATGGCCAGAAAATCGGGCAGCGCTTCAATAATGAGATCCCCAAACTGCTTCTCTATTTGAAACGGGGCAGCCAAATTAACCTCTGGGCGTGCTTTTGCAGGTGTAGCAGCCACGCTTGATCAACTCGGTCCGAATAGAGCTCCTTCGTGGTGGTCCACAGGAGAAGCAATTACGCTCAGAGAGGAAGGCAATCTCCAGAAGTTGTAATGTGATACAAAAGATTGTTCCTTTCGCAAGGCGAGAAAGCCTTTACGGCAAAGACTTCAAAAATGCTTATTATGTTTCCACATGGCTTTCATTACAGTGATGCAACTGAAAATATGAGTGATCGGGTGTCGAAAGCTGTTGTAACTGCCTGTCGGGGGAGCCCGAGGTTGTTTTTTGTGATCTAAAAATAACTTGTGAAGTAAAAATAGGAACATAATTATAGGAAAATCTTCCCTCTTTTCGCTCGATAGTAACTTACTAAAATTAGCTAGTAGTTTGAATATCTTAACGAGCTTTTAAATATGAAGAGTTGTAATCTGAATGTTAGCCGGAGAAAAATGTGGGTACTCCAGAAATCCCGCTTATCTCCGCTGTTACATAACGATGATAGCGGCAACGAAGAATGCATTCTTAATTGCAGCGTTCACTTATCCAACGCAATTTTCGCACGCAAGCGTATAATTTGTGTGTCACTCCGCTGCTCTGCGCGAGGGTCAATGTAGCCTGCTGCTGCCGAGCAGGATGATAAGCACGTCAAGACAGGCCGCCATTGTTCGGTCGTTGCATTTAATCTGCCTTTCCGTTCCCAATCATCTGATAACAGCGGACGCACACAAGTTAGAATTGCTTGCCTTGATCCTATGTGTTCCACAAGATTTTGACCGGAATGCTTAGGAGAAACTTCGAGAAAGGCGGCACCACCCAAAATAGAAGATGCATTAGTTCGGCGCGAGCGGTGAAAGTTGAAATTTTCCGACCAGCCGCGCCGGCGTCAGTTAATAAACGCAAAACGGTTCTGGTAATTATGTAACTGTTAGGCAAATTAGTTCCAGAGCATGATCCTGCGCGCAAACGTAAACTGCCTTTGTTACTGCGATGCAATTAGTTGCATATAAAGAAAATGAAATGTGGGGTTCTAGAGGCGCGGGGCTTTAAGCTCGCATAGCTTTCAGCGCAGTTAAGCGAACGACTATTTTTGCTTTACGACCTAGCAGCATGCAAAATGCGGGCATGTCGGGACGCGCTTGAAAGTGAAGACCTGTAAGCAGCGGCAAGTTTGAGCAACAAAAGGACGTAATGGGATGCTAATGAATCAGCTCAAGTTCGCCGAGGCGAGCTGATGCAAATTTGCAGGGAGTGGAAGCGGGCCTGGGTGTACCCTTATATGTTTATTCAGCTCGGGCCGCACTTTTGGCATGCTAATTGAAGTAGCGAAAGTAAATGTGTCGTATTCCGATTGCCTTGGATTTCAACCGCTAGAAAATTGCTTTCGACAGTTCTTGCGACTACTTGTTCCAAGAATAGCTACCGAGGTTCTTTAAATCACAATGGAAAATTAACATCTAAGATACTCACATTATGCATACGACAAAATATATTTTTCCTTGGTGGTATAAATGTTTGTAAGGAGAAATTTATAATAAAGTAAAAAATTGGGCTGGGATCTAGAGTAAAAAAATTGTGTACGGAAAACTACAAAACTTGTCTTTAGTACTTTGATCAATCTATGGATCTAGTTGTAGGCTTGGATTTTTCAAGTAGATAAGCAATTACAGTGTGTCCAATATGAGACCCTTAATGTATACTTTTAACATTTCCAAGCAAAAAGCACGATTAGTTTATCTGGCACAACTAGGAATAGGACAAAGAAGGATCTCATGGTTGAACAACAATTGCCAGTGGACTCGTCCTGATACAGTCAGCCTTCTCACAGCAGCAAAAGATCGTGGTAGATTTGCTAGAGCTATCGCTAACTTCCGTTAGGAGGAAGAGGTAAAATGATAACAGAAGCAAAAATGCGGCTGCAGTACATGCCGAAAGACTACATGAGTCGGTTAGTTACTAATTGCAACTTAAAAACCTTGGGATGTTTGCTAATTTGAGTCAACTTGGAAATTTCACCTTTTTGAAATCAGGATTTAGATTGTCTTGCAAGAACACCTTGATATGCAAAATTGTATGGTACTGTTTATGGCTCAGTATAAAGTGTTTGAATAGTTTTAATAATCTGATGTTAATGTTACTCTCTAATATTTACTTATTTTATCAAATCTTTCTAGCGAAGAAAAAAATGAATTTCGTTAGAAATCAGAAAGGAAACAGTGCGCTGTGATTTGCCGTAAGCCTGTAAGAGACAAGAAGAGATATCATTGACATGCTTATAAAGGATGGCTTAAATTAAAAACAAAATTTAAATTTTAAATTAAAGAACACCAGGAACACGGTATGACGCAAATTGCGTCCTATTGAAAGTTAAACAATTTATTAACTTGCGGTTGGCGCCATTTTGCGCGCGCTTTCCTCGCAATACCATTTTCGGTCAAAAGATCACCCCTTTTCTGCTATTATCTGACTATGGTTAATTCAGATCGCATTCAAAACTATAACTCACATCCCGTCTCTTCAAGACAAATTTAAAAAGCCCTCAACCATTAAAATCGGTTGCTCCTTTTTTCCTTGGCGCTTTAATAATTTGAATTACTTTTAGGATTGGATTTTTTAAATATTAAAGTACATGAGAGCCAGTGTGGCCAGGTGGACCACTGGAAAACGAACGTGTACGAGGTGCAATCTAAAAGGGTCGACAAAATTTGTTCCCTGGTTAGTGCTATCAGAACAAACTGTTACCGATGAACCAAATTACTTCAAAAACTTTTGGAATTCTGCACCACTTTTATTAATTATTTAATTTTTTTCGTTTTCGCAATTATAATTGTTTATAATATGTGTCTCAATATTTTTGGAATGGGCCAGGTATTTTAGACTTTTTTTTGCAAAAAGATAAGGGAAAGGGATGCAAGCGTGTATTGAGACCAACCAGTGCTTTAAATTTGCATAGAATCGAATTACGGACTTCTGGGAATTTTCTAAAACAGAAATTTTATTAAAATAAAGAATAATATGTTGGAGCGTTCGTGGGTCTCTAAGTAAGAACCGTTGACTCGGGAATTCTACCCTCTCTCCCTCAAGTTTTCGACGGTTCTGTTTTCAACTATGGACATGATTTGTTGTTCCATCCTTTTTTATATATGTCTACTTAAGATAATAAGTATGATCATTACACTTTCTACTAAACTTGGATTATTTTATCTTTAATTGTTAGAACATTAAAGTATCGTTGTATGGGAGTAATAGGGGCACCCTTTGTTGTATTCACAAACACCCACAATACTGTTTTGGATTCTTTGGATAATTTCAATATTGCTGGCAGTTTCTTAGAGTTGGATGCCGTAGGATGTCCAAATGGGTTTTACTATCACTTTAAAAATTAGTGGTTATATTCCAGAGTTGCGTGATCATCCAGTGTAGTTATCTCACTTTGATTTCAGTTGTTTTCATTTAGTACATACATGTTTCTGCTATGTTAATCTACAATCTAAATGTAATAAGAGATATTTGGCGTGATCTGAATGCTTTAGTTGTTTCCCATTTAGGTGAACTGTTAAACAATTATCTGTTCTCGTAGTAAATGTTACATGTGATAGTTTTTATCCTCTATTTATTTAACCATAGCTGTATCTTATTAAGGTTAATTTGCAGATTTTTTGAAGCACTAACGAGGTTTGGTATAGAAAGCTAATACAACCTGAAAATAGCTACATTTGTTAATTTAGTAGTTGAGTTGTAAAAACAATTTTCTTTCTAATGTGTTTTCTTGCTGTACTCATGCATATATGGTTAATATTAATATTAACATCCTTATCTTCCAATTAACCACGACTTAAAAAAGATAAATAATATAATAAAGGTGCGAACTTCAGAAGTTGAGGCTCTCATATAAGTCAAAAAGATAATAAAACAAATTTCTTTGAGCTTATACAACAGACGTTCATTTCAAAACTTTTCAATGCGCTTCTAGATCGTTGCTGATTTTTTTTTTAGTTTAACGCTGGGTTTGTTCCAGCCTTCCACTATTATTCCCATAACCAAACTGATGGCTAGGAATCAGTTTTTTTTGTTCTAATACTGGTTTTCAAACGCCTCTGAAAATATTGTCAAAATACGTATTGGTCTATAAAATGTTAGCTGTTTCTCTTTTTTACAGATTTAAAAATCACTACTATTTCTGCTTATTATATAGTTTTCACTCTTTTATTTGTTAGTTTGTGTAATATTATTACTGTATATAAGTTAAAACTTTGCGTTCGTTTACGATTGGTCTAGATTTTAATTACTATTTCGATTTCTGGAAACTCTATTTTCTTTATAGAGAAATCCATATGGTATTATGCTGTTTGATATGGAGTTTTTTTATTTGATATTTTAGAAGGAACTTGTTAAAATCTATCTGTAAGGTGTTCAGCAACGCGCTTGCTTTCTTATTTCTTATTCATCTATTGTTCTTTCATTCTTTGTTTGATTTGTCACAGTGAATAGATAGCTTCTAAAGTGTTATGCAATAAGTTTGTATTGAACAGAATGATTCCTTAAATCCACTTATAATTTTTTCAGATCTTTTGAGATAGGATTTCCTTTTTCAAATGTATTTAAATACTAATATACTTATTTGTAGAGAGTAACAAGTAAATGTGATGTATCTGATACACTTGTAGAGAAAGCCGTCCAACAATAATTTTTATATTTGATGGGGAGAGTTTTAATTGTCGTTATCTATCTGTGATAAGTCGCTTGACCACTGTTTGCTTAATATTTGCACTGCATTTGGAGGATTGGGTAGTTCGTTGATGCATCAGTTCTCATCGTTCAATAGTATTTGGTGATACGCTGTTGAAAATCTTTGTATTTTTTCTGATATAAGAGGAAATCTTATGTCTATATGGAGTACATTTATTAATATTTATTTATTGTACATTTCCAGAACTGTACACAGTAAGTCCATATAGATTTGATGGCACATTTGTAAATAAGGATTCTGTTCTATAAGAAAAGCTGAAAATTTCTACCTAGCAACTTGTACAGCTATAGATTAAACTGATGTCGGTCAGTCCTTAAAAATGTTTCTGCCAGGTAAAACTTTGGTCAGGGTGTAAGTTTGGACTAGGATTGGTCTATTGTGGAGAATAAATTGAGGATAAAGAAAGCGTTTTGTGCAAAAGGTGACATGTTGATTTATATAGTATGATTTATTTTTATTCTTCTTTTTTAGTAGTTAGTTTTTGAAAGCCGTAAACAATGAATTATTTATTTTTTATGGGAAGAGTTTTAATTGTCGTTGTCTAACTGTGATAAGTCGCTTGGCCACTGTCTGCGTAATGGAGGAATGGGTAGTTCGTTGACGTATTCGTTCTCATGGTTCAACAGTATTTGGTGATACGCTGTTGAAAATCTTTGTATGTCTTCTGATATAAGAGGAATTCTTGTCTATATGGAGTACATTTATTATTATTCATTCATTATACATTTCCACAATTGTACATGGTAAGTCCATATAGGTTTGATGGCACATTTGAAAATGAGGATTGTGTTCTATAAGGATAGCTGAGAATTTCCATCCAGAAACTCGTACAGCTGTAGATTAAACAGTTGTCGCTCAGTCCTTAAATGTTTCTGCCAGATAATTCTTTGATCAGGGTGTAAGTTTGGTCTATTGTGGAGAGTCAAGAAAGCGTTTTGTGATAAATGTGACTTATGTTAATTTATATGATAAGATTTACATTCTCCTTTTTGATAGTTAATGTCTAGCAAAGTTAAGATGGTGCTGAAGATATCGGGATGTTATTGCAAGGGCCAGTATTGTCTGCGATGGTAGCGTTTTGTTATTAACAAACTTGCGGTGTAGATGAGGTAAAATAAGAAACCCAGGGCGATTTCCTACCGCTCACTTAAGGATTCTTGATGAAGATTCCAGAGAGTAGTATTAAATTTAACCTGATAGTACCTGTCAGACAGATATGACCTGAGCAGTAGATGGTGTAGGGTAGGTAATGCATTTTATAAGACTTGTGATACGTTTATTTTTTATAGTTTATTTTTCTCAAGGCTTACATGAGGTTGTTGTTTTTGGAAACCATATTGATGATTTGAATATGATCAATCGGGTCGGTATTTATTTTGAGCCTTTTTAGTGTTAGTTTTTCGAATGTTTTTAACATAATTAGGAGTATACTTATTGGGTGACTTGGTTCGCTGATTTTTTAGGCTTAGAATTTAATTATGCGAGCAAATTTTTACATTAATAGATAATAATGTTAATTCTAGGATGCTGTTATAGATTGATGACAAAAATACAAATGCTTTTTTTGGTAGTTTCTTTAGTATTCGCTCTGTGATTAGATCACACAAGTGGTTTGTGTTGAGTAACCAGCCTAATTTGTTAAAAGACTTTTATAGGTAAGCATATTTGAAGGGAAGTTTTTAAAATTCTTAATCTTGTCATTATCATTATTTATATTTGGTTTGAAGGACGTGAAAACTTCTGAAAATGCTCGGCGAATTCGTTTGCTTTCTCTGCTTCTGATTGGGCTAAATGCCAATTGAAACGAGCCTTAGCGATCTTCGAAATTTTATTTTGAGTTGTACTTGGTAGTGCAAAAATGTAGTATTTAAATGATGTTTTTTTCGGTTCTTTTGCGTTCTTTTCAGCTTTCGTTTATTATAAATAAATTTATCATTGTTGTTATATGGTTTTCGCCATCTCTCTGACTTTGCGTTTCTCTATTATCAATTTTTTTTATATTTTTATTGCTGTTTCAAGGAGCGTAGAGTGCCATACTGTTCTTTGTATTAGTATCGTCAGGTATTTAGTTATGTCGTCTAATTTATCAGATTGGTTTTTCCTAACGCCCAATTTTCTCAATTTTCTATATGAGCACGAAAGTTTTTCCAATTTGTGCTAAGCGTGAAAGTAGTTGGTTTATTCATTACGTAAGTATTTAAGGTTGCATCATACAATGACAATTTATAATTGGATTTTATTTTTGTGTCGTTTGGGGCTATATCATGAAGTATAGTGAGATCAAACAAATCTGATGTTTTGTTAAGATTCGTAGACCGTAGAAATGTCGGTGTTGCATTTGAAAGGTGAAAGACGTGATTTGTGTGCGATATTTTATCTCACAGACTAAACATTTATAAAAGTTTTCTGGGTTTGCTTAACAAAAAGAAAGTAGGCCATTCTGTTTCTTTCAATTGGTTTTACGCATATGAAAGCAACATATTTTGACATGCCTATTAATGATTTAAAAAATTAAAATTCTTAAGTGAAATTTAGTATAAAAGCATATTAACTAACTCAGGATCGAGACGGTTGCAAATAGCTCAGGATGGTTTAGAAAGAGTTGGAAACTGGGAAGATGTTGTACTTGGAATATTTATGATACCAAAAACGAAAGCAACCTGAATTACCGCCGCGTAAATGTAATCGCATTTGCAGCTTGCAGCCTCCAGCGGCCGTAACCTTTTGGTAACAGTAAAGGCGATTGTTTTCTTTCAGAACACACATTTGAGGTAATCGTCGTCATTACCGCGGCGGCCTCAACGTCTTCCGCGGGAACAGAGCGACATTCTTATTATCAAGGTGCCCGCCTGCACTTTTACGCCCATATTGTTCTTGTGGCAGGCAAGAGGCGGGCGCTATGGCCATTACGGCGCACAAAGCCTCGTTTGGTCCAGCAGTTCCCGCGATCGCGCTACTGCTGCTGTTTACCTAACTTTTTATTATCGGATGCAAATCGTGACCGGAGAAATTGCTCAATAGCAGCCGTAATGGCAGTCGCAATTTAGATTTCAAGGTTCATCACCGCTGCTCGCTGCAGATCGCCGAGACTTACCCTTCACTTTGCGCTTAAGGCGTATTGAGCTTAAATGACTCACCTGCAACAAAAAGAAAGGGACGTAAAATTTATGTACGACACATTTGGATTTATGTACTACTTCACAACTGATAAAGACATGGTAAAATTGATGGCAATTCTTATGTAGAAGATCAAATCACAAAAGAATAAAAAGGAAATTTCCATTTTTAAAGTATATCTAGAACTACAATTTACAAGGCTGGTAAGTCTGTCATCACTTGTTGTCGTGCCTTATGTAGATCACTCAGTCAAACTCGTCAATGTTGACATATATATGTTTCAGATTTTGTCGAATGATAGATATGTATTAGATTTCCCAAAAGATACAAATAATAAAATTTTGCTACCGCTGTGGCAAAGATGTCATTGAAATCGTTAAATTGAAGAAGACTACAAACAAGGCGATTGAAGAGAACACCGAACGAGATCAAAGGTATTACTTCAACGTCATCGAAATCAAAAGAACTTTTTCACTGGATCGCCAGGCAAGAATTAGAACGTTTCGAAGCGAGTGTCATTATTAATTAGAAGGGTTTGCGAACCCCTACTTTTATCGTATATGGAAGTCATAGCAGCACGAAGCGGATTACAGTTTGGTGTGCTATAAGTTATTTTGGCATTGTTAGACCATATTTTCTGATGAAAATTTTGGATCAGTTCTTCGGTCATATAGTCGAAATTCGATGAAGCTTGGATTCTGGTTTATGCAAGATGGCGCCATCAAACTTAAAAAATATGGATGTCGTCTTAAGAGTCACCAGGCCAAATATATTCATATTCACTCGATTTGGACTTCTGTGATTATTTATTAAAGCCTCTAACCAAAGATATTGTGTACTACCCGGAGAATCTCAAAGTTTCTGAAAACAGTAAATTCAATTTTGAAGAAACTCAGCTCAAAATTATTGATCACTTTTTGAAATATTTGGCTCCGGCCGCCAATATTTACTGTAGTTTTCTTTGGGACACGCTGTATAGGAGTTTACATCATACATCAAGGAAAAAGTGTTTGGTTAAACTATCAAATTGCTAAGCTTGGTAAAAAAATCGTTTATCTTGACTTTTATCAACAGTTGTGTTTATTGGCAATACAACTTTTTCTGGTGCAGTGTCATCTGAAGTATGAGACATACAAATATGAGATGACCAGAAAAACGCAACAATTTTACTGCAAATTTAGTTCCAACTTACGATTTATCTAATTACGATTATACATCACCAATAAACATAACTGGTAGTCAAAGAAACAGAAGAATTCAAAAAATCAGCTTGGAGGCTTCTGATAATCAGTACATGACATAATCAGAGATGGCCATAAAATTATAGGAAGAACCTGATTGCCGTCCGGTTAACTTAATGAAATGTACGATTGCGGCCTGTAAATGAGCTGTTAAAGGTAAAAATCGTGAAATCATAAGAAATTAAGCGTAGGAGCTTTGCAACTGCTGGCACGGAAGCTTGCAGACCTGCATTTTCTGAGTTCTGTGGGTGTACTCATACAATAAAAGTTTAATGATAGGATATTTGTTGCCTTTGTTCATGTATATGGTATATTGTATTTATGGTTCTTAAATTATTTTTTAGTTATTTAATTGAGGAATTTGCAAGAACAAATCCAATAATTTAGATGATGTTTTGTGGTCAACGAAATCTCTAGATCAATGGGGTCGTTAAGGACTCTGCTATCAGGCTGAGCTTTTAAGGACTAACCAGTAAACCACAACCGCAAGATGTACTTATCCAATGAGCGTGAACTTGACTGACACGGGTTGTATTGCAGGCAATGATGTAATGCAACCCGATGACATCAGCCGGCAACTGCCCATAACACTTCGAACGCCTGCATTCCCGTTCACTCTCGAAGCGGAACGAATTAATTTTTTTACGTCAGTCCTCTCCTTTTGCCTTTGCGATAATTATCCTTCCATGACGTGCCATTTTCCCGTGTCCTCGCATCGCCGAACGGGCCCATGCGGCGATGGCGGACATTGCACGCAGTTTGCCCCATCGGCGACGCCCACCATCCTGAAGATCGCTCTTTAGCCTCACGTGGGCGCAAGGCTGCTGCAGCGGCGAGTAAGGGGACGAAGATATCGGGGACGCCATGACCCGGGGTCGGAGCTTAACGCCTCGGCCCGCAAAGCGGCAGTAGCTGCGGGAAATTTGAATAACAGTTCCAACGACGTAAAGAGAGGAACAAAGTTGCTTAACTGTAGTTGTTGAGGTGGTTAGGGACGCGTAATTGCGGCGAGCTAGAGCATCTTTGTAGGGCAATCAGAACGGTAGATGTAGCATATTGTTTGAACTGTTACTTTTTGGAATGGATACTGGCACTTGACTTTAGATTATAACGGGCCGAAGAACGAGTAACCATTAAAACTTAAGTGCGTACAGTTCCTCTGAATTCGCGCAATATTTTTGCTCATTTTAATGTCCGCTGCGGCAATTAAAGCCAAGAAATTATATTCATCGACGTGTTTTCCAACAGCTTCGTTAGCGAGCTTCCTAATTAATCACCGATTTTATGCGGATTTGCAGGGTCACGGGTTGATCGTTAATGATTTATAATAACAATTTAGGTGCAGCGCTCTTTGTGCATAAATCACCATATGACGGCAGGCAAAATTGCTTTTCTGTAGATAAATTGAGATGCAAGAGCTTTATTAGCGGTCTGGGCAAATATGTTCGGAGAAATTCCCAACACTCCGGTGTTTGCAGCCGCCGATTTAATTTTTGTGCAAATATTTGCTGGCCATTCCGAGGAGCGCTAACGGTATCGCGGCTTTTGGGATATTGAAATTTGCATTTCTAGATAGTAAAATATTGTTTTTCCTTACAAACACGTTTGGCAGGATTTGTCGGGTATTTCTGGTTGTTTTATGTTACGGCGCAATATTAAAAAATTGGTCGTTTATAGCAGTACGGGTAGGTGGCTTGATCTGTCGTTCAAGTCGCCGGGCAGTCGAGTGAATGCGTGCAAAAGTTTATTGCCTGTTTCGTAACTGGCTGCAATGAAATTCGATAATCACTCATTTGAGGCGACTGGGAACGGAATTGGATAGTAAAACCGCCGTTAAAGCTGATACTGCGAAATAATTGAGGAAAAATGGAAAGGAAGTGTATGGGAAAGATACTGAAAGTCGACTGGTGCAAAGCAACCGGTTCAAGTCAACACATAGTTGCCGCTTTCATTACTTATTTAATAACTACATACTTTAATTAAAGCAAACACTGCGTAGAGGAAAAAATCAATTTAGAAGTCACTTCTAACTGCATTACTTAAATGAATACTTATTTATAGCTATGTTTATTTCTACTGTGGTTTATTGCTCGGTAATGAAAATACATTTACAGGTTATTTAATAGCCAATTAAGCACTTTTACTGTAGGTTTGATTAAATGCGACAGTTAAAAGCAGCAAATTTTATAATTTTAAAACCCTCATTTTATTAGAAAATACATCTCTCTTATGTCACAGTATGTTGTATTAATAGATGCATAATAAACGATAATTTTTTTAGTCGTAGTGTATTACAGTGAAAGTAGTAGTGAGATTAATTAATTAACGCTCGAACGCAAGTAAACATTTAACAGCAATTATTTGCTGCCATAAAATTATATTTCGTAACCTTCAGATTGTTTTGATCATTATTACTTTTATTTATTTTCTTTTTAGTCAATTTATGTATTACACCCAGTATTTTGTTACTATTTACGATTTTTTGTGTCGATCAGGATATTAGGAAGCAAATATGATAAAAGATTTAAAAGACTGCATTTCCTTATCAAAATCCTGACATGTTCTAGAATGGCTGCCAAAAAATACGCACTTTTTTATTGACAAACCTTCGCCAAAACTGGCGCGAATTAGGGTGTTATCGCGTCTTAGAGCATCTACAGTGCTTTACGTAACGATCCGTGTGTCCTAGAGCAGAAAGGTAGCTGACCTATCACCAGCAGAGGTTCCTGGTATTTCTGATGTGTCGTCCAGCGTTAGTTCAGCCAAGCAATTAGAGAGGAGCCTCGTTCGGAAAGCGCCGAGCGGCTTTTACTCAGAGCAACAAGATTTACATATTACATATCACCGCAAAACAAAAGGAAGATTAAGCGACGCTCGTTAACGCCCGGCAGTTCCGCGTCTTTTCCATCCAGTGGCGTCACTTAAGCCGGGATTAGCGCCTTAAAAATGGCGGCATAACTGGAAACGCGGCACATGAAGGTGATCAGCGCCCCGCTGCGATGCCGTAAAGTTTCGAATTCCACGCGCCGTAAAAATGCAGCCGGGGCGCTGCAGCGCCCGTGAAGTATAAATTAATTCGGTGATAACATAATTACGGCGACCATTAGGGCTGCCCGGAGACGCACGCTGACGTTTGAATGGGTAGAGCTTCAAGGAGCTTATGCGAGGATCTATAGGCGCGATTTTATCGGGGGGGGGCCATTTGGATATCGACGTAAACGGCGGAAATACTGGCGTTCCAGGACGTAAATCGCCATCCTTCTATTGTCCGGCTGCTTTAAAAGGAACCAGCGGGTGTTCTTGCACTTTAAGTGGACGATAACCGGAGTATTCTCCGCACGCATCCAGCGCATAAAATGCGCCGAGCGTCGCGGACTACAACTGCGAAAGTGTTGAAATGCAGTCGCTTTGCTCCGGAATTCGAACCTGTAAAACAAGGAATTTTCATCTCTTCTGTTTCTGTTTTCTTCGCAGAGCACCGTTCTTAAATACATAAATGAAGTTTATAAAAAAAATAATATGTGCAATCCCCTATTATAGAGTATAAATTAGTTTCACACAATTGACAACCTACAATTGTCAATAAAATAAACCGAGAATACGACCACAGAGCTGCCATATGTACCGGAAAACCTTTAATAGAAATTATTGTCTAGTTTGGCTACAAAAAAATCCAAGTTTACGACGTAACCAAGAAGTACAGGAAATTTGACCACCGGGAGGAGGTAACTGCTGACATGACAACTCACAGAAAGCGATCAGATTGCAAGAGGAGTGATAAATTGGTCTAAAAGATCGATCAGATCCTGAGTGCATTCTGACTGGCTTGCCAAAAGAAATAAAAGTGGCGCGGTCGACCAGCAGTCTGGCAGTGCACAAGGATTACAAGTATTTCTCTCTAAGGAACCGCCAACTGTGGACTGAGACATATAAGACAAATAGTTGAAGATCCAAGCTCTACCGAATGACATCAAGCATGACAGCGTTGATTTCTTGAGATTCTTTTTTGACGAAAAAAAAATCATCCAAGATAAGAAGTTGAATCGTCAAAATGACTGTTGGATTTGCCAAGATAACTTTGAACTGCCTACCATCGTACGTATAAAGTACTGGGGCTTGTAAGCAACAAAGGGGATGATGTCATGATGCCCCACTTCTTTAAGGAAAACCTGAACGTGACCAGCTGTATCAATAAGTTCTAGATAGTGGAGTTTCAGTAAAACTCTGCTCAAGTCTACAAGGCAAGGAAAGCGTAGGCATTACCATTCAGCAATTTGTATTACCACTGGTCGTCTGACTTGTAGCCACCTTCCAGCTCCTACTGCAAAAATCTTGGCCACTACACGTGAGATATGGTCACAATAAGGTAAATGAGACGTATCGTAGCACCAAGGACAGCTTAAAAGCCTGCATCGTGGAAGTAATGACAACTAAGGACAAGAAAAAATCATGTTAACCTGCAGCCGGTTTAGATCCCGGTTCGAGAAGGTTGTGGCCGCTGATGGGGAGTTACAATGAATATTATGATTCTCAATACTATTCACTTTAATTATGTTAAGTTTTATTTATTATTTCATTTAATTTTTCTTGTATTTGAATGTTATTTTTATTGTTTACTCATTTCTCAAATATACGATTCTCTATATGACTTAGTATAGTAGAGTTAGAAATAATGAGTTAATTTTTCTACCTAAGCTCTAAGGTAAATTTCTCTGCCTACCTTCAAAATTTTTTCTTATAACTTCTCTTTAATGTACTCACATGGTCGTTTGTTTATGTGACTAAAAATTACAATCAAATTTGCCTCTACTTATGTACTAGAATATCTTAATTATTAAAAATCATATATTTAAAGAACATTTATATTAAAATTAGATGTCAATTAGATTTAATTGACTATTTTACCCAAAAAATAAATTTTTTTTTAGATAAGTATTTAAAAAGCAATAGACGTGTTTTGAAATTGTTCCGATAGAATTATCATTTCCAAGAAGAAAATTAAAGCACTTTCTCGCCTAAATTGTCGTAATAAGATAAAGAGCTAAAAGCTCTATAAGCTGAAGAGGGAAAGTAAGATAGCCAAACAGCTTCCGCCAATAATACGCGCTCTTATCCTAATACGTCAGTAGTAAAATTCGAATTATAAACATGAATTAAATAAATAATATTGACCTTTTCGTTATGTAATTTATGCCATTTTAATTATTTATTTGTTTCTTCAAATCAATTATTTATAGAAACTTTATATTTTTTGTGGAATAGTCTATTAGAAAATTAATTTAAGACAATAAAAAATTGTAATCAAAATGTGCAGTAGTTCGAGCCTTCTCTGCAAGCCTTATTTGAATTTTGTGTCTAGCAAAATTTTATTTGATGGTTACATTTAACACACTAGAAAGCTGAATAGCAACAAAATATTTGTAATTTTTATTGTAGTGAGAAAAAAACACAAAGGAATAGACTGCGTAAATAGCTTTTAAGTAACGATACAATGTTTAAAGAATGGTAATGAGTAGAGAACCCGTTATTTATAAAGTATAAAGTATGTACCAAATTAATTAAAAAGTAGAGTTGCGATGTATATTGGAATAATTCAAATATTCGAATACGTGATGACTAAAAATTTTAAATAATTTCAATTATTGAATAACTGACGACTTGAAATTAGAATACTTATAATATAAATAGTTAAATGGGAACAGACAAATTTAATTTTGAGAAATCGGAACACGGCAGATACAAAGAATGTTAAAAATTATAAACTGACCAGTTTTATGATTTATAAAATTATATTCTTTTGCAAGATTTTTTATAAAATTTTTACTTTATAATTCAATAAATCCTAATTTGAACAGTGAAATTTATTTGAATAACAAATTTTGAAAATTCGAATACCGTTTTGGAATATTTAAATACTAATTTTAACTATTTATATTCGGATAAATATCTAAATGACCATTCGAATCTTAAAAGTCCGAGTTTCCGTTTCGTTAAATAGTTGCGAATGCAAGTGGCATTGGTCAAGAATTAAATGTTATGAAAGAGAAAGTAATTACTAACTCGCAAGGTTAAAGTTTCAAAATAGTTTCTTCTACAATGCAACAGTATTTTATTAACTGTTCCCCCTATTTAGGTAATGAAATGTAAGCCTTAAAATAATAGCAATAGTGGACTTCTAAAAATAATCATCAAATAGGAGATGGAGTATGTAGTTTAATGGGGTGTAAAAAAGGAAAATACAAGGAAATTTTTGAATAATGGGAGATTATGACCATTATACAGATATGCAATAACAACAAATACTACTGAAAAAAGAAAGAAACGGGGGCCAAGGATCATACAATTTTCAAGGGTAGATTTAAAACTTGAAACTACAAAACACAAACATTTCTTGAGAATTGAATGTCGGATTTAAGCTTCGTGTATTATTTTGAGGTCAGCAAAGGTATAATCTAGGATTCTTCCGATTAGTAAATATGGAAAGTTATACAAAAAAGGTTGTTGTTAAAATGCATTGTAAACAATACGAAAACTGCATTTTTGGCCGAAATAGTCACCAAATGAAAATTTGATGAAACCGAATCGGTAATAAATGTAAGACCTCGTGAGTAAAGTCCATTAAGAATATTACTACAGTTAAGTGTGGTTGCAAATTAGAAAATATCGATTCAGCATTGTGCACAACAAATGGACATTTCGAGAGGCTTCCTTCATTGAATACTCATTGAAAACTTACATCTTCAGAAGTTCAACCAACATAAGAACTTAAGCTTGCCTACGGACAGTGGACTCATTCTCCACCCGAAGAATGGCTCACGAAGAACATGGAAATTTTTTTATAAAAGGACCATTTGGTAAACGAATTGAAGAAGCGTTAGTACAAAGTAGGAATCAGACCATTATAGGTCTCCTTACAGAACATTGTTTTCTCAGATGACATTTTAACAATATAGGGTTGTACAATGTACCTGAGTTGCAAACAATGTGACAAGGAACCAGAGACAGCCACCGATATCTTGTGCCAGTGTGAGGCTTTAGTTCACAAGAGACAAGCCGCTTATGAAAAACCAATAATGGACCGAGAAGAATGCAGCAGTTTATTCAGTAAGGGAGTTGTACAGATTAGTACCAGGAACATTGATTCTGGAAAAAGTGCTGTAAAAAAATGAGAGGCTGCAGTGCTCCCGGAGTCATCAACCAAACAACTTCCAATAAACAAAAAAATAATCTTGTCTACCATTCTTACCGTCAACAATTCGTCAATTGGTTTTTAGAGCACCATGAAATGGATTCCCAGTTTCGTCGAAAAATCATTGGTGACGAGGCGCATCTTCAATTTAATGGATTTGTAAACAAACAAAATAGTTGCATTTGGGGTTAGAAAGATCCTCGCGTAACTCATGAAAAGCAAATGTTCTTCCAACGACTTTGAGGTGGATTGCTGGTAGACGCCGTAATAGGCCTATACTTTTTTGAAAATGACGCTGGAAATGTTGCAACTGTGAACAGCGATCGTTATAGTTACATGATAACCTACTTTTTTTAGTACCAAGTGGGCAATATAAATTTAGAACAAATGGTGTTACTGCAAGACGGTGTCACTTGCCATACAGCTAAGAAACAGTCATCATAAAAGCCATTCAAAAGTCGTTTTATTTAAAATTAAAATTTAGCTTTCAATTTGAGCGACCCTTTATATTCATATATATTACGAAGTAAATACAGTAAAGTAAGTACAACTGTTAATTAAAAAATTAAGAAGTAATGGAAAAAACTTTCAATTACATTCCGAAAACGTGTTGATATGGGTGTGTTAATGGAATTTCTAGAGGTAATGAATAATATAAAATAGTGCGTCTTAAGTACAAGACAGGGTAGATAATAAATAACGAACAAATTTGAATTTATCGTCATTACTATTCTCTAATAAATTAATATAACAGGTAAAAAGTCAAACAACACAGCGCTAACGCCCTGCATGGCCTTTAAACTGAGAGGTTAAGTTTCTCATATGTTCATTTTTTTTACAACTTTGATATGCGGAGATGTGGTAAGTATCTCGCCTTAGGTGACCACATTATTGCTCGAAGTGAACGCAGATACTCAATTATTTTTAGTGACTAAGTAGGCCACCTGCCAGCCCCGTCTGCACATCAGCCAAACACCTTAACTGCTCAGCGATACTGGGCTAATAAAATGACATTTTTTTCTCTTTTTTACATCTCATAAATATGCAGAACTGCCTGATTCTTCTTTGGTTATTTTCTAATTTAGATCATCGCACCATCACTTTTTAGGGCGTCCTATTGCTTTTCTAGTAACTGGCGATTTGCCTCTTGGTACTCTAATTTGCCATTTTCCTTTTGTTCGATTAGTAATGCTATCTTACATATATGCCTTATATCTTCACTTCTTACTCTAGCTCTTAATGTTTTATTAGAGTATAAGTACTTTCATCTCTGTTATTTCTAATAGTCGTTATGTCATGCTAGTGTTTGTTTCACATGTGTATGTCATGAATGGTTTTATTAAACTTTTATATATGCTTGTTTTGGTTTCTGTTGATAAGTAGTTGTTTTTATATGTAGTTATATAGACAACCAATTGTTCTGTTTGTCTTATTAATTTGTTTCTTCACTTCTTCTATTTTGCCGTAACTGGACGTGTTGATGCCTAGATACTCAACGTTGTTGCCTGCTCAATTATTTTATTTTTGACTACCAGCTTACATCTTATTGGTTCTTTATTTATCACCACTGTTTTCGTTTTCTTTTTTACCGGATATTATCATGTTATATTTTTGTGAGGTAATTTGAAGTTGGTACAGTAGTCTTTTGAAGGTCTTTTTTTGGTCTTCATCAATTTTCTGTTTTTTAGATTTTGTAATGTCTCTTTCTTCTTCTGTTATTATTGTTTCTTTGCTTGCTGTTATGTTTGGTATTTCTTACAGAATAGTATTTGACTCGTTTTTGTATAGATTTGTTAGGTAAATAGCTCATATTTTTTTAATCTTTGTATTCAATCACTGGATCAGCTGTTTTCCCTATTATGTTTGTTGTTTATTGGATTGGTTATTATTTTTCTTCTTTGATTGATTTATTTTGTAAAGTTTCCAGTTTTTTCATTAATTGTTTATCGGAATATTTTATTTTCATTCGTAAATTACAGAGTAATAAATCGTTACCCAAAGTAGGCGATCTCAAAGTTCCTACATCCGGTATTTGTCGTAGATCTACTTCTCTATTTGTTAGTACGTAGTGTATTATGGATCTGTGACATCGTGTATTTATATTGTTATTTATTCTTAAAAAATGTGTTATTAATCTTATCCCACTTGTAGTGCAAAAATCTGTCATCCGGTCATGGTTTTTATATATTATATTTTTATTCAATTTTTATTTTGCCTCTCCCATTCTGGCATTGAAGTCACCCATGACAATTATTATTTCGTTATTTCTCTTTTTCCGGTTTTCAATTTTCTGGTGCGTATACTCCAATCAAATACATTTTCTTACTATTTGTCTTTATTGTAACCATTATTAACCTGACTTATACTGATAACCCCCTATGCAGCTTTTACAATCTCTTTTTATCGTTAACACCGTTTCTTTTTTTTTTGCTCTTGTATCTTTAGTTACTCCTCTGAAAACCAAAATATAATATCCTATTAGTGACTGCCCTTTGCCTTTCTTCTTCATTTCCTGTAAAGCTACATATAAAAGATAATAGAGAAGCTTGCAAGGTTTTAGTAAATGTAATTAAAACTTTTCAATGCATAGTAAATAAGGAAATGAAAAAATTGATGCTCTAACCGCACATGTGGTGCATCCTACGTACTGCACAAACAGAACGCGCAGTGCTCTTGCACTGAAAGTGATAATCGGGCCATCACACCAATTGACACCGAGCGGCGTGATCACACCCACAGCTTAATTAAAGTACCGTTACGCGTGGAGACCGAAGGTTCACATGCCCCGATAAGCGTTTCCAATTACGTAAGGATGCGACCTCGCGGTGCAATGGAAGCGAGCAGCCTTGCGCCTCGTAATTTCCTTTCATCGCGATGGCCGCCTGCGAATTCTCGGCAAAAGTGTCCGAGAGGACCGCGGAAAGCCGTGTAATGACCCGCGAAGCAACAGATCGGAGATCATAAGGCTTGATTAACGCCCGGCGATTACATGCGAACCTGCTCGCTACCTGTGGCAAATCGCCGCTGGAAGGCGATTGTTCCGCGCCGCGAGCCGCCCGGATTTATCGCCGTGCCGCTCCCGTCCGCCGCCAAAAAAGAGTCCGTTTGCAAATATTTGGAGAAGCTCTGCCCGATGAGCGTGTCGCGATTCGGCGGGGAAAAACGCGGCGGCGGAGTCGCGATACTGCGCGCTGCGGGCGAGCTCCGGCGATAATTGCGTCTAGGCCACGGAATGTGCACACAAAAGCGAGATGCGAAAGAAATCGGGAACTAACAGGCATGACCGACACACTTGAAAGACCGAAAGCGACACCTCGGCTATCGATTGCGTCGCATGTAAGCGTGGGTAATCGCCGAAAAAGAAGAAAAACGGAAGAGGCGAGCCAACTGCAAATTACCAAAATCATCAATTAAAAATGCTTTTCAAAATAATGTTACTCCTAACAGGGCAAACAACCAAAAAAGCGCCTAATCTTCATGAGAAAACTCCACGGTAAAAAATTCGATCATTCAAGTGATAATTAATATAATTAGCTTCAGAAACAAATAATCAAATATAAAAAGCGGTGAAAGTTAATTTAACTACAGTCACGGGCTAATTAACAATTAAAATTTTGTTTTGCTCGATCATCTGGGCTTTTCACATTAAATGACAGATGAGCAAAAATTGATAGGTCTGCAGTGTGGTAGAAGGCGATTGTTCTATTTTTCTAGAAAGAATTCGTACCAAAGTGGATAAAAAAGGAATCAGGAGTTTTGAAAATTTTTTTAATTAAACAAACATTAATTTGATTGTCCATCACTCTTTGTAGTCTCAATTTTTACAATTAAGTTTATTTACACCCCTCAGCACACTCAAATAACGGTAATTACGTAAAACTTCTACTATTTCTAAACAACAAATAAGAAAAATATATTTTAATGAACTCTCTTCATTGTATATATGGTAGCTAATGACCCTAACAGCCTTTGCTAATAACCGAAATGCCTGTCCTTTATTGTATTTCAACAATTAGTCATGCTAAAACGTATTTGGGACTGCATCTATATGAGTGACTGATATGGAAAGCTCATATCTAGGATGAAAAACATCTCTTAAACTTAAAGTTAAACAAAGCTATCAACTTCTGGAGCAAAGTTTGTAGTTTTCAACTACAACAAAGTATTGTTTTACAAATATAGAATAATCAACTGTGGAGCTATTTAAACCTTAAAAAAAAATCTGTAGAGTTTACAATTAAGAAAGATAGGAACCACAACTAATTTTGTTCTGTTATGAATACAGTTAAATGTTAAATTAATGCCAAACAGAAATATAGTAAGGAAGGCAATTTAACTTCGCCTGGGAGTTTTAACTTATTAAGTCTCCTTTCCGATCCTAAGCTGGGAGAAACGGGGAGGGTTGTGGCGTTGAATCAGATATCCAACGAATAACACAATACATAAAAAAGAACTTTAGAGATTTGCTTCTAATATGACCATGAATTATAAAAACATGCTACCCCAGACGAACTGGACAAACAGCTCACAAACTTGCATTGCCAAGGATGTTGGAGGGGAGGGGTTGTAGAAGATTCACATGTAAAGAGCCGATAGGTTATCAGATAGCCCAAAATCAACAAACAGCAATTATGACAATGGAAACTAGGAATATACAAACAAAAAGAAGTTATAACAGAGATTGAAAAATGAAAGTTAGGCATAGCAATCCACAGTGAGACTAAGAGGAAAGGTATAGGCGAAGAAAAATTTTTTACTATTACCATATTTTGGGTAGAGTACTTAAGCACAAAAATAGCAAAAATGTAATATCTATACTAATAAAAAGTAATTGGAAGTGGTATATCACCACATTCAAATGAGTTATCGGAGTTGAGTTTGAAATTTATAAACCAACAATTACTACAAGAACATGCGAAATGAATGATAATGCCGGAAACGAGATGGATGTCTTATTTGAGAGACTAATAGATATTATAGAAGATATACCAAACTATAAAAAAGTAATCATGATACTGACGTTGTAAAATATTTTAAAGAAGAGTTAATCAATTATATTTGGAATTAAAATTTTGTTTTAGAGAACATTAATATATGGTTGAAAACATTATTTTAACATAAAAAAATTCATGAGTATACATGGATATGCCCACTAAAGAATCTAAAATCTATCATAGGCCTGATAATAATGAGGAAAGCACAAAAAGCACAAATTCAGGACATAAAGATATAGTGATAACTAGAATGTGCAAGCAGCATGTGGTATTAGGTCATTTACATACACAAAGAGCAATACTAAAAGAACAGAAGAGAAACTTAGAGAATTAAAACCATAAAGAAAGATAACTTCAAAACAAATATAGTATAATGACGTTATACCAAAATAGGGTGCAAAACAAATTAGAGAATAATACGTGCAACTACAAAAGTAAAAGTAGGAATATTGGAACAGAGTATGCATAAATATTTATAGCATTATTGGATACAGTAGATGAACAATAACAAAATCACAAACGATACAAATAGCTAAAAAACTGTTCAAGTTCTACAAAACAATGCTAATCTCCTACAAGAACATAATAAATTATATTTAAAAGAAAAAGAAAACAGGATACCAAGAACAGTTAATTTAAGGATGGAACTACTCAAATACGGTGAATATAAAGTTACAAAATATATATAAAAGATATTTAACAAAACAGTGAAAGGAGAAACCATCCTTCAGAAATGGAATAAAACCTATATAAGCTCAATCTATAAAAAATAAGTTAAGATATACTGCTCTAACTATTGGAGAATAAGCGTTATTTAATTTATAGTGAAACTATTTTCCACTGTCATAAAAAGTAAAATTTAGAATAAGAACAAAGTGGTTTTACAAACAACTTGAATTGCATTAGGCAGCTAATAGAAAAAAGCGACAAATTAGTAGACATGTATACGAGAGTTGTAGATCTTTAAAAGGCATATGATAATGTGCTCGGATTGTGGAAAGCTATAATGAGAATGAATATGGACGAAGAGTGGATACAGATTATTTAAAAGATATACAAAAAAACGGAAGCATATAAGCAAAAACAATTTCTATTATAAAAATAATAAAAGATTTCAAACATGGGTGTGATCTATCACAAGTTGAACAAAAATTAGACAGAAATACTAAGAAATCCTTAGATTTTCTATTATTTGCGGATAATTACATTGTGTTTGCACTAGATGAGATGATATGAACATTGGCTATGTTGAATGAAGAATTTGAAAAGTAAGGTTTGAATGTTAATTTAAAAAAAAATGTGTGCAAGCAGAGACACAGAAGATTGGAATAAAGTGTAAAGATATCAAAAGCGGTATAACATACCAAATAATTGAACCAATTTTTCAGTTTAGCAGATACAAGTGAAAGATCCATTAACAAAAGGATTATCATGGGAAAGGAACCAAGAAACACTGCACACGGTAATATGGAATAAGAATATCAATCAAGGCACCTAAGAGTGTGGTGGAAACCATGGTATTGTATAGAGGAGAGACATGATACTCATGAAGAATATAAGAAATAAAATTAGAATAGTAGAATTAGGTTTTATGGGATGGTATCTACAGAGAGACGGGGAGAGGATGGAGAGGGTGGGAAAGGGAGGTAAAGAGAGGAGAGAGAGTATTTAGATTTGTTTAAGGACGCTCCAATCTTTAGGGCTATTAGCTTCAGGATGATACCTACATGTTACAAGGGAGAACAGACTCAGAATCGAGGAAGTTTGAAGAAGAATCACTGTCGCCTGGTCAATCATGAAGACGTTAGAAAATAGAACTGCCCAATGGTATAGATATACGAGACGGATGCTAGATTACATGACCAAAGAAATTGACACAGTAGTCTCTAAGAAGGAAGAGAAAAAGAGATCGACGGACGCTTTCTTGGAAAATCTGTATAAAACCGGCCGCGGAAAAAAATCAGACTATTAAGACAGATAAACATCAAAACGACAAATCCTATGGGGTGAAAAATTGAAGAACAAGAAAAGAGTTAAAATTATATGCTTTATAGATCTACATACAAAGCTGACGATGTATTAAAAGTTTATAAAATAGTTATTGGTTTGGAAAGCAGTAATATAGACTTCAAATATTTTTATTTGAAAACTTTTCATATGATGACCGTGATGTGAGAGGAGAAGTGCGCGATTTCTGAGTATTGCAAGGAGCGTTCTCATATTACATTATTGTCAAGTTTCTGGCGACAGAGAGCGTAAAACCATTTGAAATTTTGAGAACCTTTTAGAAGACATTTCGGGTACAACACTCTTAAGAAGACGTACGCTAAGCGTACAGGTGGTAAAATAGTTGTTTGGGAAGATGAAAAGCTGTTGAAAATGAAGGACGCTGATCTCATCCGAGGTCTAGTATGATCGAGGAGAATATTCGCATTGCTTGCTGTTTTCTCGAGAATGGTCGTTGATTAACGGTTAAACTACGGCAAAGCTCAGGCAATTATCGAAGACGATCTTTGGCTTCGAATAGTGTCTACGAGATGAACCCCTTTCCTGGTGACATACGGCTGCTCAAACTTGATAAAAAGTTGAGTATCTGTTCTGATCACCTTCTGGAATACCTTCCCTGTAGCTCGAACTGATCGCGCTGCGATTATCATTTATTTGGACCATCAAAAGAAACACTTGGAACACTTTGGTGATGATGTTAACCTATCTATTGGGATGGGATGTTTCAATAAATTAAAGAAAAGGTATCCCGGTTTGTATTTGATTTACCCCCAAACGCAATTCTTAAGATCTTCTAACCATAGGGTATATGTTTTTTATGAACAGATAAACTGAAAAAATAATCAGTGATTATAATATAAAACAAAATTTAGTGATAATAAAGAATCACAAATTAAAAAAGAACTAAAAAAGAAAAATGTAAGAGTGATCTAATGTCCATAAATGAAGAAGGTGACTAAATTGTTTAAGATATTAAAATAAGTCCAATCTTTAACTTAAACAGCGGATAACGAGGGACAAAGTTTTTAGTTTGCGCAGTTATCTTTAGTTGTCGATAATTTCCTAATAAGGCATCGATCCTCTCTTGATAGCTAATAATAGCTCTGAACAGGACTTCGCAATTTCGAACAATTAAGCAATGAATGGTACGACTCAAAGTCGGGACCAGTCTTTTATGGCTTTTAACACCTTGTCCTTCCATGTCGGACCAAGGCGCTTGTGCGCTTTCATCGCGCCGCCAGTCAGTGCCTGGATATCCACGGCATGCAAAGAGCCTGGCGACAAACCCTCCTTTCGGACGGGCCACCATATATGGGTTGGCATGCGTTTTAGCCCAGCTACCCGCGGACGCGCATCGCGCGACGTCACGGCGATTCGAGCTTTCAGCCTTGGGTAGGCGGACCGTTGCCCGGCAAATTTCCTCCAACGCCCTTTCGGCGGCATTTCCCCCGGTTTTCTCGTGGTTCCGACGCATCGCCGGGCAATTATTTTAATTGCGGCACAGCGCAGTGCCGTGTCGCAGATCCGTACTGCACGGCTCGCAGGACTTAAAAGCACAGCGTGCGTGTTACTACGAAACGTCAACGACTTCAGCAGATATGTGCGGCGAGGCAGCAGGCGTGGACGATGACGACTCCGGAGCGTCAGGATGATTGCGCAGACACGGCGGTTGCTCCAGTACTAAGCGCGTTCTTGTATATATTTCTACAAATTTTCATTAACTTTTTGTTCAACTTTTTTCAGAAGAGCTAACTACAAAGTAACTTAGAGAAATTTTTTTTGGTATCTTTAAGCTTTACGAATAGAGGAATCGCTATTTTCAGGTCTTTTCAGATGTTCCATATGCTAATTCAGAATTTATTTTTCTTTTTGCGTGGCGGCATGTTAATCACCTAATTTGTCCTTTGATAGTTTTTTAAACCTTGCAGTAAAATGTTGGAATTACAGAGATGTTAGTGTGTTTTTTCATTTATAAAATCTAATTAGGCTGGGCAGCTGGGGCTAATTAGCGCTTTATCGGTTGTTTCCCAAATAGGCTGGATTCCGATGCAAATTAAGTTGTGTATCTTAATCATCCAGGCTTTTGCTGAACTTGTGTCTAGGAGCAAATTTATAATTTCTTTTATTCTGTTTAATCGCAAACCTTGTATTTTCTAAAATTAACTTCAGTTGACTGTTTAAACAAAACATACTATTTATTTCACTGCGATACACATACGCCAACGTTCAATCTAATTGTGGAAACACTTTCATAGTCATTTTTTGAAATTTTCACCAGCACCTTCTTCGATTTTTGTTTTATAGATTGGACTGAGTTAAACTGTGTTCCTCGAAAGTATAGGGAAAAGTCACGTAGCAACATATCTGGAGAATAAGATGCTCGTGGAACAATATTTGTTGAACTTTAGACGAAAAACTCAGGTGTGATTGTAGAGTTTTGCTGATAAAACTTTCAAACCCAAAATATCTCTTAAAGTTGCGTCCACTGAACCTATTGACGTGCCAACATCTTTAGCAAGCTCTCTTGCAGTTAATAACAATTTCCCATTACTTTGTATCTTTTTAATTTTTTGATATTTCCTTCGGTTGTTAATGTTGATAGGTGATCAGAATGAGGTTTGTCTTTTACGATTTTACGACCTCTGAGCAGCTTATGTCACTAGAATACAGTTTTGTCCATAAAAATTCATTATCGAATTCTTTCTGCATCATTTTACACGTTTCAATGGCATCAATTTCACTCAACAATATAAAATACTTTAAAAATTGAAAAATGGCAAAAATTGATGTAAATAAAAACTGCTGTAACTAATAAATATATTATTTAACATATCAAACTGAAATTAAGAGCGAATTCAAGTTAAAAAGTCCCTTTATTTTTAAACAGTGCGTTCTAAGTAGATTAAATGTGTTGTAAAGCAAATACGACTTCTTAGCAAGACAAAATTAATAAAAATTAAAATTTTTTTAAATAAAAGTGCCGTACTACATGTGGCAATTAACTTTCTCGAATGTTCCATAAAATTTGAAAATGAAGGATGATCTCTAAACAGTGTTCTACTAGCGCTAAGATACTTGAGCTAATTTTTGATTACTTCACAGCTTGAACATCATTAGAAGAAACTTGAATCAAATACTGAATTTATGAAAACTGATAAAAACCATAGATAGAGCATGGCAAGTAATTGAGGACACAGGAAAGATGTGTATTGTAAAAAATCGTCTTGTAATTTAAAAAAATGGCTAAAAAGAGGGAAAGCAAGGAAAATATGGCAATTAATAGAAAATAGAAGTACAATAAACCTGTAAAAGAACTTATAAAGGGCTCAGAAATGGTTCGATACAAGAATATCTCAATGGATTAACCCCGACTGAAGCCACAGATTACTCGCTATGGAAGGACACTCGTAAAATAAAACATTTAGAACAGCAAATACGTGATAATACCTGGCAAGAGCTACAACTTTTACCAAACATTTAACAACAGCATTTTAATCTAATCAGCTCTCAACAGTAGAAGAACAAATCAATAAACTCAAGAAAGCTAATCAACAAAATTTTAAAAAAACTGAAAAAAGGCTACTAACATATATTTTCACTGTAGTGTTATGTGCAGAACTTGTTATAATTTTGAAATCAGGAAAATATTCAAACAATGTCCCATCATACTGACTTATATTATCAATCATCTAAAATATTAGAAAAAATTATTTTAAATAAATAACGTTTACAATAGATGAACACCAACTCATATTTATACATCAATTTATATTTAGAAAGGACAGGGAACCACAACACAACGATTAGTAAATCAAATCAACGTAGACTTTCAAATTAAACAATATTTTTCCAGCTATTTGTATAGCTTTCCATAAAGTTTGACATACGCGCTTCTTCTACAAACTAAAATGTACATTTCCACATCCGGTGTATTTATTATTAAATTCATACCAACAGAACACTAAGATATAAATATTGAAAAGCCTATACTAAACTATTCCTAGTTCTACTAGGAGTCCCACAGGGAAGTATTTTTGGTCCTACATTACATTTGCTATTACATGGCAAGGTTAAAAGATTTTTAACATTTATATCATTAAAATAGATAGTTCATTGTGGTTTTGACAATTAAATTAGTTATTTTCATTATTTAGGACGTCAATAGGTAACTTCCTTTTAAGTCTGGTGTGTAAGTTTTCAGTGCCCAAGTTGTAGTGAATCGCACCACTGCATTGATTTATGTTATCATAAAATTTTTGGGCCGTTTTCTTTATGAATTCTTCCACTGTTAGGATTCCTGTTTCTCGGTGGAGCTGTGAGTTTCTTGCGTACCACTGTGCATTTGTTATTATACGGATAATTTTATTTTGTAACACTTGGAGTTTGCTAAGATTAGTTTTTGATGTCGCGCATCAGACACTGCACCCGTATGTAAAAATTGGTCGAATGATGGTCGTGTAGATGAGAACCCCACATTTTATTTTCAATTTTGACTTCTTGTTGATGATGGGATAGAGCATGGCCAGTCTTGAGTATGATTCAGTCAGTTTTTTATTGGTGTGGAAACTCCATGTTAATCTACGGTCGAGCAAGACTCCTAAGTATTTCACCGCGCTATCTTTCGGATTCCAAGGGATAGGTACATTATTGATAACGATGTTAGGTGGGTCTTGTGGGTGACGCAAGATAAAGATTTTGGCATTACATTTGCTGGGATTAATTCGTATAAACCATTTGTTAAACCATGAGTTAAGATGATTCAGACTTTGTTGTAGATTGTTTGCGGCTAGGTTAATGTCGTAGTCTTGAGTTATGATTGCTGTATCGTCGGCATACATTGCGATGTCAGAATTTGGTGTTGTAGAAGCATCGTGCATGAAAATATTGAATAACAAGGGACTCAGTACGGATCCTTGCGGTACTCCCGCATTGATTTTACGTACTGATGAGGTATATCCTTTTATTCTTCTCTGGAACGTTCTGTCAGTTAAAAATGATTTAACTATGTTTAATAGGTAAACAGGAATTGCCAAATTTTTCATTTTGTGTAATAAGCCGTTTATCCATACACGATCAAAGGCTTGTGCCATATCTACAAATGCCATTATTGTATGCATTTTGTTTTCGTAACCCTTTTCAATTATCTCAGTGAGTCGTAAGATTTGATGACCAGTAGAGTGTGCGCTTCTAAAACCAAATTGGAATTTGGGCAGGACTGCATTATCTTCTAAAAACTGGTTTAATCGGTTTTGAATGGTTCGTTCAAAAACTTTAGAAATTGTGGACAGCAGGCTGATGGGTCGGTAGTTGTTAGGGTTGTCATGCGGTTTATTTGGTTTGGGAATCATTTGAATTAGTGCTCGCTTCCATTCGGTAGGGAAGTAACCCAATCTTAAGCAGGAATTAAATATGGCTGTTAGTAGACATATACTTTTTTGCAGTAGATTTTTCAGGATTATGTTGGGGATCATGTCGATTCCTGGTGCTTTTTTGGTTTTAAGTTTTTTTAAACATTCTTTAATTTCTGTTGGGGAGATAGGGTTATCTAGCATTTGTTCTTGGGGTGTAATATTTTGAGATTCCATTTCAATCCTGTGTGATATGATTGGGATCATTGTTAAAATATGCGGTGGTAAATGTTGCTTCGAGATGTTGTGCGAATATTTCAGGTTTGTCCTTATCTTCTGATATTGTTTGGAAATTGTCCCAGTGTAACATTAAATTGAACCCACAAAAAATGTATTTAAATACTTGGGCCTCTATCTAGATAGAAGATTAACATTTTCACCAAAAGAAAACAACTACGTAGGAAATGTAGTCAAATGTACCAGGTATAAATTCTAAATTATCAATCAAAAATAAATTTTGCTATAGAAAAATCATTTTGCTACTATGGGGTACTGCTAGCATATCAAAAATAGAATTAATGCAGAGATACCAAAATAAGGTACTCCAATCAATAGTTAACGCACCATGGTATGTACCCAACACAATACTACATGTTGACCTAGGTATACCCACAGTATGATAAGATACAAAGGCATAATCTCAAAACACGCAAAGCAAGTTACAGCCACCCTGTCTGATAATGCAGATGGGCGCAGAAAATTGAAAGATTTAATCCAGCACACACACAAATCGTGCAAAATATGTACTCGAGTACAAAAATAAAAACCGAACAGTATTTTAGAATTTCTCGAAAGTCTTTAAAATAAGCAATTACCACCTAATCAACAGCGTGTAATTAATATTCTATCGAGACGTCGAGCTCTAAAAAAGATTTTAATAAAAGACGATAAAACACAGCAACACAACCTGTCGAAAGACTTATTAAACTGGAATCTGCGCATCGATTAATTACGGCAACTTCCCGGACCTTTCCAATCACGATTTAATTGAAGAAGGAAAACATTTTTTGCACATGTTTTTGCATTATACTTGTTTATGTCTTATTTAAAGCCTTATAGCTCTTTTTACCATTTGCGGCATTTTTGGCCAACGTAAAATTTAATTTACAGTTACGATATTTTTGCCCTGTATGTTTTGTTGCAGCAAATTAATTGCTAGTTTTTAGCGGTTATAACAAACTGTAATCTGCTTTCGTAATAATTTATTATAAAAAATTTAATGTTATAACTTTTTGAAGATTGTCAATTTAATATTCTTGGGTCTGAAATTCGTATTCGAATAATTCGAATATTCTAATAATTGAATAATTGAGTATTAGGCTATTTTAGTATTTGAATACTTCGAATAATTCCGGTAAAAGGAATAAATATCGACTAACGTAAATAGTGAAAATGTACATAACGTTTTTGTAAAAAGAAATCGTCATTGTTTTCAGCCATATATTGGAGTTATTTCTCATTGTTCAGTTTTACGAAGTTGCTCTTTTAACCTCCCATATTTTCTTAACTTATCAGATGTTCGAAGCATTTCCATTTTCGTACTTCTTTTAGTGCTCGTACTCATTTTTATCCTGTCCCCTCTTTTAACACCTATTATTTATTATAGAAATTTATTAGTCTTTGTTAATACCCAATTTGCACTTTTATAAATAAAGGTAATTAATTTCTCTGGTTACTTCTCTGCTATTCAAAAATTTGTTATATAATGTTTGATACAGTTCCTGTTTTATTGCTCAATTTATTCTATATTTTTTTTCTTGTAAATTGATTACCCTTCCAAGATATTTAAAGTGGTTTACTTATTTTACAGTTCTGTTTTAAATTGATATTTGTTGTTATATCTCTGTTATATTTTATTGGCATTTTCGTTTTATCTACATTAATTTAATGTTTGTAACCATTCAATGTTTCCTTCTGTATTTCTTAGGATGTAAATGCTCTTCTTATCTGCAAATACGCAAAATTATACTTAGAGGGCGATAGGGAGTTTCCCTCTTTTTGTTGGCATTTTTAATGACTTCATCTTTCACTTATATAAACAGTAGATACCTTAAGACTTCTGGTGTAATGTAATGCAAAATCATATTATCGGTTTTTATTCTTTTGTATGTTTGTGCGTACGAATCTTTTAATGTTTCTAATAGTTTAATGTCAAGTTCTATCCTTTCCGAATAATTACATAGAGTGTGTCTCTTAATGGTATCGAATGAAACATAAAAAAGCTTTCCTATTGTTACTTAGTATTTTTTTCGACAATTGTTGGAATGCAAACCTGTGATCTTGTACACTATAACCAGTTCAGAAATCACCTTGTGCTTCTAAATTATTTTGTAGTACAATTCTTAATTTGCTTTCTAATATTCTAAATCCCTTCATGTAATTTAGCGGCTATGCATATGAAGATTATATTTCATTAGTACAATCTTGTCTATATTCTTTTTTATATTGTCAAAATTGTTACCGTATTCCACTCAGTTGGTATTTTTTTACACCTCCATGTTAGCTTGAAGATATTGGGTAGTTCCTTGATTTCTTTATCTGCCAACAATTAGATCATTTCTAGTGTTACTTTATGGCATTCTGGAGCTTTTCTTCTTTTAATTGTTATTTTTATTTTTGTTTTGGTAATGTATTCCTTTTGTTCAATTGTAGCTATAAAACTTCCTTTTTGTATTCTTGTTGCTTATTTAAAATGTTTATTTTCTATCAGTTGTACTTGGTAGTTCTTGTGTGATTTCATATATTCATTGAAGAAAGAGTTTTAAGCCAGTAGATTACCTGCTTTCTCTATAATGATAACATTTCTGAATGATTAAATAAGTTAATACGTTTAATAATTTATTAATTAGTTGTTAAGGAAACTTGATTGCTGCTTTAAATACAACAAAACTTTTTATATTTCCTAGACGTAACCTTTAGATCCGACTGGTAAAAATTAATTGGCGACCAAGTCATCATAGCATTGCCTAAAGTAACTTCTAGAGTATTACCTTGGCAAATTCACCGTTGATTTCGTGCATTTGTGCGTAGGTACCGACCGAATATAATAAATTGTCATGGTCATTCTGCCAGTGACCTTAAAATTCAATGGGGATTGTGGTAAAATTATAAGCAAGATGGAAAATTGTAAATAAAAAGATTTTACAATTTTAAAATTCTCATTCAAGTATCTTCAAATTTTGTGTTACTCTGAGATTGTCGCAAGTACTTTTGGTAATTACAAGTATTCAACATTCAAATAACTTATTTAACCCCATCAGGAATTGGGAGACTGGTTTATCTGAAGAATTATACCGAAAGATTGCACAAATAATAAATACACACGTATTCTTCAGCCGAATTACTTACGTAAAGAAACATTTTTGAAATTATTTTTGAATTCTGAATTTATTGTGTCGGGTGTCTCAATAATGTGGAGCATTAATTTAAAACGCTGAAAAACCTTTTGAACCTGCAAAAATGTTGATAGGTTCTCTTTTCCCAACATTTTGGACATGTCATCTATCAATTATATAGCTCTTGATCAAAAGTGAAAGTTTGGCTAGTTGTTCAACGTTTTTAAATTTATAAGGGGCTCATAGGAAGGGCCTTTGTTTAATAACAAGTTTCAAAATATCCTTCTACACTGAATACGTAAAAAAGTAATCTAAACCATAAGTAGAAAATTACTTACAACTAAAGGGTGTTTTTTAAAGCCCGATAGAACTTGAAATTGTAAAAAATAACAAAAAATTAAATTTAATCAAAAATTTTTTTTTATTCGAAAGATCAATACATGGCATTAACATTTGAAAATGGTTTCGGGCATATGGCTGTTCTTGACGAAGAACATTCTGGACGTCCACTTTTGTGCCACTTTTTCGAGCATTGCTGGCCGTATGTCACGAATAACACGAACAATGTTGGTCTTCAAGGCGTCAATTGTTGCTGGTTTATCAACATAAACAAGTGACTTCACGCGGCCCCACAGGAAATAATCGAGAGGTGTCAAATCGCACGACCTTGCAGGCCAATTGACAGGTCCATTTCTCGAAATCAACTTATCGCCAAATTTTGATTTCAATAAGTCGATGGTTGCGGTCTCCGTATGGCACGTAGCGCCATCCTGTTGAAGCCGCATCTTGCCCGGATCAATGTCATCCATATTTTCAAACAAGAAAAAATCATTGATCATGGTGCGGTAACGATCTCCATTGACCGTAAAGCGAGCTCTGACTTCATTTTTGAAGAAATAAGGTCCGATGATGCCACCAGTGTGTAAACTGCACCAAACTATGCATTTTTCTGGATGTAATTGAGTCTGTAGGATCTGTTGTGGATTGATTTCACTCCATATGCGGCAATTTTGTTTATTAGTAAACCCGTTAAGCCTCATCGCTGAACACAATTTTGCGATAAAATATCGAGTCAGTTTCCAACTGCTCTAGAGCCAATCGGCGAAAGAACGGCGCATATGATGGTCTAGTGGCTTTAATTTCTGCACCAGCTGGATCTTATACGGGTGTAGGCTAAGATCTTTGCGCAAAATTTTCCACGTAGTGGACGGATAGACCCCCTATTCCTGCGACGCGGAATCGATAAATTTGGATCTTCTTCCACACTTTCGTTTACAGCGACGATATTCTCTTCAGTACGCACATTCCTTCGACGTGTTGGTGTTATTGCATCAATCAGAGAGTATGTGGTATGAAATCTATCCACAGTTCGACGGATGGCTTGCTCAGATGGACAATTATGGGCGCCATAAAAATCACGAAGTCGTTTATAAGTTGCGCGAATCGACAACTGATTTTCAAAGTAAATCTGGATAATTGGTAGCGTTGTTCAAGCATCAATCTATTCATGATGATTTGCCAGAGTATACTGATCATAAATGTCAAAAAGTCAGCGCAGTATGACAGTTCGTTTGACAGTTAACCCTTTCGTAAGTTCTATCGGGCTTAAAAAACACCTTTTATTATAATAGCATTCATTTTCATGAAACATATACTGTGATCTATAAATGGTAATCTGCTTTTGCCCTACAACGACAAGAGCAATTCATAATGACGCAATGTGTGACATTGCGCGAAAGTATGGTAGTTCGCAGTACAGGTGCAAAGATGATGGCGGGGTATCCACGAACTTCCTGCTTGGTGTATACTAAAATCATCAGGAATAACCATTACATATTTGTTACTATGGAATCTATTCTTCCCTGAAAAATGATACTGAAAAACTGTACAAACAATAAATTTATCAACCCAAGTAATTACATGAAAGGCAAATTTCTGTACTTAAAAGTGTTGGGCACATTTTGGTGGCGGTACTCATTGTATGGGGTTCTAATAATGATAGAGCTTTCATTTAAACCTAAAAAACGTTTGGACGTACGACCATTTTAATAGTCCCTCCTCCCTCCAACATTTTGAATGTGGCATCTCTATCAATTACCATCTCTTGATCAAAATAAGTTTAACTTACCTATTCAACGCCTTGAAATTCACTATGAGCTTATAGAAATAATTTTAGTGTCTCCCCATGATGACCCGATATCTGACATTGCATGTGGAAGTTTACGTTACAGTCGCTAAGACCATCAGGCACTGACATTCTAAATTGATAACTACGGGATGTGGTAAGTAGTCGTCGTGGATGGTAGACCATGTGAACGGTGACCGCACGCCATGTGACTTTTTTTAGTTGGGATGGAAAAAATTAGATTTGCCCCACTCCTCCGAAAATTCTGATTAACATACTGCTGTACATAGTAACATACTCGCTAAAGTCTGTTGAGACTAGGTTCAAGGGATCACAAAAGCTGATGAATTGATTTTCCACTCACCCTGTAGATATGTATGAGTTTTGTATTCTTTTTTGCCAGCTAACCAAAAGCTAATTTTAAAACTGTGCAGTGTATCATACTTTTGACTCAGTTGATATTTTTGTGCAAAAAGTTTTCTCGAACTGAATGACAAAAAACTAATTCGGTGTCAAACTTAAGTAATTACCGTCGCCTCCTCCTGCACTCCAACCGAGTCCCGACCTGAGGCCGCTCCGGCGGTGGGAAAGCGAATTAGGCGGCTCTCGGCGCGGCCATTATATGCCCGCATTAGCTCATAATTAGCGTTTTTGAGCGCGGAGCCTATGACTATCAAGCCCGTGTCGGCCGATTCATTATGCGCACCGTTAGAGGAGCGAGGAGCCTGCCCAAACGCGCCACTCTCACGGCGAACAGTTAGGACCAAAAACAAAAGTGCCAGAGGACGAGATAAGCGCGGGAATCTGTCGGGCATAACGGACGAGCGCTTTGGGCTGAAATACGCGCGGCGAGCTTTTGTTGCCCGGCAGGATCGCCTGGACTAAACAGGACCGTCCGGAGACTGGCATGCTGCTGGATTGTAAGAAGAGTTTAACTGCAGCAAAAATCCCGACTTAAATGTCATTTAAACTGGATTCTGAATAACGCGAGTCGTTATCCTTACAGTAAATTTTATCTTGTCCAATCAACTTTTACCCAAATTATTCTGCTGTAATAGTTTGCCTTGTATGAATTCCTCAAACTTTTATAATATTCAAATTACTTATGTCGTATTAAGAATAACTGTGAAAAGTCTAAAGAGCCCATTTGCAATATCGATGTGTCAGCCACAATGGATAATAAATTAGCTAACTCTCATGTTATGTAATGTAGTTATCAACAAATTATCACTTCTAAAAATAAGTACGACTCCGACTCGTAACGGAATAGCCTTCAATGACTTGGGAATAAATCTCTACAACCTAGGAGCTACTGGGAAATAAATTGTAGTCAAAAGGTTCCATATGAAATATTACATGAACCGCTAGTTCGAATTTTTAACGGTACAAAATGAGATCACAGTATTGAAAAATTTCCTGAGCATCAAGTAAGGTCATAAACTTATGAAACATTTAATCAGTATAGATATACAGGGTCCGGTAAAATTAACTCTCTTTTTTGAATTGTATTGGCAGACGGTCTCGAATTGTACATTCCTGAGTAGCATAAGGCATGCCATTTTAATGCCCACCGTGGAGTGAGACTGTAAAAACACCGTGAGTTTATGTTGCAGACTTATTTTTAGAATGGTGATTCTGTGATTGCGACGCTGCGGCTATTACGTGCGCATTTTGGAATAGGCCATCACGACTAAGAAAATGACAATAGAATGAGTACAAAATTTCTGACAGACTGGTTCAACATTAAAACGGAAATCACCTGGTAGATTTGGTTGCATTCGGGCACCCGAGAATATCACAGCAATGAATCAGGCTGTTGTCACATCGCCACAATATTCCATCGCTAAACATGCTCTCTCTTTAAAAGTACCTGATAGGAACGTGCAAAGAATTTTACACTTCCATGTTATGTTACTTCCGCGTAACTTAAAGAATTTTACTGGTTTGTTCGACAGGCTCTTTGCGAGGAGACGTTGGCTTCCAGCTGATACCGTTGTGCTCAGTAGTAACAAAAGTTATTTTTATTTATTAATTTTTTTGTATTGGGCATCAGAAAATCGTCAACAACTACACGAGCAACCTCTCCACAACAAGCTTGTAATTGTTTGGTGTGCTGTTGCGGAATTTGCCATCATAAAGCTGTATTTTTTTGAAAAAGCAAAACCGTCACATCTATCTGCTATTTCCAGGAGCTTAGACTTAACGAAAAGGAAAATCCAATATTGCAGTTCCATCAAGATGGAGCTCTTGAGAAGTTCTGGGGCAACTGTTCTTAGGCCATCTCTTGCAGGACACCTGAAGGCTAAAGTCTTTCAACGCAGACCGCGCACTATTGAGGAATTAATGGATGTTATTCACAGGCGTTCGCAGCAGTACCGGTGCACATGACTCGGCAAGCACTGCGAAACTTTAAGGCGAGGCTGCAGGAATGTATCGCTCTTGCGGGGATACATTTGGACGATATCATCTTTAAAACTGGATGATGACTAAATGGAAAGCATTGTTATGTGTGATGGTACAATAAAACATTGAACAGAATTTATGTTGTTCTTTTTATTGTTGTTTCGAAAAGAGGAGATCATTTTGCCGAATCGTGTGCTAATTAAAGGATAATAAAATTATTTGCGAGGGTAAGAAGTTTTGCTTTCTTTTTAGTTTTTGGGTAAAGAAGAGGGAGGTAGAGTAATTTTTCTTTATAAACCCGTTGTGTTTAGAAAAAATCATTTTGGTGTGGTCAAAATAATCGACGTTCAATATAATAACCTCAGACATGGCAAAAATTTTACAGTAAGTGACATTTGAAGGAATTTTCATGCTATTTTTTACTATCTGGTTTATTAGGTTCTTGGACAGGTAACATAAAATTATTAATATTCTTAAATATTTGAAGTGCAAAGCCGAGAAGAGATAAACCTGTAGCACATAAATAAAGATATTGCTTTAGTTTATGGCACTTATAACAGGTAAGACTTTAAAGAATGTTGTATTGTAACACATGATCGCCAATAATAATCTACAATAACCTTTAAGAGCGAAGCCTCTTTGAATAGCTGCAGGCACTCGCGGTAGAAAAGCAGCGCCAGTGGAGTTAAATAATTAGTGTTAGTGCGTTAGCTCATTAAAATTTAAGTTAATATGCATGTGTATGTCAAGTAACTGTTAAATAGAAACAAATAAATTGAACCCGCGCACCTAGTTCGTTACGGTATCAGAGATGCAAAGAAACAGATATCAAACCAGAAAATTATGTACTATAATTACTACAATTAAAGGAAAAATTCACTAAAAAGAAGTAAATTTAAAATATACAGGGAATCGATCTGCACTGTTGCAGAGTTGAAAAATGAAAGAAGCCAACGGCAGCATGGCGTATTGATGATATCGATTTAAAAATCTTAATGAATATTTAAAAAACCATAAAGCCAGAACGGTTGAACTGATCTGATGAATATTTCCGGACCGGGAGTTTGTGCTAATGGCTTCCGTTGCCTATTGGACGTAACCTTGACTTTGTTGCTATTTAATTCTACTTATAACGCAGGAACTACTGCTGCTACAGACGATTATATCATTACCATCTGTTTATTTGGAAACAGAAAATTTTTGGATGCCAGCGTTTGAATCATTACAATGAGATCAGGGTTTGAAAAATTTTTAATCTGATGGAAAAGTTGCTAAAAATAATGACTGAGTAGTTTTTTAAAAATTGCTTAAAGTTTTAAACTTAATATTATTTTACCGGAGATGTCTATCTCAATTGTTTGTAAAGAACACGACGGCTAAATTCAGAAAGTGGATAATTTATGTTTTGCGTTCATTACGTCAAAAACATCTTTTAATTTTGCAGCACATTTTAATGTACTTAAAATTACGGTGGGGCATGAGCCGATACTGAGCGAGTTACTAGAGAGCTTGATATTTGATCACTCGGCGATGCTGAATGGCTTCGAGTCCCGCTTTCTCTCATTGGTCACTGTGAGGTCATAGGTTGAAGCATTAGAAGTGAGTTTAGGTGTAATTTAATAGCCACAATAGATCCGCTGCGGCCATGATGTTTTAAGGAATGAATATATCATACAGTATTTCGTGCAGACATTGTCATATGGCAAGAACAGAAAAGGATGGTAGACAATAGGAAGATTAAATGAAAAGAAAACTCACGCATCACTTAATGTCACAACTGAATGGTTTATTGCGTACCTTACGCGCATGATGAATAACAATAAATAATTTAGCTCTACGAAGTGTCTGCAGCTTAAAAGCTTTAATGGAATCAAATGCCTAAGAATTTAAAGCGCACAATAGACGAAAAAATCGTGCGTTAGCCAGCTGGCCTTTGTCCAGCTTATATCAATATTATAGCAGTTATTTATTACTTTTTAAGTCCAAATAAACAAGCAGGAACAACCGTTGTGAATTCGGCAAATGTTGTAAGACATAAAATACGGAGAGAAATCTTAGCTTTCTTTTGAGGTAATGTAATCTGGCAATAGGATCCCAATTTAAATTTTAAATGGTAATGGATAGTTCTTTCAGCTTTCTCTATCAATATATTTTTTTAAGCTTATAACTTGGGGATTGCTTCTGTATGCTTAACAGTAAAGGAAAATTTTATTTTATTTCTAACTAAGTTTTTGGATTAGTTCATCATTTAGGTCATCTCTGTTATTTACGTAAAGTGAAACGCGTCTTGACATTTGCATCACAGCCGAGTTTCCTCCTTAGTAGTTAATATCCTGTTATGATGCTGTAATATGGACTATAAAATCTATTTTTAGTTCTGCTGCTTTGTTGTATTATATTGCTTGAATTTTGAGAAAATGTTTAATGTTCATTGTCTGTTGTGTTTTTACATAATAATCCTGTCTGAAATTGTTATTTCGGCTACTAAAAATGTTTAGGTTTGCCAGTGATGACAAAAATTTTTTATACCAAGTTTGCCAACTTAAAATAATAATTTTAATTCCTACAGGCAGAGCAAATGTATTCAGGACAAGCAGGATATTTAAAAAACTGAAAGATGCGGAGGATAATCTCCATAGAATGGGTGTTACTAACTGGTGAACGTAGAATTATTACGAAGGCCGTAGTTTATTAAGCTCTAAAGCTGTTAATGGAATAATATCTGGAAACGGCGCAAGAGCGAAGCCGCAGGAAGCCGCGACACGCCGCGGAACAAAGGAACCAGTTTACAATGCCAATTTTTCGGGCAAATTAGCAGAAATGGACCGTGCTGCCCGCCACTTTCGGTTTAGCTGGCTTTTTCGGCCCTTTTTTACCCAGCTGACCGGTTAATGACGCTGTCTGCGCGGCGGGCGAACTCGTTTGCGGCTGCCAGCCCGAAAGGAATCTAATCTTAATACTGCACCAGGACTTTTTGTCGCAATGGCCATTGTTGGGCACTTGCAGACATAGCGCCCGCTAATTTGAGGCCCCTGCGATTGCGCTCGCCCACGTTTCGCCATGTGAATAACCTTCACTGAAAGGCAATCGTTTGTGCCATACAGCAGAGTCATAGTTTGGAGCATATCTGCGGATGGAATTTGTTACATTAGCATATTATGATTTACATAACAAAATAGTTATTATATGGAAGCGAAAAGGGCGTGGAAAAAATCTGGAGCTTGGAAGCTCGAAGAAGGTTTTTTTATGGTTTCGTTAACAATTGAAGATAGTACTGTCAGCAGGATGATTTATGTTAGTTTTCTTTACCAATTATTTTTACAGGTTAGCTTTGAGGAATTCGAGCATCTATTTTGAAGTTAAACAAACTTCTCGTTTTCAAGTCAATCAAAAAGAGTGACGTGAATGAGTCACTTGCTCAAACCACTATTACGGTCTATTGCTTTGACTGACAAGATCCTGTGTGTTTCTTCATTGTCCCTGATGAACAACCTCTGCATTTACCGACATGCAAGTCAAGTGCTTTGCACCGACTAGATTCCACCCACCTGGCTAGCATGAAAGCTGTGCGCCATTTTTTAAATCTTACAAGGAGCTTGCGCTACCAATGAAGATAAATTATTTTGCCATCTTTATTATTACTGCTTCCAGGTGGGCGGCTAACAAAATGCCATCCTCAGCGCTCGTAAGCAGAAGAAAAACTTAGCTTTACATAATCGGTTTCCATAACAAGTACAGATACGCCTTGGCTAATTTAAAAGGCAATTTGTACACATCCAGGCAAGCTGGCCGCTGACTCAAGCCGAGAATTTTCTAAAAATAGGCATGATAAGTGTTGCTATACGTAGGAAATACGGTAAAATCGAACGCTCGAGCTTCAGTTTAACAACAAAGGAGAATGTTGTCTAATTGCACGCGCAATTAAGGCAGACACAGATCGCTCCAAAGCGTCGGCTAATTGCACCGGCCGCGTTAGCGAGCGGCCCAGCGATCGGCGGCCGATATTAGAGAAATGAAAAATCGAATAATTGCAGCCGAGATTCCGAGCGCGATCGCGATCTCGTCTTATTGTGCTATGCAAAATAGCTCGCTCTGAGCCTTCCTAAGTTCGTGTGCAGGAAGTCGACCAGATCGAGCGGGATTATTAAATTATCGGTTGCCCTCTTCGTTTTGCACTTCTCGACAGGCTAATAAAGATATCTGGATCTGATGAATAAATTTACTCGCTCGCCACCGACCGGACCCGTTCGCGCGGAAAAATGAGTTTGCTCGAAAAGCGCGATCGGTAGATAAGCGTGCGCGCACTGCTCCAAGCTCGATTTTTACGAGAGGCGTTATCGTGTTATTAAAGAATTATGATGTATTGGCCAACAAAGATAGGACTGCAAAGCTTACTCCTGCAGCAGATCGATATAAAATCATAATTTGCTCACTTCTTAAGCTTTTTTTAAAGAGAATATTATAAAAAGTTATTTAAGCAAAAGCACGTCTAGATTCGTGGTTTCTAACGTGGGGCATACGCCCTACAGGAGGGCAATTTGACTTTTAAGGGGAGAATTTTGAGAATGAATTATTAATAGCGAATTTTTTCAATTCTTATGGTTTTCGGGGCCTCAGCCGTTCTGGAAAAAGATGGCAAGATGTGAAAACTTGACTTGTTAACAGAAAAATGGATGAAATGAGTGGAGACACTTAAACACAACTTAATCAAAAGCTAAAATCAAGAAAAAATCCTCAGTACAAGTGGCGCCAAACCTGGGAAGTTTGGAACTTTTCCTCAGGATTATCGGCCTATCAGCCTGCTACCGGCTTTGGGGAAACTCGTGGAATGTCTGATCCACAAGCGCCTGATGGCATTTGTCGAAGACTACCAACTGACTCTGAAGTCAGTTTGGATTCCGCTTCGGTTACTTCACCACTCCCAAGCTGTCCCAAGTAGTCTTCTTCAATGTGACAAAATTTGACATAACGGTCTTGCTCTCCGGAAGGAGGTTCCGGCTTAAGATCGATGGCATGAGGTCATTCGAAAGGCGACTCCGACCTGGCGTCTTTAAAAGCTCCGTTTTGTTTCCGAAGTTATACAACCTATACGCTGGGAATATCCTACAATGCCTTCTACTGTACTGGCCCAATACTCAGATGATACGCCGGTGTTTCCCAGCTCCCTGAGGACCTCCTTTGTCAGAGATTCAGGAGGTTAATCATCTGGGAGACTGGAGAAGAGCTCGGCGATCCTGTTATCCACCAACCTGGCGGATCTTAAGATCTTCCGAGGGCAGAAACTCTGGAGAGAACAGACCAACTATACCTGGACCCGCAAGCAGACCTTATGGTCACACGTAGAAAGGGCGTTAAATAAGGCCAAGTCGAATCCCTCATCCATCCGCGGAGTCGACTGACAAACCGAAACAAACTGACTATAAGATGATCATCCGCCTCATCATGATGTACACAGGTCTAGTTTGGGGCTGGGTCGCGAAAATCCTTATCAATAAACTCCTGGTCGTGTAGAATTAGGCTTTATGAGCTATCTTTAACGCCTCATGGTTTTTGCGAAACCATGATCTCCATAGAGATGCCGAACAACCCAACAACCAACTTCAATACAAGATCCGAGCAATTTTCCCATTCGTAACCTTTACAACTACCAGGTGGACAGAAAGCCCCGTCATAAGCGTTTGAAGATTTTGATTCCTCCGCGAGACGTCACGGCCATTCACATCCCACGCCAGATTATCAAGAGGACAGAGATTAGGAGCTACACTCGACAATCCTAAGTTACATTAGTGAATTTAACGTCAACGTCAGTGCAAATGGATAAATGAACTTTGAGAGACAGTGAGGATTTATTGTTAACCCAAATAAGATTGATAAAGGTGAATTTGTTGAAGAAATGTTATTCTGCAAATCATTTTAAGGAGCACCACTACCGCCACTAACATGTATAGATAATAAGCTAAAAAATTACTAGGTGTCTATATCAATGGAAAACATTATGGAATTGTTTAAAATTGATGAAAGAAATGCTTCTTGTTCATTTTCTTATTTGTCGAGAAAACTATCGTTCAAAAATATTTCTCTTGTTCTTAATAAGGTACTAAAATTAGATCTAAAAAATATCAAAGCTAGAAAAGGTAATGCCAATTGCATTTCCTCAACTAATATTGGGAAGATACATCACATTGGGGTAAGGTGGCCCCCAAAGTGGGGTTGTTTGAAAACATTTATAGCCTTAAAAAACTAAACATTTTGGAGAAACAACTTTAAGGAATAAATAAAACTCTCGTTGATGCAAAGGCAAAGTAATCGACTTGGTTACTGATGCTGCTGTACTTGTCATTGGCCTTTAATTTGAAAGAAAATTTTAGATTTAAAACCAGTTTATTTTCCAACATGAGTGATGCAGCCCATGCTAGTGGATTTGTCTGACGTTTCATTGCAGTATCAGGAACAATTCTTAGAAATGCAAAATAATGAATCAGTTAAAACTTTACTCAATATAAAGGAGCGATGCATGGCTTTGTGATAAGTTGATGAGATAGAAACTAATTACTCAAATTCATTTACTGATATTACTATTCCCATCTTCATAGTTAGCTGTAAATGATTTGCTACTGTAGATAAGAAATTGACTAGACATGGCTAAAGCTGACTAAATTGGGAACTAACATAGAATCTCTTTGCACCAGGTATCAAGCACAAGGATTTTATTGACTTTAGTCTGCTTATCTCAAGGTCTAATTGTATTTTAAATTTATTATGTAACTTTATTTTATTGTATAGAAATTAAAATTATCAGGGCATTGCAAGAAAATCTTTCCTTAGAACTATTTTATATGTTTGTACTTCAGTTCTCTAATATATGTTCTCAAGTAGGCCATTTAAATTGGACGCACATACCAAGGGTTTGCAAAATTATATAACTTGGAAGGTAAAAGACCTAGGTAGACCGCGGAACCGGTGGATAGATAATGTGAAAAACGGCCTCAATAAGGTGAAAGAGAAAGTGAGTATATCAGATAATCATACGATAATATACGAAAGTATAAGTGGCTCATCCTGGACGAAAAACTCAGTCTAGTAATTCAGGTAGTACTTAAAGAACTGTAAGATGCCAAGAAGTAAGTTAGTATGTAAGTAAATTATGTTTTATTTGATTTTTTAAAGTCAGTTTGTATTATTATTTTTTAACAATTTACTGATTTCTTCTTCAGCACTTCAACTGTCATTTCGTTCTTTTATTTTTGTCTTTTATGGATGGTCATATATGTTGGAAGTTTATTTAAACAAAGTTAATGACTTTTTAGGCTTTTTAAACCTAAATAATAAGAATTATATGTCACAGAGAGAGAACTGGGATTTTGGAAAAGCTTAGGTGGAGTATAGTCAACAAGGGTTGGGTACCACTAGTCTAGATCCTGATTAATTCTTTCTGTGACATGTACTCTCCTGGTTGTTGAGATAATTTATCATAGGAAGGAAAACTAATAAGCTACATTCTTGGCTCTCTAAAGAAATAAATTTTACTACAACCATGGATACTAAACTCATTTTAAGATTATGTGTAAAAAAATCATAAAAAAGAGTAACAGGGCTCAATCACTTGGGGAGCAGCTATTTACAGGAATCATTATTTATGAAGTTTTACAAAAACACACATTTGTAAGTTTAAAGCGGTACAAAATTTAGTTTTATACCCCATTTTCGGTGCTTCTCTATTTGCCAAAAGCACAAAGATATAGAATTTTCCATCAACCCTAAATTTATTAAAAGCTAAGCATTGCAACGTTGTTATATCAAATAAGGATGCCATAATCAAAGTACTGGAGTCTGGAAACTTTAAAGCTGAGGAACGTTTAAAGGTTGTGACCATCTATTGGAGGTAATCGGAATCGGAAACCTCAAACCTCAAATTGAATAATAGAGGAAATACCGATTTTTTGGTTTTCATTCTAATAGTTGTGTTCTTGCTTGTCACGTCTTCTAAGAACATTACCAGTTGGGTTTTGTAAGGTGAAATTCTAGATAATACGACTTGCGCACTTTTCTTAAGAACTCCATTGCATAGTTTCAAGATAAAGCTGTATATGACATCAAAGGTTGGATAATCATCTTGTTAGCAACAACACGTGTTTATTGCTGCCTTTATTTAGTGATAGTTGTTAGGGTTTGATTGCTTAATACCGCAATTGGACAAATAAAGGCTTCTGCTAGGTCTATTTATAGGAATTACGTGTGTCAACACCATTTATTATTACTTGCTTTTGGCGGTTTTTCAGTTTGCTGCAAATTAAAACGCAAGCCTGTAGTTTGACCTTGCATTCCTATTATTATTGCAAACATAATTTAGCGATCTATCAGTTTACAATTATTTTTTTGAAAAATCTTAATTTTATTGAAATAAACTGAAATGCAGCACGAATTATTACGAAAACATTTGAGAATAAATTTTTGAATTATAGGGAAGTGACTATATTTTGCTTTAGCACAGATTAGATGAGAGTTGCTTGTCCTAGATGTTAGAATTTCGAAAGTGTCAAATAGCATGAAGGTTTCTGTCTTGTGCTATCATTCAAATATTTCACACAAATGTCAGTGTGGAATTATTTACAAATAAAATTAATTGCGTCTGAAATGTCACAGATTTGCAGTAATTTTTTATGTTTTATATTCAGCACTTACAATTTATTTTAATTATTATGAACAGCCTTACGAGGCTCAGGTGATTAATAATTCTAGATGGGTTTCAGTCATTTTCAAATACTTAAAGCACTCATGGGGCTTTGAAAAACAATGGGCGGGAATTGTTCTTTTTACTATAAGCGTGTTTCGTGACTTGGCTGAAAGAGTTTTTTAAATAAAAATAATTCAAATAAATATTTTAGTTTTACGAATGAGCGGTATTTGTTCATCTGTATGAATAGATAAAATAAATTAACATTACAGCTGCGTGGGGTCTTTTAGACCGGATAAAAATTCCGCTTTGATTTCTTTTGTGCAAGCAGAAAATAGATAAAAATCAGCTAAAGGTCATGCAGAGCTCTATAACAAACCTATTAAATCAACATCTGCGAAAGGTTAATACCGCTTGCATCAACACACATGACATTTCATCGCTAATGCAAACTGGTTGTATTTTTCCTTTTACCGACGAAATCAAATGCCAAATTTTGCCGCGTTATCTCCAGGCATTTACCCGCAAACTGCCACAAAATCAGCGTTGGTTAACCTACTCGTCGAAGTGCAACTTTCCCCGCCGACAATGCGAGGCTAAATATCAACTGCACGTCAAGCCCGCCTTTAAGAGCGCCATTATTTGCTTTGCTTATAAATTGCCCGTTCGCCTTTGAATTATGGCGCTTCAGTCGCACAAATAGCGGGCATGCCGTTTTAAACAATGGTGACATCATCCCACTCAATGATAAATTGGTGCTTGACCAGTTTCGCTCGGATGGTCGGCGTTGCGTAATTGATTCGGCGAGAAGTTGATTGAGGTGGGGGTTTTTGAACAAATCTAGATGGAGACACAAATCAGGAAACACGCAAAGCTGCAAATTTGCTGTTAAGCTCAAAAAAGCCCAAAAAGAGCTTTGACCCCTTCCGTCTGAATTATGGCTATAGCGAGCACAGCGCCCGTGCAAATTAAACAAAACATTCCCAGTATTCCGCCAGAGTGCCTGAACTTTTGTTTTCGGAAAAGTCAAGGCCTCAGGTCGCCGAGAAACAAACGAGCGCGCTCTGAAATTACCCGGTCACCGCCGCCGACCTGAATTTTGACCCCAGCCCGCCGAAAGTGGGTTCGTTTACGCCGATGCCACTTGCAGGATTTCGGTTTCACTTTCGCCGGGCGGGGAATTCGGCCGCGCCTAGCAGAGGACAACTCGTAGGATAAGCCGAGGACTCGACCTACATGCTGCTCCTTTCGTCGCAACAATGGAACTGGCCGCTAATGATATCTCGCAGCCGCAGTAGGAGCGGATTTATTATGCAGGGCGCGATTGTGCAACCGCCTTTAATTCGCTTTTAATAACTGCGCAATTGCCTCTAATTGAAACTGCAATTGCAGCTTTTCATTTATAAACGAATTAATTATGGCTGATGCGCTGTGAAAGTGAGTAGGCAATTAGGATAAAAACGACAGGGCACTTACCGTCGTTGTGTGCAGCCATAGCCAAACGACTAGCGGGAGGATTATTTTCATTTTTGCTGGAAAAAACAATGCTCATTAATTAATGGTGCAAAAATAAACGCTGTGTAAATAATTAAATGTTAAGAGTTAAAGAACGAGTTGGTGCAAGGTTATAGCCGTTAACATTTAAAACTCGCCACCTTTGGTGGAACGACGTATGTAAACCACTTTTTTGGTGCATTTGGCCGCATCTGTTTAATTAAGCTCATAATTTGAAGCGCTCAATTGCAAAATGCCAGAAAGCAGCATAATATTAAAGAGCACTAAATGAATATTAAGTAAAATTTGAATATAATTTAGTTGATGCCAATAACATTTCTCTAAACTATTTATAAACATGCAGAGTGGCACTTTTCGGTTGCTCATTTAAAGTTATTAATATTTTGAAAAATTTTTATGTTTTTTTATCAAGCTAGCAAGTTAGCTGGTAGGGCTTTTTATTGCACAATCATTACGCTTGTAATTAGGACCTAATTATAATTACAGTAATAATTAATAGAACACGAATTAATTTAAGACAAAGAACTAAATTGGAAATAAGAAAACAAAATTTGATTTTATAATAATTTTCTAAAATTCTTTTTTGTTTTTCTGTTCAATATACATAATATAATTTAGTAATAAAAAAGTAATTTAACTTTCCAATCTCAAATTATGGCATTTTAATTATGTAATGTACATAACGCATTAGGTTTCGTGTGTTAGATAAAACAAAACCAATTACTAAGCAACTTTTAATTGTTTTTTAAAAAAACTTATTTTTCGTTATTAAACAAATGAGTTTTTTAGTGAAAGCGGAATTAACTTGGAGTACATTTGTTCTAAAAATTTATAGCATTTTTGATCTCTTCGTGAGCAGTTTTAGGAATTTAGCTAAAAATTAAGTATTAAAAATTTGTAAGTTTATTTCAATATTTGCAATATAACACATCATATTTTAGGGCCTTTAACCACTGATGGGCTAGCCCTATTTTCTTGAAATCTTTGATTTTTTTGAATTTAAGAAATCTTGAGCTGCCAAATTAGAATCTCTTATAAAAGTGAATTGTTAGAGCCCCAATGGACGAATTAAATAGTAACTAGACGATGCAAGACCTCCGTTTCTTTTTCCCAGTATGTGATGCTGATGTGAGGACTCACGATAGACTGAAGCTGGACATCTGTTGCATAATACAGTGCTCAAGTTGTTAAGCACATATTTCAGCATTTATAGTTCGAGTGTCTGGAACCATATACATAAATGTATCTTGTTTTCAGAACGTTCACGTTTAAACGCAGGGTTTGGCAATTGTCCTTGATCTAACGACTACTTTTGAAAGTTGGAATTATGCAAATATATTCGTTTTTCATTGCCCGTAGCGAGTTTTCTAAAAGAACGGTCGTTGTGTCCCAAAGATGGCAAGTTATGAACTGATGGTGAATGGGAAGGTATTGAAGTCACTAACACTGTAGCCTTACGAAGTATTGTACTACTCATCTATTTACTTATTCAGCGAAAAAGTGCACAGTCTTTTCGATGAAGAGATTCTCGAAAGCTGGCTTCTCCCGGAAGTGTAAACGTCTCAGTAGGTTACGATAACCAGAAATCAACCCACGTACCAGCCTAACTTTCTGTCTGTTTAATCACAGTTTTAAGCAGCTTTTCAGCGTGCTTTGGTTCATCTACCCAGTTCCAGTGGTTTTGATAAGATTTACATATTTAACTATTTAATCAAGTCGAATTGCGGTTTTGGTTACTCCAAATGTAAAAAACAGCAAATGTAGTTGCTAGTACATAAACTTTTTTATTTTTTGGTATAACCATATGCCTTAAAACCCACATGAGAGAAAGTCCTTTGGGGTTTCTAGAGGTTATAAGGTTTTGCAGATGTTTCTAGACCAATTTATAATTCATCTGTCAGTCAGATTTTTAAGACAAGACAAAGATATATTAACTTAATAATTTTTGCCTAAGTTTCAGCTTCATTGTTGGTTTGGGATTTCTCTGTATAATAAATTAGTTTTCTTGCCCGAGAGTGTTTATATGTAAGCCTTTTATTCAATTCTATTGGGATTTTAAAAGTTTTTTTGAATTTTGGCTTAGCTGGCATTGAGTCATAATCACAGTTCTAAGCATTCTTTTGTTGTGCTTTAGTCTTTTTGCCTGGTTCAAAATTTCGATAAGATTTACGTATTCAATCTTTTAGTTAACTGCAAACTGTTTTGGCGACTTCAAACAATGGGTCAGGCCCAGTAAAAGTAACATTTGATCTTTTGTTTGCTAGTGTAACAACTTTCTTATTAGCTTGTATGAGCATATGCTTTAGAAGTCATATAAGAGTAAGTTTAACGTGTTTTCGAATGATATGGTAACTATAGAGTGCTTTTATTACAACCAAGATCTTAGAATGAAGACATCTTTACCTTCATAAATTCTGTCTGTGTTCGCACGTAGAAATACGTTTGTAGTGTGAATTTTCCTTTGGAAAAACTGTAGCATATTTTTTCTAAGATGTACATATATGCGTTAAGCTAAAGAGTTTTCTATATATTTTAGTTGTACTGTTGGCTTTGCATCTCTATGCACGATAAATTAGTTTTCTTGCCGACAATGTTTATGTACATACTTTTCATTCCACTCAAGCCGGATTTCCAAGGGCATATTAAATTTTTGCCTTGCTGGCATAGTATCACAATCACAGTTTTAAGCATCTCTTTACTGTACCCCAGTCTTTCCACCCAGTTTCAGATTTACATTTTCAATCATTTAGTCAACTTCAGACTGAGGTTTTGAGTACTCTAAACATTTGTTTAGATCTAATAAATGAATTTTCTGAACCATTTTTATGCTACTACATTAACCGTTATATTTCCTAGTATAATCACATGCCATTGATTCAATATGTTTATTGTGGTTACCAAAGGTTGTATGGTTTTCAGAGCAATTTAAAATTGATCTGGTAATTAGCTAGAATTTTTATTCCAATATGGGTGTCACTTACGACAAGGATCTCTTTATTTTGATAATTCTTGCTTAAGTTTTCACTAGAATCACGCCAGTAGGGTGAATTTCCGTTTAGAGCACTGTGCAGGTTTCCCATACAGTTTAGCTCTTGTGCCATTATCTATTTTGGATCCTTATGTGTAATAAATTAGTGCTGGTATGACCAAACCCACGGCTCACATTTTAACCTATCAAAAAGTTATCTTCATTTTTGCTTTGAATAATATGTCTAATGGAGACAAGTTTAGTAGTTTTTATGGCTGTAGTTGGGAGCCGTGGTGGTTTAGTGGATAGGTCGCTAGACTACGAAACCAAGAGTTGCGGGTTCGAATCCCGCTCTCGCCAATTCAATCGCTGGCATTTTTACGGCCCAGCTCGACTCAGGCTGCAATAAATGAATACTTGGATGTCAAACTCTGGGGTAATGATAGGCGGTCGGTTCGTAGCGCTAGCCACGTTACTACCCTTGTGTATCGTAGGCTCTAGATTGTAGCAGACCTATCCTGTTGCGACCCCAAAGGGCCTTCAAGGCCTGTTAGCGGGAACTATTATTATTATTATTATCATGGCTGTAGTTAAAGTGTTTTTCATTACACGTGTGATACATACGCAAGCAAATCTTTGGACTATCAGCTAGGTTTATCTTGGTTGTCCCTGTTTTATTTTAGGCACTAGGATATCTCATTTAGTGCTTTACTAATGGCCTTCAGTGTTATTTTTCTCTATTTTTAATTTTTTGCATATGTGAACTTCAGATTAGCTTGTCCAATACCATTCTAATAGTAAATTACACAAATACTGTTTGTTGAAGATTTATATTTAGATTGTCATTTTTTCACAATACGCCCTGAGATTGAATTGGAAAATTTTCCCACGATAAATATTAGCAGATCATCGGTCTTGGCCAATTAGTTCAACAAGAAACTTGTCCAACATCAAGTTCCGCAGCAAATGTGATAAAGCTTCCTTCGACATTGAGTATGATGTTGGCTTAATTTATAGGGTAAAATGAATAACTTTTACAATCTAACGCACAGTGGCTATGAATTTAGACGGGCCAAGAATAAACGACAATTTGTGGGTTTGCACACCTGTTTGTTATCTCTTAAATACCAAAGTTAAAACTAGAGTACACAAAACTATAATTAGATCAATATTAGCGTAAGCAGTAAACATGATATGATAACGCTTATACTAAACAAATGTTAGAATCCGACAATCAGAGGGATAGAATGGGAGGAACGTGCCAAGAATGGAAGATAGAGTAGTCCAAATATCACAAATTAAATCACTTAAACGGCCAAAGAGTGTTGAAGGGCCTCGAAAACGATGGAAGGACTTCTTATAGTAGATAAACCTGAAAAAAACAGGCAGCAGTGTAACGAAAAGGATAGAAGAAGAATATTCTACGCAACTGGTTGCGCATTCTCTCTTATTTCTAGGTTTAATTAGCCACTTCGAAAATATTGACGCCTACGTTGTGCTACACGCATTTTCATTTCATATATTTTCTGAACTGCTTCACTGGGACCAAAGTTGTGTTTTCATTAATGTTACTTGCAGATTTCCAATTTTTTCCTCCTACATCTTCAAATGTAATATCACAACACTGTATAGATACCGTGCACTTTAGTGATATCCAAATATATTCTTATGTGGGTTAACGACCACTTATAATAAATAATAGAGAGGTAACCGTTCAGCTATCAGTAAATCTGTTTCAAGCTAAGCTACGCCAAAAACTATAGTTCGGTTCAAAAAAAGCTTGTCGATCATCAAGAGTATTAATATAATTGATTTAATTATATTAATTATTTAAAATTAGTGTGTGCCTTATGAAAATAAATAACTTATAACCTGAAGAGCAGTTCATTCTCTTCCGTCATGAGCTTAAATTGAGAAAATATGTGTTCTGCCAAGATGTCTCCCCTTCACTATTTATTCAAGGTAATTATTACTAATTATGTGGAGTCGCATGATATGCGGTTGTTCATGTGACTTTAAGTTCCCATATTCTAGATTTTTTCACGTGGTGGCATTTCGTATGTCAGTCTGTAATTAAGCTACACGGAGTAATTTATTATATCTTCTTAAAGCTGGTAACATGTCTGTTGATCCGGCGAATTTATATAACCGAGCAACATCCTTGAGATAGTTAAGTAATTTTTGTGTCGAGTTAATTACAACTTTTCTTGAGGAAAAAATTGATGTTACTTAACTCACTTCTATTGTGATGTCCTTAACGACATTTTGATTATTTTTGGCAGCCCCCATATTACTCACTTTATTTAAGGACAGAGAACAGTGAGATAACTTTAGTAGCTCTGTCCTTGTATTGATTGGTATCAATTATTTATTGTTGGTTAGCACTTTTATCTAAATTTGAAAGATCATCAATTTGTTGGGGTTTTGTTGTTTCAGTTTAGCCCCGCCTGAATCCCATTAATTGCAGAAAATTCCTCTTAGACCCGATGACTAACAGGCTCAAGGCTGCAGCCCGGGCAGCTTCGGAGCCAAAGCTCCCATGCCTGCCGCGGGCCGATCAAGAACCGCTCCATAACTAACCGGGACGATCGGTCGTGCGCGCTCGCACCAAAAGTCATGCCCGGCGCTTTAAAATTCCTGCAGTCGCGTATTTATTGTGATCCCGCGCTCCTCGTACATTCGCAGTTTTGCACGTTTTGTTGTGTCGTGGGGATCCGCGAGGGAGGCCGTAACTCATGCAAACTGCGCTGTCTTCTGCTGCTCCACGGCTTACTTTATGACGTTCGCGGCGATGTCGTTTCCATGACCTTCCGAGCAGCCGCGGGAGAGACTGAAGGCTGAGTTATGCGTCTGGGATCAAATCCACCTGCTTTGGAATGCGTGGGTTAGATGCGGCGGGCATGATTCACCCGCTCGTGAGCTTTCGCGACGGCGTTTATCAGGCTGGGACACGTATGCTATACTGTTGTATATGGCTCGCCAATTGGGGGTGCGATTCAACTTAGTAGGTGGTGCTAATTTTTCAAAAGCTTGGTTTTGCAAAACCAAAGATAGATAGTACTTTCAGACCTTATAGGCGTTATCGACCATAAAATTGAGTGTATCTTTAAAGTTTTATTTTACACTTATTCCGATACTATCTATTACCATATCATATTCCCTCCATTTTCATTAAGTATTGTACAGCAGTAGTTGTTAATTTGTTTTGGTCATAACTCATCTAAGTATCTCTAAAATCCTGATTTTTCCTTATTATTCAAAAAATGAATTCCTATTCCCATGGGGGAAGCCTAAAAAGTTATCAACTTGGTCTAATCAAGCTTCTAAAGAACATAGTATCTATGAGAGCAAAAAATGAACGAACGAAATTATTTTAAGTTGCATCCCCTCCTCGGATCTCATTTTTCATGGAGTCTATGGCTCGCTTTCATTGACAGCAATGGTTATGTCACCAAATATTAACTTTTTAAAATTGTATATTGTCTCTGTTTTATATTTGATGATCTTTGATTATGTCCAATAAAATACTTAGGGTTATTGTCTGGAAGATTCACTTAGTAGGACAATTCGTCGTTGCCCAAGGCTCTTTGGTGTCCCCCAAAGATTTTTACATAGGTAAAGGCCCTATTTTAAATAAAAGAGCTGCATACCATAACGGACTTATGCACATGGTCATGTGTGTGCTCAATACAAACAGCCAGATCTCCGCGGAAACATACCTGAATAACTTAAGTTTTTGAAATAATCCACTAACTATCTTTGAAAACTATGTATTTTAGATAAAACTAGCCAATGGGCTGTGAAGGGCATCTTTGAAGTTAGATCTAAACGCAAATGACCAGCCACTATTAGGAAATGGCCGGTGCTTTACTAGAACACTTGCACATACATCAGATCCATCAAATAGATCGAATGGATAGAAAAGAGGCAGCTTGTTTTTGAAGTGAGTTATGGTCATAGATATAAATTTTCAAAAACTTAACCAAAACTGTATGTGAGGTCCCATAATAAATGCAAAAAATTCACTGTTAATAACTCATTCTAGAATTACCCTCCTTAAAAAGCAAATTTGGAGAAGCACGGCTTTACATTTGAAGATTTCAAATAAAATAATTTAGTTAAAAATGTAAAACAGGAATCTTTGCTCCATTCTGTTTCTGTTGGAGAGTTGTGGCGTATTGTGACACCCCAAAGATTAAATTATGTGTGAAGCTTGTCCCCTTTACACTAAAGACTAAAGTATTATTATTCAAAAAGTCATGTTATATCGTCTAAAACTGAATTAAAGAAATTGTTTACGAGTCTAATTCATTCTCCCACTAACTTTCTCTTTCATTTTTATATACTTAAGCGTTAGCTCTACCAATGATAGACTTTATATTATTTTTCATATTATCTATCTCTTCTGCATTATTTACAAATTTTATTTTATTTACAAATTTAAAAAAGACGCTTAACCGAGTAAATTGGATTTTTTGAATTTTGAGAATTATCAAATTGATTAGGGGATCTAAAAATTAGTGTGTACAATTTTGACGAAAGACTTGAAATAAAATGCGTTGCAGCAAAACTTGTTTCGCAGCTACTGATACCAGAGCAGATGGATCATCGTGGTAATGAGCTGCTTTAGACTGCTACCAATGAGGCAGATTTTCTCATAAATACAGCAAATGTAGATTGAAATGTGGATCTACGGCTATAATCCGGAAACAAAGGCTTAGTCATCCAATGGAAGCCTCCTAGTTCACCGCGTACGAATAAGTGCGTGAGATTCCAAGGTCTTTACTTTGAACATGACTAAGGCTGCATATAATTTTATTCTTTAATTTAATTTTTTGTATTAAATGGTTCAATACCATTGGGACAGGTACGTATTTTACCTTGTATGTCATATTAGACGGGTTTTTCTTCTGTACAAATTTGAACAAATAGATAAGCACTGTGTATCAATACCAACAACCTCTTTGAATTTTTATAGAATCGAATTGGAAATTTTTGAAAGATTTTTTTATATAAAAACATTATTAATATAAAGAATAGTACATTGGAGCTTGCTGAGACCTCTAGGAACTAGGGAGCTCAGACCTGATGATAGCAGCAACATTTTCGATAGAGTCAGCCAGCACATGGAAACTTTCGGTCCTATGTAATAAGAATTCGGAAGTTAACAGAGAACCAAGACAGATGCGTGTATAGGGAAGTCGACGACGCCATGTACGTCCTGATAACCTGTATCGTGGAGCGAGAGTTTTCATTACGGTCGGTTGGAGGACTTTCAGTAATGCGCGAGTAGTGGACGGCTCTTGCGGCGAACTTGTAACGGGTGCGCGGGTGTTGGGAAAATTAATACTGGTGTGAGATGCAAACTCTGGAACTAAAGACTAAAGACTTAACAGACAGACAATACGGCGTAGACTAAGGTGGATTAGCCGTTTTTTTTGCGTAGAAATATAAATGTTAGGAGGGCTCGGAGTCTTCTCCGACTCGTGTTGTGGTTTTCCCGAGTCCTGCACTAAGGCGAATACCGGAGCAAGTGATTTGCAGCCACAATAGACTTGAGTATTGTTAAATCCATGTTTAGAGAGTAAGAATGATTAATGTATATGCTGCGCTGTTGGTGTAGTGCCGCAAGACGGAGCACCAGATGTTAGAACAACATGTACCTGACATGTTCTGTATTTGTTTAATTAATAAATTGTATGGTAATGAGCCAAAAGTTAATGGACTTTTTAATATTCAATCAAATATGACTACAGCCTCAAAAATGTTGAAATGTATAAGAAATCAAAACGTACATTGTGAGAGCGTATAAATAACCTCTCGAAGAACTCGTTGACAGTAAGCATCGAAACTTCAATTACCATAAACGATATCGGAGTAATGTTTCTGGAAATACGCACCAGCCCCAATTAAAACCAGAAAACCGCTTCTCACCTTGACGGCAAGCACTCCATTGCTACCCCGCTAATAGCGCTGCCAGATATTAAATTAATTAAGTGCCATTTTAATCCATAAATAAGCGTTTAAAAGGGCAGATATCGACACGCGAGGCAATTATCGAGCCACTCCGAGGTAATGAACAAAAATGGGACCGACTGCAGCATCAGTTTTTCGCCCGAACGGAGCTGCCTCCGCGAGATATGCAGGCAATTTATGGGATTGCAAGCGCGGCTTGAAACGGACAGTTTCCCATTAAAATAGACACGGCCATTTATTTTGCAAAGTGTGCTGCTATGGAAACGCGGTGGGGGGTAAATTGCTTGTTGGTTAATTGAAACTATTTTTATAGTGACCTAAATCATGAAACCAAACAATTTAAGAGTACACTGATCTGAAAATCTAAATTAACGTAAGTAAAATATGGACTTGAACTTGCTGAAAGGGGGTTAAACAAATGCCAGCACGTTGCCTTAAAGCGAAGCCACAATTTACTGAATAATTCAAATAGCTTGAGACGATACTAGAAGTAGGACAGGGTGAGCTGCAATCGGGCTCATCCGCGACCATTCCGAGGTGTTGCAACGCGCAGTCTCAATTCTCAGCTCGGCTGAATTGCAATTAGCAGATTGCGAGTTCATCGGCTCGCAGGCGGTTCCAAATGCATCTCGCTTGGCGGCGAAACGAAAGTGGCAAATGACATTTGCGGGCGAAGTCCGGTTTGGCCGTCTCGTTCGAGAAAGCTGGCATTTTCCCATCGGGCTCTAGGTGCCTACTAAGCCGGCTGTTTGATTGAGAAGCTAGCCGGGAAAGGTGTGGCGTCAAAAAGAGAACGCCAGCATGAAGAACAAACACTCGACTTCAGACCACGAGATGATTAAGTGGGGAATAAATAATCCGTCCTTGTAGCTTTCCTTCGGCGCATCTCTGGCATTGCTGGCAATCGAAGATAAGCGCCGCGCAACCCATGAAAACTCACGTATCTGTATCATAACGGCCCGTTAGTTTCCTTGTCACCATAGGCGACCGATCGAGATTTGAATATCACTCAAAGTACGTTAACATCTGCATTGTTTGCTGGAAATTGAGCATGAGTACGAACGGTTTGCTGCTGGACATAACAAGCGTTTTCCTTCTTTTGTTTGGAAAGTAGCCCAATATCTACCTGAACTTAATTAGTTGGTTAAAAATTTAACAGACCAAAAGGAATGAGTCGAAGGAATGGCAACTTCTTAACTCGACAACGGTATTGAAACGGATGTGGAATTGTATTTGATGATTCTCTTAATTAAAAACTGCGCCATTATTTCTTTTAACGGCCTGAAATAGCGATGAAATTAGTAAATACAGTTAGAAAATTTATTACTTCCAGAGACTTCAACGTCCGGTTACGCTACGAACCGCAGCTTTTTGTGTTGATGTTATTTCATGGATGCAAAATTTTCCGGTTTCTGCCGAATATGCATGACGACGGCACCGCCAATTTTATAAATAAACAAAAATGCTGTGTTGTACAAGAAACATTGATTGAACTTGTGCTATATATATATATGTATATGCAGGCAACAAGAGGATATTTTGTAATACTAAATGCATGGGTTAGATTCCATGCGGTTTGCTTGACGTGACAGATGGTTAAATTCCCACACACTATGGGGCAAATAGGAAGTTGTTTTCCCACCCTCACTCCACGGAGAGCTAATTTGATTACCGTTAGCCGTAGTTATAATTTTCGTTGTGCTACCACTGCTTTTTACCGGCAAAACCGATGATACCCGAGTTTCAAGAATTATACCGCATGAGTTCACTTCATTTACAGTACGTTGCTTCAGCGAGAAAATATGAAACCTCAGCCTTGGCCACTGTTATCTAGATATGTATCTTCACTTTTATAATTACATGTATGAGGTTCTGGCCGGCTACAGCGGCGGCCGCGCACTATAAATCGCACTGCATTACCTCATGAGCTACTAATTACGGCCGAATGTAATTAAATTAAAATTTTACGCCGCGTTCTTCGAAAAATTCCAAAAGCTCGCACGACCGTTCGCGCGACACCGGCCAGCATCACGTGCCGCCATTAGTGCTAACGTAACGCGGCGAGAATCACCTTGAAGATGATTACGCTCCGGCTATAAATATTCTGGCGTCTATAAAAATTCTAGGCATTGTCATTTGCTTGTAAATGGAAATGCGCGGCTTTTTGTCACACCTTACGGCCGTACCGGTTCTCGCTTTGTTTGACGAATTGAACCGCTGCAGCGTTCTGCGAAGCGATTGCGAAGGGGGTTAATTGGTGTATCGAAAAGCTGTTATGTTTACTTCATAAATCTTCCGTTACGTTTTCTATTTTCATTGTTGCTACACATTAATCGCCGTTTTCTTAGCAACATATGTCAAACTTTAATTGCTTCGCATGTGAGGCCTGAAAGCCACCTCTTACTAGATTAAGTATTATATTTCATAATTGTTTAATTTGCTATTTTAATAAGGCTGCAATTATGTATCATATATAAAAATTTGATTGTTATTTTTGTCTTGAGGATTATTTCTAAGCATTTTGTATCCAGAAAAGCCTAATTTTGACAATCCGTTGAGATTGGAGCACATTCTAGAACTAAGTGGCGCGGAATGCATGCCCTACATCCGAAGACACGTAGAGGGAGCTTGACTCTTCGCATTATAATTGCCGGCATGTTCAATGCCCCGGGATTGCGTAGGCCATACTTGGCGTCGTGACGTAAGCTAGGCGCGGTCAATTCACTTATGCTTATTACAGACGCGTGGTATACCGTAAGGTATGTCATTACGGTAGGGTTTCAAGTGCCTAATTCGGGCGGGGCGAATTGAGCCATCAAAGCCTACTACTGGAGAAATCAACGATAGTATGAGAAGGAACCCCCCATAAGTTTCATATTTTTTTAAACAGCTCAGAGTATAATTACAAACACGATTTCCCCGAACAAATGTTGTGGCATATAGCTGTAATAAGGCCTTTTAAATCATTATTTATTTATTACCGTTCAAACACTAAATGATTGTAGTCGACCTTGAAGCGTCAATTTCTCTTTAATTGCAATTTATGGCATTATACAAACTTGAAAATAGATAAAGTAGCCTAATAAAATGTATGAATGTCAAGCTCTTCCTACAGTAGTTGCATCAGATAATACGATGCAAAAAACTATCGCTTGCTGATATTACGATGAATATTCTATTAAGCACATCGCGAATCTGCTGCGAAGTAGTTTAAATTATAAAAAATTAATTAGTCTAAAGATTAAGATTTGACATTACTTCTCCTAAAAACTTGAAATTTTGAGAAAATATATACATAAATATTTCTTACCATTAACTCTATTAATTTAGATAATACTGTAAAAGCGGAGCATCCAAATAAGACATAAATTGGGGGGATAAAAAGCAGTCATCTTAATTGCATAGTAAATATTTCAAATAGTTGACAGAATTCTGCTTTACGACTGGGAGGCCCGATAAATTCGAGTGTTTTCGAGATTCGAAATCAAATTTGAAATTCAAATGACCACTCGCGTCGTTTGAAGAGGAGAGGAAGAATTTGTGGCCATGTGGCGAGCGCAGAAATTTAAAAAGTACCACTTACGTAACGTTCCTCTAGCTCGCCTAACATTTAAAGAAATAATTGAACTGCCCGTGCAGTTACAAAAGGTTTCAAAGCGATCGCTGGCCGTAGATCATTATCGGAAAGGTCGCGATCGAAAGTGGCTGAAACGGACTTTCAGGGTAATCCCCGCGTTGATTAACAAACGAAATGTTCGCCGCGGGAGGCGGCACTTAAATTTTAACCTCCCGTTTTATTAGTCAAGGCTGATTAGGCCCACGCTGAAACAAGCTGCTGTCGGAATTTAACTGTAAAGCAATCATAAAACGGGCAACTGTTTCTTGTTTGTCACATATTTTTATGGCGGTGATTTAAGGTCTGATAGGATCGTGGGATAAATTATGTTATACCGCAACTTGTTATGGCAACTACTACTTTCTTGTGTAATTTATGGAGCAAAATTGGAGCTCGAGGAGCTGCAGCCAGTAACCTTTCGGTGCTGCTGCTGCAGGACCTTGCGTCGTTAGATTTCACTTCGTTGCAGCCGAAGAATGTTCGACATTGTCCCTAGAAATTATGATTGGAAAGTCACGAATTAAATTTTGAAATTCGTTTCCTCGATTTCATTTTTGGTTGCCCAAATGTGTTGCGGCGCATTACTCGATAGGCGAGCTGCATAATTATGTCACACGCAGGAGTGAAAGCTTCTCCATTTAAGGACGGGAAAACTAACACCAAACATCTGTTGCCGCTAGAAATTCCAACGGCCCACCGGTATCTTCTCTTGTTTAGCACATAATGGACTGAAAAATGTCCGTGAGGCCGCCGCACCGGAAATCATCGCACATGTTGGCTCGCGCCTCTTATCTGGGCGCTTTTATACTCAGGTAGATAAACACAAAGCCATGGGAGCTATCGCGTTTTAATTTTTTTTGGCAGCCACACGCATGCAGCCAGGTAAAGGCATGAGTTTTATTAGTGGAACATCATCAATTATTCTGGGGGAATATTTTTGTAGTCAGTCGAGCCGAGGAAAAATAATTCTGACGGTTTAATGTTAGAGCGTTAACCAATCAGTTAATTATAGGTGTCGTGATATATTCGATAAAAATTCAGCCCGCGGCACGATTATTCATAACCATAAAAGAAAAAATGCTGTACTAAACAAAATTGCAATAAGCCAAGTTGAAAGTTCATTGAATTTGTTACTGCTGATTATGCAGCTGAGTTGTTATGTGTTGTATATGAATTTGGGCTAATTGTGTACAATTATTTCTAGCCGAAATGTGTGATTTTTACTTTTTTCTAGTTTCTTAGGTTAACTAAAAACACGTAATTCATACTTATTAGTCTTTTATGTTGTCATTTCTATTATTTGAACTTTGTTTCAAGTTTTTATTATTTTAGTATTGTACCATTATCATTCTTCTAAATTTTACAACAAAAATTATTAAACTAATTTCTTCCTTTTTATTTTCATTGTAGTCGTAGAAGTTATGTAATTTTTGTGTTTTTTAAACGTATTGTCGTCAACCAATTGTAGTTTGAAATAAGAGCTTAACTTTAAAGCAATTTCAATACAAGCTCGATTTTTAATTGGGTTGTAACATCGATTACAATAGAAACAGTTTTTCGACCAAAATTTAATTTCAGCTTTCGTACTTGCACTTAATGTTCATTTTTGTAACATTTTCCTTACTAACATTGTGTTTCAAGACGTACAGGTCTTAGGAAATAAAAAGATGTAGCTATATTGGTACAATAATTGCGGAAATACTGGAACAAGGAGGGAAAGAAGGTAAAAAGGTAATGGATAGATGGGAAAAAAGAACCAAAACAGTTGTACAACGAAGAAAACTTAATTAGAATTGTGGAACCGCCGAAAATAAGACGGATGAAATCACAAAGGAACGCCTATCTAAAAGGTTATTAAAAAAAGCACCTAGCAGAAACCAGAAGAAGGAATAGATTAAAAACAAGATGGAGAAATAAAGAAGATGAAGACTTAAAACACACGAAAGTGGCAGAGTGAAAGGAAAATAATAGAAAGCGTTGAACCAAACCTCCAAGGTTTGTAGAGCTGCTATATAACATTCTGTTTTATATTAAAATATACAAATATAGAAACTCGGTAATAAATTATTTTTATTTTCCAGAAAATATCATGCCCGCAGTTTTTGGCAACATTTTCATCCAAAAGGTTTGTTTGTACTTTCTCATTAAGTGTGAAGCGGAAGTGAGACAAGGAAATGACTGTTAAGATTTCAGTTGCAAATTTGCTACCTTGGAAAGAACTCGCCCACTTGCTGCCATTTGCACAGCATATCTTCCTAATTACTGAAAAGGCCGGTGCGTTTACTGAAAAACAGCCGATCGCATGTAACGAGTCAATTCCCGCCTGGTGACGGCGCTGAACGCTCCTAATAACCGGGCTAAACAAGATGTAGAAAGGAACACGGCGATCATGGACAGTTATACGGCTGTGGTGCAAAGAACGCCGGGCCCAAGGACTCCAATTCCGAGACTCATGCACAGCGGCGTTATGTAAACGTCGCCGTCCTCGTCTAGCCAATTAAGGAAGCCGCGGCGCGCTCGTGACGCTGGAGATGGCGTGACAAATCCAGAAAAATTCGCCGATAAATAAGCCGCATTCGAATATAAGTACCGTAACGCAAAGAATGGCAGTGCCGGCTAGCGCCGCTATTTACTCGCGGCCGGCCGACGCGGCGCTAATTAGAGGACTCCGTTAGGGGGAAGACCGCGGCGGTTAGCTTTCGGAAAACAATGCCGCGGCTCGTCACTCCTGGACAACAACCGCGGGCTAATGCATTTTTAATACAAATTATAGGACATGTTAACATCACAAAGTTAGCAGTACACGAGCAAGTTTTTGCTGGATATAAATAGAAATACTAAGGAATCAAAGTCCAAATAGTAAGTTGTGATCTATTGACTTGAGCATATAAAAGATGAAGTAATAATGTAGCAACTTAAAGGGCTCATTAATTATATGAATTATACGGAATCCCAAAAAGGTCACATAAAACACTGATACCACTTAGAGAGCTTATTTTTAGATATCTGGGATTACTTAATGTTAATTGCTGATATTTTGCTTCGGATTTCATTAGCAAAACAGTCATACAGGATGTTGCTTCATGAGCTTTTTCTATAGATCACAAACATGATTAATGAGTTCTTAAAAATTTTCAAATATAATTAACTTAGTTTTACTATATTTGTTTAAACATTTTTAAAGATGACATATGTGAGTAGTTAGGCAACCAGTTATACATAGAATTAAAGAAATTACATAATAACTGTAGAATGACATTCATGTTTAAGTTAAATCTTAATTGTTAATTTTCAAATTTATTACCAGCAATGAAATTACATTTTTTAAGTAAAAATTGATAATAAAATATTTTAAGAAAATTCAAAAATTAAAAAGGCTAACCCGCTTTAAAAAAGTCATTCAGGCAGGTTAATTGAAACTTAGCTTATTTTTACATCCTGCAAATTTATTAAAGGCCTATAAAAGCCAACCTTTGCTTGCTATGATTAACGCTTACGTAAGTAGTTTATGGTGTTTGTGATACCAAAGTGCAAAGCAGTCTAAGAGAAGCTACGGTTGTTATATTTAGATTCATAAGCCTGTAGTAAATTGTTACATCAATCAATGAAGGATATCGGTTGTTTAAAATAGTGGGACAAACAAAGCCCCCGATGGGGGACACGCTCTTATATAAGGAGCGCAATCAGCCGATTAGCATCAAGGCTGGCCGAGGCTGTGCGATAATAATAAAGATATTTAAATTCATTGCCATAACCGAAAAAGCTATTTCATTAATGAGGATTACAGAGGCTAATAATGGTTGGAAACAAGGCCGTTTTTCTACTTATGTGGAAGTGCGGCTGTTTCTAATGGCAGCAGAATGCTTGGTACTTTTTACTGCGGCTGGCGTTAAACGCATTCAAGCTTGCCCGAAAAACTAGGGGCCTGTTACGTAAACGCGCGGCTTTCGCGTACCTATCTGGAGATGTGCAGCTTCGCTCGAAAGATTAGATTATTCGGGCTATTAGATCCGGCAAAATGGATTCGCTCCTGGCCGGATTCTTGCACGAACGGGGCAAATTAATGAAGGTGTCTGCGCGCCGGCGGCGAACATGAAAAGACCGCGTTTTCAGGCGGTTCTGCGTTTCTTTTTGGGGAAATTTTCAGCAGCGGTGCGCAAGCGGCTCGGGAGGCCGATGGCAAACAGACTTCGAAAGCGTTTCAATATTTGCCGAAACGGCCCAGTGAACTTTGCATTGCCGACAGGAGCCAATATTTGATCTCTTTCGCGAGCGGATGAACGCACTCTTAATTGCTTGGGAAACGTTTGTTTTGGCTTTACGAGCAAAAAATTCCGCTTACAGGAAATGTCCATTAGAGGCTGAAAAGGTGGGCTGGCCGTTTAGTAGCGAATTCGGCTGATAACAGGCTGACAAACTGTGAATGCCTGTCATTAATGTGTATAGGACGTAACATATCTTCTGTTGCAAAGAAAAACTGCCCCTACATTAGCTTTGTTAATGTAAAGCAAATATGCACAAAACCCTAAATTGATGTTACGAGGGTGATTCGTAAAATAGTTGCTCACCTTTTGTCTGCTTTTAACGCAATGTTTTTCCAATTCTTTTGGAAAACAATGCTTCTTTGTTAGGCACAACATCTTAATGCAACCCATGTAAAGATCTTGTTAGTGTTTAAGGCTTAATTTACAAATTTCGCAGCTGATCAAGCTTGAAATGGAAACGCAGCCGTATCGCCAAATAGAGATTTATCGCTTGCTGTTTGAGGTATCAACGCACATCTGAATTTGTTTTACTAGTGGGATGTTAGCAAGAATTTGAAAGTGTTTGCGATTACTTTATATATTTGGTATTAGAGGCAGGTGGCTTCTGTAACAAAGATGTTGCGGATTAGCAAGTTGTTTCATGAAAATTAGCTTTCTGAAACTTTAGGTGCAAGGGGCATTCACGTATGAAGTTTCAGCTGGGAATTAATGGGCTAATTGCCCTTCCTGATTTTTTATTCAAATGGTTGCGCAACTAGTTGATTACAAACAATAAATAATTGGAATAATTATTACTGAAGTCGTTGTGGTGGAAAATTGAATTGTTTTCGAGTTATTGCAGCGTATATTCAATTTTAGTTGTATTCGTTACGACAAAATGGGTTTTAATTTTAAAAATAAAACCAATTGCAATATTTTTTTTGTTTGGTGTCACAAGGTGTATCCTTTTATTTTTTATTTGCCAGAACTGCTTTGGGTCATTGCTGGCGTGTGCGAAGTGCATTCTAATCTATCAATGTATAGGGTGAAATTAAATTTGAGGATGTACGTTTGCGTTTTGTGAACGTTAAAAATTTACTTTTATACATGTGGTATTCTAAACCCAACAAGAAATGTATTTTAGAGAATACAACACTTAATGCTAATTTTTGCAAAAAAGAAACTTTCACAGAGCGATGACGTGAATCGGTAAAATTATCGCATCTGGGATAGTGAAAATTAATTACGAAAAACCAATGCAACCACAAAAATGCATTGTAGACTGGAGGAATGATGGTTCCGTACTTGGACTTGAATGATATGTGGTTTCAACAAGATGGAGCTACATGTCAAATAGCACGCGAAACACTCACTTTACTTCAAACTTAATTTTATGGTCGTGCTATCACGCAGAGTGGTGACGACATCGATTAACTACCGAGATCTTGCAATCTAAACCTATTTATGTTTTCTTTAGGGCTATTATATAAAAGGATTTATGTTAACAAACTTGCTGCGATTCCAGGGCCAAAAAGAACAATAGACGTGTAATTGCAGAAATGTAGCTGCATTTATGGAAAACACGGAATATTTTGCTAAAAGAATGACGGAGGCGCGGACGGCATTTAACTAACATCTTATTTCATAAATAATTGTATGAACTTTACATTAATGGCAATAAAATCCAAATTTTTGTGTTTATTTAGAAAAAAAAACATCCTGAAGTTCAATTTAGATCGCTCTTTATAAATATGGTGTAGAGAAAAAGAAAAAAATTGCAAATTATAACAGAATTTGTCTGTCATTTATAATTGCATAACACGTTGAGTATGATGGAAAAAATGGAAATGCACCAGTAACTGCTAAGCAAATCCGATTGATCTGTTTTTTGACAACAAAAGTAGATAAATTATTACGATATAAATTGAATTTGCCCTTCTATAACCTTGGTCTTTTTCTGACTGCCACGGCGTTTGGTGCTGTTGATTAAACTCGCACATTACATGTTTTCTTATATAGCTCCAGGAACTGAAATAGCCATACAGAATGGAATTCGGCTTGGATAAAAACCGAAATTCTGAAAACATTTAGTTATGCCAAGATTTTTGTGTTATCTGATATGTGTGAATGCATCGTAGAATGTGTCTTATGACGCTTAGTAAAATAAACAAAAACGTAGTTATTTTCCACATTATAAAGACGAAACGCAGAGGAGAAAAATACCTGATATTTTGTCCGATAATGATGGGGAGTTAGATGAGGGGTAATGTCAAGGTTACGAAACTTACGTATCTGGAGCGGACTGGGGGTACAAAACTCATTTAATATAGCACGATCTTAAGAATACCATCTATCGTTACGAACTTTTGATAGTACCCTAAGAAAAAGAATTGAAAATGATCACGCCCTGCCTACCAATTTTTTGACATCCACAGTGTTGTATATAGGCTGAATCTGAAATACTGGAGCTGAAATTTACAGAAGATAAAATTTTTATCGTTTATGGAAATGAACTGAAAGTCGAAGCAGAACCTTTGAACCATCCTTCGATTGTGACGCGAACGTTCAAGGATTTGGTTCGGCTGCATCGGTGCACGGAGAAGTCTCCGTTCCATTCCCATTCGGAGGGGTCTCTTGCAGCTTGCAGCCAGCGAAAATGGAGTGGGCTGCATGTAGGCTGCGTCACGGGTTTACAAAATGTCTCCGGCCGGTTCTTGGACCGGCTGACCTCGCGAAAACTTGCGAAATGTGAGTCACGTTTGAATTGTAAATACGGCGGCCGTTCGATCGATTTTCGATTTCCATTGTGCTCTACAAGGCGGCCGCCCTGTCGGGCCGCGAACATTCGCTAACCGGCAGTTGAGCGCCGAGCTAACCAATGAATTTAAAACGGACCCCGGTTGTTTAGGAATTTCTAGAACCACCGCCGACAAAAGCGTTCTTAGCGCCTGAAAGTGAAAGACGTTAAGCAGCGGCGGTGCACTCGATCCGTTGCGTTAACTCCGTAACGCCCATTAAACTCCGGTGCCTGTTTACTCTCAATCCGACGAAGCGCTTTCCGATCACCAAATCGCGACAGTTATGAATGCGCGCCGCGTCATTCGAATGTAGCTAACATTTATAAGACCTTGCGGTTACTAAATGTTAAAGGTCTGCAAAGGCCGAGATGTGCCCACACTATATATCTAAATAAGTGGAGAAAGACCGTTCAGAAATGAATAATCAGCTGGCCGCGCTGTTTCCATGCATATTCAGGAGTTATTTATAGGCGGACTTTCAAAAATGTGAAATTCCCAGCGCGCGCCAGGAATGGAGGCTCCGCGGTGGAGTTTTTCGAACTTGTTGAAATTGCCTTTGCATCAAGTTGGCTTAAGTCCATTCCAGTTTATGGCATTGACCCAACCTCAATTTTAAAATAATGCTTGCTCACCTCCACGTTTCAATTTGAAACTGAATGTCGTGGCTGATTTACCTTTTGTACTACACATTCTGTAATTAGTATCGAGAAATCGAATCACTGATTTACTTTTTCATTTTTTTGTTAGAAATGTTATTGTTCATAACATATTTAAACAATATTGTAAAAGAATTAAAATAGATTTAGGAGCAATCAATAAGAAATTGGTCCAAGTAATTGCCCACGCGGACGATAGTGCAATAATAGCGAGGAATCATAAAGGCTCTAGAACAAACACTGATCACCGTAGCAGAAAAGGCTAAAGATGAAGGTTTAGAAATAAATAAAAAGAAAAGCAAGCAGAAGGAAAAAGAAAAAAATACAAAAACTAAGAATTAGCAACTATAATTTTGAGGAAGTAAAGATGCCTACAAGAATACTTAGGAGACACAAAATACAAGAATATAAAGCTTTCTATGCAAAAAAAAAAAACAAGAGATAAAAAGTTACATAAAAATATAAAAATCAAAATTCTACAAAACGACCATAAGACCAGTAGTGACATATGCAGCAGAGATAGTAAATTTAACTAGTAAAGAAACTAGAAAAGAGAAGAATACACACCAAGAATATTAACTAAATAGCAACCACAAAAGAGGAAGACTTAAACTGAAATAGAGAGACAAATAGAAAGGATTCTAAAGTAATTAAAGTAACAAACTGGAAACAGAAAATAGAAAAAAGTGGAGAAGTGAACTAATCCACCACAATAAATGGATTGATGAGTTCTCTGAGAACAGCTGCAACTGTATAGCTGATACAAAAAAAGTAGCAACATTTCCTTAAATTTTGAAAATTAAAACATAAAATTTTCCAAAACAAAAATCTTTGGTGCACCCGCTATCTGAAAGCGAAACCAAACGACACGCGAGTTTCTACTTGAAAGCAATTTCCATTAAAAGCAACAGTTTTCCATTAGACGCCGATACCCGAACGGAACAAAAAGTAAAATCGCAAGTAAACTGCAGCGCCAAAGAGTAGCGAGCTGTGCTCCACCTACACAAAGGCGCTTCCTAAATTTTCGCAACGACAATGATGTAAACTGGCACGGCCGAGATTTCTGGGCCGCAGAAGTAGAAATCGCCCATTTCCGCTTGCAAAACCGCCGCAGTTTAATTCTTCCAGCATTTTTCCAGTCCGGGGCCCCCTGCGGAAAAATCCGGAAAATTCGCGCCTTTGGGGCGCCCTTGCGCAAACCTGCAGCCGCATGTGTCCATCTCGTGGGAGCGCCCACGCGAGAAAGTGCCCACGTCTTGCGCTGGTGGCTGTGGAATGGATAATACCCCGGACGCCACTTTAGATTTCAAGACTATGACAAGTTGTTTATTCAGAAGATTCGCTGGAAATTCATAGCCCGTTAGACGCCGCGGGTCTGTTTTCCAATCAAACGCTTAACGTGTATGGAAATGCGACCTGCGCCGTTTCCTCAATCTCGCGGTTTATGATCTAGATCTACCCAGCGGATGCCAGCGACACGCGGAGTTATGGTCTTCTATAAGCTGGTTCTCCTGACGGCAGTCGCTTTGCAGTTGGTTTTGTTTTAGCCCCCGGGGTGGTAGGCACTAGCATTTACGCCACTCGGCGCGTTCGGGGCTTTTAATTTATTACGCCCCGTTATCTGGAATTTATCTTTTTTGAAAAGCGACTCATCTGGCCCGTTATGCGGCTCGGGGCTTCGCTCCTGCATTATTCCAAGTGGAAGCTGCAGCCTTAAGGATTTTACGCATTCTATGCGCTGTTCCCAGTCATTTAGCGAAGAACAGCAGAATGAATCCTTTTAATGCCGTTTACGACACAGCGCTTAAAATCAGGCATCTAAAGGACGCGCGATGAACTATTGAATATTTGAGTTCCGGCTGTGATTTTCCGGTTTCGAGTTCAGACAAACTGTTAACCAAACACTTCGCTATTTAAGCAACGCGATCATAATTGATTTACTATTAAAATTTACTGCATTTCAACCTCCAAGCTTTGGCTGTAAAGCAAACAAGGCGAGCCTAAATTGATTTTGAAACGACCCGTCGTAACTATAGCAGCGATGGCTTCGAAGAAGCCTTGTCGGGGGCAAAAAAGCAAAAACTGCAAGGATTTATAGCATATCTGCGAAAGGTTAGCGTTATAATAATGGTAAGGCAAGCGCGTACGCGCTTGCAACTAATATATGGCCTATAAATGTTGAGATGAATAATGAATACTGTGTTGTACTACCATGATGCTCAAAAAGTGCAGATAAGCCACATAAACTTTGTAGATTCTTCTGGTATTTGAGTTCATAAGTGATCTTGGGCTAAATTTGGTAGAGAAACTCAAAGCAATAGTTCAGAGCCGATTTAGAAATTAGATAATCGGCTAACTAGTGCAAGTGTTGACCTTGTTTCGACATCTCTAAAAATTAGGCGGAAAGAGAAGCTTTCATGTTCGTCTGCACACAGAGGCAGAGAAAGCAGACTCCGTTCCACATACATGCTAAGCGCCGACACCCTTTTCAAACCCGTTTGCGTCGAGCTGCTTGGTACTCTATGGTAGTAGGAAGGAACGCCGGTAATTTGAGGTACTTATTAAATGCCCATTATCGCCGACCTGCAGTGGAAGTTTCTGTAGCTTCCAGTTAAATAATCGAAAGTGACTGTAATGACAGAAAACGGGTTTCGGCCCTCATTTTAACCAAATAAAACACCGAATTCCTAACAATGTAATTTTTGTCCTATCGAACTGGCTGTTAATACCCAAATAGATTTAAATTCATTTAAGCTTCAGTATGTGTTAATGCCCCTAAAACTGCAGTAAGTAGATCGGAATGTTGTGAAATAGCAGCGGCTTTGCTAATTGGCTGTTAGAACTCGCACTACAGGCGGAACGTAAACAATAATGTTCTGTTGATTTAAGTGAAATTTGCTAAAATTTTTAATTTTTAATTTTTAATTAATGTAAAATTTTTGTCTTTGTCTTTTTTGAACATTTCAATGTATACAAACAAATTCGAATAAACTAGAGCCGCAGTTTCTCATAAGGGGATTTTTTTTAAATGGGGTAATTCATGAATTGTATTGCTTATGATTTTAGGAGCTTTAGTGGTTCTTATAACTGGAAAATAGCAGATTTGTATGCTATGCCACTCGGCATCAATGCTGCTATCAGAAGAATAGATGAAATTAACTAGGATATTTAGACACAACTTTTAAAAAGCTGAAATCAAGAAAATTCCAAGTATAAGTAGATGGATCAACTTTGAAAGAGAGTGGGATAGCATTAAATAAGTTGATACAGGCGAATTTGCTGTAGAAATGTTATTGTGCAAATTACTAGGGCTGAAAATCCCTAGATGTCTAATGTTTCAATAAAAAACATAACATTCTGTACTATATATAGCATATATGCTTCTTTTGCATAATTTAATGCTCAAAAATATTCTTAATGAGGTACCAAAATCAGTTATAAAATGCAACAATGCTATCAAAGATAATGCCAAACGTGAGCGTCTCTTCAAGCAAGTTTGTGAAGATAAGAATGCAGACCATATGACACTTTTACTTCACACTGACAAACTGGCTCAAAAGATTCTTAGAACTATTTGATGTGCTTCGTGACTTTTGAAATGAAACTTACTAACTGTTGACTGTAAAGTATTTGTGAGTTATTTAGGACAAATTTTTGAAAAAGTGAATATGTTGAATAAGCATCTTCAAGGAAAAAATAGAAACTTTTATAGAGTTAATTTTGACCTGTTTCATTGGCTAAGAAATGTGAGGTGACTGATGATGTTGCACTTGCCATTATGGATCACCTGAAAATATTGGCCTCTGATTTGAAAGAATGTATTTCTGGCTTGAGTGATGCAACCAGTGTTGGCGGATCTCCCTGATGTTTGGATGCAGCACCAAGATTTCTCAATAATGCAAAATGATTCAACATAGAAGGAGCGACAGCATATAATTGTGATGAAACAGAAACAAAGTATCTAAATTGAACTAACCTTGCAAGAAAATTGTTGTTAGTATTTCCATCTTTATATTTTGCTGAAGATTCTTTAGTACTGTAAATTATTTGCTAGTGAAGAAAAGAAATCGACTAGATATCATGAATCTGAAGATGACTAAATTAGGTCTTTACATAAAATTTCCCTGCAGCAGACATCAAGCACAAGAATCTTACTGATTTTTGGTCTACTTATATTGAGGTGCGCCCAATTTGTATTTTGAATAATCAAGGATATTACAGAAAAAGCTTCCATGAACATTGTTTTATATTTATGCATTTCCGTTCTTTATTAAAGGTTTTGAATACGTCATATCATTATTATTTCTAAATTATCTTTTCCTCAATATTTTAATTGTTGTTTCTTTTATTTATTTTTCTTTTTTTCATGAATGTCATGTTATTTGATATCTTGTTTAGATCAAATCAATTGCGTTTCAAGCTTCCTTTACGTGAGTAAATGTACACTTTTGAATAATAAGAATTATATGTCGGAGGAGTGGGGGGTCGAAGGGGGCTAGTAAGATTTTAGAGATGCTAAGATAGGATATGGCTAATAAAGAAATTAGAGAAAGGGTGGAAAATTGTTAATTTAATATCAAATGCAATATTCTTCAGATCATAATTACAGCCGGTTTTCTGGATTCAAATCACGGATAACAATTGCAGCTCTGGAATCTTAAATTAATTATGTCATAGCAGTTACAATATAAATGTGGTGCAAAACGAAAGATTTAGAGTAGCTGAATTTTTTTATAGGGGCAATTTTTTCAGGATTTTCACGTGTAATTTTAAATATAATTTAAAATAAAAAATTACAATATTCTACATGTTTTATAAGTAAATTTTATTTTTTTATTTCCACATTTGTTTTTGAATATTGTAACCATTTCATTGGTATTTGCAGTTGTGCAACTACTTTCTGTTATGGTGTATTTTCTCAGCTAGACTATTTAGCTGCCTCGTTTTTAAATTCATCTATTTGATATTTACATTGTAAAACTTATGGTCTTGCCTATTTTGGTAACCAAAAGTAAAAGGCTAAAAGTTACGGATCTGAGTTCTATGGAGCTGAAAAGCGAGCCGAGTTATGCAACTTTACCGACCATATGTTGGCTCGCGGAGCCGTCAGCCGCTCGGCTCGGCGGGCCAAACTTTGCACCAGCTCTGCCCATACCATGAGGAGTTAGTAGCGCGAATCTCGGGGGTGCAGGACTGCGGAAGGGAAGGAACGGCGAGTCCACTGTCACACTTTTTGCGCCGATTACGCGCGGCATTGTTGCTTTTGTCTTTACACCTAGAAGTGACGGGATTTAGGTCGCCGCAGCTTGATTTCACCGCAACGTGGGTTCGCTCAATGCGAACCAGCCGCGCTGTTGGTCCGGCTCGGCTCAGCGCCGCCAAAAGGTCCTCTTATTACTACCATCGTTTTGGTATCATGTTAAGTGCGGCGCTCACGTTCTCGCCGGACCAACAGGCTGTAGTATGCAGCAGCAGCTGGTTGCACCATCGTCGCGCCGACTTTCATCCGGCAGCCAGTCGCAGGAAAACCACTTTTCACTCAGTTTTAGCTTATTAGTTAATTCACTCAACGGCAGTACATTGTCTAATGCGCCAAAGTTTATTCACTCCTCCAAGGCGGGTCTAGCTCGGTTTTAGTATGCAGAAGACGTCGGCACGTAACTCGACAAAGCGGGTGTTGGTTATGCGATGCACACACTGAGATTTTAAATTGTACGTTTAGGCTGGGAAATATGTATGTTCAGCGTTAAAATGTCCTGCGGCTGTAGCACTAGCATTGCGCGGCGAGGCGTCGGCACGGTGAAAGGAGCGGGCTTTGCTTAAGAAGGATCAGGTGGCGAAAAGTGAGGGCTGGGTTAGTACGCCAAGAAGCAAGGACTTACCCGTCGCCATGGCTGGATCTGCCAAGGCTCTCACCGCCCCTAAGTCTCCACTTTGATCGGGGCACTTGCTACTCACTGAAAGTCTTCGAACAGACTGACGGCTCCTAAGAAGTCGAGCGTCTTGCAGGCGACCGGCCGTGAAGACCGCGCTTGGATTGGCTCTCGCGTGCGTGAGCTGCAGCTCGCGGAGTCACTCACTTCGGCGCGGTCGTCGAGCTCGCTCCTGCAAAAATTTCAGCGGCCCACACTCGGTGCACCTTCGAGAACCGCCACTCCGTGCACGGCTCGCGAGCTCCGCAGCGCGGAGACTCCAACGCCGCGTCAGACAAGCAACCCTCAGATTTTGCGCAAGAATACACCGCGTTTGCTAGCGTTACACTATCTGGAGCTTTATTTGTAGTGAATATAATAATAAAAATTGTATTTTAAAGTAAAACAATAAAATCAATAAAGGTATTACGTAAAAATATTTTAATAAATTATAAAATATTACGTGGTATATTAAAAATTGTATAGAAATTTTATAATCAATGAAAGAATGTGAAGTACCAATGGTTACGACTAAAAGAGAAAGTTATAACACCAGCACGTTTTCATTAACATATCAATATGAGATCTTAGAAATTTTAATGACGTTGCTAGCAACAAATAGTAACTTAAAAATTCTGCATTTCAAAGTGAATATTTAATTATTAGTATTTACACTGCCTGCATCAAAAAAATTATATAAATAGTATTACTAGTAATACTAAAATTATGTAATAGATGTTCATTGCACCGGAAATCTCAACTGCCATGCAGTGAATCCTACAGTTACTTTTACATGTTTTTTCAATTAACAGTTTTTATACACGTACACGAGCTGTCATAACGTTTAAATAAAATATGGAAAATCATTAGCGGTTCAGTTGCCACTAAGTTCAATGCTGGGTTTGGCAAGATTTATCGCCATTGAAAAAATACGTTTAATTAATTTTTATTCTCCGAATATTAATTAGCAGCAATATCAAGCGATGCGCAAAATTCGGGGTATGCTGATTTATATCTGAGCCCCATAAAAGAAGCGTCCCCATATCTGAGGTATGCAAAATTATCACCTCGGCAAAAATGCCACGTTTGCAAATAGACCGCGGCAAGCGGCAGGAGATTGCCGAGATAATCGAGATACTTACAGTTTTTTAGGCCGTCGGGTGAGAAACGCCACGAGGAAACCCGGGCGAAAAATATTGGGCGCTTAATTTCGGGTTAATGCGCCGCAGGATTTGCCCTGCGAATTTCGTCGGCGGCAGTAAAAGTCGGCTTAATTTGGTGCAACGCCCTGCTTTGTCGCGTTATTTATTTGTTTATTCTAATTCCTGACTTTAGTTATGAAGTCCGAGGTGTTGGTATTTAACTAGAAAATTGCTTCGCGGATTTTATTGCTACGCTTATTTGCCGAGGTTTAGTGTAACTATTACTTTTATCACTAGCCTGCAAGTTTTTTTTACTAAAAACACGGCGACTTTTCCTTGCAGTTATTGAACGCCTTATTACATTTTATTTCAAGTTAATCTAGTCATTATTTTTTAATTATAAAGTTCTAAACGATAATAGAAAAATAAATAGACCATGCTACAATTTCACATTTTCTATTAAAAAAAATTTAAGTTAGTAACCACTTTAATATACCTACAAGGTAGAAATTTTTACGTTTGTTAAGACTTTAAGTCAAAAAGTTACGAAACAAAAAAATTTAAAAGTGTAATTAAAATGAAAGATGCGTGGCGTGATAGTTAGTTTTTTGGGTGCTTAAGTCTTTTGAGATTCTTTGTAATGGTTATATTAAGTTGCCCACTTAGATATGATGTAAATGTTGTAGCAGTTGTTGTAATCGTGAGCGTTTCCAAGTAACATCTTATGGAGTGGTTAGAATGACCATCACTGAATATTATATCTGTACGGTGTTCCAGGAAACTATTATCCCAAATTGTAGTATTTATTTCAAGTTTATGTTGTATATGTTAGCGCAAATGCTTTAAAACTTGGATTAATTGTCTAAAAATTGAACTAACCTTTAACTATGCACGTGAAGTGTACATGCAGATAGAGTTCATGAGTGTCTCTATATTCATTTTGATTTATGAATTAAATTAACTAAAATAATAAGTGCTTGAAAGATACATTTAGTAACTTTGTTTAACTAATGGCTTTCTTACTATCCTCTACAGTTCCATTAGTAACCAAGTTAGAGTTCTTTGTTGCACATAATGCATAATCAGTAATTTTCTCAAATTGATGATAAATCTGCGATGTAATTGGGAGACTCGATTGATTATTAACTACATTAGTAATGCAAAAATATTGCACTATAGGCCTACACTTTCTTTTGTCAAGTTATACTTTATATTAAATTTTTTTTTTTTTACTAATTTTCTTATTATAATGCTTTGTAAAAATAAGTGTAAACGATTGGTTTTTCTTAAGGATGTATGAACATATGGTTATCCTGGCACAGAAGTCAAAAGAGTAAAATCTACAGCTCTTTCTTCTGGACATATAAATTTGGGCGGTAATTGAGGTTTATTAATTTTAATTGTATTTACGTGAGTTAAACGGATTTTTTTAATTTTTACATAATTCGACAAAGAAAAATAAGTGATCTGTAATTAGATGGCAATTTTTATCTTGCACAAGAGTAGCTAATCTTAAAACATTATTGATTAGCACTGATAAAGTTGTAAGATTGTTTTTTTTAAGATGTACATGTTGAAATTACAGCATCCTTTAAACAAACTAATATTTTGTCAACCATCAGGTATTCACTTACATCATATAACTACTAGCAATTCAAAATATACATTTTCTATAGCTCTTTTGTAGTAGCCAATTTATTAGAACCTTTTTATCATCTCTTATTATTGCTTCGTTAAATCGTAAGTATGTCAAAATGAACAGAAAAGAGTTAAGAGCTATTGTTGAATGAGAAATATACCGACTCATCATCGTCATTTTATTTCACGTCTTCAGATTTATATAACAGTCTTTCAAAGATTAAATTCCAAAGTGTCTGGATCTTGGGTGTATAGTGGGTGAAGTTTCTTAGATTTTTGCCAACACTCACAAATTTTTGCATTAGTATGCTCAAGTGCAGGTCCTAACATAATATCTAAAATACATAACTTTCAAGCTGTAGCATTATCACCGAACTTGATGTTTTTGGCGTTTCATTTAGGTCCTGGTAAATGGTCTACAGCATTTTCATAATTACTTTGACGGTTTAAACTACCAGAAAAAGATTTTTAAGATGTACTGGTGTGGCGGCCTTTTCGCCCTTGAACCGCTTTATATCGCGGAAGCATGCGGACCTTTTGATATCGGCTACGTTTTGCCGTCGCACACACAACGGCATGCGCTTTGCCCCGCAAGCGTTCATGCCCCGCAGCTCGGCCACTAAGGTCGTGTCTTAGTCCGCATAAATTCATATTCGCATACCCGCATACATCAGAAACATTTCGCATCCCCGCAAATATTCACGCATCGCAGCTCGGCCAATTTGGTCGTGTCTCAACATCCCGAAAATACCAGATCCGCAACGCAGAGGTGCCCACCTTGGAATCGCCGACGAAGCCGAAGCCGAAGCCGATTCAGGTGAGCGATTTGGCAATTCTTTGGTTGATATCGGTAGCCGCCCCCATCCGCTAACGCGACGGCCGTTTAAGGGACGATTTGGCCTTATCGGCTGACCTTCCACTACGGGCCGAACTACGTTTCCACACCGCACCACGAGAGCGGCTATTTACACGCCTGCCTCTCCATTTTTTGGTCCTTACGAGCCGCTTCGGTATCGTATCCAACACCGCATCCACGAGAGCGGCTATTTACACGCCTGCCTCTCCATGTACAGTAATCGCTAGTATAAATATCTTTTATAAGCTACAATTTCATCTCATCCGAGAAGAAACAGGGATTGTTTAATTATCTCTAATTGCGCAATAGAAGAGGACGTTTATTTTTTACGTTGAGATATTGTAATAGAAGGATAGAATTTAAAATAAACTTAATTTAAGTAACGATACACATTGGTAAAAATTTAAATTATATAATTATATAAATACTCTTATATGCAGTTAGGATATTACGAAGTTTTGTCAGTAGTGTTTTCACTTTTATTATAGTTTTGAAAGATTGATTATCCAGCATATCTATAAACAAAGACTATTCCAAGTTAAGATTTATCGGAGCTGGTATTTCATAAATATATGTATTTTTACAACTGGGGTTTAAGAGCTCGAAACCATTAACAACCTATAAAGGACAGCTAGAGACTATGACTAGACTAAAAGTTGAGGCATAAAATTCAATTATAACAAATATGTTTATGTTAATCTTACTTATCGTAAGATCGAACAGTTACCATTGTCGATCGATGGATATGTAGTTCAATGTATTAAGTGTGAATCTGTATGCTAGACTAGGGTGGAAGTAACACATTAAGCAGAAGAGAGAACTAAACATCAAATTCAAAAAGATTTAATTGCGGTTGGTCACACACAAGTTACTGCTATACAAGCATATGAGGAAACCTGTTTGGATATATGGCTGCCAACAATCGGGCTGTGTTATCGACAGTAATATACTGGTTATAAATATGACGTTGCCAGAATAAGGTGCAACCGGAATGCTTTTGTCTCGCAAAAAAATGAATTTGAAAAAGTCTTGAAAGCCCACAAGATGCCTTATAAAATAGGCTTTAAAATACAGGGTGTCTAGTGGCAGATTTATATTTTTAAATACGAGTATTTCAAAAAGTAATAAACGGTGAGGGGTGAGGGTGGCGCCGTTGGAATCACCGATCGTGCGGATTTGTCAGTCACGATGTCGCAGTGGTCGAGTGAGCATCGCGCGTTCGCTGTAGAGACATTTTTTAAGAGTAATGATTCTTACGTAATTGCCCGTCGACAATTTTGTTCAAAGTTCGGTATTCGGCGAATACGTGATGGACCGAGTGTAAATTTAATTCGTTCGTGGGTGTAGAGATTTCGCGCAACTGCCTCGGCTATGAATGCCCCACGGCCAGGGCCCAGTCGATCTTCAAGGACTCCCGAAAACATTGAACTGGTTGAAAGCAGTTTACGTGAAAATCCGCGACTTTCAATACGGAAAATAGCAGCCTTACTGGGACTTTCAAGAGCGATTATTCATGAAATTTCAAGAAAGGATCTGAAGTTCCATCCTTTTAAAATTCAAATCGTTCAAGAACTGAAAGAAAGTGACTTTGATTTACGCAAAAATTTTTGTGAAACGATGTTGGAGCGTTTTCGCACTGTAAATCCCATTTTTTGGAGCGACTAGGCTCATTTTCACTTAAACGGCCACGTCAACAAGCAAAGCTACCGTTACTGGTCTCCAAGAACTCGCACCCCTCTATTGAAACATCAAAAACCATTGCATTGCTCCAGGGTAACTGTTTGGTGTGCCTTATCCACGCATGGGGTAATTGGACCATTTTTTTCCAAAACTCTCGAGGTCAGGCGACGAATGTCAATGGAATGGGCATGATTACGGATTTATTTTTGCCAAACCTGCGAGCTCATCCATCGTACTCTTCACACACGTGGTTTCAACAAGATGGGGCGACTGCACACACAGCCAGAGCTTCGATGAATTTGCTTCAGGAAAATTTCCCCCAAAAACTGATCAGTCGCTTTGGGGACATCCCATGGCCACCGAGGTCTCCCGATCTAACTCCCATGGATTGTTTTTTTATGGGGCCACCTCAAAGAGAGGGTTTATAATGACAATCCCCAATCTCTTGTGGCTTTAAAGGAAAATATTCGTCAAAAAATCAGCTCAATTGAACCAAGATTACTGCAGCGTGTGGCGCAGAAGACAAGGCTTCGTTTTGAACAGTGTGTGCAACTCGACGGAAGACATTTGGATGACATACTCTTTAAAAAATGAAATCCGCATTTCTATTCTATCGTTCAATGCTCTTAATAAAACTTTGTGTCAATTATTACGTTTTTTATTTAAGTTTGAAAATATAAATCTGCTACCAGACACCCTGTACATATAGTATATAGTTTCATTATAAAAAATAAAAATGTTGTGATATACAGTTGCTTTGTTATAATGAATAATTATGTTTCTTAGACATTAAATTTGAAAAATTGTTCATTTTTGTGAGGATCATATTAAGGCTGTTTCTTCAAATAACAATTCAATAATAGAGTCAACATGCTTTGATTGATTTTTTTTAAGTTTAAAGGAGTTGAAATTAGTTTTTGAAAAGTTCTGTTTCCATTGCCTCCTGGTTTATTGTACTTTCAATGTTTTAGTTTCACTCAATTCAGTGATTTAATTAATTTAGCTAGTATAACGATATTACTTGCCAAAGACGGTTACCGTCACCTTTTGGATGGTTTTTTAGCCAATTTTGGATTGTTTTGGAGTTAAAGTTTACATAAATGGTCATATCCTTTCATTTCATTACAAAGTTCTTAGATGATCAAGGTCATTGTATGCAAATGATTTCTTAAATTACAGTATCGAGCACGCAGATAGGTTACTTTATTTGTGTTCATCTTGTTAAGATCTAATAGTTATGTAGTCATGATTAATATAACAAAATTATGCATTATCTTACAATGTCTTATTTTTCTTAATGAGATGTTTTGTTGCAAATCTGATTATTTCAATAGACATCTTTGGGTCGCAATGTTGTGTTTTGTAGAATTTATCGTAACTTAGGGAGAAGAGGATCACGATAGTGATTACAAAACTTCAAAGATACTTATTTTGATAGACTTTAAAAATATGTTTTTCAGATTTTTTCAAATTGTTTTTATCGTTCTTAGGTAACGTCTGAAACCTATATAACTCTTGCTAATGCCACCAATTTTAATATGCAAAGACTACAAGTTCTGTGATATATTTTCTTAAAACATTTTAATACCCGGCTTAAATCGCACAGAATGCCCTATGTTATAAAATTGGTTAAAAGTCAGGATAAATGTTTTAGTTGCTCGTTTTAATAAAACTTTATTTTTTTAAATCATAAATGGTGCAAGATATATTTTAATTGTGATCATTTGAACAATAGTAGTATTATAATTATAAAGATTTTGTTATTATTTTGTTATTTGAATTTTCTGTAATAAAGTATTCTTAACCCTGCCCCACTCAAGACCGTTGTGCGTACTAAAAATCCACATCCGACTGGAGGTGTCTTTATCTAGCATAACACAACGGATCTAGATCAGAGAAGGTCTATAAATAAATCTTTCTAGCGTGAAAACGCTGTTCTTATTTGGGTAATTTTTAAAATTTACTTCAAAGATTTATACCACCCTATAATAGAATTGATTTTATAATAACAAACACATCAAAGGTAACTCTAAAAATTCTACATACTAAAGAAATATAAGTCAACTATGTGATGAAAACGAAACAAAATAATATAATAATATAACAGAGAAAAAGAGGAGAGGGTAAAGACATGGATATCAGGAAAAAATGTTAATTTGGAGCTGCATCATATAATCTAAAGCTAAAATGGTAGCGATTATGATAGACAAAGAACTGAAAAGTGCAATCCAAAATTATGAGAATATAAAAGAAAGAATAATATGGGTAGACTTTAAGACTCAAAGAGGAATGTTAATTCTATCTTGCATATAATAATAATAATGGTAGGGCTATGAAGCACAGGCCTGCAAACTGAGAGGTTAACCTCATACGTTCGCTTCTACGACTGTCGTCGGCACCATCTCTAATGGGCTGATGTGCATTTTGCACCTTCACGACCGCCATTATTACCCCTTGTTCGAATGAACGCAGGTACTCAATTATTTTTAGTGACTGAGTAGGCCTCCCGCCAGGCATCAGAGAGCACCGGGAATTGAACCCGTGTCCGTCAGCATCGCAGCCCGGCCCTCAACCACGGGACCACGCTGGTAGCTATCTTGCATATACACTACAAAAAAAAACAAGATAAAAGAGACAAAGGACTTTTATGAAAAATTACAAGCATACAATTGGGAACATACCAATAGATGATGTAGGTAGAACATTTTGAGAAGCAACAATGAATAATAATGGGCTAGTATTTAGACATTTTGCAGCTTTCAACCTAAAGCCAAAATAAAAAAGCTGCACCAAAAGACAATAGCATTTATAGAGGAGCAAAAATAAATTCAGATCACTGCTTAGTGGCCAGCAAACTAGTTATACCAAAACCTTGGTTAAAACCGAAAAAACAGTCTGTTAAAAATACACAGATTTATAAGCTACAGAAGTACAATGACAAATATTTAAAAGCTATAGAAAAAAGGAACTAAAACATAAAAATTAAGAGTTAAAGAAACTAGTCAATTAAAAACAACCCAATATCTGAATAGACGAACAGGAGGAAATAAGCGAATATATAAAGGAAAATATGCGCAAGTTAATGGAGCCATCGAATGAGTTAGGATAACTACGTAAGTAAAATAAAAGATGCTTATCTATTATATGTTAAGGAAGTGCTTACAGAATATCCAAATATTTAAATAAAGGAAATAATGATATTGTAAAAATTAATATAATTAATACAAATACGTGAACGAACCATTACAAAGAATTGCGTTTAAAAAACACAGAGGACCAGGCAGTTTAAAATGATATAAACATTTTATATAGTGATGATACAGACTAATGAAGCATTGAAAGAATCAACAGCAAATATATAGGGATAACCGACATGAACTTGAAATTGATCAAGTGCGGAGGTACATCACTTAAATTTTAACCATTACACCTATTAAACAAGTGTTTGAAACAAAGTACCTGACAAACGTCCTGGCGAATGATCAACAGCAATATTGCTTTCTAGAAAAGGAAATTTGGCAGATTCTAACAATTATAGAGAAACAGGCCTGCTCAATGCGTGCTGTAAAATATATGCAAGAACTTCCCGAGTTTAATCAATCGCAGAAATTATGTTGGTAGAGGAAGGTAGCGGTTTCCGGAAGGAACGCTCATGCATAGACTCCATACATTAAATCAGAAAAACGAAGAGGGAAACCTTGAAACACACAATGCATTTTTAGACTACACTAAAGTTTACCTATGGAACACTAAGAGTTTCTAGGTTTATTATTTAGAAGCTTATATGTAATAATAATACACGTAAAAGAACGGAGCTAAAATTTTAGCAGACGATGATAGTAGCTGCGTTACTTTACGGCAGTGAAACGTGGTCTTCAAGTAAAAAAATATTTACAAAATTCTATCAGCTTTTATTTAGCAGCAAAGAATTTTATTAACAATCAGAACATACATTCTATAACTTAATCTGATAATGTGACAAGACACACAAAAAGAACAAAAACACACCAATGACTTAGGTAGTTGTTCATCTAGTGATGTCACCTCAGTTTCTTTGAAAGTCCGATGGCCATTATCTTTTCAGTCTTCCATTAGTATTTGGATGTAGTACTGATGCTATTAATGGTTTAGGGTGTGCTTCCAATTGTATGTGGTGTTTATCGGCTTTATCTTAGATGACTTCTGTTACTTATGGAATTTTGAGATCTACCTGTAGGAGGTAATTCGTGGCGGACCATGGTGCATTTGCAATTGGCTGCAGTATTTTGGATTAGTATTTTCTAAGATATTTACTTTGGTCTTGCTAGCAGATCTACAGAGTTCTATTTCGTAGGTCTATGTTGGCATAATTATGGCTTTATATGTTAATAATTTGTTTGCAGTTGACGATGAGATCAACGTTATAGGAACCCATTGATTTCCTTAGACTTCACGTCAATTTGTTTTCTTTTCATGACTATGTGTCCCTTCCACGTTAAATTACTATTAAGATGGAGTACAAGGTATAAAATTACTTTTGTTTGTGAAACTTATTGGAGAGTAACGGTCTTTTTTAAAGGTAAAGGTTTTATATTAATAATTTAGGGTTTTTATCCGTTTTGCCAATAGTGTTAAGTACTCTTACAATTTTGATAAAGCAGTTATAGAAGAACCCTCTTTATTTTTACTAACAATCCTATATGCCAGATTTTATCAAAGGCTTCGCTTTTGTCTAGGAGTGCAGCTGTACAGTATTCCAGATTTTCTAAAGCTTTATAATTAAGTTTATTAATCGATGGCATTGTTGTACTGTGGACTAAGCTCTTCGAAAGCCGAATTGATGATCTGACATCCAGTCTTATGGGTTTAATTCTTCTTTGAATCTTCTGTGCAGCAGTTTTTCATAAAGTTCAAATACTGCTGACAGCAAACTTATTGGACAGCATGAAGTAATATTTGTTAAATCGTTATCAGGTTTCGTTATCATTATAATTTGTGCAGACTTAAGATACAATGACCAATGTTTTAATCTTATTAAAGCGTTGAATATATACATACATTTCTCGGTAATTCCTTTAACATTATGGCCGCTATTAAATTATGCACTAGCGTTTTCTTCGGGTTTAACTTTCTAATTTTGGCATTTATCTCATTTAGTGTGAAATGTCTAGTTCCTGATCTATATCACTATCTTGATCATTATTTTGCGACATGAATACTTTTTAGAGATATTTTGTACATAAGTCTGTGTTTTCTTTGGAGCTTTTTGCCCAAGGTCTTGGTAAATTCTAGCGACTGAAATAAAATTATTAAGATGAGTTAAAGGTTGTATATGACAACAAATAAATCAGTATGATAAGGATTCAATAAGTGACAAAATAGAACGATACGAAACAAGCGGGAAATATCACGTAGAGAGAATGACCGAAGAACGTCTACTAACACTAACAGATGTAGGACGTCCACGGCGAAAATATAATGTTGATACGGAAGACCTAAATCAATGATAACGATCAAACTTGAACATAAAATCAAATGAATCATTAGATTCTTCATAACCATCAGATCGAAGACCATTTTTAAAAAATGCGTACCGATACATATATTTCGTTTATCTTATCTGATTATGCAAAGAAATATCATTAAAATTTGATTGTTTTATTTTGGAATTTTAATGTTGTTATATTATGGCAGAATTTCAGATAGGGTTAAATTTCTTCTTTCTAGGCTGACAAAATCTAGTTGTGTATTTTTACCTTGAACGGTTTTTGCCTTTTATTCATGCAGATAGCTCTGCTTTATTCGTTAAAGTATTCCACTTGCGAAGAAGATGTGAATTTGGTTTATGGTCATCCTTCCGATGCTTGCTCGTTCCTGCCTCCTTTGTTTTTGTATTTGTCTTTTGTTAGAATTTCACTCTTTAAACATTGAACTGGGCGGCTTAAAAACATGTGGGTAAAGGTGCCAGAAGGTTCTTCAAATGTCATCATTATTTTGATGTGACGTTAAGCGTTATGAAAATAAGCGGTAATGCGGCAAAAAAATGAGTTGTTGCATTCCTTGATTATAACGCTGTTTTAACATCTCATTTACAACAAACGCATGCGATCTTTCTTTATAACCTGCAGTTAAATCCAGATTTATCACTGTTAAATGCTTACCAGGATAAATATTTTTTTCGATAATCACATTTAGAATTTTCCCCGCTTTACATTTTGCTTCGTTCCCAAGTTTGAAAGTTAATTTTCGTAGCTATAATCTTACGAGGCCGTCTCTCTTCTTAAATATTTGCGTTCATCAGTCTGACGAGAAATTTTTGAAGCCAAAATTTAAATATCTTAGTCATGCATGTCAGTTTTTGTCGGCTTCGTAAATATTTGTATTCGTTAATTTTTGCTGGACGTCACTTTGCTCAAGCTGCTTTTTCCATTTTTGCACCTGTTTTTAGCTTATAATCGATTTTTTATTAAAACTTTTTACACCATCTATCAGCTTTTTGGTTGTATTCAACAATTTTTGTCCTTCAATGAAACTTTTTCGTCGTACAATTTAACTACAAGATTCTTTAATTGGCTAAATATCGGATTCTATGGATATGGGAATGTGAAATTTTCAAAATTTGGTCACCAATAATATCTTAACTCTAAAGTTTCTGTGGCATTTTCTTTTTTCACATGCTTTAATTGTAATATCCGCGATGGTTTCAGCGAAGTCGCATTCGACATTTAAAAATGGTTTTGCCCGGATGTTATTCAAAGAAATATAATTTTCTACGTGACTGTTAGTTTAGTTAATAATGTTTTTTATGCTTAATTTAGATATTTTATCCACAACATAGAAGGAAAGTGTTTTTTTGAATGCTGAAACACAAATAAGGAACTAGCATCCAGAAAATAAATTACGTTTGCTTATTCACGGATCGCGTATACTCAATAGAATTTCAACTGTAGCGAGCCCTAGTATGACTATGCGTAAATTGTGTTCCCTGCGCGATTTTTACTTTCCTTATCCTATAATAAGGAAAGTAATGTAATCGGCGGAAATTTGACCTACCCAGTTTTTCACATTTCTGGACGAAATATAGCCTCAGGACACCAAAAAAGTTGGTTTTAGCCATTGGTTTGCGCGCGCGCGCGCGCGCGCGTGTGTGTGTGTGTGTGTGTGTGTGTCTGTCTGTCAGTAAACAAGATATCTCGAGAACCGTAAGAGCTAGAGACTTGAAATTTGGTATGCAAGTTACTAGTAGGTAGGGGGCGCAGTGCGAAGCTTTTGGTAAAAATCGGCCGTGCCGTTTGGTCACAAGGTCGCAAAATCGGTCGCAAAGCGGTCGCGTATCTAAACGGTTGAAGATACAAAAAATTTATGAGAATAAAAATGATTTATTATCATGAGATAAACATGAATTTAAAATAAAAGTTGGTAAAATGGGAACTCGAAAAAAAATTGAAACTCAGGATTTTTAACATACCGGGTGTTCATAAAATATTTCGGGAAATTTATATTGCTGGATAGATCAAACCGAGACGAACAAAAAATTAAAATGAAAATTTTGATCCGAGTTCAAATAAATAAGTTGTAGCCGATTAAAAATTAATTAAACGGACCAATCACAGCGCGCTCGGAGAGCTACCGGGCCGACTTCGGGAGGACGGGAGGGAGCGCTTGGCCGCTAGGAGGGAGCACGCAGGCTGTGCGGCCAAGCTCGCACGGTTACCTTCAGTGACGTAGCAAAATTGTAAGTACGAGTCAATTATTGTCTTGTACTGTTTATTTTAATCAGCTTTCGAGTGTTGGACTCGCGCCTCGTCCTTTTTTAAAATAACAAGTTCAAGTCGTGTGATGTTCATACCAGATTTTTTTTAGATAAGCTCTTTAGACTTTCCAAGATTTTTTACAAAAAGCCTTAACCATCCTATTAATTTTTGAGAAGGACTTGTTCGTGATATCGAACGTATTACGCAGTTAGAACCGGACATTGAAAATGTTTCAAGAAAATGTAAGATTTCAGACTTTGTAGTCTTACACATTCGAATTTGATGCATTAGTTTAAATTATTATATGAGTGTAATGAATTTCTGGGGCGTAGTTGAGATAAAAATATTTAACTATTTTGATTCTTAAGTCAGAATGGTCTAGTGGTTGAGGCGCGAGCTGCGGTACGGACGGACCCGGGTTCATTTCCGGAGTTTTTTGAAGCTTAGCGGGTGTCCTACTCAGTCACTAAGAATAATTGAGTACCAGCGTTCATTTCAAACAAGGGATAATAATTGCGGTCTTCTAAGGCGCGGTGCTTAACACATCGCGTCGCATTATAGATGGTGCGCGACGACCGGGCAGATAGCGCGGATATATGAGAGCCTTAACCTCTCAGTTCGCAGGTCGTTTTTCACGCGGAGCGTTAGAGCCTTACCATTACTATTTTGATTGTCGCGTAAGTTTGTTATTTTAGAAACTAGTGTAACTTTCTAAAAAGGTTTTGATCAGTGTTACCATTACTATCTCTCTCCCTTCCTCGCTTACTCTCTCAAAATAAGCACCTCGAATTCTCATACACTTGCCTCAAGGGTCGTTTTTACTGTTTAAAATATTTTATAAAGTTCTGTGTTATAATTTCGAATAACTACCGCGTCGTATTAGCTTGAAGCCTGAACCAAGTCTTTAGCAACTGCAGCACGACGCTTATCCTGCTCTGGTGGCATTGGCTGCAGTATGATTTCTTATCAAATACGTTCCGTCTCACTTTATTTGTGGAATCCTCAAATCATTTTCTAGTTCTTGGACTGTCAGTCGCTGATCCTTGTTTATAATAACCCGTGCATGTTGGTGTTTATTACTTTCCGACCACCTTCGAATCATTTATGCAAGGTGGTTCAAATATGACCGGAATTATTTTTTTTACAAAAAAAAAATCAAATTTCCAAACACTTACTTGCACATATTAGTCAACATAGTCCCCTTCAAAGTCATTTCAAAGGCATTTTTTCAACGTTTTGGAAGTATCCTGATCCCCTTTTTAAAAAAGACTTTTGGTTGGCGGGGTATCCATTCCCGAACGACATCGTTGTCCGCATGCCTTTCAAGTCTGATTTGAGCCTTTCGAACACGTAAAAATCACTTGGGGCAAAATCGAGACTGTACAACGAATGTGACAGAAGCTTTTATTTCAATTTCGGGAGGGTTTTCATTGTTGTCTTGACGCAAGGCTACCCGTTTTCCACATGTCTTTCGCTTGGGTCGGATCTTTTTCTTCACGTTTGTTGTCTGGAGGTCTGAGTAATAAGCTGCATTGATTGTTATGGCACGCATCAGAAATTCTACATGGACAACCCCCTTCAAAAATGCATAATTTTCGTCTTCAAATTGCTGTAAGAGACGACTAGTAGTTCTTTGATAATCCTGCGTCTATTCTCACGATCAATGTATGTCTCGGTGATGGATGTTCGCGGCGGTTGTTCACGATCATGTGGTTCATTCTCTACGCCATTTCTGCTCTTTCTGGAGCACATACACCACTCAAATACACGCGTCTATGAGACACACTCTTGCCCATACTGTTGTTTGAAAAATCTCAGAGGACGGGACGTTTTTGCCAACAAGGAAATTGATCAATTCTACGTTCCTATCTTCTGTTTGCTCATCACTCTAGCAACTCCAAAACACGATTGAATAGGTTCTAACTCAAGCAGGAGGGAGGGTGGAGTTTGGGCTTTACTCTTTCGAGGTTGCACAGCTGCTGCGCAGTACGGCTTATTTACACACAATTATGAACCATCTTCTATCGAGTATTTATTTGTGCTGCACTCATTGTATTGTTTTTATAGTCTTTTAAAGCATTTGAATAGTTTCTGTGACAAATGTTCCAGCTTTGCATAAAATTTTAGCCATTGTATATGCGACAACTACACAATACATATGCTTGTTTTCTTTAATGTTGAAACTTTAGTTGTTATATTTTGGTATATACAATTATAAAAGCATGTATAATATCTACTAGAAGTCGTATTGATGCGTAAAAATTGTAAATTTCAATGTTTGCACAGTAGGTGTTTATTATCACCAAACTTTGGGAATTTTGGTTAAAATTGTGTAGTTCGGTGTTCATGAATGAGAATTTGTAATTCGATACCTTTAGGAGTTCTTTTTGGTTTCATTTCGACTACGCAAGATGCTTTTTTTAATTTTCCGCATTGTTATTTTTCCATCATCGAATTTGTTGATCATTAAGGAAATTAGAGCTAGCGGATTGTCGATTAAGTAGGAGGTCTGTTATTACATTATTATACAGTTTATTATTTATTTAGGAACATCCGACGTTATATAAGTCTGACTCATCTCTGCAGTTTTATTTATATTGGCTTACAGATGCGGTATTTAATTTTAGACTTATCTTTAGTTATTGCAAAATACGTTTTCTTTTATTGTGTTCTTCACCTTTTTAATGAATTATTATTATGTTTACGTGGTTCATTTTTTATTTCCACTAATTATCGGAGTTTTACAAACTAATTCTTGTTGAATACTTGCTTTTCCCAATTTATTTTTCATTACATGCATAAGTTAGTTTTGATGTATCAGAACTTTCACAATTATTAAATACGTTTACACCTAGAAGCGCTATGTTATTAGCTAATATCGTAAATTTACTTTGAAACATGTACTAATCTATCAATAGGATCCCGATAAGACCGTCTCCTAAATACACTGTGGTTTCTTTTTTTCTTGTGTTTGTTTTTTTTTCAAATGTAATATGTCTATTTTTTTATTAACAAATGTTGATTCCTTTTCATTCTCATATTTTTTCTTAGATTAACTTAGGTTTGAAATATTTTTTATCCAATAGTTTTCGTTTTATTTTTGTTTTTTAATTATTCATGTTTCAATTTAGATTATAGATAAGACACACATAGTTTATTTTAATCTGGTTTTGTTTAAAATTTTAATTTTTATAGTGAAGCATAGCGCTAGTGTGGCTTAAGCAGTAGAGACGCTTGGTTGGGGTGTGGACGGACTCGGGTTCAATCCTGGGCTCATACCTAGCAGGTATTACTAAAAATAATTGAGTATCCCCATTCACTTCAAACATGGGGTAATAACGTTTAGTATAACGATTATTTTTCAGAAAGACAACCATACGAGTGAAGTGACCAAGTTTTTTTTTTAAATAACGTTTTTAATAACAAATTTTTTTATCGGATATAATCCAGGCCACGTTTCAGGTAGCGCTTTGATTCTTTTGTTAAAAATTGTTTAGTTTTGCCTTAGGAGAATATTTCGATTTCCTCACAATATTTTTTCGTAAGTAAGGTTTTCGCCATTAAGATCATTTTGCAAGCCCCCAACCTAATGGAACAAGAGAAAAGGTAGATTAAACGTTCAGCAAAAATCCTTTTTTCTGAAGTAATATGAACTTTTAAAGGGGCATTGTCTTGACGAAATGCAACTGCGATTGACCAAAGGTGGACGTTTTTGTGTAAGGGTTCTTTCAAATGTTTCAATAGTTGTTAATAATTTTAGTTGTGATTGGTTAATTTTTTTCCAGTAGTTGGAAATCAACTACATCTTGAAAATTAGACCAAACATCAAGTAACCTTCACAGGATGAAGTTTAGATTTAGTTTGAGGTACCTTCATATCTAAACCATGGTAGCTAATTTATAACGTTTTATATTATACTAATTTATTCCATAAACATTTACTTTAGCAATGAGGTTTTGATATTATTTTTAAGTTTATAAACTGTAGTAAAAAAATTACTTTTTGGTAAAGTTTTCAAATTACAATATTGTAAATATTTTTATCGGTTTTACTTGAGTTGCTTCTTCTTTTATTTAAAGTATAACTTCTAAAATGTATTCTTTAGTCATTTTCATTTTATGTGCATTAAAAAAAACTAGAAAATTCAGCTTGGCTGCTACAGATAATGCAAGTGTTACGAACTTTCTGTAGCAACCGTTACTATTCTGCAGCTATTTCTTCCGGTGTTCTTTGAGAACGTCGTTGTCGTCTTGCTTGGTTTTCTACTTCAACTTCTTCCGGAGTTCTTTCGGCACATATACGTCTTCTTCGTTTTCTCATGTAATTTCTGTGGTGCTCAGCTGTTTGTACTCGTTCCATACCAAAGAATGCTTATTTGCAAAAAAGAACAGAAAAACTAAAACAGTAGGATAAATAATTTAATTTTAATTTAAGTTTTTAAAATTGCGTTTCTCTGGCAACCAATGCTTTTCACACGGCCGGAGGATCGGAGACCGGGGACCTCCACATCGGGCTTTAAAGATATTAGATTAGATTAGATTATATAGATTGTAGAATAATATGTACTGGCTAAAAGTTACAAATGGATTGATAAAATTACTAATTATAAATAATGCATGTAAGATGTTACGTCAGATCATGTACTTATATTGGACTGTAAAAAAATTCCTAACACTAACAAAAAAAATTATTTTTGTGAGCGAGTTAATATTAAAACAATAACTGTTCTTCTAAAAATAGCCTTTCATTTTGAGTGCTTTTTTTCAGTGTTGTGCAAATTGTCGATCTGTCCATGATACCAATCTGTCTAATTGGAAACAGTCACATGGTTTACAGTTTTATGTTCGTCGGCACCAAAATCTCATTTGCACCGTCTGTTGTTGACAGCTTCCATGTCAAGCAAGAGCTTATTAAAACTCGAGTCTAATTTTGTCAATCGTCATCTGCAATTCAAAGATAAATATTGTCAGTACGCCATAATTAGTGAAAACAACAAAAATTATGTAAAAAGCAATATTTCGAAAGAATTCTTTTACAACTTAGTATGGCTAAGCGTTATTAATTCAAAGAGTTTAGTGTGATTAGCTGAATATCAAATTTCATCATGAATGTGGGACTAATGTAATGTAATGTTGCTTAATTTGGTCACGGATATTTTTATATAACGAAAAGGATGACAATAAGTTTGTATTCAAGATCGACAGTGAACTTTGGGTTTTGTTACGACATTATTGAAAGAAAGGTTTGACCACAAGAAAAGTCATCGTGATAATTTGAGATGCTAAAGGGGATTCAACAGTTGCTCAATAAGCAGTGGCCAAATGGTTCAAGAGCTACAAAGAAGGAGATTTTGATCGTTGAAGACAAGGCTCGTTCTGAGTTGAGCATCAAAGATTTTTTGACACTGTTGGATGATGAGGGTTTATCAAGCAATCGAGATCTGATAGTCTTGGGGTTTTATCTCGACAAACTCTGTTCAACCCCAGCTCCAACAGGATTCACACAAACTCACCGAAGCACAGGCTAACAAGCGAGTTGATATCTGTAATCAATTGCTCAATTAAAAAAAGTTTGAGAAGTTGGACAGCGTCGAGGTTTTCCGCATCCAACTATGGCCTCTTCTTACTAATGGAGCATCTATTGCGTAGTTGCTGATTTGAGTCTTTTGAAGAAATTGAAGAAGCATGTCAAGAATTCTTTAAATCGAATGAGCCAGTATGGCAATTTGATTAAATCAGACAACTTCTGGAACAATGGGAAAATATCGTGGAGGATGATGGCCTTTATTCCGAAGAATACTTTTTGAATAAATTATCCATAACAATTTTTATTCTTGATATTGTGCACGAACTTTTTAACTGACTTTATAAATAAATAAATAGTGGTAGAGTCTGTTGCCATGTAAATTAATGGGATTTCCCTGCGAATATTTTAAAATTCGAATAATATTGGCTTAAAATGCAAGGTTGTTGTTCCTACTGGTATGAGTTAATGAAGACGAAACCAGAATGGCAGGTCAAAATATGTTCATTAATTCTCAAGGACTTTCTAAGTAAGGAAGGTTATAATTTAGACAATTTGAAATTTTTTAAAATTATGATCTTAATTTGCTGTTCCTTGCCTGTTAGCTTACTTAATTATATTTATGTTGTAGCTTCATCCGCTTCTGAATAATTTGTATAATCGAATTGAGAGACTTTTTGTACGTGATTAAAAACTAATTAAATTTTTTGTTGGCGCGCACTTTAAAATCTATTAGATTTGTAATCGTTTGAAGAATTTATCTGCGTTAATAGGAAAAGCCAAATGCGTAATGTAAGCGGAAACGAGAAAGCCGAGGATGCTAATTGTGATTGTTATTGCGTTGTATGATAAAATTAGATTTTTAAATTTATTTATTTTATTATTCCTATTTTAATGCACGCTGTAATCCATTGCCGTCATGTAAACAGAAATTTAATGTAGTGCGTTGTACGAGGTGTACTCTGGAATTAAATTCAAACTGGGTATAATTAATGTAGAACCAATTTTTACAATACTTTATTTTTTATCCATTTATTCCCACTTTGTAGATCATATCATTGGTTTGTTTCCTTTAAATGCATGTGCTACGTCTATGGTACAGTTATACAAATCCAACTGGTCTTAACTACTTCTGCATATTTTTATAGTTAGTATTAAAGTTCTTATTCTGTCTTCTTAGAGTTAAATTACTATACATTTTAAAGTTATTATTTTACATTTCTTGCATTTAAAATGTGCCCAAGTTCAGGTATTCTATTACAATATATAGCAAACAGTATCTGGACACCAAATGTTGTAGAATTAGAGATTCATGTGGCATATATTAATAAAACCTCGGTCCACCTTTAACACTAGTCACGTTCTGCACTCATTTGGAAATTTTTTTCACCAGCTTTTGATATAAATATGTCCGTAGATATTGCTTTCCATTTCTCCGTGAGAGCTGCAATGAGTACAGCTACTGAAGATTGGTGATGGTCCTGGAACCTCACCTCCGCTTCAATTCTTCTCACTATGAGTGGCTACACCTCGATTAAAGTCTGATCTATATAAATTTGGTATCAATCAAAAGTTAATATTGACAAGGATTAACTATCAAAATTTTTCAGAAGCGGATAATATTGCTATTGATAGATGTTTCAAAAACATTTTTTTTCTAAACAGTGGAGAATAACGTACTAAACATTATTTGCTTGTTTTTTATTTTTTTAATACACAACGAGTATGGTTCTCACTATTGTACTGTTTTGAATAATTAATTCTCAAACTTTCATACAATAGAATATGTAAACAAATAATTGCAATTTCGCAACGTCTTTATAATTGTAAACTTCAACAATGCACCTTTCTGAAACTTAAAATTATTTGCCTTGTCAATTAGCTCTCGACTGATGGCATATTTATATAGATTAGACTTTGATCAAGATGTAGCCACTCCTAGCCAGAGGTGTTCGCTGGAACTGACGTCGGGTCTTTGTAAATGACACTCTAGTTACTCAAGAACCACTTGTTCAAACCACGACAGAATAAGCTTTGATATGTAGACAGAGTAGTTATTCTGTTAATATAGAAGAAGTTCTTTTTTGAGCTGTTGAAAACATTGTCAACATTTTTGAGATATATCTCAGCGTTCATTCTTCCGGCTACAGGAACTGGCATTTATCAAATCTAGACTCTACAAAACTTATTTTCATTGTTTCACAGTTTACTGGCACGTTTTTCAGATCTGACGAACAGTACTGGTGCTACTAGCGACATCAGAAGCACTTAGAAAATCATAAATGATCGTTACCACCGAGGACATCCGATTTTTCATTACTACCGTCTTCAGAGTTTGACGGCTGCAATCATAAAGTTTATGTGGCCTACCACTTAGTTTTGCGGTTGTTCCACATCTTAAACATTTTCATTTTACAGTAGATTTGGACCGACACTTTGCAACGATGGTACACTTGACTCTGCCAACTCACTCATTGTTTGACTAACGCACATGTATGACACACATATGCTACTGTCTGCAGTTTATCTCGTTCTATGACGTTTCGGCCCGCATGACAGCCAAGTGTACTCCTCTAGAGGACACTTTTGGCCATATATTGCAATTTTTTTGTAAATAAAAAAAATTCTACGGTTTTATTGACTCTAGAAGAGACTGCTAAGACTGCAAGTTTACTTAATATTTTTATATACACAAGTGTTTATTAAAGAAACGCTATAAAACATATAAGCAGTTATTGCAGAAATAGAGCTACGATGAATGAAAACGATGAGAAACTTCATTAAAGAGGTCGATACCTGCCAGCAAAATGATAATAGACATTTGCTGTCGTTTGATAGTACGGTTTTATTAAAAATTTATAATTAGTTTTGATAATTATGTTGAATTGTATCAATGAAAATGTCAGTTTATTGCTTGCTTTAAATTGCAGACAGTAAGAAGACTAAGCGAATAGAAATGCCAAATTATAGAATGATCTAGATGGGAAACAAATCAAGATGAAATATGACAAGTGGTCAAAAATATCCAAAATGAACAAGGATAAATCTTTTTAATGTGGGAAAAATATTAATTAAGACAAAATAAATTAGTAAATTGTGACTATACTAAATATATGATTGTTAGCAAACATCCTGTAAATAACAATGCACGATTAGAACTAAACGGAAAAGTAATTGAAAGGGTTAGAAAGTTCAAATACATGGGCTGTTGGATCAATGGTGACTTAGATCTTGACCAAGACATCAAAGTCAGAATAGAACTACAAAAGTGCATTTCTTAAATACAAAGCCATCTTGTGTCATAACCATTTACGCTTATCCTTGAGGTTAAAATGTATAAAATGTTATATCTGGCCAACGTTACTATAAGGCATGGAGACATGGGTGCTGAAAAAAGCTACTATAAATAAAATCGGGGCCTTCAAGATGTGGGTATACCGACAGATACTAAAAATATCATGGACAATACGAACAACAAACGAGGAAGTATTAAGAAGAATTGGAAACGAGAAAAATTATAGAAACCGTCAAAACGCGAAAAACTGCGTACGTCGGGCATGTTCTACGAAACTATAACTACAAGTTACTGCAAATTATTATTAAAGGGAGAATTACAAGGTAAAAGAGCAGTAGGAAGAAAACGCCTGTCATGGCTCTGTAATATACGCAACTGGGGCTTAGCGTAGCGCAATTATTTCGAATAGTGGAGGATAGAAGTAAATTTAATCAAGTGATTACGGAAAAGATATTAAGAAGAAGAAGATCAACATACTTTAAGCATGAAAAACTGATAAAGATAACCTCACATGACGAATAATATATGTATAGGTGTTGTATTGCTGAAATATTTTTCTTGAATTCCCTATTCAAAGAAGTCTTTTTATGTTTATTGCTTCAACCAATGTGGCGTAGACTTGTTTGCTATTTATAATTAATGACTTTTGATATAATAATTCTGTGGGTAGGTTCTGTATGTCTCCACAAGATGGAACCTTCTTTGGGGTGTTACAACTTAAAGCAGAATATTTCAGAAAACACTAACAACTTCATTTTGGCTATTAAACTGACCTTAACGTTACAACGCTAGATGGGATGGGCAAAAACATGAAACTAAGGCAAACTATAAACAAATTTAAATAATATTTTATAGGTAATAAGATTTTTGTTATAACAGATGGGGCAGTCAAACTGCACGTTCCGAAAAAGATTGTATGGTGTGGGGATTGTATGGGGTGGGTGAGATAGGCAGTAACCTTCACATTTTACTTAGTTAGCGTTAGACCGGTGAACAACGAGTTATATACCAGAACAACGCGCGTTCCGCCTACATTTTCATCTTCCGGCTCGTGCTCCTGTTCCAAGTAGGAAAGTCATTTCTGTTTGGGCTAACAACTTACGTACCACGGTTCAAACAATAAGAAGAAGAGATGGTAGTGCAAGAACTGTTAAGACCCCCGAGGATATGGAGGGTGGACGAGTAGTGATTATAAGAAGTCCTCGAAGATTCACCAGGAGCCACAGGGTTGCTCTGGAATTTTTCACTCGAACAGTAAGAAGAATTTTGCATGATGACTTACACCTACACCTGTATAAAATGCAAATAATCTTTGGTTTTTGTGAGCATATGCTACAGTTGCTTGAAGACGACCCACATCTCATTGATAATCTATGGATGAGCAATGAAGCTTATTTCCACCTTAGCGAATATATCAATAAACACAATTTTTACTATTGGGTTGTTGTCAACCTCAACAACTTTACGAACGGCCTCTCCATTTGGCCAAAGTAACACTCTGGTGTGCAATCTCTTTGAATGGAATTTTTTCAAGGATGATGATGGCCATGCAGTTACTGTAACATCAGCGTGTTATGTTTAAATGCTGGGAACCTTCCTTTTTTTAGAATTTCAACGATTTTCTATGAATGACAACGCTCATCTCCAACAAAATAGAACAACTAGCCATAACCAGGGTGTCAATGAACTTGAACTTTCTGAAAAACCTTTTCCCAAACCGCTTCATCAGTAGGCCTCAAAATTACTAGACCTGAGCTCCTGCGGTTATTTTTTATAGGGATATATTCAGTCGAAGGGTTTTGAGACTCGCTCAGCAACTATACTGGATTTAAAAGTGCAGAAGAAGTTTGTATAATAACACCGGCAGTATTACAACGTGTTAGTGAGAAGTTTCGTATGAGACTCAGACAATATGTACAAAATGATAATCGCCACCTTCCTGGAGTGATATTAAGAAGTAAAACTTTGTTTTGCTTTTATACTCAATATCCATTTGCACCGTTAACATTTGTTGCAATAAATTAAAAAGAAAAATATTGTTCCTTTGTTTGACCGCCCCATTCTATATAATTTTAAGTGTTAATGTAAGGTTTTTTGGATAATTTACTTGATGAAGGGTAAGAGGGATTTAGCTGTTATTTGCTCTGCTTGCTAGGCAGATTGGCGAATGGATGTAGTTGTCACTGCAACTTGGAACGCTGCCATTGGCCATATGGCTGATTCTTTCGCCACCATTTACTAGGCTGTCTTTACATTTCTAATGCATCTTCATTTCACTTAAATTTTATCTTAGCTTAGCTGCTTAGTGAGACTGATATATCACAGGAGTCAGCTGTTTGCGATGGACCCCTTAGTTTGACACTCGTATGATTCTGTGTTCTGAGAGTGGGGTTTCATTTGGAAATCAATATTTTAAGATGACCTTATAAAATTTTATGCATTCCAACGATCCTGAATATAGAATTGCTATTTCTAAATGAAAACATGGTTGTTCAATTGGAAAATGGATAGAATATAGGTGTTGTGATTCGATTTGATTGATTTGTGTACAGTTTAAATTAATAAAATTTTTAGGTGCAGTTAGCCGGTGAAAGTTGTGAAAAAATGCTATGGATTTGTTAGTTTTAAGGAATTTTGTAAAATGTAACAATAACACTATACAATTAAAAGAATTATTAAGTTATTTTAAATTAAAGTTAACAAGGTAATTAAGTAAAAAACTTTCTTAAGCACAAATTTTGCAGAATTTCAGATTACGTACAAAAAAAGTTTTTATTACATTTGCACTAATTGCAAGCCACTAAATAAATAAAAATTCCGTATTCTTAACCATTTGCTTTTATCCACATTTTTGTCTGTTATATTTCTGCATTTACTTATGTTCTCCCGTCACTCAGTCACCTATTTAGGCGTTGCTTCTGCTTTATTATTTACCACTTTACCTTGAATCGTTAGCTTTTCCACGTTCTGGCTATTTTTTAATTTGTTATCTATGTCTTTTAACTTTTTCTTGACATTAAGTTCTTGAATTTATAGATCTTTTGGGAAATCTAAGTGATTATCTATATTTTTAAATCCGCTTTCTTTAACTTCTAAGGTTTACACACACGTATGAAGTACTCTCTGAAACCCGTTTAACCTGTTAATTTGTTTTCTATTAATCAGGTTCACATACGCTAAGATCAAGTTTTACAGACAATGTGTAGGAAATTGGTGAAAGCATATAATGTGTACCAAAAGAAAGTCAAGAAACGTACATGTTTTTGTCTGAAAAGTGATTTGAAAATGCTTAATATTTAGGAAAACTGCAAACATTTTTAAGTAAAACGTAATTTAGGAGAAATAAGAAGTTGCCTTAGAATTACTTTTTCTAAAAAGATAAAATTATTAACTTATTTTCTATATAAATCGCTTTACTTAGATTATGTAAAAAACAAAACATTTTAACATTGTAAGATAAAATTGAAAAAAAAATAAAGAAATTTTTAGTTTTTTTTTCACATAAAAAGTTGGTTCTTTTGGCTATTTGTAGGATGCAGACAATTTTTTGTTGAGCTGACTTCGCATCAGTTTTTGGATTGTAGCCATATACTTACTTTTATCTCTGGTTGTGACTTTCTGAAGTTACCCTGCAGTCTGAGGTAAATCATTAGCAGATGCAGTGCGACGTTGCTTCTACTCCAGTGGCAATAGACGCGGAATTAATTATACTGTGAGACGTTTTATGTGGTCAAGATCTTCTGTCAAAATTTTACACTTAATTTTTTGAAATCCTCAGCTTACCTTTAATTGTCGGACTAACTAATCACTCTGGATTGTAGTCTGTAAACGTTCAATATTTTTCGATGTTCTGCTTATTGCTAGTCTTTCAGAATACAGATCATTTTCAACAGATTTTTAAACATCACTAAATTCTTTGTGCAACGATTTTATTTGTGCCACACTCATTAAATTTCTGCCAAAAGCCTTCTAAATGATCCAAATAGTTTTTGTAAACTAATGTTTTAGCTTTGCATAAAAATGCGATGCACATTTGTTCTTCTACTCGCTCAGTTATTGGAAATGTAACAATCATATATTACATGTGCTCACTTACCGACGTTTATCTCTCCATTGATTCGGTTTGTGAGGCTGTTCTCATTTACGCATGCGCATTACAATCTATTTTATCGGCTAAGATAATTTAAGCTATCAAACGAACAAATTTTTATAAAGATAATCTGTATAAAAACGCCCTCTTTGTACAGAGGGTTTTAAGAAAATTATTTATATATTATTATCTTCTTTAAAGAGTAAAATATGGAAATTTTTTTATTTCCCATTAAATATTACGATGTACAGTCAGCCAAAAATTTTTCGGGCTGCAACTGTCAAAGGATTTACTTCAAAATTGTTGTCTCCCAACAACACTAGAGCTGATACCACGCTTACCTAAAGATAACGCTACAATTAGACAATTATCTATACTAATTAGAGTTCAAGTTGTGGCTTTTTAAGTGAGATAGGCTAAGTTTTGAAAAGTGCGTTGTTAGGACAAAAAATTATTTATGCAGGTCTAAATTGTGCTTTATTGGGGACGCGGTGGCTCAGATGGTTTATCTACTTCGCTCTGTCCTCTAGCAGGCGCACGCGAGTTCGAGTCTGGCTCAACCCATGGGTGTGTGTGAATGTCTTAGCATTTAAGTGCATGTTAGTCGGCACAATAGGCCCTTGAGTCCTGCAGTGCCTGTAAGTGCGCAAAAAAGTACCTTTATTTTCGGACATTAATCTAACTGTTTTTTGCTGAAGAGCGATCTACCAAAAGAACAAGGGCAAAAGCATCGGGAAATTGCAGTCAGCTTTATCGTGCCAAAGTCGACTGTAGATTTAATTATCCAAAAACATTAGAAGACAGGCAAAATATTCCGGGTAAAAGGAGGAAACGCAAGATAACCGATAAGCAGGACTGAGCGACAGTGTGGCGAGTTAAGAAAGACCGACCCAAGTCAGCCGTCTATGTGGCCGAGGACGTTAAGGAGCAGTTCTCCGTGTCTGTTACGCCTTAAACAACCCATAACAAACTGCACGAAAATAATATGCACGGTAATTGCCTCGTCGCAAGCCCTACATTAGCCCAGCAAACCGAAAGAAGCGCCTCGCCTGGGCCAGAACTGTGTTTCGGCTTCGGAGAACTTTTAGAAGTGTGGTTTGTGGTCCGACGAGAGTAAATTAACATGTTTGGGTGCGACAGGATGGAAAAAGTGTGGCGGCAATCTCGTGAAATTTACAATTGGAATGTATGCTGCGGACTGTAAAGTTTAGAGGTGGTAACATAATGGTATGGGGGTCTGTGGTAGGATCCGATGTGGACATCTTAGATTTTATCGACTGTACTACAATCGAGTAGCTGAAAAATAATTTGGTGCCCTCCGCCAAAACTGAAGCTGCCAGGAAAATTTTACTTCCAGCAGGATGACCTCGGTGAAGAAATATTTGAATTACCAGGTCTTCAAGTGCCTAGAATGAGTTGAACAATCACATGACCTTAATTTTATAGAGAATTTATGGTATATCTTAGAATTTAGGTTGTAAAACCGACGGCAAGGGAACAAGAAGGACTGAAGGCCATTCTGCGGAAAACTTGGGAACCTATAAGTTTAGATGCCTAGATAGGTCTATGAGTGTCGTCATTAAGACCAAATGGGGGCCTACGAAATATTAAAACCATTTAGAACAAAACTTTAGTATTTGCCCGAATAATTATTTTGTGTAAATCTTTTATCTATAGGGTTTATGGGTTATTTTGTAGATGTATGGTGCCTGTGTTTTATTTTCTGGTTGTGTCTGCGGAAGAAATGCCCTTAATCCCTTAACTTGGTTATGGGTATTTATAGTATTAAATGTTCTAATTAAAGCATAATAAAAAGGTTTTGTAATGGTGCCCAAATAATTTTTTCGTTAACTGTACCTCAAGGGAAAATAAATCAAACATGAACAGGTTTTCGAACTGAAAAGTGATTGATTTACATGCTTAGGTGAAAAGATATAGAAATCCGTAAAATTGCGCATAGTCGTTTGTAGCGACAATGGATTAATCAACAAAAAGTGTCGAGTTCTGGTAGACCTCCAGTTATTGATTCTAGAGAAAATGTTTGTATGAGTTTTATTTATTTGTCTTTTTGTCCGCTTGTAAAGTCTTGTAAATAACCGAATACAATTTTTAGTTTGTTTACCTCAATTTTGGTCCCTGTTCACGATTTCTTTATTTTTGATTTCCACCCTAGTCTCTCTGTTTTATAACTATAATTGTTGCTTTATTTTAAGCTAATATTTTTTATTATAACTTTTATTTATACAAGAAATAACGAAGACTATTGATTATAAATCTTATAAAAAAAGTCCAACGATTTCTATTAAACTGAAATCTGAAAAAAGGTAATTACTGTGAGGAGAAGAGAAATCGATACTAGTGACTACTCTAAATTATCTAAATCTATTAATCTATCTTTTTATAGTAAAATTTTATTAGCAACTCTCAACTGCCAATACAAAGAGAAGTGTTGGTTTTCACTGTTGTCATACCATCTCAGGAAATAAGGACGGACTCTTCTTAATCTATTTTTAATTTGTTACTCTGTGGATCTTCTTATGGTTAATGATTAATGAAATATTTAATTATTAAAAGAAGAATTTGGAGATGCGAAAATTGATGTACAGGCACATGGTATAGGCTTTTGGTATAGGTATTAATTTTAAAGGACTAAAAATGAGAAAATATTTCTGCGTTAACGTTGATAATTTCGAAGGGTTTAAATATATTTTAACAAATCCCATGCCATAATAAAATACTATTGAATGCTGCCACAGATATGCTGTGATGGACAATTCTAAGATTGTTTCTATCTGTAAAGACTTTATTGTTAAGCTAACGAACAGACAAATTAAGTCTTGACTAAAAAGAGCTTTTACGACGATCCAACGAAATACTATTGGATCAAGAACACGCAGAAATAATAAATTAAACCAGACTCGAGTACAGCTAATTACTGAATATAATTAAAGTGGTTTGTGATCACCTATGGTTGCTATTTAGCGCGTGTCTTGCTACAGGTAAAATACCTTGTTTATATATTATATAAATTATTACGATTTGATCTCTTGAAAACAAGTTGATTTTTAAAATTTTTGTATATTTGAAATTTGCTCGTCAAATTGTATACAGTGTAAGGCTGTTTTAGTGTATATTTAGCTTTTAAACTTATAAAATATAAGAACTTTAAATACATGTGTGTTAAATACATTTTTATTGAAAATTTAGGTGTTCAAAGGAGAAAAAATGTAATTGTAAGACAGTTTTATTAATCTAATGTTTAAGACGATCTTAGTGTTTTATTTAACATTGTACGTGTTTGGTTAATCATTTTAAACGTTTTTTAGTTTAAATTATTTGTAGTTTTTAAAATGAATCTGTAAGTTGGTAAAGTGCCTATAATTTTACAGTTGTAGAAGGGTAAATTAGGTTGTAAGATTAAATGAAAATTAAAATTTCTTTTAGTTTTTTTATTCTTTTCTGCAAGTAGCAATTGTGAGGGGTTCAAAATAGTTGTTTATAATTTTAATCACTTTCTAATGGAGTAGAATATCTCCTTATTTCGGAATTTTCGATTAACATTTTCAGTATCTACACCCCCAAATAGATTTGAATAATGTTGTCTGATTCAATGTATACCTTGTTTGTATGAAATAATGTTTGGCCACTCTTGATTATTTTTATTAAATTGCTGTCTTTAACCCAATTAAAAGTTTTGTGAAATTGCCAGTAACTGTTTTCTCGTTTCTCATATACCCAATTAGAATTTAATTTGGGTATTCGAAAAAACAAATCTTGAATTTTAAAAATGTAGTACCTACCTTGCATAAAGTTTCTTTATACATAAGCTAAAATTATTCCTGCGGTCTCCTAAATCTTATTTATTCTCAAACTGTTACTCGTCATGGGCCACTCTATGAGTTTATTAGTATATATGAGAAAAATTACTTTATTTTTATTGTTTCTGTGATTATAATAAATATAAAATCATCTTTATTTTCTTAATATATAATAGGTGTGCAAGTAGAAACTCGCATTTGTTTGGTCAAATTCAACTTGAAAAGATACTTGTTTCAAAGATTCATAATCAAAATATTTGCCATAACTATCTATGGCTTTTTGCCATTTATCAAGTAGAAGGTGAAAGCTTTTCGATAGAAACTTGGTGGTTTCGAAGCAAAATAGTCATCAAAGCCATTTTCGCATATCTTCAACTTTCTTGAACCGCTGGTCTTTCAAATATGACGACATCGATCTGAATAAGTGGTAATCAGAAGGAGCTAAGTCTGGAGACTACGCCGCATGCTGGAATATTTTCCAACCTAAGGAAAAGATGAGTTCCTGGGTTGGTTTTGATGTATGCCTTCCTTGATTCGTAAACGGTCTTTTTCCTCCAGAGTCTCACTTAAATTTATCAATTGGTAATGTTCAGCTGTAACAGTTTGACCAGGTTCCAGAAGCTCGAAGTAAATGACTTCTTTCCAATCTCACCAGTCACACAGTAACACTTCCTTGGTATGAATATTTATTTTTGAAACTGATGTTGATGGCTGCCCTGGATCAACCCGTACTTTTCTTCGTTTAGGATTGTCGAACAAAATCTATTTTTTATTATCCGTAATGTTTTTGCGCAAAAAATGTTTTTCTTTTGTACCGAGAAAGTAAATTCATCCAGTTTATGAGGAACCCAATTTCTTCCTTATGTATTTTTTCCATTGCATGTAATCTAATTGCAAGCTCTTCTTGAGTTTAACACGGGTTTACATCCAGTAAAATTTGAAGTTCTTTGTCTTCAACAATAATTCGAATGGCATACTTATACTTTGGTTTTACGGATATTTATTTAATTGATATCGCAAGCAACAAATCGGGAGCAGCCAATTTATAATTTTTAGTGCGTCATATTTAATTTTTTTTAAATATAAATGCAGTAGTTGTATAATGCTTGTTACTCAAAAAGAGCCTTTTTCTTGATCAGGCATTTTATATTCTTCAATTTTTAAAGTTGAGTTTTATTATATCACCAGACACATTTCCCCAGTACTTGCTCCCGATGACCTCTCTGTTTACGAAAAAACCAAAAATAGTAAAAACCTGACATGGTTCCATTTAATCAGTCATAACTTTTGTACATTACTAGGTTGATTCCTGAAATTTAGTACACATTTACACAACAACTAGCTTTGTTGTGATGAAATACGGAACTAATAGCTTACTTTCTAACAGAGTGGTAAATAAATTTGTCAAATATTCCATTTTGAGACTTTGATGTGACAAAGAGAAGTAGCGACACATTGATGTAATCACGTTGGCTATAATCACTATGAGTAATGTAGATGGTTGCAAAAAACTGGAATCAAACTTGTTAACTTCTACGGAAGTTATTCCTAAAAATTAAAATTGGCATTTTCAACTTGACGAGGTTACCACTTTGAAGCCCTGTCTCTCCTGGCACGTTAGTAGGATCTACTGATGTGTGGTATGGTTTAAAGCCCCTGTTTTGCTTATTATTACTACATGCACAACATGGGCAGTGTTTAAATATAAGGAGAGTATGGGGGCATTGTACAAATTGACGGACTATTCTAGCCTTCTCAGGCACAAAAATCACTAACACTTGATGAAATGTGGAATTATAAGAAAATGGGATTGAAAAAGTTATTATTTTGAAGGTAACTGAAATTTAAACTATTTCTAACCAAACTCGGCTTATATTGCCAGAAATGCAAATTATGCACCAACATTGACATTGTATTGCAATTTGTCATGTGAAGTGGTTTAATTGGGCCCAAATAACTTACGTATCACACAAAATACTTAACAGTATGTGCAAAAAGTAAATATTTTAATCCAGAATATTTGAAAATTGTGCATATACAGAATAGGTTCTTAACTATGTAAAAAAATATTTTTTTATTACGTTTCACGTTCAATTAGTTTATGTTTTATACATTTGTCAGTTCTTAGTTGACTATTCTCTTGTGTTATACTTACAAAGATAATAAAACATAACAATTAATATAAATGTTTAAAGTCTGTATTTTCCAACGCGTACATAGCCTGTCCCATTTTTGCTGGAAATTCTTTCTTTTTTCAGGAAGAATTCTGCTGTAGAATGGAAACTTATAAAAATCCATAATTTTTTTCTTCGGGGTTTTAGATATTTTTGAAAAACCTCGAACACGTGATGCTGGATGTGAAAAAGCTTCTAAGTAATTGCCACAATCAAAGATGTTCTTAGCTTTATTCTTTTTGATAGTTTTTGTTACAGTTGTCAAAATAGTACATTTCATTCTTTGATCACCGTCTTCAATTTTGATTTCCTTTGCTCAACTAACCAAGTTGTCACAACTCACAATGTTCCGTTTCGCCATTGTATAAATAGTTTCTTGAATTTTGTTTTCAAACGTTGGTACTTCTCAGGAACTTCGCTTTGTGATTTTACTGGAGATACGTCAAGGACATCCGGTGCCTGGTCAACTTTATAAGCTGTCTGATATTCTTCTAACTTACTTTCAGAATTCTCGGTAACACCAATGCATGGCTCATTTGTGCTATCTTTCTCGGTGTAGGAGCTTTCATTTTCAAGATTTGAATATGTTTTTGTCGTATCCTTGAACTTTTTTGCCCTGAGTTGCGGATTGGAATACGTATTTGGCTTAATGAATTAATGAAAAAGCCCCCTAGGTTTTATTTTTAGGTTGAGTTTCTCCTTGACTCCGTGATACTTAATAGAAACACAGCAATAAACGCACTCAACAGTAACTTTACGCAAATAAACTAAAAATATAGCGTACTTACTTTGCATAATATATAATTAGTCTCAGTACTTAACATATTAAAATCCAATCATAACAAATTGTCTGGTTGTTAAAGTAGCAAAATAGCAAAAACAGCTGCTTTGTTTATAACTGCGACACCTGTATATCTATATACTTTAGAAACAATGGAGAAATGGCTTCAAACAAACACGTAAATTACAGTTAAACCACAATACTGCCTATGTTGTGTATGTAGTAATAATAAGCAAAACAAGAGCTTTCAAACCATATCACACATTGGTAGATCCGACATATGTGCCACGAAATATAGGGCTTCAAATTGTCTCGCCAAGTCAAAATGTTGAATTTTAATTTTTAGCGGTAACAATTTTGATTCCAGTTTTTTGCAATCATCTACATTAATCATGGTGATTATGGTCAACGTAATTACATTAATGTGTCACTACTTCTTCTTATCACATCAAAAAGTCCAAAAATGGAATATTTGACAAACTTAGAAACAGAGAGGTCATCGAGAGCAAATGGTAGTAACTTATACTACACCATCTGGTGATATAATAAAACACAACTTTAAAAAATTCAAAAATATAAAATGTTCGATCAAGAAAAAAAGGACTCAAAGTTTATAGGAGAAAGAGCAGAAAATCGTAAATTTAACGGTTGAACAAAAGCTTGAGTTTATCAAAAAGTTAGAACGCAGAATATTTGTAAAGCTGGCGTGAGAAAATAAAGGAAGGTAAGGTGAAGAATATAATAGCGAGGAAAACTAGGAAGAGAAAAAATTCGCAATTTGTTGTGCAAACGCTGATGGAATGCATTAACTGAAGATGACTATCGCATATTAAACGATTAGATACACATCTCGCTTTTGCATTATTACAATTCTGAAAGGTGTATCTTAATAAATTTTTTTTTTAATTTTTTTGCTAACAGGCTTTCTAAGGCTTTTGTATTAGGAATGCTTAGGTACTAAGAGAAACTGATAAACTTTGACGCAAATGTTGTAAAAGTTTATCCTTCTTTTCAATAATGTGCATTTTATGCTGAAAAGTTTGTTAGTGCTGACGGCAAAATTCGCGTACTGTCTTTACCAGCAAACACCACATCAATAATACAGCCGATAGATTCAGGTGTGAATAGTGTCAATAAGAGAAGATACCAATAATGCTATTTAGATGAAGTCATGCTGATCGAAGATAAAAAGAACATATAAAGTGAAACCAGACAATGCACTTTTGAAACATAAAAATTGATCTATCGAGACTGTAATATGTAACTTTGTTAACTCGTGAAAGGAGCTGAATGTCACTATACTGGTAAAAAATTTATTTATACAGTTTGCTGCAGCGTGTACAGGAGGCAGCTGTAGCTTTCAAAGATGTTTAGGATGACTTTTATTTTCATATAGTTGGAAAATAAAAGTCATCCAAGGTATCAGATACTTTTGGATGAAAAAAATGTGGTGAAGATGGTTGATAACCAGGACAGCAGCAGCCAGTGACTACTAAAATTATTAAAAGTGCGTAACTTCATGAACACTGTACTGTAAATTATAAAATACTTTAAGAATACAATTAGGGAATGCCATCGGAGTGCTAATAGTTCAAGTGTGATACCAAGTGTCTTATCGTCGCCGTTTCCTGAGTGATCAATATTAGGTATATCTGCATCATTGCGGTTTTGCAGAGCTAGTATTCTGTACCTTGTGGAGCAAATGGAGCTGCAAAGCTCCAGTCACTCTGAATACATTTATAAGCCTTACTTTTTATTTTACATTGTGCTTGATGTAGTGCTTGATTCAAAATATGATTATTTTTTTATTTTATTGTTCCTTTTATTTTTACCTATATAATGCACTGGTTGATATTAGATCTCATTCGGGCAACTATGGATAATAAACTATCGGACCAAAGTTTGCTCCCCCATTTGTTTGTTTAGCGAGTTATGTTTGTATTTTTTTATTGCATCAGATTAGATGCAAGTTTTTGTATTTCTTGTATAATCATTTTCATAGAGGATAGTTTTGTAATGGTAACTAACTACTAGGTTTTTATTTCTGTAAGAAAATATGTTATTAGTTTGAAAACAAATAATTTATCACACAGTGCCACAACGTAAACAGTAATTTTTATTTTTTTATCTTAAAAATCATAATGTCTTTTAAAAGGACTTGTCTAATTTAAAATCAATTCCAAGAGGCAAAAAACAACTAAATATATGTAATAACCTGACAGTATTATTAACAACTCGACAGCGTTCCTCTCCATATTTGGCCACCACGACTTGTGGGTGTAGAAGTGTTTTGCGCCGGAGACGGCGTTTCGCCTCGCTTAGCTCCAAGGGACGCCATTACAAGTAAACAAATTGTTCGTTGTGTGCAAATGGAATGCACCTTAGGGCAATTGCAGAGCCTTCATATCGCCGAAGAAATCATTGTTTGCCGATTTAAAAACAGTTACAGCTCGTTGCGTCGCCTAAGTGCTACTATAAAGCGGCAAAGTAAATCGAGATACAAACTTTAGTACCTCGGCGGAAATGCACTCCAAGCTACTAGATGTAATTTATTATTTTATTTGTAGTTTAATCATTTATTTTCTAATGTGCCGCTTATTTTTATTGAACTGCCAAATGTAAATAAAATACACTTATTCAGGAGTCTCAGAAACAATTTCTACTATTTTGCTTTTGTTAAGAGTGTTGAAAAGTTGTAAGATTATTGAATTCTTCTCCGTCAATTTTATATGTCAAAATGATGATATTTGGGAATTTGCAGTATGATTGAAGGGAACAGGGGCATTCCCATGCAGACCAAATAGCTTTGCAGAATGCATTTCTAGTTTCTAGAACTTGACCGATACAATTCATATTTGAAAATTTTTTCCACATATCCATAACAGGCGGTTGTTTATCTCACATAATATATTTCAAAAGCCGCAATTATACCCTGATCCAGAGGTTTATATATTTAGATGTCTTATGTCAGGATAACCGAGTGCATGATCAAGAATCACAAGCGTTTTACCTTCAAGAACTACAAACTATTTGTTCAACGACTCAGTGAAAACATCGATGGTAATTCGAGCTTTTTGGTTATCCAGTGAACTGGTAATTTTTAAAAATTTATGCCATTCATTGGGCGTGGCCTTAATGATCGATTTATGAGCAGTGGTTTTAACATATGATCTCCTAAAGCGTTTGAACAAAGTAGGAGTGTTATGGGATCCTTCGCTGCTTTGAATACACCTACATTTTTTTGCATTATTGATACGTAAGTTCTGTTTGGCTGTTTTGGCCAGTTTCATTCATATTTCGAATTTTTTATAAGTGCAAATCTTATCTCTTATTATTTTAGTAAGTTTTGTGGAAGTACTCTAGCAGCTATTTGATTAGAAGAATCTATTTAACTGTTAATTTTTATATTATGAAGAGCATGTGTTTTAGCAAACTTTGCTTGCATAAAATTTTATATTTTTCCTTAATTGAGTTTATATATTTGGCTGTAATTTATAAAATTCAATGCTACTTGCTTAATGGCATTTTCGTCAACTGACATTCTTTTTTATACATTGTCTTCTATACATATAACTAAAACTTTTTCGACCCCTTCTAGAACTTCACTTGCGTATGATGATAATTTCGCACCCCATTTTGTATCATAACATACCGCTTTTGTAACAGCCTATTAATTTTTCTTTATAAATCTGAAAGTTGGTTTACAAACTCTAAAATGCTTATCCACACCCTTTCTTAAATTGAAGGTAATCTAAAATTTGAATTTTTATATTTCAAGTAACAGATTTCCTTTTTTTTTCTTATCGGCAACATCATGTAAGATTGGATTGAAATTTGGTTTTTGACAAAACTATTAATTTTGTGCCAGCAAGCGATGAAATAAATGGAGAGCTGCTAAAATATGGTGGTGACAAATTACAAGGAAAAATACACAGTCTGATAAGGGAGATATGGAGAAAGGAAAAGATGCCGACGGAATGGGAAATGGGGATAATTATAACTATATCAAAAAAAGGAGACCTCCAACAGTGCAACAACCACAGAGGAATAACTCTATTAAACACGACTTACAATATCTTATCACTTATATATAACTTATCAATAATACAGGGTAAGCTGAAGAGTTATGCAGAAAAAGAACTAGGGGACTATCAAATGGGATTTAGGCCAGGGAGATCTACCATCGATGCACTACACGTAATGTTCCAAATACTGGAGAAATGTTACGAATACGATATAGAAATCCATATGGTATTTATCGATTACAGACAGGCCTTTGATAATATCAAGAGAGGAAATTAATACAAGTATTAAGGAATATGGGGATCCTGAGAAAACTGAGAAGCTGCATAAAATGACAATGAGAAATTCCAAAGCTAAAGTGAAAACAGAAGATGGACATACGGAAACATTCAAAATCAATAAAGGAGTGAGACAAGGAGATGCACTGTCGGCAACTTTGTTTAACCTGATGATTGAAGAGGCAATAAGAAAAGTAAACGTACAAGGGTGCATAAAAACAAGGAAGCACAAATTTTAGCATATGCTGATGACGTAGTTATTATCTCAAGAACACCAAAAAGCAACGGAAATAGTGAAGAAGCTATGCAAAGAATCAAAGGAGATAGGGCTTGAAATAAATGAAAGCAAAACGAAATACATGCAATGCAAGAGAGGAAAAATGATACAAGGGCAACAGTCAAGTTTGAAAACTATCAAATTGAAAAGTAAAGGCATTCAACTATCTGGGAACTCAAATAACACAAAACAACGAGAGAAAAGAAGAAATGCAGGAAAGAATAAAAAAAGGATACAGAGCTTTCTATGCTAATCGGGAAATGTTAAAATCTAAAAAGTTAAAGTTGCAAACGAAAATAACAATCTATAAAACGCTCATTAGGCCAATAGTGTTGTATGCTGCAGAAGTAATGTGTCCTACACAGACAGAAAAAGAAAAGTTAAGAATCTTCGAGAGGAAAGTGTTAAGGTCGATAACAGGACTCAAAAACATAGGAGACGGGATAAAACTACAATATATGAATCACGAACTTAGGGAAATATTGAAAGGAGAGGATATAGTGAAAGTGATGGCAGCACAGAGGATTAGATGGATGGGACACATAATGAGAAAAAGAGATCAAAGCATAGTTAAAGAAATAACAACATGGAAACCTGAGACAAATAGACCAAGGGGGAGACCAAATATGAGGTGGTGCGATGAAGTTACTGAAGACTTAAAAAAGATGGATGTCAAGGACTGGAAGAAGAAAACAAGTAATAGAGTAGAATGGAGAAGAATAGTAGAAAAAGCGAAACACACCAGAAACTATAAGAAGTTAAGCGTACGAAGAAAGGACTAATCCACCCCACGAAATGGATTAGTAAACTTCGGAAAGAAGTGGCTATATTCTTATAGAATGGAAAGCCTTATTATTATTATTATTAATTTTGTAATACGTCTTTCACTTAAAAAATACAAATGCAAAAAATGGGATCGCAGTGTTGTCTAATCGCATATTAAATTCAAACTGCAAAGAACTGCTTTTTTATAGGCAATCAGTTATATAATTCATGGAATTTAAAGTTTTTATAATTGAAACAAAAATGCAATTCTATAAAATTATCAAAATTTTCTTAATCGACTGATTTTTTCCTAACTTACACTTTAGGTTGGTCGCCGCAAGTGATTTTTGATATCCCAATTTACGAAAACAAATTTGCACAAAAAGAAGTCTAGGGATACTAGTAAATATGTTCTTAATAATACAAAATATTAATAGAATTTAAGCTTATAATTAAAGTGTGTTATACAATTAAAAAACGAAAGGAAGCAAAAATTAAAATAACTACGGAACGAACAAAAATACTAACAAAATTACTTTTGTGACATTTTCTTTCTACCCAAGCGCCAACACTACAGGAGTTCAGAATATATATGCAAATATGCTTCTTAACCTATGTGACCTGTACACATCGTATACATTAACACACTAACAAGCACTAATTTCTGATGCGTTGTCGTATATGGTCTTAATTTGTACAAGCAGTTTTTTTATCATCCCATATAAGGGGAGAAACTCTTATTGCAACTCCAAGTTCATATTTTAAACTTATTAGCACATAAATCTGCAGTTTTGTACGCCGTTCTGACACGTTTCTATTCTGCTGCTTCTAGGAATACCAAAGCAGATTATAATCGGCGGTTGCTACGATGAGTGGTTGCAGAAGAATTTTAAAATTGTTAAATTTTTGCAACCAAAGTCTCTATTATTAAATATAATTAAATTTAAAAGTAGGTTTAGTAAAGAATATTATGCAGCATCTACTTTTTTATATAAAATTTGCATTAATTCCGGTTTGTAATTATCAGCGCAAGGTAAGCCAACAGATTTGATTATAACTGTCATGAATCAGATTAAATTTGAGAAAGAGGTCGTGATGATTTTGCTGATTTACCAAAAATGTTGGCCTTTAATCAAGGTAGCAAACTTTGACATTTATCTTCAGCGCTTGTATTTTTGGAGCATTATTCACTCTGACGGACTTAAATTAATAAGGATCAAGACAGAATAGTCTTAATTATTTTTAAAATAAGAAGTAAGACCATTGTAAATAAATTAATTGTCAATTAGTTGCCAAAAAACGTGTTCAATGTAGAAAGAGAGAAGTAAATTTAAAATAATTGGAAAGTAAATCGGAAGGAAAATTAGGAAAGACGAAATTTATTGTTCTTGAAGGATCATGGTTTTTATTATTTAAGCTGAATCTGAACGAAACATAGAGAATTCCTGGAATGGGAAAAATTGAACACATAATACACAAACAATATATTTTTAGTCGACAACAGTTTAACCAAGCAGAACCTGAAGAAATAGTAATCAATATTTTAGATACAAATTAATTTAAGGATTATTATTCTTTAATGACATAATTAGTACATTGAGAACATTGAGAAATCAATTCAATGAGAATTTATTTCTATGTTTGCAATACTGTAACGTTGGAAAGCAGTGAGTGTGTAGTTTTTGTAGAATGAAGATTATTGTAATCTTCTAAACAATTACAAATTTTTATTAATATGTCCTTTATTTTAGGAATTAAAAATTGATAAGTATTTAGTTTATTGAACATATTACTAAAATTTTAAAAGTATATTGTTAAACGAAACATTTTGCTTTACACACGCCCTGGTATTTAATCCCGAAAAGTCAGAAAAACATTGAACGTTGCATGAAAGTCGGCATGTTACCTGAATCAAATATTCTTAAAGCAGGGATATCGAGTAGCTATTCTACAGAATCAAAATCCGGCAGAAGGATTAATACGTTGTAGAAATAATGGTGACGTAATTTAGTCCAAATTGTTTGTATTAATTTGCTCAATATGTTAAAACTTTTAATATATAGCAGCACAAAGATTTTTGAAAATAATAATTTGCAAGTACTATGTAAAAATAGCAAAAGTTCAATAAAATTTGTAACTAAATTTGTAAATATTTTATAAATTCAAAAACTTTGGAATACTTTTTTCTGAAACACTTGTGTATAAGAACAACATTCAAATAACAGACTACAATAATAATATTTTACGAATTTTTATATTAAAAAACAATATAATCAGTAGGCATTACCTAATTAGTATGGTAATAATAAAAAGAAAGAAAGTCTTAAGAAAATTCTAACAAAAAAATATATGGCACAAATAATGTCAAGAGAAACAAAATAACATACAACATGGTTAATGTGAAAAAAACTTCGGAAAAGCTGTCTGAAGGAGAATGAAGAGAGTTGTTTTACAAATACCCAAATTGTCTAGAAAGAAGAAAAAGGTAAGACTAAAATAAATAAAAGACAAAAGATGGCACATTCGTTGAAGATAAATATTTATTAGCCAGGGGAAAATAATTCTTTAAAGTGCTCTTAATGTCTTCGGAAAGTGACCTTTAATAATACTAAAGTAGATAGTTGTAAGAATGCCAATGAAAATATAAAGAGAACACATAAAGAGTAATAAATACATAAAAATTAACAAAGTTGAAGTAGAAAAATTAAAGTAGGGAAAGCAGTAGATTGCGATGAATTAAAATACTCAGCTTATAAAGGAACATAAGAACTACATCAAATAATTAAAGTCACCATTAAAATCAAAACTTATAAAGATGATACTAGGAATTGCTCAAACTACAGGATTATATTCTTTTTAAATGTCGCTGCTAAAATATATGAAGGAATATTAGGAAAAAATATTAACCAATTTAATGGAGTCACAACACTAAGGTGTTCAAAGTGGTTTTAGACGTGAACGTAGTATGTAAGACTATATTTTTATCTTGACAGCTGACAGAAAATTTATTAAAGAACCGCAAAACCTTCTTATACTTCACAGATTTAAGGAGAGCGTTTTATACTATTATTAGATACCATATAGACATGTTTAGAACAGAAATAGAAGTCATTAAAAGTATATACGTAGAATTTATTAATATAGTGAGAACTGAAAATTTGATTTTTGCAATAAGGTAAGTGTACGCCCGTTATCTTAAAGGTAGCGCCGTAAACCAGGAGTTGGAGGCAAAAGCGCCGTCTCTGCACTGATGGAGGCGTTCCCAATATGATTTTTATAATTGGTTGCTCAAGGTAAAGGTAAAATTGCTAAAGCTAAATATTCCTCACTTTAAGAGCTTAGAATAACCGTCTACAGTACTCTGGATCAGGGTCGGAGCCCTTTGGGGAGGAGAGACAAAACCTCTTCAGCCGACCCAGCACTATATAAGGATCTTCGCTAAAGAGCTGAAGGGTAAGGAGGACAGTTTCTAGGTGGTTGTATTTCAAACCCAGATAAGAAAAGTACTGTGTGCTATTTTGCGGAATAGAGACCTCTTTCAGAAAGAAATTTACTTGGTCACTTGGTGCACAGCTGTTTCTTAGTAGGAATTGCCTCAAAAAAACTGTACATTTCTACAAGATGAAACGCAGATTCCTTGTACTTAGTTGCTCCTTTGCAGTTTTTACTTATTGTCAGTAGGACCAGTTAATTTAATAACCCAAAGAGTATATATGACCGCAGCCAGGAAGCGGGAACCCGCTTATGTAGTCGAGTTGATAAACAAGTACGTTGAGAACGATATTAAAGAGTAAGGGGTCAGAGGGTTCTTCTATTTTAGACCCTCAACATAGGGGAATGGGATAAAGCTCGAAGCGAGCAAAATCTCGTAAAATTAAGGAATGGGATAAAAATTCAGAGGCTTTTTTCAGATCTGGGGTAAGAATATTTAAGGCTTTTACTAGCGAGCGAGCGAAGGTGATAATGGATCGAAGAAAGAGCACTAAATCGTTTGGCCAGGATCTTGTAAAAGACCTTAACGATAATGGAAATGGTAATGGATCGTTACACCGCCAGAGTAGTCCAGTGGTTGAGGTGCGGGCTGCGATGCGGACGGACCCAGGTTCCATTCCTGGTGCTCTCTGATGCCTGGCGGGTGGCCTACTCAGTCACTAAAAATAATTGAGTGTCTGCGTTCACTCGAACAAGGGGTAATAATGGCGGTCGTCTAAGGCGCGGTCCTTGCCACATCGCCCCGCGCATTATGTGCGCGACGACCGGGCACATTGAGCGAATATATGAGAGCCTTAACCTCTCAGTTTGCAGGCCATGCTCTCACGTGGGTCGTCACAAGTTGAAATTATGAGGCGTCTCCTTTAGGAGCGAGGGCCGTGGGGGAAACACGGAATACAACATATAAGTTATATAACAGGGTTAATCCCCACTAGTCCGTCTGTCGTATGGTAGCCAGGCTAATGTTATCCGGCCCTTTACAGTAAGACTTATAATTTTGTGGAACTAAGGATAATCTCTTCTTTAGTGAGTGTATAATATAAGGGACGGATGTCGTTTTCTTCACCCTCGCAAGTGACACTCGATCAGGCTTGAAAGATTGGGAAAATATCAAAGAATAAAATTTTTATAGATTCTGTGAAAGAGAAAACGGGATTATCGGATAGAGGATAATCTGAAAGGATTCGACTGGCGTCTTTACAGTGTTTTGAGTAAAAGTTTTGGGTATTTTTGTACCAAAGTGTCAAAGAAAAATGAAGAAACTTAATATCAGCTACAAAAACCTAAAGAATATGTTCTATGTGCAAAATATACAGGCTAATTTGGAAAATTAGAACGAAGCCTTGACTTAATATAATTTATAACCAAATGTAGAAGAAACTAAAGTAAGAGTGATAGAAAATAAGTAATTAAAAGTTAATGTAAAATGGTAATAAATACCTAGACTAAGTAAATAATTACAAATATCTGGGTGGCATTGTAAATACTAGTAAAAAACTTGATCAATGGTTAGAATACAACAGGAACTGCACATGAGGTTTTTCAAACGCTGTAGAAGTCTTCTTAAATAAGTAACATATGTACGAAACGGTCTATATCTTAACATGAAGAAGAAATATGGGTCTCGATAAAAAAACATTTATAGAAAGTTGAGATAAAATTTTTAAGAGCAATAACGCGACAAAAAAGTGAAGATAAATTAATAAAGCTATGAGTAAGAAGTTAAAGTAAAAGCAGTGGAAGGAATATTGGATAGTCAAAAGTCGAAATGGCTAGAACTTGTACTAAGAATGAACAGCAATAGAAAAATTAGAAAACTGTGGGGCAAAGCAGAGTATTAAGACCTAGAAGAACTTAGAATGAAAGTGCAAGAAAAATATTGAAGCGGAAACGGACAGCATGGGACAAAGCAACAAATATATGTAGTACAAAACAGGATTTAACCAAGGCAGTAACTAGATGAGTAAACTATTCTCGACGGTTTATAACCATATGTATATAACAAATACATAAAAACAATAAATTTACTTTCACTGCCCTCTTTCCAAAATTCATTCATCAATGATTAACTCCGACTTATCAATACATTTTATTCATTATACTACTTATGATCTAATTTCGACTGATAATTCAAAAATGTCGGAAATTTGGAAGTACATCCAAATTCAAATAATGGATTTTCTGGGTAATATTCAATCAGAGAGCTCAGGTTTTTGTCTATTCAATCAATCTTTACTAGTAAGAATTATTTAAATTAATTTTAAATCTTTAGGTGGAAAATGAGGTCTCTGGAATATGATCTCCTCTTCGTGTATTTCTGTTCGTTAGTCTGGGTGTCATTCGTTAAAATTAAATAAATCATTAAAAAGGCTGATGAATTTTAGCAGCCCTTTTTGGTCAAAAGTGGCTTCCACTACTAAATAAATTTTAAATTAGTCAAAATTGTCATTTGAATCTGTTTATGCTTTCGGCATTTTTACATTACCAGCGTAAGGATAACGGAAAGGTAATTTTGTGGGAAAGATATGGGTTGATTGTGTAAGTGTAGCAAAATAGTGAGGCCGTGTTATACATATTACGTTTCACATTTGTTTTTCTTAGTGGCTTAGACTATTGTTGCAAAGGTTGTGCGAATACAATTTCTGATAACAACCCTGAAGGAAAAGTTATTGTGAAGGCTAACTGAGCAAAAATAAAAACATCACCGATCATCAAAGTTTTCCTGCAGGAATATTTTGCAGCCTTAAAAATGGAGAGCTGCAATGTGCAGAAGGTCCATCCGCCAGAAACAACGTTTACAAGGGTTTAATCATTATCTTCCGGGGCATACGGTAATGCTCAGAGTTTCTAGTAAATTTAGGGACAGATATTTCTACAAAACCAAAACATTTTATGTATTTATTAAGTTTTACCTTTGTATGTTTGTTGATTTTATAGAGATTGGTATTAGTTTTTGTTGCACATATTTACTAGTCTTACGAAATCTTTTCACACAATGACATAGGCATATTGATGACTTTTATTAATGAGGCGTTGAATTAAAAAAAGAAAAGACTCTCTGAATTAAAAAAATCCTTGTGACAAATCATTCACAAAATAGGAAGATTGTAATTCAATAATTTATTATAAATGTAATCACAATTTAAAGTTTAGTAAGCGTAGAAACAAATTATAATTACTCATTTATGTTTTTTTTATAGCCTAAGCTCCTCCAATAGACAATATAGTTTCAAGAATTCAAAAAATGTTATTTTCTATAGTCTGCATTCGGTTCATTCGGTTTTGTCACCCATACCATGATTATAAGGAAACATTTTCACCAGTGGTAAACAAAAACTCAGTCTAAATATTGTTAGCGCTTACGACAAAAATTTACACGGTGTTATATTAGTTCGACGTGAAAACGTCTTCTCGGTGAACTCGAAGAATATGTTCATCCATGTCTGTGTTGCTGGATATTTAATGGTGAAGTCACACTCTTATGTTTATATGAGGACAACGGATTGATAGTCGGAACATTGCATGCGATAACCACTTCAGAATTAGAAGAAGTAAAACAATATTTTGAATTGCGAAATGGACCAATCGACTGATATGCAGAACTTCAGATAAAACGTCAGCGATTAATATAATAAAATTTATTAAAACATTTTCTAAAGGATTCCTACGTTCCAGTATCGACTCCAATAGATCGAACTATAACGAGGTCCAAAGAAAACTTGCCGGTGATCTTTTTTTGTCGAAAGAAGAAATGAAGATAAACCATACAGATAAGCCGTGGGAATACTTCTATTCTTACTGTCAACATCGCCAGCGAACATTTCGTTTAGTATTGGCATGAAGTGAATATTGAAATATTTGAAAGGGACTAAAGACCTGTCGCTTTACTACCAGAAAATTACGCTAATGTTCGAATTGATCGTTTATTGCAATACATATTATATATGCGATAGTTAACCAATTATTTTATGTTTCACCTTGCAGGTGTTGCCATAGTCTGGACCTTGATGCGGCAGCGATCAATCTCATTATCGACTACAGAAGGGGAATATGTGCCCGCATGTCAGACATCGAAGGACGTGATACGCTTGAGAAGACAGATCGAGGATACGTGCGCTTGCGATATAGGTCGGACATCATTATATTGTGTCCACCACAATGCTGTGCGATTGGTTTTAAATCTGAAGTTTCCACATGTCACTGTTTTGGATTTCTTTGAAATTAATTTTTAAATTTCTAGTGAAACGGTTGTAATTCCATACTTCTACGTTTTTTAACTTTTTTATTTTTCGCAATAATAATTATATCTCTGGTAAAAGCATGCCGATTGTCTAGACTGGTTTTAAGTTTTTGCACCTTGCTACAGTGTGTTTATTTATTTAAAAGTGGCTTTCGTTACGTCATTCATAACTATGTTGAAAAATGACATATTTAACATGTCTTCTTGTGATAAGCTTTCCTTAATTAAATATTACATTGTTGAGTCTAACGTGGTTTTTTATGCCTTTGTGTGTATTCTGTTTTTTTAATTACCTATTAATTTTTGTGTTTAATAAACTCTATTGCATTTATATCTATCCTATCAAATGTTTTTCTATATTAACATATACTAAGCACGTTAAAATATAATAAAGACTATATATTTTATGTTAATTGGTTAGTTGTAAAAACATGATCGTATATATTCCTAAACTTATTCTGTTTTTGCTCCTGTTGTGGTTAAATTATGCTAGACAGTCTTTATTCTAAAGTGCCATTATTAGCTTTTGATGTTTTTTTGAACATGAGTACACATTTGAACAATGCAGTGGTACGATATAACTCTGTAAGTAACAGAATAATGTTTATCAAAATAAAGGAAAAGCCACGTAACATAAACATAGTTTAGAAGAAAAATTTTTATTGTTAACCATACAGTGCAATGGAAGCGCTATTTCAAAGATAAATTACAATTATAAAAAGAAATGTGAGATGTAAAATAGAGTAAACAGAAATTGACGATCATTAAAAAATTGGTGTTTCGAAGATTGGAAGTGGGAAAAATATTGTGGTCCAATAAGAAAATTATATACTTAAAAATCGATGAAAGATAGGTATAGAAATCAAATTAACTTTAGAATTATAGATTTTAGATGGAAATCGTTAGTATACAATATTTTTTATAGGGTACAATACAGATTCGGTTATGAGGAGCTCGTTGCATAACTGAAATTTAAATTAAAAAACATAGGGCGACAATAAACACTACTAGACTAAATGAAACTTGATAGGGTATTCTTCTCTCTCATCTGTGATGTAATGCTTCTACAATTGTTTCTTTTTGTTTTAATCTCCCGTTTTGCATCTTGGTATTTACTTTCTTCCTTATGATTTATCATATTCATTCACACATTTACCCTTCTGGTTTGCTTGGTTCTTTTTGAAAGTATTTTTACTTATTTTTATATTTATATTACATGAAATGATGAGAGAAAGGATGTTTATTAAAATGTTTTTACCATATCTTACCATTTCATATTTTATTGCTTTGAAACAAATTTTTATATAGGGGAGTTGCTTTTAGTATTTTTTATTCTCTATATCTAAACACAGGATGACAATGACGATGCTTTATAGATTTTAAAAATGCATACGACTCGATAAAATCACAAAATATCTGGAAGTCTTAGAAGGATTCGGAATAGATAAGAATCTGTGTAGACGAGTAAAACTACTTTAATACAAAATATAAGGTTAGAGTAGAAGGCCCATTAATATGAGATTTGAAATTACAACAAGATTAAGACAAGAAGACACACTCTCGACAGTTTTGCTTAATTTAGTTTTATAAGAAAAAGTGAGCTGCAAACAAAGAAAAGCATATAATCCAAAAGCCACCAATGGCGTATGCGGATGATATGGTAATCCTGGCTAGAAGAGAGAGAGAGAGAGATTTGAAAAGTGTGGTAAGGGAATAGAAGCGGAAAGTTTAGGGCTGTAAATAAATTACAATGAGACGAAATTTATAGATTTAGGAACACAGAATAAAAGGAGGAGAAGAGAAAATCTAGTTCTAAAAGAAGAACAGGGGTTGAAATAGGCTGAAATAAAATGAGTAAAATTTTATCTATCTGGGAGCTGGGTCTTCCACAAAAATGGGAGAAATCAAGATGAAATAAAACAGAGATTAAAATCAAAAAGTGGAGCTCTCATGAGCTCTTTAACTTCAAAAACGGTATTAAGAAGCACAAAACTCAGAATTTATAAGACAGTTATCCGGCTAACAGTGACAGTTTGCATGTGAAACTTGAGCAGTTACCAAGAGCGTATTAGAACAAATAGATATATGGGAAGGAAGAATGTCGAGGAGAATATTTGGGGAGGAGAAAGAGCAAGAGGTGTGGGAGAGAAGAAACATTTAGGCGTTTTATGAGCTTTATAATGAACCTAAACAATCAAAGGATACTTCGTTGGATGGAACATAATTTAAGAGCAAAAGAAGGAAGAATACTTAAGTAAATTCTGAATACGCAAGCTACAAATCACAGGGGGAGAGGCAAAACTAGGGTTAGAGGGAAGCGACAATTTGAGGAGGAATTAGTAGTAGGAGTTACAAAATGGAGAAAAGTGGCAGAAGATGGGAAAAATAAAGAGAAGTAGTGCAAAAGACCCCTGAACAATAGTTTTACAGGATTTGGGCCTTTAGGCCTGCAACCTGTAGATTTTTCTTGGAGTATAGTTAATGAATTATACTAACTATTTTTGTTGTTGCTGACTATTGTTTTCTTTTAGTGACTTATTTGCACTACATGCTGTTCTTTCGTTTAAATTATTTAACATATTTTAATTTAGCATATTTTGTCATACAACTAATTTTGTGTCAGTTTTATTTAAATATCGATATGCGTCATAACGGTATAAATAAAATTTTGTCAAAAATTTAAATGCTCACAAATACTTTGAAAAAGTATAATTATTAGAGTGTATAATTCTCAACATTATAAATTGTTTTTACGAAATTATTACCTCTGCCAATATAAGATAATAATGATTTATGATGCCAAATCCGTAGTATTTTATTTAATTTTTCTTTTTAATTATTGAAGCTAATAGAAATGGTTATTATTCGGCAAAGTAGTATATAAACTAATTTCAAAGATTCATTAAGATATACACTAAAATTTAATAATATAAATGATATATAAAAGTTGAAGGCATTTTTTTAACTTTAAGCGGGACTACTATTGTCATCATATCTATTTCCTTGATTGGAGCATTAGTTAGTATTTAATTCTTATGCCCTTACATTAAGCTGTGTTTTATAGCTGCTGTAAAACAATTTTACAGTTTTATTTCTGTTTTTCTAGCCACTTTTTAAATTTAACTGCATTTTTTATCGCATCACGCGTCTTAAATCATATGTCGCGAGATTACTAAAATATTTCGACAGCAATAGTATCCCTGTGTTGTTTCAGAATTTACATAAATGAATCGTTAAGGAGATGGACACAAAAGATAATTTACGTTTACAACATCTTTACGGTTGTGGTAAAGTAATTTGATGGGTATAATGCAGACAACAACAATGTAAAATATATCGTATCTTTGGTTATTTATTATTTATTTTATTTTTAAAAACACCAGTAATGTTAGTCTAATGCAAGTATACAACAGTCCTTTCTAAAATGAGCGCTGTCGCTCCCCGGGGGTGCTGGATTGACCCAGGGGGCGGTGGTGCCCCCGGGAGGTAGAAATACGCATTTATATGTAAATGTATAGGATAAAAAATGCAAAGTTGGAACTGCGACTTTCTGTTTATTTGCTTAAAGAGGACAAATTTCTAACGAGGGCTTGATAAGTCAAATAATTTTGGAAACCTTTAGAATTTGCTATTTTGTTTCTTTTACTTACCCATAAAAGATATTAAATATTTTAATTTCATCACAGACTAATGTAGCAGAAACCCATGAAAAACAATTTGTTTTTATAATTTATAAGGGTTATACACTAATTTGCGTTTGCTATAATAAATAGTCATTATAAATTTGTTATAAAAAAATAATACTAACACATATAATAAAATAAAAATTATCATTGAATGTAAATTAATAAAATACCCTTACGAGAACATTTAAAGTAATTTTTAAACGGTTAAGTTTAGAAGACTTGTTACATAGGCGAATGAAATATAAACCGAAGTTATTTTTTTTAAATTTATTAAAGCATCCTATAAATAAAGTGACATTGTCTACTGCCGTTCAACTGTTTTCTTAATTCTTTCTTATTCTTTTAATCTTCTTCTCCAAGACTTGTCTGTTTTATGGTCTGGTCTATTTTATCTCTGAATACACGTTTCGGCCTTTTCGCTTTCTTCTTCCTGCTAGACTCCATTTTGTTAGTGTTGTTATCCAACGATGGGATGCTTTTTTAACGTGACTGCGTCAGCGTAGACACTTCTTTTTGATGTAGATAAGTGTGCCGTGATGCTTCAAATTATGGTGTCAAATATCATATGTATGTGTTTTTTGTAGTGTGCGTATTTCATAGGATTTTATTTAACTGTTTTATATGAGAGCGTGTTTCGTTTAATTTGTTCTTAATGTTTTTTGTGTTTATAAACTTAGTTATTAGATGGCTGGACCATTTAACCAGAATGAACAACGAAAGCCTTACAAAATATGGAAAGCGGATATAGGCGCAACAAGACGCAGATGAAGGTCAAGATCACAATGGAAGAAAGAAATCCAAGACGATCTGAAACAACTGAAGATTAGCGAATGGAAAGATAAAGCTAGAGATAGAAAACAATGAGCGAAAATAACCAAACGAGCCATGGGCCTTCTAGGCCTGTAGAGCTATTTTATATATAAACTTAATTATATAAAACTTTTTTTATCTTTTGTTCCTATGACCAAGTACTCTATTTTAGTAAAATTAATTTTTTATCAAGTTTTTGAATATTTCTGTAAGTTTATGAACTATTAAGCTAAACTTATCTTCATCATGGGTGAAACTTAAGGTGTAGAGATGGGTATTTCTAATTGCCCTTCCCCTGCTATTCTATCTTTACACCCAGGGTGTTAACTTTACATTAAAAAATATTGAAGAAGACAGGAGATATTAAATAAATCCGGAATAACACTTTTTATGTCTTAAATGCTGATCGGATCCTATTTTTTATTTTATTATGGATTGTGTTGTCTTTGTATAGGATGTGTAAATATGATTAATACACGATTTTCTTGTTTTAAACCCCACCTGATCTTTTCCTACTTTGTCTGCTATATTATCTTCTAGTTTTTTCCTGATTAATTTTCTATAAAGTCTTCCTATCACGGATCTAATGCTAACGCCGCGGTAGTTTTTTATATTTTTTACTACTTTTTTTAAATATTGCCCTTATGAAGGCTTATGTTCATTGCTCTGGATCATACGGAAAAATTTTTCGGATATAAATTCCGACGCTATACTCCTTGGTCCAGGAGATCTGTTGTTTTCCAGAGTTTCGAAAGTGTGTTTTATTTCTTGTGGGGTAACTATGAATTGTTGTTCTGGGTTTCCTTGTTCTAGATTACACTCCGCACCCGTCATTAGGTGGTTTTCCTTGAGTTTTTCTGTAGTGTTCTTAATTTATTTGCGTTCGTTCTTTACCTGCTCTTAAGGACTGAATGTTTACACTTCTGTGTTCTCAGCTCCTCCTAAATTTTGATTCGTACTATTTTATCTAGTAAATAGTTCCTTAACTTTTCCGTTTTCCTGTCTATAGTTTTTAAGATCTTCGGGTTTGTATTTAGCTATTTTTCGTATTCTTTTCTTTTGATATGCAGATCTTAATGTCCTCGTTTGCATTACCCAGACATTCTCTTTTTTTCATTTTTCTGAAGCTTCACTGCTTATTTTATGCTATTTTTTATGCGTTTTCAAATTAGAATTAGTTTAGGTTCTGGTCACGTCAAATCCTTGGGGTAGGTATAATTTAAATTTTTCTTATATTTTTCTTTAGATCCTTTCAGTATTACTGATTGACGTTTTTATTCATGAGACTTTTATATTTGCAACTAAATGTCTGTGGTCGCTACCACATTTTCTTCCTCGGTTTGCTTGTACATGCTTGACTAATAGGGTTATTTTGTTTTTTACAATGAAGTAGTTTTTTGGTAGGTTGTCTTTATGTATGCATATTAAAGTTGAGAAAAAAATATGCTAACATTAAATGGGTGTTTAATCATTTTAAATTACAAGGCAGGGATTTGGTTGCAAAGTTTCAATTTGGCACCTATCCCTCTCAATGCACTTTTAGAGCCTGTCCATTTTTGTTTGTAAGGCCCAGTAATTCCAGCAATGACGTGAGTGATGCGGTGTTTCAGGTCGTCCAAGTTGCGAGGTTTGTTGGCGTAGACCCGATCCTTGATCCCATGGCGTCAGGTCGGGTAAACGCGCTGGCCATGGGAGAGGACCACCTCTACCAATCCATCGTTTACCGAACGTATCGTTTAGGTAATCTCGAATCATCAGACTGTAATGGACAGGGCCGTCGTCTTGCTGAAAGTACCCTCGGTGAAAAATGGCAAGTGGTACGATCTTCTCAATGAACGTGCTGATCATGGCAAAGTAATTTTCTCCCCTGATAGTGTGTTCTTCAAAAAAAAGGGTCAAACCTTTTCAAATTTGCTCACGACACACCAAACGTTCACCTTGGGGGAATCCCGCATGTGCTCTCGAATTTCCTTTGGGTGCTTAGTCGTCCAGATAACATAGTTGTGCTTGTTCATACGACCACTCATGTGGAATGTTGCTTCGTCAGAACTCATGAGCAGAATCTCAGGCTCCATTTCCAAGGGAATTTGTGCAGCACTTACACGTGCTTGCTTGTCCGCATTTGTGAGCTGCTGCACAATTTGCAAGTGGTATGGCTTCATTCCCAAATCACGATGCAAAAATCTAACCAGTGACCTTTGCGAAATGTTAGTTTCTAGAGAAAGTCTGCTCGTGGATTTGGTTGGACTGGCTACTATCTCTCCTTGTATGAGGATGATGTTCTCTTCTGTTCGGATAGATCTCTTTCGACTGCTGTTCCCCTTGCAATCGTCTTGAACAGCCCCCGTCCAGACAAACTTCTCGTAGATCCTACCAATCGTCAGGCGCGATGGTGCATCCCGTCCGGTCCGGGCCTTAAATTTTTCTTGTATGATGCTTGGGGACTGAAAGGCCTCCATCCAGGCAGCTATCATCCTTCGTTTCTCAATGGAATATTGGGACGCTATGTTTTAATCTGTGAAAGAAAAATATTTAGTCTCCCACACAGTGTTAACATCTTTTTGCCCAGATGGGCTTACAAACAACAATGGACAGACTCCATAAGTGCATTGAGGGGGATGGGTGCCAATCTTGAAATCTAATGTTAACATCTTTTTGTCTCACCTTGTCTTCTATTGATGTTTTTATTTACGACCTCTTCTCCGAAACATTAAACCGTCTTATTATTATCTTTTCTACCCACTCTTTCAGCGATGATTAATTTTTGGTGTTTTTTTTACTTTCCCTACTTCTTGCTGTAGACTTTCTAAAAATCATATTTTTTAGGAAAAATATTTCATTTGATGTATGCATGTTTCCCAATTATTGCACTGTGTTGTCCATATATCTCCATATTTCATTTAAGATTCTCTCATTAAGTGGATCTTAAATGTATCTTATTATTAGAGATTTTTTATCAAGATTTCAACACTAACTTTTGCTTTTTTTCTCACTCTAACAGTGAAGGATTTCATCTATTGTTTCTATTTCATTTTTTTCTTTTTTTAACGCTTTCTTGCTTTGCTCTTCTCTACTGTGTACTCTACGTCTCATCTGTTGGTCCTCTGGTCTCTTATTTAGTTTTTGTCGTATCTTTCTTGTGTTGTTTTTTAGTTAATAATTATGTTTTAGTTTTAGTAACCCTTTGCAACATATTACTCCTTCCCCGTATTCGTTAAAGATTCTTTTTTTGGAAGTGTGGTTTACCACCTGAAAATATTGTTTTGGTTTTTATTCTGCAATAAATATTTAGTTTTTCTTACAATTTTATATGAATCAGGATTCGAAAGCCTGATATCGTAAGGTCTAAATAGGAGGATCTTTGTATTCAGCTGCTTAATATGGAATCATAGTAACCACTCAATCTGGATGAGACACCACCAGTGATTTTATACTAACTCTAAAAATGAGGTTTTTATTTCCGCTGATTCTAGTGTTATTGAATTTCTCTCCTTTGTTTTCATCGCCGTTGTGATTTTTATCCGTAACTCTGGACAAGGGGTTTCTTACAAGGTGCCACCGAAACCCAGTTTGTTTTTAACTAAGTGTCACTCCTTGATTCCTTATTTTTCTTTATCTCTTGGTAGGGTCCCAAGCTTACGAATGGTACAGCGGAGTTAAATACAAACATACAAAGCTATTCTTTTATATAATTCTCTGACTTAGGGACACATTTTTTCCTAGTGATAAATAGTTTTTACGATCCCACTATTGTAAAATGAAGGTAGTTGTCCGGACTGTAGTTATAGTTTAGAAGAAATCTTTAACTTTTTACAGAGTTTGAGAAGTTGTTTGAAGTCGGGAATTATTACGAAATAGGATAATGCTTCGAATTAAAATTGCGTACCTTTTTCGACAATCGCGAACTTCGTTTTCGTCTAAAAATTGATAGGAGCAATTTCAGCAATTGATAATTAGTGGTTATCTTCAAGAAAGCGGCGAAAATTATATCCTTTATTTTTGTTTTCTTAAAAATTGTTTATGCCACAAGTATATTTGAGCCTACGGATATTTTCTGAACTATGCTTTAAGTCTGATTAAAATATTGAGCGGTTTTATAGTCCTGTTGTGAGGAATTTGATAATGAATCCATCTGACGACGGTGTCTCTTCTTGCTATTGACTAAAGAGCTATAACGTGAAGTACCTTACGAAGGGAATCATTTACAATAATCCCTATCTATAATATTCCTATATATTCAGAATCCGTATCTCTTTCTGTTCACCTCACGGCGCTCAAAGTAGAATTCCGGTTTTGTAACTAATTCGGCCTTTTAGTTTGCTGCCTGGACATATATATTTATTAAACAGTTTATATTAAAAGGAGAAAAGTATATAAAATATATGCGAAAGTATATGCGCAACAGCCACATTTTTTTCTTTGCATTCGGCATAAAATTAGATTCTTGTAAATGCGACATAATCCCTAACAGCCAGCTACTAAGCACTCCAAATTTACGTAAAGCAAGAGGTTGTCGTCGTCATTTCAAAATAATATTGCAGTCAAGCGTGTTTAGTCGTTAACTACCTCGGCTTGTTGACGGTGTAAGGTTTGTTTTTAAAGTACGTGTATTATTAAGCGTAAAATAAATTATTTTTTATATGGAAATAATAAAATAAAATTTAGAAAATTAAAAGTACACATGTTAATAGTGGACATAAATAAATATCTTAATGCATCTTCTTTTTAATAAAAACTTGTGTTTGATTATTAAATACTTGATTATTCACATAATGTTAGAAAAATGTGATAATTTATAAAACATTCCCTAATTTCTTTGTTCGAGAAAATGTTTTTATAATTGAGGTTAGTTAAGCTGCCTTTGAAAAAGAAAAAATGGTAATATACAGCTACTATCTTTCTAAACAAAGGGGGAATCGAAAAAATGTTTATTGCAAAATAGAATGCGGTTCTCTACAGAGAATGCAACTGAAGCGTAAATGTCTCCAATATGTTGGTTTGTGCATAGTTACAATTTTCGGCGATGATCTTGTCTTGCAAGAAAAAGAAGAACAACAAGATGTAGCTAGCGTCCGTGCAAGTTGTAGCCGAAGCAAGTATTCTGCCGCTGGTCCGCGAAACAAAATTAATTCTATTCGTCTGTTATTATTGTAAGAGCGCGCAAAGACGCTGCTAATTTTGTCATGTCGAGATAATCTTAAAAATTTTAAACTTAAGACAGTTCATGAAGGACATTTTTCAAAACCTTTTTGCCAAAAATTTATTGGTGTTGGATATATCTTTCATTTCCAAGTTTATATGTCATATTTACATGAAAAATTTGCTGAGGGGTGTATTGGTAGTTCAAGATGTAAAAAATATGCTGAATTCCCGTTCGTAGCATTGAATTTTTTCTGATATTTTCAAAATTTGTTTTATATTAGGCTTCCCAATTTTGTTAAAAAAATTTCGACGGTTGGAAAACCTTTATATAATATATACCCTTTATATAATCTAAAATAAAAGTATTATCTGTATTAGAAGAACTTAACTGAGAAGGTAAAGGTTGGGCAGCCAATATTCTTAAACCACCAAATTTAATAAGCGAAGACCTCATGTTTTTATTAATTACTTAATTAAATTACTTAATTTCCGATACTTGATGACTAAACCCATTCTGAAAGTGTTCTTAATAAGTAGACCAACTTAGAATAGTAAAACATACAAATAATGCAGTATGTAACGTGGCTGTAATTCAGAAGCTTTTTTTCAAACAAAATTTGTCATTCAGCCACTATTATGCACCCAGTAGCCTTAGTATAGAAATTCGCGGTAAATTGAAATGGTTGTAATCTTAGGTGACGTTCTAGCAGATAAAAAACAATTGTCAATTAGAACTGTTAACGTTTCTTCTTCTTTTTTCTCTGGTATCCTATATACCCTTACGGGTGTTGGATCTGTTAACATTTAAACCAAAATATGCACAACTGTCCATGAGTTTTACGAAGTCTTCCAAAGTCCTACCAAAGTTGCATCTTTAGGATAAAAAAAGGACTACTTTAAATATTAATTTATTAATAATGGGCTAAATTGTTAAGTAAAACAAGGTCATGCCACACAAATTGCTTTGATAGCCACCTATAGGTAATTTACAAAATTATGGTAAAGACATAAAACATGCTTGGATTAAAAAAATGGAAAAACCTGAGGTTAAAGGTTTGTGTAAATATGTGTTCACCCAATTATGTGAATTAAACAATGTTATAAATAGCTGTTTCAGTGTACCTTAAGTAGAGTACAAGTATCTAAAGCACCATATCAATTGGTTATTTTTTTGCATTTTTTTTGAGAGTATAAAGAGAAGTATCGTAAAACATTGTTGTTTACTTGTCCAGACAAGATTAAATTACGCAACTGTTTCTCAATTTTCTTTTTCAGGTCATCTGATGTTAGCTTTGTGCAGTAAATTTGACCTTTCAAATATTCCCTTAAAACTGAGTCTATTGGATTGATGTTTGTGGAATGTGCAAAAAAATGAACAACACATTTTACGCAATCCATTTGCTTAGAAATGTCACAATGTTAATTTTTATTATACTGTAACCCACGTTCAAATAACATTCCATAATAAGATTTTGGAGAGTCTAGTAGATGTAGTTGTGTTGAGATGTTTAACTTGAAAGCAGCCTTGTTGCTCCAGATAATTTTGGATGAAAATGTTACTTCTTCTATGAATTTGTCTAGTTACAATTTATAAAATTTAACTGCCTGGTCAGAATCACCTTTATTAAGGATATGAATTGAGGTTGTAATGTAACATCTCTAATGGATTATGAGATTTATATCTCTTTTGCAAAGTTGATAGATGATCGTGATCTTCTTGAACGTTATGAACAGTTTTATCTGCTTCAAAGTTATTTCTGATGCTAACAATGGAGCGTCGTGTTGGTGGGTCCCTGTAAAACTGTCTTCGAAATTGCCTTCGCACTTTTCCCATGCTTTTATACTGCCATTAGCATTTCATGAAAGTTTTTTTTTAAACTTAGCTATACTTCTGCTATTAGGGCTAATCGAATCTGAAAAATACAAATAAATTATTAAACTACTGTTTCGGCTGCAGTTTAACATCGCCTTTAGTATCGTCTCTTGGGCACAATTGAGGACAAAGGACCAGTTAAGTTCGGTCTTACTAGAGGGAAAATATTTTATTATTTTGTACTTAAAAAAACGATAGAAAATTTATGTATGTTTTAAGGGTGGCTTAAATTATTGCGTTAAAGCAATTAGCAATAGATATATTACTTCCTATTAGAATTTGTATCAGAATTGGTATTTTGCATTTGAAATTTTCCAAGAGAAATCTGGATCACTGAGACTATATTGCTATACTTTTTTTTGTGAGTAACTTCAAATCACTTAGATCTTTATAGTTTATAGTTGAGAGAACTTCTCCCGGAGAATATGTACATTACAAAAGCCTTAAGCCTTCTTATGTATTGGTCTGAGATCCACAGAAAGAGCAGTATCAGCCTCCATCTTCTTCATGTAGGGAATTAACTCTAAAGTAATAGAATGTCTTTGCTTGAATCAAGCAAGCCAAATCTAAATACCGAAGTTTTTTGCAACAATTAAAGGCATTGCGATGCAAAATTGCTAAAAGACGGTGGATGACGTAGCCTAACCTTAGATTAGTTATCCTTATAATTGTCCAGTATATTCTTCAGCTTTTCAGGTAGCTTTTATGTTAACGCAACTCAATATTGACTCAACATTGTGTAGTTAACGGTTTTCTTCACTTATTTATTAATATTCGGAATTTTATGTATTTGTCCTTCATCATGTTTGATGTTATTCATAAATTCGCGTAATATTTATCTTGAAATATACTGTTACTATAATGCGCGCTTATGATATGTTTTTCAATTTATGGTGTCAAACATCATAAATGGTACAGGGTTGTTACATTTATTACCGAGTACTTGTCCTATCTTTTTTTATGCTTTTAATGGGTTTATTTTGTATAATGACAATTATTTATATGACGTAAACGTAACAAAGAGAATTTTGTAATTTTTCATTGTTATAAGTATATCTTTAAAATAATTTTTACAAAAGTTATTTATTTATTGTATGTATTCAATATTCTGTTTAATTTTGTTGTAGCTGTGTTATGGTAAGCTAACAGAATACGCATTAATGGTAATTTATATTTATTATACAATTTTTTTCGCTTTTTGAATTACACTTTCAACGCGTTTTGTTGTAATATTTAATTAAACAACAGAGTAGAGTGTTTTAAGGTTTTTAATTTTTTTGTTTCCGTTTTACCATTAGCAGAACCGATTTGTTTTTTGTGATGTAGTTGGCGCTATAGAAACTGGGTTACTTAAAATATGGTTGCAATTTGAATATTAATAATTTTGATACTATTATAGAACTGTGGGCTTGCGCATTAAAACTTTTAAGTAATTTTTGAGGCTCATTGTACCATGTGATAAAATATGTCTTTCAGTATTTCTAAACTATTAATAGATACTGCGAGTAGAAGTATATTGATTGTTGCCTTATACGGAGAAAACATATTTGTACTAAAAGAAAACAACTAAATACTAAATTAAATAAAAATGTACTGGTTTATTAGTTGTTGCTCTCAGTTATTAGTAGAGAATACAGTATTGGTGTATAAAACAATGTTAGGGCAGGTTTGGTCATATGGAATAAAATTGTCGAGCTCAGCAAGTAAATCGAACTTAGCCATTACGCATCCATTCCAGTCAAATCTCTACCTGGCATTGCCAATACACTATGGCATATGCCGAATAAAATTATTTATAGTGACTTACTATAACAAAAAGATTAGAAACCTGGGGCTAAATATTAAGTTAGGCTACAAATCACCCAAATACTCTTTCGGCAGCCTTCTAGATGATGAGAAAGAAACTGAAACGCTCAAGAAATTCAAATCAATGAAATTACCGGATAAATTCGATTAGATCCAATCGTAAACTATTCCGTGGGTTAATGTACGAGGGCAAGGTGAAAATTTCTCGGCCTGACAATGAAAGACTGCGATTTTCAATTAAAACATGATTTTATTTTTCTACATAATCTCCCTTGACTTCAACACACTTGATCCAGCACCTGTCCAACATCAGTATTCCTTCTCGGAAGTGAGAATCTGGAAGATTGCGAAAATATCCATTAACTTCTTCATTGGATGCGAAGCGCTTTCCAGAAACAATTTTTTTTAAGTTTGAGAACAGATGGAAGTCTGAGGGTGTCAAATCAGGAGAATATGGGGGATAGCCGAGAAAATCATACCCCAAATCCCGCAGTTTTCCCATCGCCAACGCAGGTGCGTTGCCTTGGTGAAAGATGGTTTTTTTCTTCTTCCGGCCAGGGCTCTTCTCACGAATTTTGCCATCCAGCTGGTCAAGCAGGTTGGAGTAATATTCGCCTCTAATTGTTCTGCCTTTTGCAAGATAATCAATTAACAGGATCTCTCTCGCATCTCAAAACACGCTGGCCACCTTTCCGGCAGATGTGATCGACTTCGCTTTCTTTGGTGCTTAACCACCGGCTTCCACCCATTGCTTGGACTGCTGTTTCGTTTCTGGCGTGTAATGGTGGACCCATGTATCATCCATGGAGACAAATCGCCGCACAAAATCGGTCGGATCCCTGTTGAATCGGTCCAAAGATTACTGCGAAAATCGTTTGCGCATTTGCTTTTGATCGGCATTCAGCAAATTCGGCACCCATCTTGCGCAGAGCTTTCGCATCCCTAATTCTTCGCGCAAGTTGTTTCGCACCCTTTCTTCCGATATCCCCACAGCCTCAGCTATCTCACTGACCTTCACTCGCCTATCGCCCAACACGATATCATGCACTTTTTGATTGTTTCCGGTGTGGTTGCGGTTTTTGGCCGTCCTTCACGTGGGTCATTTTCGAGGGATGTGTGACCACGTTTAAATTCAACTGCCCACTTTTTAACAGTTGACATGGAAGGAGCAGAGTCCCCGTAAACTTTTGTCAACTTCGGATGAATTTCCTTAGGGGTTAATCCATCCAAAACGAAGAATTTTATAACCACACGATATTCAAGTTTATCCATTTTAACAAAAAACATGCAACGTGTCTATTGAAAAAATTCGTGTAAACAAACTACTTGAGCGAACAAGTTGAAACTAGTTGTATACATTATACGAACTAATGACCCATTCACCCAAGCAGGAAGCAGAATTGTTTGCCGATTGTAGCACCATTTCTGTGTCAGGCCGAGAACTTTTCACCTTAACCTCGTATTAGGTTGTGCTACTGAATACTCCCGCATATTATTATTATTTTATTAATTAAATATTCATTTACTGTTTGTCTATATATTGTAAGACATATTCTAAATGTTCTTCGAGTCAATAAAACATGATTTTCCTAATTTTGCAAAAGAACTGGGTGTTCCAGTATGATTTTAAATTAAGATTTGTAGTAATCATTTTGTTAACCCTTTTTTATTTTTGTGTCATCTTTCTTATACAAATTTTAAATTGCCTTTAAAATGTTTTACATATTGTTTTTTATTTCATAAAGTCCCAAAAGAGAAATTATGGAATATTTTAAAGAAAAGAATAATTAGTAATAAAATTATTCATATAATATATCTAACATACGAAAATAACTTTAAAATCAGAAATATCTATTACAAAAATAAATTAAAATTAAAAGAGGCAAATACATTGTTATTTATAATATTTCTAGATTTCATCATTAAGAAATGCACAACAGAAATAAAAAATAAACATAGATCACAATATAACATACAGAAAGTAGACATTTCAAAAGAAGTTTTTGCGGACGATATAGTAATAATGGCAAGAAGTGAGAAGAAACTGCAAATGAACTTAAAAACTTGGAATAGAAATTTAGAAAAAAATAGGGTGAAGCTAAATAAAAATAAAACAAAAGTAACAATAGTGGGAGAACAGCAAGAAGGGTTTGGCATAACGATAGATGGAGTCGAAATAGAATAAGTATAATATTTCCAATAAGTAAAAGTAGGAATAGAAAGTAATGGAAGACAGGAAAAAGAAAAACAAAAATGGAAAAAAAACTTTGAAGTTATATTATGCACTAAACAATAAGTTTATAAATAAGAAGGAAATTTCAAGGAAGACAAAGATGTATGTATTTAAAGGCGTATTTAGAAACTAGTGCTAATGTTTGAATATGCATTTTGAATACTTAGTGAAAAACAGAAAAGTAAGATACAGGCTGTTAAAATTAAATTCTATAGAAGAGTGCAAGAAATTAGAAAAAGGAATAGATAAGAAATACAGAATTAGAAGATTGAATTTAATTGAATGAAATCAATTGAGCTTTCTGAGGCCACTTGCAGAAATTAGAAGGAATAAGCAGGTTAAATAGATTTGGGAAGCAAAAATACAAGAAAGAAAGAAGAGAGTAACATCCAGACAAACTTGAGACAACAATGAATGGAAGCAAGAATACTGGCAAGGGGTAAGAAGCAGTGGAAGAGTTTTGTATATAGTTAATATGTAATTTAATTTTTGGAATTGTATTTTTTGCCCCTACATTATTCTATAGTAAAAGTATTCTATAGTATATATAACCCTTTATACTATCTCAAAACACGCTGGCCACCTTTCCGGCAGATGTGATCGACTTCTTTAAGTTTTAAGTTTATTTCTTAACTATTATCAGCTCCATATAAGTTAATGTTATATTTTCTTTTATTATTTATCATGAAATCCTTTTATTTTCTTTCATTTCGTAATGTTCTATTAAAATTTGGCAATGTAATAGTATTTTTTTCTATGCTATCTAGGAATTATATATGTTTTCTCACAACTTATTATTATTTTCTTTGTCAATTTTTATTGTTTATATTTTATGTTTCATTTGATGTAATTTAAAATATATACCATATATTAATGTTTTATTATTTTTGCACACAATTTGTATTTATGTTCTTTTAGATTCCACTAACAGAGCAGTATTTCTCATACAAAATTTTAAGGCTTACGCCAATATTTTTATTTTATATTTTACTCTTTCATACGATAAGTTCCAATAAAAATCGAAAGGAATGGGGCCAAGGAGTATTCGTTCACTGCAAGAATATTCAAAAGACTTGCATAGAAATTTGCTTCTTATGTTTAGTTGGGACAAAATTTACATATTTACGTGCCACATTGGTTTATACGACATCGTGTTTAAATAAATAAATGGGATATAAAGTGTGAGTCTTTTTATAAATTGCATCTTGAATATTATTCTATTCCTTTTGCCATATTTATTCTTAGCATATTTTACGTTTTATATTTACATTTGTATCTAGAAGATGTTTTATTAAAAGTGCTACCTGGATTCTTGGACATATCTTGGTATTATATATTATACTTAAAGTAATTTGTGTTTTATTATTGTGTATTTTGACAGTTATGTAATGTTTATGTTGACTATTCCATGCATATGTTTGCTTAACATAAAATTATTAATTTTTTGGATACTTTTTAAAGCAAATTTAAAGAAATGTGAAATAAAACAGCCAAGAATGATTATACATTCAGCAAGTGTAGATCTTATTGTTAGAAAGAAAAACAAAATTTAGAAGAATAGTTCAACGTACCCAAGTTTAATTCAATTTTATATAAACAAAATACATTTTTGTTTATGAATTTTATAAATATTTGCAAGCTAATTTTTTTTTATCAAAGAATCGAAGAATATATCAGTTTCTCTGTTTTAATTGTAGTTAAATATAAGTCGGTGTTTTTTATTCTTCCAAATTTTTAAAGTTTCTGTTGGTTGGTTAAATTTTAATCATTTTTACAGTGAAATCGCTAGTTACTTCTATTATATTTTTTCACTACATATTTACTTCTATCAGAAGTGTTTTTATTGTAAATAAATGTTGAGGTTAGTTGTTAGTCCGCTATTATATTTTTAGCACTACAGATACGCTTATACTTTATTGGAGAGTGTAGGCTGTAAGTCTTTGTCTAGCAATAAAAGTGGTTTTTGTGCATTTGCGAATTTCTTCAATTTGTTGCTAATTTGTCTTTGAAGGAGACATTTGATTGCTGGCAGATAAAGGTGTGATATGCAGTTGTTAAAAGTAAGAAGAATTTTTTTGCAAAAATAATGTCACAGCCACTCAGTTGTCTAATAAAATTCTAAAATTATTCTTTTTTTTATTAAGTCATCATGATAAAGAATTACGAGGTACACGTTAAAAGTTTTCCACTGTATTCTAGGAGTGAGAGGAATAAAATACTAGGGTTACTTTTTTAACATAGTCTCTATATATTTTAACATATTTATCGCATTAAAATTAGCAGTTCAACAGCGTTAGTGTGCAAAAACTTGACTACTCTAAAGTTGTTAAATTATCTACCTCAAAGATCATTGATCAGTTTTGAAAATAACTGGTGGTATCAGGAGATAGGTATAGGCTGTGGAATGGGTGGTAAAGCTCCCAAAGCCACAGTTCTTTCAACCTGGGAAATTGTAGCCTTTTGACAGGTGTAGAAGATGGACAGTTTGACGTAGTATTCCACTACTTTTTTCTTGTGTAATACTCTCCGTTTACTATTGTAATCCTTTCTTTGAAATCAATTAGTAAAATTTCATTTGAATTCCAAAAGATCGTTATTGCGATCTTTTTCGTCAATTGAGCCACCTTTATTGTTTTTCGTTTGGTCTGCACCAATCTATTAAATTATAATACAGAATCGTGGCTTCATTTCTTATAATAATGTAACGAAAGGCTTTTCCGTTATTATAGCAATAGAGGTTTAAAAATTGCAATAGGCTACATGTTGCTGTTCTTGAATCGCCAACAGAAGTTGGAATACCTATCTGGCACAACTGTATCAGAAAGCCCTAAACTTGCTAATCACTTTCTCTTAAACGCCTACCTTGTAGCACCCCACGCTTGATGAGATGGCGTTGTATTACAAAAGTATTTTAACTCGTTGATGTAGCTCACTGGGATAAAATATCCTTATCATTAAGAACTATGAAAAGGATAGGACAAATAATAGGCGAATCCGTTTTATGTAATGGATGTGGTGTGGACAGTTAATGCAGCATTGAAGAGAAGACTGAATCTAACAGAAATGGATTATCTACGAAGGAGCAAAACAACATCAAAAAGAGAACTAATTCAGAATACAGTCATCAGAACTCGCATGGCAGCAAATGAAACAATTATAGATAAAATAGAATGCAGAGGACTAATATGGTTTGGACACCTAATGCGAATACCAGAAGACAGTTGGTCAAAAAGAGTGTTTCAGTGGGCACTTTCCGGAAAAAATTAACCAGGAAGACAACGCAGATCGTAGAAAAGGGGACGAGACGAGTAATGGAACATAAGAATTTAAATGAAAACCAAGCTTTGGATAGATATATTAATTAAGTAAATGAACTCTTAACCAATGCCATAGAACAAACTACCTGGAATACAACATTTATTACAGTAATAAATGTTAAAAAAGCATTTTGTTTATAACATATCTATAAAAAATTGAAAAAGAGCATAGACTAAGAAAGTTATAGGATTTTTTGACAAGATGAGGACTAACTGAAAATGAAGATTACTTACGTGGCCCGTGACTAATGTGAACAAGGAGGCTTTGTTGTATATGAACGCCGATTAATGGTTGCTGAAATTGTTTCTTAGATTATAATATGTCATGGTAGTGTTTAGACAATTCCAGACACCATACTGCTTGACCACAATGTGTTGATCGTATACTGCTGTCAAACTCGACAGAAAATTGAGAATTTGTTCTGGACTGTAGTGATTATAGTCATAATTTGTCTGGATTACTAAAAACACTTGGAATATAAAAATTGCTGTCAAATTGGTATTTTTAAATTTGTTAGTGCACAACGCCTTTATTTTACGATAACGAGATCATAAAACTACTTATCTGTTGAGAAAAATGGTAGGAGATTATGTAGAAAAATAAATTTGTGTGTTTGTATTTTTGTAACGTTTTAATAAATTAAAAAAATAATTCCGGTTTAATTTGATAGTATTAATAAGGTAACTTTGTTCGAATTATAAATGTTATTTTTTGTTTGTTTAGTATTCATAACAAAAATGTAAGTTGTTACTGTTTCGCATCTGAATTAAGTTTGTATATTTACATTTTACAAATTACATTGATAGACATAATTGGCATTGATTTGGGTTGAGGAGAGAGTATTAGTCAACAAGTGTTACAAATCATTTTGAAGCAAATTCTATTGATGAAGCTGAAAATTTACTTTCTCAAATATTTTTGTAGTTTTATTTGTGCATTCAAACAGAGCGGACGTGTTGTGTTTTCAGTTTGTGTTGTGTGACGAGTTGTTAATTTTTTCGGTGTTGTAAAAACCGTTAACAAATTTCTGCTAACAGAGACTTGCGTATTGATGGGGCGGGTATCATCAATATAACCCACGTAGTCGCCACTCTTGACGCTACAATCGTTGTTTTGAGAGGAAGAAGCGTTGCTGTATCAAGTACTAGGGACTGCTATCCGAAATTATCACATTCACAATTACAGTTTTATTTCCAAATAAACACAAGTAACTCAACAATCAGCGAGTATGCAAAATACACTGTATTACAGTCAGTCTTGGTCAAATTAATCTCAACAACAAATAAATAGTACTCAATTTCCACCACTGGTAAAAATATGAATGGCAAACAATCAACCATAACAATAAAAAATGAATAGTACTAAAGTAGCAGGTATTAACAGTAATTCCATTCTAACTAATAATACAGAAATATAAATAATAAGAAAAGTTAAGACTATGGAACAAGACAAAGAAATAAAAGACGATTATACTATTGACCAACAACGACTTACTTAAGATTTAACCTAAAGCTCAAAAAATTACAGTATCATCATAAAACCTCTACCAGAACGCTAAGTTATTCTTAAAAATCTTCATCCATCGTCAGATATTGAATCTTTAAATAAAAAATTAGTTAAACTTGGTAATAACGTAATTAACACATAGAAGAGTAAGCATAAGATTTCAAAATTGATGTAATGCTAATTTTGGAAGTTCAAATCTCAAAAAAATCGTACATAAAAATACTAAACTAATACATTTACTGTACAATGCACATTAGCGGAAGCGCCCATAAAGAAATTGCAGTTATTATTACACAAAGCATCAAACATTACGAAGTAGAATTACAATGTTATCCTTGATCACATAGAAGCATTGGTTATACTCTAGCACTGTATTGTCCACCCAAGCGTAATAATAAAAAGCAACACCACGAACAACACTTTAAGACGTTAGAAAATTTTATTTCGGTGGTCAAAAATCCATTGTGGGGATCAGAATCTACTGATTGTTCATTATGGAAAGCCACACAAAATGAACCGTTCGCTACAAGCAATACTATCCGTGAAAAATAAAACAAAAAGATGGGATATCAATGATAAAGAAAAAGTGACTGTTTTTGCTAAACACCTAGAAAATGCATTTAAGACCTTTCCTATGTGCCTCAGTGCAGAAGAAGAAAACGAAATTTACAGTTTTCTAGATGCACCCTTAATTCCGCGCTTGTGCTTCGGAGCGGACGGTCGAGTGCCACGCTCCGATAATAAGTGCCCCAAAATTCTACCTGCTGCTAAGGTCAGGCCTACAATTTCTATTATAACTAGAATTGCGAGTCATTTTATACATATTCCAAATTACAAATCCTAATTTGTTCGCGCTTGACTTTCGAAGCGTAAAGAACGTCAGCGATAAGTGTCGGCTGTAATACGAGTGTTAACCGTTATCATTGACCGTAAGGTCACTGATACCACAGGTATAATTCACTATTTGTTATTTTATAAACAAATTAACTTAAATTGAACGCAAGTAACCTCGCAAATATTTAAATTATGAAATATGTTCTATTCATAACCTAACTATAATTCATATCCAAACCAAACCAATCTACAACAGCAATTTCAATATCAAACCTATAATGCATCACAACAACAAACGTTTCCTATACAATCCCAACCTCCCATGTACCAACCAAATCCTTATCATGGACCGATGACAAATATGTACCCGATAAATCAGCATCAACCCTCTACGAGCCTCTTAGCTAGTAATGTGACAGGCAACGAATGGCACACTATCAATTACAAAAAAAGACCCAGGAGCCCTGAAGACACTACAAATAATCATAGGCAAGAGAAAAAAACAATATTGGTTAGACAACCCAGTTGAAACTTCTAATAGATATGACCCACTAAATATTGAAATAGACGACAACCAAACAAACACCACACAGACAACAATCGTTCAGAAGGACCCCAAACCTCCACTTATCTGCGTATCCGATGGCAAAAACATTAATCCGCTAACGACACTACTGAATGAAATCGCCAAAAACAATTACACATTAAAAGCACTTGGCAACGAACAAGTCAAAATCCAAAACAACACAAGTAAAATCTATACAACTATTATTAAACACCTTTTAGATAAGCACAAAATTTTATACTTTCAAACCAAAGCAAGAACGAACATACAGAGTAGTAATCAAAAATATCTATCACTCAACAGACATCGCAGAAATAAAACAGAACCTAGAAAATCTTGGTCACGAAATAGTTAATATTTGGAATATTAAACAACAATTAAACAAAACCCCTCTCCCCATGTTTATTGTTGAAATGAAACAAAAAGACAACAACAAAGAAATTTATAAAACCACGCTATTCATGAACACAAGAATCACTATTGAACCGCCACATGCTAAAAGAACACTGACGCAGTGTGCCAAATCCCAAAGGTTCGGACATACCAAGAACTATTGCCAACAAACATCTCGTTGTGTCAAATGTATAGGAAATCATCCTACCAAAGAATGTCCGAGAGTAACTAAAGATAATCAAGTTAAATGTGTAAACTGTGGCGAAGGTCATCCTGCTAACTATCGTGGATGCATAGTATATAAGCAGCTCCAAGAAAAACTCTTCCCAAGATTAAGAAGCGCAGTTACACACACCCGCACGCCTACTCAAAATTATAGAATCCCTGGGGTCACAGACGCTGAACAAGCAAGACAAAATACTCAACCTCCACAAAACTTGGCTTCTAATGCAACCCCACAAACACAAGCGATGGCCTTAAATCACCCGTCAAACGACATATAAGAACTAAAATCCATGATGAAGAACTTAATTACACAAATGGGGACTTTCATGAATCTCCTAACCACGCTCATTAGTAAAATGACATAATGGACCAACTATTAACTATAGCAGTTTGGAATGCCAACGGGCTTAGCCTGCACGCCCAATAGGTCAAACTTTTCCTTGAACTTAATCAAATCGACATATTGCTCATAACAGAAACACATTTTACCAGCAAAAGCTATATTAAATTTTCAAGCTACTGCATGTACAACACTAACCATCCCGATGGAACCGCCCACGGTGGAACGGCAGTTATCATAGAGTCTAACATAAAACATTTTGAATTGGCTAAATATGAAACAGAACAACTCCAGGTTACTACCATCCAAGTAGAAGACAAAACAGCAATCCTAAAAATTTCTGCCGTCTATAGATCCCTCCAAACATTCAACAAAAAAAGACACTTACTCACATTTCTTCCAAAGTTTTGGAAACAGATTCTTCGCAGCCGCCGACTTTAATGCGAAACATCAGGACTGGGGCTCTCGTATTACAAGAACTGACGGACGCGAGCTACTGGCAGCTATAAATGCAAACAATCTACAATACCTATCAACTGGCGAGCCAACCTGTTGGCCAACAGATCGCCGAAAGATTCCAGACTTAATTGACTTCTGTATAACTAAAGGGCTAAATACAAGACAATTTACAATCAAATCTTGCTTTGAACTTGCAGCTGATCACTCCTCCATTCTAATTACACTCCACTCAGAACTAACACAAATACAAACACGACCAGTCCTTCGCAACACTAAAACGGACTGGGATCTATTCCAAACAATAATAACTGAACAATTCAACCTGGGAGTTCCGTTGAAAACCAAATATGATATTGAAGAAGCTGCACTACAATTAACTAGTACAATTCAACAAGCAGCATGGAAAGCCACCCCTGTGATGAAAACTACTTATACCATCAGCTGCCCAACACTATTAAAAGGCAAGATAATGGAAAAAAGACGTTTCAGAAAACGCTGGCAAATTACCCGTCTAGAAGCAGGCAAACAAGCACTAAACCGGGCAACAAAGAAACTAAAGAAACTTCAACAACAACTTAAAAACGAAGGCATACAACACTATCTTGCGAACCTTACAGCCACTGAAACCACCGACTATTCTCTGTGGAAAGCAGTTAGAAAACTCAAAAGGCCAATAGCTCACATACCACCTATCACCAAATCAAACGGCCAATTAGCTCGTACTAGTAAGGATAAAGCTGAAACATTTGATGACCACCTAGTCAACGCATTCCAACCATACCCTAGCCAGTGTCCGGAGGAAGATACTAAAATAAACAACTTTCTGGAATCTCCATTCCAAATGAGCCTACCGATTAAACCATTCAAGCGCTGGGAAGTACAAGAAGTAATTAGAAAAGAAATCAACATCAAGAAAGCACCAGGCTTTGACCTTATCACTGGAAAAATTCTCCAGCAGCTACTTGAAACCGCACTACGAGCAATCACTCAACTATACAATGCTATCCTCTCCAACAGATACTATCCAAGCGCTTGGAAAGTAGCACAAGTCACAATGATTCAGAAACCTGGAAAGCCACCCACTGATCAGCCTCCTACCTATCCTATCAAAAGTTTTTGAAAAATTGTTTTTAAAATGTCTTCAACCAATCCTAGATGATTTAGAATTGATACCCAAGCACCAGTTCGGTTTTCGACACTCACATGCAACTATCGAACAAATACATCGACTTGTAGATCAAATTCATACCGACCTAGATAAATATCGATATTGCTCCGCTGCGTTTCTAGATATTTCACAAGCGTTCGATAAAGTATGGCACTTGGGCCTCTTCTATAAATTAAAAAAATATCTACCATACCAATACTATGAAATACTAAAGTCTTACTTAACGGATCGAAATTACTTAATTATCAAGATGAACATACGAACCTCCACCCAATACTATCGGGAGTCCCCCAAGGCAGCGTGCTAGGACCTATCCTCTACTTACTCTTCACAGCTGACTTACCAACTACAACCGCCACTTTTGCTGACGATACGGCAATTTTAGCTTCGCACCTAAATCCGAACACTGCAACTTCCAACCTGCAAACCGCTCTGAATAAATTGCAGCAATGGCTCATGGTATGGAGAATCTCGGTAAACGAAACCAAATCCCAACATGTAACGTTCACCATGAACCGTATAACTGTCCACCGATCTCACTTAACGGACAACAAATAAAACACGCAGACTCCGCAAAATATTTAGGACTCCATCTAGACAGACGCTTGACCTGGAGAATCCACATATTTAATAAACGCAAACAGCTAGGGATACAATACAGGAAACTATACTGGATGATTGGAAGAAACTCTGTACTCTGGCTAGAAAATAAGCTATTGCTCTATAAGGTGATTATGAAACCAATATGGACCTACGGTCTCTCACTTTGGGGAACTGCTAGCAACACCAACCTGGCCATCATCGAGAGGTTCCAGAATAAAGTGCTTCGGGCTGTAGTTAATGCACCGTGGTATGTGCCAAACAAAGTGATTTTAAGTGACTTAAGTGTTCCAACTATTAAAGAAGAAATAGGGAAAATTGCCCAAAAATACAAAGAGCGATTAACAGCACACCCTAACGACCTTGTACATTCTCTAATGAACGAACCAGATCGCCCAAAACGCCTAAAGCGTTTTAAACCAAACGAACTACCAACGCGTTTCAATGCTGTTCTTGAACATTAAGCTATTCTAGTGCCATTCCATTAGTTTATAAATTAGTTAATTACTTAATTAGTTTATTAATTATAGGGGGAAGCCTGACCCTGCATGTCCATTAGGATGTTTTTGCTCATTGCTTATAATATATACACACCAACTACTTATTGTCCATAGTATAATTAGGACAGATTGTAAATAAAGGGGTTAAAATAAAAAAAAAATAAAAAAAAGGTGCACCCTTCCAAATGGAACAACATTTTAAAAATGTTATTGTCCTAGATATTTAACGAGCCATACTCACAAAAATTAATCCAAAAAAGACACCCGGTTGGGACTTGGTTAATGGTAAGGTTCTACAAGAAATAACACCTAAATGTATGCGAATTATAACATTTATTTTGAGAATAAATTACTTTCCTAATCAATGGAAAGTGGCTTTAATAATTACGATTCCTAATATGGGGAAGGATTTAAGCAATGCCAAGTCATATAGACCCATAAGCCTGTTGTCGAATCTATCCAGGTTGTTTCGAAAAACTTCTACTGAAACGACTTCGGCCAGTACTTGGGAAAAGGGAACTCATACCAACCATCAGTTGGATTTCGAAACCAACTCAGCACATTCGAACAGATACATCGACTTGTGAATAAAATCAGCAATGTTTCTGAATGCCAAACAGCTATTTGACTCGGTATGGCACGAAGGTCTGTGTAATAAACTTAAAAAGTATTTCCATATAACTTTTATTAATGAAATCTTACTACAAACGAGAGAAGACTGTCAGATTTGCACCCTATTGCTTCTGGTGTTCTTCAGGGCAGCGTGTTAGGTCCAGTATTACACCGAATGTGCCAAAATTTGTGTATAAGTTTTTTGAAACATTTTAAGTAGAAATTTCAAGAAATATGGATCGAAATCTCAACTATTTTTAATATTCCGCTTTTGTGCTTGAACTTGATCAGGAAGATTAGAAGGAAAGATTTTGCACTTTTTTTTACATTCATCACACTCTAATAGGTTATGTTTGTGTTTAAAAAAGCTAGGATTGCGCGTAGAACAATTTAAATTTACATTTTGTCATTTAATTTTAGACTGAGAGTAAATCCAAGATTTTAGTACATTTAAAGACGATAAACTGGAAAGGACTGGATTAGTTTTTGCATGCATGAGTGACTGCTTAGTTAAAAAGAGGACGTATAATTTTGGCAGTTTAACCAATAGAAGAGCGAGTTGGATTAATTATTTTGGATATTTTAATGTCTTGGTTTCAATAGTTGAGTAAATTTTAAAAGAATTCTAACTTGTTTTTACATTTTTAAATAATTAACAAATTGGTTTACTGAGTTACACCAAATTTTAATATTATGTTAAAATTGAGTTCCGCACAAAATAACACGGAGCCATAATAAACCATTTTCCCGTTTCTGGGAATTAAAGTGCAATACAATTCAATTAAATGCATTTTAGCGATCGGTTAAATCTTTATGTGTGACCTTGTGGAATGAATAGCTGCTCTGTTCTCACCAAATGCAAGTTAGCTTGGTCGAAGGTGAAGCGTTATCTCTGTGTTCATGTGAAAGCATATTAGTTGTCTTAGGCAATGCCGGATTTTATGCTTCATTTCTTTTAAAGCTGAGGATGTCCCATAACAGAATGTTCGAATTAGAAAGATAGAAGTTCTAGCAGGTTTGTTGATCTGGGGTAATTAACAAGAAATAATTAGGAAGTAGCAGGCATAAAATTCATTTTGCAGTATTTACATTATTATTAATATAGCAATAAATACTAATGACTGTTATTTTGTTGAAAATACCTATTTTTGGCGCAAATTAAACAAATAACCTTAAACTGTAACAAAAACTCGCCCTGCCGCTTTCGCAAACGCTTGCCTATTCTAATAAAATATGGCTGCAATAAAATAGCAAAGCCACAGTTTTTACGAACCAACTTAAGACAAAGTCGGAACATTTAAATTTCGAAATGTTGAATATTTAAGCGATGGACACAGATATGCTATTGTAAATAAATTGTGATAGATACCCAGATTAGAAACGCGAAATTTAATTAGCTTAATTTGCGGCAGTAGCTCGTTCCAAGTATGCAAGGACGCATCCGATACTTTTTACTTTTACATAAATAAAGTACAATGTCTATTGTCCATTATGCAAATAAATCATGCACGGAGATTTATGCAGAGATACCCACCTCGTCCCTATGAATATGCATACTTATCACGTGCCAGGGCTGCGAGTACAAAACGGCAAATTTATAGCTCCCAGTCTCCACTTACATTGAATTTATTCCAGCCGCCCGTTAATTAGCGCGTGGGAATTAATGCAGCGCCGATGAATAAAGTTATTAATCGAAGCCCGCAAAAAACGGACCATTTAAAGAAACCAGTCTTTGTGCAAGTTTATGAGATGGCTCCGGTATAATAGGCTAACAAAAATAGGTAAATTATAAGCTTTAGCTCAAATTTATTGTTATATTCGGGCTTTGAAAGTTGTTACCGAACAGATGCCAAGCTCGAAAGCTGGCGGTCTAGTCAAAGCATCTTCGGATAATAACAAGCTCACGTTCAAGTTCGATGGTTTACGAGCTTCTCGGGTAATTCTGCGTTAAATGCACGCATGATTGATGAAAATTGCGGCTGTCAGTTTAACGCACGTATAGTTGGCGAACGAAAAAAATGAGGAAGTAAAATTGGTGACTGTTAACCGAAAGGCAATAAATAAAACAAAGTGATTTATCTTTAATGTGGTCCTGGAAGCTCAGCTTACCTAATGTTTCTCCACCTTTTTGATTAATTTCTAAGCGTGCAACCGTTTGAAAAGTTAATTGCCACTATTCGATCAAAATCGTTTTCTAGAGTGTGCATAGGTTATTCTACAAATTTTTGTTCGAGAAGTGGTGTGTGGTAGACAGCATACCTGTTACGAAGTTACGAATAATGACCGTAGGCGATATAACCATCAAAATAAAAAAAGTGAGTGAAAGTAATTTTTCTAGGAATAAGAGACTAAAATCAAATCATGACTAAATAGGTTTTGAATGTTATGATGAAAGTGGCCAGCATAGTACAGAGAGAAAGAGAGAGAAAGGGGGAGAGAAAGAGAGAGACCAACAACTCTATCCCAAAAAGTACACTCTAAGAATTGGATTTCTAGTTTGATATTGTCAGTCAATGATAGCGAAAATGGTCTAAAGGAAAAATTATCTAATTTTTATATGTTAATACCTTATGAGGCGTTTGATATTAATACTACTAGTACTACTTGGTTCTGCGGACAATAAAGGGCATTGATCTCCCTTAAAGGCTTTCCAACTCTTTCCTGTTTTTACAAAAGTGCGGTTGTCACTCGTATTGCAAGCTTTTAGAATTACGTTCCAAAGGAAACAATTCCTATCACTCTTTATTTTCCATGGTCGGTTATTTTACTGTTTTTTTTGCTTCTTAACATCCACCATTGTCTCTCTCTTTTTTCATCTTATTACTCCCACGGTTTTTAGTTTTTTCCATTTTTTTCTAACCATTTTACTACTGATTTCCTGTTTAAAATCTTTTTATTTTTCCTTATAGGTTGTGATCGCTCGATGTGTTCCAGCCACCTGACTCCTTTAGTTTTAATATTTGTGGATATGTTTGCTTGCAGTTGGATGAGAGCAAGTATATGATGTTCGGAATTGATGGAGTGACTTGGATCCAACGCTCCAAGGGACTTGCGACAACTCCAAATAGAGAGTATTGTGATATAGAGATATTTCTTCTCTAAGAGAATGGATCCTCTAGTTTGCATTGAAGGGCGAATAGATTATTTCAAATACAAGAAGAAGGAGTTATTTCCTTGGACACGCTATATACATGGACGAAAATTCACTTTTTAATGAGATAATGATCCAAAGCACAAGAGAAAGACGGTTTCAGAACGTTCTTATTTGTTTATGTGGGATGAATTAGAGAGAAGGCTGCTGAACAAGAATGAGATCTTTCAGCAACTCGACTCTCTCTTGAGTAGATGCTAGATAGTTATTAATGCCACGGGCTTAACAATGAAATACTAGTTTACTTATTATCGTTTACTTGCTCTAAGAATGTTTGTTGATTTCTTATAGTTTCTAGAAATCATCTTGCCTTTTTGTGCGAGAAGAAACGACTTTTTGTTTTTTCACTAGTAATAATTGAATATTTCACTATTTGTTCTTAACGATGAAAAATAGATAATTGTTGCGTAGTTATTAATTTGTTGTGTAGCCTTTGAGGATACACGAAATTGGGAGAGGTCGATACAATTTATTCAAAAAATGATATATGAGAGTTACAGGAGACTGTCAAACAAACCAGGTGTTACAAAAGGAAGGAGATTAAAAGGACAGTTAGGGTATTTCAAAAGCACAAGTAGAAAAAATATATAGAGTTATTTCAGTATAAGGGAGACATCTACATGGCATGATTACGGAATGCGAATGTCATTTGAATGATGCGAAAGATTAATTTGTTTCAATTACCAATAAAAGACAATACGATGTATGCGAATCATGGACAAATAAATCTTTTGAACATGAGTCTACCTTTTATCGGTTTGCGTCCTATGTGAACTATCAGTTAAGTATCTAGTACTGTGATTCTCATTTTGATAAATTAACACTAAACTATGTTTTTGTCTAACGGCAAATATTGGAAAAGACAAACGGCATTGAAGCCAGCCATCTCTTTATATATTTTAAAGAACGACTTACCGCCCATCCAGCTACAGAGTATAGAAAATTTTATAGAATTATTTGACTCATGAGGACATCGTTTTATAGTCGGTGGTGATTATAAGCCCAAAAATACCATAAGGGCTGTAAGACTTACACCGTCTAGATGAGGTCGGGTTCTGAAAGAACTGAAACGAAAGCAGTTAGTATTTCTTTACATCTTTTAACCGACTTATTGGCCAACGGAGTTTGCTAAACTCCCAAGTCTGGAAACTTTTTATCTTAAAAGGAATTATACAAAAATACCTCAGTATCAAATCATCCATCCATATGCCAGTAATAGCATGAGTCAGCGTCACTTTAGGAATAAAAGAAAAATTTCATCATTTTATGACAACAAAACAATCTTGGAAGTCCACAGACATATTATCAATGAAGAAAAACTTGACTATACGTTTAAAAATCCCAGGTGATACATAAACAACAGTAGAAACTTAAATGGAGTAACCAAATCACCATCAGTATTTTGAAAAATTAAATATTAGCAATAAAAATTGTCATAAAGCGATCCTTATGCAAAGATTTAAAAAAGCTTAAAAAGCTGATCAATAGCTTTGAAAACGAAGTTATAGAAAGCTGTGTTACACAATTAACACTTGACAGCTGTTTTAGATTACTGGATTTGGAAGGAAGCTAGACGATTGAATTAGCCAGGTTAACCCACATTTCCATTAATAAAAATTATCTATCTTGGACAAAGACTCAACTGGGAAAAACTGAAACTCTTGTTCAACACTTAGAAAAGTTTTTGAATCTCACTTTGTAGATAAAGAAAATGAAAAGATAGAGGAGTTTCTTACCTCACTATACCAAAACGATCTTTAATTGCGGGAATTCACACGTAAAGAAGCAAAAGAGGCTATAAAAACCAAGCTAAAGTTCAATATCCCGTGTGGGGCTCCAGTCCCCCATCGGGCGCCTCCCCAGGTGGCGGATAGGGGAATGCCCACTAGATATGGTGGGTACCAGGGAAATCAAATACCTGGGGTGGACCAAAACTGGCTGACAACAGGCAGCGGTGTTGTTAGTACCGAAATAAGGCTACTGCAAAATTATCTTCCTTAAAGGCTTATTATCGGAAACCTATGGGCAAAGCATTATGTAAATGCTATCCAGTCATAGCACCGCGGCGCAGAAAGCAAGGAGAAACTACTGCGCTACTTTCTCAAGTTCCAACAATCATGGCAACACAAAACCTGAATTTGGCCCCTAGTCCGTGGCAGGTTTTAAATAACCAAGGGTGCTAAGAATCCCACGTTAAAACAAGATAGGCACCACCCAAATGTGGATAAAAACAGAAAAAAACACTAAAATTGGAACATGGAACGTAAGGAGCCTTTATATGGCTGGAAGACACACAACGTAATTCAAGAAATGACTAGATTAAACATAGAAATTCTAGGAATATCAGAAACAAGATGGCCGGGATGTGGAAAAGTGAAATTGGTGACCATGTCATATACTATGCAGGTAACAATGACACAAATCATCCGAATGGTGTTGCGATTATAGTCAACAAGGACATAAACAAATCTATAATCAACTGCATACCCTTTTCAGATCGTATAATATTACTACAACTAAAAGCGTCACCAAAGAATATTAACATCTTCGAAATATATGCCCCGACAATGGAAAAACCAGATGCAGAAATAGAACAACTGTACGTAACATAAATGAACTAAGAAAAACATTAAAACAGACGAAGTAACTATTATTATGGGTGACTTCAATGCCAAAGTGGGCCAAGGCAAAATAGAAAACATTGTGGTAAATTTTGGCTTGGGCGAACAAAACGATAGAGGAGAATGACTAATACAATTTTGCCAAGAAGAAAACATGGTCATCATGAACACGTGGTTCAAGTTACCACCTAGGCGCCTCTATACATGGACGTCTCCACAACACACCCGGAACACATTATACGAAATCAAATAGATTATCTTCTAATTAACAAGAGATATAAAAATGGACTAACAGGCGTTAAAACATATCCCGGAAGTGATGTGGGCTCAGACCATAATCCTGTTGTAGGATACATTAACATACGTCTCAAAAACTACGAAAGCGATATGACAAGAAAATAGATTTACAGAAACTGAAAGAACCAGTCCACTGCATGCAGTTGGCTCAGACTCTAAACGAAAATATAAAAGAAAGTGGAATACACGAGTTAATAAATAATGTAATTACTGATGTAGACGATACAGACCGCACAGAGATTATCGAATCTATCTGGAACAAAATAAAACTAGCCATCACAAACACACAAAATACCATAACCGGACAAAATCGTAACAAAAATAAGAAACCATGGATGACATCAGAAATATTAACGTTAATGGACAACAGAAGAACATACAAAAACAAAAATCAACAACAATATAAACAACTAAATAAACTAATACAAAAGAAGATAAGGCAAGCGAAGGAACTATGGCTAAATGAGAAATGCAATGAAATAGAAGAATTAGAAAAAAAACACGATACTTTTAACCTACACAAAAAGATCAAAGAAACTATAGGAGGGACTAAGAAATATAACTACAACAAAATGTTAAATAACGACAACCAACTAATCACAAACCAAGAAGATCTAAAACAAGTATGGGAAGAATATATAAAACAGACCTTTGAAGATGTGAGAACTGAGCAACATATAACAACAACGGAGCATGCACCAAATATATTACAAAGTGAAACAACAAGCGTAATACGAAATTCTTAAAACGGCAAAGCAGCTGGACCAGACCAGATTCATAACGAATTTTTGAAACTTCTAAATGAAGAAAACATAACATTACTTACTAATCTTTTAATGCAATCTATCAAACTGGGAAAATGCCTTCTGATTGGATGACATCGGAGTTTATCACTATACCCAAAAACCCAACGCAAATAAATGCGATGATTTTCGACTCATAAGCTTGATGAGCCACGTTCTCAAGTTATTTCTAAAATTTTACACCGTAGGATATATCAGAAATGTGAAATAGATCTGAGCGACTCCCAATTTGGATTTAGAAAAGGGTTTGGTACCAGAGAAGCGTTATTTAGCCTGTCAGTTCTGCTACAAAAATGCCGTGACCAACAAAAGATATCTACGTGTGCTTCATCGACTATGAAAAGCCTTCGACCGTGTAAAGCACGACGAACTATTGACAGTATTGACTGAGAAAGGACTTGATCAAGAAGAAATAATAGCTATTAGAAACCTATACTGGAACCAAAACGCCACAGTGAGAACAGATAATGAAAATACGGAAGCTATCTCAATTAAAAGAGGAGTGAGGCAAGGTTGCATCCTCTCACCACTATTATTTAATATTTATTCAGAGACAGTTTTTGTCAAAGCCCTAGAAAACTCCGAAGACGGAATAAAAATAAACGGTAAACTTTTTAATAATATAAGGTACGCTGACGATACCGCAATAATCTCGGATAGCCTAGGACTACAACGGCTGATGGATGCAGTAAGCCGTGAAGGAGACGCAATAGGGTTAAAGATAAATACTAAAAGACAAAATACATGATTTTCAGCAAAACACCAATAGCACAAACACAACTTATAATATATAATCGACAAATAGAGAAAGTACAAAAATTCAAGTACCTGGGAAGCTGGCTGACAGAAAATGGAGACCCAGAAACGGAAATAAAAATAAGAATAAAAACAGCAAGATCAGCATTCCAAAAACTCAAAAAACTACTTACCAACCGCAGTCTTCGTCTTACAACCAGATACAGATTTGTACAGTGCTACATATACTCAATACTATTATATGGTGCTGAAGTGTGGACTCTCAAGGCTAATACAGAAAAGAGAATACAAGCTTTTGAGTACTGGTTTAGAAGAATGCTACGTATATCTTGGGCAGAACATATGACAAACGAAGAGGTCCTGAGACGAATGAATAGAAGAAATGAACTCCTATTAACTATTAAAAAAAGGAAAACAGCTTATCTTGGACATTTATATCGGAATGACAAATACAATACTTTGCAGCTCATTATGGAAGGAAAAGTTGAAGGCAAAAGAGGGCGAGGTCGTAGGAGATGCTCCTGGCTTAAGAACATTAGAGATTGGACCCACATGAGTACACATGAGTTGATAAGATAAAGATAGACAAAATTTTGCCTCGATTGTTGCCAACATTCAATAATGAATAAGGCACTTTAAGAAGAAGAAAGTTCAATATGACCTGGGATATAATCTTATTACGGGGAAATTAATATGGGTACTAACAAAAGAAAAGAACAATTCATAATTACGTACATAATTAATGCTGCTGTTGTATTTTATTTTCCTGCACAGTAAAAGTTTAGTTCTATCATATAAGTCTGATAAACTCGACTACAAGGTTGCATCTTACCACCCAATGAGTTTGCTCTCAACTTTGCCCAAGTTGATGGAAAAATGTTAGCAGAAAGGCTGATGGAAACTATCACAAAGCTAAAGTAATATCGGATCATCAGTTTAGTTTTAGATGTCAGCATTTAACAATTTGGTAAGTCCACAGAATCGTTGATATGAATATTACATTTGAAAATACAAGTTACTGCTCTGCAGTCTTCTTAAATGAAAAAGTCTCGTAAAAGGGCTTATTATAGAAATTTAAAAAGTCGCTATTATACATGCTGTATACAATCACAAATTCATATCTTGAAAAGGCAGATACTTTCAGGCCAAACTTGGACAAGAATTATCTATACTACATATATCTAATTAGAGCAAGAGCCCATCAGCGTCCTGCTCTTGTATCTTTCCTACACAACCAATTTATCTACAGGTTTGCTTATACACATGGCAATATTTGCTGATGATGTATGAATCATCACTATCCATACGGATTTGATGAAAATTGCTGGTTTTCTGCGTTTAAATCTACATACAATAAATTAATGGACAAATAAATCTCGTATCATGCTATATCAAAACAAATTATTAGTACACGTAGTTTTCACTAAATGTCATAATTCCTTTCTTTGAGTTTTTATTAAATGGTAATCAATTCCATAAGAGGATAATGTAAAATACCTTGGAATTCGTTTGAATAACGGACTTATCCGGCGTATGCACATTTTAAAAAGATATCATATAGATGTAAAACTAATAAAATGTTATTGGTTCTGGAACAAATTGCTTGCTTATAAAATGGTAATGAAATCGTATGGTGTTATGGCATATAGATATGGCGCACAGCTTCTAAATTTAACATCATTGAATGCTTGCATTCCAAAGTTTTCCGGGCGATCACAGATACTTAGCATATTGCAAGTAATTGATATAGGTGAGCCATAAATTTATGCCAATTTATTTGCATAATATTACTATGTATCAGATTGTAGATAAATAAAATCGTCGCAGTAGTAATAAGAAAAAGTATAATAAATGAAACAGGTGACTCTGGCCATTTTATACTTACCGTATGGGAATGCTTTAGCTTATATTCTATTCAACGTTATTAAAAATACTGCTAAGCACAACGTGAATTGTGTAAAATGTCTCAACTTTTTAGATAATCTTTATAATGACGCAAAAACCAAACTAGTTGTAGAGATTATACGAGGTACATTCAAGTTATAACACATACGATTTTTTTCTCACAAACTAATCACACGAAAAATTCTCAACGTAATTTTTCTGCAGTACACATTTTCACAACTTTGACGCCATGGTTCCATGGCTGCTGCGAACGCTTCTTTAGGAGTCTTCTTTGACCACTGGAAAATCGCTGATGCAATAGCGGCACGACTAGTGAAGTTGCGACTACGGACAGTGTCTTTCATCCTTGAAAACAGCCAAAAGTCGTTAGGAGCCAGGTCAGGTGAGTAGGGAACATGAGGAACCGCTTCAAAGTTGTCAGCATTCGTGGCACCCACTTGAAAGACACTTTTTACAATTTCAGGTCTTCATGAAGGATTGTGTGCACAGATTCGGTGATCCTCCAAAACAAGTTTCTCCACTCGCTTGATCATATCGTCAGACCGGCTGGCGCGAGGTCGAGATTGTCTTGGTTTGTTGTCACACGAAGTTCTGCATTCTTTGAACCCACTAATGCACATTAGACACACCCACAGTACCATCATCACATGTTTTACTCAACTGGCGATGAACTTCAATCGGTATCATACCACGCAAATGAAGAAAACGAATGATTACACGTTGTTCTTGTAATGAAAACGTCGCCATTTTAAGTATCAAAAACAGTCCTTACTCTCGCCGCTATCGCTAGAGTCCTATGTGCCGTGCAGTGCTGCCATCTCTGTTACGCGCGTATTTTGAAACAAATCGCATGTTTCTATCTGTTTTCAGCCCTGAAAAATTTTTTTAGAATTGTTATAACTTGAATGCACTTCGTAATTAATATAAGTTATTGGTAAAAGTATTAAGTCAAATTAAATGTAGTGCGAATGTCTTTATACATCCTACAAAATAACTTTAAAAGAGTTGAATTCCTCAAGTATTAGCTTAAAAAGTCTGGTTATGGCCGTCAGTAGAACATTTTGTTTTAAATTATCTAAAAATTTCTTTAAAAATAAATAAAACCACTTTGTATGTGACCCTGGTGAGACGGATTTAATCAGCAGCATCATTATCTCAAAAATCAGAAATGCACTTCTTCGAAGGAAGATTTTTCTTCAAAATCTTCTTACGACTCACGATTACTGCTATTCATTAAATTGGCAAGAATTTAATGGCTTGGTTATGTAATATAAATTGATAGAAATGAACCACAACAAAAATTCTCTAGAATTAATATGAAAATATAGTATAGAACACAATTTACGATGATTTGGGATTTTGTTTTCTAAGACAAAACATTTAATGAAATGTCGTTTAGGAGGCTGATGATCATACCTAGCCTTTAGTACCAGGATAAGAAAAGAATGACGGATGTATGGTCTTTTCTGTTATTCCTAACGGTTTCCTTAATATAAGTTGTATTCAGCAAAATAAAAAAATAGTTATTTAGTTGTTTTTGCTTCATGCAGTTTTTTTGTTATACTCATTAATATGTGGACAAGTTATTTTTATAAAAAAGTTAAAAAATTATGGATAAATAATTAATAGAGTGAAGTTCGCTTTTGATTTTCACGGAGTAAATAACTAGTTTAGAATTATATACTGCAATATGAAAAAAGCAACGAAAAAGATCTGACAACTTTACCAGACAATATTCATGCACAAATTCTGGAAACTTTTCATCCAGTTGTCGTAAGCAACAGATTTCAACCTCTATTCAATCCAGAAGATCCCACGCCATCGACATTGCATAGTAGAAAATACGAAAATATACACAGCCCTCCTTTAATATTTATATATTATGGAGCAAAGATAACCTTACCCCGATATTTATCTAAAAAAAGATGAGCATTAATATTAACCACGTTTAGAGGCACTATAAAATGATTGCGTAAAATAGTCGAAAAATGCAAGAAGATGAAAAGAACCTTAGATATCGATAAAGTCATCCGACATACATTTAGTCTACCAGAGGATAAGCCATTTAGAGTAGTAACAACAAATTTGCATTATACTATCGGTAAAGTGGAAATAATTGAAACTTTACCGTCATATGGACACCAAGTAAAAGATGTTATTGACATTAAGCATCTCACTGAAAAGACTCCATTACCTTTATTCTTTGTTGACCTCAAACAATAATAAAACAGTAAAGAAATGAATGAAATTAGGGCTCTTTTAAATACCGTCGTAAAAGTTGTGCCCTCTCATGAAAAGAGGGGAATTAAACTGTGCAAGAAATGTGTACAAACAAATAAAAAACAGAAGAAAATGCATTATAACAAATTAGATCCAAGAACCAACACCAAAATTAGAAACAAACAAGAAGTTATGTCCAATATAACACGCACACAAGCTCATCATACATACGCAACCATCAACAAGAAACTCTAAATCTGACTTAGTGCCCAAATAATGTCATCTTTATGCAACAAATGAACTATAATTAGCGAACTTATGGAAAATATACAATTTAAGAGATATAATTTAAAAGAACTGGTAAGATAACTATTAACCAAAAATAATGGCTCAACTACACAAGATATTTCAGTGGAACGCTAATGGGATGGTTAGTCACCGCCATGAAATTCTGAAACACTGCCCAGAATACATTCAGAAATTCAGTGCAATTATAGAAGACTGGGTTGGTTCTTTAACTATCTCTGCAGTTCATTATCCATCCGGACATGGATTCGATTTAAAGAGTCTTTAAGAACACTGTAAATTATTAGGAAATATATTTCTTGCTGGAAGGAAGATAAACTTCAAATAGTCCTATTGGACTTAATCAATTATAAAACAAACCGGGATGATTTTAAAGGTATATTAGAATACTAATGTCTCATTAAAAACAACTGACATAGAAAATAGTGTTAACATTCTTATGCAATTAATTCAAATCACGGCTACTAGAACAAGACTATATATAACAGGAAAAAATAACTAATTATAATTAAACAACAAATATAAAATTGTAAATTCAATTCAATAACTCGAAAATTGAAAGAAATGATCAAGAAATCGAAAAATAAATGTTTTAAAGAATACTTTAAATGGGTGTATTAGAGAACACTGAATATTCTCTCTCTAAAATCACCAGCCGTTTGAATAGACCGAAATAGCACGTACCTACAATTCTTAACAAAGATGTGGCAACGCACTAATTTGAGCAAAATAGAAATGTTGACTACTTACCTCGAAGGAATTTTTAGGCACTGCCATCAGAAGGCAAAAACTATGGAATAGAAAGTTACTTAATAGCTCCTTTTCTTATTTAAATCAATGAAGACTATGATAACTATAAAAAATTCCCAGGGTATGATCGAATCACAAGAAACCATTTAGAACGTCATTAGGTCAATTGTGCTAATTTTCATTAGCATTCTACGAACAGGAATTTCCCCAATTCAGTGGAAAATAGCCTTGTTGAAAAACTCAACTGATTAATGACCCAGCGCCATACAGATCTCCCAGTCTGCTACTCTTGCTCTATTTGAAAGACTATTATTTAAAAAGCATACTCTTATTTTATAAAGCGAAAAACTCATTAATTTAGATTTTGGTGTAAACATTCTATTATAAAACAGATGGACAGAGCAATACACAATGTCAAGATAGCCTTTGAAGACAAGAAACATGCTGCTCTGCTGTCTTTCTCAATGATATTCAGACCTTCAATAAGTCTGACGTGAAGGTGTGTTATTTAAATTAAAACGGATCATTCGACATCCTTAATATATGATCATTTATTTTATCATACTACGAAGAAATATACTTTCAAGTTAAGGTTGTAGAAGAAGTATCAAATTTACATTTTACTAAAACCGTAGTCTTCAAGGGAGTGTTTTGGGACCAATCTTGTACGTCTTATAAACATCCGATATACCTACCAGCCTTAATACAAATTGTGCGATTGATTCAAGAAATAGCGCTGTAAAATTTATAATGCAATGCAAGCTACTTTTACTAAATGCAGAGGCACCATTTCAGAAGAAGCATGGGTGGACAAGCATTATCTCAAATAAACTGTATCAAGTATTTATGTATGCATCTCGACAAAGGCTTAGACAACCCATATCTGAATGAAGAGAAAACAATTCAAGCTTCGATTACAGAATTATTATTGATTGTTGGGTTACAACTCTTATTTTTCAATATATTGCTGGTAATCTAAATGAAGCTTTGACATACAGTTCTGCATCACATTCAAACATTGAAATACTAGAATGCTTCCTATCCAATAATATCTCCTATTTCTTAATAAAGAAATGCGAGAGAATGTAGTGAAATATGAGATAGCAAAGTGTAGTGAAAAATATCTACAGCAATTAAAAGTGCACCCCAGTCAATTCGACTCGAACATTTCTTTTTTTATTCAATATTTAGTTTTAAATACTTACAGTATATACCTGTAAGTAAAATCATAATAAAGGACATAAATGGGCGTAAAGTACCACTGTTATAGCAGATTGCAAATAAACATCTTATAAAAAATTTGTAACTGTTAATATAATTCTTAATTTAATGCAACCTTTTCTGTAATATTTTATCAGTTCAATGAAAGAAGCAGCTCTACAAATAACAGATAACTCACAAAACACACCCCACATATTCCATTAGAATTAAGAAATAAATTGCTAACAAGAGAAGGGCTAGAAGAAATTAGCAGAGAAGTCACAATACGATAGATAAGAACATCCTTAACAGATTAAGTAAGCAAGATTGAAAATTGAAGATTGCGCGAGAAATCATTCAAATAGTATATATCACCCTTAAACTGACTTGACAACTCCGCCTGAAAGCCCATTAAGTCCACAAGAAAACCAGAATTACTTAGTTCTCCAGTATTCGCAATTTGCCAAAAAAACAATATTGGGCAAAAAGAGTCAAGAAAAAAGCAAATGCTTTTGCAAGTTATCTCTGTGAAGTATTTCAACCGCATGACAACCAGGTTGATATAGCAATTGAAGAATATCTACAGATACCATCACAGACAACTGAATCAATCAAACTTATCTCACCAAAAGAACTTATGAATGAAATCAAGCTCTTGAAAGTAAAGAAAGCACGTGGTATGGATCCTATCACACCAAAGATGTTTCAGAAGCTTTCGCAAAAAGCAATAGCACTTTTGACTATATCACAGAATCAAAATTCACACAAAATGACTAGATTTGTTAAATAATAAAGAATACTGTTCTGCAGTATCTTTAGATGTCAGCCAAGCATTTGATAAATTCTGGAACTTGGGCCTGCTTTACAAAATTAAAAAATTATAATCTACTAATTCTACATTAGTGATCGACAATCTAGAACTAAAGTAAGAACAGAAGTGTCAGCAATGCTTCTAACTGAATTTGGAGTTCCACAAGGCAGTGTTTGCGGATCATTATTATACATACTACATACGTCTAACATAGCGACTGCATTAAACATTATAATAAGCATATTTGCTGATGATGCCGCAATATTAACCAGCAATACTAGTGTTCAACAAGCTCATTCAAGCTTACAAGAATACCACAAGTATGAAGTGAAAAACAGAAAGTCAAGATAAATGAATTAAAATCTAAGCCTGTAACTTTTACGATGGCCAACAGACTCTTAATAGTTTAAGAGACCTCTTTTTTGGAAGAGATCTTATTATGCCAGATTAGCTTATAGAATATCTATGTACTTTAATTCCTAAACAAATAAATAAATAAATAAAATCATCTGTAAGACTACCTAGGTGGTCTATAAAAATATGTGTATTATTCACAGCAACTTTAGATCTTTGCCTAAAGGAAGAATGCATGTGGATTATGTTAAGCTCGCATTTGTAAAAAATTGTCTAGAAAAAGTTGGGCATTCCGATCGTTGTGACCTCTTAAAGAAGCTTCTAAAACTACCATTAATCAAGAAAAATCTCATTCAACCGATTAACCATTATGGATTAAACACAAATTTATTTATTGTGCATATTAATTATGCTTAAAAGTGAGCAAATCTAATAGGGAAAGACGCAAACTCATTTTTCTGTTCCTAAACGACCGAGCCAGCATATGGTCGAACCTGCCGCCTGTGACCCCGCCGCGGCGCGGTTGACCTCACTCCCACTTTTCGGGAACCATTTAACTTCGCTATCGTTGGGAATGCGTTCCTTTATTTTTGCAATTCAGCGATACGTACGTGCTAATCCTGCGAGCCTTTTGTTGTACCGTGGCGGCTCGGTTTCGTTTCTGCAAGCTGTGCCGCTGCGGTCGTTAAAAACGCTGCCAGGCTCCGCGAGAGCATGACTTGAAGCTTAATTCGACCGTTGCCTTCTGCAGGTGGACTCGACATGTTGTCCGCTAATTTTATTGTATGAATCGCACAATATATGTAATAGAGCAAAGTGAAACAACCAAAAAGATTTTTTTGAAATAATTGTCAGTTTAACAACTTCTGCTCAGATATATTAACCATTACTATTATATCATCAAGGAATTCTGGTGACATAACCACAAAAGGAAAACAAATATTCGACTGGAGGTTAAAGAGTCATTGTATAAATAAATACATGTGCAGCGGAACAATTGCAAAACAATAACAAGGAAGTAATGTGGGAAATTTTTTTTAAAGATCCACCTAAGCATGCCAAAGAAATACCAAGAGAAAAGCAATTAACATTAAAAAAACATCAAAAAAGTTATCATAAACTGCAAGTAGCAAAGTTTATGTAAAAATAATGAAATTTTAGATGAAAAGAAAGTTAATTACGACATTAAGAACAACAGCTGCATATAACTAATGTTTACGCGTTATGTTTCATTACTTAAAAATCTACCTTTGACATTAGCTGATTACAGCTAAATATATTACTTTTTGTACTTATTAACGTCGATCTACATCGTTAGAATTTCATCAAATAAGGATAATGAGAAGGAAGCAGTTAGGACAGTCTACCCCACAGAAACATTTTCTGTTAATGGAGTTGAGATAATTTTTTGATGATCAAAAAAAACACAACAATGGCAAAATATTCGTAAAAAACTAAGAATTATTTATTTGCATCTTCACTCCACTGATGAAAAGTCCCTGTTCCTGGTGAGTGTGGTATCCGTTTTAGAAGTGTCAATAAGTCTCGATACTTGACACTACTTATGGCTTTTCGATTGGATCTTGTCTGGGGATTGTCTCAGGTAAGTTTTCTGCTAGTCTTGTGGCTTTTTTATGTCTACTATTGTAAAGTTCTCAGTAGAACAAGAAGTTTTGTAACAGAGAATTTCTTCTCCTCTTTTTAATTGCAGGTATACTACTTCACTGACTTTAAAGTCTCCATTTTCATGTCGCAGATTCTCAAAACTTCCTGAAATTTGCTGCTACCACTCCCAAGAGTTTATTGTGGTTACTAAATCACCTATTCTCTTTTTTGCGTGCTCAATCACTTAGTAAACTCCTACTACTTCCATATGGGTGTTTACCTCTGAGATGAAACTTATGGTTGACTATTTTTAATGAAGGTTTTGTTCCCCACAATTATTTGACTAGATAGTCAATTTTTCAGTATCAATTGTTATTTAGTGTCTACTTCAGAATACAGGATGATATCTTACAAGCACCTCATGCCTTGATTCCACATAGTAGGATGAGTTTTTTCATTAGTGTAATTTAGAATAGTTAGGATAAGATTCTACAGTTTGGTTAGTCAAGTAAAGTGTTGGCAAACACTTTTTTGTTCTCGATCCTTATAGCAATTTTTTTTTCGATGAAATTTTATTCTGTTTCTTTAAGTCATATCAAATGCGCTTTATGGTTCGTCTGCCAGTGTTGCTTATTTTCTTCATTTGCTTTCTTATCATAGTCGTAAACTCGTCGCATTGATTACGGGGGTTATTAGCTTGCAATTTAAAAGAAAAAGCTGAATTTGTTATTGAAAATGAGGTTGTACAAATATCCTTAAATATCTTCTGCTAATTTATTGCCTCGCTGCTTTCTTCTTCTCTGATCGGGTAATATTAAGCTCTATCAACTTTTTTGGCCAATGCAATTTTCTCAGTAGTATTATTAGTGCATTAAAAAATATTTTGCACATTTACTACTGGTATGCACTTCAAAGAAATACCCCAAAGTTGAATTTCTTCATGAAAAATTTGTTTGTACAAGTAAAATAGTAATATTACTTTTCAAAACGTGGAAAGCTGTGAATTGACTCTTATAATTGTTACCTTTTGTTGTCTTATCTAACAAATTTATTAAAAATATTGTGCCCGAACCTTCATCGATGTGCTTTTTGGTACATGATGACATGTGTGGAGGTTTTAGGTATTTAGCCGCCACAAGATCTTCTTTTTTAGTTTGGTATTTTTCCTTCTTTTTTATTTGTTTTTCATGTGGTTGTTTTCCAAAGCTTTATGTTTTTTCCAGTTTTTTGTAGTTTCAACTCCACTGGTATTTGAATTAGAGACTGTTGTAAGCACTAAATATTGGGTTCCAATCAATGTGTAACCAGCTGGTTCTTCTAGTTCGGTGGTACTCACGTTTATTGAAGTTTTAGGATATTTAGAATCCTGATCTAAATCATATATTTGTTTTAAAAATGGCCATTAACTTAAAAATAACAATGCTAGTGAAATGATTAAACAAAAATTCTACTATAAATTTTGAAAATATGACTATTATAAGTCTAGAGTGCTTACTTCTATTGTAGCAGAAAGTCATAGTAGGACAGAGACTAGTCCTTAGAGCTTGGGCAACATCTATCATTGTAATTATACAAACACAACTTAATCTGCATAGTAGAACCTTAATTTTAGTGTTGCTAAAAGGCAGACGTGTCGTAAGTGCGATCATTTTCGGATGACCTGAGAGGGTAAAAATACGTTAAGATCTTCCAAGTGGCTTGCAATATAAGACTGTTTTAACCTTCTTCAGTTTAATACCATTAGATAATATTGTAACGAATTTCCAAACTCTGTAAAACGCCTGCTAGACATTCGCATTCAATCACGCTCGGCAGCTGACACTTCTAGGAATACATTGGCTTGCACGTGTTCTTGAAATATTCCAGAAGGTTCGAGTGCAGCGGTACTCGATGGGTCGCGACTTTTTCGAGGCAAAGGGCGTTTGTGAACTTTTCCAAGCAAGACACGGGAAAATCTCTAGAGAAAAGTTGTAAGCAAGAGAATGTTCCAAAATCTGAAAAATTAAAAGAGACATTACAAGACGCAAGGAGACTCACAAAAAATAGTCCAAAACTTTCAGTAGAGCGTCCAACCTAGAATTTCAAGAAATAAAGGTAAATATAAATAATATTTTCCAAATTTAAGAGAAAAAGTAAAAATAATATTTAAAAATTTTAGGAACAGCTTAAGTGAACGCTGAAGGATATTCTAGAACTCTTAAAGACAACTGAAGCAAGCGCAAAAAAACATTTTAGGAAATCTTAGAAAGAAATTGAAAGAAAACTCTCCGTTTATTTATTTTGTAATTAGAATTTCCTGAATTCCAATATGAGGTTTAATTTAGCGAAAAAAAGTTAGCATATCTTATTTCAAGATTATTTTTTCTGGATATATGTTGACTATTTATATTAATAAATAATTGAAGGAGACTACTTGTTCAACAATTTCACCATAGATTTGCATCAACAAATGTTTTCGAAAAATAGTTAGATACATTCGATTACAAACCCAATCTTTCATGATATTATCTATTATTTGTAATTCTGATAGGTTGTTTGCTATTATTATATCATGGGTACATCCGGTCTTGTTAATTATAGTAGTTTATTTTAATTCTACCTGTACCCCGATCTCGTGCTTCTTTAACTGTTATTTCTGAATATTAATTTAACTCTTTTTAATATTTTGATTTGGAAATTTATTACAACAGAATTGTCATCACTATTGGTGTTAGGACTAGAATAAGTTTTTACAATGAAACCAATTTAATTTATTACCATCTTTTTTATCGTTCGTTGGCTTCTTCTACGTGTACAGTTTTCGTGCGCTTTTTAAAGCTGGAGAGGTTATGCCGTTTGGCCCTTACCTCGATGGAAGAAAAAACTCAACCTAAATTTTCTAGTGACGAAAGGTGGATGTCTGTAAAGTTAACATTTAAGTTAACTAAATGGAAGAAGAGAAATGGTAGAAACTTGCAAAAAAGGAAAAATTTAACGTATGTAATACATGAAATAAAAAGATTACAAATAAAACGCACTAGAACTGAGGGAGGTAATTAGTAACAAGTAAATCAATAAAGTATGAAAAAATGGGATGTATATGATATGATACACTAATTATGACAGAAAACAGAAAGCAGCTACAATTCTTATTTGCTTCATTATATTCTTATCTGAATTGGTCAGTCATAGTTTCAGTATCATTTGCTTGAAATTTTAAATTCTCTTTCATCTTCTATTTTATACTACACTTTTTGTAATTGATGCTTTAAAATATCATTAAAAAAGTAAGAGTAACTCATGTATATTCCTTCCTACCAGTTCGGGCATTCAAACCGAGCAGAAGTGTTGCGTCATCAGTTCGCGTTTTGTATGACAAGTATTTAAATTTATCAGCGTGCACCGCTCGTGCCGAAAAAAACATAACCAATTTCTGCGATCACAGACTTGCGATATGCCAGCGTGTGGATGGTGCCCCTCGTCTGTCATCAATGTGGCCTAGGTCGCCTGGTCTGCAGCACCTCGCCACCCTTCCTGCCGCTACTGTCATTGTTTTAAGAGGAAGAAACGTTGTAGCAGAGCTGGAATAACCTCTTTTATCCCGTGCCTAATACTAGAAACTGCTATTTGAAACTATACAAGTGAGCTAAAGAAATTAAATGTGAAGTGCTAGTTATTAAGTGTTGGTGTTGCGTCTGCATGCGAAATGGACTTATTAACCTAAGCTATCGCTTCAAATGGAAAGTCGGCTGCATCTATTTTGTTTTTATTTTGTTTTGCAAAAACATACTAAAATAATTGAACAAAAGAAAGTTGCGTCATTTGGTCAGCGTATACAGGTCCTTATAGCCTTTTATCCGGCTTCTGGAGAGATATAACTCTTCCAAATACAACCCCCAATGATTCTACAGTCACCAATACTGACTCAAACCGAACCAAAATGTATAACAGCCGGTTTCAACAAATATCAGGCAGTTTTCTAGTACCCTATCTTTAAACTCAACACTATATTTAACCTACTACACTTTCCCAGCCACTAGAGAGCAACAATAGCTAGAAAAAGCCTAAAATCTTTCTCAATGTTTGTAACAAGGATTCAGATTATTGCTCCATTAATACAACTTTTGGATTAAATAGCTAAACAACAAAAGTCCAGCTTAAATTATTTGAGGATTATAGAATAATCACAAAAGCCCCGGATAATAATAAAACCTAATTTTACACCTACAAATTAAAAGAAGAAGTAAGCTACAAAGTAATATTAAATAACCTCTTTCTTTCCATCGATAGCGAAGAGATCAAAGCTGAAATTGAGAAATTAGGACACCAGATCACAAACATTTGGAACATTAAACAATATAGGACCAAGTTTCCTCTCCCAATGTTTTATGTTGAGCTAAACACAGCTAAACACAGCTCACAACAACAAAAGCGTTTTCAATGTAGAATACGTGCAACGATGTAAAATTAAGTTCAACCCCCCCCCCCAGGCCAAAAAGAGTCGTCCTATAGTGTTTAAGATATGAAAAATACGGACATACCAAAATTTATGCCAGCTATATCCGAGATATGTAAAATGCACAGAACAATGCCAAAGAAAAGAAAAATTTCGCGATTTTCGCTGTATTTTGTGCGGAGCGAATCATCCTGTGAATTATAAGGGATGTACTCTATATAAGGAACTGCAAAGAAACCAATTTCCAGCCCTCTGTCAGAAGCAGTATTCGCCACCATCACAATTCAAGCGGTATCAACCAACGCATTCTGGACGGTCGCAGTAGCTAATGGGCAGCAACATAACCCTGAAACTCCAGTCAATTTCCCTCAAACAATACGTACTAGTCAACCCAGTCAGTAAACTATCCACATACAAGAACATAAAATATGATGAAAAATCTGTTCGGTCAAACAGGAATTATGCTAAACTTACAGTAATAACAACAGTGCTCACAAAATTTAAATAATGGGCAGGTTTTTACAGCTTGTTCTATGGAATGCCAATGGCGTGTCACAACATCTTGAAGAATTAAGAGCACATCGATGTCTTACTAGTCTCGGAAACATATTTTACTGATAGAAGCTTTATTAAAATTGTCTAGCTGAAACAATATGAGGTGGATCTTCGGTAATAATTAAAAGTTCAATAGAATATAAAAATACAGTGGTGATTTTCTCTAAGTAACAAGTGTGTTAATAGGGGAATGGATAGATTCCCCATTCTGTCGGAGTTGTATTTCTCTTCCAAACATGTAGCAAAAGAAGAAAAATTCGCAGACTATTTCAGAATCCTAAAACAACGATTTATTACTGGCAGAGATTATAATGCTAAACATACTGATTGGTGTTCCAGAATCATAGCGACAAAGGGACGAGAACTAAATAAAACTTTAGAAAATAACAACTTACATCTTTCAGTAAAAGGGCCTACTTATTAGCCTACGGACCTAAACAGATCTGTTGATTTTTGCATAACAAAAGGCATTCCTCCGTATTTTGCCAATATAAAATCTTGCTTTGAACTTTCTTCAGACCATTCTCCTATTTTAATTAGTCTTACCACTAAAGTCCATAATAAAGAAATAACTTCTAATCTAGGCAATGAATATACAAACTGGGATACCTTCAGATGTATAGTAAATGAAGTATTAACTAGTATTTCTGTCAAGTCTCTAGAAGATATTAAAACTGCCATCAAGTTATTTAACGATGCTATCCAGCGGGTAGGCTAAAAAGCAACGCCAAATAAACCAAATACTGTCATACTTCTCGACTGCCCTATATTAATTAAACAAAAAATTTACTATAAAAGGAGACTCTAAAGATACTGGCAAAGACTACGTACACCTGAAAGCATGATTATTTAACACGGCAGTAGGTGAACTGCTTGGATTACTCTTAATTATTTTTAAAAGGTCTTTCATTCTTTAAAGTCACGGACTATTCTCTTTGGAAGACAACGAAAAAACTAAAACAAATACATAGATCGTCTCCATCCATCCGTAGTCTTCAGAGCAACTGTGCAAAAATCGATAGGGATAAGGCAAATGTTTTTGCCGAATACTTAACAAACGTTTTCCAACCACATCTCCGAGAGAATAAACCACAAGAGGTGCAGCACCTCACTCAAACACTAAACCTACCGCACCAACTCAAATCGCCCGCGAAACGATTTAAAGTAATTGAAATTTGCAAAATAGTTAATATCCTAAACCCTGAAAAAGCTTTGGATCGTGACTTAATAACTGGTAAAATTCTCAAAGAACTACCTGCTACTGGTATAAAATGCTTAACCCAGCTATTGAACCCAGTTTCAGACACTGAATATTTTTCATCTCGGTGGGAAGTGGCTCAAATAATAGCTATCCTAAAACTAGGTAAACTTTCTAATAAATCAAAATCTTATTGATCAGAAAGGGTTTTACCTATTTTGGCTGAAGTTTTTGAAAAGTCCTATTAAAAATATAATTCCAATTATTGATGACGAGTCAGTACCAGCTCATTAGTTCAGCTTCTTAAAAATGCACTCTAAGATTGAGCAAATTTATCGAGTAGTACAAAAGTTAATCAAGCTTTTGAAGACAAGCAATATTGCTCTGCGACATTCATAGACATCTCTCAAGCGTTTGAGAGATTGTGGCATATGGGACTCGTCCCTAATCCTGCAACCATGTTTCCGTAATCGGCACCGTTTAGTCAAATACAAAACAGTGTAAACTATAAATGCTGGAGTACCCCAAGGCAGTGCCTTTGGACCACTACTTTATCTCTTATAGACTGCAAACTTGTCCACCTCACCAGACATTATAACAGCAACATTCGCGGATGATACAACAGTCTTGATCTCCGATAGAGATTTAAAATTAGCCTTACAGAAATTATAAACTTAATTGCTATTGAAAATGGTTAACAATAAAAAATTAAAGCAAGTGAGTCTAAGTCCATATACGTAACCTTTATCATGAGCAGGGGGACTTGCCCTCCGGTACAGATAAAAAATAATTTTCTACTTCAAGAAGAATATATCAAGTATCTCAGATTATGCCTTGACAGAAGACTTATGTGGCGTAAGCATATCTTCACAAAACTCAAACAGTTGGGACTGAGTTTATTCAGGATGTACTGGTTACTGGAACGTAAATCTAAGCTCTTTATAGATAACAATTTTTTCCTATATAAAACTATACTCAAATCAGTTTGGTATAATGGTATCCAACTATAGGGCACAACTCCAAACTTCAACAATGAAATTCTAGAACGCTGCTACCAATCGAAAGTGTTACGTATGATTGTGAACGCACCCTGGTTTATGTCCAACGTGGCTATCCGTAAGAACTTACAAATGTGTACATTGAAAGACGTTAAATATAATGATCGTCTTAGAGCACATCCTAACACTTTAGCAACGGGTCTCATTATTCTTCCAAATCAAAGTAGAAGACTACAAAGATTTGCGCCGTACGGCTTGCTTACAAGATTTTTTATTTAAATAATATTAATTTTATTTTAATTTTTAGTTTTGAGGTCTAGTTTGTAAATTTTCTTTTGTGCCCAAAAACCACAAAAGTATATAGGTCTGCTGTGTATATTTCTATGTCCAAATAATTGTTCAAATTATTTATTATATATACATATTTTAAGTAAATTGTGATGTTCATAATAAAAAACTTCTTACCAAGAGATTTAACTTTTGTCATTAAATGTTGGAGTTTTTATGATGACATAAACGTCGCCTAAAGTATTGCATTTATTAATTATGTGTGATTACTATGCGCAAATAGTAGAATGCCTTAAACACTAAGTCATTTGTTACTTCTGTAATAATTATTATATATCGGTGGCGGACGATAGTGTGTACTGTACTTTAAATATATCTAAATAAGCATTAACCGTGGTTAACATTAAAGTAAATTAATCGTTTCTTATTGCTGTATAAAAGTTCCAGTTCCAGTGCAATTGCAAATATGCAAGAATAAATTAGTTGAAGTATATTTAACTGCCAAAAATGAGCAAGCCGATTTTCATTCGAAGGTGTTTTCACACGCTTGCAGGATGTAACAAATTATTAAACGTTTGACTCAAGGCTGTCTGTGACAGTGGGATTATGTATATTTATATTTGTAATTTTTAATAGTACTGTAGTCAAGGCAAGTAATTTTGTGCATTTCGTTCTGTTTTGCCTAGACGAATGTATGTAAAAATATTTTAACACACAGAATTCTATTTAAAACTTCAGAAAACCATTTGGAATTAATGAAGTATTAAGTGTACAAATCAATTCTTGGCTTTATTATTATATCAATTATAGCACTCATTTAAACAAAAAGTTTTTTCGCTAGCTTTAGGGTTGCATAGTTCTAATATAATAAACTATAGAATTGGAATATATAACTGATATTATGTATGCGCACTAAATACGCTAGCATACTTAACACATTGGGCGCGGCTCTTTGAATTCCAATAACAAAATTAAGGCAATTGAAATGATTTGTGAGGCATTACGGCAAGGTGTAGTGTTTTCTAATATGCGCAAAAAGTGGATTTACAAATTTTGGTATGGAAACTTTAGCCTTGAGGATAGCGCAAGTTTTGGACAACCAATAAAAGTTAAAAAATTATGATTTAGAAAAGCTGTTAACTAAAAATTAATGCCAAATATGAGCGAAATTTGTTGCATCATTGGAAATTATTTGGCTAGCTATTTCTATCTGTTTGCAAGCTGAATAAAGTGTAAAAAGAGGATAATAGGCTCATTGGCTTTAATTAACTTACTTAATCGTAAGCTTTTTGATCTTGCAATGCAAAAGTTGAGTTGCCTATGTTTTTCCATTTTTTGTCGATTTTGTGTTATTTTTGATATTCCACCTAAATTTGTTTGTCCTTTTTATCTCGTTCATTCAGCTTTTTATTTCGTAAATGTCTTTCTCCGTTTTTTATTGTCTATTTTGTGTAAATGACTCAATCAATCTCTTGGATTATCAGTACCAATGGTTTACTTCATAAAATCTTTTTTCTTTGTGTATTTTATTTTCTCTTTCTTAAGACACTCGCCTTTTACTTCCGGTTTCGCTCTTATGTTTTGTTGTTGTTCACAATTCACTATCATCTGTTCTTAAATATCTTTTTTCCTAAAAACGCAGGTGTAATCGCGTTAAACAACCTCCTACTATCTTCCTCTCTTCTTTTATTTTCAGATATAATCTATCATTTCTTCTTCTATTATACCACGTGTTTTTAGTTTTGTCGTCATTATCATAGTTCTTGGTTTAATTGTGTTGAATTTTATTTTTTTTGAACTCTCTATTTTGTGCTGTACGTCTTCTTTTTTTCTATCGAAAATCATAATATGATAGCGTTTAAATTATTTCAATTGTCAAATTTCTTCCATAATTTTCTCTTAGCTTTACTGTTGTTCTGAACTCATTTGATTCCTTGTTTCTTAATATTGGTGCTTTCCTTATACTGAGCTGTAACTGCTGTTACGGTTTTGTCTCAAATTTCTTTTTTCAATGTTCTTAACACATGTTCTCTTTTAATGCTGTGGAAAGTCATCTGCAGATCTTCAGTTTAGATATGTATTTATTCTACTTTTAACTATTTTTTACTTAGTTCACTTATTTTTCCTTCTTGATTTGCCGTAATTTTATTGTTTTGGTTATTTTCTTATTTTATTTTATATTTTTTGTTCTATTTCATTACCTTTTTTAACACTTCTTAAAAATGCCCTTTTTATCGATTTGTTATTTATTGTCAGTAGGTTTCCTGTTTGTCCTTTATATTTTTCAATGCTGTTTTACTCTTCTTTCTCAGTTGTTTTATGGTACTATGAAATACTTTGCCTGGGACTAGTCGTTGGATGGAATGCATAGCTCGAGTCCGGATAAAGGAGAAAGGTTGACAGGTCAGGCTGGCAACATACCCAGCATATGATAATCCAAATGTTAGGAAATACAACGGATAAAGTGACGACGACCTGGCACAAAATAGGACAAAGGTGTTAGCGGAAGTTATTCTATAATTTAGAAATAGGGAAGAGCATTAAGTTACTATGGAAATTACAAAAAAGAAGCTAAATATATATAGCACCTTGGAGACAAAAAAGAGAAGTGAAAATTCGATAAAATTTAAGAACTATATCCTCTTATACAATGAAAAATATAAAAATGCGTGGGAAACAGGGTGCGTAGGAACACTTAATACACGAGAAGTTTATACCATACGCTGACTACACTGACTATGTTATTGAAAATTATTTTAACAATTAATAATAAATATCTGCATGCAATCAATGTTTATGCTTCTAACATTGTAAAAATTAAGAAGGGAAAGAAGCATATTTTAAGAAGAACTGTAAAATTTGATTAATATATACATATACTTGCCAACAATCTCGTCATTATAATGGGCGGCTTCAAAGCTGAGACAAAAAAAGAACCACTCGACGGTATCAAACAACGCTTCTATGAAGATCTTGCTAATAGCAATGGAGACGTGCTCATTGATTTTTGTGTCCAAAACAACATGAGAATTAATGATACGTTCTATAAACATGATCTTAATTACAAATACACTTTCAGCAATTTGTCATTGTTGCCTCATTAGCAACAAAGTTTACCCAAATCTAAATATTAGATGGAAGAATGCTAATTTTAGCAAACATCAACAGTGGCCACTCGTTATTACTCGCCAAAATTAGAAACACTAATTAAAACAAAAACTAAAACTAAAGTATATGGAGAAGTCTGCTCTAGAATTTTACAAGACGATAATAAAAATTATGTACCTCTAAGCAGAAAGATTAAAAAATAAAATTAGGCTAAAATTAATAAACTACAATGGCAAAAAAGAATAAAGCTATGCTCATCATATAACTCGGTACGTGGAACAGGTAAGGAAAATCACAAATAAGAATAAAAAGCAATTCTCTGCTGAAAGATAATATAGCCACGCAAAATATAAGAATGATATACGAGAGATATAGAACGTGACCTGTATAGGCACAAAAGAAAAAGGAAGCATTCTGAGAAACGGAAAATCGCATGTACCATTAGAATAAATACAATTAATAGTAAATAAAGAGGATACTTTTTGCAACAGTTCACTGGAAGCAATCAAATACGAAAAGGCCTTCGGAAACAATGGAATAAGAAATGAGTTATTCAAATATGAAGAAAAACCTCTAAAAGTAGAAATAAGCAAATTCTTTAATAACCCAATAAAACATGATATTGAATAAAGGAGAAATAACTTTAGATATTATAGAGAAATTTGCAAAGGTGATTTTAGATAAATTTTAGCCACACTTAATTAGAAACGAGAGATAAGAGGGCTTTTCTCAAAATACATAGATTAAGAATTGACGCTATATTTGTGGTCCACCAGAGAATTGAATTTAACGTACCAGTCTTTATGTGTTTTGTGAATCTAAAAAAGACATCAGATAGGATCAAATCAAAGGTGTAGCTGCAATGCTATAGGAAAAGAACATGCCAGCACACTTATTAACAACTAAAAGCGTAAGTAGAGTTCATTACTTTAGTGAGCACTTTAGTACTTTAGCAAGTGTCTATTACTTTTTAACACAATAATGGGCAACATAATCAGTAGCCTAAAGAACTTAAGTGGCTATAAAAAAGTAACAAAAAGAAGTTTTTTTATGTTACGAGAATGATACATTACTGATAACAGACTTAGAGGATAACTTACAGAAACTTCAGTTTTCCAACATAGCCGAAATGTATCGAGCATCGGGATATTTAACAGACATTATCTGAAAAAATAAATATCCAAGAGTCAAAAGCAAAATAAAAATATACAAAATCATGGTGAGACTGCAGAGTCAAGTGGGGATACCTGCGAGGGATAGCTGCGTCAAATTATAGAGATTAATGCATTAAAAATGGCATTAGAAAAATCAAGAAGAGATAGAATAAGAAATAAAGAGCCAGTGATGACAAATTAATCAAAATAGCAATAGATTTAAGATAGAAAGGGAAAAGTGATCCTGGCCGATCTTGAAACTGCATAGACTAGCGTAAAGAAGAACAGGAGTAAACGTAAAAATAAAATATTTTTTTATATCCGTTACAATCATCTATTTCCATTTTGTTTTCAAATTTCTTCCAAGACTCTTGTCTTACTTTTAAATGATAATACAATTGTAGTCAAATATAGATTTGGTTTACTATTGATGGAAGTGAATTTAGCCTTTCTAAGGGGAAATATGACTCAATGACTGCTTACCGTTAACAATTAAGCGAAATGTTGCAACGTTACTTTTTTTTGTTATTGAGATTCAAGAGTATTATGACAAAGAATAAAAATTGTGGTTTAATCGTGCTGAACGAGTAATATTGATCCCAAAACTCGATCTTCTCAACAAAGGGTGTTGGTAGTGCGAAAGCAGTCCTGCGATACTGGTACAGTACGTGGGAAAATCATATGAGGCTATAGAATCTTTTAAATTGTTGTTATGCTTTTTTAGTAATTGTTAGGAGAAAATGAAATTTATACGCTTCCAACAATGTAACACCATTAATTTAGTCGCCTAGCAATATAGTCTAAATTTGTATGTCATTCATTTCTTTACAACTGAGTATAACGGTTATTCATATCCACCGATATTAAAGTGTCAATAGAAGATGATATTAAGGGCTCGAAAAATGCAAGTCTTCTTATAAGTTTACTTGCAATAGCACAGGCAGTAATATGATTTATTAGTAGAGCCGCTAAACGTTTCTGGTTAATAAAAAAATACCATTTGTTGAATTTACATCTAACGGACGATAACATGATCTTCATCTATAAGCCTTCCTAGCGTATATGTTACCTTAATATTTCCAATACTCTCAATATCCAGATGGCAGCTAAATAATATATCTTTTGTAGTCCTAACTCCGCAAGTTATTTATACATAGTAGGCCCACAAATACTGATACACTCTGACCCTGACTAGAATGATTAACTGTATTTGCACAATAGTTTCAGAATTTATTATAATTACAACGTATTTATTCAATTTAACCTCTGTTATCATCTACACAAGCTTTAAGATGTTTGGGCCAATTGTTTATGGCAGCACGCATTACATTCATTGGAAGAGTATTGACTGCAGCTGTCGAAAGCTTAACATTAGAGTGTCCTTTTGATCAAAGTACGCTTTCTGAAACTGCCTATAATTTGTAATCTAATGGATTGAGACCTGGGCTACTAAAAGGCCAATCCTCTACTGTTAGAAAATTAGGGGCATTGTTACTCAGCCAAGTTTCAGTTGGCCATGGACGGCTGCGGAGTCTTGCTGAAAGATCTAAGGCTCACCTCAAAAAACATGTGATTCAAACGTTTCACTACACCTTCCAAAACATTTTTGTTGGTTAAAAATAAATGTCAGTTACTCTATCATGACAAATTTCTTACAAAACTATGATAGCTGCGTTGGATTATGCCCCCAGTGTTAGTTGAGATGTTTTTTGGACTCTACTGTAAACATTTTTCATCAGCCAACAACAACTTTTTGTAGTCATTATGTGCATACTCATACTCTTTTTGCTTTTTCTCTCCTACTTTTTTTTAAACTATCTGCTAGCAAATCTCCCGCATGTCTCTTGTAAGCAGCTAGTCCTAGCTTAATAATACAAGACATCAAAGTTTTTGGAAAATTTCATCTACCGAGACATAATCTTCTGTTTACGGAGAGAATTTTGTTTAATTCGAGCACTTACGGCTTTGCTATAGGGGTGCAGACTGTGATTTAGATCACTTTTTAGTGGGAAATAAACTCCAACAATTAATACCAAATAACAAAGCCAAACAGATTCTAAAAGATGGAAACAGGAAAAAGTACAAGTTACTCAAAGGTAGGATCAAGTAAAATTGGAAGAACATATTAATAAAGCACTGGAAACAGTGAAAGAGAAATCAATCATTGAAGATAGGGTAGCAGAACTAAAGAAAGTCATAAAGAAGGTAGTGAAAACTCAAATTAAAGATAAAAACAAAAGTCAGAAATGGTTTGACCTAGAATGCGAAAAACATGTAAATATGCGAGAAAAGGCAAGACAAAAAATGATAATTGACCAAACAGAAAGTAGTAGAAGGACACACCAAGAACAAAGGAAAAAAACCAAACAAAATGTAGAGAAAAGAAACTAAAATATAAAATTAAAATATTAGAGGGAATAGAAGAAGAATCCACCCATAAAGAAATCAGAACTTTTATCAGGGGGTTAAAAAAGTGAAACGAGGTTATCAGTCAAAAACAATATTTTGTAAGGGAAAAGAAGGTAATTTAATTGGTGGTAAGGTAGAAGTAACGCAGAGATGGGCAGAGTACTTTGACGAACTACTGAACTAAACAAAACATAGCGAAGAGAGGGTGTATATAGAACAAATAAGACAAAATATAAATAATAATGTTGAGTAAACTCCTAAATATCAAGAAATAACTGGCATAATCAGAAATTAAGGAAAAACAGGAGCTACAGAAAACCACGAGGAAACTACTAATAGCAGCGTATAACATTGGATTAGAAATTAATGAAGAGAAAACAAAATATATAGTTTGGAATAACAAACTTTTCCAAGAAAATGAAAGTTTATTTGTAAAAATAAATAATGACAAAATACGAGTTTGAACAAGTGGAGAATTTTATTTATTTAGGAACAAAAATAACAAGAAAACCAGGTACCAGTGAAGAATTGAAAGCGAGAATTGCTGCGGGTACAAAAAGCGCACAAGCATCAAAAAATATTTTATCGGGTAAAATGTTCTCAAGAAAACTAAAACTAAAAGTGTACAAAACAATTGTGAGACCCACAGTTACATACGCTAGTGAAGTGTGGACACTAAAGAAACAGGATCAGCTAATGTTACAAGTGTTTGAAAGAAAAATTCTAAGGAAAATATAGGGTGGGAAGAAAGTTGAAGAACACTGGCAAAGACGAGCAAATCGAGAACTACAGGAATTATACGGTGAACCTAACATTATTGGAATAGTAAAAGCACCACGAATTAGATGGCTGGGACATTTAATCATAAAGAACAAAGAAACGGTACCTTACAAAATATGGAAAGCGGATCTAGGAGGTCAAGATCACAATGGAAGATGATCTGCAACAACGGAAGATTAGTGAATGGGAAGATAAAGCTAGAGATAGAAAACAATGGGCAAAAATAACCAAACAAGCCATGTACCTTCTAGGCCTGTAGCGCTACTTTGTATAGGTATACTTACAGCTTTGATTGTCTGAACAGTTCGAACTGAAGGTGGTCTTCCCATATCATGGAGGATCGTCGACACCTTCAGTCTCATTAAATAATTATATAGCCTAAAAATAAACATACGGATAATGCCGAGAGAATCCAAGGTCTTAAAGGTTACACTTTTTCAGTTCAGAATATGAATTTAAATTTGAAAATCTGGGTATTTATTTACCACTAGAGCATTGATCGCATAAAGCAGTGCTTAAGGGGATTATGGCCCAAATAAATATTTATGCCAACGTGCTTGCGGCTCTAATTGATTTGGTTCCAAACCCGGCTGATTTTTTATTAATGCAAAACAAAGCAAACAGATGTTGAACGCCGGTTGCTTCACCAAACTCGTTTGGCGCCAGCACTCGCTGAAACGAATAACTGAACGAAGGACACCGGCTGCAGCCGCCATATGCGCGGGATGACAAAGCCGATTTCGAGCCATCACACGGCGCCTGCACAAAACCCTACACGCGAGCAGCTCATGGCAGATAGCAGTTTTGATAAAGCCGCGATTGCCGATAATAAAAGCTTCCTAATTGGGTTTAAAGGCGACAATTAAAAGAGATTTATTTGTTTTTGGCTGAGTCGGTGTGGTTGCGTCCCAATAAAAAGCCAATTTAAGATGATTGGGAGTTCTCGCTTAATTAAAATATTCTGTCGTTGCAAATTACTACCAAAAAAAGAAAAATTATGATTACAAAAATCGCTTTATCTTAGGGTAATTCTGGAGTATTTAGAGTACCTGATCGGTTATTATTTCTTTAATGTCATTTGTATATTTTGGAGGCGATCTAACTCTTTCTTCAATTGTAAAACCTGCATTGTGATTTGTTTTTTTTTGTGAACAAAAAGATATACTATCTCCTAGTTATACTTTTTCTTCTTCTTCTTCTTCTTCTTAGGCTATTGTCTTCCTATCGGAGGTTAGCAATCATAAAGATGATTTGTATTTTGTCGACAGCAGCTTTAAATAATTCGTTGGTACAGCAGCCACTCTTTTAAGTTCCATAGCCAGGATGTCGACCTACGCTTCTTATGCCTTTTATTTTTATCTGTATTACTAGCCTCCAGAATGAGTACCTTTTACCTCTCACTATGTGACCCAAATACTTCAATTTCCTCTTTTTAATTCTGTAAATTACTTTTTATGTTTCTTTTTCGTTTTACGTAATACTTTTGTGTTAGTTATTTTTTCTGTTTATTCTATCCTCCATATTCTTCTGCAGCACCATATTTCAAAAGCCTGAAGGCTCTTAATATTTGTTTACTTTAATGTCCACGCCTCTGAACCGTATAGTAATATGGAAAAAAACATAGCATCTTAATATACGTATTCGAAAGTCTAAGTTAATATCTCGACATTATAAGAATTTTTTCAACTTTATGAACTTATTTAGTCTTGCTGTCTCTGTTCTTGTTTTAATTTCTTTAGTTAGGCTATTATATCGCTACAACGTTCCGTCGCTAAACATGCTTTTGCCTTGAGGATATTCGACCGGAGCGTGTAGAGAATTCTACGGTACGATCTCATATTCTATCCAAAAAACTCAAAGAACGTAACCGGTGCACTCGCTAGTTGCTTGTGAGGAAATGCTGGCAAATATTCTAACCGATATGATATTGAATTTGTTGTGCTCAGTGGTGACCAAACTCATTTTCATTTATTGGATCGCGTCAATAAGCAGAATTTTTGGTAACTCCACAAGCGACTTTTGACATTTGACATAATAGGATTCAATGAACGTAGAAATGTACTACTACGGTTCTAACATGATGGCGCTACCGCACACGCTTTCGAGAAGTTCTGAGACAAATGTTTTTAGGTCGCTACATGCCATTGACATTCCATGGCCGGCTAGCTCACCAAATCTGTCTCCTTTTGATTGTTTTTTTACGGGGACACCTGAAAGCTGAAATTAAAAGATGTTATTTACAACGCGACTGCAGCAATACCAGCAAAAATGTCTCGGAAAGTAATGCGGAACTTTTAGATGACGTACGAACAAACCTTTGGGCGATATTATCTTCAAATCTGGCTAATGACTAAATGGTAAGCATTGTTTTTTTGTGATCATACAATAAAACACTGAATAGAATTTACATTGCTTTTTTTATTTCTATTTTAAGTATAAATTATTTTGATGAATCCTGTAAAACAATTTAATCATCGTGCATCAACATCAGCTGTTTGAATTTGCACATAATGGAATTGCAGAGTCCTAGACTATTCACTGACCGCTAAGTCTACCTTCCTCTCTCGCTACATTGCTTTAACTGAATATCTATGTCGCTCGTCATTTTGGTCACTGCAATAGGCACATCTTATATTGCAAGTAAATGCTATTGAGTGTCTTAATAGTAGTTAAGTTAAAGTATATTGTGATACTTATTTCATGTGTTTCTAAGAAATATTACCAGACTTGTAGGTTAGGGGGTAAATTTTTTAAAACTCCGTCATAGTTATTAAATCTTTCTTTTTACAAGTTGCAATTTTGCTTCTCTACTTCCCTCTCTATTTTCTTATTATACAAGGTTCGGCAGGGAGGTGCTACGTTTTTTAGACTATTATAACATTGGTGGTAGAGTAACTGGCGCAATAGTTGATGTATACTCGTTAGCTGCAATTTCAGTAGCCACGGAGCTGCGAACGATTAAACAACACGTTTTTGACCTAGAGTTCGAAGGCTGTGGAGACCAGCCCTCGCCGTTCAGCGGTACCATACACTCGCGTTTTGCGTATGTCAAACAAGTCAGTTCGCTGAATTTTACACTTTGATCTCAATTTCATCCTTAAAAACCATGGTGGTTTAAGAACTGAAGGAAAATCACTATGTCTAGCAGCTTATATTTGCGGAAACGATGCTGAAAACCTTGAAAAATTCGATAACAGTTCATGAGGCTCATTTTCACTTGTCGAGTGCTGTAAACAAACAAAATTGTCAGTACTGGTCGAAAAATAATCCACAAGAAGTGTGCTGGGGAATAGCCTAATTTTGTATAATTGGACCCTACTTTTTCAGAGAAAACGAACCCAACTCACAGCGTTAACTTACGATGTTGTAAACATTTTTGATGCCTGAGTTGAGAAAACATATGGTTGAACTCGATAGGGGCTGATTTTAACAGAACGGCGTTACTTGCATATACTTCATGGCTTTTTTGAGCGATCATTTTCCAGAATACCTCATTTTATTTTGCGGGGATGTGGAGCGGTCCTCTCGATCACCAGATCTTTCACTGTGTGATTATTTCTTATGGGGCTACCTGAAAGCTCAGGTTTCCACTGAAAGACCACGAACTCTTGAAGCAGTTCTATGCTTGCAAAGTGTGTGGACAATTTTTCTACCCGCCTACAATAATGCTTGGACAGGGATGGTGGCCACTTGGATGGCGTCATCTTCCACATCTGAATTATATTATTTTTGTTTGTGGCATTACATATACAATTTTTATAAAAAATTAAAATTGAAATTTGTTTGAAAGTATCTATGTTAGAGATTTTGAAAAATGTAAGAGTTTCCTGCCAAACCCTGTAATACTAGCAATATGAATGACTTATTATGTAATTCATTTATTGTGACTTTGGTATTTAGAGGGCAGATATGTCGCACCCTCGCCTGTTCTGTGTTTAAGGTACTGTTGGTAATACTGCCTCTTTCAGTTACGTATGGATTATGATAAAGAATGTAAATTTATAGTTGTAATTTTAGTATTATTAGTTTCTTTAATTTTGTTAAAAGTTTGGCAATCGTTACATGTTTCATGTATTCTCTAGCAGAATCAGAGCAATTGTTATTGCTGACACCTCTTGGATTTTAGAATTTTTAGTAGTGCTTTTTACTAGCATAGAAGACTGCATCCTTTTTTAGGTAATGCTGATTTGTGAAAACTAAAATTTAATATTTCACTCGCATTCATGGTGCGTAACTACGTTGGCGCAAACCTCCATTCATTTCGCGCACACTTTCTTCTTTCACGACCTTCTTCTCCACATCCTTCCCCAGCCTCATTGTTTACCGAACGGTGTATCCTAGAACAATCAACTGTGATAAGCTCGCCAATGGTCCATAAATTCATGTCGCCACGTACAATGGCTATGTTTCTAGCAAAAACGTTTTATTAGCACCTAACAATAGAGCCGGCACGTTTATGACTTATGGACTTCTTCCTTTACGACTGGACTCGAAGACGAAGCAGCACACACGCCCGTGAGTTCGCAGATCTGCTCTCCTTGTAAGCAACGCTGATTTAGAAGCCGACTCTATCACAAAGTGCTCTTTTCAGTCGCGGACCTCCCACATCCGTCTGATTGCTCTCGCCAACCTCTGTATTGACCTTTAAGTTATTCCAGTCACCCCCGGTTATCCAGAAACGTGCGCTGATTAGGTGCGAGTTCTAGAAATTGTTAGTGCTTTCGCCGATAGCTGCTCGCCTCTGAGCTTTTAACTGCGCAATTAATCTGCGCGGCTGCCAGCTTTACTAAAATTGCAGGCTCGAGGAAGAAAATAGCATCCCGCGTTTCTCCTGGCTCAAATTAGTGCAGCAACTTTATATCCGCCGGTTTAGTTTTAATTAAGACTAAAGTGCTGAATACTTCTGGTGGTATGCTATAATTGGGGTTAAATCATGTCGGTAGCTTTGAGAACATCGTTAAAAAACTTTGCTAATGCAAAGTGCACTAGATCAAATTGTTTCTAGAAAACCGAGGAATTCTTGTGTCTCTTTTATTTCGTCGTATTTTTGAATTTTCTCGCGCGCAGAAATGGCGGGATATTTATGGCCTCTCTCGGTACTTATACGTTGCAAGTGGCTTGGCAAATGCGGTTGTCATGTGTAATTAATCGCAAAGGGTAACGCGATGTAAACTGCCAGGCGCTCGAAATAAATAAAAATTTTTAAGCGCGCCGCAATAATACGTCTAACCCTCTTCAGCTCGCACAACTCGTATCTGATGCTAATTACAGCCAATTACCAGTTTTAAAAGTTCGCCAAGTTCATTGTATGGAGATGCCTGCTTCGCCAGGTAGAGAGCTTTAGACGATTTCTTTTCGTCGAGCGCTGGACGTGCTCATAATTAGTTTTGGCACATGGTGAAATTTATTGCAGAACGTTTGAGCGTCGCAGTCAGTGATGTTGCCCATATTAAAAACAAGTAAGATGTAGTTTAATGCGAGTTCATAGAAAATAAATTAAATGAAGTATATACATACGTAAGCTTATTTTATGTAATTTATTTCCACACATTTATTACTCAAAATATTGTAATTTATTTTGATGCTTGTAATATCGTATCAGTTTTAATAAAGCATTAAAAAGATATCAAATATTGAGCTGGTCGGAAAGTTCATGTTGATTATTTATTAAATTATGTCTTCCAGAACTTATCAGGTTTCTGATTGAAAAGCTTCTCAAGATGTTTTTTATGGTTTTCAAATATTTGAAGTTCTTGCCGTTAAGAGAATTTTGTAAAGTTGTAAGTAAGTTAAAATTTAAGATATGGTGTTTAATGAATATTGCAGCTCCAACAATTTTTGTCGGATAGTCAAAGAGACGTAAAGTTTAACATTATTCTGTGGAACACAATGCCCTTCCTATTAGCTAATTCTGGACGCTCTTCTTGAATCGCTATTTTTAGTTCAGTTGGAAACAGTCGTTTGGTAAAAGCTCACAACACAGGATTCCTTTTCAATCTCACCAGATAAAAAACACGGCATTTTTTGAATAGAGACCAGCTAGGGGGATAGACAATGGTGATTTATTTTACTTATTTGAAGGCCTTTTTTGATCAACATTGTTGTAAATGATTTTTATAGCCTGTCACCAATTGTTTCAAAAACAAATGCGTTTTTGTTGCGTTTGTACAGTGTATAATATATAGAAATACGATCCATTAAATTTTCCTTGATCAGGTTGTGCAGAAATCCGCGTTTTACTTTTACTCAGTAAAGAATTATTCCGAGCCGTAGTGGGAAGTGAGTGCAACGCGCGAATATTGATGACTATAACTATTTTTGCATTTTACACCAGCTGACTACTCACAAGTTATCGACATGAATTGGAATAGTAGCAATTATTACTATCAACAGCCAGTAACCTATCAACAGGGTTTCCAGCCTCCCAATAATTTCAATCAAGCGACAAGCCAAGTAATACTATTATCTCCTGTTTTAAATGGATCTTATGTACTTATTAATCAGAAATGTATACTCCACACGCAAATTCTAAATACATTCTCCCAAATACCATTATAGACACATAAACTTATTACATCAACGCAATCAAATAACTAACAATCAACATCAACTAACATGAATATCGCATACTCTGAAAACGATTTTGCAAACTTCTAATACACCAAGTAACGATTGGTAATGTGTCAACAATAATGAACATAATCGAATATCTAAATAACCAGAATCAGCAAACACTATGACATACATTATACATAATAATAGATACTCGGCCCTCACAAATCTTACTGATGCTGCTGAAATAGATAATACAACAAACTAAAATGTTCAAACCACCGCCAATATTTGTACAAGGTGTTACGGACTTTCGTAAAATAGTCACAACGGTAACAGATGTTGTAGAATTAGAACAATATAAAACTAAATCACGATACATATCGTAAACTAATCACATTCATAAAAGAATCTAACATCATGTATCACACATATCAGATAAAAGAAAATAAAGCGTACCGCGTTGTCATCCGTAACTTACACCACTCTGTTTATATCCGATTTACTAGAGGAGAACGGTCACAAAGTGTGTAACCAACATTAAACATCGAATAATAATTTTTTGCAGATTTGTAAGAAGAGAAAAGACTTACCCGCCAAGTGTGCTCTCCGTGGTGGTGATCACCCGGCTAGTTATCGAGGTTGTACCGTACATAAGGAACTTCAAAATAAGTTAAGATCCAACACATCCTTACAAACTCGACCCACAACATCAAACATGTTCCAACAATAACTTCATCAAATTCAACCAATCACCCCTAATCCTCACAACCCACGAACATATATAGTCCCAAGACGTAACCTTACAAACATTTTTAGAAAACTTCAAAGCTACGTTTTCACAACTGATGCAACAAAACAACATGGTAATAACCATGTTGTCCACAGTCATAAGCAAACTTGTAAGTTAATGGCTAACTCACTCCGTATATCATTATAGAATGTTAACGTTATCTTGCCAAAAAAAAATTTTTAAAGCTATATAATATAGATATCCTACTTCTATCCGAGACACACTTTACAGACTGGTCTTTTCTAAGAATACCACACTACACATACTATCATACAGAACATCCTGATGGTACAGCACACAGAGGCACAGCTATTCTACTTCAGAGCTCACTCGCTCACAATGAATTGGAAAAGTACAAAGAACCGTTTCTTCAAGCAACTACTATTCAAGTTTACAAATTATCACATCCATTAGTAATCTCTGTCGCTTATTGTTATTCTTTAAATCTCTCGGCAATAATTTTATATGTGGAGGTGACTATAATTGTAAACATACCTAATGGGGTTTTCGTCCAATAATTACCAGAGGCAGAGCTTCATATGAACTCATCCGAAAAGAAAACTATGACGACTTATCCACTGGACTTCTTTATTACCCACGGTATTTATTCCACCTATACAGATACAGTCAGTAGCACTCATCTATCATTCGATCATACATCAGTCATTGCTACAATTAACACTACAATTATTAAAAGGCAACCTAGACCATCCATATGTAACAAAATAACCGATTTGGACAAATAAAGAAGATTTCTGCAAGAAAATCTCAAAATCAGCATTAATCTATGCACTTCTCATGATATAGAGGAAGCCACAGAACACTTCATTACTACTGTCCAATCTGCAGCCTGGGGGGCTATGCCCAAACTTCTGAATACGGTACGACATGATGTAATTATCCCCAATCAAATCCTTCAATTCATCAGGCAAAAGAAGAGGGCAAGATCTAAATGGCACAGGACTCGAAACGCTGCTGATAAACCAATATGTAATAGACTAACCAGTGCCCTCAAGAATAAACTCAAACTGCACAAACAATAAACCTTTCAACACTACCTAACTTCCCTGTCCCGAGCCGACCACAGTATCTGGAAAATTTCTAAGGCTAATAAAAGGCCACGGGCTGTTAATCCACCTTTAAGAAAACCAAATAATGACTGGGCTAAGACAGATCAAGAAAAAGCAGATCTCTTCGCCTAGCACTTTGCCTAAGTCTTCACCCCCACTCTACTGTACCCGATGTTGAGATCCAAGACTTCCTTCAAACGCCACTACAAATGTCGTTGCCCATTATAAACTTTTGTCATCTAAACAATAACAAAGCCCCTGGATATAACCTAATTGCGGCCAAGGTGTTTATTGAATTGCCCAGAAGCAGTATAACGTTTTTACGAAATCTGTTCAACTCCATATTGACATGCCAATATTGGCCATCATTGTTAAAATTTGCACAAATTGTAATAATATTAAACCCGGTAAACCTGCTGAAGATGTTGCTTCTTATCGTCCAATGAGTCTACTGCCACTACTCTCTAAACTTTTGGAAAAACTTATAATCAAAAGACTGTATGATAGTGACAAACTGGAAAACTGCATACCATACCATCAGTTTGAATTTAGGCAGTACCATCACGATCCATCAATGTCATCGACTTGTAAAAATCATCAATGCAACCTTCGACTCCAAATCATACTGCCTTGCAGTTTTTATAGATATTAAACGGGCATTTGACAAGGTGTGGCATGACGGCCTATTATATAAAATTAAAGAACTACTGCACATATATATTACTTTTTGCTAAAATCGTATTTGAATGATCACCATTTTCAAATCAAATATGACCAACAATACTTTGACCTCCGACCAATCACCTCAGGTGTGCCTCAAGATAGTGTTCTTGGACCGCTGCTATATCTACTATACCTATACCTCAGATGTTCCCATAACAAATGATACCCATCCTAAGCACATACCTATGATACTGTCTCTTTCCAGACATACCAATCCTTATACTAGCATCCTCTAACCTAAGACCCATCTAACTGTCTTAACAGACCTGCTTTCAAATGAGAATCAAGGTCAATGAAACAAAAAGCACTCACGTTACCTTCACTCTAAATCACATCGACTGCCCCCCAGCCTTTCTGAACAATATACCCATTCCTCAAGCAACAGAAGCCTCTATTAATGTCTTCATTTAGACCGACGACTCACCTGGAAGCCTTTACTGAAGCAAACGAAGAGATTGATCTGCGAATCAAGAAAATGTACTGGTCGCTTGGAAAAAAGTCGTGTCTTTTTTTCTAAAGCAAGATCCTGCTCAAAACAATAACCAAAAAATATGGAATTGAGCTCTGGGGTTGCACTTGTAAATCCAATGTTAACATTATTCAAAATCCTACAATCCAAAACCATCAGACCGCTATCTAATGCTCCGTGGTATGTTAGCAACTTGACCTTGCATACGGACTTACAAGTCACAACGGTAGAAGAAGTACCAAACGAAGCAACACCCACTTTACACGGGTACAAGTCCATACCAACACCCTTGCACCCAACCTACATCAGGATCCCCACCGAGAAGATTAAAACTAAAGAAATCCCCCAGTGATATTAAAAATGTAACCCTATTGAAACGGGATAACATTGCTGGATGGATTCCCCCTCACGTCAAATGTCATCACATTAACTCATAGAACATTGTATTATTTTATTACGTTCTGATTGTTAATTTGCTTATAACCAATTAAAAAAAAGTTGTGCAGAATCCAAACATCGTAGAGATTTATGTATCCCAAGCTTCACTAAACGTTCTTTTGACCGTAGTTTTCGATATTATTAGAATACCTGCTAAATTTGTTGTCGTGTATCTCGTTTAGTGTTTTGATTTACTCATTGTCAGAGGATCTTCCGAGTGTTGTTGGTGTTTAAAGTGACATCACCAGCATTAAATTTAATGAACCACTTTCGAATAGTTCTTTTATTTACAGAACTTTCTGCGTAAATAGCGTATATTTTATTTTGCTTGTGTGACATTCTTGCCTTTCCAGTAGTAGAAAATCATTAAGTGTTTAAAATGCACTTTTTTCAATAAAACACAAGAACAACACAAATCAATTTATTGCAATGAATTTTTTAAACATTCGTTGAAATGTTACTTTTAAGAATATGTACATACATCGTATGTTTTTTATAACGATAGCATATTTACACATTTCCAATGCCAATTAGTGAAAATTGTCACGAAATTTCCGGACAACTCAATATTATGTACTGCTATATAGGTATGTCAAATAATTTAATAAGACTCTTTTGGTAAAATTGAATTTGATTAATGTGCAAGTAAGCGTTATTGTTTCTAAAGTTTTTAATATATATCTTTGGGTACAATTATTAAAAATAAAATTGAATGTTCAAATGATATATTGTGCTCTTGATAAAAACCACTAACGCGGATAGTAACTACAGGCATCTGAACAGCCGCAAATGACCATCAAATCTTTTACGCCGAGAAAAAGTATTGTTATGTTAATCCATAATTTCTGTGCAGTAATTTCAAATTCACTTGCCAAAAAAATTTAATTGGATGTAAGCCTATAAATTGTTGATATGCAAATCGCTGGAAAGTCAACGGCTGTATTTGGAGGAGTAACGTACGCTGTGGAATTGTTAGCTCCTATAGTACACGATTAGCATTAATTTAACTTGGGATTACATTAGAAATCGGCAGTTTGATGCGTAAAATTTGATTTATATATATAAAACAGAGATTGGTCCGTAAGTCACGTTTTATTTTATCTCAAAAAATGTATCAATATCGAAACTTATAACTATTTCTAACGGTTAAACACAAGTAGTTATTAATTTTTTATAAAAGACTGCAAAAAGGGAGCAGGTTGTAGTTGATCGACTGAAACGCTTGGCTGCGATGTGGGAGAACTTGGCTTCAGTTATTAAAAATAATTTAATACCATGTTCATTCCAAATAAGGGGTAACTTTTTTGCGCATTTACTGGAACTGCAGCCTTAAGGGCTTATTGTGCTTACTAAGATGCACTTAATAATAGGACAATTACATACACCCATGGATTGAGTGAGACTCGAACTCGCTGCGCCAGAAGAACGAATATCTTGACCACTGAGCTAACGGCGGCAGCCTAATAAGGGGTAACAATGGGGTTAGTATAAGGTGTAGTGTTTGCCACGTCGCTCTATAACAATAAGAGTGGCGAACATATAAAAGCTTGACTTTCCAGTCTGCAGGACATATTTCCTGGTGAAATAAAGAATCTCGCCATTATACATAAAAATGACACGAGTTTGATTTTATAAGTAACGACTAAAAAATTTAGTGATTTTTTTAATTAGGCGTTTACCAGTTCAATAAATTAATTGTTATTTATAGTGGCATTAATACAGGTACTCTAATACATGACACAGATCAGAATAACAGAAAGGTTATTATCACCTCTTAGAAAAACAAATTAATATAGCTGATTTAAACACAGCACGGTACATGAAATAAATCAGTTAACCACCATCAGAATCGCTTGATATTAGATAAATGTGTGTATTTGTTTTTGACCAAGATTGTAATATTGCATTACGTCATTGCACTTGTCAACATTGTGGAATTTTTGAGTTAACTTTTTAATATGTTCATGAATTGTATATATGCTGAACTCAGTGTAGAGTTGATAGTTGGTAATGAATTATGGGACATTGACAGTGATTCTTAGGATTTTGTTTTGCAAAGCTTGAATTTTATTCAAGTTCCTTTTTGATGTGTTCCCTCAGACGACGCAGCCATAGAGAACTATTGGTCGAATTAATGATTTGTATAGTAGAGTATAACATTCAATTATTTTTTTTTTATTAATTTAACCAGCGTATTTACAATCTACTCCTAATTTGAGTATTAAGTAAAAATATATAACAATACAATGTCATGCGGGGAGCTCTAGCCAGTGCTAGTCTCCCTAATGATTACATCAATTTTGATTAGGTTGTGCGAGGTCCAGCGGCCATTGTCGTTTGTGCCTTCTTGCGATGTCCGGTTGATTGGAGAGTTGTTCAATGAGTTGGTTAGGGTGTCCTGCCAAGTTACTGCTATAGTTAGTTGAGAGCCTTTTGATTTCACTATCTACGTAGGGAACTCCTAGGTCGTTATGAAGGGTGTCGTTCTTTATGTACCATGGTGCATTGGCCAGCATACGGAGGATTTTGGACTGGAATCTTTGAAGGATTTTAGTGTGTGTCGCTTTGGTGCATCCCCAGAGTTGAATCCCGTAGGACCATATGGGCTTCAGGATGACTTTATACAGCAAAACCTTGTTTGATAGAGAGAGTTGGGAATGTTTTCCAAGTAACCATGCCATTTGTTTGATTTTGAGATTTAATTGCTTCCTTTTGGCTTTGATATGCGAGCTCCAATTGAGTTTTTGGTCGAGGTGCAAGCCGAGGTATTTTACTTCCCTATGGATTGGAATTGGGGTGTTATTTATGCTGGTTTGAGCGCATTCGATACGTCTTATAGTGAAGGTTATTTGAGCCGATTTATCAGTATTGACTGTAATTCTCCACTTATGGAACCAGGCTTGCAGTGAGTCTAGATGCTGTTGAAGATGTTCCACAGCAAGTTCAGGAGATTGGTTGACTGAAAGGATGGCCGTGTCGTCAGCAAATGTCGCAAGTATAGTGTTGTCTGTGGTTGGTGCGTCTGATGTATAAATTAGATATAGCAGTGGTCCCAAGACGCTGCCCTGCGGACTCGGACTTGATTGGATGGATATCTGAGACTGCACTGTTCATTTTGACTTGGTAGGTTCGGTCTGTGAGGTATGACTTGAGTAGTACGTATAGCTGACTGGGGAGGTGTAATTTGAGTTTGTATAACAAGCCAGTATGCCACACTTTGTCGAACGCTTGCATAATGTCTAGGAACACCGCTGGGCATACCTTCTTCTTCTCCATGCTTTCCATTATATGAGTGATGATTCGGTGGCTTTGGTGAATGGTGGAATGGCTTTCACGGAATCCAAACTGGTGCAGTGGGATAAGCTGGTCTAGGTCTACAGATTTCTTAATGCGCTTGAGTAGTAGCCGTTCAAGAAGTTTGGAAAGGAGAGGCAGGAGACTTATTGGTCTGTAGGATTGTGCTTGGGTGGGCGGTTTGCCAGGTTTCGCAATCATTATTATCTGGGCATGTTTCCATAACATAGGGAAGTAGCAGAGTTGTAGTATTCTGTTAAATATTGTGGTAATTAGTACAATCGCTTTTCTGGGAAGGTTTTTAAGTACTTCTCCAACCATTAGGTCATATCCTGGTGCTTTAAGCACGTTTGTTAGTTGTATTTGTTAAGAAACTTCTGCTGGCGTAAAGGGCTTGATTGGCGGTGACAATTGGCACGCAGTATCAATGAAGGATTCAATTTCTTTATCGTCAACATGACCACATTCAATTTTGAGTGGAGATTTTCTATTGATGGGCGGGTATAACTATAATAGTATCGAATGATCCTCATTGAGTTATATACAGGCCTAGATATTTCACTGCTTCCGTTTTTTGATTCAAGATAATAGGATTGTTGAGACTGGAGGTGGGTTAGCGATGCGTTTAAGTGTGAAAATCTTTACGACTCATTTATCATGTTTGATTATCAAGTTCCACTGTTTCACCCATCTGGCTAGAGTTTTTGTGGCGATTTGTAGCTGGTTGATCGCTACTAGTAGATTTTCGTTTCTTACTAGCAATCTATCGCTGAAAAATATTGAAGAGTATTGAACCCAAGACGCACCCCTGAGGCATTCTAATTATAATCTGTCGAGTTGTCGATACTGCAGCTTGAATTTTAATTGCAAAAGTTCTGTTGCTAAGAAATGAAAACAGGATTTCCTTTAGATATTCTGGGAATTGTAATTTAGAGATCTTGTATTGGAGACCTTTTGTCAACGCACGATTAAAATCTTGTGCTAAATCTACGAAAAACGTCACTATGAATTGTTTCTTTTTATATTTTGTTTCAAATGCCTCGACGATTCTTTGGAGTTGATGAAATGTAGAATGTGCCCATTTGAATCCGCACTGAAACTTTGTTAGTAGGTCTAGTGTCTCGAGTTCATCGTAGAGCAAGGTGTAAATCAGTTTTTCGAGCAATCTTGACAGTGTTGTTAGAAGACTAATAGGCCGGTAACTAGAAATATCTTTCTTATTTTTGTCAGGTTTGTGAAAGAGTAGAATTTGAGTATGTTTCCATTGATTTGGGAAATAGCCAGTCCTTAAACAAGCATTAACGACGTTTTGTGTGTCAAATTTTTGTGAATGATATTGGTGATTCCATTCTCCCCTGGCGATTTGTTTAATGGAAGTGTTTTAGTTGGCCATTTTTTTAGGTGAGGTTAGACTCATCTGTTCTCCACCTAACGGTAGGTGTATTTCAAGGTGTCTGACCGTAATATTCGTGAAGTATCGATTATGATAGTTATGAGAAATGAAGGTTTTTTCAGGTGGCCGGCAAATGCCTCACATTTTTCTTCGTTTGAATCATACATTATACCATGTGATATTATGGAGGATATTTCTTGTGATTGTCTGAAAATTTTCCTCGTGGTGTTCCATACTTTCAGATCTCTTTGCTCAAGGGTGTTAACAAATTTTAGTAAGTCTGTATTCTGTAGTTGTCCAGTTTCTTTTTAATGCAGTGAGATAAATTGTTTACCAAGTTTTTAGTTATCTGATTTCTTGTGCGTTGCAATCCTCTATTTTTGTTTTATTAAATTGATTATGTGTGAAGAGTTCTAGGGTTTGTAGATGTTCTTTTGATTTTCAGCAGAATAGCTGTTTGGACATTTTTTCTTATACTTGTTATTAGTTATTGTCTCTTCTACATTATCTGTGGTTCGAACATCATTGGAATATCTAAGATTTTTGTCCAGGGTTTCCTGAATTAACCTAGGTTGGTGTAGTCTGTGGGAGGGGGTTGTAGTGAATAAGATTATGACCGGTAGATAATCTGAGTCAAGCTCAGTGTAAACTATTTTGGAGATATTTGAAGTACAAATTTTTTGTACAACCATTCAAATATCTGGTAGGTAGTCTGCCCAGTATGCGCTGTTGCAATGGTATCAAGCTTGATTCCTACTGGGTTGTTAGTTTTACAGCTCCATAGGGTATTTTTAGGGTGTAGATTACGAAGTAGAATAGGCTCTGCACTATTAAATACTTTATATAGGTCAATATCCAATAATTGTTTGTTGGGTAGTCCGTAGTCACTAATAATTTTGAAGTAAGTGCTGTCGTGAGTTTTAATTTTGACTACAACCATGTCTAGATTAGTTACATTAATTTTTGGTAGTTCATGTTGTATTATTTTCCATTTTTCGGAAATAGCTACTCCCCCGGAAGGAAATTCTACTGCTTTGTCAGATCGGTAGCAGTGGTAACCTGATGCTTTAAATTTGTTGATTGAGATTAAGTTTGTTTCCGTTATACATGCTACATGTATGGTGTGTTTTGTAAGAAAAGTTGTAATAAGGTTTGTTGGGACTTAATGCCATTAGCGTTTCAGTTTAGAATAAAGGTTTTGTTAAGATTATAATCTATTTAGTAGGTAAAGTAAAAAACTATGTAATAAGAAATGTTTGATTTGAGCTAGATAGGGTTGTATTAGGTTAAGAATTGAAGTTACGATTGTTTGAATTATTAGTTCAGTATTTAAAGTATCTGCTGTTGGCTTCCAGGATTGATTAAGGTGGGGTAGTCTATTAGAATGTTGTATAAGGTGGGGGAAATTGTTAAGATTAATTATTGGGGATGCTTGGTTAGCTTTTGGGGTGGGTTATTGCGGCCACGCTGGTTGCTTTTAGAAACTTTTAATTCTTGGAAGTGTTTGCAGCCTCTGAAATTGGCTGGATGCTCAATCCCACAGTTGACGCAGGTAGGAGGAGTATTTTTATCTTTATCGCAGTTGTTATACATATGATTGCCTAGGCACTTTAAGCATCTTGGCTACAGGTGACAATAATTCTTAGTGTGGTCGTAGCGTTAGCACCTATGGCACGTATCTTCTGTTGTTTTGCACGGTTGAGTCTTGACTAAAGAGTGGCAGATGTCGTTTTTAAAGATTCCGTTAGCTTTCTCATTGGCTGTTAGGCGTACGGCACAGACTTGCAATAATAATTATTGAGAGATTTACGCAGCTAGTCCTTCATTTAGTTCCTGCTTTGATAAAGAAAGGGAGACATTTCTAATTACTACCGATAGCGGTTTATTTGATAGATTTTGGCTAACGTTCGATAGTCATTCTGGTTCCAGAAATGATTTATTAGTGATGTTTCACTGAGGTTAGTAGTGAAATTCTCCTTAATATGTTCTTTGATATCAGAGATTACTTGTTTGTGGTTAATTCCGTGCAGGAATATTGGTGGTGTTTTAACTTTGTTCTCGTCTTTACTTATTACAGAGGCTGTTCCGTTATCATTTGATGTTGGGTTGTTTCGGACGGTCATGATGTGTCGGTAGATAGTATTTATTTTGTTTTAGTAAAGATGCTGGTTTCCATAAATACTTTCAGCGTTCCTCTTACTTGATGACATTGTTCTATTTCCTTAAGGGGGCAGTAAATATAAACTTGATTATTTCAAACTTATAAAATTATCTGGGATGACGGTTGCATTATTGCATTGTATTATCACTGAGATCATTGCTTGCGTATGCGACTGCTCAGCTATAACGCTCGCACCGAACTCTAGTGATTTATGAATAACTACAACAATAAAGAAAGAAAACTGTAAAATAGAAGGTCGCATAAAAAGCTAGGGAAAAAATGCTGAAAGTAAACTTAAGAAATAAAACAATGTCTATCTTAAGATTGCGGGCAATAAAATCAGACAAGTAATCATCCCAATTTCTTTTAATTGTACTTTATTCTGTTGTCTAAAGTTTAACATGATAACTATGAAATTTAATGCAAAATGCGGTGGTATTTGATCAAGAATTTATTAAAAAAAATAATGTTATTCAAATACACAGAAGTTAATTCAAATGAAAACTGTAAAATAATTAAAAATTGCTACATTGATACTGTTAAATGTCTAAAATATATATGATAACAGACCTTCAGCAACTACCAAGATTTTTTTATATAACTATGAGTGCAAAAGTGCAGGAAAAAGTATTTATTTTCAACAAAGCATTTGGCAAATAATATGTTTCTGTAGGATTAAAAAGTCAAAGTTCATTATCATTTGATACGTTCAAGGTTGTCTTCAAAATATCTTTTGTCTTTTATGAGAGATGTTTTTGTGGTTAAATGATAATTTATGACTATTTGTGAATTTTTATTACAAGGAAAACAAAATAAAAGTGTATTAAAATTTGTAAATCCTTCTTGTGCCTGATAGAAACTTATTGGGTATTACTAGAATATGTAGAAGAGCACTAAGCAAGCGTAAAAGAAGTTTAACGATTAAACAAATGCTTACCTCGGATTTTCTATAAATCTTTTTAAAGCAGAACTTTTATTTTTTGAGTGGAATAATCTATTATATATACATATATGTTACGTTTTCAATTTAAGCATATTTATGTTTTGTTTGGATTTATTGGACATAACTTTCCAAAGAAGAACAGGTATTACAGATCTTAATTGAAAAATTGAGGAATGGTCAACATGCATGTTACAGAGGCTATCTTTTGTAGTTTAGTGGTAATAATGTAGGTTCTATTAAATAGTTTATTTTTTTCAATCGCTTGTTTGTAGAGGCGAGTTGAACATACACTACAAGAAGTTTAGTGTAGAGATATGCAGTCGTTACCTTTTGATATATTGTTTGTTTAAACATTCTTATTTTCAAGATAATTGTACGTTACTGATTTAGAACTGTCTGCTTTTCTTCTAGTTGCTTGACAATTGTGTTATAGCTCTCTGCGCTACATATCCACAAATTATACGTAGTCTACCTCGAAAGTATTGATTTATGTAATACTCAAAATTATAATCACAATAAGAAAATTCTATAGATTAAGGTAGCATAAGTCTGTTTTTTAGGCAGTCGAATGTTAAAATTGTGTTTGTTTTTGTTCGGCAGTGATGAACCAAAAAAACTTTCATTGAGGCGACTCAGCTTTTATTTCCCAATTTCAGCTACATCGTTCTCGTTTTCTGGGACATATGAATAGCTTTTAGGGGCAAATATATCAGATTTACCAGTGTTTGCTTAACGGCATCTAAGTTACAATAGACTAGGCCAATAAAATCGCCTACATTTACGCATGCGCATTGTAGTCTTAATTTCAGATAGTGACCAATGTCTATTTTTTTGTCTAACGGTAAGTTAGATGCTGGTAGGACTCGATTACTTTTTCGTAGCAGCATTTATCTCTATGACAAACATGTATGGGTGTCCTAAACTCGGAAAGATTTTTAGACTACGAAATGTTAGAAACGGAGTACAACAAAATACCAAAATATGATCTTAAACTAGTATTGGGGGATGTAAACGCCCAAATATGGAGGGAAGAAGTATATAGACCCATAATTGGAAAATTTAGTAAACATAGGCAATCCAACGAAAATGGGAAATTATTAATTGATTTCGCTAGAGGAAGGAACATGAAAATAAAAAGCACGTATTACTACATCAAAGAAATACATAAGGGAATATGGTTATCACCAGAGCATAGGTATACAATCAAATCGATGTATTGGTAGAAAGTAAAGGAGAAAGGTGCATCCAAAAGATAAGAAGTTACAGAGGCCCGGATGCAGATTCCGACCATTTTATGGTTGGAATAAAATTAAAACAAATTATAGTAATCAGCACAAGCGGATACAAGCGCAGGAAAAAGAGTAATAAAATCACAAGCCTTCAACAAGAAAAGGAAAGAAACAAATATGTAGAAAAAATACAAATAGGAATAGAAAACATCAATACAGAACAAAATATAGAGAATTTATGGGGATCAATAAACAAAGTCATTATAGAGGCAACAAGGAACTACAAGAAAAAACATGGAAGGAGATGAAAAGATAGTACGATGAAGAATGTGAAGGAAAGTTAGCAGAAAGGGCGAAAGCAAGACTAAAAATGTTAGCTTCTAAATCTGAAGAAGATATAAGGAAGTACAATGACTTAAGGAAAGAATGTAAAAGACTATGCAGAAGAAAAAAGAGGGAATACAAAGCAGAAATGATCGAAGAAATAGAAAAGGACTTTAGAAATAAAGAAATAAGAAATTTATATCAAGGTATAAAAAGACAAAGACAAAGACAAACTTCTGTAGGGATAAGGATGGAAATCTAAAAGGATCACATGAAGGTAGAAATGGAAAGATGGGCCCAGTATTTTGAAGAATTACTAAACAAAAGTTCAAAAGACAATACCGATCAGGAATTATTAAATAACTGTAATAAGGGAATTGAAAAAAAAGGAGGTGATGACACACCAGTTGAATTAATAAAATATGGAGGAGAGGAATTACATCGAATAATACACAACCTAATAGAACAAATATGGAAGGAAGAAAAAATGCCGAAATCTTGGACAGAAGCAATAATATATATATTTAAAAAAGGAGCAAAGACCGACTGCGAAAACTACAGAGGAATAGCACTTTTAAACATTGCCTACAAAATTCTAGCCACATGCAGAATAGTAAATAGAGTATAACAAACCTTGGGAGAGTACCAATGCGTATTCCGAAAAGAAAGATCAGTAACAGACCAACTCTTTATATTCAGAAAAATACAAGCCGAAAGTTACGAGAATAAATTAAGCACACATGTATTATTTATAGACTTGCAACAAACGTATGACAGCATTAACCGAAGTCAAGTGTGTCAGGCAATGACTGAAACAGGCATACCAGGGAAAATAATTAAACTAGTGAAAATGACATTTACGAAAACAGGAAAGAGAGTAAAAGTGGAAGGAGATTAAACAAGGAGATTCGAAGTTAAAATGGAACTAAGGCAAGGAGACCCACTTTCGGCTGTTCTATTTAATATAGCAATAGAAAGGGTTATTAGAGAAAGTGGCATACATCGATCAGGTCTAGCATATCATAAAAGACACCAATGTTTAGCATTTGCAGACGACATTGCTCTGCTAACAAGAAGTAAAGCAGAACTGGAGGAGGTGGTAAGGCGCTTGGAGAAAGCAGCCCAAAGAATGGGTCTGAGAATAAATGAATGGAAGACAAAATATACGAGATGGAGTAACGACTATTTTAAAACAAATAAGTGGTTTAAATTTAGGACAGGCGAAAAAACGTAGAAATTTGAAGAAGTAGCAAATTTTGCCTGTCTAGGAGCAATTGTCACAAAAACACCGACAGTAACGAATGAGATAGAAGCAAGAATAATGACTGGAAACAAGTGTGTGTTTGCGCTAAATGAAGTGCTTAAAAGTAAAGTAGTGTCGAGAAGGTTAAAAGTACGAATTTATAAAACCATAATAAGACCAATAGTTTTATACGGGAGTGAAGTGTGGACACTGTCAAAAGAAAATTAACATAGACTACGAGTGTGGGAAAGGAAAGTATTGAGAAGAATCTACGGAGGAAAGACACACGGGAAAGAAGAACAGATCGAGAAATAAGGGAATTTTATGCCGAACCGGAAAAATAAAAGCCAAGAATTAGGTGGATCCGGAAGAAGAGGAAGAGCAAGGTCAACATGGATTAATGAAGTTGAAGGGGACCTAAGACAACTGAAAGTCACAAGATGGAAAGAAAAAGCAAAACAGAGAAAGGAAGAGCAAAAAATCGTACACCAAGCCAAAGGCCTACAAAGCCTGTAGCGGCTATATTGTATATATCTACGTATTCCTTTTATTAGCATTCATTGATGTTTTTTAATATTTTGACTAAAAATTTTACTGATTGTAATTTTTCTCCTTAAGTGTAACAGCAAAGAGCACGTTGAAAGTTTCCAAAAGAATTTCTACTTTCTTCAAATTTCTGGATAATAATCAAACGTTCTTGAAGCGTGTATTTCGAGATGATGCAAATACAAATGACCACCAGTAACAGTTACAACATTTTAAACATGGTTGACAATTTATTTTATATTTATATAATTCTTATTAGGGGCAAGATTTCGACTTTGAAATGTAACCACAAATCAATACAGATAAGCAAACTATGGATTGCAACGTACAATGCTCGTACACTCAGAACGGATGACATGATTATAGAGATGGAAGAGGAACTAACAAAAATCAATTGGGATATTGTTGGAATAAGTGAAATCCGAAGAAAAGGAGAAGAATGGATTAAGCTCAAGTCAGGAAACACGCTAATACACAAAGGCGGAATAGATGGAACCACGGCAGGAATCGGACTATTCGTTAACAAAAATGGACACCATATATAAAAATCTTTAAATCAGTATCAGAAAGAGTTGCTTTATAATTCTAAAATTACGGCAACAATAAAGATTAAAGTTATACAGGTATACGCCCTACTTTCTCCCACACGGACGAAGAGATGGAATTGTTCTACGAACATCTAAAAATAGCTATGCAAACGGATCCCTCAGGTTGGACCATCGTTATGGGGACTTTAATGCCAAATTAGGCAAAAACAAGAACCCGATGAAGAATACATGGGTAATTTTGGAATAGACCAAAGAAATGAAAGAGGAGACATGCTAATGAATTTCATGAACGAGCATAAACTATATACTATGAATTCCTTCTTTAAAAAGACCCAGTCGAAAATGGACCTGGATATCACCATCCGGAAATACAAAAACGAAATAGGTTATATTTTGACAAACAAAAACAAAAATAAATGACGTTACCTTACTAAACCTATTTAATACGGGAGTGACCACAGACTGGTAAGAGCTGTACTGACTATTAATAAAAGAACAGAAAGAAAACAATTAATCGGGAAAAATTCAATTAAACTGACAGCAGAAGAAATAAAAAGAAGAGGAGGCGTATGAGAAATAATAAACAAACAGTTAGCTAATGATGATATTGAAGACAAAATACTCACAATAGATGAAGTAAATAATAAAATAACTACAATAATTAACACTTCAATAAAAGAACTACGGAGAATTATACCACGCAAAAAGAACAGAGATATTATTAATGCAGATATCAAGAGTCTAATGGAAAAACGCAGACGACTAGCAAAGGAAAATAAAAGAATAACAGAAGAATTTAAGCAAGTGAATAAACAAATAAGAAAACAGATAAGAGTACATAGAAGACAAATACAAGAACAACAAATTAATGAAGTAATAAAGAAAAACCAAGGAATGAAAATATTTCAACAAAAAATGAGAAAGAAAGAAACGTACGCATTACGTAACAAAGATGGTATAATAATTCACGACAGAGATGAAATTCAAAAAATTATAGAAGAGTTTTACACCGAATTATATGAATCCAAAGTACATCAAGAAATAGAAGACAATGCCATTAGAACTAGAAAGATTCAAAACGTGGGATCCGAAGAACAACCCGATATAACCATAGAAGAAGTGAAGAGCACTATGAGAGAATTAAAATTTAATAAAGCTACAGGAGATGACGAAATATCAATAGATATGATCAGAGGGGCTGGGGATAATTTAATATCAAAAATAGCAAAACTATTAAACACATGCTTAAAACAACTCAAATACCCAAAACCTGGAAAAACTCAAACGTCATATTATTATACAAAAAGGAGAAAACACAAAACTTGAAAATTATAGACCCATCAGTTTATTGTCACATTTGTACAAATTGCAACAAAGATTATTACCAACGGACTAGGAAGAAAGCTGGATGAGTATCAACCCGGAACAGGCGGGATTCAGGAAGGAGTACAGCACTAGAGACCACCTATTAACAATAAAAATAATCATCGAAAAATCAAACGAATATGGATTCCTGTATGCATGGCCTTTGTAGATTATGAAAAGGCGTTTGATACCATTGAACACTGGGCAATATATAGAGCATTAGCAAACAGTGGAATAGATCAAAGATACATACAACTCATACAACAACTAAACGAGGGAGTCACAGCAACTATACATTACACGAAAACTAACAGTAACACTTGCAAGAGAGTGACAGGGTGATACACTGTCGCCGAAACTCTTTACCCTAACACTGGAGGACGTGTTCAAGAAGATAGAATGGCCAGATAAAGGAATAAATGTAAACGGAGAGCGGCTTACTAACCTACGCTATGCTGATGATATCATACTACTCGCGGAAAATTTAGAAGACTTGAAAGAAATGATCATTGATCTAAATAGAGAGTCAAACAAAATAGGATTAAAATGAATTTAAGAAAAACAAAAGTAATGCACCCTGGTCCAGATGTAGAAATTAGAATTGACGATTCTCAAATAGAACGAGTAGAAGAATATATATACCTAGGCCAAAGAATAGAACTAGGACGAAGCAGTGAAAGAAGGAAATAAAAGACGAATAAAAAGTGGATGGATCGCATTTGGAAGACTATCCTTCATTTTGAAAAACACAAAAATAGATCAACGCCTGAAAACAAAAGTATTCGAACAATGTATTTTACCGGCCATGACATATGGAGTAGAGAATTGGGCAACAACAAAAAGCAACATAGAATCAATGAGAATAGCACAAAGGGAATGGAGAGAGCAATGTTAAATATAACAAGGAGAGATAAAGTTAGGAATGACAGAATAAGATCAATTACAAAAGTGACAGACATTGGTATTAAGATTGCCCAATTAAAATGGAGTTACGCAGGACACGTGGCGAAGTGACAAAAATAGATGGAACGTAAAATAACTGAATGGAGACTGTACGAGCATAAGAGAGGAAGAGGACGACCACCTTGCGTTGGTATGATGATTTTAAACGTACAGCTGGACTAAATTGGATCCAAATCGCACAAAATCGTGATAGGTGAAGGAGTTAGGAAGGCCTACATCCAAAATGGATTTAATTAATTACATAATTAATTGGGCTTAGGAGAAGAGAAGAAGAAGAATTCTTATTAGAAAACTCTTTATAATTATTTTATTTATTGATATTCCATTATTTTTTTTTTTTTTTTTTTTTTTTTTTTTTTTTTTTTTTTTGGGGGGGGGGGGGGGGGGGGGGGGGGGGGGGGGGGGGGGGGGGGGGGGGGGGGGGGGGGGGGGTTTTTTTTTTTTTTTTTTTTTTTTTTTTTTTTTTTTTTTTTTTTTTTTTTTTTTTTTTTTTTTTTTTTTTTTTTTTTTTTTTTTTTTTGATTTTGAGGAAAATATAGCCGAAAGTTACGAGAATAAATTTGAAGATTTATCGTTTGCTTCACAAACGTATGACAGCATTAACTTTAGGTAGTCAGGCAATGACTGAAACAGGCATACCAGGAAAATAATTAAACTAGTGAAATGACATTTACGAAAACAGGAAAGAGAGTAAATTGGAAGGAGATTAAACAAGGAGATTAAGTTAAAATGGAACAAGCAAGGAGACCCACTTTCGGCTGTTCTATTTAATATAGCAATAGAAAGGGTTATTAGAGAAAGTAGCATGCATCGATCAGGCCTAGCATATCATAAAAGACACCAATGTTTAGCATTTACAGACGACATTGCTCTGCTAACAAGAAGTAAAGCAGAACTGGAGGAGGTGGTAAGGCGCTTGGAGACAGCAGCCCAAAGAATGGGTATGAGAATAAATGAATGGAAGACAAAATACACGAGATGGAGTAACGACTATTTTAAAACAAATAAGTGGTTTAAATTTAGGACAGGCGAAAAAACGTAGAAATTTGAAGAAGTAGCAAATTTTGCCTGTCTAGGAACAATTGTCACAAAAACACCGACAGTAACGAATGAGATAGAAGCAAGAATAATGACTGGAAACAAGTGTGTGTTTGCGCTAAATGAAGTGCTTAAAAGTAAAGTAGTGTCGAGAAGGTTAAAAGTACGAATTTATAAAACCTTAATAAGACCAATAGTTTTATACGGGAGTGAAGTGTGGGCACTGTCAAAAGAAAATTAACATAGACTAGGAGTGTGGGAAAGGAAAGTATTGAGAAGGATCTACGGAGGAAAGACACGCGGGAAAGAAGAACAAATCGAGAAATAAGAGAATTGTATTCCGAACCGGAAAAATAAAAGCCAAGAATTAGGTGGATCCGGAAGAAGAGGAAGAGCAAGGTCAACATGGATTAATGAAGTTGAAGGGGACCTAAGACAACTGAAAGTCACAAGATGGAAAGAAAAAGCAAAACAGAGAAAGGAATAGCAAAAAATCGTACACCAAGCCAAAGGCCTACAAAGCCTGTAGCGGCTATAATGTATATATGTATATATTGATGTTTTTTAATATTGTGACTAAAAATTTTACTGATTGTAATTTTTCTCCTTAAGCGTAACAGCAAAGAGCACGTTGAAAGTTTCCAAAAGAATTTCTACTTTCTTAAAATTTCTGGACAATAACCAAACGTTCTTGAAGCGTGTATTTCGAGATGATGCAAATACAAATGACCACTAGTAACAGTTACAACATTTTAAACCTGGTTGACAATTTATTTTATATTTATATAATTCTTATTAGAAAACTCTTTATAATTATTTCATTTATTGATATTCCATTATTTGACTTTCGCGATGTAAGCTGAGACTTCGATGATCTGTATGCTGTCTTTCTACCTATTTGTGCATTCAGATTTTCTAAGGGATCGTAAAATTTTGTTTTTCTTATTTTTGCCATGTGTTTGGTGCATATTCGTTATAATAAACATTTTTTCTTTGAGCCTCATTAATCAGATTTTATGGATTATTGCCTTAAATTCTTAGATATAAATATTTATATTCCCATTTAAGGTTTCTATGGTATCGTGTTGCTGGTTCTCGCCCGTGACTGGAGTTTGGAAACTCTTGATGTTTTATCCACAGATGTTATTTGACCTCAGTTGTTGTAAGTCTTTTGGCTTGTAAAGGCTTAGTATATTCTCTGTTTTTAATATCATATCCCCTTTCCATCACTTAAGTCGTTTGTCACTGATTCCGTTCTATTCGAAGCTCTTGTTGAGAATTTTTAACCATATGTGATTTCCAGGGAAAACATTTTTCCGCAGAGGTAGTTAACCCAAATCCAACGTTTCCCGAAGGATCATTTCTCCTGTTCTCATCTGCTCGGAACTTGTATTATTATTATCTCTTTGGGTTAGTTACCTAATCCTAGCACGGTTGCTTGGGTTTTCAGGAGTTGTCTTTATATAGAGATTACTTTAAGGTGAGAGTCGCAATTGGGAGAGGCTATGTGACGCAAACTGAAAGCAGCGTCACATGAACGCATACACTACCCCATTTTAATCTTAATATCTACTTGCAAGCGGTTTGAAAGAATTATATTCTATTTATTGTACTCATTGTACTAGAAAAACATAATCATAATTTATACTATTAATTGGAAGTTATACCAAAACCTTTTCCTAATTTTAATTTAGTGACTAACGCCACTAATTAGTGAATGTAATGAACTATATAAGTTTGCACAGTTTTGAATAAATTTGAAATAGAACAGATGATAAAAAAATAAATAAAATATCAACCGGTTTTGAAACATGCAGACAAAAAGGTAATTTAATAGCACAGCGACCTTAAACATTTAGAGGTAGCTGTCTGTATTTAAAAACTGATTAACTTTTAAAATTGTAGCTTGCAGCTGATTGTAATTAACAAATCAGCAACCAACTTAGTGCAGTTAAAGAAATATTAACACAAACCAATAATTACAACAGATGAAGTAAACATAATCAATGCTGAAGGTTCGTAGAAAGATATATTTTATTTTTTTTTATACACGCTGGATAAGTTTAATTAGTACAAACACTTGAAGTAATCTTTAAATACAAGATTTTTCAGTAGCTTCTGTTCAATTTACAGTTAGACGCGCAGCTTCGCATTGCCATCAAGCTCTACAATTAGTTGCCTTGTAAAACATCTTAATATTAATTAACGTGTAGTTAGCAAAACCACACCACTTGCATGCTGCAATCATAAAATACTTCTTCGTCATATGTGGCCCACGCTGCAGGAGTCGGCCTCGCAACTTCTACTTATTTGGAATCGCCACCGCTTGAAACTTATGTATCTGCTATTTTTACCGTTTGTCACGTAAGTGTCAATGTGAGAGCGGTTTTAATGCCTCCGGCCATTTCATATAACCTTTAGTGCTCGTATTGAGTGCTAAAAATGAAGAATTTTCTAAATTAGAACCCAGCACTATGTACCTAATACAGGTCTACGGCTAATTAAATGCAATCCCTAAAATAAGCAAATAGAATTTTGTTGTTTTAGAATTGTAGCATGATTTAGTAATACTTCCTAGAGTTTTTACAGCTTCCTACACATTTAGCAACTCTAACGGTGTTTTCCGAGTATTCCGTTCTCAGGCGATTTAAAGCTTGCGGACTGTTCATTTATTTTTGCCTAAACCTACACAATCCTGGACAAAATTATAAAGGTGGGATTCTGATTTTTATTTAAATTTATAATTGGCCAAAAAGACTAATAAGCAAATAAACTGACATACGTGACGTGTGGAAAGTAACACAGTAGGGTGGTTTCCAATTACCAAAGGTCCGTTTCAAGCATTTTCTCACATTACCATATTTATCAAGTCTGTCAGTAATATACTACAGTGATCACTGATCAGGGCCTTGTATTTCTTATAGAAGTCTTGGATCACATATTTGATCTACGTGATATTGTGTAACATGGCTATCCACACAACGTCTGCCATTGCGCGAATTGTTTTACGTCGAAAGCGTTGGAGTATTTATAAGTTTGATGATCTAGCACACTCGCAAAACTGAATCTTGTATGTCCATACCGACACTCTTATGGTTTTATATACTAACTCCTTGTTTGTTAAACTAACTTGAGATTTCCGTCTGATGAGTTAAGTCATCTTCTTCATACGGATTTCTAATTCTTTACTTTTGGTCAAGACATACGCCAAGATATTTTACATCTTCGTTGGAAGGTATATCATTTCCATTAAGATTGCTAGACGTGGATCAAGTTTTTGAAAAGTGAATATTATAGTTGTTGATTTGTTTTATTGATTTTGGTTCGCCAAGTTGTTGTTCACCTTTTTAAAGTATTTAATGTGTTTTGTAAATTTGTTGTTGCTTGGAGTGGATCGCTGTGGGAGGACAGTATGGCTATGTCGTAATTATATCGCTGTTAAGGACAGGTTGATCTACTGTGAATAGTTGGTACAAACTGGAGCCTAGAACGTTGCTTTGCGCCGCACTAGAATGGATTGAAGAGCGATTGTTATTTACTTTGACTTTTAACTTCATATACTTAGTATTCTGTTGTTTTGCAGGTTTTGAGATATTAAATTTTATTTTATATTTTATTGAGTATGAAATGCTTGACGGTCAAACTAATGATTGCAAAAACACCAAGAAGCGTTAAAATACAATTGCTACAGGCCCAGGTGCCATTAATCATGCAAATTCGAGACGTAGAAATGATAAATTGCTTCAATTTTATGGTTGCTCGCCATAAAGAGTAGTCATCGTGCTGCCCGAGAGATAATTTGCTAATGCAGCCGCTAAACGTTTCGTTCTTTTGTTCTTTTATTAGTCTTTTCAGTTGCAGTGTTAGAATATTTGGTTTATTTTTATCACTAAGGGGTTGTGTTTGTTGACAAATGAGTCATCTTATCATTTAATGGGTAATTGTTTGTTGGTGGTGCTATAGAAATTGTTTTGTAATTTTATAGGAATTGCTGGCCAAGGTTATGTTGTGGGATATGCATTAGCTGGTCTGATCTTAGCTTAAGTCATAATAGTTCGTAATGTCTATATAGTTTTTGTGATAAAAAAGTCTAAATCATCTAACAATTTATTCGAAGAGCTTCTACTATAGATGGGATTATTTGTAATTACTCCATTAAAGTAATTGTCGGAAATAGTTTGATGTAGCTGTTTCCCCTTTGGATTGATTAGTACAGAATCTCATGAGGCAACATTATTAATTCTAAGAGTAACGCTATTCTTTATCTGGGCGGGGACCAGCAGTGATATCACCTACCACAGGAGGAGTTATCAATCAAAACGGTTATGATATCAGATTATTTACGTAACATAATTTGGAGTAATAACCACTTGAGCACAAAAAGCAAGGTTGGAAAATGTAACTAGAAAACGACTGCTAAATACAATCGGGATGAAAATATTCAGATCTACGAAAGGCTATATTTTAAGAAACAAACAGAGAGAGAAAAACATTAGAAACACATGCGACGTCGATGATGTTGTCATAATTAAGACAAAAGAGAAGAAAGTTGAGATATCATGTCAATAAAATGGTTGATGACTGACTGGTCTCCTGCGAAACCAGCAAAGTTCTGGTACGAAAGCTGGACATCGGTGTCACAAGACTTACTATAACAGGATTTTATTATTATATACAGAACCAAGTCAAATTTTAAGGAGGAGAAGGAGAACTCTACGAGGGGTGTTTATAATTAAAACTATTGCCTGTTATAAATTTCTTTTCCAATGGTCTAAAGAAGTTTTTAGATTAATTTTTGATTGCTGCATTTTTAAATGGACAGTATACCGCTGATACTATGATCTCCCCAACGTGGTCTTTAATTTTGACATTCACAAATTTTATATGACTTGTTTCATACTTGATTGTTAAACACAGGCAAATTGCAGCACCGAAGTTGAGACAATTTCCACAAAATATTTGTAAATATATTTATTAGACTTACATAGTTTTTAAACACATCACTAAGCCTTACACTACAAAAGTACTTCTTCATCTAATATACATTTGAACAGAAAGTAAATAAAAACAGCCGATATGGAATGTGGTGTGGCTGAACGTGTGTTTGATTGCCTATCTTTCGGGTCGTTTTGCATATTTTACCTTCGTAAGGTCACCGAACCGACTTATGCCACTGTTAACATTTGTAAATAAACTGTTCCACGTTCCCACTTTGAAAAATTGATAGAAGGCGGATGAAAAATTATCAGTCTAGGATGCCAAAAATACATTTTTTCGGGCAACTCATCATGCAAGAACATTGCAGTATTCTACTGCGCGAACTTTGCGACGTACTGGTGCCATTCATTTTTGCACCAACTTTTTTTGAATTTTCAATGATACCTATACCCACTTGGATCGGAACTCTTCAATGGTTCTGGATGTTATACCTGTTTTTTAAAATATTATTTATAATTTCTTTCAGGATGGAACGATGTTGCTCAATGACTAATTTCTGGACTGTTTGATGGATTTTTTATTTTGATACATAATCCACATCATTTAGCAGCGTACCAGTTTTTCTTTGCCTTAGAATTTTTGCAAACACTCTTTTTAATAGATGTCAGAGTTAATAGACTCAATGGTGATAAAAGTTCTGTTCTTCTGCTCTTTGCATCCCGATCAACGTCTGTTTGAGCTCTAAAACTTTTCAGATTGGTTCCAACTTTTTGTACAAAAGACTTTCTTGGCCACTTTTTGCAAAGACAATTTTAAATTATCTTTAAAAAGCTGCAACGCTCTTTCTACCTTCTTCTGATCTGTCGTTCCACGTTTACCACCATTCAACTATTTTAGTATACGAGCAACAGTAGAATTAGAAAAATTTGATTTTTGAATACTCAGGTTGGGATTGTGGACATGTAAAATTAATAAAAAATACTTACGTTATATTTAATTTTCGGTACTCCGATTTTTCTGTGTTTACTATTTATGTATTTCATAATGTGACATTTTATTTCTAATAATGTAGTAAGTTCTATAATTATAAATATTGAAATAACAGTAGTTTATGAAATGTGCTGTAATTGTGTCGATTTTTTGCATATTGAGAAAAGGTTATTTTTCAGACGATATTCTAAAAGTTCGTTTTGTGTTCTATGTAGCTGGTCTTAGTATATCCATTATTGGAAAATTTTATTTATTAAGATTTTTAAAATTGTAAGTAAAATGAGCTTCAAAGAACTTTGTGTCATGAACTAGATAAATATAGTTTCAAATTTTTTTAAAATTTTTGTTGGGGCAGTGACATGTTATTATTGTTTTTATTTTGAATGTTACTGTATGAGTCTACAGTATTGTTTAAGGGGGTCTTTTTATTCTATTTGGCAGCATTGTAATTGTCATTATAGTTTGTTGTATTTTAATTGTAGTGTTGGTAATCCCTCTAACATATTGAAGTTGTTACTAAATTAAACTTTCTTTGTAAACGGTTGCGTGGGACCCATTGCACAAGGCACACTTAGTAACCGTGTTTTTAGACTTGGTATTTATCATTGCATTGTGATCACCACCATATTTTACGCAAGCATATAGTTTTCCACAGCCAACGTGGTCCCGTGGTTGAGGGGCGGGCTGTGATGCTGACGGACCCGGGTTCAATTTCCGGTGCTCTCTGATGCCTGGTGACCTACTCAGTCACTAAAAATAATTGAGTACCTGCGTTCATTCGAACAAGGGGTAATAATGGCGGTCGTCTAAGGTGCGGTGCTTGCCACATCGCCCCGCATCAGAGATGGTGCGTGACGACCGGGCAGAGAGGTTTATGGTTTTCCATATTATGCTTTGCTGTATCCATATGATTAGCAGCTAGTATGTTAAATTATGTTGGTTTTTTCCTTAGCGGTTTGATAGTGATGAATTTTTTTAAGTCTACTTATTGGCACTACAATATGTTATAAATTTACATTCAGTAGTTAGTTTAACAAACATGTGCATTTAGTGATGCACACTTATGTTAGTTTTTAAAGTAGTTTAATAGTACTATTTAGGATACAATAAATATATAATATGTAAAGCACTGCTGAAGTGTTATTTAAATTTGTTTATGAGGTCAAGAGGTTTAAACCGTTTTAAGCGAGGTTACACGCTCTCTTGTGGAACACCGAAGTTGATAGGATAAGTATGACCTCAGGAATTCAAAATAATGTGTGGATAAGAATGTTTTAATTTTGCAGAACAGACCTTCAAACCAAACTTTGTCGAAAGCTTGTGGTACGTTACAGTATCTGCTCTCTTCGAAATATTTAGTGATTTTGTCTACTACACGATGTACTTGCTCAGTTGTTGCATGATGCTTTCAAAAACCAAACTGGTGATTAGGGATAAGGTGATTATCTAAGAGGATTCTGTAAGTGCAATTTTTCAGACTTTGGACAGGTTGGCTGATAGGCCTGTAAGAAGCTGGTTGATTAGTAGGTTTTCTGAGCTTTGGAATTAGGATTACTACAGCAGTTTTTCATTGTTCGGGGAAACAATGAAGGCTTAGTGTTGCATTAAATTGCTAATTGTTTCCATCTAGAGCAAGTAGTCATTTGCTTCGGCTGGTGAGAGTTGATTCAGATAGTTTTGGATATCTCAGTTTCTGATGGTGGAGAGTAGGTTTTTGAGCTTTCCGGTGGCATGATTATTCTTTTGGGTGTTGTGTTGCTTCTCAGATTCTTCTTAAGCGGCGTTTCTTAGCTAAACTAAAGTATTGGATTAATATCGGAATAGCTTGGCGGACTGTTTCTTGGACTACTCGAATAAAATGTAGTGCTGTTTCGTCTAAGTGCATGGTTGTTTTTAAAGGTATGTCTGTGTGTAGTAATCTATCAATCAGCTTTTGGAAATTTAGTTTATATATCATATATCTTTTTGTTATTTTTGTCGGGTTCTAGATCTGCAAAGAATAAGGGGCGAGATGTTTTTTCTGCTCTATGTCTTATATTTATTAGATTGCGTATATTGTGGTTTTTCCTTCAGTTCTTTTTTATTAGTTTACTATCTATTGTTGGGTAAAGGTTTCTTACGACAATTCTAAATGTTCTTTCTTCTTTAACTCGATAGGTATAAATTATCATTTTTGTAGTCATCAAGATGTCTAATAAATTTATATGTATCGGCGCTAGCGATAATGCGATTTTTAAGCTTTTTTTTATCATTGCATATTGGAGATGCTTATTTACTAATGTGGTGGATCGTTTTTGTTTGTTTTCATTTTCATATTTAGGTTGTTTATGACATCTATTATAATAGCTGGTTAGGTTTTGCAGTTATATATTATCGGTAGTTTGAAAAAACTTTTTCTCTTTTGTAGTGGCCATTCTTGTGAACTTGTTTGGGGTTTACTATTATTTAGTTCCTGAATTTTTGATTTCTGAATATTAGAATTCTATACTATTAAATGCATTGGTAGTGAGATATTATTTGTAAGAGCTACATGCGTTCAATAATTTTAACTTAATGTTTGCTACGTATATAAAATGGTTGGTTTGGGTACATTAATTATTGTTGAGAAATGGGAATTTTTTGTTGGAAGGAATGCATATTTAAAATAAACAAAATGAACCCACAACATATTGCGGACCACTGGCAATCTAGTGAACGCGCAGCTATGATGCGTGCCACACATCCATTCGCTTGCGAAGCCAGAGGTAAACTTATTTAATATTTGCATAGCACAAAAATCAGTAAGATGTGTTTAAAATTAAAAAGAACCCAGAGCTACGCTAATGTGAGAAATCGCGTAAAGTAAATGATAACATTGTTGTATTTTGGAGAACAAAATTATATTTCTTGAAATTAAAATACTGAAAGCTCTATATACTTCTTTATAGTATAGTTTTTGTTTAAAATTTTCTAAAATGTGATCTATTTTTTGCGATTTTCTTGAGAGATATTTAATGAGCTGCTTAAATTTATTTACTAGGTTACTAAGTCGAACAATTTTGTTAAGAGGGCAATTGAAAAAAAACATTTTCTTTTAAAAAGGCTATTGTATTTAGTCAAAAATTTTTTTAGATATTGTTCTATATTTATTGAAGAATACAAAAATTTTTAATAATGTTTGACGGCGGTAGAGGACGTCTTGTGAAAATGCATTTTTTGCTGGTACCAATCGCTGTGGTCTTTCTATAAAGAATAAAGACAAAATTCAAAATGGATTCTGTTCTTCAGACTTTTTTCTAGGACATAGACCTAAAAAATTTTTTTTGGAAATTTTTAAAATTTTTTTACGACCGTTTTTCTTAAAATGGGTATAAAAAAGAACGAGAGGTATTTATATGCATTTTTATAGGTTTATGTCCTAGTATTTATGTTAATAATTCGAATGATATTCGATTTTTAAAAATCTAACGAGTAGAACTTGAGATCTGATTGGTACGAGTTGAAAAAGTAGTTTTGAGAAAAAGGCGTTTAAAGTATTTGTACAATAATTTTTACTTGTAAAATATGTATAGATAATTTATTTGGATTTATTACCTCTAATCGGCTATTCCGGGTTCATACTGAGGGTCTTCCGAATATGCTATTTGCTGCAAACTCTCTGCCAAAGCTTTTTTCCTCGCGATATTTGCTTTATACGAATATCGTCAATATTTTTTGCCCAAGTGGTTGCAGTTTCCCCAATATTTATACCTATTAAATCCATTATAGCGAGATGCGTTCTGGCTCCTTTATTATATGTACATGCTGCGATTCAAGAGCCTTTACGAGAACCACCAACTGAGGCATTTTTTAAGCCTTTTTTTAAAGTAAATTTGTATGAAAATATAACACGTGCTTTCTTAGAGAACGATATATAGAAACTGGCATGCTCTATAATATATATAAATGTATTACACGCATATAAAATATGTTTTTTTTTACTTTATTTATATTTACAATCTGCTCTGATGAGCAATAAGTAAATTAGGTGAATTTACAGAAAGAGTACATGCAGGATGCCGTCCCAGTGGAAGGCTCCTCCTTAGAATTACTTATGAACTATTATATACAGGATAATATTTAACACACAAAATAACTAGTGTAGATCTGGAAGATCCAGGGGAGTGAGTCTTTTTAGCCTATAAACTGAATTGCTGTTATCCAGCAAATTCACAGCAAGATAGTTTGTGTGATTTTCTAGTCGTAAAATATACTTTTCACTCACGCACTTCACTTCGTCTTTCACTAGTTTCACTCGGAGGTCCCGATGAATGACTTCATTTCTGACGTACCACGGTGCATCTGTTATTACCCTTAGGGTTTTAGATTGGAATCTCTGCAAGATCTCCAAATTGGAGTTGCTTGTAGTTCCCCATAGTTGCAGCCCGTATGTCCAAATTGGTTTTAGTATACATTTATAGAATAGTACCTTGTTGTATAAAGTTAACTTGGATTTTCTACCTAATAACCAGTATAACTTGGAGAACTTTAGGCCCAGTTGTTTTCGTTTAGTAAGTATATGTTTTTTCCAAGTTAGTCTGCTATTAAGGTGCATACCAAGGTATCGGACGTCTTCGGCTTGCTGAAGTGGTGTATTATTAAGGTATTCCTCCTGAGCATAAAGGTGACTTGGGTAGACTTGTTTTCGTTTGCTTTTACACGCCAGAGCCGAAGCCAATTTTGCACTTGGTTAAGAGAGGTTTGCAGGTTTCTTGATGCCATAATAGGATCTTCGTGAGTTGCAAGAATTGCAGTATCATCTGCAAATGTAGCCGTGGTCGTAAGATTGGTGGTAGGTATATCTGCCGTGTATAGTAGGTCAAGCACAGGTCCTAGTACGCTTCCCTGCGGTACACAGGAGTTAATAAGACGTAGTTTTGTTAGTTTATCCTGAAACTTTACCTGGAAGCACCTATTCCTCAGATAGGATTTTGTCAGTGGAAAATAAGTGTGTGGCAGGTTTTTCTTGATCTTATACAAAAGTCCCGCATGCCAGACCTTATCGAACGCTTGAGTTATATCGAGAAAAGCGGTGGAGCAATATTTTTTCTTTTTGAAGGCCTGATTGATTTCGTTTACTACCCTGTGAATTTGCTCAATAGTGGCGTGGTCTTTCCTAAAACCGAATTGGTGTACTGGTACTAGATCGTGATTTTCTAGGATTGGTTCGAGTCTTCTGAGTAACAGTTTTTCAAAGATTTTAGATATTACAGGTAGCAAACTGATCGGACGATGAGATGACAGATCTTCATGAGGCTTTCCTGGCTTAGGTATATGTATTATATGGGCCACCTTCCATTGGGCTGGGAAATAGCTTAATCTTAGAATAGCATTATAAGTGGCTGTTATTTTTCTGTATCCTTTCTCCGGTAATTGTTTCAGGACTTCTCCTGTAATCAGGTCATACCCTGCTGATTTCTTAGGGTTTAGGTCGCATGTAATTAACGACCTTACTTCTGTTACCGTAATCTTTTTTATTGGCAGACTTAGTTGATCTGGTGTCTCAAATATTGTTGTATTTCGGCTACTTCTTCTGGAGTTAGTGCAGAAGGAAAGGGCTGAAAACATGTGTTAGATGTGCTGCAAAAGTATCGGCTTTTTCTTACTCACTCCTAGCCCAACTTCCATCAGGTTTCCGAATTGGAGGGATTGCTTGCTGTGGTTGTTTTAGTTTCTTCGTGGCTTTCCATAAGGAATAATATGTTGTTTCGGTAGCAGAGAGGGTTGATAGATAATACTGTAGAGCCTGATTTTTTTGATCTTAAAGCATTGCCTTCAAATTTCGTGTAGCATTGTTGAGCCTGTTTTTATCTTTCGGTGACCTAGTGTTTTGCCAAATTCTGCGAAGCCTTCTTTTCTCGGCTATTGCTCTTTTTATTGCCGTAGGTAGAGTATTGCGGGCATCACTCACTTCCGAAAAGGGTCTTGAATCCCATGCCGCACCCTGTATAGTACGGCTTCCAAAGTGTTGAAGTTTTAACATTAAGAGAATAATGCAAAAACCTAAATAAATAAAAATCTTAAGGTGCATTTCCTGGTCAATATAGCCCAGCACAACCTAGTCAAGCTTCAACAATTTTTGACTAATACTCAATGAGATATGAGGTCTAGCACTATCCTGATTATTCCTAATTGTTATTTTTAATTCGTCCATTTGCAAATAGTACTTATTTGAATGTGTCGACTGGTCGTTTTGTATGAGCTGATAATACAGGATTCTTTTCCAATTCTACCAGATGGAGACCAGCTCTGGGGTAGCTAATTGTGGTTCATTTTGCTTATCCCCAGACCTTCTTTGTTCAAAATTGTTGTAAATGATCCATTTTTTATCATCAGTTATTGATTTTCTTAAAAACAGTGGTTTCCCGTTGAAATTGCACATCACGTTATAGGTGGAAATGCGATCCATTAGATTTTCTCGATCATAATATACGGAACACAAACATCATAGCGATTTACGTAATCAAGCTTCACCAAATGCTCGTGGATAGTGGTTTTTGATATTTTTAGTACCGTGTAACGCGGGTTATTCGCGATCAGTGTCTCGATTTGCTTAGTCTTAGTGATGGAAGGTTTATCTTAGCATTGTTGGTATTTAAAATGTAAATTATCACCTTTAAGTTTTGTCGCCTGCGTAGCATTTTTGGGTTTTTGGTAATAGAGAAGGATTAAGTCTGAAATCCACTTTTTTCCATCTTCAAAAAAATACAAGAATGACATAAACCACTTAATGAACGAAACTTTTTTTTAATAAAGATGCCTTGAAATGTCAGCATTTTTATATATATATATATATATATCTTGATTATACCGTTGTTGAATGTTGTGAGAATAAGAATTATATTAAAATTGACAACATCACCAACTACTTCAAATTCTAATATTTTTGTGCACAAAGTTGCTAACACTAATTTTCTTTTTCATAGCATAGAAATATTTTTCAGTCGCACGACGAGCATGCTTTAAGTTAATCGGCTATTTATAAATGGGCTGGTAATTTTAAACGCAGCGAATGACGCCCAGGTCGGATTCCATCCTCGACACGACTGCGACAAGAAAATTAATATTCGATAAACTGGTTCTGGATAAAAGCAAATTGTGACATTGGTTGTTTTGCATAGCGCAGTTTACGGAACTGAGGTGTTGGAGCTGCTGCAAAAAGGTTTAGCTTAAGCGTATAGAAGTTTAGAAAGGATTAGAGATTACGTCGCCAGGCAGATAAGTCCTGCATGTATCTTGCACAGGCATAATCATTGTTATGACATCTTGCGCTGTCGAAGATTGCTCGCTCCATTTCTACTACTCTTTTTTTGAAATAAAATCCAGTCTATTTTGTTTGGGTTTGTTAACTTTTGAACCCTCAAATATTGTTTGTAAATAAATTGCTAAATAGGTTGTAAAATAACAAATTGAATAAATATTTAATTTAAATTATTGACGTAATCATTTCCTTTATTTCAGCTTCCTACTGTGACGACATTTGTGTATAAGAAATTGTCACTTCAGTCGCATTAAAAGTGATAAATGCAGTATTTGCTGAAGCACTACGGCTAATAGAATATTTTAACGACTGCCATTTATAAGACATTACAATAAACCTCTTTACCCATATATCTATAGCCTTATCCTTCTTTACATTTGTTATATTATAGTACCAAGCAGTTGTAAAATATTTTCAATTATGTCGTTGTCAAACGGACAATGGGTTGAGTGGGTTTTATGAGGTAACCACACAGGCGTATCTTAAGCTGGTAGAAAATATTGTCTTGTATGAGCTAGCGATGTTACGTGTTTCTAAAAAAAAATACAAGTAAAACATTGACTCAATCAATAATTAACTATACAAATATTATAAAAAGAGAAAATAAAAAATGAGAGAGCTTAGGGTCCGGCGGAATAATCTTCCCTTTTTGAAATGACCGCCGCGCGCAATATATCGGTAGATGGCGTCCGAGTTGTACATCCTTGAGCATTACAAGGCAGGACGTTTTATTGTCCATCATAACGTGGAATGGCGAACACCGTGTGTCTGCACTGGAGACTTATTTTGAAAATGATGATTCTGTGATTGTGACGCAGCGTCTATATTTTAGTCATTTCTGAGTAGGTTGCCACAGAAGAGTTCTGACAAAAAAAACCCGAAACCAACGTTCTGCTGCTTGTAAATATCTCACTGCAGAGTGCAGAGAACTCTAGATTGCGACCTTATGTTCCGTCCACACAAACTGATGGTGGTCTGCTTGCAAGAACATGTTAGTAAATGCTCCAGCAGATGTTGTTGTGCTCAGTAGTGATGAAGCTCATTCTCATTTTTATTTATCGGGTTGCATCAATAAGCAGAATTTTTGGGACAGAGCTTCACAAAATCTCCATTAGTGACTTCTCATGGTCAGCATGTGACAGTTTAGTGTGCTGTTAAGGACATTTGACACCATAGGATCGTATATTTTTGAGGAAGCAGGATGCGCATTCTATCCGCTAAGTTGTGATATTACGCAATTTCCGAGAGCCCATACTTAACGGACATGTAAATGAATAAATGATGCTCTAATAAGACAGCGTTACGGCGAGAATGTCTAGAGAAGTTCTGGAACAAACGTTTCCAAACCGCCTCATCTTATTGTATGGTGACATCCCACAGCCGGCTAGGTCACTAGACCTATCCCGTTTTGATTTTTTTGTGTGGACATCTAAAGGCTGAAGTCTTTCACTGCAATCCGCGGAATATTGAGGAATTAAAGAATGCTATTTGCATTGCGATTTCAGCAGTACAACAGAAAATGACCCAACAAGCAATGAAGCATTTTAAGGTAAAGTTGTAAGACTCGTACGAGTAAACATTTGGACGATATCATCTTAAGAACTAATTGATGACTAAATGGTAAGCATTTCTCTGTGTGACCGTACAGTAAGGCATTGAACAGAATCTATATTGTTCTTTTTATTGCTGTTTAGAAAAGAGTAGATTATTCTGCATGACTCTTTAGATATAAAAGTTTACAATTCTGCTTTCGAGTACTTTTAAGTTTCTGCATGAATTTTGAAGCAGAAAAAAATGTAATTAAGTTGATCGTTTTTTAGAAAGGACAAACCCGCGATGGTGACATTACCTTTTAAAATGTTAGGTGTAACAAAAAGAATGATAGACGCGTGAAGCCCATAGGTGATGAAAGGGGGAAAATTTCGATAAGAATAGAGAAAGTATATTTATGTAATGACAAAAAGAGAGCTATTATATAATAGTTACTTTTTTGCTGTTTTTTTTTATTTGAAGTTGTTTTGGTCTTTTACATGTTGCATTTATTTCTTGCGACTTTTTGTCAGTTTTGTTGACCATATTAGACATTCTGGTCAGTTTTCTTATTTTTTTTTAAATTATAATCTTTATTATGTTTCGTAAATATATCACACGTATAGCCTTAGTTTTGTCCGTCGTACATACACTACCGCTCATGAAAGTATGGGCATCTTATTAAAATTTAATTATAAAATGAATAACTATATTTGTTGTATAAATTTTGTCTTGTTTAATCCTTTCTAAATGAAAATAATTAGTTATTTGTAGATTATTTTATAAGCATCTGTTGGGCCGAAAAGTAGACTCAACATTTTGAATCATCCTGTTTGTCCTTATCCTTTGCTTTAGATGTTTGATTATATTAAAAAAACTGTGCGTCATCCGGAGCTCAGAATTGCGAGCTCGCCAATTTATCATCAGATCTTGTGTCGCTTACTTGGTGTTTTTCACGTCTCGTTTTCAATTTTGTATTCCGTGATAAGCCTCTCTCCATTGAAACTCATTTAGCCATTCTCACTTTACATCGAGAAAGGATATCAGTGCGTAATATTACGAGAACATTAAGAGTTTGTGCCTCGACGGTAATATCGCTGAATAACGCTCCAGAGAGACAGGAAGTTTTAAGGATTGTCATCGTTCTCGGCTATCAGTAGTAATATTCGATGGATTAGTTCATCAGACTGATGAGTGAACAAAATAGAATGTCAACTGCCTTAGATATTGCCGCAGAGTTTAACTGGAAATGTCACAAAATAATATCAGCCGGCACAATAAAGGAGTGCCTTTAGGAGAGTAATCTTCATGGTTAGAAATCCGTTGTTGCGGCATGGTAATAAGTTGGCAACTAATTTTCTGTGGCCCTGTTATAGTACCATTATCTATGCATTAATTAATTCCGAACAAAAGACAAATTAGTAGTCGAAGTAGTTTCCTTCCGAATCTATGACATCCTGCCACTTGTCAGGGAGCATATCGATGCCTAGGCGGTAGAACTCGGGGTAGTTCAGCGGAAAAGGTAGTGAGCTTGGCTGTTAGTCTCTCGTGGGCGGCTTACTTCTTGTTGGTGAGTCATGTTCTCCTATCCCGTCTTGAGCAGTCCTGTGCAGTGCGTTCAGCAACGACTCCGTCTTCGTGGATCTTGCAGATGTTCCTTCCGGCCTTCGCAACACTCATCTTTGGGTTCAAAAACTGTACTGAAAAAGGTATGATGAGCTGTCAAATAATACTAAAATTGCAACATTTTGTCGCAAAACTTAAAAAGTTACGATAAAGCTACAAAAAATTAGTTGCCAATCTATTAATAAGGCTAAATGACAACTAAACAGTGGCAAATCATATTATGGACTGACAAATCCAAATTTGAAATTGTCAATCAGAAACGGAGAATCTGCGTGCGTCGGTCTAAGACTGAAAAGATGATCCAGGACTGTATTGTTCCGACTGTGAAGCACGGAGGTAGATTTGTTTAAGTGTGCGGGTGCTTCTATCTGGCTGGTGTGGGAGGTTTAGTAAATGTCTATGGCATTAGGAGGAAAGAATAATATAAAATTATTTTAACGGAAAACGACATATCATCTGTGTTGCGATTAATCGGGAAGGAATTTGTGATGATGCAAGACAACGATCCTAAAAAACTTCAGTGCTTTGTAAAGACTATCTAGCAAACTAAGAAGAACAAGACATGCTCAAAATGCTGACATGGTTACCACAGACCCCAGACCTCAACCCCATAGAGTTGTTTTCGGATGAGCTGGACAGAATAGTAGGAAAGCAATGTTCCACGTCTAAAATTAATCTTTGGAGTTTTTTTATAGTGCATGGAGAGATTTACCACTTAAACAATTAAAAAATTAATAAAAATAATGCCTAGGATCGTAAAAGCAATATTAAATAAAAAAGGGCATTTTTTGATGAAATAATTGTTTAGTATTCAAGTTAACTTTTTCCAATGTTTATAATGATTTTTGCTTGTATTTTACGTGTTATAATAAATAATAGATTGTAAAAAAATTATTTTTCTATATTAAAGTGTATAATTTTTTTTAAATTTAGTGTCCATACTTCCATGAGCTGTAGTGTATATGTGATTGGTGAACAAAGTGTTAAGAATTGTTTAACTTTGAAAATGAAAACAGTCAAGGCAGATTTTGGAAGTGACAGTTTCATTTATTTATATTTGCTTGTTTTGTTTGTGTTTTATTGTTTATTTATAGCATGCAATTCCTTTTTTTTAATTTATACTTTATGTAACTTTTTAAGTGTATTAACAATTCTTTAAAATTAATTTTAATTGATACTATATGGATCTTTACCTTTACTTTATATAAAATAAAATTATATCCGTAACTTCTTCTTCGCTTTTACACATTACATTTATTTTCTAAAACCAATGTTTGTTCTTAAAATACTCCTTCCCCGTGTTTTACTATTCTTGTATACTAAGTTTTGTGTATAATAAGGTTACCATTAAATTGTTCAGTATACCAAAAGAAAAAAATGGTTTACTTGCATGTAGTTGTTCTTAGATATATATTTTTTTATGTGTAGTAATACCATCAATATTCAAAAGTCTCTGTTCTATTAAGACAAATAGCTTAAACAGACTAAATTCTAACGTCTGTATTGGCCATAATTTGTATTTTTAATATTTGCCATTTATATTCTTTGGTTTGCGCTTGTAACAATATTGATAGGCAAAATAGAACGGGCTGGTTAATGTGGATAAACAATGGGCATATTTAGATAATGTAAAACGCAAAAATAAATTGCGACCAACCATCAAAAACGACGCAAAAACGGAATATTCATAAATATAATGTTCTGTATTAGATCTGACTAAAAAGGAGCGCTGCACTTTGAGCTGTTAAAACAGAGCTGAATGGTTGCTAGCGACTTTTACTAACAACATTTAGTTAATTTGAACCAAGCATTAAAGACGCCAAGAAGAATGATAAATTGGCTTTTCAACAGGGCAGTGCTCGGCCACATATTGTAAAACAGGCCAAAAACACATTGGAAGCGTTTGGATAGGATATATTTACCCCAGTTACCGTATTTACCAGGTATTGTCCCTTCTGGCTATCACTTGTTTAGATCGATGGTACACGCAAGATCCATCGATCTCAGGATCGATTCAAAAGACAAATCATGCTTTCGAATCGGAATCCGCAAATTGCTATTAATATAAAAGAAAGTCATAATTAATGATAATATTTTTATTGATGTTAATTTTTATTTTACAAATAAAGGTTTAATTTTTGTAAGAAAGGCAGAAATGTTCAAATTATACCGTTGCTATTAACGTAGATTGATCTTATTGATTTTGTTCTTATTTACAGCTTTCTTTAATACAATTGATTTGGCATTTTTCAAGAATAACTTGTCCTATTTCACAATTTTTTTTTCAAATATAATTTATTCTACTCTCCAGGGAGCAATTAAAAATTTACTCTTTTTCGAGTTGACCACTGCAAAAAATGTTTTAGGCGTGGCTTGCCATCGTGTAAATTGAATTCGAAAGTGGATCAACTTTTGCACTGTGCTTTATGCTAAAATGTGGCGCTTCTATTCTATGGTAATACGCGGCTACTGAAAATAATCTGTGTCAGTAGTACTAACATTTTTGAAAATTTTAAATACGTGACAGTTGCTGCAACTGAAAAAAATTACAATAAAATTTTTAAAATAAGTAACTATACGCAAAAACTGCGTATACTTACAAGCCTCACAAGATATCGGCTTATTGTGAGATTGCTTTGATTACAGTAAATGTTCTTTATTTGATAACAATTTATTCGCATACTTGAGAGAGGGTAAGTAGTAAACGAAATGAACTTATAGTTGTTGAAAATGATCGCCGCCAACTGCAATACAGGCTTCTGTCCTCCGTCGTCCTGGCGAACACGTTCAAAAATACCTGGGTTGTTTCGAATTGCCTCAAATGATGCAACAATGCAATTCCTCAACATTTTCCTTTTCAAGAAAATAGCGGTGTATTTCTCTATATAACCTCATCGACAAAAAATGTGGACCTGTCAAGTGATCTCCAACAATTCCGGTCCACACATTAACTGAGAATTGGTGTTGATGACGGACAACCAATGTTTTGTGTAGGTTTTTTTTATTATGAAAATTAATAATGGCGCTTCTAGAGAAAGTAGCCCCGTCGGTGCGCCAAAAACTGAGGGTTTTGTGCAATTTTATGTGCATCCATTGACACAAAGCCGTTTTTTCCGGGATATCGGTTGGCAAAAGTGTCTGTACTCGTAGAATATGATAGGGAGACAACTGTTGACTCATCAATATCCTCCAAACTGTGGGCTGACATACTCAAGGCAGAGACATTTTTTTAGTGCTTGTAGTAAGACGTTCCTCGATTTTGTTTAGCACTATTTCTTCAACTTGTGGAGTTCTAACTATACAAGGATGTCTGTTATCAGCCATAAGTTTTTTAAAACTTTCCGTTTCACTAAGACGTTGGTAAAGACAGGCAAATATGGAATGATGCGGGATTACATGGTTTTAGGTAGTGTTTTTCATAAATACCTGTAGCTGGCATGAATTGCCATTGGCAGGCGGTAAACAGAATGCATACCACACATCTCAGCATTTGTATAATTCATTTTGAAGATCAGAAGCTGGCAATAAACTGTAATGCTTTAACACAATAGTATTAAAATTACAAATAAATATTTTCACTTAAAAATTATTGTTTTTTGCTGATTCAACTATGATATTAGATGGTGTATGTTATACTAAACTCTTAATTTATTATTAAACATCCCTAAATTAAAACTAAGGCGTTTTTGACATTTATTCATATAGACTTTTGTAATCAAAATAACCTCAGGAGCCCTTATATGTCTCATATATTTAGAATTACCCTGTATATGCTGATTGTGCATAGAAGGATCAGTCCAGACTATATCTCTTTAAGTTATTTTAAAGCTGATAATTTGACTAGAGTTTCCATAAACAAACTAGGATGTTCATCTAGATAATAACAAAATTTTATTGCGAGTAAATTATTTACAAAGAGGATTTTTAAGTTAGTATGAAGCATTTGATTATTTATATATCATGATGTATCTGCTATTTGGGTTAAGACTGAACTGAAACGTTTGCATAATTTTTAAATTGGACATATTAAAACAGTCTCAAAGTTTACAAATTTATTTAATTATAGCTTTATATATGAGAAACTCTCTTAAAAAAGGGTGGATCTTTTTTTTCTTTATTATTTACCGGTTCAATGTCAACTTGTTATCTACATGTAATTTCAGATAACGAACTTCTGTAGCATGTGGCATTTTAACCTTATGAGATGGAAAGATGGACACTCTGACCTTCTTGTTATGAAGGACACAGTGTGGATTTGTTCTCATTTACATTTCAGTCTATGCTCACTAGTGCATTCTTAAAGCAGGTTTATGTACTTCTATAGTTGCTATGAAAAAGTAATTGAGTATTAATTTGTTACTGTAATCATTTGGTAACGTTCCAATCTTGCAGAATACCAAATCCAGTAGAGTATATTCCTGATGCTTTTTCAACCTGTATGACTTGCTATGATCGAATTAATAATAAGGATTTTAGCAATTGGAAGTATTGATATAGTAGTTTTTTTGCTTGACTTTAAACAAAAGATTTTTACACTTCACTTAGTCAAAGGCTTGTTTGATTTCTAAAAAAGCAGCTGATCAAAACCCGTTTTATTCAAAAACTTGCAATACAACATTAACATTGTTAGATAGTTAAATTATTAAGTTTAAAAATAAGCTGATGATTTATCAGGCATTTTTGTATTAAACAAATTTCTATAATTCTTTTCGGTATCAGCTTTTGCGAAAGTTTAGAGATTTCTGATAAAAGGTTTTCTCGCTTTTAATAATAGAATAATGCTAGCATAATTAAGCTGGGTTGGCAAATCAATTAGTCTTAGTTTTGAGTTAAATAGTATTTTTATAAATCGCAGTAGTTCAGATAGTACATTACCAGTAATTAAATCATTTACTGTAGCCTTTTTCTTATTTACGTATCAGTCATTTTCTTATAGTAATGGAGTTCAAAATGTGCATTTAAAAATCTACCTCTTTTATGTATAGCTAAAAAACTTGACCTAGATGCTACGTAAACAGCTCGGCTTTTTATTATCATACCTTGCACAACTATTATCAAAATTACGAATTTTATAGCTTTCTATAATGAATTATTTTTATTTAATAGGTTCATCTGTGACCTCACGTAATTTAATTAATTTGCTAGTCTGTGATAACTTGTTTTATCTGCGAGATGTCAGCTGTTTTGCCATCTAGTCCTTCATCTTCTTTTCTCATTTTAATTATTTCCCAAGGAATGTTTCCTGTCTGTCGTTCTTCTCTTTTGTACAGTGATTTCATTCCACGAAATTACTTGCACAGTTGTGATAAAATAATTTGTGGCTTTCTATTCGTTATTTTCTGGTGCTACGATAATGTTCTTATTGTTTAATTTTTTTGTGTGTGCATTTTCCAAATAATTCCCAATTAATGAATGTGTTGTACAGTACAGGTTTATTTTTTTCTTTTGCTATTGTAATGCTGATATATCGAAGTTTGATTTTACATCTATGAGATTTTTCGAAATGCCTTTTGTGATATAGAAATCTAGAGTTTGTGAAATTTTATTCAAATCTGATGACCAGTAAATTAGTTAACCTGTAGAGAGCGTATCGCTTTTTTGTCGAATAATTTATAGAATACGAACTTGTCGTTATTCTTGAATCTCAGCTGTCGTGTTTGGCGTTGAAGTTACCATCGACTACAAATTTTTGTTTTGTACCAGCAGTAGACCGTGAATATTGTGATTAAATGATTTAGCTTTTTATTGAATTGGATTGTTTTTGCTTGACGTAAGTTCTTTTTTAACTTTTGGTATTTTGTGATGTACAATTGTTTCTCCAACAATGACAACTGTTTCATCATGCACATTACTATAAAAGTATACTGTGTTGCATTAGGTCAATACTTTTTATTGGATTTTACTGCAATAACTTCATTATCTAACTATTTTGAATGTACATATATTTATTATTAGCGGTGGGCTTCAGATCTACAAAAAGCATCGGAACTTTATTGCTTCGTTTTTATATTTATTACGTTTCTAACAGGAAGACCTTATTTTTTATGTCGTTTACTGGAATTGAAATGTCTAAATGTTTGATTATCATTCTGTAGAGTTTCTCATCTTTTAATGGATACATACGATGAATAATATTGCACTTTCTAGTTAAAGTACATGGTGAAGTTACTACTTTATACTGTTACAAGAAAGTGTCCGCAGACTACTGTCATATTTACTATTTCAAGCGATATTATATAATCCCATCGCGACTGTCTCGTTGCATCCCACCAATTGCAAACTCATCTCAATAAATTGCAAAACTGGTTAAGAAAATAACGTGTCTAAGCCAATTAAGAGAAATCCTTGCACGCAACATTTTTATTGAAACGAGAAACCTGCACTCCCGTATTTCTTATTGATCAACAACTCCCTCAACAAGACACAGTCAAGTACCTAGGGCTGCACCTGGACAGGTGTTTTACATAGAAACATCATGCTTGTACCAAATGAAAATAACTAGTATTTGACTTTCAAAAAATGTAATGGTTGTTAGGTGGAAGATTACAGTTATTAACAGCCAACGAACTGTTTCTTTACAAAGCAATTTTAAGACCCATTTAGGCCTACGGCCTGCAGTTATGGAGCTCAGCAACTAACTTCACCATAAATATTATCAAATGATTTCAAGGTAAAGTATCACATCACAGTATGAATGACACATGGTATGTTCCAAATAATTTTATAAGTTCGTGGGATTAGCGAAATGTTTACGCAATTGAGTGTCAGTTATAATGATCGGCTCACAGCATATTCAAGAAATCTAGCTAGTGACTTATTGCATATTCGTGCAGTGACGACTGAAAAGATTCACACCCTTGGATCTACAAAACAGATTTGTCTAGTCACTTCAGCCTGAATGCTATTAGATTTTTTAACACCTTTCTTGGTTTAGATCTATTGTATCCGGCTAAACAGTTGGTTATGGCCCTTTATCACGTACAACAGTCTTAGGTAGCAAGCAATTTTGGCCCAATTTCCAAAAAGTGTGAAAAAGTGTTTAATACAATGTTACTATCACTTAATGTCTGTTTAGATCTTGTCTTAGCTCTCAGACGAACCAATTATTAAATGCTTACATTTTTAATTGTATTAAAAGTGCATTCACTGGCTAACTCAAAATTTTATATAATTTTAGTGAGATTCTTATATTTGCTCTATGTTAAATGTCATTGTAGAATTGTTTAAAAATATTTATCAAGTATACCTTTGTTAATTATATCGGTGTGAAAGTATACTTTGTTAATTTTGTATTAGTATGTTGTAGGTAAATTTGTTTCTTTTTAATTAATTATAAGTAAAATAGAAATAAAACTAATTCTACCTATACTTCATAGTGCTTGTAATTTTATTGAAATTTCGTTACAGTAAATTGAAAATATTCTACATTTTCTCTTGTTTAGTCTTAGGTGTAAGGCGTTATAATCAATTATGTTTATGGTTATACATGTATTTCATTTCCTATAAATTTCTTTTTCACTCGTTATACCTTTCCTTCTATGTTTCTATTATATGCTGTCTTTGGTCTTCTCTATTTTTTTAGCTTTGACTTTTAGTTTCCTGTATTCTTTCAACCGGGCCTAACGTATTTATACCACTTTATTTGGTAATCCTCAATTCGTTTTATTACTCTGCTTGTGTCGTATCTAACATAATCTCTTCCTGTAACTCCTAAAAATGGTTTTAAATACCTAATTTTCCTATTTTGCATCTTGTTCTATAATCTGTTTGTTAGCACCCAAGTATCGCTGTAAAATGTTAGTGTAGGTACACTCTCGTACCGTTAAAACTAAAATTGTAGTTCCTGTTTTGTTTTACTTCCAAGATTCTTTTGTTTGCCTGAACGTTATACTTAGTAGGTTAATTCTTTGATAGTTGTTGCAGTCTTTTCTGTCACCCTTCTTGTATATTGGCACAATAACACTTATATATTCTATATTACATATTTTTGTTAATATCTGTACTTCTCTTGCGCCAATCTTTATTATTTGTCTTGTAATACCATTATACTCAGTGGGTCTTTCTTTTTGAGCCTTTTATGGCATCTTTTGTCTCTTATAATTGTATGTTTGTCTTTGGTGCTGGATTTTTTATGTTGTAAATTGTTTTCATTATGATCTCTATTTAGCATATCTTCGAAAGATATTTTTTATATTTTAATTATATCTTCTTCCTTAGTTATTACTGCTGTACACTCATCCATAACATGCTTCGTTATTTTATTTTTGCACCTGGATCTTAGAATTTAAATTGTTTATGAACATTTTTTGATTTGTTTGAAAATCCGTTCTTATATTTTTTAAATTTCTTTCCAAAATTTTCTTTTTGATTCTAATACTATATCTCTGATCCTCTTCCTGTCTTTTTTAACCTTGGTATGCCTCATTATTACGTTCGTGTAAGTACATTTCTGTTTTTCTTTCTTTAGTTTAACTTCTTGACATTTTCTTTCCACCAGTTCATTTGTGTCCTGTTTCTATTTATTTTCGTTGTACCACGTATTTTTTTAGTATACTGATTAGAACATTTTCAAAGAATTTTTATGGTTTTCGTATATTACAGTATATGTTATTTCTTGTCTTTCCTATCGTTTCTGAGGCTTTTTTTTATTAGTTTGTAAGATTTTGTTTGTGTGCTAATGTTCTTTAGCAAGTTTTGCTTTATTGTTATTATTGTCGTCTTCGCTTTCGAGAGATAATGATCGCTATTTACCTTTGATCCTCTTATGACTCTGACATCTTATTGAGCCTTTTTTATTAGTTTTTATTATACCTCGTATAATGCATAGAAATTATATATATATACACTTGTTTTATTTATGTAAATTCTATGATCGGTTTCCAATAAAAAAATTTATTAATGAATTAATTATATTAATAAAATAATAATTAACATTTTAAAACCACTTAATTTAGTAATTAAACATTTTGAGAGAAATAAAGAAATAAATTTCGCACTATGAGCTTTAGCACAGTATGATTCAGTCGAATGTATTGATTTCATAGTAATATTGTTTTAGAACGAGAACGGTGTACTACCGTAAAATAAATTTTCTACAGCGGTGCGATGAAATTAGGATAAAAACTTACAAGGAATTAAGATGTCGATTAATGTCTCCATTTTATTAAAGAGTAGATTGTTGTGTCATTATCATGAATTATGATTATATAATTTTTTCAGTTTAGATAAGACGTCGTTTGTGTTGTCTGAACTGAAATGAATGGTCAAAATGCTAATGAATGATATGCTACAACCATATATAGTGTTAATCTAAAATTTGAAATTTAAGTACCGTTAAGACCGTTAAGACAGTTATGAAATATTTCAAAGTTTTGTCATCATCAAGATCAGCGTGAAAATAGCTGTCGAATGATATGCTGCATGACATATGTGAGTATAATGAATTTTCGAAATCGTAACGGTCACTTCCGGTTGCCGTTAACCGATTTGGCCGAAAATCAATCCCATGAAAGCTACTGACTTAAGATGTGTGTATGCCAAGTTTGAAGTGAGTCCGTTGAATAGAACGGAAGTTATAGTGTTTCCAGACACACAGACAGACAGACAGGATGATAATCTAATTAACTTTCTATAAGGTCCGCTGTAGAAAGTTAATAAGCTCTCAAATAAGTTACTTTTCTCTTACACTGAAAATATATTTTTAAAGATGACATATTTTGGTTATACCTTAATTCTATATCCAATTCTACAACAAATTTGTTGTTTTAATTGGAATATCCTATATATTATTCGATATTAAATTTCTAGCTAAATTTAAGGGCCAGCTTATAATCGTACATTGGGTCTAAGATACACAGTTTTATTTAACATTTTCTAAAAAAGGGCCTTTGCAGGGGTTTAAAAATTTGACAACAATTTCAAAACAACATAAGATAAAAGTTGCTTTTACAGGGTCTGGCACAATAACGGTGACAAAGTTTGATGACTCCCGGCGCGAAAGTATTGCGTCGCTGCGTGATGACAATAGCGCTATTTTTTCAGTGAATTTTTTAGTCCCGGTTGTTATGTTCTAAGTTTGATTTTGTGTAAATGACGTTTGTTCAGATACCAAACGAGCGCGCTACTATTTTTGAGCTTCATCATCAAGAAAGGTCAATTGGGGCGGACCCCCCTGGTTTTCGTCGGCCAAGGGGTCAAAATCAACCAAGAAGTATACTGACGAGACATCCTCGATGCCGTGGTACTTTCATGGGCCAAGTAGTACTTGGGCAATCAAGAATAGACTTTCCAGCAGGACTCTGCTTCCGCGCATAGGGCCAAGAAGACGGAAGAGTGGAGCGAGGCCAATTTCCCCTCGTTCATTACGTCTTCGGAATGGCCACCATACTCGTCGGATTTGAATCCAATGGATTACAGTGTGTGGTCCATTTTGAAGTCAAGGGTCAATGCAAAGCGGCATCACAGCCGGGAGTGGGGCCGACTGTCTCTCAAGGACCTGCGGCCTATCGCCGAGCATTTCAAGAAGCATTTGGACTCGTGTATCCGCACCAAGGGAGGTCACTTCAAAACCCGTTGAATAATATGTTTTATAATAGTTATATAGTTGTTATTTGTTGGTTATTTTGTTGAATTTTGAGTTGTTTGATAAATATACTAAAAAATACTTGTCACCGTTATTGCTCCGGAGCCACTAGAAAGTATATAAAAATAGTAATTTAGTCATGTGTCCTTAATAATACACTCTTTGATACTTGAAAACAACGGTAATTTTAGTTTTTTTAATGGAACAGTATACTGTTTTTCCCGCCAATGACCACTAGGTTTAATTCTTTCATTTTTGATTTAGGCTTCAAATTGGACTTATCTAATATTATCATAACTAAATCATGATTAGCTTAGAATCGTTTTAATGATTGTATTGTTCAAATTTGACACCGATTGGATAATACTTCGTACTTTAAAATGCAAATGATTTTGAAGTTTAAGAACGTCCCAGGAATGACTGCCTGAGAATTTTCCAAAGCTTTAAAGGTTCTGGTAGCGCTAATCGCGCTCATTAATAATTAAAAATGCAGATCCTACGTACTACAGCCTAGCATTCGAGCGCGTAATTACCGCGGCGTAGGTGTCATTAGAAGGAGGAAGTCAGTTAAGTTTGGGTTTACTTACAATTAGAAAATGGCAAATTTAAACATGAGCACACGTTAGGAAGATGAAAAACGCTCGTAAAAACGGCGCATATCCGCTCTCATAGGCCAGCTATCGTAATACAGATGATTTATTTATTACTCCATGGCTAACCACAGCGCAGAAAGGATTTATCTGATTTTTCCCACAGATGTTGACTAAGTAGCGGTTAATGTGAAACTTTAAATGAAGTCACCTTTAACATTTGTGTCACAGGCTAAAATAGATATTTTTCTTTTGTGTTAGAATATTGCTATATCTTTTATAAATATTATATATAATGTTGGAGTTTCCTCATTTTGATTTTCGTTATTTTCTATGGGCAATGGGTGTTTGCTTTCGCCAATATCTTCATTTGTATTTTCTTATTTATTATTTTCTCTTTCTATTCGTTGGTTTTATATTTGTTAAATATTATTTTATGTCTTTATACTATCTGTGTCTGACTCTTTTCTTCGACCTACGGCATTTCTGGCTGCATGTTGTTATTGGTTTTATCGTTCTTATTTTATTTGATGCGCTTGCTTTACTACTTTTAAAATATTTTTTTCTTTTGGGGGCGAAAAACGAAAAATAATAGTGTTATGTTTATGAAGTCATTTAATGGAAGTAATATTAAAATATGTTTCTAAAAGGGTTATTGTCGCCACATCTCTCTGTTGCATCCCTCTGTTGGTATTAAACAGATTCGTTTGTTTTCTCTAGCATCCACATTTTTTTTTAAATTATTATTCAATTTTATCATATGCGTAATATAATCGATGATTAATAGATGTAGTTTGATTTATTATTTGAAGCGTAACACGTAAAGCATCTGTTGTTGACAGTGTTGGTTTGCTTCTCATCTGATAGTCACCAATTTCCCTCACCAATTCAGAACGACATTTTCTTCTACATGTTTATTTTTATTAATTTCTTTCCTTTATATGTTAGCATCTCTACTTTTATTTTGCCGATTTCAGGTGTTTTTCCTTTTCTCATTTTTGCTACAATGCTTCTCATCTTGTTAGTTTTTCCACTGTTATAGTTGCTGTTTTTTTTTACTTACTTCTTATTTTTCTATTTTCTATTGTCTTCTACCTCTGTAGATAATAAATTATAAAAATATTTCTTCCACTTATACTTATTACTTATTTTTATCAGTCTCTGACTTTATCAGTGACTTCTGTATTTTTATACTCTAATTTTTTTATTTAATTTTTATATTGTTATTTTCACTGTGGTGCTTTGACACATTCGACGTTTTACTTGCCCAGATCTTTTTTTGTCTGCAAATCTTCTGAATTTTTAATTGCTTTACAGTGTTTTAGGTTTTCTCTCTTTCTGTTCTTAATCATTTGTTTCTTATTTAATTCATTCGATTAACTACTCTTCAGATCTAATTGCTGTTTTTATACTTTTTTTGATTATTTAGGGCACTTTCTTATTTTTCCTCTATTTCCATTTTATTCATATTTTTTATTTCTTTATTAATATTTTTATACACCGTTTTTTAGTATTGATTTTTTTTATACTTAATTTCGGTTTTGTTTGTATATTTTTTTTATCTCCAATTGTCCTATTTTGTATTCTATTTGCTAATATGTGAGCTATCTGATTGTTTTTGATAACATCCATATTTATTTGTGTTTTTTTTTGTAATTGGCACTGCTAATCAAACACTTTATTTAAGCTATCCTTTGTCTATTCATGTATTGTATGTTATCTTTCAACTTTCTTTGTATAGTTCTCTTTCCTCTTTCTTGCAATTTAGATCACCTAAACTAAACAACGCATCTTGTTTTGGTACATTTCTCCAATGTATTGTAAAATTTATTTTGTTCTACTTGCCTATTAACCTCTGTTAATAGGTAGACATAAATAAAAGACATATAAGAAATATTCTTATAATTTTAAATATTTTCATTAAATTCTTCTTATCTTTATTGTTTTAATTCTTGAATAGATCTTTATCGATTTTATATCTTTGCAAATTTCCATCATATTTCTACACATTAGCATTGTTTATATATACATTATCTTTTATTTGATTTTACTTTACGTTTTTAAATTACTTTATTCTTTATTTTTTTGTTATTTTCGTTTTATTAATATTTATTTTTAGTTTCTGTATTTCTTTTTTTTTCGTGATGTCTAACTTCTCTCTTTCTTGTTCCATTTCTGCAGCTGATTATCTATAATTAATTTCTAATCTTTTTTCCAGATATATTTTTTCTTTAGTTATTTCTATTATATTAATTTTACTTCTCTTTATTTTTATTTAATTTATATTTTTTATTAAATTAATAATAGTTTTTTTACTTGTTATTATATCAGTATTTTAAGCGCCATTGTAGGTAAGCAGTTTTATAATTTGATTGCGGTACAGACGGACCCACGTTCAATCCTGGACTTTCAGATACCTGGTGGATGGCTCATTAAGTCAATAAAAATAATTGAATAGCTGCTTACTTCGGACAAAAGGTAATAGTGCAATCTTCTAAGGCGTTTTCTACATACCCGCATCAGAAATGGAGTGTGATGACTAGGCAGCAAGAACAATCGTATGAGAGCCTCAAGCTCTTAGCTTGCCGACCACGCTACTACGTGAAGTGTTGGAGCCTCACACAATATCAACTTAATCTCTTTATTGTTGATTATTTTTTTTAATCTTATAAGCTTGTTATATTGTCTTGCACCACTAATTATTATTTAGGTAATGTTTAAATTTTGTCTTTGCTTTGTGTTATTCATTTTTAGTTGTTTTATTACTATATTGTTTCTCCTTTCATGTTTTAAATTCTATCAATCAGTTGTTGCTTTCTTTTTACGTCCACTTTTTACTTTTGATTCTTTTATTTACTTTTAATTATTTAGATAGAGCCGTGATGTTTAGTGGATAGGTCGCTAGACTACGAAACCAAGAGTTGCGGGCTATAATCCCGCTCTCGCCAGTTCAATCGCTTGCATTTTTACGGCCCAGCTCGACTCAGGCTGCTATAAATGAGTACCTGGAGATCAAACTCTGGGGCAATAACAGGCGCTAGCCACATTACTGCCCTTGTGTACCGCAGGCTCTAGATTGTAGCAGACCTACCCTGTTACCCAGGGCTTTCAAGGCCTATTACGGGGAACTATTATTATTAATTATTTAGATTTATTTTTTAGAAGTTTCTCGTTCATCCCTTATCGCATTGATATGATTTGATTTACTATTAGTTTATCATTGTTTCTATGACTTTTAATTGGCATTATTGACATCCGTTTATTTCCTTCAAAGGCTCGTTTTTATCTTCATCTTCTTTTAAATTTATGGTTCGACGATTCGCTCCGTTTATTTTCCTAAGTGCGGATCTCCCTTTTTATAGTTTATTACACATAACTATTTACATCACTTGTCCAGAGTTATTGGCTAATATTGTTTTTAATTTGTTCCAATTATCTTTACATATCACTCAACTGCAGCTATCGGTTCTTTCTTATTGATAAATAAATCATCATCAGCCTCTTATTATCCACTGTTGAATAAAGGCCTCTTCAAGTTTGTCCCATGCGTCTCTGTCTCTTGCGGTTTCAATCCAGTTTTTACCCGCCGTTTGTTTGATGTCATCCGTCCATCTTTTCTGTGGTCTTCCCCTGCTCCGCGTTGTAAGTCTTGGTCTCCATTGGATTATCTTTGTGTCCCATCGGTTTGGCTCCTGCCGTGCCACGTGTCCAGCCCATTTCCATTTCATTTTTAGTATTCTTGAGATTATATCCGTCACCTTGGTTCTCCTTCTGATCTCTTCGTGATTGATTCTTTCTCTGAGACTGACGCCGATCATAGCTCCTTCCATAGCCCTTTGAGTAGTTCTAAGTCTTACCACACTTTTTCTCGTCAATGTCATTGTCTCCAGGCCATATGTTGCAACTAGAAGCACACAGGTGTCGTAAGCCTTTCTCTTCAGGTTAGTTGGTATATCGGTGTTTTTCATTATATGACTGAGTTTTCCAAAGGCAGCCCAACTCTGGCTTATCCGGCGTGAGATTTCTGCGGTCTGATTTTCTTTCCCGATCCTGAATTTGTGCCCCAAGTATATGTATTCCTTGACTACCTCAAGATTGTTGTTGCCTACGTTGATACTCTCTTCGACTGGGCCCATTACTTTCGTTTTGGGACATTCATTTTCAGGCCTACGTGTTCTGATGTTTTGAGGAGCTCATTTAGCATGTCTTTGACTTGTTCTAGGTCATCGCTAATTAGGACAAGATCGTCCGCAAATCGAAGATTGCTTAGGTATGTTCCATCTACATTTAGTCCCTTTCGCTTCCATTCAAGGTTTTGAATATATCCTCCAAGACGAGAGTAAATAGTTTTGGCGAAATAGTATCGCCTGGCGCACGCCTCTCTTGACTTTAATTTGATTGGTTGTTAGTTCATCATTAATTTTTACTTTTATGGTGGAATTTTCGTATATATATTTCAGTAGGTCTGAATACCTTGTGTCTATTCGGGCGTTGTCCAGTGATTTTAAGATTGCCGGAATTTCAATGGAATCAAATGCCTTATGGAAGTCTATAAATGCAAGATATATGGGCATGTTGTATTCTGTGGTTTTTCGATGAGGATCTGAGCGTTTGTAGGTGATTATTAGTGCCATAGTTTCTTCGGAAGCCCGCCTGCTCTACCGGCTGGTAAAAATCCAATTTAGTTGTTAGGCGGTTTGTAACGATCTTGGTCAGCAGTTTGTAGAGATGTGATAGGAGGCTAATGGGGCGGTAGTTCTCCAAGTCTCCGCTATCGCCCTTCTTAAATAGTAAGATGACTTCCGCACATTGCCAAGCAGTTGGAATCTTCGCTTCATAGAGACATTTGTTTAACAGAGTGCGGACTGATTGTAGTAAAGGCTCGCCGCCCATTTTCAAATTTTGATGGTAATGCGGTCTTCCCTGGTGATTTCCCATTTTCATTTGCCGCAAGGCTGCTTTGAGTTCCCGTTGTTAATTTCAGGAATTTCTTCAGATCCTACATTCATAATATGTTGTTGTTGGTATTTTTCTTGTGAATAAGTGTTGTATAAGGATTTGTAGAAGTTTTCGACGGACTCGATTATATCTTGTTTATTTCTCACCACTGTTCCTTCGGAGTTTTCATTTTATATATTTTCGCTCTTCCTCTGGCCATTTTCGATCTCAGGACTTTCATGTTTGCATTATCTTCAATCACTGATTGAATCATTTTGTATTGTATGCTCTTAGGTCTTTACGTATATGTTTGTTTATGTCCTTATTTAGTTGCTTATATTCTTCAGTTTCTCGATTTAACTCCTTTCTGTGTTCTATCATTTGCAGTGTTTCTTCTTTGAGTTTACTTGTTTTTGTCTTTTTGTGTGCATATCTTTTTGCCGCTGTTTGAACAGTAGATGTGATTGTTTTTGTTAATTAGTTTATTTCTAAATTGTTTAGTTTTTGGGTGGGCGGCAATTTGTATTTGATAAGCTCTGCATATTCATGTTGATGTTTATCTAGATATTGTGTTGTAGGAAATAGGTATAGTTTTGAATTAGTTTTTCCTTTCGACTTTGATATCGATTTTAAGGGTTCCCTCACCATCCTGTGATCACTTCCCGTGTCAAACTTGTTCAGAACGGAAACATCGGTGCAGATATCTCTACGGTTTGATAGTATATAATCGATCTAGTTTTTCGTATGTCCATCAGCGCTTTTCCAGGTCCACTTTCTTTGGGGTGGTTTTTGTAAAATGTATTGAGACAGAATAATTTTTCTTGCTGTAAAAGTTTAGAAGCATCTCTCCCCTTTCATTTCTGGATCCCAGTCCGTATTTTCCGATGTTTTGAAGATTGTCATCCTCATTTTCCCTACTTTAGAGTTTAAATCACCCAATACTATTACATATTGGGTTTTTCGTGGTGGATTGCACTTGTAATGTCTTCATAGAATTGTTCAGCTTCCTTTCTTCAGATCTACTGGTTGGTGCATATACTTGGATTATTTGTAAGGAATATCTTTTACTAAGTTCAAGCGTTATATAGATAACACGGTCAGATATGGCTTGCATTTTGTTACGAGATGTTTTATACGTTTATTTATTATAATTGCCACTCCCTAGGTGTGATTGTTCTTCCTTATTATACTGATATAGCACATGGCCTGTTTTGAGTGTCGTTGCTTTTCACCCTTTAGTCTGGTTTCGGATAGACCGAGGATATCCCACTTGATGGCATCCAACTCTTGTTCTAATCTGGTTTGATGTTCGTCCAATCTCATTGTACGCACATTGTATGTTGTTACTCGAAATGTCTTGTTTGATGTATTTCTTGTCGATTTTCTGCCTCCCAGAATCCGAAATGAGGCGGTCTGATACTTGATCAGAGTGGGAGTCTGAGTTACACTCTACCCACCTGGGGTTTATATTTTTTGAATTTCGACATTTAGCATAGAATAAAATATGAAGGAATTTGGCAATTAAAACGCCACGCTTGCCGAGCGGGTTGGCGAGTTGGATAGGATATATATAGGAGGGATGCATTTGGTTTTGGGTAAGGATTGGGATTTTAGGACTCAGCTCTCTCTCGGTATTTAGGAGGTGTAGAAAGAGTCGAGGCTCGCGTGGGCAGGATCGCTCTCCTGAAGCAGACCTATCCTATACCGGGATCGTATAGGAGTGTCTACCCGCTACCCGCTAAATAAATGCGAGGTACAAATTACCCATAAATACCGAGTTAGATTTATTTTTGTTTTTATTCTTTTTATGTTACAATAATAAAAATACTGGCGAATCTCTGCATTTTATTGGAGGAATATTACCTGCGAACTGTAAGATCACTGCTAGATCGTCACGTACCATCTCTGGTACGGGGCGATGTTACGAGCACCATGTCTTAAACAACCGCTTTATTACCTTTGTTTGAAATAAATGTATATACTGAATTATTTTTAGTGACTGAGTTGGCCATGCGTTAAGCATATGAAGCTTAAGATGGGATCAGGTTTGTTCATGCTAAGACAAGTTTAGTTACAAATTGTCTTGTCTTATCTTGTATCTCTCAAAAAGTTACACCAATTCTATGTTAATAATTTTGTTGCAAACATTTTTGTCTTAAACAAAATTTAAAGCTTATTTTGTTTTCTAATATTAAATATATAAATTGTTTATATAGGGGAATTTATAATAGCGCTTATTTAGTGCTTAATTTAAAATTGTAGATAATATAAAATTCTAATGGAGTTGAACATAATATATGTTACTAAAACTGCAAGTCATAGTATAGAAATATTGAATATTTCTGGTATTTCCTCTATGGTAAAATTACAAACTTTTAGCGAAGTTTTATGTAGACTGGTTATTTAGAAAGTAGCAACATAGTTACTAGCCTAAGTTATGTAATTTTAAATACCGAATTTTGTCCATGTATTAAATGGCACAAGGCGGGGCTTTTTAATCAAATTAATGCTGCATTTCATAAAATCTTATTCCATGGAATGCATTTTATAGTGGTGTCAAAAACAGATTTACCAATACGAGCCGAAAACGAAACGGTACATTATGCATGAATCAACCACCAATAAATCGTATTCATATAATAAAATGTTTATTAAGAGGCCAGCGATTCCACTTGATATCCACGTGGCTGTTTATACTTTAAAATCTTATAGCTACTTAAGTTTGAGGCATTGACTTGTATAATCCTGTTTCATTCACTTAGAAAGACATTATAGTGTTAATTTATCTCCTACCAAGAACAAATATATTACTATGAATTATTCCTTTTTATTGTAAAAGACTTTATTTGCGGTTTTGTCTTTATATGTACTGTAGAAAGCTCGATTAGAAATAATTTTTTATTTATTTTAGGTTATTTTTTTTGTTAATGCGAAATAATTAAGCTTCATTGGATTTTAATAAATATGATACTTATATGGTTCGAACCATGTACAAAGAATGTCAGATAACAACATAAACAAATTTTACAATATAATAGTCATAAAATAACAGTGTTAAGTGGAGTAGGAGATGTAAACGCTAGGTTTCGAAAACAACTGTGTGTAATTAAAAAGATAACTTTAGCAGAATCACTCATTTCTACAAGAAAATGTTATATGTAAGCAAAAGTTGAATATAAGTATGTTGCAAAATTAAGTAAAACAAAAGTGACTCATTTTTTCTTAGGTTCTTGTAATAAATAATCATATTGCGGTTAGGTAGAATTATCAGATTGCTAAGTTAATGTAAATACAGAATAAGATTTTCAAAGTACTCAATATGCAAGTTTGATATTCTTAAGAAACCCTATACAGGGAAGAAGCCTCTCAGATTATAATAGATGTACACCTCATATTCGTAAACAAAATGCACGTTGAATATGTGTGCATACGCCCTTTGGACATAAAAAAATTAATACATTTGCAACTGTTGGTGAGAAGTGATTTTTCTCCAATATGGTACTTTAATAAAAGGTTTTATCACTTTTAAACACATTAATATCGATTATTGCGTTGGTTTGTTAAACATGTCTATTACATTTTCTTCCATTCCGGTAAAAAATGACTTGATTACAATTGACTTTTAGACAATGTTAAGGAAGATGGGTAAACATTTGCAGTATGAGGAAAGAAATGATGGTACCTTAGGACAAGTTTAAGTGTATTTAGACAGGTGTAAATTTGAATTGTAGCTGGCAAGAAAAACTTTGACTGTTGGTTGCTCAGAACTGTGGCAGTGAAAAGAATTTTTAATAAATCCTGTACTGGAAAATGATTGTTCTCAGCGTAGGGTTAGATTTTAGCTGGTATCGGGAGTTTCTAAATAAAATTTTAACGTGATAGAAGTTCTAAGATTAAAACTCCCATCCTCGTTTGTTATGAGGAGAACATTGTTTCAGTAAAAAGGATGCTCGAGTCCGAGTTACGTGATCTATCGCTAAATAGAAGAGTAGACATTCCTGTACTTGAAAATGATACTATTTTGGATGGCAAACTTTAAGTGAGAACTGTTTATTTTCTTTCATTAATGGTACAGTGCATTTCGTGGTTTAATATTAAAAATAAAACACCGCGCTTTGTCAACAGTTTTCCAACGACAAAGACTTTGTAATATTCTAGAATGATAAATGTGTCTAGGTTTCTGAGAAAACGTAGAAGGAATTGCTTTGGTGAGTGATTTTAAAGATGAAGAAGTCCACAGAGTGTAGTAAAAATTAGTTTGAGACATTTTATTATAAAAATTAAATGCGTGTTGCAAAACTTTGCTAGTGCCCTATCTAATTCTAAAAGTGTGATTGGAATATTTATATTTAAGATTTGATAAACAAAAAAAAATAGCAGTAAGAATTGAAATCCTGATGGATATAAAACCCCCAATAATATACAATGTTATAAACACAATAATTCACATATAGTAAGAGTGAAATTAAAAATAAAAACACAGAATATACTACAATATATAAAATATATAAAATAAAAACAAAAAATACAGAAAAATTATGTAATATAATAAAGGATTTTATTATCTCTATAAATAAACACGATTACCTACTAAATATGATAAACGAACTGTGTGCGCTAGCTGACCACGGTCGAGTGCATCGCTCTCTAATAACGATAAACATTATTAATTGACCCAGCCTGGTAACAGTCTGTCCCATTCCCCGTCGCAATCTACTGATTGTGGCGTGGTAAGTACTAAACTAGCCTAGCATATTTCTATCGTGAATTAGCAGTAACGGTGCCCGCGCTTACGACAAAATGAGCGAACCGAATAACTTTCACCTTAAATCTCCAACCATAATCTACAAGAGATCCAAGTGCACTGGAACACATTCAGAAATGAATTACCAACAACACTCACCCAGTATAACATCAACAAACAATAAAAAACCTTTATCGTCACCGGACGACGACGTAAATAAACGATATCTTTTTAACTCGCAGACACTGGTTAACCAAAACAAATATTATACCCTACAATCTGAACAGGACGACACACAATACTTAACACAAATAACCCCAATAATTCACTAAATACTAAGAATTCAAACGCTGACCCAAAACCTAAAATGCCCCCAATATATTTACCAAACGCTACTCACTACCAGAATGTAACCGCAGACATAAAAAAAATAGTTAAAGAAGATTTTTCTACTTTGCACCGAATCAATCAATTACGAATCAATGTAAACAGCATTGAAGACTTCAGAAAACTCACAAAATATTATGAAGAAAACCAAATACATTTCTATACCTACCGAAATCCTGAAGAAGCAAATATTTCTGTAATAATACGCAGTGTCCCATTATCAGTTACAGAAAAAGAAATAGAAACTGAACTAAACAATCTAAATTATCCCGTTCTTAAAGTAACCCGTCTACTCAACAACAAAAAAAATGCCAATGACCCTTATAGCGGCTGAACTGAGCAGCACAGATAAAGCCAAAGAAATATTTAACCTCAACAGACTCCTATATTCAGTCATATCGGTCGAACCAAGACGTAGGAAAAATGAGACCCCACAATGTACCAACTGCCAACTGATAGGTCACACCAAGAATTATTGCCACATGCCACCGCGATGCGTGAAATGCCCTCAGCAACACCATTTTTCCAAATGCAATAAAACTAACGAAGTTAAGCCTAACTATGTAAACTGTGGACGTGAGCACACCGCCAACTACAAAGGATGTCCATACATAAGAAACTTTAACAAAAAAACTACAATCCAGCCCATCAACCCCAACTCTACCATAACTGGAAACATCACTGCCAACCCAAAATATGTCCAAGCAGTAAAAACTAACCTTCACCCCTCCCATCCCATCACAAACATCAACAACAACGCAAATACTACTGATTCGCCTTTATCAAAAATCCTCCAGTCCATTCTCACATTAATCACTCCCTACTATGACCAAATCAAAAACTTCCTCTTGTCTCTTATCCCAATGCTGCTCACAAATGGCGGCAAATAAATCAAACACTCTACAAAAGTTAACCCTAATGAATTGGAACGCTAACGGTATAAAGACTCAGAGATCTACCTTCATATCATTCCTCGCAAGACATGGCATAGACATTGCGTGTATTACCGAAACCCACCTCATACAAAACGAGAAATTTACAATTCCGGGCTATCGCATTATTCGGAAGGACAGAGAGACAGCAATAGGATGGGGCGGTTCTGCAATAATCATAAAACAAAACATCGTAGCCACCCCTATTGAACTAACAGGCATTCATCAACTTGAAGCTACCGCCACAAAATTAACCTTTAAGAATAACTCTTCAATTAACATAATTTCGGCTTACAAACCACCCACAAATAGACTCATATTAGAAGAACTGGTAAAAATATTTGACAACCAGCAGCCCAAAATACTGGTCGAGATTTAAATTGCAAAACACAATCAGGGATGCAGGACCAACAACCCCAACGGAATAAAACTGAACACACTAGCGTCCCAACTGGCTTTACAAATTTCAGCCCCTAGAGATTACACTTATTTCCTACCGCACAAACCACTTGCCGGACATCCTAGATATAATAATACATAAAACCTACAACTGCCAATAAACCAAACCGTAATAACTGAACTTGACTCTGATCATCTGCCGGTAATATTCACTCTTAACTGTACTCTTATTATCCCGGAAATTCCAAGACTAATCAACGGACCAGTTAACTGGGAACTTTTCCGTAATATCATGGACGAACAAATCAAGTGCCCTCTTACCATATCTACCACAGCTGAAATTGATGGAACCATTGAATTCTTCAAAGAAACAACAAATGAGGCTATCAAACAATCTACTCTAGTCTCTCAAACACGCAAACCTGTCAATAACCAAACACCCCCACTCCGAATTTTAAAATTAATAAAAGAAAAAAACTCCACCCGAAGGAACCATGCAGATAAACACCATCTAAATGTGCTGATCCGGCAAGTTAAAAACGAACTCGATCAGTTCAGAATAAACTCTTATAAACAGTATCTAGAATCGTTCGAACCTGGAGACGCTAACATGTGGAAAGCCACCAAACGGATCTTAAAGCAACCCACGGTTACCCCCACACTAAAATACAATGGCCAAACCATATCAGAAGATAAAGACAAATCTGAAATATTCGCACAACATCTCGAAGCAACATTTACCACCGCATATTTTAACAATGATCCCAATCATATCAGACAGGTTGAAATGGAATCTCAAAATATTATCTCCCCAACAGAAATTAAAGAATGTATAAAAAAACTTAAAACCAAAAAAGCACCAGAAATCGACATGATCCCCAACATAATTCTGAAAAATCTACAGCAAAAAAGTATATGTCTACTACCAGCCATATTTAATTCCTGCTTAAGATTGGGTTACCTCCCTACAGAATGGAAGCGACCACTAATTCAAATGATTCCCAAACCAAATAAACCGCATGACAACCCTAATAACTACCGACCCATAAGCCTGCTGTCTACAATTTCTAAAGTTTTTGAACGAACCATTCAAAGCCGATTAAATCAGTTTTTAGAAGATAATGCAGTCCTGCCCAAATTCCAATTTGGTTTTAGAAGCGCACACTCTACTGGTCATCAAATCTTACGACTCACTGAGATAATTGAAAAGGGTTACGAAAACAAAATGCATACGATAATGGCATTTGTAGATATGGCATAAGCCTTTGATCGTGTATGGACAAACGGCTTATTATACAAAATGAAAAATTTGGCAATCCCTGTTTACCTATTAAACATAGTTAAATCATTTTTAACTGACAGAACGTTCCAGACAAGAATAAAAGGATATTCCTCATCAGTACATAAAATCAATGCGGGAGTACCGCAGGGATCCGTACTGAGTCCCTTGTTATTCAATATTTTCATGCACGATGCTTCTACAACACCAAATTCTGACATCGCAATGTATGCCGACGATACAGCAATCATGACTCAAGACTACGACATTAACCTAGCCGCAAACAATCTGCAACCAAGTCTGAATCATCTTAACTCATTGTTTAACAAATGGTTTATACGAATTAATCCCAGCAAATGTGATGCCAAAATCTTTACCTTGCGTCACCCACAAGACTCACCTAACATCGTTATCAATAATGTACTTATCCCTTGGAATCCGAAAGATAGCGCGGTGAAATACCTAGGGGTCTTTCTTGACCTTAGAGTAACATGGAGTTTCCACACCAATAAAAAACTGACTGAATCATATGCAAGACTGGCCACGCTCTATCCCATCATCAACAAGAAGTCAACATTGAAAATAAAATGTGGGTTCTCATCTACACGACCATCATTCGACCAATTTTACATCGGGTGCAGTGTCTGGTGCGACATCAAAACTAATCTTAGCAAACTCAAGTGTTACAAAATAAAATTATCCGTATAATAACAAATGCACAGCGGCACGCAAGAAACTCACAGCTCCACCGAGAAACAGGAATCCTAACAGTGGAAGAATTCATAAAGAAAACAGCCCAAAAATTTTATGATAACATAAATCAATGCAGTGGTGCGATTCACTACAACTTGGGCACTGAAAACTTACACACCAGAATTAAAAGGAAGTTACCTATTGATGTTCTAAATAGTGAAAATAACTAATTTAATTGTCAAAACCACAATGAACTATCTATTTTAGTGATATAAATGTTAAAAATCTTTTAACCTTGCCATGTAATAGCAAATGTAATGCTGATCTGGCATAACCCGTATTAATAAAAAAAAAACCTATTAAATACGATAATGGGAAATCGATCTGTACTAAATGCAATAAGAAGCTTTTGGGAAAGGTTCAGTGAATAATAATGGTACATCTTTAATAAATTTTGCTCGATATAATAAATTATAAACTAATATCACCTTCTACAAAAAAAAAAAAAATATCAGAAATACACCTGGGAAGCAAGATAAAGCAAAGAGTAAAATAAGTCTTAGATACTACATTCTATGTATGTAAACATTACTTGGTAACGGCGAAAATTACATAAAAATTAAAGAAAGCTAAAAATTTACGTATTCATTAAACAAAATAATATACATACAAAATAAATCTTCTTGATTAGAAAGACATATACACACTATATTGCAACAAGTTATATGTATTTAAATTTAATTAACATTTTAAACAACTAATAACAATAATAAAGGGATAAAGTTAACGTAAGTTGTGAATGAAACTGTAAACAAATGATTCAAAGTGAAGAAGAACGGTGTAATACCGTAAACGAAACTTTCTACAGCGGTGTGAAATCATAACGGTCACTTCTGGTTGCCGTTAACCGATATGGCTAAAAATCAATCCCATGAAAGGTACTGACCTAAGATGTGTATATGCCAAGTTTGAAGTGAATCCGTTGAATAGAACGGAAGTTATAGTGTCTCAAGACACACAGACAGACAGACAGAATGATGGTCTCATTAACTTTCTACTATAAGCTCCGCTGTAAAGTTAATAAAAAAAAGATTTAACATCTGGAATAAACAAATAAAAAAAACAATTAAATTAGGAACTACCTACAACTTTGAAGCGATCAAACATACAATAAACACAAAATAAGAAGAAACATCTAGAACTTGAACATTCCAGAAAACCTAAAAAGAATAAATTTGGCAGGATAAAACAGTCCCTAATTATTTTACTGTTTCTAATGATCGAGTACTTATATAAACAGAGAACTACGTATAAAGAAAAATGTATACATTAATCGCGATATCTAAAGAAACCACAGATCACATTCTAAGGAAAACGACGACAATAAAACACAAATTCGTTATAAATAATACAATATCAGAATTATCTTGCTCTTCAGTTATCTCGGTTGTGAAATATTTTATGAGAACGCTACAAATAAGGTAAAGCAGTTTTAAATCATTTTTAGAACAACAAAAAATAAATGAAACACAACTTAAATTATATAAAACCATGGCCATTCCCATATTGCTATATGGTAGCGAAAAAAAGAAAATGGAGAAATTCAAACACAAGAAATAAAATGTATCTGATATATACAAGGAGCTACAAGAAAATATAGATAGCCTAAACGAATAAAGAGAACATTTGAATAAATATTGGAATAGTGTAAACAAGAAGGAAAGACCAAAGTCAAAAGACTAGAGAAAATATGAACGGAGACGGGAACAGATCAAAGACTTAATCCATAATGGATATGATGATTATTATTATTTAAAAAATGATGTAAAATTTGAAACTATCGCGTAGATGATTGCCAAAGAAAATTATATGCTAACTGCTAGTAAAATGAGAATACATATAGCTACGATTAGAACAGCGTTTTCATACAAACCAGGGTTAATGAGCCCGACAAATGCGAAGCGAGAGTAATTAAGGGTTTTAGAAAGAAAGATCATAAGAAGAATATTTGGTTTGACGAAAACTGTTAAGGCAAATATCGGGAGTTGAGAAACTTAGGAATGAAAACCATATTAAAAGAAAAAGTTATTTTTAAAATAATAAAGGTTCGAAAAATGCGATGGTGTAGACATATAGAAAGAATGTAAAACAGTAAAGAGGTTAAGAGGCCAAAGAGCAAAGGGTAAATAATAAATTTAACAAGAAAATTTAGAACCCGGATAACTGAAGGGAAATAACAATAACGAACCAGATTAGACTTATATGAAACTGGTTCTGGGAGTTCAATATGAGCGACTGCAATTTCGAACGGAATTTATATTTGACTGTTGTAAACTAAATTTGACGTTATCCAAATAAAATAACCAATACATGGTAAAATGCAAACAAAACAAAAATTAGGTTTCATTTTATTCAACAATTAAAAATAAAGAAAATTAAAAACACTATATTGAAAACCAAATATTTAACGTGCTTTCCCATAAATCACACAAATGATAACAAAATAATTACTTTCAGTTGACTCCATAATAGCATTTAAATTTCTCTTACTTCATTAGTTGATTATCGGACTGTTAATGTAATATAATAATCCTTCAAAATGTCTGCTCTATAAAAAGTCTTCCGTGCTCGTTTGCGTTATGAACATAAACTTGTAACTAAAGCTGTAGAGGCTTCTAGAAGATCACGAACTGCTCAAGGATGATTTAAGTAGTTTGTCTTTAAAAGATGCAGACAGGTCAGGAAGATCGTTAACTGTGGGTATCTATGAATTAAACACGAAGTCGTATTTAATGCCACCTCCCATTAGACTTTTACGACAGAAAGGCGTATTAATTGCCGCTCTAGGTACAAAAATGTAATGGCGTTGTCACGTATAACAAATACAAGGCCGCAAGGCATGTAGTTCTTTATTTTTAAATTCAAGTAAGGAATGCGATAATGATAAACAACAGGTCATTAAAAAATAATAAAAATACAAAAGTGCCTTAAAAAACGACAAATACGATTGCTACTAGTTTTTAATAGCCTGAAATTTAATTATAACTAAACGTGCATACGGAGCACAATTGTACATAGGAAAAACCGATAAAAAATGATATATAGGGTGTATCATCAGAATACATTGACAGAGTATTACAATCATCAACAACATAGTGGTAAATACAAGTATATTTATTGCAACAGTACAGTTTTAGAAGCAGATATTAAACAATATTTAACACTTTTATATAATTATCCCACTTAACGATGATGAAAATCCAAAACAAACATGACAAAAAGTAGGATGAACCAAGTAAAGGAAAATAAAACTAACCCACAGCCAAATCATCACACAATAGAGTCAACTAACCGAAGATGTAGAGGAAGTAACTAACGATGGAAAAGTAGAAAATAAAAATGCACGAGCCTCTTTAATCTTTGCTAATTAATCGAAATTCTAGGACCATAATTAAAATTAAAAGTCATATTTTATATGCACTTATGTAAAAAAAAACACTGTAGTGTACTACACATACCGACCTAAAAGGAACGAGCCTACAGGGTTGTTTTCAAGTACCTGCATCATAGAACTGGAGTACAAAAAAATAAACGAGAGCTAAATAAAGCAGAACATCAATATAATATTACTACAAAATAAAGTTGAAATATTCCTTACTCACTGGATACAAAGTTAGCAAACGAAACTTATTTGATAGATATATCTTATTTTATTTTCTTGTCTTAAATTATATAATCAATCCTCTATATAGATCTGCACATGGAAGAATTGCCATATTAATAAAAAATACTATCTACCACATTAAATACCTAAGTATAAAACTAACCAGTTGCAAGCTACAGTTATCAAAGTAGAAGTACTTCTATACTAATTAATTGTCGTAGCAGTTTATTATTTACCTGTGTAGAATATTAAAAAAGGACTTCTTTTGGACATTGGGGTCCAGATTTATTGCATAACGGAAGTTGTAACTAATGGTAGGGAACTGTCAAATTTTTTACAAGAAGAGAATTATTCCTTCCTATAAAGAGGAAAATCCAATAAAGTTCCTGGCCTTTTGGACTTTTTTCTTGCTAAAAGGATCTCTTTAGCGTACATGGATACTATTATATTTCACATTATGCCCATTATTTGATAACTCGCTGGTAATAGCGACAATTAATAGTTATGTTATTTACAAAAAAGCCTAGATTACACAACAGAAACAAAAATTGGGAGGAATAGGAATAAAATACAAGAAAAAGTACTGAAGTGCTTGTTGACAAAACTGTATTATATCGACCAAACAGCCAATTAAAATATAAAATTAAAGAAATGAGAGAAAAGTCATTTTATGACTATTATCTCAACAGATGTGATCAATACGGAACAATACGAAACAATACAGAACATCTAAAAAAAGCGTCAGATGCCAATACGTCCTCTTTGCAACCCAGCAACATCATATCCACGGTGGGTTAGAAATGATGAGGGAAAGGCAGACTTTGCTGAGTACTTTGCTAAAATATTTACACTTAATGACAAATTTACACATAAATACAACGAAAAATTAAATTATTTACTTCATAAGAAGTCCAAAGAGACACCAGTTATTAGAGTCTTATAAAGCTTTAGGTATAGATAAAGTGATACTGGTAATGTTAAGGCTTAGTCTCGGTCACACATATTTTTAATGCTGTCATGAAACAAAAATTTTAACTTAAATAACTAAGGGCCTCCGGAATAAGGCTGGTCCTCAAACATGATAAAGAACTAAGTCAAGTGTATTTATAGCCAGGGCGTTGAAAGCCAACGCCTGGCTCAAGAAAATATTTTTACCGAGCTTCCAAGATCAAATATTGTTTTATTAATATTAAAAAAATTGTTCAACTATATCATATTAGATATCTAAATATAAGTTACACATAAAACTACTTGTAATACTATCACAGTAACCTTTGTTACAAATTAAATAAAATTATGTATAAGTTACGTCACAAAAATGTTAATACAATGAAAACAGTTAGCGCAGTCGCGATGTTACCTGAGAGTGAACTATAATGCGCATGCGCGAGTGAGAACGGCTTTACTGGTTATATCGGTTAAAAGTTAGACGCCGCCGAATCTTCTCAAAACTTATATCATCTTTGGGAAAGAAAAGGTTTTAAACCACTGACAATATTCAGATTAATACGACGAGGCAGGTATTTGCGATTCTAATGCTTTTAATAGTGGAATAGAAAGAAGTGTGGGAGATCCCAAGGTGCTTACTTTATTGGGATCTGAGGTTACGTACAATGTGTTTTGAATCTTGGAACTATTTTATTAATTATATAAATTTTATGTTACTGTAATTTTAATTGTATTATATGACTCGACATTTTTGAGATAGACCACGTAAACACTTATTTATCTTCTTACAACTGGAAACTAACGTAGTGTAAATAACTACCTTAATTTTATAGGACTTTTCTTGGTTTTGTATTAAGGAGCATTTAGATTGTTATCAAAATAAACTACTGCGATAACTATAGTACCTAGTATCTTGAATATGGAGACAATTTTGGGACTTATTATATGTTAACATATTTTTATATTTTATTAATATACTAAAAGACATTTTAGCTTGAGCCACGGCTATTACTATTAACCCTAGGATACTTAACCAATAAAATATCGGCATTTACATAATCCGGGCTTCTGAGGCCCGGGATGTAAATTTTTGTATAGTCATAATATATCACAGATATTGAAGTAAAACTTTATTTGTACATATACATTACAACATGAGATTAAGTATAAAAGTGAACATTGTTTCAAAAATATAAAAATAAAAATCTTACGTTTAGAGAAGCAGGTAGTGCACATTCTAATACTATGCTCATTACAGATATTATTTTTACAATTAATACATATCATTGTACTTTTACGATCAATATTTGACGGGCAAGTTGAATATCTTTTTCTCGTTGCACTTGTTAGAGCAGCTGGCGGACCAGAGATGTCAATAAATCTGCTCATACACTCCCGGACACTACGCCGTAGGTTAGAGTTAGTAGATCTTCTCTGCATATGTGGTATCACTAGTACCTTCGCTAAATCTTTCAAAAACATTCTGCGCTTGTGAGTCACTCTTACGTTGTAATTTGGATGTTCCTTTGTAAAGACTATATATGCATTTTGTGCTGCAACATAAATGATGTCGAAGAAAAATGTCAGGGGCCATCGTTTACTTTGCATCCTGCACGTGTATATCAAAACCATTTGATCCATGATGTCAACACTCCTTTGTTTTATTGTAATAAGAGATGATTTCAGGCTTCCTCTTAGCGTCATCATTGACAGATGCGTCGTGTACATGATGCTTAGTAAAATTACGCGTTTGTTCTTTTTGGGTGCATAACTTACCGTAGATAAGTTATTTCAAAAGCAAAATAATGAAGAGCAGACTACACGACCTTTTGATGCTTCTATTTCTTTCAGAATGTCACGCTTATTTTAACAGTAGTGTTCCCACGACAGTAATATTTTTATTCGACAGATAAGTTGCTAGTGGAACACTAGTGAAGAAATTGTCTATCGTGAGATTGAGACCAGAATTATGAACTCCACGCACAAGAGTTTGTACAACTTCAAGCCCCAGGTATTTATGTGGAGGTTCTCCGGGCTGGCGACCGACATAAACTAAACCATCCAGAGCATAACCAGACTTAGATTCACACATCCAAAATATTTTAAGTCCATATTTTGCCGGTTTACTTGGCATATATTGAACGAATCCGCACCTACCTCTAAACCCAACTATCTATAGTTACATTAGTATCTGGTTTTTGCATTGTTGAATGAATAAATCCCAAACATAGGATATCATTGCTAATTTATCGGTTTCCAAACGCGTATTTCGAGTTCTCTTATCGTGAAATCTAATAAATCTTCGTATTTATTCAAAACGAAATATGGATATTGTGGCACGGTACATAGGATTAGCAAATTCACCAGAAAAATGTTCTCTCGCAGGAACATCCCAGCTACTGTCAACTTTCGCATGAATAAGTAAACCACAGAATGCAAGAAGTTTATCAACTGTCACATCTTTCCACGGTTTTCCTTTTGCTCCGTAAACACTTTTCCCCTCTAAATTAGTACAGTTTACAATTTCTTGTATCACAACTTAAGTTATAAATAATTGAAACGCTTCTTTTGGTGTTGCAGCTATATTCTGTCTTGCCCGTCCTGATCCACGCCGAATATAGTTATGTGTGGTTGAATTTTATTTTTTGCTGGACGTTGCAAACTCCAATTCAGACCACTTGAAGCAATGTAACCACTCGTTGAAGCAAAGCTCGGATTACCAATATCGTCAGCATCATCCTCTGAATTATCGTCCCCATCATCAGCACTGGATCCAGAATACTCGCCAGAAGATAATTCCAAATGTGTGTCATCATTTTCTGCTTCTAATACATCACTTTCCCCGGAAGGCAAATCATCATCTTCACCTGCCCACTGCAACAGTATTTCTTCATAGCCGACACTACCAACACTCACCCTTTTCACTCTTTTTTGATGTCATTATTATATGTGTCTCACAAATTCACTCAATGTAACTTTTATTTCAACTGAATGACAATATCAGCTAACTCTTAGCCGGCTGTGAACAAGTCTATACTTGTTTTATAGAAACTATAAGTAGACGGGCTTCGGAGACCCGGTATGTAAATACGGGGTGCTAACGATTTTTTTTTTAATTTTTAAATACACTTGTATGTTTTTGAACCGTGTGTGTGTTAAATAAAGACCGGCTTAGAGCATATCTAAATGCTCAAGCCAGATTGAAATTATTTCAAGCAAATTATAAGTTACTAAACCTGAATGGGCCTGAATGGCACGGATAACAAACGACAAATTGGAATCTGTCCAGGCATTTAAGAATCATGAGCCCAGAAAACTCTACCCTCTTTCTCCCTACGTCTCAACAGACCTGTTTATATTTCCCTATAAGTCTACTATCGATTATATCAAAACTTCTTGCAAGACTTCTGATGCAAATAATATACTCCGATCCATATCCAGAATAGATACCTTATACATTAGTTTGGTTTCCGAGAAAAATAATCAACTGTACAGCATAAAATTAGTTACAAAATAAATCAGGCATTCGAACAGAAAAAGTATGGTTTATCAGCATTTCTGGATGTAAGTAAAGCATTTGATAAAATTTTGGAATATTGGATAAAGTGTAAAATCAAAGAACTTCTACCTGTCACTTACTTTAATCTGCTAGAATCTATAAAAGTAGTAGAGAATTTAGAATCAGTCGATGAAGAGATATCAGCCCAATATCAATAAAATCAAAAGTACCATAACACAGCGTTTTGGGTTCACTTCCAATAAACAAAAATACAATTGGCATCTTTGCTAACGATACAATAATTTTGTCAACTGATATAGCCATAAGAATAGCATCCGCCCTCTTATAAGATCATCTAGTCCAAATATAGATATGGAATGTGCACATGTAAATTTTACTTTAATAACGAAACTATGACCCTTAATATATACCACCGTTCATGGGAATATGGATGCTTTATCAAAATTTATACAGTGAATAATTATACTTTTCGAAATAAATTTTGATTTACTTAACCCTTTAGCATCTTCTTAAACAATATTGTTTTAAATAAAAATAATTAGTCACTTGTAGATTTTTTATAAAAATTTGTTAGGCGGAAAACTAGAATAAAAAATTATAACTTTTACATCCTCTCTCCATAGAAAATTGTTCAGATATTCTAACTTCACATTAAGGAAGACTATCCGTAAGCAACATCACGAAAACATTAAACAATACAATGCTACAGAGAGACAAGAAGTCTTAGGGATCGTCATTGCCCTGGACCATCACGACTAACATGTGGTAAAATGTATTATGGAGCTATACATTAAAATTTAAAATTTCCAGTTAGAACATTATAAAAAAATGTTAATGGATTGCGATTAACAGAGAACAGATTTGTGATAATGCAAGATGACGACCCCAAGCATTTTTCAAAGCTTCGTAAGAACTATCTAGCAAACTAAGAAGAACGAAAAATGCTCAAAATGATGACATGGCCATCACAGAGTCGAGATCTCAACCCCATAAAGTCGCTATGGATGAGCTAAGCAGGACAGTAGGAAAGGAACGTCCCACGTCCAAAAATCATATTTGGAGTCTTCTTCAAGATACCTGGAGAGATTTACCACCCGATAAATAAATAACATCAATTGAAAAATGTCTATAATCGTAATATTATGTCATAAAATATTATATAATAAATTATTTTTTACATTAAAATGTATACACTTTTAATTTATTATCCATGAGCGGCAGTCTTTCTGAATAGCATACAAACACTTTGTCCACAACTGGAAAAGTACTTAAACACACAATTACATCTATTATTTAAAGAAGAAAATAGCAGGTGATTTAAAAAAAAACTAGTCGGCAGGTCTGAAGGCAGGATAACAAAAATTTTTCAATTAAAAAGCCCTTACCAAACTAATCAAGAACAACCCAGTTCTTAAAACAGCAAATTATTGCATAAAATATGTTGTGATTCTAAATGATAAACAATTAATCATCAATAAAAAAATAATATCAGATGCTTGTTGAAAAGCATTATGTTGTAAAACTATCAGACTTTGTATGTTGCATAAATTGATACAGAGATAGAAATTAGGTAAGTGAGCTTATTGCAAAAATAATATCTAATTATAGGATAGCAAAAATTGTTCCCTTGGTATTTAAATTTTGAGAAATTACTAAAAAAATTCTTTGGGTGTTTCATAACTTCAAGGATATTGTTTATCACCAGTGCTTAGAAGCGGGCCAAAATTTACAGATTTATATAGCCAGCAGCTATAAAAGTACATAACAAATTAAAACAAAAACAGTTATTTCTCCTGAATTTTCGAGGAATTTTGTTTACACAACATCCTCGCTCACATTTTGCAGAAATTACAAAAAACACGATATTGTAATTGACATAGACAATTTCATCTACACCTTCCTATTTTCCTGACTTATTTGTATCGGATTTTGTTATCTTGTTTAGTTCAGAAAAGATAAGTGAATGTAAGAGCGAATATTATGATAAATAAAATTATTTTCAATATAAAATAGAAACTTCTATAATAGAAATTTATATTCTTATATCAAAACATAGGAATATGTGTTTGGTTAAATACTAGATATTAATATGAATGTTAAACCTGCATTAAATGTCTTGATGTTGTTGATAACATTATACTAAGAAGTTTCAAAAGTCATCGATCCTGCTATTAGCATTTGGCCGCTGCAGTTTTGTTGTTCAACGACACTCATGTAAACATGAAATCATGTTATTAGCACCTGCCTTAAATGGCAAATCCGTACGGGTTTGATAGCAACAGGTTTATTTCATGTTATGTTATGAATTCTTAATTTTAGTCATATTTTATGGATATAGGAGAAAGTTTATGAAGTGTTGTAATTACATGAAAATACGTGTTGTATCTTACAGTTACAATAAATTTAGTAAAAAAATTATAGTAAATGCAAGAAAACTAAGTGATCGCTTAACTTTCGTAGTATAAGGACATACTGCTCGTTGTTTTAAATGCACTAAAATTAAAAATTATTGTACATTGCTGACCACAGGTAGTCTATCCGAATTGCAGTAGGTAATAATTTCCATCTAATTTAAATTTTGTTATGCGTTTTGTTAAATACAAATGTAAGCTTTGGACATAATTACAACTACCAAATAAACTAACCTATAGAGACAAAAGTTTATACTCATTTACCTTGGTATGTAATCCAAGTTATCCATTTAGTCAAATCAATATACATTATCGCAAGGAAACCCTAGTACATCAGAAATGACCCAATAAAATACTTACACTGAAAATATGGATCATACAACTGACCAAGAGACATCTAATAAAAGTGATAATTTGTGACAAAAAGTTTGAAAACGTAGAATATTGCATCCTTGGAACCAATAAGTGCACAAAATAGATTTATAATACTTTGCCAACATTCAAAAGATAAAAATACCCAACAAAATAATATTAACCAGCAGCAACTTAAAGAACAGAAACCACCACAAACATTTATAAGAGTAGTGATTAATTACGATAAAATGACAAATTTTTTGTTGAAAATAATGGACAAATCATAATTTTATATCAAGGCACTAACAAATAATACAATCTATGCAAACTACTAAAAAGTTTAGAAGACCAATGTTGTAATATCGCCAATTAAAGAAGTAATAAAATATTGGCTAGATTTGATGTTGACAAAGCGAATGCATTTGCTATATCTTGTAAATGGTTTTACATAGCTACAATTAAGTTTAAATACAAATGACGAAAAGTGATCAACTTTATAAAAGCACCGTTTCAACTCTCATTACCAATGAAACTATTCTGACTTGCACAAGTAAGACAATCTATGCTCTCATAGTCGGGCAAATCTACGGAGAAGAATCTTGGTATTGTTCATTACAATATGTAACAGCATGCTACGACTAAGCTGCTACCTATTGCTATAGACATACGTTCAATTTGTAGTAATAACAAACTCTTTCTAACATCGTCAAAAATATTTGAAAGGCTCTTGCTACACATAACTGAAGACAAAATTGGTCTAAATCATATAATACCAATGTATCAATTTGGATTTTCAGGAGTTATTTAACAATATAATAGGGCCATAGAGTTGTCACCAACAATCGGTTGATTAAATAAAGAAGTGTCATTAATGCAGATAAATCTATTCCAGTTACATTTACAACCAAGCGTAGTGTATGTTCACTATTAATGACAGACAACACAATTCAAATTAAGGCAAAAGTAAAATATTTGATGATATATGTACATGGACTACCTTCACTAGAGATGGTCATTTTAGCCCTTTTTCCGAAACTCTTAATTGAGCTTTTTCTGATATTCGCAGAAATAGCGATTTTTGAGTTCGTCGATGGACTGGGGTTTGTTCTGATAAACCCTATACTTAAGGCAGGGTGATTTCTTCGTATCCTTAAGGTAACTTCATAAGAAGATCTTCATGATCATTTTTGGAAAAGTGTACCTTTTGCCAATATTGACTTTAGTCAGAGGCGTTTGCGATCGTGTATTATACAAAAATAGATTCAATTTCTTGGTGAGGAAGGTGTGCACAGAGCCTATATTCATACCGAGTTCAGCTGTGCCTTTAGATGCCGAAGTTGTGGGCTCTTGTTCATAAAGCTCCTGAGCTTATTTTACAGTCTTGGAAGTGGTCACAATGACTGATCTGAACGTTTTTAACAAATTGTCATCTAGTACACTTCCTGGCTTTTCAAACTTTCCAATCAGACTGTTATAAAATGGCAAAATAGTTAGTTTAACTATAGAGTAAATTTTACCATGGTATTTTTAGATATTGTAGAGTCAGACAAGATATTGCGCTTGTCAAACTTGGCCTTGAAGTCAGTTTCCGCTCTACTAGCACTTCGTGCCCTCTCATAGCAGGCGGCCACAATGAAGACGCTTTCTTCTGTTGAAGAGCTGATCTTAGTTGATTTCATATTCAGTGTTGACCTAGAGTATAAACAAAACTCCAAACATGGGCCTAGCTATAACTAACGTCAAACATAAAATTGGCTGAAAAGTTTGATTATGGCAATAAAAAATTCTTTTGCGTGCAATACTACACTAGATTGTCACATAAATATGAGTTCTAAGGGTTTAAATCCTATGGTAGAACTGCATTTTACTTTCTAATAAATACTCGATAAATGTATCATATGATTGTTAATACCGTCATGATAACTTAGATTAAACTTTAGTGTGTTGATGAGTTAGAAACTGCACTATTATAGTTTTATTGAAAATGTACCAGGTTTGTTATAATTCCAAGTGCTTAAATTAAAATTTTCTTAGAATTTTAATATTAGGTATTTTAACAGTTGTATTCCTTAGGTTTGATAATAGTTTTGTAAAAAAATACTTGCTCTTTAATGATAACAGCTATTGACACTGTGTTATCCAGTATATATTTTTTGTAGCTTTAGACTTAATTATTTTGGTCATATGTGTGTTTGATGGTTTTGTGTACGTGAATATCAAGATATAAACTTTGTCAGAAAAGATGAAAATTAATTTTTTAATTCTTTATTTGTGATATTCAAACTTAAGAACTAAATGTCATTCAGTCGTTTGATATGTGTTCTGAATAGATATGGATTTGGAAGTGTTTTTATGTTAACTCACTAGGTGATGGAGCTGTGATTAGCAACCTTCTGTTTGGCTTGTAGGCTTGTAGATTAGAAAATGTTGCAAAATATAGGTAGTCGAGACGACTGCTTTGACAGTACTTAGGATTATTAGGTGACAAGTTCAATAAATATTTTCTACGAGCCCAGTACTACAATTGTGGCAAAAGTTGTATTTACAATTTGATGGTTGTTAAACATCAGCGACAAATATGTATCTCCCTTTAGTGTATATGTTTCTTGGACTGCTTGTACTTGATATATTTGATTATATTTACACGGTATTTTCAGATGAGTTTGCAATTGTTGGGGTATTAAGTTAGTCAGTGTGTAATGTGGGGATTGCCATCTCAGCGACCACAGTAATAATTTTTGTTTCTGTTCTTGATAAGAGATTTGCCTTAAACAGTAGGTATAGAATACTCACACAATATGCGGCTCCAAGTACCACCCGAGTTCATGGAGTATAAAGATGTTATCGCTACCATATTTAATAAGAAAATCTAGATTAGTTAAATATGACTTCCATATTTCCAAGTAATTTGGAATTTCTCTGGACTCCCGCTATCGTCAAATGAAGGTAACCATAAAACTAGTGAATTTTTATGTACAGCAACATCGTTGTCAAATTGCGGTCCTCCAGGTGCTTCTTTTAGTTGGTCAAACAAATGACTATCGCAGTGCAATAAATACGGACTGTAGGAAGGGCGTTCCAATGCAGTCCAGCAAATGTTTAAAATTCTTTGTTTGGTTTAAGTAGCTGGGGGTAGAGCAGGATATCATATCAGTTAGGAAATTTGCGTCTGTCCCAGTGATATACGAGTTTTGTTCCATCCAAAAGAAGGCAGTAGTACGCGGCATTCACAGTATATTTGTGGAAAAAATGTATGTGTAAAACTCTTTTGAAATAAAAAAATAATGGCGTACTGTAAACTGGTGTGATATTGGCCTAAACTTGGTGACTTTGGCCCAAGTCCTGAAAATGTTCGTTTTTGGTGGTGCTGTTTATTAGATACATTTATTTAATCAGTCTTGGTGGTAAACGGTAAGTGGCAGCAATATCTACAACTGATCGGTATTTAGTTTAGTTCGTATTTCAACTACGACCTACAGCAATACTTAAGTAAACATTTGTTTTTAACGCGAAAAATGTACCCTGTCAACTTTCATGTCCACAGATGACCCTGAATCTTTATAATTTATGGTAAGTGAATTTTTCTGTACTTACATGCCTATAGAACTTGTAAATAATGTGGAAAGTTGAAATTCTTCCACCTTGTTTGATCTACAGAACGTTTTGTGAGTTGGTATGACTTTGGCTCACGATTTTGGGTGACATTGGCTCAACCTCACTTTCCTTATTTTCTTTCGTAATAATGCTCGCCAATTTTAGCAAAAGTTTGTATGATTCCTTTGCAGTCATCCCACGGAGTCACCAAAAATTTGGGCTCGCGTTCCTGCAAGAACTACAATCTGTAGGTGTTGCAAGAATGCTTGGAAAGATTAGTTCTAGGCAACTAACTCGACGAATTGCTGAAATAAAATACAAAACTGCGAGATTAACAATTAAAAACAAGTTAAAAGGTCTGCACAAGCCGGTGAGTGGCCCTCTCATGTTCAGTGTCGAAGAAGCTGCGCTTGTTCAACATCTGATCAAATTGTCTGAATATGGATTTCCAGTTGTCGTTTTAGACTTCAGAATGATGGTTAAGCAGCATCTCGATAAAAGAGGAGCTACAATTGCCAAGTTTAGGGAAAATTATACTGGTTACGAGTGGCTGCAAAGGTTTTTTAAAAAGGTATTCCGTCCTTTCAATCAGAGCCAGTGCTAATATTAAGGAAGTGCAGGCAAATGCTGGTGAAGTTCAAGTTAATGAGTACATGGTCAATTTGAGTGTTGTTCTGAAGGATGTTCCACGGTTCTGTATTTGGAACTATGATGAAACCAGTCTTAGTGATGATCTTGGCAATCGAAAGGTAATTTGTAAGCAAGGCACAAAGTACATCAAGAAATTTGCAACTTTAGTAAGAGCTCTACTTTACTGATGTTCTGCGAGAACGTTGATGGCAAGTGTCTTTCACCGTACGTTGGTTATAAGGTCTATTATATGTAAACGACGTGGACTGAAAACGGCTCAAAAGTTGTTTGTTACAATTGCACTAAGAGTGGATGGTTGGATGCAATAACTTTTGAAGATTCGTTTGAAACGGTTTTGTTACACACTGTCAAAAATGAACAAGACCTAGTGGTATTGATTTGGGACAATTTATTATCACATATTAACCTCCAAGCGTTAAAACTATGTGAGCAACATACCATGAGGTTTGCGTGTTGACCACCTAACACTATACATCTTGCACATCCTTTGGATGTGGCCTTTTTTGCTCCCATGAAGAGAATATGGCGTGGAATTCTGACAGTGGAAGGAGTTAAAGAATGTTTTAAAATTTGCGACAATTCCTAATAATGGCTTTCCCACGTTCTTAAAGAAATTAATGAAGCAATTGGAACCAAACATGGGACAAACTTTAAAAACGCTCGAATTTTCTAAGGACAGAAGGTAGCAAGTATTAATCGTCAGGATATCGAAGTTTCCAAAGACACTGTTGGTCCTTCAAAAGGCCACCCCCCATCAAAAAGAAAAAGGCTTCTATCTCTTTTCTCAAACAAAAACTCCGGAAAAGAAGATGTTGATATGCCATTAGAGTCTGACCAGGAAGGTAAAAGCTTTTTTAATTTGTCACCCCAACGCCGTATAACTTGGCCCCTAATTTTTAAGAATTTGTATGGGGAATTTGGATAAAACTGTCTGTCCATTTATTATGCTCTATATGTATATAAAAAATACTAGACGTAGTAATACGTAAGTCTCGTTAAAATGATACCAAATAGGTAAAAAATGTGGAATTTTGAGCCAACTGTAACATCAGTTTACGGTACATAAATTTTATTTTTGGTTATGTTCTGATGCAAAGGCCTTTCCTTTAGTTGTTACTAATCATTTTTCTATCTTGAGATGCTGCCGTTTCTGATCTGCGGCGGTAATACGAGACACCCAGTTTAGGTAGATATCTTAAAACCTAATGATCTTAGTAATTATTACCTGAGAACTGCCGCAGTTTATTTAGATCTCAAATATAATTCAGCAACTGTTGATTGGAGGTCATTTTTAAGAAGGCGACGAACAATACCAATATTCTCCTCACTCATGCTAGTCCTCGGGCGACGTCGGTGACATTAATTTTTAACTGCTTCTCTCCCTCTTAAAATTTTTTTTTTTGTTGTTCCCTAACTGTGTCATAAGTCTTCTCAAAATTTCGGATGGTTGTACTTTTTCTATAGTGATAAACTTGATAGTCTATTGTGCAACAGAGCTCTTGCTCTGATATAGTGATAATAATTAAAGAAGGTGCAATAGGTAGTATTATGGGGAAAATCTCTTTCAGCTACTTCTACCTCCGTTGGCTTCATGGCGCTTGAAATAGAAATTTCAATTTATATTTGATTTACCATCATCATTTTATAAAGATGTCGTTTGTACCAGATATTATGCCATCTCTATGACAACACAATCAAAGTCTTAGAATTTTATTAAATTGGTAACCTTTTTTGGCAGATTTTGGAATATTGTACCAATAAAAACGTAGTGGGGCTTTTGTGAGTGCTTATTTTAGAATAACTGTTTTATTTGGTTTATTTTTTTTTTTTGGAAAGTTTACTTGATACGCCATTTTTAGCTGGTGGGAAGTATTTCGCGTTGCTTAGTTGTTCTAGGAATAGTTTGAAGAGTAATAAAATGTTTAGTAAGTATTAATGCCATTTCATAATCACTTTTTATTGGCGGTGCAATTCAGCGCTTTATATTTTTACTTTCCTTATTGTAGGATAAGGATAACAGTCCAATTGTTTACTTTTCTTATCCTATAATAAGGAAAGTAATGTAATCGACGGAAATTTGACCTACCCAGTTTTTCACATTTCTGGACGAATTATAGCCTCAGAACACCAAAAAAGTTGGTTTGGGCAATTGATTGGTGTGTGTGTGTGTGTGTGTGTGTGTGTCTGTCTGTCTGTCAGTAAACAGGATATCTCGAGAACCGTAAGAGCTAGAGACTTGTAATTTGGTATGCAAATTACTTGTAGATAGGGGGACGCAGTGCGACACTTTTGGTAAAAATCGGCCTAGTCGTTAGGTCGCAAGGTGGAAAATCGGTCACAAAGCGGTCGCGAATCTAAACGTTGAAGATACAAAAAATTCATGAGAATAAACATGATTTGTTATCACGAGATAAACATGAATATAAAGTAAAAGTTGGTAAAATAGGAACTCGAAAAAAAATCAAAAATTGAAACCCAGGATTTTTGGCAGAATTACCCAAATTTTTTTTGGCTGCTTTACTAGGTTTACCAACTAAGTTGTACCATTTTGTGCTCATTAAAAAGCTCGTTTGCTCCCAAAAATTTTGATAGATAATACGTGACATTAATTCCTCAAAATACACTTCATCAGGCTTAACACACTTCATTTAACGATTAGCAAGCTGCTCGATTCCCCTGCAAAACCAATTTCGATTTTTTGAGGAAAAGAATCTCTCGTTGGAGATCGGAAAGACGGGCTTTCTAATGAGCCGAAAATTTAATCAATTTAAAAGTATCTTATTATTTTTAAGAGCAACTAGTCATATTTTTCTAACGAATATTCTCATATTTGTGTCTAATGTCTCTACTACTGATGAATGATCTACAGCAGGATCAACGCAAGAGTTAACTTTTGGAAAGTTTATGTTTATCTTTTTAAGAATGGTCAGCCAGTCAACTGTTTACGAATTTCTGAGTATGTATGCTAGTCTGTGGCCAATAGTTATATTTCCATGTTGTTTACAGCTTTCAGCATTTCTCTATCTTTGGTGATCCTTAATGCAGAGCATTATTAGATATGTGCGTTAAATCATCTCTCAAAATAAATTTATTACCCGATGTGTGGAAGTATGAGTTTCACATTTATTGCCATGCTTTTGTAGATTATAGACTACATATATTGTAAGAGAAACTTGTTAATCTTAAATTGGTACAGATATAATGTCAATGCAGTGGATAATAAAAGCAATGAGTTTATTTTTGTGTTGTTATAGCCATATATTGGGTCATTGAGTGCACCAGATATATTTGTTCTATGAGTTTTATTATTTGCTTTGGTTCAGTTTGCCACTTTTTATTAAAAATTTTTGCTATTAGCAATTGCTAATTAGTGGTTGGTTATATGAGAGTTTAGGTTGATATAATAAAATAAGGAATACTTTGTAATTTACAGGGTAATTAGCATTTCAATTTAAGTTTAGTAGTGTTTTGTGCTCGCATTCTGACGTAGAGCTCAATATTATGCATTATTTATTTCATATATGGAGGGGTTCTACTGCAGTTTTTTGTGCTTATGTCTTTGGCACCTGGAGCATTAAGTTGTTGCTTGTTTGATGCATGCAATTTTAAATATGACCATTAAATCCATACATTTGTCAACATTGTATATATCTTTATTGTTATCAGACGGTTTTAAGTCTATAACAGAAAAAGAAAATTTTATCTTGTGATAGCTTGTTTATCGTTCTATAGATTGATTACTGTATGTATAAGTATTTATAGCTGCTCCTTTATCTCTTGCTTAATCTGGTAAAGGTAAAATTCAAATATTTTTAATCAGGTCTTTGGTCATTAGCGTGTATCTTTTGTGCTTTTGAATTTATTTTAATTTTATCATCGTCTCGAGTCTTTAATGTTCACTTCTTAACTATAACTCTTAAGAATTTTAGTTTAGAATTTAGTGGAATGTTTCAGGCAGGAAGAACGCTTTACATCAGCCGCCATAAAGAACAATTCCAACATACGTACTGTTCTTTGTAAAAAATAAAATTCGCTGCAAGTTACTCTTAGGAATGATCTCATGACCACATGCCACATTTCTACGGTCCTATGTGACTATTAGAGATAATCAGTATGAGTAACTGTTTTCTCCATTTTATGTTTCAACAGTCACATTTAGATTTTAGTCATTCCCGTATACACATTGTATACAACAAAGTGTTTATGCACGACATGTTCTGCTCTTATGTGTCTAATCGTTTATCCGCAAGTTTATTGCAATTCGTGCTGTTCTGACATAATTTTATGATAAAAAAGCAATAGAAATAATTCTACTTAACTTTAAATTATTACATTAGGACAAAGGTAACACGTCGAGTTCATTAGATATTCAAATATGTGATTTGTGTTTTATTTTTTGATGGAACCGACAATAGAAAGTTTTAAAAATAAGATTTAATAAAATAGATTTCGTTGCTTTATTTAAAAAGTAATTTTTTTAATAATTTACCAGACCACGAATAATCAATTTATGCAAATCTGAGAAATCGTTAAAATTCTGGCTATCGATAAGGGTCATACTATGCTACAAAAAGTTTACATCAAAATTTTGTTGTTTCTGGAACCATATCTCTATATTGAATTGCGTGATGCAAAAAATTCTGGTTAATTTCTCGCAGTCGCTTTCCAGTTGCTGCAATACCATCGTCATTTTGGAAAAATATGGATTGATGACCTTATCAACCGTTACCCCACACCACATTATACATTTAATGGGGTGTAGTTAACGCTGTATTAATAAAACCGATCGGATAGAAGTAGGCCTCATCGCTCATTATCAAGCAGTTTAGGAAATCCTTTTCTTCTCTAGCAATCTGTTAAAATCATATGGCAAAATTTTATCGCTCTTAATAATCCTATGGTTGTAATTGCCGAACAAGTTAGATTTTGTAAGTAAAGCGACGTAAATATTTTAAAATACTCCTAAATGAAGTTCAAAACAGATATAATTGCATATTTTTAAAATGAAATTATATTATCTTCGTTATCTGGTTTATGTTGTCTGTTCTTTATCTGAAAAAATACGAATTGTTTAAAACACCTAGAAAATTTTGACTCTCTCTGTAAATGTAAATATTATCTGATTAATCTACAGATTTTAGGAATAACCGCCTTGATGTTCGTATTGGAATAAAAAAAAATTAAAATAATTTTTGCTTGTTTGTATAAGACTATTAATTTGGTTACATTCGAAGACTGCTTCGAAAATATAGAGCTAAAGAATTAAATAGCACGACACTTCCGGGACAAATCATGTATATGAGAAGCTTTTGTTTTGATGATCTGGCTTTCAAGTTTTCAATTCGACTTTTTTAGCTTATTTAACCTAATTTATTATAAATTACTCATTCTAAATTTAAAACAATATCGTGGCCTTACATAGTAATGTAACTTTCATTTTCCCTTCAATGGTTGTTTAATGAAAATAAAACTCTCGATCAAGTTTTAATTCAGCGATATAGGCATAGTAGAAGTTAGCCTTGAAGAACTCTTTTAATCAATCTTTGGAATGTTTGAGCTGCGTTATAAAATCCAAATGTCAAAAGTCGGACTTAAACAATTTAATAGGTGGTACTTATTGCTGTCTAAAAAATATCTTGTTTATGGACAGGAATTTGGTAAAAGTGTTTTACCAGATTTCAGTTCATGATGCAGAAAATGTCTTTTAGCAGAGCCATCGAAATGCTGGATGTGACGGACCTGGTGATGACTAACAATTTTGCGATAGCCGAATAATTCAAAGTTTTAATACGAAATTAAATTCTTTTTTAGCCACAAAGATCTATGGCATGCTTGTGAATTGCGAAAATGTGCAGACTTAGGCATCACGATATCAAATCGTGTAATTTTTTGCTTTATGAATTTCACCACTAGCTGGTTTTCCAATGACGACAAGAAATATAGTTGAAGAATCGTCGATTTCTTACATCAACTAAGAGGTTATAAAATGCTAGAAAATTAATACCGATGATTGGCTTTGAGACGTTGATGATAACTTATCTCTAGGCGAAATCTCGACGTTCCAAATTGTATGAGGACTATTCTTAGGGTTTTTGAAGAAAAGTTAGGAGAAAAACTCATATCAGAACCTGAACGAGCCTGATTGAGCCTAATTGAGTTTTCGTGACGGTGTCTGTTGTTACAATACTGAAAAATGCGTTTAGTCCAGGGTCATCAACTGCCATATTTTGGCTACATAGCCATATTTGTGGTACTAGCAGAATATTTTTAAGTCGTCAAATAACCGCGGGTGCGGACAAGAACTTAAACTTTTAACAATTTTGAACTTAATACTTGTTGTCCTAGAATGGTATTAATTTTTTTCGTTACTCAACTCTTTTTGAGCTGCAATAGTTAGTTTCTGATCCACTAATTCTATATATAAATGGAGCTTTGCAAGTCTATATTGTTTTTTAAACCCACAGTTTAGATTCTAGTATATGGCCTTCCCGGCCAGAAGTTGCGCAGAATGGTGCTTAATGTTAATTCTCCCTTGAGTTATTTAAGGCGGCGTAAAACTGAGATCGCTTTCTGTTATCCATTTACTCAAGTTTTAAGGAATAGTAAGTCTACTCCTCTTTAAATAATTTAGGCATTTCATTTGTTTAATTCAGGCATCAAGTACGTATTTCATATTTCAAACTTCCGACGCATATCGCGGTTTCAACATTTCTGTGATGTATTAAAATTTTGTGTCATCACCAGTTACATCGTTGATAATACAGTTATCTTTTCATACAAAGTACAGTTGAGAATCTATGGATTAATAGGTATTTGTTGTTTACCGTTATAACTTAATTGCATAATCTACACACAAATGCTTGTAAAAGTTAACATTTTCCACTTATAATCATTACTAATAACGGTGAGATATTGATTTATCAACAAAATCAAATGAAACACTTGTATGTACCTGTACAAGTATTACCCTTTATATACAATACTAAAATTTTATTATATTATTTATTACATTATTAATAGTACTGCTATAACTAGTGTCTTTAATGACAATATTAACAAATATCCTAACATATATTTTGGTTTTCTACAAAGAAAACATTTTTAAACTTCCTCTTAAAATGACGAATTTTATTTTAAAACCATTATTTTTATTTTTTAGTAATATAAAAGTAAAAATTCAAAAGAAAACAAGAAAAAATGCAAAAACGATTAAAAAGACGCGAAAGTCATCCGATAAGTTACAAATAAGTTACACAATGTTTGATCAATACACTTGTCAGCGAAACCGCATGCACATAAACAATAAATCATGTTTAACGCATCTTAAATTAGCACACATATATTATCGACAAAATTTATGTGCTAGTAGCAGATTGTAGAGCTTGTAGCGTCTTTTATAAATGTCGCGCTAAAAATGTTATCATTTAGAACCGTTTAAAGTAACCTAACGCATTTTAAACAACTATTTGTAAATATAGGTTTTATAATTCGCAGCAACATTTTAGATTTCCAAGAACATTTAAAAGTCAAATCAATTTTCCTGAATTCAGATAACATTACATGCGCAACTTAATTTTTGGCTTCTAACATTACTCTATGATAGTGACTATTCAAATTAATATATCGTATCCTCCATATAATTATAAAGATTACAAAGCACTGCAAGACGTGCGTATTTTACCAACATAACCTAAGAATAAGTAGTGAAGGTAATGTCGTGCAACAAGTAAGATTTGCATCAGTCAGTTTCTGTTGAAGAAAGGGCTAGTGAGGCCTAGGTGTTGTTCCTCATCATACCTGTAGGAAGTAGTTTTAATCAGTTAGTAAATTTTAATTTAAACGGTAACATTTCAGCCATATGTAAAGTCTTTGTACAAGTTGACAAGGATTGACTATGCCATCAGAGTTGAGAGATTTTATGACACCTAACGCATGCGCCAGACTTCGCTCCAGCAGATTATCGTCTTTTGAGATCTTTCACATCTGGCTGATACAAGTTTTACTCCCGTCAATTTATTGAGAAAAATGTCCAGTTAAATTTTTCAATTCTAAACTACCCTTTTTCCTGAGGGGGAATTCTATAGCTTCCAAAATAATGGCGTAAACGCATAAAAAGTGAGAAAGATTATTTCGAAGATCAAACAAATATCTAGATTTTTATAAATTAATATTACTATTTAGGAAAAAACAAGAATTAAATTGCATGCCTAATAATATTCACTATACTACATAGCATTTTGGTCAAATTAAAGTTAAAAATCGTTTCATATTTATTAAAAGCATTTTATTTGACCACTCTTATCTGTAGAAGTTTTTATGGCAATAACTATTTTGAAAAGAGTTACTTTCAGGAAGACACTGCCAAGCCACTTAAGAAATGGTTTAAAACTTTAGTGATGTTTGAAACATCCTTGTATCGTGCATTTTATACTTTCACCACCAATGTAACTCCGATCTATAGACTAGTCGAGAGGGGAACGAAGGGGGTAAAATTTTTCAGACTCGAGGTTTTTCATTTTTTATTGAAATAAAATTTATGTTTCCTTAAAGAAAGTGCCAGAAATGCGGGACTTGGTATTTGTGCAAATTTAACAAGTTTGTCGGTATCGAAGCATAATTGCATTCTATTCTTTACATTTATTAGGAAGCACTTGGAGCAAAACACGTTCGCCACTCGTGCATTCCATGCAGCATGAACTGTAAACATAGAAAGAGCGACTCTAGTTTTTCACTTGATTTAATATCGTACAAATTTTTTTAATTAGCTGTATTGACTGTTTTAGAGTCTAATTGTGCACTTCTAAGACGGAGATTTAAATTAAAATTAAAAGCATATAAAACCGTTAAACATTATAGAATAAAATATAATGCACAATGGTAAAAACTTGTAATCTGTAACTACAAATAGATGAGGTTTTAGAATGGGAAAAAGATATATATTTAGGATTTATAGACTTTAAAAAAGCTTTTGAAAAAATAAATTGCAAAATTTTATAAAAAAGTCTTAAAAGAATAGAGATAACTCAAATAATTAAAGTATTATACAATAACTGCAGAGTATATCTAAAACCACAGGTTTTATTATTGACAAAATCAACATCATCTGTAGTCAGGCTATGTGTATAATAACTCATTGATTGGGTTAAGTCACGAACTTTCAAAGTCATATGAAGGATTAATATGGTCTTTTGGAAGATGTTTAGAAAATTGGGATTTTAGGGATAATATATGTCACATTCCAGAAAGATTCGCGCATATGCTAGCAAATATTAACTATTAAAAGACAAATGTTAATAAAAAAAATTATCATTCCAACAAATTCTAAAGATGTGGGAGAAGTGGAAATGGAAGGAATGAAAATAAATAAGTTGAACGAAGTAATTTTAAGTGGAGTTTTAGAACAAAATACAAATTACTAAAAAGATATTAACTGTCTGAGTTCATTTCCAAATGAATGGCCATGGAAAAATCTTAATATATATTTGTCATTGATAACTTTATATAAACGTTTATAGGGGAGAACAAAACAGATAGAGTATATTGGCAGTAGGAAACAAGGAAGACCATCATTATCATTGAGAAAATATATAGCTCAATAATGTGGAGATTAAATTTAAAGTGAAGTATATAGAAAAAAATCAACAAAAGTACTTAATGCGAGATATTTATGATATACCGTTAGAATCTACAGATATGTAATAAATCGATCTAGCATTTTTGAATTTTAAACTGTGTTCTAATGAAACGTGAAAGCGTGGAATGTGTGAATGAATATGTCTAATAATAATAATAATAATAATAATAATAATAATAATAATAATAATAATAAAATAGCAATTATACTAATGATTGAAAGTTTGGAAGATTTCCTGATAGGTCGGACTGGACGTTTTTGACTTTTTTATTGATTATTATTTTTAATACATTACATGTTAAATGCTCTATACTATAATATTTACAATTATTGCTTTACCTACAACAAGCACTATTTTGTTTTCCTTTTAGGTATTTTAATAATGGTATAATCCGCGTCAAGTTCTACTTTGAAAACTGGATAATTCAGTAAAACATAAGTAAAAGAAATTATATTAAAGAAATTATATTATCAAAATAGCATTGCATAATTGGATCTGAACAGGTTCTTTGGAAAAGAGAATATGTGCCGGTTTTGTCATTTCTAGATTTTTACATAAGTTTGTTATTTGACCCAAAATTTTTCATTAGCTGTTAAAACGGAACATATTTATGTCTCCTTAAATTTGAAAAGATAAACTGTGCTGTTTACTTTTTGAATAGTATTAATTAGTATTTCTGACCAGCGCCACTCGCCGCATGACATAAGTAACACCATCAGCATTATTTCGAACAACAGCGTGTTCGCAATGTTACGTTTCGATTTTTTCTTGAGCAGCACAAACAGTAAAACTAAAATAAAAAGGTTGATATTTATTAGTATGATTACTATACAGTTAATCAAACGTATTGTTATTTAATCTGTCCAATAAAATGTTTGGATAAATTTTATGAACAAAATTTCAAAAAAGATCGGAAAGGTTTATATTTAGAGTTATCTTATTGCTGGTGGGCGTAAAATGTATTGCAAATCGCAGTATTAAACTGAAGAAATCAAAATGGAAAAAGGCTTTTATCGGAATACGTGGCGTAGGTCATAAGAAAGTAAGGTGTAGTACACTTTACAAGCTAAAAACTCTACAATTAAAGACAAACTAGGTAAGTTTAGTAATAATTTTACACAACATTAAGAATTGATAGAAAGCTTTAAAGCCAAAATAAACATTATTCAAACAATATAACGAAAGAGTACCTACTTAATACACTTAATACCAAAATTTACACTTTACAGAAATTCTAATACAAAAAGGATTTTTTATGAAGCTGCAGTGGACTTCAGTAATTACATAGTTGTTTATTTTCTTTTAGAAAACTAAATATATTTCTCCATTAAAAGGTCATCCGTCTAAAGTATGTGACCGTAATTATATACAGTCAACCGTAAAATAAGAAGTTTTAAAATCCCTAAAATTTTACAAAGTATAAAACAGAAGATTTTTTTGATCGCAAGAAATGGTGAGCAGATTTTTATAAGGAGCTAAAGAAAAACAAGGCACAGATAGAAAAATTAAGAAGCTCCGATTATTTTTTTAAAAATGTGATCTTTCTGATCTTAGTGTTCTACTCGATTTTCCTTATGGGGAAGTTCTCATCTAGCGAGCCAAAAATGACACGATTTTCTCGAATTTTTTTTTCCATGGAAGAAAATAAATGAGGAACTCGATGTTTTTGGGAATAATGTAATAATTATTGTTTATTTGTACTGAAACGTGGCAGTCACAAAAAAAAAGTATCCAAGCGGGCGGCACTCTAGCGCTCGTTCCTATCATCTGAAATAAGAAATCCAAAGATGTTTATGAAATAATAATAAATTTAATTATTTTTTAGGTTTATCCTCCAGTAAATTTAATCTACTTTGAAATGAAAAAAATATATAGCGATATATTCAGTAGTTTTTGAGATATCGTGCCGCCCAGTCTGAAAAACGTGGTTTCGAGAAAAACGCGTTTAAAGTTTTCGGTACACCAACTGCTTGTATTCGGAGCACGTGGTCGACTAACACTACACGCTATAACCGTTGATATTAGTATATATAGAAGCACATATATAAAGTAATAGCACATATTCCGACATCTGGTGACACTAGAGGTAGCTATATTTACCATGGTCACCCATGGTATGGTCGTAAAAGTGGAAAATTCAAAAATATTACGGAAAACACGCGTTACTTTTTCGCTATAACTTTTTTAAAAAAATAATTTCATAAAACCGTTTTGGGAATATATTCTACGGATAATTAGCTATCAAAAAATGCAACAAAAATTTGTTTTTTTTGGTCAGCTCTGATGAGAACCTCCCCTTATATCGACAACCAAATGTATGATGTAAATTAGAAATGATAAAGAAAATTCATAAATATATACAAGCAGAAATCACGGACCAGGTTGATGAAGGCACGAGAATACTGGGGTGCTTTAAATAATGTAATATTTTTATTATTTAAAATTTTTAAAAACTGAAAGCAAGGTGGGAATATAAAAAACGATATTTATTTATATGTTCGAAGCTGCGTCAAATAACGGGCAGTACTAAACTTGGCAGAGTTAGAAGCGGAACGATGCCAAATTCAGAAAATAGAAACTGGATAATATCGAAAAGAAAAGAATAAACGATTATCCAATAAAATACACCTAAATCGAATGGTCGTCAGGATTAGAGATTGCGTAAAAGATGGGGCAACACCTAAACCATCCAGTAACGACAGCGTAAAGCCGAATATTAAGAAGAAGTGAAAGACATTTGATATGCCAACCATAAAGGTAACTTTAACGAGTTTTAGTGCAATACACTGATCTATCCAAGTTATTTAGAAGCTACAGGATTCAGTTCATCAAATATTTTTATGGTTTAATAGCTAAAATATTCAAAAACCCCGTAAAACTCTAGGCTAAAATATTCTTGCTTAGAAGAATTTATAATCTACAAAATATACTAGTAAATAATAATCGCATTGACTGAAATACCACCGTCGCTGTAGTTAAGTACCGAGGAGTATTTTAGACGCCCGACTTACTTGCGACCTCCATGCTAACTTTAAATTAAAATAGAGTTATGTAAGACTAACATAACGTTCTTTTTATAAACAAAAATCTTCCTGATTTAAATTAATAAAGGCTTTAGCTTTGTATGCATCATCCATTTAGAGTAGCCAAATCGAACCTAAATAAATTGCAAAGACTCTTAAACAAATTACTTTTATTAATAGTAAATATTCCTTAGTATATTTAATTGTATCACAAACTGTAGTTACCAACAGTTTGACTACATCAGTACGAATTAAAATGTAAATCACCACAATTATTGTACTTATCTGAAATGGATAGCAATTAACTAATAAAACAAAAATCACATAAATAAGTAGGAGAGTTATTAACACTCATAAGCTATTAGTTATTGCAATTTGTTATTAAACTAGTAAATATTATATCATCAATAGCAAGAGCGACAGTCACTTTTAGAGTAAAAGACGAACCTCGAACACTTTACGACAACAAAAGAGATTGAGAACTCTGTAGAAGTAGTATCAAAGAAAAACTAAATCCCAGATGACTTAGAAACAGTAGTAAAAAACTTAAATAGAGTCATTTAAGAAGCAGCACCTTACTACCTTTTCAAAAAAATTTAAATAAAAGTGATCACTAGAAATAAATAACAAATTAATGAAAAGGGAAGCTTGTATTAAACTTGACAATAAACCAACAACTCAGAAGATAAATAAAGGTTTAACCGAGCTGTGAGGCCAATTAAAAAAGCTAATCAGTAGCTTTAAAAACTAAGCTACAGAAAGCGATATTAAGCAATTAAACTCAACAATTGACTCAGATTAATTGCTATACAAGGCAAGTAAGCGATTGAATCAATCAAGGCAACCCATACGTTTACTAAGAAAAGAAGATTGCTTTTGGTCAAAGACGAAGCTGGAAAAGATTAAAACTTTTACTCAACGATTAGGAAAAATTTTTAAACCTCATTACAGAGAAGGTGAAGAAAAAGAATAATTTCTTACCTTGTTATATCAAACGGATCTCCCATTGTGGGCATTTAAAATAAGTTACTGAGGTACGTTCTTATTATGGGGAGATTAATATAGGATCAAAAAAAGACTACCCATGATTACGTAAATCTGTAATACTGTGATCAGATTTTCTTATTTTTCGGTGCAGTGGAAAGTCTAACTATAATACATAACCCTAGTAAACCCAAAACATGAAAATGCATATTATCACTCCATTAATTTTCTTCCAATGCTATTCAAGTTGATGCAAAAAATGTAGAAAAGCTGATGAAAATTATGACAAAAACCAAAATAATATCGGATTATTAGTTTGGTTTTAGAGGTCAGCAAATCCACAGAATCGTTGACATAAATATCCCCTTTGAAACTAAAAGTTATTGCTCTGTGGCCTTCTTAGGCCTTTGGTTTGGCACAAGGACTTATTGCATAAGTTAAAAAGCTCATACGTCCTATACTGTTGTAAAGTCGTATTCTGAAGAGAATACAGGTCAAATTTAAGCAAAAATTATCTGCACTGCAGTCTGTCAAAGCAGCAATTCCTCAAGGTAGTGTTCTTGGGCTACTCTACACAACCAATCTACCAGCAGGCCAGGATATAAAAATGGTAATATTTGCTGCTGATGCAGCAATCAGCGCTACCCATACGAATCCGATAGAACCTGCCCGTTTAGTGCAATTAAATCTACATACAATAGAACAGTGGAGAGATAACTGGCGTATCAATCAAAAGAAATCGGTCTACGTGGTTTTTATCAAATGTCGCAGACCGTTTATTTAAATTTTTATTAAGGGACATCCAATATTATATGAGGATAATGTAAAATATCTTTGAATGCATTTGGATTAACGATTTTTCTGGCATATGCACATCTTGAAAAAGGATATTAGTTAGGCGCCTAGCATAGACGCTTTTTTATTCATCTCGAACAAAGAAATTAGAGAAGATTTAAATATTGCAACAGCGAAAGGAGCTATTGTGAAATGCAGTGAAAACTACAAATAAAAATTAATATTGAATTTTCAACTCACTGGCTATGAACTTGTTAGATGATAGTTTATATAGTTATAGACTAGAAGGCACGTACCACGTGATCTACCTTAGAGATTTAAATAACAAGGAATATTTAATAGTGTAATATAACTTTACAATTAGCTTGTTGTAAGTAATTGATAGAGGTGAGTCGTTGGAATATTCTTCCTACGTCAATTAATGGCACCGTGTTTTGCTTAATATTATTGTTATATTTTATAACAGATGGCAAATTAGAAAAGCAAATGAAATTTTAAAGAACAGACTACATTATTAAAAATGATGTCACAAAAGAAATGCATGATTTAAATCCGTCTTTGTTTTCTTCAATTGAAAAATGTCCTATGCATATCCGAAAGGTAATAGTTTTGTGTTGAATTTATGATGATGTAGACTGGGCCGTTTTTTTTTAATGGGTCCGGAAACGCATTAACCATCGATGGCAAACGTTATCGTGAGATGGTAGTAGATTTGGATGACTTATGATTACAGCACGACGGCACTACCTGTCATACGACGCATGAAACGGTCAGATTGTTGGAGCAAAAATTTAATAGGCGACTGGTCATCATGATCTTGAGACTTTTTCTTATAGAGATTTGTGAAAACCAAAGTTTATACTACAAAAATAATAACTATTACTGAGTTAGAGCAAAAATGCGAAGAGTTACCGATGAATGTTTGTTACAACCATGCAAAAAAGTTATCGATAATTTGTGAGAAGGATTTGAGAGTCTCAAATGAGCCTTAAAGGAATTCGTCAAATATCTTATTACATTTTTAATGCTAATGTGTACTTTAAAATTATGTCATAACTTTGCCAATAAATAAATAAATAAAATGCTTTTCTAACATCAAGTTACTTCTGGGATACTCTTTATTGTTTAAATGGTTCGATTTTTATTTGATTTTTTTTATTTTAATGCGGCATAAAGGTATGAAAATTTCGCTGGTCCCTAGACTCTGGAAGCCACATACATGCACACAAACAGAAATTACCATTAATAACGACATCCTGCTGTTCGAACGGATACCATGTCGTGTGACTTCACATGTCATTTTTTTACACGTCCTAATGACGATCCCTACTCGCGAGCCGTTTGTGTAACGTAAACATCGCCTACCTGAAGCTAGTTATGTTTAACAGCAAACGGGAGCTGAGGTACGCCTCACTTTAATTGCGCCAAACATTGTATTCGCATAATGGAAACCGATGTAGTTTTAATTGGAGCACCGCTGTTGGAGAGCGCATGCAAGGCGTAGCGTGCGTCTAGAAACTCGTGCTCGTGTGATTTTTCCGAACTTTTTTGTAAATCATTGAAAATGAGGGGTCTGTTTGGCTTTCTGCGCAATGATTTGCATGTAGGCATCCACTGTGCGCACGAGAGGAGGATTTATTTTCTTTCCGCTGCCTACTATAATTACTGTCAATTACAAGGGAATATTATTATTATTGCTCGCTGCTCGCAGCCAATAATTATATCTTTAACGCACGCATCACAATGCGCAAATCCTGGCACGTTTATCGAATCTGGATAAAAATGCGCTTGTTCTATTGAAAGGCTTTTTTCAATTTCTGAACGTGCTGTCGGAATTATTCATTGCTTAATTGATATTCCACATTCTGTGCCAAAGCAGTCGTGATAAGAATATGCAAAGATTTAGTATTGCCATGACTACCCGGCTGCAATCTTTATATGCATTGGATTATAGTCATGGTTGGGGTTTCCGCCAGGTAACCGTCACGGTGAGATGTCGACCAAGCAACGTAAACAACGTTCTAATCGGTTTCTGATGTATTTTTTAGCTGTAGTTGACAGTTCGGAAGACATTATTGCCAATAAAAGTGTAAATTTAAAATAAGATTGAAAACGTATAGCACAACAAGGTTACAACTTATCGCAAAATGTAGATTTGTTCTTTTTTAATGCAATTTTAATGTAAGTTTATTTTAGAGTATATTACGTGGACGAATCAAATGTAAATTGGTTTCTTTATAACTCGAAATAAGTAAAGTCAAATGACTATACAAAGGCGATATATATATAGTGACAAATACATGATAATAAACTGCTACTGTAAATAGACAGACCAGAGTAGGAGTTATTAATGAGAAAAGAAATAGGACCAAAAGTGAAAGATTACATCCGCAAAGGTAAAAGAATGATACCGACAGTTCAAAAGACTTAATTATAATGGATGAATACAAATTATAATGACCATAAAAAAGAGAAAGTATATGAAGAAATAGAAAAAAGTAGCTAAATAGGACAAAGAAGCAGAACATAATATTAATGGTGGATTACAATGCCATTATTAGCAAAAAATGGAACATAGAATTGCTGGCCGATACCGATTAGGGAAAAGAAATAAAAGGGGTAACCATCTGATAGAGTTTTGTACAAAGCACTATTTAGTAATAACAAACACGTTATTTTCACCTACAGTCTGTCAAATAAAAGCGCGGCGGTGATTATTGGCAACACGTTAATCGTAGCCTTGTACTTTTATTTTGTAAATGTAGAGGAAACCTTTGTCGTAAATGCTTTATCAAAGAAATCAATTGTTCATTTGATTTAGCTAGATTATGGCAAAATGAACAAAATGACTGTTGCTTACGCTTCGCGCTACGAGACTATTTTTGTGCTCACACTTCAAAGGTCCGAAAATGACTCATATAGCCGCCGAGAAATATATGGAAATATTGCGGCAATTTGTAAATAAGTGGACGAAACGGTATTTGGCAGTACATAATGTCGATGACTTTCCAGATTGTAGGTCCTCTGGTAAAGTGTCGAAGAAAGCCGAGAAAATAACTTTAACTTTGTTTTCGAAAAATTCCAAATTGACTTTCCGCAAAGGTGTCGAAATTTTATAAAAAAATATATCGAAATATTGTACGATACTAGTCGTGTGCATTTACGTGATAATGACTACAATATCGAAGCACTTTGCAAAAGTCCTTGTTGAGTGAGAAATACGCCGCAAAACATCTTGTGTGGGCGCAAGAGAACTCGGACCGTGGCGGGGGCAGCGTAATATTCTCCGACGAAGCATCTTTTTAGGTATTTCCGATCATGAAACGCTTCTGGACAACACCGAGAGATTGCTCCAACGGACCGTAAAACACTCGGTCAAGGTGTGTCTCACAAAAGAGTTTCGGGGTTTTATACCTATTCATCGACAACTTGAACGCCGAAAAAATAAACCAAATTTATTACCGACTTCAAAACACTGGTTTATAAAAGAGTACGAGGATTGGATTCTTCAGGAAGGCAACGACGGAGTTGCGTGGCTCGTGGAAGAAGCGAAATGGTGTAGTCCCTTTGGATTGGTTGGCTCAGTTGTTCGATGCCAATCCTATCGAGAATGTTTGGGTTTATATTAATTTAAAACTACACAGAATTGGACCCTGCAATTTAGATCAGCTCTCGCGACAAATTTTAGAAATTTGGAGGTCTCTTCCAGTCAACTATGCCGAAAATCTTGTGGGAAGCATGTCTCGGAGATGCCAGGCAACAATTGATACTAGTGGGGACTGGATGCGCTACTGACAAATTTGCATGAAGGTCAAGGGCAAATTTGTACAATTAATATAACTTTTTTTTAAATAAATATTCTGTTTTCAAAACACCCGTCACGCTTTTATCTAGCAAACTGTATATAGGAGATACATATGAAATATACCTAGTGACATAAGAAGATATCAGATTGATTTATAGAAGAAAATATGACAAATAAAGTGAAACAAGAAGACGTAAAGAAATGGTTAGATAGTAAAATTCTTAAAGATTTGGGAGAAGAACACACAAGACAAAATGAGGTAGACATGGGACATTATAAGACAATGCATAGTTAACGAAGCAGATAAGATATTGTAATTTAAAGAAGACAAAAAACCCTGGATTACGATGAGTATTATTTAAATGATTAAAGAAAAAAGATCTATAAAAAACCCCAAAAACTTATGGACAAGATTTGAGCAACAAAATCAACAGAGAATATGCTAAAGCAAAAGAAAGATTCATAGGCGACAAGTATGAAGTAGTAATCTTTTTAAAGAGGCAAAATTTGACCCTGCTTACAAAACAATAAATTATTTGAGGAAATTAAAGATTGAGACTAAAGATGAAACATACGATATCTGCCTGGAATAAAGCGATTTTGCGCAAAGGTGAAACGCTACATTGAAAATGTGTGGACAGCAAAGAGAAAATCGCTCTGCAACCAGAGGACTAAGTCGATGAAGATAAAAAGCAGATAAGGCAACTTGGCTAAGACACACTAAATCAGTCAAGGAACTAAAAATTAACTAAGCAATATGTGAAAATTACCTCACAATAGCTTAGTAACGCACACCTCACAAATACTGACCAAAGTCGAAGAATTACAAAAATGTAAAACATACCATAACTGAAAATCAATTTCACGCCAGGAAGAATTTTGGTAGAAGTGAAGCAATCACAGTTCTTAGAATAACCGGAAAAAAGGGGATGATGAAAAGAAAGCCAACGTATATGGCTTTCATAGATCTAGAAAAGGCCTATAACGTCTGAAAACATTTGTCTGGAACATAGCATTCTATGGAAGCGAGTATTAGAGGATAGCAACCAATAAAAGAAAGAAACTAAAAGCTTTAGAGATGTGGTTTTACAAACGGATACTGAGGATAACTTAAATCAATAGAACAACAAATATGGAAATATTAGAGAAAGTAGAAAAAATTCCTGACTCCTTAATAGAAGGAAGAGTTAAAGGACAAAACGAATCAGACAGACAACTAATGCATATATGACGCAAATAATAAAACACTTATAGTGTAGCAGTTATATTGAGTTAAAAAAGAGGCTGTGTGCAGAGGAAGATTAAGTACCAATTTGTAAATTGATAACTACAGAAAGAAATTCTTAATTCAGAGAAGATCAGAAACGACAATATTTTGAGGTATGCAAACGATTATCGATACCCTGGACTCATCTACGATTATTATTGGTTTAAACGACTTTTTGAAGCGCTTTGTAGACATAGATTTGACGATGATGTTGAGCGATTAGCTAACAGTAGTGTCATAACTAAAAAAAACATGTTTCAATAATTAAAAAAGATCCAATTTACAATTGATTTCCCCACGCAAGAGTTACGTCTTACAGCACATTGGTTGGTTCATCGATAAATACGTTCTTTAAAAACCACGACGGGTGTTTGGCTTTTTATAAAACCTTTAAAATAATAAGCAAATTCGCATTCCACTTGCAAACTTTGAATGTTTTTTCGTGCAACATTTCTACGGCATCGTCATCTTAATCATTTCAGGAATCCCTCGAACAGTTTAATGGTTTTATTATTAAAATCGTCTTAAAATTCATTTTCTTTGAGAAAACACTGCATATGCTTCAAAGATTATTGAACGTAGCTTCAGTTTAAGTGGACTGTTATCGCGCCAAAAAGTTCAAAGATTTATTTCTTTACCTTCTGTTGCTTTAAGTCTTTTAGCTGTAGCAGCAGATGCAATCAGTTGATTAGCTAAAGCATTGCGAATGGAAATTCTATTTATGTTCGGTTCAGAATTCTAACTAATATTAACATTTTGCATTAACCTTAATTACTTTTGCTTTTTTGAATACCGTTGCAGCACTGTTAGAGTGGTGAAAGTACTCTATCAATTTTTCACTGTAGAGGATACGCCGTATGCTAATGATGCATTTACAATATTCGTAGTATTATCTGTTGTAATTGCTAAGACCTTGGCTATTGATTTCTAATCCCCAATGATTATTCTAAGGCTACTTCAAAAGTTGTTGATTGACAGACGTCGATCTAGGGCAGAATCTGCATGTTTTAGTTGCTGTTCGTTAGACGGTTATTATAATTTATTATAAATGTGACATGTTGAGATTTACTTCTGTTTGTTTTGATTTTTCATATTTTCAGTCATTTTGAACCTTGCTAAGATTATTTGTAAGTTTTTTTAACACTATCACAGAATTACTATAAGAAGCTAGAACAGCCATGTCTTCTGCGAAACTTGCAGTTATGGTTAGCCTTGTAGTAGGTAGATCGGCTGTAAATAGAAGATACAATAGGGATGCTACCACGCTACCTTAAGGTACTTTAGATAAAACAGGTGTGATTTTTCCTTGATAATTTACAAATAATGCCTATTCGTATGGTAAGATTTAAAAATTTTATACCGTTGGTAAGGTTAACTGATTCATCTCCAAATACCTTTTTTTATATGAATAAAAAATTAAATATTATGGATATTGTAATACTGATTATAAATAAGACGGTAAAAAAAGGAAATGTAACTGCGAACATCGGTGATATCTTACATATTTGGAGTGGTGTTAACAAAGAGAAAAGACCCAGACTCGATGTAGGTATTCTAATAAAGAAGAAATACAAAAGAAAAATTAAAGCATGGAAACCAATAAATAAAGAAATGACAAAAATAAACCTAACAATGTATGGAAAAAAGATAATCATACTAGGTGTATATGGACCCACGGCTAACAGTCCCATAATAAAAAAGGGAAGCTTCTTAGATACATTACTAAATGAACCCGGGAAAGTGAACAAAAACGAGGAATTTGCACTGCAATAGAAGAACAGGACGAAACAGTAGGAAAATGCGGTGAAGAAATAGTGGAAAGCACTTGGAGAGATAGAGGGAAAACATCGAACGCACAAATTAAACCTCTCTGAAAACACTCTGGGGAAATAAGAATAAGAATCATAAATGGCTAAACACTCAAGACAGGGGGGGACTTCTAGAATTATAAGAGTAAAAATAAATAGGTCAGAAGACTAATATGCAAAGAAAAGATTGAAATGTAGGAACGAAAATGCACAAAAATTGACCAGAACCTTTGGGGAACAAAAAGTTTCAAAACTTAGAGAATATTGAAATAAATAAGGACAAATAGGAGAGAAAAGCACTTACTTCTTATACATATATAAAAGCATGGATAAAACAATACAAATACTTGCTTGCAGTACAAAGGCCAGCGTTCGCAGAAAGTGTAGAAGAAAAAGTTGTAAATCGACTCATTTGAACTTAAAAGCCTTTAAGGGATTGTTACAAAGCTCTAATATCGCTAAAATTGTTTAAACTATTTCTAAAAGATACTCTAAGAATTTAGAAACAAAAATTTCAGGTAATGGAAGTATCTCCGTAATGAGATATTATTTATTGTTAATTTTTTGGGGGGCACAGACAGACTGCGACTCCGACAAAATACTAACTCTAACCTCTTTTGATAGTAGCAACAAAGTGGATGCCAAAATGTCAAACATTTTTAAAAAGATTTTGTATAATATATAAAAGGAAGCATGACTTCTGAAAATTGAGGTAATGTGCAAAGAAAATCTAAATATAATACTAAACACTTGTATTTGATGAATCGACTCTTTATCAGTACACCCTAACTGTTTAGCATATGGTGCTCAGATCTAAACTCTTAGGAAATATTCAATAAATCTACTAATAGTGTTTACTATATCGTCAAAAATAGAAAAGAAAATGTCTATATTCAAGTTAAAGAAGCGACAAAACACCTGCTAAAATTAAATATAGTTTCCTTGTAATGTAAATTAGTTAACTGTATTCTAAAAATTTGGTTAAAAAATCTCGGGGATGTCTACCGGATTTGAATAATTATCTTAAAAGAACTACAGAATTAGTATGAATAAGATAGATGCATAACCGCAAAAATTATAGACAAATGATGGAGGTCTACACTTATTTTAGTATTTAGAACAAAGTTTTATTTATTTGTTTATTGTTAGTATGATAGTTTAAAAGAACACTTTTATATTAATCTTCACAGATATTGCAAAGGATAGCTCAAGAGGAGGGAGATAATTTTAGTTGCACATATATGGCGATGTTGTCCAGAGCAGAGTTTTACAAAGATTTAAATCTCTGTCTGATTATGCAGTTATAATTACTCAAATCTGGATGAATGGTTCAAGAACAGATCAATAAACCTTGGTAGAAAACTACTATTCGAAAGAAGATTCTTAGAGGTGCAAATTATAGTTTGACCTCATAAATACTCAGAAAATGCAGACGAACATGAACTATTCAGTTGGTAGAAAAAAGAAAAGCAAAAGAAATCAGGACCCGGTTTCTTTGCGTCCCACTGCACCGTCGTTTCTTTGCGTTTGCTGTTTTTTTTTTAAATTATTATCATTGTTTCTCCTTCTAAGATGTTCAAATGTACCGTTCGCAACATTGTTTCATATATCAAGAACGGGATTTTGAATTTTGTCTGCTTCAACCCTGATGACTAGTTATTCAACAATTTTTAGATTATCATTTTTTTTCATAATTCTCTTTCACTTGAATATAGTTTTGTTTTTAAGCAAATATAACTGAAGTCTCTATCTGAGAAAGTATATCTTTAATTTTCTATATTACCAAAAATGCGCAGTCTTTGCGTTTAAACAACTGTTGCTGTAGCCATTTCTACTTAAAATATTTTTTAGTACATTTTCTATTTAAATACCTCTTTAAAGGTAAATTGGTGAGCAAGCTATCATTTTTTATGTTATTGACTTCAGAATAAATCAGAGATTTTTTGCCTTACTATTAGTAACTCTGGTACTTTGATAAATCTTATACACGATTCTCCCAATTAATAATTACTAGATATAAAGATGCCCTTTTCGCTGTTAAGTACCGTAAAATACGCGGCGTTATTGATTAACGAGCAGAAAATAAACGGTGCGCAAAAAATAGATTAGAAAATTACTAGAAAATATTTTGGATTGACTACTCCTGTAGATGACCGGAAGCCTTTATTAATTATTAATATTTTGTAAATAGCATATAGAGATAAAGTGTAATTAAACGCTTACGTTTGCATTAACTTCAATCTACTTATATCAATACCCTGCCTAATGTTATCAAAAACAAAACTGTTATTCAATAATTACCTACTCGATAACAACGGTGTAGTTCTTATGTCATGGCATCCTTCGTTCGGTTTGCAAAAAAGCAAACTTTTTACTTCAAGTTAGCTGCATAGCAGATATTCGGTCAGTTGTTAATATCAGCGCGCGCGAGCGGACGTGAATTTTCCCACTAAAATTTTTGAACAACGGTTTTGGTGTTTCGCCCGAGACGTTCCTTGTATGCCGTTCCCAGCTTGGAAGAAATCTTCTCACCACCAGCGGACCGAGTGAGTTCAGGCGCGCCCCGGTCTTGGAAATGGTGCGTAAACACCCCTTCCCCGACCTAATAGAAAATTTAACGTTTGCTGTGGGTTAGGTGAATGCAGAGCCCCTCAACTCAACAATTGGTAAGTCGTTTTTTATTTTTCTACTAATAATGGGATGCATGGTAAAGGAATAAGGCTGAATATGTCGCTCGCAAATTACTCCCACACTTTCAAAAAGAATAGTTTTTAAAAATTTCATCAACGTGGATATTCAAATGGTCGGTTGTTGGGAATGATTTGCAATAAAGATATGCAGTTGTGTAGCGCTACACAAAATTGGTGGTACGCATGGGTTACTTACAATTGCAGGTATCAAATATGACATCAAAAATGTGGATAGTTAAAGAAGGAACACAACAGTCTTTATGATGTTTTAATTGGAATAGTAATTTAGCTTATATTGTAGCACTTACAGTGAGGCGGTTGTAATCCATATCCCAATAGCTCGACTAGTTGTTTCGTTGTTTGCAACCGAATTTTACTGATTTACAATTCATTGTATTATCGAATTTTTTGCGTGGTATTAACGCGAACGTTTGCAAGCTCTTTCTACAAAATAAATCAATGATGAGGATTAGGTATAGGCAAAGCAGAAATGGTCCCACCATAGTATCTGTAAAAGAGTCAATCAATAGGTTCCATTATCTTTTTTTGTATGTAAGTAGAAGTAGCTTTCAGCTCCATATTCAAATTAGTCGGTTCAAAATAAACTATCTATTATCTGCAAATTATTTTCATTACCTGCACAATTTACTGCAACAATGAAACGCTTTTTCGATTCCAAAAATAGTTTTATATTTTTCCATCTGGACCTCTATTAATTGGTAGACCGTCTCTTCACTCTTATGGGTATTTATCAAACCTAAACCCTCCCTGCAAAGGAGGTCAAAGTTAGTTAAAGGTTAGGTGTAATCACTGCGGAAATGTTTTTCCAATGACTGTAAAAGAACCAACAAATCGGTTCCGTAATCATTTCCTGTGTAATGGGAATATCCTAACTCCAAATTCAAACTAATCGGCCCGAACTGCCCAATCGATTATCTACAATCCAGTTCTACACAGATAAATCACTGCGTTATCTAAACTCTTATTGAATTTTACAAGTTTTCTTGCACATCCCCCATCTGGACCTTTGTCAGTCGGGCGACCGTCTCTGCACGACCGGTACCACTTAGGTGGGAGTGTATCAACCCTGAATGTTTGTAATCCCTCTCTACAAAAGAGGTCGGCGTTCGCTAAGGGTTAGGTATAAGCAGTGCAGTAGCACGGTCTCCTAGTGGACGTTAAAGAACCGGCTGATTGGTCCTGTTATCTTTTTCTACGTGGCTAGGAGCGTTCAGCTCCAAATTCGAATTAATCTGCCTGAACTGGCCAGTCTAAAATGTATAACTCAATTCTACTACCCAAATAATTTTGAATATTTTCTCGCATCCCTCCATCTGGACGTCTGAGTTGTCGACCTATTCCTCCATGACAGGTACCAGTCGCGTGGAAGCGAATCGGTTCTTAAACATTATTAATTCCTCTCTGCAAAGGATGTGAAAGTTAGTTAAAGATTAGGTGCAGAAGTGTTTTTTCAATGACTGTAAAAGAACCAACAAATCGGTTCCGTCATCTTTTTCTGTATAATGGGAATTTCCTAACTCCAAATTCAAACTAATCGGCCCGAACTGCCCAATCGATTATCTACAATCCAGTTCTATACAGATAAATCACTGCGTTATTTAAACGCTTGGTAGACCGTCTCTCAACAATAGGTACCACTGGCGTGCAAGCAAATTAGTTCTTAAACGTTATTAATTACTCCCTGCAAAGAAGGTTAAAGTGTGTTAAGGGTTAGGCATAAGCAGTGCAGAAATGTTCAGTCCCGTTATCTTTTTCTATGTAATAAGTAGCTTCCATCTTCGTTCGGATCAGTCGCCCCAAACTGGCCGATTTCCTATCTACAACGCGCAGAGTGCACTGTATTAACAAAACTTTTTTTGGATTCCAAAAGCTGTTTCATATTCCCCCTTCTGAATCTGTATCGGTGAAAATGAGTCGAGCCTAGCTAAGGATTATATATATGTAGCCGAGAAATTGTCCCTTAATATTAAAAAATCAACTATTTGGTCGCGTTATGTTTTCTTTATAATTTTTTAGGTTTCCCAGCTTCAAATTTTAATCGACTCGATCTGGCCGACCTACAACCTAATTTTAATATACGAATAATTCATATATATACTAGCATTATCGAAATGCTTTTTGGTTTTGAAAAGTATTTTTACATTCCCCCATCTAGCCGTCATTTTATCTCGACAGGTATACTCGCTTAGGAGTGTATCAGTCCTAAACGTTTATAATTTCCGTCTACAAAGAAAGTTTATATTCGGTCATTATTAAAATAAACAAGGTAGAAATAGTCTCATAGGCATTAGATCGGTCTTGTAAATCTATTCTCCGTAATTAAGGGTTTTGAACACAGAGTTAGATTCAAATCATACACATACACATATATATTATAACTGTTTGATAACCACCCTACTACCTGTACTCCGATTCCTGTAATCCACCCCAATTTAGACTTTGATTGGTTAGTCGACCGTTGCCTCACGACAGGTACCACTTAGGTGGGAGTGTACCAGCCCTGAACATTTGTAATCCCTCTCTACAAAGGAGGTCGATGTTCTCAAGGGGTTAGGTATAAGCAGTGTTGAAACGGTTGCCTAGTGGCTATAAAGAACCGATCGATTGGTCTTATTTCCTTTCCAAAGTGCATTAGGCCTCCTGGGGATAGCACTTAAAAAAAACGCACAAAATAGCTGTACCTCCAGGGTTGTGTGGAAATCAGCTAATCCCGACATTAATATTTTCTTGAATTTTCAATAATTTTTTAAAGTTTTATTTAAGTATATTAATTCTTTGTAGATTAGGTATAAATTACACTAAGGTTCCATTACAGTCTGAATTTGGCTTGTCGTGCCTAGTGTAAAAAGTTTCCTAATGCTTTTATATTTTAATTATTATATTACGCACGCCGTCCGCATAGGCGATAAGTTAAACAAAATACTTTTTTAATTTATTAGATCTCCTTTTCATTTTTTTTTATTATACGCGACAGTAGGATGACAAACTCATATTTTGTAAAGTATTGTTCTGTATATAATAACTGATACGTATTTTAACAAACTAACGTATTATGCGTGTTATAAGCATTATACGCTGTATCGTGGTGAAGGCCACATCTTTTTATTTAGCGTGATTTTAAACTTGATGGTATTATTAAACACCTTGTGTATAGCATATTCAGATTTTTTATTTAATTGGGTAAGTACTATCAAATAAATGTCTCAAGACTACGTTTGTAGCCACTAGAGCATAAACGATTTTAGAAAGAAAATATTCAATTTATTGGTGCACCCTGTATAATTTGATAACTTAAGGTTTATGAGACGTGCTTTATTAGATACAGTATACAATATCATTTAATATACTATCTACCACCATTTTAAACACTCTGTGTATTATGGAGAAAATTTGTTTGATAGCATTTGGAAAGTCTTAGGAAATACACGAATAATTGTGATGCTAGTTGTACATTCATAACTAACATGTGAACGCTCTCAACTTCGTTTTTCTACATTTAACCTCGAAAACTGGTGAAATTTGTAATTTTTGGTCCAGTTGCCACTATGAAACAAACAAAAATTTTATTTTCGCCACCACACCAAAACAGGAATCAAATATTCCCTTTTCAAATGTATGGGCACCGAAGAGGATCTTTACGCATCAATCCAGGTGTGGAAATCTGCGCAAATCGCCCAACAAAACGTGCATTAAAACAAAAGAAACTAACCTACGTGTATTATGTAGCGGTTCACATTTCTTCAAACTATAAAAGGTGTCTAGTTAAAGAGAAAATTCCCCGCACGTCCGAAAGCACAACACTTAACCAAGTTTTACCCTAGCACAACTGCTAATCAACAACGAAAGAGCACACAATTGTATCAAATGGGCAGCAACCCCTTCACCCAAGGAGATACACCGCAAATATCAAACATCAGGAAGTTAAAAATATTATGATAAAACTAGCTGAGAATACAGATAATAAAGCACTCGTGTGCCAAAAATCACGTTCCTACGATTATTCGTTCCGTCAGTATTCCTGAGTCAATTTCCGCCTGCCCGGGACACTGCGGGCCCTGCCGCGGCGGCCGCCTGCCGAAATCCGCGGGGAAGCAATTAACGTTTTGTAAATGCATCTTGTCTTCACCGATAATACGAATTTAACTTTGTAAATATATATAATAAGTTGTCTCGAAAATGAAGAGATAAAATTATATATATATATAAAAAAAATTATTAGTGCTGCTGCTGCTGCTGTCACACAGGTCAAAGTTCAACTCTAACTATACTATTGCTGTCAATGATGTAGTGATTTGAGGGAAGGGCTAATAAAATAAACAAATGAGTCATTAATACTAAAAATTATTCTGCCTACAAAGACATCATATATAATCCGAAATTTGTTGATTACGCACCATGTGGTAAACCGAGAAGATTGCGGCTTCTAAGCATTGTAGGTAGAGATATCTAAAGGGGATTCCCCTCGTTATAATAAATTAAATCTTTACTTGGCGACTTTTTAGTCTATAATTTTTTGGGTGGTTGGTAACTAATATTTTTTTAATACATAATTATATGCGGTTGGTAACTAAACATTAAAAATGACATCTGCAACGTCAGACCAACATTACATTTCAAAATTTTTCTTGTCAGAACCACTGGTGAAAACGTTATAATTTTTTAACCTTTGAGCGCCCGAGGATGACACTTAGTTTTTCGGATTCTACTCTTCAATCCGAGTCGAATGACACTAATCTGAGGTCTCTACGATGTATGCACCAAAAGTTTAACGATATACAATAACTACTAGTTAATAGAACGCTATAGAAAGAATAACAGATTGTTATTGTTGAAACGCATTGCAAATTTGTAGAAATTTTGCAGATAAATTGACCCCCAAAGATTAATTACAAAACGTGATGAATTAGATCCGTAATAGATGTAAGACCAGTGATAATATTGCCATAGTTAGTCAAAACACTACTGCAAATCCGAAAACATCAATTAGGCATCGTGCACGACAATAATACATTTTGAGACCTGCACCGTCACACGTACAAAATTCAACTGACACAAACGCTGACAACAAGGTTAATTGGTTTTTAGAGCATCACCTCTAGCATGAGAAGCATTTTCGACTCAAGAAACAAAACTGTCGCGTTTGGGGTTCGACAAATCCGCGCAGAACGTACGAAACACAAATGTACCCCCAACGAGGCATTGTGGTGTGAACTGTAGGCAGGTGATGTGAAATGTGAAAATGTTGCTGGAAATGCTGTAACAGTGCTTTTGGCATCAACTGGGCAACATGGATCTGACATAAATATAGTTCCAGCAGGATGACACCGTCTGCCGAATAGCTGGATCAGTCGATTTACTGCAACAATTTTCTGGACGCGTAATTTTACAAAATGGCAATATTAGCGGGAGGATAAGCTCTTGTGATTAAACATCGTGTAACTTCTTTTTGTGGGGTTACTTGAAATTTAGGGTTCACATGAGAATGCCAAGGACAAAATCCGCAGTCTTATCGGTAAAATTATTTAGAACGTGCGAAATTGCAATTGAAAATAAAAAACGTATATGTGGCTGTGAAAATAAAATAAGGTTTGTTTTTATTTTAATGTTCGACAGGAATAGACAACAATAAACGTTATATTGTGGTGTTAATTTTTGTGTGCAATTGTTTTTTAGCGTATTGGATTATTTATAAGCAAAATCAGAATAATTTTGGGATTGTTTTGTTAATTCACCCATTTACTTAAATGGTATTTCAAAACTAATTTTAGAAATTCGTTCAGTAATGTCATCGAAAAGCTATTTAATTTGTAATTATTCTACAGTATGCATTTTCACTGTACATTGTACATTTAGACTTTCTCGGGCTTATTGGAATTCTTTAATAATACAACACAGTTACGTTTTAATGATGTTATTAATAGAAATATTTGTTTAAGTTGTGCTTTACTTATTTTTTATTCTTCTTCTGTAAAGTAGTTTTGAATTTATTTAATTTCTATCATTTAATATATCTGCGTTTTAAGACTTACTAAATACAGCCATGGGGCTCTACAAATTTTGGACAGGTGCACTTCATTAAAAAAAAATTCAGAAAAAAACTATTGAATTGCTTGAAGAGTTTATGTTTGTGTGCACTAAGCGGATGTATGTTTTTTTCAAAGAGGAGCTATATGGGAATGACAACACGTTGGCTTTTTAAAAACGTTTTAGAGGGGAAAAACCATTGGTTTAGTCTGTTAAATACTTTAAGGAAGAAATTTTCAAGTGGCCCCTATTTGGCCTAGAACTAAGCAAACCCATACTAATAATAATGATAGTTATATGACTAAAACCTAAAAATTGTGGGCAAATCACCTTGATATCCATATACGGTGTTAATAACGGTGACAAACATGTGAAAGATGATGATAACGACTAAAACTATAATTTTAATTATCTTCCGGCTGAACTTAATAATTTTCTGGGAGGGGAAAATCTAAAGTTGATCCTTTAGGCTACATACATGCTTTACCTAAGAGTTGCTGTTGATATTACAATATATTAACATCCTGTGTTTTAAGAGAGTTGGCAAGCTTATTGCTCAAAGTCACCCAAAGCTTGATGGAACTCGTACTACAATTGAATATTAAGTTTGTATGTGAGGTTAGTATTTTTGTAATGAAAATGAAGCTACTAGGGTTTAAACCAGTTCTTAAAAAGGTACATAACATATTCCAGTCAAAAGAAAAGAAAAGTTTAACATTTTCATTGAAGAAGAGCTTAGTATAATAAGATTAACTGCGAAAACAAATAAGAACTGCAACTGATCATTTTTTTAAATAATTGCGCAAAGTAAAAGAAATTGTGATAATTAGTGGAAGACTTAGAAGAAGGTTTATATAACCTGCAGGACTAAAGAATATAGAAATGTTGCTGACTTATGCAAAAATGAGGCAACTTTTTATAAAATTTAATTCTTGCTTATCAACTTTAGCAGCAATTCGAAGGTCGTTTAGTTAAGCTGGCATAATTTAAAAAAAATTGCTAAAAAATTTCATGTTAAAAGCGAACATTTAATTGTTTTCACGATAGGTGTACTTATTTATGATTTCTCATATAAAAGAGTTGTAATATGTTATTAAGAAATTATAACCAAAACATTGTTACATTAAAACATCTAAAATTAAAAGAAAAACTGTATTTATAAAGCTATTATATACGTGGACAGTCTGAAAAGTTTTGAGCCTAACATAAAAACAAATATTTTTACTGTCAACTTTAATTTTATTTTTTAACATAGTCTCCTTTTAAGTCGATACACTTTTTCCAATGATGCTCCAACCTCTTCAATCCGTCTAAATAGTAGTTAGCATTTTGATTTGCAAAATAGACGTCTACGTTTGCGATGACCTATTCGTGTGATGAACTTTGAGCTTAGGAAACAGGAAATAGCCAAATCTAGTGAATATGATGAGCGGTTAATAAATTCAAACTAAAATTTTTGAAGTGTGAGTCGGTGCGTTGTCTTGATGGAAAGACTTCTTCCATTCCATATAGGGCCGTTTTTCAGCAATTTCTGCTTTTAACTAGCTCAATAACGATGCGTAGTGCCACCCTTTATTGTTTTCCCTTTTTCTAAGCATTCGATGAACAGAATCTCGACTATCCCAAAAAACAGTTGGCCATTATTTTCCCGGCCTATAAAACCATATTCGCCTTTTCGAGCAGGTTTACCCTTTGCAGTCTAGTGTTTTGACTATTCTTTCATCTCAGGAATGTAATGGTAGACCTATGTTTTATCGGCGGTGATAAAGCTATGGAAAAGTCTGGTTCGTTTCGCTAAAACTCCTTAAGTAGGACTTTGGAAATGTTTTCGAATGAATTTTTGGTTCAAAGTGAGTAAGCGCTTTCGCATGTCCACTTCTTCAGTCAATATATGACAAACGTATTTTTCAATATGCCCACAGCCTCTGCTGTCTCTCTAACCTTGATTTGATGGTCGTCCAGCACTATTAGGTGAACTTGAACACTCATCATCAGTCAAGCTCGTACGACCACGTTTAAATTTAGCTGCCCATCTTTTCACGGTGGCAAATGATGGAGCAGAATCGTTAACGGCGTCTAACTAGAATACAATTTGCGTAGGCCTATTGCCTTTCAAATGTAAGTACTTAATTATGACATGGTATTCGATTTTTTCCATTTTTACAGAACCACTCACATCGACAGTCAAACAACAACGAAGCGTCCAAAATAGTTGAATTTTGTACAGGTATCCTTCAAAGTATGTGCGATTGTAATAGCAGAATGGATTTGACAAGTATAGTCATCTTCATATTGTGACTTAAAACTTTTAGACTGCCCAAGTAGCTAAAATTTTGTGAGAGCATTTATACGAGAATTTATGCTAAAATTCTTAATTTTTACGTAGGTGTTAAGACTACCACTTGGTAAGCTAAACTTTTTCTATATTTTGAAAACGGTTTGAGTTACAGAAAAAGGTAATTTAAATGTTTAGAACCAAATTTAATAATAGGTAGCGATATTTGTACTCCCACAAAAATTATCATTGGTCCTATAACTCTGTAAAGGTTTTGTTTTAGATCTTCTTAGAGTAATAAGATTTATCCCTTTCATATTTTACTGATAATAAATTGTGATTTTCTCATATGAGATATCATAAATATGTAAAAAGAAGAAAAATTTTTTGGGGTAACATTGCTTATTTTTATATTGCTTGTGAATAAGGTGGTCTTTATAGAAAATAAATAACAGACTAAAATACTTATTTTCTACTTATTTTTGTTTTAAACAGTTTAAGGTACCCATTTGGAACTTTTCAATGTTTGATTATTAAAATGTATATAAGTAATAATACTAAATAATATAAGAAAAATTAGTATTGAAATAATTAAGCAAAATTTACGGTGGAAAAGTTTACCTACTAAAAATATAATTATAAAAAAATAATTCTGACGTTTATTGTAGCAGCATGTCTAAAATTAGCTGCTGCATATATGCCCGATGATTAATATGTAATAGTGCTGCAGTAATTAAAAATATAAATGTGCTCATCCATCCGTTACATAAAGTAGTATCAATGCAGTAAAATTAACTTGTATTTCCATAAATGACTGAAACGCATCACCGTCGTTCGCTGCCAGTAAGTGAAATAATTTTACACTAATTTTGGTTAATTATTTTTAATATATTTAATATACTAATATATTAACTTTTACATTTAACTGCGCTGGTTTATGCCCTTATAATTTTGTCGTTCTTTTTACTAAATTATTATTTCTTCCTCGATTTGAGGATCGAGTGACATTTTTACTCATTTATAAGCCTTGAACTAAGCGAACTCTGCTTTCGTACCAAAAGTGGAAGTTGTAAGGTTAAGTACTTAGGCAAAAACTCTCAAATACAATCTGAAAACATGTGGGATTACAGTAATCTCTTTCTTTGTTATGAATGTCTGTCATAATTCTGGCTAATATTAGTTATCTAATATGCATGGAAAAATCTAGTGGTTGTAGAGAACCACGTTTTAAGGATTTTTAACCACAAAATGCTTCTACGACACAGTTCTTGTTTTTTTGGGATCTATCCTTAATCTATACTTGAGTTTTCGTGTCTTTACTAGAGCTATTATTTCCGTGTATTATTTCATTTGTGAGATTTTTAAAATTATATGACAAAAAGACAATTCAAAAGCTGTTATTCTTCTAGTGGTTGGTTCCTATAAAGTACAACCCAAAAAATATAATATTTAAAGAGTCTTACCTTTGTTGAATAAATGATGACATTTTTAACAAAACGACTCTTTGTTTTTCAATAAAAGGTAGGGTTGTACATGATGTCACTGATTATTTAGTTCTGAGCGTAGGTCATCGTTTATTGGTTTCTCAATAGTTCTCAATTTAGACCCTAGACCCCATTCCACGAACAAATCTTTAAAAAGTGCAAAGACTTGGCGTTCCACTATAGAAGATATTTTCGAGATTCGGCCGTAATTTAAAAATATTTGCAGTCTTTGTACTTCTTGATTTTTGAGTTTGCGTTAGAGTGGGGTTAGAAACCTTTTTAAGATAGTTTGTGTACATTTCCAAAATAATAGGTATGACAGGACGAGTCAGTATGTGGGAAGAACCAACGTGTAGTATTTTTTTGTATATTATTTATGCTCGGGTTTCATATATACATACATACATAATCAAACCTCTTATATTTTACGATGTAGACGTGTGGGTTTCATATAATAACTAATTAAAATTACCATTTATTTCACAGGCAAAAAGGGTAACGCAAAAAAAACTTGCAAAAGAAGAAAAGAGAAAATAAATTGATAGAGTACATTACATGTATTAGAAACTTATTCTACAGTATTAGATGAGCGGAGCTTCCATAAAAGAGAAAAACAGAAAATACCACCCAAAACAGTGGTGGATAATATGCACTTGTGGGAAGAGCAACTTTTAGAAGAAAAAGTAGGTGCAAAAGGTAAAAAAAACTTACCAAAAAGAAAGAGGAATTATGCAGAATCTACTCAAACAATTGTACTAAAACAGCTTTTAAATGTTGAAATTTATTATAGGATGAGGCAGGCTTTAAAATTATAAAAAAAGGTGGAGTTAGTATCTGAATATACTAAAAATATATGTAATCAATCATAAATCAATTAATATACTATATATTATACAACTTAATTTGATTATTGTAAAAATGATACATTGGTTATAAAATATAGCTGTTTGTATGTATGTTTACATACCATTAACTCTTAGTAAGTAAAATATTATAATAAATCTTGCTGTTTTTCTAGCTTAAGGAACTCCTTGCCGCTTTAATTGTCACGATCATCTTCCATTTGAATTCTCTTGCTTCTTGTTTGTGAATGGCACGTTATGCCACGTAATACTTGTCAATATAATTGTTTGATCTTTTGGTTTTATTTGGAAATGCTTCAAATATGGAAATCGTTCATTTAAAATTTTTATACTCCATTCTACTATGCCGCTAGTTTTTGCGACTACAATTGAAAGGTTTCTCTACAAAAGAAGCGATTAACTGTTTTTTTAGTCTATAAATACTGTTATCTAAAACAAGTGCTCTAGAAAATGGACTTGAACAACTCAGAACATCTACATATTGTTGTATTTCGCAGAACTCTTGAATCTTGAACGCTGCACAGCCAACTTTTTTTTTAATTAGCACTATGAAAAGCATAATTTGGTTTACATATCACTATCACAATAAGTGAATGACTTTTGTACCTATTAGTACTTTCGACATGCAAAAGCTATTGCTATTCCACATATTTTAAAACAATAACATGCAAGTATTTATAAAAATAATATCAATTATAGTATTTTCAACATTAATCATTGGCCTACATAATGTTGACTTTTTTTAATTTATGCATAGAAGTAACTTTATAGTACTGAGCAACATTAACTAACTAAATACAGACATAAAAGAATTTGTTCTTTTGTTCCTTTTCCTACTATTTACCAATATTGAACCAATTTTTTTAAGCACAAAATCATCTTGATTTTAAGAAATTTTACCATCACTAAGCTCACTAGACAATAATAAAAATGTTCTAAGTGGTACATTTATACAGATATATTTAGGTTAATTAAAAATATTCTATTATTATGTATATTTTAAATTCCAAAGTAAATTATCTCTTTGTAAATAGTTTCATTACCTTGCATTTCGCAAAAATATATACTTTTTACTTAAAAACTGTAATGTTTTTTTACTTTTTATTTTGTACTTTTTACTAGTAAAGCAATAAAAAACAGAATCTGCAAAGTCAAAAGTGAAAAGCTGCTAAAATCTACGGTATAATAAAGCCATGTTTTTTTTATTGATCACAATATATATTTTTTTTTTTTACTAATTTAACCAGCGTATTTACAATCTACTCCTAATTTGAGTATTAAGTAAAATTATATAACAATACAATGTCATGCGGGGAGCTCTAGCCAGTGCTAGTCTCCCTAATGATTACATCAGTTTTGATTAGGTTGTGCGAGGTCCAGCGGCCATTGTCGTTTGAGCCTTCTTGCGATGTCCGGTTAATTGGAGAGTTGTTCAATGAGTTGGTTAGGGTGTCCTGCCAAGTTACTGCTATAGTTAGTTGAGAGCCTTTTGATTTCACTATCTACGTAGGGAACTCCTAGGTCGTTATGAAGGGTGTCGTTCTTTATGTACCATGGTGCATTGGCCAGCATACGGAAGGTTTTGGACTGGAATCTTTGAAGGATTTTAGTGTGTGTCGCTTTGGCGCATCCCCAGAGTTGAATCCCGTAGGACCATATGGGCTTCAGGATGACTTTATACAGCAAAACCTTGTTTGATAGAGAGAGTTGGGAATGTTTTCCAAGTAATCATGCCATTTGTTTGATTTTGAGATCTAATTGCTTCCTTTTGGCTTTGATATGAGCTCCAATTGAGTTTTTGGTCGAGGTGCAAGCCGAGGTATTTTACTTCCTATGGATTGGAATTGGGGTGTTATTTATGCTGGTTTGAGCGCATTCGATACGTCTTATAGTGAAGGTTATTTGAGCCGATTTATCAGTATTGACTGTAATTCTCCACTTATGGAACCAGGCTTGCAGTGAGTCTAGATGCTGTTGAAGATGTTCCACAGCAAGTTCAGGAGATTGGTTGACTGAAAGGATGGCCGTGTCGTCAGCAAATGTCGCAAGTATAGTATTGTCTGTGGTTGGTGCGTCTGATGTATAAATTAGATATAGCAGTAGTCCCAAGACGCTGCCCTGCGGGACTCCGGACTTGATTGGATGGATATCTGAGACTGCACTGTTCATTTTGACTTGGTAGGTTCGGTCTGTGAGGTATGACTTGAGTAGTACGTATAGCTGACTGGGGAGGTGTAATTTGAGTTTGTATAACAAGCCAGTATGCCACACTTTGTCGAACGCTTGCATAATGTCTAGGAACACCGCTGGGCATACATTCTTCTTCTCCATGCTTTCCATTATATGAGTGATGATTCGGTGGCTTTGGTGAATGGTGCAGTGGGATAAGCTGGTCTAGGTCTACAGATTTCTTAATGCGCTTGAGTAGTAGCCGTTCAAGAAGTTTGGAAAGGAGAGGCAGGAGACTTATTGGTCTGTCGGATTGTGCTTGGGTGGGCGGTTTGCCAGGTTTCGCAATCATTATTATCTGGGCATGTTTCCATAACATAGGAAAGTAGCAGAGTTGTAGTATTCTGTTAAATATTGTGGTAATTAGTACAATCGCTTTTCTAGGAAGGTTTTTAAGTACTTATCCAACCATTAGGTCCTGGTGCTTTACGCACGTTTGTTAGTTGTATTTGTTGAGAAACTTCTGCTGGCGTAAAGGGCTTGATTGGCGGTGATAATTGGCACGCAGTATCAATGAAGGATTCAATTTCTTTATCGTCAACATGACCTTGTACTTGTGGTGTTGTAAACACGTTAGCAAGGTGTTTCGCAAATGAATTGACTTTATCAGTATCAGATCTGGCCCAGGTATCGTCGGGGTTTTTGATAGGAGGGATAGTTGCTATTGGCCGCTTGAATTTCTTTGTTGCCTTCCATATAGAGTTGTCATCAGGAGAGAGATGGGTGATGTATTGACTGAATGTTTCATTGCGAGCTTCCGCTAGCGCCTTTTGCAGTTGATGCGTTAGTCTATTATAGTGGGTTTCGTCTCGTCTATCTTTCGTTCTCTGCCATTTTTTCCGTGCCCTTCGTTTCTCAGAAATGAGATTCCGTACGTTCAGAGGAATGTTGTCTGTTTCAGGTGATGGTTTTGGAACGGGGGTGGCTTGCCATGCAGCTTCTTGTATAATGGTAGTTAAGTACTGGGTTGCCTCATCAATGTCTTGAGCGTTTCTTATTCTGATCTCGAGTTTAATTTCATTTTCTAGGTAGTTCCTAAAATATTCCCAGTCGGTATGCTTGTTGCATAATTTTAAAGGAGGGTCTTTCTTAATGACAGTCGTGCTGATACTTATAATGATTGGCGTATGGTCAGAGGATAGATCGAAGTTGGATTCCGTTTGTTGATAAGTATTCGCTATGCCATTGGTAACTGCATGGTCAGGTTGATCACCATATAAATAATTTTATCAACATTAATGTTAAGGACGTATTCTAAGCTGACTTTCTTCAATTTTCAGAAGTTGAAAATCCTCTAGACCTTTTGCGGTTACACACAACTCTCCCACACCCCTTTTAATGATATGACTTCCAACTGTTCTTTATTTATTTAGATTTAAGCAGATTGGCCGAATATGGTATTGAAAATATCTACATATTCTTGTCATTTCTTTCAGCATCATTGAAATTGTTCTAATCTATCAAAAGTTTTCTTTGTTTCCATTATGTCTAAAAACCCATTAAGTAGAATTATAGATTAATAAAATCAAATTAATTAAAGACATATAAATCAAAGGAGCTGAAAACTGTGCTTGTCGTTGTTTTTATTCTTGTTGGCTTTTTCCCACTCCTTTTTGTTTTGGCGATTTCTTTCGCTTCTTGCTATGTTATTCGTCTTTGTTCTATAACCTTTCCCATATATTTATTTTATGTTGTCACCGGCCTTCCTCTTGTTCTTCTTATTTGCGTCTTGGCCTCCCACACTTTTTTGATCGGTTGATCTCACTCATTTTTACTACGTTATCATACCAGCTCAACTGTCGTTTCCCAATTATGTTTATCATCGGCTTCATTTGTAGTTCTTCTCTGACTCTGCTGTTTGTGGTCCTTTCTATTTTTGTTATTTAAAATTCCTTGTAGATATTTCAATTCCAAGCTTTGTATTTTGTTTTTCATCTTTTTTGTTAGTATCCAGCTTTTACATTCAAATGTTAGTATTGGTACAAAGACTGTTCTGTAAATACTGCTTTTTGCTTTTCTTGGCACTTTCTTTCTCATATCAATGCATTTCTTATGAAATAGTAAAATTTTGAAGTTTTCCTAATATAACTATTATTTCTGCATCTTGTCGCCCTGAACTACCTATATTGACTCATAGACACTTGAAAATATCTATTTGTTTAATCTTATTTCCATTTATTTCTATGTTGATACTTTTCAGTTTCCTGCCTATCATCATCAAATTCTAATATTAATAATTAATTTTTGCTCTTTTTTTGCAAATATGACTGTCATCAGCAAAAGTGCACACTTCCAAAAGCACTGGTTTTAAATTTTTATACCTCACAGCTCCTGCTTTTACTTCTATCTTTACTTCTTTGATGACATCTAAGACGATGTTAAAGAGGATAGGGCCTAATTTGCATTAAATTCTTGTGATTTCTAGTTGTCTATTCGTATCTCTGCAGTTATTATGAATGTTCAAGACTGCTCTCAGTAACTTTGCTTGTTTATCTATTTCAGGGTTCCTTTCATTATATTTCTCGAGGCTCTATCAAAAGCCTTTTCTAAGTCAAGAAAGATTACAAATATTCTCTCCTGTCTTTTAACTTTGTACTAATAATTGTTTTATGGTAAATATATGGTCTTAAATACTTCTCCTTTCCATAAAACTACTTTGTGACTGTTCCATGTGCTGCTCCAGTTTCATTTTTATCTTTTCTCAAGTACCCTTTCACACATCTTTAAAGCAGTGCTCAAGATCATAATAGCTTTGTATTTTGAATAGTTTGTTTTGCACCTTTTTTGAAGATTGGCACGAAAATAATTGTTTTTAAATTATGTGGTATTTTTTCTGTATTCCATATCATGTTAATGGCTTCTCATAATTTTTTTAATATTTCTCCAGTTATTCGATTGTAACCTGTTGCCTTTTCTGTCTTCATTTTCTTGATACCTTTTTAATTTATTCTTTGCCTATTTCCCGCCCTTTTTGTATCTCACCTTCTTGCTTTTATCCCTATCTGCATTGAGTAGTTCTTGGAAGTACTCTTTTTATCTTTCTATAATCATTGTACTGCCTGTTATTATTTGTTCGTTTTTGTTTTTAGTGGTGTTTGTTAGTTGTTGTTTTCCCGTTCTTTTTATATCTTTTATATCTTTGTATATTTTGTATCTTTGTATACGAAAGTCTATTATTCTTTTCTCATTGCTATTAAAGTATCTCAGCTGTGTATACCTATTGCTTCTTTTGATTTATTTCTTCTCTTGCCCACTCTTCCATTTAAATCGCCCAGTATGTCGGTTTACTTCTCAAACTTTCGATAAATTTCGTCACTTCTTTTCAGAATTTGTCTTTTACTAAAATAAATGTCTGTAAAATATTTAATAAATACCGAAATGTCGAGCATAAAAAGTCAATAAAATTTATATTGGTAATTTTACAAACCATACTATAATTTAAAGACATAAATAAAAAACAATTCGGGAGTATGCCTATTATTTTTGTGCTATAGCTGTGATTGCACATACTAAGCAGGAGGCACTTATAACTAATTTTAATAATCAAAAAAATGCACTACTTTTATATATTATATATATTTTGTTTAGTTTAATTTGCACAAGAACCACAAACCACATACGTTTGCTAATTACGTGGTTTACTGTAAAATATTTTAAGCGAAATAAAGACAGAAAGGCTAATATAAAAATTTAGTAAATGAAAGTACTAAATCTATTATTTGTTAAAAAAAGTTACTATATAAAAGTGGAATATAATGGTAATTGAATACTTTCCTACATTAGAGCGTAATAAATACTTAAAATCGATCGAAAACTCTTGTAGGATTTATAGATTAAAGATTAATCTTTTTACAGCTAGTTGGGTGCAGATGAGTGTTTTAAGGATTTGATTCTCAGCCATGTTCAGTAGTTACATGAGTAAGATTGTGAATTTCTAATTTATGTATAATTTGTAAATTAATTTGTACAAGTTTGTACGCTGTACCTGAAATACTGCAAATCGTATCATTAATAGCCATATTTACAAAATTTGGCCATCTGCTTCTAGATTTAGTCTAGAAAAGTTAGTATTAAACGCTATTTGTGCGTCATAGCTAATTAAAACGTGTTTTGGACGATTTTTTAACTTTTTTATCTAATATTATTAAATTTTTGCTTGATTATTATTAAAACTCTACACTATTTTGTACCCCGAAAAGCTCAATAATGTTTCACTGGATAATTTAAAGTAATACACCTGTTTTTGAATGTATCATAGTGTTTTCTTTATAATTTATTCGGAAGTGTGCAATATTACTTCTTTTTATTGACCAATGTCATGACTACAAAATTAACATTAAATGCCACGAAAGCAAACTTTTTAGAAAACTTTTGTATACCCTTCATCTTAACCTTTTACCCAGTCTTCAGATTGTATGAGAAGATCTAAATACTGACATTTTAAAACAAGTTTTATATGCTATTTTGCACAATTGGAATTTCTCGATTAAATTTAAAATTTCTGCAAGATTATTCTCTTTGAACTGCTTAAGTGTAAGCGGTTTTTCCCGTTTATTTTGTCTTTTACTTATGGAAAATAGTAAAAAGTGGACAATAAATTTGGATTTTCTATTAAATATTTGTTGACTAGATTAGAGATTCTATTAAAACCAAACTTTAGGACAATTGTGCAGTTTTAGACGGGAATTTTTTTAATCACCCGCCAGTATAGCCAGTATAGCCCTATTACTTATTGCAAACTTTATCTTCATCAACAGGATGTTGCTGAATACTCCTTCTTCTTCTTATGGTCCTTCTCCTTCACGGAGGTTGGTTATCATCATTCTTATACGGATTTTGTCGACGGCCGATCGAAATAGTTCAATGCTGCTGCAATTAAACCAATCTCTGAGATTTTTTAGCCAAGACATTTTAGGCCTACCAACATTTCTTTTACCCTTTACCTTCCCTTGCATGATGAGTTGGAGCAGTGCGTATTTGGGATTTCTCATTACATGGCCTAAGTACTCTAGTTTCCTCTTTTTTATTGTATTTATTATTTCACATTCCTTGTTCATCCTTGTCAAAACTTCTCTGTTAGTTATTCTTTCAGTCCAGGCTATACGCAACATTCTGCGGTAACACCACATTTCAAAGGCTTGTATTTTGTTTGTTTGGTCTTTCTTAAGTGTCCAAGCTTCTACGCCCTAGAGCATGATATTAAATACATAACAGCGAAGCATTCGTATTCTGAGCCCAATGTTTACGTTTCGGTTGCAAAGTACTTTCTTTAATTGTGCAAAGCAGGATCTAGCTATTTCTATACGAGTTCTTATCTCCGTTGTTTGATCAGCTGTTTGTTCTATCCACGTCCCGAGGTATTTGTATTTCCTTACCTGTTCTATTAATATGTTTGCAACTCTTAAGTTTCCTTGAATGTGTGGAGTTTCTGTAACTACCATCCATTTGGTTTTATTAAAATTTATTTTTAAGCCGTAGTGGTTACAGCGATCATTTACTTTTTCAAGCAGATGTTGTATGCCAGTAAGGTTGCTTGCTAAGAGGATTGTGTCATCTGCGTATTTCATGTTGTTAACTATTACTCCATTTATAATAATTCCCGCCGATTCCTCATCTAAGGCTTCTCTAAAGATGGCTTCGCTGTAGATGTTAAACAGAAGTGGAGATAGGATGCATCCCTGTCTCACTCCACGGCGTATCTCCACTAACGGTAATTTTACTCATTGACAAAGTTATCATGTAGAAAGCTTTGCTAGATGTGAGTTCTTAAATATATTAGGATGCAAATCCAGCAATTTTGACGTTAAATATGGTCGCTCATTTTTAGCTCCTGCATAGTTTGTATTTTATAAAAAAAATTTTTAGAGCTTTTATTAAAATTATCTTGATAGATGTTCAAATAAATTTATTCTTGTTGATATTTTTTGTTTTTCTTAGATGCTGGTTTTTACTTAATCAATGCTTTCATATTTGAAAACTGAATGTGGTCTACAAATTATATGGTAGTAGACCATATTTTTGTCACAAACTCGTTTTGTTATTAAGATTTTGTAATATTTTGTCCATGTTTTGTTGAATAATGTACTACCGGTCTTTGGCTTATTTTTTTCAAAGATCTTCCAGACGTAGAAAAGGTCGAATTTTTTGTTGTTCTTTAAGCGGTAATTTACTTAATGAAAATGATATTGAAAACAGTCAGGAATTCGTCACTCAAAATTTCATAGTATTTGACTGACCATAATAAATGGCACTCCACATCATTATGTCAAATCCCCTAAAATCTACAGTTTGGTGAAGGAATTTATCATCAAACAAACGTTGACACGGTTCTAATTGGCGGTACCGGCTTTTGATCGAAATAGTATTTCTGTTTACGTTTTTTTTCTGAAAATGTGCTAGCAAAGTCTCTTTTTGGCAATAGGTTTATGCAGCCTTATACTATAATGTACTATTTTATTTTAGTACGCTAGTGCATATGTTAAAAGCTACTTAAAAATTGTACCTGTTATACAAAATTTCAAATATATTTAACCACAATTATAACTTCTATATTCAGAAAAAAAGAAACAGTAAAAAGTGGTCCAAATTATAAACAGATTTCAATTTTAAATAAAATTGCTTTTGAATTTATATTATAATAGGATTTTTATCGAGTCCTGAACACAATCTTAGATTAAACATTTTGGTACTTTACGGTATTAAATCACAAGATCTTACTGGCTAGTTAATGTTGGAATTTTGTAAAATCACACGACCAGAACATTGTTGCCGCAGTAAATCGACTGTTTCTTAAGTTTTGTGACAGGTGCCTCCGTCTTGCTACAGTCATATTTATTTCAGATCCATGTTAGCCCGTTAGTGACAAAAACTGGTTTATCAAGTGATAATGAAGATCAATACTCATAATTACAGCATCTTTAGTATGAACTTATTATGCCACCTGCCCAAAATCTATATCAAACAGTGATTCGTTAGGTATGCATTTGCTTTTTATGAGTTACGCGAGGACTTTCTGAACTGCAAATACAACAATCTTGTTGGTTAACGAACCCTTCAATTTAAAAATGCGCCTGGTTGCTAAAAATGACTTTTGATTAGACTGAGAATCCACTTCATGGTAATCTAAAAAGAAATTGACTAATGGCCGAGTTTGTCTACCAGGCATTGAATGTATAAAATTGAGTATTTGCTAAAATGTCTAATTGTTGTGCACAATATCGAGTTGATATTTTTGGATTTGCAGCGTCACTTTGACTGACTAGGGAAATATTATCACAAAACCTTATCTCACGGTGATACTGACGATTCAGTTTCATCAAATTTTATAATCAATCTTTTACCAGTTGATTCATCCGTAGCATTTCAGCAAATTTTTACCAAATTTACAATGCCTTTTAACGATAATAACTTGCTGTTTGTTTCTACAGCGTTATGTGTTTACTAGTGGGAAGAATCGTAAATGACACTCATTAAAATTACCGATGTCAAAATAAAAAAGGCGTTTAAGAAAAGTTTAAATTCGGCTTTCAATTTAGATTATTCAAATAGTTGACTACCATTAATTCAGCATTATAAATTTATTCAGAAAAATTTTATTATCACATTGGTTACAGTGCAACAGGAACGAATAAGCGTACAGCTCATAAAAGTACAACTTGCAATAAATTTATATTTCACCAATATTGGTACGTGGCTTAACAGCAACAGTTTAAATTATACGATGTTAGACTTAAATTAGAGTAATTAAATGTCCAACTCTCACCAGTTGAAATTGTGTATTACGCCAGGTGTTCAACTGGTCGTTATTACAACATTGCACAACCTGCCATTAGCCAAGCGGATCTATGCTGATTCAAATTGCAACCGTTTAGGGATTTTAGATCACCGGCTATTTTCAGAGGGCTTTGTTTAATTCTGCACACAATATGTCGGCGGTAACTGCGGGAGGAGTCACGCAATCGCTGAACAATCAATTCAAAATAGATGTTTATGGATTTTCGTCCGCAATTACGTGCCTTAGCACTCAATAACGCAATTAACAATAGCTCCCGATGCTACTGGAAGCTAACGAAGGCTTTTTTGCTGGTAGCTGCGCGAACGGTCGTGACTGGAGGTGGAAATTGATTTCTGAATAAATAATTGAGTATCTTGATAAACCGGAATATTTATGGCAAAATACAGCAGCCGTAAATTTAAATTAAATAAGCTCCTTTATAGCTGTTGGATAGCTGTGGATTGCTTAATTTATGTTATATTTAGAATTGAAGTAAAGAGTAAATTTAAATGTATAAACGATCTACAGCATTTTTATTTTTCAAATGTAGTAGCAATTGAAATACCAATAGGGTCCTATTTTATAGCTAATATACCTGTGATAAACTAATGTGTTACATATTTACTATTTTTCGCGGCCTATTCTCTCTTATGTTATCAATTTATTTTACTTCATACCGGTTGTTCTCTGCTCTTCTTACTTCACCTTTTTTATCTTGCTTGACATATTCTTTTATCTATCTTTGTGTTCAAATCATTTTATATATTTATAACTATTACTTTTAATTTTGTCTTTAATTTTTATAAATATTTGTTATATACTTTGTTTTGTATTCTTATTTTTAGCATGTACTAAAACAAATCTACATCAAGCAACAATGTGAAAACCGACATAATTTTGTTAGCTATTTTCATGACCATCGTAGATTTTTAAATACTATTTTTAATGTTTCATCTTATATTATTTTTTTGTTTATAATTTTACTGAACATGTCTCAGTAATTCTTTTGTTTCTGGTTGTATTCCTTTTATAATTTATAAGTGTTCCTTTTTACGAGAAATTTTCTGTTTATTTTACTTATTTTATATGTAATATAATCAGAATTCTTTTTTTATCCGAAGGGTGTGTCGGTTATAATTTACAATTTACAATTTATAAAAGTTTCTTCAGTTCTTTTTGTCCTGAGCTAATCTCGTTGCTTTTTCCGCTTTTTGTCTTTCTTATTGAGAATTTTTTTTTGTTGTATTGTCCCAGGTTTCTTTTGGTCTTCCTCTAGTTTGCTTCCAAGGAGTTTTGCTTTTTCACATTTTTCTCATTAACACTGCCTTATTTATTTTTTAGGTGTCCTCACCATCCCAGTTGTTTTTTTTTTTACTTTCCTTATCCTATAACAAGGAAAGTAATGTAATCGGCGGAAATTTGCCCTACCCAGGTTTTCACATTTCTGGACGAAATATAGCATCAGGACACCAAAAAAGTTGTTTTTAGCCATTGGTTCGTGTGTGTGTGTGTGTGTGTCTGTCAGTAAACAAGATATTTCGAGAACCGTAAGAGCTAGAGACTTGAAATTTGGGATGCAAGTTACTTGTAGGTAGGGGACGCAGTGCGAAGCTTTTAGTAAAAATCGGCAGTGCCGTTTGGTCACAAGGTCGCAAAATCGGTCTCAAAGCGGTCGCGTATCTAAACGGTTGAAGATACAAAAAATTTATGAGAATAAAAATGATTTATTATCATGAGATAAACATGAAATTAAAATAAAAGTTGGTAAAATAGGAACTCGAAAAAAAATTGAAACTCAGGATTTTTAACATACCGGGTGTTCATAAAATATTTCGGGAAATTTATATTATTGGATAGATCAAACCGAGACGAACAAAAAATTAAAATGAAATTTTTTGATCCGAGGTCAAATAAATAAGTTGTGGCCGATTAAAAATTAATTAAACGGACCAATTACAGCGCCCTCGGATAGCTACCGGGCTGACTTCGGGAGGACGGAGGGGAGCGCTTGGCCGCTAGGAGGGAGCACGCAGGCTGTGCGACCGAGCTCGCACGGTTACCTTCAGTGACGTAGCAAAATTGTAAGTACGAGTCAATTATTATTTTGTACTGTTTATTTTAATCAGCTTTCGAGTGTTGGACTCGCGCCTCGTCCTTTTTTAAAATAACAAGTTCTGGGACGAGAGCAGCGGGCCGATATATATATATATATATATATATATATATATATATATATATATATATATATATATATATATATATATATATAATAGGATAAGGAAAGTCGTGTGATGTTCACATCAGATTTTTGTTTTATATATTCTTTTATATTAAGTTCTGCTTTAATTTAATTGTTTCTAGTTCTTTCCAATTTTGTTACTTTTTAATTAGTCACAGACATTTTGTCTCTATATTTTCTATTATCCGATTATTTAATTTTTTATCTCTCCCTTTTGTCTATTGTAATTCCCAAATATTGGAATTTATCCACTTGTTCTATTAATTTACCAGCTATTCTTATTTCTCTTTCCTTTTTATTTTTTGGTATAACCATAATTGTTTTCCTTATTCATTTTAATTTTATTATTTTTTGATATTTTGTTCCACATTTTAATGTTTTTCTCCAGTTTCTTTTCATTCCTAGCGAAGATTGCTCCATTATTCGTAAAAGCACGTTCTGCGATATTTATCACTTATTAAGTTTCTATACCCTATGAACAGTGGTTTTGTTCTTTGTTGTGTTTATCTAATTATTTCGTCCATTCCCCTTTGCCTTACTCCCTCTTTCGTTACGAATTCCTCTGACATGTTTTTACTTATTACAAAATTTGTCGTTGCTTTGCACAAGTATTTGATTACTCTAATTAGTTTCGTATTAGCCTTTTATTTATTAAACATTCCCACAATTCGACTTCTGGGACGTTGTCAAACGTTTTCTTCATGTGTTAAAAAGGCTAAAAAAACTGTTCCGTTTTTTTTCTTCTAAAGTTAATAATTTCTTCTAATGCAAATATACGGTTCATTGTGCTTCTATTTTTCGGAAATTCACTTTTAGTTTCTGATAGCATTAATCCCATTTGTTTTCTTATCCTTATTTTCAATTATTTATTTAAATAGTTTTATACGGTGCTTAGCAGCGTTATACCTCTGCAATGGTTACAATTTTTATTATTGCCTTTTTAGGAAGGGGTAGTATCAGGTCTCACTTTTTTTATAAATATTTTTTAAAATGTTTCCATTTCTGGTATTATAATGTATTATTTAAGTTTTATTGTCTTTCTATTTTTATATTATAACAAATGCTTCTTTATATTGTAACTTTTTGTTATTAACAGTGCTGAATAACATACTTAAATTTACTTAACTACTTATATATTTTACTTCTAACAAATGAACTATTTACTAACATTACACAAATAGTTGCTAAGGTAAAATTACATATTGTAACTGTATTTATGCATAATACAATTTATGCTCACAAAGTACGCTAAGTTGTCGTTCTTCTAAGCCCTAATTCTTGAGCACGACGAGGAATCGATAAATTTGAAGTCTCTGCAACTGTATCTCTTATAGCAGCAATGTTTTCTACACTTCTTGTTGGTATTTTGACATCGTGAAGAATAAAATATTTTCTAAATTTTTTAACGATTCGACGATTAGCAAGCACAGAAGGGGGATTATGTGGACCACAGGCTTTGCGAAGGTCACGTTGAGTTTTCATAAAATTTCTGGACAATAGCCAAACGTTCTTCAAGCCCAGATGAATTGCCAGAATACACTAAATACAAATGACAACTAGTGGTAGTTATAACATTTTAATCTTGGTTTACATTTCATTTCAAAATCATATTATTCTTATTGGAAAACCCTTTATAAGACCTTGCTATGTCCGTTAATATTATACAATAGCCCGGTTCCGTTTAACTCATCCAAAACCAGCACGCGGAAATTGCAGCGATTTCAAGATAAGATTCTTAGAATTGCTGTAAATGTTCTTTGGTTCATCTGTAACAATCGCCTCCACTTTAAATTGGGTATTTCACTAATTGAAGACTTTCTAATAAAAAAAGTGGGTATAGCGATGTAGGGTTTTACAATCTGGACCAAAAAAACATACATACACTAAAGCGAAGGTTAATTTTTGAAGATGATAGTAGCTAAATTCCGTTATTAAACTTTTATAAATTTTCTTAATCCACATAACACGCTACAATAATTTTGTCATTATTATTAATATTTATTGCCCATAATCAAATGTCATATTAATATAAAATATAAATATTAATATAAAATAACATTTCTATATGTTTCAACCTTTAATATACCAAAATATAAATGCATACATACAAAATATTACAACTGCTACTATAAATCAACGAAACTTTTTTTTATAGCATAAAACTATACGTAATGATTCTCACACACAAAAACGCTAATTAATAGGCAGATTATTTTTGACGGTTGAGAGTAGAAATGGTAATCTTGCTTCTCTTCTCTTCTCTTTTCATCTTTTATGTCCTTTACTAGGAAAATCATGTCTTAACCTTCATCCAAACTGTACAATACATTTCTTTTTTTATCCTACCAGTGCATTAATATTTTTTTAATGTGAAAAACAAAGCAATATCAAAAGATAAAATAGTCCAGTCAATGTCTAGAAATGGAAAAAATACCAAGAAACTGAAACAATGGTGCTATGGTCTTGCTTATTAAAAAGATCACAAGATTCGATTAGAAAATTATAAACTTATTAGAGTTATAATATCTAAAGTATACAAACTAGTCACAAATATTATTGCCAAGAAGTTGTTTACTAGAAATTAGATGAATACCAGCCACCAGCGCAATTTTTTTCTAGTGGTTTTAATACACAAGATCATTTATAGGTTACACCAAACTTAATCGAAAAATTTAAAGAATTTTGGGTAGAGAGAGCGAACATATGAGAGACTTAACCTCTCAGTTTGCAGGCCGCGCTCCCTCGCGGGGCGTTAGAGCCTTACTACCTAACATTGAGCTTCACACTCAGTTGAACATCGTACCACAGTAGCATTACAAAACTGAACTGAAACAAACGAAAGAAAAACAATAAAAGGGAATTTAGTAGAGCAAATAAACAAGAAACTACAAAAAATAGTTAAGTTACATATATTTAGAGCAGAAATCGTAATTCTTAAGTATCTCGATGCGCTTTAACAAATTATTTTATATAAACGGTTGCAGTATCTATACTGCTTATTATCACTCAGGGACCGTATTACATTTTTTACAATTAAGTTACAACCCCTACATCCCTTGTTACAACCCTTTAAATTCCGGCGTTTACAAATACCCTCGCCAAACTTGTGAATTGTATTATAGGAATGATTTTGGGGTAATATTTATTATGCAATGCGTTTAAACCTTCTTTAAATCCTTCGAATCATGCATTTTCCAGCTTACTATAACAGACAACAACGCCTATCAGCGGAACTCAGTCGCCTTTCAAAATTTGTCGAAATACGTCAAAAACTTTTTGGTCCAAAGGGTTGCAAAATGACCTAGAAAGACAGCAGACGAGTGTTATAACATAATATTACACAATTGCTATAAAATAACTCACAAGTACAAAACTATTAAAATTGTCAAAGGGTTGTAAGGGAGCAAGAGTTGTAAATGAACTACCAGAGCGGAAGGTATTCTCCGAGTACTAAGAAACATTTTCATACTACAATAATTTCTATAAAATAACAGGTTCAAGTGCATCGAGGTACTAAACTATTATTTAATACATTACTAGGCAGACAAATATTCAATCACTAAAATTAGTGAGAAGTATACAAGTGGTTTGGGTTGCATTTAATAGGTGGATAGATATGCTAAATAGAATAAAAAAGTGTTATATAATTTCTGTAGACGAATGTTACAACTTTCCAAATGCCACCACCGGTTAAGTTCCAACTGACCTAGCCAGTGGATTCGTTATCATTCATGCCTTTCCATTACAGTACATTCTCATGGACTGCTATATTAGATCGAGGCTACACAAAATTATTATATAGGACAGAACAGATTCTCTCTTTATCTCAAAGAAAGATCATAAAGCAAGAGTGACTTCATTAAAAATTGGGTAAAAAAACTATTAGACTCAAAGTGCTTTTGCTATCAAAGCATAAATTTGGAACAATGACTATGTCTCGATCGAAAATTGATCTTATTTTGAGTAAAGAACTTCAGAAGTACTGGTTTTGTAGTGAGAAGGGAAAGAGGAAAACTTTGGAGTATGCGACCACCTAAAGATATAAATGTGGTAAGACATTCAATTTTGCGGTTTTTGAGATGATCTGTGAGTAAACATATCGTTGTTCTTTACTTGTCTAGTTGTACGGGAACTTTTTAAACGTGATAATTAAAATCACCTGAAAATATGTGGAAATATATTGGGAAGTTTACCACGCAACTCAGTTGTTTTCTTTGCAAAGCGTACTTTCACCGGTCGAGATATGTTAATAAACAAAACTCCTAATACAAATTATTAGGGTAATAACAACTCACGAGATATCCACGAAAGACTTTTCCACAACGGATGCGTCACTCAGGGGTACGTCGAATAAAGTTTGAGTTATTGACCCTTACTTGTTTGAGGAGGGAGGTTAATGTGTTACTGCTACTTTCAATCGATGTATGGAAATAATTCAATAATTTTTGCAGTAAATTTTAATGCACTCTAACCACAAAAAGGTTGATTTCAACAGAATTACTTCAAAATCCACACAAGAGCATCAGTGCTCTGTGAGATGTTTTCTAGGTGGTTAGCCTGCTTACCAGATCTCACCTCACATGAGCTTCTCCTTTGGTAATATCTTAAGATTGAGGTTATAATATTACGTCAATAAATCAGGCGTACTCATCAACACGTACCAGAAAAAGTAATAACGAGCTTCAGAATACGGCTTCAATAGTGCATTGAAAATGAGGGACACCACTTAGCTAATTTCATTTTAAAAATACATTGAAATAAACTTCCAATTCTGTAGTCTTACATTTGTATTTCTCCTATCGTTTTTTCTTGATTCAATCTGAGAAGGAGGGAGGGAGTTTTGCTACATACAAAGTATTAATTGAATGGCAAAGTAAAGTTTTATATAGTACAATAATTTATGTAACCATTGTTTATGTGTTATTTTTTTTATCATAAGTTGTCTTTGTAGTCATCGTTCAGAATTTTTATTCAAAGTATTGTTGTATCTATTTATTACTTTAAAATTTATTTATTTTTAAAGTCGGAAGCAAACCCAGCTTGACTGAAATAAAAGGCTTCTACATACGGACATTTGCAAAACTTTATAATCCTTGAAACCACAATTGTTGTTGGGGTACAAGGGTATCCCAGGAAATGGAAAAGTTGATGTATTAGCGAAAAAATTACCTGGATCCAAATTTTGAATAATCAAAGTATCAGTAAGAGATCACGTAAATGATTAGTTATGTAAATTCCACCAAAAATACTAAAACTGAAAGATTAAAGTACATTACAGCTCCATCTAAGAAAATAACAGACTATATAGAGTGACTAAACAGGCAACGCGATAGACTAGCAACTGGATTAATTTCTGAGCGTATTCGCACAATGGGTAGCTACAAAAAGAAACCCATATATAAGTTCATAAAAAGGTTTATAAAAGAAAAAAAATTGTTATTGACTCCTAAGGATAAAATAAAGTAACAGTACAGATATATCGTTGTCTAATTAAAGATGCTGAAGATAAAAATTAAAAATTATTAAGTTAAATTGTATTAGAGGTTGAACTAAGCCAAACTACTTTTGTAACTTTTGTTGGTTGCGCTTTTCTTATTATATTTTTAGTGCTCGAGATATTTTAAAAACAATAGAAAATTGCATTTTAGTTTTTTTTTGTAGTTCTTATTATTGGATTTTTGTTATCTCTTGCCAATACTTGCCATTTAATCATAAACGAGTTTTGAAGATGATGTCGTACAAATGTTTGCCACTACTACAGCACCACCTTAAAGTTCCGCATTGCTTGATGAATCATTTATACTGATACTGCTGCAATCGCGTTATTAATAGCCTCCTTTAATTTTTCAATATCCCGCGGCCTGCGTTAAAAGACTGCAGGCTTTGGGAGTCCCCACAGGAAGAAGTCGCATCTGCTGGAACATTTCCCAATATGTCAGTGCAAGCGGCTTGCATTAGTTTGTATGGATAGAACGTGAATTTGCAGTGTAGAATTCTCCGCACGATCTGGTCAGATATTTCAAAGGCGATGTAACAACGGGTTGCGACATTCTCGGGTGTCCGAACATTACGAGGTCTACCGGATGGTTTCCGTTTTAATGCTGAACCAGTCTCTCGGAAATTGTGTAACCACAACGTTATGGTTTTCTTGGTCAGCACTCTTCTGGGGCGCCCTACTGCAAAATATCTGACCGCTGCATCACAATCACAATTTTTGAAACAAGTTTCCAATACAAACGCACTGTATTCTCCCTTCCACACCTAAAATGGCATGCCTTGTGCTGCTTAAGGACCTATGACTCAAATGTCGTCTATCACTATATTGTGGGCTGCAGTCAATTAAAAAGAGCATATCATTCTGTCGGACCCTGTATATGCACTTAACTAGTTAGGTCAGTAGTAGACCTTTATGATTAGTATTAGATAACTAATTGTAATTAATAGTAATTTGAAGATAAAGCACAGTAATTACTTAATTTTATTGTCAATTTGTTGTCTGATAATAAGCAGCTGTGTTTTGAGGGCATTGTCCTAATTGGACAGCATTAGGTAAGTAGAAGTCGAAGAATGGTTTTACGGATGAGGAAGGGGCAGTCTATTTTTAAAGTAAATTTAACAAGGCTAGCCGGGCATGACCTTGTTTTAGTTTTTGTTAAAATGAAAGCCCCGTTTTAATCGAGTGTCTAATTGTAATCCCAAGTATTTCAAGACTGTTTTTATTGAACATCGGTTAAATAGTGATGTATTGTTGATTCTTTTTAAGGTAAATGTTTTACATTGGCAATTAGTTGAATATGCCTTTGACATAGCCTATTTACGGCTTTCTGCATGTTGGACATCGCTGTTTTTCAAGTCAGGAACAAACAACAGCGCCACCTAAGAACGTTGTTATTACAGGTTGTCCTAAAAGTTCTGCAACACAAAATTTTATTTTTGTCCATTTTGTGGGTTTTTCTGATTATAAGATCGTAACAAGTTTCACCTTCGGATTTCAGATGGTTTTGGGCAAAATTCAACTTCGGGTTTCAAGCAAGTCTTCATTGTCCAACTTTAACGGCCGATCGGAACGAGACTGATCTTTGAGGCTTACGCCGTCGGAATTGAAGTGCTTGTACCATTTGGGCACTTCTTTTGACTCCAGCATCGCAGATTTTCTTTACACAATCTCTTGACGAAAGCCTCCGCTTCCAAAAATAGTGCATCAAAACCTGGGAGTTTAATTTGGTTCAAAACCATCTGAAATCAGAAGATGCAACTTGTTACTACACTATAAACAAAGAAATCTGCAAATATTGCACAAAACTCAAATTTTTGTGTTTCAGAACTTTTGGAACAACCTGCTATTTTTAGTATTAGAGTATCATAAATATAAAGGTTGAATAGCGTAGCGCTTGGTTTCTAACATTGGAGATCGTTGACTTGATTCTAACGCAAAATTTTGTAGACAAAACGATCGAATTTTAATTAGATATGTTGGACTATTAATGTGAAGCAGTTTATATAAAAGTTTCTCTCTTCAGACCTTGTTAAATGTCTTTTTAGGGTGACTGTTTTTCACATACAATGTTTTATGTTGTTACTATAACGTTCTACAGAAATATCAATCTTCTGAAATATTATGTCTTATTTGTGAATTCAGTTTTTTGTTCATTTAACTGTCAAAGATCTCCCAATCAATAAACCCACTTCTAAGTTTTGGTGTAGAGGGAGATATACCGAACTCTATTGTCGCTTAACTGATTGTAGGGTGTGTTTCCACCAATTGAGAAAACACAAGTTTTTGTTTAATTACAATGACAATATCTCCAAAAGCTATTGCTCGTGTTTACAAATTAGATATTCTGGTCATTTAAATGTTTCGTTTTAGATTAAGTGTGTGTCTGATAATTAAGCTACGTCTACATTATGCCTATCTATAAAGCGTATAAATTTATAACATTGTCTTTTAAATACAAGTTATTGAGAGTTTTGGGTCCACTTTTACACTCCCTTCTACCGCAGCGATATTTACCGGTGTGCGAACACTTTTGGGTCGTCCACGCTTTGGTATATCACCAACAGAATCAGTGGTCTCTAATTTTCGTAGCAAACGACCGATGGTGGTCTCATTTGGACGGTTATGACGACTGAAATAATCGCGAATTTCTATTTTTTACTTTTTTATCCTATTCATAATGTTCTTTAATCACATTAACGCGGTCTTTAATCGAATATGAGCCGATAGCAAAAAAATGGCAAACCTTAAACTAAAAAAAATGACGCTGGGTTGACAGAAAAGAGATATGGCGTTTGTGTCAAATTAGCATTTACTTATCTGCGTTTCTGTTTTCAAATTAGATTTTTTCAAATAAGACATAAATCTTTTCTAAATAATTTAAGTAATGGGGATTTGAGCGGATAATGGAATATAACAAACAAAATTACTTTAAATGAAAATTGAAAATGAGTATTCGGCCACCCGGGTAGTAACGTAAGGGTTGAATAATTAGTTTTCTATTGGTGATTTTCGAAACTTTTTAGTCTGTCCTCGTATTTGAGGTCAATTGAATGAAATATGTGAGAAAAGTGTCCAAGGCCCACAAAAATGCAAGGCCAAATAAACCCGAGAAGGAAAGTGTGGTCATATTTGAAGCAGGAACAGTTGGTACGCTTTCGTTTTCTGAAGGACGAGTTTTTCCCGAACTCTAATTCCGATTTATTCATCGTCATTAAAGCAAACAATCATCTCCCGTTTTTTGCCAATTTCCAATCCGACTCGAGTTAAACGAGCAACCGTAAAAAACGGCAAATTTATTACGGATGGACACGACCGCAACACGTACCCAATACTATAATTTGCCGAGCAAATGGAGTAACATCGCAGGGTTCAGTGAGCCTCAAGGTCCATCAAGGACGCGGCTGCTAGCCCACACGCTGACGTCACGCCGCGAAGCCCAAAGGCTGTTGGCGGACGTACCTGGCCGCTGGTTTATTGGCTGCTACTTTCTAGACTTCTCTGCACGTGAAGCTGCGCGGATTTTTAGACGACGCCGTTCGATTTTACGAGGCTTTCCAGCTTTTGGATTTAATAATCCGCCCACGGTGGTGAGCGAAACGCCCATAAATTGCGCGACTAATCTGCATGCATGGCACCGGAGGCGGCTGCGGCTCTAATTGCCAGATTTGGAGGATATCATTCCTGCCATTTTTTAAAGGCGTCGCTAATTGCGCGATAGTCGAGGCGAGATGAGCAGTAACAGAGCTGAGCAGTTGGAAATTCTTGCGGTTTATGTACCAACATTCTGAAGCGGTCGGATTTGAATAAGATGGTAACGGCTAATAATAGCCTTCCACTCACGGCTGATTAATATTGGAATCACATATTAATTCTTAAAATTGCAGTGCAAGTGATGCTTCCGGATGTTTCGCATTCCTTTTATTCTGAGCTTTTTAAGTTTAACAGGCGTTTCAAGGTAATCGAAATAGCTATTCATTTATATATTATAGAAAAATGAATATATAAAAATTTACTTCAACATACATTTGTATGTATATTTAGATAATATAAACAATTGTAATTTAAAAATATCTTCTTAAAGGGTTTGAAGACGGTACTGACTGAATAAAATTTTTAATACACTAAAACATCATTTTCTTTTATGTTGTAGTTGATGCAATGTTCTATGTATTACCTTTTCGATCAATACTTGTATTAACTTTGTGCATAAAATTTGTCAAACATTTAAAATTTTAACAGTACCACAATTGACACGAATTCGTGCCTCTGGTACAATTAAGAGTATGAAGGATATAATGACGCACACAGATATTACTCCGAATCTATTTTTAGCTTTGTAATACCTAAAATTCTCGAGGAGAAACTTGATTTTAGATGACTAATTTATAAAATTTCAGAATTTACCAACTCATCTCTATTCGAAGTTTCGTAAAGCCCACACGAAATTCATTGTTTGCGTTTTTAAACCATGTCTTACAAAGGTTCTTTACTTGTTTGTTTATCAGGTGAATATCACTTCTCAAAGTATCTAAATTTTTTAAAACAAATACAATAAAATTAGTTTTTTTTAAATAAATATGACAACCCTTTTATTTAATCTATTAAATCATCAACACAATCTTTAATATTAACTCGATTTTTATTGTGTTTGATCAGCATCCACTTTGTACATCTAAAGTTCGGGAATATTATATTATTATGGATAATATAAAGATACCATTAAAGTTGCCAAATTTTTGGAAAACTTGCAGATCGTTAACATTTTGCAATAATTTAAAAAACTTTAAGGTAAAACACTTTTTTATCTTTATGTTTCCTTCTAGGAAGTTAAATAATTTTTGGAATTCAGAGAACCTAATATCTCTAGGTAATATTAGGTTGAGTTTAATTCATTTTTTTACAGAAATGAAGTTCATTTTTGCAATATAACTTTGATAAAATTAAAACCATTTTATTAAAGTAGCTATGTACCTATCTAGAATTCTGCTAAGTCTTTGACAGCTTAAATATTTTCTTTTTCATAAAGATTATATCCAAAGCTGTTATCAAGGTGTTTTTATAATTAAAACAAGCAATTTTAGGTTTATGCCATACCTTTGCACTTGGAAATTTTTGCATTCAAGCAAATACAGGTTTTCCCACTCTTTTCAATAATTTTATATTAAGATTGATGCCCCAAAATATAAATCTAGGCTCCAGTGCTGACAGTTCTCAGTAAAAATTTTAGGTTTAAACCAGAGCTATTTTTTCTACTCTGGTTAGGGATATAGAATACAAAGTTGTAAATCACAAATAGGATAAATAAACAGACGAAATAACAACAAAAAACATTAACTACATAGGAATCACAGAAACAAAAAGAAAAGCTGCAGAAATTATCGAATGGATATTGGGTATACTAGACAGGAGTTCCAATCTTGCGGTATAGCTGCTTGGATCAGACATTTGTTTAGCATATTTACTATTTTTCGTTTTAATTTTTGTCCACCCCATTTGATCAGTTCTATTACGACGCCGTCTTTCCCAGGTGATTTATTTGCTTTCATTTGCTTTAGTGCGTTCTCTAGTTCGTATTCTTCTATATCGGGCAATTCTTCAGAACCAACATTTTGGATTTTGGCAGTTTCTTTACGGGTTTCTTGGGTGTTTTCGATTCTTATTACTTTCGATTCATATAGTTCTTTATAGAATTCCTGTACTATTTTTAGTATTTCATCTTTATCTCTTATTATGTCCCCATTTTTGTTTCGTAATGCACATATTTGTTTTTTCCCGAATGTTGGTCGTAGTACCTTCATTGCTCCATTTTGCTGAATTATTTTATTTATTTTCTCTTCTTGTCTTTTGACTCTGTTTTCTTTGATTTTTCGTCTAATAGTCTTACATAAGTTGCCGTATTCTGTTGTGTTTCTTTTATTTTCACTAACTAGTTGTCTTCTTTCTCTTAAAAGTTGTTGTATTTCGTTTTGAGTTGGGGATTTTCCATTTACTTTATTTGTTATTTTTGTTATTTTGGTCCCATGGGAGATAGCATCTAAGATTTCCTTGTGCAATGTTTCAATTTTATTATCATTATTTCGTTGTTCGAGATCGTTTAGTTTATTTTCGACTGCTTGTTGATATTCCTCCTTCTTGTTTTCTATGTCCTGTATTTTAATATCGGTGTCATTCTTTTAAATCTTTTTAGGCGTTCCATCTTTGTGTTAATTATTACTTTCGCTCTTACGAGTCGATGGTCGCTTCCTACATCGAAACGATTTAAGGTAGATACGTCATGAATGATGTTTTTATTGTTACTTAGGATGAAATCGGACTTATCCAGGTCCATCGTCTATTTGGTTTTTTCTTGAAGAATGTATTCATTGCATATAATTTATTTTCATTTAAGAATTCAATTAATTTGTCCCCTCTTTCGTTTCGATGCCCTAATCCATGTTTTCCCCAATATTCCTCTTCTGTTTTCTCTACACCTAATTTTGCATTAAAATCTCCCATGAGTATACTGTATTGTTTTTTTCCTTTGACAGGTTCGTTTAAGGCGATTCTAATGTGGTCGTAAAACTCTTCTATTTCTTCTTCTTCATGAGATGTTGTAGGAGCATATATTTGAATTATTTTTAATACACTTGTTTTGTTCAGTTGGAATATTATATATGTTACACGATCTGATATGGCTGTAAAGTTTTGTATGCGATGTGCATGTATCTTCCGAATTATAAAGCCTACTCCATTCAAACTTTCGTCGTCTTTTCCTTTGTTTAGTAGTATATTGCCGGAATTTAGTGTTAACCATGTGTCTCCTTTTCTTTTTGTTTCACTGAGACCTATTATATCCCAGTTAATTGTTTCCAATTCGTTTTCTAGTTCTGTTATGCGGTCTTGTACTCGTAATGTTCTTATGTTTTGAGTTCCTATCCATAATTTTGTGGTTTTCGTGGTTTTCTGGTGACGGCTTTCGTTTAGATTCCGGGGATTCTTAGCACCCTCTTTGCCGTTCCATCGATGGTCGCCACCTTTTTGCTGTTTAATCCCATCGGTTTTCCGGCTGCCGGAGACTGAGGGCCGGTGCTTGTTTTGCATTTCTTCATGAATGGTTTTTTAGCCTTTAGAACCCCACGTTGGCAAGACGGGTTGGGGAGCGTTCAGTAGTCTAACTTACTAAGAATTTGGTAGCCGCCGTTGACTATGTTAGTTCATCCGCCGCCTTTCCATAAGGAGAAAGCCTGTTCCTGCTTTCCCAAAATTGAACCATTAGGTCCGTCATTCGGAAATTGCCTTCTGTGTGGTTTTGGTCCGCCCCGGGTATTTTATTTCCCCGGTACCCACTATATCTAGTGAGCGTTCCCCTATCCGCCACCTGGGGAGGCGCCCAGTTGAGGATCCACCAACCCCGCTGGGATTGGAACGATTTCATTGTCATTCTTCTACACAAAAAAGGAGATCACACGCGATTAGAGAATTACAGACCGATAAGTTTGTTATCAGTATTATACAAGCTAATGACAAAAATAATAACAAATCGATTAACCATCAAACTGGACGCATACCAATCAGAAACTCAAGCCGGATTTAGAAAAGGCTATGGAACCGGAGATCACCTATTTACAATGAAACTATTAATTAAAAAAACCAATGAATATAACATACCTTTTTATCTGGCTTTCATGGACTTTGAAAAGGCCTTCGACTCGGTAGAAACATGGGCAATTACAGAAGCACTTAAAAACGGTGGAATTGACCATAGATACATAAATCTTTTGAACAACATCAGCAATAAAACTACTGCTACCTACAAATTACACGATGAAACAAAACCGGTTGAGTTAAAATGCAGGGTTCGGCAAGGCGATTGTCTGTCTCCTAAACTGTTCACGCTAGTGTTAGAAGATATGTTTCGAAAAATTAAATGGGAAAACTATGGGGTAAACATAAATGGCAGAAAAATAAACCACCTACTGTATGCAGATGATATCGTTATCATTCCTACGAACCAAAACGACCTACAGTATATGGTACAAGACTTAAAACAACAAGCAGAAAAGATCTATCTGAAAATGAATTTAAACAAAACAAAAACAATGATGCCAGAACATCAGGACATAGACGAAACATTAAAAGTTGGAAATGTAACGATTGAAAATGTTAGTGAATACATATACTTAGGACAAACACTCAGGATTGACCGTGACAGCCAAATAACAGAAATCAAAAGAAGATCTCGATTAGCATGGATAGCCTATGGTAAACTTAGTTTTATTTTGAACTCCAAAAATATTGCCCAACATCTTAAGACGAAAGTTTTTGATAAATGCATCTTACCTGTAATGACCTACGGAAGCGAAAACTGGACCCTAACAAAAACCCACTTGCACAAATTAACAACCACTCAAAGAGCAATGGAACGAAAAATGCTAGGCATATCACTACGTGACAGAAAAACGAATGTATGGATTAGGGAGAAAACAAAAGTGACAAATGTTATTGAAGCAATAGCAAATCTGAAATGGAGTTGGGCCGGACACCTTGCCAGAACACAAGAAACTAGATGGACAAAAACAATGCTTCAGTGGCGGCCGTGGGAATATAGAAGAAACAGAGGAAGACCACCCAATAGATGGTACAACGATATAAAAAAGTGGACCAAAAAAAAATAGGACCAAGTGGAAGTCAATGAAGAAGGCCTTCGTCCAGTTATTGACCGAAACGGGCTAAGAAGAAGAAGAAGAAGACAGGAGTAGAAGTGAAAGATACTGCTAAAGCGGAAATGGTATTCGTAATTAGATTCGAGAAGATAAAATACCTATAAAAATAAATATATGGATAATGTTAAAAAATACATAAAAGAGGATGAATGATAAAGATAAGTGTATCAAACAACTACAAGGCGAGAATAACAGAATTGATGATAAAATAATAGTCCTAATAGGTTCTAATGGAAGAGTCGGAGACAGAAACCGAGGGATCCAAGGGTGCTTAGGGAAACATAATAAGGAAAGAAAGAATGATGGAGCTTTGTCTGGAAAACAAACTCAAAATTGGAAACACAAACTTTGTAAAAATGACATCACAAAATAATAACACAAGTAATAAGTATAAATAAAAATCATTATGTCCTGAAAAATTAAAGATATAAAAGTAAGAAAGGAGTCCGAAATAGAAAGTGATCATTTTTTATTAGAAGTGAAAATGAAAATAAATACGGAAGGATATAAAGAAAAAGAAAAATTATTAACAAGCTAAATTAAACGCTGTAAGGCAAGAAAGGTAGAAATAAGAGACAAATTTGAATAGTTGAGCACGACGGAAAATAACAAAAACGCTAGAAAATTGTAAACTGGTGGTTAAAAAGAGAATAAAGTCAGCAGTTTAAGAAACAAAAATAGAGAAAGTAATTGAAAACGAAGAGCCTAGGAGACTACCTAAAATACAACAAAAACTAAACCAGTCAGGTTGACCAACATCAAATGCCATTTTTCGGTATGTTAAGGCAAATCAAAGATAAAAACCCGCAAGAAATATAAAGATAGAGATATCATAGCGGTTGATGAAAAAATAATGGAAATATGGAGACAATACTTCGTAGAGTTGTTAAACGGAAAAGAAATAAACGATAAAACACAGTCAGATACACAACACATAAGCTTAGAACTTAGAAATGGGAATATCACATAAAGAGAAATAAATATGAGAGCAAGAGAAGAATTGAGACAAATAATGAATGAACTACTAAAAGACACCGCATCCAAGAAATAGAAAAGGGGAATGTATTAATCCCACTATTTAAGATCTGCCAGAACTGTAAAGGTATAATCCTTCTGAGTACTGCAGCTTCAGTATACACTAGGATAATAGAAAAAAGGTTGAGTTAAATTACAGGAGATACGTTTTAAGGAACGAAATTTTAATGCAGGCAAAATAAAGGAGTAAATTTACCACAAAACAAATAGGAGAAAAGGCTATTAAGGAAAGTAGAAATGTACATCTGTGCTTCTTCGATGTGCAAAAAGCCTTCGATCAAATTAGAAGAGAAGACATCTATAAGCCACTACGTATCACATAAACTAATTAGAAGACTACAGAGTCTATATGAAAAATACAAAAAATTACTTTAGGCAAAAGAAAGTAAAATATATTTCAAACAATGTTAGGCGTAAGAAAAAGGTGCGCACTGAGCCTATTATAGTTTCCACTAGTCCTAGACGAGACACTGCAAGAAGCAAAGCAAAAACTTGAACTCAAACTTAAAATAAGCGAACTACGTTATGCAGAAAAAATGGACACCATAGCGAAATATGAAAGAAGTCTAAAAAGTACATAAAGGAGTATTAGAAAAATTTAAGATGAAAATAAACAAGGGAAAGACAAAGACTATGACAATATGAAAAGAACTACAAAAAACACGTGATATATCAGGAAAATAAGATATAACAAAATTAAAATTTTTAGGATTAATATTTACAAGAAGATGGAAGAACGGATTAGGAAATTAAAGAAATTATCGCAATTGGGGAAGACTTTGCAATAGAATTAAGACAACCTTACTCGGAAGAAAAACAAGGGAAATAAGGTTGTTACTCGAAAACTTTTTTTTGTGCGCACTTACAGGCACTGCAGCCGCAAGGGCTTATTGTGCCCACTAACATGAACTTAACTGCTAGTACATTCACACACACCCATGGGCTGGCCGAGACTCAAACTCGCGCGCGCCGGCTAGAGGACAGAGCCGCCTGGTTGAACCATCTGAGCAACCGCGTCCCCTACTCCAATACTTACATTTGATGCAGAAACGTAAACATTATCTGAACGACAAAAAAAAACAATTACAGCTACATAAATAAGATATCTAAAAAAAATTGAGACAAAACCAAAATGAACAAAATCAGAAATGTAACGTACAGAGGGAAACTAGGAAAAATAACAGAATGATAATTAAAGTGATATGGGCATGATAAAAAATAACAGATAAAAACTAGTTAGACAAGCATGTGAAGCTAAAACTGCCAAAAATAGGCCAAGAAGAAGAACTTGGCACCTAGTTCTTTTTTTGTTAGTCATTAAAATACTGTGAATACCATTGTACCAAATACTTTTTTCATATTCCGCCTTGAATCCAGAAGCATACGGTTTTTCTATATTTCAATGTCATCTGGTTAGTAGCAAAATGAATAGTGCTCATACTAAATTTTTGCTAAAATGAATGTTAAGCATCAATCACGCGAATTTCTCCAAGCAGATGGGGAGGTAGATCTGTAGCACAGTTTTCTGAATGATTATTTATATATTTGACATATTTGAATCACCATAACAATATAACTAATTGAAGTGCAATTGTCTAACTTTCTTATTCATTTTATAAAACAAAACTAAAACGACTTTTTAACACATTTATTTTTCAAAAACATGTTTTTTTGTATGAAAATGACTAATATCTCTTATTTAAGAAAATTTTACTTAAATGTATCATTACTAGTCACCAATAATCTTCTTGGCACTGTCCAGAAAGACTCTTCCAATGGTGGTGAATAATTTTAATAGCAAATACCCCCAGTTTGCATTTATTGCATAGCCTTTCAGAGAATCATACAATTCATAAATATTTTGGTAAAGTATATGTTTTTTCCAGAACATCAGCAGAAAGATCAAAAGGATAATGGACAAGACTTGTAGAGGATGCTTTTGGTTGATGGTCTATCTGTACAACACAGAGCCAGTGGTACTCTTGCTTTTGTGCTTCGACAAACATAAGGTTTACTACAAAACTAGGAGAAGTTTTGCTAGAGTCACTGATTTTCTTGTTCGCTGAGAATCGCACAGGGACCCACAATCGTATATCCAACCAGTTCATCTCAATGTAAGGATTTTTACTAATAGTAGCAATACTTTTTTTGACTACCAAGGTTAAGCGTCCGTCGAGTGACACCATTCGAATTTTAAATTTGTTTATTTAAAGTTCTGTATAAGCACGATACAGATGATTATCTTTATCAGATGTTATCTTTGCGGTAAGCTATATTTTGTCCACATAAATTACAAGCACAAGCTGATAAAAAATTTATTATTATTAAGAATAAAAATTGTGATATACTGCACAAGATAAACGTATTGTTTTGTTACATTCCCCCTTATGTCTAGTGTTGAGATCAGAACAAGTTCGAAATAAAAAATGAAGACAGTGCGGAAGAAGAAGAAGAACCCAACAAGCCTGATTTTGAAGAAAAAGATTATCAACCGCACAGATTGAGCCAATTGGAGTCATTGGAGTCATCTCATTCGAGACCTTGACTTGTCACAGGAGAAGGCGGAACTTCTAGGTTTAAGGTTACGGCAATTGAATCGTCTTCAACATGATGTCAGGGTCTCTAAGTACATACAACGTCAATCTCATGAAGCCACAGTTGATTCTCTGTAGATCCAACCACCTGGTAGTTGTTCTTTCATCACTTTAGGATACAACTGTCATTTAAAAAAAAGAACAATCACACTTTTAATGCTGTTAGCATATGTAATTAATATTTATCGTTTTCTCTGAACCCTTTAAAATAAAAACTTTTCACCTATTGTATATCACATAAACAGGAGCTAATAAAAATTTTTCTTTGCCATATTCGTTTTTCGCAATTCAAAATTAGTAAGAATTGACTCATGAAGGAAACATTACAAAAATGTAATGCAACATAGTTTAAAATAAACAGTTTTAATTAATTGCTAATTTTGTTAGGGATAATTTAACAAAAAAGTTAACGAAAACCCCATTTCTCGGTAGATTCTCCTTGTGTCAATACAATCGATCGCATCTTTCCTCAAGAAACAAAAATGTTACGCCATCAGAGAGAAATAATGCCCAAGAAAAGTTTGCTACCCGAGGGAAATTACCAGAGTGGCGTAAGGGGATATCAAGATGTCGTGTACCGATGACATCGTTAGTTTTAAACTGTTGCGTGAGGCAAGACATTAATTTGATGATTAGTTAATGCTGAGGTAGTCGAAGCAAAATACCTGGGAATCATTGTGTACTGCAATAGTAAATTCTGTCATTTTTTGCCATTGTTAATTTAAAGCTTATGCCCTACCAAAAAGTTTTCTCTTTAGGTATTAGCTCGGGCATCTAAGCGCTATAGTCCGCATTGTACTTTTGTGTTTAAATTTAGATTTATTTTTGAGATATTTGTTGTTTTAGCTTAATTACACATTTTTGTGGTTATTAGGAAAAACCCACCTCTTACAAACAATATAAAATTAATATTAGGATGGACAAATATGAAACTTTTTGTGAGTTCTTCTCCCTTCTTCTTCCTCAGACTGCTTCTCTCCATTTTTGGATATAGAAACCCCTCCCCCCCGGCCTTCTTTTTTCATATTTCCCTATCTCGTGATAGTTTCATCCAGTTTTTCCCTGCTACATTTACAACATCGTCGGACCATCTCTTGATCGGGCGTCCTCTACTTCGCTTACTTAGACGTGGCCTCTAATATAATAAACTATTTGTCCATCTTTCATCAGTTGTTCTTGCCATATGCCCAGCCAGCTCCATTTTTGACGTGCTATCCTTTCTATGTCTGTTACTTTTGTTATTTGTCGAACCCATTCGTTTCTTTTTCTGCCCCGTAATGTTACATTTAGCATTCTTCTCTCCATCGCTCTCTGCGTCTTTAATAGTTTGTCCACAATTCTGTTTGTGAATGTCATAGTTTCTACTCCATACGTAAGAACTGGCAATACGCATATGTCAAAAATGTTGGTTTTCAGTTTGATTGGAAAACTTTTTGATTCAAGAATGCTCGACAGCTTTCCGAATGCTTTCCATCCAAAGCTTATTCTCCTGTCTATCTCAGCTTCTTGATGTTATTTTCCCAGTTTAAGAGTATGTCTTAGGTATATTTAAGAATTTACTTGTTCGATCTGTTGTCCATTTATTGTTATTTGTGCTTGCTGTAAAGTATTGGTCATAATTTTTGTTTTATTCGTATTCATTTGTAGTCCTACTTGGTTACATTTTTTCATGAAGTTGTATCAGCATAATTGTTAACTCTGTTTCAGCTTTCGCCATCGAGAATATTAGCAAAGCGTTAGAAGAAGATAAAACATATTACACCATGATGATAGGTGACTACAATGCGAAAATAGGAAAGAAGGAGGAAGAACAGGAAACGTGTATAGGAGAATTCGGTTATGGCCAAAGGAACCAGAGAGGGAAAATGCTGATACACTTCGCATTACAAAACAATCTATATATCATGAATACCTTCTATAAGAAAAAGAGTCAAAACAAATGGACCTGGAAAAGCCCAGATGGAATCACTAAAAACGAAATAGATTTCTTTGTAACAAATCGAAAACAGATTACACAAGATGTTTCTGTGTTAAACTTATTTGCTACTGGGAGTGATCATAGATTGGTTAGGACACAAATTACTGTTGACGTCAATAGAGAAAGATATAAGTTAATAAAAACTGGACAGATGAGGCGAACTGACAAAGAAATACTGAATACACAAAAGGAAAAATATAAGACAATTGTAACTCTTAAAGCAAATGAAATATTACAAACCAACATGGAAAGTCAGACAACAACAGAAATATATAAATCCGTAGTAGAAATGATAAAATAATCCACAAGGGAAATAGAAAAAATAAAACCAGTGACGAACAAATGCAGTAAAATAAGTGAAGAAACAAAAAAATTAACCGAGAAACGAAGGAATATGAGGAAAAACAATAGATGGAACACGGTAGAATACACCGAACTAAATAAGATAATAAGAAAAGAAATTAAAAACGACGCGTACAAATACAATGAAAGGTTAACACAGAAAACTATAGAAGAACATGGCAGCATGAAAGTTCTAAGATCTAAATTATCAATAGGGGCGAAACATATATTCAAACTTAAGAAAACAAACGGCGGAGAAACAACCAACAAGAAGGAAATTACTGAAATAGCAGAAAAATTCTACACTTCACTATATACTTCACAAATACACAAAGCTAACAGTAAAGACAAGAAACAAACTTCGTGCTTTCTAACAACAATCAACAATGTGGAAAGAGTAAGGATTCTTGTGATTCTAAATCGCCAAATGACGTTGGGGGTAATTAAAAATCAGAACAAATATAAACCGATTTGTCGACCATCAGATTACAACACGGGATTTAGGCATAAGAAAAGATGGTTCCAGAGAACCTCAGTTTTGTGATCACGGGTAATGGCCATGGACTTTTGAGTATGTCCCCCAGGAAAAAACCTGCAAATTATTTCAGCCCAAAGGGATCTTTTTTGGTCTAAATCCACTTTAATGATTTATATATTAAGTTTTTACTTCCAGTTAAGTCTGGCTATCGCAGAAATATACTGGGTGCAAAATGTTTGTGTTTCGAACTGCCCTAGCTTGTCGATTCGATGACAATAACACGCATTTAAGGACCAAATTTATTTAATAGCAAGATGCTTCCTGTTTCCCTTATTGTATAACAACAAACGACTGATGTAAAACACGCCCATCGGAAAATATATTCTTCTACTCAGGTTCATCGAAGGAGAGTGAGAGAGGGGGAAGAATTTCCCTAAGGTTTTTAGGGACTCGGGCAAGCTTCAATATATTATTTTTTATAATAATAGTATCTTTTCAATGCTCCTTGTATTTGCCATTTAATTATATGTAAATTCAAAGAGTTGGTTGGTAGTGCTACATAGTTGCATCCGTACATTTGCTCAGAAGAAGAAATCGTCTGAAATGACATACAAAGTGAGTTATGTGCCGAAAGTATAGAGTTATATAATACAAAAAAATTAAAGTTATACCAAAAAAAAATCTATATGTTTGGTAAAAATGGTTCAAGATACAACACTCACCTTCAAAGTAAGCACCTTAAAATTGCTTTTTTTAAACCTAAAAAAATTTTGTTAGGCCATATGTTTTCTAATTTGGTAACGAATTTTTCTTGTAATACGAAAGTCTTCTTCTTCTTCTTCTACTCTTATATAGGCTATTAGCCTGTTTCTAACTACACATTTCGTGTAGTACTATGAGCCATGTTGGGCATACCCCGGGCAGGTGGCTAGTCTGACCCGTTAGAAGAAGGAGAATGTACTTTTACGACCGCCAAACGTGTTTGTATGATGGCCGGAAATACGAAAGTCTTCGGTAAAAATTTTATATATTTTAGGTTTTGAAATCGCGAGCTTTTCTTTTATTTTTTGGACTTTTTTAATAGCCGAGTCTTGTCTATTGTATCCCGTTCAACCTACTCTGGTATTCTTCTTCTAGCTGGTCTTTTAAAATGTGAATTACTTTTAACAGATTTCAGCCCATCTCTGAATTGTTTGTTTGTAACACTCATTTCTTTGATCTGTGCTTATTTGATCGTTCTGCAAACAAAATTCAGCTTTGCACAACATTTGATGCGGATTTATTGACCAAAGTCGTTCCCATTCTTGCATGCATATTATAGCTCATTCTCATCTGCTACCATATTATATCACAGTTGCACAAACTATTTCTAGTACACTAATATTGGTTCTTTATTTTTATGACAGACCAAATATGTTCATCACTTGTACATTCGCATGTAAAATAGCTTACAGAAGGTTATAGATGCAATAAGTGGGCAAATTGAAACATTAATAACTTTTTAATTTTAATAATTTTTTACAAAAGACTACTTGGTATGAGATCCCTTATTTTTGTCAACTCTGAAGTGCTTGGTTAATCAGTTCGTGAGGCAATTCCTTCCAAGCCTTCTTCAGGGCTCTTTTAATGCCAGCAACTTGAGTTTTGACATTCCTAAGACGTTTTTTAAGATATCCCCAAACGAAATAATCCATTGGAGCAGCATCCGGACTCTTGGACATCTATTTATCAGGTGTGATAAACTTTATCCGAGGCCTTATCCATTCCGTTGTCGACTTGGATGTGTGACTCGTAGCCGAATCCTGATGGAAGATGAATTTACCATTTGGATAGAGTCGCCGAGTATCTTTGGACAAGAACTTCTTCAAAATGAAGTCATAATAGTATTTAGTATTGTATTAAAATTTGGTTGAACAAAATGAAGATCAGTCTTATCGTTGTAAGACACTCTCGCCCAAACCATAAATCCTTTTGGGAACGATTCTTTTGGGAGAACCTTGCAAGTTTCAAATTCTTTTCGCTTCTATTGACGTATTGAATTTTTTTTGCCTTTGACCTTAGGCAACCAAAACCAAGCCTTATCCGTTGTGACATTCTTCTACTCTTGGTTGTTCAGAATCTTGTAAAGACCATTCAGAACCACTTGAGCTCCAAAAACTACCGAACACGCCCCTCAAGTTTGAGATCAACTTTGTAAAGTCCCATTGTTTTTATTTGAATAAATTTCAATTAACAATCTTAGAGGGCACTATTTTGGACAGTTTTATATATTTTTTGGTGAGATATACTTATACATATATAATTAAGGTTTCAATTCGCCCTCTATCTACAACCCTCTATAAGGCAGCAACAATTTAAATTGATTTATTATATGAGTTAAAAAATAGACTTTGATTTCTAATATAATATTATATAACAATTGTTTTCATATTAATCCTACGTAAAGATACAGAAATATTATTTTGGGTGCATTAGCTCTCGATACCTCTGCTTCTCTGTTGGAAGCATTTATAAGAAGAGATTTTTTTAACTACAACTTTTAAGTAGATGGGAACGTGTATTAATGTATTTTTAATTTTAATGATAAACAGCTAATAAGTTATCTTTTCCCCAGCAGTGGTAAATATTTAGAACGTGATTAATGCGGTCAATGGGTATTCCATACTTTTTGATCTCTAGAAGGTAAGGTATTTTTCTGCGGCAGGTATATTAGAACCTGTGGTTCTAGCAAGTAAAGTTGCACAATAGTTCAAAGTTTAGAATTTGAAAATAGTGATGTAACCAAAACTTATCTTTTACTAGTTTATTGTTCTAAATTTTAGCCCGTGAGCCTTAATAATTACAAAACCAAATTTTGTAGATCTTTTTTGAAGTACTCTATCTTTTTTCCAGCATCTTTTCCAGTACTTAACTTATACCCCAATCTGTAGGTATTCCTTTTTACATACTGCTATTTATGTGTGCCTGGTTAATTTTAAGTTATATACATACATAAACATATTTTCTTTAAAGGCAAATGATCACGTAACAGATGCCAATGTCCAAATTTCTCCTAATAATTTATATATGAGACAATTGTTCTCTTGGATTATTATTGGTACTGTGTTTTGTTCAATTTAGTAACGGCTGAAATTGGTCCTTCCTCAAAAAATCATCGCTAAGTAAAACCCTTTTAAATTAAAATTGTTATCGCCTGTAAACGGTTTTCTAAGGCAATTCGGTACCACATGTAATGCTTTCTTTCGAAGTTAAAAATCACAATGAACCATAGATCTGATTTTTTTGTAAAATTGTTTTTGGTTGACAACACTTCTAAATTAATTTCTAAAATAACTGTTGTAGTTGTTGAAACTAAATTAGAATCATCACTACAATTAATTTTTAATTAAGAAATTAAGGTCTCGTTAATAGTAACGTTATATATTTTTTACTCTTTTACATTAACTTGATTTTTCGTTTTTCACTAGTACTGTATTAATGTTCTTTAATGTGTAATTAAAGTCCTTTATTATTTTTATTTCACGTATTTTGCCTGTTTTCAAAATCTGATCTGTAAACTGAGGAAGTTTCTAATGGACGTATAAGATGTATTTACCTATTTTCTTAAATAAAATTCTGAAAAACGCATAATGTTGACGTTGTATTGTAGGAAGTGTCTATCCTAACGTTTGTTTATAATTCTGTTGGTGACTTTTTGTGGTATTATTTTACATATTGCACGGAAAGTTTTATGTATCCTGCTTATTCATGCCTTAATATTAAAATTCATATTATCGGGTGCTTTTCCTGTTATCCATTGCCTATGCAATGGTTTTTGTACCCAAGAATGACGCAAACACGTAATAAAATCTCTAGCAACTTACATCATTGTATATTGTCTGCTGTTTAAAAAAAAGTTTTTTTCTTCAAGACCTTCGCCTGGTTAATAAAAACAAAATATTCATACTAAAATAATTATACTAGCCGGTTGTAGGGGTGTATATTTAAATCTTTTATTTATTTACATCTCTTCAGTCAGTAACTTTTAAATTATGAATACGTCTATATTACAAGTAAAACTATGGATTAATAAATTTAAAAAAAAAGAAAAAAATATGTAACTCTGTATATTTTTCTCTTTTTTTATTCTTCAACTTCATTAAAAAAGAAATTACAAATAGTTTAATGTTTTTGTAGAAGCTTCCTATATTTATTTCATGTACTTTTTTCTTTGATTTTCAATTACATTTATATTTTGCTTAATGTTATTGTATAATATTATTTAATTTATTATTATTTAACTATTTAATATTGTATAATATATTTAATTGTTTTTTTTACATTTGTTAGATACTCGCCCCTAACTATTCTTTATAACATGTTGGCATTTGTTTTAGATGTTTAATTTGTTTTATTTTTTATTTTTCTTATGTTTATTGCTTTTTAAATACCCAATCTAGGTATTTATTTGAATATATCATTTTTTTAGTTGACTGTTTTATATTTTCTTATTTTATAAATTATTTTCAATTCTCTCTTTTTATTCTTATTTATTTTTTATGTTCAATTTTGTTATATTCTATAGGTTGGTGCAAAATAATACAGATTTTTTCTTTCTGCTTTTTATTCAATGATTTTTTAAAATAACGTTGCATATCATTTTATAGTTAATTATGCAGGGTCTGTATTTTAAGTAATGAGAATATTTTTGTCCTGACGCGAATATATGTCAGAGGGCGCTGGAACCGGTTGTAGTCGGTAGAGGGGGGTTTGAGCTTGAATACGCTCCAACCAGCAGTCGCCTGCTGGCTTCCGTAGACGCATGATCACGCGTGGCGCGGACGTCTGCAAAGAAGTGTGTACAACAGCGTTACGCAATCAAATTTTGTGCTCGCCTTGGAAAATCTGGTGCATCAAAGCTGGAAATGATTGGGCAAGGGTACGGCAGTGAAAGCTCATCACAAGCTCAAGTTTTTAGGTGGCACAAAATGTTCAAAGAAGGCCGGGAGAGCGTGGAGGACGAACCCCACACAGGTCGCCCGTCAACCTCAAGAACTGGAGACAACGAACAACGTATGCGAGATTTGCTGAACTCGGTCCTGCGTTTAAGTATTCGTTTTATCGCGGATAAGCTAGGAATCGATAAAATGGTTGTTCACAAAATCATCGTCGAGGATCTTGGGATGAGAAAGATTTGCGCCAAGCTCGACCCGAAAGTTTTGACGAATTAGCAAATGCAAAACCGTGAGGCCGTTTCGAATGGCATCGCAACGATTCCTCAGCCCCGACGTTGCCCATGCAAATGTTATCTTCTTTCCCAGAGTGAAAACCGCCCTCAAAGGACGCCACCACAGAACTATCAAAGCGGCTTGTACGCGTTCTCTAAAGACATACTTTTTTAGATGTGACAAATAAAAAGATTCCTATTGGGTAACTGAGCTATTGATTTAAAATTGTGATCGATTATGGTCTTCTTGATAAATTTGTTTAATTGGCAGCATTCTTAAACAAGACGAAAGTAACCAGAATAATTCTGATAACAGTACCCGCGGAACGAACTTTGCTGGGATATATTTTTCGCCAAGATCTTCCGTTTTATCCGTCTTTAATTTTATAATCTCCGGTTTACCTTCTAATTTTTAGATAATGAGTCGCCGATCTTTGCCGGTTGGAGCCCTTACGAGTTCAATTACGCTTGTTATTGGTATTTTAAAACGTAGATTGCTTATAACAGATCTGATTTAACCCTATTTACTCATGCGCATTGCAGTTTATTCTCTTTTGCTGCCAGGTTATATCGCGTTTGCACAAACTGTTTTTATTATATCAACATTGGCCAATTATTTTCGGGAAAATTTTGTATGTTCATTACTGAGCATTCGCATGCATCTCAGTTTAAAATAATAACAATTTAAATTGATTTATTATGAGTTGCAAAATTTGAAAATATTATTTAATAACTACTTTAACATTAATAACACGTAAAAATATCAAATACGTTTTTGCGGCTTAGTAAAAACTCTCAGTCCAGACGTTAGCTCTCGACGTCCCTGCCCTAAAATTTAAGGAAATTTTTACTGTTATGCTTTTATCGTTTTAAACTGAGTCGTAATGCAGCCGAAATCGCTCGAAATATTAATTAAGTTTGAAGCAAGAGAAGTGTGAATTAATGTACAATTCAACATTGGATCCAAACAACAACAAATTGAAGTTATTATTTATGCTGGTCCACTCACCATTATAGGGAAAGTTGTGCTAATCATTCCACTGTTGTTTTCTACTTTAAGAAAATAGGAAAGATCAAGAAGCTCGACAAACTCCGCTGCACTAGTGCCAACTCTGGAATCTTACCGTGAGGTCAGAAAGTATTGGGAGTATAAATTAATTCAGTCCGTTTTCAAAAAATGGCTCTGGCTGTTATAAATGTTTTATAGTGACAGCTGATTGCGGTGGTTTCAGAGAGGTTATACATCTGTAAATAATATACAGTTCACATTGCTTTGAGTTTTATACAAAACACCTATCTTTTATTGTGTTAAAAATGTCAAAATTTATGGTAACGAAGCAGCATTTGCGAGAGGTTTTACTTTTCTGTTTTAATTGGAAGAAAAGTGCAGCTGAAGCGCATAGAATGATTGTGGAAGTTTATGGTGACAATGCTCTACCTGATAAATCATGTCGGGAATGGTTTCGACGTTTTAAGGATGGTGATTTTAGTCATGTGTATCTGCTGGGACCAAAGGGGTGTTGTTTATTATGAGCTGCTAAAACCTGGTGATTTTATTACGGGCAATCGATATAGACTGCAATTGATTCGTTTAAGCCGGGCATTACAAGAAAAAAGGCCAGTATACGAGGAAAGACACGACAAAGTTATCCTTATGCATGCTAACGCTTGGCTTCATGTCGCACAAGTCGTGAAACATTATTTAGAAACCCTCAAGTGGGATATTTTACGGCACCCGCTGTATTCGCCGAACATTGCACCTTCTGATTACTGGTTGTTCCGACGGATGCAGCACGATTTGGCAGGTCACCGGTTCACTTCTTTCCAAGAAATCGAAAATTGGCTCCAAACGTGGATCGCCTCAAAATACGAGATATTTTTTCGGGATGTAATTCGAAAATTGCCTGAGAGGTGGGAAAATATAGTAGCCAGCAGTAGACGATGCTTCGATTAATCTGTTTATTTATATTGTTTTGAAATAAATGCGTTCTTGGCACCAATAAACGGACTGCATTAATTTGTACTCCCAATAAGAGGGTTCAAATTGTTAAAAAAAAGCTGGATTTGACTAATAGCATTCAGTAAAGACTCCTTGTATAGGGTTATGGATAAAGACCACAACAGAGGCGAAGTAGAAAGAGAAGAACTCTATGACGACAGATTCGGCACAAGTAATAACATCGATTTTAGAGTTACCATAAAATCAATGATATTATGTGATCCAGAGTGGATGGCTAACAGCATCAGGCTTTAGAATGTTGATACATATAAAATCCTAAGGGATTCCTATCTTCAACGGAGGAGTTGTAACTGATATGGGAAGAGGAGGAAGTTCTGAAAAGGGTAACTAACCTAATCCTCAACTAGAAAAACAGCACAAAGAGAAGTAACAAAAACTAATAAAAAATAACATATAGGGCGTGGAATAATAAGGATAGAGAATTGTGTCAAAGGAAATGATAAGGAATTCCAGAATAACAACGGTGACTTATTTGTAATTAGTAAAACAAAAAGGAAAAGAATTCAAACATGAGCAATAAATGGATTCCTGTACTGTTGGAGTAGCACTCCAAAGTTGGAAGAAGTTGGTGTGTTGATAAAATAAATGGTTGAAAACAATATAAATTTGGGTACCAATTAATAAGAGAACCATTAGAATAAATAGAAAAGTATATGGCCCACAAATTGTAATATTTTGGTTATATGTCCCTACAGAAAGAAGTAAGAAAAAGAAAAAAGAAAACATTTGTACAATTATTAGTAAAGACTGTTTACAGAAGAAAGCTTAATGTTTATGACGACAGATGAGAATAGTAATGTAAAACAACAAAACTTAAAAAACAGCAAATAGTCATTTTAAAAGAGATAAGGGCGTTGTAAAAACCTAAAAAATAAAAAATTAGAAGATAAAGCACTAGAACTTGTAAAATACGAACCTTAAAAACTATTTTGTTTGATTCAAACTACCACAATAACGGACAGTATATTTAAAAGAAAAGGAAAACATGTCAAAACTACCGAGACATTAACCTTATGGAAAATTTACTATAGGATTGCTTAACATTGTGTATTTCGTTCAGGATTTTTCTTGAAGTAATGTTAATATTTGCAGACAAGAAAATGGTGATGTTGGGGAACTAATTAGAAATGCAGTCATTTACAGCTTAAGTTTCGCCGCTAGCTAGACTGTAGTTGTACAAGATGAAGATAAGATAACCTTAACTTTAAGGAAGAATATTAAAAAATGGGTTAAAAATCGATTTTAATAAAGCAAAATACTTGGCCACATGAACAAAAACGTCACAAATATGGCTGTTAAAAAGGATGATAAAGTAAAAGGAAAAAAGAGTTTTACTATCTCAAGAAGCAACCAGAGAAGACACAGAGAATAAACTAATTTAAACAAAACTGTTAAATTGAGTCCTATAAGATTATATTTAACACCATAATTAGAAGCAATTCGACATTTGGTGTAAAGAGTTGGATTATAAAAAATAGGCTAGAGTATAATTACTTCTATGGTGATAAAATACTGTAAAACACATTAACAAAGTAACGAAACTGGCAAGAATTTCTAATAAAGAATGTCGATAAAGGAAAACATTGAAAACAAGTGCCTACGTTGATATGGTCATATTAGAAGAGCATTACTATATCAAGAATAATAAAAGTAAGAAAGCGGAAAGACTAAGAAAATCCTTTGGGGGTAAGGTAGACATGGCTATAAAATGTAGGAGTTTTGGGGAAGCAAAGTGAAACAGTGCGGAGGAATGGAAGAAACGGTTGAGGGAGGTTAAACAGCATCAGTTATGAAGAAGCTCGAAAACAATGGATGTTAAACAAAGAAGTCGCCGTTGCAAAAATTGCATTTTTAAGCAACAGAAACGACCCATTTCTAGATCTTACTGTGATATGTGGTAAGCAATGAGTTCTTTATAACGATAGGACGCGTTCTAAGTGACTGGACAAATACGAAACACCAAAGCACTTTCTCGTATTGAAATTGCACCAGAAGAAAGTCATTGTGACGATATGATGACCTACTCTTGAGATCTACAATGTTCTAACGAAGGCGAAACCTTTCCAGCAGAATATTTTTGCCAAAAAAATCAATAAATGCATTGGAAACTGCAATGTATTGATCTGGAGTTGGTCAACAGAAAGGGCCTAATCATTCTGCATTATAACGGCAATTTTATGTTGCATAACTAAAATTGCAAAAATCAACAAATTAGGCCATGAAACTCTAGTTTACATTGCTTCGCACTGTTATTATTTTCATAGCGGTTAACCCAATTAATTATACTTCTTTATTTAAAAGTATACTTAGTAATTGCCCTAAAAATAATATATTGCAGTTTATAGCAGATAATGGCTTTTACCTAACAGTTTTAGTCTAGCAAATCTAACTATTTAAGCATTGTTTACGTTTTTCTGTTTTTAGATGCTCTGCTTAAATAGAATAAACTTAAACCACTCTAATTTGCACACACAATTATGTTGTTCCGCTATTATGATAACTGTTGCTCACTATTTAGATATAATTGTGTGAACTCCAATTTTGCAAAGTCATCCAATTTTTATTCAGATCTAAGAGCAGGAGTATGCAAAGAATTGTGTGTAACGGAATGGGTTATTAAATGAAGTAACGAACGTTTGTGATGGAATTCAAGCAAGAACTTTAGGAAAACGGCATTTAATTGTAATTTATAATAAAAATAAAATATTGTTTCAGCAATTTTTTTGTTTAATAAAACCTAATGAAAAGACCCGGTGTTGAGTGCACGAGTGTCAATCGCTCCGTAAACAAACTCAAAGTTTAAGCCTTTACGAGTTGAATTTACACGTAAGTTGTTAACCATAAAGAGAATCAATAGCATAAGATTATATAAATAATATCTAAGAAGGAAAGATAGACGTTAAATACGATAATTAAGTACTAATTTGCAATATTGAATATTAAATATACAAATAAATACACAACGTCGGGAGATAAGTACTATCACCTCCGAAATGTCGACTTGGGTGATAACACTTTACGCTACACGACGTCGAAATAGACAATCCAAATAACAAATCAAATATTTAAAAGGAAGTATATTCAGGAATGCATAAGAATTAAAAATTTAAAAGTTTAAGAGCCAGGTATAAATTTTTGAACATAGAAATAAATTAAGGTAAAATTCAATCAAAGTGATCAAACAAAACTAAGGACGAGTGAGTTCGACAAAATTGAGAAAATGTTTCAAATAATAGAGTGGAACATGAGCCAAATGAATGCAAAATTAGATACATTAGTAACAGAAATGAAAGAAATAAAGGAAGAAAATGTAAAATTGAAAGCTCAAATATTTGTGCAAGAAGGAAAAATGACCAATTTAGAAAGAGAAGTAAGAAAAAAGAATATTGTAATAAAAGGAGTAGCAGATGAAGAAAACGAAAATGAAAGCGAGTTAAGTGCCAAATTACTAACAATTGTTCAAAAAATAGGTATGAACTTAGACATAAAAGCCGAAACCGACCAAGTCAGAAGAATTAGGGGTTACAGTAAGGACAAGAAAAGACCAATATTCGTTAAATTAATTAAAGATAGTACGAAACTAGCAATCCTTCAGAATGCGAAAAAACTTAAAGGATCCGATATATGAATCGACCAAGACTACACCAAGGAAATGCAAGAAGAAAGAAAGACATTAATAACACACCTGAAAGAAGCGCGGAAAAAAGGATTTAAGGCACAGTTAAAATTCAATACAAGATGGAGAGAATACTTTCAGGAGTTACTAGGACAACAGACACGTACAACAAGAATTATTACAAATGAAACGGGGAAAACAAACCAGATAGAAGAAGAGGAAATTGAAAAAATAAAAATGGACGAGCTGAGGAATGTAGTAAGAAAACTAAAAAATGGAAAAGCACCGGGAGATGATAAAGTTACAGCAGAAATGATTAAACACTTGGGAGAGACAGGGATGGAATTACTACTAGAAATATTAAACAAAGCATGGCAAAGTGAAAAATTCCAGAAGAATGGGGAGTGGCACTAATAACGCCAATACACAAGAAGGAGATAGAAAACAGTGCTGTAACTGTAGAGGAATAACGCTACTGAACATTATTATAAAATATATGAACAAATAATCAATAACAGATTAAAGATAATATTAGAACCCCAACTAGTAGAACCGCAAAGTGGATTTAGACCAGGGAGAAGTGCAAGACCACATCTTCACAATTAAACAACTAATAGAGAAAAGACAACCACAAAACAAAAATCTTTACCTAGCCTTTATAGATCTGCAGAAGGCATTTGACACAGTTCCTAGAGATAAAGTATGGAAAGGACTGAAAGAAAAGGAATAAATAACAAAATTATACGAGTGATTGAAGACCTATATGAAACCAACACAAATTATATAATAAGTAACAATAGGAAATCAGAAGGGTTCAAGACAGAGAAGGGATTAAGACAGGGAGGAGGACTAAGCCCAACCTTATTTAATATACACATGGACAATATCATCAGAAAACTGAACAAAACATAAAGAAGTTGTTTGTAGGACATAGAAATTTAGAAAGAGTAGAAATAGCTGAGGGAGTTTTGCAGACGACGTGGTGTTAATAGCAGGACAGGAAAAACTTTACAAGAAAATATAAATACATGGAAAGAAGTGCTAGAAACAGAGGGCATGAAAATAAACATAGATAAAACTAAGATAGTGGTAATTGGAGAACAGGATATTAGAACAAATATCAGAATAGAAGACATCCAAATAGAACAAGTAAAGGAATATAAGTATTTGGGAATAACATTAGACAAAACAGGGAAACAAGTTGCAGAAACAAACGAGAGAATAAATAAAACAATAAAACTGTACTATACAATGAACAAAAAATTCATAAACAAGAAAGAAATAAGTAATAAAACCAAGATAAAAGTCTTTAATACAATATACAGACCAGTACTAACCTACGGAAGTGAATCGTGGATACTCTCAAACAGACAAAAAAACCAAATTCAAGCTACAGAAATGAAATACCTTAGACGAATACTAGGAGTAACCAGAAAGGACAGGATTAGAAACACAGAAATAAGAAAAGAATTAGAGGTGAAACCAATCATACAATTTATAGAACAAAAGCAACTCAGTTGGTGGGGACATATACAGCGAATGAATAACAAAAGACAAGTAAAGGCAGTATACGAGGCCAAGACACAGACAAAAAGGAAAAGGGGAAGACCAAGGAAACAATGGAACCAAGTGATAGAAGAAATACTACAAAAAAGAGGAAAATCATGGGAAGAGGCAAAAAGAGTAGCAAGAAATAGAAAAGATTGGAAGAAATTTATAGAAGAAAAATAAAAATAAAAATAAAATGTAATTATAGAAATATAATGTAATATGAATAAATAAGAATGTAAACCCGACACCAAAAGGTATAAGGGTAACGATTATAATAATAATAATAAAATTCAATACGCTAATTGTGAACGATCAAATATACAAAGTCGATGATATAAAAAGGGAAGAAAAACGAACAAAGAAAGATAGTTCAGAATCAAATACCCTAAAGAGGACAGTAACGGAAAGGTCCCCGGAGGGAAGCACTCTGGATGATCAATTGAGGAAAGTAACCCGTACTGGGAGAAAAAACTGGTAGACAAAGGTAGGGTAGGGGGAAGTGATGACAAAAAGGCAATAAACAAGAAAATGCGCAAATGGTAATACATCAAAAACATAAAAATAGGAAAAGAAACAAACAATACAACAAAGAAGAACCGAAGAAAATAAAACAAAAAAGAGACTCGATAAAAATTGGCACCTGGAATGTGAAAAGTATCATAGGAAAAGAAGAAGAAATAATTGATGAGATGAAAATGCAAAATATCGACTATTTAGGCATAACGGAAACCAAAAAGAAAGGGAAAAGAGAAATGGAACTGAACAAAGGATACTGGCTGTATTGGTCAGGAGTAGAGCAAGAAGAATGGGGAGCAAAAGGGGTAGGGTTAATAGTAAAATCCGATAAAGTAAATAATATTAGGGAAGAAAGATATATTAATGAAAGATTGCTGGCACTAGACATTAAAATATGCATATGCGCCTAATGATAATGAGAGGAATGAAGTGAAAGAACAGTTTTATGACTTACTACAAATGGAAATGTAAAAATGGAAATGGAAAAAGAAATGTAATTGTAATGGGAGCTATGAATGGCAGAGTAGGCAATAACAATGAAGGCATAGAAAGACACATGGGGCAGCAGGGCGAAAACATTAAAAATGACAACGGTTTAAGGCTAATAGACCTATGTGTAGGAAATGATTTGGTGATTACAAACACGAAATTCATGCACAAGGATATACACAAATACACCAGGGAAGCCCGCTCCAGGAACGAGAAGTCAATTATTGACTATTTTAGTGTAAATACAGAAAATTGGATGAGAGTGAAGGATGTGAGGGTGAAAAGAAATGCTGAACTAGGAAGCGACCATTATTTACTAAAAATGGAACTCTGGATAAACGTGAAAGATAAACAAGAAATAAAAAGGAAGATAATAGTAAAACAAAAAATCAAAAGTTATGGACTAAAGGAGAGTGAAATACAAAAAAATTTCCAAGAAATTCTAGATAAGAAAATTGCCCAAAATAAAATTGAAAGTAAAGATATAGAAAGGAAATGGAGACATTTTAAAGAAAATATTCTAGAAGCAGCAAGAAATAGCTATGGAGTAAAGAAAATTGTGAATACATACAGGAAGGGAAGTAGATGGTGGTCAACCGAGATACAGCAAAAAGTCAAAGAAAAGAAGGAAAAATGGAAAAAGTATATAATAACTGGATCGGAAGAAGACTATAACATATATAAGAAAGCAAGAACCGAAGCACAGAAAAGTATAAAAGAAACGAAGAAAAAGACATAGGAAGAGTTCGGAACCAGGATGAAAGAAAACTATTTAGAGTACTAAAAACTACTCTATAATACATTAAAGCATTTAAAATAAAAGAAACCACTCAAACTAAGAAATATAGAAGGCAAAAACGGGAAAGTGATAATTGAAGAGAAGGAAATAATGCAAAGATGGAAGGAATACTTCGAAGAATTAACAGAAGCAGGAAATAATGTAGAACAAGTGATAGAGAAAATAAGGACTGGACACGGGAATACACAGAAGATACAAAGAATCTCAAAAGAAGAAATCATGGAAGCAGTCAGGAAACTCAAACTAGGGAAAGCACCAGAGGAAGATGAAATCACAGCTGAGATGTTGAGATATATGGGAGAGATAGCTGTAGAGGAATTCCACGAGTTAATAAATGAAATAATAGTACAAAAGTAATACCCACAGACTGGAATATAGGAATAATACTACCCCTATACAAAAAAGGAGACAAAATAATGCTCAAATTATAGGGGTATTACACTAACGAGTATACCCGGCAAAGTATTAAGTAGAATTTTAGAGAAGCGACCGAGAGAAGAAATTGAAAAAACGCTGGAGGAGTCACAACACGGGTTCCGTAGAGGTAGAAGCACACAGGACTTAATTTTCACAATCAGACAATTAGGGGAAAAAGTGATAAGAAAAAAGAAGGAAATTTATATTTGCTTTATTGACCTAAAAAAAGCCTTCGACAGGATAAAGAGAAAGGATGTTTGGGAAAGTCTAGAAAGAGAGAATAAGTAAAGACATGATAGATGTCATTAAAACACTATACAAAGACAATAGAAATAAAGTAAGGACACACAACAACGAGTCAGAAAAATTCGAAACAAAAATAGGACTGAAACAGGGATGCGTGCTTAGTCCACTCCTATTCTCAGTACTCATGGACGATGTAGTGAAGATCTGTAAAAAGGAATGCTATAATATGGAAGTAGGAAGTTGGAGATTAAAAAGAATAATAATACAGGAATTACTATTTGCTGATGATATGGTGCTACTAGCAGAATCAGCGGAAAAACTTCAGGAAAATATCAGTATCTATCATAGCAAGCTGAGAAAAATAAACATGGAAATAAATATAGAAAAAACTAAAACTATGTTTATTGCCAAGACAGACCCTCAACACAATATCAATATAGAAGGACAAACACTAGAACAAGTAACAAATTTCAAATACTTAGGTACAATAATAGATAACAAGGGAGAAATAGATAATGAAATAATGGAAAGATTAGGTAAGGTGGGGTGTTCCTCAGGAAAAAAGAAATTCCGGAACAAATAAAATCGTAAGTATACAAAAAAGTAGTAAGACCTTCGTTAATCTATGGCAGCGAATCCTGGACGATCAACAGAAGAAACGAGAGTAAAATTAGAGCAAAGGAGATGAGATATTTGAGGAAAATTAAAGGAATAACAAGACTGGACAGAGTGAGAAATGAAAATATAACGGAACAACTGAAAGTGAAACCTATATTGACACTGGTAGAATGACATCTGCTCTGAATGGATGATAATAGGATAGCGAAGAGAGTACACGAAGCAAGAACATAGGGGAAGAACGCAGTAGGTAGACCAAGAAGGAAGTGGAAGGAACAAGTAAAAGTAGTAGCGGAAAATAGGAACATACAATGGAGAGAAGTAAGGAACCTGACTAGAGACAGAAAGGCTTGGAATAAATTAATTAAGAAATGTTAATTAAGTTTAATAAGTTTTATAAATTATACTAGATATTATATTATAACTACTGTAAACTGGGTTATAATCCGACACCTAACGGTATAAGGATTTTTAGTTTAAATAAATAAATAAAACCTAATTACTTTTTTGCATAACTGAACTGCAATTTGCTTTTCTTAACTGATTTTAATGATTTTTTCCACTGCTAACGTGGTCTAAATATAAAAATAAATATAAGAAAACTATGGAACTTTTTAAATATCAAATTTATTTTTTTGAAATAAAAATCTTAATTAAACCCCTAAAAAATAATTTTTGTTTATTTCTTATATTCTGAGAAAACACATTTTTTATGCTTTACTTAGAAATGAAATACAATTTTAGTCGTTTGTATGTAAACATAATGTAGATGAGTTTTATATTTACGAAAATCGGATAATCAATGTTATTTAGAAATTTTTTTTGAAAACATTTTATGGATATAAACGGCAAGATATATTTTTTGAAGTTTATTATACAGTTAAAGCTTTCGGTAGTCGTACATTTAGGTTTACACCCTTTTCGCTAATGAAAACATCATTTTCAACTCAATATGAAGGTTTTTAAAACTAAAAAGATAATTCTTTTGAAGCAACCCCACACAGAACTCTTAACGCATCAAGAAATGTTTTTTGTCATTTTCTTCTAAGTTGCAGTTTAAAAGAAATTAAAAAGTTAGAGGAATAAGATATTTTTAAAACCACACTTAGTTTAAATTCAATGGTGAATCTCAAGCTAAAACAAATTTTAACATTTGATAAACATGCAATTTCTATTAGAATTAATATTGTATATTGTTAGCACATCGTTTATTAAATGTAATAATAAACATGTCTATAAAAGTGCAAATTCTAACATGGAAAAGAAGCATATCAAAAAATATCAGTTTGTATCAAATGCAAAGGCAATCATTTGTCTTATAATAGGAGCCTAAAATGTTTACTTTTTATTATTTAATTATTTAATTTACATAAAATCAAAAGTCTGACAAAATTCTAAAGTGGGTAGACATTCGGGACCTATTATCTTGGAAGTCAAAAGTTAGCAAGGTGATATAAATTACTATATTTATTTATTTTTATCATGGAATTTTTTTTATTGCCATGCATATCTGTAAATATGACGATATTTATTGTTTGTCTAGTTAAAATTTTAAAACAATAAATACAAACAATTTAAAAATAGATTATTGAATTTATTAATTTGTAAATTTACCAATTCAAATCAATACAAGGTAAATAAATTAAAATTATGATGAAAATCAATAAATATTTTTGCCTTTTTTATTAATTTAAAAATATTCTGATATAAAAAATGCTAGAAATTGTTATTTGCAAAAATAATCAGCATATAGAAAATATATTTAACCTAATAGATTAAATAATAATTAACGCTTATTAAAACAATATTACAGTATTATATAATTTCTTCATAAATTTGACAATATTTAAATCAAGGTATATAGCCAATATTTTGCGAAAATTAATTTTTATTTCACTTTATCAATAAAATGCCATCCTCCCTAACATTATGTATTTAATAAATTTTATTACTGTTGAACTCATATGGAACCCTTTAACTTGTTCAATGTGTTGACAATGAAAAAATGACAAATAGCTTAATAAATTATGAATAATTTATATCTAATTAAAAAATGAACAATGTTCAATGTAATACAAAATATATAATATAGTAAATTATGAATTATCATAATTTTTAATAATTCTTAAGAAAAATAAAAAATACAATGCTAAAAAATACATTGGAACAAGACGTATTTGAAGCTGGGCCACTCTATTGACTGTCCATCGTTCTAACCACTCAACCACGGGCACTGTTCTACTGATTCCACTGCTAAATATGTATTTATAATAACATATATCACTATGCTAAATTTTGGCCTCCAAGACGATAGGTCCCGAATGTCTACCCACCCTAGAACTTTGTCAGATTCTTGATTTTTATGTAAATTAAGTAGTTAAATGATAAAAAGTAAACATTTTAGGGTCAAGACTGAAACCTTCCATTGTTAGTTATAAACAAGAATCGGCGATGTAAAACATCTACACCACAACTAAAACTAAAATAGTGCGCGTATCCACATCTACAGTATTACATTCCAAAGTAGCTGAGCAGAGTGCGACAAAAATTAATTTTAAATTTGAGTTCCTAAATTAACCAAAGCATTACAAAAATTTTAAATATTCTCTTACACTCTTTACAAGCTTTTTTTAGACAACACAGAAATAGTCGACTGTTTAAAAAACCAGAATAGAAAAAAAAGGAGATAGATATTTCTGTCTATTCTTAAGAATAAGATGAACTTGAAGAAACCTTAGAAAGATCTTACATGGGAATAAAGTAGATAATGTTTTGATTGAAGGTAGACCCAAAAATTCCATTAGCTGTTCCTTTTTTTTCTATTTTGATGGAAAATATATTCAAATGAAAGAACTACTTGTGACTGTATTGATTATTAAAATTATTGTTAACATAGTATAACCCGATATGTTACTTTTCTTTAAGAATCACCTGTTTTACCTGATGTAAAATAGTCAGAAAAGATGCAATTTTAAATATTATATAAAGCGAAAGTGTAATCATAACAAGAGATAATTCAAAATTTAAAACAATTTCAGTTGATAGTGGTGTCCAAGTAACAGCAATAAAACACAACTGTTACCACACCTTTTTATACTATGTGCAGGTTTTAACGCTTATAACAAACTGTGAGGTACAAAATATCAAGATAAGCAGGGACACTGATCACATGAAAAGCCCTTAATGATCTTTACGGCAGCAATAACACAATCATATCAAAAAGAACAATTTTACAATCTGAAATGGCATTTTTAAAAAGCTCACTAGTTAGAATATGTTGCAACCATAAAGTATCAGATTTATTCATTAACGTATAGTATATTATACGTTACCAAAAAGTTAGTACCAAAAACTAGAAGCAAATTTCGTAAAATAAGAATACGTTGGTGGAATTTACAAGGTAGAACGCCATTATGACCAAAACCAGATGTAAATAGAAAAAGAAGTAAAAGAACATGCTGGAAGGTTTATGTATTAATTACTTTTTTGATTAAAAAAATAATAAGAAAAATCTTCATATAACACTTGCGATTAACAATAGTACAAATATAGTTGCATTTTGAAGAATTTAAGTGAGTTAAGTATTACCAGGACTTTTACGGAAGCCAGAGAATAACCTGTAGATTGCAACGTTTGTGAAGTATTATATTACAGCATTACTTGTACAATGGTCGAACTAGAAAATAAAATTACGTGTGGTAAATCTTTACCCTCAGGAGAAAACGTTATTAGAAATAAAATTATCCATCAGTTATTTTGCAAATTTAAGATCTACTTACTTTTAACATTTAATAGAATATGGTAAAAACCCTTATTCTTTAACAAATTAAAAAAGCTGTCATTGTTTTTTTTTATTTATTAGTTAATTACAATCTGTCAATTACATCTGACAATAAGTAATTATGTTGATCGTATTGAGCAGTGTTGGAGAAGTCGCCCAATGACGACCCTCCTGCGATTACTTAATTAATTTGATTGTTACACTACATGTAAGTTAATTAAGACACTTAATGCAACTTAAATAGCACTAAAATCTATGCGGTAGATCCAGCGGGTTATGTCTTTTGGGTGTTTGCGTTTGAGCACTGTTGTCTAGTAGATTAACTGCCAAAGGATTAGGATGCACTTCTAACTTATTTAGGTACTTTACACTAAATTTTTTAATTTCTTCCTTGACGGTGGCCACTTCTAAATCGTTTCGGATTTCAATGTTTGGGATGTAGTATGGGGCATTAGTTATTAGACGTAAGACTTTGGATTGGTACCTCTCCAATATGTCAATGTTAGATCTAGAGGCAGTGCCCCATAACTGGATCCCGTAGGTCCAAACTGGTTTCAATGCTACATTGTATATAAGAATTTTATTTTTAAGCGATAATTGGGAGTTTCTACCTAACAACCAGTAGTATTTCTTTAGTTTCAGTCCAAGCTGCACCCTCTTCTTCCATATATGGTACGCCATGTAAGCCCTTTATCCAAGTGTATCCCTAAATATTTAACGCTATCTGCCTGTGGTAGTGGTTGACCGTTCATATTTACTTCTGGGGAGCGCCCTCTACATTTTGTGAAAGTCACATGGACTGATTTATTCTCGTTCACCTTGATACGTCATCTTTGGAGCCACTGCTGTATTTTATCTAAATGCGTTTGTAGTTGTTGGGCAGCAACTGTTGGATTTGGGTGCATTGATAGGATGGCCGTGTCGTCTGCATACGTCGCTGTCATAGCGCTATTATCAGTGGGTAAATCGGCTGTGAAGATGAGGTATAAGACAGGCCCCAATACGCTGCCTTGCGGAACACCGGCTTTTATTTGCATCAATTCTGTTAATTCATCCTGATATTTAACCTGGAAGTATCTTTCCTGTAAGTACGATTTCAGGATAGTAAAGATTGGATGGGATAACTTCAGCTTAAGCTTGAATGGTAGACCTTCGTGCCAGACCTTGTCGAAGGCCTGGCTTACATCCAAGAAAACCGCTGCACAGTAAGCTTTTTCCTCAAATGTATTATTGATGACTTCAACGATTCTATGGACTTGTTCGATGATTGCATGGTTTTCCTAAAGCCGAACTGGTGATCCGGGAAGAGATCTTCATTCGGTGTGTGTCATCAAGATTTCTTTTAGTATGGAGTTTCTCATTAGCTTAGATAAGACTGGTAATAAACTTGATAGGCCTATAGGACTCGACGTTGTGTGGGGTTTGTCGCGAGCTTTTGAATTACTATTACTTGAGCGATCTTCCATGGGGTGGGAAAGAATCCTGTTCTGAGGATAGCGTTGAAATGGCGGTTAACATTTGTAATCCCTTATTTTACGGAAGCTCCTTTGCCCTGCCCGTTGATCAAATCTTCCAGCCTGTGTGCACTTGTTAGGTTTTAGTAAGTTGATCATTTCTGTGACTTCACCAGCTTTGAACAGCTTTATTGGAAGGTGAAAGTTAGGCATAAGGGCTTCACAGGTATTCTTTATGTCGTCATCTATTCATCCGATTTAGTTGAGTATTTCTACAGGTTGGAAAACGTTTGACAGGTGTTCCGCGAAGATTTGGTGCCTTTTCTTATGTTATTGCGCCCAGGATGCCAGCCGCTTTCACGAATACGGAGGTACTTGTTGATCTCGGTGGTTCATGGGCCTTCGTTGCCTTCCATAACGAGTAGTCTGTGCTAGCTGTAGCTGATAGCCCTTCTACGTAGGTGGCAAAATTGTCATTTTTGAGGGTCCGTATTAGCTCCTTGAGTTCTCTAGTGGCAACGTTTAATCTTCTTTTGTCGTCAGGATACCTACTACGTTGCCATTTTTTCCTTAGCCGTCGTTTTTGGGCTATTTTTTCTTTCAGGATAGTAGGATACCTATGTTCTACTTTGTTGGGTAGGAAATTTGGTGTTGCTTCCCAGGCAGCACTTTGTATTGTTTTGACAAAACTTAAGACTGCATTATCAATTTCTTCGTTTATTTTGCGAGATACATCTAGATTTATGCTATGGTCACAAAGAAGTCCAATAAATCTGGAACTTTTACAGGGTCCGTTGGCCAGTATGTTGGTTCATAGGTGGATAGATGACCTAACTGTTCTTCTTGTAATACCTGATATAGGATTCTGCCTCTGCCTGGTGGGGATAGGCGCGATCCCCAGTGGGTATGCTTGGCGTTGTAGTCTCCGCCCGCTGTGAAGCGATTTCCAAGAGATGTGAAGTATTCTTTCAAACTGTCTTTGTCAGGACGATAGTTCGGTGGGCAGTATGCCGCCGAGATTACCAGCGGACCATACCAGTCCTCTATTTCTATACTAGTTGCTTGGAAGGAATCCCTTTTGTATTCTGGCAGTACACAGTGCTTAATTTGCTTTCTAATTATTACTGCTGATCCTCCTCTCGCTCTACGATCTGCATCTGGATGTTGGGTATCGTATATAATGTAATCCGGAATTTTGAAGTGTGTTTGGGAATTGAAGTGTGTTTCTGCTATTAGTAGTACGCCAATGCTGTTATATTTTAGAAATACTTCTACTTCCTGTTTGTGGCTTTCTAAACCGTTGGCGTTCCAGAGCGCAATTTTAAATAGTTGAGCCATTGTTTTTACCGATTTTGACTTTACAACCTTTGTAATTTGCAGGGTGGTTTCCTCGCAAAGTACGCATTTGGGAGCCTTCCATCACTGCGGTTTTTAGGGCATGTTCTATAGTCGTGCTTTCCTGCACATTTTACGCATCGATACGGACTGGAGCAGTTGTTTCTGGTATGACCGTAGCATTGACAACGTTTGCATTGTGGGATTTGTGTTCTTTTATGGGGTGGTTCAAACTTTACTACTGCATTTAACAGAAGGTCTAAGTTATAGATCTCTTTGTTGTTGTCTTTCTGTGCCAGGTCTATGAAGAACAGATTTTTTGGCATTTTGGTTTCGCGATTATGTACATTCATAACTGACTTGACTTCGTGTCCCTCTTTTGCAATGCAAGTTTAATGTCTTCTACTGGGGTGGTGTGGTGTAGGTTCCTTATTACCACCCTGAAGTGTTTATCTTCCGGGAGGGTGAACGTATGTCTAATGACCTTGTTATCATCTAGAACTTTTTAATTTTTGTAGTTTTCTATGGTACGGACTTGTAGTTTTACCTTGTCGCTACTTATCATTTGATAATAGTATTCCTTCTTATCTATCTTTGTTCGATAAGTTGAAGTAGTGGTGGAATTGCCTTGACAAATTGTAAGATAGGTAGTCAGCTTTTTTGCTTTCACATTACCGTTGTTTGTGGTATTTTGGTTTCTTCCTCTATTCTCTTGTTTAAAACGTCGAATCTATTGGTTATCGTTGTGCTTTGTGTGTGACTTTGTTTTGACTTCGTTTGGAGTGGTGAGCTGTCTCCGCTTCTTTTCCTTTTCGTTTTTCTTGATTTGACCTCCTGAAATTCATTGGGTTGAAATCCTTTCCTCTTCTGTCCTCTGTTGCGGGTTTTCATCAGCTTCTTCATATTCCGAGTATTCTGTATTAATTGATGGAGGCGGTAGAGGTGTTATTGTCCCATTCGGATGTCCGTTTGTTGCTTGTGTTGGTGGATTTCTTTGATTGCTGTTCATTATTGGGCATGGCATTTGACTTTGTCCCATTAACGGCGGTTGGTATTGTTGAGGGTGCCATTGCGGGAGCCATTGCATTTGTGTAGTCTGAGGCCACTGCGGTTGTTGATTTGAGTGCCGTTGGGGTATTGAACTAGGCTGGGCCATAAGAGCATTGTTGTAAGTTATAATATTTGGTATAAAGCTGTCAGTGCTAGAGCTAACTGGCACGTAGTGCTGATTGAAGTTTTGTTGGCCGTAATACAAGCCTCCATCGCTACTTCCTTGCATGGTGCTGTTTTAATTTCTTAAAATTGAATAAAAATATAAATATATTTATTTATGAGGTTTAGCACACAGCCAAATGTGCTGTTATCTCTTATCAGAGTTCAGCTGGCCTTCCCGCTCTTTGATAACTTGGTGGATCGAGAGGTTATAATTTATAAGTAAGTTAAATTTACTCACTGTTTTGGTTGTAACTTGAATAAACGTTTTGGTTGAGGCACCAAAACACTGCTATTGTGTAGTTTATAATTTCACTTTTGGTGATATTCGAAAATTCTCGACTTCAACTACTTTAAGTTTCTATGTTGTGTTGTGTCAGCTGTGTTCCAACACATCCCGGCATTGTACTGATCAAAACCAACCAAAAACCCTTTTATCTCAGTTATCTGGTTAGAGATCAATAAGCCTAATATTTTATTTAGAAAAACTATTGAAACAAATAATAATTAATTACTGTCGCTTATTGAATAACTTTTCTAATGGCACCAAGCCGGTTTTAGTACTAATGATTAATTAATCTAAAATATGCAGTCCAGTTAGCTCTAGGAGAGAAAAGAACACCTACATACAATCTATTTTTTTTATCATTTTGAAAAGGTAGAACTTTTAAGATACGAAAAAGAAACGTTATCCTCTAGAAGAATATTTGGGAAATGGAGTTATACAACGTATAATCTTAATTCTTATTCTGTGTCTTATTTCTGTAAATGACTTAATATTCAATCTTAGCAACTAAATTTGTATATGTTTCTACGTAGATGATCATGCTCTCAAAATATGGAAGATATTAATTGAAACTTACAAGTTGTTGAAAACCAGATGATACATAATGTAGAACAAATTAGAGAAAACACTCAGAGCCTACACTTTTGGAAATTAAACAGATTACCAGTTACAAGTTTATGTTAACAAAAATTAGGTGCAACAATAGAACAAACAAAACAATAAAAATTCGGAAAGTTTCTCTAAGATGGGTCCCACAAATGCTGACCGACGAACACAAAGCTGCGTGGGTGGCAATGTTCAGGACAAGTGGACGCGTGATGTCGCTATGAATTACCGACCATGAAAGACACTTTCCGTGATCATTAATTTTCCAATCGAGACTCTTGTATCAGCGATTTTTCAGTGAGCAAAATACACACACCCCTAAAGTGTTTTCAGCAGCTATGGAATCATAGCGACAAAGTTTAAAAAATGTGGACGTCCAGACGGATATTACGTTAAGAAGCAACAGATGTTCTACTTTTTCAGTAAATACTTTTTTAGGAAACAAATTAGACTTTTTAGAGCTTAAATGCACGTTGTATATAACACACTGCTATTACTTAAGCGAGCCTCAAATCAAAGCACAAATAATGATAGGTACTAAAAACCTACAAAACATTGAATAAATAAGAACCTCAGTTGTATTCATCGAACTAATTGCAGCTGATGTTAAAATGAGATGCCTAAAAATTATTCTCGAATCTCTTAAAATTGTTTTATGTGAAATGTTAGTAACTTTACTACAATACATGTGAAACAAGTGACATCTGCATATAAGGATAAGAAAACAATAAAAATTACGCAACATGCTTATACAAAAAACTCTGTCTCTCTCTCTCTCCTAAGCCCAATTAATTATATAATTAATTAAATCCATTTTTGGATGTAGGCCTTCCCTAACTCCTTCCACCTATCACGATTTTGTGCGATTTGGATCCAATTTAGTCCAGCTGTACGTTTAAAATCATCATACCAACGCATAGGTGGTCGTCCTCTTCCTCTCTTACGCTCGTACGGTCTCCATTCAATTATTTTACGGTTCCATCTATTTTCGTCACTTCTCGCCACGTGTCCTGCGTAACTCCATTTTAATTGGGCAATCTTAATACCAATGTCTGTCACTTTTGTAATTGTCTTATTCTGTCATTCCTAACTTTATCTCTCCTTGTTATATTTAACATTGCTCTCCATTCCTTTGTGCTATTCTCATTGATTCTATGTTGCTTTTTGTTGTTGCCCAATTTTCTACTCCATATGTCATGGCCGGTAAAATACATTGTTCGAATACTTTTGTTTTCAGGCGTTGATCTATTTTTGTGTTTTTCAAAATGAAGGATAGTCTTCCAAATGCGATCCATCCACTTTTTATTCGTCTTTTTATTTCCTTCTTTTCACTGCTTCGTCCTAGTTCTATTCTTTGGCCTAGGTATATATATTCTTCTACTCGTTCAATTTGAGAATCGTCAATTCTAATTTCTACATCTTTCTTAAATTCATTTTTAATCCTATTTTGTTTGACTCTCTATTTAGATCAATGATCATTTCTTTCAAGTCTTCTAAATTTTCCGCGAGTAGTATGATATCATCAGCATAGCGTAGGTTAGTAAGCCGCCTCCGTTTACATTTATTCCTTTATCTGGCCATTCTATCTTCTTGAACACGTCCTCCAGTGTTAGGGTAAAGAGTTTCGGCGACAGGGTATCACCCTGTCGTACCCTCTGCAAGTGGTACGTTGTTTTCGCGTGTAATGTATATGTTGCTGTGATTCCTCGTTTAGTTGTTGTATCAGTTGTATGTATCTTTGATCTATTCGACTGTTTGCTAATGCTCTATATTGCCCAGTGTTCAATGGTATCAAACGCCTTTTCATAATCTACAAAGGCCATGCATACGGGGAATCTATATTCGTTTGATTTTCGATGATTATTTTATTGTTAATAGGTGGTCTCTGTGCTGTACTCCTTCCTGAATCCTGCCTGTTCCCGGGGTTGATACTCATCCAGCTTTCTTCCTAGTCTGTTGGTAATAATATTTGTTAGCAGTTTGTACAAATGTGACAATAAACTGATGGGTCTATAATTTTCAAGTTTTGTGTTTTCTCCTTTTGTATAATAATATGACGTTTGAGTTTTTCCAGGTTTTGGGTATTTGAGTTGTTTTTAAGCATGTGTTTAATAGTTTTGCTATTTTGATATTAAATTATCCCCAGTTTCTCTGATCATATCTATTGATATTTCGTCATCTCCTGTAGCTTTATTAAATTTGAATTCTCTCATAGTGCTCTTCACTTCTTCTATGGTTATATCGGGTTGTTCTTCGGATCCCACGTTTTGAATCTTTCTAGTTCTAATGGCATTGTCTTCTATTTCTTGATGTACTTTGATTCATATAATTCGGTGTAAAACTCTTCTATAATTTTTTGAATTTCATCTCTGTCGGGATTATTATACCATCTTTGTTACGTAATGCGTACGTTTCTTTCTTTCTCATTTTTGTTGAAGTATTTTCATTCCTTGGTTTTTCTTTATTACTTCATTAATTTGTTGTTCTTGTATTTGTCTTCTATGTACTCTTATCTGTTTTCTTATTTGTTTATTCACTTGCTTGAATTCTTCTGTTATTCTTTTATTTTCCTTTGCTAGTCGTCTGCGTTTTTCCATTAGACTCTTGATATCTGCATTAATAATATCTCTGTTCTTTTTGCGTGGTATAATTCTCCGTAGTTCTTTTATTGAAGTGTTAATTATTGTAGTTATTTTATTATACAAAATATATATACAAAAAACTATTCTACCCTTAAAAAAATAGGAACCCTTGGTAGAATTATAAACTCTAAGCATAGAGAAACAGCCTGAAAACTGTTTAACAGAGCGAAAAAACTGACGATTGGGCAGAATACAAAAACAGTCGTCTAAAATACGCACATGCACTAAGAAAAACGAAATAATTTTATGGACACAATACATTAAATATATTTAAAGTATGCCCACATCTGCCAAATGATATAGAGATCTATTGAAGGAAAATCAAGCTTTACTTAAGAACTCCAATAGGAATTACACGAAAACTGGAGAAAACACATAGGCTAGAGACACATTTCTTTAGATGTATAATTGTAACATGTAACAATTCAAATTTACTGAAAATATCTATAATTTAGGCAAATAGGAAAGACTGGAGGTTAGCTAACAAGTGAATCAACATAACAAGACTTACATTGGTAATAAATTCGTTTAAATCATTCAAGTTTATAGGGACGGACGGCATCTTTCCTACGATTACAGCATAGCTTAAAGCATTTGTTTTACTACTACGTGTACTTTTTAGGACAAGTCTATGACTTGAGCACATACCAAGTATCTGGAATCAAGTTAAGGTTTGTTTTATACCAAAACAAGGGGTCTCTCGTTTATGGGTAAACGGGAGACCCCACACCGTTTACCCATAAAACTGCGGGTGGAGCTTCATCCACATCCGTGGGTAACAGATGCCGCCTGTAGTAATGATGTGGTAGAGGTTCACGAATGACCTCGCCGGCAACTCGTCAAACGAGGCAGGAGAAATCCTGCCAACACGAGTACTATCGACGGAGTATTTGCTACATCGATTAGGCCCCAGGCCTACGGAGACGTTAGACCACATGACGTTATCCCGTTAAAACTGTTATGCAGGCCATCCGATCCCACACTTGTGGCAAAGGACGCCGGTAGCAGTAGTGATATGTGGCAGAGGTTCGCCCAAGCGACCTCGACGGCTGCTCGTCCAACGTGGTGGAGGAAACTCTACCGACACGAGTGGCTGCGTTTCACTCTACGACTAGACTCGTAAAGGTGCTTGAGCCACCCTATCCCACAATAGTGTGGGTAACGGCGCAACAAGTATCAACTGATGTAGAGTAGAGGCTCACGCAAGTGACCTCGACGGCCGCTCGTCCAACGTGGTAAAGGAAACTTTACCGACACGAGTGGGTAGTGCGTCTCACCCCGTGGCGCGAGATACCCGTAAAACTGCTAGTGGAGCTACCCAATCCCACAATTGTGGGCAACGGATGCCGCTAGTCAGTAACAGAGGGTAGAGGTATCACGAGAGTGACCTCGACGGGTACTGTCAAACGTGGTAAGGGGAACCTTACTGACACGAGGACTAAGGGAGGGGTAGCCAACTGGGGCGGATTCCCAGTTCCCTCATTGGTGTTGCACTCTTAGGGTGGTGGCACCGCTTTAGGAACAGGTGGGACTTGTTGACCTTTGTGTGAGCATGCTTATGCGGGGAGGCTTCGGCCTGCCCCCACTGCCCGCCAACTATACCGGCCCATTTGTCGGTCTGGCGGGCGGAACCGTAACACCTCCGGTACTCTGACCTTTGAGAACTATTATAAGGACGCCATTTTTTCCAAAAACCTTGGAAAAGGCATATCAGAGATGATATTTTGAGTAATTTTTCTATATATCGAAACTAATTTACATATCAAACGAGTAAATTTTGAGCCAGCCTTACACGAACTCTCTGCAGTAGCATAAAGAGCAGCCAGCAACTCAATTTATAGACATAGAAATTGTCTTAGAGAGTACCTCCTCAATTATAAGATTATTAGATGGGCGATGTCCTTAAGAAGGCGCACTCTCGCTTCTCTTTTGAAGCCTAATTGTTGACGACAATGCAAAATAAATTTATGCGCAAGGATATATGTTAATGACTTCACCATCCTCACAAAGAGGAAGTTTGGAGGAGTTATATCAAACACGACGCAACAACCCTTAAAAATCGTAACGAGGTGGTGTTTAGAAGAAAGACTTTTGGTTAATCCGAACAAGACTTCAATCATTTCATTCACATTTAGAAGAAACAAGATTTGAAGGAAATACAAGTCTTCTTCTTTTTCTTCTTCTTAGCCCTCTTTACATCCAGTATCGGGTATAGGCCTCCCCTCTCATTTTCCATTCTTCTCGGTTTTGTGTCTCTCTTGCCCATGTGAGCCCGGCTGTACGCTTTAGGTCGTCTTTCCACCTAGTCTGAGGTCTACATCTTGATCTTTTTCCCAGCCAGGGTCTCCATTCTTGTATCTTCTTATTCCATCGGTCGTCAGATTGCCGCATAGTATGTCCGGCCCATCTCCATTTTAGGCTTGTTATATGTTTTTTACATCAATTACTTTTGTTTTTTCTCTAATGTATTCATTCTGTGCCTTATCCTTTATTTTTATATGTAACATCTGACGCTCCATTGCCCTCTGCGTTTTGGCTAATTTATCCATTATGCCCTTTGTCAATGTCCAGGTTTGTGCTGCGTATGTAAGAACGGGTAATACGCATTGATAATATAGATTTCTTCTTAGCCTTAGAGGAATTTTTTTGTTAGGATGTTTCGTTGTTTTCCAAATGCCGCCCATGCCAGTCTAATTCTTCTTTCTATTTCTGCAGTTTCATTAGATTTTCCGCATTGTATCACTTGTCCTAGATATAATATATTCTTCTACATAGTCAAGTGTTTTGTTCTATCTTTATGTCAAGTGCTATGGTCATTTGTCATGTTTTGTTTTCTTTTCATTTAGTTGTAGTCCCACTCTTTCGGATTTTTCCTTGAGATCGTTTAACATTTTTTGGATGTCTTCTATATTGTCTGATATTAAAACAATATCGATGGCGTATCTTAAGTGATGTAATCTCTCTCCGTGTATGTTTATTCCTGTTTTATCCAAATCCAGCTCTTTAAATATCTCTTCCAATGCGGCATTAAATAGTTTAGGACTCATTGGATCGCCTTGGCGTACTCCTAGTTTTATAGGTATGAGTTTCGTTGTTTCATGCGCTTCTATTGTCATTTTCGTATTATTATAGATCTATCTGATTAGCTGTGTATATCTATAGTCTATTATATTGTTGTTCAGAGCTTTTTCTACCGTACAAGTTTCAATACTATCGAATGCCTTCTGATAGTCTATGAATATTAAATAAAGCGTTAGATTATATTCTGTAGCTTTCTCAATAAGCGTTCTAATCGTTAGCAAATGGTCACTGGTACTAAAGTTTTTCCTGAAACCTGCTTGTTCTATCAGTTGGTTATCTTCCAGTTTGTTTTCTAGTCTGTAGATTATTATTCTAGTAAATAGCATTTTCTTGTCGCCTTTTTTGAACAACAGTATTGTTACGGAATTATTCCAACTGGTTGGTATTTGTCCTTCATCTAAGCACTTATTTAGCACTAATTTTAAAATTTGTATAACTATTTCATCTCCTTCCTTTATTAATTCAACTAGCACTTTGTCTGCGCCTGGAGCTTTGTTATTTTTCATGTTTTTCAGAGTTGATATAATTTGTTCTTCTGTTATTTCTGGTATTTCCTCAGAGTTGACGTTGAGAACTTTTCTCTTTACATATTCTTTCATCTCTTCTGGTATATCATTTTTTGATTCGTACAGTTTTTGATAGTAGTTTTCTATTACTCTTAGTATTCCGTCTCGATCCTTTATTTCTTGCCCACTTTCATCTTTTAGATTGTTAATTGTTACTTTTCCTAGGCTTTTTTTTGATTACTTTCATATTTTTGTTTTCTTCTATTATTTGTTCTATCTGTTGTTCCAATTGTTTTCGTTTATCTTCTTTGATTGATTTTTTCAGCGTTTTATTAGTTTCTATGTACTGAATCGTGTTTCTTTTATCCTCTCTGAGTAATTTTCTTCTTTCTTCGAATAGTTGTTCCGTTTTCTTGCTCCAAATTTTTTCGCTCTTGTTTTTTTCTTTTTAGCTACCTTTTGTGCCGCCTCTGTTATGGTTTTTATCAATATATAATTGATTTCATCTATGTTTTTATGACTTAAATCTCCGTGGCTTTTTATTGCTTTGTTTGTTTAATTTTGATATTTTGTTTTATTTTCTCGTAGGATTCGCGTGTCTATTTTTTTCTTGTCGTTTATTTCTATTCTGGCCCTCACTATTCTATGGTCGCTTCCTGTGTTGATATTATTTATGACTGTTACATATTTTACAATTTTTTTTCTGTGGATAGTATAAAATCTATTTTATTCTTTATTTCACCATTCGAGCTAACCCATGTCCATTTTCTATGAGGTTTCTTGTAGAAGAAAGTGTTCATAGTATATAATTGCTTTTGTTCTAGATAATTTACTAATGTGTTACCCCTTTCATTTCTTGTACCTAGTCCAAATTTTCCTGTCTTATTTTCGTTGGGGTCTAATTGGCTTCCTATTTTGGCGTTAAAGTATCCCATGACTATAGTATAATGACAAGGGTGTTCATTTATTGCGTGGGTTATCTCTTCGTAGAAGGTGTCTATTGCTTCTTGTTCATATATGAATGTTGGGGCATAAATTTGGATAATTTTTAATTTACATTGTCTTGTTATTTTTACAATAATATATGCCACTCTGTTTAATTTTGCATTATATGTTAGGATATTATTAGTTATCTTTCTATTTATTATAAAGCCGCACCTTTTCTTGTTCCTCCTCAAATAAAAGTCAGCGAACGTCAATACGTGTGAGCAAGGAAATCAAATATATGGGCGTTGTTCTAGACACCAAATTGATCTACAATCATCATTTGCAAGATATTGATAAGGAAGCTACAGGGGTTTTGCTATATAGAAGAACAGTAGGCAAAAATTACAATTATATATGCATCTACTTTTTGGTGACATCAAACCAGAAACAGAGTAGTAATTAACAAATTTAATAAACCACCAAAAGCTTGCTTGCGTAGGAATAACTAAGCATACGTCATCTACATTTAATGTCTTGATATAAACAATATTAAATATTTTTTTATTTTGCTTACTTAAAAATAAGAATTCATCGGAAAGTGCACTGTAAGCCGGGAGCCAACGCCGAGATCTTCAAAATATTGAAAACAACTGAATACTTAACACGCAATGCGATAAAATCAACGCCGTTTGGGACTTCAAGAAACCTCTTAGGGATATTAATACTCCAGAGGGTAACAAATAATAAAAACAGGTGTTGATTGGAAGACAAGGATCTGTACCAAAAGAAAGAAGAGACAATACTACATGTCCTATGCAAATATCTAACTCTTGGAGCTAAAGAAATAGCGGTTGTACCCATAAACTGTATCAAACTTTTTAATAATACAGATCTGATTGAATAAATTACTTCATAAGCCTAGAATTTTAGTAGCGCAGATAAAAACTACACCAAGAATAAGAAATAAGAATAACCTCATTATTTTTTATTTAAAATTAAATTTAAATTTAAATTAAAATTTAATTTAATATTACCCTATCATATATAAAAACTGAGATGTGAAAATGTCTTCTAAGTAAATACTTAAAATTGCTTTAAGCAGAAAGAATTTTTTTTCAATTAAAATTAACATCACAGTAATTTGTTCTGTCCTCATTAACTAAATGATTAATTGAATTCTACTAATTTTTAAAGAAATCTGATTAAAAAACATCACACATCTTAACTATCAAAGAGTTATTCGAAGTAGAGCACTTGCCTTTAAGAATACCTTAACTATATAACAACTAAAAATAGAAAAGAAATTAGTTTCATCTGTAAACCAACATTGCTAGTAATAAAACTAAAATAGCTAATTTTGATTAATTATTTCATTTCAAAGAACCATTAACATATAACAATACACCAGTAATTTGTGGCACATCAACTCCGTTGATGTCTTATAATGTCTATTCCAATTTCTCTTTTCAAAATAAATGGAAAAAACTTAATAATATTTAGTTAAAACTCAGAAAAAGAGTGTTATAAATCTCTTTGCTGCAGTAACCAGGACTTGACATACCTAGACAGGAATGTCTAGAATTTGATTATAGCCACATTTCTAAAACTACCGAACACATTGCCACATATGATCCAACAGAATATATGCAACAGAAGTTATGATATGGACAAGTCGTTTCTATAACAATTTATAACACCAATAAATGCTAATAATCTAACTATGTTTGATCATTAGCCGGTGATTTATTTATTTAATACGAAATTAACTAAAGTAATGTTTCTAGAGCTTAATCTAAATGGACATCTTAGGAAAAATTTTTCCCACCTCTCCCAGAAAATAAAACAAGCAATATATGGGTTAGTTAGATCGATTAGATCTTTACAAATTAGCATTCCAAAGGGAGCAATAAACAGAAACGAATTTTTCACGTGCGTTCCTTAAGACGACCAGCATTCTTCTAATTCCTATTAAGCACAAAGGCGCCTTAAAATAATTTGCGGTGGTTTCCAAAATGCTGCAACGCATTTGTTATCCGCCTAGATAATTTACAACACAGAAAACTGAATAGTTGCAGTAATCAGGTAGCAGGAAGCAATTACTTTGCTCTGAGTCAAACAACAACGATGCATCCTTTATCGCCGCTTTTCATTGTAATTCGGCTGATAGAAGATCCGCGATCGCAGGATAACATTTTTCCGTAATTTGCTCCTGTGCCGAGCGGAAGCAATTTGTAATTGTTGCGAGAAATTAATGTATGCTTTAAAAATAACTGTGAAATCACCCGGCTTGCGGGCGCCTCAGTTACCTTTACCTACAACGCTTCGGATGCTTGAAATTTAATTGCGGCTTTATAGATTAGCTGTGGTGGCGAGCAAGGCCGCGACGGCGAATGTTGCTTAAGAGAGCCTTGACTAAAAATAACAATTTCCAAAATTCAGACGATATTCTCTGGTCTGTGATCTTTGGCCTGGGTTCACCTTAAGTAGGAGGCGGTTTTGGGTAGGGCGTGGAAAAAGCAACGCGCCAAGTCGATAAATAAAGACGCCTCTTTATAGTGGACATCCACAGCATTTGTAATTTATGCAGAATATATAGAATAGAGACATAATTTATTTTATTGATTCAGCATTTACGCCGACTAAGATACATTACAAAGCGATACTAGAAAACTTTAGTAGTTGAGCCACATGCCGGCTATTCTATAGCCCAAAAACAGCATCCAAACAGGTATCATAGAAATAGACAATTATTTATAAGATTTTTTTTATTAAACATAAATCAGCAATTAGAACACAAGGATATCCTACAAACTAATGTGTTAACTTGATAACTGGTGTGGTAAGGGCCCGTCCAACAATGGGTCCTTCTTCATGAAAGTCATTGGGATATCGTCGTTTGAGTCTTCTGATCATTTCTTCATGTGAGAGGTCAGGGCAGCAAGGACTGATGTGGACCTAAATACTTTATGGAGGTAGTTTCAGGGATCTTGATATTGTTTAGATAAATTGGTGGACGGTGTTCTTTTCTCAGAGTAAACGTCACGTAGTTTAATTTCATTTTGTTGACTTTCACTTTTCATTTCTTGAGCCAGTCTTCGAGAAGAATAAGGTGGTTTTGAACTTCACGTGAGGCAGTGTTTACATCATTGTGTTTCGCAAGAATAATGGTGTCGTTGGCAAAAGTACCTATTGTTGTGGCAGGAGTGGTTGAAAGGTCTGAGGTGTATAATAGATAGAGAAAGGGGCCTAGGACAACGCCCTGAGGTACATCGGAATTGATTGGATATACTGCTGAAGTTGCGTGCTTGAAATTGTCGATGGATTAGGTAGCTTACAAGGAGGTGGGATTTGTTAGTTTTTGTGGATGAGTCCTTTATGTCAGATCTTAGTTGACGTCTAAAAAGATGGCAGTGCAGTTGGATTTCTCCTCAAGAACTATATTTATTATTTGTGTGATCTGGTAACACTGTTGGATTATTGAGTGCATTTTACAAAACCAAATTGGTAGTTTGGTATCCATTTGTAGGTGTAAATTCAGGCTCAACAGTGGGTAGCATTAGCCTTTTGAAAAATTTAAAGGTCACCAATAGCAGGCTTATTGGAAGATAAGTTGTTATGTAGTTGGGATTCTTACCTGGCTTAGAGATGAAAATTATTTCAGCTTTTATAAATTTTGTTAAGTCAGTATTAAAGTCTCAGGATAGCGTTGAAGATGTAGGTTATAAGTACAATTTTTGGGAGTTCTCGTAACATTTTGGGTGGAATTTGATACATCACTAGCGTTTTTTCTTGGGATTTGGTCGTTGATCTCAGATTTGATGTCCTTAGATGTGACTGGCAAAATTGGGGTGGGTAGAGTTTTAGGTGGCATAAGGTTTTCTGGGATTGGATCGTTAAGTGTGTCTTTGTGTGGTTGAAAAACGCCATAAAGTTAGTAAGCAAATAAGTCAGCTCATTCCTTGGTACTTTTAACCTATCCTAATGCTGGTGGTAGTTTTAAAAAGGATTTAATTGGTTTCTAGATTGAATTGTCGTACCTATTAAGCTTTCATATGTAGATTTTTAAGGAGTTTTTTTTTTAATTCTTGAGCTTAGTCTTTAGTTGTTTAGTTAGATTAGTGAGTTTTGTTTAGTGTGATAGATGGTGAGTTTTTTTCATTGGGCTTTGGTTTCCGTTTTCGAACAACTGTTTAATTTCAAAAGGGATGTTGTTGGTTTTTTGTAATCGGTGGAGGACGTGGCTACTTGAACTGTTGTTGCTAGTAGTATATTTAGTTGATTGACGTCGTCGTCTACTTCCTTTGAGTTCTTGAGGCTGAATTTCAGGTCTATGTTTTTATGTAGAATATAACGATAATGAATCCAATTTCTTTTGGAGTTGTAAAGCCTATCGAGGGGTTCTTCGCGGACTCATATAATTGATAAAACATTTATTTATCAAAAATATCTTGTCAATGTATAATGATAGAAATAACCGTTACCGTCTCTGCATTATAAAATAGCAAATATTGAAGTTCCAAAACAGAGCCTAATTCCTGATGTGGTTGAAATAAATATCAAACATTGAGATCTCTACTGAAAGCTTCAACCCCGTTCACCAATAAAGTTATTCATAAAAATATCAATAAATGTCTTTTGATAACTCTAGATAATTATTCGACAAGGAGCAACCCACACAAATTAGAAGAGAAACTGATTAGAGGGCGTACTGAAGAACGTAAAAGTACTTAGCTATTTGAAATTTGGGAATAATATGGTGCTGATGCTTTGAGGTTTAAAAAACAGAGTCAATAGACTTGAATGAATTACGGTGAAAAAGTAATCGAAGAAAATAGACCACTACAAAACAATAATTGCAAATCAGTCTTAAATATAAGTAAAAAACATGTGGCCAGCGAAGAGATTGCTCTGTAAGCAATCCCAGAACGAACTTAAAAAAACCTTTCGATTTCGAATTTTGGGAAAATTCGAAATCGAATATCTGGAAAATTATTCGACATAGAATTTTTTCTTCATTTTCGAATTCAGCGTAAAATTTCCTATAAGAATCACATTTAAAATCGTAATGTCGAAAATTTTCCCGAAATTCGAAGTCGAATATCTCGAAAACTATTCGACATAGAATTTTTTCGATTTCATTATTGAAATCAGCGTAAATTTTTTTTTAAGAATTACTCATAAAATCGCAATGTCGAAATTTTCCCGAAATTCGAAGTCGAATATCTCGAAAACTACTCGAGATAGAAACTTTTTGATTTCGATTTTGAAATCAGCGTAAAATTTCCTATAAGAATCCATTTTAAAATTTTAAAAAACCCATAATTTTGTGACAGCGTCAGACAGACCGACAGACATATAGAATTCAGTAACGAACTTTTTAAGTTCGTTGAAAAACAAAATCATCCGACAGAAATCGAAAGGCAAATAACATTTTTTACGTGGTTATAATTTAGTACAAAAATTAATATAACAAAAAACAGGACAATATCAATATGCTTAATAAAATCTTTATAGGCAATGCGTCTTTCCTGTAGTGACATGTAACACACAATTCGTATAGGTTGATAAGAAAGTATTGTAGATAACTAGCCAAAGCTAAGTAATAGAATTATTAAAACAGAGAGAGTTAATAAGATTCTACAACAAAAAGATAAAAATCAAATATATCAAGGATAAAAATTCCATAGTTCAATAGTATAAAAATATTTTTGTATTTATCTTTATTTTTTGAAAATGCAGAGAGTAACTATTGAAGACAAAGAGGAATCCGTCATTAAATAGAAAGAGGATAACAAAGAACAGCAAAATATAAAAAGTGTAAATATGTGAAGGTGAAAAGATCATGCGTTGTTTGGTAAAACGTGTGCTAACTATATCAAAGTAAAATCTCCTCAAGCGTATTATTCTACAAAGTTATACCTTTATCTATAATACTAACCTACTACGAAAAGTATATATTAATTATCTTAAGAGTAAAGTTTACATTAGAAAGCTTCATTCAAAATGATCAAGCCATTTAATGTCATCAAAAAAATTGCTGTTTAATAGATAATTTGAAATCACTTTTATCTAAGGTACGGATCAATAAATAATTTCTTTTGGTAACTTGAAATAGCGTCTCTTCATAATTATCTGATTCTTGCTCAAACAAAACGTGAAGAATATTAACAAGCAATTGGTAGCGATATTGATAGGAAGGGTTCATTCGTTTAATAAGAAGAGATGATAAGTTAGCTAAATAAAAAAATAAAACAACTGATTTCAATGACGAAAGAGTGAAACAAGTGACGATTATGAAAAGCTTTAACACTTTTAGCCACCAATGTCAGCTTTCTGAAAGCGAATGTTTTTAACACAATCTACGAAGATTTGAATTTGGTGAAGAGTCTAGGGAAACTAATTCTCCATAAACTGAGTGAAGAACAAAGAAATCAGAGTTAATGTATACTATAATTATTTTTTTTTGAAAAAGTGTCATAATTAAAACCAATATTGACCAAGACTTCACTCGACACCTAGTCATGACCAAAACAGATTTTGGTTAAAAGCTGGAAATAAAGCGCCAAAATACTGACACCTGAGTTCAAGGAAAGAAAAACCATGCTGATTTTTATGACGTTGCTTTCTGCTACTTGTGAGATGAACAGGTTTCGTCTAGTTTACAGTACATTTCAAATTGTATAGCTTAGGAAAACGTTACTAAACCTTAACTGTTAACAACCATGCCAGACCACACAAAGATATTTTGGTACATCCCCAAATTGTTACAATGTCCTGTAATTTTCTATTTATTTCTGACTCTTAAGTACCAATTCAAGTCTAAGAGATACAAGAACTTTGAAGAATTCAGATAAACATTTCATTGGACTTTCAAAGAATGTTTTAAAGGAGACTCTGAACTAATTAGAAGGGTGATAATATTGTCTAATACAGTATTTATATACTACTTTGTTCAAAATAACAAATTAACTTTCTTTGTTTTGTTGATATTCCGGAAGATTCATTGACAAAGTCACTAATGTACAAGAGAGAAATTATCATTACGTCTCTCTATTAGCCCACCCATTGCGTCCACAACCTCCTTTGCTTGCTTCTTTGTCAAAGAGGTCTGCGTAGCAATTATTATCTTTTTCATTATTGTCTAACAGAACCAATTTTGCATTGTCGCTGTCTGTTGTTACTTGAAGTTATTGTCTAGATGCAGCCAAATTCCTATGTCTTTGTAGAGAGCATCCATTTATTGTTCCTCTTAAGCATCTTGAGGTGCTCTAAGAACTTTTTAAAGCAGATTGTTATGCAGCTTTCACTTACTTTAGCCAAGCATTTGCTTTCAAGTATAGTGCGTAAAGAGCATATTTTTGGCTAATACGGACGCCTAGTGAAAGTTTTTTTGTATTATCTGAATTATCATATGCCTTATTTTTAATCATTAGAGTATTTTCTAACGTTTGATGACTTCTTCATCTAGTAGTTGAACTAGGGAGGCCGTGTTTAGTGACAAGAATACCAATTTAATGATGAACAACTTGGAATGAGGATGTGCGGGGCAGTTGGTCAATACCAAGGCAATGGTCCTTTTTTCTTCTTGCAGATCTACATATAACTGGAGAAGGTACTTTTCAAACATTACTGATGTCACCCATGCATTTTTGTTGCTTTTATAGTTCGTCTACAAATACTTTGCTCCCTTGAAGCATTTCCAGACCTTGCTCTTTTCGGTTAACATTGGTACCTTCTTGTAATTCCCAGTCATGTTACAAGTTAACAAGACCATCAACCGGTCTTTAAGTTTTTCCCCGTACTAACTTCTGGTTTTTGGACACCATGGCACGCTCTGAAGTAGCCTTGAAATACAGTCTAGTTTTACCCGTGTTATAAATATTCTCCAGGGAGTAACTCTAGCAAAAACTTTTTGTACATTATTCCATGATGCTCCTTTCTCGCCATCCATATATTCGTCGAAATTTTTGTTTCCTACTTTCTTGGCCTTCTGAAAATTATTTCTTTACTCATTCGTGCGTTAAACAAACTCTCCTGCTTAAATTACTGCAGAAGAACCTCTCCCATCGGTTTTTAAGTTGGAACTGACGTCTAATTGGTGTCGAGACTTAATTCATTTTATTAGCGTGGTTCTCCCGATACTCAGCTTCTTTTCAGCAGAGCTTTTAATAAAAACAAAACTAACCAATTGGAACAGGTAGAAATTAAACATCTTAAAATTAGAAAGCAGTTCAACAAAAAAAGCAAAGAGAAAAAAAGATTATTGTGAGGCGCAACGGTTCAATAATCCGGGGATATTGTAATATAAACGGTCGATCTGTTCGTTTCTTTGGCATTTAACCAGAATTTAACTGAATGTACGTAAGTCGAGGAACTCCTGACAGGTTTGCTTTCAGTGAAGAAAGATGCTTCAAAAGCTTTAGACATTATGGTTTCTAATTGGAAAAAGAAAGTTTTTAAGTTTAGTAGCTGTGGTTTAGTGCTCTTTTATTATCAGTGTTGCGTTACTTGCTACATTCTTCTTAATCCATGTTTATCTGCAATTTTATATTTAACAATAATTGGGGTTATCTGTAGATTCTATGTTGTTTACTGATATCAGCATTTCTTTGCCTTTAGTGGTTTTTAGTTTAAAGCCTCAGTGGACGTGTTTGGCATTCAAGTTAGCTCTCGAGATAAATCTGTTGTGAAATGTGTGGAAGTAGTGTTTATACGTTTCTTGTTTATTATTACGCCTTAGTCGGTAACAGCCTGCTGATATTTATTGTAAGTGAACCCCGTTAATTTTCTTGTGGTTGACATTATTTAAGAAGTTCATAAAATTTAATTAAGTTATTGAAGATGGTAATGTTGTCATGAACGGTATCATTAAGGTGTTGGTGTGTGACATGGATGGAGCAATTTGGTATTTTATAGATTATATTCCATGTGGAGTTGCTAGATCCTCCATAGGGAGCCTTCCTAGGTAGCGGATCGGTTACTTGACTTTAGAGAACAAGGAGCGTAACTGAAATTTGGCAATTTGGTCTTTGCTCTGCGGCACGGAAAATAAGAAGAAACTACCATACTATCTTCTCCAGAATATCACTTCATTATTTCGAAACATTATGACAAGTGAATCAATTAATGGTCCCTTAGATGGGACAGGGGTGCGTTGACATAATGGGCAAAAATATACTAAAGATAGTAATGTGGAACACGCGGAGTTTGTATGCAGCTGGAAAGGCATATAATACAATATTAGAAATGGAACCCATTAAACATACATATATTAGGCATATCTCAAACTAGATGGCCAGGACGAGAAAAATTTAAATCTCATGACATTATAATGGATTATGCTGGAAATGACGAAACCCGTTGAAGAGATACTAAGCTCTGCAAAAAAAGAAAATCTTAATTGTAATGGGAGACTTCAACTCTAAAGTTGGAAACATACTAGTAAATAATGTTGTTGAGGCTTATGTGCTTCCAGGAAGAAATAGGCCGACAGGTTAGTAGAATTGGACAAGAAAAAGAATATACAATTACAAATTCATGGTGTAACTACCATTAAGAAGATTATATACCTGAAAGTCTCCTCAGGACAGAAACGAAAACTTAGTACAAAACTATCTTGACTTCATCTTTGTAAATCAAAGGTTTAGGTCAAGTATTAAAAACTCCAAAATCTATGCTGGAGTTGATGTTTTTTCAGACCACAACCTACTTATGGTACAATTACTGTTGAGACTACGAAAACTACGAAAAATAATATAAGACTAGGAAACACAATTAAAACTAAAGAAAAAACTCGCCTTTAAACCTTCGAATATAAAAACCAATGGCTTGAGTGCTAATGAAAGTTGAAAGTACATAAAAAATACGACAGTATCCTGAAAATAAAGAAACAATTTCCAAAGCTTGATAAAGAACAAAAAAAGAAAGTGCTGGATAACAAACAACATTTTAGATCTGATGAATGAAAGAGGAATATAGAAAATTACAGATCTGGGTAAATATAATATTATCCATAGACAATTAAGAAGAAAAATAAGGAAAGCGAAGAAAAAATGGATGGAATCTCAATGTGATGAAATAGAGTTACTTTTAAAAGTTTTTTACTACAAAGCTTATAAAAAAATTAAAGAAACTTTACAGAGGCATAGAAAAAGTAAAAGTATAAAACTATTTTATGAAAATAATATACTTGAAATAGAGCGCAGGTGGCAAGAGGACGGAAGTTGAAGTCAATTGCAATGACACAGATAGTTCGTGAAATATCTTAAAATCAGAGGTGAAATATGCAGTAAAATGAATTGCAACTAGAAAAATTGTAGGCCCAGATGAAATACCAGTGAAAATAATTAGATTCCAAAGAAAATCAATCCCAAAACAAGCGCAGATTATAAGCTCATTCAAGTACCTAAAATGTTTTTAAGAATAATTCACCAAAGACTCTAAAATTTGGTTTTCGCAAAGCATTAGGTGCTAGGAAAGCTCTGTATAGTAAACATATATTCAAATCATCAAAAACCAGTATATATTTGTTTCGTGGATATTGAAAAGGCTGTTAAATATACAGAATTCATGTACATTTTAGAAAGCATAAACATAGGATTTAAAGATCTACGTATCATAAAGAAGCTTTGCTAGAATCAGACTGCAAACATAAATATAAACAACATCGAGACTAACAAAATAAACATTAATAAAGAAGTTAAATAGGGGTAAACACTTTTTAATGTTTATTTAGAGATACAAAAGTCTAACCAATGAACCAAAAGGGATTAAAATTAACGGACAATACCTCAACTGTATCCGATTTACTGACGACATGGCAATTCTCACGGGTAACCTAGAAGATCTAAAATACTTATTAAGGAAGATAATCGATAAATACACTAATGTAGGCCTAAAAATTAACAAAGACCAAACTAAAATGATGATTGTTAATCAAACCCCCACAAACAATGAATTACTTCTTTTAGATGGTAAACAAATTAAACAACCAATTATTTCAGATGTCAAGTAAACGAAACCTGAGATCCAGATCAAGAAGTTAAAATCAGAATAGAGACAGCCTGAAACGTCTTCACTAAAATTAACAGTTATTATGCAACAGACAACTATTAGCAACCATAAAACGTCGTAAAGCCGAATATTTTGGCCATATAATGCGCAACTGTAAATACCGTGCTTCAACTTATCATAATGGGTAAAATAGAAGGAAAACAAAAAGTACCAAACATGTCTTGGTTTGGGAATTTGAGAAATTTGACTGGCTTAGGAGCACAGGAATTATTTAACGTAGCCCGAGACACAGTAAAGTGATCGCCAATATTATTAAACGATAGCACTTTAGGAAGAAGATTAATATAACGCCAATGAAGTGATTTGTAATGAAGGCATCTTTGTGTTTTGACAGGTGATGATGCAATATAAACAGAAATGATAGCAATAATAGCAGACTAAGTATTATCTCTCGTTTTTCACCAACCTCTTGCACCTACCGAGAAGTATGGGCACAATTACAACAGAATGTGTATATAAACGCGATCATAATCGGACTCGCCACACAAACAAGACGTCAAAACCGCAATGGATTTATCGATAAGAAAAGCGAAAAAGCTCGGCGAGGATGCGCTCGCGTAGCTCTCCACATTAACAGAGCCGTCCATTGTGCTGAGCTTTATGATGGCGGCCTGTGAATGGGCTATCGGGAATAAGACGTTAGAGTTATGAATTCCTCTGCTGCCCTCGGGATTGGGTCGCCGATTGCGAGGCAGCCGCGATCCCATCGGCAATTCCCATTTGCAGCGCTTCGAAATAATTCAGAGCGAGATTCGTATCTGCAGAACCGCGCGGAGGTCGGAAATAAATTCATATCGAGCCGTTAGCGAATTATTGCGCGAGATTGTGTCGGCATGTTTATTGTCGGCGAGGATTTGATTACTTCATTGGCCAATTGGGCGGTGCGTTTTTGCAATTGCGGGCTCGTTTCGTATGCTAACGAGTGCGTGGGAAGATCAGAGCATTTCAACTTCCTGCTAGTTTTTGCAGACCTCCGGCGTCGTTTTTCAGCCAAATAATAAATAATTCAATTTGGTTTTTGCGCGTCCAGCAACATAAATAACGCATTCGTTGATAGAAAATGTAATCCACGGGGAACAGATTCTAGACTGCGGCAGAGTCCCGTTAAAATTGCAAGTTATTTTTATTTTTTAGCAGGCTCAACCGAGTTTTTTTTTATCAATAATAAAGTATTTTCTTGGACTAACAGTTCTGATGCGTGCTTACAGCTGCGTATCGATGTACTAACTAGAATAGCAGCATAGTTCAATGCTTTTTAGCAACGTGTGCCAACCAAAATTTTGTTTTCACTGGAGGCTCATATTTATGTTAAATTTTTACCACTTTGTTTTCTTCTTTGTTGAAAGCTCCTTCTTCTTAGAGTGCCTTCTCTCTACGAAGAGGTTGGCGACCATCAAGGCTATACGGATCTTAGATGTTGCCGCTCTGAATAGATCTGCTGAAGTGCAATTGAACCACTGCCGGAGATTTCTTAGCCAAGAGATACATCTTTTGCTTATACATCTTTTTCCAATTATCTTCTCCTGTATAATTAGACGCAATATCTCATACTTAGGATCTCTCATAATGTGTTTAAGTATTCCAGTTTTCTTTTTTGTATATACAAGCTCTGTTTATTTTCCAATTCGTTGCAGTACTTCAGGGTTAGTAATCTTGTCAGTCCATGGTATCTTTAAAATCCGTCGATGTACCCATAGTTCAAACGATTCGATCTTCTTTACATTTTGTTTTTTCAGTATTCACGTTTCATTCCGATACAGCAACAGTGGAAAGATATAGCATCGTAATGTACGTACCCTCAGCTCTATATTAAGGTTTTTATTTGATAATAGTGGTCCCATTTTATACTGCTCTTTCAATCTTTATTCGTTTACGTATTTCTATGTTGGGCTCGTTATCTTCATTTATTATCGTACCCAAATACTAATACTTCTTTACGGGTTCAATCACAGTGTTGTTAATTACCAGTTGTTGTTGAGGATTAGTTGGTTCTTTGTTTTATGCGTTCCATGAGCATTTGTAGATTTTCCTTACCAGTTGTGATAGTTACGGTATCATCTGCATACCTGATATTATTTACACTTTTTCCGTTGATTACTACTTCGGCTGAAGTATTGGCAAGTGCTCGACAAAATATTTCTTCCCAGTATAAGTTAAATAGTATCTGAAACAGGATACACCCTTGCCTAACTCCTCTATAGATATTAATTTCGTTTGACACTTTTCCTTCTACTCTAATTGTTGCTTTTTGATTCTAGTATAGTGTTTGAGTGAGAATCAATAAAGCATATGTGTAGTTCATCGTTTACATCTAAGCTTCTTTGTATTAATATATTCATAGCATAAAGCGCTCCTCTGGTTCCCATTCTATTTCTAAACCCAAACTGGGCTTCTCCAATGTTTTCCTCACTCATTCATTCTTTTTGGCATTCCGTCTTTCATATTTTAATTGTTTTTTTCTGGAGTTAGTGTTGCTTGTTTTATAATCTTTTATTTCTCATTGATATTTACATTTTATTTAGTAATTTCTGTCACGTCTTCTATATATTTTTTAATACTCTTCTTAACTTTATTTATAATGTTATTAATTTACAGCATTCTGGTGTCAATTTGTGGTTTTGGAACGCTTCGATTGATCCTTTTCAATCTTATATTAATACTTGCTACCAATGGGTTATGATCCGAGCCTATATCGGCCCCGGTATATGTCTTTACAGATATTACAGAGGTTTTTGATTATATTTTCTTTAGTATTTCTACGGGATGGCTTTGTATATAGTCTTCGTTTGGGCAGTCGGTACCCAGTGTTAGTAACTTTCTTGGGAAAATTCGAATAATCTATCGCCTCTTTCATTTCTTACCTCTAATCTATATTTACCGACCAAGTTACCAACTGCACTATCTCCAATTTTCGTGTTAAAATTCCCTAAAACAATCTTAGTGTCTCTACTCTTTGTAGCTCTTAGCAACTCTTCTAATTGGTGGTAGAAAGTATTAATTTCTTTGTCGTCCTTGACAGCTGTCAGAGCATAAACCCGGATCATATTGATGTCGTGCGTGTGGCTTTTGAGCTTTAGCATAATAATTCTTTCTGAGATTGGATGACATTCAAAATTAATTTTGATAAACGCTACACCATATTTATGAAATGAATCATTACTTTCAGAATAGTATGTGTGTCCGTTGATAACTGCCATTTTTCGGTACCAATCCACTCAACACGACCTATGCCCAAGATATCTATATTTAATCTCTCCATTTCTTTTATTGCGTTGCGCATCTTTTCCGCTTAGTATAAACTCTTAACGTTCCATAGTACAATGTTTGCTTGTGTTAAGTGACGTGTTGTTTTATTCTGTTTGTTGTTTATTTTGCAAGGGTTTCGCTTGATGACGACCGAGGAGGCCTTGCATTTTTATGGCCGTCCTGCTCTGCCGGATCTTAGCATCCGAGCTCCATGATCAGCAGGATTTAAAATTTTGGTTTTTACTAGCCATGATGATTTAAACTAGGGACACCCTAGTTACTTTTAAGGAGTATATTTTTCAGCTTAGTCTTTCAGGATGAGGGGTTAGAGTAAATGGTTTGCAGCTTATTACTTATAGAAGTATTAAACAGCAAAAAACACTATTATTCAGTCTTGGGTCATGGATAGATACGTTAAAACATTTAGCAATAAAAAGGACCTTAAAAGTAAGAACGTAGAATCTTCAGGGTATGTCAGATAAAACTAGTGAGATAATACAATAGATTAAGAATTGCTTACTTAATATAACGGTACTTTCAGAAGCAAAAAAGAAGAGGTGTGGAAATGAAGATATTGAAGGTTTTGGTGTACGAAAATTATATAAGCACACTGTGGAGTATCAATACTCCTTCAAAGTCATTTAACAAGATTTGCAAAATATTACACGTATGTATCTGAGTGTTTATTAACAATTACATTGGGAAATATATGATTTCATTTATAGTGGGGGTATATTCCTCTCCAAATAGTGCAGTAAAGCAAGTTAAAATTACCAAATGGTATTAAAAATGGTCCAAAAATAATTGTAGCTGCTAACTTAATTAAAGGCTAAAAAGTCAAGGTAACGATCAAGCAGTACAAACTATGTAGAGGAAGTAATAAACAATAATTATGAAAGACGGTTGCAACTATTTGGTCCATATAAATTAAAGTTTACTACTACATTCTTTGCACGCAAATATATACGTAGTTATACAAATAAAAACTCGTCACTGGAATAGAAATTGAACATTAACTACATCATCGTTATATAAAAAACAACATTTAAAGTGTATAATTCAAAACAAGTAGTTTCAACTATGAAACTGACCACCTTGTAGAAACCAAGAGGGTATATCCCTTTCCAGACATTCAAAAGAGAACAATAAATCATAACAAAAGACTAAGACAACAACCACATCTATTGACCCTTAAATATTGCCCAAACCGGAAATGCACATAATGCAATAGGTTGTAAGAAGGTATAATAAAACTGCACATTTGATTTCGAAGCTAGATTTGCGATTAATAAGCGGATGTAGTTGCCTTAGTCTAATATAGTTTTGGACAAGCTTCTGGTTTATGTGGTATTTATATCACATAATCACGTATCGAGCTCTATTCCCAGATATTTGACAGCTCATTTTTTAATGTTTCAGGGTATTTTTTTATCGTCAATTTGTATGCAGGTAGAATTTTTGATCTTCGTAGTGTAAATATTTTTACTTGGCGTTTATCGGGTTTATTGTAATTCTGTAGTTTTGAAATTGCTTGTTTGGATTATCAACTTGGGTAAACACAGCGGTCATCCGCAATAGTAGCTACTATGGCACGAAGCTCTGACAAGTCAGACGCGTATATATTCAAGACTACTGGGCACATATGTTGGCTTGTGAGGCTCTGTTTGAAAATTTTTTGCTTTCTGACAAAGTTGTATTGACATTTAAATTGCAAAGGTTCTACTGTCTTCTTCTTGTTCTTTCCGTCGTATCTTTTTATCAAGAGAATTGTGATCGTCATGGTTTATTATCCATTATAATTTTTAAAGATGTTCTTCTATCTTGCTCGGTTCTGGGGCTCGTGGTTAATTTGTTGTACTGGATTCCCTACTCCCGTTTTCACTTGATCTAACCATTTTCTCGACACTCTTTCTCGCAGTCTGGTGCTTCCAATGCTTTTTTATCATTAATGTTTCAAGGCTATTGTTGTCACATCTTGATATGTAGCCGTAGTATTTTAGGATTTGTCTGTACACTGTAGTAGAGAGGTATATTGAATTTTGTAGTAGAGACACATTTGTCTGCCTTGCTGTCCAGGGTATCCTTAGCATGCGTCTCTAGCACCACATTTGAAAAACATCATTTTCTGCGGGTTTTTTTTTCTTTTAATGTTCACGATTGGGCTCCATATAATAATATGGAAAAAACCAGATTTCTTACCAATAATACTTTTGTGTTGCTTGTTATTTGTCAATCTTTCCATACTTTTGTCTGATTTGTCTGATTATTTACGCTAAACAGTATTCCATGTTATTGAGTCTAGGAAAGGCAAAACGATTGCCTTGAGATATGTAGGCAAGGCAATGTCTAGGATCTTCTTGTTAAGGTCTTTGATTCACCTTGTCAAATGCCTGTGTGGCATTGAGAACAATTGCTGCAGTATATTGTTTGTTGTGAAATCCGCGTATGATAAACTCACTGATTCTTTGGAGCTGATGGCTTGTTGAATGCGTTTTTCTGAAGCCAAATTGGAATTTGGGTAGTATATTGAGATTTTCATTATACCATAATGAACGGTTATAAACGAGGAGGTTTAATAGTGATCTTAACAGACTTATGAGTCTATAGCTGCTTATTTTCTTTTTGGTTTTGCCTGTTTTTCGAACAGTAGAATCTGTGCATTTCTATTGTAAGTGTAACATAGATTATTATTTTTTTTAAATATAATAACTATTGCCTTCATTGTGAAGTGTTTAAGGATTGTATTGGTAATTAGTTATGGTCGGAAATTTCTTTTGAGAAGTTTTTCTATAACGTCTATGAGTTCATTGGAAGAAGTTGGTATTAGTCTGGTATTAGAACTCATTTTTCAGTATGGTTTATAGTTTGTACGTTGTGAATAGGCGTGCAAATAGAGAGGGTGTTTTCGAGGTGAGTAGCAAAGGCAGCAGTTTCTTCTGAATCCGAGGTGTAAGTAACTTATCGGTTTCTATTGATAGCCTAATCAAGTTTTTTTAGTTTAAGCTTTTTCTAGTTGTTTTCCATAGGCCCCAGTTTTCCGAATTAAAATCAGCTAGATATTTTCTGTATTTATTGGTTCTTAGGCTATCTAGTCCGCTTTTGACTTGATGCGTTATATTGTTTAATCTGTTTTTAAGTTGGAGATTTCTGGTTTTGAGTCATTGGCGTCAAAGTTGGTCTTTCTTTTTAATTAAGTCAATAATGTATCTGGGAGGATAGTTATAGTCAGTTGAGCAGGCTCTTCTTGGAGTTGTACAGGCTATTTTAACACTTTCTTCTATTATTGAGGTGAAGTGAATTATGGCTGCGTCGATGTCTTCGACTGTTTGAAGTCTTCTTGAGTCAGCTAATCTTCAAAGTTGTGTCAGTCCATTTTCCACTGATTAGTTTTAAAATGGACTGTTTAATGGCGAATGTGTTGGTGAATGACAGTAGAACCAAAAGATGATCAGAATTCAATTCGGATATATAATGCTTTAGAAGATAGGTTTATTAAAGTTTTTTTGGAAGACAATATCAAGTACTGGGCTGGTTATATTTCCGAAACGAATAATAAGTGTAGTCATTGGGTACCAGAATTTCGAAAAAAATAGTTATGACAAGATTTTCCAATTTAATACCTTCAGGACTTGCAACTCTTATATTTGAAGGTTTTAATTTAGCTATGGTAAGACATAATAAGGTCAAGAATAGTCTGAGTGAGGTTATTAGGTATTACTGGTGCACTAAATGAGGTTGTAGCGTTGCTGCTCTGGGTTAGACCACTTTTGAAATTCTTAGCAAAAGTCTGTGTTAATTACATATAAGTTTCTGGGTTGGGTTTGTGTCCGATATTTTAGCAGCGCTATGTGGTGAGTATGGTTCACAATAGTTTAAGCTGAGTTTGCCTCCGCATTTGGCACATTTTTGTGGGTCGTTGGGTCACCTACACTGTTTACGCATATCGGTTTTAAGATGTAATAATTTTTTATTTGGTCATGTTGTTTGCACCTGTAGCACTAATGTATAGGTTTGATTTCCTTCTGGTTTCTACAGTAACTATAACATGAAAAAGTACTTTTAGTGAAAATATCTGTTTTGCTTGCTCATTATTAGTAAATTTCAGTGCGCATACTGGCAGATCTATCTCTGGTGTATAAACGTGTACATTTGTTACTGGTACTTTACCAATTAGTTTCGTTTTTATTTCTATGTCTGTGAGGGAAAGTGGCAGATTTTTAATAACTACAAATATTGGTTTGTGGTTTTGGAACGTTTAATATTGAATTTGGTTTTCTGTAAAGAATTAAGTTAATTATCAAAAGTCTTTTATTTTTGATTAAATTAATGCATAATGTAGTTGTATTATAAATTGTTGTGAAAGTTTCAACGACTACTTTTTGAATGTCTTCTATTAAGGCTTTACAATTTACACTGTTAGGAAAGTAGATGGGTTTCGATATTTGGTGTATTTGTTTCTGACCCCGTTTTGTATATTACGCCTGAATTATTAGTGCTGGAAACTCGCCATTAGCTAATTTATTTTCTAAATTTGCTGGTAGGTAGAATTTATTGCTGGCTAATAAATCTTGCGCGCTCCATGCGTACCGTTTTTAATCTCATTAGCGGGCGGTGAGAAACCATCCAATTTGCGCTTATTAGGCGATTGATAATGTATTTTTGTTTCATTAAGGGAAATTATGTTGATTTTATTGAAAATAAGGAAAACAAAATTTATGAGATTTGCTCCAAATAGCGCCAGGCAGGCCAAAGAACGTCGGCACTGTTACACTGCTCGTATTATATTCTATGCAAGAAGACTACTAAATGCTCTTTATATCGTCGTTTCAGAAAATATAGAGGGGAAATATAAATATGTTATATAAGTCATACACAATGCAGTAGAAGAAACCTTACGTGAATACAAAATGACGAACGACAAGAAACAACCCGTTAACTTGCAGTGAAAGTAAACGAATTGATCAAAAAAGAGGAAAAATTATACAAAAAATTTATAGCACACAATCGAAAAAAAATGCAATTAAAGTGATATTGGTGGTGCAGAGTCAAGAAAATAATAAAAACAATTAAAACAGATGGCGACGAAAAGAAATTTTCAATAATTGATATGATTTAATCGAAAAAATATTATGATCTATTATTTGTTCAAACAAGAGAAAATTTAAAATATTAAAAATAATACAATAGTTAATGAGGCACCTAATTGATAACATTAGATAAACTAAGACAAAAAGAAATGAATAGTGGATGATCACGGAGTGTTAGAAATATTGCTGCTGAATTAATTATAAGTTGTGAGAGAACTTTGTTACAACGAATAATAAATTTAATAAACAGTTGCCAAAATAAATGGAAAGTATCTTACATTTTTTGTTTTATAAAAAAAGGAAAAACACCCTGTTAATTATAGAGAATTAAGCGTAACTAAAATATTCAGCAGACTACCAGGAAAATATTACAGAACAGACTGAGAGAAGAAATTAAAAATGCTGTTGATAAATATCAAAGCGGCTTTATAGCTGGCCCTTTGAAAATTTATTTATTCTCCAACAATTCATAGAATAAAAAATCAACAAGGGATACGAAAGACATATCACATTTGTTGGCCTTAAGAAAGTTTATGATAATGTACTTAGAATCATATTATGGACTACATTAAAGACTAAAGGGCTTAGATAAGGTTGTAGTCCCATTGCTGCGTGAAAATAATTATAGAATCACTCGATTTAATTTGGTGAAACAAAAATATTAGTCAGAAGAATTAGAAACCCACGGGCTAAGTGATGATTAAAATAATATTATGTTATAGTAATAAAATTGTTTTTGTTGAGCCGTTTGATTCATGGACTTATTGAGCTTCTCTCATTTTCTTTACAGCGCTTTTTAAAGTATCCTTGTTTCTTGTACCAGTGTACAAGTCCAGTGCTGTATTCTTTTGGATCTAGTATTATTTTTCCACAAATAATTTACCTCCTGTGACTTAAAGATTTACATTCGCACAAGAAATAAATGTCCGTCTCTGTTTTCCTACTATATTTTCTGCAAATCAAGTCTCCATTCTACAACCCTACTTTATTGAAATGTTCTCTGACAAAAATATATCCTGTGAGGAGACCTATAATAGTACATATCTAATTCCTGTTTTGTACTAATAGTTCTTCGGTTCGTTCATGACACAGTTCTTTAATAAAGTTTTTTCCATATCTTTGTCCCACACATTCCCCCAGTATTTCGAAGTTGTTTCTGATCCATTCTCTTTCCCGACTTTGTATTGTACCTTTAGGTACTCCCAAAGCTAGTTCGGGGCTTATATATATACATTTGATAATACTTTTGTAGTAGCTCATCAGCTTTCTCGTTGCCTGCAAGTATACAGTGCCCTGCTACCTACAATAGGGTTAACTTGTTATGGTCTACCGAAGCACTAAGTTCTTGGGGGAATTCTCATACCAGTCTGAATGTTAGCATCGGGTTCTTTACTGCCTGATTGTCCGTGATTATGTTGGTTTGTCTATTTTGATGTCTTCAAATTATTTTACCTGGCGTACTTTAGTAGCGCTAATATCTCCGCTTAAAAACGGATTTATATTTTACTAGCAAAAACTGAAATGTAAGTTTTTATTATTCACAATATATGCCGGCCCCTGTTCCAGACTAAGTCTTTGATCCGTTTGTATACCAGATCATTGTTCAGATCTATAATATTAACCTTGAAATGTGTTGAATGCAATTTTTTGTATCATATAATCTGTGTCACATCCACACATCCTCAACCCTTACGTCCAATTTTCAGATGCCCCTGCGTTACGAAGTGTATTAAGAGGCACTCCCATGATTTCAAAATAAAGAGAAAATCCAGCAGTGTTTCTATTGCCGCTGTTAGTGTTGTTTTGATGGAGCCAGTTATTTCTAGACAAGCAAGTTTTTATATTTTACTTGGTACAGTTATAGGGTTTTTGTGTCATCTTTGTCCACCATACCAAAGCTGCGTATGTTATCGCGGTAGTGAAGTTTGGACGCCGAGGAAAAACTATATAAAAAAATATTCGAGAATTGCCAGAGAATTCTATGCACCCAGGAAAGAAGATTCCAAAGCTACTATTTACATGGAAAGCACCAAAGAAAATAATAAAGGACGACCATGTAAATAAACCCTGAAACTTAGATGTAAGATATACGATTACGAGGCATGCAGATTATGACTAAGAATGCAGCATCCAGCTGCAACTATATTTTATTAATTCCAAATATACTTACAAGACGCAGAATGTGACTGTTTCTAGAATGAGTTTACCTATTTCAAATGAACTTTTTCATACAGGACGCATAGATTCACTTTTCTCGTTATAATCAGCGCGGATGCATAAATCTTTTCTCAAACCACATATATGATTATCGCGAATGCTATGCTTCTTTTATGATTTGTTATATTTATTTTTAGTTTGAACTTCACACTAAATCATTAGTGGATTTTCATATTAATTACGCTAGGGCTAATTGTGTAGTCGTGTACGCCTAAGTGGTTAATTTATGGTTGCCAACCGCGCCGGCCCCATAATCTATAATCAATGTACAGTTTTTTGGATTAGCATAAATCAACACTAATGCCATCCCGAACGCGTCCTGACCGGCGTCCGTTCCGTGAGAAACAATTTGAAGATTGTCTTCGTGACAATGATTTGCACGGGAAGTCTATTACAGCCGTCTTGATTTCACTCAGAAGTTCGCATTGGATCAAGAGGTCGTTAAAAGCGAGCATTAATCAAAGAACGGCTGTTCTGCGCAAGTACCCACGATTCCGTATCGTTTGCAATAATTCAATCAGCGCGAGGGCGTGCTGGCCGTGACCTTTGCTCCTCAACTGTAACGCAGAGCGCAATAATGAGGTACGTGTATGGCCGAAGACAAGCTTAATGCCGAGCTGTTATCGATAAGGCGCCTTACGTACGGTGCGGGTAACAAGATGTGATAAGCAACTGATGCTTGGCAAGATTTGACCCCGGCAATTTGAAAAATGCAAGCGTGCTTTGAAAGATGGTTAAATTACAATGAAGAAGATGTATGTACAGTTAGGAGAATATTTTTACTTAAATGTAATCTTAGATACGAGGGGTGTCCGATATTAAAAGTGCAAGCCAAAATTATACTAATATTTATATTTAAAGAGAATATTTGGTACATGTTAGAAAATAAACTACAGGCTTTTGTTTATTTCTCGATATAATCTCCGTAAGCATTGAGACATTTATCCCAGCGTGACAGTAGTTTGAACATCGCTGTTGCAGAACTTACCAATTCTGCTGTCAACTACAGTTTGGTTCGATGTGACGTGTGGGGTTTTACGCCATCGTGCAAAAATTTAACACCTTTGCGTAATCGGCCTTTTCTTTTTCATGGCTGTGTGCAATTGCTGGGGAGTTTCACAGTATTTATCGCTGTTAATGATTGTGCACGTTTCGAGGAATTCAGCCAGCGGTAGACCTTCACTATCCCAGAACAAGGTGGTCATTATTTTGCGGAAGACCGTTGAGATTTGAATTTTTTAACTGGGGAAGCTGGCCGTTTCCATATTACTGACTGTTGTTTTGTCTCTGGGGTGAACTAGTACTCGTAAATCTAGGTGTCATTTCCAGTACTGAAGCTTTCAATAAAATAATCTCCTTCTTGTTGATATCGGGTGAAATTTTGAAGTAAAGCACTTATTTAATTGGTTTTTTGTTTACCAGAGAGCATTTTCAGTACCTATAGAGTGAAAGCTTTGCGGAATTTTAGGCCGCATATGATTTCGTATATACAACTCTCAGGAATGCCAATAATTTCAGAAATTTTACGAACTTCCCGAATCAAAGTTTGCCAATTGTGCAATTGTTATTCGTGTGTGAGATCCTTGGTTTGCCTCTTTTCTTGTCCGTATCATCATACAGCTCCGTTCGTCTATCTTTAATTTTTTTTGCACCAAACACTAACTTAATTTCGGCTTAAAACGTTCGGACTATAAACTTCCTCTAATGTGTGACGAATTTTGTTTTGATTAACTCCTTAGGCTTGCAAAAATCTGATAACTGCACGCACCTCACACTTCGAATACTCTATAATTACACACGCCACGTTTGTTTGCTTCCTGAAAGCTAAATTTAGTCTTGAATAAAACAACGCTACAGATTTTACTACTAAACATATGAACGGGTCTAGTTATGCATATGAAGATAATATTAAGCATGCGAAGTTTGTATAATAACTACCTTTAAAATCGGACACCCTTCGAATTTCAAAAAAAAACAAATGTTTTGTTTTCACATATTTTATACAGATAAAATTATTATGTATCCCTAGATTTATATTACACGTTTTTTATTAATTTGAAGTACAATTGTTAATAAAGGCACGCCAACATTGTAAATTTTTAAAATTTGCATATTAACAAATTTTTGTTAGTGAACTGCATAATTTGTTATTTTAATATTATTATAAAAAAGTAGTTAAATTTATTTTTTTATTTTTTTTATTTATAATTGGCATGCAAAAGCCAGAGTAAAATTCTTAGTCATGTTTTTACAACGCGCTTTTTATAATGCAGATTATTATTAATGTTATTAAACGTAGGGTGCATTAGGGTGATAACACGCAACATACAGCGTCTTCTACTCAAATGTTAACCTTGCCTTTACGTGATACATCCTGTTTAAAGCTAACGAAGCTGTGGCGATTAAATATGAGCGTATAACTCAAAAAATCGTATCAGAGGAAATGCTGACACAGCCATCTTCAATCGAGACAGGTCGGACGCTATAGTCAGCAGCCTTGACACCAGACTTGATCCGCTCATCTGAAATATATTGATTCCAAATATTTTGGCAAGGATACCATTTGGCTACTGGAACGTTAAGATGATAATGGAGACCTTCCTGGCTAGCTCAAATTACTAAACTTCAGTTACTGAGATTGAATGGCTCAGACGACGCGTAATAAAATGGTAAACTTTTACCAAGAAAATTACTACAGAATTTTTATTAACGAAAATAAGTAGAATTACATTAATCCAATTATGTAACCCATATGGAAGATAAAAAAACCTTCTGCGGCGGCGTGAACCTACCAAAATCAGAAATTGTCATTTTAATGGGCGACTTTAATGCCGAAGTCTGAAGCGAGAAAAACACGGAATAAATTAAGGGAATGCAAATGAAAAACCTTGTTTCTCCACAAACTCATTTATTAAGTGACGTGGGTCTCTCCAGATTATTCCACCGAAACCACATCTCAATAAACACAAAGTGGAAAAACTCTCTCCTTGGAACAAGAAACTTCAGAGTAGCAGACGTCGCTACCGAAAACTAATTGCTAATCGGACAAATAAGACTAAAAACCATACATCGCAAGATACGTAATAGAAGTAACAGGAAGAAATTCAACATTGAATGCTTCGACGACAACATAATACTCAGAAATTTTGAGCAAACGATTATGAAGGAACTAACACAAGATTTTAAACAAAATGTCAACTAGGCTCTTATTAAAAAATCCCTGATACTTAGAAGCAGACGAGAAGGTTTTAGACACAAAAAAAGCTTCTTGGGCGAATGGATATCTAAAAACTCCCGGATACAAATTGAGAAAAAAAATTAAAGAAAAAATAATGAACACATCAAAAGAGGTAGAAAGTCAAAGAATGCGCGAAGAATATAAAGAAGCCAATTATCACATTGACAAAAGAAACTGGGTAAATTTAACACAAGAAGCCAAGACTGCTGCAAAGAACAACAACTCACGGACACTTTATAGAATAACGAAACAGCTCGTCGGGTGAAGAAACTTTCGATAAACCACTAAAATAAGAGATAAAAGTGGTGAATCTTAGCGACATCTGAAGAGCAACTGAAAAGACGAAAAAATCCTTTACCAAGACTAACAGCCTTGTAATATTATCACTCAAAAATTAAACGAAACCAATCCAGTGAGATTTGAGAATACTTACATTTTTTTTATTCCAGAAATTAGCAATCAGAATATAAACATTCTATAAGCTAATGAGCTAACACAGGACCTTAATGATAAATGTCTGTTTAAGGCACAAGGTAAACTCTTCCAGCGAGGAGCTCTCATACTTGTCATTTGAGGTGTTTGGCCAATACCGTTTCAGTCTTCTGTTGTCAGAATGACGTAGAAATGGTTGTAAGAAAGGGTTGCTGAGGACTGCAAGCTAGTCATGATGTTTGTTACTGGTCTTGGATAACCTCCGAAATGAATGGAATCGTTTTATTGGAGAAATACCATAGCGCATTTACTAGTTTGTAAAAGATTTTCGACTAAGCTCGTTGAAGAATGGTTAAATTGGATTTGTTATAATAATCTCATAATTTGATACAATATGTCCAGATTTGAATTATTATGGCCTTGTATAAAAGCAGTTTGTTTTAGAGTGGCAAATGCGTCTAAGTAGCCAGTATAACTCTTTAAATCTCAGGTCAACTTGCCTCCTTTTCTTTATGATGTGGGTCTTCCAGGTGACTTGGTCATCAGGATGCAGTTTGAAATAGCAAACTGAAGAGGCTTGTGGAATGACGGCATTATTTATGGATACTAGTGGACAGTCACCTTTTCTTAAAGCGAAAGTTATTTGCGTTGATTTGGAGTTATTAATATTAATTTTTCACTTAGTAGTGTACTCTTGAAAAAAACATTCAGATGATCTTGTAGGTATGAAGACGCTGTTTCAGAATTTTCGTGGCTAGCAAGTATCGCTGTATCGTCAGCGAAGGTTTCGATTAAGGCAGTTGGTATAGTAGGTATATCTGCGGTGTACAAGAGATAAAATATGAGGTCCAATACACTTCCTTGTGGTACTCCGGATTTTATTGGGCTTCATCCATTGCCTTGGTTTGAAACTAACGATCACTTAAATAGGATTTGAACAAATTGAAGTACAATGGCATAAAAAATTTAATTTTGAAGATGTCTTGTCGAAAGCTTGACCTAAATCCAGAAGCACCGAGGTGTAGTATTTTTAATTTTCCAGTAAAGTGTTTATTTCATGGACGATACGGTGGCACTGTTGAGTCGTAAGGTGGTGGTATCGGAATCCGAATTGGTGATCATAAATTTCATTCAGAAGTGGTGTAATTCTGCAGACAGGAGCTTTTCTAGTAATTTGAAGATGGTTGATAGTATACTTATGGATAGATACTATGAGACACTATTTGGATCTTTATCGGCGTTAAAGATGTATGTGAGCATCACAATACCATTTCTTAGGAATTCTTTCAACATTTTTGGGGTAATTTTATCAGGACCAGGTAATTTTGTGTTATGTAAGCGAATGCTTTTATATTTGATTTATTTAGGGGTAAATGGGCTAATAGGATCTGTTGGAGATAAAGGACTGTCTAGATTTCTTGGTGTGGTACATCATTATTAGGTGTAAACACTTCAGTGAGGTGATGGGCGAGAAGCTCAGCACTTCATGCCCATGGGCCAAACGTAGAGTTAAGTTTTCGAGATAGAGAATTTAGCTGAAGTGGTTTACGTGCGGCTTTGATCGGTCGCCATATTGAGTTGTCGTAGCGATTGAGATTAGAAATGTATATTTTAAATGATCTGTGGTGTTCTTCCTTTAATTTGGATTTAAGTTTGTTGGTGATTATATGCCGTTTTATCAGCTGAAGCGTGACTTTGTTGCCATCTTACTAGGGTTTTTCTTTTATCCACAACTAATTTTTTTATATATCTAATGGAAGATTTATGATATTGGTTTGGGCCTCCAAGTGAGGCGTAGACTGGTGGGCTGAATGTATGAGGATTGATGTTAAAATACTCACAGCTTTCTCTATCTCAGCAGGTAGTGAACTTTACTTTGGGGTTTGTGGTCTCACTGATTACGTTTTGATACTCATTCAGTTTTTAAGTTATACAATTTAGTTTCGGATTTAATGTTTATTACAGTGATGTTTAGTGTTGCTATTATTGGCAAGTGGTCAGATGAGAGTGCAAAGTTGGTTTCTATATAGGATATATTGGATATCCAAATAGGAATTAAAGATGGCACTGATAACGAACAAATTCAGGAAATCTGGTACTTTGTCGTATAGGTCGGTCAATAAGTGGGCGTTGATGAGAAACTGTTATTTTTTCCATATAGAACCTTAATCATCTCTCTACCCTTGGCGGTAGTAAACCGAGATCTCTAGAGAATGTTCTTATAGTTGTAATTACTTCCCGCTATAAATTTTAGATTAAAAGTTACGAAGAATTCTACGAAGTTTCCTTGCTCCAGGTTATGTCTAAGTAGAAAATAGACACCTGATAAAGTTATATAGTAGGGTAATGTCTTAACCTTGATTGATGTGACTTGAAAATAGTCTTTTGGATAGCTCTGGAGTTTATAATGATCCATTGTATTCCTTATTAATATTGCACTTCCTCCATGGGGTGTATTATCAGGCTGGTTAGTGTAATAAAATCTATATCTAGGTATTTTAAATTATGATCTGTCGGTGAAATGAGCTTTGCTGATTAATAGAATGTCGATATAGTTAAACTAAAGGAAATTTTTTATTTTTTTTATGTTGGATAATACCATTATTTTTTTCCTACTAAAATGGTTAGAATTTGTAGGATCATGTTGTTCTGTTGAATAAGTTGATTAAATTTGCTTATAAGTCATCTAAAAATATATTGAGCAACTGGCTGATGTTGTTTTCATTTTTGTTGTTGCGTTATTCTGATGCATCGTTCCTATTGTTATTAACTAAATTGGTGTAATTGTGTGTTATTGTGGCTTTTGTATAATTGATTATAGTTATCATAACCTCTGTAATTTACTAAGTGTGGTCGCCCATACAAAGCACACATGGTTAGTGTGTCTTTACTTTTCTTACAAATTGCTGTACTATGTGGTACACTACATTTAATACACGCGAAGGTTCATTACAGTACGTTTTGTACGTCCATACAGTTGATATCGTATGCATTGGATTACATTTTTCTGTTTCCTGGAGGTTCAATGTGCCAACACAATGTTGTAGTGTGTTAATGTTAAGAATATTTTTATTGTTCTCAGCTGGTTCCAGACAAAAAAAAGATATTTAACGGCTTTTATTTTTCTATTTACAGTAGTATAGTGACAATATTTATAACTTTGAGTCTCAGGATGAAAGTTAATCTATAATGTCTTGAGTATCCATTGAACGGTGTAAGCATTTAATTACAACTCTGTAGACTCTTTCCTCTTTTAACTGCTACTTACGATGGAAAATGTTATTTTCTTTTATGAAATTAAGGAGTTTTTGGCACGAATCTGTGTATTGCAATTTATTGTTACAGTGGTGTACTGTCCTACCTCGATAACCAATTTTTTTGGTCAATTTTGAGTAGTTAGCTACTCCATATACAAAGATCGGGGGAGATCGTAGGTTGTTGTTTTCGGATCGGTTTTTATTTACTGTTTGTTTTGTTGGGGGAGGTAACAAGATGTGTCTATTAGAGAGTGAAATGTTCTTTGATGCAGGTGCTTTATTTGAAAGGGTTTTCTTTCTTTTAATACTTTTACATACTTGCCAAGTATTTGCATTTGGTGTATTTTAAATTTCTTCGTCGCTGGTTGATGACTTTCTTTCTTTGGTGTGCACTAGTATCAGGGTCAAATAATTGTTGTTGTGACTGATGGTAATTTGACGATTGTTGTGGAGTTTGCATTTGCATGTAGATTTGAGATTGTTGCTAGTTGGGTAGGAAATATTTTGTTTGTGACGTGTGAAAGTGTGATAATTGCAGAGACGCCACCGGCTGGCATTGCACAAAGCCGGATGCCGGTGCAAACTGTGACATATTATTGAAAAATCTAGGGCTAGAAATAGCAGTTAGGCTTTTAGTTAATAACAAATCAATTAGTTAAACCGTCTGTCTAATATTAAACCAACAAATAAACAAATGTACCTGACCCTAGAAAAGGCCACGGCCCGGACTCTGCGCTAGCTCTTGTGTAATTGGCTCGCAAACGTCCACTCTGTTTCGATGCACTGGCCAAACTGATACTTACAAATGCTCCCACAATCATAGAAGTTAAAATATCCATGAAACCTCTCAATTCTGACGAAGCCGATGGACTAGACAATATCCCACCTGAATTTTTCATTCTGTCCTCAAACTATAGGTGCAATATTACATCCAGTTATTAAGTCAATATACAAAACAAGTCTTATAGTGAAAATTGACAAGAAAGGCGATCTAAGTTGCTGCCAAAACTGGCGAAAAATAACGCTGTTAAACATAGCTAGTGAAATATTATCGGTGACACTTAAGAACAGGATTTCGGAAATAGTGGAACTTCTCTTCAAGCATAAACAAGTAGAATTAAGAAAAGCCGATCTTGTATAGATTATATAAACATTCTACTTATAGTAATAGAGAACTCCACTATACTTAACTTTTATTGACTTTATGTGTACGTTCGATACCTTAAATCACACAACAATTTGGAATATTTTAAGAGAAAAAGGCGCTTTAGACAAAGTCAGAGGTCTTTACGGAAACATTTACTGTAGGATATTACAAGAAGAAAAAGCAAGTACCGACATGCTAATAAATAATGAAGTTTAACATCGCGCTAGACTACCCCATACGAAAGGAAAATAATGTACCACGAGGGATAAGATAAGGTCTGAATCCACGCCTAGAGGAGTATCTATGCCAAAAACATTTGCTTGCTGCCCATTTTTTAGCAGAAATGAGGAAAAAGGTAGATTAGTTGCAACAGAAAATTTAGAAAATCGGTCTTAAAATAAATATACATAAAATGGTTATGGAATTTGTCTACTTCAGCTCCATCATAAATAATATAGGAGGCACTGTACGCGATGTTAAAGAACCAGAAAATCTGTTGAAATGCTGAAAAAACATTTAGAAACCAAAAATATATTGTGATAAAACTAAAGTACGTATCTATAACTGTAACGTCAAACCTGTTTTTCTATACGGGTGCGGATATTAGAAAGTTACCAAAGCAATTATTGGAAAAGTCTGTTTTTATAAATAAATGCTTACAGAGAATAGTATAGATCCTTTAGCCTAAACAGATCTCAAATATAAAGCTTTGGAGAAAAACTAAACAGAAGCCAATAGATAAAGAAATACAAAGAAGATAGTGGGGATGACTGGAACATAGCATCCAGAAGTCAAATATAATATCGCATGGCAAGTCATCGACTAAAACCCCATAGAGACTCGTATGAAACAAAGAGTGTAAAAATATCAACTGGAAGAGAACAATCTTTGAAGAGACAAAAGGTATAGGAAAATCCTGTACAGAAGTATATATTATTAAACATATTTAACATCTTGTGCAGTTGAATACATGTATTGCTATGGTTACTATACAAGGCGCTTTAACTAGATTCCAGGGGTGACAGGAATAACAAAATAAACCTATTTTTCAATTATAGTATTTCAATATATTTATTATATCTCGAAATTTCAATTTCCCTAAAAAAATGCAAAAAATAAAAATAAATACTGTAGCACAGGGGAGAATCTCCTCAAAACCAAAACGTTTTTCAGCAACCTGAGCAATTGCAGCTTTATGGACAAGGGGTTTGTTGAGCAGAAGGTGGACAGTTTGACTCGGTAGGCCACTCCTCTTTTCCTTGATAATTCCACACAATTTCTGCAGTAAGCTGGCGTAATACTCTTTGTGTTCCTTTCTTCAAAATCAATTAGCAAACGATCGTTATCATAACTTTTTTTATTAACTGGGTCACCATTGTCGTTTTTCATCTGGTCTGTGCCATTCTATTTATTGACTCTTTTATTAAAAAATCGTATTACAGGATTATTATTTTATCCTCTGTAACGATGGATTGAAAAACTTCTTCGTTATTGTGACATAGGTTTAAAAATTGTTTATACCGTTTTTGAACTGTTGACGTAAGTCTAGGTACCCATCTGGCACTAAACTTATTCATATAAAAGTGATCATGGACAACTGTATCAGAAAGCCCTCACGATCGACGAGGACGAAATTTTCTTCGAAAAGCACTTTAACTTACCGACTTGCACGTGGTTAGTCTTTGATATTTTCTCGGCCCAAACCAAATTATTTTGCTCATTTGCTTACAGTTAAATATAAAAACGAATATTCACCAAACAAAAGTTTAATGCCACAAGGACTAAGACCTGTTTCAACAAGAAATTCAATTAAGGTTTGATATTTCATTTTAAACATTGCGGAAAATAGGAACATTATCTGAGGTTACTGCGCTTTATTTCTATTATTATTGGAATATAGTCAGACCGGACGCTTTTGGCATTTAACTCGTACTTTCATAACCATCTAATGATCTACTTAAGGAGCACAAAAAATGATTGGCATTACATTTGTTTTTGTATCAATATTTTTTTAGGGAAAAGTAAATACACATCTATTACAGACATTCCTTTTTATTGTCTATGCGCTTTTGCTATCGTCCTGGCAGTTGAGTGAAGTGTGGCACTATTAGTGGATAACCATCTGAAGCTTATCGTTGGTGAAGAATATGTTACTGCGTACTACCTCTTTCACTTCGTTAAACAAATTTGAGGCAGCACGATTTACTTGAGAGGGTGGCAACAGTAAGGCGACTGACATGTACCTGTGTATTGAGGTATTGAATCGAAAAGTCTTTACCTTAACAATTTCAATCAAAAGTTTTCGAACATGTGGTTAGAACACAGCTGGTCTTTAAGAAAAGGAAGGAAATTATAATACAATTCTTATTTTATGTTTGTTTAGAAATTATTTAAAAAATGAAATGATCGTGGAATTCTGCGATACCCTGTATGTATTGTAATACCATTAAGTAATTTTGATGACGCATACTGACAGTTTAAAATGCAATTTAATTAAACAGATTTATCTTCAAGTAACTCGTGATAGTTGATAAGTGATTCATTGTAGAATAATCGCAAATATACTTAAAATTTCTATACTAAATTCAAATGACTTCTATTGCATGTTTATAAAACCAATACGTCAATAAATTCAAGTGTGGCTCGTAAAATTATAAAACAAACTGCTACATCTCCTTTATGTTTATAGGCTTAAACATGATAGTAAATTAAGCTAAAAGAGCCGTTGGCTTAAATCCATAAACAGTCAAAAGAAAAATGGTGTTACGAAAGCAGCAATGTTAAACATGCCATATACAGATACGTCTACCTAAACACTTGAAATTATCTTATTTCCATCCATGCGACCTAAATTTTTAAATTCCTTTAATAAAATCTAACCACAAAAGCAATATAGATTGTAAGCTACTATATATACTTTTTTTGTAAAAAAGAGACAAGGTACTTTCTAGTGGCTTAAAAAACATTTATTTTATTTTATGAAATGACAACAGTCAAATTCTTTCCATTTAGCTAGAATAAAACACACCACTAAGTGCAAACCATAATTGGTAAGTTTTTTTATGAAATTTTAAGAGTAGGTAACCACAACTAAAATTATTCTTAGAAGTAAACATCATTCGAGTTTACGTTTATGTTACAAAAATCTTGAAATTGCACTAATGCAAAAAGTACATCATCGCTCGAAATAGAACATAATTATAATGCAAGACATACGTAGCTATACAAGCTATACGTAGGATGAATCCTTAGAAATTTTAGTGTGCAAAGAAATTTTTATTAGGCACGGTTTACTGCTTTTCAAATAAGGTCTGTTTTGTTGTATCACAATCTGTACCCCTTGCGCGGGATTAAATCGTTAGTTTCTTTGTCCTTCAAAATAATAAACCAACACATACTATATTCTAATAGTTATGAAGCACTAACTGCGCTGAAGACATAATTTAAGAAGTAAGGGGTTAAGGCTGTTATGCAAGGTGTCTTAAAATAATTTAAATTGTGCAATTTTTTCTGGTAGGTTAACAGAGTTCGGTCATTGCGATCAGTTAACATGGACCATTATTCGACGGAAAATATAGTAAAGATTGTTAAAATTCATTACAAGCACGTAGAACGGTCGCCGAAACTGTGCCCTAATTACCTGGCATTTTTGGAAGGAAAAATGCACCAAATGAAACTACTATAAAAAAAAACTAATTTAAACAAACTAATTCGGAAAAAACAGGCTAACCTCGTACCAGCAATTCGGTCGAAAACACTGCCGATATTGTGACAAAGCGTAAAAAACCACAATGCGCCATACAACAAATTTTAATGAAAGATCTGCATTTATTCAAGATTCAGCTAACTCAGGAACTAAAACCAGACGACCACTTAAAATCCGTGTATTTGTCGATCGAGTGCTACAGAATTAAGAATTGTGGCAATTTTGCTAAGACAATCATGTTTAGCGATGAGGTGCATTTTTACTTTAGTAGATATGTCAATAAGCAAAATTTTCGCATTTGGGGCATATAAAATCACCGATTAATTCAAGAACCTTCTACGCATATTCAAAAATAATATTTTATGTTTATTTTATTCTGGTGGAATAACTGGGTCGTTTTTTTTAATGAGGCCGAAAATTAAGATGATTATGGATTTTTTGTGGTCTCATTTGGACTACATGGATTTGGATGACTTGTGGTCAACTGGTTACTAAAACCTTGTGATCTTATATCCTATGATTTTTTTCTCTGAGGATTTGCAAAGACTAAAGTTTATACTATGAAAATAAGAATGCATTATGAATTAAAAACAAAAGTTTGAAGAGTTACCGACAAATTGAGCCACAGTTACGCGAATGAGTTATCGAGAATTTTGTCAGAAAAATTAGAGCCATAGACACTTCTTACCCTTTAAATAATGTCATAATTTTGTCAACTAATAAATAATAAATTCTAAAATTAAATTTTTAATTTTATTTAGAGAAACACTTTCACTGCTCGATCGTCGCGTACGCGATTATATTTAGTGACTGTGTAGACTACTCTTTAGGAATCTAAGTCTAGGGTTGAACGTGGATCCGTTCCTATCACAGATAAGTCGAGACTAGATCTATTTATTATATGCTAACCACAGTTAATTTACATAGTACTGTAAGGCGTCTCTAGTATGGATGTTAATAATCCTCAGATCAAAAATCCGAATTGATGAAAGAAAAAAAATTCCCTGGAGTGGATACTGTAAATGAGATTCCAAGTCAACGCATTCTCTTTCGAAAATAAACAACTCAAAAATTAAGTAAAACCTTTAAACTCACTTGTATTATTAATAGTAACAACTGTAAATCAACAATAGTAATTTGACCACTAATAATATGAAATGTATAACTATCTAAAAATCAAAAATCAAAATTAAGTTGAAAGACTACTCAAATATGCAAGCAAGTATAATAAAATTTATTTAACAAGCTAGTTTTAACGTCAACAATTGCACTGCTAGTATTTTTAGCTCGTGTATGTAGACAAAGTTATATACTGTACTTTTTTGCATTTTCTTGATTATTATTTTGATCGTAGCACATCTATTGTAATAAGCTGTTCGAATCTGCTCAAAATAATGTTAATCAGTTCTAAGCTTAGATGTGCAAATTTAAAGGAATAATTGTTTTATCGTGCAGAAAAAAGGAAAGTAAAGAAGAAATTAAAAGCAATAATTTTATTAGAATTAAATAAGAATATAGCAGGTGGAGTTGTTGTTCACATAAAATCTATAGAATAAATTAAGAAACTAGAGTAATACTCATTACATACTACCGAATATGCAACCGTTACGACTTTGTTGGAAATCGTAGAGGACATTAGAAAATCATTCGTTGATCAAATAAAGAAAGCAAGAAGACCTTTCGAAAGCATTTTCAAAGTCGAGAAAAACTAAAGTAACTCCAACTAAAAATCAAAGAAACGTCTAAAATTGGAAACGAAAGACTAGTACGATTGAAGCAAATGCTAAGAAATGTAGTTAGCTAAATAGAAATAATTATACAAGACCGGAAGGAGTACAATGGAAAAATAAAAACAATAAAAAGGAAACTAAAGAGTTAAAGCAAAGGGTAGTAGAGCTAGAACGAAAACTAGAAAAAAGAGTGTTTAGGAAAACTTAATAATATAATAATTCAAGGAATCAGCTTTGGAGAACAAAATGTCAAGTCAAGTGTACAACAGTTTCTACAGACCAAGATAGCAGTCAAGAAAAAAGTAAAAAATGCGGTCCAAGTAAACATAAATTAATGCAAAACTAAAGTAAATTAAAGAGCTGAAAAATTAACATTGATAATAATCTATTGGCAAAAGAATGTCAAATAAAAAAGAAAGTCAGCAATGAAATTCGATGAAAAAGTCCTCCAAAAAAGTAATACGGAAACGAAACGAAAAGATACAAGTGTATTAAAAGGAACAAGAGCGATGGAAGAGAAAAAGCATTACTCCTCCCCAAAAACACAACATTAAGGGAACTTGTTATGAGAAGGAACTTAGAAACCTAGTATCAGATGTAAGAATCTATCAAATAGATATTGCAACTCTATAAGAGACACAACAAAAGAAAAATAGGATCGCATAAATAGAAGATCATTATATATTCAATAGTGGTTAGGAACAAGACTTTTAATAAATAAAAAAATAAAAACCAGGGCAAAAAAGATATATTTTATAAAGACTTAGAAAAACTCTATAACAGTTTACCAAATCAGGATATTAAAATAATCGTAAGTGATTGCAATTCCATGATTGGGAAAAGAAGGTATACATTTACTTCCCAATTATAGGCAGACATGGTAAACAGACGACTAACGATAATGATACGAGACATCGATTTTACGATTACTAAAAAATTAAAAATTATGAGTACATATATTAAGAGAACAGAAACATATATAGGTGCATGGCTGTCACCGAATGGAAAAACTACAAATCAGATAGAACATGTTTTAATCGAAGTTCAAAGCGCTAAATCGATTACAAATGTGAGAACTCAGAGGATTTATGAAGCAAATTGTGACCATTTTTTGACCTATTTTTTACGTAAGACATAGGAAACATCAATTGTATTATAAATGTAATTCTTTTACTTTAGTTTTTCAAAAATTTGTTTTAACTGCACTAACACTTCTGTGTTAGATTTATTAAATCGTAAATAACGTTTGTTGTGAACTACAAAAATTCAGATAAAACAATATTTTGAACGGAATTTAAAACAAATTATTCCTGACTATCAGCACAACTGTACATCGTAGCAGTAGGGCAGATAGGGGAGCATTCGGCCAATGGGAGTATTAAACCACCTAGATTAATTATTGTTATTAATTAAATAATTCATTTCGTTTTAAAGGAACTTTGCACGAGAATCGGTGAAACGGGGAGCATTCATACAGCGCTACATAGAGTGCATTCAGCCTGGGGCCGAATGATCCCCATAAGTTATTTAAATGAAATCTTATTCCGTTAATTTATATTTTAGATACCCCGAAAACGTGTTTTAAAAACCGATAGAAATATAATTGATAAAATGTAACAAAACAACCAATAATAAATTGTTTTAGTGGAACTTATTTAGAAAGAGAGTCTGCACGAGTTTACGGAATAAAAAAATCCACTTTACAGAGCCGAACCAAAAGAATATTATCAAGAAATATAAAAGAACATTATCTTAGGCAACACCTTCAACATCCAAATGATTCACAAAAACGACAGTGAGGCAGATAATATACTTGAATACTCTCGTAAATATACCAACCGACAAGTGTTCACTAAGGAGGAAGAGGAGGATTCTAACTCTATATCAAAAAGTGATCTGATATTAACTATGGCCTAACTTACCTACAAGTTTAACAATTAGCTTACGAACATGCTAAAGAGTTGCCTAATTGCAAGGTTAAAAAGAATGGCATGAGACCAACCGGGCAAAAAATGATGCAGGTGGGATTTATGACTGCTAAAGTACTAGTTTGAGTAGAAGCACTGCGTTTAACAAGCACAAGGTTGGCCAATTTTATAAAAATTTAAAGACAGTCTTGAATCGTTACAAGCTTTCTTCAGAGAAAATTTTAAATCTAGATGAAACCGCTGTAACAACGGTTATGAAACCTATTAAGGTAGTTGCCTCTTGGGGAAAAAAGCAAGTGGTTCAAGCTGCTTGTGCAAATGAAGTGAGTTAATAACCTTCATTGGGTAATTAATGCTACAGGAGTATTTGTGTTCCACCGGTATATGTATTTCCTAGAATAAGAAATCTCAATGAATTTCTACAGGAAGGACCATTTGGCCAAATGCTTCCTTATCTCCCCTATTTGTTAACCTTACCTAACACGTGAACGATTCAAATAGTGGGTAGACGACCAGATAATTTAATATGTAATCAGACGTGCTGAGTTTGAATGTGAAAGGAAGTACGCCCCCTTAAATATGTTTCGATTATTTTCGGAACTGCATGACGCATGAAGAAAAGGTTAACTTGCAGTTTCTGACTCAAACATCAACAAGGACAAACGGGTTTTTAAATGTGTATGTGTACGTGCTCAATTTTTACTTGATTAATTAGTGTGTGCCTGTTTCTTTCGCATGAATGTATTGTGAAAAGGCTCCTTTCTCTTTGATAAACCACCATGACTAAGTTTATTGAGTTTCCTTCTTTTCAATAAACAGAAATGTTGTTTAGTTGTCTTTATTTATTTAATTAAAATGGATCTGTAGGAAGAGAGAATAAGTAAGACATATTTAAGCTATCTGTAAATAGTAGAACATAGGGTCTGTACGACAAAAATGTGACCGTTGTCACAGCGCCATTTATTTAATTTGCTTGAATCTTTATTTCTTGCTCTATTGCGCTGTATATAATTTTTCAACACAATTGTGTTTAGTGATGTCAGTGAATTTGTTAATCTTTACAATTAGGTCAAAATTTCCAAAGCGATACGAGGCAGTGTTTTTAGCAAATTATGCGAAAGGTCCGAAGTCGACGTATAGAGCGACCGCAAACTTTCTACGGAAGTAAGAGGCATGCGTTAAGAAGTGGACAAAGCAATATTAGCCTTCGCCACAACGAATGAGGAGAAAGCGATCTTGCGCCGCTTTAAAGAAAATCCAGGCCTTATGCTGCGCTGGGTCCAAATAAAACACCCCAGGTTTTTCTAAATACGATTCGAAGTTGCCTACGCAAGTAACGCCTTTCTTTGCGATTAAATTTAAAGAAACTTTTATTATTCGAAAAGCAAGTGAGAAATTGAGTGGCATGTGCAAAAGAAAATTTGGATCGAAATCGGGACAATGTCATCTTATTTCTTATCGAAAGCGTAATCAGCCAAGGATAATAGAATTCTTCAGTGCACAGTAAAACATTATATAAAAGTGCACGTTTGGGAATTCTTCTATAAACACGGTATTGGTTATCTTTTCATGTTTACAGACAACTTAAACGCCGAAAAAAATCCACCATGCATCAAAAATGCTGAATAAAGTTTGCTGAAAAGTTTTTTGGTTCTGAGAAAAATAATTAAGTGCTGCAAAAAGCTTTAACAAACAACAAAGTAACGTTACTAAAATGGAATGGCCAGCAATTTTCCCAGATGTTAATTCTATTGACAATGTACGGCCGTACATGAAAATTAAGCTCAAATGAAGACTGTTGCAAACGGTCAAGCAGCTGTCGGTTTAAATTAATACGATATGGCTAGTTTTATAATTAGTAACAGATGTAATTGAATAAGATATTAAATTCTTGCGTAATACACTGATGTAAGAAATTAAGAGAATTTGCAGACTTGGTCGATTATCTCTAGAACTTCTGGATCGATTTTAATGAAATTTGATATCTACATACATTGATATAATACAAAACAAATAACCATTCAACAATTGTAATACACACGCATAATTGTGCGTAACACTCGTTGAAGTTGGAAGGTATGAAACAGCAGTTGCAGAATAAACAAAAGAAATGGGTTAATAGGGGGTATGGTCCCCTCTTACAGATATACAGGCCTCGCAGCGTGATTTCATACTTGAAATCAGGCAGTTTATGATTTCCTGTGGCAATTGGTCCCACTAGTTCAGCAACGCTGTTTTAATTCCCTGGATGGTTCTCGGAGGAGAGTTGCGAGTTGCAATTGCCCTCCTCAGAGCGTCTCAGACATGCTCAATAGGGTTGCGGTCTGGAGATCTGGCTGGCCAATCCATCCGGCGAATATCCTCACTCTCTAGAAATTCGTCTACCAGAAGAGTTCTATGTGGCCTGGCGTTATCGTCCATTAAAATGAACTCGGGGCCAACTGCATCCCTGAAAAGGCAAACACAGGGCTCCAAGACTTCATCCCTATAACTCACACCAGTCACAGAGCCTCTTTCAAAGACATGGAGAGGTGTGCGGCCATCCAACATGATGCCTGCCCAGACCATTAAACCTCCTCCGCCATAATGGTCGATTTCGCGGACATTGGAGGGTAGGTAGCGGGTCCCTGGTTCTCTCCATATGAACGTACGGCGAGACTCGGTGTTTAGGCTGAACCGGGACTCATCAGTGAAGAGAACGGTCACCCATACTCCAATCTCTATGCTCTCTGCACCATGCTAAACGGACTCTCCTGTTCGTAGAAGTGAGCGGGGCGCAAACAGCAGGTCTTCTTGCAAACAATCCTCTCTCATGAAGCATTTGGAAACAGTCACCCTTGATACACGGGTTCCTGAGGTTGCATACAAGTCACGAGAGAGCTGAGAAGCTGTAGCCCCTCTGTTATTCCTCGCTAAATGGACGATCTTCTCTAGCCGTCGTGGCTCTTGGACGACCTTTCCCGGGCTTTCTCTCGATGGATCCAGTATTCTGGAACTGTTTCCGTAAGTTACACATGACGCTGGGCGTTAAATTGAACTCTTTACAAATCTGGACTTGCAATTGACCTGCTTCTAGCCTCCCTACAATTCGCCACCTCATTCCATCATCTAAACTTTGGTGGTTACTCATTTTACTGAATTTAACCGATTGTTGCAAAATAACACCAAGAAAGTCGCCGAGGTGTGCTAGCGAACGAAATGCGTCTTAACTTACACGCGCTTATACAGCCTGTTTCTCTACTGGCTCCGCCTACACACACGTGTACACTTACGTATTTGACGTACAAGATTTGCATTTTTGTCTAGAAGCAGTGGTTTTACATTCAGTTCAGTTCTTTTCATGAAATGCGATAAAATATGCAAATTCTCTTAATTTATTTCACCAGTGTAGATCATAATGCGTACTTCAGCAAAAGAAAAAAAATACATTTTTATTCTTTTAAGATTACAGCGGTCACTTTATTATTGAACAGACTGTAGTTAACATATTCATTTAAAAACAAACTAATTAATAATAGAAAAATACTTGCAGGAAAAGTCCCTAGAATGTCCGTCTACGTTATGTGTTGACAAAAAGTAAGTGTACTTGGATATACTATTAGAAATAATAGACGCAGGTATAAGAAAACTAGCAAGAGCAAATGTAGGCAATGCAAGAACAATAATGCTACAAACTATAAAGAGTCACTGCACAATATATTTTTGTATCGACGGAAATAGAAGTTTAAAAACATTTTCATTTATTTCTGTTTGTAGATATTACCATTACAACGTAAACACATTAAGGAGATAATGGAATGAGATAATGACAGTAGAGATTAACTTGTGTATCCCAAGAACATGTAATACATATCTGCAAAACAACAAGGCAAAATGGTGCACGATTGCATTGCGTTGAAACGCAGAAATGCTGCTTTAAGTTAACAAAGCGACGAGGTAAACCACATTGTGTGAAATAATTCAGCGATATGTGTATGTAAAGCATGTAATTCAAATCAAACATTTAAGCTAAAGGAAGCAACAGAAAACACAGCAAAGGCAAAAGAAAAACAGCAACTTTTTCCCAAATAATTCTAAGTAATACAGTTATAATGGCCCTTAGTTCTCAGCAGGTTTTAAATAACCAAAGAATATTGAGTATTTCCGGGGAAATACTTTTTCAAAGAGGGTAAGCTTTACATCTTGAATCCTGAGAATTCTATTCGAATAGCATTACATAACGTGTTTTACGAAATGGATGACGTAATTCGCAAATTCTTGACCGAATAATGTTCCTTCAACTTCAAGGAAAGCTGATAAATATTAACATTATTCAGGTTCACGCGCCAACTGCATATAAACTAGACATCGAAGTCGATAAATGGTACTGAAAATCAGAAAACGTACTTAATATACAAAAGCATCGGAGTTAATAAGTTCGATAAACAATGTCGTTAAATTATTTCTTAGAATTAAATAGAATAGAATTGTGGCGTCTTCTCTCTCACAATAAGCTAGCATTGGGCAAGCCAGCAGGCACAAGAGCGCATTGACCTTATTAGAAAATAGATAAAAAATGGCGCATCCGAGCAAATGAAAATAAATCCGATCAAGCAACATTTACGCTGCGGCGACAACTATGCCCGCCAATAATAATAAACGGTATTGAGGTTCCACAGTCCAAACAAGTAAAATATCTGGGAATGCATTTGAACCAACGACTTACTTGGAATGGGCACATAGTAAAAAAAGCAAAAAATGGACATTAAATTTAAAAAACTTAAATGGCTCTTGGCTAGAAAATCTAGTCTTTCAACTGAAAATAAATTGTTGATTTATAGAACAGTTGGGAGTACTAAATCCATATGGATGTACAGAATCGAACTGTGGAACTGCTTCAGTTTGTCTTGAAACTTGAAACTCGCCCAAATACGACTATACAACCGCTAGCGGATAATACCTACCAAAGACGATTTCAAAGGCTACAACCAACAGATATAGCAGCCTAGACCACTTAGTCATAAAATACTGTAAATGTTGTAATATAACACGTCTGGATGTTAATTCTTTTAGCCATCACATTAGCTTATAGAATATCTGCATATGTATATGTATTATAATATTCTGAGTGCTAATAAATAAGACAAAAAAAGAATGGAATTGTGTCAATGGGCAGTAATGAGGTTTTAGGAAGGGGATGGAAACACGAGAAGTTGCTGGCGCAAAAATGTAGAGATAGGCAAGTGGATCTGATTGTCTGCTTTATACACTTCGAGAGTGCGTTTGACAGAATGTGGCATTACTTAAAATATTGCGTAACATAGAAATTGACAAGAAAAGTGTACAAGTAGTACAAAAAATGCCACTAAATAGCTCTTATAAACATTAATGACAAGACAAAAAGATGTCAAATAGAATTATGATTTGTAGACGCTGATTTTTAATGTTTATTTGGAGATTATATCATTAGCTATCTTCTGAAATATATATAATATATATATATATATATATATATATATATATATATATATATATATATATATATATATATATATATATATATATATATCAGGAATATGAGCTGAATTATCAGATAGGTTACCGACAAGAAATTGAAACCCGGATGGGGTAAATCTCGCCATAGTTTATTCAACTATAAAGCTTGTTTTGAAGCAACAACTTAAATTAACACTTAGATGCCAGCTGTTGTACTGTTTTGCTTGTTGAGTGTAGATCCTCAACGCTTATAAACAAACTAGAAGCGTTTGAGTTTTGGATGTACCAAAAAAAAATACTGAAGAATTACTCAATCGAATCAGTGCTGATAGAGAGTTACTAAATACAATTAAAACCAGAAAAGATAACCACTGTGGTTACATAATGAGAAACAGATAATATCAGCTTTTGATTCTCTTAGATAAAATAGAGAAAAGACGATATGCTAAAATTCGTGGCTCAAAAATGTTAGACAATGAATTAGCTTTAACATACCATCATTACTCAAAGTAGCAGTGAATATGGAGACATTTACCGATTTAATCGCTAACCTCTGCTAATAGAAGAAAACATTTTAAGAAGAAAAAGAATGTGAAAAAGATACTGAACATAAAGAATTAGTTTTGTTTGTAGGTAGAGAGATAAAGATGCTTTATTTTTTTGAATTTAGCATGTTACTTAGATGAGTAAGTGTAGCTACATCTTTATCTGTCTAACATTACTACTATACATACTAACCAACCAAAATTTAATGCATTATTTAATACAAATAGTCTATAATAATTACAGATTTTAAAAACGACGTTACTTTACATTTAAAATTGCACTTTAAATACTGCTATTTCTATTTGAGATACTTCAAAAATCAATTTACATTTATTTTTGTAATCGTAGTTCCTTTGAGAAACAAAAACCCTCATTTGCCCTATCTTCGGTTTATAATATATTTATGCTATTACGGTTTATTGCTACTTGAAATAATATGCTTATATACTTAGTTGTGATTGTAGTTGCAATTGCTAGAGTTGCTTTATTAGAGTACGATGAGTATGAATGTTAGTGTTTATAAACAAAATCCATAATTAATTCCAAAATTGCCATTTCTTTTCTATATAAAATCCATGATACTTAACGAAGTAATTGTCCTTCTTAATGAAGTGCAACCCCGATTCGAATCTACCAAATTGATGCAAAAATAATGCAGCCCCAACTTTAAACCGATTGAATTCGACTAAATAGAGCAGCGTTCTGGTTTCGAAATCATTTCTTGTATTTGAAAAAGTGGCAATCTGTAGTTATCTGTTCAACGCCATATAAAAGGATTTAACCCTATCTGTTAGTCAATGATGGAAGAAAACTTTGCAGTTTCCGATGTATTTTAACGAATTTTTGAAAATTTCGCTGTGATGGTTTAGCCTTGGCTCAAAAAACTGTAGGTAGTGAAGCTAGCAGCAGACTACCATACAGTCAGCACCACCTTCCCTTGGCAAATATTGGTTTGGGGAAGTATTTGGTGTTTTAGCCTTGTGCACAATTGAGTAGAATATATCTTGTTCTCATAAAGAATCCATTTCTTATAATGCGTCACAATACGAGATGCGTTTAAGTTTTAGGTCTCGACAAAAATCGAAACTCTTGTTACTGCTCAACGTAATCTCTGCCTAGATGTACACATTTTTCACAACGTGACGTGATTCCAGGTCTGCTGAAAACACTTCTTTATAGTGTGTTTTGCCCACTAGAAGATCTGGAGGCTGCTCTGTTCATTGTTACACAACTCTAGACGTTCTTTAAACTTTTGCATCCACGAACGCACATTTTTTATATTCATAACTCGATTGACGATTGATTTCGATGAGAGTTTCACCACGTAAGAGGAGAAAATGGATGAATACCTGTTGTTTTTGAATACTTAACAACGCCATTTGAAGTATAAAAACTTACTGCAATAACGGTAATTCGACCTGTGTATATTGTATGGTGCTGCCTTTATATTACAAATTCAGAAATATTTATCTCGCCTCTTAAAATTAACCGCGTCTTTCAACTTATTCTCAATGTTGACAAAAATATGGATACCTTAGAACTTGAACGCACCTCGTACTACCCAGATGTGCCATTTTTGTTACGTAAAAAAGCAAGAATCATATTTTGTAACGGCTATTTCTGTTCAGTTTCCGACGTACCCGCTTATCGAGCTTCTTCATCTTTCCAATTTGTTCCAAATGGTGAAAACTCCTGGAATGGTATACGTCGAGATTTTTTGCAACTTTTTTTAAATTTTGATTGGGTTTTTTCGATATAAAGAACTTTATTGTGTCGTCAACATCAGTAGGATGGCAACAACCTTCCTTGTTATCTAGGTCGAAATTACTACATCCAAATTTTTGAAACCAATTTATACGTAGCTGATATTTTGAACGGTGTTGGCTAATATAATAAAATTTATAGAGCTGAGTTTAGCAAAAATCTCGTTTGGTTTGATTTTTAGATTTAAAACACAAGAAAAAATCAATTATATGGATAAGAGGGCTATATGATTAACTTTAAAATAATATGCAACATTTATTATGATGATAAATATTTTATTTAAAAAATTATTGAGTAAAATATAGCATCAAAATATCGTTCTATTAGCATTATAATGCTTTACAAACTTTCTTTTGACATACTTAACAAAAGTAATTGCTTTAATAACCTACTGCTTTAGATGTGTATACACGTTCCCTGCTAATCCATTTTAGGATCGAATAAACAATCATTACCTATAGTAGAAATGTCTCTTCTAATATTTTAACGTATCTCAAAACAAATCTAATTGTAAACAAATATTAAAATAAAATGGTTTAAATATTATAATACTGTAGAAAAAATATATACAACATCCATAAAACTATAATGAAGCGCCTTGAACGGCCGAGAAAATCGCCCTACATAGATAAAAGCACTCTCCAGGAATTTAGCACATTTTGACGACACTTTTACAAAAGATTTATAACTAAGGATGTGATGTAGAAAGTGATCACAAAAATATGGATACGATAAACTCTTCGGGAGAAACATCGAAGACCAACCAAAAAGTACGAATGCATTGATGTTTACGAGTTACTTACAGACGACGAAGATGTACGAATAGTAAGAGATGTTCTAAATTAAAGATTTTATAATATAAACTGTCCTGATTAATATTCTATTATTTTTATGTTGTTTTATTAGGTTTATTAACTTTTACTAGATCTAGACCAAAGAGGTCCACAAAATATCCAACTTGTGTGAGCGTGGTAACTCCAGTAAGTGGTCTGAAATTAAAATTATTCGCAAATCCAAAGGTAGCCTTGGAAGTGATAGATCTTATAATTGTGACAATAACAATAAAAACGTAAATAATAACAACATTCAATATTAGAGAAGTCGAGCAACAAAGCAAACAGAAGTTATAGAAAATAAAAAACTCAATATACTAATAAACACGGCAACCAAAAGAAAAAGATCAAAAGAACAGCGAATTTTAGCAAACATCTTTTATTTAGAGCTCAAACTGGTATAGCAATTCTAATAAATACAAAATTTAAAAACCTGTTAACTGGGTATACTTATGCCAGTAAGAAGGTGTTAGTGAACGTACAAATTAAAAAAGAAAACTAACTATAATCGGAACATATGCTCCTAAAGGACAACGTACAAAATTCAATGTGATATTACGAGACGTGTAGAATTTAGTAAACAAAAATGACTATATTGTAATTGGAGGTGACTTACATCTTTAAATTCTTCAAATGCGTTGATAATCAAGGTGAACATACCATAACTGGTACGAGGAAATCAAAAAACCTTAAAAGAAAAACAAAAGACATAAAAATTTGTTAATCCATAGGACCGAAAAATAATGAGATTTACGAGCACATCAAGAAAACTAGGAACATTATATAAACTACATCGAATTTAACATACACGGCAGATAAGAATATACATATCAAATTATAAGACATTTAAATCAAAAACGACAAAATGAATCGTAAATTTACGAGACACAGAATAGGACTATTGATCATCATATTTAGAAGAACTAGAAGAAGCAATACGTAACTTAAAAAAAAAAAATCAATTAAACAGAAAATATCAATTTGTAGTTCTTGAAGTGCGGAGGTAAAATATTAAAATAGAGACTATATATTCTAAACATTTCTAAACAATCTAAATATTTTTAGGTGATAAAAGCAATAAAAAATTACAGAAGAATAAATTTATTAAATTGTAGATTTCACGAATATGCCGAAATAATCACTTCAAGAACTCAAGTAGTAACATAAACTCTACTTGAAGAAGAGCAAAATAGTTTTTATCAAAATCGCTCGTGTATCAATAATAGAAAGAGGACAAAAATACAACTTAGAATCATGGAAACACCACTGTTCATAAAGGTGAATTCTTAATTCTGAAACTTTGTTTGTTATGTGAACACAATCTTCAGTGACATTTGCTCCTAATTTCAGTTTGATCTGTCAAATAGTTTATGTCATAGCATTTATTTACATAAACTTTTGCGTTTTTCGATTTTTAAAATGTTTGTATTGTTGAACAAAGAAGTTGTATGGAATTCTGCGTTAAAAATAAAATTAATGCTAATGAAACGTTTAAAATGGTGTAGAAGTATTTACTAAATAATTTCTATCCAGAAAAAGTGTATTCTAGTTTCATAATCCGTTTAGAAAAGGTCCTAAATCCGCAGATGATGAGCCTTGGTCTTGTTGTTCATCAACATCAATAACAGAAAAAATATCTAGAGAATTAGAAACTAAGTTAAAATGATAATTTGCTTTATAACATCGATGTTTAAATTATCTACCTGAACGTTTCTTGCAATGAAAACCACAATGGCAAAAACATAAGGGTGTTCATAGATGTCCAAGCCTAAGCGAAAACCGGTGGCAATACGGATGTAGTTATTGTCAAAAAAGTATCCGAAGCTTAAAAGGACAACACAGGTAATCATGTAGAAAATTCGTACTTTTTACACTATTCAAACCTAACACGGCCGACTTCTAAGTTAAAATAAAAAAAGGATATTAGTCTTGAATAATTAATGTAGCCCCAAAAACGTTGGATGGACATTTTCTCCATTTATTGCTTCCTACTAATTCAAAGCTTCTTTATAAATTCTAACGTTTACCGAGTCTTGAGTAACATAAAGAATCGAAAAGACTAGATTATCTGTGGAATGAAAACTGGAGAAGAAAGCGGAAAGAGCAATATCCAATGTTTTTCTTATATCCCAAACCACAAAATTTGACAGGTAACGACGCTTGTCTCTATTGATTATTTTTAAGGAGATGTGTAAAATTTCTTTTAATAAGCTTTAAAACGTGGGTCAAACTTTTCCAAAATGTTAAATAATTTGAATGCAGTTGTAGACTGAAGGAGGTATATCATTATAGTGTTGAAGTAAATATAAAGCAAAGTGTGACTTGATTAAGGATAAAAGAGAAATCAAAGTATTAATTCTTATAGTTTTTTCTCGAAGATAAAGTGTATGGCGTTCTGGATAAAGGATGCTTCTAACAGAGATAGACATTGAATAAAGTTAATCCAATGGGAGAACTTTGCAAAATTATCAGCGGCACATCGATTGAATGGACTCAAAAAAGTTCAGATAAAGATCTGAAATCGTTAAAATCTGTTAAAAGATTGGCAGCAAATATCCCACCAATAAGATACCAAACGTTTAGTTTAGATGACAATGTTTAAATAATTAGATGGATCGAAAATCTGGGGGAAGGGGCAAAGGTCCTACAGGATCTCCTTGCTAGACTCCATTAGAAGAATTAAAAATTGTGATCTATGTACGAGAATAGAATCTTAACAATAAGCTCGGCAGAAAAAGGGTAAAGGTGTAGTGCCTTCTTCTTGATAGTTAATAATATGTCCTTTTCGAAAGAGTTGAATGCGAACATTTAGTTTGTAAAAAACTTTTTTTGAACACGCGTAATGATACACAAAGCTTCTCACAGCTGTTATAAGTAACAAAGCCTAATTGTAGAGGATGCAGCTGTTCTTCCCTATCAAAATGAGCAGATTTGTATGCCAATTTAGAAATAACTTTTTAAAGAAACTTCCATCAGCAATAGATTTGATTCTTCCCTCCTTCCTAGAAAGAACACAAAGCAAATCTCCGTATAGAATAAGTATAATTTCTCCATAAACTTTTCCCGCAAGTAAGAAGTTACATAGACTTTTAAGTCAAGTACGAACTTATCTCTGTGATCACTAAGAAGGGAGTATAAATCAATTATATGTTAAGATTTCATCCAATCCTTCGATTGAGCCTTTCTCACAAGTTATAAATCTGGGGTAAACAATCATTAATGCTATTATTTCAAGAAGAGCGATTATTTAGTAACTTCTCATAAGTTTTCAACAGCTAGTTCATCTGATAAAGTGAGAATTTGTATAATACCAGATGTATCATCGTCTAGCGAAGTTAGTACTACAATTCTTGTTCAATGACGATTTAATGAAGGACTTAGACTTAATATTATTTTAAGTTATAAGCTATTAATTTGTTGTTCTTAGCTGAAACACAAAGGGAGTAGTATGGGAAGGTTTTTCTGGGATCAGGCATCGTTTGAATTTTGGTTAGTTAAGTCTGCTAAGGCGAAGTACATAGTAGACCACGGGAAATGCACGTGAAAGTGTTTAGTGGCGATAAATTTACTCGTTTTACGGGCTCTATCCCACATATAAATATTTTTCACGAAGCAGTGACAAGTGCAAGCAGTGTAATTACTAGTAGAAAAATAGGGAACAAAAGTGCGTGGATATCTAAGGCAAAAAACTAAAAAACAATATAGTAATTTCCTCGAGTCACTAGGTGTTAACAAATTGAGCGGCGTGAAACGATGCATCGCGCGGCAAATCGCGGGTAAGCGGTCGAGGTCAGGCGCCGCGGCTGAACTCCGTGATAAACTGGTGAACGATAAGAACTGTATACACAACAAATAAAAATAAACAAAAGACTAGAAGGAAAAAGCAGGAAAGAGTAAGGGGTGCAAACACAAATTTAGAGTGTAATAACCGGGAAAGTAGTCTGGAAGATCCGGAGGAGTTCGATAAGTGGGAAGCAGATCAGATAGCATTCCAAAAGAGTGTAAAAATACAAAGATCGCCAAAAAAAGAAGACACAATACAGAAGAGGTATCATAAAGAAGAAAAACTTACAACAGAAATACAAGTTACAGATATGGAGGTAATAATACAGAAGTTAGATGAATTAAAGACCGAGATAAAAGCAGAATTCAATGAGAAACACAGTGAATTGTAGGCGGAGCTTACGAAAATAAACAAAGAGTTCAATAAGGTCAAAATGGAATGGGAGAAGAAAGCTGAAGAGTGGAAAGCAGAAAAAGAAGATTTTGGAAATAGAATTAAGAAATTAGAAGCAACGATTGAGAAACAGGAGAGAGAAAAAAGAAGGAATAATGTGGTCATAAAAGGTGTGACAGTAGATAATAACTTGATTAAAGAGGAAGTAGAAAATTTAATATAGAACAAGCTAAACATTGAACTCAAAGTCAAGAAAGGATATAATATTGCAGTAGGAGAAAATAAAAAAAATAGTGATTGTGGAATTGAACTCGTGGGAGGATAAAAGAGAACTCATGTCAAAAAGAAGCTGCTGAAGGAACAAGTATTTACATCGAAAACGACCTAACATATGAAGAGAGAAAATGCAGGCCCAAATAAGTAAAATTATGAGAGAAGAAAGAGAAAAGGAAAAGAAGTTAAAATGGGATACGGAAAAATAACTATAGATGGAGAAAGATATAACTGGAGTTCCAACACACAAAATTGTATAAAACGTATCGAAAAATACAAGCAGGACAACAGAAGATATAGAAAGTTCACAAAAGGGGGATGGGATACAGAAGGGGGAGTACTCGAAGAAAGGGAGAACTCTAAGCCAAAGATCACCGGAAAACAATTCGGATGAACTGCTAAGAGAAAAGATGCTGAAGATAACTAAAACTGCAAGGAATACAAAAACTAATAGTACTTAATAAAGTACGGATAAAGGAAACAACTCAAGCTATGGATAAGGAAAATGAACATAATGGAAAAGCAAAAATATATAATATAAAAGAGGCAAAGGTACAACAAAAGAAAGGTATAATAAATTTTGGTACATGGAATGTGAGGAGTATGACAGGAAAGGAAGACGAAATAATTGAAGAAATGAAAATGCAAAATGTGGACTATCTAGGAGTAACAGAGACAAAAAGAAAAGGACGAGGAATGAAAGAATTGAGAGAAGGATACTGGCTGTTTTGGTCAGGAGTAGAACAAAAGGAAAGAGGAGCGGAAGGAGTGGGATTGGTAGTCAAACCAGACAAAGTGAAAACGATTATTGAGGAAAGATTTATAAACGAAAGATTAATGGCCGTAAAAATAAAGATGGATGGAAGTAATACATGGTCAATACTAGTGGCATATGCGCCAAATGAAAATGCAAGAAAAGAAGAAAAGGATACGTTCTACGAAACATTGCAGTCCGAAATTGATAAAGAGGAAAGAAATATAATAATAATGGGTGACATAAATGGGAGAGTAGGAAGAGACAATAGGGAATTGAAAGATATATGGGGAAAAACGGCGAGGTAACAAGAAATGACAACGGAAATAGATTAATAGGACTGTGTATATAAATTGACTTTGTTATAACAAACACAAAGTTTACACACAAAGAGATACATAAGTATACCAGAGAAATAAAATCCAGAAATGAAAGATCGATCATTGATTACTTTATAATAAATACTGAAAATTTGGAAAAGGTGAAAGATGTCAAAGTAAAAAGACATGCAGAAATAGGCAGCGACCATTACCTACTGAAAATGGAACTTAAGATAAATATAACAAGTAACCAAGCAGAAAAAAGACAAAAGATAACAAAAGAGAAAATTAAATGCTATAGGTTGAAAGAAATAGACATTAGGCAAAAGTACCAAGAAAGTGTGGACAAAAAACTTGCGCAAACTTTAACTACTACCGGCATAGAACGTAAATGGAAAATATTCAAGGAGACCTTACTGGACGCATCAAAAACTAGCTGTGGTGTAACCAAGTGTACAAATACATCTATTAAAAAAAGCAGGTGGTGGACAACAAATATTCAACAAAAAGTAAAGGATAAAAAGAGAAAATGGAAGAAATTCATGCAAAGTGGATCAGAAGAAGATCATAACATATACAAGGTAGCAAGAATAGAAGTAAATAAACTGGTCAAAGATGCAAAAAAAGATGCATGGGAAGAATTCGGACATAAAATGAATGAAAATTATACAGAAAACCAGAAACTCTTCTATAGTACGTTAAAGTATCTGAGAAAACAAAAAACTACAAGGCTAAAGAATATAAAAGACAAAAACGGAAATGTATTGACGGAAGCAAAAGAAATATTACAAAGATGGAAAGAGTATTTTGAACAGCTGATGGAGATAAAGAAGAAGAAGAAGGAATAGTGGAAACAGAAGAGGACATAATAATAGAAGAAGAGGAAGAAAATAAGGAGCAACCAGTTACAAAGAGGAAATCGCTGAAGCTATAAAGAAATTAAAAATGGCAAAGCACCGGGTCAGGACCAAATTACATCAGAAATGCTAAAGCATATGGGAGAGAGAGCAAAAGAAGAGTTCCGTAACCTGCTAAATGAAATTATGAAGAAAAGGAAATGCCAAAGGACTGGAATATGAGTGTAATTCTACCATTGTACAAGAAAGGTGAGATGAAAGAATGCTCAAACTATAGAGGTATTTCATTGACAAGCACACCTGCGAAAGTATTTACAAGAATACTAGAGAGAAGACTGAGAGAAACGCTAGAACCAACATTAGAAGATCAACAACATGGTTTCAGAAAAGGAAGGAGCACTCAAGACTTAATATTTGTTGTTAGACAATTGGGAGAAAAATTACTAAAAAGAACCAGGAAGTGCATATCTGTTTCATAGACCTTCAAAAAGCTTTTGACAGAGTGAGACGAAAAGATATATGGAAAAGTTTAAAAGAGCGAGGGTAAGCAGTGATATGATTGAGGTGCTAAAAATGTTATATAGTAACAGTATAAATATAGTTAGGACACACAATGATGAATCAACTGAGTTCGAAACAAAAATCGGTCTAAAACAAGGATGTGTTCTCAGCCCCTATTGTTTTCTATACTAGTTGATGATGTGGTAAAAATATGTAAACAAAAATGTGTAAAGATGAAAATAGGAAACTGGAAAATGAAACAAGTAACTCTCCAAGAATTACTATTTGCTGATGACATGATACTGTTGGCAGACTCAGAGAAAACCTACAAAAGAACCTGAACTGTTATCAAGAAGAACTTAAGAAGATAAATATGAAAATAAACATAAACAAAACAAAACCATGGTAATATCGACACATGAAATAAAACACAGAATAAATCTAGAAGGGAAGAGCTAGAACAAGTTAGTAGCTACAACTATTTAGGTACAACAATAGAGGACAGAGGTAAAATAGATAAAGAGATAACGGAGAGGTTAGGAAAGGTTGGAAGATCTTATAATATGCTCAAAAACTCATTCTTTGGTAAAAGGGAGATTTCAAAACGAGTAAAACTGAAATATATAAAAAGTAATAAGACCGTCATTGATTTATGGCAGCGAATCCTGGACAATGTCAAGTAGTAATAGAAGTAGGATTACGGCAATGGAAATGAGATTCCTCAGGAAAATTGAAGGAATTACTAGAATAGACAGAGTCAGAAATGAAAAAATATTAGAACAAAGGAATATAAAATCAATAGGAACTATTATAGAAGAAAGACAACTGAGATGGTTAGGACATCTGCTCCGAATGGATGAAAACAGAATATCAAGACAAGTCTACGAAGCTAGAACCCAGGGGAAAAACAAAGTAGGAAGACCTAGGATTAGATGGGAAGAACAAGTAAGACAAGCAGCGGTTAAACGGGGAATCCAGTGGTGTGACATTCATGGAATAGCCCAAGACAGGAGGATATGGAAAGATAAAATTCATGAAAATGTAAAATGAAATGTACATATATATATATATATATATATTTACAATCCGACACCTAACGGTACAAGGATTTTAGTTTAAATAAAATGATAATAATAAGTCTGCTAAGACATATCCAATAACGGTTCGTACAGGCTTAAAAATTTTCTTCAAAATCTTAGAACTTTTCGTAAGAGGATTTGAAAAGGGAAGACTAGACATAGATTCAGGCTAATAAACATATTTGAGATTTCTGTAAAATTTTATGAAATAAATCATAATCCCTAATTTTTTAAAACGTTTGCGACACACAAAGCATTCGACTAAAGTGGAATCTGAAGCAAACTCTGTCTAAGAAAAGGAAAAAGAATGACAAGGATTGCAAATCTAAGGCGAAGAGCTTTTTCTTAGAAGGACAATTTTATTATTTGTAAGGAAAGCACATAAACTGTGATACTATCGGTAATAAATGTTGCAGAAGATCGCTTTAGAAGTTGAATTAGAGTTGAGAAAGCCATAAGGGCAGTAAATGGTCTTTGGATTTTGTACTGTATTTTCCTTAACAATATGTTTTGCCATCGTTAATTTTGATCACGTCAAGGTAATAATCCAGATAAAATAATTTCACAAACTAACTGTCTTCAATATGTGAATTTTTTTCGTAGAGTAAATGGCATTTTAGCTGTCAATTTTTAGTAATTGCGGTAATGCCGTAGAATCTCTTCTAGGGATTAGTGTTATTTTACTTCAGGAGTGGTCGTACTGGTGTTGCAGGTATCTTTTAAGTTCGGCTAATTTCCAACAGTTGGTAAGCAATGTGTTATGCATTACTAGTTATTTTTCCAAAAATTCCACACAAATTGCTTCATAGCCACCGTATTCTCTAAGTATGTCACTGTGTGACTTTTTCCTGTTTAGTCGATTTAAAAAAACACTTCGAGAAGCCCGATTTGACTCAGTTAAATTGATAAAATAAAAATCGAAATAGGTGCCGTTGAAAATCCCAAAAAGTGTTTGGATTAAAAAGATTGAGTTAAACGTTGACGTATGTGCATCGCAACTATAGGGGATTAGTTTAAATGAGAAAAAATACATTTGTGTTTTATTCAGTCACCTTACTTTTGAACAGAGTAATGTATAGATATCCTTTAAATATTACACCAATGCTTTCCTCGGAATACCTAATTAAAGTAATCAAAAGCTTGTACAGACAACTATAATAACAAAGCCACAGAACCAAATTTATATTAACCAAGAAGTCAGACAAGTCTGTTATCTGTCACCTACGTCATTAATGAACCTATCATTCACCAAACTTATTATGAAAATAGGTTATTGAGGAATGAAGTTCATTTTTCTTTGGGCGGCTTTGTAAGTCGCCAAAATTGTCAAATCTGGGATAATAAAAATCCACATATTATTTCCGTAAAACCAATTCATTCACAAAAAGGCATTGTTGAGTGTGTATTGTGGGCTGGAAGAATCATTGGCCCGTACTTTTTGAAGCCGATGCTATCAATGCTCTTACTGTCAACGGTGTACACTATCGGAAACCAACGTTTTGAATTTGGATGATACGTGAGTTTAACAAGATGGAGTCACCTGTCATATAGCAAGTAAAATGCTCATTTTACTTTAAATCAAATTTTCTATTGGTGTTATCTCACAAGGGGTACTCTTGATTGGCCATCTAACCCCATTAGACTTTTTCTCTGTAGTTATTTAAAGGAATTGGTTTATGACAACACACCTGCTAAGATTCCAAAGATTAAAAAAAAATCAGACGTGTAATTGCTGGAGTAAAGCAGCATTTATGAGAAAGCACTATAAAAAACTTTGCTAAAAGAACGCTCTATGTCAGCGGAGTCATAGAGGAGATTTGACTGACATCATAAGTCATACGTAATTGCCGGTTTTGTATTTAGCTCTGATAACAATAAAAATCGGACTGTCCCCATATTTTGTATTATTCAGGAAAAAAATCCAAAAGTTCAATTTGGATTACTCTTTTTATACATAGAACGTAATAACCAGACACACCTTTAATGTCGTTCTTCCAAGAATCATTCACGGGGCTTTCGTGCAAAGCTTTGTAACACAAAAGTCAGCCAGAATGAGTGCAGCAGGTATCAAGCTCGGAGCAAGGCATGGATTTCTTAATTTAGGAGTTATTTGTGGCTACTACCACAGTTTCATGTTTAATAGCGCCATTAAGTAAGACATCTTGGAAGGCGATTTTTTATAGCATCCTTATCTGCATATCTAGGCGCACGCAAGCAGGGAATAATGCATTAAGTCAGCTATTTAGTAAACATGTCCATATTGTAAGCGTCTGACAGGAACGAATGGCGAAACGGCGCTATCGACGTCGGAAAAAATATACCCGCGAATTTTTATCTTCATTCGCCTGCTTGGAGCGAGCATCTTCGCTTATTGGTGGTCGTTGCCCTTTCGGAACTGTTATCTGCCTGTCCTTTTCGGTAATCCGAAGCGCTTTACACAGAGAGAAAAGTAAAAGTCCACTTTATAGCTGTCAAAGCCCACGCCCAACGATTTTGGGAGTTTGTAGGAGTTACGATGCAGCTTTTGCGGATTTATGGCCGCGGCCTGTCGAACAATAAAGTTCTTGGCAACATTAGAGCCTGTCGCAATTAAAAGTTATAACTTGTTCAAACTTACGTCATCCGCACATCATTAGGGCTGCTAATGTGCTGCTTTGGAAAGCGTCTGCGGCAATGTTTAATTTTCTCGGCAGCCGCGGTTGATCTCGAATTAACAGCTTCTGTTGGCGGAGTTTCAAAACGGACGCCGGAGTCCTCGGCCTTGTCCTCATTCGGTGCCCGCCTATTAATCCGTCAATTCTCGTTAGCGCGGCGATCGTGATGCAAGTTTAATTAGCATCGGCCGGTTGGCGCAGCCTGGCCAGCTTTTCGGAAACCGCCGTGGTTGTTTTGCAAGCGGCCCGTAACGGTTCATTCTAGGAAACGAGGAGTTAAACGACATTTTGCATATAAATGCCAGAGGGCACGTTTCGGAAAGAAATCCGTTGCTGGAGATCAGCACCGTCTTAATGAGTATCGTAAATATTTAAGAGCAAATGCCGCATGTTGCAATTACAACAATTAAATTAAGATGCATAAGGCCATCTTTTCATGGGTAGATCAATAATTGTAAGCCGAGTTGAAACACTGAACAGGGTGAAGAATTTAGTGTGTGTTGTCACAAAATGTCAACAAGTACATAAAATGGGAAAAAAAGCTACTTTTACATTTTTAACGCTTGACATTTCGTGCTGCACTAACGTAGATGCGCTAACAATGTTGAAGCCTTGGTATAGTATTTGTAGTTATTTCAATGAAATATTTTAATAGGTTACAAGCAGCAGAAGCAATAACCGTTTTATTGCAGTTTGAATTCTTCTTCTTCCTTCGTCTTTTTTTTACCCTTGAGGGTGTCGGATTATTTTTCTTCTAGTTTGTGCACCCATTTTTTCATCCCATCCAGTCCATTGCAAGTATTCTCATTTTTACTTTCGTTTTTCCTCTTCTGTTTCCTATTTATTCTATTCTTTGCATTCAGTTCTTTTCAGGTTTTCCTCTTCTTCTTTTTCCTATTCTGCCAATTTTCACTATCTTCTTCACCAATCTATTCTGGTTTATCCGTACCATACGGCCATACCAAATCAGCTGTTTGCTCTCTATTTTCGTTATAATCGCTTCTTGTTGTGTCACTTGTTTTATTTCTTCATTTTGTTTTATATAAATCTTTGTTTTCTCCGGTATCTTTCTAAGAAACTTTATTTCCGCTGCATTAATTTTCACTTCTTGAATATCTTGTAATGACCATGCTTCATTCGCATACGTGAGTATTGGTAATACCACTGTGTTGTACACTCTTAATTTCTATTTTTTATTCTATAATGTAAATTTCTTTGTTTTCTCTTTTATTTTGTTATTGATAATCATTGCTTTACATTAATTTATATTAATTTTAATTCCTTAGCTTTTCTATTTCTTTGCTCCATATTTTCACCAGCTGCTCCATCTTTGTATGATTATCCGCTATTAAAACTATATCGTCTGCACATATTAAGCAGACGTTTTTATCGGTATCAGATTACTAAATCCTACTACTGATTGACTTTGTCTTGTTCTTATCCTAATATTTTTTATTCATCTCTCTATAGTTACTATTTTATTCCTACTTCCATCTTTAATTGTTTTGATTTTTTTCCATTTGTTTTGACCATTCCATTTACTGTTTTATATATGTACTTTTTATTACCTTGCTTAATAGTTTTCTTGATACTTTTGGTAGTTTTAGACAGTCCCATATTACATTCCTCTATATTAAGTTAAGGCAGCTTGTAGTTCTTCTACTTTATTGTCGATATATTTTCTTAATCTTCTTTTTATTATTTTGGTATATATTTTAAAGGTGGTGGAGGATAGGCACATAGCTCTATAGTTTTCACAGTCTGCATAATCTCCTATATTATGTATTGAAATTATTATATTGTTTTGCCACTCATTGTTTTTCCGGAGTATATTTACCATCTTCGGTTCTGTTCCGCTTGCCTTTCCTATTTTGATATCTCTAAATGCTTCGTTTAGTTTTTCTGTGTTTATATTTTTTAGGGTTTCTTCCTCTTCTTGTAATCTTCCACTTCCTGTTATTTTCTTGGTATGTCTCCTCAAATTCTTTACGAAAGTCTTTCCAACTTTTCTTCTTTGCTTCTCTTACCACTTCTTTTTCTATATTTTTCTTGCTTATGTGTTTTTGTCTGACTACTTCTTGTTTTGCCTCTCTATATCTTTTCCATGACATTTTTTTTGTTTTTGATTATTTTTTCACTTTTTTATTCTAGCATACTATTTTATTTTTTGGTTTTAATGTTTTTTCATTTTCCATTTTCTATTCTACGTATTATTTCACTAAAAGCGTTTCGCCTTTTCCTAATGTCCAATTTTGCTTCCCTATTTCCTTATATCTTAGCCTTTGTATTTTTATTCTTCTATATATATTTTTTTGTACTACCTCGACATCTTTAATTATTGTTGTTATTAATTTGTTGGGTATATATTTCCGCTTCTGGCATTATTTTAATCTGTTTTATTCTACTTTACATTTTTTTGTTCTTACGTTCTCTTTGTTCTTTATGTTTTCTTGAGAAGTATAGATTATAGTTGCCCTTTAGTCCCATAATTGTTGTGATGGTGATTTATTTCTTCTACTACTTCACTTTCTTTTCCTGTTAAAGATGTTATATTCCACGTCCCTATTTTTACTTGTTGTTTTGTTTTATTTTTCTTTCTTTCTTTCCCTTATATCTACTTCGCCTTATTTTTGTTTCGTATCCAATATCTCTTCTCAGGTTCCTATTTCATATCAATCGTCTTTTTAGTAACAGCCCTATTTAGTTTGCTGTTTAGTTTTTTGGCCTCTGACCAGTATTGGTTGTTGTTCTTAATTGTTTTCTTAACTCCTTATTATCCTTGTTTTGGGTGATATTTCACACATTGTTCTAGTTTTCTGACTTTTTGGGGGTGTTTTTCGTTTCTTAGTTTATCTCTGTTTCTAATTTTTCTTTGTGTTTGTATTTACTCTGTTTTTTTTCTACATGTTTTATTATCGTGCAATATTCTTCCTTTGTGTTTTCTTCCTTTAACTGTTGAATTGTCTGCATTTTATAATTGATTTTTATTTTATTATATATCAGTCTTGCGTTATATTCCTTCTTTCTTGCTTGTATTAATTTCTTTATTTCCCCGCGAACTTTTTTTGGATGCCTTCGTTTACTCAGCTATTTTTTTCGCTCAACTTTTTTGTGGCTCTTAATATCTCCTGTTTTTTTATACATTGTTATTAATTTAAGTAAATTTGTCTTATTTTTTTGTTGTCTTTTTACTTTTCTTTCCAGTCTTCTAGTTTCCTAAATTTCGTTTTTTATATCTATTTCAACTCCCATGTTTTTAATAATTATTCTGGTTTTTTCCTTTAACTCTAAGTCTTGTTCAGTTAATTTCTCTTCTACTCCTTGTAATAGAATTTTTTCTATCTTATCTCTTTTTAAGTATTTAACTTTATATTTTCCGAATCCATTATCTTTATTCTTCTTCAGTAATTTTTCTTTTTGTGTCTTAAGTTATAGATTTTCTTTGCTTATATTGTCCAATTTGATACTCATATTTTCAGTTTTCATATGTACATAGATCACTTAATTTGAATTATAAATATTATATTAAGTATAAACTGAAATAAAATGTCATTGCGACAACCGAGACTAAATGTAGTAAAAGCTGATGGTAGTTCCCATCATTTGGATCTGAAACTCATTTTTAATTTATTTGCGAACTGATTCTAGCCTATTATTCCTCTTAAGATAAAATTTAAACATTTTTTTGTTCTGATACGAATACTAAATATAATCGACGATGCTTTTAAATATATATTTTTAAGAGTCCGTATACACAATCTACTTAACAAAATAAAGCAATGACTAAATATTATGTCACTGTATGCAGTATGAGCTTGGAGGAAATCTGCCCAGCGATGTTTGTATCACGTGCTCTGTGCCATTATTTTTACGTATGTTTATATATAATATTGTAAGAATTTTTAAGAAAGTTTATATTTAAAAAAATATATATAATTAATTTTATCCTCTACACCTAACGGTAGGAGAGGTACAGATTATATTATATATATTATTATAATTAATTTTAGATTACTGATGGGACATATATGTTCCGTGCTCAAATTTGATTATAAAAAACGAAAACATATGAGGTAGTAAATTTAAAAATTAGAGTTCGATCCGTGCATCGAAGCTTAGTGGATGTATGTGAGGCAACTTTACATGCGATATCGCAGCGGGTAAGCCGCAGCCTTAAGGCATATTTATTTATTTATTAATTTATTATATTAATCACGCGATTTAATTAATTGATTTGTAAATACAACACAAAGCTACCATGGAATTATATTCTAATCAAGCGATGCCTTTTCAATATCCACAACAAATTGCTCTTATGCAAATTGATCAGGGCTATCAACCACAAATCGCACAACACTATCAGTATTTGCAACAACTGCCTACAAATAATTTATACCAAAAATCGCCAACAAATAATATTTTACAGACACAAAATCCAAATTTCTCTTATCAAAACAATTCAGTACATCAACAGTCACAACCCCAATTAACAACACACAACCGAATTAACCGATGCCACAGGTCACTGAGTATTCAAAAGTAAAAAAAAAGGCAACGGAATGATGAAAAGTTGCAAAGTCAAGCTAAACAAATCAAAAACACGACCAAGTGGCTCAACCCCTCAAATATATATGAAGTGCTGAGCGAAAGTGAAGCAGGCGAAGAAAATGACAACAAAATCACAGCTGCTAAGATACCTGAACCTCCACCGGTATTTATCTCAAGAGTCAATGACATCCAACCATCAATCAAATTATTAGAAACAATAGCTAAAGGTAACTAAAATTAAAAAAACTAAATGACGAAGTCAAAATTTTATCGAAAACGCCAGTTTTTAGCGTAGTTACCGAGTTATATAGATACCCAAGAAAAGAAGAGAGAAAAAAATATCCGACAAAGGACCATACAAATTTCACTACCTCTATTTTTCGTGGCACTAAAAACGGCCGATAATAATAAAAACATTTATACCATAACTAAATTGGCTCACTCAGCTGTTAAATTCAAACCGAGAAAGGAAAAAGAAAAATACCACATGTGCAAATTGATTAAAAAACGGCCGTACAAAGAACTTCTTCAACAGAAGTCCACGCTGTGTAAAATACACCGGTGACCACCTAAAGTCTCAATGTCCACGTAAGGATAAAAACAACAACGTTAAGTGTGTAAACTGCAATGGCAATTACCCTCCCAACTATAAAGGTTGTTATGGTTATAAAGAGATACAACAAAGAATGTTTTCTCCTTTAAGAAACACACAATTAACAAATACGAGATACTTTCCAGCATAACAAATATAGAGACAGGAGATATCTAAACATTCCAAACTATTCTGTTTTTGCTACACAACATTCAGATGGTGCTATGCATGCTGGCCTAGTAATTATAGTCAACACTAGAATTAAACACTACAAACTCTCCAAATACAACCCACAACATTTTCAGTCTGCTTCGATAACAATCGTGGATTGGTAAAAACTTCTCAACATATCAGTTGCTTATTGCCCCTTAAAATACAACATTAAACAGAATTATTTCGTCGATTATTTCCAGACAGTGGGAAACAGGTTTATATCAGGTGGGTATTACAACAGCAAACATAAGCACTGGGGGTCAAGAGTAACTACTACCAAAGCAGGGAACTGTTGAAGACAATTACTAGCAATAGATTTTACTATTTGACTTGTGCATTGTAAAAGGTAGTAATTTAAATTACCTCAAAGCAGAATCCTGTCTAGACCTTTTTTCAGGCCACTCCCCGATAATAGAGATTCACGAATTAAAATTACTGCAGAGAAATAATTAAAGAATCGTTAACATTTGAGGTAGCTCTGAAATCCAATGAATGACTAGTTTCAGCATTAAAAGCTTTTAATCAAACAAACCAACAAGCAGCTTGGTAGTCAACACCACAGAAAAGTCTAGTCAAAAATAATCAAACTTATCTAATGGAGGTCAAAAATGGTGGCAAACTACTAAACACAATAAAAACAATAGAAAGCTAAATAAAGTAACAGTTGAGCTCAAAAAGCTTCTCTGCAGTATAAAAAACAAATTGGTACGAAACTTTATTAGGCACTTGACACTTACCAAAGCCAATGAATACTTACTCTGGAAAGCAACAAAAAGACAACTTCAGCAACACATGCCACCTATTCTACTTAAAGACAACATTTGGACTAGAAATGACTATCATAAGTATATCACCAACTATTTAACGCGGTGCTAAGATTATGTTATATACCAGAACATTGGAAAGTTGCCACAATCATTTGATCAATAAGCCTAGTAAGTCTAAAAAAAATTGCTGTACAGATCAATCAGCCTGCTACTAATCCTATCCAAAGTTTTTGAAAAGCTACTCCTTTGAAAACCCTAAAGGGTAATATTATACCCAATCATCAGTTTGAATTTCGCAAATATCATTCGACAATAGAGCAAGTACATAGATTAGCAAACAGAATAGTGAACTTTTAAGCTAGACTATATTGTTCAGCCCTTTGACAAGGTCTCGTTTGTTGTTTAAAATCAAAAACGCAATGTCACCAGACTACTACAAAATACTGAAGTCATATCTTACCAACAGGAATTTTCTAGTTAGGTACACAGACGCTCACACATAGCTATTTTCTATCAAAGCCGGCGCCCTCCAGAGAAGTGTATTGGGAGCGCTGTTGAACCTCATGTATACTGCTGATCTTCCAACCTTATCAAGTACTATAATTGCTACATTCGCCGACGATACTGCAATATCAGCATCACGTTGACCCAAACATAGCATCTCAGAAGTTACAATGGTTTAAAAGGTAGCGCATTCATATAAGCGAATCCAAATCAATTCATGTAACGTTTACAACTAAAAGAGAAATTTACCCAATTGTATTCTTAAATGACAAACAAATATCACAGAACTAAACCGTTAAGTATCTGGGAATGCATCTGGACAGGCTCTTAACATGGAGAAAACACATCTTCTCAAAACGTAAACAGTGGGGTTTAAAATTTCAGAAAATGTATTGGCCCCTAAGACGGAAATTATAACTACCACTTTAAAAAAATTAAGAATAGGCAACAATTATTACAATTCACAAGTTTAACTTATTTTGAGTTATTTGCTATTTTTAGTTATTGTTTAGCAATTTTTAAAGATCCACATTTTACAAAAACTAATATTTTTTTGGTTTTTACATAACTAATAGGTGTATAAATAAGTTCTCAGGTTTAGATTTCACAGGACGCAAATCACCGTTTACATGTAACGTATTAGTCCGCCCTCTTGCGGTTTTAAAGCAATGACATTTGGTCTTTCGAAAAATCATGCGATTTGGCATTTGATGCACATAACCTCAATAATCAGCTGTGTTCACGATGGCAATCACAAAAGAGCATATTCGATTTCCTATCCACTTCGCGATTCATCTTAAGAAAAACGCTGCTGAAGCCACCGAAATGATTTGTGCTGCATATGGTGAGAATGCTGTAAGTCATACAACGTGCAAAAAGTGGTACCAAAGATTTCGCGGAGGAGAGTTTAGTCTTGAAGATCAACCACGCGCTGGACGCCCTCAAACATTTCACACAGATGAGCTGCAGACGCGTTAGGCTGGGAACTTCTCCCACATACGGCGTATAGTCCAGACATGGCCCCTTCCGATTATCATTTATTCCGGTCGTTACAGCATCACTTGGCTGATACGCACTTCATAACAGAAGAAGTCCGAAAATGCATCGATAAGAGAGAATTCGCAAGCTACCCGAAAGATAGCAAAAGGTCATCGATGCCAACACAGAATACTTTGTTACTTAACCTTTTTTTGTTTGTTTTTAAATAAAACTTTAATTTTGCATAAAAAAGCTGAGAACTTATTTATACACCTATTACTTGCAGGAAGTCATGTTTGGTATTTTCGTAACGGTCCAGACAAGCACGTTGTAGAGTTTTATATATTTCCTCGTTTTCTTTAACTTCTATATTGGCATAGTTGGCCAACAATCATAAAATATTACACTGTAAGTGGCATTTTCTATTTATCTATAGTGTTTATAGTATATAAAAGCATATATTTTAATTATTATCGAGGCTACCACAAGGTCGGGAGCATTTCAATGTATTTAAATTGTTTTGTTGCCGCTGCTTTACGCTTTTCATAAATGTTAACTATGCAATAATTTTAAAAGTTTCTAATTTGATAAATTTGTAGGTAATACATTTTGTGATTTAATTATCTTTTATCACAAAGTAAAATGTTCTTGTTAATAAAAGTTGCGAAAAAATGATTTTATCCTCAAATATTTGTCTTTGATTAATAATTATAAAGCTATCCGGTTTAAATTTTCCACTAGTATGCATGTAAGCTGTGATTTGACGATTATTTAGAGGTCACATGCCAAATTAATTTTATGATTCCACAGTCTGTGTGTGCTGTCAAATCCTTTTACTAAATCAGTTCATCAATTATTGCAACTTTACGAAAATGAAGGCAAAATTCTGGTAGTAATAATGCGTTCATGCTAACACAGTTCGTTAGTTGGTGTTACAGATGTGTAAAAGCCCGAGTGTGCTTGTATTGTTCGTACACCGGGGGATATTGAAAGGGTTTCACAAAATATGATATAGAATCCTCGCACCTTTACCAGGTGTTGCTGTTAAGTAATGGGCATTTGTCGGACATTGATGTGGAGCCCATTAAAGAAAGACTTGCAACTAAAGCCGCATAAAGTCCAGTTGAGCGAAGAGCTTTAGCCTAGGGATTGTCAAAAATGTCAGGAGTACAGTAATGCAATACTGGAACTTAGTGACTTATTTGGGTAATATATATCTCGGTAACGAAAATCCTCATGTTATCCACAAAAAAAATCGTTGCACTTTGGTACAGGATTATTTTGAAATGTAATTGGACCTGTTTATGAAGTTGAAACATAAAATTATCATACCGTTATGAGAAAACGTTAGCGCAACACCATAGAGAACATTCTAGCCTTTACTGGAAAATTATATGGATTCAACAATATGATGCGGCTAACTCCCCAGGTCATCAGATTTAACTGCCTCTGCCTTTTTTCTGTGAGGTATCTTAAGGATAAGTTCTATACTACCAAACTCGAAGAAAACATGCAGGAAGCTATTTAAAGCATATAAAAAGGTGATAGAGAATTTCATTTAAAAAGCCTGAGTTTGTGCAGCTTCCGAAGGTAGACATTTGTATTCAAAACACAATTTCAGACTTTAAATAAACGTTCGGGCATAAAAATATTAACGCATTTTATTTTAAGCAAAATATTTAAAAAATAAATTTTGTAGCTATACCTATATATTGCCTATCTTGCACTTATGTCCAAATTATTTTTGTCACCTTGATATTTAATTGTAATTCTAAGAATGTAACTATTCAATATGTATGTATTCTTTAAATTATGCTAAACGGCATGCACTGCTATAACTAAAAGATCTTTATGCAGGTCGTTCTATCTAAAATAACGGAACCTACACTTTTATTCCATTAAAGCAAAAATTTTAACTTCTGTATAATTCAGTGTTTAATTGGAATTTCAATTAAATTTAAATTCCTGAAAGAGCAATTTTATGCCGTCATCGCCATATATAATTATTAGGAGTATAAATATACAAATGATTAATCAATTAATTAACTTTTTACAGTTCCCAGGAGTGTTCTCATGGTTTGTGTCCTACTGCATTTTAAAGGTTTTTAATTTCAATCTAAAAAAGGTACTGTTTATTTTTCTTTTAGTTATGATGTTATTTTATGTGTTCAATAATTATTAATTATTCTTAATTAAAGTGTTTACAATATTTGTTATATTTGTTGTTATTTATTTATGCTAAACCACAATGTTAATGTTTTTCGCGAACTAGCATAGAACAATTCTAAAGGTACAAAACTTTAGAAAAAACAATCATAACGCAACCTTCTAAACATTATCTCGTTTAATTTATTTAAAGGATTACCCAAGAACAAGTTATGGTTTTAAAATTTTATAGGTTAGTAAAAACCTTTTGTAACTCCGCCTGCATCAGTTTTTGAGTGGATTGAGTAGCTCAGCAGCTGATGTTGCCGGTCCCAAGCCCGGGTAAAGGAGGAGGGTTGATCGTAGTGGACTTGCAACCCAGCATCATAAAAACGACAAATGCTAAAATTTCCCAAACATGCCTGCGAACTATAAAACGACACTATCCCAGACGAGTAGAGCAAATAGCTCAGAATCTCGTACTGTAATCACAGTCAGCCCCAAGGATTCTGGGGGGGACCAATATTCGCACGTAAACAACGTCAAACAGATAAATAAATGTACCACTAAAGGAAATAAGTACAAATGGAACACCAAAATAGCCACATGGAATGTCCAAGGAATAAATAACAAAATGACAGAAGTACTCGACGAACTAAAAAGGTATAATATAGATATAGCTGTCCTTACCGAAACTAAGAGAAAGGGCACAGGAACCGAAATAAAACAAGACTATATACTATATATATATATATATATATATATATATATATATATATATATATATATATATATATATAGCGGAATTCCTAAAGATCAGAGAGCGAAAAGAGGGGTTTCTATAATATTAAAGAAAACACTAAAAAGAACCTAAAGAGTTGGGAGCAAATAAACGAAGAAGTAATTAAAGCCGAGTTACACATAAGAGGACATGAGATAGTAATAGTTGGAATATACGCGCCCAGCGAAGATGCTAATAATATAGTAAAAGAAAAATTCTATACAGAATTGAAGGCGGTACTAGATGGAATTAGTGATCGAAAGGAAATAATACTACTTGGTGACTTTAATGGACATACTGGGAAGAGAGTTAATCACCCCATTATAGGAATATATGGTGAAGACACGGTGAACAATAATGGAGAGAAGTTAATAGAAATATGCCATCAGTATGCTCTAAGAATTACAAATGTGTGGTTTAAACACAGAGATGTCCACCGCTATACCTGGACACAGTCAACCCGCCAGTTAAGATCTGTCATCGATTACCTAATTATCCGCCAAAATACAAACCTAATATGTAAAAACGTGAGAGTCAAGAGAGGCGCGGAATGCGGCTCCGATCACCATCTACTAATAGGAAAACTACATATCCCTTTCAAACATTATAGCCAGCATGAAAAAAAGGAGGAACCGGAACTGAATACGGTAGATACAAGAAAATATAACTTAATGGGACTACAAGACGAGTCGACAAAATTCCTATATAAATTAAGACTGGCAAATAAACTACGATACATAGAAGAGTCGTCAGCACAACAAATGTATGATGAAATCGAAAAGATAATACACAAAGCAGCATTTGAAGCCCTGGGGGAAAATACAAGAACAAAAATGAAGAGCATTAATGTGTGGTGGACCCACTAAATAGAAAACCTTGTTGACAGTAAAAAAGACGCCTACATAAAATGGTTAAACACGAACGACAGCGAAGATAGAAAAGCATACGCGAGAATAAACAGAGAAATAAAGAGAACGGTAGCGCATGCAAAAAACGAAGCATGGAAGAACAAATGTCAAGAAATAAATGGATGCAGAGGTAACACAAGATCGAATGAAGCGTGGAGAACCCTGAAATCAATACGTGTAGAGAATAAGAATAACGGAGGTATCGATCTGATCGGTACAAACACATGGAGAGAATACTATAAGAAACTACTAAGAGAAGATAGAGCAGATTTTATAGAAACAGAAGATGATGAAGTAGAAATAAATGAAATTCACTCCCTAATGATATGTTACAAAAAATAGAAATTGATGATGTAGTAAAAGTCGTGAATAAAATGAAAAATGGCAAAGCACCAGGACCGGAGAATATTCCCATTGAACTTATAAAGGCTGCTCCAACACAACTGTTTAGCATTCTAGCCAAACTATTCAACAAATGCCTGAAAGGTGAGAAAGTGTCCAAAAAATGGAAACAAGCGTATATCTCTTCAATTTACAAGAAAGGTAATAGAACTGACTGCAAGAATTACAGGGGCATTAGTGTGATCAGCTTAATGTCCAGAATATACGGAAAAATACTGAAAGAAAAAATAGAGGAAGAGATGAATGAAGTAGAAGAACAGAGCGGCTTTAGGTCTGGACGATCATGTATCGATAACGTATTTATACTAAGACAAATTATTGAAAAGAAGAGTGCACGCGGAAGACCCTTACATCTTACCTTCATAGATATTAAGAAGGCATACGACAGTGTACCTCAAAGAAGGCTATGGGAATGCATGAAAAACTCCAACATTAGTAATATATATATATCGCTGCCGTAAAAAACTTATATGAAAAGGCCACAAGCTGCATAAAATCTGGATCACGTATGTCTACTGATTTTGAGGTGACAAAGGGACTCCGACAAGGGTGCTGTATAGCTCCCACTTTGTTTAAAATTTATCTTAACGAAGCCTTAATTCAGTGGAGAAGAAAGTGTGGTGGCATGGGACTACAGATTGGAGACGAAATACTTAACACATTACTGTTTGCTGACGACCAAGTCATTATCACTGAAGACGTAGACGACTCGAACTATATGTTACGCAAGCTCCAGGAAGAGTATAAAAAATGGGGCCTGGAGATTAACTTGTAGAAGACTGAACACCTAGTAATTGGAGACGATGGTATGGACCTGAATATTAGTGGCGACGTAGTTCACGGTTGCTCAAATTTTCGCTACCTTGGAGTTTTATTTTCAAGCACGCCAGAAAGTGACGGAGACATTGATCTTAAAATAGCCCAAGGAAGGAGAGCAATTCGACTGCTGAACACGGTACTCTGGAATGATAAAATTACAAAAAAAAAACGAAGACAACAATATATAAGATTATAATTGAAAGCATCACCACATATGGATCAGAGGTATGGGACATTAATCAGCGAAATAAAAACCGTCTAATGGCACTGGAAATGGACTATTGGAGGCGGAGCTGTGGTGTATCTAAGCTACAACACGTGCGAAATGAAGAAATAAGACAGCGAATGGAGGTGGATGGTACGATAATCAATACCCTAGAAACAAAAAGGCTTATCTGTATGGACACTTAGAACGAATGGATGACGACAGATGGCCGAAGAAAGTTTGGAAATGGGTACCACCAGAACGTCGCAAACGGGGTAGACCTCGCCGAAGCTGGAGAGCTGAGGTACAGGACGCTATGGAATCCCGAAGATTAGAAGAAGGAGATTGGCTAGATAGAAATAAGTGGCGTTTGGGAAGCGAGACGCGGCCTCGGCCGTAATAAAACTCGCCAATATATATATATATATATATATATATATATATATATATATATATATATATATATATATATATATATAAACCTTTTGTAAACCACTTCAACAATAAAATTGAAATATAGCATATTGTCCAAAAAGTAAATATAAAAAATAAATAACAAAGCTGCGAATACATAACTACGGCTACCCATGTGATATTCAAACATATGATGCATTCAATAGAACAGTTTAAAGAAAAACAAAAAACAATTTATGAAGAACGCATAAAAGTAAATAGAGAAGATTTAAAACCTTCTAGTTACAACTTGAATTCTTTAAAAGAAAACACATAGTGTAATCATAGATTTTAATTCTTTTAGCTATTACGCTACCTTCGAACAGGACAGTTTAAAATGACAAACATGAGATATCCAAAAATGTTAAAATATTTATAAAAATAAATATAGTCAAGCGGCGTATTCGAAAGAATAGAAGGCTTTAGGATTAAATAAAGCAAAAATATAGTAATATACAGGATGCATGTTAATTATAAGAACAAACTTTAAGAAGTAATTCAAACAAAAAAAAAATCAAACAGGAATTTATATAAATATACGTTTGAAAATACACAGCAAGTTTGCAATATTAGATCGCGACATCACATTACATTGCAACACATTATGTCATTTACTTTTAACACATTCAGTGTTGGTGTTCTAAATAAATTTCATAGGCTTCAAGTCTAGATCAAACGCATTATATTAGGGATGTAAGGACCTGTTCGCAAGAGTACAGTTTTAGTGAGTTTAGTGATCGCACATACCATGAAGCAGAACTAGTTACTCCAATTAATCTCCTGAGAAAACTGCTATCCGTTAATGAATATTGGCGATCATCATGGCGATTTGCTTCTTGTTTATCACTGCTCTAAAAAGGCCAATTGTTGTAGTCTTAAACCATGTTCTTAGATTATGTAACCATAATGTTCTTCTTCTACCAGGGCCTCATTTTCCTAATACCATTTCTTGAAGAATCAGTTGTTAAAGTTTGTATCGTTGATCGTTGTGCATTATATGGCCTGGATATTCTAGTTTTCAGCTTTTTCAGAATTTCTGTTTTTTGCCAATTCCATTACGCTAGCATTAGTTATAGTCGGTGAGGATCCACGTCTCCGCTGCGTAGAGCAATATTGGGAATGTAGCTGCGTAATAATTTTATTTTAACTAATAGGTTAAGGTCGTGACTTTTAAAAACATTCAACATTTCTAAAAAAGTCGCCTTAGCTTTTTCTGCACAACAATTTATTTCTAGCGAGTGATCCCAATTTTTGTTTGTCCGATATGTTCTTCGCAGCGTTTGTATATACGGTGATAAATAATTTTGAGAAAGACTTTTAAAAGGTGGTTCATGAAACTGATTAGTCGATAATCTGAGTATTGTTTGTCCCTCTATTTTTTAGAAGGGATGATAGGGTAGACCTTAGCTATAATTGAGGTATCTCGCCAATCGTGTAAATATAGTTATAAATTTTTTTCAACTATTGTACTCCGACTTCGCCAACTAGTTTTAGAAATTCAGAGTAAAAGTTATCCGGACTAGGTGCCTTTCCATCTTTCATTTGCCTGATGGCTTTTTAAACTTTATCCACAGTTATTGCTGTGTCTAGCAAACGTTAATATTAAAATAAGCTTGAGCTCTATCATGCGTCAACTATATGATCTGTTTTCAAACAGTAGAGACAAAATGTTACTTAGAAGTTTCAGAAACACTTGAAGTATTGCATTGAGATGTTTTGGAAAAACCACTGTTTCAATTATCAATTCAATAATCTCAGTGCTACTCATAATCTTTTATGTCTAGCTTACTGATGGTTATTGTGCAGATTGATCATGCCATTCCTACTCAAATATTTATTTGCAAGAAGAATTGATAACAGAAATCCCATAAAAGTGTTGCATAAAAACCACATAGAGCTTATACCGATGTTACCTCCAATGTACTGCAAAACACGTTCTTCCTATTGAGGAATACGAACATGTTTACCCTTATCATTAAATAACCCCTTCTTACGCAAACAATAAAACACTGCTGTAGTTCCTGTCTGTGGGCTTAGAATTTCTGGTAAGTCCGAGAGTTTTTACAATTATTTAATTTGTTTGTCCTTACGCTTAAATCATTTACGGTTGTTTGTAATACGTAAAATGGGCCATTTTAAGAGCACACATCAACTGACAAGTAAGTATGCAATTAAAATACAACGTATAAATGTATGTACCGTAACTGACATGAGAGATTAACGCTATGATTAATCTTCTTTCCTTTCTCTATTAATAACCACCTGCTAAAGCTCCTTCCTGCAGTTTTATCCAGCTTATTTGACTTACATAAGAAACCAGAAAGACATATTTTAAATTCTTTGAGCATTGTTTTGGAAGATCCAAATATTCTCCTTAATAATATTAACAGACAACTTGACATAATGATGTGTGAATTATAGTTAGAAGTTAAATGGCACTTTTTAAGAAGAAATCGGTTTATTAATGGTTTTAAACATATAAAGATTATAAAATTTTAAATATGATAAATTATCAGTATTAGTAGTTGCATTTTAGCAATATTTTAAATTGTTTTCTTAAGCAACAGTAGAAAATGTTGATAAGTTACTTTTTACTTTATTATTATATTTTGCTTTAAAACTGTTTTAATTTTTTCGTATAAAAGATGTAATATAATAATAATAATAATAATAAAATACAAGTTTTAACGATGAAAAACCCCTTATTTGGAACTAACGTGCAAACCGGAGAACTACTGAAACAAATTTACTTACAACAACAAATAAACAAACTACAGTTTATTGACCTGAGAAAATAATCTTGGTGGACAATAATCAACTTAGTGTATCTCAATGCCTCAAATTTTGAATTAACCAAAAATAGACACAAATAAAATATGTAGTTGTCGAGATAAGGGTAATTAAAATGGCTTATAGTTAACGCTAATAAATAATTACAAGAAGCTACAAAAGCCTAAGGTTTTCTAAACTCCATATAATCAAAGGTAGTAAAATTACAGAAAAAAATGTAGTAAGTATATCAATAAGACGAATGTTCTTTGCTTGATAATCAATAATACTTTGGTGCCTCAGGGTTTTATTCAATTTAAATTAAATCCAGTTTTACAAGAAAAGTCTTTCAAGCCATGTACATCTCTTAGAAAATAAAAACCCGTACAAGACCAAAGACAATATGGTAAATATTTTTTTAACTGTAGCTTTTTTATAATTTATGTAATTTGAAAGATCTATTAAAAATGCCACAGTTTTTTGTTTCTAAGTGAACTGTTTATTAGATCTCAATGAATAAAACGGTAATGATTTATACAAAATTAAGCAATTGCTTAAGGCTTTTAATTTTAGGTTCCGCCAAAAGGTTATTGAAAATGGCGACGAAAGTTGCATATGTTTATGAAAATTATAATGTTACTCATAAATAAAATATTTGTAAATATTAAATTACCACTTCTAAGTGTTGAAAACTGTTGGAAAAATGTAATTTAATTGCCCCTTCCTTGTTTAAACAATATCTGTATGTTGCTTGTGGCGTATCTGTTGATTATGACGCACCACTCAAACATAATAGGTTCATCGTTTAACCTACTAAATTTAAAAATTAAATTAATTGAGCTATTGTAAAATACAATGTAAAATAATTACGAAGAAATCAATTTTTATATAGTAGATCTAATAATAACCATATAAATGAAAGATTAGGTAAGCAGATTTTAATTTAATTTTATAACTAATTACAAAATACCCAACTACAACATTTACAAGTTCTGGTAAAGTTGAAAATTGTTTACGCACATTATAATATTCAAAAAGCCAATTAATAAAAAAGAAAATTAAAAAACTATCTGTCCGTTGGGAAATATGTGCTTCCAACTTCGGAAATTAGAAAGAAAAATATCCTTGTTTATTTGAATGTATCTGAGGTTTAAAAAATATATAAATAATAATCCTGGTTTATTTTATTTACCCACGTATATAAAAAGAAGAAAAATGTTTTACCTACAGATATGCTACACATACATATAAACATAAAGACAAAATACAGCTAGTTAATTGAGATATAATAATACTGAACGAATTACAAAGAACATTTAGAACAAGGTAGCCGACCAAAACACTCACATCATTTGGGCAGGTAAATATATCACTTAACGCACAAAAATAGACGAGTAAAAAATGAAAAATAGCAATAAAATAGAACTAGATAAAATAAAAATATAATTAAAAACTTGCTTCATATACTTGATTTTGATTTCTTGCTCGGGTTTTGGAGTGCTTAAACTTTTTTTTAAATTTATTTATAGCTTACAATCTGTCATAAAATTGACATTTAGTAATTGTTTTAACAGTATATATTACAGGACATGATGAAAAACGTTCCAGCGAACATTTTTCCGAAGTTAACCGTTACAGTTTGATTGTACTACACTTCACTTTTATGCGAATCGTATTGGTAAATCGAGAGGCTTGAATCTCTTAAGCCGTGGCTCGTCATCGTCGGGATCCAGGAGGTGTTCTACTAATGCGTTTGGGTGAGCACTAAGTTTGTCATTATAACGAACACTACACTTGTGTATTTCTTCAGTCACAGTTGATAGTCCTAAATCTTGCCGAATTATTTCATTTGGTACAAACCATGGGGCGTTGACTAAGCATCGCAGTACCTTTGACTGGAACCGCCTTAGAATGTCGATGTTCGATCTAATAGCTGTTCCCCAGAGCTGTATCCCATTTGACCAAATTGGACGAATAATTGTCTTATAGAGTAGTATTTTGCTCTCCAATAACAATTGTGATTTCCGCCCCAGGTGCTAATACATTTTTTGGAGTTTTAAACCCAAGTGTTTACGCTTTGTAAATATATGCTTTCTCCACGTTAGCCGTCTGTCCAGGTTCATACCTAGGTACTTAACTGTTTCGTTCTGTGGGATTTGTTTGTTGTTTATGATTACAGTGGGACAATTTCCTCTTCTAGTTGTAAACGTTACTTGGGTTGATTTTGATTCATTTATATGAATACGCCATTTTTTAAATCATTCAGTTAGATTATTTAAATGGGACTGTAACTTCTCGGATGCTATGTTTGGGTCTACATGTGATGATAATATTGGTGTGTCGTCAGCGAATGTGGCAACTGTAGTACTTGTTGAGGTTGGAAGGTCAGCTGTAAATATGATGTACAACAGCGGTCTCAACACGCTTCCCTGAGGGACACCAGCTTTGACAGGGGAGTGCTTAGACGTGTAGACGTTCTTTTGCTTTGTTAACTTGTAATCAGGTGTTTGAAAGTGTCGGATTTCCTCTTGTAAATAGTATGTATAATTATTTTTATTTTTAGTTATTCTGTGTACATAAAAATAAATGCTAACCAATCGGCCTAATGGAAACCGGTTACGATCCTGAACTACCAAGTCCATTAAATCACGCCTTTAGAAAATATGGATTTATGTTTAGTTTTTATAATTATCAAGAATATTTCAATAACAGTAAACCCAGTATAGTAGTTAGCCAAATCCTAAACTCCCATACCCAACCTGTCACAAGACGTTAATGACAATCTTCTATACATCAAGTTCCTATACATCTTCATTGCCGCAAACTGTGCATACCAACACAAACCAAGTAGTTATTGTTACAAACAGAAACAAACTTGAGAATACAGAAACGAATAAAAATCTGTGGAGTAACGAAGAAATCAATGCAAGTTCTGTAAACATGGATGACGAAACCACTCAAGCAAACTCAGTAAAATCAGAGCATGCTTAGCTAGTTAAAATAAAGAAAAGTAAGGAGCCACTTATAGCAATTCTGACATCCAACATTTCAGACAAACAAGCACACTAAATAGATGAAAATGTAATACATTACAATTATCAAAAACACAATTGATCTTATCAGACAAGTTAAATAATTCAAGTTGCAAATTTTTTATCCACTAATACTAGCAACAGTTAATATCCCGGTAACCAATATGAAGAGTTTTTGAGAACTTTTGAATATGAAATTTATCGCTAAGGATGACTGAAACGCTACGAACAAAATTTGGGGTTGAGACTAATCAATCCAAAAGGTTTCAACCTTTTGAGAACTGTTCAAAATCTCATTTATGGTTATTTTTCAACTGGCAAACCTATCTACTGGCTTACTGATACAAATAAACTACCAGATCTGCTTGATCTTGCGATACCTAACAGTATAGCAAATACTTACATCCATGTAGAAGGCAACCGTAATATATCTTCTAATCAAGGCTCAGTCATGATTACCTTAAAAACATCAGTCATACGCAAATAAGCCATCTTAAAAATTTGCACTAAACTCACCAACTAGGACCATTTTAAAAGGCAACTGGTAAAAAGATCAATCTTGCTATACAAATTAAAAATGCCTTGAATACCTTAACAGTAACTCAATATTTTACGACAAAGATGCAAAGCGCTGTCTGGCAGGCCACGCCAACACAACAAAGAAAGATCCAAAAATCATTAATATCCCAAACTATATACGAAATCTTATTATTAAAAAACAGACAAAGCAAAACCGTATCTAATAGAGTTACTCGTCAATTATATAACGAGTTAATAGAAATATAAAATAATATATTCCAACAATAGATTACAAAGCTCTCACCTGATGACCACACTATAGAAAGTAGCGAAAAAGTTTAAAAGACTAGTAGTAGTTATACCTACAATCAAAAAGTAGACGGTGCTTGGCCCAGATCAGAAAAAGAAAAAGCAGATATGCTCTCCGAATACTTTATTGATGCTTTTATAGCAGCACAATCCCAAGGAAACAGTAACAACACTGAAATTACATAATTCCTGGATGGCTCATGTCAGCTGTCACTGGCAGTAAAACCAATACTCATAAAGCTCCTGGGTACGCTCTGTTAGTGGAAAAGCTTTAATGGTTTTTAGCATTATTTATAACAGCATACTATGACTACCATTTTCCTGACTAATAGAAATCATCCCAGATGATTATGATTGCTAAGCCTAGTAAACTGCTTACACAATTCCTTTCATATTGACCTATCAGCCGCTCACCCTTAATGTTCAGGATATTCGAAAGGCTACTACTTAAAATAATTTACAAAACTGTGAGTTGGAATAATATAATACCATAACACTAATTTAGATTTCGATAATATCAATTAGCTAAAGTCCTAAATATACAGGCTTTTGATAAGATGTGGTACACGAATCTATTATACAAAATCAAACTTCACTTTTCAAGTCAGTTGTACTTAAAACTAAAGTTGCATCTGTCCAAGTTAAAATAAACAATTATGAGTCAAACTATCATCAGTTACCTCTAGAATCCCAGAAGTCAGCGTAATAGGACCACTACTCTACCTGTTGTATACCTCTAACACACTTATTACAGAAAACACCATAAATGCCACATTTTTTGATGATACGGTTATTCTCTCAGTTAACAAATAACCGGAAACAGAAACATTACATATACAAGCCCAGCTCAACACTCCTGAAGACTGGTTTGATTTTTTTTCTTCAGCCTTGTAGCGCCCAGTATTGAGCATAGGCCTCCCTTTTTGGGGGGGATTTGGCAATTAAACGCCACGCTTGCCGGGCGGATTGGCGAGTGGATAGTGAATGTACTTTTTACGATCGCCAAAGGTGTTTGTATGACGGCCGGAGAGCATTAAATGTTTTTGTCATTGCCGGGGTTCGAACCCGAAGCCGCCGTGCGCCAGTTTGGCAGGTTGAGGCCTTTACCTTGCGTCTGTCGTGCTCTGATTTGATTAATGGTGAATAACCATAAACAGCGATAAATCAGTAGAAGTCACATTTACCAATAGACGCATCACATATCTACCTATCACTTTTTTAGCAACCTCTCAATGGCTCTAAAATTAAATATCTTGGATTATGTCTGAATCAGAAGTTAATCTGGAACACCCATATTAAAACAAATAGTTATAAAAGTTAAACAAAATGGGAGACGACATAAACTTTTCTTATCAAACAAATCACTCTATATAAAGCAATGTTAAAACCCACATGGATCTACGAAATCTAGCTGTGAGGCTAGGCATTCCATATCAAAATCGTACTGAGATGTCAATAAAAAAATTTCAGAATCATAACGGATGACTATGGTACGTCACAAACGAAATTCTTTGTAACGACCTAAGAATACCATATGTAGTGGATGAGATTAAGAAGCTCCCAAGAGCGTATACAAGAAACTTGACAGGGCGTGGAAATCAACTCGTAGAGCAGCTTTTCAATCAATTGATTGTCACCACAAGATTAAAAAGACAATGATCCACAAAACCTACCTTTGCAACCCAATCAAGCCTAATATAAAATTTTACAAGCCAGACCTCCCTCATATCATGTAAAATTACATCACACTTATTATTCATACATCAAGTAGGTTGAAAATGCACAGTTGTTAAATAATAAAAATATATACCTTGTATTTCCATAAATACCGTTATAAAATTAAACTTACCCTTGTTTTACATGGCATGGAAATATCCACGACTTTAACATATGGTTGCAGTTGTGAAGTGTTAAAGTTGTAAGTTACATTGTATTTCTTGTCAAGTTTGGTTACTTACTAATAAAATGGGTAGCAAAAAAAACTTATTACTGTAATAGCATTACATGTATGTAGAATTAAAACAAATGTAATTTTTAAGACTTTGCATTTTACAGTGAACAAACAGAATGACAGGATATATGCTAAGTCGTCCAAAGGAGTATCTCAGCTAGTTTCCAAGGTTCAGAAAGCTCATCAGTCAACATCTGAAATCTTTTTTGAGAGTCTATCATGATATTCATGTTTGTAACAAGGGAATCAAAACTTTGGCCACTGTGAATCAACAGAATGTTTTGAGATGGGTCTTAGGCTTTTCAGTGAGACTCAAGACCGGCTACAAATCGCGGGCGACTCAAACTTGATTGAGCAGCAATGTGCCTCATTTTCTAACAGTAGAGGATTGACCTCGCAATCTATTAGATTGCAAATTATGAACAGTTTTAGCGGGCACATTTTGCTCAACAAGACACCCTAAAGTTGATTCTTTGAAGGGAGGCAACTGCAGTCAATGCTTTTCTAATTGATGTAGTACTGCACAGGCGAGTAATCCGGGCTCAAAGCACAAACTTTGAGTCCGGATTACTCGCCCAATACAATATTGGGGTTGTGGTAATTATAATTTACAAAATCCCAAAAATATTATGCAAAAACAGTTAGTCGTTTTATTTTGTCGTTCTAATCAGTCTGTAACAGTATATATGGACATACTATGTATATAAAAAATATAAGAAGAAAATTTTTTTCGCTTTATTAAAATGACTATTTGAAATCTATATTAGATACAAAAAGCAATGTATATATGCATAAAATGGCATTGTAAACTATGCGAATGTCATTCCTGTGAAGAACACTCTTTTTTGCAGTTTGTGCACTATGTTGAAGTTAGATTAAACCGAAAAGGTAAATCGTTTTAGCCTATAAATTTGTGCACTAGTGGGTTTATTGCGTAGGTGTTAGTACAGTACGATAGCTTATTTCTTCGATCGCTGTTTTCAATTGTAAGTCCCTTATTATGTCTGCGTTTCTCACAAAATACGGCGAGACACATAACGCACTAAGTGTTTTTTTTTGGATTTTTTCAATGGTTTGTATGGCTGAGTTAACTGCTGAAAACTGTAAGTCCATATTGGTTTTAGTGCTTCCTTGTACATTGGTAACTTATTAGTAAGGGATAACTTAAATTTTTTTCCATTTTTCTCGTTAATCCCTTATTTTATATTTCACGTCTTTTATTTGCGACAGTAGACGGATGGTAGGACACCTTTACAATTGGTGAATGTAATAGATTGGTTTTTCTCGTTAATCTTAACTCTCTATTTTTTGGGTCCATTTTCCGCTTCATACAAGTTCAGTTGAAGAAGTGTGACAGTTACCATGTGATTATTGTGTTTCAATAAAACAACTTTGTCGTTTCCAAATGATGCCGTAACAGATTGCATGTTGTGGGGAAATCAGCTGTAAAGAGCAGATATAGCATTGGACTAAGTATATTCCCTTGTGGCACCCCTGATTTGATTAGGTGCAACTCAGATAGTTCTTGGACATATTTTACTTGAAAATATCTGTCTTCTAGGAATGACTTGACTGTGATAAAGACGCAGTGTGGGAGTGTTTATTAGTTTGTATAATAGTCCTTTATACCAGACCTGGTCGCAGGCCTAGCTGTTGTCCAGATATGCCTCAGTGCATGTTCTCGAATGTTAAGTGGTCTGGTATCCTGTTCAAGTCCTTTATGATAGGTTATAGTCTCTTAGTAAGCAATTTTTCAAAGATTTGCCTATGGTGGCAAACCACGAATAGGTCTGTAGGAGGAGACTTTATTTTGTGACTTTGAGTGGTTCCTTTCTACGAAAATATTTAGTAAAAGGCAAAAGATTTATTTGTTATGAAGGAAAACCAAAGTATAAGAGATATTTGGTCACGTATTTCCTTGACACATTGACAGATAAAACCAATTCAAATATGCAAATACCTGGCCACAAAAAGGTGAACTATAAATATGCAGGTAAAATATCAATACTAAAACTGAGAAGAGATGATTCACAAGGTCCAATTTGATTTAAGATAATAAATTGTCTACAACTTATATGAAAAGTCAGAATGCTGTCTTAAATTCAATGTTAAGCATCTACGTAACTCGTAATCATACCAGTATGCTTTAAGTTACTGTTGATCAAGCAAAGAAGCTCCTTATAATATTCAATCGTATAATAAAAATGACAGATGGTGACATAAATGATCATATCGAAGACAATATTAATTTGTCCAATTGCTAGAACATACAATATTAACTTAAAATGTCAAATTCTCTGCCAAACTTGAATTATGAATTGTAACTGAATTGAAAAACTATAGTGAGTGTATTAAAAAAAATAATTTATGGTTTCCGTCAATATGAGGAAGGCATGCAAATAATAAAGTATTACTAAAATATGTATGAAACTAACAAAAGAAAAGGTGAGAGAACCTCGATTTTCGCAAATTTTAATGTGCATTTCTCTACCCTGACCACGTCTAGATTGCATCACCTTCGGAAGAAGAAGCAAACATTCCCGGTCCCAGATGCATCGCACCTAACTGTTCGCATCTCTCCAGAGATCAGATCGTTTGAGGTGCCCACTCTTGACCTTTCGCAAACCAGGATGCAAATCAGCTTTCAACATCGCCGATAATTCTGCCGCCTGCGCTGGACGCCGGCCCCGCGCCTGCTCCCCAAAAAAGTTGGCGCACGTAACCACGCCGCGCGCCGGCGAACAATGCGCTTACGTGTGCCGTCCGCGGCCGAGCATCCAAATGACCCTAACAAGCCCCTGCACTCGTAAAATAGCCCCCTGATCTGATATTGAACTGCAACATGCCATTGTTACCATCATGAACGTGAACGTTGAATATTTATTCGGCCAGCTCGCGCTGCTTTGTTTTCAGGACACGAGCAGCGAATGTGGCGCGGTGGATGTTTCACCGCGGACCGACAAACTGCAGGATCCTTCTTGGGGACGGCCGCGCCTGATGGAGAGATACTTCCATTTTTAGCGATGATGCCTCGTCGGAAATCCAATTGGCTTGAGTGTTTTTCAGAAGCTTTCCGATACGTAAGCGTATGTTTGCTGTCTGTGCCAGAAAAAAATGTTTTGCATTTTGTTTGCCCAGTCCTCGCGGTTTACTAAACATGAAGTCATACTGCAAGGTTCAATATTTACTTTAAAATAAATGCCATTTATTTCCAGCAAGTAGCATCTCTCTGTAAATTTGATTTGTTAAAGCCTGTGATGCAGTGAATTGTTAAGATCAACGGTTATTATTGTAGGGCACAAAAAACGAGAAATTCTAATATAAGCCAATGCAGAATAAGTTTGGAGTCAAATAAGAATAATTTGGTGGTGCAGTGAACCAGAGGCGATTCACGGAACTATACATCCAATACGCACTAGCACATTATAAGGTAAAGGTCCTGCGCAACGAATCAGTTGTTTCCAAGGCGATTGACACCTACAACAGCAGCCCACCCAGTAGCAAATCCAGCCGTATCTAAATTTTCCTAACGCGCCACCTTACGTTTGCCGTAGAGTAGGCGTTAATTGGTTGCTAAAAGTTCACGTTCGATTTGTCATAGCATTGTCTTTGCTTTCGCTGCTCATAACTGTTCTTACAAATAGGGATAAGTGTGAGCGATCTATTATTAATGCTAAGGACATCGTTGTGCAATCGGCTATATCGTAAGAAAACTTTCTTTTTATGAGAAGCTCTCTAAGTGATTTATTATTATATTATTGTATATTAAAAACAAAATTGAGATAACCCAAAGAAATGTATGCATTTTTACAGAGAATATTAAGCACTTCCATCTCATATTTTTGTACCGTTTTTATTAAAGTCCAGTAGAGTTCATTGGTCAAAATTACTTTTGTTCCAGTGCACACATGCAATCTATTTTTAGACAGAACCACCTTTGTAACTGTAAATTACGGACTGTTTGACTACATTTATTATTAAATTCAAATAACGTTGTCGAAACCTTGTCTAAAACCTACTGTACGACCACTTTTCTTTTCTCTTGCTTTTTCCTCCTTCCACATCTGAGTTGCTGCTATTCGATTTATACGTTACGTATCAAGTTTTCAAAATTATCTTTCAGATTGTTATAAAAACTGTAATTTTATCGTTGTTGAGCACATTAAAGCTTTTTTAGTAGTGAAGATATTTATTGCAATCTGCAACAGCAATAAGCAAATCAGAGCATTACAGAACATTTAATATTGTACTTGTAAGAACGTCTGAGATAAAACGCCCAGTGACGTCCTTCGTTTTTAATTTATTCAGAAAATTAATTACAATAGATAACTAATTAAATTAACTAGTAGCGAGTCTAACGGTTTAATGCGTGCACGAACTTCAGCTAACGGATTTGGATGAGGTTGTAATCGCTCGAGATATATAGAACTACAATTAATTATCTCTTCTTTTAATAATATTACTTTCAGGTCTTACAGTATTTTAGTCTTTGGTTAAAGTTATTTTAATATTTTTACATTTGAGTGCGATGCTATACCCTACAACTGGATGCGATAGCTTCAATCGGGTTTTAGCGCACATTTCTAAATAATCAGTTTATTGTGACCAAGTAACCAATAATAATTTTTCAGTTTAAGATTGATATATTTCCTGTTTGTCCAGATCTGCTTTCATCAGGTTAACTCAAGGTACTTAGTACGGGGAAAGGGCAGAGCCATCCATGTTAGCTTCTGCACTTGCAATTATTGAGTATGAAACAGTCGCAAACTTCGTTGAGCTTTTCTTGCAGAGTTTTAAGGCTACGATAGGATTATGAAGCGTCATAAAAATTGTCGTGTTATCGGCAGCAATTTTATAAAGATTTCTTGAGGGACTCTAGATTTGATGAGGAAAAAATATGAAATTGCATCTCCAAACTTTACTAGAGGATACTTGAAGATATCCCTCGTGCCAGACTTTATCAAAAACAATTAAACAATAATTTTTATCTACAAATGCTTTATCGATAGTACCTACTAGTTCATGTACCTGTTTTGTAGTGGAATATTGACTTCAGAACTAAAATTAGGAATCAGAAGTCAGATTCTCCTTATCAAAGATAAAGAAAACCTTTTTAGTGTCAATTTTTCAAATATTTTGTAAAGGAATGATAATAAGCCGATAGATCTATATAATGTAAACTCATTAGGTTTGAAAATTAAGACTACCTGCGCAACTTTAAACTGAAAAATCCTGCTTAAAGATCAACATGGCCAATTTAATAGCTTTTGGAGGCAGTTCTTTCAGCATACGTCTGGTAATTAGGTAGTATCTTTTACAGTTTGTATTTCTAAAAATAATTTACTCCACTTCTGCGTAAGAGAAAGATATGGTAGGTGAAAAGAGTTGGAAAATAGTTTTCTGCTTCATGGTCATCACGTAAATCGTTATTCGATGGTGAAAGTTGAAAAATGTCTTAAAGATGGACAGAAAAACTTTCGTTTTGTCCATATCAGTGGCTTTCAAGAACATTTAATATCCTCAGATGCAGTCGACCAGTTCAGGTATTTAGTTTATAGTTATTTTTTGCTTTTTTTATCAGGTTTTTTAGGTTTTTAGTGATTTGAATGATGTATAAGTCTGACCTTTGGAAATCTTCTAAGATGCCATAGTTTACAAAGGCGCAGCTTTTTAGAAATATTTTATTTAATAGCATTAAAGCACTTATATCGTTTTTTCTAACAACTGCGGAGTTATTCTGGTAGCAGCCAAGTGGACTGCAATTTCTAATGAGGTATTAGTAATTAACCGGTCTACTGAAATAATTCCATTTTATTTTATAATTAATTGGAGACGGAAATTTTGTTTTACTTATTATTGAAGTATTTATCGTAACTATTATGGGGCTATGATCGATGGGTAAGTCGTGACATGACGCGATGAATCTGTTGGACAATACGTAGGCTGAATAAACAGGTGAGTTACAAGGTGTTGTAGCACAATAGACGAAAGAATGCCTTCTCTTTACATTAAAATCTATTACATAAGCAAAAAAAGTATTCGTCAGATTATTCTTTATTGGACTGATATCTAGATGGACAATATGCTGCAAACATAGTTAAAAGTCCGTTAACATAAAAGTTTTGGTTTATAATTTATCCTTCAGCCAGATATTCATGGAACACCACACTTCTAGCATCAAAAAGTGCGATCAGAAAAGTCTTTATTATTAAAGGTTGTCGCTTAACTTTTTTAAAAGCCGGTGAATCATAACCTCGCCATTTGGTACTTTGGTGCGTCGTTTGAGGGTTATCCCAGTAGCATCAGTAGCTTTTATTTCTGTCAGTAAGGTTTAACACAAACGTTTGAACAATATTGGGTCTTCTAACAATTCAACAGCAAATTCTGGTTTATTTCAGTTCTTCTTTCAGTATGTGAAAGACTATTTTTGCATTAAGATTTTGTTTTCCTAAATCGTTTTGTAAAATTTAATGACTACATCTTTATTTAATTTTAGCCTTTCTGATGTCATAGACACAGTAACATTATCTTTTACAGTAACTGTTCCACAAGTTTCACATTTACAGCGATATGTAATGATGACGATCGACCGACTCTGAAATTGTCTAAATTTCCGACCTTTTTGTAGTATTCAAAGACACGGCTTTTCAATAATGCCTCGTAACCATACGCTTGTTGTATCACATTCTATGTTTCACTTGGAGTTTTTTCCAGCTTAATGCAGAACTGAATGTTCTCCTGCTCGGAATCCACGTCCACTAGGTCACTCGTGTAACTTCTAACTAAATGCATCAACAAGTGGGTTGCTAAGCACAGCCCTGTCACCTAGTGATTTTACCTGAAAATTTCGGAGGCCATGTCTATTCATAACATATATCAGATGATTTAATAACTACAGTTTGTTGTGTTTGAATATCACAGGTAACGAATTAAAAAAATAATCTTGGAACTTTCCCAGCTGTGATTGTAAATTATAAAATAAAATAAGAAATATTTTTATAGAAACAGTCTACAACAGCATTTATAGTACATAATTTTTTTAACTTTAATTTTAATTTACAATTTACAGTATTAGACAGAGTAATTAGTAAGTGGCATAATACATAAAATATCTGTCTTGAATCAAGGACCACCCATCGACGGTTATATGGAATTAACTAAGCAAGGTTTTTAGACCAGAGCCGAGCAAATTGTCTGACCTCCAGGGTTGGGTGAAGAGGTCGCTGATAAGTTTATTGTTGTGAGCAGCGTTGCGACTATTGTATTTGATGACGGAAGATCTAATTATATCACTTGGAAAGAGGTGTTAAAGTTTGCATGTAAAAAGTCTTAGGCTGAAAGGTTTGGAGACTCTTAGTGTTAGAAGGCTTGCTGTCCATTCTACAAGTCCAAATTGGCTTAAGTATAATTCTGTGCCGAAGTTGTTGGGTAATAACTGCGATATTCTGTTGAAGAGTCAATTCATGTTCTTGAGTTTTTAATTATGACGTTTTGCATTAGTATGAGATCGTTATTAATACTGAATGAAGGGCTGATTGTTCTTTTTGTTATAAATGTTATTTGTCAACAATGATTTTCCACTGTTTCAGCCAGGTTTGGAGGAGGATAAGACAAGGTTGCCATCAGCATATCGTTCGACAGCAGTACATGTGCTGTAACTAGTAAATATAAAAGTGGTTCAAAGACACTGCCTTGAAAGACCCCTGTTCGAATCAGTTAGCAGGAAGAAACAGTGTCACCGTATTTGATCTGGAGAAACCTGTCTTCTAGGCAGAACTGATCAGGCAGTTGCTTTTTAGTCTTCTATAAGGAGACATTGTCCCAAACCTTTTCAAAAACTTGTTGCACATCAAGGAGTACAGTGACACATACCTCCTTTCGTACTAAGCTTTCCCTGATTTGATTTGTTCAAATTCAAATTGGTGTTCTGGGATTAAGTTATCTGTAGTAGTTGTCTCCGATATTTTTACTCCACTGACTAACTTAGTTTAACAACTCTTTGAATAAACCGTACTTGATTACATAACTGCATGTTCATATGGCAATTATCAGTACAAGAATTCTGAGTTCATTGAGCGTTCACGTCGTAGTTCACTGAAATCCAACTGCTCTTTTATAGTACATAAATGAGATAAATACTAAAGCAGGTCCCAGTATACGTTTAATATGGAAAAGAACACCACAAGGACAATTTTTAAATCAATTCTGACGTCCAAAAGATATCTACAATTGCAGAAAAAGTCAAGGATATGTTCCATTGATTACACAAAAGAGTTAATGAGTCGAGTGTGAGGAATGTATCGGCACAGATATGCATATCACCCGATAACAGTGCGATAAGGTTGCCATTATTGATGCAAGTCCAGTATTACTTATTTCTGTTAAATATTGGTAACAATAAAAACTCATATAATTATAATGTATTATCATGAGCCAATAAGGTAACTTATTTTCAAAAACAGTACACGTAGACTTTTCAAAAAATTTTAGCGAGTAACAAAGACTACCTACTGCCACATCTAAAAACTTTCTTAGGGTATTTGCAATCTCCAGTCAACAATGAGTCTTTATAAACGCAATTAGACCGCAAAAATAAAATCTTATTCATTTTGCTGCACAATGCTCCGATACCTGATTTCAATAAATGAATGAATATTATTAACTTTATAATGTTTTATAATTTGTCGACGCTGTATTTCAATTTAGCAAAAAATAAAGACTCTTGAAAATGAACCAAATTCTTTAAGTTTAGTAGCACACTTACCAAAATTAGAGCCCAGCAAATAAAAAATAATCTTATAAAAATGTACTAGTGATAAAAGTATACGAATGGCGTGCTAAAGAAGAGAAGTTTTTATGACTTTGTGCAGTCAAACTTGCAATAAATGAACAAACCAAACACATTCTAATTAAAATCAATAGATTACTTCACAATAGCTTTGAAATAAAAATAGAATCTAAGAATATACCTTAATAGTAAAGATGTTAACGGTTATACTAAAAATTATTACATTGAAAAACCAGTTTACGTCAAATATACTTATGATTATTTACATAATGTTTATAAAAACCCCACCGACGCACCAAAGTGCAAAATTTACTTAGCAGACCATAGTGTAAATTATCATTGCTGTTCTCATTACATTGAAGTTATAGCAACAAACAAGAACTCAGAAATTGGCAATTAGAATATTTCAAACAAATTAATAAAAGTAAAACTGAACGATAAAGTAACAAGAGCACGCGCTTACAGAGAGTTAAACAAGAATTTCAACGCAGAAAATAAAAATACATCCAAACCATTACTAGTAATAATAGGTGATATAAATTCTAAACACGCTTTGTAGGATTTCAGATGAGTGTATTTATTATTCATACTGATTAGATCACTAACCCAACCTGCTCGACATTGTCTTGCACAAGAATATCAACTAGTCAGTGTTATAACTAAATTAAATTAAAATCACCTTTCAGTGCTGATTTATTTTGCTGGCAAATTATTTGTAAATAACTAACCTTAAATTAAACTGGGATTATTTTAAAAACTTACTTGACGGCAAACTAAACTGCTCTACGAACCTTCGGACTACGTAAGATATTGTGTTGGATTGCTGAACGTACAAACGATGCATCAAAATACGGTCGTGAAAGGTTTCGCATTTACTTGGTGTCGGTACAGTAATTGACGACTTCAGTAAATCAATCGAAATTAGTGTTAAATAAAACTGAAAATCAGCAACCAAAACTGTTTCAATATTAACTTAATTAAATAGAAAAGTGAAGTACCGACGCAAACAGCACAGAACTGACTCTCTACTCACCTGATTCAAAGAAAACTGGATAATTAGAGGTAATTAGAGGTAATATATACAATTGAGTATAGTGATCAATTGTACAATTAGGTCGAAACTTCTGACCACCTTTTTTGAACTCCTCATTAAAAAGTAGAATAGGAATGTCTCATAAACCCGACCCATTGAAACACCCCTAAGGGGGGTTTTCCTGCTTTTTTTTATTTTAAAGTGACATATCTCATGAACGATAATATATAGAGTGCTGAGACCTTCATAGTTGATTGGTTGGTCTAAGTTTGAGTTTCCAAGGTGTTTATGAGTTTCAACATTTGTATATATTACCATTTCGCCCCCTGATCTTGTTTAAAAATCAACAATTGAAAAAAACTCGGCCTAGTCGAAAAGAAACTATGAAAAACTACAAATTAAGTCACAAAGAAGAATTATCTATACCTACATCTGATGCTTGTTGAAAAAACTCGAGTTCCGATAAAGAAGGAGCTGCAACTGTTGCTACATAATTAAAAATGGTATAATGTAGACCCCTTTTATCATTAGTTCATCTGCTTACATTAAATACGTATAGACGATATCGAACGAATCGTATCCAACCGCTACCGAATTAAACCGAATCAAAGAACTCAAGAACATCACAGACAAACTTTTACCAAAGAATTCTGTTGACCATGAATCTAAGAAAATCTTAGTCTATTTAAGCACAATTTATAACGCCTGCTTGAGATTAGGTTATTTTTCCTGGTTATAGAAACATGTCCACATAACAATCTCTTTGTGAATGCGTGACAGAGATGGTAGCACCGCACGGTACACAGAACTTTAGCGATAGCTGCAGGCGTGAGGACTGTGTGTGATACTTAAAATGGCGACGTTTTCATTACAAGAACAGCTTGTAATCATTTGTTTTCTCCGTTTGCGTGGTGTAACACCGATTGAAATTAATCGCCATTTGAGTGAGACATGGGATGATGGTGTTATGGATGTGTCTAATGTGCGTTTGTGGATGCTATAGTTTAAAAAGGGCAGAACGTCGTGTGACAACAAACCAAGACAATTTCGGCCACGCACCAGCCGGTCTGCCGACATGATCAAACGAGTAGAAAAACTTGCTTTAGAGGATCGCCGAATGAGTGTGGAACAGATCGCCTTTAAAGTTGGCATTTCTGTGAGATCTGTGCACACAATTCTGCATGAAAACCTGAAAATGCCAAAAGTGTCCTTCAGGTGGGTGCCATAAATTCTGACAACTTTGAAATGATTTCTCATGCTCTCCACTCACCTGACTTGGCTCCTTGCGACTTTCGGTTGTTTTCAATCATGAAAGACACCGCCCTGGTCGCAAGTTCACTAGTTATGTCGCTGTTGCCTCATATTCCAATGGTCAAAGAGGACTCCTAAAGAAGCGTTCGCAGCGGCCATGGAATCATAGCGTCGATGTTGTAAAAAATGTGTACGGCTGTAGAGAGATTACGTCGAGAAGAACGGGAATTTCACGGTTTCCGTGTGATTAAATACACCTCGTATGTACCCTTTTTACTTTCAAAATTAGCCCGACATTTTAATACCTAAAAATATTAAAGCTGTCAAAAAAGGAAAGTAAAGTTGCCACCACTTTAAGAACTACCAGAATTGCTTAGGAATTTGCTGATTTAGCAAGATAATCAAGGAAAATCTTCACCCAGGCAGCAAAATTGGCCAATGCAGATATAAACCAGCTTCTCCAACACTATAAACTACTCATGTAAATCCAGGCAAATATTAAGTTAAAATATAATGTAATATAATCGATTCTGCAATTCAAAATTTGAGCTCTATCTTGACACCGGATTAATGTGGAAGATTCACGTCAAAAACTAACCCAAAGCTGTACTAATCTAAAATCTACCCTAAAACTCAATATATTAGATGATACATTGAATATTACAAAAGTCTAGCACATATGCATCCTCAGTTATTTTTTAATACGTCACAAACTAATATCCAAAAATTACAAATCTTCCAAAACAATTGTGAACTGCTATTAAGGCGTCATGTTATTTTTAAAACAGACATTTTGTCTGTTGATGAATACATTAAAATGTGCTAAACAATTTATGAATTCACGTATGGTATATATTTAATACTATAATGCATATAAGGTGTGTATATGGCGAACTAAGCATAAACTAGCGTTGTTATGGCAACCACAAACATGCGTAATTGAAAACAGTACTTTATTACCGAGCGCAATAATATTTATTATTACAGTTAAGCAAATAAGTAACTCTTTTAAGCATTTTAATAAAGAAAAAATTAAATTGTTTGGAAATTTTTATAAATTATATATATAAAAAAAATTATGAGTACTGCTGTCACACAGGTCAAAGTTCAACTATTGCTATCACACAATTGTTCGTGCCTTTTAGTGCCAACCCGAACGCCTCCGAATGACAAATTCTGGCTTGGCGGCAGGCGCGGCCGAGGTATTATATTTCCGGAACCGCAAGCGATAGAAAATTTTCGTTTGAGAGCGGGTAATAAAGCACTCGTTATATATATAAAAAAAATTATGAGTGCTGCTGCTGTCACACAGGTCAAAGGTCAAATCGTTCGTGCCTTTCCGTGCCGACCCGAGCGCCTCCGAAGGACAAATTTCGGCCCGGCGACAGACGCGACCGAGGTAATATATTTCCGGAACCGCAAGCGATGGAAAATTTTCGTTTTAGAGCGGGTAATAAAGCACTTATATATAAAAAAAATTATGAGTGCTGTCACACAGGTCAAAGGTCAAAGGTCAAAGTTCACCTCTAACTGGGTATACGTATAATGGTGTCATGGCAACGGCGTACGTCAATTATGTCAAACAGAGCTTTTAATGGTGTTTTAATTTATTTTTAAAAACTACTATGCGAAGGGCTCACATGTCGGGGTTGGACAAGCTCTCCGGGGCCGTTTCCAGACCTCGTTAAAATAAAAATAATCATTATAGGCCTTAATATTTGTTACTACAAACGGACAATTTAGAAAAGTTGAGCTGCAATTAGAGAACGACAAAGAGTAGACGAATCAATTAAGTCAAGAAGACAAAGAACTATTTGAGGTCAATGGAAAAGCATGACTCAAAAATACAAGAAATAATCCCACTACTTATAAAGAAAGAAACGTAATGTGACTGCATTTATTTGGGCGTAATGAACTTAAAGTAACCTTTGTAATCCTTTTATTTGAAAGCAAGAATAAGCTAACTAATTCTTTCAAATCCACAAATTTAAGCTGTTCAAAAGGAAAGTAAAGTTGCCACCACTTTAAGAACTACCAGAATTGCTTAGGAATTTGCTGATTTAGCAAGATAATCAAGGAAAATCATTTAGCAAAAATATTAGAACATACAACTCAGTTATGGCTTTTGCTTCTTTGGGAACTAAACAAGAAAAATTTAATTGTGGAATTGAAAATTATAAGATTCATGGATCTGTTTTTCATGCAATTCCTTCTTTATTGCCTGCTGATGGTCATTCAAAATATGGTTAGATTTACTTTATGACACTGGTCAGAAAATTGACAATCGATTAAGTGTCTAATAATTTGGACAGAAAGATAATTGAATTATTACAAACAATTATGCACACTCATAATCCTCATTATTTTTTCAAAACACAATTAGATCAAATTAATTCAATGGGAATTACCGATTTTTAAAATGTAAATATGAAAATCGTTTTAAAAGGAAATGTTAACAATGTAAATATGCGGATATGCTGTTTGCCAACATCTTTTGATGTAGCAATAATATTACCAGGCCCTGAAAGGGAAACCAAGCAAAGAGATATTGCAATTACATTAAATGATAGAACTGTTAAAGACATTAGTGAATTGCATGCAATGTATGATCCATTGCATTATGTTTTGCTTTTTCCTCTCGGTGATAAAAGGTGGCACCCAAATATTTCTGTTAAAACAATAACCGACAACAATGATGATAATGACAATGAAGAACAAACAAAATGACTTTTAACAAGAAATACTATTACACCAATGACATATTATTCTTATCGTTTGCATTATAGAGAAGAGTCATATTTGCACTTTTGCTCCAAATTGTTACAACAATACGTTGTTGATATGTATGCTAAAATTTAACACTTGCGATTGTTATGGATGCAGTAGCATCAACATTCCATTAGTGCTGATTTGTACAATAGAGTACAAGGTGCTTTGAACACTGATGATTTAAACTTGAAAAATCTTGCATTATTTTAAACAGTTCATTTGTCGGTGGTTCAAGGTATATGCATCAAGAATATTAAGATGCAATGGTTTTGTTAGAAAATTTGGAAAATCAAATTTATTTATTACCATCACATGCAATCCAAAATGGAAAAATAACAGAAAATCTCAAATATAATCAGCCAGAACATGAAAGAGCTGATTTGTGCGTTCAAGTATTTAATAATAAATTAAAAACCTTAATGGAAGATATTGTTAAAAAACAAATTTTTGGAAAAATTGTTACATATATTTGTTATTGAATTTCAAAAACGTGGATTATCTCACGCACATATCTTATTGTTACTAGTTTCTAATAATCACATTGAAGTAAATGCTATTGATTCAATAATTTCTGCAGAAATACCAGATCAAACTGATGCTGATCTATATGAAATAGTTAAACGAAACTTAATCTATGGCCCACGTGGTGTTGGATTTTTAAACGCGCCATGTATGAACCAAAAAACCAAATGATGTAGAAAGCACTCTCCTAAAGAATTTCAATAAAGTACATCTCTTTTACCTGATGGATTTCCGTTGTATCGAAGATGAAATAATGGAAAGTACGTAGAAATTAGTTCAACAAGATTAGACGATCGATATGTTGTAACATACAATCCGTATTAGTATAAAAAATATAATGCTCATATTAACGTCGAGTTTTGCAGCACAATAATATCTGTAAAGTAACTTTACAAGTATGCCTACAAAGGATCTAACAGAGCAGTTATGCAAATAACTACTTCAGATTACTCTAACAAGAACAAAGTCAAGTTCTATATTGATGGTGGATATATATATATATCAACTTTAGAGGTTTTATGGCAAATATTTGGCTATTCAATAAATGATAAATCGCCTAATGTTACACATTTACCAGCACATCTGGAACATCAACAAATGGTTTACTTTAGAGGAAACGAAAAGAATCTTCAACAAATTTTTGAATAAAATTCTGAAACCAAATTAACTGCTTGGTTTAAATTAAATCAAAATGATCCAACAGCAAATAAGTTATACTATGTTGATGTTTTACAATATTATACCTGGAATCAATCAACTAAAAAGTGGAATACAACAAGAAGAAATGTTGCCACAATTGGTAGAATGTTCCTATTAGAAACAAGGAGTTGTTTTACCTCAGATTGCTTTTGTGTCATTTCAAGAAGTAGCCTTTTTCAGAGGTTTAATTGAAAATGGCAAGTGAAGAGGCTCGAAATTCACAAAGCCCACAACAATTAAGAGATTATTTGTAACAATTTTGCTCTTGATAGCCTTTTGCGGCGTAATAATAAATCTTTAAATGATTATCCGAATATTTTCCAACAATTGATGATTTATCGTAAAAACTTTTATTGGTTCAAGATGAGCTACCTGTTAACATTGAAAATTTAAGGCAACAAGTTTTGGAAATAGAAAACAGATTAAATGCCAAATAACAAGTTATTTATAACGAAATAACAACAGCAGTTTTTACAAATTGGTTTAAAATTTACTTCTTGATGCACCAGGAGGAACTGGAAAGACCTTTTATTTAATGCAATTTTAAGAAAGGTGCGTTCAAATTATATGATTGCATTAGCAGTCGCTTCATCTGGAATAGCTGCTTCGTTATTAGATTAAGGTGGAACAGCGCATTCCAGATTTAAAATTCCTTTGAATTCTAATGAAGCGTCCACGCAGACAACCGGATTTAACGAAGTTGATTAAGCATACAGTTATGATTGTCTGGGATAAAGCACCAATGATGGGAAAATTGGTGTAGGAATGTGTGGATCAAACATTTAAAGACATAATGAAAAATAATTTGTCTTTTAGAGGAAATTTTGTTTTATTTGGAGGCGATATTAGAGAAATATTTCCTGTTCAAAAACATAAAAATAGAGCAGATATTGCCTTATCTAATATGCTGGCAGTTTGTTAATATAAGACGATCAAGAGTTTATATGAGAGTTCAGCAAAGAGAAGGCAATTTTCAGAATATTTGCTTCAAATTGGAGAAGGCAGATCTGCTGTTATTGCAGAATTTATTATTCAGCCAAATAATTTGAATAAATTGGTTCAACATATTTATCCATTTGACCAACCTGAACATTATGATTTAATAAAACGGTGTATTTTAACACCTTTTAAATGATGACGTTGATAAAATAAACGATTTGATGATTGATAGATTTGAAGGGCATCAGCGCACTTATTATAGTGCAGATTCTGTTGTTAATGAAAATCAAGCGATGGCCGTTTCAATAAAATAATTAAATACTTTAAAGTTTAGCGAATTGCCACCACATGTCCTTTGACTGAAAATTGGAGTGCCTATAGTGCTTATGAGAAATATTAATTTTACTTTGGGCTTATGTAATGTAACCCGACTAATCGTAAAAGCTTTAAATAATAGATAAATTGAAGCTGAAATAATTACTGGCAATCGTGCATTTATTCCACGAACCAAATTAAAGCCTTCCGATACAAATTATTTATTTGAATTTCAAAGAAGGCAATTTCCAGTGACAATGACAATGATTCAAGCGCAAGGACAGACTCTCGAAAACGTTGACATTTATTTGCCAAATCGTGATTTTACTCCTGGACAACTTTATGTTGCTTTGTCTAGAATTAGTTCAAAAGAAAATATTAAAATTTGTTGTTCATTAAATACGAATGATTATAATGTAATGTATAATAAAATCCTTGAATAAATAATAAGTAAATAAATATGGTATTGAAGTTTGGGGTGGTTGGAGGACATATTATGTACAACAAACAGAGAGCCGTAGAGGTCTAGTGGATAGGTCGCTAGACTACGAAATCTAGAGATGCTTGCTCTCGCCAATTTTCGATTATTGGCCCAGCTCGACTCAGGCTGCAATAAATAAGTACCTGTAGGTCAAACTCTGGGGTAATAATAGGGGGCTGGTACCCCAAAGGGCATTTTTGGCCTATTACTGTTACTATTAATTATCATGTACATCAAACAAGATTGGTTAATTGTCTGGCAATAAAATTTAAAGTTAAAAATTGTATTATATAGCTATTTATAATCACGTTATCTATTAACTGCATAGATATAAAGATATGTTTGTCAGAGTAAGCCTATTCTCTGTTTTTTGTTTATTATAATGCTAAGTATACGTACAATTAGAAGCATTTTTTTATGACCACCGTCAAAATAAATAAAATTACAATCGATAACATGAGTTTTAGCAATTATATCGTAGTGTTGGTAGAACCTAAGATGTCTACAAATGTTAATAAATAACTTACAAAAGATTATTGCAGTATTAAGCAAAGCTCCTGAAGAACGGTTTATGGTTACATCAATATAGACTATGTTGAAAAGTGTCGAAAGCCAACGCATGGTTTGGAGAAAATTTTTCCGCGCCACAATATCTTGTGAATTTTATATATTTACGTTTCATTGATATCAAGAAAACACGTCAAAGAATATCATAGTAGACATTTAGTTAATAATTATATATTAAACATTTCTGATATTATACTTTGTAACCAAGCAATTTATTGTTTAAAGACAGACATTGACGTTTTCTTAATTGGAATGTTCAGTTCTTTCTTTTTTTGTGGTATAAGTTTTAAAATTTAATTAACACAATCTTTCTGATCAAGATGTATTTCTAAGTTACCTATATTTTCACTTATTTGAATTGATTTTATTCTTACTTGAAGTATTGTTAAATGCAACGACTGAATATTATTGTTTCCTGTTTATTTAGTCTGATTTTTTAATTCTTTATCTATTGGAAGACTGCGTTTAAGTAAGTTTGTAATATATTCATGATTACCTCAGGAGAGTTGATGCATGCAAAAATATATGTATCTTCGGCAGAGGTGTTCGTTACAGTTTCATTATTAGTAAATAGACTTGCAATATACATAATATATAAACTTGGTCTTAAGACACTGTCTCAGATGACAGCAAGACTTTGTTACATGGTGTTCTGTTAAGTAATATTTCAATAGCAAGTATTACTGATACGGGAGAATTGTTTTAATTTTGAATAAAAGGCCTTTGTAGCGAAACCTATCGAGCGCACAGTAAACAGCTAAAAACACTACACAACAGCACTATTGTGCTTTTTGAGAATATCATTTTGGAGCAGCAAGACTTTTTGAATTTCTCCAGTAATTTAGAAATTAGTAATGTCTGGTTTTAGATCATGATTATTTGGGTAAATTTTAATTGAATGGGGCACTCTTCCAAGTGAAATGTTGTGCAAATGACTGGGGCGTTTTTAAATTATGATTTAGTTCAAGCTTGAAGTCGTATTAGTAGTATACATAGATTTTTGGGTTATTGTAAAGCTTTCAGTAGCTTTCCAGATAAGTTGAGCTTTTGCCGAGAGATTTGATAAATACATTTTTTAAAATGGTCATTACGTACATTCTTTGGTGTTTGCTTCAGGTTCCTAATTAAACAATTATATTTTTGTTTATCTATTACTTGCTAATTGGCTCTACAATTTTTTATTTGTAATAGTGTTGTTTTATTTTTTGTATTGTAGCGAGTATTATTTTATGTTGTTTAATCAATAGTTGCAATTAGATACTTAGTGGCTTATTCGTGTTCTGCATGTGTTTTTAAACTAACAGTGAAATTCAAGCAATTATTTATGTATTTTCAAAAGTGATTATAATTAATATTAGTGTTACTTATTGTTGCATAATCTTTAACTGCTACAATTGCACTAATTATTAGGATAACTAAAGTATGATAAAAGAGGTCACAGGATGTTTCATTACGTAACTAATTTTAAAATATGGAAGTCCAGTTGTAATTTAATGTTTATTGAATGGCTCTTTGTCAAATTTAATTGTCAAGTAATGCCACAAAGAACCAAACCCAATGTAAGTTTGATATCGCTGATTCGAATTCCCGATATCTTGAGTTTTGTAAAATACTTGAATATTCTTCGGCAGTACCATCATGAGCATTTCTATCTGTAGATTGCTTTCTAAATTTATTTTAGCTAGAAAGCGTGTGAAATATCCAAATTGACAATTTTAACAACAAGTTTGTGTTTATTAAAAATATCACTTTTCTCTGAAATTACTTTTGAGTTGGTTTATCTTCTATTAATCACTACCAATTATCGCCAATACCTCAAAACTATTCAGTACCTTAAAATAAGTATGCTAAGAAGTTAAATAAATTAGAATAGAGTTAATTTAATTAAATTTGAATATAAGAATTTTTTAAATGTTGTTTTTAGTTGACTTAAATAATTTTAAACGGTTTTATGACATTATGTTTGTTAACCAATTTATTTACGATATTTCCTCTAATAAACAGCTAATATTCTTTTCAATTTTTAATTTTGCATGATTCATCTACAAATATCGCGTAAACTTTTTACGGTCTCATGAAGCACGGCTGCTTTAATACAAGATTCCATAACATAAATAAAACGGATGACACAGAGTGAAAAATACAAGAATAATATATAATAAAATAAATAAACCTTTAAGCACATTTGTATTTATTACCTTTATATTAGGCCCGTTGTCACACTTCCAACCACAGCTATGGAATTTCGAGTACTCTCTAGGGCATTTAAAATTGCAAATAGTTTCACCTGTTCTTACACAATATTAATATTAATAAGAAAAAAGTTAATACAATAGAAAAACCTATCAACAGCATGTGGGAGTGCTGTAATAAAAATTACATATATTTATTTATCACAGTTAAAAATTATTACAACTAAATTAAATTAAATTTTGCTATGCCATTTGCACACATAGATGGAAAAAATACTAGACTACGAGGATTCTCTTAAATGGATTTTTGCTCCAGCGTAAATGTATGAGCAATAATAAATTAATTGAAGTTAAAGGGATATAAAAATAGCAACATATGACTGTAATAAGGTGTTTGTAGGTATTATAAAAGCAATTAATTTTAGTATACTTACGTTTGTAATTCTAGAGAGGCTTTTTATGAAAACTACTTACATGTACTTATTATAATTTGTTGTAATGTTACTGCAGATAATACTTTAATTCCACTTTTCTAAATACTTACAAGAACGGGGGTTGCGCCAAAATGCAATAAAATAAAGACAAATCCTTAGAGGGTAATAAATAAGCTGCAAAGTCCGGTATGTGCAATTTACTCCTGTCTCAAATGACCAAACAATGGAGATTAAAGCAGGGAAAAAGATTAGTTACAACGCTGAAAACAATTTGCAATATTTACTTCTAAGCTGAGCCGCAACTGCAGCTAGGATTACATAACTCAGGTTTAGTTCTTTGTGGGGTAAGAAACCGCAGGCTAATGGCAACAAAAAACAGGGGAAGAAGCGGAGCTTCCTTCGGTTTATTCACAACAATTTTTACAGTTTCGTGGTCACGGGCTGAAATTTATGCTTCTGTTTTTCGCGATGGGGTCGCCGTGAAGCTTCTGACGGGGCTTCTGCTTCTTAAGCGGTGGGGGGATTCGCTCCTGTTTCTCCACCGGTCCCTGCAACTAACCCAGAAATTATTTATGAACAGGTTAACATTTTGTGGAGTATATAATGTACGTAGTTTACAAAAAATATTGCTCATTAAATGCCAATTAAAGCGCACTCAAACGTACCTACCATGATTTATCTACAAAGGGCAGCAAATTTCTGATATTCATTTTTAAATTGATTTTGCAAATATTGCTGTGCAAGCATCAGTAAATTACAATTGAATATGTATTTATATTTACATTTTTGGTTAGTCAGAAATGTTTGACTCAATCAATTTCTAAAATATGCTCTTATATCAAACTAGCACACAATATTTGAACTAATGAAACCTGGTGGCCAGGTCTGAAGGTTTAAAACGTCTTAATCTTCCGATTTCATTGTTGTTGTTTGAAAGTTGGTAGCTAAATTATTATGGTGAGCAAACAATCTATTTTTATGCCTCACATAATGTCTTTTTATTACTTTTCACACTGATTCATTATTGACATCACTTTGTATTATATTATTAAGCAAGCACCAAGGTGCATCTAGCACTTTACCCTAAAGCCTTTGTAAAATCTCGATATTAGAAGTATTGGTAGTACCCAATAGTTGCATGCCATATGTCTAGATAGGTCTGACAATAGCTTTCTAGAATAGGAGTTTATTTTGAATATTCAATTGTGAGTTTCTGCCAAGTAGCAAGTGACTAAACTTAATTCTGTGCTATTTTATTTTGGTGAAGATATGTTCGCGCCAAGTAAACCGTCGGTCGAGATGCATATCCAGATACTTCTTCAGTTTGCGGACTGAGGGCAATATTAAATGTTATTGCTGTTATTTTTTTTAATATAGGCCCTTATACTATACTAAGACAAATGCCTATTTCACATCCAGAAACATCGCTGAGATATACCTTTTGGTTTTCAGGTTAATACTGATTTTGTTCACACAGTAGTAGCACCAACATTACTATACTCAATAGAGGCGCTAACAACTTTACCAGAACATAAAAGAAAATTAACTACTGTAGAAATGAAATTCCTCAGAAAAATACAAGGAGTTACTAGACTAGACAGAATAAAAAATGAAACGATATATAACGAACTCAAACAAGAAAAGATAACGAACAAAATAGAAAAGAAACAATTAAATTGGCAAGCACATATTATAAGAATGGAGCCCGAAAGAACAACGAAATATCTACAATCAAAACAACACACATGAAGGCACCGGGAAGACCACGGAAAACGTTAACTAACATAGTCCAAGATATAGCAAAAAAACATGACACTACACTTGAAGAACTACAAAAAATTGCAAGAAATCGAACTCAATGGAAAAAGTGGGTCCTAGAACACTACCCGACACCTTAATGGTACAAGGGAAGATGAAAAAGAAGAAGAAGAAGTTCACAATTCTATGGACTTGTTCGATTGTGCTGTTTGTTTCGAAATTTGAACTGATGGTTAGGTTTGAGTTTCCTTTTCTCCAGTACTGTTCAAAGTCGTTTCAATAAGCAGTTTTTCAAACAACTTGGATAATATCAGCAACAGGCTTATGGGTCTATATGATAATCCTATCCGGTTTTGGAAATGTAATTAGTTAAAGCTCTGTTTCATCAACTACGAAAATGTTTTACTCTCAAGATTTGTTATAGGACCTTACCAGTAACAACCGGGTGTCCTTTTTGGATTAATTTTTGTGAGTATGACTAGTTAAATATCCAGCACAATAAAAATTTTAAGAGGTAGTTCCAGTTGGAAAGGGCTTTTTTGTGTTTAACAGACAACAGTTTTTTCCTTATAGTTCATTATCTAACTGCTTCTTTCATCTTCTACAAGTGCTACTGCTTGTAGTGGACGTCTTATTTTCTATAATGAATCATCAATAGATTTTGGCGCGGTGAGGTTACTAAGAAATTTCTGTATCGCTTGGATCTTAACATCTATCAGTATTCGCTCAAGATCTGTTAAATTCTGTTAAATCTGCCAACAAACTAAACCCAACTCAGAGCGGACAACTAAAGTAACAAAAAGAAATAATATAAAATGGGAATATTTTGGAAGACAAGATAATAGTAAACAAAACTTATTTAAGATCAGCGACTAAATTAGGTAATAAAATCATACTAGGCAATAACTCTACTACTATAGAACTTAAAACATCTTTACTACCAGTTTTAAAAGTGATTAATATTAATTTACTGATAAACAAATGAAATAAAATTACCAACGCAGTACAAAAAACTACTAATAACTACATTACATGATTTAAACATACCGGAGGGCAAAACCCACCCCTGTTTTAAATTGAATGATGAAAAAACTAGAGAAGATATACAAAATTTAATTTTACAGCATCAAAATTTAATTTAATTGCGTTTTAAAAAGAATATTGCCCAAATTATGGTCACTTATGTTCGATCCACTGTTGAGGTAATATTCTGAAGTTCGTTGCTCTTTTTGGCATGTGTTGAGGGAAACACTTGCTTGCTTAATGGGTTGTACGTAGTAGGGCTTAGAAGATTCTAGGGTAATATTTATAAATTTTAGTTTTACTATATCTCTATAAGTAGAGGTCACTAGATAAAATATGATGAGCGACATGATCAAGCAATCTCACTGGGTTGAGAAATTAGATGCCTAGAAAACATTTTGCGCAGCAGTTGAAGCAAAGCTCTTGCTGTCTAGGCTGCAGCTTCATCCTCTTGGAGTCAATGGATTGAAATTTGATACGAAAGGGCCAATAACTTCAACTTTTCTCATTGCACACCAAACACGTTTGCTATGGAGAAACCTTTCATAGATTTGTTATGGGTTATTATCACTCTAATAATAAGAGTTGTGTGCACCCCACAAGTGAAAACGCTAAAAAACAACTACGTCATGTGATACGCTTTCCAAGATGTTTCCACACATTTCTAGGAAATTTTACCAACTGCGTTTGAAAACTTGTTATACAATAACCATCTTGCATAGATAAAAACAATGGCTTTGATATAATATTTGCTATACAGTAAGCAAGTTTGCGCACATATGGCTCAGAAACTGTAAATAAAACATTCTACTTCATACAGGTTTTCCGATGTTCGTGCACCTCGAGGTCTTCCTCTCCTCATTTTAAAACTAATAATTCTAAATTGTTCTATCCCCTACTAAACCAATTCTCGATTGGAAACAGAGACCAGAAATTCAAGTTGAAAGCACCTTCGAGAAGGATGTTGTGTGGCCACAACAGTGTGGCCACAACATTGTTTCAAACAGTAAAAGCTCTCTTTCACTACGTGACTGCCTACCTCTAACAGAATATTTTAATAGAAATTTTACCTCCTGCAGTACCACACATACTGTTGGGAAAATTAGTGCTGATGCAAGATGCGAACTCTTGGACAATGATTAACAGACACTAAGTGCCGCGTAGGTTAAGGTAGATTAGTCTGGTTCTTTGCTTAACATTGTAAATGAAAGGAGGACTTGGAGCCATCAGCGGTTTCGAGTCGCCTGCCCTGACTTGGGTTTTTGTAGTTTTCCCGGGTTCGATAGATTTTAAGAAATTTTAGAGCAATGTGAAATACAGGTTTGCACAAAATTGATAATGCGGTTGCAGTAGTGCTGGTGTAGAGCTGTAAGGTGGAGTACCATCCAAAAAAAGTCAAATAAATACTTGTAATAAAGCAAAACAATAATGCCAAAAGACCATTACGCAAACTATCAACTCATCAACTTTATAGATACATAAGAAATCTTGTGTGCGCTAAGTCACTTGAAAAAATGTACCTACAAGCAAAATTGAATGAGAAGTCAAAAAATATTTCGGTTAAGTGTGACCTTATACTGAACCTAAAGTGCAATGTAAATTCTATAAGAAAACATGAAGTTAAGGCAAATCCAACATGAGTCAATAAACAGAAAGAATGCATGCACAGTAAACACAAATTCAAAAAATTTATCAGCTGAACAGGACCTATATCAAAAGTTAAACTAACAAACATTAACTAAATAGAGACAACGAGTTATCAAAGAAAATAATATTAAATCTTCTAATATGTTGCTTAGAATAGAACATTTTATTTCTGCATTTATATAGTTTCACGACCTTTATAATTACAAAATAGACGGAGGCTTCAAATAAGTAAGTTTTTTGATTGCTTAGAGTGACTAGTTGTTTTTATATTGTAACTACTTGGTATTCTCTAAAAGAGGCTGCATGAGAAGAAAAATTAAGATAAGCTAAAGCTTTTAAAGTTTGTTAAAATATTCTCTTTGAGAAAAATAAAGACCATAGCGCTTAAGTAAAACGTAAAATAAATTAAATTGGCCAATAAAATTAAATTTTGAATAAAATTGGTCTTCCTTACATTATCACTATATTTTATTATCTTTACAACACGCATCAACAAACCAAATGTTTTTGTAAATAAAGTAGACTACATTTAAAAAAAATTTGAACCATCGTGATCTACAAATACTAAGTATTACAAATAATTAAAAAAAAGTTCTTTAAATTTTTTGTTAATGCAGGATGATTTAAATTAAACTTTAGATTTAAATTGCATGCAGTTTGCGTTCTGTGAAGTTATTTGTGTAGCTGGTACATAAAAATAGGGCAAAGACGTTATAGCACCGTATACTGTGCAGCAACGCATCAATAGCATTCAAATTTATTATGAAAACAAACTATTGACGAAGCTCGTTGTTCTTTAAATGACTTGGTAAATCGTCAAAAATGTCGCATCTAAGGTAGTGAAAATTCATGTGCTATTTATGAAAAAGTGGTACATTAACAAAAATGTACAATTTTTAAAGACGAACTTGGCAACAGTATTACTGTCAACGGTCCACGTTATTGGGAGGTGTTAAACAGCTGCTTTTTCAATAAAACCAACAATTTTAACTCGAATGACATGTGGCCTCAACAAGATAGAGCCACATGTTACACACACACAAAACACTCACAGTACTTCAAATCAAATTTTCTTGTCTTGTTGTCTAGCAGAATAATGACATCGATTATCCATCCCATTAGACTTCTTCCTTCGGGAAGGGATTTATATCAACAAACCTGCTACGATTTCAGAGAACATTAAATGTGTAACTGCTAAAATAGAGTCGTGTTTATGGAAAATTTTGTTAATAGAATGGCTGCTTGCCACTTTTTATAAACAACTCCGAGTTAAATTTGGATCGCCCTATATAAAAAGGGTGGGGTAAAATTATTTTAAATTAACATCAATTTTACTGTGACTAAACAAATCGGTCTCAATGTGTTAAAACACTTAGCTGACAACATTGTCGGCAACATTAAACTTCTAATTACTGTGGTGTTCGCACATTCAGCCACGTAACTGTCTTTAAAGCCTCCTCTGTTTTTTGCACCCTTCATAACGGGTTTCGTTTTCATGAAAACGATTTTTCTTCCATAAAAGTCGTCGCACACGCTGCCCGATTGAAACAACGTCGCGACAGCTTCAAGCACCTGTACTGCATCGCAATTAGCTTTATCACTCTGCACGCCGTCTGTGTACAAATCCCCTTATTATTGACATGAGCCTTAAAATCGTTTCCAGTCAAGACAAAGTTACGGTTAAAGGCTGGACTGACCGTTACAAAATTGGGTAAAAAAATTTAAAAAATTGTTATATTCCACAAACGATTTTTAAATAAGATAAATGCAATATTTTTGATAATCAACAATAAAAATTACAATGAAAACCAACAATTAATCAACGATTATAGGATAAATTTGAAATTTTCCAATTGACATTTGGATGTTTATAACGCTGCGGGAGTATTTATTGTCTTAATTTAAAGCCAAACCTAAAAACCAAGTGTATTTCTAACGGTTCTCGATTAGATCATGGTTAGTTAATTGAGCCAATTGAGGAATATATAAAGAAGGTATTTTCCTATTTTTTAAATAATTCCTTTGAATTCGTACTAGTGCAATTCATTCAATATTCAATCAGAGTGTTTAACAGCCTAGTATTTATCTAAGGTCGTATTCTCAATTTGAAATAGTAAATAATATATATCTTCTAACAGTAAATTTATACAAATAGTCCCACCAATCTCAGCTTCGATCGCTGCCTGTAAGTGACGTCGTAAAAAGATATATGTGGAATTCAGGCGAACTAATTAACAGAAATCCCTGTTATTCCTTATCAAATCAACGCAGCACTATTGATTTACATGTAACTATTAAGGATAACAATCAGAAGCCTATAAAACACAACATTAAAAAAAATAATTTCTAGCATTAAAAAAGTAAATAAAAATTAACAGTCAATCTCACTAATTGCAGAATAGAGGCCTATCGTATTAACTAAATTTTGTATGAGTTATTGTATTATCTTTCAAAACCCTACTAAAATGTATTTATCTATAGTCATTAAAATTTTTCTAAGCTTCTTTAGCTATAAAGAATTCAATAATTATTATGCAAAAAGTACAGTATTAAATACAGGATGAGCCAAAATTTTTTGGGTAATTTTTGTTTCTCAACATAATTAAATTTACTTTTTACTGGTATGTAGCTTAATTAATGGTACTTTTTGCATTAATTGTGGAAAGCAACATCAAAATTCATATTCAACTGCTTTTCCTAGGGCATTCTACATAACAACAAGTGTTACTGATGGTAGCGCCCAAATTTAAACTTGGATATTGTCCATCAGTTGTTGTAAGGTTCGAGGTTTATTCCAAGATACTTTCTTCTTAACAATTCCATTGCTGATCCTCCCTTGGAGCTGCATCTTGCTGAAACTACACCTGAGTCTATTTTGAATCGCAAGTTGTAAAAATGCTGGACCATTCCTGAGTATTACCATCCAATAATAGTTCCAGCATTGTCATATTTCAGTGGTTTTTATATAATTTTTTCACATATTGTCTGCTTGCATTTGTAAAGGCAAAACATGGTTTAAGAAAAATTAAAATTAGAGTTCTGTTCTCAAAAATGGTAAGTAACATAGCGTATACTTATTTTTTATGTGCCGTTTTCGTCATTAAACTATCGGCGATATGCTTTCTATTTACCAATAACTGAATAATTATTTTTAAACTAAAGTTGAACAATATTTGTCATACAATTACGTGGCAAATGCATGAAATCAAATCTAAGAAAATTTGATAATACCTTTAGTAAGTTAATTGCTTTTTGGCTCATCCCGTTAAATACTGCCGTTGTTTTCACTATAAGTCACTTCTTAAGCAAATATATGTATTGCGTAATCAAGTTATTCATCAAATACACCATAAACTATGTGTTACAGCCACGCTACATCTCAAAAACCAAAGAACAACAATTCAGTTTTTCTATTTTATCCTTATGGATTCCATACTGCAAACTTGTTATCCAACAACTAATAATTCTCCATATATCTTGAATTATCTGTTTTATGAACCTGTTTTTGCCTCATATTTTCAATGCACAATCTCTAAAATATAACAAGCTTGAATTGTTGTTACATTTGAGCGACCGTGCTTCATTTAGTTTTTAGCTAAATATAACGTTAACAGAGTATGGAAAAAGACATCTCTCAGAAGAAGAACCCTTCAAAATGGTTATCTTATCTACCGCTAGTAATAGATCGGCATAAACAATATGTAGGAGAGTAACTATAATCATTAAATTACATAATTCACTAATTAATTTACATGCAATTAATTAGAAAACAGCTCAACCCATATTTATGCAAGACAAGTTAATAAACCGCAAACGAAGAGAAAATTTATTGACCTATTCGGTGCATCATTGCCATCATTATTCATTCAAGATATGAATCAAAATCAAAAAGCAAATTTTGAGGATGTCAAACAGATAGTCCATATGCAACTAAGATAAATAAAATTATTTTAACACATTAACTTGGGATAATGGTAATCACCTATTGCCCATACCGTATTGACCATTAACCAGACAAACTAGACATCGTTGTCAAAAACTTTTAAAAATAATACAAAAACTAAATTCTGTTCTCATAACTTCCCTTTTTTCCGATTTATATTCCGCAAACACCAAGACTAATAAATGACTATGTGGACTAGAAATATTTTAGAAAAACTTAAATAATTGACTAGTTAGATCTCATAGAAACTAACAGATAATTAAATTTAACTAAACCGTATCGTTTTAAAGATATACCCACTCTAAACTTTTCTCTCACATACAGTTTGAAAATGATTAAACAGAAATAATGACAAAAAACATGGTTTTGTTTCTCAAAAATTAACTAAAAAAATTACATTAGGCTTTAATCTTAAAAACGCTCTAAATGTGATAAAATCTATTCTCTGTTTTTCATTCAGTTCCTGCTTAAAATTGGAGATACTTCTAAAAATAGAGGTTTACCCATATCCTTATACTTTGTTAAGTCGGGAAAAACAAGAAAACGACTATAAATGCTATTTTCTCGTAAGACTTCTATCCGTATTATTTAAGTTGTTTGAAATAGTTGTTAATAATAGACTCAATACAGCACTATAAAAATTATAGCTTATATTGTTGATAAAATATGCACTTAGAAAAGGTCATTTGATTGTGCAAAAATAAAAACGTATCACGCAAATGCTAGAGCAGATATATCAAAGCAAATAGTTTACAGTAGCATTACGGACATTACGAGGATATTAATAAAAGTATGGATATCGAGGGACTTACATATATAATATTTAAAATGTCGGTACCGCATTATATGTAGTGATTATTTTCTCGATTTTGAAACGAAAAATTACCGTTTGTATTAGTACTTCTGTCTTATCTATCATGCAGAAGTACCACAAGGTAACGTGCTCGGGCCAACGCTATTCAACCTGTTAGTTCACGACATTCCGGTGCCACATATTAGCGAAGCCGCTTTATATGCAGATGACACTGCGATAATAACACAACACAAAACTTTCATACCGCAAATGGGCGACTCCAATCAGCCACAAACATATTAAGTAGCGTTCGTCAAAAATTTTATTCGAACCTACAAATTTAGAGAGCTAATATTCCATACTTTAGGAGTTTACTTGCATATGCGAGATTAAAAAATTTATCGATAGAAACGCACACCGCATTATTTTATTATATAAAACATTTCTTCGACTAGTATTTCATAATAAAGTACAAGATTATTACAAAAGAATCATGGGGTTTTAAAAAGATATATTTTACAAATTATTACAGATTTAATATTATAATCGCACAAGTTTTTGTTAATAACATCACAAATGTTCGATGTGAATTCCTCGTGTAGCACGACACATATCTAAAGGATAGTTTAGTTCGGTTTACACGCGCTATAGTTCCCATTGATGCTTTTTGCAGCATCACCAATGTGGTTTCGAAGTTTATCCAATGTTGTTAGTATTGGTGACAATTAAACCAGAGCTTTAATGTATCTCCAAAGAAAAAATCACAAACCATAAGGGTAGACCAGCAAAACAATACCAAATCCTCTCTAGCACATCGCCCAATTCACCAGTAAGTTTTTTATTTAAATAGTCACGTTCTTCGTCATATTAATAGAGTCCAGCTCTACGTTGATGAACTATGAAGTATACCGGTCACACTTTTTTTCAATGAATAAAAATAGTTTGTACAATATTATTTTGAAGATTGCATAAAAGTTTTTTGCCTTCTAAATGTATGTTGTACCGTAATAATCAATAAATTCCTCGCATAATTGAAACACAAAACGCTTTGTACTCCTGTATATACTGTATATACCTGTAATGCTTTGTGAAATGTATCTTTTTAAAACCCTATGATTATTTCGTAGTAACTATGTTGTTTTGGTGAAGATAGTTTGATACATCGTGTGGTTGGTTCTCGGGTTACAAGGCCGTGGTCGGAGTTCAGAAACTCTTGACGTTTCGTTAACAACTGCGGCTGACATCTTCAGAAAAAAATCTTCTAAAAATTAAGTAACTGTCCCTTGCGCTTTCTCTTTTATACTCGTGCGAGTATGGTAGGGATGGTGTTTGGGGGGGGAGGGCGTGGTTGACGTCACCGGGATGGTAGATGACGTGCTCGGGCTAGCTGCTGACGTCAGTCGGGTCGTTGCATATAAGACTTCTGACGTCACTCGCTCATTCACCATATCTCGGTCTGTTTTTTGTTCCTTGAGCGCGATAAATCAAGGCCTAGGTAGATTGAATCCGTCGTTCTTGTTAAAATTATTTTTATATTTATAAATTTCCACCGCCTCTCTGTATAATATCGGGTGGTAATTCCTACAGTTGGATAAAAATTTTGTTTGCCCGAATTCTATCTCGTAGTTAGGATTTTCCATCCACGACCTTATAACCCGAGAACCAACCACACGATACACCATAACACCGGCCGTGAAAGCCTTCGCATCTATTTGACACGCCTTTACGGGGTGGAGGTTTACAAGTCTGTAAAACAACTCGAGAACTTACACAAAAAGAAATTCCAGCTACTGTCCAGCCTTGCTTTCTTACTGTGTTGTCGAGATCAAAAGGTAGTTCCAAAGTATTTACAGGTCAAACACCACCTCAAGTCCAACGAATTTATCGGAAAACGGAAGCTGTCTTAGTCAGAGAACAAGTGCACGCTACTAGAAAAACCCTCGCTCTCTGTTCTGATGCAAGTCCATGTCAGCTTGGCCAGCAGAATCTATAGAGATGATAGGGATACTGTAGACCGCATCACTTTCCATTCTGCGGAGAAGCACGGAGCGGCCGCCACCGTTAGACAATCTTCTAAGTTTCAGCGTTTACAGAATAAAAGCGCTCCCACACAACTGGATTATAAGCAAACTGTAATAAACCTTTCCAAACACGAGCTTAGCCAGGAAGCCATCAGTGCTTTTAGCAAATGTGGAAAGTTTGCCGTAACACCCAAATCCATTCCGCTAGAGGACATTATAGCTAACGTAGAAGCAGCCATACGGAACCTCCCAACAGACGAAGCAGAGGAAGTACGAGTTGAGACTGCACGTATCCTGCGCAGTGCTAAGCCACCTAAGAAGAACTTATCCAGGGCGGAATTAAAGGCTCTACGTGAACTCAAGAATGATGATACCATAATTGTCTTACCAGCAAATGAAGGTAACGCTACTGTTGTACTAGCGCAGGAAAACTACACGAAGATGACCGAACTGTTCGATGCAAACACTTACACCGTGCTCAAACGTGATCCCACATCGCGGATACTACGCGACACGAGTAAACTAACAAAGAGTTTCTCTCTGGATGATACCACCAAAAAGAGACTAATAACATCAGAGGCGCTGCCCCCAAGAATATACGGGCTCCCCAAAATACACAAAGACGACGTACCGCTGCGACCCATTGTCAGTGCCATCGGGGGTCTTACCTACAAGTTGGCAATATACTTATCCAGTTTGTTACAACCGTACATCGGACATACCAGCAGTTACATCAAAAACTACGCGCATTTTGTCAACCAGATTCAAGACGTCCAGCTACAGACAGATCCAATGGTTAGCTTTGATGTGACTTCCCTATTTACCAAAGTACCGATTCAAGATATCCTGGATCACCTAAAGAAACTTTTTCCTAACGATATCTTACAGCTATTTCAGCAGTGCCTTACGTCCAGTTATTTTGTTTGGCAGGGCGTATATTACGAACAAAAAGATGTAGTAGCAATGTGTAGCCCACTTAGCCCTGTAATCGTCAATTACTACATGGAGAAATTCTAAGAGATCGCTATCAATACAGCACCTTTAAAACCCGCGATATGGCTAAGATACGTCAATGACACTTTGTAATATGGAGACACGGAAAGGAGACCCTACCACAATTTCTTATCCACCTAAATTCTATACACCCAAGCATACAGTTTACCATGGAACTGGAATTGGAATATAGGATTGTTTTCTTAGACGTACAGGTGTTGAGATCGGAGAATGGATATTTACAACACACAGTGTACAGAAAACCCACGCATACAGACAGATACCTTCATAAGCAGTCAAATCACCACCCAAGTCAAAAAGAACGGTTGTGAAAACATTGTTAGATCGAGCACGACGTATATGCCAGCCACAGTTTTTGGATAAAGAACTCAAACATTTGGAACAAGCCTTACAAGGGAATGGCTACTCGAGGACGGAGATAAATAGAGCAATCAAACCTAAGAAATGCGCAAGAAAAACACAACCAAAATCGGCTACGGTAGGCAAAGCTTTTTTACCTTACATCAACAGGGTTACGGACCGGATAGGAAAAATTCTCAATAAACACAAGGTGGAAACCATCTACACTACCACCACCAAGATACGGGATTTGCTTAGACCAGCCAAAGATACAAGAAACCCACAGGATACACCTAGGGTATACTGCATACCTTGCTCGTGTAAGCAAATCTACACTGGGACTACGGGCCGAACGATTACTACCAGGATCAAAGAACATAAACGTCATCTACGCCTTAATCAACCCGATAAATCAGCAGTTGCGGAACATGCTTTGGAAAATCCTAACCACGAGGTAGAATTCGGGCAAACACGAGTTTTATCCAACTGTAGGAATTACCAGCCGAAATTATACAGAGGCGGTGAAAATTTATAAATATAAAAATAATTTTAACAGGGACGACCTACCTAGGTCTTGGTTTATCGTGCTCAAGGGACAAAAAACAGACCGCGATACGGCGAAATAGCGAGTGTCGTCAGAAGTAGTATATGCAACGACCCGACTGACGTCAGCAGCTACCCCGACCATGTCATCTACCATCCCGGTGACGTCAACCACGCCCCCCCAACACCATCCCTACCATGCTCGCACGAGACAGTCACTTAATTTTTAGAAGATTTTCTTCTGAAGATTCTGCCGCAGCTGTGGACGAAACGTCAAGAGTTTCTGAACTCCGACCACGGCCTTATAACCCGAGAACCGTAAACCCGAGGCCGTAAAAACTTTCGCATATATAAGGTAATTTGAATTTTTTGTATTCTCAGATGTAACAAAGTTTAAAGTACATTAAGCGCACCAACATGAGAAATCAGTCGATTAAAAGCGTTATAAAAGTCATTCTTACCAGACATGTTGGAACGGTAATGGTCAAAACAGTTGGAAGACTCTTTCGAATACCAAATCGAAGAGTGGATCAAGAATCAGTACTTCTTATCAAATTATTGGGAGGGGCATGTTTAGATAAAGTTTGAGTTTGTTTCTATTCTTAGATATAATACTTAGATAAAATACTACATAGTTGCAGTACATATCTCTCGTACATGTTTGTAGTCCATTGCCGTAGTACGTGGCTGCAGTACGTTTCTTGTATATATTTCTCGGACATGTCTCTCTGACATTCTCCGTACATGTCCTGAAACCGCCGTCGTTCAAAAATGTTTTATACTTGCTTTAAATTACTTTTTGCTAGTCATTTGTGTATTGAATTGTAAACTGCTTGAGCTGGGTTGACATGCATTTAACGATAAAAACGGAGTGGTAAAGGATCACTTGTTTCAACGATCCTTCTCGATCTGACGCTTACGCTGCTTCTTCAGTCTTTATCGTTACTATACTGATAACACATTTTAACTTCGTTGTTCTTCTGCTTGTGTTTTTTTTTCAACCATATTCAACCGGACCTGTCTCTGTTGCTCTCTCAGGGCTTCCATTTATTCTTCATTTCGAATTATTCCGCAAGTTGACGCTTTGTTTACCAAAGATCTTCTTGAGGTTCCGCTTCTGACGCTATGAGCTGGGGAAATATATTTAAAAGCTCATGGATGCGGCCTGGGTCGGTTTTCTTCGTCCATGAGGCGGTATCACTAACAGGAAATTATCTTGTTTGAATAATCAGTTTTTTCTTCAAAAATCACAAACTAAACTTCCCAAATAATCTTAGGCGTATTTTGCCGTGGTGTTTTTGACAACAAAAGTCAAGAATGCAGTTCTATTAAGATGATCTCGATTCCCCGTACGCAATTGCAGGCTGCGTTAGTAGGAGCGATATTGGTTGATTATGTCGAAAAGATGATAAATATCCCAACACACAATACATTTTGTAGACAGCTTTAAAAAATGTATTGTGTTGGCTCAGAGCCGAAGTTTCTAGTCGCTTCAAGCAGTACATGTTATGCTGCGTCAGAGAAATTCTCGAGTTGACAAATTTGGAGATGTGGAGATGGATATACACAAAGGCAAATGCAGCTGATAATGCAACTCGGTCTTCTTCTAGTGAGGTAGTTGTACAACAATAAAAGATTTTTCTTACCCAGTCATCATTGAAAATTACTAGTATCTTTCATATGACTATTCGAAAAAACTTTTTAAAGGATAGTCTAGATATATATTAGAAATTTTTAATCGTTTACATCTATTAGGTCACACTCAAATTCTTATTAAGTTTATATCCCAAAAGACAACATAGAAAACCTTGTGAACTTGTTGAACCGCACTTAGCAATCCTCTACTTTTGCGGCTGTAAAGTCTTTGTATAGGATTTTGGGTGGCGACGGTGACCTCACTAGAAATCATGCATATATATTCTCTTAAACATCTTCGGAATGACATCATTTAAATAATACATTGGCGATATTAATTGGTTTGCCGCTGCACTTTGTAAATTAATCTTTTATTTAATCATATGCGATAGATGCAACATTTTTATTGTACTGCTGAAACCAGAACAATCAGCATATTTTCTCTAGAGCTATTGTTTCATCAGCTTTATATTAGTTCTGAAAAAAACATAAAAAATGCTTTAAAAGTCTGTTAGAAAGAGTAACTGTGAGTTAGATGTAGATGTATTTGACCAACCGGTACAGTGGATGAGAGCGACTAAATATCTTAAAAGTAATCGCATATTTCATTAATTATAAATTAAAATTAAAGCCATCTCAAAGCATTGTACCCCAAAGTGGCCAATTTGTTAACTAGACACTAGCGCTGTCATTAAGTATTGAATACCAATTGATCCAACTATAACTCACAATTTAGTGTATGCATGTGCCTACAGTATACTCCGAGCCTGTCCGCAAATTCATGTTCATCAAATGGGAATTCGTTGCCAGTAAGTCTTGTAACTGATCTATATTAAGTGCCCGGGCTTATTCTAAGCTAGACTGGTCTTTGAGATCACCACAAGCACTCTTCTTGCACTTGGTTATGGCACATAAATGTACCATTAAAAATTAGTAAATTTTACAGGAAGTTGTTTAAACAAAAATGCTTTCATAATAACCTAATTAAGGCACAATCAACAATAGCGTAATGATGGTCGTGGAGAACAAATGTGCGTTCAGCTGCTCTCCGCAATACGTGATGTCATTTCAAAGGCGGGTTTTTCAGCCCCAATTTGTGCTACAATTGTGCCACATTGTGAGAAGAAGCTGCCACGAAGAACAAGATGTTCAACGACTAGCTCTACTACTAGAACGGGATCTATAACGAGAAATCGGGTGGGATACCAGCAGCGCATTTCGCCAACCTCGTAAAAAAGTACACGAAACGAGGCAAATACAGTGTCGCCTCCCATTTGGGCCCCGAGGTACCAGCTGTACCCTAGCCGACGGAGATGCCGCTGCAGCTCGGGAAGTCACTACCATCCGAATGGCCGCAACCGTGCCAGCTGCTCCAACCGTTCCAGCCACCCAGACTGAAAGGATGCCATTCACCAGTCCTGCAGCTTCGACGCCCCTCTCGTCGTCCACTAGTCCAGAGAGCAACTCGGAGCCTAGCAGCCAAATTCCGGTGAGACAAATTGCGGAGCAGGAGTTTCAGCCTGCCCGCAAGAACCGCCGAATTCTCTACAGACGCGCACGGGTAACGATACTGCCGTCATCTCCCTCTGCGCCAGTGGCACTCACCACACCGGCCAGCGACACTAACCCCTTCGAGGCCATTAGTGACCTCGAAGAAGCGGAGATGCCGGAAGCGCTTGCAGTTCCGAGTTCCTATGAGGAAACGACAGCCCGCCCAACGACTGCTCCCCCTCGGGAACGCATATCGCCCATCACCATCTCAAGGGAGACAAGCTCCTCTAGGTCGTCATGCGAGGCATCCCAGAGTACGTAAAATAGGGGGAGCTAAAAGAAGAGCTCCAGTTCCAAGACATTCGCCGCCTGATGCCGCTCATGTTCTTCGAATGTGAACGGTCCGACAAGGGCAGAACAGTATTCAACAGCATGTTTAATGTGGTTATTTCTGTGGAGCAGCTACACAAGAAGAGGGGTGTTGCTTAATGCCACAAGAGTCAGCGTTACGGACACGCGGAGCGTTGCTGCCGGGCGGGCCCGAAATGCGTGAAGTGTGGAGAAGCCCATCACTCCAGGGAGTGTAAAAAGCCTCGGAACGAACCAGTGACCTGCACGAACTGTCAGGAAGAACATCCAGCAAAAATCTAGGGATGCCCAGCGTTCCCGTAGTCAGCACCCTGCAGGACAGATGCTACAATATCCGGCAGAAGCTACGCAGCAGTGACTCGCGGAGACACCACCACCCCAGCCGAACACCACTTCCAGCCAGTTCTACGGCGACAGCCGCAAAAACAACAGCAGCCCGAACATCGGGGATGAATAGCGCTCGCTAACTGGTTCCAAGACGTGGAGCCTACCGCGTTTTTGGGAGCAGTTGAGAACATCGCGCCAGCTATAGAGAATGGCGCAAACATCATCGCGGTCATCGCAGGGCTTATGTCCTGCAAAGATGACATAAAAATCGTTCTTGGCATATTTAGCAAAAGCTAAATGTGCCTGGTCCATTAAGCTTCCGGCCACCTGGGAACACCTATATGGCAACCAAATTCCAACGTCAGGTCTTCCTAACGAATAGCGATTAGGGGCTTAGTACTCAGGTAGCGCAACGCGTTTGACAAACATGAGGTAACTCAACAATATTGAAAAGGTTCTCACCTAAAGTGACGTAATAGGATTAAGAGCTATATGCTCCATAAGTGGAAAAAAACATTACTAATCAAAGAATACACAAACAAGGGCAACCAATAATGCATGCTTTTATTCTATTACGTCATTAGCAAAATTCAAATTATGGACTTGAATTATCTAACATTAACTTTTTCCGATTGAGTTATTTATTTACTTAACTATCTATGTATTTTTAAAAGCTGTTATTTCCAAAAACATTTATTTTTTGTAGAATAGTCCTTTGTAACAATACTATGTTTTGTCAATTTATTTCATTAAAGTTACGTATGGTATTTCGTGTTAATATTATTTTTTGATATACGAGCATCAAATTATCTTGAATTAAAAAAGTAACACAATAACTCAATCTCATTAACTAAAAGAATAGTCCAGTATTTTAAAACTTCTTTTATCTTGGAAAAGTGGAAAAATGAAATGCTCTAATTTTAAAATGCTTTTGTGATTTTCTCCCTCAATAAAAAAAGTGTTGATAATGGCGCTAAAAAATAACGAAAATAAAAATAATATTTACCGAACAATTAAAATACTTGTTTTTGGTGGCCTCTTATAATTTGATATTTTCACTAAAACATGCATCTGAAACAATTACTACTTATGACATTTACCTTTATTCGCCGTTAATTTTTTTATTTGTGATTTTCAATAATCTACTGAATATGTTTAATAGATTTATTGGCTTAGAAAAGAAAATGATATAAATATAGAACAAGACAGGATGTCTTCAATAGTTTGCGTAAGATTCAAAAATAAAACCCACAGCAACAGAATTTTCTTGCGGCATTGATTAAGATAAATCTGAGCATTCATATTCGTATCGATCACAAATGCTGGCGACAGTATTCCGTTTTGTGTGATTGCTTGTCTTTGGAAATTTTAATTTGGGCATTAGAACATAATAAACACTAAAAAGTAATTGTCATACATCTCTGAAACGTTTTGTTCCACATTAGCCTCATCGTCGATAATAGGTTGACATAGTTCTTCTTCACTTTAGACACTTTGCCTTCTTTTACTGCTTTATTTGGTGTCTTATCACCAATGTCTACCCGTTGGACATTTTGTTTACTTCATTAACAGCTTTTTTGCCCCCTTCACCATCCTCTAATGTTTTGCTGTAAGTTGCAGTTTACATTACGAACTATATCTTACACTACCAATCTCCAGAAAATATGTATTGATTATTGATCCGTCACATACACCTACCTAGTGTTGTAAAGATCTTCTTTATTAATGTTAGATCATAATTTTGCTCATTAAAAAAGTCCGCAACGAGGATGTTTTTATATTGTTTTTGGCAATTTCTTTTTTAATCTTTCTTTACATCGCTTGATTTTGTAGTGGCGCCGCTAACGATTTGGAACAATTAACCTGATACGCACCTTAAATTATACTTTGTAATAAAAAAAATTTAAATGTGTTAGTTAACATATACTTAAACAATATTTCTTAATATAAAAAAGTAACCATAACCCAAGCTGTAAAAAACATTTTGACTTACTTGAATGGTAAACTGTTTCTAGACATCCGTTCGCCATACCTTTCTCTAAATCTAAGTCGGTTCGAGAAGCGGTTATTGGAGTTAGAATTTAAGAAGAAATTATGTATTTCGTTATCTAACACAAAGTCATGTGGCATATCACCTGTAAAAATTAAGTATAAATATAAAATAGAAACTTCTAGTACTGTCAAACCATCTTCCAAAAAACCTCGGTTGTCTGCAAACGAAAATAAGTACATGTCTACAATTCTGGGTGAGACGCCACCGTTTTCTTCTGGAACAAACACAATGAGCGATTCTGCCTCACTTACATTGCTGTCATTATCATCGTAGTCATTCGCATTTTCGACGACTATTAGCTCTTGCTCAGCTGGCTCATCCGCCTCATCTAGTTCTTCGAGCTCGTTTTCTGATTCACTACTTTCCGCTCTGTTTAATACAAATTTCATTACATTAATGATAGCTTGACAATTAACTGCTACTTACTCTCGATCGGGTTCTTTCATCTTCCATCAATTTTTCAAGATCCCCAGTTTGTAACGACCCCTGATTTTATATGAAAATTTGGCGAAGATGTGTTGAAGTTTATTTATGTTTCTAACTGACGCGCGTGGCCTTCTCGAAAAAAATCGCAAAAATTATTTAGCACGTAAGCAATATATTACAGTAGAAATATAAAAAAACAGCGGAAAGTCTTTAAAAATGTATTAGCAATGCGTTGTGTAACCATAAACAAAAAAATATTAGAAAGCAGTCGTTGGAAATTTACAGTTTAGTGCATAATTCGTTTTCATGTCTAAGGCTCCTTCCTAATTTAGCAGAAATTGCCGTGGAACATAAATAATAATTTAATTGCAGAAATAATTTCGAGTTTCAAGCACTAACAGTAAATGTGATCGAATGCTGTAACGTGAAATAAAGGAAATATGTTTTTCGGCGCCCGGAAATTGGCACTGGAGGAATTGTACAGCGAAAATATTAACTTAGATCCGTGCATTGCTCCGTGAAAAATCTTCGCTATTAACAGTAACGCTGCGGGTCATTTTTAGACGGGGTGTTTAAGGTTCGTCGCTTTTGCGTTCCTCGCGTCGATGGGCTCGAAACGAATTCCTCTTAATGCAGGTTGATCTTTAAGAATTCAAAAAAGTTACGCGGGACTAAAGTCTATAAATACAACATATGCCCTTACGAACAGGTTTGTACCAGGCATAAAGGCATCAGTATAAGATGAGATAGAAACGGCAAAACAATTTTTTAGAAAAACATTCTACTGTATGCCAAGAAATTTTATGTTGTGATGAGTTCACGAAAGTTTTGAAAATGATAAACCACATGTAACAAATCAAATTATATAACACACTCATTTTTAAATTTAAAAAGCAGAACATACAGAAATATACACAGTAACGGCTAAAATTATGTTATATTTCGATTTTTCGTAAATAACTTTTGGCATTTTTAGCGAAATCTTTCAATATTTTAACACATGTTTATTAAAGTTTTAGGACATCGGATTCTCATACTGGATTGATCAGAAATACAATAGATTTTTTAAAGAAATCACGAAAATCACCATAATCAACAAACAAATTTGTCTGAGCGAAATAATCTTTCACAAACATAGAAACATAATTTCCAATGACTTCTCAGTAAGAATATCCTAATACTTCGTAGCATAACTCTTTGCATCAATAACAGCCTGACATCTCCTGGACATGGAGTCTATGAGAGTATGGATAGTGGACTGGAGGATCTTCTGCCACTTCTTCTCCAGTTGAGCGAACCTCTCCGTTGCATTCTTCGCCCGACAGTTTGCCACACATCTCGTCCTCTCTCCCCACAGCGGCTTGATGATTGGCTTGGCCAGTCGAGGATGGTCACGCGACGGAGACCGAACCAGTCTATGAGGTGATTACTGGGATGTTTTGGGTTGTTGTCTTGTTAGAAGATAAAACTTCGACCGATGAAACGAAGAGCGTGGAATCGCATCGCAAGTGTCGACAAGACGTCGAATCCATGCTACTCCATCACTGCGGAAAAGTTTAAACTTGGATTCGTCACTCACTTGGCTCCACTCTCTCTGTCCCCGACGTAGGTGGTCCTTCACCCATTGAAGTCGCAGCTTCCAATTCTTCTAGCTGATCATTGGTTTCTTTACAGGTCTCCGTCCATACAATCCTACCTGCTGTAGACGACATCTAACCGTTCGTACGGAAAGGTTTGGGTCCATGGGAATATTGATGAGGGCGGAAATCTCAGTTGCAGCTAGTCGAGGTTTATTCCTTGCGTCGCGGATGATGTCCCGATTAGTTATGCAAGTGGTCACTTAGAATCTTCCGGTCATATTCTTCTTCCTCATTCATTCCTGCATTCTCCAACGTTTCAGGAAGATACTGCGGCGCGAGTTCAACTTGTGTTCGACCTTGCTGCCGACTGATCAAAATTGCGTCCTGCACAGAAATTGACAGATTGCCAAAACCTTATCGTTTTCCCGTCATCCATAACAACGTAAAGCATATAGGAAAAGCAACCGTGAAAAAATTCAACTAAAATTCGAAAAAATATAAACCAAAAAGCAAAATGATAAAAAAATCGGATATTCGATAAAAATCAAGAAATTTTCTGTGCTTTTCCAAATTACACCATATTTGAGTCACATTTGAGCACATTACGTACTTCACATCGCCAAATTTTAAGTTGACAAATACTGTAACTTTACATTTTCTGAGAAAAAGAAAAAAATTCCAAGTACAAATACATAATAAGAATGTACACATCTGAATATTCAAGAACTATAAAGATTAAAGCTTCAGGAGTTTACTGTACTTTGGTCTTAATAAAACTTCAAAGTCACGTAGAAATATTGTTTACTTAAAGGAATTAGAGCGAAATTTCAGCATAGGTAAATATCACACAAGTTCTATCAAAAATTTATCTCTACTAATTATCACATACAACACCAGTGTGGCTACGCAGTTGAGGAGTTTGGCTGAGATGGAAATGGATCTGGGTTCATTCCTAGGTCCAGATGCCCGGCGAGTGGCCTACTCAGTCGCTAAAAATATTGTACCTGGATATGTACAACATTTGAATCTGAGATATTGAAGTTCAAAAAATAGAAAAACATTTGAAGATATTTTTTGTTGTCCATTGGACCAAATTTCCCATAATCCACTTAGCTAAAACATAGGTCCAATAAACGTGTGCACCAAATTTTATTCAAATCTTATCCATAAGATGTACTAATGATGTTGAAGTTTGGGGGCATGAAACAAAAAAGTAATATCAAAGTTTTTAAAGGGGAACGCTTTTACAGCAAAAATAATGCAAATAACTGTTATACAAAAAAAATCTGTTGCGACAATAAATGAATGCCATAATAAAATACATCATAAAACATTACGTTAGATACACAGCCAAATATTTTTAACTTTTATTTGTTTGCAATCTACCTAAACGTAAAAAGCCATTGTTACAATATTTAACGCCAAGTAATCGAGGTTTATTGCGGTTACATTAAAAGCTTAACAAGTATATGAATTTAATATTATTATAAAATACTTATAATAATGTTAAAATTATCGTAAAATTTATAATTTGTCGCTAAGAGATCAAAAAGCTTCAATCGGTACGTGTTTTGGCTGTTGTCCAAGAAGCTGATAGCGAGAAAGTTAGGGTACATTTGGCTTCTTCTAACACAAGCTTTATTTATAAGTTTTTTTTTTTATTTATTTAATTAGCAATCAAAATACAAGATATTCTATAAGCTAATTTGTTAACCTACAATCTAAATTTAGGATTTAGATCGATTAATAACATGATGAGATCTCATCCAGCCATGAGCTCTCTAAGTCTATTTATAGGTCAGCTGGCCACTGTCTTTTTAGTCTTCTAGTAAGGGCTGTATTAAAGGATTTGTGTGAGCTTCCAATTTTTGGTGGTGGGTGATGCTTCTCTCATGGATAACTTCTTTTATAGTTGGTATCTTCAAATCTTTGTGGATCATTTCATTTGCAATATACCATGGGGCATTAACTATCGTTCTTAGTATTTTGGACTGGCACCTTTGGATTATTTCGATATTGGACTTGCTCACACAGCCCCATAGTTCTATTCCATACGTCCATATGGGTTTGATTACTGATTTGTACAACAATAGTTTGTTTTCTATAGATAGCGGAGACTTTCTACCGATCAACCAATATAGCTCTCTCTGTTTTAGGTCCATTTGCTTTCTTTTTTTTTGCAGATGTGTTCTCTCCAGTTTAATTTGGAATCTAAGTGTATTCCCAGGTATTTTACTGTCACAGTTTGTGGTATTACTATGTTGTTTAGGTATATGGGTGGACACGGATCTTTTCTCAGGGTAAATGTGGTATGAGTAGATTTTGTCTCGTTTACTTTTACATTCCACTTTTGAAGCCAGTGTTCTAGAACATGTAGATAATCTTGTATTAGAGTGTGTGCTTGGAGGACTACATTGTGGCTAGCCAGTATGACAGTGTCGTCAGCAAATGTGCCCATTGTGATGTTTGGTGAAACTGGAAGATCTGATGTAAATAAGAGATAAAGTAGCGGGCCCAGGAGTTGATTGGGAGTATAGTTGAGACTTCCTGTCTTACTTTTGTTCTGAAGTGTCTATCACTTAGGTATGTTTTAAGTAGTTTGTAAAACGCTGGTATGAGTTTTTTAATTTTAAACAGTAATCCTGGGTGCCAGACCCTGTCGAAAGCCTGGCTTACGTCTAGGAATACAGATACGCAGTATTCTTTGTTGTTTAAACTGTCGAGGATAGTTTGCGATATGCGATGACACTGTTGGGTGGTCGAGTGAGCCTGTCGAAATCCAAATTGATAATCGGGTATCCATTCAGTATTGATTCTTTTAAGAACTAGTTTTTCAAGCAATTTTGAAACAGCTGGTAATAAGCTGATAGGTCGATATGATTTTGCGCTATTTGGGTCTTTTCCAGGCTTAAGGATTAAAATTATCTCGGCAGTTTTAATTTTTGAGGCCAATATTGGATTCGGAGGATTGCATTAAAGATATACGTCAGTAATACTATGCCTTTTTGGCAGTTCTTTAAGCATTTTGCTGTTATAAGGTCCATGCCCGGGGCTTTTTGCATTCAAGCGTTTTATTTCCTCCTTTATTTCTTTAGGTGTGACGGGTTTAATTGGTTGCGTTGCTAAAACGGGAGATTCTAATATTTCCATTATTTCCTCGTCCGGGTCATTTTCGTGCGGCTGAAAAACATCGGCAAGGTGTTTCGCAAATACTTCTGCTTTCTCCTTATCACTTTTGCCCACTGTTCTTGTGATGGTTGTTCCATTCTTAAAGGGAAGAGTTATTATTGGTTTGCTTTTAGCTTTGATCGGTTTCCAAATATAATTGTCATAACGGTTAAGGTTAGATAAATAATCTTTGAGTGACTCTTCTCTCAGAGATTTTAATTTAGATTTCAGCTTATTACTAAGTCTGTTCAATATTTTCTTGTCTGCTGGGGTGTGTGTTCGTTGCCATTTGGCTCGTGCTTTTCTTTTTTCAGCTACCAGTTTTTTAATTTCGAGACAAAATATTCGTGATGTCTTTTTTGTATGTTACTATTGGAGTAGCTTGTTGGGCTGCTTCTTGAAGGGTATTTATAAGACTATTTGTAGCTTCCTCAATTTCATTTGAGTTTTTAAGCCTTAGATTTAAATTTATTGTATCTGACAAATTGCGCCTATATTCGTCCCAGTCAGTTTTCGAATTATGTAGTCTAGGTACAGGTTGAATATATAATGGGTATGTGCTGTAGGTGGCTATTACCGTTGAATGATCTGAGGACAAGTCGTAGCTAGGTGTAATGTCCATATAGGTTGGCGAAATATTGTTTGTGACAAAAAAGTCTAGTAAATCCGGTAACTTATCTCTGTCTGTCGGCCAATATGTTGGAGTTCCCGTAGATAAGTATGTATATCTTTTGTCTTGAATGAGTTTGAATAGCTCCCTTCCTTTTGTGGTGGTTAGTCGGGATCCCCATGCCGTGTTTTTACTATTGTAATCTCCTCCTGCCAGAAATTTGGTGCCTAAAGTGCTGAAGTAGGATTCAAAGTGGTGTTTTTTTATATTATGTTTTGGTGGACAGTAGACTGCACTAACTGTTATTTCACATGGAGAAATGTGGACACGAATTGAGGTAGCTAGGAGATAGTCTTCAGCAAACTTTGGTAGTTCATAGTGACTTATTGTTTGTTTTATTATTATAGCTGTGCCTGCATGTGCAGTGCCATCCGGGTAATTAGTGTGATATACATTATACTTCGGTATTTTGAAATATGTCTTTTCAGTGATATGAGTTTCACTGATCAGGAGGATATCTATTAAGTTTTGTTTTAAAAATAACTGAATTTCATCTTTGTGTTGAGCAAGGCCATTGGCTTTCCATAAAGCTATTCTAAGAGCCATTGTTTTGTTTATTGATTAGCATTGTTAACATATTGAGTTGGTTGAACATTATTTTAAATTCTTCTAAAAATTTATTTAGTGACATGGTCGATTCAGCGCCTTGAGTTGTATTCTGGGGTTTAGTTACACGACTATAGCTTCTAGTTTGGGGTCTTGTCGATAGGGGTTGCGGTTGACTTTGTTGTGTTATGTTATTTTGATGTGTTAGGTTGTTTTGATAATTAGGATGGTAATTGTTTGTTTTAGCTTTATAATTTTTTTGGTAATACTCACATCCCCGGTAGTTAGCTGGATGTCCACCTCCACATAGGCCACATATAGCTGGCGTATTTTTACTTTTCTTACGACTTGATGTAATGTGTTGGCCACCGCACTTAACCCACAGGTAGGGTCTATTGCAATAGGCTTTAGTGTGGCCGTATAATTGGCATCTGGTACATTGCACTAAATTGTTGTCTTTTCTTGGTGGTTCTATTTGGATGACACTGTTTAGTAATCTGTTTATTTTGTAGATATCCTTGTTATTCTCTGACTGTTCCAGGTCAACAAAGAACATATTAAGGGGATATTTTGTTACACGATGTTTCATATTTATTATATTTCTCACTTTGTGTCCGTGTTGTGTGATTTCCTGTTTTATATCTTCTAGGTCAATCGAATGGTGTAGGTATTTAATTACAACTCTGTACGACCTTTCTTCCTTCGGTTGGTAGGTGTGATGAATTATATTATTATCTTTCATGTAGTTTGCTAATTTTCTAAATGTGTCTGGGCTTTGACAGGTTAACTTCACAGTATTGTTTGCCAAGCTCCTAGTTGTGTATTGTTCTAATTCAACTATTTCTGCTAGTTTATTAATCATTTGTGGTAAATTTGCAACTCCGTACACAAATATGGGAGGGGGTTTAGGTGTGCCCTTGCTTGCATTGTTATCTATCTGGCTATTTGCAAGTGCATTGAATGTGTTATTTAGTGGTATCGCTTCTTCTTCATGATTTATGGATTTCCTTTTCTTCCTTCTCTTAGTACCTTTTACTACTTACCACGGGTTCTCTTTAGTAGAGTAGGTGTTATTTTCTTCATCACTAGTTGAAGTCATTCTTGTGTATTCAGGGGTGCTATTTTGTCTATTTACATGATACGTTGGATTTTCTTGCATTATAAATTGTTCTTGATTGGGCGGAAAAGAGTACTGGCTCGTAGGTTGTGATTGATATATTTGTTGTTGTAGTGGTTGAGAGGAATAGTGAAATTGTGATAGCATATTAGTATTGAACATTGTTTGACTCTGTGTATTATTTGATGGTTGTAATACATACGATTGACCTTGTATGTTGTTTTGTGTCATTGGATTTTGGACGAGTCCCATACCTGGGCCGTTTCCTGCTGGTAACATTTTAAAGTTCGGTTAAACCGCAATGTTATTGAGTAACAATATTTATTTGCGTATTTATTTACGTGGAAATTTATTTATGTTTAAAATAAACTTTAATTGTACTTAAGATTAACTTTATCACTGCCCGCGCGAGGCGGGAGGTCACCGAGCGCGCACTTATCTTTCGAGTTTCAGAACACACGTCTTTACGTCTTTACGTCACTTACTTGAGGATGTGCTCGCTAGGCCCTGCAGCCTTGCGGTTATCGCTACAACTTGGTTGCTGCGCTCGCAGTGATGGATCAGGTAAAACACTTCTGCTCGCGCCAACAATCGAGCGCGGAATCTTATTTATAAGTTGTGAAGGAAAGTCTAGTCCACTACAAACCAAGAGGCATTAGTGATAATAATGAGGTTCGTGGACTAGAATTTTTGAAAAAAATTTATAAACTAGACTTGCGGTATGCCATAATTTTATTTTTTAGGGGTTTGAAAATCACTTTGTAGACAGTTAACTTGCTGGACAACGATAATTTGGTTTTTCTACCAATTAGCCATTAAAGTTTAGAGAGTTTTAAACCAAGATTCTTTAATAAAAACTTGTTGTTTCAGTTTGGCCTTTGGTCAAGATGCTATTAAATATTTATGTCCATTAAGGATTACGGTCGAGCATAATTTCTTCCTTAAAGTAAATGTGATGTATTGATATTTTGCTTTGTTGATATCTGGGCACCATTTTTTGGTTGTAGCTGTATAGATTCAAAAGCTTCTTGAAATTTATGAGATGCGTATTTTGGTATTTTGTTGTGCCATAACGATGGTGTCATCTTTAAAGTTGTTTATGAACGTGTCTGACAAGCATTTAAAAAAATATGTAATCCAGGGCACTACCTTGAGTAGCTCGCGATCGCATTTGCTAGATGCTAGTTATTTTCTTTTATATTTGATTGTAAAATGTCTACTCACCAAATATGATAATAATACTTAATGGTACAGTGATGTTTTAGCTCAAATAATAGATTTGGACACCATACCTTACAGAAAAGTATTTTTTACCATAAAAATTATTAAATATAATTTCTACTACTCTGTGCACTTGCCAGATTATTACGTATCTTTTACGAAACCCAAACTAAAGTGTTGGGACGATACTTAATTCGTCAAACAGTAGGTTTAGCTTCTTTAGGCAGAATTTATCAAAAAGCTTTGATCGGATAGAGAGCTGTGACGGACCTATATGATGACATTTCTTTCGTCGGTTTGCCAAAATTTTGGAATCCTTTCAATTGTAAAGGATAGTGGTTGACTTTAAGTATTTTATTATAAATTTGTGTTTTTTTCTAAACATTTTTTGATTTGCTCAGTTATAAGGTGAAATCATGGACTTTTTCTTTGATTGAGGTTTTTACAAATCATCGTTAACTTAGTGTCGGCCTGCTTGCGCCCGGCCCATTTGCGCCTACCGCCATTTTCGGCTCACTTGCGCCTTAGAAAAATGTCAACAAAAATAATGGTTATTATGACTAATTACACAAAATTTTATAATTTTCCGCTGGGTTCCTCTAGCTTCAATGCAATTTTATAAGTACTTTGATTTTTGTATTTATTGGGGATTAATTTTTGTGTTTTATAGTGGCAAATTTTCGAAAAAGTTTCAAAACAGCAAGATTCATTCTTCTCGTTTCCCTAAATCGCCTGTATTACCAAATTCCGCGGGCGACTTCTCTATTTTTTTGTCCATTATTACGTACTTATTTTTCTTCTTTTGCCTTTCATGTTTAAGTATTGCCTATCGTAAACATAGTTCATATATTCTGCTTCCTTCTTCAAAATTTTTACGAGTTCAAAAATATTTGGATTTGGTTTCAAGAGTTGGTTCAACCTATTGTTCCATCCTTCAAGGGCATTATTAGTTCTATGTCTGTGGCCGTGGCAGTTCGACACTATGGTGTTATTTTCCAACCAGTGATCTATGAAATAATCGTAAAACGTCTTCAATTTATTATTTTCTGTGGCGGTTTCCATTATATATAACCATCCATCGTCAATATAATTTAATGGCAAATATGCCAATGCAGCACACATACGTATGTGCAATCGTATGTCGACATTTTCTTTGTATTCTGTCGCAAGTCTCAAATTCGCTACAAGACTTAGTTGTAATGGAAATTACAGCCAGAAATATTCAACGTCAGGAAACACACGCTTTAAGGCGAAGATGAAAGTTTATTCAAAATCAATCTTTACAACGATTGGATTTCATGAGGCTTCAATTTTTAATATGGAAAATAATCTAGTATATGTATCCTGTGTTTTATTTGGAAGCAAAGCGTATATAACTGAAATTGTGTTGGTTTCCCCAGAAGTACTCCCAAGGTCTACATGGATGGTATAAATCTGGTAAAATTGCTTACTGCAGCTTTTAAATGTTCCAATCATAAGTAAAGTCTGTCATTTTGATAATGCCTCTTTACTTTTTTGACTTGCACAAATAAGAACTCTGTGTTCTTCCGTATCATCGGCGAAAAGGTTAATCCATCTCCGATCTTCAATATGTCTTCGGAAAAATGAACATCCTGAGCTGTTGCAGGGGTTTGTATAACGTCTCGTGTGTTGTTTCCTATTCTATTTAAAGTTGATTTTACCAAGGAGAATGCAGAAATTCTGGTCACAAGATCTAAACCTCGATTAAATAAACCGTTTGTTTCTTTCTTGTAAATCTTGGACATTGACAAAAATCTTCTTCTTTCCTGGCTCTGTTCTTAGCGTTTACGATGCACTTTTTAACACAGACTTTTCTTCAGTCACCAAAGTGCCTCTATATTTTTCTGTCTTCTCCTTCTTACACAACCAAGTTACAACGCTATCCTTCTTCCTAAAATGGCGGTAGGCGCAAATGGGCCGGGCGCATCTAGGGCTATATCGTTAACTTAACAATTATTGAAAAGTGTCATTTGGAATGGTGTTTCAGAAGTGAGATCACTTCTCGTTCTTATACTTATGATATGTCCTTCGGGATTACTAAAATACATTAAGTAGGTGTACTGCAAAAGTTTCATCCTTACCTTTATTTGTCCTCGCCCATGTCGTAATTTTTTCTAAGTGGCGGTCTGCTATTTTGAATTTATTTATTTTTGCTGTCATTTTTTACATAGAGTAATCAGTATCTTCAATGCTCGTTTTGTTTTTTTATTACTTAGTAATTATTTTATTTCTTTTACTGTTTTGTTAAATTTGGCTTTGTCTTCTCAGGCTATAGTTGTTACACACCTTTTTCGTAGTCATTTTTGTTATCATTATATATTCTAATACTAAATTTGGGTTTCTATTTTTTGGATTGCATTGTAGACTTCTTGTTTTATATTAGTTGCTAGATTTTCCACAACTATATCTTAATTTAAAAGTTTTTAGTGAGATTCTTTCACCAAACAACAAATGTTTAAATAAGTTCCACTTTGTTTTTGTTATTAATGGGTACTGGTGGATTTTGAAAAATGACAAAAAAAATACAAAATCGAAAAAGTTGAGGCTTTTTTTAATAAACATTTACTGGTAAAAATGCCTTTAATAACAGAAGTCAATGGTATCGAGTGTTTTATTCTTATTGCTAGACTAATAAGGCCTATCAGTAAACAGAGGATTTATTATTAGTAATTATTAAAAATTTAGTAGTTATTAATCTTGAGCTCTATCTATGGCGTTTATTAGAATATATTGCCTAATGTGGCAAAGTACAAGGTGGGTATAAAGTAACTACGCATTAATAATTGGCTATAGAACTTGTAGTACTTCTGCAGTCACAATTAAAACCCGCAACTTGCAAAACTAACATGTCAAGCATCAGTGAAAGTGAGTTAATAAGACACGTAATAGGTAAGGTGTGGAATAAAAAATTGAATTTCCTATCGTGGAAATTTCATTACCGGCAGAAGCTAAAGCCTGAGTAATGTGGCCACAAAATTGAATATGGGAAATTAATGTTGGATTAACCTGAAGATTGGAACATTTTTTGGAGTAACGAGGGCGTATTTACGTTAACGGGATGCAAATTTGACCAAAAGTGACTGTGTGATGCAAACGAGAACAAAACTCATTGGCCCATATCTTATGTATGACACCATGAATATAGACCGTTGCATTTAAATGCTTGAAGATTACGTATGACCTACGATATTTAGCAGGGATAACATGGGCGACCTTATTTATTATGCAGAATGGTGTACCATCCCAGTTTACTCTTACTATGCGTGTGGAGTTAGATCAGCACTTTTTAGGGCGTTAGTTGGGACGATGTCGATGTTATAAAAAGCTTCCAAAAAGTTCAGATCACACTTCATGTGATTTTAACCTGTCAGCGTGTTAGGCACATATTTAAAACATTGTTAGGAACAGCCCAAACAGCTTTTTTCAAAGGATTATGCAGTTCATCTCCGGCCGTTTGAGGAAACTACTTGACACTATCAGTGCCTTTGTTGAAATTTAAAGATTTGCTTTCATATTCAAATTAAATAAAGTAGATATGTACAATTTGTCCCAATGTATTAAAAATATGAACTTTACTACCAATTTTTAATGCTTTTTCACCCACCTTTTAGTTGGCTTTTCTTGCAGACCTAGGTAAAGGATAATAAAGCGAAAACAAAATGATTGTCCCTTGTCTATTTTAGAATACACAGTTGCCTAAATCTGTGTTTGAAATTTTAGAGTTTTATGAAGTTTAATGGGTTTTTTTTAATTATTGCACTAGTCTAATTGGTTATTTCATGTTGATGTTAGGTATTACATCTTTTTGGATTCTTAAATAGCTTAATATAATATTACTTAAAGTTAATAATTAAGGATTATGGTTAACTAGGATGCTAGCATTCCAGTTAGCTACTTTTAAGAGAATCACCATTAGTTTTATTTATCAAAAGATGAGAACACAATATCCTTTATTGCATCCATTTTTTGCTTTGTTTGCTCGAATAATTCCTCTAGTCTGTTAATTCTATGCTCAGCATTATTTAAGTTTATAGCTGTCATGTTAAAATTGCTATTAGACAAATTGCACCCATTAGCAGTTAAAGCAGATGCTACACTTTCTAAACTTTTTTTATCAGAACAGTAAGTATTATTTTGTTGCTGCCTTGTAGAATTTAAATTTTTTTGTTGGGTTTTTAAAATGTCACAATCCTTATAATTGACTGAGTGACTTACGCGCCAAGATTTACGACAAGAAATTTTTTTGCTTATTGGACAGTTTTGTTGCTATGCAGACCACCACTTTTGATGCCATTTTGTCTCATTAAAATTATCTTAATTTTTGAAAAACACAGTATTCTTCAAGTACTCATAGCTCTCTCTGGGTAGTAGATACGTTAAGGTTTCGAATGAAAAGCCAAATCCTCTTGAAAATGGCATCAGAGCAAGGATTATCTCAAAAACTACGCCATCCATAGAAGGTGTAACAAAAGCCTTTTTTAAACACCAAAAAACTTGAGAGTCTGACATAATTCTTTAATGTTTCATTTCCAGTCACCAACTTTATTTTATCACTTATTAATTTAAGGGAACATTTAACCTTCTTGGTTCTTTAAAGTTTTAACCAGTAAACCGGGTTTTGCAACCCTTGTATGTTTGTGTCAAACTCTGGGATAGTTTCAAATAATTGGAATTAGTGGATTTATATGCATATACTCTGTAATTAATTTTTGCCTAACGTTTTTGATAATCTCTGTAGAAGTTCTCATAGTTCCATGCTTCTTTATTATTTGTCATTTTGGAGATTTTTAAAACTTCTTTAAAAATGCTTTTAGAAGCTTATTTTTACTTTAAATATTTATCAATTTCTGCTTAAATAGGTAGTGCAAAGTCAGTTGAACTTATTGTAGATGGATTTATATCGATATCAACGACTGAAGCCGCTGGATAAGTAGAGGTTTGTCCTTGTAGCGTTTAATGCTATCAAGCGGCTGCTATCGGCCACCTTAGTTGCTCAGACATATAAAGTAAACTAAAGATTTATTCATAATGGTATCTAACATAAATCTGCTCTTTCAGAACAACAGAACGCATTCTAACTTTTGAAAAGTCAACAAACAACTGAAAAGAATATAATAATGAAGTTCTCAAAACAACACAAGATTGATTGATAAACAATTTAAGAGGAGGAAAAAGTTTATAGTCTTTTCGAATAAATATCATATAAATTATAAAAAAGAAACAAAAAGTTTATTGACCTTTTATACAAATGCACACCTCAACAATAAGGGGCGCATCATATGAAAATTGTAATATTTTTTTAATAAAAAAGCAAAATTTATTATTTAAAATATGTATTAATATATTATGTTAAATGTATTAATTGGAAGAGTTATAAGTAAGTAAGAATATATCAGAACAGAACAACTTGTTGAAATAATCATAAATAATAATCTGGTCCTTTTTCGATTATTATAATCAGTGTTGAGCTGATTCGAAAAATCTGCATATGCTTAAGATATAACTGATGTTCCTTTTCACATTAATCCAATTTAAAAACAATACAAAATCAAAGGTTTGTCCAACAAATAATAAAAAGTTTATTAATCTTACGCTTGCGTAAAAAATCAAAGAATAGTTACAATCAACACTCCAAATAGTTAACAAGAAAATCTAGCACACCCAAAATCCCCATAAACACTTTTCTACACATAAAAATGGCGATCTTCAATATTTTTACTCCTTTCCCATAAAAATATAGCTAAATAATTAATTTTATCTTGCCACATATTAAGTAGTGTAGAATCTTTTAGATCCGTAAAACTTAAAAACATTCATTGTAAATGTTTTAAGCTTTCTTTCCCTGTCAATAAATATAATTGAATTAATTACTACTTTGTAGTTACTATACGTATGTCTATTTAATATTTTAAAATCGTTCTATTTTTAAATACTTTAAACAGACACAATAATATATTTCCTTTGCGATGCCATCAAGGAAATGAAAATGATTTGTTATATGTCTGATATTAGACAATTCTAAAATCCACTGAAAAATGATTCCTTAACGTCGAAAATGATATTTAAAATAATTAAAGCGAGCAGTACAAAACGTAAATGAATGTGTTACCAATTGCAAATGTAATTTTATAACAACACAACGCAACGAAAATCCATACTAGTCACATTCACATTCCACTATCCAAAATTTGTCGTGTTGCAAGAACCAAGTGTGACCTAACGTCTTGTAAATTAAGAGCCGTTCTAATTACATTTTACTCCTTTTCTACTAACGAGTTCCACCCATTGCTAACGTTAGCGCCTTGGTATGGAAGCTGTCCTATTAAGGCGTAATGTTTAGGGCGGCATCGAATCTGATATCAAAATTAGTAATAGAACCAGTTTAAGTATCTAAAAAAACTTTATGTGCCGCTCCTGTTCGAACCTAATTTGAAAGAGAAAATCCCATTAGCTGCTTTTGGTGCAATAACATAGAATTTATTAGGCTTGTATTTATTTTTATCGAATTTGCTGTCTGGTTCACTATTCTGAAATTTTTCACAGAGCGAACTGCCAACATTAACATTTGATTCAGTCACAAACCGTAAAAAATCATAAGCTTTAATGCGTAGCCTGATAGAATACATCAATATTAGCAATATAAAATATAACTGTTATAAAAATCATTTTTCGCAATTCTCTACCACTTTGAAGACTGAAAACAGGTTTTTTTTGGTACCGAAAGTTAATAAGAAAAATTCCAAAAGAGCAAAGTTTAATGTGGAAACCTTAAGAAGGATCAGTTTTACGTTTTGGTTTTCAAAATTACTAATAAATTAGTAAATAATGGGACTTAAAATACGTGGGATGGACTAAAATTTCTTGCTCTTTAGGTGTTCTTTCAAGAAACTAAACAGATGAAAACATCGCATTGCAGTAAATCTGGGCTATAAAACAAATATGGCGAAACTTTCCAGTAAAAGTTTTCTGAAGATCAGATTACTGCTGCTGTTGCATAGCGATGAGCAATTGTCGTAGAGCTGTAAACTAAAAAGTTTCTCTTTTTGTGCAGAAAACTAGCTTTATTTTGTTTTTTGACAAATTACTGTAATATTTAGCTTCGAAAGTTTAACGACTCTTAAAAAATCTAAGAGATCTAAGCCGGGCTTGGAATTCTTTGGAATGCTGCCAATTTGCTTTCAGGTAAAAAATTTTAGACTCAAGTCACCCCACAAGTGATTCCACTCTAAAAAATCGCTCTCTTTAAAGTTTTAGAGTAAAGCGATGCAGACTTTAACTTAGTGAGCTTTCTATTGAGAGGATAGTTATTTGGGAACCTACCAAGCACTCACTTTGTTAAACTGCAGTTTATCATAAACTACGACTTCCACCCTTCCAATATTTAATGAAAAAATATCAGTAATAGTTTATATTATTATTTGTCGATTTTCATAAATTAAACGGTCAATACGTTCAATATTAGTTTCATTACTATTGGTTACGTTTTCACTTTTGTAGTTTTTGAAAATTCTACGCCAATCATAAATTTCAGACTTCAATAAACTGTGCAGAAGGTCTCACCAACATTTTAGAAGGTTTTATTCCTTCTTCAACTAAAAATTTTGTAATTATTTTTTATACAACATAATTTAAAAATTCTGTCATTTAACAACTATTTAATATTAACAAATATTGTTATAAAATCAAATCTGCCCTTTCTTCACACAACATCAAAACATCAGTGATGTTAAGATACGTTTGCAATTGAAGTCTTAATTTATCATTGAGTTGAAGTGGCAAAAAACGTATTGCTGTAATAGCATTACGTAAGTGTGGAACTAAAAAATGTAATGTTTCAGACTGAAACCTCTTGGGATTAGTGATGTGTTTGTATATCAAGCTATAAAGTTGCTTAATGAGACTTGTCGCTAAAAGACTACGATTAGTTCGGACTGTTCGGGCAGTCAAAGCCCATACGTATAAATTAAACAAAGTCCTCTTGGTAAGCAAGAGATTATGCCTGGAAAGGTGCAAATTTTCAAAACTTTGATGTCTTGTATTATTAAGAGAACCTGGGACTAACTTATTACAAAAGATATACAAAACATGTGCTGAAAATGCTTTAAAGGAAGCTAGGAGAGATAAAGCAAAGATGTTGTCTGAGTACGCCTATGATAACCACAGAACAATTTAATTTACGGATGACAAAATTTTAGTGGGAGAATTTTTTAACATACAACAGGATATACACTAGATCGTCTAAAGAAGTATCTCGGCTAGTGTCAAGGGTCATCATTCAGCAGCTGTAATGATTTGATGGGGAGTGTGTTATGATGGGGTAGCAATATTTATTTTTGTAAAAAGAAAGTCAATAGTTGTGTCTCCATAGGATGTTTTTAAAGGTGTAATGAAACATCTGAATCACACACTTTTTCGAGGAAAACCTTAGATTTTTTAGCAAGATTTGGTACTCACCACAAAGCACCTCAACTTGGACGAGAAACAGTGTGTCTCATCTTCTAATAGTAGAGGATTGGCCTTCTGCGTTATTCACCTAAAGTTTCTCATAGAAAAACAAAAATTAATCGTCAGCGTAGTCCAGCTAGTTAAGGCGCGGGCTCCGGTTCACTAGAAAAGAGATTATTGCCAGCAATTTCAAACAAATTTCTAAGAACGGCATTTCTTAAATACACCCACTAAACCAAATACATTCTATTAGGTTAAACGCATCATTAGGTCTAATCAATTGAGATTTTTCAGCAAAATATTATATTGACTTACTCGTTTAACAAAAAAGAAACTTTGTAATACAATATTTGTTGCATTAGATCATAATTTAACAGAACAGAATTTTTAAGTACATGTAGTTAATCTAATAAAGTAAAAATAGCCAAAAATCAATCAATCAACAGTAACATTACAAATTTTGCTAGAGGAAAATTTATTGTCCTAACATTTGAATTAATGGAATAGAATTTTTTAGAGTAACTTATATTAATGAGAACATTTGTTTCAATAAACTTGGCTCATCTGGGTCATTTGATTTGCCATAGAAAAAAATTCTAACTGCAATATTTTCAAATTAAATTAAGTTTGTAAGAATTATTTTAATCTACACATATTTAATTGAGAAAGAGCTAGAAAAGCTAAAACGAACGACAACAACACTATGTAATTTCTGCAAAACGGCGAATTGGCCACCTTACTGAAATACACAAAAAAACGACAAAAAATCTGTGACAACTTCAGAGGAATCACACGAACATCTAAATTTAGTCGTTTATATTGTATAGTAATAAAGGAAGTGATAAAACAAGCTTCTCCTTCTTCTTAGCCCGTTTCGGTCCATAACTGGACGAAGGTCTTCTTCATTGACTTCCACTTGGTCCTATTTTGAGCTTCCTGTATCCATTTCAATCCGGCCACTTTTTTTATATCGTTGTACCATCTATTGGGTGGTCTTCCTCTGTTTCTTCTATATTCCCACGGCCGCCACTGAAACATTGTTTTTGTCCATCTAGTTTCTTGTGTTCTGGCAAGGTGTCCGGCCCAACTCCATTTCAGATTTGCTATTGCTTCAATAACATTTGTCACTTTTGTTTTCTCCCTAATCCATACATTCGTTTTTCTGTCACGTAGTGATATGCCTAGCATTTTCGTTCCATTGCTCTTTGAGTGGTTGTTAATTTGTGCAAGTGGGTTTTGTTAGGTCCAGTTTTCGCTTCCGTAGGTCATTACAGGTAAGATGCATTTATCAAAAACTTTCGTCTTAAGATGTTGGGCAATATTTTTGGAGTTCAAAATAAAACTAAGTTTACCATAGGCTATCCATGCTAATCGAGATATTCCTTTGATTTCCATTATTTGGCTGTCACGGTCAATCCTGAGTGTTTGTCCTAAGTATATGTATTCACTAACATTTTCAATCGTTACATTTCCAACTTTTAATGTTTCGTCTATGTCCTGATGTTCTGGCATCATTGTTTTTGTTTTGTTTAAATTCATTTTCAGACCGATCTTTTCTGCTTGTTGTTTTAAGTCTTGTACCATATACTGTAGGTCGTTTTGGTTCGTAGCAATGATAACGATATCATCTGCATACAGTAGGTGGTTTATTTTTCTGCCATTTATGTTTACCCCATAGTTTTCCCATTTAATTTTTCGAAACATAACTAGCGTGAACAGTTTACGAGACAGACAATCGCCCCGCGTTTTAACTCAACCGGTTTTGTTTCATCGTGTAATTTGTAGGTAGCAGTAGTTTTATTGCTGATGTTGTTCAAAATATTTATGTATCTTTAGGCAATTCCACCGTTTTTAAGTGCTTCTGTAATTGCCCATGTTTCTACCGAGTCGAAGGCCTTTTCAAAGTCTATGAAAGCCAGGTAAAGAGGTATGTTATATTCATTGGTTTTCAATTAATAGTTTCATTGTAAATAGGTGATCTCTGGTTCCATAGCCTTTCCTAAATCCGGCTTGAGTTTCTGATTGGTATGCGTCCAGGTTGATGGTTAATCGATTTGTTATTATTTTTGTCATTAGCTTGTATAATACTGATAACAAACTTATCGGTCTGTAATTCTCTAATCGCGTGTGATCTCCTTTTTTGTGTAGAAGAATGACAATGGAATCGTTTCAATCTTGCGGTATAGCTGCTTGGATCAGACATTTGTTTAGCATATTTACTATTTTTCGTTTTAATTTTTGTCCACCCCATTTGATCAGTTCTATTACGACGCCGTCTTTCCCAGGTGATTTATTTGCTTTCATTTGCTTTAGTGCGTTCTCTAGTTCGTATTCTTCTATATCGGGCAATTCTTCAGAACCAACATTTTGGATTTTGGCAGTTTCTTTACGGGTTTCTTGGGTGTTTTCGATTCTTATTACTTTAGATTCATATAGTTCTTTATAGAATTCCTGTACTATTTTTAGTATTTTATCTTTATCTCTTATTATGTCCCCATTTCTGTTTCGTAATGCACATATTTGTTTTTTCCCGAATGTTGGTTGTAGTACCTTCATTGCTCCATTTTGCTGAATTATTTTATTTATTTTCTCTTCTTGTCTTTTGATTCTGTTTTCTTTGATTTTTCGTCTAATAGTCTTACATAAGTTGCCGTATTCTGTTGTATTTCTTTTATTTTCACTAACTAGTTGTCTTCTTTCTCTTAAAAGTTGTTGTATTTCGTTTTGAGTTGGGGATTTTCCATTTACTTTCTTTGCTATTTTTGTTATTTTGGTCCCATGGGAGATAGCATCTAAGATTTCCTTGTGCAATGTTTCAATTTTATTATCATTATTTCGTTGTTCGAGATCGTTTAGTTTATTTTCGACTGCTTGTTGATATTCCTCCTTCTTGTTTTCTATGTCCTGTATTTTAATATCGGTGTCAGTCTTTTTAAATCTTTTTAGGCGTTCCATCTTTGTGTTAATTATTACTTTCGCTCTTACGAGTCGATGGTCGCTTCCTACATCGAAACGATTTAAGGTAGATACGTCATGAATGATGTTTTTATTGTTACTTAGGATGAAATCAATTTCATTTTTGACTTTACCATTCGGACTTATCCAGGTCCATCGTCTATTTGGTTTTTTTTCTTGAAGAATGTATTCATTGCATATAATTTATTTTCATTTAAGAATTCAATTAATTTGTCCCCTCTTTCGTTTCGATGTCGTAATCCATTTTTTCCCCAATATTCCTCTTCTATTTTCTCTACACCTAATTTTGCATTAAAATCTCCCATGAGTATACTGTATTGTTATTTTCCTTTGACAGGTTCGTTTAAGGCGATTCTAATGTGGTCGTAAAACTCTTCTATTTCTTCTTCTTCATGAGATGTTGTAGGAGCGTATATTTGAATTATTTTTAATACACTTGTTTTGTTCAGTTAGAATATTATATATGCTACACGATCTGATATGGCTGTAAAGTTTTGTATGCGATGTGCATGTATCTTCCGAATTATAAAGCCTACTCCATTCAAACTTTCGTCATCTTTTCCTTTGTTTAGTAGTACATTGCCGGAATTTAGTGTTAACCATGTTTCTCCTTTTCTTTTTGTTTCACTGAGACCTATTATATCCCAGTTAATTGTTTCCAATTCGTTTTCTAGTTCTGTTATGCGGTCTTGTACTCGTAATGTTCTTATGTTTTGAGTTCCTATCCATAGTTTTGTGGTTTTCGTGGTTTTCTGATGATGGCTTTCGTTTAGACTCCGGGGATTCTTAGCACCCTCTTTGCCGTTCCATCGATGGTCGCCACCTTTTTGCTGTTTAATCCCATCGGTTTTCCGGCTGCCGGAGACTGAGGGCCGGTGCTTGTTTTGCATTTCTTCATGAAGGGTTTGTTAGCCTTTAGAACCCCACGTTGGCAAGACGGGTTGGGGAGCGTTCAGTAGTCTAACTTACTAAGAATTTGGTAGCCGCCGTTGACTTTGTTAGTTCATACGCCGCCTTTCCATAAGGAGAAAGCCTGTTCCTGCTTTCCCAAGATTGAACCATTAGGTCCGTCATTCGGAAATTGTCTTCTGTGTGGTTTTGGTCCGCCCCGGGTATTTTATTTCCCCGGTACCCACTATATCTAGTGAGCGTTCCCCTATCCGCCACCTGGGGAGGCGCCCAGTTGAGGATCTACCAACCCCGCTGGGAAAAAACAAGCTTATGGTCACCAAAAAAAAGAACGAAGTATTTATCTATAAGAGGCAACAAACGAAAACAATAAAAAGACTGAATATATGACATATACACTAGAATAATTAAAAGCATACGAAGCTGAATTGTGAAGATGGGTTAAGACAGAAAAAGAACTATAAACGATATAAGTTAACGCATTACGACAATCTTGTAGAATATAAAGGCTAGAAATAGTAAGAAACGAAATAATTAAGCAACATATTGGCCTGAAATACACAATTGAGAAAGAAGTAGAAAAACGATAACTTATATGATGTGGACTCGTTATAAGAATGAAAGAAGAGTGGTTCCTAAAGGAAACGTAGAAATAGAGGCTCGAAACAAACGAGAGCGCAGATATCCAAGACCAAGTAAGATGGAGAAAGAGTTTGGAAATGTCAATAGACGTTAAAAAACTAATAACATTTATATATTAAGACTATTAAAATAAAAAACGGCAACAGAAAATTTATTAACGCACCCGTTTAACCCAGCAAAATAAAAAATAACTAAATTTATCAATGTAGTTCAACAGAATGATACATATAAAAAAATATATGTACTGTCTAATTGTAACGAATCTCATTACACTTGATTCAAATAAAAAAGATTACCGAAAGAGAGCGCATTCATTAATCCATTAATTGTAACAAAGTTTAATTAGATCAAATTTCCTAAGAAAATGTTATTAACTTACTTATTGCGTACTTCGAAAAGAAACTGCTGCACGTAGTTTTAAATAAAGTGATTTACTAGTCAAAACCCATCAGCTACAACGTTTGGTTAACTTAATTTACAGTACTGGTTAAAAATATATCAAATTTTAGTATTTCCGCCATAACTTTCTTATGTGCCGATGAATTTTTTCAATTTTTAGGGGATGTTTTGACACCTGCTCCACAATTCATTGTAATAAACGAAAATCGCAATTTTATTTACTTTTCTTGCATTTTTTTGCATTTCATAAATAATAATAGTGGTGTCAGGCAGAGGTAAGCAGTCTAGCTCCCGCAACATATCCTCAAGTATATAAAAGACGATTGCCAATGGTCCTGCCCAAAATCGAACTTTCCGTAAGCTTGCAGCCCTATTTCACATTTTTTTAAGCCCTGGAGTATCCAACATGGTGTTGCAAAGAAGTCGCTATCTGTATCAGGACATCATCGAGAACAAGATCCTTTCATGTGTCATACAGAATAGACAGAAGCTTTATTTTCCAGATGATCCCAAACATCGTTCGAAACATGACTGAGACACTGATCTGAACATTTCCTCCGTAACATATGTGAGCCATTGAATTCTATTATGCACTAAGATTAAGTATCAAACCGCAAAAATAATAAAAAAAGCGTAAATTTTTTTTTAGTTAACTCTACTAAAGCAATGACATTAAAATTAGTATTCACCTAAATTGCAATCTTTTAAATGATGAATTATAGTGGTTAATTTGGTTGTACTTTATTTACTATGTGTGTTAGTTGGCAAAGTTTAGTAGTGCGTGGAATAAAATTCCGCGATGCATCTTGTCAGTCTATTAATTCTAAATACAGTGTACCGCATCTCGCGTTATTAAGTAACTTTATTAGCTTCGCTCGGCTGCCCAAGTAGCCTGCGGTATCTGTACCAAATCTAATTATAATGTAAGCGTCGAGATTAAATTAAAATCCCGGTTTTCCTAAAATACCTCACGTTTTAGATTTTGGTTGAAATAACTTTGTTGGGGTTAATTTATGTAGAATAAATGTATTTTTTTTGTTTTGTTCCTATTGTAAATATTTGGTAGTAATAAAATATTTTATTTGTAAAAATTTTTTATACTTATTACAGGTCACAGATTATGTGATAAAGTGGCTAATGATGATCATATTGAAAGAACAAAATTATGTCTGGCTCAAGTGCCTATGAGAATATTCTTTAAATATAATAAATATCACAAGATTATATATATATATATATATATGATGCGAATTTAGAGTTAAGCCGATTGGGATGTCAAAATTTAATTTTTTTACTCGACTTTTATTCAAGTCCAAGTTAAAGAAAATATACAATTCACAAAAATTTTCAAAATGTATAATAAAAGTAAATTCTAAATTCCCCAATTTGCATAACCGCCTATTCATAAAAAATTTAGGGTTTGAATTTGGTGTTTAAGTAGACAACACAATTAACGCATTTTGCAATTGCAATTTTAAGTGATATAAAAATAAAGATCTTGTCATAAAATTAATAATTTTGCGGAAAAATAATAAATGGTAAGATATACGCAATTTTCAAACTTTGACTTCTTTAACTGAATATTTTAACGCAGCACTCCCATGATGTTGGTGATAACCAAAAAAGAGAAGCCGTTTCCTTGGATATAAAAATTCAAATTTAAATCGTCTTCAAACTGGGGAAGCTGTGTCGTTTTCTAGGAAAGACCGAAAAAGCTTTAGTGATGTAGGTAGAAAGTAATGTACAAAAATAATGCTAGTCGACAGAAATTTCATCAAACAATCGACATTAAGGTTTTATAAAAAGATTAAAAAACGACATTCAAATAGTTAATCTTAAACGAGGAAAAAATATGAACTTTAAAAAGCTTTAAAAATCGGATGTTGAAACCACTGCTCATAAATCAATAATTAAGGCCGCAACCAGTAAAAAAAAAATTTAATTAACAAAAAAGTTTGGATGACCATTGATATTTTCACTGATTGGTTCTATAAATATTTTGCGCCAGAAATAGACGTTATTTGATTCTTTTTTTGCCACCCAATACCACATCATTGCCTCAGCCTCTAAATCAGCTTATAATTGCATCTTTGAAAACATATATGTCAAACGAATATTTTTGTACGTGTTGAAGAATCTAAATAATGATCAAATACTATCAATTATGAAAGCGTAAAAAAAATTTAAATTATGGGTTTCACTGATCAAATTTATCATTATCTAAAGCAAGACTGAAAATTATAAATGCATGGTGGAAAGTTATATGGCTCGCATTTGTTAAAAAGAATGATCCTAAAAACGGGAGCATTCTGTAGAATTCCCCCGTATCATATGTTTGGCATGTGAAATTGGCAAATTTCAAAAAAGCGCAGGTCTTCACAAATATTTTTCGATCACATCAATCAGAAAAAAGCAGAAGTTATTCGCCGTTTGAAATCCCCAGATCCACTAGAATTACTAAGTCAGCGACTTAAAATGGTTGACGTCAACAAAGTCACTAGTACTCTACATTTTAAGAAACACCAGGATATGACCTAATTCCTGATAAAATCCCTAAGAAACTACCTACCCTCGTAACTAAATATCTTACCCAGCTGTTCAACTTATTTCTACTCCCAGAATATTTTGTCGAACAGTGGAAAATGGCAAAGATTATTTTAATATTAAACCTAGGGAAACTCCCTAGCCAATCAACACATTATCGGCCAATAAGTCTTCTACCAATGTTTTAAAAGTGTTTTAAAAAACAAAAAAGGCCTAGAAAATAACGAGCTAATTCTCAAGCATTAGTTTGTCTTCAGGCGAATGCACTCCACTATAGAACAAATATATCGAGTTTTTCAAAAAATCAATGATACCTTTGAAAACAAAGAGTACTACTCTGCAACATTTTTAGACATTACACAGGTATTCGATTAAGTCTGACACACTGGATTTTTCTACAAGTTGCGGCTGCTTCTCCCTCTAAACTATCTCCTCATTCTTAAATTCTACCTACATAATAAATCCTTCCTCGTAAAGTTTGAAACCAAATACTCTTTTCAATAAACGCCAGTGTATCTCAAGGAAGTGTTCTTGGACCACATCTGCCCACATAATATTTATCACTCGAAGAGGCATGTGTCCTCCTGTTTATTTAAACAATAGCCAACTTCCACAACAAAACGAAGTTAGATATCCCGACCTACATCTCGACGAAAGTCTTACTTGGCAGAAACATATCTTTACAAAACGGAAGCAACTAGAATTAACCTTCACTAAGATGTACTACTAAGGCATAAAGCTAAACTTTCTCTACAACAAACTCCTGATTTACAAAACAATAATCAAGGGTACACTTCAAATATCCAGAGTTCTAGAACACTTCAAAAAAAAGTGCTGCGCATAATAGTAAACCCACCCTGGTATGTGCCAAATACAGTCATCTTAAGGGATCTTTTATCCTACAGTCAAGGAAGAAGTTTGCTGCTATAGTTCCCAACACAGTACTCGACGTAGAGCTCATCCTAATATTAACTTAGTTCTTATGGATCAACCCAACAACAACAGGCGATTATAAACGATCTGTCCGCCAAAATTTAAATATTTGATTTACTTTAAGATTAGTTGTAAGTTGTAGTTTGTAAACTTCTTCCCGTTTGTCACACAGGTCTATGAGCCTATTTGTTATAGAAGTATTCTGCCGAACATACTTTCGCATATCCACTAAGCTGTTATACGATCTTTTGCTGAATGTACTTGTAAGGATGCAAATATATGAGCTATTAAAAAAATAAATAAGCAAATGCTATCGCTATAAAAAATCTGTTTGATCACTTAATAAAATTTTAATGATATGTCTGTGTAATTTTTTCGATAAAACCACTGTCTTGCCAACTTATTCTAAAAGACATGCTCAAAATCGGTTAAAAAATGCCCTACCAAAGGAAGCCGGTCGAGTTTGGACAAAGAGGCAAACATGAAGTTGTAAAAACAATTTAGACATTTAGCAGATCTATAAAACCGAAAGTTGGCTTTCCCGCGTGCGCCCACGTGAAGCGCGGGGAAGATTTATGGCGCCATCCACCCACAATGAGGGCAAAAAGGCGAATTCGGCAAGCCGGCTAATAGATTCCACGAATCGAGGATTAATGACATCGCGATCATTTCGATGCTTATCTCCGCACAAACAGCCAAACGCGCACTTAGCTCTTCGCCCAAGGCCGCCCTAATGGCCTCCGAAGACAAAAACGATTTTGTCAGGAAGCGCCCAAGGCTCGCGGCGCGATCGGCGGCTAATTAGGATGCGCGCGTTGTCCGCCACCAGGCAACCGTGCTCTTCTATATTTGATTTCGAGAGCCGAATGGCACCAGCAATACGGATGGTTAATTACGGGCCGGTTTCCTGGGAACGCGCTTTGCCCCTGCTGAGCTGGACTCGATAGCAATTGCACGAATAAAAAATTCGCTATTGTTCTTTGTTCGGGATGACTTGAAAAGCACTTCAATGCATTTAACGGCATGGCAGGAAGACGTATGGCATCACTACTGGCTAGCATGTATAAGATAAAAATTGGAGATAAATTTACGATTTGGATATATTTAACTGCTGATTGAATCATTTCTATGCAGACAATAGTAGGCACAGTACATTGCGTGGCCTATGAATTATTACAAACCACATAGAAGTTTTTCAAAAGGAAATTGTTCATACGTTTTTTACTGTTTCAGCTGTAACATGACAAGGTGGATCCCCTGCAGGAGCAAATAATAAACTTTGTTTTATATTAATGGGCATAATTAATCCCGCCGGCCAACACGATTTCTAAAAACCCCGTCTGTGGGGTCTAATTGCACGCCAATTTACTCATCTTCCCGGCAACATAAACCGTGGTCTTGGGTTCATCGAGATATACGTATCGTGCGGTTCCACCACAATTAACTTCTAACAATGCAAGCCACTAAAAGGACGTGGCTTTCGTATCTCTTATATTGAACCCTAAACGCTCTACATTGTTCGGGAAGAAGGTAACACGATACTGTTAAATGAACTGGAAGATGCTGCGTTAACACCAACTACATGAAGATTGCGTGCGATTACAAAACACGAACGTTGGCATGCAGCTGCTGACACAGAAAAAATGCCGCTGAGATTGGTACGTTACATCGCATAAGAACCATGTCAGTGGAGTTGAATATTTAAGCTATTACAGCAAAACAAAACAACATAATTATTTAAACTACTTTACTTTGTAGCCTCCAGTGTACTATTAATATCATACTTTACTTAAACTTCATTTTATTGATGCTAAATGAGTCTCTAACAGTTACGTTTCTATTTTCCTCTATTTTCCTACTTTATGGACTTTTCTTTTATTTTGATAATTACCTAGACCAATATTTTTATTTTACTCTTATTTATATTTACTAATTTTATTGCAATAAGTTTTTTATTTTTATGTTTATTATTGAACTATCTTTGCTAATAACATAAGTTAAGAAAAACAAATTTCGTCTAGATTAATAGTTTTAGGAAATGTTCCAATAATGCTAGCTGCATTTTCACGTTGGATAGCTAAACTAATTCTTTGTCTTAGGCATGATTTCGATCTGGACTCTCCAGTTAGTAGGTGAAGGTAGTTTCCAAGCTTTACGATAAAATCCGTTGCTTCATCACACCAAGGTCCCAAAGTCTCTACTGCAAAAGGAATGAAGATGTGTCCTTGGTCGATGAGCTCTTTGTATTTCCTCTTCTTGTTATTGGCAGCATTGTTTGCGATAAGGCCAGCAGTTACACTAGATTGTTTGACGTACGATGGGGCTAAGGTATCAGTACAGGTAGCATTCCAAATAAGGTTCATACCACGGGGTTAAAGTTAAACCGTCCACTCTTTTGCCATCATTACGGAAGAGTCCACATGGTTCCAGTTTATATGGGATGTTAATGGATGATAAGGCTTGTTGAATAATCTTATTTAGTTCCTGGTGGTGAGAGTGACGACTACTGCTTTTTTACATGAGAGACCATGAGTTCTGACTTGTCCACTTTATCTCCACAGATGCAGTTGTGGGGCTCGCAAATTGTTACATCCCAATCTGAGAGCAATTGATATTTTGAAAGTGTTGTCATTCAGAAAAGTTCCAACTTTTGTGCAAGGAATTGCAATCAGCCAGGCACCGGATTCGGGTTTAGTGTAGGTAAGATATCTCGCCTGATCTCTTTCAGAACTGAAATTGAATGATGTCCCAACTTTTTTGACATAAAGGAATGGTAGGTGTTTCATCTAATAAGCTGTTCCAGATTCTGATGTAGTCTAAGTATCCTGAAACATAGGCTAAATTATTCTCGGGTAATAACATCATGGAATAAATTAGCTCTGATACAGAATTCACATACGACAAAAAGGCTGGGATGTAGATATCAGATAATTTTCTAATTCCGATGCCTCCTTGGGATACGGGAAGTGAAGCAACTCTTGATGTCTGAGCGTCAAGCTTAATATTGATTATTTCTTCAAGAGATTTTGAGATGTTCTCATCAGTTCCATTGAGTAGTGTAGTAGAGTTGTGGAGAGGGGTTTTTCTTAGCAAGAACGTTGGTCTGAGTATCCCGACTGAATGTTTCAGAAGAAAATATGCTGTGTGGGAGCTTAGGCTGAGAAGACGTGAGAGTAGGATTGAATAGCATAATAGGAGGGGTCCACAAGGGTCACCATGCTGTGCACCAACCGACGATAAAATACGGTATTTTCCAAAGAACAGAAAGCTTGGATCCTGGTAGCATTGCGTAAGAAACTTATATATTTCAGGAGCATGTTGTAGAGTTTTCTCCAACATCTCCTTCCACCGAATTAAAAGCATTACGAAAATTAATTTTTAGGATTAATTTGTTCGTGTTGCGATTTAGTTCGATGAAAGATCTTGTGGAATAGATAATGGCTTCGCATCCACTTGTGTTCAAAAACCAAGTTGAATTGGACGTAATAATTTTCCAACTTTTTCTTTCACTTGTGGGCAGGCTATTTTGGCAGCTAATCTTCGTAGAGTGCAGCCAATTACAATGGGACGAATTCCGCCATCTTTCTTGTTTAAAACACAAACGGAAGCTCCATATATTATTGGTACGATATTCTTATTTGTTTTTCCAGATAGCATCAAATTGACTAGATTTGTGATAGAAGTTCGACTATTTATAGTTATAATAAATTGAGCTGTATGGCAGATAGCGCTATTGGGTTGTACCACATTTGTTCCAGATTTATGTTTCTCAGTTTCTGCCATATAATGGTAACAATCGTCATTTACTGTTACAGGATTATCTAGAAGTGTGGGCTTATTGCACCGAAATCGACACCAAACATTAACTCGTTGGGAATGCATTTGCTTTTTATAAGTTATGTAAATATTTTCCGCATCCTAAATGTCCCAACTTGTGTTTGTTTACAAACCTGTCGAATTGAAAATACATTTTATCGCTTAAGATGATTTTTCAAGTAAACTGAAAATCCACTTCATGCTGCTTTGAAAACTAATTGACAAATTTTTGATAATGAGAATAGTCAACAAGCTTATCTTCTCGTGTTAATTGAATTTGTAGATTTGTAGAATATGTAGATCTTTAGCAAATATTTGCTAAAGAGAAGTTCTCTAAATGTCCAACTGTTTTGCAGCAACTCTTTAAATAAGTACGACAATATTCTTACTGGAATAAGGACTCTACACCAATATTCACGAAATGTTGCATTTATTATCGACCCAGTTTTTGAATGAAACTTTTTCTTCAAAATATATACCGAATTATATAGCGATCTATATTTACTACTCGTAAGAATTGTAGAACAAAAACTTCGCTATACCAGTCCCGAGCCTAAGGCCCACTATAAAGTAGGAAAGGAGAAGGGATTAAAGAGTAACACCTCACTAAAGAAACCTAGGTTTAACTGGCTCCGGCGGATAGCACCCCGTATAGACCCTTTATCTAGGGTAACGGATGAAGAACACAATGGCAAATCTGGCGGAGATGGCTTTAGTGTTGGTTCAAAAACAAAAGCAGTGTCTGTACCCAGAATGAGTAGCTGCAAGCAGCGTCTGTTTCATATTGAGCAGCTGAAATAAACTTGGTGATGAGCTTGCAATTTTTCACGAGGTACTTACATGTAACAGGCTGAAAAGTTGGTCAGAAGAAGACAATCTCCGCGTGGTACAAATCCACACCTCTAAAAGAAGGGAGGGTGGTGGTCAATTCTCTTAATGCTAAAAGTCCCAGTCAATTTAACAATTCAAGAAAGAAAAAACTAACCTTTGCAACCTGGAACATACAGGGTATTTCAACAAAGAAAAGTTCCGAAAAACTCAAAATATACAATATTGATCTAGCAGCAAGGGCAACGAAGACTTTGGTTACTATATATTATTCTGCAGAGGAGTGCCAAAGTATAATAGAGCGCGAGCATGAGTTGCCATCACTATACACAAAAAACTGATGACCTACGTAAATACTTAGGAAGAGATCCATATTTTCCTGGATCGGTTTGAGAGTGTATTGGTGGCGGCCCAAGGTCGGGGAGATAAAGCCGTTCTCAGTTGGAAATATGCTTCCTCGTTTTTATATTTTTAGAGTTTCTAGTAATAAGAATTTTTAAATAGGTAAACACGTGCGATTTCGACTATGCTATCAGTAAATAATTCTAAACTTTTGACCTTTGGTGCGTTTATTAGCATATGGGACATAGTGGTACTGCACGTGAGCGTATTTATTCTTCGAAAGTTAAATGACAACTGTTCAAAAATATACGCCACAACTTATGTCCTAAATCTAAATTTTTTTCTCTAATTGATTTATTAATAGAAGTCTGAACCCAATCACTAGCAGCTGCAGGACAATGTTCATTCTATTCGTCCGTTGGACCAATTGTATTATCACATTTTATGGTAAGATTTTCTATCAAACTTTTACACAATTTATTTTTTAGAATTTACAATTGATCTTTTGGTTCTCAGACTGTAAGTTACCGATCGTTGTTGATTGTACCTCGTACAGGTTCAACATTTTCTTGTGTTCTACTCGTTGGTAGCCTTTAGGAAGGAGAATAATTTTCACCAGATTCTCGACTATCTTTGATCGTCGGTTTACTTACATTGCATATTTTGTGAGATTACTATTATGTTTATATGAACATTAATATAAATAGAAGTAAACATTTTTATATTTTATTTTGCTTTAAGCAAATACCAACGATCAAAAAGTAGTGAAGGGTGGTGATAAATCAAACGTCAGCAAAATGCCTCAGATAGATTCCTAATATTTCATTTACAAGCAGAACACAGAGTAATATCCAACTGAAAATACCAAAACGTACATAGATATATGCAACCGACAAAATTCAAAACATGCACTTAACTATATGCATTCAAGTTTAAAATATAAGAACACATTCATACCTTAAATGTTTCCCTCGATGCTAAACTAGATCTATTAAAAACAACAAAAGAGTATACTCTATACTAATGCTATTTAACAAAGACTACGCAACTAAACAATTTTTACATAAAAATTAGACATTAAATCACACAAAAAATAGTCTTCATAAAATTTACTTTTGGTAAAGTTTGGCGTAGATTATTATTTAATATTAAAACTAGCTCTCACCACTAATATTTTTAATTATTTAAATTATCTGAATAATAGGCATTTTCAAGTAAAATTTAACAAAGAAGTATCTCAAATCACACATACGTAGGCTACTGATGATACAGTAATTTTATTTACTAATAGAAATTCAATTTACAAGAATGTATGGCTAAAGAAGTGGAGAACACAAGTTAACGAACAGAAGTCAAAACACTTTACTTTTACGCTGAATGGCTTCTCGTATCCTAAGTTCAATTCTATAATGCACTCACTTCACAAGCCAGCGAAGCCAGATAACTAGGGCTCCTTCTGGGCAGTAAAATAAATTGGAAACAATAAATTAAAACTAAAAGGAGAGAATATAAAAAGCAAAAGTATAAGATTATACTGGCTCATTGCAAGAAAATTTTCCATGTTACTTAAAAACATTTTTTTTATATAAAACAATAATAAAGCCTTATAAACGTACGAAATTGAGCTATAAGTTTGGTTGTGTAAATATAACGTGAATACTATCCGAAAATTACAATCCAAAATATTCAGAATTATGATAGATGGCTCTCGGTAGGTTTGAGCTAAGAATAGTTACTTCGACCTAAACATGCCACTGTAAGCGAAGTAGACACAAAGACAAGCTAGCAGTCCATTCTAATCTACTAGTGCAACCCCTGTCCTAAGGTTTATAAGATCGACGTATGAAATGCAATTGGTCGTAGGATTTAGTCTGAAACCCAACTCACCTGCTCTCAACTTCTGATCTATAGAAGGTGCGACAGTTTTATTTAAAGCTTCTGCATCGGGCCTACTATGACATACAGATAGTTCACAGAATCTATTATGTATTCTGATAAAATATATTCAACAGATAAAAAGTAAAGTTAAGTGGTCTTTTCCATTATTAGATCGAGCATAAAGAAATGTTGCAACATTTTTAATGTGTTGCAAGCAAAGTTTAAATATAGTGGTAAATCTCAACATCAGTTAAATTTTCTAGCAGTTCTACAACTTACAAAAGTAATTATCATTGCATAAAAGGTCAATATAGCTATAATCTTAATATAATCAATGAACATTTTTTTTACTACAAATCCGAATTGTATTTTGAAAATAAATTTAGGCCGGAAAATAAATATCTGCACTGCCTTATTTTATAAAATACGTGGTTTGTACCTAAAGTATCAAGTTTTATAAATACTTTTTTAATTTTATTATTTGTGTTGATAAATTACAGTTATACATTTCGAAATTTCTTACAATTTTTCAGATTTCATACTTGTTTTGTAGGTCAAACAGAAGTAGATTATATTTTAATAGGGTTGAGAAGACGTAGCGGTAATATTCTTGTTCTAAGATTTAAGTTGAGGTCTCTATTACAAAGGAAACCTTTGAGCTTTACAAAAGTATTTCTGGCTATTTCTATCCTTGTCTTTATTTCTTTTGAGTGATTTGCATCGTTAGTTACCCATGTTCCTAAGTATTTATATGTGTCTACCTTTTCTATTATTGTGTTATTTATGGTAATATTTGCATTAGCATTTGTTGTTCTAGTTACTACGATAAATTTAGTCTTGCTCAGATTCATATTTAACCCGTACTCCTTGCATGTGTTGTTCAATTTTGTATTAGATCTTGTAAATCATCTATGTTGTTTGTTATTATAACGGTATCGTCTGCGAATCTTATATTATTGACGATTTCGCCATTGATTATTACCCCTTCCTTGCGTTCTTCTAGGGTTTCCCGAAAGATGGCCTCACTATATACGTTAAATAATAAAGGCGACATCACACAGCCTTGTCTTACTTCCCCGGAGAATTTCAATCTCCTCTGATGTTTCATTGTCAATTCTAATCCTTGCTGTTTGGCCCCAGTATAGATTACATATGATCTTGATGTCATTTTCATCCACATCTTTTGATTTTAAAATCTCTATTAGTTTTTCATGTTGGACTTTGTCAAATGCTTTTCGAAGTCCACGAAACAGGCGTAGATCTCATAATTCATGTCCAAGCATCGCTGCATCAACACATTTATAGCAAACAGCGCCTCTCTAGTTCCCATAGCGTTTCTGAAGCCAAACTGTGTGTTACTGATATCATAATCAAGTTTTCTGGATATTCTGTTGTGTATTACTCAGAAATATTTTTAAGGTGTGGCTCATTAATGCTATAGTCCTGTATTCTGAGCACTTGTTTGCGTTCTTCTTCTTGGGGAGTACTACAAAAGTTGAGGTTAGCCAGTCTTTTGGTATCATGCCTGTTTGGTAGATTAAGTTAAATAGCTCAAGTAGCACATCTATTGTCTATTCTTCTATCAGTTTTATTAGTTCAATTGGTGTTTCATCAGGCCCGACCGCCTTACCACTCTTTACTTGTTTGGTCGCATGTAGTACCTCGCTTTTAAGTATTTCGGGGCCTTATTTTATTATTAGTATCCCACTGCGGTGTATTAGTTCTTTCATCGTTAAACGTGTCTTTTATGTATTTTGTCCATGTCTTAAGTTTCTGTTCTACACTCGTTACGGTATTCCATTTTCGTCTTTCAGAATATATGATTGGTTTATTCTTCTTATTCCCGCCATATCTTTTACTTTCTTATGTAAATTGAAGTTGTCGTGTTTTTCGCAATCTTCTATTTCTTCACATCTATCGGACAACCATTTCTCTTTGGCTTCTTTATTTTTCTTTTATATTCTTATTGATATTCTGATATCGTGTGGGATCTGTGGTCTTGTGTTTTTGCCTTTCTTCCATTAGTTTAAGTATCTCCTCATTCATCCATCTCTTTTTAGCTTTCTTTGTTGTCATCATGATGTTTTTACCGGCATCTATAATTGCTGTTTGTATGTATTTCCATTCCTCGTTGACATTTTTTGTTTGTTTAATATTTGGTTTTGCATTAGTTAGGTTGCTGTTGACTTGTTCTCCTTTTTTACGTATCTCCATATTTTTTAGTTTTGCGGTGTCAATTCTATTGCTTAACTTTGTCTTTTTACTTTTTAAATTTTACTCACATGTTGCTACTACTGGTTGTGATCCGAGGAGACGTCTGCCCTGGATATGTTTTTGTTGATCTTATAGAGTTTTTATATCTTTGGTTTATGAGTATGTAATCTATTTGGTTCCTTATAATATCCCTTATCCATCTGCAGGAGCCTTCCAAGTGTATAGTCTCCTGTTTGGAAGTTTGAAAACGTGTTCAATTATTGCAAAGTTGTTGGTTTGACAGAACTCGACTAGTCTTTCCCTCTTTCATTTTGTGTGCCTAGTCCATATTCTCCACACAGGTATCGATGCTTCCTCGACTTTTGCATTGAAATCACCTTGATTATTGTAACTTCATGTTGTTTTGTTAACTTTAGTGCAGAATTTAACTGTTCATAGAATGTCTCGATTTCGTTTTCGCTTTTTCAGCTGTTGGAGCGTAGACCTGAATTAGTTTATTTTAGTTGGTTGTGCTTCTAGTTTTATTAGCATAACTCTTTCAGATAGGCGTAAAATTCGTCACTGTTTTATTGGTTGCCTTATCCACAATGATTCCCACCCGTATCGATGTGATGGGTTGTCATTATTAGAGTAATACATCATGCCGTTTGTAGTTTGGTACTTTCCCGTCCCCGGCCATTGTACATCACTAATACCTAATATATTTATTTTAAACGTCTCATTTCAAGGACAGTGTTGTCTATTTTGCCCGCTGTAAACAAGCTTTTCACATTCCACGTCGCTATTTTGTTCTTCTTTTCCTTTCACTACTTTTCTCTCAGCATTATTCAAAACTGTCCCCCGGAGATCCGATTGGGGGAATATAAACTCCGGAACATTTCGTCTTGAAATCAGCCATGATTTTATCTATACTAGGGATATCTTATGATCTTTAATACGGTGGTTTCCCGTTGCCTTCCGTATCTACATGCCGTTCCTTCATTCGTCAATGTTAGTTCTTCCGCCTTTAGGGACGATTTCTCGCCCCCAGGGCAAGAGGGTGCCCTAACCCTTGCTAATTCCTCCACCCGAAGCTGTTGATTAGCAAGAGGGGACCACTTATACCGGCGGTCATTCGGTCGTTGATTGTTGTTGCTTGGTCGGGGACTGCTTATTCGTCAGACAAGTCTGCTTATTTCGCAGCTAACCTCAATATCTTGAGGCTGTTCACTATCCGCCACCTGTGACCCCGCTGGTAGCCTGCAACCACAGCCCCAGCTGCGACAGTTTTGTTTAAAGCTTCTGCATCGGGCCTACTATGACATACAGATAGTTCACAGAATCTATTATGTATTCTGATAAAATATATTCAACAGATAAAAAGTAAAGTTAAGTGGCCTTTTCCATTATTAGATCGAGCATAAAGAAATGTTGCAACATTTTTAATGTGTTGCAAGCAAAGTTTAAATATAGTGGTAAATCTCAACATCAGTTAAATTTTCTAGCAGTTCTACAACTTACAAAAGTAATTATCATTGCATAAAAGGTCAATATAGCTATAATCTTAATATAATAAATGAACAATTTTTTTACTACAAATCCGAATTGTATTTTGAAAATAAATTTAGGCCGGAAAATAAATATCTACACTGCCTTATTTTATAAAATACGTGGTTTGTACCTAAAGCATCAAGTTTTATAAATACTTTTTTAATTTTGATTATTTGTGTTGATAAATTACAGTTATATATTTCGAAATTTCTTACAATTTTTCAGATTTCATACTTGTTTTGTAGGTCAAGCAGAAGTAGATTATATTTTAAATAAATCGTTAATTTTTTTATCAGAGTGCAAACATAGTTTTGCCAAGAAACGTTTTTAAAGAACCTCCACTTACAAATCTATTATAAATTGACAGGCGATGAAAAGATGGCAAGTAGATCAACTTTTTAATGAAATCACCTGTCAATTTATAGCATTGGGGAAATTAGGAGAGATTCTATGTCTCAGGAAAACAATATAATCTCGATAACAAATCTATAAATTTGGTTTTAGAATTTTCTTAACAATTTGTTAGTTTATTTTCTAACTAAATCCAAATGGCAAGTAAAATGAACTTTGTAGAGAGAAACAGAGTTGTTTGAATATGTGACTAAAATATTATTTAATGGAGGTTCCGCTGCTTTGGAGAATCATCTCGATCTTGATAATAAAAAAGTGCTGAATAATGAAGAGCATTCGGTAAAAATTATGAATGAAGACGATGAAATGGCTTTATGATGACAGTCCACTTTCCGCATCAGTAACCACGCAAAACGCACGAAAATGGTGGTTCAAAAACCAAAACAATCACTCTCGACTTCCTTGTTCTAATTTATGTGCTGGATTGCCAAATTTAACAAATATGAAAACATTCCAATCCAATAAAAGTTATTTAAACTATTGCTCATTGATAGCTTAATAAAAAACTTGTATTTTAAATAAATATACACGTGATCTGTTCCGAAAATATTGAACAATCTATAACTATATATTTAATAAAAATGGAACAAAATAGAAGAAGAAATGTACATAAACTCCATCGTTGACATCTCACACACTTCTTCCAGTGTCGTTTTTATTGTTCATAACATTTTCTAAAGTCTTTCAGTAACTGCTTCGTCATTTTAGCATAAGTCTTGTCGACGATCTGGAATTCTTTTATTTCAATTGTGGTTTAAGTTTTGAAAACCGCTAGATGTCGCAGAAAAAATTTGAACTGTAAGGTGGTACAGTTGTACAATTTAATGTTTTGATAAAGAAAAATTGCACGAGGTTTACTCGGCCAGTTATGCCAAATGCGACGATCACATTGGATCTACTTACCAGCGTTGACATTTCAATTGACCCAGCTAGTCGTTCTAATTTACGCATGCGTACTATGTTTCACTTTGCAGCCCCATAACCACTTAAAGTATCAACATTAGCACAAAGCTCTTGGAGTAGACTACATAGATCACATTTTGACTTAAATCATTTTTATAAAAATGAATTACAATATTTTATAGTATTAATTAGATCGATAATCTATACAGTTAATACAGTTAATACTTCCACTATTTGGTCAGTTAAATAAACAGAAGAACAATTACATCAGTTCAACATCTTAAATTTTATGCATGGAGAAGGCCATCCGAAGTTAGTAGGTTTTAGGACAGTTGTCGTTGAAGGTGGGTGTGAATATATCTACGTTTAAATTGTATAAGGTGTTGACAAAGTTCTTGGTTATTCTTTCAGTGAATTTTTCTACGTTATTTATTTCGATTTGATTATTTGGCACAAAACATAGGACAGTTAGAGCAATTTGACGTACTTTTTTCCGAACATAATAATTATTCGATTGTTATACAATCGAATGATCTTTTCTAAATCCAAATTGTGTAGAAGGTTTGATGTGTTATTATTGTGATGCTGTATTGAGTCTACTACTCAGAACTCTTTCTAACAAGATAATACGGATACAAGGCTTATTACGCAATAACTACTATAGTCGTAGTTGAGAAACAAAAACATATGGCTAGACTTCCATTTTTCTAGAGAGTCTAATTTTAACCAGAAATTGAGCAGCTAAGTATGATAAACCTTTCTAGATAAAATATTTTAGTATACTAGGTATATTATCATATCCAAAAGCCATAGGCCCATTAGGGGTAAAGCCTTAATGTAATTATAAAGTTTTGAATTATTAAAATCTTGAATTGTAAGTGCATGCATCTCAATATAATTGTTAGTCATTCAAGAAAATGATTTGTTTGTTCCGGAGATTGTTGGTGTTGGATTATTTCAGGTTGCCATGTATAATTTTAGATTTTAATTACTTGGTACAATAATTGTCATCTATACGTAATAATTATAAATTTCTTATCTGTCACTCTCTCGCCTCATTATTCTTTGCCGTTCTGCTTTGATATTACTTTTTTTTATTGATTATTTTTATAATATATGTAAGATGATGTTCAGATTGGTTTGTTTTTAGAACTAAACGGTTTAGTCAATAACTCAATCGCTTCCTCAATGGATTCTGTGATATTTTTTATGTGTGCATTAATACATTGTAAAATGGTGAGATTGTAAGGATTAATCAGTTGACTGTCTATGTTTTGGAACTTTCGGTCTACATAAACATTGGTGTTAGCATAAATTGTAGGAAAAAATAAAGGTTATGGCAGAAAGATGATTAAAATGCAGTTTTTGGATTATTTTTTTTGTATTGATTAATTAAAATTTTTGGTAACAGCAACGTTCAGTATGTCTAGCTGATAATCAATTCGGTATCGGTAATAAGTGAATTTGTTGGTTGCAATTACTTCAAGCACCCACATCTTTAAAATTTGCTTATTTTGCTCAGGTTTCCAATAACTAACCATAGCAATGATATATCGAATAGATCAATAAAGTAGGTTTTTATGAGTGGTTTATTAGATTGTTCATTTGCAGTGGTAATTTGATTATTGCTATTATTATGATTAAATGTTGGTATTATTTCTGAATTATTGATATATAAAATAATCGATGAATTATGTTGTCTGATAATTATAGGTACTCTTCTTTAAGCTATTTGTATGGGTTTTACATTACGGTAGACTAGGTAACCACTAATTTTAAATGGTTTTCCCTCTGAGGGCTGTGTTCCTGTCATGTATGCTATGTCAACTTTATATCTAAGCAAAAATAAAATGAACAATGATCTTTAGGATTTAATTCCATTAGCATTTAGAAGAAAGATCACTATCTACTTCCAACCCCAACAAGAAGCCTAGACAACAATCAAACCAACAACAACCTCATATAGGTGGTTATAGAGAGGCTCTTAAAAGACTCCTTAGGGTAGCGATGTAGACCTAGCCAACCCATACGAAAAACTAACCAGTTCTCAAGCTGAAATAATACAGGTATCTTTGCTGAAGGTTTTGGACACCTTTATGTTTATCCAAGCAGAAAACCAACCTGCACTTACTTTTAGGGAATTTCAATATTCCGGGAGATTCTTAGAATTATCTGCCCTACGGTGATTAAAACAAGCAGTTGCTAAACTTTCCTGCTTCTGCGATAAAGCTCGTTTGGATGTCGTGGAGATGAATCGGCGCTCTAAGTTAAGAAAGGCGGTTCTTTGGATTCCAAAGAAACCTAAGACCACAGAAGCCGTCATCCGTAAGCTGACAATGCAGAACCCTTGGGTGAAAATCAGAGAGTGGTGCAATTTTTACAATGCCGAAAAGGAGGAACCTAAGGGTAGACTCCTAGTGTTTGGCATTAGTGGGGAGGCAGTGACTGCCATAAATAATAAAGTAGGAAAGCTGTTTTACCACTTCTTAGATTTAAACATTAAAATAAAGGAAAATAATCAGCACCCAAAGAAGGAGAATGCGTCCTTCGATACCCCTAATTTGCAAGAACAGCAGTCTCTGCAATATGACATGGCTGAGTCAGCTCTGTCAGAGATGCCCTCTATCACGGTTCTAAAACAAAAGAGGATACGGGATCACGTATTTTTTCAGATGATCTGAACCTCCAAATAAGCATAACATTAGGCAAACTAAATAATCTTTCAAACGGAAGTATTGGCCATAATGCAAAATGCAAATGTAATCCTTGAAAGAAGAATTAAGAACAAAGCAATCAGAATTGCTAGAAATAGCAAAGTTGCTTTACTGGCATTGGACAGCTGCAAAGTTTTATTTTCAGTATCAAACTAATCTTGATCAAGTTACGACAAATAATCTCCTGGAACTCGTTTGGGTTAAAGGGCATTTTGGTTTATATTGTAACAAGCGCACAGATAATATCACAAGGCAAGCACGGAATAACCATTCTGGGATCCTGAGCCGGCACTGCCATTATCATTAGCTGCACTTTGCACACTAATAAATCAAGAAACCCACAATCGGCATTGTAGTAGATGGATCAGTATGAAGATATGCTAGCATGCAAGAGTGACTATTCAAATCCAAACGACAAAGATGGTTAACTTCTGCAAGCAGTTGTCTAGAGACAAAATGCGGCTTGTAGTAGGAATATTATCAGGACACTGCAAACTGAATAAACATATGTACAGAATGGACTTTGTAGCAGACTCATCCTGCCAAGAAGAGGACAAGACGGCAGAGCACGTTCTTTGCGAATGTCCTGTGCTCGCTCCAATTAAAGGATCCATTTTGGGAGAGTTCTGCCCTAACATGGCCATCATCAGCGCTACCCCTCTGATGGACATCAAGTTCATTTAAAGGATTTGTTGGCTTGACTAACGGAGAGGCGGCGGAGGATGTAGTACAATTGGGCCAACTGCATGTAACTTTGGTTACCCTCCTTTTTGTATCCAGAATCCAAAATTAATTAGTATTCCAATTCAGGATTGTTAAATATATTTTGGAGACTTCTCGAGAAACTATAAATCAGAATATAGGTTAATTTTATTTGTGATATATGGGATATTATTAGATGTTGGATGAATGTCAGAATAGAATCCAGAACTGGTTTTTGAGATGTAACTTGGCTGTGAGGTATACTGACGGGTGTACTTGATAGAGAACTTGATTGTCTGGAACATATTTTCTAATTTATGACTATGACATTGTTTAAAAAGTTTTTCTACAACTAGCGGCCTAATCTCCAGAGCAATTAACACACTAGTAAAATGTATCTGTTTTTTATTGCATGCGCATACGAAGTGGTTAATTTTACACAACATAATTTAGCAGCGCAATAATTTTTAGTGTCCGTACATTTAACACTTATGGCAGTGAAAAATATTATGTGTTTCTTCTATGACAACTGAATTTTTTAATATCATAATTTTTTGTGAGGGGTTGCTGGTTAGCAATATGGTTGCGCATACAAGGAAAAGGTGCAATTCAATGCAGAGCTATCAATCAAAATATTAATATCAAAGCAAAAGAAAAACTCACGAAGCAACAATGCAAGGAAATAGAAGAATTAGATCGGAAGTATGACCCGTTCAATATGCATAAGAAGATTAAGACATTCACCGGAACCAGCAAAATAATACATTAACGATTCATATACGATTAACAAGGAAACATAATCATAGATATTTTATTAAGACTAAGACGGTGGAAAGAATATATCAAATAACTGTTCTCGGATAAAGGAAACGATACCTACTAAATAGAACTATTATCACATGGTCATATAATTACTACTGAAGAAATTGAGTATGCTATTAAGAACTCTAAAGATAATAAAGCAGCTAGACCAGATTAAATACCGGTGGAATTGTTATAATTAATAGAAAAACAGAATTTGAACATACTGTGGCATCTAATAAAACACTATTTACGACACATGTATCATACCAGATGAATGGCTCCGTTCAACCTGTGTAGCAATCCCCAAAAAAAAAGAGAACGCAAAGAAATATTCAGAACAGCGAACATTGAGCCTTATGAGCCACACATTAAAGGTGTTCTTGAAAATAGTATACAACAGAATATATAAAAAGGTTGAGGAAAACATTGGAGAACCCCATGAATATATTAATACAAAGAAGCCTAGATGTAAACGTTGGACTACACTTATGATTCATTTTTTTTTTTTTTATTAGAGTTATTACAACTAGTCTTAAAGACTAACCAGCAATTTTGTTATAACTTAAATTAACTAGTGAACTATATGAGATTTTACCCAACGATTGTCCTCTCAGTTCTAGTAATCTGGCACACACGTTATTTTCACATATTCTCACTTTTACTCTGCTTTTGCACTGTTACACTCTCACACTAACTCAAATGGTTTTATCCTTTTAAGTCTTCTTTCTAGTTGCTCAGTGTCGAGGAGTTGTAGAACCTCTATATTCACGTGTTCGTGTAACCTGTATTCGTGTTTCTGAGCTATAGTTTTGATTTCTTCAGACACAGTTTTTATCCTTAGGTCCCTATGAATATCACTGTTTCTGACGTACCAGGGCGCATTAATAATGTTCCTTAGCACTTTATTTTGAAAGACTTGGATCGTGTTGATATTGCTTTTACTGGCGCATCCCCACATTTGACAGCCATACGTCCATACGGGTTTTAGTATCTGTTTGTAAAGTAGTAATTTGTTGTAAGTTGACAGCTGGGACTTTCTTCCCAACAACCAGTGCATCTTCTTATACTTAATATTTAATTCTTCTTTTTTCTTCTTAATGTGTTCCTTCCAACGTAGTTTTACATCCAGGTTCATTTCAAGGTATTTTGCTGTATTAGCGTGTGGTAATATGCTACTGTTTAGTATGACTGGTAGGTATTCATCTCTCTTGTTCGTGAAGTTGATATGCACGGATTTGGTTTCATTTAACTTTATTCTCCATCTGTTTGTCCATACTTCTATTTCATTTATGATTTGCTGTAGTGCTTCGCTTGTTTCTTCAGTGTTTTTCCCTACTGCTAGTATAGCGGTATCGTCCGCAAAAGTGGCTGTAGTTGTTCGTTCGCTGGTGGGCACGTCGTTGGTATACAGAAGGTATAGTGTTGGCCCCAGGACACTGCCCTGTGGTACCCTGCTTTAATTTCGCATAAATCAGAATACTTATCTCCTTGTTTGATCCTAAAAATCTATTACTGAGATATGATTTTAGTAGTTCAGAATGTTGTTTAGGCAATACTTTACGTAGTTTATAGTTCAATCCTTCATGCCACACTTTATCGAACGCCTGTGAGACATCTAGGAATATTGCTGAGCATACCTTTTTCTTCCAGGCTTTTTCAATTATATTAGTTATTCTGTGAACTTGGTCTATTGTGGAATGTTGATTTCTAAATCCAAATTGATGTATGGGTATCAGTTCTTTTCTTTCTATTATTGGCTGGAGTCGCTTTAGAAATAGCTTTTCAAATAATTTTGAGACTATTGGCAGAAGTGAAATAGGCCTATATGATGTCATTTCATTTGGGGTTTCCCAGGCTTTTGAATCATTATTATTTCAGCCACTTTCCAGACGCTTGGCACATATTTTAGTCTAAACACTGCATTTATTAAATTTGTTAATTTAACTATTGCTTTTTTTGGTAGCTGCTTCAAAATCATTCCTGTAATTAGATCAAATCCAGGAGATTTCTTTGGATTTATATTATTTTTAATTTCTTTTGTTACTTCTTGTGGGGTCACGTATCGTATTTCTTCTTCTTCTGTTCTGTTTTCTTCTTGACTTGCTTCGTTTTGCATTTGTTGTTCGTTAGGTTGGAATATATTTTCTAAGTATTTTGCAAAAGTGTCTGCTTTTTGCTTGTTATTCCTTGCCCATCCATTTTCAGTTCTTAATGGTGGTATTTGGATTATGGGTCGTTTGATTTTCCTAGTTGCCCCCCATACGGAATAGTCGGCATCTTTATCGTTTGAAAGGTACCTAAGGTAAGTATTCACAGATTCGTTTTTATTTCTTTTAATTCCCTTCTTAACTGTTGCGTGAGTTGATTTAGCTTAGTTTTATCTGCCGGTGCTTTGGTTTGCTGCCATTTTTCCTGGCTCTTCTTTTTCGACCACTAACTCTTTAATTTCTTTAGGATAGTTGATACCTATTGTTTTCCTCTTTATCTCTGGCGTGTTATTCCACGCAGCTTGCTGGATATCTATAATAAATTTTTCTGTTTCCTGGTCTAGTTGTTCTTTATTCACAAGGGGTACGTTGAGGTGGATTCTATTGCATAATTCTTCTTTAAAGGCTTCCCAATCTGTGTATTTATTACACAATGTTGGGTTGCACTGTTTCTTGATTAGGTTTTCGTTTAATGTTAATATAATTGGGGAATGGTCAGAACTTAAATCAAAATTCTCTTCCATGTCCACAAAATTTATAGCAATTTTCCTGGAGATAAAGAGGTCGATCAAGTCAGGAATTTTATTTTCATCTGCGGGCCAGTAGGTGGGTTTACCCGTGGAGTGGAAATTACAATTCATTCTAGTTGCTGCTTCGTACAACTCTTTTCCTTTAGTTGTGGTTAGTCGCGAACCCCATAGTATATTTTTCGCATTAAAGTCGCCTCCAAGTATAAAGCTTTCTCCTAGACTTTGAAACAATCTAGAGTAGTCGTCTTTTTCATGTTGTACCTTGGAGGACAGTAAACTGCTGCAACTGTAATTTTTGTCCTCCTACTTTTATATTTATGGCAGTGGCCTGTATTTCTTCTGTTTCGTATTTATCCCATTCAAAATGTTTTATGTTATCTTTCACTATCACTGCAGTTCCCCCTCTAGCTGTGTTTTGGGGATGGATAGTATGGTAAGTATTGTATCCTTTAAGGTATATGTATGACTGACTTGTTAGGTGTGTTTCGGAAATTAAACATATGTCCATCTTTTGTATATTCAAGAATATTTGCAGTTCGTTTTGATGTTGTTGGATGCCATTAGCATTCCATGCTGCTATTCTAATACCTTTTAGATCCATTATTTCTTCTTGGAAGCTGCAGCTTTAGTGCTATTTTCTTCCAATTTTATTAATCTTTCCGAAATTTTCTTAAGCATGTTTTCTTGTTGCTCAAACTTTTTACTTATGATTCATTGATTACGAAAACAATCTTGAAGTAGTACGTCATCATAAACTAATTCACATACTTAAAAAGAAATGCACTGGTGGGAAAATAATAAATCTCATTCAAACAATTAAAGTAGAAGGAAAAGTGTCAAACGTAATAAATGTCTGTAGAGGAATTAGGCAAGGGTGTATCCTGTCTTCAATACTATTTAACTTATACTTGGAGGAAATATTTTGTCGAGCACTTGCCAATACTTCAGCCGGAGTAGTAATCAACGAAAAAAGTGTATATAATATCAGGTACGCAGATGATACCGTAATTATCACAACTAGTAAGAAAGACCTACAAGAGCTCACGGATCGCATTAGTGCTTACAGTAATAAATTTGGGATCAACATAAATCTCAAGAAAACAAAATATATGGTTATAAACAAAGAACTAACTAATCCTCAACAACTGGAAAAGAAGTATCAGTATCAGGGTACCATAATAAATAAAGATAACGAACACAGCATAGAAATAAACAGACGAATAGAGATTACAAGAGCTGCTTTCATAAAAATGGGACCATTATTATCAAATAAAAACCTTAATATAGAGCTGAGAGTACGTACATTACGATGCTATATCTTTTCACTGTTGCTATATAAGAGTGAGACATGAACACTGAAAAAACAAAAAACTAAAGAAGATCGAGTCGTTTGAGCTGTGGGTATATCGACGGATTTTAAAGATACTATAGACCGACAAGATTACTAACCCTAAAGCATAGCAACAAATTTGAAAGAAATAGCTCGTATTTACCATATAAAGAAAATTGAAATATTTAGAACACATCATGATAGGTCTTAAGTATGAGATATTACGGCTAATTATACAGTGAAAGATAAATGGAAAAATATTTATATGCAGAAGACGTATCTCTTGACTGAGAAATCTCCGGAAGTGGTTCAATTGCACTTCAGTAGATCTATTCAAATTGGCAACATCTAAGATCAGTATAGCCTTGATGATCGCCAACCTCTGTAGAGAGAAGGCACTCTAAAAAAAAGAATATATTTAGTACCACTCTCGAGTCTAAAATTAAATCTTGATTGATCGATTTAGCAGTACAATATAAACGAAATGTGAAAGATTTTTTAGAGGAATGTTTCGTCAAACATAATCTTTTCGAGAATGTCTACCGCCCAGTCCTCTTCTCAAATCAACAGTTTTTTGCTGATGGTAGGATATACTACCCGTATTCTCATAAATTCTTTCACGTGTTTACTAACAGTAAAATTTACGTCATTATTTTCCAACAGCAGCATACCCAACTGTTTCTAAATAATAATACATCTGCTAATGCGTTTAAGTTCTTGCAAATTTCTAATTAAGTTTTGTGTGCAGTTTTCGTCCTGTGTTACAAACATAGCATAATTTCCTCTTTTTGCTCACGTTCTTAGTTTTGTAAGTACTGGTTGAGGATCTTTCATCACCTTATTTTACTTTTTATATATATTTTTACTTATATATATATATATATATATATATATATATATATATATATATATACATAGTGGCAAGAGAGAATATAACACAAAATAAAAATACAAGAAAAACAAGTTGAACAGGTAGAAAGTTTTAGATATCTAGGATCAATAATTGAGAACAACGGCAAAATAGATTAAGAAATTAATGATAGAATGGAGAAAACAGGGAGAATCTACAATACACTGAAAACGAACTCTTTAGGAAAGAAAGAAGTACCAAGAAAAATAAAAACAGAAGTAGTGGAAAAAGTGGTGAGACCGTCAATAATGTATAGTAGTGAATCGTGGTCCTTGACAGAAAAACATAAAATAAGACTAAATGCAATGGAGATGAGGTTCCTAGGAAGGATACAAAATAAAACGAAAAGAGATAAAATCCGAAATGAAACGTACAGACAAGACTTAAAGATAAAACCTATAATGGAAAAAATAGAAGAAGGACAATTAAGGTGGTTTGGTCATGTGTGCCGTATGCCAAAAAACAGATTAGTGAAAAGAGTGTATGAATCGCGAGTGCCGGGTAAAAATCAAAGAGGAAGGCCAAGGAAAACCTGAGAAGAAGGAATAAGAGAGGCAGCAGCAAACAAGGGAATAAACTGGGAAGGTATAAAACAAGTATCCCAGGACAGAAAACTATGGAAAGAAAAATATACAGCAACATAACAAACTCTTCTCCCACCTGCCTTACACCTAACGATAAAAAGGACATAAGGATTAAGTAAGTAAGTTATATTGGTTATAACATTCACGTAACGTAATTTTACTTCATCAGAAACATCGTTCGCTACAGCCGCACCTACTGTGTCGTCACCTACTTCAAAACCAGAGTGCTTATCAAAAGAAAAACTGTTATTATCCCTAAAAGGATTTACTGGGGTAAATAAAAAGATCCGAAAAGTTATCCACTTCAAAGTATTTGATGTTTTTTGTAAACAGATAAAATTAATAGAGAATTAGTAGACTGCTTTGTAACAAAAAATTGAAGTGTCTCAACAAATCAGCTGATAAGTGAAAAGTACAATAACAAATATAACTAAAAAAAATATATAATTAATGCAATTTTAGGTTCAATTTATATTAATAATGTTCTTCAATAATCTATGTAAAAAGCCGTTTAGAAGACATTTTGTTTAACAATCATATACTCTTAGTTGTAGCTGAAAAAATCTAATTAACTGCTGTCTTTTTAGAATTACTTAATTAATTGATAACATTTATTGTACTATACAAATTTCGATTGAAAATATTAAACTCTATTCGTCGTTTACAAACTCATCAGTTTTGTTATGTATTATTTTCGTTAAATCAATTTTGGAATATTTGACTACCGTTTTGTAATTACGTAAAATGCAAAATGAAGAAAGTAAAGCAGATGACGCGCTTAATCAATCTTTTGGCATTCCTGTACTATGTTAATGCATTGCATACTTAATGCTTCCTCCTAGAAACATTTTCGATGTGTTTATTTTTTACAGTTGGAATAGATCGATCCTATCTACTTCTTGGTGGGCTATTAAACTTAATAGACCAGTAAAACGTGTTAATTCTGCTTGGCTTAACGGTTTTGCTGTTCCCGCTGACATTTTATGTTTTTTAAGAGTGGATTTAACTCAGAAGAGTTGGATATTGACAAACAATTCCTAAAGTTGTGTCTATGTTACGTGAATATTTAAATTGTTATTGTTATTGTTCTAAAATATTATTAAAATATTGCAGATAAAGTATTTTATAAAACAACCATCGTTAGTCACCAAAATAATTATTAGAGCACTTGTTCTCAAGTGCTAGAAATCAAAATTTAATAATAATTTATGACAATGTTCAGAATATAGATAAAAATAAAAACGGTGTTAACATTTGGTAACAATAAATGAAGGCATGATGGTTAAGTTTAAACATTTATATAACTCAGATTACATCAGCCGTGACGGAATTCATTCAGTTTCTCTCTTAAGTTGCGGATTACGTTTGCAAGAACTTTTTTAGAATTATTTTTTAGCAAATAAACAATAAGCCGAAGATTTTTAAAATTATTAAAAGAGTCAACAATTTAGTCTTCAAACATATAAAACTTTTTAGAGCTTTAATAAAAGTAATTCTGTTGATGTTTGAACGTCGTTAAAGCTAGAAAGTTGTCTTAACACTTTCCTACCACAAATAAAATTTATAGAGGTGCAATTAAGCTCGTCCTCGATAGTCCCACTGCCGAGGTGCGCTTTTGACTTAACGATCTTAGATGTATGAGTACCGACTTTCACACCTGCTAAGTTTTCTTTCCGGCTAGAATGATTCATTAGCATATTAGTGTTGTTCAAATTATGGTTTAATTAAATTTATATTTAGACCCCTTTCATACGGTGCAACCCATATTAAAAGAAAAACAACGAACACCTGCACATAAACCACGATTTTCATAAAGCAGTGCACGCAGAAAGCACAATTTCCACATCATGTCTTCGAATTACAAAGATGTCAAAAGTACACTTCCGGCACACTGCATACTAACAATTTAAATTCAACAAACAATTCCTTTATTTACAAATTACATATGGCTAATAATGTTACGGTGATGAAAACAACTGCATAATTATTTTTTTTAAATTAAAGAAATATTTATGTATTTTATTTTAATTTTTCAAACAATGAAATATTGGATGCTGCGCAGAAAAACATTATTTATAATCGAGTCGGAAGTAATTTAATGAAAGCGTTACTACAACACAGTAAAAACTTTACAAATAAATTACAATCATGTATATGCAGTAGTCAGCAGATATTACAAAATAATAGCAGGTACTAAAAGTAATAACTCTTACTAAAACATCAAAATGTAGAACAAAAGTTAAAGTGATTAAGAGAACTAAATCTAATATTTTGAAAATGTAATTGAGATGAAAGTGTTGCGTTAAAAACAAAAAGGCCTCATAAAAAACGACTTATAATTAATCATTGAATTATAAGGGTAGTTCTGAAAAACTAACATTAAAGTAAACAAAACGTCGTTAGTGTTGATAAAGCAGCATTCAAATATAGACAAAAAATTCAAGAAATATTCTGCCTGGACACAACGGTGTAATTAATAAAGGAACCAAAACAAATGAGAATAAAATAAAAATAGTAAACAATACTTTAATCTTAAAAATAAACTGTACATTTTATATAAAAACATTTAATGAAACTAAAGATACATATAGAATTCTCTAGACTATAAAAGAGAATAGCAAATAAATATTTAAATAATAAATAAGAAGAGCAGGGCAAAACTATAAGAAATAAGAGTTTACAAAGTAGAAAATTTTGTAGAAGAAACTATGTCTATAAGTAATAAAGTACTAAAAAAATAAAAAACTGGAAAAATAGAACTTTATGTAAAAGTAGAAAAGCTGAAATTAATATAGAATATAAGATAAAGTAAACAGAAAATAAATGAATAAAGAAAATAAAAATTAAAAAATAATAATGCTGGAACACTAATAAAAATAAAATAAAATAAAATTCTATACTGCATCATATTAAAGATAACAAGGAACACAATATGAAGTAAATTGCGTCCCATTGAAAATCAAACAATTTATTAACTTAATGAATTCTACGCATTACTTATTTTTTTTAAGTCTTAAAATGACACGTGCATGTTGTTATTGATTAAAATTTGCAAATAAAATGAACATTAAACAGATGTCAAGGGCGTGGCGGCATTTGGTGCGCCCTTTCCTCCTAATACCATTTTTGGTCAAAATATTACTCTTTTTCTGCTATTTTCTGACCATAGTTAATTCAGATCGCGTTCAAAACTATAACTCGCACCCCGTCTCTCCAAGACGAATCTAAAAAGTCCCCAACCATTAGAATCGACTGCTTCTTCGATTTACAGCGTTTATTTTTCCTTGGCGCTTTAATAATATAGATAAGAAATAAAAATAAACAAAAATAGTCTAGAGATAGTTTATTGAAAATTTTTTAGGGAGTCAGTATAAAACTCTCAACTAAATAGCAAAACAAATGTGCGAATAAAGACAACAAAAATTTCTTTACATTGGATTTGCCGCATATAAATCAAAAAATCATTTATCAAAATTAACTATATTGAAATAGTAATAATTAAAATAAATCTTTACTAATTTTTACGTAAGTCATAGAAAATGTATAACATTTATACAAGACTAAAGTATAAAAAAATTGTATCAGAACTTAATAAAAATAATTAAAAAATTTGTAACTTTCGAGCAAAGTTAGAAAACAAAATATGTCAATTATACTAAACATAAGAAAACAAAGAAAATAGACGAAAACTAGTAGATTTTGAAGTTAAAAAATTGCCATAAATAGCACTATGTATCTAACAAACCAATACACAAAGTAAAATTAAGTCAATCATACAATAATTCTAAAAATTAACAAAGCTGATAAAACATAGAGTCAACACAGAAAAGAAATAGTTTATAAAAAACAAAAATATAAAAAAAACATTTTTATGAGAATAGCTCGGTACCTATAAGTGTTAAATGAAAATAATAAGAACCAAACTAAAAAAAAAACAAGAAAACGAAGCAAAACCGACGTAGATCAAAAATATTTAGTAAGATTAAAGAACTGTCTCAATCAAAGATAATAAAATCCAGAATTGAAAAAATTCTTGTTTGATAAAGCCCCCAAGAAATACATAAATATTCGAAGGTCATTTTCCTCGCCCATTTGGTCGATTTTGCCCAATAACAATCGGCCCAATAAATGTCGATGACAAATTCAGTGCAAATAAATGTGAAAATTTCAGACTTATCATTTTTGACGAGGTGTGTACTAAAAATAATTCAGAATATATAACAGACGTTAGTGGAAACGAGCGAACAAAGACGATTCGGTTTTATCCAGAGTCTCAGAACAAGACAAGTATTAGACACCATAATTAATGAAAAGAGCAAGAATAATAGAAAAATTTTACTGACGTCAAGCGGTGGATATTAGGATATTAGAAGTGGCTTTTGAAAGCATGATAGCTGTTAGGTAAAGGCCTCAGTCTGCTAACTAGCACACAGTGGTCCTAGGTTCGACTCTCAGGTGAAGAGCAACGCAAACACAAAATGCTTTCCGGTCGTCATACAAAAGTCTTGGGGCGGTCGTAAAGTACATTCTACCATACTTCTTCTACATTAACAGGTTAGTTTAGCCACCTGCCCCGGATACGCCCAACATGGCTCATAACCGCACGAAAGGTGTGGATAGAAACAGGCTACTACTCTATATATAAAAGTAGAAAGAAGAAGAAGAAATGGCCTTTTCACTGAAGCTTTTGAAATAGCTAAAGATGTGCGCCAATAATACATTTTATTCCCTACCCTTTCCAATATTTTATTTTCAATTGAAAATGAGTAAGGAAGAATCAAGAAAGAATCAAAGAAAATAGATCCTTGATTAATAATATTCTCTACACAGATAGTACGGCTATTCTGACTTTTGAGAATCTTCAGTCTTAATGAAGTAGGCAAAATATGCGGATTAAATATCAATTTATCCAAAATCAACTGGCACTCATCTTACAGTTGATATTGTTATAGACATCTTGGGTTAATACTTAACAGAATTGTGATCAGTAGCTGGATCTAAATCACATAAACAATTTTAAAAGCAGCTGAAGTTATTTTTATGTCAATAAAGGTTACTAACTGATTTGCGTCTGCACGTGATAAAATGTTACGCGTGGACTGTACTGTATGATGCGCAAACGTGTATTTAAGAGTGAGAAGTCTGAATCACATTTCGAAATGTGAATCTTACAAAGAGTGTTGTGAATCTTTGGACAACCTTTGGACTGAATATTGAAATTTTAAGAGTAGCAGTAGCGTGACAACTTTGGATATCGTACAAAAACTGTAAAATATCATATCTAGGACATATATCTAGAAATTCCAAATACGAAATACATAATCAACTATAGAAGAGAAAATAGCGGAAAATAGCAATATAGCTGTAAGACATTGTATAGAACAGTTGAAGAAAAAACCCTTTACCCATTGACATTATGATGAAAAAACACAACTAATTGCATATGTCCAAACAAACATTTGGCACTGAAAGAAAGAAGAAAAAAATTGACATGTTAAAGACATATTTGGAGCAAATACATTAAAAAAAAGCGATGTTGAAAAGTGTGCGAACAGAAGTAATTACTACGAATGTGCAACTAGCCAATCTGACAATGACAAACTATTCCGTGGTCCTATGGTATGAACCTTATTTGGGATGCTACCTGTACTGATACCCTAGCCCCATCGTACATCAAACCAGTTAGTGTAACTGCTGGCCTTATCGCAAACAATGCTGCCAATAACAAGAAGAGGAAATACAAAGAGCTTATCGACCAAGGATACATATTCATTCCTTTCGCAGTAGAGACTTTGGGACCTTGGTGTGATGAAGCAACGGATTTTATCGCAAAGCTTAGAAACTACCTTCACCTACTAACTGGAGAGTCCAGATCAAAATCATACCTAAGACAAAGAATTAGTTTAGCTATCCAACATGGAAATGCAGCTAGCATCATTGGAACATTGCCTAAAACTATTGATCTAAACGAAATTTTTATTTTATAAATTTGTTTTTCTTAACTTATGATGTTATTAGCAAAGATAGTTCAATAAAAGCTTACGTAACAACTATTCGCATATTCTATTACCTTCTTTTGTGTTCCAATAACAAATATTTTGAAAGAATATTTCTTTTAGTGTTTTTAAATAAATATTTTTATAAATAAACGCGTATATATAAATATATAAATTAGAGTGCAAATTAAGATGCATGTGTCTTCAAATCGGTCAATGAATTTAATTTGTGAAAATAATGTAGAAGTTACTTAAACATTAAGTTTTGATTGTAAAACCACAATATTACCAAATTTAGAAAATATATTATTAAGAAGGAACAACACAAATTCATTTTGGAGAAGAACAAAATGCTTTCTGAAAAAATAATTTTGGACTAAAAATGTATATTCAACTAATAATTACATGTTTTCAAAGCGTATAAAGATTTTTCCAATAGTTGGAAAAAATAAAATATTAAAATAACTTTCTCAGAGTCCTAACTAAAACCCAATCATATTGCTATGGAAAGAATTCGAATAGTAGATGAGAAGATTTATATTAACGTTCTGCAAAAAACTGCAAGACGCATATTTTCTAAAAAGAAATCGCAAGTTTATTTTATTCGATCGTAGAAAACATGGACCATATAGATACAAGTAGAATTTAGAGTTATTGTGTTAATTCAATGTAAAATTTGTTTTTAAATATACCTAAATATAAAACACATTTTAATGATTTTATTAATACCTTAAATATTTTGTACTACACTAGTGTCTATTAAAATTTCAGTATCATTACAAACAAATTATATTGTACTGAAACTTTTATATTTAGTTAAGTATACTATAATTGGAAAACTATAGAAATTTAAGAACCACAAATTTGTCTGTTTGAAATTTGCTTGTATCGTTTCTTAAACATTAGTTCTGTAGAAAGTAATATCTCGTGTAAAATGGACATAAAAATGTTTTCGGCTATTTATATTTGGTACGTGTAACTTACACGATGTGAACACACATAATGTAAGAATGCCTCGTTGTTGACAAAGTACATAATATTAAAAATTAGTGAATTTGAAAGAAAACGTATTATTGAAGAAAATGTTTTTTACGAGAAATAGGTCAAAAAATGGGTTAATAAAGATTATTATTCGCAAGATCGGGGTTTTGAGCAGTACGCAAGACAACCAACCAGAATTACAGACTGTAGTGCAATTTAAAATGCTTTAGTGTAACAATGGTAGATTATTACATGGTACGTATTATCTACCACTTCTGTTCAATATTAATTGTTTATAATGGGACCAACAGTAGGACGTGTTTTCTTGCTATTACGCTTTACTTCTCTATACCAGAAACAAAAGTTACATTAAGCAAAGGAAAGGCGTCTACGAACACGCGGATAGCATAGAATCGTCAGAAGATTAGAAACATGTTCTTATTCTCATGTTCGCCTAGCCTGGAAAAGATAAAAATAATGTCACAAACTATAGACTAATAAGTCTACTGACTACCCTTTTAACACTGCTAAAAAAGTCATCTAAAAACGACTGATCAAAAAACCACAAACCCTTCAAATCATCCCTGACTTCCAGATTGGTTTCAAAAAAGACACTCAATTGTCTCCAACTACAGCAATTATCTTCTCCTTCCTTGAGGAAAAAACATTTGCAGTGAAAGTAAACTTAGCAATTTCAAGAACAAAATTTATACAGGCAGGAGTATTACATGAAAGCATCCTAGATCCCCTGCCCTTTAATATCTACATCTCAAATACTCCACAAATAACAGGATCTTTGGCAACTTTTACTAATGACAGCTATTATAATTCAAGGTACAGACTTGACAGGAGCAGGCTACAGCTACAACATGCAACGAATAAAATTTGTAAATGGTTTCAAAGTTGGAACATCCAAATAAACTTACCTACAATAGAAATTAATAGAAAAGCTATTTTTTGGAATTTTAAAGATTCTGTAATTAAATACCTAGGGGTCTACTTGGATACTAATCTAAGCTGGAGATATTACGTTAATAAGAAACTAATAAAATGCAATAATGGATTACTGCAGCTATGTATATCCTCCGATAAACCGGAAATCCACTCTAAGAATAGAATGTGCTATTTTCATTATAAAACACTACTAGGCCTTTTAGGCTCTTCACTATGGTGGAACACAACAAAAACCAACATTCAGAAGCTACAGAGGTTTTAAAATAAAATCTTATAAGTAGCCGTGAACGCTCCATGATATATCCAACTACATTATGATGGCAGTATCGTACGTCTAAAACTATATTAAAGAAAGTGTCAAAAAGTTCCACAGTAATATAAATGCATACGACTAAAACTTGCACAAGATATTAGGTGTATAAATAAGTTCTCATCTTTAGATTTCACAGGACGCAAATCACCGTTTACATGAAACGTAGTAGTCCCCCCTCTTGCGGTTTTAAAGCAATGACATTTGATCTTCCGAAACATCATGCAATTTGGCGTTTGATGCACATAACTTCAATAATCAGCTGTGTTCACGATGGCAATCACAAAAGAGCATATTCGATTTTCTATCCACTTCGCGTTTCATCTTAAGAAAAACGCTGCTGGAGCCACCGAAATGATTTGTGCTGCATATGGTGAGCAAATATTTCGCGGAGGAGAGTTTAGTCTTAAAGATCAACCACGCGCTGGACGCCCTCAAACATTTGACACGGATGAGCTGCAGACATTGCTGGATCAAAACAATGCACAAACTGAAAAAGAGCTTGCAGAACACCTTGGCGTCACTCAGCCAGCCATTTCCATACGTTTGCATGCAATGGGTAAGATACAAAAGGAAGGCAGATGGGTTCCGCATAAACTGTCCGAAGACAACAAAAATCGACGGCGTGACACGGCACTCCATTTGATTTCAAGGAACCGAAAAAAGCATTTTCTGCATAAAATTATTACGGGCGATAAAAAATGGATCTTGTGCGACAATCCCAAGCGCAAAAAATCATGGGTAGACCCTGGCAAACCTTCGACATCGACTCCAAAGCCCAATATCCACGCCAAAAAGAATTTTCTCTGTATCTGGTGGGATAGGAAAGGTGTGCTGTACTATGAACTCTTGAAACCAGGTGAAACAGTTACGGCGGATCGCTACTAACAGCAACTCATCAATTTGAGCGACGCAATCGAAGAAAATAGGCCATGTACTGGACAAGGAAGTCGAAAAGTCATCCTGCTCCATGATAATGCCCGACCACATGTTGCGAAGGCGACGCAAGAACACATCTTCGCGTTAGGCTGGGAACTTCTCCCACATACGGCGTATAGCCCAGACATGGCCCCTTCCGATTATCATTTATTCCGGTCGTTACAGCATCACTTGGCTGATACGCACTTCAAAACAGAAGAAGAAGTCCGAAAATGCATCGATAACTTTAGCGTCTCGAAGCCGGTGAGCTTCTATCACCAGGGAATTCGCAAGCTACCCGAAAGATGGCAAAAGGTCATCGATGCCAACGGAGAATACTTTGATACTTAAACTTTTTTTGTTTGTTTTTAAATAAAATTTTAATTTTGCAGAAAAAGCTGAGAACTTATTTATACACGTAATATAATATCATCTAACGCAGACACTAACTAAATTAATATAATCCTAGTCTAATAATAGTCCCGAATGTTAATACGATACAATCTTAAAGTAATATTGTTAACTTATTTTAATAATGTTAATAGATCAAAAAACAGTTGGTGCCAGAAAATTGGGTTATTATGTAACGGTAACGTTTACCATTTACATTTACATCATTTCCAGCATTGTGTTCGAAATATGGGCCTATCACGTTATCTGCTTAAAATCTCCACAAAACAGTGACTTGTTGAAAGTGCGTAAGTTTTCATAAGTTACGCGAAGATTTTCCAAAGCCCAAATTTTGGTAAAAATGCGCTAGAGATATATGTTCGACTAAAGTGAAAATCCACTTCCTGATCTAAACACCAATTGACGAATTATCGACAGTAAGAATAGTCAGCAAATTTAAGCTCTCGAGTCACTTAAATTTAGTACACATGAAGGTGCAAGTATTTAGTAAATATTTGCTGAAGGATGAGTTTGCTGAGGAGAGCTTACAATTGTTTAACTAGGTAAAAAGTAATGGCATCTGCTGTCTTTTTCTATTTGATGTGGCATACTCTCTTATCAAGGTGTGAACATGATACTACTACGTCTTTGCAATGTGATTATAAAAATTAAAAAAATATTTGTTAACACATTAGTGGAGTAGTATTATTTTTTCGATAGATAGAACTCAGATTTTTATACTATAAATTAGCAGACGATACCATTACCAATTTTTTCATATGGTAGCAAGTGATTTTTAAATAAAGATTCTGTATAGTATTATTAGGTGGCCCAAAAAGCAGGATTTAAATTGAGCACCATGTTTTTTGCAAGGTTGGCAACGTTTTGCTTGATGACGTTTTATAATAAACACATAGCCGACTTTGTTCCAGCTGTTTAGCTGAAAACATTGCTGTTGTAATACAGTGTGCAATTAAGCATTTAAAAGGTACCATGCAACGGATTTTAACAATAGACCTGCGTCTGTACCCATTTAAGATTTAGCTAATCCAGAAACTAAAGCCCGACAACCATTTAAAATGCCGGGTACGTACGATTGGGTACTAGAGAATCAAAAAGTTGACGGAAATTTAACTAAGAAAATCATTTTTAGTGCCGAGACACATTTTCACCTCAGTGGGTATATCAGTAAGTAAAATTGTCGTATTTGGGTCATAGAATGCCCAAAGAGTACATTATGCTGGTGGAGTGATTGAATAGTTCTTTTTTGAAACTAAGGCCGAAAATGCAGTAACTATCAATTGTGAACGTTAGCGTGACATTAGTGGATTTTTTGTGATCCCACTTGGACAGCATGGATTTGGTTGACTTATGGTTCTAGCAGGATGGCGCCATCTGTCACACGATGCGTGGAGCAATCCACTTGTTGGGGCAAAAATTAAATAGGCGACTTATCTTGCAAAAAAGCGAAGTGAACTGGCGACCTTACACTGTGCGATTTTTTCTACGGATTCATGAAGACCAAAGTTTATGCTACAAAAATAACAACAATTCCTGATATATTTTATTTAACATCTAGCTGAGTGACTAACAAACGTGACCTCGCATATTACTTAATACTAGTTAGTGTACTCCAAAACTTTACATATATTTAATCGTCTATATATTTGTATTGTTTAATAAGTTAACCAGTAACATATTTAAGTGAGACTGAATTAGTTTATTTCGTCCTTAGTCCATGGATCTTGAGGTCGTTGCGGAGAGTTTGAGACGAACCATTTCGCATTTGCCATAGTACAGAAAGCTTTCTTTTGAAACCTTTATAGAACTGCGATGTTTGCCAGTTTCGCGCATTCCCACAGTTGAACCCCGTACGCCCACACTAAAATTATCACTGTTTTATACACTAGCACTATTATTTAATGATCATTTTGATCTTCATTTCATTAGGCAATGGGTTTTCTTCATTTTGAAATCCACTTCCTTTTTCATCTTGATGATGTATTCATATGAGCTGCCTAGCCAGGCGCATGCCAAGATATCTTACTACGTCTTTAATTGGGATTTGGATGTCATTAAAAGAACCCAAAGAAGCGACACCGTGTTTTGTCATAAAAGTTATGGCTGTAGAGTTATTTGCGTAAATTTTTATATGCCATTTGTGTAGCCATGTTTGCAAGTTGTTCAGGTAGCTTTGCAATATAACTGATGCATGACTTGGATCGTTGTGAGTCACTAGTAATGCGGCATCGTCCGCATATGTAAAGTAACTAACTGTTCTTGGTGAGGAAGATCAGTTGTAAATAATAAGTATAATGTTGGTCCCGTGACTCAGCCTTTAATTAAATGAAAACTAGATAAGCTTTTTTGTTTCACCTAATAGTCCTTTTCACTTAGATAAGATCTAATAAGAAAATAGTGTTGATAAGACAGTGACTGTTTAATTTCATACAATGAAAGTGCCAGACTATTAAATGCTTGACTGGCATTTAGAAGCCTTGCAACTCAGTATATATTTTCTTCAAAGTCCTATTCTATACGTCAGCTACTCAATGCACCGGTTCTATGATGGAGTGTTGCTATCTGAACCCTGTCTGATGCTAAGAAATTAGTCCTTAATCTTCTATTAAGAAGGTTTTATTATTTTCAGTATTAATCTTTCCAAAATTTTAGATAGGAGAAGTAACAAGGTTATTGATCGGCATGATAAATCGTCATGAGCAGGTTTAGCTGGTTTCAAAATAAGGATTATTTGACCAAATTTTCACTGCATGGGAGAGTAGTATAACCTTTGGCGTTGTTCAGATTCTTAATCACGTTTACTGTTTCTACAGGTGTAAAGTGTTGAATGAGCAGGTTTAGTTAAGAAGGAGCCTGTAGATAATAGAGAAGTATCTCACTTTTTTCTGTAGGTGTAGCAGCCGAGGGACGGGATTAGAGTATGGTGACATTTAAACAGCTCTGTTTTCAGATTATCTGTTCTTGTCCATGTGCCATTGTCGTCGGTAAAATTGGATAATTGAAGCGTTTAATTATACTAGTGGCTCACTATGTTTGTAGGGAAAAAGCTTTTTGACGTATTCATTGGCGGTTTTATTTTTCCATTTATATAGTGCCTGTTCTAACTGTCTTGTTAACCTATTTAGCCTATTCTTGTCTGTTAGATCCTTTATTCATTGACAAGTATTTCTAGCTTTTTTGCAAACTTGTTTTTAATGTGGAGTTGATAATTTTCAATAAACACCATAGTGTATGGCATTTGTGAATTTTTCAACCGCGGAGTCGACTTCGTACTCTGACTTTAGAGCAACTTGAATTATCATGTTATCGGTTAGGCACTCTCTGAATATTTTCTAATTTGTGTATCTAGTATAGAGCAAGGGTTTCTTTTGTTTGGTGATGATTGGCGTACTCATTGTTACAGTTATGGATTAATGGTCAGAGAAGAGATTGAAACAAGTGTCCACTTTACAGTACCTTGAAGATATGTTTTTGGTGGGTGTAGTTGTTTGCCTTCATCGTTTTAAGTAATTCCCGGCCTTTAGTTTTTCAATTAATAAATAAAATGTTCTTTAATAAAATTAAACTATGCGTTTCTTTTGAGATATTCTTAACTTGAACCACAAAAACAAGTGTGAAATTTGAAGAACTACAAGAAATTTTGAAGTGCCCAACTAATAATATAGTAACTGTTTATTAAAAAGATCATTATGATAAAAATGCAGTGTGTTAATGTGCAACATGCATATTAATAGACCCTACCGCTGCTTTATGGTAAACAAGTGGTTCAGAAATTATAAGACATGCAGTCACGCAAAGTATGGAGATGATATGTTAGCTAATAATATTCTAAGATGTTAAAAATTGTTAAACGTTGATATTTTGCATAAAAATCGGATGAATTAGGAATTGTACCGGCATTAAAAGCAATAGTCACGCGATTTCACAAGTTCATAGAGGCTTTTATCCATTAAAGAACATAATAAACCACATATTCGTCATCGCTATACATATATAACTTACCGTACCAAATTTTAATCTTAAAAAGACAATAAATAAATATAAAAAATTCTTGCCTTTATAATTTCTTCTAGTGCATTGATTTTATTCTTGATCTTACACACATCTGCCATTCCGCAGTTCTTTATATTTGCAACTGAAACCTATCATTATTGGTGCAAGCGATGGGTTTATTTACCTCTTTGAAGCCGAGTTCGCATAATGATCTTACTATTCCGGTCCTCATTATGCGATACGGCGGATAAAACGGACAAGAGCAGCCAAAACCGATATATCATCTCCGCAAACTCGCCCCACGCAACGAACGCCCATGCGTGCGGGAATTTCACCTAGTAGGTGTAGATCTGCATAAACTTTTGGCCCAGACTAGCCGCTGAACAGTTACGGGTTCTGTTTTCGGCCAGAAAAAGGTGGCCCCGCTCTACCAGCTCGAATAAATTTGCATCGATTCCGTGAATTTATTATTTGGGGCATCGGAAAGGAACAAAGGACCCGGCGAGAACCGCAATCCTTGCTTTCCGATTTGGATGTCACCAGCGGGAAGCGCGCCGTCCTTATTTCCACTTTGATAATTTCAGCGAAACTGGTTTGGCATCTTCATTGTCCTCGCCGGCCGCTATTAGTCAGAACTATTTATAACCGCGTTGTTTGAACAGCTTTAATTACACCTGCGGCCTGTGCATCCTAAAAGCTCTCGAGTGCAATTTAGACTCTAATACACGCCGTAATCGAAACCGCGTTTTTTGCCCTCTCGTTCGCGGCGCTCGAACAAATTAATCCTTGACTCGATGTTTAGCATGTAGCTCGTCACCCGGCAAAAACGCCGCGCTTCTGCCGAATCCCAAGCGAGCTGGGTGAGGCAAAAAGCCAGATTCGCTTTTCAGCTGCCGAAGACCGGGCCGGTTCGTGCGTCAGCTCTAACCAATCGAGCCGCTCCATTACGATCCTGACCGCGGAGCTACCGTAGGCCCGTGCAAGGACAAGGAGCAGCCTTGTACTTGCGGTCGGGCCTGATTTAATGGCGTTAGCCGAAAAAGAAAGGAAGCAGGGACGTATAATCCCGCCGATACTATTCGGGGAAGCGCTTGTTTGCCCGCTTTGTCAGAGCTAAAAATACCTTCTGAGCCAAAGGCGCGAATTGCAAGGGTCGTTTTTTATGTTTCCGGTGGGACGCATGTAATAAAAGATGCGCTCATAAAATAATTGTTGGCGAGGCAGGATAGCCTCGGGGTACAACTTAGATATCAACAAGGTAGCCACCTTTGTGAGTTTCTGATATGTTAATAGGCTACTTTAATAGCCACCGCGACCTTGCAGTGTTCGAGTAATCGTGCAGTAATTAGCGGCAATTTCTTAGAAACAAACAAAATCGATTTTTTTATGCCTTGCTATTATGTTGACATCTATATAATGCAAATTTTCTAATGTTTTTCATTCAGCTTCTTCCTGTAAGCATATTTTCGTTTCTGCAACCTTCGTTTGCTAGGCAAAGATTGCCTTAGCAACCTGAATGCAACCTTAAATTTAGTTGATGCAATATTTGCATAAGCCACGGATTTGTCTTTGAAAATTACCGTGTCGTATAACAATGGCGTTTATTTTCCCATTCAAACATTTACCTTTCACAATCGCTAAGCCTTTGACTTCTTATGGTAATAGTAAATCAACATGCGAACAAGTGTTTAACTTATACGTTAATATACGTATATGGCTATGAGCGAATCTACAATTTGCACGACGCGCATATGCTCTTAAGAAAATATGACGACTCTATTGACTAGTCCCAATTTTTAACTAACAATGTGTAATGTTGCACCTATGCCGTAATATTCATAGACAATTGATATGTGTCCCCATAACAAACATAATATCAATCATCGACCAATAGTTATTTGAATGTAAGTTATATTTTTACTTTTTATTGTCAACTAACCAAGATTTAGACCGAAAAGCAGTTAATAACAAGAAATTCAGAAGAAAAAATAGCCCCGAAAAAGTATCTAGATTTGCAAAACAGACAAGGCTACTAGTTGAATACCCCCATAAGTACAACTAATACATTCAGTTAAGTATTGCAGCATAATTAGTAGTTAGTAAAAGGTATTGCCTTAAATCTTCTATGAATCAATAGGGGAAATCTTTGTATTTGATGATTGTCACAAAAGATTCAATTATAAAGTACCATGAGTGCCGCGAACCCGTCGCGCTACGAGACTGTGTTTCTCAGTACCCACCCAAAAGGTTTGAAAATCTCTCAAGCAACGGCTGCTAAGTAAATGACCAAGTCAAAAACATTCGTCAACAAGTGGGTGTAGAGATACAAGGGGACAAAACGGTCGATGACTTGCCCGAACATGGCTCGATAGGCAAAGTGTGCTCTAAAGTCAAAAAACAGATCGTAACACTGGTTTCGCGGCTTAACATTGCGCCAAGGAGCAGCAAAATTAAAATGTGCAGATGTATCGTATGTAGCTACCCCAACCTATTTCCGTGCACATGATATTAAATGCTATAGCTCAGTGAAGAAACTTTTGTTAGGTAAAAATCATGTGACGAAGTGACTCGTTTGGGCAAAGGACAATATCGACCGAGATTGGAGCAATGTAATTTTTACGCACGAAGCTTCTGTTTGGGAATATGTTACTGTCCCACGAGCCTGGTCAACCTCAACTAACAGGTTGGTACAGAAAATCGTTAACGACCCAATAAAAGAGCATCTTTAGGGTTGCTTTTCAAAACTGAGTTTCGAGATGTTGCATCTGTTTACATACAACTTAAATGCTCCGAAAATGCTTGACACATAAGAAATATTTGTTACCGACTGCCGAATTGTTGGTTCATCTAGAAAACTAGGACTGGATCTTGCAGCAAGCTTTGCATAGAGTGAAAAAGCAGTCTGGCATCGTTACACTTGATTGGTGGTCGCAGTCGCCCGATGGAAATTTTATTGAGAATCTGTAGGCATACGCCAAGCACAAGTTTGTGGAAGAAAAGTGGAGAGGCAGGCGTGTAAATAGCCGCTCTCGTGATGCGGTGTGGAAACGTAGTACGGCCCGTATTGGAAGGTCAGCCGATAAGGCCAAAATCGTCCCTTAAACGGCCGTCGCGTAAGCGGATGGGGGCGGCTACCGATATCAACCAACGAGTAATGCCAAATCGCTCACCTGAATCGGCTTCCTTCAGGCGATGGTTCCTCGGTGCCACTGCGCGCTGCGTATCTGGTATTGGGATGATAAGCACGACCAAATTGGCCGCGCTGCGGAACTTATATATGCGGGGTATTAAGACACGACCGAATTGGCCGAGCTGCGGTGCGTGAATATTTGCGGGATGTGGAGACATGACCAAATTGGCCGAGCTGCGGAGCGTGAATATTTACGGGGTGTTGAGACACGACCAAATTGGCCGAGCTGCGATGCGTGTATATGTCGGCTGAGCAAAAGCCCATGCCGTTGTGTGTGCGATGGCAAAACGTGGCAGATATCAAAGGCCACATGTCGCCGCGATATAAAGCGGTTCAAGGGCGAAAAGGCCGCCACACCAAAAAGTTTTCACTTTAAAGCAGTTAACACGAGAAGTTCGTCGCATTTGGAGGTCCTTGCCGAATGAATACGCCATCAATTTGGTCGAAACTATGCCTTGAAGATGCGAGGCAATTATGGACGCATTATTGATACAACAGCATCTTTATTCTGATGGAGTACAACGTACCCATGTATTTAAAAAAGTTTTTAAATAATTTTTTCTCCACATTAATCCGAATACATTTTTACTTAACTGAATGTAAATACGAGGCTTTCTTGGAAGACGGCGAGGAAACAAAACAAGACGAAAAGAAGAATAGAATTGGAGAGCACCTTAAACCCCGGTTAATATTCATTTTAGAGGTTCAGACACCTATTAAAAGTAAAAATACGTGTTTAGCAAAAAGTAAAAATAATCATCCGCCTCAAACATGAAATTTACATCAACATTATATAAGCCCTAAATGAGAAAAATACAAAATTTACACATAAAAGCTAAAACAAGGCAGATCTTTAGAATAGCACTAAGAAATATATACTCATCTACGAACACAACTAAAAATAAAAATAAAAAAATTGGGCATACAAAGGAAATATTGATAAAAAATATTACCTCCCTTCTATATAGAACTAAAAATGAATTTCAAACATAAGAAATACACAATGCCAATCGGTCAACTCATTGTATAGATATGACATACTAAAAACTTCTGTCACCACAAGATACTTAAAACGTGCCGGTGATTATTTATACAATCAGTGCCAACGCAAAGAGAAAAGCAGAGATGTAAAGTGCATAAATTGTAATGATAATCATCCGGCAAACTACATGGGATACGTAGTATACGAGGAACTTCAAAAGAAGAAATTCTCTTCGTTGAGACAATGACAATTAAAACGACCAGCCAGCACATTTTATGCTAAATTAGCCAAACCACTTACACATTAGGTTCAAACAGCAAATGACCGGAATCAAGACCAAATTATAACTACAGAACAATCAGCAAGCAGCACTTTCGAAAATATGATAACCAAATCGATAGAGAAAATGGACACCATTTTAAACCTCTTTACTACTATGATTTCAAAAATGCCACAATGGATAAAGCACTTTAACTTAATTACGAACAAGAAGCAAACACAATTCTAACAAACGACATCTGTATAATTATACAATTAAAAGCTATTTAAAAATCGCAAAATATTCTGTATATAACACACAACATCCTGATAAAAATGCACACGGAGGTATTACTGCCTTTATTAAAAATACTGTTAAACATCATGAAGTACGTGAATAGCGCAAAATCATTAACTAATACTGCTGTGGTGGACTGGAACAGACAATTGAATGTAGCAGCAATATACTGTCCAACAATAAAAAAAAAACATTTAGATTATCTAGACTGATAAAGAAGACGGCAACACTATTAAGCATTGAATGATAGTAACCTCCAACATTTTTCCACAGGCCAAAACAAAAATCCCAGATCTGCTAGTTTCTGTGTAATCAAAGGAACCCCGCAAAACTACTTCAGTACAAAAAGTACTAAATCTAATAACTGAAGTAGTACTTAAGGAACTACCGCCTGAAAGACTTAGAACCATTATAGTGATTTTTAATGCCACTGGACTATTATTATTCATTCCAGTGGAAAGTAGAACTAATAATAATGATTTTAAAACCGATTAAAATCCGAAAGAAGCTTGCTCATACCGACCCACCATCAGTTTTCTCTAATTAATGAACTCCCTCTATTTTTTAGCATTTCTAACAGCACTTTACCTGACGCTTTATCATTCATTAGTATTTATTGGTAAAATGTCTTCGGAATCTAGGTTGACTACATTTTTTCGTTTAGCTCCTTCGTCTAGATCACTTGAAAGCTCCGCTCCATAAAGTTCTGTATAAAATTCTACAACTACTTTTACTATTTGTTGTACCTTATTTCTCAAGATTTCTTTTTCACTGTTGTGCTTTCAGCCCTTTGCAACATTCCAATGCTTTTTGTGTTATTTCTGTTTTATATCTTCTAGTATATATTTTTGTTATTTCTTCATTGTTTTATTTACTTGGTGTATTGTTCTTTTATTGTCGGTCGTTAGTAATGTTATTTTATTTAATTTCTTGGGTTTTGTGTACTTTGGCATTTTGTATTGTTTGGTTGTTACAAAAAATAATTTAAATATATTTTTTTACATTTATATGCAGTTCTTATTTTTTGTTAATATGTAGTATTGTTTTTGGAATAATCCAGAACCGAAGCACGTGTGTCAATTGCTCCATAAACAAACTTAAATTGCGAGCCTTTACGAGATAAATTTTCACGTAAATTTAATTCATAAGCAGAATAGTAGATGATAAATAGGCAAATAATAGTATATTTAACGTCTGATGATAAGAGTATCGCCTTCAAAAGGTTGACTTGGGTGATAACACTTTACACTATTTGGGCGTGTAAACAGGCGCCCCAAATTAGAAACATTATTTAAAAGTAGTATATTTAGTAAGGTGAATTTTAAATTGAAGGTTAAAATTAAAGTTAAAAAACAAAGGCGCAAAAATAATAAAGTAACTAAATTAAACCAAATAAAAATAAAACAGATAGAATTGAGAAAATATTTCAACAAATAGATGGAAATCTGAAGCAAATTAACGGGAAATTAGATGTGGTAATACAAAAAATGAAACAAGTGAAAGATAAAAATGTAAATTAAAAACTGTAGTAGCAGGAGAAAAAAGAAGAATTAGCTAGTCTAGAAAGAGAAATCAGGAAGATTAATGTCATAATAAAAGGAGTATTGGTTGAGGAAAAAGAAAAACGAGAGAAAGAAAAATACAATACTACAGAAAATGGGCACAAACATAGATATGAGCGAAGATATAGACCAAACAAAAAGATTATGGAGATATACAAAAGACAGAAAAACACCTATTTTTGTCGAGCTAACTAAAGGGAGTACGAAAGTGGCAATGTTACAAAAGTGAGAAAACTCAAAGAGACGGGTATTTGGACAGAGGAAGTGCTAGTACCTCATATGAAAGAAGCGGAGTATGGGACATAGGCGGAGATAAAATATAATAAACTGATAATCAGTGACGAAGGATATACAGCAAACGATATAAAAAGGTGGAAAAAACTGAAAAGGACGTAACTAGCAAAAAAACTACTAAGCACAAATGGGTTAGAGACTGACAATAACTAAATGGGCAATGAACTATAGGAATTAAAAGATTATCAGCGTACAAAAAATAATAAAAAAGAATAAGAACAAGCAAAACCAAAAAGATAAAAAACAACAAAACCAATCAAGAGAAAAAAAACATAAATATAGGTACATGGAATGTGCAAGAAGTATACGAGGAAGGAGGAGTAATAAATTTGGCAAACGACCTGAATATATATAATATAGAAATAGCGGCAATACAAGAAATACAGTTAAAGCAGAAAAACATACAAAAAGTTAATAATTATACTTTATTTACAAGTGTCAATGGGAGCCAAAGATTGAGAGTGGGGTTGCTGATAAAAAATACTCTAGAGAAAGAAATGAAATACTTTTTGGTCGCAATCTGAAAGGATATACTGCATAAAATTTAAAACAATTTATAACACGATAACGATAATTAATCTTCACGGCCCAACCGAGGAAAAAGGAGTTGAAGTAAAAGATGAGTTTTATGAGATCCTAGAAAAATTGTTCGGAAAACCCTAAAACAAACCTTAAATTAACAATAGGCGATATGAACGCAAGAGTAGGTAGAGGCAAGATTTACAAGAAGATTGCAGGGGAGGGGAGCAAACATAGAGTAATTATAATGGACTACGATTAATAACATTTGCTACAGAACAAAAGATGAAAATAATGAGTACACATTTCACGCAAAAAGACATACACGTAGAGGATTTAAAGAAGGAAGGAAACAAATCAAATCAATCCTGTACTAATAGAGAAAGGAGAGGTAAGACGAATTAAAAAAGTGAGGACATATAGAGAAGCTAATGCAAACTCTACCACTTTCTCGTAATAACAAAAATAAAACTAAGTAAAACAGAAAAAAGAGAGAAAAAAGTAAAGGAAGTCCAGAATACAGAAATATCACAAAGTTATAAAAAAAGTATAGAGCAAGATTACAATGACAAGGAGGCACGGAATAGAGAAGTAAAGAGGAAATGGAATAAACTCAAATAAACAACCAAGAAAGCTATTAAAGTCAATATATCAAAAAATAAAAAGCTTAAGAAAAACTACTGGAAGGACGAGTGATAATAAAAAAATCTGGTGTGAACATCACACGACTTTCCTTATCCTATTATTATATATTATACCGGGTCCATCATCTCGGCCTTGCGCTGCTCTCGTCCCGAAACTTGTTATTTTAAAAAAGGACGAGGCGCGAGTCCACCACTCGAAATCTGATTAAAATAAACAGTACAAGACAATAATTGACTCGTACTTAAAATTTTGCTACGTCACTGAAGGTAACCGTGCGAGCTCGGCCGCACAGCCTTCGTCATTATCGCCTGCGTACTCCCTCCTAGCGGCCAAGCGCTCCCCCCGTCCTCCCGCAGTCGGCCCGGTAGCTCTCAGAGCGCGTTGTGATTGGTCCGTTTAATTAATTTTTAATCGGTTATAACTTATTTATTTCACCTCGGATCAAAAAATTTCATTGTAATTTTTTGTTCGTCTCGGTTTGATCTATCCGGTAATATAAATTTCCCGGAACATTTTATGAACACCCGGTATATTAAAAATCCTGTTTCAATTTTTTTTCAAGTTCCTATTTTACAAACTTTTATTTTAAATTCATGTTTATCTCATGATAACAAATCATTTTTATTCTCATAAATTTTTTGTATCTTCGACCGTTTAGATTCGCGACCGCTTTGCGACCGATTTTGCGACCTTGTGACCAAACGGCTTAGCCGATTTTTACCAAAAGCTTCGCACTACCTACAAGTAACTTGCATACCAAATTTCAAGTCTCTAGCTCTTACGGTTCTCAAGATATCCTGTTTACTGACAGACCGACAGACACACACACACACACAAACACACACACACACGAACCAATGGCTAAAACCAACTTTTTTGGTGTCCTCAGGCTATAATTCGTCCAGAAATGTGAAACACTGGGTAGGTCAAATTTCCGCCGATTACATTACTTATTATAGGATAAGGAAAGTAAAAAACGAGAATGTGGCGAAAATTTATACACACAAAATAAACAAGACAGATGCCTATATAAAAAACAAAAAAGCAAAGTAAAACAGATGTGCAAGACACGTAAACGTAAATACATGAAGAAGAAAATAAGAGACAGAAGAAAAATATAAGAATAAAGAAAAAAAGAAATTTTATAAAGATATAAAAAATATCAGAATCGGAAATAATGAAAGACAAGAATATATCAAAAATAAAGATAGGGAGTTGTTAGGCAAACTACAAGAAATTAAAAGAAGGTGGAGAAGCTATTTTGAAAAGTTGTTAAACCCAAATGAAGAAATACAAGAAGAAAATAGTGAAATGCAGGTAGAAAAATAATAGGCAAAAGCACAGGAAGAAGAAACTAGAGGGCCGAAAACGAGAAAGTCGAAGAAATAATAAATAAAATAGCAAAAGCCCAAGAGAGAATGAAGTAACAGCCGAAAACCTGAAGTACGGAAGAAAAATTGTGGTTAATAAAGTGTACGAATTAGCAAAAAAATATGAAACACAGAAAAAAGGCGCTGCAGTAGGCGAAAGCAGTACTAGTCTAGTATTAAAAGAAAGAGACAGGGCTGAATGCATCAATTATAGGGGAATTGCATTAATAGACACGACATACAAAGTCTTAGCGACAGCGATAAAAAGAAGACTGCAAGTATATATAAATGCAGCATTGGAAGATTACCAAACAGGACTTCGTAAGAATAGATCAAGTGACCAAATCTTCACACTGAAGCTAATTTTAATGGGTAAATAGATAAATGTTATTTATAGACTTTAAGTTTGCTTATAACTCTCTCATTAGGGGAAAGCTTTTTTAAGCACAGGGAGTAATAAATATTCTAGAAAATAATAATTTTGGTAAAAATGACGCTAAAAAACACCGTTGTCTACTCTCTTCTTTAACGCAGCATTAAAAGTAAAAATCAGGAAAAGCGGGATAAACAGAAGCGAAACACTTCTGAATAAGTCACCAGTGCCTTGCATACGCTGATGATATACTGTTAACAGCAAGAAACAGGAGAAAATTAGAAGAAGTAGTAGCAAGAAATCTGATTAAGGCTGCAAAACAAATCGGATTACAAATCAATGTCAGTAAAACTAAATACATGAAACTTAGAATAAACAAGGGGAAAATAACAAAAAAAATTAAGTGTTCAAATTTGGGAAGAAGAGGTCCTGAAATTCGAAGAGGTGGGAGAATACATTTACTTGGGAGTATTAATAAACAACAAATGTAGGGAAGAAAAAGAAATAGATTTAAGAATAGCCAAAGATAGCAGATCTGCAGGAAGTTTATATCGATTAATACGATCAAGGAATATCTCACGAACTACAAGACTTGGTATTTTTAAAAACATATTGAGACCGGCAGTATTATACGGTTGCGAGACGTAGACTATGACAAATAAGGCCCAATACATACAAGAAAGTAGATGACGTATGGGAGAGACGCACAAACGCAAAAATATATGAACTATGTAACGGACCAAACATATTTAAAATAATTAAAACCCGAAGACTTCAATGGCTAGGACATATTGGCAGATAATAGACTAGTCAAGAATTTACGGTGGAGAATCACAGAAGGACAAAGAACAAGACGAAGACTTAGAAAAAAGTGGTGGGAAGCGGTGAAGAAAGATTTAAAGAAAAGGGGAGAAGACAAGTGAAAAGAAATAACGAAGGACAGGAAAAAATTGAAATAAATTACAAAGCAATAGGCGTAAAATGCGGATGGTAGCTGTCAATAGTAAGTAAGCTTATCCAAATCAATTCTTGGCTATCCTTTTTCTGAAAGGAAATGTTTACATTCTAGAGCGACTCACGTTTGAGAGTTAACATAGAGGCTCATAAGTTTCTTTCCCTTATCCCGTATCTACTAATGAATTTTTCGTTGGAGCTTATTTATTTACTTATCTTTGTATTATTATATTAAGTTATATTTTCCTGTAGAATTTTTAAAATATTATTTTAACACTTCTTTGTCATCATAAAATTATGTTCGTGTATACATTTATACTGTTTTTAACTTTTTTAGTTTATTTATATTTACAATCATTGTATTTTTCTTTAATTTTCTATAGGATCAGTGGGTACGCTAGAAGAGATTTTTATTTTAAATGGTTGTCCCGACAAAGGGGGTTGGGAAAACCATGAGCTAGCATGTGTAAGATCCCTATCCATCAAGTAAATGTATTCTCTGTCGGAATAGAAATGTATGCACCCGCTACTTGAGGTTACTCTACAGAGTTTTTAAAAATTCCACCGTAACCTTTAGATCTTAGGGAAATTTATGCAAAAGTGATTTTAATTAAGTGTTATTAGAAGAATAAAATAAAACTGAGCGTTTGGTTACAATAATCTTAGTCAATTCTACATTAAGAAGCACTCTTAATTATCGAGAATAAAAAAAATTGTAAATCATTATTTTTTCTGCTCTTAACTTATTAAGAATGTAGCTTCGTTATAAATTTTTTATTTGAATAAAAATGTATTTATGAGTATTAATTATGTGAAGTTATTGCAATGCAGAATTTGTTTATGTTCGCGTACCACTCTAACAAATTCTATTAAATTCAACTTTAATAATTCATGTAGCGTATACATATTTTTGAGCCACTGTAAACATCTGCTGTAACTGCATTTTTAAATAACTTTAATATTCAGCGCACATTGCAACAAATACTCTGAACAGTTGCTTTGCCTTAAGATGACGTCACTAGGAAAATTCAATTTAGCTTCTATCCTGCATATTTATTGGACTAAAGATGTATTTACAATGTTTAAGATTGTGTATTTACAGTGCTCTACACCAGATACCTATTAAGGCTCTTCGCCTGTAGAGGGAAGCAATTGCAACAATGTTATCTTATTCATTTATACGATTTTATTGATAAAAAATAAATTATAATTTATATGCACGTACATATTTGAAATTTACACATGTCAAAACAAATATTTGAACACATTTTAAATTTATCATACAAATCATATTACGAAAAAGCACAGAGAAACGCAATCTATGACGTATAGATGAAATCTCAATTAATTCATTCAACAAATCTGTAATATAAAAATTTCTAGACATAAAAATAAATCACAAATTATTGCGTGTTCTTTTCTCTGTGAAAACACACTAGTCCCATTTTAGAAAATAGAAATTATCATAAATTGTTCCTAATATGGCTTTTAAAGATCTAATTAATTCGTTTTTTTTTTGGAAGTTTAAGAGCATCGGATTGATATTCATATTATTTAAACTACATTATAAGTCAAAAATAATAATAAAGTCTTCCTCTTGGAAAGTAGACAGATTGAAAACCCCTTGAAAATGGCATCAAAGTCGATGTCGAATATATATATATATATATATATATATATATATATATATATATATATATATATATATATAGCAGTAGTGGTCTAGTAGATAAGTCACTAGACTGCGAAACCTAGAGATGAAGGTTCGAATCCCGCTCTCTCCAATTCTCGATTTTTTGGGTCTAGCGCGACTCAGTCTGCAATAAATGAGCACCTGGAGGTCAAACTCCTGGGTAATAGTAGGCGGTCGGTACGTAGCGCTAGCCATGCTACTACTCTTGTATACCGTACTCTATATTGTAGCAGATCTATCCTGTTACGAGCACAAAGAGCCTTCGTGGAGTATTACGGGGAACTATTATTTATGTAATAATTTTTAAATTTAAATCGTTATCTAGATTTAAAGTTATTAACATGGTGGTATCCTGCAATAAAGATGATGGTGTTTTAGATTGATAGCTAGGTTGCAAGAATGTTGGTAAGGATAATAATTTAATTGGATATTTACTATGTCTGTCGCCGTAACTCTGTGCTCAAAATCATTGTTTCTTTATACACAAGCCGGTACAAACAAGTTCGAGTCTCGCTTAACCGATGCGGGTAAGTGATGTCAGTATTATTAAGTTAAAATTAAGAGCATACTACTAGGCACAATAAGCTATTAGGTGTATAAATAAGTTCTCAGCTTTCGATTTCACAGGATGCAAATCACCGTTTACATGTAACGTATTAGTCCGCCCTCTTGCGGTTTTAAAGAAGTGACATTTGGTCTTTCGAAACATCATGCGATTTGGCTTTTGATGCACCTAACCTCAATAATCAGCTGTGTTCACGATGGCAATCACAAAAGAGCTGAAGCCCCCAAAATGATTTGTGCTGCATATGGTGAAAATACTGTAAGTAATGTAACGTGCAAAAAATGGTGCCAAAGATTTCGCGGAGGAGAGTTTAGTCTTGAAGATCAACCACGCGCTGGACGCCCTCAAACATTTAACACGGATGAGCTGCAGACGCGTTAAGCTGGGAACTTTTCCCACATGCGGCGTATAGCCCAGACATGGCCCCTTCCGATTATCATTTATTCCGGTCGTTACAGCATCACTTGGGTGATACGCACTTCAAAACAGAAGAAGAAGTCCGAAAATGCATCGTTAACTTTATCGTCTTGAAGCCGGTGAGCTTCTATCACCAGGGAATTCACAAGCTACCCGAAAGATGGCAAAAGGTTATCGATGCCAACGGAGACTACTTTGATACTTAAGCTTTTTTGTTTCTTTTTAAATAAAACTTTAATTTTGCAGAAAAAGCTGAGAACTTATTTATACACCTATTATAAAGTTGCAGTGCTGATAAGTGCACCCCAATAATGTATTTCCTTAAATTTATTTTTTTTTCTGACTGTTGAAAGCGTTTTTGGGCTAAACACTTAATATAACGTTTTTAAGTTTATCGGTTAAGGTGTTTTAAATTTTTTAATTATTCTCTTAATCAAATATATTTAAATTGATTGAATCGTATGCTGGTATTTATTATTCTGTTTTTTTTAATTGTATCAATTGTTATTATTTATTTACGTATTAGGTATTTATGTTATTTTATGTTGATTAGGTATCTAAGTTTTTTTATTATTACGTTATATTTGTTATTTCTTCTTCTTCTTGTTCCACTTCTACCGGAGATTGGCAGTCATCATGGTTATTTTGACTTTGTCTACTGCTCTTCTGAATAGTTCACTTGAGCTGCAATTGTACCATTCAGTCAGGTTTCGTAACCGAGATATTTTTCTTCTACCCACGCTACGTTTTTCTTTAATCTTGCTTTGTATTATATTTCTCAGCAGAGGAACAAATGTCCCCTCTCATAATGTGGCCCAAATATTCCATTTTTTGTTTTTTGATTGTATGTATAAATGTTTTTTTTTAATTTAGCACTTCGGTATTTGTTTTATGTTTTGTTCCTGGTATTAAACGTAGGTAGTAACACATTTCAAAGGCTTCTATGTGCCGTAATGTGGAGAAGACATAACAGTAGAGCATTCTAAGGTGTAAATTAATAGTTACATCACATTGCAGAAAAATTTTTTGGTCTTGTTAAAAATTGTACTTACTATTTCAATACACTTTATCTCTTTCGTTTAGTTGCCATCGTCTTTTAACCATGTTCCTAAATATTTGCATCTCTCTCTCTCTCTCTCTCTCTCTCTCTCTCTCATATATATATATATATATATATATATATATATATATATATATATATATATATATATATATATATATTTGTATATTGTCAAGAATTAGATTGCCTGTAGCATTTTTATTTTTTGTTATTACTATAAGTTTTGTTTTCTTTAGATTTATTTATAGTCTGTAATTGTTACAGTGGTGGTTCATACTTTCTATTAGGTGTTGTAAATCTTCTAGATTTTCAGCCATTATAATCGTATTAATTGCATATCTGATATTGTTCACATTTTTACTATTTACTCTCTGCTACTTTCCTTAGAACTTCATAACACATAGTTTCGCTGTGCAAATTAAAAAGCAAAGGTGATAGAATACAGCCCTGGCGTACTCCTCTCTATAAATTTTAATTCTTGCTTTCTGTTTCCAGTACAAATTGAGAATAATTTTGATGTTCCTACTGCCTACGTTTTTGTTTTCTAAGATTTGTTTTAATTGTTCCTGTTTAACCCTGTCGAAGGCGTTCTCAAAATTAATGTAACAGGTATATAAGTCTTGATTCATGCTACACATCTCTGCGTGAGGATATTCATTGATAACAAGACTCATCTAATACCTAGTCTCTTTCTGAATATCATCTGTGTGTTACTAATTGCTTTTTCAAATATACTGTAAAATTGGTTATTTATTATTTAAAAAAAAAATTTAGCTTGTGATTTATTAAAGATATTGTACAATATTCACTACATTCTTTAGTATAGCGACAAAAGTGGACATTTGTTTTTGTTTTGATTAGGCTTCTTATTTCCTTTATTTTTTTGTATGTATTAAAGTGTATTAAAGTTTATTTGATATTTCTTCAATTTATTTGCACTGCTCATTGAATCACAACTCTTTAGCTTTCTTTATTTTCTGTTTAATTATTTTGTCTATCTTTTGATATTTATTATGATTAGTTGTCTTATATGTTCTTCTTTTGTCCATAAGTGTCATTATTTCTTGTATCATCCACCTTTTATGTTTTGTTTTTTCAGGTTTAAAATATTTGATATGTTTTTCTATTGTTGGTCAATATTTTATGTACATAATTTTTTATATTTTGCATGCTTTTTTGATCGCTGTTGTTGTTTTTTCTTTATCATTTAACCCTCTGTAACCTACTGTTGGTTTATTTGATTTTTTAGTTTTCTTTAGTTTGATTAACATTATCACGACAATTGTATTGTGGTTGGATCGTACATTGACTCCTGGGTAAGTTTTAGCCGACGTGATGGAATTTCTATATCTTTTTGACAATAATACAAAGTCTATTTGATTTCTAACTATTTTATTTTGATTATCTACAGGAGTCGGTAGAAAGTGTTTGTAATGATCATTTCATTGTTTTGACAACATTGAAGAAGGCGATCCCCACGTTCGTTACGGTCACCTAAGCCATATCTACCCACATATCCCTCGTTTTTTTTTTCGGACATTGCACATTGCTCATTCCAAGTATATCTATGTTTAGTCTTTCCATCTCTATTGCTGCGTTTTCTAATTTTCTCGCTGCATATAGACTTCTTACGTTCCAAGTCGCATTTTTCAATGTTGATTCTTAGCACCCTCTGATCGTTTAGGATCTGCCCGGGACTGAGGGCCGTTTCAGTATAATTCCCACCCATGAAAATTCAACTAGAAAAAGTAATGAGGTGGTTTTCCGTTACCTTCCTCATTGCAGAATTAAAACCGTTTTCATTGCTACAATTGAGCTTTTAGATACTTATATTTGAGACCTTAAGGAATTAATTATGTAGCACCCTCAACCTAGTTATAATGTTACTGCTGTCTACTATTATGTCCATATAAAACTCTTTGTTGCTAGTTTTGTCTGCCCCGGATATTTGATTTCTCCTGTACCCTCATATCTGAGAGCCACCTGGAGATGGAGGACTAGCAACCCCAAACGAAATTGTTATTTAAACCATAATAAATGAATACTATGCTGAATATATGTACTTTATCCAATTATGAGACATCTTTAAATAAGTTTTTATTTATATGATGATGAACCGCGTCTATTTTGAAAAAATTCTCAGCGTTTCGGCATCGGCTTTGATGCCATTTTCAAGAGGTTAACTTTTCACTCGGGATCTCAATCTGCCTACTCCCAAAGGAGAGCTATGAGTCTTTGAATAAGACTGACCTTTCGTGTGACCTGCTTGATCTTTTATAGGGCTGGAAGTAAAAGTTTGTTTGGCGGGAGATGCGTTGGGTTGGGGAAAGTTTGTAGCATTAAGGGTGTTGCGTAATTGGCGGTACGGAGTGATAAGGGATTTCCATATGGTAGGTAAACGTTGGCTGTCATCTCTTGTATTGAGGCAGTGTAGGCGTTTTTCTATTTCAATTGCCTCACGTACTATTCTGCTAGTGAAATGGGAAATGGGAGCAATGGTTTTAGCCCCAGAGAAATTAATTTTGTGTCCTGTTTCTTTGCTGTGTTTGGCAAGTGCCGAACCATTATCGCCTTTCCGTACGGCCAGAGAATGCTCGTATATTTGGCTAGATATTTGCCGATTTGTTTGACCTATGTAGGTCCTTTGGCAGTCTTCACAAGGTATTTCATACACTCCTTGGGATTCATTGGGGCAGTGATCCTTTGCTGAGCGAATAAGCCCATATATTTGGTTATTGGCCGTAAAGACTGTGCGGATATTTTGCCGCATTAGTATGCGGCTTATTCTATTGGTGATGCCTCTGATGTAAGGTAGGAATACTTTTTGTTGGCCAGAAGGGTTTTGGGATTGAGAGTTAGTGTTTTTATTTATATTCTTAATTATATTAGTTAAGGATTTGTTGGAATATCCATTTCGTAGTAGGGTGGTGGTTTTAATTTCTGGATTTAATTTCTGTTTGGTCTGATGGATCTGGTTATGAGGGATTTTGCAACTAAATGAATTTGGGCAGGGTGGTGATGGGATCTGGCATTTAGGTAGCGGTTAGTGTGAGTGGGTTTTCTGTAGACAGTGTAATAAAAGCTGTCATTAGAGGGATTTCTTGTTATGAGAGTATCTAGGAAGGGAAGGGAATTGTTATGTTCAGTTTCCATGGTAAATTTGATATTGGTGTGGATTTGGTTAAGGTGGGAAATGAATTCTGGAAGGGTATCGTGTCCATGAGGCCAAATAACAAAAGTGTCATCAACATATCGTATCCAGCAGGTAGGTTTAAGGTGAAAGGAGGCGAGGGCTTTTGTTTCAAAATGGGTCATAAAAAGGTTAGCAATGACCGGTGAAAGTGGGAAACCTATGAGAGTACCATTAGTTTAGTGGTAAAATTTATTTTGGAAGGTAAAGTAAATATTGGATAGACAATGGTTTATTAGGGAGATGATATTGTTATTTATATTATACGTTGACTTTAATAACTGTAAGGTATCAGGAATTAGGATGTTTGTAAACAAAGAAACGACATCAAAGCTGACCATTATGTCACCTTTGCGTATAGGGAAGGTTTTCAGTATTTCTAGCAAATGATAGGAGTTTTGGACGTAGGATGATGCCTACTCTGTGGAGAGTTTTGGCAAGGTATTTGGCTAGGTTGTGGATGGGAGAACCGAACGCACTAACTATAGGGCGTAAAGGAATGTTCTCTTTGTGAATTTTTGGGAGACCATACAATTTGGGAATTCTGGAAGATTTTTCTCGGGGTATGAGGAGTTTCTTGGTATCGGATGGTAGGTTGGAGTTAGTAATGAGGGTTTTGGTTTTCTTTTCGAGGTAGGTAGTGAGATTATTAGGTACATGGCGATAATCAGAGGATTTAAGTAAATTGTGCATCTTACTAATGTAGACCGCTGCATTTAGGATCACTGTAGCGCTGCCCTTATCTGCCGGTAAAATTATAATATTATTACTTTCTTTTAGAGCTTTAAGGCGCGTAATTCGGATGCTTTGATATTTGATTTTAGTAATTCTGCTGTACGTAGCATGTTGGCTACATCTTGCCTGGTTTCCTTTGCCACATTTTCGGGAAGGGTGAAAATGGAGGATTCTATTTGGGATATAATTTGTTCAGTGGGAATGCGGTTTGGTGTTACAGCAAAGTTGAACCCTTTTTCCAGAGCCTGAATAGCTAGGTTGGTTACAGGGTAGTCAGAAAGGTTATGTACCGTCGTGTTGATCAGGAATGGTTGGGTATTGGGAATTTTGCTTTGCCACAACTTGGGAAGTTTGTATTTTTGGGTGTCGGTTTTCTTTTCGGATATGCACGACGCTTTGTTCTGTATAATCCTGGAGAAATCATCCCAGATAGTAGGATGAATTTTAGTGGAACTTAATTTTAGGAAAAGGTCATAAAGTTCCAGATTGGTATTGGCAAGATTTTTACGGGTAGCATGGATGGAGTTTCTAAATAGAGATAGCTCTGCTTTTTTAAGAATACGGGAGATTTCTGGTGATGTTTTAATCGCAAACCAACAGGTATCACCTGTTGGTCTCTGCAAGATTTTAAGAATGCAAGGTCACACAAAAGTTTGGCCTTACGTAATGTAAGATTTGAATATAGCTTAGTTAAGTTTAAAGTTTCCTCCCCGTAGAGGCATATAAAATGTTCGGATAGGCTTCCGCGGTTAACTATGTTTAAACAACTTAGTTCACAGGATGAACCGCGTCTATTTTGGGTAAATTGTCGATGTTTCGGCATCGGTTTTAATGCCATTTTCAAGAGATTAACTCTTCACTCGGGGTCTCAATCTGCCTACTCCCCAAGGAGAGCTATGAGTCTTTGAATAAGACTGACCTTTCGTATGACCTGCTTGATCTTTTATAGGGGTGGAAGTGAAAGTTTGTTTGGCGGAGATGCGTTGGGTTAGAAAGTTTGTAGGATATATTATATATATATATATATATATATATATATATATATATATATATATATATATATATATATATATATATGTAAATATGTCATGTAATAAAATCAAATGAAAAGGAGTATTATAATATTAATAAATTAACCCCTCTAGTAAAACAAAATTTCTTATCAACCTTCTTATACTTACACGTAAAATATTATCTATTAGTACAAAATTTTGATGACAACAAAAATATAATTGAAGCCTCTTTTTGGTCAAATCTAGAAGCTATAATCGATATACAAGCTAGATAGGGATAAACAAAAATTTGTTGTTTTTAATAATTATGCGACTGAAAAAGATAAAAAAAAACTTATTGACTTGCTATATACAAAAGAAAAAATAAATGTTGCTGTTATATAAACACAGGATAATAATAAAAAACCAAATTCAATTTGTTTACAATGTAATTATTTCTCAATATTATCTTCTTGTGATGATTATAATATATAGAAAAAATAGATTAAATAAAAAAATTAAAAGATCCTAGAGAATTAATTACAAAACATCACTGTTAAGCAATCGATTTTAAAAATTAAAAAAATAAAATACACAAATTTTATATCCACAAAGCGATAATAACGATATTAAAATATGTTTTAAAAATAGAAATAAAACAGACCACCAAATTTAATCTGACTAGCAATGTAAAGAAAATCTTAATCATGACATTTATTGTCAGATATTACAAATATTTTTAAAATTTGAATTAACTAAACAAATTAGAAGTGACTTTAAATTAGATATAGATATCGGTAATAGAAGATTAATTAAATTAATGTAATTTATGAGTATGATTTCATTAGGCTTCACAAGTTTTGTACAATAAATTATTACGTATCGAACCAAGTAATAAAAATATAACATTTAAAAACGTTAGTAAAAGCATCTTATCAATTGTAGATGAAAAAAAGAAGGTTAAAGAATTAGGAGTTGCTGTAGCTGTACCAATTGAAAAAATTATGAAAAGATTAAATTTAAGAATAATAAAATTAATATGTTATAAAATATTTGAAAGATGTTAATAATTAAAAATAATTAAAAAATGTGCTTTTTAAATTTAAATTCTGTTATTATATATAATAATTTCCTTATTAATTACTGATCGTGAGTCAGTGAGTTCAAAAGCGAAGTTGATGTTAATCGAAAATTTATTATATAAGAAAAACCTGGATATTTTTTACCGAATTAACAGATAAATTAAATATTTTATGCCCTAATTATTTCTATTTTTTAACGCAACCTGATATCATCTTTACTCAGCATATTTAGATTCCTCCGTGAACTTTCGATAAACTCTAGGCTACTTTTGTCAGAATTTTATACAATATCTTTGTTATCTTCCCATTCGTTATGGATATTATCAAGGTCTACAGAATTAACATAAATCTTATTTCCTAGATAATGCCGTGAATATTTTGTTAAATTCTCTAAATACAACTGCCTTCACCTTTCTTATCTTTTAAGATTTTTAAAAACTGCTGTAGATTAACAGTATAAACTTTTTAACTTACTTATTCGTCAAAATTACCATATTTTTATTTAAGTTGCATATTTTCTACTGGATTAAATGTTGCTTTAAATATTTTATTAAATATTAATTATCCTTGTTAACTTGCTTAGATTCCATCCTATGGTCGTGTTTTGTACTGGAAATGGATTTTTGTATCTCATTTATATTTTTATTTGTATTTATATCAAGAACTATGTACACCAACCGTGTTATGAGTTCTGGAAAAATATAAATTGCTCAAAACTTTTTGAGCGATGCAGGGTAAATCAAAATTTTTTTGTTAATAAAATGCATAATTTCCAAAAATGTGGGGATTATAAAAAGCCAGTTATTGTTATTTACAATATCCGAAAAGAAATACAGATTAAAATAAACATTTTAAAACATGGAAAACTGTGGTGATTCTTAAAAGAGGCGAACGAAATTCTATAAAGAACATAATATGCTGCAGTAGTTAAGCTAACAGAAACAAGTAAACATTTTGAGTAAATGGTATTTTAAATTTAAATATCTTTACAGCGCTGATACTACTGTGTACAAATATAACCCGGAATTTTTACTTTAAACTGCACGGGCATTTCGTTGAGCACAAACCTTTTTAGTTTTAAGTTGGTAGGACTCTACTGACATCTGTGTCAAATTTAGGTTAATATCTTAATTAGTTGAAGAGTGACGCTCGTTTTTGTAAACAACCAATATTAACTTTTCGATTTTTACCATATCAGAAAATATTCAACAAATAGTTCGATTAAATGTTGTGTTAGAAATGATATTTCTGCTGCGGAAACGCTCAGAATGTTACAAAAACCTTCGGTGACAGGCTATGTCTAAAACACAAGTATACGAATGGCATAAAATGTCAAGATCGTGAAGGCGTTGAAGACGAACCACATTAAAGACGTCCAAGAACATCAACTGACGAACAGACGTCAAAATTAAAATTGGTGCTCAAAATCGTCGATTTACAATAAGCTTCTGACATCATTGGCATTTCAAATGGATCAGTCAACACCATTTTGAAGGAAGTTTTGTGCCTCAAAAGTCAAATCTCGTTTGGTTCCAAAACCCTCAATTTATTCTGACCATTTCGCTAAAAATTCCACCCATATCGTTCCGCAACCGCCGTATTGCCTGAATTTAGCTTCATGTACTTTGGCTATTACAAAATGAAAGGGATATGGAACACCATTTTTGTACGATAGAAAGATTCAAGCCGAATCGAAGAAGTGACATTAACCATGGAAAACTGTGACTTTTCAGAAGTGTTTTGATAGAAATTAGCTAGAACATAATGCTGCAGTAGTTACTAAGAAACAATAAACATTTTGAGAATAAATGGATTTTCAAAATTTAAAATATCTATTTTACACGTGATATATCAGGAAGAATTTGTAAAAAATGTTTTTATTTTCTATTACAAATTACCTGTGCCACAACAATAAAGTTCTCTTTTACCTTATAAAAGATAATCATAAAGAAAATTAAGAAATTGTTAAAAATAAAGAGATCAATATGATGTTCTTTATTGAATACTACAGTTAGCTCTTAAAGTGAATATCCGCACGCTTTTGCAACCTTTAAAACTTTTCTTAGTCATCTCAAACTATTGAAATAAAAATATAACGACTGTAGTGCTAAAGTAGTCATTAATTGGATAAACAATTACCACAATAATAATAAAATTGCATTTCACCGATTGCATAATTCCTCAGACAGATATGTAATTAAAATAAATAGAGAATTAAAAATCTTTTAAAATAAACTACCAACTAATTCCATGGTATTGAAACTGAGGAAATTGCAACAATATTAAAAAATATAAATTTGACTAGCGTTTCGGATTTAGATTATCAGTTACTGCAAATAGTGCAAGCTATTAGCAATTACGAAATTGTATCAGACTATATGGATTCCTAAAAACTATGTTATTTATCAAGAAAGAAACAAACATCAATAGCCAATAGTGTAAACTATCTCGCATATGTAAGAAGCAAAGTCATGGACTCCAGAATCATATTGTTGGAATCGAACAGACATAGGTGTTACGTATGACTTTCAAGTCCAAATCTAATTTTAGAGTAAAACATTGAACTCGGCCAATTCGTTTAGTTTGTGTTAGATTCTTGAAGTTATATTTCGTTGCAAAAAACAACCAATTCTGCATAGAGTGTTAACACTAACGTTTAGACAATGAGGAGGTTTGACTTTGTAGTTACACTACAATCGTACAGAGTGTATGAGGATACTTGGCTATTGGTTTCAGTTCTACTAGTCATTCTGAAGACTTACCATATAGTCACAGTGTTGAGGAACTTACTTGTTACTGTCATCTGAACTTCATCACGTAGTTTGTGTAAATAAAATGCAATTCCCATTTCTCGAAAAAATGTCTTCTACAATTGTGGTACAGGAGTGAAAAAGATCTCAATGAAACCATCCGATTGTGAAAGAAAGAAGTCGGTCAAAAGTTGACACTTGATCGGTAGACAATAATAAGGCGAATAAAAAATAATTTACAAATTTATAAAATCATCTAATTTAGCATTTTTGAATTTTCACTTAAATTAATTACCTTATTTTCAAATAATGTCAGGATAACTGAAAAATAGCTGACAACTGGTAATGTTATTGACAATAATCAAGGTAGAACTGTTGGTAGAAGAGGTCCTCGAATATGTTTGACAAAAATTTTATCGAAAACCCAAGTTCTTCGGTTAGAAATGCATTAAAAATGCTATATATTAGGTTATCATCATTCTATGTGATATTGCAAAAGTATTTAGAGATCTTTCGTTACAAAATCCAAATCTATCATTCATTGAGTGGTAAAACCATCGAATTTGCTGTCGGTCTCAGTCAAATGATCTAATCGAACCAAATCGACCACCGAAAGATATAATTTTCAGATAAGTGTCACTTCGAGTTAAAATATTTTGTTAACATTTACAACTGCCAGATAGAAGACCACACAAAAGTCGAAAGTCGTAGCGGTGCGCCCTTACATACAAAAGGATAACTGTGTGGTATGGCATCAGTCTCTATGGCATCGTTAGACCATATTCATTAAATAAAATAATCATAAAGTATTTAAAGAAAAATTTTAGATCAATTCGATTTCAGAAGAAAAAAGACACAAAGTTATAGAGTGTCATAAAGAAGAAAAAAGACATTTCAAGAATACTTCTATCTAGTCCATACTTCGAATAAATATTTATTTTATTTCACATTAATCACTGTAAAGATGTTTTTTAAATAAATATTTCTTTGTGCCGATAATTAATTTTGTTGAAATTTTTAATAGTAGTCTTTGTTACACATGTAATTGGCAAATTAATTGAAACTGCCTGTCTGATCTGATCTTCGTAATACGACATAAATGTAGCTGTTTTATGCTTTATAATTTTTACTCGTAGCAGCACTAAACCTTGCTCTTTAGCTGGTATAATTTATTTGAGCAATCTTCAGAATTTTATTTGTCATAAAATTAAATGTTTGAGATTATTTATATTTGAAATTTAATACAAAACCTATAGCCAATTGCTGCAACATATTAAAATATTGGAAACGTTAATCAGGTGAACCAAAATTGAAAGAATTACGGCTGGTTTAAGTTTTATTGAAATTTTGGTGATATACTCATAGTTAACGTACTTACTTCTATATTATTTTCAGTTTCAATTTTAATTTTTAGTCTTGATAGTAGTATAAGGAACAAACTTAGGAATTGTAAAGGTAAAATTAATTAACGGTTAAAATTTTTCGTGTCTGTAAAGTCTCAGAAATTTAAAACTTTAGTCGTTTAAAAACAGAGAGTGGTGCACAAAAAATACAATTAAAAGATCTAACATAGCAAAGCTTTCTTTAATATAATATATCTTTTTTCACAAAAATATCTTCCATTCGAAAACGATGCTTAAATACCTCAAAGGCCATTAAAGTTGTTAACTTTATTACTGAGCATTTCTAGAATCATTTAAATAAACAAAATTAAAAGGCAGCTTCTTTCCAACAATATTACGCGGCGATAAACAATTCTCAAATCTATAAAATGAACGAACTTACCAAATCGAATTGGAACTATCACTTTTAAGTTGCTTATTTTGGTGCCCGCTTTTATTAGGCATATAATTAATAATTAAAAAAAAGAAAATATTAAATAAGCGACAGAGCAATAACTTTATTACCATTGAAAACATGCGTAATTTACAAAAATATCATATTACTTTTAGGGTTCTTGCTAGTGCCTTCAAGCAGATCGAACGTGCGTGCCGAGCTATACCTGAGTTATCACAATGACGGAGCCGCAGCCGTAGGCTTGCTTAAGGTCTGGCAAATTTATATATTTATTAATTTAATTTCAACGTTTAACTCAAGTGATAAACAACTGTTTCACCTTTAAAAACCGTAAGAATTTATAATTTTTAAAACACATTATACCTCGCAAAGATGTTCCCAACCGGGAATGGGCCCGGTTTAAACACCAATATGTATAATTACACCCTTATGCAGCCACCTACATTAATTCAAAATCAAATACCAGCACAAATGCCGCATGCACACAATTACCAATTAAATCCAGCAGCTTCCACAATTTTACCAAAATCAAGTAACAACAGAACAATTCCCACCACTTCCTATTAACCTCGCTCCTTTAAATAACATAGAGCCTTTAATGCCGCCAAATAATAACTACAACGACACAAAATCAACGCAAGAAACTTTCAATTGCACGACCAGCGAAGACGAACAAATGGAGAATGACTCTGAAATTACAAACTCTCATCCCTGGCAAAGCGTCACAAACAAGAGAAAAAGTCTCCGTAAATCCCCTCAAACTATAACAACAAACAGATTTCAATCACTCGCCGAAGCAGATACTAATGCCATTCAAACTCATACTAACAATTCGAACAATATGAAGAACAATACTCAGCCGCAAACGACCCAATTTACGTTTATGGAGTTACCAACTACAAAGCTATGACCGAAAATCTATCCTTGTCACAGTAGAAACTACTACACTAACCTTCCCAGATAATACAGTAAAAATAAATGCACGGACACCCGACACCTACAGAAAATTAATCCAGCACATGAAGGACGAAAAATAGTATATCATACTTACCAACTAAAACAAGACAGGGCCTATAGAGTTGTCATACGCGGTCTTCATCATTCAATCCCGTTAGAAGATATAACAACAGAACTAGCTGAAAAGGACATAAAGTCAGAAATATCATCAACGCACGGCACAGAGTTACAAAAATCCGCTACCACTATTTTTCGTCGATATAAGTCCGCAAAGTAATAATAAAGAAATTTATAACATAGAATTCCTACAAAATACAAAAATAAGAGTTGAACCACCAAAACACAAAACACTATAATACAATGCACCCGATGCCAGGCCTATGGACACTCCAAATCGTATTGTATGAAAGCATACAACTGCGTTAAATGCGGCAAACCACACGATTCAAAAAGCTGTAATAAAACCAAAGACACCCGGCTACCTGTGCACTATGTGGCGGAGGGCACCTGCCAACTACAAGGGCTGCACAACTTACAGAGATCTATTAAAGTCCAGAAATAAACACAATCCAAACCTCACAAATAAATCAATCCTCGAATTACATTCAAGTTCAAATCCAGCTTTTCAACAGATAACACAACGCCTCCTCAAACTAGAGGTAGTTATGCCCATGTAGCCCAGGAGCAACAAGTAATCAAAATAAAAATAATAATAATAATGACAACCTTACTAATACAATGCAAAACTTTTATATGAATTTAAAACCTATTCAACCAGCTACTAAACCAAAACAGCATGATTCTCACCATGCTTACCACGGTCATAAGCAATTTGACCAAACAATGACCTCCTCAATTCGAATAGCTGCCTGGAATGCAAACGGGCTATCAAATCACGTTCCAGAAATCACCCTACATTTAAACTACAATAAAATTGATATTCTCCTAATCTCTGAAAGCCACTCAACTGAAAGAACGTTTATCAGAATCCCATACTACACCATTTACTATACTCATCACCCTGACGGTACGGCGCATGCAGGCTCAGCCATCATAATTAGATCGATTATTAACCACCATGTCCTCCAACCCTTTAAAACAGCCAAAATCCAAGCGACGTTATTAAAACTAGAATCACTTCCTAGACCACCTACTATTGCGGCTGTTTACTCCCCGCCACGACACAATATCACGACAGAAGAATATAATGACTTTTTCAACTATCTTGGAACACAATTTATAGCAATCGGAGACTGGAACTCCAAACATACAACATGGGGGTCCAGATTAATCACACCTAAAGGTCGCAATCTGTTCCGTTCAATACAACTAAACAACCTAACTTATATTTCTACGGGAGAGCCAACCTACTGGCTCACGGACAGGAATAAAATTCCAGACCTACTTGATTTCGCTATATCAAAAAACGTATCAAATACTTACATTGATATTAAGTCTAGTTTAGATCTATGCCATGACCATAGCGCCATAATATTAACCCTCAGTACCAATGTTATCTACAGAGAGCCAATGCCTACCTTGTGCACAAAAGATACCAATTGGCAAATGTTCCAAAACTTAATAAATGAAGAAATCAGACTGGATCATCGTATCAAAGAGCAATTCGAAATCGAAGAGGTGGTACAGCATCTAACGAATACAATACAAACCGCAGCATGGAAAGCCACTCCTCTAAGGAACAAAGCAAACCAGGAAATGATAATATTCCTCTGCATATTAAAAATTGATCACAAAAGAAGAAGAGCACGTGGAAATGGCAAAGGTCAAGAAACCCTCAGGACAAAACTGACCTTAACAGGATAACACACCAACTCCACTCTGTTTTAAACCAAGCTCGCAACGACACCTTCAAACACTACATCACGAATCTATCCCCCGAAGACCATTCGTTGTGGAAAGCAACAAAAAGAATTAAGAGGCCAGTAATACAAACCCCACCCATAAGAAAACCTGATCGAAACTGGGCGCAGTCAGACATAGAAAAGAGCAATGTATTCGTGGATCATCTTTCAAAAGTGTTCTCTCCAGTCTCAGACAATGACAACCAAGATGAAGAAATTAAAACTATATTAACGCCCCCTTTCAACTATCACTGCCCGTTAAACCTTTTACACCAGCAGAAATTCGAAAACAAATCAACAATACAAATTCCCCTGGGTATGACCTCATAGTCGGGGAGATCTTAAAACATCTACCAAGAAAGGCAATCGTGCTATTAACTACCATATTCAACAGCATCCTTCGATTATGCTATTTCCCAGTTCAGTGGAAACACGCGCAAATAATTATGATTGGAAAACCAGGTAAACCACCTACCGAACCTTCATCGTACCGTCCAATAAGCCTGCTGCCACAAGTGTCAAAAATATTTGTTAAACTTCTTCTCGACAACACTCACAGACGACATAATCCCTGAACACCAATTTGGATTCAGACAAAAGTATTCCACAACACAGCAATGCCACTGAATTGTGAACAAAATCAAAGAAAGTCTCGAAGAGAAGAAGATGTGTGCTGCGGTGTTCCTTGACGTACAGCAGGCCTTTGATAAGGTTTGGACCAACGAATTATTATATAAATTAAAAAGGCATTTTCCCAGTCCCATATACCTACTCCTAAAATCTTACCTTAATGAAAGATCCTACCAAATAAAAGTAAACAACTCACTCTCCGACTACCACCCAATTAAAGCTGGAGTGCCGCAAGGTAGCGTCCTTGGGCCACTACTCTACTTAATATACACTGCTGACATTCCCGTCACAGAGAGCACTATGATGGCCACATTTGCTGACGACACAGCAATCTTGTCGTCCGATATCGATCCAGCAAGAGCTTCTAATCAACTACAAGATCACCTAAACGAACTACAAGACTGGCTAAAACGATGAAAGATCCAGGTCAACACCGAAAAGTCCGCTCAGATCGCGTTCACCACAAAACGAAGCAACTGTCCACAAGTTAACATAAATAACACTCTGATCCCACAGAAAGCCACAGTCAAATATTTGGGCCTACATTTAGACCAGAGACTCACATGGAAAGAGCACATTAAGGCAAAAAGGACACAATTGGATCTAAAAGTGAAGAAAATGAACTGGCTACTAGGCAGGAAATCTCAACTATCTCTGAAGAACAAACTGATCATCTACAAAATAATTCTAACACCAGTCTGGACCTACGGTATCGAACTGTGGGGATGCAGTAAGCCCTCCAACACAAAAATCCTACAAACCTTTCAGTCGAAGACACTTCGCATGATGGCCGACGCTCCCTGGTACGTGTCCAATCAAACCCTCCACAACGATTTTGGAATATCCTTTATAAAAGAAGTGATCAACCACCACGCCAACAAATCCAAACAACGCAGCACTAACCACAGCAACCAATTCATAAGTGAACTATAGACCCAACCACAAATTGAAAGAAGACTTAAAAGACAATGGCAGAAGACCTAGTTAACTAGGAGAAAGTGGAGAACCGTCAAGAGACGGTACCCAACACTTGTCATGAACCTTGCCTCATATTTACTCATTACTCTGTTAGTTATAAGAGTAGATTGTAAATTAGCAAATGAGTAAATTAAAAAAAAAATTTACATATATAACAACTAAACTTGGATTGAAAACGCTAAATATGCTACTAACATTTTAACTAACAGAAGTATCGAGTTTGAATAGGTGCAATTTTTTGAATCAGTCGAGGGAATGGAAAAATAGATTCTAAGGATTTGGTAGTCGGTGTTTGAAAATCCATTACCACATACATATATAAAAAATAGTTAGTGGTTCTAGTAAGACTATGAGTTTGAAGCCAAAACATAAAGTTCAGATAACTCAAAAAACCTTAAAATAAAAAGGCTTAATATTGAAGTTTTGACTTCAATCTTTTGGGGTGACCTGTACTTAAAACATAAAAACAACACTCTTGAATAAATAATAGTTAAGGTTTGAGTTATAGTATAGTATCTCTTTTATAACCTTTGCAATTGTGTGCACTTAAAATAAAAATATAGCCAGTTGAGGTTTCTTATATGTGAAACCGTGTTTTTAAGGAACTATAGATTTAAGAACAATAACTTAAAATAAACTAAAAATTTAATGTAGTTCAATAATGGAAACAGCTTCCTACCATAATAAGCAACGCTTGTAAAATATTATTATAACAGTTAGTTTCTGAACATTATTTTATATCTTGAGAACCTTTGCTGTGTATGCAAAATAAATACATACTTATTTTTTAAAGCTTACAGAATAGCGTTTGTTGAATATAAGTTTATATTAACGAATAATTTCTGTTAGTGAATTAAAATCAAAGTAAGTAAATAAACCCAAAGCGTTTCTGTTTCTATTTTCGGTCGTGTAATTTTTTACTTTTTTACACAAAATCTTTTCCCAATAAATCAGTATTACAAAATCATTTAAAGTTAAATTGAATCTCTGTTTGAGGAAAACTATTGAAAACATAAATAAAACCAAACCAAGTAGACTAGAAACATAGAATGCAATAACTCTATTGGTGTTGTAAAATTAAAACACATAAAAGTATACATTAATAAATAAATAACTAGACGTACCAGGACTCAGTAGTCAGATGGCTGAATGTGGAGAATCATCAATGTACTAGTTCAAGAAGTAGTAAGTGGAGTTGTCACGGTTATAAAAAAAGAAAGCAAGACGACAATATTAGTAAAAATAGACACTTTTCCAATAGAGCCTATTGTAGTACTTGTTTACGTTCCCACCACTGAACATACTGCGAGAATGTAGAACAAATCTATGAAAAACTGGACAAAATAAAAATCCCATAATTTTAGCAAGCTATAATGCAAGAATAAGGCTAAGTAAAGAAAATACAAATAGAACAACTAAATATACGAATAATACCAAACAGAAGAACAACATAAGAGGCTAAAAGTTTTACTATTTAAGTAAAGGTGAAAGAAATTGTGCAAATGCTATCGCAAGCTAAAGTGATGTTTTTTAAGAAAAAACAATTATTGTCGTCTAACAACATCGCAATAGACAACCGAAAACAGTTATTACACGTATTTATATGGAGTGTTGCTCTATGTTAGTTAGAAATTTGTACAAGTGAAGAGAAACGAGTACAAGCTTCTTAACTATAATGTTATGGAAAACAACAAAATGGATTGTCCTAATATCGAATCAAGGAATATCAGAAAGTTAATGAAATACAGGAAAAAGAAGGAATATTACATAAAATTTAGGTAAAAATAATAGGAAATATGATAAAATAATACATACCATAGATAATTAATAATAAAAAATAAAACAATTATCAAGAAATAAAGAAAAATTGACGGAAGACAGAAATAAGTGAGGTAGTGCCGAGACAATCTGATCCACAAAATCAATAATTGTGAGATTGCAATCCTGACAATTGCAGTAAAATGTAAAAATATTTTACATCACATTCCTTGGATATGCTTCGGGGAACATGTAGGACAAGTTTTAAAGGGTTTATTCGAGCCGACTAAATTTCCTGTCATAATATAAAGGTAAAATCGTGGGCCAACGAAATAAGCTACACAAAGAAAGTAAAGGGGCAGGTTATTTTAAACTATATTCTGATTGGCTTAGAATTCAACAATATAATAAATAGTAATTAAACTCTATATGATTTAGTACTATTACAATTTACTTTTTTATCGACGAATATTCTACACGCCCACATTTTATAGAAAAAAAATTGTAAATTTTTAAAGAAAAGAGATAGATAATCAACTATAAACAACAATTGTATAATTTCCACTTCTTCAACTAATAGAAATAGCTAACATTAAAGGGGTATATTGTTTTAATGTTTTAGATTATAATTGAAAACAATCAGTTAAACTTATGCACAATTTGCATTATCTAATGGACACATCTTTCAAACCGCTCCTTATCCAATTAAATTATTAGATAATTAAATTTTGTATTCAGCATCTACAAGCTTTAATTATAGAGCAAATTAAACGATAGTAAACTGTTAAGTGTTTCCAAGCCCACAAGCGTCAAAAAAGAGCAAAGTTGCTCCCGACACGACATTATATTAATTTTCTGAAGCATTAAATTTTTATATGGCTTGTATCCCTTACGTCCACCAAACGAAAAAAGCAAATTAGCTCCGAACATAATTATATTAATAAGTACATGGCAGAATTATGCAGCTTATACCTATTGGTTTTGCCGTAAAGCGGCCATTAAATTACCGATCTCTCCTATTAGCCAACCATCTTCATTAATTTCGACAGAATTTTTGATTTAGCGGCGTGCCGTTTAACTCCATTCCTGGTTTATCAAAACACGAAGCCGATGACCATTAACGATCTCGCCGTTCTGTTTGAGGAGTTGACCTTCGAGATAGGATTCGCCAATTCGAACGGCGGATCGGCGTTTTTATATTCTAATTTATGGGTAAATTAAGTTTTCCTGTTAGATACCCCCCCAGAATGTTCGCCGGTTTTTATGATATATGTAAATGGCAGCGAAACGAATGCGAGGTAAATCAGTGAGGAAACAAGAAAAATATAACCAGCATAACGGATATCAAAAATTAAAGATTCGTAATAACTGTATAGGAGTCAGGAGATCACTATTTCAGTGTAATTAACATACAATGGCATCCCCGGTTTGTTTACTACTAGATAATAATAACCCGATAGGACGAGGTCGTCAAATTATTATTGTTGCTATGCTAATATGGTTGCTGAACCGCTGGGACGCGTCACGGGTTCGTAATTTAAAGGAAAGCCCCACCTGCAATTTTGCTGCTGTGTTTTTGCTGCAAGTGTGCTGCATTTATAAAATTAAGAAAGGTTTTTTTTAACAATATCATCATAAAGTGCTTTACATGACAGAAATAATTATTATAATTGTTAACGTTAAGTACTAAGTATTAATTATGTTATATCACTATAAATTCTAACACAATATGTATGTATATTTTGCTCGAGGTTGGTTTGTACTAGATGCTACTCAGTGTCGCTGGTGAGGAGGTCTATCGCCAGTTTACGTTCAAGTCTAGGATGAAGCGATCGTTTAGCAAGATTGTAGTATGCGGCACCTCCGCACTAATCAATGTTAGTGTAAATTGATTTTGAGACTATTTTTAGGTAGTGGTTAATTTTAGAAATGTTGAGTTCCCTATGTAACTGAAAACGGTGAAGATAGGCCGTATAACAGTCGTGTATATAATGATCTCGCATTTAAGTTTTAGAAAAGATTTTCTATTGGTGATAGCGTATGATTCAGACAACTTTTTATTTATGTGTAATCGCTAGGTTAACCTTCTTCCAGGAAGAACCCAAGATGTAATACACTACTGTTCTTTGAGTTCCAGGATATCGTCCTATCATTTATAACTATATCAGGTGGGGTCACTGATCATCTTGTAAACCATTGATTAATTAATTAACACTATCTTGTAGTATTTTGGCAGCTATATTAATATTATGTGATTGGGTGAGGATTGCTGTATCGTCAGCATACATTACAAGGTCGGTTTTGGATGATGTAGGAACGTCGAGCATAAATATGTTAAATAAAGTTGGACTTAATGTGGAGCCTTGAGGTACGCTTGCTTGTATTTGGCGAATTAAAGAGGTAAAGGAGTTTACTCATACCTGAAAGGATCTGTTGTGTGAGGAGGAAGTAAGTGTGTTCAGCAGGTACGGAGACATGTTCAGCTCTATTATTTTGTGTGGAAGACCTTTGATCCGCATTCGGACGAACGCTTGGGCGACGTCAGGGAATACTATGAGGGTGTGCTGTTTATTTTCGAACCCTTCTTAGAGCTTTTCAGTAAGACGCACTTGTTGGTGTGTAGTTAAATATGAGGTTCTGAATCTAAATTGATATTGTGGAAGTATGTTGTTTTCTGCTAAAAAGTTAAGGCTGGTTTATAATTCTCGTTCAAGAAGTTTGGATACGGAGGACAGTAGACTAATTAATCTGTAGTTGGCTGGATCTTTACAATGTTTGCTAGATTTAGAAATTATCACTATTATGGCTTTTTTCCGATTTTTATACAAGCATTATACACATACGTCCAGTACTTTTTTTAGATTTTAATTTTTTAATTTAATATTTAATTTTGATCGGAAAAACTGGTTCTGAGAGTATAAATACGTCAGTGATGGGGTTAGTTGGTAAACTTGCTGTTTGTTGAGAGTGATTTGCATTGAGTAGATTTGGAAGAGTGGAGAATGTGTGTTTAGAGAGTTCTACAAATAATTTACATTTTCCTTTGCCTTAGGGGTAGATTTGACTAGGTGCATAAACAGTAGAAATGAGTTCTGGTTGTTTGAATATGCTTTTAGTGGCTCTCCGGGTGAGTTTCTGGAATCGAGTGATTCTAGGTAGTTGTATGTTCCAATTTTATTCTCATTAATTTGATTAGTCTGTTCAAATGGCATTGTCTTTAGCAGCTCGGATATTTTGCCAACGTCGACGAACTGTCTGATTTTTTTGTGCAGGTGTTTTAGGCTTGGTATATGCCCTGAATGGCCATGGTTGTAAACATTTTACTGCAATATTGATTTTTCTGAAGTTAAGTTACAAGAACATATTAGCTCTTTGTCTATTATGGTTCGCAATTTTTTTCAATCTACTGGGCTATTAATTACTCTTGGGGGCCGGGGATAATAATAAGGAGAGCAATTAATTGTAAATATAATAAGTAGGTAGTTTGAATTACGTTCTGGAAGTACTGTTTGATTGATTGTGATTTGTGTAGGATAATGTCCGGTAATGGCTTGTGTCTATAGGAATGGTATAATAATATAATAATTTTTATGTTTATTGGTAAATGTTTAGAAAATCTATTGGAGTTGCGATAAGGTTCCGTTTTGTTATAATAGCGAATCCTCCCCTCAATTTCATTTTCTTGGTCTTTTCCATAAATGCGGTAGCCGGTTAGAGTAAACGTTTAATTTTGTATTAGATGCATTTCTATTACGCTTGCTACATCAACTGCATGTCTGGTCACGAGGGAAACGAATATTGCTTTTTGATGCTTTAACCCATTGGCATTCCATTTAAGGAAGGTTAACTTAGTTATAAGGTGTTGATTATTTTAAGCAAGAATAATAGACAATTTTTAATTAATATAAAAAAGAGAGATGAAATTGAGATACTTTTACAGGGATCAAAGGTGTTAAGGGTGAAATTTTTTTTAAAGAAGTGCTGCGGAAGTTGTATTAAATTTAAGTTTACCATGCGTTAAAGCATTAGAATTAGAAACTTTTGCTGTATGTTTCTCTCTGCATTTAACACAAACAGGTTTACCAACTTTTTTGTTGATTTTGCATTGTAAATGGTGATGCTGTTCCGTGCATTTGACATAACACGAACGTAAATGATAATAAATTTTTGTGTGCTTCCTACGCTAGCAGTTAGTGCGCTATAGTGTGTAGCTGTTTTTGCGTCAATGTTCGATTGTTATTACAGTAGTCAGGTTGAAGATAGCCTTTGCTTTTTCATCTTTTTGTAGTTCAACTGTAAGTATTGGCATATGATTTTTGTTATAAATTAGAAGTTGAGTGGTTTTAACTGCAGGGTACTTTAAGACAACTAATTCAGATGTAACTTCTTATTCTGTAATAGAGATAGGAATATAAGCATAATTGCAGATAAATTACTATATTCGGGGTTCTGATATGTATAGTGATTTACCTGATATTAATCATAAAATTTTGTTAATTTACTATAATCCTCCGTATTCGTGAGATTGATTCTGAGTTATTGGCTTTATGGATGGTGGTAAAATCTTCCGTGTTAATTGATTTTGTATCTTAAATGATATTTGATAGTTTGTTTTTTATGGGAGGAATATTGGGGAAATTTTGGGTTTGCCGATTATTTCACTTAGGTTTTGCGACGAGGAGTTTTGTTCATTGGTTTGTAGCGCGTATAATTTATTTTAGGTGATTAGGAAGCATTTGTTAATACCACTTTTGTCTGATGAGGATAAGTGGTCGCTTGTTTTTATTTACTTTGTTGTTTGTAGAAGTTTGATAGTCCATTGTAGTCGAGTTGAGGTTAACCAGTTTTTCTCCGTAGATAATATTCGGTTATTTCAACCACTATTCAGTGGATTAAACATATTTTTATGTTTAATTTATGTGTATGTGAGGTAGCCAGAAAGACCAACGAGAACAACTGTTAAAATAACATGAAGACACTGACTGCAAAACGTGGTTTAATGTCGAATTAAAATTAAATCACCTTCGCATATGAGTGTGACTCACACGGAACGCCCAAAAATGTTTAAAACTAGAATCTAAAGTCAGTCTCCATGTTTTATAAAATCGATGTTTTAATGCCAGTCATTCCAGTTAGAATATTTAGTTTTATCGATCTCAATAATTTTATTGCTCTCTTGGTACTTGACACAATGCTGCTTCAGTTTTGACCCCTTTTGGAATAAATGAACTTGGATAGTGCTTTCCTCTACTACGGTAAACTTAAAGTTTCAGTTCTGGCAACTAAACCTTAAATTTTGCACTTTTCTATTAAAAATGTTCTAAATGTCTGCCAATGATTTCCTAAATTTGGTTTTCTTATCTGTTCTTACGAATTCAGTTGTCTTCGCTGAAACGATTATGATCATTTTTATAATTTTGGTTTTCTTGAAATGTAAAGGTTTCTCACGATTAAAAAAAAAACTATTTAAATTTTGTGCCTAAAACGTATAGACTTGTAACAAGCTAGTGCAACTCCAACAAGACCACATGACATCCAAACAATAATTATTGTATTCTCCAGAAGGATTTTTGTATTCTTACTAGTACTTCTTCGTTGCTAATTTGATCCACGTTTATGACTTTTAGCATTCGTCAAAAGCGCCATATTTCGGAAACTTCTAATCTGCTCTTTTCTGTTAGAGATATCGTCCAAGTTTCGTACCCATACAGTCCTATACTTAATATAAATAGCGTTAAAAATTGTTTTCTGTTTTTTAGTAAAATTCTGTTAGACATTAGTAAATTTTTTTGCTTGTTAAAAGTTTATTTTGTTGTTTTATTCTGTCTTAATAGACAGAATAAAACTGTGTTACTTTTCCTGTTACTTCTTGTTATGATTCTTAACTATTTTAAACTTTTAAGATTTTGTTCAAGGAAAACTGTTGCCTGTTGTTGATCTGTTTTATCGCATTTCATCATTTTAGTTTTTGGTTTTCTTATTTCTATGTTGTAGAACCTGAAAGTTCTTGTCCATTTCCATAAGTGTATATATTAAATATTTCTAATTTTTAGATAGGACTGCTATATCGTCTGCATGTCTCAATATATTTATTTTACTACTTGGTATTTTTATTCCTACATCTTTCTTTGAATTTATTTGGTGTGTCTTATTTATAAGCATTAAACAGCAGTGGTGACAAGCCACAGCTTTGTCGAACAGCTCTTCTAATTCTTACTGTGATTGCCTACTGGAAAATGATTGCTTTTTGTTCCTTCTATAATGCATTTATTATTTTTTGTTTCCCTGATCATTTCAAACAACTGACATTATTAAAGGACTTTTCCATATGTATAATACTGTTTTACATTTTTATTATAATAAGCGTAGTGCTAGTACTGCTCCCCAAATATTTGTTTCTTTTTTCTAAATCTGAATCGATTTTTGTAGAGTATTCTTCTATTCTTATTTCCATTATTTTATAAAATACTCTACTAAGTTTTTTCTAAATGGGATATTAAGCTTTTTGTTTTATAACCTCGAGATTTTGGAATCGTCATAGTAATGTTGATCTAGAAGTCTTGGTACGGTTCCTGTTCTATACATTGCTGAGATTAGTTCCTGTCGTATATTATGATTTGCCTCTTCGGCTGCTCATCGGTTTCATTTCTTAAAGCCGTAGCCGCTTTGTGATATTTCGATTTTGTGACACGCGTATTTTCCTAGCTATCGCTGGTTTTGTCTGCAGTAGCCGGAAACATCTCTTTTCCTGGAGTTATTTTCTACTTTATGTTCTAATGTGAGTTATTTTTATACTACCAATATTCGGCCCCCATATTTTCAAGTGCACTACAAATAGTTGGGGTTGGCATTTAGATGGAGAGATTTTGTATTATACCTCTGAAACGGCACCGATATTTAATGACCCATTATTATAAGTCGGCTGGAAAATACTAATTTAGGTTATGTCTGAGAAGAAATTGTGGGGTGAAAATTTTACATTTAAGAACAAGAAGTTTAAGATTTGCTGTCAGTTATATCTTAGTAAAAGGTATTTTATGTATTCTTATTTGCCATAAAAAGTAAAATGTTTGGTATATTTCAATATTTTCTTTTAAATCTAGAAATTGTATAGCTGTGTATACGAGAATCTACACAATTCACATATTCAAAAAACTCTCCGCAGGGCGTTTTCTTATTTTATCTTACCATAAATGTACCCAATTAGTATGTACCGTTGTCTGTAATGGTAGTATATATAGTTTTGGCTTGATACATTAAAACGGTTGCATTCAATACTAGAAGATAAAATGACAATATATACTTATAGCTGGAAGGAACAAATAAAATTCAGAGTCGTGTCAGAACACACAAAACAATCTACTTATAAAAACGTAATTCAGGTAATTTTAATTACAGAAAATTATGAGTAAGCAATTTGCTATAGAAGACCGTTGATTAGGTGTGCGCAATATTACCTCTAAACTTAGAATTTTCGTAGGATCTGTGAAGTCCATTTTGCATGCTGACTTACTTGAAAGTGTAGAAATTTTCTACAAAGTGGCTCCCATAAATGCTGACCGACGACCACAAGGCAATATTCCAAGACATGTTGACACGTAATGTCGCCAAGAATTTCCTACCATGAAGGACACTCTCCGTGGTAGCTCATTTTTCGATCGAGCCACTGCTGCATTAACGATTGTCTACTGGGAAAAACACACTCATAAAAAAGTGTGCAGCAGCGTAGAATCATGGTGACGACATTGTGAAAAATGTGTGCATCTAGACGGAGACTATGTTGAGAAGTAACAAAAGTTTCAACTTTCTTGGGAGAGTACTTTTTAAAAAAAAATTTTGGAGACCTTAGAACTTGAAATTAAAATTATAAAAAGTGTAACTGATATACAAAGTAAAATTTATGTATTTCTTTTGATAACTCCCATTCGTGCCATATAATAAAGTTGGAGCAATAAACAAATCCGAATTTAACCTCCACAATAATATCCAACAAACTATTTAGGTTCAACAATAAGTCATTAATATTTGATAACACAAATTCTAAAAGAATGTCTTATTTATAAAATAGCTCTTTAGAATGTCGATTGTCTATCAAACTATAAAATGGAAGTAACGTCAATCCTTTTGCATGATAATACAGGCATTTTACTAAAAATACATTTTTTAAGTCAGATTCAAATATCAAATTCTGAGAAAAGCAAATTAGCGACATTAATAAGGTAAAATATTTAATAAACAACTATAGAGACAGAAAATAAGCATGGTTCGTTTATGCTGCCATTAGTAAATTGGCTGCTAAATTGTTATACTAACAAAGAAATATTTATACTACTGCTACCCCAATGCCCTTTTCTTTAGCATAGGTACTATTCGATATTTGTAACAATTTCATTTAAATCATATATGAACATTGAACCCATGTATTAACCTACTATAGAGATGTGAATAAAACACCAGATTTGTTTAAGTTTTTCCTAAGTAATTAATTTTTAGTACTGAGAAATTTGGTTTTGTCAACTTTTATCTTTGATCAACTGTGATTATATGCGCATCAATTGTTACAATTATTAAAAGAGAAAAACACTTTAGTTACTTAATAACATGAGAAATCGCCGAAATTAACAGATAACCACCTTAACATAAACATTCATTAAATTCCATCCTAAAAATAACTCTTCTAGATTTTGCTGAACTAATTATTATTATTATTTCTATAATGATACATTAATAGAAAAAATAATTATATTCTTAGATACTACACAGTTAAAAGTTTTATCAAAACTTTAGAAAAAAACCAAATAAACTACCATATACTTTTTCAGTACTACAACAAGTAAAGCTTCTTTAGACAGCCATTAAATAAATCAACTAACTTGCAACAAAAACAGCTAGCTATAATTTAATAATGAACAAATCCATTAAGGAATTTTCATGCAAGGCATAATTATGCTAATAACTCTCTATAATGCTGTCTTGAGGCCGAGTTATTTTCGAACGCTGTGGAAGGTTGCGCGGTTAATTCTAAAGCCTAATAATATGGACCTTTTACATATGTTAGGTAAATTATTGGACAAGCTGCTCTTTAAAAGACTTACGTTTATTAAAAAGAACGAAAGCAAAATAATAGCATTGCTTGACAAAATCGTTACTTTTAGTAAAGTCTAGCATTAAACCCGTCCATATTACATCAATCTTAGGCCATTTTCGTTTGGGCACACTACCACCAGTGGGTGTCCAGCAAGACTCGAACTACTCCGCGCACTGCCTTTTTGGACAGAAGAGCATTAGCTGGTGTTCAGTCGACCACAGTGGCGCCCCTACTTCTTAGGTCTTACCTACACGATTTTTAAGTAAAATATTGAAATCATTTAAATGAACTTTATTAAATAAAATCTGGTATACCACAGAGCAGCGTAATTGAACTTTTATTTATAAGTAATCTGCCTACCACCGCTCAATCATTTACAGCCACTTTTAACGACGATGAAACGGTCACTGTTAAAAATCCTCAGGAAACGTTGAAGTAATGCAGAAAAACCTGTATAAAATACAAAACTATGAAAAATAATAGATGATAGAGATGAACAAATACAAATTTCTTCAAATTATTTTTAACAATATAGGCATAATTGACCACCTGTGTTTTTTTATATCTAAAATATAGTATCTGAGTAAGCTTCTAAATAAAAGCTTAACTTGGAAACAGCACATGCAACTTTTGGGGAGAAATTTAAATGATCACTTCATTCGAAGCTTCTTGTTCATAAATGTAGTTTTTAATTCTATATGGAATAGCGGAATACAACTATAAATACAACACCAACGTAAATAGTCTAAAATAGTCGAACTTGGATTAAGTGAAATACATAATAGCGAAGTATAGTAAAAAAGTATAAAATTATTGGATAAAATTAGAATATTATTATAATCCAACGTACTCGCTTTATGGGTTTTTTATTTATTTCTACTTAACAATTATTTACAACATACAAGCACTATTTGTCTATACGGTAAACTAATTAAATAATGCACTAATCATTTGTTTTCACTTACGGATTTGTTCTTCAATGCAACCTGTACCTTATTAGAACGCGACTGCCGTATTGTTTTCCGCACGCTTAAATACTCATACATCCAAAGTTGATCTAGAATTTTCAATATCTTCTAGAGCTCTTAAAAACTGTTTTTCATTGTTGAACACCCACAGCAACCTTACCATTCGTGGCTTCTAGTACTACGAGCTGGACAGGAGGGGTTGATAAAGGCGCCCGAAGAAAGGAGATTAGGGGTTGAATTTAGGGACTCCAAATCTGACTAACGCAGTCAACGTCAACGTAATTTTTTTTACTGCAAACTTCCGAGCTAAACTCTCCAAAACAGTCGCAAACCTTTAACAGCCGCAACTCTTTCAAGGAGATACGGGTGTCCGAGGGTGACCATACATCTCTGCACTAACAATACTGCGTCATTTGCCTCAAAAATAACTGAAACAGCTTAAAAAGCTAAAAATATTTAAGAAACATGTGTAAAACTCATTTTATTGATTCGAAATATTCTCCTTCAGTAGAAATAAACAATTTGCACGTTCAGGAAGTGCACCGAATGACTTTTTACGTCTCTGATTAGAGTGGTGTTGAGCTTGCTCGTCGTTGACCATTGAATGTCTTTAATTGGCGCAAAACCGTTTTATTTCATTACCAAACGCCGCTTAGGGAATAAAAATAGCAACTAAGGAGCCATGTTGTGTGAATATGACAAATGAAACAAAAAAATAATTTTTGGTTACAAAATTGATAACTGACAAATAGTAAGATGGTGCATTGTAGTGCAATCATCGCCAAATGCCCGGTTCTCAATATTCAGGGCGAACATGACAAATACTTCCTAACAACGCCCCAATACACCAAAATAATATTCAACTTTAACCATTCTTTGTAAATAATGCTTTTGAAACCGTAAAAAGCAATAACGTTCGATTTGATATTCGACTTCTCCAAACAAGGTTTTTGTATTTCCTTCAACTAAAGATCGCCGTTCAGCACTTTGACGCTTGATTTCTAAATTTAATATTTTTCGAACTTCTTTAGTGATGTCTTTCATTGGATACAATTTTTGGTCATCCATCAATTGATATTGAACATACTTTGAATTTACCTTTCGCAGGCAAAGCTAAACTACAAATTATTGTCTTAGGTGTTCCAAATTTTGTTTGCATAAATCTCACTAAAGATTTTTTGAAATCAATTGGTCTAACTGAACGTTTATCACCGCCCACATTCTTTTCCTTTTTGTGAATCGTCAATTCTATTCAAAAACTTGTGTTCGCGATAAACAACTGTTTTTATAAGCGATTTTAAGCATTTTCGTAACACTTTTACCGTTTGTAATACAAAATATAAGTCTATTCTTGGTTCTTTATTTTTAAACTGATATATACAAACTACTGTCACTTAATGATTATCGAGGAAAGTTGACACTTTATAAATCTATCTTTGGTTGTTACCAATGTCGTTAGAATAAAGCTATCCCTGTTACTTTTAGGAGAAGAAATGTATGTGTTTTTTGTCTTTGTATGATGTAGTTGACAAATTTATTTAAATAGTCCTGTAGATACTTGTAATTTATCATTGTACAATCCTTTGATGCTGATTTCAAATTGGTACTAATTTAGTGAAGAAGAGAATTACTTTTTAGTGAACAGCAACTAATTTATTTTAGTGTATGTTCTTACATAAAGTATCAGACATAAAGTAAGAAATGTGCCTTTGATGGTAAAAATATAAATTTTGTATACAGTTTTATCCACAAGGTTTTCAGGAACAATTTAATTACTTACTTAGAGAATATCTCACTCTTTTATCGAGAATAAAAAAACCAAAAATAAAAAAATAATCAAAAATAGTAATATTGTAGTATTGATTTATCTGCTGCATTTCTCTCAGTATCAATGTTTTGTATAAAAAATGATTTTTACTTGTACAAATAGCTCCCTGATCATTTTACTTTATCTATCAACTGTAGATAGTTTCTTTAGTCATATTTTTTGAATATTAATAAATTTAATAACAATGGGTAAGTAAGAACTCATTCGAAATTACATAACTACGATTTAAGTGATAATTTTCTATAACATCTGCATATATGTATATATATTTCATTGTTGCAAAACCTTATATATTATTATCTTGTAAATTAGTTACATATTTGTGTTTTCCTCCGCTACATTTTTCTGCTATATGTGAAGAAAGTGTTACTGTTTTACAATGGGTACTAATTTTGCAGACCCAAGTGACTGACTGCGCTATAACCGTAAACAAGGCCACGAAGTTTTTATGCAAATTTTTAAGACTAATAAGACAAAATAATTTTTAAGTCTATAAATAAGTCTGAGTGATATATTAAATAAACAAAGAAAATAAAATTAAAGTGGTTAATTAAGGCTAACAGTGGACATTACGCAGATCGCGGTAACAAAGCATAAGCACAGACTCATAGACTCGTAGAACTCCTTGGGGAGTAGGCAGATTGAGGCCCCGAGTAAAGAGCTAAACTCTTGAAAATGGCATCAACGCTGATGCCGAAACGTCGAGAATTATCTCAAATAAGACGCGGTTCAACCCGTAAACTAAGCATGCTGATTATTTCTAACTTTAGATTCTTGATCAGCACGTTCAATTTAGTTTATATAGTGAATTTTATGATCCGGACTACAAATTTATAGCTTTGACCTCTACTAGGCTTATTTATATCCTCAAAATCTGGTTAAAAATATTATTAAAAATATATTAAGGTCATAGAGCTAATGTTAAGGAAATCAACTTTTTCACATTTGGAAAAACCAGAATTGTTTTAAAAGTTTTTTCATTCTAGCAGAGTCATCAGTTAAGCCAATAAAATCAACCCCTTAACTTTTAAGGCCTTGTGGCCCCTAGCTCTTTAGCAAGTCTCGTCTGGACGACAATTACGACGTTGGACTGGTCAAATTAATTAAATTTGAGATTATACTTTCAAAAATTTCAAAGCTGCTATTGATTCTGGTTTAATAGTGCATGATAATGATTTAAAAAGATAAGCCTTGCATGCACAGAAACTAATTGGATATGAGGATATAAAATTTAAAAATTCCAATTATTCGCTTTTTAAGTTTAAACATATCCATAGAATTGTTTTCCGAAAAAATAGCAAATGTATTACAAAGGAAACTATAAAAAACAGAAAATTTATAGTAGAAAACTCATTTGATTCTGATAAAGGTAGTTTTCAATTAGAGATGCATTTTAGTCGGACACTAGCTGTCGGAGGAGAAAAGTAAGTGCAATGCCTTGTGCAATCTATCTCCTCAACTAGTCACAGCTACACACCAATTTCAGCTGAAGGTAAATTTACTATCACTTTTATTTTTGGCTTTAGGGGAACCAAGCGGAGAGTTTTGACTAGTGATCTTACAAACTCTATTTAGGCCTGCAAACGTGTATATTTCAGCTTTAAAATCTGGAAAACTGACTCCAGGTAAAATCACCTTTTGTTCGCTCTTGAAAAACATAAAATTTTAATAGTAAAAAGTATATTTAAAATAAAATTTATAAATCACCCTAAAACATGCTTAAAAACAATTTGTTTTCCAAATTTTAGATCTACGAGTACGTTGTCGATTGATTCGCAGATAGGTCACTGTCCCACAGCTGTTCAAGAAGCTATATCACCTAAAAAGACTATACATCTAAAACTAATATCTACAGAAAGGACTGGAACTATGCAATCATTAGATATTTTTAGTTTTTGTACATGGACAATTTTGTTAAACATTTTTTAGACAACGTGATGCTCATAAATGAAGACCTGAATGTACATATGAGAAATAATACAATTAAATTACAGTCACTAATGCATAACCAATTCTTATCTCTGCGTTATCAAAATCTTTTTAAATATTCATGATGCAAGAGTGCTTATCTTGTCGGTAGACCAGAAGATTTCAAAAATTCTATACATTTCGGTTTCGGTAATTTATGCGCAACATATTATCAAATCAATTGTTGTTATAATATTGTTATAATTCGATATGCCTGGTTGAAAAAAAACCATTACGTTTAAAACACTTCTTTGAAGATTATTATTATTGTTCTGCTAATAATCTATAAGGTTTTAACATATATTACAAAATTCAATCTTATTACAAATTACCGTTGAAAAGGAAGCAGAAATACAAGATTTTTTAGGAATACCATATCAACTAAAATTACCTATAGATAGCTTTACAGTAAAAGAAGCTAAACACATGGTCAGATATAAGTTAAACCCTAAGAAAGCTCTAAACTTTGAATTAATTACCGGAAAACTACTAACAGCACTACCGCATAAAGGCCTAGTGATGCTGACCATATTGTATAATGTAGCCATAAAACTGGGATACTTTTCAGTTAAATGAAAAATAGCGCAAATAATACAGATCCTTAAACCTGATAGACCCCAAAATAAAGTTACCTCTTACAGACCAATTAGTTTTTGTCGGTACTAGGTATAGTTCTGGAAAAGCTCCTAGCCATTAAACCAACAGCTATCCTAGATGACAATAGCATAATTCCTAGACACCAATTTGGCTTTCGAAAACATAATTCTACCGTACAACGGACTCACCGCATCGTTGATATGAACATAAATTAAGCTTTTGAAGAAAAACAATGCTGCACAACTGCTCTCTTCAACGAAAGCCAGGATTTCGCTAGGCATATTGGCTTTCTGTATAAACTTAAAAAATACTTCTACACTTTCTTTATGTCATCCTTAAATCCTACCGGGAGAGACGATACTTTCACGTAAAAATTAGTTAATATCAAACCAACCTACACACAACCAACTCGGCAGTGCCCCAGGGTAGTGTTCTATATCTCGTTTATATAGCAGATATTCCAATAAGACTGCACTCCCTCACTGCCACTTTTGCGGATGACAAGATTATTATGGCAAAACCTAAAATCCAGTACCAGCTGCCCTTCTCCTTCAACAGAGTTTAGGTCAATTAATACAATAGCTCCAATAGCTTCAACTTAATGAAGCCATATATAATATAATCCCTAAAAAGTAACATCCCAGTCTATAATTCATTATTTAAGCTTATATGGAAATACGGAATACAGCTTTGCGGTCCAACAGCTAACTCCAACATCCAAATCCTTGAGACATTCCAATCCAAAGTGCTACGTAAAAAATAAAGATATTTTAAGTGACTTAAAAGTTGACACCGTAAAAAAAGTGAATAGTGAAGTTCAGTTGGAAGTACTTAAATAAACTAGAATATCATCCTAATGCCTTGGCTCCCAACTTACTAGACAATAGTAAAAGATCACATAGACTGAAAAGACATTAAACGCTAGACCTTCTGCTTATATTTAATTAAGTAAAAACACAGCAGTATTATTATTTATTAGTTTATTTATTGTTTTATAATTTTATTTAGTTACCTACTTGTTTAATGTATAACGATTTTTCCAATAAGATCTTCACGATTATCTGTTTTCAAGTTTTTTTTTTAATTCTAAAACACCTTAACTTTGGTTTACTATACTCTTTGACAAAAATTGATTCTAATTTTTAAAAATGCTTATAAACAATTAAAAAAAATACGTGTACTTTATTTTTTACTTTCTACAACATATCTAAATTTTATTGAAATCAGTGGCGGACACTTTGATAGTGTTCCTTGTAAATCAGGGTGTAATAACGTTTTGTAAGCACCTTATGAGTTGTATTTCGTATTTTTGTAAAATCAGTCAAGCGCTTTAGGGGACTAACTGTACATTTAAACTTAATTATACTTTTATATACTGAACTGTGTCAAAAAGTTATAGTTGTAACTATAAACATAACAGTTAACTTTTTTATGATTAGCATTAAAATGTAGAAAGTCATTGCTAATAACAACTTACTACCGCACCTTAGAAAGCTACCGAAACATAATATCTTCTGATGACTGGAGTATCTACTTTATTTATTCAATAGCCACGAAAAATAAAATTGTATATAATTTACACTTGTCTTGTTCCTCTTTTAACAGAATTCCTGAAGTCTCTCAATATCGGACTTCCAATTGCAGTGCTATAAATAACAAACAATAAATTACAAATAACCCTAGTGGTGTTCAAACTTGTAGTGCCTGATTTAAAGGAAACCGTTATACAATAAAATAAAGCGGATCTTATGCAAAAATATGTAATCATATCTAATTAGCTTTCCATACTAATAAGTGTGCGCTAGAAATGCAACAAAATTATTTACTAGCCGTTATTAATTAAATATAAACCTGATTAAGATCAAAGGGCGCAAAACAAAAGGCAACAAAGAACTGATGCAACGAAACCATGCGGCCATTAATCAACTTGCGAAGGCTGCGAGATTAAAATGTTGCTTTTCTCTCATTAAGGTAGAGTAAATTCCATTAAAATTTGTTACTAGGCTAATAAACTGGTGCTGGAAGGTCAAACAAAGTCAAAATTTAAACAAATTAGTTACTAATTACCTTATCAGGTCATAGCACTATTTTCTCATTAAGTGAATTTAGAGAGCAAGAAAATAATTTGCTATAAACATTGTCGGGCAGCGTTATTACAAAATTTTCGAAATCGGTGTTCTTTATCATGACTGTACACCGACGAGGTATAATTTAGGCAAATATTGTTGCAACATAGCGTTAATTACTTTTTGTATTTTTAAAACTCCGCACATTTCATTGTAATTTAAATATAGAAAAATAAGCGAGATGCAAGAATTAACTTTGTATTTTTTAATAATTAATATAAGGGCGGTACGAAAAATTATGAGCACCACTTTTATAAATTGAAGCATAAATAACAGTAAAGCACGTCGCAGTTTAAAAGCTATAAATAGTGCCTTGACAGATTTATGACGTCATAGTCTTCATCATGGCACTAGAAACGATTGATATGCAGTTTGTATGACAAAAAGAGAACTTCGTCATTTGATAATTTGTTTGAATCTTTATTTCGTGCTCTTTTGCGCAGTGTATAGTTTGACAGCACATTGCGTTGTTGGTGAATTTGTTATCTTTACAATAAGCGTAAAGTTCTTGAAGCGATGCGAGGCAGTGTTTTTAATGAATCATGCGAAAGGAGCAAAACTGCGAAAGTCAGAGGCACTCGTTAAGCAGTGGTAAAGCAATATTTGGAAGTTGGGAATGTAGACAATCTGCTGGAGATAGAAAAACTCGCGTCACAAAAACGAAAAAGAATAAAGCGATCTTGAATCTCTTTGAAAACAAGCCAGATCTTTCGCTACATTGAGCCCAAATAAAACTCCGCAACTAGGGTTTATCTAAATACTATTAGAAATCACCCGCGTGAAAAAAGACGTTTTTTTTCGATCTAATCTAAAGAAATCTTTATTATTAGAAAAGCACGTAATAAAATGATTGGTGTAATTAAAAGAAAAATTGTATCAAGACTGGGATAATGGTATCTTTACGAGCGAGTTTTCTTTTTGAGCAATAATCTTCCTTAATAGAAGTTTTGTCAACGAAGAGTAATAGGATTCTTCAGCGTACAGTAAAACGCTCTATAATGATTATTCTATGAGCTTGGTATATTTTCACGAAATTCATATTGGTAATTAGACAGCAAATTTGTTAGTTGATAGTCTCCCTAGATTATTTTGAGTAACAATCTCTCAAATATTCTAGAAAAATTGGGCAGTAGGATTATGAATTTGTATTATAATGAGGAGGTTTGCCATTTTTGTACATTTTTATTATTTCTGCATATTTCGATATAATAGGAAAGTAGCAGAGATTTAGCATTCGGGGGTAGAGTCAGTTAATTAAAAGTATAATTAGCAGTTAGTAAAAGGTATCGCGCTAATTCTTTTGTGGTTCGATAGAAAAAAACCTTTATCTTCAATTCTTAGTCACAAAAGATCCAGTCGACATTAAATTCTTGCTAGAGAAACACGTAAAGTATCATCAGTGCCCTTAAAGTAGAAAACTAGATCGTAGATCTGTTTTCGCAAAACCCGGGCTTAACCTTGGATCAAGGAGTAGCAAAATTAAAACAGAAAAATGTAGATATATCGTACGTAACCATCAGAACCTACCTCCGTGCGCATGATATCAAATTCCGAAGTTCAGTAAAGAAACCTTAGTTAGGTGAAAGTTATGTGACGAATCGACTCACTTGGGCCGAGATTGGATCAATGTAGTTTTTACGCACAAAGCTTCCGCTTGGGAATACGTTATCGTCCCACGAGCGTGGTCAACCTCAACTAACAGTTTAGTAAAAGTGCATCTTTGGGGCCTTTTATCAAAACTGAGTTTCGGAACATTGCATCTGTACGTACAACTCAAATAAATGCTCGACACTAATAAGAAATATTTGTTACCGACTACTGAACGTTCGTTCGTCAAGAAAAACGAGGACTGGATCCTGCAGGAAGTCAACGACTTCAAACGTTGCAGCAAGCTTTGCATCGAGTGGAAAGAACAGTCTGGCATCGTTACACTTGATTGGCCGATGCAAATCTGATTGAGAATGTGTGGACATACATCAAGCACAAACTTTGTGGGAGAAAAGTGGTCACGTTAAAGCAGTTAACATGAGAAATTTTTTGAATTTGGAGATCCTTGCCGAATGAGTACGCCATCAATTTGATTGAAAGCATACCTCAAAGATGCGAGGCAATTATCGACGTCGGTGGTGACTGGACACATTATTGATACAATAGCATCTTTGCTCTAATAGAGTACAACGTACCCATGTATTTGAAAATAATTTTAAATAATTTTTTCTACACATTAACCTAAACATCCTCTTACTTAACTGACTGTAAATGATTGTGAGAAGGATGAGAGCTTTGTGGTGCGGCATGTTTAGAATTCATCCAATTATTAATAATATCACAAGGTTTTGTGTTAGTTATTTCAGCTTTTACTTTTATAGATCTTGCAGACCTTATTGGTAGCGACATATGAAAATATGCAGATAGATTCCAGATATGTCAAAGAGTTGATGAAATATTTTAAGAACAAAAACACAAATATTTAAGCAGTCCTTCTAGAATGCCTGTACTGAATACGGTGTGGAAATATTTGATACAGTTATTTAAAAAGTATACCACAGATAAAATTTTCAACAAAACTTCTAATAGAATATCTAGTCTGATCTGCAAAGCTAGTCGATCATTAGAATGTTTCCAACATTTGTTTTATAGTTTTGTATTACAGTTAAAGTACAAATAAAATTATAACACAGAAAATTATCCACTAATTAATTGTGTTCCCAAAATGTTATTTCACGTGTATAGTATTTTTTGTAAATTTATTTATCTTATACTAGTCATTGGCACGATCTTTAGGTTTGATTGTTTAGTACATCTTTATTATTGAAGTCTATATAGGCTTAATAAATTGTAAAATAGAAATGCTACTTTACAAGAGTTTGGTTTTTTGACCAATAAGCTAATAGATTTGGTAGAATGTGATCTCCATCTATTTGCGTTTTGTTTGGTTATGTTTTTAGGTGACCTTTTTTGTTTATAGGTAAGATGAGTTCAATCTTCTTGTTTCTAATTGTATTAATTCAGGTACGTCGTTTATTGTTACAGGTGCACAAGCGACATGCCAGTTTAGTGTAACTTGTATTGATTTGATTGATTCACTTTCCTTGGTTATTGATTGTACCATTCAGCACGTAGATCCGGATGGGTTTATAGGTTTTTAGAAGACATTAATAAATTTTTACTTATGCATAATACAGTTGCGTCATTAGTAAATGAAGCGATCGCAATACTGCTTATTTCAGGTTTTCAGTTATGTATATTGAATCAAGAACGGATTTAAGAATACCACCAGATTCAATAAAATGGAGGATTGTGTTCGTTGTGTCTTATTGAAAAGTTTCTGTCAGTTAAGTGGGATAATAAGAAGATATAGAAATTTCTGAATAGTGCTTTTATTAAGACTAAGTTGTCACACTTTATAGAATGTTTGGGAGATGTTGAAGAATATCGCATTATAAATTTTTTTCCCTTCTAAACTCCTAGTAATCCTATTAACTTTACTATTAACCTATTAGATTATAATAGGGGAAAAGATCTAAAAACTTATGTTTTTCGTAGATTCCTTTTAGTAAAAACTTTCTAAACATTTTGCTTGTGATAATTAGCTAGCTAATAAGATGTTGCTTGATGTGGTGGTTTGCATGGTTTATGAAACGTGATAATTTTTAGAAAGTCAATTAAACTTAACACACAACTGTAGATAATTTTTAAGAAAGCAATAGCTTTTTAAAAAAAATTGTCCTATAAAAGGTCATAATATTAGAACCGTGCATATGTTAAGTTTACTTATCTCCTTCTTGACTTCTGCTAATTAAAAAAACTTTATTAATATTTAGCATAGTATAGGAATTCAATTCTATACTTTGTTGTTTACATCTTATAGCACAGAATAAGGCACTTCGAATCGGAAGCACGGCTAATCGTAGTCTTTTTAGCTTTTCGTCACCTTCCACAGGGTGATTGTCTGATTGAAGATTGACGGCGTATTGGTGAAAGTATTATTCTAAGTCTTTAAAAGTTGCTTTTATTTCTTCTATATATAATATTTCTTGATTTTTGCCATCATTTTTTAGCTCCGCGCTTTTGGCTTTTAGTTATCAAATATGTAGCTGTAGAGTGGAGATGTTGGTTGTTTCTTTTATAATTTTGAGAAGTGCTTTTTTGCACTATGTTGGCAAAAGTACTGTCGTTAAAAGATTTCAGCCACACCCTAAGGTCTTTATTTGCTTCTAAGTGGCTTTGTAATAAAATCGAATCAGTATTTTTCGAAGTTAACTTGGAGGAAAATTTTTATTGATAAAAGTAGTGTTTAGGCCGATGATAAACGGTGCATGGTCAGATTAAAAGATCAAAGTTTGACTACTATATAATTATTTTTAGAATTTTATTTGTTATAAAAGAATAAGACATTTGAGATGCTTATTTGACTCCTTTGGTCAAAAGTGGGTGCTCCATTAGTAAGATTATTGTTCCTGTTTTTAGTTATAGTACGCAAGAAAACTCAGTCTTTTTGTGGTAATGATGGTCAAGAGCCAGTGAGTACGTTTGGCATTCCCATCTTCCTTTACAATAAATCTGTTGTCAAAGGTTTTGAGAAAATCTTTATATCCAATGATATTGTGTGTCGTGGTGCGCTATAAATGGTAGACCTTGACTTGATACGGAAGAGACTTTGTTTCCACACTTGTTACTTAAATGTCCCATTACTGAGGTGAGATGCAGATATAAGCGAAATGTCAATTTTTTTAATTTTAAAAATGTTAGAATTTCTTGGTTTAGTTTTCCACTAACTGTTTGTAGATTTATGATTATACCATTTTAATTTATTATCTGGGAGAATGCGACTTTAATATTAGTTGCTTACTCAGCTTTGATAGGATTACTTCTATTACCAATGTATGAATATGTTGGCTGAGTATCCTGTATGAAAATGTTATGTAACAAGAGAACCCCGCAGACTTTGTCGACCAAGCCTGATCTAGACGCCAGGCAGTCGTGTAGAACATTCCACATGTTTCTGCGACAATAATCAAAATATTTAAATAATTCAAAAACGGTTAAAGTTAGAAGGCTGATTTTTTGCGCCGAATTAGCAAATATAGTTGTGAATGTGGTGTGCAAGTTTCAAGGAAATCGGTTGAAGCGTTTAGGAGGAGATAAAATTATAAGTTTATAAAGTTAGGAAGATAAGACAAATATTACTTAAAGATATATTTAAGGTTAATAATAAATTATTATTTTTTATGCATGTTTATTTAAATTAATTTGCTGTTAATTTGGCAATTTACTCTGTTAGATACGTTTCTGGTTGCCACTGTGTTTTTATAGATTATGCATAATTTTAGATGGCCGACAAGTTACCCCAATCTTTGCTGCGGGGCCGATCGGCGTCTTTCCTGATGTGGGTTTTTCAACTGATACCCAAATCTGCCGAAACATCCGCCCCATCCCCGTGTCTGCTGATAAGGCCACTGAGAATAGACGGAAATTCCTTTGTTTGAAATTAAACATACGATACAGTCTGCTCAAACATGAACATTTTGATCGTTTTGTTTGCTAGAATTTTGATTTGTCTGCTGTTAAGAAAAAAATGTTTATCGTGTCTTTGAAATATTTTACACCATATATAAAAATACAAAGTGGCTTTACAATTTCTTCAGTTTGAGGTTGTTTATCACATATCCTAATTTGGTTGATCCGTCGTGATTTGCAATAGATACGGGCTGTAACAATTTTGGATGCTTATATGGTGCGTTTCTTTGTAATAGACTGTAAATATATGTTATTTGTTTTTGGGGTTTTTCATTGCTGGTGTATACTTTTTTGTGTTATACAGGCATATTATATCGGTAGGAGGTTATATGTGTTGTTATGTGTATATGTGGCATTTATAGTTCTGGATTGTTTAGAATTAATGCATTGGTAAGTAGTAGGTGGAATAAAAAGCGATTGATGTAATTGTGGTAGTAGTTAAAGTTGTGAGATATTTTGTATACAGACTTTCAATTGTTGCCAACACAACTAATTTAGAGTGTTAGGAGATGGATACCCTAAAGACTCATTTTGTTATTGCAATGACTAAATTACAATTGTTTAAAAGTGTCGAAGGAAAAAAGCTTTAATTTTTCAAACAATACAATATCATTTACCTATAGTTATTAATCGTAAACACAAAACCTAAATTATATATTGACACAATTAAACTTGCGTATTGATAGCTTGAAGCACATTATAAAATGAAGTAACACAATAACTATACTTGCTTTACTTTTATTATAATGTGTCCAGTTTATTTGAATTGAGAGAGTAAAAGTCTAACACATGACGGAAGCAGTCAACTAGACAATAAATTGCACTGATTTATATAATTTCTAACAAATATATGATTAAGATAAATTTTATAACTTAAAATTTTTATTAGAGTGCCGTTTCGTTAGTAAAACTTTATGGTTACAATATAACTACTTCATCTTAGCACATGTTGCTAGAGAATACTGAGAAACAATAAATAGCAGATAAGATTACAAATTCAACTTCAGCTGCAATTTTATTTCGATTAATTGACAACGTGTAAGAACAACTGATTTACGTAAGGTACCTATACCAAAATAAACATGTGCCAAATAACCATTTGTATATTTTTTACTAAGCAAAATTGAGTTTGCAATATTTATTGGACTTTAGCAAAAAAAAATTAACTGAATGAATGAATGAATGAATTTAATAAAATAAAGGAATATTAGAAAACTTTCTCATCTTTATTAGTTTTTTCTCTACTTTTGGTATGCTAAGGTGCAAATTTTGTTTAAAAAATGATATTAGTGAAATAAATCGTTAAAAAATACAAAGCCTAACACCAAAGAAGGCAATAATGTATTATGTATATATAGATTTAATTGTCTTATTTTTTATGACGCATCAAATCTATAACAAACTCTATTTCATATAAATAACATATGAGAGAGGAAAAGCAAATTTTAAAATAAAAACTTAATAAACAAATAAAACAAAAAATAAAATCCTGTTATTAATTTGTTATCTCAATCTACCTTGTCGTTTCTATTGCTGTTATCGTTTATTCTCAAATTTAATAAGAAGCAACGTCCCTTGACTTATTATATGTGAAGATGTACAACAAATTATACTACAATACAATAATTCGTTGTTTGATTTTCAAAGTGTAGAGAAGCGTAAATAAAGTTTGAGAGCGGTCGGGTGGTGCAATTAATATTGGTCGTACGGTTAAGCATCTTGCAATAGTTCATCAACCAATTCAAAACCAAGAATACACAATAAATAAGCAAAACGACAGGACTGATGGAGCAAATAGGTACAATGTGGAATCTTTCTACTCTAGTATCAATAATTAATAACATCTAGACACGAAAGAATAATAATATAACATTTAAAGGCTTGACGCAACACCAATAAGAATAAAAATATTTTCTAACCACTAATACACATTTATTGCACAAATATCTGAATCACTCTATATGGAAGATTTTAAGATAAACAGTCTGTTTCACACCACAGCATTTTGGTACTGCAGATCATGGTTTAATAATTCGATAAAAATACAATTGGACATAACAAACTTTAAAATATGACAAATATTTTAAAAATATTTTTAAACATTGAAAAACATGGCAATTTTAATGCCAATAATGTGCATTGGGGCTTTAAGCTGACCACAACTAAAGGCAGAATGCTAAATAAAAGACTGATTTTTTATCAATGAGGAAGGGCACATAATCTATTTGCCAACAGATTTAAATGTAATTTCAGATTTACTTAAACAGACCTGTCTAAATTCAACATCGGATCATTTACTTATAATAGTCTTAGAAGGTTCTATGTCCATCATTAGAGAAAATACATTTTTGAGTAAGAACTATATAAATTTGGATCTATATAAAAGTCTGCTTAACGTTTAGTTATAATTAGATCGTTTATTTAAGAAGAAAACAGATATAAGCAATGTAGTGAAAAAAGTTAATAAAATTGTGTATAAGACTTCTTTCAGAGTATCCTATACGCAATCGTGCAAAATAAAACAGCACAAAAGAGCAAATTACCAGATAAAAAAATTAATTAAGTTGATGCAGAACTTAAAAATCTTATATTAGACATTAAAGAATAAGCAGTTTAAAGTTATCTTACCCATACTGCTGACGCAAACCTCTTAATTTAGAAGAGCACTAAAATAATTAAGCAATCACAACATTACTTCAGAACGATAATACTAACTAGGCACAATGTGACAAAGAGAAAAATTTAATGTTTGCAATACAGTTATCTTGCTTTTACGTCTTTTGAATCAGAAATCATTGCAGAAGAGGAAACCTAAATGCATCAATATTTCTAAGCTCTTGAACTTAATGAAAATAAAACAGTAAGCCTCAAACATCAAAACTTGACAAAGACATTGAATTACGACTTAACAAATAAACTACTCAAATAATTACCAGTCAACAGTTTCAAATTTATTAGATGCTCTTTAATAATATTTTCCTAACAAGTGTAAGTTAGAAAATTCAAGGAAAAATTACTTCTTACAGACAAATAGCTTTCGTACTCAAAAATTCTGTTCCAAACACTTGAATAACAACTAAATTCTTAAAAATAATTTAATTTTCGCAAATAACATGCTATAACTAAATATATTTACTATGTACAAAAAAATTAACGAAGATAAAGTGCGGCTTCTCAGACAGCTTTATAATATCAAAATAAACTACTATCGGTATCGTACCTCACAAATAGATTTTTATTAAGTCTGTCATATCTTTATGCCCCATAAATCCTAAGGTTCTTTGGAATAATAATTGAAGGTCAAAACTATATAGTATATTTTGTGCACACCAACAGCAAACATAACTACGCCAAGTACCTTTATTAATAACCCAGCTAAGCTTGTATCGCAGCATGATCTATTATAATATCCTATACCTTTTATACAACACAATCATAAAAACAGTGCAAACTAATGAAATTTGACTGTAAGACAGCTATTAATTTAAATATTGACCTATTAAGATTGTAACACTGCCATATACACCGAAGCAAAGTTATGATTAGTAAGTTCAAATATGTTATGATAATAAAACAATACAAAAATTTATTTAGTGTAATCGTCCCTTTTTTATTGGCACACTATATGCACAGTACTTTGCAAATGAAGTTATCAAATTTTCTATTTTTATAACAGTTAGTCTTTTTAGTTGATAGACTTTTACAATTAAAGCTTTAATTTTATATTAATTTTCTAACTCCTAATGAGTGCTAGTAGAAATGCAGTCATAATTCACTTTTATTATGATAAATAATATCACTATTTGCATTACAAATTTTATTCTGACGTAATTCTTGCTTCCACGTCTTTTTCATTTTACCTTGAGGAACTCTTTAAGCTATGGGTCAAAAAATTTTATTAGAGTCATCAATCCCGACAAGGCTAAATTGTGTTTCCAAGTAGCTTAATTTAAACAAAAATATCACAACAGGAACTCTCTGGGAAAGGTAAATACGTAAGCTTCTATTAATTTAATCGGTAATACTGAATACACTATATACTTTTAAATGACTTTTATGTAAAATATCTAGGGTTTATGTGTGTTATCTTTTAATTAGTAGAATTATAAAGCCGATTAGCAAAACTTTATAAATGCACATAAACATTTGGGATGCTCCAAATTTAAAAATCGCTAAGTTTTGACTATACAATAATTTTACTTTACTGATACTGTATTAAAAATAAATGTCAATAACATCGGCTGTATTATTATTTACAAAAATAAGAAGGTACTAGTTTTTAAAGTTATCAAACAATGTAATAGGGCACTATACATGTGTAAATATATTTGTAATGAATGACTAAATCTGTCCCTCTTCTACTATTAAGTGTAGAGGGTGTAATAACCTTTTTATACATAACTAAGTACTTTATTTTTACAATAATAACTAAATGATATCATATAATATCTTGTGCGTTCCATTCTTTCTATCTTTATTTAGCCACAATTCTCCAAATGTTCCTGTTCCTTGCTAGATTCTCTGCCTGGTTCCAAGATATACCCACTCTTTAGTAAGTCTTCTACTCCTTTACCCATCGTCATGCTTGCTATGCCTCTCTTCCTTCTACCAGCATTCTCGCTTCTCATACTTATTTAACTTGCCTTTCTTCTGGTACTCTTTTCATGTGTTCCTATCACTCCCTATTTTCAATTTTCTCTTATTTCATTGTTTCTCAGATATTTCATTTCTAGAACCTGAATTTTCTTGTGTAACTTCTCGGTTAAGACCCACGTTTCGTATCCGTACAGTAGTGTCGGTAAGTATATGATCTTAGATGAAAGATTAACAAAAGATGTAGTAGATAAATTGCATGGGACACAACGCGGATTTAGACCTGGACACTGCATCCACGACCACATATTCGCAATTAGAGATGTAACAGAAATCAATACCTACAATAATAAATTACACATAAGTTTTGTTGATCTGGAAAAGACCTTCAACAAGGCGGTAAGACAAAACGTGTGGGATGTTGTACAGACCAATGATATTGCAAATAACTTGATAGAAACTATTAAACCACTAAGAAAACAGAAAATATAGTTAGAAAACACAACCGAGAGATCGAAAAATTCAGAACTGCTCAGGGAGTTAGACAAGGGCGCAACCTTAACCCATTGTTTGTCATTATATTTAGAGACGAAATTATAAAAAATGTTAACAGTAACAGTAACAGTAAGAAGATGATTGTAGGGCATTATAAATTAGAACCGCTAAAAGTGGGCCATTGCGTATTTGCAAACGATATCGCAATGACGGCTAATACAGAAAGTCTGCAAAATAACCTATGAGCGGAAGAACTGGAAAGAAAAGGAATGAAAATTAATATTAACAAGACAAAAGTAATAGTGATGTCAAACAACAAGGAGAGAAGAGTGAGCATACAAATCAACAATCAGATAATGGAGCAAGCTAAAAATATAAAGTATTTAGGAATAACTATAGATGATACTGGAAAATTAGATGAGAAAATTAATAATAGAACCACGACAATGACAAAAATACTTCATTTTATCAATAGAGATTTATCAACAAAAAGGAAATCAGTAATAAAACAAAAATGATGGTCTATAAACCAATACAAATTTTATAAACTAAAGGCTAGATGTAAAAAACATATGTAGTAACAAAGGCTACTAATAATAATGTTTTAAATTGTTCTATAATTTATACAGTAAAAAAACTGGCATCTTATAATTACAACAAAAATAGTTAGTGTTAACAAATAAGATAACTTTGGTGTTTTTGTAATTATTGCAGAAATTCGGTGACGTTTCTCTATAATTAGAGAAAAGCGTTACAAATTAAGAAAACATTTATTTTTTTATATTATACTAGGGTCAATGCAACCCACTAAATTTAGTAAAAAAAGTAATTATAAAATAATAAAATCAACGTTATATGTTAAAATCTTTCTCCAAGCGGCAAGAATAGCTAGCTATAAATTTATTTAGAATGTTTAAAAATGTTAGTTTTTCTCTACGGAACTTTAGTTGTATCACACATTAAAAAGTGCACCCAGAGCTCTTGTGCTTTAGACTGTAGTACCCTCGTTACGCAAAGAAAGAAAAGTAGTAATTAATTCGAGCAGTGCTGCATATACAGTTGTGAATACAGCAAAAAACTGTACAGGTAGTAGATGGTATGGTTTTTTTAAAGAGAGGAAGTTACTGTTTCGGATATCCATACAAAGTTAGAACGCAGTGCCGAATCACAGAACTATGTTTGGCTAGATATCGATGTTCAAAGGCGTCAAGGAATGTACTTAGAAAAGCAAAACATATGTGCGCAATTCACACATCATTCAACGCTTGTTTGACTTATAGACGGCAGATAGGTGAATTATATGTTACTGTCATCCATAAGAACGTGAATATTACCAAGATTTGTATACAACAGGTTTTCCATACTTTCATCGCTCATCAGAAGCGTGCAGTGGTATGCTAACAAATTCTATACCTGTACAGGGTAAACTCGGAGGCGATTTTTAAATGTCTGACCACTACAGGAAAATCATAGTTCTAAACGCTGGAAAAAATGTCAGTCTAGGCACATATGAATCTCTCGTCTCAAAAGCCTCGACCGAGATTGTTTATTCCAAAACAAAGGGCAATTATCTTTCTAAGTCAAGATAATGTATTAATCGTCCTATTGTGGGAATTTCCAATGAACAGTATTGCAAGTCAACTAAGCGTTTTGGCTCTGCTTGGCATAGCAAAAGAGACAGCGATAAAAAGTTCTCTCCCAAAGAAAAGTTTCAATCGGCTGTCCGGAATAGTGGAAAGTAGCAGTTTTATAGAAACTGTCGCAGTAAAGGAAAAAGCTCTTAAATCTTGAATTAAGCGCCTCCCATAGCGTGCATACTCAAAACTTTCAAATAAAATATTAGTAAAAAAAATAATTGTATACCTATCATTTTTAAATGTTCCAAGTATGTTGCAGACTAAAAAAAATACTAATTAGTGATAGAAAGGGGCAGAAATTTAAAAATTTAACTCTAATTATTAAATCATCAATGTTATACAAAAAGTGAACACGAACAATAAAAAAAAATGTCTTAAGATTAATCCTAGTCTGTTAACCACCAGGTGGAGTTAATTGTACGAATATTGAGAAATTTAAGTAAACTATTCTTATCACTCTGATAAAAGATATGTATACTAATCAGACAGATAGGATGTCAGTAGATACAAAAATAATATAAAATAATGTAAAGAAATTATTTAATAGAATAATAAAATAACATCCCTAGAGACTAAGAGAAAAATAAAAACACTAAACTGTTGAAAATCACAAAATTAAATTTAATAAATAAGTAACACAACAATAGAAAACTATTTTCCAAAGAATGTTTAAAATGCAATAATACAATTAGCAAATTAATAAAATAATAATGTACGTAATAAGAAAAATAAAAAAAAAATATCAGAATAAAAATAAAATTATAGAAAACGTTATAAATATCCATCGCTGGGGTTAACTGATCACGAGCAAATGCTTCTCTAGCCAAGAACCCAGACCGTAGACGAGTTAGAGTCCCACTGAAAAATAATGAATTATGTGATGTCTTAGAATGAAATTTCATATTACGTGTAGCAAGCACAATAACTATGCTGAGGCCGCAGTAATGGTGCGACTAACAAAAATAGAAAATTTACGACATAGCAACACTACGGATGCAAAACATTTAACAGTAAGAGCCTACACAGCATGTCTAAATACTGTAGAAACCGATCTTTGTTCCATAACTAATACCGCCGAATCGATAACTAATCGCATTTAAAAGGTTCGAATTAACTTACTTCAGTCGGTAAACTTTTCTTTAAATCGCCAACAGTTGGAATTGGTAACAGTCCTCACGAAGATGTTATGAAAATTTTATATTTAACAAAACAAATTTAACGAAACATATATATACATGAGAGTAACAGCTTCTCTTCTAAATATGATTGAGAATCTTAACGGTGGCCGCTTAAAAACGCTGTTATATTCAAAAAATGCTTCAAATACTGTCCGAAAAACCGATCTATAAAATGTTGCTGAATGAACTGAAAGATCCTGTTAATACAATCATACGTAGTCGTTTCAATAAGCAAGTCTCTTTCCGTTTTGCTACCCACTCATTGACCTAGGACCACAATTTGACAATATTCTAGACCATCTATAATATTCGTTCTTTGCTATTATGTTGCATTTCTTAATAAAATTATGGTATTCAGAGCAATCCTAAAATAGAAACTACAAAAGTTCCTAAGAATTTTTATTATCTAATATAATAACTGCATTCCAATAAACATGACGTACTTTGAACAAATAATAATGTATTATAATGATTTTTGCAATTCATTTTTCAAATCAATTTTCTGATCCACACTTCAAAACCAAGAAAAAAATAATTTAAACTTGCCTTTTGAATAAAAATAGATCTTACTAAAAAATTCAGCCTTTTTCAGTAAATAAAATGTAATCGAAGTGCTTTACAACAACTCAGGGTTTTCTTTTACAAAAACTCAACTTCCCAATCCTTGATTAAGCCTCCTCTACCAAACTAATAGAAATGAAGAATAAAATCGTTAATAGACACAATAAAACAAGTAGGAGCTCCAAAGAAAGAAAAAACTAGCGTAGGACTGATAAAAATTGAGAAAATGGAAAATATATAAAATCTGAAGAGAAAACACTAAAAAACAAAAATAAGGATAAAGAAAGTTTAAAGACATAGAGACATAAGGAAAGTTTAATAGAGAAATTTATAAATAGAAGAGAATGTAGGCTTGAAGAACTGGAAAAAGTGGAAAATCGGACATTTGAGAAAGAACAAAAAGAAGACAAAGCAAGAAAAAACAAAACAAAAAGAAAAGTTAAAAATTTACAGACATAAGTATGGAAAATCTCCCTAAAGAAATATGAAACCAAGAAACTACCACAAAAGGGGACAGATATTGGACGTAGAGCTTATTAGTACCGTACAAACTAAAACCTGAAAGGTTAAAATACAATTTCAAAGTTTAATATTTATAACCTATTAATAGTTTCTCTGATTCAGCTCACTTTTTTGTTTACTCAACTCAAAATTTTGCGTCTCTCAAATCCTGATGCCCTAGGCTAAAGCTTACTAAGCCTATGAGTTAATCAAGCTCTAATGATCTTTAATATATTTTAATGTTAATTGAAAAAAGCTCTTAGGAAATGACTGGTTTACATTAAAAGTCAGAAAATTGTTTCTAAATCTAATGATCTGATGAAATAGGCAACGATTTGGAATAATAACCTTTTGCTAATTGAAAAATCACAAATTACAAACAAGAATAATAGATACACAAATAAGAATAGCCTCGGATAGGACGGAACTTACAGATGACAACCGCAAATAAATTAATGACAAGAAATATGTAATAGAAGACTAACTACACATAAACACCTGGAATGTACCTGGATTAAATAATAAACTACAGGAATTACAAGAAGAACTAACAAGAAGGAAAATAGATATAGCCCTAATAATAGAGACAAAAAAGAAACTAAAAGACACCCAAGACCTAGAAAAATACACGCTAATATACAGCGGAGTAGGACAAGATACGAGAATGTGGAAATTGTGATAAATAAAAAATAGAAACGAAAAATAAAATCATGCGAATTAATAATCAAAAGAATCACAAGCATAAGACACGGAATAGAACGAGAATACTTGACCATTGTAGTGCATATACCCAAGAAGAAGGAAAAAGAGTAGAAAGCGCACTATTTTCCGAAAAGTTACAACAATATTTTTAATCGAATAAATAAGAATGACTACATAATAATTAGCATAGATCTCAAAGCTTGTATTGGTAGAGATAAATTTGAAAATATCTTGGGAACAAGTGGCTACAAGGACCTTAACCAAAGTGTAAAAATGCTACAACATAAAATTATGAACACCTTCTTTAAACATAAACCAGCACATACATACACCAGGGAGGCAAGAGGCCAAAAATCGATAATCGACTACTTTCTAGCAAATGAAAAAACTGCCATACTATTTAATGACACACGAGTATATAGAGAATAAATGTACATACAGACCACTACTTCTTAGAAGCTAAAGTAAGACTGCACGCAAAATGGGTAAAAAATAAAAAAGAACATCATTAAAACAAAAATAGAAAGTAGAATTGCCCCAAGAAGAGTCGATTGGAACGCTTTATCAAAAGAGGCTAACGGAACATTGTGGATGATTTCCAGAATCTGACAACGTAGAAAAAGAATGGACAAATATAAAAAATATAATTTAAAAAGTAGTAACCTGGAGAGCGGAACACGAAATATAATAATAAAAAAATGTATCCTGGTCAGAAGAACAACAAAAGGCTGTTGAAGATAATAACAAGGCTTATACTTATAGCTATATACTTATAGCTACAAAATAGAACAAAAAGAAACAAAACAGAAAATAACAAAATGACAAAGTGTAAAACCATAAACCTCCAAACACAGCAAAATAATGGAATACCTTCATAACAAGAATATAGCATGATATACATGAATGACAACAGGTGGCACATAAAACTATGAGACACCTAAACAGCAAAAAAGACACAGCACAAATAAATATAATAACACCCACCGAATGGTTAAAGTATTTTAAAAACCTATGGTTCTTAGAAGAATTGACAGAAGAAGAAAATGGAAAGATAGAAATAGATCAAATAGAAACTGAAGAACTAAATGACACGCTGCGATGCACTAACAATAAAAAAGCCTGCGAACTGGATGGAATTAATAGTGACCTTATTAAATATGCTTCAGAAGAACTAAAGTCAAGATACCTTTGCTTAATCAACATATGCTGGACCAACTACACTATCCCTTATGAATGGAAGTGGCGATGATCAAACCGATTTTTAAGAAAGGAAACCGATCAAAATGCGACAATTACCGAAGAATAAGCTTATTAAACACTTCATATAAAATATATACAAAAATATTAACCAATCGACTACAAAATATAATAGACACTGTAATATTACAATCTCATAGATAGAAAAAGAAACAAAGAAATTATAGAAGAACTAAAAATATTCAACATTACGGACAAAATAAAAGACTACAGGCAGCAATGGAAAAAACATTTAGAACGAATGGAAAACGACAGGCTATCTAAAATATACTATACATATAGAACAAAAGAAAGACAAAGCTTGGGAAGATGAGAAAGAGATGGAAGGAGCAAGTATAAAAATACAGAAGCGTAGTGTTGCAACGGATTATACCCAAAGCATGATGGAGAAGAATAATTTTTACTTTCAAACTGAACTAAGAATGCGTTCGCAAACGATTTTAAAACTTGTACAGTCTTAAACTTGAAAGAGTTTAATATGAGACTTTATTGACCACAACGCAGACACTCAGAATTCAGTCAGTGAAAAACCTTGGAACGCATTTTTTATCATAGACAACTTACAGATACCTGCTACTTTAATATTTATAATTTATAATTTATAAAGGGGCTTAATATTTAAATACAAATCGAAGAAGCGTCACATTTGTTTCTGGCAAAAGATGGCAAGCTGTTAATCAGCAATTATAGCTTGGTCTTGAATCGCGCAGCTGTTGTTTCATCTCGGTGTGTGGAATTCGTACGTTTCGAAATATCCGATAATAACACAATTTAAATAAGTGTACACACACGGGTATTCTTTAGCAATTATCCCCGACGGCGGTTTCTATTTCTGGCAGCAGCTGGTAATCAACATAATGACGGCTCCCGACCTTGGCGGCGCGCAAGGCCACCGCGACCCGGCATCCACCTAATCCTCTAATTACTGGATTCCTGGGGCTGCATATATTAACGCACGTCCAGTTGGTGCGTTCCACGTCGCGAACGGCCGATTCTTGCATTGCACCGCGTTTTTTCGCGGTTGGCCTACACCACGGCGAGTTTCGCAACGAACGGCGGTCATAATCGCAAAGGCTGATTGCGATTAAACGAGAATTACTGTCCGAGCGGGCTGTTTCTTTTCCATTTCACTAGACGTTAACACGACCCCGCGATTATTATCTAGAACATAACCGTAACAATATTGCACTGCGTCTTCGAGATTAAAAGGTGCAATTTATCAACGGCTATATTATAATCTAAAGACGCTATTACCCGCAATTGCACGCGAATCGGTCTACAGAGTTGCCGGCAATTTGCGGCGGTCAAGGTGCGCCCATTGCGGAGATAAATAATCGGGCGCTTTTTATTCTTGCTAACAATTATGGTTTTTCAACTAGCCAGCCTCGGCGGGGAGGGTGCGCCAAGTGGCTGCCCGTAAAGCAAAGAGTAAGTACGGGTTGGCGTTTAATCCCTAAGTACTCTTAAGTGATTGGTGTTTACAACCGAGTCTTTCCCCATTTTTAACCGTAATAGGTAATCTGTGGAACATCGTTGTGATGAACGACCACTTTGTTTTCGTTTTTTATTCTTAAAGCATGGAATTTCCAGCAAAACACAGTGTCAAGGGTCTTACTCATATACATTGCTGAGTTTGCACAGGGAATCTGAGCATCATTTAGTACAACAAGTAAGTGCTGGTTATGTTTATTAGTAAAATTGTCGTGCATCGACTTGTCCTCGTTGGGTTATCGTCTGGTTCAAGTGTTAATGTGATCGACAGATGTTTGGGGTTTTCTGGTTGCTTCTTCATAATTTCTTCCAACCGTAAGTATCGCAAATGTTGCTAATGTATTGCTTTGAATTATAGATATTACTTCTTCTTCTGCTTGTGCCGTATCCTCATTGGACGTTGGCGATCAGTCTAGCCCATCTAATCTTGTTTATCGCTGTTCGGAACAGGGCGACCTATGTCATTCCTGTCCACTGCCTAAGGTTGCAAAGCCATGAGATTCTTCGTCTACCAGGACCTCGTTTGCTTTCAATTTTTCCTTGCATAATCAACTGCAAAAGACGATATTTTCCTTTTCTTAACAGCATTAAGGATCTCTCTGTCCTTGTTCATGCGTTGAAGGACTGTCTCATTTGTTACATGGTGTACCCATGAAATTCTGAGCATACGGCGATAGCACCATAGCTCAAAAGCTCCCAATCGTTTGTTTGCAGCTTCTGTGAGAGTCCATGCTTCTGTCCCATATAAAAGAATTGAGAAAACATAACATCTAAGTATTCGAGTACGAAGTTGCAAATTTAAACTCAAATTACAAAGTACTTTCTTTAGGCGGTTAAATGCACTCCGCGCCTTTTCGATTCGAACTTTTATTTCCTGAGTATGGTCCCATCTCTCGTTTAACGTACATCCCAAGTAATTAAACGCCTGTACTCTTTGTAAAGGGGATTGATTTATGTGGAAATTCACGTTTATGTTGGCATTTTTACTCACGATCATCACTTTTGTTTTACTTATGTTAAGCCGCATACCGTAATTTTTACTAGTTTCTGTTACGCGGTCTATTAATCTTTGCAATCCTTCTGAAGTGTTGGCCAGCAGAACCGTGTCGTCCGCATATCTAATGTTGTTGACTATCTCTCCGTTTATTTTGATTCCATCTTCTGCACCCTCTAGGGCTTCTCTGAAGAGGTTTTTAGAGTAAAAAAATAACATCGGGGACAATACGCATCCTTGTCGAACACCTTTGCGGATGTGAAATTCTTCTGATGTTCTGTCCCCTATACGGATTGTGGCTCTTTGTTGCCAGTACAAGTTGGCAATGATTCTGGTATCACTGTTATCTATTCCTGCTGATTTTAATGTTTGTATTAATTGCTCGTGGTTTACGCGGTCAAACGCTCTTTCAAAATCAATAAAACATGCAAATATATCGTAGTTGACATCACGCGCTCTTTGTATTAGTACTTGTATCGAGAATAAGGCTTCCCTTGTTCCAAGGCCATCTCTGAAACCAAATTGCGATTCGCCGATATTTTGTTCTAGTTTGCTGTATACACGTTGGTGAATGATGTGTAGAAAAACCTTTAGTATATGGCTCATTAGAGTAATTGTGCGATGATCTTCACATTTCTTGGCCCCTGGCTTTTTTGGTAATGGGATGAACGTAGAGAGTAACTAGTCATTGGGCATATTTCCTGTTTCGAATATTCTATTGAACAAATCTAATACGGCCTGCGTGTGTTCTTCTTCCAATAACTTTAGAAGTTCTCCATGGGTTTCATCTGGTCCTGCTGACTTGTTGTTTTTTATTCTCTTGATGGCTTTCAACAACTCTTGTCTAGTTATAGTTGGTCCTAATGTGCCAACTATTACATCAGCGTCATCTCTATGTTAATCCGAAAATGATTCCTCCATGTACTCTTTCCATCTTTCTAGTATTTTCTCTTTGTCGAATATTGCTTTATTATCTTTGTCTGTGACTATTCCATTGGATTTTGTTCTTACTATTCCTGCAGTTTCATTGATCTTTTTATGTAGGTTTAGTGTATCATGTTTTGCCTCTAAGGTTTCAATTTCTGCACATTTGCTTCCTAACCAGGCTTCCTTCGCTTCCTTGATTTTTTGTCTAATAATATTGTGTATTCGCTTATAATTTAGTTCACTTTTATTTCTATATCTGCGCCTTTCTTCCATAAGATCTAGTATTTCGTCCGTCATTCAATCATTGTTTTTCTTTCTTGGGTTCTTTGCTAGCTTATTCTTTGCAATGACGTTCAGCGTTTCTTTAATTGTTTCCCATTTTTGTTCTATATCGTTGCCTGTACTTATATTGATTTCAGAGAATTTTTGATTTAGCTGTTGTTTTACTTCCTGCCGTACATTCTCTGTTTTCAGTTTTTGTACATCTATTCTTGTTTGTCTCGTACCACTTGCCGTTGCTTTCTTTAATCGTAACCTGAATACACCTAGCAAGAGATTGTGGTCAGATGGAACATCTGCGCCAGGATATGTTTTAACCGATGTAATCGAATTGCGGAATCGTTTGTTTATCATTACGTAATCAATCTGATTTCTTACAATATTGCCGTTTCTATCAGCGGGGGATTTCCATGTATATAATCTTCTGCTTGGTAATTCAAAATAAGTATTCATAATAGAAAATTGTATTTCTTTACAAAACTGTACCAGCATTTCTCCACGCTAATTACGTATTCCAAGACCATATGTTCCTACTATTCCTTCGATTGCTTCGTTGCCAACTTTAGCGTTTAAATCTCCCATAATTAAGGATATGTCTTCTTTCTTTGTATATTACTGGCCTACAGCAAATATACTACTGGACCTAGTACACTATCCTGAGGTACTCCTGCATACATTTTTTAAATTCAGAATAAACTATTTTGTTTCACTCTCAAATGTCTTTCTGAGAAATATGATTTCAACAGTTCTGAGTAGTAGCGTGTAAGCTTATACTACATCAAGCAGGATTTTTTCTTCTAGTGACTTCTTATTAATGTTTGTAATCCTATGGTCTTGATCAGTGGTCGAGTAACTTTCTCTGAATTAAAAATAGCAGAAACCAATCAAATATTTCTCTACTTTTATGGTTTTTAATCTTTTCAGCAATAGTTTCTTATAAAACAGGTAGTAGAAAGATAGGCTTGTATAATGAAATTTTATGAAGAGGTTTCTTGGGTTGGGGATTATCATAGTCTTTACAACTTTCCATATTTTAGGCACTTGCTTCAGCCTGAAGAGTGTTTTGATAAGGTTGATTAGATTTACAATAGCTTTTTTTAGTAGTTGTTTCATAACCGTGTCAATACTAGGTGTTTTTTCAAACTGTTGTTATTTTTAGTTTATTTATAAACTTCTTTCTGTGACAGACGTCTAATGACAGCCTCTTATTGTCTTGGTTCAGACTTATTCTGAACCATTTCCATCATTTGGCTGAAAAGTCACCTCAAAATGCTTTGCAAGTCCGAATGCTTTTAAGAAGTTATTATAAGTCTAACTAATTAGTGGATTCTAAAGTACAGTTGTGATAAACGTAAGTAAGCTGAAAAGAACGCACACGGGGACACCAACTAAAAAACAAGGTATGCAGAATAGAAGCATGAAACCATCTCAATAAAAATATAGCAGAAAAACAGTAATGTTAAAGATAGATAGATGCCTATTAAGAACACGATCACAGAGACATAAGAAGAAGTGGTAGGATATCATAAAAAAACAATGGAAAACAAACTATGTGTTACAAATAAATTCCTACAAAAGGTAAACTATCATCAGGATCATAACAAAACAGACCAGAATATCTGGAGAAAAATAAGAGATATGAAAGCAAAATGAAAAACGTAATGATGCGAGGAAATTAGACGCACAAAAACACTTTCACCATACACAAAAAATAGGAGATAACAAATAAAAGGCTAGACAACGATCAACTATTATAGAACATGGTGACATGTTACCATATTTAAACAGTAGGCTTGATAAATAGAGAGAGTGGGTGCTAGAGTTATTCAATTATAATTGAGTTGAACAACTAAATATCAGAAATACTAACACAAGAGACGCTACAAACAAATCTAAAAAATCTGGTGTGAACATCACACGACTTTCCTTATATATTATATATATATATATATATATATATATATATATATATATATATATATATAAGCGCTCCCCGTCCTCCCGCAGTCGGCCCGGTAACTCTCCGAGCGCGCTGTGATTGGTCCGTTTAATTAATTTTTAATCGGCTATAACTTATTTATTTGACCTCGGATGAAAAAATTTCATTGTAAATTTTTGTTCGTCTCGGTTTGATCTATCCGGTAATATAAATTTCCCGAAACATTTTCTGAACACCCGGTATATTAGAAATCCTGAACTTCAATTTTTTTTAGAGTTCCTATTTTACCAACTTTTATTTTAAATTCATGTTTATTTCATGATAACAAATCATTTTTATTCTCATAAATTTTTTGTATCTTCAACCGTTTAGATTCGCGACCGATTTTGCGACCTTGCGACCAAACGGCTATGCCGATTTTTACCAAAAGCTTCGCACTGCGTCCCCTACCTACAAGTAACTTGCATACCAAATTTCAAGTCTCTAGCTCTTACGGTTCTCAAGATATCTTGTTTACTGACAGACCGACACACACACACACACACACACACACACACACACACGAACCAATGGCTCAAACCATATTTTTTGGTGGCCTGAGGCTATAATTCGTCCAGAAATGTGAAAAACTGGGTAGGTCAAATTTCCGCCGATTACATTATTTTCCTTATTATAGGATAAGGAAAGTAAAATGGCAGTTGGTCCAGATGGCGCACATGTTGAAATCCTAAAACTTACAGATGAAAAACGAATGCAACCACTATTAAAGCTATTTAATGAAATATATCATGTAGGAATAATACCAAATTATTGGTTAAGATCAGCTTTTGCTCCCATACCTAAAAATCCAAAAGCTTATAATTACATCGATTAGCGAACAATAAGTTTGATAAACCATTTAGTTAAAATCTTTTTACGAATAATATATAAAATAGTATATAAAAAATGAAAGGAAAAAATACGTGATACACAATTTAGTTTCAGAAATGGGTTTAGGATAATAGAGGCTCTATTCTAGTACAACGTGCTTGTACAGCGATATAAAGAAATGAATAGAGAAATTTATAGATTATACAAAGCTTTTGACCGGGTACAACATGAATAAATTATTAATATATTATTTGGACATGATAGTTATTGATAATATATACTGGCACCAAACGGCATTTGTACGAATGGAAAATGAGCAATCATTAGAATTGGTGGTTTAAAACAGGGCTGAATTCCATCGCATGTATTCTGAAGCCATAGTTTATGAAGAAATAATATCAGCGGAAATAAAATAAATTAAGTAGGTATAAGTAATACCCGCTATGCCGATGATACAGTAGTCATAACAGTCATCATAGTATCAATGACCTGCAAACAATGGGAAACGTCTTGAATCTAATAAGTGATGAAAAATGACTTAATATTACCTAATGTAAATAAACCAAACTCATAACTAGCAAATTACCTATATAATCCAATTAAGAATAAACAATAACTCAACCCAACAAATAGAAAGCCATAAATACCTAGGTTCTCTAGTTAACAGACAAACCTACCACCACTATAATCCATTCAGCGAATATATATAGTAATAAAACTGTCAAAAATTTCCGCTAATTTTAAATAAATATCTGTTATTGACCGGTTTAAAAAACCATTTTTAAACACTCGTGTGTTAGTGCTGCGACTAACTTGTTGCGGTCAGAAGTGGCGATTTAATTTGTATCTCACTGTTAATGATGGTGTGTATTGTAAAAGCGAGTTTTTAAATTTTGATTCATCTGTTTAACGCAAAGGGGTAAATATAAAATATTATTATAAATGCTACATTGTAAACCTGGCTTCGGCGTATGTCTTTCTGTGTTTCAGGGGTGGTTCATGATGATTTATTACTATATGTATTCGCTGAATGTATAATAGGAAATTATTTCTAGAATACAACAAAAGTTGTGTTTAGCAAAATAAAATCCTTGTAAACATATCGGGATTTATAGCCAAAAATAAGGATGACGATGGTACGTCGTTATATCCTAGTATTATTATATCGCTTGGAAAGCGGGGCACTAAAACAAAAACAATAAAAAAGATAGAAGCGTTTGAGATGTGGGTCTACAGATGTATGCTGAAAATATCTTGGGTAAACTGAATAACAAACAACGAAGTACTACATAGAAAGTAAGCATCCAAAGAAGTCGTGTTTACCATTAAAAATGCCAATAACAATACTTGGGCCATATAATACGCAACAAAAAATGCGGTCTACTCAGCCCATCATACAAAGAAAAATCAAAAGCAAACGTGGTGTAGAAAGACATACTATACGCTGATTACAAATTTGAGACGAAGGTTCAGAGTGTCTTCAATCGAAATTTTTCCAAAAGTTATGATTGCCAATATGGTTGCTAGTCTTTGAAAAAATAAGAAACAGCAGAACCAGAAAAATAAGAAGTATAGGCCTTTTTAATCTCTTGGTGTTTTTCCACAAAGAGTAATTAATTTTGTTGTCGTTAGTTCGTTTTTTTAGATATTTACCAATCGACCAATTTTTAATACGTATCCTTCTAAGTTTTTTTTCCATAATTAGTTCCCTAATTCTGGTAGTTATTTTCTTTTGTTCTAGGTTTGATCTCCGTGGTATTTTTCACACTTCTCGTTAAATATATTTAACCGAAAATTCTAATTTATTATCTAAATGTTCCTTAGAAAAACCAATATTTCAATAGAGTTTTATCTAGATCCATATCCCATGCTTGTTGAACGTATAAGTAATTCGATGAGACTTTTCTTACTATAAAGAGTCTGCGAGATCAAAGATTTTATTCATATTTGTAGGCTAATAGATTGGCTTGCCAGTTGACTCTGTTTTACGCTTCAGTTGGTGACATGCTGCTAACATTTTTTTCTTTGTTTGTTGTCAGTCTAGATCAATGTGTGCTTTGCATTGAAGTCATCTTCCACTGAAAATTTATACACTTGGCAGTCCAAAAAGTCAATGTATTGTTTGTTATTTATAGTATAACTTGGCAAGTGATATAATGCTGCAAGTTCTATTTTTGATATTCACAGATGTGGTCTGTATTTCTTCAGTTTGTACCCCATTTTCTGATAATATAAAATAGATTTCTTTACGATCATTTCACTTCCACCTTTTATTGTATTACCTAAATGAATGATGTAGTAGATCTTACATACCTTAAATTTAATTTGATCAAGTAAGTTTCAGTAACAAAACATACATCAATATTTTCTAAGTCAAAGGCTACTTGTAACTCCTGTTGGTTCTAAATTCGTTGACTACTTCTATTCTTTGAAGTCGCTCCTTGAACGTGATATTTAAATTTGCAAATAAGTTCGTTTATTTTGTCCAGTTTTCTATTATTTTAAAGAGTAGAGTGGATTGACGTATTGTGGTGATTTATTTTCTTCCTACTTTTCCACGAGGGCCTGACTGAACACCTTAAGTTTAGGAGTATTGCAGGTTTTCTCTCATTTTTATGTATTTGGTTGAGAAGTCCTCTGGGGCTGTTAAATTTAAATTTATTTGGCAAATCTGTGCGTATCTTCAAAAATATTTCAAACTCTCGCTGAATTTCTTTGAAATTGTTAATTATGCAGTTTCTTCAGGTAACGTATAACGCCCATTCTTTCTGTTGCATTAAAGTGGTAAATTATTCTGTTGCATCAGCATTATCTCATTAGCTGCAGGTATTAGTGGCAATTACTAGAATTTTGAATTAATTGTGATACAGTAGCATATGACCATGTAGTTGACCGCCCCGCATCACTCATACGTTACCAATGGTATTGAATAACGTTTAGATGGTGTTTACGGCGAAGCCTTGCTGTTATATTCCGTCATAAATGATAACGAAACAATTTCGTTTAGTTCAAGAAAGCAGCGAAGACGTAGAGCTTGATATGCTGCAGGGCAAAGGTTTAAAATAAAAAAATTATTGGCAATCCGATATAGTTATGCGACGCATTGTCCATGACCACTTTTATATGAATAAGTTAGTGCCAAATGGGTACCACGATTTTGTTCAAAATCAGCAACGTCTGACCTGTTGTGTAACAAATAAAAAATTCTTTAATTTACAGTTACAAGGGTTGACACTATGCTCGTATACTATGATCTTTCAGTAAAAAAGAGTCAGTGGAATAGCGCAGACTGGATAAAAAACGGTCAAGGAAGCAAAGGTGCTCAACCTACAAAAAATAACATGGCAAATATCTTGAAGATTTAAAGAAAATTATACTAATTGATTTTAAGGAAAGGAAAGTATTACACTAGTTTAATAAGTAAATTGCGCAACATTATCAAGGAAAAGAGAAATAATGTGTTAATCAAACTGTGCGTCTTCTACACGATAACGCCCTTGTTCACAATGCCACAATTATGTTGCTACAAAGAACTCTAACTTTAAAAAGCTTTATCTTATAATCTCAAGCTAATATTCAATAACTACCATCTATTTTTAAAACTGAAGAACGAACTCTGAGGTATAAAACTATAAAGCTGCTTTAGGGCATTTTACAGTTAAAGTTCGGAGTGCTTTTCCAAGGGTATCGATGTGCTAATTTTTAATGTATTAAATTTATTGAAATACATTAAGACGATATAGAAAAATAACTCTATTACTACGTCTGGAATATAGTCGGACTAAAAACTCGTAGCATTGCTCTGGGGACAATAGCAACATTTAGATTTTTACTCTGAAAAGATTCTCGTGTTTTTAAAAGTTCTTAAAGCTTTAACCAAACTAGAAAAATCAAATGGCTACTCATAAAAGTGGTTAGAAGTTATTATCTACAGAAACATTAAATAGCATTGTTCAAATGGGTAACCCGTAGCCCTCATAAATATGTCAGGTTGCTTACAATTTTGATTAAATGCTACACATTAAGTACTGCGTTAAATCTGTTTTGCCCATCATAGCCATCTGATATTTATCACAGTCATAGTTGTTCCTGCAACCATGCCAGATTCCTGTAAACTACACTAATCTACGTTGTATGCATGTATAATAACGTATAATGCTTTACCATCATAAGTAAGAATTCATCAATACTTTCTGCAACATTGACCTCATAAAAATTATTTTAATAAATTATTAAATTAAAAAAATCTCGATCTTTATTGCTGTACTTGGACATTGTAAGATTATTAACTTTCTACAGCAGAGCTTATAGTAGAAAGTTAATGAGATTATAATCCTGTCTGTCTGTCTGTGTGTCTGGAGACAAGATAACTTCCGTTTTATGCAACGGATTCACTTCAAACTTGGCGTACACACATCTTAAGTCAGTACCTTTGATGGGGTTGATTTTCAGCCAAATCGGTTAACGGCAACCGGAAGTGACCGTTACGATTTTCACCGCTGTAGAAATTTTCCTTTACGGTATTACACCGTTCTTGTTTTTATTTTAGTTAATAAGCTTACATAACAAATTCTTTATGTTTAGGGTCGCTCTAAACATTAACAAATTAAGGCATCTATTTATTGCTAGATTTCTCCCTGTTGGTACTTTCAGTTTCTGAGGTTAGTGTTAACACGACAAATATGGATTAGCATTTACCTATTACTGACCAATTTCTTATGTTGCATATCCGCGATGTTTTTTTTTCTCCTCTGAAGACGTTTTCTATTGATTTTTACTTTAACTATATACTGCATTGTGATATATTTCTTGTAAGTCGTGAAATGTCTAAGGTAGGATAATTTTCAAGTTTTCACTATTGTTTCTATTTTGCAGTCTTTTTCATAACATTCTTCTGTGTGTTTAAAAGTCAAAGGTTGTTAAGCGTTTTAACTAGAGATGGGCAAAGTGACTCATTTCTGGGATCAGATCCAGATCACTCACTCACCAAGAAGAGCTAGCTCTTTTTTATAACCCATAACTCATTTTCTGCTACATTTGTGCCTACTGGCTATATCAGTTAGGCTATTACTGCTACCATTATAAAACCAATTGTAATGAACTGTTTAATTCAACAACGTTTTATTTAAATTTTATTTTTCCCTGACAATAGCGGCATTTCCCTTTTCCTTCTTTGGTAAAATGATACCAAATATCACTCGACAACCTACTAGCTCTCACTGACATTTCGTTCTAAAATAACAACAAAATATTATAAATAACGTAAATCGTTTAAATATTATATTATATATGTTATAGATAAATATTACATACCAAGCTGTATAAAGGCGAAGACTGATAGATAGAATAAGAAAAGTAGCAAAAAAACTGAGGAGTTATCGGAATCAGAAACAACTCGAGATCAAGTTTCGGGAATGAATCAGATCAGTGAATCAGATCGAGACGGGAGAACCAAGAGCTGTTTGCATATGCGCAGACCGCACGACGGCGAAAGAGCGAGAATCGAGTGAGAGATAGAAGAGTTACCGCTCTTATTTTGTGAGTCATAACTCACTTACTTTCTAGTAGACAGGCGATCCGCTCATGAGTTATTCAAAAGAACCATCTCTTACTAGTCAGATCGAGGAGGGAGATCGAAAAGCTACCGCTCTTATTTTGTGAGTCATAACTCACTCACTCCCTACCAAGAGCTGGTTCTTTTGAGTAACTCATGAGCAGATCGCCCATCTCTAGTTTTAACATTACCTTCTTTAACGTCCACGTTTGATGATCATGTAGAAGGGTTGCTCATTTCTAGCACTTTAAAACTTTTGGTCGTAAGTTAATGTTTATCATTTAATTACAAAGGATCTTTTATTTTACAAATGCTGTTCTTGCTGATTCTATTCCTTTTTATCTCTTTATTTGGTTTATTTAGTAGTCAATTAATCTGCTAAGATAGATATATTTGTTTGTTTGTTCAATTCTGGCATTTCTACAAGAAATATTTGTATTGCTGTGTTGCCGTTTTTTACTTATTACCGCATTCTGTCTTCTATTTATTGATTTTTTACTTTTTATTCTCACTTTCTTCTATAGCGCGGTTTAATAAAGTTTGCAGACATTTTTTATCTAGCTATCAAAGCCTATTGTATATTATATAAAATAGCTCTATTAATATTCATTTCTTCTACGAGTGCATTTTGTATAATTTTCGTTAAACAAAATTGGGATAATATACACTCTTGCCGTTATTTCATTATCAACTTTAATTTTCACCGTATCTTCTCAACTCAAGTTACCAACAACGCATTATCCCTTCCATCTAGACCTATTTTATGAAAATGCGAATAATTTAATGTTGAATTTGTCAAAGAACTTTACAAAGTTTATATGACAAACATAAAAAAATTGGTGTACATCTAAGCATTCTCTGTTAGTACTGACATACACAAAAGAGTTTTACGTTTAAATTACTCTTATATTTGCTGTTGGTTCTTTCATATATAACACCTAGAAATATTTTTGTTAGATGTTTCGTAATATTAATTGTTCTGCAGCCCCCGCAATAATTTGCACTCGATTTATTTGGGATATTATTGACTGTATTTGTTCCTTAGGCATTTCTCCCCACTCGTACATTTTATTGGATAGATTTGTAATAGTTTTAATAATAGCGTATGTTTTTAAAAGTTCCATTTAATATCGTTGACCAGTGTCTGTCTTTAGTTGCCCCTTTCTTTACGATAATTTATGGATCATTTGGATCACCTTTTTTGTTTAATTGATTAGCATTTGTCCTTTTTTTGTAGTCAGTATTTTATTCTTTCCATTAAATAACTTGGAATTATTGTTAAAGTTATAAACGTAATTTTAAATAATATCGTTAGACTGCCACCCACTTTTCTTTAGTATACTTAATTTTGGCCTTTATTTGTTTGTTAATTATGCCTTGTTTGTCTGTGTCTATTTTTTTCTTCCATTAAATTTGGAATTTTGTTAGTCATCCATTTTAATTATTTTATATTTCTTTGGCTTATAATATTGCTCTTTTAATTTTTTTAATTAACAATTCAATAAAATGTAGCTTAATGTTAGGTTCTTGAAAACCTTTTCCTGGTTTCGTATTTAATTTTGCTGAATCATTTTGAAGTATTTTATCTGAAATTTTGAATCTGTGTTCATTACTAAAAGAATCATTTTGATTGCCATGTGTGTATTGTGGAATAAAGCCTCCGCAACGGTAAAACAAACCTTGCGTTTATAATGACCCTTTCTGTCTCTAAACTTACCTAGCTATATTCCCAGACCAAAATCGCTAACTACGCTGTAGACTCATTCCTTTCTTAATGTCATCTAGTAGACTTTCGAAACTATTGCATAGTACTTCAACTTCGTCATTCGACGCACTTGAGTATGCTGCATAGGTCGGTATAATATTTGTGTCTATCGCATTTTCTTAAGTTTGTTATAAAATTGCACTAAAATTAAATAACTTATTACAGTTTTACTCCTGCGATTAGACAGGGAACCATTGTTTAAATTTATTTAGATAATTTTTTTTAAAAAAGTTGTATATATACACAACTGGATCTTTTTTAATTCGCCCATACTTAATTATAAGTAATATATTTATTGGTTGCATCACAACAGTTGGTGTATTTTTTTAGAACTATTTTAAGCAACACTCGCCTTGGTTACTTCATCATGGTAATGACAGCGATTACTATACAAAAACCATAATATGCCTCACGCATGGTGAATCCATGCGTAATACAAACCAATCTTGAATAGAATTACCATCGCCCCTATGACAAAAAAATTAAATAAACTGGAAGTACTGTTTTAAATTTCCATGATCAAATTTTAATTTAGTCTTTAAATACATAATTTCCTCATTGTAGTCGACAACTTAATGAATTTTGTATTTCTTAAAATCCATTCGCAAATAAATTACGCTAAATCACACACTCATTTATTTAATTATTGAGGTTTCTTTGTACAAATGATTGCGGAACGATATTAGTTAATTAGAGCATATGAAACTTTGTAAATGCTCAGTACGGAAATACAGTAGATTTAAAGTGTTCTTTCCTTTAGAGCAACCTTAGCTCTCTGTAATATATTTTATAGTCATTTTGTCAAACAGTCTTGTAAGAACAGAGTGCAATCTCAACAATTGTCACGTTTTCTTGTCATAAACTGCGTAAAACAAACCGCTAAGATTATTTGTGTCGTTCATAGAACGTTACCGAAAAACAATAAGAAATAAAAATAATTTACACATTTTAAAGACAAGCTATTCTGTACATTCAAGAAGGCTATCTCATTTGAACAAAAACTGTTTAAACACCTCAACTTACGATGATAATGAATTTTGACCATTTATTCGTTGTATTATAATACTTATTTTACATAGCAAAAATAAAAAATTTGGTGTATAAGCAACATATGCTTTGAACAAACACAAGTTAAGAGAAAAAATAAAAATTAATGGCTGAGTCATATCTAACAAACAATTTTAATGCAAAAGCCCATTTTTGTAAAATACTGTTATTCATATAGGTGTTATGTGTTATAGATTCTTTATTAGAAATGCGTAATTTCATCATAAAGAAATTCGTTTGCTGTATCGTCTAAAAAAGAGAAATGACAGTCACGCTTAAGTGTAGTAATTTAAATGTACCCTTAGTCCAAAATAAAATTACAAATTTATTTCATTTGAATAAGTATATACGTATCTACCTAATCAAAACCAAAATAAGAGGTCTTTTAAACTTCAATTCCGCTTCCGAAAATGTATATTATGGGAAAATCTATAAACGAAACTATTATAAAATACCATAAACAAAACAGATCAATGCAAACGTGCCGCCGTTGTCTGATTACCAGTTAATTAGTTTACCAGTATCTTCATAATGACTGCCTCTTCCGCTTTCAGACTTTATTCAGACAATTGTTATGATGCACCAAAGACGTCAAATGACATACTGCTCAGGATAATTGTCCCTCTTTTACTTAAAAAGTTATTGTGCGTCATCTGATCCGATTCCTCTGCTGTGATTACAAGTAATTATAAGAATCTTTCTGTAGTTTTGTCATTTTCTCCTTCAATCTGAAAAGTTACAATTGAAATATTTAATTAACTAAGTTTACATATAATATTTGTGGTAAATAAAATTATCTCAAATATGATCTATCCTCCACAACAGAAAAATTTAAAATCTGCAATAATCGGGATTTTATTCATTTGACTAAAATCTTATTGAAGATGCAAAACCGTTTACATTTACATGTAGATATGCAAGAATTGGCATTTTTGTTACTGAAAGCAAGATAATACAATATAATAAATTCAATTTTCGTGCGTAAATTTGGCATAAAGTAGAGTGCAATTCGAGTTGTAGCAATAAGATTATTTTGACTTTCTATTGGTGTTAAACACACAAAGCACTTTCTTAATTTTGTTAAGGACATAGTCTATCACAGTAACGGGGTAGGATGTAAGTAAAAAGTATTTATTTGTGTTTTAGAGATTTTTAAACTATTCAAGGATATACGACGTAACGACAATTACGTTAATAATATTAATAAAAATGAAACATTAATAGAATGCTTTTGAAATAGTTGAAAACAACTTTATCGAAAATTATAAAACGCACCCAGAAAAAATAGTAATTGTATGATGGCCAATTAGTAATAATGGGATGCAACAAAACTTTCTCCTTTCTACTACTTTATTATAGACTACTTATCCTGTGGCTAATCACATAGTCGTGAGGTACTGTGAGCCATGTTAAGCATGCCCTGGCTAGCCTAACCCCTTAATTTAAAAGAAGTATAATGTACTTCACGATCGCCAAAGACGTTTATATGACGACGGTCGAAGACCATTTGTCGATCGCTGTTGTTTTTGACCTGGGAGTCAAACCCAGGACTGCCACGCGCCAGGGTGGCAGGTCAAGGCCTTTACCTCAAGGCTATCGTGCTTTCAGCAAAGTATTAAAAATATATTTTACTTATTTTTGTTGTGACTGTACAAATAACGAGCATGGTAACGGCTGCTTTCTACACAAGTGTGGGGTGCTCGTACAGTAACAAATTTTTTATTTCCATATTGATATATAGATTACTGCAGCAATTATCTTTTAAAATAGCTGGTCAAAGTTTCACAAAAATTACTTGGCAAATTATAGATGTGAACCTCAAACGGACGATATTATTTTTATTTCGTCAGTACCTCAGATTTCCAAAAATGAATTAACGCATATGGTGACTTCATAGTTGTGTAGGGGCAAAATTTTAATTAGCGAGTTTTTTAAAACTCCGTTTGCATTTAAATTATTCCAGGATCATTTTATCCAATTTTTATCATTTTAATTTTTTAAATACCTAATACATCCATTCAAATAACATTTAAAATTTCTATAAAAAAACATAGAACTTATTATGAACAAACATCGGTAATACATTTCTAGTGCACAAATAGTGTAAACAAATAAGAAATTTGCTTTTAATAATTGTATAGAGTGATCCAAATTGAACTCTAGGATGTATTTTCTGAACAAAACACAAAATGTTCAAACAATTAGAATTTTATGATCATCCGTATAAAATATAGACTTGACAGTTACTTCCCCACTCCTCTAAAATGTCGCCATTCTTTTAGTGGAGTTTCATTTGGCTATCAAGGAGTAAACATACGCTTGACGTGCTCTACTATCTTTGAAAGTGCAGTGATACACGCTTGATAAGTGAACGACGTGCGGTGAATTGCTTTACGCGATAACCACAATTGCGCCCCTCGCTGCTGACCTTAGGTCAAGCGCACCGATGAAATACTTGAATTATCGGACTAAAGTTGTAGATTTTCAACTGATGGAGTAATATGTATCCAACTAATACTGGCAATCTTAACGCAGCTTACGGGTATGTAACTAATTTAAGTTATAACCAGCTCCAACTGCAACAAACCTACCAACAGACACCTTATGGCGGTCAGCAGAATTTTCAGACACAATTTAACCCTACCCATCATTCGCATAACCAATCATTTCCTCCCCTACAACTTCTAACCCCAGATTTTTATTTAAGTACAGCAGCTCATTCTAATGACCCATCGACAATGCAAACTAACGACAGCGATGACATCGAAGTAGATGGAGAAACCAATTCCCACTCTTGGCAAGTGACGAAAAAAAGAAAACGGTCGAACAAACCTGCCAAACATATTTCTACGATGCAACCGCAAACCATAACTCAAAATCGATTCCAACCACCATCTGGCCATAATATAGAACCAACCACCCCTCAGAGTTCTGGGAGAAATGAAAATACAACCAAAGCTATTAAGCCTCCTCCTGTATTTATATATGGGGTCAAAAACTACAATGGAATTATTGAGAATATTGCTAAAGTTGCTGAGAATGAGCAATATTACAGCAAAACACTAACAATAAACTCAACCCACTCACTTCCGAAACATACAGAAATATTATCAAGCACATAAGAAAAGAAAACATTATCCATCACACCTATCAGCCCAAAGAAGAGCGGGCATACAGAGTAGTATCCGATATCTCCATCACACCATCCCGACTGACACGATTAAAGAAGAACAACTTAACCATAAAGTCCGAAATATAACAAACATAAGGCACAGGGTTAGCAAAGATCCGCTTCCGCTTTTCTATGTCGACTTGGAACCTAACCCAAACAATAAAAGTATTTATGATGTAAAATTCCTCTGCAACTGTAGAATAACTGTTGAAGCCACACATAAAAGACGAGATGTCATACAATGCACAAGGTGCCAAAATTACAGCCATTCGAAGGCTTACTGCCTGAGACAGTACAAATGTGTCAAATGCGGTGATGACCACGACACCAAAACGTGTACAAAGCCAAGAAGCTCGCCAGCCAAATCCGCTCTATGTGAGGGCACCCATCGTGCAAACTATATAGCATGTTTAACATACAAAAACTTAATAAATATGCGTTACAAAGCAAATAATCAAACAACACCTAACAGAAGAATGATATCTTCACAACCATCTAACCCTGTCCCAGCCACTCCGCTGCAACCCAACATGGTGCCACATATAAACCATATACAATCTTACAGTCAAGTCATCAAAGGAAGTCCCAACGAGCAAGTCAACCTAGGAGAACAGCTAACCACCGTTCTAGCCAAATTTAAAAGTATGTTTGCTCAATTAATGCATCAAAATAATACAATGATCAACTTGTTAACAACTGTCATAAACAAAATAACTCCTTAATGGCCAATATACTAAGAATTGGTACGTGGAACGCAAACGGGTTAATAAACCATAAACAAGAATTAATAGCTTTCTTACAAATGAATAAAATTGACATTATGCTAGTGAGTGAAACCCATTTTACTGTAAGTACCATGTTTCGAATACCCAATTATTCTATCTACCATACAACGCATCCAGATGGCACTGCCCGTGCAGGATCTGCGGTTATCATTAAAAATTCCATATCACATTGAAGTGGAAAACTATCAAACAGAATTCATACAGGCTACAAATGTTAAAATCAACTCCTTTTGTTGGTCTTTCGTTGTCTCAGCTATCTACAGTCCCCCCAGACATAACATCTCTACTCACCAATATAATAGCTTCTTCTCTGCTCTGGGCAGTAAATTTATTGCGGGTGGCTAAACACACCCACTGGGGTTCTAGAATTATACTAACAAAAGGTCGTAATCTCTTACAATCAATCACACAAAACCACTTCACTTGCCACTCCTCCGGAGTGCCCACTTACTGACCGTCAAACTACAATAAACTTCCCGACTTATTAGATTTCTATATCTCCCATGGTATAGCTACCAATCACGTAATGGTAGAAGCAAGTAATGACCTGTCGTCAGATCACTCGCCAGTCATACTAAACTTATGTACCTCTTCTATCAAAAAATCACTCAACCACAAACTAGTGTCTACACAAACAAACTGGGAAGATTTTCAACAATACTTGGAAGACAACACAAATCTTAAACTACGAATAAAGACCCCCAACGAACTAGACGAAGTGACTAATCATCTCACTAATGTAATCCAAAAGGCTGCCTGGGAGTCAACCCCTATCTAAACTGATCATGAAAAACCTCCTGCTTCCATACCTCTAACGGTTAAAGAACTGATCGCAGAAAAGAGGAGAGCCGAGGAACGTGGCAAAGGACACATAATCCTGCTGATAAAACTATCTACAATTGTTTAAAGCGTAAACTTCATAAACTATTAGAGAGATACAAAATTATAACTTCACTGAGTATTTAACGAACTTGAAACAAGAGGATCACTCAATCTGGAGAACCACGAAGAGCCTTAAGAGGCCTCAAGTACCCAAAAGACCTATCAGGAGAGCAGATGGAACATGGGCAAGATCTCCTTTAGATAAATAAACCACTTTTGCAGAGCATTTATCCGACGTCTCCACTCCCTTTGAAGCAACGGCAGCCCCTGGAGACAACGCAATCGAAGCATCTCTGGACATCCCGTGTCAAATGTCATTCCCAATAAACCCGTTTACTCCCGCTAAAGTTATATATGAAATTCAAAAACTGAACCAATTTAAGGCGCCAGGTCATAATTTAATAACTGGAAAAATTCTAAAAATGCTGCCCAAGAAAACTGTCGTACTCCTAACTACGATTTTCAACCGGATATTAAGTCTCTCATATTACCCAGTCACCTGGAAGTACGCACATATATTAATGATACCCAAACCCGGCAAGCAACCAGAAAGTGTGACTTCGTATCGGCCAATAAGCCTTTTGCCTATAATGAGTAAACTATTTGAAAAACTGTTTCTTAAACGACTTCGCCAAGATACAGACATATTTCAACACCTACCACAATACCAGTTCGGTTTTCGAGAGGGTCATTCAACCATACATCAAACGCACAGAATAGTAAATGAAATCTCATCCTCTCTAGAAGAAAAAAAGTATTGCGCCTCTGTGTTCTTGGATGTGTCCCAGGCCTTTGACAAGGTTTGGCACACAGGGCTTCTATATAAACTAAAAGAGTCACTACCAAGCTACTATTACTTGCTCCTTAAGTCATACCTAACAGACCGCTATTACTCTGTCAATTGCGATAACGCACTATCCCCATATTACCCCATCAAATCCGGTGTTCCGCAGTGAAGCGTCCTGGGCCCCCTCCTTTACCTTGCTGAGCTGCCAGAAACTGACACCACTGTAACTGCTACCTTCGCTGACGACACAGCAATACTTTCCACCCATGAAAATGCGGATAGTGCAACTCCCAAACTCCAACAACACCTCGATATAATCAGCACATGGTTAGATAAGTGGCGCATAAAAGTTAATCAATCAAAGTCAGCCCAAATAACATTTACTATGAAAACCAATATTTGCCCGCCTGTCAGCATTAACAATGCTCCAGTACCGGTAAAAACCGGCGTAAAATACTTGGGACTACATCTTGATCAACGGCTCACGTGGAACAAACACTAGCGCAAACAATTAAACCTCAATGCCGTGAAATGTACTGGCTCCTTGGTAGACATTCAAAGCTATCGATCCGAAATAAGCTGCTACTCTACAAAACGATGCTAAAACCAATTTGGACATTTGGTATACATCTTTGGGGATGTCCTAAACCGATTAGAATAGAAACACTGCAACAATTTCAGTCAAAAACCCCCCGCTCAATTGTTGATGCGCCCTGGTTTGTAACCAACCAAACAATCCACCAAGACCTAGACGTCCCATTCGTTGTCGATGAAATCAAAAGATATGCGATAAATTACCACCAGAAGTTAGATGGACACAGCAGTCCACTAATTCACCAGCTTTCCACTTATCATCCACCAATACGAAAACTGAAGAAAACGTGGCCTGAAGACCTGACCAACCTCCCGTAAATGGTGCTCGTAGGGAGTGTCATCAATGGATGACTTCTCCTTTCACTACCTCCCCTAGCATCACATTTACTAAATACTTTTGTTAAGTAGATTGTAAATTAATATTATTGTCAATAAAAAAAATTCTTTTAGTGAAGTATTCTATAATGCTCTCCTATAAATGCGACTCGGTTTCATTAATTGCACGTTTGATGTTTTCTTATAGTGCTGGAATCGTAGCAGGTTTATTAACATAAACCTTATTCTTCAAATAGCCCCAGAGGAAAAAGTATAATAGGGTTACATCGCAAGACCCCGGTAGCCGTTATCCCTCTACGGGATAATACGACCAGGAAATTTGGTTTCCAATAAAATAAGTGTTTTATGTACTTTGTGATTTGTGTCTCCATCTTGATGTCATTTAAGTACAAATAATTCATCCTCAAAAATGTAAGTGTCAGTGATATCTCCAACCCACCAAACAGTGCATGTTTATGGATACATTGGTTTTTCATGAATAACAAGTAGATTTTCACTCCCTCAGATGCGAAAAATTTGATTATTCACAAAAGCATTTAAAGAAAAACGAGCTTTATCGCTCAATGTACAAGTTTTCTTGCAAAAATCAGTATTAACTACTGTGTTTCTAAAACTCAGTTCAGAAATGTACAATGTTTCTAGCAGTTCATTTCTTTAAGTGCCTGAGTCAATTGATTTTTATACACTTGTAAATGCAGGTACTTTATTAAAAAGCATTGCATAATGCCTTGTGAAAGATTCATCGCCGTAAACGGTGAACGACAGTGCATAGTTCTTTATGCACATTATCATTTACTTGAGCAATGTTGTCAGCTGAACGGCCGTTGCGTTGATAGTGAAGCCTTCCGAGATTATGATGAACTTTTTCTTTTGGGTTATTGTATGTACTTTCCTTTATTAGTGCCTTTACATTTATTATTTGCCTGTTACAACTAAATTTTAACTTCTTCAATTCAATATTTAGTTTTGTTACCACAGGATTGTAATCTGACACGATGTCAGTTTTGCTGATGTAATGGTATTTTTAAATCTCTTTCTAATTATTTTATAATCTCTTTGTTGTCCCTAGAAAACTTCTATATATACAATCTTCTATTTGTTAACTTAAACATCGTATTTAGTATTGCTATTCTTCTCTTTGACAAAACTCTATGAGTCGTTCTCCTCAATCATTTCTCTTTTCCAACTCATGTTTTCCAATACCTATTTCAGTTTTTATTTTACTTACTTTAGTATTAAAATTACCCATTATTAGAATTGCGTCGTGTTTATTAATTGATTTTAAGATAGATTGTATTCGTTCATAGAAGGTTTTAAACTTTTCATCTTATTTGTCTGCCGTTGGTACATATACATGAATTATGTTAATTTTTTCTTTATTAGAGTACAGTTGCATCATTATGATACGTTCAGAATAGGGGGTAAAACTTACTACAGATTTGTTTATTTTTTTATGATAATTTTAACACCATATCTATGGGTTTGGGCGTCCCTACATGCATAATATAAAACCCCTTAATCTTTTTGATGCTGGTCACTGTAGATCACTAATTTTAAGTATACTCAGTTTCAGTTTATTCATTTCTGCTGTAGCATTTGATAATTTTCCTGCTGCGTACAACCTCTTTGCATTCGAAGTTGCAATTTTAATTGGTTTCATAAAATACTGTCTCACAACATTGTTCACAACTGTCTCCTTGGAGATCCGAATGGGAGACTTGACGCTCCAAAATATTTTATTCTGAACTTTGCTATGATGTTTATACTAGAAATATTCATGTGAATCTTTACTGCAGTGTTTTATCGGTGCCTTCTACATTTTCATGTCTTTGACCTTTATAGCGGTTCATTTTAGAGACAATCTCTCAATCCCAGGACAAGAAAGTGTCCTCTCACTTAAAGCTGTTGACTACTTATACCGGCAGTCTTTCATCAATTGAAAGTTGCTTCCTAGTTTGATTTGTGTGCCGACACTGTTTACCAGGGTGTGGTCGCTTAATAAGCTTATAGGTGCTATAAATAATAAATTGTCTGGAGACCAATATCCCAGAGGGACCCGTAAATCCGGCAATCCTGGGTGTAGAGGTACCACTCCTAGATATAACCCCCATACATCCAGGAAAAACCATGTTTTGTCAATAAGCTGACCACTTGTTTCAAACTTTTGTCCTAGATCACAAATTGCACACTCACTTGGAACATTATTGCGTTCAAACAGTAACTAAATTGCCCTTCGTGTAATCGTAACTGACCGCCTGTTTTCATAATAAACTTAAATGATACTAATGAGTCCCGTTGCCAGAATAACTGTGCTATAGATTTAGGTACACAATTTAAATCCTAAAGTTCAATTTGGATAATCCTATATTTTCATTTTATTACTCATATAAACATTACAAGTAGTTTGAAATAAATATCATGTATAATTTAATTTGAGCTAAATTAGTAAAACTTTGTTCATAGAAATTTATTTGAAATTCATCTCTATTAAATGGTTTAACCAATTGCACAATAATTTGTTATTACAAAAGAAATAACGACGAAAAGATAACTACCATAATTGAGTTTATCATTACATGATGATTTTATTTGAAATTAGTGACAATTAAATGTAATTAATTGATCGCTCCATTTTTCGTCAAATACCTGAAATCATATTCTCAGTGTTCTTTAGCGTAAGCTACATTACTATACGTTTTCTTTCATTTTTCGGCAAGAAAATCGAGTACATATAATAATTGATATTTTTAAATTTAGCACATTGAAATAGAAGATTTAATCAATGACATTCTAATCTAAAGGTTGTCCAAAAAACCCAAAATTTAATTTGCACCATTTTTTTCTGTAAGACTGGCAGCGTTTTGGCTACTGACATTTTGTAGTAAACACATTGCGGATAGTCAATATGAGCACTACTTGACGGAGGAGCGAATGGCGATTGTTAAAATTCATTACACTCACTTAGAATATTTCACTAGACCGTGAGAAAATTACGTGGTATTTTCGGAAGGAGAAATTCACCACACAAAACAGTGAAACGACTACTTTCAAACTAAGATCAAACAGATTTTAAAAGGCATCATGTATCGGATTCTATTAAAAGATCTGTATTTGCACCCATTCAAAATTCAACTATCCTAGAAACAAAAGCCAGTTGTTGGTGCAAAAACTTACTGAACGACTATCTTCCAAAACAATAAAGTAAATTGGCCACCAAGATCTTGCGGTCTCACCCCATACAATATTTTCCTTTAGGAATTTGTAAAGACCAAAGTTTATGCCACGAAAATAAGAACGATTCCTAAATTAAAAGCAAACATTCGAATAGTTGTTGATCAAAAACTTTGCCGTAACATGGCCAAGTAATAAATAATTTTTTTTAATTAAACCTTGCGTTTGCTTTGGGACACCCTTTGTTATCGGCTTTAAACTGCTTTAAACTGCTTCAGCCTATACTTTTATGTATAACACTATTCGAAAGAATGTTGTTCCTCTGAAATGTATACCGATTTTTAAAACAATAGTAATCGCGACGTCAACTTTCCAGGAACTGCGTTTGTTAATTTTTACGTTGTATTATATTTACATCAAGATTTAAAAAGCTCGTTGTATTTGATCTTTTGCAATTATAAAATGCGACGCTTGTAGTTGATTACAATCGCCAATGTAATTTACATTTAAAATCACTTTATTTCTTCTCATCGTAAAAAGCTGATTTAAAATGAATGGTTTCTTAAAGCAAATACCTGACAGTAATTTTATATAGAAATATAATGATTTTAACACATATTCAAATACCCACAGACAAATCAAATATTATTTTTTAAACGAAGCACCATCATTTGATAGTTTTCCTGAGGAATGGATGATGCCTGATATCCGAATTTTTACTTTGAATCTCTCATGGTCGAAATGGTACTAACAATTAATGTTTTCCATATCTCGAAAAGCGCGAAAATTAAAAATAAGTGGTTTTTGCTACTGCGTGGATTCGAACAAATCCAGTTACTGATTCAACAGGGTGTTCCAGAAATTAGTTCAACAATTTTGTCTTGGCAATACCCAGCAAATCGAGTAGATTCAAAAATATTTGTAATAATATAGAAACCTTGGTTAGATTTTTATAAAGTTTAATTAATACCATGCACCTGTAAGAATAAATTAATTTTTTCTAGATAGCGATGTCAAAACTTAAAATATAGGTCATACAAAAAGTCAAAAAGAGCTCACTAACGGTTAGTGTGTCGTTAGTCCTTCTCTCTCATTTGTTTAAGTAAGGGTTGACCAATCTTACATACAGAGGGTATATAAAATGAGCATCTCTAGAAGCTTAAAACAAAAAGAAAAATCTGCCAGTAATGCAATTTTAAAGAATGTTGAAGCAAAAGCTGTTCAAAATTAAATTAAAGATGGTAAAAGACGAATGAAAAAGAAACACAAAAAGTTGTAAGGTAATAAAGAGCTACAAATTAAACATGGTATGAAAATAATAACACAAAATAGGATAAAAACAAGAATATTGGGTTAAGATATTGTTCATAAAAAAAAAAGTTTGAACGACAATCTATATAAAAAGTCTGATTTCAACGAGAAACTTATTTTTACACAAGCTGAACAATGTAAACATATCAGAAAATAACAATACCAACACTTGCAGAACCTAAAAAAACTATAGCAGAAGAATCTTCAATTGTATAGTCAGTAAGCTGCAAAGCTACTACCCTACACGGGTTTTGAAGGAGAGGATTCTTCAATACGACACTGAGAAAATGCAGTAGAGCGACAACCACATTAAATGTAGCTATATATAATACATGAACAATAATAATAGATAAAATGTTGAAAAAATTGAAGAAAAAAAATGAATTGGGATATCAATGGACTATCAAAAATTAAGAGAAAAGTATGTGTGTCTAAAACTAACAAAAAAACTAAATAAAGGACAAAATAAAAAAAAGATAATGAATGAGTGGCCCGATTCATAATAAATATAGCAACAGCGTCGTATATAACGTTATATAAACATTATATATAATAATAAAAGTGCAATATATAAAAGTGCAAATATCAAAACACTGCAACATAAAAATTATTCAAATATGCGCCCCAACCTCGATAGCCAATGATGAAAACGTAGAAATATTTTAAGATAAAATAACAACTGTAATAGAAACCCTGTAAATACACTTTAATTATAGAACATTTTAATGCTAAAATTGGCAAAACGAAATCCAAGAAGAAAATATGCTCTTTTGGATTGGTTGAAGAAAACGACAGAGGACAAATACAAAGAGCATCAAACCCTATATCAGATAACACAATCTTTAAAAAAATTCAACAGGACATGGACTTGGGTAAACCACAACGCACGAAGGACAAAATAGACTATATATCATCATCTGATAAAAATTAGTTGAAAAAGTATCAGTATTAAACACATTTTTTATATATTGGGCATATGGGGACATTTTCCCATTCCGCCGGAATTTCTTCTTTTATCCATATTTGTTTTATTATTTTACTAAATTTGTTTATTAACTATTCACCTCCTGTTTTGATTATTTTTGCTGCAATGCTGATTTCTCCTAGCCGTTTATTATTTTTCATTGCTCTTATTATATTCTCTATTTCTTTATTAGTTAATTCTTCTATATTTACTTATCCTTCTTCTTTATTGTTCTTGGTGGTGCTGTTCTAATTGTTCTTCTGTTTCTCCTTTATTTAGCAAATTTTTAAAATACTTCCTCCATATCCCCAATATTTCACTATGCTCTGTTGGTTGTGATATCACCCTCTACTTTCTTTACTTCTTGGTGAAACGATCTTACTTCTTTATTTCGAAATTTTTCTACTATTTACTTCAGTTTTGTTTCATTTTGTTGTCTTTTCTTTTTCCTGCAAATATCTTTCAGTTCTTTCCTTTAACCTTGTATTTTAAGATATTCACTGTCATTTACTAGAATTTGAGCTCTTATTTTTTCTTTTGCCTTCATTTCACACTCTTCATCGTACCAGTCCTTTGTCCTCGTTTGCTGTTTTCTCATTGATAATATCTCCTGGTTTATGTCGACTGATATATGTTTTATTTGTTTCCGTTTCTCGTTAATATCCTCTTATACTAAATTTTATTTAATCTTTTATTTATTTCTTTTTGGCATTTTCCCTTGTTTTTGTGTCCTACAATCTTTCTATCTCATACCGTATATTTTTTTGCTTTTCTGTGACCACTTTTTTATTTTCTATTAAGTTTTTGCAGGTTCTTTTGACTAGGCAATGATCCGAGTCCGCCTCAACTCTCCTCATACTTCTTACGTTTGTGTTTTCTTACTATTAAGACAGAGTCGATCTGATTTACCACTTTATATGCTTCTTATAACCACACTTCTTCCATCGCAAAGTTAATCAATCTCTGGCCGTTGTCGTAGAATATATCATGTTTACTATGTATTCCTGTTATTTTCCTATATATCTCTTCCTTTCCTACCTTTGCGTTGCAATCCCTTACGACAATTTTTATGTCAAACTTAGCTAATTTTTTGTATTCATTCTCCAGCATCTCATAATATATTTCCTTTGCATCCCCTGTCTTTTCCTCTGATGGGGAATGTAAATTGATAATGCTAATATTCCGCTTCTTCTCTTTTAATCTTATGGAGCCATTCGATATAGGGTTAAATTTCATCACTTTCTCTTTGAATTTTCCCCCAGTAGAAACGCTACACCCAGCAATCGATTTTTCCCGCCACTTTTATATAGCATCCTATTCTCTATTTCTAAGATATTTGTTTCTAACTGTTTTGTCTCTAGGAGGTCACTATGTTTATTTTATACTGATTTATTTCTTTTACTACTTGTTTAAGACCCTCCGCAACGATGCCCTTCTTGCGTTCCATGCGCTTATCGATATCGTATTATTTACTTCTTTTCTGTTTATGCATTCTGTCTTATTCTTTTTTTTTGCATATTTTCTCTTAATAATATTTATACTATTTCTGATTCGTTTTTTTTGTTAATGCTTTGTTTGTCTTTTTACTATTTTTCCATAAATCATGTCCTTGTTCTTTGCCATGTTCCTTATCGTTATCCTGAGTATTATCTGCATTTAATAGTTTTTTCAGTCCGTTCTAGTTATTTTTCTAATTTGTTTTCCAAAGCTTTTTCCTTCTGCTGATCTTTAGCTTGCAGTCCTTTTTTGGCTAGTACTCCCCTTCTTGTCTTGTCTTTCTATTTTACCCTATTGTTTTCGCTTGCTTACTTTACATATATTTTATTATTTATCACTAATTTATTGTATCTTATGTGCACCTTGCGTCCCTTATCTCTGGCCTCTTTCATTACTGATATTAATTTTCATCTTTGGGTTCATATGTCCGTGCCTTGTAATTGTTTTGCGTTTATCAAAATCCTAGTTCTTGTGGATTCTTTAATTGGCGTGACTAATATTGTTTTTTCTTTCCTTTATTGTATTTTTCGATTCTTCTTACTTCGTCCAGTTCCTCGTTTATATTAATATTACCTCTAATTTTTGTATGAATGTTTCGACTTTCTCTTTTGTTCCACTTTCTTTTTTATTTTATTCTTTTACTACTCCCTTTACTATTTTTTTTCTTATCTCCATCTCTAAGTAACTTATTCTCTCCTCCTGCCTTTCTGCTTTTCCTTTTAGTTTTTTATTTTTTTCTTTTATCTGCTTTGTTTCCAGCCTAGGGAGTGTAATTTTGTATCTATTTGAGTTATGCTTTCCTTTAGTTCTCTAAAGATACTTTCTACTCTTTCCATGTCAACTGTTAATCGCGCAAAAAACCAGGCCAAAGTCGTCTCGTCGAAAACGTGACTTCTATCGATTTGTAGTTTATTGTTTATTTTATATTTTTGTGATATTTATATAAGTGTAATTTTTTTCCTTACTTTTGTACCCATTTTGTTGGCTATCCTCCTATCTTCAAAGAGGCCTTGCACTTGCAACTAGTTTTATTTTTACTTTTCTTTATTCCTATCTATCCCTTTCGTTTACTTTCCGCCCTTAGATAACCTCAAAACTATCAAATAGTTTATGCTAACCGCAGTATCCAATACATGCATGCCGTTTTATTCCTTACTTGGGTTGTGAATGTGTTGCTTATCTTCTAGATTTTGGCATGGGCCTTAGAACTGATGTTTAGTTTTGTTATCACTTATCGTTATCATTACTAAACGTACTCGATGCAATTTTCATCTTTCTATTTATTCCTCAACCTCCAAAATTTTATTCGAAAGTTTCAGTGTACTTACTACTCATTGTTTTAGTTTTCGTTTTGGTTTTAATTTGCTTACTCGATACAGACTAATTTAGACGTTTAGTATCGGAGTAATGTAAACACCTCTTGGCATAATGCATTGTTTTTATTTTTTAATGTTTTAATTATGGGGTCCTCCACATATGACTCATGCATACGGACAGTTACAATAAGCTTTGGTATGATTATAATTCTGATACCTTGTGAACTGCAATACATCTCTATTTTGTCGAAGTATTTCTATTAAAACTTTTTTGTCTTGTAAAAATATTACATTTTAAATGTATTTATTATTTATTAGGTTTTAAGACTATAAGAAAGACTGGAGAAGGTTCTATAATTTTTGTTTTTCTTATATTTACAATATTCTTGATTTTGTCTCCTAATGCTTCTAATTCTATTTTTATCTTATCATCCAAAACCGTTTCGTGTAGATGTATTAACAATATTCCATAGACTTGATATTTATTTGATATGTGTATATAATTTATCTTATAGGTATGTAATGAATTTTCTGTGTGTCTAGAGTATTTGGGTTAATTTTAATAATGCCTTCGGCATACTTTTGGTTTTATATTTTTCGTCTTTCACAATATTTTCAAATTTTAAAATAATTGTGGAATATTTTGTGATACTTTTTATAAATATTGAAAACTGATTAGGCATTGGTTTTTGATCTTTCTGTATTAACATTTTTATTATTTCAGTAAGATGTAAAAATCGATTTGCCTGACTAACTTGATGTTTAAAGCTGAGAATGTTCAATTTATTGAATTTTATTGTTCGTTTCTTACCTCCTACCTCTTGCTAACTGTTGACGTTGACCATAACTTATTCTTGTGTATCAGTTGGTTTTTCTATTTGGGAGGTAAATTTCTAATTAATTAATTTTTGAGTTATAATAAATAATCTATATAAATTTTAAGCAGTGATATAAAATTTTTATTGGACTTTGTCATTCTATGCAATATTAAATAAGTAATAAAATAATATTAAATATTAAATTAAATAGTATTAAAATAATAGTAAAAATCTTATTTCTATATTTCCTCGTATTTACGAGGGTTATTTTTTGTCAAGGTCCGATTGGTCGCTAAATCAAAATCACAGTCAGAATCAAGAAAATTTTATATGGAACATTGTGATACAAAATTAAGCTACTTTTCGCCGTTCCGATTCATACACTAGTCGTAGCGCGGTACCAATTTTCCAATACCTTCATCATAGAAAGCAGACGTCTGTGTTTTCAGCCAATTCTGTACGCTGGTCTGCAGCTCGTTGTCTGTGGCGAAAGTTTGGCCTCCTAGCCAGCGTTTCATGTGGGCAAAGAGATGAAAATCTGAGGAAGCCAAGTCAGGACTGTATGGTGGGTGATCAAAAACTTCCCATCCAAAACGCTTTAGGAGGATCGTTGTTACAACTACAGTGTACGGCCGCGCATTGTCATGAAGAAGGACAATGCCCGACAACAACAGTCCTCTTCTATTGTTCTGAATTGCCCTTCGAAAACGTTGAAGTGTCTTGCTGTACGAAGCTGCAGTGATGGTTGTGCCACGTGGCATTAATTCCACCAAGAGAACACCTTTACGGTCCTAAAACACTCTAGCCATACACTTTTTGATGAAGAACATGCGCTTGAAGTTCAGTGGTTTACGACTCAGGGAATGTGAATGCATCCACTGTTTGGATTGCTCTTTCGTTTCTTCAGTTTCGTAATGGACCCATGTCTCATCTCCTGTGACAATTTTGTCGAAAAACTCATTTCCATCGTAATGGTAGCGCTGGAGGAAGGTTAATACGGCGCCCATTCGCTGAGTTTTCTGTCAGACGGCATCTTGGAAACCCATCTCGCGCAGAGTTTGCGGTACTCGGGTCTTTCACTAACAATGGTATAGAGAGCTGACCGTGAAATTTCCGGAAACAAATCACTCAACCCAGAAATTGTGAACCGACGAATTCCGCGAATTCGCCTGATCCACGCGCTGAACAAGATCATCGGTTGACACTGGCTTCCTTCCCTGGCCGCCTGCATCATGAACATCTGTGCGTCCAGCATCAAAGTTCCTGCACCATTTCCGCACTTTGCTGTCACTCATGAACGCTTCTCCGTACACTTTACTCATTCGTCTATGAATTTCAGCTGCATTGCTTCCTTCAGCATGAGGAAATCGAATGACTGAACACAATTCACATTTGGTGGAAGACCCTACTTTTCGAAGCATGTTTATGTGCTCCCTACGTACTCAGAAATGACAACCGTGAATCGACGCGTTTCCCGGGCCACCTACAGACACAGCGCAAAACGTCTGCGCACAGACCTAGAGGATTTTCCCCGAAGCTTTCCTTTAGCGACCAATGGGACCTTGAAAAAAAAATAGCCCTCGTATAATTGTAACCACTTCACGTGCTGAATAATTGCCCTTCAAGCAATTCGTTTATTATTTTCGTTGTTGAAAAATGTATAATCGTCCATTAATATAAATTTTAGATCTAAAACTCTCTAAAGTCTTGTCTCTAAAGTCTACAGCACTGCTCACCAACTCTTGTGGTTGACAGAAAACCTTGAGCACTAACAGAAAAATTACACAGTTAGACAATTATTTTTTACCACGTTGTATTATCTTTTTTAAACTTATTACAAATAAAACATCATCATACAGTAACTTTTCATTGATTTCTTTAGGCTTTGGGTTGATCTCTGGTAAATTTGATATATTTTTTTTATTTAATAATAATAATTTAATAGTCGTTCGGAGAATTCTTCTTTGTTTTTTCTCCACATTTTGCTGTGGAGGATGAGGAGAATTGGCTCTATAAGCATCGGATTCGTATTACTGGCAAAGTGCTGAAGCCAAAATCTAGGGAAAATAAACATAAAATAAACAAAACATCCAAGAGCACTTACAGCGCAAACTGGAACTTATACGCGGCTCCCATTTCATGAAAAGCGTTAATTAATCTTTTTCTAATACAATTACAGAGATTTTTTAGGAAAATTCTTGAACGACTTTATGAAGTTTTAAAAGAGTCAGGCTGTAATATTAGCGACCTAAAATAGCATTATATAAGTGTCCAGTTTTCACAAACAAAATGTGAATTTAGCAATTCTGAACTAACGATCTTCAGTTCTTGTCAAAATTCTAAATTCTACTGCACGAATCACATTTTTTACTGATATTGCTAACTAGCCTTCGTAGTTAATCGAGTTCACCTCTTAAAATGCAAATATGCATACAAATTATATTCTTTCTAATAATAAAACTAAACAGAAGTGCGCCACAAAGTAAGCCCTCTTTTATTTTATCTTTTTAACTATTTACCCTGTGTATATTCAAGATAGCCAATCACAGTTTAATAATTCATGTTAAACATGTAAAATAATTATGATGCTATAAGTAAATATAGTTACAGTTGATTTTCACTAAAAAACACTAAAAGAAACTGGATTTATAGATTGTAGCCATGTAGAAAATCTATAGCAAATTAGTTATTGAGTGTTTTACGATTCAACACCGTGTGTATTGTTAAAACATCGCACCAATTATTATTGCTAGTTTACAAAGCTAAGACTAGATTTTAGTTGTAGTAATGTACCCAGATGTTAACACAGTTTGTCAGCTGGTGCAAAAATTTGACGAAACGGATGATGTTAACGATATTCCGAGATCTAGCCGTGCTCGTACAGTTCGTACATCGGACAATATTGAAAGGGTTTGACAAAGTGTGCAAAAGGATTCTAGCACTTCTACCAGACGATGCTATCAAGAAACGTACATTTCTTGAACATCTTTGCGGGCCGTATTAAACCAAGACTCACGCCTAAAACCATATAAAATTTAATTGACTCAAGAACATTAACTTACAGATTAACAAAACGTCTTAAATGCAGTCATAGCATTAGTAACAAAGATGAGCGTTTCTCTAGAAGAACTCGTAACAAATAATCGGATCAATTTTGACTTATTTGAGTATGTTAATAAGAAGAACTGCCCTGTCTGATGAAAAATGCCCTTGTGTTATCCACAAACGACAGTTACATCCAACTCGGGGCACCGTTTGTTGCAGAAATTTTGGGGTGTAATTTGGCCTTATTTTTTGTGGATGAAGCGGGAAATTCTCATAAATAATTCTATAGACCCTCAAATTGAAAAATTTAACTTGAGAAACATGTGGTTTCAGTAAAATGGGGCTACATGCCACACAAAGAGAGAGGGAAAGAAAGAGAGAAGATGACTATGTTAGTAATAATGTTTCAAGCATTTTTAATTTCCCGTTTTGGTGATGTGATTTGAGCTCCCAAATCACCAGATTTAACTGCCCTTTGCTTTTTTCTATAGAAATGTTTTAAATATATGGTTTACGCTACTAAACCGAATATCCGAACACAACTGAAGAACTTACGGAAAGCATACGCTCCAAGGTTTATAAACAAGTGATGAACAATGTAATTCAAAGATTTTTTGTATGTATATGTATATTATATTCGAAATATAATTATTATTGTTTTATTTTAAGCAAAAATATGTCAGTCAGTTATATATGACCAACTTGCGTAATCACGAAAACAACCTGCAATAACACATATTTAGGTTCTACCGTTACTCCCTAGATGGCGCCATCTACTAGACGAATAAATTATGACAAAACCAGAAAAACAGTTACCAAATTCGAATTATGTTTAACATTTTCTGTATTACAATTGAGATATAAAAATTACAAGTAATGATTTATGAAAAACACTTGGTCTTTCTGAATTACAATTAAAAGTATTGTATATTTCTTTCTAGTGTACGTTTTAGCTTCTTAAAAAATAGTTTATCCAAAAGTTGCATAAATTTTTTTTCTTCTGTGTAATCTGTAAATATTATAATTAAAATAATTTCCTGTGAAACTGTATTGGAAAGTAAATCTTCCAGCCAATTTTCCTCCCCTGATGTGTATATATTTTTAGAAAGTTTTCACGCAGGTTTCTGTCTATTTTACGTATTTTGATCAGTAGTTCTTATATCTTCAACAACAGTTTTTTTCCATTCGATTTAATAAGTACTACTAATGCATAAATTGTAGCTAAGATTTTTATTTGGTTTATTATCTTAACTGATCTGCTTCTGTACTCGATTTAATAAAATATTAGAAGCACAACTTAAAATAAAAATGTGTGCTGACTTCTTATATGGCATAAGTATTCTAATAATAGCATTTGTTGCATAGCATATTTTCTTCTTGTACTTTCCAGATTACTATCTTTTTTATTGAATATTTGTACTTATACTTTACATTTTTAATCAAAACGTTAATTACAACTCTGTTTTATAATGATTTGTTCTCTCTCTCTCTCTCTCTCTCTCTCTCTCTCTCTCTCTCTCTTCAGCCCATTTGTATACTCCATTGTTGGATATAGGCCTCTCCCAATGTTTTCCAATTTTCTCTGTCATATGTTTGTTGTATCCAGTTTCTGCCCGCTACTTTTACAATGTCGTCCTTCCATCTAGTTTTGGGTCTTCCAACACTCCTGCGTCCTGTGCGGGGTCTCCATTCTATTAACTTCTTGGTCCATCGGTTGTCTTGCCTTCGCATTACATGTCCCGCCCATTGCCACTTTAGTTTTAGGATCTTATGCATAACGTCTTGTACTTTCGTTCGGCTTCTTATATAATCGTTTCTCTTTCTATCTTTGAGAGTTATACCTAACATTGCCCTTTCCATGGACCTTTGGGTTACTTGCAGCTTGTGAAGTAGTGCTTTTGTTAGTGACCACGTTTCTGAAGCATATGTCATTGCGGGCAAAACACATTCATTGTATACTTTAGTTTTTAGTATTTGGGGTATTTTTGATTTAAATACTTCTTTTAGTTTACCAAATGCCGCTCAACTCAGTCTGATTCGTCTATTCACCTCCTCGTCCTGTCCATCTTTATTAGGTGTTATTCGCTGGCCTAAATATATATATTCCTGAACGTTTTCTACTGTAGAGTTTTCTATCATTATTGTTCTATTTCCTAAATTAAAGTTTGCCATGACTTTGGTTTTGTTTATGTTTATTTTTAGTCCGACTGTTTTTGATACTTCATTTAGTTCTCTGATCATGTTTTGTAGTTCATTCAAGTCGTTGGCAAACACTACTATATCGTCTGCGTATCGGAGGTGCGAAAGCTTCTCTCTGTCGATGTTCAAGCCCTTTTGGTCCCATATTAATGTTTTGAAGATATCTTCGAGTGCTGCTGTAAAAAGCTTGGGTGAGAGAGTATCTCCCTGTCTGACTCCTCTCTTTATTTCAATCGGATCCGTACATTCGTGGAGCTGTACTTTGAAGCTGCTTGATTTGTAAAGGTCTTCAATTAAAGCTATGTAACGTTGATCTATCCTTACTCTTCGTAGAGCGTCTATTACGGCCCAGTGTTCAATACTGTCGAACGCCTTCTCATAGTCCACGAAAGCCATTACTACGTCAATGTTATATTCTCTAGTTTTTTGTACAATTTCTCTGATTGGATGTGGTCTACGGTCCCGAATCCTTTCCTAAATCCCGCTTGTTCCGGGGGTTGGGCTTCGTCCAATTTATTTTCAATTCGATTTGTTAATATAGTAAAGAACAGTTTGTGGATATGAGAGAGTAGTGATATGGGTCTATAGTTCTGGAGTTCTGAACGATCGCCCTTTTTGTAAATTATAACTAGTTTTGCTATTTTCCGTGCTTGGGGGATTATACCTTCGATTAAACACTTATTGAACAATTTTTGAAGCGTTGTTAAGGTTTCTCTTCCGCTATTCTTTAGTAGTTCAATTACTACTCCGTCCTCGCCTGGTGATTTATTGTTCTTCATTTTCCCTAAAGCTAACTTTATTTCGTATTTACTAATATCAGGGAGATCTTCAGTAAGATGTTTAGATAGTCTCGCGCGTGGGTCTTGATTAACTATTGGTTTTTGCTTCATTGAATTATATAGTTCCTGGTAAAATTCTTTCACTATTGTTAACAACGAATTTCTATCATTTATTACTTGTCCGTTCGCGTCTTTAATTTTATTTATTTGGCTAGTAGCGTTGGATATTTTTGGCCTGAACACTTTGCTACCTCTATTCTGATCAATGGTCTCTTCTATTATTTTAGTATTGTACTGTCTTATGTCATTTCGTATTTTCTTTTTTATAGTTTTATTTAGTTCAGTTCTTTCAAGTCTTAACCTGAGATTGTCTGTGTTGTTACTTTGTCTCTGTAATTCTTTTCTTCTTGCTATAAGGTTTCTGGTCTCCAATGATAGTTTATTATTCTCTTGTTTCCTCTTTTTCCCCAGTATTTCTTCTGCTGTAGTTATTATGTTCTTGGTAATTTCTTGTTGAAGTTGATCTACGTTTTCATTGTGTACTTCCGTCATTTTTTTGTCTAGTCTATCGTTAAACTTCTCCTTTATTTCACTGTCTTGCAATTTTTCGATGTTGAACCTGGCAGTTCCCTTTGATATTAGTTTAAATCTATCTATCTAATTTTGTTTGAATACATACTTTTGCGCGAACCATCCGATGGTCACTACCTGTGTTTACCTGATTTAAGACTGTTACGTCTTGTATAATATTCTTATTATTTGTCATAATGAAATCGATTTGGTTTTTAGTAGCGCCGTTTGGGCTTTGCCATGTCCATCTTCTGTGATATTTTTATAGAAGTGAGTATTCATGCAGAACAGTTTTCTTTTCCATATAGTTGATCAACATTTGTCCTCTGGGGTTTCTTTGTCCATATCCATAATGTCCGATATATTTTTCGCCCTGCTTTCTCTGGCCCAGTTTGGCATTGAAGTCTCCCATTAGGATTACGTATTTTGTCGGTTCTATTTGTAGTGCTTTATCGATGTCTTCGTACATTTCTTCAACTTCCTCGTCTTCGTGAGCAGTTGTTGGTGCATATACTTGGATGACTTTTAGACTGTATCTTTTGTTAATTTGTAGTATCATATAGATAACTCTTGATGATATGCAGTCTACTTTTTTTAAGTTTGTTTTTAATTTCTTATTAATTATAAATCCAGTTCCATGTAGGCTGTTATCTTCATTACCTTTATAGTACAGCATGTGTCCTGTTTTCAGTATTAGTAAATTTTCTCCTCTTTTTCTTGTTTCGCTGATTCCTATTACGTCCCATTTTATTGATTCCAAGGCGTTCTCTAGTTCAGTTAGTCTCTCTTTGTTACTTAGGGATTGAGCATTGTACGTAGCTATATAAAAGTTACTTGTGCAGCCTTTGTGTTTGGGTTTTTGGTTATGTGTTATCAATTTTGCCCCAGAATCTGAATTGGGGCAGACTGCTGAGTTAGCAGTGTGAGATTTTCTACTCACCTGGAGTATATGATTTCGTAAATTCGACCACATTTCGATTTGGTTTTGGGAGGTAGTTGGCATTTAAAACGCCGCGCTTGCCGAGCGTGTTGGCGAGTGTGATTTTCAGCCGCCCCTAACATGGAGTCAGACGCTGTTCGCAGCCGCCCACTCTGGGTCAGACGCTGCTTCTCACCATATCTGGTTACCCTCACTTGGTTTAGCCTGTAGGTCAATACAGTGTACCAGGGAGTGGCGCTTGGAGCCATCAAGTGAGAGTTGGGTGCCTCGCGAGGACCAACTGCCATGAACCTCCGCCCACCTATGACGCTTGGAGTGACCGTCCATGACAGAGGGGGCTACCTCGCCGACGCAACCCCTACACCCCAATGATTTGTTGATTTGTTCTATCTTGTTTTATTTCTGGTTGTATCTTTCTCTTACTATATATAGTATTCTTATTTAAATTGCTGTTGAGTTTCTCTATTTTGTAATTCTCTTTGTTAAATATCTAAACATTTTTGTATATCTTTCATGATTTCAATTTTCTGCTAGGAATATCTACTAATTGTATTTACATCATTTTCCCTATTACTGTTATCGTAATGGAAAATTTGTTTTTTTATTGTTTTAATTTTCTTTTCAGAAATTAATAAAATTAACTTTTACTTGCATTTATATTAGTTACTTACATTTCCGAGTTGCATCGGAACTCTAAGATTTCTTTTAAATGCTGGTTTAAATTCTACCGACAAATTCTTTATTTTTTACTTAACCGCAAAGGTCAAGTCTCATTATTGGAACTTACAGGTGTCTTCTTTCCATTTTTTCTATATGTCGTTAATATACAAATCACGCGTATTTGCTATGTTATAGAAATTCTTATAGGTTCGCTGTATTTCTTTCTTAAAATTTGTTATATTTAGTTCGATCAGTCCATTTTTGTTTGGTGATATACAGTTTTTAAATAGTGTTCTTATCTTTTAACTGCTTAATGCCTTCGTTGTGTTACGCCACGTTGGCCAGAATTGGTTAAATTATTTATTTCTAGTTTGCTTTAACATAAAATTATTACGGATCTTGTTTTTCATATTTGTTGTAAATTATTAGTTGTGTACACTTAATAATACTTTTTTTTAATTCTTTAATCATGATAAAACCACAACATTTATAATATATAACAGACCTTCTTATAATTCTTCTATTCAGTATCTTCTCCGTTAAGTTTCCTACTTTCTGTTTCTTTTCCTTTCTTTCTTTCTTTTATTTTTGTTATTATTAGTTATTGTTATTGATTTTTAGATTCTTTATTATATTTGATTGTCCAGTCACAACTTCCTCAAAACTAAATGTTTCTTTAATATGTTCATATTGTGTGGAAGGTTCTTTACTATCATATTATTACATCTTACTTTTTACTGTTTTACCTGAAAGATAATATTGCTCAATTAGGAGTAAATGAAACAAATTTGTTAATCTTAACTTTGACGTTACTTTAAATAACATTCTACAAGTCTTCTCTTCTTTCAATTATTATCAATCTATTAGTCTCTTTTATTCAAGATTATTATTTTATCGTTTCCAAGAGCGTTCTCGTCTTCTCTGTTTTTTTTTGGTCTATGAATTTTCGTTAGTGTGACTGAGTTCTTATTATGCAATATTGTAAATGGTTATCCCATTCTTGTATTTTTTTCTTAGCCTAATTTTTGATATCTTGTATAATATTTGATATTGTTCTTTCAAGTTGTTTGTAATGTGGTCTAGTCTTGTTTTTCCTACAAAGTTTCTTAATGATAACATTTCTGCAATTTCCATTATTTGTAATATTTTTATGTTATCTACTATAGTTTCAATTGCATACGACAGTATAGGCCTCACCATATTATTGTTTATTATTTTAACCAAGTACTATACTGGAAGTTTGCTGGGTTTGGTGAAAGTCTTCCCATGACAAGAAACGAATAAACCCTATCCAGCCTTTTTTGTAGTCTATTTGACCAGGATTACTAGAGAAAAGCATTCTTCTAATAAAATAAGGAACTGTTGCTGAAAGCATGAAAATCTAATATTGTTATGCGCTACACAATCATTTATTATGCAATATGAAGAGGGAACTATTTCGTTTCAACTTTAAGTTAAAAGACTACTGGGTATAGCGTTACCAATGATAAAGTTGAATTGGAGTGGTATATTAAATATATCTAAGAAGTCAACTAAACAAATACATTTATTGTATTTAAGATCATTTTTTATTTGATCGAGCTTAGTTGAATAAATTCTCACAATGAAGTTGATCTTAAGAAGTCGATTTTCAAATTCCCGGTAAAATAAAATTTCTTTTTTAACATTATCGAAAGCACTGTGCCTTTAAGTATTTTATGATTTCTTATATTTGGTTTCCATCATGCAAGTTTAACTTTTCAAATCACAAAGTGTCTGATACAGCAACATGTTTTCTCTCTGGCTTTCCATCGAAATGCTCGCTCATTAACTAAACATTCTGATGGTAGATATGTACGTTGGTAACATACTATGAACACAATGCAACGAAAGAAGAGAAATATATACGTGAATTCGGATTTTTAATATTGAAAAAAACTGTATACTTCTAAGGTTTCGTAAAGTAAGTTATCTTTTGTCTCAAAACCGCCTCACCATTTCTAGATAACGAAAGGCATTTAATCTCCTCTCAATTTATTGAAAATTAATTTTGTAGAAGTGATTGTAATTCTTCTATTGCTTCATCTAGTTCTTTAGTATTGATTAGAAAAACGTCTGCTATATAATTTACAAATGCTTCTTTGTCTAACCTTAGCTCTAATTTTTTTTTTAATATGGGTTTGTGGTTGTTTGATCCTCTTAGTGGCTTTCCATATTGAATTATCATAAACAGTCAGACAGTCGTTCCGAACAGCCTCTAATTTTTTTTTTTTTTGATACTTATCATTTAAGTAATGAACTTCTCTTGTCTATTATGCTGTGAGTGCGTTGCGATCTAGTTTTTGCACTTTGTTTTTCTTCTACAACTTCCATGATCTTATTAGGATTCTTAATTTTAATATTTGTTGGCAATGGTGTGGAGTTGCAGCTTGCATGCTACATATTGCAGTTATTATGTGGTTTTTAATTTACATTTCTGTCGAGATGCTGCTTAATACATACCTTGAAAGTATCCCAGTCGGTATTATTGTTACTGATCAAATAATATGTTTTGTAGCTAATTTTTGGGTTATTTCCGAGGAATGATCAAATATCAGGTCGTACTTGAAAGTGACATCCATGGAATGTTATGAAATTTCTGTTGTAATAAAAAAGTCTAAAAACTTAGAATTTTACTTAGATGCGATAACTAATAAGAGAAACTTATGGTAGCTAGGAAGTTACAATTGCCATTATAATAAGTTTAAATAATGTCTTGCCTTTAAATGTTATTAAGTGCGATTTCAATAGATGTTTGGCATTAAAATCTCCGCTTACTAGAAATCCAAAGAATTGTTGCAACATCTGATGTACTAAATTGTATCTCAGAGGATAATAAGCGGCTGAAATAATTAGTAGAGTTGTGACCTTTTCTCTTGAATTGTCGGGGCTTAAAACAGTATGTTTTTTATTTTGGTTGTTTAAAATAAATATTGCTAAACCTCCAATTGCCGCAATACCAGTATGTTATGCGTGGTATACGTAGTGAGGTATTTTTATATGCCAGAGACAAACAGAATGATTATTTTATTTACATGGAAAACATTTTCAATTCCTAGTTTTTTTAATTGCAACCGGTTAGCGTTCCATAAAATTGTTCATACAAAGTTAGGCTCTATTGGGTTATTTTGCTAACAACGGTATTTGGAATATTTCAAATTATGTTATTGCGGTGAATAAATTGATTAAATACTTCTTTTACGTAGGTTAAATTGATTGGATACAATTGTTTAAAAGGTTGTTGGAAATTCTATTAATGATGTAAGTAAGGTAAGTTGCATTCTGTTGGTTGAAGTTAAAGTTGGCTAATATATTCTTTGCAGTTATTGGTAAACTAAGCACTCCTTATAGTTAGCTCTAAGTTTTTTCTCATAGTGCGCGTGCATTTAATTCAACCGCAGTATCAGTAAGACTATTTGTCGTGTATTGTTCTATTTCTGTTACTGAAGTTAGACTTTCTATCATTTTGTCATAATTAATCACACCTTATACAAAAATGGATAGCTAGTTATTTATTAATGAAGTTCAGGCCTGCAATTAGATGCTGTTGAATTTTATTTGTAGAAGGTTCTGCTAATAAAAATCTATTTCTTATTCAGATTTATTGTTTTGATAAAGAAGAGGTATTTGACTGTTTTTGTCTTTTAGGTTTACGTTCTTCACCAAGTGATAATGTAGTTATTTGTAGTTATCTACATCAATAGGTTAGTGTTCTTTTTCGTGATTGTTGATTCATACGAATTTTGTAATAATTGTAACTGGAAAGGTAAAATAACTGTTATATCGATTGGTAGTGAGTAATTGAGTATTGCAGACTAGTAGGTCGTTGGACCATCGTTTGGATTGTAAAGTTAGAATTTCACATATAATTCAGGAAAATGGGCTGGATGGAGTATTGGCAAATTATTTAGAAGTTGTTGCTGAGTATAGCCATATAGCTGCATACAGCAGTTTTTTCTTACTGAGAGTTAACTGCCTAGATTATTTATTCGCCTCTGTAGCTAAATAAGTTTGTTATTTTACTTAACGAGGAGCGCTCTTGACATCACATTTAATACACGATAACTTAATGCTATATGATCTCCAAAAGTTTAACTTTATTTTTAGACTTAACTTGCACATCTGTGGCTCCACCATACGTTTTTGATTTATATATTTTATTTTGTTTGCAGAATTGCTAATTTAAACGAATAACAAATTGCGTTTAATTTAATTTCAACCACCATTTTTAAAGACAAGATCACATGATAAAACTAATTTACATTGAATTAGGGTAAAAAAACCTATAATTAAATATTTTAAGTTAATAGTACTAATTGTAAGCACTTCAGAAGAGTTGCTATCGCACAAGCGAAATGTTTTACGAAACCATATATTGTGATGTATAAATTAACAATATGTAAATATTCACAATTGGAGCCGCATCTGGACTAGTTACAAACACATTCAACGTATTTCATTTGTTTCAGTTATTAAATAATTAAGCACAACATCAGTTTCATCAATATTAAAGCTGACAGATGAATATTAATTTAGAAGACCTGACAATGCGTCTAAAGCAAACTTTAATGTTTCACATGTGCATCTTCGCCAACGTGCAACTATCAACATCAGCATATGCAACCATCATAGCCTCATAAATAAATATCATTATTCTTTTATAAGCTATCAGTCGCCCAAACAAAATAAAATTGACAATACAATTATACAAATCTTAATTATGACAAATTTACTATCAATGATGGTAAACAAGTTTCTAAAAACTTAGTGGGAGAAGATAGATTGCAACAAATGAAAAAGAATAATTTAATAATCAACAGGAAACCACTCCCAATTTACATCTATAAAGACATAAACTACAACACTTGGTGAAAAAAATGTTTATGAAGGGAAATTTATATAACTAAAGATTTGATGAATGACAATAAAAATTAATGCTGAAAACATCTATAGAAAACTAATGCGTTACTAATTTTGTAATGAATACTTGTCAAACAAAACAGAAAAGTTTTATACATTATTCCATAACGCTATAAAAGGTAATTTATTGATCAGTAGCATAAAATAAAAAGATTACTAATGTTGATTAACCGTTTTATTATGATAATATCTTTTGTGTTTCAGTTTTTTATTTTAAACTCTTAAATTTTCCATAACTTGGTCCAACCATCTTACTCTTGATCTTCCTTTCTTCATAGTATATATTATTTGCCATTTTATTGTTTTCTTTCTCCATTCTTCCCTCGTTCATCCTTATCACGTTTTAGTCACTTATTTTTCTATATTTTAATTGGTCACAATATTTTTCTTTTTAAGTATTGTAATAATTCTGGGCCCCATCAATGTTTTTCTGACTTGGTTGATGTATTAGACTTTCTTCTTCTTTTCTTGTTTAACTTGGTGTTTCTGCTGTATATGTTACTGTCAGTCTTATTAGTGTTTTATATATCCGGAGTCTTGTTTTTTTATCTTTTTGTCTTGCATTACATACTTTATCACATATTTATGTGCACAATATGATTTAGTGCCTGCTTATATCCTTACTTTCATATCCATTTCGCAGTTGTGCTTGTTGTTTATTAGCACTCCTAAGTGTTTTAAATCTTCATATATATCTTTTGCTATCCACATTTTTTTTAATTTCTTAAGCCTTTCAATTATTTAATTTTAGTTTACTTTGATAACCAATTTTGTTTTAAGTGCTTCTTTTTTAATTTTTTATTAACTCTTATTGCTTCTTTCAACTTCTTACTATACCATCACTTATTTTTTTATTATTGTCTTACTTATGTTTATCTTCCTCCTCACGTTGCATTTACGGTTAATCTTCCTGATCTAAATCCATTTTGGTAGTCTTTTATTTATTCGCTTGTCTTTCTCTTTTCCTGTCCTCAACGACTGTTTTAGTATCGTTTTTTATTATTGGTTAAAATATGCCTTTCTGTTTTAATATTTTATGTTAAACATGGAGTCGGCAAATTACCTCTCCCAATATTCTTCTTTGATTTAAAACTCTAACAAAACAGCAAGCAAATTTTAAAATTAAAATTTCCACTCACATTGTTTATAGCATTCAAATGTGTTGAATATGGAGAATCATATGATACCGTAATATACAAAGAATTTCAAGAAACGTCAGCAACATTAACGGCAACCATCTTGCTAATTTTAAGGGATGTGCAGTTTGTAGTGTCCTAATCAATTTTATAAATAAAAGTCATCAAAGAAAACTAATTAGACATATCTAAACCGCAACATGTCAACTCTGAAAACCAACAAGCAAAATTAGTTATGCTTTTGTAGCATCAACCATAGCAGACACTCAAACATTCTAAACAGTTAGTTAATCAAATCAACATGATATTGGCCATTTTTTAAAACTGTCATAAATAAAATTAACAACAATAGTTACAATAATTGGATCTTAAAAATTAACAAAATCAATATATTTCTAATTTTTTATTGATTAGAACACGCTACCATATTATTTACAATGTAAACCATCCTGACGGTACCATTTACCAAATCTGCTACTGTCATAATTAAAACATTACTTTCTACTACTATCAAAATGTAAAATACAATATTAAGACTGGAGGCATTGTAATAGGTATCACATGAATGCGTTTTAAAGTTCCCCAGAATCGTTATAAGATAAATATAAAAATTTTTAATGCAACTTCATTCGAAAAGCAGCTTATGATTGTAACGTTAAAAATGTTTTATTATGACATTCACAACTTATGACTAAAGATCATCAACAAATGGTGAACCAAATTATTGAGCCAGCATTTTATTGTAGATAAAATTCCAGATTTTCTGCATTAAATACTACAGTAGTCCACTTTTGATCTCAATTCAAATCACAGCTTTATCATAATAACTTTAAGTACTAGGTTACCTTAAAAAACCTTAAACTAGTTTATGCACAGAAGATGTAAAGTAGGACACATTTCTAAATCGCACAAATAAGAATATCAGGCTCGATCTGCGATAAAAGGAAATGAAGTTCAGGAAGCTGTGCAGTATATAATTAACTTATTTAAAGCGATCTTTGAATAGTCACTCCAACCAGAGAGGATAGTTTTATTTATTCCTCCACATATTGAAAGAAAACTGTCAAAAAATGGCGCAGGGATCGTAGCCGTTGATAAAATTCCAAAAATCCATTAGGCAAAACATCCTTAAAGAGACTAATTAATGTCTTATGTTTAACCGCAAGAAGATCAAGAAGTGAAGCATTTTAAATGTATTCACCAGTAAATCAATGCAGACTTTTCTCTGTAGAAAGCTACAAAGAATTGAAGATTTGAAGTTGCTGTAATTTTAATTAAAAAGTCTGATGACACCAGAAGAACAAATGTATTTGCAAAACATCTTGCTAGAATATTCACAAGAAGATTCGCAAAGCAATATTATCACTTAGATATAATTCAACAGTCGGTAGTTGAAAATTAAAAGGTTTTTTACAGAAAGCTGTCAATAACAATTTTCAACAGTATACTACATTGATATTTCTACCTTTTACAATGGAAATTTTTGCACAAGAAACAGCTCCCATTAACCCCCCCATTATGTGGCTTATTTTATCTAAGTTATCTAAAAGACTTATTCTTAATGCAATACTAGATAACTTAATACCTGAGCATCAAAGTGGATTAAAGCAAAAAACCGTCACCCAACAGTGCCACAGACTAGTAAATATAATTAAGGTAGGTTTCAGAAAGAAAGGTATGTGGATATGTCTTCCTTCATGTATAACAAACCTTCATCAGGGTAGGACATAAGTTTTAAAATGCAAAAAGTTTACAATTTTAGCTGATCTTTGACGCCTACTTAAAATATTATTTTTACTAAATTTGATAGTACCGACTCATTAAAGCAAGGGTGTGTCGCAAGGTGGAGTCTTTAAGCTACTTCCATATTTACTATTTATGTGACACACTTATGGCGACTTTATTTAACGTCACTGGTGGAAAGTGTGCGAAAAAATTACATACTTATCTTAACCTTCTCCAAAATTGGGCCCAAATTGCGGAAAACAACATTTATACAAACTAATCGAATCAAATAAATTTTACAACAAAAAAATCTAACTCTGCATAAATAATGCTCTCTTACCAATAAAAGATTGAATAAAAAATCCTGGACTTCTAATTGATGTTAAGTTCACATTAAAGCTAAGAAACATCAATTAGAGTTGAAACTTAAAAATATAAGCAAGATGTGGTTATATACATTATATTTCTAATGTTTTAATCTCCTCCTGGTACTATTTCTGATCCTTTCTTATGTCTTTCACTGCTATAATAAGATTTTTAATAATAATTTTCAGTTCATACATATTTTTTACTTTCCTAGGGCGGAGTTTTTACAGTCCTTTTGCTTGTGGTAATCTTTCCAGCTCTTTGAATGTTTCTCTTTCCCTTCCTTTGCTACCTAATGTTGAACTGTTTCTTTTATTGTTACACATTTTTTCAATAAGCTGTCTAACACTGCTCAACCTTAGATTATAGCTGCGCGACTGTGCCGCAAATGCACGTGCTTATTTAACTTTAATTACAGCTTATGCACAGCTAATGCATCTTCCACTGGTTACCGTTTTTGACTTCTAAGCATTTTACTAACAATTGGGGAATTTACAAGATGTGGTTATCCTTTGAAAACTAATACTATACAAAGATATACTTAAGCCTTATTTGAAGATACGGCATACAATTTTATTGTTGCGGTAAGCGCTCTTTTGCTAACATTTCAGGTAGACTATTTGAATGATATGAGTGCTCCATGGTACGTTTTAATCCTCTTATAATGACCGCTAAACATACCTTGCATGTTATCAAATAAAAAGAGAGCAATGCCAACTATAACAATTAACTATTTTATAAGAGAATAGTGGCAAACGGAAGACTAAAAAATGATTAATAATAATAATATATTCTAATTATTCTTTTGTTGAGATTATAAATTAGTAATAAATTTAAAACACGGTTATTAATATATTCATATTTATGTTATATTTTCTCTAAGAATGTGGCAAAGTGATGTTTTTAATATCTATATTATCTAAATTAAATAATTTTAAAATCAAAATAAAAAGGACAAATAATTATTAAATGCGTTTTTCATTTGTTCTCACCTGCTGTATATGCAACCAACGATACAACTGCAGTTGCCAATAGAAATGTCGCTGATTTGACTTCTGCGCACACTCACTGTGACCCTGTGCAGCGGCTTCTTGGGCGCGAAATTGGCGGTCTTAGTGATAGGAGACCAGAAGCTGAAAGAGATCGCTCAACGCAAATTTGTTCTTGGAGCGTTTGAACATTGGGCACGGTTGCGCGCGTACACCTTACGTATTTTCTGTGTTCCTATGCATCGCAGCTTTTATTTGATAACTTGATGCACAAATAATAGACAGGTTATTATTATTATTATTATTATTATTATTATTCTTGAACAAACCAAATTAATTGAATTAATTTACGTACACCTGTTTTATTTAAACTGATTACAATTTTTATTAGAATATGTGTAAAAGCTATGTTTTTCTATATAGCAAGTTTGTATAGATGTTTTATTTAATTTACTGGTTATTAATTATTGTGCTTATTTTTATTAAATTGTACAGCAAATTTATAGTGAATATAATTGGAATCAAAATGGAAGAACAAATGAATTTAAAAAGGAGGGCGTTGCCGTATAACGGCCGTGGCTGTCTGTCAATCATAAATATGGAAGGCGGGTGAAATGCACGGAACGCGCCGCCATGTTGGAATTTATCAGAATTTCCTCATAATTCATAACTGAGAGGGCTTACGTCACAAGGCGACAGAAGGGTGAAGAGCAGTCAATACTGCAATTCCACAATACGAAAATTAATACAAATAGTTGACCGACTATAAAAATGCGAAAAATTGTACTAATAATTAGGTATAAATTATTAAAAATTTATTTCAGCATTTAATTCTCATTGAGTCAAGTCAATGTGATATTTGTAGCTACACACGTAATTCGAGCGCGCCTCGCCGCTGTTCGTTAAAACTGCGCTCGTGATATTCAATGTTAGCGCGCGCTGCGCCACCTCTGCGCGATTCTGTTGTCCGTTGCCTTAGGAGCGCGCTGAAAGTCCGTTGGAGACGTAGTCTGCATATTTGGGAGAGGGCAGGCGGACGTTAATGGCCTTTTTTCATGGTATGGATATCAAATTTGTTTTGCTGTCTATAACAGGACTTTCACGAAAGCCACTAGCAACGTCTAAGTGCATGTTCATGCGTATTGGTCAAGAAAAAACCGCTTGGTCAGGGTCAAATCGCTTCGTCCGTCCGGGACTAGGGGAAATTTATACGTCGGCAACCTGTAGGATGACTGCTAACGGACCATCCGCGTTCCCTATAATAAAAACAAATTATACAAAGTTTTCTTTCTCTTACTCCCTTTCGTAACCAATAGTTGCTTAAATAAGCGTCCTTCAAATTTGAATCCAAGGTGTCCTATAAGAACATTACTTAATTATAGTTACAAACACGCATTCTTACTGGATGTTTTCCCATTACCATCGCCGCACCAAATGGAGACGAATCGCTAAGAGCGGCCTGAGCACTAAGCCCATGGCAAAAGTGCTAGCGATCCAGCTCGTCCTGAAAGTTGTCGGATCAATTCAAAAACCGTGAAAGCACATTCATCCGCGGCCAGCCGAGCGCGACGGCCGCACGCAGCAAAACCGAGCTGTTATCCACGTAGCTGATGGGATCCGCACCGCCCGTCTGAATCTGGCGTGTCTTCAGGTGTCACCCGGCGCACCGTTTCTCTTGCCGCAAAAACGTGTGATCTATCCCTTTCATTCAGGCCAAATCGGCCGGCCGGCCGCCTCTTTCTTCCATGCAAATATAAATAATGGGCGACCGTTTCTCCGGCAGTAGCAAGCAGACGGCGGCCCTGAGAAAACGACTGCCATGAGAAGTCTGGTAAAACATCTGTTGCGAACCCTTTGTCATTTATAATCAACCAGTCGCTCTTTGTTGCAGATTATCTTTGTAAGTGTGGCGTTAGCATGGGCGGCGGTCCAGGCAGCGAACGCGACGATAGAAGCCGAGGCCCAGAACAAGACCAAAAGGGGTTTGGTCGAGCACTACTATGGGGAACCCGGCACGGTCAAGTTCGTCTATCAGGACTCCGCCAGCTCCGCGGCTACGCACTCCACCCAGCCTCCCGTGACGTACTACAATAATAACCCTCGGCCCATCGTTTTCCACACCTCCGGAGTGCAAGTGAAGCCAGAGATCGAGCCTCCAAAGCAAGTTACCGTCCAGCAGGTCCTCTATGAATATCAACAGACCCCCCACAACGCTGTGTCTAACGTGCACGTTAACCAGCACTTCCAAACAGCTCCGTCTGCTGCGCTCCCCGAGCAGAGATCGGAAGCCGTTCATGCCTCCACCTCGTTCCCGACTCATTTTGTTAATCAGCCTCACGTCTTGAACGTGGAACCCAACCAATACAGCGGAGTCATCGCGCCGGTACAGCACGGTGCTGTGATCCACCACGGACAGGGATATCCTAATAAATTGCTGTACAACCCCGCGCCCGTTGCACCGAGCACTGCCGCGCCGCATCACAAATACATATACGCTAACGGTAAAATTCTGTACCATCCTCTGCCTGTAAACAACCAAAACAGCCCTTATTCCGGAGTTTCGGTGCCTGCTAGGCCGAATAACATCATCACCGGCTTTAACTATCAGCAGAAACAACCTGTCGTGACGCAAAAACCGTTCAAGCCTTCTCCCCTCATTCCTTTCAGCTTTGCGCGTTTTCAGACTTTCCAACCGCTGGTGACGCCCAAACCTACAGAGGCACCTGTGAAAGAAGAAGTGGCGGAAGAGGAGGAGGTGGAGGAAAAAGGTAACGCCCGTGAGGAGGAAGAAGAGGAAGAAGAGGACCACGCAGGTTACGAAGAGGACGACGAGGAAGATTTTAGGCCGTCTTTCCGCTCTAAGTACAGGTATGAGGACGACGATGATGATCACGAGAGCTACAGGGAACACGACGAGGACGATGATGATAATGACAATACCAGGAGTTATTCCAAGCATATCCGTAAAAACCCGAAAAAGTATTCCAAATCGGAGAGCAAACCGGCAGGACGTTACTCGAAGAGTGACAGTTACAAGTACAAAGAAGGATATAAAAACAGCAAAAAGTATTCGACCGGATACAAATCGCCGAACGATCACCATTCGAAGTACGATTCACCAAGTAAGAAGCCCAAGTCGCAGCACAAGAGTTACAAATACGTCAAGTCGTCGAGTAATTCGAAACCCAAGAAGGAATCGATGGAAGGCCATCAGTCGCAACATGTCCCTGTAGTTCACAATAAAAAAATGGTTCGTCAGGAGAAATGGGTGATAACGAAGAAGGAGGCCAATGAATAATGAAGTTGCTCGTACTAATGAAGACTTAGTCATTTAGTCATTATATTAATTGTATATTTGTTGCTACTTTTATATTTTTATACGTTGTACCTTTTTATATAAAATAAACAGATCACTTTCACTAGAGAGCAATGTTATTTCAAGGCCACAACACTTGTGCATTCGAACTAATCGGCTGTGGAGCGCTTAATTATGTCATGAGCCTCTGCGGTTGCGCTGCTCTTGACTTTCTCTGCAGCGGTTCTTATGCTTATTATTTTCGTTCCGAAATGATCCGAGAGATATTAAAGAGCTCAGGTGCAAAAAGCCAATAAGTAAAAGCGTAAAATTTGATTATAGCCCTGAGAAATGATGGGTTGGTTTTGCTTTCGCTACTTAGGTTAGCCGACGTTTTTTAACAGTTACTGTCTGCATCGAATTTGAAGTTTAAGCTGTCTATCAACCTTCATTTTGTGATGTCCGTAATGTTTCTTTGTACCGACTTGTTTCGTATTTTACTTTTATCATTTAAACTACCTAATAAGAGATTGGCTTGTTATAAAAAAATTATTTAATTTTTTGGTCAAATATGTAAAATTTGTGTACACTTTGTATTAAGCAAACAGAAATACGATAAACCCACCTATAACGCGACTAATTCCTAACGCGTTATATAGAAATCGTGTTAAAGTGAACTCGGATATGTATACATGGACACATACGTTCTAAGTTGTGTAAATGAAAATTGTATATATTTTACTAGCATCATGTTATGATGCACACTATTAAAAATAAAATTTTGTAGATACACAAGGCAATAAATTGTTTACATATTTCAAAATTATTTTTATTAGTCAGTTATCTAAGAAAATTGCAAAACAAAGTCAAATATAAACGACAAAACTTTTTTCTAAAAAAACGACGTATTTAAGCTTGAAATCAAACCCTCTATTAACATTCATATTAGTGGTATAATTCTCTAGATTTTAAGGGGCCGAATGGCCTCTTCAGTATGTATAGCTTTATTTCGTTTATTCATTATATCATATATTATTTTGTAATTTTACCAAAACTTCTCTATAAGAAGCTAAGCAATTTTCTAGTTCTCTTTTAAACATTGCACCACAAAGCTGTTGAAGAGTCTCTTTCAACGAAATAAAGCTGTAATTTTATAGGCAATTCTAGTAATTGATTATTTTACTCAATTCTCTATCCATATTTACATCTGCTAATGCATTCAAAGAAGATGTATCAGCTAATGCCATCAATTCCTCTTGTCTAAAGTCTCTTCTCGAAGTGGTTCTTCTATATTTTGATGGTTTAAATTTTCAAATCCTTTGCCGTTTATACGAGAAACTTGGTTTATTATTTTTACAACTGGAGATGAGATGTCATCTTATTTATACCATTTCGTAAAAATTTTTCCAACGTGCATTAAGTGTTGATTGTTTAATTTCTGCATATGTTGATGGCACAATTTAGTACAATCTAAAATAGAACCAATAACGCACAGTTCGGAGCAGATAAAACAGTTTTTATATTTCGATAATTTAGTTGCTTAATGTGACCACCAGCATTATTATTTTTTTAATTTATTTATTATTTATAATCTGTATAAAAGGCAATAAGCAAAAATTATGTGCGATAAGGGGGACATGATTAGACCTGAGAATTAGAAACCCCTGAGCCTAACATTGGGTTTACTTGTAAAAAGTGAGGAGCATTACACAAGCGTCCAATAATTTGAATATTAGTGTTCGCAGCTGTACACCACATTTGTATGCCGTGGGTCCATATGGGCTTAAAGGCTATATTGTAGACGAGCAGTTTGTTGGCAAGAGAAAATATGGACTTTTTTCTAAGAGCCAATAATATTTAGTGAATTTTAAGCCGTTGTTCCCATTTTCCCATTTTTTGGTCCTTCTATGCGAGACGTTTATCTAAGTGCGTACTTAAGTATTTCATATCTTTTAGTTGAAGTAACTTCACATTATTTATAAAAACTTACGGTGAATTTTTTTTACATTTTGTAAAGGTAATATGTTGCGACTTTGATTCATTAACTTTTATACCCCACTTTTCTCATCAGCTGCAACGGGATCTTTATGTTTAATCAAAATAGCTTTACCGCCGGCAAAGGTTCCTGTGAATGTTTGATCACTAGTGGATGGATCAGTGGTAGAGAGAATATATAGAAGAGGGCCTAATACGCTGCCCTAAGGTACACCAAACCGGAATGGGCAAAGGTCGGTTAGCTGCTGCTTATATTTAACTTGACAACAGCTATTTTTCAAATAGGATTTGTGAATGATATAGTATGAGTGAGGTAATACAGTTTTTAATTTACAAAGGAGACCATCGTACCAGGCTTTATCAGAAGCCTGGCTATTGTCAAGGAAGACTGTGGTGCAATACATCTTTCTTCAAAGGATTGATTTGTAAAGTCTACCACTCGATGAATTGGGTTTATGTAGAATGCTGCTTTCGAAAACCAAGCTAGTGGACAGGAATAAGATTAAGGTCTTCTACGATAGACAGCAGTTATTTGACAAATAGTTGTTTGATCAATTTTCCAAGGATGGGCAAGATACCGATAGGTCTGTACTAACTGATGTCACTAGATGGTTTGCCAGATTTGGGATTTAAGATTATTTGGGCAAACCTTCTATTGCGCTGGAAGTAACCTAGTCTCAAAATAGCACTATAGATAGTTGTTAACAAAACAAGGCCCCTACTCGGAAGTTTCTTGATGATTTGTCATGTAATTAAGTTATAGCCAGGAATCTTTTTTGGATGAAGATTGGTTTCAATGATGGTTCTTACTGTGAACAAATCTGAAAAAAAAACCATCTGATAAGGAGCTTCTAGTAAATTCTTAATTTCCAGTTCTTCTTCAAGAATAACTAATGATGAAAAAGGATGAAACACTTGCACTAGATGTTGTGCAAAGGTATCAGCCATATCCGAGTTTGTGCGCGCCTAATTACCATTTATTTTGTGTAAGAAAGGAACTGGCGGTCCCTGATGCTTGATTTTTTTGGTTTAAAGAGTTTGTATATATATATCACTTTTTCTTTAATGGATATCTAGTAGATTGCCAAATTGTCCTAAGCCGTCTCTTTTTAGATATATTTTTTGACAGATACTGGACAGCATTCTTGAATTATTGTGGTAAGATGTAGAATAGCCGCTTTTAGGTCTTAAATAGTTTTTAGAGAAAGTCTCAGGTTAAGTTGGGAATCGACTAGATGCCTAAAGTAACACCGATTTGTTCTATTTTAAATAATTTAACTGGCTGTTTTTTAATAAGAATGGAAGCACTAAATATAACAAAGATATGATTAGAGTATAAATCTAGAGATGAGCAGATATCCTGGGATCCTAGAGCAACGCCTTTTGTTAAAAAGAAGTCCAACAGATCCGGTATTTTATTCACCTCTGTTGGCTAGTAGATGGGTTTGTAGGTAGACAAATGATTCAGCTACCTGCAACACCTGATACAAAACTCTACTCCTGCCTGAGGGAGTCACTTGCAGTCACTTCCGACCATGAATCTGTTACCTAATAACCGGAAATATGTGATAAAACCTTCTTTGTTGGTAGGATTATGTGGAGGACAGTAAGCTGCAGTCTAAGTGGACCATGACGATTTTTAATCTATACAGTCGTTGGTTGTAAGTAGTTAGGAACGTGAAACTGGCTTCTGTTGGAGAAATAGGGTTTCTGAAATAAGTAGTATATCAATATTGTTGTGCAACAGAAATGTTGTAACTTGTGTGGAGAAAGACCATTGGAGTTCAGAGAGCTATTTTATAACTAGAAGCCATTTTTATTACTCAACAACGTGCTTTTCGCAAAAGTCCAATCTCTGTTGTTAACTCATTGAGGTTAGCTACTAAGCTAGATGTGAGATTTCCGCTTGCAGTTTTAACATTTAGTTGGTTATTTTTGAAGGTTGAGGAACTTCTTGGATATGTTGGTTTTTAGTGAAAGGTGTGATCTGGGACTGAGTTATTTGGGTATGAAGTTGACTGATAATGTGGTGTTTGTAGTGTTGATGGTTTTGCGGATTGTATATGCCGGAGCATGGGATGCAATGGTGACGTGTGGCTAAAAAATCTCCTGTACAGAATATCCAACTAAACTCTGCAGTATTTTCAATTGGCGGGATGAGCACCGCCCCACAAAACGCATTTTGCCGGTTTACCATCTTTACCGGTTTTCGGACCCATACGATAACAATGTAATTCGGCACATTTGACGAAACGAGAGACTGGCAAATCTATTGCGCATATGACCGTTGCATTTACAATTTTTACGCTAAGAAATTTGTAATTTTGTTATAGGTTCTTCGAATACTACAATTGCATTTTCAATATAATGAACTTTAAAAATTTATTTAATGTTAGAATTACATATAATGTCGATAAAAACGCGTTTTCCTTTGATTTTTCTGTTAATGACATAATATTTACTACTTCGTGGCCTTCTGTCACGAGGACTTCTTTGATTACATCTGTGGAATAATACATATGTTTTAAAACAACCCTGAAGATCTTTTCTTCTTTCAAGCATTAAATTTGTCTCACTATTTTATTTTTGTCCAAAACATTTCTAAGCTTTTTGTAATCATGAACACTTTTAGATTGTAGATTAGAACTTATTGTCTTGAATTAGTTGATAATAATACATTCTTTTGTCTGTATGAAAATTTACTGGATCTAACAGTGGTTGTATTGCTGTGACGTAATGAAATATGAAGGAAGGTACTTGTTAACATTATCTTTTCTGCCTTGTTGGGTATTTGTTTGACACGCGACTTTTGAATTCATCAGAACCTTGAACCAGTTGACAGTTTGTTTCAGTACGTGCCTGTTTGGTTCTTATTGAGGATGGACTAGTGTTTTTACGTTTTTTCTTAGAGGATATTCTTTCTTAAAAATCGTAAATAGTAATAATTTCTGATTTTGTAGAGTTTAAATTATAATCTGGTTGAGGTGCTGGCATTAGCATATAGTAGTTGGTAAATCTAGCTGTCGTTTCTGAAGGCATCAATTCAGCTGAGAGAAAATTATGGTGTGCAGGGTTTGGTACTATCATAAGTAAGTAATGCAACTGTGCTGGCTGTGGAAAGGAGCTAATCTGGATAAAACTTTCTTGTTGGTGAGTAAGTTGCGAAGCAAAAGTATGTTAAGGTTGCTCCCATTACATTATTTGCGATGATTGCGGCTGTACAACCTGCGAGGGTAGCCACTGCATTTGTGGCTGGTAATTAGTAAACAGAAGTGCTGCTATGATTGGTAGATTGTTGAGAATAATTTGGGTTTATATTGGTTGCACTGTTGGTATTGTTGTTATACATAATAAAATTATATTGTTAGAATTATTGGCTATAAATATTTAAAAGTTATCAGGTATGCGGCTGGGACCGATAATGCGGGCGCGCTCACCGATACCGCGCAAGGAAAATCAGAAGACTTTAAATCACAATTTTTTCTATTATATTTTCCGTGCTGTTGTAGGGACGGAACAATTAAAAAACTAGACCTTAAATATATGTTGAATTATCCATGCTTTTTTTAGTAAATCACAGGTAACTAGGACTTACCAATGTTTTTCATTACTCGAATGTTTAAAAAGTGATTAGACTTTGCGACAGATCTTATTTATACATTTGAACAGAAAGTAAACAAAGACAACTGATATGAAACATGGCGTGGCTGAGCTCTAAGCGTACGTTTAGTTGCCTATTTTCAAAGCCGTTTTGCATATCGCACTGTCATAAGATCGCCGCACCGATTTATCCCACTGTTATCATTTGTAAATAAATAAATTGTTCCACCTTGTAAAAGTTTGATGAAAATCGGGTGAAAAATTGTCAGCCTAGAACATCAAAAATACCTTTTCCGGGCAATCCCTCGTTAGATATATGAACAGCGATATAGTAATGTAGTTTAGAAGCTTTAAGCTCTGATGCACCCTTTTCATTTTTCGAAATGTAAGTTTGGGATGTATAATCCAGTATAATGGTGTCTCGTCGGTATTAAATATCTGATAATTCCGGGTAGTTCCAGTTTAAACTAATGGACAACCTCTGCATTTGCTAAAGCCTTTTCTTATTGAAATGAGTATTAGTATTGCACAATGAGTATTTTTTATTGTTTGTAAAACCAATCTTTGTTTGCAATAATTACTCAATGTTTTTAAATGAGCTTATATTTTAAATGCTTTCTGTTGGATAAAATCTCCTCTAACAAAGATTCTTTAGCGATACAGTGTTCCAACCAAATCATAAAAGCTTGTTCTAACCATATTGATATTTTGTGTGTGGGTTACGAGTTTCGTACTTAAAAGGTAACCACCTGCCATGGTTTTCCTTGTCATTTTTTCATTTTTTATAGCCCAAGTTGTAGATTTATTTCAATTTAACGATTTTCCAGTATTCTCTCCGCATTTCAGGCGATTTAAATTTGATTTCTTTCCTTAAGACGAATGAACTGCTTATGACCTAAATAATATCACATTATTATATCACAAATCAGGCGAGCAGAACGCACTTTATTAACCACTAATATTACGTCTAAATTCATTTAAAACAAACCGCGGTTTAATAAACCCTTTAATAAGAAAACATTTGTTTCCACATTTACAGGAAAATTTCCTGATAACTTACTTTAAAATTAAATTACGTTATATGGAAAGCTATCGCGTTATAGATAAATTATAAAGGGTTTACTGTAATTGTGTCTTTAATATAAAATTGCTCTTTTAGTTATGTGGCGTATGTCCTAAACGGAATCCACTTATCCAGTTGTTGAAAAAACTGAAAGAATAATTAATCCGTTTTGTTAAATCAGGCAATTATTTTGTTTACATGAAGGCGCTTGGTTTTATTTTAAATACTTTTAGAAAATTTATTGAATAGTTAAGAGTTCTAAATTTAATTTAAAAGTAAATATTCTAGAGGCAAACGAAAAACAAAGAGACAAAATTCTGTTTAAATGTCAAAGGAAAAGAATGTTATTTTTTGTTGTAATTGTGTGTGCAAAATAATCCGATACACAAGAAAACCAAGAAATTGTTCAGTATTTTTTTTTATTATTACACACGTTTCTGGCCTAATATTGCATATGAAAACCATGTACAAATATAATATAATTTTCCTTACCTCTACTGCAGTGGTGTACGATTGTAACATATATGACAAACACATTTTTTCGTAAAGCTAAAAGAAGAATGCATGTTACTCTTTCCTATTGGTTTGTGAGTGTCCCAAAGAAGTGCATTTGAACCTACGTTGTATACACTGTACGCTTCTGATCTTCCAGTTCAAATCTGAAAGTAACAGCTGCTTTAGCTGATGATAGGGCTGTTATTACATCTACAAAAAAAATTAAACATTAAAGACATTTCTTTTTCATTTTAAAGTTACAAAATTTATTTTTATAAGTTAAAAATAAATCCGAATTGCTAGTTAAATCCTCCTTTAAAATTGCTTTTCAACAATTTTAATTTTTAAACATTTCCAATTAAATTTGTATATTAATGTGGACAAGAAATTCAATTACGCTAATTATATGCTCTCTAAAAAATCATGGCAGACAGTAATCAGTGCAAACAGCCAGGCTATTATTTTACTGTCTACTAAAATGCTCTCAGAAAAATAACCTTGACGGCTTTTTGTCGCCCGCTTCAAATTTGATCAAAACGTTTAATCGTTTTTTAGAGAAAAATGTGCCGCAGCTAGAGCGTAACGTGGTTACGGATGAGGGGCCGTCCGTTTCGCTCATTTGCGTAAACGATTCCAGTAAGAGGAGGTTCACCGTTCAGTTGCATTTCATGCCCAAAGGCAGACTGGTTCCGAGGTATCTAATGAAACAAAGCGCTCCAATTGCAAGAAACTGGTATTTATATAAAGCCTAACGTAACGAATGTTATGCGAAGAGCGTAAATCAAATTAAAATTTTCTTTACAAATCACATGCAGATACACACACAACAGTGCATTCGTATAGACATATCAGACTTATTTTTAAATAGCATTCATTTTGAGCAAAATCACAATTTCAATTGTCATTGATGACACAAATCGTATTTTTGCTTAGTAAGATTTAAGCATGATTATACACACATATCTAATGAAGTATAGATATCCCGAAAGATCAGTAGCTTCTACCTTCTATAATGTAAATCATTAAGTAAAAATATAATAGAATTTGAGCAAACTGTTAAGTGAAAGCATATAAAATTAGAGAGATCTAAGCGTTTCTTGTAGATGGAGAATTTTTATTTTATGTCAAAAAATTTTTTTTTAGTGAAATTGAAACTCCAAGCGTTGAAAAACAATTTCAATGAAAGCATCAGCTGTTATCTGAACCGAAAAGAGATTTTACTAATGGTTTCCTAAAAAGGATAATCTCTTATTAAGCAATACTAAAGTTCGAATATCAAAAACAGCCCCTTTGTTAAAAAATCAGCCAATTTTAAGTTTACAGTTTTTTTTGCTTAAATAGAGATTTTGATAAACTAAAAATTCTCTAATATACCAATATAAAGATTTTTAAGAAAATACTTGTTAAAATTGAATTTAAACGTTGAAAAAGCTCATGATATTCGTATGTACGTAGCTCTAACTTGATTCTATATAATCTTACTTTTCTGTGTTGTTATACATTCAAGTTATTAAGTTAGACTAAAAAGTAAGCATCAAAAAAAGTAAACAAGCAATTGCCAAGTTAAAAAGGTGTATTTGATTAGAAAGATAAAAATATTTCAAATTATTCATTATTTATAAACAATAAAAAAATTAAATAGTTACAAAATTAAAAATTGTTTTTGTTAGTTTCGTGTAGCTAATAATAAAATTTTTGTTGCATAGCACCTCTGTAACCAGAATCGGTTCTTTAAATTTTTCTGATTAAGTAAACAACGATTTTGCCTTCTACATTTTATTAACCCTATACTAAAATGACGCTGTTCTATAATATTGTTTTTGCAAATAACTGATCTATCATTTACCCATTACTGTTCAAAGCTTCTTTGAGCGATAAAATAATTTAGGAAATCTATAACAGTTTTAGTAAATGCGATAGTATTTTATAAACTATTGCCTTCTAGCTGAAAATATAAAAACATTATTTTAAGGCACGAGAATCAAATATAATATTTCCTTACTTACTGAAGACACCCAGTAGGGGCCTAGTTAAGCTATAGGCTGATTAAGCTGCAGCGCAGGACGTCAAATTTTAAGAAAAGCCAAATTTTGACTTAAGTAAACGATAAAGTGAGCTTAATCAGAATAATTTGGAATAGGTTATAACTACTAAACTTTGAAATCGCATATTCAGAGTTCATCATTAAGAACATTATATTGTAATAGAAAAAAACCTATCTAATTTATTCAAGCACTTTACAGAATGATCGATCACCGTCCGCATCATTTCTAAAGCCGCTCTTGAGTTCAAATTTCAGAACATTCTGATTCATTTAATTATAAGACAGAGTAGATAGGCATTCGGAGCAGTCAAATAAGAGAAGCAATACAGCGAACGAATGTTGTTGTAATATAATATAATTTATAATTATTGCGCAGTAGTGCAGTGGGAATAAAGTTTAGTTTTGAAAGAAATAGTCGTTTAATTCACTTTTTATTTATTATACAATAAAATATAAACAAGTAGTGTCAAAATGATTGAGATTTGTTAAAAAAAATAAGTGGAGCAGAATTCAGAAAGCGTTCCAAAAACCACCTTTAACGGCAAGTTGAAATTACCACAACTAAATATTTTGTTTACGTAATGTCGTCGTAATCGACTTCAGTGACTTCAAGCCCAAATTATAGTGTATCAAATGTGCAGCTGCAAGAGGCTTCAAGCTTACAGAGCTCTGAAAACACTTTCAAAGAAGTACACCTGATTATAACTCTCGATGATCTTGAATTGTGATGCGCGAATGATAAATTTTTTTGTTGAGTTGGTGGCCTACAATGACTTTAAAATGACTTAAAATATCTGAAGACAGCATGCCACTGAGAGAAGATTTTGTACCAATCAATTGTTTTATAAAAAGTTAATAAATGTAATCCACATCAACTGAAATTGGATGGTTTATCCAAAATCAACCAGATGAATATTTTGTAGACCTTCAAAAACCTTACAATAAATGACCATAATAACAAATCTGAACACAGAGAGTGCATCTTAAAATTTCTCAGTAGAGGTAGAGTTTCACAAGGAGTAGATTGTAAAATAGTAGAATAATACATGAAAGAAGCTTTATTGGTGAAATGTTCTCTTAAGAGTTATTGAAGTTGTAAAGTCTTTAGCTTCCTGTGGACTACAAATTCATGGCGATAATAAAATATTAGACTCTGTAAGAAATGGTAACTTTTATTTAATTTTTTATCGTGGAATTGTAGCAAAATAGAACAAGATGTGTTTCTTCGTAATAATCAAATGCAACTGTCTATGAATATCTTATACAATTAAAGAACCAAATTAAGGCAAATATTGCCCAAGAAATCTATTTGCCAAATATTATTTTATAACAGCGGACTTAAGAAAAAAGTACAACAAGAATAAACAATGGTCATTACTTCACACGGTACTTTAATAGCTTCCACAGAATTATTTTTAAAGCTAGAGAACAAAACAAAATTGACGTATTAATCTGATGTTTAGACAACAGACATTACAAGAAAGCCAAAAGTTCGTTTTGGTAAAAATAAAGATAGAAATTACGAGTTTTCTGAAGGGCAGTCTTTTGCGATAAAAACATTATGCTGTCATTCATTTTATAAATTTCAGCTCGGTATATAAAAAAGAACAATTTTTACAGAAATACATAAGGATTTTAGATTTTTATGGAAAAACATTTTCTGAGAAATACATGCATTTAACAGCATTTTTATGAATTAATAAAACTATTGACAGAGACTACCAAACCAAAAATACAACTAGAACCTCAAAGACTTTTAGCATTATTGGTCATGGGACGTAGAGTCTAGCTTTCTCTGTACTGTCACCGTTCCTAAAAAAAATTTAAATATAGTAGTTACTAACTGCACTGGAAGACGATCCTTTTCAGATCTTAAGAGAGTAAAAACTTATTGAGAAGGCTAAAACGAGAAAAAATGCACTTTTATTTACTTTGACTGAATTTGTACAAAATCTTTCTTTTAGTGATATCGTCCAGAGGTTTGTTAATTCTGAAACAAAGAAAAGAAATGTTTTTTAAGTAGTAGTTTTTAGATAAAATAGACATCGTCTTTAATTTTCCTCAATGTATCTAAACATTGTATCGAAGTGTATATAAAGAGAATTGAAAATCAAGTAAATGTTTGTTTAAATAATAAACCTCTTTGTAATTTTTTTATAACGTTCCAAACATGCAAATATTTGAGGGAAAGCGCAAGAAAAATTGTCAGCCGAGGGCGCAAAAACTTTAATCCGACCTTGCACACACTTGCGTTTTCTTACACTATCAGGTGGTTCTATTGTAGTAAACAAAATAACAAGTGACATGAATATTCGGTTAAAACAATGCGCTGATGTGGATGTACCATACTGTAAAGCGGCAAACAAAAAGTGTAAAAGAAAATAATCCAGCTACAACAAACTTACATGATCAGCCTCTTGACAGCCGCGAATAAACAGAATCAAGCGCATCTAGATGAATTGATTCATGTTAATCTTGACGTAGAGATTTTTCTTGAACGAGTAGACGTTTGATTTCTGAAAAAACTTATTCAGCACTATGTTGCTATTTAGACAGAGAGGACCATTTTATAGAAAAGTAATAACGCAACTTAATAGAAGACATTAAAAGCTTCACCACTGTATTTTTCTATTTTTTGGATCAAAGAACTTCGAATTCAAAGGAGTCGTTTTTTAAATCGGGCGGTAGTCCAAATAAATTCGAAAAATTTTGAACTAAGTTCTTGCGCGTGTACTCGACATGATAGGTGAGGATTTGGTTTCTTACAAACTACAGGACGCCAGAGAAAATTTTAAAAGTTACTTATATGTTTTTATTTTAGCCTCAAATTGAAGATGTGTAACTCATGACGGGGTATGATGGAACAGTATCGATATCGCTGCCCCTGTTGTCTATCATTTTTACTTGTGTTTTTTGATTTTAGAATATTTTTTAACAAAACAACTTTAGTTGTGCTGTAACTTTCCGAACTTGCTTAAATTTAGCAAAAATAGCAAATTAACAAAATAAATGCCACTATTGTTTACGACCTTCTAACAAACTATAAGCATTTGGAGCTGGTTGAAGTACCACTCCACCGGCTTTGAATCGAAGAATTTTTGGCATGTTTTTTCAATTTCATCGAAAGTCTCAAACAGATGACCGCGAAAGAGGTATTCCAGTAGCGAAAGAGGTCATAATCAGATAGAGCAGCGTCCAGACTGTAGGCTGGGTGTGGAAGGACTTCGACGCCATCTAGCTTTTCCTTGATCTTCTTGGCAGTAAGCGGCTTGGAATTGTCCTGCTAGAACAAAGCGCGCTTTTATGAAACCGATGTCGGGTACTATTCTTTCATGTCGTAAACATGGTCCAGCTGTTTACAGTAAGACTCTGCATTGTTAGTGCGACTAATCGGCTCAAGTTTAATGTGAAGCACGTCTTCAAAATTTCACCAAACGCACAACATGATCTTCTTGTCGAAACGATTCTGGTGTGGAAATGATGACGGACTTTGCTTCTGGCGATCGTGTCGTTTAAGTAGACTCACTTTTCGTTCGACATCACAATTCTTGTGGAGAAAGTCAAGCTGCTAAAGATGCCTTTATATCGTCTCTTTGGTCAAATCCAAGCTCTTCCAGTGTTAGAAGACGATATCCATAGCGGTTTGCAAGTTTTTATTATCCAGAATAGGTGGTCGGCCAGAACGTGCTAAAGGTCGTTAGAATCAAACACTTTGTACATTTAGACACGGTTTTGTAATTTAATGTTTCTTTGCCTTCAGCATCATAAATATCTTTTTCAGCTTGTCTTGAGAAAAGTTGTTGCTTCTAGTAATAATGTATTATAATTCGAAGTTCAGCTTTGTCCATCTAGAATCAAAAGAAGCTATCTGGGATATTTTAAATACAAAATAATAACAAAAAATTCACGAAAAAGAATTTTTGCAAGTGTGACAGAACTTTCTTCTTAACTTAGAAGTTATAGTGCTTTTCTTAGCCCTGATTGCTACTTTCCACCAATCGCATTGGTCCACAGTAACTCCACATAATAAAAAGCTAGCGAAAATTTTTTTATTAGGAATTTTCAAAGTCGCTGGTTACGAATTTGAAGTCAACAGCACTGAAAATGAAATAGCGTTTCTGAATAGCGACTCAAAATGTGAAAAATTTATCAACAGTTTTATTGCTAAATATGCTATAATAAATAATAATGCTTTTATATCAATTGTTTTTTAATTACAAATAAAAAAGGACTATTTTTAAGGCTTGGTAAAGCTGTTAAGTCTAATAAAATCAGCATTTTAACTAGAATCAGAATCAGTATCAATTATAAAACTATTGAAAGGTTCCATTTCAATTCCAACATCCACTTCAGACGAGTGTAATGATCTTGCAACAGCTTGGTATATACATAAACAAAAATAAATTAAAAAAAGAGTAAAAAATAAATTGTCATATTTTTAAACTATATTTAAGCTTAGTTGCTTTTTTTTCTATTAAATTTATCAAATCAACTTTTGTACTAAAAAAATTGATCTTTTTTTATACAAGTGGTTGAACAAAGAACGATGCTTGTTTACAAAAAAAAATATTTTCTTACCAAGACTAACCATCTGCGGGTAATTTTTGTAGATCTTTAAAAATACCTTCCTCTATTTCATCTTATAGCAAATTACATAAGACGTATTCGAAAGTTGCCATAATTAAGCTTGTTTTTGAACCCTATCATCTTAATATTGTTTATTATCTGGATGAGTATCTCATCGGTCTATCTCTTCTAGTTTTTGATGACTTGAGTACTGGTCTTTGTGACTTTCATTTCGTTTCTCTTTTAACTTTTGTCTGTTGTGATTATTTCCTTATTGATATTGTAAAAATATTTAATTGTATTTTTGTTTGTTGGCATCTGTTTTGGTTATCTAATATACTCTTTATTATTTAACTTTTTTAAATATCTTGTATTAAATATTTTGGTGCCAATCCATTCTGCTTTGTTACGCTTGATATTATACTAATCAGTTAATGCTACGACCATTCCCTTTCCCTTTGCGTTAGTGCTTTTATTTAATTTATGTTCAATTAAAATAATTATTATATTTATTTAATGTTTTATTTTATAACACAGTTTATGCTTGCTTAGTCCTTATAATCTATTATAGTAAAATAAAAAGGAAGAAGTAACCTCCAAAGCACTTATGCAGACGATATTGTGCTATTGCTGACACAGCCAGGAAATTAAAGCCGCATTCAATAAGGTTTTAACAGTATACAAAATGCAGGAATGAAAATTAATGCAAAAGCAAAATCGAAAATTAGCAAACAAACAGGCAATGAGGATGAAGACATGAATATTAGATGCGGACAGAACACCTAGAATAGTAAAACAATATGAGTACCTTAATATTACAATGATGGGACATTAGAACGTTAACAGAACATCAAAGAAGTATACTACCAGATAAACACAACACTGGTAAATAAAATTGAGAAAAGAAACAAAGTTACACCTATACAAAACAGTATATGTACCAACACTGATATACGAGGGAAACTTGGTCAAGACAAACAAAAAGTAAAATCACTGCAGAAATGAGGTATTTAGGCGAATAATGGACAGGACCAGAAGAGATGAGAAGAACATAATTACAGAGAAGAGCCAATGTAGATCTATAGAAACCATACAAAGACAGCTGCAGTGGTATGGACATGTGGTACGTATGGACAAAGAGGCTCCCAAGGAGGATCATGGAAGCAAAGGAGATAAGAGGAAGGCAGCCAGAATGAAATGGATAGACAGTATTAAAACTGTGGTAACAGAGGAAAACATTGAGAAGTAAAGAGGATGGCGCTCAACAGAAAAGTACCAAAATGGATCGAGAACCGAATGTACAGAAAGTACAAAGAAGAAGAAAAATAAGCGTATAAGAACCAAAACGATAAACACATTTTGATTTTCATCCCTACTAGCTAAAATAATGGTTTCTTTGAAACAATTGGTCGCAGGACAATGTTTTTTAATATGCAGACTATTTCCTAAAATGTACTGAATTGTAGCTTTACAGTCCATGGCATTTTTGGACGGAAAACAATATTTTATTTTTATTTCCCAAAACGTATGTAGGTTTTGAATACAAATTTCTTAAATATTGAAAAACTTACTGTTATCTCGGAGAAATCTAATAATATATATTTGACAGAGAGAAGTGGAAAACATGATTTTTTATTTGATCTATTTCGTAAAGGATCATTAGATGCAAAAAGTCATAAGCTTATTTCTGTATTTGGCGATTGTTAGTGGTTAGAAATATTTTTATTAAACTCCTGTTCAGTTAGTTTTGAGAAATCTGGAGATGGGTAATATATCATTTCTTAATACGTGAACAACAAACCCTCATGTCATCTATAACGTTTTTTTTATTTACAGTATTATTGTGCTTAAAAAATATCCTAAAAGGGAAATCATTGTATACGAATGAAAGGTATATAAATTAGTTAACCAATTATAAAAGGACGGTTAAGATGAGAGTAGGATATGACAACTTTCTTAATCGTATAAAAACTCAAAACCCCATCATGCAACATATAACTGTTTTCTTTTATTTACAGTATTCAGTTTCTTCAAAAATATATCCTCAATAAGGAGAAATACATAAGTCATCTAATTAGGTGTATAGAAAGTTAGTTAACCAAATAAATGAAGAAGATGAAACCTTATATGTATGCAACTGAGTTATCAGTACTCTCGTTTAACATTCACTTGTTAGAAGAAAACTGTTGAAGCTCCGCTGGTTAAATAAATGAAAGCTTTGATTTTTTTTTGTAATTAACTATAAAAAAATTAATTTTATAGGTACAGCTATGACATAAAAATTTAAAAATATATGATTTAAATGGTTTGAAAGCTCTCAAGCACCTAAAAAACTGAAATTGACGATAAGACTAATAATTCAATTAACCTAATCTATAAATAGGCCTTGAGTTCTGATTATTATAAGCCAGAATAAATAAGGTGTAATTGATGAACAGCAACACTTTAAAAAACTAGAGTTGCCCACTTGATGACATCCTGTAGAGGATCCCGTCAGAGTACGACCTGGTTGTTCCGCGCAAACAGGGCTACATCTAGCTGATCACCTATATGGAGTAAGCAGATCCAGAGAAAAGAAAATACTTTCGAATGTAGACCGAAAGACGGAATGCGATCGAACAACAAGAAAAAAGATAAGAGTAAATACACGGAACGTAATTGGAAAGAAGGGACCTGGATGAGACTGAACAGTATAAACGTTAAGATTGAAAAATCCAAATAGAAGACTTTGAAGTTTAGGCAATTACTGCAATAATAGAGTAGGGAATGATAACAGCAACTTTTTTATACAGATTTTTTATTAACAAATAACAACACAGACATAAATAAATGAAAGATATATTATATATTAGACCTATTATTAATAACAACAAAACTATGTTTAGACCATTAGAAAGGTACATTAAATACAATACATAAACAGAAAATAGAAAAAATTTGTAAACCATTATTAGTAAGTAAAATCAGTATTTTTTTTGTTGATAAATAAATGTATCTTCTTCTTCTTCTTAAGTGCCGTCTCCTCTTAGAAGATTGGCTATCATTATGGCTGTTTTGCTCTGAATTCAGCCATATTGATTTTACTAGGGATGCCCAAATGGGCCTTTAATACAGTGGTTTCCCGTTGCCTTCTGTATCCTAATGCAGTTGACCACCCTCGTAGTTCTTCCGCCTTTAGGACCGTTCTCGATCCCAGGGCAAAAGAGTGCCCTATTTGTAGCCGCTCAATCTGAGTCAGACGCTACTGCTAGTTTTGGTCCGCCCCGGGTATTTTATTTCCCCGGTACCCGCCATATCTGACGGGCGTTCCCCTATCCGCCACCTGGGGAGGCGCCCAGTTGGGGATCTAGCAACCCCGCTGGGAAAATAAACGTATACATTTATTCAAAAAATTATTAAAGATTAATAAAAAAAATTTATTGAATAACTAATAGCTACTACTTACATTTTTAATTTTGAAAATTTAAAATTGAAAATAACATATTTCTTATTGTATAAAAATGTACTTTATTTCCTATTGGCTAAATTCTTTTCTCAAAGTAGCGAATAGTTTATATTTTTGAAATACAAGCTGGTTACAATATGACAGACTGATTTGTGTGTAAACAAGCCCCACTGTACAGCAGCTGTGCGACCTTGAGAGAGTGGAGCCACAACCTTCACTCTCCCTCCTGCTTGGGTTAGAACCTGTTTAGGTTTTTGTTTGGGAGTTGTTAGAGTGATGGACGAACCTAAAAAACCGCGGAGTGTGGAACAACGCATTGTGATCAAACTTATCGTTTGAGAAAACGCTCCGTCCGCTGGAATTCACCACAGACTCCAACAACGGTATGGGGAGGAGTGTCTCTCACTGTCCCGTGTTTTTGAGGGATGTAAATGGTTCAGAGAGAACAGAGAGCGCGTGAAGAATGAACCGCAAAGATCCGTCACCGAGTCAAACATTGATCGTGCAGGTACTCTTATTCGTGAGAATAGGCGTAGCACTATCAAGAAACTTGAGGCAATGCTGTTCATAAGTGTTAGTAGTGTAAAAAACATTGTGAAAAACTACCTGCACTATTACAAGGTAAATGCACTATGGGTACCATGCACTCTGACGGACATAAACAAAAGGTACGCATGCAAGCTGCTAGTTGGCTCCTACAGCAATTTAAAGACGAAGGTGATGCATTCTTAAAGTCTATAGTGATCACCGATAAAACGTGGGTGTACTAATCTAAGAGAGCGCTGAGCAGTTGTTTGGCAGGAAAAGTGATAGCAACGTTCTTCTGGGACTGGTAAGGGGGCGACAACCAAAAGTCTTTATTTGAAAAGAGCATCAGGATGCTTCCAGAACTACCTTGTAATTTGATTATTAAGATTTGACCAATAAAAATGTCACTATTCTTTTCCATATGTTAGTACTGATCAATTAGAACTCGAAGAGAAACTGTTCTGTATCCTTCCTGCAAAATTGAATTCCATATTCCACTTTGTGTCAGCCTAAATAACTTCTTCAATCCCAGTTTTCTTCCGTTCTCCGCTCTTTTCTCTTTTCTGTCTTCAATTTTTCATTATTTTCTCTTCGTTACTTCTTTTCGTCTTTTAATTGTTGTCTGTACCATTCTGCCTTTTAATTGCCATCTCCTACTTTTACTTCTTTCCATTCTTTTACACCTACTGATATATCACAAGCTCATCATTCTTTTGTGCAAATTTATATTTTTGAAATGCTTTCATTGTTGAGATCTGATAAATGAAAATGTCTCTGTTCTTTTCTGTAAGTTATTACCCATTATTCAGAAATTTACAGTATAATCATATTTTCGATTGTCTCATAGCCTTCGTAGTTTAGATACATAACTCACCGTGTCTTGCAATGTTTTCGGATTTTTATTCCTCTAAGTGGATTACTACTTTTTATCAAATAAATTATGATTTTATATTGCACGCCATTACTAAATATTTTGGAGATAAATATTATAAAATTAATTTTTTAAGATTGTAGATTGTTTAAATGCAGACAACTGTATCGATGTTTGATAATGAAAATATTCAAATAAAAATTTTATCATAAAGAATTTATATTGCCTTTTTACGTTAGTAAGAAGAGTCTCAAATATTAAATTTAATTTTAGCCTTTTATTGCGCATTTTTTTATCAAAAATTCTTAATTTGAACTTTTATTTTCATAACAGGCAAAGCGTATTGCGACAGTGTCCCATCAAATTTATTTCGTTGATTTGATTGTGAACAAATACAAATATAATCTGCCAACAGCACAATAATCATCATCGAGCTTTACCTCTAAGGATAAAACGAGTAATTTATTGATCAGCAGACCTTTTATCAAACTGGGCTTTTGTCGCTCTAAACATGCCGCTCCTTAAAAGTGTAACATTTCCGAGCAGCTACACTTTTATGAAAGCCGCCAGTTGATGACCTTTCCGCCGATCGCAAAAATTACGAATTCGCGCATGTATAAAGATTACAATTCACCGCTCGCGGTCGTGACGGTAGCCCGGACGGACCCTTTCTTCGCGGATTATTTAATAGGCTGACGCGGAAATGTCCCTAGCTGTAATTATAAATAATACTGAGACGTTTCTTGATAACTATCATTTTTCCGATGATAAAAATGGACTCCGCTTTCTTGCAGGCGTATATAAAGCTCCCCGGGTCTTCAGGAAGGCATCAGTAGCTGAAGCGAACTGCAACCAAAAGCAAAATGTGCACCCCTAATTTTGTAAGCAGTGCATTTTGTATATCATTAAGTTTACTAATAAAAAATTGTTTTTGTGTAGCTGTTCGTTGTTCTATCGGGAACGCTGATTGCTTCTAGTCAGGTGGACTCGACCTCAACAGCCAAACGTGAAATTTTTGATGGGAACTTTGGCAGTTCGTCGTTTGGAGGCTCTGATTTGACGCAGCATTTTAATAATTTCCCAGGGGTGGTTTTTCCAATCTCTGCGGCGCCCGCTCCACCATCTCCACAAGCAGAACAGATTATAGTTCCTAGTCAAGTTTCGGTAAGTCATTTTAAAGAGGCTAATGAATAAATATAAAGAATAACTTTATCAAATTTCTAAAGTAATACAGATCAATGCAAAGTATTACTTAGGAGCAGACAATTCCTTTCTCCTGCATAACAACACAACTGGTTTTGTTTGCTCTCTTTATTTAGATTTATTATTGTCCAATGGGAGACTCCTTTTTTATTACAGTTTAGGGTTTATTCACCTATTAATCTTTTCTGAAAGTACATTTTATGGAACTGATTATTAAGAGTTGACCTTTCACAATTTAATTGCAGAAATCATAGCCCAATTGATTTAGTTGACACCATATATGGTACAATTTTTAATGTGTTTTAGTTGCAGAAGACTTATGGGGCTCCAAGTCCGGCCGAGATTGCATCCGCGGTGGCAGCTGCCAAAGAGGCTTCAGCTAACGTCATAGCCGCGCAACAACGTGTGCAAGTAGCAAAGGAAGACGTTTTGGCTCAGCAAAAAATAGCAAGTCACAAGGAAGCTCAAGCTGCGCTTGCCCTGCAGCAAACGGAAGCAGCTGCAGCCGTGCAAAGACAGCAAGCAAGTGCTGCAGCTAACGCCGTCGTCTTGGCCCAGCAGAGGTTGGCTCAAGCCAAAGCTGACGTCGCTGAGCAGCAGAGGATTGCTTCCGAGAAGGAATCAGCTGCCGCCCAAGCTATACACCGATCAGCGACTGCGGCTGCTGCAGAAATAAGGAAAACCGGTAAGTAGAACATGCGCTTTTTATTTCTGCTAACATTAATCTTTTAGAATCTACCGCTGCAAAAGTTGCAGCAATCCAAAGCTCTGAAGCCGCAGCTGCGCTGAAGCATGTGACTGCAGCTAAGGACGCCACATTAGCGGCTACTTCAGCCGCTGTAGCTGCTTCCGCAGCTAACGGGCACCAGTCAGTTAACCACGCAGAGCAATGGGCTTTTCCAGGAAAAGTAGTTCATTACGCTCCTTGGGGATAAGTCAAGCGCTGCCAGTCACTTCAGTGCAATTTTTTTTATCATGTATAAAGGGGATATGTAAATAGATAAAAAATAAAAGGTGGTGGTTAGTATAATTTATTTCGTTTAATTCTTTCGTTTTTACCTGTGGACACACTGAAATTATTTAATTGTTCTAAAACGGTTTTAATTGTTCTATGACATTGCTGTTCAAGTCTTGATGTTATTAAAAAGTTCAAACAGCAAAAATGTAATTTATTTATCGTTGTTTACAAATTTGACCAATTTGAACAATTTCATACGGCTACTGAAATAATACTCATAAATAGTTAGATTATCAGGAAAGCAACAACTAAGAAAAACAAATTTTCGCATTAATAGGTAGAAGAAAATAATATAAAACACGGTTAAATGTAACATATGATAAACTACCAAATATGCAGAACACTACTAAGAACATTAAGAAATAAACAATTAAAGACACAGTTATAAAATGATGACCCACCCAGTTTTACTAGATGGGCCAGAAACATGAAGTTTGAGGTAAAAATGACAAAAATATTTAAAATGCAGGCAGCCAAAAAAATTTCAAACATAGTTAAATAATGCGTCAAAATAACAATTACAAAACGAAAACCGAATTTGATTCGTGTTCAGGCGTTTAAAAGGCGTACGCTCGTTGAGCGATAATCAAATAATAGATTACGTTTGCATTTCTATTTTAGGCGTCTATTAATGTGATTAAATATAAAATATGTTGCCAATAAACAATTTATTGAATCCCGCATTTCATTATCACTATCCATTTATCGCAACTAATAATGTGCAATACATGAACTACAATAAGACACCACAATTTACTATAATGCAACCATAACCCCTGTACTTATAGTGAGAGCTTGACTCCTAAGCAGAAAGGTAGAAAAGAAGCGAAAACTCATTGCATACTTTATTGATGAGGTGCTTTTTTTGAGCCGTGGAGGCCAGTTTAAGGCTTACTGTAGGCTGGACAGGGTTACCTTTAAGGTCCTAAAGAATATTGGTGGAATAAATGCCTGTCCGGGTGCTCCAGGTGAATCTGTATATAATATATAACATATAATATAGTAGACAGTTTCTGCGATCTTTACTTTCTTTCGGGGAATGTTCGACATGGTCCTAATTTAATCATCCTAGAAAACAGGAAAAAGTAAAGTTCTAGAAAAATAGAAGTACTGATCTATAGTTGATTCTCAATGACCTCTAAGACCTGCATTGTTCTAATATGTTTAATTATAATCAAAAAAAGTTTCAAAACACTGTCCTTAAATTTTTTGTGCTCCAGAAATTTAACGGTAGTCAGATTAAGGACGGGAATGAGGATGTGCTGAGGGAGGTAATGCTCAGATCGGTATACATCTCTCACAGTAACCTCACCCTACCTACAACCAAATAATTAAAGAAGCTGGCGATGGGATGCAGAGAAAATAGCTCGCAACTCATCATCGATTGTGATGCAAACTCACACCACATAACTTGGGGAAGCACTAACAGCAATGAACGAGATAAGTCTTTACTACAATTTATTACGGCAAATTATTTTGACGTACTGAATGTATAGGTAATAAACCTATTTTATTAGTACAGGAAGAAAGGAGCTTACAGATACAATCATTGGCACTATGTTTACTAGTATCTTTGTTAGAAACTGACATGTGTTTAAAGAGACTAAGTTATTCTGACCACAAGTACATCTATTTTGAAATAGATAAACTAAGAAGTCTACCAGACAGAGCTAGAATACAAATTTAGAAGGGTGAATATAATGATTAGGAACAGTATATAGCTGGCTATTCTACCAGGACAATGGCAGATAATTGGCAGGTTCAAATAAAGTGACAGCTATAGACAAAATAAAGTAGACAATTACCTCATTCTGTCTTTATTTGTCGCCGGGATCTGACCGCATTTATTCCATTTTGTTGCAGAAGCAAAGTGACATTCTATACCACAGGATTTGCAATATACTTAAGACCAGTCTTAATCTTGAATACCGAGACCTGGAGATTAATTGAAGTTATTTTTACACAAAAACTTAGTAAAATAGTACAGAATGAGGCCAATGCCCTAAGACTAATTTAGTTTGCTGTCTTTTTTATTGAACATTGTAGAAAAACTGCTTGACAGGCATAGTAGGGATGATGTGCTAGTAACTGGATCTCTACATTATAAATATAAAACATAATTGCATTTACTTGTTACCAGAGTGGAGAATGCTGTACAAAATAAAGAGGCACTTTTAGCTGCCTTTTTTAATATTAAAGATTATGATAATACACCCCCAAATTTAATTACTAAATCATTGAGGAGTAAAGGGCTCAAGAGAACAAACTGCTGATGGTTAAACTGTATGCATAAAGGAAGGCTGGTATATGTATCCTTAAGGACTGAAACAATGATGGCTCATGTTCCACAGGAAGGAGTATTATTTCCTCTATTATAGAATCTTGTAATGGACTAGCTGCTACAAACACTCTAATGAGACGAATAGAGAACAGTGAAACATGCAGATCACTATCATACTATACCAGTACAAATTTAACATTAAAAAAGTAAAAGGTATTAAACCTGCTTATAAAATGGATTGATCCAGCGGGACTAAATATAAGTCCCTCAAAATCTACCTTACTTGTATTTACAAGAAAGAGAAACTTGGAGAGACTGAAACATCTTAGGCGCCGAGATGTAGAAATAAAGTTAATAAGTGAGATAAAATACTTTGGAATGACCTTAGACTCAAAAGTCATCTGAAATCAACACATTCAACAAGTTAAAAGAAAAGCCAAACGAGCTCAAGGAAAAATATAAGGTCTAAAAGCAAAAGTAATGTATGGGATATACACCGCCATAGCAGATGCTATAAAAACAACTGACAGCGGCAATGGTGATACTTCTAGACTTCCTTTCTCTTCATTTTAAAATCATGGAAAACGCATGAGTATCTCTTTATAGACTAGGCTAAGACCATATGACGCCAAAATTCACATTTAATGAATCTTGATGTTAATATTATGGATCAAAATGAATGTACAAAATGGGAAGAAGCATTTAATGTAAAAATAAAAACTTACAGTGAAGCCCTTTACTAGAAAAATATGCATTTGTTTTTGAAAAAAGATGTTTGCTATATACTACAATGAAATAAATTTACAGACACTCAAATATCAATCAAAAATGGCAATAAAGAACCCGAAGGTAACATCCAGTTTGGTATAGGAATGCTTCAAACAACCCAGTGCTTTCACAGACCACAAGTTAACTCTCTTGTGGATATACAGGCACCGTTGAATTGCGAGTAACCAGAGAGCTGATGAACTAGCACAAAAAGAATTATCAACTCCATATATAGCCCTCAAACCGGCTCTGGGAGTATCAAAAAGAACAATACGCAGCCGAGAGAAGGAATTTCTAGTTTTTTATTGTTTCTGTATTATATGTTGTTTTTAAAAGTTTGAATTGTAAGTTTTTAATAATTTGGTTCTGGTCAGAGTCTATAACTGCACGTGGATACGCGGCGACTCTTGCAACACTATCTTAGAATCCACTATTTATAAGAAAATGTCTATTGATTGCGTACTATGTTAAGTTTACCGTTTCGCCTGAATTATAGGAAGAATGTTTCTTTCTTTAAAAATTGTAAAATATTTATTCGCGCTGGTTTCTTTTTCTGAGTCCATAATTGTTTATATCTTCTGCATTGTTTAACCTTCATTATTATATTATTTTATATTAATTTGTTTCGTAAGATATACGTGATTTTAGATTTTTTAAATGTTCGTAAAGTTCTTTGACTTCTTTATAGAGTTTGTCAGTAGTGGATGCATAAATATCAATTACTTCTTCTTCTTCTTTGTCCATCCCTTATACCCTAAGGTGTCGGGTCCTCTATCCATTTTCAAAATCTCTTCCTGTCCCTAGCGATTTGTTTAGCTTCTGCCATGCTTTTCCCCCTCCTGATAGTTTCCATCCATGTTTGCCTTGGCCTTCCTCTTCCTCTTTTTCCTTCTCTTCTTGCCTCTAATACCCTTCTTGGCAGCCTTTCTTCGCCCGTTCGTGTCACGTGCCCAAACCACATTAGTTGTATTTTCTGTAGTGTTTCCACTAGCGGTTTTAGGTCTAACTCCTCTCTTGTTGTGATGTTCTTCACTCTGTCCCTCTTTGTTCTTCCGACTATACGTCGCAGGTACTTCATTTCCGCAGCCGTTAATTTACTTTTGCTCTTGTCTTGTAGCGGTATGCTTTCTATTCCGTATGTTAATGTAGGTAAGTATGTTGTTTTATACAGGTGGAGTTTAGTCTCTTTGCTCAGCTCTTTCTTGTTGATTAATGTTGAGTTGATCTGATAGTATACTCTAGTCGCCTTGTAGATCCGGTTCCTTAAATCATCTGTTACTGTTCCGTCTTGGCTTATTATTACTCCAAGGTACTCATAGCTCTCCACTTGTTCCAATTGCTCTCCTTCACATCTTACGTTCAGGTTTCTTTGTTCTTCATCTGTGTTCTTACTTATTCTCATTATTTTGCTTTTCTTCGCATTTATTGTCATTCCTTTTATTTTAATTTCGTTGTTCCAATTATTTATTGCTTGTTGAGTTTCCTTTGGCTATCGGCTACGAGTAGTATATCATCTGCGAAGACGAGGCTTTGTATATTGATTGCCCCATGTTCCAGTGTCCTAGTTTAGTGTTCAGGTTTGGGTTCTGCTGTTCTTAACTATTTCATTCATCATGATAATGAATAGTAGTGGACTGAGGAGTCTCCTGTTTTATCCTCTCCATCAAGAATTTCCCCGATTCTTGTCCTTGTATTCTTACTATTCCTTTCGTTCTTCCGTATAGTCGTTTTGTGGCTTCTACAAGTTTTCTCGGGACGTCAATTCTTTCCATTGAATTCCACAGGATTGCTCTTGGTACCGTGTCGAAGGCTGCTAGGAGGTCTATGAATGCCAGGTGTTTCCTTCAAGTGTCTTTTCTATTACTGTGCGAAGCGTAAATATGTAGTCTTGAGTCTGTCTGCCTTTTCTGTATGCAGCTTGTTCCTCTAATAGCTCGTCTTCTATGTGATGCCTTATCTTTTTCTAGTATCCTGGTGTAGATCTTTTGTACGCAGGATGCCAGGCATATTGCTCTGTAGTTTCCACAGTCGTTTGTGTTACCTTTTTGTGGATTGGTACTATTATGTTTTCTTCCCAATCCCACGGTATTCCTTCTCCTTCGTATACTTGCTGGCATATCTTGTGTGTCCATTTCTTTATACACTCCTCCGTATTTGATTAGTTCAGGCCTTATTCCGTCTTTTCCTGCAGATTTTCCTACTTTCATGTGTGCTATTGCTTCTTCTGTTTCTTCCAAAGTTATTGTTTCGTTTTCTGTCTCTACTTGTTCTTCTTGTTCTACTCTGATGGGGTTTGGTGCTTTGAATTTTGTGCTGTAATGTCTCTTCCATGTTTCTAATATTTGTGGCAGTTCTGTAACGACTTCTCCTTCTTCGTTCCTAATGCTCCACACCTTTTGTTTGTGCATTCCCCTTAGGCCGTTAACTGTTCTCCAAAAGTCCTTTTTGTTGTTTTTGTTGTCTATGAATTATTAACATGAATGTAATTGATATTTGGAGCAGAAATTCAAATATCAATTACATTCATGTTAATAATTAATTGTAGGATAATTAGCAGGAGTACGGTTGCATATGTCGCAATGAGTTTGTGATTTCTAACAATAGTACCTACATCGTTACTATGTTCAAGTGCATTTTTTCTTTTGTTAAAACGTCCTAAGAAATTATTATACTGAGTATAACATTGTAGTTTTTGTTACTCTTGATGTATATTAAAGAAGATACCATTTACTTTTGCTTCGGTGGAGGATTATTTAGCCCATGTTCGGTCACCAGGACATCGTCAATAGTAACATATTATCTTTTAGCCCCTGGTGACATTATATTTATATATGTTACTTGTACAAGTACCACTGGTTTCTTTCTTTCCATAAAGATAAGTGCGTTGTGAACAAATAAAAGAAACTATCGCCTTCAGCATGTATTTGCAAAATCTTCGATAATAAAGGTATATGTAGTATATATCTTAAATAACTAATGTCATTTGTGTCAATGAAAAGTAAAAATGAGAGCTTTGTTGACACCAACCGTTTCTTTGTACAACCATTTTGCACAAAATTTAATAAACTTAAGAAGAAACATAATATAAACAAAAGCAAAACAATCCCTAAACTTTCAATAGCATTTAACTTTGCAGTGTTATTATTTTTCAAAGAACTACGTGATAAATAGAAATTAGCACTGTTTTCCCACCATCTACTTCTAACGTTGTATGTAAAACATTTGTAGTTTTGATTGATATCCTGATTAAAAAATTTTACCCAAGAATATTGTCAATTTTTGTGCATAACATACAGAATAATCTTTGTTTTTGAAGATACATTGGCATGGTAAAGAAGTGTTCTGTTTACGACATGTTCTGTAGATCTTCATAGTTGTACAATAACCACACAAAAAAGGCTACTAGAGAGTGGCAACAATTTAGGGATTTAGGAGCATTTGATTTTGTAATTAACATATTTTACAATATATTGTAGCATGAAAAAATATGGAAGATTCGAAATTACCTATATGACCCTAACCACAACACTGCATATTAAATTTTTAGTAGTAAGAAATAAATTCACAACTGAAACACTGCAGATTGGTTTAATATTATTTACTCTATAAAACTGCTAAAATGTAATTATGTGTGTTTGTAACTAAGACTGCAACTCCCCCTACAGTCATAAACCGATTTTAAAGGTCAATACCTCAATCGAACCGGTTTGTTGCAAAACCTCGCATAATAGTTTTAGATTTTTGATTTAAGTCACGTTTGACCCGTTATAGGTCAAATCATAAATTATGATGAAATGATTAGACGGTTTGCACCATCTATAGGTGTTTTATGCACTACATGGCCAACTCTTGCCGTTAATATTAATCTATAAATGTTTTACTTTTATTCAGTAATATATGGCCCCATATCAAGTACTTGCAAATGTCTCCATTCTTTTTGGCATCGAAGCAAACAATCAACGTTTGATGTCTTAATGAACTACATTTCATTTAGTATTAATAAGCTTCTCCTATAATTCAACCAGATTGCTTAGAGGACGCGGATATAATTGTACCCTTTGTGCAATAAAGTTGCAAAAGTTTTTGAGAGGTGAAAGGTTAGGCAATTAAGCCGGCTGCGGAAGAATCTTCATTTTGCTTTGTTGAAGTTCAATGTGTTACATGTCATATGTGGTAAAAGGTTATCTTGTTTAAAGATTGTTTGGGACACCATTTGAAGGAAAAAATACTACGGATTGTAAGATCGCGTCAATGTAAGTGTGACTGCTAATATTGCTGCTAACTCTGATGATAAACAATTTGTTATCATAATCGATAGCTCACAGTTACCATACCATGCCTTATACAAATGCAATATTCTCGCTTCCCTTTTCTGCATCTACAGCACATTAACATCCGACCATGGTTTTGATTTAAACTTCTCTGTCTATAGACGCCTTTTTATTGTCCATTGTAATCTTAGTGTTGCAGACATAGAGAAATCGGTAATAGTCATACTAAAGGACGTCACGCTAGTAGCTCCACTGCTAGTAGACGTCAAACAGAGGAGTTAGACAATCGGTACTGTGTAGTGGTCAACCATCGTAGCACTAAAAAACATGAAGTCACATTACGGTCTGTAATCTCAAAGATCTTCACGGTTAATTTTCATGCGTATTGCCCCCAAACCCCGGTTTCACAAATACCATGGTAACCAATTCTTTGACCTATGTCTTGTAAAGTAATACCACCTTTAAATAGACCAACAATCCTAACAGTACGTCCTTTTTTAAATTCTCTAATTTGTTAATAATGTACTACTCAAAATATTCTTCAAAGTCTTATGTTGAAATCGCAAATAATTACCTGGTTGCACTGGATTGAATCTTATCGACCCCTTGAAATCTTTTTCCTCTTTAAGTTTTGAGAACATCCAAAAGTCTTAGAACGACAAATCTGGATTGTAAACTAGCTGAATAAACAGCGTTTTGGAAGAAAATTCGTTATTGCGACAATCACACGCTCACCTTCTATCAAATAACGTGGAAAGTAAAGTCGTCCTCACTTGCGCATGCTCATTACAGTCTATTCTTATCAGATGTCTGGTTAGTCACTGCCGTACCAACTGTTTTATTAAATTAACCTTAGATTGATATTTTTGAGATAGACCTTACATTGTGCAACACAGAAGAAATTACATGTGCGTCAAGTTGTTTAAAATTACAGGAAAAGGTATCTATTAGTCTTCTCTAAAATAATATTAGTTTCTAAATTTCTCTATAAACAAAACATTTTTTTTAATGGTTTATTAAAAAGTTTTGAAGCATTTATGTTACTGTTGGAATGTGGTTCCTAATGATTGTGTGTGAGAAGTGATTTTTATCAAACTGTAAAGTATTGTTGAGTAAAATATTCAGTACTCGTTTAATAATTTAATAAAATTAAAGCAGTTACTTTATACCAATAGTTATAGTGCCTCCCACCCCTATAAATCGTCTCATTACGACCTTTTAAAATTAGGCGTTTTGAATGCCCCTAGCACAATGGCAAATTATTGTAGATCGAGCTTCATTTACTTACTCTAATAACTTATGAATCTTGTCTACAACCCCTTTTTACATCCTTCGTAGTGACTTATTTTGACCGACTACAATCTGGCAGGTGTACGCGCAAGCATCACAGTCGATTTTCAGATAATCTTCTGCCAAAGAGTTGCAAAAAAAGTTAGAAAGGTCGCAAGTGAGTATTATAAGCAAATTATAGCGCAATATTCAAAATTTTAAATTATTGTTATAAAATAATTCTTGAGCATACAAAAAGATTGAACAAAACCCTACTTCAAAGTGTTGTAACAAGGGGTGCAAGAGTTGTAAATGTGTTTATTTAGTGATAATTAACCTTTACGCATTACACCTATTTCTATAAAGTAACTGTTTTAGTGAATTAAAATACTGCACAATTATCAAATACTTACACAACGACGCAGAACTAAAGAAATGAGTTATTATGTCTCTAGATGGCGAATTTTTTTTTATTAATTTATTTTATTAGCAATCAGAATTTACACTAGAATTCTATAAGCTAATGTGTTTATCTAAGAACTAAGTAGCTCTTCATTGTCGTGGTGAGGTCTTCTCCAATTACAAATCCTCCTTAGACATTTTTTAGATCATCAGGCCATTTCCGTTTAAGCCTTCTCGTATTTTGTATTTCCAGAAGAGGATTAAGGAGTGCGTTGATGTGGTGTTCTAGCTTTATGTGGTGTTTAATACTTTTTTCGGTTATGACATCTTTAACATATGGAATTTTCAGGTCTGAATGAAGTGTGTCATTAGTAACATACCATGGGGCATTGGAGATCATACGTAATATTTTAGAGTGACTTCTCTGTATAATTGCCATATTCGAACGACTGGTACAACCCCAGAGCTCAATTCCATAAACCCATATTGGCTTTAGGATCGTTTTATAAATAAGGAGCTTATTTTCAAGTGGTAATTTTGACTTCCTACCAAGTAACCATTGCATTTCATTAAGTTTTAGATCGATCTGTTTACGATTTTTTAACCACGTGTTGTTTCCATGATAGTTTATTATCTAAATGTATCCCCAAGTATTTTGTATAAGATGAAGTAGGTATTTGTATGTTATTTATATAAACAGGGGGGCACAGGTCTTTTCTTAAGGTAAAATTAACTTGTATAGATTTATCTTCGTTGATCTTGATTTTCCATTTATGTGTCCACTCTTGTATTTGATTTAAATGATTTTGTAGGGTAATGGTTGCTAGTTGTGGGTCATCGTTGGTAGAAAGGACAACAGTGTCGTCAGCGAAGGTGCCATTGTAGTACAATCATTTACTGGTAAATCCGAAGGGTACAGCACGTATAAAAAGGGACCCAGGACACTGCCCTGTGGTACACCGGACTTGATCGGTTTCATGCCAGACACATCTTCATTGACTTTTGTTCTAAATTCTCTGTCGCTTAAGTAGGATTTTAGAAGATTATAGTATGTTACGGGCAAAAATGTTCTAATCTTGTATAATAGGCCCGAGTGCCAAACTTTGTCGAAGGCTCTACTTACATCTAAGAAAACCGATGTACAGTATTTCTTATTTTCGAATGCTTCATTAATTTTGTGACAGATCCTATGAATTTTTTGTATCGTAGTGTGATTTTGACGAAAGCCAAATTGATGTTGAGGTATCCACTTTTCGCTGTTAGGATCACCAACTATTCTTTGCAATATAAGTCTTTCCAGTATTTTTGAGGTTATAGACAACAAGCTTTTGGACGATATGATGAAACCTTGTTTAAGTCTTTGCCCGGTTTAGGTATTAATATTATTTCTGCGGCCTTCAGCTGCTTGGGCCAGTAATTTAACTTAATGATAGCATTAAATATATAAGTAAGTAACAGTAGTCTTTTCCTTGGTAGTTCTTTTAACATTTTAGTGGTCACGCCATCTATGCCAGGAGATTTACGGATTTTTAGTATTTTGATTTCTTTTTGAATCTCTCTAGGAGAGAAACTTGTTATTCCTCGAACTTTGGTTGTGATGTTACTTAATTGTCTCTCGATCTCATCATCGACTACATCATTGTTGGGGGTGAAGACTTCCTCAACGTACTCTGCAAACAATTTAGCATTTTCCTCGTCATTTCTGGCCCATCTAGAGTTTGGGTCTGCTTCATTAAATATAGGAGGCACTTGGTTTTTAGGCTTTCTTGCATTTTTAACCGGTTTCCAGATTGAGTTGTCGTATCTGTTCAAACTAATGATGTAGTCATGAAAGGATTGATTTTGCACATTTTTAATTTTTTGTTTCAGCTGGTTACTTAATCGATTGAAAGTATTTTTATCCGCAGGTGCTTGGGTCCGGTGCCAAATTACTCTGGCTCTTCTTTTGATAGCTATAAGTTTTTTAATCTCCACAGGAACGCTGAATGTAGGGCTCCGAGGATACACTAGAGGAGCTGCTTGCTGCGCAGCCTCCTTAAGGATGCAGAACCACTTGTTTAATGCTTCGTCAATGTCTTCTGCAGTTTTGAGACTAACTTTTAAGTTTATATTTCCTTGAATATGATTTTGATGCACTTCCCAATCGGTTTTTCTGTTGTGCACTCTAGCAATATGCTTTTTATGTATGGCACAAGATCTGATGGTGGCTATTATCGGAGAGTGATCTGAGGAAAGGTCATAGCTAGGGACAATATCCATATATGGTGATGAGATATCATTTGTTATAAAAAGATCCAGTAGGTCGGGAGTTTTGTTGGGATTGGTAGGCCAATAGGTAAGAGTACCTGTAGAAAGGAAAGCATAATTTTGCTGATGGAGAAGTTTTGCCAACTCTCTGCCTTTAGAAGTTGTCATGCGGGATCCCCAAAGGGAGGTTTTACTGTTAAAGTCGCCTCCTACAATAAATTTTGTTCCTAGAGTCCGGAAGAAGTACTGAAAATGTTCTTTTTTGATGTTGTGACGCGGTGGGCAGTAAACAGATGCTATTGTTAGTTCATACGGGGGCATTTTAACTCTTATTGCTGTGGCTTGTAGATGTACTGTCTCGTATTTAGGTAATTCGAAGTGGCTGATAGATTTCTTAATTATTATGGCTGCACCAGCATGGGCAGTATTATCTGGATGGTTGGTGAAATAAGTTAAGTAGTTATGTATATTAAAGTAGGATCTGTCTGTGAAGTGAGTTTCTGCTATTAATAGTATATCAATAGAGTTGATATGAAGGAATATTTCAACCTCCTGTTTATGCTGTAGAAGGCCATTGGCATTCCACTGGGCTATTTTTACAAATTTAATGAATTTTGTTGACCAGGGTTGAGAGCATGTTCAACACCATGCTATTTTGTTGCATTAGCTGCTGAAACATAGCTTTAAATTCATCTAAAAATTTGCTCATTATTGAAGAAATATTGACTTCATTTTGTTCGCTGCCTGTGTGCATTCATTTGAGTTTAACTTGTGTTCACTTGTTCTAATACCTTTTACTGCATTCGCATAACTAAAATTTTGCTGGACATGGGGGTGTTAGTATCCGGTTTGGTGGTGTTGTGACTGTTATTGTATTTTGCTGGATATTTCGTCTGTTATTCGCATTATTGGGCTTTTTTAACAATCTATGATAGAATTCACAATCTCTGTAATTTGCCGTGTGGGCACCACCGCACAAAGCGCATTTGGCTGGAGTTTCTTTACTTTTCTTACAGTTAGTTGTGTTATGTGATCCTCCACATCTAACACAAACGAATGGTTTATTCCAATAGGCTTTTGTAAGCCCGTATTGTTGGCAGCGCATACATTGAACTATACTGTTGATCTTTTTGGGCGGTTCTATTGCAATTATTTGATTTTGAAATTTAGTTACTTATATATATATATATATATATATATTATTATATATATATATATATATATATATATATATATATATATATATATATATATATGTTTGTTGTTAGTCACTGGCTCTAAATCGACGAAAAGCATATTTAGAGGCTCCTTGGTAGCTCTATTTTTCACATTTAAAATGTTTCTGACTATGTGCCTCATGGTATTAAGTTAATTCTTGGTTTAATTTGTATCTGTTGCGGAATGCAAGTTTTTGATGACGACTCTGAATGCTCGATCTTCCTTCGGCTGGTATGTGTGATGTACTATGTCGTGTTCGCGCATATGTCATATCAATTTTCTGTATGCTTCTGAAAGATTACACTTGATTTTTATGGTATTATTGGCTAACGCTTTTGTAGAGTATTGTTCAATTCCAGCAATTGCATTGAGGCTTTTGATCATTTCCTGATAATTTAACATCCCGTAGACGAAGATTGGAGGAGGCTTTGGAATTTTATTGTCGGCTTGCTTGTTTTTAGGTGATTCCGTCTCCATTTCTGTTAGTTGGCTGAATTTATTACTTAAAGTGATGTCGTGGCTATTTGGGGGATGTATCTTTCTTCTTTTTGTTCGTTTGATCGTTTGCCATGAATTTTTGTTGACATATTGTTTCATCGTCGCCTGTAGAAGTGAGTAGTATTTGAAGTATGTTGTGTATTTTGAGCAGGTGGATTAACTAGATGCTCTTGCGGTAAGTAATTATTAACACCACTTGTTGTTGGTTGATTTACTTGCTGAGAGTTGTAATTAAGCGGTAGTTGATGATTTAATGGAGCAGCCTGTATAGCATTGTTATTTGAAACATATTGATGGCCATTAATAACTCCTGAGCCATTAAATGCCGGTATCATTCTTTGGTTTTATTATTGTGTTGAATATAAATATTACTAAATAGTAACTTTGTACTTATCTTATTTGTAGTTGACAGGTTAGCTGATATCAGATGTCACTTGTTAATCTCAGCGCAGTTGATAGCAGAGCACTCAGACACTCTTGCTTACGCTACGAAATTCTAGCGGGTAATGTTTATATTCTGAGGTTGTTATTTTTGAGTTGATTGAACTGTTTCTTTCCTAAAATTCACTACGCGGACACTTTTTGCACCGAAAATCAATTATTTTCGCGGAGCTGACTGACATACGTGTTGACAGTTTTTTAGATAGCGAATAACAAAAGTTGTTTAAACACGAATTTTATGATATATCAAGTATGGAAAAATAGCTTAAAATATGTACACCTAAAATAAAATATTGAATTTGTAAATTGGATAAGTATTATTTTCTGCGCGGATAAAAAGAGTGTAGAAAATAATAACTGTAATTATGTAAATATATAATCTAAGCATCATTTTCTTAAATTATCAGTTATTAACACAGGACAGAGCTACAGTTGTTCAAAGAATTGTACTTATATTTTTTATTATTAAAGCATAAACAATAGTCACTCTAAACTACATTAAATGCAATAATTTTGGTTGAAAATAATAGTTTAATAATTAATTTATTTTTGTTCAAATTTAATTAACTTTAATAATGACTAAAATAAAATTAACTTTTGAGGAACAAATGTGTGATAAGAGTTCTGTGAAAAGAAATGCAAAGAATTAACGGTCAGAAATACCACGGTAATCTACCATCTGCACAAAAGAGCAGTTGCTAGAAACTACACAAATATATATAAAAGTGTCTTTCGAAACAAAAATTTAAAAATCAAGCTTACAGGGAGTGTACTTCATCATTAATCCATGCTCTAGATAAAGATAATCTTAGCTAGAGAATTTATTATTGTAAATGGAATCCCAGCAAATGAGTGGAAGACGTGCCAACTGCATTTAAAATTGTCTGTTTTAGTTAAAAAGTATAGTAACGATTGAATCTTCAAAATTGCATGTTACTATGGAACAATCTGAATTTACTAAAGGTTACAGTGTTATGCGAAATTAGAAGCGTTCTTTTTTGACTAAACTGCCACTGATGATATTTGTCTAAACATTCTATAGAAATCCATATGTTCGCGCATCGAACTGTTTTGTGACAAACAGATTTATTTCAGCAAGTCGGAGCACCTCCACACTATCGGTATCATGTAAGGGATCTCAGATCATACTCCATTGAAGTTATTTTTATTTAGATGCCTTAATGATACAGTGTTCTCCACGAAACTAGCAAAAGATATTAGCTGTACAATCAGTTTGAATATTTCTAAACTTGAATTTAATTTCGTTTAATATTTGTTTTTAATTTAAACCATAAAATTATTGTTTTTAAGATTGTTATTCAAAGACTTCCCACGTTATTTGTGACACTCAAAATGTATGATAAAACTCAATGTTACCGTTTTTGAATCTTTAATTAATAACTTTTTTATATAATAAAGCATTGATTTTTATTCAACATTAAATTTAAAAATCATATCTAGGTTATAATTAGTGTAATACGAATAAATGTAGTACTAAAAATACTTTTACCATTGCTAGTTATTAAGTTATAATCGAAAAAGGTAATAATCATTCTACTGCTTACCACATACTTGTATATAAAATAAACATTCGTGTAAGAAAATGTCTGCTGGTTAAGTGGTTTGAGTTTCTACTTTGCGTGCTTATTAGGCCATAGAAATAATTTTACTACAACAAGCAACAAAACTTATTGGCTCGAACTTATATATGTAAAATACGTTTGTCATACTTGGATAATTTATTTAGAAAACGGCGTGCAACTTATTTAGCTTTTGAAACGCTTGCTTTGCGCTGTACCTGGTGCAAAGAAAACATTACTAGAGTTTCTTCAGAACTAACGTGGAATGGGTTTTCTTTGATTTTTATTTTAGTTTGGCATTTTAACAGGTACATGTTTGATAAAAAATAAAAGTATATTTTTCCTACAGAGTATTCCAATACATGTACTAGCTTTAAATGTGAGAGGAATTTCTGTGTAAGAGGTTTTAAGTCATTTTTAGCAACTTTTGAAAAAAACAATTTTAAATTTTGTCTTATGAGAAAACTGTTTAACTGTTAATAATAATTTGGCTCAGTGTTTTCTCTTTTATATTTAAATCTGTGAGTTTCCTCAATATATATTTTGTTAATAAATTTATTTTGAATGTATTTTTAGTAAAGTATAATCTATTTCCTAAAATAGACAATTACTAGATATTACTTTTTTACGTCAGTTATCTGCAGTCATCAGCATAAGTCATTGTTAGCTATTCTTTTAGAATTAAGAATTGTATAAGTATATTATATTGTCAGCTGTCTTTGTTATTTCGCACTGTAGAGTAGTGCATAGATATTGTTAACTTTATACATATTTTCTAATTTACTGTTCTATTACATAAAAGATAATAATTTAATTATGGAGAACATTTATTTTTAAAATTAATGGTATAACAAAGTCTTCTCTTCCCTACCCCCTTCCTATTTCTCATTTTTTTAAATTAACATTTCATTTTCTCGTATGAACATATTCCTCCATCGTTTTATATTTTGAGCTTTTTGCTATTAAAGACCGTCCGGATTTTCTTTTACCATAGTCCATGGTTTCTATTTTGTTATTATTCGAATTAAATTGTCCGTATTTATTCTGTACATAGGTCATAAATAGGCGTGATTGTTTCCAGTATATTCTCTATTTTCGTTTGTTTCGTCTTGTTCATTAGTTTGTCTTTTTATCCTTAATAGTGATTCCTAACTGCTACTCTGTTCGTGTGCCGCTGAGTAGTTTTTTGCGCTAAAACCCGGGCCACTGCACCGTCTGTTAATACAAAAACGCATTGTTCCAATTTTCTGATTTTCATTCAAATTGTAAATTTATTATTTCTGTTTCTTAGAATACGGCTCAGTTTTCCAAATATGTTCATTGTGAGCTTATTTATTCTAATTTTTTTTATAGTTTGTGTAACATGTCTTTGAGTTCATGTTTTATCAGCATATTATAAGTTAGTCAGCATTAAAACAATATTTTTATCTTACAAAAGAAATTTTTAAATATATCTTCCAAGTCTAGCTCAAATAGTTTGTATCGCTCTGCCTCATATATTTGTTTATTTTTATAGAATTTGTATTTGCGTGTAATTTTATTGTACTTGTTGCTTCTTGGTATATGTGGTGAAGCATTATAACATATTTTGAGTTGCTTTTACAGTGATTTAATGATCTGATTATTAAATGGCGAAGCAAAGCGGAGTCGCTTACTAACTTCATTTGTCCGTCTGTCTGTCTGTCTGTCCGTCCGTCCGTCCGTCCGTCCGTCCATCCGTTGGAGCAAAAACTCGAGATCGGCTGGGAATTTCCAAATTCTGTTTTCACCAATCGACAGGTGACCACAAAGGCTTGTTGCAAGTGATTTTGAAACTGATTGGTCAACCCATGAATTTGCTTTTAAACCTACAAACTAGAGGGTTCTCAAATTTGGGAGACTGCTTCGCCATTTCGTTATGTGTTGCAAGCTTTGCAGGTTTATTACCTATGGCTTCAATAAATCAAAGCTTTGTTATAATCTACAGAAACTAGTCATAGATCTTTATTATATTTCATTGATTTTTCGATCATATTCCGTAATGATTGTGTTTGATCCAATGCGCTGAATTGTTTTCTAAATCCATATTGTTCTGGTAGTCGATACAATTCTAATTTGTTAGTGAAAGCAAACTAATGGAGCTGCAATTTGTGGTTGTGATTTTTTTATTGTTGATATAAACTATAATAGCATTTGGTCTTTGTAAGATTTTCTTTTCTCTAAAACATTAACTTGATAGTATTCTAAGCTTCTTTATAAAAAATTCTACACATGTTTTATCAATACAAGTATAATCTTCTTCTGGAGCTCTATTGTTTTTTTAATCTCTTTGATATCTATATCTAAGAAAATGTTTTGACCTTACATTTAGTATGGTATTTTTTTAGGTGTTTGTGGTTTTTCAATTTTATGGCTATATAGGCCTTTATAAAAATTTCCTGTTATTTTGATGATTTAATTTAGCGTTCGTGTTCTTTAAATCATTCCTTTGTAGTTGGTTGGTTTGTTTTCTTATTACCTTTAAACTTTTATTTTCTTCTATTGTTTAATATACTAATTATTTGTTATGTCTAATAATGTATTGTTTGACAGTTTGTTCCTATTTTCCCTTGACTCGCTAATTCTGCTACTCGATTTGAGTTTCCGTAGTTATCTTTGTTTTGGTACTTTCTACTGTAATATTAATAATATATTTATTATTTTAATATTTATAGAATATATCTTGGTTTGATGTGTTACTGTACCATAAATTTTGGCTAAGCTCTTCTTTATATTTTTCTTTGTGTTTGTCAAGCGTGTATCTATATTTGTTATTATCTTATCTTTTTAATAACATTGTTCGTTCTTGTCTTCTACTTATGGTTAATTTTTCTGTTACTGTGCTATAGTCTTTGCCGATGTGGAATTTATTTATCATTACGTGGCGGAATGGTGTTATAATAAAATTATTTCCTTTATTCGTTTGCTTATTAAAACTTTTTTATGTTTACTTTTTATTAGCCTTTTTCTTCAAGTACGTATTTGTAACAAAAAAATTATGGTTATTTGCATAACTTACCATTAGTTGATCTTGTTCTTATTTTAAAATTTACGATTGATATTTCATTTTCTTCTTGTTTACCAACTTTAGCTTTGAAATTGCCAATGATACTGTAAAAAAGTGTTTTATTTGTTATTATGACTTCTGAGATATCTTCATGAAAATCTTTAACTTTTTCATCATGTAGTCAGTAGTATTTCTTTGGTATTTGAATAACGACGTCGACAACATTTGGTGATATAGTATTCATTTCGACTATGTCCTTTTCTAGTCTCTTGCTTATTATAAATCCTATTTCAGCTATATTGATTGTATTTTTTTGTTGTTTTGGAATTGCGATAAAACGTATAGCCTGCAGGTAGCTCGATGGTTGTTGATTATTTCTTCTTACTTCACTGAAACCGATTACAACCCAGACTTTGTCTTTGATCTCGTTTTTATTATTAAGCTGTTCTAAGGATTTGGACATTATAGAAGAGTATTTTATTTTTCCCTTACTTACTGGAAAGACTGGTCAAGCATTTTCCTATTCGCCATTTGGAGAAGCGCTCTCTAGAGGTTCCCCCAAAAATGGAAAATGTAAATATAAATCTAAATAGCAATGAGTATACAAAAAGATCTTGTCAACTTAATTTAAATACATAATTTTACAAATTATATAAATTTCAGTAGCGACAATATATTTTTGAGCGTCTGTTATTAGGTGGTAAGAAACTTGAACACTTGAAAAAAATTTGATTTTTATGCATGAAGAAATGTTGAGAACCACGACTATTCTATAAAATACAGCCTATTATTATAAATAGTTTTTTATCAGTACTCTACAAGTTGTCTAATTTGTCTACTGTATCAATCTGATGACGAATTCTTGACGTACTTTGCAATTTATAAACTAGGAAGATGCCATAATCAAAAGATTTATTATAGAGATTATAAACTAGATGCGGAAAGAACTCGATTCTATTCAGTTCAGTCATTTTGTATGTGACCTTTGTGACACGATGAGAGGACGCGCTGTCTTGCTGAAGAAGAGCTTATTTGTTGTTGGTTAAAGTCAGTTACTTTCGCTTTAAGATTGATTCTTATATAAATTTGCATTTACAATTTTTCCAGTTTAAACTAATTCGAAGTGCAAAATACCGTCAACATTCTACCAAACTGAGATGATTATTGAATATATAATGCACCACACTATTGGCCAATTTTCTATATATTGCATACATAGTTTGTCACAATAGTTTTATTGATTAAAAGAAAATGCAATTGTAAGAAAAATGTATAGTGTTACAATTACTAGATTATCTATACTAGATGCTAAAATAGAAAAAATAATAATAAACTAGACAATAAAAAATCTAAGCTGATATTTTTATTCTTCAAAATTAACTTGCATTTTTTTGGGCATCAAATTTACTAACTTTTGAAATTGTTTTCAAATACAATTATACCGATAGGACTGAACATACCTTGACTTGCTAGATATTTGAATTTAATTCTATAAAACAATGTTTTTCACACGTTACGTATGTCCATGCAAAATAACTGTCAGAACAGTGTAGTGATAGTCGTTGAGATACATTAAAATGTAATATGAATTCAAAGTGCATACCCGGTCTAATTTTGTGTGCACGACTTCCGATTAGTTTCTCTGTTAATCGACCGTTTCGGAAAAATCTTTATTCATCTCCAAACAAGTCTTTTCTACTAGGCAATATGTATAATTTGCAATAATTTAAAGTACCCTGTGGGTAAACATTATCTGTGATACGATATGTATCGACGACATGTATCTTCCTTTCACAACAGAATTTAGGTGTTTAATTGTAGGCAGTCATTTTGTTGAATATTTATTTTTAGAAAACCTTCTAACATACTATTTGTTACTAAATAGCAACTTCTGCGGTGTAGTTGCTGTATTCCTAACGGACTGTAAACGAAAATGTCTTTTGGTGCTCAGAAACTAGTCTATATTTCTTTAATACACAAGCAGCAATTTTTACTCTACAGTATACATGTATAAACCATAACATTGGTAGCTTAAAAATATATTTCAGTTAATTCCGTTGAATTAAAACTTGTACAGGTCAAACTTAATCTTTTTAAAGCAACATCATCTCAAATTGTAGTTTTCCCCGCTACACAGTTTTCAGCAGCTTTTTTAAAAGTAGTCAGTAAAATATTACTAATGTAACAATAAGGACATTTATTATAATTAAGAACATAAAGAACACAGGCCAGGAAATATAAAAAACATAGGAATGATGCAGGACTTTTTCAAACTAATATATTTGCTTATGCAATTTTAATCTACTTTTTACAACTACTTTCTTCTACAAGTAAATCCTCACTTTTTACATCGATGAGCACCCAATAATGGGTTGGTTAAGCTTGAAGGATTATACATACATCTACTGTAATTTAAGATGCAAAAATTCAGAAATCGTACTAGACAGATTTTGTTCTTTTGAAGCGAGATTTATGGAGTAACTTTTTTTAAAGCTTAAGATATTCTTTAATCTAATGTGTTAATATAAATCGACAACAAAAGAGCTCAAAATAAGGTGAAATTTCATTATGAGGTTGCCTATATTTTAATTGTTTGAGTCAGATCCACAGAATGGCATATTATTTTTAAAAATGTTTACTTTCGAATAAATAAGTAAATTAATACGCCGATAAAGCAGTGGTATTACATTGACAAACAACCTTGTGAAGATTACCGACAAAAGATTGCAATTAAAGCCCATATAGTTGCTGTGGACTTATTTAATTCCATGATATTGTTTGAAATATGAATGTTTAATAGATGAGATTAATACTAGTGTCTCCTTACTACTTGTAAACTGTTGTTTTTTTATAGTGAGAATACCATAAGATGATATATGTTCTTACAAGCAGGGTGGTGTGGCGGCCTTTTCGCCCTTGAACCGCTTTTGATATCGGCTACGTTTTGCCGTCGCACACACAAACGGCGTGGGCTTTGCCCCGCAAGCATCATTTTCATTTTTCATGCCCCGCGGCTCGGCCACTAAGGTCGTGTCTTAACCCCGCATTCATTCACATTTAGATTCATGCCCCGCAGCGCGGCCACTAAGGTCGTGTCTTAACCCGCATACATCATTCATTCTTGCCCCGCAGCTCGGCCACTAAGGTCGTGTCTTAGTCCGCATAAATTCATATTCGCATATCCGCATACATTCAGATTCACGCATATTCGCATCCCCGCATACATTCAGATTCACGCATATTCGCATCCCCGCATACATTCATATTCACGCATCGCAGCTCGGCCACTAAGGTCGTGTCTCAGTCCGCATAAATTCGCATTTCGCATCCCCGCAAATATTCACGCATCGCAGCTCGGCCAATTTGGTCGTGTCTCAACATCCGAAGATACCAGATCCGCAACGCAGAGGTGGTGCTAGAATCGCCGACGAAGCCGAAGCCGATTCAGGTGAGCGATTTGGCAATTCTTTGGTAGATATCGGTAGCCGCCCCCATCCGCTAACGCGACGGCCGTTTAAGGGACGATTTGGCCTTATCGGCTGACCTTCCACTACGGGCCGTACTACGTTTTCACACCGCACCACGAGAGCGGCTATTTACACGCCTGCCTCTCCATTTTTTGGTCCTTACGAGCCGCATCGGTATCGTATCCCACACCGCATCCACGAGAGCGGCTATTTACACGCCTGCCTCTCCACAGGGATTGCAGTAATTTTGTTTTCTTAATATGTACTGTAAGGTAAGAAAAATATCCAATTCAAGTACGAGGTAAGTATACCATTTGCACTTGTATTAGGGCTAATGCAAAGAACAGAAATTTTCTTGAGTTTGTTTATTGCACTTACAATGAATTAACACTGCTTGAGTTTAATTTACGATGTATTGTAAGATGTAATGTAGCGCAAACAATTAAAATGGCAACCGAGCATTTACATTGAACATTTTATACTGTTGGTTATAATTAAATGTCTTTAAATACCAATGAGCATTTTGGACATACATATTTGTAACAATATAGTTAAAAAATAATAATATAGTTTTATTACATTTTTATCTTGAACCTACGATTGTTGTTTAGTGAAAAATGATTTTGTTCCATAAAATATATTTACAACATTTCGTTACTCCACATACATGTAAATGAAATGAATTGCTAATCAGTTTAGAGGGCTTATGCGATTTACACTACCCAGATTTTCAGCTGAACTCGTTTTAAAGAGCAGAAGGTAAGTCTAAGAACTTCTCGACTCGGCGAATATCAAAAAATATTCCAAGTAATACAAACTTTAAAGTATCCATGTCAAATAGCATACTGAATTGTGCTATTAATGCTTTTCCAAGAAAATCTGTAGTCTATGTCAATACTATTGCCAACGTTGTTTTAAACTTATAATACTTCTATCGCTAAATAAAATTGGTATGCGTTATAATAATCTTTAAACCAGGAAAAACAAATACTTTTCCAAACTACCATTTTATAAGTCTGCTACTAAGCCTGATAATTCCGAAAAAACACAGTTATGTTATTCACAAGAAGAAAGAAGAAATATACTACCAAAATCTTACCATAAACTTCAGGTAATCTAAAACTAAGTTTTAAAGTCCAAGTTTAACGTCCATTGTAAGATAATTAGTAACAATATCCTTCATAGGCAAGCAAAACTTTCTTCAATTAAGAGGTTTATAAAACAACAAGCGACATAATTATACGAAACTATTAAAAAATACCGAAACACAACGAATAGAAAATTTGGAAATTATGATCTAGAAGTGTGTAACTTCCATATGCGTCCGAAAATAGTAATTTCTCTGCAGAAAAAATAGCCTTTATAGCAAATTAGCAAATGAGGTGAAAGCTGAGACTGGGTACTTTAAATCCAAGAATGTGTTAATTAATTAATATAACTCTGGGATATACGATTAAAGCAACATTAGCTTGATAAAAATGCGTCTATTTGTCAGTTGTGTATAAATAATAAAGTCGTAAGTAAAAAATTTGCAAAGCAAGAAAATTAATACAATTCTTGTTTCAAAATGTTTAACTTTCTGTAGTAGAAGGTAGATTTGATAAATCCAACCTTTAACTTAATAATGATCAGGCTTTATTACCACCTATTTGAAGAATAAAAAAATTATAAGCATAATTCGAACAGGTAACCGTATAAAATCAGTTATAACAAAAATCTTGAAAATAAAAGAAATTATTTAAAAATAAATAAAACAATTAAATATTTCCTTGAAGTACAAAATAATTATATAAAAAATTACATTACATGTAAGATATAGAAATAGGTTTTAACATTTAATGATTATGTTTAATAAACAGCATTTGTCTTACATTTGTTTGGGGTTCCTTGCATTTATATAATATATTTTAATAAATTATTTAATATTATTATTTTAATTGGAAAAAATCTATTAGCCCCTAAACAGTTGTAAGAGTATTAAACATCATATAATTTTTATTTAAAATTTTTTAAGTAAAATGTTCTAATTTTTTTTGTTTTTTTTTGTAAGACACAATAGTTTTTTAACAATTTAACATGTTTTTAATATCTTAAAAATGATTTCACTGCTTTTGTTAAATATAAATTTAATTATCCCAATTCTTACAACTAGAAGAAAATATAACAAGGAATGCGTGCATTAACATTTGCATTTTGTATGTATATAGATTACTTGCACCACAAATAAGACACTTATGTTATTTTACAAAGCAACACTTTGAAATTAATTCTTGTTTCACAGTTTAATGTGTTGAGAAAGGTTCTGTATCGGAAGCAACCTCAAAATCAATATCATCTGAGTGGTTACCCTGACAACGGGTGCGGCTCCAGGTTCATCAGTAGTCGTGGAGTTCCCCTACAGAATGTTTATGTTAAAGTAGGTCCGAAGGTGGTGGATAGTTGAAATGTTGCAATTAAAGCTAGCGGCTTTGCTGAGTACTCTACGTATTGCGCTAGTGCTGGGGGACCAGTGGCAGTCATCGAATCCCACGGTATTCAACATCGGAGGGGTGTTGAGCAGCAATGATAGCGCTCACTACTTCAAAGAGACGATTTTGGTAAGAAAACTAAGTATTTCTAAACTAAGAAACTAGATGAGTGATTCATTTCATTTTCATAGCTCTAACTGATAAAAATTATACGAAATCTTCTTCTGTATTTATTTATTTGAGACAAGTAATGTAATATTTTTGTACACTTGTAAATAGTCTCACTAACTTATTTGTATAAAGAGTAAAAGTAAATAAAGTATACTAAATAAATTTTTAATATTAATTTTTTGGGTTCCAATTTGCAATATCAGAAAGGATCACATTTACGCAAACTTCGACTATTTAGCATTTTTTATCGGTATCTTTTGATAATTTTCCACAATAAAAATATTTTTTGTAATCTCTTCGCTAGTCGTTCATCTTTTTAGTGTGATTTTTAAGAACTAAATCCCAATGTTTAAAAAATACAATAAGTTTATTGAGTGAACTATACGCTTTATTACAACATTTTTATAGGAAAGGAATTATAAAGCCAGAAGTCTAGAATATTATATGAAAGCATTTTATTATTCTAAGAAAAAATTAAAACAAATCTTAAAAATGAATGTTGGCTAAAAGAATCATTATACAAATTTTGACATAAATAAGAAAAATACATTTTAAACTACAAAAACTAGCACCATAAGACTGGTTTGTCGAATATTCCTTTTTACACGGTGTGTTAATTTAATAAATGCAAAATTAATGTTTGTGAAAGGCTGCTTTGCAGCCTTGTTAAAATATACTTCTATGCGTAAGTTGGTAAAGCTTTCGAGAGGTGTACGTTGAGTCGCTTTGCGCCTTGTAAGAAGTGCAAGCCTTACCTTTTCCCCCACTTAAATGTAGCCACTAGCATATATAAATGTGAAAGGGGCTAGGGGATCTGTGCTTTTGTATTATAAGGGATTTTGAAGGTTTTTCTCAACTGTGTATAGATTTTAAAATAAAGGGGGCTATTTTTTAGGCTACTACCACTGGGTTTATTAATTTTCTGATCGCGGATTCGGATTCTACGCAAATTTAGCTGTCTGTTGGTTTTTCCAGAGGGAACCGGCGACTAGGTGATTTTATGTGCTACTCTTATTGTTTATAGAGGGTGAGAATTTTTGATTTTTATTAAATGTGATTCTATCAATCAGCATCATACATGTCTATTTTTAAAATCCCCCTAAACATAGTTGAGGTATACTGAGAACGTTTTTTGTTTCTGTAATAAACGGAATTATTAACCTTTAAGCAACAAGTGCAGTGTAGTAAAAATTCGTTTTGTCTATGTACAATATTTGCTTAAGCAAGAAATTTTATTTTATATCTTGTGAAGGAATTGAAATTCATACCAATTTGCTGCTAAATTTTTTGTTTTTTTTTTGTAGACTACAGTTTGCGGTTTTGTTCTTGATATTTTTTTTATTTCGGAGTTAAATTTCATGTAACAAGCACTTTTACAATACTATTTTGATCGATCTTACCACTAAGTTTCTTATGTGAAATAATCTGTAAATATCAAACGAATAAACAAATGTCAATCAGCGTATACGAACATTCGTGGCTATATGGAAGGGCGATAATTCTTCGGACTTATCAAACAATAGAAAATAGCTATAAAATTAATTTTTTTTAAATTCAAAAGCACTAGCTCTCATTTTTCTATCTTACTAACAGAACCATCGTAAAGAAATTGAAATAAAAAAGCACGCTTAATGTCCGAATATAAGGGACGATAGCCCTTATTTAAAACAGTTAAGCAACCCTTTAAAATCAACAAACTTTTTTCGATCTAGTACGTTTTCAGCCAAAAAAAGTCTTTGTCAAAAGTACACAAACGACTAACTTTCTTCAATAACTTCCTTAGGGAATAGACAGATTGAGACCCCGTGTAAAAATTTAACTTAAATATCTCTTGATAATAGACAACCCCAAAATTAAAGGATAGACAGGAATACTAACTTTTTAAAATTAGTGGTAAGCAGAGCTCAAGAAAATTGGTATGGTCAGCATTTAGACACTAAACGGCGTAGTGAAACCTACATAAACTGCGCTTACACAAGGGTGTAGAAGGCAAAGAGAACCACCAAACTATTCTTTATCAGAGAAGGTGTAATAGTAATGTCTTAAAATCGACTGGTCCCTAATAGGGACGTTTCTTAGATAGAAGCTAGACTAGCCAATTACAAGTATAGAAGAACGGAGAGTTTTAAAATTGGCACTTAAAATTTTAATAGCAGGTAAGATAAAATGCTCTGTTAAAGAAATAGAACTATTAAAAATATCCATACTGAGCATAAGTAGAGTAAATGGAGTATAGTGTTTATTGTCCAATAAATAATAATATACAACACCGAAATGGAGTAGGCATAATAATAGAGAAACAATTCGATGCTGCTCTAATAAATTTTACACCATTATCTGGTAGTATTATGTTGCTAAAAATACAAGATAAAAGCTTAGCTTAAATTTTATTCAATTGTACCTTCCATCAACTGCCTATGGTAACGTGGTGGTAATACATTTTTCTAACAACATTAAGAGGATTAGAAGCCAAATAAAATAATTAAAAAGATCATTAGTGTGATAGATTTTAATACTAAAGTTGGATCAAAAATAGAAAGACCATTGGTTGATATACGTGGTTTAGGCAGCAAGAATGACAGAAGAAAACGGTTTACACAGTTTTGTGTAATATGTGAATTAGTGATCTTGAATACTATCTTACAGCTACCGAAATGACATTTTTATACTTAGACAGCACCTACTTATACACCTCAACAAATTGTGCATATTGAAATAGATTATATATATATATATATATATATATATATATATATATATATCCCAATTCCTAATACCCTACAGTTATTATAGTCAACGTATAATGTAAATAACAATATCCTCTCCCTAATAAACCATTGCCTATCCAATACTTACCTTACCTTCCAAAATAAATTTTACCGCCAAACTAATGGTGCTCCCATGGGTTCCCCACTTTCACCTGTCATTTCTAACCTTTTGATGGCCGATTTTGAAACAAAAGCCCTTGCCTCCTTTCATCTTAAACCTACCTGCTGGATACGATGTGTCGATGACACTTTTGTTATCTGGCTCCATGGACATGATACCCTTCCAGAATTCCTTTCCCATCTCAACCAAATCCACACCAATATCAAATTTACCATGGAAACTGAACATAACAATTCCCTTCCCTTCCTAGAGACTCTCATAACAAGAAATCCTTCTAATGACAGCTTTTATTACACTGTCTACAGAAAACCCACTCACACTAACCGCTACCTAAATAACAAATCCCATCACCACCCTGCCCAAATCTATTCGGTTGCAAAATCCCTCATAACCAGATCCATCAGACTTTGCAATACGAAAAATCGCCAAACAGAAATTAAATCCATTACCACCACCCTACTGCAAAATGGTTATTCCAACAAATCCTTAATCAACATAATCAAAAATTTAAATAAAAACACTAACTCTCAATCCCAAAACCGTCCTGACCAACAAAAAACATTCTTACCTTACAGAGGCATCACCGATAGAATAAGCCGCATACTAATGCGGCAAAATATCCGCACGGTCTTTACGACCAACAACCAAATATCTGGGCTTATTCGCTCAGCAAAGGATCACTGCCCCAATGAATCCCAAGGAGTATATGAAATACCTTGTGAAGACTACCAAAGGGCCTACATCTTCTTCTTCTGGCAGTGCCTATCCGTTTCGGATGTTGGCTATTAACATGGCTATCCTAGCTTTATTGGCTGCTGTGCGGAAAAGTTGAGTTGTTGTTAACGAGAACCATTTCCTTAGGTTCTGTAGCAATGATATTCTTCTACGTCCTGGGCCTCGTTTTCTGTACACTTTCCCCTGCAAGATGAGTTGCAGTAGGCCATATCGATGTTCGTTACGCATTATGTGCCCCAGGTATTCCATTTTACGTTTTTTGACAGTGATGATTATTTCACAGTCTTTCTGCATTCTACGCAGTACTTCTCTATTTGTAATCCGGTCGACCCATGAAATTTTCAGGATGCGTCTATAACACCACATTTCGAACGCCTCTAACTTCTTGGTAGTAGCCTCGGTCAGCGTCCACGATTCCACCCCGTACAGGAGCACTGCGAATACGTAGCATCTCAGTAAACGAATTTTTATTGGTGTTAAGAGGTCGTGGCTCTTGAATATTGTGTTCATTTTAATGAACGCTGCCCTGGCTTTTTCAATTCTTTGTTTTATTTCAGTTGAGTGATCCCATTGTTCGTTTAGACTTGTCCCTAGATATGTGTATTTCTCAACTCGTGTTATCTGTTGTTGGTTAACTATTAGACGTCCCGGTGGTATTGGATTTTTGCTGATGGCCATGTATTTAGTTTTTTGTATGTTAAAGTTTAGACCATATTTTTGGCTTGATTCTGCTACGCGTGTTATTAGGGCTTGTAGGCCTTCTAGGTTATCTGACAGTATAATTGTATCGTCTGCGAATCTTACGTTGTTCAGCCGTTCTCCGTTGATGAGTATTCCCTCGTCAGTATCTTCTAAGGCTGTTTTCATGATGTGTTCGGAGTAGATGTTAAAGAGTAGCGGAGATAGCACACAGCCTTGTCTCACACCTCTTTCTATTTTGATCTCCTCAGTCATTTGGTTATCTATCTTGATAGTTGCTGATTGGTTATAATAAATGTTGTTAATGATACGTAGATCTTTATCACCTAGACCAATTATTTTTAAGATTGATGTTAACTCGTCGTGTTTGACCCGATCGAAAGCCTTTTGATAGTCTACAAAACACATATACACGTCACAGTTCACGTCTCTGCATTTTGTATGAGGACTTGAATGGCGAAAAGAGCGTCTCTTGTACCTAATGAGTCTCGAAAGCCAAATTGTGTGCAGTTAGTTGCGCTTCGCATTTTTGTATGTCCTCCTATGTATTATTTTTAGCATTATTTTAAGAAGGTGGCTCATTAGACTAATAATTCTATAGTCTTCACATTTTTTCGCATTCGGTTTTTCCGGTAGGGTTATAAATGTGGATTTCAGCCATTCAAGTGGGATTACTCCTGTTTCGTATATGTTATTAAACATGGCCGTGAGCCATTTAATTTCATCGTTCTCCATGTTTTTAGAATTTCTGCGTGGAAGTTGTCTGGCCCGTCGCCTTTCCGTCCTTTATTCCTTTTATTGCGGCTATCACTTCTTCTTGAGTAATTTCCGGTCCTGTTTACCTATGGAGTCCCCTGTTTTAGTGTATCGTTGTTTCTCTTATCTTCGAAGGTCTTCTCAACATAGTTTTTCCAAACTGTTTTTATTTCATTTACATCTAATATTGTATTGCCCTCATTATCTTGTAAGCATCCGGTTTTCTTTGGTCGTTGTAATCCTGCTGCTTCTTTCACTTTTTGTGCAGATTGAAAGAGTCATGTTTACCATCTAGTGATTCAATCTCTTTGCACTTTTCCTCCATCCAAGCGTTTTTGGCGTCTCTAATCTTTTCTTTATTTCTTTGTCGATTTGTGTGTATCTGGTATTGTCTTTGTTCTTATTTTTCCGTCTTTCCTCCATCATATTCAATTGTCGTCTGTCATCCACATCTTCTTTTCGCTCTCATTGGGCGTAAATATATGTCAAGAATTTCTTGATTTGTCTCTTTAAGCTTCTCGATTTTCTCTTTTGTGTCGGCTGCTATATCTGTTTCTTTGATTTTTCTTTTAATATGTTGCTGTATGTCTTGTTTTATATCTTTATCCTTCAGTTTCCTCAAATCATATTTCTTCGCTTGTTGTTGTTTAACTTTCTTCAATTTGAGTGTTATCGTGCCGACAAGAGGGTTATGGTCAGATTTGGCATCCGCACTTGGATATGTCTTTACTGCTGTTATTGCATTTCTGTATCTTTTATTGATCAAGATACAGTCGATCTGATTTCTGACGACGTGTTCTGGGTTATCTTGGGGGGACCTCCAAGTGTATAGGCGTCTTGGTGGTAACTTGAAGAACGTGTTGGTGATGACTAGTTGTTGTTCTGTTGCAAAAATACTTAATCGATTTCCTCGTTCATTATGTTCTCCCAGTCCAAACGGTCCTATGATTTCACCACAGCTTCCTTGGCCTATCTTGGCATTGAAGTCGCCCATTACTAATGTCAGTTCATTCTTTTTTACTTTCTTCATGACGTTATTCAGATCATCATAAAATGTTTCAATTATATCGTCGGATTTGTCAGCCGTTGGTACGTATATTTGGATTATATTGGTTTTGTTGGGGAAGGTGTTAATCTGAATTAGAAGTATTCTCTCAGAGATTGGGACAAAGTTTGTAACATATCTGCTAATTTTTTTGTTAAGGATAATGCCAACTCCATGTATATGTTCACCGTTAGTGTTTCCTGAGTAGTAAATGTTGTGTTCGTTTATTAAGCATTGTCCTGATTCAGTCCATCGCATCTCATTGATCCCCAGAATATCTACGGATAGCCTTGTCATTTCCTTGATGGTATTATGTATTTTACCAGCTTCGTACATGGTTTTCACATTCCATGTACCTATCTTAGTAGTTCGTCTGTAGGTATTCAAGACAGGTGTGTTTTTATTGAAAATGTAGGGATTTCGCGTGCTGACGACCTGAGAGGCCCTACTTTTTGAAGGATGTCCTCTCCTGCCGGATCTTGGAGTCCGATCTCCATGATCAGTAACGAATCTATTATCTTGAGTGTGTGCCATGTTAGTTGTACTAGGAAAACATAATGGGTGGTTTCCGTTGCCTTCCCCATCGCAGTCTTCTAGCCGATTAATCTGAAGTGATTGTCGTCTAGAAGTCTCTGTTGTTGGGCCCTTAAGGAAGTCATTCTTCAGTGGTCACAACACAGTGATGTCGTAGCTGCTGCCCTACGTCATGCCAGTTTTGGTCCGCCCCGGATATTTTATTTCTCCGGTACCATCCATATCTGGAAGGCATTCCCCTATCCGGCACCTGGGGAGGCGCCCGATGGGGGATCTAGCACCCCGCACGGGAAAGGACCTACATAGGTCAAACAAATCGGCAAATATCTAGCCAAATATACGAGCATTCTCTGGCCGTACGGAAAGGCGATAATGGTTCGGCACTTGCCAAACACAGCAAAGAAACAGGCACAAAATTAATTTCTCTGGGGCTAAAACCATTGCCCCCATTTCCCATTTTACCAGCAGAATAGTACGTGAGGAAATTGAAATATAAAAACGCCCACAGTGCCTCAACACAAGAGATGACAGCCAGCGTTTGCATGTCGCAACACCCTTAATCCTACAAACTTTCTCCAACCCAACGCATCTCCCGCCAAACAAACTTTCACTTCCAGCTCTATAAAAGATCAAGCAGGTCACACTAAAGCTCAGTCTTATTCAAAGACTCATAGCTCTCCTTGGGGAGTAGGCAGATTGATACCTCGAGTGAACAGCTAACCTCTTGAAAATGGCATCAAAGCCGATGCCGAAACGTCGAGAGTTTACCCAAAATAGACGCAATTTATTCCGTGAGCTAAGTTGTTTAAATATATATTACCAGAAAAAACTAAATCAGTTGTATATTAATCAAAAACAGAAACTTGAGCAAGTAGGAAAAACGACATTAACCAAACACAAAAGAATAAAAAGAGAAATAAATAAGAAAAAAATTTACAACTAATGAAAGAAAAACAAAATTATAAAAACAAAACAAAAACTAATATAAGTAAGTAAATGGAGAAATAAGAAAAGCAAAAGCCTTACATAAGAATGAAGGGAATATAAATACAGACATGACAACTTCAGTCTGCATAAAAGAGCCATAAATACAACAGGATGAGAAGAAATAAAACATCAGTTAAATTATTATACAAAAAAGGCTATGTCATAACTGAAAAAACCAGAACTATGTTGATGGAAGAAAAATGTAAATAAGTTAGTTGCTGATATTAGAATTGTAGTAGAAGAATTAGTAATCGAAGAATAGAAAAGTTATAACTCCAGGTTGCCAGGCTTCATTCATTCTTCTCATATTACCGTACTAAGCGACTTGTTTCTTTTCTATTGTAGTTGATAATATTAGTTCGACAGATATCTTTTGTTTAATTACGTCATTTAAGACTCTACATTATTGTTAGACTACAATAACTTTGCTAGTAATTGTTTTCTACTGCATTTATTCTTCGTTTTACAGCTTCACTGACAAACCATACTCCAAAACCATACGATACAATACTTCCTATTAATGTTTTGAACATACAGATTTTAGTTTTTTTATGAGGTGTGTACTTCATAATAAAGAATTTAATGTTTTGGTAACAGATCATACTTTTTCTAGTTTGTTCAATATGTCTTTGTGACCTTTTCCATTTTGGCTTAGTTTCACACCAAGGCGTTTGTGTTTTTCTACATATTTTATTATTTCAAAGTATGTACGGATTTGTTGGCTGTCTTCCCCGATTGCCATATATTCTATTTTATTTATATTTATTTCTTATCTCCACTAGCTTTCTTAACATATAAGTTACAGCTTCAAAGTCTTCGACCAGAACAATTTGGTCGTCAACGAATAATAATGTATAAACATTTCTTTCTACAGTTTTCCTTATCTATAATTTTAAGACCAAGGGAGAGGCAGCAACCTTGTCTAAGACTTTTATTGACCTCAAAAGAATCAAATTGTCCATTTCTAGTTTTGACTGTAATGGTATTTTGTCGTACAACCTTTTTATTGTATTTATGTATTGCGTATGTATTTTGCTTTCAAACATTGATTCATTTTTCAGGCCAATAAAGTGTATGTATTCTATAATTTACTAAATTATAGTTACTGTTCAAACTGTAAATTACCCCCTAATTTATAGAGCTCTGTTTTCTGTGCCAGATGTGTTTGCACAAACACAGAAATTATTTTTTTATTTTTTTACCTCCACCTTACTAAATTTTAGGGTTTGTTTTAGAATCGACTTAGAAAAACGTTTCTCCTACATTCATTATATTTTCTGCGTTGAAAAACCATTTCTGGCTAATTATTTATTTCTAACGTAGAATTCACACATTGAGTTTTATCACAGATTCTTTCGAAATTAATGCTAAATCATTTTTTAAATTGCAAAACAGTTCTATCTATTAGCGAATTTTAAACCCTTAGTTGGTTGAATTAATTTTTGTATTTCTGTTTTTGTCGCTTGAATTTTCTGTGCGATTCGTTGAGGGTTTGCATTTTTTGTTTGTTTGGTGTATGTCAGTTTGTCATGTGATATCTGTAATGTACGGTAAGAACACTCTAACTTTGTTAATATTTTTAATGATATGGATAATAGATTTTTTTAAGTATTCATTTTGTTTAAAAGTTATCACAATGTTTTTAATTTTAATTTATCTGTTTTTAGTGTCTGAAAGTTTATGGTATTTTATAATGGAATAGATTTAAGCAGAAGCATGATAAAATTTAGCATTTAGGTAACAGTTGGTATGGGTAAGCTTCCAGTATACAGTGTAACAGAAATTATCTTTGTAAGTATTTTTTGTTATAAATGTGTGTAGGAAAAGGGGGAGGAATTGTTTTCTGATTTTTATGGTAAATTTGACATTGGTGTGAAGTCTGTTTAGGAGGGAAAAAATTGAGAAAGCATATTTTGTGTATGGGATCCGGAAACAAAGTTATGGTGAGGGCTCATTCACCCCAAGTGGGAGCATAGCTTGTAAACTAAAAGGTTAGGACTCTCATATGTCCACCTTCATTTCTCGGTCGTTGCGCGCTATCTTTAATATGGAGCGACGTAGGAAGCATCTGTTAACAATAGGTCCCAAGAGAGTATTTTCTTCTGAATTCTTGAAGACCGTCTAACTAGGGGATTCCTAAAGATTTTTTTTATAGTATAAGGAATGTTTTGGTGTTGGGAGACCAAATATCAATCCGGTAACGAGAATTTTGGTTTTAGTTTTAAAGTAGTTTATTAGGTTGTTTAAAATTAATTCACTGATTTTAGTAAATTATCTCTCTTAATGATGTACTCTAAGTTGTTGAGAGTAGATTAGTAACGTTATAGTTTTTTTGAGAGCAAAGCACAGCTGAGACAGTTTAAATAATCCGCGAGACTAAAGTGATATTAAATAAGCTTCTAAAAATTGATTCAAAAATGTATTAGCAGCGGCATCGCGTTTTAAATTGGGTATACGGGTTGAATCGCTTTAATTATTAGCAAATTCTTAATACTATGGGATCCATTTGATACCATTTTCAAGATTCATTGTGTTAGTATTTCACTCGAGGCTTTTATCTACCTATTACCCAAGAAAAACTATGAATAATGAAAGAAAGGTCTGACTTAATTTTTATTTAGTAAAAGACTAAGCTAACATTTTTTTGTTAGGAAATGGATGAGTTGAGGAACTGATGACCTGGGATAATTTAGAATTTGCTAATTACTAGCTAAATATTAGCTGTCGTCTTAAGTATTGAGACATTTAAAGTTTCTTTTATTTCAGAAATATTTTGTTGCTGAAATGGGAAATAAAACCCGAGTCAAAAACACATTCAAAACAGAAACACATGCTCACTGCCTCAATTAAACAAGCTTTTTCCAACTCAGTAGACTTTCTGCCAAAACAAGTTTCTCCCAAAGTTCCACTTCTGTTTCAGTAAATAGTAAAATAAAGTACACAAAACATCAACCTTCTATGACTCATATTTCTCCAACGCATCCATTTAATAGAAGAACACATTTGTACATCATTCTTCGCTGTGTTTAAGCCATTTTTTTTGAAATCGTCTTGTAATTGCTTTCTTTCACAAAATAATTAAGGGCGATCTCTGAAAAATCTTAAAAACTGTAACCATTGCATTTCAAGTCGATAAAAAACTTCTGAAATTATTTGGCACGCTTTCCTTTTTTGTTACGCAATTCGACTATTATTGCTTTGTCTCTGAGTTTTTTGAATTACGATTAAACATTATCAAATACTGTATTTTTTATCAATAGTCAAGATATGCCGTACTCATTTCGCGCATAGTCTTTTAAGTATAATTGTTCATACAAAATATCCAGCACTTTCTTATTAGGTGGTTGTCCATTATAATACTATATACTTCTTAATTATATGGTGGCTATAACTAAGTGTATAAGATAAAAAATGAACTATGGCTTCATCTTATAGAAATTAACCCTAAACAACCTTCGTCCACTGTTCTTTCTTATACATTGTATTTAAATTTATTACTTTGTGTTGATTCAGTTTATTCTTTGCTTTAATATGAAGATATTGAGTGGAAATATAATATTCTTATGGACCCATATATTTCAAATAAAGTACAATTAATTTCAGTAAAATTATATTGTATTTTTTTAGATTGCGCAGTTTTGTATGCACTTCCTTGTAAGCTTATAAAAAGATTGGACTTTCAATAAATACATTTTTCATTAAATTATTTTGTTGTAAAGGGTGTCCCAGAATTAACGCAAGATTTAAATTTGCCGCCATTTATGCAGTAAAGTGTTGACAACCCTAAAACGAAAACAAATCGACAGCTGACAGTTTAGGGTTAGTAAAAATGGAGCGTTACACGATAGAACAACGTGGCTTCATTATTGAACAATATTTCAAAAATAATGAAAGCTTGGCGGCCGTTGTTCGAAAATTTCATACAAAATATGGTCGGAATAGTGTTTTAATTTCGTCAACTGTGAAGACATTAATTGAAAAATTCCGAGAGACAGGATCCGTTGGAGATGCCAAACACACTGGTCGTCCAAAAACAAGCCGTTCAAATGTCAACATCGAAGCAGTGCGTAAGAGTGTCGGTGACAATCCAGGAACCTCAATTCGGCGTCGCGGACAAGAATTGCAAATTTCAAGAAGCTCTCTACAGCGTATACTCACTAAAGATCTGTCTCCATGCTAACAAAATTCAATTAACACAACAACTGAAGCCTAATGACCATGCACAGCGAAAAGAGTTTGTTGAATGGATTATTGAGCATCAACAAATGGATGCTGATTTTTCGAGCAAAATCATCCTAAGCGACAAAGCACATTTTCACATTGATGGGTTTTTAATCGCCAAAATTGCCGCTTTTGGGGTTCTGAGAACCCACATGTGATTGTCGAAAAACAAATGCATCCACAACGTGTCACTGTTTGGTGTGAATTTTGGGCTGGAGGCATAATTGGACCATACTTTTTTGAAAATGGGACTGGTCAAGCAGTGACTGTTACTGGTGCTCGATATAGCGACATGATAACACAGTTCTTTTTGCCGAAATTGGATGATATTGATGTGGCCAATATGTGGTTTCAACAAGACGGTGCCACATGCCATACAGCCCGTGAAACACTTCAATTACTGCATGAGACATTTTCAGGTCGTGTACTCTCTCGTTTCGGTGATCAGAATTGGCCCCCTAGATCGTGTGATTTAAGACTATTAGATTTTTTTTTATGGGGTTATTTAAAATCACAAGTCTATGTCAACAAGCTCACAACCACGCGTGCATTAAAGGAGGAGATTCAATGTTGCATCAACGAAATTCAGCGACATTTATGCAGAATGGTTATGAAAAATTTCGACAAACGAGTGTGTATGTGTATGCAAAGCCGTGGAGGTCATTTGCCCGATGTGTTAATCCATAAATAACCCTATCCTATGTACTTTATGATTCAATAAAAAAATTACAATCAAAAGACTAAAAACTGTGTTTTCTATTTCATTCAAATCTTGCGTTAATTTTGGGACACCTTTTACTAAAATTTCTCGCACAAATGCTTCGACAGCAACTTCGTCAAATTTTTGTTTTCTAAGTATTTTCTTAGTAGTCCAAACAAACGATAATCGCATAACGGTAAGTTTGAACCACGGAAAAATATTCTTGAGTAGTCCAGAAAAATCCCCAAATTGTTCATCATTTCGCGGCGTGTAAAATAAATTTCAGTTTGTTTAATTAATTTTATTTTATTTTTGAAATCAAGTGGTAGCATTTCAAACATTAAGATAGTTTGATTCTTTTGTATATAGTGAATTTTCTAAGAATCCTCGGTAAATAATTAACAACTAAATTGGAACAATCATTTTAAAGGAGTTGCTCTTGTACGTATCAGAGCGGAAGCAAAAGCCATTCAAAAGTGTAGATAGAGATTTCAAGGTGAACCGTTCACTCTAAATTCAGGAAGCGAGCAGCGAACAGATACACTTAGAAACGAGGAAGTACAGCAAGATCTCGGGGATTTCATTCGCGACAGAAATTTTTATTGAAGCTCTTAATCCTGGGCGTACAGCCTGATAAGTAGAGAGAAGTGTTCTATAGAGAATTAATTAAGCATAATTAATAATGACTTGCATAATTGTTTTGTAAATACTTAAATAATCCCTTTTTACTTGCATTTCAATATGTAAAATATTAATTTTTTAAACATAGACTGAATTAAACGTTTCCTTCTTGTGTTCCACCATAAAACGTTTTATCATAAAATATTTAGGGCAGGATTTAAGTGATCAGTCACATATTAGCACCCCAAAAATGTGTTGCCTAATATTCTTGGAACTTTTTAAAATTCTTATTGAATACTACTTAATAACACAAAAGGTATATTACACTAAAAATATTTTTCGCTGCCTCATTCTGGTAGTTAAAATCATTTTGTGTTAGAGAAAATACACGTAAACGCTTCAAGTAACATCAAGTTATTATAGGTATTTGTCCATTTTCTTATCTCTGGTGTCTGATAATAGATGGCTTTTTAGATCATTTTACAGCAAAAGTTTCTATACGTAACCGACATAGATGACTGCCTAGCACCAATTATGTGATTTTTAAATTTCACGTGTAATAAGATAGTAGTAAAGGTGACATAAAACCATAAAAAAATAGTATAGTGAGGTTGATTCCTTGGTAAATTCGCCTAAACAAGATGACCTTTATCAAAATTAAGAAAATGGATAAGTTCAAGGCACTTGCGCGACATCCAGCAAAGTGCTTATGTTAATACAAAAAATTAAATACTTATAAATGATCCTAGATAACAAAAGCTATTGTAAACTGGAAAATCAGGTTCTGCATTCTATACGTGTAGGTACATTCGAGTAGTTGACAGATTGACAAAGATTCAAAAGCATTTCATTTTGGTGATAACAGAAGCAATATGACACCTACCTGATTATTTTTGGGCTGCTAAACCTTGTTATTTGACTAAAAAGTAAACCAACAGCAATATTAAAATAACAACAAGGTAGGGACTCTAGATTATGCAACAATTCCCATATCTGCTGCATACAAAGTAATTTACACAAAGGGCAAACTAAGATATTTTTTTATAATCCGTTTAGAGGCAAAATAGAATTAACCAAAAATAAAATTTTCTAAAGATTAGCCTATTTGTTATTTATATTTGGATAAACTTACGATAATCTCCCAAGCAGGCAGTAAATGGAAATTTTCAGAACAGCTACCATGGAAGAGTTTAGCTAGCATTTGAGCATAAAATACAATTATGTGTGTTTAAATAGATATTTAAGTTAATTAAGATAGTATGTTTATCTGAAGATAGACCCATATTCCTTTAAAAGTACGCCGATGCTGTAAAAGAGAAACATCAAAGAAAGTTAGATTTGTGCAAGTGCCTAGGACATACGGTAGACTTAATCGACAAAAATTAGATAGATTTATTAAGCTTACTAACTTAGAAAGTGAGAAAGCTTCAGGTATTACAAAGCAAACATTAAATTAAATTTTAAATAAACGAGCTCCAAAAAAAAAAAATTCCAACGACAGCAAATACTTTGGATAAAATCTTGGTCCACTCTCAATTTAAGGGACACATTCTTCTTCTTCTTCTTCTTCAGCCTTTATGTAATCCACTTCTGGATATAGGCCTCCCTTTTAATTTTCCATTTGTCTTTTTGCTTTGCTAATCTCTGCCATGTTTTTCCAGCCACTTCCACTATATCGTCCGCCCATCGTTTTAGAGGTCTTCCTAAACTTCGTTTTGTAGTCCTGGGTCTCCAGTTAATTATAGTGTTCGTCCAGTGGTCGTGTGATTGTCTGGCAACGTGCCCCGCCCAATTCCATTTGTTGTGACTAATTATCTTCAATATATTTTCAACCCCAGTTCTCCTTCTGAGACTTACCTTCAATATTGCGCGCTCCATGCTTCGTTGTGCTACCCTCAATTTATTCGCCGAGTTTCTAATCCATAAGTTAATACCGGTGTGATACATTTGTTATATACTTCACGTTTTAGACCATTTGGGATATCTGACTTGAGTACGTATGAAAGACGTCCGAAAGCTGCCCATCATAGTTTTATTCTTCTGTTTATTTCTTCACCTTGATTTTTCTTTCCAAGTTTAATTGTGTGTCCTAGGTATATATACTCTGTAACCTTTCCTATCTGTTTTCCGTTTATTAGTATTTCTTCTTAACCTGGGCTCATAACCTTTGTTTTCGAGGCGTTTACTCTTAGTCTGACATTCTCCGACTGTACCACCAATTCCTTTATCATATTCTGTAGTTCTTCTATATTATTTGCAATGAGAACTACATCGTCAACGTATCTTAGATGGGTGAGTTTTTTGATCTATGTTAATTCCTCGATTAATCCAATGTCGATTTTTAAAAACATCTTCCGTTGCGAGGTTAAACAGCTTGGGTGAGATCGTAGCTCCTTGCCTTACTCCTCTTGTAATTTTAATTTTATCCGTGGAGAAACGAAATTACCCCAGGTAGGTAGGGAAAAAGTACCGAAATCCCACACTGCTACATCAGCAGTCAGCCACAAGAATCAATACGAAACAAACAGAAATGTATATCGCTACCTATAATATAAGAACGAAGAGGGAATGACGGAATTAGAAAAAGAATTAGAAGGTATAAATTGGGATATTTTGGGACTAAGCAAAACACGTTTAAAAGGAGAAAACTGCAATACTCTGAAATCAGGACACATACTATTTCACAAAAACGAAAAACCATCCTCAATTGGTGGAATAGCTCTAATAATATCCAGGAAATATGCTAATAAGATCGATGAATTAAAAGCAATATTAGAAAGAGTTACGTATGTTACATTGAAATTAAATAACAAATATAAACTAAAAATCTTACAGATATATGCCGCTACAAAAGACCATGCGGATGAAGAAGTTGACATGTTCTATTACGACATAACATTGGCACTAAAAAAATCAAAATCACGGTGCATAGTAATAATAGGTGATTAGAATGCAAAAAATTGGAGGGAAGAAGAAAGACGACGATATATCTTTCGGAAAATTTGGACTAGGAGATAGGAACGACAGAGGAAACAAATTAGTAAACTTTCTTCACGAAAAGCAGTTATATGCGATGAATACCTTTTTCGAAAAAACACAACAAAGAAAATGGACATGGATAAGTCCAAATGGAGTAACTAAAAATCAAAAATAGATTACATAATAACAGACAAAAAACAAAACATAAAAAATGCATCAGTATTAAATAAATTTAATACAGGGAGTGACCATAGGCTAGTGCAAACTATAATAGAAGTTAATATAAAGCGGAAAAGACGCAACCTGATACAAGGGAAACAGAAAAGATATAGCGAAAAGTGTATAAGACAAAATGAGGGAAGATACCAACAAGAAATAGCTAAGAAATTAAAACACCTGGATGACCAAGAACATCTAAGTTTAGATCAACAAGCAAAAAAGGTAACAGAAGCAATAAAAACATCTTTAAAAATAGTTTCTACGACGCAAAAATCCCCAGTAAAACTTAAAAAAAATAACCAAAGGAACTGAAAAACAAATAACAAAAAGGAGAAATTTGTTAAGAGCTACGGTAGAATATAACGAATTAAATAAAAAAAGCCAAAAAAGAGATTATAAAAGATATACGAAAATATAACGCAGAGTTAATACAACAGATAATAGAAGACAATATGAACATGAAGGTGCTAAAAACAAAAAGATCTAAAGTCAAGACCAAAATATACCAACTAAGAAACAATAATGACGAACTACTTACTAAAAGAGAAGACATTAAAAAAAGAACAGAGGAATTCTATAAATCCCTGCACAAAACCGAAGATGACAGATTACTTGAAGATATACCTCAATTACAAAGGATAATTCAGAACGTCAACCCAAATAAAAACTGACGAAATAGAAATGGCTGTCAAAAATAAAAAATAAACGAACCCCAGGAGAAGACAGTATAACTGTAGACCTGATCAAAAAAGGAGGACCTCAACTTTTAAAAATTACAAAAAAGCTTCTAAACCGGTGCTTTATGGAAGAGAAGATACCTGTAATATGGCACAACGCACAAATTGTACTAATACATAAAAAAAGGAGATAATAGTAAACTTGAAAACTATCGCCCCATAAGCTTGCTTCCGCATCTGTATAAGTTAGTTACCAAAATAATAGCCAACCGCCTTACAAACAAATTTGAACTGTACCAACCACCAGAACAAGCAGGCTTCAGAAAAGAGTTTAGCACGACAGATCATATTCAAACTATACGTAGCCTCATCGAAAAGTGTACAGAATACAACGTCCCATTACACTTAGCCTTCATTGACTACGAGAAGGCGTTTGATTCTATAGAAATAACATCAATAATAAACGCAATGAACAACGCCAGAATAGATTCCCGTTACACCAATTTAATTAAAAATATTTACAATCAAAATAAGTGAAAATATCTCCACGGATAAAAAAGAGACACATAATTATAACTATAAAATGAAAGAAAAAATGTTTTGAATACAATCCCTACAAAATGCATAACGATTTCCTAAACAAACTATGTGTGAGTATTATTAATTATATTAAAGAATATTTATATATAGATTTTGTACAATACTAACTTATTAAAAACAAATATATTTATTTTAAATTATTAATAAAAAAGCACTATATGTTTTCATTATCTACCTCCATTCCCAATTGATTGGACGTGATGTGTAGCTTATACCCAATAGAGTTGTTTCTTTATTAGTAATAACATTGTGGTCAGTACACGTACAAATACAATTTAAATTAATTATTTAATAGTGAATGATAGGTTCAACTTGGGGAGGGGGTGAGGAGGCATAAACACAATGATTGTAGAGATTTATAAGCGTCTAAATTTTTAGGTGAAAATACTACATGTATCATTTACATATTGCAACTTTTGAGTCGAGTTAATCATTTTAAAAACTGATGTATACCTTTTTAGTAGAGAATATGGATAAAATTTTTATTAAATTAGTATAACAATTCTTTAATTTTGCCACATGTGTAATACTACGTCCAAGATTCAATAAAATCGCCGCTTAGCACCAAGATGAATTGTCATAAATATGATAGTAAATAAAAAATATTTATTTTTTACATCCTGTGAGCTAAACAAAAAAGAATGCGGCTGATGAGTGTTATGAGTAAAGATATCTAATATCGAGAATATAAGAGAATTTTCGCTATAGAGTACCTCACACTAACAAGAAGTTTTATTTCCGTTGCGTAACGAACTTTTTAAAGTTTCTCATGACAGAGAGCTTAAAGCAGAAGATTTAAGGCGCAGTTTAACAAACAATTTTTGGAAGGAAAAACTGAAAATAAATGATGTCCGAGGAACAGCTAGACTGAGGAAAATGTTTGCATTGCTACCTAATCGAGTATAACCTCTAATTAATTCTGATTAAAAAATATCCGCAGGATGGGTCTCTCTTCTTGCCGAAGATTACAAATGGACGTTGAAATACCCTCCCTTCAGGTCAGATTATTAAAAGAAGCATTTAAATGATAGCGTTTGAAGTGTTCGTGCTTGATCAGCTGCTGTCACAACCACCTTCATTTTAAGATGGCGCGATTAAAAAACTTCTTATCCGTTGGAAAGAAATGTGTTTTTAAGTCAACAGATTACGTAGAAAAATAACTTTATATGTCTGTATTTTTATGATGTTTTAATTAATTAACAAAAAATTAATAATTTTGGTTTATGTTTTATTTTTCTGTGCATAGTAAAAATCAAAAAGATTACGGCTTGAATTTGGAAATAGTTTTTGGAGTAGCTAAGTAACAAATTGAACTTTAAACTGTCATAAACAAAACCGTATATGGTGCAATTTTCTGAAGAATGTGTTAGACTATTGAGACTACCAAAGTTTCTGTATAATTATGAAACAATATCTGCAGTTATCACGATAGAACTTTTACATTCTGACTGATTTGATTCTAGTAATTAATGATAATCTTAAAAATATATAGTTAAGGTACTGCTGTAGAGTGGATATAAGAACTTCGTAAAAAATGGCATAAAACGAGCATATAAAAACGTTTTCCCCTTGTTCATAGCAGACTTGGAAAGCTTCTACCGGAATACCTTTCAACTTGTTGGTTACGATCTTCTGAATATGATCCAGAGTATCAAAATGGTATCCTTTCAGATAGTCTTTTAGTCGAGAAGAAGAAGAAGTTACCGGCATTGAGATTCGACTGATAGGGAAACTGGAAAACCACAAAATGGGTTTTCCTTCAAAAAATTATTGGCATACACTTTTCTCGTGATCAAATCCTGTTAAAATCTAATAGAATATAAATCGACTCAAATTTAACTTACTACCGGTTATTCTCAATGTCCTCAAAAAGAAGGCGGAAGCGACTCTAACTTTAACCAGACGGGCTCACAGAAGAAAGTGATGTACAGAATATACACGGTGGTTAAACCCATAATAACATACGCAGCTTTGGTATAGTGAATAAAGATGGACAAAGCACCGCTATAATTGTACTAAGTAAAATACGAAGACTTGCTTGTCTGGGAATAACAAGAACAGCTGCAATGGAGACACTGCTACAACCCCCTTCTCTTTATTTTGAAATTATGGGAGAGGTAAGATTTTATAGATTGCACAGCACACATATTCACAGAAAATGTATAGAAGTAGAACATATAATTGGTATGAATGCCAGCTTGGTCTCGTGGTTGAGGGCCGGGCTGCAGTGCAGATAGACTTGGGTTTATTTCACAAAGCTTTTTGACGCCTGGCAGGTGGCCTACTCAGTTACTAAAAATAATTGAATGCCTGTGTTTATTCTAACAAGGGGTAATAATGACGGTCGCTTAAGCCGCGATGCTTGCCACATCGCCCCGCATCAGAGATGATGGGTGACGACCGGGCAGAGAGGGCAAACGTATGAGCATCTTAACCTGTCTGTTCGCAGGCCGTGCTCCCAAGCGGGGCGTTGGAGCCTTACCATTATAAAGGGTATGAAAACAGATCATATAACGCCAAAATTCATATTCAACATACATTTTAAGGTTAATGTTATGAATCGAAATGATTATATAAGCAAAATAAGCAATAATAAAAGAGCCGAAATAATTATCTGGTATATAGATGGATCGAAGACCAAGAACGGAAGCAGGTATATAATGTAAAAAGGGAAACTTGTAGTTAAGCCTTTCACTAGAAAAATATGTATTTGTTTTTCAAACGGACATATTTGCTATACAGCAGTGTGCTAGGCATAACAATTTGAGAGCTTATCTAACTAGTCGAACAATATATTCACGGGAAATAAGCTATCCCTACTCCCTACTACATATATAGAACCTGAAGCTCCTCTAGAAGTACCTAGAGGTACAATACAAGGCGGGTGAGAGAATGGGTTAGAAAGCAACCTAAAAGGTACTGGAAAAATGTACCGGAACAAGAATATGAAGGAAATTTTATAAAAGGATCATCTCATAAATGAACTGCAGAACTATTAGTGCAAAGCAGAAATCAGTTACCAGCCATTATAGATCTCCTTACAGGGCATTATTTTCTTCGGGACAACTTAACAGAATAAGGTTATCCATGAAGAACTAAGCTCCAGGCAATGCGGCAGCAAACCAGAAACAGTCATCTGTACCTTGTACCACTATGGAACTTTAGTTCACAGGAGGCAAGTTAAAATACAGAAATTATTCATGAAGCGTCTTGCACATACTGATACAAGGAATAAGAATAATAGAAAAGTGCTGTAAAGAAATGAAAAAAAATTCAATATGTTTATGAGGCTGCAGTGCTACGGGAGGCAGAGGTCAAACGGCTCTAAAAGAATTCTCAGCATCGCTTAAAGGGTAAAACTTCATACCACAACGTTGCTCAAAATTTTGCTGTGCACCTTACAAACAAAATTTCACTTTGTACAAAACAAATGACAAGCTCAAGTCTGTATTGAGTCTATAGCCGTGTAAAGGGAAAGGCAGCAGCGTTATCGTTCCCAGTCTTATTATTTTTCTGTCAAACCTTGTAAGTTTTGAAATGGTTACTTTTTAAAGACTATTTAACTAGTTTCAACTGATTTCAAATTTTTCGTTATCATTTGTATTACAGGTAAAAAATTTTTCTGCCAGAACTTTTTTACCTTTTTTATATTTCTTCGTTGTGTGCCAGTTAAGTTTTTCATGTTTGCATCTTCAAAAAGACTTTGTCTAAAGTATTTAGAAGATCAACGTGTCTGCTCTTAATGGCAAAACCTGTTTAAGAGGCTCTATTGAAGCCTTCTATCAATGAACCCTACAACTAAATTATATTTTCAGAAAGGAATAACGCATTAACTGATTTACAGGCGTCTTATATTTACGACAGAAAATTAAGTCAATATAATAAATAAAAAAATAATAAATACATCTTTTTTCAGCACCTCAACTTCGACCAGCAGTATGTGCCGAAAGGGGTCACATACTACGATAAGGCCATTTTGATGGACCCAAACCCGATTCGCACAGCTCTCAACGTTTGCAAGCATCTCATATCACGCAGAGCAAGTTTCATCTGAATAAATTCAATAATTCCGAATTAACGTTCATACCACTTTGCAGGTCTATGCAGTAGTAGTTTCTCATCCTTTAACAGGGGATCTCTCTCCGGCGGCTGTCTCTTACACCTGTGGCTTTTACCATATACCTGTAATTGGTATATCGTCCAGAGATTCTGCTTTCTCCGACAAGGTTATTTTAATACAAATTGCAGCAATTTAAACGTTATGTATTATTTTCAGAACATACACGTGTCATTTTTGCGTACTGTGCCTCCGTACTCCCATCAAGCAGATGTTTGGGTGGAGATGCTGAAACATTTCAATTACAAAAAAGTAATCTTTATCCACAGCTCTGACACGGATGGGAGAGCCCTATTAGGTAGATTCCAAACGACTTCGCAAAGTTTAGAAGATGATATCGAAATCAAAGTCCAGGTATTACAAATGCATCATTTTAAAGCTCCGCTTTAATTAATATCTTGGCAATAGGTGGAATCTGTTATTGAATTTGAACCGGGCCTGGACAGTTTCATTGATCAGCTGCAGGAAATGAAGAGCGCTCAAGCCAGAGTTTACTTGTTATATGCCAGGTACTTTCAACTAACGAAGACATTTAGTTAATTAACCATTCAGTTATAATTTTTAGTAAAATTGATGCGAAGGTAATATTCGAGACGCCTCTCTTTACAATATGACGGAAGCTGGGTACGCGTGGATAGTGACAGAACAAGCTCTGAAAGCCGACAACGTCCCCGAAGGCATTTTAGGACTTCAGCTTGTTAACGCCACTAATGAGAAAGCACACATTCGCGACAGCATGTAATAATTTTTTAATGAAAATAATAGATTAATAAAAGGCTATTTCATGTCTTAGTTACGTTTTGGCTTCTGCTCTGAGAGATATGAATCAAACAAAAGAAATCACCGAAGCTCCAAAGGACTGTGATAATTCCGGCTCAATATGGGAAACGGGACGAGAGCTATTTAACTTTATACGCAAACAGATTCTCTTAAATGGTGAAACTGGTAAAGTAGCTTTCGATGACCAAGGGGACAGAATTAATGCCGAATATAATATTGTTAATATCCAGAGAAGGAGAACTCAAGTTGTTGTGGGGAAATACTACTTCCACAGGGTAATTTACGTGGTGAATCCAGTTTTTTCTATAGTTACAGCTTATTCATTTAGGAAAGCAGCAAAATGCATTTAAATGTAGAAGAAAAAAGAATAATATGGCCAGGGCGGCAGCAAGTGAAACCCGAAGGTTTTATGATTCCAACTCACCTTAAAGTGCTAACTATTGAAGAGAAACCGTTCGTCTACACCAGAAAGCTAAATGACGAACAAGAAGCTTGCATGAACGACGAAATTCTTTGTCCTCATTTTAATTCAACGCAAGATGGTACGCTTGCAACAGCAGGGTGCGCATTATTATTCTGCAAAAGATTTTTCAGAGACTGCTCGTTACTGCTGCAAAGGTTACTGTATGGATCTGCTCAAGGAGCTGTCAAAGAAAATTAATTTTACGTACAACTTAGCTCTATCGCCAGATGGTCAATTTGGAAATTATGTTATAAAAAATACTTCAGGTAATAAATAATATTGTGTAATGCAAAAATAACTAGCAAATTTTAATAGGAGGTAAAAAAGAGTGGACTGGACTCATCGGAGAACTTGTAACGGAAAGAGCAGACATGATCGTTGGCTCCGTTAACAATTAATCCTGAAAGAGCAGAGTTTATCGAGTTTAGCAAACCATTCAAATATCAAGGTATTACTATACTGGAAAAGAAGGTAAAATAATATATACCGCTATTGCATTTTTTATTGTAAAATTTGTTTAGCCTTCAAGATCTTCTACATTGGTGTCGTTCTTGCAACCATTCAGCAACACTCTTTGGATCTTGGTTATGGTGTCAGTGCACGTTGTGGCTTTGGTGCTATATTTATTGGATAGATTCTCACCTTTTGGTCGTTTCAAGTTAGCGAACACCGACGGAACGGAAGAGGACGCCTTGAATTTGTCCAGTGCCATTTGGTTCGCTTGGGGAGTGCTTCTTAATAGCGGAATTGGAGAAGGTAAACAAGCGTTTTTGTATTCACCGCGACGATAAGGCGTTATTTATAGGAACACCAAGAAGTTTTTCCGCTAGGGTATTGGGTATGGTGTGGGCGGGATTTGCAATGATAATCGTAGCGTCGTACACTGCCAATTTGGCGGCTTTTCTGTGCTGGAACGCCCCAAAACCAAACTAACTGGTATTAATGACGCTAGAGTAACGATCTCAAAATAACATAGTTACGTTACTATAGTTTATTTTTATTTTAGTTACGAAACACGATGGAAAACTTAACGTGCGCTACCGTTAAAGGCTCGGCTGTTGATATGTATTTTAGAAGGCAAGTTGAGTTATCAAATATGTATCGGACGATGGAAGCAAATAATTACGACACCGCTGAGGATGCTATCGCTGACGTGAAGATAGGGTAAAGTAACAAAGGCTGTAAATGTGTTTTTAACTATTTTGGCAATCTGTTAAAAGAAAGTTGATGGCCTTCATATGGGACAGCTCTCGACTGGAATTTGAAGCGGCTCAGGATTGCGAGCTGGTAACGGCTGGAGAATTGTTTGGAAGATCAGGTTACGGTATTGGCCTCCAAAAGGGATCACCCTGGGCTGATGATGTAACTTTAGCTATATTAGACTTTCACGAAAGTAACAATCTATAACAGTAGCCAGTAATAAATTATCTGCAAACATAACTTTACACAGGTGGATTTATGGAAGGATTGGACAATAAATGGATACTGCAAGGTAACCTTCAACAGTGCGAGCAGTTTGAAAAAACGCCCAACACGTTAGGGTTGAAAAACATGGCTGGAGTATTTATCTTAGTGGCGGCTGGCATTGTAGGCGGTGTGGGTCTGATTGTAATAGAAATGGCCTACAAAAAGCATCAAATCAAGAAGCAAAAGCGGATGGAACTTGCTCGGCATGCTGCCGATAAGTGGCGTGGTTGCGTTGAGGTAACAGTTAAATTGAGCCAGCTATAGGATATTTAAACAACAGCTTGTTTAATCAGAAGCGCAAGTCCTTGCGATCGTCAGCAACAGCTCAAAGGCGTATAAAATCGAACGGGGTCAACGATACGGCGACCATTTCCTTGGCTGTGGATAAATTTCAAAGGACCACCGGTCCCGAGAGAGCTTGGCCGGGAGATTCGGATGTCCGACAGAGACGAATCGAGGAGTCGGGAGGAGTTCAGCCCGTACCTCGCTATTTACCTGCTTATACTACGGATGTGTCTCATCTCATTGTCTAAATGTCGTAGTTTCAAATTATATACTTGCAAAAAATATAATATTGTAGAGAGAGTTTAGCACAAATATCCATGTTGTTGATGTTAAATAATTAAATTAAATAATTAAATAAGTGTTGTACAAAGAAAGAAAAATATTTTATTGGTATTGTATACGTCAAAATGGCATTTGTGTTGTAAATTATAATGAAAAATGGTAAAATAGGTAAATTAATTAAAGTTTAGGCTTTTTTCTCACATATATTAAAACGGGGAGATCAAATCCTAAAATAAATATAAATGTGCGAGTCCGCAATCTGGATGGAAGAATCACCTATGCCTCAAGACCATTTTGTTTGTTATTCTCTATAAATGTTCGATACTAGCAACTCTCTTAGGTGGATCTGGGGTTTGCATCGATTATAATTATTCGTTGGCTTTAATGGTGTGTACATTGTTTCTACGTTTGTACCCCTTCTACAGCTCCCGAAGGCAAAGTACAATCAATTCCTGACTTGCTTTTCCCTTTTTTTTAATTTCCTTCTTTATTTCTTCCCCAATCACCCACAGAAGAAGATTAAGGCGAAATTATGGGGCGGTGGATCGATTTACGTATTAATTATTAATCTCTATTAACTGAGTCAAGACTAGGACCGCTGATATTCGAGACGGTACCAATGGGGCTCGTAAATAACCGACTACGAGCTAGGAAGCAGAGATGGTAAGCACCGGGGACGGGGCAACACCCCCGGATATTTATTCCTACGGTCAACAAGCTGCGGAGTATTTTCATTGGCACACCGTCCAGCTTATGATTGGATATAACAACTTCCGGTCCCACCTAGTAAGAATTTGGAAACTGACGGAGGACCAAAATAGATGCGCATGTGGGGATAGGGAAATTAGTGCTGGTGTAATTCCCGTTCGGGTTATTTAAAGTCTTTCAGCGTTTCTTATGTCTCTGCAATTTTTTGAATTGTACGTTACATTATTAATACAAAACTTTGATGCTTTTTTTAAGTTCATATATAACTAGAAAATCACTAAATCAGGGCATAAAATAACTGATGGTTAATTGTAAAGAAAAGTGCTAGTTATAATTACAAGTAAATCTTATATAATTATATTAATATAATCCCTAAATAAATAAAAAAAATTAAAAATATATTTTAATAATACAGCATTAGACTGCAGCAAAACTGTCATAGTTCAGTTTTAATATGAAGAAAAATACTGAAGTAATAGATGACCCAAAAATAGGTGTTTAGTGGTTTATTTTTTGGCTTTTAGTAATACTGTAAATGATTCCAGTAAACTGAAGATAACAATAAAGAAAGTGGTTTTCGGAGATGTATTTAATGATATTTCAAGCAAGCGCGGCTAATGTATTAAAATCATTTGACATTTCTCCGTCAACACATTTGAAAGATAAATATGAGGCAACTAATGCAATAGTTAATGCATAAAAATATAAACCTTCTAAGGTACATATTATTGAGGAAAATAGCATGAGTGTCGCTTGGATATTTGTGAACACTTTGAAAAAGTCAACTATTTTGATTGCGTCATAGTATGGTTCTTTGTAGAATGATTTAGTTGGTTATAATTTTATAAATTAAAGGTCGCCGCCAAAAGGTATATTTGGCGTCTTAGGCTAACGACTTTTCACCCACCTTTTCTTAAATTTTTTCAAAGTGGGAACGTATAAACTTTTAATTCCTTGGATCGGAAATGCGGAACAATTTAACTTAAAGTTGTAGCTCCGATTTGGAGCAAACCAAATAACCGTGAAAGGCGCGCTTTTTCGTTCGGTAATGCAGCGGCCCGAAAGCCGCGGCCGCCCCGCCGTTTGGCAAGGAGTGCGAGCGGCCCCGACGTCGTGCACGAATGCACGGACCTCCTTATGTAAACCTGAACGCGACACACCAAATTTAATATCAGCCGTCTTTGTTCAAATGTATAGATAAATGATATGTAACCAAACCTTCTAAATAGGATCAGATGCGGTTTCTCTCAAACTGCCGGTTTACACGAAATATTAAGCACATTGAGCGTATTAAGCAGTTAAAGATCGTGATTCGACTTCCACGTTTTAAATAAATTAATTAGGAATAATAGTAAAGAGAGTATTGTTCTGTGACGGGTTTTTTTGCAAGTAGTGGTAACTAATTACTCAATATGATGATACTACAACTCAAAATAATGATTAACTGTGTCAAAATGCTCTTCCAACAAGATGAAGCACATATTCATTGTGGTAAGAGACAGTCTTGAGAGTATCTTTCCACATTATTTAATTGACGCCTTGTTCATTCAGTTTAACACCAATAGACTTATTTTTGATAGTTGTAAAGAACACGGTTTCTAATAAAAACTCTGGACAGTAGAGGGCAATATGTGTAAGACTGAATCTCATAGTGCTCTGGACAGATCAATAAATGTTACAAGCAAATGAAAATAGACAGCTGCTCTAAATTTGCTTTGAATAAACTAAAATTTAATTTTTTACTTTTGTAATTAACTGCTTAGTAATGTTGCTGGTTAGAAAGCTTTCAGCTTTGTTAACTGCAAGTAACTTTTCTAGTGCAATAAAAAAAGCTTAAAGATGCAACTGGATTTTTTAGTAGAACTGATTTTACACTAGTTATCATAAATTAATTGTCAAATAGTGCTCCAAATTTTGACATGCCAATAGATGTTACGTCATTTTCCACTACGTGCTCTATACTATCTCCTTATGTTATTTAACCATATTCAGAAAAGTCCCCACCTCTTACTATTCCAACAATAAAAATTTAAGCCTGCTAAGCCTGCTTTTCTTATAAGTTGTCTTAGAAAATGTTTAAAATATTAATATGTTAAAATCAACTCATTTATTTATTAAACAAATATTATGCGTTATCAACCGTGATTTAATCGGTTTTGTATTTACTGGACAGATAAATATTTACTTTGCTATTGAAAGCCCTAGATTTTCAACTTGAGATTTATTGTAAAATTGCGTTTATGTACCTTTTCTCATATCATTAATTCTTGTAACAATTATCCATTATTTGCAGATAATATACCTTTGTTTATATTTTTTATTTGCTGCGACACGAAAATAAATGATAAGATAACTCAGACAAATAATTACATAAACGTTTACTTAGTTACGTCCGCAATAAACAAATCAGTGTTTATGCAAAAGAACTTGGCATAACTAAAAAAATGCATGAAGGCGTTTTTTTAAAAAAGTTTAATAAATACTAAATTGTAATAAAATTATCAGTACTTTGTGATACAGCTTTTATAATTTTTACGAAGGTAACTTTAAAATAAATTTATAGTTGCCGCGGAAATACGAATCATTGTGTTAAATGCCAACTAGTATTTAATTCTTTTTAGTTACGTGTAATTATCCAATAAAATTGATTTACAACCTTTAATTCAATATGTAGCTCAATTTGTATCTTTTGAAAACAGAACATAGTATAATTTAGATGACCTAAATGGCAATACTGGAGAAACACTTTCTAATTTCATTTTCAAAATTTTAAATTACTTTCTTTCACGGTGTTCTAAAAAGCTTGAGTTGCAGTCAATTTTTTGTTTTTAATTTAAAATTTACTTTTGGGCTAGTGATTTTACTTAATCTTATTATGCGTACGCTTATTTTCTTACAAGTTATATTTTATAACTGCTTGCACCTATTATTTTTTTTCTAATCATCAAAATTCCTTAAGGCTGTTGTTTATATTAGATAATCTAAAATACACACTATATTTATACTCAAATAATAGAAAAGTATGCCAGGCTTGTATCCTCAAATGAAATAATAGATAGCAAACTACTTAAGCGCTTAAAGTGAAAGGCGATTAGATTAAATCGGAAGAAATTAGATATTTCATAATCAACATTGCTTTCTTTATAGAACCTTCCTTTATTTCATAGAATACTAGAAAGTCAAATAACGCAAATGATGGTAGCACGTTGCGACAAGTTTAAGCGTGTTGAGAAAGGTTCAAACTTACAATGTGGTCGACAGGACACTTCTGATTGTTGTTACTAAACTGTGACATTGAAAAGAGTCTGCAGTTCCATCTCAGTCAAAAACAAAAACCGGGCAAGAAAAATTGATCACTATTTAAAATAAATGGTTTTTGTGTTGAAAGATGATTCCCTTTATCACTCGACTATATTCAGTAATTGTACCATAAGTTCCAAAAAGAAAATTGTAATCTAAAATACACTCCGAAATTTAACACAAGTGTAACTTATCCTTAGAGAAAGATCGTTTAGATATTCTTCCATTGCCATTTCATAGAACTCTACATCACTACATTCAAATGGAAAAAGTTTGCTTTCTTTGTCTAGTCCATATATTAATCAAGAAACAGATGGTAGGATACCTTTCAGGGTATGTTAGTAGCATCATAATAAGTGACTAAACCTGGCTATCTTTATAAAGTGCTCCTAAAACCTAAAACAAAGTTTTCAACAAGTACATTCTAATAAGTGCAGAAGTGCTTAGAATATACTGGAAAGAATTTTGAAAAATTGTAAAAATTAAAGTGTACTAGAGAAGTCTCTATATACTCTATGAATTAACATAAAGATGAAAGAATTTATGGGGTATTGTTTACAACACCTTTAAAAATTATCGTTGTAAGGGTGGCGATAAATTATAGAGACAAGGATTTTTATTTGTAACTCTATTAGTAGAATTAATTATGGCTACACATCATCCACTGTCAAATTCTTATTGAATTTTGGACAGACTTAGACCTCCAAAACTGTACTCTATAGAATTTGGCTCAGATGAGTTGGGCGACTATTTTCCAGGACTAATAAAAACGAAAAAGTTTTTACTGCACCATGTATGCGTTAATTTGCCTTATCAGAGAAAGAATCCTGCTGAAACATTTAAATCTTGCGGCTAAAATGTTTTTGAGCTTAAGATAACAAACCAACTTTTTAACGATTATTTCGGTACGCATTTTGATTTAGTTAGAGAACCTTGGATAAAAAAATAAGAGAAGTTTTAGTTGTAAATTTTTTTTTATAACATGACATAATGCATCCTTACAATATAAATTCACATCAGATGATCTTGGATCTTGGATGTTCCGCTCATATGCAAAGAAACGACAAAGTGTTTTAGTGTTTTGGCATTTCTGCACTTGTAAAATACTGCCTTTTTGCTCAGCTAACTTAACGCCCATTAATAAAAGTTAATAAAGCATTAGCACCTATATATGCATATAACTGAAATGCTCGTCGTGTCGTACATGCTGTGATAAATGCTGCTCATTTCAGCATTTTCTTCAGGGAAATTGTCATCTGTTGAGGTGCTTTATACGAATTTATAATATATCGAAACGCTTTTTATTTATACATCCGGAAACTGTTTTAAAGCCTACCCATTCTAGTACTCTCACGTTTAAAAGCATCGCAAGGGTATAAATGACAGAGGCTCGCACACTGTAAGCGGCGTATTACGTTCGCCGCTCGACCGCGACGGCATGGAGGTAACAACGGCGATGACCCTGGTATTAGCTGCAAATTTGTTTTAATATTATACTGTTCACTTCCAAAAACATTACAGATCGCATTTCTGTATGTTGAATCTGTTTCAGCTGCAGCTACGAGTAAAATAATCATCTAAAGATGTAGGAAATATTAAGTTAATCTAATAAATTATGTGCAATTGGTTATTTATACGTTTCTATTATTATGTGCTTTGTGAAAAACAACAGCATAGAGTGTGATAAAACACCCTACGTCTACAAAAGAATTATAATTATCTATGATATTTTACTGTTCCTACCGAAAATAAATTTCTTTGTGTCCACATTAAAGCAATTTTAGTTTATATTTTTCTTACTATTAACATAAAATAAAGTTTTGAAGAACTATTAAAGATGAAAGTGAAAATATTTCCATTTGGAAGAAAGAATCGCAACAAAAATTAAATTTTGGTTGGTTAACATTCTTAGAAATTCATTAATTTTATTTTTGACTAAAAGTATTTTGGATTTGAAAACAATTACAAGTACGTCAATTACATAATTGAATAAAAAAAAAAACGAAAAAATTTTTTTTTTTGGAAAATTTATTGTCATAAATTTAAGGACGAAAATAGTTGGAAATATTGTATAAATATTAGATATTTTTATAATGTTATGGGAAGTTTCTACCCCTAAATAGGTTTCCTAGTCTACAATATTTCAATATGCACAAATTTAGGAATATCAATTTTATTTATAAAAACAATCAAATTTATACAATAAAATTTAGTTGTTTAAGTATGGTATCATTGTGTTTATGGAATATTGTCTGATTGGGCTCCATGACAAGCATATTTTCGAAGGGTAACTGATTAGTCTATAGAAGCTTCCGAATTCCGTTGTTTACTTGGATCTTTTTATCAGTTTAGAAAGGAGCACATGGGGCGAACTTTTTTTCAAGATAATAAAAATATGGGAAGCTTGTGCTCTAAACGGTACTTCATACCATGGCAAAAATCTACTATGGTTGATGGTTGGTGAGCGTTTTTCAGACATATAGATGCCCACTACATAAAAACTGGGCGAAAGGTTCATTTCAATTGACTACTGTTTTCTATTTACAATATTAGTTTCCATGAAAAGTAGTTATCGTTTTTCAATTCTTTTATGATAACCGATCCAGCACTTGTTTTAGTGCAGAACTCAAAACCATTGATAGCTCCGAGTTCTCTTAACATTTACAATTCTACGAAAAGGAACAGAATAATTTCCCTTAATCTACGCCGCGGTATATATCTGTTTAGCACCGTTCTATCCAAAAGATCTTCGACCTCCTCTGCGTTTATGATAATTTCCACTCGCTCCAGCCCTGGTTTCCTCGTTCGTGTTGCAGGTCACCAGGACTTGCAGCGTCGTCGACTTCTCGACAAGCACCTGGGGACGCACTGTCTAGGGATACAGTTCCCCCCCCCCAAGGTAATTAAGAATTGTCAAGTAAAAAACTGAACGATTTTTTTTTAGAAATCATTAAGGTAACTGACGTTCCTTCTTTTTTTGATTTTTAAATTTAATTAGTTTGTAAGCCCAATTAACTAGTTATGACAAGGAGAGCGTTAAACTTATAATATATTAATTTAAAAATAACTGATTTTTTGTAAAATATTTGATTGATTGTAATATTTTTTCGGCTTTGTTTCTTCTAATAATAGTTATTCATGCAGATCATAAACAAGCATAACTCATTTTAATTGGTATTATGTTGAAACATTGTGACCGGTATTGTTTTATTCAGTGATGATAAACCATGAAAGGCTTAGTGCAACCTAATCATCTAGAGAGTGATTGAAAATCAAATATTTCTCCGCATTATTTCTGTACAGGTTTTATGCGGTCTATTCCAAAAGTAGCAAGGCAATGCTAATACGATAAAAATAGTATATGCGGTTGAAATATAAATTGGTAGCCAATGAAAGTAGAGCACAGTTCCTTTGTGAGAACATATAGTGTGTGACCATTGCATTTGCAGTGACTGTATAAGAAAATGAATTTGCGTCAAATATTGTAAAAAGCTGGTTTTCTGTTTGTTTATTACATCCAACATCTTTTTTACTTGGTGTTTGTTCTGCCATTGATTGTGTATTCTCTTCATCTATAACTTCTAGTCGTAATTCCACAAATTAAGTACATTCGAAAGGGTTTTTTCCATATTTTTAATTTTTCATGAATTCCTCCAACTAAATTTCCATCTTTATTTTTCCAGTAACTTTTTATATCCGCTTTGTTAAGTCTTAAATTCTTGGTAACAATTATTGAACTTTTTATTAGGATAATACTCCCCTATTTGTCGTAGTTTCTCCTCCTAGTATAGTCTTTTTTTCTGTATATATTTTGACATCTCTTCTGGCTAATTTATATAGATGTTTCTTTTTAAAACTCCAATGCATTAGTTTATTTATCCTCGCTTTATTACATTTTCCTATCGCTATTTTTTTCACTTCTTGCTCTACTAATAATTTGTCTCTTCTGATTATGTTGCGATATTATTTATTCTGTGTTTTTTTTTTGTGTTATTTTCCACAGGCGACATAAATTACTAGAGCTGTCGAAAGGTAACGGAGAAATGTAAGATGAAATAGTAAAGATAATCCAAGAAATCTTGAGGAAGGAACAAATACCTAAGTAGTCTTGAGATTCAAACTTGTGTCTTGTCTATAGGGGTAATATAAATCAATATAGAAAATATAGATGAATAACAATACAAGACACAGTGTATAAAATCATTAGATAATAAATTAAAAAATTATTGGAAAGCATCTTAGGGGATTATCAGATTATCCGGGGTTTTTGCATCGGACAGATTAGTAATTGATAAAATGTTGAAACATAAGAGCTGATAAACTTCAAACATTAAACCTCGCAATTTTTACCTCAAGAAATGTTCTTACAAGCAGATTAATTATTTTACATATACGCCTCCTAGATATTGAAGTAAATTAGTCTGTACTTACTACTTTTAAAGGCTTATAACTTTTAATCTTTGAGCGCCCGAGGATGACACTTATTTTTTCGGATTCTACTCTTAAATCTAAATCGAATGACACTAGTCTGAGATATCTACGATGTATGTACCAGAAGTTTAACGATATACAATAATATCTAGTTAACTAGTTAATAAATAATGTCCATAACATGGTTCTGATATATGGTCGAATAAAAGTGCCTAAAATAGAAAAAGCTGTGGACATTTCTGCACGATGGGTGCCAAATATTCCCATTCTGGTACGGAACCGCATTCCACTACGAGTTGCAACCGATTGTTTAGAAATATTTCAAGAGATAATTTGTGAAGGAAGACAGTTCATTCGTTCAAAAAAAAGTGATATCGTCAGTAATTTGCGATGACAAGGGAATATTACTAATTTAATTTCTAGGAAGAAAAAAAGTTGCGAAACGTTATTATATATTATTTTTGTAAACTCATCTTGACACAATTCAGAAGAACGTGTTGTTTTACTATGATAATGCAATTATTTCCTATTTCCCTTATTCATCTAATTGCCTATTACCTATTATTCATCTACTAGTAAAACTCAAAATATTTCTACCTAGAGGGAGATAGCAGTAAGTAGCAAATAATTGAAGCTGTAAGTGTTTTTGTCTACAACTAAAATAAACTCTACTTTAGCAGTTTTAACATTTGCAATTGTGTTCTCAAAGATTAACTATTACCCATTAACTTTAACCATTAATTAGGATCACCTGCAAGAAATAATTGAAGCCAATCTATATCTGCTAAATCTAAGATTGTAGACAGCCTTGGGGTACATTGTAGCAATTTGCAGACACATACACAACAAGCTATTCATATTGCAGTTTGAGTGTAAAATGCGCATAACAGTATAATGAATCAGCAAATGTTAATTCAACGACCTCCAACACCAGCTGAGTTTGAATTATCCCAGCAAAACCAGATTCTCGTACAACAGAATCAATTAAAAATTCAAAATGAGATTAATTTATGGAATGCCTGGCAACAATCCCTCGCAACCATTGAAACTCTAAAAGGAAATATCAACCAACTAATTCAAAGGGTAAATAGCCTCGAGAAACCAGTGGCGGTACCCAATGTAGAACAGGGAATAGAAAACAAAATAGAATATCACAACGATGAGGAAGAATTAGCGAGAGAAACAGAGTGGATAGTTCAGCGATCAAAGAAAAACAAATCTAAAAAACGTAAAGCGTCTGGAACACCTGAAACCTCTCCACAAGCGTCGACCTCTAAACAAACAGACAACAGGGTTAAAGAAAATAAAATACCCTTACCGCCGCCGGTAAATTTGGTGAACGTAAAAGAATACCAAACTGTGTATGAAATATTGGAATCAGCAAAATAGCATAGAAAGTAACTGCTATGAATAATGATGTGTTTAAGATCAACGTTCCGGACGAAATACAATACCGGAAGCTAATAAGCACAGTACGTGACTATGAAATTGAATACTATAGTTACGAAGATAAGCAAAATAGACCTATAAAGGTTATGGCCAGGGGCATACACCCAACGTGCTCAATAAAATTGATTACAGAAGACCTACTAGCAAAAGGTTTTAAAATTGAAAACGTTACCAACATCATGAAGAAATTAAAAAAGGATAATGTCACTACTATGAAGCCTCTACCGTTACATATGTTATCCTTTAACAAATCAGTAGACATTAAAGATATCTTCGCGATTTAATTTAATTTAATTTAAAGTAAAAATAGAACCTTTACGCAAAAATACAGCCCTTATTCCACAATGCAAAAAGTGCCAAGCATTCGAACACACCCAGTCCTTCTGCAATAAAGAAGCTAGATGTGTCAAGTGTGCAGGACGCCATTTAACTAAAGATTGTAGGTCAGCTAGACTTACAAAAGCCAAGTGTATCAACTGCGGAGAAGCTCACCCAGCTAACTACCGCGGCTGTGTAATTGCAAAAGAGCTACAAAAGCGAAGAGAAAAAACTCTAAAAGAGAAAAAAGAACTACAAGAACAGATAACGAACAAGTAGCAAGAGCAGTAGAAAAAACCCAACAGAATTTTCCTACTTTACCAAACACTGTTCCAGTAAAACAACGCAACCCAACAGGGGGTAATTACGCACAAATGGTTGAAGGCAAGTCACAACAAAAAACTGCTGAGGAAACAAAACTAGATGCAATAAACAACACTTTGCAAACAATTCTAGGGAAAATTGATAAGCAAGATGAAGCTATCAAAGCAATTTTAAGCAGAGTCCAAAAGCTTGAAACCAGCAATAAGGCAGCTGCCAAAAGCAAGAAATAAAAATGGTGTCAATTAGAATAGTAGCCTGGAATGCAAATGGGCTTCTTCAGCACGCCCATGAACTAGAACTATTCCTCTGGGACCAAAAAATAGATATCTGTCTAATATCAGAAACACACTTTACTAAAGAGAACTACCTAAAAATAAAAGGTTACAAATTATACCACACCATACATCCAAACAACACAGCTAGAGGAGGATCAGCGGTAATAATAAAGGAGAATATCAAACACTATGAAGATTCTAATTACTAAACTTGTGAGATACAAGCAACAGCTGTAAAAGTCTTTACAAAATCCAAAGACTATACTGTTGTTGCAATATACTGTCCACCTAGGTACGCGTTAGAAAAAGATCATAATTGGAGGAGATTTTAATGCTAAACATACCTTCTGGGGTTCGAGACTCATCACCACCAAAGATAATCAGTTGTACGATGCAATTAAGCAAGCTAAATGTAAATGTCAGTCTACTGGTAAGCCAACTTCTTGGCCATTAGATGCCAACAAAATACCAGATCTAATTGACTTCTTTATACTGAAAAACATATCATCTAATTACATCAGTATTGAAGACAATTACGACCTGTCATCAGACCACTCTCCGATTATCTTGACGTTAAGTGAGACGATCATCAATAAGTCACATCCACCATCATTAAGAAACAAAAGGACAGACTGGGACGTATTCAGAACAGAAGTAGAAGAACGTGTCCAACTAAATGTCCCACTAAAAACAACCGATCAATTAGACGCGGAAGCAGAACTGCTCATTGCTAATCTACAAGCAGCATGGAACACTACTCCGACGCCAAAACAGAAAACAACTGTGCTAAACTACCCAAAACAAATTAGAGATCTCGTATCAGCGAAATGTAAAGCACGGAAAAAATGGCAACAAAGCAGAGCACCTGCAGATAAAACAATGCTAGATCGACTAAGCCAGCAACTCAAACAGGAAATCAGTACCGTTAAAAATGAAACATTTTCTGAATTTCTAAGAGGTTTATCAGACGACAAAGATACTGAGTACTCTCTATGGAAGGCGACTAAGAGGTTAAACCGACCACAAAACCAAAATCCACCTATTCGCAAAGAAAACGGTGAATGGGTAAGGAAAGATAATGAAAAGGCGGAATTATTTGCTGAGCACTTAGCAAATACCTTCCAACCCCATTCTGCTAATGACAACAAACCGCTACTTGCGATAGACACCTGGGAAAATAGGGTCATTGATCCAATAACCCCGAATGAAATTGCCACGGAGATTCGAAAGAACCTCAGCGCCAAAAAAGCACCTGGCTATGATCTAATTAGTGCGCAAGTGCTTAAAGAACTACCAAGAAAGGGCATAATGAAACTTACGCACCTTTTCAACGCTGTTCTGCGATTACAATATGTACCGATGCAGTGGAAGGTACCGGAAGTTATTGTGATCCCGAAACCAGGGAAACCACCCAACGAGAAAACATCATACCGTCCAATCTCGCTATTACCAATCGTATCCAAATTGTTCGAGAAGCTGCTCTTAAAACGCCTCAAACCAATTATTGAGGAGAAGCAACTTATCCCGAACCATCAATTTGGATTTCGAAACAAGCATTCGACAATCGACCAAGTGCATCGCATCACTGATGTAATTGAAAAATCCCTAGAAGAAAAGAAATTTGTTCAGCAATATTTCTAGATGTAGCCCAAGCTGTTGATAAAGTGTGGCACGAGGGTCTACAATATAAGATGGGAAAGAATCTACCCATGCAAATGAGTCAGATTCTCAAATCATACATCTCCGACCGTCACTTCAGGGTAAGATACGGCGAAGAATACTCGGAATTAAAAGACATCGGTGCAGGAGTACCGCAAGGAAGTGTCCTTGGACCAATCTTGTACTTGCTCTACACCAGCGATATCCCTATGAGCGATGGAATGAAGACAGCTACATTTGCTGACGACACTGCATTGCTGGCTACAAGCAACGAGATAGAAGCAGCGACAAACAAACTGCAAACAGCCGTCAACAACGTCACTAGTTGGACTAAGAAATGGCGGATTAAACTAAACGAGGCGAAGTCTACTCACATAAACTTCACCAACAAAAGAGTTGATTACTTACCCATAGTGATCAATCAGCAGACAATTCCACGCGCCAACACAGCGAAATACCTGGGCATGACACTCGACACCAAGCTCAGGTGGAAAGAACACGTCAAGAAAAAACGCGAAGAACTTTGCATTAGATTTAAAAAGATGTGGTGGTTACTTGGAAGATACTCCGAGCTATCCCTGCATAATAAGTTACTGTTGTATAAACAGATTCTAAAACCAGTTTGGGTTTACGGCGTGCAACTTTGGGGATGCACGAAGAAATCTAATGTCAAAATTATACAAACCTTTCAAAACAAAGTACTTAGGAGCATCGTCAACGCCCCCTGGTACATCAGAAATGACGACATCCATAAGGACCTAAAAGTGCCATTGGTCAATGAGGAAATTAAACGGTTCGCGAAGAAGCACGAAACTAGATTACATGAACATGTGAATGTCGAAGTGTTACAATTGCTCGACAACAGTGGACTTACTCGTAGGCTAAAAAGGCTAAAACCTGTCGATCTAGTGTAAGTGCAGTTAAGTGAAATAAGGGCAATTGAAACAGGCGAAATAAGTGTTTTAAACCATATGTGGAGTGCGCCAGTGGGAACACATCCATCAAACGCTAAGACTTGCTTGAGATGTAAGGTAACCTAGATTTAAGTAAGAATTGTTCGAATTAAATTGCTAGATAGTTATTAACTAGTTGCAATATATGTGCCAAGTGTGTAAAAAAAAAGACACATACACGCACTGAGTTGTACGTTAAAGTTAAACAGATGGCTTGCGCCACGTTCTTTCAATTAACGAGCGCCGGTGCCGTTCGAAAGCCGCTGTTTTACGGCTGTGCTGTCGCCGCGTCAACCCTTGGCTCAATTTTATAGCTTTGCAAAAATTGTGTGAGCTTGGCTCTTACCCACCAGCCACATAGCCATCGACCTTGCTTTTACGGCTTACTACACACATTTTCCGAACACCGGACCAGATTCTGTAGGCTCAGGAGTTTAATAAAAATTGAGCTTTATCGGTAGATAGACAATTTCTTCTCATAGAAGCCGACGACTTTCTTCAAAGTAGGAATTTATAAGTTACTTGAATATTAACAGAGGGTCCACTATGTCAATGAGGCACATATTGCTTTAAGTTGTTTGATATCTTCACCTAAAGTAAATAATTCAAACTGACAAAAAACGGTAACTAGATAATTTTACCAGCAGATCTTTATAATCATTAATAATAGGTGATTCATAATGAACGTAGCACATTTATTTTGTCTACATATCTGCAATGATAGTTTTGTAACTTAAATAAAATAATTAACAAACAATTTTTAACCTTGTGTTGGAATACATATTCGTTTTTAATTTTTCATGTTTTTGTTATGTTTACTGGGTTGGTAAACGAGAAAGATAATAGCCCATTGTTTTGACTTTTAGTTTGAAGGTATCAATTATTAAAACAGTTAATTTTAAGAATTTTACGCTCTAGTACCACTATTAATTATTATCATCATTATTGGGATATTCAATTACAAACTGGCTTTTGAGGGCTTTGTCACAAGAATTTTTTTCTATGAGTTTTAAATTTTGCGCACACTGTCTTAGTGTAAGTATGTCTTACTGTTCATTTATGCAAATTTATCAATTTTTTATAAATTAAAGGCTCTGAGACGGTTAAAGAGGATTTAGTTCTTAAAAATTACTATAGCATCTAAAGGAGTACTAAAATAGAGAGCATCGATTTTATTACTTTATATTTTTAGATGCCTATGAAGAATTTATATTGGCCAACCCCAAAACACACATATTTTGATAATCTACTTTTAAATTTGTGTCAAAATTGTCATAAAATTAGACGTTAATATTTTTGGTGGGACACAATTGATTTTTATCAGAAAATTGCATTAAATTATAATATTCCTGCCTTGAGAATAACAAAAGAAGTAAAGTTTTACAAGAGAGGTTCACATAACGGCAGTTCTCAGCCAAAAGTTTAGTGTCCTTGATATATGAAAGATACTAAATAGTATTCTGAAGAATGGTCTTAGTTCGAGCTTAGATGTTAAGCGTCCTTTTGAAGCTTCTGATTTTATTTAATTGGCAGTTTTGAAAAGAGTCGGCTGTGCCATGAACAGCAAATTAACCATAAAAGTTTTGAATTCCTTAATTTCTCCTAGTCTCTCGGAACACATTTTTTCACAAAGAGGAAGCACCAATAATATTGCTGGAACTCTACTCACCTAAACTCTTCAGTGACATTGGATTTTGAATTAAAGCTCTCCACAAATGATTCAAACTATATGCTAATCAGTTTTATTCAGAAGAGATAAATGTTCATAGCACTAATACCACGTGAACCTGTAGTTTTTTTCTTGCTTGCTTTCTATGACTGTGCACATGTTTTTAAGTTGGACTCTGAATGTAGTGGAGTTGACCCGTGAGTGAACTGTTTCTTACAAGGATAATTTTATCTCCTGTTCCAAAATGAACTCACCTATCTAATAATCGCAGAAAGTATTGCTAACGTAGTTTATAAAAAAGTATTTATAGATACTACTCTATAATTTATACAAGCAAAATAGTGAGGTAGATACGTATATAATAAGGAACCATAAACTGTCATATACTTTTAAAATATTAACTAATTGTATATTGATTAACTTGAATTAGAAATTAAAAAATATACATGTAAGTACAATCACATTTGTTATCTTTCATAATTGCACTTGATAGTTTAAACAAACAATGTATTAAGTATGAGGGCAATTGGAAAGAAACCTCTGCTTGGTTATCAGTAACAGATACTCATAGATACAGAACCTTTGTTATATACATTAGAAACCTAGCCCAATTCTTAAAGTAGGCTATGTAAAGGACTGTAATAATCCCAGGAAAATTATCCTACTTAGCACAGTTGGAAAAAGGTACTCGAAACTTCTAGAAATAAGATTACAAGATAAACTAGAAGAGATTTTAGATGGTTCACAATATGGATTCAGAAAGAATAGTGGAGTGACAGGCGGAAATTTTATAGTACAGCAAATAATTGAAAAGATAATTAGTGAAGACGGAGTGATTCACCTATGTTTTATCGACTTAGAAAAAACCTTGCATAGAATAAATAGAAGAAATAGTGGGAAATACTGGAAGAGAGAAAAATAAACTACAAATATTAGAAGGAGTAAAATCATTATATAAACAGACTAAAAACTTTGTCAGAATTAAACATGAAAAGTCACAAATTTTAGAAACAACAAAAGAAGTAAGACAAGGGTGTATGCTAAGCTCTTTACTGTTTACAATAGTTTTTAATGAAGCTATTAAAAGGTAAAAACTACGCAAAACAATATAAAGGGGGACATTAGAAATTAGAAGACAAATATTTTAGAATAGTTATGCGTGGACAATATTGTTATCATATCAAAAGATGAAAGTACAATAAACAATAATTTTAATATTTATAATCACATCCTAAAATCAATTAAAATAACAATCAACAAACTTAAAATAAAAACGATGGTTGTAAATAGTCAACAGAAAATGCTTGAGATAAAATTGGAAGAAAAACCATTGGAAAGAAAGTAAAAACAGAAATTTGACTTTACTTATGAGTGTGGGATATGGATTCTAATACAGAATCAGATAAGCAAACTTCAAAGCTCAGAAAGAAAATTCCACAAAAAATAGAAAAAACTAAATAAAAGACAAAATACAGAACCACAGTTTTAAAGAAATCCTGAAAATAAAATCAACAGAATATACAATAGAGGAAGGGAAACTAAGAAAACGTTAAGAAGAGTGTTCGAAGAAAAGTCTTATAAAAAAGAAGAAAAGAAGACTAGGGAGAGTGTGGATAGAAGAAGTAAAAATTAAAAAGAAAACCGTAACATTACGAGGCATAAAGTGAAGTAAAGGCCACAAGACGAAAATAATGGAGAGATATATGCAGATGAAAACCACAGTGACCCAACTTCGACCTCCTTACACTCGAAAAGGTAAAAAAGTCGTAGGATTAAGAGCAAGATGTGAATTTAAGTTAATTCGATGACGTCAACAAGATCCCCCTCTCCCAATCTTTACTACACGCGTATAAGCATTAAATAAAGAGCGCACGAAGAAATAACTTAATATGCAACACCTTTGCCAGTGATCTTAACCAGTTCTTAGGCGCCAGCCCGAACACCAGGGCTGAGATATTGTCGCCGCGGACTCCACCACGTTGCTAGGGAGAAAACCCAGGTTATTCTTAGACTTGGAAAAATCTGAAATTTAGAATTGATTTTAGATAAATTTGATTTTATCACTAATTTAATTTGAAACTACTTAATAAAAATGTATTATTGTTCACGATTTCTCTTCTACTAAAAATTTAGATCTCAAGAAATAGTAGCGAATTTAGAATAAAAAAATATATATAATTTTCTTTTATTCTATTGAAACAAATTTTGTTTTTATTATTGCAAATTTTTTTTTCAATTAACTGTTTTGTTAATACATATATAAACAATGGTTTAATCTAAGATTATTGGAATGCAATATCAACAAAAATATGCAACGTCAAATCTTATCCTATCACCTACTTTAAACATTTAAGTGCCGTTGCGTGATATTTGTACAATTTCGTATATCTTTAAAAGATAATGTATCGTAGTAGGTATTATCTTCAGCCCAACTTGCAGCTCGGCGCTAGTGAACTAAAATGGGTTTAGACAACGCGAGTAAGTTGCGCTTATTAATAATTTGTAAGATTACGTCGAATTTTTAGTATGGGGAGAAAATGTGGAATCCAAAAGAGAACTGTCGATTCGCAAACTTAAAAGAAAAGTTGAGGTAAGACAAAAGTAACAGTGCTTGCTGCTTAACTACATACCCATATTAATAGACATTTTTGTATTTTTTAAAATTATTAGTAAGTATATGTTCAACAGAAAAAGTAATACAGCCATCCACGGGTATCTTACTTACAGAACAAGCCACACTGTTGGTTACTTTCTTGGTTTGGAAATATTATATGCTTTAAGTTTCTAAATCTAAAATTGTTATTATTTTGTAAGCTTAGATATAGAGATTTTTGTTATGTTTGAACAAATTTTAATTATACGAGAAGTTTTTATAAGAATAATAACAAAATAATGTTAATTCAAGTTGCGTTGCAGTCAAGCATAATAAAGAAACTACTTAATCTAACTTGTCTCTTTCAAACTTTCTTTCTGAAAATATTTAAAATAGTGCATTACAGCTCCCACCACCATTTTACATTTGAATTATACGATGAGTGCTTTAACATTGACCTCTTATTCTGAAAAGACACTAGTTCTAATAAATGAGAAAGATTAATGACGGTGTTCTCGGAATATTAAGCCGTGGTCGCAATTTTAAAACTCTTGGCGTTTCGTCCACAACTGCAGCGAACAGCGAACAGTAGGAAATCTTCTAAAATTAAATTGTTGTTGCGTGCGCTCTTGCATTTACTCATATACGTGTGGTAGGGACGATAGTGGGGACTATTGCTTACCCTACTATGTTTGCTGCTGACGTAACCGGACTGTTGATATAAATTGGCTAGTTCCAGGTAACATCTTGGCATTTGCTTTTTCACTGCATGGTAGTCTGTTTTTTGCTCCTTAGGACCCAACTACTACATAAAGAAATTTGAACCTACAGTATGGCCAAAATACGTGGATGACAAATTTTTGTGATATATACGGTTGTGAAAACATTGGTAGATCGGACACGGCGAATATTTCAATCTCAATTTTTAGATAAGGAACTAAAGCATCTGAAAAAAGCCTTACAAAGGAACGACTACTACAGCAATGAAACCTAGCTGATATATTATACAAGCAAGACAACCGAAATCGGTCGCGGTAGGCAAAACTCTTTTGCATTACTACCACTAAGATATAAAATTTGCTCCAGTTAGCCAAGGACACAAGAAACACAGGATACATCAGGATAGTGCATACCATGTTTGTGTGTTGATTACTACCAGAATAAAAGAACATCAACGAAACCTGCGCCCCAATCAACCCGAAAAATCAGCTATTGCTGAACATGCCTTAGCAAATCCTAGCCACGAGGTAGAATTTGGACAAACACAAGTTTTGTTTAATTATAGAAACTATTAGCAGAGTTTATATAGGCCGTGTAAATTTATAAATATAAAGAATATTCATCTGATTATTCAAAAGAAAGCAAACGTAAGAGGTGAGGGTGGAAATATATTTTAGAGATCTAAGACAATAGCAAAGACAGCGACTAAAAAATGATGATACGGATATTTTGGCAAAAGTGGTGGCAAAAATAAATGATTTACTAAGGGAGTTCAAGAAAATACGAAAAAACCAAAAACATACAATGAAGAATCTCAAACATCAAAATTCAAATATTAAAAAGGTAAATAATGAAGTTAAAAAGGAAAATGAGAAAATCAGAAAACAAAAAGAGGAAATCAATAAGAAAATTGTAAACCTAGCCGAAATTATAAAATTAAAAGGAAAAAATAAAAATAAAAATAATGTTGCTGCCACTGGATAAAAATTGACACTAAAGATAACGTAGACACGAAAACGGCAATAAAGAATTTTATAAAAAAAAGTAAAAAAAATAGATGTAAAATAGGTGTATTAAAATTTAACAGCTATACAAAGAATGTAAATAATAAGAAACAAAAATAAGTTAAGAAAACTTGAGAATACAGAAATCTTCATAAACCACAACCGTACAGGAAGAGAACGGAAAATAGGGAAAGCTATAAAAAAAGAGCATCAAAATAACAAAACAGGCGGAAACCGAAATTAAAATAGGATATAAGAAAATTATAATGAATTGAACAATATGGAAAGGGGACGATAAAAATAAATATTATTAAAGACTACCCAGCCAATAAACAAACAAAATGTCTAAACAGACAAATTAGATTGGCGACTAATGTAATGTGAAACTAAGTGGAAGAATGATAAAAATTATAGTTACAAAATATACAAATGAAAACAGATAAAGAAAAAAAATAAAAGAAAGCATGCAGCACAATGGAATCATAAAAACATAAAAGCTACACAGGAAAAGGATAAAAATTAGTCAATTAAGACAAACATAGAATATTGGAAAATTACAGAAAACAGACTCAAGAAGTTACAGATAGTTTTTGGATAATATATCAAGTGTAGAAAAGAACGATCAGATAAAATCTGGTGTTACCGTAATAGTGAAAGAAGGTAGAATAAAATAGACAAATGCTTAAACATTTGTTATCGAAAGAATGCTCATGGTAAACATAAAAACAAGGAATATTTTTGTGATAACATGCGGTTCAAATAAAGGTGCAAAAGGAAAGAAAAAGATAAATAATTTTAGGCGCTACAACAGCAAATAGACGATAGTAAATACAATGTAATACTGTTGGAGAATCTTAACGTAAGAGTAGGTAGCAATAACGCAGGAAGAAAAAACCAAAAATACAAATAGGAAAAGGATATTAAATTTTTAATTAGATAATGAATTAGTAATTGCAAACATACATATCCAGCATAAAAAAATTATAAAATCCAAGAGAAAAAAAATTAAAAATTAGAGATCAATAATAGACCATTTTTTAGGTAGTAAAAATATTTAGAGAAACATCAAAGATCTAAAAGTCGGAATAGGCGCAAAAATTGAAATAAACCACTATTCATTAAAGATAAAATAAAAACCAAAAACATACAAGAAAATAATGAAAGAAAAATAAAAAATAAAGGATAGGTAGAAAACAGAAAGGCAAGAACTGCTATACTACCGAATTTTAAAAAAAGAGAATCGCAAAAGAAAAAAATACAGAGAGACGGAGACTACTTCAAAGAAATATTAGAAGGATCATATATAACATCTAAAAATCAGCAACAAAAAGTTAATATAACTTTAGAAGAAATAGAAGATGCCGTTAAAAAAGTGGAAAAGGACCGAACAATAAAAATTTTAGACCGTCAAATAGGACTTATAAGCCCAATTCTTAAAGTAGGCTATGTAAAGGACTGTAATAATTCCAGGAAAATTACCCTACTTAGCACAGTTGGAAAAAGGTACTCGAAACTTCTAGAAATAAGATTACAAGATAAACTAGAAGAGATTTTAGATGGTTCACAATATGGATTCAGAAAGAATAGTGGAGTGACAGGCGGAAATTTTATAGTACAGCAAATAATTGAAAAGATAATTAGTGAAGACGGAGTGATTCACCTATGTTTTATCGACTTAGAAAAAACCTTGCATAGAATAAATAGAAGAAATAGTGGGAAATACTGGAAGAGAGAAAAATAAACTACAAATATTAGAAGGAGTAAAATCATTATATAAACAGACTAAAAACTTTGTCAGAATTAAACATGAAAAGTCACAAATTTTAGAAACAACAAAAGAAGTAAGGCAAGGGTGTATGCTAAGCTCTTTACTGTTTACAATAGTTTTTAATGAAGCTATTAAAAGGTAAAAACTACGCAAAACAATATAAAGGGGGACATTAGAAATTAGAAGACAAATATTTTAGAATAGTTATGCGTGGACAATATTGTTATCATATCAAAAGATGAAAGTACAATAAACAATAATTTTAATATTTATAATCACATCCTAAAATCAATTAAAATAAAAATCAACAAACTTAAAATAAAAACGATGGTTGTAAATAGTCAACAGAAAATGCTTGAGATAAAATTGGAAGAAAAAGCATTGGAAAGAAAGTAAAAACAGAAATTTGACTTTACTTATGAGTGTGGGATATGGATTCTAATACAGAATCAGATAAGCAAACTTCAAAGCTCAGAAAGAAAATTCCACAAAAAATAGAAAAAACTAAATAAAAGACAAAATACAGAACCACAGTTTTAAAGAAATCCTGAAAATAAAATCAACAGAATATACAATAGAGGAAGGGAAACTAAGAAAACGTTAAGAAGAGTGTTCGAAGAAAAGTCTTATAAAAAAGAAGAAAAGAAGACTAGGGAGAGTGTGGATAGAAGAAGTAAAAATTAAAAAGAAAACCGTAACATTACGAGGCATAAAGTGAAGTAAAGGCCACAAGACGAAAATAATGGAGAGATATATGCAGATGAAAACCACAGTGACCCAACTTCGACCTCCTTACACTCGAAAAGGTAAAAAAGTCGTAGGATTAAGAGCAAGATGTGAATTTAAGTTAATTCGATGACGTCAACAAGATCCCCCTCTCCCAATCTTTACTACACGCGTATAAGCATTAAATAAAGAGCGCACGAAGAAATAACTTAATATGCAACACCTTTGCCAGTGATCTTAACCAGTTCTTAGGCGCCAGCCCGAACACCAGGGCTGAGATATTGTCGCCGCGGACTCCACCACGTTGCTGAAATTCTGGTGGCTATCTAAATCGCCATCAACTTCCTAGATGCCACCGTTGTTGGCATGTCCAGGACCTCATTCTATAATTGTATTCTTTGTTTGATACGCATATACTACTTTTTGTATCATTTAATACTCATGCTATTTTAGGACTTGGAAAATAATGCATCCGAGAAAATCAACAAGCAGCTGCAAAAGCTTTCCAACGAAATCATACGAGAAATAGCGAGCAACGGAGTGTCAGAATGCGATCTGTTGGGCAGTAAATATGAAAATACACAAAACAACGTGTGAGTTTTAAAAGCGGTAATATAACAAGCTGTATGAATTTGTTGCAGCCAAACCAAAGAGGACATTTTGCCTGGTAGAAAGTTTGTGAACAGGAACTCTATGTTGACCGACCTTTTTGAGATTAAGCATATTCAAACTATCTATCATATCTTTCTAGCGGCGATGATTGGAATTTTTATCAACACCACGGTCTATGATTTATTTTATGAGGAACAGTATGTATTTGTGTATGTAACGTGGACGTGTGTGTGCGTGTAAATCGAAATAAATTACAAATAAGTTCTGTAGAGTCATATTTACAACTTCTTCAACTTGTTGCAGAATCAAATGCGGCTTCGAATTGATCCTGAACTCAATTACTAAATTCCATTTATTTTTGTTTATATGGACATGCATGTTGCTTTCTACATTCACTCTTTATATTGGATTTTACTATTGGTCAACCAATAGAATTTGTATACCAATAAAATGTAACTAAAGCAACATAAATTTGTACTACGTTATCAAACATTTTATTTACAGCATACAAGCTGAAAATCTGGGACAGAATATTCTTGGTCGCATTTATCATGTACAGCCCTTCATTTATATTTTGTTTCACTAGCCTCGTGATAAAGTATCAGCTCTCTATAGCCGAATCCTTTGTAGCGTTATGCGAAGTGGTAAGTTAAGTCTGAGTTAATGCAGGTTACCCTCACTAATATTTATACTATACTTAGACAAGATTTTTAATGAAGTCTTATGCGTTTGTAAGAAGTAACACCCCTAGGGTGTTAAAGTACAAAGCACACAACGAAGATGACCACGTGATATGCCCGGACTTTAAAACGTTTCTGTATTTTTTGTTTGCCCCTACTGTAATCTACAAAGATGTCTATCCGAGGTAAGTGTGTTTCTGCGACAAACTTATTAAAATCGCAGTTTTTTATTTAAGGACAAAAACAATAAGATGGAATTACGTAGCTTTGTGCATCATGGAACTATTTGTTTCCATTTTCTACGTATCTTTTATTTTTGAGAGGCTCCTCGTGCCAGTATTTCAGGATTTTGGGACTAAATACTACGACTGGAAGGATATTATTATAATAATTCTAGGAAACGGAATGGCTGCCATATTACTACTAGTGTGCGTCTTTTACGGACTGATGCATGCGTGGGCGAACGGGTTGGCTGAAATGCTTCGATTCGGAGATCGAATGTTTTATAGGGTAATTTCAACTAAGTAGTAGTTTAAATATATAATATATATGCACTCACACTTAGAGCAAAAATGAAATTAATCCAAACACTTACCGATTTTCAATTAAAGAACCTCGATTGAACCGATAACGAGACACATATAAAAAGTAATTGAACTAAAGTTATTATAGTAATATAATTTACAAAAGTGTTCTATTAGTTTATAAACAACAGCCTTGTCGAAAACCATGTTAGCTACATACATAATTCTGAATGAAATAATATTTTAGGAGTGGTGGACTTCAACATCATATGGCCAATACTATCGTACCTGGAACTTGTTAGTACAAGACTGGTTATACACTTACATATACAAAGATATGTATGAGATTGTATGCCCGAAAAACAAGATTTTAGCCAAGTCCATGGTTTTCTTCTTCTCGGCAATTTTCCACGAATTCATTTTAGGATTCTCTTTGCGATTATTCTTTCCAGCGCTCTTCATCGAGTTCTTCAGTGTGACTCTGGTTATGAACTTTGCAAAGTTGGAGCATAGCTTTTTCAGCAATTCGGGAATGTGGTACACTTTGAGCCTCGGCTTTGGATTTCTCATTAGCGTTTATTTTATGGAATATTATGTTAGAATCAACTGCCCCGTTAAAGATCCACATATCACTGACTATTTTGTTCCTAGAATATTTACATGCGATTTTTAAAGTGTGGCAGTTTCTATTGTACAATTTATGAATAAACATTTTCTAATAATTGTTCAAATTACATTTCTTAGTATTACAAAATAATAAAATCAATCAGCTAATTAGCGAGTAAGACGCCAGAAAATGGAGAAATTCAGTGTATACGAATAATGTGTACAGAAAAATTGATGAGACAATGTCAGCTCGTTGTCCATTACGCAAACTTGAGTTTAGTGGGTTCCTCTATATTAGTGGATCGAACAGATTAATAGCATTTTAATATATCAGGGACGCTTTGTGACAGTAATATAAACAAATAAGTGCTAGGCAGTTTTACGTAACAATATTAAGTCAATTACTGAGTTAGGTGATTGAAAAGCTTTATTTAAAATAGAAAATAAAATAAAAATTTTCTTTTTCTAAAAGCATTTTACAATTTGAATGGGAAAGCAGATACTTGTATCTAACGAACAATTTATTTACTAATTTATATATTATTTTAAATAATATTTTTTAATTATGTTAAAGTGAGCATGAGATTAATTGTAATAAACAAAGAACAAAAAATTATTACCAGAAAAAAGTAACTACTATGCCAATAGCCCTCAACATGCTAATGATGTTAATTAATAAACTTAAGTGGCAATGGCCAAGTTTCTAGATACAACCCATTGGAACGCAAATTGTTTGAAAATTCCTAAAAATGAGGTAAAAAATTTTAAAGTCGTTCTTGTAATTTTATCAAGACAGATTTTATTAATAGATATTTCTTTAGCGAAATATAAACTATATTATACTAATTATCCTGAAGCCATATTAATCAAAGAATCCATTACGATCTGATAAAATACAAGCTACTTCCATATAAGTCAAAATACAAACATGAGACAACCCTTACAGCGGATTCATGTTTATCTCGTCAGTGAGACAACACTTGAAATCATAAACAAACATTATGGGGATCACGATCAATAACAACAAAAGGCAGAGAACTAACTCAAGTTCTTCAAGATATTTCATCAACTGGCTCATCAGCATACTAGCCCACAGATGCCAACAAAATTCCGGACCTACTAGACTTTTTTATAACAAATACCGTTTCCTTAACATACCAAGATATCACAGATAGCTATGGCCTAACATCAGACCACAGTCCTATATTTTATTCAATAGGCACGTCTGGATTAATTAGACAGACCAGACGACAATTACACAATACCAAAATAAATTGGAATTCTTGCAAAGAAACTACAGAAAACAAAATAAAACAAACTACTAGTTTAATAAAGTTAGCGCTAGAGTCAGCCATAAAAGCTACTCCAGGCAACAGTAAACAATGTACCATTAAAAATAAAGAAGCTAGTAGCAGAAAAGCAAAGAACAAGGTTAGTTTCACCGAGAACCCATACGCCCAGCGGTAAAAAATACAAAAAAGGAATAAATTAAAAATTAGGTTAAACAGAAATAAATGATAATTCTTTGGAAGAATATTTTGAGACCGACAAAAATAAGAGAAACCCAACAACGTTGTCGCCGCCCATTTTCAAATACAGAACGTCACCAAGATCTTAGACAAACAGCTCCAAGAAGAAGCAGATTTATATGCAGAGTATTTATACCTTATTATAATGAAGATAGGGCTATAAATCAGAAACTACTAGACTTGCCCATCGTGGAAGATGCTAAATGAGATAAAAGCCGAAATTAAAATATTAAACTTAAAGAAAGCACCAGGACTTGATTTAATAACGGCCACAATGCTGAAGGAATGGCCAGAGAAAGGTTTGAAAGCACTTGTGTATGTATTCAATGCTATAATAAGATCAAAACATTGGCTATTATCGCTTAAGTCTGCACAAATTATAATCAAAACCTGATAAAGATTTAACAAATGTACCGTCCAATCATTTTACTGTAATCAGCATCTAAGCTTTTCGAAAAGCTACTACACAGAAGGTTTAGTGAGGAGTAAACCCATAAGACCGAATAGTAGATCATTAATTTGGTTTTTGACAATTTCATTTTACAGTACAATGCCACCGATTAGTGGAAGCTTTAGAGACTGCCACTAGGGCATTTTAAACTTTTGGAGTCATATATTAGTCAACGTGAGTCAGAGGTATAAAGAAATTTCAAGCAGACTTCCAATACATTCTGGGATTCTTCAAGGAAAAATTCTTGGCCCTCTGCTGTACGTTTGCGTACTGCCTACGTATTAACATCAAGGGTAACATACATAAGCAGGTAAATTCACGGACTATACCACTATCATAGCCATACATGAAAAATCTATAACGGCTTCACCAAAACTTCAAGGGAATTTAAAATTACTTGGAAAGTGGATAAAAATGAACCATTAAGGTTAACTAAAAGAAATCACCAATCATCATCTTCTTCTTCTTATAGTGCATCTCCTAACGAAGATTTGCGGCCAACAAATCTATCTCAACTTTCGATGTTGCTGCTCGAAATAGGGATCTTGTACTTTTCTCAAACCATACTGTGCTCCTTCTTCCAGCGCTTTTCTTGTCCTGTACCTTCCCGTGGATAATTAGTAGTAATCGTTGGTACTTGTCGTTACGCTTCACATGTCCTAAGTATTCTATTTTTCTTCTTTTGATCATGTTAATTATTTCCATTCCTTTCCCCATTCTTTGTAGGACAGCCTCGTTTCTTATTCTTTCAACCAAACATATTTTCAGTATTCTCCTATAAATCCACATTTAAAATTCTTTTATTTTTTAGTTGTTGCTTGAGTGAGCGTGCATGCTTCTACTCCGTACAAGAGAACAGGCAGTACATGACATCGTACAATGCGCATGCGTAGTTGCACGTTTAGGTTTCGACGGCAGATGAGTTTTTCATTTTATTACAAACGACGCTCTTGCTTATTCTATTTTGCTTCTAATTTTAATGCTGTGATTCCATTTTTTGTTTAAATTGCAGCCCAGAGTATTCCTCAAGTTGTTCTAACCAGCTTCCATCCACCACAATACTAATTTGTCCAGTTCTATTTTTGCTGACCACAATTATTTTAGTTTTCTTTTTATTTCATTTAGGCTATTAGGATCAATCAATACTTGTAGACCTTGTTCATTTTCCGCCAATAGAACGGTATCGCTTGCGCGAGTTGTTTAATCTTATGCCATTGACATTAATTCCTTTTTGTCTATTTTCTAAGGCATCTATGAATATCGCTTCAAAATAGATGTTAAATAAAATTGGAGATAAAATGCAGCCCTCTTAATATTTCTATTTGATCGCTCACTTCTTCGTCGATCTGGTCTGTTCCCAGAATAGTTTCATTATGATGCAAATATCTTCCCTATCCAGACCTATATCTTTTAAAACTTTCAACAGTTTCTCGTGTTGCACTCTATCGAAAGCTTTTCCGTAGCCAATGAAGCGCAGGTATAAACATCCACATTGACATTTCTGCATCTTTTTACTAGTACTTGTAAGCTAAAATGTGCATCCCTGGTGTCCAATCCATTCCTAAATCCAAACTGGCATTCATTTAGTATTGATTCTCATTCTTTATAGATTATATTGTGTATTATGTTTGAAAATATCCTTACGGTATGACTCATTAGGCTTATGGTTCGATGTTCATTATATCTCTTAGCGTTATTTGTTTTAGGTACGGTCACAAAAGTTGATTTGAGCCATTCGTCTGGTATTCTCCCTGTGTCATGAACTACATTGAATAGTTCAGTTAAGATGTCTATATCTGTTTCGAACATCATCTTTAAAATTTCTGAGAATACTTTGTCTGTACCTGAGGTTTTGCCCTTTTTACATTTTTAATTGCGTATATCTTCTTTACATATATAAAATCTGGTGTCTGTGTCTATATAATTATGATTCGTTTTGCTCTATTGTAAAATAATTCTTCTATATATTGTTCCATGTTTGTAGTTTTTCTTCTATGTTAATCTAAATTTTATTTATTCAAGACTTTTGTTCCAGCCAAAAGTGGAGTGTATCCTAATTTTAAAATTTCAATCAAAAACCAAAGCTGGAAAACTCACCTTTGGAAATCAGACGCCCTGCTGCAGAAATCGGCTCTCCGTTCTGTACTCATGTGGAATCAAGGTAGAGGAGTAAAGGGTGTGGGTAGAAAAAAAAGTTACCCCAACCTTCGCTGCGGGGCCGATCGAAAGCTCCTTTCCTGGTGTGGGTCCTCCAGCTGGTGCGTCCGACGTTTGCGACTAGATTTTCTTTGGTTCCTCGCCGGGTCAGATACAAGTAAACCGAACCGAGTCTTCCCGCCGGCAAAATTTCAACTTCCGAAAATGCAATCGGCCAATAAAACGACTTCCGGGAAAAGAAAAATCTGGTCGGCAAAATATCGAATTTCGCAATAAAATCAGTCTTCAACAAAAACGGCCACGCGGAAATGGAAACTTCGGCCGCCATTCAAACACGCCGGCGAACTCTCGGTCAAAACGGCCTCGGATACGGAAAATTTAAAGCCGGTCGCACGCTTTCTAAACCATCACAACTAAAATTCAAAAATGGAGCGAGCGATAGAGAGAGGAGGCACGGCCGAAGCCGCTCTGCTTTATATATCGGCGCACCGCGTAAGCGGGCAAATTTGCCGCCGCTATCTCAAATTGAAACTAAAGGTATATAGAGGGAACCAAGAGACGACCGGCTCTAATTTAAAATTCAAATAAAAGTAATTGGAGATTAGCGCGTGCAATTATGTTTGTATTATGTGTTCTGTAGGATCCTGTGGTTTACTTAATTTTATTATGCAAGTTAAACATGTCATATATGACATTAAATAAATAAATAAATATATTTATTATTTAGTTTCTCGATTTCCTCATATCTGTCGTTTAACTACTTGCCTTTTTCTTTTCAATATTCCTGTTTTTTCTTTCCTCCGTTTTAGTTGCAGTATTTCATTAGTCGTCCATCCTTTATTTTTCTTTACACCTTTTGACTTTACTTCCTCTGTGAGTTTGGCCATTGGCTGTTTGTTTACATTAGTATTGTTTTTCTTCATTTCTTGCTTTGTCTAGTAGTGCTTTACTAGTTGGAGCATTGTCTTAGAATTGTGAGTAGAATTATTCTACCATATCCTCATTGTTATTCACTGTAGGAGCGTATACCTGCATTATATATATTCACATTTATCGGGTGTGTTCCAATCTGGAGTATCATAGCTCTGTCTATCATTGGGACAAAATTTATAATACATTTATAAACTCTCTTATTGACCGATACTGTAACTCCGTTTTGATGTTTATCGTTATTTTTGGAGTAATATATTTTGCTATTATCGGTATTATATTCTCCTGATCCCTTTCAGCGCATTTTACTTATTCCAAGAATGTCTACCTTTAATATTCTATTTCCTTTATTGCGCTTCTAAATTTTCCTGCTGTGTATAACGTTCTATCATTCCAAGTTCCAATTTTCAGGGCTGATCCGGTGATTTTTTGCACCTTCTAACCATTTAAGATCTGCCGAGAACTGAGGGTTTTTTCAGTTTTGTTTTCAGCCATTGATGATTTTTTTGGAAATATGAAATAGTGCGATGATTTTCCGTTACCTTCCGTACCGCTGTTGTACTGCCGTACAAATATTTTTTATTCTCGCCAAGATAAGTCCCTGTCCACGTGACTTACACTTATAGTTAATACTAGCAGTGCAGCTTTCACTACTAGGAAAATGCTTATTTGCTAGATATGTCACATCACCGTTACTGTTATACAGTACTTGGTTGGCTAATCTTTCCCAAAGATTAATCACTTCGTCCTGTTGGTGATGCCACTATTTGGTCGGGAACTGCTTATTCAACATTCCTTATCCGCCAGCTGTGACGCGTTGGTAGCCTATAGCTCAGCTCCAGCACGTTTGCTGCATAAAATATATTCACTGGAAGTATTTAGTGCATTGTTTGCTTAATTGAAGATATTGTAAATCCATTTGTGTTTCCTCAGTTCTTTGTTACTGCAAAAATTAGAACGTGTCTTCTATTTCTTTGTTGGAATTTTAAATAAATTAAAGACATTGTTTATTGATTGTGAAACTGCATAGTACAATATTGTTCAAATCTCGCCTAAGTGTTACTTGTTGATTAATATTAATTATTAATTTTATTTAAATACATATATAAGTACAATATTTTGAAGTAAATACTGTTATCTTTTATAATAACACTGTGTAGCTTTAACAAAGAATTTATTAAATACTAATTTAACAAATAATAACGTAATTACTGATAAAAGATATTATTTAACAGACTAATTGTATTCAAACAGAATACAGTGTATAATTCCATCTACTTGAAATTCAGTTTTAAAAACTTGATAAAAACTATTTTCTATAATTTTATCTCACAGTAAAATTTAGCACAAAGTTAAAACCAATATATATATATTTTTTATTTTGTTACAACACAATTGTGCAAGGAAATTTCGCAAAAAACTGCAACGTCAGATCACCTTATCCTATCACCTGCTTGAAACTGAATTTTTAAGTGCCGTCACATGATATTTGTGCATTCTCGTTAATATTTAAAAGATAATGGTTTGTAACAAGCATTATCTAGAGTTTAATTTGCAACTCGGTGGTAGTACAGTAAAATGGGTTTAAACAACGTGGGTAAGTTGAACCTAATCTGAAACTTGTTGGAATATGGGCGTACGTCGAATTGTTAGCAGGGAAGGAAAATGGGGAACCCAAAAGAGAAATAGAGAATCGGAGGTTTAGAAGAACAGTTGAGGTAAGACACAATTAATAGTCTTTATTGTTTAATTACGTAAAATACAAGTGAAAATTTACACATTTTTCGTTTGTCATGAAAAGTATGAAGCAAATTTGTAGTAGATATTTAGTAGTACATTTTAAAAATATTCATATGTTGAAAGTACCCGGTACGTTAAAATAAATTTGTATGGCCTATAAAAATTAAAGCTTGCTCCTATTAATCTTCAAAACTCGAAAACTACTTTAAAATTATTTTTGTTGTTTTACTTGTTCAATTAATTTATTGCCACCTATTTACATGCTACAAGCTTAATTATGGAGATAATCGTTATCTTTGAGCAAATTATGATAATATGAAAAGTTTTCATATCGACAACGATAACAAAATAATGTTAATTCCAGTTGTATTGTATTTAAGAGTAATCATTAATTCAAGCAGCATACTGCTTAATCTACATATTTCACTTTATCAGTTTTTTGCTAAAAGTACTCAGAATGGCGCGTTGTAGCTTCGATTATCAATCAGGAATGTTTTGAGGGATTAAAAGAAAGTCTTAAGAGGCTAAGGTATAAAAAAGGAAGTTTTTGAAAGTTTTCCTAAAAAATGTGATTACATGAAAACCTAGCCAAAAGTATTTTATAGCATTGGTCGCAATATCAGCAGTTGTTTTGGAAATGGAAAAGATATCTTGCTAGATTTTATTTAAAATGCCTTGCCCAGACAAAATTCACATACCTTCGTAATCGAGACATTTTACATATGGGACCTTACTGGAATCACCCTTTTACATGACATCTCTGTTGGTATTGCAGTTAAGAACAACAATAATCGATAATTAGGTGGATTCTAGAAAATCCAGCCAGCTACGCTTGGCTACTATAGAGATGTTACAAACTTTCTCTAACAATCATTACTATTGCTGCCCTCCAACGATTGTGCCAGTCACGAATTCCGTCTCACTCTGTTGCATCGCCGTAATGGGCGTTATGTTGACATTACGAAATATATAGCAACGATCGTTCGTGTATTTCCGCGTGGCCTCGAACGCGTTACTCTGGCAACCAATGCTTCTCACACGGACGGAGACTGGGGACCTCTGCATTGTGCTTTAAAGATATTTGATTTGATACCGCATCAAGGTTCGATACCAAGAATCTTCTAAAAATGTGGCCTTATTTTAATTTATTTTAATATATCTCCCTGTTGCTGTGTGATGTAATTGAGACAAACGTGAATTTCACAAACGAAGAAAATAATTGAATTATATAATTTTTTTGGTTTTTTCATTCAACTTTTTAAGCTTTAGGTTCTTAAGAATATGGTGCAGATTACATCTGCAAATGTTTAATTGTGCAGCTTTTTTACAAATAAATTACACAGCGACAATAACCACCCCATGCGCTCCACAATTTCGTCACTTCAGGATGTCCATGTTAGAGGGCTGCTATGCGTGCCCTAGGAGCAATCTGACGTTTGCATCATAAATTTGACATTTTTGATGGCATATGTACTCAGAACCTTTTGTCCTACGGACGCTATTTGTTTCGTTTTCTTTAAGTTGAAAATTTCTTCTCGGGCAAAAAATTGGATTAACTCGTGAAAATTTTCGACGTGGATTGTCTCAACAACAATGCGCCGATCAACTCACTTTGACTTTTTGTAATAAAGCCCCATATAGACCCACTGTATAACGTTGGTTCAATGAAAATAGTCATGGTCGTAGTTCGGTGGCGGATGAATTTAAAGAAGGCCGTCAAAATCGGCTATGGTGACAGCAAACATCAATGCCGTGTGTTAACTGATAAAGCAAGATCATCATGTGACTTACCTTAAAATTCAGGCATCCTTAGGCATTAATATTACTACCATACATTTGGTGTTGCATAAACATTTAATGATGAAAAAGCTGTGTGCCCGTTGGATCCCGTATAAGTTAACGATCGCTCAAAAACGGACTCGTGTCGATTGGTCAAAATAAATGCTAAAAAAAGACGATCGCGATGCTTTAAAAACCGTTTACAATATTATCACGGATGACAAATCTTTTTTTAAATAGCAGTTTTCTGTATGGGCTTTCCAAGATGAGCCAAACCCAACAAAACTCGTTTGCGCTCAAAATACTTCTAAGTAAATGGTCGCCTGTTTTTGGAAAACCGGACATGTTGTAACCGTGGTTTTAGAGAATTGTAAAACGGTCAGTCTTAAATGATACACGGCCATTTCGTTGCCAGAAAAAACAAACGCGCGACTGCGGATCATTTTCCATCATAATGATCCAATCTCTCACACACATACATATCTGATTGGCTGTGGAAAAAATGCTATGAAAATTGTTCCTAGCGTATGCAACATTGTATTAATCGCCAGGAAGAATATTTTAAAAACAAAAGTTTCTAATATTAAGCATTTGTTTTTGTTAGTTTTTCTCAATAAATATCGAGCAACCAAGGTAAAACACGAATATGAATAAAAATTTTACAAGTTATACATTTGTTTAATATCATATAACCCAGATTAAGTATAAAATTTGTAATGTTTTCTCATGACATATTTATTGTATTATTAAAAGCGATTTATAGATAGCTATTAGTTTTTTCAACTTGTTAGTTGCAGTTCTGTTTTTTTATGCGCTCGTCGTCTTTTCTATGGACCAAGAAAGGATGAAATTTCTTCTAAGACATCCTGTAGTTAAAATTGGTTTCTAAAATAAAAATTTTTCCATAAATATAGATAAATTTAATATTTTCTGCTGATTTGTAATAAGGAGTCTCTAAGTAAACTACCTAAAAAATCAATATCTTATTGGTAGCTTTACAATAATATTCTTTTTTGTTCTTTGTTTTTAAAATTAAGCTTATCTAAACTTACCGAACACTTTTTTATTATTTGAAGAGAATGTTACGTTCCAATTATTTGGATTTGTGTTTGAATGATACAATACTTATACTATTTTAGGACCTGGAAAATAATGCATCAGAGAAAATCAACGAGCAGATGCAGAAGCTTTCCAACGAAATCCTACGAGAAATAGAGAGCAACGGAGTGATGTCAGAAAGCAATCTATTAGACAGTAAATATGAAAAAATACAGAACAACGTGTGAGTTTTAAATGCGGTAATATAACAAGCTGTATGAATTTGTTGCAGACAAACCAAGGAAGACATTTTGCTTGGTAGGAAGTTTGTGAAGAGGAACTCGTTGTTGACCGACCTTTTCGAAAATAAGCATGTCAAAACTATCTATCACATCTTCTTGGCGGCGATGTTTGGGATCTTCATTAATAACACGGTCCCTGATTTGCTTCGTAAAGGACAGTAAGTATGTAGCGTGCGCTTGCGCATGCACGTCTACGTGTATGGATACGTGTGTGTAGGTGTGCGCGTATATATATAAGGTAAATGTTAACTACAAAAATACAGTTCTAGAGGCAACTTCCGATATGAGAACAAAATATGAATCGTACATTAGAAGCTAAATTCAAAAATACGATTGCAGGGACACCGATTCTCAACTCACGCTATTGTACCTGCTTTTGCTCAAATTGGTATTAAATTTTTCACTTGAAATTGAGTAAAATGAGCCACATTTGAGAAATATTAAGAGACCTTCTGAGGTACCCTATTTGTAACTACATCAGGCATTTCAAATTTCTACTCCTTATCATTGATGTATGTTAACGACAAACTTTTTTTCTTAATTTTATGGGCTAAATAACAAAGCATGTTGTAAAAGTATAAGGCAAATATATGTTTATTAGAGGAGATGTGGGGACTTTGCCTCACTTTTCTTCAATCAGTTATAAAACTTTTGCTTTTGAAGGTAAGGTCTGACTTTTGGACTTCTGTTAGGTACATTATTAAACTTCTTGAGTTATTGAACGTTTAGTCAACAATTATCTTTGATGCAAAGACAATGCACCAGCTTTTTCGCTTGTTACTCATAATACAAAAGCGTAAATTTGTGGTACCTAAGAAACCTATTTCTACCAGCTAACCTAATTTGATATAAATGCCTTTGATTCCTATTGAAACTAAAACCTTTACTTTCGCTGCTGCTCTCATCCGGGTAAATTATTTTTTCCGTTTAATCGTCTATGTTGTCTTTAGATTCCAAATCATTTACACCATCAGTTTAGCTGTCAGTTTCAGTTCTCTTCTTGAAGTTGTCATCAAAGAGCTTTTGCATTACGGAGGTTGTTTTGGGCTTCTTGTTATTCAATGCTTCTTGATCATCCTTTACAAGAGTTCTAGTTAAAATAATTGTTTTCCCTCTTTTCCTTCCGCCACTCTTGACTTTTCTCTCTGGTGCTTTGGAAAACGCCGAATGTCCCGTGGACCGGAACTAACTACTGCAGTTGCTATAGATTCAGGACCTAGGGAAAGACCATTTTTACTTTCTTGCTGTTTCGGGGCTTCGTCTCCTTGACTAACTGAAGTAGTCGTGTCAGACATGAAAGAGAAGAAACTTGGCGAAAGATTAGGATCTGACACGTAGCTAAAAAAGAAATATGTATACTGGAATACATTATGGTCAAAAGCCCGTATTTCAGTGATCGTAAGATCGCTGATAATGTTGCTCATGCTGAATGACTTGGGATAAGCCTTCCCAATAACCGTGCTACGTAATAAATAATAATAGTTCTAATAGGTACTACGGAATACTCTAACGTGGAGACAGAATTTCTATGTTCATCCAATCGGATGTGACGCGGAGCTTGCTGTTTGTGGAGGAGCACCGTTTAACATATGTGGTTTGAAATTGACTCGGTAAGAAGGACACCCCGTTCAGCCAAAGTCACTTGTTTATCTTTTAACTCAGCAATAACGTTTGAAGGCTTGTCTACGGTAGTTAGACCGGTTTCATCCAAACTGAACACTTGGGAGGTTTGAACTTTTGTCTTTTTGTAGAGACTGTCTGAATTATTAAATAATTTATTTACCGTCGTTCTGTTGAAGGCAGTTACCCTACTCAAACTAGTGACTTCCGGTTTACGGAGTGGCAAATAGGGCCAACGTTTTCTAAAGCTTTAACCAATCCCTCGTGCTGTCCGTTTCTTAATCTATGAATCAAAGTAGTTTAAATGATTTCGCTTTGCCAATTTATAAACTAATTCTCGGACTTGGATTTTAGATAAAACGAAGTGCATCTTGCTTGTTTTTATCAGGTAATCTTTTAGTCACTTCTTGAAATCTCAGTTGGAAGACCTTACCGACAGCATAGTTAAGTTTCAGAACATCTTGCCTCTCATCTTGTTTCTTCGTTATGTACCTCAAAAGCCTAGTGTAACACAAACCGAACTTAGCAGCTGTTTTCCGTTGTTGTTTTGTTTCTTTAAGGGCTTTAAGGGCTGCCCTCATTAAATTAGGTGTGAAATTGCTCTTTGGCCGTTCTTCTACTTTTCGAGTTTTTGGCATTTTCTGGAATTAAGTATGAACTGTCAGGTAAGTTAAACATGGTTGGGGACAATGCACCAGAGGACGATATTCCAGTGGAGACAGTGCACCATTGGAGTATAATTCCCTAGTGCATTGTTTTCATAGGCTATAACAAAGTAAATAGTTAACAGTAATATCTTTATAAAAGGTCAAGCAATGCGTTGAGATCAAATCAAATTTAAAAAATCAGTTACTGACTTTGTAAAAAAAAAGTTCTGTCAAGAAAAATATTTAGTTTTAGAGTACTTATTTTTATTCTTCTTCCATCCTCCTTTTACTTTTGAGGGTGTCGAATTATTTTTTTTTAGTTTTTATCCATTTTTGCCATCCCATCAGGTCCAGTGCAAGTATTCACATTTCTACTTTTGTCTTCCCTGTCTAGTTTGCTATTTCTTTGAATCCAACTTTTTCTAGGTATTCCTATTCTGCTGATTTCCACTATTTTCTTCACCAATCTATTCTGATTCATCCATATTATATGGCCATACAAATTCAGCTATTTTCTTTCTATTTCCGTTATAATTACTTCTTGTTATGTCATTTGTCTTATAACTTCATTTCGTTTTCTATCAATATTTGATTTTTCCCACTATCTCTCTAAGAAACATTATTTCGGCTGTATTAATTTTTACTTCTTGATTATCTTGTAAAGTCGACGTTTCACTCGCGTATACGAGTAGTATCATTGTGGTGTACTCTTATTATTATTTTATTGTCTATTTCCCTTTCTCCAAATATTGTCTTATTTAACCCATAGTAAATTTTAAAACTTTTATTTACTTTGTTATTTATATCGTCATTTATTCTTCTGTTATTCCACTACCTAAATATTCTAATGCCGTTACCATTTCTAGTATTTTTGTTTAACGCAAATTTTTCTGTTTTCCTCTTTTTTATTGTTATATTTATTACCATTTCTAGCTTTCCCATTCGTTCGCTCCATATTTTCACCAGTTGTTTCATCTTTTTATGAATGTCTGCTATTAGAACGATATCCTCTACATAGATTATTATATTCTACTATGGCCTGGCTTTCTTGTCTGGTTCTTATCCTAATAAATATTCTTTAATCTATCTGTAGTTACCATGAATAATAATGGCTTAGGCTATTTCCTTGTTTTATTCCTACCTCAATCTTAAATGTTTCTGATTCTTCTCCATTTAGCTTGACCATTCCATTTACTGTTTTTGATATACTTTTTATCACCTTTATGTAGTAGTTTTAGATAGTTCCATATATTCTTTTGTATCGAGTCAAAAGCAGATTTTAGGTCAATTGACGTAATAAAAATTTTCTCTCTCTGTTCCTTTTTCCTTTTCTATTATGTTTCTTAAAATATGTACATTATCGTGTGTTTGTCTTTCTATCTTAAAATATGCCTGTTTTTCTTCTAATTTGTTGCCAACATATTTTCTTAGTTTTCTTTCTACTTTTTCTGATATTTGAAAGAACTAGTAAAATACTAGACCTAGAAATATTTTTAAGGTACGAAACCATAACATATTTCTTACTTGAAATTCAAGCGCGATTCGTTAAAGCGAAATAAGGATAAATTCTCCAATAAAAAAGTCTATTACTTTCTTTAATATAACCTCACAACTTGCCAACTTCTAAAGAATTATTTACAATTCCAGTTACTGTAAAATTATGTGTAGTTTTAGGTCCCCAAGTAGATAGAATTAAAAAACATATAACAGCGGCATTGATAAATATTACAAATAGATTTAACGTGCAGGTTTCTAATCGTAAACAAATAATAGCAATTGAGTCACTATAAAATCGAAGTACTGGTTACTTTACTATTAAATGGCAATCATAACTAGTCCAATCCATTACCTGTAGTTCACACATCAGTCATGACGTTACGTAACGCCTGTTTACATCCTATAATATTTCGTAAAGGCATCTTAAGTTAATGACTGATTACCTTGCGTTCTTGAATTTGGAAATTGAGTGAGAGTCGTGCTACTACTAACTTGAGTGAAATATGAGTCAAATTTGAGGTGGGAATGAGAATAGTTTGAGTGCTGTTTTTGAATTCGGCCTTAGCCGAACCGTATTGCAAAACGCAAGGCCATTTATTTCTAACAACAAAGGTCGTTCACAACTTTGTCACAGGATTGATACGTATGAGCCTGAAAGTAAACCGCAATCGACTGTATGGGTCTTCCAAGATGAGCCAAATCCAACAAACGTCGAAGAACTTTGAAGCGAATGCTGGCCTGTTTTTTTGCAACCATGGTTTTAGAGAATCGTAAAACAGTCAATTCTAAGTGGCTTTGTTTTGCTTCATCTGTAAATAAGACTGATTATAAAAATCAGATAATAAAGGGTGTCTCAAAAGAAACGCAAGATTTAATTTTAGAAAAAATATGTTAGCTATTTATTAGTTTGCATAGTTATAAAATTATTTTAAAGAATGAGCATTATCATTAAATGTCAAATAGGATCCTTTTGGCAAAGTTCTCGATAATTTTTTTGCCTAATTGTGTACGAATATCAGCGATAACTCTTCAAATGTTTTCTTTAAATTCAGAAATCGTTGTTATTTTTGTAGCATAAACTTTGGTCTTGACGAATCCCAGAGAAAAAATCTAATGCGAACATCACACGACTTTCCTTAACCTATTATTTGGGTAATTATGGCAAAAATCCTGACTTCAATTTTTTTCGAGTTCCTATTTTACCAACTTTTACTATAAATTCATGTTTATCTCGTAATAACAATCATTTTTATTCTCATGATTTTTTTGTATCTTCAACCGTTTAGATTCGTGACCGCTTTGCCACAGATTTTGCGACCTTGCGACCAAACGGCTCCGTCGATTTTTACCAAAAGTTTCGTACTGCGTCTCCTTCCTACAAGTAACTTGTATACCAAATGTCAAGTCTCTAGCTCTTACGGTTCTCGAGATATCCTGTTTACTGGCAGACCGACAAACACACACACACACACGAACCAATGGCCCAAACCAACTTTTTTGGTGTCCTGAGGCTATAATTCGTCCAGAAATGTGAAAAACTGAGTAGGTCAAATTTCCGCCGATTACATTTCTTTCCTTATTATAGGACAAGGAAAGTAAAAAATCACGCGGTGTGAAGTCACTAGATTTTAGTGGCCAGTTGACTTCACTATTTTGAGAGAAAAGTCGTCCATCAAATTTTTGTTTCAACAATTGATTTTAGTTTTTGGGTTCCTAAATCTTGGATAGGTGCAGATGCAAATTTTTTGTTAAAACTGCATGGTGCTTTTTGAAAGGTTCAGTTGTGGTGACCGACGGCCCACTAGGGTTTCTGGACGCAGCGCCAATGTTATCAGCTGAACGGCCGGTACGAGGTCGGCCTGTTTTCTTGTTGTCTGCAACCGAACCTATTTGTTCAAATTTTTTAATTAGTTTTTTGCAGATGTTTTATTTGGTAGATTTCTCCTTCCGAAAATGCTGCGTCATTTGCGTACAATATCGTTAAAACATTCTCCGTGCTTGTAATGAATTTGAGCAATTATCACTGGCTTCTCCGTCCAGTAACACTCCATATTTACTAACTACAAAACGTCACAAAGCAGAACGCTGTAAATCTTGTAGGAACAAATGACGCACAGTTTATATTCTGTGTTTCTTTTGGGACACCCTCTAGTACCAGTTTGCCGGAAAAATCATTTCATAATAGTTTCTGCACACGTTCCAAGTTATGAAGAGAAGGACGGTAGCGATTTTCATATAGGATATTTTATATAATCACTTGACATGCGCAACTCTAACAGGTTATTTGCCTGAAGCTTGCATTGGAGTCATCCTTAATATCTTGTAGTTTGTTTTCAAATGGTAATATAGACTTCCTGCCAAGTAACCATTGCAGTTGATTAACTTTCAAATCTATCTGTTGACGTTTTTTAACCACTTGTCGTTTCCATATTAATTTGTTATCTAAATCCATCCCTAGGTATTTTGCACTAAATAATATAGGTATTTGAGATAAACAGGGGGCACTGGTCTTTAGGCAGGGTTAAATTGACTTGTACAGATTTACTTTTATTGATCTTAATTTTCCATTTGTGTGTCTACGTTTGTATTTTATTTAGATGATTTTGTAGAGTAGCGGTTGCAAGTTGTGGGTCATTGTTGGTAGAAAGGATAAAATAGTATTGTCAGCAAAAGTGCCTATTGTAGTATTATCATTTACTGGTAAATCTGAAGTGTACAGTACATATAATAAGGTACGCCAGGCTTGATTGGTTGCATACCTGACACATCTTCATTGACTCTTATTCTAAACTTTCTGTCACTTAAGTAGGATTTTAGGAGACTATAATAACAAAGTTCTAATCTTGTATAATAGACCCGAGTGCTAAACTTTGTCGAAAGCTTTACTTACATCTAAGAATACCGATGTACAATATTTTTTGTCTTCAAAAGCTTTATTAATTATGTGACATATTCTATGGGTTTGTTATATCGAAGTATGGTTTTGACGAAAGCGCAATTAATGTTGTGGTATCCATTTTTTGCTGTTAGGTTCAGCAACTATTCTTTGCAATATAAGTCTTGCCAAAAATTTTCAGATGGTAGACAACAAGCTTATTGGGCGATATGAGGATACCTTATTTAAGTCTTTGCCCGGTTTAGAATTTAATATAATTTCCGCAGCTTTCAATTGCTTGGACTAGTAATTTAGCTTAAGGATAGCATATGTATAGCATATGTATAGAACATTAAACCTTTTTTTGGCAATTCTTTTAACATTTTGATTGTCACGCGATATATGCCAGGAGATTTGCGAAGGTTGAGTTGTTTCATTTTTTTGTTAATCTCTCTAGGAGTGAGTTTTTATTCTAATAGCATTGATTGGAACGTTACTTAATTGCCTCTCTATTTCGTCATCAGAGACGTTATTGTTGGAGGCAAATACTTCCTCAAGGTACTCAACTTCTGGTCCATCGTGAATCTGGGTCTGCTTTATTCAGTATAGGGAGCATTTGGTTTTTTTGCTACGTTGCGTTTTTTACCGGCTTCCATATTGAGTTGTCATATCTGTTCAGGCTACTAATATAATCATGAAAGGATTGATTTTGCACATCTTTAATTTTCTGCTAATTGCTTAAACGATTAAAAGTATTTTTATCAGCAGGTGCTTGGGTCCGGTGCCATTTTGCTCTAGCTCTTCTTTTCATAGCAACGAGTTTTTTAATATTCACTGGGACGTTGTATGTTAAACTCCGAGGATATAGCGGAGGCATAGCTCGTTGTGCAGCTTTCTTAAAGATACTGACACAATTATTTAATACTTCATCAATTTCTTCTGGTTTTCTTAGGCTAACATTAAAGTTTATATTTTCTTGGATATGATTTTGGTACGCTTTCCAATTAGTTTTTCTATGATGTAATCTGACAATCTGCTTTTTATGTATGACACAAGAGCTGATAGTTGCTATTATTGGGGAGCGATCAGAGGAAAGATTATAGCTAGAGACAATATCCATGTAGGATGATGATATGCCATTCGTTATGAAGAGATCTAGTAGGTCGAGAGTTTTGTTGGGATCTGTAGGCCAATAAGTAGGAGTATCTGTGGAGAGAAAGGAATAATTATGTTCATTGAGAAGTTTTGCCAACCCTCTGCTTTTTGTAGTTATTATGCGGGATCCCCAAAGAAAGTTTTTACTGTTAAAATCTCCTAAATACAATGAATTTTGCACCTAGTGTCTGAAAGAAGTCTTGAAAATGTTCTTTTTTGTTGTTTTGACGAGGTGGGCAGTATACAGATACTACTGTTATTTCATACGGGAATATTTTAACTCATTGCTGTGGATTTTAGGTGGTCTGTCTCATATTTTGGTAACTCAAAGTGGCTGATAAATGTCTTAATTATTATGACTGTACCAGCATGGGTAGTATTATTCGGATGGTTGGTGAAGTAAGTTGAATAGGTAGGTGTTTTAAAGTAGCATCTATTTGTGAAGTGAGTTTCTCCTATCAGCAGTACATCTATAGAGTTGTTATAAAGAAATACTTCACTGGGCTATTTTTACAATTTTAGTAAATTTTGTTGACCAGGGTTAAGAGCATGTTCAACACCATGTTATTTTGTTGGATTACTATAATAGCTGGAACGTAGACTTAAATTCTTCTATAAATTTGCTTATGATGGAAGAAATGTTGACTTCATATTGTTTATTTTGTGTACATTCGAGTTTAAGATGTATTTCCTTGTTCTGGTACCTTTTTTCTGCATTCGCATAATTAACATTTTGTTGAACATGAGGTGTTTGAGTCCGGTTTGGTGGTGCTGCGACTGTTGTTATATTTTGCTGGATATTTAGTCTGTTGTTTACATTATTTAGTTTTTTTAATAATCTATGATATAATTCGTAGCTTCCGTGTAAGCGCCTCCACACAATGTGCATTTGGCTGGAGCTTCCTTATCTTTCTTGTAGTTAGTTGTGTTATGTCGACCTTTACATTCTACACAAAGAAATGTTTTGTTGCAGTAGGCTTTTGTGTGCCCGTATTGTTGACAACGTGTGTATTGTACAATACTATTTATCTTTTTGGGCGGTTCTATTGCAATTATTTGGTTTTGAAATGTAGTTATTTTATAGATATGTTTATTGTTAGTGGCTCCTTGGTTGCTCTACTTTTCACGTTTAAGATGTTTTTAACTTCGTATCCCTTGGTATTTAGTTCTTGTTTGATACCGTTTGTTTCTGCTGTAGATGCAGATTTTTGATGACGATTCTGAATGCTCAGTCTTGCTTCAGTTGGTATGTGATGAATTATATCGTGTTTACACATATATCGTATCAATTTTCTATATATTTCTGGTAGATTGCAATTTATTTTTATGGTATTGTTAGCTAAAGTTTTTGTAGAGTATTGTTCTAATTCAACTATATCTCTGAGTTTTTTGATAATTTCTGAATAGCTTAATACTCCGTAGATAAATATTGGAAGATGTTTTGGAATTGTATTGTCTGCTTGTTTGTTGTTAGATGTTTTCGTCTCCATCATTTAATTGGCTGAATTTATTATTTAGAATAATGTTATGGCTATTAGAAATACGTATTCTTGTTCTTTTTGTTTGTCTAACATATTGTATATATAGATTTTTGTTGGGATTTTGTTCAGGGATTTTATCAATGCTAGTAGAAGACATACGATAGTAGTAGTGAGTAGCGTTTAAAGTCTGTTGTGTATACGGAGCAGATGGATTAACTACATGCTCTTTTGATAAGTAACTCTTAAGTTTTTGTGGGTATTTTTCAATACAATTGCAACAATGCACCTTAACTACTGATTATTATTTCGATACTTAGCGCAGATACAGTTTTTAAAAATCTATATTTTAAGATAAAGTAACTAAAGTGTAAAAACTAATAGCATTCGTTTCGAAAATCGTTATTCATAATTTTACAACTTATTAAATTTACGTTTATCAAATTTTACTTTTTTTTGTTAAAAAATGAATAACAGATCATATTTTTTAAATGTTGCGGCTTTTTATGGCTTTTAACATTTTAAGTAAGCATATATATAATACTAATTTGTAATTTGATCACAGAAGATCCGTAAAATAATATTTTGGTACTTAAAAAATTTTGCATTTTAAAAATTTAAAATAAAACACAAATGCAAATAAATCTTAGATAACTTTCGTAGTAACTCACCTTTACTATTCTTCCAATTTGTTGCAGAGTCAAATGTGGTCTAGAATTGATGCTCAAATCATTTTCTAACTTCCATTTACTTTTATTTATATGGATGTGCATGTTATTTTGTACGTTCACCGTTTACAAAGGATTTCACTTATGGGCAACCAACAGAATTCATATACCAAGAAAATGTAAGTAAACCAGCAAACTAAAAGTACTAAAAGGTGAACACAGCAAAACGGAATCACCGAAAATTAAATATAACATTGTAAGTACAGCAGATTATGAGCTGCCTATCCAAACAGACTCGTTAGCACTTGACCAGGGCACACTTGTTGAATAGAGTGGAACGCCACAATTTAATTTTGAATAAACACGTCTAACTTTAAGTGCGTGTGCTAAAACTGTTTAGGGAACAACAAACGGTGAAAAGAAAACCAAGAAAAGGAGGTTAACACGAAAAGACAGATTAGAAAAAGGAACATAGTGTGCTACCGCTCTTTAAAGGCAATCCGAAGATTTTTAAAAAGTCGTGGCCAAGAAAGTAAAAATGCTGCAGTATTTTCGGCAAAAAATAAATAGACTCGGTCTAAAAAGTTTCAGGGCTCAAACGTTCCCTGATCGGGGAAAACAGAATTAGATGGCATATTCCCGTTCCCGTAAGTTATACAAAAATCTACTGAGACGACATCAGTGGGTAGTGACGAATAATGAGACATCGCCAACATCAAGATTACTACTTTAGATTACTTGCAGCCAAAAAGATGCTCTAGAGGTTTGAAAAAGAAAGCGGAAAGCGAAATTCCTTATCTGAGAACCCATATATAGTTGCGGTATGAAGAACAGAGCTTTCTTCATAATGGATCGGAAATCTACTGAAAAGAGTGTTTGCAAAAAATCTTTTGAAGTTACTACAGCAGTACGATGTTAAACCTCTTTTTTGGCCAAATCTTGCGACGTACCACTACTCTGCGATAACGAAAAATTGGTACGCTGCTAATAGTGTAGATCAAAGAGTTCCAATCAGAGTGACTCTGGGCTTTACGGAAAATTCAAACGGCGTTCGTGCAAAAATAGATGGCACCAGTACATATTAATATTCGCGGGATACCGCGATGTCTTGCGTAAAGAACTATTTGGTAGTTTAAAGCCTAGTAATGTGTTTAAAGATTATATAGATCTATTAAATACGTTTTTAAATATTTTGCTTAAATTGTCTCAACTTCGGTGTTCCAATTTTGCCGTGTTCGCCCTTTATATTATCACACAGTTTACTTACAGCATACAAATTGAAAATCTGGGATTTAATATTTTTGGTCGCATTTATCACATACAGCCCTTTATTTATGTTTTGTTTCACTAGCCTTGTGATAAATTATCAGCTCGCTGTAGCCGAATGTATAGCAGCGTTATGCGAAGTTGTAAGTCATATTAGGTTCAGTGAAGATGACCTCTATTAATGTTTGTATTATACTTAGACAAGATTTTTAATGAAGTCTTATGCCTTTGTAAGAAGTAACACCCCTAGGGTGTTAAAATACAAAGCACATAACGAAGATGACCACGTGATATGTCCGGATTTTAAAAAGTTTCTGTATTTTTTGTTTGTTCCAACGTTAATCTACAAAGATGTCTATCCAAGGTAAATATATTTATGTGACTATCAAAATTATGATTTTTTATTTAAGGACAAATACGATAAGATGGAATTACGTAGCTGTATGCTTCGTGGAAGTATTTGGCTCCATTTTTTATGTCAGTTTCGTTTTTGAGCGGCTTCTCATACCAGTATCTCAAGATTTTGGGACCAAATATTACAGCTGGCAAGATATTACTATAGTATTTCTAGAAAATGCGTTGGCTGCCATATTAATAACAGTGTGCACTTTTTACGGCCTCTTGCACGCATGGATGAACGGGTTTGCTGAATTGCTTCGATTCGGGGACCGAAAGTTTTATGGGGTAATTTCATCTAGTAGTTTATGTATACACATGCACTCAGATGCAAATTTCAAATTAATATATTTTTTATTTTATTTTTCATACAATATTGTGATACCCTTATTGTTTATTGGTTTTCAATTACAAAACTTATTCAAACCTATGACGAGATATACATAAAAAGGATTTGAACTATTTTAGGCAGATCTGTAATCATTTTACTTGGAAAAGTGTTACTTTTGACTGTTAAATTTTTCTTATTTTGTATAAATTATTTTAGCTGCGTACACAGTTATAAATTAAATATTTTAGGAGTGGTGGACTTCAACATCATATGGTCAATATTATCGTACCTGGAACGTGTTAGTACAAGAGTGGCTGTACACTTACATATACAAAGATATGTATGAGATCGTGTGCCCGAAAAACAAGATTTTAGCCAAGTCCATGGTTTTCTTCTTCTCGGCAATTTTTCACGAATTCATTGTAGGGTTTTCCTTACGAATGTTCTTTCCAGTGCTCTTCATTGAGTTCTTCGCTCTAAGCTTGATCATGAGTTCTATCAAGTCGGAGCGCAGCATTTTTGGAACTTCAGGAATGTGGTACACTTTGAGCTTTGGCACGGGATTTGCTTTTAGCGTTTATTTTATGGAATATTTTGGTAGAATTAATTGTCCCGTTGAAGATCCCCAAATCATTAACTATTTTGTTCCCAGAATATTTACGTGTGACTATTAAAATATGATAATTAATTTTTATAATACATTTTTAATCTAATTAACTGCAAAAGCAATTTTTATTGTTTACAAGCTAGAATTATATAAAATTAGTAGTAAAACATGTACAAATAAAGAGTTATGGAGAGTCAAGTCTTTTTTTAATATTAGCATTATCGAGAGAACTTATAATATAACTGCTAGGTCTTATTTAATGTAAATTAAGTTATTGCTTTACAGTTATTTATCTATTACTTTTAAATTGGATATTGATATAATGCTTGCTGTTAAGTAGATGTAATCTCAACGACGTATAAAACGTATTTTCAAGAGGAGTGTTTGTTTTTTAAAAAGCAATCAGATATTTACGAGCCAAATAGTAAAGAATTTAATGAAAAATCGATGAGACAACGTCAGATACTTGCCTTAAAGCCATTACGCCAAGACAAATCTGGTGGAATTTGAAATGATACACCAGTAACCCTTTATAGCTATACCTACAGTGCTTCTTAGGTAGATTTTCTAAAAATACGGACACCATCATGTCACAACTTGCAAAAAATTTCACTCTGCAATGCAAATTCATAGCGTTATTAAATGCTTTATTTGTATTTGACTGTTTACGGACATATGTAAAATTACGTGTGCACTGTAAAGTGAATGCATGATAGAACTAATTTACATATACATATTTTAAAAAAACTTACATTAAATATGATGGTAACTTGACACAAACCGATTAATCGCTAAATCTGCTTTTTTTACTCTTATGAAAGGGTCTTCAAAAACATCTTTGTTGACTTATTGTTCATCTTAACGATGTTGTAATATATGTACCTAGTATTTCCAAAAATACTGTTACAATAACAAATCTACTCTTGGTTTACACAGCACAGTGATACCCGTAACTTTAACATGCGGTTGTAATTGTCAAGCCTTAAAGTTGTAAGTTACATTGTGTTTTTTGTCAAGTCTGGTTATTTACCAAGGGAGTGGGGTGACCACAAAAACTGTATCGCTGTAATAGCATTACTTTAGTGTGGAACTGAAAATAATCTACTTGTTAAAACCCTGAATCCTCTCAGCATTAGTCGTATATTTGTGTATCGAGCTAATAAAATTGTTTAATGAGACTGGAGGTGTCGAAGATCGTCCAAGATCTGAAAGATCACGTTTAGTTCAGGTAGTTAAAGTCATAAATACTCGCATTAAGCAAAATCCTCTTTGTAATCAGAAGATGATGAGTCAGGAGATCCAAAGGATCTGTCTATAATTGAAGCCCCCCTCTCTTTGCTAAAGGACAACTTTAACATAATGCAATATAATCTTATACTAGGGGACTATGTTCACGCCATAAAAGTTTTAAACTAAGTTATTGGAAAAGTAGTAAGAAATAGCCATATTTTTAACGTGAGATTCTATGGGGAAAATGCGTTTTTTTCTCTTAAACCTTAAAAATGATAAGAAAAAGATGGCTTAGTAAGATTTCATTTTAAAGGGCACTAAGAGACCTTTCTATACATGTACGACACATCCATTTATACTAACAGAAAAATGGTCGTTTTGCCAAAAAAAAATCATTTTACAGTTCTTGACCTATATCTTACAAAAGAAAGGTTATATTTACAACAATTATAATGTTCCTAAACCAGTATTTAATTTTCCTTCTTTACTAGCTGTTTCAGATAAATCACATAACTTTTCACCATTCTTGACCTACAGAGGCTCGATGATATTTAGGTTTGGGAACCTGACGGGACTGGAAAATGTTGAACCTCATCAGCATGCTCTTGAAACCACTCTGAGCATGCCCAGTGGTCTGAATAGGGACATTATCATCCTGAAATGTGAAATTCCCGTCTAGAAATAAAGTTTCACCATTGGGTGAATAGACCTGGTTACCCAAGGGTTCTCTATACACTGCTGCTGTGATCCGACCGTGTAATGTGACAAAGGGGTTGCCGAATACCATGATATAGCATCTCAGACCATAATAGAGCCGCTATCGTGATTTACAGTCCGGCGGAGACAGTCTATGTCGTATGCTTCACAGGGTAAATGGTGACTCGCCCGACCAAACAACACATTGCCTGTTCTCCAATGTCCAACGTCCAGTTTTTGTGAGCATTGCACTACGCACGTCGCCTTTGAATATTCGTGTCTGTTATTAAGTACTTCGCAATAGCAACACGCCCATGGGTACACGTTTTATGCATGTCCTGCCTTACTGTTTTGGATAACAATGCTGCTGATTAATTTCGGTAGTCACTTTTTCAGCCGTTTTCTAATGCAACGTTACAGTACGCTTCAAGTCCCGGCGGTCCTCATCCTGCAGCTTCGTCTTTCGACTACTATTAGCTACATGCCTTACATTACACCGTTTCTGTTTTTCTCACATATTGCTCACCAACAATTAGACTTCCTTGAAACTCCGCCAGGTCGGACATACTGGTCACTTACCACATTTGCACACTACTATTAGTGCATATTCCATACTACCTGCAACAAACAAGATATGATTAATTTACTCAGTGCTCAGTGTTACCAGGTACGGTGAAAATATGTCCCATTTTTGACAAGTATTTCCAGTATATTATACAATACCTGTACATTTAATTGTGATGTATTAGAAATAAAGGCCAAGGAACCTCAAAAAGATTTAAAGGATCCTGTTCTAAGTGCATTGCGGGAAATGCCCGAATCCATATTTATTGAACAGAAAAGAATGAGTAAACTAAAAGAAGAAGCTATTTCTACATTAGAGGGTGGAATATATTCTTCTCACCATTCCATCACTCACTGCATTAGGCCTTCCTGTCCTCACAGTTGCTCAGAATCCGTCAAAGCATTACTAATATAACAGGGGTCAAATTTTCAACCGTTTTTGAGATTTTGATGAAGAAAATTAGGGGTCTTTTGGATGCTTAGTTATTCTAACATTTTATTCCTCCTGCATTATCATTGTAGCCATCATTGTCACGGACACTAAATGTAGACAAAGATAATATGTATTTAAAAGAGTAGTTTTTAATGGCATTTTTATTAACGGTCTAAAATAATAAATCTATGACAAAACTATTTATTAAACAAACATTTAATTATTAAAATTTTTTTGAGTCATGTGAAGTCACTTGTGTATGGTAGAAGCAAGCAACATTCTCGTGGGCCACCCCGTGTGTGTGTATATATTATTAAAAAATTAAATGTTTCAAATAACAACTATTTGCATTAAAATAAACGTACCAGCAGTAGAAAGAATTGTAGTTGTAGTTGGAGTGCGGCCGCAAGTGGGGGACCAATTATAATACAAATTGTTATATAGTCATATATGAGTCTATCTTGTCTTGTGAGGCGGAGCGGAGTCTTGCTGTAATACGTAATCCCACTTAGTAACCAACTCCTCTATCCAAGACTTGACAGTTATCTCCAGCACGTTGATACAGCTGTCGGCAATCACTTTTAGGATTTTCTCAAAGAACAGAGGCGAGAAATTTTGTACGCATGGTCGTAGGTACTTTAGAGCCATCTTGGCAGATTCAATGGTCATTTTGGTAATTCACCTTCCTGTCCTAGATGAAGTTCTTTTCGTTTGAAAGGAATCTCAGAAAGCCACAGCTGCCGTGCTTGGTCCTTTAACTTCCTGTCCATTTGTCAGTCAAAAATTGATGGTTTAACAAGATGAAAAACTTGTAGTGTAGATCCTTGTGCACTGCTAAGCTGATCGTCGATTGCCACGCTTATTTCTTTTACTAGAATCCTGATCGATCTTCTAATTCAATTGGCGGACGAATTCAATACTTCTTTCTCGATCAAATTGCTTGATGTGAGTTGCCTTGTCAGCAGTCACGGTTTCTTGTTCGTCAGATTTCCTGTATTTAGTTACGTCGTAAACTTGGGTCATTTTGTAAGGGACTCTGCAGTCATAATATCGGCTAATTTTGTCGACTACTGCAGATTGTTGATTATCTGAAGTAAACTTGTTATGGGAAACTTCATTGAATATCACGGAGTAAAGACGTGTTGATCGCTGTTCTCTTATCGTTAAGAGCCGGCCAAGTGAGATTAGCTAAGCGTGTACTTCCTATATTATAATTCGAATTTATAAATAAAGTTATTTCGTTTACCATTACTGCATTAATAAACTTTTATGTAGTGAAATGTTTTCAGCCGGGAATATATCCGGTCTATCCAACAATTATTCATATAACAACTAGAACAATTTTTAACCGATGTAAGCATTTCAAAATCATCTCCCGTCACCGATGCCAAACTACAATAATCAAATAAGTCAATTAAACCTTGTTACCTCAAATGTTCCAAAATCAAGCTCCATTTCCTCTTTATTATCAACAATACTTGCCCCAAAACTTTAAACAATCCTAATTTTTATAAAAGCTATGCAGTAGCCTATTTCCAACCTGTGCAAACTAGTCCTAATAATAACACTGATAACGGCGGTGAAAATATGAACACATATCAAAACAAACTCAAATCAAAAAACTGGCTCCAAGCGTAAATGGTAAAAAGTTGTTAAAAAGAGAAAAGGAACAGCTTCGCCCTTATATGAAAGCATCCCTTCATTAAGTACGACAACCGTAACGGTTAAAGTACTAACGAAACAAATGACACTAACCCGCCAGCCCTATCTCCAGACCTCAATTCTCGTCCAGTATACAACTACAAAGTCACAAATTTTAAAGCAATGATTGATAACTTAAATTTAGTCATCGAAAACGAAAGATTCTACGCTAAATCGCTATCTGAAAATACAATAAAAATAAATATGAGAACCGTTGATGCTTACAGAAAGCTAATTAATCATTTACGTAAAGAAACATCATTTACCATACATACCAGTTGTAATACAAGACTTGCATCACTCGATCCCTCTCCAGAATATCAAGGATGAGCTTCTAAAATTAGGGCATACCGTAAGAAACATAATAAACATACGTCATAGAGTCAAGAAAGATCCTTGCCGATGTTTTTTATCGATCTCGAATCCAATCCTAACAACAAAGGAACTTACAAAACAGAATTTCTTCAGAATACTAAAATCAGAATAGAGGCACCTCAAATCAAGAACAATATAATTCAATGCACACGTTGCTAAGTCTATAGTAATTCCAAGAGTTACCAAGCAAAGCCTTAGAACTGCGTCAAATGTGGAAGACCTCACGACACAAAAACCTGTAAAGAGACTAATAAGACTCCTGTCACGTACGCGCTATGCAACGGCGATCATCTCGACAACTACAAAGTTTGCACCTTTACAGAGATCTAGAAAACAGAAACAAGCCAAATCAGACGATGGCTAACATACCCAATAGAAATATCCCACCGACACTCCTAACAAATTTTTGCCAGCCCTTAAATAATCGCACCCCACCAACCTCCTATATATACATCACAACCAGAAGAATTGACAAAACTGACGACATCATAGACAAACTTAGTATGTTCCTGAATGAATTCAAAAATATGTTCTCCCAATTGAAAAATCAGAATAGCATATTAGCTATGCTTAACTATAATCATTAACAAAATATCACAATAATGGCTCGCTCACTACGAATAGCAGCATGGAATTCAAACGGACTACAGAATCTTATTCACGAAGTAAACATATTTTTAAACTACAACAAAGTTGATATACGGCTAATATCCGAAAACCATTTTACACCCTATACGCATATAAAGACAACACATTATAATGTATATTGCGCAAATCATTCCGACGGAACTGCATACGCGAGATTGGCAATCATAATTACATCAGCAATCGAGCACTATCCGTTACCATCCTAAACAACTAACAAAATTCAATGTACTTTAGTTAAACTCAACCTACTCTCCTGGTCATTGATGGTGGAGCCATCTACTGCCGACCTAGGCATATTATTACTACTGATGAATTTGAAGATTTCTTCCGCCTACTCGAATCTCGCTTTCCAGTAGCAGAAAACTGAAATTCTAAGCACACCGCCTGGGGATGCAGACTAATATCACCTGAAAAGCGCGTCCTATTCCACACTATGCAACTAAATCAACTGAGTTACATGTCGGCCGGCGAGCGAACTTATTGGCCAACGGACTTGGGTAAAATCCTTGATCTGCTTGATTTTGCGGTTACCACAGGAATTTTCGATGTCTGTATCCGAAAGCAACTCCGATCTAAGCTCAGATCATTCTATAATAATAACCATCCAAACTATGCACTAATAAAAGGAATTGCAAAAGCTTTCAACTCTACATCAATGACAACATCAATCTAAATCACAAATTGCTAACACCTAGCAAAATTTACGATGCAGTAGAGTACATCACTACCCTCATTCAGGAAGCAGCGTGGCAGGCCACCTCGATGAACCCCAAGATAGCACCCGAAATACACAATATACCGCTACACATAAGACAACTTGAAATAAAAAACGAAGAATAAGAAACAAGATAAGACTGCAGTGAATGCTATCACTTACCGTCTCCGAAAAGTCATCTAAGGTAACATAAATGCAACATTTAACCACTATGTTTCTAATATATCTCCCGAAAACTACACAATATAGAAGGCTACAAAAAGTTTAAAAGGACCCATCACTCCAATATCACATCTGAGAAAACAGATAAAATGGGTCTGCTCTAATGTAGAAAAGTTAATATCTTCGGAGAACATCTTGCAAAGTGTTTTCATCCCATTAGCATCTAATAATGTCGCTTTTGATGCAGAAGTAGAAGATTTTTTCAACTTTGCTAGACGACTATCCTTACCTCTGGGACCTACCTGACTAGTCGAAATATGTAACTAAATTAAACTAACCAGCTCCTACAAAGCCTTTGGCTACGGCCTTATCGTAGAAAATATTCTAAAACACCTCCCCAGAAAAGAATTAGTGCTCATCGCTACAATTTATAATTGTATACTTACTATCTCACTAGGAAAACCACCACAAGAACCCACATCTTACCGACCCATAAGCCTATTACCTCTCCTCTCTATAATCTTTAAACGCTTATTAATACGCCATATAATAGAAACAACGCCTTTAGAAGAAGTAATTTTCACACATTAGTTTGGCTTAGTGGAGATCATTCATCTATCCAGCAATGCCACAGACTCGTCACATCAAGGATTGGCTGGACGTTTTTAGACATACAACAAGCCTTCAATAAGGTGTGATACCCCGGCCTACTCTATAAAATAAAAAGAAAGCTTTCCTATCCACTATTTTTCCTCCTCAAATCCTACTTTACTCCAAGACACGCTATCGAACTATCATCTTATCAACTCTGAAGTCCTCTACATCCCAGACACCGATAGTACATTAATTGCATCTTTCACCGATGATACGGCAATTTTATTATCTAACGCCAATACAAGATGCGCCTTAAAAAATCAAATCCTGGAGAGGCAGGCGTGTAAATAGCCGTGCCATCGTGGTGCGGTTTGAGAAACTAAGTACGGCCCGTTTTGAAACGTAAAACGATAAGGCCCAAATCGTCCCTTAAACGGCCAGCGCGAAAGCGGATGGGGGGGGCTACCGATATCAACCGAAAGTAAAATCAAATCGCTCACCTGAATCGGCTTCGGCTTCGGCTTCGTCGGCGATGATTTCACGGTGGCCACCTTGATGCGCTGTCTTCGTGTATGTTGCGGGATGTTAAATGCGGCCGTACTGGACGCGATGCGGTGTGAGTATATGCGGGTTGTTAAGCACGACCGAATTGGTCGCGTTGCGGAGTGTGTATTGCGGGGTGTTAAAACACGACCGAATTGGCGGCGCTGCGGAGTGCGTATGTTGCCGGGCTTCGCGCCTGGCTTAGCGGTAGGTCTTTGCGGGAAATTTTTAACTCGACAGCACCTTTCATATCAAAGGGTGCCGCCGACGGCGTATGCAGACTTGTCGGCTGAGCAAAAGCCCATATGCCGTTTTGTGTGCGATGGCAAAATGTAGCGGTAGATATCAAAGCCGCCAGCATGCGCCGCCACGATATACAAGCGGTTTAAGGGGGAAAAGGCCGCCACACCAAATCCCATTTATATCTCCTACAAATCTGGTTCGATAAATGGTGAGTTAAAGTTAACAACACTAAGTCAAGTCAAATTACTTTTACCACCAAGCACTCTACCTGTCCACAAGTTACCATCTATGATCACCCTATTCCAATCAAAACTGAAGTACTTGGGACTCCACTTAGATCAACGACTTACCTGAAGAGTTCATATTAAAATTAAAAAACAACAATTAAACCTCAAGACAAAAAACATGTTTTGGCTTATAGCACGTCAATCTCAAATGACTCTTAAAAACAAGCTTTTGCTCTACAAGACTATACTAATACCCATTTGGTCCTATAGCATAGCAATCTGTGGATGCAGTAAGCCATCGAACATCAAAATCCTCCAATGCTACCAATCGAAAACCCTTCGTATTGTTGCCAACGCTCCCTGGTACGTAAACAATCAAACCCTACACATTGACTTCCAAATTTCCTTTCTGACTGTAGTCATCAAGACCTCTGCTACAAAAAGCAAGAAGCGCACTTAAACCACGCAAGCCAACCTGTTGCCGATCTCTACTCGCACCAGCCCGAAGAAAGACGACTACATAGACTTTGGTCGAAAGACCTACCTGAGTGAATCCTGGACTCCCATGTACCTACTGGTCCCAAATACCTATACTCTCAAAATATTCACTTATTACTCTACGTGAGTAGATTGTAAATTAGCAATTAAATTAGTAAAAAAACTTGTTATATTACCTAATAGGGGATTGTGCATGCCCATAAAACGGCGATTAGGCCTTCCCGCAATACAACAACAAAAAATCCAAATTTACTTCAACGACCCTGTAGATTTAAAAAGAAGCAACAAAAAATCAAAAACAAAAAAGTTTTCTTTAAAAAGATCTACAAATAATTTGTACTATTTCTTGGTATGTACAGATTTTTTTACCAAAGAAACTACAACGCGCAATTTATTATTTTATGAATATTATTTTCACTTACAAACACTAAGATATGTAAGATCAACAGCAGTGCATATCTGTAATGATTTACCGAGTCCATTACTTTTAGTAAAAATCGTATATACCTCTCAAAAATTAAATTGCTCTATATTCCATAACCAGCTATAATAAACCTGCAAAGCTTGCAACGCATAACGAAGTGGCGAAGCAATCCCCCAAATTTGAGAACCCTCTAGTTGACCTTTGACCCATCAGTTTCAAAATCAATAGCAAACAAGCCTTTTTGGTCATCTGTCGATTAGTGAAAACAAAATTGGGAAATTCTCAGCCGTTCTCGAGTTTTTGCTCGGACGGACGGACGGACAACATGAAGTTAGTAATAAAGTAGTATATTTCTAAAGTAATGAAAACCATTTCACGGTTTTACAATCTCGATTAAAAGCATGATAAGAAAATGTTTCGGCTATTAATTTAAAAGCGTGATTAATTTACTTCAAAACTATACAACAACAATTAAGCAGAAAGGAATCGTATTTTAGAATATTTGTTGCCAGCTTTTTCTTAGAATAAGTGAGCTGCTTATGATCGCAATGTTGAATAATATAAAATTTCTCCAGAGAATTTGTAAAGGTTTTGGTATTTCTCTTTATAACACGCAGACTATTGAAACAATACCTAAAAGAATTTACTGTGTATCAGTCACAGTATTATTAGGACTCGTTGTTACAGTTACAGACGTCTTACTTTTAATAGAAATATTTCGCATCAAGGAAGATCGAATTCAAATGTTGGTGGTACTGTGCGAGCAAGTGGCGAGCTTAATAACATTTTTGATTTTCATTTTAATGAATTTCCTAAAAAAGTCGCACTTTTGTACAATTAACGTGCAGCTTAGAAAGTTGAGCTTGAACATGCCTTCTTCTGAAATGATAAATAACAGAGTGAAGTTTGCTTTACTACTTCCTCTGTTGATTGAGTGTGTAATCCTGACATCGTCGATTATTAGCAAGTTATTTATAAGTGACCTCGAATTTGTAACTGATACTATCTTTCTACTGATAGAGCTAGTAAAGCATTTGATAATTCTTCTAGTAGAAATGGCATTCGTCAGTTTTGCTGTTGGGATCGGATACCTTTTTAAGCAAATACACGAAGAGATGCTGCTGACCATTCGTTATAATTGTAAGAAAATTGCAGATTTGCAACAGAAGTTTAAGAAGATTTGTTTGCTGATGACTTTTGGAAATGAAGGCTATAAGATGATCAATCTTTTTAGCTGCTTTCTGAATTTTGTGGAAATTTTATCTGCTAGTTTTAGTTTCTTGGTGGTTTCGTTTAACATGAAAGAAATAATTTGGATTGTAACGATTTTAACAAAACTGCTGTATTTTGTTGCTAAAATTACCTATATAGGATATGTAGCCGATAAAGCAGCAGCAAAGGTAAGTATAAAAGTTGACGGTAAAGTAAAAAATCAGGAAAATACCCAGAAAGTAATTTTCATTTATAATTTTACCTCCGCAGTGTAATAGTTACATTGAGCGCTAGTGTGTTATAATTGTCAATTTGTTGATGACATTTTCATGTATTCATCTAGCGCGAACGCTTCGTGTGTGCCATAATGCTTAAGAAAACTAAGTAATATTTGATCTTTAATCCGATTTTTAAATGCGAAGAGTAAAAGAAGCTGAACTTCACTCTTCAATTCATAACGTTTATGAAAATAATGCGTTAATAAAATAACATGGAGCTGAAGAGACGAGAATATACATGATGACAAACAATTAGAGATAATGCATACAATTAAAGGTACCATAACGAAACTCGTCTGAAACTTTTAAAAGATGACCAAAATTAAAAGAAACTTTTAAAATTTAAATAATACAACTTTAAATTCATTATAATATTGAATTTTTATTGTATATTAAAGTACATAATCTCTGATTAAATATAAAAAAGTTACGCCTAACAAAAGACTGTAACCCCAAAATAGGATGTCAGAAGTTTGTGAAATTATGTAACCAGGAAATAATTGGTGCAGTAAATTGACCTGTATGACAGATGGTGCCACCTTGCTAGAACCACATTTGTTCCAAATCTATGGTGCCCTGTTGGTGCCAAAAAAACTAAGTTGTCATGTGACTGTAACGATCGCCACTTACATTATATTATTCTCAGCATCATCTCCGAAGAAGTCTGTGCGTATCACGCCATCTGTCCAAAATCGACGACAGTAAATCGTTGGGGGCGCATTTACCTTTTATGTTGGATGAGGGTTTTCGAACCCCAAATGCAACAATTCTTTTTGTTTGTGAGTCCCTGAGTTGAAAATGCGCTTTATCGCCAAAGAAAATTTTTGGACTAAATTAAAAATTTATTTTATGATACTCTAAAAACTTATAAAGGTACAGGTCTTTAGTATTGCCTAAAAGGAGCTTTTCGAAATGACCAATTGCTGTGCTCGATGCCGAGTCGATGGTTTCGGATTTACACCGATGCTTCAACTAGCTATTGAATATTCTCAAATATTCTCACAAAACCCCACGCTGATACTTAAAAGATCTTGCCTCCTTTGCCGATTCAGTTTATCAAATTTTGTAATCGGTCTTTGAATAGTAGTCATTTATTGTATTATTTCGACTAAAAGTTCCATTAGGTTTTTGTACGCTTTTAACAAAATTTAACCGGATTCACAATACGTTTTAACAGTAATAACTTGCTGTTTCTTTCTATATTGTTCCATATTTATTAAAAGGAATTGTAGATCACAACTGTTGAAGTATCAGTTTCCAAATGAAAAATCAAAACAGACCCAAAGTTCTAATCTGAACAACATAACAACAAAAAACGAAGCGGTATGTTAATGACTTCTTAAACCATATAGTCATTGATGACGACAGATGGGGTATCGCATTCAATCGTTAAATCAAATCAATTGTTGATGAGGAGATGAACACTTCGGCACCTATAAAGGTATAATTTAAACAAACGTTTTCAATTCAAAACTATGCGCACTATGCTAGTTATATGACATAGTATTACGCTAACTTGGGCATTATGTTAATTCACCACATTGTTTGTTTTCGGCTAAAAATAATTATTTTGACTTCTCTACAAAGATTTTTATTTATTTCGGTATCCGAAATACCATGGCGATAACATAACGACGATGAGGTTAAACAAGGTGCTAATGCTTCGTTTGAATTACAGATGACAAAGGAATACCATATTCGGTAACAAAGCAAAACTATATATTTAGAAGGACAATATAAAATGTGTACTTAATATACCATTAAAAGTGTTTTCTTTTTTAGTTGCTCATTAAAACGTACTTTCTGGGTATTACTCACATGTTGTTACTAATGCGGTAGGAGGCAAACATTTCCAGCCCAAATATATTCCAGATGTAATAGAAACAAAGCAACAGAAATAATTTTTCTTATAATATCCATGTATTTCAACACAAAATAGCTTCCCGCAACTCATCATTGTTAAATTTTCTACCTCAAAGGTCTTTACTTTTAAAGATAGAGGCTAGATTTGTGTTGTAGGTTGTATGGTAAAGTTTTTCAGTAATTCGCAGTAATCTAGACAATTGCGACCTTATAGACAGGGCGTTATTGTGCAGAAAGCAAACAATTTGTTTTAGCACGTCACTCCTCTACGTAAAATCAATCGGCAAATGTTATTTGAATACGAAAAAGTCATTACCATTATTTTTTAATCAAATGTGCCACCTTTGTCTTTCTTGGTCGCATTTTTGTCCGGTCTGCATTATTCCAGTGACGCCCTTTTTATTAGAAGATTAAAGCACAGGATTCCCTGTAACAGTAGATGGAAGAACTTCTTTGTTGTTGCGACAGAAGTTTAGAAGTTGTTCAAAAAGACCACGCATTGCTGTTTTCGAACTGCTGACAAAATGGTGGATAGGGTACCCATCAGGTACTAACCATATTTATACATATTAAAGGTGCGTGGACAATGCGTAGCACAACTATATTAGAAAGCCCTAACTTTGTCAATAACTCTTTTTATCTCAGGCTCAACAAGAGCGACGTTTTCTTTCAGAGAATTTTTACTGGTCAGCTCAAACAAAATTGTTCTGCAGTGAAATATGAAAACGAAAAATTACCGTACACATCATCCATAAGTTATTTAGTATCACTGGAACTAATGAAAGCAACCACACTTGTCATAAATGAAACAGAAAACTTCTGACCAGTTTATTCGATAAAACACTAACTAAGACGCACAATAAGCTAAAACAATCTTTTTCTTTTAAAAAAGTTTGCGCCACCACGATAAATGGGCTTATTCCAATATGCATTTTTCAGATCTGACTGTCGAATAAACGAGACCACGCCATTTGTTTCTCCATCGTACTGTGGGTGTATATTTGGTTTCGATACCTGCTCTTTTTGTAACAAAGTAGCTTTTATAAGATCTGCTTGGTATAAATAATTGCAATGTTTTAATTATTCCTTCATAAATAACCCATATTTTAAACTTGCACTGGCCAATAATTTTCCTTTTCATTTCCGACACATGTGGTTGCTTCGTATGACTTTTAGTGAGAAATTTATTATGGCTCGATACTCAATTTTAAGATTGTGTAAAATGACGCGGCACTACCAATTGAAGACACTGTTGCTAGACGACTAAGACAAATTCGCCACTGAAAGTTTTAGTAATGTTTAACCAAAGATGACGCTACCTGACACTACCGCTAGTTTGTTTGTACCATTATTGAACCATAGTTAGGCCGGAAAATTTTGATGCATACCTCGTATTATTTTAAGTATTTAACTTATAAGATGTGCACAAAAATGTTCAGTTAATGATAATCTGCTACAAACATTGCGTTTTTAGTTAAAGTACACTGCAGTAATTATACATAACGCAATAGACGAAACATATCGTTCCGAAATCCAGAAAAAGAACAACAGGCATTTGGTAACAAAATAATTTAAGCGGTTGTTTAAATGATTTTTTAATTTTTTTAGCTGCGCCAATTTTCAATTCAAATTATGCAAAGCGAATATTACTTTTCAGCTTATGGTTTGCCTATTGGGAGGCCTCTCATGTTTACGGTTGGTGGATTCTTTTACTGTGTGATTGCGCTTTACATGTAATGTATTGTTTAAGATGATGGAAGCAGCAATTGCGTACGTGGTGATAATTATACAGTATCAAATTGCAACTCTTAAACATTAATGAAGTCATCTAATGATATATATATGTAAATAATTTTATTTAGTAATCTAGTTTATTTTACTTTTATTGTGTAATGTAACAATTTATTAAATTACATAAGGAGAGATATAGTTGAATAAACCAGTATGTATGTAACAAGTCAATTAGTTTCCGTAAGGCTAGGACAATAACGAAAAGCTAGATGCAGTTATGTAAAGCGATTACTTAGTGAGTTAAATAAAAAAAACGTTGAAAATAAATAAACAAGGTAAATATATACAACTGCAATGTTTTCTTTTGTCTATAAACAAATATAAAAGATACTTTGACCAGAAAACTAAGAAAAGAATCAACAAAAAAATATAACAAAACAAAAATAGAGAAGCTAGTAAACTCAGAGACAAGAGAAGAATACTACAAAACACTAAATACTAAATTAAACGCCCCTTAAATAGAAGAAAGGCATTTAGAGACCTGGCATAAATTTAAGGAAATTCTAATACAAACGGCCAATAAAGTAGCGGTACAAAAGTAAGTCAAAATAAACAAAAGAATAGAACCCAATAGTGAAACGAAAAAGTAAAAGACAAAATTATGCAGAAAAAAGAAACTGAGACAGATTTAAAAGAACAAACATAGAAGAAGACAGAGTCAACTACATACAAAAACAAAATCCAGTAGTAACACAATCAAAGAATGCCTCTTAGAAAGAATTTGGGAGAAAAATAGAAAATAGGTATACAGAAAAAAACGAAACAAAGAACCAAAGAGGAGAGCTCTAAACAATGACCAAAGGATTTTTAAAGTCTTGGCAAGATTACTACAAAACTAAGTTCCAAAATAAAGAAAATCAAAGTAGAGAACCGGAGAGAATAGAAGAGAATGAAGAAAACGAAATTAAGGGATATTACAGAAGAAGAAATAAAAATCAACACAAAAAGAAAATCTGCTAGAGATGATAACATTACATAAGAATTACTTAAGAAATAAGGAGAATCATAAAATGGCTCAAGGCAATATTACAACAGGTCTGGAAAACAGAGCAGATACCAACGGATTGAAAGATAAATATCATTGTGCCTATATACAAGAAAGAAAAACCCAAAATCTGTCATAACTATAGGACAATATGTTTATCATCAGTTTCAAGTAAATTGTAGTCCAAATTTGTAGAGGAAAGATTAAGGAATAAAATCGAGGGCAGAACTGAAGATACACAACCGGCTTTCCGTCCCGGTAGACAATCCCAGGACCACATTTTTACGATTGAAAACATAATAGAAAAGAAATTAGACAAAATGGAGAAATCTTGGCCTTCTTAGGTCTTAAAATTGCATTCGACCAAGTACCACGCAAACACATATGGAAAGCACTAGAAGAATTACAAACCAGCCCCAAGTTAGTATAAATAATTAAAAGCATCAACAAAAATGTAGAGGAAGTAGTAGAGGCTCAATGGACGTAAATCGGATAAGTTCTATATGGATAAGAGAGTGAAACAGGGCGATAGGCTTAGCCTGCTACTTCTCATGGTATACAAGAACAACATCATAAAAAAGTGCAAAAACAAGTAGAACAAGACTAGTATATCACAATTTAATGCAAATAATGATCCAGCACCTGATATAGACAGACAACGTACTACTCGTAGCGGGTGACCAGAGTTAAACTCCAGAATAATATAAACATTTGGGAAAGAAACCTAGAAGAAAAAGGGATGGAGATCAATATCTATAGAAGTACAATAATGCACATCACCAAAGAAGAATAGGTAAGAATGGACATTCAAATAGAAAACAAACGACTGACTTATGTGGATCATATAGAATACCTAGAAACAATAATCAACAAAGATGGAAAAATAGAATAAGTCAGATATAGGATAAACAAGTCAAATAAAATTTATTATGAAATAAAGAGCCGCCTCCTAATAGGAAAAAAAGGAACTAGGTGTCACAGCAAAAATGCATCTTCACCAAACAATAAATACGCCTACATTATGGTATGGGTCAGAATTATGGACATCGATAGATAAAGTTAGATAAAAAATAACGACATCCGAAATGAAGTACCTAAAAAAAGATATAACCAAGATTAGAAGAAGAGAGTCAAAAACAAAAGTGTAAGAAAAGAATTAGAATAAAAATCATTAGTGGGGGAAGTAGAAAAGCAACTCAGATGGTATAGACACTTTATTCGTATGATAGTTGACGCGTACCCCAAAAAAATATTTGAAATAAGGCCTGAGGGTCAAAGGAAAAGAATAAATTACATAGAAGAATAACATCAAAGAACTGGCAAGGAAACGAGGGAAAACCATCTAGCAAGTCAGGATGTTGGCGATGGATTGAGGACCCATTGCCGTAAGACATACATGGGATATGAAAAAGAAAAATGATAAAAACAATTATGTGTTCCAAAGAGTTATTGTTATTATGTACATCTTTTTGACAACTAGCGAAATGTTAGGACAATTGTGCCCATGCACATAAATTTACGATTCTTGCAAATTCAATAGCTATAGAGGTTATGCAGGCGAAAAAAATGCAGGGCATTTTGTGTGCGCACAATTTGCAAAGCCCACGTATTAAACTTATTTTTGTATATTGAATGTGTAGTAAGTGTAAATTTAACTGTGTTTGAGATGCCATTCCCATCTCTCAGCAAACATGCCATTGCTTTAGATTTGCATTCCTTCACTATGCACTAGATAATAATAAGAACTCCATCCTTGTATTATATAATTTGTTTAAGCTGTATAAGACAATTTCTTACCAATAAATTCCATTTTAACTTACTACGTAAATAGATGCAAATGGTGATAGTGATCTGAAATAATAAGCTCCTCAAAGTTCCTGTAATCTGCAACCATTGCTGGACTAAACATTTTCTATAGTTATAGTCACTGCTGATAGATATGCTGGCATAATTTATAAGTTTTCCTTAGAAGCTGTAGAAGGCTTATTTTGATAAACTTATTTCTCGAAGCAAGTACGTTATTTATCCTATAACGAGTTTTATTTGTCACTATATAATTTTTTTGTAGAATTACTTTGAAAGCTAAACAGATGTTCATCTGTAAAATTTTTGAAGTACCTACAAACTGAGAAATTAATGCAATTCGACAAGAACTGCATCGCTCTCTGCGTATCACCAAAATACTGCTGTATGGTTATCCTTCGCGAACATTATCAGGCTCTACTTTCTAAAAATAAATCTTATAAAACAATTATAATGACTGCGAATTAGCAATTACTTTAAGAATTTAATGGATTTACCAATAATACATGGTTCCAGTAAGATGGTGCTACAATCCATGTTGTAGCTATTTTCTTCAGGCTATAAAAGACTCTTTTTGATAAATTTATTTCCTAAAGAAATTATAATAATTATTCCGCAAGGAGCTTCGACTTGTCGTCATTTGACTTTTGTGTGCGGTCAACATAACATACAATAACCTACTGTGAATCTAGAGGAACTAATCAACGTTTTCTGATAAACTAGAAAATCCAGCCAGCTACGCTTGGCTGCTACAGAGAATGCAAGTGTTACGAACTTTCTGTAGCAATCGTTACTATTCTGCAGCTATTTCTTCCGATGTTCTTTGAGAACGTCGCGGTCGCCTTGCTTGGTTTCTTGTTGCTATTTCTTCCGGGGTTTTTCGTAAACTTTGCTGTTGCCTTGCTTCGTTCTCTGCAGCTATTTTTTCCGGTGTTCTTTAAAAAGGTCGCAGTCGCCTTGCTTGATTTTCTACTTCAACTTCCTCCGTAGTTCCTTCGGCACATATACGCCGCTTCGCTTCATTTATTGCTGCCCTTTCATTGGCAGTCTGCTCACTTCTTTGTTTTCTCTTGTAATTTCTGTGGTGCTCAGCTGTTTGTACCCGTTCCATACCAAAGAATGCTTATTTGCAAAAAAGAACAAAAAAACTAAAACAGTAGGATATAAATAATTTAATTTTAATTTAAGTTTTTAAAATTGTAGTGTGATCGCGCTTTAAAGATATTAGGTCAGATAAAAGATGTCCCAAGAGAAACACCCAAGTTAAATTGTGAGCTATTCTTTCTGCACATTTGACAGGATTTTTCTTGGTGACATTTTGTAGCAATCACATTGCGGTTAGTCAATATGGAATGTTATTTGAAAGAGGAGCAAATGGCCATTGTTAAAATTCATTACAAGCACGAAACTATCCGCAAGTGACATAATATTTTGAATGCTGGTTGACTTCACAAAAACTGGTTGACCTTGTTCCGACCTCAGTACGCCGTCGGTTACTGCAATTACATATTTTAAAAACTATAATCTAATAGATTTTAACAATTAAACGCCGGGTATTTGTCGATTTTGTACTAATAAATTAAAAACGAGACGCATTTTAATCTTAGTACGTATGTCATTGAGTAAATTTGTCGCATTTGGGGCATAGAAAATCGTTAGGTCATCCAAAAACGGCCTGTTCATACCCAACGAGTACTGTTTGGTGAGAGTATAAAGCTGGTGGAGTGATTGGACCATTTGTTTATTTGAAAATAAAGCCAGAAACGCAGTGACTGTCAATGACGAACATTATCGGGAGATGTTAATGGATTTTTTGTAGCTTCATTTGGATTTAAGTGACTTATGGTTCCAGCATCGCGGCTCCTACCATACGACTCGTGAAATAATCCAACTGTTGGGACAAAACTTTAATCTCCCCAAAGACCGAAGTGAACTACGAAACTCTTATGACCTCACACCATGCAATTTTTTCTTTCAGGATTCAAGAACATAAAAATAAAGACTATTTCTGGATTAAAAGCAAACATTTGAAGAGTTGGCGGCGAAATTGAACCATGGTTATGCGAAAAAGTGATCGAGGGTTTTTATCAAAATAATTCAAGAGTATTAAATGAGCCGTGGGGGACATTTGTCAAATAACCTGTTCCACATTTAATGGCAACATTTATATTTTTTCAAATACTGTTATCACTTTACTAACTAGTTAATAAGTAAAATGTTTCTAATATTAAATAATGCGTTTATTTTGGGACACCCATTATAAATCATCGTTTGAAAAACTGCAAATAACGTTAGGGATGACATCTTAGTAAGCAATTTTTTGTGAATGTTTTGTAAAAGAACATTTTCTTAATTTTAATAACACAATAAACCTTTAAATTGATTAATAATAACGTCTTAACAGTGATTTCTATGTGTAACACACTAAATAATTTGTTAAACATGTTATTTAAAATTGTACACACCTTAAGATCTTTATAGTGATAAAAAAATGCAAAAATTTAATAAAACACCATGTTCAAAGTTTATACCCTATAATAATACTCTGTATTTTTCGTAATCTGTCCTCTTCATCAAATAAGTGTTATAAACACATATAATTATAAGCTTAATTTGTAGAACTTAATTTAAATTATAATTATAATTAAAATTTACGTTGTTAACTTGATACTGTGCCCTATTCCACATTCACCAATCGTGATATTCCATAAGTTTTACTGCTTCCATTTCCAATTTTATATAGGTAATAGTAAGCTTAAACTTGTAAAATAGAACTACAGTAACTATCTACAATTTTAGATTACTTTAAATTAAATTTAAAAAAACATTATTTAGTGTCTTTGTCGTTCGTTAAATCCTCTTTGAGGGAATTTAATGGATATTTAATTTTCAATAAAGCGGATATCACATTATATGCTTTGATTTGTTGCCATATTTTTCTTAATTTTTGTTTTGTTAAGACAAGCTCTTTAATTTGTTTTGGGTAGGTTATTATTATTTTACCAAGTCTTTTTCTCATTATACAAGATTATTGCTTCATGCAGCTTAGTCCAAGTGGAGTATAAGCAGTTCTAATTTCATGTTAAATTATTAATTTCCTTTTAGTCAAACATTGACTCGTAAGGTTCCATTGGTATTCTGAAGCTACTCTAGTTTGGCCTTTTAGTTGATAATGATGGTGATTATAGTTTATTAATAATTGCTTCGCTTTGTCTTTAGAATAATTAAATTAAAGTTTGATGACAGGTCATAATTGGCTTGAATACTGATGACGCTGGAAGATATTACTTTTGGTATAAATAAATTAATTACGGCTGGTATATTAGTGTTATGTTGATGGGTACGCACATTTGACTTACTCCAATACTTTGCACAATTGTTTTCTCTTGGTGTCTATAAGTTTAATCTCCAGTAGGTGTGTTTTGGATGAAATTACCTCCATTTATGAAGTAACCTCTTAGTGTTTGCAAAAAGCTAAGCAGATATATCGTAATAATTATATATTCCTGGAACTTTGGCTCATTGCTGTATTATCTGGATCTATCGTGTAGTATAGTTTGTAATCTTTGAATTCAAGTAATTTACTATTTAGCGAAATTAACGTTAGATCAGACAAACTATTTTTGATCTCAAAATAACATTGTGGGCATGTTAAAATAGTCAGTGGACTCTTTTTGTCTGTAAGTTTTTTCTAGAATTGTTTGACACATTATTCATTGCATCTAGTTTTGTTTCTTTTTTGTATTTTTATTTTTACTGTCTTTCACTATTTGTGCATAACTGCTACTCTTTGACAGAATAGAAAAATTCTGTTTGGTTTTCTCTAATAGTTTCTTAAGCATAATTGGTCTTTAAATCGTCAATTTTATTTTATAGGGGTTCTTTCTCCCGTTTTTAAGTTCTTTTGCAACTACACAACCATGATAATTTACTGCGTGTGTTCTTTGATTTTCCTAGCCTTGTTGCTTTGCATTCTGGAACAATATGACGTCTTGTGCATTTTACAAGCTTCTTTTCTTTCTTGTAGAAGAGTTTAGTTTAACATCAATCACATTGCAAAATAAAAATTATTCTCTAACCTGTGAGCCTACAGTTGCATTAATTGCAAATACTTTTCTGCTATCTTCTGATTTGTAAACCACTAACATATGCAACGGCAACGATTCTGTTGTAGCCACGTTTTCTTTTTTCATAATTTTGTTTATTCTCACATCTATTTGGTTATATTGCTATGTAATGTTAAAATAAGATATCAATGTTGTTTTTATCTTGCGCGGGTGTAAGTACCTTGAATACATTATTATTTACACTGCAAGCTACCCCGCCTAAGGTGCAGAGAAAAGTCAACTCATACACACATGTTCCTCTAGAAGTTAAACTTCTAGTTGCCCAAAAGAGGAAAGCCAGAGCCAAATGGCAAAAAAGCCATCATCCAGCAGACAAAACAACCCTCTATAACCTTGGAAATCAGCTTAAGGCGAAACTCAAATCCTTGAGGAAAGACTCGTTGAATATCTACCTCTCAACCATAAACCGATATGACAACTCAATATGGAGACCAGTCAAATTATCTTTAAAACCCCAAACCACATCCCCACCAATACGAAAACCACCTCCAGCTCTAGGATGGGCCAAGAGTGACAAAGAAAAGGCGGATTTGTTCGCTATTCACCTATCTGGAGTATTCCAACCACATGATGCACCACCCAACGTTAACCTCCCAGACCAACCAGCACCTGAACCGAATATACCTCTCACACCACTAATAACACCGAAGATTGTAAAATCTGAAATTCAGAGATTAAATCTCAAGAAAGCAACGGGACCGTACAAAATTACACCGAAAATGCTCCGTGAGCTTCCGCGAAAAGGGATAGTTCTGCTGACGTACATATTTAATGCTATACTCCGACTTCAATATTGGCCGAAAGAATTTAAGATCGCAGAGATAATACTCATCCCTAAACCAGGTAAAGATCCCAGCTATGCGTCATCAAAGCGCCCCATAAGACTGCTACAAGTTTGCTCCAAACTCCTTGAAAAGTATGTCTTACAAGAATTTACGGCAACTAACTGGATCCCTGATTATCCATTTGGCTTTCGCCGACACCATTCTACCATACAACAGTGCTATCGCATCCCGCAAGAAATTAACACAGCATTCGAACAGTCAGCCTACTGTATAGCTGTTCTTTTGGACATTCGCCAGGCGTTTGATAAGTCTGGCACAAAGGACTCAAACTCAAAATACATCAAATCTTACCTCCTCAATTTCATAAACTTTTGGACTCCTAACAGACAGAAAATTTCGAACACGCGTTAACGACAAAGTCTCACCAGTGTACCCAATCCAATCTGCGGTCCTACAGAGTAGCGTTCTGGGTTCTTTTCTTTATACGTTATATACCTCAGACCTTCCAACCTCTTCAACCACTACTATAGGAGCATATGCCGATGACACAATTATACTTGCGAGACACACGGACATAAACCTCGCTGTGAAATATGTCCAAACTCACCTGAGCTTACTTGAAGACTGGCTCCAGCGCTGGAACATTAAGGTAAATGAGTCAAAATCTACTCATGTGGCCTTCACTCTTCGCAAAGGAATATGCCCTCCACTACATCTTAATAACATCGAGATACCACAATCCCCATCAATGAAATACTTGGGTCTACACCTGGAAGGAGCACATTACAAAGGAAAAAAAACATATAGAGCTCAGATTTAAAACCCTTTACTGGCTACTAGTAAATCATTAGGGAGTAATTGGCAGTAAAACGCCACGCTTGCCAGGCGTCTTGGCGAGTTGGGTAGGATATGGGTAGGATTGAATGTGGTGTGGTTATGATTACAAGGTTAGGACATGATTTCCCTCTGTATTGGGAGTTGAGGGAGAACCAAGGCTCGCGTAGGCAGGGTCGCTTCCCTGAGACAGACCTATCTCTACCGGGTTCGTAGAGTGTCTATCCGCTACCAATTTTACTGCCAATTATTCCCTAATGATAATGATAATGTCGAACTCCAGAACGAAATTACCCCAGGTTAGTAGAGTGAACAGCTCACAATCTAACCCTGATGCGTCAGGCTGCCCCGAGGATTCTGAGGGGGGGGGCAAGATTTCGACTTTGAAATGTAACCACAAATCAATACAGATAAGCAAACTGTGGATTGCAACGTACAATGCTCGTACACTCAAAACGGATGATATGATTATAGAGATGGAAGAGGAACTAACAAAAATCAATTGGGATATTGTTGGAATAAGTGAAATCCGAAGAAAAGGAGAAGAATGGATTAAGCTCAAGTCAGGAAACACGCTAATACACAAAGGCGGAATAGATGGAACCACGGCAGGAATCGGACTGTTCGTTAACAAAAAATGGACACCATATATAAAAACCTTTAAATCAGTATCAGAAAGAGTTGCTTATATAATTCTAAAAATTACGGCAACAATAAAGATCAAAGTTATACAGGTATACGCCCCTACTTCCTCCCACACGGACGAAGAGATGGAATTGTTCTACGAACATCTAAAATAGCTATGCAAACGGATCCCTCAGGTTGGACCATCGTTATGGGGGACTTTAATGCCAAATTAGGCAAAAAAACAAGAACCCGATAAAGAATACATGGGTAATTTTGGAATAGACCAAAGAAATGAAAGAGGAGACATGCTAATGAATTTCATGATCGAGCATAAACTATATGCTATGAATTCCTTCTTTAAAAAAAGACCCAGTCGAAAATGGACCTGGATGTCACCATCCGGAAATACAAAAAACGAAATAGATTATATTTTGACAAACAAAAAACAAAAAATAAATGACGTTACCGTACTAAACCTATTTAATACGGGGTGACCACAGACTGGTAAGAGCTGTACTGACTATTAATAAAAGAACAGAAAAAAACAATTAATCGGGAAAAATTCAATTAAACTGACAGCAGAAGAAATAAAAAGAAAGGGAGGCGTATAGAGAAATAATAAACTAACAGTTAGCTAATGATGATATTGATGACAAAATACTCACAATTGATGTAGTAAATAATAAAATAACTACAATAATTAACACTTCGATAAAAGAACTACGGAGAATTATACCACGCAAAAGAACAGAGATATTATTAATGCAAATATCAAGAGTCTAATGGAAAAACGCAGACGACTAGCAAAGGAAAATAAAAGAATAACAGAAGAATTTAAGCAAGTGAATAAACAAATAAGAAAACAGATAAGAGTACATAGAAGACAAATACAAGAACAACAAATTAATGAAGTAATAAAGAAAAACCAAGGAATGAAAATATTTCAACAAAAAATGAGAAAGAAAGAAACGTACGCATTACGTAACAAAGATGGTATAATAATTCACGACAGAGATGAAATTCAAAAAATTATAGAAGAGTTTTACACCGATTTATATGAATCCAAAGTACATCAAGAAATAGAAGACAATGCCATTAGAACTAGAAAGATTCAAAACGTGGGATCCGAAGAACAACCCGATATAACCATAGAAGAAGTGAAGAGCACTATGAGAGAATTCAAATTTAATAAAGCTACAGGAGATGACGAAATATCAATAGATATGATCAGAGAGGCTGGGGATAATTTAATATCAAAAATAGCGAAACTATTAAACACATGCTTAAAAACAACTCAAATACCCAAAACCTGGAAAAACTCAAACGTCATGTTATTATACAAAAAAGGAGAAAACACAAAACTTGAAAATTATAGACCCATCAGTTTATTGTCACATTTGTACAAATTGCTAACAAAGATTATTACCAACAGACTAGGAAGAAAGCTGGATGAGTATCAACCCGGGAACAGGCGGATTCAGGAAGGAGTACAGCACTAGAGACCACCTATTAACAATAAAATAATCATCGAAAAATCAAACGAATATGGATTCCCCGTATGCATGGCCTTTGTAGATTATGAAAGGCGTTTGATACCATTGAACACTGGGCAATATATAGAGCATTAGCAAACAGTCGAATAGATCAAAGATACATACAACTCATACAACAACTAAACGAGGGAGTCACAGCAACATACATATTACACGCGAAAACTAACCCAGTACCACTTGCAAGAGGAGTGCGACAGGGTGATACACTGTCGCCGAAACTCTTTACCCTAACACTGGAGGACGTGTTCAAGAAGATAGAATGGCCAGATAAAGGAATAAATGTAAACGGAGAGCGCTTACTAACCTACGCTATGCTGATGATATACTACTCGCGGAATTTAGAAGACTTGAAAGAAATGATCATTGATCTAAATAGAGAGTCAAACAAAATAGGATTAAAATGAATTTAAGAAAACAAAAGTAATGCACCTGGTCCAGATGTAGAAATTAGAATTGACGATTCTCAAATTGAACGAGTAGAAGAATATATATACCTAGGCCAAAGAATAGAACTAGGACGAAGCAGTGAAAAGAAGGAAATAAAAGACGAATAAAAAGTGGATGGATCGCATTTGGAAGACTATCCTTCATTTTGAAAAACACAAAAATAGATCAACGCCTGAAAACAAAAGTATTCGAACAATGTATTTTACCGGCCATGACATATGGAGTAGAGAATTGGGCAACAACAAAAAGCAACATAGAATCAATGAGAATAGCACAAAGGGGAATGGAGAGAGCAATGTTAAATATAACAAGGAGAGATAAAGTTAGGAATGACAGAATAAGATCAATTACAAAAGTGACAGACATTGGTATTAAGATTTCCCAATTAAAATGGAGTTACGGAACGTGGCGAGAAGTGACAAAAATAGATGGAACCGTAAAATAATTGAATGGAGACCGTACGAGCATAAGAGAGGAAGAGGACGATCAACTATGCGTTGGTATGATGATTTTAAACGTACAGCTGGACTAAATTGGATCCAAATCGCACAAAATCGTGATAGGTGGAAGGAGTTAGGGAAGGCCTACATCCAAAAATGGATTTAATTAATTACATAATTAATTGGGCTTAGGAGAAGAAAACTGGCTACTAGGCCGACACTCCCCATTATCCCTCTCTAACAAAATCCTTATGTACAAAACCATCATTATACCAATCTGGTCCTATGGAATAGAACTTTAGGGCTGTGCTAGCAAGACTAACCTCGCAATCATGCAACGAAGTCAATCTAAAATCTTAAGATCTCTTGTTGATGCTCCCTGGTACATCACCAATCAAATGATATACGACGACCTCGGTATCCCGATGCTCAATACGGTAATACAGGTCAGAACCAGGAAACAACTTAAAAAACTTACCAACCATGACAACTTTCTTCTCCAAAAACTTGCACACCATCAAGTCATTAGACGCCTCAAGCGCCGCTGGCCTACAGACCTCCACCGAAGAGGACCCCACATGGACCCAACACCTTAGCACTATTTTCTAGGACGAGGACCAGTCACTTGACGGGCCCTCATCATGTCAATTTATAAACCAAAATATTAGCTTATAGAAATACAATGTATTCTGATTGCTAATGTAAAATTTTGGCTATTTGCTAAGATTTATTGATAGTGGTAAGGTAATCTTTTTAAGTAGTTTCTCTCCTAGATCTCTAGGATCTCACTGTGCTTGTTGTGGGGAATTCATGTACGTTTCTCATCAACTTCTCTTTACCTTCTGTTTTTCTTATTGCTGCGCTTAGCCAATGGATTCTCGTGGCTTCGTACTCTTTGCTTTAAGTGAAGAATATTACCTTGCAGAGTTTTATTGGTAACACGAATTTGACGCCATGCGTTCTAAGAATTTATTTTATTTTAACTTTATAGTTGAATGAGAATCTGATTTTGGTGAATTAGACAGCTTGAGCTGATTTTGGAGGTCCTCCTATATTAAGTCGCTGTAAGTTCATTTTTGTGCTTGCCAGGATATAAATAACTCGTCTCCTATACAAACAAATTATAGCTTGCAAGTGCCTAGTGAATAGACAGCCTAATTAACAATTCCTTATCACCAATTATTTCTGTTATCTGTTTTAACCGCATGTGTATTTTAGTTTCATTTAAATTATTAGTTTTATTACTCACGATTAGATTTTATGCTTATGTATTGCTACACTTGATCTTCCAAGGGTCATCATAAATGCAATTTATTTAATCAGCTGTGAATTATGTGTAGTAAATATTATGGAAATTTTATGTGGGACAGTAGAATAGGATGAATGAAAGCGTGTGCCAAAATTACACCGACAAATGAGCTGTCTAAGAGGAAATAACGTTTACTCAATTAAGGGTGATGCACGGTAATACCGTCCCATTTTGATACAAGTTAACTATTTATTTTATGTATTTTTATCTGGGAATATATGTCGCATTATTCCTAATTACATTTTACAAAGAAAATGCAATGGATGTCTCGACTGTTAATATAGGTATATTATAATGCAATAGATTAGATTCCCAACGAGAAGATAATTATAAATTTCATTTTTATATATATGTTTTTTATTTTCAAAAAATACAGACACTTCCATTTTTAATTCTCGTTCATTATTAAATTGTCTCCCACGCATATAGCTGTCCAAAGATAAAAGCAGGTAATAGATCGATTGAGATATGTCTGGGTAATAATGATGATCTGCTTTATCTGGTCTCGTCTTCTAATGAACTTATTACTTGCAAAAGTTTTCAAACCTTTGCAGGGCAGTTTTTGATACAGCTTTTCTCCAAAGAAAATACAATTTTTTTGCAACTTCCGTAGCGTTGGTTTCAAGATTAAATACGTAAATTAAACACACTTATTACACTATTTTTCACAGACCTTTTTAAAAGTTGGAATTATATTTTAAATTAATGTAAACTTTTTAAGATTTAGTGAATGACTCAAGTAAAATACGTACTAACATAACATGTAGACAATTCTTGGGATTTTATCCAATAACATGTGTAAACAATTCTGGGAATTATTGTACAACCACAAACGATAGCACTTTTTGGTTCCTTCATATTTTATACAATTTGTCGAATTCTTTTTGTTATTATGTAACTATCTAGAAGTAAATATGTTATGTATATGAATGCTGTTAGTAAACAAATTATTACGTAATTAATAGTTTACTATTAAGTACGGTTAATAAAAAAGGTTGTGATATTTGAAAAAAAAGCAAGAAATGCTATTGTTATGAATATTAAATTAAATATTTAAAAATAAGTGTTTACGAAAACTATCTATAATATCGTGTTACTTTATCTCTAAAACGAAAGCATACGAAAACTAAAGATAATATTGCTATATAAATCATGGAAAATAAAATTTCTTAGATATAAACATTTATACAGATATTAAAAGCGACAATCACAAAAACATTAAGGGAGAAAACAAAAAACATTTATTACATTTATAGTGCACTTTCCGCGGAACGTCATTTAAGAAACACTAATGTAAAACATAGATTTATAGTCTCCAAAATCAATCTTTATACGGATATCACAAATTGTGTTTTTAAAAGATAAAAGCAATCGAAATGTGGCTTAGTGTCACACATATAGCTGTGCTTAGTGCCTAATTATACAAGGGTTGTATATAAAGTTGCATATGTACGTGGGTGGTTATATAGCTTAAGTAGTTAGTGACTAACTTGCCACAAAGACCACATTAGAAGGTCTTCAAACATTTACCCTATTCCTTCAAAACTAGTCCTTATAATGTAGAAAGAATCGATCTACATTAAATTACCGAAAACATTTTTCTAAACATCTTTTGAATTTTTTATTTCTTTCAAACAGAGTGAGAAAAATAGAATGCTCTTGGTTGCAAGAATGTAGTACGTTTGTAAACATAAGTCAAAACCTTCCAAAAGTTATGTTCCGTTTTTTATTTATTTTAAAAATATAGCGTTATATAGATTCTTAAAGGAAAAGAAACCTTAGATTTCAGATATGTAAGAATTAGGCCTTAAAGTATCAATAAATGTTTAAATGTACCCCCATAAGCCCCTGGTTACTTTTGGTTATTAACGAACATTACTTGTTGCTTTTTTAAATTCTTTTTTGTTATTATTCGAACTACAGAAATTGTAATAAGCTAAATGAATGTCATACAAATCTACGCGCCAAAGTAGATAAAGTAGATAAAGAATGAATAAAATTTTAAGTACAATTGGAAGACATGCAGAAGGATTAAACAAAGAGATATTACGAACGTGATGCAAAAACTGGAAATTTTAAAGTTGAAAGATGTGCTGGAGGATCTGGTTTAGGAGATCGCAATGATAGGGGATCGTTTGATATAGTTTTACCAAGACAGAGGCCATGTGGTTGCAATTGCTCTCATTAAGCTGACGACTCGTAGTTAATAAACCAAGAAAAATAGTTAGAACTCAAATATTACGGATCTGAAACAAAAGAATAAGAATAATATAGAAAAATACAAAAAAATACATAAAGAAAAGCATCTTTCTGAATAACATGAAGAAATAGGAAAGTACTACTAAATACGACAACTTTCACATGTACAAAATATTAAAGAGGTAGCAGGAGATAAAAGGAACGTTAGCAATATCAACAAAGATGCTGATAGACATATAATAACTAATATAAAAGACCAATTATAGATATGGAAGGCTTATATCCAAGAACTTTTTAATGACAAAAGGCCACAAAACATTGTTTTAGATGTAAAATTTAAAAACTTTAAATTCTAAAACTAGAACTAATTTATGTTATGGAAAACATGAAATACTTATAGAATTTATAAAACTTCTTGATGATAAGGTATTAGATGTGCTTTTAGTCTTTTTAACTTTATTTATAACACTGGTTTAATTACTAAACAACAGTTATTGGCTACCTTTGTTTTCATCTTCAAGAGAGTTAACGCAAAAGAATTCTTAGACTACCGAACAATTGAAAATTATTTATAAGAAAATTTATAAAAAGCTGGAAGAAAATAGTTTGGTTTCTGAGCAGGCTTTAAAACGCGAGAAACTCTCTTTAGGGTTAATGTTCTTTCACAACATTGTTTGGATATAAACCAAGATATGTATATCTGTTTCATCGGTTTTCAGAAGGTTTTCGACAAGGTGAAATACAATAAGCTACAGCAACTTCTCTTTATGTAGGATATAGAATTGGGATATGTGAGAATAATTAGTAACTTATATTGAAGACAGAGTAACGGTTTTAAAGTAAGCGGCGAAGAAAGCGATGCAATTAAAATATATCGTGGAGTGAGAAAGGTTTATATCTTATCTCTGCTTTGATTTCACAACTACAGTAAAGCCATCTTCAAAGAAGTCTAGGATGAAGAAACTTTGGGAATTATAATTGGTGAAACAGTCAATAATGTAAGATGTGCAGACGATACAATCCTGTTAGCAAGCAACCCTATTGATTTACAACATTTATTTGAAAAAGTAAAGATCGTTGCAACGATTACGGATTGAAAATAAGCCAAGACCAAATGGATTGTTATTACAGTCTCTACAGAATCAAACAAAGTTAAGTTGCAAATATATTAATAGAAAGGGTGCAGACATACAAATACTTAGCTGGAACAAACAGTTGATCAAACAATGGAGATAAGAACTCAAATAGAAATATCCAGATCTTGTTTTGTAAAACAAAAAATTCTCTATAATCGGAACATCAACATTGGACTGCGCATGCGAATGCTTTGCTGTTAGTGTTTACTATCTTGCTTTTGGGTTTGAGGTATGAATGCTTAAAAAATCATTAAGACAAGATTTAAGCATTTGAAATGTGCTGTTACTGCAAAATACGGCGTATTGCTTGGATCGAAAGGATAACTAATAGAGAAGTTCTGGGGAGGATGAAGAAGGAATATGAAATCATATACATAATAAAAAAAGAGAAAGCTTGAGAACCTAGGACATATAAGAGAAGTTCCAAATATGCATTGCTCTAACTTATAATGATGGAGAAGGTAAAGGGAAAAGTAATGTTGGCAGGAGTAAAAGATCTTGACTGAAAAACCTCAGAGACTGGTTTAATTGCAGCAGCATTGAAGTATTTCGATCGGCTGTCGACAAAATATATATAGCGATTATGATAGCCAACCTCCGATTAGAGGATGGATCATAAGAAGAAAAAAAATGAATGCGTCTTGGTCTCACCTTTGAACCACGTCGGTAACCTCTAACTGGTTAAAGTTTAGAGACCTTCGGGACAAAATAATTAATAAGACTATTGCATACAAATGATTTGATGGGCGCCTTATGAAGAAACCTGTCTGTAGGCAGTATACAAATATTTCTTGTTTTTAAAGCAACAAAAATTTGTACTAGTCATCTATTAGGCGATTTTAAAAAAAAAAAGTTAATCGAATAATTCTTAACGACACATCATATGTTGACCAATAAACTATGCTAAAAATTTGCTCGATTATTGCTTACATATTTTCACCAGCTCATAGGTTAGAGGTGTGAGTACTATTGATGCCATGGCTAAAAATATTTTATCAATAAATCGTCTGGGTTATACCACATTAGAAATAATAATTAATCCAGTGACACAATTTCATGCATGTACTATACAAATGTAAGTTGTAAGTAGCACATATAATAAATACTCTTGTTTATCAAGCCAACCGATTTAATAATTCGTTACCTTTTATTCATGCTTGGTCTATTAAATAGTAGTAAAGATTTTTAAATAGACTGATAAAAAATATTAAATGTGTTTTGTGACAATAAATATTGATTTAATTTCAGATGTAAATTAAATTTTAATAATCGCTATTTAAAGAGTATTAATTTATGATTAATAATATTGTAGCGTGATTTACATTATTTCAAGCTGAATTAGATAGTAATTCGATTCTTCTGCCAAACTTTGAAGCAAAGTTTATTTTTTAAAGTGAAAGGGGAGAAGGCAGTCCAAAACAACTAGCACTGCAGTCGTTTGTCTTATTGTATTATCCACCTGTTCACTTATTCAAGAAAAAAATTGGCAGTTTTTATCAGACTAATCAGCGCCTACATCAAGCCTCTCAAAAGCTGGCTCTTTCGAGAAGAGAATTCTCTATTGGAAAAGAGCTTCATAGTCGAATATAATGTATGAAGCTGTTCCATCCCCTTTAATGCAACGTTTATAAAAGGGTTTTTCTGTTCAAAAACCCATTGTAGTACGTATGCTTACGTAGATTATGGTACTTAAAAATCAACGCAGCTGTTAGTTGAACTTGGTAACTATTTCTTAGATGAAGTTCTAGGTATCTTTTTAGTCCTTTCAACTAGTTCCAGTGGCTTTGTGTTACTTCATATACCGATTCAGGTCCAGTAAAATTATTATTACTGCATTAGCTTTATCATTTCCTAGTATACCGCTACACCTTGGCACCTATATAAGAATAAGAATGTTGTGGTTAAAAGAATTATAAGATTTTGCAGACATTCTTTGGCTAATTTAGAATTAATCTGGTAAGCAGCTAGGCCTTTTGTTGCAAGTCAGCTATTTGTTACGCCACGGATGACTTTGTTTGCTTTGATAGTTCACATTTAAGTTCTCACACAGACAACGTGAACATCCTCGGAGCTACACATGTATTAAATTGAGAAGTTCTCGATTGAGAGAAGTGCCGTTGTTCGTTTTGGATCAGTTTGTGTACCAGATTTGTGTATGTACTTACAAGTTAAGCTGAAATTTAAAGGGTTGTTTAAGTTTTGTCCATTTGGTATAATGTCCCTGCTCATGTAATTGTGGCAATTTTTGGTATTCTGGTATGACCAAAAGTAGAGCCGATATACCAGTTCATATTTTATTTTGACTAAAATACCTACCAAAAACAAACTCAATGGAATTTGCATGGCTATAATTGGGGTGATTTTTATTGCACTGCAATAAATAGACATATAAATCTTTAAAGGTTAGACAGCTTTATCTAGATTCGCTCGAATAAATGGCGATGATCTACATTTTCCCTTGCAATAAAATATAATAAAGTTAACGAGCCAGTTGCATAATTCTGTTGCGCTCTTGAACCTCATTATATAGATATGTGCATGTTTTAAAATATAAAACGCAAATTAGTAATTAATAAAGAAAATAATTATGTAATAATTAAATATTTTTAATGTTTTACCAAATAAATTATTAATAAAAAGTGAATCTTATGTTGTTATGAACTGTTAAGTATGTTTCATGTCAAGGATATCATTCTTAAGTACAGGGTGTTTCAAAAAGAATCATCCGAATAAAAAAAGTCATAACTATTCAGCAATAATGTACTGTTAGAAAGAGGAAATTCTCGAGTTTCGAGATTGTTGATAGGTAGCATCAGCTCGCTTTGTTCACCTGCCACTTGATTGTTTGTTGTCAAGTTGGCAACTGGACAACATAAATCATTTTGTGTTCTACGTTTCGCGAAGTGTGAGCTCGTAACAACTGTTCAGCGTCATTTTCGGTGACTATATGGTGCTAAACTTCCTACCGCTCAGAGCATTAAGCGAGGGTATAGACAATTCCAAGACACGGATTGTTTGTGTAAAGCAAAATCTAGTGGTCGTCTTCGTGTGCCAGACGAAGATTTGGAGCGCATCCGGCTGAGTTTCGCACGCAGCCCCCACTCGCAGCGCCGGTAGAGAACTAAACATTTCCTCAACGTCCATCTGACATATTTTGTAACATGCTTAATGTTTTCTGACAATGGTACTTTCTATTTAATGGTGGAGTAAATCTCCATAATGTTAGAATATGGGGTACGGAGCAGCCACATCAATTGTACAGCATGATAGAGATACTCTTCTAAACTTAATGTTTTTTATGCAATTTCTCGAGAAAAGGTGTACGGCCTCTTTTTCGTCTCAGAAAACATTGCTACGGGGGGTCACATATCTAGACATGCTTGAAAACTGTCTTTTTCTACAGTTAGATTCGGATGACTTTATTGTCCAGCAGGACGAAGCACGATAATTTTTGAATATTCAGATTTCACAATGACGGATCGGTCGATGGGATCTAACGATCCAGCTTTACATCACTGACCGCCAAGGGCGCCGGACCTCACTGTGTGCGATTTATTCTTGTGGAGGTTTATAAAAGACTGCGTTTATGTGCCTCCTCCAACTACAGTCGTCGAACTGCGGAACCGCATAACAGCAGCCGTAGCAACAGTGAACCCAGATATGCTCGCAAAAATTTGGGACAAATATGCCGTGTATCTCAAGGGGGTATATGATTTAGTATGTAAACATAAAATTAATCTTAAGTGTTTGTATTCATTATTTCTCATAATATAAACATTTTAAATTAAATGATTCGTTTTAAAGCACCGAGTATTGTGCATACATTCTACATATAGTTCGACACTTACTATCAAAATCTAAAAAACCTTAAGAGATACAGCATTGGTTAAATTAAGAAAGTGTTTCGGAAATACACAATCTAAATTTCTTTGTTTGGGTGAACGATACACTTGTGTAGGCTTATCTTAGAGTTTCTCATTGCCTACTGAGTTATTTTCACTGGTACTGCTGTGATTGTGTTACAAATACCATACTTTAACTCCTCAATAATCTGTGAAAACATTTGCCACAGAACTTCTCAATAAATTCTCGCCGTGTATGCAATAACACCATCTTGTTGGAACTACAGAGGTGTACTTCTATGTGTCTAGGCTCCAGAAAATTGCGTAACATCGCAACATAATGGGTAGATGTGACAGTTACTGCGCGTCCTGCTTGCTCACAAAATACGACTCTATAATGCACAATTTCATAACAGCGCATTAAACGATAACTGTGGAGGGATCGCTCATGGAAGTGTCGAGGATTTTCTGGAACCTAATACCAAAAATTCTGCTTATCAATGGAATCCAATGAATGAAAATGAGCTTTCTCACTAATAATCATATCCGTATCAGTTTGCTATCAGTTTTCATTTGCTAGTACGTCTTTACAAGCAACCTGTCGGATATACCAGTCACATTATTTAAGATTCTAAACTACCATCAGTTTGTATGTATAGAATATCAGATAGCAGTGTAAAATTCTGCACGTGTTTCGGTTAAATATTCCCAAAACGAAAAAATGCGGAACTTTGTGGTGATTTGAAAATAGTCTGCCTCACTGTTACAATATTCTCGGGTGTCCAAACGCTGCGAGGTCTACCAAGTGAGGCCTACTGTTCGAATGCTGAATCAGTCTGAAAAATTGTGTACCCACAAAATTATAGTTTTTTTGGTAAGAACTCTTCCGTAACAACCTATTCCAAAATGTCTACGAAATAACCCCTACGTTACAATCACAGAATCATTATTTTAAAAATAAATCTCTAACACAAACGCACGGTGATTACCTTTCCATGCCATAATGAGCACTAAAATAATAATATATTGCTTTTGTATGTACGACCCAAGCGCCGTTTACCATTGCTCAAAATTAAAAAAAATAGTTATTTTTGTATAATCCTGTAAAACCTGATTTTATATCTGTTTTCAGTTTTTTCAGATTATTTTTCATATTTCAAAGTATTAAAAAAAACAAAAATAGACAAATCTCTTTATCATTATCATTAACTTTTGAGTAAACTCTTATTAGTTCAGTTTTTACCTGTAATTTTCGAGAAGTAAAAATAGAATGCCGCTTTTTTAATTTATACATGTAATTTTTAAATAACTTAGGTAAGTTACATATTGTCGAGAAACATTATTACGATCCATTTATTACTCGAAAAATCTAAAATGGCTGCTATAATAAATATAAGTGCTATTATACTTAACTTAAAAATCAAAGAAATGTTTTAATTAGGACCAATATTTTTCTATAGTAGAGTTAACCATACTGCAAAGACGTTCAACTAAGAACTTTTACAAACATTTAGCCATCAACAAAAAATACAAAAAAAATGGCATATATATTTTAAATTATTTATTGAATTTCCGTACATTTATATCAAGATTCATCAACCTAGTAATATAAAGAGCATAGTATGGTAATCATTTAGTACCTTAACGCACTTAAAGCAGCTATTATATAGGTATGGGTGTGCTAAAAAAATTTATTATGGATGGAAAAAAATCCACCCCCTAGATTTGTAAGCATTGCGCCCTATGTTTCGACCCTTAGCAAACTCATGAATTGTTTTATAAGAATTATTTTAGATTCAATTTATAACACTTACTTTAATAACTTATGTACCCCATCTAAAAAGCGTTTCAAACTCTTGTAACTCTAGTTTGCATAGTTTTCAGTGTATTTTGATAGACAATCTACATGCAAAGTCCAATTCAAAGAGTTGTAAAAGAAGCTACAAGTGTTATCAACGAATATTATAAGCAAATTAGGGCGTATTGTACAAATTTACACAAGACTAATTGCTACAAAATAACTTGCAAGCGCACAGTAACATCCAACAACTTCTGACCTCAAAGAATTTTAACAAACAGTACAGGGGTTCTAGCCAAACTACAGAATGTGGAATATATTTTCTGTATTTTTGTATTACAAGCACTTTTACAGAACAACTGCATTAAAGCTATTAAGAAACAAACAATTACTCGTCCTAAATTGCAATTACCTTCTTTATACACATGTACTAAATAAAAATAGAATTAACCACTAATTTAAACAGCCATTCATTCTTCACACACTCTCTAACCCTATAATTATGAGTTAGTTGAACAACATAGGGCTTTTAAAGCTGCGCGTGTTTCTGTAGACCATCATTTTTTATATAATTGTTCCAGATATTCTCCCAGATACCTATTTTTATGTTTTAAAAACCATGTAATTGTAAACCTTAACTTGTTGGGTCAAAAAACCATAACATTATAGATTTGTATTTTGCATGTTTATATGACTTTTCTAAGACATTTGCATACCAAAAATAATGATGATTCGCGTATTTGCTTTTATGTGCTGTACATTAAATTTTTAAGGCAGTTTTGTCCATTTCTTAATAATTTAATAAATACAACAGCTTTTTGATAGTTTTGTAACATATTATGAAATTAAGCGCAGGTCCACTTTCATAAATTAGTACTATGTATCTCTAAATATGTGTAATTTGGCCCGCGGCTTCGATCTGAACGAACGTCCGTGTTGGGCTATTCCGGGTTTCGCTGCAGCCGCACCTGTAGTTAGTTTACCAAAGTTAGAATAACCTATCATTTATTTATTATCACCTTTGCGCTATTTTATTTGCTAATACATAAATGATGAATAATCTCGAATAAACAAGGGTTACTGACGAGATTCACAATACCACAAATAGCAAATTTACAACTAACCACATACTCAGGCAGTACATTAAAAATAAATTTAACTAATAAAAACGATTACAGAACGTTAACAAAGCATTACGCTAAAAATCAAATTAAATTTTATACTTTCCAGGACCCGAATTCTAAACTTCCGTCAGCAGTCGTCAAAAGTGCTGGAAGATACGATCTCCCCATAATTAAACTGCATTGATTATAGAGCAAGAAAAAACAATAATAGTAAACGAGTGGGTGCAAGAAATTTATAAAATAACAAAACTTCTACATTGCGTTGTAACCGTCGAACCATAACGAATTACACGAAACACACCTCAATGTCACCGCTGTCAATGAATGGGCCATACAAAAAAATTATTATAGCATGCAGCCAAGATGCGCAAAATGTAAAGAAACTCATCACTATACCAACTGCACCAAGACGAAAAATGATCTACCGGAATTTGTTAAATATGGCAATCAACACCCTGTCAACTTCAGAGGATGTGAATATATTTTGGAGGGGAAATCTAATCTCCGGCCGGTTTAAAATCGGCAGACCAATGCTTTAAAATCAAACAGCCTAACAAAAATAAACAACCAAAATACAATTCGATCATACGCAAGCATTCTCCCAACGATCAGTTTTCAACCAGTACAAATACCAATAATATCGATACTTCGTATATGATTAGCCAAACCCTAAATTTAATTGTTAGTGCCTTAAAACTGTACTTTAAACAAATAAAAAATCTCCTCCCAAAAACCTTCTTTTACCAACTTAGTAATGGACCTTAAATGTATTTCACTTAAAAAAGTCAAAATATTAAATTGGAACGCGAATGAAATAAAACGACAAAAAAACCTTTTCACGGCCCTTTTAGCAAAATATAACATCGCTTTAACTTATATCACAGAAACTTCAAAATTCTAGGTGTTCGCGTCAATCTCCTAATTATATTTATTTTTTGTAATTTTAAATTAGGGCCGGCTATAATTTGATTCCCTCTCATATATGTGAAATTTGTGACGATTAAGGCCGCGATGTAGGCCGCGAGCTGCGCTTGTGCAATTGGCTTTTAGCACTTGCTTTGGCACGTTGGTTTCGTTTAGTTCGCGCGACATTAAGCCTTTGCTTTATTCATTTTAAACTGGCCATTTCAATTACGTTAAGTACACGCGACTTTATACTTTTGCTTTATTAAAATCCGCATTTCGCATTTTTGTTCGCGGCATTACGCATTTGCCTTTGTTCGCGCTTTTGTATTTGGCATTTTTTCGCTGTGCTAGCGCCGACAAATTATCAGCTCGACGAGGGAACCTTTATACCAGGAGGACGCCCCCGTTTCGTCTGCTGTGAAGATTGGGATAACTTGTCCTAAGTTTTATTCATATCCTTCTCCAAGGACCAACAGCAGGAAACCAATATCTGCGGGAAATGCCGTTTTCACAGGTTAGTGTTTTTAATTTTAGAGTTGTTTGCAGTTTTCTATTCAAAAGTCAAAATTACCTATACAGTCCACTTATTCCGGCCGAACCACCAGGACACAAATATATTTTTACGGCAGAAAGACACTTCATGCGTTAGGAGGCGTTGCAATAATTGTCAAAAATAACTTAATTCGCTTAGAAACAATAGAAATTAAGCTAATAATCAAAGACAACAGACAAATAAACATACATTGTATATACAAACTGACAAATAACTTCCTGTTAGAAACAGACATCATATCAATTTTTATTACAAGTGAGCCTACAACTGCCTTTGGAAATTTGAACAGAAAAAACACCACCTGGGGATGTAGAAAATCAAATCTGTTTGAGGATGAACTTTTAAATATAACACCAACCCATACTTTTCAAATTACTGCTGCAGATGTATGCACTTACCATCCTTATTGTTCAGACTATGAACCGGATGTTCTTGATATTGCAGTACAAAAAATTTCAACCGTAAGGTACTCCAGACTACGTATGGAACTAGATTCAGATCACGTCGCAGTAATCGTTTCTTTCATAATCCCACCGGCTTATAAGGCACCTTTGAAAAAACTTGTAAATGGTATCATGAACTGGAATGATTTCAACAAAATATGTATAAATACACATCTAACAATGTATAACTCTAAATACCACAAAAGACATTGATAACAGAATTAAAACACTTGTGAATACTATTACTGCAAATATTCAAAAAGCAACATTTCCAAAGACCCACAGCAAACTGAATCATTTTAAAACAACACCAAACGGCATAGCAACATTAATCAAGCAAAAAAGTCAAACTAAAAGGAAGTGGCAGCGGGCACAAAGTCCTCAAATGAACAGCATGGCAAACCATTTGGCACATCGAATTAAAAAGAACTAGACACCCTTAAAATTTGTACGTACCAGAATTACTTATACAATATAAAACCAGGTGATTCTAAAACGTGGAAGGTCACTCAAAGATAATGTGAATTGCCGATAAAGAAAGAGAAAAAGCCCACGCAATGCATTTCGAAAATACTTTTTTTATAAACTTTATAGAAAACTAATGACATTTAACTTCTCCCAGTTAATTAGTTCACATCGTAAAAAGCTTATGTTCTAACGAAGCATCTGGTCTCGATCAAATCTCAAAGAGAGATCTAAAAAAACCTACCCAAATCTTCAATGCCTGTTTAAGAATAGGATATTTTTCTAAAGCCAGGAGAGATGCTCACATTCTACTGTTTCCACAGTTCACCAAATTTAGCGGTAGGAAAATCTCATTGAAAATCGATTTGAAAAACACAGCTACACAACAACACTCTTCTTGGACTCAAGCTTCATGTTCTTAAATATAAGCTGCTCAATACCAATTTATCTACCCACTTACCTACAAGCTATCATTTTCTCCTTTTTTGATGAATGCAAATAAAGAAATAGCAGATAGGGTACCGCAAGGCAATGTGTTAGGTCCTTTTTTGTTCAACATATACATGCATGATATTAAAACCAACGCAGCAAACTTAGCTACGTTTGCAGATGATACCGTGCTACTAACCCAAGACGAATACTTAAGTTCAGCAATTTCAAAATTATAAAAAGGTGCAGATAGCTAAATGGAATCTTCCAATTAACTATAACAAGAGCGTGGAAAACATATTCACATTATGTAAAATACAAAATTTTACATCGATCAACATTAACAATACCACCATTTCCTTACAAAGTCACGACAAACCTGTAAAGTATCTTGGCATTTATCCTGATACTAAATTAACATGGAAATCGCATACCCTATAAAAACTAAACCAGAGATGCACAAGACTCTTCCAACTTTTCCAAATAATAAACAGAAAGTCGACGTTAAAAGCAGAATGTACGTTATTAATATACAAAACACAAATAAGATCAATGATCATATATATCAGTATGATGTGGGGAAATGCTTCAAGATGTCATTTAAACAAGATTAAAGTGCTTCAAAATAAAGTTCTTTGACTAGCTGTAGAACAAATAACCAGTTACACAGAGAACTAGGTACTGAAACTGTAAAAGAGTATATTAAGACAACTACCAAAATATTTCACTGAAACATCGACGCCGGTAACAGCGCTGAATTGCATAATTTGGATCAATGTTCCATTCACACAAGACTAAAACGCATATTTCCGTAAGATATGTTCTTGGACCAACCTGAGAAAAGCTAGAATTGCAACTGTGTGACCATGAGGTGAAGAGAACCCCCAACACTATGATTTTTTGTATATTTTGTAATTATTATTGCTTTTGCTGTTAACTCTGACGTGTAACACTATGTATGTTATCACCGGTGTTGTTTAATCTTTACATCCGAGACATACCGACAACGCCCTACACGATAAATGGCCCAATAAGTAAACGACACAAGCTCGTTGTAGTCTTCCCTAACTATCTGGAATATCCAGAAAGAGATAAACAGGTTCGTAGAATAATGCAATAGGCGGAGAAAAGCATCACTAAGAACTGATTTCGTAGAAAGGACACTTTCACAGATCTTTTGATAGAGAAATACCCTGCATAGATACTTCAGAGCAATCCTCGATAAAAAATTTATCTAGAGTCCCACGTGAAAATGGTGATTGCGAAGGCAAAAACAGCCCTGTATACCCTTAATTCATATCATTATCATTCGCCTAATGCTGACTTGTGCCTGTCCTGTGTGGGAATATTCGGCAGAGATTTAAATAGACAAGCTCATCTAATCTAAAATAGGGTCGTGCTAACAAACTTTAGCACTCCGTAGTGTGTACAAAACTTTGTTCTCCATTGCGACCCCAACATGCCAACTATCAAGGAATTTATCTCTTACTACGGTATTCAGGTGTACATCAACTTCAAAAGCTACGAAAGTCCCATAATCACTCGTCAAAAACGCCTTATAATTCTGATTATCCTGAAAAATGAAAAGAAATTAATCTTAACTGGCCAACAACATTAACGAACTAAATCAACGTCAACGTCAACTTTTATAATTCTTATCCACTTGCCAAGAAAAAATTAGAAACATGTATTTGTGTTTTTCAAGTTTTTGTTTTATTTTTTAACACATTTGTTTCGCATTTTTTTCTGTTCTGAAACACTTTGGTCAAAAAGTTTAATATACGATATTTTTGGCACATCATGGGTTTATACGGCGTCCAAAAAGTATATATAAATGATAACGTATATATCGTAAATGTCCGGCAATTAAATTCATTTTTACAAATATATTTACAAATTTGGTTAGTGCATATAATTTTCATTTAAGAATTTTAAAAAAATAACAAAGGAAACGTTTTTATAACATAAAATTATTCTGTTGATGGTGGTAAATATTCTAAGTATAACAATGCATATATAGGGTGACAATGATTTAGAGAGATAAATTTATACAAGATGTATCATTAATATTATAGTTTTTGCTTTATTTATTGATATTTTACATTGTATTTATTGTTTAACACTAAGGAAGTTGTTAGATAGTCGCCATGTTTTTATTAAACTTTCTAAACATCATTCCTCGTCAAGTAATTAGTAAAATGGGTTTAAAAGTTCGGACATGAGGTAGAAGAAGAAAACAAGCTGTTGGAACTCTTGGATATTTTAATATCATTTGAAAGAGAATTACGTCGAGTTCAAAAGTTTAAACAAGAAATTGGTATTAATTAAGAAGCTGCCCGCTTGTTAGCAAAGAAAATTATTTAACATATAAGTTGCTAGAGAAAATGAAAATATGCTGATAATTGAATCGTTGCGTCATTACTGGTTAACTGGCAAATATTCTTTTCAGAGACCAGAATGTTTTTACAATTGTGCAGAAGTAGCCTCTTGAACGTCGATGATCATCTGATGTTATTATATATCTTCAGGGTACATTATCTGTTATGGTATGAGGTAGAATCTGCCTTAAAGGTAAAAATTCTATTATGTCTTACTTAAACCATAAGATTTTGGATTGGCCCAGTAAAGTTACAGTAACCAGATTTGGGCATCTTTTAAAGCCAAGCGTTAAAATCTAATTTTTTGGCTTTAGCGGGCACGCCATAAAAATACTCAAATTTCGTTACGATGCTGTGGCATATTTTTTTTAAATATTATTTCGCATCTACAAGAAGACATATACAAGAGAAAGAACGAACTGGAGAATCGCCACACGATTGTCAACACCCACGAATCAGTGATTATTTCCTCAGCCGAATGTAATCTAATACTCGAGGGTTATTTGTTCAAAAGAACGTTCAGCGCCTTTAAGTCATAGAACAGGAGGTGGTTTTACTTGTATGACAAGAGATTAGTTTCTAGAAACCAACTGGCGAGGATCAGATCACAGTGATGAAGCCAATCTTGGAAGGTGAAAGGCGATTCTGCTTTGAGATAGTTTCTCCATCAAAGAGTCACATGTTGCAGGCTAGACTAAGGAAATGATGATATTTGGATCTCGGCACTTAAGAAGAGCATAGGTGCAGCCACACAGAGTATTCATGGCGACGTTATGATGCAAGGCGGGATTCTAACAATAGTTCAGTTTTCCACAGTAGTGAAAATGATAATTCTATCTCGGTACTTAATATAAGTAGCGACAATAAACTTCACGGAATGTAGATGCAGTTGTTGAAAATTCCTGGCAACAATTATTGTTACGACTGTAGCAGTCCAAATCCTCGATGAGCTAGTATTAACCTTGGTATTACTTTATGTATAGAATGCTCTGGAGTTCATAGAAGTTTGGGGGCTGCATTATAGCAAGGTGCGGTCACTCACCTTAGATGATTGGTAGCCAGAAAGTATAAAGATGATAGCCGAACTTAGGAATGACATTGTAAACAAAATCTATTAGGCAAACATTCTACTTGAATTTGTACGTGCGACACAAAACTACGTTGGATCTATAAGGAAGCTTGGATCAAAGCAAGGTATGTGGACAGGTGCTTTATCAAAAAGTTGCCAGGCTCTTCGGCCTCCTTACAGAGTGTACAAGTGAATCGACCGCAGGCTGCGCCGGCGGCCGAGGAGTTGCGACAATACTAAGAAGCAGAAGAACAAGGAGGAGTCTAGGCGTGAGACAGTGACAACTGACGTGCCTGCAGAAGTAGATAGCAGTAAAAATCTAGATGATAGCAGCAGCAGCCTGTTGAAAATAAATTATAATGTTTTATTGTTTGGTAGTGATTTAAATAAGCAAGCTCTAGATAGCTCTTTCAGTTCAAGTAGTGATCAAGACTCTACTGGCGGTGAAGAAGATGAAAAAATGACTGCTGAAGGAGATATTTCAAAGCTTGATACAAATCTCCTCTTATATAAAGCTGCAATAGCCCATAACTTGCCAATTATGTGTGAAGTTCTTGGAGCAGACAAGTTTTGGACTAACTTTGAAGACAAACGTCGAACTGCTTTGCACTACGCAGTCTTGAGTGGTTCTGTGAGGGCATGTGCTACCTGCTTCTAAATGGAGCAAAAATTAATGTTCAAGATCAAAACGGAAAAACGCCTCTACATTTAGCAACTCAAGAAGAGCACATTGCTCAGATCTGCCTGCTTCTCAAATACCAGGGGATAATAAGGAAAAGGCGTCCCTGTCCTTTGCCGAAGACGTGGAGTATCTAGATATTGTCACTTTATTATGGTTAGGTATTTCGTTCTCTAACTTAGTGAGCATTTTATGGCATCATCGTCGTGCCTTTTATTCGTCGATTAAGATACACATAAGGGACAACTTTTCTCATCGAAAAGTGATCGTCTAGAGTGCAGAGTGTAGAAAGGAACATACTTATGGTGTTCGAACGTCTTCCTGATAGCAACGATGATCTCTTCCGCGGTAGATAATGATGGGCGTTTTAATCTAGGAATATCTTTCGGAATAAAATTTTTTGAAAATTTTGATACCACCTAAATGATGAAGACAATTAGCGAAGAAGCGATTTTCTCAAAAAATAATTCAAATTTCGTGCAAAGTTATATAATGAAATTGTTAGATTTTCCGTTTTTGACCAAGATAACCTTGCGAGCTCTTTTCGCTGCCACAATTCCAGAGATCATTTGGCCGGGTGCAGTATAGGTTTTAATTTGTTCCAACAAGCTTTAACTTGCCACAGTTTGGAAGCACCGTTTGCACCTTATTGTAAAACATTTCTGATTTTACATATAGTTTAATAATAAACATTTTACAAAATTTGTACTGCTATTAGTAAGTAACGGAAACTTCTCATGAGTAATCAGATAGTGAATTACCCGGTAATCTATATTTCCAATATTTATATTTTGTATCATAATATTGTTATATTTAAATTGTTCTTTAAATAACTTACCGGTTGACATTTCAGTTTATAGTAACAGGAAACTGAGTTTCCTTAGATATTTGTATTTATTAGATTATTAATAGGACCATTATTGTAAATTAATTCATTGGTAGAGTTAAATAGAAACTAGCTGAAATTGCCAATTATATTTTGATTAGGAACGACTAAGAAAACTTGAAAAATAAAATTGCGTAAAACAGAAACAATTTCTTACATCATTTTTAACTTATTCTAATAGAAAATACTGAAGGGTAAACATTAGAATTTGAATTGCGTACCGCTTACGTTTGTCATTGGTATAGTTGCTATCTAAACAGATAGAAAAGTCATCATGGCGCCTTATACTGTACAGCAACGTGTAATAAGAGATTTCCGAATGCCCCCTCGTAGCTGTCACCCAGTTGTTATCGTAGAGCGATAGACATATTGGCTTTTAGGAATCTAACTGCGCTGTTTGTGTACGTGCGAGGACTTGAACAGTGCCGAAATTTCCAGGTGTTTCCCATGGGCTGTAAAACCGATTCTGAATTGCTTAAATATCGCGCAGCGAAGCAGTCCGGAAAAGTCAAGCGCCGTAAGCAAAACGTTCTGTGCGAATGCAACATAAATAGTGGTACAGAAAAACTCAATGTAATTTTACATTATTAATTCTATCTGTTAGGTACATAATGTTAAGTAATTTTAATCGCTGTAAGTAATATAAATAAGTAGTTTTAATACATTTATTTCACTGTGGGAAACAAAACATTACAGTATCAACATAATTCCAGTTTATTATAAAAAATATTGAGCGAAGAAAACTTCGACCTTTATTCGCATGCAATAATGTGCTATGTGAGCGTGCAGTTCTTAGTCTAGTGCAAAAGTTTGAAACAAGTAGTGTATTCATTGACAAAGCAAGGGTTTACTATCAACAAAATAGTCGTTCAGATGTTCGAGTAAGTGATAGTATGCATGAAAAATCAAGCACGTAAATTCGTCTCCATTCAGTTTGATACGATTGAAATTTTAAATCTGCTTTTACAGACGTATAAAATTCAAGGCGCCGTACATTATTGAACGTGAATTTTAGAAAATATAGCTGTTAATGCTGAATTTTACAAGAAAAAGCTCATAATAAAAGTTTATTTACTGTTACAAAATGCCATTTGGTATCCACAAAATACAGTTTTGTGTTTAATGTGGGTTGTAGATACAATTAGCGTGTATTTTTTGCGGACGAAGCTGTCATTGTCTTTATTGTACGTTATCGGAAGATGCTAAACGGTTTTTTAATGTAACTAACGATTTGGTTTTAAATAGCATGCGGTTTCAACAAGATGGAGCCATATGTCACACAGCACGTAAAGTACTAATTTTACTTCAAATTATACTAGACTTTTTTCTCTGGGGCTATTTGAAGGAAATGGTTTATGTCAATAAACTTGTTACGACTCCAAAATTACAAGAGAGTAGTAGAGGTATATAATAACAAAATAATAAATTACATAATTTGATTTGAAAACAATTTTTATGTTAGTGGTTATTTACATGTAACTATAGCAAAGAAGAATGATTATTTTTGTTATAAATAGAGATAATTTTTGTTTTCATTTTTCTATTTTACTTTCACATAAAAATCAGATAACTTGCAATCTTTTGTTGTAACGCATTACAGTCACACAAACAAACGCTCAGCTAAAAGTTCTACGTAGCAATTTGCTAAAAACTGCGACACAGAGTTGCTGTATCTTACCAGGCTCTTCAAAACTACATTTTTAAGTGTCATCGTATGATGTTCATGCACTGTAATATATCTTTAAAGCGATAATGTTTTGTAACCGGCATTATCAGCAGTCTGCCTTGGGACTCGGCAGTAGCACGGTAGGATGAATTCAAACAACGTGGGTAAGTCGTGTTTAACCTAAACCTTGGGTGAAGACATCTTCACACGTCAAATTTTAGCGCAAAATGGGGACGTTCGGAAAGAAATCGCGCTTCACAAAATTAAAGAGAAAATTGAGGTGAGCAATTTGCATAGTTTTTAATATTTGCACAACTTACTATTTTTTAGTATTTATATCACTAATTACGCAAATATATGTAATTACCTGTTAAAGCTACGAAGGATTATTTCCAACTACAATAATTTTTATGTTTTTTACATATCCCTTTTTGATTAAAATATTTTCACCATCATAAAGTCTAACTGAATAATTTTAGAAATTTTACAAAACGGTCATATGTATTTATTCCGTAAATGCTTTGGTACCCAAATATACTTGCATTTATTCATGTTTATTAAATTGCTCCACCTTAGGTTTTTCATATTTAATTGTGAGGGAAAATAAATGCTACTTTTAGGCAGATAATTTTTATTTATAGTTTACAGGGTAATTAAAAATAATAAACCCAATTCTGTTAATCTACAATTTTAATTTAGAATGACTAACAAATGTGATGTAAGTTACATTTGTCGTACTCACATTCCAGTTTATAAATATTCAATGGATAATATCTAGACGGTTTTCGAATTCATCCCACACACGACAAAGAATGTCTTGTATCACTAAGTTCATCGTAGCTGTGACACGGTTTCTTAAGCCGTCCAAAGTTGTTGGTAGAGGTGGTAAATAAACCGCTTCTTCACAAACCCCCACAAAAAAGTATCGCAAGGTGTGAGATCAGGGAATCTCGTGGAGCAGAACATGAGCGCCAGTCTTTATTTCCTATGCGTGATATCCATCGTTGATGAATCCTGAATCTTCATTTATTTAAGGAGAAAGCCAGCTTTGTAAATTGCGATGTACTTCACCCCTGTAACCATGTTATCATCAAAAAGAAAAGGTTAAAACATTTTTTCTCACATTTAGAGAATTTCTTTCATGTTCCACTGTTGTACGGAAACTTTGTAGCCCCATCTGAACATCGTGTGGATTTACTTTCCTAATTAGGTGAAACGTTGCCTCTTTACTAAAAATTAAATGCGACAGAAAAATGTCACCTTTCATGTTTTCGGGCATACCATTAAAAAATTCTACGTTTTAACTTATCGTTTTTGTGAAGAATCTGCACTAGTTGTAAACGACATGGTCTGAACATTAAACGGCGTCTCAACACACCCCAGGCAGTTGTTTGTGTTAGTCCAAGCTCTCTGCTCATTAAGAGGTGAACCCTCATTAAGCTCTCTTATATACTCTTTCGACTTTGTCTTGCATTTAATAAATGCGGTCGATTCGTCCTTTTACCTTTACAGAAACAATCAGTTAGATCAAATTACCGATTTCAACGACAAATGTTCTTTTTTGTTGCGGATTCAATGTTATAATGACGACGAAAGGCATGTTTCCCTGTAGTCGCTGACTTTGTTTTACTGGATTGACGAATGTAAAAACCTTGTGCTATATTGTTGTCATCTCGCTCACAACTAACGCACTAGGCGCGGTGTTCAAAACTTTAGGACATCCTATTTAAAATGCTATATGAATTATTCACATTGAAAATATAGCCGTCTGCAATTTATTACATGATTTAAATTACCAGGTATTTTTTTCGAATTTCAATGTACTGGTCATATTCCTCTAGCTCTTTAATTGGGGTTTTAATTTAGGTTTTGAAAGCAAATGGAAGCTGTGGGAATTCAAATCAGAGAATTACCTTTTTAAAAAACTTTTAGTAATTCTTGCATGTCAAAATTGTAGTCTTCAATTTGTTTAAAATTATTGCAAAGGATAGGTGATAGTGGAAAGAGGTGTAACAAATCATAATTATTTTAAACAACCATATGAGGTCGAGTGGTATAGAGCAAAATAATGTCATGAATTGGAAATTCACGCCTTTTTTAAGGAATTGTTGGCAGAAGCAATTTTAGCAACTGATAATAGGAGTTTATCCTCAAGAAAACGGCCAACAATTCGAATATACCTCGAGTCTTCGAATGTCGTCACTAACCTTCAGTTTCAACTACTTGTCATCCTCTCAAAATTTTTTGTATTGCTTAAAGATTTTGCTTCCAAGCTATTATTTGTCTTCTCAAAATTTTTAATAGTTTTTTGGAAATACTCCGTTGGCCAATAGACTCGTAAACTTCTTGCTTCAATATTGTGATATTGACTAAAGATGTATTGGGAGGCGTCCTACAAGAGCAATCCTCTTCGGGCATCCTTACCTACGAAGCTCAGACGCCGCACCTCTCTTCTCTTATTTCGCGTAAGAAAGAACCCCGGTTTTTATTTATTTATATTTTTATTTAAAAATGGTATATCAAATGTATTTGAACTTTGCTCAACTTTTTTCTGTAACAAAGGATTTTAAAACCTGTCGCATTTAATATATAAACTAACAGAAATGGTTTTTCAGTATATATTAAAAAGTTACCCTGGAATTGACAATAATATTTGAAAAGATTAATTCCTTAGCTTTTGTAGGACTTGAAAAACAATGCGTCAGACAAAATTAACGAGCAGCTGCAGAAAATTACCAACGAAATTGTGAAGGAAATAGAGAAGAATGGAGTATTATCGGAACACAGTTACTTGAGCAGCAAGTATTATGACCAAATAGAGAAGAAAGTGTAAGTCTTAAGAGTAGCAATGTAACGTTTTACAAGAGTTTTGTTTCAGCCAAACTGAAGAAGGTCGCTTGCCTGACAAGCAGTTTATGAAAAGGAACTCCATGTTAACGGACCTGTTCGCCGATAAGCACATTCAGACCATCTATCACATCTTCCTTGCGATTATGTTTGGGCTTTTCGTAAACACTACAGTCAACGATTTGCTCCACAAAGGACAGTAAGTATATACGTAATGGTCTAAAATTCAAAAGTAACGGAAAAAAATATGCGTAGGTCGTAGCTTTACTAAATACTACTAATGATCTCGCACGCTGTTTGAGAAGTTGCAGGAGCGAGTTGTTAAAAAGGGCGAACGTATTATTGCTGTCCGATTTCGAAAAATTTATCAGGTTACCTCACTCGCTTCGAGTTCTACCATTGTGGAAAATTTCAGAGTGATCGATTCCGTAGTAAAAGCGCTACAGATGCAACAGATGGCGGAGATTGTCGCATTCGCCCAGTGTATAAGAGCAGTCGCTCGATCCTGCAATTAAATTTTTAAAATCTAAAAGTAATTTTGCGTATCAGATAGTTAAAATTAGTTTTTGATGTTGAATAAATTAGTCCTAAATTATTAGTATCTAAAAATATTATTAAACTTTTAGAATGAAAATTATTTTTCATGCCGCATACAGGATGCTCTTTACACTTTAAAACTAATTGTTTAAATAATTAAATTTGAATAATCCTCCCGTATAGATCTTATTATAAGCCAAATAATAAACTTGGTTATCAGTAGAATTTAAAGTGCTTTTTTGTTGTTGATAAACGGACATAAGTGTAGTCTGGCGTAATTCCAACAAAATTGCTTCGGATGTGACAAGCACCTAGGTACACTTGTGAAACATCTCGTAGGAGATTCGACAAAATTCTGTTTCACTATTTGTCAGTGCTATATAAAAAGATACTTTGCATTTAGTAAAGTGATGCTCAAATTGTTTCCTTCTTAAAACCTTTTAAATTAAATTAAAAACTTTTAGTTTAGCTTTTATATTTAAAGTTGATCCTTGCATATGGTAGAAAAAATAACAATTCTCTCTTTAAATGAACAATGATGCAAGTTTTAAAATTAAATTTATAATCGGCTCGTGACCTACAGATTACAATTACTTGCATAATACGTGATATAATTTTTTTAGAAGTCATTGATTGCACAAGATGCCATTATAAAAATAATCGTGTAATTTTTTTTCTGGATAATAAAAGACTTTCATAAGATAACTAAACCATCGATTGTTTATTTATGATAACGGGCATCAAAGTTAAATATAAAAATAAGAGCATTTTGAGGCAAACGTGTAAAAAATTGCTTTAAGCATTTTAAAGTTTGCGCTTCGCGACCCTTCTTGTAACTCTTATCTTTCAGATAACACACGAGTGATACAAATTGAAATTTAGGAGATAACTTGGAGTAAGTTAATGCCAATTTGGGGCTCAGTGGAATTTCAGATAGCGCTGTTATTGAAATGATAACAACACGCGATCCTGCTCTATTGTTCTAAAAATACGAATCATAATAAATTGATGAAATTCTTGATAGCGAGTATAAAATACAATTGTCCTTTAGAAGTATAGCAAACTATAAATATTATAAAGAGAAAACAAAGAATTTAATTAAATTATCGAATCTAAACGGTAAATACGATATAGTAAATGCTATAACGATACTCTAATTTCAATTATAATTGTAAATTAATGTAGAAACTAATAAGATTAGTAAAAATGTGTTAAGGAGACACTAAAGCCAAATACTGATTTAAAACAGGAAGACATGTTATGTCAACAGCCTCGTTTAATTTAGTGTTGAAAAGGGTTATGAGAAAAGTGCGTATTAATCATGGAGGATCAATTTGTAATAAGCAATGCCAGGTGCTATTATATGCGGATGATGTCTATATTATAAGTAGGACAACAAGTGACTTGAGAGATATCGTAAAATATTTAGAAGAAGCAGTAGCTGTACAAGGGGTAAAGACAAATACCGCAAAAACAAAATATATTACTAGAACAAACAAATTGGATAAATATAGAAGCGTGTAGGAAATAACGGTGAACCAACAAAGATACAAAAAGCTAACTAACATTTTTGTTAATAAAATAGCAAGATAATAACTAAAAGCTAGGATTATGGCGGATAAGAAGTGTTATTACGGGTTAAAAGGTACAATAAAATCAGTTACCTTCAGTAAACAGTAAAATTAAAGTGTACAAGTTAGTGTTAAAATCTATAGTGACATATGCCACAGAAACATGATGCCTAATCAAAAGTGAAAGGAAAAACTAGATCTATGGAAACGGAAAATCCTTAGGAAGACATTAAAACCAAAAAAGTCAAATAGCTAGAGTACGTAGATCAGTTGCAATCTGCAAATGATATTAAAAATACTTTAGATAGTACACCAGAAAGTTAAAACTTAGAAAAAGTGGAAAAAACCTAAAAGCCTAGGGAGTAATAAGGCATCAAATAGAAAAGAATGGGAAAAGATCGAACGTTAAGAAGCGGAAAGATGCAAAGAAAAAAGCTTCATAGGAATTGTCTCCTTTGGGATATGATCCCGGAAGATTGAAATGCGGGTAATGACTGCATTTTTGTAAAAACAGGAAGCAGTTGGGCGCTTGAGGGAGGTCAACGTCCTTTATAGTTTGTAGAACCAAGAAATAGTAAAGTAGTAGTAAAGGACTGTAGAACGAGTACAATAAGTGTTACAATTGGACAAAAACTTAATTCATATGAAACTATCACAAATCCACTACCAGTACGCATATAATCACTATAAAAATGGCCTAAAATAATATATAACTTGCAAGCTTGCAAAATACTAACTTGTGGACTATCGCTGCTTATGCCAATTTTTTGGGTTAATTTTTTTAATTTTGCTCTAATCATCTAGCTGATCCGTAATTTAACAGCCAAATATAACCGGAACGTTTTATAAAGTTATACCAAAATATATTTTACATAATTCATTTTCTAGAACGGAGTTTCCATACTGTTTATAGAAATAAAAAATTTTAATTAGTTCTTACGGCTGTGCTTGATCTTGGAAAATATTCTTACTAGACGCCATAATACACTTATACCTTTATGTTTTACTAAAATTATTAAAAAGTTATAAAACAGGATTACGACTAGGATTCATATTAAAAACTAGAATTTTTAAATAACAAAATTACCTATATGTAACTAAAATAGTTGCAATTTACAATGAGTGAATTAAAATAATGTATATTTATATTCGTTTTTTTTAAACAATTAAATTTGAATATTACAATCATTCGAATATTTAAATATCAACTCCAACTGCTTAAATCATTTGACTACTAAATAACTATTTAATTGACTACTCAAATTCAAAGAAAAGGAACTATTAGTGTATTAGTGTATTAATATGACTTAAAAGACAAGTTGCAAGACCCAAAACCCGAAAAAAGGAAAACACATATAATATATTTTGAAGCAAATGTAAATAATATAAAAAGAGTATTTTTGGTAACACGAAATTTAAAAGAGAAAACGAAGAACAGCTAACTTAAGTAAACCGTAAGTATTGTGATGGTACAGGAAACCAAACAAAAAGGAAGAAAATAACGGGGATAGAAAATTACAAGTTTCTGAACAGTAGTGACGAAAATAAAATAATGATACCGCTTTTTTAATAAACCAAACCTTAAAAGCTGCAGCTGAAAATTTTAAAGCAATATTAGCAGGACTCAAAAAATAACTCTTATAAATGTGCATACGTCAACAGACGATGGGCAAAGAAAAAGTTTTATCGATAACAAAGGAAGGGGAATATAATAACATATATCCAATTGTAATCTAAAAATCACTGTATGATAGAAATGAGACTGAAACAAATAATACCGAGAAACTCAAGATTCAACCGAAAGAAACAAAATGAAGAGAAAAAATAAGCTTCAAAAACAAAGAATTCTAAAACTTCTACCAAGGAGTGAGGAGAACAACGAGCGCATAAATAAGTAAATGAATATATTGCAGAGCCAAATAAAATAAGAGGAAAAGAAACAGAGTATTTTAGAAAACTGCTGAATCACGAAAGCTCTAAACCAACTAGCTTCAAGAATACTCTAAGTACAAAAATCGCAGTAAATATTAGACCTGAAGAAGAATTATCGCAACAGAAAAAATAATAGCAATAATAAAAGGCTTATAAATAATATATTTCCTAAAAGCAATAAGTTAGCAGAAATATTGATTAAATATGGAGGCAAGGAACTCTAAGGGACAATGCACAAAGTGATGGAAAAAGAAAAGGTTGCCTCAGACCTGGACAGAGGCGATAACGTGCCCCATTAAAAAAATTAAAACTGTACTACAACTACAAATGGATAGTCATTTTCAACCTAACCTACATAACTACGTTTGATAAGCAAAGTTAAAATCAGTTTAGGAGAATACAGACCGAAACCTATAACAGCAATCTAAAAACGCATATTTTATTTATTGACTTTTAGCAACCATATGAAAGCATCAGACAAAAACTACGAAAAGCTATGGAAGAAGTTAATCTGCAGCAAAAGCTAGTTTGGTAAAAATGTGGAGTGCATGTAGAACGAGAGCTAACAGGAAAGGTCAAAGTTAGCGGTCTACGATAAGAAAACCCGCTCTTAACAGTATTACCCAATATTGCATTGCAAAGCATTATCAGGCAAAATAAAACATAAAACTGGGTTACTATATCACGAGAGCTACAATTGTGTGGCTTTCGCAGATGATGTTACATTACTAACTCGTACGAAAGTTAAGTGTAACTTTTAACAGAAGAAAACCAGAAAACATTGGGGGTATGAGAAAAATAATGAAGAAAATATTTGTTAAAAAAACTGATGGGTATAGATGGGAAAGAAAAGCTAATCAAGAAGTAAGGCAGTTATATAACGGATCAGACTTAATCAGTATAGTGGAAGCGCAAAGAATAATGGGACATTTAATGAGAATGACTGAGAAACGCCTTCCTAGAAAGGCATTAGCGGGCCGCCTAGCAGAGTAAAGGGTAAACCAAGTTGGAGAAGAACACCATTTTCTAAAGAAAAATTTCTAAAGCAAAATTACCAAGAAAACTTGGGGTGGGTAAACGGGAGACCCCACACCGTTTACCCATAAAACTGCGGGTGGAGCTACCCTATCCCACATCCGTGGGTAACAGATGCCGCCTGTAGTAATGACGTGGGGTAGAGCTTCACGCAAGTGACCTCGCCGGCAACTCGTCAAACGAAGCAGGAGAAATCCTGCCAACACGAGTACTATCGACTGGAGTATTTGCTGCATCGATTAGGCCCAAGGCCTACGGAGACGTTAGACCACATGACGTTACCCCGTTAAAACTGTTATGCAGGCCATCCGATCCCACACTTGTGGACAAAGGACGCCGGTAGCAGTAGCGATATGTGGTAGAGGTTCGCCCAAGCGACCTCGACGGCTGCTCGTCCAACGTGGTGGTGGAAACTCTACCGACACGAGTGGGGCTGCGTTTCACTCTACGACGCAGACTCGTAAAGGTGCTTCGAGACACCCTATCCCACAATAGTGTGGGTAACGGGTGCAACAACTATCAACTGATGTAGAGTAGAGGTTCACGTAAGTGACCTCGACGGCCGCTCGTCCAACGTGGTAAAGGAAACTTTACCGACGCGAGTGGGTAGTGCGTCTCACCCCGTGGCGCGAGATACCCGTAAAACTGCTAATGGAGCTACCCAATCCCACAATTGTGGGCAACGGATGCCGCTAGTCAGAAACAGAGGGGTAGAGGTATCACGAGAGTGACCTCGACGGGTACTCGTCAAACGTGGTAAGGGAAACCTTACTGACACGAGGACTAAGGAAGAAAACTTGGTAATTTTACAAGTTACTAGTTTTTTTTTAATAAACGAATATTTAAATAACTATTCGAATTGCAAAATTAAAAAGTTTCTAGCTAACATATAACTGAATAATTTTTGTAATAAATTATACAGTTTGCTAGATTACAAATAATTGCATATTTATACTAGCAAACATTTAGACTGTATAATCAAAATCCAACTGTCAGCTACTATTTGTTAAATAACCTAAATATCTAGACAATTTGGGGCTTTGCTACGCATTAGTTAGATCTGAACACATGTTTAATTAACTATTGCTTATAGAATCAAAAATCTTTTACAGTTACTGGTATTGCCTAAATATTTTTAGAGCAAAACAAATATTTGGAAACTTTTAATACGTAACTCCATAACTATATTTATTTATTTATTTTTAATTTGTAAGTGCAAAGACACTTATTTTATTAAACAATCTGATCTTAATAGATCAATGAGTAATTCAATTCTAACTTAAAATAACTAAAAAGAAACTTAAAACTAAGGTCTTGCTCATCAGTGTCCTTAGAGTTCTGATAATATTAAATAGGTATATTATCCCTAACGTACGCACTTAGACACACACTATGCTCTGCTTTGGAGAAATCACTGAACTAACTCAAAGGGCTTGGTCCTCTTGAGTCTTCGCACTAGCTGTGAATTATTGAGGAGCTGGATGGCCTCTATGTTCACATGTTGAAGAAGCCGTTGTTCGTGACTTCTGGCAAACATAAGAATGACTTGCTCTACAGTCTTCACCTCGAGGTCCCGATGGATATCACTGTTGCGGCAGTACCAGGGTGCATCTACAATGTTCCTTAATACTTTGTTTTGAAATCTCTGAATGATAAGAATATTACTCTTGCTGGCACAACCCCAGAGTTGGATGCCATATGCCCACACAGGCCCTAATATTTGCTTATATAGTAGTAACTTATTATGTGTCGACAAATTGGAGTTTCGTCCTATTAACCAATACATTTTTTTATACCTTAAACCGAGTTCTTCTCTTTTCTTTTTAATGTGGGCCTTCCAACGTAACCTCGCATCGAGTGTCATACACAGGTATTTAGCCGTATTAGCGTATGGGATCTGAGTTTTATTAATTTTAACGGGTATGTGTTGTTTCCGTTTATTGGTGAAATTGATATGTACAGATTTACTTTCATTCAACTTTATCCGCCACCTACTAGTCCAGGCGTTGATCTTGTTAATAGACGTTTGGAGCTTCCTCGTGGCTTCTTCGTGATCACTTCCAACTGCAAGAATTGCGGTATCATCGGCAAAGGTGGCGATAGTTTCGTGTTCGAGTTCAGGAATATCACTGGTATAAAGTAAGTATAGTACTGGACCTAGTACACTACCTTGTGGTACTCCTGCATTAATTTCTTTCAATTCAGAATAGGTGTCTCCTTTCTGACAAGTAAGATTTTAAAATTTGCGTATATTGCCGAGGTAACAATATATCTAATTTGTGGAACAAGCCCTTGTGCCATACTTTGCCAAAAGCCTGTGCCACATCTAAGAAGACAGTAGCGCAGACTTTCTTTTCTTCAAGTGATTTTTCAATTATATCTGTGATCCTGTGCACTTGGTCTATGTTTGAACGTCTTTCTCTAAAACCACATTGGCGATGAGGAATTAGAGCCTTCTCTTCGATTATCGGTTTCAGCCTTTTAAGGAGTAATTTTTCATACAATTTTGATATAACAGGCAAAAGTGAGATAGGCCTGTATAAAGAAACTTCTTGTGGCGGTTTTGCTGGCTTAGGGATCATTATGACCTCTGCTACTTTCCACAACTTAGGAACATACCTAAGTCTGAATGAGGCGTTGATGAGATTGGTCAATTTTACTGTGGCTTTTCTTGGGAGTTGCTTCAAAATTTCACCTGTAATAAGATCGAAGCCAGGAGCTTTTTTCTGATTAATGTTATTCTTGATTTCTTTAGAGACTTCTTTAGGTGTAACTGGTCTAATGACTGTATTTTCCTGTATTGGTTCTGTCCAGTCTTGTGAATCGTCTCCTTCATTTGGTTGGAAAGTCATTTCTAGGTGCTCTGCAAATCTACAAGCTTTTTCCTGATTACTACGTGCCCAGGTATCATCTTCATTTTTGATCGGTGGATTTTGTAAAATAGGCCGTTTTAGATTTTTTGTGGCTTTCCAAAGGGAATAGTCCGTTTTGCTGTCGTTGCTCAATTCACTTAAAAAATTGCTCATAGATTCATTTTTAATTCGTAGGATCTCCCGCTTTATCTGTTGAGATAACTATATTTAATGAATCTATTGGTTACAATTGGAGGGTTCAAGAATAACAAAATTAAAAGTCTCTTGTAATATTACTGTAATTGCCCGCCAAAAGATATTTTTGGCGTCTTAGGCTGACAATTTTTCACCCGCCTTCTCCCAAATTTTTGCAAGGTGAGAACATATAAATTTTTAACTGCATCGGTTTTTTTCCTGTATCGAGAACGTGGAACGATTTAACATAGTGCCCATTCGTAATGAAAGTAAGCATAACCCGCCCATAAGAAATAAATAATATGTAAAGTTGAATCAATGCAAAGCTTATGCGCTCGTTCATAATGCACTCCCCTACTTTTTACGTTTTACGTTCAAACGTAAGAAATGCGTAAGTTGAGATCGGTTCAACTTTACGTATTTCTTACATTTATTCGCAGTAATTTTTAATTTTTCCTTAGATTAATGTTGACAGCCGTAACAGAATGTGTGTTTTGATTCTGAAATTGGATAACCTAACTTTAGTATTGTCGACATTTTGGCTTCGTTTTTACAACGAATAGGGAACTATTAGTTAAATTAGTAAATATGCATCCGTTCCTCCACTATAAAAAGGAGATCAGGTACAAAGGCAACATAATTAAGCAAAATTCCTGGAAAGACATTGCAGCCGCTACTTTTATTAAGCATGGGCAACTTTCGAATGTTTACATAAGGCTTACGTGCATTATGCAATTTTCTTATCTGTGGCTTATGCTTAAGTCCATTATAAATCGGCGCTTACAATCCGCTCGGCACAAGCAAATCAAATGGCCGTGGTAGACGCGCCTTTTGTATTTGGGAATGCAACTTCCCGATGAAAGCTGCAACCGTTCAGCAATTCGGCAAGGTGCGAGAGCGTCCCCGACGTGCATGCACGAACGCACGGATCTCGTCCTGTAAATTAAGCGCTAAGAGCGCGGCACACCAAATTTCATGTCATATACGCCATATAGATTAAGGGAATTAAAAGAATATAAAACCTATTCATATAGGTTCGGTTTTCAATTGAAACGTTGTATTCTTTGAGGATACGTAAAAATAAGTTTGCAGTTACTTCACCTGTTCACATATTATTGATAAACAAACAAAAATATCTGTACCGACCTATCGAAACTTGTTTTGAATCTTTTAGTTGGTAAAGGATTGTGTCCGATACTAATATAACAAATTGAATTGAACTGGTCTGCAAAAAAACTTTTTTCCCTCCTTTTTATTCTGCATGATAATTATAGATTTGATGCTATAGAATCGAAATATAGTTATAAAAAATATGTATAACGTACACTTTTTTGTAATAGATTTTTTTACATAAAACGCTTTTTTGCTTAAAAATTATAATCGTACATGGTGTGGCGGCCTTTTCGCCCTTGAACCGCTTTATATCGCGGCGGCATGCGGGCCTTTGATATCTGCTACGTTTTGCCATCGCACACGGAACGGCATGGGCTTTTGCTCAGCCGAGATATTCACGCATCGCAGCTCGGCCAATTTGGTCGTGTCTCAACACCCCGCAAATATTCACGCACCACAGCTCGGCCAATTCGGTCGTGTCTTAATACCCCGCATATATAAGTTCCGCAGCTCGGCCAATTTGGTCGTGCTTATCATCCCGCAAATACCAGATCCGCAGCGCGGCAAGGTGGCCACCGAGGAGCCATCGCCTACGAAGCAGAAGCCGATTCAGGTGAGCGATTTGGCATTACTCGTTGGTTGATATCGGTAGCCGCCCCCATCCGCTTACGCAACGACCGTTTAAGGGACGATTTTGGCCTTATCGGCTGATCTTCCACACCGCACCACGAGAGCGGCTATTTACACGCCTGCCTCTCCAGTGCACTTAATAATTGCGACAATTTTTACAAAAAAAGTTATAATTCGTTCCAAAATATTAAAATCATTAAAACAATTTAACTACTTGCATGATAATATAGCATTTCACTTTGTAGTTTTTTTTTTTCATGTTTTCCATTTGAGTTTCGCGACGAATCGACCAACAAAAATCTGCAAGCATTGCTTCTAACTATTTCCCGTTGTATCGTCTTTCTATGTGCAATATATCTTGATGAAGCCTTTCACCATGTTCATCTGATACTGCGCCAAAATTTTAGGGAAAGAAATCTAAGTGCGAGCCCAAAAAATAAATTTTAAGGGACATGTTGCATTTCAGAGCTTTATAAGAAGAAATGAGTTCTTGAATGATTTCCTGGTAGTTTTCAGCTTTTTGTTTCCAAGAAAACTATCACACGCCTCCACAAAAGCAGTTTATGCTCTTTTTTCTGCTTCATTCAACTTTATTTTCAAATTGGCTCTGGTATTTGCGGGCCTACAAAGATTCCTTCTTTCACTTTTGCGTCGCTGATTCGGGGAAATTTTGTTTTAAGGTACTGAAAGCCTTCGCCACCATTGTTCATTGCTTTTATAAATTGTTTCATAAGACCTAGCTTTATATGGAGGGGTGGTAGCAACATTTTTTCACTTTGCCCTAAAGGTTCTTCTTTTACATTTTTGACTCCACGGGTCAAACTTACTCTTCGTGGCCAGTTTTTTATCACGTAGTGTTTATCTCTTGTGCGACTGCCCCATTCGCATAAAAAACAACAAAATTTGGTGTACCCTCCTTGCAGTCCGGTTAACATTGCTACAACCTTTACATCAGCACAAATGTTCCACGAGTACTGTGAATATTTAATTTTTTCCAGTACAACTTCATATTTCCATAGTTTTCTTTTATGTTTGTTGCATGTGCGAGAGAGACAGAAGCATATTTATTGCCGTTGCGGAACAAAACAGATTTTAAACTGATTTTAGACGAATTATAAAAAGTCGCCATTCCTCAGATATCTCAGGAAACCCAGCTCTTGTAGAAATCTTTCAGCATTATTATAAAATATTAAACCGTCATCTTTAGTAAAGTCTTCTTGTTTGTTACGAAAATATGAGACTCGTACTTTTATCTAACAAATTCCATTGTTTTAATCTTGATTCGAAAAATTGAGCCTTCGATTTTGAAAGTCTTAAATCTCAAACAAGATCATTCAAATCAGATTGCTTAAGAAGATGCGGTTCTGCTGATGGACTTGTACATAAAGATAAAGTAGAGTAGTTAGTTGCTCGATTGAGTCTGTTGAGAATGAGCGTCTTCATCATCCACCATTTTATCGCTTATGTTAGGATGCACTAGAGGTAAAGCATTATTGCTTTGAGGAACTGGTTTTCGTGCAGACGCAATGTTCGGATATTTTATTTTATTCTGTTTTTTTTTGTTAATCCCTGCATCATAGTCACACAAAAGTAACAATCGTTTGCATGGTTTTGTGGTTTACTCCAAATAATGGGCGTTGCAAATGGCATGGACTTACGACTTCCTTCGAGCCAACCTTTTAAAGTTCTTGAGCAACTGTTGCAACATATTTTCGGGAGCCAATTTTTGTTTCCTTCTTCGACAGGAAACCAAAAATAAAGTTGATAAGCTCTTTTCACTAGAGTAGTTATTGCAGTCTGTTGAGATTTTGTAGTAAATTCACCACAAATGTAGCAAAACAAATCTGCAGAATTTTTGCAATTCCTTGGCATTTTGCACCTAAAACAAAATAAAATTGTGAGTTTTTTTTGCTCTGTAGTTGAGAATAAATACACATTTTATCTACATGTATAAATTTTATGCAAAACTTACCAAAATATTCGGTTTAGAACAGAAACAACCACTATACAACTTTTTAACGTACTGAGCACCACAAAGTCGTTGGTATAAAAACAATGTTAGTCGAAATCTTTGTTCCACAGTAAAACGGGTTTTATCTGTGATACAGATGTGATACAGATGTGTGTACAGATACGATTTGAATGGCTTAAATTAGCAAAAACGCAACACAACAAATACTTAATTTCAGCAATTAAAAAAAATATTAAATAAATATATACCTGACAGCAAAAAATGGAAAGCAAATATAGATTCAGCACGCTAAATTTTCATATTTATAATATTTTTATTTGAAGGAAGATTTCGTTGCAGACCAGTGTTATGAAACAGTGTGATAATTGTGATATTAGAGAAAATGAAGAGTTAACTTTTTGTTTCATGCTAATGTATGAAACCTTCTCCTTAAAAAATTATAAATAAACATCAAATAGCTTTTCGAATTTTTCAATATTAAATGAATGAAATCGTAGAAATAAGAAAGAAATTAAAAAGGCATGAAAGCAAATTTAAAAGAATTTATAAACTGGATAGCTAAAGAAGTTTTAGAGAAAAGAAAGAGACTAAAAGGTACATTAAAGAAAATTAATAAATCAGATATCAAATAATAAAGCTAACGAATGATAATAAAAAAAAGAAATAACGCAAGTATTGTAAATTGCAAAAACTATAAAAAATACTACAAAATATTTTATAAAACATAAGCATAACCACTTATAGGAAAAACAAAAGCCTACAAAAATAAAGTGAGAAACGTTATAGTGGAGATAATAACATATGATACAGAAATCATACCTAAACAACCTTACGGTACTATGAGCCATTTTAAGCGTGTCCTAATGGGATGGATGGCCCAACCCGTTAATATAGAAGAAGGAGAATGTACCTCATGACCGCCAGAGACGTTTGCATGAACATTTTGATGTTTTCCATTGTTATTGAGCCCGGAGTCAAACCCACCCAAACCACTGCTAGCTAGTAGAGCTATCGTCCTCTCAAATTTATTAGTAAAACTGTTTATTTACGAAAGAAAACAAGCATAAATTATTAAATTGCAGTCCCATAAGTTTTCTATGGATTCTATGCAAAATACTTATAAAACTCATGAAATCTCATGAAGATTTGCAAAAATACTTGATAGTTATCAGCTTCCAAAAAAGGCTAGACTCAGGAAATTTTTTGGCACTCTAAACCGTCTAGAAGTCATAAATATATTAATACGGTGAAAAGTAACTTTGCTTCAACACGCTCGCACATAATTTTAAAATGTGTAAAATGGGACTAATCGGCGTATGGATGTTAGTACAGAGTCCGTAGCGTCGCCTGGCAACGAGTTCTCCGGCCAGCGGCAACTACTCGTAGTCCGAGCGTTCGGGATGGCATCGCTGCTTAACATAAAATGAATGCGAGATAAGCTTGAGTAAAAAACAAATATCTAAAATTCGAAAGTAAAACAGCAAATCAAAAATAGTATTTGTACATTTATTTCAACTGTGACTGGTTGTTTTTATTTATTTTAATTATTTTTTTATTAGCCATTATAGTCTCCAATAGACAAAAAATAAAGGAGTGCAAAAAAGAAAAAAATGACCCAACCGGGAATTAAAATTGTGTTAAGCTAAATAAATTACAGACACAGTGAAATCATTAAGATTTAAGATCTTATATGGATACTAAATTTATCTATTTTAGGTCAATTGAAGTTTATACAGAAAGGTCTCATTAATATAATGTGTAAGTGGTACTTTGTTTGGTATACAGTAAAAAATCAAATAAAACGGTCTATAACAAACATTTTGTATAAAGTAAGCACTGGTTGGATTTGTTTGGTTTAATACAAGAAACTGTTTGTTAGTTTACTCTTTGAGCTCAATATCTACTATTTAGATCAACAAAATACATTATTTATGCTTAAGGGTATGTGTTTCAATATACTCCACAATAGGCCTATCATAGTTCTTCATCACTTAGTTTTTCGGAATCTACTCTTCAATCTGAGTCGAATGACACTAGTCTGAGGTCTCTACGATGTATGCACCAGAAGTTTAACGATATACAATAATAACTAGTTAATAATAGCTGTAATCATAATCGAGCACAATTTTAACTATAAGCGATTTTAATGGTACAAACATACGCCTACCTTCATAAAAAAAACAATTAAAGATACCCAATGCCAGTTTTTGTTCAATGTTATATATTTTTTAGATTTCAATACACCATTCTTTCTAAATGCACCTAGTAATAAAATTCAAGACTTCAAAAATGTAATTGAAAGTGTACGTACATGAACCAGATAATAGAAAGAAATAAATTTAACAGTTCAAAACTTATTTGAACAAATTGATATAATGCTTTAAGCCCTAATTATTGCAATATTCGTTACAAATCTCATTTGAATTCATTATTTTCATTACTTTTATTGTAACTTTTCGATAACGCGAGGTTACGCGACGATCATTTTTTGTTGGATTTCTGCGTAATTGTAAAACGCTAATTTCAAGTGTGCTGTTATCTGAGGTTAAGCAAACGAAATTACCTTTATCTCATATTTCTCAATAGTTCCCGTGTTTGGAGATGAACAAATGCTTTGTTTTTCACCTGTATTTTTTATTTGCGGCGCCGATGCCTTATTTTGTTAACAGTGATGTTGGTTAAAGTAAAATTAATTTTATATTTTAAATAATGCTGCCCATAATTTATATGTATTATATTAGGAGCGCAATGATATGTAATAATTTGCGTACTTTTTTCAGTAAAACATAAATTTGCGTTCTAAATAATTACCATCATTTAAATGTTTTTTTATTTCTTCTTTAACTTAATAGGATAATTGCAATAAAAATTAATAAAAATCAACAATAAGTTTATAAAAGTATTAGAATTCTATAAGGGCTTAATGTATAAGAAAGTACCAGTTAGTGTAAAATTATTTTTTTAACCATTAAATTTTTATACTTTATGTCTAAATTGGACAATAAGTTCTTCTTATGCTGTATACACAAATTAACCCGTGAGGAAGACTCCAGTGAGTGTTTTCTTTACTAATCTTAACATATATTATTGATATGTGTTACATCAATAATAATAATGCAAATATACTTTTACGTGTACACACATTCCTTCCCAAAATTAACATTATTTCATATTAATCAAATCTCTAGAGCAAATCTGAGGTTTCAATGATTTTACACTTTTTAATTCGTTACATTCGTCGGATGCATTCTGTTTTTATATCTAACCTTTAATCATTTGATTTCTTTTTGGATGTAAGGTACGCATAAAATGATTATTTATTACTGTATTGGGAACGTACCGTGTATTCACTATACTTAGTAGCATTTTTGTTTTGGAACACTAGAATCATTGAAATATTGCTGTAGCTGACTGGTCCCCGAAGTCATATCCTGTAGCTCCAAATGAAATTTATTACTACTTAATAAATCAATGATTTGTTCTCTGTTATTAATTGCGACTGTCTACATATTATCCAATATGTTCATCTTAATGTTAATTCTAATTGTTTTCTTTTCGTAAATATATGTTTTTGCCAAATATTTTGCCGATCTAGGTTTTTTGTTTCAATTGTTTGTTATTTAATGAAGAACAAATTATATTTATTTAATGTGGAGGCTACTTGTAATTAATTACCTTAATTATTTAGCTTTGTTTTCTATTTTTACCATGTTTGTATTTTATATAGGTTGGATTAAACATTCCTAGGATTAGGGTGAAAACAAAAAGACATCGTCTGCGAAAGTACCCGTTGTCGTTCATTCCGGGTTTTGGTAGATCTGCCGTATCATCGAATATAATGATAAACCCAGAACACTTTCTTGGGTACTTTCTTAAGCTATTAGGTAAACGGGAGACCCCACACCGTTTACCCATAAAGCTGCGGGTAGAGCTACCCCATCCCATATCCGTGGGTAACAGATGCCGCCTGTAGTAATGACGTGGGGTAGAGGTTCACGCAAGTGACCTCCGGCAACTCGTCAAACGAGGCAGGAGAAATCCTGCCAACACGAGTACTATCGACGGAGTATTTGCTACATCGATTAGGCCCAAGGCCTACGGAGACGTTAGACCACATGACGTTATCCCCTTAAAACTGTTATGCAGGCTATCCGATCCCACATTAGTGGGCAAAGGACGCCGGTAGCAGTAGCGATATGTGGTAGAGGTTCGCCCAAGCGACCTCGACGGCTGCTCGTCCAACGTGGTAGAGGAAACTCTACCGACACGAGTCGGGCTGCGTTTCACTCTACGACGCAGACTCGTAAAGGTGTGGGTAACGGGCGCAACAAGTATCAACAGATGTAGAGTAGATGCTCACCCAAGTGACCTCGACGGCCGCTCGTCCAACATGGTACCGACACGAGTGGGTAGTGGAGCTACCCAATCCCACAACTGTGGGCAACGGATGCCGCTAGTCAGTAACAGAGGGGTAAAGGTATCACGAGAGTGACCTCGACGGGTACTCGTCAAACGTGGTAAGAAGAACCTTACCGACACGAGGACTAAGGAGAGGGGGGTAGCCAACCGGGGCGGCTTCCCGGTTCCCCCTCGTTGGTGTTGGACTCTTAGGGGTGGTTGCACCGCTTTAGGAACAGGTGGGACTTGTTGGCCTTCTTGCGAGCATGCCCTTAAGCGGGGGAGGCTTCGGCCTGTGAAATAGGAACATAGTTCGGTCTTTTAATTAAATATGATTTTAGTAGATCATATAACAGATATGGTAAGGTTTTTTAACATAATACATTGTGCCACACTTTATCCATCGCTTAACTTATATCAAGAAAGAGGAAATGCTAGTACTACTTTTGTTTTAGGTTAGTATTGATTTCCTTATCTATTCGATACCACTGTCCTGTGCTATTTTGCACTTATGTTTTAGTTGATTTTACTATTTTCAATCTCTTTAGCTTTTCCAAGATTGTTGGAAGTATTGGAAATAGGTTTATTAGCCGATATGATGTTAATTTATTAACCAGGCTTGGCCAGCGTAATTATTTGAGCAATTTTTCAGGTCGTTGACTACTACCCTAACATTAACAAAGCATTAAAAACTTATAATGTGTTTTTGATTTTTTTATATCTGCTTTATTGTAAGTTATCATTCTTCTTTTAACTTCTGTTTGGGGCGTTTTTCAATTGTCGAAGAAATTTGGTGTACCGGAGTGGCTAATCAAGCTTCAGTTTAAACACTTTTGACCAATTGTTTCTTTTATTTATTCTACTGTTTTGAATAAAACATCAAGATCAACAAGTTTGTTTATTTTTTGCTGAAGCAATTCTCAGTTAGTTCTCCTAATGCGAAAAACTGGTATTTGAGTCATACGTTGTGTGCAAGAGTATATACTAACTATTACAAGTAAATAATCAGAAGACAGATTAACACTTAATTCAACTTTATTTTTTCTAATGTTGAGCCCTTTTATGACAAAAATTCAACAGTTCCGGCATTTTGTTGGGGTCTGTAGCCTAAGATGTTGGTTATCTTATTGATAAGTAGCCTAAATTATTTTTTTTATGGTGATGAATAGTTTATGACCTTTAGTTGCTGTAAAGCTTAATCTCCAATAAGCATTTTTGGAATTGCAACCCTCACCAGGTACAAATCCATTTTCAAGTCTAAAAAAATTGTCTTTTTTACGTTTTATTGGACAGCATGCTGTTGATGTTTTAAGGTATTGATTGTGTTGTTATTTCTATTTTGATATGTGGTGTTTAATGTTGTTTTTTCACTGTGTGCAGTTCTATTAGGATGATTGATATTGTAAATTATATAATTAGAAATTTCATGTGTCTTTGTTTAGTAAAACGAGTTTTTGAAAGTTAGTTAATTTATAACAAGGACTGAACTTGTGCAGGTTGGCACAGCATTATTAAATTTTTAGTGAGTGAGCCATTACCAAGTATTTGACATTTACATGCAGAGCATAGTACATAGTGTATCGGGTTTGACTAACCTGGTTGTAGTAATTATTGTAAGAAGCGTCGACCATTTTGGCCAAGCATCGAATTTTGTATAATGTAAACAATAAAGTAAATATTAATACAAAAAAAATGCAGCGCTGACTTTTAGCCGACCAGATAAATTATATGCGCTTTGGGTGCATATAATGGAGCACAGACACACGTCCACTTGCTGGTTTAAACTTATAATATTAATTATATTCTGTGCATTACGTAATTTAGTCAAATATAAATAGATTTTGATATTTTACGAAACTTTCTTAATGTTTCATTGTAAACACAGGAACGCACACTTATTAAGTAAATTTAACTTAAATACTTTCTTTTGATATAGCCAAATCTGATGTAATAGCAAATAACTTTTCTCAAATATTTAAGCATTATAGAAGCCTAGAGGTAAAATCTTCCAAATTAATGTTATTTCACATGCAGATTACAGAAAGTGTAGCACTGCTAATGTAGCTTTTATTTAACACAATAATACAGCAAACATACTGAAAGGGAACTCGAAGAATTGATTAAGTTAGATTAATATTATTAACGAAAAAATATTATCATCTGATGATTACTTTAAGTAATCCTATTTTTTGTTCTTTTACATATTTGTTTTATCCTAAGGATTGAATCCTTCATCGCTTTCCAGAACTTTTTAATGTCTTGCACGGTACTTTATTGTCTTAACCATATTCTCTCCTCTTTTTTTGTTTTATTTTTGATTGTATCCATCCATGTAATCTTTGGGTCATCTTCTTTTTCCACTCCATTTTCTTCCTTCTAATAAATACTCTTGTCGGTATCCTCTCTTCTCACGTGCGTGTCTGAAGTATCGCTACTGTTGTGTATTGTATTTGGTTTGTTTTACTTTCTCCCTTGTTGCTGTAGATCTCATCATATCTCTGTTAGTTTCTGTCCTTTTGTATATGTCTAGTAGTATCCCTTTTTCTTCTCTGTATATAATTGTAAGTACAGAGATTGATCTGTACAGGTCCAATTTAGTCCTTTTACTTACATTTTTATTGATAATTTTATTCATTTGATAATTTATTTTTGTTGCTTTAAATATTACATTTTTTATTTCTTTAGCAATTGTATCATCTCAGCTTATACTGACTTTTAAGTATTCCAAAAATTTCTACTCTTTCTATTTTCTCTCAAGTCAGAGGATTGTCTTCTCGTTTTATTTTTTTTTGTGTTTTTTCCATTAACATTTACTATTTTGGCTTTAATAACGTTTACTGTTACACTTTATTATATTGGTTCTGTTATATATTGCTCATTTAGTTTATTTATTTTCTGCTGAGTGCAGGTTTTGTTATTTCATTTTTCTTATGTTGTAGTATTTTGGTTTTGGATTTAGTCTGCTATTCTTATTTGTTTTTATAATTTTATTAGGAACTATTGCAAACAGCATTGAACGGAATGATACTCCCCAAGGGTTCATTCTTGTGTACTTGTGTTCTAATTGTGTCGATTAATTTATCATATAATCTCCTCATAAATTTCCTTAATTACTTTGGTGTATCTAGTTCTTCTAATGCTTTCTTTAAGTTATTTTTAAGTACTGTATTAAATTTTGCGTATAGGTTTATTACTGTATGGCTCTATTTTCTTTTATATTACTGTTTTCAACAAAAAGATGTAGCTCTATTTTGCCTGCTTCTCATGCAACTCCTGTTCTGTTGAGTACCTATTTTGCTTTAGTTCTTCTTAAAATATATTCTCATATAACTTTATTATCCTTGTTCCACTTTACTCTTTTTGCTGTAATTGTCTCTGTACTTTTTTTACCACTTTGCCCTTTTTCTAAAAATGAAAATCATTGGGCCTTTCAGCCTGCATCTCACTTCTACTGTCCGACTTACATCATATTGTTGTTTGTATTGTTGCAGTCGTTACATTGTGTTCTCATGTTATCTTTTTTGTTTTTTTGCTTAGTTACCTTTACTTTGTATATTTCTTTGTTACCATTACCTTTTTGCATAGTATTTTGTATCCACTGCTACTATTCTGTGATTAGAATGGTTTTATGTACCTTTTACTAATTTACACCTATTACAGCATACTTTGCGCTTATTTTATAAATAAAGTAATCCGTACTATCATTGGTGTCTTTGTTTTGTGCTGCAAATGTGCTTATGTTGATTTGTGCTCGACAAGATTGTTTCCAAAAAACAAATCTCATTACAGAAGTCCATCATCCCGTTACTATTATAATTCGGTATCCTATTATTACAGCGTCTTCTTAAATATACATGCTCTGTATTCCTCTGACGTTGATGTTCCAATCTCCTAATATAAACCTGTATTTGTTTTTCTTCTGACTTTTTTTGATTATTGTAGATTTACAGAAAATATTTTCTTTTTTAATATCTTGTGATTGTCTATTGCTGCACATGTTCGTATAATGTAATTTTTTTCCTTAATTCAATATTGTCATTACTATTGAATTTATTCTTTTCTATTCGGTAATTCTCCCTGTCAGTTCTCCACTTTATTATTATACCTACACCTTATCTTGGTATATTTGCCTTAGTACTCTATATTACAATAGTGTACATATCATTTCCATCGTTTCTTTCTTTATACCCTTCTCATTAATTAACATTAGTTAAAATAATACACCGCTTGATAGCTATAAAGCTGTGTACTAAGCTTAGAAAATGTTGGTACCACTCTTTTAACAGAATGTCCATCGTGTCCAATATAAAACCGTTGATATTGACGATCCAATTCTCGAACATTCTAAAGAGACCCGGATGCCTGTAGTCGCCCTTTATATCTTAACATATCACTGCACAATTTGATAACAACTGCTATAATTTAAAATTCTATATTTTAATACAGGGTAGGCGCCCCTCTTAATTTAAAAGAAAAATTGTAAAGGAAAATAGTGTAACGGTGGGTGGAAATAACTTTATTAGATGCAGGTAGTCAGAAAGTAAAGCCTATAGCATTCATTATTTGTAGACGAACAAATAGAGAACTTCTATTCGGAACAATAGCCTTGTTGATTTTTTGAAGGTAGAAAACTTCAGCATACTAGTTCTGTAGTGAGAAAATGAGGAAGAAAACTTAGCAGTGCGTGAACACTGGAAAACGTCATTGCAGTGAGATGTTCTATTTTGAAGTTTTCGAAGCGATTTGCACGCAAATATACCGTTGATCTTTATTTGTCTAGTCGTACTGTACGATGAATTTTGCACTGAGATCTTCGTTTCCATCCATATAAGATTATTATTGTATAGGAACGTTTCGAACGTGATTGACAAAATCTGTGGAAACTACCATATGACGCAATTGTTTTCTTTATAGGAAAAACGCATTTCCACTTGTTGGGATGTATTAGTAAACAAAATTTATTATTGGAGATATCCATAGAAAGCGTCTACATAGAAAACTTGTTTCTTGGTGAGTAAATATGAGGTCATTGGCACTTACTTCTTTGAAGTGGAATGCCAATATGTTACTGCTACGTCTTTGTAGAAAATATTTAACAATTTTTCGTATCGACCTAGATGCACTCCTACTTGAGAACATTTGGTTTTGCAAGACGGAGTTACATACAAGAAAAGCTTTGCTGCCAGTGCTGCGCGTGAGATTTCTTGAGCGTCTAATCTTTTAAAACGGTGACGTCGCACCTCCTTCCCAAACCCTATTAAATGCCAATATGTCAACAAATCAAATGTATTCTCCAACACATGTTGGCAGAAGTAATAAAAAATTTCCTATTGCGACAGTGCATAAAAATGAGGAACAGAATTTGGCTGACTGAAACGCATTAAAATTAAACTTTCAGTTCTGTACTTTTAGCCCGCAAAAATAAATTTTGTACACCTCCTACAAGGAAAAGTTTTGCTTTACTTTATAGTACTTAATCACTGCTTTCTTTTTCTTGTAGTCTGTAAACTGTTTGATTATTATAGAAGTTTCTTGACTTTCCACATTCTTGACGTTACATTTTGTTTATAGGAGTATCTTATTCTCAAAGCAACACTTTTATCTTTAGTGAAAGCAATTGAGATTATGAACAATATTATCATTGTTAGTGTTAAATTTAAAAAATATATTATAATTTTTGTGTTTGTCTTAAACTTATCATTGAAATGCTGAAATCAATATTTGTGATATTTTATTTTTGATTCCAGTTTCATATGTATGCAATTCTTACACAATTTCTTTAAGAACATTCATTAGGATAGTTAAATTGGATAATAATTTTCTCAAAAAAAAATGGATTTATTCAAAATCCTAACTTTAAAAAGCTAATAATGGGAATATTTGCATTAATATGGAAGACTAATAAAATGTTATATATTTTGGAGTTATTCTTACTTGATAATAATCAAATATATTTTATTTAGATTATTATATAATAACAATTCATTAATATCAATAAAATGTTTATACTGTTGTAAAGTTGATTACCATGAATTATTCCTTAAATGAAACAGTCTGTTAAAAAATAATATTTGATAATTGTACCCGTTTCTATAGAGTATAATATGTATAAAGTTTTATTGCGCTGAACTATTGTGTTAGACTAAAAAGAATATTTAAAGTTTGGATATAACGTTGCAGCATTATTAAATACCCTCGAAACTAATAGGTTTTTATGAAACAAACATAGTTTTGAAGAAAATTAAGTAATTAGTTATAAACATATTTAACTGTTTTTGAACTACATAATAATTGAATTAAAAAAACTGATATTATCATATTTTAAAATTCGACAAAAAAAAACATCAACAAGTAACTATGTAATGTGTAAACTGAATTATTTGTTAGTACCATAAAGATTACGTCTCTGTATTTCATGATACATTTACTTGAGTCAAATAAAGTAAAAAATCTTTGCGTTGTGATTTTGAAAACATTCTTGCATTATTTTCTTAATTATTCAGTAGAAATACATTCCTCCCGGGTACTTTCTATGGTTACGGGGTCTCTCAATTTTTTAAATAGGTATAATCAGCTCTCTATCTTTCAAGGACATACATACTCAAACAAAAATGAATAATTTTGTTGTTAGTTTCCCAAATTGAGGCACGAGTAGTGTACAACGTTTTTAAATTATGAAGAAACTGATTTAAATGTTTTATTCATTACTAAAAAGGTGGCTTTGTTCAACCAGTTGAAATTATCGGCAGTCATAAGAAGAAAATATAATGATCAGTAGATTATGTTTATTTTATAAAATATATCTTAAAGGAAATTTTATGAGAACAACTGCATAACTTTGCCAGTCATGTGGGAGATAATCAACAATAAACACTATAATCAAAAATTTTGGCAACCCTTTGTTAAGCTTAATAATATATTTTAACAAAATCCGTTTTATTCACCTGTACTAAAATAGACAATAGAAGGAGGTACAGTAAAGCTTCTGCATACATGGGTGAATTATAAACCAAAATTATTTTTTTAAATCTATTGAAGTATCATCCTAATATAAATATACAATGTCATTTTTATGCATATGCTCCTGACTAATAAACAATTTTTCCAACGGATAGTAGTACTTTTACCCTACTATTGCATAGTTAAGATCGTTGTGACATCGAGTCTCTGTTGATGATAATCACAGATAAGTTTGAACTGTAGAGTCTTGTAATGTAGTCCAGGACAAATCCCCGATTTTCTGTCAAGTTTGAGCAACTATATCTTAGAAGCGGTTATTCTCGAGATGTTAGCGGACAATTTAAATATTCTACTCAATAACGCTATTCCTCGAGCTACGTCACAAAATTGTTTAAACCATACGTATACTTGATTGTTTTTAAGAGTATTCTCTCTAAACTGTATCTTTGGTCTTTTTACAATTTCGGATAGTTTTACGTTGTTTGTTATGGACTGAACGAAGATACCTTCTACTCTGACCAAAGAAGCGATAGTGTAAGGCATCCTACAGAAAAATTCGCTTTGGACATCCTTCTATTTCTAGTTGATATATTATTTACTTACGTATAAGAGAGTTGACATTTTTATTTGTTAGTATGTTGTTATATAGTAGTATACTTTTAAAAAATTTTGTTGTATCAAGAATTTAGTAATTTTGAATTTTGAAGTCCTATTTTGCGTTACTTCATTTCGTGGTAAAACCTAAGCGTTACATTTATAATTTGTTACAGAATCAAGTGCGGCACGGAACTTATCTTCAAATCATTTTCTAATCTCCATTCACTGTTATTCATATGGGTGGGTATGTTAACGTGCACATGCTCCATTTATACTGGATTTTATTTTTGGTCGACCATTAGGATTCAAATCCCGATAAAATGTAAGTAAAGCAGTGAACATGTACAACATTACTATATATTTCACTTTCTAGCATACAAACTAAAAATCTGGGACAGAATATTCTTGGGTGCATTTATCGCATACATCCCGTTATTTATCATTTATTTCACTAGTACTGTGATACATCATCAGCTTTCTATCGCTGAATCTATTGCAGCCTTATGTGAAGTTGTAAGTTAAATTATTATTAGTAAATTTAAGCTACATTAATACAATATTACATTAAGATGCGATTTTTAATGAAGTCTTGTGCGTTTGTAAGAAGCAACACCCCAAGAGCGCTAAGATACAAAGTACACAATGAAGATCAGCAAGTGTTATATCCAGAGTTTAAAAAGTTTTTGTACTTTTTGTTTATTCCAACCCTAATTTACAAGGACGCCTATCCAAGGTATCTGCATTTCCCTAAAAACAACAATTTTAATGCCACTTTTCATTTAAGGACAAATACAGTAAGATGGAATTACGTAGCTTTATGCTTTATGGAAGTGTTCGGTGCAATTTTGTATGTAAGCTTTATCTTTGAGAGGTTCCTCGTTCCAGTATTCCAGGATTTTGGGACCAAGCATTACAGCTGGCAGATATCACTATGATTATTCTGGGAAATGGAATGGCTGGCGTATTAGTGCTGCTGTGCACCTTTTACTCCATGTTGCACTCGTGGATGAACGGGTTCGCTGAAATGCTTCGGTTCGGAGATCGAATGTTTTATAAGGTAAGTTTATATAGCTAAATTAATATCATTTTTATCGTCTCGTTTATAAAACATTAATGTAATTTACATTACATAAAGAAAGGGTGCTTTTAATTTAATTTATATCAATCAGTACTATAATAGCAGAACTTTAACCATTTTGTAACTTTTCTTATGCTATTAAAAGTAATTTTTTGTATATACAATTTTAGGACTGGTGGACTTCAACATCATACAGCCGATACTACCGAACTTGGAACGTAGTAGTGCACGACTGGTTATACACTTACATATACAAAGATATGTATGAGATCGTGTGCCCCAAAAACAAAGTTGCGGCTAAGTTTATGGTTTTCTTCGTCTCGGCAATTTTTCACGAGTTCATTCTGGGATTTGCCTTCCGATTCTGCTTCCCACTACTGTTCATCGAGTTCTTTGGTATAGGTCTAGCCTTCAGTTTTGTGAAGTTGGAGCATAACTCTTTGGGAAATATGGCAATGTGGTACAGTTTGAGCGTTGGCATGGGGCTAAGCATTAGCGCTTACTGCATGGAATTTTATATTAGAGCTAACTGCCCCATTGAGGATCCTCATATTATTGACTACTTTGTTCCTAGAATTTTCACTTGTGATGTTTAACTACAATAATAAACTTTCGTAGTTAAATTTTTGAATAAAAATTGTGAAGCCGCTGAAGGGTGTTTTTTATTTTAAATGCAGAAATAAAAACAGAAGTCTAATATCGACAAATATATTATTGCTTCACTATATACAACTGACAAGGAATGTCATGGAGTTGTTCTGCTCCGATCGTTATCAAATTTGGTATATAGTATGATATGACTGAGGGATGAATACATGTTATTGCTTTTTGCTGTGTGATCCAAGACAGACGAGATAAGAAAGGTCAAAATGACGAAACATCAGGCATACGTTGTGTTGTGTGTATATTGTCCATATCACTATTTTTTCTCTCGTGTCAACAACAAGTGTTCTTCTATTTTCATCAAGATGGCCAACCCCATAAATGTTCAATGCATCAATTTCAAGCAGAATGTTTTGTAGACATGATCGAATATTCCTTCTTTAAGGCAGGATACATACGAGAGAGACCTCCCCGATTTGAAACTCCTGCCACTGTTTGTTTCCCAAGAACCTTCGAAAATTGTCAAAAGGACATCGAGGGCGAGCGACGCAATGCATTATTCTTCATTATATGTGCTCGTTGTCAAATTTATCTTTGTGTTCAACTTTTTTGCAGTTAACACTAATGATATCTCTCATATGCATTATTAAGCGGTAAATTTTCATACTTTATATCTCTAAAGTTTTGAGTCACACAGCAAAAAGCAATAACATGTGTTCATCCCTCAGTCATATCATACTGTATACCAAATTTGATAACGATCGGAGCAGAACAACTCCATGACATTCGTTGTGAGTTGTGTTTTAAAGCAGTGGATTTATAATTTTGAGGTTTTTATAGTAATAAAAAAAATTCTAACTTAAATCATTTATATTAACCCTATTTATTAATGTAATATTCAGCTATAATTTTTTTTAATTTTAAATATTACAATGTTCTGTAGAATAATCTTCCCTTTTCGAAACGGCAGTAAAAAGAGCAACCTAGATTTTGTTCAATGTTTTATTGTACCATTATATAGAACAATGCTTGCCATTTGTATGTCAATTAGTTTTGAAGATTGTCCAAATGTTTGCCTGTATGAGAAATAGACTTCTGCAGCCTCACTTCATAGTTTCGCATTACCTGCCGAGTTATTTCCACTGGTATTGCTGCCATCACGTTGCAATTAGCATCCTTTAATTCCTCAAAAGTCCGCGACTTGCGTTGAAAGACTTCAGCTTTTAAGTGTACCTATAGAACTAATAGCAAGGAGACAGGTCTGGCGCCCTAGCCGGTCATGGGGTGTCACCATGCAATGGGACGAAACGGCCTGGAAACACTTGCCTCAGAACTTTCCGAGAACTGACCACCTTTTGTGCGGTAGCCTCATCTTGCTGAAACTACAGTAACGCATTTGTATGTTTATTAAATCTGGATTCCAGGAAATTGCATAGCATTGCGACAAAGCGGGTAAATGTAAAGGTACTGTATGTCTTGCTTCCTTAACAAATACGACTCTATGAAGTTACATATTGACTGTGAAAAGGTCTCTCTCATGGAGTTGACGGGGAGTTTGTAGAAGTCGCTACCAAAAATTCTGCTAATTGACGCAGCTCAAAAAATAAGGAATACGGATGAATAAACAGGAAACGGAAATATTGGATGAAATTAAATGGCGCAAACTTCAATATTTGGGACACGTGATGCGGGGGGAACATTATTATCTGTTGCAACTTATCACGCAGGGAAAAATCAAGGGCAAACGTAGTGTGGAAAGAAGAAGGATGTCGTGGCTGCGCAATCTTAGAGAATGGTATAACTGTAGTTCCAATCAACTCTTTAGAGCAGCAGTTTCAAAAGTGCAAATTGCTAGGATGATTTCCAAACTCCGTAGCGAAGATGGAACATAAAGAAGAAGAAGAAGATAAACAAAAATAAACTTCGTTACTCCTGAGCACAAAACATCAGCTGGAAAATTTCTAACAGGCCCTTGTAAGCAATCTTCTGAGCGCACCAATCAGATTCTTTAAGTTTCTGGACCACCAAAATTATGCCTTAGTATGGATAAAACATGAGATCGCAGTATAGGATTTTTTTTCGCCATAATTGATTTTACTAGGGAACATTGACAGTGTCAATGCAATTAATGAGGTGGTTTCCCGTTGCCTTCCTCATCGCAGTAACAGAACCGGTCAAATTTAATATGCAATTTTCGCCTCTGTCTATCTAATATTAGGCTGTACCGAAGATCTTCTTCTCCACCCTAAGTAAGTACTGACACTACTGCTGCCTCATGTCAGCTAGTTTTGGTCCGCCCCGGGTATTTGATTTCCCCGGTACCCACCATATCTGATGAGCTTTCCCCTATCCGCCACCTGGGGAGGCGCCCGATGGGGGACTAGCAACCCCACACGGGGTATAGGATTTAGATATAGGTATTCTGAAGCCGACGACATGCTTAACGACGATACGTTAAAGCGATGTGACAACACTCTTTTCCATTACTGTAATATTTTCAAGTGTCTGAACACTGCAAAGTCTACCTAGTAATTTCTGTTTTAATGCTGAATCACTCTTTCAAAAACTGTGTACCCACAACATTATGGTTTTCTTGGTCAGAACTCTCCTGTGACGATCTATTTCCAAAGGCCTACGAAATAGCCACTGTGTTACAATCACAGAATCACCATTTAATAATAATAATACATTAAAAAAACAATAAAATTGTTATTCTTTTAATGCCACCATCTTTTCTGCTATCTATAAAAAATTAAATTCAAACTCGCAAACGCGTATCTTAAATTCAAAATATCAAATTTTGTTTTTATTTGTTTTGTTGGATTATTAAGATAACACAATGGTCAAGCTAAGTAAAAACAAAATTATGTATAAGTATAAAACATTAAATTCACTAAAAGTTAAGCAATTAACTGAGTTTTCCAAAAACTATTTCTTTTGCGTTGGTCTTCTAGGTAAATTACCTTAATTTATGACATTTATAGTGAAACAAAAAATTTACAATTTTTTGTGTTTAAATAATAAATACGTTCATTTTTACGTTTTCTTTTAAAACTCAATTACTCTCAGATGAAACATTCTCTATTTATAGATTCTAGTGAGAAGACAAAAAAATATTTTTATGTTTGACAATGTGCTTCGAAGGCTTAATACTTCAGATTATAAACAAAAAAATTGATTTGGAAGATTTGGAAAATGTTATGTTGAATATTAGAAAAGAAATAGAATCAGTGTGGTAGATATTCCAAATTATTAAAAATAAGGCTTGTTTAACAAAATGAGAAAAAGTTATTCATATTGTAACTAAAGACTATAGCTAGCTAAACGCGGGAGGATTTTATCTAAGGAGACTACAAATGGTTTTCTAGGAAGCATTGTATTTGATGAAGAGCAGTGAGTTTTAAATTTTACCAACACACAAAGAGCGAGAAACTTAGCTTTTGCTGCTAAAATTACTTTATCTCACCAGAAAATGTATATTCCAAGATGGTGTGAGACACTGGCTTTTCAGCAGATAGCGACATTAATAGTTATTACAATGCTGTAAAAATAAACTATTATCAACTATGATGTGTGTAAATTGTGAAAATAGATACCACAGACGATGCATTGAAAAAGTTGGACATAGATTCGTCGACGATACCCGATTAATCTGTTGTCAAGATATCGCAAGCGACACGGGCAGCATTTCAGAAAGCAACAAAAATCTACAACTTGAAGTAGATTACCTTATGTAAATTGGTGCGTTAAATGGAAGATCAAAATAAATTGCTACGTGAAAATAACAATCTACCCAAAAAAAATTTCAATGTTAGAAAATGCCAATAATTTATCTAATAGCATCTCAGGGACCTTCAAATTTTAGGGTACGTAAACATGTTCGCTCTTATAAAATTGTTAATTATTTGAAAACCCAATCATATTTAAGTGATGTTGACTACTGGTGAAGGACCTACCAACAAAATGCTTCGTTTTAGCTACTCCATTCACTTTTAAAAATAAACTATAAGATATATATTATTATCAAAATTTGCGTGGTATTGGAACTAAACTAATTGATTTGAATAAATCAATATCACAAACACTTTATGATGTAATTATTATTACAAAAACTACGAGCTATACCGTTGTGATTGATTCATTAAAACTAGCTCATTGGAAAGAGGTAGTGGTGTTTTAATAGCTAACCGAAAGTCATTGTCTTCAGAAAAAATAATAGTTTCGGACCATCAATGTAGAACAAATTTTTATATCAATCTGATTGAAGTTCTAGGAGCTATTTATATTCCACCTAGAGCTGCAACTGAATGCTACAAAAAACACTATTCCACGGTAGTAAGTCTCTCATTTTTTTTTTATTTTATAATTTTATAATTTGTTTATTAGCAATCAGTAAGATACACAAACTATAAGGTAATGTGATATATTGTACAATACTTAACATATATGTACACTAACGTGAAGAAGTAAACATCCAGCGATGTCACCTCAGATAGACAGGTCGAGCGGCCATTGACGTTTGAGTCTTCGGTTTTCAGAAAGTTCTAGCAGTGGTGGTATGAGTGGATTGGGATGGTAGTTGAGTCTATTGTGGTATTTAGCACTGCTCTCCTGGATAACTACACTCACGTAGGGGATTTTTAGGTCCATATGGATGGTGTGGTTTGAGACGTACCATGATGCGTTCACAATGTTTCTTAGAATTTTGAATTGGGCTCTTTGTATTATAGCTGTATTTGATTTGGTAGCGCAACCCCATAACTCTATCCCGTATGTCCAGATTGGTCGTATTACTGCTTTGTAGATTAGTATTTTATTTTCAAGCGATAGTTTGGATTGACGCCCAAGGAGCCAATTAAGTTCTCGTACTTTCAGATCTAGTTGTTTACGTTTTTTTGTTATGTGTAGTTTCCAAGTAAGTTTACTGTCTAGGTGTAAGCCTAGATACTGGTCAGCTTATCCTTTTCTGAGTGTGAAGGTTATATGTGTAGATTTAGCTTCATTAACTTTGATCTTCCACTTATTTAGCCATATTTCAATGAGATTTATATGTGCTTGGAAATTGGATGAAGCTGTAACAGGGTTATCATATGTCGCAAAAACCGCCGTATCGTCGGCAAATGTACCAATAGCTGTTTCGTCTGTCATTGGAAGATCGGGTGTGTATAGCACATATAATGTTGGGCCCAAAATGCTTCCTTGCGGGATTCCAGAGAATATGGGATGACGGTTGGATATTTCTTCGTTAACTCTAGTTTCAAAGTAACAATTCTCCAGATAGGATTTCAATATGGTGAAATATCGTAGTGGTAGTATTCTTTTGATTTTGAACAAAAGTCCAGGATGCCACACCTTATCGAATGCCTGTTTCACGTCCAAAAAGGCAGCGGTACAATAATCTCGGTTTTCCATTGATTTGTTAATGATGTTTGTTAAGCGGTGGCACTGTTGTGTAGTCGAATGAGCTTGGCGAAAACCAAATTGGTGATCGGGGATCCATGCCTGCTGATTTAACTCTTGATTAACTCGATTGAGGAGGAGTGTTTCGAGGAGCTTAGATATTGTTGGCAGAAGACTTATTGGTCGATAAGATGAGACCCCATTCACATTTTTCCCAGGTTTGAGTATCATAATGATTGTGCAATTTTAAGAAATTTTGGCCAATAATTAAGCTTAAGAATTGCATTAAAGATATATAAAATCTTGAGTATTCCTTTTCTGGGAAGTTCATGTAGCATTTTGCCAGTTATCCTGTCTATCCCTGGGGCTTTCCTTGGATTCAGTTTCTCAATTGCCTCTTGTATTTTTTTTGGAGTTCACAACGGCTGCTAGCCGATAAAACGCCCGCACTCGTGAAATCACCGCGGCACGGTTCGCGCACGGCCGTTCAACTCAGATTACCAAAATATATCTCTTTATTATTTATGGTAATTACAATTTTCCAAACAATTAATTGGCACAATGATAATCTTGGCATTGTAAATATTACGAATCTTGGTAAAAGTAAACATATTGTAATTGTTTCGCATTTCTAAACTTACATCAAGTTAATAACATAAGTAACAATAGTACTGAAACTCTTGATTCGATTTTTACTTTATCTGCAATAGTAGATAATCTAAACTATGACTACTATTATTATGATTTTAAAAATACAAACTTTATATCTGTTAATGAACATTTGACAACAATAGATTGGGAATCCTTGTTCGGAACGTGTAAATCATTGTGTAACTTTTTAATGATATATATTTATCTCTTTTTTATGTGTATGTGCCTAAAGACAGGTTTACTTAAAAATATTATTATCAAGAAAACAATGATACATAAGATATACAAAAAAACTCCTGACAAATAAGAATTTTTGTTTGCAAATTGTTAACCAATAACAATTTCTCCAGTTACCTTACAAAAATTCAAGCTGAATTGCAGTTTAATCCTAAAAGTTTTTGGTCTTATATAAACGAACAGAAATGGAACAATTTACTTTCTTTACCTCTTTATTATGAAGATAAAGCTAGTAATAATGTTTTGACTATTGCAAACTTTTTTGCTGACTATTTTAGATCCGTTTACACAAAATAAAATGTTACTGCGTTCTCTAATATCAAATATAATAATATGGTACACTTTCTGAAACTCAAATTTTGGAATTACTTCGACAATTGAAACTAAATAAAACCAAAGTTCCTGATAATAAACCTGCAATTTTTCTCAATGACTGTAGGTTTACATTCATAAAACCACTTCATCTATTATTTAATGCCTCACTTAATTTAGGAATTTTTCCCAGTACATGGAAATCTGGTTTTGTAATATCCATTCACAAAAAAGAAGATAGAAATGACGTAAAAAATTACCGCCCTAACACTAAGATGTCAAAAATTCCAAAATTGTTTGTAAACTTTTGTATTCCATTATTTCACCATTTATTAGAAATCTAATTAACAATGACCAACATGGTTTTATCAAAAACAAATCGACTTTCACCAATTTGGTAACACTTCAATCTGATTTACTAGATGCTTTGACAAATAAACAGCAAGTAGATGTTATTTACAAGGACTTCAATAAAGCTTTTGATAAGGTAAACCATGATTTACTTATTTATAAACTAACGCCAAATGGTATATATTTGAAACGGCTTACTGACTAATTAAATGATGTAGTCTAGATTATGTCTATAATTTTTATTCAAAAACTATCAGTACAACATCAGGTGTTCAGCAGGAAGGCCATTTGCCGCCGCTTCTCCTTAATTTATTTATAAATGGCACATAAAGTTTTCTCTTTTAAAAAATGTAAGTTTAAACTTTTTGCGGATGATCTTAAGTTTTATAAATACATTTGCATCATTACAGTCAATGACCGTATTACATTATAAAATAATATAATAATTTATTCTGTTGGTGTCTGTTAAGTTTTGTTGTTAAGCAATGTTTAAAACTTTTAGGGCTTTTTAAAAAATACGTATAAGTTTCAAAGTATCAACTGCTTAAAACTCTATATTATTTTCTAATAAAATCTGCTCTCCAATTTAATTCTACAGGACGGTCGCCTCATTATAAAATATCAATAAATAATTTAAAAAATGTATAAAATAACATGCTAAGATTTCTGAAATATAAAATGGGTCTAATCTTTGACTTGGGAAATTATGGTAAGTTAGATCTGTTATTTGTAGACACGCTATAACATAGAAGAAACATCAATCATAGGCTTCTGCTATATAAGCTATTAAATAAATTGTTATCAAGTCCTACTTTATTAAGTAGAATTTTATTCAATTAGCGAGAAAATTGCTATTTACCTTTTCACAGTAGTAACTATTATTACCATTATGCGCCAATTGGACGTGCATGTGTGTCTTAATATAAATTTATTTTGTAATTCTTTTTGAATGTAAACTAAATCAATTACTGTTAAATATAACTAGCAACACTACTGTAGTTTATTAGTTATATTACAAATTATTTAGTATTAAAAATTACTATATCAAAATCTAATTAATTTAGCTATATTAACTCTTTTTGTGAAATTGTAGGTTCATTTATTTAAAAGTAAAATAAATAATTTTAATTGGAATATTTTATCCAGTTATTGAATTTTAAGTGAATTAGAAGAACAGTTTGTGAAAGCAACTTCTGGAACAACAAGAGTCGGTACAAGAAATGACTCATTCTCCATGATTACTCAGCAATTGATGTCCTTCTTATCAAAATTCGAAACCATGTTCGCCCGGATGATGCAGCAGAACTCCATGATGCTAAATTTACTAACAAGTCTCCTCAACAAACATTGACAGTGGCTAAATATACAAAAATTGCAACCTGAAATTCAAATGGTCTTGTTAACCGTAAACTTGATTTAATGGGATTTCTACAAACCGAAAAAATCGATATCATGCTTATTTAGAAGGCTTATTTTACTTGCAGAACTAAAATTCAGATTCATAACTATACCGTGTACAGCAACTATCATTCATAAGGTACTGCGCATGGTAGTTCCGCAATCCTTATTCGCAACAGCGTCTCGTATCACGAGCTAAGTACCAAACAAGCTACTAATGTAAAAATTAATGCATCACATTGAGATTACACTGCAATAGCCATCTATTGCCCCCCTCGCTATACAATATCGACAGATCAATTCAAAACCTTTTTCCAAACACTAGGCCAAAAATTTATTGTTAAGGGTGACTGGAACGCGAAACATACGCACTGGGGATCTAGATTAATCACCACCAAAGGCCGCAACCTGTTTCAAGCAATGAATGATAACATCTACATACATCTTTCAACTGGTCTTGACCTGCTAGACTTTCTCATAGCTGCAGGAATCTCTGGGAACTACTTTTATATCGAAGATAACTATGACCTCTCATCTGACAACTCTCTTTCCATTATAACCCTTTCAAAACATTTAAAAGTATATTTAAGATAATACTAACTTAAAACAAAGAATAAAATAACCTAAATATTTAAACAATACGGTTCAATACTCCACTGAACTTATTTAGAAGCATCTTGGTTGTCTACATCTAAATCCAATATAATACAAGCAAAACCTGACATAATACCCCTCCAAATCCGTGAACTAATTGCTGAGAAAAGACAAACTAGAGGAAGATAGAACAGATCTCGTAATTTTGCAAATAAACTAATTTACAACAGATTGGCCTGACGACTCAGTAACCTCTGAAAAACATCAAAACTCCAACTTTGAAAACTACATTACGAAGCTAAACAAAGAAGACCACTGTATTTGAAGGGCCACAAAAAAGTTTAAGCGTCTTCAAATCAGCGTACCACCAATACAAAAACAAGATGGCACCTGGGCGAGATCCGATATCGAAAAAGCCAAAGAATTCTTTTACTATCTCTCAAAAGTTTTCTCACTATTCGACGCAGTGCCAACTGTAAACTCTCAGGAAATAACTAACTTCTTGGATATTTCTTGCCAGTTATTACTACCAATTAAGCCGTTTACCTCTAATGAAGTCAGTAATGGTATTAAGGGATTAAATAACTATAAAGCGCCAGGTTCTGATTTGATAACAGCAAAAATTTTGAAGCATCTTTCAAAAAAAGCTGCCGTTTTTCTGACTACTACCTACAACCAAATGCTCAGTCTGACTTACTTCCCCATATGATAGAAATACGCACAAGTCCTAATAATACTTAAGCCGGGTAAACCAATACACTTAACTAGCTCATATAAACCGATCAACCTGTTTCCTAGACGACGCCATTATTATCTCTTATTCAAGGTAAACGTAGATACTCAATTATTTTTAATAGCTGAGTAGACTACCTGTCAAGCATTTAAGCCTAGGATTGAGTCTCAACCGCGTGGTCACACTGGGACACATTTGTATTGATACCCTTAAATAAACATATTTAATTTTAGTAATCAATCTGACACCTAATATACAATTTTACTAACGTGGTTATTGCTACATATCGCGTACGTATAGATTGTCTTTAAATACATATATCAAAGAAAAATCAATAAAAACTAAACGCCACATGTAATTTATTTACAAAGGTAAAAGCAAACTAATAGTTCATGTTTCAAATTCTCCATAAATTTTTTTAAAATTTTTTTTCTATTACCAATTTACAATCTACTCTTATCGTAGAGTAATAAGTAAATGAGTTGACATAGAAGTTATTTAACACGAGTAGGGCATTATACATTGACACGTTTTCATAATTTAGTCAATGAGGTCTTCTGGCTATTATCTATTCAATATGCTTTCTACAAAGGTTGGTAATGAGTTGGTTGGTATAATTTAATGTGCATATCCTGCTTCTAGCGTAATAACTTGTGATTACTTTAGAGATGAATAAAATGTTCAGGTCGTCATGAAGTATTTGACTGCTGATGTACTAAGGTTAGAATACGCGATGTCTTTGATTGGAAAGACTGCAAGATTTTGGTGTTTTATGGCTTATTGCAACCCCAAACAGCTGTTTTCTATAGTCAATTGGGGTTTACATTCAATTAGCCAATGCATACTTTTTGTTGGAGTTACGTAGGTAACAATTAAGGTATTGCCTGTGGTTAGAATGGCTTCGGTACAGAGACGATAGAGAAAAAGGCCGAGAACTGAAGCTGATAGCTTGGTAGTTTGATAGCGTACCTTCGAACTGAACTTGGAAATATCTTTGAATTAGCTAGGATTTGAAGAAGGGAAAGATTTGGTAAAGTACCTTTTTTTTAATTTTATATAAGACCCCACAACCGTCATACCTTATTGAAAGCCTGTTGGATATCCAAAAATACCAAGACACACATTTTTTTCTCTTTTAATATTTCTCTGATGTAGTTGCTGTTCTGACATTCCTGGATTGTTGAATGTCCTTCGTAGAAGCCGAGCTAGCGAATGGGGGTTAGCTCCTCTGGAGGAGTTATTTCTTTGATTCTATATAACAGTAAGCGTTCAAAACTTTTGGATAGCAGAGTTAGTAGACTTACCGGCCGATAGGAGATTGCATTTTGCGGAATTTTATCAGGTTTTGCGATCATCCTTATTAATGCAAATTTCCATTGAGTGGGGAAGTAAGAAATAGCAAGTATACGGTTGTATATACGTTTTACTGAGCACTATTCCTTTTTTAGATAGATGTTTTGGTATATTCCTTACTATAAAACTTTATATAAGCTAAATAGTTCGATTTTTCTATATACTTCTGCAAATGAGACCGGCCTTAAAGATAAAGATAATTGCCCAGTCGAGGTAAGATATTCCTCTATCTCTATGTCAAAAGTAAGATTATTGGATGAAAATGGATGAAGACTTGTGCAAGATGTTCTCCGAAGGCATTTACGTTTTCTTCATTTGAACGAGCCCAGCTTCCATCTGGTTTCCTTAGAGGTGGTATTTGAGTAATAGGACTTTTAAGCTTCGCCTTCTGGTGCTAGAATAGAAATGTAGTAGGTGAATGCATTTCTGTTTTTTTGGTGACATTGCGAAGTCGGTGGGTTATAATATTTAATGTAGTCTTATATCAAGGATTTCTAGATTTTTGCCATTTAGCACGAGCTCTGCCTTTGTCCGCTACAAGCTCTCTTATATGTAGCGGTGTATTGTGGATTTCTTGTGTTCGTTTATGTTTTATTGGAGTAATTAGCCAAGCAACATCTTGAATGAGCTTCGTGAGATACTTGAGGGTTACATCAAATTTGCTGAATGTGTACATTTTATGTGCTAAATTAATATCATTTATGTGCAATTGGCAATTCTTCCAGTCAGTTTTAGAGGTGAAAAGTTTTGGTGGTAAGGTTTTCCATATAATATTTGTACTCAGAGTTAAATGATTGAAGAGTGGTCTAAATCTAGGTCGAAGTTGCTTTCCGTTTTGCTATATATACTTGAAATTACTTTGGTAACCGCAAAGTCCAGCAGGTCAGGGATTTTGCGTAGGTCCGTCGACCAATGGGTTGGGTCGCTAATCGATATGTAACTTAGGTTATGCTGCTGTATGATGTGGAAGAGTACTTTAGGTGAAATGAAACTGGATAACCTAGGTAGTATGCTTACCGTTCCAGTTTCCTTCCACTAAAAAGCAAGGTTCAAGGGAGAGGAAATAATCTTGAAATTTAACGGCTGTAATAGAATGCCTAAGTAGACAACAATTACTGGCCAGAGAAATAAGTTAAGTTTTACTAACGCTCTTTGGATTTTACTAGTTGTATAAGACGGTAATTGATAATGATCTATTGCAGATTCGATTATGATTGCCGAGCCTTCATGTACTGTTCCGTCCGGATTATTGCTGTATAAGATGTAGAGTCGCTTTCAGAAATAAGTAGTATATCAGTTTTATTGCAGTTTAAAAATACTTTATGGATATGATTTTTGAATCCTTTTGAAGTCCATGCTACTATTCTTATTAAGTTGGCCATTATTATATTAAATTATTAATGACTGCGGTGATCATAGTTATGCTGTTCTGATTTAAAAATTGGAAGTATATATTTTTAAATTTGCTCAGTTTGTAGTAAGGTAGTAAGTTTGAATGTGATATCATTATTGTTGATAGTTCTTTGTGATTTGTGAATATCTAGGAGAATTCTGAGAGAAGTCATACAAGGGCTGATGATTAGTTATTGTGAATATTGATAAGTTTATTTTATTTGATGTTCTGATAGCTGACTATTTCGGTGTATTTCTAGCTCTTCGGATCTGTATGCGGGATTGTAGTTTGCAGGATAGTTGCCATTTCATAAGGCATATTTGAATAGGGTTTTCCTAGTCTTTTTTACAGGTTTTACATTCGTGGGGCCCTCCACATCTGACGCAGTTGTAGTACTTTGTGCAGTAGACCTTGGAGTGGCCATTGGCGTGACAACGTATAAATTGTATTATGTTGTTTTTGATTCGAGGTGGTTTTATTTTGACTTGTATTTTGTATAAATTGCACTTTATAGATATTTCATTTTAGAGTTAGCTTCAGTAGAATTATTTTTATTGGTATTATTTACAGTTTGAAAGTTGTGCTCAGTTTCAGTAAGTACTTGAAATTTGTTCGTTGTGTTAATTGAAGACACGTTTTCACTTAATTTTGTTCCTATCATACGTTTTCTTTTTTTAATAATGATTTGTCGGGATTGTATGCTGTCGTCTTGTTTTTTATCTGCGTTCATTCCTTTATCGTCATCGCTAATTTGTACAAGTTTAGAGAAAGCTGTCATAAAAATATTACTTTAGTAGGGCGTGCTTGTAAATAGGATTTCAGTTAAACATTATTGAAACTTAATTTTAAAATATTTGCAGTAGGCGAGAATTTAGTTGTGTTTGATCGGTTGAAAATTATTCCAGTTTGGGAAGTTGTTGGATGAGCTGAGTATAATCCCGACTAGAAAAATTTCATTACATAAATGTTTATATATTTTTTACAGTAACATTAAACTAAGGAAATTTGTTGGGTTACATCTGAATTTAAATTTACATGAACTCTGTGACCGCGATATCGTCGCGTGCACTCATCTTTTATCAGTCGGGCGACCCTCAAGATAAGAGTGGCGATCAACACGTCTTTATTCCGTGAAAGTCAACCGAAAACAAAATCTCCACATAAAAGCTCAAAACAATTAATCTCAGCTAGTAGGTTGTTTTAAAATCTAAAACATGTAGTTAATATAAAATTATGCTACAATTTTAAAAGCATATTTGAGTGAAAAATTTGCCAATATTAAACTATTATGTTTAAAGGATAGCTGTTTAATAAACCATTAAGAAAAATGGCCATAAAAGGCATCAGGTGTTACAAAGAACACCATACTTGAACAACTTTAATAAAAATGCTTTTCTTTTATTGAATCTACGCTTTGTGTAATTGTAATTCTGAAAGAAAATTATATTAGAAGTTATTAATTGTAATTCAAACTTTGTCGGCAGTCATTTGGAAAGCATTAACTGTAATTCGGAAAACATCAGATGCAATTTAGAACGCGTTAATTATATTTTGTAACATATTAAGCTACATATTACTTCTCAGTCAAAGTATCAGGTTTTATTGGTTATTACTTTTATTTTTATGCATACATATGGAATTATGGAATTTATAGGTAATTATTTGACTTATGGTATACCTATAATACGACATTCAACAGTGCAGATATTATCTTGTTGCCATTTATTGCATATAAAGTGTTTTTCTTGAGGAGGGGAAGCTTTGTTTTCTCTGTACAAAAGTATAACAACATATAACGTCGTTACCAAAACATAGTAAACAAAATAGGACAGCTATGGAATTCAATGTTAAAAGAAATTATTGGGTATGTTTGGCTAATACGGTAAGAATAAAAAATAAATTAGCCCAACAGTAAATTCGGTCGAGGTATATATCTAGAAGCATGTTGAAACCAAAAATCTAATTAAAAAAAATAGATATTATAAATTTGTGTGTTGGTACTGGGTGTTTTTGCTCTCAAGAAAAAATGATAATAAATTTCCAGAAATTAGTTCCTGCATCTCATAAAATATCTACAACATTGTTGTGTCTATTTAAAGTGTTTGTGAAGGAATAAGAAAATGAAGTTTGAGAATAACATCATGCACCACTCCAAATGTTTGCACTTATTAAATACTGTAAATACAAAAACACTGCAATACGGAAAAAAATTAAATCCTCTTAAAACAATTGGTGACTGCCATAAAGAGCCATAATTATATTTTATCTATTTATAAAATATAGAAAAATATATCAGCTTATAAAACAATTTAACGTCTTTCTAAGGTTTTTAAAACATTTTTATTTGCAAGAGTTACACCGATACTGATGAACTATAATCTAATACTTGATCATCTGCTTGGTATTCATCAATACCCTATAACAGAACACGTGCGCAGATTAGTGATCTTAGTTAACAGATTCTAGCAAATATTTGTGTTGTTTTTTATATTTAACTGATGTAGCCAGAAGCAAATCGTTGATTGCAACCAACTTCTTTAGAATATACAAAACACAGCTAGTCGATGGTTCCGATAAGGTAAGAAAAAAAACCATCTCGCTCAAATAGATCGTTTAAAAAAGAAGGTAATGCTCAATGCTTGGTGTAACTTTAAGAAAGTTGTAAATTGGGAACTCGTTCTAAACGGTCTAGGAATAGAAGGCTATACGTAAAAATACCAAAACTTGTTTATTTTCAGAAATGTCTCCAAGGTGTACTGTTTTTCTTTTTATATCCACTTTTGCAGGCGGTATAATTCTATTATTACACTCCTTCAAAATTGTTTGTATCAAGTGAAACATAAGTGCAGAAAGCTCCACTTTGAAGTATATAAGATAAGGCACATATACTAAAATGGATGTTTGTTCACCAGTTCAACTAAATGATTAACAGATAATTTAATTACAAATTTTTACACAATCATCACTTATAAATAAAATATAAAATCATAGTCAAAGCAACTTGAAATTATAGCACACAACTGTCAAGTATACCAGTAACTCCAACATCTATATATATTTTGAGTCTATTTTATATTTACAATATGAACAATTATATTTATGGTAACGAAGAGACCTTAACATCTCATTAATCAACAAAGAAATTTAAAAATCTAGTTTCGTTATGAAGACAAACTTAATGTGTATGCAAACTCTCTGATTGAGCATATATTAAACGAGGATACTAAGAAACCGTAGATTAAATTATTTATACCTCCTTACATAATCTTAGTGTTTATGTGTTTAGTTAAAATGTTTTGCAAATTTTTAATTTTAGTTGTGGGAATACTTGGGGAAGCACTTCAACATATTTTGTATAATGTTTCAACATATCTACTAAATGTTGCTACGCAGAATATTCTAACGCATATAAATAAATTTAAAAAAAGAATTTGGTTGCAAAAATAAAAAAAATGAAAACTTATTATTACAAAAATAAGCAAATTTTCTAGTGTCCTAAGAGTGCACTTTGAGATTTTGTTCTTAAACATTCCTTTTTATTTTTAATGCTATTTTTTAATTGAAAGAACATTTCCACGTCTGTTTATAGAGTTTCATTATTTATTCATATATACAGTGTGAACTAACGTGAATGTTAAACTGGTGACAGATTCTCTTTCCTGCTAAAAATACTCGTAATCTATCTACAAATGTCTTCTGCATCTTCTAAACAATTTCTAAATAGTACCAATGACTAGTGTCTTGAATACTAAACAATTCATTATAATTTCGTATTAGTAGAAGCGACACATTGCATTGAGTTTGAAATAAATATATTTTAGGTATCTGTCCTAAAATTGCTTTTATTTATTTTTGATTCGGAGTTTATACGGAATTGTTTTAAAATCTCTTGTTCATAATTGATAGATTTGATATTATTACTTTGAGGTTTTCTAAATTATTAACCATCAAATTGCTACAATATCAGGTAACCCTACTGTAATGGTCAAAATAACATTCAATTGAAGCAACTTGATTTTATTCAGGTCCTGCTAATAAGGGTTGTAGGACCATTGACATTTGTCGACAAATTAACTATTTATGGCAATTCCTGTGTAGATTTTGGTATTATTTGGTGGTACAAATACTAGTGCGTGACTGGCACCAGCAGCAAATGGCTGATTTTTTCTATAATGGAATAAAAGAACATAAGTTACATATAGGGATAATAATTATAATATTTTATAACTTTAAAATATTTTATAATTTAAAAGCTACATTGTACTGTCGTAAAAAATATGACGTACCAGCATAAGTAATTTTAAAAGATACGGTTTGTTAAATAAGAAAAGACCAAAAATGTTAAGGCAGTACGAGGTGCGTTCAAGTTCTAAAGTTTTAATTTTTTTTCTGAAAACATACTTACCTATGAAAGTGTTACTTCTCAACGTAATTTTGATCTAAACTCACCTATTTTTTACAATATTGTCGCCATGATTCCATGACTGCTAAAAACACTTTTTGTGTGTTTTGCCTACTGAAAAATCGCTGATCCAACAGTGCTTTGATTTAAAAATGAGGGGTCCTCGTAGCCTTCGTATACCCTAAGACATTGCCACTCGCGTATATCAAGTGGGTTCTACAAATTAACCTACAAGAGACCGAATACCTAGTAATAAACTCCGAAGCTAAATGAAGAAACTGAAATTAAACAAGCAGACAGCTTTAAATGCCCAAGGTGTAAATTGTTTAGGGATATAAGAAATTTATCATAGAATTTAAAGCTTTAGAAAATTAGTGGGTGCCTTAAACTCCCTGTGGTGTGGTGGAGTAACTACGTGTTTATAACTTGGAACAAAATTATTAATACAAAAGGAAATGCGTTGTTATCATAAGTGTTAAGACACAAAAACTAAAAAGTCAGCTTAATGATCTCAAGGATATGCTAACAAAAATCAAAAGAGCATTTATTATTATTTATGTATATTATGAAACATGCAATCACAAATTGTTTCATGCTCATTCTCACTCTCCGTGCTGCTCTTCTTCTTGTTAATCTGTTTCTCTCATTGTTCTTCTTATCGTCTAGATCCAAAATTTCCGTAGTGGTCCTTTCTTTCATTTGCCTAGCGGTGTCTATAAATATAATCTATTTGGCCATCTAGATTCTTTCATTCGAAATAAAAGGCCGAGCCATTTTAATCCTTCTACTCTCATTCTGTATCGGACCTCATTTTGTGATCATTTCTAACCTAGATATTCTGGGACTTCTTATCAAATAATACATTTCAACTGCTAGTATCCTGTTTTGTTGTTTTGACTATAGTTCTGTCAGCTTTTCTTATTCTCAATCAAAATATTGTTATCACACCACAGGGAGTTTAAGGCACCTACTAAGTTTTCTAAAGCTTTAAATTCTATGTTTAATTTCTTATATCCCTAAACAATTTACACCTTGGGCATTTAAAGCTGTCTGCTTGTTTAATTTTAGTTATTCATTTATTAGTACTTCGAATTTAGCTTTAAAGTTTATTACTAGGTATCCTATTTCTTGTAGGTTAATTTGTAGACTACACTTCATATATTTGTTATGCACCTCTTCAACATCAACTCCTATTCATATGCATCTTAGACCATTATCACATGATTGTCTGGAAACTTATTCCTACTCAGCCGCAGCTTTTTTCCAATTTGCAAGTGCTTCTTTAGTATATAAATTAAAAGTACTAGAGATGGGCTACACGCTGGCCTTTAGATGTAATAATTGTCTTTGACTATTAATGGCTTTGTCTAACTTTGGAAGGTTCTTGTATAATACTTAACAAATACAAATTGGTTCCTATACTTTCTGGTGCTTTCCATAGATTGTTTCCAGGAACATAACAACATGCTATTTGCAAATTTAGAAAGTTTGTTATTTTGGCAATTTCTTTTGGAAAAACTGTTTTATTTCAAAAAGAATATTTGTACAGGACCGACCTAGAATAAAACCAACTTGGTTCTCATCCGTAGCATATTACATTCTTTCTAAGTCAGTTCTGTAGCAGTTTTATAACGAGTCTACTTAAGCTGCAGTTAATACTTAAGCCCATATACTTATTTGGTTTTTTATCATTCTTCTTATAAATTGATATATCGTTGTTAAATACATAAGTATTCTGTTTTTTTTTATTATTATTTTTTATCATTCTTCTAAAGTTGCACATTACTGCTTTTGTTTAATTATTGGTATTTCTTCTTTTATTCCCACTATTAGACTCTCTTCCATAAATTCATCTCTTTTCTAAGTTAAGAGTAACTCAACATTTTAAGTTTCCGTTTGTTTATGTTAACAATAGAGTTAGGACAATTTTTATTATTATTCTTCATTTTTTAACAGTTCTCTATATTTCAGACTATTGCACTCTCTTTATGTAGCTGTTAATTTGGTTACATTTTAATTCCCAGAAATCAAATTGTATTTCTATTTTGTGTGCTAGGTAATCTTTCTATAATTTATCTTTTCTATTATTAATTTTTCTTCCGATAACCAAGAGCGTTTACTCTTTTCCTGTTTGGTCCAGATTAAGCCCAAAGTTTTCAGGCTATGTTTGCATGTTCTTTTTCTATATTATTTGTTTGCTGTACTATTTGTAAATCTCGAGTCTTTTTTTATATCATTCTCATATACTTTGTTGCTGTAGTAGATACCATTTATATAACGTTTCTGCATATTTCACTATTGTGTGGTTTTTGGTCTGATTTACTTTATTATTTTTTTTTCATTAGATTTGTGTACGGGTATACTATTTTTGAGATCAGCGTTTAGTAATCAGTACCACAGTTAAGCATCTCTTATAGCATACCAGTTATATACGTTTGTATTTTGCTTTAATACAATTATTTATGTTAATAATAAGTATTGATTAACTTAAGTTGAAATTGATAACATATTTCAGTTAGTCTTTTCAAGTTCTCACCAAAATGTCCAACTACGCCACTGTTTTTTTTTGCTTTGTACTTTAACATACATACCTACTGCAATTATTATTTCTGATGTAGTTTAGTTTTATTTAATTTTAGATATAAATCTTCAAAAAATGTGTCTGAACTTATTTTCTAGATCAATTGAAGCTGAATAATCTTTTACAATTACAGTTTTTAATTCCTATATTTTGAGTGCTACTATTAATATTCTTTCGGATATGCAGTTATAGTATTTTATTTTATTTATTTTTTTTCATTGATTCTTTAATAAGTATGTCTACACTTGTTTTAGTTCTTCTTTACTTTTCTACTTCAGACTAAAATTGAGTATATCAATCTAGATTCTCTACGTTTTTTTTGTTTACTTTCTGTTAGTGTTATAATGTCTAATTTATATTTTTTTATTACAATAGGTATTTTGAGAATTTAATTTGAAGGTGAACGTATACTCCAGGTTCCTATTCTTGTTATCTTATTTGTTGCCAACCGTTTTCGTAAATTGATTGTTTAGTATTTTACATGTTGTGCCAAACGAGGAGTACCAGACTTTTCTGTGTTATTTTATTGTTTTGTATAGTACAAATTTTAATAAGTCAAAAATTCTCCTTTTGTCGCTTTTCATTGTCTATAGTTTGTTGGCAGAACTGCTAAGAAATAAATCACAGTCACGTTACTCGACATTTAACAGAAGTATCATCGCGACAGCAGTACGTGCTTTGAGACCATACCCAATCTTATCTCCTAGTATTTAATAAAATTAAGGAGAGCTGCTTGAAAAATAAAAAGTAAAAGTTACGGATCAAAGCCACTTGCAATCAGATTTCTGTAATAAATCAGATTACTAAAATTGTATTATTGTTGACACATACTCTAGTGATAAGATTTGCGTTATCTGTATACAGATTCCTATCCAGCCAATCTATATTTGACAATAAAAAATCAGCACTTGATTTACAGAAAAATGTACGCTAATAAAATAATAATGGCAAAGGTTTCTTTTTATTCACATAAATGGAATAATCTTAAATCCGTATTAAATCTGCTTAGTTATAAATAAAATTTTATATTGAATGAACTTACAAACTGATAAATATATACTGAACTCAATTTGTAATAATTGGGTCTTCTTCTTCTTCTTCTTCATCAGCTTTTCTCGGTCCACTCCTGGACATAAGCCTCCCCTTGTTTATTCCATTCTGATCTATCCCATGCCACCTGTTGCCACCTTTTTCCTAATTTTTCTTTCACGTCGTCTATCCATCTTCTTTGGGCACGTCCAACTCCTCTTTTATGTCTTCTAGGTCGCCAGTTCAATATATGTTTGATCCATTTCATATCGTCTTGTCTTGCGACATGGCCCACCCAACTCCATTTTAGGGTGGCTATTCTTTTCATGACATCCTCTACCTTTGTCTTTCTTCTTATCTCCTCATTCCAAATGTGATCTCTGATATTTATACCTTATCATGATTCTTTCTATTGCTCTCTGTGTCAATTGTATTAATTAACTGTACATCAACAAATCGGCTTGTTATAATTTTATCAGAACATTATTTTGAATTTATGATCTCTCACAAAAGGTCGCCAATTTGAGTACGCCACTTTAAAATTAGTAGATTTTATAAAATGATATTTGTTGTAACGACGTTTATCAAATTATTTAAAACAAAATTGATCAAAAATACCTAAACATCGCTGTTATATTAATTCACTATTGACAGAACTTTACTATCAACAAAGGGATATAAACACTCGCTTTTTTGTTAATCGGCATTACACTTGCTAATCTGTAACATTGAAGCGTGACATTTTCTACTCATAAAGGCCGAGGTCAACGAATTGAGTGGATCTGTGGCTTTTGGGCGGTGAGATTAGATAACTTATTTTGTAGAAATATATTTTGTTGTACTTTCATAATACAGGGTCGAATTAAGCATTCCTTATTTAAATTTATTGTTGTTGAAAATCTACTTAGCGTGTTTATTAAACATAAGTTCTAGTAACAAAAATAAATTAAAAGTAATTAAACCTTTGAGTAAATATAACTATAGTGTTTAGCACTTAACCAAAACTATAAATATATCAACTTTAATTAATTCAGATGCTGAAAACCCCAATAAAGTCAAATGAAAGTAAGTAAAGATAAGCGCTAGTAAATAAAACATTGAATTTTTATTAGAAACAGCTTACACAGCAGTAGAAGATATCCTTTTTAAATAGGCAACATAGAAGAAATAAAATAAATGTCACACAAATAGGCACAGGATTAAAATTGACGGAAGGCAAACTAGTTAAAAACTCGGAAATAATATAGGAGCTAAGAAAGAAAAATCAAAAATTAAAATAAGTCACACGGGAACAAGAAGAAAGGCTACAATTTCTCGAAAAAGATGGGTAAGAAATTCAAGGAGCACAAGACAAAAGCGAATAAAAGCAAGAAATAACAAAAAATAAGAAACAAGATATACTTAACAGAACTGGGGAAAAATTAATATAAAAGCAATAGATAATGGATGCAATAGAAATTGACAGACTCAGAAGGTATAAGCAAAATAAGCTTACACATAATAAGATGATTGTGAATGGCGACACGTAAAATAAAAGACCTAGAAAAAACATTGACATCAGGAGCTCTAAACGATAAAAAAATGATAAGTAAAAGATTCCCAGATTCCACAATTATGAAATATTAAAAAAGTTAAAAAACTAATATGCAAAACAGCCGAACGGATGTGAGAGACGAAGACAAGGCAAAGAAACGGAAAATGACCTATAACAAAATACAGAAATACAAAAAGATAGATATACAGCAAGAAAAGAAACATGGAATATCAGAATCATGTTTACAAAAATAGTAAAAAAAATAATTTAATTGAGAGACTAGCAACACAATACTATCAATAATTAAAATAGGAAAATTGATAAAAAACTAAATGTTCGGTAAAGGCAAAAATAATTCATGTAATAAAAAAACTAGATTTATAATAGGCAGCAAACTGAGAACAAGTGTCTTAGAATTCAAGAAAATAAACGGTAGGAACTCCTACCTGACAGTAAGATGTAATTTAGCTAATATTCTCATAATATACCTGTACACAGCAACTGAGAAGATAGAAAAAACAGCAAAAGATGACTTCTACAACAAACTAAGGAAAAGAAGTAAAGAACTCGAGCATAATATTCTAATATTATAAAAGACAATAGATTGATATAGAAAGAGACAGAAGAAACATTATAAATTACAATGGAACAAGATGTAAGCTCAGCGTAAAAAATAAACCTAGAAATTGACATTCAGGCTAAAATCGAACAAAAGGTCAAAAAGATCTCCGACCATAGAAAGGTCAGATTGATCAGGTGAAATTAAAAACAGACATTAAGAACAGAACGGATGTAGTAGTAGTTTTGACCATCTTCTTGTAATAGAAGGAATGACTATAAAAAACAAAAAAAATAAAGAAAAGTTGAATATTTAGGTTCAAAAAGATATCTGCTTTAAAAAGTGATGACAAAAAGACAAAAAAAGGAGACTATTAGAAATTATTAAATTATATTAAAGGGCAAAATAGAAAGATAAATTTGCCAAATTTAAAAAAGAAAAATGACAAAGGCACTTGCTAAAAACAATCAACGTAGACGTAAATGAGAAGTAAAGAAACAGACAATCTCAATGAGAGGACAGAACTGACAACAAGAGAAAATGAGGTTGACGAAGTTATTCCAAAACTAAAACAAAACAGGGCAGGACGGATAGATAATATTTAAATGATACAATATGGAGAAAACAGCTAAGACAAAGACTATATAAACTAATAGTCAAAATATAAGAGAACGAAACTATGCCCAGTGAACGGAAAAAAGAACTAATAGTCAATATTAAAAAAAAAGGATATCCACTCATATGCACAAATTACACAAGAATAAATTTGATAAATGTAGTGTATAAAACTCGTACTACACTGTTAAGCAATAAACTGATACAGTATGCAGAAGAAAAAATGAAGAGTGCCAATATGGATTTAGGAGGCGAAAATATACTATAGAAGCGTCACACGTGTTAAATCAAGTAATCAAAAGATCCTACGAATACGATATTGGACTACAAATTCTCTACATCGATTTTAAACAGGCCTTCGAGAGTGTAAAACTAGAAGCTTTAATAAAAGACATGAAAAATCAAAACCACCTGTACTTAAAAAAATGGAATGGCAGAAGAGATTAAAATTTATTTGAAAGTAAAACATGGAAACAGACTATCAACCAAGCGTGGTTAAATAGCGATTTAATATAACATTATAATCAATAGTTAAAGACTCTAAACTCACTGGAACAATCATTAAAATAAATAAAACCGTACCAAGGGTGGTATAGGCTGACGATTTAGCGGTAATAGCGAGAAACAGTAGTCTGGAGAGAACAATTCAGAAAATTAAAAATGAAGCAAGGAAAAGAGGTCTAACGATCAACCAAGAATAAAACGGAATATATGGAAATAAGCCGGGTAAATAAACAAAAAACAGATATAAACGTAAAGCTAGGAAGTTTCAAATTCAAAACTGTTGGAAATTTTAAAAATGTGGGAGTTATAGTAAACAAAATTAACAACAAAAATTAAATAAAACAGAAAAACGTTTAAAGAATACAGACAGGGCATATAACGCGCTACAAATACAAAAACATCATGAAAACAGAAATATAGGCAAGGGCACAAAAATGAGAGTCTGATTGCCACTTTATAAAGTGGCAATCAGACCAGTGGTAGTACCTACATGGAACGAACATGATAAATCTAATTAAGTAGAGCAGGAGAAGCTAAGAATCTTTGAAGGAAAGGTTATAATGAAAATATATGGATTAAAGAAAATTGCAGAACGAGAATTTCAGAGACTAACGAAGTCGGAAGTAAAAATTATTCTGAATGGAGAAGATATTGTTAAAGTAATAAAGATCAGAAAAATGCACTGGTAAGAATACATAAAAAGAATGAGGAACAACAAGGAAGTCAAGAAGGTTACACTATAAAGACCAAGCACTAGTTGGGCAAAAATAAAACCAAAAATTAGGTGAAAGGACCAGGTGATTAAAGATATAACAAACCTACGAATACAAAAATGGAAAGAGAAAATACAGGAGCTAGATAGGTGTGGGCGGTTGTTGCGCGCGTTGCATCATAGACTTGGCGTTGTGTTTTAGTCAATTTACCCAATTTCTATAGTTGTGTACCCAATTCTGCCACTCCCATGCCACCCAAAACCTATCCAACTCGCAAGGAGAGCGTGGGTCCGGTTCTGGGCCACTTTCAGAGCTTCCAGCCTCTTAGCTACCTTCAAAAGGAGACATTCTAAGCTTCTACAAGTTCCACTATCACCAGCAACCTCGCGCCAACTCGAAGACGATCGAAGAACTGGTCGATACAGTGGCCAAAGAAGTCGTCTATCATTGGAAAATGGGTGGAAGTATCTACGCGCAGAATTTGAATGCCGTCAAGGTAAAAGTTAAACAACTATACGAGCAATACGAGAAACAAGTACCTCACTGGTTTCATCGGCACGCGCCGAAGAAGGAGACAGATGAGTGGAAAGTGAATATCCAAGATCACCAGGCCGCATATCGTTCTCCCTTCTACATTGCTCTTTGGCAATCTAAGCTGAGAACTGAGTGCAAGTGTGTGGTGTGAACCAAGGTAATGGGGAAGAGTGACGTCGAGTTTTTAGACGACCAGCACGACAAGCGGCTCCGTCACATATCACATTTCGTTGATTCGACTGGATCACAGAATCTCCAGGCGAAGAGTGACAAGTATATCAATAGTAAGTCACTGTATAAAAAGTCTCTTATATTCTAATTAATTCTGTCATCATTTAGGGCAAAAATTTCTAAGAGGTGTTTAGGGAATAAGTTGGCCTTTCCTTCGTTACTTCTTTCAGAATCCTGATCTAAATGTTTCTCTTCGAATTGGATAGCTCTGTTGCAATAGATTAGAATTATCTTATCGATTGAGATTGGATACATAATCATAAAAAGTCTGGTTGTATGTTTCCTTAAGATTTAAGTTTATTCATTATCGATTGAGTATGGATTTATCTGTTGGATTATGACGCTATTACCATTTTTTTCAAGAATTTCTTCTTTTTTTATTAATTTTTTATTTTCTAGAAAAATATTCGTTATTGTCTTTGTTAGTGGGTGTAGCTTGTTCTACTGATTCTTGTAGAATTGTATTAGTTTGATTATACCTTATTTTAAATCGAATGTTTATTTTTTTGTTAATGATATTTTTGTATTTCTGCCAGTCAGTTTTGAAGAATTGCAGTTTAGATACTTTCTTTACATTTATTATGGATGAAGCACAAAAAGCATCCTTTTTGGTCTTAGAAGATAATTTTTACTAAGATTACGCTCGACAGCCTTTAATAATAAACAAAATAAAATATTTGTATGTAGATGGTATACTCTCTTTAATTACAATATATATTTTTATTATAATCGGGGCATATCGTACTGGACTATAAAATATTGAAAAACATGTAACTTAACAATTACAGATACTTGTATGGTGACTCTACAATTGTATTTACTAAAATAATCTTTAAAAATTTACTTTGTGTTGGTTACTTTTTATCAACTTGTTTACGTGTTACAATTAAGTGAAGAAAATGACACATCCATAAAAATACCCTTATTGTATTTAGTTATTTATTTATAATACTAATAGATGAAATAAAAACTAATAAATAATAGAAATTCAATTATTTGACAAAATCCAGATTTAATACTTTGTCACGCTCACCTAAAGCTTGTCATAAAGCGTGTTAAAGGGGAGTTTATGACGTTTTTACTGAAAAAGTGTTCTTTTCAGCTTGGTCTCCCTTGCAGTGGTTTTAGTGAGGAAAAACTGCTTTAGCGCTCTGTTAAGTACCCTGCTCTGTTGTTTAGTTTCAGTGGTGACAAATTTGCCACATTACACCTTTTTCAACCTTCCATCACAATATTCGGACACCAGTTTAAAATATTTAATCGTACATTAAGCAAATAACAAGGAGAAAGCGCATATTAACTATCAGACCTTTGTGATATAAACCTAATCGTTAATATACAGAATTATTATGTCATACTGTATAAAAAATATGATTATAAATCCTAATAAGTCAGTCCATAATAATGTTTTTTTTGTAGTTCATGATAAAAATGTTTTTCTTAAAATCTACCGGATGCACTTGTTGGACTAGCAGCAAGTACATATGTACTAATTCGCCTTTATCTATTGAATTTAAAAATTACTCCTAATATTAATGTGACATATTTACTGTTGAAAATTAAATCTTTGATGACGTCAAATATTGATAACTGTAAAATTAAACACGAGTTAAGGCTGTTTTAGTACACTTGTACTCATTGTGAAAGGCTATTTACTAGCTATTAGCAATCGATAAAATTTATAGTGTTTGTAACTTACAAACAACAGATCTCTTATAGAGTTTTTCAATTTTAAAGAAGTATGTACATTAGTATCACTACGTAAATATTATTCTTAAGATTATATTAGCACATTTTATATACAACATTATAAAAGACATATATAGATTAGTTGCAAAAAACTAAAACAATATTTTATAACACATAAAGAATTAGTTGGCGCAATTGTTATATAAATTTGTTAAGTCATTTTTGGAGATAACCAAAGTGCAATAATTTATATGCGTATTGCCTTTTTATATCCTTTCAAGTATTCCTTTTTGTCATACATTTTAGTCTCTTACTTAATTGTATTTTACATTACTACTAAGACACACTATGTGATCATTAATCACCGGGTACTTTTAAGGTCCACTAATCAGTATGATATCAATTCTTCTTTTGTTTCTATTACAGCTTTAAATTTTTTGAAAAGAGTACTTAAAGTTAGGTAGATCTTTCCAGGAATTTCGCATTATTCTCATATCAGCATACTAAATGTTATTATCTTAGGAAGTAAAATTTTCCCACTAATCAGTTTCTTGCTTCAGTACTTCAAGATAGTTTGTAGCATACTTTATTCCAGATTTGATGTCAACTCTACTATAATAATAATTTATTGATTTACCAAATCTAAGTATGTGTGTTTTCATTTCATTATTGTTGCGCGGAATATCTTAAACCACAATAAAACTCATATACTGTGTTTAAATATGTAGACATGAACAATTATATTCCATTCAAAATCACTGAACTCGCAATGTTTTTTTTTCCTGAAAGCTGTAAGATTTTAACTTTTTTAGTATATTTTGAAAAATAAATCAAAAAACACGGTTCTTTTTTCGAGATAGGTGTAGAATAAATATGTCTTAGTAGACTCTACATGTACATTGAAAGCTTGCAACGATAGCTGTCGTAAGTAACAAACATTATTCGTCTGCATATTTGGTAGAGAGGTATTATTTATTTATTTTTTTTAATTCAATGTAATCAGCAACAGAATGTACATTCTATAGGCTAATTTTATGTTATAATATGATTACATCTACAAAAATTGATTAATATAAATATAATCATAACCTTTGGCATGATGAGGACTGCACCCTGCGGTGTTACCTCTAGCTTCTTACTTGAGGTCTACAGGCCACGAACGTTTCAGTCTCCTGTTGCCATCGTTGAGTGTAAGCGATTCCATTAAAGGGTTGATGTGTGATTGTAACGTATTGTAGTATTTGCCACTTCTGTCGTGTACAACGTCTTTAACGTAGGGCACCTTGAGGTCAGTATGAATTATGTGGTTTGATACAAACCACGGAGCAACTACGATCATTCTCAGTATCTTCGATTGGCTTCTTTGGATAACTACCACGTTAGACTTACTGGCGCAGCCCCCAAGTACAATACTGTTTGTCCAAATGGGCTTAATTCCTGTTTTATAGATGAACAACTTATTTTCTAGCGAAAGATTTGACTTTCTTCCTATAAGCCAGTTTAGTTGTCTCACCTTCAGGTCTATTTGTTTACGTTTTTTAGTGATGTGTCTCTTCCAGTTTAATCTGCTGTCAAGAGTTAGTCCAAGATATTTCACTTCCTCGGCTTGTGGTATGTTCTCATTATTAATTTGTAAGGTTGGGCAGCGACCTTTTCTAAGTGTAAATGTTATGTGTCTTGATTTTTGTCCATTTACCTTTATTCGCCATTTTTGGAGCCATTTTTGTAATACACTTAGGTAGTTCTGTACAAAGTTAGCTACAACCTCTAGCTTTTTATGACTAGCAAATAAAACTATGTCATCCGCGAACGTGCAAATATTTATGTTTCTGTTTGTTGGTAAGTCTGCCGTGTAGAGAGTGTACAATAAGGACCCAAAACGCTGCCCTGTGGGACTCCTGCTTTTATAGAATGTAAACTAGATGTTTCACTGTTGTACTTAGTTTGGAATTGTCTATTTGCTAAATAGGATTTTATTAATTCATAGTATTTCTGCGGTAAGTTTCTTTTCACTTTTGCTAATAGTCCTGGGTACCAGACCTTATCAAAGGCCTGGCTTATATCCAAGAATACCGCTGTACAATATTGTTTATCTTCAAGAGCCTTATTTATTATTCGTATTATGCGGTGGCACTGTTGGGTTGTCGAGTGTGCCTCTCTGAATCCAAATTGGTGATCTGGGATCCAATTTTTCGTTAACATGTCTTCTTTGATTTGTCGAAGTACCAATTTTTCTAACAGCTTGGAGACAATGGGCAATAGGCTAATTGGTCTGTAGGAAGCGACATCCGTTGGGTCCTTACCAGGCTTTGGAATCATGATAATTTGTGCTGTTTTCAGTAGTATTGGCCAATAATTGAGTCTCAAGATGGCATTAAATAAATATGTAAGCAATACTATTCCTTTCCTTGGTAGTTCTTTTAGCATTTTTCCTGTGATAAGATCCATTCCTGGTGATTTTCTAGTGTTCAACCGTTTGATTTCTTCGTGAACTTCTCTTGGTGTAACTGGCTTTAGTTTTTGTAATTTGTTATCGGGTAGTTGTAAGAAGTGTTCAATTTCCATGTCCTGCTTGTCGTTATGAGGGGAAAATACTTTAACAAGGTGTTCTGCAAAGAGATCTGCTTTTTGTTTATCACTTCTTGCCCAGGGCCCAATAGTTGGAGTGGTTTCTCGAATCGGTGGAATTGTTGTTACAGGCTTTTTCGCATTTTTAATAGGTTTCCAAATGGTGTGATCATTTCTGGTTAAGCCAATTATATAATTATTAATTGACTTATCTTGTAATTCTTTTAATGTAGTTTTAAGCCTGTTAATTAACTGATTTAGTCTTGTTTTGTCGGCTGGTATACGACTGCGGTGCCAAATAGCCCTTGCTCTGCGCTTCTCTGCTACTAGTTTTTTTATTTCTAATGGGATATCATTTAATCGCTTTTTATTGTCATGCCCAGGCGTAGCTTGTATTGTCGCTTGTTGTAAAATTAAAAATGTTGAACTTATTGCTTCTTCGCTGTCTTCCTGACACTTCAATTTCATTCTGAGGTTGACATTTTTGTCTATATAACTACGGTATGCATCCCAGTTGGTACTGGTATTATGTAATGTGGGATTAGGTTTTGTTGTGCAAACGGATGTGCTTATTGTTGCAATTAAGGGTGAATGATCGGACACTAAGTCGTAGCTTGGTATTACATCTGTATATGCTAGAGAAATTCCGTGCGTTACAAAAAGTCTAAGAGATCCGGGATTTTATTGGTGTTCCGTTGGCCAGTATGTTGGGGTACCAGTTGATAGAAATGAATAATTTTGTTTCTGGATAACTTCTGCCAATTCTCTACCTCTTGTTGTAGTCAACCGTGATCCCCATAATATATTTTTGCCGTTGAAATCGCCTCCTGCTATGAATTTAGGACCCAAAGTTCTGAAGTAATCTTCAAAGTGTGCTTTTTTAATTTTGTGGGAGGTGGACAATACACCGCTGAGACTGTTATGTTGTATGGCATACATGTAACTTTTACTGAAGTAGCCTGAAGATGGCGTTCTTCATATTTTAACAATTCGTGATGTTGGATTGATTGTTTTATTAGTATTGCAGTTCCGCCATGTGCTCTACCTTCAGGGTGATTTGTATAATATAATTTATAGAACGGAATTTTGAAATAACTGCGGTCTGTGAAATGAGTTTCACTTATCAATAAAATATCTATTGAATTTTGGACCAAAAATAATTTTATTTCTTCCTTGTGTTGACTTGCTCCATTCGCATTCCAGAGCGCAATCCTCAAAAATTTAGCCATTATTATGCCAATTTATTTAATAGCATAGTAAACATGTTTAGTATCATGCTATTGTGTTGTACAAGCTGATTAAACATGTTTTTGAACTCTTCTAGAAATTTCTTGAGCAGAGAATCGCTGTTTCTGTTGTTATCAGTCACTTGCGTTTGTGCGATATCACTTGCGTTGTTTCTGACTGCATTTACATAGCGTTGTCCTGTACAACCAGGACAAAGCTATTGTTGATTTTGCCCACCGGCGGTTGGAGTTTATAGTTGTTGGTCTTGGTACTGGTTGGAAATTGTTAATATTGTTTTTGTTTCGATTACATTTATATAGGCGATGATAATATTCACATCCTCTATAGTTGGCCGGATGAGTTCCTCCGCACAAGGCACAAGTAGCTGGGGTATCTTTGCTTTTTTGATAACTGACATTGCACTATGTTTTTGTCTTTTCTGGGTGGTTCTATTTGTACAATACAGTTTTGCAGGTTATGTGTTTCATATATATCTTTGTTATTAACGGCTGGCTCTAGGTCAACAAAGAACATGTTAAGTGGCACTTTAGTTGACTTTTGTTTTGCATTTACAATGTTTCTAACCTTGTGCCCTAATTTTGCGAGTTCTTCTTTAATGTCCTGTATGTCCATTGAATGATGTAAATGTTTTATTACTACTCGGTAGGCTCTTTCCTCTTTTGGTTGATAGGTATGGTGTATTATATTTTTTCATTCATAAACTTTACCAGTTTTCTGTATGTATCTGGGGTGTTGCAATTGATTTTTACAGTATCATTTGCCATACTTCTGGTAGTATATTGCTCCTCTTCTATTACGTCAGTTAATTTTTTTCTCATTTTTGGGAAGTTAGCTACTCCATAAACGAACACAGGAAGGGGTTTTGCAACAGTCTTGCCAGTGTTGTTTGTGTTTGAACTTTCTTCATTAGGAGGTGTCAGGGTGTTGTATCTATTGCTTAAAGTTATACGTTCATTTTCCAGATTTTTGTTAGTAAACGTTTTCCTTCTTTTAATACCCCATACCACTTGCCATGGATTTTCTTTAGATGGGTTTTCATTTTCAATTTCCTCGTCACTGGTTGATAGCATTCTTTCTAATTGTGAGTTGTATTGAGATGTTTGTGGTTGTTGTTGCGTATTAAACTGTGATTAATGTTGCAATTGTTGCGACTGCGGTTGCGAAATAGGCATTTGTACGCAAGATTTGTATTGTTCCTGGTTTGGCGGAAAATATGCTAACATCGAGCTATTTGTTGACTATGTTGGGTACATTTGTGACATCTTTGTGTTCACTACAGGCTGATACGGCATAAAATTAGATGCAGGCAAAATTTTTATAGTCTTATCACTTAGAAATTTGACCTGACGGTCGTAGTCTTATCAATCCGACTGCACTTACACTATTGATACTAGTACAACTTACTCTGCTATCGAAGGTCTTTGTTGATATCTCTGCCGGTGAACCCTACGGTTTGCGAAGGTTCCCGGGGGCTCAAGATTCGCTGCGGCGATCCGCTATGTGGTCCGCAGTGGCGATCTGCTGGTTTCCGCGCGACGCTGGCGAAGTCAGCTGGCGGGCCAGCGGCCGTTTTCATGTTACGATATCCCAAGTATAGCTGGCTCACACACGTATGTTCTGCTTCGATGCACGAGCCGAACTGTATTATTTATATATTTATTATTTATATTTATATTAGAATTAAGAGGAAAATATTACTAATTCTCAACGTTCGACTTGAAAACCATTCTTTATTATAAAAATTTTCTTTTTTAAATTGCAGTTCCTCAATCTGAGTACATTAAAGAATAACTGATGAACCAAAAAAGTTGAACAACAAATTCAATAGCAAGCGCATTTAAAGAAAATTTAGAGAAGACAAGGGAAAAAAGTTAAAAAAAGACTATAAAGAAATTCATACTTTAGAAGAAAAATCTGACAGGTTTAATATGTATAAAAATGATAAAGAAAAAACTAGTCTGTATAAAACTGGTTATAACAAAAATGTAGGAGAAAGTAAAATTGTTGTTAGGTGATGCAAATCCAAACCCTTCAGACTCAAAAGACCGATCATCCCTTTGTTCTTCACACCAACAATTAGACTTTTCCGTGGCCCAGTAAATGAAGTAATGATAGCTAAAAAGACCAACGACATCCGGAACAGACAGGTACTCTAAGAATAAGAAGAGATCTGTTAACTTAAATTTATCAGATGCTATAAGTGTCACTTTGTGGACTATAATAAAGCATTTGACTCCTTGTCCATCACTACATCTGGGAATCCCTGAAAAATCAAGGAATTGAAAATAAACACGTAAAGATAATGAAGAATGTATACACTAACAGCACAGGCAGAGTAAAACTAGAAACAGAGGGGGAAGCCTTCCCTATACGTCGAGGTGTGAGACAGGGAGACCAACTCTCACCAAAACTGTTTTCGTCAGTGCTAGAGGAAATCTTTAGAAAAATAGAATGGGACAACTTTGGTATCAATATCAATGGAACAAACCTGAACCATCTAACATTTGCGGATGACATAATACTCATAACGGATAACCCAGAAGACCTACAAATTATGCTTCAAGATTTGGCACAAGAAAGTAAAACGGTGGGACCAACAATGAACAAAACATAAACCAAAATAATAACAAATTGTTCCCAAAAATTTACCAAAATAGATATAGAAGACATTGAATATGTAAACGCCTACATTTACTTGGGACAACTAATTGCATTCATTTTTTGTTGAAAATATTACGATACATTTAGTAGAAGACTGCAATATTGCAAACTCTTAAATTTTATTTCACACTTTCACCCATTAAACACAAACAACAAACAGTTTTGTAAAGCATCATCAATTGAGCGTTGCCTAACTTAACTACATAAGAGTATCTGTTAAAAGCTACCGTTCAATCCTCGAAACAGGTACACACACAGTTTTCCTCGGGTGCTTTGCCTAGGGCGTGTAGATACGTATTATAGAACCCATGCCCACTCAAAGCCTGTGTTAGCCATCGATCCACTTCGCTATGTTTCCGTTGTATCCATTCTTTGATATTTGGGATTAGTTTCCTTGTCCAATGTCCCTTTCCTGGCTTTTCCCATTCGATTTGCCATTCTTTGATGGTAACAAGTCTTTCCTCTTCGGGTGTTTTAGGGTCCTCTTTTCTATGCGTCCTCAGCCGTTCTTTGGCTAGTCTTTCTATCGGTACCAGGCCCGCTATCACTTGTACCGCTTCTTTGAGATGGTTCTATATGCACTGCATATAGGTATTGCCGTCTGCCTCTGGAGTTTTGTTAGCATCTGTTTGTATTTCGCCACTTTTAGGGAATGTTCCCATATTGGCGCGGCGTATAGCATGATTGAATGTGCTACGGCTGCTAACAGTTTTCTTTTGCTTGCTCTGGGTCCTCCTACGCTTGGCATGATTTGGCTTAGTGCTGTGATGGTGCGTTCCGTTTTTCCGGCCACTTCTTGTAAATATTTGTCGAATCGCAGACTTCTATCCAGCCAGACTCCGAGGTATTTTAGTTTGTCGCTCGGCTCGATCGTGACGCCTTCCATGATGAAAGAAATTGGTGCATGTTTTTTCCTGCCGCTTAGCATGATGGCTTCTGTTTTTTCTGGAGCCAGTTGGAGTCGCTTGGTCTTCATCCATTCGCTTATTTGCCGAAGGGCTTGGTTGGCGTTATGCATCAGATTGGCTTCCTTTCGCGCTGTCACCACTAAGGCGATGTCGTCCGCAAATCCTACTAGTTGGACTTTGCCTCCTAGGTCTAGTTTGAAGATGTCGTCGTAAACTATGTTCCATAGAGTAGGGCCTAATATGGAGCCCTGCGGTACTCCACTGCTGGCTTCGATATTTTCTGTATTCCCTTCGGCGTCTGTTGCGATGATATGCCTGTGTTTCAAGTAACTATTCAAAATGTTCTTTATGTATTGAGGAAATCCTCTTATTTTGAACTCTTCAAGTATAACTTGCCATGGTGCTGAATTGAAGGCATTTCTGACATCGAGGGTGATTAAAGCGCAGAGATTTCTTGTGCGATGTGTGCCTTGTTTTGCAATTTCAGCTATTTTTACTATTTTTTCTGTCGCCCCAGTAGTCGACCTGCCTTTTCTGAATCCGAATTGTGCATATGCTAGTCCCCCGTAGTGTGGTAGCAGCCCCTCAATTCGATTCAGAATTATTGACTCCAACAGTTTGCCGTAGCAGTCTAACAGGCATAAAGGTCTGTATCCTGTGGGATCTTCCGGTGGTTTGTTTGCCTTGCGTAGCAGAACAAATCTTGCTGTTTTCCACATTAGAGGGAATTCATTAGAATTTAGCACATTGTTCATTACCTTTACGATTTTATCTGGCACATTTTCTACTACCAGTTTTATCACCTCGGGTGGGATGAGGTCTGGACCGGGTGCCTTTTTGAGTTTGATACGGCTACCCACTGCTTTTAATTCATCTATTGTGACCTCTGGTACTTCCGCTTCTATGATTGGTGGTCTGTTAACTTTTTCGTGTGCTGGAAAGAGCGAACCTACTATTTCCTTCATTTTTTGTATGTTTATTTGTAAGGGTGGGTTACATTTTAGTTTTTTTGTGGCTATTTTGTAGCCACGTCCCCGTATATCCTCGTCCAATTCTTTACAGACGCTGTCTCAACACTTTGCCTTTGATTTAGCGATTAAGATTTGTAGGTTGTGTTTAGCTTTTTTGTATTGCTCTTTAAGTGTTTCCGGTTTGTCGTCTTTCGGGTCTTTCTTTTTTTTGCATTACTTCTAGTGTATCTCCTTCTGGATTCTAGGCAGCATTGTCTAGCATCAGCAATTTCATTATTCCACCAGTACACTTCCTTCCTCTTTCCTGTCTTCTTCATTGGCATTGCTGCGTTACATGTTTTGATTGTAGCGGTCACCAGTTCTTGTAGTGTTTTTAACGGCTGTTGCTCGAGTGTATCTACCAACTTTTTGGGATCTAATTTTTTTAGATTCCACCTGGCAGGGGTTATGTATGGTTGTGGTTTTTTGTCTTCCACTTCGAACGCTATGTATTTGTGTCCGCTCATTGTTTCTTCGTCCAAGACCCGCCAGTTCCTGATTTTACCTGCTAGGTTTGGAGATGATACTGTTATGTCTGGTCTAGATGTTCTATCTCCGCGCTCGAAGGTTGGGGTCTCGCCTTTGTTTAGCACCACCATGTCTAGGTCTGCTAGCATTTCGAGTAGATATTGACCCCTTGCGTCCCCTTTTTTACTTCCCCATGCTTTAGACGCAGCATTTAAGTCGCCACCTACCAAGATACTTCTCTTTTGTTGGCGTAATGTATTCCAAAGCTCGTCGATATCATTTTTAAAGTCTTCAAAGTCACAATTTGGGGAAATGTAACAACTGAATACCGTAAGTGTAGTCAGTCTAAGCCCTATGAAACCGTTGCCTCTAATAATGCCTCCGCATGTTAAGGAGTTATTATGAATCACTAGCGCCACGTCTCCTCGGTGGTCTCTTTCCCAGTCTAGTTTTTCAGCTATTTTGCGATTTGGCTCGGCGAGTATAACAATGTCGATGTTGAGCCTACTTATTATGTCTGGCAGTAGTTCGTGAGCTGCCCGTATACGGTCTGTATTAATTTGTAGTATTTTTAGGTCCATTTTTATTGTATGGTCTTAGTGTCTGTGTCTTTTTACTAAGGGCTCTTCGAAACGCTGGACAGCCTGTTGTTGCAGCTCTATGTGCAGGTGTTTTGCATATTGGACAGTAGGGTTCATTCTCACAGTCTATAGCTTTGTGTCCTTTTTTCCCGCATACGCGACAGTCCTGGGATCTATCTACTCCTGGCATTTGTTTGAGTTATGGCCGGTGCCCCAGCATCGGAGTTACCTGCCTCTTCTTATCTTCCCTCTTAGAGATTGCATAAATTTATTTGGTAATTATCATCTTGCATCCGATTTATATCCATACTAATAGAGAGGTCTATTTTTAAGGTTTTCGTGATTGAGTAGATGATAGTCATTCTTCTCCAAACTTTCTGGGTTTTGAGTCTGCCCTGTCTCATAACTTGTAGGCACCTTCTCATAAAGTATAATTCTACTATTTTAATTTATTTTTTTAAGTTTTTGGTATGTAGTCACATCTCTCCTCTATACTATGTTCTCCACCACACTACAGAATACTCTCTTTTTGGTGTTTGAATATTCTCATTCCGAATAGCTACATTTCAATGCTTTTGTGATAATCCTTTACTGAATTTAAAAGCAAAAATATTTAAATGTTGTCAGGTTTTGATCTCTTCATCTTCTACTCTAATATTTTTTGCCTCTCTGCATACACACATATATTGCGTTTTGTAATTAAGTTCAAACCCCACTTCTTAAATTTTTTAGTATATATTTATTATCTATCAATTTGATCATCCAGGAAAAGTAAAGTGTGTAAGGTGGAGTTGTTTATTGTTATTTTTATAGTTGGAGTTATTTTATTTTATTTTATCTAAAACTATTTTTTCACATATTTACTCTCTTCATAACTTATCATAATTTATATCTGAGTATGCTATTATATGCCTTTTCAAGATCTATTAAAATTATATGTTTGTTTATTTGTTGGTTATTATTTTTTCTATTATCTTTCTAATACAATGTATGTTGTCTAAATATGATATTCCTTTTCTAAAACCACTTTTCACTTAGATTTATGCGTTCTTCTTCTATCTTACTTTTTTATGACACTAGAAAATGATTTCGCCTTTGATGAGATAATGTTTATTTTCCTATAATTATACAGGTTTTATTTTATTTCTGTGGGATATTTTTCTTTCTTCTATTTTATTTAATATTCTCTGTATATATTTTGTAAATTTTATATACATTTAAGTAATTTCAATGTTGAACTTCCTGGTCTTGGTATCTTGCATTTGGCCTTTAAAATACTTTTCAGTAACTAGATATTATTTCATGATTAGTAGTTCAATTTTCTATTAGTATAATTTTCTATGTTCTTGCAACAATTTAGCATTATGAGCGACTTTGGCGTTGTGACTAGTACAGTTTTTTCAGCTATTTGTATTGTTTCTGATTGTTTCATTGACACATTGTTGATTTATTCTATCTAATAGTGTTATTACTATCTAGGCATAGTCTCTTCAAATACTCTTTTTTATTCTCTTACTTTTACTTATACCTAAATTTTGTAGTTGTACGTTTGTTTTCTCAGTTCTAGTGTACTTTCTGATGTCTATTTTATTACTTTAATCGTATTCTCTAGATCTTTTAATAACTTTTGTATATATTTAGCATTTTCAATTTTAATACCAAGAGCTTGCGTCGATAAAGTTTTCTCCAAATTTTCATACACTTATTTTGTTATCCTATTTAGTATAACGTCATTACACTATTTTGTTTCAATAAGTCTATTTTGAAATTATCTTCTTTTATTTTTTTCAATTGTCTGTAACCTTCTTCTATTTTTTTAATATTCTTCTTTGTTGTACGTAATGTTTTGCTATAATATAATTGTTGCGTGTGCTGTTTCAATAAAAACTTATGTCCTGTATCTGTGTTTTCGTGCATTTTTGTTACTATTAGGTCTACCGCAAATTTTAAATTACATTAGATATTCCTATATTGAAACAACGTGGTTGTAACCATGGCAAAAATTAATAAAACTATTTTCATCTTCATTGGTTAACATTTCTCCAAAACATTCCAACACATCAGCATTCTTTCTCCAAATTTACTATTCAGGTGGCCTATTATAATGATTTCTTTATAGCTTGGTATATGTTCTACAATATCTGTCATTCTCTAAAAAAAAGAAATTTTCTTCTTGTTTTCAGCATTTTCATTCAGTTACATATATTTCTATAAAAGTTGGTTGTCCATAAACACCATGTCAACTGTAATAACTTATTCATTATAGTTTGAGTTTGGCGATATACCTCTTACAAGTCCTTATGTTAATATATAAATGTATGTTTAAAAACTTTAAAAACAACAAAGCTAAGTACTTCAAAAATGATAGTTAACATATTTACTGCACGGCAACTACAAATAAAATAATAGAATTTTTTCTCTATTCTAATTACTTACATAAAACATTTTTATTATTATACAATACTAAAACAGTAAAATTTATAAATATTAGTAATGGCAGACAAGCTACATTTTTAATACCCCACCAAAAAAATAAATAGAGATAAATATAATAATAGTAAACAACTCTAGTATGTTATCAGTTTCTGATACTACTATGTAGTTATATATTTCTTTTATGAATGGTTATATTAAAGTATAAGCTGATAGTAGGTCTAATTTATAGTTATTGTAATATTATATTTATATATAACCTGTAATAGCTTAAGATGGCATATCCCCTTTAAGAGCAAGTATTTACTACTACCTTTGACTAAAACAACATGGCCCATATTGAACAAGTAAAGTAAGCAGTTAATATCGGTGACAACAATAATATTACACTAACAGACCCAGTTTCGCCAGCAAAAATCAGAAAGTACTAAAAAAGCTAAAAATCTAAAAAGCCCCAAGAAATAACACGATACCTAAAATTGTATTAAAAAACCTTCCCCCAAAATCAGTAGCCTACCTAACAGCAATTTTTAACGCGTGCTTGAGAACAAAATATTTTCCAAACGCTTGGAAACAAGCATACATTCTGATGTTTCCCAAACCCGGCAAGAAGCATAGCGATCCAACAGCGTGCAGACCAATAAGCCTGCTATCAACAATATCCAAGCTTTTTGAGCGAGCCATCCTTTTAATATGTTTAATATATAACACCCGTAGTTTTATATATTTTAGATACAAATAACATTTCTTATGTTGAACAATCTTTAATTTTTTATGCATAACTTTTAGCATTCCACTTTTTTATTGTCTTGGATTTGACACGCCCAAGATTATTACAAATCTTTAGATCAACTACAAACATATTATTGTTAACTTAATCCAAAGTAAATTTAATTATTAATTGGCACAGATATGGCATTATTTTGAAGGGAAAATATTGCCATTAAATGGAACACAATATTTGACAAATGTCCCTTACAGCTCATTTGAACACTTTCAAATAACTGCGGCTCAGTTTCATCGAAAACTCTGTGAATTATTTTAATTCAGAAATATTTCTTATTTTCATAGCGTAAGCTTTGGTCCTCACAAATTCCTGCAGGAGGAAATCGCATGGTGTGAGGTTGTAAGGTGTTGGTGGTTGGTTGGTTCACTTTACTGTTTGGGATAAATCACCAATTCAATTATTGCTTTAAACAGTTGGATCATTTCACAGGTAGCATCGTCCTGCTGGAATAATCCAAATCTATGCTGCCCAAATGAGATCCCAAAAATTACTATCATATCACGATAACGCTTACTATAGATAATCACTGCGTTTTCGGCCTCATTTTCAAAAAAGAAAGGGCCCAATCACTCCATCAGCATGAAATTTAAGCCAACCTGTTACTCTTTTGGAATGCACAGGTAATGATTAAACGATCTGAGGATTTGCTATGCCCCAAATGCAATTATTTTGCATATTGACATACCCAATTATGGTAGAAATATACCTCATCGCTAAAGATGATTTTCTTGTCAAAATTGCTGTCAATTTCTTGATTCCTTGCACCCAATGGGCAATTACACGGCGTTGCAAATAGTCGCCTGGCTTTATTTCTTGACTTAGCAGAATATTCAATGGATAATTATACAAATATTTTTTTTAAATCCACTGAACTGTGCTTTTTGTTGCTTCAGTTGCAGTGACCGATGGCGCACTGAGGCTTTCAGACGCTCAGCCACCGTATAGTTCGCAGTGGCAATATTTTCAGCTAAACAACCCGTTTTTTGGTTGTATATAATCAAAAGTGGTTATTTAAAATTTTTAATTTGTTTTTTAGAGTTGTTTCGTTTGGCGCATTTCTCCTTCCGAAAATGCCACGTAATTTTAATTTATATCTATTCCGCGTTTCTCTTGGGATACCCTTTACTACCACAAAGTATCCTTAAATAGAATAGTGTTATATTCTTGTATATGATTAATTTATAATAGAAATGCTAAAGTTTAGTAAATTGTTTACGACTATTCTTAGTTAAAAAAGTAACGTTTTTTATGCAAACTGCCTCAACAAATAGTATTGCACAAGATAATATAAAGACACAACAGTTCTTGTGAACAAAGAAAGGAAATTTTTCTTATGCCAAAACAAATTCTATTTATCAGTTAAAAATTGCGCAGTTATTGTTCAATTTAACAATAAACAACCTTTTAGATACGACATCGTGTTAAGAATGTGAAGTTCTATGGTATTTTGTTATTTATTCGCCGTAGTTATTTTGCTACTTCAACATTTCAATAGTACTATCTTCAGTACTTGACAATTTTCGGCAGATTAAAATAATCTTTAAAAAGCAAATGTGGCGAAATAAAATTAATTGATAAGCACATGAGTACAGACAACGTCCGATAGATACTGATGAATTAGCAATTAATTGTAAGCACCATTAAAAGTTATAAATGAAAAATGAGTTGCACGTAATTTACAGTGACTGTTTGGTTTTATTTTGTGGGGGATTATTAACCCTAAGAGCTCTTCAGCGGGAACCAAATCTACACATTACGTGAGAAAATAATGCCCGGTACAATGATTAGCAGAAAAAATCATGTAAAAACTGCAACAAACTTATAATAAAACATTAGATACAAGAATAGTTTTCTAAATGTGAATCGCGGCACCATGCGACCCTGCATGAAAGGCTGAAGGACTTGTATTGGCAAAAACTTTAGTGACATTCGCGCGTAAGTTCAATTTTATATGTCATACGGTTTATAAGTTGCAGCAGCTTATTTACTGCATACTTTTGTCATTTTTCGATTTTTAAAATGTCTAATATTGTGTGTTAAAATTAAATTAATGCCACTGAAACGTTTAAAATAGTGCAGAAAGCATTCTCTGGTCAATCTTTATTGAGAATAACTGTATTCCAGTAACATAAGCTGTTCAAATAATACAACGAATCTATAAAAGATACACCTACTGTTGGTAGTCTATTAACATCAATAATCGAAAAAAATATTGAACAAATTAGAAAAAAGCAATGGAAAATCGTCATTTAACTGTAAAAGAGCTTGCCGAAGATTTTAAGTGATGTTTTTGGCTCGAAACATTTGTTAACAAAACTCAAAAATTATTATTCATGCGTTTTTCGCCAAAAACTCAATAAGTGTTGTTCCGTATTTTTTAATATCACCAAGCGACTTTCTCCTGATTATTCGATTAAAACTACTACCACAGAAAACTCAATTTGACTCAGTTAAATCAGTAAAACAAACATCTAAAAACCTTCCGATAAAAATTCCAAAAAGTGAATATAAAAAGTATTTTCGAGATTGGATTAACATTGGCGTATTTGTACAGCAACGGAAAGGAATGACTTTAAAGGAGACAGAATTAATTTAGATGAATAAATAAGTAATATCTATGTGTTCAGTCACTTTACGTTTTAAACAAATTAGTGGGCATTGTAAATTTGAAAATATACAAGATCAACAACTTGAAAAATAAACAACAAATTACAAAATAAAAAATATAAATTCTAGACATGTGCCTGTTTTTAAAAGCCTCTCGAATATGGGCTCTGTATTCAATAGACACAATTAGATAACATTTTCCAGTTCGAGACAATTTCTCAGTTTTTTTTATGTGTATCATAGACGAGAAACCTCACACGCATAAATATGTCGCAAATAAAACCGAACACTTGACATGTTTCTTTTGTCAACTCGAGGTATTCTTTATCTTTTTGGTGTAAAACTTTTCTGAAAATGTTTACTTTCAACATTTCATCAATTGATATTTTCTTTTGTTTGTTGAATTTTCAACATGTTACAGGAGTTGTCTGAAAACGTACTCAGCATAATCTTTGTTGAATTTATTTGGAAAAATAGTCAATAAATTATTGTTTTCTTGAATTTACAGGAATAAATAAAACTTTTTCCAATTAAAGATGGATATAAATTAAACTTTTTTACAAATTCATTAATTTTATTTGTGGCTGTTATTATATTAGCATGGTGGTCTAGTAAACTACTATTCACAATATTTAAGTATTCCAAAATATCGGCAAGAAAAGCCAACTAGTCGAAGACACCAAAGATAATTAGAAAATAAATTATCATGTTTTGATTTCTCACCTTGCAAATACATTAGTTGTTCTGCTTTTAAACTCCCTTAAAAATTTTGCCCTTCAAAACTTTCTTACTTCTGTCACCAGCTCGATATCCTATCATAACCTTGGCTTCATCGATATTAAGTCAATATTGTGGTCATTAGTACTTTTCGTAAAGGTGTCGAACAACCATTTACCGGTCGTGTTGGTGCCTAATGGCGTATAAAATAAAATATATTTGATAATGCTATTTTTCCTATCGTACGCTTCGAATACTATAAAGTGTGTACAGTTGGAAATATTTGTGAATTTATATATGTGTAGTAAGAAGTACTTGGCCTTCTTAAAATTATCAACAATTTTTGGCAATTGTATATGGTTTTCGTAACTGGTTTTTGCAATGCGAAATGCAACTCGGTAATTTAATAGCAGTAATTTTTCATTAGTAATGGTTGCAGTAATAAAAGTAGCGGGAATATTTTAGTATTCTTTTAAATAATTCCACAAACCCCTCTTTGTTGTCTGGATATTGCTATTTAAATATTTAAGTAACTTTGAGGTTTTTATATATTTTTTTGCTTAAAATAAGACACTAGGTTTTATCGAAAATAACGCTACAACTATATTTAAGGTATTCATCGTTATGCAATATAATTTTTTTATTCTTGTAACTTTCAAACATAGTCTTTTTAAAGATATGTCCATGTTAAACAAAGTAATAAGTATAACTCATAACTTGTTGTTACATATTTCATATTGCACTCAGTAGTCAACAGCACGACACACAAATTGGAAACGATGCCTCATCGCGCTTTGCTGCTTATGTAAAACAAAAATAAAATTTTCAGAAGACTTTAGTGTCGTTTATTATATTATAAAAAAATTGCTACTTGATAAGATGATGTAAGTAACAAAGAGCAAATTTGGCTACTTGTAACAGATATTAACAATAAAAAATTAAATTACTTGATAACAAATTATTTCAATTCTTTGGCTGTACACTCGTTATATTATTGTGGAGGAAGTATAGAAAGAAGTAAAAAAGGGAATCGCCAACAAAGCTCTTGTCAAAGAAGGTGTCGTTTTAGAAAAGTTTAGAACTACTAAATTAAAAAATATACACAAGTTTCAGTCCCTATTTATGTTGCCCAATTATCCATAGTCCAACGGTAAGATGTCTAGCAGTAATTTTTCTTCTTCAGGTGCCATATTCTTAGTGGATGTTGGCGATTATTGTGGCCTATATTATTTTGATAGTCCGGGCTATTGTCACAAGTTTTTCAGCCATAAAATTCTCCTCCTTCTAATATTAATTGCAAAAGTTTCTATTTCTCATTTTTCATTGTGTCCAAAGTATACGGTTTTTCTTGATTTTACATTGTTAAGGACTTGTTTTTCTTTGTTCAATCGCTGCAATACTCTTTCGTTTGACACATGATGGACCTATGAAATTCTTAGCATACGCCTGTAACACCAGTACTCAAATGCTTTCAGGCGTTTCATAGTGTCTTCTGTGAGATTTCAGGTTTCCATTCCATAGCAGAATATTAGGAATACGTAAAAACTGTACTCTGATTCTGACATTTCTTCTAATTTTGATTTTCTTTGAGCGGTCCCAGTTTTCGTTTAGATAACAGTCGAGATAATTGAAGTTTATCTTTTATAAAGAAGTCAGCATTAATGTTCTGTTTGCTAATAATAATAATTATTGTTTCTTTGGTGTTTAGCTTCAGGACATATTCTTTGCTGACTATTACCATTCGGTCTGTAAGTATCTGCAGATCTTCAGGACTTGTCGCTAATATGGTAGAGTCGCGACATATCGAATATTATATATGGTCACTCCGTTTATTATATTGCCTACATCCAGTTATTCCAAGGCTTCTTTAAATAACTTATCGGAGTATCAATTGAATATAATGAATAACAATATATACCTCTGTCTCACTCCTTTTTGTACATTTATCTGTGATGAAGTTCTAATTGCTGCATTCTGGTTCCAATCTAGGTTCGTTATAATTCATTTTCTTCTTCCTCAATGCCAATTTGTTCTAAAATTACTATAAGTTTCTATCTGACTATATCGAATGCTCTAGCGAAATCTATAAAATATGTATATACGTCAATATTCACGTCACGAGCGCTCTCTATTAAAACCTGTAGGCTAAATAGTGCTTTTCTTGTGCATAGTCCGCACCTACATCCGAATTGTGTATTACGATCTTCAAAGAAATTTTAAGCATACTGCTCATTAGACTTATCAATCTGTGTTCTTTGCAATTATTGGCTCTGTTGTTTTAGTGGATATATATAAAGGTGGAGGTTAGCTAACCTTGTGGAATCTTATTTATTTATATATATATATTTTTTTTCATTAGCTTGTTTTTCCATTTTGATCTGTTGGAAGTGTTTTATTGATCTATTTGGTAATTCTTGCGGCATGTTTTACTTTCCGGTAAATATTTATGGAGTCGTGTTTCCTTTCCATCTTTTTTATCTCAGCACATTGTTCATTTAACCAGTTTGTTTGTGCTTCTTTGATTTTATTTTTAATTAATTTGTTTAGTTCTTTGTTTTTTGTCATTCCGATTTTTTACCTTTTGTTTAGTCGTGCATCCTTTTTTCTTTGATCTGGTCTTCGGTATTAAGTTGTCGTTAGTGGTTGATGTTATAGTGCCTTTTATAGTCGTACATTTTTCTTATATTGTTACTTTTGTATTTTTCTGCATATCCACCATCTTATTATTGATTTCCACTTTACCTTTATTTTCGGTCTCTTTATCTGACTTTGATGCTCGCCATGTACACAGGCGTCCAGAAGGTAGTTTGAAGATATTCATTACAGAATATTATGTTTCTTTGCAAAATTGTAATAACCGGCTCCCTTTTTCACTACGGATATCTAGTTTATGATTGCCAACTATATTTCATAATCACCTTGGTCCATCTTCGCATTAAAGTCACCAAAAATTTCAGTCATTCTTGACTCTTGGTATTTTGTTCTGTTGTCTACGCAGAATCTCTGCTGTTGGTGCAGAAATAACTGATATGGTTAATTTAAATTGCGTTGCATTTATTGCAATTACTGTCATCCAGCTTTTTACTTTCCTTATCCTATAATAAGGAAAGTAATGTAATCGGCGGAAATTTGACCTACCCAGTTTTTCACATTTCTGGACGAATTATAGCCTCAGGACACCAAAAAAGTTGGTTTGGGCCATTGGTTCGTGTGTGTGTGGGGGGGGGTCTGTCTGTCGGTCTATCAATAAACAGGATATCTCAAGAACCGTAAGAGCTAGAGACTTGAAATTTTGTATGCAAGTTACTTGTAGGTAGGGGACGCAGTGCGAAGCTTTTGGTAAAAATCGGCCAAGCCGTTTGGTCGCAAGGTCGCAAAACCGGTCGCAAAGCGGTCGCGAATCTAAACGGTGAAGACACAAAAAATTCAGGAGAATAAAAATGATTTGTCATCACGAGATAAACATGAATTTAAAATGAAAGTTGGTAAAATAGGAACTCGAAAAAAAATTGAAGCTCAGGATTTTTAATATACCGGGTGTTCATAAAATGTTTCGGGAAATTTACATTACCGGATAGATCAGACTGAGACGAACAAAAAATTACCATGATATTTTTTGACCTGAGGTCAAATAAATAAGTTATAGCCGATTAAAAATTAATTAAACGGACCAATCAGAGCGCGCTCGGAGAGCTTCCTGGCCGACTGCGGGAGGACGGGGGGGGGGGGGAAGCGCTTGGACGCTAGGAGGGAGCACGCAGGCGATAATGGGGAAGGCTGTACGGCTGAGCTCGCACGGTTACCTTCAGTGACGTAGCAAAATTTTAAGTACGAGTCAATTATTGTCTTGTACTGTTTATTTTAATCAGCTTTTGAGTGTTGGACTCGCGCCTCGTCCTTTTTTAAAATAACAAGTTCCGGGACGAGAGCAGCGCAGGGCCGAGACGATGGACCCGGTATAATATATAATAATAGGATAAGGAAAGTCGTATGATGTTCTCACCAGATTTTTATTTTGTATTATTATTACTGCTCCATTTCGGTGATGTATGCTGTCTTCTCCTGTATAGTATACACTGACCAAAAACGTATTTTACTTATAATAAAATTATCTTTTATTATCAAAACAAATTAGTAACAATTTACATTAGTGCATTATTCAGATGATTTACAATTACTAAAAAGCTCAAAGAAATAGTACAATTTCCTACTATTTTTAGTGGCCAAGAGTCTTCTATGAAACAAAAATTTAACAGAAACACAAACAGCATCAGCGTATAGAATTTTGTAAGTAAAATTTTAAAAAGGTGAGTCTAAAACAGTTTAGATCATCAGTTGAGATAAAAATAATTTTTGATTACCCTGGTATAAACTTACTTGAGGCTGGTTTATCACTATTATTTAATAAAGATAATCCTGTATCTATAACTACGTATATTATCTCTTACTCAATCCGATTTTTTGTATGCCAGCATAAAATACGCAAAACAATTCAGTTCCCATATGATATCATATTTTTGATTGTTATGTAACTCTGAAAATTTTGACAAAATTAAAGCCTTTGAATTTATTATCTACTGATAAGGTTATCTCAAAAAGGTCAAAATGTTTGTACGCAATACTGAAAACTTAAACAGGACAGTTCAATGATAATTTAATCAACGCAAAAACGTTACTTTTTAAATTTATTAGAAGAAACTAAATCCTAAGCTATTAAATTTGTCAGTATTACATTAAGGAATTTAGTCTTTTATGTTATTATAAATAATCCTACTTCTGGAAACAAATTATAATGATTATCCTATTAAATCAGCATATTCAGTAAGTTTACAATTAAATGTTTTACAGCTATTACGAACTGAAGTAAATAACAAATTTGTCAGCTTTAAAATACAGAAATAAAGATACATACTTTTATAATTTAAGTAGAGAAAACATTACCGAGATATTTTTGAAATTAATGAGACTAATTGATAAGCAACAGTACAAGTCATTTTGGAAATACCTACAGTACCGATCATAACTTAAAAATTTACTTAGATATTGCAGAAGTGTCTACGTTAATAAATATAATTACCAGGTCTGATCCTGGGCTTTAATTACTTGAGGTTGGCCTAATCAGTCGCTAAAAATAATAAATACCTGCTTTCAATTTAAACAAAGGGTTGTAGCGCGGTTATCTAAGGCGGGGTGCTTGCCAAATTGCCGCATATCAGAGGTGGTACCTTTAACCAGACACCAAAGCCGAAATATGGAAGTCCTTAACCTTCTAGTTCGCAAACCATACTCTTACGCGGAATGTAAAACCTTACCATTATACAAATAAGTAAATAATGTTTACTTTAACTTTATCATTAAATCTGTATTAAATTCAGTTATGACCATTAAAAACTGATTTAAAGAAATGTTACTTTAAACTAGCGATCTTATGAAATGTAATAGGTAATTTAGATTAAAATACAAAAATTAAAAGTGTAATAATTTCTGAATATCTAAAATTGTTCTATTTTAATAAGGCAAGAATTGTGTTTAACCCTGTTTTTATTTATCATTACTAGTGTATCAAGTTAGAGAAAGTTTTGTGTAAAAGCATTAACAAAAATAGCAAAACTATAAGCAACTTAACATTAAAATACAAGTAATAACTTGTGTTTTACATAAAAAAGGTAAAGAAAAAAGGTGCAATTTCCAAACTCCATAAGAAGGCCACTGGACAATTAGAAGACCTTAAACAAGCTGTTAAACTAATGGCATCTACATCAAGAAAGAATAACTACATTTTACTTATGTCAGTACAAAATCAATGTCCTATAGCATACGAAATCAATAAACAATGTCATAAATCCATTAATGTTGCAAACGTATCGTTTAGGCGAAACGACCTTTAGACATCGATAAAAAACGCTTAAATAAGGTCTTAATTAAATCACAAAATAACATAAAATAAAATTAGTTATAGGCGACTTCGCGCATAGTGGCGTGGTAGCAGAAATCCCAGGAATCAGCGTCAATTTTGTGAGGAGGACTAAGTTACTAAGTAACAACAAGTGCCTGCTTCTAGTTACTTAAAAAAAGCTTTACACTTGAAAATCGCTCTTCGATTAATACCAAAATCAAAATGTGGGGACTCAAATCAAGATTTCCGTTTTTGTAACAGCGTAAAGGCAGTTACAACATACTCTAGAACAGACATAAAATCTTACCATAACTTGGTTGGAAGACATAAAAGTAACATAAATTTAAAGAGACATTTCCAATTTTACTGACAACTACACAGAATAGATGTAACATTTAAAATTAATCATGTAAAAAATAGCTAGCCTACAATTAAATTGTCTATCTTAAATAAACCTAGAAAGGAAAAAATTTTAAATAAAGACTAGATAAACTCAGAAATAATAGATATAGAACAACAAAGAAAATATAAAAAGAAGGACAAACATAAATACTTGAATCTATATTGCACCATTTTAGTAAAATTCTAAATGCAAAAGCAGTATAGCTCAAAAAATCATGCCGTGAAATTAAAAAAATGCAACGCCAAATTAGCTCAGTAAGCAACTCACAGTACAGTATAAACTTGATAGTAGAAACGCTAGAGTTGAGCGTTTAATTCAATGTTATCAGGAGAAACAACGTTTAACGACAAATAGCTAGTTTGTTATTTATTAAAAGGTTTTACACTTTGAAATCGTTGTTTGGTGGGCATAAAATTAGAAGTGGAAGGAATTCGCCTACGAAAGAAAGACTAAAGTGGAAACTTACTCCTTCGTGTGGACAACGCTGCCGAGAAAAGAATATGTTGATAATTGTTTGAATTAATAATTTTATTTAAACCACGACTTCAATATTTCTTTAATCAGAAGTTGAAAAAACTACAATACAAGCCAAAACTGAAAACCTCCCAAAATAGGAAACTCCCAGCTGAATTGTTTAAACTCTTAGATAAAGCAAGTTTGAACTTATTAATATTTATCTTCAATCAAATCTATCAGAATGGAGAAATCTCAAAATCAGTATATTGTCTTAGTAAAAAGAGCAAAATTTGTAAGTGCAGCAAATTTGGGCTTATTAGTCTAAGAAGTCATTTATTATACTCCTTAGAATACTAAAAAAACGTATATCCCCCTTATGTAAACATAGCATTATTTTGGATACAAATCCTTTTTCAAAAAAGTTGCACATTTTGAAAGAATATGTTTGTACGTTTATAGCTTTTGGTAAAAGAGTCAATTGACTACAGCACACACTACTAACTATTTGAATGCCTAGAAGCAATAGGTTTAGATAACTGTAACATTAAGTTATTAAAGATTTGTACTTAAACCAAACTGCCACTATCAAGATGGACAACAGCACACAAGACAAATTTGTATTAAAAGACAAGAATGTGTTCTGTTACTCCCATTATTTAATGTATATTCCAAAGAGATTTTTAAGTAAGCTTTAAGCAACAGAAGAAACAAGAATTGTCGGTTTTCAAATTTTAGAAACCATAGTTGTTAAATCATATCGATATAAAGGTCTTACAATAAACATCACAAAAACAAAATGGATGGTCGTTGGAAAAATGAGTGTTAAGGGCCCGCACCTAATACTAAATAACTAAGTAAGAGAAATTATTGCATTTTTATATCTTGGTAGTTGACTAAAAGTTGAATTGAGTGAATATGAAGAAATATTAGCACGTCTATAAGTTTCATGATCAGTTTTCGTAGAGTAAAAAACAATTATATCTAGCAAAAATATTTCTGTGCATGTTAGTTCACCTTACTTTACGGTTACAAGACCTAAACATTAAAAGTAAAATAGATTAAACGCTTTTGAGCTGTAATATTACCATAAAACAGTAAAACTCTCATAGACATCTCGTATCTTAACTAAGCATATGCTAAACGTCATATACAAAGACAAAAGAATCATTGACACCATTAAAAAACGAAGACGAGAATATTATGGTCATATTATCAGAGTATCAAAATACAAACATCTCCTTTATATTATTTAAAATAAACTTGAATAAAGAAAGTGCCACGGCTTATGTAATATCAGGCAATAATCATACCTCAGAGTCGAGAAACTCCAGACTCCAGACAGCCATAAACGCTGCAGTTTCATCCATAACAATCACGTTCGAAAGTTGGTATTTTAAAAGCTCGAATCAATCAAGTCTACGTTTAATAACCTTGGTATCTTTTAGCTTGAACAGTGTTGTTGATATTCTTAGAGACAGCTTATATCACTGAAGGAAGTCATCTAGTCTCTGCTGTGATGCTTTGAATTCTTCTAAGAATATTTTTAACTGTCACACTGTAATGGCTTGAATATCAGCCAAAGTTGTAAAATAACGCATGCAAGTTTACGCGTACTGATTCATGTTCGAATCTGCGCTGCAGCTAACAGGATGACCTCTGGATGTTAGATGTTTCTAAACTGTAGCAGTAAAAAGAGCTCGTAATGTTATCATTATCAGAAACAAAACACCGAAAATTTTATGCTACAACTTTTAAGTGTTGATCAGTATTTGGAGAGAGATAATAACTTTTGTAGTGGGAAATGATTGTCTTCATTGTCTACCTATATTCTAGAAAAAAATTTACAGTTTGGAAAGCACTTCGTTTTCAAAGCTTCAATTATCGCTGCTGTTGTGTACTTGGTAATAGAGGGAAGATTTTTTTGAGTACTTTCGTCACACTGTTTCTTTGATTAAAAAATTCTTATATTAAGATGAAGTACTGAATCAAGTAAATGAGACATTTGTATTTGATCTACAAGCCGCTTCTTTGGTGTTTATCTGTGTATATATAAAACAACCGATCTCTGTTTACCGCTTACAGTAGTCTTCTACCTTTTATAATGCTTAACTTTGAGCTCCAATGTACATACTTGGCATTATAATCGTCGCTGAAAATATACAGAAAAATGCCCACGAGGACTATGGTGGGGAAAGTACCAGTCGTGTATGAGAAATGTCAGTATCTTAAATAATGTTCTTGCTTATTACCATGCATTGGTGAGCAACAAACTGCTAAAATGGTTAAGGAACTATTTCGATCTTCAAAACTATTGCTGTGGCTTTTGAATGTTGAATACTATGTTTCAGAAATTGACAGGGTTTTAATTGAGCAATCTAGATGTAGAGTGGTCTCCGTTGATAGTCTGAGAGTAAATTATTTGAGGTACGCTTATGATATTGTTATCACTGCAGTCAACGATGGTGAAGTTAAGGATGTTATAACAAAATTTGACACTGAAAGCAAAATAATGTTCAAAATAAGTAAAACAAAAGGTAATGGTAAATTGAGCGCGCTGTTAGTAACATCAGAGGGGTAGCCGTACTCAAAGTGACGAAAGGATTTGTTTATTTGGGATCACTAAACACAAATAAAGGAAAATGTGACAAAAAACAAGCAAAAAATATGTGTAGCTTTAAACACACTCACAAAACTAAGTCGAATCTGGAGACTCAAATTCCATAGCCATATATGCACTAAAAACATATAAAGAAAAATGTGACAAAGAAATCAAGCGAAAAATATGTGTATGGTGTTTTCTATAGCCATCCATATATGTGCTAAAACCTAGATGGAGAAAATCGATGCCTTTGAAATGTGAGCATATAGACGACTGTATCAATCGTAAATCAGCTTAGGATCGTAATACATCCTACTACCAAGCTTAACCAGGCATACCTTGAGAGAGGGTAGGAAGAAGATGCAGGGCGTGGAGAGAGAGAGGGATGGGGGGAATTCTTTAGAAGGCTGTACTAATGTTGAAGAAGCAAAATTACAATCTATTAAGTCATAAATCATTTTCATAGTGATAAGTACTGCTACTGATTAAGAATTGAAAGCACTCGACTAGACCAAGTTTGGACTTTGATTCTAATCTGAATCTAGCGATTGTGATGTGGAGTTCTAAGCATATAAAACATAAATTATAATATCGAGTAATGTAACAAATCGCTACTTATTCGTTTATTTGTAAATGCTGCTCAAATAAAGATAAAGTTTTTATTAAAAAAAAAACTATAACTGTGTAGATTATATAAGACGTTACGTTATTTATATAGACTTGTACATTTAATTTTAAGAAATAATGTTTTTAAACATTTTGTTTTTCCTACGAAAGTTAGTTGATAGCTACTATTTTGATAATGCGTATCAAATAACTGATTTCACGTTCACAGATGTTTATTAATGTCGAATTTTTTTTCTAGATTAAGAAACATGATAGAGTGCAATCTGATTGTGTACTACGCCGTCCGACAACTCAGGTTTAATAATCTAGCTATATACAAGATGTGTCCACATTTTCTGCAAAACGTAGTACCCCAATAATATTAAAAATTGGGAGTATCGTGCGGCTTAATAATTGGCGCTTCACTAGCATTATCTTTATTCGAGTTTTGATCAAAAGTAAATACATACTTTATGAATATTAAAATTGACTTTACCTCTATACAATGCTTCGATTTCAACAAAATGTAATAAAACTTAAAGTCTACTTTAAATAACTAAAATAATATTTTTGAAGGTGGAAGGCATCAGAATCATATTTAAAAAAGACAAAAAGAAACATAAGGGAGTAGCATCTTGAAGTAAGTTGCCAATAATCAAATCCCTTATTTTTGCATAAGTTTAAAAAAAATTACCAAACACTACCACAAATCAAGTTTAAATCAATTTTAAATCCACGCCCAACTTTATACTTAATGTCCAAAAAGTAAATAATCAAAAATTATAACGCTTCTCCCTTTAATATTGATCAGAGTGGCTTCAATTATGCTATGTAGCCAGCTAGTGTTTAATAGTGCTCAACTTTTTATTTGTTCCAGGAAACAACTGTATATGAGTATGGACCTTATGTTTCGCTTCAAGGCCAAAAAGGTCACAAATCAATATTTGCATTTCAAAAATTACTATGAGTCTGTTTAAACAAAAGTAGGTTTATTCTTATTTATTATTAATCTAAAAATGCTTTAAAAATGTCAGAAAAACGAGAAGAAAAACTTTCTAAACTTGCAGAAACCCCGAGTTAGCTTTATCAACTTATTTCGTCAACAATCTCTTTGCTTAAGTTTTTTCTGAAAACTAATCAAAATATTTTGATTCTAGTGGTATATTTCTTTAATTCCTGCACTTCCTCTAGTTTTAGAGACATTAACAATCTTCTTTTTTCTAGAGAAATATTTACTTTACTGATTTAACTGAAGAAAATAGCTTGAAACGGTTAATTCTACCAGCTATTATTTTTGATCGCAACCAAAATTTAGCAATGACAAGAATTAAATCATTATGACAACCCAGGAATAAATTGAATAGAAAAATTATGTAATGGCTTAAACGAAGACGAAACTGGCAATAAGAAAACAGGTATGAAAAGATGAGATCAGAATACAGCAGAGCAATTTTGGAGTTAATAAATGGAAACGTGCCAGCAAAAATAATTAATCATAATATACTATACAAACTAATTTTCAATGTATAAAACAGGAACTGTGCCAAACGATTTCAAAAGCAACATTATTACATGAATTTCAAAAAAAGGTGAGAAATGAGTAGTGACAAGACTATAGGACAATAATCTTAATATCGTATATATCAAAAATACTTAGTAGAATCAAAAGAATAAAGAAATACCTAACAGAAGATCCGTTCTGGTTTAGAAAACATTAGACACTCGGGAAGCAATGTTAACACTACGCTTACCAATAGAAAAAACTGAGAAAAAAAATATGTATCTATATATATAAGTGTAAAGTACGTACCGAATTCTGATCAAAAATTAAATAAAACTTTATTACTCTTAGTCTAGCCACTAACCTAGGACACTTAAGACATTTAATTTAGGATCGAGGTAGGAGCAAAACATTTAGACAGGAAATTGCACGTGGTAGCCTAATCTGGTACACAGATAGTTTTAAAATCGAAGTGGGCACTGGAGTTAAGCTTTCCTCTAGGTCAGTACGCCTCTATCTTTCAGACAGAAATATACGCCATACTACAGTGTGCGCGTGAAAACGGTAAGAGGGCTTACAGGAGCAAGCGGATCTATATTATATCAGACAGCCAGGCAGCTTCAGGGCTTTATCAAGCACTAAAGCATTATCTAGACTGGTATGGGAATGCATCAACGAATTCAATGCACTGGCAGAACATAATACAGTGAAACTGCTATGGGCACCTGAGCAATGTGTTATCTACGTCAATGGGAAATCTGATGAATTGGCAAGGCAGGGATCTAGTAAACCTTATATGGGCCCAGAACCCGCTCTAGGAATCTTACGAAATGTTGTCTGAAGCTTTATTAAAGAGAGGACACGCACTCATCATCGAATGTACTGGAAGAATCGACCAGGGCATAATTTCAGCAAAACCTTCAATAACGTACCTTGCCGAAAAACAGCTGCAGAACTTCTTAATCTACATAGGCCACAGCTAAAGACTACTATAGGGTTTCTCACAAGACATACGAATGTTAATTAACACCTCTGGAAAATTAGTAAATTCAATGATGACCTTGCATGTAGACTCTATAGCAAGGAACCAGAAACAGCTTTACACATCCTATGGAAGTGCGATGCGCTGTGCAGGAAAAGGCAACATACATTCGGGAGATCAATCCTGGAACAGGAAGACTTCCAGACCCACCCTGTAAAGGACCTGTATCTGCTGATTCAGAGGACATCAATTACAGATTGGTTGTGAATTTACTTTATTATGGTAATCATAATAAGCCATAGGCTGCAGTAAACATAGATCCATCAAGGAAAACATACCCTTAGAAAGAGAAGAAAAGGATTTCTACCTTTAACACTCTTAGTCAATATTATAATGTATATTTGATTATTTTATAAAACGGTTGTCTTGCAGTTTACTTTGGTTTTTTTATCATTTTCTGTTTTGCTTTTGACATTAGGATACCATTCACTTTCATATTTTACTGCATGATCTGCTATGGTCGTTTGTTGATTTTTTCATCGAGACATTATTATCTTTTATTTTTTATATATTTACATGTACCTGTCTTTCTTTTCTCTTTTAATATCTCTATTGTGCAAATTTATTCTTTTATTCTATCTGCAACAATGTTTTCCGAATTTACGCCAAATAAAATCATAGTGAATTTGGTTTTTGTTGTCCTATTACTTTCGTTAATAAGTAAATTGAATATAAAGCAGACGCTTAAACCTTAAAACTTCAGATAGAAGCATGGCCTGTGAACTAAGAGGTTAAAACTTTGATATGTTCGCTTAAACGACTGCACTATTACTCTTTGTCAGAAGTCAGGCATCTAAGTACAGAATTGCATCCACACCGCAACCAAATATCTCAACCACTTGCCCACATTGGCGAAATACGTTTAACCAATCACTGCATTTTATATCATATTTGATGCAGTATTAATATTTCTTAAGGAAATGGTTCTGCTCCTGTACCGCATGATATAATAAATATAATACACTCCATGGTATTACTACGTGATTCTCAGAGCAGTCACTATATGACATAGTTGATCAGTTGCAGATTATATAGAAGAAAACCAGCTGTACGCATAATAACAGAACCAGCAGATATATCCAAGTAAATATCAAGGAATGTTTATGGAAGGTAAAGTAAAAAAGTATATATTGTTGTCCTAAAAGACTCGAGCCATTACCTAAACAATCATTTGTTTATAAATATTCACAAGCAGTAGCGGTACACAGAAAAATATGTATTATATATGATACAACTGGCTTTGTGATCAACATAACATATGGCTGTTTTGAGTTTATGATGTATTTTTTACCTAGAATGTAAAAATAAGTTATTACCTATTAAAAGTGACGTGTATGCAAAATAGATATATGTGTATACGTACATGTTACAGTAAACAAAGGTGAGCTAACAATAACATTCTATTATGACACTGATTCTTTATAACATGTAAATATTGCAACTGCTGCATAATAACGCATAAAAATTTTGACTAAAGCTAACAGAGAGGTTTGTTTTCAGAAAGATGAGATAGTTACAAAGTAGCTATAATTGTAAATATTATTGTAAAACATGTACTATTTCTATCACCGTGCCTGCATGTTTATTCATAGTTATGTTCCATTTATTTTTTTATTCAGATTCTGTGCTATCAACAACCAAAGGAAGTTACCTGTACCTATTTTTAACAATGAACAGACATCCTTTCCTGCAGAAGAACATTTAAAAGACAAGAACATTCGGCCTCTGAGTAATAAATAACAATCCCAAGAGATATTGTGTGAAAAAGTAAGAGTTTAGTGGTATCAAATCGCCAAGCTATATTTTTAGGAAATGATCAGCTTCCAAGAAATATTTCTAAACTTGAGTTCTTCACTGAACTTTTTACAGAAATCTTAATTGACCATATTGTTCAGAAAACCATTCGATACAGTGTTCCACAAGAAATTAAATGGATGATATCAAAAAATACATTGGAAATGGAGGTCCAATCGTATATTCTGCGAACTGACCTGTCTGACATCTGAAGAGCGTAAGCGTAACGTACCACTGAACGACGAGGGCTAGCTTCCACCGCTTGGCGCACCTCTTCAATGTTTTCCGTATAGTTCGATTATCTCCCCGTGAAGTCCTCGGTCTCAACGATCCTGTTGTTTGAAACCTATTCACCCACTTCATAATGATATCACATTTTGGTACGCGATAATGACGACCAACATTAAAATTATTTTGAAATCGTCGCTGTGTGATTAACACAGAACGACGTTTTAATGAAGGTGTTGTAAACAAACACACGATGTGCTGCAGACCAAGGTTCCATTGCTACTGAAATGGCATCTGTCAATTAGCAGATATCAGCCATTCCAAAAACATTCGGTTCACTCCAGGGCGCATACCTCGCTGAACATATTAGGAATAGTCATAAAAAATAAAATTTTTAACAACAAATTGCCTTCAAAAAATGAGGTTAACAGGAAACAAAGAGATGGAACTATTGAAATAGTCATAACTGCTGAAAGAGTTGACGTTTTATGTGTAGCTTGAAAAGATAATAAAGTTCTTTTGTTTCTATCAACTCTAACTGTAAGTGGAAAATTCACATCTCTGGAACAGACAAATTCAGTAAGAAAGTGAGGAAGAATGTGCCAATAAAATGCCTTAATGTTAGCTAGCACTACAAGAAACACATGAGTAGTATTGCTTCATGACTTGTCAGGCACAAGAACAGAATGAGTTCAAAAAAGTGGTACCTCTCGATCTAGTACCATCTGTTAGATGTAACTGCTGTAAATTCACTATTATTGTATAGGGTAGTCCATGGAGATAAAATAAGACTTGTATATTTTAAAAAAGAAGTAGCTGAAAATCTGCAATAGGGCACAAATATGTGCTAACAGAGAAATAGTTAAATTTTGACTATTTTGTAATATGTCAATGTTTTATATACTCCCTAAAATATTTGAGTCTTAAAAAAGATAAAAAAATTTAACACCCCCCCCCCCACACACACACACATATTTAAACAGCTTTAATAAATTATTTGCTATTAAGAAAATTCTGATTTTAACAATTTTGCATTAATACTGAAAATAATTATTCATAAATTTTTCTCTGTCCCTTAAAAAGTGTGACCGCGTAGTTGAGATGCGTGATTGAGATGCAGACGGACCCTGATTCATTCCTGGGACTCTGAGGCCCATCGAGTGGCTCAATCACCAGAAATCACTAAAAATAATTGAGTCCCTATATTCATTTGGAACAAAGGGTAATATTGCGATAGTCTAAGGCGCAGTGCTTGCTACCTCGCTATATATTAGAGATCCTGCGCGACGACCGAGCAAAAAAAGAAAACGTTTGAGAACTTTAACCTCTCAGTTCGTAGGAGCAAAATCCAATTTGTTAATTAGCAGCACTAAAGTATATTTTAATTATATAATTGAATAGTTTTTAGCGCATTCAACTTGTTTGAAGCTCTCTAGTATTTTAATATAAATTTTGTTAATAGATTTTCAGGTGCGACAATTGAGTGTTAGGAGTAACATTTTTATTTATGCCAGACTGCTCTCACTCCAGTAAGTGCTACTATATTAGTATTATTCAAACGGTGTTTATTTACCGATCCTTAATAAATAATAATAATCGTAAGGCTCTAACGCCATGCGTGGGAGTACGGCCTGCAAACTGAGAAGTTAAGGCCCTCGTATGTTGGCTCTCTTTACCCGATCATCACGTACCATCTCTGATGCGGGGCGATGTGGAAAACACCGCGCCTTACCCATTATTACCCCTTGTTTGAGTGAACGCAGGTACTAAATTATTTTTAGTGACTGAGTAAGCCACCTGCCAGGCTTCAGAGAGTTCGGGGAAAGAACTCGGGCCGTTATATATTTATTTGCTGAACCCCTGCTGTTCCTAAAACGTTTATACTTTTTTCTGTAAGTAAATGTCTGTTTTCAACCTTTCTTCCTAAATTATTTGACCAGTAGAATTACTAGATAGATTGCAAACGACCACAGTTTGGAGATCACTGCTCTTAAATTAACATTTCTCTAAAGTTAATGACTGCTCCTCGTATTGCTACTAGATAATTGATTTTAACAATTGCATTTAACCTCCAATTACTGTCTCTCACCTTTGACTTTTCTATCTTTACTTAAAAATTTTAAAATTATCAACCTTGAAAATATAACACATATATGTTCAAATGGTAACTGTAAAATTTTGTTTTAACTAATTTAAAAACGGTAAAATTAAAATCGTGTTATATACCAGGTAAGCGTGAATATTGCTAACAAATTGAGTGTGGCTAAAACTCGATTTGAACGCAAAAATTCCTTGCGTCTCTTCATACGGACAGTGCGCTGCTAACATAAGTAAATTTCAAAGCATCCTCTGTATATTCAGTAATCTTCCTCATTACTACTTACGTCTAACAGATAAAGTTTGCATTTCAAAATATTTTTCATTCATGTTGTGGTTGCTGCGACTAATGCAACGTGTTTGCGCTGCCGTATAGTGGTCGGAGATAAACTAAAACGACTCGAAACAAAGTGCCTTATCTGGCAGTGCTCTGAAGAGGCGATGGCGAACAACACTAGTGTAAATCATAGAAGCGCGGCCATTGCCAAAAAAGCCGTCCCGTCGTATACTAACGGGCTGAAGATTTGCGATTATGACGAAGTCAAAGATAAAATGTAACAAGGCAAGTCTGCAAAGCACACGTTACAAGAGTTGATTTTTAGAAAAGTTAAGGATGGGGAACTGCCGAGTAAGTATTTTGAGATTAGGAACTCGCCGTTGACAGATTTATACGGAATCAAGCACGTTCGCGCCATTTATCACGTTTGCATCGCAATATTAGTCAGCTTCTTCTTACATGCGTTAGTTGAGAGTTACATTTATAGGCAAGAGTGAGTAGTACTCAATAATAAACAACACGAAGGATATTGTGAATTAACTGTAACGGTTTTTGCAGAATTAATATAGGTCTGGGCATTGTAATTAGGAGCTTCCCAAATTTCCATCTATTTATTTTAATATGGAGTCTGATTTTTCTAAGTACATTCAGTGTATATTTTGGGTTCAAATGTTGGGCTACCATTAGATTCCGATTAAGAAAAGGATGTAAGTATAAACAGCTTTATTAATTAGCATTTAAAAAAATTATAACTAATTATTATAGCAAAGCCTAATGCTGTTACCAATTTAGATAAACGGTCGTCGGGGTAATACAAGAAAAATTAAATTTATTTGTGTGCAACTTTAAAATAAAATAGTATTGAGAATCATAAGATCTCAAACCGGAATCTAAACCTGCTGCAGGTCAATACAACTTCTTCCTTGTTGATAACAGGTCGGCTGAAAAGTTCGTAGGCTGGCACATAGACGGTGTTACCAAAATTAAATCCATGTGATTTTTAATTAGTATTAGCCTTCAAACGATACGTGTATAAATTTGACAGCTGTCGGACAATTGGTTCGTTTTTTTTCAGCAAACTTAAAAAGTTCGTTACTGAATTCTATGTCTGTCTGTCGGTCCATCACAAAATTTGAGATTTTTTAAAATTTGAAAATGGATTCTTATAGGAAAATTTACGCTGAATTCGAAAATGAAGTCGAAAAAATTCTATGTCGAATAATTTTCGAGATATTCGATTTCGAATTTTTAAGTTCAGTCTGGGATTGCTTACAGAGCAATCTCTTCGCCGGCCCCATGTTTTTTTTATAAATTTATTTTATTAGCAATCAGAATTTACAATAGAATTCTATTAGCTAATGTGTTGATCTAAGAACTAAGTAGCTCTTCATTGACGTGGTGAGATCTTCTCCAGTGACAAATCCTCCTTAGACATTTTTTAGATCATTAGGCCATTTCCGTTTGAGCCTTCTCGTATTTTGTATTTCCAGAAGGGGATTAAGGAGTGCGTTGATGTGGTGTTTAATACTTTTTTCGGTTATGACATCTTTAACATATGGAATTTTCAGGTCTGAATGAAGTGTGTCATTAGTAACATATCATGGGGCATTGGAGATCATACGTAATATTTTAGATTGACTTCTCTGTATAATTGCCATATTTGAACGACTGGTACAACCCCAGAGCTCAATTCCATAAACCCATATTGGCTTTAGGATCGTTTTATAAATAAGGAGCTTATTTTCAAGTGGTTATTTTGACTTCCTACCAAGTAACCATTGCATTTCATTAAGTTTTAGATCGATCTGTTTACGTTTTTTAACCACGTGTGTGTTGTTTCCATGATACTTTATTATCTAAATGTCTCCCCAAATATTTTGTACAAGATGAAGTAGGTATTTGTATGTTATTTAGATAAACAGGGGGACACAGGTCTTTTCTTAAAGTAAAATTAACGTGTACAGATTTATCTTCATTGATCTTGATTTTCCATTTATGTGTCCACTCTTGTATTTGATCCAGATGATTTTGTAGGGTAATGGTTACTAGTTGTGGGTCATCGTTGGTAGAAAGGACAACAGTGTCGTCAGCGAAGATGCCCATTGTATTGTAGTATAATCATTTACTGGTAAATCCGAAGTGTACAGCACGTATAAGAAGGGACCCAGGACACTACCCTGTGATACACCAGACTTGATCGGTTTCATGCCAGACACATCTTCATTGACTTTTGTTCTAAATTCTCTGTCGCTTAAGTAGGATTTTAGGAGATTATAGTATGTTACGGACAAGAATGTTCTAATCTTGTTTAATAGGCCCGAGTGCCAAACTTTGTCGAAGGCTCTACTTACATCTAAGGAAACCGATGTACAGTATTTCTTATTTTCAAATGCTTCATTAATTTTGTGACAAATCCTATGAATTTGTTGTATCGTAGTGTAATTTTGACGAAAGCCAAATTGATGTTGAGGTATCCATTCTCCGCTGTTAGGATCAGCAACTATTCTTTGCAATATAAGTCTTTCCAGTATTTTTGAGGTTTTAGACAACAAGCTTATTGGACGATATGATGAAACCTTGTTTAAGTCTTTGTCCGGTTTAGGTATTAATATTATTTCTGCGGCTTTCAGTTGCTTAGGCCAGTAATTTAACTTAAGGATAGCATTAAATATATAAGTAACACTAGTTCTTTTCTTGGTAGTTCTTTTAACATTTTAGGAGTCACCCATCTATGCCAGGAGATTTACGGATTTTTAGTATTTTGATTTCTTTTTGAATCTCTCTAGGAGAGAAACTTGTTATTCCTCGAACTTTGGTTGTGATGTTACTTAATTGTCTCTCGATCTCATCATCAACTACATCATTGTTGGGGGTGAAGACTTCCTCAATGTACTCTGCAAACAATTTAGCCTTTTCCTCGTCACTTCTGGCCCATCTAGAGTTTGGGTCTGCTTCATTAAATATGGGAGGCACTTGGTTTTTAGGCTTTCTTACATTTTTAACCGGCTTCCAGATTGAGTTGTATCTGTTCAAACTAATGATGTAGTCATGAAAGGATTGATTTTGCACATCTTTAATTTTTTGTTTCAGCTGGTTACTTAATCGATTGAAAGTATTTTTATCCGCAGGTGCTTGGGTCCGGTGGCAAATTGCTCTGGCTCTTCTTTTCACAGCTATGAGTTTTTTAATCTCCACAGAGACGTTGAATGTAGAGCTCCGAGGACACACTGGAGGAGTTGCTTGCTGCGCAGCCTCCTTAAGGATGCAGAACCACTTGTTTAATGCTTCGTCAATTTCTTCTGGAATTTTGAGACTAACTTTTAAGTTTATATTTTCTTGAATATGATTTCATACACTTCCCAATCAGTTTTTCTGTTGTGCACTCTAGCAATATGCTTTTTATGTGTGGCACAAGAGCTGATGGTGGCAATTATCGAAGTGTGATCCGAGGAAAGATCATAGCTAGGGACAATATCCATATATGGTGATGTAACACCATTTGTTATGAAAAGATCCAGTAGGTCGGGAGTTTTGTTGGGATCGGTAGGCCAATAGGTAGGAGTACCTGTAGAAAAGAAAGAATAATTTTGCTCATGGAGAAGTTTTGCCAACTCTCTGCCTAGTAGTTGTCATGTGAGATCCCCAAAGGGAGTTTTTACTGTTAAAGTCGCATCCTACAATAAATTTTGTTCCTAGAGTCCGGAAGAAGTTCTGAAAATGTTCTTTTTTGATGTTGTAACGCGGTGGGGAGTAAACAGAAGTTACTGTTAGTTCATACGGGAGCATTTTAACTCTTATTGCTGTGGCTTGTAGGTGTATTGTCTCGTATTTAGGTAATTCGAAGTGGCTGATAGATTTCTTAATTATTATGGCTGCACCAGCATGGGCAGTATTATCTGGATGGTTGGTGAAATAAATTAAGTAGTTATGTATATTAAAGTAGGATCTGTCTGTGAAGTGAGTTTCTGCTATTAATAGTATATCAATAGAATTGTTGTGAAGGAATATTTCAACCTCCTGTTTGTGCTGTAGAAGGCCATTGGCATTCCACTGGGCTATTTTTACAAATTTAATGAATTTTGTTGACCAGGGTTGAGAGCATGTTCAACACCATGCTATTTTGTTGCATTAGCTGCTGAAACATAGTCTTAAATTCATCTAAAAATTTGCTCATTATTGAAAAAATGTTGACTTCATTTTGTTCGCTGCCTGGTATGCGTTCATTTGAGTTTAAATTGTGTTCACCTGTTCTAATACCTTTTACTGCATTCGCATAACTAAAATTTTGCTGTACATGGGGTGTTAGTATCCGGTTTGGTGGTGTTGTGACTGTTATACAATTGGTTCGTGAGATATAGCATTGTGAGTAAAGCAACTTTTGTTATTGTAACAAAATGGATAAAAAAGAATTCCGAGTGTTAATGAAGCATTGCTTTATCATGAAAAAAAAAATACTGTTGAAGCCAAAGCTTGGTTTAATAAACATTATTCGGACTCTGCATCGGAAAAATCAACCGTTGAGAAGTGGTTTGCTACATTTAAACGGGGCGAAATGAGCACCGAAGATGATACACGCAGTGGACGCCCGAAAGAAAAAAGTTCACAAAATAATTATGAATGACCGTAAATTGAAGTTAATCGAGATAGCTGAGACTCTGAGCGTGTTGGACATATCCGTACATGAATATTTGGACATGCGAAAGCTGTGTGCAAAGTGGGTGCCGCGCGAGCTCACAGTCGAGCAAAAGTATCAACGTGTCGTTGACTCGGAGCAATCTTTAGCGATATTCAACCGTAATAATAACGAATTTTTCCATCGATATGTGACAAAGAATAAAACATGGTTTCATCACTACACTCCAGAGTCCAATCGACAGTCAGCCGAGTGGACTGCACGCGATGAACCGAATCCAAAGCGTGGAAAGACGCAACAGTCGGCTGTCAAGGTTATGGCATCAGTATTCTGGGATGCGCAAGTTATTATATTTATTGATTACCTTGATAAGGGTCAGACCATCAACAGCGATTATTGCATAGCGTTGTTGGGGCGTTTGAAGGATGAAATCACGAAAAAACGGCCCCAATTTGAAGAAGAAAAGAGAGTTGTTTCATCAAGACAATGCACCGTGTTACAAGTCAATGAAAACGATGGCAAAATTGCGAATTGCTTCCCCATCCACCGTATTCTCCAGATTTGGCCCCCAGTGACTTTTTCCTGTTTGCATATCTCACTGGAAAAAAATTCAGCACTAATGAAGAAGTAATCGCTGAGAGTGAGGTATATTTTGAGGCTAAAGAAAAATCGTACTATATAAATGGTATCGAAAAATTGCATGACCGCTATAATCGTTGTATCGCCCTCGAAGGCAACTATGTTGAATAATAAAAACGAATCTTACCAAAAAAATGTGTTTTACTATGTTAGCCTACGAACTTTTCAGCCCAACTGTTATATGCCATTATCTCTATAATGGAGACCCTAAAAATATCCTTAATGTTACGATGCTTCTCACTGATTTTCCCCTCAACCTCCTAGGTCTTTTTTGCCTTGTAGTCTGGAAAAAAGTGTTGCCGAAATACATACTTCGGCCCAACGACCACATTCTATATCCAGAGCTTAACGGCTGTCTTCAACACGTTGATATAGCTGTTGGCGGTCTTCATGAGACCTTCCTAAAAGAAGTGGGACGCTATAATATCCCCTGTTATGCTCATAAATCCCAGCACAATCACAGAGACGGGAAACTTTGTATAGATGATGCTAGGCACTTCAGAGGCATGTTGACAGATTCAACGGTTATTTTAGCGACTTATCTTCGTGTCGTGAATTAAATTATTTTTGTACGAAAGGAATCTCATGAAGCCAGCGCTGTCGTGAATGATATCGTTCAGCAGTGCTTGGGCCTTTAACTTCCTATCCATCTTATTTCTCAGTCAACCGTTGGTGATTTTTCAGAGCGAGAGTACTTGAAGTACAGGTCTTGGTATACTGTTAGATTGACCGTGGATTTCGGCACATCCATTTTCTTTAAAGGTTAGTCATGCTCTGTTCGATCTTTTCTTTCAATTCGCGAACAAATTAATCACATCTCTTGCGATTAGATAACTTGCTGTGAGTTGCCCAGCAATTCTATTACCCACTCCTCGTAGTGGTTAGTTTCCTTGTATTTCGTAGCTATGTTGCAAATTGGGGCTTTTTGTAACCAAACTACGCACTAATTTCTGTGGACGATTTGCCAGGATGAAGAGATTTAAGTATAGCAGCTTTGCGGTCGTATTCCAAGCTTATTTTATCGACTATTTGTAGGTTTTTGATTGTGTAAAGCTAACTTGTTGTATAATGGATTACGCATGTGCATAAAACAACTTTTGGATCTTATGATAAAGTTTTTTACTTTATACCAATATATTTTATGCCTGTATAACAAGATTTCAAATTCTCCTACAAAAACTCTCTCACCTGAGAATGAAGTCTGTAACAGCATCTTGGTGCGCAACGTCATCGTCAAAGCGATGCAAAGCAAGCTACTGTTTCACGTGCATAACAGACCTTTCTATCAATTTCTTGCACAAGTTCATCGCTAATGGGCGGTCATTTCTTGTTCCATTGTGCAAGCTAGCACGTTATTCTTAAACAAGTGAAACCATTGACGTACGACATCTTCACTCGTCACGTTTCGTCCGCAAATATTACACAGGTCGAGATGAATTACAGCTGCCGAAAGTTTTTTTGGCACACGTAAATTGTATTGCGGTACACATTTCACATTTGGCAAAATTTCCTATGGCAGCGTTTAATTTCAATTGATACAACACGACCTTCTTCTTCTACTCGCACTGCGTACTGAACTACTGCGTACAACGCCACAGCTATGGCTGTTAATCCGAGGCTGTCAAGAGCCAACCAACCGAGCATGATTATGCAGATTTATTGTGGGTTGTCTTTTTCTTTTTACACTTGCTTCCCGTTATCTAACAATAATAATATCTTCATAGGTATTGCCTAGACAACACCCATTCGTCGATATATGTCAATAGCAGCGCATTATAACGGAATATCCATGCTGACTGTCATTTTGGTCCCTATAGTATGGCCAGCTAATCTAATAGAAGTTTGCTACTGGGTTTCTTAAGAGCTCATAAGTTAGAAAACCTTATGATACTTATTTTATGTCCCTCAAAGCAATATTGACAAACTTATCAGTTATGATGCAGCAGATCCCAATACACTCATACTACTGAGTTTATTCTTTTAGCAAATGCCGTCAAATCATGGGACAAGCTGTGGATTGGACTGTACATTACATATCAAATCGCAAATTTACATCTTATGACATATGCAATGCTTCACGGAAAACAAAGTATTGCGGGGACATTTGGCTTTCTCTGCGAATATGTCAGTACTGGCTTTCTATAACCTATCTGATACTAAAATGTGTTCATTTCAGCTTAGACTACTAATGAAAACACACGCATATGTGAGATCTAACGCACCGAAGATCTTAAAACACAGCATAAATAACGAAAAGAAGAACATTCCATGTCCAACTTTAAAGCAGTTTCTGTATTTTTGTTTGCACCAACTTTAATTTATCAGGACACTTATCCTAGGTAAGTTCATTTGATAAATTTTAAAAAATTTTAACTGTAAATAAAATTCAGTAATAATGCGTCCAAAATATACTTTCAGACCAAAACCAAAAGATAGTAAATAACTCTTTTTAATTATCTGGAGGAAGTAAAAACAACATTGTTAATTTTAACCAAAAGATAGAAAATACGTAAATGTAGCTGAATTAATATCAAACAATAAGAAAAAGCAAACAAAAAGTATTATCGTTTCAATAATAATAAATAAAAGGATTTTTGTTTTGCAAAAATGAACAATGAAAAAGAAAATGTTTACACTTCTTAAGGTGATTATATGGTTGTTATTGTTTTCCATAATCCAAAGTCTCACTTATAAATGTTGCTAAAATATCTGTATTTATATAGATGCTAACAGTCATTCTAACTAAACAAATAACTGTAAAATAGGAGTTTTTTTTTTTATGGTGACATATTTGAAAAAATAATCTAAAATGTCTCACTTTCTTGGCATATGAAAGCATTAAAAGTAAATATAAAAATTATTTTAATATTCTATATTAATACACCACTGATTTTCCATAAAATTTCCGCTATTCACGGAATCAATTTAAAGTACTTTCCGAGAAAAATTCTCAAATCCAAGAACAAGTAAAAGTGATATTTCACAATAGATTCATTCACCATCATAATTTTCTATTAGAGCCGAATTTCTAAATATGGCGAAGTTTAGGTATAGGACATTTCCTGACGATTTGAATTTACTGCAATCTTAAGATTATTATCGCTTTCAGTACCTCAACCACCAAGGTTTTTCAACTTATCATATCTTTTTATGTTTACGTTTACTTTTAATCCAGTTTTGTTGGCCATTATTTTTTCCATACTTCAAATAACTGTTGTACTTTAATTTATTTCAAGTAGATTATATATTGGCGAGTTTTTGAAATTTAATGTTTTCTTAATTATTTTCTATTTAATTAAGTTCACTAAAAGCATTGTCTTAAACTGTTGCATTTTACGTAGTAAAGATAAGAAATTATCGGACTGAGGGTCGCATTCGCATAGCTAGTTGAAGCACAGCAGATTAGAAGATTTAAATGAATTTTGGACTTATTAAAAAATTACTAACTCCCACATTTCAGTTTGTTTTGTTTGGCGTCGCCCTAACTTGTTTTTATCTCTTACCGTCTCCTTGTAAAAAATTGTCTGCTACTGCTATACATCACTGCGTTCATCGTCATGATAATTGAAGCTGTCGTAAATGTACTCTGTGTACAACGTAAAATATAGTGAAAATTCCTGATCTATACCAATAAATCAATGTACTTGCTTGCAATTCTTACACCTTCTCCAGTTAGAGCATCTCGGCAGCTGGCTCTTACCAAAATTAAATACAATACGCGAGACAGTTTTATCCATTCTTTCTTGTAAATACTGTATATTTATGTTTACATAAGCTGAAAAAATCGCAGAAGTTCAAACAAAAAGTAAAGAACGCCAGCAGTTTTATGGACTCAAAAGAATTCGAAAATATTTCTCGTAGCAGTCGTCAATACTATGCGTTTCTAACGTGGAAATTTCTTATGTTGGCTCAGCTTAGAGCAAGAGATGTGAACCAAGTGGTTGAAGAGCCCAGCAAAAGTAAATCCGCTGCCATCAAGACAGAAAAAGTGAAAGTAGTAACCAAGGTGCTTGAATGTTTGCCATCCGAGTACACGACAGTGTTACCGCCGTGGAATAAAAGCCAGAAGAAGAATATATCACGCTGAAACTTACCGCCAGCTTAACAAAGAGTAAACTCAGATTCAATGCTAATGTGCAACTTGTGCATTGGGACTCTAAACATGAATAAAAGTCTCGCGTGCGAAAAGAATAAAAATACTTCGCTAGCGTTGGAGGTGGGTCAGAAGATGAAGACAAAGGTGACGCATGCATGGCTACATATTCAACACTTAATGGATAACCAACACCTGCACTAATACATATATGACAAGTGAAACTGTTTTCTTCAAAACATCCACACTTGTCACTGCAGGCGCGCACCCAATTAGGTAATGGAGAAACATTGAGCGCGTGCAGAAAAGGAACAATACAAGTGGAGTCTAGGCTACTGATCGGTGCTATAAAAATAACTATAATGGATGTCTTCTACGTATCAGGAGTAAACTGAAACCTATTTTCTGTAGGGTCCATATGCGACCGTAATCTTGTCACCACCACAATGAAGAAGACAATTTTATAGCGCGACTGAAGTGTCTAACAAGAAGCGGAAACCTATATTATATGCAATTAAAAGTGATGACAATGCGATGCTACGGCACAGAAAATTAGGTCACATTTTAATGAATAAAATGAAATCTGTCGCTATCCCTCTAATTGGTTTACCCGAAGAACTGAAAATCTATGACATCGAATGTAAAGACTATACGACAGAGAAGCATGCGCTCGAAAATTTTTAATCGAGCAAACACAAGTCAACTGAACCCAAAGAACTTATGTAGTTATGCTTGTGCCGACCATTGGAGCTGTTATCACTAGTGGGATTGCGATATTTCTTCACGTTCAAATTAGGCTATAGTGGCCATCTACCAACCTTTTTCTAAGAAGTTTTGGGTCAGAATTCCAAAAGGAAATCGGAAGTTAACACCAGTGGAGATGCGTAATTATATGAAACCTTCGGCGAGACATTTTTATGTTTAGGTCATTTTCGCTAGTGATTGAGCCGAAGAAAAGAGACTCAAAGCCAACCAAACATATGTTTGTCGGCTTCTCCGATACATAAAAAATATGTCGACTTTGTGATCCGCTCGCGAGAAACATCGCTACTTCAAGAAATATCATTCATGAAGAAGAATCAATTCCGTTTAATCAGCAAACTTGACGAACTCTTACGTTATGAATACAAAGATTTTCAAAACATTGTCGTTAAAGAAAGGAAAAATTCAAATACCGATGAATTTCGCTTGCACTATGGTAGCTAATGTGAACGAACCTCAGAGTTAGAAATAAGCAGAACAGCGCAAAACACTGAAAGAAAAGATAAAATCTACAAAGTCAACAATTGCCTTGCAAGTGGTTGTTCAAACTGAAAAAAGCACAAGCGGATCGATTGAACGCTTCAAAGCTAGGCTAATTGCGCGCAGAGAAAAGACATCAATTTTGAGGAAGCATCTTCGCCAGTGGCGAAATACCACTTAGTCTGACCACTATTAGCGCTTGCGCAAAGATGGACATGGTGTTATGCGAATTCGCCCTAAAACCTGCCTTCCTTTACAGTGCACTCGGAGACAGAGGAACCAAAAATTCCAATCAAATCTCATGTCACGTGAATTCACGCAAACGGATGTTGCTCCATGTGTGTATCGCTGGACGTCTAATGATGTCATACTGTTTTGTTTGGATATGGATAATAGACTGATGGCCGGAACATCACGTACGATAATCACTTCAGAACTGGAAGAATCGAAGCAACACTTACTTCAAAGTGCGAAATGAGTCAACCGATTGTTATGTAGGACTATAGATAAAATGCCTAAGAAACGAATTAATGGTATCTCAAAATCAATTTATTAAACATTTGTTAAAACATTTTAGATTGGATACCTGCGTCCTGTGTCGATACCAAAAGACAAAATTAGAACGATGTTCGAAGACTCTCCGGCGACAGAGGAAAAAAAGAAGAGATACAAAATATACCACACAGACAAGCTGTGGGTGCAATTTTCTTCATAAAAAAACCGGGGCATTAGCGTGGATTAAAGCCAGTACTAAAAAATTTCCGTGGCTAAAGACCTATGTCCACCCGGTTATTGCAGACTACGCAAAGTATATGGTAGGAGCACCCAACAGTCAACTAGTGGTCAACCTTAACGCACCAACGATTGGTCTCTCCATCGACTATAAAAATGGAATATGCGACTACATGACAGACATCGAAGAAAGCGACATTGCGCCACATAAAAAATATATTTTCTCGTAACTAGGTTTTTTATTACATTCTGGGTATTTGTTAGAATAAGAATATTTTTTCTTGATAGTTCCTACTTAAAATCCTACGCGGACTTAAGTCTATAGCTGTTTTCGAGTTAGTATTTAGAGCGTTTGTCTTTGTTAATGTAATTGTCGCAACTCTCACATATTGTAAACCCTTTCTTCTTTAGTGAATAGCTGAATAAAATATTTTGCTTAAATAATGTGTTAACAGTGCAAGTGTTCGCCGTGACCTTTTTTTGTCTTAACATCTTATCTCTATGAATATATATGTTTTATTCTATTAAATTACATTTAATGACATCATAAATGCATGGAATATACGATAACGCAGCTAACCTATTAATGCTCATTGTTAACAATGCTTTTTATTTTTAGATCAACTCATGTACGGTGGAAGGTCATAGCTCGATATGTTGTAGAATTCTTTGCAACATTAATGTTCCTGGGCTACCTTATAGAAAATCATTATATTGCTACTTACAAAAACATTGGATTGGAACCGTTTACATGGCAAGACATTGTGGTCAGCATTTTTGAAAAACCAATACCAGCAATACTTTTACTATTGTGCGTATTTAATATAGTTCTACATATTTGGCAAAACGCTTTTGCCGAGATGCTTCTGTTTGGAGATAGGATGTTCTACAAGGTAATTTACTCGTTTTCTCTCCATTCCAACAAACAAGTAGGCTGTTTCAGGACTGGTGGACCTCCACCTCTTACGAAAGGTACTACCGCACTTGGAATGTTGTGGTTCACGACTGGTTGTATACATACGTTTATAAGGACTTTTACGAAATCGTCCGGCCTAGAAACAAGATGGCGGCGAAATATGCGGTTTTCCTAATATCGGCTATATTTCACGAGTACATTCTTGCGTTTGCATTTGGATTTTTCTTTCCTTTACTCTTCGTAAACTTTTTTGTGTTTGGAGTTTTTATGACTTTCATTAAAATAAAAAATGAGACGATAGGAAACGTCGTGTTTTGGTATATTCAGGCGATAGGAATGAGTGTTAATGCTACTTTTTACTGCATAGAATATTACGCGAGGCAAAATTGCCCTGTAGATAATTCAAGTCTATCCAGTTATTTCATACCTCAGTTTGTTACTTGTAATATTTGGAATAAAAATTAGCAGTTTATTAACGCGTTAGCTGCTTATCATTGTTCACAATTTTTTCCTTCTGTAAGGTTACTTGTAGTGCGACTAACCCCTACTTGAATGTTTTATAGCACGCAACATGTATTGGGAAGGACCTTCAAATTAATTCTTTCTTATATGTAATGTTGGTAGTTGACATAATAACGTGCTATGTTATTAATATAAATATGTAAATATAAGCTCTTATTTGTAAGCATTATATTTACTAGTAACTATTGTTAAAATTGTATAAAACTCTACAAAATGTGCGAATATAACACTAGTGTAAAATTATAAATATTTATTAGGACTGAACAAATACATAGTTATATAAATTATCTATAAAAATGTTTTAGTATAAACGCAAAAATAACTAGATATTTTTTTAATATTCATATTTGCCAGATCGACAAAAAATTGTTATACATGGCAGAGTTAAGGTTAAAAAAATCAATAATTATTACAATAACAAAATAAATTGATTGCGTGGATGGTCCTCTTTACTCCGTGGTTACACAGTTGCAATTATAGCTTCGCTTACGTTGATCCAAGTAGATGTCTTCCGGAAATTTGCGTGTTAGTCTCGTATGAATGGAACGTTGACCCAAATTATATAATTCAACACTACTGCAGGTTGTTTTAATACACTGTTTTACAGTTTTGGTACCTAGTTCTCTATGTAGCTGGCTAATTGTTATGAATTAAGGGGCATCCGCAGCTATTTACGCAACTTTATTTTGAAGCACCTGAATCTTATTTAACTAGCATTTTGCAGTATTTTTCCATATCATACTGATATATATGATTATTAATCTTACTAACATTTTGTATACTAATAACGTGCATTCTGCTTTTAACGTCGTCTTTCTGTTTATTATTTGGAAAAGTTGGGAGAGTCTTATGTATCCCTGATTTAGTTTTTGTAGAATATGAGATTTTCATGTTAATTTAGTATCAAGATAAATGTCAAGGTTCCTCATAATTTTTACAGGAAGTGTTGATTTTGATAATATTGATCGATGTAGAATTTTGTATTTTATGTAAATAAATATTTTTGCCATGCTCTTATTATGGTTAATTTGAAGATTGCAGGTGTTTAATCATTTGGTTGTAGAATCTGCACCTTTTTATAATTTTGTAGTTACTGAACTTAGATATTCGTCTTCGGCTAGTAGCACGGTATCATCTGCAAACATAGTTGAGCTTGCTGCGTTGGTTTGAATATCATGCATGTGTTCGCGCCAATCTGAAAATTATACTTATTTTTGAAGTTTTAAATTAGGGCCGGCTATATTTTTTGATTCCCTCTTATACATATTTGAAATTTGTGATATCGCCCCAATTTTTGTCCGAGCACGCGTTGCGATATGGCCGGCGGTCTAGGCCGCGGGCCGCGCGCGTGCACTTGATACTTGCTTTTCGACCTATTTAGTTCACGCGGCATTACGCTTTTGCCTTTGTTCGCGTTTTGCATTCCGTAAGACGAGAACATTTTTCTTTTTAACCGAGAGTTCGCCGGCGGCTTTAATTGGCAGCAGAAGTTTTAATTTTCTGCCAGGCATTTTGTTAAAGACTAATTTTTCGGGGTTGAAATTTGATCGGTGAAAAACTCGGTCCATTTTCATTCATCTGGCTCGACGAAGGAACCTTTCGCACCAGGAAGACGCTACCGTTTCAGCCTCTACTCTGAAGATTGGGGTAACTTGTCCTATTTTTTATCCATATCCTTACATCCTGTTTTTCTGGAAGCCTCAGGACCAACAGCAGGGAACCGGTATTTGCGGGAAAGCGCCGTTTCCACAGGTTAGTGTTTTGACTTTAAATTTGTTTCAAGTCTTTATTCAAAATTCAAAATTACCTATACAGTCCACTTATTCCGGCCGCACCATTTTTGGTCCTTGCGACCTGGATTAGAACTAGCATGTATATCTTGAACAAAAGAGGGCCTAACATACTACCCTAAGGTACTCCAGCCGCCATTTTTTTATTTTCCGATAATGCGTTATGTATTGATATATCAAGGAGAAAATGATAGCTTGTAGGTAGGTGGGTAAATTTGTTTTAAGCAGCTTATATTTAAGACCATACAGCCAAATGTGATCAAAAGCTTGAGTTAAGTCCAAGAAGAGTATTGTTGTGTAGCGCCGTTTTTCGAACCCATCTTCAATAAGTTTGCCAATCGCTGAAGATGGTGGAAACTGTAGAAAATTCTCTCCTAAAGCCAAATTGAAATGGTGGTAGTAAGTTCCTATGCAAAAATTCAGAATTTAGCTTAGACTATATTACTTTTTCTAAAATTTTTCAAAAAGTGGACAATAAACTCTCTAGTCTATGACTTGTTAATTTGTTTTGTTTTTCCTGATTTTGAAAATAGTAGAATCTGTGCATATCTCCATACCTTGGGAAAATATCCTGGTTTTAAACAGGCATTAAAGGTAGATGATATAGAAGACAGATATTTTTTGGATAGGTTTTTTAAAGCTGTTTGAGATTTGATCGGGGCCAGGTGTTTTGTTAAAAGGTAACCTTTTGATGTGTGAGCTAATTAATTGAGAGAAGTTGGTTTAATATCGTTACTAAGACATAACATATAAGTTTCTACATAGTTTTCTACAAAGTTTGTAAAAAATTAGTATTGCTGATTATTGTAGTAAAAGTATTTACGAGATGGATGCAAAGGCTTCTGCTTTTTCATCATCGGTAGTTAAGGTTACGTGATCCGTTTTAATTGAGGGTATTTCTTGTGGTTTTCTTAATATTCTTTAAATTGCTTTCTATGTTTCAGAATCACCAAGTTTTATATTGGATAAGTAATTCTGGTATGCACAAATTTCTAACAGAGATTTATTTGATTGTTTATATGCTAGTGCACGCACAGAGCAAAAATATTTATTATTTAAATAATAATAAAATAACAATTATTTTTTATTGAGTTTGTACTTTAACCACCCCAAACTCCAATACCATATTTATTTACTTATTATTTATTTAAGGACCTCAAGAAAACTCTCGGGACACATTATGTCCACGTCGTTGAACATAGGCTCTATAAATATCTTCAGAAAAATCATTTTTAATCTGTTCCCACAATTCTGCAGGATTTAAGTTATCGCAAAAGAGCAAAATAATTACAATATTTAAATAGCAGAAAAGCTCCAGGTTATGATCTTAAAACTAGACAATTTTTGAAAGAACTGCCTAATAATACTATTTAATACAATCCTTTAACTGGCGTACTAGTCTTCACAGCTCAAATTTGTTCAAATTTTTATATCAAAACCAGAGATAACTACCTACAAACCAATTAGTTTATTTTCCGTAATATTTAAACACTTGGAAAAATTATTACATGTATTTGGTCACGAGCACTCTACTATTCACTATGCCACCGCATGTAGTAAATAAAGCCATAAAAAACAAAAAATACTTTTAGCTCTAGTATTCAAAATCATAAAATTTTTCCCATAAATATTTCCTCGTTTTTTAAAATCTTACACATCGCTACTTTCAGGTAAAGTCCGGTAATCAAGTGTCTGAAATTAAAAAACAAAACTCTGGTTCTCCACAAGGCTGTGTTTTTAAGCCTCTACCTTATTTGGTGTCCACTGCAAATTTTCCTACTTTAAACAACGTGATAGGAGCCTTCGTGGATAATACTGCTATCCTGTCTTTCCACGAAAACCCACAAATAGCTAGTTATTACGTATAAAACCATTTAGACTCAATAAGCAACTGAATGATCAAATGGCGTATAAAGTTTGTGGCGTTAACCGCCTACATTGCCTCATCAATAACAGAAAAAAAGAGACTTAGGAAGGTTTTGATTTTTTAATTTAGTAGGTATATGTAAATTGTTTGGTAATTATTGACAGCCCCAACCAAATGTAATGTAAGTCAATAAAGTGATTTTAAAGCTTTTAATCAGACTGAAGAGGAATCCCACAACAATTGCTGCACCCCGACATGATCCCCGTCTCGATCAAGGCTGGAGAAGAATAACAGAATTTTGCGGCGCCACAGCGTCAAGTTGATCATCTTTCGGCATTTCTTGATCGAACTGAGGTGAGTCGAGTTTCGATCAATATTCCGCCTTTTTGGAATGCGAAACCGGAGATCTGTTTCGTCCAGGTCGAAGCTCAGTTTGCAATTATTAATATCACCCGAGAGAGCAGGCAATTAAATTAATTTTGCAGTTAGAGTCAAAGTACAACATTTGGGATATTGTTACAGGCGAAAACGCCAATAACAAGTTCGTTCTGACAAAAACCGATTTTTCGACATTTTTAGGAGAATGAAGAACTTAAATTAAAGCGTTTATTAACCCGATTTGTGTCAGGCGATTTAAACCTCACCAACCCTTCCAAAAGTTTCAAAACTTGCACTTTCAGTTAGAAGTATACTGGTCGTGAGTGAAGAGAGAGATAGCACAAATGACTGATAAAATGATAAAAAGTAGATTTTTTCTAGATATTAATCAGATCAGCGCACAGTCTACAAAAATTTCTTTGCAAAATTGTATAAAAAGATTGTCGCAATTGACAAAGAAATTCAGGAAATCCGATCATCACGCAGCCGTCCACCAAGTCAGACTCCGATAGATCAGGATCGCCGCCGAAGCAGCAGTCACAGAAGGTATGGCGCTCACGGCGGATATTGTTTCTACCATTTTCGTTTCGGTCACAAATGTAGACTTGACAAGTGTAAGCCGCCCTGCTCGTATAACAATAAGGAAAACGGGACTCAGCAGCAGGAATAGCAACCGGCGATGTTTCCGGTAAATGATATGATCGATCGTATAAACTTTTTTATCTAGGATTTGGAATCAGGCATAAATTTTCTAATATATAGCGGCACTGATGTTTCAATTCTGTCTGCAGAGCCAAAAATTAGCCCTAATCATACTTATGATATCAAATTACAAGAGGTTGCCAGCCAAAAGGTATTTTTGGCGTCCTAGGCTGACAATTTTTCACCCGCCTTCCCTCAAATTTTTGCAAAATGAGAACATATAAATTTTTAATTTGTTTTTTCCCTGGATCTGAAAGGGATAACAGGTACAAAGGCAACCTCAGCCACCCGGTAGAGCGAGAGCGGCCCCGACGTGCGTGTACAAACGCACGGACTTCCTCGTTTAAATTAAGCGCCCAGAGCGCGGTACGTTTAATTTCATGTCAACCGTCTTTGTTTACTTTCCGTTCAAATGTATAGATAGATACCAACATTTGGTTATAAACTGCTAAATATTGATTTGGGACTGAAAAGAAAATTTGAGTGGTCATTTGTAATAGCCCGAACGTCTAAAGGTATTTTGGGCGCTGATTTTCTTTACTATTTTGTAAAAGTCGTAGATTTAAAAAATCGAAAATTAGTCAACATAGCCATTAAGTTGACTATCTCGGGTGAAATATCTACGGTAACAAATTTTTAAAGTATTTCCACTCTTAATGCAACATGTAAGTTCCAGAACATTTTTAAGAAATACTCGAATTTAAGAAAACTAAGAATTATTCCCAAAAATGTGACACATAAAGTTGAACACTATAGTCAGACTAAACTTGCGACTTGAGTTTTCGCTCGCGCCCAAAGTTTAGATGGATTAAAAATAACCAACCAAGAGTTTCAATTTATATTAGAACATGGAATAATATCACCGTCAAAGTCACAATGGGCGAGTCCTTTATACTTAGTCGCAAAAAATAGGACCCTAATTTGTGGAAAGCTAAATGACATCACTGTAGATGATCGTTATTCCATCCCTAGAATCGACAATGTAAAATTATCTTGGAAAAGGACAAATTGGACTTACTGGAAGTGTACTACCAAATTCTAGTAGCAGCGATCGACAAAGAAAAGACCGCTTTAGTAACCCCATTTGGTTTCTTTAAATTTTATTATATGTCATTTGGCCTATGCAATCCACTGTCTACGTTCCAGCGTTTTATGCTTGTCGTTTTGTTCTCCCAGCTCGATAACATCTTCATAGCTTCCGAGTCAATTGAAGAGCACGAACGTTATCTGGGCACAATTTTACGACGGTTGGATCAGTACAAATTGCGCATAATTTCAGCAAATCGGTCTTTGGTATTCAAAAGTTATTTTTTGGGGGTGTTACCCCATGGACTCGAAAGAAACAAGACCAAATCCAGAAGTAATATCTTATAAATTGTCAAGAACTATACAACAGCTCCGCACGTTCTTGATGTGTTTTTTTTACAGGCTGTATCTCAAAAATGCCGGTACTACCCAGACCCTGCTTAACGACTTTCTCAAGAAATCTAAAAAATGGTATAAAAGAAAAGTAGCTTGGACCCCTGAAGCAATACCCAATTTGAAAAGTGTAAATTAAGACTAGTTAACGCATTTCTACTTAGCACACCGAACCGAACATCGTCTCTAGCACTGTTCGCGGATGCATCAAGCAGTTGGAGCTGTGGTCCAACAGTACGAAAATAAAAGCTGGAAACCACTGGCATTTTTCTCTGAGAAGTTGTCGGTTGCTCAAACAAATTATAGTGCATATAGTAAGGAAGCTATGTTCTTAGCAATTTAAAAAAGGGCTGTACGGAATAACTGATACAGATGAAAGGCCGAACCAATCACATAAGTTATGCAATCAGGGTATCCTTGGTCGTCCGACACTTCTTCATCCAATTATTTCGCCCTGCATGATAAGCTGCAGGTGTTTAAAATTGCGTGAGATGTGGCGAGGAACTCGTAACTTTCTCTTCTTGATGATGAATAGAACCTCAAAATCTTTGTTCATTCTATCTAAGATCTGTTGGTTTGTAATGCGATCCGTCCAGGAAATTTTCAGCATACGTCTATATACCCAGAGCTCAAAAGATTCTTTGTTCAAAATCTATCTTTCAAAACCGTATAATAGTACTGGGAACACATAACATCTAACCATTCTTTCTCTCATGATTAGTGAAAGATTCTGAGCTGTTAGTTTTTTCAATTTAATGAATATTTTTCTGGCTTGTTCAATTCTTGACAATATTTCCGTCTTATCTGTGATATTCTGATCATAGTGCCGAGGTTCTTGAAATGCTAAACATTTTCCTCCATTCTATTGCCAAAGATTAGGTTGCCTGCATTGTTATTTCTTTTTGAAATCACCATCATTTTCCTTTTATGAAAATTGATAGGTTGCCCATACTCTTCGCTAACTGTTGATACTATATTTACCAGTCTCTGCAGATCTTCCAGACTACCCGCAATCGGAACAATGTCATTAGCATACCTAATGTTATTAATTGTAATACCATCTATTATCACACCTGTTGATTCATCTTCCAATGCTTTTTGATATATAAATTCAGAATAGATGTTGAAACATTGGATAAAGGACCCAACCATATCTAATTTCTTTTCGAATGCTGATTTCATTTCTCACGTGAACATATTTTACTTTAGTATTCTATCTCCAATAAAGATTGGTTATCATCTGTATATTGTAATAGTCAATGTTAACACTTTTTAGTATATTCAGAAGTTTTTCATGCCTTAGGTTGTCGAAAGCCTTACTGTAATCAATAAAGCAGATGCATAAACCTTGGTTAATATCTAGACATGTCTGTGATTAGGACATTCAAAGCAAAAATGGCCTCTCTTGTGCCCATCCCGTTACGAAACCCAAATTATATCTGATGTCTCTGCTTCGCATTTACTGTGTATACTAGTGTGTATGATCCTCAAGAAGTGTATCTCGTCTGATTCCACTGCTTTACCGGATTTTGCAATATTTATGTCATGTTCCACTTCTTCCCGTGTAATTTTCGATGCGTCTTCTGATTTGGTAGAATATACTGATTTGATCTTTGGTCTTAATGCAATTCGGTTATATATTGTTGTCATAAGTTTAGCTTCGCTTTTAAATCAATAATTATTCTATTTTGGTCATCCTTCAACATACCCGTTTGTCTAATTTTTGTATTACCGGTGACTTCTTTTATCTTTTTATGTAAGTTAAAACTGTCATGTTTTTTCTACAACTTTTCTCTATTTTTGTATTTCCTTCTTCCATCCATTAATATCAAAATTTCCTCTGTCATCCATTTTCTTTCTTTGTGTTTTTAGCACTCGCAATGGTCTCTTGTTGAGTTAGTATTATTGTTTCTCTAATTTTTATCCAGTTTGCTTCCTTATCTAAATCAGCAACGTGTTCTTGTTGCAGTTTGTGAAATTTTTCATTTATAGTCTTGGCCACCGCTTCGCGGACTTTTGGTACCTACCTATAACCTTCGGATATTCAACCTGTTATTTTGCGTTTGCTGCTGTTTTCTCTTTAACCTGATTCGCATATCTATAACAAAAGGGTTATTGTCACTACTAATATCTTCACCCGGATATGTTTTACTGTTTTATGCTGTTATGAAATGTTTTGTTCACAAGTATATAATCAATTTGATTTCGGATTGTTTGGTCTTCACTAACACCAGGTGCTTTCCATGTATAGAGTTTTTGCAACATGCGATCTTTCATTTCTTTGACTTAGTTCAAATCTGCTCACGTAGTCATCATGACCGCCTTCACCTAATTTGGCATTGTAATCGGCCATGCCAATTGTTACGTTTTGTCTCTTTGTCAATTTTAACATGTATTGGAGCTGTCCATAAAATGCCTCTATCCCTGGTTTGCTGTGGGATCATAAATTTGAATCCAGTTCATTTTACCAATTCCTGTCTGAAGTTGGGTCACCATAATTTTTTCGGAATATGGTATAAAGTTTATTGCCGACTTGCTTATCAGTTTGTCTAATATGATTCCGACTCCATTATAGTGTTCTTTTTCATAATTTCCAGAATAACAGAATACTCCGTTTTCAGTTGTGCAGCTTCCGAACTCTGGCCATCGGACTTAGCCCTAATATGTTGATGTACAGTCGTTTCATTTCCCAATTTTCTTGTACAATTTTTATACTTGAAATAAGCTACGCACATTCCGTGTTGCCATTCTAATTTTGTTCTTATGTATATTAAGACGATTCCCTTGATTGGTTGACGGGGAGATTCCTAGAATCGTCTCCCCACTTAAGATGTCCCGGACTGACGGCCGTTGGTATTATATTTTCAGCCATGTGATTATCTTGTGCGGTAGTTTTTCTTTGCTGATTTTTTGATTTAGAAGGCAAATGTAAACCTGCCTGGTAGTTATTGATAACCCGAACCGAATGTAAGTCAATAAAGTGATTTTAAAACTCTTAACGTTGTTTGTACCCAAACTGAAGAGAAATCCCACAACAAGGTCAATGATACTAAATCTGCTTAAATCACGATTACTCTGTGAAAGCAATACTATCTATCAGTATTATTAAATTATTAAAATATCACAATCAAAGAAAAGAGGTAAGTAAAAAAGTACATACAGAGTAGACTTACATAAAAAGCGCATATCTGAATGAAAAGTGGGGAAATTGACCTAAAAAGCAAAAAATTATTTGGCTCATAAGAAAAAAATCTCGTTATAAAGATTTTAGTGTAAAAGATTAAGTGTCGTAGCAGATGGTTTATGGTATGTATCAAAGAATGGATCTCAAAATACCATATTTCAAAGAAATTATACACCAATATATGTTAAATAATGCACAGAAAGTTTACTTTCATTCAAGCCTAAGCATCCGGCCTTTATTAGATAATAGTCATCAGCAACTCCTGGAAAAAAGAAGCAAGCAAATATTAAAGTGTAGATTTAGTTACAAACAGCACTTATATATTATTATATTCCGATTTCTAATTAAAATTCGGCGCTTGTGTTTCGGAGCAAGCGGAATTGTGACGCGCTCCGATATATCAGTGTCTGAAACGCTGTACCTGCTATTTAAGGTATCATTCGTACGTCAGCTGATCTTATAAAGTAAAACCTTCACGACTGCTGCATCAAGTCAAACACTGCAATTAAAACCCGGACGTGAGGGACGTTATGGCCTTCTGCCAGCCTCCTAGAAAGATACAACCCAAGCAGATGCAGTCTCAAATGATTTTATCAACTACGATGATAGAACCATATGAAACTCAAATGTACAACAAACAATATCTTTAAATATCAGATAATTCCCTTACACAACCACAACCAATGCTATACTCCCAACTTTGCCAACCAACGCACTTTACGCAACCACAATGTCTCTCTTTCAAACAAATAGACTACAGTCTCGCATAAAAGAAATACAACTTCTCAGAATAATGTCGAAATTACGCATTACAATTAAGCAAAGCAAAGCAAATAAATATTGGTTTAGTGCTAAAAAACTAAGCCCCTAATATACAAGAAGAGACTAACCCAGAGAAGCAAACATTAAAACCTCCTGCAATATTTGTAACTGGGGTTAAAAATATAGAAAAACTTCTCGTTCATTTGCATGAAGAAATTCCCAAACAGCAATATGAAATCCAACATCTTACGGATAATCAGGTAAAAGTTCAACCCGAAAAAGCTGGGAGATATGGTATAATCATAAAAGCTCTGAACGAAAAGCAAACTGAATTTCACACATTAAAATTAAAAGAGGAAATAAGCTATAAAGTTTTCCTAAAAAATATGTACTGTTCCATTGACTACAACGACCTTTGAAATAGAAAAACTAAATCACCCAGTGCCAAAGATACGGGCACACCAAAAATGTTTGTTACCAAAAACCAAGATGTGTTAAATCTCCCGGTGACCACATCGCGGATCAGTGATCCAGAAAAGCAAGCTCTAGAGATGTTCGTTGTATATTATGCGGAGAAAATCACCCCGAAAATTAGAAGGGTAATACCGTCTATAAAGAGTTGCAGAAAAAGCAATTCCCATTGCTTCGTCCGAAAATATACACTCCACCGAAAACAAATCCAACAAAATTTCACTCCAACTAATACGCCGCAAATACAAACCCCACAACCCCTCCAACAATCCCGCGATATACAAAAGCTAAAAAATATGATAAAAGGCCTATTCAAACAAATAGGTACCATGTTAAAGCTTTTTACAATTGTGATTGCTAAACTTAATTAATCGATAATCTGCTGCAATGCCAACGGCTTCTTAGAATACAAAGACGAATTAAAAGCATTTATTTTACATCATAATTTCGACATTATACTAATTTTTGAAACCCACTTTACAACGAAAAAAGAAAGCTACCTAAAAATCCCTAAATATAGAAATTTATTTTACAAATCACCCAGATAGCACTGGCAGAGAAGGATCAGCTATTATAATTAAAAACACAATAAGCATCACCAAATAAATAGCTACTGTACAAATTACCTGAAAGCAACCAATGTGACTATATAAGATCTCACTGGGTCCTTAATTACTTCTTTCCCTAATATATTTCCACAACACTCTGAGACATCGATTTCTTGCTGGAGGAGACTACAATGCCAAACATGCTATACGGGGATCCAGAATTATAACATGGAGAGGACGTAGCTACTTAAAACAATTGAAAGAAATAACTCACGAACCTACCTAATGGCCAAGTAACCGGAACAAACTACCAAATTTGATGGACTATTGCGTCACAAAAGGTATTCCGCAAGACTTCGCTGTTGCCAGCTCCTGTTTTGATTTGTGTTCAGATCATTTTCTAGTTCTAGTCAAATTATCAACAAGAGCAATAAGTATTCAAAAATAACCAAGTCTCAGCTACAGGTATACAGACTGGAACGAATTTAGACGACCAGTTAACAGCAAGCTGACTTTGAGTGTTCCCCTTAAAACTGAAGATCCGCAATTAAATACTTCAAATATATAATACAACGGGCGGGCTGGAACGCAACACCACAACAAACACAAACTTTCAAATCCTTTAGTTGTCCTGTATCAATTCAACAGAAAATTCTGGAAAAACAAAACCTTTGTAGACAATGGCACAAGTTAAAAACGCCTGGAAGCAAATACTTTTTTTTGGCGCACTTACAGGCACTGCAGCCTTAAGGGCTTACTGTGCCCACTAACATGCACTTAAATGCTAGGACACACGCACCCATGGGTTGAGCGAGATTCGAACTCGCACGCGCCAGCTAGAGGATAGAGCCAACTGGTTGAACCATCTGAGCCACCACGTCCCCAAGCAAATACTCACTGCAACTATATATGAACTTAAAAAAACACTAAACAGCAATAAAAGTAAATACATACAAACTTTCCTACAAGGCTTTACACCCGCTGACACCACAAAACTCCACCCATTAAAAAGAGCCATGAAACTTAAGCAAAAAGTAAACAACAAAAATCTTGCGCCTTTGCAGAACATCTAGTACAGGTATTCCAACCGCATTCCTCGGAAAACAGAGCTGAAGATAAAAATAAATCAACTCAACTATTAGAAACCCCTTCCAACTGGAACTACCAGAACAACGCTTTAAAGCAACTGAGGTTAAAAATATTATTACAACCTTGCACACGAAGAAAGCACCGGGATATCCCATACTTACTGGAAAAGCACTCAAAAAATTACCCTCCATCGGAATAAAATACCTGAAACAACTCTTTAATGCTATTCTGCACATTGGGTACGTTCCCGCCCAGTTACAAGTAGCTCAAATTGTAGTGATTCTTAAACCAGGTAAACCAACGAATAAATTAAATTCCTATCGACCAATCAGTCTGCTGCCTATCGAATCCAAGGTGTACGAAAAATTACTGCTAAACAGACTCCTGGCAATAACTAATTTGGAAGATTAATGAAAGCTACGAAACCAAAAAATACTGCTCTGCAGTGTTTGGCATGTTGGACTGTTATTTAATTTGCATGCCTAAATCTTACTTCCAAAACCTTGTCTAGCTCAAAACTGAGTATACGGAACTCTACCCCATAAATGCTGGTGTACTCCAAGGCAGCGTGCTTAGACCACTATTATACCTATTATATACTGCAGATCTTATTAGATCAAACGTCATAACAGCAATCTTTGCAAATGGCATCGCAATCCTGGCCTCTGATAGTAACCCAGAAATAGCTACACAGTTGCTGCAAACCAACTTAACAGAGATCCAAAACAGGCAAAAAAATAGAAAATAAAAATAAACACGTGACTTTCGCAAAAAGAAGAGATGACTGTCCTCCAGTCCACATAAATAACAATCCGCTACCCTAAAAATATAAAGTTAAACACCTAGAATTACATGTCGACAAGAGATTAACCTGGAGAAAATACATTTTTTTTAACAGTTAAGGTTAACCTTCTCCAAAATTTATTGGAGACAAGGACGCAGCTCTCAACTGGCTACTGTGAGTAAAATCCTGATATACAAATTGATAATTCAACCAACCTGGTCTTACAGCATCCAACTCTGGGGAACAGCATCTACATCCAACATCAAAATCCTTAAACGATTTCAAGCAACAGTGCTGCAAATGATAGTGAACGCACTCTGGTTTATGCCCAACGCAGTTAATACGCAATGACCTTCAGATCCAAACTGTCAAAGAGTAAATCAAACGCTCCAGCGTCCAGTACACTGTTAGACTTACTGTCCACTCTAATTCTTTGGCAACAAATTTCCAAGAGCAGCCCACAATCAACAGAAAGCTGCCTACCAGATTTTAATTATTATTATTAACTCTAGTTTTAAGATTTACTATATAAGTTCTATTTACTTAATGTCACATAAGGAATAAAAACCTATTATTACAGTCGTATTATTATGTCGTCTAAATGTCATCAATATCATCATTAGCTAACTGTTTGTTTATTATTTCTCTATACGCTTCTCCCTTTCTTTTTATTTCTTCTGCTGTCAGTTTAATTGAATTTTTCCCAATTAATTGTTTTCTTTCTGTTCTTTTATTAATAGTCAGTACAGCTCTTACCAGTCTGTGGTCACTCCCCGTATTAAATAGGTTTAGTACGGTAACGTCATTTATTTTTTGTTTTTTGTTTGTCAAAATATAATCTATTTCGTTTTTTGTATTTCCGGATGGTGATATCCAGGTCCATTTTCGACTGGGTCTTTTTTTAAAGAAGGAATTCATAGCATATAGTTTATGCTCGATCATGAAATTCATTAGCATGTCTCCTCTTTCATTTCTTTGGTCTATTCCAAAATTACCTATGTATTCTTCATCGGGTTCTTGTTGTTTTGCCTAATTTGGCATTAAAGTCCCCCATAACGATGGTCCAACCTGAGGGATCCGTTTGCATAGCTATTTTTAGATGTTCGTAGAACAATTCCATCTCTTCGTCCGTGTGGGAGGAAGTAGGGGCGTATACCTGTTTAACTTTGATCTTTATTGTTGCCGTAATTTTTAGAATTATATAAGCAACTCTTTCTGATACTGATTTAAAGGTTTTATATATGGTGTCCATTTTTGTTAACGAACAGTCCGATTCCTGCCGTGGTTCCATCTATTCCGCCTTTGTGTATTAGCGTGTTTCCTGACTTGAGCTTAATCCATTCTTCTCCTTTTCTTCGGATTTCACTTATTCCAACAATATCCCAATTGGTTTTTGTTAGTTCCTCTTCCATCTCTATAATCATATCATCCGTTCTGAGCGTACGAGCATTGTACGTTGCAATCCATAGTTTGCTTATCTGTATTGATTTGTGGTTACATTTCAAAGTCGAAATCTTGCCCCCCCCCCCCTCAGAATCCTCGGGGCAGCCTGACGCATCAGGGTTAGATTGTGAGCTGTTCACTCTACTAACCTGGGGTAATTTCGTTCTGGAGTTCGACATTATCATTATCATTAGGGAGTAATTGGCAGTAAAACGCCACGCTTGCCAGGCGTCTTGGCGAGTTGGGTAGGATATGGGTAGGATTGAATGTGGTGTGGTTATGATTACAAGGTTAGGACATGATTTCCCTCGGTATTGGGAGTTGAGGGAGAACCAAGGCTCGCGTAGGCAGGGTCGCTTCCCTGAGACAGACCTATCTCTACCGGGGTCGTAGAGAGTGTCTATCCGCTACCTTAGACATTAAAAGACAAAAAAGTAAAATACAAGCAGGTAAATATGCTATTTAGCGCAAGAATATGTGAAATAACAAGAAAGGGCAGGATAAGAAATAACGAAATAAGAGACAATTCAAGAGTAGAACCCTTATTAAATACTGTACAAAGAAAATAGTTAAATTAGTTTGACTACTTGTGTAGAATGGCTAACAACATAGTAAACAAAATATGTGAAACAGGAACCGACAAAATATGGGAGAGGCAGACCAACTACAATATGAATTGAACAAACAACAAAATCACTAAAAGATAGAGGGACTATCTGGAAAGAAGCAAAAATATGAGCAATAGAACAGGATAGAAAAAATTCTACAATCTCAACACCTACATTTAGATAAGAGCAGATTAAGACAAAGCAGTGTGCACAAACTCAGACAGATCATTACTATATATTATTTGCTTATTGTAGTTCGTACAGATTGTAAATAATAAGGGTTATCAAAAAAAATGAAATTAAAAAATGGAGAGGAGTACCAAAAACAACATAAATTGTTAAATATAGAGGAAAAAAGTATGAAAAAGATGTTGACTTGAAATATTTAGGTCTATTTTTAATATCTAGTTATTTTTAGTTTTCTATTAATATATTTTTATAGATAATTTATATAATTACAAGGGGTATTTTTGTCGTTCTAGGCTGACAGTTTTTCATCAGTCTTCCTTCAAATTTTTTCAAGGTGGGAACGTGTAAATTTTTAATTAGACCGGTTTTTTCCCTGGATCGTATGCGTGGAACAATTTAACTTAGCGCCCATTCATAATGGACGTAACCATAAGCCGCCCATAAGAAATACGTAATATGTAAAGTTCAATCAATGCAAGGCTTATGCGCTCATTCATAATGCACTCCCGTAATTTTTACGTTTTACATTCATTTGCAATAATTTTTAATTTTTTCCTAGATTAATCTTAGCAGCAGTAACAGAATGTTTTATTTGATTCTGAAATTGTCGACATTTTGGCTTTGTTTTTACAACGGATAGGGAACTATTTATTAATTAAGTTAGTAAATATAGATCTGTTGCTACAACATAAAAAGAATAACAGGTACAAGAGCAAGTTCATTATGCAAAATGCCTGGAAGAACATTACTGCCGCTACTGTGTTTTTAGTCCAGCAGGAAAGCATGTCATTTGTATGTAATCTGTGAAACAGAATTTGAATTTTCGACATCGAGGGCCGTGTACTAAATTAGAGGAGCCGAAAAACCTCAAAGTTTTCGGACTTTTTTCAGTTATAAGCAAAAACTTCTAAAACGTGTGTTTTTCTGGGAATACACTTATTCACAAAGTTAAAAAGCATTAAATTTACTTCAAATTTCACTGGTAAAAAGTATTTTTTGGTCTAATAGTTACTGAAGTACAGATAGCAGAAAATGCAGGTTTTTGCTTTACAACTTTCATTTCTTAACATTTTGATGTAAATTTTTATGTAAGTTTTTGCCTTATATCTTTCATCGCCAAAGTGGTTCAAGCGGTTCAGACGTGGACTGCGATGCAGATGGACCCAGGTTCCATTCCCGGAACTCTCCTGGCGGGAGGCCTACTCAGTCACTAAAAATAATTGAGTACCTGCGTTCACTCAAACAAGAGGTAATAATGGCGGTCGTCTAAGGCGCGATTCTTGCCACATCGCCCCCAACAGAAATGGTGCGCAACAACCGGACAGATAATAACTTTAACCTCTCAGTTTGCAGGCCGTGTTCTCAGGCGGGGCGTTAGAGCCTTACCATTATTATTATTATTATATTTCACTTTTCAACATTTCTATGTACATTATGTTAGGTGCTCATAAATTTCAACACTTAACTTCAACAGTGCCAGCTTTGCCAATTAGGTCGGATGATGAGGTAACTTTCGTGTGAACTACATTTGTCTCACTGGTCACAGCATCTCTGGGGGTGGCGACCATTATTCCTCCCATGGCTTCCATCCACCTTGTTCACATTGAAGTCAGCGTTGTCGCAGATGAACTGGTTGAATGCATTAGCTGAGTCATCAACTATCTCTTTCTTTGCTTGCAGCACATACGATCCTTCAAGCCTAGAAGCTTCAGCATAGGTAGCTGAAAATGCTAACGTCGCTAGTAGGTTTAGAAGAAGTTTGGATTCAAACTTCTTGTAAACATACGTTGCAACTCTAATCATAATGCGAAACAAGAATAATTTTGGTCGTAGGGCTGGTATAATGGCATGTGCCGAAGAAAGTCATTTCTTTTTTCACGATTCCAGTAAATCCCGTTTATTTGTCAAAATGATCGTATGCAGGAGACGTACTTTAGGAACATAAAAAAAGGAACGTTAAGAAGAGATTTTGAGCGAAGGGAGGAGTCGCAAGGAATCGGTCTTTCACTCTCCCCTAATACCTGTCCCTGATCCCGTTACCGGACGAAGAAGTTACGCGAGGTAATTCCATTACGATTCCCTTAACAATACCCTTACCTGAAGAGGGTAAAAAGTTCTGCACCTAACATAATTTACATAAAAATGTTAAAAAATGAAAGTTGTAAGGCAAAAACCTGCATTTTCTGATATTTTTGATAATGTAAGTAATTTGTTGTAGCTTTGAACCACTATATAGCAGTAACTATTAGGTCAAAAAATACTTTTGGCCAATGAAATTTGAAGAAAATTAATGCTATTCAACTTTTTAAATAAATGTGTTCCACTAGAAATACATGGTTATAACCAAAAAAAATTGGAAGTTTTTTGGCTGCGTCCAAGTCGTGTTTTTCTTGATAATTCTGTAGTCAAAAATCGTGTTGAAAAAATAACCCAATGATTTTATAGTTGAAAATCGCAGCCGATACATGTCCTCAATATAATTGTAAAAGTCATGCGCAATGTGGGGAGTAATTTTGCTTTACAAGACCATTTAAACAAACGTACACCTCATCATTTGTCTAGTATGGCAACATCTTCTGAAAAAAGCCAAGCAGTTCCTTGTTACTTGCACTTATATGGAGTATTTTTCAAGGGAAACTATGAGACGTGTTTAAGTTAACAGAAGCAATTGTGGTGGAGTTAGCAAGACTTTAAAACAAAACCACAATTACAGTCCCCAATATCTGAAGTGCGGGTCATTCTTAAACAAAAGTGCAGCTAGTTATGGCCTTGAGGTTGCTCTAAGCGTTTCTATTTTGTGGTAATGTCGCCGCTGTGGCACAGTGGTTACAAATATTACTCCTGTACCAGTAAGCCCAATGTGGGCGAATTTGAATCTTGCTGGAAATCCATGGGTGTACATGACTTCTTATTATTTAAGATTGCATATTAGTAGCCCTGGAGCCTAAAGTAAGTGCATACCAACAGAAAAAAACTTCGAGATAGTTTTTGTATCTGCGTAAAACAACACAATTTTTACTTCTTATTTCACCATCAAACACTTTTTATTTACCACGTTTCATGTACTGAAGTAATAGCGGCGTTGGAACTGAAATGTGTAGAGTTTAGTTCAGTTTAATATTATTATTATGAGAAAATATACTACTGTAAGAAGTGTATATGCATGCTATAAACTTACGTTTGCGTAAGATCTCAAGTAGGAACTATTAATGCAAAAATATAAGCCGCAATAAACAATCTAGTTACGAGAATTTATTTTTGACATGTAGTGATGGGAAAGGAGAGAAACGCGACTTCTGAGTTGTAGGTAAGAATGTCTGAAAAAGATCCCCCTAGGGTATCTAGGGTATCTTTTATTACCGCCTCTTTAGTAAGCAGACGTCGGAGCAACAACCATTGAGTAATAAATTTTTATCGCGTTCCTCATGATAAAGAGAGTAAAATTATTGGAAAATTTGAGAATATTTAAACCACAATTTGGAACACTCCTATAAAAACTTAAGTGCACGTATAAACAATTTATGAAAGACCGAGAAGCAGTTGAAAATAAAGGGCATTTATATCATCTGAGAACTGACGTGCTTAGGAGAATATTCGCAATATTCGCCGCCTTATTGAAGGTGACCGCTGATTAACATTTGCTAAAATTACTTCTGATATCAAAATATGCTACCACAGTGCTCAGAGAATCTAAGACGTTATCTTGCTTTATAAAAATTCCCAATCCCATATAAATAAACATCAAGGTTTTGTTCTGGATTACATCGAAACACCTGTCTGGACTTATAGCCCTGCTATGAACAATTGTATAGACTACTAAAAAAAAAGCACTTGGAGGACCAAGATTTAACAACAATGTTATTGTCGAACCGTTCATGTGCGTTTGTTTGCTATCATAACTACCTTTATCTTACGACAGAAGTATCAACCAACTATTCCTGAGTTTAAAAAAATAACTTTGTGAGTTTATATTTTTTCATAGTTATTAAATTCCAAACTTAGAATGACACGAGACTTTTATATCGGTGTTGGAGAACAAAGTTATAACAGAAAATGAAAAATCCAACGTACCATTGGTTATGTATGTCACAGTTTAGATGATTAACTATACACCAAAGAACCGAAAGCAAAATTATATCACAACTAACGCAAACGCTCAGTAACTAACTGTCAGAGTTAAAACGCTATGTCCCAAGCAGAGAGTGGTCTAAACCATTATCCGGACAATTGGCCCTTTATCGCGATGTATTAGACCGAAATAATTCCTTCCACCTGCATTTCTCTGATAAAATATCATTGACTGTCGATATGTGTTGTTTAGAACCAATCTCACAGAGCTCTGATTGTTACAAGACAATGGTGTTGAACCCGTATCCCAAGTGCCCATATCTTTTATCAGTCTTTTCACCCATATCGCGCCTTTTAATGCCTATCATGTGGTCACACATTCCGTTTTTGTAGACGATAGAGAGACCAATCGTTGCGCTAAGGTCGACCACTGGTTGAGCGTTGAATGTCAATAAACAATCAATTAGAACTCTGGCTAGTAAGGCGATATGTCTTTAGAAACTTTTAAACATTTCAGTATTCGTTTCTGTCCCTATTTTTTGGCGAAAGAGGGGGGGGGGGGGAGTTGACCGGGAACTCCAACGCTAAACGATATATCCGCTGGCGATGCTGTGACTAAGAAGAAAGTACTCCCACGGCTCGTCTACATGGTATATTTTTCATCTATTTTTTTCTTTCTCTGTCGCCGGCAAGTCTTCTTTGAACATTGTTATAGTTCTGTCTCTTGGTGTCCACACTGACACACAGGTAGCTATTCTAAAATGCACTTCGAAATCTTGCTTCAATTCTTCCACTTCAGAAATGATTACCGCAAGCGATCTTCCATCCATCAATCTGTCGTCCACATATAAACAAAATAGTATGACTTCACAATTACAGGTCAAGCGATACACACATGGATTAACATCTGCTTTCCACGTAACATGAGATATAAATGAAATTTTTGGTTTCACTGCCTTCGAGTTCACCGTAAAGAAAGGCAGTTTTTAGGTAGAATATTACACCATGCCCATTCTTACGCAAACGCTAATAGTGGTCAGATTAAGTGATATTTCGCTACTGCCAAAAATCTTCTTCGTAATTGATGCATTCTTCCTGAGCGAACTTGCGCGCGAATAATCTAAATTCCAAACCGCTTGTGTGTGTTTTTTTTAGTTTGAACAACCACTTGCAAGACGATTGTTAACTTTTTCGTCGCTTTGTGTCGCTCTTCGCTCATTTCAGACTCTAAGGTTGGTTCACATTGACTACTATGGCGAAAGGGAAATTTATCGGTATTTGAACTTTCTTTTCTTCAACGATAGTTTCTTAAAAATATTTGCCCCATTTATAATGTAAGGGTTCGTCAAATTTCTTTTCATAAATGATATTTCTTGAAGTAGCAATCTTCCTCACGAGCGGATTCAGTGTCGGTGTGTTTTTGTCGCAGTGGCCGGAAAACATATGTTTGGCTGGTTTAGCGTCCCAACTCAGTTTTTTTTTGCTTCGGCTCAATTACGAACGCAAAAGACCCAAACATGTAAAGATGTCTCACGGAAAGTTTTATATAATTATATATCTCCGATTTCCTTTTGGAATTCTGACTCAAAGCTCCTTAGAAAGAGACCGCGAGCATGTGTCTAGGTTTTTGCCATCTCTATCAGTGTTCCGTTTAAGTATTGAGCATCCATTTTGCTGTCGAGTGGAAATAAAGCATGTCTTTGAGAACCTTGGTCAGATTTCTATGTACATACATATTAAAAACCATTGTTTTATTAAGCCCGCGAACTTTTGTCTTATTCAGTTTCTAGCTTCTTAACCATATAATCTTTAATGTGAGCGGTTACCTCTTTTTAAGTGCCAGTTTTTAAGTAGCACTTTGTTAGGTCCAACATAGTCTTCTTTAAATATGATGAAATATTGCGATCCCACTGGTGATAACATTAGTTGGCGCAAGTCTGAGCTCACAAGTTCTTTGGGTTCACTTATCTTGTGTTCGCTCGGCTGGAAATTGCCGAGCGCGTGCTTCCCCAACGGACATTCTTCACATTTGATGTCATCGATCTTCAGTTCTTCATTGAAGTATGACCTAGAGGTTTTCGCCCCTTATTGCACGCATCTTCAGTTGGTCATAGCCTTTCGGGCCGGTTGTTTTCCCCGTTGTGGTCGTGACAAGACCACGATCACAGACCCAGCAGAAAAATCCCAATGGAAAATGTGATTTCTACGACTGCGAAACCCACTGTTTCATAAAATTTGGCTATTTCCATATGCTTCTGGGTTTCAATAATGTATTAAATGAGAACGAATCGCATCTTCATTTTGAATAGTCTTGTTTCGACCGAAAACTGTTGCTATGTGTATGTAGACATCCTTGGCTGACAAGATATCTGGGTCTAAGCTCCTGACCTTTCTTCTCTGAGGAGCTCTGGCGTTGAAAGTTGATTACCCTTCAGGCGCTTCCAAAATTAATGGTGACTCAGGTGGTCCTGGACAAGCTAAGGATCGTGATTATGTAGTTGCTGCAGGACATAACTCCGTAACTACTTTTAGGAAGTCGATGGTAGTCTGGATAGTCACCAGGATTCCAGTAACATAGTGGAATCCACGTTCTGGAATCACCCGGCAATGGCTTGGTATTTGGGTTAGCGCCGAGCTGGTTGAAGTCACTAGTCACAGTATTGCATATTTAGTTATTGCTCCGTGCGCTCTTGACTTTATGCTTGTACGCTTGTGGTAAAGATTATGATGGGGGGCAACACCTAACCAGAGTAACTCAAGTTCTTATCTTATTTTTAGTCCTATGGCCCTTCCACCTTTTCAGGTGTAAGGCGGTTGGAGTTGGCTCACTGTGTTTTTTATCTGCACACCTCTCTCTATTATTTTCCTATGCCTTATGTTTGTTTCACTTCATGCCACTTAACGTTATTCCGCCGTAGTTTTTATAAGGTCTTGCATTGAACACTCCTCTTGCCGTTTTCTCTTCTTCCATCTTCATTGCGTGTCCGAGCCATCTCAGTTGTCCTTCCTATTGTATATTCTGTTGATTTTATTTTCAGGATTTCTTTAAAAGTATTTTCTTTATTTTATCTTTTATTTAGTTTTTCCTTTTCTTTTGTAGAAATCTGAGCTTTGAATTTTGCTTATCTGGTTCTGTATTAGAACCCATATCCCAGACCCGTAAGTGAGGCTAAATTTCTTTTTTGACTTCCTTTGGTATTTTCTTGTCAGAAAAGTGTTTTTTATAGAGTTGAAGATTCTTCCTGCTTCCGTTTGGTAATATTGTAGTTTACAGGTACTTAAACTTGTTGAGTTATTCCAATTCTGTTTCTTCCAATTTTATCTCCTGCGTTTTCTGTTAACTATTTACAAACGTCATTTTCATTTTGAGTTTATTGATCTTCATCGTAATTAATTTTAGGATGTTATAAATATTCAAATTACTGTTTTGTCCTTTCATCTTTTGTAAAAATAACAATATTGTCCACGTATAACAATTGAATTGTTTGTTTTCTGACTTCCAATGTCCAACTTTAGATTGTTTTACTTAGTTTTTACCTTTTTGATAGCTTTATCCAAAACTATTGTAAACAGTAAAGGGTTCAGCATACATGATTGCCTTATTTCTTTTGTTGTTTCAAACATTTGTGACTTTCCATGTTTAAATCTGACAAAGTTCTTAGTCTGTCTATAGAGTGCTTCTAATCCTTCTAATAATTTGTAATTTCTTTTTCTCTCTTCCAATATTCCCCATGTATTTGTTTTATTTATTCTGCCCATAGTTTTCTCTAAGTCGATAAAACATAGGTAGATCTTTCCTAATTATCTTCTGAATTATTTGCTGTACTATAAAATTTACGCCTGTCACTCCTCTATTCTTTCCAAATCCATATTGCGAGTCCTCCAAAATTTCTTCTAGTTTATCTTGTAATCTCAATTCTAGGATTTTCGCATACATTTTTCCAACTCTGCCGAATAGGGCAATTCCCGTTATTGTAACAGTCCTTTACACAGCCCACTCTATGATTGAGGTATAACTCCTATTTGCAAGTCTTCAGTGCCTCTCCTGTGCTCAATGTTTTATTCGTAATTTTTAAAATTTTCATTGTTTGGTCCTTTTCCGCTTTTTTAATAGCCTCTTCTATTTCTTCTGTAGTTATATTAATTTCTTGTAGCTGAGTTTCTATATTTACACTACTGACATCCTTTTTTTCCTCTATGTTCTCTTTTCTGCATGTTATATATGATCCTTCTAATAGTTTTTTAAAGTACAGTCTCCGTTTTCTATAATTTTTTTTCTTTTGTGAGTCTCCTTTTTTAATATTCGGTAGTATAGCAGTTTTTGCATTTCTGTTTTTTACGTATCCTCCATTTTTTATTTTTATTTTATTTTTCATTTTATCTTCAATTAATAGTGGTTTCTTTCAATTTCTGCACCTATTCCGACTTTTTCTATTTCTACCTTTTACTTCTCTTGCGATTTTATGAATTTCTTTATGCTATATATGTGTGTTTGAAATTACTAATTCATTATCTACCTAAATGTTTAATATCCTTTCCCTATTTGTATTTTTGATTTTTGGTCGTACTTTATTGCTACCTACTCTTACGTATCCCCATCAGTATTACATTGTATTTGCTATCGTCTATTTCCTGTTGTAGCGCTTAAAATTATTTATCTTTTTCTTTTCTTTCCGTACTTATCTAAACTGCATGTTACCACAAACATATATTCCTTCTTTTATGTTTATAGAATGGTCATTCTTTCGCTAACAAATTTTTATGCATTTATTTATTTCATTCTACCTTCTTTCACTATTAAGGTAACACCAGATTTTGCCTGCTCGTCCTTTTCTACTCTTGGTCATATCCAAAACTATTTGTCACTTTTTCGTTTTCCTTTCAATTTAGTTTCTGCGATCCCCTAATATTCAATGTTGATCTTCATTGACTAATTCTCCTTTTCCTGTGTAGCTTTTTATGTTCCGTGTTTCCATTTTGCTGTTTTCTTCTTTTTATCTATTTCTTTATTTGTATATTTCTTTTTGCAACTATCAGTTTTATCATTTTTCCACTTAATTTTACATTGTATTAGTCGTCAATCTAATCTGTCCGTTTAGATATTTTATTAGTTTTTTGGCTGAATAGTCTTTGATGTTTAATGATTATCATCCCATTACCATATTGTTTGATTCATTATAATTTTCTTATATACTACTTTGAAAAGATGTTTACTAAAGTTTAGCTTCTCCATAACTGCATACAGTTCTTGTCTATTAAGTTTTCATATGTTAATTTAAAATCAATACCGCACCCCTAGAAGAACATCACAACTCAAAACAACCTATTTCTTAAAAAATTAGAAAGGAATTGCAATTTTATTTTATTTGTCAGTACAAAATTCATTGCAGTTTTCCTTACAATATTTGGACAAATTACAAGCTGGGGATACAAATGTTGAATACACGATTTTGTCGTTAATTATCATAGAGGTACTCCGAGACTGAGAAAATGTTGTTTTTCTAGGGGTGCGATATATAGACCATTTAACCAGATTGACATGAAAAAAGTAGACATTTTTGTCAGATCTGTTGGCCAACTAATTGGTTTCTTTGTGCATAAATGTTGCGAAGCATCGCCTTTTATTAGTTTTAATAATCACTCACCTCTTGTAGCGCTTGACCTTTAGCTCGTGATTTCTTCACTACTCTCGTCTGATATACCTCTTATAGGATTATCATACCAAAAGAATATTTTTCTAATTGATTAAGCAAATTTAAAGCATCTGCTGATGCAGCTAGAGTACATTGTCCTCCTACTGTTTTTATTTGCATTCTGAGTTTGCAGTTTATTGGTAAACTCATTATTTTTATAAGTCCACGTACTCACTGTTCTGCGATAACATTTAATTGTATAAAAGAATTTGTTTTAGTAGATAATCCTTTTATAACTTACTGGGCTCATTTTGTTTAAGTAACTATATTTAATTGGTTGACACCAATGTATATTATTTTTAAACAATCTTTAGCCGACTTAAATTTTTTTATCATATATAAAAAAAATTTGATATTCATTGTAAAGGCATGGTGCTTTCTGGCCAATCACTTATTTCAATAATAAGCTTGTTGACAGCTTACAATAAACCTCATATCATTGCGATTTCTGATGATATAAAGTTGTCAACAAAATTATAGTCCAAAAAAGTTAGTTACAAATTCTTTGATTCCTTTGAACAATGTGTAGATATCTATTGGATTGTATACATAAGCTCAGTATTTTGTTTTCAGCCACAGCCCTAAGGATAAAGTTGTAAATGCTGGTCTTTTGATTTCGCACTTAGCTATTTGGTAAAATGCATCTAAAATTGTTGTAATCATAAAAATGAAGGTTTACAAAATGATCATTTATAGTTGAATGTCCTTGTGCATATATCTGAATTTCACTAACACAATGTTTAGAACATTACCACCTTATATAATAACTTATGTCTTTTAGCAATGCTGTATCCTATTAGCAGAAGTAGTGATGATTTAATTTTGAATTAGTAATTTAATCACTAGTTTTGTACAAATAAATGAAAATGACTTTGGAAGGATGTTTAACAAGCTGATCCTGATTACCATATATAAAGTGCAATGTTGTAGCAAGTATTCATTTTAATCCATCAATTAGGGTTTTCAATTACATACCTAAAAATGGAATTTCTCAAATATAAAATACTTGTAATTACATTTCATTACAAAAAAGCATTTTTGTAACAATTACTTATATGTATTTTCTTATCATTTAGTCAGGTACAGATCTTTCTATAATAAATAAGTTATAAAAGCATTTCAGTATATTCTAATATGTACATTGTGGGTTCACTGTCAATTGGATGGCGCAAACGACGTTGCTAATGAATTAACGTAGCTCGAAGAGCTTGTTGATTTGTTGTTGAAGGAAACCTGCAATCAATCTTCAGTTTAAGAACTGCCTACTCCAATGAATTGCCATAGATATACCTGTACAGAGCTTCCCAAGTAGTTCCTCTGAAAATTGTAATTTTTGTTTCTAGTTGATTCAGAGTAAAGTCCTGGTAAAGGAACCGGGCCCTTTAAAAATAAAGAAAAAATTAATCTTATCACAAACAAAGCTAATTTTACTTAAATATCACGTACATTTAAGAATATTTAGATAAAATTGATTATTTAGTCTTTGTAAATTTAATTAAATGTACTATAATCAATGCATTTCATTGTTAGCTTGTGACAATAGCTGCTGTCTTATGTTCCTCCAAATGGTAAGATTCAAATGTCATAGAAAGTATTAAACTGTAAAGTACAACAAGTACTACTTCAAGCCACCAATATTCTCTTAAAAAGTTTTACGGGCCAAAACACAAGAAATGCTTTTTGTACTTCTATACCATAAGAGCTAGAATGCACTGATCTAGTAAAAAAAGATGACATAAACAGTAACTTGCCACCACCTGGCCATATAACTGCCTCCCTCTCCACATAGTAGCAGCTGCTCCTTTTTCATTAAATCGAACATCAGTGAAAACCATTATTTAACAAAAAGAAAAATCTGGTGTGAACATCACACGACTTTCCTTATCCTACTAATATATATTATACCGGGCCCATCATCTCGGCCCTGCGCTGCTCTCGTCCCGGAACTTGTTATTTTAAAAAAGGATGAAACACGAGTCCAACACTCGAAAGCTGATTAAAATAAACAGTGCAATACAATAATTGACTAGTACTTAAAATTTTGCTACGTCACTGAAGGTAACCGTGCGAGCTCGGTCGCACGGCCTTCCCCATTATCGCCTGCGTGCTCCCTCCTAGCCGCCAAGCGCTATATATAAAAGATACTGAAGAAGTTGTATCACCAAAGCAACGCCAGAAAAAGGAAAATTAGTGAGACAAAGAATATATAAAAGAAACCGAGCTGAGAAAGAGAGGCTGCGAATTAAGGTACTCAAAACAAATCAAGAGGCATATAAAGAACTGTAGACAAAAATCAAAAAGGCATACGCATATGTTATATATTAAAGAAAAACAGGGGGAGGCAATCGAAGATTAGATCATAAAGGAGAGCTGGAAAGAATATTTTTAGAAAATGCTTAATGAAGGTGCAAAGTAAAATGAACAAATAATAATAATAAGCGAAAATAAAAATATAAGTAAGAGCTCCACGAAAAAAATAATTGGAAGTCTGAAAAATCTGAAAAACAACAAAAATATAGGTCAAAATAGGATTGCACCAGAAAATATAAGGTATAGAGGAGAAACAATAAAAAATGAACCATGGAGTTTGATAAGAGCGACTTGGAAAGAAGAGAAAATGCCGAAATGCTGAGAAAATACAATAATAGTGCCTCTATTTGAATTGAGCAGCACAAATCAGGATAATATGGAGAAAGGCAGTAATAGAAATAAAAGCCCATCAGAAATTCCAAAGAGAAAAAAGATTGCAAACTAGGGAACTAATTTACCCCAGAAAAAGGATCATTGACTTCGGAAAGAAGGAGCAATATTCTACCAAGAATGGACGGTTGTATAATATATTTATTAGATGTAGCATACAAAATAGCGAATGTAATTAAGAAAATTAGAAGCGTCAAGAAAAGGACAGATAGAAGAGTAGTAAGCTGGAGTTAGGAAGAGAAGGGGAATAACGGAATTCACACTGAAAGAATTACAACCTGTTACTAGTATGGAGTTCCAGCAGTTATAATCGTCATAGATTTCAACAAAACCTATGATTCGGTGAAAAGGTCAAAATTGATTAAAATGTTGAGAGAATTAAATGTAACAGAAAAGTTACTAAGACTGGTGAACATGACACTTAGGAGCGCGACAAGTAACGTGAGAGTAAAAGGAGAAACAATAGAAGCCTTTGAAATACGAACAGGCCTTAGACAAGGGAACCCCCTCTCGACTCTATTATTTTAGAGAAGATCGTTAAAGATATCTAGTCAAACAGAGAAGTACATACTATACAAAAATCATCAACTGATCAGGTACGCTAATAATATTGCTATAGTGGCTAGAAATGAGAAAGAACTAAAAGGAACAGCGATATAGTGTAGAACTACAATGAAATCAAGATAAAAATAATGTGAGAAAAATTGGTGGAAGTGAAAAAGCATAGAAAAAAATTGAAAAAAGACCCGGCTAGAAAAAATGGAATATGAACAAGCGCTTATAACTAATAGGTATAATAAATAACAAGAAATTCAAGTAAGAATAAAGCAAATAGATGTGGTGGAATGATGAACTATGTGTAAAACAACTGCCAAGAACTACGAAATTATAATGTATAAAACAATATTAAGACCAACAACACCTGTGAGACTTCTAAATACGAAGACGCAAGAAATGTTGATGAAGTGGGAAAGGAAGTTGATTGGGAAGATATTAGGAAGAAAAAACCAAATATGAATATGAAACGGGAATAAACCAGGAGGTTTATGACATATATAGAGAACCACAAATAGATAAAAGCAAGAAGGTTCCAGTAACTTGATCATCTTGAAAGAATGGCGAAGCATAGAACGGCAAAAGTAATAGCTTAGAGGGAAGAAAAAAGAAAGAAAGACCACGGAAAAATGGAGGGACAGTTCAGAAAAATTTAGAAGAGAAGTACATACACACGTCAAATTCTTGCTGTATAAGAATCTACCAAATCTACGTTCACAAAATGGCTCACCTTGAGAAATAAGGATCCACATAAGCTTTGGAAATGAACAGTTTACAGTTAAGTGTAGCTACATACTCTATTGGTTTTTCAATAAAATTCCATTTATTTATCATGTATATACGTCTGACACTTTTCAAGAAAACTCAACACAACAAGTGTTTATAAGAAGACTTGTAGACAATGGTTCTAGGAATACTGTTTGACCCACGAAAATACATTCGATTGCTTGCTGTCACGAGGATTCAAAAGGCAAGGCAAACAGGGATACCTAAAATTAATTTTCAGCGCCAGATTATATTGATATTGTCTACTGACAGCTGACCTTAGTCTCCGAAATGTACATAAGAGACAAAAAAGAGTTCAAAAATCCTTTGCACTCTTTAGTGATAGAATTATTATAAAACAGTAAGACGTTCTTGAATAGCCTTGATAAGCTCGCGAACTGTTTCACAGAAATGATCTTGGAGTCAGTTTCTCCTTACTCTAATAACTTATACACCCCACTCTACAACGTCTACAACTTACCAGATTGTTGTCTGTCAAAAGGTTATAAAAGGAGCTAGAAGGGTCACAGATCTAAAATCATACTTATAAAATAGCTCACGAGCATATAAAAATAACCACACTTCAAAGGGATGAGCTATGGAGATGGAATGTGCTCCTTAAGTGATAACAAATCTTTTGATAATACGACTTCTATAAAATAACTACTTCAAGTGCGTCAAAGCACTAGACAATTACTATAAAAGAACTTACCTACGGGCCATGGTACGTTTTTGCCCATGAGGAGTAAGATAGATTCACTAGACCAAGACTACCTAGCTGAAAAATTTTACCCATATTCGAGAACAAACGTCATTCCAAACATCCACTTTGGAAGAAACCACAGATAAAAAACAATTGTCAAAACAACCTATCCATGTATCATAATTTGATCTAGTTTATTCCAAAAGTCCAAATGAAAGTTAAATGGAATTTTTTTACATTCCATGGTGACAACCAACAAAATGACCCTTGAACTTCTCAAGGTACCCGTATTTGTATCACATGAATTAGTCTGTAGACCATCTAACTCTAAAGCCAACTATGCTGGTCGGACGGAAATAGCCTGATTTACGAACGATAAGCATGTTCTGGTTGGTTGATAAAAATTTTTACAAAACCTCATGTATACATGTCAATTTCGTTCGAGTCTTTGACAAATAAGAATCATTCACTTTAATTAGGTTTTGTTTGGATTTACATTACTTTCAATAGGGTGTTATACTCGACACTAATTGGTTATCACTACAATGAACAAAACAAAGAAAGCACAAAATATATTCTCATGGAACTGCATGCGTCAGAATGTGGACCACAGGTTCGATGCTCTATCATTTGCACCAATAGGGCGCAATCCTCGATACTGATTGACTAGTAGCGTATTAGATATAACTCAGCAAGCACAATATGGAATATATTGGAACCAGAGTCGAATACCCTATCCAAGTCCATCTTCATGAAAGCTAATCTTATAGATCACGCGCATTTCGAACATTCTTTGCAACTCCATCGTTTTTAGATCACAGGTGAGGTGTTTTACAACTATAATTTATTATCTTAGAATTCTGCTACTTGGTAGTAGTGACTCCAGACAAGTGCGCAATAACATTAAGGAAACAATTAATTGAAAAAATTAAAGTTTTTTTAATCTATAATTCTTGAGTGGGCAGACAACATAACTTGCCTGCATGGTCGGTGGCTGATTTAATGCATCTAAAAGATAGTCAATTTGAAGATTGTCGCCCTAGATCTCAAAAAAACAACATTGACTTATTTTTGGTATTCCTTTGATTAGACTAGGTGAAACTATAGTATCCAGATCTATCTAGATCACCCCCCTAAGCTTTTGGGCGTTGCTCTTTGATAAACTGAACCTCGACCTCTCGTTTGGTTACATTATTTCCTTGTGAGATAGTATTTGATTAGGGGAAATTAAAAAAAAAGTCCACTTCCGTCAAGTCACGTTCAAAAACTAACTTGGTTTGATTATTTCAGAATCATAACCATTCATTAGCATTTTCATTTAAAAATTCAGCACTGTGACTAATGTCAATATATCATTTTGCTTCCAATTACTGAAGAATCGTGTGTTAACAAAACACATTATACACAGTGATGTAAGAAAGATCAGCTACCACTACACGTTTTAAAAAAATAACTATGGAAAACATAAGCCGAAGAGCTCACTAACAGTGATTGTTTCAGGATTAGCACAGAAAAGCAATAAAAAACCATAACGATTTTTATAATTTTATAACAAAAGGAAGAGATCCCTTACAAAAAAATCAAAAGTTACCAAATCATACATTATTTTCCAGTGCAAATTGATCTTTAGTTATATCACAAACCAAATCAGTGTTACTTATTCCATTATAGACTTCAATAGCAATAACCGGCTCAAATGTTACAAAGAAAGGTGTGAATAAATAAGAAATTAAAAGTTTATTTAGACCTCAAACGCGCAAAAACATCATGTAACGAATGAAGTACCAGTGGTTTAAGTAATCTCAATACGCATTGCATTAATTGACTTTCTCATAGGAGCAACAAGTAAGTAAATAAAGAATTACCAATGCAAGATGTCTTTATAAGAAAATAAAAAATAATAAAAAATGTCTGCATGATTTCATACTAATACTTGATTTAATTTAGAGAAATAGAAAAAGTTTCTTAACAACCATATCGCAGTTTCAAGTACTTAACTGTCTTGATATCCAAATGTTTGATGTTTATATTTAAGTGATAATTTCCACTTGGGCGAAGCCCAGCGCACAATTAATAAATATAATATTCTGAAGTAGAAAAATTCCTAACCAACATACCTTATTAATTTCTGGAAATATGGCACTGAGGTTGAAGCTCGTCAGCGATGATCCAACGTTAGCGGCAGGCGCAGAATTTTCAAAATGCTGGGGACCACTCCGAGAAACCGCCACGGGAGGAAGAGGCAGTAAAGAACCAGAATTCAAGTCGGTAGGCTGCTTAGAATACAGAGGGTTTTTGCAGGAGTACAACTGACCGGGCGTAGGCGGTGGTAGAAAGTTGGAATGGGCGTGGAAATCATCTGGAAGGATTGGGGAGTTTATTGTATTGGGCATGGACAAGAAACCAAAGTCCACTATACCAGGTAGGTTATTTTCATTGGGGTGTTTGTGTTTCGATTTCTTCGTGAAATTTGAATTGGCAGTGCAATCCACGTTAACTTGTTGAGGCAAGCTCAACCTATCTTCTACTCGATTGCTCGTGTTATTAGCAGCCTGCTTGCTCACCTCACTCCTGCTGCAGTGCTTATTCTCTCCAACCTTATCAGGAATGTTATCTGGAATTACGGAACCATAATCATGAGTTCCAAATTCCGGAATCAATCCTGATGTTGGTAAGTAATTAGAAGTTATCGCAGCAGTGGCTGTAGATATGTATGGGGCAGAGGAGTAAGAGTTGTTTTGCACAGAAGCAGAAAAGCCATGAGGCAATGAACCGGCTTGATAATTTGTATTTGTCTGAATAAAATTATTGTCTTGAGGGATTTCTACAGGAGGGAAATACGGCACGATATTGTCCGACAAAAACGAAGGTATAGGAATTGCTTTATTGACAGATGAGTAATTATTTTGTTGTTGCCTGTACCTTTGTTTTGGTACAGAATTATCCGAATGATCCTGGTGACCAATAAGAGCCTCTGCTGAATAACTGCTTTGAGGATTTTTATGACCATGCCGTGGTTTATTACTGCACTCAGCCATCCAGTTTGAATTCCCATTAACATTTTGCATGGTATTGTAACTCACGTTTTGTTTCTTGTCTATAACCACATCTAACTGATTGGCCCCTTCAGACAACTCCTTCGTAGTTTCAACGGTTTTGCTATGTGAATGTTTGCTATTTTTATGGGAATTGCTGCTCTTAACATTCCTATTGCTGTTGCTTCTACGGTTTGTCCCCCTATTCGTGCCGCCCAGATCCGTCTTGCTCTCAACGAGCTGACTGACAGACAGAAAATTGCCTTGGTTATTGTCGTATCCCACAGCGTGATGCATTTTTGACCTGCGGCTGTTTTCTTTGGACTTCATCATGTGATCCCTTGCATTTCCCTGATCAACTTTCTGCTCAGTAAAAGGAGTTTGCGTTGTCCCTAAAGCCAAATCGCCAACCAAAGTTGGCAGTGTAGACGAGACAAAGCTATGTGGCGTCTCCAAAAATTGAGGTAGCTTCGTTGGTGACCATGAAAACTGATTTTCTTCGAATTCATTCCTCTGTGCAGCATTTGCCGATGATATGATTGGCAAGCTGCTGTCAAAGGTTTTCCTATTGTCAGAAATAGAATTTTGGAACTCTGGTGTGGCATACATTGTGGATGTCGCATTGAAATATGACGTGTGCGTTGTATTTGCAAATGAATTGGAAGAGTAGAAACTGTTTGGGTTGTAATCTATTTCTTTAGCAAACGGTGGAGGAACTAAATAATCTGCATTTGCTGATTGCTGCCTAAAATCTGGCGTAGTCATCCAGTTTATTGGAGGTTTCGGTTGATTGTTGAGTTTTGAAACCTTCGTAGATGAAGCGTGAGTAGGAAACTTTTCTTTCGCTTGGTTTTTAGAGTGGGGATAATATATCACTGGATTGTTATGCCGCTGATTTACTGATGAATCGCGTTTGTTCTTACAATCCATAGAATACGACTGATCGGAATAATTTGGATTTGCACCGTAAGCTGTGGCAACATGGCTGGTTTTAGATGGTGCTGGTTTTGACGGATAATAAATGCTTTGCTCAAAGTTATTTCCATTGTTTTGGGGATAGTTGTAGTTACTGCTATTCGTATACAGCGGATCGCCATATGATTTTGAAAATGTAGAATAGGAATGCATTGTGCTAGTCTTGGAAAAATCAGAAAATGGGTTATAGGTGTTGCATTGAGCAGCAGAAACTGTATTTGATGTTGCAGTGCTGTATTGGTTGCTAGACTGAATTAAATCCGAACTTCTACTAGAATAGTTAATTGAAGAACTTGTAGCAGCAATTTTTTGCCTGTTATAATGAAGCATTTGGGTCTCTTGAGCATATGAAGTCGACGGTGCTGTCGCGGTCGATTTAGAAAAGGAAACCGAGGCATCTTGTTGAACAAAACTGTTCTGATGTCCTGTAACACTGTTGCTCTTTGTAACATTACGGTTTTCTACTTGATCAGTACGATTATTTACATTTAAAGGCACATCTTTTACTGTCTTTACCTGTTTTGTATCTGTGTTGTTTTGCTTTCCACAACTTGAATTTTTGGTATTTTCTAAAGCAGGTGGATTTACATTCCCTGAGTAGACATTATTAGAATTATCAAAGGACGAATAAAAATTTCCACACACGTCTTTGCCCGAGAAAAAAGAAAAGTTGTCTAAATTCAGCAAATTGGGCGTTAAACTCTCGGCATGCAAGCTTTGAGTTGTTTTGGTTGTGTCCATCGTGCCAATCTGAAGCAATGTTGGAGTTCCGTGCCTGCTATCCGAGTTTTCTTCCTCTATTACTTCAGTCACTTTCACTCCTGTGAGAGAAGAGACTAAGGGGAATGCAAGAAGGAAAGCAGCTGTTGGTGAAGTAGACTCCGGATTCTGACCGCCGATAGGAACTTGCAAGGATGAGAATATATCATTAGATAGTTCAGAATGAGTCAAATTCATGCCCAATTCCAAGTTTTTATCTTGTATTTCTGTTGCATCAGCAACTGTCACTTTTATATCACTAGCAGCGCTTGTTGGAAGTTTATTAGTATCAGTAGTAACAGAATTGGCCACCTCTTTTTTATTTTCAAACACTTCAACTTGTTCTACATTATTAACATCACTGTTTAAGTTTTCAGTTGCTAATGCTGTTACAGCTTCTACCAAAGTAGAGTTAACAGTAGAACTAGATTCAGTAACAACAACTTGACTTTTTTCATTTTTACTATCTTCAGTAGTAGCTAATTCATCACCAGTCTCTTTATTTTCACTAACAGCAACAACTTCAGAAATGGTCGGATTATTTTCACTTTTAATTTCTTCTCTTATTTCATCTTTTTGTTCATCATTTACAGCAGTTTCTGCATTAACTTCACTAGTCTTTGATTTTTCTAAAGGCACCGAGACTATTGCGTTGTCATCTGACGATTTGTTGTCACTATGCTTTACAGATTCTTCCACCTCTTCAGTTACTGCAGATAAATTAACTTCATCTGTTCCCTCTTTTTTACTGGTTGTCACAATAGGATCTTCCTTACTACTATCAACTTTGAGCCGTTTATCTTTCATTTTATCTATCTCAGTTTTTTTTAATTTGCGCTTTTTATTTTCTTTCTTCTCGCACTTTTTTTCTGAACTAGCAGATATCGGTTTTTCCGGTGAAGCATTTGGCGCTGATGATTTTAAAGTAGAAGTTAGCAAACTACTGTAACGAGATGATAAAGCAGGAATCGGGACCTTGTTAACTTGCGTAGTCCTAGTCACGCCTATTTTTGGCCTAATGTGAGCAAACGTCTTTGTCGGTATGCTGGGCACATTAGTACTAACGGTAGAAGGCGTAGATGCACTGGTACTATTAGATGAAGACGGTAATTTTACTTGAGAATTACTAGTAACCGTGGGAGTAGATTTTTTGGAATTCTTCGTTGGCATGACAATAAGAGTCGTGTTGTTAATAGGGGGTTTTAACAAAATCGGTGTTGGATTGGCTATAATTGTAGGTGTAGGTAATACCGGTGGTGGTTGAGGTAAAATGGGCACAATGTTGCCATTGGCCAGAATTAGAGTTCCTGGGCCCAATGAGCCCAGACTGGAATTTATTTTTGGTACTAAGGAGGACCTGGGCGGTGCAATAATAGAAGCCATTTTTGGGGTAGATAGAGATCTCGAGTTTGTAGCCACTGGAAAACAACAATATTAGTTCAGTGAAAAAAAACTAAAACAGTGTTGGGCAATTAACCTGTTAGTGCAGATTTGTTTGTTCGTTTACAGTTTGCAGTCACGCCGTTAACTGGATTAGTACCTGCTATTATAAAACAGGGCTGCAAAGAAGGTTTCGTGAGATTTTGACGAGGCGGTATTATATTAGACAATTGAACATTTATTACTGAAGCCTTCTTGTTGCTGTTTACCTTCTTGGTGCCATTTTTGAGTGAAGTTCCTTTATGAGGAGATGCAATACCGGATTTTTTTAATACCTTTTTCGTTTTTGGTTTTTTCAACTGCTTTTCCGTTTCTTTCTTGTTTTCTTCTATAAAACAAATTATCAATTTTGATTAAATTGTTTTTTATATATAATTAATTTTGTAATAACTAATCATAAATTATAATGACATATTAAAATCACACCAGGACTGCTCAATGTAGAGAAAGAACATTTTTGAGAGTGAACACATTTAATTCTTAATATAATCTTCTGGTTATTCTAATGCATTTTTTCCAATCTTTTACTAATATTTAATGCAATTAGTAGGAAGAAAATTTCTTGAAAAAACAAAACCATATCAGAATCGCCTAAAACGGCGGCGTTTCAGACAATTCTCTATCCCAAACGTATGGAAACCGCCTAGGACGAGGTCAAAATATGAAATATACCTGTTGCACATGCTGCTGATATGAAAGACATATGAAAGTATGAAACTTCTTAGATAAAATCCAGTATAAAAAATATAACTGGAATATCTATGAAGATTTGAAGGTGATTGCTTTATTGCTTGGATTGCATCTTGGCTGTACTAAATTCTGCTGTTATGTAAATGGGAGTCCAGGAATAGGAAATCTCAACTCTTGTTCCTAGACAAAAAAATCTGGTGTGAACATCACACGACTTTCCTTATCCTATTATTATATATTATACCGGGTCCATCGTCTCGGCCTGCGCTGCTCTCGTCCCGATACTTGTTATTTTAAAAAAGGACGAGGCGCGAGTCGAACACTCGAAAGCTGATTAAAATAAATAGTACAAGACAATAATTGACTCGTACTTAAAATTTTGCTACGTCACTGAAGGTAGCTTGGCTGCACAGCCTTCCCCATTATCGCCTGCGTGCTCCCTCCTAGCGGCCAAGAAGCTCTCCGAGCGCGCTGTGATTGGTCCGTTTCATTAATTTTTGATCGGCTATAACTTATTTATTTGACCTCAGATAAAAAAAATTTCATTATAATTTTTTGTCCCTCTCGGTCTGATCTATCAGGTAATATACATTTCCCGAAACATTTTATGAACATCCGGTATATTAGAAATCCTGAGCTTCAATTTTTTTCGAGTTCCTATTTAACCAACTTTACTTTAAATTCATGTTTATCTCGTTATAACAAATCATTTTTATTCTCATAAATTTTTTGTATCTTCAACCGTTTAGATTCGCGACCGCTTTGCGACCGATTTTGCGACCTTGCAACCAAACCACTCGGCCGATTTTTACCAAAAGCTTCGCACTGCGTCCCCTACCTACAAGTAACTTGCATACCAAATTTCAAGTTTCTAGCTGTTACGGTTCTCGAGATATCCTGTTTACTGACAAACTGACAGACACACACACACACACACACACACACACACACACACACACACACACACACACACACACACACACACACGCACGAACCAATGGCTAAAACCAACTTTTTTGGTGTCCTGAGACTATATTTCGTCCAGAAATGTGAAAAACTGAGTAGGTCAAATTTCCGCCGATTACATTACTTTCCGTATTATAGGATAAGGAAAGTAAAAATGTGTCAAATGTACCTTTAGTGAATCCTACAATAGTGTATCTACCTCCACTGCATACTAAGCTTGGATTGATGAAGCAATTCGTAAAAGCAATTGATAACAATTCTACTGCATTTATGCATTTGAAATCAAAATTTCTAAAAGTTAGTGATGTGAAAGTGAAAGAAGGCATTTTTATAGGGCCACAAATTAGATCAGTCACAGACAACAATTTCAGGAACTGTTAAATCCATTTCAAAATACACCCTAGCTGTTCTTAAAATGTCTCCTCTTCTTTTCTTGAAAATCATAAAGCAGAAAACTACAGTGATATAGTGAGTGATCTTGTAAAATAATATCAAGCAATAGGATGCAACATGTCCTTAAAACTTTATTTTTTGGGCTCCACGTGGACTTATTCCCAGAAAATCTTGGTGGTGTCAAGTGACCAGCATGGGGAGCGTTTTCATCAGCAGATTTCTACAATGGAACGAAGATATCAAGGCAAGTGCAGCAACACCATGCTAGCTGACTATTGTTGGACTACAAAGAGAGACATCCCGAAAGAAAATATTTCTGTGAATCATCAAAAAAAGTCTAGGTAAACTGTGTTTCAATTAATCTTGATTGAGTAGATATATTTGTTAATATTATTATTTCCATTAAAGTTTAAATGCCGGTCACAAAAAATCCTGCCTGATAGAAAAAATCTGACAATATATCTGAAATCAGCACAACAGATTGCAAAATTTTTGTTTCTGTGAAAGAAAAAAAAATTTTTGTGGACTATTGTTATTAGAGTAAATTACAAAGTTATAACAAGAGGTACAGGATGCAGGCAAGATACGGGAAGTGGAGGTGAAATGTATTCCCTTAATGATAACAACCATTTTCGTATTACAATTTCTATAAAATAACTCTTTCAAGTGCGTTTAAGTTGTAAACAATTACCATTTTTTCAAAATAGGAACACTAACGCATCATTAGTAAATCATACAAATATATAGATTTATAAGAGACAAGTACATAGTTAAACTACAGAAGAAAAGTAAGCAACTCAAAGAAGTAGTAAAAAAGCTAGAAAATAAAATGGAAAGAAACGATAAGGAAAAGATTATTACAATACAAAAAAGGAATTTCAACAAAAAGAAGTTAAAAAACACGTTGTGAAATTTATATTAGAAAAGTTAAAAATGCAAAAAAACACACTGTATTTCAAATAAATCAAGAATAGAGTAAATACAGTACTATTGTAAAATTTGACAGTTCAGAAGATAAACAATTAATAATAAAAAATATAAATAAATTAAAAGAAAGGAATGTTTACATTAGCAATGGTTTAATAAAAGAGGAAACAAAAGTCTAGAAAATGTGAAATGGTTCACGCTAAAAAAGGAGAGGCTACAGGAGAAGAACCACAGTACAATGCAGAAAATTTATAATGGTGAGATAAACTTGGCAATGGAATTAGAGAACAGGAAAGTTACATAAATCAGAGTGTGATTCGGAAATTGAATAAAAGGAGTTAGACCAAAGTTGAAAAGGGAATAAAAATCATACTTTCAAGGATTTACAGCTTGGAACACAAAAATAACAGTACAACATAGATGAAAGTAGAATGAATTTATACGTGGTATGATATACTAAACAATTTGTTACAGTATTTCAAGTTCTCTAGTCGCTATGCAGATTGACTTGGTTAAATTATGTTCCAAAATATCTCAAATTCGTCTCAGTTTTCCTTCAATACACGCCATTAGCCAATGTTTTTATATTTACATAAAAAATCAGTTTGCTCATATAGATTATTCCTCTGACAAATATTCTTCAATGAAAGTTCATTCAGTGACAAAATAACATTATATCATAGATGCCAACTTTGTTTTAGTAAATTTATCAAGGGGGTATTGTAGTCTAGCCGGCCCAAAAAATAAATTTTTTTATTTGGCATTTTCTTAAGGTTTGGGTCTTGAGAATGTGTCCGTAAAAGAAGAAGTTAAAAAACACGTAGTGCAATTTATATTAGAAAATTCGTCAAATTGATCTAGATATAAAGGTTTAGATTTAAATCTATTTCGAAGGCTATGGTATTTGGTGAAAATGATGTTGAAAAAAAGAGTGCTAGCTACGTACAAAAACGTATGGGTATGAGACTACATAATACTAAAAAAAACAACAAAGGCATCGATGAAAAAGAAACAGGGAAATTGACAGACACTATTATAAATGAATTAAGTACATACTTCCAGAGTCAGTAGAAGAAAACTTTAAACGCGTTTTTCTCAAACGACATTTTTCAAGTGGGCCATGTATTTTTCTCACAACCTTCTGAGCCGATCGACTTCTAATTTTTTACACATATAGTGTATATATTCGGCTATCGTTCGAACATCTAACTTTTTAGTAAAAATCGGAATATTTTCTTTCAAGCGCCGCCATTTTGTCATTTTTTCAAATTATTTATTAGAGGTCCGAACGATAAGCAAATATCTACAGAATAAAATAACAAAAAATTGTTTATTTCAGATGACGAGGACGGCGACAATTACCACGCCCGATAGAAACGAAATTTCGCGACATTGACCTATGTGTTTATATATATCTCTCTCTCTCTCGCACAGTTTGCCATAAAAAGCGATATAAAAATTTTAGGTGTTACTTTAAATATGAGTAAATATGAACACAAAACTTGAGATCAGTAGGTTTAACCGTTTTTATACAATTAATTCCCAAAGATCAACTTAAAAACGAGCATCTAGACTATAATAACTGCTTAATATAAAAAACCTTATGCTGCACAGTAGCCATCTTGTTCACAAGTCATACTACCACACAAACAGTAATATTTTAAATTTTAAGGCATCCTCTTTCAAATACTACGTATATTATTCACATACAATATATAAGTCAGAAAATATAACCCTAAAATAATAAATTAACAGTTTTAAACCACTATATTGCGTTAAGTTCTAAAAATTAAATTTTGTACTAATTCTGTAAATAAAAAAGAAAACAGTTTAAAATAGAAGTGCTATAAACGTTGTAATTTCCCGAATAATTACACTGAAAACGGTGTGGAAACAAAAAAGAATAGACAAATAAAAAATGTATTACCGATTAGAGAATAAAACTCCAATAAGTTATTCGATTGGAATCAGTCCTTCAAACTTCTACAAAGAGTATTAGCCATTTTCTACAGAAACTTCACCCTAAAAGTGAGTCTAAAAAATTGTATACAGTTAAATAATTTTTGATGCTGATCAACAATATGTAACAATTTTTCGATGTGTCAGGAAACTAATTTTTAAAAAACTTGAATGAAAATGCAATTAGTGGTGTTTCTAATAACATAATAAAGCTATAATTAAGTGACAGGAACATTGTCAAAATTTGATCAAAAAAAAATTAACTTTTGTTCAAATCGATTTTTGGAGACTTTCAGCAACTTAAAGGCTATGAGCATATGAACGTTTAATCCAAATTGCTGGTTGATGACTGTGCTACAAGGAATTATTAAGTAAAAAAAAAAACAACAACAAAGGTGTACTCCACCTGGGTTGAAACATGCTCTCCCATGGGTGTGCAAATTGATTACTGATGTTTAATTACTAATAATCAAAAACAATAAGATTATTTGAGATTTGAGCAATTATTGCCAGAAAGACGGCCCTGACAAGAAAAACGAGCAGGCGCGGTGATTTTGCTATTTCCAAGCATTACAAAAATATAAGGAATAAGCGAAAAACAAAACAAAGTGGTGATTAAGTAGAGAGGTTAAGGAAGTAAATGAGAACTAGATATCAACAGAATTAAAATAGAATTGAGAAATAAGAATAAATCGAATTTAACGTTAGTAAACATTGATAAGAAAGCGACCTCCGACGGGTCGACCGTGGAAGTCTCTCTTTACCAAGTCAGATAAGAAAACAGCTGGCAGACGAAGGCCTCGATTACCAAAATAAATATAAAACTGATTCGTACTTGAATTTTTATATGTAGACGTTTAAGTGCGCTATTAACAATGGCCCTTTCTTTCCCAAGATTTTATGTGCTACTAATAAATGTAATTAGCAGAATAAGTGTAGAAACCAATAAACAAGAGAAGGAAATTACAAAATAAAGAAAATACTAAAAGAAACATACGAAAAATTAAATAGAATAGAAAATACAGATCAAAAAGAACAAAATTAAGTACAATACAACTGGAATTAAACAAACTCAAAATTGAAAACACTATATGAGAAAAAATAACCATCAATTATAAAAAATAATTAAATACCAAGAAAAGAATATAGAGATGCTAGAGAGAGTTAAGAAAGAATACATGGAACTGAAAAAGAAAAAGAGAAAAGTGACGTAATATTAAGGAGAAAGTAACATCTAAGATTATCAATCGAAAACGAAATAACAGATAGAAGAGTCAGAAAAAACAAGAAGAAAAAATCCGCCTTATTTTAATGGAATTGGACAAAAAAACTGGAAATTCTAAATGCAACCACCAATAAATTAAAAGAGACAAAAGCATACATTGAAGAAAATTATGCTAAAGAAATGCAAGAGAGAAGAAGAGTATTAAGGGATTACATAAAACAAATGAATAACAAGGGACATCACGTTATATTAAGAAGTGATAAATTGATAGTAGATGGACAAGAGGTCACAGTGGAACAATTAAGGATAATACAACTAAGGGAGCAGAAGAAAGGAGAAGATTCAGGATGTAACTAAGAATTAATAGAGGACATACAAACAATAAGTACTAATGATAATACGTATGTAAAGACAGGACAAAAAAAAACAAAAAGGCAGGACATTTAGTCAAAGAACCCTAAAGAACCAAAAGATAGAAGAGGACATAATAAAGAAGGAACTGTTAAAGATTACAGGATCAAAGAAATCAGGAACGGCAATGACGAGTAACAAGGGTCAATTACGACGGATACTATGGAGAAACAGCAAAGAAAAGAAAATAGGTCACAGAACGACAAAAACGAAAAAGAAGTGGGTAACAAAAAAATTACAATAGGGATATGGAATAAAACTTCATTGACAGAGAAGGAGATAAAGTAATAAACATGAAATTGAAATATTCGAAACAAAGAAAAAAGGAAATAGAATAATAAAACTAACTAGTAAATACAGTATGTATTACACAGGAGTACTGATGAAACAAAAATCAAGAGCATGTAGAGATTTTAGCAAACGAAGAAATTAATCAAATAACAAATCAAGTACAAAGCAGTCATCCCCAGAATAGTAGTAATACATGTACAAATGGATGAACGAATAGTAATGATACAAATCTACACATAAATTGAACGGAGTGAGGAGGAGAGCTTAATAGAATTTTATAAAGATTTACAAAACACATGAAGCAAGGGGATAAATAAGAAAAATAATAATAATGGAGGATTGTAATTCCAGAATATGGAGAGATGTGAATAGAGAGATGGAGCAATATAGGGAGAATATAATAAACAGAAAAATGCTAGTGTTTGAAAAATATATGATCTAATAATAGGAAACACTTTCTGGGACCAAGAGTTAAAAGGCAGATATATGTTTGTAGCAGAGGAAAGAAAGATGAAGAGTATATCTGATTATATAACGTATACACCGGATTTGAGCAGTTTTCAGCAAAACAAAAACAGAATTAGGAACAACCCACAGACTAGTAAGAAGAAGAAAGTTAATAATAAAGAACCTAAAAAATGAAAGTAATAGGAGAAAATACCAACAGAAGACTGATGAGGAATTACATAAACTAAAACTAGGAAAAGAAAGTGGACATTAGAGGAAAGATGGAATATACTTAAAGATGTATTATACCGGAAAATAGTAGAAATTTATAAAATATAAAGAGTAAGTAACAACAAGAAAAAACAACATGCTGCAATAATCACGAAAGAAGGCGTCCGCAAGAAAATGGAGGCCTAGAAAAAATATATACAATCTGGACTACAGCAAGACAAATGGGAATATATATGAAGAAACAGAGCTAAACAAAAGAATTGGGAGAAATTTGGGAATAAAATAAACGAATCCTATAAAGTAAACAATAGAATTTGCTGGATCAAGATAAAGAGAATGAGAGGAAACAAAAAAAAAGAAATAAGAGGTATTAGAGACAAGAATAAGCTAATTAGAATAGACAACACGAAAACAAAGTAGATGAGCCCAATGAAGAACAACAAAGAGATGAGGTAGAGCAAACCAAAATTGTAATGTGTGAAGAAGTGAAAAAGTCCCTGAAAAAGATACGAATAGGAAAAGCATGTGGAAGGGATAATTTGGAACTAGAAATGATAAAAAGGATAAGACCAATTGGTATAGGATGGCTGTAGAAAATTTGCAGAAACATAGAGAAATAAGAAAATTCCAAAGGACTGGGAAAATAACCTAATGATCCTAATCTATAAAAAAGGGAATCAAACAAATTGTAATATAGAATAATATTCCTCTATTCAGTATGTTTCAAGAATAATAGAAGAAAAATTGAAAAAAATGATAGAGAGAATCATATAGTAGATATAGGGAAATATTCTTCTAAAAGCTCAGTTGCTGATTGTCTGTTTACTAACACAAAGCAACCATATGACAAGTACCAGACCAAAGACAGAGCATAAACACAACTATGAATGGTGTGCAAGCCATTATGACACCGGCAGTACCATTCAATCACACTATCAATGTCTGATATTAGCAAGTTAATCAGATCATAGAATTTTATGAGATGAGTATGACGGCGTCTCAAGAATTCAAGGCCTGCATTCTCTATTAGCATGACACATATGGTTAAGTACAAACTCTTTTTATGATTTTCAGCAGCTGTTTGAAGACAATTAAATTACTCTTTTTCAAATGATTGTGATTTTTTTGCTTATGCTCTTGTTACATTTGTATGCACATCTCCATTTTCTTTCACTGTGTATGGACTATTGGTAACACAACTATCTTTTTTGCTGCATAATACAGATAAAATCAGAGGTAACCTACTACTTGCAGTCTTTCTGTTAGCAACTTCACTAGAGCCAATTTTGCATATTGCACCTAGCGACTCAATTCAGATGACCCAGTTTGATGGTTGAAAGACTCACAACTTGTGATCCCTGGGTACTAATAGAATTCAATCTCGGATAGGCACACTACAGAAATTCCTCCCTTGGGCCATGCCCATGCTCTCTTTTAACCTTGTACGGTTTGGAAGGAAGTTAGTTTCAGAGCAAAGAAGAATGACTTGGAATGAAAATGAACTAACAACTGAAGTTCTACTGCAGCAAATTTCCCTTACTTATAAATAAGTTATCATTGGTGCCATATATATTCTAAATTAACCCATAGACTTCATTAGATAGGTTTGGGTTTGAATCCCAGTGTAGCACTGCTTTTGTATTTTTTCTAAATAGTTCCTCACCCTACTAAACAAAAGAAGCAAAGTTATTGATGTTCATCCTTTTCTGATGCTATATAGGATTCAAGATGCCAAAATATACCCTACAACGTTTGTTAACATTCCTAACACTATAATTGGAGCATTAGATGTGACTGTAATTGCTCTTTAAGGCATGGTATTCAATCTCTCACCCTGACTCGTTTGTCCATAAACAGGAAATGCATTTCTCCCATAAGCGCCTATTATAATTTAGATCCTGAAAAAAGTAGTTTCCTGACATCACCCTGAAATAACTTTTACATATTCGTAATCAGCATAAAAATTTATTTTGATTGCACATAATTGTTTAGCCCAATCTTTGGGTGGATAGCAAACATTTTAACTACACTTTTGACACATAAATTTAGCAAAAAATATAAATAAACCGATTAAAACAGAAATGACCAAACTAACTGGTCCAATATGGTTTACAAAATTTTGGATTAAAATCATAACATAATTTAGATAAATCACATGGTGCGCCTATCCATGGTCTATAACAGAAAAGACACAGGGTATTTGTTAACACTTATTTTTCTAAGCACTTGCATTTACTTTGTGATGAAAATTTTGTGCAGCAATGGTATTTTAAGATGCCAAATTGATCATTTCCTTGTAAAGTAATTTTTTCTGACCAAAACTATATATAATCTAACTCATCTTAAATTAAGGCAACAATGCCTATTGTATCAGTAGTTATTATAGCACATTCTATTTTTACAGCACTTCAAATATCACAATTTCTTCTAATACAGATAAATAAAACATGTGGCCCAAAAATGTGTAGTAGAACCTTCATGTTCACTTTAGAGTTTAGCCAAAAGTGAGTGTGTAGAAGCAATCTGCATTCTGAAAAATTGTAGTACAACGTAGAGGTTGATTATGTGTTAATCATTCTTTTAACTTGTTTTTTTGCACAAACTGTAATTCCTCAAATTTCATGCAGTGTTATATACTATAGATCTAATAAAGGATATTTTGAAACCCTACACCTCTTAACAAGCATTATGTAACGTATATATCAGTTTTACCTTAAATCATCGCACATAACTTACTTTGCGCTTCCTTCTCTGCAATTTTCTTAGCTTGTTCTGCAGAGATCTTGTTGGACCACTGCAGCGGTTCTTTAAAATCCTTGACTGTGCCATACTCGGAAGGTATTCGAATCCTAGCATCCCGCAACAAATTGCTCAACTGCTCGTTGCGCAGCAGCAGCTTTTTAATACGCTCGTAGAGAGCTTTGATTTCTTCACCTGCAATTAAAGGCTTGCAAAACCTCACAGAATTTAAAGCAGCACTTACGCTCAGCTAGCTTAACGCCCTCTCCTGTCAGCACGTCCTTGAGCTTCTGCTGCAGCTCTTCAATGTACCCTGCAGCTTTCCGCAGTATGTTGATTTTACTCAGGGACAATGACGAATCATAGTTTGGCAGCAGTTTGCTGAGGGTGATGAAGCTCTTGTTGAGTTGCTCACGTCTTAGCTTTTCCCATTCGCGACATTTACTTTTGCTGATTACGTGAAGATGGTTATTAAAAGAATATTAACAATAATAGCGTGGATACCTGACTTCTTTAGCGGTTTTCATAGCTTCTAATAGAAAATTCGCTCATTTTCGCTGGCGCTATCCAATAAGTGCAACTTATATATTTAATTAAAAATACATGTCTTACTATAAACATCACTGTAAAGATACATTGAAATCTAACCTATCCGATTAATACACTGTTGCCAAGTATGACAAACAAGAATTATGCTGTCTTGTCAGATTGTTACCCTAATAATGGCTACATATATAGGGTGTCCCGGAAGGAAATGTCAATATCATAGAAAGTAAAAGGTAATTTATTTTAAAAACCATGCTCTCACAAGAAGATTCTAAAAAAATTACATAATATACAAAGGTAATAATGCTTTCATATAAAATTTTATTTGGAATCAAACGTTTTCAAAGTAGAATGTATCGAAATGTGTTGCGAAAATTGTCGAATTATCGATTGTAAGTGAGAGTAATACATTGACCTCCTCAAAAAAGCAAGAGTCAACGGGTATCACAGCTTTACTCACCGCACACTAAACAGTGACAAATTTGTTGTAAAAACTCCTCGCCATACATTACGACTAAGCAAATATTTCAAAATAGAACTTACTGCATTAACATTTTCGCACACTCAGAAATCTTCTTTCTTCTATTTTTACTACAAAACGAGGTTTTCTACCCACAGCAAAACTCTCCGACTATCTGCGTCAAATGAAATCACGTTTTGTGTCCTAAAACCACGATTCACTTTATAACTTTTCTTTGAAATTAAGGATAAACTGTTATCCCACTTTATAAAGAGTCTTCCAATAGGGACTTCCGAACTTTGACAGTTGATAGCGGCCATATTGTTGAAGCTACATCTGTCGAATTGGCTGTCATTTATTCAGTCTGTTTTGCCAAATCACCATGGACGGATATAGCGTTCAACAGCACGTGCAAATGATAAAATTGTTTTATCAAAATGGGTGTTCTGTTCGGGCAACGTTCCGCGTGCATCGCCCATTTGACGGTCGCCATAATCGCCCTACCGAGAGGACTATTCACAGTGTGGTAAATAAAATTGAGTCCACTGGTTCAGTAAACAATAAACCAACACCCGTACAACGACGAAGCGCAAGATCTGCCGAAAGCATCGCCGCTGTCCGTGAGAGTGTGCAGGAGAATCCAAGGTAGTCGATTTCGCGTCACTCACAAGAACTCGGCCTTTCGCAGACCACAACTTGGCGAATTTTGCGTCGTGACTTGGGCCTGCACCCGTACAAAATTCAACTGACCCAGGAGCTGAAGGTAAACGACCTAGGACAACGACGTGTGTTTGCTGAATGGGCCCTGGAGCAGTTGGAAACTAACCTAATTTTCATTGAAAAATCAACTTCAGCGATGAGGCCCATTTCTGGATGAATGGGTACGTCAACAAACAAAATTGTCGAATTTGGGACGATTCCAATCTACATGAGATCCAAGAGCGTCCAATTCATCCCGAAAAAGTCACTGTTTCGTGTGATTTTGGACTGGCGGCGTCATCGGTCCATATTTCTTTGAGAACGACGTTGGCTAGGCCATCACCGTCAACGGCGAGTGCTATAGGTCGATGACTATCAACTTCTTTTGGCCTGAATTGGATGATGTGAACACCAAATGACATGTGGTTTCAACAGGACGGCGCTACGTGCCACACAGCTCATGCCACATTGGACATTCTGCACGTGCGATTTGAGGGCATGGTCATCTCACGTAGAGGTGATGTAAACTGGCCACCGAGATCAAAACACAATACCAAAATACCATTTTGACTTCAGGAAAGGTCACTCAGTGAATCACTAGCTTCAAAGAACAAGCTTACCAAAAGAGGCTTTAACAACAAACAATACACGGTAGCAATCTTCTTATTCTTACTTTGTTGCGCAATCTCGTAATATATAGTCTAAGTACCTACGTCATGTATAACAAATGATTGTTGATCTGGCAATAAATGATATTTAAAAAAAAGAAATTCATATTATTCTAAAGCTTCCATGCCCATGACTGTTTTTATGTTCTGAAATTCATATAGAAATACAAGGATTAATATTTTCTATGATTTCCTACATAACTTCGACAAGAAGTATTCTCGCCTTCCCAGTTCTATATTTTGCTAACTCCCAAAAAATTCAATTCTTATGCTTTTAAAAAATGTTCAACTTATCTTGTAGATGCTTTGTAGCTAATCAAGATCCCTTGGGCTTCAGTCTTTAAAACCCCACTTAATCTAGTCCTGATTAAAAGACCTCCTTTAGCTACACATATAAATATATGTACCTTTAGCATGGCGATACCTTTCCTCGTACTAGTAAGCATGTGAAGCACCATCTTTGCATTTGTCCTAATTTTTAGATTAGACGTGGTGCTGCCCAATAATTGGCCACCAAGGCCTGTGGGTTTGTCTGCTAAATTTTTGATTGTAACCTACAGTCGAAGTTGCAGCGGGTGCATTAAACACGGATACGCGAGAGCAAGTTTCCATGGGATGCATTGTTTTTTTTTTTAATTTTTCGATGACCAAGTGGCATTTTCTAACAGAGAAGACCGTATGAAGTCATTTACTGACCTCACTTGTAACAGTAAAAAAGTATCTTCAAACACATTGAATCGTCTAGCAGTATACATGTCAAGCCTAAATGACTTCAAAGCAAATAATAGTGCAAACCAGAACGAGACATCTTTTAGCAGCAGGTTTTTGTCTTGACTGGATTCCATCTCTGATGAGAATTGTTTTGGAATTAGCACTTGCACTCAAGTAATCAGATAATTCATTGTTGGTATTGGTAGATAAGCCAGAAATATAATCGAGACATTTATTAGCTAATTTTTCAAACTCAGCTTGTGTCAAATATTTGCATGCCATTGTTTGCTCCACTTGCTGCACACAAAATAGTCGCACTTTGAAAATGCAGGAAATATATAGTTGCTGCAAGTTCTAGCACGTTTCTGAGTTAATTCTTGAAAGTATAAGCTTATACATGCACTAAACAATACATTGTACAGTTAACAACAACTTGGCGTCAATTACTGCCCTTAATCCAAAAATTATTCTTTGGTTTTTATTTCATTTTAAGAGAAAGCAGAGGAAGAATTAAAGATCAGTTCTATGATGACTTACAAAGTCTGAAAAAGTATCCAGGTATGATGGAACAGTACTGCTAAGACTTCAACGCAAAGGCCAGAATAAAAATTGAAAAAAAAACTGAAAAATTTAAAGTAGAGGAGAAAGTAGATGCCTACAGAAAAAAATCTAAAAGGAAAACAATAGCAACATATAATAGTAGATAGTATTGAAGAAGAATGGGAGATGATTAACAAATTTATTCTAGGCTGTTGAGAAACACAGGACTAAGAAAAGTAGGTTCAATGATGAATAACATCAAAAAATGCGGCACAGACAAAGACCAGGGCAAACAATACACATATTATATCAAAGAATAAAAAGACATCACATAATCATAACTATAGGAGAGTTGTAAAGAATGAACGGCACAAAATTTTTTTATCATGCGGTAAAAATAAAATCAAAGACACTTATTCCTAGAATCATGTAAAGACGAAGAATTAAATGTTTTCCTCGAGACATTGGCAGTTCTAAATCATTGGAAAACGTACTTTAAAAACATAAATTCATCTGAAGAAAGAGAAGGCCAAAAGCTTTAGAGGAAATTTGCTATGCAACAGTAGAACCACTAGTATCAGAGCCACCCATAATAAGCATAAAGAAAGCCAGGGAAATAATTGTAAATATAAAAAATCCTTGAAAACAAAAAAGGAACAAGATGAGAAGAAAATCCTAACACAACATTTAAGGAATGCCAAGGAAAAAGGATACAGGGCAAGAATATGGAGAAATAAACTAATAGTAAATAACGAGGCATATGAAATAGAGGAATTAACCATAAATGAGAAACCGGAGAAAACAGAAATTGAAGTAATACAAAGCACAGTAGAAAACGAAACAGAAGAAAACAAGAAAAGAAACAGATCTACCGATGATGAGGAAACAAATTTTAATAAAGGCGCAGTACCAAAAAAGAAAAACTACATGCAAACCATCTTAGCCCCAATGAGGACTGAAAGAACAGAGAAAGGAGACGAAGAACATAAAAGAACACTCAGGAACATTACTAAAACAGGAAAGGAACATCATACCCCAAAAAACCTATAGAAGGGGACAGGAACTGGACGGCTCAAGCGATGACGGATGATAACGAAAAAGGACAATCAACAAACACCGAGGAAACAATAAAGCAAACAATAAACACTACACCAAAGATAACAAATAAATTGAAACAAGAACAACAGCAAATTAATATAGGAACATGGAACGTGACATCCCTAAATGGAAAGGAAGAAGAAATAATAGATGAAATGAAGCAAAGGAAAATACAAATTATGGGACTAAGTGAAACAAAAAACACGGGAAGGGATATAAACAACTAAACGAAGGATATACACTATACTACTCAGGAAACACAACAGAAACAAGAGCTAAAGGAGGAGTTGGAATAGTAGTAACCGACGAAATTAATCAAAGAATATTGAACTGGAAAGCAATAAACCCAAGAATAATAACTATAGAAATAGAATTAGAAACAAAACTAGCAATAACACAAATCTATGCTCCAATCCAAGGAACGGAAGAAGAAGAGTTAGAAAGATATTATAACGAGCTACAAGAAACATTAGACGAATTAAGAGAAACGTATGAAAACATACTAATAATAGGAGACTGGAATTCCAGAATTGGAAGAGACAAAAACAAGGGATTAGGGACCGTAGGAAACTATGGAGAAACAGAAAGGAATAGTAATGGAGAAAAATGCTACAATTTTGCATATCAAATGAATTAAGAATAGGCAATACATTCTACAAACAAGAAATAAACTACACATTCGAAGCAATAGAAAGAAGAGCGAAAAGCCATATAGATTACATCGTATATACAAGACAAATGGAAACACTGATCCAAAATGTTAAAATAATCAAAAATGCAGAATTAAGTACACAACACAAATTAGTAACGGCTAGAATAACAATAAAACTACCCCAAGCAGAAGAAGTAAAAAAGTATAGGAGAATAAAGATATGGGAACTACAGAATGACGAAACTAGGAGAAAATACCAGGAAAAACTACAACAAAGACTAGAACAATTCGAAGAACGAAAGAAAGAAATGACGATAAATGATATTTGGAACACACTCAAAGACGAAGCTATTCAGACGGCAAAAGAAGTATGTGGGAAAAGACAGTACAACAACATACAAAAAGAACAAAATGGTGGAATAATGAGGTAAAACAGAAAATAAACAACAAAAGTTAGCCTGGAAGAAATACCAATTAACAAAGAAAGACGAAGATAAGGAAGAATACATAAGAAGAAGGAATGAAGCAAAGATTGAAGTAAAGAAAGCAAAACCCAGAGCTGGGAAACATTTGGGAAAGAAATTCAAGAAAAATACAAAAACAATAAAAGGAACTTCTGGAACATAATAAAATCATTGAAAACAAAGAGAAATAAAACATAAAACTAGTTAAAGACCACACAGGAAAAATTAGTTCGAACCAGAAAGAAAATATAGAAACATGGAGAAAATACTTTGAAAACAAATTCAAAACACACACATCAAACACAAGAAGAAATGGAAGAACACGAAGAAGAAGTAGAAACAGAACAAGACGAAATAACATACATCGAAGTGTCAAATGCAATCAAAGAACTACGAACAGGAAAAGCTAATGGACCAGATGAGGTTGCGCCAGAAATGATAAAATGGGGAGGAACAAAACTAACGGAATGGATGACAGACCTAATAAAAGGATATGGAAAAACAACGAAATACCAAAAGACTGGGAGAGAAACACAATAATTCCAATACATAAGAAGGAAAAGAAAACGATTGTGATAATTATAGAGCGATATGTCTGGCATCAGTTGCAATAAAATATACAGTAAAATATTAGAAAAGCGACTAAGAGAAGAAATAGGAGACAAAATAGAAGACGAACAAGGAGGCTTTAGAGCAGCTAGACAAACAACGGATCATATCAGTGTCATAAGAAAACTAATAGAAGATAGAATAGCAACAAATACACAACTATTCCTAACGTTCATGGATCTGAAAGCGGCTTTCGACACGGTTAACCGAAACAAAATATGGCACTGCCTGGAACAGCTACAAGTCACAAAACAATTGAGGAGTGCAATAAAGAGCATATATAAAAACGTCACAGGAATCATCCAAATAAATGGGATGAAATCAGAACCATTCAAAATAGAAACGGGATTAAAACAAGGTGATTCGCTAAGCCCGTTACTCTTTATTATATACATAGATCGAATAATGAAAACTGTCTAGAAAAACCCCAAAAACTATAATAGGATATAAAGACATGAAACCAATAAAAATAGAAGCACTCATATATGCAGATGATATCGTTCTGATAACAGATACAGCCACAAAATGCAAAAATCAATAGACATATGGACATCAGAACTGGAGAAGATGGAAATGAAGATTAACGAAAACAAAACAAAAGTAATGCAAGTCACAAGGAAAAAGAAGAAAACATCCACCTAACATGTAAAGGAAATCAACTAGAAGAAGTAACGGTATTCGAATATCTAGGATCAATAATCAGTAACGATGGCAAAATAGAAATGGAAGTGGCTAACAAAGCTAGAAAAGCGACCAATATGTATTATACAATAAACCAAACAATATTAGGAAAAAGGGAAGTAGGAATAAGCACAAAACAAATGGTATACAACACAGTAGTAGCACCAACATTATTATACTCAATAGAGGCGCTAACAACTTTACCAGAACATAAAAGAAAATTAACTACTGTAGAAATGAAATTCCTCAGAAAATACAAGGAGTTACTAGACTAGACAGAATAAAAAACTAAACGATATATAACGAACTCAAACAAGAAAAGATAACGAACAAAATAGAAAAGAAACAATTAAATTGGCAAGCACATATTATAAGAATGGAGCCCGAAAGGACAACGAAAAAATATCTACAATCAAAAACAACACACAAGAAGGCACCGGGAAGACCACGGAAAACGTTAACTAACATAGTCCAAGACATAGCAAAAAAACATGACACTACACTTGAGGAACTACAAAAAATTGCAAGAAATCGAAATCAATGGAAAAAGTGGGTCCTAGAACACTACCCGACACCTTAATGGTACAAGGGATGATGAAAAAGAAGAAGAAGAAGAAAACAACAATATTGGAAAATTAAAAGAGCATGGTAGGAACAGAAGATGCCAGTAGGATGGACTGCAGGAAATATAGTCCCCATACGAAAAAACAAAGTACGGAAGATTGCAGTAATTTCCATGTAATAACACTGCTAAGTGTAATATACAAAATGCTATCATGCCTTCTCTACAAAAAAAATAAAATATACAATAAAGAAATAATAGGAAGATACCACAATGGAATCAGAAAAGGCCAGTCAACAATAGAAATCAGATAAATATGTGAAAGAGCCCAAGAATTTAATATGAATGTACATTGTCTACAGATTTCAAGCAGAATTTCAACAGGTTAAACAAAAAAAAGGATGAAAGCATAAAACAGTTAAAAATACCAAATAAACTAATAAACCTTGTTAAAAATGACTAAAAGAATAACAAGCAAGAATAATAACAGAAAATAAATCTCAAAAAATAGATTATTAAAAATGGTACAAGATACGATAATATTCTCTCAGTAGGTTTATTTAATTTGACTAGAGAAAAAGTAATAATAAAAACAGATACATTCAGAAGCCCATGTACAAAAATACGCCAAATACACTCCTAAGTCAATGATATAATAGCAAACAGAAGAAAGAAATGAAGCAAAGAAAATTAGACTCAAGATAAATGCTACTAAAGCAAAGTATATGCTATACAACTACAATACCTAGAAGTTTAGGCATATAGATTTTGTACATTAAACAAATAGACATTTCATGTCCAACAAACATATCAAAATAATGTAAATTAACAGGAAGAAGGCTTAGAGAAATACCTAGGGAAATATGTACTAGACAACTTACAGTAAATAGGAATAAGCAATAAGCAAGATAAAATAATTGACAGAAAAGAATGGAAATAGCTAAGGTTGTAGTGGAAAAAGAAGATAGTTAAAATATTATATTTTTAAAATTAAATCTTGTATATGTTAAGTATACAACATTGTCTAGAGCGGCTAACGTCAGGAGGAAATTTCTGATAGGGAAAGGGACAAAAGAAAGTATATGAATATATATGTTCCACGATAACTGACAACACTGTTCTTCTTAACATTTATCTTGTGACAAACTAGATTTTTGGTTTTGGTTATTTCATTTTAATAATTAGTAAACATTACACTAGCACTATTTATTTCTACAGTTGATTATCAATTAATTAACAAACGCTTTGACATTATTACCACTTATTTATTTTTCAAATCGATCTACTTTACAACACACACAACAAACTGTCTAACCACCACCGCTTTTTGAGCACTTCAATTTTCGCCATTATCTTCAAATGTTTCATTCAAATTTGTAGAACTACCCCATTCCACGTCCTTGAGCTTCTGTTGCAGCTCTTCGATGTATGCCACAGCTTTTCGCAGTATGCTGATTTTACTCAGAGACAATGACGAATCATAGTTTGGTAGCAGTTTGCTGAGGGTGATGAAGCTCTTGTTGAGTTCCTCACGTCTTAGCTTTTCCCATTCGCGACATTTACTTTTACTGATTACATGGAGGTTATTAAAAGAATATTAACGATAATTGCATAAATACCTGACTTCTTTAGCGGCTTTCATAGCTTCTAATAGAAAATTCGCTCATTTTCGCTGACGCTATCCAGTAAGTACAATTTATATATTCTAATTAAAAGTACATCTCTTACTATAAACATCACTGTGAAGATACGTTAAGATCTAACCTATCCGATTAACACGCTGTTGCCAAGTATAACAAACAAGAAGTATGCTGTCTTGTCAGATTGTTATTCTAGAAATGGCTACATATATAGGGTGTCCTGGTAAGAAATGTCAATATCATAGAAAGGTAATAATACTTTCATATGATACTGATGGTAGTTTGTGTGCAGTTTAATTGGAATTTACAATAATTATTTTTGATTTTAAATTTAAAATTAGCAAGCAAATATTTAAAACAAACGTAAATTCCTTATTTTAATTTCAACATATATATCTTTAATAAAATAATTGTAAAATATGGCCTTACCTCAGATTTAAAAAAAAATAAAAAAGTTGTTTTTAACTTTTTATCAATAGTACAGAGTGAAGCAAAACTCTTCTCTTTTTTTTAATTGATTATAGAAAAAACGATAGTAGACTTATTGACAAAAATTTACACGATGAGACTACAGAACGGAAAGTTTTATTTCGATGAGTTTTAAAGAAGATATTGATCAAGCAGTGTTTCCCATTTTTACTATAATGTTAAAGATATATTATGAAAATTAATGACTCTTCAATCTGCTTTGAATAATCTTGACTTATAGTATTTCGTAGGATTTGGAAGCCCTAAATAGATGTTTGTAAAAGTCAGTCATCAAATATCTCTACAGCAAGAAGTATGCACGAAGCGAAATCCAGTTAGCGAGCTCACCAAAGGACATCGCTATATTTAGAGGATAGCAAAAGCTCTTACTATGTGGTTTGTGGCTGCACCTTGTTGGAATAAAACGTTTTCAGGTGAAGTGCATTGAGATTCAATGCGAAAATTTGTCGAATTATATTCACAAATCGATTAATCTCAAAAAGTAAAGTCTAATTATCCCAGCTTTATTCATCGCACATCAAAAAAATAACACGTTCACTGTGAAAAGGGTTTTCTTAGATAGGCTGTGGATTGTTATCACTCCAATAATGAAAGTTTTGTTTACTGAATCACCCCAAGTGAAAATGCGCTTCGTTGGTAAAGAAAATAGCTGCAATGTGTGGTATTCTTTCCCAGATATATATACATTTTCAGGTAATTTTGTCAATCACGTTCGAAAAGTTTTTCTACAACAATAATCTTGTATTATAATCTTTTCACCACATACAGGGTGGTATCCAAAAGTAGTAGGACTGATTTATTTAAAAAAAAATTATTGAACATTTTGGTACATCGACTTAATACTCTTCAAAATAGGCCCCATGGGCATCCACACACTTCTGGTAGCGAGCCTTCCAGCTCGCGAAGGCCTTCTGGAAGTCGTCCTCCGGGATGCTGTTCAGCGCCCTCCTCGTTGGCGCTTGGACTGCTTCCACTGAGTCGAAATGATGCCGCTTGAGCTGCCTCTTGATCCGGGGAAACAGGAAGAGTCCGGCGGTGTCACATCAGGGCTGTAGGGGGGGTGAGGCAACGTGGAAACATCGAATTTGGTTAAGCGTTGTCATGGTGGAGCTTCCACTTGCCCACCAGGTCTGGTCGCATGCGTGTGATCCGATTTCGCAGCCGTGTGAGAACTTCCAAGTAAAATCTTGCATTTACAGTCTGTCCAGGAGGTACAAACTCCTTATGGACAATGCCACGACGGTCAAAAAATGCAATCAACATCGATTTCACTTTAGATTTCGACATTCTGGCCATCTTTTTACGAAGTGATTGTGCGGTGTGCCACTCTTCGCTCTGACGTTTTATTTCCGGGTCGTATTGGAAGACCCAGTTTCAGTATTTCTTGGGAAATCTCAACACGCAATTCTTTTTGCTCGTCACTCAACACTTTCGGCACCATTTTCGCGCACACTTTTCTCATCGACAATTCCTCTGTGATGATGTGTTGGACTGTCCCGTAGGAAAGATTTAGCTCATCACTAATTAATTTAATGCCCAACCGTCGGTCAGAGTTCAAAAGTTGCTTAACTTTCAATACATTGTCGTCCGTTCACGAGGTTGGCGGACGCCCGGCGCGTTGGTCGTCCTCGACGAGCTCCCTGCCCTCCCGAAACAACTTGTGCCACTCAAATATCGGGGAACGGCTCATGGTATCCTTGTAGGCCTGCGTAAGCATATCCTTGGTTTCGGTCGCTGATTTTCCAAGTTTGTGGCAAAACTTGATGGCGTACCGCTGCTCCAAATTTCGCTCCATCGCAACTGACGACCAGGCGTCACAACAGGAGGCCACTAAAACAGTGGTCCACACTCAACTAACGCACGCAGGCGACTGCCGCAGGTCGAAACCTGTTCCCAAGGCTCCTCTCCATAACATCCGGCCTTGCAGACACCCCTCCATCGCTCCGCGCGCGCGGAAAAAAACAACAAAATCGATTTTCAATAGAAAACGAAGACGTAAATTGAAAGCGCACTTGAAAAACAACTGAGTCATTGTCCCGTACCTACCAAATCTACGCTTCGATAGCAAAAGCTCTTTGTTTGTTCTTCTACATGTTGGTTACCAAGTCACATGTATTTATTTATTTATAATATATATGCATCTACAATAAGTAGTTCTTTATATGCGAATGTTACTTTAAAAAATTAAGCCATCCGTTTTCACCCTTTAGTCGTTGAATTTGAACTGCCAGAGTAGTCTAATGGTTGAGGCGCAAACCGTGATGCGGACGAGCCCGGGTCCCTACTCAGTCACTAAAAATAATTGACTCAAACAAGAGGTAATAAAGGTCTAAGGCGCTGTGCTTGCCACATCGCCACGCATCAGAGATGGTGCGCGACGACCAGGCAGAGAGAGCGAACATATAAGAGTTTTAACCTCTCAGTTCGCAGACCGTGCTCCCACGCGGAGTGTTAGAGCCTTACCAGTGGTTCAATTTAGAAAGATTTCTTCTTGGCTATAGGAACGTGCTCTAACTTCATCTTTAATATTTTAAGTGTAGTGATTTGGGTTGGACAGTGAATCAGTTGACATGTCCTTTTATATACAGAGTGTTACAAAATTTTTAAAATGTGGTTCTACCCACAAAACCAATGGTACAATTTCTTATAACGGAGTTGTCTGACTTTGATATTTGTTTTATTAAATTTGAAATTTGTTTTAACTTTTAAATTTAGCATACTTATTGCATAGCAATTTCAATTTTTATTTCCATTGCATCTATCTTTCTAATGTGTTTTTCTGTATCGTCCAATTTTCAGCTGCATAAATTAGCATAAATTGTTTATTATTTTTTAATAGAGTTGCTGCCAGCTCAACACAAGTTGCTGTTAAGCGGCGTTGATATGTCTATAGCTTGAATATTACTAGTGGATTTTATACACCACTTATACGCCACTGTTATTTGCTGCATTCATTTTTTTCTTGATCTTTCACTTATTTTTGGTGATTTTGTTTGTTCCTCATGTTTTTTGCACTAACTTGTATTGTACTCGTTAGTTCGTCCTTGCAAGTGGCTGTACCAATTTACGTGTCTCCTTTTTATTTTATTCATTATTAGTTCTTGTTGATCATTTTCTTATTAATTTGTTGGTTAGTCTATCCCGTCTTGTCTTAATAACAATTTTCCTTGGTTGTTTTTATTTCCATTGCATCTATCTTTCTAATGTGTTTTCTGTATCGTCCAATTTTCAGCTGCATAAATTAGATTTGGTAAATTATTTCATTATAGATTTATAGTTTGGTTTAGTTATTCAATCCTTTTGTCCCAATATTCCTTTAGTGCATAGTACAATCTGTTTTATTTCTTCGCTATTTGCTAATTTTACTAGGCTCTCCTCGTTTGTTATTATACTTTCCAGATAATTGTATGTCTTAAGGTTTTTGTCTTTGCATTATATTTTTGTGTTATCCAAATTTTCCTCTCATAAAATTTTTTTTTCTGTGTGTTTATTTTTGTTTTAAACAATTCGATCTCTTAAGCCTATATATCCATTAGTCTTTGCGTCTTTCTTTTTGAATCCGATATGAGTACGATATTATCTACGCACATTAATGGGTCTAGTTTTAGCGGTTCTAGTCTCTGATATTCCTATTTTAATTTTTTGGGTGTTTCGTTCTTTCCCTGGTATTTTAATCAACTTATTACTATTCTAAATAGAGCGAGGTTGAGACTCTTCTGTTCTTCTCCCTGCTGTTTGCACTTTTTCTTTCGCTTTCTTAGAAGTCCTATGCACAATTTGAATAACTAAGTTCGGAATATTTCTTTCTTTCAAGTAGTTCCATATCACATCTGTCTCTGTTGCGTCGAATGCCGCTCTTAGGTCTATAATCTCTTCTTTGCTCTCTCTGTTAGACTTCTTATTATATAGATATTATCATTTGTCTGTCTTTTCGGCATGAATGCTGCTTGTTCTTCTTCTATCTTCTTTTCTACTAGTTGTCTTACTCTTTTTTCTATTATTTTTGTATAGATCTTGAAAGTTGTAGATGGTAGGCATATGGATCAGTAGTTGTCACACTTTATTTGTTCTCCTTTCTCGTGAATTCCACTAAGGTTTTTTCCCGGCATGATGGTATTTCTCTTATTTGCCGATGCTCATTCTGCAAATTTTTTTCTCCTAAATATTTAATCAATTCCAGATCTATTTCGTCTTTTTCTTCTGCTTTTTCTGTTTTTATATTTCTTATCGCTTATATCACTTCGTCCCTTTGATGCTTTCTGTTTCTGATAATTCTTTGTCGTGGTCTGTGTTTTGTTTCTTTGCTTATATTGCAGTGTTAAACTGATCCTCGTAATATTGTTTCCATACTTCTAAAATATTTTCTATATTTGCCTGTCTTATTTTCCTTCTTTTACTTCCATGATTTTTTTCTTTCGTTACCTTTATTTCCTCTGTTATTAGTTGTATAGTGTTTTTGCAGTTAATTTGCAGTCTTCACAGCTTTTTATTTTTGCTTTTTTGATTGTCTTGCCTTCTGATTTTATTGAATTTTTTTATCCTGTTTGTTCTTAGTATGAAGATATCTTTTCCAAGCTTGATTTTTCTTCTTTATCTCTGATTTTACTTTCTCATCCACCAAGTTGTTCTTTTTTATTCCACAGACTTTCTCTGCTTCCTCTTTTATTGTGCCTTTAAAGATAGTCCATCTTTCTTCCAGATGCCATTCTTCTTTCAGCTTCTCAAGCCTTATCAGTTTTTGTTTTATTTTCTCCTTGAATATTCTTTTTCATAATTTAATTACATATTATTTTATAACTTAAGAAATTGCCTTTGAATGTTGCCGTGGCCATCCTGTGTTGTGGCAATAGTTCCGGTTCTTTTATGTCCTTTTATTGTCTTTTTAAAGGTTTTTTCTTTAGCGCGAAGGTATTTTTCTTGTTCCCAAAAAGTCTTATTAATAGTTCATTTTATTAGCAGAATTCTTATGTCTTCTTACTATTTTTACTTAAAGTTTCTTCTCCCTATGCTCTTATACTTCTTAATCCTCTATTTACTTCTTTTTCGACTTGTGCATTCTAGTCTCCAATAATTTTTCCCAATAATTTTTTTTTCCTTATTCTATAATAAGTAAAGTAATGTAATCGGCGGAAATTTGACCTACCCAGTTTTTTACATTTCTGGACGAATTATAGCCTCAGGACACCAAAAAAGTTGGTTTGGGCCGTTGGTCCGTGTGTGTGTGTGTGTCAATCTGTCAGTAAACAGGATATCCCGAGAACCGTAAGAGCTAGAAACTTGAATTTGGTATCCAAAGTTACTTGTAGGTAGGGGACGCAGTGTGAAACTTTTGGTAAAAATTGTCCGAATAAAAATGATTTGTTATCACGAGATAAACATGAATGTAAAGTAAAAGTTGGTAAAATAGGAACTCAAAAAAAATTAAAGCCCAAGATGTTTGCTAGAATTACCTAAATAATAGGATAAGGAAAGTCGTATGATGTTCACACCAGATTTTTTATATTGCTCTGTGTAGATTTCTACCTTTTATTGGGCTATATATTTGTATTATTACTCTCAACCTTTTTAAGTCTAAATTTATTATTCTAATTCGTAGGGATATTGGTTTGTATTTTATTTCTTTTTTTTAGTTCCTCATTGGCCGCAAATTTTTGTTTATATATAGAAGCCCCGGACATTGGTGAAAAGAATTCCACGTCCATACTTGTTTAAATTTTGTTGTTCTTGCAGAAATAGGACTTTAAATTTACGTTCTTTTACTTTTCAAAAATATTAAAACATAATTACCAAATTCTATGAGACAGGCGCGATATTTATTTCTGAAATCAAAATTCTGCTACACTTTTAATAAAGTTTGTGTAACTTAGTTCATAGACGAATTAAATGTAAATCAGATTATTTTTTAAACATATGGAAGCGTAATAAAATAAACATGTAAAGTTATTTTTCTACATAACCTTCTGGCTTAGAAACACATTTTTGCAACATATGGGTATTGATTCAGATATCATAAAATAAAAATGGTTGTGACACGACTGCAACATAATATTTGTCCGGATTGTAGGGTAGTTATTCTCATGTAAGTCCAGGTCAAACCCCCACTTTTTTGCTAAGTGCAGCTGTATGAAATCGAGCGTTGTCGTGAAGCAAGCTAACTTCTCGTATTACCTTTGCAGTTGCTTATTCCGACCAATTTCAGCAACCGTTACTCAGAGGTTATCCTCAGAAAGGTGGTAAATGTTCTTTTCAGTCACGCTGGTCATCGGGCGACGTCGGCGATCTACATTTTCCACTGCTTCTTATTTTTCCAGAATTCAACTTTAGGGTATTGCAAAGATACTATCGCGAGGCACCTTATGAGAAGAATTCCTTTTAGATGTGCCTATTTGTAGCTTTTAGAAACTGCGCCTCTCTTTGTTTATAAAAAAATTGTTTATATTTGACTTACCCTCGTATTTGTGTGTTATAGAATACGGATAGTTATTTTATAATACATTCAAAAAGTATTACTAGATATTGACACTACTATGCCAGAAAATTATAAAAATTTTTGTGAGGTCTAATACAGGATACTTAGTTATTCTTTTTACTTATAACAAGGAAGATGGTATCGCACAAATTGCGTCCTATTGAAAGTCAAGCTATTTATTAACTTGTGCTTGGCGCAATTTTACGCGCACTTTCCTGCAATACCATTTTCGGTCAAAAGATCACCCCTTTCTGCTATTATCCTACTATAACTCGCACCCTGACTCTTCAATATAAATTTAAAAAGCCCTCAACCATTAAAATCGATTGCTTCGATTCACAGCAAGTTTTTTCTTTGGCGCATTAATAATATAGATTGTAATTATCAACATCTATAATATGCATATTTGGCATTTCTTCTTACACAAGTTATGTTTTTATTAAGAAATAGTAAGTGCCAGCTTATCAAAGGATGTGTTTAACTTAAAAGATACAAATATAGATTGTTATCTTAATTATTTAATAATATAAATAAAAAAGTTATTCTATAATAATTATCTATATAATTAGACTTTACACGGCAAAAGATAAATTGCAAAATACGACATGACGTTCGTATCAGAAAAGTCGCGGTAATCAGCTAATTGCTGTTTGAATACTTAACATTTTATTATAAATGTTTGTCATTTAAGAATTGCAAATATATTTGTATATAGCTAATAGTAGCCAAGGTCGATTAAGCATCAAAAATTTATTGCCTCTTTCAGAAATAAGCATATTACGTCTCCTTTTCACACAAAAGTTATCCTTTAATCTTTATTTGAAGAGCATTTAAACATTGTTAGTTTAATTTGATGATAAATGATGGTGCAGAAACTGACTTGCCAACACCTGATCTGTAAATAGAGGTGATAATACTATAAATAGATTTAAGCTTTTCTGGGATATCCAGCATGTTATAATTTATTTGATTTAGTATCTATTATTCAAATTTATCTAATAGGTTAGATAAGAATGTATAAAGATAGAATTAATTGAAAGGTATCAAGTCTATCAACATCAAATATTGAACATTCATAACATAAAACACAGAATTACAAAACTTCCGCTACCCCTCTTCTTTGTATAACTTTAGCCACAAGATAACAAATACAACTACAAAATTGGTTTATTAATGCACTCTAAAATACGATTTGAACCTTCACACGTCAATCGAGAGGTTATTCAACGTCAAAATCTCAAATATACGGACATTCAAAAAATTACTGCCACAGAACAGCCCGATGTGTGAAATGCGCCGGCGAACACCTAACCCAGGACTATACACGTAAAATTAAAAGTACAGTAGCCAAGGTAATAGAAAAACGAAAATTTTCTCCCTTACGCTCAAGGCAAGCTGAAACTACACCTTGTTCAAACTCATTAATACAACGGGGACTGACGTACTCACAAATAACGCAAGGAATCAGCCCAGAACCGCCTAATACCACACCACAGCTATCCAACAAAAATTCATCTACATCAGATAACAACCTAGAAAAAATGATGGTCAAACTGATGGAAATAATGGACACTATGCTCAATCATAATGGACAACACTTTAAAAATCGTAATATGGAACGCCAACGGATTAGCACAATAGGGTTTAAACAATTCTGATAATCAACAACGTTGATATTATAATATCGGAAACACATTTCACACACAAAACATACATGAAAATACCCAAATATATAATTTACGCAACCAATTATCTAGACAGTACTGCTCACGCAGGAACTGCACTCATAGTTAAAGATACTTTAAAGCACTATGAACGTCCCAAATATCACTAGGAATACTTACAAGCCATCACCATCGTTGTACAAAAACAGAACAAGGAAATAGTATTCTCTGCAATTTACTGTCCGCCAAAGCACAACATAACCAAACAGCAGTTCACCGACTTCTTCCAAACGCTTGTACTCGCTTCATAGTAGGAAGTGACTATAACGCAAAACACCAAACTTGGGGATCTATGCTGGAATTTTCTGCTCACTAGGATCGTACGCACATGGTCAAAGCTCTACTTGAACAGCCCATTTTGTTGTTATTGTTCATCTGGAAATTTGGATTTTTCAAACAAAAAACTTTTTATTGATAATAGCTTTTACTTTGGATACTAAAAGTGGACATCAGTTATTCTGCCGCTGTAGTTTGTAGTACCTTGTAATAAAAGTTATCTCCTTTTATCATGTATAGCACACTTACCCTTATAGCAACTCAAGTTTTTACGCCACCAAAAGCAAAAATTGTAAAACACAATACATCATACTAGCGCTGTTTTGTTATAGTCACCATTATACCGTCGAAAGTAGATCAACCGATATTTTTTTATCTCAACGATCTTCTACACGTCACGAGAAATAATCACCAACAGCAATGTCATTAACAAACTTTTAGGAAGTTAAGGCAAGAAGTTTTGACTAACTGCGGATTTTATAATAGTAGAAACCATTTCTGAGAACTTCGGCAAAAAATTGTCACCTAAAGCTGTTTTCTTTATTTACTCAAGTTTAATGTTCCTTTTATACTGACGTAGTTGGTCACATCCTTTCTCAAGAAAAAAACCCGTTTTTAGAAGTTTATTATGTTCAAGTAGAATCTGTTGACAGTTTGAAACCATGTAGCCCATTTCAGTATTTTCATAATTATTTTGCTCAGACTAGGGTGTCTAAAATATAATATAAGACTGGCTAAGAAATTTGGGTTCTATAAAAATAGTTTTAACATGTTTTCGAAATAAATACTAACATCCTTCGCGATCTCTTGCGCGGTTCTGCAAGTTATCGGATTTGATCAAACTACCATTCTGGCTCCTCCAAATCAAAGAATTCTTGACGAACTTCGCCAAAAGACTGAAACTGGCGATTACGCAAGAAGTGCTCTATTGATCGGACCATCTCGTAGAAAAGAGAGCAGCATCTTGACTATAGGCTGGGTGCAAAATAGCTTCGACGCCGTCCAACTCGTCAAACTTCCCCTTAGTTGCGCAACTGACGGCAGATCTTGACTCGTTTATTGATCTATGCTTCGATGAGTTTATGCGGATCCTGTGGTGAAATCGAACTCCAACAACCGTTGTCAGATCACGACTGTCAACAAATCTTCTTCGTTCAACATAAATGGCCGGCCAAATTCGGACTTGTTTTTAAGATCAAAATCTCCTTCCTTGAAGCGCTTGAACTATTTGGCTACTGTTCGTTGAGCAACTGTTCCATTGCCTTTATCTTTGCAGATTGCCCAGCAGCATCTCTTGTGGTCGGCCTGAAGTTCACTGTTCTAATCTCGCAACCAGTGCCATTCATTCTGAAAAACGATTGAAATATGTTGATTACAATTGCCAACACGGAATAACATCAACACTTTTTGACTAACTTTCTATTATTCTCGTTGTTTTGCTTTTTGTCAACAACGTTACGGCTTTTATTTTTTAAGTAGTTTATTTGTGATATCATTAGGATTTTCTCAAAATATAATTCATCTATACTCATTTTAAGTTTCTATGCTTGTCTGTGTATTATAATTACTTTGTAATTGTAAGCTTTCAGCTTCTTCTTCTTTTGTTTTATTAATTTGGTTTCCTTTTTATATGCTTGTTAATTTATGTAGTTTCTACATTATAAACTCCTCTTGTTTACTATTGATAGCAATCTTCCAATTCAGCTTTGCGTCAAAACCCATCTGTGTTTACGTACGGGACCTAAATATTATTTAATCTACTACCAGGTATTAGTTATTTTTAATGAAAATTTACTCTCGTTGGTTTGATCAATAGAGCTTTGGAATATTCTTGCTGCTTCTCTATGACACCCCTAGAACTGCGTTTGTAAAGATGGGAATTGTATTTCTTTTAAAATTAGATATATTATTAGAGAGCAATAGATACAACACTGAGCTCAGCATACCACCCTGTGGTACCCTTCTCTTTTTTAAATCTGAATAAACTTCCTCATGTTATGCCACATCTAGAAGTACAGTAAAACAACTTTTCTTTTCCTAACGACTTTTCAATTACGTAGCTTATGCTATGGATTTAGTCTATAGTTGAGTGTTTTTTTTTCTCTAACGTTAAGTGATGAGATTGTATCAGATTATTTTGGTCTATAATGTGTTTTAAACTTTGAAGTAATCATTTTTCGAACAGCTTTAAGATCACAGATAGCAAAGAGATAAATCTGTAGTAGGAGACATTATGGATGGATTATCAGGTTTATGTATTTTAAGGGCATTTGTAACTTTCCATATATTTCGTATATAGCAAATTAAAAATTAAATATATAAAAAAATTAACTATGGTTTTTCTTGGAGGATTGTAAGACTGCTTTGTTAACCGTTTTCATAAGCTTAAATATCTATATGTTTATCTACAAAAGTTTTACGGCTCCACATCGGCGGCCGCAGTAGATTACTGGAATCTTCCTTCATGACGCGCCTAGAAATCTGTGGACGTTTATATGATACTCTATCTTCGCCGCTGTTTGGAGTTTTTTTAGGAAGGCTTTGATCCTAGTGTGGCAAATATATAAATGCATAGAAAATCTATCAATTTTTTATTTGTTACGTCGACCCGACTTTGTGAGATTTACAGAACGAGTTTTTTCAATGCTTGGTATTCTTTTATAGAGAATAATCAGTACTACCGTTATTTATAGCTTACTTAACTTGACTCATATATAATGCATTAAATTTCACTGTAGTTCAATATTTCTAATATATTTTTGAATCTCATAGCCTAACTGATTTTTTGTTCCGGATGGATCTGAAAGATTAATGAACCCTTTAAGGTTTATTTTAAAGTTTTACTGATCTGTCGGTTGACATGTCTAAAAGAGCATTCCTTTTGTATTATGCTATCACTCACTATAATGACGTAAAATAATCTGAGTTTTCATCTTAGGCTTCTTCAATATTTCTAGATATATTTGTAGAAATCATTTATAACTTTAACTGAAGTCTAAAAGTTCAGGATGGATCTTGTCAAAGATTAATGAACCCTTTAAGATTAGCATTCCAGTTGCTACAGTGTTACAAATAAGTTAATTACAACCTTCTGACAATTCTTTTTTTATTAATGTGAAAATAAAATATACGTGCTTTGTATTTTAGTCATTTCTAATGATGAACTTGTATCTTTAGCTACTCAGAAAATCTATGTACTAATTTTTCTTAAAAGTTTGTCTCGGTGGACAAATTTTTAAATTGTAATTACTATTGTAATTACAATTTAAAAATATTTATTCTCGACGTTAACCCACTTGTCGGTGCTGCACAATTGATTTCCTTGTAATAACTACATTTCTTTTTTGGCTGCATTTTTAGAGTGGACGGTATTATAGATCTAATATGCTTTACATTTTATGAGTGACTGCTCTGTAAAGTGAATTGAATACTCAATGTATCTTTAGCTACTCAGACTTTCAATTCATAATGTCACTAATTTTTCTAAAAGTTTTGTGATTACATATCGTTTTATCCTTAGTCTAGTAATTGAGTATTTGAGTAACTCATTATTTAAAAATATTTATTCTTCGATCGTTAATTTTTCACTGCACTTGTACCATGTTAATGATAGTTTGTAGAATACTTTTCTCCGCAATATTTCTAATACATCCTACACGTCTTTGTTGTTTACATAGCATTTTCGTGTGCATTTGTATGCCTAACACCTTTTGCACTGTGGTACTACTATGAATTTTTTAACGGTAGTATTTCCACTGGAATTCCCAGTATAACTTCAATTTGAAATAACGTATTTATATCTTAGTTGTACCTAAAGCTCAGCATTAACATTTTTAGATTGAGTTGTCTTCTATTTTATTCCAAAAATCCTCTCCTCAGCCTCTCATCTATTTTTACTATTGGGCAAAAATTTTACTGCTTGTTTGGCGTTACTTTGATAGTCTAGTAAAGAACAAAATATCGTGTCACATTAGAACGGCAGTTTTGTTACAATTATATTCTTGCATCGCTTAAGATTACTTACAATCCTCATACTTACACATATATACTTTTATTTTTATGATAACAATGAGTACGATAATAAATAATTCTAAAGTTGGGATTTCATGCAATTCAAATTTGTTAGCCTACGTCTTTTGACTATTTCCAAAACTTAAATCCTATAAAAGAGTGGCATTTTAGAGCTTTGGCGAGATTCAGGCCAATACAACGAAGCAGTTATTTTCAATTCAACACAGTATTTTGCAGAATATATAAATTGTTTGTTATTATATGATTCTATACTTTTGGAACAGATCTTGTAAATGTTCACTTTTCTGTATACTAATATAAATTATGTGTCACTAAATATTTTTTTTCTTGTGTGAAGATTGTTTTAGGAGTTATTCCTTTTGTTCCATAATCTCCTATTGTGTTAAGATTCATATATTTTGTTCTTCATCCTTCTTATTCATTGTTCTCTTTCATTATAAATTACCCTATCATTTGCTACCTGCTGTACCTAAAATAAATTTGTGTTGCATACTTAATTAGTTTTTATATCTTTTATCTTATTGTTTCTTGAATAATGTTTTATATTACTGATTCTATAGTTTCGCAGGCTTTAGCTATAAAGTCTTTGCTAATACCCAATACTTCTATGTCCTCCCTTCTATTTTGTATATAGCGTTTGCCAATTTCTCTAATTTACATAAAATTTTAATGCTTCAAATAATTTTTTTATTGTTTATAAATTTGTATTTGACGATTAATTAAAATCTGCTTGTTCGTCGCAGTGACATTCCTAAAAATTAGTGCGGTGGATTTCTATGGCTCTGTATTGTGAAATAATAGTCAATTTTATTGAGTTTCAATTATGTTTACAATTTTTTTAACTTCAACGTTGATTATTTTTACTAAACCCCACTTAAAGCCATTCAAACATCTTCAGTAAGATCCCTCGCAGAGTTTAGCCTGTAAATCAGTACGGTTACCCAAGTTGTGATACAACGAGCCTTAAGCGAGAATTAAGTAAACTGCAAGAATCTGTCTTCAGGAATCATTTTTCCTTTATAACATTCAATACGACCATCTGTACTTGTGAATCTTTAGAAAAATTAAATATCAGTCCTCTTACTTCATTTAAGTGAAAACACATTAAAACAGATTTTATACCCTTTTGTAGGTTTCTGTATCAAAAATTTAATTAAAGGAATAAACATCTTCATCGCTTACTTATGTGGTATTTAGCACAAGTTCCAGTAAAACGATCGATAGTTTTCGTATCAAGCCACAGTGCAAGGCGTCAACTGTGCGGTGCGGAGGTGGTTATTTCTTACATTGTGAGACGCACACCATTGATTTAAAGTACGTAGTTTAACTCTATCTTTAAACTAACCAGCTTGCGGTAATATTCTATATAAAATATATTTTGCTTGTGGTGCTTGCTTTTAATGTTTACTTAAATAATTTCTATTTTTCCACAAAATAATTAATTTCCAATAAATCGCGTTTAATTAAAAAGTAAAGTTGAAATATGGCAGTGATTTTTATATGCTAACAGAAACCGCTACAATTATTTTTCAACTGTACTAGTCTACATATAGATTTTCTGATGTAAAATTGGTTTATATTTTAACATACTTCGACATCTTTGTTTTGTTTGATCGTTTTTCCATTTAGATAATTAAAATTTCATAACAAATAAACATAGTTACGGTCTAGCAAAATTTTTGTTAGATAAATGGATAAGTTGCGTGGTTAACCACGATTATTATAGATATGTTTTTTTAACTTATATTGTTTTCAAATTACAACTATCAAATTAAAAAACATTTCATCCGAGAGTACTTCAGTTTACTACAAAAATAACCTTGGCCTAACTTTGTAGTTTAGCGATGCTGCAGCTGTAATATTCTCATGGAATCTCATTTATTAACATATTGAGAACAGGGTATTTAAGTTTAAATGCGTGTTCCCGGGGTTTAAACCATTTTAATCAACTTTTATACTGTTTCTTTAAAAGTCTAAAACATTCGTTAACTATTATTGTGAACTGATATTTTCAGGAAATACTCACCAAAGGTAGTACTCATATTAGCAGTGCCTGAAGGTGGGATACCCCTGGAAACATTTTCCTTTGTAGAGTGACACTAAGCAGAACTTGCAGAGGTACTGAGTTTCTCTCCTTTTTCTGTGGGCAGCACAAACATGGCACCTCCTAGTAGGATATTTTCTTTTACCCTGTTCACTTCCAATAGTTTTCTTTAGCGCAGTCTCTCAGGGGATACTTACATTATTACTTTAAATCTGTTTCCATCTTATCTGTAGCCTAGTCTTTTGTCATTTCAGCCATAAATTTTTTGTATCCCATTCTTGATGTAAAAGTTGATTTTTAATAGATTCAATAAGAATTGAAAAGTACACAATTTACAAAGTCAAAATGCAACTTTTTGTCCACTTGGCTGCTTATCTAAAGAGAGAATAATGATTTGAGTACTGATTTGCCCTATCAACACTTTATGAACATATTATACTGAAAAATACAAATTGTTTTTCTTCTTTACTTCTACATTTCTACGTAGAACGCCAACGATTGTTGAATCGTAAGTTGTTAAAATCATATTGACAACACTAGTTATCTCCAGAATTCAATAAGAATTTCACCCTTTCTCCCGATTATGGTTTCGCTGCGTTTCAGAGAGATTCGTTTTTCATTTTTAGAGGAAGACCCTTGTCACCTTGATTGTTGCACATACTATAACTTTGTTAATTATTTTATGATTGTGCCAGTTGTCTTGATAGACAGTAATTATGATTAAGATAAGGTTTCAAAAATGTTTAAATAGTAATGCTTTTGCTTCATTAGTATACATTTCTAAATTTAGGATATAGCCAGAGGCGTTTTCGGTGACCATACGAACAAGTAAGTCTTGCCTTTTTAGTTTTGCTAAGTTATGTGTTTGGGTATGAGGCCTACCCTTCCAATGAGTCATCGTCTTATATAAGAAAAATTATTGTTCTTTCTCTACTATTCATCTCTCTTTATTTTTTACACTTATCTTTATTGTAGTATTTTTGGACTTGCGTTTCCCCTTCTATAAATTGCCGTTCTTATGCTTGTTCAATTGCTTTTCAAATATTATTTTCATCTAGTCTTGTTTTCTTTTTTTGCTGTTAATTGTCTATGTCTGTTCCTTTTATATACAACTCGTACTTTTACATTATTTCTTAATTTATTTAGTTCCATGTTTCTTCTGCAGTACTAAAGTAAGCTTTTGAAATATTCCTTCCCTTAAGTATCCTATTTTTTATCAGTTTTATCCAATCCGGCTTCTACTTGCTTTTTATTTCCATTTTGTAACAGCAAATCATGTATCTCTTCACTTCTTTTAATTGGATACTTAGATTTTACTTTGTAAATTTTTAATATATAGTCTTCGTGGCTCTCTTATTGTGTTGGAACTATGTAATTTAGTTGTTTTATGTGCTTAGATGAAACTATTACTATAGGATTTCTTGCATAACTGTGGCTGAATTTCGTCTACGCACATTCGAATTTTTGCTTTTGTTTCAAGGATTGCTCTTATTTATGTAGCATAAATTTGGTCTTCACGAATCCCCAGAAGAAAAGATCACACGGTGTAAGGTTTCAAGATCTTGATAGACAGTTAACCTTGGAAGATAAATTGCCTATTACATTTTTGCTTTAACATTTAACTTTAATTCGTTGCTTAACTGAATTCTTGAATGTGTTCAAATGCAGATCTTTTGTCAAAATCCGCTGCATGGTACTTTTTGAAATGTTCATTTGCAGTGGACGACGGAACATTGAGGTTTCAGGGCGCTCTGGCACTATCGTTCACAGCGGCAATGTTTCCATGTCGGCCTGTTTTTTTGTCAACCATTTTTTTGATATTATCTTATGCACGCCTAGTACTTCTAGTGAAACTTCCGTAGTGACGTTCTTTATATCTTTCCATTTATTTTCTAATTCTGTGTTGCAGTTATTTTTCTTTAATTTTCGATGGTGTTTGTTTTAAAAGTTATTATTTCTTTATTTTTGAGGTTTTGTAAATCAATTCTTGTGCATGATATATCTTTTGATATTATTAAGGAATCTTTTATTAATAATTAGTAAATTAGCCATTTGGTTACTTACAATTGTACCGTTTGCGTCTAGATTGTAGGAAGATCTATCCAGGAGTACCAAAGGGCCTACAAGGCCTGTCATTGGAAACTCACGTATTATGTGAAATTATATTATTATATCACTAAAATTAGATTTGATATTCTTACAATTGTCTTCTGCGTATATCTTGCATTGAAGATCTTTTATGAGTACAACGTTTACTGGTTCGTGTCAATTTAAACCACGGTATTTGTGATAATGTATATTATTCTGTCACTACAAAATTAGATTCTATCCTTCATCGGTCATTTCTTCTTATATATAATCCACTGTATCGAATGCCCATATGTACAATTGTATGATAGGGTTAAATGTTCTACATGGTAATTTAACATTTTATCTGCAGTAGACCTAACGTTAACTCAAGGTATTTTCTAATAATTTAGACATACTTAACTTAATTCTAGAGTGTTTATTATTATTTCTTATCTCACTTGTTTGGTACACAAACTTGCCACTCTTTTATTTCCAGCTAATAAGCTATGCTAATGCCACAATATTCGTCTCTACTAAAATATTCTTTCCCACGACGCTATCCAATGTTGGATTGCGGTCTTAATCTTCCTATTTATTTCGACCTTTGCTTTCCATACTTGTTCATACCTGGTACATATTCCGTGACATTCCATTTCCTATCATTTTAATACTGATAATTTGTATCCGATTCCGAGAATTGTTATTACCTCGGTCCTTCCATTCTAAGGTAGCGCTAAAATGAGCCGTACCTAATGTCTTCATCTCCGTCTTCGTTGCAGTATTGGTAGCTACTTGCATCTCATTAATACAACAGCCGCTCTCTACACAGACAAGCACTGTTGCTCTAGGTTACTATGGTTGCCTCTCACAGCTTCTCATTTAATTTTCCTGTGTGCCGACAGTTTTCGGATGTGGCATCTTATAAATCTTTAGGGCCATAAATGAGGTGAGAGTCGTCCGAAGACCAATATCACAGGATGGCCCAAGGATCGGCAATCTATACATTCTATAAACTATTACAAATGTAATATTAAATGCTGTATAAAAAGGAAAAGAAAACATCCGTGTTCTTATTCATACTATCAAAATGTTCGATGCGAGTTCTTCGCATCTAGTAGTCCAGTTCGGTCCACATACGATGGTAGTCGTCCCTATTGATGTTCCTTAAGCAGCTGTTATGGGTCAAAGTTCACCTTGCTGTCGGCATTGGTGACGCATAAACTAGATATTTGATGCATCTTCAAAGAAAAAATCATCTCTAACTCGTTTTACACTATCTTGTGCTAGAAACTTAAAATGCTATATTTACTTTTATCACTATTATCTAAAATTTGCAAGAAAATTAACAGAATCTTAATGATTACTCTTAATTTTGTGACGCTGTCAATAAAATATTTGTCTCAAAGGTGTTTACCATTAAATCTTTTCCTTTGCCTCAAATTACCATTACGGTTATGTAGTCCCCAATAGACTTTACTTTTTATAGGAAATTTTGGAAAACTAAAATTTATTAGATCAAAAGAATTTTGTCTTTGATTATATTTCCAGAATTAGATTATCTAGTCTTATAATAAAAAATCAAACCGACTCTTAGAAAATACTGGCTTTGGCTTTCATCTCTATTATTTACCATTCTCTACCAATTTATTTATCTAGTAGTACTCCAAAGCACTGTACTTTGTGTCGTTACTGGTTACTAAGACATTCTTGTGTTTGCAGTTGTATAAATAACTAAATGGTTCTACATTATTTTGTGAGAAATCTGTGTTAAGGAAAACATCGAAAAGTAGATTAAAAAATACTAATTATTGAAGACACCTTTCAAAAACCTTATAGTAAACCTTTTTTATGAAGCACGCTAGGTTATGGTGTTTCTTGATTATGTCTTGTCTTTGTCCTTTATTAATAAAAACAGTCTATCTCTTGATCCGTTTCTGTGCCTTTATTTTATTTAATATCAAATGCGACTGGAAATAAAAACTCTAGATGACACATCGCAAAGAAAAATAACGGGTTATCTGAAATGTCCATCATTTGTTCTCTGTAGTGTTGAGAAGATAAGCAAACTATCCCATGTTTGTTGCGGTCTTCCTCTTCCCTATTTATTGCCACCTTTGCTTTCCATACTTGTTTAACCTGTCTGGTCTCATTCATGCGTTGTAGGTGTCCCCACCAACTCAGTTGTCTATTCTCTATAAATTTGAGTATCGTCTGGATTCTTAGTTCTTGTCTCATTCGCTGTTCCTTATCCGATCTCTTAAGGTTATCCTTTTACTCTCCTTAGATATCTCATCTCCGCCGCTTGTATTTTACTTTTCATTCTTGCTGATAACACCCATGTCTCACACCCGAAGGTTAGTATAGGTCTGTATATTGTCTTAAATACATTCATTTTTGTTTGTCGTGTCACTTCTCTTTTGTTAATAAATTTGTCCTTCATGGCGTAGTAAACTTTATTAGCCTTTTCTATTCTCTTTGCGATGTCTAGTTCTTGTTTTCCTTTTTCTTCTATTGTGACTTCTAGGTATTCAAAGTGGTCTATTTGTTCTATGTCCTTTCCCTCAATTTGTATTTTTATTTTACACTGTTCCTTCGATATTACCATCACCTTTGTCTTGTCTGTATTTAATTTCATATCATATGTTGTTAATACTTCGTTCCATATTTCTAGATTTTTTTGTAGATCTCTCTCATTTGCAGCCATTATTACTACGTCGTCAGCAAACGCGCATTCTGCTATTTCTACCACTTGCAGATTTCTATATCCCACTTTTATCTTCTTCGTTCTTTTATTGCACTCTTTATAATAACACCGGGCTTAAGACTCCTCCTTGTTTCAGTCCTTCTTCTGTCCTGAAGCTCTCTGATGTCCTGTTTCTGCTCATCACGTAGTTGACATTGTTGTTATATATGCTCTTGATGGCCGCTATCAATCTTTTATTGACCTGCCTTTTAGTCAAGCTTTCCCATACCATGTTTCTATTGACTCGGTCGAATGCTTTATTTAAGTCTAAAAATGCACAGAACACTTTTTTATTATACCGCACTGTTTTATTTATAACTTCTTTTATTGAAAATATATGGTCTTGTACACTATAGCCTTTTCTAAACCCACTTTGTGCTTCAGATAACGATTTCTCAATTTTCCCCTTAGTTTTTGTCCAGTATGCGCTCATAGATCTTCAGTACTACACTCAATAACGTGATTCCTCTATAGTTGTTACAATTCGTACTATCTCCCTTTTTGTAAATTGGCAGTATTTTTCCTATTTCCCAGTCTTTCGGGATTATCCTCTCCTTCCACACTTTATTGTAAATTGATAGTAGTATTTTTTCTCCATCTTCTCCCATGTGTTTTATCATCTCTATCTTTATTTTGTCGTGTCCAGGTGCTTTGCCATTTTTTGTATCTTTAATTGCTTGCCTCATCTCGTGTAGCTCTATTTCCTCTACATCTTCCTTTTCCATGTCTTCTGCATTCCTTTCCTCTAGTTTTTCTTCTTTTCTTTGTTCTTCTCCTTGGTTCTCTTCTACATTTTCCTCTGCTTGTTTTGGGTTCATTAATTCCTCAAAGTATTCTCGCCATCTTTCCATAATCTCTTTGTCTTCTACTAATATTTTCCCTTGTTTATACCTTATCCGATCATTGTTCAGTGGTTTCTTACTTCTTAGTGTTTTTAATATTCTATAGAATAGTTTCTGGTTATCTTTACTATTTTTCTCTAACCTTTCTCCGAATTCTTCCCACTTCTCCTGTTTAGCTTTAATTACCATGTTTTTCATTCTTATTCTTTGCTCTTTGTATCTTTTATATGTCTCTTCTTTCCTGTTCCTTAAATAGTCCTTCCATATTTTCTTTTTGTTCTTAACTTCATTTTTAATGTTTTCGTTCCACCATGCTGTTTGTTTCTTATTATTTGATGTTTTGAGGGTTCCACAAACTTCTATTGTTGCTTCAATCATAATATTTTTGAAAATGCTCCATAATTGTTCTAGTTTTGCTTCTTTCATATTTTCTTGTCGTGCTCTTATTTTACAGCTTATGATTTCTTTATATCTACTGCTCACTTCCCTGTTGTTTAGTTTATAGGTTTTGATTGTCTGAAATTCTACCTTCTTGTGTGTAGTATCTTTTCCTATGCTGGTTATCTTGTTTTCTTCTACTAATTTTTGCCACTACTAAGTAGTGGTCGCTATATATTCTTCTCCTATATTTGTATTGAAATATTTTATGAAAACGTTTATTTCGTGTTTTCTAAGGTATTTTGTAATGTCTTTTATTTGTCTGTAAAACTTTTCTATTTCATCGTTTTTTTACTTTCCTTATCCTATAATAAGGAAAGTAATGTAATCGGCGGAAATTTGACCTACCCAGTTTTTCACATTTCTGGACGAAATATAGCCTCAGGACACAAAAAGTTGTTTTTAGCCATTGGTTCGTGTGTGTGTCTGTCTGTCAGTAAACAAGATATCTCGAGAACCGTAAGAGCTAGAGACTTGAAAGTTACTTGTAGGTAGGGGACGCAGTGCGAAGCTTTTGGTAAAAATCGGCCGAGCCGTTTGGTCACAAGGTCGCAAAATCGGTCTCAAAGCGGTCGCGTATCTAAACGGTTGAAGATACAAAAAATTTATGAGAATAAAAATGATTTATTATCATGAGATAAACATGAATTTAAAATAAAAGTTGGTAAAACAGGAACTCGAAAAAAAATTGAAACAGGATTTTTAACATACCGGGTGTTCATAAAATATTTCGGGAAATTTATATTACTGGATAGATCAAACTGAGACGAAAAAAAAATTAAAATGAAAGTTTTTGATCCGAGGTCTAATAAATAAGTTGTAGCCGATTAAAAATTAATTAAACGGACCAATTACAGCGCGCTCGGAGAGCTACCGGGCCGACTTCGGGAGGACGGGGGGGGGGGAGCGCTTGGGCGCTAGGAGGGAGCACGCAGGCTGTGCGACCGAGCTCGCACGGTTACCTTCAGTGACGTAGCAAAATTGTAAGTACGAGTCAATTATTGTCTTGTACTGTTTATTTTAATCAGCTTTCGAGTGTTGGACTCGCGCCTCGTCCTTTTTTAAAATAAGTTATATATATATATAATAGGATAAGGAAAGTCGTGTGATGTTCACACCAGATTTTTTAATCTACTGTTGGTGCATATGTTTGTATGATATCAATGTTCACTAGTTTTACTTTTATCTGCAGTAGAATAACCCAATCAGAGTATAGATTAATATTTAGCACATATTTAATAATTCTGCTGTTAATTAATATTCTTATGTCGCTTTGATGGATGCCATCATTTCTTCCAGAATAATATATAATAACAATATCGTCTTACTAAAATTTCTTTAAGCCTGTCAATCTGGATTCGTTAATACCTAGTATTTCGATTTGATTTATTTTCATACCTGGTACATATTCCGGACATTCCATTTCCCTATCATTTTAATACTGGTTTTTGTATCCATCCGAGAATTGTTACTACCTCGGTCTCATTCAAAGGGCATCAGAAATGAGCCGTACCAATGTCTTCATCTCCGTCTTCGTTGCAGTATTGGTAGCTACTACTGCCATCTACCAATTAATACAACAGCCGCTCTCTACAAGACAAACACTGTTGCTCTAGGTTACTATGGTTGCCTCCCACAGCTTCTCATTTAATTTGTCCTGTGTGCCGACAGTTTTCGGGATGTGGCATCTTATAAATCTTCTAGGAGCCATAAATGTGAGTGAGAGTCTGTCCGAAGACCAATATCACAGGATGGCTCAAGGATCGGCAATCTATACATTCTATAAACTATTACAAATGTAATATTAAATGCTGTACAAAAAGGAAAAAGAAAACATCCGTGTTCTTATTCATACTATCACAAATGTTCGATGCGAGTTCTTCGCATCTAGTAGTCCAGTTCGGTCCACATACGATGGTAGTCGTCCCTATTGATGTTCCTTGCAGCAGCTGTTATGCGGCCTCAAAGTTCACCTAATGCTGTCGGCATTGGTGACGCATAAACTAGAATTTTGATGTATCTTCAAAGAAAAAAAATCATCTCTAACTCGTTTTACACTATCTTGTGCTAGAAACTTAAAATGCTATATTTACTTTTATCACTATCTCATCTAAAATTTGCAAGAAAATTAACAGAATCTTAATGATTACTCTTAATTTTGTGACGCTGTCAATAAAATATTTGTCTCAAAGGTGTTTACCATTAAATCTTTTCCTAATTGCCTCAAATTACCATTACGGTTATGTAGTCCCCAATAGACTTTACTTTTTATAGGAAATTTTGGAAAACTAAAAATTCATTAGATCAAAAAGAATTTCGTCTTTGATTATATTTCCAGAATTAGATTATCTAGTCTTATAATAAAGTATAATCAAACCGACTCTTAGAAATACTGGCTTTGGCTTTCATCTCTATTATTTACCATTCTCTACCAATTTATTTATCTAGTAGTACTCCAAAGCAATGTACTTTGTGTCGTTACTGGTTACTAAGACATTCTTGTGTTTGCAGTTGTATAAATAACTAAATGGTCCTACATTATTTTGTGAGAAATCTGTGTTAAGGAAAACATCGAAAAGTAGATTAAAAAATACTAATTATTGAAGACACCTTTCGAAAACCTTATAGTAAACCTTTTTTATGAAGCACGCTAGGTTATGGTGTTTCTTGATTATGTCTTGTCTTTGTCCTTTATTAATAAAAACAGTCTATCTCTTGATCCGTTTCTGTGCCTTTATTTTATTTAATATCAAATGCGACTGGAAATAAAAACTCTAGATGACACATCGCAAAGAAAAATAACGGGTTATCTGAAATGTCCATCATTTGTTCTCTGTAGTGTTGAGAAGATAAGCAAAAATATCTAAGTAAGAATGTTTTGGATTTACACAAATAGTTTTCTTTAGGTAAAAAACTGTAAAGTCAAATAAGTGAATAAATTTTTGCAACAAAGAGTTGTTTCCATTTTGTTTTAAATTCCACTGTTTAATAAATTAATGGAGCTCAAGATAGCAGAAATCTTCATTCAAGATTAACTTGGTAGCATTGTAATTATTTTAATTGAGGTAATTTTAAAAATTAGCAATTTATAAAAAATAAAGACAAATATGTAAAAATAAACCTTTATTATATAAGAAGTTTTACTTTAAAGTTTACTACTTTAGTTGATTTTGGGCTAGGTATGCAAGATTAATTATTCTTAAAGGTTCTTAAGGGTTGGGCTTATGGTCGAGTGTCAGCAATCGCGGCACCCATCGCGCGGATTGCGTTTCATGTGCAAATATTCATGTAAAATGTAATGTACCCGCTCAGTTTTACGCACTTTTATTCTCCGATCGTCCAATATCATTCCATGGATTTTATCGACGATTTCTGACGCGACGACGTCTTTTGGGCGACCTAAACGTCCGGCGTCACTTATGCTGGTACAACCACAACGGAATTTAGTAAACCACTTATTAACCATTGAAATTGATGGTGCAGAGTCCCCATAGTATTTATCAAGCCTTTCCTTGGTTTCGGTGATAGTTTCTTACGCAAAAAGTAATGCTTGATGAGCACACAAAATTCACTTTTTTTCGTCGAAATTCGCGAAGTTGTCTGCATTCAACGGCTGTCAAACACAAACTAAAATCAGTGTTGCATTTAAAGTTACTACGCGCGAAATTTAAAGTCACTGATTTATCAAACTGCCCTCGTACTTGGTTTTCTAAATAACTTGTGTCAAAATAGTTCAAGTAATAGAAGCGCTCTTTATAAAAATCAAAAACACGGGCTTGAAATTGTAAGCTGAAAGGTTTATAACAGAATTTCTACTACATCTAAGGACTGTGCATTAGTCTCAAAAATAGTTAAAACCGTGTGAAGTAAATGTAGTTAAATCAGATGAAGATGTAAAAAATATTAAGTAACTCCCCATTTAAGAATTCAGAATTTAAACTGAACCGGCCTAGAACATTTTTCGCCAATCTATTCACCACCAGCTGCTAGATGAGTAACTCCGGATAATATTTAGTCGCAAATTTTATATTTGCGTCGAATTTGTTATTAGTGACTTTATTTTTAATTTCAAGTTTATTGTTTTGGCTGTTTACTTCAAACAGTACTTGATCAGGAAATAGGTTATACAAATATATAAACCAATCGAAAAAATAAGACGTATTTGCCAAGTCGTTTACGTTTTCACCAGTATTGTTGTATCAGACATTAACCTTGATAACACCGTGTGTTATTGTGTGTCTACTCACACTTAATCTTTGCACCACCTGAATGCTGAATGTGTCTATTAAATCAAAATTATCAAGTATGTTTACTATTGTAATAATGTTAAATTAATATTTTGTATTTTCTGTCCCGTTTCTAATACCTTATTTCATGGAACAAGAAAATTGAATCATTTCTATAGGGTTTATTGAGTTTTCTGCACTTTTTTAGTCGGTTGTTAGCAAACAGGGCATGACTTATCTTTCATAAATAGGGTACCGATCCAGCACACACATCTTGAAGTGTTTACTAACATTTTTTTGTTGCTATTGATAACGAATTAGTTAGCTTCCTATCTGTGGGGTTTTAGTTTAATTCACTCATTAATAATTAAAAATTGAAAACAAAACGTAAACTTGTTTATTTAATTAGTTTTGACTGTTATATAACCCTATAAACTCGCAAAATATTATGTAATTAATTGCTGTAGCATTAAATCTGTATCTAATTTTGTGCTAAACTAAAACATTAGTCAACGCAAACTATTCTTTTGCTTCAGAAGACTTGCAGGAGGCATGCAATGAGTGTGGCATAAATAAAGGCATAGTGCAAAATCATATGCTATATAGTAGCCATGGATATAATAGTATTAGACATGACCCAAATCAGTCTTTTTTCTTATTAGCATATTTGTTTCACAAAGTCTTCAAAGATGAGATACACCACCTTCGACTTTATTACTAGATGATTTTTAAAAGCGATACATGACATCATATACTTTTTAATAACTTTATATGGACTCTACCACTGCTTCTAAAGCTTCATTTAAAAGTTACAGCATCTCTCCGGGCTGTTGACCAAACTAAATTTGTGTATCTACTTTGTTCTTGGCTAGTTCATATAATCCTCCTAATTTTTTTCAATAGTCTGCTTCCATATTATAAGTCGCACGGCAATCTAAACTCTCTTATAAACATAACATGAGTTGGAGTTTGTCCAGTGTTCTCATAAACGGCAGATTGGAAAGCTATCAGAAACAGATGAATGTTTTGATCCGAGTCTCGTTGATGTTCGGATACAGTTGTAAGCTACTTACCTATTTTTTGGTTTATTTTTACACCATGCCGTCCGACTGAGAATGTAGAGGATATGATTTAATATTAATGATTCTTTATCCGGGTAGATCTTTGATTAATGTTTTAGCAGCCGATTTGATACTGCGTTCTCTTCGGTTCATTTTGTAAAATACTCCTTTACCTTATGAATAACAATATCCCTTTTTTCGTCTTACTATCGGAAGATGTCTTGGGGGTTGTCAAATCGGTTGATAGTTTTGGTATTAAGTCTATGAATTACAACATTAGTGTTACCTTTATTGTCGTGATTAATACTTGAATTTAATATCCTCCCTACCTTTTCAATCCAAGCTTGTCCGACTGAGAATGTCGAGGATATGATTTTATAATCATGATATCTTTATCCGTGTTATAATCACTTGATTAATGTTTTAGCAGCGATTTGATACTGCGTTCTTTCGGTTCATTTTGTAAAATGCTTTACCTTATGAATAACAATTTTTTTCGTCTTACTATCGGAAGATGTCTTGGGGGTTGTCAAATCGGTTGATAGTTTTGGTATTAAGTCTATGAATTACAACATTCATGTTATGTTATTAGTCGCTGATCTAATCACTTGAAATGTAATGGATCCTCTCTACCTTTCATCATTGTCGAAAACTCAGACTATTTTATAGATCATCGATATCTTTGTAATCACACATTTATTTATTTATCGATCCTTAGTGCTTTTTATGATCAATCTTTCAAAATGAACTTGTCTGAGATGTAAACCGATATTATTTGGTAGTTCAAGTTGCTGGCGGTTACTATAACTTTTCCGTGTGTAATCGTATTTCGTCTGCGACGTATTTTTATTGCAGAATTTTGAGCATTGGTTTATATTATTTTTGGGTATACAATAGTTATTTATGTGCCCGTGTCGACAATATAGGCTGCAGATAACTTTTAATCCATTGAAGTTTGCTTCCAGAAGTCAACGATCTCCCCTTTATGCCAACTTCGCCTAGTTTTCCAAAAACTTTTGTGGCTTAATGGACCTCCCTTATGCAATTACGTTGCAAATGACCTCACGTAGTGCAATTACAACAACATGACTTTTGTTTTATTGTCTTACTTTCGTGTAATACACATTTTAACATACATGTAATTTATTTTTTATTTCCTTATTTTTTTATAGAGACTCTGATACGGTGAAATCCATGGGATGCTTGTTTTGTGGCTTTTCATTGTAAAGTAATCAACGGTGTCGTCAGGCGTAGCGTCTATTAAGTGTTGTTACTGAGTCCACCCACAAACCTGTACATGGAGAGTTTCTTCAAAAATGTCAGCCACACCAACACGTAATATTAGATTTGAAATCTTAAAGCTCTTTTCTGATTGCTGAGCTTGGTTTCTTTGTGCATTAGAACATTAATACTATCTCATCGCAATGTAATAGTTAAAGAAATCACTTTCTCTTCGCCTGTCCATTTATTAATTGTTGTAGTGGCTTAAAATTGTGATATGTAGATAAAAACATTTTTCTATCAAAGTGATAACTTATATTTTTTTAACGCTACATTGATTACTACCAACAATGACCCTAGTTTAATATTGACCAACTGAGTCTAAACAATGACAACTCATTGTTCCATTTTTAGTTTAAAATTTTTGTCTTTTGTAATTTTTTGTTATTGTTTCTTTTGCTGGTGCTATTATTTTCTCTTCTAAATCTATAAATTTTCTGCAGTTTTACTTTCCTAAGTTTTATAATCCTTGTTTATATTTTTTTACAGCTCTATAGTTTTCTTTAAACTTCTCTTCTAAGTTTCTGATCTGTTTTTCTGAGCATACCCTGAATTCTTGTAATTTCTCTGTCAGATTTTTAATTGTCCTTCTGTTTTCATTTTCAATTCTTGTAGGTCTTCTTTTAAATCGTTTAATGTCTTTAAAGATTCTATGTGCCTCATCTGGATTCATGGTTTAAAACAAATAAATGTCTGTTCTGTCCATTGCTTATCGCAATTTTTTCTATAGGTTTTTCCCTGCCGTCTATAAACTTCTCTCTTGCAATTTAACGAAAAGGTTCAGTTTGATCAAAAAACGCATAAAAAGCTTCTAGATAATAAAATTGCTCCCCTTTTAACATTCATTCAATCGCTGGATATATGGACAAGTGGATTTTTTTGTTGAGGTGCCAATCATTCCATATTCACAAGCACATGATTGGAAGTGGCCTACCTTAATTTAAAAACAATTTAAAACATTTTTTATTTTTAAAGATGAAACTTTTGCACAAAAATTGTTGATTATAACTGTCATGTGTTATGATTTCAAGAATAAATAGGTTTTGTGCGTGATCACTTTTAATCAATGTTAAAAATCCGAAGCAAAACTTACTTGAGCATAAAACTGTTTAAGTAAGATCTAACAAATTAAACAAATTAAAATATTGAACTTAACACAGTGTATATTTAATGGCCAAGGAAAGAGAAAAACGTTAGTTCTTAAGGATAATGAAATTTTTATATTTTTTTAATTGAGCAGAAAAATTAATTGCTGGGTGCTGCATTGTTCTATGGCTTGAACAATATTGCAAGAATTAGGCGTCACGAATAAAAATTGATAACCAAGTTTATTACTGCGGTTATGTGTTTATATGATCATAAAACCATAGTTTCTTCTGAAAGATATACAACACAATAGCTAAATTGTAAATGATTTTCTTACTGTATGTCCTTTTAGCCTTTAATATAGAAATTGACATATTTTTAAATTTATATGTATACAAAAACACCCTGTACTTATGTATTATCGAAAGAACTAAAAGAAACTTTGAAGTTTAAATGAAAAAAACACATCGACTTAAAACGATTTTTGGTAGAAAATTTGGCAAACGTTCCGCATTCAAAATATTTGCATTACAGCACTTTATCAGTTTGCCTTAACTTTATTTTTAAACCCACCAACAATTATTTAGAGATACGAATTATTCCATGGTTTATAAAATTATTCTTTGACATTGGGCGGCAACTCTTGCACAATTAAACAGATTGACAGACAGGCAGTAGTAATCCCAACAGATTATATTGTAGACAGCACTTGTCGATCTTTATCAAACGTTAGGTTAATGCTTTCCACGTAACCGTGCGGCGTAATTCCCTACTTTTAAATATTAGCCACGCATTTTTAAAAGTTATATAGAGATTCAATTCCACCTTGATATACTAGTGGTATTAATAGTTTGGGCACCATATTAACACTGATTTTTATTAGTTGCAAACGGTAATGTAAATTGTTTGCAGTAGATTCTTTACTGATCTTTGTTCTTCTTTAATAACGGCGAAAACAAGTAGTTCTCGTTTTTAATTCATTTTTTTATAGTCCTGAGATTTTCTTTAATAACTCGTCGTAAATTATGTTAGTCATCTTTAGTGAATCCCAGCTTCGGCGTAGTAAATGAAGGCTGCTTTATCTGTTATTTTACGGAGATTTTCTTATCCTTTTCTATTTTAACAAAACGTTTTTTGTCTTCATACATTTTTAATGATTAGATGCTTTAAAGTAAACAACAGGCATGTGTAATTTTTAGAGAATTTTCTTATAAAGTAGTTTTTAAGTGATTTCCATTATTTTGTGTTGTTATTTATAGAGTGCTTACCATGCGAGCATTAAGCAGAATTCTCGGTGAACAACTACATAAATGTTGAGCAATATGGTAGCGTTTTTTCATCCTTCCTGAAAACTTGAATTCCATATGATTTCCTCTTCTTCATTGTATGTTGTCTAACTTCCTTTCTATTCACGTATATACCTCTCTTAACCCCTTCCTTTTGCCATCTTATCCGTTAATCAACTTTCTATTTTCTTTTTTCCGTCTCCTTCGTACCTCCCTCTTTTTCCTCGATATCTAATTCCCTCTTTTCTTCCTCTCTGTCACTTACTGCAATGTCATATGATCTTCATCCTTCATTACAAACATTAGTCCTTTTACTTTACCGTCCGACAACTTTTTAATTCATCCCTTAGCTCGTTAAATTTTATATAAAATTATACGTCGCATGCCTTAGTTAGTAGCATTTCAATAGCTCACCTTGATTTCCTTCTCGTCGAATACGCATTTAGTATTAAAGGATGGACTGAATACTGAAAACGGAACAATTACTTAAATTTCAATCTAATAATATATACGTCGTATACTGGGTTTTAATTGTCTTACGATTAATGGAGTTTCCATAACTCATGCTCACCTCAACCTCCCTAATAATTTCCAGACACAGATAGAAGGTAAATTTTATTTGCTATACAATCATATGTTACATGTCATGAAATTCTCCCATTTTACCGATTTGGGGATAGAATTGAGTAAGGGATGCTTAAACAACGAAAACTAACATATTGTTCTATTTCTTATCCAATAACATGTCACACATTAGGTCTGAGAATTTAAAAAACATAATTCTTTCTATATTTAAAGAAGAGCTTATATCCCAAAAATCAATGTCATAGTCACTTTTGGGCATAGATAAAAAATTTAGCACTGTTTCTTTATAATTATCACTCTTTGGGGTCTTAAAATATGGCAAAATGGTAAAATGTGCTTTTGATAAATTTATTGAAGATGACATACCAAATTCAACATTTAGGGATCAAGTATTTGTAAAAGCGACTTAAAACGTTCTTTGTTTCTTTATTTTTATTGATTTCTTTTCTTATTCCTAATTCTATATAAATTGTGTACTAATATAGAGATAGTAGATATTTATTTCATGAATAAAAAGATGGAAAGAAATTCCAATAGAATAATCCTTCAATTTGTAAGAAGAAATTTTAATCGATTTAGTGTTTCTTTCTTTTCTAATGTTCTTACAGATTTAAGAGGTTAGAGAACAGTTTGAACTCACAATAAATATTAAACATGGTTAAAGGAAATGCCGAAACCAACACGGGGAAGTGAGAGCGTTTTTCGAAAGCTAATACTGTATATAATACATTAAATACAACATTGAGCCGTGACAGATATACAGCAATTGTTTCTTCTTCGGTGTGTCCATTTATAGGTCAAAATAAAATTATTTACCGAAGTTTATAAAAAATGGAATCACATATGTTCATGTCATTTGTAAAAAATAGTTAACGAACGGTTAGTCAAATCTGACACAGATAACAGTGTTTTTACAATATTCTAGCCACCTATCATCGGTTATACTTGAAATTTTTTTATATAATCTACATTTAATTCAAAAATATACCATATTTTGAAAATGACGAGTGTGTACCTAGAAAATTTGACAATGATTATCATAAACCTTAGATTACAAAGTGAAGGCCAGTTGTATGTTCGGAGACATCTCTTGACTACAATTTTATGGACTTTCTACCATAGGGTTATTTTAAAGAACTTTTTCATAGGATTCGAATTCTTATAAGTTTTACGAGAATATGTTCAGCAAAATTTCGTGGAAATAGTAACCTTGTGCGTATGTATTATCGAAAGGACTAAAATGAACTTTGATGTCTAAAAGACAAATATGGATTAATTTAAAAAGGTTTTTGGCAGAACATTAGATTAGTACCTCAATGACGCAAAAGTTGTAATATATTTTCTTATAAGTAAAAATAACAAAGCACACCGTTAATAATGCTACAAAAGAGTCAAAAGTTAAAGACTTTGTTAGTAGCTGGGATTTTTTAATGATTTGATAACTTGAGATGTGAATACATGTATAATTAAAATGAGAACCGTTGTAAATTGTATTCTGAAGTGGTTGAAATAGTTTGGCGTGGGTATTCTTTACTTAATTAAGGAATGATGTCATTTTTTTAAAGTTGCGTAATATAGGTTTTTATATAAACAAGTTAATGATTATGTTTTTTAGTTTTAGTATATAGCCGATGTTATGAACTTTGGATATGGAGAGTCATTAAAATAGTAATGTAAAATAGGAGGTTAATGGTGTGTTTTTTATGAATACAAAGTACCATGCTTCAAAAGTCTATTTATCCAGCAACTTGTTTGTGTTAACAAAAACTATAAGTACGTATTAAAGTATATCTTCTTCTTCTTTCCGTATTTTAACCTCTATCTGGGTCTTCCGGAGTTCAATATTTTTTTCTGTTCATCCAAGCGCCTTGCTGGATATCCCACTTTTGCTGCAGGCTTCCTACTTCCTCATTCCAACCTCTTCTTGGCCGTCCCCTCTTTCTTCTTTCTCTTGGTTGCCACTGTAGTGCTTTTTTCGGGAGCCTGTTGTTACCCATTCTTTCGACATGTCCGTACCACAAGAGTTGCCTTTTTTCAATTTCTTCCAAGATGTCCCTTTCTGTATCCATTATTTCACGTATTCTTGTATTTATGACTCTATCTCTTCTGGATATTCTCGCTGATCTTCTCCAATAGTCCATTTCCATTACTTTCAGTTGATTTTTATATTGTTCCGAGAGTTGCCAGATTTCGGCTCCATATAGTGCCACACTTTGTACCATAGTGGAGTATATTTGTTTTTTATTCTTTTTGCTTATATTTGCATCCCAAAGTATACCATTTAGCGCACCTATAACTTTCCGGCCTTGTTTTATTTCTCTTTTACCTCTGTGTTATATAATCCTTGTTTTCCTACTGTTGCTCCCAAATATTTGTATTCTTCACATGTCGGTATAGTTTCGCCTGTTTCTAAGGTTAAAGCGTCTTGTTCATATCCTATACTAAGATATGCTGATTTATTTACATTAATTTTAAGCCCCCATTTATCATATTCCTCTATAGCTTTCCTTGTCATGTATTCAATGTCTTCTATTTCTTGTGCCATAATAATTTGGTCGTCGGCAAATTGCAACGTATATAATGTAGTGTCCTCGTCCAGTGGTATCCCCATTCCCATACTTTTCCTTTTCCATTGTTCGAGTGCTTTTTCTATATATATCTTGAATAACGTCGGTGAGATACAGCAACCCTGCCTTAGACCTTTCGTAACTTTAAATTCTGTTGTCAGTTCCGCTCCTACCTTTACTCTCGCTGTTTGATTGTCATATAGGTTCTTCACAGCCCTGACTAATGTACTGTTGATGTTGCTGCTCTCCATTACGTCCCACAGTTTTTCAGGGTACGTTATCATAAGCTTTTGATATGTCGAGAAATACTAAATGCAGTTCTCTGCCGGTTGCTAGTTTTTTCTGCACAATTTGTGTTAGACAGAACAGGTTATCCAAACATGATCTGCCTGCCCTAAATCCGCTTTGTTCTTCCGCTTCTTCGGCTTGATATTGTTGTTCAATTAAGTCTCGAATAATTCGTCCATATATTTTGCTAAAAGTACTTGTAACTGCTATTCCTCGGCAGTTGTCGCAGATGTCTCTTTTCCCTTTCTTGTGTATTGGAGATATATCCTGTTTTCCATTCATTTGGTATATTTCCCTCATTTATGCATTTATTCATAAGTTTTGTTATCATCCTATACAATTTCGGTGTTCCATTTTTTACCAACTCAACGGGGATTCCTCCTGGATCGGGAGCCCTTCCATTTCTCATTTCTTTAATTGCTTTAATTACTTGTTCTTCTTGTATTTCTATGTAGTTAATATCTATCGTTCTTCCTTCTGTCATCGTAGATTCTTGGAATATAGGTCTTTTCTCGGTGAGTAGCTCTAAATAGTATTGTTTCCATTCTTCGGCAGGAATATTTTGTATTATTGTTTTTTCTCTATGTGGAGCTTTTACATTCCTTATGAATTTCCATACCTCTGTCGTCCTTCTTCCTCCCATGTACCTTTCTATCTCACTACACTTTTTTTCCCACGTTTGTTGTTTTGTAGTTTTTATCAGTTGTCTTACTCTAGTTTGTTGGATCTTATAGGCATCTCTATCTTCATCTTCTTTAGTATTTAGCCACTTTGTATATAGTTCTTTTTTGTAGCGTATTTCCTCCATTAGGTCTTCGTTTATCCAATAATTTCTTGGTTTTTCTCTAACCTCTTCTCCTAAGGCTTCTTTTGCGGCTTTCTGTAGGCCTGCTCTTAAATGTTCATACATCTCTGTGTTTGATCCTTGTAGATGTTCGTTAAGTTTTTGATCCAATCTATTTTAATATATGTATTGTATGCTACTTTGTTGTAGACTTTGTATGTTGTATCTGACTTGTTCTATTTTCTCTGTCTGTTTTGGTATTACTACCTTGTTTTGCCCTTTGGGTGAAAACACTATTTTGGCTTTCACCAAATAGTGATTCGTTCCGCATGTCGGGCCTCTGTAAGCTCTAACATCCTGGATTCTACCGGTAGAATACTGTCGAGTTATAACATAGTCAATGATTGTTCTTCGTTGTCGTGCATGTTCCTCAAAAGTATATGTATGAATTTTCTTGTGTTTATAAAAATAATTTTGGATTTTTAGGTTGTTACTTTCACATAGACCTATAAGCCCTTCTCCATTACTGTTTCTTCTGGCATCACCAAATTGTCCTACGACTTTATCGTTCGTCTTGCATCCTACCCACGCGTTGAAATCGCCCAGTAACAGAACTTCTCGTCGCGTACCACATTCATTTATTATATCGTCTAACTTACTATAGAATTGATCTTTGTTCGTGGGGCTATCGTCTTCATTAGGTGAATATATTCCTAAAATTGTCATTCTATATCTAAAACTCTCGAGGTTAACTTTGATAATCCTCTCGTCTACTGCTTCCCAACTTTTTATTTGTTTTCCATATTTCTTCTTAATAGCCATAGAAACTCCCTTTTTTCCTCTTTCGTTTTTGGGACTCCACTCCACATGTGTAAGTATTGTCCTATTTCCTCTATTCCCGTTCCTTTCTTTTTGTTTCTGTCAGAGAAATTACGTCCATTCCCATTTCTTCTATCTCGGCAAATACTTCTTGTGTCTTTGTTGCTAGTCCTTGTATATTCCAAGTTCCTATATTCATTGTCCAATTCTTTCATTATATTCGGCTTCCATCTGATTTCTTAATATTGAACTTTTTGGCATTACTCTTCACAAACGTAGAATTGCCCCTCCGTATCCTACGGGCTCCTTCCGTAATCGGAAGTGTGGATTCCCACCCGGAGATTGTTTGTTTTAAACGAATTTTCATTCTACTTTGTTTTAAGATTTTACAAGTAATGGGGTACTGCGCCATTGCCCCAACCCCCAACCTGGAGGACCAGGTAATTTATTCTCAGGGTTTTCTTCCCTTAGATTGGCTATCTTCTACGGGATTCACGAGACCAATCTTCCCGCTGATGGTTCTTCCGCACTCGTATATTATGAGTCCGTTGACCGGTTTTCATCCTGTAACTCTAGGAAGAGGCCCTTACTGAGTGCTATCAGCCGGGCCCAGCTGAACCCAGGTTTTTTAACGAGGTTGATACTCCTCCCCGTCCTCATTTTCTCATCCGGGCTTGGGACCGGCAATGGCGGAGTTATTAAAGTATATCGATACTCCTAACTTCTAGTTATATTTAAAATCAAAAACATGGGGCCGGCGAAGAGATTGCTCTGTAAGCAATCCCAGAACGAACTTAAAAAAACCTTTCGATTTCGATTTTCGAATTTTCCGAGATTCGAAGTCGAATATCTCGAAAACTATTCGACATAGAATTTTTCGATTTCATTATTGAAATCAGCGTAAAATTTCTTTAAGAATTCACTTATAAAATCGCAATGTCGAAATTTTCCGAAATTCGAAGTCGAATATCTCGAAAACTATTCGAGATAGAAACTTTTTAATTTCGATTTTGAAATCAGGGTAAAATTTCCTATAAGAATCCATTTTAAAATTTTAAAAAATCCATAATTTTGTGACAACGATAGACAGACCGACAGACATATAGAATTCAGTAACGAACTTTTTAAGTTCGTTGAACATGTATTAGTAAACAGATTAGTCGGCTACAAAAATAAATTTGATAATAACTAACAGCTGTATGACAACCTTCTCCCAGGAGGCTTTTAAAAGTAGCACTTCAAAAAGCGTGTTACGGAAATTGAATCATAGTTCAGTTACTAAAGTTATATCGATTTGCTTTTTGTGAACAACACTTTATTAAGTGACGAAGCGAAGCGGAATTATTTACTAACTTTATGTTGTCTGTCTGTCTGTCCGTCCGTCCGTCCGTCCGTCGAGAACGGCTGGGAATTTACAAATTCTGTTTTCACCAATCAACAGGTGACCAAAAAGGCTTGTTTGCTAGTGATTTTGAAATTAATTGGTCAAAGGTCAATTAGAGGGTTCTCAAATTTGGGAGACTGCTTCGCCACTTGCTATGCGTTGCAAGCTTTGCAGGTTTATTAATTAATGGTGACACATTAAATCTCCGCAATGATGGCAAGTCAGTTGACCACTGCTTTGGTTTGAAATAATTTCCCAAAATTTCTTTTTTTTTTGGACAGTCCTATATATATATATATATATATATATATATATATATATATTTCTGCATTCTTGCATGGTTATAACTAACTGGAGAGCAACAAAGAGATTAAAGCGACCACAACCATATATTTCTTTATTCAGATTACCAAATAGAGCCTGTATGACTGTATTTGCCAACTATTTAAAAAAGTATTTACACCATATGCAGCTGAAAGCACTTCAGAAAACGAGTACTATTATATACTGTTAAGAAAATACAAGTAAAGTAATTGCGAAAAACTATACTCACCGAATTGAATACAAAAGGTCGCCCGGATCTGATCTAATAACTGATCACTTTCATATTCAATACCACATTACGAACAGGATTATACCAATTCTAAACACCCTACTAGAGTAGGTCCACAGATAAATTGATAACTTGAGATGTGAATACATGTATAATTAAAATGAGAACCGTTTTAAATTGTACTCTGAAGTCGTTAAAATAGTTTGGCGTGGGTATTCTTTACTTAATTAAGAAACGAGGTCATTTTTTTAAAGTTGCATAGTATAGGTTTTTATATAAATAAGTTAATGATTATGTTTTTCAGTTTTTTTAAGTAGGCCATTTAGGCCTTGTGTTGTATAATTTTCTTTCACTTGTTCTTGTATCTTGCTAATTCTCCTCAGTTTCTTTTTTTTTCCTATCAGGTCTTGTTCTACCGCTTTCTTTTCCCTTTTTCTTTCTGATGTCGCCAATTCTTTCCAGATGACCTAGCTATTACAACCTTCTTCTCTTAATAAATTTTTACAGTGAGTTTTCTCCGCTCTTCTCTAGTACTGTCTTTTTTTCTATAAAATGTCTGTCTTAATATTTTTTGCTCCCACACTTCTATCTTCGGTTGATTTTTTTGGTTCCTGAATTTTGTGTTCTTATATAATTCTTTTGATCTTAATATTTTATTATTACTGTTTACTCTTCTTAGATCAGTTTCATTATTTTGTTCGCGTTTATTAGTTACCAAGACATGTACTCTACTTCTTCGAATTCTCAGACATCTTCATCTTGTTCACTAATTCCGAGATTTTGTTTTCTGATACTGCTCTTCTTATACTTGATTTCTATAAACTTTGTCTTGTTTGCAATTAATTATAGGTTCATTTTTTTCTGCACATTCCATTATTTGCTTTTTGACTTCCTGTGGTTATTTCAAATCATCACTTCCAGAGCTTGGTTAAATAAATCACATCATAGCAGATCATTTTACCTTAGTCCTTTTCTTATTTCAAACTTATTGCTAATCTTCATATTGTATTTAACTGCCGCGACTGTATTTTATGTTATCATTATTGCTAACCTAATTAATTTTGGTAGAATTTGCGCATTCATTAACTGTGTCTTACTTATCTTATAGTACAATCAACACACAACATATAAGTTGAAACATTATATTTATAACAGTCATATAGGACTTGTTTTATTAAGATTTGATATGTTGTTGATCTGTTCTTTCTAAAGCCTCTTTGGTAGTACTCTTCTATTCTTTGTCTTATTAAGTTTGCCAATATTTTATACATGACATCTAATAAGACAATTTTTCATCTTTTTTATGCATTGGTAATATAATTGCCTTATTTGACAACTTTGGCATTTTTTTCGTTTGCCAGTTTTCAGTTATCACTAAATTTGTATGACATCTGCACCATACTTGAAATTCTTGGCAGTTATTTTATTTTCTCTTGGAGTTGTATTATTTTTTATTTTACTTATTGTATCTTTTATTTATTCTACACTGAATTTTATCTTTACATTTAACTTTCCTTCAAAGTACTCTCTCCACCTTTCTAGCTTTTCTTCACCACCTCCTAATAAATTATCTTCTTTTCTTTGATTAATGGCACATTATATTGATATTGTTTTTAGATGTTCCTTATATTTTTATAGAAATTTTTAATATATGTAACTTGATATTTTTTCTCCATCACTTTTACTTGTTTTTTAATATAAGTTTGTTTCTTTTTCTTTAGTATTCTTTTCACATTTTTCCCTGCCTAGTAAATTTTGATCATTTTCTTCTGATGCTGTAACATTTTTGTCTTAACATTTTTCATGACTTTAATTCTTCTTTACACTCTTTATCCAACAATTTATTTATTTTTATTTTTGCTGTTTTTGTTTTGAGCTGTTTCTTTGTGTTACAGATTTTATAGTTGTCTCCAATTTTCTTTTTCTTTAACAGTTATTTTCTCTTTTTTGAGTATTTTTTCTACATCTGTCTTCATTTTGCAACTCACGGCATATTTTTCTTTTTTTTTATTCTACTTTTTCTATCCCACAATTTTATCTTTACTCTCACACGGAAATTATCCGAATCAGCCCCTTGGTATGATCTGACTTTGGTTATTATTTTTGCATATTCATCTTCAGTTAGTACACAATGGATATGGTTTGTCTCATTTCTTGCCCGTATAATCCAGGTCCCTTTATGTATCTCTTACTCTTTGAAATGTGCACTCATAATTTTTAAATTTTTTTTCTACTGCTAACAAAATCAGTCATACACCATTACTTTTTGTGTGCTTATTTTCTTCTCCTATTATCTTCTTGTAAATATCTTTTTTTCGTTTGCGCCCCCAATTACTATTAGAACATTTGTTGGAATATTTTATACTTTTCCTTCTAGCACTTCATAGAAGTTATTTTCTATATCTTCTTCTTTTTTTAGTGGGTACATGGATATTTATTTTTTCTTCTTCGTCGTATAGTTAGGACACACATTGGAGCCCATTTTTCTTCAACATTTTTTATTTCTAGTTTTATCCTTTGACTTGTGAGGAAACCCACTCCTCAACATTGTGTAATTGTTGATATTTTAAATGCCGTTTCCTTTGTAGTGCCTTTCGAGAAGCGCAACTATTTCCATCTTATATATTTTTATTTTCTTTACGAGATTTTTTAATACTCCTTCTTCATTGATGCCTTTGAGGTTGGAAGTATCTAAGTATATTATGTTATTTTTCTTGTTCTCTAGTATTTTTCTTATAATGTTCCCATTTGTTTCACTGCTTAATGTTTTTAGGTCGTAGCTTTGTCCGTTGGCATATCCATCTTTGTCATTCTTTTGGTTTGCAGTTTTAGTTATCTTTCTTATCTTACTGAATATCTAGTTATGTAAGACATTATAAATACTAATAAAAGTTACTAAAAAGAAGGTAGAAATGAATGTAGTGAATCGTACGGAATAATACTATTTATAGGATTATCTGTAATATACTTGGTTTTAATAATTTGTATAAAGAAATCTACCAGTAAAATTAAATAACCAAAATTTACTAAAATCGATTACAGAAAATTAAAAAAACTTTAAACAAAGAGAATTAAAAGAATAATGTACAAAAATAACCTACTTAAGTTTAAAATTGAATACACCAATTATATCATTAGAAAGCCTATGAAGAGATGAATTAACAATTTTAATTACAATCCGCTAATTAATCAATTATGTCGAATACCCCATCAAAGTAAAGCATTTCAGATGCTTAGTGTTAGTATACGAGTATCATTGCGATAACTACACTATAACTATCAGAAATCCGAATGAAAAGTTATTACTGATCTACTTTTTCTATTATCTAAATTGCAACGATTTATCGGTTTCAATATAAATACCCGCATAATCTACAGAAAGGAATAAAATACAAATCTTGCCATAGCTCATATCCGATTTATTAGCATCGAAATAAATTATTCGTATTTATATTTCAGCGCAATATACATTCACCACAATTTACTGATTGATTTTATAAGTATTTTGGCATTAAATAATCTGATCTGTTAGTTCATTAAAAGTCCCTAATTAATGATGGAAAGTAGCTCATTAGACTGGTCTTATGTAGTTTACGTGATATGTTTTTTATGTAATTTTGACATTTATTTCTCATTGGAACGATTTTAAACAATATCGGTGATTTTTGTGTGTTGCTCTTTATGTAGTCCTACTATAAGGTTTTTATCAAATTGTCGCTTCTAACTGGCGACATTTAACCAAGACGGGTTCTAAAGCATAAACTAGAATTAGTAGTAACCAATGAAAGAGAAATGAATATTGAACATTTATCCTAAAGTATTGTTATTTCAGTACTTTTCCGAAAGGCACACTTGTGATATACAGATTAGTTATGTTGCCATAACCAATCTTCAATTACTGTGTTATTATTTATGAAGGTAACGAGTAGATACTCTTTTACTGTAAAAATAGAGTATAAATCTACTTTAGGACTAGCGATTTCGCTTATTCACAAACGTGGTTTTACGCACCCCTTAGCAAACTTAGGAAATCATGGAAATTATCCCAACTACATCAATGCCTATTCTTCTTATACTCTAATATTTGGCGGGAAAGACATTGTAGTTCTGGTCAGTTTTCTTTCTAGGAAACCTAAGTTAAAAGTTGAAAAGAAACAGCTGCCTTTAGATACTAAACGGCGCACATAAATGGCTTTTACATGATGATGTAGAAGGCAGAGAAAAATCGCATCACTATACTCTATCAGGAAAATAAAACGGCCCTGATTACGTCCACTCCTTACAAGGAGCAGCGATGCAAAAGAAATTGAGATTTAAAGCTAAAATGTCAATTAAAATTCGATGCTAATAAATTTTACACTGTTATCTGCCAGGATTAAATCTTATTTAATTATATGCTGACTATGATGATCAAGTGGTAGAAGAATTTAACACTACAAAGAGCCAAATAAAATGTAGAAAGATCATAATTTGGATAGAATTTTTAATGACAAAATGGGTTTTAAAAAAGTTGGTGTACATGGTTTAAACAGTAAAAGTAATAGAAGTAAAACTGGCTATTCATTTTTTACAGAACAAATGACCATGAATATCTTTTTAAAACTGCCTAAATGTCCATATACTGAATATCATCTAACCATACACCATAACATATCAAGAGTAATTAATGAAAGATCTACAAATACATTAATATATGCCCAAACGTATCCAGATGTTGATGTACCATCTGACCATAATCTAGTAATAGCAAAAAGTATTGAAAGCGAAATATTGAAAAACAATGAAATTATCAAAAAAGCAACTGCGCCAATTGTATATTTATGAAAAAACGAAAGGGAACTGTGTGAAGTAGTTTAAAAATTTACATTTACATGTAGGAAAAACGATAATGGAAGAATAAAAAAATGGATAACAGAAGAAAGTTTAAAATTAATGCGAGAAAGATAAATTGCAAAAATAAGAACGAAAACTAGTATAAATAATGAAATAAGCAGGATAATAAGAAAAGCAAAAGCCGAATGGCTTACAAGGGAATATAGAGAATGAGAAAAATATCAAAACCAATTTTAATATAAAAGAGTCAAGGATACAAGAAGATAAAATAGCTACTAAATTGTTGAAAAAACGACGCCAATAGAAAAATACAAGAGTTTGTTTGTCAATGTTATATTTCAATAAAGCCATGCGCAAAAAGAACTAACAGGGTAATTGTAATACAAAATAATGCAATCAATTCATGGAAGAATAAAATGCTACAGATACTCTGACTAAATGCCTAAGGGAATTCTAAAACTGAGAAAAGACGGAATAAAAATATTGACAGTTTTTACTTAATATAATACATGGGAACCATACCCTTAAACTGGTTAAAATTTACTTTTATAATAATTCCGCAGGAGGCGAGGGCAAAGTAATATAGCAATTACCAAATAATTAACTTCAGGGGTCAAACAACAAACAACGAACAAAGTTGACAAACATATGAAAGAAACTCACTTTAAATTTATAAATGGCTTTGGATCTCTGAGAGAACTTTTCTGTATATAAGTGCTTGTAAAATGATGAAAATATATACGCAGTCATACGTAATTTGTATTGTAATGAAACTACAGTTTGGCGGAAGGTTAAACTACAAATGAATATGATATAATAAAAAGCATAAGAAAGGATATATTCTGTTACCAATATATATTCTTAAAACATCTCCACTGGAGTAGATCATGGTATAAAATAAACAAAATTATAGTAAACAATTGCAAACATACGGATGACAGAGTACTTTTTGTCCGACAACTTCTATTGAACCATGTTATAGAAGTATGTCACAAATATAACTTAAAGCTAAACATCAAGGAACACGAAATATACAATCGTTATCAAACATCAAATAACAGATAATGAACTGCGAGTTATGAAATACAGCTGGAGAAAGCACGAGCCACTATCACTAAATAATATAACGGGTAGTCACAACTTATATTTGACATTAGGACTAAGACTAGTCCGATGTGTATCCTTAGGTCTGTTATATAGTGTGGATGCTTGTAATTTCATAATAGAAAATGAAAAAATTTGAAGCTTTTCTGAAGTGAGTATATCGAATGGATTGCTTAAAAAGTAAAGAAGTTTTAAATCAAATTAAAAAGAAACATAAATAGTCCGAATGGTTAAAACCTGTAAATTCCAATACTTTGCCCACATTATAAGTATATTACATCTTATTATATAAGAAAAAATTAATGGCAAATGAAGTTTAGGGACGAGAAGTATGTCACGGATGAAGAATTTAACAGAATGTTTGAATTAACAACTGTATAAACAAAATTATTGCAGCCAACATGATCATCAACGTTCGATAATTTAAATAAAGTACCGAAAAAAAACTATATTAATACAAAATTCTATTTTCTTTGAACTTTTAATTTAGTTGCAGAAAAATGACATTTGATCTTGCGCCTAAGAATTTGATATTATGTGTATCTTCTTTTTCTTCACATATCTTGTCTGCTTTATCGGGGGTTGACGATCACCAACTCAATAATTTTTTGTATGACTTCAACCTCGTGCAGCGTGGAATAGTTATTCTGTCGTTAACTCAGTCTAATGGCGCCTGTTCGACCCCTTTTTCGAGTGAACGCAGGTACTCAATTATTTTTAGTGACTGATTGTAAGTAGGCTACCCGCCACGCATCAGAGAGCACCAGGAATGTACCCGGGTCCGTCAGTATCCCAGCCCGCCCCTCAACCACGGGACCACGCTGGCACTTTAATGTGGCTAACTTGTTCAATACTTGACCCATTTACTTGTAAAATTTGTGGGCTCATATCAATATTGCTAGCTACTAATAGCTTGATTTTCTTTATAGTTGTACTTAACCCCACTCGCTTACTATGTTCGTTTACCTTGTTCATCATCCTCTGCAGGTTTTTAATATTTTCGGTTAATATGGCAGTATCATCCGCATATCTTATATTTTAATGCTTTTCCTCCGATTCATATTCCTTTTTCTTCTTGCAGGGCTTCTTTAAATATGATCTCTCAGTATACATTAAAAGGCAAGGTGATAAAACACACCCTGTCGTACCCTCTTCTGATGGGGATTTCGTCAGTTTCTTCATCTGTGTCCACTTTTACGGTCGCTAATTGATTCCAATAGAATCCTCAACGATGTGATGTCTTCTTCCTGTAAGCTAATGTGTTGTAGGGTATCAATTAATTTTAATGCTATTTGATAATCAATAAAACATATGGAAATTGGTTTACGCACTTCCCAGCAACGTTGCAATAATGTCAGCATACAAAATAGAGCCTCCCTTGTTCCAAAGCCTTTTCTAAATCCCATTTTGCTTATTACTTACAGCTGTCTCACATTTTGTAAAAATTCTGTTTTGTATCATTCAAAGCAGCAATTAGAGAGTGTGGCTCATTAGACTTATTAAACTAAAATCCCCAGATAATTTTGCATTGCATTTTTTTTGGTATAGGTAAAAACCTTGAACAAAGCCACTATTGTGGTATTTATCATTCTTGGTAAATTTGATTAGAAAGGTTTATTAGATGTTTACGTTCGTATCGTTAAGACATTTTAACCATTCTGTTGTAATCTAATCTGGGCCGGGAGCTTTATTATCTTTTGCTTGTCTTATGACTATCTCTACTTTTTTCTTCATTATTTTTTCTCTTCTTCTCTGTCGTCCCCAAACAGATTTTTAATGTAATTTTTCCGCTCTTCTTTTTATTTTGGTCAAGTAACAACTTTCCATTAGAATTTTCTAAAATATAATGACCTTTTTTACGATGGCTGTGTGTCAATTCTTTAACTTTTCTATATACACTAGAATCATAGTGTTTAGGCTGTAATTCTTCTAGTTCATTACTCTTGTTCCATCTATTCTTCTTTGAGTTTTTGAATGTTTTTTTCTTATTTGCCTTTGTAGACTTCTGTACTCTTCTACATTTTGCTTCTTCACTTTCCTGCGTTTTCAATTATTTTTCCTTGTCTTGTAAAATCCCTTTTCTTATTATTATCATTGCACTCTTCATCTATTCCCACATCGTTTCTGCAGCTTCGCTTGGTATTTCTTGCATTTTCTTCATCTCTGGGTTGAGATTGTCGTTAAGTTTAATAATAATTTTTCTCAAATGCTTTGTCTTTTAATAATGTTATATTCATTTTTATTTTCCTGGTGGGGTGTGGTCTTCTTAAGTTTAATTTGCATTCTTGCCATCAATAAGTTATGGTGGCAAGCAACATCAGTTCCCCGGTTTTAGTTGCCTTTATACTATTTGTAAATCGTTGATTGATAAGAAAGAAGTTAATTTGGTTTCTAGTGATCGTGCCCTGACCATCTGTTGGTTCCTTCCAGGTATACAACCTTAGTTTTGGGAGGCTAAACCCCGTATTGGTGACTACTAATTGTTCTTGGTAAAAGCGTATTAAGTGTCACCTCTGTCGTTCTATTACTTAAGCCGAAGCCTGTAATTTTTGTTGTTTTGTCCGTTCTGACCTTTACATTAAAGTCTTCCGTAATAATATTAACTTCTTAGTTTTTTTGTGGTTTTCAGCACGGAATTCAACTGTTCATGGAATTCTTTTATTTCTGATTCCACTTTGACTACGATGAATATGAACTATGAATACAACTCAATTATTATGGCTCGATTTGAGAAGGGTATAAAATTAAGAACTGAATTACTGATTCTTTCTTGGAGAATTATTGCCACTTCACTTTGATGTCTATTGTTTGTGAGTCCAGAATAATAAACAACGTATTTATTTGATTTAATTGAGCTATTTTCTGGCCATCGTGACTTACTGACTCCCAGTCCAATCTGGTTCTTTTGTTCAATACATTATATAATTTTCCAGCTTCAGATGTGGTTCTAACGTTCCATGTTAGAACATGTTAGAATATTGGGAATATTTCTTCCGGTGATTCGTAGTAGCCCTGTTTCATCCAAGAGACTCCGGGAACTCGGAGTTTTATTTTTTGGGTTTCTATTTATGATTGATCATTATTCTTGGGGCAGTTAGTGCAGTAGTTTTCCATTTGCTTTCTACACCGCAGTGTCAGAACCGTTTTTGCCGCTACGGCAGCGCTTCTGAGTGCGTCACGTACTGCCGTTTGATTTGTTCCTAAAATTTGCCGGTACTAGCTAATAGAAAGGCAACCGCCCAATCTATATCAGACGTTGCTGCTAGTTTTGGTCCGCCCTAAGTATTTTATTTTCCCAGTACCCGCCATATCTGGCGAACCTTCCTCTTTCTGCCACCTGGGAAGGCGTCCGATGGGGGACTAGCAACCTCACACGAGATTATGGATATAACACCTAAGTATAAGTTATGTACATACATAAATGCGGTTGGGTAGAAAACTACGCTGGTATGCACCAAAGACGAATTACTTAGGAAATTCCCCAGGTTGATATCCATATATGCATCTCTGGAAAAAACATGCTACAGTATTCCAACTGGAAATGCACTCTATACATAGGTGTGTGTGTCTGTAAAAATTAGGAAATACCAAGATAAAAATCAATTTTAAACTGTCTTATAGATGTCTGCATAACTCTTTTATAAATATAGAATATTTTTATTATTTATTCCGATACACAAACATACACCAGGAAATCAAACAGTTGGTGCACTTACAAAAAGGATCAAAAACCACTTTTACCAAACCCGAAACAGTGCTTGAAGTAACGAGAACCACAGTTTGCAGTAGGCTAAGCTATTAGATATGTAAATCTCATCAAAATCACTAATACTGGGTGGAAGTAAAAATAATCTTAAAAGAATGTTTAGAATTCTTTGTAACCGCGATTAAACATACAACAAATTAGACCAAGAGCTGGGTTAATTTCTCATTTGTAGGCTGTAAGAGGAATACGAAACAACTTTATATATTCTATTGTAAAACTCTTGCTCGATATAGACACTCACTTCTGGAAAGAGTGAGTTTTCGAAAGGTTTTAAGTAGAAAAGACGTGAACAAAAGACTGTTTATTCTGATAAAGGCAGTAAACCTTTTCTTTGAATAAGTGATAAACAATAAATAAATTCGAAAAGAAAAATGTGCAAGAGTAAGAACAATTCTTGAATTATAAAAATTTTCTGAAAATTCTAATCTTATATAAAGTACTTAAAATCTCTGTCTTATAGTTATGGATTAACACAAATTGTTAAATATTACCTAAATTTTAAGCTCCTCGAAAAGTTTAAATTTTTTACCTAACGTGTCGTTTGAAGTGCTATAACAAACACTCAATTTTGCAAATGACCGAATTTAACAAAGGCGCCTAAGAAATACACATAAAAATATAATTGTTACTTGTCCTTCTATTTGAGATTAAAGTTAATAATAGTCTATAAAACAATAAATAGTTTAATTAGAGTATGTTTTTTCAATCCTTAATACCTTCGAAATATTGGAACCGCTATAAATCATAACTTATTTCTGCAATGTCGTAAATTTGAGAAAATAAGATGATTACAAACCATTATAAGTGCCCGGTCAATTTAAAAATTATGTTTTATTTAAGCTATAAAACGAAATTCAGTTAATAAAGTACTTAAAAAACATTATTATACGCTTACTTAGCAAGTTGTCACATCACCATTATTGCTTTATGTCGACTAAATTTACAAAGCAAAAACAGAAAGCGTCATACCACTTGTCTCCCGAATTCGTTGGTTTAATTTCTGATGGTTAATATATATCCCGTGCGGGGTTGCTGGTCCTTCATTGGGCGCCTCCTCAGGTGGTGGTAAGGGGAATGTTCACCAAATATGGTGGCTACCAAGAAAATTAAATACTTGGGCAGACCAAAACCAGCCTGCCAAAGTGCAGTAGGCTTTAGTAGTACTGGACGTAGGTGGTGGCCACGGAGACCTAAACTTGTGGACGATCTAAAAAACTAGAATAAACGGGTACAACACAATGATGTGGAAACGAATGAAAAACCACCACATTATTTTTCCAGTAATTGAGTTCTAAGAATTATTATTATGGCGAATACAAATCAAAACACAGGCCTTAGTCCCCGGCAGGTTTTAGATAACTAGAGCGTGGAAAGAATTTTCAGATGTAAGCTAAACGTAAATAAACGTTTTAAAAACAGTATCTTCGGTGCAAAGATGTATCCCAGTGCTGACATCGGATCAGACCACAACTTATTCGTTATAACGAGGATAAAATTTAGGCAAGGTGGGAGCGTGGAACAATATTCCACAGATATCCCGGGCTTTTATACACATAAATGTTTAACTGCATTGGTTTTTTTCCTGGATCGGGAACGTGGAACTATGGAAATGCTTATTAAGGAATAGTAAATCTAAACTCATATCTATTACTATCAATTAAGAAACAATACAGGCGCATGTTATTAAAAAGCTGAAAAAAGCGACGGACAGACGGAAGGACGGACAGATCGTACGCAATAGGCTTTTTTATATGTATAAAAGCCTAAAAGGTAGAAAAGTCGAAAATGACTGAGATGTCTAACATAAAAATATTAGACACATATTTGTGCAGGCGGAAATAAGGAAGCTGAAAACAGTACAAATACAAGAAAATTAAAAGCAAACAGCATCAGAAGATAAAATCGAAGAAACATGAGTAGATCTTAAACAATTTTTAAAGAAACTGGTTAAAAATACTCCAAGCCCAAGAAAATTAAGAGCAAAAAGCGAAATCAATAAAATTTATAGGCGAAAAAGCAGAAAGAAACAAAAAAAGATTCAGATGCGTATAAAAAACTAGATTGCAAAATAACAGCAAAAATTAAGGAAACGAAGGAAAATGTTTAAAGGAAAAGTGTAGGTCTATTGATAAACTGAAAATACATTATGATGAATATAATCTACAACCGGAAATAAAGAAAATAACTAGACGTTATAAAAAGAAATGCTAATGAACATAAAGAACGAAAGAAATGAGATAGTATTGAATATGGAAAAGAAAAAGAGATTATGGGAAAAATACATCATAGAATTGTTTAGTGATGTGAAAAGTGTTAATAGTCTAAATGTGATATTCACTGAAGGTCCATATATGCTTAAATCAGAAGTGTTACATGCAGTTAAGATGACTAATATTGTAGAAGCGGAATATTTTAAATATATGAGTCCGGTATACAAAGATTAACAGAATTGTATAATATATACTTAAAAGGTAATATACCAAAAGAGTTATTTGCACTCAACTTGTGTAATGATACTAAAAAATAAAAATCTCAAAAGTGTCAGTATTATAGAACCATCATTTTGATGTCTCACGCTTTGAAAATATTCTTGCCTATAATATATTATAGAACCAAAATAAAATGTAAAGATCAAATTAGTCAATCGCAATTTGGTTTTCGTAAATGTCTTGATCGAATAGTACCAATAGAATCCTCTTTAGAGGTCTACAAAGAAGTGTATGCGTGGCATATAGACTGCGAAAAAACGTTCGGTAGAATTACTCAACCTGTAGAAAATTAGACTGAAAGGTAAAGACCTCCCAATTATAAAAAAAATCTTGCAAGGGTGCAACTAGGCGAAGAGATAACAAAATAAATAAAAATTAATAGAGGCGTTCGACAAGGCCGTGTGTCTCTCCAATTATATTTAACATGCATGCTAAGAGCCTTAGGAGAAAGGGCAGAAGGAATAAAAATAGATGTTACAGTTTACAACAATTTCTGTGAATTGGTACAATAATTTAAATCTTTATTTGCTGAAGCATCTCCAATCAAACAATGGGGCATTTAATAAAGCGCTGGACTAGTTCTTCCCACATGCATACCGGAACTGATTCAACTAAAATCAAAATCAAAAAGACAGCTCATCAATAAATACAACATTGCCTCGGTGTCTTTCTGAATATCCTCTACCTATAAACTTCTTTTTGTGCTTCTCGGTAAACAGATGTTTGACAATTCTATTTTACTATGTAACGTGGGCTTCTAAACTTTGTTTTAACTTTCCTGATTTAGCACCTTTTTTGCCAGTATAGTCAAGCTCGATAAAACGTTAAGTTTTATTTTTTAATAATCGTGTTATAGCTTGTATCTTTCCTCTGTTGGGATATTTTATTTATTAATATCTCATTATTCACTTCCGCACAAAATCAGGAGACTTGTGCAGTTAAAGCGCTGCCGCCGCAGTACTCATCGACGGGTATTTAGAATGGCGACACAAAAACACCTCTTCAAATCCCTTTGCAAAAATAGCACTCATTGTAAAGTAATACCTCTTGCCTCTTTTGTAATAGAGTAACTGAGTTGCAACTTCCAAAATGTATTAAAAATTTTAAATAATTCATTTAATTATGGTACACGTGTATATTATTGTATGTATGGAACTACTAGCGACTTAATAAGATATCTGAATGGTGCCCCCCCCCAAAAAAAACCCGCAGAATTAAGTTAAAATTTTTTTTTTTTATTTATTAGCTGGCAAAATTATGGCATTATTTTAAAAGACAAACATTGCCATTAAATGTGGAATAAGATATTTGACAAATGTCCTCCTCAGTTCACTTGATACTCTATAAATATTCTGACAAGATTCTCAATGACTTTTTTGCATAACTGTGGATCAATTTCGTCGATAACTTTTCATTCAAGAATAGTTCCTATTTTCGTAGCCTAAACTTTGATCTTTACGAATCCCCAGAGGAAAGAGGAAAGGTCGCAAGATGTCTGTAACCAGTTCACTTCCTTGTTTTGGTAAACAAGTCGCCCATTAAATTTTTGCTTCAACAATTGGTTGTTTAGTATGACAGGTGGAAACCACAAATTATCCCAAATTATACCGTCCAAATGAGGCTACAAAAAGTCACTATCATCTTACGACAACGTTCATCGTTGATAGCTACTGTTAAAGAAATCACACCACCAGCATAAAATCCACACCAAACTCTCACTCCTTGAGTATGTAAGACCATTCTTGAATGACGCGAGGACTTACTCTGCCCCAAATGCAACAATTTTGCATATTATATACACAAACTAAGATCGAAAAACGCCTCATTGCTAAAGATAATTTTCTTAGAAAAATTACCGTCAACTTCTTGATTCTCTAGCACTCAATCGTCAAAAACCCGGCATTTGAAATGGTCATCTGGCTTTAGATCTTGAGCTAGCTTAATATTAAATGGGTGCAGAAGCAGACCTTTTGTTAAAATTTTGAAATGTTCAGTTACAGTGACCGACGGCGCAATGAGGTTTCTGGGTAAGACGTCAGTTTATCTTTTGTCATTTGCAACCGAATCTGTTTGTTCAAAATTTTGAATTAGTCTTGTCACAGTTGTTTCATTTGGTGCATAACTCCTTACGAGAATGCCACGCAATTTACGCACATTGGCAGCGAAATATTCTCTGTGCTTGTTATGAATTTTAACAATCGTCACTCGCTTCTCCGTTGAGTAGCGCTTCCCTATTGACTAACTGCTATATGTTTCCTACAAAATCTCACCAAAGAAAACGCGTCAAAACTAATGGCGCAGAATTTAAATCCTACGTTTCTTTCGGAACATGCAATATGAAGCTAATATTTGATTGTATAGCCACAAAGCCTCCTTACTGAGAATAGTGATCTCCAACGAAATCAAGAGATCATGTACAGCAGCGAAAAGTGGCAAATAACTTATTGAAGATGCCCTATTCCGTCATCAGAGATCTAGAATTACACCAGCTAGGTCACTTAGAGCCAGAAGAAATTATTTACTTAGGAGGCGATCCAAATAATAAGCGTGATGGTTTGATCAGGTCCACCAATAATTATTTAGTCAAGATACACAGAGGTCAACAACAATAAAGTATATTTTTCAGTTAAAATATCCAATGCGAAAACGCTGCGGATTTTTTTTAATCGTCGATCGCCACCAAGTTCTGTAACTTTATTATTGATCCCTGTTTACAGATTGTACGTACATGTAAGAAAAAATAACATTTTCTCACGCGTGGACGGAATTTGATGCCAGTCGGATACTCGTTTGTGCGAATTTGTGATCAGCAAAACACGCGCGCGTTGGGCTATTTCTGGAAAGTTGCATTCTGCAAACGATTTTAGCCTTTAAAGTAAGTGCCTGTAAAGATAAAGAGATATTGAGGTGATATCTGTTGGTTTGAAGGTCTAGCAAATTGTAAACGAAATATCAGCAAATAGCGCAGGAGAGGTGAAGATTTTGGCCAGGCTAATCATACTTTAATACTTTTCTTACTGCTTTCTTTTTAAGAAGAAAAAATACTTAGATAAGAAGGTGAAATTATTTTTTATAGAAATGTGTAGTCCCGCCGGATTTAGTATAAATGGTTATTAACACAATAAAGCGTTCAAGTATTTCAGAAAGCCTGAGGAATGATTTTAGCTCACTCAGGGTTAGCAGAAACCCGAAATTTTGCAAATTTTCTAAATCAAAGCTATTGTTACATTTGCACATAATTAAAATCTTTCTGATGAGCAGCTTGACGAACTTTATACAGAGTGGCCTAAAAGTCATGTCGGGGGTTTTATATAGACTTCCTGTATAAGATCGCCTCATAAAAAAGTCTGAGATCGTCAAATTGGGCGACCGCAACGGCCAATTAATTTGGCTCCAAGTACATTCCTTAACAAACGCATTTTAGCTTCCAGCAGTATGACCAGTGGCTCCATCTTGCTAAAGCTACATATCAGGTTGGTTCTGAATCGCAAGCCATACAAAATGCCTGAGCATTTGACGATAACGCTCTCCAATTACCTCTATCCCATTACCAGCGTCATCTTCAAAGAAGTAAGGTCCAAAAATGAACTGTGAAGAAACAGAACACCATACTGAAGAGACATAAATGCATATGTTCATGTTGGTGAACTACACTTAAATTTTCTCAAAACTCAAAACTTATAATTATGTTTATTAACATAATCATCAAGATGAGAATGCGCTCCAGTCGACGTAATTAGACGATGAATAAATTGGTTTTGATTTTTGGCTAGTTCTTGAAGTTGAATAGCATAATGGAGGCGTGAATGGGAATTTGCAGGTTTTAGTTTGTGGACTGGAGCTGTGTTTTATAGGGATACAACTTTACAGATTTTAAAATGCGTTGGATGAAGGTTCGGGCAGATCTCTACCGAGTCGATGTTTCTTGGTTTTTCATTCACACTTTCTCCCACATGGTCACTGTTTCCTGCTTCCTAATAGAATACGATCTATTGGAACGTGGACAATCGTGTACAATCCTGTTCCATAAAAGGTCCAACTAAATGAAGATTCATTAGGACCATTTCTGACATTTCGATTGTTGGATTATTTTATGTGTGCAGCAACTTTATATATAATAAGGTAACAATGCTTTTGATAAGATTTCGTTTAGAATCTTGTATCAAAATAAGGTAAAAGCATTAACCGTTTGTGGAACTATGCATATACGAATGCACACTATTTAATGTAGTGAAACCCAATCTTTTAGCGAGTGTTTCATGTGTTATTCTACAATTTGGCATAAGGAGGAACGGAGACCCATAATATTAATAATAAGATAATAAGAGACATTAGCGCATTTTGATTATTGTTTGTTGTTAAAAGAAATACATTTCATGTTCAGTTTATTCAAAACACTACGAAGGGATATGTTTTTGTCTTCGTAACAGCTCTTCGTCATATGCTTAAATCAAAGGATTTACATGAAATTAATGACTCTAGGGAATAATATTTTTGAAAGCTGATTTACTTTCCATAGTACCGTAAAAATACCATTGTTTTCCGAAAGGTACCAGAAAGCACAAATGAATTAGTCTAATCTTCTATTTACGGAAGGAACATCATTCTGGGCTTTTTTTCTTCGCTTAAAGTATGTCTTTTTTTATGGATCCATGTTCACTGCAGCCTACAACTAATCTGTAATTGATATCCCCTGAATCAGCAGATACAGGTCCTTTACAGGGTGTGTCTGGAATGCTTCCGGTTCCAGGATTGGTCTCCCAAATATATGTTGCCTTTTCCTGCACAGCGCATCGCACTTGCCTAAGATATGTACGGCTGTTTCTGGTTCCTTGCTACAGAGTCTGCATGCAAGGTCACCATTGAATTTGCCAATTTTCCAGAGGCTTCTTTAACAGTTGCATGTCTTGTAAGAACCCCTATAGTTATCTTTAGCTGTGGTCCACTTAGATTAAGGAGTTCTGCAGCTCTCTTTCGGCAAGATTGCTTATTGAAGGTTTTGCTGAAATTATGTCCTGGTCGATTCTTCCAGTACATTCGATGATGAGTGCGTGTCCTCTCCTTAATAAAGCTTCCGGTAGCACTTCGTAAAATTCCTAAAGCACGTTCTGGACCTATATAAGCCTCACTAGATCCCTGCCTGGCGATTCACGGCTTTCTAATTGCCGTAGATACCACAATGCCCAGGTGCCTCTTTCTGGGATTGGATGACTATCGTGAAAGCCTAGTCCACAGGCATTCACTGCGTCATCCAGTGGACTATAAGCATTCTGTGAGGGGTGCGAGGTTTCATTAGTACATGTCTTGGCACATTGTCTCTGTTTGTAGGTAGAGTGAACGATCAAAGTATGGGTAGCCTGTGCGGAAAAAGATTATTACCGTCAGTGTTTCGTTTTAGAAATAACGCATATGTCTTGTAAGAGAACAATGACCTAAAATATCACACTGCATGAAATTTTCATAACATTACTACAAAGAAATTGCCTTCTAAGTCGCGGTATGCTAAGTCGATAGACAACTTGGACAATTATGAAATGGAAACTTTGTAGCAAGTGCAATTTTTCACTCAAGAAGTTATGCAGCAAACTTGGTATGAAGTATGCCATGACGGTAGGCAATAATGGTTTACGTTGGTATTAGGTCACTTAGTAATGGATTTGCGTATTAGTACATTTAATGTATATTTGTGCTATATATTTTCCATTATTCCGTCATTTAATTGACCTATAAAACTTCGTTTTATATTGTACAAACTATACATGCGAAAGCAGGCTATTCTTTAGTGCATGCAGTGCGTAATGTAAACATGTTTAGAAAGGTCATAAAATTCTGAATACCTGCTGGGAACTTTCACTTGTACAAGTGTATATTTTAAGAAAATTTTTAACTAAAAGTATATTTGAGTGCTTAGTAATGTATACTTAGCAATGTCGTGTATTATTTTTGTTAATTGTATGCATTATTGTTTAAAAATGAGTATTACCTACCTTTGTAATAAAATATATGTAAACTAGTAAACCGTAGTTCCTAAGATATTTTGTGGAAATCAAATGATGAATTTTATAAGGCTGAGTCACATCACTTTGCTCTAAATTTGTATGAATTTAAATTTGACTAATGGAAATTCTACAGAAAAAAACCTTAGCTTTTATGACAATGTAATTCTCTCAAGATACGTTGTGGTATAGCATTTGGGTCTACAGAAAATATTAAGAGCGATAAAGTAAAAGGTAATTTTAAATGAAAGAATTCAACGAAAAACCTCCTTCATATTTCTGCTTAAAGTGTTGGATTAAGCCCATTAAATTTTATGGAGATACACGTGCCCCTATTAGAAATAGATATCTAGGTGGCTCAAAAGAATATCGCCATTATTTGGTCGGTTTCATTTAAAAAGATAGGGGAGATAGAAATAATGCCGGGTCGACTATCGGTACATAAGGTTAATATACAACATCTACAGAAATGCAAAATGACAGTAAAACTACACGAGAACACCAAACGCATACCAATTGGAAGGGGAGTTAGACAAGAGGAAATGACGCCCTCCAAGTTGTTTAGAGCAGTACTGGAATATGCTTTTAAAATCTAAATAGGGAAGGGCAGAACCTAATAAACCTTCGATTTGAGGATGACATAGTTTTAGTATCAGACAATCTACACGACATCTTCGTCAATCTTAAAAGAACTTCAATAGGTACACAATGAAGTAGGCCTGAAAATAAAAAACTCCAAGACAACATTTATGACCAACTTAGTTCTAGTGAGAACTTAAAAATTAACAATAATGAAGTACAACTAACAGCTATATATATATATATATATATATATATATAATATATATATATATATATATATATATATATATATACAAATCTCCAAAGACAACCAAATATGTGAATTGAAGAGAAGAGTTACCCACGCCTAGGCTGCTTATGGAAGACTTCGGGGGGTTTTCAAAGGTGATCTGCGGATATGTTTAAAAAAACAAATTTTCACTTGGAGCGTGCGCCAAAGCATTAACTTGAACCAACGCAACGCCTAAAAAGCTTAGAACAACACAGCGAAAAATGGAAAGATCGATGCTTAGCGTCTCCTTAAGAGATCATATTAGAAATGAAAACTTACACCGAAGAACAGTAGTGACTGATATAATCACAAAGATAACAAAGCTCAAGTGGAACTAGACCGGATATGTGGCCCGCATTACGGACGGGAGATGGACAAAAAGGCTATTTGAGTGGAAACCTAGGGCCAACAGGAGGCGCAGAGAAAGACCGCCCACACGATGAACAGATGATATCAGAAGAATGGCCTACAACTGGATTCAGGCAGCCCAAACTAGAGAGGAATAGACAAAAATAGGGGAGTCCTATGTCCAACAGTAGCCGCAAAGGTTGGATTGATGATGATGGTGATGATCGTATTACTTATAAATCCAACAAATCGCTCATTCCTAATTAAGAACCTGGTAGAAAGACAACCTGCAAAAATACTTATTGAAAAGGATTCCTTAATAAATGGGTAGGTCGTGCCATATATAGGTAAAATTGATAGTAAAATAATATGATTCTAAGAAGTCTATGAATTAAGCTACAAATTATTTAGCTTACCTAGAGCAAGTGCGATGGCTCATAACATTAAATTACATTGTGGGGGAAAAACTTCCGGATAAGTAGTTGGATGTAGATATAAGGGGAAATATTTTCAGATTGGGCAATAGGAAATTATAATTCACAATTTAGGTACCATACGTGCATATCGCGTCCCTCTGTAGTTGTTTGTCTTCTACCAAATTTTAAAAAGAAAAGCTAAGCAACGTTTATTATAAATGTTGCTATGTAAGAGATTCAACTTAGATTAGTAAAATGCAAGGACAACTAATAGTGCTATATTTAGCATAATTATGGTTTATTCAAAACCCACCATTATGCACTCAAAAAGGGAAATAGGACATTAGAGAAAAAAATGTTAAAATGTAATATTAGTGTTTAGTAAATTCATAGATAGTGTGAATTTGATTAGACTCACTTATTATGTCCCAGACATGATTGGCAAAATTACCTGGAGATATGTAGAACTACCTTGAAAAGCGTGTCACATGAAACCATTGTTTTTTCCTATTTGTCGGGGTCTATTAATAAACACAACGTTTGTTATTGAAGTTACCACAACCCACGAGATATCCATGAAAAATCTCCCCATAGTGAACCTGTAACTGTTTGGTGTGCGATGAGCAAGTCCGTTCAAATGGAAATAACGGGAGAATAGATAGGTAGGTCCTTTTTCTTACATTTTCTCGAAAGAAAAACAGTTTGAAAGGATATTCGAAATTAAATACGTGGTGTATTCCAAAAATATCGAGCCATACAATACAAAACATTATAACTACAATAAAAAACAATTTATATAATTAGTAAAAATTGTACAAGTTAAAAGAAACATTGTATATCCACACACTTCTTCGGAGGTAACAAATCAGAAGTCTAAGAGAAGATTAAGATCTTTGTTTATAACTTTTTTGAGAAAATCTCATTTATTGGTAGCAATCACAATTAGCATTAACAATTGCAGCACGATATTCTATTTGCTTTGGTAATAGTAGTCGCGGAATAAATTTTGGCGTGACACTTTTGCTGCTAAAACCTCTCGTCAAAATCTCACACTTTAGATTTTGAAGTTCTCAATGTAGCTCTTAGTTCTGGAACTGTTAGTCACCAAGCTGATTATAATCCATACATGTTTAATATTTTCCGGTGTTCTGCTCTTCGCTGGAATACACTAATCAAAACATTTTGCAAAATCTGGTGTTAAAATTGCGAATAACTGCCTTGTCGTATTGGACACAACCTCTTGGAGGACTGGAAGCTTTTCTCTTAAAACGTGATTTAAGTTTTGGAAACAACCAGTAGTCGCAAGATGAGAAAAGTAAATCGTAGTATGACACATCTTCTGGTTCTTAAACTGCCAATCGCTAATCCTTGTTGGTTGTAGCCCCTACATGTTTAACATTTTTCGATTTTCTCGTTGTTGAACTTTTGAAACGTTGATCCCCTTTAATAGATTTCCGATTACTTCTGAATTTTTTGTTCCAAACCTTCATTTGCACGGTACTTATTGCGTCATTCCAGAAAACGTTTGAATTACCTAATTAGTTTTTCCGGCCAAATGTTCTAGAGTTCCTTTTTAGGAGCTTGGTACATGAACTTTTCCGATTCAGGAGTTGACTCTCAGTTCCCCGGCGGCGAGCAAAGTTGTGAACCTTGGCCCTTACTTTTTTGAGGAGAGAAACCAATGTGTTACTGCCACTTCCAATCGGTATATGAGAGTGATTCAACAATTATACGTACAGAATATCGATGTACTTAACCGGAAAATTTTGGTTTCACCAGCATAGAGCCACAGTCCACACTACGAATTTTGCCCCAAGTGCTGCGTGAGATATTTTCTGGGCGTCTAATCTCCCAGTTCAGCGACGTTGCTTGACCAGTCTGCCCACCGGATCTCACCTATAATTTCTTCCCCTAAAATACTTAAAACTTGAAGTTTAAAGCAATCGTCCTAGGATCTTCCAAGTTCCACTAAATGCAATAAATCAAGAAATAAAATGTATTCCCCAACTTATTTCTATCTTATCTCTATATAATTTAAAAATGATGTTGGGTTGGAGAAAAAGAAAAACATAAAACATTATTTTTATTACTAAAATGTAAAAAGCTTTGTTGTACTAGATTAGGCACAATTTTAGGAAAAGTGACAAAAATACTGAACTTGGTACGTTTTTATCGCAAACACGTATATACGTGACAACGATAACATAAATCAGAATGTAGCAGATAAAATTCTTTTATTAATCAACTTTTTTCTGGCAATAGTAAAGTCCTGTACTGTTCCATATTGTCGCCTATCATTATAATTTTTTTTTGTAACGACATATTTTCAAATAAGCTATCCTAAAACTTCAAATATATTGTTATTTAAAGCAAGGCTTTACGAGTCTAGCTTTGTGAATAGCAGCCTGATCATGCTGAAATATCCATCTTTCATAATATTACTGATCTATGGTTTCGTTGCAACAAGAAGTTTTTGATATATTTTTTTGCAACTTGTCAAGAGATTGCTCCTCATATCATTATACAATTTGCTCTACTGTGACGATATGGTTTTTCTATTTTTTGTATGACACAAAAGTGATAATGTAATGTATTTTATCTACCTGAACAAAATATTTATGTGTAAAGATGATGGTTTTTTATTGCTTCTTCCATTACAAGGTATTTTGGACAAACTTCAATCTGCGTTGGACGTTACACTAAAACTTCTTCGTCTTTCTCTTTCTATAGTTGTCATTCTCATTTCTTTGTACAATTTTTTACAACTCTCTAATCCATCTTGATGAAAGTGTTATCAGAAAATTGCGACCGTAGTTAACACAATTTTTCTATTAAAATATCTTTTTTACAGAAAAGCTTTCCCTATGTCCGCCATTGTTAATCTTTTCTCATTTTGATTGCTAAACACTAAGTTGAATTATTAAAGTGATTTTGAATCTTATACTTGATATGAGCCTATTAAAATCAACTTTACAAGATGGTAAAATCAATTAGATGTCGCGTTTTCATAAAATTGTCTCCGATAAGGATATGTTAAGTACAGCATTCAACTTCTTCCAAAACTTGATAATGTTGCATAATCGCATATATCTGAATAAAGAATACTCAATTATTTAAATGATCAGTATCATCAAGAACATTTAAATAATCTAATTAGGCGAGGTCATTCTATTTTTCTTTTCTATTGCTTCTGGACCACTCATCTGTTTCTAAACTTTTAATTTTCTGGTTTTGTGCTATGGTACTGTTTTTGTGTTTTTACCTTGAAATATTCGGGGGTCCTATTTAACAAAGCGGACTAATTTTTTCATTCAAATTTATATACGTTTGTAATTGAAATTTTATGTGTGACATTAATAATTATATTAACTTTTATCTGGGCATTATGGATATATTCTTGTAATGTAAATCGGTTGTAAGTTTTTCCCCTGGGTTACTAGACAAAGATTTACCGATTACATTTGGACCTAATTCAGTCTTATTGTTTACAAAAAAAGACTCCTTATCAACTTCACTGCCCTACTTAGTGTGTTTTTAGAATCCAACAAGTTTTGAAATGTGACGTTCAATTTTAAGCTACAACTCTGCACATGATTTGATTGTTGATCAAGTGTTTCCTGTGCTGGAAGATAATTGCTCTTAACGTAAAACCATATTCGGGTGTTATCGGGAGTTCCAGAAAAGAAATTTGAGTTTGGAAAACACTCTAAGTTTCAACGACCGTCTTCATCTGTTATATAGGAGGATAACATTGCTCAAGTCCGACAGGCATGTAAACTATCGCTAAATAGAAGAGAGTATGGACATTTTTGCACCAGCAATTTATACTATTCTGCACGACCAAATTTAATTGATTTTTTTGTCTTTTGGATATCAGATGCCTTAATACACGAACATACGGCACAATACGTTTTGTGATGCTGCTGAACAAGTTTGAAAATTAAACATTTCGTTATATCAAGAGTATCACAAGAGGCGTTGAAACCTGATTTTATTTTTGACATGCATCCAAACAAAGCTTTTTTAACGACCAAAACCTAATGGTGTGGGATAGCGAGTGCGTTTATATTACTGAGGAAATTTGGAAGAGTTGGTTAGACTACTAATTCCAAAGACTATAGAAAATCACAGGTGGCTTACAACACATTGTTAGTACCCTATGTATTATTGATTCTTCTATCGTAGGGCAAGCAATGCTCATATGCATTTCAAAAATAATACCTTAGATGAAAATAAAAAGTTAAAATTTTCAAAAATAAATTTTATTTTGTAAATGGTAGTATCGATTAATTCATTTAGTTCATTTCTTGTCTATTCGTTTTTTGGCGCCTAATGTGGTAATTGTGATTTTATAATACTTACAGACAGGGCCAGATTAAGGGTTTTGGAGCCTCAGGCTAACAATTTTTTAAGTGTTCGGGATATTATCAAAAAAATTATAAAGAGTTTATTGTTTAGACAAAACATTTGTTTGACTCTTTTCATTTTCGTTACATACGTACACTTCAACGCAATGTTCACATACATTCACATATCAATGAGGAAAATAAAAACAATTTCCATTTCATTGAAAAATTTATATTTAAAAACCTTTCTTTTCCTAGCCTAGCAATCATCTGGGTTATGTCATAAAAAACTTTGTAGAAACTCACTCTCAATAAATAAAAACAAGAATTGTTATTATTTCTTGGTTGTTTTTTTTAAGAGTTGAAAACGATTGTTATCCAATACAGTTAGTTAACTGCCATACTTAAAAAGATAGCGTTGAGAAAAGTAGACTCTATGTCCCATCACTTCGATAATTCTAGGAACTTTAATGTTGTAATTGTATTTTTGATATGATAATCAGAACGCACACTTTTCCAATAGCTGATTTCCCCTGTCATATTCAAACATTTACTATTTAAATGATTTTCCTTAGAAATCTAAAATCTTTATGTATTTCCGTATATATTGTTTTTTTGTACTCATTTGAGCTTTAGAGAAACAATTGTGACGTAATACGTTTTATCACAAAAAATATCTTTCAGAAAACCCTAATTTTCGTTTTTGTTTTCACCGAAAGGAATTTTTGGTTTTCTCTTTCTTGTATATATGTTTAATAGACATCATTTTCACACATAATTTTTGCGTTGTTTTTTAGCTTTGAAATTTCATGTTCGTTTTAAAGAATGTTTATAAAGTACTGTATAGAGTAATGAACTTTGTTGTGTCCGAACTTTCTCTTTGAAGCCTTTTACTTACTTCTCGAAACTTTACAAGAACATTGTAGAAGAAAGATACCATTAAACTTATTTTAAGATTGTTAATCTTTTCTAATATCACATGTTTGACCTATATCTGATTATCATGGGTAATGTGTGTTAGAGCATTAAGAACCTTCTGGTACGAGTTATATAATACCTGACTAGCATCAGAACGAATACCCCATCAGGTAATAAGGTGATACTGTACGATATTCCATCCAATGGTTAAAAAACTGAAAATGTAATTCAAAAGTAAAACATTCAATACAGTTCTTACTGCTCTCCGCAGCTACAGAACCAACTAGTTGTAATGGGTGGCCTGCGCAAGGGATGTATCTAACCAGACGATTGATTTCTATTATTTTAGTCTGAAAACCTTTGTATCACTCAGACATGTTATTGGTATTGTTGTAGTTTTGTCCTCTACAGTTAATTAGATCAAGACCTACATAATCTACGGTCGATATTACAACATTCGCCATATTTTCATCTTTATAGCCGCAGTTAGAAATAACCGTCAAAAATCGTTCGACAGGAGTTCGCATAACGAGTACATTGCATACCACAAAAGCTAGTTGATCTGGGAACAACACATCTAGTGTTGAGTCTACAATTGTGGAATAATACTCGGCATTTGCAATATCTTTGACAATCCCTGTCTTATATTACTTCGCTAATTATATAATTAATTCGTGCGGTTCTTCATAATCTCTCGTTCAGTTCGTAGGGAATCCACTTCGTTCTCTTCCACTTTTTGCCAGCACCCGACAAGTTATTGATAATTTTTCTTCAACTCTGTTAATTACGGCTTGTCGATCGACTTCTTATAGACGTCCGAATCTTCCACTTCAAATATTTTGAATCAATTTGATGTACGTTCATTCACAATACCATAACCGTAAGTTTTGCAGATCTTTCTACAAGCCTCTGGCGCATTAAATCCAAGCTTGTGTTGAAAATTAAGCAGCAAACGAATCCATCCTGTAACAATCATAAGTGAGTTATACATCAGTGTTTAAGAAATTGCAAGCTATCTCTTTCTTCTTATTGCACCATCTCCTATGAAGGTTGGCCATCCATATGGCTAATTTTGTTATGGAAACTGCTGCTCTAAATGTCAATGGATTTGCAGTCAAGCCAGCGGCGGATGTCTTTTAACCAAAAGTTTTTCGGTCTCTACTGATCTCTTTCTCTGGATATTCGCTTCTTTAATTAAGCGGATTATTTTATATTTACTAGCCCGCATATGACCAAAGTACTGTATTTTTCTTTCTTTCAAAATTAATAGAGCTATAGAGTAATATTAAAATTGTAAAATGTCATCGCAAAAATAGGGAGATTATGATGGATTTTACGAACTTCTCCGCCACCTAGTATGGGGAAACGTTTCTTCCTTTATTTCCACATTTTGCTACATGTTCGGCCATAAAAAGATCAGCCAAGAAGGTTACCATTTTTTACAGAGCCTAAGCTTAATCTTCATTATCGTCATGAGTTGGGAAGCTAAGAATTCCACAACTTCAATCCTTAAGAGAACATTTCGCCAATGCAAAGCTTCTCCTTTGTATTGTTCTGCTGTTTTATAATCTAAATCCACTGTTTGTGAAACTCGACTTCTACTAATACATTTTTAATTGCACTCTTTGTCTTCAGAGTTGTTCGTCGTTCGTAGATCCTAGACACGCCGTACCTTAATAGAGTTTATACGGTATACAAAATACTTGTTCGATTAATTTTGAATAAACCAACCAATTTCGCTTGATGCGTTATCCATTCATTAACTTTTTATAAAACAACTAATTGCCGCAAAATATTTTTTGGGTGGTATGCTCTCTTTTAGATTTTCTTGACGCCAAATTCTAGGTTTTGTTGAATAGCACGGTAGGCCACCAACTCACGAAGTTCATCATATACGCTGGGTCATAGAGTGATATAATTGAATCTACCTGTGTGAGAGTATTTTCGAAGCAGGTGTTCTAGAATTTGAGCTTCAAGTCACTGAAGTCGATGGTAACGATTGTGACGGATGCACACGACGTGAGAAAATAAAAAGTGTCTAGTTTTGGTATTTTTTTATCATAACATCCTGTCAAGACGCTCTTTGGAACATTTTGTGGATTCTGTTCCGCTTGGTTCTTTTAATCTCTTTTTTGTCACTTATTATGATAAGTTAAATTTGAATTGAACGACGATTTAATTCAATACTAAACTCTGTTTACGTGGGCCACACTGCTGCACGATAATTATAAATTATAATATTATATAATATCAACTACACTTATTTATTTGCACTGCTGTTGTTCGCTGTACGACTTCTCTTATTCGACTGCCGCGAATACCCATCTGCCCCACCTTATATGCAAACATGCCGTTTTAGAACGAAACAGAAGGTTCTGAAATCTAAACTCAAGGACATTGCCAGAAATGGCGCGGGCGGTGATCGATGGCTCTGGAAAGTGCCTGAATAATTTTTTGTGAAGTTATTTTTGATACAATATAAGTGCTTTAAAAATTTATTATTTCAAAGTTTAATAGTTACAACCTATTCAAAGTTTCTCTGATTAAGTTCATTTTTTCGTTTACTGAACTCAAATTTTTGCACCCCCCAAATCATGGCGCCTTAGATTGCAGCTCATTTGGCCTGTGGGTTAATCAGGCCCTGGCTCTAGATGGTATTTTTATTTTGCCCTTCAATATTTACAAATGCCAAGAAGTAAATGTTTGACGCCAAACTTCTTTTGAGAGAATGTTGACTACTGTTGTCCACCGCCTACTGTGGATAAAACAGTGCCAAGATTTATTCATGTTTGAGAAGTGCTTTATTTTTTTCATTATCTTCATTATTTAAAATTTCTTTAATATATCACACGAGACTCAGAATAAGTATTTTAATCTAGAAATGAGGTCTAAATTTTAAAATTAATTTTGTAGTTAGTCGTTTCTTTTGGCTCATCTTGTAGTAAGAAAATTTAGAAATGCACACCCGTAGTTATGCATAGTATCTTGGCATTTAGCGACCCATATTTTACCATTCCACTATTTTTGCAGCCGCATCGCCAATCGACAAATCCAGCGAACGATGCAGCCCGGCACGCTGGCGCTCATCGTCCAAAAATAACGAAGCCCGTTAGGCCAAAAAGCGTGCGCCATATCTCTGGCATTGGCACTTGGGATCCGCGCCTGCACAAGTTGGCAGCCACCGCTTTTCTATTTCAGCATAAACAATCCATCGCTCAGGTACACGCGGCGAATGTCGGCTACACAGGTAACAGTTACGCGCCCGACGGCGGTTGGAATGGACCTTTGCTGGATGCGGCCGCGGCCGGGCAACCTCTGATCGCTCGACGAAGTGCTAGACTATTAAATTTTACAATTAGCTGTGTAAACAATAATACCATCGCAGCTGCTGCCACTTACGAGGATCGTTTTTAATTGAACAATGCGTGCGTTCGGTGGTGGCCGCATGTTTGGTGACAGGTTTCCACAGATTCTGGCCGTTTTTACCGGTGAGTACGCTTTTGCATTTGGGGAATGTTTGGCAGCATGCATCCTTGATCTTTATTTTAATCCCTTATAAACAATCGTATAAAAGGCAATGTCGACGAATGGGTCGGATGCGAGAGGTTTGGAGAGCAGTAGAAAGTAGATCAAAAGTAAGAATTTAGTAATATGGCAACTTACTGAAAATTCGATCAAATTACTTGACCACAAATATACACCAAAGGCATGACGCAATCGGGAATATATAAACTGAAACAGGAAATTATTGAAACGGAGAGTTTAAAGAATGCGATCTTGTTTCTACATCTGAACGTATTATCCATATATGTTTCTGTCGAAGAACAATTTGTTTTCTAAATAAAGTAGTTGTGACAAATTGTTAGGAACAAAGTTTTCACAGAGGATTGAAAGCTGTTTTCTTTGTTGTTGTCGATATTTGCGACCAAATAATGTATTGGTTGGAATCTTGTAGTTATATAAGAATGACAGATGGACCTTAAATTTTTTTACAAGAAATTTGCTAATGTCTTCAATATTCATAATATATATTTTACCAAGAAGAAGAGATATTGCTGCATATATAACTGTCTGTATTTTTTTTGTTAAGTGTCATAAAACCGACAAATACACCTACTGATAATTATTATCAAGCGCACAACTAAATTAACGAATGATTAGGAAAAAAATAATGAGCCACTGCTTGTTCCTGCTAATGAAAATAGGTACACATTTAATCTATTGTAGTGCTAGCATAAAGTTCAGTTTTATTTATATCATACAATAAACCAGTCGCATGTTAATAATTTTTTTTAATCGTCGAAATTATGCTTAACTATCAGAATTAGGTTCTCTTTTGCAAAATACATTGAAATGGTAATTTCTGTAATTTATATAGAAATACCGGTATTATTAATTAGTTATCGTTCATTTAGAACAGTGTTTCCCAAAGTTACTAAGCCCATGGACCTCTTCTTATAACAAAAACCTGACTATGAATTCCCAAGTGAAATCACTCTACATAACTGCATAATAGAAAAATTACGAATTTAACTTTGATGTCTTGAATGGTAAATGGCGACGTAAAAATAAAATATAAATAAAACATTTTCGTATTTAAAGTAGTATTTATTGACATTACAACTTTCGTTTTAAAATACAGAAACACATTATCTTTTTACATGGGATGGATCAACCTGATGGGATGATGTGAAATTATTTATGTTTGGCTTTATATTTGTGAGTAACGCCGTCTCCACGAGCAGTAATTTCCAATCGGTTTTTTTTCGTGATGAGGCTTATAGTTGTAACAAAACCAAATTCTAGTAAATAGGAAAACGGGAAGCAATCAACAGCTGCTGTATAGTGACCTATAATGCTGGATATAAAATTGACATACGTTTTTGGAACCAGAATTTGTGGTATCTTTGTTCACACATTGGTTTCAGCTCCTCATTTGCGGATAATTCAATAAGTTGCTCCTGTATTAGTATGTATTTATCCGAGTTTGTGAGTCTACTTGAAAAAGAGTCCAACACCCAATCGGGGATAAACAAATGAAGAAGGTCTTCAAATCTTTGGCTGAGGTCAAAATGAAGAACCATTAGGTGTTGACCATAATCAAGCAAATCTTCATCCTGCTTTTGCAATTTTTAAATATTTGGAAACTGATAGCATTTTCCTCTCTTCAAGTTTTGTTTGTAGTTCTGCAACAAAAGCAAATATTTAGGTTTGATTAAATTTAATTGGTCACCTTGCAGCATTGGTTTCGTTAAATTTGGCAAATAAATCAGTCATATAAGCTATGTAATTTTTTGAATTAATTAAATTGAGCTGCAAATCATGGTCTTTGCTTTCTAGTTCATAAAATCGATCCAAACATGCGCTTTTAGATAACCAACGAACTTTTGTGTTAAATAGGAAACGATTATAATCCTCATCATTTTCCTAACAAAGTTGAGTAAATAATCTTTCATTTAATGCATTTCTTTGGATTTTATTAACTGCTCTAATGATATAATCTAAGGAGCCATGCAAAAGTTCGGTAACATTTATGGTGACTAAATGTCGATGAACGACAATGTATAAGTAATACATTCGGTATAGCTCGTTTTAAATATATCAGAAAGCCTCTGTGCCGTCTTACCATTGCCGAAATTACACCGAAAAATCTTTTTAATTCCTTAAATATTGGTTCACCTTTCGTAGTAGTTTCCAAACATTTGGCAAATAACAATTTTTGGGAATGTTTTTTACAAATCTCGTATAAGCTAAAAGCTACGCATTGAGCCATTTCGTCAATCCCTCTTTGTACTTTATTCAGTAGAATTCTTATAATATCGAAAGCTGGTTTATTGCAGCACTTACAGCTGGTAGGATAAGTTCTTTGCCAATGGTCTGCGGCTTTCTGGACTTTGCACTCAGTAAAGAAATGTTATAAGAAGCACGCAGTCCATCGTCATTTCGCTCAAATGTTCCAATGATGGTGTTTTCAAATATTTTTCTTTGACTGTTTTAAAAAAAGTTAAATCTTCATCTTTTTTAACGTTATGGACTTTTATCAAATGTTCCTTAAGTTTAGAAGGTTTTATTGATTCATTTGATAAAGTTTTATTGCATAGGTACGTAGCTAAAGTACTATTCGGTAATGAAATAAAGCCGTATTTTAAATATATAACATTATATTGCCTCCATTTGTTCTTCGGCTCACTCATACTGTTACCTGTAAGAAAGAACACAAATTTAAGATTTCACAAAACAAAACAAATTATTTCTTTGCAAAAACACTGTTCTTAAATATTCTGTTTTATTTTGAAATTGAAGTGCCACAAAGTAACGCTCGCGTCAATTAATTATTTAAGATATAAGGATAAAAACTTAAAGTAAGTTCCACGTATTGTATAGGTGCGCGTTTTTTTACCAATTTAAATATTTATTGTATAAGAAAAATAATAAATAATTCAATTATTGTCAACTAAATTAATAAATAACAAAATATAATATTGATAAACATTATATAATGAAACTGTTATTTAAATTAACTTTAACAAAAGTATCGCTTTGCTTAAATAAATATAATATACAAGACCACAACAGAAAATGATACTACCTTTTGTTCAAAACTAGAAAAGTGTGTTGCATGCACTTGATATCACGCACAAAACAGAACTAAAATGTTGATTAGATGCAATACTCCTTTATAGTGCCAAGTTTTGCATGTGGCGGCGAGATTCCGTTCCTTTTAAACTTGCATAGATATATAGACCCCTCTTTAAAAGAGGGAGGAGAAGGAATTATCCAAAAATTATGTGAATTATCCAACGAATGTATAAAAAAGGAGATAGAACAAGTCTAGAGAATTACAGACCCATCAGTCTCAAATCTATAAACTTCTTACAAAAATACTAACAAATCAACTTACAACTAAATTAGACGAATACCAACATGTAGAATAAGTTGCACTTAAGAAACCTACATTACATGCGATCACCACCTTACAATGAGGCTACTTACTGGGAAAACAACATAATATAACCATAATATCTGCTTTGCTTTCGTAGACTTCTACAAAGAATTTGACTCCATAGGACATTGGATAATAATAAATAGACTAAAAAATGCACGTACAGACTACATATATATCCAGCTAATAAAACATGTATATGACAAATCAACGTGGATAGTCAAATTACACCAAAACACAAACAAATTTAACATTGGAAGAGGGATCAGACAAGGCGACACAGTATCGCCCAAACTATTCAACTCGGTCCCCGATGAACCTTTTAAACATGTACAGTGCAAAATAAAGGTGTATTAATAAACGGCAAAAGACTAAATCACCTACGATTTGCTGATGATATAGTTCTTATCACAGAAGATCCAGAAGTACTACAACAAATGCTAGAAGAAATCAAATAAAATAGGACTACAAATGAACCTAAACAAAACAAAGATGAAATGCAGAACGTACATTCACATAACTATTAAAAACAGAACATTGAAAACGTCGACAGTTACATATATTTAGGACATAAAATAAGGAACAGAAAACCAGATAACTGAAATATATGGTAGAAGAAGGCTAGCATGGCCGGTATTCGGGAAACTAGGGCATGTTCTTCAAAACAAGAGCATTCCCTTGAAGCTCGGGACACGGCTATTTATTGAATGTATCCTCCTAGTATTGACGCACGGATGCCAAACATGAACAACGACAAAACTGTCAATAAATAAAATAGCAATAACCCAGAGGTTTATGGAAAGGCAGATGCTGGGTATATATCTTGACAGAAAAAGCAATATCTGGATCCGAAATATGGACCAATATTTTACTTCATTGGAGACCGTATCTCGGAAGAGAACAAGAAGACGACCACCAATGCGCTGGACAAACGACCTAAAATTAACAGCGGGACTTAACTGGACGAGGCAAGCGCAGAATAGAGAAAATTGGAAATATGAGAGAAGCTTATGTTCAGAAATGGACCATAGAATAAAAGCTTTTGAGATTGAGATTGAGATATATTGATAGACGGTCTTTATCGTCCTGACTTTCACCGTGACATACTTATTACTTGTATTTTATATACCTATCTATACTTATATTTTAAGCAGGACGTAAAAAATGGATACCAATTTATTTAGTGCTGTTTATTTTAACTTTCATAATAATGAAAATGGGTCACAATTATTTTAAATTACGTTAAATATTTCGCAGAGCCCGACGTTGTCTAGACACCCTCAAATTAATTTTAGTTTGCCACAAACCTCCTCAGCGGCCACAAGGACCCCTGGGAGTCCGTAGGAACCATTTTTGGCATCACTGATCTATAATATGTGGTATAAAAGTATTTTGGTTTATGTTATATTTTTAGTTGAAACCGATTTTTGTAAGCAAAAAAGGAAAAAATGTCATATAATGTTATAAAAGTCATGAAATATTCACCATAATGTACCGTTAAAAAATAGCTTTATGTTACCAAAATAAAGTTAAATTCCTTTTGTTATACAGGGTGGGCACTATATGACTGAGTGATTTATCTTTTTTATGTCTCAAATAAAACATGTCAATATTGCTACCCGTGAAATTTTAATGTACGTATAATATCTAATCCATCCCTGAAGGTCGTAAAGAGTCGGGCTCTTTGAATTCATATTCTCCATCATCTTTTAATAGACGCCGGAGGTGTACTTTGAATAACTTCCCAAAGGTTTATTTTGAGTTTCTCAATTGTGCTTGGTTTGGTAGCGTAAACCTTATCCTTAAGATAGGCCTATAAAAAGTTAAGGATAGTTAAATTTGATCTTCGGGTCCAAACCTGAGGAGACGATGTCCTGGAAATGGTATATAGTGCCATCTTGCTGGAACCACATATTTTTTAAGTTAAGTTATTTAATTTGAAGGATCAACAAGTTATCTATTATGTTATTGTAACGTTTTATAGAATTTTATGGTTCAAATTAAAAAAATAAGGCCCAATTAGAAGCTAAAAAATCCCGCATCAAATTGTAACAGTCGTTTGTAGATAAAATGAGAATTTTCTGTCCCCTATGTACAACAGTTTTGCTTATACATACACAACATACCCATATAAGTCAAAATGGATTTAGTTACCCATTATAAGTTTTTCAAAAGAAAATAAAAGTACTATATATTGTACCACCTGAAACAGTTATTTATTTGCATGAACATCGAATATAGAAGCAAAACCCCACGGAGGACGGAAAAACTAAGAAATCGGGGAAGATGTGGGCTACAAAAAGGCTCTTGAACGTTCCAAAATGCTGAGATACTCATAGGAGAGTAGTCCGTTCACGATGTGTTATGTGGTTCACGATATATACTAAATGATGCAGCCACGATAACAAAAACGCTAAGAACCACGCAGACCAAGCGAGGTTGGGCGAACCCGCCAGAGAATGATTTGGCCGCAGCATTTTGGAACGCCCAAGAGCGTTTTTATAGGTCGCGAAGCAAGCAGTAAGCCGTTAAACATTTTCCTCAATTTTTCCTCATTTTTCCTTTATGCTCTATATTCTATGCGCAAAAAAATTTCAATCGGCAGTGCAGTTCGACCCTGAGTTCTAGTAATACAGTATTGCACTCACGACATTTTTGATGGTCTCTAGGATGAAGTCTAATCAACTAGATCTTGTATGGGTATAAGTGATAAGTTTTTATTTTACGACCCGCAAAGATATTCGACAAATTCCCAGAACCAGAAAAGTTTAAAATTTTTTTCATTTAATGATTTTTTACTTTTAACGATATTATAATCGTAGTTTTGCTTTCTCTGTCTAAATAAACTTGGTGTCATGCGCCTGGTGACCCTAGCAGATGATGTATATGACAATGACGGCTGTACTTCGAAAACTTATAAACATAAATGACAAGTTATTATTTTAATTAACAATTTTTAGGTCATAAATAATAATAGATAAATTTCAGTATTTTTTACTATTATGTATAAAGTATTTTCCGTAAGCCAGGTTTTTTTGAAATGCAATTTTTGTAGTATTGTTTACATCTCTGAAAATACGATTTTTGTGAGTACATTTCAGGAGAGTCAATTCTTTAGGAAATGTCATACTGTGTTCTTGTCATGTCTTTGTACTTTTAATTTACTAATAACCTTTCATCATATTTATAATTTATTTTAGTCAGTTTCTCTAAATTCTACAATTTTGATTTTAGGACCTGTCCTTATTGTAAAAAGTAATTATACATTTACGATTCAAAATATTGTCCATCCTTGGCCACTATTTTCTCCCATCTTTCGGGCAGCGTACGAATCCCGCCTCGAAAAAACTGCTCATCTTTTGAGGCGATCCACGTATCGATCTAATTTTTGATTTCTTCATAAGAACATAAGTGCTGGTCAGCCAGGCCGTGTGCCATTGATCGAAACAAGTGATAGTCGGAGGGAGCAATGTCTGGAGAATACGGCGGTGGGATAGGATTTCCCATTTCAACGTTTCCAAGTATGTTTTGACCGACTTTGCGATGTGAGGTCGAGTATTGTCATGCTGCAAAATTACTTTATCGTGTCTCTCGTTGTATTGCGGTCGTTTGTCTTCCAATGCTCGACTTAAACGCATTAATTGTTTTCGATACTGATGGCCTATGATTGTTTCAGACGGTTTTAGTAGCTCATAATATACTACGCTGAGCTAGTTCCACCAAATACAGAGCATGAGCTTGGAGCTGTGAATATTCAGTTTGGCCATCGACGTAGAAGCATGCCGGAAAGTCCCCATGGTTTTCTGCGCTTGGGGTTATCGTAATGAACCCATTTTTCGTCTCTAGTCATAAAGCGATGCAGAAATTTCTTCCGTCTTTGTCTTTCAAGTAGCTGCTTGTAAGCAAACAAACGTTGCTCAACATCTCTCGGCTTCAATTCATGTGGCACCCAATTTCCTTGTTTCTGAATCATTCTCATGGCTTTAAGGCGTTTTGAAATAGCTTGTTGAGTGAGTCACTCCTATGATCCTGCCATTTGATGTTACGTTTGACACGAGTCTTCATGAAATAATGCCTCCAATTCTGTATCTTTGAAAACCTTCTCAAATGTCAAAATCACCATTCTTAAAGCGTTGAAACCACTCACGACACGTTCTTTTACTAAAAGCGGCCTCGCCATAAGTATTTGAGAGCATTCTATGAGCCTCAGCTGCAGATTTCTTCATTTTGAAGCAGAAAATTAAAACCTTCTGCAAATTACGAGAATTTAGCTCGTAAGCTGACATTTTCAATCGAGAATAACTTTACAATACGGACACAAATCGACTAATGTTTAGATGGGGTTATGTTGACAAATGCCCAAACTTATTGTATGATGTCTACATCTGTTTATTTCTACCACCACTTACCGCCTAAAGCTATTTATTGGAAAACGGCGGAAGCAAAGTTGTATATCTATTAAGTCACAAGACATAGAAGGACTGGCAATAAATTATATATTTAATGAGGGATGAGCGATGATTATATAATATATCTGCAGTTCTGTCCGTACAATGACAATAAGACTTACCACTCATAATCAAAAAATTAATAAGATTTGTCTACTTATTTTAAGAACCGTTGAAAACGGCCTGCGAAATGTAGATGGTACAGGTAATTTTGTGACTGTAAATTATGAAGTAGATTATTCTTACACGAAATTTTTTGTTAGTTAAGTTAAAATTTTGAAACTCACACTTAATTAGCGATTTCACACTCATACAGAAGACCCTAACATTCCTAGCGCATTTCTAATTTTCAATATGGAAAAAAATCCTCTTTATAAAGGTTGCCAACATTTTCGACAGTTTTAGTGTCGCATTGATGTTTTACGCAGGTCTATTAAATCGCTATTAGAAAGGATATTATACACAAGTAGGAAGAACTGTTGAACATTTTTTAGAGACGCGGATTATGTACAAAATAAGTAAGTTGTGTCGTAGTTTCCGCGATGCATCACCCACACCGGTTATCCTGCTCCTCAAGACAATTTCTATGCATATGACTGTCGAACATTTCTGTAGGAATGTTACCCAAACAGGTTTCTTAATTTTTTCCGCTGAGCGGGGATGTCTTTTGATAGTTATGTTTTATTACTTTTTTACGCTTCAGAGTCAAGGGTTAATTCGTTTTTATACAATACCAATAGGTCAACAATTAGAGAGTTTTCACATAATAAAATTGTTAACAGGTAAGCCATAACGCAGTCGTATAGAAGGCATGTTGAGAATGAAAATGGATATGTTTTCTGCAGAAGATTTTCAGGTAGGATAATTTTTTAAACAGCGTTAAAAAGTGTTTTTTTCGCTTCTAGAAAAATAAGTAATAAACTAAAATTAGCACTTCAATGAACATTTTTGTAGAGAATAGAAAGATCTATAAAATGAGCTATCGAACGCTAAAATTTGTTAATTTGTTACTTTTTTGTTCCCCCCCGCACTTACTTTTCTCCCAACAAGTCTGTTTTCCGGCGTCCTTATCACATGACCTAACCACCTTAACCTCTGTGTTTTTGCCTTTTGTCCGATATTTCGTTTCCTATATAGTTCCATGATTTCTCCATTTGTTCCTCTTCATCCCACTCTTTTATATATTTTTTCCAGTATTTTCCTTTCCCATATGTTTAGCCTCGTTTCATCTTCTTTATTGAGAATCCAAGTTTTGCATCTACACAATACAGTCGGTCTTATCATCAACTCGTATATTCTTATTTTTGTTTTCATAGATAACTTTTAGACTTTAATAGACTTTTGAGAGCTCCTACTACTCTACTGCTTTTGTTTATTTCGATTTCTTCCTGGCCAGTGTTTGTTATTGTCACTCTTAGATATTCAAATTGTATTACCTTCTCGAAGGTTGTTGTTTGCTGCCTTCCATTTGGAATGATTTATTTCTTGCGTATGTGCTGCTTTCATTTCTATGTACTTTGTCTTATCCTCATTTATAGTCAGTCTATACACCTTCGTTTTATTCATTAACGCCTTAAACATTTGTTCCAGCTCTTTTTTCTTATTGTTATTATTGCTATCGCATCTGTGTAGGCTACACATTTCTATCTGTATATTAGTCCGTTTCTTTGGATTTCACTTTCCCTAATTATTATTTCTAGGATAATATTGAATAGGATTGTCCACAAAGTCCCCCCCCCCGTCTCAATCCCTTCTTCACTTCAAATTCTTTGGATAATCTTCCTTCTGTTGTCACTTTATTGGTAGTGTTTTGTAAAGTCATTTTTATCAGCTTCATTAATTTTACGGGCACTCTTAATTTTTCGAAAGCGTTTTCTAGGCTATTTCTTGTTATGGAGTCATATGCTTTCCTGAAATCGATAAATAACTTACGCAGACTTAGATTTTGTTCATATGTGTTATGTAATATTTGCTTCACAAAAATTTGGTCTATTGTTGATCGTCCTGTTCTGAAACCACCTTGATATTTGCCTACTTCTTCTCCTTGAATTTTATAGAGTCTATATCTAATTATTGTAGGTAATACTTTATAGACCACATCTAAAAGTGCTATCCAACGATAATTATCGCAAATAGCCTTATGGCCTTTTTTATATATGGGGCGTATCGCTGCCGTCTTCCATTGGTTGAGCACGTTCTCTTCTTGTCATACTCCTTGTCAATATGGTTGTTCCCCCTTACCTCAGAAATTCTGCTGCTATTCCATTTTCCCCTGGGCTTTTGTTACTTTTTAATTTCCATATTACTTCAACTATTTCTTCCTCTTCGTTTTCTTGTTCTTCCTGTTTCTTCCTCTAGTAGCTTTTTAAAGCACTGCACCCATTTATTTAGTTTCCCTTCTCTCTCTTTCGAATTAATTCTTTTTTTTGTCCTTCACATAGTATGTTCTCTCTGTCAAATTTTCCTTTTGCTCTGTCGTATGTGCTTCTGTTTTCTATAGAGTAATTTTTTAGCATCTTTATCCTTGCTTCATTTCTTTGTTTAGGACATTTCCGCATTCCTCGCCAAATCATTCTTTTCCTTTTCCATTCCCCCCTCTAGAAATTTTTTTAGCCTCTTCCTTTGTGACTTTCTCACATCTATTGTATTTTCCTGAATGGTGTTTGCTTGCGGGTTGCTTTCCAATACTTTTGCTAAACCTTGTTTACATTCTGCGTTCACTATGGTGTTTTGTAATTCATTCCTCTTGAATTTCTTCCATTTTTCTGTCTTTGCTTTCGTTTCGTAGGGATTTGTTGTCTTAACTTTGTTATTGCTAGTGTATGTTCTGAATTTGTTCCTCTCTAACCTCTATCATTTACTGATCTTTGCTTCCTCTCAATAACCACGTGATCTATCTGATTCCTTGTTCTGCCATTAGGTGATGTCTTTGTCACTTTGTGAATATTCTTGTGGTCAAAGGCAGTGCTTACTATCTTCATGTTCATTTTCATTGAAAATTGTATCGGCCTGTTCTCATTGTTATTACTTACTAAATGTTTGCTTTGCTCCCCGTTACTTATTTTATATATTTTCTCTTTTCCCACTTGCACGTTTAGGTTCCATATTAGTATTTTGATATCGTATCTTGGGATTCTTTCTATAATTTGTTCTCATCATAAAATTTGTCTTTAGTGTCGCAATCTTTTACTTCAGTGGGACACGTTTAATATGCTTATTTTCCTGAACTTGCCCCTTACTCTTATCGTGCATATCCTATCTGTATTTTTTCTTGTTTTCTACAATTGTTGTTTTTGTCTGTGCTTGGGTCGTTTTCGTGTCCGCTTGCCTGGTTGTTACTGCTCATTTTTTGATATGTCTGTTTTATCAGGCTTTCTCCTCCTTTCTGCGACCATTCTTATTAGACTTCAATTACCTCCTAGATATCCTAATCTTTCTTACCATTGTTCTTTTCTTCTCGAGTTACTTTTCTTATAGCGAATTTACCTTTTTCTCTTTAATTGTAAGATCGCTATCTATGTAAACATTGCCTGTGAGTTTCCGCTTTAGCTTTAGTAGCTCTAGCTCGTGTTCAAATTCTTTATACTTCACTACCGTGATTTTTTTTTGTTTTTCCCACTTTAATCGTTTCTTCCATTTAGATTTAAACCTCCATCTTCTTGTGAAAGTAATCGGCAACCTCTTTTTAACTTTTGGTTTCCCGGCGCTTCTTATTGAAATCTATCCCTTTAATTACTACGTTATTTCTTCTCTTTTCTTTCTCTTGTTTCTCTAACTTATTCTCCAAGTTACTGGTACTATTTATTCTTTAGCTCTCCTTTTTTCTTTTGCCAGGTTTTATCCTTTTCTACCACTCAGATTTTACCATCTTTAATTCTTCCTTTCACTTCGGTAAAGTCTGTCTGCAAATCGGTTTCTTTTTTATCTCTTCCTTTATTTCGTCTAGTTTTTTCAGGATTGCTTCCATCTCTTCGTTTTCAACTCCGTCTGTCTGCTCCTTCTTTTTTGGCCCTCCTTTAGTTTGTTGGTTTGGTGGGGTTTGTGTTGTTTTCGCACTTTTAGTGAACGATTTTATCTGTTCTTGCTCCCACTTCTCAAATTCCTCCGGGTTTTCTTCTTATCTTTTTTATTAGGTCTTTTATACTAATAACACTGTTAGCCCTTATCTCTTATTTTCACTTATTTCTTTCTTACCCATCTTGCACTCCACGTCACTGATTTCCTGCTTTGGCATAAAAATGCGCCAATGTCGTGATCATTTCTGTTTCTCGCAATGTTGTTGTACGCGACTTTCGCTCGTATATTATCACTGTCTTTCCATGATTTATTTTGGCTCATTGACCTGCGGGGTAAATAACACATCACTTTTGCATATTAAATACTTGTTTAAAAAGTAAATGCAATCATAAGAGAAATAGTAATATAACTATGGATGGGATCTATTTCGATATCTTTATAATCGACATTTTTAGATTTATTTGTAATCTTGTGATTTTAATACTCTCTTCAATTTCTTTATCTTTATTACGCGCTCATTAAGCCTAACAAAAATTGAATAGATCCGTGAACATGTGGAACTGCTATACGTGTGACTAATATAAACTGCCGGCCTTATAACAGCAGCATCTATTTCTAGAAAAGCATGTCCAATCGCAGGTAAAACTAGAAACCGATAGGAACTGAGTTCTATGCCAATTAGGCAAGATAAACCTTGTGGTGCGAAAGCGTTCCGGCGAATCGATTTTCGACCGACGCTCCATCACAAAATCGTTTTAAGGGCATATTATATACACTTTGAAGGTGTGGAAAATGTAAAAATCGAGAGTTTTTAGACAAAGAAGTGGCTCATAAGAAGAATCAAACATAAAAGATTTCTGTTGCTGAAAATGCACTATATGTTGCGTATATTCATTCTCAAATGTACATCTATGACGTGATGCTTTCTTTTGATTGTTGATTGTTGATTGCTTGGTTCTAAATGAGCTTGTTTGTTATAAATTGTTCAGGCTTGTAATTTTATAATATGAGAAAGTGTAGAAGATTTAAAATAAAGTAATTGATTTTCAAAATTAACCTCCCCTTAAGTTTTTGCATATTAGTTTGAGAATATTTCAAATACTTTTGGGGTAATTATTGAGGTCACACAAGTACTTGAAATACTAATTATTATTAACCATCGCATGATCTTCAAGAGCACATCTATATTCTGGAAGCGTTGAATTTCAGTACCAAAATGTGTTAATTTAAAGCATCTGAAATATTGTTTAGAAATTTCGAAGATATCATTCCGAAACATTTTGGTTAAAAAATCAATTACATTTTATTTTAAAAACTAAATTACATGTCTCTAAGAGTTTTAGCTTAAAAATGTAACAGTGTGCAACAAGATAATTGTCAAAAATATTTAAGACGAGAAGATGTGTAAAGATATCAATTTTTGAAATTTTGACCTGTGATGTCATAGTCATGTCAGATTGCGTTTCATGTGTGTTTGAAATACACTTCCGGATTTCTTATTGGTATTAGATATTGTATTGCGTTTTCTTTCTTAGGAACTTCTGCAACTTCCTCCTGAGTAGGCAAGTTGCCTTTCTACATAATTTTTTTACGAGCTCATCCAAATTAGCATTTAAACGATTTCTGTACCAAGCCCTCTTCCTAGTTATTTGTTTACGAAGCCTGCGTTTTACTGATCAAGTTTTCTGTATCTAATTAAAAGTCTTACCGACTAAAGATGACCTCCGCATTTATAATACGAATTATTGAATACATTTTGTTGGAATGTGGAAAGTACCTATTTTATATTTGTACCTAGGTCTAACGTGTAGGCTTCAGTTGCACTAATAGGGAAAATCCTTAGCAGTAGAAACATTTTAGCAATTATTGTGTTGGTTGGAATGAAACGATAAAATGGTACGCCCGGAAAGGAATAAGAAAAGTTTGTGCTAATTTGGTTTTTAAAGTTTTGAGCGATAAGCAGAAGAAAAACCGTGCGTTGATTTTTCATAAGCATCCAACTTGAAAAGACACCATTTTAGACTATTCAAAATATATGGGCTGCTGTGACGAGTGCTTTGAAATACATTCCAGCTCGAGATTTTTAAGCGGGCTAGACGCGTAAGAAAAACAGCTGGCAATGGTGTATCAATGATCAAGGGTGTTATTTGAAGAAATATATATAAACAATCTTCAATTAAGCCAGTGTTTTGGAATCAGTCTCGTTACTTTCCGGACTTACCTTGTATCAGTTATCTAAATTATATACGTTCAAGGTGGAATCCATGAACCGGTACGCTTTCACAGTTCTAATAGTAGAATAATTCAAAGACCTGCGATGAAGTCAAAAACTGCAAAAATACATGGGATATTTTATATTAATAAATCCGTTATAGCAACAAAACAAATACGCGAAGGAATTTGAACTTATTTTAATAGTAGCACTTTTTATTAGTAATCTTCTTGAAAGTAGAAAGACGATTTGTTAGAGTATCTAAAATATCGTGTTCATAATGTATAAGAGTTATTGTAATTATTGTTAAGTTTGGATTTTATTCATTAACTCGCGAGTCTTTGATGAAGCGAAAACTTCGAGCAAGCATTCATTTCTATACATTTTACATATTTTGCATACAGTATTATGAACGTGATTAATATTATAACTACTAATGTACAGGTTGTTAGTATGGTTTAATTTTTGAATGTTTTGGCATTTGGCCCGGCTTCATTGACTTTAAATTAAGTTGTACAGGTCACGAGTTAGATATTTTTTTTGTAAGGGGAAGATATACATGATCATCTTTGTGATCTGCTACGTTCACATACCTAAATTGCTTAGTGAGAAATGCCAGGAATATGGTGCTCTTCTTTATGTCTGAAGTAGTCTTTTAGGTATATTGAGAGATTAGTATATATCAGTCGTTATTAGAGCCTTATTAATGTTTACTTTAACGTGAACACACGCAGGGCCTTCTTTATGTTAGGTTTCTAGTGCACGTCCAGGAAGTTCTTTTTTAGTTCATTGGATAAGCAATTTTCAAATAGTAAATATCACTCGCTGAAATAGCTATGCTTTTAGTTGGAGGATAATGATCACTTGAGCAAGTGTCGAGAGTATATGTGGCAAAGGTCCTATACTTTGGACACCAGTAAGACTGTAATCTATAGTAATGTAAAAATCTATACCTGTAGTTTTAATAAAAAAAACTTCTGATTGGTGCGAAATTGAGACGAAATTAATTTGTTCATTATGCTTGTATGCTAGATATTGATAGTAACAAAGTCTATAAAATCTTTTAGGTCCAAAAGACTTATTTTCAGTAATTCCAGGGCGTGGTTTTTTTTTGTTAGTCACTACTTGCAAAGTTTCATAGATTGGAAATTTTCAAATACATTTTAAGGATGTTCTTGTAATTTTGTGATGGTTGTTGATTAATTTTTGGCTATTGTAGTTCTGAATTATATTTTCTTAATAAACTTGTAGTTTTTTAATCGAGTTATTGTCACTCTATGATATACATTTAGAGATTTATTGGTTCTCCCTCAGTTTTTTACTGGTCGAAAATATACTGTAGTATATAATTGTGTTCTTAGGAGAGTTAAAGGAAAATTGGGGACAAATATGTGTCTGATTTGCTGTATGCGTACGTATCCTAATTTGGACAGTAGTATTCCGGGGCTGTATTCGACTTTGATACGTGTGTATGTCGAATGACTGCTGGTCGTTGTGGAAGTAAAAACAGGGTCTATAATGTCATCCCTAGGTTTTCCATTTCATTTTATTTCTATAATGCGGTGTCCGTTTACCTCGTTGACCCTGTTTTAGGTATATCTTGGTGTTCTATCATTTTGTATTAATCTCTTTACATTTTTTTTCAAATCTTAATTCCCAGTGATATAGCAAATTGAAGTACCTCGACTTTTGATATATGTCCCTACTATACTAGTGGCAATAGCTCTCGTCAAGCGTTCTAACATATTCTTTGCCTTTAGGTGTCCACATGACAGTTCTGTTGATTAAAATATCCTACCGAATGAACACTATATATTAAGACTTCTAAACCATTAATTTTAATAATAATAATAATAATAATCGTACTATTGGATTGCATATGAGGGGTCATCTTATGTAGCTGTAAGAAATTTTTAAATACGGTTACGTTGAACTGGTTATTAGTACCTGCAGTAACCTTTTTTTAGTCTTGAGATATTTGTGTACAAACTTTTTGGAGAATGAATAAATTGCCGTACGGTATTTAGTTTTTTTTTTAAGAGAGTAGGTGTAATTTTTTTAATTTTTAGTGGGTTAGATGCCTTTCTGGTAGATTGAACATTCGTCTACGCATTTTTGGAAATATATAAATTAGGCTAGCAACAAGTTCTAGTTAATTCCGCACTCGTTTTTTGAGCTTCTCGATGTCCACGACAGTATATTTTGCAATCGCTCACTTTGTTCCATCTCATTTGCCTTGTAGCCGACTGGTCGAATACACTATTGTGATCTTGTTATCGTTGTGTAAGGTAAATCTTGAGAATGAATACATTTTATTACATTTGGGTTCATATATATTTTCAATACATTGATTTTATTTTCAAGATTGTTTTCGGTTATTTATACTTCTTGTAAAATACAAAGGTTAATTTATTTTGGAACGATTTAGGAAGTTTTAGACATTTTTAATGCAAATTCTATGTGATTGACTTGTAAATTTTGGCTGACCTCATTTATTTCATCTACGGGTGCAGTAATGTCTTCAGGAGAAGGCCGATTAGTTAGACTGCTTCGACAGGACTTGCACCCTTTATTGTTTGCTCCCTAGAATATGTTCCATGGTGACTTAAGGCATAGTATCTAATCCGGTGAAGTTGATCTCTTCTTTCATCATCTTAAGGATTATTGAATAACGATAAGAGATCATCTGCGACTTCTATTTCTACTGTATAATTTTTAACCTTGCAAAAGGGTCAGCATTACTGTTATTCCTTTTTTTTATATTGGAATTCTTCAATCGACAGCAATTACAACAGTTCGGAATTTACCTCTTTTAGATTAAAAAAACACTGCAGTGGTTTGTGGTCGGTTATAATGCCGCGTCATAGTTTTGCTCGTGGTTTTTCAGTGTTCCACTGGCGAATATTGTTGCTTGATCTTTAATTGATAATTCCGCAGTCATTAAAATGCAGTTTTCAGATTTTTATATGTTCTTCGGAGTTTTTCTCGAAGATGATTGTGCGCCCAGGTAGACCACCCAAATTTTACGAATTAGTTCATTCAGCATTCTAGCAGATCATGTTGGTTCCAAAGGGCATTCCTAAGAAGTGCCAGCGGTCTTGGTCGATAGAAAACACGATTTTATATTGATCCTCCTGGTGGTACCCGATTTAAAATCTATGTAGGACTAGGATTGTATTAATATTAAGTAACGGATGTTTATCTTTGATTGCCTTTTCGTTAAGTTTTCTGAAATCAATTACCATTTACCAGTTCCCCTATCCACTCTTATTTCTTAGGTACAAAAACAGAGGAATTGTAAGGCGATTTACTTTCTGTAATTATATTCTGGCCTTTTAATTCTTTTACTCGTCTGTTTAATTCTTCCAGTTGTACTTTGGCGAATCTGAAGGGATTTATGAATGTATGTAGGTATATCTGAGTTCAATAGTATTTTATGGTTGGTTGTATTTGTAAATGTGAGCACGCCACCTTGGTATTTCCCTTATTCTTTGCTGAGGTCTTGAAATGTATATATTATAAACGTGACCCGCCTTAATAAGAACATGTTGTGGTCTTTGATTTCCCAATGAAATTTATTTGTGGCGGTTAAGGTTTTTGGAATTGTGACGTTCCGTACTGTCTCTTGCGGTAACAAGTATCATAGCCTTTTGTATTTCGTTACAAAAATGTTAGTTTGTAGATATCGTCGTTTATGAATTGTGTCATATCGATTTAATAGGCACATTTTATTATTCAACCTATTGATGCCTATTCCGCAATTCATTAACGCTAGGCTGTCAAATAGTGAGAGTACATGTAAGTATGCGTGCTAATCCATCATAAAACATGGCCTTTTTTAAATAAATATATGTCTAGACATTGATTATGCAGCAATTCACTTGTTTTTGTTCGTAGTAAAAGACATTTTGAATATGTAAAATCCAGGAATAATTCTTTTGCGATATCTGATTTCATTAGCGAATTTGTGGTTTCGCTGTATCTAGCAGTTTATGTTACGACTATAATGTTGTACCCATGGTATTGTTAAGTAGATTGCGAGTTGGCTTATGATTACTAGTTTTCTAAGGTTTCCAGATAAAAATTTTTAAATATGATACTTCTAGAAAGGCGTTTGCAAAAGTCGGGGACTTCTGACATGATGAATATTTGTCTATTTTTCGACTTTTGAGGTGTGTGTCTGCCAAACAAATCGAGGGTCATGATTTGCTGTTTTTTATTAAGGGTAATATTGTAGATTTGAGTGTTATTTTGACATCAAGTTTATTAAAACTGTATTCAAAAAAGCCTAGAATTATTATTAAGTTCCTGAAGTACTAGTTTAGATTTAGTTTGGTAACTCTAGTATTTGTCTTTTCCTGCTGTCTTCCCTCATAATCGATTCGTTTGGTTAAATATTTAGCGTTACACTGATTGTTTAGTTAAGGTTATACGTGAAAGCATTAACTAAAACACTTCGATCGAGATGTACTGTACCTTTATTGCTAATTAGTGACCTACCGATTGTCAATTCGGTATCTTCTTCTTCTTTAAGTGTAGTTCTTATACATTCGCTTCTTTTTCTGTCTTGCAATGAGAGACCCACCGTTCTCTGAAATTTATTTATCATTTTTTTGGTAAATGTCTAATTTTGTGCGTCATATTTAATTACTGGAAAAATGCATTGCTTGTATAACCTTGCTCTTAGGTGCAGGGCAAATCTTTTTGTTTGTTAAGATTTTCTTTAATTTTGTAAAAGGTGTCCGTCCAAGCCTTATTCAATTTCGATATCCTTGTTTTCTTTACTTAGTGTTACTCTTTGTCCTAGGTGTGTATATCCTCGGCGTTTTATAATTTCTGGTTATTTCTATTTTAGGGTCTTCCAGGCATATAGTATTGGTTTTATTTTTGTTTATTTTCAGTTCTACGTTTATTGATTCTTTTTCTAATTCTGTTATCATTTTCTTCAAATCGTGTCCATTTTCTGGGGAAAAGATTATGTCGTCGGCGAATCTTAGGTGTGCAAGTCTTTCTCCATTTACATTTATTCCTCGGTTCTCCCAATTTAACTTCTTAAACACTCCTTCCAATACCAGGGTGAACAGTTGCGGTGATATTGTATGATTTTTCTTATTCTTCTCCGCATCTCAAAAGAACTTATAGGTTTTGACTGCAACTTCTCGTATATGGTTTTTATTATGCTTGCGCATCTACGATCCATACGGGTTTCCGCTACTTCGTCTAGTATGGCCCAGTGTTCGACCTAGAAAAATGCCTTTTCGTAATCAATAAATAATTAAGGGCATATTATATTCTAACATTTTCTCTATTAAAATTTTTACAGTCGGAAGATAATTACAGGTACTGAACCCTTTACGAAATGCCGCCTGTTCTACAGGTTGGTAGTCTTCAAGCTTTTTATTTATCCTGTTCCCAATTACTTTTGTAAACAATTTTTATGTTTAGTATGCGAATTTTTGCTTCCCCCAGAATCCTCGAGGTAGATTTTCTTTTTAAAAATGTGGGATTTGGGACTTCTGTTCCTATTGACATGGTGCATTTTTCCATTTTTCTTTAAATTCGCCATAATCTTCTAAATGGTTTTTAGGATTACTACGCCACGCTGTCCTACTGCAGATTGGCAAGTGTATTTTCCAGCCGCTTTTAACAATGGAGAACAGACACTGTTTGCAGCCGCCCTCTCTGGTGGTGTGGTTACTATAGGAGCCATTAAGTGCAGTATTTTAAAGTAACCTTCTATATCCTTTCATTTAGTTTGCCCTGTGTGCCGACATAGTTTACATTCGTTAAAATGTCATTGGGTTTTATAAGTAGCGTTTTTGATTGGTCTGCTACTACGTATTGACTTTCTATATGTAAATTCACCAAACTGTAGATATTTCGAGATTCAAAAGATTTTCGCTTAAATCTGGTAATCCGTCATGATATTGAGATAAATTCATTGGTTAAAGAAAATTAAGGTCTTCTTGATTTTCCTATTCCTATATTACTTGAAAACGCGAGGAGGTGTTTATGCAATCTGGTTGAGCGTTTACAAAATATTTGCCTCACTAAGCGTTCGTTGGTATGGTTCAGAGGAGACTTCTGCTATAACGGGGTTGCTCTCAGCTTCTTTGCAAGGTTATTTCTGTACGAGAGAACTTCAGGGTATGTTTTTGGAGATTTTGTGATACTTGTATATCAGGCTTTTATTGTAGTATTATTACTCTGATATAACTTGTGAAATGATATACTTATTTGATGTTAATTATAATTTTATATTACTTGCACCGAAAGATTGCAGATATAAGTAGTTAACGCTTGAAAGTCAACAGCTTTGGGTAGAGGAGCTGACAAGTGAAAGGGTACTCCTTTATCCTGGGATTGAAAAACTGGTCCTAAAGTTGAATGAATTTTTACAGAGGTCAATGACATGAGAATGCAAAATGCACCGAGAAACCACTTCGGTAAAGATCCACATGGATAGCTCTAGGTAAAGTTCAGAACAAAATATTCCAGAGCATTAATTCTCCTATTTGGATCTCCGGGAGAGACGTTTGTGACCAATGTTATGAGAAAGTATTTTATGAAACCCATTAAAATTGCAGCTTGGAATGTAAAAGGCTTGTATACAGCAGGAAAATTAACAAATGCTACAGCAGAAATGAATAGAGTTAAACTGAGTAAACTTGGAATTAGTGATCTAAAGTGGCCAGGATCACGATGTAGAACTAATAAAGGTGTTTATGATATGCGGGTAGGGACAACCAAATCCAAAGACATGGCGTTGGAATTATCATAGAAATTGAAATAAACAAATAGGTAGTAAAGTTTTATTTCTTATTCTGAACGGATAATAAAGATACATTTAAACTCAATTAGAGGAAAAATCAACATAATTCAGAATGAAGAGATTGAAACCTTTTATGAACAATAACAGTTTGTCTTAAAATCTATTAAAAAACATGATGTAGCCCTAATAATGGATGATTTTAATGCTAGAGTGGTCAAAATAAAAACTAAAGGATGTCCTGGAGAACATGGGTTAATGAAGAGAAATAATCGAGGGGAATTGTTTAAGTTACCAAATAGAAGATTGTATACATGGAGGTCGCCTTCGAACAACAAAAAGAGAACTGTCAGAAGTCAAATAGATTATATAATAATTGTAAATAGATTTAAAAACGCCATTACATCAGCAAAAGCATATTCCGGAGCTGACATCGGGTCAGATCACAATCCTGTGGTAGCAACATTAAATACTGAATTGAAGAAGTTTAAATTTAGTTGTAACAGGCAAATAATAAATGTAAAGGCGCTAAAGGAGAAAAATACATACCATAACGGAAAAGAAAAAATTAATCATAATCTCAAAACTGCTGAACAACAACACAAGAACACTATCAACATTAATGAAAAGTGGAAAATCACAGAGCCTTCTTTATTAAAAGTTGGTAACGAGACCTTAATTACAGCTAGAGTTAAGAAAAACGCGGATTTTAGACTTTATAGACGAAAGGCGGAATAACAAAGCTAAAAATGAACGAAAGTATAAATAAATTGATCTAGTAAGTAAAATAAAAATTAAAAAGCTAAAGAAACATGGTTGATTGAAAAGTGCAGAGAAATTGAAGAATACGAGCGAAAATATGATAGCTCCACTATGCACAGGAAGGAACTAGTAGGTATTTATTCAAAGAGCAAAACAATCCCAAATATTAAAAGACGAGGATAGAAGAACAATCACCGGTAAAAAACAAAAATTACAGACATGGAAAAAATACATAGAATAATTGTTGAAGGACGACAGATCTGAATTAACAGAAAACGAAACGGTAGAGACAGGGCCAAAAATATTAAGAAGTAAGATAGAATATGCTATTAAAAATGCAAAAACAGGAAAAACTGTGGGTCTAGATGCAATTGCAGTAGAATTGTTAAAACTTATAAACGATGGTACAATGGACATAATGGTAGACCTTTTTAATGCAATTTATAGAACAGGTGTTATCTCAGAAGAATAGCTGACGTCAACTTTTATACCAATACCAAAGAAAAATAAGGCAAAGAACTGCACGGAGCATAGAACCTACGAGTCATACATTGAAAGTTTTTCTTAAAGTCATTCATAAGAGAATATACAAGAAACTTGAAGAAAGCAACGATACACAAATGGGATTTAGGAAGGATTAGGAACGAGATAGGCCTTATTTGGAATAAATGTATTAATCTAACAATGTTTAGACATAAACCTGGAGATTTACGCGTGCTTTATCGATGTTGAGAAAGCTTTCGATAAAATTAGACATGAAAAGCTAGATGTAATACTTAAAAAGAAAAATATCGATAGTCATGACAGCTAAAGTGAAAGTGGAAAATGAAATAACAGAAAGAATTAAGATATGCCGAGGTGCCCGTCAGGGATATATTCTTTTTCCGATTTGGTTCTATACATATTGTAAAACAATTTGTCAGGAGGTTTTAGAGAAAGAAATTATAAACAGTTTGAGATATGCCGACGATACGCTACAAATAGCAGATATATTTGAAAAGCTACAGCGTTTAGTTGAAAACATAGACCTACGCAGTAATAACTATGGCCTGAAACTAACCTTAACAAGTAAAAGCTAATAATTACACCAAGGAAACTAAAGGTTGACGACAATTTGACAATTTGTAATACACAAATTGAAAAGGTAATTGCTATAAATATCTAAGAGTGTGAATTACAGAAACTAGTGATCAAACTAAATAAATTAAAACAAGAATAGACATGGCATAACAAGCGCTTAAAAAGTCGGTAAGGTTCCTATGCTGCTGAGATATTAACTTAGACCTTCGAATACGTGTGTTAAGATGCTATGTTTTTCCATGTTGGTGTAGACATTGAAGGAAAGAAATATTAAGAATTTTCAGCCTTTTGAAATGTGGTGCTACAGAAGAATATGGAGAATAGCATGGACAGAAAAAAATAATTAAAACAGAAGTATTACGTAAAACGAAAAAGTAACGTAAAAAGTAATTTACAGAATTAAATAGAGGAAATTGAAGTATTTGGATCATATATTGAGAGGTAAAAAGTACTTATTGCTAAGACTAATAATACAGGGAAAAATAAAAGTTGCAAGAAGTGTAGGGCGAAAAGGACATCCTGGCTAGGGAACTTAAGAGTTTCGTATTATCACACAGCCATTGGAGTCCACTACAGGACGTATGCTTTCTTTAATTTTGCTGTTCAATGGTGATTTGGCAATTAAACGCCACGTTTGCCAGTCGGATTGGCGAATGGATAGGGTGTACGGAGGGTAAAAGTATGTAGATTACGGGTAGGATTAAGGTTGGGAAACGACTTTTCCCCTGTGTTAGGAGATGGAGAAGTGTCGAGGCTCGCGTGGGCAGGGTCGCCCCCCTGAAGTAGATCTATCCTCTATCGGGATCATAGAGTAGTATCTATTCGCTACCCAATGTATGGCTGTGGTAGCAATGAATTATTTAAAGCTACTATCAACAGAATATAAATCGCCATGATGATTGCTAATCTCCGATAGGAGATCGTACTCTAAGAAGAAACTTTCCTTGCAGAATGTCATTCCTAGATCATATTCATTAATAATATATTCTTCGATACCTTGACTTGTCTTTAATAAACTCTACCATTATATATACATGTTCCTTAAGATATTTTTTATATTAACACAAAATTTATTAATTTCATTATCATTAGTATGCAATATAAACAGGTATATTTGTATTGTTTATATTACCTCGAGTTATTTGTGTTTGTAGCAGTAGAGGACGTTTCTAAAGGAATAAAATTAGTTATTGGCCCAGCTACAGTAATAATCACCCAATATAAAATTTCCAAAATTCGACCCGTGTTGCGAAGCTTTCTTGTTACAGACTATACATTCTAACCCCATCTTTGATTCTAACCCACCAGAAAATTTTGGCACTCCTATATTATTGAAAGAATGTTTATACTCGAAGGAGAGTTATATTATCATGAAAAAGTTAAATTCTTCTTCGCCGCTTTCTTTACTGAAATGCTGTTGCCGATATAATTTTCTTCATCAGTCTTGTGAAGCGATTTCTAATTTTATAGGTAACGGTGATTCTTGAGTTATTTAAAATGATGTTAAATACTATTGTTATCATTAATTTGCCTCTTATATTGTTAATCATAAGTTTACAAAACATTTGTTGTTATATATTTAGGTATAGGGTTCTTCTGTGTTTGTTTGTAATATATCCAGCTGGAAATTAAAAGAGAAAATATAAGCCAGGAGCTACTAATGTTTTAAATTGATCGAGATACGTTTTGTAACATCGCCTTTCTGCTACTCATCTTTACTTGTAATTCTCCATTCAAAGAAAAAATACTTTATATGGTTTGTTAGCTATAACAATAAAATTTATAAGTTTTCAGCATTTTAGCTGCTAAAATTAGCCATAATTAATTTTAATGAGTTATTTAGGTAACTAAAAAAATCAGAATGAGTGGTGTGAAGTAATAGAAACTAAACCATTGTTGCAAAGTAGTCTTGTACATTGTGCAAGTCGGTGTTTATAATTTATTTAGAAATAAATTTGCTGTTCATTTTGAATTGCTTAATATGTACATGAGAACAAGAGGGGTATCTAAAATTACCCAAATTATCATTTAATCTTAGGAGTAAAGCAAATAGAACCTAATAAAAATGAAATCTTAAGTATTTGTAAGAAGATAATCTTAAAACTAACAATAAGATAAAGAAATGGTCTTTGTTCATATATCATGTGGTATTGTATTTTAAAGGATAAAAATTCTTCCGGTTTATGACGGTACCTTCTAAATGTAACAAATTTAAACGTGTTTTATTTGACTTATGTAATATGGTATACTTAATAAACTATTTTTATGTTAATGAACATAGCTGATATACTTAGCATCGATTCAAAGAGGGATGAATCGTCAAAAATGCTATGGGAAAAATAAAGTAAAGGAACGTGTCAAAGATGGTTTATTAAATATCGCACTGTAAATGTTTAATTATGTCTCGTGGTTAGAACGCCTGGTTTAAGTGTTTGACAGTAAAGTAGTAAATCATAAATAATCCTCATTACGTGACTTCATAACCTTAAGACATCTCAAACAATAATTATCTTTGTATAAGGTTGGGTGTGTAAATAGACTTATTGTATGAATATTTCACAACCAACGAAATTTGTGGACAACATTTGTCTATGCAATTTGATTTAAAGAAAAATGTGGAAAAGTATGCTACTATTTGTACATTTCAAATCAGAATTGCACTTAAGAAGCTCACAACTGGACCTAATGAAAGTAATTTTCAATTAACAATTCAAATTTGTTTATCATAAGAATGCTTATTATAAGGATAATGTAGTGCTACATATTTTTATCGTGTGAACCGTCCGAGATGACGTTTCTTACCCTTACATTTTGTATTTCGTATTTGGCGATTCCTATAAAACTCCCTCAATAACAAAAATTTACTTAAGTACTTGTAAGTTATGCTTTTCTTAGGTTCTTATCTAAGGTTACTTTAGTTAAATTTATTTGTTTGCCTATATATTTAGCACGGTTGGTGTATCTAACTCAATCTACTTTAATTTTGTATTGACTATCGATTGATCTTTGTTTTTAAATTCCTTTCCATTACATGTTTTGTTTCTTTTTAATTCTTTAATGTTAATTTTATCTGTATCCACGTTTGTAATATTATTTGCATGTAGTTGCATTCTATTAATGCTGGTATGAGTTTTGATTTCTAACTTAAGTGTGAAACTGGAGCACACTGATAAAACGTCGCCCTGGTTTATTCCATTATTTCTTTAAGAGTTCAGGTCAGTTGTTGTTATTATTATGACTGCGTAATTTAAATTTTTAGTCTGTCATTTCTATTTATCTTATCGAAGGTTATTGAAAACAAGTGCAAACATTAGGAAGTTTCATATTGTGTTCTAAATGTCCTGGCTAAGTACTAAATCCTGACTTTACATGTTTGTAATTATTCCAGTTAGCGAAATATGTAATATTTGTTGAAATTTTTTGATTCTATCGATACAAAAAACGGTCGTAACTGATTGTTGATGATGAGTAAGTTCTTTTCTTGAGAATTTTTCTGTTGCTAACTATTTTTCACCTAAAGGTATAGGTTTATTAGGACATTTCTATTCCAACAAGAGAGACCAACTTTGATCAATAAATTAATTTTTACGCTTATGAACTTTATCTATTTTCTTAATCACTAAGATGTACTTTTAAGGCTTAAATTATAATCTCGATAAGTGAATAACGTAAGTAGTTTGAAGTACTGCGCTTTCATGTGACGAGATGGATCTAGTTAACTTAAAATATGAAGGATTCAAACGGATTGAATTGTACATTATTGTATACAATCAAGATAGATCCAGAATTTGTTTTTATTTTATTACGGGAAAGCCGAAAGGCCGTCCGAGTATACGCAATCCATTACTAAGCAACAGAATAAGTTAGTTTTATATAATCAGCAACTTACGATTGTCGACAAAATGAGCCAACAATACTACCGCAGAGCTGCTACACTCGAACCCATACACCGACAGAAATTATTGCGTGGTTTAGCTGCAAAGAGATTCAAGTCTACTGCATAGCCAGGAACTAAAGTGAGTCTAATCAACACAAGGGGTAACTGCTAACAGGGCAACTCACCGCAAGCGATAAGATCGCAAGAGAAGTGATGAATCGTCTGCGAACTGAAGAGAAGATCAATTAGGATCCTGGCAGGACCATGACTGACCAGGCAAAACAAATAGGCGTGGTGAGGTCGACAGTCAGTCCAGCAGTGCGCCAAGAGCTGCGCTACAAGTCTTTCGTCCTAAGGAACCGTACTGTTCCTGAGAATATTTTCGGCCTAATAAAAGAATTTTATCCAGGACATAAAGGTGAATCGCTAAAATAATCTTTGGATCTGCCAAGATGAATTGCCTACCGTAATGCTTATAAAGTTTGCCGCCTCCGTGATGGTGCTGGGTTTGTGAGCAACGAAGAGAATGTCACGGTGCCGCACTCCTTCGAGGAAGACCTGAAGGTGATCGCTGATAGCTATATCACATGGTGGCCGCTGGGCGAAAATGTTTCTGCAAGAAGGAAGACCCAATTTGTGACTACTCTTTTGCACCTTCTATGTACAATTCCCTTGAATAATACGAGTAATTGAGGCGAGGGTCGACGAAAGGCATCATAAAACTAAAGACAGTTTAGGGACCTCCACCGTAGATGTAATGACAATATGGACTCTACGGAGAAGGAGGAAGTTTGCAGCAGATTTAGATTTATATTCGAGAAAGTCGTGGCCTCTGATGGGGGTCACATTGAATATTATGATCCTCAATACTATTTACTTTGTTTCTTATAAATAAATTTAATTTTTCTTGTATATTAACTTTAGCACCTTAGTAAATTTGCATGTAGAAACTGGAAACTAAGTTTTATATTTTTTCATTGTGGAATAATATGAACAACTTGTGATGAAAAACACAGAAACGTTAAGTGTAGAAAACTCTTGGGATAAAAATGAATTTGCTTTAAATCTGACTTAGTGAAGATAATTACGTTATTGCAGCCTTTTGTTTGAATTCTACACTGCAGTTCTTTAATGTTTTACAATAGATGGCTTTGTTGATAGGCAAAAATGAATCAACCAAAACACTATTGTTTTGAAAAGTACTGAATTGTAATGATCTGTTCGAGTTCTTTTTTTTGCTGGAGATGATGTGTATTACTACTCAAGAGATCATTTCTTTGCTTCAGCAATGTAACCTCTATATAAGAAATAATGCTGTTTCCTTTATGGTATGGAATTTGATACGTTTTTGTAAAGAAAATTGTGAATTCTCTCCTTTAACATTATTTTTCTTTTACATTCTCCACCAAATCAGTATCGACAACAAATATGAACATTTTTTGTCCTTTATATACTACTTTGGACCAATCTCTTTACCATTTGAATCGCTTATGCCACATTTCACACTGATGACATCTGCCGGTTCAACAGGTAAAACATATTTTACAAAATGCATCTTTAATTGCTCACATGATGCATCATTACAGCCAGATTGTCCTTAAATAACTTCCGGAGCTTTTCAACGGATAAAAGAATTTACCATATCTGCACAAACTATAGCTCGCAGTGTTGTAGTAGAATACTGCAAATTGCAGCCAATTTTCTTATCACATCTCGTAAATATATATAATTTTTTAAATATATGTAAAGGGAAACTTAGATGGTTAAATGGTGAACTGATTCATAAAATAATTCTTAGAAGTTTTGTTAGATATTGAGCTGCGACCGAAGAATGCGTTAAATTTAAATTAGCTGGAATAAATTGATTTTTGATCGTAAAATAAGGGGAACGGTTTAGTTTGTTACTATCTCCATTATAGTTCAACTATAGTGAAAGTATTACTTCAAACCAAGCCAGAAATTAAATAGTAACTTCAATTATAAATTAGAAGTGACTATATTTAGATATTAATTGGAAATTATTTACAGTTTTATTATTTTTTGTTATTGCAACTTCATACTAACGTTTTAACACTAAATTTATTAGATTTACAGAACAATTTTATAATAAAAAACTATTGTTGATTTTATACTTTTGTATACTTAACAAAGGACTATTTACGGAAAATTTTACATTTTACTGATGATTAACTTGTAGGAAAATCTTGCACATGAAGCAGTCATATTGTGAGATAGTAAATTCAAATCGTGGTTTTGAACTAAGCCCCATTATACTGTTTTGGAAGATTGTCGATTTTGCAAAATTGCGGTACGTTATTTGTGAAACATTTAAATCAGAAGCACCTAATTAATAAACAGGCAAGTAGAGCAGAACGAAATAAGAAAGTAGAAATTTTGTTGCTTATTTGATAATATTTACACTATTTAATTTAAAAAATAAGATTTATTTTATTATATTGGACCGTAGCTAAATAATCATGCAACTAAAACTAACATATTTACTAGAAAGTGAAGAATATATATATATATATATATAAATATTATAAATATATATTTTGTATAGTATAATTTATTTCCTTAAATGTAAACAGTACTTGTCAACCATCATGCTAAAAATCTTATATAATTCTTAAAATAGTTTAATAAAGGATTGAAAAAATTGTTTATCAACAGCATTAGGTCAATCAAGAGTTCGAAGATTAAAATATAAAAGTTATTAGATCTCCAATGTGTCTTTTATTGATTATTATTTTATTCATCTTGTTCAACATGCAATTGAAAAATTCTTTTGGGGACTAATAGCATACAGAATTGCAATGTACTTTGACCTATAGTGCACGGTTCAGTTTAATGCAGTGTAACGTTTGTGATTCAAACTATCTAGAAGTTACAAATTATTTCTTGAGCTAAACTTTTCTGAGAGTGATATGATTTAGAAGTATCGTGAAAAGGCAATGAGCAGTGATTAACATTTACATTTAGAGGAAATTTTTTAAAACTGGGTGGAGTTTTAATTTGTATTTATTAGTATTTCTACAGATTGACCTATAAACACTCGCATAAGGAGTATCACAGCACGGGAGGAAATGAGTATAAATTAAATATTTTGGGAAGCACAAATATTCACGCGATAATTAGTTTCAGTCCAAACAAATAAAAATGTTAATAGACCATTTTATTATGGATTTACATAAAACTTGGTTTTTATGCCATAAACAATAAAAAATCGTTTGTTGTCTATTAACAATACATCCTAAGAGGTATATTTTATGCTGTCGGAACGCCAAGTACTTCTACGAAGCAAAACCAATTAGCCTAATATCGGAACGCAAAGTGTTTCCGCGAAACGAACAAATTAGCGTAATGCCGAGCCGAGAACATTCCCAGAAACCTGCAATTGAGGGTACAAGCCTGCTCATTTACGTGATCTTTTTTGGGACAATCCGCTGAGGAATAAAATAGTTCGCTGCCGGTACCTGTTGCCACCGACACCCCAGAAGAAACCCGCCGAGGGACGCCAGAAGGGACCTACCGAGGGACGTTGGACACGGCTCCTTCAAGAGCTGTTCGGTGAATTTCCATCCCCGTGAAACCGGCAGCGGCGTCCTGCGAACACTGTTTGGGCCACCACCAGATCGCAAGAACCAACCCTTAACGTACGCCGACGCCACGGACATGACCCAACTGCCGACCGGGACTTCAGCACTCTCGTGGCCATAATAAACTCTTATTGTAATTAATGTAAAAAAGCGTCTGTAAGTAAAAACAATATGTGAGGAATATTCAGTATATCGTCCCCGCAATACAATCGCAGTCAAAATACTGCCGATTGCAGCATGTACATATTTTTGCTTTGCAAACTAAAATTACATCTCCCCGGCCAACTTTATCTAGTATTAAAGTCACACCTACGCGAATGGGTATTCCAACTCAAATTCAACAATTCTGTGTCGAGCTATTACCAAGTTCCTTCCGAAGGGCCACAATCTATGCTGGGACTTCTTCTATGCTTAACATAGACATCAGATGTTCAATTAACAACGAACACCGTGATAGCCGTCTTTGCCGACGATACGGCTATCTTGGGAGTCAACGGCAACGTAGAATCAGCAGCGTAACAACTATAACGGCATGAATAACAAACGTACCGAATGTTAGCAAATAACAATCCACAACGCTTTAATACCAGTGAAAACTGAAGTTAAATATTTTGGCTTGCAGCTGGATCATAAACTCATGAAGGGCACACACTAAGACCAAACATAAACAACTAGATCTCAAAACAACAAATGGATTGGTTAACTGGTAGGCGTTCCCAGCTTTCTATATTCAATAAGTTATTTCTGCAGAAAATGGTATCAAAACCTATCTGGATGTAAGAGATTCACCACCGGTGTTACGCTAACAAATATACACTACAGATATTTCAGTCGAAGACTTTACGTTTCATAGTAAAGATTCCCTTGTACGTCACCAATGAAATAATCTACACTGATTCACACATACCATACGTAGCTGAAGAATTACAGCAATTATCCCGCGCATATCACGAACAACTAGTACAGCAGCTCTCTAACAATTCAACAACTAGAAGATTGAAGCGCCAATGGTCACAAGAGCTAATTTAATGTAATCTGTTGGTTATACCCCACTCATATTATAAATCCTATGACATGTACTCACTACTCTTATTTCGAGTAATTTTCTAAGCTAAACTTCTACTTCAAGTGCTTTGATCGTTATCCATCGTTGGCGATTATGTTGGTTATCATATTTGCAATTTTGACCTTGTCACCTGCATCAGTGAAAAGCTGTACTGTGGATTGTCCTTACTACTATCTCAAATTTTGTAACCATAGACTCTTTGTCTACCTGAGCCTCTTCTGCTATCTACCTTTCCTTATATTTACAGTTTTAACGACATTTGTTAATTTATTTATTTTTCTTACTACTTCATTCGGATCTGTCCAATAAATTCTGAACGGTCTCTAGTAAACCCATATTTCGCTTTCACTTGCTCCAGTAATACATACTTCTTTTAATGTCCAGATTTCTGCTCCAATACACCAAGCGTGTGCTCTAACCAATTTATATTAGAACTGCATGGGTTTTTTTTTATTGGTAAAAATACAGCTCTGGCATATTTAATGCATCTTTTTATCTCTATGGAGGGGTCCCGATCGTTTGTGTTGCATTCCAGATATGTTGCTTGTTCTACTTTTTCCAGCTGTTCCCCATTTATTTGGATGCCGTTATTCTGCAGTAATTTGTCCTCACTTATTATCATGTATTTAGTTTTTGATATATTAAATTTTAGGGCGTATTTTTTCTAGCGATTCGATTCATAAGCGTTTGCAGATCTTCATTGATATTCGCGAGAATCATCGTGTCGCCAACATATCTGATATTGATCTTTCCATTTACTATTATTCCCTTCTTTACATCGTGCAAAGCTTCCTTAAATAGTTTTTCGGAGTACCAGGTGAAGAGTAAAGACGACAATATACATCCATACCACTTTTTATTTGCTTCTGCTAGTGGTCGTTTTACTCTTAACTGTGGCTGTTTGACAGCAGTAAAGGTTACCAATTATACGCAAATCTTTATTGTAATTTCTACTTTTTGCAAGATTTGTAGTAGTTTGTCGTGTCGTATCTTGTTGAAGGCCTTTTTGAAATCGAATAGGCATATATGCACATCACTGTTGACATCCCGACATCGTTGAATCAACACTATTTGCACTCCGAAAATAGCTTCCCGTGTTCTCATTCCGGTTCGGAATCCGAATTGTGTTCCACTTAAATTTTCCTCTATTCTTTGGTACATTCTAGCATGAATGGCGGGCAAAAATATTTTCAGAAGATTATTAAACTTATGGTGCGGTAGTTTTTACATTTAATAGCTCTATTTTTCTCTGGGGTCATAATAAAAATAAATTCTAACCAATCTGTTGGTAATGTTCCTGAATTGTATATTTTATTGAATAAACTTATTAACATTTTTACTCGTATTTCTCCAAACATTTTTAATATTTCACTCTTCAGTCCATCTGTCCCAGGAGCTTGTTAAGATTCTTTACTATTCTTATTGCTCTTTCTACTTTGTCTTTTATAATCTCTGATCCGTTCTTACATTATAGCCTTAGATACTTCCTATGTTACAATTATTTCCACTCCATTATAATACTGACTTTTGTCTTCCTTGGTATAATACATCACATAGTCATCTACAGTGCAAATTTCAGAACCTGCTCATCTCATTTCACTAATTCCAGTACACTTTATTTATTGATAGTGTTTTGTATTGTTCCTGCTTTGTACATGCTTTGAATGTTCCACGTACCTATACTGTGTATATTTGATCTTTCCTCAATTTTGATAGCGGCTGATCCCCCATACTGGGGGCCGTTGTATTTATTAGCCATATTATGATTGTCCAGGAGCTAATAGTGAGGTGGTTTTCTACTGATTCAGTTCCGCTTTCCGGTATTCAATGGTGTACGTTTCCGAAGCCTTTCTTCATCACCAAGCTGGTTTTGGTTGGTCCTGGATATTTTATTTCCTCGTTAACACCCATATTTGGGAGGCCCTCCCCTTTCTACTAGCCGGGAAGGCGCCAGATGGGGATCAGACATTTTAAGCTAATACTACTTTATATTGCTTTTTAATTTCAATCGTTTGATTTATTCATCACATTTATCATTTTTTTTAAACGGACAGCTTTGTTGCATTATACTGAGGTAATAGTAACATGCAAGCAAATCAAATTATCTAGAGGTACTATCTTTACTGTAGCCTAAATTGTTGGCATCGGTTTGGTGGCTCAGTCGCAGCTACTGGTCTTGAAGACAGTACACCCGCTTTTAACAAAAGTGACAAGACCTAATCAACCTGCGAGGACTTTCTCAGAGCGGACCTGACATGTTCGGTGCATTAGAGTCTTATTTGATTTGTTAGCAGATTTACTCCCAATTCTAAATCTGGAGTTCCAGTGTAAGATGAAATCCTTGCCGCTATACTATCGCTATGGATATAAAACGTTGTTTTGTAACCAGTTGCATTTACTTTTATTAAACTTACTTATATTTTGTTTTGATTGGACTTGAACTTCTTTTAAATGCATGTATTTCTTCTGATTTTTTTCGTTAATTTTAAACACTGATATTAAATGTGGGATAATGCAAGCTCTCCGAATATGTTGGCAGTTTCATTCCTGGATAAATTTATGCAATCTATTTACTTTTGAAACAAGTAGACGTCTCTGAAGACATTAAAACTAAAGAGAAAAATAAATAATTTTTGGGAGCTAATACGTGGACTATTTTCTGTAGGATAATAATCGGAAGTATCTTTAGATTCCATATTTATTAAGCGAGATGCTTGCCAATTTTTTAGAGCTTGTGAAAGATCGTATTTCTTATTTCTTTAATTATTACAAATAATTCATAGATAACTATATACCAATAAAAAGATTTGCCCACTTAAAGTGTAGACATTAATGCTGTCTTAGGTGACCGAACTCGAAACAATGTTGATGCGGCCGAACGTCGAGCAGTATTTATGTTTTGCCTCATTCGTTTATGGGCCATTCTGCATAATACAACAAATATTTGAAAAATTCTTATGTGGGGTAGTGTACGGTTTACTGTTTTTTAAGAATACTACCCAGTCCACTTGTATTCCAGCGGTAGTTAAAAATGGACTTTTTCGCTCAAATTCACGTAACGGAGCATCAATTTTAACCGCCAACTATTAGAAATTGAGTCTACATGCATCTCAGCCAGTGGGTGATGAAGATTAAAGATAATATGTCAAGAGAGAAACTTCCGTTGTACACGCCTTACAGAAGTTTACCATTTTTTGATGTTTTTTGTTAGCATGCAGATTTGCGATTTACTCGTTTCCGTAAAGGGGAGGTGTCAGAATAAATTATGAAGGGGTAAAGTCGCCACAAACATTAAGTAACACAAGAAGGGGGAGTTTCTGACGGCTTATTTTAAAGAAAATCTTCAATTGATGTGTGGGAAAATATAAACTACCGGTATTTCAGCAACTTTATTTATATATATTTTGATAAAAGCAAAAAGAAAACTTTCTACCCAATTAAATTCTTCACTACTGTACTTTAAACAGAAGCAGAAATGAGTGCAGCTATAACATTATTAAAGCGCAAACTTATACCTAAAGTTAAAATCATAATTAAATGTATGAAGCTTATTCCTCATGAAACTTAAAAACTTGAGAAATGACTACAACAGAGAGTCTTGTTTAGAACAAAAAAGGCACAAACATTTGTGTGGACTTGATTTGCTCAAAAATGGACTGCTCATTTTTCATTAGCACTTAAAAATCATCAATACTGAATTGTTGAGTAAGTACGAGTGCCAAGTGCTGCGCAGTCCAGAGAAGAGTCCACTAGAGCTGCAACTTACTTCTGAATTTGAATAAGTTTAGACACACCTTTTCCTCGTTAGAAGAACTTTCTGCGACGGTCACCTAACCTGTTCGAAAATAGAACAAAGATTAAGCTCCGGCGATACCCTTGACGGAATAACAAAGGTATGGGAATTACATAAAAGGATTACAAAGAGTCTTTGTCTTAAATAAAACAATCGTATGTATTCTTTACGAAATGTGTTTTGGTATTACTTTTTATTGTACTGCGATTAAATAAATTTAAATTTTTAAAATAAACTATCCGAACTTAGTAATTATTATCCATTTCTTTATTCAATAAAGGTGCTATTTTTATAGATCTCTCATTGTTTTCAACATCTCTTTGTATATCTTAGTTCAAGTGTAATTAACAATTTAGTAGTAGTAGTAGTAGTAAGAGGAGTGAAAGTAATAGTAGTAGTAGTAGTATTAATATTTATAGTATTATAGAATATGAATAAAAGAAATCCGACATAATAAAACATGCTCTTAAACGAGAAAAAATTGGCAAAAATCAATTCTAAAATCTAAAATCAACCAGAACTGAAGGATTCATCTTTAGTGTAATGTTGAAAACTTCTAACAAAAAAAGAAGAAACATAAAATTTAATGTAAAATGGATTTTCTCAAATCAATTTATTTTATTTTAAATATTATATATAAAAAAAATGTAATTACTATGGTTTGTAAAAGAAATGCAGAACTCATAATCTTAAAATCTATGTTGTCCAGATCCACATTTTAAAGAATTAGCTGTAGTACAACGTTTTATATTGGTTTCTTAAGATTGTGGGTTATTTTACTATGTTTTTTATTACCTATTTTAACCCTCCCTTTTGTCATTTTCATATTTTTTTGAATTCTATTACAGTTATTCTATATTTTCCAGCCGCTATTTTTTTATTTCTTCTTGTATTTTATAAGCTGTCTTTCTAGATTCCACGAAAATCTTAAATTTCTGCGCTTCAAAAGCATTTATTTCAGTTTTTCGCCTGAGTTTGATATTTGTCGACGTTTTTATATAAACGCAAAAAGTACGAGGTTTAAGTATGTAGTCCAAATTATATAACTTTAACAACTAAGAGGCAGTATTACCTTGACATTTTTAAAATTTGTCTATAAATTAAGTGTACAAAAGGAAAAATGCATACTTTCTATCTTATAAATAGAAGGTATGGAATATTTCAGAACAATTACAACAAGGCACATGGAAATAAAGTTAACAATTTTATAAATTATATCAAAAAATCTACTAAAGAATAGTGTAGAAAAGAAATAATTAACATGCTATTAGAAAATTTAATAAGAACAATTTATATTGTTTAAAGCAATAAAGAAATATTACCCAATAGCCTCATAATGAAAACGTAGATTTTTATGACTGCAATGCAACCATTTTAATTTTTATCTTTTGCTAAAGAGTCGGTGGAGTAGAAAAAAAGGATGACCAAAAAACACATTTTGCTTTCCATCAACTGCAAAAGATAAAGTTTTTCTACTATCTTTTTAGGTTTAGTAATTTAAAGAGTAGTTAAAGTTCACAATTTGGGGAACAAATTTTAAAAATGATTATTGAAAACAACCCCGCCCAGTAAACTATGGGACAGTTTTTTTAATAAAGTTAATGCAGTATCGATCCTATTCATAAGTGAATTGCGGTTTACTGTAAAAATGAATTTTTATGGTTTCCAACTTTGGGTAAAAAATTACTATAGTTCTATTAAGTCGGGAATTAATAACAATTTTCCTGCAATGTTTGAAATTGTATTATTTAAGAGTTTTATTTTCTTTCACCAACACCAGATGGACAAGAACAAAATTTTTGGTAAAACAATTATTTCCACTTCTTGACACTGTTCGGTTACCAATTCAAATATAATTAATGTACGGTGGACATTTACTCTGACTGTTAGATAACTTTTAGCTACTAATTATTAAAGTGCTGTATTACTTAGAAGGTCGGTTACATTCACAAATTATAATCCTCTCCATTATTGTTTATGGAGTCACTTAAAGAACTTCTTTCTACTTAAGACCACAATTCCTAAAATGAAAGTTCTACGGAAACCTAATGAGTGGTTTTTAAATTATTAAGAGTAGGGACACTATTTGATAAAAAGTATTAAAATATGATAAAATTTTATATGAATTTATTAAGTTTTCACTTGCCAATATTGGGTAATTTTACTTCTATTATACACATTTTGACAGACGAAAACCTTGTGATATAATCTCTGTGAGAAAAGATTTAGAACTGATTTTTTAATTGTGATATTCAAACACAGATGGGTACTATTCAGGCATCTAAACTCACTAGGTGGCACGTTTGTGCTTAGCAACTTACTCTTATTGGCACATTTAGCACGAGTGACGTGATGAACACGGATTCCGAGCGGAGACTTAACATTAAGTTCTGCATTAAGCTAAAGAATACCGATAGTAAAACTAGTAATAATGGTTCCGAGACATTATTGGCAAGCCGTGTTTTTGAAAGACGCAAAGAGCTTCGGAAGTGCAGAGTGCAAGACGATCTCAGAGTTGGTCGCCTGTAAACATCACATATCGCTGCAAATGTGGAACGTGCAAGGCAGTTGTGAAGATATTGCAGTAATCCACACGATTGTGACAGATGTGCTGAAAGCATCTTGGATAAAGCTTTCTCTGCTTGCTTTATCACCTCTACAAATGGTGGCAATGGAGCTGGTAATAACTCGGGTTCTCAAAAGAGAATTTTTCGGGGTACCCAAAGTCACCCAGATACGCCGTTGGGAGATCCAGGGATAGATTTGTTTCTGTACAAGTGTCCATGATTTATGGAATGCTCTAGTGTGAAGATGGCGGTGACCGGATCTTTTCTTTGGATCTTAAAAATCCAGAAGACGCCCGTTAAAAGGCATCGCGCCGGTTCATACGCATATCGGCGGCAGGTCTCTAGTCGTTAAAATAAAAATTGGATCCCTAACTTCCGGATAAAGATACAGAAAGTTTGTCCGAAAAGTTACTGGGCCGTAACCTTCTATCTTACCCCCCCAACCTGGTAGTGTGTTCTCGTCGTCGGTCCGTTGTGATACTGTTTTGCTGCCGAACAAACCGCGTGGTGGCTTTCCCCACGGAGTTGGATCGAACTGGCCGCCTTGCGGATTATTTTGATCTAGGACTGGCATAATGGATTGGACAAAACACCCCTTCATAAGGTTCGTGTACTACACAATTCGAGGCTCAGTATTTCAGAACAAGAGGATTTTCCCGATCCTAAATTGCAATCAACTTTGAGTTTGTTAACTTACCTGTTGAGCATTCGTGGAGTTACACCTATGCTCAATGGCCGCTGACACCTGGATTTCAGGATGAGCCAATTCCGCTAGCCATCTCAGAACATAGTGCATCCCAGTTTTGAGAATTTTCGATAATATTAGCGTAATATTGCTGGTTGTGGAAGCAATTGTATATCAAATCACCGCCTTCTATTTATGAATTTGCAATATCTGTCCAACTAGATGGCTCACGTGTAGCTACTCTCAAAGCCACCCCCGCAACCAGTGACCCTCGTTGCGCAAAATGTCGACTACTGAATGTTATAGACCCACTCCTAGACCAACTATTGTCATATACCTGCTGAGATATCTGCTTCAGTAGTCCTGTGCGGTTTGTACTAACTAGGATTAAGAAGCATAGAAGGATACTTGCTGGTTATCTGGCTAATACAAAGTGGACTACTTGGATAAAATTTAGGAGCATTAGTTGGCAAATTCGATTTTTTAGGAGTCCGGTTCTGAAACTTATCTGATGAACATTATAAACTGCAAAATTACAGTGATATCTAATACAGAATGTACCTACTGATAATTTTGTCCAAACATGTAGAGAGGTGTAAGGGTTATACTAAACTGAAATAGTAAAATAATTAAAAATTGCTAACTAGATAGCATCAAATATTTTATGGTAACTTAGAAAAAGATTGTTACGAGAAAGAAGCGAGATAACGGTAAAACACGGGGAAGAAAATTTAATTTTCCTGTTTATTTGATGTGTCAAATATTCAAAAAGCATGAAACTTATCAATTATGATATAAAATGTTGCATTCGCAGAGACAAGCAAAATGCTACGACTAAAAGTTATACTCCTAAGCTCTATGATTAAATGTGGTCTGAATGTATGATAGTGGATGATATATCATATGTGGTAATAGATTTATATCGACCTCGAAGGTAGGAAGTTCAAACAGCTACAAGAAAAGCGTACCAGGGAAATTTAAGGAAAACGTCCACAAAAATACAGAGTTATTACAAAAGAATCGGGTTTTAAAAAGATATATTTTACAAAGTATTACAGATACAATATTAAATAATGTATGAGAAATATGAAAAAATATACCTTGAAGTAAGATAGGGAGACCTGAGGGCCAGCCTATCGCCCAATTCAGCACTAGGGAAGTTCCTCATTTAGATAATCACCCACTTCATTATGTCAATGAGATAAACCCCCATCTTGTTGATATATAAAGTTGTTAGAATCTTCCGTCAGTTGCAGAAACGGTCATAACTGTATCGTGTTGTTGGTTCTCGCGTTGTTAGGCCATGATCAGAGTTTCGAAACTCTTTTGTTTTGTCTGAAACTGTGGCGATCATCCCCAGTTCTAAAAGACTTTCTTCTAAATATCCGCCGCAGTTGTGGATAAAACGTCAAGAATTTCCAAACTCCGATCACGACCTAATAACTCGAAAAACAATAGCATGATACACCAGAACACCGACCGTGAAAGTCTTTGCATTTACTCATAACTGCAACATATCTAGGTAAGTTGCACTCGTCCCAACATTTTCATTGATGAAAAAGAGTCCGTACGTTTTTGTTTTGGAGACTCCACAAAATAAATTAAGTTTTGGTGAATCTCTTTCATGTTTCACAACGGTATATTTTAACGCTTCACCTGTCCAGTTACAAGAAATGTCGCCTCGTCTCTGAAAACCAGATAGTTACCAAATTCGTTTTTCTCCATCGCAGAGATGTTTAAAACGAAGTCTGTTTACTTACATGTTCAATTTGGACTTTTTTCTTTCTTTTCGTGTATCATTTATTTCCGTAATACTTTGTGAAATATATCTTTTTGTAACTTTTCTTGTAACTCCCTATTCGTGAAGGTAGGCAACCTGTCCCTATCAAGCTCAAAAATCAAAGTTTTATATCAACTGGTCATGCACGTTATAATATCTCCAGAAGCAAATTTTATATTTTATGAGATATTATCAAGTTGTATTTTTTGTTCTAAATTTGAGGATGCTAAATGTACGTTAGAGTGGTACAATAAAAACGAAATCGATGTAATCGAATACTATAATTAGTAAATTAAATTACCCAACAGACTGGACAAAATCTAATTAGGCAAATCAAGGAGGATGTGTGCCAACTTATCCGCTTTAAAAATATTTTTCTTGGTCGAATTTTGTTAAGCACTTTTTTTAAGTGTGACATAAAGCGGTTTTTAATCCATTGAAAAAGCAACTACAGGCAGGATACAGGACACAGATAAAACTAATTTTAGCACTAGATGATAATAATACAAAACGGATATTCTTTTTACTTGTGTACATTACTGCAAATTAAAAAAGAAAACATTTTATTGTTCCAAGTTAGAAACATTAAGCAAATGTTAATTCTGTTTGATAATCCCCGCATTTGTGCGACTAATGCCACGTCATTTATGTAGTTTTCATGTATTTGAGATAACTACTTGCTACTTTACACGTGCATGGTTTTACTGGTCTACAAAATAAAATGATAACCTAAGTCTTCATTAACATGCAGGTCAAGACAATGCGTACGAGGCTTAGACCTGCTTGGGTTCTTCCAACTTTTAGACGCCATTTAACGACTCTTCGCCAGTGAAAATATTGTTTGTACATATAAACTATTTCATATTTTCTATAATCAACAAAGTAACTATTCTGCGACTTCCAGCAATTTCTTTGACATTTCAACAACTTGAGAGCCAAGTTTGTGTGCCAAGCAATCACACATGAAGCAAAAACTGGTAATGGTGTGCAAATTCAAATGGCGCGTGACTGGCGCCAATAAATCCATGCACGTGTGTAGCCGCCATTAATGTAAATCAAAAGGCGTACCTACTCTTGTAATAACATAAATCGCGGTGTTAGAGCCAGTTGATTTTTCTGTAGAAGCAAATAAGATGCAGATGGTTACTATGTTTCAGAATATTATAATTTTTGATAGTATTTTCAAAACGCGCTCCAATATGTTATGGGACGAATGACCTTCAGGCATCGAATACGGCAAACCAGTTTAAAGCCGTTGGGCTGCTTCGTACGAAATTAATCTGAGAATTGGTAGAGCTATTGGAGTTTGAACATCTGGGCGTATTTTTACGCAAGTAAAGTACCAATCGAATAATTTACAATTGTCTTATGAATGGCAGCCTTACCTTTAGATGTGAACGTGACATATCAAATTACATTGTTAGTTTGTAAATATTTTATTGTTACTTTTTAAGATCTGCTACAGATAAACGATTTTCAAATGCGTCAACGTTATTTTTAGATTTTTGACCTCTATTACAAATGGTGCGTATAAAGCCTATCCAAGTTGGGGTTGCTTGTCGACGAGCATTTTCAGGTGTAAGTAAAATTAGCACCTAGTAATAGAATATTTAGCAAACTTTTATATAATATATAGAATTTTATTTCGGTTGTTTATTCCCTTAACTTTAGTCCAGAACCGTTTAAAGGGATCATAGGCACGGCTCAGTATTTTTTATATTAGTTGATGGAAAGAGCATTCTGCGGTGGAATAAGGTGCGCTAGAAAAGATTGAAAAAAGTTAAGATTTAATCCAGATACGTTGCTACACGTTTAAGTCAGTAATGGGAAAGATTCATCTAGATTGGTTGTCATTTATTTTAAATATGTAAAAAATTTAGGTGAGAACTGCTCTATTAATGGTTAGCATTTGTTTTAATACAGGAAAACGGCAGGACTGCAACTAAGAACAAATATCTTTTTGGGGGCTTTTTAGATTAATAAAATGAAATATAATTAGAAATTGAAAACTAGTATCAGAATCCTGTATGGTAGTAGGTCATGTCTGAAGTGAATTCGAATAGTTGTGGTACTTTCGAGGTTGTGAGCTTTTCAACAACTTGAAGCTTGGTTTGGATACTAGTCTGGAACATTTCATTAATGTCATTTACTTTCCGAAAGGTAATGATGTGCAATGTGTCTTAACAGCGAAGAAATTTACCTTGCTAGTTGTCGTCTCTTAATTATTTTTATCAGTAAGTAAATCTTGGTGGTGTTTTTTCGTACTTTTTCTTCCTTTTGAATATCTCCAGCTTCATGGATTGAAGTCCTCTTCTGTCCAATAACAATCATAAGAGGACATGAAGGCTAACGAAGATTCAGATTAATCATCTTTCGGTATACCTTCACATGGCAAAACAACTATTGTCAGCAAATCATGACCTGATGCATTAAATATTTTTTTTCTGGCGCACTGATTATACTGTACAGATTTTTCTCATTCCGTGGATCAGAAACGTTACAAATTCTGTTCCGTCGAAGTTAAATATTAAATATTCCTAGTTCTGCCCGCTATTTACGAATATCTTGTTTGGTGATGGTTGGCCCATGCAACGTTCATTTCTTCAGCGTGCCATTTTGTATCTTTGGGGCGAAGTTTCATGAAAGATCCAAATTACTTGTCCCCTGGTGTATTTTTAACGAAAAATAATCTAACTTGCCGTCGTCAAGAATGCTTTGTACTGCTTAAATAACCTTTCTTATTTAGCGGTATCCCTTTTTTGACATTTCACAAAGAGCCTTCTTCTTTGTAAATATTTCTTCTCTCTAGAGTTACGTGGGTATGGTACGTTTTAAAAACCCCTTTCGATCGTTTCTTACATCATCTTCCACCACATTTTCTTTTTGAGGAACAAAAAAAAAACAGTGACATAAAATACTCCTCAAAAATAATCTTACAGTTCTGTTCTATTATTAGAATAAAACTAATAATAAAACGAATACTTCTAATATTGGTAGATTGTAGATTCTTGTCTAGTAATGAAATAATGTATAAATATGCAATTTATATTTGAGAACCAAAAATATATACGATATTATTAAACGATCAAAAGTAACCCTTAATTTTGAAACATAAATAAAGGGACAAAAAATTCTTATCGGCTCGTCTCATTGCACAAAGAACCGGAAAGATTTATTGCGCGACGACTGCCCAGGCAGCAGTTAAGCCAATTTGTGTTATTCAAGAAGTGTTAACTGATAACGCATTTTACACGGCTACTAGAAACTTTCCTTTGTTGACGACACATCATACAATTTGCTAAAGATCTTCGATTAAATGTTAAATTGCGCATATCGAGATAGAATTTCAAGGGCACATATTCCCGACCGTACAACTGCCGCATCGAGTCTCAGCGTCGCGAGTTCGTGCTTTTGTAGTTATATCCTAATTTTTGGGTCACGTAAAAACGTGCTTAATTGCTGTCTGGAAGGTTGTCGTCACAATAAATGACTAGGGTTATGCTCTACCACGATACATCCATATTTGTGAGAATACTCGTCAAAAACTGAGCTGCGCTGTGATTTAACCCTCCGTCGGGCGCACTTTTGAACGAAACAGAATCAGGCGCACCCGGTCTGAGGACACACCACACTGTGCGTTCTTAATCCGATTACAGACATGGGTAATATACGTCAGAGCATTAATAATCTTCTGGCATGATTTATATAATGCATTATTGAAATCAGCACAGAGGCTCTCCGCAGAGCTTGAGTTGTCGACAAAGTCTTTAATGATGAGATTGCAAGATATTCCATTTTTGGTTGAAGAACTAATATAGTTATAGCTTTGTAGTTCCAAAGAAGAAAATTCAACAAAGCACTTTCTGCTCTACGCAGCTGCAAAGTCAATGAGTTGTAAAGAGTGGGCAAGGCAAGGGATGTACGTGGCCAGATGATTTCCGTCTTTTATTTTAGTCTGAAGACATTTGTAGCACTCAGACATGTTGCTGACATTGTTGTAGCTCTGTCCTCTACAGTTATTAATTTCAAAACCTATAACATCTATAGTCAGTATTACAGTATTCGACAACTTCTCAATTTTTATGGTTACAGTTCAACAGGAGTTACCGTACGTACCACAAAATTCATCTGGCGCTGAGTCCACAATTATTTCTTGGGCAATATATGTCCTAATTTAGTCTGCTAACTGTATAGTTTTACGAAGAGTTGGTAAAGGTAGAGAGCTACTGAACAGCATAAAAAGACGTAAACTAGCATTTTTTGGACATTTAATACGACACGACAAATACCTTTTGCTACAATGCGTACTTGAAGGAAAATGGGGAAGGGGGAGGCGAAGAACATTATAGATGTTTAACATTAGGAACTGGTTGCAGCTAGATAGAGAACGACTAATTCATACTGCTAGAGATCGATGGAAGTATGCTATGCTAATCGCCAACCTCGGTATTACCTGAGATGGCGCCAGGAGAGGAGGAATGTATTCATTTGAGTTGTACTTGATAAGTATGAGGGAATACCTCTTCCTTTACTTCCAAATTTTTCTACATGTTCCGCCGTAACTCCAGTAGTCACAAAACCTGCATACATGTTTAAAGTTTTTCAATTTTTTTTAAAATATATATATGCAATTTTTATGAACAACACCAAGCATTAGAGTTGCCTTAAAGTTATTTGCGTTATACGTGATCAAAATGGGAAGCCGTGTCTCTCGTGTACTTACAAAGAAATAGTAAAAGCGACCAATAAATGCATCTGTAAAATATAGCAGCAGAACAGATTAACGTTGTCATTAGGCTGTATATACGATAAAATACGCATAACCTTCTACAATACCTTAAATAAGAGTGTTACTGTTATAATTAAAATTATTCTTCCTTAGAAAATTAAAGTTCTTAGATATCTTCAGATATAGTTTCTGCAATTTAAAGGAAATCCTCGTTGTTAGTAAGATGGAAATCAGTGTATTGTTAATCCCAAGGTTTTTCATACGGCCACATTGTAGCTGAAGTAGCGCTCAAAAGCATAGGTCGCTTTCTTTCGGATGATGTAACTTGATTGATAGTTGACCGATCTCTTTGATTTTTGATCTCTCATAGCGTACATATAGAGTCTACATTATTGAAATGTTCAACTAGCGCCTTGGTGCCAAAAAGGTAGGCTCCAGCGTCAGGGATTTGGTGAATGGCCGAAAATTGAGCCCCGCTAAACATTTAAAAACGTGCTCAGAAGTTAGCCGCCGAAATAGAAGTACCCTTGCTATTTCCAACAGTGACAGATAATAGTAGTCTTGCGCACAAAAAATTTATGAACGCGCAATTACTTTAAGATGTGACCTCCGTTTTTGAATATGCCCTGCCTTATAAAACTTAAAGTGTTCATTACCGGAGTGGGTTTATCACCCTGTGCATCTAAAGAAACATCAAATTGAACTAAATATAAAGTGACTAAAAGTTGTACAAGGTGCATGCAGAATATCTTACGGTTCTATGGTTGGTGAAGTCATTTCAAGTGGACAATGTTAGAATACATGTGTAAAACATAATTTTCATAAGTTTAACAATTCTAGCATTATAAATTGAGACAAGACTTTCTTTTTAACAAATTAACGGCTATACAACACGCCTTTCGTCCCAATATGACATAGTTTTAGCAATTTAAAATTATGATGACTAAAAAATATTCTGCCATATTTCTAGTCACCTAAATATTTTTATTTAATTCTACTAAATTAGATATGATATAACAATCCCAATATTCAAAATTTTAATAAAATAATAAACATCCATGTGATTTACTTTGGTCCCCAGACTTGCAAGGAATCAATGTGTGTATGGCAGTTGATGTGATAAAATTGTTCTTCTGCTCAGTATCTCAAAAGATAATTTTTAGTAGCTTGGATAGTTAGTTTTGTAAAAATCGGATATTTTAAAACATACAACTTGGCACTGCATGCCGCACATTTGCTAAAGTTCAAATATAGGATTATTTCAAGAACTGTTAAGCCAAAAAAATCTTACGGCATGATGCCAGCAGACCTTTTTGCAGGACTAGTTGCTCAGTAAGTCTCATGTAATTATATTGCAAGTAGGTAATAAATAAACCGCCAACTGCTAAAGTATTCAGGGCGAACAATAGTTATATTGATAGTGGGATACGATCTCCGTTCCATGTATTAGAAGCTTTAAAATTTATTTTTATTATGTTTAGTCCACGAAATGTGATTGACCACTTAAGTATCATTTAATATATAATATTGTGCAATGTACTTCAAAATATAATGAGTATCAGTCTACCTCTATAAAAAGATTTTTACACATTTTTATTCGTAATTTTTATGTATTACTTGATAAATAGAAGAATAATTAAATTTGTTTATTTTAATGGCAGACTTAAAACTGTAAAGTAGTAATTTTTAACTATGTACAAGTAAACAAGTGAATATTTTTTATTATAAGAAAACTTGTGAAAGACTGTGGTAGGGAAAGTAATAAAACTAACAAAAATATGTGGAGCTTATCTTTCATTAAAAATTGTAAAAAGCAGATTAATTATACAACTTTTAAATTTTAAATTTTTTACAAACATTAATAAAAAAATGATTTTAAAAATAATTATATAAAAAAACAATTTTACAGGTAACAATATTTTAAATAAAACCCTAATGCCTCACTCTATTTCGAATTGTTTCTTTCAGCCTCTAATTGTTTCAGAAATATGAGTTTAATTACGAAAATCATGATTGTACTGGCTTATATTAAACATGGATGATGGGTGCTCACATTGTGGTTTATTGAAAATGCGCAATAAAATGTTTAATGAAAAGTAGCCTTACTTTATGTATTACTTAACGACTGTAGGGGCTACGCTATCTGATACTAGAACAAAGCTATCGTTTACCCAGAAACAGACATTCTAGTGTATTGGAATAAAATTACCTCGTCTTTCTACAATCTGTATGCCGCGAAAGTAGCTTTGTCGCAAAGTTTATCTAAAGTCACCAGAATTGCTGAACTAGATATTTTATTTAAAAAAAAATTCCATTAAAGTCTGCATTTGCTTATGTACAAAATTACAGTACTTCAGAATTTTATAGTAAATGATAAGAGGAACAGAAGGTACAGTTTGGTGTTGGATTGAGACCAGAACAGTTCCTAGTATTGTCTACGAGGACAATAATAGAAAGCGTTTGTTTGTTGGATGTGGTAACGAGCCACCAGAAATTCTTTTTAAATAATATATAGGTAACTGGTAATTACATGAACACTTTTACTGCTAATGACTACTAGTAAATGTTGAGTAGTTTTTAAGAATTTGAATGTCTCAGTAACATAGCTGTTAAAGGATTTTTCTTACGAGAACATTTAAAGGAGAAAGTGTGCTACAAAAAAAGAAAATATATTGCAGTTGTAAGAGGTTTTTATGATTTTTTTCAGGAACTGATAAAATAATTACATTATGTAAGTCGTAAACATGAGATTACACGCCAACAAGGTGGATGTATTGAGCACGTCTAAAGGTTAGCTAGGCTCATTTCTATGTTGATATGACGGAACAAGTAATTAGTTATTAATTTTAAAAATTAAAAGACTATTACAAATTTTATGATACGCATTGAGAAATCATACGTCACAACATATATTCGATGTTTTCAAATAAAGCTTTATTATCTAGAAATCCTGAAAATGCAAATTATTCAAGAGCGTGTTGTAGAAAATTATGCGCATCTGTAGGTTTTTACTGGGAACTGAGGTGTTTATCGAGTATCTTTATTTTACATTACTTTACGAGTTTTAAAAAAACAAACTGTTTTTCATTTGGTAGTATAAATACTGATGATGAGATATTGACATCATATGGAATAAATTGTTGAGATTTATACTAATACATTATTTATTACGCATTGATAAAAATCATCCAAACGTGAGTTAGTTTAAAGATTCATTTTCAATTCGTTGAATACATATGCATTAGTTGCTAGATTTGTGTTGATATTTACTACATATAATGCTAACTAGCATATTTAACTTGAACCGCTTTAATACAGATATTATGTAGCTGAGTTTCAGGAATTCACCAGTTATGCAGAAATTATGTGGAATTTGTTCCTGGCGATTTTTTCACAATTTAACTGGCATAATGTATCAAATTATGGTTAAGTAATTTTTTAAAAATGAATTTTAACATGTTTTTAGTTTTACAAGATATTAGAAGATTTCAATTTCCAATTAACTTCAGAAAGACTCGGAGACATTTAAGTTTTTTTAAGTTGCCTTCAATCTTGTTAATGTACATTTACAAACAAAATGTAAAAATAATATTTATGTTAATTTCGTGTGGTTACAGTGTATTTTGTTTAATTAGAAATTGTTTAGAGAGAAACTGGATATATTTTAGAAACTCTTTTTTATTTATAAATAAACACGCTATGGTACAAGAAAATTTGAACTGAATACAAATATTTAATTTTGCAAAACTATTCACTAGAATAATAACAATAAGTAGATCACTTGCCTTAATATTTATTGATTTTCGCAAAGCTTTCGATACCACCGAAAGAGATAGCATTATGGCTGTAATGAGAAAAGTTGTATCGATTACAGGTACACCAAACCTATATGTACACAAAACCAACTTTGATATTCAAGCTACATGAAGAAACGAAACATAAAAATAGAACGAGAATTAGGCAAGGCTACGCGCTATTTATAACATGCTTTCAAAACACTTAACTGGGATATTCAGCGATATCAACAGACAGAAAGTAATTAAATCATCTCCGTTTCGTAGATGTTGTAGTTTTAATATCGGATGACGTAGGAAAATTACGATAGTGGCAACTGAACTTGAGTTTGCCTGTAGGAGAGTTGACTCAAAAATAAACACTGTTAAAGCAAAGTTTGTTACAAACTTCGTAATTAGTGAAAAACTAAAACTGAAGGATATAGACATAGAAATATCGGAACAATATGTGTGTGTTCAGGTTACGATATCACAATATAGCCAAATAACCAAACTGCTGAAATACAATGACGAACAAATTTAAGCTGGGCAGCATATGGATCCTTAAGAAAAATGTTTAAAGTTAACATCTACCCTAAGAGAAATGTATTGATCAGTGTATGCCCTCAATGATGACGCAAGAAGCAGAAGCCTTGACATAACTCGAAAAATAACACATTAATTTCAAATAACTCAAAGAAAATGGAAATATCAGTTATGGGAGTAAAACTTAAGTATAGAATGGAAGATGAACAATTAAAAAGAAAAATACAAGTTACAGATGTCATTGAAGGAATAAGTAACCTAAAATGAAATTGGGTAGGACATACGACCAGGATAAAGAATGGAAGATGCTAGAATGGACATCAAGCTAAGTCTAGAACAGACGATATCAAAAGAATAACAACTAACTGATCATGAATAAGACAACGTGATAGTATTTAGTCAATAATCCAAAACATGTTGAAATTTCGTATTCCTTATAATGGGTTTCCTACCATAATACTGAAAATGAAAAATTAATATCTTTCAAAGGTCCTTAGCTCATTTTAAAAAGAAGGAAGCGGATTTTTGCATTAGGTACTGACTGAATAACCAAATAAGGAATCGATAACGAAAAACAATCACTAAAGTCAAAATGCATGTCTGCTGTTTGAAATCGGAAAGAAAAGAAATTGATAAAAACTAGGGCTTATGTATTCTACCAATTTCTTAGTTGAATGAAACACAAGCAGTGCTTATTGTAGTGTGACCTGCTAGTGAAAAGTGAAAGCCGTTTTTTGGGATGAAGGCACAATGGTTCCATTAAAAGTGCAATTCTTTTTCAAGACAACGTCGGCTTCTTCACTGTCGCCATAACGAAATCAAATTGTACCAAATACATTGAACGACAGCAGATTATTCTCCTTGTAAATTTAGTATTTTTCGAGGCAGGAGGGAAGTACTTGCCTCAAGACTAACCTACCTTTTTTCGCGACATTGGCATCAAACAGTTGTTCATTTTCTGGATTAAATGCCTTAATATTTCTTTCTAATAAAATGTTACAACAGAAGTCCGGTTCAAATAATCTGGGAACGGAATTAAAGATGTAACTTATAGACTGCATTCGTACAAAAAGCCATCTTATCAATCGCACTATGACAAAAGGAATTTTGCAAGATGTACACGAAGTATTCAGATATATTAATAATTTTATGGATGACGTACGCTTCTGGCTAAATGGTTATGTGATCATCAAAATGATTGATTTTGTTGCTAAATCCACAGACGGCAGAGAAAGCTGCAAGCAATTTCTTGAACAATAATTTTTTTACGCCCAAAAGGTGGCCTGGTTAGAAGATTCTATTTCATGTAGAACAGGGCGACAATATTTCGAGCTCAGGACTTTTTAAAATAATTTATAAGGATTATTGCAATCAAGTTATCAATCTTTTAGCAGTCCTAAATTTGCTCACGAGGGTCTAGAATGGCGGCCGTATTCATTTTATTTGGATTTATGTGTTTTTTTACGTTTTTTGCTAGAGTTGGTAGCAGAGAATTAGATATAATAAAACTTTGTTGAACAAATGATAGGAGCTTCAAAAATAATTACGAACCCTTATTTTTTCGCGCGTCATGGGGATCTGAAGGGATCCCCTAGCAGGATACTTACCACACTTTAGTCGTTATCATCCCAAAGCACGAGGCACATTCTTCCGTTGCCCAATGAATTGTTATCAAGCTTCTCACGAAAGAGGGCATAAAACCTTCAGAATATTAAGAAAACTTACGAAACATTTTTAAAAAGACTTAAACAACTTTTGTTAGAAGTAGAAGTAGTTGCAAATGCAAATCGCTGACTTCAATCGAGAACCAGCATCACTAAGGAGAATTATTCGCCGCTTTCTCTAGGGTGACCACCCATTGATGATTGCTGAAATTGGCCTTGAGGTTGAATAAGCTACGACAATAGTCGGATAATCGAAGATGTGATGCTGGTTTACGAAAACATCTGGCCCTATACAATTACTCAAACCCGACACAACTGGAGATAAGTTGAAATATCCCCTATGCAATCATAATTTATCTCTTTGTCATTATCATTTGTTTAAACCACTAAAGATGTTCTTCCGGGAACAAATATTTGTCAACGATGTTGTAGAAGCGTTTCATAACCATATTAATTTTACGTTAGCAGAAACAGTTGTACTTTCAAAGAAACATCTGGTGTACGAAATCCATTAAATATATGGTTGTCATTTTGCATAATTTTTAAACAGTAGGATTTGTTTTGGGTAACATTTAACAAGCTTTCAAAATAAAAAAATTAATTACTAAAACTGTTAACTAAAATTATAAACCTTTTTCCCATTTTTGAGCCATCAACCAGTTTTATCTTAATCGATTGAGAGCATTTCTACAAATTATCTTTTTACCAATAATATTGTATAATTTATTATTATAATCTTCTTCAAATAAATCTCCAAGTTAGTCTCTAAGCTATAAATATTGTTAATACCAAAAGCACCAAATGAACTATTTTAGCCTCATCAGGCAAAGCAAAATTAAAGCGAATTAATAAATAAACACCAGAAGCAACTAATGTTGATGAATGAACAAGACACAGGAGTAGTGTCTGTTATTGCAACAGGCAGTCAAGAAGAAAAGGAATTTGTGTTTTTTAGTTATAGTTATAGTGGCTAACTAACTGTTTGGGTCCAAGATTGAGAACCATTTGAATCCGGCCAAGGTATCCATGCACGGCAGTGGATAACTATTTTTCTTTGCGACATCGTTGAGCCGACGGTAGTCAACGCAGAATCTGGTGGACTCGTCTTTCTTTTTGACTAACACCACGTGCGAAGACCACGGGCTTGTCGAAGGTCCAATAACGCCATCCTTTTCCACATTCGAAATTATTTTCTCAGCTTCCTCTCATTTGGCTAGTGGCAATCGTCTAGCACTCTGGGAGTAGCATCGCCATTTTCAACGTTAGCTATCAATATTCGATGTTTAAGGGTAATATTTCCTATGGTTATTTGGGTTTATATCTCTCCATAGACCTTTGTCGAAGCCCCAGTCCCTTTCCGAAGTTTCCAATTGGTTTGCAGGAAACGTCCGGATGTCTCGATAACAATGGGCCTGGCAATCGTTTTTGTTGCGCCTGTGTGTTTAGTAGAAAGGCATACGGATTTCTATTTACTCGGGGATCAACATAAACCCTATTAGAATTATGCTTGAGAGTTGCAATTTGCATTTTTATGGTTAAGGCTTTGCCGTTGTGGATTGAGAGTCTTCTCTTCCCATCAATCTGTTTTACTTTTCCTGCTGAGGGGCCCTAAAAGAGCCACGTGGCTTATAGCACCGACTTCTGATTTGGCCTGTCTCACCAGCGTAATCGTCTCGATTTCTTTCCTAACAGCTTAGCAATCTCTTCTGCCAAGTTTTCCACAGGTGCCTTATTCAGTTCATTGGTATTTGCCGCCAATCCTCTAATATTGCCACATCTCCTAGACGCCTGTTGGGCAGCTTCAAATTCTCATTGCTTGCTGGGTTTTCCTATCGTTAATGCCATAAATAAATATTCGAACAGCTAGTACCTCCAAGTATGTATGTATGTAATGAGTACAAGATAAGCTATATCTGCCTCAAATTCTTGGAGAGTTTCGTCCGCTTTTTGTGCTCCATTCTAGAGCTGTGTGCGGTAAATTTCCTCCAGATGAGCATGACCATAAGCTGGCTATAATTCTCTTGATCGTTATTAGGTGTAGTTTGTAATACGCCGAGAACATCGCTGTGTAGAGCAACATTCACTATAGCAGCTGCCTCAAATTGTCTTTGGTAATTTGTCCAACAAGACTTACCATCAAAAGTTGGAAGCTGGACTTTGATCGTCATCTTGTCGGCACACGACAATGGCTCCTGCATCTGCCGGGCTTCTTGACTGCTCTTATTAAATTCGTCAGACAGGAAGTGATCTTGATCGGCGCACTGAACCTACCTTCAATTTCCTTTATTTTCACTTCAAGAGCATCAATTTTCTCGTCCTGTTCATCTATCACTTCTTGTACATAATTGATTTCATCTTTGATCTTTGCTCTGACCTCATTGATTTTTTTTTTTTTTTTGAGAATTTAGGTCATCTTTTGTGTTATTTATCCATAGATGATTAATAAATGTTTGTTACATCTATTAGAGTGTTTTTAGGTCGGAACTTGAATAGTGTTATAATATGCAGCGTCATTTACGGAAGTAGCTCATGAGAAATGTAAATGATTTATCAAGGAATCGAAAAAATTAGCAGATTAAGAAGTTGAGTGTGAAGAATTTTTAAGTCTAAATTAGTATGGGATTGCAATAAAAATATTTGCTATTATTACACAGTGGCAAAATACAAATAAATCCACAATCCCATAAATTTAACAAACAATAATCATTTAAGCCGTGCAGTAAACTTTCACTCATTTCCAACAATTGTATTTTTTGCAATAGACATGTTTCGTTACTAAAACCTAGATTAAGAATAAATTAATTTCTTACAGATTCACTACGTAACAAATATAAAAATTATTTAAAGATGCGGTTTTACAATAACAATAACGCCCCAATACAAATGACATGAGCACTTTGCACCTACTATAGAAAACTCAGTTTTATAGAGGGCTCTTGTGTCATTTAAATTGTGAGCCACTTAATGTTTTGAATTTTTATCGCACTATTGTATTAATTAGCAGTAAATTATTTGAAGTACATCTCATACATAATCATCTTTTGCAGTATGTCATTAAATTATACTTGCTCCCATAATTTTGACAAAAATTTTATTTGATGGTTGATAAATATTTCTAGTAGCTTCGCTGTTTCTATCGAATTTATACAAATCTCAAAATATTTTGAATTATTTATCATTAATTGTACAGACAAATAGCAATTATACATATTTTCTGATTCAAATTATTCAAGAATCTAGAAGTTTATTCAAGTATTCAAAGCATAAATTGAAATAAAATTATTCATATTTACTTTTTCTTTATAGTTATCGTATTTTTTGCGATTTATTATTTTTATTTGCAAAACTGCATTGAGAAAGTACAGAAGCAAATTCATTCCCAATCAAAAAGGAATTTATTTAAAAAACGAAGTTTTTGCAATAAACGCCAAGAGTATTGAAAGTTGCGTGAGAAAGAAGTCACATAGAAAACAAGTGAATCCAGCAATTGCAGCAATACCGAAAGCAGTTGCTTTAAGGAAGGCTATAAAATGTAGAATATTGGTTTGATGGGAATCTCATCCACTCGAACTCGGCTATCCGGATATCCAGTGATGCGAATCAAATTTGTCGGTAGTGACTGCATAAAATGGCTCGCAATAAAATATGCCTTTGACACCTTTGAACCTAAATATAAAATTTATCTGCAGCGGCCTATTTTTTAAAAGCAGATGAAAAATTGCACATCATATAAGGAGGAGTTCCAGATAACTTATAAATAGCATGTTATCTGAAGAATTATCAAGACTAATTTCATTTTAATTTAATTTGTTGTACGTAAGCAGTATTAGAATAAAAAATATTACAAACGAATATGTACAGCGTCGTCGAGGCAAATCCAGAATTTTGTAGTTTGCGTTTCGAAAAATTTTATGGGCCCTCTTATGCCCATGTGCAGTCCCCTATTAGATAACACAAGTTAGCTTCACATAATCAACAGCCTATGAATATCGACACAATGAGCTGAGAATAAACCCATGGGTTGAGCGAGACTCGAACTCGCCTACAGCGACCCCGGACAAAGCAGTATCGCTCGCGCCAATGCGGCAGCCCAAGACCAAAGTTTACGACATAGCCAAGAAGTATAGGAAATCTGACCACCAGAAAACCTGCCGACAGGGCAATTCACAGAAAGCGATCTAACCGCAAATGAAGTAATGAATTCCTTCTCAAATTGAATAAAAGATCGATAAGGATTATGGATGAAGCATGACTAACCTGGTAAAATAATATGGGCAGTGCGAGGTCGACGGTCAGTCAAGCAGTGCACTAGGACCTGCCCTATCAGTCGGTCTTTTGAGGAACCGTTAACTGTTGGTTAAGAAGAAAAACAAGCTGGACAGGAAGTTACAAAATCCAAGCAACGACATCATTTTTTACGGCTAAAAAGCTTCATCCAGGACAGGAAGGGGAATCGTCAAAATGATCGTTAGATCTGTCACAATGCCTGAAATGCCACCGTCATGTATCCAAAGTTTCTCGCATATGTGATGGTGTTAAGGGTTGTGAGCAGCGAAGGTGATATCCTGATCAGATTAACATCATTTTTATTGTTTATTTATTTTCCAGATTTACCTCAACGATCCTGTAAATAAAAATGAGTGCACCTATCAAACATTGAAGACATCTATAGTAATTATGCATTTTTAAAAAATAGATATACTTCGGGAGCCCCAGATTGATGCGTTCATGTGGGCAAGAGATACGCAATACACTGAAACTGTGGTACAAGGAACTATAATGACTATTTAGTACATAGTGAATAAAGGTACATAGTATTTAAGCAGATGGAAAAATATTTAAAGGAAATATTAACATTTAAAACACCACCATCGCCAGTGAAGATATAATTAAACCACAGGAAGAACCACAAATTTACTTTCTAAGTCTAGACTTTAATAGTAGTTTTTATGTTAAGAGAATTTGCTATTACATATACAATTAGACCAAATTATAAGTCAAACAGTAAAAAGTAAAAAAATACATGAAGTGTTTTTTGGAACGTTGTGATACGTTCAGGTGAATTTTTTTCCTAAAACTGAAGACTGTTTCTTTATCCACACTACGGTGCAATGCTACAAAATCAGCACCACTGCACTTATTTTTATAATAATTTATCACTCCATTCACGCTTTTGGATAAAGCTGTTTCCCAGTCCACTCCCAGCAGATAAGTACAAATAGTTTTCTTTTGATTACTGTCGCGTTCTACAAAAGCCACTTGTGTGTAATGCCATTCCACCAGGATTTTGCCATTACTCGATTATGACATTTTATGGAACTGACCGCTGCAGTACCTTTATAAATATAGAAACAATATTTTGTGGAATTAAGCATAAATATGGGTAAATGTATTTAGTGGAACAAAGAATATTTTGAATAGCTAATAAAGAACAAACCTCCTATATTTTTTTTCTTAGATGTTATTTGATATGCTGAGGTAAGTCCTAAAAATTAATGAACAATGAAAATAACATTGAAATGCAAGAAAAATTAAATTTATTTATATGAAGTACCCATCAGCGGCTACGACCTTTTCCAGTTGGGGTCTTAAACCGGCTGCAAGCCAACACAACTTCTTCTTTGTGTATATGTGTGTCATTACTTCCAATATAGACACCATTAAGCTGTCTTTGGTGTTACGCTGCCTCTCATTAACATTGCCCTGGACCACTGGAGGGTTGGATCAGTAGTAATACAAATTGTTGTATAGCCATACTTGGGACTTTCTTGCCTTGTGGGCTGAGTCTTGCTGGAACACATACTCCTACCCATCGGTCGCACCCTCTGTCCAAGACTTGACAACAGTCTCAAGTACGTTGATATAGGTGTCGGCGGTAACCTTCAGGCTTCCTTCAAAGAAGTAGGGTGTTATGATATTCTCTTCGCTGTTCATAAGTCCCAACATCGTAACAGATACGAAACACTTTGCATGCATGACGGTAAGCACCTCAGAGGTTAACCCAAACGGTCATTTTGGCGATTTGGCTTTTTATCTTGGCCCAAGTTCCTTTCGCTCAAAAGGAAGCCGGCTTGATGTCATACACAACACTTGGGCTTTTAATTTCTCTTACTCAGTAGTTGGTGGTTCCCTAAAATGAAAGTGCAGGTCCTGGTGCACGACCATTTTCTTGGCCAGGTTAATCATGTTCTGCTCAGGATCGTGATCACGATCGATCTTCTCTTTCAACTCGCGGACGAATTCATCACTTCTTGTTGTGAGTTGTCCTGTCAGCATCTGCTTATTGTGTCAAATTTATATATTGTTGATATATGAAGCTAACTTGTCACACGTAACAGGGGATTGCGCATGCGCATTAAACGGCATCTAGGCTCTCATTTAATATAACCTAAAGAAACTTTGGATTTACCCCTACGACCTTGCAGTTTTTGAGGCAATAAGTAATTTATCCGTTTAAATGCAATGAATAGCAACAAATTGTTGTTTATATAACATAAGAAAAAACTTTGATTACGTGTTCTTATACCTAATTTTTGTTGTCAATCTGATATTATAACGTTTAGTTGACGATAAACTGTGGTAAACATTGCTAACAACTAGACCATATGGTCCATTGCCTTTGCTAATATTAATCAACATCTGTATACGAAAATTCATAGTTAAATTTAAAGCTTTTGGTCGGAATTGTACGTGTTGGCACTGGTGACATGTTATTAAGGTCTTAAGCAAATTGGAGAAAATGATTACGCACAAGTTAATTTAAACTGACATTAAGAACACAGTCTGAGTATTAATATGTAAATTGTCATTTAGTCACCTAATAGGAATATAATAAAAAATAGACGTACGTGTATGTCAGATGATGAAATTTTCATTTGTGTTTGTTTAAGTATTCTAAATAATTATCTGTAAAAGCAATTGTAATGCCAGTGGAATAATCTAGATTCGTTCTGAGTGTGTTTACGGTTCTTTACTGCGAGTTCAGGATGTGGTTAGACGTAATTCAAGATTTATCACTACTTGTTTTACTCCACAATTTAAGTGTAATAATTCTATAGTATAGTCATCGATGATCACTGCATCTAAGATAATCAAATATCTTTATTTTTAAGGGATGCATTTGGCAATTACCAGCGAAATTGATTAATTAACATTTTAAATGGCTACTAACTCCATTTATTGCTTTCTCTTTATCAGAAACAAGACACAATCCTGCGATAAGATATGTAAAATTGAGTGTTATTTATTTAAGCAATCTTATCTTCAGCAATTGTTCACTAACTTCAAATTGAAGTATAATTGTGTTTTCAAGTATGAGCGTGAATAGTTTTGTAATAATTATGCGTAATTTAAAAGTTTAATATACTGGTTACAAGATAACGTGCTAATGTGTTACTACTGTAGCATAATGTGTTGCAAGTAAAAACTGTTTTTTAAATAAATATTAGGGCTTGCGGGATTTCGGCAAGTTTTGGAGGGCTCTTATTTTTCTACCGAAAGCTTTGGTTCTGCCCAGATTGTTGTGCATACAATTATGTAGTATGTGTAGTCTGTGCCGCTCCATTGAAAATATTTTTTTATAATTTATAAGAATACAAAAAAATTGTGAAAATTCGAAATACCACGTGTTTTTCACAAAATAAGAAAAGAATGCAAAGAAAGCACGGCAAATTTATAATATAGGCTAATGCAAATGATAGAATCTTATGAAGACTATAAGATAAGGCAAATTAAAAATAAATACTGGGAAATAGCATCAAAAAGATTATAAAGTGATTTTTATGGGCTCTAGAGACATGCGGAGATTAATCAACAGCCAAAGAAAGGAAGCGAGTGAATGCATTACTGCTCTTCACATAGAAAAAGATGTCTGGATGAAATAATTAAAATAACTTGATGAGGAAATGTGCCAATAATAACCAACGAAGATGGCCTAACAGAAAAGGTAGATGTAGAACACTAAAGAATAGAAAAAGGCCGAGCCAAGACGACATTCCTAATGAGCTGCTTAAATATGGAGGAGAGAAATTAAACCAACAATTAACACAACATTTAGAAGAATGGAGCACCAGTGTAATTATTCTCATGTTTAAGAAAGGTGATAAAGAATCTTAATCTTCTGAGTACTACTCTAAAACTAACCAAGAAAATTTTTTGCGAAATAAACTTGCCCCAAGAGTGGATGAACAAGAGTTTCGATCAGAAAGGTCTTACATCGACGATGTCGAAAGAATACAATCGACCAGCTTTTACATGTTTTATTGATTTGACGAAGGCATTTGACCAAATACAATTGGTAGACAGTTACCTCATAGCATTATTAAAAATATTGAAAGTATTTATACTTTAAATAAAATACGAGCAAATGCAAATGACCGAGCATCCGAAGAAATACCGTAAAATGGAGATTATTCCTGGTACATCTATAACTCAGTGACTCCTAAAAACAACGGAAATGAATATGGCACGCAGGATAGTTGATAAAACATTAATGGACGTGGAAAGACACGAACCAATGAATGTGTGCTCATTTTGAAGAAATAACGGAACAAGCACGTAGATCTTATGATTTTTTTGTGGCTTCACTTAGCTTGTCTTTAGTTTTTGTCTTAATTAGTAGGCCGTCTGCGAATGTAGGATGCTGAATTTGATGTTTATATAATGCCCTTTGTTTATTTATTTTTTTGCTCACTTACAGGCACTGCAGTCGCAAGGGCTTATTGTGTCCACTAACATGCACTTCATGCTAGGACATTCACACACACCCATGGGTTGAACGAGACTCGAACTCACGCGCTAGAGGACAGAGTCAATTGGTTGAACCATCTGAGCCACCGCGTCCCCCCTTTGTCTATTTATTCCACTTACTCTTATGGTTTTCTTTAGGGGCATATTGAACCGCAATGCTGATAACAGATTCTCTTGTCTTAGTTCATTCCTTACATTGAATTGTTTTGATGTCTTTGCCATTTGTCGTGTTCCGTAATGTTATTTGAATTAAAATAATTATTTGTTTATTCTATCAATGTGTGATAGAGTTTTTTCTCTACTGATGCTGTCGTATACTTGTTTAAAGTCTATAAACAATAAAACTTGTAGTACATATATTTGGTCTACTACTGATTTTCCCTTCCTAAAATCGCGCTCATATTCTCCTATTATGCTTGTTACGTATATTGCCAACTTAATAGTTTATATGTCACACTTAAATTTTCGTAGCTTTACTTCTCTCCCATTTTGGCCAAATTATTGTCTCATTTTAAATCGTATGCATTGCTTTATTCTGCCGAATTATCTGTATTAGCTCATATGTTGCTTCTATATATTATCATCCTCATCTTGGATTTTGCCAGTACCTGTGATTTTAACATTTTATTAGCTCTTTTGCGTCTTCATAAGTAGTCATTATAATTACCTTCCGCATCGAGCATTGAATTTACTACCTAATTCGAGATCGCATTTCTTATTTTGCTTATTGGGCATATCTTCAAGGTTCTTTGCCCATATTTCGAATTTTTTTATTTACAGCTAGGTCTTGCTGCTTGTCTTTCGTTTACGTGTTGTTAATTTTGGTTGTCGTATTCCTTTGGCTTTTTTAATCTTCTGATTTCCTTACTCGCATATTTTTTTTCTAGATCTTCCACCATTCTCATTTGGTGTATTTCTTCTTTTGTATTTCACTCGATGTAAATCTATTCTCTTAGTTTTTATTTTATATGTTGGGTTTGTTTTGTGGAAACTTGGGATAGCAAAAATGATTCGAATCTAATTTAGAACCCCTGTAGCTTCCAATATCTTTTATACATCTGTTATTTTTTGCTTCAATTAAAAGTAGTCTATTTAAATCACCGAGATGGCATAAGGTGACGTACAGATTCATTTTCTGCTGGTAATGTGTAGTTTTGATTTACATACATTTGCTCATCATAAAATCTATTAATAAGATTCCATTTTGATTGATATTTGAATTTAACTTTGTATTCTTAATATCGGCTCATATATTGATTTAATTTTTCTCTAGTATTTCAAATTATATACCGGAAATTTTTATACAATTGCACTTAACGTTTTATAAAATTGTTCTTCTTCATATGGCGAAATTTACAATATTTATTTTCTGATAATTTTCTTTTAATTTTGTGCAGCATATGCCCTCGTTTATTGACATATAAAACATATTACTATGTCTTTTAATCTCCAGTTTATCAAAAACCCTGTATTTAATATAGTTTTTAAAATGCATATTTATCTACTCGAAAAATTTTATATCCTTGTTTTGTTTGTTGTATTACTAATAGATCTATTTTATATTTGTAAATTCTTTTATTAACTGTTTTATCGTCTCTAACAAAAAATGAAGATCGTAGTTTCAATTCAAAGAAAAATTGAAGAAGTCATGTAAGAGTGGAAGATTTTTAATTATGTAAAAAATTTAAATCATTACTGTTAGTTATTTTGTGTCTTATAATATATAAATTAACTATCGTATAATAAAAGTAATGGAAAACTTATAAACGTGAACAATCACAATAACACTCAAAATAGCTTAGACGTTTTTATGTATCATGTACTTTATAAATAATATAATTTTATTTATTTAGCTGCTTATGTGGAATCTTAGAATATACCCGCTTTTTGTTGTAATATATATTTTTAGAAAACATTTTTAATGTTAATAAATTTAAAAAACATGTCAGCTAACAAGGAGTTAACTTCTCTACTTTCTACTCAGCTCTTTGGAATAATAGAACAAATTCTTATCGCATTGCAATTTTAAGGTATATAAATTTGTATTTTATCCCATAAGTGTTTCTTGCTTTCGATTAAACCAACAATTTGAACTTGAATGGCATGTGGTTGCAACAAAATTGAGCCGCATGTCGCACAGTACGTGAAACTTTACCTCAAATCAAATTTTTTGGTCGTATTATCTCGTAGAGGGTGACATCGATTGGCCGCCGCGGTCTTGGATCTAGCCTCATTAGACTTTCCTCTGGGGCTATTTGATATGAAGTATTAATGTAATAAAGGAGAACATCAGACCTGTAATTGCTGAAGTACAGTTGCATTTATGGGATAACAATGTGAAAACTTTGCCAAAAGAATGGTCGCATGCCAGCGAACTCGATATCATATTTCATACCTAACTAGTAAGTCAGTATTTAACACTGGCAGCAATAGAATTCGAATCGTTCCAATATTTTGTTTTATTCACAAAGGGCATCCTAATTCAATTTGCATAAAATGTTTTTTAATTATTAAAATTGCTCTAAAATGGAATAATAAGGTGGTTAGTTACAACGAAGAATATTAGTAAGAAGAAAATTAATTCATTATTTTAGGGTTTAAAAACTTTATACACAAAAAAATTTAATATTAAGTTGTTTCCACAGTCATACGAAAAAAAACATGTTAACAAATACTATGGGGATAAATAATATTGAATCTGAATAATGCTAAAGCAAACTGTAAGAAATTGAAATAATAACAGCAATCATTTTAATATTGACACTTTAGTGATAAGGAAATATCTAAATAAGGCACTTAATTGTGTATTATTGCTTATTTTGTATTGTAACTGGAACAGTAACACATACAGCGTAGTAGGATTTATGACGCGCTTAAGAATTGTGAAAATTATCTAAACATCACAAGGCTGCAATGTTGGGTTAGAAAATTTAACACCTGTGTTGTATAATATGGAACATATTTGTATAATTAGTTATACAGAAAAGAAATGTGCCAGGGTCTTTTTATTTTTCATTTTCTTTCAAAACAGTCGGCTGAAAGTTAATTTTGCAGGCACTATTAATCTAAAGGAAAGCTCATCTTGATTATCTAGGCCTTTTGTAGCCAATTTGTAATAATAATTAACTTGATTAGCTTTGTTATTAAATATTTGAAGTATGATTCCGTTCGCGTCCTAAGTTTAGATCTGGCACAGATGTATTGGCTAGGCAACAAATTTTTTCATGCTTAGAGATATTGAAGGTTAAAGGGTAAAGCCTTGAAAGTCAAATATTTTTAATAACAATTCATAAACAACAACAAGATTGTTTTAAGAGTTTTAGGCTTAAGTGCAAGCCTGTAGCTTTCAAAATTAATTACTCAAAATGTATCAATTGAAGGATTTTTTAACGAATCGTCTTAAATTTCTTGCAACATACACCATGTTCTATTTATGGTATCGTCTGCTCAATGGAGATCAGCGATTATAATTTACAATTCCTTTCAGTGGCTATTTTTGTCATCTAGAGGAATTTTTGTGTCCCCTTCTATTTTTCTTCTCACAAGTAATTGTAGTATGTTGGATTTTGGTATGTATGAATATGTGACCGAAAAGTTGTTTTCCTTCTTTTTATTGTAGTTAAAAGTTCACCTTTTTCCATTCTCTCTAGTATTTCGATATTTGCCATTTTGTTTTTTCATGGAATTTTTAGTAATTTTCTGCATAACGCCATTTTAAAGGAGCACCAATGTTATGTTTTCAGTGTTAATTATTCGGTTCCATATAAGTGCATTTTGTGGTTCTACATGTAGTAGCGAATTTGAGTGCCGATGACTGTAACGTTTTCATTCCGAGGAAGGTTTTTTTTACTACTTTAATTCTGCTTTTGATTTTTCAATTGAGGTACCATCGCCTATTCAGTCAAAAACTTCAATCTTCTTATTCTTTTCGTGTACTGAATATTTAGTTAAATCCTCATGCTGGTGGTTTTTACTTTACTAATTATAGTAAATTTGTTTTTGTTCACATTTATTTTGAGTCTGTAGTTTTAGCTGATCTGTTGTGTTCAATATTTGTTTTAAGTCATTCCCATTATTAGCAACGAGCAGCGTATTGGGAGTATTGTCAATTAGCTACTTAACTGTTATTTTTAATTCTATTGGATATAACGCTTTTATATATTAAAATACAATCCTGTCCGACTCTCTTAAGAATTTAAATATTTCTAATTTCCATAGAAGCCCTTTGGTTTCAATATATGTTGTTGTGTTTGATGTTATTAAATGTAATTTATAAAGTACCGTAAAGCATAAATATCGTTAGGTATTATAAGAAAAAGGTTAGTGGCTGACCTTACAAACAATTTACCGAAGAATAACTGCAATACGTTCGTGAGCAGATACAAAATGGAAATTTCTCACAAAAGCGGTTTTGGAGAAATACAAAATCAATGAAATAAGTTTTTTATGATTTGTAAAGTATGCCAGGGCAGTATAAGTCATCTCATTGTTTTGTTTATGGAAGAAGAAAAGCTGCTCGTGTAATCTTTCGGCATTGTAGCAGTCTAAGGATTCCATCTGACAAAGTCTGACATTAAAAGTGTGTCAGAAAAAATCTTCAATGCGGAAGGCAGAATCCTAAAACAGTGGAACATTAATGCACTTGCTTACAATATCGTAGAAGTTTTTACCGCAAGAAATAGTCTAGTGTAGCAGAATAAAGTGTCTGTGGTAAAATGTTGGATGCCTGTTTAGTTTAACTTTAAAAAAATCTAGAGTCTACAGATAAGAGAAATAAATTGGGAATAAAACCGAGTTTCCAAATAATTCGAGAATCTACTAGCAGATGAACTTATTCTTAAGCGAAAAACCAAAGGTGTAAAAAGGTAAGTTAGTAGCAAAGAAGAAAAAAATAAGAAAACGGATGCACAATGTTGTTCTTCTTGTAAGGGAAATGATTCCAAACTAAGACAAGTGAATGCGCCTTCGTCTCTGCAAAGTTTTGAAGTGAAGCAATTGCATTATGAAAGTTTTGTTTGAAATGGCTTCTCAATAGGACTGAAGACAAGAGCCTATGTACAATTCCCAAATGACTATCGTTATTGTGCTATTGAGATTGTTGGTGGCTTTGAAGTTTTCTGTTTCATATAGAGCTATAAGTAATTCTTTATAGTTTCCATATTAGGCCTAGACCCTTACCATCGTCGCTAGTGGCCCATTTCCCGCGCTCACACTTTGAAATTCAGATGCCTTAATGCAAATGGGATAAAATAAATCCAGTTCTTTTTATATAGATGGAATTCTATATCTAATGAGTAAGATTTAGAGTTAGGATATGTTTTCCTCCAGTGTTAGTAGAGACAACAATCACAGCTGACGTAGGTAAGGTCGCTTCCTTGAAGCAAAGCTGGGTCTACCGGAATACAGTATTTAATCTTACTCTAAGCTCCATAAACAAACTAAATTAAAAAAACTATAATACTCTTTAAAGTTGCTCAGATCATGTTTTTTTTATTTTCTTTTGATAATAAGCTAATAATTGATATTTTTTGGCTGAAGTTTTTTATTTTTAATAATGAAGATTAACTCGAGCTGGGCCCCCATTCTTCTTAATATATTTTCGTTGTTATTTTTATTTTGTCTTCTGCGTAGTCGGAATAATTTTCTATATAATACATAGAAGATATAGGATTTGGCTTATACTTTTCTTCTTTTATTTTTTTGCCTGTATGATCTTATTATTTTTCTTGTCGCTTATTACTCTATGTAATTCCTTTATGCCTTGTAATTTTTTGTCAACATTTAATTTTGCGATTTAGCTTTTTAAATGTTTATCTACCGTTTTTGTAAAAGTAATTGTAAACTTTGTAAGACGTTATGACAAGTGCAACAATTTACATGGCGATTATGTCGAATAGTAATGTATTGTTGTAGGCTTCTAATTTGCACAATAAAGGTTCTGTATCTAATGCGTGTCTGTTATTGATAACCAAACGGAGGTATTTTTTCGAATTATCCTCATATTTCTTTTCTCCATTTATTTTCCTTGTTAAAATTTGTTTTTTTTTATCTTATTTGATTATGTACAGTTTACCAATATGTATTATTGCTTTAACTTCTTACTTGTTGTGTCTAGATAAGTAAAACTTCTTAATTTTTTTAAATGTGGAATCTTCTTAGGTGCTTGTTATATATCTTTGTAATTTTGTTAGTTTTTTTTATTTGTGTGGTATGTATTCTCATGTCATTTAAACTACCTGAGTGGTTCTTTATTTCAAAACTACTTTTATCACATTTTACTATACCTATATTACTATATTATTTGTTCTGACATAGCGTTTATGTACTTGAATTTGTTTAAATTTGAAACAAAGGACAAAGAAGACAAGATCTATTAGTAATGTAAATTATTCCTAATCAAATGAATTTCATATCTATTGTACGAATGCAGAAATTTACAAACTCATGTCCGGTTGCATATATATGTTATTTAAGCTATAGAACAACATATACAGTTTTATATTTGCTAATAAGATAATGAGTGTTTTAAAAGTTTGCATTGATGTGTGTTTGTGTCTTTTAGAGCATGTTTACTAAATTTTATTATGTTATAAAATGCGTAACTAAAATAATTTAGGGCACTATAAGGTATCTCGTATAGTACAAATAGTAATTAAATGTAGAATATTGAATAGAAAACTATAAAAACATAGTTGTGTAAAATGAGATTTAAAACATATTAAATCGAATAAACTGGCGAAAGAGAATTTAGAAAATAACACCGTATGAACTGAATAATATAACAAAAATAATTGTTGTGCAAAAACAGTGTTATAAAATAATTGACGTAAAGGCTAAAATAGAAATAACAGTTTTAAGAGGGAATTTATTTGTTTATTATATCTAAGAAAAAAGAAATGTGAAGCAGACTGGGAGAAAATCCAAAAGCAGTCTTAAGGTAATTGTAGAAGAAATGGATTTTGATACGAATTCAAATTGTACGTCGCGCAATAGCTTTATGATACTTAGTGATAATTGAAGAAATTGTAATTAACATATTAATGGCAATACTTGTTAACAAAAAATATATATACGTACAATTATAATTATTGCATCGCAAAAAAGTACCACAGTGAGGAATGTTAATTAATTTTCTCATAGATGATGTACTATAACAAATATGTGATTTGTCCAAAAAGTGCATTTAAATTAAACCTGCAAAGCTTGCAATGCATAGCGAAGTGGCGAAGCACTAACGCTGTCCTTTGACCAATCAGATTCAAAATCACTAGCAAACGAGCCTTTTTGGTCACCTGTCGATTGGTGGAAACAGAATTTGGAAATTCCCAGCCGTTCTCGAGGTTTTTGCTCGGACGGACAGACAGAGAGACAGACCGACAGACGGACAACATGAAGTTAGTAAGTGGCTCCGCTTCGCTTCGCCACTTAATAATAACAAATTTATATCTTTAATAAAAATTGCACAAGACACAAGAAACTTTGTTTTTTTTTTTAAAGTAAGCAACTCCACCATTAAAGACATTTGCAAAGCCTTGTTTTGCAATTGTGAATAATTGTCTCACATTGGTCTGAATCTCGTCGATAGGCTTCTTTTTCTAGCACCAATAAATCATAGAGTGACAAATTTGGGATGTAGCACAGCTCACCTTCTAGTTCGTAGACTGTCCCATTTAACTTTTTCCAGCGCTGGTGTTTCAACACATGGATCATAGGCTCTCGATCACCTCTAAATTGTTTGTACCATGTCTTTATTTGTTCTGACTTCATTGCGTCGTTCCAAAAAATCCGATGAATGATCCGAATAGTTTTGTGGACAAATTTTCCAACTTTGCTCAAAATTGGATGCAGAATAGCTGCTGCGTTCGGTTAGCTGTTGCAAATGCAATGGTCACACGCCACATGTGCTCACTTACCGGCCCTTAACTCCCAACTGATTTGGCTAGTCCTCATTCAGTCCATTCCTATCGACTGCTGGGTTATTATCTAAACATTGGCTCGATAACTCCGGATAGATCACGTACATACATATAAGATAGATAAAGAATATAGTAAAGTAATTAGTTTTTAATATCAAATTATTCCACCTACTTTATGTGTGAAAATGAAAATTATAAAGAAATTGCAAACTTTCTAAGTATACATGTGGAAAATGATTTTATTTTACTTTTTAATGAGAATTTCGTTAACGAAACAAAAAACGCGGAATTAATTTACGAGGTGCGTTTAAGTTCTAAGGTCTCCAATTTTTTTTCTAAAAAAGTACTGCCCAAGAAAGTTGAAATTTCTGTTACTTCTCAATGTAATATCCGTTTAGACACACACATGATTACATGGCTGCTAACACTTCTTTAGGGGTGTGTTTTGCCCACTGAAAAATCGCTGATGCAACAGCGGCTCGATTGGAAAATGAGCGGCCACGGAGACTGTCCCTTATAGTCGGAAATTCATTTCGGCATCACGCGTCAAGATATACTGAAACATTGTCACTCGTACAGCTTTGTGTTCGTCGGTCAGCACTCGAAGAACCCATTTTGAAGAAATCTTGCGCATTTATAGGCCATCATGCAAAATGGAATCCACAGATCATCCTACAGAAATGCCAAGTTTAGAGGGGATATCACACACACCTAACCAATTTATGGTTTTGGTCCGGCTGGTTCATTATCACACAACTTTCAACCTTCCTCGCACCCACGAACGCACTTTTTTAACATCTACAGCGCCTTTGCCGCATATCTCACTCAATTAGAAATGAATTTCGATGGGCGTTTCACCATATAAGAAGAGAAACGGACCATTACATGTTGTTTTTGAACACTAAACGTCGCCATTTGAAGTACAAAAAACAACACTCACTGAAATGGCTGTAATTCGACCTGTGTACATTGTACGGTGCTGCCATCTACATTACAAGTTCAGAAATATTTTCAGTGTTTTTTAAAATTAACCTTATCTTTCTACTCAATGTTACTGCTGAGAAAAAAATTTGGGAAGATTGGAAGTTGTTAAGCTTTATGCTGATTTTTTCTTTGTCTCATTGGCTATTGTTTTGTTTTTAGTTTGTGAGCTTTTGTAATCTCTTTATATCTTTTTGTGTGGGTTTTTATTTTACTATTAATAATAACAACTCCATCAGTTTCATAGTCTGCTACTAAAAGGTCGCTATTTATTTTATAGTTTTTTTTTTGACCGCAACGTCTCGTATTTTTATTCTGTTTTTTAGTTCTACAATGATGTAGTTAATAATTGATTTCTCGCCTCTACTTGGTTGTTTTCCTGTATACTAATGCATGTTCTTGTGGTCGTAGAGAAATCTAATAGTCTAGCTCCATTATTATTTTTTTTTGTTTTCCCCATTTTTCCCTGTAACTGTTGTATAGGTGTGCTCTCTTTTACCAACTCTTCCATTTAAGTCTCCCGCAATGTAAATATCATCTTTTGGTATCTCTATTGTCATGTTTAGTTCTTTCCAAAACTTATTTTGTTTTCTGATCTCTCATCGTCATCTAGACGGTATACTGATATTGTTTTTATGCTTGTTTCTTTTTTAACTTCACTGTAAGTATTTTTTTTAGTTACTACTTCCCATTTATTTATTTCGTTTTTGGCTTCTCTATGTAGTATGCATCCTAATCCTGCATTTTCCCAATCCTCTTCTTCACTCCACTCACTAATAAATGACTATTTTCTAATTCCGTTGTTCCTTTTTCTTCTTTGTTTCTGTTATTACCAATATCTCCAAATTCTCCCTTCAAATTCTTTTGTTAGCTCTATTTCTTTCCCATTCAGACTTCTAATATTTCATGTTCCTAGTTTTCTGCCCTTCTTATTACATTAAACCGATGGAAAGTACAAGTGATAACATTTATCAAACGGATATTCGCGTTCTATCATTAATTGTAGCAATGACTTTAAAAAATGGTGTGTTAATATTTTTAAGCGATATCTGCGAAAATTCCATAACTTTTTATAGAAATGTTAAAATTATATTAAAATTTTGTTAGAAATAATTAAATCTCTGCTAAACACTTGTATAAAATAAAAATAATTCTTATAAATTGGCAAATACTAATTCAAAACAACAACACATTATCTTGCAAACGGAATGGGTTTTTATTAATTTGTACCAATATATTGATAATTACTTTTCTTTTCAAAAATGGTTTACTAATGAAATGTACCATGCAGATACATTTGAAAGTTACATTATAGCATGCAAGGTGTAACATAAATATTCTTTGAACGAATATACACTACATGGATGTGTCCAGACACCCACTGTTGTGGAATAAGACTCATTTAGCATTAATCACACTTTTCACATGCTTGGGAAGATTTTACATCAGTTTCTGACGTATGTCTGTAGGAATTGCTCTCAATTTCTTCACCGGAACCGCAGCGAGTCCATCCCTTGAGAATGGGTGATTTGGCCTGGTACGCGTCGGAGAAAGTCTCTTCAAACCACAGTAGAATAACCTTTGTTATGTAGACAGAATAATGATCCTACTGATACAGGAAATGTCATTTCCTGAACTGTTACCAAAGGAAACGCAGAGTTACCAAGTACACCAAAATACGTCGCAGCGTCCATTCTTCGGCTACAGGAACTAAAAGATCCGGGCCTAATTACGAAAGATAGCCTCAAACTATGATATCTCCACCACTAAACTAGATTGTTGGCATCATTCACTCATTGTCAGATATGAAGCATTTCTCTGAAATTCGCCATACTCAGATGCGTCCATCGGATTACTAAATTGTTTGCCTAGATTTATTACTCCACAGAACTTGTTTCAATTGTTCCACAGTCTAATGGTGGTAAAATCCGGTTTGTCATCTTTCGAATAGTCCTAGTGCTAACGATGACATCAAAAGCGCTTTGAAAATCGATTACTTGTAAGACTATCCTAGTAGCTGCGCTTTTATCCCGTTCAGTATTTCAGTATCTAACAACCAGATTCGCTACTCCAAAGCGTTGACCAGATACTTTTGGGTATATAGAATATATAACTAAAGCTCTTACGACGAGATTCTTAAATGACTTTTGGTAAGAGAAACAAGCTCCTAATGTTTCTGAAACATTATTATTTTATTCGTTCCATTTTTGACAAATTTACTACTTATTTAATTGTGCCAGCAAAGTTATTTTAGAATTTTGGGCAGATATTTTCACATTTATTATTACAATTTCTGTTCTACGGATACCAAAGGATTCGACAAAAAATATTTTAAATGCTTTGTTCCACTTCTTATGGGCGTCTAAGAATTTTAATGTAGTTTACCATCACATATATAATTTATTTTACACAATTAACTGTTTTTTTCTTCTATAATATCTTGATCAACATGTAATATTTTATAACAGGGGCTCAATATTATATTGTTGGCTGTAGATGGAACAGGACAGATAGTTAGCTCAGGTGGGTTTTTGGCCATATCGGGGAATCGTGAGTCAATGTCTAATCAACCACCTAACAGGAGACAAATTCATTTCATTGTTCGTTTCATTTTCAAATAGAGTGACTTTGTTTTGATTTTTGGGGACTTTGGCTAAATGTAGACGAGAATCCCAATTGTACACCAGAAGGCCACGATTTGGGTATTTTGGAAGATCAAATGTTCTGCAAGTTGTAACGCGCGGTAGCTTTAAGTGTCCAAGAGTACGACCAACAGATTTCTTGTCGCATCCAATTGACCTTTTGGCAGGGGGAAGTCTGGAGGGTTCCGAAAAATCACCAAATGGAAGCACTCTCGGATTACCTACATCGCTTTTCCCGAAAGATGCCTTCAAGGGACATGAACTGCAGAGTGCGCACCATCCAGCAAACTTGGTAGCTAACCAACACATTCAGTGGAAGACAATCACCAAAATTCCCTTTAACAAGGATCACAATTGCTAGGCTGAACTCCGCGCTGAAAGTTTAAGCTGCATAAGATCGACAGCATGTGCTGCTATGAACATAATCTAAGCGAAAGCAGCAAGCCTTCAATATGCTGATTTGGTGGAGGGTCGCTGATGTTTTTGCGACATTTAGACACCCCGAGAAAACGGCTGATAGAGGGATGATAGATGGCTACATACTACAAAGACACCTTCTGCAAACATTTGTTTTCCGTTGTACCTAGCAACGCAGAGATTTTTTAACAGAATTGAAAAAACTTGCGGGGTTGGATTATTGGGTATATTTATTAAAAGGATCTCTGATCGATCATTAAGGATGTTTAGGCTGTGATCTTACCCTTCCTTTTAGAGGATCTCGTTGACCGTACGTAGACGATTGATGGGTGTTCTCCAAGTGTGGCGGTTCAACTACTTACTGATCACCGAAGTAGCCTCAACATCATGCTAATGTTTTATTGCAACGTTCCTAATAATAATTTTCAATTTTTAATTTTATAATTAGTACCAGTTTGTGGCCGAGTCATTAAAGGTGTGATACATACGGACCCGGGTTCCATTCTGGGCTCAGATGTCTGACTGGTGAACTATCCCTTTAATGGTACGGCTCTAACGCTCCACGTGGAAGCATGGCCTGGAAACTGAGGGGTTAAGGCTCTCATATGTTCGGTCAATGTGCCCGGTCGTCGCGCACTATCTTTGATGCGGGGCGATATGGCAAGCACCGCGCCTTAGACGACCGCCATTATTACCCCTTGTTCGAGTGAACAGAGGCACTCCATTATTTTTAATGACTGAGTAGGCCACCCGCCAGGCATCAGAGAGCACCGGGAATTGAACCTGGGTCCGTCCGCATCGCAGCTGAACTACCCCTTTAATAAAAATAAATTGAGTATTTGCCTTTAATTCGGAGAAAGACTAATAATGCTGCAATCTAAAGCATAATGTTTGCCCGGTATCTGAAACAGTGCACGGCCATCGGGTATCTGGAAACTTTGGCCTTTCAGTTTGCAAACCATGTTGTTTTGATGGAATGTAAAGCCTGCAAACGCCGTCGAGCAATACTTATGGGCATCGAGATCGCTATAGATTTGATCTACTAATCGTTGAATTTAAACTGGTGGTTGAGAATTAATTGTTGTTCATCTAGAATTGTTGTAGTGAAGACCTTTGAGAGGTGTGGCAAAAGATTATAATACGTGTATAGGATGATGGATCAGTAGGTGACTTTCCTTGTTTCTGTTCCATTGTTAACTGAGCCACTTTTCAAAATTTTGGGAAGAATTTGATTGTAATAATATTATTGTGTTGCAGTTTTAGGTAGTTGTTGGAGGATTATCCCTGTGATAAAGTCGAAACATGGGACTTTTTTAGTTGGTATCTTTATTGATTACTTTCTGGACTTCTGATACCTTGAGCAGGTTTATCGGCTGGCTCACTTGGTAGGGGAATTCCAGAAAGTCTATAATTTTTGCACCTCCTCAGGAAACTGGCTGGGGAAGCGAATAAATGCATTTCTTAGGTGATGAGCAAAGGCATTTCTGCTTTCTTTGGTATGCATCATACTGTGACAGCTAAATACAGAATAATACAATTATCAGAAATAAATTGTGCCGATCGATCGTGATTAAATTGGTGTGTCAGGCAAATGACGTAATGTTGCTTTTCAACTTTACATTCGCTCCGTACGAAATATTCACATAGTTACTCACTTTAAGTAGAATATTAGGAATTGTTGTGAAACAATTTAAATTGTTCCATTTACTTCTGGTATTAAAGCTATTTGTGGTATTTTAATCAATCTCTATGTAGTATAAGAAAGTTTTTGTGCCATTATTATTCTTATATTATTGTTTATATGGATAGTAAAGAGCAATTGATTTTTCAGTACTATCGCAATAAAAAATTTAACACGGCAAATCATTGTGCGTAAATTTTTAACTATAAATAACAAGTCAACCCTCCTATAATGTAGTTAATTTGCACCGCGTTATATGGAAACTTACTTCGTCGTAGGAGGTATGTCACATTTTTACACTGCGTTATAGAAGGGTTTACCGTATATTTTTTATTTATATTATAATACCACGAGTAACTTATGAGCGATTTGCTAATGACAGTTTTTATTATTGCAGCTACAATCAATGCCATATCAGATGGCATGCAGTATGGATGGACGGCCCCTGTCATTCCTATCTTGCAGTCCGACGACACTCCAGTTCCCATACATGAGTCGGACGTGGTGTGGCTTGAAAACATCTACATGCTGGGTGGATTTGCGGGGCTCCCCATAACCATCTATTGCGTGGACAAGTTTGGCCGGAAAAAGTCCATTTTAATCGCCGCCGCACAAAATTTGATCGCATGGATATTAATAGCTTTCGCTTCGTCAGTGGAGCTCCTGTACGTTGCTCGCTTCCTGTCCGGATTGGCAGGCGATGTCGCCTTCGTATCGGCTCCCATGTATATAGGAGAAATTGCCGACCAGAAAATTAGAGGGTTTTTGGGAGCTTTTATATATCTCATGATGCTGATAGGAATAGTTGTGGTATATTCGGTGGCTCCGTTTGTTTCCATCACCGTGTCATCGCTAGTTGGGTCTTTCTTCCTGGTCGTTCAAATTTTCACCTTTCCGTTTATGCCCGAAAGCCCCTACTATTTGTTGTTGCAAGGCAACGTAGACGGGGCGCGGAAATCTCTGAAAAGGCTGCGTACTGGTGACAACGTTGAGAAGGAACTGGCAGAAATATCGGCAGCTGTAGAAAGACAGAAGTCAGAACGCGGGAGGCCGATTGACCTCCTGATCGTGCCTAGTAATAGAAAAGCTATGTTGATTATGACCGTCTTGAACGGATCACAACATTTCAGTAGCATTAGCGTCATGCTCATGAATATTCATACCATACTCGGCGACGCTGCTTCCATATTGACTCCGAGTACGGCTGCTATAATTTTCGCAGTCATCATGTTGGTGGCTGCCACGGTGGCGGCTGTTGTAGTAGATAAAGCTGGAAGGAGGATTCTTCTCAGCAGCTCGAGTTTATTAACAGGCACAGCTTTGGCAATTTTGGCTTCGTACTTTGCTGTTAAAAACGCCGGTACAGATATCTCGTCTTATACGTGGGTGCCGGTCGTGTCTGTTATGATGTACGCTGCCGTTTTCAAATATGGCTTAGGAATGGTGCCAATCGTTATGACAGGGGAGCTGTTTCCGACAAGTGTTAAAGCTATGGGGATGACGATATCGGACGCTATGTACGTCATATTCTCCATAATTTCCGTGTACTTGTATCAGATTTTAGCAGAAAAATACGGAATGCACGTGCCTTTTTTCATATTTGCAGTGTCCTGTTTGCTTACTGCTGTGTTTACTTTATTATTTATACCGGAGACAAAAGGACGAACATTAGAGGAAATTCAGATGATCTTAAAAGGACAGAAGGGTCCTGCTAATAACGACAAAAGTAAAACTGACGTGGAGGGTAAAGTTAATGAAGTATGTGAGGATACGGTATTATAGTCGGCAGTATTTGATGTGATTTTAATTATTAAAATTTTTCAGTGAACTGTGTCTAGAGTATTATTATGCAAGTATATTTGTTAATAACAGTTTTTTCCATATTATTTCAACAGCTTGTTAAACACTGAAACATGTAAATATTAGAATGAGTATCGTCTGAGTGATTTTCCTTTATTAATCGTAAGTATTTAGCTACCACGCTGACATCAATAAGGTCATATACATTAGTCTCAATTTAAGTCGATGTCTGTTTAAATCGAAAGTTATACTGATTCATACTCACGTAAAATTCGTTGAACTGAGCGCAGATGTCGGTAAACCGTATTTTTAAATGTTTTGGTTTCGTTAGTGTCTGTTATTGCAAATATAACATTACATTATCGATGTTTCAAGCGTAACTGTTGTACTAGTATTAATGAGTTCATTACTCTAGTGATTTAAATTTACTTAATAGTAACTAAAATAATTATGTTAAGTATTTTTAAACTTATTTAAATACGAAGGTGCGCTTTTCTGCCAGTTTTCATGTTTTACATATTGATAATGCTGTTTAAGCTTAGGTTAAACTATCTTTGTTAAAGTAATCGTTTATTGTCTGTACATCTTGATATCCTATAAAACTTTTTATGGAGATAAACAAATGTATTCGTGGCACTAAGTAACCTCAGGAACTGATGTATTTGAATTGTTAAATAAACAATTTTTGACGTTATTGTGTGTTAATTAAATCTTTTCATTTGTTGTAATTAAAATCAACACGCAGGGCCGGATTAAACTTTTTGGCGCTCTAAGCTGATAATTTTTGAGCCCCACTTCATAATTTTTTGCGTGTTTGGGACGTTCAGTTTTCGTTACGTACATACACTTCAATACAATGTTTACATAATAGGTGTTCCTGTTAGTTCTGCTAACTGACATCAATTGTAAATAATTAGAAGCTAATAGATTTAATATCGATAGATATGTCGATAGATTCGACAATTTTGTATAGCTCATGACAGTTTTCCTTCTATTTTATTGTTTTTAAGTGTCAAAACATAAAACGTTCTAAAGTGCATTTTCGACATTTGCTATTTTCCATGGTTGATTTAATAAAATGGACTGCCGAAGATCCTAAAATGCTTGTAGAAGCTTATGGTGATGAATTTCTATCATATCTCAACTGCAGGTTTTCGTTCCAACGTTTTAGAAATCGCAATTTTAAAGTAACTGGCAAAGAATTTCCAGGTCATTGCCCAATTACAGGCATTACTAGATAAAAACTTGACTCAAACAGTCAAGGAATTTGCATGGGTATTAGATGTTGTTAAATCACCATTTCGGAGCTTTACATGCGATGGGAAAGATTTAGAAGGAAGGAAAATGGGGCCACACGAGCCGTCACTTAACATCGCAATTTATTTGCTTGTTATGCAACAAAAAGAGTTTGTTTGTTTTGTTTTAATTTTACCAAGCCCCAAAAATTATGAACTCTGGAAAATCGTCTAATTCAGCGCCGAAGTCAATATCCATGGCCGCAATGTTATGCTTTGTAGCTGGTAGGACCAGAAGGGCGTGGTCTACTACAAACTACCGAGGCCGAACGAAACCGTTAGACGGGAACCATTAATATAATAGTTACTCAATTTGGATGAGAATTTTTACCGCAAGAGGCCTGCAATAGTTGGAAAATACCGAAAAGCGATCCTTGTACACAATAACTCTCGTCCTTATGTTGCTTTTGTAGAAAAAACACTGCTAGACTTCAAGAGGAAATTTTCATGCATCTCCAGACCTGACCCCATCAGATTCCCACCTTTTCCGAACAATGCAACACGCATTGGTAGACACAAACTTCCATAATTTCGTAGAAGTGCAAAAGTGGGCCGACAAATGGATTTCCTCAAAACAGGCATGGCATGGCATCATAACTAATTATTAAAAATATCTTAATTGAGGTATTAATTTATTTTTTATGTTAAATAAATTGGTATTTTAGTAAAAAATTGATCAGACCCAACAGGAACACATCAATGAGGAAAAATAAAAATAAATGTCAATTACACCTGAAAACTTGTATTTCAAAACATTGCTTTTTCTAGCTTTAAAATTATCAAACCTTTTAGATCATGTCATCAAAAAAAATTTACTTCCAACAAATGGAAGTCCAAGACCCGTCATTTTTTCTTGTTTTAACATTAACCTCAAAAATCTTAAGAGCTGAAAGGAAGCGTTTTCCAGTGGTGTTAGTAAGCTCCATACTTAGGAAAATTCTTAGAGCGATAGCAGTATTGGAAAAAATGGACTCTATGTTCCATGAATTTAATAATGGTAGGAGTCTTGTGGTTGTAATTGTGATTTTGGTTTGTTATTCTTATATTTTTTGTCAATTTCTTTTTTCAACGAACTTAAAAACTTACTGTTAAGGTTTACGTCTGTTTCTCACAAAATTTGAGATTTATCTAAATTTGAAAATGACTTTTATAGGAAATTTTATCTGATTATATTGAAATTAGATTTATCTCATAGTTTAGATATTCGACTCATCGAATTGAAATCTTAAATGTGATTTCTGTAAATTTTACGCTGAATTCGAAAATTAAGTCAAAAATTCTATGTCGAATAATTTTCGAGATTCGATTAATTTTAAGTTCGTTCTGGGATTATGAAATTTCGTCGTCCTAATTCTTAAAAACATTGTTAAGGTTATACATTTTTCAGAGAATGTTTATCTAAATTAGAAACGTACTTTTCCAACAGATGATTTTTTTCTGATATATTGTGGCATTTTTCATTTGTTTCCTCATCGAAATTCGAAATCCTTATGTATTTCTGTACAGATTGTTCTTTTTCGAACTAAATTAAGCTTCAGAGAGTAAATTGTAGCATAATATATTTCTATTATGAAAGATTGTCGTCGTCCACAAAACTCGTAATTTCTGTTTTCAACAAAAGAAACTTTTGGTTTCTTTTTTCTTGTAAATGTTAGTTTTGTAAAGGTCAGTTTTACGCATTAATTTTATCATCTTGATTCAAAGAGTGTTTATAAAAGTCTCTAAAGTACTGTATAGAGTAATAAACTTTGTTATGCTTGTACTTTTTCTTTGGAACTTTTCACTTACTTCTTGAAAATTTACAATAACATTCATGCTGTTTTAGGTCTCTTAAGTTTTTTCAATATCACGTTTGCTTTATATTGCGTGTCCTCAGTCCGATTACAATCATGGATAATGTGTGTCGGCACATGAAGTACCTCCATCGTGTTGTCGGCAAAGTTCTTAAAGATAAGAAGTTATTTTGAACTGCAAGATATCACATATTTTGGTTGAAAAACCAGAAAAGTTGTAAATTTGTTGTTATAAAGGAAAAAAATTTAACAGAGTACTTACTGATCTCTGTAGCTGCACATTCAATTCTAACCTAGAAGGCTTTTGTAGCACCCAGGCATTGTTGTAGCTCTGTTGTCTACAGTTATTTGGATTGAGGCTTACAAAATGTACGGTCGAAATCGCAACATTCGCCGTCTTTTCACTTTTAATGCCACAGAAATAAACGTCAAAAATAGTTCCGGTAGGTAGCCCATATAGCGTACTACAAAAGCTAGTAGCGCCCACAATTATCAACAACTACACAACTTCAAGTTTTGAGAGAACATTTCGCCAACACAAAGTTTCTTCCTTGATTTTGAATAAACTGACCAATTTTGCTCTATTAATTAAATTTTTATACAACAACTCATTGTTACGAAATCTTCTTTGCGTGATGTACTGTCTTTCAGTTTTTGGAGTCATTGTTTTGTTGCATGGCATTGAAGGGCACCAACTCACGAAGTTCATCATTTATGTATTACAACGCCGGGCCATCGACCAGTATAACTTTGTACTCTCTTTGAGAGTATCTTCAGAGCTCTCTGAACTAAAAGCTCCTTGTAGCAGCTATACATTTGGTGCACTATAATTTGGGCTTGAAGTCGTTGAAGTTGATGGCGACGATTGTGATTTCCGCACAATCCGTGAGAAAAATTGTCTAGTTTGGTTTTTTTTATACAGCATTATGCCGTTCAAAGCGCTGTTTGAAACGTTTTCTGCATTTTGTTTTACTTGTTTTTTTTTTGAATAAATTTTCATTGTCTTTATATGATAAATGAAATGTGAATTGAACGACGGTTTAATTCAAAACTAAATTTTCTTCACAAGAGATGCATTGCTGACCAATAATGGTAGATTGTAATATTATTAACGCAACAGTACTGTACGAGGTGCATTCAAGTTACAACACCTTCAATTTTTTTCTCACAAACTGATAACACGAAAACTGTGAAACTTGTGTTTTTCACAACGTCGACGCCATGATTCTATGGCCGCTGCGAACGCTTCTTTAGCAGTCTTCTTTTACCACTGGAAAATCTCTGATGCAATAGCGCCGCGGCTAGTGAATTTGCGACCATAAACAGTGTCCTTCATCGTTGGAAACAGCCAAAAGTAACTAGGAACTAGGCCAGGTGAGTAGGGAGCTTGAGAAATCACTTAAAAGTTGTTAGTATTCATGGCACCCACCCGAAGGACGCTTTTAGCATTTTCAGGTCCTCATGCAGCATTGTGCGCACAGATCCCACAGAAATGCCAACTTTGGAGGGGATGTGTTCCACACTCATTCGGCGATCCTCCAAAACAAGTTTCTCCACTCGCTTGATCATGTTGTCAGACCGGCTGGTGCGAGCCCGAGATTGTCTTGGTTTGTTGTCACACGACGTTCTGCTTTCTTTGAACTGTCGCACCCACAAACGCATTCATAACACCATCATTACATGTATTACTCAACTGACGATTAATTTTAATCAGTATCACACCACGCAAATGGAGAAAACGAACGATTAGACGCTGTTCTGGTAATGAAAACGTCGCCATTTTAAGTATCAAAAACAGGCTTCACTCTCGCTGCTGCCGCTAGAGTGCTGTGTGTCGCGCAGTGCTGCCATTTCTGTCACGTATTCACAAATAGTGCGCGCGTATTTTGAAATAAACCGCATGTTTCTATCTATTCCCAGTCCTTAGAAAACATTTTGGAGGTGTTATAACTTGAATGCACCTTGTAAGAAGACTAATTTATTTGCACCGATGTTTGCTGTATGACTTCTCCTATTTGACTGCCCATCCGAGCTGCCTTATGTCCAAACGCGCGGTTCTAGAATGGATCGGAAAGTTCTGGAATTTTTCATTTCGGGAAGTTCCTGAATAATTTCTTTGTATATTATGCCTGTTACAATATGATTTGTTTTAAAAAATGATTATACGTTGATGAACGACGAATGTACGGTTTCAAAGATTAATAGTTATAATCTATTCAAATATTCTCTGATTGAGCTTACTTTTTCGTTTATTCAACTCAAAATTTTGAGTTCCTCAGATCCTGGCGCCTTAGGCTACAGTTTACTCAGACTGTGGGTTAATCAGACCCTATCAACACCATTAATTTAACCTACATACATTCTGCTCTTTCAGGTCAGTATGTTGAGTGCAGAATAAAGGAAATAACTATTGTTTATTTATATATAGAATTTAGTTAGGCCTAAGAAGAAAGCGGTGATTTTGATTATCCCTTATTTTGAATTAACCCCCCCTCCATAGATATTTTGGTTTTTCCATGTAGCTTTAAGATGTTTTCCTTTACAATGTCTAACTTTTTAGCCAAATTTTATCTTACTTTACTCAAATTTACTACAATCCAACTAAAAAGGATTTATTCTTTATGCATTAAAATAAACAGATAGTTCTTGTGTAATAATAATTTATCCATGGAAATCTTATTTTAATTTTCCGAAATGACCATATTAATGCGAAGCTTCGTCGCTAGCTTCATGTCTAGTATAGCTTAATTGAGCTTTGTTGTTTTATGGGTTTGAAATTCATTCGGCACTTCAACTTTAAAATCAGCAAAGAGGATAAGTATTTCAGTCTTACTTTCAATCCGATTCTATGATTATGTATTTTTAGAATTCTGAATAAAATGATTGTAGTGGCTTATTTGAGCTGTTTGGTTAATATTTACTATTTTCAGTATTCTAAACTCAAGTTTTTGGTTTAGTTCTACGTCATCTTGTCATGATAACGTCCATTGGATTATTTCACAAAACGTAAAATGTTCTTGAGAGTAACAATTTTTAAAAATACGTAAATTGAAATAAATGAAATAGATAAGGTTATTGTCATTTCTGTGATTAAAATTTATACTTTAAATTGTAATACTGATGTAAAAGGTCAAAATCACAAGCAAATGGTAATCTGTTTTTTTTTTGAAAAAAACTGGATAGATCGCAATCGTAGTTTTTGAGGGTCAATTCTGAATGGTACACAACCATTTGTTTGCCAGAAGTCTTCGGAGAAATAAAAAAAAAAACCAACGCCGGATCATTTTCCATCATGGCAATGCGAGCTCACTAACATCGACGCAAACAAGTGGCTTTTTGAGCACTCAAAACGTCGAATTAATGGGTGTAGTCATGATTTGGCCCCTAACTATTTTCTTTTATTCTCACGAGTGAAGAATAAACTGCTTGCACGACGATTTCTGACTCCGGAAGAGGCGGTTTACGCGTTCAAACCCATGTTTCAGAGATACCTGATTCGTTATGGAAAAATCCAATAATGACCTCAGGGAGAATATTTTGAAAAACATTTATTTTTGTTGGTTTTTTGCAAAATTGTGGCAACTACTTCTCTTTGAGTACAGTGAGCAAAGACACCTTTGAAGCATGGATAATCGCGGATATTCTAGATATAAGAAAAATATGACTATTAGGACAATAGAAGTACAAATAAATACTTAATAAATAGTATAAACAAATAATATAGGAAATATAGAATCTAATATTGCGAAAGAAAAATAGGAGTATGATGAGAATATTTTAGAGAGAACCTCAACAGAAACAGCACTTGATAAAAGTAAGAAGAATAAAGTTATTAAGGAATCTGAAGAATTAACCAATGTTTGGAAAAGTTATAAAGAATAACAACAAACCAGCAATAATGAGGGTGACACGAACATCATGAGATCAGAATATGACAAAGCAGTTGCGGATCTAAGAATCTGAATAGCTGTTGGTGTGGACTACATAACAGATGAAGAAATTAAGAACATCAGAAAGATAAACCATAATATACTATGTGCATTAATTTTCCGTAGTCTGTAGAATAGAAACTTCAAAAATAACAGTATAGAGATTTCAAAACAAGGAAAGAACTGAAAAATGTTTTTTTCTGAACATAAAATTTTTATGCATCACACTTAATTTGTAAAAAAAATTCAGAGATACAATTTTTATTGTATTAAGTGTACTTTTAATGGCTTATTAATTATAGATCAATATTATTCTTTTTTAGTTATTTTTATATTGTGTCTCTTATCATAGTATTAAACGTTCTCTTTAAAGCAGTGAAGCTTAAGTAGTTTTCTCATGTTTCTTTTTTCCGCCAGCTTTTGCAAGGTAAAGATGTCCAGGTCTAATTTTTCAACATGTTGCAATTTCTACTTTAGTATCATTAAGGTCGTTTTTTCGAATGCTAACAGCCTTTCAATGTATCTTTCCACCTAGTCAACGTATCTTTGTTTTCATTTAATGTTGCCTTCTACTGGTTTTAGTATTTTGTAGAATAGTTTTATGTTTTGCTTGCAGATCGTTTGTAATTCATTGCCGAATTGTACTCACACTCTCTTCTTAGCCCATGTGTCTCTTATTCTTCTTCAATAGCTAGTCTTCTTGGTTTTCTTCACACACCAGCATGTAATTTTTTTGTTTCACTTGGTTTTATTTGTATCACATATTTCCTTTGCTGCTTTTCCTATTTCTTTTTAATACTATCATAAATCTTAATACTTTTTTGAGAACTTATTCGTCTTTTTCCTATATCGTTTTTATATTATATCGTTTCTTAAACTGTAAATGCTTAGAATTTTGTTATTGTAGTTTGTTACTTGTATATTGCTCTTATCCTTCTCTTTTCTTTTAAGTGTAATTTCTACTAGGTAGTACAAATCCTCTTTTTTCTTTAAATCGGTCGTTTCCTTCTTGATGTTATTTTGTATTAACAAATAATTTATTATTGAATTTTTTTCTGTCGGTAATTTCTATTGTTTCTTGTGATTGAAGCGGTAAGGCTGTTGTCTGTGTAGAATAATCTTTTGCCATTATCGTTAATTATGTTTTTCCATGCGATTTTTTATTTTTGTCTCCATTACTAACTCTACAATTAAAATCACCTATTGACATTAGATCACTTTTGTAGTTTTTTATTGCATTGTGGAGTTTATTCCAAAGGAAGCTTTTTACATCGACCGGGTTGTTACCATTGGAATTATAATATATTATTATCAGTATTTTTGTTCCATAAATTTGTAACACAGATTTTAGTATTATTTATGTAAAATATTCCTATTCCTTTATCTTTTCTTATTAAGCACGCCATTTTTGCCTGAGTCATACATCTTTTTACCACTACCAAATGGAGTATATTTATAAATTTCCATTACCTGTAATTTGACTATCGCTCATCAAAATTAAATTAATTTTTTTATTTTCTCTGTAAATTCTCATTACTTTCCTGTTAACGCTCTAACATTCCATGTCGTTGTCTTCCAAATTGCATAACCATTTCTATTATCCACGTCCATTGCCGTTGTCGTCAATGTCATGTTTAGAAATAGATTTTAGTGTTTGGTCTGGATTTAACCAACGCCCTGAATTCGGTTTTTACGATCCGAATTGGATAGCTCTGACATGTCTCGTTTTTTTTAAATACAAAATAATAGATATAGTTTCTATTATTAGAGAAGCTAATCAAGTTATATTCTTTTATAAATAAATTTCAAGCGGAGTGTCTCATCGCCCAAAGGTTTCCCGATTTTGTGCGCAAGTGTATAAAACAACACAAGGAAACAAAGTTGTAGATGAACCAAACTTAATACTTTGTTGAGCCCTTCCGAAAATTTCTAAGAAGGACGCTAAAAAAGGTTTACGATAATCAAATAACATTTAGAAGCCATTAAAATAATATGGAGAGTACGACCATGAAACTACTGTTTATTGAAAAACACTCGTAAAAAGAATATTTGTGAGTATGGAAAAAATTAAAGATGAGCTGAAGCCATGTTATATTTACTAGCAAGGCATTTTTTGGGCTTGATCTCCTTTAAAGTGTTTTGGTCTGTATGTAGGAAGAAACTATTCCAGTGCTTTATTGAACTGTATGTTTGGGGTTGTTTTAGTGAATGGGGATTTGAAATATTTCACATCTTCACAGAGACGTTCGATGCAATGAGGTTGTTAAGATATACGAAAAGTATTTGGTATCGTGAGTTCAAAAGGGAACAGTAAATAAAGCTTGGTTGTTACAAGAAGAGAATGAACTGAAATATGTAGTCAACTGTCTAGACCTGAAAAGAAGAAAATGATGCTAATTAAATTGAAAATGTCTGACCCTATATCAAGCACAGACTAAACGAATTTATGCTTTCTTACGTGATGTTTATTTTTAAACCAGGAAGGCATTTTTGTAAAGCATTTTTTATTTTCAATAGCTAATTATTGCATGTTAAATTAATCTAAATTGCCTCAGTGTGCGTTTAAATGCAACATATAGTCTTCTAAAATAATTATTTCCTAATAGCATTTTGAAAAATAATTTTATCCAGCTTTTTGTTAGATTTATAAAAAACGTAAAATAAATGTACAGGATAAAGGCTAATTTTCTTTTATTAATTTTCGGAAAAGCCAATGTTTGTATTAGGTTTGTTGCCAGATACACTCATAAATAAGTAAATATTACAGAACTGTAATATTTCAATTTCTTTAGTAGTTTAGTTGCGCGTTCTAAACAGTGCGAGCAATTCAGATAAAAATTTATTTTTAGCATTTAGGATGTTTTAACTAGGAAATTATATTTTTACTGATACTCTTATCTGTACGTTGCAAGTACGACACGATTCAGTAACAGCAGGAACTACGTAATATGAGCAAATATGATAAGATTAAATTTTATTTGCCATACATGGAGTGTTACAAGACATTTTTAATGTGGGTATTTATGTACCTTTAGATGTTTTAAAAATTATACATGTATTATTTGTATTACAGTAAAATTGCACTCTATTAATATGCTTGTATAGTTATGACTTATTGCAATATAAAAAATTATGCGTAAAATTAAATATGCTACTAACATCTCTATAGTGAGCACATCTGAAACACATATGGTAAGTCCCAAGAATTTCCAGCCTATGTTTTAATAATAATAAAAATAAAATGGCGCTAATATCAGATAACGCTATCTTTTCTTTTCGAGCCGTAATTAAATTTCTCATTAAAGAAGACTTTAATTAAACGATTGATGGTGTAAACGGCGAATCTTCACCTTCATATTCCACTGCATTTAAGATAACTCGCGTAGTTGGAATACTATCGGAAGAAAATGTTGTCCTCATCAAGAGCGAGGTGCTGCAAGATAGGCTTTTAGAAGTAAAAGAAATACTAGCAAGGTTAACCCTTTTCAATACAGTCGTGCGACTCATACTTTATAAGCACATTCATATGAATAATGTTAATGCTAGATAGATGACCTGACTTTCGTCAGCGGTTCAAAAACAGCAACGTACGACATCTGAATAATTGTTAAGCAACACCAAATCCTTTAATCTATAGTTAAAACTATGGCCCTGTACTGTGATACGCTACTAAAAAGAATTAAAAGGTGGCTCAATAAACCAAAACAATCATGGCAACGATATCTTGGAATTAAAAAAGAATTTTGCTAATTGGTTTTAAGAATGGGAACGCAGTGGTGGACAGGAAGTATTACACCGGTTTATTGTATTAATTGCTCGATGTTATCAACGAAATGGGGAGTGGCATTGAATATAACTGTCCGTTCTCTGCGCAATAATTGTTGCGAGGACTATGGCTTTGAGCAATTTTTACACCCATCTTATTATAGTCCAGGTCCAGTCCCCAGTAGGGCTATTAGATACTTTCAAAACTAAAGAAAGGCCTTCGAAGCAGAAAATCTAACAACGATGTTGCTGGAAGTTGTTTTGGAATATTTCATAGCTAAAACTTTAGGAGCATTTTCTAGAGGTATTAAAGAGTGTTGAAATACATAAGGACTATATTAGAAATAATCCTATATCGCCCCTGGAATATAGTCGGCAAGGAAAGTTTTGGCGTGATATCTAAAAATGTTATGCTGTTCATATTTTATTAATTAGAAATGGATTACTTTAAGAACGACTTATATTATTTTTTAAATAAGTAAAAGAAACATTAACACATTACTAGTTCTTTAAACTTATTATTTATCTCTGCGAGAGCTTACATATACTTAGAAAAATACCAAATAGGTTTTATAACTGTTACAAATTTTGTTGTTTTTTTCCAGGTATAGTCTGATACTGGGGTTTATTTACAGGTTGATCGTTAGCTGAATAGAAATTGCCAAAGAAAATTAAATTGATCTAGGTCTTATCTGAGTTTCTATCGGTGTTTTATAATTGCATTTGTTTCTGGTTAATCCCACGAATAATTTACGTATTATAAATTATTAACTATATACAACAGGGTGCACCAAGATACCGGGGGAATACCAGTAGAGATTGAACTTTAGATATTCATGTATACTGTGATATAGTCTCCTATCCTATGATTAAATTTTTTGTTGCCTCTGAGACATGGCTACTCTCACCAAGAGTATATGCAGGATGTGACGGTTATACTTGCCATTAAAAGTAATAAACCTGCAAAGCTTGCAACACATAACGAAGTGACGAAGCAGTCTCCCAAATTTGAGAACCCTCTAGTTTGTAGGTTCAAAATCAAATTCATGGGTTGACCAATCAGTTTCCAAATCACTAGCAAACAAGCCTTTTTGGTCACCTGTCGATTGGTGAAAACAGAATTTGGAAATTCCCAGCCGTTCTCCAGTTATTGCTCGTACGGACGGACGAACGGATAACATGAAGTTAGTAAGTGAATTCGCTTCGCCACTTCATAATAGTCGACGCCGTTTTCTCTATGCAGGCTCTTAGCCATGGTACCAGAGCTGTGGTCATATTGCAGATTTTAAGTAGCTCTAATATATGGATCGTTGCTGCTATAGGTTTATTTTTACCCTATCCGTGGTAGATAATTAAATTAAATTAAAAACTCTCATTTTGTGAAGATATTGTAATATTGCAATTACGTGATATTTTAATAAAAATGTAAAAGCATGAATATTTTTTTATAAAGTTTTTAAAGTACTTTATTTTGGAAACTAAAATTTTCTTTATAAACACGAGGTCTGGCAGTGCCCCCCCGGCGAGCTTGTCCAACTCCGACATGCTTGAGCCCCTTCGCATAGTAGTTTTTAAAAATAATAAAAACACGATCAAAAAGCTCTGTTTGACATAATTGACGTACGCCGTTGCCATGACAACGCATTTACGTATACCCAGTTAGAGTTGAACTTTGACCTTTGACCTGTGGTTTTTTATATATAAGTGCTTTATTACCCGCTCTCAAACGAAAATTTTCCATCGCTTATTATATTACCTCGGTCGCGCCTGCCGCCGGGCCGAAATTTGTCCTTCGGAGGCGCTCGGGTCGGCACGGAAAGGCACGAACGATTTGACCTTTGACCTGTGTGACAGCAGCAGCAGCACTCATAATTTTTTTTATATATATAATTTATATTTTCAATACGAACCTATTATTGATAAGTTTAAATCAGACGCGCTTCGAACGAAATACTTAATAAAGGTATTACGCAAAAATACGTCTGTGATTTTCTTTGAGTTTGCCCTGATCTAAAATAATTAATTGATATTTTGTTTAACAGTAATTGGTTTAAAATACTGTTAAACGTAAAAGCATTGCGGATGTTAAGTTATTTTAAAAATAAAAGTTCCAATTATTATCATAAACTGATTTACATAACATAAACGTTGTTGCACTGGCTAGGTATTTATTAGTTATTGATATATACCTTTAAAGTTTAATATTTAAAATAACGGGAATAACAGAATATAAAATTATTAGTTTTGGGGGAAATGATCTGTTATAACAATAAAAAATCAAATAACTATAAATTAGATTACGAGGAAAATCTTTATTTGTCACAATAGGCACAAACAAACAATGAATTAAATTAATCACACGATACATGAGATGACATGGCCGCCTGTAGAAGTATCTTTTTGTACTTTAATTAATTAGTTATTAATTATTGATTGGAGAAGATGGGAGAGATACCAACAGGGACATAATTCTTAGTAATTGCATAGCATATAATTATGTAGATTTTTCCTGATTGATAATTGCGCAAATAACATTCCATTAAAATGATTGCTTTAACCTTCCCTGCAAAACAAGGTATTTTTTAAAACATCAAGAGTAAACGCTTATATATTTTAGATGCAATTTTATGATTTATTTTAGTAGCATTTCTTTGAAAATATTTAAACATTCTATATGCTCTATTAATGTTTAAAAAATTTAGTTAACATAAATGGAAATAGTAATCAATCCAATCTGAACAAAATTTGTCAAAATTATACTTCACCATTTGTGACGACTATACATTTCAAAACGTTACCGACAAGTCAGCTCGTTTTGTAAAGTTTTAGGGGGTGGACTTATAAGTAATTTTTTCCTACATAGGATGTGGAAATGTCACTATACCAAGCCCAATTGTAATTACGGGGTTTTAAGATCTTTTAACTGACAGTAGTCGAAAAAAGAATAAAAATCGATTGGTGAAAGACTGGTTCAAGAGATAGGTACGTTCTAGAGGGGGATTTGATTGTGGTTGGACGAATGTATGCTATCCGGTGCATAAGGGATATTTTTACAAACCGGGTGGTACCTATTGAAATTTGTCCTTGTTTTGTTTTTATATTCTCTTAATAAATAATATATAAAATAGCTTTGAGCTGAATTGGACCTTCTCCTTTTTTGCTGTCATCTTCTATAGAAGGTTGACGACTACTCCTTTAAACGCTTCCGTATTTCTGGCCACGTGGAATATCTCTTCGACTATTAGGTTGGTTCAGTGTCTGATGTTTCTTGATCTTTCTGTCGACACATTTTTTCCTTCACTTTGCCCTTGCATGATGTTCTGTAAACACTTTCAAAAAGCTTCTGTACTTCGTTAATGCTCTTTGCACTGCTTGCGCTGTCAACCCTCTATTCTTTCGCAGAGTGCTCTTTGAAATGTTATTTGCGAATAAACGTTAAATAGTTAAGGCGACAGTATACAATCCTGCCTGATACTTCTTTGTATCACAATATATTCTTACTTCCACCAATGGATTGTAGTATATTTTTGTATAAGTTCGAAGTTTTTTTATATAAATTGATGTTTTTAATGCATCATTAAGTTTTTTGAAAGTATATGTAACATACATACATGTTTTGTTGTATTTTCGGCACTTTTGAAATAGGACAGTGATTGCGAATAATGCTTCTACGTATCCATTCTTCATCGGAATTTAAATTGTCACTCAGTTGTCCTTCGCGCATATACGATTTTGTGTGACTCTCAGAGGAACCTTCAATGTATGGTTAATCAGGCTTATTAGGCGACATTTTTTACATGTCTTAGAGTTATTTTTCTTACAATGGTACATTCTTCTGGAATTTTGCTTTCCTTGTAGTTCAGTCAGGTATTGTAGGTGTTTATCATCTAGCACTATACTGGCGACGTGCAGTCTTTTGCTTTTTTGTTTGTATATTTAATTTCTGATTTCAGTCACGCTTATGTCTTCTCTAGCTTCTGTATATAATTCTGCTACGTATTTCTCTTAGACTTTCTTGTTATGCTCATGCTGTCGGATATGAGAATGTAATCTGGATTAAATTATGTTTATGGGTAGACGCTGAGTATGAGCATTACGCGATCGTTGTAAGGAAGGAAACTGATGACACACTGCTCAATCTCTTTTTTTGATATTTTTCTTATACATAAATTTGTAATGCTGCTATTACTACTGTGTAGCTTTATATATACTCTTTGTATTTCACGTAGCATATTTATTGTGGGTTCCCGCCATTTTGTTTTGTTTATTCATCCATAAGCGGTTATTCTTGAGGTTACAGTGCAGTAGTTTTCCTTTGCTTCCTGCACCGCAGTACAATAGCCATAATAATTGTTATTTGATTCGTATCTGTCAATGTCAGATATCGACCTTTTAGGCCTCTAATCACTAATGAATGCAGCTGCTGTCCTATTTCTTACTAGTTTTTTTCTTTCTTTGAAACATAGGCTAGTCAAGTAAAATTAAATATAAAAAGCCCCGAATAGGAAAACACGGGAGAATATACTAGAATAAAAATGAAATATAAAATGAAAAATATTGAAAAAAGAAAAAAATTCCAACTGTCATAAAATTGAGGAATTAAGGAAAAATGGGAGTATCATAAATCTGGAAGAATTATGAAAATTATTTAAAGAGGTAACGTAGAACAAAGCAATAGTAATGTATGGAAAAAATACAAGCAAACAGAAGCTAAAGAGGACAAAGTGGTGGAGTGACAAATTTGGCTGTAAAATTAAAAAACATTTAGTAGGGGAACATCATACATCCTATATAGGATATATAGCTGATAGATATATAGAGGATATATATTATATATATATATAATATCGGCTGTGCTTCAAAAACTAATAAGAAATAAAAAGGACGAGGCGCGGTCAACACTAGCTGATTAAAGATCTAACAGTACAAGACAATACATTGACTCGTACTAAAAGGACTTTTGATAACAGTACTTTAGTAAAGGTAACGAATGCGAGCTCGGTAGCACAGAACTGCTGCTCCCATAAGCAAGGCCCCTCCCAAGTCGAGCCCGAAATATTTCAAATATGCGAAAGATGTGATTTCCGTTTAAATAATTTGAATTAGATCGGCTATAACTATAATTTAGTTGGATCGATAACAAAAAATTTCATTAATTTTGTTCGTCTCGGTTGAATACTATCCAGTATATAGAGGAACTAGAAGAAGCATTTATGAACACGGTATATTAAAATCCTGAGTTTCAATTTTTACGAGTTCGTATTTTACCAACTTTGATTTTAAGATTCATGTTTATCTCATGAAATGATAATCAGTGGCTATTCTCATAGAAAAATTTGCTATCTGCTACGTTTAGAAGCGTGGACCGAATTAGAAACCGATCTTGAGGACCTTGCGACCAAACGGCGCCGATTTACCATAAGCTTCTACCGATACATAGTAAAGGGCGATGACAAATTTCAAGTCATCTAGCTCTTAGGTTCTCGAGATATCCATTTTGACACTAGACACGACACGAACTTAAGATTCAATATTGGATAGAGCTAATAAAATAAAAAAAATATATAGTAGGGCGAAAATAAGCAACAATAGGAAAAGCTGAAGATAAAGAGGAATCCTGTAAAAGAAGAAAACTGGTTAAAAACGTAATAAGAAATGCTAAAAAGGAAAGCCGGAAGATTTTTGGTAAAGATCTAAATAAAGAATACAGTTCAAATAAAAGGACTTTTTGGAATAAAAACAGAAGCTTTAGTAAAAGGAAAAAAAATAATAATAGAAAGAACTTGATAAAAGCCAAAAATGAGGAAATATTTCAAATATGGAAAGATTATTTCAAAAAACAATTTGAATTAGAGGGTAACTATAAGTAATAGTTGGATGATAACAAAAACAAACAAAGGGAAGAATACAACATATATTAGAGGAACTAGAAGAAGCATTAGATAAAATAAAAATAGGCCAAACAGGGGAACATGATAAGATATATCCAGAAATGATAAAGTGGCTAGGTATAGAAAAAAAAGGCTACTGCTACAAGAAGCGTGGAGAATAGAAACCATCTCAGAGGATTGGGAAAAGAACATAATTCTACCGATACATAGAAAAGGGGATGACACAACATGTAGTAATTACAGAATAATTTGCCTAGCGACGACAATACTTAAGATTCAATATTGGAAGAGCTAGATTAAAGATATAGATAGAGCCCAGAATGGAAGACGAGCAAGCTACTTTTACGAAAGAAAGACAAACCTCAGATAACATCTTCACTCTAAAAAAATGTTATGGATGGCATGACAGAGACAAATCGGAAAATATCCTTTGTAGATCTAAGGCCAGAGTTAGGCTCTATTGATAGAAGTATTATATGGGAAAGTTTAAGACAATTAGAGGCACCAAAACAGTTAATTAATGTAATTAAACGTGTTTATAATAAAGTCGCATTGTACATACAAATAAAGGGAGCCACATCGGAGGAATTTGAAATACAGAAACGGATCATACAAGAAGACAGCTTTTTCCCTGTACTTTTCAATGTAATTATAGATAGAATAATTAAAACTACAAGAAACAAGACAGGAAGATTGAAAAGAGTAATTGGTTATAAAAAATTAACCCCAATACAAATGAATAATCTGTTGCATGTGTACGATATCAAATGAATAGCTGAAACAATGGAAAAGATAAATAAACTAAAAGAAATATGGACTACGGAAATAGAAGATAATAGTATGAACGTTAACATATTTAAAAAATTTACTGCAAAAAAAAACAACTAGGAAAACAACGGTTTATAACTGTTTGGGACTAGAGTAACAAACAAAAAAATCTATGCGGAGGTAGCTAATAGAACCAAAAAATGCAATAGGATTCACTACTCATTAACGTATTATTTACTAGGGGGAAAACTAAAATATGTGTTTACAAAGCAATATTAATGCCAACCGTAACGTATGCTAGTGAAACATGGCCAAGACAAATTAAGTGTAACAACACAGTGACAATAGCGGTATTTTCTCCAAAAATTAGAAATCGGAATATAACATTCTATAAGTTAATGAACTAACACAGGACCTTAATAATAAATGTTCTTTTAAAGCACGAGGAGAACTAATCTAGCGAGGAGGTTTGGTATTTGAGATCGATTGGTTAATTTCTTTTCAGTCTGGAGTAGTGAACAAGTGGTTGTAAGAGAGGGTTGCTGGGAACTGCAAGCCGGTCATGTTGTTTGTTACTGCAGTCTTGGATGATCCTCGGAACTGAATGGAATGCCGACGTCGGTATGGGTCGTTTGATTGGAGACATACCATGGCGTATTTAGTAGTTCACAAAGGATTTTGGACTGAAGTCGTTGAAGAATGGCTGTGTTAGATTTGCTGGCACAACCCCATCATTTGATGCCATATGTCCAGATGGGAATTATTATAGTTTTGTACAAGAAAAGTTTGTTTTCCAGTGCAAATGAGATCTTCGTCGAAGTTGCCAGTATAACTCTTTAAATTTCAGATCAACTTGCTTTCTCTTCTTTATCATGTGAGACTTCTAGGTGAGTTGGTACACGATGTAGTTCTAAATAGCGAACTGAAGAGGCTTGCTTTGATTTGGAGTCATTAATTTTAATTTTTCCCTTAGTAGTCTAGTCTTGTAGAACATTCAGATGATCTGAAGGTATGAAGATGCTATTTCAGGATTTTTGTGGCTAGCAAGAATTGTTGGATCGTTGGCGAAGGTTCCGATTAGGGTATTTGGTATGGTAGGTATATCTGCGGTGTACAAGAGATAAGATATAGGGCCCGATACAAATTTCTTCTGGTACTACGGATTTTACTAGAAGGCAATCTGAGGATTCACCATTGACTTTGGGACGAAACTGACAATCGCTTAAATAGAACTTGAACAAATTTAAGTACTAAGGCAGAAAAGTTTGATCTTGTAAGGCCAGCCCTATTAAAAGAAACACAGAGGTACAGTATTTTTTGTTTTCTAGTGAAATGTTAATTTCTTGAACGATACGATGGCAGCGTTGAGTCGTAGAGTGGTGGTGCCGGAATCCGAACTGATGATAAGGAATTTTATCTAGGAGTGGTCCAGTTCTGACAATTAAGAGTGTTTCTAGTAATTTGGAGATGGTTGATACTACATTTATGGGTCGATACGATGAGATGTTATTTGGATCTTTATCGGGCTTGGAAATCATAATTATCTTGGCTAACTTTAGCTGCTGAGGCCAGTACTGCAGTCGTAAGATGGCGTTAAAGATGTATGTGAGCATCACAATATCTTATATTGGGAGTTATTTTAATATTTTTATGTGATTTTCTGTTATTTACGCGAATGACTTCATGTTTGAGTTCTTCAGGGGCAAGTGGGCTGATGCGATCTGTTGAAGGTAAATTTCAATAATTGAAATAAAAACACTAAGAAAAATTGATAGAATTAGAAACGTAGATAAGAGACTCACTACAAATAGAAGCACTAGGTAATATAATGGAAAAAAATTGAAACCGGTACGGGCATATTATGAGAATGGTCAAAGAGAGGCTTTCAAAAAAAGTTATAAATGTTATAAGAATAGAAAAAAAGAAAAGGGGTGGATCAAGAAAAACATGGTTGCAGCAGACAGCAGATATATGGAGAAACAATAGGATGATGCTAAAAATTCGTTGAATAAATTTTCTTCAATCTGTACGATGTTCTTTTAATATAATTTTAGTAATTATTTTAATCACTTGAGAACATTTATGGAGACTTTAGTATTTAGATAGAGTCAGCAGCAGACAGCAGCGAATTTATTGTTTGTGTCTAATTAACCTCTAATTACTCTGGTGATATATTGCACTGTTTGCTCATTTACTTAATTTGTATTTGCAAATTTAGTTTGTCCAGAATTTTATTTTATAAGCATTACGTTTTTAATTAGTTTTAGCGATAATGTCTAAAAGTCTAATAGCATTTTTATTCATTGGTTTATTATTGAACTTAAAGCATTGGATTGCCTCTAAAATCACTTTTGGAGTTATTTGGCTCCTAAAAATAACATTACCTTAATTATATGAATTAATTTTTAAATATTATTGTACATTCGCTCCAAAATTTAATTAACTATACGTTTCATCAGTAACACCAAATTTTAGTTGGCTAGAAGTATGTTTACAGCTACAAAAATTGAGCAAGCCGTGCTGTTAAAGAATGTTAAATTAAAATATCGGATAACTCGACTGAATTTCCACATAATAAGTTGTGTACCTATAAACGAAGAGTAATCGATAACAAGTACTATAAATTACACGATTATTCAATTAATTAGTTATTCATTATGCAAATTGTTGCGTATGACTTGAAACATAAAACTAGGTAGGGTACCATTGTTTACGATGAATAAATTAATTGATCATGTCAACAATTCTTGTCTAATGCTTTGCTAGTTTTATAGCGAAGGGTCTTACATTCATACATATTGCTTTATTGGCCCTACTACAATAGACGTTTATACAGAAACGCAATGACTTAAATGCCTCCTTACAAAGTTGTATATAGTTATATCTAGTATTCCCATAAATACAGCTACAAAATCAAACCTACGCTTGCTTTACCTAGCATAGAGATATCCGCGACTTTAATATACGGTTGCAATTGTCAAGTCTTAGAGTTGTAAGTTTTTGTGTTTTTTTGTCAAGTTTGGTTATTTACCTATGGAGTGGGGTGACAAGAAAGAAATGTATTGTTGTGATAGTATGTAAGTATGTAACTGAAAGAAGTTATAATCTTGAAGACCTTACATCCTCTAGGCATTAGTCCTATGCTTGTGTATCGGGCTACAAATTTTTTTAATGAGACCGGAAGGCCAGTTTGGACTGATTGGTCAGTCAAAGCCGTAAGTGCCCGATTTAAACGAGATTTGCTTCGTAAGCAGAAGATTATCTCGGGGGATGCGACTTTTCTAAAACTTCGATGTTTCGTATTATTAACCAAGACAGGAGTAGCTGCTTACAAAAGACATACAGCACAAATGCTGACACATGCTTTAAAAAAAGGTAGGAGAAAAAAGCGAAGAGGTTGGGACTGAATACGCGCATGATAACCACCGAACATCTCTATTTACGGATGAAAACATTTTCACGGTGGAAAATTTTTCAACGCAAAAAATTGCAGGGCATATACTAAAGAACTCTAAAGAAGTGTGCCGAGTTCAAAGAAGTTGTAATGGTTTGGTGGGGTGTGTGTTATGATGGAGTAACCGATATTTTTTATGAAAAAAGAATCAAAATTTCGACAGCTGTGTATTAACACGATGTTTTGGAAGATGTAGTAAAATATCTTTTTAGAGGTGAGCTCACTAAATATGGTCAACTCAAACTTGCCTGAGCAGCAATGTGCATCATTTTCCAACAGTAGAGCATTGGCTTTTTGGTAGTTCAGATCTCAATGCATTAGATTACAAGTGATGGGCAATTTTAAATCGCCTAAATTGTTCAAAAGACATTCCAATTTTTGATACTTTGAAGCGATTCCTGACGGACGCAGTTAACATTTTTCCAGTGGATGTAGCGCGTGCTGCTTTAGACGAGTGGCCTGGACGTCTTAAAGCTTGTGTAAGGGCTAAGGGTCGTTTTAGTAAATTCGTTGTAATGGTACTTACCAATAACCATTTAATAAATCCTGAAAATAAAATACAAAAACAATTAATAGTTCTAATCAACGTGTAACAATATTTATGTGTATATTGATCATATCATTATTATATTAATTTGTTGCCCAGTAGTTTATACACAATAACTAAAATTTGAATTTCTTAAACGGATTTTGTCTAGATAGACAGACTTGTCCTTTCTGTGCAACCGTTTTAAGCGTTTTCAACGCAAATAAACCGGCACAAAAGCGCACATTCTGTAGGTTCAAAACTGCTGTCACGCCAGAAGTCATCGACGAAATTTGCGATACATTTCAGTCGACAAAGGAGTGGAAATGTGCAAATTAGCATAGGTTACATGCTACCACTAGCCACTTTCAAGGGTTTAAAAGAATGCAATACATTTTTGTGACTTTGAAATAGAAGTCCAAACAGTATGAGGTAAACAGGACCATCTGGAAAGATGATGACGTTACTTTTCCTAGATGAAAAAGAGATTCTTTAGATTCGAACAACTTAAGAAGAGAAGAACTATTTCTCGTCCTTTTGAAAAAACTGAAGGCCAAAAATCAAGAATGTGTTGTTTCATTGTATTCAACTCCAGCCGCTAAGAGAAAATGACTGAAATAAGATTTGAAATTATTTCGAATTACTTCATTTGCACATTTTAGTTTTCTTTAGTTATGATTTCTTCACTTCCGGTTCCTGCGGTTAAACTGTCAACACGTATGTCAGTCAGCTCCTCGAAAATAACTGATTTTCGGTGCAAAAAGTGTCCGTGTAGTGAATTTTAGGAAATAAACAGTTCAATCAACTCAAAAATAATATCCTCAGAATATAAACATTACCTGCTAGAATTTCGTAGCGTAAGCAAGTTTGTCTGAGTGCTCTGCTACCAACTGCGCTGAGATTAACAAGTGACCTATGATATCAGCTAACCTGTCAACTACAAATAAGATAAGTGCAAAGTTACTATTTAGTAATATTTATATTCAACACAATAAGAAAACCAAAGAATGATACCGGCATTTAATGGTCCATGAGTTATTAATGGCCATCAATATGTTTCAAATAACAATGCTATACAGGCTGCACCATTAAATTGTCAACTACCGCTTAATTACAACTCTCAGCAAGTAAATCAACCAACAAGTGGTGTTAATTATTACTTATGGCAAGAGCATCTAGTTAATCCACCTGCTCAAAATACACAACATACTTCAAATACTACTCACTTTTACTATGGCACGTCTTCTACAAGCGACGATGAAACTCCTGAACAAGATGTCAACAAAAATTCATGGCAAACGATCAAACGAACAAAAAGAAGAAAGATACATCCCCCAAATAGCCACGACATCACTTTAAGTAATAAATTCAGCCAACTAACAGAAATGGAGACGGAAACACCTAACAACAAGCAAGCCGACAATACAATTCCAAAGCCTCCTCCAATCTTCGTCTACGGGATGCTAAATTATCAGGAAATGATCAAAAGCCTCAATGCAATTGCTGGAATTGAACAATACTCTACAAAAGCGTTAGCTGATAATACCATAAAATCAACTGTGATCTTCAGAAACATACAGAAAATTGATACGACATATGCGCGAACACGACATAGTACATCACACATACCAGCTGAAGGAAGATCGAGCATTCAGAGTCGTCATCAAAAACCTGCATTCCACAACAGATACAAATGAAATCAAGAATGAACTTAATACCATGGGACACATAGTCAGAAACATTTTAAATGTGAAAAATAGAGCTACCAAGGAGCCTCTAAATATGTTTTTCGTCGATTTAGAGCCAGCGACTAACAACAAAGATATATATATATATATATATATATATATATATAATATATAATAAATTTCAAAATCAAATAATTGCAATAGAACCGCCCAAAAGATCAACAGTATAGTTCAATGTATCGCTGCCAACAATACGGGCATACAAAAGCTATTGCAATAAACCATTCGTTTGTGTTAAATGTGGAGGATCACATAACAAACTAACTGTAAGAAAAGTAAAGAAACTTTAGCCAAATGCGCTTTGTGCGGTGATGCCCACCGGCAAATTACAGAGGTTGTGAATTCTATCATAGATTGTTAAAAAAGTCCAATAATGCGAATAACAGACTAAATATCCAGCAAAATACAATAACAGTCACAACACCACCAAACCGGATACTAACACCCCATGTCCAGCAAAATTTTAGTTATGCGAATGCATTAAAAGGTATTAGAATAGGCGAACACAATTTAAACTCAAATGAACGCATACCAGGCAGCGAACAAAATGAAGTCAATATTTCTTCAATAATGAGCAAATTTTTAGATGAATTTAAGGCTATGTTTCAGCAGCTAATGCAACAAACTAGCATGGTGTTGAACATGCTCTCAACCCTGGTCAACAAAATTCATTAAATTTGTAAAAATAGCCCAGTGGAATGCCAATGACCTTCTACAGCATACCCAGGAGGTTGAAATATTCCTTCATAACAACTCTATTGATATACTATTAATAGCAGAAACTCACTTCACAGACAGATCCTACTTTAATATACATAACTACTTAACTTATTTCACCAACCATCCAGATAATACTGCCCATGCTGGTGCAGCCATAATAATTAAGAAATCTATCAGCCACTTCGAATTACCTAAACACGAGACAGTACACCTACAATCCACAGCAATAAGAGTTAAAATGCTCCCGTATGAACTAACAGTAGCATCTGTTTACTGCCCACCTCGTCACAACATCAAAAAAGAACATTTTCAGAACTTCTTCCGGACTCTAGGAACAAAATTTATTGTAGGAGGCGACTTTACAACAATAAAAACTCCCTTTGGGGATCCCGCATGACAACTACTAAAGGCAGAGAGTTGGCAAAACTTCTCCATGAGCAAAATTATTCTTTCCTTTCTACAGGTACTCCTACCTATTGGCCTACCGATCCCAACAAAACCCCGACCTACTGGATCTTTTTATAACAAATGGTATCTCATCACCATATATGGATATTGTCCCTAGCTATGACCTTTCCTCGGATCACTTTCCGATAATAGCCACCATCAGCTCTTGTGCTATACATAAAAAGTATATTGCTAGAGTGCACAACAGAAAAACCGATTGGGAAGTGTATCAAAATCATATTCAAGAAAATATAAACTTAAAAGTTAGTCTCAAAACTCCAGAAGAAATTGACGAAGCATTAAACAAGTGGTTCTGCATTCTTAAGGAGGCTGCGCAGCAAGCAACTCCTCCAGTGTATCCTCGGAGCTCTACATTCAACGTCCCTGTGGAGATTAAAAAACTTATAGCTGTGAAAAGAAGAGCCAGAGCAATTTGGCACCGGACCCAAGCACCTGCGGATAAAAATACTTTCAATCGATTAAGTAACCAGCTGAAACAAAAAATTAAAGATGTGCAAAATCAATCCTTTCATGACTACATCATTAGTTTGAACAGATACGACAACTCAATCTGGAAGCCGGTAAAAAATGCAAGAAAGCCTAAAAACCAAGTGCCTCCCATATTTAATGAAGCAGACCCAAACTTAAGATGGGCCAGAAGTGACGAGGAAAAGGCTAAATTGTTTGCAGAGTACCTTGAGAAGTCTTCACCCCCAACAATGATGTAGTCGATGATGAGATCGAGAGACAATTAAGTAACATCACAACCAAAGTTCGAGGAATAACAAGTTTCTCTCCTAGAGAGATTCAAAAAGAAATCAAAATACTAAAACTCCGTAAATCTCCTGGCATAGATGGCGTGACTCCTAAAATGTTAAAAGAACTACCAAGAAAAGGACTAGTGTTACTTACTTATATATTTAATGCTATCATTAAGTTAAATTACTGGCCCAAGCAACTGAAAGCCGCAGAAATAATATTAATACCTAAACCGGGCAAAGACTTAAACAAGGTTTCATCATATCGTCCAATAAGCTTGTTGTCTATAACCTCAAAAATACTGGAAAGACTTATATTGCAAAGAATAGTTGCTGATCCTAACAGCGAAGAATGGATACCTCAACATCAATTTGGCTTTCGTCAAAATCACACTACGATACAACAAATTCATAGGATCTGTCACAAAATTAATGAAGCATTCGAAAATAAGAAATACTGTACATCGGTTTTCTTAAATGTAAGTAGAGCCTTCGACAAAGTTTGGCACTCGGGCCTATTAAACAAGATTAGAACATTCTTGCCCGTAACATACTATAATCTCCTAAAATCCTACTTAAGCGACAGAGAATTTAGAACAAGAGTCAATGAAGATGTGTCTGGCATGAAACCGATCAAGTCCGGTGTACCACAGGGCAGTGTCCTGGGTCCCTTTTTATACGTGCTGTACACTTCGGATTTACCAGTAAATGATTATACTACAATGGGCACCTTCTCTGACGACATTGTTGTCCTTTCTACCAACGATGACCCACAACTAGCAACCATTACCCTACAAAATCATCTAAATCAAATACAAGAGTGGACACATAAATGGAAAATCAAGATCAACGAAGATAAATCTGTACAAGTTAATTTTACCTTAAGAAAAGACCTGTGCCCCCTGTTTATCTAAATAACATACAAATACCTACTTCATCTTGTACAAAATACTTGGGGATACATTTAGATAATAAACTATCATGGAAACAACACGTGGTTAAAAAACGTAAACAGATCGATCTAAAACTTAATGAAATGCAATGGTTACTTGGTAGGAAGTCAAAATTACCACTTGAAAATAAGCTCCTTATTTATAAAACGATCCTAAAGCCAATATGGGTTTATGGAATTGAGCTCTGGGGTTGTACCAGTCGTTCGAATATGGCAATTATACAGAGAAGTCAGTCTAAAATATTACGTATGATCTCCAATGCCCCATGGTATGTTACTAATGACACACTCCATTCAGACCTGAAAATTCACCAAAAAAGAATTAAACACCACATAAAGCTAGAACACCACATCAACGTACTCCTTAATCCTCTTCTGGAAATACAAAATACGAGAAAGCTTAAACGGAAATGGCCTAATGATCTAAAAAATGTCTAAGGAGGACTTGTTACTGGAGAAGACCTCACCACGTCAATGAAGAGCTACTTAGTTCTTAGATCAACACATTAGCTTATAGAATTCTATTGTAAATTCTGATTGCTAATAAAATAAATTAATAAAAAAATGATTTCTTCCTAAATCTTAAAATTTTCCTAGTTCCAAAAAAAAAACTTGTCTAACAAAGAAGTAATATAAAGCGTAAATGAGTATTTCGAGGGCATCGAAGAAAACTACTTCTATGAAGAAGTTTGCCATATATATGTTCCCACTTGGCTTTCTTAGTGTAAAGACGTTCGGGTCATCTATTCGCTATGAAGTTCAAGTGCAATCATATCGTGAGTAATAAAAAGGAGGTCGTTAAATTTACGCGCCGCGCGGAATAAAAGTGTACAGTTGTTAAGATATACAAAATAATTCATTGTAGTGACTAAGCGGAAAACGCAATGGATCTAGAATGGTAAAACAAGTACATGCAATCGTTTCCTTTTATTACGCCAGTGCCGTATCAAATAATTTTCCACAAATGGTACAAAATACCTTAACAAGCCATACAACCCCAACAAATGAACTTAATACCATACCTCATCAATTAGAGTATGAAATATTTCCTTAAGTACTTTCTCAGCAAACACGGTATCAATTACTGCCTTCTACGTCAACCAATCAATCACAGTTGGGATTTCACTTTCAACAAATTACAAGAATGTCATCCACCAGTAAAGACGAACCATATAATGCACAAGAAACTAGTAATATTTTATGGCAACAAGTAAAAAGTACAAAACGGACGGATACAACGAGATTTACAAATAATTATGACAACAATAAAATAACCACCAATAACAAGTTCAGCTCACTAATTTTTGATCACAAAAACCGCCAAAACACTTATTCCACTGCAAAGATCAGCAAACCTCCCTCTATCTACATATATAGTGTAACCGACTATCCAAAAATGATAAAGCAAATGAGAAACTGCTTAGGGCATTAATAGTATATCACGAAAAGCTTAGCTAATAACACCAACAAGATTAATTATAATATTATAGAAAACTACCGAAAATTAATTAAACACTTAAGGCAAGAAAATATTATTCACCATAGTTATGGACTGAAACAGGATCAAGCCTATAGAATGGTAATTAAACATCTACATAATACCATCCCAATTGCAGAAATAACTAATGAAATAACAAAACTAGAGCACAAAGTAAGAAAACATAAATACTATGCACAGAACTACAAAAGAGCCCTTAAATCTCTTTTTTGTTGATTTCGAGCTAGCAAGCGACAACAAAGAAGTATACATAAAAAACTGCAAAATATAAACATTAAGATTAAACCACCCCACAAAATCAAAAACGATATCGTGCAGTGTTTGAAATGTCAACTGTATGGACACTAAGTCTTATTGCAATATACCTTATGTATGTGCAAAATACGGAAGATCACACAGCACACAAGTTGTAAAAAATCTAAAGAAATGCCAGCCACTTGTGCTTTTTGTAGAGGTGACCATCCGGCCAATTGTAAAGGTTGCTAATATTACTATAAGTTTATTCAGGTTAATCAGACACAAAAACAAGGCTAGTGCCATGAAACTAACGACCTCAAATAATGTAAACATTAAACTCAATTTTTACCAGGGCAATTATCAAAATCAAAATAGAACATATAGCAGTGTAGTCAACAATACTCGCAGTCAAGGCGGCAGTGCTTATCGCACTGTAGCCACCGAGACTGTTTTAGTATTGAGCCAGTTACCGCCTTTGCATTTTGTTTTGCAGTAGGCTGACGACCGGGCCGGAGCAGCAACTTCGAGAGGAGTTGGGGCTGCGGCAGGGCGTCATTGAGCGGAGGCAGTCCATGGAGGAGACGGGGCACCCGGCCGAGCGAGACGGCATCCCATTCAGCGTGGCGGGCCGGAGGAGCGTCAACTGTGCTGCTACGCGGACGGATCGCGGGCGGACGACGGAAAGCAGGGGCCGCGTTCGTGGTCATGCGAGGGGCGGAAGAAATATACTGTGGTCGAGCAAAACTCGCAGACTGGAGCACCATCTTCCAGTGCGAGTTAGTAGCCATCCGAGAGTGCCTGACGTATATCCATAGGCACAGAGCAGTAATCCCTAGATGCGCGGTGATATCTGACAGCAAGTCAGCGCTACTTGCTCTCAAGTATGAGAGCGCCGACGGATTTGCAAGTTGAGGTTTGGAGCCTTGCAAAGACGCTGTCGGCCGAGATCGATGTCCGATTCCATTGGACCAAGGCGCACGTCGGGACTCCAGGCAACGAGCGTGCAGACCAGTTGGCCAAAGAGGCAGCGGCAGGAGATGGACCGCTTATATTCGAGACGGTACCAATGGGGCTCGTAAAGAAACGACTACGAGCTAGGACGAGAGCAAGATGGGAGCAGAGATGGCAAGCAGCGGAGACGGGACGACATGCGCGGATATTCATCACCACGGTCGACACGGCGCGACAGGCTGCAGAGTGCTTTAACCGGCACACCGTCCAGCTTATTACCGGGCATGGCAACTTCCGGTCCTATCTAATTCGAATCCGGAAGCTGGCGGAGGACCAAAACAGATGCGCGTATGGGGAGGTCGACGACGCCATGCACGTCCTGCTAACCTGCAACGCGGAGGAGGAGACCAGGGCCAGGGCGGAGAGAACACTGATTACCAGCGGCGGGAGATGGCCACGAACGCGGGAGGAGCTCGAGGGTGAATGGTGGACGGCTCTTGCGGTTTTTGCGGAACGTGCGTGATATTATGTGTTGACGCGAACTTGTGATGGGCGCGCGGGGGTTGGAAAAAATAAGTGCTGGTGCGAGATACGAACTCTGGGACGATGCATAACAGGCACTTTGCGCGGCGTAGGTTAAGGTAGTTGTTTAGTCTGTTTTTGCGTAGTATTGTAAAAGCTAGGAGGACTCGGAGCTATCAGCGGCTTTGAGTCCCCTGCCCTGACACGGGTTTTTGTGGTTTTCCCGGGTCCTGCACTAAGGCGAATGCCGGAGCAGGTAAATTTGCGGCCACAATAGTTATAACAAATTCGGAGCATTGTTAAATACAGGTCTGCGGAAAATTGTTAATACGGTTGCGGTAGTGCTGCTGTAGTGCCGTAAGGCGGAGCACCAGTCTTTAGTTATAAGCATTTTCCTGTAATGCTACTGTATATTAATTCATTAATAAATTGTAAGTGTAGGCAACAATAACCAACAAAATAATATCAATACACCAGAACCATGAAACAATATGCTGTCACAATTTCTTAATTAATTTAAATCCATGTTCAATCAATTAATTCAATAGAATAGCACGGTACTTAACATGTCAATAACGCTAATTAGCAAACTGTCTCACTAATGGCTAAGTTCTTACGAATTTCACTGTGGAATGCTAATGGTTTTGAACAGCACACAGAAGAAGTAAAAACCTTTTCTATAAACAATCACATAGACGTCCTATTAGTCAGTCACATTTCACAGAATGAACATATTTTTAAATACCAAATTATGTAATAAATAATACTAACCATCCTGATGGTACCGCGCATGGAGGCACAGCAGTTCTTATTAAAAATACAATCTATCGCCATGAACTACCAAAATAACAAAATAATCTCTACAATCCACCGCAGTAAAAGTATCAACTCTACCTTATGATTTGACAATTGCAGCTATTGATTGCTCACCTCGTCACAATATAAAAAAAAAATATTTCGAAGAATATTTTCAAACATTATGCAATAAATTTCTAGCTGGTAGTAATTACAATAACAAACACACCAGGTGGGGCTCTTGCCTAATAACAATCAAAAGCAGTGAACTGTTTGAATCAATAGAAGACCATAGATATTCATTTCTCTCAACAGGCACACCAACCTACTGGCCTACTGACCTACAAAAATTCCTGATTTTTTAGACTTTCTTGTTATAAATGAAATCAACTTGACATACGCTAACATTATACTCAGCTACGATTTGTCATCTGATCACTCTCCAATTATAGCAACAATTGGAACGTCTGTAATATTCAAGAAACCTCCACCTAGATTACACAATACTCAAACAAATTGGCATACTTTTCGCACTATTTAGAAATTTGATTGAAAAAAACAGAAGAATTAGAGACAGTTACAGAAGCATTTACATACAAATTATAACAAGTTGCACAAGGGTCTACACCAAAACTTCACTAAAAAATACAACCCGGGATATACCATTGCGAAAAAAAAGGCAGATAAAAATTGCAACGTACTCACACACCATCTGACGAACGGTTCTATAATCAAATGAGTCAAAAATTAAAAAACAATCTTAAAGAAGTAAGAAACCAAGAGTTTCAGCAATATATAACTAAACTAAGTTAAAACAGATAACTCCATTTGGAAGTCAATTGAGAACTCAAAAAACCTAAAACTCCTGCTCCACCAATAAGAAAAAGCATCAACGAACGCACGCTGAGAAAGAAAATCTATTTGCAAAACATTTGGTTTTCGTATTTCAACCGATAGACAATATAGCAGATCAAGAAATAGAACAAAGTCTCTCTGTGCCACATGTAATACATACGCCTATCAAAGCACTGACACCAAAAGAAATTACGGAAGAAATTAAGCTTTTAAATCGAAAAAAGTCACCTGGAATTAATCTTTTCACGGCTAAAATGAAAAATAAATTGTCTAAAAAGGAGATACTAAAGCTAACCTACATCTTTAATGCTATTTTACGACTTGGATACTGGCTAAACGGCGCAAATTATAATGATAGCTAAACTAAGAAAAGATCCTGCAGATGTTTCCTCCTACAGACCTATAAGTTTGCTGTCAGTAGTTTCAAAACTACTTGAAAGACTAGTACTTTGTAGATTACACGAAGATCTACCTGCAGAGAACTGGATACTATAACATAAATTTGGGTTTTCTCAGAAACAACTTCATCGAATTACACAAACCATAAATAAAGCATTTAAGAAAGAACAATATTATAGTAGAGTTTTCCTTGACATCAGCCAGGTTTTTGATGAGGTCGGATTAATTTATAAAATCAAGTTTAGTTTTCCACTAGCCTACTTCATCACCGTTTACATGTAACGTATTAGTCCGCCCTCTTGCGGTTTTAAAATGACATTTGGTCTTTCGAAACATCATGCGATTTGGCGTTTGATGCACATAACCTCAATAATCAGCTGTGTTCACGATGGCAATCGCAAAAGAGCATATTCGATTTTCCATCCACTTCGCGTTTCATCTTAAGAAAAACGCTGCTGAAGCCACCGAAATGATTTGTGCTGCATATGGTGAGAATGCTGTAAGTCATGCAACGTGCAAAAAGTGGTACCAAAGATTTCGCGGACGAGAGCTTAGTCTTGAAGGTCAACCATGCGCTGGACGCCCTCAAACATTTGACACGGATGAGCTGCAGACGCGTTAGACTAGGAACTTCTCCCACATGCGGTGTATAGTCCAGACATGGCCCCTTCCGATTATCATTTATTCCGGTCTTTACAGCATCACTTGGCTGATACGCACTTCAAAACAGAAGAAGAAGTCCAAAAATGCATCAATAATTTTATCGTTTCGAAGCCGGTGAGCTTCTATCACCAGGAAATTCGCAAGCTACCCGAAAGATAGCATCGGAGAATGCTTTGATACTTAAGCTTTTTTGTTTGTTTTTAAATAAAACTATTAATTCAGGGGTGTCTCAAGGCAGTGTCTTTGGACCACTGCTGTATATTTTGCACTCGTCAGATTTATCAATGGTACAAAATGCAACAAAAACAACAAGAACATTTGCCGATGATACGGCTATTATTTGTTGCTACGAAGATCCTCAAATAGCCTCAAACATTACACAAAGCTATCTAAATAACCTACAACAATGGCTGGAAAATGGAAAATAACAGTGAACGAGAATAAGTCAGCACATATTACATTCACCCTCCGCAAAGAAACATACCCTACTGTCACAATAAACAACGTACAGATACCACAAACGCAAACGGTAAGATATTTAGGATTCCACTTAGATACCAAATTGACTTGGAAACAACATATCACAAAAAAGAGAAAACAAGTAGACACTGGCTTTTCGCGTTTGACTGGGACATGTTTGTGTCGGAAATTCTTATGTTTGAATTCCATTGAAAACTTGATATTGGTATAAAATTTATTAAGGTGGGAAAGAAATTCAGTAAGCGTATCTTATCGATGAGGTCAGATGATAAACGTATATCCAACATATAGGTTTTAAGAGGAAATATGCAAGGTGTTTTAGTTCGAAATCGTTCATAAATAAGTTAGACATGTGAAAGTGGGGAACCCACAGAAGCACTATTGGTTTGGTGGTAGAATTCGTTTTGGAAAGTAAAATAAGCATTAGATTTCTACAATTCTAAAATACTTGCCTCCATCTCCTACCCTAACAGTAGAATTATTCGCGAGGTTATTGAAATAGAAAAACATCCTTAATGCCTCAAAACTCTAGACGATGGTCAACGTTTACCCGACAGTTGTAAACCGCTAGTTACGTCACGCAATCCCTACAAAATACAAAATTTCCTCAACTCAGTACATTCCAGCACGAACATGTCTCAGTCAAACTTTTACTTTCACGTGGAGCACACGGAAAGCTAGTTTTCTTCTTTGACTTATAGTTTCATAGTTCTCCTTACACATAATATAACCTTCGTCAGAAAAGTTTTGTCAAAGTAGCCTTTCGACTATATAATTTGCTGCTACTATTTTTGAAGGTCGTAGAAGCATGCAAAGAAAGCTTTTGCGGAATAATTCCTAACACATCTGTCACAGCTGTTTGAATTGCTGCAATATCTCCATAACGCGTCTCTTTTAGTGGCACGGGAAATAAAAAATCACACGGCAATAGGTTGAGCAAATATGGGGGATGTGTTCGAGCAATGAGATGATGCTTGACCAGATATTTCTGGAGTAATACAACGGTATGGAATCTTGCATAGTCGTGATGCCCAGATGTTTATAAATCAGAACGATACACCCGAATTGCTTGATGGGCGCATTTCAGTACGTTAACTTTTTTTTTTATTTGTTGTTACTTTTTATTTTTGATTTTGTTTAAATTTTAGCGAACTTATGTATAACTGCAACTGCAGATATTTAAGAATTCATAAGTAGAGTTTAATAGAGCTTTCACGCCACTGTTTTTCGTTTTTCCATTGTCGGTGTTTTCTAGTCGTAATATATGTAATTTTACATGTTTCTGTTGTTTAATTTTAATGTTAACGGATATTGTAGTAGAGTGGAATTTTATCTCTTTTTCAATATAAATCAAATTTTCTTAAAAGTTTTTTACATCTTCTTTTTTTCCTTTACAGCTGTTATCATCTTTAATTATTATAACTGAAAACCCCAACATTTTTCTATAATTAAAGTTCAGTATTGTTATAAGTAATGCTTAATAATAAGCAACATTCAAAGTACATATACATACTTTTGGTGGTTTGGTTGTTGAAGCGATTTGGTATGTTTATTTATACACAACTACAGACCATAGAAAAACGTACACGATAAGGTTTGCCGAATTTTTGTAATGTAAATAAATAATTTACACTGCTTCTTAAATATTTCATTTAATAAGTAATTTAATTTAGTTTAAGCATAATAATATATAAATGTATAGCAAATACTTTTTAAAAAATAATATGAATATATAGCTAGCGTTTTCTTTAAGTTTATATAATTAGGTCTAGAAATCTATAAGCATATAAATTCATATAAATTTACTTATTTATTACAACGAGATTCCAAGGACCGTACAACGAATAATTAAACAATTATTGTAACAAATTTTTTAGTTTAGTAGGTTCCTTTAAGTTACTCTTATATTTTATATTACGTAGCTTAGATGGCAGCAGTTGCTTTGCTATGTACTTTTATATTTTATGATAAATGACATCATTTTCAATATATACTATTTGTTCATGAACTATACACATATTGTTAATTAATACTACATGCAGTGACTTTCTTACGTTGTAATACGTGTGTACATATATTTTACCTGATTTTAAAAATGCTCGGTTACTACGAATCTGCACGGTTCAAATTTGTACTCATATTATTATATTATTATAAGTTTAATAAATAACAAATTATTTAATCTATATAAAAACACTAATTGCATGAAAGACAAATGTGTTAATTTTTAGTGTTTTCTTTATTTCATAAAAGTTACATTTCAAAACTATTTTAGAAATAAATTCTTGATTCTTACAGACATTCTCTTCAACAATTTGTATTAATAACTCACTATTATGTATTTAAGTGCGCAACTAGGTTTTCAATCAATGAAAAATGGAAAATTTTAAGAAAAATACAAACAAATGCTTTATTCAAAGTATCGTCCCTCGCTAGCTACACTTTTTTGCTATCTCTGTGGCAATACATGAATACGGTGACGATAAAACGACGTGTTTTTGGACCGAAACCATTCATCCAACCAATTTTACATTTCTTCGAAATTGGTCAAGTATAGCCCAACCAAGCCATGCGCCGGAATAAGTGTAATCGGAAGGAGCCAGGCCTGGCGAACACGGCGGGTGCGGTATCAGATCCCATTTCAGCATTTTGATGGTGTCCTAGACAATGGAAGTTCGAGGGCATGGAGCGTTGTCGTGCTGCAATATCACTCGTTCGTGACTTGTGTCCGGTTCTGGCCTTTTCGAGCAATGCATGGTTCAAATTTATCAGTTGTTGTCGGTAGCGATGTCCATCGACAGTTTCGCCCGGTTTCAGCAGCTCATAGTACACGATTCCTTTTTGGTCCTACCAAATGCAGAGCACTGCCTTCTTTCCGAAGCGATTTGGCCGTGCCGTCGATGTTGATGCTTCGCCAGGTGAAAGCCACGATTTTTTACGTTTGAGATTCTCGAAATATATCCACTTCTCATCGCCAGTAACAATTCTATGCAGGAAAGTCGTTCTTTCATGCCGCAAAGCAAAATTTCGGAAGTAGCTCTTCGATTTTCCATCTGTCTCTCAGTCAATTTATGTGACACCCATTTTTTCCTTTTAAATTTTCCCGTGGCATGTAAACGTTTGTAAATACCTTGGCGAGTCATGTTTAATGCCTCCGCAATTGATCTTATGTTTACTTATCATCTTTATCTAATAACGCTTGCAGATCGGTGTTCTCAATTGTTTTTGGTCTTCCGAAGCGCTCCTTGTCCGCAGTTTCGAAATCTCCTATTCTGAAGCGTTTAAACCAATATTCACAGGTAGTTTTCAATGGTACATGTTTGCCGTACGCCTCCTCAAGCAAATGACGTGCTTCAGCTGCATTTTGTTTCAAGTTAAAACAGAAAAGCAAAACTTACTGCAAATGCTGTTTATTTTGCACAAAACTCGACTTGTTAAAAAAATATTTTTGCATTGCGATATGTGTTGGTACTTGTTAACAGATGTTCAAGCTATAAAAAAAAACAACTTTAGACATGTATGACGACTACATGTGTCTTTAACGCCATCCATGTGGAAACTCGGAAACTTAGTTGTGCTCGTAGTAGAATAACTGTTAGATTGAAACGAGCCTTTTGGGTAAAATAGTTTTAAAATTTTCTTTTGTTTACGTGAAAATTAATAATTTCAACCCAGAAATGTTAATAAACAAAGCAATACATAATTAAATATGTCATTCAGAAAAACTTGTTGCATCCAAGATTCCGTTGCACTCATTTTCATCTAAGCCAATTCGACCATAAATATTTTTTATTGCATTAAAATTATGAGAAATTTTTAATTGATTTTTTTATAAAGTTTGTAAATTTATGGTTAATGTGTTGAATAATGTAAAAAATATCAGGAACGAAACAAAACAACTATTAGAAAAAAGACAAGAACTAGCAAGCCAAGGTAAACGAGGTACGGTAGAATACACGGAACTAAACAAAACTGTACGAAAGAAAATAAAAGAAGATATCAGAAGAAATACAGAGGTTTTAATACAGAAAACAATTGAAGAAAACAAAAGCTTAAAAGTGCTGAGAAGAAAAGAACACAAATATCAACATCATTAGCCATCTGAAAAAGAAGACGACACAATAACGTATGATAGAAAAGAAATCATTCACACAACAAAAACTTTTATCAAAAGCTGTACAGCGCCCAGGTAAAAAACCAGATAAAATAAAAGAAGACATATTCTTAACGTCGGATCGGAAGAAATACCGGAAATAGAAGCAGACGAAATAGAAAACGCAATTAGGAAATGAAATTAAACAGAGCTCCGGGAGAAGACGGAATAATCCCGGAACTTATTAAATACGGAGGAGAACAATTAATAAAAACCTAAAGATACTACTAAATAAATGCTTGGAAGAACGGAAAATACCACAGAATTGGAACAACGCCGTAATTGTGCTGTTACATAAGAAAGGAGATAAGTCAGATCTAGGAAACTATAGGCCAATAAGCCTTTTATGTCAAGTATATAAGATGCTGACGAAAATAATAACAACAAGATTAACAAGCAAATTCGAACAGTATCAAAACACCGAACAAGCAGGTTTTAGAAAAGGGTACAATACTTTGATGACATACAATCACCTGAAACATCATGAGAAAACAACAGAATAGAACAAGGACATATATCTAGCTTTTATAGATTATAATAAGGCATTTGACTCGATAGAAATATGGGCAATTATAAACTCATTACAAAACAGCAGAGTGGATTCCAGATACATAGAACTCATCGAAAATATATTCAAGGAAGCAACAAGCACTGTGAAATTACACTCAGAAACAGAGAAAATAAAAATCCAAAGAGGAATAAGGCAAGGAGACTCTATATCGCCAAAGCTCTTCACACTGGCAATGGAGGACATATTCAAAAACCTTAATTGGGAGAACCATGGTATTAATATAGAAGGGCGAAAATTAAATACACTAAGATACGCAGACGATGTAGTGCTTATTGCAGAAAATCGATTGGAACTGCAGGAGATGATGGAAGAACTGAACGAAAAATCAAAAGAAATAGGACTAACTATGAATATGACAAAAAAAATAATGAAGAGATCCTCTAACCAAGATGACGGTCCCATTACGCTTAATGGGGAAACTATAGAAGAAGTAGAACAATATATATACCTGGGACAAAACCTGCGAGTAGACAGGAAAATGCAAACGGCAGATGTAAATAGACGCATTAGACTCGCATGGACAGCGTACGGAAGATTGAAACATATATTAGAGAGTAAAGAAAAAAGATTTAAGATACACATGAAGATAAAACTATTAAACCAATGTGTAATACCGGTCTTGCTATACGGAGTTGAAACATGGGCAATGACAAAGAAGACCATGAGTAAGATGCAAACTACCCAACGACACATGGAAAGAGCGATCCTCAACATAAAACTGATAGACAAAAAGTCGATAAAATGGATTAGAGAACGAACCAAAATGGAAGATGTCAAAAACAAAATAATACAAGCAAAGTGGAGATGGGCAGCACATATAGCGAGGATGGAGAAGAAGAAATGGACAAGAAAAACGACTGAATGGAAACCATGGGGAGAAAAACAAAACCCAGGAAGGCCCATACTAAGATGGTACGATGACATCAGGAAAGTGGCAGGAAGGGGATGGATGAACGTAGCACAGGATAGAAATAAATGGAGGGAAACGGAGGAGGCGTATGTTCACTTATGGACAATAAACGCTGGATAGAGAGAGAGAGAGTGTTGAATAATATTCTCTGGTGTATTATGTTAATATTATTTGATGCTTGTCTTACATGAACAGAACGTTATAAACCTCTAGGTATATCTCAGTTTAGGAAATTTGTAGATACACAATTATATGGGTGTTAAAAAAAAGATAAAGGACTATTTCGTGTTTCAAAAGTGAAATTAGTTGACATGTCTTATCTTATTTTCTTTGCGGTTTTAATAATCTTACATGTAAATATTACAGTCGACATGCTCTACTATCTTTGAAAGTTGCGATTGCCGTATACAAATAAGGGAATCTAAGTTTCACAAACTCCAGTGATATCAAATTAAAAATTACACACGCTACATATATATATATATATATATATATATATATATATATATATATATATATATATATATATAATATTGTATATATTGTAATTCATGTGTGTAAATGCAAGTTCTCAATCAGAAGCAGATACGGTCTCGACCGTCCAGCCTCGGACCATCCAGCTGTGGACAATGGCAAACACCTAAACTTCTCGTGAAAATCACGGATAAACATTTAACTTTTCTAATATGGAAACTTTCCATACGCACAACAACAAAATCAAGTAAGTTATCAACTAATCTCACAATTTTAATTAACTCGCCTTCCCTCCAAGCAACGTAAATTAACACATACCTACAGCAGCACAAAAGAAAACAAAACGATAATATAAACTTAGTAACCTTGAACGATGAAGACAGCTCAGAAAGTTCGATAAACAGCAAACACTAATGACAAACAATTAAGTAAGGCAAACGCTCTCCAAAGCCAACTCTTGACATTAAACAGTCTAATGAATAATTAGTTCAAATAGATGTGAAACACAATCTCAATCAGAGACCAACAACAAGAACTCAGAACGCGGCTTTAGCAGTTAACACCTTAAAACTACTAAACCTGAACCGGTGTATATCTATGGAATTAATAATTATAATCAGGTGATAGTATCATCTCGGTTATAAAAAAGAAGAAGAACATATAAGAGCATTGGACAATAGCACAGTTAAAGTTAACACTCTAACCTAAGACTCTTAGAGAAAATTTACGGCACACCTTAGAAAACTGAATATAATATATCTTATATACCAGCTCAATGATATACAGAATAGCTATTGGCAATCTCCATTACACTATTCCAACCTAACTTATTGCAGATGAGCTAGTTACACTGGGACATAACGTACGTAATCTTATAAATATACGTCATAGAGCTACATAACTATCACTACCGGTGTTTATTGCTTGATTTAGAATCCAACAGAAATATATATGACGTTAAATCCTGAAATAATATAAAGGTCTAGATTTAATCACCCAGGAGGAAACATTCTTTTATTCTTTAATGTGTGGATTAAACTAAACAGAACACACATAAAAAATTGCTATTAGTGAAACTAAATCTTAATTTTTACTTATTTTTATAATTCTATGTGCAATATTTTATGTAGTAAATTTTTTTAAATTTTGAATTAGTAGTAGTTGCAAATTACGGAAAGTATCGAATAAATTGCTACAAAAAATGAACTAAATTATATATATATGTAGATACCTGAACAAGAATTTGAAGCGTTGAAGTAAGTCAAGGTGTAATTTTTTAATATAAATTGTTTTTCGGAAAATAGGGATGTTAGGTAAATACCGCGATAAATTTGGTTAGCACCAGTAACATGAATGGAGGAGTGCTACCTCTCTCAATTTGTAGGTATAAATAGAATTATCACAGCAATTCAGCTTTGAAGTAAATTCACTGCCATTACTGAAAGCTGATATCAACACAAAATTATATTTGCGACATGGGCATATATGCTGGAAGATCAAGGGAAGTAATTTGATGTTATAATAGCTATATAGATAATATTAGGCTAAATAGCCTTTAGAAAAAAAGCTATAAATGTAAACAGTTAAGTGACAGTATATGCATTATAATTTTAGTTTGTAATTTAACAAAAAACATCATCTAAGAATAATATAAAGAATAAAATGAAACAACAAGAAAAACAAATATTCTAGTATTTCTCCTCCTTCAGCTATCTATGTATTCAATTTTTAATTATTATTTGAAAAGATACGAATATTTTTGTTGTTTAAAACTGTACTTATTAGTTTATATTTTTTAATTCTTTATGCCCGTATGGGGTATCCAGTCCCCCATCGGGCGCCTCCCCAGGTGGCGTATAGGGGAATGTCCACTAGATGTGGTGGGTACCAGGGAAATCAAATACCTGGGGTGGACCAAAACTGGCTGACAACAGGCAGCGGCGTTGTTAGTACCGAAATAGGGCTATTGCAAGATTATCTTCCTTAAAGGCTTATTATCGGAAACCTATGGGCGAAGCATTATGTAAATACTATCCGATCATAGCACTGCGGCGCAGAAAGCAAGGTGAAACTACTGTGCTACTTTCTCAAGTTCCAACAATCATGGCAACACAAAACCCTAATTTGGCCCCTAGTCCGTGGCAGGTTTTAAATAATCAAGGTGTGCTAAGAATCCCCACGTTAAAACAAGATAGGCACCACCCGTATGTGGATAAAAAACAGAAAAAATGCACTAAAATTGGAACATGGATCGTAAGGAGTCTTTATATAGCTGGGAAGACACACAACGTGGTCCAAGAAATGACTAGATTAAACATAGAAATTCTAGGAATATCAGAAACAAGATGGCCGGGATGTGGAAAAAGTGAAATTGATGACCATGTCATATACTATGCAGGTAACAATGACACAAATCATCCGAATCGTGTTGCGATTATAGTCAACAAGGACATAAACAAATCTATAATCAACTGCAAACCCTTTTCAGATTGTATAATATTGGTACAACTAAAAGCGTCACCAAAGCATATTAACATCTTCCAAATATATGCCCCGACAATGGAAAAACCAGATGCAGAAATAGAACAACTGTACGTGCACATAAATGAACTAAGAAAAAACATTAAAACAGACGAAGTAACTATTATTATGGGCGACTTCAATGCCAAAGTGGACCAAGGCAAAGTAGAAGACATTGTGGGAAAATTTGGTTTGGGCGAAAAAAACGATAGAGGAGAACGACTAATACAATTTTGCCAAGAACATGGTCGTCATGAACACGTGGTTCAAGTTACCACCTAGGCGCCTCTATACATGGACGTCTCCACAACACACCCCGGAACATATTATACGAAATCAAATAGATTATATTCTAATTAACAAGAGATATAGAAATGGACTAACAGGCGTTAAAACATATCCCGGAAGTGATGTGGGCTCAGACCATAATCCTGTTGTAGGAAACATTAATATACGTCTCAAAAAACTACGAAAGCGATATAACAAGAAAATAAATTTACAGAAACTGAAAGAACCAGTCCATTGCATGCAATTGGCTCTGACTATAAACGAAAATATAAAAGAAAGTGGAATACACGAGTTAATAAATAATGTAATTACTGACGTAGACGATACAGACCGCACAGAGATTATCGAGTCTATCTGGAACAAAATAAAACTAGCCATCACAAACACACAAAATACCATAACCTGACAAAATCGTAACGAAAATAAGAAACCATGGATGACATCAGAAATATTAACATTAATGGACAACAGAAGAACATACAAAAACAAAAATCAACAACAATATAAACAACTAAATAAACTAATAGAAAAGAAGATAAGGCAAGTGAAGGAACTATGGCTAAATGAGAAATGCAATGAAATAGAAGAATTAGAAAAGAGACACGATACTTTTAACCTACACAAAAAGATCAAAGAAACTATAGGAGGGGCTAAGAAATATAACTACAACAAAATGTTAAATAACGACAACCAACTAATCACAAACAAAGAAGATCTAAAGCAAGTATGGGAAGAATATATAAAACAGACCTTTAAAGATGTGAGAACTGAACAACATATAACAACAACGGAGCATGCACCAAGTACATTACAAAGTGAAACAACAAGCGTAATACGAAATACGGCAAAGCAGCTGGGCCAGACCAGATTCATAACGAATTTTTGAAACTTCTAAATGAAGAACACAACATTACTTACTAATCTTTTTAATGCAATCTATCAAACTGAGAAAATGCCTTCTGATTGGATGACATCGGAGTTTATCATTATACCCAAAAACCCAACGCAAAGAAATGCGATGATTTTCGACTCATAAGCCTGATGAGCCACGTTCTCAAGTTATTTTTAAAAATTTTACACCGTAGGCTATATCAGAAATGTGAAATAGATCTGAGCGACTCCCAATTTGGATTTAGAAAAGGGTTTGGTACTAGAGAAGCGCTATTTAGCCTGTCAGTTCTGCTACCAACTGCGTGACCAACAAAAAGATATCTACGTGTGCTTCATCGACTATGAAAACCTTCGACCGTGTAAAGCACGACGAACTATTGAGAGTATTGACTGAGAAAGGACTTGATCAAGAAAGCTATTAGAAACCTATGCTGGAACCAAAACGCCACAGTCAGAATAGATAATGAAAATACGGAAGCTACCCCAATTAAAAGAGGAGAGAGGCAAGGTTGCATCCTCTCACCACTATTATTTAATATTTATTCAGAGACAGTTTTCGCCAAAGCCCTAGAAAACTCCAAAGACGGAATAAAAATAAACGGTAAACTTTTTAATAATATAAGGTATGCTGACGACACCGCAATAATCTTGGATAGCCTAGAAGGACTACAACGGCTGATGGATGCAGTAAGCCGTGAAGGAGACGCAATATGGTTAAAGATAAATACTAAAAAGACAAAATGCATGATTTTCAGCAAAACACCAATAGCACAAACACAACTTATAATATATAATCGACAAATAGAGAAAGTACAAAAATTCAAATACCTAGGAAGTTGGCTGACAGAAAATGGAGACCCAGAAACGGAAATAAAAATAAGAATAGAAACAGCAAGATCAGCATTCCAAAAACTCAAGAAACTACTTACCAACCGCAGTCTTACTACTATTATATATACTATTATATGGTGATGACGCGTGGACCCTCAAGGCTAATACAGAAAAGATAATACAAGCTTTTGAGTACTGGGTGTTTAGAAGAATGCTACGTATATCTTGGACAGAACATATCACAAACGAAGAGGTCCTGAGACGAATGAACAGAAGAAATGAACTCCTATTAACTATTAAAAAAAGAAAAGAAAAACAGCTTATCTTGGACATTTATATCGGAATGACAAATACAATACATTGCAGCTCATTATGGAAGGAAAAGTTGAAGGCAGAAGAGGGCGAGGTCGCAGGAGATGCTCTTGGCTTAACATTAGAGATTGGACCCATATGAGTACACATAAGTTGATAAAAGCCACTAAAGGTAGACAAAATTTTGCCTCAATTGTTGTCAACATTCAATAATGAATAAGGCACTTTAAGAAGAAGAATTATTTATGGTTTGCATAGTGTAATATGATCGCATAAGTATATTTATAACAGCAGTTGCCAGCGGGTAGTACGCGTGGATTTCGATTTAAAAAACTTAATCTTTGCTTATTGACCCCAAAAGAATTTAATTTTTAAAAAAATGATAAATCAAGTGTATATGATGATTTATATCAATTTATTTTATTACACACACACACACACACATTTATATATATATATATATATATATATATATATATATATATATATATATATATATATATATATGTTATAATATATAAAATTATGAGATTATTTTTCTTAGTCCAAGCAGAAAACAGTTTTCGGGCTTAACGATTGGTAGTGGATGTCAAGTAAATGATTAGATCCAGCTCATTTGTTTTATTATTTATAGAGTGTGGGTCACTTGCGAAGTGAACAGATGTTTGAGTGCCGTGTGACGGGTCAAAATACAACGCAGTGTCGATAAACTTTTGTTAAATTCGAAAAACCTGCAACCGAGACGTTTGTTATGATATACAGGTCGCCCAATTCACACTTCGGACAATATGGCCAAGGCAAAAGAGGTTTTGAATTCGATTTCTCGCTAGCTTTTAGACCGTGTGAAAGTGAGCCTAATTTTCTGAAGGAAGTGATAACAAACGATCGTGGGTTTTTGAGTATGATTAGGAGACAATAAGGCAGAGCTCTGAGTGGTATGTTACTAAGTCTTTTTAATAAAAAGAAGGCTCAAATTAAAAGTTAAAGCCATGCTCACTGCGTGTTTCGACTTCAAAGGTATTATCCATAAGCAGTTTGTACCACCCGAACAAACAGTTAACGCTGCATATTACGTGACTAAAGAAAAAAGTCGCGTGCGTCTCCCCGAAGATCGTCAACACCTGGGTTTTTCACCACTATAATGTGCCGAGCCATGCATTTCTATTAGCGAGAGAGTTTCTAGCGAAATAAACGGTGGGTGGCAACACTACCTCGACCTCCATGCAGAACGAAATTTTCTTTGTTTCCATGGCTCATATCCAGCTTGAAAGGATAAGACTTTGGGACTGTTAGTAATGTGTAGGCTGCTGTGAAAAGTGCTCTGAAAGAGATCTAATTTAAGATTTCCGCACAACGGTCTATTGATGCACAAAGATCACATTTAAAAAAATATTAAGGATATATAAATATATCTTCAGTTTTTTTGTGCGTACCTTGTATATACCAATTACTAGGGTACTGTTTAAGTCTCTGAAGATATAGTTAGTTACAAAACGTAAATCCTTATTTTACCCCCTTAGATAAAGAACATAAAAAATGCTTTAAAATAGAGAGTCTATATGTAGTTTTTGAGATATGGTTGTCTCTTTTTTCATTTTCGTACTCTTAGTACAAAATTCAGAAAAATTTTAAGACAAGTCGTTTATTTATATATAATTATTTTTATTGTAGTAGTTTTATGTGTAGTAGCTCTCAAAAATAAAAAACAAACATACTTCAGTTATCCCCTCTTACAGGTAGAATTCACTAAAATATTAACATGTGTTGATTTATTGTCATCCATTTATAGGTAAAATAAGAAAAATGCTAAAATTTAATGTAAGTTTATGTAACAACATCTATACTTAATAAATGTTTCTAGAAATATAGAGTTTTCTTTAAAAATACAATATTTTTAATGAATTTGTAAACATTAATAAGAAATTATAATACCATACATTGAAAGTTTCATATAAATTAATCACACTATAATTAGAAAGCCATTAAAATTTGAGAAATGTCTTTGATTTGGTTATATCATTTTCTAAACACGAGGTCAAGAGCAAGTAGTGATACCATGCATAAAATAGGCACAAAAATTTCCCCACCCATTCGGATTTGGTTAAGTTATCAAAACGAAGGTTTCACACATAGATATCGCCTCAAGGCGGAAAAGATAATATACTCCGTAATCGAATAGACTACATCTTGATAAAACAAAGATTCAAAAGCTCTATAAGATTTCCAAAAACATATCCCGGTGCTGATATGGAGTCAGATCACAATCTGAAGGAAGCAAATATGAAAATAAGACTGAAGAAAATTAATAAGAAAATAAAAAAGAGAAAATTTGATGTAACAAAGGAGAAAGTATAAAAGAAGAGCTGAAAGAAAAACTTAGAGATAGCCTTAAGGCGACAGAACAAGAAAATAAAACTATAGAAAGCGTTGACAAGAATAGGGAAAATATCAAACAATTCATGAAAAAAACAACAATAAAGACACTAACACCAACATAAGATACAACAACAAAAGGAAAAAGCAATGGATAACACAAGAAATTCTCGGTCTAATGGATGATTGCAGAGAAATTCAGTCTAGGAACAGGATAATATACAAAGAACTGCAAAGGGTTATAAAAAACAAAATTAAAGGAGCATAAGGAAAATAGTTCGAAGAACAATGCAAAGAAATAGAACATTGTGAACAAAAATTTGGCTATTTCAATATGCACAAGAAAGTGAGAGAAATGAAAAACAAATAAATGTGCTAAAACAATCCAGATGGAAGACTGGCGATTGAACTCAAAGAAAAGTTAAAAATATGGACGGAAATTGTAAATGTACTATTTAGTAATAACAGAATAAGAAATATAGAGGAGATTGATGTGAAACGGTCCTGAAGTATTGATGGAAGAATTACAGCATGCAATAAGAAACATGAAAAATATAAAAGTAACAGGACTAGATCATATAGCCGTAGAAATTATAAAATGGATAGAAAAGGAAATGCTACATATTCTACTGAACTTATTTAACAAAACTGGGATTATACCAAAAGAATGGCTAATTTCTACTTTTATGACCATACAAAACAGTAAGTTCAGATAAGTGTACTGATTACCATACTATATTCCTAATATCTCTAAAGATCTTATATATATATATATATATATATATATATATATATATATATATATATAATATATATATTATATATATATATATATATATATATATATATATATATATATATATGGCGAGTTATTACGGCCGAGGCGTCTCGCTTCCCAAACGCCACTTATTTCTATCTAGCCAATCTCCTTCTTCTAATCTTCGGGATTCCATAGCGTCCTGTACCTCTGCTCTCCAGCTTCGGCGAGGTCTACCCCGTTTGCGACGTTCTGGTGGTACCCATTTCCAAACTTTCTTCGGCCATCTGTCGTCATCCATTCGTTCTAAGTGTCCATACCAGATAAGCCTTTTTGTTTCTATGGTATTGATTATCGTACCATCCACCTCCATTCGCTGTCTTATTTCTTCATTTCGCACGTGTTGTAGCTTAGATATATACAATATATACAATAAATACACTCTAAAGATCTTGAAGATTATATATAATAGAATATACCGAAAGCTAGAAGTTGAAATATCTGATAGTCAGTTCGGTCTTAGAAGTAAACTAGGAACTAGAGATGCCCTGTTTGTCGTAACCATGTTGCTACATCTATGTGTAGATGTAAATCAAGATGTATTTGCCTATTTTATAAACTTCCAGAAGACATGTGACAAAGATCAACATGGAAAACTAATAGAACTGCAAAAATTCAAGAACGTAAAGACATATATATTTGGTGCGGCCGGAATAAGTGAAATGTATAGGTAATTTAGAAATTTTGAATAAAGAACTTCAAACAACTCTAAAATTAAAAACACTAACTTGTGGAAACGGCGCTTCCCGCAGATATCGGTTCCCTGCTGTTGGTACTGGGGCTTCCAGAAGAAAAGGAGAAGGATATGGATAAAAATTAGGACAAGTTACCCCAATCTTCACAGCAGTGTAAAGGTTCCCTCGTCGAGCTGATAATTTATCGGCGAGATCACAGCGAAAAAATGGCAAATGCAAAAGCGCGAACAAAGGCAAATGCGAAATGCAGGTTTTAATAAAGCAAAAGTATACAGTCGCGTGAACTTAACGTAATTGAAATGGCCAGTTTAAAATGAATAAAGCAAAGGCTTAATGTCGCGCAAACTCAACGAAACCAACGTGCCAAAGCAAGTGCTAAAAGCCAATTGCACGAGCGCGGCTCGAGGCCTACATCGCAACCTTAATCGCCACGCGTGCTTGCAGTCAATTGGGCCGATATAACAAATTTCACACATATGAGAGGGAATCAAATTATAGCCGGCCCTAATTTAAAATTTCAAAAATAAATTAATTAGGAGATTGGCGCGAACAATATTGTGAAATGTTATATTGAGGACAATATGCGGTAGAAAAAGTTGAAGAGGAACTGCTTAAGAAAATTAAAATTAAGAGAGGGTACCACAAAGATGTATACTATCTATATAGTGAAGTAATCTTTACAGAAGTAATAATCAATGGAAAAGCAATTAATAACATAAGATATGCAGATAATACTGTGCTGTTTACAGATAATCCAGATTTCCTACAACACTTATTAAATAATATAAACAAAGTTATGGTGGTCACAAAAACACAAAACGTTAACACTAATATAACAATTTTAAATACACAACTAGAACAAGTAAATGGACATAAATATTTATCAAACTAAAGAGATACGTGCTCGAATAGCTCGCTAAACGTTCTTAAAAATGAAAACTGCTCTCTCAATCGCAATCTTACGCTACAATTAAGAATTAGAACACTGGACTGTTTTGTTTTCATAGATCTATTGTACGGTATACAAGCTAAACACTCAAGAAAGATTACATAATTATTGGGATCTTCCCGACATTTTCAAGGAGTTAGTTCTTTACTTGGGATCTTAATCTGCCTACTCCCTAAGGAGAACTAAGACTCAAAGCAGAACACTGGCTTTTCGTGTGCTCTACTTTACTATTTGTAAAAACAGAAGGGAAAGTTTTACGGGGAGATGTTTATGCCGGAAGTGTATTGGGTTGGAAAAAGTTTGTGTGTTATAACGGGTTGTATAGGTGGTAACGTGCGGTAATTAAATGTTTCCAAATGGCGGGTAAGCATTGGCCTTGTGGTAAGTGTGACAGAACCTACATAGGACAAACGAACAGACAAATATTTAATCGTATATACGAACATTCTTTAGCTGTACGTAAGGGTGATATTTCTTCTGCATTTGCCAAACACAACAAGGAAATTGGACATATAATATTTTTTCTGTTCCAAAACACTAGCTCCTATTTCCCATTCTACTAGTAGAACTATTCGCGAGGCTATTGAAATTGAAAAACGTATTCGATGGTCAATTATATTGCGGTTCGGATAGGTTTTTGCAGTTAATTATATTTAAACAACTTAGTTCACGGGTTGAATAGGGCCGTATTTGAGAAAAAACTCGATGTTTTGGCAACGACTTTCATGTCATTTTTAAGAGTTTATCTCTTTACTCGTGATCTCAATCTGCATACTCCCCAAGAAAACCTTTGAGTGAAACTGATCTTTTGTGTCTTGCTTGGTCATTTATAAAGAGATGTATTGGATTGGGGAAAGTTTGTCGGTTTAAGGGTATTGCGCAGTTGACGGAACGTGTTGTTGAGGGATTTTCATATGACAAGTAAACGTTGCCTATTACCTCTTGTGTTTAGGCATTGTGGGCCTTTTTTTATTTCAATTGCCTCACGTACAATCCTGCTGGTGAGACGGAAAATGGGAGTAACCGTTTTAGCCTGCGGAAAATTAATTTTGTGTTCAGTTTCTTTATTATGTTTGGCAAGTGCCGAACCATTATCGCCTTTCTGTACGGTCAGAGAATGCTCATATATTCGGCTGGATATATACCGATCTATTTGATCTTTATAGATCCTTTGGTAGTCTATACAAGGTATTTTATAAACACCTTGAGATTCATTGGGGCAGTGATATTTGCTGAGCGAATAAACCTAGATATTTGGTTATTGATCGTGAAAACCGTATGTATGTTTTGTCTCATTAATATGTAACTTATTTGAAAATCAACTTCACGGGTTGAACCGCGTCGTATTTGAGAAAATTCTCTACGTTTTGGCATCGGCTTTGATGTCATTTCAAGAGTTTAGCTCTTCACTTGGGATCTTAATCTGCTTACTCTCCAAGGAGAGCTTCGAGTCTTTGAGTAAGACTAATCTTTCGTGTGTCCTTTGCGTTGTTATTTATAGGACTAGAAGTGAAAGTTTGGCGGGAGATATATATTTTAAAAGTACCTTGAATTTACAGATTATTGTTAAGAGTGGAAAAAGAATGTGGAACTATAAAAACGATAAAAAATTGGGAAATTACAATATTTAGGACATATATTGAGGAGAAAAAAATACGAAATACTACGATTAATAATATAAGGAAAAATTACAGTAAAGAGAAGCGTTAGAAGAAGAATATCCTGGTTGAGAAATTTAAGAGAGTGATTTAACTGTAGCTCTCTGGAACTTTTTAGGAGTTTTTAGTTTTTAGGAGACGGAAATGAAAGAAGAAAAACTTATACTGTGTAAGATGTATCGTCATCGATCAAGAGTACACTGTCAACAATTTGGCCATTGGAGTCCATTGGAGTCCACTGCAGGATGTAGACCATCCTTGAATTTACAGTATTGCAATTCAATGGGGATTGGCAATTAAACGCCGCGTTTTCCGGGTAGGTTGGCGAGTGTACAGGGTGTATGGAGGATAAGAGTATGTAGATTATAGGTAGGATTAAGGTTGGGACACGATTTTTCCCGGTGTTAGGAGATGGAGAAGAGTCGAGGCTTGCGTGGGCAGGGTCGCTTCCCTGAAGTAGATCTATCCTCTATCGGGGTCATAGAGGAGTATCTACTCGCTACCCAAAAGAGGTGTTAATTTATAAGAAATAAGCCCAAAAATTGGTTGCCATAATTTACTATGGCGCGAATATGAATCCAATCTATCGAAACACCGGGGTTTGAAGCAGTACGCATAACAACCAATGATTGCTATCTTCAGAGGCTTACAATTACAGTTTTAGCACAATAATGATAGACTATTATATATTACCAATTATTCATTTCTTCCTGGCTATGAACAATGGAGAAGATCAAGAGATCTACTGAAGTACGTGAGTAGTGGACGGTTTTTACAATTTGGGTTGGGAAAATTAATGCTGGCGGGAAACCCAAACTATTGGACATTAAAGACTAAACGGACAGAAACTGCAGCGTAGATTAAGGTAGATTAGTCTGTTTCTTCTTGTAAAAAGCTCATTGGCGATTAATGAGCTTTTTACAAATCAAATTAAAATGCCTTTTCACATGGGAAGTGCGTGCGTTATAAGATTTCGTAAACATTATTTTCTTTAAAATGAACAGATAATTTGGTATAAAGTGATTTTTTTAAATATTTCTTTTACTTTTTTATGCATGTTGGAATGTTGGTGCTTTAAAGTTGATACGATAATTCCGGAGAGCTTTAAATTAGCGTTATAACATAATTTCGAGAGTCGACAAAAGAAAGTAGGAATTTGCTAGTGTCTACCTATTTCATAATTTTATGATTAGAAAAAGAAGAAACCAATAAGGATATTCAGGTGAGACACATCAGTCAAGTTATAACCACAAGCATTAAATAGAACAAGTTTACACAAGGGTAGTTTGCCGTTTCCACTATCACAAAATCATAAAGTACACAAATATTGAATAAATTCCCATTTGTGTATTTACAATGTATGTTTTTGTGTGAATGTTGCGGTTTATTTTGACGTAAACTTGGCCAAATTTTTTAAATTTGTCGTTACTATTTTTAATATTAATATGACTAGGAAAATGAGACATATTAGATATCTCGTACGTGTTTTATGTACTCTTCTTCTTAGAGTACTGTCTCTTATCGGAGGTTAACAATCATCAAGGAGATTTGTATTTTATTGACAGCAGCTTAAAATAATTCGTTTGTATTACAGGCATACCACTCCCTTAAGTTCCGTAGCCAGGATGCCTTTCTTCGACCTACGCTTCTTACAGCTTTTATTTTTCCTTGTGTTATTAGCCTTATGTGGCTCAAATACTCCAATTTTCTCTTTTTAATCGTGTATATTACTTCACATTTCTTTTTAATTTTACGTAATACTTCTGTGTTAGTTATTTTTTCTGTCCATGCTATTTTTTATATTCTTCTATAGCACCACATTTTAAAAGCAAAAAGGATCTTTTTTGCTTCACTATTCACGTCTTTAAACCGTACAGTAATGTGGTAAAAATATAGTATTTCAATATTTGAATGTCTAAGTTAATATCTCAGCAGCACAGGAATCTTTTTAACTTATAAAGGCTTGTCTTGCTATCTCTATTCTTATTTGAATTTATTTAGGTTGATCGCTAGTTTCTGTAATCCACGTTTCTAGATATTTATACCAGTTGACCTTTTCAATTTTGTGTATTAGAAATTGTCATCAACCATTAATTTTTTTGATATAATCATTAGCTGTATCTTCTTAAAGTTTAGTTTCAGGCCATAGTTATTAATGTGTAAGTTTATGTTTCCAACTAAACGTTGCAGGTTTTCCAATTTATCTGCTATTTGTAGCGGATTGTCAGCATATTGCACATTGTTTATAAAGGGTTTTTTTGATAGGGGCACTCGAACTTTAACAATGTATAGCGACTATATTGGTGAAGCTACAGCTGTTAAATTTGATGTTATAGTAACTAATATTGGAAAGTTACAGTGTTGGGCAACGCGTGCAAACTATTAAACTTTACTATCAAAGTGAGTGCTCAGTTCGAGCTACGTGATTTTTATGGTGCACATAATCGTCCTGTTAAGTCGACTATTTGTCGTTTAGTGAACAATTTCGAATCAACGTGTTCAGTAAACCATGAAACACACCCATACGTCGTCGAAAAGTGAATTCTGCAAAAAATATTGCTGAACTGAACAGATGTGTGCAAGATAACCCGAGACAGTCATTTCCTCCTAAGAACTTGGCCTTTTGTAGACCTCAACATGGCGAATTTTGCGTCGGGACTTGGGCCTGCTCTCGTACACAAGGTAAACGATCAAAGGCAGCTACGAGCATTCGCTGACTGTGCTCTGGAGCAGTTGGAAGTAGACCCCGATTTCGAACGGAAAATCATCTTCAACGACGGAGCCCATTTTGGACGGAGAAATTGTGCTTGAAATAAAAACCCCTAGTCAAAATCAAACTGTTTGCATTTTTGATGACAATTTTAAAATAAATTGGCACCCCATTCCAGGTATGTAAAACATTTTGGCCAATTAGGCCAGAAAAAGTTCCAACTGTTTGATGTATATTTTAGTCATTGAGCCATTCTTTCAAAATAAAGTTGGCACCCCCACGACTGTTACCGACGAGAGGTATAGGTTGATGATAACCAATTTTTTGGCCTAAATTACAAGATAGGGATCTCAACGACACGTAGTTCCAACAAGACGGCGCTATGTGCCACGCAGCGCATGCAACAATAGATCTTCTAAACGACTACTTCGATGGCGTGGTTAAGTGACATAACCAATACCATCAATGTTATCGAGCCCGATTTATGCGGTCGAGTCATCGAAAATTGGGCCTCTCGGATAGGTGCCGATCAGCGAAACCGCCGTGGCCATTTGGTCGATATCATATTTCATACATAATGTAATCGAATACTCCTTCAAATAATGGAAAACAATCTATACTGATAATTTCTCTGTTCATAGCTTGTTCCCATTTAAATTCTAAAGTCCTCTAAGCGCCTTCCATGGAAAACTATAATTGTCTCTGATTATCATAGTATATATATATATATATATATATATATATATATATATATATATATATATATATATATATATATTGAACAAAATCGGAGAAAGAATATATCCTTGGCGAACAGCTTGGGATATCTTAATTTTTTCTGTTATTTTATTTTTCACTTTCACTTTAACTGTTTTATGCCAATTTGCCTATTATTCTTATGTTGCGACTATTGATAATTTTTTTTTAAATATTTTATACGTTTATTCCACATAAGACTTCTCCTCGTTCCTAATCTCTTCCTAAATCTCTTCTTCAAGTTTCTTATATATTCTCTTATGAATGAGTTCAAGAAAGACTTTCAATGTATGTACAGTTCTTTGCATTATTTTTCTTTGATATTGGTATAAAAATTAACGTCCGCCATTCTTCTGGGATAACACCTGTTCTATAAATTGCATTAAAAATGTCTACCATTATGTCTATTGTATTATCGTCTACTGGAATTCTATCTGCCCTCACAGCTTTTCCTATTTTAGCATTTCTAATGGTATATTCTATTTCAGTTCTTAAAATTTCCGGCCCTGTATCTACCGTTTCATTTTCTATTAGTTTAGATTTGTTGTCCTTCAACAGTTTTTTTGTGTATTTCTTCCATGTCTGTAATTTTTACTTTATATCAGTGATTATTCTTCTATCATCGTTTTTTAATATATTGGATTGCTTTGCTTTCCGAATACCTGCTACTTTCTTAATATTTCTGTGCATATTGAAACTATCATATCTGTATTTTCCCTCATATTCTTTAATTTCTCTGCAGTTTTCAATCATCCTTGTTTATTTTGCTCTCTTAATATTTATTTTAATTATTTGATTCGTTTAGATATATTTTTGTTAATTTTATTTTTCCCGCACCAAGTATAATATTTCTTCTGTAATCCAAGATTATGTACTTTCTAGTTCCAATAAAAACAAAATTTTGGTGAAATACTTGTGTATCAAAAGAGTAAAAAATTGCAAGTGTGTTGGCTCTTTTTTAAATTCAATTTTCAGCTGAATGTCATATGCACAATCATAAAATTTTGTAAAATAATATCTGTATATAGTATGAGCAATAACTAGAGGATTTATATATTTACGTCATGGTTATTTTAAAATTTAGTTCTTTTGGATAATTGTTAGTTTGTTTTTTAATATATTATTTTAATTGTAAATCACAGATACATGTTTTGTTTAAATTATGATTTATACTCCAAATTGACATTATTTAGTATTACATTTGTGTGAATGCATTGATCAATGAATCGAAGTAATGACAACACAAAATCATATTGAATTTGTAACAATAGAGTTGTTAATGGTTATGACTGCGTGAACCAATAAACAATTGTTCTAAATGCGGAAACGTTGCCCGTGCTATATTGTGTTGCTATGGAAATAGGAATCTGCTAATATAGTAATAATAATGGGAAAGTTTCGATACTATGTATAGCTATAAACGCAAATTAGAATCCCCATATTTCTCTCGTTAATTATCCCCAAAAATGTATATAAAACTTGAAATGATGACGGAAACAGTTAAAAAAGCTGTTGACTGGAACCTAATGGCATTGGAATATCGTAACCACGTTCAACAGCAAGTCCCGTATCACAAGAGCTTACCATTCCCTCCCGTCAAATAGTCCGAAACAAAAGGGTCGGCCGCAAACCCTTCAATTAGCAGAAATTATCGGCAGATTCCCGAAAGTTAGACGGTTGGCAGGGCGCGGGATATCCCACGCTCACCTGAGCGCCGAACACCTCCCTGTCTGTCCGGGGCCGGAGCGTGGGAACCCTCGCTCACAGAATTAAATTAGCGAATCGAAGTTCGACATTCGTAATAACGCCGCTTTTGGGGCGCCCCGGAGTAACCCCGTTATTCGGCTCTAACCTCATCAGATATGTTGCCTTCGAAGGGAGCTCTGGGTAACTTTATGAATGACACCGCGGGACTAAAGGGCTGCGAGCTTGGTGGGTAATGAAACTTCTTGTAGTTCGATGGCTTAATGTGAGTTCTGCGGCTGGGTTTCAATTAAAATAAGTAACTTGACTTCCGAACATTTACAGCGAACCCCATGCAAATGAGCGAGGAAGTGATGTGTAGGCTGTAGCTTACGAATTAACGCCCGAAATCACCTATCTGTGATTCTGATTACAACTGTGCCGACGGCAACCAGCCAAACATTCACAGATGAATAGTTAAACTACCAATTAACAGCTCTTAACGTAGTTAGGGGCGTTTCGAACGCTAAAATACTTAATTCTGGGGAATGTATAAATATATAGTTGTTACTATTTTTTCCGTATTCAGAACCATAATGTCAGTGGTAATATACGACTAGATTAAATTATTAACAATATATTTGTATATATTAATTTATATATAAAAGATCTGTATTGTATGTTGCAGTATTATATTATTTTTATTTGCTATATACTTATTTAAGAAACTTCCCTTTGATTTTTTTAACTATTATACTTACAAATAATTCTTTTATTGTTATATGTATAACTTTTTAAATATTATTACCAGTGGGTTCTAGTTTTTTTTTTTGTTAGTTGTTTATATTGTTCTCTTTTTTCTGTTAGTATTTCGGCAGTTTGAAAATTAAATCTTTGTGTTAGTTTGTTTCTTTGGATTGTGTAATAAAATTTGAATATGACTCTGACCAATCTGGGGCCACTTCAGTATTAAATCTGTTCAAAACGCATACATCCGTGTAGACACTCTTGTTGTCACTCATTATGTAGTCTATTTTATTTTTGTATTTTTAGCACGTGTTGATTCTCATCTATTTTCTTTAGACTTCTTTCTTAAAGAGCGTATTTCAGCAGTATAGATTTTTGCTGCTCAAGAAATTTTTAACCATGGTTTTCATATTTTGCGCTTCTAAACTGAATTTTCCTATCTTCATCTAGACCATTTCACTTATTTTAGCGTTAAAATTATTATTAATGATTACAGAATGTGATTTTTCTTGTTGTTTGCCTTTACTATGTCTTCGCACAGTTCCACAACTTCGTAAGTGCGAATGCTTGTACAATCTGCATTTTGCATTGTTTTGTCAATTGTATTCCTATGTATACGAATTGATTATAATTGTCATTTTTTCATTTCTGGCGTTTACACCAGAATTAATTTGATAAAATACGCGTCCATTCTTTAAAACTATGTTTCTTTTCCATCTAATCTGGTTTCGCATAGGCAAACTTAGTTAATCTGGTTCATTTTTCTTCTAAGTTCTTCTACGACTTATCTCATACTTAGTGTTCTTATGTTATATGTTGCTATTGTGCCTTTCTTGTTTGATCTATGTTCATGTTTATGTGTTATCGAACTTTTGCTTTCCTCCCCAGAATCCGAAATGTGACAGACCACTATGTTAGCAATGCGAGTTTCATTATAAATTACAAATTAAAACTCTTTGTTTGCTGAACGTATTGGGGGTAGGTGACGGTGTTATATGCAGAATTAAATATGGAATGGGTACGATGAAGGTGTTAGAGCATGTTGTTTTCAGTATTAATAAATGACAAAGACTCGAGCAATAACAAAGACATTTTAAGCAAGTGACATATAAGCAACAGTATAATACTAATAGTTCAATAAACGACAGAAGGTACTTTGAAAAACCTGTCATTAGGTGTACTGAAAATAATTAAGATAAATAATTAAAATAAAACCATCATCACCAGCAGAAGGAACATTATAAAAATAGAAACAAAATTCTACACTAATTTGAATAAACCTTACTATCACGAACGAAACAATGACAATAAAACAAATTATGGGCGTGCTAATTATGCCAAAAATTACAACATAAATAATACGCATGGCTGTATAACGTACGAGAAACGGAATTGCCCTAGAGTTGACAAAATAACGAACCAGTGAAATAGACTAACTTCTGAAGAGAGCACGGAACTTTAGATTACTAAGCTATAAACATTCTTTTAGAGAAAACCAATGAATGTAAGTCGACATTAACCTGACTCTAATTGATTTTAAAAAGACCTTTCAGTCAAAACATGAGCATTTCTCAAAGTAATAGATAATTGTATAAGGTGATCCAACCAAAACGCACGATATTAATTGTAAATAAAACAAAAAGTTTTCAGAGAATTATCTTAATATTTTTTATTATGATAGAAGGATCTAGGACAATTATGTGTGAAACAAAATATCGGCCAAATGCTCGCCACGGCTTCGGTGGCACATCTCTATCCGATGGTCCATATATTCAATGACTCTGAGACATAATTCAGGTTCAGTGTCGTTAATGTACCGAATTATCTCATTCTTTAGCTCTTGAATTGTCTTATTAGATGTAAACTTTCTTTTAAATATCCCCAAAGAAGAAGTCCAACGGTGTCAAATCACATGATCGTGGCGGCCAATTAACTCCTGGCGACGTGAGAATAACAACATTGTTTCGTTAGCATGTGGAATGGAACACCATCCTGTTGGAACCACATATCGTCCAGGTTCAATCCTCATTTTGGCAATAAGTCCGTTATCATCTCGCGATAGTTAAACACCATTCACGGTAACTGCTTGGCCGACCTCATTTTCGAAGAAGTGACAACGCCAACAAAACCGACACACAGTCACTCTGTGTGGATGCATCCAACTTTAAACAATCACTCGTGGATTCTCATTTGCCAAATGCGGTAATTATGCTTGTTAACGAATCCACTAAGGTGACAGTGTGCCTCGTCGCTGAAGATAATTTTCTTTGTAAAGTCACCATTCACTTCTGTCTTGTTAACCAACCATTCGGCGTATTGACGACGCTTGAAATGGTCAGTAGACTTCAGCTCTTGAGTCAATTGAACAGTGTAAGCGTGTAAATTCAAATCTTTATTCAAAATTCGCATCAGTGATGTCCGTGAGATGTTTAATTGTTGGGCACGACGACGAGTCGATTTGACAGGCTCTTCTGAAACACTATCGCGAACAACAGCAAGAACTCAAACGAACTGAGGCCATGCTGAAATTTGCGCTTATTCTCCAATTGTGGACACATTTGGTCGATTATGCTGACCAAAATCACGAAGTCACGAAATGCATTTAATTTGAACGCCCATTTTCGTAAAAGGTTTCAACAATCTTAACGCGCTGCTCAATTGTGTACCTCTCCATGGTTGAATTTGTCAAACACTGAAACAAAGAAATGTCAAATTAAGTTGGGCAAAAAACTTGACGTTAAGGTGTGACTCACAATTAACACCGTGCATTATGGTTGGACCATCCTTTAGATTAATTTGAGATATTTATCTTTATTCCAAAATATATACAAAAGAGCCAAATCTCAATTTCAAATTGACAAAGACTTCAATACCGACAAAATTCCAATAAGTATAGAAGTGCGACAAGGTGATACGCTACCACCAAACCTACTCATTACGTGTCTGGAGCATTTTCTTAAAACATTTTAGAAAAATAAAACTATAAAGATTGATGTTTGCTACCTGCGTCATTTATGTTATGCAGATGATATCGTGATTTTTAGCAGTAATATTGAAGCATTGAAAACAATGATTACAGATCTGCAACATGCTTTCAGAAATATTGGACTAATATTAACATTGATAAGACTAGTGTTATGAGCTCCACTGACGAGAACTTAAAAATAAATAACGAAAAAAACATCTCCATCGGATATGACTAAAAATCGAACTACCGAGGTCATAAAAAGAGTTGGTTTCAATGTGGACTACTTTTGGCAGATTAAATCATATTCTCAAATACCCTATGTTTTAAAAAAATATTTGAGATCTATCGGTTGCTACATATTTTATAGAGACAGTGACTAACGAAAAATAGTGCCGAGAGGCTTAGAGATAATATAAAAAATAAAAATATCCAACAAACTTTATTGAAATAGTGACCCTGTTAATGTGGAAGTGAGTGGCATATTTTGCCATTAAGACCCGCAGAGATGGCTACTGAAAGTAGTACACTGGAAGTTTATAGAAACAAAAAAAGAAATGTGGGCAGGGCACGACTGTGGCTGGATGATGTAAAGAAGTATATAGGAAAGCAATGGTTGTAAGTCGCATAGGACAGAACCACATAGAGAAGAGCAGCAGTAGCCTATGCCTAGTAGTGGACTGCGACAGACTGATGTTGATGATGTTAATAATGTACTTCTTTGAAGCTGCGACTAAAAATAACACTTTGTTAGTACTAATACATAATAGTATCATAAATTAGCTATTTTAATTACAGCGTTTAGTTGCGTCCTAAATTTTTTTAATTTATTAATTTTTGTCTGTCTTATATTTTACTTTTTGTTAAAATTTATTTAACTATATCAAGGCTACCTTTTAGGTAACGTATTTATGTGGTTTTGTAATATTCTATTACAGTAATATTAGGATATATGATTTTACAGTTTTTGATGAACGCTTGTGGCTATGTGCTGGATCAATTCTTGGATAGTATTTTGTATTAAAAGTAGCTCCTTTTAGTAGCTCTTAAACTGAAATTATAGTATTGATTATTTTACTGACATAAAGAGCTGTATAAGTATTAAGAGGAAGCCTACCTTCTAGTCTCTGCCCCATCATAGTATTTTAAATCACCCCCAGCTAAAAGTCAAACATTTTTAACGATTTAACGTTGGTTTTATTAGCTTAAGTTATGTGTATAAGGTGTATGCAAGAAAGTTTCTGTATCACTACACCAGAAACAAAATTAAAAAATAAATATTATTTTTTTAAATTAATTTGAATTACATTTTATCATCTTATTTATCGAAGTTATAATGGCAACACGAAAGGAGTCTTAATCCTTTGTCTTCTAATTTTCTTTTATGTTTCAATTATTTATTCTTAAAAGTGGAATCGGTTTGTGTCTGAGATTTTATGCAAAGCGAAAGTTGTGCATCACGTTCTTGTGATAAAAATATCTAACAGATTTTATCACTGAATATTGTAATAAAAATTATACATCACTGTTTAAATATCTACATAAATATTTCTACGTAAATGTATTGTATTAAAATTTAATGTTTTCCAATGGCAGTAGCTTTGGACTTTCAACGAGATATGAGTCAGCAGCAACATATTATCATACCGGATGTGCTATAGTTAGTATCAAACATTCAGATGCAATCATATCTGAGTGACACAAATAGGCAAATATTTGTTATATATCTAATTCACAAATATCACTTATAAGCCCACGTTACGTATAACTGACAAACTAATTATTTACAAACCTACACCCCAAACACAAACAGGTATTTTTATATGGAAGAAGAAACTATGGTCACCGGTAAGAAGTAAAAGCTAAGAAATGGTAACAAATATTAATAAGATCCAGCAGAACAAAAAATTTCAACCTGAAAACGGTCAAATTAATTTCTACATCTAATTTAAATAAATGATAAGTCTCAAAAAATAGTGTCGGTGAAAAGTTCAGACTACCTCCAATTTTTATAGAGAGGGTGTTAAAAATTGTCTCAACACGATTGTAGAAACTAAAAAAAATTATTGAAGACAAACAATATAAAATTAAATGTATGGAAAACAATGTTCCGATATTGTAGACACATTTAATTATGTACCTACAACAAATATTATCCATGTGTATATAATTTTTACAAAATAAAAATGTTATCATAGAATCACTTCGCCAAAGATAGAGATATAGCAACGTACAAGATGTTAAAAAATCATAAAATCAAAGCTTAGTAAATTTTATTCAGCAGAATAAAACGATAATGAATAAAACATCAATAGTCATATCTAGCCTGGTTTCTTATTGGTTAAGTCTCTACATACGGAATGCCAATGGATTATAGGCAAGGAAAGATTTTATTGATATTTTATTATTTACACCAACTTATTTTAAGGAAAGAACGTTTTTGAAAAATCCAGCAATCATCATCAAGAAAACTAGAATAATTATAAAATGCAATACATATTTGACTTAAAAAATAAAAAATTTACACAACCCTATTAGTGCTTCTGTGGCCTATGGTCTCTCAAGACATTATCTTACAAAAGAAATGTTAAAGCTATTTTTTGAAACACTGTCAAACACTTATTTCTGGAGCAGATTTTAATTTTATGTACACCTAAATAGGCCGATAACTATACTATATATTTAAAAAATAATTTCGTTAAACTGTCTAAAGGTATCATTAAATTATGATTTCTATTTTTATTTTTAATTTAATAATTGCAAAATTACCTACGTCCTGAATAATCAACAGGAAAATAAACTGAGACTTATTTTCAGATCATATAGAAAGAACTTCAAAGAATTAAAAAACATCTTTTACGTATAATTTAATAAGTCTTATGGCCAAGTAGGTCAGATGCCGTCTAATATCGAATTTTCCACTTAAGAAAACAGTTTTGAAAAAATGAGCGAGAAGAACAACGGTAAAGGATTATTAATTTAGTTGATCAAACAACTTATAATAGACTAATAAATAAACTACAAACTAAAATAAATAATAAATAAATTATTTGGATTGTTTGCTAAAAGTCTTAATAAACATTTGAAAAGCCACAATGAATATTAATAAATCACAGCCAAACATACCACCTTTACGGAATGAGTTGGATACATTGGTGATAAACAAATAAGAAAGGCAGAAATGTTTGCTCAAAATTTTATCTTAAACGTTCCAACCATACTTAGTGCCAATATATAATCCTTATAAACTGTCATTGTAATTAGCTATTGCTGCAATTTCTTTCGATGAGATACGTAAGAGAATTAAATATCTATCTATTAAGATAGTACGAGCTAACAACAGCTGAAGTGCTAAAACAATTGTCCAGAAAGGGAATAACGCTTCTTACGGTTGACGTAGTGGGCTAAGCAATTAAAATTTTCCTAGATAATACTTATTTCTCAGCCGGCTAAATTTTACTCTATTTTTACCTGTATTGAGCTCTTTTCCATTTTTTGACCTACATTTTCTGCAATATGTGTAGAAACATCAAATAACTGAAGTTTTTTGTTGATTTTTTAATTTACACAAAATTTGTGTTGTTCATCTCTTTGATGTTGCGATGTGTAATAAGCAGAGCTCTCTATTTGATGTAAAAATCTCACTTCACGAAGATTTTTCTACTACAACTACATAGACCGTCTACTTAATGTACAGAGAACTCAAATGAATCAACGTACTTAATGGAAAATAGTTGTTATGGTTTTAGTGAAAACGCTAATTTAATCTATTAACTATTAACGGTTTAACGAAAACATGCTGATGACTTTTTATAGTAGTAGTTCAAATACTACAATAGTTTATGCAAGCCCTTTTTGACTTAAATCTTGAGAAATTTAATATTACGAAAAATGAATAACTCCCAAAATATTAGCTGCGTTTAAGAATTTTTGTCTGTTTAAATACTTTTCTATCAAACGATATGTATTTAGTTAGTAAAGGTGTGCAGTAGCTGCAGATGACTTGTTTTGTAAAAGTACATTGATATATAAGATATATAACTAGGTGTAGAGTGAATCGGATCGATACTTGACGATGACGTCTAAACGCAAGTGTTTTGAGGTGTTGCAAAGAAAGTCGACCGGCAGTTTCAATTAAAGATGTGAGCATCTAGAAATTATTTAATCAAGTAAACATTTTTTTGTTTACTACCAAAGTTTAAAGAATACTTGTATATCGGAATTTATGATGTAATTTGTAACAAATAAAATTAGCATTTAATAAAGTGGTAATTGTCTAAAATAAAATAAAGCAAATATGAACACAGTCGCATTTTATTTCGAAAACAATAAAAAAGCGCAAATCACCGTTAACAGTTAATAAGCTACTTTACTCATAATGCAGACTTACTACAAAACAATCATCGTATTTTAAAAATATATATTTTATAAAGTACTACTTCTGTCTTCTGGCAGTGCCTATCCGTTTCGGATGTTGGCTATTAACATGGCTATCCAAGCTTTATTGGCTGCTGTACGGAAAAGTTGAGTTGTTGTTAAAGAGAACCATTTCCTTAGGTTCTGTAGCCATGGTATTCTTCTACGTCCTGGGCCTCGTTTTCCGTACACTTTCCCCTGCAAGATGAGTTGCAGTAGGCCATATCGATGTTCGTTACGCTTTATGTGCCCCAGGTATTCCATTTTACGTTTTTGACAGTGATGATTATTTCACAGTCTTTCTGCATTCTACGCAGTACTTCTCTATTTGTAATCCGGTCGACCCATGAGATTTTCAGGATGCGTCTATAACACCACATTTCGAACGCCTCTAACTTCTTGGTAGTAGCCTCGGTCAGCGTCCAAGATTCCACCCTGACAGGAGCACTGCGAATACGTAGCATCTCAGTAAACGAATTTTTATTGGTATTAAGAGGTCGTGGCTCTTGAATATTGTGTTCATTTTAATGAACGCTGCCTGGCTTTTTCAATTCTTTGTTTTATTTCAGTTGAGTGATCCCATTGTTCGTTTAGACTTGTCCCTAGATATGTGTATTTCTCAACTCGTGTTATCTGTTGTTGGTTAACTATTAGACGTCCCGGTGGTATTGGATTCTTGCTGATGACCATGTATTTAGTTTTTGTATGTTAAAGTTTAGACCATATTTTTGGCTTGATTCTGCTACGCGTGTTATTAGGGCTTGTAGGCCTTCTAGGTTATCTGACAGTATAATTGTATCGTCTGCGTATCTTACGTTGTTCAGCCGTTCTTCGTTGATGAGTATTCCCTCGTCAGTATCTTCTAAAGCTGTTTTCATGATGTGTTCGGAGTAGATGTTAAAGAGTAGCGGAGATAGCACACAGCCTTGTCTCACACTTCTTTCTATTTTGATCTCCTCAGTCATTTGGTTATCTATCTTGATAGTTGCTGATTGGTTATAGTAAATGTTGTTAATGATACGTAGATCTTTATCATCTAGACCAATTGTTTTTAAGATTGATATTAACTCGTCGTGTTTGACCCGATCGAAAGCCTTTTGATAGTCTAAAACAAAAACACCCCATCTTTGTATGAGCAGAACAAAAATTTCAAACTGAAAACGGTCAAATTAATTTCTACATCTAATTTAAATAAATGATAAGTCTCAAAAAATAGTGTCGGTGAAAAGTTCAGACTACCTCCAATTTTTATAGAGAGGGTGTTAAAAATTGTCTCAACACGATTGTAGAAACTAAAAAAAATTATTGAAGACAAACAATATAAAATTAAATGTATGGAAAACAATGTTCCGATATTGTAGACACATTTAATTATGTACCTACAACAAATATTATCCATGTGTATATAATTTTTACAAAATAAAAATGTTATCATAGAATCACTTCGCCAAAGATAGAGATATAGCAACGTACAAGATGTTAAAATCATAAAATCAAAGCTTAGTAAATTTTATTCAGCAGAATAAAACGATAATGAATAAAATATCAATAGTCATATCTAGCCTGGTTTCTTATTGGTTAAGTCTCTACATACGGAATGCCAATAGATTATAGGCAAGGAAAGATTTTATTGATATTTTATTATTTACACCAACTTCTTTTAAGGAAAGAACGTTTTTGAAAAATCCAGCAATTATCAAGAAAACTAGAATAATTATAAAATGCAATACATATTTGACTTAAAAAATAAAAAATTTACACAACCCTATCAGTGCTTCTGTGGCCTATGGTCTCTCAAGACATTATCTTACAAAAGAAATGTTAAAGCTATTTTTTGAAACACTGTCAAACACTTATTTCTGGAGCAGATTTTAAGTTTATGTACACCTAAATATGCCGATAACTATACTATATATTTTTATATTTTGTCGATCTAAAAATCAACAATTTTATATTTAAAAAATAATTTCGTTAAACTGTCTAAAGGTATCATTAAATTATGATTTCTATTTTTATTTTTAATTTAATAATTGCAAAATTACCTACGTCCTGAATAATCAACAGGAAAATAAACTGAGACTTATTTTCAGATCATATAGAAAGAACTTCAAAGAATTAAAAAACATCTTTTACGTATAATTTAATAAGTCTTATGCCCAAGTAGGTCAGATGCCATCTAGTATCGAATTTTCCACTTAAGAAAACAGTTTTGAAAAAATGAGCGAGAAGAACAACGGTAAAGGATTATTAATTTAGTTGATCAAACAACTTATAATAGACTAATAAATAAACTACAAACTAAAATAAATAATAAATAAATTATTTGGATTGTTTGCTAAAAATCTTAATAAACATTTGAAAAGCCGCAATGAATATTAATAAATCACAGCCAAACATACCACCTTTACGGAATGAGTTGGATACATTGGTGATAAACAAATAAGAAAGGCAGAAATGTTTGCTCAAAATTTTATCTTAAGCGGTCCAACCATAGTTAGTGCCAATATATAATCCTTATAAACTGTAATTGTAATTAGCTTCTGCTGCAATTTCTTTCGATGAGATACGTAAGAGAATTAAATATATATCTATTAAGATAGTACGAACTAACAACAGCTAAAGTGCTAAAACAATTGTCCAGAAAGGGCATAACGCTTCTTACGGTTGACGTAGTGGGCTAAGTAATTAAAATTTTCCTAGATAATACTTATTTCTCAGCCGGCTAAGTTTTACTCTATTTTTACCTGTATTGAGCTCTTTTCCATTTTTTGACCTACATTTTCTGCAATATGTGTAGAAACATCAAACAACTGAAGTTTTTTGTTGATTTTTTAATTTACACAAAATTTGTGTTGTTCATCTCTTTGATGTTGCGATGTGTAATAAGCAGAGCTCTCTATTTGATGTAAAAATCTAACTTCACTAAGATTTTTCTACTACAATTACATAGACCGTCTACTTAATGTACAGAGAACTCAAATGAATCAACGTACTTAATGGAAAATAGTTGTTAGGGTTTTAGTGAAAACGCTAATTTAATCTATTAACTATTAACGGTTTAACGAAAACATGCGCATGACTTTTTATAGTGGTAGTTCAAATGAAAATGTTAAATACTTCAATAATTCATGCAAGCCCTTTTTGACTTAAATCTTGAAAAATCTAATGTTACGAAAAATTAATAATTCCCAAAATATTAGCCGCGTTTAAGAATTTTTGTCTGTTTAAATACTTTTCTATCAAACGATATGTATTTAGTTAGTAGAGGTATGCAGTAGCTGCAGATGACTTGTTTTGTAAAAGTACATTGATATATAAGATATATAACTAGGTGTAGAGTGAATCGGATCGATACTTGACGATGACGTCTAAACGCAAGTGTTTTGAGGTGTTGCAAAGAAAGCCGATTGGCAGTTTCAAGAAAAGATGTGAGCATCTAGAAATTATTTAATCCAGTAAACATTTCTTTGTTTACTACCAAAGTTTAAAGAATACTTGTATATCGGAATTTCTGATGTAATTTGTAACAAATAAAATTAGCATTTAATAAAGTGGTAATTGTCTAAAAATAAAATAGAGCAAATATGAACACAGTCGCATTTTATTTCGAAAACAATAAAAAAGCACAAATCACCGTTAACAGTGAATAAGCTACTTTACTCATAATACAGACTTACTACAAAACAATCGTCGTACTTTAAAAAGATATATTTTATAAAGTACTACAGATACAATTTTAAATTATATATGAAAAGGTAGAAAAAACGCTTAAGTTTTTATTCATATACAAATGTTTGATGTGAACTCCTCGCGTCATACGACACAGTTCTAAATGGTAGTGCAGTTCTGTCCATACATGCTGTAGTGTGTCGCCACTGATGCTCCTCATAGTAGCAGTAATTCTGCCTTGAAGTTTATTTTATGTTGTTGACATTGATGTCACGTAAACCAGTTCTTTAATAAACCTCAAAGAAAACACTCTCAATCTGCGGGACAATATCCAATCTTCTTTAGCTCACCACCTAATTTAGTGGTAAGGGAGTTTCTCGTATACTTCACAATACTAATGAAATTGAACTAGATCTTGTTGAAATATGAGTTTTTGGAATCCTTCCTCAGTTGCGGAAACAGCCATAACTGCAACATATCTAGGTATGTTGTATGCCACAGGTTTTTCACTAAAAAAAGGATTCGTATACTTTTATTTTGAAGACTGCAGAAAAAAACTTAAGTTGTGACTAATACCCATCATGTCGCACAACGCACATCCGAAGGTTGTAATGCTTCCCTTTCTACTTACATGAAATGTCAGCTCGTTGCTGAGCACCACATGGTTAGCAAATTCATCATCTTTCATCGCTTAGATGATTCTACAAGGTTTGTACGGCCATTTTCCTTTTTATTTTCATAGTAACACTTCGTGCAATATATGTTTTAAAAACTCGACGATTCTTTTGTAGTAACCCTGTATTTTAATAATATTGTAGTACAAAGTCATATGTAGGATTTGTGTAAATTTAAAACGTGTTTTCATATTTTAATATAAACTAAAAAAAGCTGATTAACGGATTTAAATTGTTCAGTTCAGTTCAATCCTTCAGCACAAGTAGGTAGCTCTGAAAATCAAGAAAATGATAACTTTCTGAGGTAGAGGCATTATCATCTTCTTAGGAGAGGTTGACAATAGTTCATTGTTAACTAATACCAACAAAATTACAATGAAAAAGCATCCATGTTTTGTTTAGTTATGATAGATTACTCTTAGCAATGAACAGTTCTTATGTTGGTAAAATATTAATAATATTTTGAAGTCAGATGTTGAAGTATCATTTCACTTATTAGTTAACTTCAAAATGTCTAGTTATGATTTAAAAGCCTGTTTTAGAAATCTCGTCTCATAAAGAATGTGAAAATTTGACTTCAATTCTAATTAAGGCTTTCATAAAACACCAGAAGGAGCTAGCTAGAAAAAGTAAATAATTCTGATCTAGATGACAAACCAATGTTAATGGTTTTGTTAGTACCTTTGCATTTATTTGCATTTTCTGAAGAATTTCAGAAAATGACAGTTGTTTAGCAGAATATTAGGCCCTCGTTAACCAAATTATGTGGTGCTATGAGATTATCTTCTAGTATCAGAAAAAACTGCATTTAAATTAAATTTATTTACTCCAACAACCTTCTTTTGGCCCGTGACAGTTGCTGTGGTCTACAGTCTACCCAGACACCGAATTATCCCCAAAAAATATAGAGATTATCTGGTCCAGCTAAGATTCTATTTCCTATTAGCTGAAGATTGGAATGCGGAAAATAGAGCTTGGGGTTCCAGACTCAACAATCCGAAAGGTAGAGCACTACTTAAAGTGATAAAACAAATCTATATAAATTTCCTATCGACAGGAGAGCTAACTTATTGGCCAGGAGACTTAAATAAATTACATAACTTACTAAAATTTGCAGTCATTAAAGGGATATCTGATATAAATAGTGCTATTCAATCTAGCTTTGACCTTAGCCCAAACCACAGCCTCATTATTATAACTCTGAGTACAGATATAATCTGGAAAGAACCATCTCACTAATTCATTGAACAAAGTAACATAAATTAGAAAAAGCTCTACATGATGCTAAAAACGAGTCTTTAGAACATATATTACGAAACTTTTCGGATGATCACTAAAAAGCTTAAAGGAGCTAAAGTAAAAATATTCCACCAATTATAAAACTTGACTGAACATGGGCACGTTTAAATCTTGCTAGGCTGACACACTTGCCGAGCACCTGTCAGAGGTATTCTCTTTACTTGAAATAACCAACGATGACCTAGAAATTAAAAATTTTCCAAATACTTGCCAGTTATCTTTATCGATGAAAGCATTCAGTAAAAAAGGAGTTCTTAGAGAAATAAAACTGTTAAACCCATGCAAAGATCTAATTGTTGCAGAAATATTAAAGAATCTCCATAGAAAGGCAATTGTTCTAATCACGCCTTTCCTACTTTTCAGCACAATGAAAATATGCCCAGATTCTGATAATACTCAAACCTGGTAAATCTCTGACGAAACAGCTTTTACAGACCTATAAGTCTATTACCTATTATGGCTTAACCTTTTTGAAAGACTATTTCTTAATACAATAGTGGAAAATGGTTACTTGAGCAATACTATCCTAATCATCAATTCGGCTTCGTCAGAACCACTCGACCATAAAATAGTGCTACAGATTAGTTAGTAAAATCAAAGATAGTCTTGAAGGCAAAAGGTATGATGCTTCTATTTTCCTTGATTTTCAACAAGCCTTTGATAAGGTCTGGTGCATAGGGCTATTTTCCAAAATAAAAATTAACTTTACTGACCAAATAGGTCTTATCATAAAGTCTTACCTTAGAGAGCAATATTTTCAAAAAGCGGTGACAAATTATCTAACTTATCACCTGTATCAAATCGGGAGTGCCGCAGGGTAGTGTGCTGGGAATTTATTTACTTGGTGTACACTAATGATGCCCATTAATAAAAGATATGTTATTGGCCAATTTCGCTGACCACACGGTTATCTTATCAGTAGATCCACATAGAACACCAAAAAACTAGAAAACTACATAAATACACTATAAAATGACTGAATAAATGGAAATCATAGTAAATCCAAACAAATTCACTCAAACACTCACTAACTGAAGAATCAACAGTACATAACTTAGTATAAACATCGTACCTATTCTTATCAAAGAAGAATTTAAGCATCTTGGAATGCACCTAGATTAAAAACTTAATTGTAAAGCTCATAATAAAGACAACAAAAAATATTAAATCTAAAATTAAAAATAGGAACTGGATTTAATAGAAAACCTCAATTATCCATGAAAAATAAGCTTCTTATTTATAAAACTATCAAAAACCGATTTGGATATACGGGGTGTAGTAAAACGCTACACAAAAATCTCTAATTCCATTAATCTCAGAAGTAATCAAACTAAAGATTATCAATTAGGAAGTTACCTGTTGAGAGAAAACTGAAAATATGATGGCCAGAAGATCTTTCCAACTGAATGCCATCGAACTGTCAATAGATGGTTCTTCAGACAAACCAATTCACTTACATATTATTAACTTATTAATTTTGTTTTTATCTTGAAACACATTGTAAATAAGCAATATTAAATAAAACAAATTACCCCAACCATTTTATATGGGCGTTGGAGACAACTGCAGTTTGTTTATTTTGTTTTTCGTTTTAGAGTATGCTTTCTATTTACTTAATCTTTTCTGTCTATAGAGCGTTGGGCATATTTTTTCAGATTTTTAATTTGATGTTCATACGTGATACTAATTTGTTGTGGTCGGATCTTGTAGTTTTTATTATTAAATTTCTGAACCTTTAGTTTAAGAAAATGTAGTCAGTGTGGTTTTTCATAAATTGACCATCTTTACTAGGCGCAGGCGACTTCCAGTTATAAAGGCGTCGTTTGGGAAGTTTAACAAATTCAGGGTTCTGACTCAATTGTACTAAACTATTGCTTGGCTCATTTTGGTCTCTTATTTTACCCTTTCCAATTCTCTTTTCTCTTTAATGTAAAAATCTGATTTATATTTTTATAGAATTGTTCAATATTATTGGCTTCTTTGTTAATATGGGCATGCTTGCCTGATTGTTATGATTATGCGATAGTAGAGGAAAAAAGTAACTACATATTTATTTATTTTGTGTCGTAAAATGCGATATCCTATCTATGATATGAGCTGTTGTTTCCAGCATGGTACATTGTGCTACTTTTAGTAGGGCATTTACTTATTTCTGGTCAGTGGACATCACTTACGAATATAATATCAATATTAAGACGTTGAATTTCAGCTGCAGTATTGGCTAATTTTCAAGGTCTATATAAACTTTTTAAATTTGACATCACGATTCTTACAGTTCACTTAAGTATTATTGATGTTTTCTTACTCCTTTTGGTTGATTGGGAGTTGAGAGGTGTTTTCTCTAAGTATTATTTGTAACATTCAAAACCATTTACTCTGAAGATCCGAATGGAAACTATTAACTTCAAACTCTACCACAATTATTGCACGAGGTTTATCTAATTTAACATTTTTAATACAATGGTTATTCATTATTTTCAATTTGTACAATCGCGCTAGTAAAATATGTTTTGTTTTTGCAATAACCGTGATACGTATTCGGATAAAAAACTACATGTTATTAGAAAAATTTATAAAATTATTGCTGTTTGATATTTTATTGGTATTAGTTGTACGGGGAAAAATCATATTCCTAAATTTAACAAAAGTGACGTTTTATATACACTTATAAAACAAGACTAACAGTTCTGAAACTGAACACATTCATTTTAACTTTAATGGCAGCCCAAGTTGGTGTCTAGTATTACTACTTGCAGTTTGGAGCGGTTTGCGCTTTTTGTGGTCGTTTAACTATTTTTCTATAAACTTAATGTAAAAATAATAGTTATTACGGAAGATAGATGCTTGCGGCCATATATCGCTACGTGCAGTGCAGCCTGCTGGGATTTAAGTTTGCGCGCCATCAATCAAACTGGAAATTGCCTGCAGGGAGACGTGCTGCGCTGCAGCGTCTGGGTGCACCTTCAATCGTGACTTCGCAATCGCGCTGTAGCGTTCAGAATAAAAAGTTAATGCACATTCTTAGGAGATTCTATTTTATATCAGCTGGCGTAAGAATGGTAGAAAGTAAGTCATCTCTGCGAAATAGTACTTCAAAATGACGGATAAATGGTCAAACATTTCAAGATATTTATTTGCACAGATCGTAAGCTGTTAAAAATAATTAACCGCAAACAATAAATTATAATGTAGCATAAAAAATTATAAGTAAAAATCTGACGTTTTGCTGCATTTCAATTAGCTTGAGGAAGTTGTAATACGATTGTCGCTGTAGGGTGTAAAATATGTTCCAACACGCCATCGGTCCCAATTTAAATTTTACATTCTTTGTTACTAGTGGAAACTTTATTTTATTTGCAATTAACAAGGTAAGGGTATCGGAGTTTACCAGAATTTGAAGTTTGGAAAGCTATAACTGAATTTAGAGAACAAATACAGCAAGTTGTTGTGATAACCACTTGGTTATGATGGTTATAACGAGTGAGCAAGCAATTTCTGGGTGTCGGTTTTCTTTTCGGATATGCATGACGCTTTGTCATATCTTATCCTAGAAAGAGCATCCCAGATAATAGGATGCATTTTGAACGAACTTAATTTATGGAAAAAGGCATACAGTTCCAAATTGGTATTAGCGAGGTTTCTGCTGGTAGCGTGAACGGGGTTTCTAAGTAGAGATAGCTCTGGTTTTTTAAGGATACGGGAGATAGTGGATGATTTCTGGTAATGTTTTAATTACAACCGACAGGTATCACCTATTGGTCTTTGCAAGATTTTAAGATTGCAAGGTCACATAAAATTTGGCCTTACATAACGTAAGCATACGTACGGTTTTCAGGACCAATATCTAAATATCTGGGATTATTTGCTTAGCAAAGGATCACTGCACTAATGAATCTCAAGAAGTTTATCAAATACCTTGTGAAAACAGCCAAAGGACCTACATAGGTCAAACAAATCGGCAAATATCTAGCTGAATATATGAGATATGAGCATTCTCTGGCCGTATGGAAAGGCGATAATGGTTTGGCACTTGACAAACATAATAAAAAAACAGGCCACAAAATTAATTTTTGCAGGCTAAAACCATTGTTCACATTTCCGTCTTACCAGCAGGATTTTACGCCAGGCAATTAAAATAGAAAAACTCTCAAAATGCTTGTAGAGATTTTTTTTTATTATTATTAAAATAGCAATCAGAAATTACATATTCTATAAGCTGTTTGGCTTACTTAGAATTCATTTATTACACTAAATTTACTAGTGTTTTGATGAGGTTTTTTTCAGTAATCAGACCTACCTTACTTCAGGTCTATTGGCCAGTGTCGTTTTAATCGCCTGTTGCTCCGATCTAGCAATAGTGGTTGGGGGGGATTTGTGTGAGTTGCTAGTCTGCTGTGGTGTTTATTACTTCTCTTTGAATGACATTCGTGATGAATGGCATTCGTACTTGTGGAGACTTTGTTTCGTTAATTTTAACCTGTCATTTACAGCCATAATAACTGTGTCGTCAGCAAATGTTCCTGTGATTGTGCTAGTGATTGTAGGAAGATCGAATGTATGTATCAGATACAGGAAGGGTCCAAGGACACTACTTTGGGGATCACCTGCTTTAATTGGGTGGAAGATAGAATTTTCTCCGTTTACCTTTGTTTTAAATTTTCTGTTTTAAAGGTATGATTTTATTAATATATATATAGTAAGGCTCCGGTCGGATGCGTTTGCTTTTGTATAACAGACCTGCATACCAGACCCTGTCAAAGGCCTGGCTAACATCGGGGAATGCTGTTGTACAGTATTTTTTATTATACAGAGATTCTTGAATAATGTTAGCTATCCGATGACACTGTTGTGTAGTAGAGTGTTCTGCTTGAAACCCAAATTGATGGTCTGGAATTACATCTTGCAGAATTGTAGTATGATATAGTAGTAGTCGCTCTAATAGTTTTGATATCGTTAATTGCAAACTGATCGGTCTATACGAGGTTACATTGTTTGGGGTTTTTCGGGGTTTGGTATTAAAATTATCTTTGATAATTTCAGTCCTTGTGGCCAGTAGTGAAGTCTGAGTACAGCATTAAATATATATGTTAACATAACTAGTCCTTTCTTGGGAAGTTCTTTGAGCATCCTGGGAGTAACTTGGTCTATTCCTAGAGCATTTTTATTGTTTAAGAAAGATATTTCTTTCTGTACTTCTTTAGGAGTGAAGAGGTATATACTGTGCGTAGATGCATCTGGGGTGCTGTCGTTTAGGAAATTTAGAACATCTCTGTCTGGTGCATTGTTATTTGGAGTAAATACTGTTGCCAAGTGTTCTGCAAAGAGGTCTGCTTTTTCTTGATTGGATTTGGCCTATGGCCCGACAAATGGGGATTCAAGACGTATTGGTGGTATTGTTATAATTGGTTTTCTTGGTGTTTTAATTGGTCTCCAAATACTATTGTCATGTCTACTAAGGTTAGTGGTATAATCTGAGAAACTGTTATCTCAAAGTTCTCTTAGTTTTAGTTTGAGTTTATTGCTTAAGTGCTTATATTACGTTTTATCAGCTGGGGCATGACTTCATTGTCATACCTTTCTGGCATTTCTTTTCAAGAAAATAAGTTTTTTAATTTCAAGCGGTATATTATCAACGGCTCTTTGTGAGTATAAATTTGGTGTAGTTTGTTTGGCAGCTTGTTGTATCGTTGGGATTAACTTGTTGACTCATTCCTCTAGTGCCTGAAGAGATGAAAGCCAATGTTAACCCATCGTTTGGAAATATTTCATTACCCGTCATCGTCAATTATGCAGTACTTTAAACCAACAAACTTTTCTCAACCCAGTGCATCTCCCACCAAACTTTCACTTCTAGTACTATAAATGACAAAGCAGGACACACAAAAGTCAGTTTTACTCAAAGAGTAGTAGCTCTTCTTGGAGAGTGAGTAGATACAGATCCCGAGCGAAAAGCTAAACTTTTAAAAATGGCATCAAAGCCGATGCCAAAATGTCGAGAATTTCCTCAATTCTGACAACTGAATGCTATTGTTTAGAATAATATTGCTAATTTTTTTTGTTATTGTGTTGTCACGGTCGAGCGGCGAACGTAATTCCTTTAATATGCAGGTAGCTGGTGTTGAAACCCCGCGGTGCTTGTGCACGTGTGAGGCCTAGAAAGGAGCTAAATATTTCTGAAGGCTTTGGTGCTACAAAAAAGCTCCAAAACAGATGCTGGAGGTATAAATAGCACGCTTCGAAAAAGAGAGCAAAAGTCAAATAAACTATATTGTAAATTAATAGAGTTATAGTGAGTTTCTATGTTATTAAATCGATGTAACGTAAATGTTATAATTTCTTATAAGCAAAGTAAATAAGTAATTTAAATGAATTTAAAAATGTTATTCACTAATGTTGAGAGCACTAACGTTATACTGTCATCCTCGTGATTTGAGTAATTTTTATAAATTTAATTAAAGTCGAATTAGGGAGTCATTGCGTAAGGAATTAATTTATGTCCTATACAGGGTCTGTATTTTAAGTAATGAAAGTAAATCCACAAAACAAAATTTATTACAGATATCACGACAAAACTTTAGTAGTCTTCAAAGTATGCTCCTTGAGCGTCAATACACTTCTGCGGGCGAGTTTTCCACGCTTCGTACGCTCCCTGAAAGTCAGCACGGGTGCAAACTGCTTTGACAGCATCCAAGGTTCCGTGGTGGCATCCTTTGAGGGCGGTTTTCATTCAGGAAAAGAGGAAAAAGTCTGAGGGTATTCTTCAATGCGTTTCAAAAGATCTTTCGAAACGGCCTCATGGTTTTGCGTTTGCTCGTTGGTCAAAACTTTCGGGACGTGCTTGGCGCAAATCTTCCTCATCCCAAGATCCTTGACGATGATTTTGTGAACAACCGTTTTATCGATTCGTAGCTTATCCGCGATAAAACGAATACTTAAACGTCGGTCCTAGTTCAGCAAATCTCGCACACGTTGTTCGTTGTCTCCAGTTCTTGGCGACCTGTGCGGGGTTCGTCCTCCACGCTCTCCCGGCCTTCTTTGAACATTTTGTGCCACCTAAAAACTTGAGTTTGTGATAAGCTTTCGCTTAAGACAAGCACAAGTTAGATTGCGTAACGCTGTTCAATGCTTTGCTGCATTTTAAGCTTTCACACACTTCTTTGCAGACGTCCGCGCCGCGCGTGATCATGCCTCAACGGAAGCCAGCAGGCGACTGACGCTTGGAGCGTATTCAAGGTCAACCCCCCCTCTACCGACTCCAATTGGTTCCAGCGCCGTCCGACGTATATTCGGGTCAGGACAAAAATATTCTCATTTAAAATACAGACCCTGTATATTCTAAAAAATAAGGTAAAATTTCAGATGTAGTTTTTGTAAATCTTATTGTCCCTGTATACAACCTAGTTTAGGTAAAATGTACTTAAGTTACACATGTTTTCAATATTCCAAAACATACAGGACATCAATGATTGTTAAAAATTAATCTTTTTATCTTTGATGGTGATGATTTCGTTTGTTCTGTATTGAGTTATTTTTTTATAAGTAATTGCATTTAACATATCTTTACTTTATCGATAGTATGATAGTCATCAACTAAAGCCGCCAAGTTTTCTTTGCATATTTGTTTTCTGTTCAATGCTTGTTCTGTTGCCATCAATTTTAGAATTGTATTATTCTTCTTCGGGTGCCTGTCTGTTCCAGATGTTGGCTGCTGTGTTGGCTAATCTGACTAAATTTACAGCTGTTCGGAATAGTTCAATGGTTGTCATGGAGAATCAGGTACTTAAATTTTTCAATCATGAGATTTTGCTTCTTCCGGTACTTCTCTTTCTTTTCACTTTGCTCTGTAGTATGCACTGTAAGAGATTATATCTGTTTTAGTTTCGCATGGTGTGGCCTAGGTATTGTAATTTTCTTGTATTTTAATTGTATTCAAGTCATCCTTTTCTTTTGACATTTTTCTAAGGATTTCAATGTTCGTTACATGGTCTGCTATGATACCCTTAGCATCCTTCTATAAAGCTACATGTCAAATGCTTCGATATTTTTCGTCGTTGCTTCTGTCAGTGTTTATACTTCCGCTCCGTATAATAATACTGATGACACATAGCAGCGCAGCATTTCAAGTTTCGTATTCATGGTTAGTTCTCGACTTTTAAATACTGCTGACATTTTAATAAATATATTTCTACTCTTTTCTATTCGACATTTAACTTCTAGAGAGGGATCCCATTGATCATTAATAATAGTACTGAGATATGTGTATTTGACTCTTTTAATTGTTCCACCATCTAATCTTACTTGTCGGGAGGAAACGTTCTTGCTTATGGTCATATATTTATTTTTTTCGGTGTTAATATTTGTTAATCTATTTATTAGTTGTTTCAGAGCTTGCATATTATCGGCAAATATTACTGTATCATCAGCGCACCTAATGTTATTTAAGTGCTTTCCGTTTATTAGTATTCCTTCTCGTGAACTTTCCAAAGCTTCTCTAAGTATATGTTCTGAATAAATGTTCAATAGTAGTGGCAACAATACACATCCTTGTCTTACTCCACGCAAAATTTTAACCGCCTCTGTTTGGTTTCTTCCACTCTTACAATGGCTATCTGATTCCAATATAAGTTTATTATTATCCTTAGGTCTTTGTCACGTATATCCGCATTTTTCAGTTTGTGATGCTGGGCCCTATCTAACGCTTCTCTATAGTCTACAAAACAAGCATGGGCTTTACAGTTAATATCTCTGCATCTCTGGAATAGAACTTGTACACTGAATAAAGCTTTTCTGGTCCCGAATACGTCTCTAAATTCAAATTGCGTGGGCGCTATCTGTTCTTTTCACGTTTTGTAATTTTTTTTAACTTTTACAAATATTTTTAATAAATGGTTCATAAGGCTTAGTGTCCTACATTCTTCGTATTTCTTGGCTCCTGACTTTTTTGGTATAGTTATGAACTCCGATTTAAGCCATTGACATGAGATAGAACCCATGTTGTATATAAGATTGAATATCTTAGTTAAACCTTTCATTGCCTCGTCGTCCATTAGTTTTAAAAGTTCGTCTTCGAAATTATCTGACTCTGGAGCCTTGCCATTGTTCATTTGTATTATTATATTTCTTATTTCTGGATCTAAAATATTTGGTCCAGTTTTACTTCTATTTTAAGAGGTTCTGGTTTGTCACCTTGAAAAAGTTGTGCAATATATAGTTTCAACATGTTCTTGATTTGTTACTTTTTAATTGCTATTCTTCATTGCTTATAATTTTGTTTGGTGTTTTTATTTTATATTGTTCAATGGTTTACTTTGTTTTCAACATTAAAGTTGTAGTTTTTTAGACGCTTTCTATCTCTTCACATTTCTCTCTGATCTTTTTTTCTTTTGATTTTCGTATCTTTTGTCTTATAGTTCGATATCTACGTTCTTACATTTTCTTCTTTTTTCTATCAGTTGTAAGATTTTATTAGTCATCCACGATTTTGTTTTGTTTGTTTCACCTTTCTTCAACGTATTTTTTTAAATTTTTTTCATTGCATTGTTGGAGGGTAAGGAGTGGCGAAAACATCCAGCTACTCAAATGTCAACCCCACCTGCACGTGGTACCCTCTGCTAGAAAACGAACGGGGCTCTGACGACCCAGCATCGGGGGGTATATCCTGATACCAGTTGTCCCGATGTAACGGGGCCCTCGTCGTCGGGCTAATCACCCATACGAGGTAACTAGATTCAGAGAACAATCACTAGCCTCGGACATGGACGGATGCATGGAAAGCGACCAAAGCGAGAACAACGGACTAGATTAGGAATATGGAATATAAGGGGATTAAATGGAAAGGAGGTGGAGCTGATAGAGGAAATGATAAGATATAGGGTCAAAATACTAGGACTATCAGAAGTAAAGAAAAAAGGAAGTAAAGAAATAATGATGGACAAAGGATACAAACTTATATACTCAGTTGTACAATTGGGTGCGAGATCAAAAGAAGGGATAGGTTTCCTAATAAGTAATGAACTAACTAACCAAATGACGGGCTGGGAAGGCAATAACTCACGAATAATCACGCTGGACATAACTTTGAATGAAGAAGTAACACTAATACAAATCTATGCACCTACAGAGGACGCAGATATACTAGAGAAAGAGATGTTCTACACAAGTTTACAACAAACATACGAGAAAGTTAAGGAAAGATCAAGACACGTTATCGTCATGGGGGATTGGAACGGCAGAGTTGGGAACGACCCTAGAAGAGGAAATGGAGTATTGGGGAAGTTCTGTACAGACAGGATAATAAACGACAACGGCAAAAGAATGATAGACTTTTGTATCACTAATAGGATGTTAATCGGAAATAGTTGGTTCAACCACAAGGACATACATAAGATCACTTTCACAGCAGACAATCGAAATGCTAGGAGTACAATAGACTACTACACCTACACCCCAGAAACTAAATATGCTATATTAAATGTAAAAGCTATAAGAGGAGCGGAAATAAATTCCGACCACAAATTAGTCACAGTAGATACAAGATTCTATGCGAGAGTACCTAAACCACCAGAAAAGGAGTACCAGAGGATAAAGACGGAAGAACTAAGGACAGAACAGAAAAAAATAGAATACCAACATAAAATCAACGAATTGTTAAGACAACATGAAAGAGAGGCAGAACAAAGAGATCAATGGACGATAGACGAAAGATGGGAGAGACTCAAAACCACAATAATAAAAGCAGCCATAGAGGTATGTGGGGAAAAGAGAATTAACCCAAAACAAAAAAGAACAAAATGGTGGAATGAAGAGATAAAACAGAAAGTCAAAGAAAAGAAGAGGGCATGGAAGAAATATATGCAGACGATAAGAGAGGAAGACAGGCACAGCTATATAACATCGAGGAACGAAACAAAGGAAATAGTTAAGGAAGCAAAGAATATAGCATGGGAGGACTTTGGAAAGGAAATTGAGGAGAAATTCCGAGATAACACTAATAACAAGAAAGAGTTTTGGACGACAGTTAAACAACTAAGGGGAAAATATGGCAAAACAACATGGTGTATAAAAGATAAAAACGGAGCCATGGTCACAGAAGAAATCAAAATCCTAGATACATGGAGTGAATATTACAAAGATAAATTTAAGGCAGAAGGAATAGAACCTGAGAGGAGAAACATAAGGCAAGCCCCAGCAGAAATGGAGGGTGAACAAATAATAACCACAGAAGAAGTAATAGAAGCAATTAACAGACTGAAATTAGGAAAATCGGCCGGAAAAGACGAAATCGGCCCCGAGATGGTCAAATACGGAGGTGAAAAATTGGGAGAATGGATTCAAAGAATATGCCAACAAGCCTGGGATGAAGAAGTCATACCTAAAGAATGGGAGGAGTATATAATTGTCCCAATACACAAAAAGGGAAATACTAATGATTGTGATAACTACCGAGCCATCTGCCTGTCATCATGTATACAGAAGATATTCTCGAGAATAATTGAGACACGGATCAGAAGTTACGTGGACAATGAATTACAAGAGGAACAAGCAGCATTTCGAAAAAATAGACAAACACAAGATCACATATACACTATAAGAGCGGCGACGGAAAAGAGATTAGAAGAAGGAAAACCATAATACCTGGCATTTTTAGACATAAGTGCAGCCTTCGACAGTATACCAAAGAGGATTATATGGAAGGCCATGGAAGAGACAGGAGTACCCGATAAACTGACCAAAATCACAAAAGCGTTATACAAAAAAGTAATAGGAACAGTCAGAATAAAGGGGAAGGAGTCGAAGAGCTTCAACATAGAAAAAGGAATCAAAGAAAGAGACTCCCTTAGTCCTCTCCTATTCATTATAGTTATAGACTAAATTCTAAAGAAGAGTAAACAGAGATCACTAAATTTAAAATTGGGGCACTGCAGAATGGAAGAAGTAAACCTCCAAAGCCTGGTGTATGCAGACGATATTGTGCTACTGGCGGACACAGCCAGGAAATTACAAGCCGCAGTCAATAAGTGGAACAACAGTATACAAAATGCAGGAATGAAAATTAATGCAAAAAAAGCAAAATCATGAAAATTAGCAAACAAACAGGCAATGAGGATGAAGACATGAATATTAGATGCAGATATAACACCCTAGAAGTAGTAAAACAATATGAGTACCTGGGAGTAATATTAAGCAATGATGGGACAGGAAATAAGAAACAGAACATCAAAAGCAACAAAAGTATACTACCAGATAAACACAACACTGATAAATAAAAAAGAATTGGGAAAAGAAACAAAGTTACACCTATACAAAACAGTATATGTACCAACACTGATATACGGAGCGGAAACTTGGCCCATGCAAGACAAACACAAAAGCAAAATCACTGCCGCAGAAATGAGGTATTTAAGGCGAATAATGGACAGGACCAGAAGAGACAGAGTGAGAAACATAATTACAAGAGAAGAGCTAAGTGTAGATCCGCTGATAGAAACCATACAAAATAGACAGCTGCAGTGGTATGGACATGTGGTACGTATGGACAGCAAGAGGCTCCCAAGGAGGATCATGGAAGCAAGAGGAGATGGGAAGAGAGGAAGGGGCAGGCCCAGAATGAAATGGATAGACAGTATTAAAACTGTGGTACAGCAGAGGGGAAGGAACATCGAGGAAGTAAAGAGGATGGCACTCAACAGAAAGGAGTACCAAAAATGGATCGAGGACCCGACACCGTAAGGTACAAGGGAAAGGACAAAGAAGAAGAAGAAGAAGCATTGTTTAATCGCTTTATTTCATCTTCTATATTAATGGTATTTCAAATGCTATAAATTTTCCCGATATCTCATGCTCTATTTGTGTTTTTACATTTTGCTCGTTTATTTTTCGCATGTCACATCTTGTGTTTATATTTGTTTTTTCTTACTTTTTTTATTCTAACATTTAGATTCCCCACTACTGGGTTATGGTCAGATTGTATATTTACTCCAGGATACGTTTTTACAGACGTGAAACTGATTATACATCTATGATTTGCAAGGATGTAAGGTGTCTTCCGGTGATTTACAGTTATACAGCCTTCTTGGTGGGAGTTTAAAGAAGGTATTTAGTACTATAAGGTGATGTTCTGCTGCAAAGATACTTAGTCTTTCTCCCCTTTCATTTTCATTCACCTAACCCTTGTGCTCCAATATGTTCTCTAGTTCGTCCTTTGCCCACTTGCGCATCGAAGTCTCCCATTATTATATAAGATCTTGTTTGGGGAGTTTATACAATATTTATGATGTCTGTGAGTAAAATTGTTTCTCGTTACTGTAGCCAGTAGTCGGGCATATATTTAGATGATGTTTACTTGGACGAGGCTGCTTAATAGTTAGAGTAACAATATTCTCTTCGATATAAGCACAAAGTTTGTTACACATCTTGGAATGTGTCTTTCTAGAATCACTCCTACTTCATGATGATATTCTCCGTTGGTTATTCTCGAGTAGTATATTTTATAATCGTTGATGTTTAATCATCTTGAGCCTTGTCATCTCATTTCGTTTACTCCCACAAATTTGATATTCATTCTTTTCATTTTTTCTATTGCATCGTGTATTTTTCCTGCTTGGGCTATTATTTTTACATTTGCCAGCTTTTCTCCCCCTCGGAGATCCGATTGGGTAGATTAAAACTCTGTAATTTTTTGTATTAAACCTAGCCATTTTGAGTTACTAGGGATATCTATAAGAATCTTTAATGTTGTCGTTTCCCGATGCGTTCAACATCCTATGCCGTTGACCTGTTTCTTGGTTCATCCGCCTTTTGTTGCGATTTTTCACACCAATGATAAGACAGTGCCCTATCTGTATCTGCTCATTCATTCTGTCGGCGACTATTCGGCTACTAGTTTTGCTCCGCTCCGGGTATTTTATTTCCTCGGTACTCACAACATCTGATGGGCTTTCCCGTATCCGCCATCTGAGGATGCGCCCGATAGAGGACTAGCAACCCCAGACGGGTCGTATTATGCGACGTTTTATTCATTTCCTTAATTTTTAGTTAAAACTTTAAGAATGGTTACTTTTAATATCACCACATAGTTTCAAAAGCAGTTTCTTAATACTGGTAAAGAAATATATTTTTTAGTACAAACAATTACTTTTCAAACTACAGCTCATCCTCATCAATGACTTTTGTCAGTATCCTAGATGTTGTAGAATCTGCCCACAGTATCAAATTTTCGACTTCGAAACAAAGAATTTTGACCTGGCCCTTTAACTTGATCAAATTATTAAAAATTGCGACCGCGCAAAAATTGTCATAAGCTGGATTAAGTTCAGCAATTTTGCCTGTGTTTTTTGTGAGCAGGGCGCTGTCTTGTTGAAGATTTTGTCCCAGTTGCACGATGCACTGTTTCTTATACGTATTTTTATTTAGAATTAATACAAAAAACCGCCATCACTCTACCAAACATGGATTATAACATTCTTGCCAACTGGTCGTCGAGGAACCCAGGGCTTGGAATGATTACGTTTGAAAAAGGAAACCCATTTCTTTATCACAAGTGACATTGCATTTTTAAGATTAGTTATATAGCAGATTTTCAAGCAATTCTGAGAATTTTGTTTTGGCTTGTGCACAAAGCCGTGTTGATGTAAATGATTCCAGAGAGTCATGTGCAAGACGCCAAGCTCAGCTGACAAATTGCGAGAGCTTAATGAAGGTTTGGTGTCCAAAGGTGTTTGTAAGTCTCCTTCATCAAAAAGGAAAAGCGAAAATTACCATCATTAAAATGCTTTTTCTATTTTAGAATGGTTATATGCTTCATAGTTTGTTTTTTTTGGCATCGCAAATCTTCTTGTAGCATTTCTTGTTGATAGTTTCCGTTTCTTGCAATCTTTATTCACCATTATGCCAATAACTTAAAAGTTCTTTCTTCAATTTTTTTAAACAAAGTTGTCGCATCTCTCATTTTAGTCCAGTTCCTTCTGTTACATAGCCAATAATGTTGTGTATTCTACAGCGTCTCACTATTTTTTTTTGTAAGATTTATTTCAGTATTGCAAATTTATCATGTCTAACAATGTGTTTTACGGTATTATGCGATATCCAAAAGTTGGCTCTCTACTCTTCTTAAAACTTTGGTGTTCAGTACACGTGCTGTCCAATGAGTAAGCAGAATTTTTCATAAGGTCTACATCTCGATGGATTCAATGCAATTTAAAGTTTTCAGTTTAAATACTACTTTTCTGCATCATAGAACAAGATCAGCCATACAAAAATCGCTTAGTAACTTTTCTGACGTAGAAATGGCTTCAGTTTTTGTAAAAGTTGTTTTTGCGATTCCGATCCAAACTTTTATGTCCTTGTCATAATTCCATTTCTAGCTAAGTATTTAGCTGAGCTATTTAAAGTAACATATTTTGGTTGCCGATGACTTGTTTGCCGAGTTATCATTTTTATTTCGGATAGATTGATATTTAATCCGTCTTCAAGTTCTAGTTGAAAAATATTTTATAAATGTTGAAAAGAATAATAGCTAAAACGCATCATATATTCACACCTTTCGATATTTGGAAGGTTTATGTGAAAAGGTTGTTTCTAAGTGGGATACCTACTGTTTGACACCAAAATATATTTTGTGATCTTCTCCCTCTTTTCTCAACATAATATCTCTTTTTTAGTTTGACAAATAGTGACAGACGTTATCAAAGATTTTTTGTAGTGAATAAAGCATATGAAAACGATTCTGTTGATCAATGCATTTGTGAACCAGAATCATCATGGAATGTCATGCTGCTCTTGTTCCAAGAGCCTTAATTAAATCTAATCGTGTTTGTCCGTTTATTTTTTGACATCTGTTGTATATTTTGGAATTTGGATTTTAATATCCTTGGTTCAGATAATTTTTTATTCCAAATATAAATATTTGCCATGTTTTCGTCAGGATCTACAATAATTTGTAAACCTTTATTCTTCAGCAGTTTTGTATAACTTTGTTATTTTTTAATTATTTTTTTTGTAAAAATTGACAATATCTTGATGGTTATGTAATATATCAGTTTTTTTACATTCCCCAATTACACATTTTTATCTTTCCACTGATATTGTAATTTATTTTTTTGTATTTCATGTTTGTTTGTTTGTCTTTACGTCTCCATTATATGAAGAATTTCAGTTGCTATACATTTTCTTTTATTTTTATTGGTATCCGAGTTTGACCTCACTTGCCTTTTGAATGTTCTTTTTTATGAATACAAGTTTTATTGCCCTGAACTACGTTCACCTATTTGTTTCTCCAATTTAATTTGAAATTCTTTTTATTTCTGATCGGAGGAATTTGAATTGTAACCGAAAGTTTCCAATAATTGAGTATGGCAATCTATGAGCAAGTAGTTTATTTGATTGTGCATTATGTTATGTTTAACGTTTTGTAGTGATCTCCAGGCATATAAGCATCTTTGTGGTATCTGGAAGAAGGCATTTTTAGTAAATAAGTTTTTTAGAAAATTGTGTAAACATTTCCTAACATTTTTTTGCTAATCGATAATCGTCTACAGTAACCTCTACTTTTCCTTGGCTTATATTCGCATTAAAATCTCCTATTATTGTATTTATATGGTGAAATTGAATGATTTTAGAATTTTTTTATTTGATGTGTTAGTAGTGCATAAATCCAATTAATAATCCAATTAATTCTATTTACGTTAATAAGCTTAGCATTTAGTCCTAATAATATTCAAACACTTCTTGCATTCAGGTATATTATTACCAAAACAGTATGCAGATCAATATACCGATGTCCACTTTTTCCATTCCTTTTATAGTGTTGTCAAGTTTGCGATTTATACATCAAGATTATTAGCATCTGTTCAGGATTGAGGACCATTCTTCTTTAGTTTTTCGACATGATTGACTCAGAAAGGTAGACACTAATGTTTTGGGAAATTATTGTTCTAAGTATAGTAGTTTTCCGTTGCATTAAATGCCCATTAAAGAAGATTATATTTACGTCATCTTCGGTGGAGAGTTATTCTGGCCGTGCTTATTCATCAGAACCTCGTCGGTTGTAACCTTGTCGGCTCTTAGTGGAGACGAAGTTCATGTTTGAGTATAAGAGACTATAAATTGCGCTTCATTAATATCCCCTTTCAGCAATCAAAACTCAAAGTTCAATTGTTATCTGAAAACCAAAAGTAAAGATTGATACTACACGATAAACATAAAAAGCAACAAAACATGTTAAAACTGTATTTTTTGTAATTGCTAATTAAATTTTTTTACAAATTATTAATTCATTTATAATAACTGAAGATTTTGTTTTTGTTTGTTCAAACCAAATATTTAAAGTTTTCAAAAATCGTTGTGCTACGCTTTCCTCTTATTAAGACTATGTTTAAAATGTATTGTAGTCTAGCTGTGATAGAATCGTTTGATAGCTCTTTCCTTAGTTGCGTATGTTATAATGGCATAGCCTTTCTCAAAGTTTAAATATGAATCACGCTATATTTTGAAGGTCATGCAATGTACAGTTTTATAAGGCATATAATTTTAAATTTAACAGCATAAATGTATTTATTTAACATAACCAAAGAAATAAGGTAATAGCAGTTTTTTTGTTGTAAATTGATGGTAGAATTCCAAGGCGAAACTTATTTTCAGCTCCATGCATAATATCTGTTGCAAACTCTAACATAAATTTTACTTTATCACTACATGAAATTATCAAGAGCCGTAACGCATATTAATGTGAACTCCGTCTGAAAACAAAAATAAAAGAATGAGTCAGCTCACAAACCGCGCTACGGCGGTGTCGCCACCCAAGATTTGTGTTGTTTCTAACTCTGGGCTGTATGCTGACGGCTGGAGATTACTAGAATGAATATTAATATGGCAAGAGCTGCAGCGGAGTTAACTGGAGTTTTTGATTCCGGAATGGCTTTCCGCAAAGTTATGAATTTATTACATCAACAGTAAGACAAGCAAAATGAAAACGAGTAGTTGGTTCTTCTAGGAGGCATTGATGTCCCTTAGAAGAAGTAACTCAGCTACAGGGGTTTAAATTAATTTTATAATATATCTACGTAACGGATTATACCATAAGTTACAGAGAAACAAAAATAATCAAAGCTAAATTAAAATGAATAGCGCACGACCAACCTGCTTGTGTGCTTTAAATGTAATTCTCATAAAACGTTTTCACCGTCCGCAAAGTTCTTCATTAGAAGTGTTTTATGTTCAGGGTCCGGAAAGGTGTTACGTTTTTTAAAACACTCTAACAAAAATGGTTTTAAATAAATTTTAATTTTACTTTTTCAAATATATAAAGGCATTTAAGAAATATAAAGCACAAAGAAAAAGAATTCAAGCATATAAAATAACGGCAGTCAAGTGGCGACCGTTTTCTCAGAACGCGTGAAATTGCTCAAATTTTTCGAGTTCTGGCTTCCAAAAAAACTTAAACAGTCCGTGGTTATTTAATGTAAACCTGCGCTTTCAGGAAGAAATAATCACACAGTGAAAGATTCAGTGATTCACATCCCCGCGCAATAAACAAGGCGCCTTGAAAAATGTTTTCTTATAAAACCAATGGATTTGTTTGAGATACAGCAAGTAGTCATAAACTGTTAAACCAAATGATTGAGCGCAATCTGATGTTTTTTTAAATTCAGCAACATTCTAAGATAACGCTGTGAGTAGATTGTCATAGTGCGTCCGTTTTCTCGGAAAAAGTAGGGTCCAATTATGCGGAATCGGGCTATTCCGCACCACACAGTTATTCTCTTGTTATGTAGGGACTTTTGATGAACTTATCGTGGATTAATTTCCGAGCAGTACCGGCAATTTTGTTTGTGAAAATAGGCCCGTCATTCGTTATTAGAATACAGTCGTTTTCCAAGGTTTCCAACATCGGTTCTACAAATCCAAAGAGTCGTACGTAGTTTTGATTCTTGAACTACCATAATGTAAGGGTGAAAGTGGAGGTAAAGTGCAAAATTTGACGAAGTGACCTGTCTGATATGCGCAAAGAGTGAGTGTGTCGTACGGCTGAACTCTTAAACTCTTTCGATGTTTTTCTGGTGTTTTAACGGTCCGCTAACCTCCTCTAGCTGTTTCAAGTCTCACAGTTTCTTTGGTTCTGAAGTTGTTAATTAATTTTAGTATTGTTGGGCGAGACGACACCGCGTTGACCTATTGAAATGGAAATTAACGAGTGTATAGCAACCATTATGCATGTGCTAGTTCCCTAGCACCAATGTTATACTAGTCTTAAAAACATAACACCGTCCTCTTGAATCCGGTAGTTCTTCTCTAGCATAGAGCACAGCAGTCAGAAAGCATATTTGCTCAAAGTAAATATACTTTACAATGTATATACTATCATAATTTTTGATGGTGAAAGATTCGTTTATATCAGCTTATCGTAATGTAAGAAGAGCAAATTCTTCAGAAAGAGAATATACGTGTAACAAAGCTATGTTAGCGAACATATCGGTGACTAGAAAACAATACTCTGACTAGGTTCCAAAACTAAATATTAAAATATTATTGAGCTGAACGTTGGAATATCAGTTGTAATTATGATGACACATGTATTTGAAGTATTATTATGTATAAACTAGGTGGTTCAAATATGACCGGGACTGATTTGTATGTAAACAAACCACAACGCAGCAGCTGTGCAACCTTGAAAGAGTGGAGCCACAACTTCCACCCGCCTTCTGCTCGGATTAGAACCTGTTCAGTCCTGTTTGAGAGTTCCTAGAGTGATGAACGAACAGAAAGTACCGCGGAACGTGGAACAACGTATTGTGATCAAATAACTCGTTAGAGAAAACATCCCGTCCGCTGAAATTTTTCCCAGACTCCAACAACCGTATGGGGAAGAGTGTCTCTCAGAGACAGTGGTGTAAGTTTCAGAGAGAGTAGAGAGCACTTGGAGAATAAACCGCATGATCATCGGCCACCAACATCCATCACCGACCTAAATATTGATCGTGTAAATGAGCTTATTTGTGAGAATATGCGCAGCACTACTAAGAAATTTAAAGTACTGCTGCCTATCAGCGTTGGTAATATATAAGACATTGTGAAAAACTATGCAGGGTGGGTACTACACACTTTGACGGACGTGAACAAAATGGTGCATGCAAGCTGCCAGTGGGTCTACTACAGTAGTTTTCAGACGAAGGCGATGCATTTTTGAAGTCTATAGTAACTACTTATGAAACGTGGATGCATACAGTTTTCCAAACGCTAGAGTCCGCGGAGAGCCGTTTGACAGAAAATGTTCTTCTCGATTTGGTAGGGAGTTATGCATGTAGTGTCCCAGATTCAATGGAATTTGGAAATTTTCACCTATTTCCGCAAGAAAAAATTATTACGCATTCATGGATCTGTTTTGAAAAAAAATCAACAAAAGTTATTTTTGGCCGATTTCTATAAAGTACCAAAACTTTGTTGCGTATGAATATTTTTTAAAACTGAACATTTTTGACGCAGATTTTTACGGGATTCTGATACTGCTAAAATTTTTCTTTTGGCTTTTAAGAGTTATGAGATATGAGACAAACTTGAATTTTTTTAAATAGAAACCATGGCTGACTTTGTCCCAAAAAATTGCTTTTTTTGAGTTCTCCAAAAATATACAGTTTGTTACATTTATTTTGAATATGGTGACATTTATAGCTATTTCATTAGTATTCTTAAATATTTTATGAATCTCCCCGCAATACAGTGGTTTTCCTTGACAACGTATGAAAACAAGTTAAGGAACAAAAATAAAATTTTTCGAAAGATATATGAGGATTGGAAATGCCATATTTTTTTTGATCATTGTAATGCACTTTTTCGCAACACCATGATGAATTTAAACCAACCGATTTAGTTCTAAACAATACTCCTCGTTCGTCTGAAATTATAGCCGGTGTAACTGAAAATGTTGAAAAAATCCTTCCATATCATCCGTTATTGCGAGCAACAATTAAGCATTTCCAGAAATTCTATTTCACGAATTTTGACAAAAGATTTGCATTTGTAGGTTTACAAATTTCAATGGACACAAGGATTGAAACTAGGAGATCTTGGGTTGATGGTGAATTAAAAAAAAATCGTATTTAGCTATGAGATACATTTGCATCTTATCGGCTTTGCCAATAAACAAAATTGTTGAACTTGGAAATTTAAAAATCCAAAAATGATTGAAGAATATCTTATACATCCTCGACAGGATAGTTTTGTGCAGATTTTGAGTTAGGGGATTGGTTAGACTTTATTTCTTTGAAAATAAAAGTGAAAATGCTGTTATCGCCAAGGAATGTGATATGGTGAGATGATTAGCAATTTTGTATGGCCTTCAATTAATGATATGGATGTAAAGGTTATGTAGTTTTAACAAGACGCTGCAACAAGTTTCATTTTCATTTAAGTCACACAGTTATGCAAAATAACATTTAAAAGAAAATTTAGGAAATAATTTATTTTTTGTAAGTAAACCTTTAAAGTAGCTAGTAGGTAGTCCTTTGCAATTCCGGTCACTTTTATAGCCCAGCCTAATCCTGCTCCTAAACTATTTTCCTTTCTATGCCCTATCAATGCACTAAGACTACTGGTGCATTAGGCCAAATTCTTCTAATATGAAAATACAACAGAGCGAACGGTTCTCAGCCCCCAGTAATTTTCAAGCTACCACCTAAGACAGTGGCTGAAACAGTGAAAGGATGCACGGTGCTAAGAATTCCTGGGTTCGAGCAAATTGCCGAAGAAAGAATAAAAACCCAAAGAAAACGGAATTACTCATTAGTACTTATAATGTAAAAAACCTCTTAGGAGAAGACAGACTAATAAAATTAAAACAGAAAGTAAAGGAAACCAAATGGTATATAATTGGCTTAAGTGAGATTAGAAGAAGAAGCGAACAATGTTTAAAGCTAAAGTCGGGAAATATACTATCCCACAAAGGACAAGAAGACAAGGGGGAGCAGGGTTCTTCATAAACAAGAAAATGAGTGCAAATGTCAAACACTTCAGAGGAGTAACTCACCGAATAATATATATAACAGTATAGATATCTAAGACAGATTAGTTAAAAGTTATTCAAGTTTATACACCCACTAGAAATTATGACGACGAAGAAATAGAACAACTTTATGAAGAAATAGATGCATGTATCACAGAACAAAATACCTATGAATTAAAGGAGACTAATGCTAAAATTGGGAAGAAGCAGGAAATAGTAGAAAATTGCATTTGGAGCACATGGTATTGGAGACCGAAATGACAGGGAGGATATGTTGATAAATTTTATGGGTAAACTGCCGTTATATGCCCATGTGGGCAAACTAAAAATGAGATTCACTTCATCATATATTTTCTCAAACAAATGGTAAAAGATGTTACAGTGTTTAATACAATAAATACAGCAAGTGTTCATGGACTGGTAAGATAAAAAATAAAAATTAACACAAAAAATAAGATAGAAGGTTAACGTATATCAGCAAACAAAGAAAATATGCAGAAGAATTGAGAAAGAAATTAGTAAAAAGCAATTTATACGAGGAAGATAATTTAGAAGAACGAAGTAAGAAAATAACTAATGCAATTATAGAGCATCGTCCTTAGTAACACAAAATAAGAAAAAGGATAGTAAGATCACAGAAAACATAAAAAGACTGTTGAAAGAAAGAAGAAATTTAACAAAACGGGAAGATAATGTCAGAGCTTTTTATTAAAATAATAAGAAAGGAAATGAAAAATTATTTGAAAGCATGGCACGAGGCAAAAATACAAAAAGCTTTAAAAAGGGGAAAACAAAACAATGGTAAGGAAAAAAGCTAACAGATACAATAACAATATCACTGAAGGATAGAGAAGGAAACTTAATTAGAATCAAGACCGGATAATAAAAATCACAGAAGAATTTTATAAAGAAATATACAGTACAAGAGCAGTAACAAAAATTGAAAACATAAAAACAAATTGTAAATGTGACGATATACCCGATATCGAGATATATGAAATAGAGAAAGCTTTAAAAGAGATAAAGATAAGAGGGGGAAGACCGAATACTTTCAGAAACGATCATCGAAGGTAAACCATTGCTGAATAAATACTGAGAAATTGGGATATTTCTTTTTAAAAAAGGTGACAAAACTCGTTTAGAAAACTACCAGCTTATAAGTCCTATATCCCAACTATATAAACTACTAATAAAAATTATAACCAACAGGCTAACAAAAAATTAGACGGATACCAACCACCAGAACAAGCGGGTTTTCGTAGTGGTCACAAGGTCACTGACAAGTTGTACGAAACTTAATCGAGAAATCCAGAGAATATCACTTGCCTCTGTGCTTTGCCTTTATAGATTATGAGAAGGTGTTTGACTCAACTAAATATTGGGCTATCATAAAACCTTTACAGAACAGTCGAGTAGATTCTAGATATATTAAACTAATAAAAGACATTCATCAAAACGCTACCTAGAAAATAAAACTACGCAATACAACAAATGCAATTAAACTGAAAAAAGGAATGAGGCACGGGACACAATCTCCTCTGAGCTGTTTACGTTAGGCCTGGAAGATGTATTTAAGAATTGCTAGTGGGAGAACAAATGTCTTACTGTAAATGGCGAAAGGTTGAATCATTCAAGATTCGTACTTATAACAAACAAGTTACAGGAATTACAAGAAATGTTTATAGTTCTAAATGAACAGGTAAAAGTTATTAGACTAAAAATTAACAAGAAGAAAACAAAATAATGACAAACAACCTAGTAAATCAGAGAGCAAATATACAGGTAGAAAACAAAACTATCGAAGAAGTAGAAAAGTACACACACACACACACACACACACACACACACACACACACACACACACACACACACACACACACACACACACACACACACACACACACACACTCGCACACACAAAAACACACAAAAACACAACATATATATATATATATATATATATATATATAATATAAACTGCAAAAACTCTTAAAATTTATTAGAGTATTTGAGTAACTATTTTATGTTATTATTATTAAAATTGAATTTGTTACCCATGATTAAAAAGTTAAAATTGGGTAGCTGGGGGTATTCGAAGAATCGCCAAAATAATTTTTAAACCGATCCGACTTTATTTTTGGGAATTTAGACATATGGACGCAATTTTTCGGAAAAATTTTAAATCAAGTCGGATAGGTTTTAAATTCTTTTTGGTGATTCTCTGAGTAAAATCAAACAACTTTTGTTCTTCTTAATTTTTTCTTTCGTCCGGAAAAAAGGCACAAAGTTCAAAAAATTAAAAAAAAATAAAAGGGAAATTTTTTGAGTATTTTTTTTACGTAGAAAACGATGCCGCAAAGTAAAATTTAAAATAACGCTGTTTTAAATTTTTTTTCTTCTTTTTGTCAAATTTTTTTTCGACTTCCGGTATTATTAATTACCTATATATATATATATATATATATATATATATATAGGTCAATATATTACTACGCAGCCAATCAAAAGAAGTAGAGAGAAGAATAAAACTGGGTTGGGAAAATGGAGAAATATTCTAACAAGTAAAATAAAACAAAAAATGAAAACAAAATGATCGGAATATAATCCCAGTACTGACTTATGCAGCAGAAATGTGGACTCTAACCGCAAGGATGAAGCAAAAGTTAAGAGTATCTATGGAGCGGACAATGTTAAAAATGTCTTTAAGAGATACTTAAATTTAAATGGCCATGGGCAAGGTATATTGCTCTTACAACAGACGAAGAAGATAATCCAGTGAAGACCGCGATTGGGAAAAGGAGAAAAAAATGCCTTTAAGATGGATTGATGACAAAAAGAACAGCTAATTTTAACTGGATACAGAAAGTACGAGACAGGGATCTACGGAGAGTACTTAGAGAGGTTTAGATTCGTAAAAGGATAGATATGATGATGATGATGATGATGATGTAAGTCTTGTAATTAAAACAAAAATACCCGTGTGGCAAAATTGCGCAATAGAAGTGATTAGCCTTATTTTCGTTTCTATTTTTGTATAAAACTAGTTATAGCAGTTGACGTAAAAGAGCAAGTTACGTGTGGCTATCTATAGAAGTGAAAGGACAGCTACGATGGCGTGATTTAATATCCACAAATCTTATTGTTTTGACTGAAGCCGGAATTGGTTCATTAATTTTAGGTTGACGTGTCCCAAATTGTTTTTTAACGAGAAATCAATCTAAATTCCATTAAACTAAACCTGCGGCTAAGTAGCTTGGCGCGAATATAATTTTTCAGTGCTACATTGGGTGGGAAGTTATTCACTGTTTGTTTTTCTGCTTATCGTTATTAATTTTAATTTTTTAAGTTTAATGTAAATGCTAAAAACGATTAGAAGCATTTTAGTAAGGCGACGTAGGATTTTTTATGCGCGAATACAAAATTTACATTTATGTTTAGTGGTTGCTTTTGGTTACAAGTATAAATTAAATATCAAGTACACATTTTGTATATTTTTTTAGTAGTAGTTTTAAATTGTTATATTATATTATATATTAACTTATCGCGCAAAGTAATTTTATTTTCAAATTGGCGTAAAATGGCAAAGTAAATAAGTTGTTATATCGAAATATAGACCGATTTTTTCCATCAGGGTGTTGCATATGCAATGTCAAAGTAAATATTACTACTATACGTTCTGTATCGAAATATTATAAAGTATTTTACAACAGAGGGCATAAAACTCATATTTTAAGAAAACTTAAAGCACGTACCCTCAAGGAGACTTAAGTGTAAGCGTGCTTACACAAATTTTGGGAGGACGAAGAAAGGGAAGAAAGCTCAAAATTCTAAGAAAAATATTTTCATTGTTAAGCGGCTTTCTTGTGGTTAGAGTGACTATCTGGAATCCTCGGGCAATCCGATGTTATCCTGCGTTACAACAGCGTTCGACGTTGTATAGATGCCTACACTCGACAATAAATTGAGGATTTTTTGAACCATATTAGTACACCCTCCCTATACTCCAGACTCATCGTCCTGTACTTTATTTAACTATTAAAATAAAGTGCTGGGACAAATCTTTGACGACGATTGCTGTCGAAGGATTCTTTACGCTTAGTTGGTGTCATGATAACTTCCATTTTATGATAGTGAAATCAAAAAAGTTTTGTATTTATTTGAAAAATGTGTTTATATGTTAGAAGGTAATGCTACAATAAATTAAAAAAGTAATTTTGTTTGTTTTTATTCAGCCTCGTACAACACGGAAACCTACAAATACTGTGCCTAAACACAGTATATTGTAGATTAGAGTTATTTTTCTAACTATACATTATAGCGTTTGTGTAAAAAATATAATATGTTATAATGTGCTGTGTACTGTAAGTTTTAAAAAAGACAAAAAAACAAAAAGGAGAGGAAGGCAAATTGGAAAATGGAAATACGCGGATGTGTTTAAAACCAGTAAGAAAGTAATTAGATCACAGCAATTTAAGTACAAGAACAAACAATAAATGGAAGAAAACGAAGCTGAAGAATTGAAACAGATAATGCGAACGGAAAGTATAAAATAAAAAATAAGTATTTAAAAATCATGTAAAGTAAAAAACTAGAATCAAGAATTAGAAACCAAAAAAACAAGAGAAGGTATAAACGTAGCAATAGTATAATAGTAAAGAAACAGACCAAAAACCAAGTTATTAGCTGTAAATTGAGAATTGAGATAAAAATAAGAAAAGTGATTGTAGTTGCAGATATACACACATGAAAAAAAAAATCTGGTGTGAACATCACACGACTTTCCTTATCCTATTACTATATATTATACCGGATCCATCGTCTCGGCCCTGCGCTGGTCTTGTCTAAAAATTTGCTAATTTAAAAAAGGACGAGGCGCGAGTCCAACACTCGAAAGCTGATTAAAATAAACAGTACAAGACAATAATTGACTCGTACTTACAATTTTGCTACGTCACTGAAGGTAACCGTGCGAGCTCTGCCGCATAGCCTTCCCCATTATCACCTGCGTGCTCCCTCCTAGCGGCCAAGGCCCCCGTCCTCCCGCAGTCGGCCAGGAAGCTCTCCGAGCGCGCTGTGATTGGTTTAATTAATTTTTAATCGGCTATAATTTTATATTTGACCTCGAATCAAAAAATCTCATTGTAATTTTTTGTTCGTCTCGATCTGATCTATCAGGTATTATATATTTTATGAACACCCGGTATATTAAAAATCATGTTTCAATTTTTTTCGAGTTCCTATTTTACCAACTTTTATTTTAAATTCATGTTTATCTCATGATAACAAATCATTTTTATTCTCATGAATTTTTTGTATCTTCAACGGTTTATATTCGCGACCGCTTTGCGACCGATTTTGCGACCTTGCGACCAAACGACTTGGCCGATTTTTACCAAAAGCTTCGCACTGCGTCCCCTACCTACAGGTAACTTGCATACCAAAGTTTAAGTCTCTAGCTCTGACGGTTCTCGAGATAACCTGTTTACTGACAGACCGACAGACACACACACACACACGAACCAATGGCTCAAACTAACTTTTTTGGTGTTCTGAGGCTATATTTCGTCCAGAAATGTGAAAAACTGGGTAGGTCAAATTTCCGCCGATTACATTACTTTTCTTATTATAGGATAAGGAAAGTAAAAAAAAATTAAGAATCAGAATTAAATAGTGGTAAACCAAAGGAAAAAAAAAAACAAACAAAAGAACTGAGAAAAGAACATGAGACGATGCTGTCGTACTAAAGAGGGAAATAAGTATGATTAGAATGTTAGTTTGTAAAGAGTAAAAAAAAATAAAAGCAGACAGACCAATATAAAAAAGCTGGTGTGAACATCACACGACTTTCCTTATCCTATTATTATATATTATACCAGGTCCATCGTCTCGGCCCTGCGCTGCTCTTGTCCCGGAACTTGTTATTTTAAAAAAGGACGAGGCGCGAGTCCAACACTCGAAAGCTGATTAAAATAAACAGTACAAGACAATAATTGACTTGTACTTAAAATTTTGCTACGTCACTGAAGGTAACCGTGCGAGCTCGGCCGCGCAGCCTTCCCCATTATCGCCTGCGTGCTCCCTCCTAGCGGCAAAGCGCTCATCTCCGTCCTCCCGCAGTCGGCCAGGAAGCTCTCCGAGCGCGCTATGATTGGTCCGTTTAATTAATTTTTAATCGGCTATAACTTATTTAATTGACCTCGGATCAAAATAATTTCATTGTAATTTTTTGTTTGTCTAGGTCTGATCTATCCGGTAATATAAATTTCCCGAAACATTTTCTGAACACTCGGTATATTAAAAATACGAGCTTCAATTCTTTTTCGAGTTCCTATTTTACCAACTTTTATTTTAAATTCATGTTTATCTCATGGTAACAAATCATTTTTATTCTCATAAATTTTTTGTATCTTCAACGGTTTATATTCGCGACCGCTTTGTGACCGATTTTGCGACCTTGCGACCAAACGACTTGGCCGATTTTTACCAAAAGCTTCGCACTGCGTCCCCTGTCTACAAGTAACTTGCATACAAAATGTCAAGTATCTAGCTCTTACGGTTCTCGAGATATCCTGTTTACTGACAGACCGACATACACACACACACACACACACACACACACACACACACACACACACACACACACACACACACACACACACACACACACACACACGCACACACAACCAACTTTTTTGGTGTCCTGAGACTATATTTCGTCCAGAAATGTGAAAAACTGGGTAGGTCAAATTTCCGCCGATTACATTACTTTCCTTATTATAGGATAAGGAAAGTAAAAACTACTAAGAAATGTATGGTAACTACCGTTATGACAAACAACGGAACAACGGTTAAACGTAAAGGAATAAGAAATAAAGCAGCAATAGGTAATAAAAAGGAATTAAAAATAATAACACGGAACATAAAGACCCTAAATGGCGAAGAAAATGAAATAGATGAAGTGAGATATATAAAACACGGATAAGCGAAACAAAAGATAAATGAAAAAACTATTACACAATGAATATAAACTACAATACTTAGGAATAGAAGTGACAAACAGAGTGAAAGAAGTAATAATAAACGGAGAAAAGAGTATTATAAAATTTGAAGCAACGGACCTGAAAATAAAAGGAATAGATTTAACACTACCAGCAGTAGCGTGTGTGATGCAGATATACGCAACCACAAACATCTCAAAACTACAATAAATAAAAATAATTTTATAAACAAATTTAGGACCCGCGAAATATACAGAGAGAAAACAGTAATAAAGATTGAAGAATTAATAGCAAGAATGGGAAAAATAATAAAAGTCAATATAGTTTAAGAAAAGAATGCCTTGGAGAGGAAACTGTAAACAAAAACAAAAAGAAAATGACATAATTTTACATAAAACATCCGCTAGTGATAGGAAACTTAAAATATGCGTACAAGGGCATACAAAAATATACATACTATAATAGAATAAGGGACACTAAAAGCATAATAAACTATATAAATTTCAGCAAGAATATAAACTGAAAGTAAAAAACATAAGGGTGTACAGGGGAGCAGAGTTAAATACGAATTATAAATTTTGATAAGAAAATACATCTTTAGAAAACCTGGAAAAAAGAAAAATGAAATTTGAAAGAACTGAATAACCCAGAAAATTAGAAATATATATATATATATATATATATATATATATATATATATATATATATAGGAAAATTATAACAGAGAAACTGAAACAAATAGAAAACGTCAAAACGAACGATGGAAACTGTTAAAAAAGTATACGGAATAAGAAAATGGACGGACGGTGGAATAAAACGTCGAAAGTAAATATAAAGAAATGGAAAACCTTAAAATAATGAAAAAATAAATGGGGATAACAAAGGAAATTAAATAAATAAAAGAAATCAACCTAAAAATACTGTGAAAGAAGTCAAATGAATATCATAGAATGATTTTGAACAATCTGTAGAGAAACTCAAAAGTAATGTTAGACAACACTAAAGAGAATAATAGAGCATCATAAATAAAGAACATAAAATAACAGAAGAGGATGTAAAAATAGCTACTGATAATTTAGAAAACGAAAAACTGTTAGAAAAGATGAAGTAGCTTTAGAATTATTAAAGTTCTGTGGAAAATAAATAAGAAAATGGAGAAAAAAGTATGTAATAAAGTATAGCAAGATAAAAAATAAGAACACAAGATAACAATACCATTATATAAAAAAGCATACACCAGTAAATGTAAAAGTAAATTCTTGGGTTTAACATCAGCCGCACTATAACTATACGTAAAAATTATAGAGAATAAATTAAAATAAAAAGTTAAAATGATGTTAAAAGAACACTAAACAGCTTTCAAACCAAGATGGACATAAAATAACATATGTACTATCTTTAAATAATATTTGTCTTATCTCTCTAACTTTCTAAACTTATAATTCTATCTCCTCCTAGACGCTTCAACCGATTTCCTTGAAACTTGCAACTACATTTGCTAATTCGGTGCAAAAAATCAGCTTTCTAACTTTAACCGTTTTTGAATTATTTAAATATTTTGATTACAAGGGAAATTCCTCCCAATGTTTCTATTGTTTGTAGTGCTAAATGTACGCAAAACATGTGGAATGTTCTACACGACTGCCTGGCGTCTAGATCAGGCTTCGTCGACGAAGCCTGCGGGGTTCTCTTGTAAGACTAATAATGTAAGAAAAACATGGGGAAAGCAATATAGTTCTGTTTGCCATTAACATATCCAAAATATTAGAAAAATATAAGATAGACAAGTATATACAAAATCTGGCGGGTAACCCAAGAACAACTGGGGAAATGTTAAAAACTTTTACTATAAAAGAGGGCAGATTGAACTCGTTGCTGTTTATTGCAACTATGAACAAAATTATGGAAAGGTGTAGTGGGCCTACAACATAAAAGTTGGTAAGAGGCAAATACAGTCACGCAATAATTGATATAGGCAGATAACAGTACTAATTACAAAAAATGAACTAGAATTGCAAAACGTGGTAAATATATAGAAAGTTAAACTAGAGCAAATAGGTTTAAAAATAAACATAAAAGTAAAATAATAAAGATAAACAATAGAAAAACCCAAATGAAAGAAACAGAAATTGACAATCAAGTTTTACTAGAAGTGAATAGCCAAGGAGGACAAAATAGACAGAAAAATGCGAAACAGGGTGCGCACAGAGATGAATTCTGAATTTACGAGTTTGAGTTCAATTCAAAGACGAAACAACAGTCAATGATATAAAAACCTCTAGCTAGCCCAGTTCAAAAAGAAAACCATCTGTCTGCAAAATCATAGTCATCGTGTTCTGGAATAGTAACGGTCTACTAACGTGTAAGTTCCTCAAACTGCGCACAATCTTCAACAGCGACAGATACTAAAAACTCTCCAGAAATTGCATATAGTTAATAGAAGGAAAAGGCCGGAACAATTACGATTGTGCGATTGCACGATGGCCTAAGACTCACAAGTCAAAACAAACGAAGCTGTAGTTGACGCAGTGGAATTAAGAAGTCCTGCAACATCCCCTATATAGACCAGATTTGGCCCCCTCGGATTTTTATTTATTCGGATCTTTGCAGAAATTTTTGGCAGGGAAATGCTTTGCGGATCAGAAGGAATTATGGGCTACTTCAAGCAAATTGACAAGTAGCATTACCGTGAAGGGATGTTCAAACTACTGCCACGCTGGGATAAATGTCTTCATAAATAATATGGAGATTATGGCAAGAAATAAACAAAAGTCTATAGTTTTTATGGAATTTATCAAACCACAGTACGTGCAACAAAAATAATATCTGAATTCAGTGAATATGTTTTAGTATAATAACAATATATAATTGCATATCAGATTGAATTTAAAATTATTTACTAAATGTTGCGTGCACGATTTGCATTTCCTGTTGCTAATGCTCCCGACTGTATTCTATGGAAGTTGGACATTTCAGCGGCCGAAATGTATGCAGTATTCTCTTGCGGCATTTGCGTCAGAGCGATATAAGCAGATTTTAGCGGTTATCTCGCTAGCAAAATTGCAGAACTAATTGGATAATACCTCACGAACCGCGAGGCATCCATGTCCCGATGTGCGAGATTTTAAAAAGTAATTACGTGTGGGCCCCGGCTTCGGCCCAGATGTCGCGCTGAACGGCGCATTTTACAATTCCGCGATCCGCTGGTTCCACGCTCTGCATTAAATTCCTTAAATAAAAATTTAGATGGGGCCGCTGCACGTGCATTTGCATATTCGAATTTGGTGGTTACTCAGAGGCAGGAATTTATGAGTTTCGGTTCTGAATTATTCAGCATCCGCAAATATTAGCTTTATGAGTGCCGAATGGACGGATGATCAATGGGATCAAGTTTTCCCTCGTGACGAGCAAACGTGTTGCGGAAATTTAAAAGTTTCGGTGACGTCATATGTGTTTAATGTGATTACAGCGTAATTGTTTGTTTTGTTGTTTATGACTTCAAATTTAGTATTTTTTTAATAAAACAAAATATTAGGACAATCAGAATTGCCAAATATAATGTTTTTTTAGCAAAATTCTCCATAAATGTAGCATAAACCGTAGCAGATTAATTTGACATAATTCACATTGTCCCAGAGGAGAAAATCTAATAGCATTTGATCGTAAGACCATAATGGCCATTTGATATTATACCGTTGCAAGATAATAGGACCAGGGAATTTGTTTAAAGTAAAATGAATGTTTCGCGTGGTTTTATCTTGTTAAAACCACAAGGCATTTAAGTTAAAATAATTGATTTTATTAAAAAAAGTTATCTTCAGACAACGTACACTACTAACAGTTATAATAGCGTTGCCAGCTTCGCCCTCAAAAAAGTACGAGCCAGCGAATTTTCTAGCTAGTAGCACACACTAAATAGTACAGCTTTGCAGATACATTAGTTTTTCGAGAATAGAGACACTTCACAAAGCCATTTAAAGTGAAAAGAGCTTCCTCTCTTAATATGAGTTTTTTTTTTACAAAACTATCATCAACTGCTATGTCCTCTAAAATCAATTTCACAAATGTACAGTGTGTTTGGTTGTCTTTGGTAAACTTTACCATGTGTTTAGATACCAACTGTACAAATACACACTTTCTACGTTTACAGAACGCAATTCAAATCCCAAAGTTCAATTTCAAATTAAAAACAACACCCACCTAATTCTGTCCAAAGCTAGTTTACAAACAGGGTGAGTTGATTTGGCTGATAGCATCCTATAAGTGTCTCTACTTAGGGTTATAAAAAATAAGGTCAACGGTTCTGATTCCAACTACAAGCAGAAGCGAAAGATTATTATATATAGGGAGAGCTGCTTGTCTGAACAAAGAATATTTTTAAATCGAAGTTTGTGATTCTTTAGGATGAGAATTGGGCCGAGATGAGCTTGTAAGCCTAAATCTGTAAAAAAACAGATTATAGCCCGTGTCGTATATGAAATAATACAATTAAGAAAAATCTGGTGTGAACATCACACGACCTTCCTTATCCTATTATTTGGGTAATTCTCGTAAAAATCTTGGGCTTCAATTTTTTTTCGAAGTTCCTGTTTTACTTTTTCAACTTTTACTTTAAATTCATGTTGATCTCATGATAACAAATCATTTTTATTCTTATGAATTTTTTGTATCTTTAACCGTTTAGATTCGCGACCGCTTTGCTACCGATTTTGCGACTTTGCGACCAAACGACCCGGTCGATTTTTAACAAAACTTCGCACTGCGTTCCCTACATACAAGTAACTTGCATACAAAATATCAAGTCTCTAGCTCTTACGGTTCTCGAGATATCTGTTTACTGACAGACCAACAGACAGACAGACACACACACACACGAACCAATGGCCCAAACCAACTTTTTTGGTGTCCTGAGGCTATAATTCGTCCAGAAATGTGAAAAACTGGGTAGGTCAAATTTTCGCCGATTACATTACTTTCCTTATTATAGGTGAAGGAAAGTAAAAAAGCACTGGAAAAAAATAGTAAACAAAGAAATGTGCGAGGTATTAAAACAAAAATAATTGATATAGTATGCAAAATAAAGAAATGAAATATAAATCACAAATGGATTTTTAAATATAAGGATATTCACAGAAGTATTTGGGCCCAAGACAAACGACATTTTAAATCAATCATCGACTACATTGTAATATAGTAAATATTAACAATACAACTGCTGGATATTCGAGTGTACAGAGGGATAGAATGTGGTTCAGACCACTATTTATTAAAAACAAAAATGTATTTCCTATATATCCGTAAAATATCAGAACCACATAGCGAAAATAATATGGAAAAACTGAAATAATCAAATACAATTTAGAAAGCTTACAAAAGAAATGTACCAAACACTTATGTTTAGAGAAATTAAAAGAAAATACAAATTATAAGGAAACAGAAGTACTACATGAACGTATTAAATAAGCAATTCATAACGCAGCTTTGGAAAGAATAGACGATAAAGGAGTTAGAAGTCATATATGCTGGACTAATAAAACAGAAAAAGAATTGAAGAAAAAAAATGTATTTGAAATGGCGTAATACAAAAGAAGGTAGGAAAAAGAGCGAAAATAGAAGCATTGGTGCTAGAAGAAAAAAAATTTAGAGAAAAATGCAGGGGAATTGAAACATATAATGAAGAAAAAAAGGTATAGAAGCATGGAGGTTGGTTAATAACGTTAGATCAGACAAAATTAAAGACAGCGTACAACTAATATTTGATACACAATGGGAAACTTATTTTAAAAATTTTAAATATAGATAAAAATTAAATAATACAGGAACTTCTTCTTCTTTGTCCTTTCCCTTGTACCTTACGGTGTCGGGTCCTCGGTCCATTTTTGGTACTCCTTTCTGTTGAGCGCCATCCTCTTTACTTCCTCGATGTTCCTTCCCCTCTGCTGTACCACAGTTTTAATATTGTCTATCCATTTCATTCTGGGCCTGTCCCTTCCTCTCTTCCCATCTAATCTTGCTTCCATTATCCTCCTTGGGAGCCTCTTGCTGTCCATACGTACCACATGTCCATACCACTGCAGCTGTCTATTTTGTATGGCTTCTATCAGCGGATCTACACTTAGCTCTTCTCTTGTAATTATGTTTCTCACTCTGTCTCTTCTGGTCCTGTCCATTATTCGCCTTAAATACCTCATTTCTGCGGCAGTGATTTTGCTTTTGTGTTTGTCTTGCATGGGCCAAGTTTCCGCTCCGTATATCAGTGTTGGTACATATACTGTTTTGTATAGGTGTAACTTTGTTTCTTTTCTCAATTCTTTTTTATTTAACATTGTTGTGTTTATCTGGTAGTATACTTTTGCTGCTTTTGATGTTCTGTTTCTTATTTCCTGTTCTAATGTCCCATCATTGCTTAATATTACTCCCAGGAACTCATATTGTTTTACTACTTCTAGGGTGTTCTGTCCGCATCTAATATTCATGTCTTCATCCTCATTGCCTGTTTGTTTGCTAATTTTCATGATTTTGCTTTTTTTGCATTAATTTTCATTCCTGCATTTTGTATACTTTTGTTCCACTTATTGACTGCGGCTTGTAATTTCCTGGCTGTGTCCGCCAGTAGCACAATATCGTCTGCATACACCAGGCTTTGGAGGTTTACTTCTTCCATTCTGCAGTGCCCCAATTTTACATTTAGTGATCTCTGTTTACTCTTCTTTAGAATTTGGTCCATAACTATAATGAATAGGAGAGGACTAAGGGAGTCTCCTTCTTTGATTCCTTTTTCTATGTTGAAGCTCTTCGACTCCTTCCCCTTTATTCTGACTGTTCCTATTACTTTTTTGTATAACGCTTTTGTGACTTTGGTCAGTTTGTCGGATACTCCTGTATCTTCCATGGCCTTCCATATAATCCTCTTTGGTATACTGTCGAAGGCTGCGCTTATGTCTAAAAATGCCAGGTATAATGGTTTTCCTTCTTCTAATCTCTTTTCCGTCGCCGCTCTTATAGTGTATATGTGATCTTGTGTTTGTCTATTTTTCCGAAATGCCGCTTGTTCCTCTTGTAATTCATTGTCCACGTAACTTCTGATCCGTGTCTCAATTATTCTCGAGAATATCTTCTGTATACATGATGACAGGCAGATGGCTCGGTAGTTATCACAATCATTAGTATTTCCCTTTTTGTGTATTGGGACGATTATATTCCCCTCCCATTCTTTAGGTATGACTTCTTCATCCCAGGCTTGTTGGCATACTCTTTGAATCCACTCTCCCAATTTTTCACCTCCGTATTTGACCATCTCGGGGCTGATTTCGTCTTTTCCAGCCGATTTTCCTAATTTCAGTCTGTTAATTGCTTCTGTTACTTCTTCTGTGGTTATTATTTGTTCACCCTCCATTTCTGCTGGGGCTTGCCTTATGTTTCTCCTCTCAGGTTCTATTCCTTCTGCCTTAAATTTATCTTTGTAATATTCACTCCATGTATCTAGGATTTTGCTTTCTTCTGTGACCATGACTCCGTTTTTATCTTTTATACACCATGTTATTTTGCCATATTTTCCCCTTAGTTGTTTAACTGTCGTCCAAAACTCTTTCTTGTTATTGGTGTTATCTCGGAATTTCTCCTCAATTTCTTTTCCAAAGTCCTCCCATGCTATATTCTTTGGTTCCTTAACTATTTCCTTTGTTTCGTACCTCAATGTTATATAGCTTTGCCTGTCTTCTTCTCTTTTCGTCTGCAGATATTTTTCTTCCATGCCCTCTTTTTTCTTTGACTTTCTGTTTTATCTCTTCATTCCACCATTTTGTTCTTTTTTGTTTTGGGCTAATTCTCTTTTCCCCACATACCTCTATGGCTGCTTTTATTATTGTGGTTTTGAGTCTCTCCCATCTTTCGTCTATCGTCCATTGATCTCTTTGCTCTTCCTCTCTTTCATGTTGTCTTAACAATTCGTTGATTTTATGCTGGTATTCTATTTTTTCTGTTCTGTCCTTAGTTCTTCCGTCTTTATCCTCCGGTACTCCTTTTCTGGTGGTTTCGGTACTCTCATAGAATCTTGTATCTACTGTGACTAATTTGTGGTCGGAATTTATTTCCGTTCCTCTTATAGCTTTTACATCTAATATAGCATATTTAGTTTCTGGGGTGTAGGTGTAGTAGTCTATTGTACTCCTGGCATTTCGATTGTCTGCTGTGAAAGTGATCTTATGTATGTCCTTGTGGTTGAACCAACTGTTTCCGATTAACATCCTATTAGTGATACAAAAGTCTATCATTCTGTTGCCGTTGTCGTTTATTATCCTATCTGTACAGAACTTCCCCAATACTCCATTTCCTCTTCTAGGGTCGTTCCCAACTCTGCCGTTCCAATCCCCCATGACGATAACGTGTCTTGATCTTTCCTTAGCTTTCTCGTATGTTTGTTGTAAACTTGTGTAGAACATCTCTTTCTCTAGTATATCTGCGTCCTCTGTAGGTGCATAGATTTGTATTAGTGTTATTTCTTCATTCAAAGTTATGTCCAGCGTGATTATTCGTGAGTTAATGCCTTCCCAGCCCGTCATTTGGTTAGTTAGTTCATTACTTATTAGCAAACCTACCCCTTCTTTTGCTCTCGCTCCTAATGGTACACCTGAGTATATAAGTTTGTATCCTTTGTCCATCATTATTTCTTTACTTCCTTTTTTCTTTACTTCTGATAGTCCTAGTATTTTGACCCTATATCTTATCATTTCCTCTATCAGCTCCACCTACTTTCCATTTAACCCCCTTATATTCCATATTCCTAATCTAGTCCGTTGTTTTCGCTTTGGTCGCTTTCCATGCATCCGTCCATGTCCGAGGCTAGTGATTGTTCTCTGAATCTAGTTACCTCGTATGGGTGATTAGCCCGACGACGAGGGCCCCGTTACCTGGACAATTGGTATCAGGATATACCCCCGATGCTGGGTCGTCAGAACCCCGTTCGATTAGAAGGGTACCACTTTCGATGGGGTTGACAATTGAACTGGTTGGGCACACTCGTTACATCAATATCAAGGAACATGCCTAAATATTCAACCCCAGAAATTAAATGGAGTTAGTTAAAACTATGAAAAACCATAAAGCAAGTGGTACAGAAAATGTGATGGCAGAATTAAAACATGGGGCCGCCGAAGATATTGCTCTGTAAGCAATCCCAGAACGAACTTAAGACCTGATTTCGATTTCAATTTCGAAAATTCGAAATCGAATATCTCGAAACTATTCGATATAGAATTTTTTCGACTTCATTTTCGAATTCAGCGTAAAATTTCCTATAAGAATCCATTTCAAATTTTAAAAAAATCTCAAATTTTGTGACGGACTAACAGACCGACAGACAGACATATAGAATTCAGTAACGAACTTTTTAAGTTCGTTGAATAGAACGGGGTGGAATAGTTAAAACGAATTATAACAAATTTATTTAATTTTTGGATCACTAATCAAGTGGACAGAAAAACAGTGACAATTACAGAAGGATCATATCTACACTTACTCTTTTATGTAGTAGAATGATAAGCAAATTGACTGTACAAGACTATGATCACAAGGAGAACAAAGTGGATTGCGTGCTGGCCGATCCTGCCTGGATAATTTGTTTTCTATGAAACTTATAATGGAAAAGAACATTAATACTCTCCAATAGTCTCTGCTATTTACAGACAACTAGAACGTATGAAAACATGTCAGCAGGAAAGCTATAATAAGCCTTAGAACAGAAAATGTACATAATGTACAATACTAATCAAGAACCTTCTAAGAACTATATAGCAACACCAGAATTAAAATAAAATAAACAATAAAGTAACGAAAGGATTTAGCATATAAAAGCTTCCAACAGGTCAATGATGTCTATTTTTTGTTATTATAAACATAATTGGAACATTACTTAAGAAACTGGAAAAGAAAATGTGCAGGAATGTGCATCCATTGAATAATCAAGTTTGTACACCATTCAATTCGTCGACGATTACGTCTTGTTATCACAAGATAAAGAAGGTTTAAAATAGATGATTCAAGAAGTAAAGAAAAGTTAGAGAAAGCTGGCTTAACTACACACTTATATAAAATAAAATATTTGTTTATAGAAGATACAATACGTAGTCTTGAATTAGAAAATAGTAAAACAATAATTCAACATCAGCTTACAGAGAAAATATAATATCTGCAATACAATAAATAAAAACATATGGCGCAGAAGTGTGGAAGTGGACAAAAAAACGACTAGCAGCGGTGGAAATGAATTCACCACGACGAGTTTGTAAAATACTAAAACTAGAAAGAGTAAGGGACGATACAATTAAGTAATGTATTGATGTGAAACGCATAGTTGTGGAAGAAGTAGAAAATTGCCAATTTATCTAGTATGAAGAGGATATGACAAAAGAAAAACAAAGGTTACCAGAGGCAACATAGAAATGGACCCCTAAATAAACAAAGTGTGAAAAATTCCGGATAACATAGAAAACCAACGTTAAGAAGGCAATGTGCTTTAGAAGTCTACAAGAAGAGTAACGTCAAGTTTGAGCAAGATGGAGGAAGTTTCTTAAAACCGGACAAGATCAACAGACGTAAAAACCGATTTTATATATTTCTATTCTTTAGAAAAAGACATAAATATAAAGCATAAGTTTGTGGTTCTTAGAATATTAGTGTTTCTACACAATTACCTCCTTAATCATACATTAAAAAAAAGCTTTCCCAAGTTGATCATTCACTAATATTACTAATTTTTGGAATGCCTGTTCCTAATTGAAGAGCTACTCATGAAAGATTAATTAGCTGTAAAGAAGCTTTCATATGTCTACAAAATTATTGTGACCTTAGAGTGCTTGCAATTGTCAAGACAATTAATAGTTATACTACTATAATCTTAGCGATTAGCGTAAACTTTTCGATTTTTCTTTTAGCACCCTGCCAATTCAAAGTTATTTTTACGAACCATAGAATGGCAAAGAGCAACCTCGGTTATATTTTTGGTTTATCTGGAGCTTCAGATGTGAGTCTTAGCAATGTACTCTCAACGAAGTGTTATGTTGTATTAAGCATTATATTAATTATGTTTTTTTGATGTTATCTTCCTAAGTAAGTAAAATAACAAACCAAAGAACTTTGTGCTGTCTCTGCTTTTTGGTGACATTTTTGTTCTGTATCTTTAGTTCTATTGGTATGACATTTAATATCTTAACTTGGTCGAACAATGTAACTGAACAAAGGATTTTTTTAGAAACATAACCGCAAAAATATGTTTATTGTTGATGCTTACAGTCTACCCTGTCGTTTTGTTTTAAGGGGAACTCAAACTTGTAAAATACTATTTCTCTCTTGACCTCGGGCTAGCAAGCTTGATTTGAAACATTCTGCTAGCTGGGAAGGACTACATGATTTGATTGGAAGCACTTAGTTACGTTCAGAAAAAAAGTACATATGCCTTTGTAAATACTTACATGCATAGTAAAAGAGATTGCGCAAGTCTATTATTACTCAACATCATCTGGTGATTGCTATGTGATGTTTAACTTTTTTTTTTAAGTATGATAAATTAGGATATGAGGAGATGAAGAGTTTCATTTAATGATACGTGTTGAGTTGCGCAGTAATAGTGAAAGGTGGCCACTGGTTTCGAAACTAACAATTAAAATTTGATTGAGAACTAGGAACAACTTAATACGACGGATGATAGACTTGGAGGTGACAAATGAAATAAAATAAAATAAATACTTGGTCAGTGCACAGAAGTGGTATTGCAAGACCGGCTAGTAAAAATATCGCAAGCAATTTGTCACAAAAATTACTGGCCGTCAATGTCACCTTGAACGCACTGCGGGATACTGTCGCCGAGTTGACTACAGCGAATACTAACATATTTTTAACACTTTCACTCGATTACAAAAATTCAAAAGCACATAGAAAACGTTTCAAAATTAAATAATATAATCAAATAAAATATATTTTAACTGAATTACGTATTTCTTGGTCAGCGATTGTATCTTATTCACCTGTTTTATAAAAATATAGGCCAACTGTTCTTGTTTCGCGATGTGTTTCATTTTGTTATTGTTGGTAAAATGATACTTAATATTGATGTGGTTTATGCGTTGGTGATACACGGGGTTGGTGGCCGCATTGTCAATGTACAACGGCGATAGCTTGCGCTGTTCCTTTTCATCAGATGACAGGCCACATATTTCATATAACTTAACTGTTTAGCTACTATTCTCTTATGGCTGAGAAAAAACCACTGACCCTTTGCTGATTATTAAGACTGCTCTGCTGATTAAGGTTCTTCGGTCTTTTCTTTTTGCCCAGTCGACATCCAAATAAGCGACCAATTGATTGATCGACCGGCCACTTCCATTGTAGGAAATACCGATGTCCAAACTTGCTTTAAATATTGGAAACCATACTTCATAGCGTTCTGATATGCGGAAGATGGCCGCCGAAAACTAAGTCAATTGACGAACCAAATAAGTCAAGTCAGATTGCGCACCGACAATCAAATAGATAAGCAAGTCGATGGCCTGAGGGTAAGGCAAGTTGGCCATTTTTCCGGGCTGGCAACTCCTATTAACATTTGTTTTCAGTTTTCAGTTGCTAATATTGAATGTTTTAAGATATTTAAAGTGTATCTGGTTAATTCTCTATTTACGTTTTACATGGTCGCGATTAAGGTAACAAGTGGCCAAACTGCTACGCACGCCTGCAAATCAGATATCGTCTTCGCTAAGGTATACGCACAGATATATAACTGTACAAACTTCTACAAAGTTTATGCACGTTGCTACTACCCTCATTGAATTCCTCTGGTTGATCCATACTGATTTTGATTTCTAAGTTAGCGTAAAGGAAGACCACATTTATGTTCAACTGATGTATATCACAGTCATCAATCAGGATTTGTTTGAATAACAAAAATTCATATGCATTTGATTGTCTTCTGGTTTACTAGTAGGTAACATAAAATTCACGTATATAATTCACTTAGCACTTTAACTTCTCTTACTACACTTTTTTTTAACTCAGGAGCAATTTGATCTCACCTATTGTCAATGGTGTTATGGCAATTAACACGCACACTTTATATCTGACATTTTTTTAGTTTTTGACCTTACAGCCTTCGATCTTTAATTGCTTTGCCGCTTGCGGTCTTTGTGGTCTCTTTCTCGACTGCTTCGTCAGTGACTTTTTTCCATTATTGGTCACTCGACCACCCTGCTTACAGCTGACAGCTTGATGACTTTAATATCTCTGCTGACTGTTACATTCTTGGGGCCAGGTTGCCACAGTCAGTACGCCTTTGGTGAGTATTTGTAAACCTCTAACAGTATTCTCACGTTGTTTGGATCAAATTTTCCACTTTCGGCCTTGCGAATGAAGATGTACGCGGTGCTGCTTATTTTGTATAGATAGCAAATATCGGGCTTTTGGCTAGTCCAGGCTTAGTATGGTGTGCAACCACCAAGTTGCTTGCTCATATGCCACGTGGCAATTTGGCTATTGGCATTTTTAAGCAAACCATTCCATTTATTGTGCGAATTGATCGTTTGGACCGGCTATTGGTTTGCGGCACGTGCGGCATTGTTACTTCCTGGTGAATTCAAATTTTTCGTAAAAGTCTCTTTATTTTTCCGTTGATATATGTGAACGCATGTAGCTACGGTGAAAATACCACTGTTGCGTCAACCATCTTGGAAGTTATTAACATCGGCACTAGAAAAAGCATACCATTGTTGTCGTCGGAGAACACAACGATTGGGCAAACATTTTGTTAGCTGTCATCATGTCAAGATAAATTAATTCGTCTGGTTCTTTTGTTCTATGTCGGCCAAAGTCACAATGTTCACAAAATTAATTTCTTTTATAAGAATGTGTGGTCAAGTTGCGCGAATCAATTAAATTAACTACATCACTAAGGGCCATAAGCGCTCCTGTCTTTCCCAATACACGAAAATGTAGTTTAAAGGTTCCAAAATATCCTGCCATTGTTGGTGTTCGTGAAGGCCATATGTTCTTAGGAACAGCCACTAACTCAAAATGGGCAAGCTGTTGCGAACAAAGGCGGAATACAAATGAAGAGTTGGGATTATCGAAAGTCTTTGTGCTGGGTGTTCGGCGATTGAAATAGTTTAGTTCTTTGGGTATCCGAAGTGAACTTCGTACGACATTGTTGCAAAATATAATGCTTTCCAAAAGTTTGGGGAAGGTTCTGTTAACCTGTCGCGAAGTAGTCGTTCGAGAGAACGCATGACACGAACTGGGGCAGTTGTAGTTTGCTGGAGTCAGAGCAATTGTTACGGAAATCGGCATCAATGTTGGGCATTAGTCAGCGAACCATGCGCCGGATTGCAAAGGAGGATCTATGTTATAAATCGTATACAATAAAGATATGTCAGATACTCTCTGAGGCTGCCAGATTAAAGCAAATTGTTCGCTGCAACCTGCTAGTGTATTAGTTAAAAAACGATGCGGCGGGATATTCTTTTTCGATTAAAAAAAATTACTGCTGACGCCAGGATCCATCGGAGGAATGACTATTATTTATGTGCTAGGTGTCGTGTCCAGTAAAAGTAATGTCATGCCACCGCATTTACTTCAAAAGGAGAAAACTGTTACGAAAGAGGTTTATGTACGCGTTCTGACGAATGTTGTGAAATTGTGTAAATATTTTATCAGAACGGTGCAACGTTGTCGGGTACGACATGTTCTGGTCTAAAGAATTCTGACCCCTTAATAGCATTGATTTAAATCCCTTCGGCTACTATGTTTGGAGCGTACTCGAAAGGGTTACTAACAAATCCAGACACTTTAATGTGACATCTTTACTCACCGCTATCGAAGCAACATTTGCCAATATGGATAGTACTGCTTTGCAGAGAACATGCGAGCGCTTCTGGCCAAGGATGGAGTGCGGTCATTGCGGCTCTGAACAGGTCACACAACTCACATACAAAAGAATCTTTTGTAATTTTAATTTTTCGTCAAATAAAATTTTTATTTAAATTTTTTTTTAATTTGTTGTCGTTAACGTACTTCTACCGTCTTTGGAATTTGTGGCAATTTCTTTGCTCATTGCACAATTGTTTGAAATAAAGTTTTTGGTAATTTGCGGACGGTACCGCATATTGTCCATCGTAGAAATTCCTTGGCTATTTACATACGAGTCGATACACGCGTGGTCTTATTGTTAATTAATATTTCGTGTGCCGAGTCAAGTCTTTCAAAATTATTTGATCACTTTCGCAAAATAGTCAAGCGGAAAGACTTAATTAAACTAATTCAATTAAACATGTAAATGCACTGGGCGCACATCATGTTGAGTTCCGTGATAACAGTCAAAGGTAACTACCCCTTGAAAAACCCAACTAACAGTTAAAACTTTTATTGGGAACTAAAAGCAACTTAATACGACGAATGACAAACTTTAAGTGACTAATAAAATAAATGCTTGGCTAGTACATAAAAAGACCATCGCACGCCCGGCTAGTAAAAATTCTGCAGGTACGCTGGCGCGGAAAATAACTAAAAGTTATTTGCCGTCAATGTCAGCTTGCGCTATGAGATACTCTCACCAAGTTGTCTATAGCGTATATTAATATATTTTTAATAATATGCTTCAGAATTTTAGGTAAAACATTGAAGGTTAAAAATTTATTAAAAGTGTTGTATTGTTTATTGTTGTTTGATACAGAGAAATGTATATTAGTAAAACAATTCAACGGTACTAACAATAAGTAAAATCCTAAAAAGGGCGGCGAATATGCCTTCCAGCCGTGCTGCTTGTGCACGTGCGGGACTTAAATATTCCAGTCCGGCGTTTTCAAACATTTTTAGGTCTTACTGGTAGATCCCAAATATGCATAAATGTCACGCAGCGAGGCAGCCACTGGAAAGTAAAGTGAAGTGCTATCTAGTGAAAATTTCCGAACCAATGCAACATAAATACTGCTACAGATAAATACAATATAATTTTATATTAATATGTTGCATACATAAATAGTGTTAAGTAATTTTGATTGGTTTAAGTGAAATAAATAAGTAGCTTAAGTAAATTTACATGAATTATTCACTATTGTGAAGAGCAAAACGTGACAATATTTAGAGTCCACAAAATTAGCCCATTTCAATCGAATTATGAAGGTGAATAAAATGTAAATTTCTTTCATTTTTTATTTCAAACGTATTGAACCTACAGTGATTAACATATAGCCTACACGGACGTGTATCTTTATTTTGTTTGTTGTGCAGTTTTTTTTTAATTCTTTAAGTACTTACTGTTTCGGTAAGTTAAAACCAACTTGAGTAGAATTATATATAAATTATAAAAAATATGTAACGTTATATAACACAAAAAATTACAATTAGAGTAACAAAAATTCTAGATATTTCGTAAGAATGCCGCAAGAGATAAGAACATTGTACATAGCCTCAGTTCTGAATCTTGGTTTTAGGATAACAGCCGTAAACTTGCGTTTTATCTTCCGTTATGACCTTTTTGAGGTAATTTATTTATTTTATTGGTTGTACTCTGAAGTATTAGCAACTGCAGCCTTATGTTTTTTCTGCTCTAGTGACAGTAGCAGCAGTACAAATTTTATTGTGATATGTTTTCTACTAAGATCTTCCTTCAAAATTTCACATGCTTTACTATTAAGACTTCAGATAGTCGAGAGCTAACGTCGATAATTCGCACTAGTAATGACCTTACCAAAGGCAACGAATTCCGCTGTTTGTTTTTGAATAAATAATCTCTGCCAGGACTTCTTGGAACAAGAGCTTTCAATGTGCTACCATTTCACAGGCTAATAATTCTATTCTGGGTCCTCATGTCAGAACCAGGATTTGTCTACTATGGCCAGACACTCAAAAAGCGTTTTCGGATTTCTGCTGTATAATTGCGGTAACTACGGACGTACCTTCATATGTTTTCACTTCTGCTAAGTAGTGAGAGTATGAGAAACGCATAGTGCACAAATCTTTGCCGTTTTCTCGTAGATTATGGTATGAAAAGTTTTGTGAAACAAACAACCCGTTTGTTGTATTCGTGAGTGTATCGTATTTGCCGCAATAAAGTCGGGCACAATGGATAATGTGGCTTACATGCACTTTGTGGTTCTCAGCTCGTGTCTTGGAATTCTGATGTCCAGCAAAGTCCTGTTTTGCAATTCGGATGTCAGAAGCAGTAATTTCCTCTCCAATAAATTAGGTTATCTATCGTGGTTCATGATTTTCCGCTTTGTCCACAACTACACTCGCAGAACTGTATCTTTCCGTTCCTGCGTTCCATCTAGCAAGCATAACATAAAACATATTCCAGCTTCAAGTTCAAGTATAAAATGTTTTCAAATATTGTTAGACCAAATAGATACGAAGGCTTTCACGGCCTTTGTTATGGTGCATCTTGGACGGAGACAAATAGAGCAATCAAACCTAACAAATGCACAAAAACACAACCAAAATCGGCCACGGTATTTATATATAAAATTCTCAATAAACACAAAATAGAAACCATCTACACTACCATCACCAATTTACTTAGACCAGCCAAAGATACAAGAAACCCACAGGATACACCAGGGGTATACTGCATACTTTGCTCATGTGAGCAAGTTTACATTGGGACTACGGGCCGAACGATTACCACTAGGATAAAGGAAAATAAACGCCATCTACGCCTTAATCAACCCGATAAATCAACAGTTGCTGAACATGCTTTGGAAAATCCTAACTACGAGGTAGAATTCGGGCAAACACAAGTTTTATCCAACTGTAGGAATTACTACCCGAGATTATACAGAGATTTATAAATATAAAAATAATTTTAACAGATACGACGGATTAAATCTACCTAATCCGTGTTTATTGCTCTCAAGAGGCAAAAAATAAACCGCGATACGGCGAAAGAGCGAGTGACGTCAGAAAATGCTAAAATATTATTTGCAACAACCCGACTGACGTCGCAGCTAGCCCGATCACATTTACCATCCTGGCGACGTCAACAACGGCCTCTACACCATCCCTACCACACTCGCACGAATATAACAGCGGAAACGCACGGGACAGTCACTTATTCTTTACAAGATTTTCTTCTGATGATGTCTGCAGCAATTGTGGACGAAACGTCAAGAGTTTCTGAACTTCGACCACGGCCTTATAATCCTAGAACCAACCTTACACCATTTAAAATAATTTGTGAATAATTTTAGGGAATCTGTTTTTGCCGATCAATGTATTTGTCCACACTATTAATAAGAAAAAGCAACAAAAATATTGAAAAGTCTTTCAAGATCCTATCGGTTATATACGAGAGTGATATGACAAATTATATATACACAACTTATATAGTAATTTAATTTAAATGGTGTTCGTTTTACTTTATGCTGCAAGTGAGTGCATAGGTGGCCATGACGCATTGTTAGACAAAAATATTACAATAGAGAGTAATATATAGATTTCTTCTTGGGCCTTAATAATGACGGATTCGAAGAGCTTTACTCTCTCTCTCCCTCATGCCCGACAAAGCTAAGAATTCCTATCTGATCTGCTAGTTCTGAACCGTCAGTTGCCTACCCTTGTCCGTATACATTTAATATATTTTTCGTTGTTATGTTTGTTACGTATATTACTTTGTACATTGTTTCCGAATGACTTCTAAACCACCTGAATAGTTTCTGCGAATGAACTTTTTAGCTTCGCACAAAGTTGGGTACAGATTTCACTATTACATTTTTTGTTTTTGCAAATGCCACGTAAATGTTAGTTCTGCTTTCAAGTTTACCTCAATCTTTGACAATCAATACTGAAGATTGTATATGGTATCATGTAGTAAAGAAGACTTGAATATATAATCTTTGATTGTGATCATCGTAGAAGACTGTTCTTGTCAGAATATAATGTATAAATCTGTTTACGGATATTTAAATTAAAAAATAAGTTTTGTCATTTCTATACCATTGTAACGTTAGCAACTGTTGCAGTACGCCTAGGTGCACTGTACTGGTAAGAGTACAGTATAAAATAATGGTTGAGAATGAATTGAGAACAGTAAAGCAGTTCAATATGCAACACTATAAAGGAATCACTGTGACATGATGATTTTTTGTACCACACATGTGTACGATGTGACAGTTCACTTAACCATATGATCTCAATTTTAAAAATTAGTTTTTCAACTGTTTTCCTTCTGTAGTTCTTCAATATCTACACAAAACTGGAAATAAGGATTTGTGATCTTAGAGGCTTAGTGTTTTCCCCAGGTGCATGCGGTATATTCACGTAATCACATAAAGACCTTTGAGATATTTGGAATTCTCGGCTCGTACGATGTGTTGACTTTGAAATGTTCTGGTATACACGTTTTGTCCGGGAAGTATCGGGAACAATTATTTTAACGAAGTAAAACGACTAGAAATGCGTGGTTTTCAGTGGGTTGGACGGTGCGTATGTGTGGGGAGGGGACTTTAAGTAAAGAATTCGAGCCGGTTGAGTTGTCTCTGAGCCTTGAGAGAGTGAGGACCGCGTTTTTCGCAAACTATGTTTTGGTGACACGTAAACGGTTTTAACATGCAGTGTACGTTAGTTTTGTGTCAATCCAAATTCTAAGAATTTTTTCAAATGCCCCGAATTTTCGCAAAATTTAATTTATTAACACGCATTTTTGGCATTTTCGTATTGACGAATACTTTCACGAATATTAAAAAATGTTTCGAGCTGATAAAGTAGTTAAAAATCACATTGCAAAAATATGCGTTATGAATAAATTGAATAGCATCAATTTAGTCTTATTTAGAGATGACATTTTCTCTATCGGGTTAATGGAAATTCGCACGAATTTAAAAAGGAAAACATTGTTCTACAACTAACAGCGGAGATACGTTTTTTTTAATTCACCATGTTATTAATTTTGCGTTTTATATGGTTAAATATTTATATTTATGTTACGTATATTCTGTTTTCAATGAAACTAATATGAAGTGATGAAAAAGGTGTCAGAACTAGTCGATATTGAGTCGAAACTGATTCTCGAAGGTAGGCCGAGTGATGGGGGTAGCTGGGCTCTGGCTGCAAATCTACAGTGCTGACAAAAATAACAATTTCTTCCGTTCTATACATCGTAGAAACATAATTTTTAATCTAGAGTACCTCGGCGAGAAAAAAGCAATGGGAGTATCATAAACACAGAATAACGCCGTTTATATATGGATGTTGTTGTTTTTAGAAAACGTTTCAAAATTAAATAATATAATCAAATAAAATATATTTTAACTGAATTACGTATTTCTTGGTCAGCGATTGTATCTTATTCACCTGTTTTATAAAAATATAGGCCAACTGTTCTTGTTTCGCGATGTGTTTCATTTTGTTATCGTTGGTAAAATGATACTTAATATTGATGTGGTTTATGCGTTGGTGATACACGGGGTTGGTGGCCGCATTGTCAATGTACAACAGCGATAGCTTGCACTATTCCTATTCATCAGATGGCAGGCCACATATTTCATATAACTTAACTGTTTAGCTACTGTTCTCTTATGGCTGAGAAAAAACCACTGACCCTTTGCTGATTATTAAGGCTGCTCTGCTGATTAAGGTTCTTCGGTCTTTTCTTTTTGCCCAGTCGACATCCAAATAAGCGACCAATTGATTGATCGACCGGCCACTTCCATTGTAGGAAATACCGATGTCCAAACTTGCTTTAAATATTGGAAACCATACTTCATAGCGTTTTGATATGCGGAAGATGGCCGCCGAAAACTAAGTCAATTGACGAACCAAATAAGTCAAGTCAGATTGCGCACCGACAATCAAATAGATAAGCAAGTCGATGGCCTGAGGGTAAGGCAAGTTGGCCATTTTTCCGGGCTGGCAACTCCTATTAACATTTGTTTTCAGTTTTCAGTTGCTAATATTCAATTTTTTAAGATATTTAAAGTGTATCTGGTTAATTCTCAATTTACGTTTTATATGGTCGCGATTAAGGTAACAAGTGGCCAAACTGCTACGCAGTCTGCAAATCAGATATCGTCTTCGCTAAGGTATACGCACAGATATATAACTGTACAAACTTCTACAAAGTTTATGCACGTTGCTACTGCCCTCATTGAATTCCTCTGGTTGATCCATACTGATTTTGATTTCTAAGTTAGCGTAAAGGAAGACCATATTTATGTTCAACTGATGTATATCACAGTCATCAATCAGGATTTGTTTGAATAACAAAAATTCATATGCATTTGATTGTCTTTTGGTTTACTAGTAGGTAACATAAAATTCACGTATATAATTCACTTAGCACTTTAACTTCTCTTACTACACTTTTTTTTAACTCAGGAGCAATTTGATCTCACCTATTGTCAATGGTGTTATGGCAATTAACACGCACACTTTATATCTGACATTTTTTAGTTTTGACCTTACAGCCTTCGATCTTTAATTGCTTTGCCGCTTGCGGTCTTTGTGGTCTCTTTCTCGACTGCTTCGTCAGTGACTTTTTTCCATTATTGGTCACTCGACCACCCTGCTTACAGCTGACAGCTTGATGACTTTAATATCTCTGCTGACTGTTACATTCTTGGGGCCAGGTTGCCACAGTCAGTACGCCTTTGGTGAGTATTTGTAAACCTCTAACAGTATTCTCACGTTGTTTGGATCAAATTTTCCACTTTCGGCCTTGCGAATGAAGATGTACGCGGTGCTGCTTATTTTGTATAGATAGCAAATATCGGGCTTTTGGCTAGTCCAGGCTTAGTATGGTGTGCAACCACCAAGTTGCTTGCTCATATGCCACGTGGCAATTTGGCTATTGGCATTTTTAAGCAAACCATTCCATTTATTGTGCGAATTGATCGTTTGGACCGGCTATTGGTTTGCGGCACGTGCGGCATTGTTACTTCCTGGTGAATTCAAATTTTTCGTAAAAGTCTCTTTATTTTTCCGTTGATATATGTGAACGCATGTAGCTACGGTGAAAATACCCACTGTTGCGTCAACCATCTTGGAAGTTATTAACATCGGCACTAGAAAAAGCATACCATTGTTGTCGTCGGAGAACACAACGATTGGGCAAACATTTTGTTAGCTGTCATCATGTCAAGATAAATTAATTCGTCTGGTTCTTTTGTTCTATGTCGGCCAAAGTCACAATGTTCACAAAATTAATTTCTTTTATAAGAATGTGTGGTCAAGTTGCGCGAATCAATTAAATTAACTACATCACTAAGGGCCATAAGCGCTCCTGTCTTTCCCAATACACGAAAATGTAGTTTAAAGGTTCCAAAATATCCTGCCATTGTTGGTGTTCGTGAAGGCCATATGTTCTTAGGAACAGCCACTAACTCAAAATGGGCAAGCTGTTGCGAACAAAGGCGGAATACAAATGAAGAGTTGGGATTATCGAAAGTCTTTGTGCTGGGTGTTCGGCGATTGAAATAGTTTAGTTCTTTGGGTATCCGAAGTGAACTTCGTACGACATTGTTGCAAAATATAATGCTTTCAAAAGTTTGGGGAAGGTTCTGTTAACCTGTCGCGAAGTAGTCGTTCGAGAGAACGCATGACACGAACTGGGGCAGTTGTAGTTTGCTGGAGTCAGAGCAATTGTTACGGAAATCGGCATCAATGTTGGGCATTAGTCAGCGAACCATGCGCCGGATTGCAAAGGAGGATCTATGTTATAAATCGTATACAATAAAGATATGTCAGATACTCTCTGAGGCTGCCAGATTAAAGCAAATTGTTCGCTGCAACCTGCTAGTGTATTAGTTAAAAAACGATGCGGCGGGATATTCTTTTTCGATTAAAAAAAATTACTGCTGACGCCAGGATCCATCGGAGGAATGACTATTATTTATGTGCTAGGTGTCGTGTCCAGTAAAGTAATGTCATGCCACCGCATTTACTTCAAAAGGAGAAACTGTTACGAAAGAGGTTTATGTACGCGTTCTGACGAATGTTGTGAAATTGTGTAAATATTTTATCAGAACGGTGCAACGTTGTCGGGTACGACATGTTCTGGTCTAAAGAATTCTGACCCCTTAATAGCATTGATTTAAATCCCTTCGGCTACTATGTTTGGAGCGTACTCGAAAGGGTTACTAACAAATCCAGACACTTTAATGTGACATCTTTACTCACCGCTATCGAAGCAACATTTGCCAATATGGATAGTACTGCTTTGCAGAGAACATGCGAGCGCTTCTGGCCAAGGATGGAGTGCGGTCATTGCGGCTCTGAACAGGTCACACAACTCACATACAAAGAATCTTTTGTAATTTTAATTTTTCGTCAAATAAAATTTTTATTTAAATTTTTTTTTAATTTGTTGTCGTTAACGTACTTCTACCGTCTTTGGAATTTGTGGCAATTTCTTTGCTCATTGCACAATTGTTTGAAATAAAGTTTTTGGTAATTTGCGGACGGTACCGCATATTGTCCATCGTAGAAATTCCTTGGCTATTTACATACGAGTCGATACACGCGTGGTCTTATTGTTAATTAATATTTCGTGTGCCGAGTCAAGTCTTTCAAAATTATTTGATCACTTTCGCAAAACAGTCAAGCGGAAAGACTTAATTAAACTAATTCAATTAAACATGTAAATGCACTGGGCGCACATCATGTTGAGTTCCGTGATAACAGTCAAAGGTAACTACCCCTTGAAAAACCCAACTAACAGTTAAAACTTTTATTGGGAACTAAAAGCAACTTAATACGACGAATGACAAACTTTAAGTGACTAATAAAATAAATGCTTGGCTAGTACATAAAAAGACCATCGCACGCCCGGCTAGTAAAAATTCTGCAGGTACGCTGGCGCGGAAAATAACTAAAAGTTATTTGCCGTCAATGTCAGCTTGCGCTATGAGATACTCTCACCAAGTTGTCTATAGCGCATATTAATATATTTTTAATAATATGCTTCAGAATTTTAGGTAAAACATTGAAGGTTAAAAATTTATTAAAAGTGTTGTATTGTTTATTGTTGTTTGATACAGAGAAATGTATATTAGTAAAACAATTCAACGGTACTAACAATAAGTAAAAATCCCTAAAAAAAGGGCGGCGAATATGCCTTCCAGCCGTGCTGCTTGTGCACGTGCGGGACTTAAATATTCCAGTCCGGCGTTTTCAAACATTTTTAGGTCTTACTGGTAGATCCCAAATATGCATAAATGTCACGCAGCGAGGCAGCCACTGGAAAGTAAAGTGAAGTGCTATCTAGTGAAAAATTTCCGAACCAATGCAACATAAATACTGCTACAGATAAATACAATATAATTTTATATTAATATGTTGCATACATAAATAGTGTTAAGTAATTTTGATTGGTTTAAGTGAAATAAATAAGTAGCTTAAGTAAATTTACATGAATTATTCACTATTGTGAAGAGCAAAAACGTGACAATATTTAGAGTCCACAAAATTAGCCCATTTCAATCGAATTATGAAGGTGAATAAAATGTAAATTTCTTTCATTTTTTATTTCAAACGTATTGAACCTACAGTGATTAACATATAGCCTACACGGACGTGTATCTTTATTTTGTTTGTTGTGCAGTTTTTTTTTAATTCTTTAAGTACTTACTGTTTCGGTAAGTTAAAAACCAACTTGGCAGTAGAATTATATATAAATTATAAAAAATATGTAACGTTATATAACACAAAAAATTACAATTAGAGTAACAAAAATTCTAGATATTTCGTAAGAATGCCGCAAGAGATAAGAACATTGTACATAGCCTCAGTTCTGAATCTTGGTTTTAGGATAACAGCCGTAAACTTGCGTTTTATCTTCCGTTATGACCTTTTTGAGGTAATTTATTTATTTTATTGGTTGTACTCTGAAGTATTAGCAACTGCAGCCTTATGTTTTTTCTGCTCTAGTGACAGTAGCAGCAGTACAAATTTTATTGTGATATGTTTTCTACTAAGATCTTCCTTCAAAATTTCACATGCTTTACTATTAAGACTTCAGATAGTCGAGAGCTAACGTCGATAATTCGCACTAGTAATGACCTTACCAAAGGCAACGAATTCCGCTGTTTGTTTTTGAATAAATAATCTCTGCCAGGACTTCTTGGAACAAGAGCTTTCAATGTGCTACCATTTCACAGGCTAATAATTCTATTCTGGGTCCTCATGTCAGAACCAGGATTTGTCTACTATGGCCAGACACTCAAAAAGCGTTTTCGGATTTCTGCTGTATAATTGCGGTAACTACGGACGTACCTTCATATGTTTTCACTTCTGCTAAGTAGTGAGAGTATGAGAAACGCATAGTGCACAAATCTTTGCCGTTTTCTCGTAGATTATGGTATGAAAAGTTTTGTGAAACAAACAACCCGTTTGTTGTATTCGTGAGTGTATCGTATTTGCCGCAATAAAGTCGGGCACAATGGATAATGTGTGGCTTACATGCACTTTTGTGGTTCTCAGCTCGTGTCTTGGAATTCTGATGTCCAGCAAAGTCCTGTTTTGCAATTCGGATGTCAGAAGCAGTAATTTCCTCTCCAATAAATTAGGTTATCTATCGTGGTTCATGATTTTCCGCTTTGTCCACAACTACACTCGCAGAACTGTATCTTTCCGTTCCTGCGTTCCATCTAGCAGCATAACATAAAACATATTCCAGCTTCAAGTTCAAGTATAAAATGTTTTCAAATATTGTTAGACCAAATAGATACGAAGGCTTTCACGGCCTTTGTTATGGTGCATCTTGGACGGAGACAAATAGAGCAATCAAACCTAACAAATGCGCACAAAAAACACAACCAAAATCGGCCACGGTATTTATATATAAAATTCTCAATAAACACAAAATAGAAACCATCTACACTACCATCACCAATTTACTTAGACCAGCCAAAGATACAAGAAACCCACAGGATACACCAGGGGTATACTGCATACTTTGCTCATGTGAGCAAGTTTACATTGGGACTACGGGCCGAACGATTACCACTAGGATAAAGGAAAATAAACGCCATCTACGCCTTAATCAACCCGATAAATCAACAGTTGCTGAACATGCTTTGGAAAATCCTAACTACGAGGTAGAATTCGGGCAAACACAAGTTTTATCCAACTGTAGGAATTACTACCCGAGATTATACAGAGATTTATAAATATAAAAATAATTTTAACAGAGACGACGGATTAAATCTACCTAATCCGTGTTTATTGCTCTCAAGAGGCAAAAAATAAACCGCGATACGGCGAAAGAGCGAGTGACGTCAGAAAATGCTAAAATATTATTTGCAACAACCCGACTGACGTCGCAGCTAGCCCGATCACATTTACCATCCTGGCGACGTCAACAACGGCCTCTCTACACCATCCCTACCACACTCGCACGAATATAACAGCGGAAACGCACGGGACAGTCACTTATTCTTTACAAGATTTTCTTCTGATGATGTCTGCAGCAATTGTGGACGAAACGTCAAGAGTTTCTGAACTTCGACCACGGCCTTATAATCCTAGAACCAACCTTACACCATTTAAAATAATTTGTGAATAATTTTAGGGAATCTGTTTTTGCCGATCAATGTATTTGTCCACACTATTAATAAGAAAAAGCAACAAAAATATTGAAAAGTCTTTCAAGATCCTATCGGTTATATACGAGAGTGATATGACAAATTATATATACACAACTTATATAGTAATTTAATTTAAATGGTGTTCGTTTTACTTTATGCTGCAAGTGAGTGCATAGGTGGCCATGACGCATTGTTAGACAAAAATATTACAATAGAGAGTAATATATAGATTTCTTCTTGGGCCTTAATAATGACGGATTCGAAGAGCTTTACTCTCTCTCTCCCTCATGCCCGACAAAGCTAAGAATTCCTATCTGATCTGCTAGTTCTGAACCGTCAGTTGCCTACCCTTGTCCGTATACATTTAATATATTTTTTCGTTGTTATGTTTGTTACGTATATTACTTTGTACATTGTTTCCGAATGACTTCTAAACCACCTGAATAGTTTCTGCGAATGAACTTTTTAGCTTCGCACAAAGTTGGGTACAGATTTCACTATTACATTTTTTGTTTTTGCAAATGCCACGTAAATGTTAGTTCTGCTTTCAAGTTTACCTCAATCTTTGACAATCAATACTGAAGATTGTATATGGTATCATGTAGTAAAGAAGACTTGAATATATAATCTTTGATTGTGATCATCGTAGAAGACTGTTCTTGTCAGAATATAATGTATAAATCTGTTTACGGATATTTAAATTAAAAATAAGTTTTGTCATTTCTATACCATTGTAACGTTAGCAACTGTTGCAGTACGCCTAGGTGCACTGTACTGGTAAGAGTACAGTATAAAATAATGGTTGAGAATGAATTGAGAACAGTAAAGCAGTTCAATATGCAACACTATAAAGGAATCACTGTGACATGATGATTTTTTGTACCACACATGTGTACGATGTGACAGTTCACTTAACCATATGATCTCAATTTTAAAAATTAGTTTTTCAACTGTTTTCCTTCTGTAGTTCTTCAATATCTACACAAAACTGGAAATAAGGATTTGTGATCTTAGAGGCTTAGTGTTTTCCCCAGGTGCATGCGGTATATTCACGTAATCACATAAAGACCTTTGAGATATTTGGAATTCTCGGCTCGTACGATGTGTTGACTTTGAAATGTTCTGGTATACACGTTTTGTCCGGGAAGTATCGGGAACAATTATTTTAACGAAGTAAAACGACTAGAAATGCGTGGTTTTCAGTGGGTTGGACGGTGCGTATGTGTGGGGAAGGGACTTTAAGTAAAGAATTCGAGCCGGTTGAGTTGTCTCTGAGCCTTGAGAGAGTGAGGACCGCGTTTTTCGCAAACTATGTTTTGGTGACACGTAAACGGTTTTAACATGCAGTGTACGTTAGTTTTGTGTCAATCCAAATTCTAAGAATTTTTTCAAATGCCCCGAATTTTCGCAAAATTTAATTTATTAACACGCATTTTGGCATTTTCGTATTGACGAATACTTTCACGAATATTAAAAATGTTTCGAGCTGATAAAGTAGTTAAAAATCACATTGCAAAAATATGTTATGAATAAATTGAATAGCATCAATTTAGTCTTATTTAGAGATGACATTTTCTCTATCGGGTTAATGGAAATTCGCACGAATTTAAAAAGGAAAACATTGTTCTACAACTAACAGCGGAGATACGTTTTTTAATTCACCATGTTATTAATTTTGCGTTTTATATGGTTAAATATTTATATTTATGTTACGTATATTCTGTTTTCAATGAAACTAATATGAAGTGATGAAAAAGGTGTCAGAACTAGTCGATATTGAGTCGAAACTGATTCTCGAAGGTAGGCCGAGTGATGGGGGTAGCTGGGCTCTGGCTGCAAATCTACAGTGCTGACAAAAATAACAATTTCTTCCGTTCTATACATCGTAGAAACATAATTTTTAATCTAGAGTACCTCGGCGAGAAAAAAGCAATGGGAGTATCATAAACACAGAATAACGCCGTTTATATATGGATGTTGTTGTTTTTACATTAATAATCGTGAAAAAATTTGCGCAAAATTATTCTTTCTCACTAATAGTTATAATAAATGTTATTAAAAATTATTATTATGTATTAAATTAATCTATCTTTTCTGAAAAATCTTATATTCCAGTTTTTTAATACCTATCCTAGAAAAGTATTAGTACAATTTCTTTTAGAGATATTTAACGATTTCTAAAAAAATATGATAAACTCTTCACAAAAATCGCTGTAGCTAATAACGCAGCCACTAAATGGTGTTTATGAACATTGTTATTTTGTTTTTAGTGACCCTTCAAGCTATTTTTGTCAAAATTTTCTTTCTTAGAGTTTTTTTAACTTACTTACTGGCACTGTAGCCTCAAAAGCTTATTGTGCCTACTAACATGCAGTTAAACTAGGACGTCACATACACCTATGAGTTTCCAGCGACACTCGAACTCGTCTGCTTGCGGATAGAGCAATGATCGTGTCCGTATGAGCCAAAGAGTCAGCTCTTTTTTAGAATTAGTTAAGGCCCATTTTCTATCTCTATTGCTCTAGAAAGCAACCCGTTTTGGGTTGGCGGAGAAGGTCCAAACCGCCGTGACCAAGGCCATAAACAGCTGGCAGGTACGCTGTGAAGATGCAGGAGAGAACTATTTTGAATAATTTTAAAGAAATAAACGATTACCTGCCATACTTTTGTTTTTATTAAATTATTCCTGATACTTTCCGGACAAACCCCGTATGTTAATATTACAAGTTAGATAGCTAGTTACCCTTTATTTGTAGGTAATTTGATATTTTGTACAAAATCTTTATCGTGCCATTACAACGAATGCGCATTTAACGAATTTCAAGTCTTAAAAAGCTCTCTGTGTACGATAGGTTTCATACGAATACAAATACAATATTGAATAGATGCTACACTTATTTGATATCTATCAACACTAACCGTTCTGTTATAGTTATTACATTATCGATTTTTAAAATCCAAAGAAACTAAAAAATAACTTGCCTTATGTAATACTAAAATATGTGAATTTATAAAAAAATTTCAAGTTACATTTCTCTGTGTTGCAAGAATAGTTGCTAATCTCATTTATACTAAAATACATAAATATTGGCAAATATTGCCACTCTGTATAGTGATAGAATAAGACAATAAAACTGTAATTATTAATCCGATGTAAGTAACACTGTCACCGAAATATAAAATAATTAAAAGAGCTAACTTTCTGATGTCTCCTTCTAATGAAGATTCTGAATGTGTGACACAACTTAAAAAGTTTCTTAAAAACCATTTACGTTTTCTGCTAACGACGCAGAAAATCTTAAGTAAGCACGTAAATACTAAAATAATTTAAAGCAATCTAGAACTTTTATTTGTGGCTTGGAGCTTGCAACTTGAACAATCTGGAATTTTCTTATGAGTAAAGCTTTTACTGGAGAAAAACGAACTTGCTTATTATTTTGTCAGTTTCGTTATTACACCTTTGATATTTTAATATTATCAAAATCTCCGATTAAGAAAATTGTTCAAACTTGTATTAAGCTTATTAAGTCTTAGATGAGTTGTAAAGTTATTACTTTCCAAACTTCATTTTCAAGTTATTTATTTATAATTGAGTAGCGTCTCCATTTTGCTGTTTTAATTGCATCCAAAGTTCCTTAATAATACATTATACCTAGTCTTGTTATAAATATCGGTATAAAGGTTTTAGTGAAATGTTATTGCAATTTTCTATTTAAGAATCTATTCTACACTTAAAGAGTGTATACATTTTTTTTGTTTAATTTATTATAGCTGGCTCTACAATTTAATATGCAATACACTGCTAAGTTAAAATACAATAGATTAACAATATAATAAGCTAACAGTAAGTATTTAATTTATATAAAAACAGGGAAGAGTTGAGGAATTAGTGAAAAACACATACCTCTATCATGAGTTTACAGTTAAATTAAGTCCTGTGGTAATTTACGCTTAAGGCGTGTGTGGATGGCTTTTCCCCCCAGGTTAAACTTGGTAGCACTAGAACATAGAGCTAGGTTTTGGAAGAACTTCACTGTAGTTTTTTGGATAAACTCAGTTTTAGTAGGAACACTTAACTCCCAGTGTATTTGGGTGTTGCGCACATACCATGGGCACTTGATAGCAATGCGTAGCACTTTGTTTTGCATTATTTGAAGCTTTTTTAACGATGTTTGTGAAGCATTGCACCATATAGGGCAGGCGTAGGTAAGTAGAGGTCTAAGGATTCCTTTATAGAAAAGGACTTCCGGTTGATAAGCGGGTATAGTGCTCCCAATCTGTTATGGCACTTGTTAAGTTTTTTGTTTATGTGTAATCCTCAGTTTAGCCTAGAGTGAAGATGTACTCCTAAGTACTTGACTGATTGATCCTTAGAATTCCAGTCGATTTCCTTATTTCTTAGTTGGATTTTTGGAAGAGTGTTATAACGCTTGAGTGTAAACACTTTAGTTTGGCACTTGCCAGGGTTGATTTTAATTTTCCATTTTGCAAACCATTCATATATTATATTTGTGGAGCTTTGAACGAGTTCAATTACAGTCTCGGGACGGGAACTTTGTGCAATTATAGCCGTATCATCAGCGAACATGGCTAGTGTAGAGGGAATTTCTGTTGGGATATCGTGAACATACAGATTAAAAAGCGTGGGTCCCAAGATACTACCCTGCGGGACTCCCGCCTCTATAGATTTTAAGCTAGATAAGGTTGAGTTCATTCTGACTTGAAATGATCTGATTGAATAGTTTTAATTAGGTAGAGTGGAATTTCTATAATTAGCAATTTGTAGAGAAGTCCATCATGCCAAACTTTATCGAAGGCGCTCTTCAGGTCGATGAATACAACGACTGTATATTGTTTGTTCTCATATCCTCTTTCTATTGTTTCAGTTATCCTAAGCAGTTGATGTCAGGTAAGTATTACCTTTTCCAAGAGCTTGGCCAAGGTTGGCAGGAGATTAATGGGTCTGTAACTATCCGGATTTTCCTTGGGTTTACCAGCTTTATAGATGGGTAGAATTATCGCAGTTTTACATGAAGTGTCCAATGCGTAGACAAGCATTAGAGATTGATGTTAAATATACTAGTGCCTTAGTCGAAAGGTGCTGTAGCATGTCATTAGTGATAAGGTCAAAACCAGGGGATTTGCGCTTAGGTAGTAGTACGATGAGAGATTTAATTTCTTCAGGAGAGGTTGGGACTACTTCATCATTAGCTTGTGAATTTAGATTTTAAATTGCGCTTTTCACTTGGGTTTCGATGATTTGTTGATAATGTAGGAAGTAGTGTTGTTATAAGTGGCGTTAATTTGTCTAAGTGTGGGATTAAGAACTCCACAATTTTCTGGACTATAATCGTTATGAGATCAGTTGATGCTTGCTGGTCCCTTGTGGGATTGGCGTTTAACTTGAGCGTGAGACGACTAGAGGGTTGCGGGTAATTTGTCTGGGTTTCTTGTCTAGTTTGTACTATTTGAGAGTATGTTCTATTATTTGTTCTAAGACTTGAATTTCTCGTTTGATTTTGTCGTACTTGTACAAAATAACTACAATCTTTATAGTTAGCCGGGTGCTTTTCTAAGCAGTTCACACATTGAGGGTCGACTCTCGGTCGTTTGGGGCAATCACTAAAGATATGATCGCTAGTACTCTTAACACAGCGTGCTTTGGAATGGCAATAATTACGAGTATGGCCATTTACGGCAACGTTTACACTGAGGGATTTCTTTAGATTTTTTTTGTAGATCCACTTCTACAATACAGTGGAACAGTTTGGTTAAATTGAAAATTTCCTTCCCCTCTTGGGAGTCGCTAAGATCGACTGCGCAAAGTGGGATCGGATATCTATCCTTACTGTAGAACCTGGCTACTTTTTGTACAGGGTACTTTAGCGTAGTTAATTCCTGTTGTATTTCATTTTCTGTGAGAGAAACAGGGAGATTTTGAATAATTACAGATAAATTATTTACTTCAGGGTTTTTGAACGTGTGGTAGCTTAAATTATTATCGGTATAATGCTTAGTCATTACCCTATAATCGTCCATGCTAGATAGATTTACTCTTAACTGCTTGTTTCGAATTACTGAGGAGAATTCTTTCGTGGCCTTTTACTTGAGGTCAAAAATGATTTCTTGGAAATTCAATTTATCCGCATTGTGAAGGTAAATTGTCGGGATTTTGATTTGTTTTTCTTTATCTTTGTTATATTCAGGTTGTTGCGAAATAGATCCAGATGTTTCCATAGAGTTTATTGCTGCGGTGAGTTTTCCTTGATAAATTATTTTATTAGCATTCTCGATTTGTTTTTCAGTTACAAGAAATTGATTTTTGGCTATTAATGTTTCGGGTTCAATTAAATACTTTTTATTTGGTTCAGTTGCAGGTGGCGATAGTTCTGAACTGTTTCGTTTACTCATCTTGATAGGGAACCCCTCCGCAGGGGTTCTTGAAGTTGATGGGTATGATTAACGATCAGAATGTACTTAATTTATGATATACGTTAAAATAGGAATACAAAGTTTACCAGAGGTTGAGGCGAATAACCTCGTGGTTATCACTCTCGATAACGTTGCACTTGAACAGCCTAGTACTTGCTTACGCTTCGAAACCCAAATAACGAATCCATAAATTTTTTAAACAGTTAAATTCGACATTTGCATGGTTGGGAAATATATTAGGGTGTCAGAATAAAATAGGCAAATACAAAATTAAAACAATACATTTTAGTAATTCAATACTCCAACTATCTCGTTTATTATTCTGTAATACTTTTAAATTTAGTATTAATTAAATAGTCTCTCATTTTCTTGGTATATACCTTGTTATTATTCTGCCATTAACTCAGATTTGCTAATAGGTTTTTGATAATATTTTTTTTTTTGATAATGTGCGTAAGTTAGCATTCGGGCTATCTATATAAAGAGATTGTACTGACTCTTTACATGCTGTAGTTTTATGTGCTCGATATCAAGTGTCGCCATCCTCTGTGAACACATTTTCCCTAACTGGAATATTATTATTGGAGAAGCAACATCTCTCACCCTAAATTAAATACAAATATTTACTGGCATTTATGGTACCATTATATACAGTTCAATAGTAAAGTGACCGCCGTAATCTTAAAAATTAAAAATAGAGATATTTTTGTATTTTAATGGGCTAATCACCCCCCATTACTGACTACAACTTTACCATTTTTCCATATTTTTTACGAGGTTTTCTTTATAAGCGTTTGTCAAAGATCGCTATACCTTGTTAATTTTAAATAACAGCTGTCCCGCCGTGTATCCTAGCTTTTCTTTGAGCTTTATGTTCATGTACAATCATATATTTTTATTGGGGTTAATATCTGTATTAACATCGTGGTGACGTTATATTATTGTTTCCACGCACTGCACAGTTTTCCGCGATGATGAGAATTATTCTTCTTGCAATACCCAACATGTTCTGTCAGAACCAAAAAACTTCAGTATTTCTGGTAGATGGCGCAATCTTTTCGGCATTTAAATTTTTCGTAAAGTGAAAGGGCAACCTAAATCGGGTTTATAAAGGCATTTCTAAACATGCATCTTTGTACAGTATTTTACTCTTACTTTTCGTTAACAATGCTTTCGATATGGAAGACTATGCCCTAAAGAAAAAGATACGTTAAGATAAAGGGTGAACTCAGCAAAATTACAGTACCGAAATTGAGACAATTTACACAAAATATTTGGAAATATATATGTTAGACTTATATTGTCTTAAAACACATTACTAGGCCTTAAAGTACAAATCAGTTTTTCAAGCGGTATATCGCTGCACATACTTTACGACGTATTGGTGCTATAAACTTTTGGAGGAACTCCATTTGAATTGATACTCAGAGCCACTTGGATCGAAACTCTTCGATGATTTGGGCTGTTATACTTGTTGTCTTCAATATTCTCTTTATGAAAGGCTAATATTGCTTAATGAGCGTGGGTTCTGGACCGTTTGGTGCATTAATTTGTTTTGGTACATAACCTACACCATTAGTATTAATCTTTGGTTCTCTTAAAGAGATTTGGCCATAAAAAGCGGTTTAACACCATGTTTCTGCAGGAATGGTAAAAGAAGTTTTTTCAAATACTCTTTTCGGTAACTCTCTGAGTTGATAGATCCAGTAGTGATGGAAGCTCTGCTCTTCAAACGCAACTACCAGACCGATACTACCAGAACGATAATGTCTATGTAGCTTTTATAGATTTAGAAAAATCCTTCTATAGCATACCTAGAGCAGAACCATGGAGTAGCTTTAGAAAAAGAAAAGTAAATAAAAAATTAAGAAAAGCTGTATACCAGAAAGTCAGAAGAGTTTCTAACCAAAGAAGGATTAAGGCAAGGAGGAGTACTCCGCCATATATTTTTCAATATAATACTCGACGACGTATTAAAAGAAATTAAAATATTAACAAAGAAACTGCAAGTAGGATATAAGAACATGAAAACAGTGGAAATAGCAGAGAGTGTCTTCGCTCACGACTTGATAATATATGCAAAGAACAAAAAACGAGTAAAAATAAATATTAGGAATAAAGCACTAAAAAAAGAAATTTGAAAATAAGAATTGACAAAACGAAAGTGATGGCAATAGGATAAAATGGTCCAAAAGTAAAAATTGGAATAGAGTTATCTTAAATAACACATTTATAAGAAGAAAGAAAACAAAAATCACAGTGTACAATCCAATACTAATTTGTAGATCCAAATGTTGGATTCTAAACAACCAGACGAAGAAATAAAATATCTGAGAGGGGTGAAAGGAGTTACTAGAAAGCACAAAATAAGGAATAAACTGATAAGACAAGGGCTAAGCGTATATTGTATTTTAAAAGGTATTAAGAAATAACAATTAAGGTGGTGTGGATAGCAAGAAAGCAAAAACAACACAGATTAGAAACAGAGAAAGCCCCAAAAAACATGAAAGTGTGATAGTGGAAAATATAAGCAAAAGAGGAGTAACATGAAATGAAGGAACAAGAATGACAAGAAAAAAAAGAATGGACAAGACTTATTCATAACAAGTTATAGACTATATATTTTAACACTCACTGATAATATGATAAGATTTTTTGTTGTAGCACACAAATTCTCTAAGGAGTTTGCCATTTTTATTTAAATAGTTTTGCTGATTGCTTTAGAAATGCTTTTAAATTTTTCTTTTCTTACTCTAACACTTAAGTCATTGCTAATTATTAAGTAACCATTTTTGTATGTTTGATTAAGACATGGTGAAAGTCACTCCTACTGTTAAGTTTGATTTGACACCTAATACTTATAACACTTTCCTTGATTAGTTTGTATGATTTTAGTTCTGTCTTTATTTTTTATTTATCATTATTGGGACATTAACCATTTGCTACCTTTCTTCACTAGAAATTAGAACGTATTTTTTAAATTTTGTGTAATTTTTAATTTTTTCTTTGTTTTGGTTATCCAGACTATTTTTCTCTTCTTTAAATTATTTGTAATGCTTGTGACTTGTTCGCTAATCCACGTATGTTAAATGAGCTTATATACAAGTAATTTTTTATTCCATATCTTTTGTCCTTATTAGACTTATGGATGTTATCCAAAAGTTCCATTCTATTACTGAAGCTGTTACATATTATGTTTTTTGTTAGAAAAACACTTTGTCATCTATCCGTAGTATTATCTATTTTATTGTATATATTATAGAAAGGAGACTAATTTTTCCAGGTGTACCGCTTTCCTTTGATTCAGATCTTGTTTCTCAATTGGGTTGGCTACCGATCTCCAAAAAGATTTCTTCTGAACTCCAGGATTTATCACTTGGAGGTGAAAGCTAATATTAGATAAGAGAGGCTAAATACCTGATTTCTGGAAATTCCCCCTATATTAGCCTGCATTAGCCTTTCGAAAAACTAGTATTTTTTTAAATGTTAAAATAAAACTATATACTAAATGCTCCACATAGTTTAAATTATCTTTTCATATTTTCTCTTTTCAAAGAATATTTTAACCGCAATTATTTTAACATTTTTACACATTTGTCAACTTCGAGTACTTAATTTGTAGTAGATATATTATTGGTTGTTTGTATGTTAAAAAAAAATAAAACGTTTTTACTTTTTTATGTATGAAAATTAACATTTCTTTATCGGTTTGTTTTGTAACGCTGTTGTCAACTAGTGCATATACAGATATTGGACAAAATAATGGAAAAACTTGTCAAAAGAGGGACATATTTTCACTGTGCGTGGTAATATTGGGCACTGCGTGAATCAATCGTTTCTTGTTTATTGCAGGTAGTATGAATTGTGCACCAATAGTGCGGTGAGGCAGTGTGGTTGTGGACGCTGTGCAGGTATGGTGAGTAACCAGTGTGTCCGATCTGAGGAGTTTCAAAGAGGTTTAATTTTTGTGTCCGTCTAGCTGGAGCATCTGTGAGTAAAGCAGCGACGTTATGCGAAGCATAATAGTGGTCAAAACACAATGCTGCAGTCTAGGAACTACCGGGTTTTGAAAAGTATTGTGGCGTTGCAGAAGAAAAGAACGGCCGAGAAAGTGACTAAAGAGCTAAATCAGCACCTAAAGACTCCAGTGCCATCCAAAATAATGAGACAAAAAATGGGTATGCAAGGGCATGTTGCTATTGTCAACCCCTAATAACAGACACGGATGCTCAAAGCCGACGTGCGTGGGTGCAATGCCCACAAAAACTAGACGTTGGAGAACTGGCAACGTGTCGTTTGGTCCGACATGTCACCCTTTGAAACGTACGATATGGACTGTCTCCTACCGACTGTCAAATATGGTGGCGGCTGTGTTAAGGTTTGGGGCGCTACATCATGGTATTCAGCAGCCCTCCCCCCCCTTGTTATATGACACACGGGTCACGGCAGCAGTGTATAGAGAAATCGTGGGTAACCAAGTCCACCTAATGGTGCAAACTTTAGTTCCAGACGAGAATGCCATATTTCAAGTTGATAATTTTTTCATTCACACCGCTGACCCTGTTTAAAGTCGTTTCAAGATCACGCTGATAAGAGTCAATATTTTCTCTGGCCTGCTAAGTCTCCAGACCTGAATCAAATTTTTGCGGGTTGTTTTAGAAAACAGGGTTCGGCAACTATTTCCACCTCCTTCGCCTTTGTGTGAACTGGAAGCTGTGCTGCATGAAGAACGACTTCACTATTCCGTACATAATTTAGAAGCTCTGTTACTTGATACAGGTGGACGAATACCGTATTAATACAAGATGTTCCTATTTCCATAAGTGTTTTTATTATTTTGTCCAATATACAGTGCATGATAAAAGAATTCGATTTAATAACTGGTTGCGTAGGTTTTTTTGAGAATTTTGATTAAAACTCATCTAACATTAATTGATGGAAAATATTTCCTTTTTGTCAAGTTAGACGTATATAAGCTTTTAACAAGCCGGCACTATATCGCATACAGTTTGCTTCACTTAAACACGAGCATTTGATTGTATTATCACTTATAGTTGAGTGTTAAATAAATGTTGTATTAGTTGAAAAATACATAGATGTTTTGTATTTTAAATTTCGTTAATTAAGAAGCACTTAACAATAGAATGTAAGAAATTGTAAAATTTAAGGTGCCAAACCCCAATTCTGCGTTTAGTTGTGGTATTACATTGTGCATATATACCGTCACAAACTATACGTTCTGGTTGGCCAACCTCGCGTTGTTACAATTACTTGAACATGAAATTCAATTTTAATGTTAATCGAGTCGCTACTCGGTGCGACTGCTTACGTTGATGCATCACCGAGGCATTTGATGAATATGTAAATGCGGCGCACACTTAATTCCAGTACATGATCCAATTGTAATTTATATCTTTTAAAATTAAATTACCTGTCACGCCTCTAAAAGAGGCTATACATTGTTTGGTAAAGCCCGATTGGCATGTAGAAAATTGAATTAATTGATTGTTATGCAAAATAGCTTCAGACATTTTTAAATTTCTTTCTGTCATGCAATAATAGAGCTTATGGCAAATAGTTTTTTTTATTAAAATATGAATTATTACGGTAAAATAACTAGGGGTACATTATATAGTTTAGTTTTGGAATTTGCACGTTGGCCAATAAAAAAGTTAAGTTTGGCTACACAAAGCATAACAAAATGTATTTTGTTTTATTCTCATCGTTTTCTATTTTTTTAAAATAATCGGGTTTTGTACCAACAGCTTTATAATAATTTTATGTACTTTCAAGAAAGTATGAAACTACGAATTTACTTAAAGTGAAAGCTTCATTATCTCTTACTCTAACTTTTGTTTTTTAAGATGTATGATATTTTAGATAAACTCATACGCACTAACCTAAAAAAAACACATTTGACCTACACATGACACACTGGACACATTTTTCATTAAGTTCTTCAACACTTTCCTTATTGATGAATACACATTTACATCTATTATTGCCTATATTAATCCATTTTCAATGTATGCTTTTTCTAATAAATATTTAGCGCCCTCCATATCCAGTTGAAGTTGGCCACTCTGTTAATGTCGTCTGACAATCGCATAGGGGCTATTCTCTAAATTTTTTCCATGTCTAAATTTTCACTGAACTACATTTTTCGTCCACTTATTGCTTTTTAACCTCCCGACGTGGCCTACCTATTGCTATTTTTGTTTTAATGCTCTTTTACAACGTCTTCCATTTTGGTACCAGCTTTACTCACTTTTTTCGATCTTCCAAAGATACTTTCATTGTTGACTTTTCCATAGCTTTCTCTGCTTTATTCAATTTTTCTTTATGCTTTTTTACTTTCCTTATCCTATAATAAGAAAAGTAATGTAATCGGCGGAAATGTGACCTACCCAGTTTTTCACATTTCTGGGCGAAATATAGCCCCAGGACACCAAAAAAGTTGGTTTGAGCCATTGGTTCGTGTGTGTGTGTGTCTGTCGGTCTGTCAGTAAACAGGATATCTCGAGAACCGTAATAGCTAAAGACTTGAAATTTGGTATGCAAGTTATTTGTAGGTAGGGGACGCAGTGCGAAGCTCTTGGTAAAAATCGGCCTAGTCATTTGGTCGCAAGGAAATTTATATTACCGGATAGACCAGACTGAAACGAACAAAAAATTATAATGAAATTTTTTGATCCGAGGTCAAATAAATAAGTTATAGCCGATTAAAAATTAATTTAACGGACCAATCACAGCGCACTGGGAGAGCTTCCTGGCCGACTGCGGGAGGACGGGGGGAGGGGGGGAGGGGAAGCGCTTGGCCGCTAGGAGGGAGCACGCAGGCGATAATGGGGAAGGCCGTGCGACCGAACTCGCACGGTTACGTTCAGTGACGTAGCAAAATTTTAAGTACGAGTCAATTATTATCTTGTACTGCTTATTTTAATCAGCTTTCGAGTGTTGGACTCGCGCCTCGTCCTTTTTTAAAATAGCAAGTTCCGGGACGAGAGCAGCCAAGAGCTGAGGGACCTCCTAAAGTTTTTTCTTATACTATTTTGCTATCAAATTTACGATTGAATCCAAATTATGCAAATTGCAACACTGCAGCGATATAATTACAGCACTTCCCAAAACGATAACTAAATATGCGCAAATGCTACCGCGTCATTAATCTATCAGTTCCTGATTTCCTATGTTTAGCAATGTATGAGATCATTTCATTCAAAGACAGAGCTCTTTAAAAAGCTGTAACCTTAATAATAGATAAAAATCTGCAACTTTGCACGACCATAGCTAAACATATTGTTTTGTGACCAATATGGACATAAAATCGTTGGATTCTTCGGTTATGGACAAAGAACAGTGGACGTTTATAAAGATTACTAAGATAATTGGAAGGACGATTGATCAAATTTATAAATAGTTATCAAGATATTTAAAGAATAAATTATTGTCCAAATCAAAGTTAAGAAAGTGGATCAGCCAATTCAACCAAAAAAAAAAAAAAGAAAAAATCAGCACTGGAGGCAGCCTAGACGAACAAACAGCCAAAATAAGAAGCCTGTCTACATGAGACAAAAAGTTAGACATTGATAGTCTATGTTACATTCTGACTAAGATTTAGGTCTCTAAGAACTAATACGAAAGTTTGTAACCCATTTATTCATTGAAGATCAAAAACAGTCCAAACCACACATATATTACGGTAATTTGCTCCGTGTAAAGTGTCATCTGAGACTATTGCGAAAGACCTGCTCATTGATGAAACTTAGATCAAATTGTGCTTAGAGGTTAGAAGAGACCAAATGAGGTTTTGACTAGCTATTGGCGAAAAAGCGTGTAGAATGGTAGCGGGAGAGTTAAGGACACCTGAAAGGATGCTTATAATTCCAATGAATTACAATGTTAGTGTGCAAGTTATTTTACATAATGGAGCAATTTGTCATAGAGCTTGACTCGTAAACGACTTTATAGTGGTTTCAACACTTGACACCATCCTGATTATTCACTGGATACACTTGTGTCTATTTTTATCTAAAATTGGAAATTTAACGATATTGTAGACGAGTCATTTAAAGAGTGCTTAAATGTTGTCTGAATGGAGTCAACTCGATGGTGAACGTAACTATATTTAGTTATTGTATATTTATATCTGAAATGACCTGTTACCATTTTTCATTTGTTGCTCCACATTGATCACAGATTAATTTTTTTTATATTAGTGAACAGATAGCTAATATTGCTACCACTTGCTATTCCTGATATCTCGCTTTGTAATTTGCATTTAGAAGGTACCACAATTATTTAGATTTTGATTTTAATAAATACTTTGACAGAATACTTTCATGTCTAACACAACACCAATTGTGTCACATTAGACTTGTAGTCATATACTCTCTAAAAGTAGAGCTCTCGATTTGATGTTATTTATCCAAGTTGACTTTTGTTATCTAAGTTAAAAATTATACGTGTGAATTGCCTCAATACTATAATATGAGTCAAATAGAACAGTGCGGAAAGGTAGGTTGTATAGAGCACAAATTACTTTTCAATACACAACGAGAATCTCAATTGGGGTACTTAGAATTTTGTGGTCTAAGTAATTGTACTACCATTCTTCAGCTATTAAGGTTACTTCAGTGATTTTTACATTAACTTGTCTTAAAGTTTGTTTACTTGTAACTGTATTACTAATAGCATTGAATAAAAAGAAACTAAATAAGTTCTTGCAGCATGACCAACAAACGTAATTACATTACCGAGTTACAAAATGTTTTTCTTGTGGCTTTCTTATAACCCTTCCAAGGAATATACATTATCCAATGTTAATTTGTTTTCCTCTGTTTGAAGAGAGTGTAGTTCATAAGGTTCAGATTAGGCAAGTTTGATTTCAGGACTGATACATATAATTTTCCTTTATCATTGTAGGGTCAATAACAAACCGTTCATAGGCTGTAGCCTGTGAACGGGTCGTGCTTGAACATCTTATTTTAGACGAGTTAATAGCTTCCATTGTTGTACAAATTATAATCTGTTTAAGCAATATCAGATTCTTTTGGGGTTGCATAGGGCCACTACCTATTTGTGACAGCGGCGTAATAGCAGAAACTTGTAAGGAAGATATGCTGCCCGCTCTTCCAAAAGTTAATTTACATGTTACATCGTCATCAGTAGAACACAAATAATTAGGTTTAATTGTAGTATGTCTAGTGCAGTTAGATTTATCTGGGGCCATTTTAGGAATAGCAGAAGGAAAAGCGCAATCGTTTTGTCTTGAAATGGTGTAGTAGTAGTTGAAATTCAGGCGCGCGCTTAGTTGCTGCATGTTTGGATCAGAACCGAAAGCCAACAAACTCAAGTACAAATTACTTGTATCTAAATGCAATATGTTTGACTTGGTGGCTCGTTAAATTTATTATATGAAAAAACTTTATTTGCTCTTCTTATCTTGCCTCTTTCGTTCCAAGCTGTGGAAAAATTTAACACTTTCCTTAGACTCCTCATACTACTTATCAAACAAGAACTGAGAATTGTGCTCTTCTAAAGGTGCATTGGATAGCGATTCTTGTGTTATCTTTAGAATTAGTCTAAAAAAACGCCACACTACTCTTATTTCAAAAACGCTGTATGGGCATTTATGACATCATCCAAATATTTAGCTTAGTTCACTTGGTTCATTATATCAGTCCATGAGCATTCCAGCACTTCAAAGAGAAAGTAATACTGAGTTTGGATGAGGAAGTAGATCATCGCACTTGAAAGAATGTATACTTAATGCAATATGGAACAAGAACTGCTATTTTCCTGAACAACTTAGCACTAATAGTCTGCTGCTTGCACATATTTGAAAAAATAAATTCCATTTCTCATCAACAATATACCAAAATGAATATGTCCCAGCTGGTGTATTCACTGGAGGAATGCAAGAACTCTACAGTCAGATTTTGTACAATCTCTTCATCTTTATATTGGACTTGGTTTCCCTAATTTCCGACTTCAAAATAGTAGAAAGTGCATAAGAGTAAAGATTTTGGGCAGACTTATCCAATTGAGGAGCTAGAAGTTCAAGCAAATGATGTATAAAGTATCTTTGAGCGAGCAGCAAGTACTGCTGCAATGCCATCACATGTACCAATCTATACTTCACCATATACTAAATCCAAATCAAAATATAGACATTTATCAGCAACACACATAGAACCCGCATTCGTTGTAGAAAAGAGCTTCTGGAAAGCCTCTCTGCTAAGAAGATGGTTGGAATCATACAAAAAGTTTATGTTTTTGCCTGTGTCCAAGATCTTTTTTGCTTTTTTCATAGTGATGAGCAATGGCCCCATTGAAGTTTTAATATGGTATCTATCATGCCACAAGTGTTCTGCACTGCTAATGCTTTGTATTTCAATAAAAAATTTATTGCAAGGATTATTCAGTTGACCACCGAGATACCATTAAATATAAGTGTCTGCATACTGCCAATAAAACATTAGTTGAAATCTTTTGCGCAGCTGTAGAACCATGTTGGAAGAAACCGTGTACTGACTATTGCGCCTCCATTTATGTCGAAATATTGTTCTATATTATACACCAGTCATTGGAGCTGATAATGGGATTCCGCCACTTACCCAATCATCTGTTGCAGTCTCAAATGCGGATCCTGCATCTTCAGCTATGTTTGTAGTATAGCAAGGGTTTTGTAGTATTTAGCCAGTTCTTCCCTGAAGGTGGCAACGAGCGATTGCCTAATCATACCCCATTTGTCTGCAATGATGCTTACGTTGGTGATTCAAAAAACCCACTCCACCGAGTCGTTTCACGAGCGACCTATGGATGGACTTTAAAGACTTGTCTATCTTTGGGTCTATGGCAAAGCCTAACCCTCCAGGTACCCTTTTCAGTATCAAGCCCTTTATGTATATATGTATGTATCACCCTTGGAGATACTCATAATCGATGTTAAATAGCATGAGGTAGAAAAATGTTCTCTAAGCATAAGTTGAAATTGGTTATCGTTCTTATTTGAAAGCGCGAAATAATGCTTCGATTTAAAAGAAACAACGTACTGGAAACTATGTAAAGAATTAATAGTAGCTGCTGTATAATTCCAGCATTAAAATCATCCGGCAAGAAGTTTATATCCAATGACTTGGTCTCATAATCTCTATGGTGCAACTCCTGTACGTATTGCGTTAAATGGAAGCTTTTGCACACATCCGATTTTTTGTAAAAGGATAAAAATAACGTAAGAATAAAGGTCCTGTTGCGAATAACCATCGCTTTTTGCAGATTAGCATACAATAAATCAAAATTGTGTATATCGTCGACCGAGAACAACACGAAAATAAGAAGGCTTTAAAGAATCAATACTCATGAGTTAGTTTAGTGACTTAGATAGTGTAATTAGTGTAATTAGCTAATTCTAGACTTTTTCCTAAATTGCTATCTTTAATTCGCCCAGTTGCGAACGGTACTTATTTGAATTTATCGAATGGTTGTTTGGTAGGAGCTCATAATATAGGATTCCTTTCCAATCTCATCAGATACAAAGCATAACTTTCTTCGGATAGAGACTAGTTTTGGGGTAGCCAATGGTGGTTTATTTTACTTCTCCTGCTATGAATGGCTTAACAAACAGGTACAAATGTGATCTATTAAATTTTTCTGGGTCAAATTGTGTGGAACCCAAACCAAGTTTCACTAAATGCTCTTGGACGGTGGTTTTTGATATTTTCGTGTACCGCAGGTTACTCTTAATCGTTGTCTTGTTTTACCATTAATGGCGAAGGGACTATTCAAGCGTTGTTGGCCTTGAAGGTTGAAATCACCATATCTAAACTTAGCAAACCGCTTTCGAACTTCTTCTGTAAACAGCACATATCTTTTTGTTGCTTGTGTGTCATTTTTGTTTTCAGGTAATAGAAAAGCATTAAATATCTGCACTTTATTTTCTTCCATCTGCAAAAGGGTATAAGAATGACCAATAGTTTTTTTAAGGGTGTCATCAAATGTTACCTTTAAAATATGTATACAAGTTTTGGACAATCTTATCAACACATTCTGGACAATCCCATAATTTTTTATTCTATTCTAAACGTGTATTTTAAATTAAATTGTATAATTATGTTTAATTTTATCTATACAGATCTATACAGAAATAAATGTAAAATTAACAGTAGTCTCTGTGAAAATTTGCAAAAGCAGCAAAATTGTATGTTTTTCATTGCAGAGTATCATAAATCTTTGATAATGTTCAAACGAGCAAATGAACAATGCATTTGTAATATTCTCAGCTGAAGAATGCTTTATTACGTTTAATACACAGAAATTAATTTATATCAAAGAGCATCTATTGAATCATGGACATATGGTTCGCTCCAGGTACAATAGAATATATCTTTCTTGTTTGGGATTATTGTCGTCTTCGCAAGCAGGCGCGCTTTGTTGTATCGGAGTACAATTGGTACAAAGTGGAGTGCGCTTCTTTGTGCAGAAACAACGCTCCCCGGGGACGCTGAAATACGTCGATTCGACTTGATAGCTGTTCCTCGTACAGATGAGTTAAATAAAAATATCGCCTGTAGTTCCCGTGTTATTGCGCCGTAAAACGAACCTGATTAATATTAATGGAGTCGATAAATCAGCAGCGAAGCCGGCGCGCCGGGCGCGGCGCCGCCTAAATTTTTGCATGCAACACCTGCCGCGGATTTCGTGATGGTTGCCGAAACTAGACTAATGAAACGCCTAATGATTAATGGCGGCATTGATGTATTTGCAAAACGCAAACGAGTGGCGATAGTGGAGGTTTGTTCTGCATAATGAAAATGCAGCCGGGCGCTGAATATTCTGATTAATGATTGTGAAGCGCTGCGAACCAATGGGGCCTGAATCGGAAATTATGTGGTTGTAATGCTTGTTGTCGGCTGCGCTTTGAAGTTGGAAAGCCAGATAATAGTTTAGAATCTGGCTAAATATCTATATAAGTTATGTACGTAGCTACAACTGCTATTGCTGAAGTTATCGAGTGTGGGTTGCTAAAGAAGGGTTGCAACTGTTACATAATATTTTATTGTTACTATTGAATTTTAATTTTTTATAGTGTTGTCAGTTTTATAAAATATCTAGTGAAACATTACTATGTTGAGGTTGTATAATTTATAAAAAATTCTTTGTGGTGTCAACTACCCAAGAAAATGCTGAGGTTTCCAAAAGACCAAACTTTATTATTTTTAAATAATTAATGAACTGAAATTGACTTCTCTTCTACTTGTTAAGTTTCTCCATTTGTATCCGTTTTTAGTCTATTTCCATGCTTTCTGTAAAGAAGTATCTGTAATGACTTTTACTTGGTCTAGTCATCTGGCCGGCGATATTTCTTTTAGCTTACTACCTACTATCTTTTCTTGAATTAGGTTGTTTCCATTTATTTCAACTATATGCCTAAAGTACACCATGCTTTAAAAAAATCGTCCGATTTAAAATGTTTGTATTATTAAAAATAATGAACATAGACACTTAAGATTAATTTTATATTACAGGACTAATTTTGAATTTTTTTACATAGTAAATCAAAGGTGCTCAATATGCTCTCCTTGGGATGCACGGCATATGTCCATATGGTAGCCAAATTCGTCCCAAACTTTTGCGAACGTATCTGGATCCACTGCTGCTATGGCTGTTGTTATGCGGTTCCGCAGTTCGACCCCTATAATTGGAAGGGGAGGTACATAAATGCAGTTTTTTATAAACCTTCACAAAAAATCACACGCAGTGAGATCCAGCGATGTTGGAGGCCAGTAATGAAAAACTAAATCATTAGGTCCCTTATGGCCGATCCATAGTTGGAATCTGATTATTCAAAAATTCTCGAACTTTCAGCCTCCTGTGTGGGCGCCCTGTCCTGCAGGAAAACGAAATTATCCGAATCGGTCTCTTACTGTGGGAAAAGCCAGTTTTTAAGCATGTCTAGATATGTGATTTCCATAGGAGTGTTCCTTAAAAAGAAAAAAGGACCGTACACCTTTTCCCGAGAAATTGCACAGAAAATAAGTTTAGGAGAGTTTCCCTCATAGTGTACAATTTCATGTGGGAGTTCCGTTCACCATATGCATTATGGAGGTTTATCTTACAACTTTAATAGAAACCAGCTTTGTCATAAAACACTAAGCGTGTTACAAAAATGTCATTTTTTGCACGTTGTCGAAGATGAATTCACACAACTCCACGCGTCGTTTGGCACATGCACGAAGAACTTACATTAATTGAATCCTATACGGTTTTATAATCAAACGTCGACGCAAAACACGCCAAAGAGACGTTGAGGAAATGTTTAGTTCTTTACCGACACGGCGAGTGAATTATTAGGGGCTACGTGCGAAACTCAATTGAATGCGTCCAAATATTGATCTGGCACACGGGGACTATCACTGGATTTCCCTTTACACAGACGTGTCTTGAAATTTGTCTATACCGTGACTTAACGCTCTGAGCGATAGGTGGTTCAACACCATACTGTCGCCGAAAATAACGCTGAACAGTTGTTACGGACTCACACTTCGCAAAGCATAGAACACAAAACAATTTTTGTTGTACAAATGCTATTTTGACAAAAATTCGAGAATTTCCTCTTTTTAAAAGTACATTGTTTGATCAAAACGGATTAAAAGCCGAATAATTATGATTTTATTTTGTATAATATTTACATATCGGTTTTTCTTTCCGTTCAAGATATTCGCAAAATTCTTTAATAACACAACATTTCGTACGCCCTAATCTTTAGTCTATCAGATACATTGATTGTCCTCGACTCCACCTAGTATAAGAAGGTTAAGAATTTGCTCTTGACGCTGCAGTGTTGGTAAGTGCATCACGACAAAGAAATCTCCTAAATCTTAAAAAAAAGTAAACAGAGTTTAAAAATCTATCATAAGAAAGAATACATAAAAACCATAACAGAGCCTAAAACTTGTTGGTTACCTAGAATTTCTGTCCTTGCGTAAGCAATATAAATTACTAACAAATAACATTACCTTACTAAAATAAAAAACAAATTATAATCTGGTCTTAAAATTATTTGGTCTTATATAAATAAATAAAAAATCTACTATTTCTCTGTTATACACAAAGAAGAAGATTTCTTTGACTTATAGTTCTCCTTGCAGAGTAGGCACATTGAGACCCCGCGTAAAGAACTAAAACCCACTATCCCACAACCTTTTTCTTGGTTTCCCTTTTCTGTTTTTACCACCTCACTTTGCGTTATACATTTTTCACTACATCATTGTGCCCCATTCTTATATTATCTCCTAACCATCTTAGTCTGCTTTGCTTCACAACAATTGTTATTTTTTCCCATTAAAAAGATTTTTAATTTTTGTGTTTGTTGCTCTCCTCCAGGTATCTGCTTCCCCAACTTCTCTATAGATTTTCTTCAACACTTTCCTTTTCCGCATTTCTAGTTTATTTCACTTTCTGTGTTGATTAGCCAAGTTTTTGCTACAAAAGTTACTTTAGGTACACAAAGTTATGATATAATTAATTTATAACATATATGCTTCCAGTGTCATTGTATCTCATATGGTAAGGACCTAACGCCCCGCGTAGGAGCACGGCCTGCGAACTTAGAGTTTAAGGTTTTCATGTCTTCGACTTTATTGTTCGGTCGTCGCCCGCCATCTCTGATGCGGAGCGATGTGGCAAGCACCGCGCCTTAGACAACCACAATTATTACCCCTCGCTCGAGTGAACCCCCCAGGTACTCAATTATTTTTAGTGACAGAGTAGGCCACCCGCTAGGCATTATGGAGCTCAGGGAATGGAACCCGGGTCCGTCCGCATCGCAGTCCTCAACCGCTTGGACCACTCTGGCTGTGTTTCAAATAATCTAATATCTTTAAAGCGCGATGCGGATGTCCCCGGTCCCCAGCCCCCCGGCTGCGGCTGTGTGAAAAGCATTGGTTGCTAGAGTAACGCGTTCGGGGTCACGCGGAAATACACGAACGATCGTCGTATCTTTAAGGCACACTGCAATTTTAAAAACTTAAATTAAAATTAAATTATTTATATCCTACTGTTTTAGTATTTCTGTTCTTTTTTGCAAATAAGCGTTCTTTGGTATGGAACGGGTACAAACAACTGAGCACCACAGAAATTACATGAGAAAATAAAGAAGTGAACAGACTGCGGATGAAAGGGCGGCAATAAATGAAGCGAGACGACGTATATGTGCCGAAAGAACTCCGGAGGAAGTTGAAGTAGAAAACCAAGCAACGCGACTCCGACGTTTTCAAAGAACATAGGAAGAAATAGCTGCAGAATAGTAACGATTGCTACAGAAAGTTCGTAACACTTGCATTCTCTATAACAGCCAAGCGTAGCTGGCTGGATTTTCTAGTACGTATTATTACACAATATTAGCTTATATTATACAGTATCTGACGTAAAAACTAACTACTCATAAAACTATAACGCTTGGATAAAATTAGTACATAATTTGAATGCAAGATTTACGTAACAGTAACAAGGTACCCTAAAAAACAACTAAAATTAATGTTCAAGAAAATTGGAAAAATTGAGGTTTTCAATAAAAAGGAACTGTTGCAAAAAAGTAAGTTATTCGTACTTGTCTTGAAAAGATCTTTTGGGATATTTTAGCTAGAATTTCCAAAAGTCGAAAACCGCAGAACTGGAGCTATTTATACGTCACGTAAAAAAGGTGGTCGCGAAAAAACCACTAAAATTGGTTAATATCAATAATTTTCAAAATCTCAAAAAGCTTCGTAATTTTGAATAAATTTGTGATTTTTTAGCCCTATCTCGTCATTTTTAATGCCCTCTGAAAAAATGAGCTATTTTTAATTAAGAGTAGCGAAAAAAATCAATCGTCAATATGTCGAAAACTAAACGACCGATCGCCCTGAAACAAACAACGTTATGTTTGAGTTATTAATAGCATCTTTGACAAGCCTAAATTTTTAGCCCCCTAGGCGTTTTAATTTACTTATAACTGAACAATTTTTGAAATATAATTGTTTGTATTGTTAATACGACTTTGTTTTAATAATTTAAATTTTGTATTATTTAATATTTAACAGTACGTTTTATTACGTTTTCTGTAAAGTAAACATGCGCCATTGGACCAAGATTTGTATTATCAAAACAATTCGCTTGTAGACGTAAGCACGAGGATAAATATTTTTTTAGTTGTTTGTTGCTCGTGTTCTTTCATACAATGGAATTCACACCCACAACGATCGTTAACCCCAGCTGCTGAAAGGAAAGAGCAGAAAACTTATCCGGGGCTCATTATTCCTGATCAGTGCCGCCGATGAATCGACTTTAAAACGGGGTAAACGCTACCGGTCTTAAATGTAGTGGAAAATTGCCGCACATTAACTTTCGCCTTAAATCATTAAGCTCGTTGCACGTTTATGTTTCTTAAATTGAAAATATTGCATAAAACAACTAGAGGTATATATTAAAAGTTGTGATATATTTTCTTATATTTTGTTTTAAAATAATAGGTAATTATGAAAAAAAATTATCAGTGCATTAAATTTTAATTGGGCATTCTAAAAAGTTTAAAGCCAGAACTTCAAAACCAATTTGCTACTAACAATAATACATGCTTTAAATTATATCTATAAAAATTTCAGATACTTTGAACGCTTGGTTGTTGTTTGACAGTCTTTTGCATCACTCGATGTCGGTGGTTTTGTAAAAATAAAATAAATCGAGTACCGTGTCTTAATTAAGTACTTGTATTTAAAGGCGTCTACTCAAATTAAAGTCGAATTAGACGCTGTTTATGGATACTATGTCCCATCATTTGCCACCGTAAAAAGATGGGCAGTTAAGTTTAAACGTGGTCGTACCAGCTTGGCTGATGACGAACGTTTGGGACGGCCAGCAACTGCGACCGTATGGTACTGGACGGCCGTCGAATCAAAGTCCCGCACTTGCTTACGTTGAACCAAAAATTCATTCGCATGAATATTTTCAAAGCCCTGCTTAAGGGGTTCCATCGAAATAAGTCGGACTCTTTGCGTCGATTTATCGCTGTCGATGAAACGGGTTTACCATTGTATTTCTGAGACGAAGAAATAATCAAAACAAGGGATTGCGAAGGATGAACCTTATTTGGAACGGAAGACAGTGTTTTTTCCATCAAGACAACTCACCGGCTTATATTTAGGCAGTCACCTTGGCCAAAATTCACGAATTGCAGTTCGATTTGATTGATCGCCCAGCATGTTCGCCAGATCTGGCACCCAGCTATTTTCTGTTTCCTAAGCTCAATATTTGGCTTGGAGGACAGAGATTTTTATCAATCGAAGAGGTCATTGCAACCATAGATGACTATTTTACAGAGCAAGACGCCAAAGGCTATTTGAACGGTTTAAACAGGTTGTAGCATCTCTGGAAGAAGTGTATCGACTTAAAAGGGGACTATGTTAAAAAAATAAAATTTAATTTGGCAAAAAATACTTGTTTCAGACTGCCTACGCACATATATTAAGAATAAAAAGCATGAATCTATAGATAAATTGTATTGTAAATTGTTTTAATATTTCGTGGCTATAAACTTAGAACCAACATTTCAGTCAAGCAAAAGAATAAACTTTTATTTGGTTACCTAGCTAAAGTTATTTTAAAAAATCAACTCTTTTGCTTTTTTAATGTGTTCGACAACTCTACTACAACAAACGCCTTGGTAATTGTAATATATAGGAATTAAAAAATAGGCAACACCATCGCTCAGAATTTTTGAATGTAAGACTTTATAATTGAAACAATGCTGTTTTACAAAACACTCAGCTTGTAGTTTGAGAAAAGCATTATTAATAATTAAAAAAATATATACGAGTGCTGTTTACGCTTTGGCGATAGCAACCCATTGTTTTATGCTTCTTTTTTCTTTTTCTTTCTCTTTAGTAGATATGTGGTAAAAAATGTCAAATACCATTAGGCTTCTCTAACCATATTTATTATTACATTGAAAAATTTGTTGATATTTTAATTCTTTGGGCATTGGTTTATAAACTGTTAAAATATTTCCAATGCACATATTCAATTGTATTGATTTTTATGCAAGAAAATTATTTCAACGTAATCTAAATCTTTTGGTGGTGGTGATTGACATGTGGTCGTGCACTGTCATGTTTTCTGAATACGTCGTCAGAGTCGATTTATAATTTAGTATTACCACTTACTGATTATGCTCTAACAAGGGGGTGTTTGGGGATAAGTGAGGGCTTATAATGTGGTATTATTCCTTAGATTCACGTTTTTCCGGAATGTTGTACCAAAATCGTGATTTGTTTGCTGTGACACATTCCAGGAACATCTTTATATTTACGTTGTATGGCTGCAACAACTGTTAAGATATCTCTACATGCTTCCACTTATGAGAGTATGGAGTCTCATTCTACATACATCGCTGTATTTCCAAGTTCTCAGAATGATGCTATACAAAATTCCATAAGACAAATTTATTGCATCCGCCATTATATCAAATGTAATTTGCCTGTTTGTCATTATAAAGTGGGATATATGCTGGGTCGCGACACAATCCTTACCGCCTCTAATATCCAGCGTATCACAGTTTTGTGACTCAGTTCTACTTTTTCATGCATGTGTGTTAATCTTGTATGGATGCACAAAGCAGCTACTATCTTTCTCCAAAGAAACCACGTAACACATCGCTGGACATAATTGTCTGCTTCCATTGTTTTCCACTTTGTCTGTAAGTAAACACATAGTCATACTGAACGAATGACTCACTACCTTTTCTTTTCTTTTTTTTTAATCATTTATTTGCCAGCTCAACAATCAGTTACATGTTATACATGGCAATGATAATAATAGTAAGGTAAGCAATAACAGTACGTTCTTTTATAGTTTATGAGGTAGGTTGTACCCTTACAAGTATGTTAACTAATTGTTATATTAACTAATCAATGTCGAGTTCGGTTAGATATAAATCTTGTGGTAATTTTCGTTTGGTGTATGTGTGTATGTTTGGTCTGCCTAAGTTGTATAGAACTGCAACTTCACATTTTTGTAAGTTTTCAAAGAATTTTTTGGCACTCGCGGCGATGTAGCTTTGGATTGTTGGTATGTCTAGTTCGTAATGTAGTTGTTCGTTCCGAATGAACCAAGGAGCATTCACTGGTATGCGGAGAATTTTGTTCTGTAGTCTTTGGACATTTTCTATGTTTGACTTTGCAGTGTTGCTCCAGATTGTTGATGCGTATAGCACCAACGGTCGTATTAGAGATTTGTACATCATAATGGTGCATTTGGGCTTAAGAGATGACTTTCTATTAATGAGAGGGTAAAGTTGTGCCAATCGCGCGTATCCTTGATTTAACTTGTAGTTAATATGAAGTTTCCAGGTAAGTCGAGTGTCAAGGAGCACTCCCAGATACTTGATGGCGGCATCGGCGGGATTCCAGGCAATGGTGTTGTTGTTGATTGTTTAGCTGGGAGGGTTTCTAATTCTTCTGAGGGAAAATATTTTTGCCTGACATTTGGTGTGGTTGATGTGCATATTCCATTGGTTGAACCACGAGCATATTTGGTTCAGTGCAGTCTGCTGCTTTTCAATAGCTAAGGTAAGGTCAGTGTGTTGGGTCAAGATTGCGGTGTCGTCCGCGAAGGTCGCTAGGGTTGCCTCTATATTAGGGATATCTGAAGTAAAAATATTGAATAATAGGGGTCCCAGTACGCTTCCTTGAGGTACGCCTGCATGGATGGACTTTGTTTCAGAAGATGCGGGTTTATGCGCACCGCAAAAGTGCGGTTTTCTAGGAAGGAGAAGACTATGGCTTTAAGGTAGCTGGGAATTTTTATCTTGATGATCTTGCTTTTAGGCCTTCGATCCAGACTTTGTCGAAGGCCTGGGCTATATCGAGGAGAACTACAACTGTATAACCTTTGTTTTCGTAGCCCTCTTCTATTTTTCAGTTATGCGTTGGAGTTGGTGCTGCGTAGAGTGTGATTTCCTAAAGCCGAATTGGAATGCTGGTAGGATGTTGAGTGATGTTAATTCATTCATTAGCCGGGAGTGGATGATCTTCTCGAAAACTTTGGAAAGTGATGTCAGTAAGCTTATTGGCCTGTAGCTACTAATCAACTTTTTGTCTTTACCTGGTTTAGGAATCACCAGTATGTGTGCATGCTTCTATGTTTGTGGGAAATAACCTTGCTGAAGACATGCATTAAAAGTTGTTGCTAGATAGGCTAAGGTTTTGGTGGTGAGCTGAGATAATATTAGGTTGGTAATGAGATCGTGCCCAGGAGCTTTTCTTTTAGGGAGACTGTCGATTATTGTTTTAATTTCAAGGGGAGAAGAGGGAGTTATCGGTTCTGTAACTACTGGGAGATGAGTTTCAACGTGATTAATTATATATGTTGCGTGGTTGGAGTGAATACACTTTCGTAGTGGGTAGCAAAGGCTGTTGATTTTTCTTCGTCAGTAGCAAGTAGTGTATTATTAACGCTTAATGTTGGGATGTCCTCTCTTTGCTTTAATATGCGCTTTGTAGCTCTCCACATTCCGATGTCACCTGGTTGGAGATCTTCTATGTATTTTTGACATGAGTTGATTCTCAGCTCATCCAAGCATCTTTTGAAGGTGTGTGTTAACCTGTTCAGTAATCGTTTTGTTTCCGGTATCCTGGTTCTCTGCCATTCGCGTCTGACTTGACTTTTTCTTTTGATTAGTGCTGTGATTTCTCGAGGCAAGCTATGGTGATTAGGTTTTTTGTTAGTTTTGGATGCTAGTGTTGATCTTTGCACGCTGTCAGTTACTGATGTTGTTAATTTGTATATGGTTAGATCAATGTCCTCGTGGTTGATAAGACCGGTTGGGCATATCAGCTGATCATCTAGGATGGCTTGGAATTGTTCCCAGTTAATTATCCCGTTTATTAGTTTTGGTACTGGCTGTACCAGCTGAGGTGAGCTAATAAATGTTATTATAACTGGTAGGTGGTCAGAATCTAGTTCTTCTACTACAGTTTGAAAAGTTGGTTTATCGAAGTTTTTTTGGAGTACTATGTCTAGTATGTCCGGCTGGTGATCACTGCGATACGGGTAGTAGGTATAATTCTCGGGGGCTGTTATTTGGAAGGAGTATTTAGTCGCGCAGCCTTCCATCTTGATTCCCTCGGGATTGTTAGCTCTGCATCCCCATAATTGGTTTTTGGTGTTGAGGTCTCCAATCATCAGGAGTGGGTCGTTTGTGTTGAAGATGGTTTTTATGTCGCCCTCCATTAATTTCTTGTTCGGCTGTCTGTATGTGCTGATTAGTGTGAGGTTTTGATCGTTTATTTTTATTTTAACTCCTATTGTTTCAAGGCTTAGGTTTTTTGTTTCGGGGACAGGATTGTGGCAAATTTTCTTTCTAATGAGGATAGCTACTCCACCAGCAGCTATTTGGGCGTTTCTATCTGCTCTGTGAATTTGGTATCCTGGAATTTTAAACGTGTCTACTTCAGATAGGTGGGTTTCTGTGATGCACGCGATGTCTATGTTATGTCTGGCAAGGAAGGTTATAAGGATTGATCTTTGAGTTTTGACGCCATTAGCATTCCAGTTTAGGATTGATAGTTTTTCGATGATTTTCTGCGATTTAGGATCCATTGAGGAGTAGAGGAAGGAGTGTACTAGTGATAAAATTTTTAATTATGGGGAGGTAAGGGGTAAGGAGATGAACAAGGATTTTGGCTATATTATTTATGGTAGGTGAGGTCATTGGATCGGTTGTCTGGTTAGGGTTAATAAGGGTGGAGTTGGTCGGTGCAGTGTTTCGAGGTTGATCTGCATATGAGCGGTTCGGATTGACAAAATAGTTCCTATTGTGTCTTGTGCTGGATTGGTTGAAGTTGCTGATGTTATTTTGTCGTTTTTGTACTATCTCTAGGTGGTGGCTACAGCCGCGATAGCTTGCGGGGTGTGGTCCTCCACAGTTGGCACATTTGGGTGTTTCTTCAGGTTTTTCTTGCATTGTTGATGCTGGTGGCTATCGCCACATTTAACGCAGCGCGGATCTAATGTACAGTAGTTTTTGGTATGCCCATAGCCTTGACAGCGGTGGCATTGTGGAATGTTTGATGGCTTTCTTTTCGGTTCTACTGTGACTATTGAGTAGTACATGCTTTTTAATGTAAAGATTTTCTTAGCGTTTTCGTTATCCTTCAGGTCGAGTGCGCAAATTGGAAGCGGTTGTTTATTTTTTGTAAGCAGGCGCGTGACTTTGATAACTGACAGGGTTTTGCTAAGTTCGGTGAATATTTCTTGTTCTGTTATGGATGGTGGTACGTTTTTGATCACGACATTGAGGGGTTTGCCGACAGGGTTTTGGAAGGTATGAAATTTGATGTTGTTATCTTTAAGGTGTTTTGTTAAAATTCTGTAGTCATTCTCTTCAGTTAGGTTGATTCTTAAGGTGTTTGTGTTACAAAAGGTCGTGAACTCGTTTGATGTTAGTTGTTTAATATCTGCAGTCAGGGCTGCGTGATTTATGGCGTTGTGTAGATAGATAGGCGGTATTTTGGGTTTAGTTGCCGAAGTTTCAGTTTTTCCGTTTGTGTTTTGCTGATTATGGTTATCGTAAGGGTTATCAACTGGGTCTACTTCTTGACTGGCAAGTAGATCATATTTGTTTTGCGTTGGAATGTTTGGGGTCCATGCGTAGCGTTTTTGCACTTCATTAAGTGGCGGTGTTAATGAATCAGATTTACGATTGTTTAGCGTTTGAATTTCCATTGGGTTATCATTATTAATGTTTTCGGTTATTTTAATAAATTGAAAGTAACTTACAATTTATGTTGCTTTTAAAGTTGATATTATAAGACCTTTGGATAAATGCACTTTAATCTTTCACATACTTGGGACAGCGATAAAGCACTCCATCAATGGCATTTGGTGATATTACGTAGCACTACAGTCTACTTCTACATATTCATTGGTGCTTTATATGTTTAGTCTAGAAAAGGCACTTTTTGTGAATTTCTATAAGTAAACACTTCTTGTAGGAAGAGATAATTAACACGGGTCATTAAAGTAATTTAGTGCATCAACATTGTTATTATCAGCTAAACGAATAGTAAAGGTTTTGAAAATTTCTTCAAATGTATTTGTTTTTTTTGTCTGATCGAACCTAGTTTTCATTAAATTTTCTAATTGGAGGAATTGAAACTATTGATATTTTAAGTTTTTCTGTTTTTTTTTAAGAAAATGGCTTTCAACATGTAGGTTCGCAATATATGTTTAAATTGATTAATTTATTGTTTCTGTTTTGATCATTTTTTTGTATGTTTTGTCTAATGAATTTCTGGAATTTTGCTAGTCAGGTCAAATTCTGTAGTTTTCGTTGGCAAGCTTTTAATTTATGTTTGTTCGAAACTGTCTTACATTAGTTTTTGTTGGTACTATTATCAAAAAATATTCTAGAGATTTTTAAATATGTACTGCATAGCTTTTTTAACTCTGTGGAGACCAAGCATTTTTGTTGATATAGTTTTGAAATTTTTTCTAGCCTGTATCTTTTGTGCATAGCTTAGGTAGGATTTTTTCCAAGTACTTCGGTACATTATTATGGGACTATGATCTGAACTAAGATTTGATTATATTCTATTAGTGTTTATTTCAGAGATTCCTTTTATTATAATAAACTTAAATTCATTACGTATGAACATATTACTAATTTGGATGGCTCTTACTAAATTTTGATTTATAGTCTTGATCATTGTAAAACATTATGGTAAGCTATGATAGACTTTATAGTTTTTATATTGTACTTTGTAGTTCGTTATCTGCATCTGGTGGTAAAACCTGATACTTTAAAATTGAATTTATAGTAATATCAATTTATGCAGAGCATTACCATCAGAGTGATTTAGATGATAAATAGAATGCTAGGTTATTTTGATCACGGTTTGTTCAATTGAACATTTCTATTTCATACTAGAATCTTTAACGATGTAATTATTACTGTGTTATTACCATCATACTGTATTAATTAAGTAATAACTATGAAAACGTGTTTTTGAACACATCCAATATATCTGATAATGCGTCATTTATGTTTGTAACGGTGGGATTATCTATTTGAGTCATTGTTATGCCTGATGCTACCTGAGCACAACTATTTTTATTTTGTCTTCAACTGCAGTTTTAGGAGTGGACATGTATTCCTTATATTGATTAGGCCCTAATAAACAGTTTATTTTTTATAATTAGCAGAATGGTAGCCGAATTAAATTACGGATTTTGTGGGGCATTTCTTTGGTTTCTTACGTACTTCGGTATCATATTATCCTTACCATTTGAATGATTGTGAACAATCTATTATTAAATGACCTTGTCAGTGATAGTTTTGTACATTAGATCTAGTTGTTCTTTTCTTATCGCTCGAATTATCTTTTAGCTTTATTGGGGTTCTAAATTTACAGATTTGAGATCGAGCTTGTATTCAACATTATATTGATTACCCTATATATATTTCATCTTAGTTTATCTTTTATAATACAAAGGTGCAATTAATTCACGTAATACCATGTGGGTTTTCATTTTATCTTTTGTTGTTTGAGCACTATTATATATTGTGTCACTGGCCATAGCAATAATTACAAAAGTTTTTTTACAATAATTTAGTTAGTTTTTTCCCACCAAAGAGTTATAATTGTTAATTCCATATATATAAAATAGGGGTCGTTTAGAATCTTTTGATGCAGAGGGAGAAGTTTTTGCATTTGATGCATCATTTGTTGTCCGGTTATTGGTGCAAGTTTCAACTGAAAGATTCTGAAATCTTTTGTGGTTATATATTTTTTCTATTCATTGTTGGATTAATCTTTTTATTTTGTTGTTATTTGTTTTTTACTATAAATGTTTCTTTGTTTTAATAAATTTGTTGTAATAAAGTCATTCTCGTTAAGATTTGCACAGTCCATGTTTATATTATCAGTATTATCTTAGTTTGGCTGATTATTAACTTGTAAGGACAGTGAGGATATATTTATATATAGATTTGCAGCGTACAGTGCTTGCATCTGCTGGTGTTGGTAATTGTATACTAGATAAGTATTGAATTCCTCAAAAGTATATTTTGACTTAAAAACAAATAAATTTATAGTAAGTTAGATTCAACAAGTAAAATGTAAAAAAGTAATTCCTTTCCCTTATAGAGTATTGTGGACAAATGTGTTATCATAGCGAAGAATCTAGACATTTCTATTCTTCAAATTAGGCGACTTTAAGGTAATATTGCTGATTAAATGTTTAACTAAATAATATACAATTAACTATAAGTATATTATTATGATATCAAAGTAATAATCAGTAATGATATTTAGATTTATCAATTTTTAGCAAGAAAATAGTTCTTTTCCTTCTAGATTTCTTGGAAAAATCCAGAGCTTGTCATATTTGATATTTTTATTGTTAAATGTAGGTATGCACCCTACAAGATGTTAATTCTATTTATAATTTTTATATAATAATAAAGTGTAAGTGAACGTTTTTTCCACTTTATTAAACTTTTATTTGATCTGTAAGAAACACTAACAAACTGTCTAATTACTTTGAATTTAAGGTTATTTAACGATTATTTATAATTGTTTTTGTATTTTCCTACGAAATTGTCAGGAAGCCTATGCTCACCTTTTAGTCTAACGAGCAAACTTTTCTTTCAGTTTTCCAATAATGCCGTGACCTATAACTGTCGCAAATATTCTTGCTATCCACCAACGCTGCATTTAGAAATGTTTTCAGAAGCGATTTTTCAGAGAAACACTAAATATGATTATTTAGCACAAAAGAACTGGCAGCTTGAAGGTTGCCTTTTACCTTTCATGGAGCATCAAATGCGAAAGTAACATCACAGCGTTCGAAAATGCAGTGCGGAAAATGAAAATAAAATTTTGCGCTATAACGCCATTTGGCCCGTGGCGTGGAACGCGCGAAAACCTAATTAATGGTCCACTAAACTGAGTGGCGCTGTTGTATGCAAGCTGCAGGTCGCAGCCAGCAGTCCGTTCGCATTTACACGTCGAACTAGAATTTAGCCTGCCACGGCCGCTAATTTCACTTAGTGCAGCCGAAAACTTCGATTGGCGTAGCGAATTAAAACCTTTTGAAATAAAATCAATAACAGGCGCGCGGTCCTCTAGTAACGCTCTAATTACCGGATGTAATCTCCTTGATTGCGGATTTGCCATCTGCTCGCCAATTGGCCCCGCTCCGTTTCCGTTTTAGCGGATCAGATTTTCAGATAAATGTAGGCCGGAACCGATAAGTCCAAAAAGTTAATCGCACTTTCTTATTTTCTTTTAATTTACTTTCGATCCAATTGTTTATTTGCTGGTATTTGCTTATAAATCAAACAATATGACACAATAACGAAATTGTAACTGTACGAAGTAAAAGTGGCCCCTTTAAGTAGTGTGAATGTTACATTTTTATTTGCAAATTTTTATGAAAAAGTTCAAAACACAAAAAGCATAACAAATGCAAAATGTATATCATATCAGTTAAAGTTTAATTTAACTTTACAATTGACAAAGCTAATCTAGTTACCGCCATGAATTGTACAAAATTAATTTGCATTATGAAACACAAATTCAGTTTTCTTTTTGAAGTATCCATAGCTGAACACTTTATTCAAGCAAAAATAGTCCCACGGCATTTCAGATATTAAAGATATAGTTCGTAATATTCTTTCGAGTTTTTAAAATGCAGCTCAGTTATTTTTGCTGATCATTATTTTTTACAGTAGCGTTTTTTCTTCAATTATTATGATTGTGTAATACCTACTTTTAAATTTTAGTCTTTTTTAAATTTTTGAAAGATGTAGATTGTCAGCTTATTTTTTCAGGACATCTTGCTGTTTGATTGCGGCAAGCTCCCCAAGGCTTGTCGGGCTCCCTTGGCCCTGCTCACCACATTGTCCACTTTCCAGGAGAGCTTCTTATCGAGAGTCACTCCGAGTTACCGTGCCTTTCCTGTCCAGGGTATATCTCTGCTCAAGATTATGATATTATCCAAGTCACCGCGCCATCTTGTCTCCTTGTTGGTGGAAAACAAGGCTGTCACTGTCTTCTCGGGGTTGACCCTGATTCTACACCGATCGCACCGTTATTCGACTTTGTCTAGCTTTTTCTAAACATGCCTTGCTGCCAAGGAAGGTTACAAAGAGCTTGCACAACCGCTGTATCGTCTGCATCATCCTGCAGAATGTCGTTGGAGGACGCCGACTCGAAGACGCCTCTCCGATGACTTTACGATGCCGAACTTAATCCTGAACCTTCATTTAGACAAGAAGGACCGGTACAGTTAGATCACCGGCAGCGAGATAGAGTCTAAAGCCATTGTGCTACATCTTGTCCAGTGCTTTGGTCATATCAAAGAAGGCTGTAGAGGTGTACTTCTTCTTGTTGAAGCCTTTCGTAATCTGTTCCACTATTCAAAGAAGTTGGTGGTTGGTAGAGTAACCGGTCCAAAATTCAGATTGATTGTTCGGTAATAGCTCGCGTTCTTCGATAGCTGTCTTCAGGCGGTGGTGAATGATGCGCTCCACCAGTTTCCCCAGATTCGACAAGAGGCTAATAAATCGATAATCTTGGGGAAACGTGCTTGACTTTCCGGGCTTGGGAAGCATCAGAATGTTTGTTATCCCTCCAGGCTCGGGAAATGGCGCAGGCTCAGGACAGCGTTGGTGATAATAGTCATGCAGACGACTACCGTCTTCTTAAGAGTTCCAGCGTACGGTTCGAAATGCCGTTTGGTTCTAAGGCTCTTCGTAGTGGCAGTGCGCTGACCGACTGCTGGATTTCCTGGTAAGATGCTAACTGGAGTCAAGCTCTCGCAGACATCTTAGCATTCGGTCGACTGTGGCGAGATGGTCGAGATCTGTGTCGGCGATGATTAAGGTCACACTGGCGTCCCAAACAGTCGGCAAATTCCTCAGCCTTATCTGCGGCGATTTGCGCCACGAAATTCTCCTCGAAGATAGGTGGCATGGGGCTCTTTTGTTGCAGAGTATCTTGACTATTCGCTACAGTGAGTTACCGGTCGCGTGGAGGCTTCTAGGCGATGGCCGCTTGCACGCCTGCTGCTTATTAGGGTGCAAATCCGCTCCTTTAAATTTCAATGTGAAAAGGATTGGGTTATAGTCGCTGTTAGGTTCACTGACGTTTTTAAGGGTATCTTGCATGCGAACGTCCTTAAAAATGGCAATGTCGAGAACTTCCGGGCGGCCAGTGAGGTCATAGTGACTATACCCGAGAACATAGAGGGTTTGCCCGAAAAGTAATTCAATTAAATTCATAAAAAAATATTTCATATATCATTACAAACGTGTAAACTTTTTTAAAGTACTCCACTTAGACATCCACACACTTTAGCCAGCGACTTTTCCATACACGGTATGCATTCTGGAAGGAGTAGACGGAGATCTCGTTTAGAGCCTTTATCACGGCAGTTTAGATCGCTTCAATGGATCCAAAACAGGTTCTGTTTAGGACGGATTTAATCCTCGGAAACAAAAGGAAGTTTTCCGGAGCCAGATCAGAACTGTAGGGGGACTGAGGCAACGTTGCCAAGTTGCGCTTGGCCAGAAACGCTGGAAGCGTTGTTTTTCGTGCACAGTGCTTTTTTTGAATACTGAGAGTCTGCTATCATTCAGAGCTGGCATCATCCTCTACCTTTAACTATCTGGAAACTTAAGAATAGGAGAGAGCAGAGTTCCTGTAGGTTGCCTGAATTATTTGGTGGGTTTCGGCGACGCTTTTGTTCAGTTTAGCACGAAACTTGATCGTTATTCAATGGTTTTCTCCATTGCGCGTCCAGCAATCCGGACGCTCCTAGGGTTCAGAGCAGACCGAGTTTGGAAGCATTGTGAAACTAAGAGTTCCCCTCACCTAATCCAACCGGTTCAAATGCGCTGTAACCAGTAGGAGAGGCGCGTTCGGACAAATTGCGTTTCTTTCCGGTCAAACTCTGCAAACGTACATATATGCAACTTTTAATATTCAATTGATTATGCACCAAATAAATAAAAATTATAGCAATTTAAGCGCAATGGGACAAAAAGACATTTGATGCAAGTATAATTAATCGATTTAAATCGCTGGCGCAAATAAGGAGAAAACGATATCGCCAAAATCAAATCTGTTTTTGAATGTAAACAAAATCTAATCAAGAACAATAGCAAATTTAAAAAAATAAAAAAATTAACAAAATAAATAGTAATATATTAGGTCCTGCCCGGGTCCCTTAAAACCACGGGCCGGAGAATTCTACTTCCTTTCCTCGACCCTCTTGAAGAACTTGATGGCTACAGCGAAGACCATATACATTATGGAAAACTAAGCAGTCCATCAAGGATTAGTACTTATTGGCATTTCAAGAACACTTTGAGGCTCATTCGGATCAGAAATTAAACTAAGTGACAACACAGTCAGAAGGTTTGTACAGCAATTTAACATGGTCATACTTTTTTAAAATTGACATTAATTAATTTTTAACAGTTTAATGATTTTTTTAAAGAAGTGGAAGTATCTTTGATGATAAAGAGTCACAAATAGATCAGTAATTCTAACCATCTCGGAGTATAATGAAACGGTCAGTCGCATCTACCGTGGGAAGTCCACAACTATGGAATGTGGTGCAAATGCAATAACTAGAATCTCAGAATAATGAATTTGTAGAACAAAATGATGTAAATAAAAATAACTTAAAGATAAGAAAGAAGTCTGCTGCATTTATATAAGGGTAAGATAAAAGACAATAGACATAAATTATATCACAAAACAAAAAATGTCAAAGAAATGAAAACAATAAAAAAAATCGTGGAAAGGTTTTAAAAGGAAGTTGGACAAAAATTACCGCAAGAAATGAGAAATATATTAGCATTTAGTTAAGAGACCAAAAGAAAAACCAGTACAAAATGTAGAAATGTAAAAATATGAGAACAGAACTACAAACAAATATAAATACTACCCTAAAAAGTATAAAAGGCATTCTACAATGCTAAATTCAAATTAAATACTGATATAATTATACCCGACTAACAAGAAATAGCAAACCGGGTAAACGAAGTATATTAAATTAAAAAAAACAAGTAGTAAAGAAGTCCGTGAGAAAAACTAAAAATAAAAATTGGTGATAGACAACCTAGCCCAGAAGGCAAATGCTGGACAACATATATACATTAAGAGCAGTAATAAAAAATTTATTATTAAAAATAAAAACTTATACCTAGCTTTTGTTTAATCTAGTGCCTAACGACCATACATGGGATATACTTTAAATCTCCTCTAAATCAGGGAAAGTAATACAAAGCCTATATAAATATATAAAAGCCAAGGTAAGATTAAATGGACAAAATTAGAAGATTTTCAAATAGCTAAAGGTATGAAGCTGTGAGACACAAAATGAGAGAAGAACTGCAAAAGATAATTAAAAAAAGATCATTTTAACCTAAGCCTTAACCTTAAGCAAGCCCTGCTATATGAGGACGATATAGTGGTAATATCAAGAACTTCTCAAGAACTGTAAATAATTATAAATTTATGTAAAAACATCTAGAACAAAAAGGAATAATCATAAATACAGAAACAAAAAATTGTGTACGTATCAAAAAAAACAACTAGAGAACGGGCTAAATATAGACGGACACATTTTAGGGCAAACAGATATCTACAAACTATTTAGAAATTTTAATCAGTAAAGACAAACCAATAAATAAAGAAATAAGATTAGCAGAGCTAATTACTAAATTCATAATACATCAAAATGAAAAAGAATGTCCACAAAAACATAAATGAGCTTTTGTCTCACATTTATTATATTAGGAGAATTATGTGCAATAACAGAGAAGCAATTAACGGCAGCTGAAATAAGACACTTAAGCCAGGTAGCGAGGAAAATAAGAAGAGATAGAATACGAAACAGAAACACAAGAAAAAACCTGCAACAAGACCATATATTGCAACTCCTAAAAAGAAAACCATTGCAATGGCATGGCCACATGATCCACATGGGGGAGGACAAATACCCTAAGAAGGTATTTAAAATGAGAATTGAGGGTCAAAGACCAAGAAGAAGACTTTGAATTGGACGGAAAATATTAAAGACATCGCTACAAAAAATGAAAAATCTGACAACTGAAAATTTTAGCTAGCAACAGAAGAGCATACAGAACATTGTTCAGTGGTTCAACACCAAAGTAAATGGAAAATAGTTTCACGCATAAATCATAAGGAAGTATTTTTAAGCCTCTTCTATATTAATGTATACAGCAGATGTGCCGTTATGTTCAGAAAATGCAACTCTCTCCGTTTCCTTCAAGATGCATAAATAGATATTTCATTTTACATTTGATTCACCCACGTAAAATATCGTTAAAGAATTCTTCGCACACTGCAACAGTGCGGTCCTATGGCACAAAAACAAAATACTAACAGAGCTTTAATCTTCGTAATTCCGATTAGTCGTTGTCTGCTACAATTCCGGCTTTTACGTATATATACTTCTGTTTTATTTGCAAACAATTCATATGTACTTAAACGTGCACTGCTGTACTGTGTTCCGTGATAATTGAGTAAATAACGGTGGAGCTAATTTAATCCGCATACGAGTTTTCACAGTGCCTCATGAATGCCAATTATATTTCTGCCTAAAATAACCGAATGCGCTGTTCGCCAGGGGCACTATCATATAAAATGAAACATTTGATACGATTTTTTCATTAGGATTCTTAGGGAAAATTATCTTTGTTAAAGCTTTTTTGAGGCAGCTTTTTGTATTTTAGTTGAGTTTAGTTATCCTGACGCAGCAAAAAATAAATAATGCAGAATATATCTTAATAAAGTTTGTCAATTAAAATAAGGTAAATAAATATAAATAAAAATAGATCTAGATAATAAAGAATAGTTTATGGATAATAACCAGGACAGAAAAAGAGGACATTTTTGGACTAAACAGAAGACAAGCAGAATATTGGTTTAATCGGCAAGAATAAAAGATAATAAAATATTTATTTTGAAAAAAGGAATAGAATAATTAGAATCTTATATCATACAAAGAAGAATACAAAAAAGTGAAGTACACGCGATGTAGAATTTCGATTTGTGCGCAATATAATGGTCGTCTACGTACAAAAACTAAGTGCAAGGACTGCGAACACAAACGAAAAGCGATATTATGAAAGACTAAAAAATTTTAAAATAAACATTAATACGAATTCAGCAATTGATATAAATATAAATTCAGATAAAATTAGATACGGAGAATGAAAAATGTACACAACAAATGTTAACCAGAAAATAAAGAGAGTATAAAATTTTTAGAACAAATAAAGAGACAGCTCGAACACCGGTTAAAGAAACAAAAAAGGAGGTAAAATAGATATGTTTATAAAAGAAATAAGAAAGCCCAGAAAAAACAAAACTTCAAAAATAACATTCAAAAATGAAAACATCGGGAAAATAATAGAAACAAGCAAAAAAAAGAAAATTTTGTTATATTTGGTCTAAATGCAGAGACAAGTTTTCTGAGCTAAAGAAAGCAAGGAAATTAGGACATAACCATGCCCCAGGTGGCAGATAAGGGAATGTCCGGTATATATACCGGGTAGGAGAGAAATAAAATACCTCTCGCAGACCAAATAGGCATGTGTTCTAGATTGGGCGGTTACGAATAGCGTTGGTCCTATAATGGACAGCTGGAAAAGAAGGTCCAAGAGGGGTTGTTGCGTTAGGAAATATGAATTAAATCCGCGGGTGGTAATTTACACCTCACAAAGAGGGATCTCCATAGGATACAAGGGGGGGTCAGTTTATATAACAAAGTACACTGTAGGAGACGAACAATAACCGTTGTACCTAAAATTGAGAAACGAGCAAAACGAGAAGTGTCCATAATGATTAAACTAAAATATCTAAAACATATAAAAAGCTGAGAACCAGTTGACGAAAGGAATTTAAGGATCAAAGCAAAGAATGACAATCACCCATTGATGTCGAAGCAATAATAGAAAAACATGCCTTTTATGGTAAAATACATGACTTATTAAACGAACATGGAAAGAAAAGAGAATTATTACTAGTGGGAGATATAAACGGAACAGTAGAGAGGAAAAACATCGAAGAAGTGGTAGAACCACATCGAGAAAGAAAAAAGATAACTAAAATAAAATCATAAGCATGTGCGAAGTGCACCAACCAAATACATCAAATGGATACTATAAACATGAAAACATATACAAATACACATACTGGGAAAAGCAACTAAAAAACAGTCAGTAATCGATTACATCATCGCTCAATAGGATTTGAGATTGAGAATCAAACATGTAAGAGCGTACCACCATGTGGAATGGATCATTATTTGGTGAATATAGTATTTCCATAAGTACACATAAACAATACACCAAACCCGGAAGGAAATGAAAGAAAAGAGGAGAAGAAATCTAATATAAAGAGTCTGGAAGAGCCAAGCACGTATTATCTATACCAAAACAGATTAGACCTGAAGCTAGAAGAAAAATTATAAATGACAAATATAGAAATATATGGAGATACCAAGGAAAGCGTATACCAAGCGGCATTTGAGGCGATAGGGTATGAACCTAGAAAGAAAACGAAGGTAGTATATTGGGAAATTGAGGAGAAATAGTAGCAGATAAAATACAAACAAAAACTATATAAATATAAAGAACGAAGAAGACAGAGAAGTACATAAAAACAACAAAGACTGGTTAAAAGTAAGGTTAAAAGGCGGAAGAAAGTACTTAGGAATTGAAATGTAAGGAGTTATAAAGACAATAAAATCCCTTTACAAAGGAAAGATAAAGATCCAACCAATCACGGAAAACCAGTGGTGCCAACACTACAGAGAATTATTAACGGAAGATCGCCCACAAATGGAAAACAGCATAAATATCCTCCATACACAAAAAAAAAGGAATAAGAAACACATGTAACAACTATACAGAAATTGCGCTCTTAAACAATTTTAGTAAATTATACAGCAGTATAATAAGGAACCCAGTCGAAAGACAATATAAAGATAGGGAATCAAAAGAACAGCGTGGGTTCAGCCGGTGTTTGGACAATCTACTCACATTGTCACAAATAATAGAGAAAAAAGATAAGCCGCAGGAAGAGAAATGCACCTAGTAATGATTGACCCGGTAAAAACGTATGACAGCGTACTAATACAGGAAATGGGAGAGACGTTAGGAAAAAACCTAAATGATTCGCTAGTTGATGATGTGAAAAACTTGTACAGACAGATAGCGAAAGCCAAAATAGGAATAGTACTAACTCAACCATTTGGAATTACGAAAGAACTGAGACAGAGATGCCCGCTGTCACCAACTTTATTCAAAGTGTAGACGAAGCATTACGAGTGTGGAAAAGAAAGTGTAACGGAATAGATATACCAGTAGAGGGAGAGATATGTCTAGGAAACTAAGGGAGAAATACAAATAGACAAGATAAAATATTTACTGCTAGGAGTACATTTAAAAGAGTTACAATTTGACACAGAAAAATAATAGAAAAATGTGAAAAATACACATACAAAAGAGCAAAAAGTAATTGGAGCAATTAAACAGCAACCATCCGCAGATATTATTTATAGATATTAGTGTATAGTGTGGATTGGCGTATTGTTAGCATAAGTTGCTATAGTTATATTGGGGCTGGTGGTTATATCGACTGTGTATAAAACGTATAAAACTGGCCCCAAAACGCTTCCTTTAGGGACTAACGTCGAGAAAGACTGTAGAGCAGTATTTCTTGTCTTCGAAGGCACTGTTGATTTGTTTACTATTCTATGAATCTGGTCAGTTGCCAAGTGTGCACTCCGAAAGCCAAATTAATGATCGGGTATAACCTTTTAGTCTTTAAGGGTGGGAGAGCGTTTTTTGAGTAATAGTTGTTTGAAAAGTTTACAAGCCAATGGAGGCAAACTTATGAGCGCGCGCGCGCGCGCGCGTGTGTGTTTGTGTGTGTGTGTGTCGGTCTGTCAGTAAATAGGATATTTCGAGAACCGTAAAAGCTAGAGACTTGAAATTTGGTATGCAAGTTACTTGTAGGTAGGGGACGCAGTGCTTTTAGTAAAAATCGACCGAGTCGTTTGGTCGCCAGGTCGCAAAATCGGTCGCAAAGCGGTCGCGAATCTAAACGGTTGAAGATACAAAAAATTTATGCGAATAAAAATGATTTGTTATCATGAGATAAACATGAATTTAAAATAAAAGTTGGTAAAATGGGAACTCGAAAAAAAATTGAAACTCAGGATTTTTAATATACCGGGTGTTCATAAAATCTTTCGGGAAATTTATATTACCGGATAGATCAGACCGAGACGAACAAAACATTACAATAAAAAAGTTATAGCCGATTAAAAATTAATTAAACGGACCAATCACAGCGCGCTCAGAGAGCTTCAAGGCCGACTGCGGGAGGACGGAGTGGGAGCGCTTGGTCGCTAGGAGGGAGCACGCATGCGATAATGGGGAAGGCTGTGTGGCAGAGCTCGCACGGTTACCTTCAGTAACGTAGCAAAATTTTAAGTACGAGTCAGTTATTGTCTTGTACTGTGTATTTTAATGAGCTTTCGAGTGTTGGACTGCGCCTCGTCCTTTTAAAATAACAATTTCCGGACGATAGAGCGCAGGGCCGAGACGATGGACCCGGTATAATATATAATAATAGGATAAGAAAAGTCGTATGATGTTCACACCAGATTTTTCATGTTTGGAGTCGTTTTTCAGTAATTTTTAGCTTAATACCTACCGAGTAGTAAGGTTGATTTGTTTTTTCTGTTATTTGTGGTATAGCATTGGTATCAGCCATTTATATTCATTGCGCACATTTTTTTTATCGCATTCTCAATGTCAGATATTGCTTTTGTGAGATATTGGTAATTAGTTGTTCTTCTAATATTACTTTGAAGTACTCCAAATTTGTTTTCAATTGATAAAGGTTTGTGGTTTAGTTATTTTTATTAATGAGGTGCTCATAGATGTTATTATCGAGCTGTGGTATAAAGACAAGTCAAAAGATGATGCAGCTTTTAAGTAGCCAACTAGCATATTTTTAATTATAAAGAAGTCGAGAAGGTCAAAGATTTTATCTTTATCCTTTGGCCCGCATGGGAGCTTGATTGGTAGATAGGCGAGCTAGGTGATATTGTTGCATGATAGACAGTAGAATACGCTCTCTTAGGGTGGAGATTCGAGGACCTCAGTGAGGGTGTTTGACGTTGAAGTCACCTCCAGCCAAGAAACTATTATTAAGTGAAAGTATTCTTTTAGACTTTCGAAATTGAGACGATGTCCGGACAGATATTGTTACTTGACCGCCCAATTTTTTACAATTGTACTCGTTGCCTGGATATATGCTGAGCAGTATTTTTGGATTACCTGATGTCTGTTTTATTATTATCGATGAGCCTTCTCTAACTGTGCCATTCGGGTAGTTAGTGTTGTATCCACAAAGTTTAAAGTAAAAATCGTCGGTAAGGTGGGTTTTGAAGATCAGTAAGATATCTATGTTATTATGTAGTACAAATGTTTCGATTTCCTGGTGGTGATTAGCCAACTTGCTTGAGTTTCATCTTGAGAAGGTAAGCCATTATTTGTAATAAGCGTTTACTAGCTGTTTTTCCAGACCTTTTAGATATCGTATCTCTTTCACAAGTTTGTTAAATATAGTTTTCTGGAAATCTATTATTTGTTGCATTATGGAGAGTACATTATTTGGGATTGTAGTTGATTTGATGTTAATATATTAGCATATGTGGGAGAAGCTTGCTTACGTGCTATATTTAGCAAAGCTTTTGTTTGTTACGAGATCTGGGTATGATAACTGCATTTAGTGCTGATGTTGCACCTGGTTGGAAGTAGCATGCATGTCTTTCTCTAACCGAAGGAAATCTTCTATTTTTAATTTGTTTATATACTGTATAACGATATGGGCGAGTGCAGTAGTTCTGTGTATGACCATAGCATTGACATCTCTTGCACTGTGATATTTCTCTCTTTTGATAAGAGGGTTCTACTTGCACGATAGTATTTAGGAAAATATTAATTTTATATACTTTTTATTGTTATCTTACTGGTTAAGGTCAATAAAAAAATGTTTGGGTTAATTGTAGTACGGAATTTAACGGGAATAATGTCTTTTACCTGGTGTCCATAGGATGCTAGAGCTTCTATTAATTTTTCTTTGTTAGTGGTATGATACAGATTTATTATTATTACTCTTTGTGAACTATAAAGGAGTGTGACTCTTTGATCATCTAGTATCTTTTTAATCACTTTGTATTTATTACTTGTTTGAATTAGTAGTTTTATGGTGCCCCTGACCTGTCCTGATATTTATCTTTATTTAAGTTTTTTTTAATAATGAAAGGTTTTATTAGCAATCAGAATTAACAATCCTACGAGCTAATGTGCTCGTTTAAGTACTAAATATTTACAGTACTATGACATGATAAGGGTACTTCCAGCGAAGTGTCCTCTTCAACCGTTAATTAGGACTATTGGCCAGCTTCTTCTCAAATGTCTGTTAGGACGGTCTTCAAGTAGTGGATGTAGCAAAATGTTGCTGTAGCTTTCCAATTTGTCATGGTGGCGGATGCTTCGTTCCTTGATGACGTTTGTGACGTAGGATACTTTTAAATCATCGTGGAGCGTCTAGTTAGTGACGTACAAAAGCACATTTGCAATCCTTAGTAAAATTTTCGATTGCTACCTTTGGATTATGGTTATGTTACTTTTGCTTGCACACCCCCAAAGTTCAGCTCCGTATAGCCATACAGGTGAGAGGATAGTCTTGTAGAGCACCAGTTTGTTCTTTAGGGACAAACATGAGTTTCTTCCAATCAGCCAGTGCATATTTTTTGTTTTTAAGTCAAGATGTTTACGCTTCTTAGTTATGGTTTCTTTCCAATCAAGTTTACTGTCCAAGTGAAATCCTAAGTATCTGGCCGTATTGGACTGCGGTATATTCACGCTATTGATGTTAACTGATGGACATTGATCTTTCTTCAGCGTAAAAGTGACATACACTAACTTGCTTTCATTAATTTTTATTTTCCATTTTGCTAACCATCTTTGTAGCTCATCTAGATGGTTTTGTAATTTAGTGGGGGCTGTTTGTGGGTTTTGGTCCCTGGCTAGGATTACTGTGTCGTCTGCGAACGTTCCGGTTGTAGTGCTGACAGTTATTGGTAAGTTACATGTATAAAGCACATACAAAACTGGCCCGAGTACGCTTCCCTGCGGAACACCTGCTTTTATTTCACATACTTCAGATACCGCTTGACTCACTCTTGTTTTAAAAACACGATTAATTAAATACGATTTAAGTATTAGAGGCAAGTAGCGTTTGATTTTAAATAATAGGCCTTCATGCCACACCTTATCAAAGGCCTGGCTAACGTCCAGAAAGATTGCTGTGTAAAATTCCTTGTTTTCTAGTGCTTCATTGATGTCCCGTACAATTCGGTGGGTCTGTTGCACAGTCGAATGACTACTTTTACTTTATTTAAGTGAGAATTGGGGAAATTTAACAGTGATGTTTGCTACATAATGAATAAACTTGCAAAGCTTGCAACGCATAGCGAAGTGGCGAAGCAGTCTGACCACGCTGACCTTTGACCAATCAGTTTCAAAATCACTAGCAAACAAGCCTTTTTGGTCACCTGTCGATTGGTGAAAACAGAATTTGGAATTTCCCAGCCGTTCTCGAGTTTTTGCTCGGGCGAACGGACGGACGGACGGGCGGACAGACAGACAGACGGACAACATGAAGTTAGTAAGTGAATGTCTGTGTACCTTTCTTCTTCTGTTTTCTTTTCGATGATGTTGGTGTCGTGAGATCTCTTGAATTTAATTAGAGGTTGGAATCTGTTACTTTGGAGAACAGCTTGAGAGATTGTTTAAATATTTGGTTGTACAGTAGAAATCCAATTTTTTTCTTTTATTTGCCGTGTTTTAAGCTCCTGAAATTTATTTGGTGTAAGTATAGCTATTGATTCTTCGCTCGCGAAAAAACAGTTTCTAAATCGTGAAGGGGAGTGCTTGGAATTAGAGTAGCCCCTTCCTTGCATTTGTTCGCATCTATTCCAGTCTATTATTAACGAGTATTCAAAGGTTTTGTATATGTAAATGGAATCGATTGTGGGTAATTTTGAGGGCGCCGGAAAAATGTTTGTTGCGGTTGTTGCCATTATACGTTTAATGACGATTGAGGTACAATTTGAGGTTGCGATTGGGTACACCACTGCACCTGGGGTTGTAATTGTGTAAATATCGGAGTGTTATTGTTCGACATATTGAAGAGCACGGCTAAGTTTGGCATATTTAGAATAGTAAGAATATATGAATTTACATGTGGTGCTGTATTATTCTGCATTGCAGCAAGTTACAAGAATTTGTTATAACTTACAATTAGTTTAAAAGTAACAGATACTTTAGAGAGTTTGTCAAAATAACGGCCGATACTGATCTGGCCTTGCGGTCTTGCACTTATCGCGTTTGAAAATTTACCGAGAACTGATTTCGTCTCTACTAAACTCCTTTATACAGGTTTTGGGATTTTTCAGTTTTTTGTAAATGTAGATAGTGACAATGAAAAAATACAATTTGATAACTATAGTTATTGGCAATAGAATTTTATCAATTGATGTCAAATAGAAAATTAAATTAATAAATAATCGAGAAGCTCTAGACTAGGATTTTATAATTGGAGAATTGTTGTGTCATCTTAGGCCTAGTTATTAATATTTGTAATATAATTTTATATATAGCAAACATAAAGTAATTATTATAGCTCTGAAGTCCGAAAAACTTGTGCGGGTAATTGACAAAAAAGTCCATTATGTATATAAAACAGTGATTTATGTCGCACCACTTTGGCTATGACGCGCTCTTCAAGCTGCTGTTACCAGGTGGCTTAATTTGAAGACAGTGTTTTTTGTAGAAGGAATTTTAAACCCTGTAAGAGATTATGACAAGTGCCTCAATTTTTCTGACTGATATGTTGAAAAGTAATGTACTGTTAAAGGTTTTTAATGTATTATAGAGATATTGTGTGCATATCTGCCATTAATAACATACCGGAGTTTTTTTCCAAATTGTCCTCCTATTATTGGGTATTATTTTTGTAATTTTAGATTATTTTAAGATTATTGTCCAATTGTTTCAAAACTTTGTGTGAAAAAAAATAAAAGTTAATAAACACCATTTGAGGCACTTCATATTATATAAACCTCAAAAGGGTAATACTGCAACTGTTGCTACGATATCCTTGTGTTAAACATTGGGACAAAATGTTGACGTCAAGATGGTTTAAATGTAGTAGAGGCTGTAGGCATAACAAAATAAGGCGTTTTTCATGTACTGATTGAAAAATCTAGCATGAGAAGGCTACCTGCGCTTGCTAATTTTAAACCAAAAATTTATTGGAATCAACATACGGCGATTTCAATGAAACGAGCCGGACTTTCTGCGCCGATTTATTACTGTCGATAAAACTTGGGTCTACCATTATAATTTTGAGACGAAATAACAGTTAAAACAATGGATCACAAAAGGCGAATCTGCTTCAAAAAGGCGAAGGCAGTTTAATCGACCAGGACAGTAATAGCGACTGTTTTTTGAGATAGTTAGGAAATTCTGCTCATAGACTATTCAGAAAAAGGGAAAACAATAACGGGATCATACTATGTATCGTTACTGGACCAGTTGAAAGCAGCAATTGCTAACAAATGGCTTCATTTGTAATGGAAGAAAGTATTCTTCGATTCAGACAACGCAATTTGCAATTTGGATTGATTGACCACCTAGTATACTTACCAGATCTAGCCTTCGCGTCTATTTCCTTTTTCATAAGCTTGAAAGTTGATTTGTAGGACAAAGATTTTTATCAAACGATTGGGTCATCGCAACTGTAAACGTCTATTTTGCAGAACAAGACATCAACTACTATTTTGACGGGTTAAAAAGGTTGGAGCATCTTTGGAAAAAGTGTATCGCCTTATAAGAAAACCATGTTAAAAAATCTGGTGTGAACATCACACGAGTTTTCTTATCCTATTATTAGATATTATACCGGGTCCATCGTTTCGGCCCTGCGCTGCTCTCGTCCCGGAACTTGCTATTTAAAAAAAAAGGACGCGGCGCGAGTCCAACACTCGAAGGCTGATTAAAATAAAGTACAAGACAATAATTGACTTGTACTTAAAATTTTGCTAGGTCACTGAAGGTAATCGTGCGAGCTCGGCCGCATGTCCTTCCCCATTATTACCTGCGTGCTCCCTCCTAGCTGCCAAACGCTCCCCCCCCCCGTCCTCCCGCAGTTGGCCAGAAAGCTCTCCGAGTGCGCTGTGATTGGTCCGTTAAATATATTTTAATTGGCTATAACTTATTTATTTGACCTCGGATCAAAACATTTTATTGTAATTTTTTGTTCATCTAGGTCTGATCTATCCGGTAATATAAATTTCCCGAAACCCGGTATAATAAAAATCCTGAGCTTCAATTTTTTTTCGAGTTTCTACTTTACCAACTTTTATTTTAAATTCATGTTTATCTCATGATAACAAATCGTTTTTATTCTTATGAATTTTTTGTATCTTCAACTGTTTAGATTCGCGACCGCTTTGCGACCGATTTTGCGAAGTTGCGACCAAACGACTAGGCCGATTTTTACTAAAAGCTTCGCACTGCGTCCCCTACATACAAGTAACTTGCATACCAAATTTCAAGCCTCTAGCTCTTACGGTTCTCGAGATATCCTGTTTACTGACAGACCGACAGACAGACAGACAGACAGGCGCGCGCGCGCGCGCACACACACACACACACACACACGAACTAATGGCTCAAACCAACTTTTTTGGTGTCCTGGGGCTATATTTCGTCCAGAAATATGAAAAACTGTGTAGGTCAAATTTCCACCGATTACATTACTTTCCTAATTATAGGATAAGGAAAATAATACAGGGTTGTATCCAGAAATAGTAGAACTGTTTTTCCGCGCTCGCGGAGCGATTGAGAGGGATCTGCAAGGCCGGATGTTATGGAGAGGAGCCTTGGGAACAGGTTTCGACCTACGGCAGTCGCCTGCGTGCGTTAGTTGAGTGTGGACCACTGTTTTAGTGACCTCCTGTTGTGATGCCTCGTCGTCAGTTGCGATGTAGCGAAATTTGGAGCAGCGGTACGCCATCAAGTTTTGCTACAAATACGACCCGGAAACAAAACGTCAGAGCGAAGAGTGGCACACCACACAATCACCCCGTAAAAAGAAGGCCAGAATGTTGAAATCGATGTTGATTGCATTTTTTGACCGTCGTGTCACGGCGCGTGGATTGTGAGGGATCTCCTGGCCAAATTCGGCGTTTCCACGTTGCCTCACCCCCATAGCTCTGATGGCACCGCCGGACTTCTTCCTGTTCCCCCGGATCAAGAGGCAGCTCAAGGGGCATCGTTTCGACTCGGTGGAAGCAGTCCAAGCGGCAACGACGAGGCCTTCGCGACTTGGAAGGCTCGCTACCAGAACTGTGTGGATGACCAAGGGGCCTATGTTGAAGAGTATTAAGTCAATGTACCTAAATGTTCAATAAATTTTTTTTAAAAAAATTAGTCCTACTACTTTGGATACCACCCTGTAGGCAACAATTTGTTATTTGTAGTTTTTTTTTACTATTTTTTGAAACTGTTAAATGATCTAAAATTATAGATTCTTTTGTCATTCTTAATCTGCTCAAACTCTGCAATTACCTTTATGCTACCCTTCCTGGCGCTGTTATAGAATACTTTTACAATTCAAATTGCTAAAACTAATTACAACTTACGAATTCTACACTGAGCTCTGCCAAATAGCAAATGGAATTCTGTGTTCATTCCCCGTACCCAAAAGCGCCTGTTGTTGCAAGACAATAGTTGCTTGGCTTCCTTTTGTAGTCGAAATTTATTTCCGTCTGCCTAACGACTTTGGAAGTGTTAAGTGACTAGCAGTGCCATATGAAATGTAGGGTATTCCGGCGAAATGGGCCGACTGCATGCTTCTTACATAATGTGGCGACAAGAGTTTTATTTATTGCTTGCACGGAGTTTGCTAACGCCGCCGCATTATGACGCACTTAGTTTTTGGGGTGTATAATATGCGCTGCTGTGGTTGTAATCAAGCAGAATTGCAAACAAAGTGGTTCAGTAAGCGGATCTTGAGGCATGCCCGAATTTATATTTACGTGGATGAAAAACTGGCATAAAAGTTTTTTTGCCATTTACTAACCCACCAAAAAATTAGCTATTTTTCATGTAATCGCTATATTATATAATATTCAGATTAATAAATGGCAGCCTCCACAATTTTTGTCTGCAATGCTAATTCTATTTCTGTATTTAGATATTTCATTAACTTAAAGATCAACTCCTCTATAAGCAGATAAAAGTTATAGTCGTGTAGGGTTTAAAAATAATGACTTGTTTTCGTCCCAAAAGGTTTTCTATGCATTCCTTATCCCTTTCTTTAAATATCGAGAAGAGAAATTATTTATATTGTCCACTCGAATACTTCCCGTTATGCAAAACTCTAATTTTTTATACTTACTATAAAATGTAGTTGAAGAAGTACCAATATTGATGTTTAATATGTTTTATTACTACATTTATCAAAATTACCAATAGCGATTCTACAACACCAACTTATTATTTTCTTTCTGTAGTATAATACAAATATAAATCTAAGTCGCTCAAGATAACACTTATTTAATTTTGTAGAATTATTTCTTTCTCTTGCCAAATTTGTTTTTTTAAATATTTTAAACCTTAAAAGAGTTTATTATTTTGAATAGATAATAGGTGAAAGGACTTCATCAAAACAGGTACGTCATGTCTTTTCTATGAAACAATTTTATTTAGACAACTAAATTTGAACGTAGCTATATAGATATAAAGCTTTTATGGTCAACAAACACTAGAACTTGAAGTAAGATATTACTTTAGGAAAATAGTTTTTCGACAACTACTGCATTGAATAGAACCACTGACAAAGTTAAAATAAATGTAGGCTAGAGCATTTTGCACACAAAATATTACAGCATATTTCAGATCTAGAAAGTTTGAGAACATCAAAGGAGAAATGAGAATTAATAGGCTTAATATGCTAGATACAAATAAGGTGGCTACAAGAAGCAGATCTATGGAGTAGGAAGTATAGAATATTGGGAGTGATGAGGAAAGAAATAAGCAAAAAGTAAAAGGCTACGTCCTGCACAGCAAAAGAATTATCTTAGTAAAAAAAAGCTGCAGTCCAAAAGTCAGTCGTTATATCTGTAGATATGTTAGCCACATAATACGACTGAGACGAAATAAAAAATGTATGAATAAATATAACATCTAATAAAATATGTTAAAGATATAAGAATTTTATAGTTCTAGAAGATTGAGTACAATAATAAGAGAAGGAAATTTCGTAGACAATTTTCAATTAGGTAGTGATAGGAGAGAACTTTTAGCAAAGTTTTGCATGTACTATGATTTAATAATAGCAAATTCCTTATTTCAATACTATGCACGAAGTAGGAGCTACCAGGGAATAAAAAAAGGTATTATATAAGTTAAAAATTTTTTCAGCAAACAAGTGATAAATGCCAAAAGTTACCATTAGCGATCACAATATAATAATAATAATAAAGCATAAAAGTTGTATGGACCAAAAATGACAACTGGCGAAATTATGAAACAAAACTACTAAACATAAATTATAAACAAACATTTCAAAAATTATCTCGATAACTTATAATACCAAAAGAAGCATACGAATCATAGCAAATTCTAAAGGATGCAGTATAACACTTGGCTGAGAAAAAGCTACAAAAACTCCAAACCATGGATAACTGCAAAAATACTAGGGAAGAAAATTCCAAATTATACTATAATACAAGCACAACAAAAGGTCAGGGAAATAAGCAATAGAGGAAACAGAAAATGTATGAAAGTAAAACAGGGGCATGTAGCATAAGCATATGAGAAGCACCAAATCATTATATAATTTGAGAAAGTAGTTGGAAACAAAATTATGTACAAGAATTATATAATAACGAAAATAAAGACTGATATTATGTTAATAACGAAACCAGTGATGACAAAAAGATACAAACATTATAAGATCAGAATACGACAGAAATGTAATAAACACTGGTGTGGACTACATACCAGCGGAAACAATTAAAGACATGAAAGAGAAGAACTATAATGTATTGTAAATTTCTGGTCTCCACAGTGGTATATAATGTGTAAATTTATTAAAAATTCTTATTTACTTTGCTTACAGGCAGTTACACAACACAGAATGAATAACGTAAAATGACGCTTTATTTATTTGCAGCACTATTTATGTTGCACTCGCACTTGACTTTTCCTGTGGCGTAATATTGATACCTATTTGGGGACTATGAGAAAGACCCGGAAACGTCTGAAAATATCTGAAATCTTTGTACTATTTGGGCCCATGCCCGTCGCTTGTGTGTGGCGTCTGGGTAGCTCTATATGGGACATCTGGAAGTTTTTAGTGTTATATGAACTAATCTCTACAATATATGAAACAGGAACTGTACTAAAAGATTTTAAAAACATCATTATACTGACTTTAAAAAAGGAAAGAAGTGAGAACTGCCAGCATTATAGGACAATAAGTCTAACATTGCATGCAGCAAAAATATTTAGTATAAGCGTGTGCAGAAAAAAAACAATATAAAAAACTTTAGAAAATATCATACACAAAAATACCTTTAACAATAATTTTGGTCAAAAAAGACAAAAAAATAATTAGTGCCTTCTACAAGAATCTTCAATGATAAATCACAGGAAGTGCAAAAAATGTATATAAGGCTGTAACTTATCACCACTGCTGTTTACCGCTTGTATACAAGACATGTTGGATCGATCCAGTGAAAACGTAGATGTAAGAATAAAAACACAATGAATAAAAATATATGTCGAGATATGGAAGATTTAGAATATGTGCTTATGGAAATGAACGAGAGCCTGATAAAATACATGAAAATAAATAATTTAAAACTAAAGCGATGGTATGTGATAAAATAGGACAACTACACATAGCAGTCTCTTTAAAGAATAACTCCAATAATATATACATATACATACATACATAGATACGGTATATGGTAAGGTAAGGCTCTAACGCCCCGCGTAGGAGCACGGCCTGCGAACTGAAAGGCTAAGGCTCTTATATGTCCGCGACTTTACTGCCCGGTTGTCTCGCACCATCTCTGATGCGAGGCGACCGCCATTATTACCCCTTGTTCGAGCGAGCGCAGGTACTCAATTATTTTCAGTGACTGAGTAGGCCACCTGCCAAGTATCAGAGAGCTCCGGGAATGGAACCCGGGTTTGTTTATATATAATACATATATAAAAGTGAGCTTTTAACAAGAAGAAGGAGTTACTAACATTTAATAGGTTTTCACTAAAAATCGGAAGACAATTTGTAAAGTATAGTAATCTGTACGGGTGCAAAACTTGGACAATATTCGAAGCAGAAAAAGAAAGATTAGAAGCTTTTGAAGTATGGAGTCAGTTAGGTAGACCAAATCAGCAATGAAAACACACTAGCAAGAATACAATAACAAAGAACCATTTGAAAGAATATAGTGAAAGAATGAGACACACTGAGGTGGCATATATTAAGATCTCAAACCATGCCGAAAACAGTTATGAAATATATGATGAGAAAAAAATACACAAATAAGGTCAGGATTACAGAATACACATCAGATAATAAGATATATAAATTGTTGAACAAATACAAGTAAAAAAAATTAGCATAACATAAAGGAAATTGAAAGATAGTTATGAAGCGAACCAATCCAGGAAACTGAATACTAGAAGAGAGGTAGAACAAATATTGAAAGCACACCACGCCCTACAGGTACAAAACCAACTGTCATTACCAGAAGTCCTTGATAAAATCTATGATATGGTTTTGGCCGACAATGATACGATTATTTAAAAGTCTTTAGTGACGTTTTTTTGGTAATCACGGGCACAAATTAGCTTTAATATTATATACCGAAAACTAAACAATAATTTAAACAATGGACTACCCAAAGCAAATTTTCCTGATCGTTTACCTTGGGAAATTAAAAATTGTTGTTGGTGGATACTACAAAGCACCTTTTCAAAAATCGTTTTTCTTTGGGAGGAGAGTAGGTAAAATATGCAACAACATACCGAAATCAAGCCCAAATTTACTGAATTAATATTTCAAGTTCATTACTTATCCAACCCATTTACACGATATAGTTCTCTTGGATTATTATTTGTCCCCACAAACAAAGAGACATAAATCGTAAACAAGCATTTTCAAGACCTTTAAAGAAACGGCTTCTTCTAAGAAATCACAAAACTGAAATAGTGTTTAAGTTGTTTAATTTCGAGATAATTGTGTTGAAAAATGAAGTACTTTATAAACCCTAAATTTTAATCTTTAGTATCAAACCAAATTACTTATCCTGGCATATACATAGATTATTTTATCATCTGTATCGCACATCAAGCTTCAAATTTTTCTAAAATTAAAGCTGTTTCTCATAATGAGGAGTACTTAAACATGTAAATTATATGCTATCCTGTAAGTTTCGTAAAAGAGTTATATGTTAAGTAAATATGCCAGAACGCTGTAGACAGCGAGCGCGAGTGGATGTGCTATATCGTGTCCGATTAAGTTATCACTAGTGCCCGCTCTTGACCCTGAAACGATTTATATTTAATTCTGTCGAGTTTTACACCAAATTTATAAGTTAAAGACTGTTACTACATTTTTAAATTTGCTGATTAAAAACTCGCAAACATCATCACAAATTCTGTAAATACAGAATATGTACAACAATGGCTCAAATATGTATATACCCCAATCACAAATTTTATATAATCCACAACAACCTCAATTTGGAAATCAACAACCACTTCAATTCAATTATGCGCCGCTTCCGCAAACCAGTAATGTCATGCCAACGCCTCAACATCAGAACCCTCTACCACCACCACAAAATTATACTAATATAAAATTCTTCTCTTCTGTCTCAACCCCTAATCAAAATCCAAACTCGCAACTAATAACAGAACAAGTAGATATCGATGACCCCTCCGAAGAGGAAGTAACAGAAAATCAAAACTAACACAAATGGCAACAATACAAAAAAACATACAAAAAACGCAGAACAACTACAGCCGAACGAACACAACCAGAAAATTCAATCAACACTCAAAATAGATTTACTGTACTAGCTAGCGGTAGCACACAAGAGACCCAACAAGATTCTAGTGAAAGTTCCGTACAAAAAGTTCCCAAGTCCCCGCCTGTATACGGTGTTACGAATTATGCCCAAATGATGAAAATCTAACAAAAGTCTTAGAGCGGGAACAATACAGCACTAAAGCACTTTCAAACAAAACAATTAAAATAAATACTAATATTGCTGACTCCTATAGAAAACTAATCACCCATCTAAAAACTGAACGAATTATATACCATACCTATCAATTAAAGGATGAAAGAGCATACAGAATGGTAATTCGAAATCTACATCACTCTGTTGACACCAAGGAAATTAAAGAAGAACTAAAAAAGCACGGCCACACTGTACGAAATGTCACCAACATCAGACACAGAGCAACTGAAGAGCCTCTGCCTATATTCATTGTTGATTTAGAGCCGGCCTAGAATAATAAAAAAGTGTTTGAATTGAAGCACCTTAATTACCAACTAATAACCGTAGAACTGCCCAGAAAGAAAACCAGGCATATGGATATAGTAAAACTTACTGTACCAAGCCCTTCCTCTGTGTAAAATGTGGAGGAGAACACAATACCACTGTCTGCAAGAAATCAAAGGAAACTCCCGCGCGATGTGCACTGTGTCAAGACCCACACCCCGTCAACTATAAGGGTTGTCAAGTGTATCAGCAACTACAAATAAATAGAGGTAAATCATCTAGTCTTCCAAGAACATCTATTGTAAAGACATCGAATACACCAATAACTGCAGCATGCATACACCTCAAATTTAAACAATGCAAGTTATGCCCAAGCAGCATCACGGCACTGCACGAGCAGCCAACTCGAAGATAACAGCAACAATGACATCTCACTATCTCAGTTTTTAACTAAATTTGAAACAATGTTCACACAGCTTATGAACCAGAACAACACGATGCTTAATCTGCTCACCATGTTAGTCAACAAATTGCAATAATGGATATTTTACTCATAGGATTATGGAATGCAAATGGACTAGCCCAGCATCGCATTGAAGTCGAGCTCTTTCTTAAACAACATAAAATCGACATCCTACTGATCTCAGAAACCCACTTCACTGAATACAGTTACTTAAATATCCATAATTATTCAACATACTCTACAAATCACCCAGACGGTACAGCCCACGCTGGCTCAGCAGTAATTATCAGTAATAAAATCTCTCATCACATAATGGAAGAGTTCTCCACTGACTACTTATAAGGTACCATCCTCAACGTCAAGAGTATGACCGGTCCGCTAGTGTTTGCAGCCATATATAGTCCACCCAGATAACATTCGATAACACCAATACGAAACATTCTTTCAAAAATTAGGGAATAAATTTATTGCTGATGGGGACTATAACGCCAAAAACCCACTTTGGGGATCCAGACTAACTACCACCAAAGGCCGAGAACTGTTTAAGACATACTGGCCGTCAGATCCAAACAAGATTCCTGACACAGTGGACTTCTTTGTCACCAAAGGCATCTCCTCAAATTACCGTAAAGTGGAAACCTGCTACGATCTTCTCTCTGATCATTCTTCCATAATCGTCACATTGAGCACATCATTTACAACCAAACAAAAGAAACCCTCATTATACAATAGACACACGAACTGGGACATGTACAAAAAGTACCTCACTGCTAATATAGAAATTCCAGCTAATCTAAAGACACCAGACGAAGTTGACTTAGCCGTGGAGCACTTTAACAATATCGTACATCAAGCAGCCCACATTTCTACGCCAACCGAACATCCCAAATCAGATCTTATTGAAAACTATCTCTTTTACATTAAATCCAAGCCTACCGAGAAGAGAAGAGCTAGAAACCAAAGCAACGAGCAACGAGCAACGAACCAAACATCCTGCGGACAAAACCAGACTAAATAGGCTAACCCGAGAACTCAAACAGGCACTCCAAGATTGGAAAAATGAAACATTTAAAGAGTATGTAAGCAACAAAAGTGCATATACCATCGATTCGTAAAGATGATGGCACATGGGCTCGAACAGATGACGAGAGAAGACCGAGCTGTTCGCAAACCACCTCTCCGGTATCTTTCAACCTCACCTAAAAGCAGTCCCTCGTGAAGAAGAAACTGAGATTCTCGACTATATACAGGCTCCTTGTCAATTAAGCCTGACTATACAACACGTTACACCTGCTGAAATAAAACTTGTGATTAAACATTTACATAACGTTAAAGCACCGGACTACGATTTAATTACTGCTAAAGTCCTTAAAGAATTACCTCATAGAGCCATAATGGCTCTGACGCATATATTCAATGCAACTTTACGATTGCAATATTTTCCAATCCAGTGGAAACTTGGGCAAATCATTCTTATCCTTCTAGAAAAACTAATCCTACCAAGAATGTTACCCATAATTGTAGATCATGAACTTATCCCACAACATCAGTTCGGATTCAGACAGCAACATGCTACCATAGAGCAGATACATAGAGTTGTAAATGTCATTGAGCAAGATATTGAAGAAAACAGATACTGCGTGGCGGCCTTTCTTGATGTCAGCCAGGCATTCGATAGGGTCTGGCATCCTGGCTTATTGTATAAAATCAAAAAAGTACTGCGCCACCAATACTACTTTCTTATCCGCTCATATTTAAGTGAAAGGCACTTTCAAGTTAAACACAGCGACATCTTATCCAGTTTCCATCAAATTAAAGCAGGAGCTCCCCCGGGCAGCGTCATGGGACCTATCCTATACTTAATTTATACGGCAGACCTCCCTCATCAAGACCAGGTTGTCATTGCAACATATGAGGATGATACGGCATTATTAGTATCACATAGCGATCCACATCAAGCCTCCGCGATACTTCAACGCTACCTCACTACACTGCAGGAATGGCTCTGCAAATGGCGCATAAAAATAAATGAAGCAAAATCGACCGCGATAACTTTCACCACAAAGCATGGAACTGCTCCCCCCGTCTTCCTAAATGGCATCCAAATCCCAATCCAGGACGAAACAAAATACCTTGGCATGCATTTTGACAAAAAACTCACATGGAAAGCCCATTTATCTTTAACCAACAAAGTGCTAGTGTATAAAACAGTGCTAATTCCAGTGTGGACTTACGGCATCCAACTGTGGAGCTGTGCAAAGCCGTCGAACACTGCAGTTATACAACGATTCCAAAACAAAGCCCTCCGCACTCTAGCCAACGCAGAATGGTTTGTATCCAACCTAACACTTCATAACGACCTTAAAATAGCCTGGGTCAAGGACGAAATCACCAGAAACATATCAAACTATGCTACCAGATTATCCAAACATCCCAATTATTTAGCACGCAACCTACTTGACAACGCCAATATTACCAGACGCCTAATTCGATGTAAAACATTTGACTTTACCAGTTTACTAGTTTTAATATTTAGTTTATCGGGGTCCGTCACTGGACGGTTTTCCGTCTCATGTCTTTGTAATTCTTCAATCGCATTTGCTTGTTAGCTACTTGGCTAGTTGTAAATCTGCTGTTTACTAAATAAAAAAAAGTAAATACGCATAATTTTGTAATCGAATTTAACGCCCACAGCGAAATAAAGATATTGCGTCAGTATGTGAAAGCGACAGACCTATATAAAGTATAAATAAGTCAGCTTCTGCGCTGTCTTTATAAAAAGGATATCGCCCCAATATTGCAAAAACGCAACGTATACATTTATGATGAAAAAGCTACTGCGTGTAACATTTGTATAAGGGATATTCTTTTACGGTTTTAGACTTTCTATAACATTTCAAAACGCTTTACTTTTTCAGGCGCTTCAGCGCAAACCCAAAACATAAAAAAACATGAAAAATTTGTAGGTAATTTGGAAATTCAAATCGTTACAAAAATTGCAAAGGAGTTCCAATCCTGAACTGTATTGTGAAATAGGCGATGTTCGTGAATTTCAGATATTTGTCGGATTCTCCGGCGCCTATGTCGCCGTCCACGTCGCCGCGCTCTCATTCTGAGGAATTTGATACGTTGGTTGAAGCCGGGTCAAGCATTGCATTAGTCTTATAAGCGTAGAAGAAATAACATAAGGGTTGAGACGTAAATTCGAGAGCCGAATAAGGATGCATGTAAGCCGCTCCGTGAGATAAATAATTGTACCTTGATAAACCATAACGTCAATTTATTTATAGATGATAATATTAAAAATGGCTAAGATAAAAATGCAAAATGTGATTACAAATAAATAAACGAACTGAATGAATTCAACGCAATTAACTAATAAGTGCTTTTACCTGTACACTCAAATGCATCAGCCGCCAAATTACGTGCAGTATGCATTTCCACATACATATATGGACATATCATATTACTACCTCTAGTAGTAATCTAAATGTCATTGAACATTCTCAAACGTACTCACAAAATGTAATAACATACAACAGCCAATCATTCTGCCACTAATAAATCTGGAGCAGCTTTAAAACCCAGAATACTCACCCGTACTAAATTTTAAAAAATCGGTAACAAAAAAGGGACTTAGAATTACCAATAAATACAAAATAAATGCGGAAGTAAATATGATTGAAGCAGAAGAAGGAATAATACAAAACGCCTCTACTAATTTTTCTATCAGACGTACATTAATAATATAAAACCATCATGCTTTTTAGTCAAAGATAAATAATATACATTAAAATATTTATACAATAAGCAAATCGAAGTGTAATCCCTGGAAAGTATGATATATATATATATATATATATATATATATATATATATATATATATATATATATATATATATATATAACTTAAAACAAGACATGACAGAAAATAAACTAGATGTTCTACCTGATAATTATGACAAATCTTCATGTGCAGTGTTGTCTGGGTAGTTGATGCTAAATGTGTTTAGTTTAGTATTTTTATGTAGCTTCTGCATATAATGTAACATATATTACTCCTGATTGGGCTATTTAGTCTGTATCTTTCGTTGTCTTAATATAGTATACATGTTTTCTTGTATTTGTTTGAGAGTACAGTCTTCATAATTTACTAAGTTGTTTTCAACACAATTAGCATATATATATATATATCATATCAGGGATTACACTATTTGCTTATATATATATTATTTATATATATTATTATATATATATATATATATATATATATATATATATATATATATATATATATATATATATATATATATATATAGATGTTATCGACGCAAAAGTGAGATTTATATTTTGATAAGAGAGGCTAGATATTTATTTATTATATAGTAAGGTATTACAGTGTTAATAATAATTATCATTAAATTATTTAATACATTTGTTAAAACAGAGTGCTTTGAAGTTTTGTATGTACAGATAATTATTAGCTAGACTTTGTAGAAATACTACTTATCAAAATTCAGTGTAGTTTTTCGTTTTCTGTCTCTCAGACCGAAAAGCACCCTTCGTTAAATACTTGATATGTGATAGTTATAATGGAAGACAAGAACAACCCTGAAAACAGGATGACGTATAGTTGAACGTGTTTAGACCAAGAGGATTTTTCAACTGAGTTGCTACTATTTAACATACCCTAATTATGGTAAATAATATTAAACAAAAACAAGTCAGAATCCATTGAGAGATATGAAGAGTGACTTAGAAATATAAGACCTTTTTTTCTTCTTTAGGTGCCGTCTCCGTTGCGAAGGTTGGCAATCATCATCGCTATTCGAATTTTTGACACTGCTGATCTAAATAACTGGCTGGTAGTACAGTTAAACCATTCTCTCAAGTTCTTCATCCACGAATGTCTTCTTCTTCCCACGCTTCTCCTCCCTTGAATTTTCCCCTGTATTATTATCTGGAGCAGATGGTATCTATCGCCTCTCATAACATGTCCAAGATATTGCAGTTTTCGTTTTTTAATGGTGAAGACAACTTCGGTTTCTTTTCCCATTCTTCTCATCACCTCTACGTTAGTTACATGTTCGGTCCACGATATTTTTAATGTTCTTCTATATAGCCATAACTCAAACGCCTCTAATTTTTTCACATCTGCTTTCTTCAGTGTCCATGTTTCCATCCCGTAAAATAGTACAGATAGGACGTAGCACTTTAGTAGTCTTGTTTTTGTCTCTAGACTAAGGTCTCTTGCACAGAATACCCTTTTCATTTTAATAAAAGTTGCTCTTGCTTTCTCTATCCTTGATTTTATTTCTTCTGAGCAATTTTTGTCTTTATTGTATTTTTCCACTTTCTCTATGGGCTCGTTGCTTATGTAAAGATTTCCATATAAAATTCTCGGTGTTTTACTTACTACCACATACTTAGTCTTTTTTGCATTTAGTGAAAGTCCGTATTCTTCACTTCTTACTACTACTTTATCAAGTATTATCTCTAGGTCTTCTAGGCTAGTTGCTATCAGGATTGTGTCATCAGCATATCTTAGATTGTTAATTGGTATTCCGTCCACTTTTACGCTTATTGTTTCGTATAATAACGTTTTCTTCATTATCTCTTCTGCATGTATATTAAAAAGTGTTGGTGACAGCACACAACCCTGCCTAATGCCTCTTTTTATTTCTGTGTTCAGTGCTATTTCCGTCTATTTTTATAACTGCTTTTTGATCGTAGTATAAGTTACTAATGATTCTGATGTCTTGCATGTCTATATTCTTTTCTTGCAGTAATTTAATTAGTTGTTCGTGGCCTACTTTGTCGAAGGCTTTGTTGAAATCAATAAAACAACTATATGGGTCTTGATTCATACCCAGACAACGTTGTATTAAAATGTTTAGTGCAAACAAGGCTTCTCTCGTTTCAAGTCCGTCTCTGAAACCGAACTGTGTTTCACTGATATCTTGTTCCAACTTTTTGTATATTCTGCGATGTATAATTTTCAAAATTATTTTCAGAGTATGGCTCATAAGGCTGATTGTACGATGTTCTGTACACAATTTTGCATTTGGTTTTTTGGGGAGGGTTACGAAGGTCGATTCGGTATTACACCTGTAGAATATATGGTGTTGAATAATTCTTGTATGATGTTAAGGTTTGTTTCCTCGACCAATTTAATTATTTCTGATGTCAATTCGTCTGGGCCTGGTGCATTTCCAGATTTTATTTCTTGAATGGCGTACTTTATTTCTTCTTTTGTTATTTCTAGCCCAGTGTGGTCTTGTTGATTTTCTACTATATTTCTATGCCTGTTGTCTGCAAATAATTCTTCGGTATAATCTTTCCACTCGTCTAATTTTTCTTCGGTATTTGTAATTATTCTTCCATGTTTGTTCATTAACACACTTGCTTTCTTATGTTTCTGTATTCCTGCGAGCTCTTTTATTTTCTTGTGTATATTGAAGTTATCGTATTTTAATTGTAATTGTTCTATTTGCTCGCATTTACTTTTATAGCATTTTTCTTTTGCTTCCCTTATCTCTATACGTATTTATTTTTGGATTTTCTTATATTCCGTGTTGTTATTTTTATGACTCCTTCTTATATCCATGAGGTGAAGTATTTCTGTTGTCATCCACTCTTGTTTTATTATGTGTTTCCTTTCACATAGTATTTCCTTGCATGGTTTCATTAGTGGATTCTTAAACTTTTTCCATTTTTCATTTGTGTCCAATGTTGTATTTAGTTCTATATTTCTTAGGTTAGAATTTACTTTGTTTTATAGTTCTTGTTTTATTTGTTGATTTTTTAACTGATGGACATCTGTTCTGTTTTGTCTTGTTAATAATATTCAAATATTTTATAAAAAACGGGACCAAGTGATCAAGATGGAAAGAATCGAAGAAACTGTACATCAAATCAGAAATTTTTGCATAACAGCCACGAAGAATTAAATCAGTATCTGATAAAGGAAAATCTATCGTATATCGAACTAAAGAACCCAAACTCAAAAATATTAACCAATACCGGAGACACGCATTATATCATAAAACTATCAACAGCATATGGATTACTTTCGGATTATGTTAACAAGAAACCATAATGTAATAAAATATAAAATTGAGTTCGTTTAAAGAAGCTCAATATTTGAAGTTTTTATCAATTAATGGTAACATAGGTTGTGAAAATCTAATTGTGATTTTGACTAACAAACTGTTTGATTTAAGAAATTATTTTGTTACATGGTAAAGGCAAAAACAATACAGTAAGAAAGATGGAAACATTTAAGACTGAGAGCAAGACTCAAAGAATTGACAATAAAATAATACTTGCAAGTTTAACCATATGACTATCATTGCCAAGTATTGTATTACAAATATAAAAAGATAATAGAAAAGAGCCACTCAAAAACACGATTAAGGCACCATCGATGAATGGACGTATGCAATTTAAAACTAAAATCCAAGAACCGAGACATTTTTACTTTTAGCAACGCGACCAAACTTTAAAATCTAAAGAACCAATTTTTACCAAGTCGTACAGATTTAACAAATTTAACTTACCGCAAAGAACGATTTGCTATACAGTTTAACTATATGTTAAGTACCTAACAAACCCGACACAATTATAATATTACAGTTTGTATCATTTGAACATGAAAGCAGCTATGAAAAAGGCAAATTGAACGATAACGCGGAATTTATTTCACGATGCTAACATATCTACTGGAAATAGGAAATCTGTACAGAAAAAATATATTTTTATTATTAATTAGTAATTTAGAAGATATAATACAGCGATAAGATAAAGATCTAACCGAATTAGACGATATAATTCAAGAGAAAATAAACAAGATGAAATATTACGTGCTCAAAGAATAGTGCATAATTCAGTCAACATTTTCAAATGGAAAACATAAAGGCCGATTTAAGAATAACAGAAAAACCTATTATTATAATCAACAATTTGTGTTCTGTTTTAACCAAGAACTCAGTCTGATAATAAGAAATTTTTTTAATGAGACGGCATAAATTGGTATAACTAAAAAAAATATTAATAAAATAACCAATATATTGCAAGTGCGATAAGCAGAATATATACGAGGACTCCAGAATTATAAGAGGATATTATAAGAATAGTTCACGAAAGATTCAACAGTAATTAAGTTAAAATTGTATTTGGTAATAAACTATTATTGAAGAACTCATATACAGTAACTCATTGAAGGAATATTGCATCCCAGTACATAAAGGAGATTTGAAATTGCAAAACAAAATCAGCCGAAAACTAGTGGTCCAACCTTAAAGAAGGATGAATATGAAATTTGCCAATCAGCTAAATACAGAAAAACCCTAACACGGCATTTACTACAACTGATCGCGACTCCGAAATTTAGGTTAAAGCATGTCTATATCTTTTTATTTATAGTGGTAAGGCTCTAATGCGCCGCTTGGGAGCACGACCTGCGAACAGAGAGCTTAAAGTTCTCATATGTCTACCACTCTGTTCAGTCGTCGCGCACCATCTCTGATGCGAGGTGATGTGGCAAGCACCGCGCCTTAGACGACCGTCATTATTACCACTTATTAAAAAGAGCACAGGCACTCAATTATTTTCAGTAACTGAGTAGGTCACCCACCAGGTATCAAAAAGCTCTGGGAAACAAAACCGGGCTAATCCGCACACTAGCACACTTCTCAACCACGGAGCTACGCTGGTGATTCCTTCAATTGACTGAAAAGAAAAAATTCGCATGATAATATACCTCGAGAATACGGTGCTGTAGAGCAACATTTGTTGAATTTTTGGCGAAAAGCTCACAATTAATGGTTGCCGAGTTTTGCGGACAAACGTTTTAAGCCTAAAACATCACTTAAAATTGCGTCTCCCAACCTATTGATATGTTAGTATCCCCGACAAGTTCTCTTACAGTCAAAAGATTTTGCCTTCGGTTATAATATTGATGAACGACCAGAACGAAGTTCGTCTATGGATTCACGCCCAATGCTTTCTGTATTATTTTAAATGTTTCAATGACATTAATTTTATGCTTGAGACAAAATTTAGTGCAACTTTTTAGTCAACAATATTAAACAATTTAAGAATAAGAAAGGCAAATAGTTGATATAAATAAACTGCTGTAACTTCTAAATAATTTGAAATATGGAATTGGAATTAGGAAAAAATGTCGCTGAAGATTGTGCTAACAAAATAAAAGTTTTTTGAACTACAATTTCGTGTAAACTGTTACCTTATTTTTTGAAAAGAGTAATATACATACGAGAGCTGTCCGATATTAAAGGTTCAAGTCAAAATTACACTAACATTTATATTTAAAGAAAATAATATACATTCCACAAAAAACTCTACATGTATATGTTTACTTTTCGACATAATCTAGGTAAACGTTAAAACATTTATCTTAGCGCGACAATAGTTTGAACATTTCTTTACGGTACTGTTGTTTGACGTAGTATATAGTGGTGTCTTGCAATTCCTCCTGATCCGCAAAGAGCTTACCTGCCAAAATGTCTTCAAAGGTTCTAGTAAGTGAAAATCGAAGAGGACTATATCTGAAATATACGGAGGATGTTGAGAAATCTTCTAATTTTGCTGGGTCCACCACAGTTTGATTTGATATGACATGTGCGGTCTTGCGCCATAGTGCAAAAGTTTAACTTCTATGCGCAATCGTCCCGCCTTTCTTCTTATAATAGCTGCATGCAATTTCTGGAGTTTCGCAATATTTGTCGTTGTTAATGGTTGTGCGCGGTTTGAGACATTCACATGGTAATAGGCTTTTACTACCTCAGAACAAGGTGTCCATGGTTTTGTGGGCAGATGGTTGAGTTTTGAATTTTTTTTTTTGAATTAAGGGGGCTGGACGTTTTCATATCATGGATTGATGTTTCGTCCCTGGGATGAACTTATAAATCCAAGTTTTATTTCCGGTAATGATGCTCTCAATGAAGAAATGCTCATCCTGTTGGTATAGGGTGAAACACTGAAATGAAGCACTCATTCGATTGATTTTTGTTCCTCATTTAGAGCATTCTCGGCAACCAGCTACTGAAACTTTGCGGAAGTTTAGGTCGCATACGGTTTTATGAACACAACTCTTAGAAATGTCAGTAATTTCACGAAATTTAATGCGGCGATCTTCCCTCCTCAAAAGCTCTACAATTGTGCAGTTGTTATTCGCGTATAAGGTCCTTGGCCTGCTTATTTTCCCTCCAAATCATTACTTTCTTTAAATTTTTTTTAATAAACGCCAACTTTTTTCGGCTTAAATCATTAAATTTAACTCTGATTAATTCCTTCGGCTTGCGAAAATCTGACTCCACTTCGAATACTCTGCAATTACACACCACGTTTGTTTGCATCCCTAAATTGAGTCTTGAACTCAACAAAGCTCCAGACTTTTTTACTGCACGCATGAACGTGTCTAGTCAGAAGTTTAGATTACAAATGATTTATAAACACTTAGAAACTCTTAGGAATGTCAATTATTTCAGCAATTTCACGAACTCTAGAGCGACGATCTTTTCTAATCAAACGTTTTACAATTGTGCAGTTATTATCCATGTGTGAGGTATGTCTTTCCTTTTCAAATCATTAATTAGCTCTGTTCGTCCACCTTTTAATTTTTTGCACCAAACGCTGACTTCATTTACCATTATTTACTATCATTTACCACTATTGTATAATTTCACATACGTAACATTAATGGCACCATTGTCTTACTTTCACTAAAGTAATCTTAAAGAATCTGGTCTAACATCAGAAAATAAGTTTTATAAAATTCAATACAATTTATAAGTAAGTTATACTTCACTAAATGTATAAAGTTTAATCGAATAATAACATTTCTCCATGTAGTAGAAAAATATGTATATACTAGGAATTTTAGTTTTTATTATAGTAACTTGCATTTAGTTTGCAGACATATTTTATTAAAATAATTTTACAGCATAAACATTTTTCATAGTTTAACTGCAACACTTAATACATCTCTAATAGGAAAGGATCGACAAATACAAAGCTAGTCACATTCCGTAAATATAAGGGCATTTATTATTTATGGCAACTAGTAATTATGCCTCCGATTAATATGCCTCGCCGATGAAGCATGAAATTCGGTCGGAAATTTATGTTGATTGCTTTATTATCCTATTAGAAGCCATTTATCAAATTGCAATCGTATGGCCACTGAATTCTAATTGCTAATTGTTGATAAGGCAGGCGAGGGCCCCTGATTTGATTACCGGCTATCATGATGTGGTGCACGTGACAATTAAATTACCGTAATTCTAGTAGCGCCGCAGCAAAAAGTTGACTTCATTTCAATGCATTACCTTCACTTGGCATTAAATTTAATTCCAAAAGCATTCCAGGCATTGTGTTTGGCTGCTTCATTTTCTTGGCTGTGGCTCTAGCTGTATCTTTGGAATACAAACTTTGTTCACTTGCAATATACTAAATATATATTTTATAAGTTTTTTTTGTGTTATACGAGGTGCATTCAAGTTATAACACTTACGATTTTTTTTCAAGACTGGGAACAGATAGAAACAAGCGGTTTATTTCAAAATACGCGCGGACTCTTTGTGAATGCGTAACAAAGATGACAGCACTTACTTAAAATGGCGACGTTTTCATTACAAGAACAGCGTGTAATCATTCGTTTTCTCCATTTGCGAGATGTAACACTGATTGAAGTTCATCGTCAGTTGAGTGAAACATGTGGTGATGGTGTGGTGGATGTGTCTAATGTGTCTAACTTGTTTTGGAGAATAGCCGAATGAGTGTGGAACACGTCGCCCCCAAAGTTGGCGTATCTGTGCACACAATTCTGCAGACCTGAAAATGCGAAAAGTGTCCCCCAGGTGGATGCCATGAATGCTGACAACTTTGAAGTGATTTCTCATGCTTCCTACTCACCTGACCTAGATGTTAGCGACTTGTGTCTGTTTCCAACGATGAAAGATATTGTCCGTGGTCGCAAATATACTAGTCGCGACGCTACTGCATCAGCTATTTTCCGGTGGTCAAAGAAGTCTCCTAAAGAAGCGTTTGCAGCGGCCATGAAATCATGGCATCAACGTTGTGAAAAATGTGTACGGATGCAGGAAGATTGCGTCGAGAAGTGACACAAGTGTCACAGATTTCTTGTGAGAAAAATCGGAGGTGTTATGACTTGAATGCACTTCGTATGTTCAATTACAAAGCCCATTCTTTCAAGAAGTCATTGCTTTACCTAAGCAAAGTTGTTAATTTGGCTTAAAAATAGTCTAAAATATTTCAAGGAAAAATCCAATAAGCGTTAAATAGGCTATTATTTGATGATTGCAGAAGTTTATTGCTATTGAAACCACCAAATTTGTTTAAATCTATTATGGCTCATACGTTTCCTGAAAACATGAGTGTCTAAAAATGGATCAGTAGATTAATAATCTTTTAGTTTATATGTTCTGACTTGCCTCGTTAGGATAATTATTGAATATTTTTTTATTTTTGCTACGATGAGATCTGACCATATCAATCCCTTAAAACCAGTAACATACTTTTCCTAATATATAGATATATACTACTGTGTACAAATATAACCCGGAATTTTGTTATAATTTTTGAAATCCTTATTTATTCTTAAAAATCTATTTCATCGCTTTCAAAGTAATTCCCCTCGGCTGTAATGCACTTATGCCAACGAATTTTCCACTCATCAAAACACTTTGAAAAGTCCTGTTTCGGTATGGCCTTCATCACCTTCTTCGATTCGGCTTGAATCTCTTCTATCGCGTCAAAACGGTGTCCGCGGAGCGGTCTTTTCATTTTGCTCAATAGCCAGAAGTCACATGGAGCTAAATCAGGCGAATAAGGCGGTTGCGGAACGATATGGCCATTGTTTCACACGCATCAATGCGATGCTGTTTTTCCAACAAATTGGGGGTTTTTGTAACCAAACGAGATTTGACTTTTTTGAGGCACAAAACTTCCTTCAAAATGGTGTTGACTGATCCATTTGAAATGCTAACGATGTCAGCAAGCTCTCTAGTTGTCAATCGACGATTTTGGAGCACCAATTCCTTAATTTTCGCGACGTGCTGTTCGTCAGTGGATGTTCTTGGACGTATTTGATGTGGTTCGTCTTCAACGCCTTCACGACCCTCTTTGAACATTTTATGCCATTCGTATACTTGTGTTTTAGACATAGCCTGTTCACCGAAGGCTTTTTGTAACATTCTGAGCGTTTCCGCAGCAGAAATATCGTTTCTAACACAAAATTTAATCGAACTTCTTTGTTGAATATTTTCTGACATGGTAAAAATCGAAAAAGTTAATTTTGGTTGTTTACGAAAACGAGCGAAAACTAATTAAGATATTAACTTAAAATTTGACACAGATGTCAGTAGCAGTCCTACCAACTTAAAACTAAAAAGGTTTGTGCCCAACGAAATGCCCGCGCAGTTTAAATTAAAAATCCGGGTTATATTTGTACACAGTAGTAGATATCAAAGAATATGTCGTCGAGAAAGAGTTTCTTTACATGTGACACCTTCATCGGATTAGATGTTTAATCTCTGGATTGCCCCTAAATTTGTTGTTTTTGTTATCTGCTTTTACCCGTTTATTCACTGTGAGTGTTAATTAATAATTACTTCAAATAATAAAACAGTTAGTTTATTATTTTTACTGTCACTATTAGTGTTATCAAAAACATCAGATAATGTGTCCACCAATTTTGTTAAAATTTTCATATACTGTAAGATATTTCTTCTGACAAGAACTATGTCTTTCCATTAAGGGTATGGAGATTAAAATCAGAAAGCTGACCAGATGCAAAGAAACAGAAAACATGCAGAGTTTTTCATAATTATCACAGAACGTTAACTAGGAGTGAGGTCATGCAAATTTGCGTCATCGGTTTTGCGTAGTTGTAATGCATATACGTACATTTGTGTTATCAGTCCACAATGTGTTAAAAAAAGAAACATCTTGTATATCATGCTCCACTTCGTTAATATATTAGACAGCTTACTGCGGTTAGATGTTCTAGCTATATTTAATTATAGTTAAAATATGAAAAAGGATCTTTTTTACGAGGATTTAAAAAAAAAGTTGATGCCAAACTTCAATTTTGCAATACAAATTTACAACCCTCGTTCTACTTTTTAAATACAAAAATAACTTGGAAGTTCTAATTTTATTTGTCTATATATTTATACTAGGTAATCCAACCAGCTACTCTTGGTTGCTATAGAGAATGCAAGTGTTACGAACTTTCTGTAGCAATCGTTACTATTGCTGCTCTCCAACGATTGTGCCAGTCACGAATTTCGTCTCACTCTAGTGCATCGCCGTAATGGGCGTTGACGTTATGTTGACACAAGTACGGATGTGGAAGTCCGGTTCTTCAGATGTCCGAGGCTTCTATATATAAACAAAAGTTTGTGGCCACTTCCGGTAAAACTCGTCTCGAGATTTTCCGATCAGGCTCACTTTTGGCGTCTGGGCTTGATTTATGGTCCTTAGTTGAATACTGAAAACGTTATTTTGTCTATCTGTCACAGATCAAAAATTATAAGTCTTGGCAGATGTGAGAAATGACAGAAATAGAAACTTGTCTCAGCGAATACGCCACCTATGAAGTCTTTGTAGTATCAAGTGTGACGAACCAACACATCGCCTTTCATAAGAGATATATGATACTTGTGTTAGGTGGCTCCATATATAATTTTGAAATTTATTATACTACGTCGTTTCTAAATAAAGTTGGTTTAGTGATCATTGTCACTATGTTTGAACTTTTGAAACTCAAATTTATCATAACATAGTATGGTTGGAATACAAATTATTCTTTTAAATACTTCTGTTGCTTTATAACCGAGACTAATTCGTATAGTACATTCTAGCTTTCCATTGAATTTTACTGAAATTAGTCATTTATGTTAAAAAATAGGCAATTCACTTAGGTTTTGCTTCACTAAGAAAATGACAGCAAAACTAGAAACGTAAATATGTAGGATACCACATGAAATTATATAATTTAAAGAATAAAAGCGAAACAGGAGCTATACAGTAACAAAGAATTAGTGTAAAATATTTTTAGTCTGTTTGGAATATATAGTGCCTTTGAAAAGGAGGTTTAATTACTTATAGACATGGAAAGGTAAATCCACCTTACGCAAGTAAAGAAAACGATTCTGAAGTTTAAATAAATTATTTTTAAAGGATGATACTTGATGTTGATGTTTAAGAAAATGTAAGTAATAAAAACAGAAAATAGTTCGCAAATTGGGGATAGAAAAAATATGCGTGTGAAGTATATAAATAAAATGCAACATAATATGCAACAGAAAAAAAACACTGTAGTGTTTTAAACCTGTTTATGTTAGACGTTAAAACGACTCTATTTCGTTATAATCTGCACAATGTACGTCACGAGAACTATTGTTTTGTAAATTAAAATTTTAAAAATAATTTAATTATGAAAATGTTTGTAATTAGTCTAAGTGCGCTGGCCGTTTTAATATTTCTCCTATACCAAACAAGTGCGGTGGATCGCTGAATCTAGGGATTATAATAATAATAATTGTTACAATATAGTAAATGATAAACGCTTAACAACTACAATTTAAAAATGTATTACAATTTATTCAAGTAACGTTATGTTCTACGCGAGCAAATCAGATATAAACCGTAATTTTACTTTAGCCACTGTAAAGTAAATAAGGATAGGATTGTCTTTGTAGTTTAAGCCAAATTGTCGCTTCTGTAGTCAGTATCATAATGTCAAAGCAAGAGGTACTCTCGTCTGTTGCGGAACTAATTATTATCAAGTATTTCACGACAAAAACCATAAAATTATCTTGAAATTTAGGAAGGTTTAAGGTATAGTTCCGATAGAGTGCCATTAAAAAGATTTAGGTTTACACGTGGCATAAACAATTTTTGGAACATGAGAATCAGTTAAAATAGATAACCGATGTCACCCATGGACTAACGTGACGTAATTGCTTCTGATGTTTAAGGGTGTTGATGTAAAGGTCACATCTGGGAATAACAGATGACTCGCTGCAACTGTTTGTCACAGGGATATCAGGCTTTGAAGTAAGGACAGCTAGATATGATGATGAATGGAGGGCAGCAGCAGCTATTAGTAGTATGTATTAGACAAAGCGTAAGAGAAGTAATCTCATACCAGTTTGCCAGCGGAGTTTCGCCAGCATTACTGTAGCAGTTTTAATTCCTACGGTGCGAAAAGCAACGGAAAACTATCAGACAATTATTCTTCTAAGACAACGATAATGGCTGTAAACCAAATACAAACAGACTGGAACATCCTTTCAGTGGGGAGACGGTGCTAAGATTTTTCCCGTTTGCCAATAGGAGTAGTTTCAGCATCCACAAGAGAACAGTCAAAATAGCCACCTCGAACATCCGTAGACTGTCCCACCCAGGAAATTTGCGTAATGTTACTGCAGAAATTAACAAAACATAAAAACATTTAATATCAGCAAAGTTCAATGATTAAAAAGCGGAAAATACTAGATTGAGAATGGTGTACTAATTACTTCGGTAGTAATACAAAACAAACACGTTAGTAAATCTGTTGTAAATTTTATACCCTTTTAAACGAGTAATTTCAGTTCAATTAGTGACTTCCATTGGCAAATTGAATTTAATACAAGTTTATATTGCAACCGCCTATAAAGAAAACGGCAAAATTGGAAATATCTATAACCAGTTAAATAAAATAAAGAAAAATCTAAAACCAAGATATGTTAATATCTCCAGGGCAATTATTAAATTTATTAGATAATAATGTTATAATTATTTTGGTAGGATCATTTTAGAACATATACGAAACAAAAATAGCGCCATAACACTGGATGATATTACATTTGTTATTCCAAAGAAGCCGCAAGTTACAAAGTGTAAACATATCTTGCTTCGAGTGATACTACTGGACTATATAAAATGTGCGAAGTAGAACTTTTTAACATCCAGTTCGGTTTTTGCTGCTGAAGAAGAGAGAGGGGCAGTAGTTAACGGTTCCTATAAATAATCTGAGATATGAGGATGATATTGCGATTTTAATCAACTACATTGAAGATCTACGGAGAAATACAGGAAAAGTAAAAATAGTAAGTAAGAAATATAATTCTAGTATGAACACCAGTAAAACCACGTTAGTAATATTTACAAATAACCGTACGCAGCGCACGACTAATACGAGGTGAATTCAAGTTACAATACCTCCGAATACATAGAAACATGCGGCTTGTTTTAAAATACGCGTGCACTTTTTGAAAATGCGTGACAGAGATGGCAGTACTGCACAGTATACAGGACTCTAGCGGTAGCGGGGAGAATGAGGACTGTTTTTGATACTTAAAATGACGACGTTTTCATTGCAAGAACAGCGAGTAATCATTCGTTTTCTCCATTTGCGTAGTGTGACACAGATTGAAATTCATTGCCAGTTGAGTGAGACATGTGGTGATGGTATTATGGATGTGTCTAATGTGCGTTTGTGGGTGCGACAGTTCAAAGAAGGCAGAACGTCGTGTGATAACAAACCAAGACAATTTCGGCCTCGCACTAGCAGGTCTGACGACATGATCAAGCAAGTGGAGAAACTTGTTTTGGAGGATCGCTGAATGAGTGAGGAACACATCGCCTCCATAGTTGGCATTTATGTGGGATTTGTGCACGCAATCCTGCATGAAGACCTGAAAGAAAAGTGTCCTCCAGGTGGGTACCACGAATGTTGACAACTTTGAAGTGATTTTCAACGATGAAAGACATTGTCCGTGATCGCAAATACACTAATCGTGCCGCCATTGCATTAGCAATTTTCCAGTAGGCAAAACACACCTCTAAAGAAGCGTTAGCAGCGGCTACGGAAAATGTGTACGGCTGCAGGAAGATTACGTTAAGAAGTGACACAAGTTTCACTAATCAGTCAAGCACTACTTCGAAGAAGTTAATTAAATTTGCAGAGAGTAAGAGGAATGATTATCTGTTAATACCAGAAGGAGCCATAATCTGTAAAGATTGTAGTTATCACATTTATAAACGTAAATCCGATTTTCTTGCTTCTGATACTAAAAAACTAAAAGGAGAATGCAACGATGAGTACCACAGAGCCGGGGTGCTGTTCTAGAACAAATTAAAAAAAAATTTCAGATATCAGATTCGAAACAAGATAGGATTCTTTTGCTTACTCTTGCCCCAATCTTCTGGTCACGAAATGATTTTATAAGAGTTTTCTTGCACCGAGTGGGAAGCTCGTACAGCAAAAGAGCTAGTAGCTAAAAAAAGAATACTTTCAGTTTCCGAGAAGAAAAAAGGTAATGTGATCCTCGCCGAAACCGAAATCGTAGTCAAAAATTTTCATGAAAACGACAAAGTAAGCCGACTGATGCCTGGCATAAAAGATTACGTATCCGAGAAGCAAGATGGCGGCACAAGAAAACATATTCAAAAACGATTAATTCTTGGCAATTTAATTGAAATTTATCAATTGTTTAAAATGAAAATCTTTCTATCAAAATCAGGTTTACAAAATTTACGCTGTTAAGGCCATCGCATTGAGTTTTAGCTGGAAGTAGAAAGAAAAACAAATAATGAATTGTTATTGTTATGTTCGATATAAATGTAAATAAGTAAATAAACATTTTAGTTTGGTTAAATATATTAGTAAAAATCATTTATAAATAACAAAATCGTGCGCGGCGTCGAGCCAGACCGGTGCGGACGAAGTATCCCGACGGCGTGGGCGCGCGGCTTAATATCTCAAAAAAAAAACAAAAAACGAAATACAATATTCTGAAAATTTCTATACTGATGTAAAAAATACTGCTCTTTCGATTGGTGCTATTTAAAAAAAATATAGAACATGCCCTTCTTTGAGAAAAACACGTTTAGATTTTTTTCGAGGTTAAGTTGACATTTCGAAAAGCCGATTGCACTGTCGGAAAGATGAGCAAAAATACATCGATCTTATGTTTTCATTATTTTTTTCAAGTGCATTACAATGCGGCAATCGTGATCTGAAAATTGAGCTACGAAAGTCGACGTGAAACGTCCCATATAATAAATGAAAAATTAAAAGCGTACCTAGAACAGCAGATCACAAGAGAAGAGACTGGCTCCATAAAAGGCAAGGGTACCCGAGAACACATTCTTAATCTTAGATAAATAATAGAGAAATCAAGAGAATACAATCTAAGTCTGTTTGTTGGTTTTGTAGACTATCTTAAGGTATCTTTTGATAGCATAAAGTGGGAAAAATTATGGGACATTCGCAAGAAAATTGGAGTACCACAGCATATTACCACACTGATCCAAGGGCTATATCGCAATGCCAGCCAGCAGTCAAAGGGATTACAAATTTCAGCCCCTAGAGATTACACTTATTTCCCCTACCGCACAAACCACTTGCCGGACATCCTAGATATAATAATACATAAAAAGCTGCAACTGCCAATAAACCAAACCGTAATAACTAAACTTGACTCTGATCATCTGCCGGTAATATTCACTCTTAACTTTATTCCTTATTATTACCCGGAAATTCCCAAGGCTAATCAACGGACCAGTTAACTGGGAACTTTTCCGTAATATCATGGACGAACAAATTAAGTGCCCTCTTACCATATCTACCACAGCTGAAATTGATGGAACCATTGAATTCTTCAAAGAAACAACAAATGAGGCTATCAAACAATCTACTCTAGTCTCTCAAACACGCAAACCTGTCAATAACCAAACACCCCCACTCCGAATTTTAAAATTAATAAAAGAAAAAAACTCCACCCGAAGGAAGTGGCAACGTCTTAGGAACCCTGCAGATAAACACGATCTAAATGTGCTGATCCGGCAGGTTAAAAACGAACTCGATCAGTTCAGAATAAACTCTTATAAACAGTATCTAGAATCGTTCGAACCTAGAGACGCCAACATGTGGAAAGCCACCAAACGGATCCTGAAGCAACCCACGGTCACCCCCACACTAAAATATAATGGCCAAACAATATCGGAAGACAAGGACAAACCTGAAATATTCGCACAACATCTCGAAGCAACATTTGCCACCGCATATTTTAACAATGATCCCAAACATATCAGACAGGATGGAATCTCAAAATATTACACCTCAAGAACAAATGCTAGATAACCCTATCTCCCCAACAGAAATTAAAGAATGCATAAAAAAACTTAAAACCAAAAAAGCACCAGGAATCGACATGATCCCCAACATAATTCTGAAAAATCTACGGCAAAAAAGTATATGTTTACTAACAGCCATATTTAATTCCTGCTTAAGATTTGGTTACTTCCCTACAGAATGGAAGCGAGCACTAATTCAAATGATTCCCAAACCAAATAAACCGCATGACAACCCTAACAACTACCGACCCATCAGCCTGCTGTCCACAATTTCTAAAATTTTTGAACGAACCATTCAAAGCCGATTAAACCAGTTTTTAAAAGGTAATGCAGTCCTGCCCAAATTCCAATTTGGTTTTAGAAGCGCGCACTCTACTGGTCATCAAATCTTACGACTCACTGAGATAATTTAAAAGGGTTACGAAAACAAAATGCACACGATAATGGCACTTGTATATATGGCGCAAGCCTTTGATCGTGTATGGATAAACGGCTTATTATACAAGTGAAAGATTTGGCAAACCCTGTTTACCTATTAAACATAGTTAAATCATTTTTAACTGATAGAACGTTCCAGACAAGAATAAAAGGATATGCCTCATCAGTACGTAAAATTAATGCGGGAGTACCGCAGGGATCCGTACTGAGTCTCTTGTTATTCAATATTTTCATGCACGATGCTCCTACAACACCAAACTCTGACATCGCAATGTATGCCGACGATACAGCAATCATAACTCAAGACTACGACATTAACCTAGCCGCAAACAATCTGCAACAAAGTCTGAATCATCTTAATTCATGGTTTAACAAATGGTTTATACGAATTAATCCTAGCAAATGTAATGCCAAAATCTTTACCTTGCGTCACCCACAAGACCCACCTAACATCGTTATCAGTAATGTACCTATCCCTTGGAATCCGAAAGATAGCGCGGAGAAATATCTAGGGGTCTTTCTCGACCGTAGATGAACATGGAGTTTCCACATCAATAAAAAACTGACTGAATCATACGCAAGACTGGCCATGCTCTATCCCATCATCAACGCACTAAAGACACTAGACCACAAGGAAGAGCGCCAAAGAGATGGTTAGATCAAGTCAAAATAGCAATAGGAAAGCCAATTCAACAAATCAATCATGAGACTCAGAACCGACCAAGACGAAAAAACATCGTCAAAAATACAATGAATAATAGACCATGATGATCACGACTATTCCAATAAGAAGATATGACGGTAAGAAGAAGATGTGAGTATTAATTAAGTTTCTTCTTATCATATAGGTGGACATGTTAATTGACTAAATACAACCTGTTGTTAGGTAAAAAGTGTGCTTTAAAATCTTCCATATAAATTTTAAACTTCACAGAGGTATAAAAGATAGTTATCGACAAATCACCCAGAAAAAAATTTGAATAATGCTACTTCAATAGTTGAGTTTCTTCAGCTAAAGGCATTGCAGTTTAGACTCGAAAACTAATAAAAAAATATCGTATATTTACAAATTTGGACCTCAATGTTGATTGACGATGAGGTTAGAAGGTGCTCAAAGACTTTTTGCGTATGTAGTAATTATACTTGAAAAAATTTAAAGGATGAGAGAGTTCAGAAATTGCATAAATTAAGAACATTATTTTTGATAACAAGAAAGCAGGTTGTGTTGATAAGGCGTTAAGAAAATGTTAATACTATCTTTGATAAATTTATCAAAATAAATTTCTCTAACGCACTAGCACTTTTTTCACTTTCTAAATGAATAAAATTGTGAAAAATGTTAAAGGTCAAATAGCAGCTTTCATATGATGTTTATTTTAAAACGTGCGATATAATAAATTAGAGCAGAATGTTCTAATCTGAAGTTTTAGTTATTATCGCACAATAATTTGAAATAAACTATATCTAACACTATAATTACGATTCTTGCACATTTGCGATTGTTTTTTTATCGGTTTCGTATTATTCTGGTTATGATTCTAATGTCATTGTGCTGTAGTTTTTAAAAATAACACTTAGATACATACCAATTCAATCCGACAAGATCTCCTCAGTTATAGACCTTTGAGAACCAGCAGTTAAGTCCATCAAGAGGCACTTGCATAAACGTAATTTAATTTTTACTTTCAGAGGCTTTAGTTTATTGTGTTATGAATTTTAGGCAGTATTGAATTACAATTCGATGACTGCCAGTTTCAATACCCTATTTATTTTTCGTGGCCGATTTACTGCTGGTTCTGACCCAAATGCTCTTATATAATCTTAACCCAGTATGTTTAAATTAGTTTTAAATTTAACATTTGAAAAATGTCTTTAAAAGTTGTGGAGGCAAGAGTATAAAATGCAAAACCCAATACATCAGGTCATATCGTTTGAGTATTTTTGATAAAGATCACTGCAAGTATTAACTTCTGTTGAAACAAGGTTATTAAACTGTTCAACAAAGATTGCGGTAAGTGAGTAAACTGCAATTGTACCCAAATGCCCATTAAATATTATTGAAGAATAAGACAAAGTCAAAATCTGATAGGACATGTGCAATTAATATGTACACACTTTGAAGGCTGACGATTGCTTTTTTGTCCAAGTATTATAATATTAAACTTAAGCTTTAGTTTAAGTATTAATTGTGTTAAAAAATGTGTTTTTTAAGCAGCCAGGTTATGTTGAATCAGGACAAATTTAATTATGCAAATTCAGACATGCCGCACAAGTGAGAAAAGTGGTTTTTTTATTAAAAATAACTGAATATACCGTCAAAGTAAAGTGAATTGTAAATAGTTTATTATAATGTAAAACAAATATACAAATATAGATTAAAATGGCTATATATATTAATAGTACACGATGTACATTGGTGCCCTTGTTTCTAGATGTACTATGTGAGGTGCTAAATAAAATATTGTAAAGAATAATTATTATTTAATTTATTGTAATCAAAGACTATTAGTGGAATATTAACTGATAAAGTTTTGTTGCCTAATTTTTCTTATAAATAATTGTTTTGTCTCAAATACTGCAAGAACTACTCATTCGTTTACAATAATATGATAAATTCAGCGAAATATATTGTTAATTTATTTTAAAAATTTTGAGATGGAAAATTCAAATTATTATAGAAACTTTTACTATTACATGAACACAAAGCAGCAAAAGCTCAAATAAATGTGTCCTTCATAGACTGTCAGTTACTATGGTTCCAAATAGTTAAATGTAGCAATTGCAGTCTTCTAGACCCATTAGTTCAGCAAAAACTGTTCAAGGCAATTCTATCACAAGTGTTAGCTAAAGTTGAGGTTTTAAATAGTCATTGTATTTAAAAAAGTAAAAAATTGTAGGGTGCATCACATGATAAGCATAAACATAAGAACAATCAAGAGTTGAAGTTTATCGGCACATCTTGCAAAGTCTTATAATGATCTTTTTCCGAAATAAATGCTAGAGTGGATGTTCTTTCATAATCCTCATGTCTAAATCGATTTTTAAAAGGAACAGATTTGAATACAAATTTATGTTACGCATATAATGGAACTTTGAAGATTTCGAATAACTTAAGTTTGCTTCAAAAGGTAACGGCGTGACTATAAAGCTTTAATTTGCTCAATTTAAACTTATGCATGTCATTTTGCCAACGTCTCCTTATTTTTGAGCTGATTAGCGTGAATACATCGCAGATTGTAGGCTAAGGTACAAAAATGTCATTTCTTCTAAGGTCTAAAATAGAGCACAAGCCTGGGTTGCAATGATTGCACAAAATATAAAAACAGATCATAAATTATAATGGCAAAAATTAAAATTAATAAACTATTATTAATTACTACAACTATTACTTACTTGATTTAAAAACTACAATCTATACCTTAAAAATAAATAGAACAATTATATAAACTTTCCATGCCTCATTAAGGAAAAATGCATATTTCTATTAAAACCACAATCATCTAATGGAAAAAAATAATTAACTATAATTTCAACTTCAAAATTATTATGTTGTCATGTCTTAATTAGCTTCCAGCTGCCGTTCGTTCATAAATCATAAACTCTAGGATAAAAGAGTGACGTTAAAATAGAATGATTTAAAAAAGACAAATTAATTTTTTAATGTTCGAGATCACACCATATTGCACTGACAAGACTAATTAGATCTAGTTATGTAAATAAGAACGGGCTTTCCCTCCCCCATTTTAATGTATTATTTAATATTTAGTGTCGTGGTTTTTACCTAGTTTTCTTTACTTTATAAATAAGCAATAAAATTAAAAATTGCAAAGGAAAATTAATAACAAGCTCTCTAAATAATTTTTTATGTATTATGCAGACACAATTTTAAATTAATTTTTTCAGTAGAGAATAAAACTGCTAGCGCCGCAGTTTTTTTGCAAGCGCCTCCGTTCAATTGTCGCGCAATAAAGTACAATTGACTTGTTTTCTGCTATCTTAATTGTTTCCACACTTACATTCGCAAACCCCGATAAAGCGGAATTTATGAGCGCTATTAATAACGCTCGCCTCCACGCTGTGTCTGGATTATTAATTTATCTCTCCTTCATCACTCATTGTCAAACTTTATTAAGACGTTTGGTTGTTAATCGTATCTTTGACGTTCTCTTTGCATCACCTGCTGTTAGAACTAGCTTCAATTTCTCCTAGGGCTATCTGATTAATAAATGAAAAATCGCAAATACTTCTCATAGAATGCTCTTTAAACTCAAAAATTGATAAACCAATATTATCTTTATTATTAGCAAGAAAATAGAACAAAAAGGTATATTCGGCAATATGCTAGCAATAAAAATATTAAATCTGGCAAAATTTGTTTAAGCATACAGTCTTGAGGAACAAAACTATTATGAGCGTAATTAAATTTTATTTAGAACAAAATGCTGTGCAAAATGCAAATCACCGACTTTGTTTTACGACGAGACTTAAAAGAACATCCCAGCTTTTGATGACCTTATTGAATTTGGACGTTGCTAAAACTGTACAAGAAGTTGAGACTAGCTAGCTCGTAAGGACTATAAATGTAGCTAGAACAATAAACAAGTTAGGATTTTATTTTATTTTTTAATATTATAGAGCCATAATATCATTTAGCGTGTATTACAAATTTGCAAGTACTATATTCATAAGTTTAATATAATTATGACGAAATTTCTCAAATATAAACAACCCATTAAAAATAACTGCATATGCAGCCAACGCAAGCACTAATTATGCATAATACTATGTATTAAGCCAAATTAACACAAATATCAAACAATTAAGTGCCACCACAAACCATATCAAATGAATACGAATAGAAAACTAAATCACAATAATAAAAAAATATGTAGTCTAGCAGTGGTTGTTGATGGTACAGAAAGTTATTGGCTGAATAGTACCAGCTTATTAAAATGTTTAAAGCTTAGCAAAGAACAGCCGTGTTATAATATTGAATTTTGCACATTTAACTCCAAGAAAAATAGAAATTTTCGTGTTGTACTTAAAACCTGCATTCAACTTCAGACGTCGAATCGTTAAAGTAAGAACTGGAAAAACTGTCATAATCTAATTAATACTCGGAATATTAAATACCGCATTATAAAAAATCCTCTAATCATGTTTTTCCTTGATCTTCAAATTAAATAAAACGATAAAGGAATGCATAATGTGAAATTGTTTAAAAACTATTTAGCAAAAGTTGAAGTACCCTAACATTTGTTGTTACCAACCACTTAGATACCTCAAATGCGCAACAAAAGATTGTTTAAGAAAAATAAAAGATGATAAACGTAAGCGTGTGAATTCGAACTACATCTACCCGGGAATGCACTAAAAAATTAATAAAATACGAACAGAGAGGGGTTTGACCTGGAGTAACGGACTTTCAAGCAGCAAGTAATTCCTATGGTCACTAACAACACCATTCAAAGTGTTACGGATATCACTGCTCAACAAATAAATTAATTTTCTAAACTTTAGATTACGATAGAGAAATTAAGGGAACAGATGGGTACTATGCTAAATTTGTTAGTTACTGTTGGCAGAAAACTGGCCAACGTTCTGTGCCGGCGTGCGCAAGAAATAACCTACCTTTTGTAGTTGAACAAAATCGACGTTATGTTAATAGCGGGAGCACACGTCTCTAATAAATCCCACCTTAAAATACTAAAATACCAAATAATCATATACATACAATACAGTTCAAAATGGAACAACCGTCGTTCGGTGGAAAATTAAAAGTTGCGAATTAGAACAATTATTTTCAAGCTACTAATGTTGCCATATTGTCTGGCCAAACATAATAATATAAAGCAATATTATGAGTAGTATTTTAAAGCCTTAGGAAACAGATTCACTTTTAATGGCAACCTTAATGCCAAAAATGCACTTTGATGATCAAGGTTAACTAGAACAAAAGGAATAACACTAAGTGTAATAAAAAAGTACTTAACAACGGTCGAACTTACGTATTGGTTAGCAGACTCCCCAAAAATACTTGATGCCGTTGAATTTGCATCTGAAAAAAAACGTAAATGTTAAATAGTGTGAGATCAAATCATCACTAGACTTTTTTAAACTACTCCACAATTACAATAATTATTTGTACAGAAATACAACAAAAAACAAAAACAGTTAACGTTACATTCTAAGCAGATTAACTGAAATATGTTTAAAACATTGGACAAGTCAGTCAACTTAGAAAGATTCTTAAAATTTAAAAAGACAAGTAATGCAGTTAGTGGGCTAACAGCCATCCAAGAAGTTGTTTGAAAAGTAATTCCTGACTCCCACGTATCACAAATCAAAAAGGTATACTCAGTAATGTCAAGCAAAGAATTGTAAAGAAACTCAATTGGTAGAAGATAAAAAATAACTCAAAAAGTTACTGTTGGATATCAAAAGTCAATCTATACAGGAGTATCTCAGCAACCTCACCATGGCTGAAGTCACTGACACTGTGGAAAGCTACCTGAAAAATTAAAGAACCATAACAAGACACACCGCTAATATGTAGATATATATATATAAATAAATAATTGAACTGTAGGTGTGTTTTAGATGCTCCAGTATTTAAGCCTAATTTGGACCGTACTAAGGACTCAAAACATACGGAAACCTCTAGGAGGTGGAATATAAGGCCTGGTATTTCGAATACGATCGTGACACAGCCGAATCCTAAGAAATAGTGAGTGTATAAATATAATAATTAGACTAGTTTGAGGTTAAGTAGAAGACAAATAAAGTGGAGTTTTGCATGCACGAGATAAGTGTTAAGGAAATAAAATAACTCCAAGGCTCCGCTCTCTAAAATGTTTTAAGGATAGGCAACACATCATATGCGCAGGAATTGACTATAGCACCCATCGGAGACTGGCGCTAAGAAATCAAAATCACAAAAGAAGTGCTGGCCCTCCGAGGTGTCGAACTGGGGTTAACACTTACCGCTTGTGTATAAAAGAGAAGACGGCGGACTAGCCCTAGCAGTAAGAAGCGCTACCCCATCTAAACGGAATAAGGGCAGAAATGGAAAAAATAGAGAAGATGTTCCAACGACTAAATGCAACAAATGGATTTCAAATTGGACCAGCTTGTGTCGGAAATAACAGCAATAAAGCAAGAAAATAACAATCTGAAGGTGCAAGTCACAATGCAAGAAAGTGGAATTGACCAGCTGGAGAAAGAGGTTAAAAGAAAGAACCTAGTGTTAAGAGGGTAGCTGATCAAGAAAATGAAGAAGGATCTGATACAGAGAAAAAAATAGTAGAAATAATGGAAAACTTAGGAGTCACAGTTAAGGCAGAAATTGATATAAGTGAAGCAATCAGAATAGGGGAATATAAATCTGAAGATCGCGCATGAATCTACTAAAACTAAGGACGCAAAAAAACGAGATTATGAGGAAATCAAAAAGTTTAAAAGGATCTAATATATGGATTGATGAAGACGTGAGGAACGGAGCTGTTAATACCACAAATGAAAGCTGAAAGGGAAAAAGGAAATAGAGCGTGGATAAGGTACAATAAGCTAGTTGTAAAAAATGTACGGAATGAGTTAACTAAGGAATCCAACGGCAAGGGCCAAGGAAAATACAAGGAGCAAGGAATTTCCTCAGGAAGTAACAAAAGAACCGTGGATGAAAGGTCGCCGAATGGTAATGCTTTTACAGAACAGATGAGAAAAATAACGAGAACGTCAAGACAAAAAAACTACTAGCGGCAGACAAGGGAGGATAAAGAAAAACGGACTTGGCAATGGACAGGGCTACAACGCAAAGGCAAGGACAACTAGCAAAATAAACGCAGAGAAACTGGACAACAAAAATAGTATAGGATCAAAGAAAATAAAAATGGGGACGTGGAACCTTACGGGTATCCAGGGTGAGGGAGCATTGAAAATTTAGTAAGGAAATTAAAGCATATGAAATGGAAGTGGTTGCATTACAAGAAACACACTGGAAAGGAAACGTGCAAACCATAGATAACTACACTCTGTTTAGAAGTGAGTCAAAGTGTTTTGTGTGGGCTTCCTGGTGCCAAATAGAAAGCAGGATGTAAAGAGTTTTGAAGAGATATCGGACAAACTCATAATTAACCATAAGGCAAGGAAGAAGTTTATCTCTATAATAAATATCATGCCCACGAACGAAAAGAGGAACAGATAGGATATTATACGAGATATTGGCAGGATAGGTATTAGCTGTTATCTAACTACATAATATATATGGGAGCTAGTCTAATTAGAGAGAATGACTTACACCGAAGATAAAGAGCAGTCGATGTCAGTTATAATAGAAGGTGTTAATGAAAGCTGTCTGCTACGAGATATTGAAGGAAGTAATAGACAGGATTCCATAAGGACAACATAATATTGATAATGGGGGATGCAAATGCTAAGATTGGAAAAGAAGACATCTACAGGAAGATAACAGGAGGGGAAAGTAAGCACGCTACTAGTAATGATAATGGGCTGATCTCGCTGGCAATAAAGAAAATTCTAAAAATAATGAGCACACATTTCCAACGAAAGGAGATACACAAAGGGACATGGATTATACCGGGAAGCAAGGAGACCAACAAAATAGATCACGTCCTGCTGGTGCAAGCGAAACATGAAAAAATGATAAAGAAAGTGAGATCATATAGGGGTGCGGACGTGGACTCCAACCATTTCCTAGTTGGAGTACACATTAGATGCATAGAGCCGGAAAACTTAGAGGCAACAAAAAGGAAAGTAAGGATAAGGGGATAATTTGAAGTAAGGATGCTGCAGGACGAGGAGGTGGCAAAAAAGTATAAGAAGGACATAGAATACACGTTAGCCAAAAATGTAGCAGACGGAGAGGGGGTAAAGGAGAAGTGGAGAAACTTAGAAAATACAATAAGGTACGCAACACAAAGAAATATCACAAGGCAAAACCCAAAAAAGAAAAATGGTTCGATGGGGAATGTGACCAGGAGCTGAAGATAAAGAAAAAGTTTAGACAAAAAATGTTACATACACCATCTGAGGAAAATTACCAAAGTTATGCTAGACAGAGGAGTAAAGTGAAAAGGTTGTTAACGCAAAAACACAAACGATATATGGAAGACCAGGTAAAAGAAATAGAAAACAAATATCAAGCTAAAGAAATTAGAAATTTCTACAAGGACGTAAAGGACATACGCTCAGGGGACCAAAGCAGAACTCTGTACATTAAGGACGAAGATGGAAATTTACTGGGTGACGAGGAAAATATATTAGAAAGATGGAGGAGATACTTTGAGGAAACCTTAAATGTAGATACGAGGGAAAACCAAGAGTAAGATGAGATTGATAATGATGGAGTAGCGGTAGAAAATCCTAGGATGGATGAAGTAAAAGAAATACTGGGAAAAATGAAAAATAATAAATCACCGGGTGAAAATGGATTAGCGTGGAAAACCTGAAGTACAGAGGTGATATGTTGTCGGAGCAGATTCTTGATATTATAATAAAGATATGGCAAGCAGAAAAAAATGCCAAGGTCCTGGAATAAGGCGATAATCCTGCCAATTTACAAAAAGGGTGACAAGAGGGTTTGCGAGAATTACAGGGGAATAACACTCTTAGATGCCACGTACAAGGAATTGGCCACAACAATAAAGAGAAGATTGGAAGAATACGCGGAAGCCGAGCTAGGGGAGTACCAAGGGGGTTTTAGACAAAACAGATCCACAACAGACCAAATCTTTATGCTAAAGCAAATCCTGAACGGCTGCTACGAATATAACGTTGAAACGCATATGCTATTCATTGACTTCAAGGGCGCATATGATAATATAAACAGGAAGCAGTTAATGAAAGCGCTAGAAGAACTAAAAATACCGGCTAAATTAATCAGATTAATAAGGATGATACTAAAAGACACAGCCGCAGCAGTCAAGAGTGGTACAAACCTTAGCGCAGAATTTAAAATAGAAAAAGGATTAAGGCAGGCGACCCTCCATCATGCGTGCTGCTTAACCTAGCACTAGAAGCGGTAATTAGAAAGAGCGGAATAAATAGAAAAGGGACACTGTTTTACAAAAGCCATCAGTGTCTTGCTTACGCTGATGACGTGGTACTACTGGCTAGAAGTACAAAAGAACTAGAAGAGGTCACAAAACAACTGATGGATTCTGCTGAAACAATGGGGCTCCAGTTTAATAAGGACAAGACAAAATATATGGAGCTTAAGTTCAAAAAAGGTTACAAAGATATAAAAATCTATGCATCCCAAAAACAAAGAGAAATGTGGGGGTTGTAGCTTTTGAAGAAGTAGGGAACTACATGTATCTAGGTGTATTGGTGTCCAATAAAATTGATGAAGAAAAGGAAGTGGATCTAAGAATAGCCAAAGGAAACAAATGCGCAGGAGGGCTGTATAAAATATTAAGAGCAAAGGGGTTATCCAGAAACACAAAATTTAGGATCTATAAGTCAATATTAAGGCCAACGCTAACCTATGGATGCGAAACATGGGCCATGAACCAGAGGATCCAGCGAAAAATAGAAACCTGGGAGAGAAAAATCCTAAGAAGGATACTGGGCGGGAAAAAGACAATAATGGCTGGAAAGAAGAATGAATATGGAAATATATGATATGTACGGGGAAAAATCAGTAGGAGACTTTGTGAAGAATAGAAGACTACAATGGCTAGGACATTTGGTAAGAATGAAGGATGACAGAATTGTAAAGGATGTGGCCTGGAGAGCACCAGAGGGGATAAGAGGGAAAGGAAGGCCGAGAATAAGATGGAATCAGGCGGTGGAAATGACCTTGCAGAAAAAAGGATCAGAAATTGGAGGACCCTAGCAACGGATCGAAGGAAATGGAAAGATATTATATCTTGTTAAGAATACTTTTATGTTTGGTTATCTGATGTCAATTATTAATGTATGTTATGTAAACGGATTAAATTCAAAGCTACGATAGAAAATGTATTTTATGTGTAAGTAAATGTAAAGGTATAGCTCAAGGCTTACATAGCCTGTATATGCTACAAATAAATAATATTATATATATATATATATATATATATATATATATATATATATATATATATATCAGGGTGTCTGGTGGCAGATTTATATTTTCAAACTTAACTAAAAACGTAATAAGTGACACAAAGTTTTATTAAGAGCATTGAACGATGGAATAGAAATGATTTCATTTTTAAAGAGTATGTCATCCAAATGTCTTCCGTCGAGTTGCACACACTGTTCAAAACGAAGCCTTGTGTTCTGCGTCATATGCTGCAGTAGACTTGGTTCAATTGGGCTGATTTCTCGACGAATATTTTCCTTTAAAGCCACAAGAGATTGGGGATTGTCATTATAAACCCTCTCTTTGAGGTAGCCCCATAAAAAAAATCCATGGGAGTTAGATGGGCGACCTCGGTGGCCATGGGATGTCCCCAAAGCGACTGATCAGTTTTTGGGGGAAATTTTCCTGAAGCAAATTCATCGAAGCTCTGGCTGTGTGTGCAGTCGTCCCATCCTGTTAAAACCACGTGTGTGAAGAGTACGATGGATGAGCTCGCAGGTTTGGCAAAAAGAAATCCGTAATCATGCGTCGATAATTTTCACCATTGATATTCGTCGCCTGACCTCGAGAATTTTGGAAAAAAAATGGTCCAATTATCCCATGCGTGGATAAGGCACACCAAACAGTTACCCTGGAGCAATGCAATGGTTTTTGATGTTTCAATCGAGGGTTGCGGGTTCTTGGAGACCAGTAACGGCAGTTTTGTTTAACGTGGCAGTTTAAAGTGAAAAGGAGCCTCGTTGCTCCAAAAATGGGATTCCGGTGCGAAAATGCGTCTTTATCTTTCACAAAGTTTTTGCGTAAATCAAAGTCAAAATGCAGTTTTAAACCGATTTGAATTTTAACAGGATGGAACTTCAGATCCTTTCTTGAAATTTCATGAATAATCGCTCTGGAAGTCCCAGTAAAGGCAACTGTTTCTGCTTGAAAAGGCGGATTTTCACGTTAACTTTTCAACCATCAAAATATATGGAGCTTAAGTTCAAAAGTTACAAAGATATAAAAATCTATGCATCCCAAAACAAAGAGAAATGTGGGGTTGTAGCTTTGAAGAAGTAAATTTACATGTATCTAGGTGTATTGGTGTCCAATAAAATTGAAGAAAAGGAAGTGGATCTAAGAATAGCCAAAGGAAACAAATGCAGATGTATTAAGAGAAGGCAGTTATCCAGAAACACAAAATTTAGGATCTATAAGTCAATTATGGCCAACGCTAACCTATGCGAAACATGGGCCATGAACCAGAGGATCCAGAAAATAGAAACCTGGGAGAGAAAAATCCTAAGAAGGATACTGGGCAGGAAAAAAATAATGGGCTGGAAAGAAGAATGAATATGGAAATATATGATATGAGGGAAAAATCATTGAGACTTTGTGAAGAATAGAAGACTACAATGGCTAGGACATTTGGTAAGAATGAAGGATGACAGAATTGTAAAGGATGGCCCTGGAGAGCACCAGGGTCATAAGAGGAAAGGAAGGCTGAGAATAAGATGGAATCAGGCGGTGGAAATGACCTTGCAGAAAAAGGATCAGAAATTGGAGGACCTTAGCAACGGATCGAAGGAAATGGAAAGATATTATATCTTGTTAAGAATACTTTTATGTTTGGTTATCTGATGTCAATTATTAATGTATGTTATGTAAACGGATTAAGTTCAAAGCTACGATAGAAAATGTATTTTATGTGTAAGTAAATGTACAAGCTCAAGGCTTAATAGCCTGTATATAAAATGTATATATATGATATCATATCATATATAGTTATATTATATTTGTATATATATATTAATTATATAAATTTATTTAAATAAAGTTGAAAGCTAGATGCTTTTCATTTTGTAAAATAATGTAATAAAAAGTTAAAAATTTGATTTATCTTTCGTTTGCTTTAGTGATATACGCTTTTCAAGTAATTTTGGTATGTATCTTTAAATTACTCTACTGTTATGTAAGTTTTCGTTTTAAACATCTAAATACAACTTAAAGGAATTGTAGTTTAGAGCATAAGACTAAATATCTAATATACTCAAATATATTAATTCTTAATTATATATTTACCCCTAGTCACCTCTTCTAACTACTGCAAATTTAGTGAATCAACAAAACGATATTTAATAAATATAATCCAGGGTTCGTTTAACACTCTAAAATTCCTCTAGTAAAACTTTCGATTGTTTTTCCCAATAACTGTGAATCAATATCGTCGATAACTTTTCGAATTTTTGCTTTTAATTTAGAAAATCGTATCTATTTTTGTGGATAAACTTTGGTTTTGAACAATCCTCAGATAAAAAATTGTAAGGTGTGAGGTCGTAAGACATTGGTCATTGCAGTTCGCGGTTTTAGGAGAAAAGTTGTCTATTAATTTTTTGTTCTAACAATTGAATTGTTTCATGTGTTGTAAGATGATAGGTAGCACTGTTTCGTTGAAATCACGTCACTCAAATCCATTGTCCAAAAGAGGCCAAAAAATTCAATATTATCTTACGATAACGTTTACCATTGGTAGTCACCAGCATAAAATGCACACCAAACCGTTACCCCTTGGGTATGCATAGGCCGTTATTGAATCACCCGAGAATTTTCTATGCCTCAAATACGACAATTTTATATGTTGGCATATCAACTAAGGTGGAAATGCGCTTTGTGGTTAAAGCTAATTTTTATTATCAAAATTACTGCCAATTTCTGCGCAGTTTCGGCAAAACGTGGTTTGTGCTTGTAATGAATTTTAACAATCATAATTTTCGCTCCATATTGGCTAACCGCATTGTGTTTACTACAAAATGTCACCAAGCAAAACGCTTACAGTCTATTAAAGAAAATGGCAAGCAATAATTTAGTGCTCTTTTATGGTTCTGGTGTCGTGTTGTTTGTTAGATTCTTCTTAACCAGCGTTTCTTGGCAATTTTCTGTTTGACTATGACTGAGTGATGAACTTAACTAACTAAAATGTTAGATTAATATTGGAGTAACACGGAGGGTCGCTTTTTGGACTACTTGAGTAAAATGTAATACTGCTTCGTCTAAGTTTATGATTGTTTTTAGAAGTATGTCTATGTGTAGTGATCTATCAACCAGTTCTTGGAAAAACAACTAGTTTGTATGTTTATTGGTAAGCAACTTTTCCTTGATGATTATTTTTGCACTCAAGGTCACTAATATCGAGGAACGATCAGTTGAGAATTGGTAATAAAGTCCTTTTGCAATACAAATTTATTGAAATAAAATGTACTTGCGCTTTATTATACATATAGGAAAATAAAAGCAAATTTTTAAATTTAGGAGTTAGACATCGGCGGCATCAACTAGTGTCTTCAAACGGCAAGGGATGGTATACACAGCAATCTGAAGAAAGTGGTTTGGGCTGAAAAACTTCCAAATTAGTAGATCCAAGCTCTCCAGTGTACAAGGATTTGTCTTGTACATATCTTTCTTTGCGTACCCCCGTAGATAAAAGTTACACGAGTCAGATCTGGATTTTTAGAGCCATTAATTTTAGCTAACGTCCTAAATAATGCTGGTCTAACCGCACACGCGCAGTAAAAGCAAATTGGGGTGATGTACCGTCCTGAATTTAAGGTCGCCAATATTATCCCAGTATTTTTAAGTACCTAAATGTAATGGCCAGCTGTCATGATGTCACGTAATAGATCTTGTTTACGTTGCACATACTATTCCTCTAGATCAATGTCTGTACTATTGACGCGAGAAATATGAAATTCTATTTACTATTGTCTATTTAGGGACTATGTGTAGTAGCACAAGTTGTATATCAAATCATTAATGCCTAGTTACTTTTCACTCACCGTGTATTGCAATTGAAATATCAGTTTGAAATACCGGGTTAATTTTTTAAATTATCTTATTTTTATTTTTTACACGTGACTTTTTAACAATTGTGATATTATTCAAAAGAATTTTGATATGTAACACTTAAACATCTATTCTTTAAAGCAGTCCATCGACTTCAACACATTTTAACCAACGATCCGCTAACTGTTCCTCTTCGATAAAAGTCTCGAGCTTTTAAAACAAAGAACTATCGAAAACACAAATTTCTTTTGGGCCAGCAGCAACTTTTAATTCTTTTTTGTTGTAATAGGGCAGCAAAGGGGTGCGCTTGTAACTTTCTTCGAATACTATCTTAAAATAAGCAGTTATAGTAGCAAGTTACATATCAAAATTCTAGGGAGATTGCGGGTTTTCAAATGATATAATTTTTAAGAAATCACGTGTAAAAAAATAAAAACAGGATGAACTTTTGAATCAAGTTACTACAAATAATACGTTATTCAAGAACATCACATTTAAAAATTTAGAGAGCAGTATTCTGTTCGGCAACATCGGTAGTATAGAGAAAAATGTTTAACAATATCACCTGTATTTCAAATAAGAGAAAATCACATAAAATAAGAAATAAAGAAATATTTAAGAGGTTCCGTTGATCTTATGGCCTTGAACGATCGGTCTGTCAACGCTATCTATTTAAACGTAGATAATTTTTCTGACAAGGAATGACCAGTTAAGCTCGTTTCTTTGGTACTCCAAAATTTTAGTTATTTTCAAGCGGGCAACAACATTTTGAAAAGACTACATGTTTGATGGAACTAAAAATAAAAACTAATTATAAATAAAAATACATAACATTCGGGTTTCCAGTTTATGTTTAATAAAAATATAAGAAATTATAAATAATTTCAAATAAAGAATGTTGAACAGTATAACAAATTCAAACAAAAACGCACTTTTGTTAAATAATACAAATGGTTTGATTTGGACAGCAAAAATAATTGTAATTTTAACAATAACATAATTTAGTTATTTTATTGCTATTTAAATTTAAATACGCTGCTAGATACCATATATCACATTCTGGAATCCTGCGCCATACATCATACCAAAACGAGGGTTGCACCCCTTAAATAACAAAGATAATTTACGCAACGTATGAAATACTATTTGTGCGGTTAGTTACAAATTTATTGCACTAGGCCCTAAGATAGGTTAAATGCGGAGAACTACATTACTCTAAAATATACCGTACCACTAAATTAAAGAAATGCTAATCAATTATAAATTATATTTATGAAAACTGCAAGAAGCAATGAGTTGGCCTCAATTTTATAATCAAAACTGTCCCAAATAAGTTTGATTAATTTAAATTGTGGACTAGATAAGAATACATCATAGACATTTCCTTCTACTAAAAGCTTTGTATGCATGCTACTATGTTAGATGTTATGTAGAAGTTAGGTATTAACTTGTAAGAACAAAAATGTAGAATCTTAATGAGTGGTACTACGTTTATTTGTTTAGGTACAATAATAAGATTCATATTTACATGTTGGCATTCAAACTTGAAAACCACGTTCTATTCGTCAATTTTAATATTGTTTAATAAACGCCAGTACAATTTTTCTGAAATTTTGAGTCTATTGTAGATTTTAAACAAATTATATTGGTATTAGATTGTTCCTTGTAACCTTTCTCTTCTGATTTAGTCTGCATAATACTAACATTTATGAAGCTACTTTCTAGATTTGTAATGTTAATTAAATGTTCACTGAAAAAAATTTCGTTTTGCCTTAAGATATGTTGTGTATCTTTGACCTCATTAACTTTCCAAACTAACACACGTGTGAAACTTTCTATAAATAAACTCGAATTGTAAACCTTTACGTACCAAATTTACACTTAAGTTGTAATTATGTGGAAAGATAACAGATTGAGTCTTAGGTTTTAAAAAATAAAATAGCCAAATATTGAAATTTAAAAGATTATTGAAAATAAAAAGTTCTGAAGGGGAATGTGGCTTCATAAAATGGTGAAGTAAATGTCTAGAAAAAAATAATCTTAATTAAAATAAAAGTGCATAAGTTGGAACAAAGAATAAGTAGAGCGTTCGAGATTTAAAGCGTATCGGGTTGCAGCCTATGGGGTGCTGTCCCAAACTGATACGGGCAAGCAATCAGCGGTGATAAAGATAATAACACAATCGAGTTGTCAGTTTTGAATGATTGAGGGAGTTTTTACATGCAATAGGGTTTTTCAAAAGGGTGGGAAGTACTGCTGGTTGAAGGAAAAGCAAGATAGATAATTAAAGATTAGTGAAATGGAAAGTATAGAAAGGATGTTCCAGCAAACAGATTAAAACATAAAGTAAATGAATACTAGAAATGCAACAGATAAGGAATGAGAATGTCAAGCTAAAAGAAAAGGTTAAAACTCAGGAAGAGAGAATAGCGCTTCTAGAGAGAGGGGTTAGAAAGAAAAATATTGCAATAAGAATAGAAAACAGCGAGAAGGAAAATGATAGAGAAATAGAAGAAAAAATATGTAAGCTAATGAAAACGACTGGGGCCAACATCATAAAGTAAGACGAATTGGAAAATACAAGTAAGATAAGGAAAGCCCAATAATTGTTAAGCTGAATAAAGAGAGCACGAGAACAGAGATGTTGCTAAACACCAAACAATTAAATGGAACAAATATCTGGATCGACAAGTATTATCCCAGGGATGTGCAGATCCAAAGAAGAATGCTCATACCAAAAATTAAAAAAAAATCAAATATAATAAGCTGATAATAGACAATAAAGTACTCATACTAAAAGACACAATAGAGAGACAAGTCAGCGTGAGTGATGGGAGTGGAAGAATAGGAAGTAATAGCCAGAAAAGTAGTAGCGTGTCTAATACAAAAAAGAAGAATAATATAAGTGAGAAAGTAGAAAAGTGTAAACAAATAAATATTATATCTAGAAATAGGAAAATTAAATGAACTAAAAACTATAAGTAGCATATGGGCCAGATGAGAATGGAAATAAAAATTGATAACTTCTGGGAGCTACTTCAAGAAATATGCAAAAACAAAAAAGAGAAATTAATTTTGGCAAGTTATCTTAAGGCGAGAGTAGGGAGGGGCGCAGATAAATGGAAAGGGGTAATAGAAAAGTATGGAGAAGAGAAGCAAAACAATAAAGAATCTAGATTGCTGGAATTCTGCGTAGGTAACAATTTTCTGATAACAAATACAATATTCCAATATAAAGAGATACATAATGAGGTAGATGAAAAGTCGAAGAGAGAATTAGATCATATTATTATAGAGCAAGAGAACAAAAATGTTATAAAAAACTGCAAAGAGCGAAGAGCATATGAAATTGGTACCGATCATTACTTCGTACGAATAAGAGAAAACAAAGCGAAGATACACGTATATTAGTTGAGAAATCCCAAAGCAAAGGGAAAATACGAAAGGCAAGTAACAGGGCAAATAGAGAGAGAATATGGTACTAGGAGTGATGATATAAATGAAAACTGGAACACACTTAAAGTGCAGCAAATAAGGTATGAGGATGCAGCAAGACCAACAACTTTAAGAAAAAAATATCTTGATAGGGTTGCGAGATACAGAAAGAAGTAAAAGAAAAGAAGAAACTATGGAAAAATATCTAAGAACCCAAGATGAAGCAGATTACCAAAGGTATTCAGTCCAAAGAAATATAGTAAAGGAAAAAGTAGGTAAAGCAAAGCAAAAATCATAGAAATAATTTTGCAAACAAATTGAAAACAATACAAAAAGAGTCAAAAAATGTTCTACCGAGTAATAAAAATCCTAAGAAACAAACCTGAGTACGTATTACTCAAATATTTTAGTTTATTCGTATTGGAGATATTTGATGTGTTAACTGCTTTAGTTTGCGGGTTTTCTTCCATATAGAACTTTAGTTTGCATTAGTCTTGTAACATATTATTGGACAGACTCACTTTTTATCTTGTATGATAACTCTTTTAGGTCTTTATCCAGTTTGTGTTGTATCATTGCTTATTACTTAAGTTTCTTGTAACGTACCAATATTTTTGAGCTTTTTTCCTGATATTTTCTGCTATATTATTTTTAGACACACTTTTTTAACACGTTTTCGTCTCTATCAGATTAGCTACTATGATGCATTTTTATTTCATTGATTGGAACTATTGTCGTTTACTCAATATATATTATATTTCGCTTTTTTAGTGATACCGGGGAGTTATTTATTAATTCAAGTTTTACGGAAATGAAAATCTTTTCTTGCTCTAAAATGTTTTTTTGTGTTTCCTACATTTTGCTTAGCCATGTTATTAAGATTGGTATACGATTAGATATGATTGTGCTTTAATAATTTTTGAGTTAAAACATTTGAATCGTCGAAGTGGACAGCATATTTCTGATATTGTTGTTCCCTCCAAGTTGCCTGCAGTAGTTATATTAGTGGCTTGAAAGTTGATTTACCTGTTTTTCGCTCTTTCATAGTGTTTGATGTTTTGCCAGTCTCTCAGTATGTAATTTCGTCTGAGTGGTTAATGCTAAGTAGGTTATATGTTTATGTCTAAGTTTCTATAAATAGGTTTAATTACTGTATATGCTGAAACAGGCCATAAGCATTGAATACCGTTAACAGCCTAGCACTTGCTTTTATTAACGAGCATTTACGAGGTTTGTAAGAATAATCATTTGAGAAATAAGGTTCTTTGTCATCTATTTTAGTTCGTTTAAGTCATTTGTAAAAGGTAGTTTAAATATGACCGGGACTAATTTCTGTGTAAACAAGCAGCTGTGCGACCTTGAGAGAGTGGAATCACAACATCAACCCTTTCTCCTGATCGGATTAAAACCTGTTCAGTTCTGTTTGGGAGTTTCTAGAGTGATTAGCGAATAGAAGGTATCGGGGACTGTGGAATAACCCATTGCAATCAAATTCCTCGTTGGAGAAAACGTTCCGTCCGCTGAAATTCACCACACACTCTAAAAACAGTAAGGGTGTGTGGTGTGGCAGCTTTTCGCCCTTGAACTGCCTGTGTATCGTGGCGGCATGCTGGGGGCTTTGATATCTGCCGCCACGTTTTGCTATAGCACACAAAACGGCACCCTTTGAGACGAAAAGTGCTGTCGAAATAAAATTTCCCGCAAATGATCTACCGCTAAGCCAGGCGCGAAGCCCGGAGACATACATCGCAATGCGGCAAATGCGGCCGCATTTAACCAACCCGCAATATATACTCGACCCGCAACGCGGCCAATTCGGTCGTGTTTTACCAACCCGCAAGATATATCCCCACACCGCACCACGAGGGCACGGCTTTTGCACGTCTGCCTCTCCAGTGTGTCTCACGCACCTGTGTGTTTACGTAGTGTAAGTGCTTTATATAGGGCGGAGAGCAGAGAAAACCAACCGTATGATCGTTAGCCGCGAACAATCGTCACTGGTGATCGTGCAGACACGCATATTTGTAAGAATAGGGGCAGCACTATTAAGGATATTGGAGTAATGCTGTCTATCTGTGTTGTTAGTGTAAAAGACAACATGAAAAACCACCTACACTATCGCAAGATAAATGCACAGTGTGTACCATGCACTTTGACGGACGTGAACAAAATCGTGTGCACGCAAGCTGCCAGTCGCCTCTTACAGCAGTTTGAAGACGAAGGTGTCTATTTTTTAGTCTATAGTGATCATCAATGAAATGTATTTTATATCTGAGTCCTAGCAGTCATTACGTGAGTGGCGGCATACCAGTTCTCCCAAAGCCAAGAGAGCACGGAGGGGCCGTTTGACAGGAAAAGTGATGGCAACGTCTTTATGGGCCTGGCAGGGGGTTATCTATGTAGTAAAGGAAAAGATCTGACCCAAGCGAAAGACAGGTGTAAAACGGGTAGCCTTTCGTTATGACAATGTACGCCCCCATACGGCTAAAACAACAATAAAAACCCTTTACAAATTGAAATGAAACTTTCTGCCAAATTTGCAATCTCTATTTGTCCCTAAGTTATTTTTCCTTTTCGAAAGGTTCAAATGACGCCATAATCCAGACTGTTTGGAAGTGGATACGCCGCCAACCAAAAGCCTTTTTTTCATCTTACAAGCAGGATTGTGCGTGAGGCAATTGTAATAGAAAAATGCTCACAATACCTGAACACAAGAGATATTAGCCAACGCTTACTTGTCCTATGGAAATCGCTCATTACCCCGTACCGTCAATTACGCAAGCAGAACACACGAAGGGTCATTCTTACTCAAAGACTCGTAGCTTTTCTTGGGGAGTAGGCAAATTAAGACTCCGACCTTCTTCTTCTTCTTCCGTGCTTACTTCTAATAGTGTGTTGTATATTGTTGCATTTTATGAGTATGCTTGTATTGGTATTGGTTGCGAGAACGTACCAAGACGTTTGAATGTAAATTTATGCATTTGTATCTCAATATGTGTTCATATTTGAATATGGAAAAACGATCAATGTAATCAATTGCACTTGCGCCCGCATCGTGGCACAGCTCAAAACGAACTCATCAACGAAGGTACCAGAAACGATTTACCATAGCGTGCAAGTTCGTCTCTCCTGCCGACGGAAACGGAATTTATATTGAGTGTACAAAGAGGTAAGGCAAAAAATTGAAGTAAAATAACGTACTAACGTAGCTTTTAGGTTATTTGGTAAGTGGAAAGCTTGAAAGAAGTAATAAAATACAAAAATTAAAAGCCTAAATTGTACAACCTACAGTATTTTGGTACTAGAATGGAGTTATATCAAGGATGGAAATTCTAGAACCATAAGAATGCACCAAAATGTGTTGCTTACAGTTATGTCGTTATAAACGTAACAAATGGCGATTTTAATAATTATTATATAAATAATTGCCATAGTATAATATATATGCAGCAACTGCTTGATATTTTATAATAATTTAACCATAGGTAATTCAATTTTTTTATTTTACGATATACAGTCATTATCACGAAAAAAGTACGCACAACTAGGATCAAAAATAAGCGCAAAATAATAAAAGCTACGTATATCGATAGTAACTTTTAATGTTTATCTGTGAAATAGTATGCGTTTTACCCGACGTACATATATAAAATTAAATTACTTAATATTAAATAATTTTGGGAAATATAAAATTGTTGAAATTTATTGTTGGATGAATTAGGCAAAAAATATAACCAACATTAGTTGAGGAACATTCAGAATCTAAAAGAATTTGCAGTAAACTGCCTAGCCGGGAAGAGCCCAGATTATTTTATAATGTATGTGTCCCATAAATAACAACGCCCCATGCCGGCTGTATATTCCATCCTTGCGGAAATTTATGTTTATTAAGCAAGCTAAGCTACGAAGTTCTGCTTGCTCCAATCTTCAATAAATAAATAAGTTTCTGTCAGATTACAGAAACGCAAGTACAATAGGGGGCGAGGAATTTCCTTTACGTGCCTTCAAGCCGGCCTTAATTAGATGCTGTAAATATTCCTTGAATTTTATTTATTTATTTGCATGTTTAATTTAAAATTCTGCCACTTTGTTGCTAATTCTTATGTCATGCTTTCTCTTTCTTGTTTAATTTAATTCTTGCGACATTAAACATTTATTATTAGTTTATAAACCTAACTTAAAGCAACTTACATATCTAGAGATATCAAAAACGTTTTTTGGATGTGCATACAGCATTACTCAAGGATGAACTCAAGCTTTGCATGGCTTTACCAAAAATGGCTAAGTGGTAGTCATTTTCAGCCAAGAAGGTTTTAGTAGAGCATCAATATTTTTACTAAAATTATTTATTCCCTTACAAAAGCAGTTTTAACACATAAACAGGATCTCACTGATTGTCTTAGAGCTTTTATTACTCTTTTATTTTTAATTGTGGTATTTACTAAAACATTTGTTTATTTATTTTGTTTGTTTTTTAAGAGACATACGTGTTGTACTGTTTGCAAATTTTAACTTTTGTTACTATTTTTACACAATCTAATATACTTTGCTAATTCTTGGTTTATTGTAAACTAATGATATTTACCAATAATTCGTACGCGATTTGTTGGTACCACATCTAATTTCATTTTACTATAGCTAGAACAAAATATTATTTCTTCGTCCTGAAATATGTGTTTCTAATACAGGAGATTATGTATAAAAAAATTTAATAATAATTCTGTTTTTGTAATCAATTAACCCATGTAATTTTGAACTATAGTAGCTATTTTATAAACTAATATAAAAGTGTTGTTCATCAAAAATAAATGTAACAAAATATTTTTAGAGCTAGAATGTATCGTAATGATAAACAGTCTTTTAATTCTTAAAGAAAGCGTTGCATAATTTCCTGCTGTGTTGTCTCAGAAACATAAATTCAACTGGTATAACAAATTTAAATTTGATATAATTTTATTTGGCCATAATTTTCCCCAAAAAAGCTAATTTAACAGTTACTGGAACAAACAGATGCCATATGGTAAATGAAGACTATTGATATACATATAGGGTTATAAAAAGCTTTTGCTTGCCTCTAGTTTAATCAGAAAGCAAAGGCTTGATAATAAGTACTACATAACGTAAACATGCCGTAGTATTTATGTGTGCGAATTAAGTCTGTTGGGCTTTATACGCGATTTAAACAGTTAGTTCACGGGGGTTGAACCGCGTCTTATTTGAGACAATTCTCGACGTTTCGGCATCGGCTTTGAAGCCATTTTCAAGAGTTTAGCTCTTCACTCGGAGTCTCAATCTGCCTACTCCCCAAGGAGAGCTACGAGTCTTTGAGTAAGACTGACCTTTCCTGTGTCCTGCTGGGTATATAGGGCTAGAAGTGAAAGTTTGTTTGGCGGGAGATGCGTTGGGTTTGGAAAAGTTTGTTGGTTTAAGGGTATTGCGTAATTGACGGTGCAGGGTGATGAGGAATTTCCATATGACGGGTAAACGTTGGCTATCATATCTTGTACTTAGATATTGTGGACGTTTTTCGATTTCAATTGCCTCACGTACTATCCTGCTGGTGAAATGGGAAATAGGAGCAATGGTTTTAACCCCCGAGAAATTAATTTTGTGGCCTGTTTCTTTGTTATGTTTGCCAGGTGCCGAACCATTGCCTTTCCGTATGACTAGATAATGTTCATATATTCGTCTGAATATTCGCGGATTTTTTTGAGCTATGTAAGCCCTTTGGCAGTCTCTACAAGATACTTCGTATACTCGTTGGGATTCAGTGGGGCAGTGATCCTTTGCTGAGCGAATAAGCCCAGATATTTGTAGTCCAGTCAAAATAGATTTTTACCTGCAAAAATTAAGTGCGGCTCAAAAAAATACCTAAAAAATCGAAAAAATCCGTAGAATTGAATGAAATACTTTTCTAAAACTTTCAACATCCGCTTCACTTTCAAAATGGTGGCCAAAGTTGGCCAAAAACGGGTTTTTCCGCTTAAAGAAAAAACTAAGAGTTGTAGAAACAAAAGTTTCAGATAAAAGTTGTAGAAATTGTTAATGCGGATCGAATAAGCCCATCCCAGTTTTGATCTGTGAACAAATTAATTAGTTATTGTAAAAAACCGCTTAAAATCGCATTTCTTTTAGCGTTTGTATCTCTTTGGAAAATAATTATTTTTTAAGTCAACTTAGTGAAAATATAGCTCTTGGCGAGTAGAATAAAAGTATTTTTCAAAATTAAAAAATATTTTACAGTTTTGCAAAAATCGACTTTTTCAAAGAAAAAGCGTTTTCTTTTAAGTTTCAATAAACTATATACCGCCACATTTACAGACACGGGGTTGGGCTTAAAATTTTCTTTAATAGTTGCACTAACATGTACAAATATTGCGTGAGCCGTGAAATAATGGCAAATACCGCAAAAACGACTCTAAGAATTGCAAAATCGGTGTTAATGTGGGACTCGACGCGGCGAAGTGGTAATTCTTCTCCCACTTACGCATTTTGGGATGGAGCAACAGCAACGCTGCGTGTAACTGAAGTGCTGGCAACTGGCTCACAATCTCTCGTGCGTGCCTGTTTCACCGTAACAGCCATATCGAATACACTATCGCACATAAAAATGGCTTTGTTCTTGTCACTTCACTTAAGTTTTATGAACATCGGCAGCAGTGGATGATCTTGGGATTCTTTCTCATCATTTGCACCGTGAAGATAGAGATGTCGTTGTCGAGAAGCCCCTGCTTTGTCTTCTTCTCGGTTATGATCGCTGGCGGTATAGCAGTACTGTCTTTAAACATAAACCCAAGACATGCTTTCAGGTATTTATAGTAACACCTTAAAAAATTACAGAATGATTCAAACGTAAGGCATAATTTAATATCCAATTACACTTTAAGTTTTAAATGCGTTTTCGGGTAGAACATTAATTTACATAAAATACAAATGCTGGTTTCAGTCCAATTTTGCACTCACTTGTACTAAAAATCGATTGCAGGAGGCAGACCACATAAAACGCAACTCAACAAAGATATGTTTATTTTTTCTATGGTCTAGGATCCGCGTAAACTCGAAGTAATCAAAAAGTATCATGGTACCTCTCATACATCTCGTCATTAGTGAAGCAATCATCCGCCGACGCCAGCAGCTCGCGCAACTGCTCCTCGAGTCGGTGTCTCCAGATGCTCACTGAATAACCTGAGAAACATAGTAAAATTCATCGAGCTGGGTGCCTCATTTATCGTGGAGTTGTGATAGTTATTGGCAGGGTTTTTACATAACGAAACCAGCGTATCGTGCAGGTCTTCCTTGTCGATGAAAGCGTTATGATTCTGATCAATCGTATTAAAAGGCATCTTGATTACGCTATCTGGGCCTGATCGAACACGGTAAGTACATTGAAGATGGCCTGTAGGTAGTGCTGCGGTAGCCTACGGTTTTGCCGGGTTAATAAAACAGGCTCAACAAAAATTTGCTTCTGATCTCAACATTGCGAAGCAATCACAATGAGCAATTGATTTGGTAAAAACACATGAAGCCAAGTAATGTATATCGCAAAGTGTATTGTATATATTTTTACCAAGCATGAATAACAAGCTGCTGCTGTATAAAGTCGTTATAAAACCTCTGGACATATGATGCTCAACTGCGAAGCCCACTTAGTGATTCTACCATTTTGAAACCTTAACTTTTCCATCACGAAATACTATCAAATGTCTGAAACGCACCATGGTATATACTAGACCATACTATTTATAATAATCTTCTTGTACTTATTATCAACGACCAAACTAGAATTGTAAGGCTATCTAAATACATTAGCAATGAACCTTATAATTCTCCTCTTAAAAGAGTCACATGATGCCACCCGTTATATTTACTTTAGTGCAGATAATTATTACCGAACTAGTCACAACAACAACCCATGTATCAATTTAATCAAAGAGACTGGTTTTATGACCAGACTCATTTACATAAACAGAAAGGACAAACATATGAAAACTTTAACCTCTCAATTTGCAGGCCGTGCGGGGTCGTTAGAGCTATACCATTATTATTTATTATTATTATTATGTAGCAACATATACTAATGTTTTATTTTTATTTAAAAGAACAAGAAATTTTGTCTAAATAAAAACAACAAAACAAACTATTGTAATTTTGATTAATAAAAAGTTTGTCATCCGCAGCATTGCTTAATAGTTAATGTAAAATTAGAGAACTTTAAATTTTTACAACGTGCCAGTAATCAACACATCAACAGACTCAACCTTCCCCCAAATATGCTCTTTTCGGAGAGTTTTTGTTTCTTTGTTCGTCCATGTTATTAATTAAAAAAGGACTAAAAATTTTGTTGTCAAATAAATTCTTCTTTTTATATCATCCAAACATAAAATGATTTATATGCAAACTACGTTGACACTAAATAGAAATTACAAGAAATTTTATTTTCAAGTTTGAGAGTCAAAATTACTGCACCCTAAATGCTGTTCCATCAGAAAATTACAAAAGAGCGAAGCTACTAGCCCAACATTAATTACTTCAGCTATGCTGAACACCCCTGCGCGCGCTCCCATTAAAAATCTCTTTTGGTAGTAATGACTTGCTAATTTGAATTTCTGAAAGTGCACGTTATAAATGAGGCGCATCTTCTGCAACGCTGCCGTGCAAGCGCGGAGCTTTCTGCGGGGTTCATTTCGCACGACGGAGATTAGTGGCGTTGTTAGTTCCTTTGCAAGTTGCACACCCCCTTAATAGAATGCCGCGTGCAATTCTAGTTAAAACCTCTTCTTTCACCTTTGTCTGGACTTTAATTAGTCAGATGCTCGAGAAAACGGCGACTGCGGTGTTGAATTTCGCTGAACTTCCACACGGCTGCAAGCTAAAAGGACAACTTCTTTTAATCTGCCTCTCGTTTCCTTGTCTGCAAGTTGCGAGAATTGACAACAAAATGAAAAAGCCACTTGCCAGGCAGCAGTTCCAATCATCCAGGCCCTTTTGAAGTCTGAGTAATTGCACATCAAAGATGTAATTTGCTCACGGAAGCTTGCCCAGACCAAGAAGTTGCGTACCTTCCGGACGTAAAAAGTCAAACTCATAAATGCTTATGTTCTCTGCTTCAGACTACTGAGAGGTTGGAAGAAATGCTTAAAGTTTCAGGTACGAGAGCTATTTATTACTGAGATAAAAATCTTTTCCTTAAAAGAGATTACAAATTTTAAGCACTAGTAATCATAGCAACTAATAAAATAGTAATATTTATTTCAATTACTAAATAGAAAATCATTATGTAAATTACTTGACAACAAACTGCATCATTAGAATCTTTTGTTCTGTTACGGGTTCAATTTTTTTAGAGGTGTTAGCTAGTGTCAGCTTATTGTAAACTTAAGCAGTACATCTTAAGAGTATGTTACAATTCCCATTTACTTTTATTTGAATCGTCTCAGTCGTGGTGCTTTAGTTTTGAACTAAAATTTAACAACTGTGCTATGGAAACGAGCTGTAGATTAGCGAGTACACATAGAGAAAAAACAAAATGTATACATAATCATTACAAAATGAAGGGAAGTATTATAAAAACTAAAATTCGAAAGCAGACTCTGATAACAAACAGCTTCAAGCTAAATGCGGCACTGATGGCTTTATTATCGCGACCCGACGTACAAAGGGCCCAATATAATTTCTAAACTTAGCAGACGAGCGGATAATAACGACGTACATTAAGTCGAATAACCTAAAACGAGTCCTTCACATTTCGCAGAAGTATAAAAGATAAACTTTGAGCATTAAAACCAAATGTTAGTATAATAACAGAAATATATAGTAAGAAATTCAAAACCTCACAAGCCGCGATAAGTAATCGATTATCAATTAGAAAATAAATTAATGTAGAATTAAAAAAGTTAAGCAAATAAAAAGCTAATAGGGTTGTTAAATTGAAAAAAAAAACTGGTAATAGCACATAAGTACTTTTAACAAAATTAAAAAAAATGTTGCCAAATATTTAGAAGAATCTAGAGTATTTTAGGTCTGCTGAATTAAAAAATAAAAGTTGGCTCTAGTTTTTGAGATAGTGGATACCACCCGTTTTTAAGAAATTTAGAAATTTAGGTCATAGGATTAATTGGCCAATAAGACAAAACATGACTGTAGAAACAGCGAATGTTATAAGCAAACTATTAGTGGACCGGGAAAAAATTATTCTCCCACCGCTCCACATCAAGTTAGAACTAATGAAGCAATTTGTTAAGACTTTGAACAAAGATGGTGATTGCTTCAAATACATTTGTAGATCGTTTCCTAGGCTAAGTATGAAAAAGCTAAAAGCGGGTATTTTTGATGGTCCTCAAATTCGAAAATTTATTAAGGACTCTAATTTTACAAATCACATGACAGCTTAATGATAAATTACACAACAGCTGCTGTTTGGTGTAGCTTTGTCTTGCTGGTTAAGAACTTCTTGGGTAACCACAAAGCGGACAGTTATGAGGAACTGGCGCAACAAATGTTAATAAACCTTAAAAACTTGGGTTCTAATATGAGCATTGTCACTTGGATAAATTTCCCAACAATCTTGAGGCCTTAAGTGAGGAACAAAGGGAAAGATTCCACCAGGATGTAAAGGTGGTGGAATAAAGATATCAGGGCAGATGGGACACGCATATAATGGCAGACTATTCCTGGAGCCTTCAACGCGATGCTTCTGACAACCCAAATAAAAGAAAATCATATAAACAGTGCTTTTCCCTACGAATTAGTTGTAATTTTCCGAATTAGACTACTGTATTTCTTTGTTATTATACCGAATATAACATCATTACATTTTTCGTTTATATTTTTTGAAAAACATTGTCATTTTTAGTGAAACTTGCTTATGGGCAATTAGCTAATTATCTCCAAAAATAGCGCCAATTCAGTAAAATGGACTTTATATTCGTAATCAGCACCACCAAATTACCTAGAAATTGCTCATATATTGTTGTCAATAAAATTAGTGTTGACCAGTGTTATTGTTGGTCTAACTCTTGCATTGTTCTAACATTTTGGAGATCTGCCCAATGATTTACGGGTATCAGGTCGTTGTGTTTTAACCCATTTGGGTAATAGTTCTTCAGCCATGTGACCCTTTTAGAACTTTCTTCGTGCTCTAGTCTACTTTACCACATTCTGTATTCCTAGTCGTTCTCTTGTTTGTTTACTTTTTATTCGGTCTCTAAGTATAACTCTTTTAGTAGATCTTAAAATTTTTATTTCAGTTTTTCTCGATATTCTTTTAGTAGCTATTGTTTCTGCTCCTGTCGGCGGCGTACATATGTTTTTCCATTGTTGTCTTTTATTGCTATGTCGTTTTATTGTTATTGTTGTGAACTAGATGGATTTTTCCATATTATCTCCATTTTAGTCCAGGATACTTCTACAGTGTTATCCGTTTCGATAAAGTTCTGGAAAATATTCTCATTTAATCTTTATTCATACAGCGTTTTTGTAATGTCATCTCTTAGTGATTTTATATTATATTTGATGATATATTGCGGTGTTTTTTATTTTGTTGGTGTGTTGTAAGCGAAATTCGCATAGGACCATGACGTGCTATGTTTCTACATTCGCCGAAGTCGAGGTTCTCACTTTATATATTTGTCAGTTTGTGATTACATAGTTAATCATTGATTTTTGGTTTTTATATTGGAGAATGTATACTTATGTTACTCTTTAGGGCCATAAAATGTGTGGTTACTTCTCAACTCATTGTAGTGTGTTCCGTTTTCGTTTACTATTTCCTCCTTGTGTCTCTGCATGATCCTTTGGATTATTTTATTACTAATTCACGAGTTAAAGTGGTTTATTATGAAAGTCTTATCCTTTTTTTAAATCTCCTGTAATTTATCAAAAAATTGTTTCGTTCTTTTCGCAGCTTTGTTATGTTTGGCGTAACACTTATGAAGTGGACTTTCTCATTTTTCAGTGTCATTGTTATCAACATCATGTTTTAGTTAAGGTAATAGATATCTTTTACAAAGCTTTTAAACTTTTAGAGGATGCTAACATTTGCTTGTGTTCTAGAATTTTTGTCAACTCCACTATAAAACAGTATGTAGTTCTGATATGTTGCGATACTCTTGCCTTTCATTTTATTATTTGCCAACAAACATATATCTATGTTATTGTTAATAATTTTTATAAGCACTACCTGGTATTTAGAAGTTTAAAATGTGATATTCCAGCAGGCTAGTCGTAATTTATTTCTTTTTTAAAGCCGTTTTTTCCATTTTCGTGTGACGTTGTTAATCGTTGTAGATCATCCATGTCCTGAGGCTTAACTTTTCTAATTATTTGTTCTATTTTCCTTTAAATTTTTAAATGTGCAGGTGATTTTGTTTGTTAATTTGGTTCTACTAAAAGCTGATTTGATATATACATTTAAATGATAGCACTTTTAGTATCTTTGCAATAAAAAGGACAAATATATTTTATTAAATCTAATCTATTACTTTTCTTATCTTTGAACATCAAATAGCTACAAAAGCTTTTTATTTTTAATCTTCAATTTAATCAAAAACACCAGAGTACAAATTTTTATATTATTTTGCTAAAATTCGGTTAACTGGATTTTAAAACAAATTTTAGATTTTAAATCAGCAATCAAAAATTAGTAAAGTAGTTTTGTTACTAAACCATTTAAAATTCAATGTAGATATATGCAATGGATTTTTGATAAGTACGTCGCAGAGTTAAAGTACAAAGAATCATCTTTATTTTGCTTTAAATTAGCTAATAATGGGCACATTTGAGCTTGAGTTACGAATCCAATTAGTAACTAAAAAAATGTGTAGTATTAAAGTAATCACCATCCAGATTGGATGTTATGGACCCTCAGAATCTGTTATAATTTTTTGCAATATTTAGTAGTAAGACAGATGCAGCGCTATTGCAAGATAGGGACTGAATTAGGGTGATTATAAATGATTGTTGAAGGAGTCAGAAATTTAAGTGAATGCAACACAGAAATTATATTTGGATTTTTACAACGTCGACGTTAAAGTTTCAAATACTTAACATATGATTTTTTAAAAAACTACAACATTTCTTCAATTTTTGCCTGATTCTTAGACACATTTGCTTGCTAGATTGTTGCAATACTGGAATTCGTGCAAATCAGAACAAAACGGGCGTATATCTTTTGCTGAGGCAAGTTCGGTGTGCACAAATCCACTCCTTGTGGAGTTGAGTACGTTGCGCAGTAGTTAAGGCAGTGTTGCACGTTAACTTATGTATAAAACCGGGTTTTCATTAAAACTTACGCAAATCATTAAGTTATAAGATTTTACAGTTTTCTGAAATAAAATTTGTAAATTTAGTGAAAGCTAAAATGTCAATCTGAGGTTTCAAATGGTCCATCATTTTCTAAATATAAGCACAACACCCCAAAATATATATAAATAGACCCTTTGCCAAATTAGGCAAGTTTAAAAACTTTAGGCGAAAGTACAGTAGTATGAAAAACATCTACAAGCCTTTGGAATCCATTTAAACAATTACAAATAAGGGTTTGAAAAGTGCAATTTTATTAATATAAAAATTAGTAGGAACGCGCTTGTTTTGATAATGTTGGACAGCATTATTATAAATGACTTTGTAATTTTTATCCTTTAAATATGTATTCTTGACTAATTTTAACGGGAAGCTTCTTTCAAAAGTTTGAAGACAGTAAGGAAGGTTGTAGTTTTCGTAAATTGGTTATATAAATTGTAAATAGTTATTTGATCAAATAAATTACTATTAAAATTTGGAACATTAACCTCAGGTAATTTTGTTCTAAATGTAAGGGTTTTATTAGGAGAGACTGACTTAAACTACGATTACGTTCACGTAGCACTATATGTCGTCGTACTTTATATTGGAAGCGTATTAATTTTATATTTTGCTTTATTTGGGCAGATAAAGTTATTTGCTTACTGGTTTTAACAAAAGAAGTAAATTGTTATATTTAATTTTTTGTCAATTGTCAATTTATAATCAATTTTTAACATGGAGTAATAAGTAAATAATATAATGTGGTTCTTATATGACAGGAATTAAACACCGTCCACCGACAATTCTTTAAAATTTGCTCAACCAGGTCTCCAGACCGTTGTCTATTCAATCTTCTAACTATAAGTTGACGAAAGTAGAAATCAGCAATAAGTTGGTTAGTATTTTTTGAGGTGTGCTTTTTTGCTTTTGATGGCATAACTCTCGATCGCTTCAGTGATGAGAGGAATTTTGAGGTCGTCATCGAGGGTTTGAGTGGTAACGTAACGCAACATCTTTAATTGGAAGGACTGCAAAACTTTGATGTTCGATGGCTTATTGCATTCCTACAAATGAATTTTATGCGGGTCTTAGGATGATGCATCGTGTGGTTGGTTCTCAGGATATAACAACGGCTCCCCAACACCATCACTACCATACTAGCACAAGTATAAAAGCGAAAACGCACGGGACAATTACTTAATTTTTAGATTTCCTCCGTCGCAGTTGTAAACGAAACGTCAAGATATTCTGAACCAACCACACGATGCACCATAATACCGACCGTGAAAGCTTTCGCATCTATTAGGTCTTAGAATAATTTTTTATAGCAACAGCTTGCTTTCTAGTGTTAGTTAGGATTTATGCCTAATTAGGTAGTGCATAACTTTGATTGTGCTGATGTTTTTTGGCTTCTACATAGATTTTTCAATTCCTAAATAAATATATTGCTTCAGTTTTTATGGGGATAGGCTGATTTGAAGATACATAAAGCGTTTAGTAGTAAAAATAATTTAAGATAATTTACTGTTGTTTAGTTCATTCCACGCCAGATCCAGCCAGCTTTGTAAAGGAGGTTCATGTGTGATTGGAGTTTTTCTGATGCGTAGTCCGCATTGTTATTAGACGACATTATTGCAGTATCATTTGCAAAAGTAGCAATTAATGGTTAGGATGACGTTTTCAGTATAAAGGAGACACAGGAAAAAACTCTACGAGATACCGGGGCTGATGTGCGCAATGTGATACCCCGTTAAGATATTGTTGGTTATCAAAAAATACCCAGACTCACATTTTTCCTTTAGAAGTTTTTCTTGATGTATTTGACTGTTTTATAAAGCTGCTAAATGGTTGAATGTCCTTTGCGGAAGCTGAACTGGTGAATGGACATTAACTCTCTGCAGGTGTTATTTTCTTAATTATATCTAGAAGTAAGCGTTCAAATATTTTAAAAAATAAAATAATAATTTATTTTGATGTACACTTCTGCAGGTGAAACTGGCCTCGAGAGTAGAGACAACTGCCCAGGTAAGTTGAGATATTCCTTTATCGTTCTTCTATCTGTGCCATATCCTCAATGGACGTTGGCGATTATTATAGCCCATCTAATTCTGTTGCCTGCAGCACGGAATAACTCTGTTGATGTCATGCCGGACCATTGTCTAAATTCCGTAGCCACGATGTTCTTCGTCTTCCCGGTCCTTTCCTTCTGCAGCAATTGATATTTACTATTACGCATTATATGTTCAAAGTATGAAAATTTCCATTTTTTGATAATCTCCATTATTTCTCTGTTTTTGTTCATTCGCTGTAGCACAGCTTCATTTGTTATATGGTAAGTCCAAGAGATCCTCAGCATGCGTCGGTAGCACCACATTTCAAATGCTTCTAGTCGCCTACATTACAACATTATTGGTTAGGGTCCAAACTTCCACGCCGTATAATAGTATCGATAAGACGTAACATTTTAGAGTGCGGATACGAAGTTGGAAATTAAGGTTGATATTACATAACACATTTCTCATGATATTAAAGGCGACTCTGGCTTTTTCTATCCGGACTTTAATTTATTGAATCTGATCCCATTTGTTATTTAAACTGGTGCCCAAGTATTTAATTGTTGGAGCTATTTGCAGCTGAGAACCATGTACATAAAACTGGCCAGTGACATTCTTGTTTTTGCTCACAATCATTACATTGGTTTTATCTATGTTTAGTCGCATGTTGTATGATTCGCTTACAGTCGCTACTTTTGTTATCAATTGTTGCAGTCCTGATGCGGCGTAAGCGAGCAAAACGGTGTCATCCGCATACCGTAAGTTGTTAATTAGTACTCCATTTAATCTAATTCCTTCTTTTGCATCGTCCAATGCCTCCTTAAATAGCCTCTCAGAATAAGCATTAAAAAGTAATGGAGAGAGCACACACCCTTGCCGAACTCCTTGACGAACTTCAAATTGTTCAGATGTCTTATTTTCCACCTGTACAACTGCCTTTTGCTGCCGGTATAAATTGGTGATTATACGAATATCTTTGCCGTCTAATTTTGCTAGGTGAAGCGTTTCGATGAATTTGTTGTGGGCAACTCGATCGAATGCTTTCTCCAAATCAATAAAACAAGCAAAAACGTTGCAGTTTACATCGCGCGCCCTCTGCACTAGGACATTAAGGCTAAACAATGCTTCTCTAGTGCCCAAACCATTCCTAAATCCGAATTGTATTTCGCTAATGTTCTTCTCGAGTTTGGCGTAAATACGTTCATGCATTACTTTTAGGAATACTTTTAAAATGTGGCTCATCAAGCTTATCGATCTATATTGTTCACAGTTTTTTGCCTTGGCTGTTTTTGGTATAGGAATAAAAGTTGATCAAGGCCAATCTTTTGGAATTACCCCTGTTTCATAAACATGATTAAATAGGTTTACAAATACGTCTAAGTTGTCTTCTTCGATAAGCTTGATTATGTCTCCGCACACTTCGTCTGGTCCGTTTGCTTTATTGTCTTTAATTTTTTTAACTGAACGAGGGCAATCCCCTTTAGATATCTCTACCTACAATGCTTAGAAGCCGAAATCTTTTCGGTTTACCACATGGTGCACAATCAACAAATTTCGCATTATATATGATGTGCCTTTATAGGCAGAATAATTTTTTTTAGTACTGGCAGCGGCCCCCCGGAAAGCTTGTCCAACTCCGACATGCTTGAGCCCCTTCGCATAGTAGTTTTTAAAAATAAATAAAAACACGATTAAAAAGCTCTGTTTGACATAATTGACGTACGCCGTTGCCATGACAACGCATTTACGTATACCCAGTTAGAGTTGAACTTTAACCTTTGACCTTTGACCTGTGTGACAGCACTCATAATTTTTTTTATACATAAGTGCTTTATTACCCGCTCTCAAACGAAAATTTTGCATCGCTTGCGGTTCCGGAAATATATTACCTCGGTCGCGCCTGCCGCCGGACCGAAATTTGTCCTTCGGAGGCGCTCGGGTCGGCACGGAAAGGCACGAACGATTTGACCTTTGACCTGTGTGACAGCAGCAGCAGCACTCATAATTTTTTTTATATATATAATTTAGAACTTCCTCTCTAGTCATTGGCGACCCTTCTAATTCTAGTTGTTCAAAATTTTCTCGATTTTCGAGGTTTTCAAGGTTTTCTTGGTGTACGTCATTGAATAGTGTTTGCATATATGCTTTCCACCTTTTGACCTTGCCATCAATATTTAATAATATGTTACCATTATCGCTTGTTATATTCCCAAAGCTTCTTTGTTTACTTTTCCCAGCAGCTTCCTTGATCGTTTTATGTAACGTAAAATGATCATGTTGATTTTCTAAATGTTCGATTTCATTACATTTTTTCGTTAACCAATTTCCTTTAGCTTCTTTAATTTTCGTTTTAATTGTGTTATGAAGCTGTCTATACTGTAGTTCATTTTTATTTCTATGTTTTCTACGTTGTTCCATTTGTAACAGGATCTCATCTGTCATCCATTTGTTCTTCTTCTTTTTTATATTAGTAGTGAGCTTTGATTTTGTAATTTCCACTACGACGTTTTTAGTAGCTTTCCATTGTTGCTCTCTATTGGTATCTCTTTTGATCTTAACGATTTCCTCGTTTAATTCTTTTTTTATACTTTCTCGAAGTTCTTCATCTTTGAGTTTATATGTATCTATTTTTGGTGGTCTTTTTGATATTGTAATTTTCTTTAACCGTAATTTTACTGCCGCTAGCAATAAATTATGGGTCGAAGGAACATCTGCCCCAGGATATGTTTTGACTGACGTCACTGAGTTTCGAAATCGCTTATTTACCAAAATATAGTCAATTTGGTTTCTGATCATATTTTGTTGGTTATCCGCATGCGATTTCTGTGTATATAGTCGTCGAGGAGGAAGCCGGAAGTAGGTGTTCATAATTGTATAATTCATTACTTCGCAAAATTTGATTAGCCTCTCTCCTCTTTCATTACGAGTTCCCAAACCGTAATCGCCTACTACGTTATCGACTCTAATCTCACCAACTTTGGCATTAGAGTCCCCAATAAGCAATGTTAACCCTTCTTCCCGCGTATGCTTTAAACCTTCCTCCAGATCTGTGTAAAAATTTTCAATATCTTCTTCAGAGCTCTGAGAAGTTGGTGCATAGATCTGTAGTATATTTAAGCAACAAGGGTACGCAGTAACCTTCATTAGGGCTACTCTATCAGATATCGGGATAAATCCCAATACTACCTTCTCAATTTCCTTGGTTACTATTATAGCCACTCCATTGCGATGTTGCGGGCTATCATTTCCGGCATAGTAAATTTTGTAGTCTTCAATTTCACATTTTCCATTATTTGGCCACCACGTTTCACTAATTCCTAGTATGTGTATTTTTAGACGTTTCATTTCTTGTATAATGTTCATTGCTTTTCCAGGTTGAAACATATTCTTGACATTCCACGTACCGACTCTCTTTCGCAAATTTATTTTTAAAGAATTGGTTGACCGGGGGATTCTTCGCACCCTCTCTCCATTCAAGGGGTGCCCGGGACAGAGGGCCGTTTGTATTTGTTCTTCTGCAATAATAATATCCTGGGGAAAACATGTTTACACCTCGGTAATTTCCCGTTGCTTTCCTAGGTGGGAATAGGAATTTAGGAAGGAATATATTTTGACTGTGTTTAGGAGTACAGAGTAGGACATGATTTTTCCTAGGTATTAGGGAGTGAGGAAAAATCAAGGCTCGCGTGGGCAGGGTCGTTTCCCTGAAGTAGACCTATCCCCCACCTGGATCGTGGATGAGTGTCTACTCGCTACCTTATCGTTGTATATCAAAATTAAGATTATTAGATGGAACTGAGAAAAATACTTTTACGAATTTCTCCGAAGCTATTTGCTTTTGCGTCAGTTGGTCAAGCTCAGATTTTATCTGATTTTCTTGGGGGTAATAGATTTTTAAATCTTTTTAGTTGCTTTATAGATGGCGTTGAGATGTAATAACTAAATGTAGAATTTTTGTTTTCTTGGATAACATTGCCAAATTGGTGGGTTAAATTATTTAGTGTAATAGTGTGTCGGAAATTTGCATTTTTCTGTTACTTATATGTAATGATATATTGTGGATTTCTTGTGCACTTATGTGGTTTGCCGTATACAGTTTTAGGAGTGTGATTTTACATGTAATATTTGTACTCAAAATTATTGTGATTGTTCTAAGTCTAATTAGAAGTTGCTTTCTATTTTGATTATAGATCAGGTATTTTATGTATAGCTGTATATGTAGCTTGGCTTGTCACTCGACATATAACTTAGGTTATGGTGCTGTACAGTATGGAAGAGTGCTTGTCCTTTGCGTGAAATAGTCTGAAACCTCAGGCAATATGCTTGGAGCTCCAGTTCCCTGCTATTAAAAAGCGAAGTATAATTGGAAATACAAATTCTTTAAACTTATCAGATGTATTAGTATGCTTAGGTCGACAGTATACAGCTCCAACGGTTGACGACTAGAAGAATAAGTCAACTTTTATTAAAGCACTTTTGGTTTTGTTGGTTGTATAAAATAATAAGTGAAAACGGTCTATCTAAAGGTAAATTTAAAAACAAAAGATTGAATCTAAATAAGTTTTTATCAATATCGAATAAAGCTCGAAGCTTTACAAATGTATTTGCTTTTTCTAAACTAAACTTTTATTCTTAGTTTTTAATAAAACCGCCATTTTCAGTAATGACCCAGTATTTTCGTAAATACTGTTACAAAATCAAACTTACCCTTGTTTAGAGATATACGTGCAATTTTAACATATGACTGCAATTATCTAATCTTTAAGTTGTAAGTTGCCTTGTGTTTCTTGTTATATTTGGTTATTTACCAATGGAGTAGGATGACAAGAAAAACCGTTTTACATAAGTGTGGAACCGAAAAAAGTGTAACATTTAAGACCTTGGATACTCTCTGGATTAACCGTATCTCTATGTATCTATGTATTATAAAATTGTTTAATGGGACTGGAGGTGTCGAGGATCGTCCAAGATCTAGAAAACCACGTTCTATTCAGACTGTGCGGGCAGTCGAAGTCGCAAGTGCCTGAATTAAACAAAATATTCTTCATAAGCTGAAGATTGTTCTATATTTTGTGTTATAAAGCAAAACCTAAGACTAGTTGCTTATGAAAAATATACTGAACAATTGTTGACAAATGCTTTAAAAAAGGTAGGAGAGAAAATCAAAAAGGCCATTGACAGAGTACGCGCGCGATAGTCACAGAAAATTTCTGTTTACGGATGAAAAAATTTTTACAGTGCAGAAATCTTTCAACAAACAAAATGACAAAGTGTACCCTAAGTTGTCGAAATAAGCATTTGTGTTAGTGCTAATGGTTTAGAGATGCCATCATTCAGAAGTTTTAAAATATGTTACTGAAAATAACCAACCAAGGTAGCTCGTTATAACCTTGTATGTTCATGAGTTATAATAAAGTGGTAAAACTAAAAAAAAAACAGGAATATCTTACACGTGTTTTAAAGAACTTGACTTTGTTGTAGAATATCTGGTTTTGAGCTGCGGTTGGCTGTGAGTCAAAATAAAATAGGTGACAGGAAGGAAAAATGCAGATTGCGGATTTACTATAAATGTAGTATAAATTTGCTCACATAACAAAGAAGATTGCGCTGCAAAAAAAGTAAAATTTAACTGCAAATGCCATAGAATTGACGCAGCCGGTCCAATATTTCCCACAAAAAGCCCGTAACCGAAATAAGCAACTACAAATGCGAAGTATTTTATATTAGAATTGGTGATACGCAATTGATACTAAATATTTACTTTTGGCGGACCAGAAACAACGCCAAAATTAATTGTTTGAATATTTATAAGTTTTCAATGTTTATCAAAAATAAGTGTATATATATTTTAAATTTTTTTTATAAAAATATCTAACTAATTATAAATAGCATTCTTAAAATATATGTATATTTAGAGTATACCTTATAGATACTTAAGATTCTTGTACGATCTGCCAAAATTTATATTTGTTATATAAGTTTTTTCTTTATACTTGTAACTACTTGTGATGCTTGTGCTTTCTATTTTTATAACTTGCAATGTGCCCGATAAACTTATAAAATCCCTACTATATATAAATATAAAAAACTTTCGGCTTGCTCAATTACTCCGAAGCAGATGCAATTTATAACGCCCTCACAAGATACAGCCTCGATTCCAAAAATAATCTTTTAAAAGTCGGGCAATTTTTTGTTCAATAAAGTACACGTGGGCACACAACAGCAAAATTCCGGGAAAACAATACTCACTGCTAGCTTGCCCGCATTTTTCAGCCGCGCAAACTGTTATAGAGCCGCCGTTACATTAGCATAATGAAAGTTCGGCTAAACAAATGTATATTTATGCCTTAGTTCATATGAAATGCCTGGTCATTTATTCGTGTAAGCCCAAAGAATGCAAATTTCCAGGTTATTCAAAAAATGTATTCGATGGCAGGCTAACGTTTTTATTTCATGTTTACTTCCTATCAATGCTTTTATTTTTATTTATTAAATTCGAAAGTCAACTTTTAAAGGATTAAAACGTTTTTATTTTAGTTAAATATTGAGTACCGGTATTTTAAATACATAGCTTTAATTATTTAAAGTTTAATTCCGCACTTGTATCTCTAAGCAAGAGCACGCGCGTGTGTGTATGTACTTCGAGATAACTTATATGCTCAAGGCGACCGACGGCTTGCACATTTAATATTTTAATAACGCGTCCATACGGCTTACGCACATAGTTCCGTGCATTATGCACAGCCCAATGAATTAAGTACATCAACGTTCACGGAGCTGCCAGCGCTGCCTTTACTGACACAACCAGTAATAATGCAGCATCCGAAAATACAAATAATGTTATGTACTGTGCTCTGCATTAACGTAATATGCAAATATTACACAATACAAAAGTCGTGAACTTTTCAATGAATTTAGTGCAATTGAACCATAAGCTAGGTTGTAACCGCCTATAGATTTAATGTATTTTCGGATGGAAATATAGATCAAACATATAAAACAAAAATAAGTCTAAATTGGCACTTATTACTGGCGTTAAAAGATAAAACCACTAGGTAAGCTATTAAATAAAACAGTGAAAAACAAATTTATTTTAAAAACAATTAATAACGAACAAGCAAGAGTTTAATTGCTTGACAAACCAGGATAAAATAATATTATCACAGCACTTATAAATAAGCATACAAATTTTCACACATATTAACCTAACAGGACAGAAACTTTGAAATGGTGCTTAAGAATATTAGTCTCTGACCAACCATGAGATTATAAAACATACGAAATATAAAGCGCCTAAAGGTTGACAAACCCCTACCATTATATTTCGTAAATTTGAAGCAGAAGGATAATAAAGACATCTATAAAGTTAATCTACTTCTGAATATCAGTGTCGTATTTGAACCATCGCATGTTAAAAGAATTATTCGCTAATGTATAAAACATCAATGTTTTGGATATACAAAAAATTATTATAAAAATAAAACAAGATGTGTAATAGTCACAGCCAATCATCTAACCACCAAATGCCCTCCAAAAACAAAAGGCTTTACAACTGGAAGAAACTTTGTATTCGATGTAGGACTTGATTAACCCATAGGGTGAGTATGCTGAAGCCTATAGGGCTAGAGAAAAGACGAAATTTTGAGTTAAGTTCAATTACAGACACTTTGAATAGATTATAATTATTAAACTTTAAAATCGTACATTCATAGATGCATAATAAATTTTTAAAATTATTTATATTGTAACAGAAACAACATACCATAAACAATTATTCAGGATGATCACCGTCTGCGCCATTTTTAGCAGTACACTTGATGTAAAATTCCAAATCTTTCTAATTCGTTTTAGAATCGCGCATTTGAATATAAAGTAGAAAAGAGATTTTCTAAAGAATTTAACTTAAAGTATTATTCCATAATTGTGTATCCAATATAGAACAACTCTCTTATGAGACTGAACATGTCTAGGTCCTTAAGTTAGATAGAAATCAATTCTCTGATCGCATACGTTCTTTGAGTAGGATACCCATTTTAACTAGTTGGCTTTGAAGCTTGGGAGAGCAGCAAGTGCTTTGTTACATTTTTTCTTTAGGACAAGAGATTTGTAACTTTTTTAGTTGTTCAATAGAAAGATGGGACATTTTGCAGTCTTACCTTAAACAGGACTTACCTTTCACCTTTTTTTGACAATTTGATAGAGTGCCCATATCTTCGTCAGTAAAGCATAATTCATAATAGTGATCGGACTAAGGACACACAGTATAAAGTGAATGTGTCATTGTAATTGTAAGACTAAATAACAAAGCAAAATTGATAAGTGAAACAGACATATATTACAAGAGAGAAAGCCTAAGTTCAATTTGTTAAAAACACAAATGAAAATTTGGAATTTTGTGGAGGACATTTTTTTGCGATAGAAACTTATGCTGCAAATTATTTTTGAAGCTCACCTTTGCACGACAAAGATAATAAAGGTACATATGAATTTTGGATTTCTACAGAAAATTATTAAATTGGAAAATGACATTACCAGCCCAATTCAGCTGTTTGAAAAGTATGCTTCCGATTTAGGTAGAAAATTCCCTGTCGAATTTATGCATTTAATAGTATTTTTAAGAATTAATTTGACAAAGAAGATAAGAATACTAAACCGACTAATCGCGACTGCACAATTAGATATTACAGAAAATTTTTAAGTCATAGGTCCTAGAGTCTACTTTTCTCAATACTTTTATTATTCTAAGAATTTTTCTGAGCATGACAGTTACTAATTGCACTGTAGAACTATCCTTTCTAGTTTGTAAAAGAGAAAAAATATTTTTGACATAAGCGTCAAAAAAATAATACAAATAATGGTCACTCAACACAGAGCTTTTGGTTAAAATTGCTAAGCCAATCTTTAATACCGCAATAAGAGCGAACCATGTTACAAAATTTGACAACCTACACAAATAAGTGAGTCATTTTGTTTTTTCTATTCGACTCGGTCCACGCAGTTCACAACTCAATAAATTTAAACCATCCTCACCCAAACACACCCCTTCTAGTAATTCGATGAGGATTACTAATTATTGATCTATCCTTCGATTTGATACACTTTCGTGATTGGTCTTCGAAGGATCTGTTCAAGTATTGTGCCCACTACCGCTCTAACGTGTTCAGCATCTCCAGGAATGATTTAGGTCTACTGATTCGCAAGGGCGTTGAGATCTTCGACGAAGGCAAGCTCACCGACATGGACATTCGGAGTATTATTGCTTTACTTTGTCGGTAGTCTTAAGCTTGGCAGCTACCTTTTAAGTCGTCTTCTCCAAAAATGGACTGCTAAAAGCAGATACAGGTCATCATCACTAAAGATCTTCAGCGGCTGTTAAGAAGAAAATGAGCAGTAAATAGTAAGAGAAGACCTGACAAAAGTAATAAAAAAATACGCAAAATTAAAGCCTTAGGCCAAATCAAATACAAAACTTTTGGTATAATCATTTAATGTAAATACATGTTTACTTAAGAAAACAAATAAATAAAATAATAAAAAACTTTCATTTAATAACATTATTTATAAAAAGAGAAAAACATATACACTGCCCAAAAATAATAAAACAAAAAGAACGAAGGTAATTACCCCTCTGCAATTTATTTCTAAGCTATAAAATAATAACATCCATTGTATGTACAAAAACCAAACCTGGGTATCTAGAAAACGTATTTAAACCATTACCAAAGATTGACGATGTCGATGATAACGAAATTCAAAGATTCCTAGAAGAGTCTGAACAACATAGCAAACCTGTATCTTTAGCAACACGAAAAGAAGTAAAGGATGTAATTCTGCACGATCTGAATCCTAAGAAGGCCCCCGGTTACGACTCGATAACGGGTAAATTAATTAAGGAACTTCCTCGCAAGGGTATAATTATGCTAACACAGCTCATAAACGCTGTTTTCAGACTACAACATTTCCCAGCCCAATGGAAGACAGCAGAAATAATATTAATTAAAAAACCCGGCAAACCACCACAGGAGCCTTCATCTTATAGGCCGATTAGTTTGTTGCCAGTCTTATCTAAAATTGTTGAAAAGCTGTTAGCCAGAAGGTTAAATAAGATAGTCGCAGAGAGGAACCTGATACCTGGTCACCAATTCGGGTTTAGACAGCAACATTCTACAATTGAACAGGTGCATCGTGTAGTCGATACCATTAATAAGACGTTTGAAAATAAAAATTATTGCCGCAGTATTCTTGGACATTAGCCAGGCTTTCGATCGGGTATGGCACCAAGGACTTCTATAAGCTCAGAAAGATACTTCCAAAAATTCTACATCCTCCTTAAATCATATCTAACTGAGAGGTACTTGAGTGAGATATGAAAGTGAAATCAACACTGCACCCAATAACGTCTGGCGTACCACAAGGTAGTATACTGGGTCCTTTATTGTACCTCTTATTCACTGCTGATCTTCCAACCAATAACGAAGCGCTCACAACCACATTCGCAGACGATACTGCCATATTAGCTGTACATAAAAGTCCAATTGAAGCAAGCAACATACTACAAAACAGTATTAATGAAATCCATAAATGGATCCAGAAGTGGAGGATTAAAATAAACGAGGCTAAGTCCAACCACATTGTCTTCACTAAATGCCGAGTCGATTCACCACAAGTAATGATAGGAAATCAGTTTATATCCACCACAGACAGTGTAAAATACCTCGGTATACACTTAGACAAGGGATTGACCTGGCGTACACATATTTGGAAAAAACACAAACAACTAGGTACTAAATTCCGAAACCATTATTGGCTGCTGGGACGACAGTCTCAACTTACACTTCAAAACAAATTACTTGCATACAATGTCATCTTCAGGCCAGTATGGACATATGGGCTACAGCTTTGGGGAACAGCATCGAAATCAAACATCGCCATCATCGAGAGATTCCAGTCTAAAGTGCTGCGTGCTCTTGTAGACGCCCCATGGTTTGTAACAAATAAAGACATCTACAATGATCTGCAAGTGCTGACAGTAAGTTAAGCGATTGTGCAGTGCAGTGTTAAATACATTCAACGATTGGAAAACCATCCAAATGTACTGGCAGTAAATTTGCTTGATAACAGTGAACAGACAAAGAGACTTAAGCGTAAAACGCCACTCTATTTAGTTCATGACCGATAAATATCCTATTTTAGAGTTTAGTTAAGTTTAAAAATAAATTTAAATTAATTTTCATATAGAGATTATTGTTCATTGGAGCATATCTCTATTCAAGTTAATGTTGTCAATCCACATAAATGCTTATTGTTAATTTTGTAACAGATTGCATAATAAACAAAAAAAAACCAAACACTTAACTAAAAGTAAAATTATAACAAAAGAACAAAAACGTTGCGAAAAGAGTGTCAAATACGCAAATAATAGCTAATTATAGATATAAGAGAAACAAAGATAATTACGAAACTGCTCTATAGACTACAAAAAACCTTTGACTTATTACTACACTCCGGGTTTAAAAAGGGTGTTAAACATACATAAAAAACATCCAATCATGCAAAACTTTCTTTTCATAATTAAGACCACAACAGTACGTCTAACTACAGACGAAGGACAAAGACAAACAGAAAACAAACAGCAGACATCAAAATGGATTTTGGGTTAAGCAAATATAAAACATAAACAATAGAAAAGGGAAAAGAAAAAAACAATTAAAGAAAGCACTCAACAATCATAGACTCGACAACATGTAAAAAAATTTAAAATCCAAAAATACTTAGGATTTTCGCAGGAACGGTAAAAAAACATATCATGCGACATTACAAGAATTGTCTAACGTTTCTTTTAAAAATTTAAAAAGACATATTCTACGCAATAAATACCTTTATTGTACCTTCATTTATATACTTATTTTGAGTAAAAAAATTGTCAAGTCTTACTAGAAAATATTACAAGGACAGAGTTAATAAAATATAGGAAATGTCATTCTAGCTTATGTAAAGAAAGACTGATGATATGCAAGAAAAAATGTGAAAGAGGGATGACAAATATTCATGTTCTCTCTTTACTCTCTCGCCGGTTTCACGGGTCATATCTGTCCCTTCCTGTCCCCAAAAAATTTCTCTATTGTGCTCGGTTCTGCCATTCTCCTTCTCGTGTATTTCTTCTCTCCGTTCGTATTTCTTCATTCCAGCTCTTTCGCGCTTTTTTTTTTTTTCTTTTCGATGTATCTATTTTGTTGCCATTTTTGGTATTCGTCCCTAGACCATTCTTTAAACGTGTCCATATCAAATCAGTTGCCTCCTTTCTGTTTCTTCTGCTATGTCACTATTGATTTCCATAATTTCCCTTATTCTTTCGTTTCTCACTCTGTTCATTCTTGATATTCCCGCTGTCCTTCTCATGAAGTCCATTTCTAATACTCTCAGTTTACTTTTGTTCTGTTCTGTCATTTGCTATACCTCCGGTCCATGTAGCACTACGCGTTTTAACATTGTATTATACATTTTATTTTTGTTTTTCTTGACAGATCCTTATACTACAGTATCCCCATTTTTGGTATTCCTTCTTTGGTTTTAAACACCCCTCGAGCGCTGCCTTTATCCCTAGAGGACACGTCCACAGGTGGCGGATAGAGGAATGCCCGGTAGATATACCGGGTAGGAGCGAAATAAATTATCTCCTGCGAACCAAAGAGGCAAATAATAGCATCTGTTTTAGATTGAGCGGCTACGAACAGCGTCGGGCGGTCGAAAAGAAGGTCCTCTAAGGGGAATTGTGGCGTTAGAACTAAAAAAAGGAAGGGAGAAGAGAGAAACTAGTAGAATAGAAAACAAGAAATATGACTTAAATTTCCTGGTGGTAATCCACACCTCGCAAAGAGAGACCCCCATAGGATACGAAGAGAAAAAGCAAAACAAAGTACACCGAAAGAGACGAACAATAACAATTGGTACCTGGAATGTTAAAGAACTCAGTGGGAAGATGCAGGAAGTCATAATTGAAATCAAGACAATGAATATAGATGTCATATATATATGTCATGGGATCATATATACACATATGGAGTGGAGTAGAAAAAGAAAATATCTTACTCTAGTCCTATTTTCACATCATTTAAATTAAAGCTTTCATCCATTTCTCTATCCATATTTTCATCTGCTAATGTATTTAAGGTAGATGTATCAATTAATACCATCGATTCTTTTTTGTTTCTTCCCGAAGTAGTTTTTCTGTATCTTGATGGTTTACATGTTCAAATCTCTTTCTGCTCATTCGAGAAGCAATGTTTACCATTTCTACCACTGGGGGTGAGATGTTATTTTTTAAGGTAAATGAGCTTTCCAACATGCATTAAGTGTTGATGGTTTTATTTTTGCACAAGCCAATGCCACGATTTTAATAGAAAAGTTTTTTATATACTTCAATAAGAGTGCTATTTTAATAATTTTTTAATCTATCGAACATGCATTTGAAAAATTGGCGCATGTCGTACGTTTTAAAAGTTTGGATGACGCTTTAGTCCAGTAGTCATTAATGACGCACAGTTCGAAGGGAAGAAAATTATTTTTACATTGGGATGAAACACTAATTGTATACAGAGCATTCCACTGCAAGGATTGAGCAATTAAAAAATTGGTGTTCAAATATATTTTGAGTTATTAAATCGCGAGAACACAAGAAACGGGGACGTATCATTTCGTTTGTTACTAGAAAGCTTGATTTATTAATATTCGTTTTTTTATCATTTTCTCCGATAGATTCTTACGCATATGAAGAATGATATGCTGTTTAGAAGCGTTAAACGTTAGTGCATACGTTTTATTTTTTGAAATCTAAGTTAGAGATGGTAGTATAATGCTATCTCATCGGTGTTAAGAACCTAATTTGCTGTATATCTTTCTTTATTAGTAATTCCAGGTAGTTTCAACTTAAAATTATGGTCAACTTCTGCATCTGTTGAAGCCTCTTTTGAAATTTAATGTCGTGTAATGAGTATCCTTTTTTTAGTTTTTCTAACCAACCTTTGCTTGCAACGAATGACTGATTTTGTTGCTTTGTGTATATTTTAACTGTTTTCTCTTTGATAAGATTTCCACTAACCCAAACTTTTTAGTTATCTTCTTCTTCAAGTGCCATCTCCGCTTCGGAGGTTGGCAATCATATTGGCTATTCTAATTTTTGATATTGCTACTCGAAACAGTTGACCAGAGCTGCAGTCAAACCATTCTCGTAGATTGCGCAGCCATGACATTCGTCTTCTACCAACGCTTCTTTTTCCCATGATCTTGCCCTGTAGTATAAGTCGTAGTATGTTGTATCGTTCTCCACGCATGGTATGTCCCAGATATTGGAGTTTTCTTTCTTTGACTGTATTTGTAATTTCCTTCTCCTTTCCCATTCTTCTCAGTACCTCCAGATTTGTCATTCTATCCGTCCACGATACTCTTAAAATCCTCCGGTAAGTCCACATCTCGAAGGAGTCAAGTTTGTTTAGTGCGGCTTGATTTAACGTCCACGCTTCCATACCATACAAAAGTACACTAAACACATAGCATCTGAGCAGTCGTATTTTTAATGGTAACGACAGATCTTTACTACAGAAGACGTTTCTCATTTTTAGAAAATTAGCTCTTGCCTTTTCTACTCTTGATCTTATTTCTGCCGTGTAGTCGTTGTTTTCTGTAATTAGACTTCCTAAGTAAGTGTATTTCTTGACTCTTTCTATCTGTTCTCCTCTAATTCTTAAGCTGTCGTTGTTGTTATTGTTTTTACTGATCTTCATAAACTTCGTTTTTTGATATTGAGTGATAAGCCGTATTCCTCACTATAGTCAATTACTTTATTCATTACCCTTTCTAGATCTTCTAAGTTTTCAGTAATAATTACGGTATCATCTGCATATCTTAGGTTGTTTATTGGTTTTCCATTTACCTTTATTCCCGCAGTTTCAGATTCCAGGGCTTTTTTCATTATTTCCTCTGAGTAGGCGTTAAATAGACTGGGCGACAGAACACAACCCTGCCTGACACCTCTTTGAATTTCAGTTGCTTCTGATGTTTCGTTTCCTATTCGTACTGTAGCCTTCTGGCTGTAATATAAATTTGATATTAGTCTTATATTTTGATAATCTAATTTCTTATTTTTGAGAGTTTCTATGAGTGCGTCGTGTCTAACTATATCAAAGGCTTTATTATAGTCTATAAAGCATAGATATACACTTTGGTTAACATCCAAGCATCTCTGAATAAGCACGTTGAATGCAAATAATGCTTCTCTTGTCCCCACTCCATTTTTAAAACCAAACTGTGTTTCACTGATATCTGCTTCTAGTTTCCGGTGTATCCTAGAGTGAATGATTTTAAGAGAATTTTTAGTGTGTGAGACATAAGACTTATAGTGCGGTAATCACAGCATTCTTTGGCACTAGCTTTCTTTGGTATACATACAAACGTTGAGATTAACATTTCTTGAGGTATAATTCCGGTTTTATATATTATGTTGAATAGATTTACCAGTATATCTAGATTCTCTTCGTCAGTTAGTTGTAGGAGTTCACTTGGTATTTCATCTGGGCCTGGGGCTTTACGATTTTCATTGTTTTCATTGCATGTATTATTTCGCTTTTGTTATGTCTGGTCCTATATCTTGGTTGGGTGTGTGTATGTTCGGGTTTTCTTCTCTCTGATCTCTGAATAATTCTTCTATATATTCTTTCCACCTACACAATTTCATAGCATTTTCTGTTATTATATTTCCCTCCTTGTTTAATAGTATGTTGGCATTCTTTTACGTGTTGTACCAGTTATTTCCTTTACTTTTTTATGTAGGTTAAACATGTCATGCTTAATTTGAAGGTTTTCTATTTCTTTACATTTTTCAGCGTAATACTGTTCTTTTGCTGCTCTTATTTTGCTTCGTATTTCCCTCTGTAGATTTTGGTACATGTTTTTATTTCGATTTTTGTATCTTCTTCTTTGTTCCATTAAGTTCAAAATCTCGTCTGTTATCCACTCTTCCCTTTTATACCTTGTTTCTGTCAGTAGTTCTTTGCTAGGTTTTAGGATTGATTCTTTGAAGGATACCCATCGTTGTTCTACTTTGTTTCCTGCTTCAAGTTCAGTATTAATTTTTGATAGATTATTGTTGATCTTTTGTTTTAGCACTTGTTGTAGGTCTGTTGCCTTGAGGAGTTCTACATTAAGTTTATTTTTGTTATTCCTTATATTAACCTTTTTTAATGTTAGATGAAATTTGGCAACTAGGAGGTTATGATCGGAAGATACGTCCGCTCCCGGGTAAGTTTTCACAGATCTAACTGCGTTTCTGTATCGTTCATTTATTAATATGTAGTCGATCTGATTTCGAACAATATTGTCTTCGTTGTCTGCAGGAGATTTCCATGTGTATAGCCGTCGTTTAGGCAGTTTGTAAAATGTGTTTAGTACTATGAATTTGTTTTCTTGGCAAAACTCGATTAGACGATCTCCTCTTTCATTGCGAGTACCAAGTCCATAGGGTCCAACAATTGTTTCAACTTTCCCCTCCCCAATTTTGGCATTTATATCACCCATGACCATTGTTATATCTCGTGTTGTTGTACTTTTAAGTACCTTTTGTATTTCAGCATAAAAGTTTTCAATTTCATCGTCTTGTTTATCTGCCGTGGGTGCATAAATTTGTATTATATTAAGTTTTCCATGACAAGTTAGTAGCTGTAGCAAAATAATTCTTTCTGAAACAGGTGTAAAACCGATAACTGATTTATTTGTTTCTTTATCGACCATTATTGCAACTCCGTGTCTATGCTGCCTATCGTTGCTTCCTGAGTAGTAGATCTTCCCTTTTCTGATTGCATGTTCTCCTGTGTTGGGCCATCTAGATTCCGAAATTCCCAAAATGTTTATCTTCATCCTACTCATTTCTTGTTCGACATTTTGTGTTTTACCAGGTTGATACATCCTGTTAACGTTCCAAGTAGCGATTTTTATTTCTGTCTTGTATATATTGATAGGTGTAGTCGTAGTCGTCGTCGTCGTCGCGTGGGGGTTTCGTTGGATGACGACCTGGGAAGCCCCACTATTTCTTCCCCTGCCGGATCTTGGCATCCGAAAACCATGATCAGTAATCTTTACTCTTCCACCGTCCATAGCCATATAGATTAACTAGGAAGAATAATGTGGTGGTCATTCCAAGGCCTTCCACCTCGCAGTTTCCCAGCCATACCGCTGTTCCAGCTCTGCTTGTGAATATCTAATTGTAAGCCCAGCCAACATCATTTGTCTTCGGCCTTAGATTAGTTTTGGTAAAGCTGCTGCCCTTTACCAGGGTTATCCAATCAGCCGCCCACTATGGATCAGACGCTATGATCTAGTTTTGGTCCACCCCGGGTATTTTATTTCTCCGGTACCCGCTATATCTAGCGAGCATCCCCCTATCCGCCACCTGGGGAGGCGCCCAGTAGGGGACCTAGCAACCCCCTGGGTTTTTAGTTATACGGTCTTCCAATCAAATAATAAGAGCTCGTTCCATTTTTATCATATTGATATTTTATGTTTGGGTCACGTGTTTTGCACCTCTCATGATTTTTTTATCGTCTCCTTATTTTTTTGGTGGTTCGAGTTGTAAATTCATTCAAGTTTAACGATTTTTCAACTATTGATCATTTTTTCGTCACTTTTTAAACGACTTAAAATTTGAATTTTTTCAAAAAGGAACGAAACTTTCTTGTTAACATTTTTTTTTGTCAGAGACAGAAAGAGTTGTATCTACATAACATTGACAGTAAGAGTATTTGCAAATAAGGCACATATAAATGGTTACAATAAGTTAACATTTATCAGGAAAAGCTCATCTTTTTTATACCTGCAATCATGGTTACAAAGTAAACTATTTTGAACTCAGTACTATAGACAAGAAAATATAAAGAAACTGAAGTCATTACAATTATTTTTGATTATTTGTGATCGAATAAATATCAATTTTTTTTTATTTTTCTAAAATAAAATTTATCGAACCAAATAAAAAGAATAAAGAAAAAACAAAGTAAAGAGCAGCTGCATTCCTTTACATTTAACAGAGTATTTCAAGGTCAGGTGAAGAATTGTAACAGCAGCCGATAATGCCAAGGATACCTGGGAGTACAGAATGTGACAATTTTGACTGATCCTGAAAATTAAAAAATGATATTTTGATCGTATATTTTTCATATTTCTTTTCTGCTTGACGCTGCGCTATTTGCCCTAGAGCTGAAGCACCAAATGATTTACTGAACTAGCAATTTTTGGTTGCATAATTTTACGGAAAGCCAAGATCATCTAACCAACACGAGCTTGTAATTTAACATATTACGGCTTTTTCTTGTGGGGTTATCTAAAATCCAAAGTTTACGTCAGCCTTGCACAAACAGTTGGCGGTCTTAACAAAGAAATCCAATATATCATCGATTGAATTAACCAGAACATGTACGAAAACTTAATTTAAAATTTTGTAAAAAAAAAACAAAATTTGTGACTATTTGATAGACATGATTCTTCATACTTTATTAAAGATTGTGTACTTTAGTAGTCAATAAAAATTCAATTTTAAGATCAACACAGCTGTGTTTTTTTAAATATAAATCCGGCTTTAATTTAGTCGCTAACAATACTAACAAGTTTGTATGAAACCATAGATTTTTTATAAATATTTTAAAATTAACTATTTTTCTTATTTACATATCTTACTGCTAGCTGTTTTACTTCTACCCAAACTAAAATAAAAAAAATTACGTACCACTTCTATTATTTATTATACGAATGCCAAAATTCATTTCCAGTATATTATCTCAATTATTTATTTGTTCCTTTTTAAATAATGTGATATAATAATTAAGTATCTCTTTCTTCTTCTTCTTAAAGTGCCTTATTCATTATTGAATGTTGGCAACAATCGAGGCAAAATTTTGTCTATCTTTAGTGTCTCTTATCAACTCATGTGTACTCATGTGGGTCCAATCTCTAATGTTCTTAAGCCAGGAGCATCTCCTGCTACCTCGCCCTCTTTTGCCTTCAACTTTTCCTTCCATAATGAGCTGCAATGTATTGTATTTGTCATTCCGACATAAATGTCCAAGATAAGCTGTTTTTCTTTTTTTAATAGTTAATAGGAGTTCATTTCTTCTATTCATTCGTCTCAGGACCTCTTCGTTTGTGATATGCTCTGTCCAAGATATAAGTAGCATTCTTCTAAACACCCAGTACTCAAAAGCTTGTATTCTCTTTTCTGTATTAGCCTTGAAGGTCCACGCTTCAGCACCATATAATAGTATTGAGTATATGTAGCACTGTACAAATCTGTATCTGGTTGTAATACGAAGACTGCGGTTGGTAAGTAGTTTTTTGAGTTTTTGGAATGCTGATCTTGCTGTTTCTATTCTTATTTTTATTTCCGTTTCTGGGTCTCCATTTTCTGTCAGCCAGCTTCCTAGGTATTTGAATTTTTGTACTTTCTCTATTTGTCGATTATATATTATAAGTTGTGTTTGTGCTATTGGTGTTTTGCTGAAAATCATGTATTTTGTCTTTTTAGTATTTATCTTTAACCCTATTGCGTTTCCTTCACGGCTTACTGCATCCATCAGCCGTTATAGTCCTTCTAGGCTATCCGAGATTATTGCGGTGTCGTCAGCGTACCTTATATTATTAAAAAGTTTACCGTATCTCTTTAGATTTTGTAAAACTAAACTTATTTTTGTTGAATAAATCTAGAAGTTGATATAGCACAGGTTTATCACAAATTTTTTTTGTATAGAAATAAGTACAGCCGTGGCCAAATGTATGAGTCGCGTTCCAGAATTTATTTGTATAAATGGAGAAAAAGTGCATCATCTTTGTTTTATAATTAATATATTAATGACACCAGCTATTTTTTTACACAAACCCTTAACTGATTTCTAACAATCTTCACAAGTAATAACTTTCCATTCTTCTAGTAGCATTTCCTTGAGAGCTTTTTGAATGTCACGTTTCGTTTTTTTTTTATCTTTGGCTTTAGTGTGCTCCAGAAATACCCAATGGGGCTTAAACTTGATAAGTTTAATAACTGCCCTTTATTTCTTTGAAACTAAGGCGTGCTGTTCGCAGGTTTGTATCAGAAGGTATTATATTATTAAAATTTGATGTTGCTCGCATTGGTGTTATCAAATATGCAAAACCGTTTCCAGCACAACAATATATTGTTTAGTGTTTATGCGTTTTTCTTAAACCATCGTTTCTTCTTTGTCGTCGGCCACTATAAAACCCTACATGATTGCGCTACTCCTTCATGTTTGACTGTAAGCACCCTATACTGGAGAACGTAATCTTCATCCACTTGTCACTTTACGTAGGTAATGTCAGGCGTGCCAAACATCTGAACAATTTTCAAAATTAAAAATAATTTCATCATACATGTATGTACATGTACCATACGTATCACTATGATTTAGTTAATAGTGAAGTGTCTTATTAAGTTTACGTTTGACTACAGAGTATTTGCATAATATTTTTCTGTTAAGTGTTGATTTTGCAGGGTCTACTGCTGTAAACGAATTATTAAACCTGCATTTTCGACCCTTCTTCTCATGGTTCTAGCGTTAAGGGACCGGTCAATTTTTGTAGACATCGCGATAGGGAGCTAGAAAAAAGATTTTCCCGATTTCTAAGCAAATCTTCAAGCGATTTTCAGTATTCGCGTTCAAAAGTTGTTTTTATTTTCATTTGATTGTTTTTAGAATTACGCGTGACCCATTGTCCTTAATAAAACTTATAATACTTTATCTCATAATTTGCGATTTCAACCTTCAACTTGGCCTGTTTACCTAAAAGATAAATCGTTAACGTTCCTGCATACTCAGTTCCTCTCTCTTATTTTCACTGTATAATAATGGGAAATTCAAACTTTGTTCGAGTAGCACCAATAACGAGACACGTATTGGCACAAAAATAATTTTTGGCATTTAAAATATAAGGTGGCCCAAATTGAAATTTAGGATTTGTATTGTGTGTGAACGTTAGAAGTTTGCATTTGTACATTGAAAAGTTATTATGGCACCATATGCTGCGATGAAACTCATTTTTCTTTAAATAGCTTTGTGAATCGTCAAAATTGCCTCACCTGGAGTAATGAAAATCTACGGCTATTCAAGAAAAACCAATGCTTCCACAAAAATTGCACTATTTGGTGTACATAATGGGTTGGATGAGTCACTGGCGCGTATTTTTTGAGGATAAAGCTGGCAACGCTGTTACTGTCAATGGTGTGCACTATTAGGATGTGCTAAGAAACTTTTTTTTTTAGTGAAACCAACGATTTGAACTTGAATTACATATGGTTTAAACAAGATGAAGCCACAAATTTCCCGATCGTATTATCAGAGAGCTGACATCAATTAGCCACCGCGATCTTAAGATCAAACTCCATTAGGTTTTTTCTCTGGGGTTATTTGAAAGAAATGGTTTATGTTGAGAAACTTGCTACGATGGCAGAGTTAAAAAAACATCAGACGTGTAATTGCTGAACTAAAACCGTGTTTATTAAAAAACATTACAGAAAAATTTGCTAAAAAACCGGTGGCATATCAACGAAGTCGCAGAGGGCATTGAACAGACTCAAGTTTGTAAATTACACTGATAATAATAAAATTCAAATTGTTTAAATATTTTCTTTATTTAGGAAAAATATTCTAAAATTTAATTTTGCTAATTCAAATATATATATTTGAATACAAAATACGCATTTACGAGTTTTGTCAATCGCATATTTTATTGACTTTTTTACTGATTAGGTTTATAGTTATTGGCAACATAATAACAACAAAAACAGAACCGCCTGTGCCCTTTAATTGTTAAGATAACATACGAATATGAGGGTGCTTCGTACTTCGGTCACGGTAATACATGAATTCTAAATACGCACAATTTAACACTTAAGATATAACAACTAGAATTTATACGTAATTGTTAGTATTTTGTAGCTAACTCATAAATTGTTTTTAACTATTTAATTAAAAACCAAACGCAACCCCCATTTGAGGAAATTTTTCCTTTCATGCTGAAGTACATTTGCTTTTGTGGCAGACTGCTAGATGAAGAAACTTCTTTGTTCTATTGAAATCAGACGGAACTTTCGCAATATTGTTCGGTAACCGGATTTTCTTGATATCACTGCTCTTTGAAAATTTGGATCGGCTTACTCTGAAAGCAATATGAGTGAGTCAAAGGAAGCCGTAAAGCGGCGCTCTGGCGAAATACAGCAAGGGTAATGCAGGGATCAGATGCGCCTTTTTCTTAGTCTTCAAAGCAAAACCCCGAGCACATTAATTTGAAACTTATGCCTGTCGTCACCTGGGGTGAGAATTAGGAAGTTACGCGGTTAAGGCCCGCGCTCGGCGCTAATGATTTACCCTCTCCATCAGCCGCTCCAAAGGTGCTTTTTGTGTGAACTTCATTTTAGATAAATTGTTTTGTAAATATTGATGGTGCAGGTGCTTATGGAAATTGTCAAATTTAAATTTCAACAAACGCCATTAATAATTTATCATATTTTTCTATATTATTTAAAATAAATTATTATAGACTATAAATTAATATAGACTGAATTTTTTTCTAAAAAATAAGAGAGCTCGCCTGCAGCTGTCAGATAAAATTGATTGATGGTGTTTTTCAGAGTATGGGGATATAAGTGGGTAGTTTGCATTTTTATAAACCACAAATAAAAGAATAAGAATATTTTAGTCTGTTTGCAATTATCTTAATTGAAACAATAATTTTTTATGTTTAAAATATACTCATACTTTACCATAATCGAAATATGGATTTATAAATTTTTAACTATTTTGTATTTTCCGGCGTATTTCTCAATCTTATTATTTTCACGACTGGTACAACGATTTTAATAAAAACTAAAAGATATATATGGGTGTTAAGTTCGATACTTTAGACTTCTAAATTAATATATGAGGATGCCAGTCTTAGCGTGTCACCAAATAGTTGCATACAAATTTAGCAACGAAATTTATTCAAATTTTGGGCACACTGAAAAAATTAATTTTAATTTAAAATTAAATCTGAGACAGTTTAAACAGCGGAGGTAAAAGGTTTCCAACTAAACTAAATTAAAAGAAAATAGGTTTGAGAGGTATCCTCCAATAAGTCGATTCAAGCTTTCACAATGCCTTAAGCGATAGCGGTTAAAGCAGCGCGGCTTTACGATTATCTTTGTTAATTTACCCGAAAGCTTAATAATTCTAAATTAAATTCAGTTATTTACTTACTTAAGGACAATTGCAAGAGTAATTATTTATTGAAACTTTATTAAAATTTTAAAAATAAGGGACAAACGAATGAAACAAACAAAAACTTTCGTGGATACAGAAACCAGACAAAATTAGAGTTAAAGGAGAATACTGAAATTATATTAAGAAGTTAAATGAAACTAATAACGAAAGAAAAGCGGTCAATATTGATAAAGTGGTATCAAGAAATTGAAGATTATAAAAGCAAGAAAAAACTATAAAAGCTTATGGACTCGGAAACCAATAAATATATTAATTAGGTACACATAAAAAACAAAATAAAAAAGGATTTAAAACAAAGGTACCCTATAATAAAAACAAACGTAACAAATGGAAAATATTACATACCACAAATGCTAAAACAGTGTATCAAACAGTGGCATCTGAATTGGACTCTGATCATCTTCCTGTCATCATCAGCCTCCACAACACCCCTCAAATAATACCTCCACCGCCTAGCTTAGCGCATGGTAAAACTGATTGGGACAATTTTCAGTCGACTCTTGATCAAAAACTCCATTGGGTGGGACCACCTGAACTTCCCCCGGATATAGACAATGCCGTCCTACAATACACATCAGCCTTACAAGCAAGTATACAAGAAACAACCACTCCATGGAAGCAAAGGAAAGTTGACTAGCATATTAGAACTCCCAACTACATACTTGATCTAATTAAGCAAAAGAATAGATATAGAAGGGATTGGCAAAGACACCGGTTACCATACCTTAAAACACTGTACAACCAACTATGTCACTTAGTAAAGAATGAACTTGAGAGTCTAAGAATCCAAAGATACAATTCTTACCTTGAAGACACTAAACCCGGTGACCCATCTATGTAGTTAGCTACCAAACGATTATTAAGACAACCGAGTATAATCTATCCTATGATATCAAATGACGCCAGATACTCCTCCGATGATGAAAAAGCCAACTTATTAGCAACTCATCTTGAACAGGCAGTTACGCCAAATTTTGAAGAACAAGACGAACACTTCGAAAGGCAAGTAAGAAGCGCAATCGCAAATATGCACTTACAGGATAACCACGAAATAGCTCCCACATCTGTCCAAGAAATTAAATCTTATATAACAATATTACCTAAGCGTAAGACCCATGGGCCCGACCTTATAACAAACGAAATGCTAAAGCACCTATCAAAAAAGGCTCTGGCTTACTTAACCTCAATATACAACGCCTGTCTCAGACTAGGATACTTTCCGACAGCATGAAAAACTGCAAATGTGCTCCCCATCTATAAAGTAGGTAAACCGAAGGAAAACCCTTACAGCTACCGCCCTATCAGTCTCTTGTCAACCCTGGCCAAGCTCTTAGAAAAAGTGATACTTTCCAGATTACAAGGTTACCTCCACCAAAATGATGCTATTCCTCCTCTCCAATTTGGCTTCCGAACCCATCACTCGACCTCTCACCAGCTTTTCAGAATAAGTGAATCAATTGAAAGAGGGTTTGAAAAGAAAGAATACACTGCGGTTGTATTTATAGACTTGGAAAGAGCTTTCGACAAGGTCTGGCATGATGGACTTCTATATAAAATGGGGCTTTTAAACATTCCAAATTACCTAACCAAAATCATTCACTCATTTCTCACTAACAGAACTTTTAGAGTCCGGATCAGCTCAACCTTATCTAGTTCTAAACCTATTCGGGCCGGAGTACCCCAGGGCAGTATTCTGGGACCCACCTTATTCAACCTGTTCGTTCACGACGTACCTACAGATCTCAACTCAACGCTGGCCATGTATGCTGACGATACTGCAATTATTACACAGAGCCTCAGTCTTGATATATCAATTGTACTCCTACAAAACTCTATAAATACGTTATGTGCATGGTTTCAGAAATGGAAAATTAAAATAAATTCTGATAAATGTCAAACAAAATTTTTTACCTTCAAGAGATATGAGCAAATTACAAAAATAAAAATAAATAATAACGAAATAGATTGGAATCTAAAGGACTCAGTTGTTAAATATTTAGGCGTGCATTTAGGCGCGAAACTGAACTGGGGGTTTCATATCAATAAAAAAACTCAACGAGTGACACAACAGACTGGGTGCATTATATACGCTTATAAACCGCAAATCTCTGCTGTACTTATCTACAAAGGAATCCTCAGACCAATTCTTACGTATGCATGTCCAATATGGTGTAACACATCAAAGACAAACATAAAGAAACTCCAAACAATCCAGAACAAAGTGCTCAGAATCGCCATCAACTGCCCTTGGTTTGTGCGTAATAATCAAGTTCACAGTGAATTAAGTGTTCCATTAATTACAGAGTTCGTTAATAAATCCACTGTAAAGTTTTTCCAAAATCTAACCTTGTGTTCAAGTGCTACCAAATTAAATCTAGGCCAAAAAAATATTCACAGGCGTCTTAAACGTAAACTACCACAGGACTTAATTTAAATGTGGTATATAAACCCATCTCAATGTCAAATTAAGATAGAAATGTAATTTATCAGTTAATACCCACTGGATTAAACCTCAATGTATGTAGTTTAGTTCTTATTTAATTGTACTATAACAACCAAGCCGTCTATTGCATTGTATATTGCAGAGCCATCTATAATAAAAAAAAATGTTATTAAAAAAATAGAGCACTAAGCAAAAGAGAGGTTGCGAAACAATCAAGAGGAGTAGCTAAAGAAACAAATGCAAAAAATACGTTTAAAACAATAAAAACTTAAAAAAGGACGAATATTTAAAAATGAAAAATAAACCAAAATTAAAAAATATTAAAAAAATTAAAGTCTACAAAAATGCTTTCTGCATGTTTAAATAATAATAAAAGTATTACAGGAAGGAAAATTGAAGAGACCAAAGAACTGGATAATAATAATATTCAGATACGGAGGCCAATAAAAAGAAAAAAAAAGAAATAAACCGAAACTAAGAAATAACCACTTCTATACTACTTTAAAATAAACCAAAAACAAATATTAAAGTGCGAATAATAATTACAAACAAAATGAACAATAACATATTTAGAATTATTAGTGTTAATTTAAAAAAAACAGTGATAGAATAAACTATAAAAGAAAGTCAATATCAAACAAATTTATGATCAAATAGAAGGAATAGCAAAAAAGAAAAGTATTAAATTTTTACATAAGACTACAAAGTTATAAGCTAAATAAGAGAAAAAAATAATATTATACTAATAATGGGAGACTAACATTCCAGAATAAGAAAAAATTACAATCGAAGAATTGTCTACATAAAGAATCACAAAAAAAGGATCAACAAAGAGAAATGGAATAAAATGTTTCTTTTATAAAAGGACATAATTGACTATAGAACATACTCAAAACCTATCAGAAAAAGTTTGTTAAATTGATATTATTAAATTAATATCACAACGAAAACAGAGAGAGGATCTAAATATAAATTAGTAGCGATAATGTGCCTTATTAAAATTAATAAGTAAAAAGAAAACAACAGTATAATAGAGTGGTAATTTATAAATAAAAACAAGTATAGTAAAATATCAAGAAAGTCAGAAATTCTAACAGAAAGAAAGGGAGTTTTAAAACAACAATAAATAATGGTACCAATAAATAAAACTGGAACAATCGTAAAATATATACTTAAGTATTTAATAGGACAAGAACTTAATGTATATACATAGAAGCACATATATATATCGAAATAACCTTTTTGGCATAACCTCATCCACCTAATTTCGCATAAATCTTATTGGTCTACGCGTCTTCTCGTTATACGGTTAAAACTAAAATAAAAGAAATTTTGAAACTCGAAGAACATTTTATTAAGAAAAGCTTTTGTTGCAATACTACTGAAAGAAGACTAGACAATAAAGAAACAATAAAACAGTTATAAACAATATTAAGAAAGGAACCAAAAGGCGTCCTTCAAAAAACAAATTATAGGAAGGGGGTGAAATAGTTCCTGAAGTAAGTATGATAAATGGCTTAAGAAAAGGTAAAGAATGATTTTAGACTATATGTTAAGAAGTATAAAATACACAAAAGAAAATTAAAAAATGGATAAATAAGTGGATAACTCGAGAAAAGGGAATACTATACTGAGGTATTCATAGGTGTTTCCCAAGCTTTCGATAGATTGTGGCATATTGAATTGTTACATAAACTAAAAACACATCTACCGAGTCCATATTACCGTTTATTAAAGTTTTACGTAGAAACCCACTTCTATTCAGTAAAATACAAAAACGCTTTCTTCCAACTCTACCCTATACAGTGGGATGTCCCTCGGGAAAATATACTTGGTCTCCTTTTCTATCTGATATATACAGGTGATATCCAAACACCATAATGGCTACCTTTGCTGATAATGTTGCAGTACTTTCCATCTATTAGAATTCAAGCACCAGTAAAAATCTATAACAAAGTTGGGTCTTCACTTGGACCAATACCTCACTTGGAAACGGCACATACAAATCAAAAGACAATTGAAATGTACTGGCGTCTTGAACAATACTCCAAAATAAAAATTGAAAGCAAAGTGCTTCTTTATAAAAGCGACCAATTTGGACATATAAACTTCAATTATGAGGATTTGCAAAATCATTTAATATAAACATCATCCAATGGTTTCAATCCAAACTACTCAGAGCAATCCTAGGCGCAACTTGATATGTAAGTAACTAGACCATCTATGAGGACTTAGGTGTTTTCTACATTTAAGAAGAAGCAAGACGACTCACTGCAAGGTACCGCACGAATCTACCTGGACACCTCAACCACCTTGTGGGCTAACTCACCGAAGAAATAACACCCAGATGACTAAAAAAACATGGACTAATTTATAACATATAATCAACTTGTTAAATGTATATAGGAGTTTCACCATTGGACAAATTCTTCTTCAATGACTTGCAGCTATCATCACTTTTACTAAATACTCCCTCAGAGTAGAAAATAAACAATAAATAAAAAAGAAAAAATTAATGTGGATTCAAATGCATATCAAACATGGAGTACCAGTAACCTAGTTGTAAACTGGGACTGTGCGGGGTTCCATCGGGGTTACAGGTAGCGGATAGCAACTGGTCTTTTTATTTTTGCCTTTTTCAAACGTCTGCTGATAAAGGCGTTCAAATCACCGTTTTATTGACTTTTGAAGAAATTTTATTTTGCGTTGTTTTTACAGTTCTTTCTTGCAGTTTTTGTATTTTTTTAAATAATAATAATTGTGCTAGTTATGGGTAAGTAATCTGTTTCTCGCAATACATTCTCAAAAATCCAAAAGGCGATTTTCAATGGTCGTGACTAACGTCGCTTCCAGCACAGTTGAACCTCTATAAGAGCACCATTTTCCATTTCCCGAAGCTGAAGGATCTAAGTTGGTGTTGTAAAAAAGTCCAAGGTCGATCGTCCCAAGACTACTTCGACAGAAACGTCATCCGCATATCACGCGATAATCGCCAACTTGTTAATTTTGTGATCCTCTGGGCCCGAAACCATCTGCTCATACTATCTGACGTATCTGTAGCAAACTAAACTTAATGGACGTCGTTCGGTCAGGAAGTTGATGATTTCAGAAAAGAACAGCAGGGCGCGCGTGAAGTGTGTGTACGCACACAAGAAATGGACAAGGAAAAAGGTGGGAATATGTGCTCTGGAGTGATACAAAAGCAAGTACATGTTCTTTGGAACAGACGGGATTCAGTGAAGGAACTCCTATCTATGCCAAATACCAGATTTAAATTCTTAAGACAATCCACGGCATTATAGATTACTATCTGTATGAGGACATCCTTGAGAATACGGTACATCAATATGCCATGCACAACATGGATAGATCCTTTATTTTCCACAATGAACCCAAACATCGTTTTTAAGCATATCATAGGCTGATTTGCCTTCTGTCGTGTAAACCTCCTCGACTGGTCCAGCTAATCTCCCGACTTGAATATCACTGAAAGTCTCTGGGCAGAGCTGGAGTGTTGTCTGGTTAGCAGATATGCCAAGAATGCAGATAAGAAGTATGTCCAACTCGAGAAGGAATGGAAAATCATTCCCTTCTTCTTCATCTTCATCATTCTCTGGACTCCAAGCCTCGCAGGTGTCAGGTGGCCATTGTTGTTAAAGGTTATGCTATTAAGTATCAGACTACTGTTGTTCACTTTTAGTTCATTTCCGCTGATTTAGAGTTATTCCGGTGTGTTTATTTAATGTATGCTTCATTGCTGTAATAAAGGTCATGTTGTGTTGTACTAATAATGTTTTATCCAGTTGAGTTGTGTTTTTTCTAAAAAAATCGGTTCATGAGCTGTTTGGTGCACATATCTAAACCCCCTTGTCTCGAATCCCATCTCTACCTGCAACTTTGATTTTGTCCACTAACCCACCCTAGTCACAACAAAGCGAGATTTTTATCGCCGCCCGGCATTCCCATTCGAACCCTGGTGATCGGCGGAGCCACCAGCCGAAGTCGACACAGGTGCTGTATTGTACGTTGCTTGCGCGCTGTAGATTGCCTTTTGTAGGTTCCGCCCCGTCCGTGGTGCCCCAGTACATCTGGCCAAGGAAAACCCATCCCCAGGTTGAAGCCGCCAAGAAAAAGCACACCGACATCCGCCGTCCAGGCTGCCAGAGACCGTTACGTGCGGTAAGTCTCGTTTGTTCCGTCGTGCATTTGTTCCCAGCAGCACTTTTGTCTCGCAGTCTGGAGAGTGCACAACTGACCTGTCGTCCACCGTATTTGGAGTTATTTAGTCATAGTTGTATTGTTTTTTGTTTTCTCAATTTATTTGTTTTGCTTAATTCATTGTTAATTTGTTATAAAGTTCTTTGTGCCCAATATATAATGTACACAGCTCTGTTTTGTTTTATTTCCTGCTTTGTTTATTGAGTTACTTTTAACTGTGCGTAATTATCAAACATGAAATACCCCGAAAAATATTACCTAAAAATTTCAGAGGGAAATACAAAGAAAGAAAAAATATGGCAAAAATAATAAAGGCTGACATATTTTTGGCCGCTGCTGTAAATTTGGCTGTAAAATTAGCAAAATCCCTAATATGTAAAAAAAAATTTACGTAAAATACTTAGTTACTTTGTGACTTTGCTTTACTTTTTGCTTGTTTTGGAAGTTTAGTTCTCCCTCATTTAACGTTTTCTTAAGCACAACAGGATCTGAGTATCGTTTGCTCCAGCTCCATTTTGCTTGGGGTGACCGTGTCCTACTTACGCCCTGCTGTGAATACCACGCATTATGATTTAGATAAGCGTAGGCCGTATTTGCCTAACGCAAAACAAGTCGCAGCGGATAAAAGTGAAATTTGTATTCCCGAACCGCCGGCTGCCGGTTAATCAGATAACATTTCGAAATGTGACGGGCGACAAATAGCGCTGCTAACCGAACTAAATAAATAAACGAAGAGTGAGAGCAGCCCTGCTCAGGTGCGAAGCAAATTTTCGCTCACACGACCGCAGGGATCCGCCCGATAGAGAGAAGATGAAAAATTATCGAGGCCGGCTCTAAATATAGACAACTCCCCGAATTACTTTTCCGTGTTGCTAAAGCGCTTTATGCGGTCAGAAGCTGAAAGTTGTCGGCGAAAAAACGACTGAAAATCAGTCCTCATGAGACGGCAATAAACGTAAATTTACTGCCGAATTCTGCAGTAATTCAAGTTCGACCCAGTTCGAGTTGACGGCCAGAATGTAATGCCCCTGAAAGTTTAGATAAAATCTTGCTGCACATTTAACAGGCTGTTGCGTCGCCTTACTGCTGCCGTTTATTCATTCCGTGAAAACGAGCAGTTTCGGGAAAATTCCTCCGATAGCGTAGAATTTTCTGTTATCGTATCCCATTTATGGCAGTGTGCACTCTAACTTGGTTATTGCTACAAGTATATTATTTAAAAGTACATTATAGATACGATTTCGATCTTGTAATTTACTTATTTTTTTCTATTTGGAAACGCTGTGCATTGATTTGGAAGCCATAGAGATTTAATAATAAGGCATGCGGAGCTATAGAACCTATAGAATTTCCAAAACTGGTAACTATACCGTTTAATGTGTTTGCATAATTCATTAAATGAGTCACATTTGGATTTTTAAAGTTCTCTAGCCTTCATATTCTTGGGTCACGGGTTTTATCAGATATCCAGATATTTTACTTGCTGAAGTCACCGCTAAAAACATTTGAGTACGTTAAAACTTCCAAAATAAGAACACTACAATAGTTCTTTGTTTTATTCAACGCGAGTTAATGTTGCTCTTGAACTTTTATTCTAATTTTGACCTTGTGAAAGCTAAATTATTCCAAGCAAGTTTTTGCGTCATTTAAGTGCAGACAAATTCTTTAATATCACGCCACTACTTTAGAAGTCATTGAACTTTTCTTTTATTCAGTAAATTTTGGAGAAAATGATAGAAAATCGTCATTCGGGGTGCATTATCTTAATGGCGAACAATGCAGATGTCGCGGTGAAAAATTAACCTATTTCGGGCTGGATCATTTTGGTGAGCTGCTACGTCTACATAAAATGAAAAAGTAGTAGTTGTAATATTTATGGGAATAGAGAGAGCCTTAAATGCCTTAAATAAGTCTCGATAAACGCTCTCAAAAAGAATAATGTCGACATCTATATGACGATTGGCCACAAAAAGCCTAAAAAAAGAGTTATTAAATTTACTTTAATTGGCATAACCATGTTATCAGAGGTAAACAAATAGTGGCTATAAAAAAAACATTTGATCCCCACCTAACATTAATAGACAATTTATTAATAAATTAGCTGTTGAGTAAGCGAAGGTCTTCTTCCAGATGATGCGAGCCTTAGACGTGAATATCTAACTGCTTGAATTACTTTCCCTGAATAATTAAATCAGTTAATCGACAAAATGACTTAAGACGAACTGGAATTGTAATGCAAAATATAAGAATTAAAGTCGCAATAAAAAAGACGACAGAGAAAATTCATAAGTTTTTATTTGGAAAATACACAACGTTAAACCCTACTAGAGGAAGTAAAAACCCAAACAATTTATAACTCAATATAACTAATTCTTTCTATATCTAACACCAGCAAAAGTAGGCTTTTGTTTTTCCGACTTAACTAAAACGCTTTTAGTGTATTCTAAATATATGTAGCTAAATCAACTTTAAATTTATTATAATATAGTAGTCAATTCTACTGTTCTAGATATTCCATTCTTTTGACGCATTTAATTCAGCAAATGGAAAACGTCAGTTGTTTGTGCAAATTTCTCTATTTGAGTGTTTTCAAACCGTTTTCTTCCTAAGACATTTTTTGGCGCTCCTCAAAAAGCGGGTGTTTTACTGTCCACTGCATTTGCCCTAATTTATCTCGATTACATTGCATTAATGTTGGGGATTAAAAGATTAAGTTTGTGTGATTTCACAACACCTATTAATTTTCTACACAGACAAATTTATTTTGGATATGGTGCATACTTACTCATTTTAAACCAGAGACAAAGTAATGTCTTATTACAAATTCGATGAAAAAATCTCCTCCCTCTCCGCATTTAGCGAGAAGTTTCTAAAGGTTTTCTGCGAGTATCTTTTACCATGTATTCACGTTTTTGAGCAAGGCTATGACTAAATTGGCTTATGTTTTATCGTCAGTCGCTGATTTTGAACAGAATTTACGCTTTTGTGTTACGTTTTTGACTTTATCTTGTCTCATAACAGGCTTTGTATGTAACTGAAATAAGTATAATCTTTAAGTCCCTGCATCATCTCAGTATTAGCCCTAAGTCGGTGTATTACGCTATAAGATTGTCTGATGAGTAAAAAGTATTATTTAAGATTTGGAAGATCACGTTCAGTCGGGACTTTTAAGGGATTTAAGGCCACAAGGACACAAATTAAACGAAATCATCGTAGTCAGATAACTGTGTCGGGCGATGTAAATTTCGAAAATTTTGATATTTTATTATTTTTGATATTTATTACGAGGCGCATTCATAAAGTAAGGGCCGTTTGGTCACAGAAAAAAATGTACTCATAAGAAACAAATTTTATTGTCATATTTAGTTAGGTATAATCTTACTTTACTTCTCTACATAATCGCCGTTCACTTCTAAGCATTTTTCGTACCGCTGCACCAGCTTCTTTAACCCTCTGCATAGAAGCTTGCCGCCTGAGAGTTGAACCAGTTGACAACGGCGTTTTTGAGTCCGTCTTCGGTTTCAAAACGTTGTCCACCCAGCCACCGTTTAAAATGCAAGAAGAGGAAGTAGTCGCTAGGTGCAAGGTCGGGACTGTACGGTGGGTGGTCAAAGTTCCCAACGAAAATCTTGAATTTTCTCAATGGTTTTGGCAGCAGTGTGAGGACGCGCGTTATCGTGGAGGAGGATTATGCCAGATGACAGTTTCGCGGCGTTTGTTTTTGATCGCACGTCTCAAGTGTTTGAGCGTTTCGCAGTACACGTCAGCTGTAATTGTTGTCCCACGTTCCATGAAATCAACCAAAAGAACACCGTCTTTGTCCCAAAAACTGTAGCCATCAATTTTCGACTTGTGTACTGAGTTTGTTTAAACTTTTCGGTTTTGGTGAGGATGAGTGTCGCCACTGCATCGATTGCAGTTTTGTTTCTGGGTTGGCGTAGGATACCCACGTCTCGTCCCCAGTAACAATGTGAGAAAACAAATCATCTCCATTTTGTTGATAACGGGCCAAAAACTTTCGTCCACTAGACATTCTTTGCTCTTTGTGGTGGTCGGTGAGCATTTTGGTACCCACCTTGCACACAATTTGCTGTATGCGAGGTTTTCTGTGACAATATTGTAAACAGTAGTGCGTCCAAGTTGAGGAAATTTGTCAGCCAGGCCACTAATCGTCAATCGACGATCAGATCGCAGTGCTTGGTCCACTTGTGAAACGATTTCATCAGTCTGGATACTGGGCCTGCCACTCCGCTCTTCGTCATGGACATTTGTTCGGCCATTTGTAAAATAACGGCACCATTGTCTAACCTTTCCTTCACTCATAACTGTAGGTCCGTAAACCAGGCATAACTTCCGATGAATTTCAGCAGCCGACGATCCTTTTGCACATAAGAAACGAATCACAGAACCCACTTCACACTTGGCGGGATCAACGATTTTCGCGGCCATTGTTCTTTGCATTCACTGACAACAATACAATTTCAGAATCAAAACAAATGACGCTGTAGCTTCGCAATGAGTCAGTAGATGGCGCTGCAGTGGTAAAACTGTGCTTCGAAGCGCCACTATTTATATACATGCAAACGGCCCTTACTTTATGAATGCGCCTCGTATTAAGCAAAACCTAGGACTGACTACTTACAAAAAATATACGAGTCATTTGCTGACAGATGCTCTGAAGAAAGGTAGGAGAGAAAAAGCAAAGACGATGTTGAATGAATACGCACATGATTTGCTTACGGATGAAAAAGTTTTACATTGGAGGAATCCTTCAAGAAACAAAATAACAGTGTATACACTAGGTCGTTCAAAAAGGTAACTCAGCTTTAGCCAAGGATTTAGAAAGGCCATTATCCAGCAGCTGTAGTGATTTGTGAGGGAGTGTATTAATATGAAGTAATTGGCATTCATTTTTGTGAAAAGGGAGTTAAAACTTCGATTGCTGTGTATCAACAGAATATTTCGGAAGATGTAGTGAAACCTCTGAATGACAGGCTTTTTAAGATGAGCCTTGGATTTTTTCACTAAGACTGTATCCGCCCACAAAGCACGGTCAACTGAAACGTGGCTAAGGAACAATGTGCTTCATTTTCAGTAGAGAATTAGCCTTCTAGTATTCCAGATCTCAATCTATTAAATTAGAAATTATGGGCAGTATTAGAGGGCATAGTTTGGTGAAAAAGACACCCTCAATATTGATTTTTTAAAGCGAGTCCTGACGACTAGAATCAGTAGGTTACCAATGAATGCTGCCATAAGTTATTGAACCGCTATCGTTGACCGTTTCCTACTAAGCACTTAAACTAAAAACGGCAGCTTTTCTATTTCTGAGAAAATACTAATGTTGGAATTAATTTATAGGCTTAAATTTGATCTTAAGATCTAAGTATATATTAAAATATTAGAGAAAGATTGAACGAGTGGATATATATGTAAAACACATGATATGAATTAATTCTGTTTGAACAACTTAGTTCACGAGTTGAACTCCACTTTCACCTGTCATTACTAACCTTTTCATGGCCGATTTCGAAACAAATGCTTTCACCTTCTTTTAACTTAAATCTACCTGCCGGATAGAATATTTCAATGACTTTTGTTATCTAGTCTTATGAACGTGATACCCTTTCAGAATTCCTTTCCCACCTCAACCAAATTCACACCAACATTAAATTTACTATGGAAACCGAACATAATAATTTCCTTCCCTTCCTAGATACTCTTACAACAAGAAATCCTTCAAATGACAACTTTCATTACACTATCTATAGAAAACACACTTATACTAACCGCCACCTAAATGCCAAATTCCATCACCACCCTGCCCAAATTTATTCAGTTGCAAAACCCTTACCACCAGATCCATCGGACTTTCCGATATAAAAACCGCCAAACAGACATTATAACCATTACCACCACTCTACTGCAAAATAAATATTCTAATATATTCTTATGCCATTTAATCATAAATATAAATAAAAATATTAACTCCCAATCCTAAAACCCTCCTGACTAATGAAAAGCGTTTCTACTTTATATTAAAGGCATCATCAATAAAATGGACCGCATACTAATGTGCCAAAATATACGTACGGTCTTCATGACCAATGATCAAATATCTAGCCGAATATATGAGCACTCACTGGCCGTACGGAAAGGCGATAATGGTTCGGTACTTTCCAAACATAATAAAGACACAGGAAACAAAATTAAAAAAGCCAGCAGGATTATACGTGAGAAAATTGAAATAAAAAAATGCCCACAATACCTAAACACAAAATCCGACAGTCAATATTTACCAATCATTTGAAAATCTCTTATTACGCCGCACCGTCAATTACGCAATGCTCTTAAACCAACAAACTTTCCCCAACCAAATGCGTCTACCGTCAAACTTTTATTTGTAGCCCTATAAATGACAAAGCAGCACATACAAAAGTTCAGTTTTACTCAAAGACTTGTAGCTCTCCGTGGGGAGTAGGCAGATTGAGATCCGGAGTAAAGGGCTAAACTTTTGAAAATGGCATTAAAGCCGATCGGTATCACGTTTTTTCTTTTTTTTTATAGAACTTGTACCTGCTCAACAATATACATTGTTATACAAGGTATTTCTAACAAATAATACTTAACAGAATGAAATAATATGAATGGAAATTAATATCCACTTGAAATAGAAAAAGTTCACATTCACTTCGGTTTGATTGTTGTTTGGCACTTAGTTTTTACCACTATCACTTTCATATATGTCTTGCGGTAGCTTGCGTTTTAGACTTAGATTTGGTGTATGGATATTTCTTTGACCTAGTTTGTAAGAGGTGGCACCGCTGCAGTTGGTAAGGTTCTTATGAAAAGTTTTGGTCAACTTCGCGATGTGTTCTTGAATTTTGGGTAGAGCTAGTTCATGGTGGAGCTGCTGATTTGTAATAAACCAGGGAGCGTTGACTGTCATTCGAAGGATTTTATTTTGTAGGACCTGGATTCGATTTCAATTGGTTTTTGAGGTGTTAGCCCATATCACACATCCGTAAAGAACTAAAGGACGTATTAATGATTTATAGAGAAGAGTCATACAGTCGATTCTCATAGAAGAATTCCTATTGATGAGTGGATAAAGTTGGATTAGTCGTGTGTCCCTCGTTCAATTTTTTAGTATGTGGTATTTCCATGTAAGTCGAGTGTCGAGGTAGATACCAAGATATTTTACGGGCTCATCATTAGCATTCCACTGGATGGGATGGTCGTTAATTAAAATAAGAGATGGATTTTGATTTTTCGAAGAGAGAATATTTTAGTGACACATTTAGAATAATTAATTGATAAATTCCACTGTTTGAACCATCTGCTTAGAATATTGGTGGCAACTTGAAGTTCAGCAATAGCTTGTTCTAAATGTTCATTCATAGTTAACACGACCGTGTCGTCCGCGAACATTGCAAGGTTTGTGCTGGGAACTGGAATATCGTACATGTAGATGTTGAATAGAATGGGACCCAGTATACTGCCTTGCAGGACCCCTGCGTGTATAGTTCTGGTAGCCGATAAGCTAGTGTGTATTTTGACCGCAAATGTGCGATCTTCAAGGAACGAAAATAATACAGACTTGATATACTCGGGTAATTGTAGATGTGTTATTTTGTATTTTAAGCCTTCTGTCCAAACGCGGTCGAAAGCTTGTGCTATATCTAAAAACAGGGTGGTAACGTATTGTTTGCTTTCAAAACCTCGTTCAATGGTCTCGGTCATACGCTGAAGTTGGTGGCAGGTGGAGTGGCCTTCTTTAAATCCAAATTGAAAAGTGGGAAGAATACTCAGTTTTGTGATTTTCTCGTTGAGTCGGAGATAAATGATCTTCTCGAAGAGCTTTGAGGTTGTTGTTAATAAACTGATTGGTCGATAGCTGGTGATTTCTTTCTTATTTTTGCCTGGTTTGGGAAACATTAGAATAATTGCATGTTTCCATACATTCGGAAAGTATCCTATTCTTAGGCAGGCATTAAAAGTACTTGCTAGGTATGCTAGCGCTTTTTTAGACAGCTTCTTCAGTATTATATTTGGTATTTTGTCGCATCCAGGTGATTTATTTATCGGGAGAGTTTTAATTATAGACGCAAGTTCCCTAGGTGACGTTGGTTTAAAGTTAGCTTCAGCAATTGGTTGATGTGTTTCTATATAATTTATCACTATATTTTTAAATACTGGGTCTGCGTGATTTGCAGAAGTGAATGTTTGGTCTAAATAGTTTGCGAAGGCTTCACATTTTCTTCATCCGAGTTGTATATTTGTGTTCCTGAAGAGATTGAGGTATCTCGTTTGGTTGGCGCAGAATGCGTTTGGTTGTGTTCCACAAGCCCGGGTCGCTTGGTTCAAGGTTGTTGATATGTCTTTGATATGTCTCGATTCGGTAGGTGTCAAGTTCCTTTTTAATACGATGTGATAGATTGTTCACCATGTTTTTGGTTGGGGGATTCCTTGTTCTCTGCCACTCTCTTCGCAAAGCGCTTTTTTGTTTAATTAGGCTCACTATATGTTTGAGTGAATAGTGATCGATATTTACTTTGTGTTTATGCGTAGCTATGGGCGCCGCGTTTACACAGTCGGAGATGGTTTCGGTTGTGTGTGATCGTTTCATCGATTTGGTTTGAGAATTGAAGATCGTTGGGATACTTAAGCTGTTGATCGAGTGTAGCACTAAAGATGTCCCAGTTTACTGGACCATTTATTAATCTCGGCTCTGGAATGTGTTTAGCAGGCGATAGTATAAACGAGATTATAACGGGTATGTGGTCTGAATCGAGTTCGGAGAGCGCTTCTTGAAAGATTTGTTTGTTGAAGTTTTTGTGGGTGACGATGTCCAATATGTCTGGTTCATGGTCGCTTCTATATGGGTAGTATGTAGGTCCATCTGGGGCTTCTATTTGGAAGCGTGTGTAGATGCTAAGTCATAAAGTTTATTTCCAGCTGGGTTTGTTGTTCTACATCCCCATATCGTATTTTTGGCGTTCAAGTCTCCTATAAGGAATGTGGGTTCACTGGTATTGAATATGATGGAGATGTCTTTTCAAGAAGTTGTTTCTTTGGTTGTTTATAAACACATACTACGGTTATATTAGTACCATTGTTAAGTTTGATTTTGGCTCCGATAGTCTCGAGGTTAGTGGTATTAATTTTTGGCATTCATGATGAATTATATTGCGTTTTATGATTATGGCTACTCCGCCAGATGCAAATGTAGCCTCTCTGTCAGCTCGGTAGATCAGATATCCAGAAATTTTGAGTTTGTCTAAATTAGTTAGATGAGTTTCTGAAACGCACGCTATGTCAATGGAATGTCTCATAAGGAATGACTTAAATAAGGTTATTTGTTTTGTAATGCCATTGGCATTCCAGTTAAGGAGTTTTAATTGAGAGAGAGTTTTAGTTTTGTTGTCCATTGAAAAGGGAAGGAAGGAGATTTGATAATATGAATTGTTTGATTTGTTCTATGTAGGGCTGGATGAGATTTAGGAGGGTTGATAGAATAGTGTTGATTATGGGGGAAGTTTCGGGTGATGCAGAATTATTTTTTGGTAACCAGGATGGGTTAGGTAAGGATGTGTTGTTTGTATTGTTTGAAAGGGGAGGAAAGTTTCTCATATTGTTAGCAGGTGCTGGCTTGTTATCTAGTTTTCTTGTTGTAGGAGTTGCGTTCTGAGGTCGTTTGCCTTGGTGATTTATTGATTCATGGAAGTATTTGCATCCCCTGAAATTAGCGGGGTGGTTTTCTCCGCAATTAATGCATATTGGGGTATCACTTCGAGGTTTATCACAGTTAGTGTACAAGTGATTTCCTTGGCATCGTACACATCGTGGTTCTAATCTACAGTAGTTTTTGGTGTGCCCTATGCGTTGACATCTGTGACACTGGGGTGTTTTACGATTAATTGTTCGTGGCTCTACAGTTACTACGGTGTGATATAGATTTTTGACGTTGAAAATTTCGTTTGCCTTTGCATTTGCGGTGAGGAGTACTGCACAAACGGGCATAGGCGTTTTATCTTTATTTAAAAGCCTTGTAATTCGTGTTATAGGGAGGTTGAGAGGCGCTAGCTCAGCATGAATGTCTTCTTCAGTTAGCGAAGGAGGAACATTCTTTATAACTACCGATAGGGGTTTGTTGTTGGGATTTTGGTAAGTATGAAATTCGATCTTATTTGTTAAGTAATGTTTCGCTAATTTTCTATAATCGCTGTCGCTTGATAATGTGATTTTCAGTGATGATGAATTGAGAGCCGTCGAAAACTCACCTTCGATAATAGTTTTGATATCATTTACAACTTCTTTATGGTTGACTGGGCCGTGAAGAAAAATAGATGGTATTTTAATTTGAGGTGATACATTGACCTCTGCTTCTTTTGAGGCAGACGGCTCGAGACGTTCGGGTAAGTAATATTTATTTCTTTCGAGTAATGATTCAGGATTCCATTGGTATTTCTTTTGTAAATCGGTGATAGGCGGAGAAAGGTGATCGGAATTTCTTTTGTGAACAGACATGATAGCACTCAATTCACCCCGTAGGTGATAGTTAAAAGCTGACGAATTTACTGCTAAATATAAATAAAGTTTGTTACCAGAAATAAATAAACAATTGCTGGTTATCGCAGGCACCAAATGTTGATAATTCGTACTCGCACTTTTAGTCCAGGCGGCGTAGATTAGTTTTTAAAATAATTAGTTGCGGCACTTTCTCAACGATTTTATAAGGAAAAACATCGTCTGAATTGAATGCACATATTTTGGACAAAATCCGATTGTAGCATCATTGCGAAAAAAATTCAAAAAGGTGCGAAAAAAAGGTTTTTTGAATTTTAGACACGAAAAAAAAACATTGAGTAAAAAACAAAAAATATAACGTTATAGCACTTGAAAAGACGAATAAAATTGTTTTTGGATCATTAAAATCGGTTGATAACTTTTTGCACAAAAAAATAAAAACCGCGAAAAAAAGCGATTTTTCGATGTTCAATTACTCAGTTTGTAATTATCCTAGAAATGTCTTCCGGGACTCAAATTATAGGATTTTCCAACACCTTTGTAAAATTAAATATTTGTCAAAAAATATTATTATGTTTTCGCGCAAATTTCGAAAAAGTAAAAACAGCTACTTTAGTAAAACGACCCCTATTTACACAATAATTGTCGTAGAGCAATTTTGCAAAAAGCTGCGTGTTCTTGAAGACTTCCTCTCCAACCATATCAAATTTGAAGTCGATCCGATAATAATAAGTACCTCAAAAGCGCGTCTGAAGAACGTGCAATTTTAGAGAGCGGCCGCGTGGACGCACGAGCGAAGGAGAAGTGGCGCGGTAGTTGGGAAACTCTCTTTCCCGCGGGTGGAGCGGGCGCCCGGAAAGCGATCGCGGGCGTTCAAATTTGACAAGCCGGAAAAAATTGAGATTTCTCGGGATCTACTGAACGAAAATTGATGTTTTTAAGTGGGGTAGCGCACTGAAATATTAATAATGAGCGGAGTGGTTATTTGACATAAGGGATGGTTATGTGCCTATTAATGAAGTTTGTTTACAAAACATTTTTAATGCTGTTCTTACTTAGATATTTACATGTTCACATAGTTAACAACATTGGAATGAAGGTAAATAAAAATTAACAACATAAATATCGTTTAAACAATGTGAACTTTCATATTGCAAACGTCCAATATTAACAAAACATTAAAAAATACAGCGACACAAAATGACTTAACGAAAATATACGCAAACGCAACAAATACATTATCTTTAATATAAAAAAAATATTGGGAATACGTTACATTATAATGATAACGCATAATTATCATTATGCGATTTCCAGTGATACATCGGAATCACTATATGAGTGGCTCTCTTCATCGTACTGAACAATTTCACTAACGTCTTCGTTTTCTTCGCGTTGATCTGTGCCATCTGCCTCCGTTATTAATTCAAGCCAGTCATTGATTTCCTCTGAATATGCATGTTCCTCTTCCTCTTCGAAGTTGTAGTTTTTTTTTCAATGTTTTCGCACGTTTGCGCACGACATTTTGCACAAAAGTCGGTGCAAGGTATGCCATGCTTTTTGCACGTGCACGATTTCCTTTTGCACCCGGTCTTGCATTGACAACTGATGGTAGCTATTAAAACTTGAGGAATCAGCTGCTCCATTGTGAAAATCGGCTCAAGGGTATTGTCAGTTAAATTCCACCCATACTGCGTCGCCGGATTTACCCTTCCTAGCCAAGGTTGTACTTGTAAATAAACAAGTAAACAGTGTTGCTTGGCGGCTCCTTCCGTTGGTGGCAGCAGCTCCAATTTCGTCTTATTAGTGATATTCATACTTTTAAAAATGTCGTATCGCATATCAGATAAATGTTTTTCAGTGACTCCATTATTATACAAAATTAGAAATACGTAGACAACACTAACGTCAAAAATCATTGAAAAGTTAAACAGAAGTAATTATAAGATTAAAAAGAAAAAATATTACATAAATAAGCACATAACCATCCTTTAAGTCAAATAACCACTCCGCTCATTATTAATATTTCAGTGCGCTACCCCAGTTAAAAAAAACATCAATTTTCGTTCAGTAGATCCCGAAAAATCTCAATTTTTTCGGACTTTTCAAATTTGAACGCCCGCGATCGCTTTCCGGGCGCCCGCTCCACCCGCGGGAAAGAGAGTTTCCCCACTACCGCGCCACTTCTCCTTCGCTCGTGCGTCCACGCGGCCGCTCTCTAAAATTGCACGTTCTTCAGACGCGCTTTTGAGGTACTTATTATTATCGGATCGACTTCAAATTTGATATGGTTGGAGAGGAAGTCTTCAAGAACAGCAGCTTTTGCAAAATTGCTCTACGACAATTATTGTGTAAATAGGGGTCGTTTTACTAAAGTAGCTGTTTTACTTTTCGAAATTTGCGCGAAATCATATTAATATTTTTTGACAAATATTTAATTTTACAAAGGTGTTGGAAAATCCTATAATTTGAGTCCCGGAAGACATTTCTAGGATAATTACAAACTGAGTAATTGAACATCGAAAAATCGCTTTTTTTCGCGGTTTTTATTTCTTTGTGCAAAAAGTTATCAACCGATTTTAATGATCCAAAAACAATTTTATTCGTCTTTCCAAGCGCTATAACGTTATATTTTTTGTTTTTTACTCAGTTTCTTGTCGTGTCTAAAAGCCGAAAAAACCTTTTTTTCGCACATTTTTGAATTTTTTTCGCAATGATCCTACAATCGGATTTTGTCCAAAACATTTTCATTCGATTCGTACGATTTTTCTCCTAATTATAACGTTGAGAAAGTGCCGCAACTAATTATTTTAAAAAATCACTCTTTTTTTGCACCTCGCCTAGACTATTTCGGGTCGCGGAGTGAACGCTCGCACGTCCTTGCGGTTCGAAAGTAAAGCGCGAACTCTGGTATCACGTTAATTATAATTAGTTTTTCATTTTTCTTCTTTTTCCACCATTAATTTATTGCACATATTATGTCAAAAAATTCAAAATTTTATAAAAAACTTATTAACTAAAATTACTATTTAACTCAAGCTTCAAATATGAAGAGTCCCAAAAAATACAGGATTTAATTAAAAAAATATTTTATTTATTTATTAGTTGCCAGTTATGACACAGTTGTAAAGAGTAAACATTATCATTAAATAAGATATTTGACACGTACTCTCATTTGATACTCTCAAGTTCTTCTGACAAAATTCTTAATCACTTTTTTGCGTAATTGTGGCTTAGTTTTGTCGATAACTTCGAATTTTTGTTTTTTATTTAAAAATCGTTCATTTTGGCACTTAGAATCTTCAGAGGGAAAAATAGTACAGTAGGAAGTCATAACAGCTTGATGGTCACTTTACTTTCTGTTTTGGGATATAAGTTGCTATTTAAATTATTACTTCAACAATTGGCTTTGGTTGCTGAGTTAGCTGAACCTTAAATGGATGCAGATGCAGATATTCTGTTCAAATTTGCCACATAGTGCTTTTTAAAATGTTTAGTTACAGCGACCGACGGTGCACTGAGGTTTTTAGGCGCTTCGTCACACTATCATTTGCAACGCTTTCAGCTGAACGGCTGGTACAAGGTTGGCCTGTTCAGGTATTTAAATTAGTCTTTTCACATCTGCTTTATTTAGTGCATTTATCTTTTCAAAAATGCGTTTTGTAAAGAGAAAACAGTCTTTGTGTTTGTAATAAATTTTAACAATAGCTACTCGCTCTTCCGTCGAGTAGATTAAGAGAAATGTATTTACTACAAAATGTTCAAGTTCAACAGTCTTCAAATTTGTTTCTCAGCTGTCAAAGTAAGTAGAAAGATACAGTTAATTTAAAAAAACGCGGAAAATATTTTTGAATTTGTTATATAGACGACAACACCATCATTACAGTGACTGTTGTTTTGTATACTTCAAATGGCGACGTTCAGCGTTTAAGAACAACGTGTAATCATCCGTTTTCTTCTCTTGCTTGGTAAAACGCCAATCAATTCATCGCCAATTGAGTGAAGCATGCGGTGAAGGCATTACGAATATTCAAAAAGTGCGTTTGTTGGTCTGAAAGATTAAAGAAGACTAAAAGTTGTGTGGCAATGAACCGAAGCAGCTTCGGCCACGAACCAGTCGGATCTAAACCATGATTGCGCAAGTAGAGCAAGTTGTTGTGAAAGGCTGTCGATTAGGTCGCGTAATATCGCCTCGAAACTTAACATTTCTGTATAATCTGTAACGAGCTTCTTTCGTGATGACCTGAAAATGCAGAAAGTTTCTTCAAAGTGGGATCCACGAATGCTGACCGACGAACACACGCTTGCGCAGGTGACAATGTTTAAAGATATGTTGGCATGTGACGCCGCCATGCATTAGTGCTTTTCAATGAGCAAAGCACATTCCTAAAGAAGTGTATACAGTAGCCATGCAACCATGGCGACGACATTGTAAAAATCTAGGCGGAGATTCTGTTAAGAAGTAACAGAAGTTTTAACTTCTTTGGGAAAGTATTTTTTCAGAAAAAAATTTGGAGATCTTAGAATTTAAACGTGCCTTGTAGAACGCCGCAGGATAATGATGCGCAATTTAATTCTGTGCATGTAATCTACAACAAAAATTAACATAATTACATTTAAAAAGTAGAAAATCAACATTCTATCAAACTAACTACCATAAAAAACTACAACGAATTATAAGCGCACTTGTAAATGCAATTTAAAGAGCTGTATTTTATCTTGCGCGTGTACTAGAAGGTTAAATAAAAGAAAAATTAACTTGATGAACTATCTTTTTAATTATCTGGAATTACAATGTTTTTTTGTTTCTAGAATTTGCAAATGATGCCTATTACTTGAATCAGAGAAACTTAAAAATGAGGTAAATGGTATGCCTTTAAAACATCTAAAATGTTTTAATAACTGATTGAATGGCATGTGAAAATATTGACCAAACCAGAAAATGTTTTGAACTTATAAGGAGAACGATTATCAATAAAAAATATTTATGATTGTCAACGAGTAACAATACAGTCTTTTGTGCCTAAGTGAAGGCGCGCCGCGCCGCTTAAGAAACACTGAGCCGTTTACATTATAAACATGTCTGCATTATAAAGCTCAATAATTTTAATTCGGTCTTGGCAATCTGAGCGAAATAATTATTCAGCGTCTACTGCACAGTGCTGCAGATTAAATAACTCAGCAATAACAACCAGTTTCAATATTTCGCTGTAAATGCTGCTCATTACAGAAACGCAGACGGCGGCTTAATATTCCAATTTTAACAGGAATACTCCAACAAAACGATGGAGTTCCAGTGCAGTTCATCTACAGCGCACTTTGAAATAAGCTTCAGGCAAACAGTTTTCGAATATGGCTGCAACTGCGGAATTATAGTCAGGCTAGTGGTTCCCAGATGATCAACAAGTTAGCCACCCTTCTTTATATTTGAAGCTTATTAAGAAGTGTTTGTAGCTATCGACTACGTATTGCATGTAAATGAAGCATTCTAAGTGCTACTTTAAATTTATGATTAGATAATCCTAATACTATTATGTATTTTACGTGAATTCAACGAGACATATTATCAGATAAATATACGATTTTTTTATACAAAAGATATAATACACAGAACTACAGGCCGATTGGTGAAAAAATAAAAGTCAATTTCAGATTGCAAATTATTAAGTGGCGAAGCGAAGCGGAGTCACTTACTAACTTCATGTTGTCCGTCTGTCTGTCTGTCCGTCCGTCCGTCAGTCCTAGCAAAAACTCGAAAACGGCTGGGAATTTCCAAATTCTGTTTTCACCAATCGACAGGTGACCAAAAAGGCTTGTTTGTTAGTGATTTTAAACTGATTGGTCAAAGGTCAGCGTTAGTGCTTCGCCACTTTGCTATGCGTTGCAAGCTTTGCAGATTTATTATTAGGAACAAAATGCAAACTCCACAGGGCTGCAGTTTTTAATATATTCAATGAGGGTAGATTTTATTTGCATAACTCTATCAATTTTAAATTAATTTTGTGATTGTTAATGACCTAAAAGTTTGAGCGTTTTTTAGTACATTAATTTTTCTAACTTCGTTAAGTAGCTTTTTTGCAAAATACATGTTCTGTAGTTCTTGAATACTTTTATATGACGTATATTAGTCTTAGTTAATTATTATTATTTTTTATTGCAAAAAAAAATCACGAAATAACTTGAGATTTGAGTACTTTTACGCTACTACTGGAAACGACACTCGAAAGTTAGTGAGGTGGCAAGGAAAATCTGTGAAATGAAAGGTTATGTCAAAACCAGTGCATCCACCAGCACTTGTAGATTATCCACCTAAGTCTTTAATAACCCAAACAAGCAATACTAATGATTAGACTCTTGTCAAGGGGTTGAACTTGTGGCTAAGCAAAATCGGTTTAGCAAGAGGGCATTATTGTGCCCTTAATGCATTTTTAGATTATAATCCACTTAAAAATATTTCAAGTGGACCAAAAATATCTAGCGTTCATCAACAGAAAACAATATTTTTTCCTCAAAATAGTGTCGAAACAAAAACCGATCGACAAACCTAGGAAAAATTTAAATATAATATTTTCTATTTAATACCACACCTTCTGAGCTGGCATTACTTCAATAATCTGACCAAAATCATAATGAGATGTCGAGTTTTTTCTCTTAAGGAACACTAGAATGGCACCGGCGCGGAATCGAACAAATTTGCTAATAAAGAGCCTCAAACCATAGATTCAAAAGTGTCTTACTTCAAATATTGCTCTTTGTTCTTGTTGCATTTAAATTCAAAGTTTAATAAAAAAATACGAGTAAAACATTGAACCGCGACGCGCTTAGTTTTAAATTTAAAATGATTTAAAAGTTGAATGTTTCATATGTGCGCCTTAAAGTCGATCTGCAATTACCATTCTTTAATCTACAATGCAAATCAGTATTTAAATTGCAGAGCGGATGAGGTTCATTTTGTTTTAAGCGGGCCCGCACTTCATCTTTGCTTAACATAATATACGCAAGGTACTGTGCTCTAAGTACCATTTAAAATAAACCGCAGCATATACTCTATGTAATTGCACTGTATAACAGTTACAACAAATGTTGCACTCAAGCTTTGCAATTATGTTGCAGCATTCAAACTGTAAGTTTAGTTGTTGACGAGTCTATATCTTATTTTGTAAAATTTAATTAATTTTATTTAGAGATTTTTATTTAAAGTAAATAAAAGAGCTACTTTACAATTATTTTTATATAAAAGTGTGTGACTTTTCGTGAATGACCACTGTTGCATATCAATTTGTTGGTTGTGGTCAACTTGTAAGCGACCCATTTTTTGCACTAATCTAAGTTAATATTTATAATTTGAATTAAAATACGCTTCAGATTGAAGGGTGTTGCTCACAAAAGTTACCAAGATATTACATAATTATAAATAAGGCAAGTCTCTGGAAAAAGACGTAAATTCAGTTCTCTTTTGATCTAGTCCAACCTCTTTTAAATGCAATAACTACGCCCATCACAACAATAGCTGTTAAAATCAGTCTATAAATCACTAAAATTTTTAATCGACAAACGTTTGTATTTTTATAACAACTCGAAGAACTAGACTTCACCCGTAAAAGGCTCAAATTCAAGAAAGTAGAACGCATAGTAAAATTATGTGATAATCGGTGAAGCTAACGGTTTTAAAAATGTAACGGTTTAAGATTTAAAAAACCTATATTTATTTTTATTTAGAGATTTTCAACTAAATTCTTGAATGTTCTTATGATTTACAAATTAAAATACTTTAGTTGACTTAGAACTTTATCCCACTAAATTGGTAATACTAAAGTAGTAATTTGCTTTAAACCTTTTCGTCACACTTTCACTAATTTAAATATTGCCACGAAAAAGTTTAATAATATTTATGTTCCCTAATATCTTAGATTTCCTCATGTAACCTAAAAAGAAATGTGCAACAATTCAACCAAAAATGTAGATTTGGATTCAGATGTATTTTTCTAATTATAAGAATAATATTAATAACAATATTAAAAATTTATGAACATTAAAACTTAGTCAGTCAATTGTGACCAATAATTAGTTCTACTGATTGTCTTTTGAGGAAAAAGAAGCGACCACTAAGCTGCGTTTAAAATTATTAAGAAACAAGATTTTACTATTTTTTTAACAAATCTAACTTGTATGATTGTTATTGAAGATTTTCACTGCTAATTGAAAAACTAAAGTACAACGTAGAAATTTCTCGTTATAAGCTGATAAAGAATGCATTAAAAGCTCATGTCAGTGGCCAAAACAAAATTCTAGTATTTCTCGAAGATGCTCTCAAAGATACCCTTCAATTAGAGAAAGACCAAAGCTCTGTGGAAGATTCAAAAAATTTTACATCAAAGTAATTGCTCGTGGGTGGTATCAAATCTCTAAAGAATATTTGGTTGTATCTACCAAATTGAATGTAAGAGTCCGTTACTAATGATTTAAAAACATAGTTATTCATTTACATCATTTTGAAGAAAAATATTTATAAAATTAAACATTCTAAACACACTGATACTAGAAACCAATAACTTATACCAACAAAGCACTATATTAAAATAAAAAATATAATCGGACAATCATTTAAAACACCAAAAGGGTTACTACAGAGTTGCTCAACATCTCCCATCCTTTTCAACTTTTATCTTGAACTAACATTAACTTGCGCACTTTTACACATTGAGATTTTTCCGATGGTCAGGCGGTAATTGCATAACATAACGATAGTCTTAGCTTTGTTATTCGTAAATCAACTAAAAATATTCAAAAGACGGGTTTGAAATTAATTTTAATAAAAAAGAATACTTGTCCGCAGGAACGAAGGAGACCACTTATTTGGAAGATACACAGGATAATAAAACAAGAGGAAAAACGAATTTTAAATTTCTACATAATAAAACATGGAGAACAAACTACGCCATACAAAATCATACATGAAACAGATAAATTAAATCTTATGGGCTAATCGCATCACAATTAAGGCAAAAAAGTATAACTGGAAGCACCATGACATTCGGCACAGAGAGCTGGATTATAAAGAAAAGAAGCTATGGTAGAATTACTGCTACGAAGATGAAATATTGGAGAAAATATAATCAAACAACAAAACTAGCAAGAATTTTCAAAAAAGATATATGAAAAAGAATGTTGATGAAGGAAGACACATTTATCTACATCGAAGATAAGCGTCAGCTTTACCACGGTCACCTTAGGCCACCACTATGTCTATGAATAAAAATTGTAATGGAACGGATCTCATGGGAAGAAGAAAGCAAAAAACCGAAAATATTTTTTAGGGATAAGGTAGATGACTGCTCTAAAAACAGCAAAGAGAACATCCGGGATAAAAAAAAACGAGGAAAATAAATTAAAATTGAAATATTGACTAAAAATAGAATTAAAAACAAACAAAAACTTTTATAGATTGTTTTATATTAAGAATGAAGACTTAGCTTAATAAACGTCTTGTTATTGACTCAATCTTTCTGTATTAAGCAAGAAAGAACTTTACATATTTGGATAAATTCTTATTAATCACTTAAATTGTATATCTTGCCTCATTTGTTTAATTAGTAAATAACTAATATAATAATGCGCATATACATAAGTATATTATATATGTACATATAATATATTTAACTTTAAGAATATTGTCCACAAAAAGTTTTTAAGAGACATAATACAATAAGGCATTGTCGCAGTTTCTCAGTTATATCAACATCACATACTTTAACATCTAGTTTATTATGAACTTGAGTAATTAGAGTGATTTAAAATACTTTGTTGTTAATATCTACACTTGAGAATTAATATTTCTTAAACACTCCGCGCTTGTTTTAGAGTAAGCGATTATGTGCCGCGCTCAAATATATAAGTGTCAAAAACACTCTACCTGTTATTCAAGAGGGGGCAATAAAACTCACCTGCTCAAAAGCGATATAGCCTTCTTCCCACAACCGGAAAGGTTGCAAACTCCAATATTACTTTCAACGTTCTTATGTTTTATAGGAATTAAAACCAGTCTCTAACCACAAAGATGTTTTTAATGTGGAAAAGCCCCGGCAATGCAAAATAAAATTCGAACCACCCAGCAACAAAAGAGAAATTGCACGTTGGGAGAAGTATGGGCAATGTACACGAAAAGAAAAATCACGCGACGTTCAATGCATTTTGTGTCAAGGAAACCACCCTGCTAATTATAAAAGATGCAAGTTATATAAAGAATTGCAAAAAAGATATCCACTATTCAGACTTAAACAATACATTTCCCTGCACAAGTCAAATACTATCAACAAACCCAGCCAGGATTATATGCTCAGATAACCGACGAATAAAACCAGCAATTGCACCCCGCTACCAATCTAATACAAATGCAAAACACATCTCCACCTCAACAACAATCCAATCATATGGAAGAACTCAATGATATGATAAAAAATTTGTTTCAACAAATGAGAACTGTTAAATCTACTTACTTCAGTACTCTCCAAACTCAAATAATAAATAACCTCCTACAACTTGCATTATGGAACGCCAATGGCATATTACAACATGCTGACGAACTCAACACTTATTTTCTGTCGCAATATTGACATAATGTTAATTTCGAGACACACTTTACCGAAAAGAGTTACTTAAAAATTTCCAACTATCCAGCAGGAACTCCTCGTGATGGAACTGCTATAATATTTGAAAATTCTATTAACCATTATCAAACAGATAGCTATACGGAAAATTATCTACAAACCACCGGTGTGTCAATTTAATATTCCACCGGACCACTAACTATTACGGCAGTGTACCTCTCTCCAAGAGACACGGTTAAGCAAGAAGAATTTCAAGCCTTTTTTAATATCATTGGACAACGCTTTTTTGCAGGAGAAGATTACAATGCCAAATATACAGACTGGGGCTTCAGCTAATAATCCCCAAGGGGCGCAAACTACTCAAAGCATTGGAAAGCAATAACTTAAGGCACCTATCTACGGGCGATACCACGTATTAGCCATCAGACAGAGATAAGATGATCTAGTAGATTTCTGCATCACCAAAGAACTAGTTGTAGCAAAATCATTCTTTGATCTATCATCCGACTGCCCCCCGGTATTAATCACACTGTGCGATAACCCAATGTATAAAAATAGCCAGCCTCGCTTAAGCAACAAGCACACTAACTGGGATATGTTTAGATGTTTGATAGAAGAGAAATTGACTTTATCGATTTCCTTAAAACTAAAAAAGATATTCAAGATGCCGTTAAGTTCTTTAATGATCCATACAATGGGCGGGTTAAAAATGCAAAGCCAGAAACACTAGATAAATCACCAATTAACGAATACCCCCCATCAATAAAGTAAAAAATTAAAGATAAAAAGACACTTTGTATACAATGGCACAGATTAAGAACACCTTATAGTAAACAATTATACAGATCAGCAACAATAATAAAAATAAATGCACATTTCTTTAAAGACTTTCACTTACAGAAACTAATGACAATTTCTTATGAATAGCAACAAAAAGAAACTAAAAAAAGTTAATAAATATTCCCACTAATTAGAATTCTGCGAAGCACCTGTGCTAGAAGCAATGAAGAAACCTAGCGGAAGTGTCCCAACCATATTCACCAAAAAACAAACTTGAACAAGAAGCTGAAATTATACGTCTTTTGAAGTGCTCTTACCAACTAGAACCACCACTTTAACATTTTAAAACCACTGACATCCAATAAGGAATTTCCTCTTTGAATCCTAGAAAAGCCTCCGGATACGATTTAATTACGGGAGAAATCTTAAAAAAGCTACCTTTTTTTCATTTGATTAAAATATCTCGCACAATTATTCAACGCAGTCCTGGGCACAATATACTTTCCGTCTCAGTAAAAAGCTGCGCAGATTATTCTGATTTTAAAACCCAGAAAATCGCCAAATGAACTAAAATCCTACCTACTAATATGTCTTTTATCTATTTTTTTAAAGGTATTTGAGCAGCTACTCCTAAAAAGAATCACTACGACTATTTAAGATAATGAACTAGTACCAAAGCACTAGTTTGACTTTCGACTTGGGCATTCTACAATACAGCAGGCTCACTGACTGGTTCAGACAATTAATGAAGCCTTTTAAAACCAATAATATTGTTCAGCTGATTTTTTTGGCATCTCACAGGCATTCGCTAAAGTATGACACACCGTTATCCTTTGTAAACTATGTCTTCTCCTTCCACTGAATTATTTCCTTATCTTAAAATCTTACCTAGACAATAGACACTTTCTGGTAATACTTGAAACTGAGTACACCAAACTGTTTTCAATAAAAGCTGGAGTGTTCTTGGGGCCTTTATGTATCTGCTGTAAACTGCAGATCCGCCAACTACCCAGAAGCTATAACAGCAACATTTGTGAACGATACTCAAATTCTAGCCTGTAATAGTGGTCCTGCTATTGCCTCCCATAAATTAGAAGCAAACCTAACAGCAATCCAACAATGGTTAAAAACGGCGAATAAAAGCGAATGAGTCTAAGTCTGTCCATAAATATTCACCATCCGTCGAGATACATGTCCCCCGGTTCACGTAAACAACAATCAACTACCTCTAGAATATAAATTCAAATATCTTGGTCTGCATCTCGACAGAAGACTTACTTGGCGCAAGCATATATTCACAAAGAGAAAACAATTAAGAATCACTTTCACCAAAATGTATTGGATGTTGGTCCGCAAATCTAAACTCACCTAGAATAACAAAAACTCCTACTATATCAATCAATAATCAAATCGGTATGGACATATGGTATCCAACTCTGGAGCACCTCTTCTAAATCTAACATAGTAATATTAGAACGATTTCAATCAAAAGTACTGCAGACGATCATGAACGTTCCCTGATTCGTTCCGAATGCAGTCATCCTGAAAGACTTTAAAATTACAACAGTCAAACAAGAAATCCAAAGTCAAGTACAGTGACCGAATAAGTGCGCATCCAAACAATTTAGTGTTAAACCTTATCAATCTTCCCCCTAACAGGAGGTTACGAAGACACGTGTCCACTGATTATCAGATTTTAGTCATTTTAAATAGATTAGTTTAGTTTTTAAGATTGAGTATTTAAGTCAAAATGGCCCTAAGGACTAATTGTTACAGAAGTGGGCTACTGAATCCTCTTCTGCATGTCTGATATATATTATTCACACCATTTACAAAGTTTAGAAACAAAAATTTACTAAGAAAACGGAGATATAGTATTACAAAACTTAATAAAACAGTACCCAAACAAAAACATTAACTTTGTATAATAAGAAAATATGATAAAGTAGTCTGCGAGCTTGCTAAAGGTAAAAAATGTTTAAAAGAGTACAGTGTTGCAGAAAAGCCATAGAAGGTAGAGTACTATACCCACTACTATAACCAGTTTACTAAAATAACTGGTTCAATTGCGCCAAGCTACTACACAATTACTAGTTGCACTATCATAATCTCAATGCGTAGTATGTCTTTATTTTTAGAATGAGTTTTCTTGTAGATTATAAAATCTACAGAAAGGCTCATTCTAAAAAGTTCTAATGTTGCAAAAAGCCTTTACTATAATATGTTGTTCTAAAAATTTGTAGCATTAAATATCGGCGAATTGTAGGTGCTACTATTAAATACTACAAAAAAATAACAAAAATTTGTAAATAACAAAATGTATTCCTATAGTGGTATTTTATACCTGCCTAAATTCTTAAACAAAACGACGTTACAATAAAAGTATGGCCGCACACTTTGGAACGCGGTGACTCAGCAGGTTCAAGCAGTTGCTTCTGTTCTTCACCCATGGGTGCGTGTGAGTGTCCTAGAATAAGTGCATATTAGTGGGCACAACAAGCCTTTAAGGCTGCAGTGAGCCAAAAAAAGGCAACACACAATAAAAGCTTTTGTTAGAAAGTCGTTACTTAAAAGATACACAATGTTGTACCATCACTTTATTGGTATTGTTTCTAAATATATCTATCGGATTTCCAGGCAAATGTTAAGTTAAAGTGTCACACCGTTTTAGCGTTTTCTTAAACTCTATGTTTCTTTGTAGTTGCGTTTTCGTTCATTTTATTTATTTAGAGTGTTTTAATATGATTGACACTTTTCTTAAAACTCTGCTTGTGTCGTAAATTAAAACGTGTACTATAGTGACATGTCATTCCACCAAATGGCGTTGCTTAAACGCACAGAAGAAAAGGTAGTTGTGTAGTGCTGAAAGTGCAGTTTTGGACAAAGAAAAAACCATAGAAGCAGACAATCATGGTTGGCGATAGACAAAGTGTTTTTTTGGAAGGAGAAAGGGAATAACTGCTTCAGACATCCACATGAGGTACAGTTTTCTATATTCTTACCGTTTAGCAGAATCATGTGGAAGTGTGCCAACAATTACTGCAACTATATAAGGTGAATTCGAAAATATTACTTTAGTGTTTGACCACAATAAACGAATCATGGTCCTGGTGCAAGACTGAAAAGGACACGCGAGTATATAAAATGATAACATAACGTAAGCCTACGTCGCAAGTAGCTAACAACAAGACTGTATATTCCAAAACAAATGGCAATTATCTTTTGGAATCAAAAGGGAAACAGAATGCCTGATCTCTTGAGAACATTACCACTAACCGGTATTATACTGACACCACAGAAAATAGAGACGCGGTACATTGTTTCGACATAAAAATGCGCGGTCACCACACCATTGCCACCCTGTAGATTCTTGGGTACATTTAGCTGTCTTACGTCCAATCTGCACTTTGTTTGACATAATAGAAAAATCAGTAGACAGTAAGACATTATCAAACAAAAATTTGCGGCCACTTCCGGTCAAACCGGTCTCGAGATTTTCCGATCAGGCTGATTTTTAGCGTCTGGTCTTGACTTATGGTCCTTAGTTGAATATTAAAAACGTTATGTCTCTATCTATCACAGATCAAAAATTATAAAACGTGACAGATGCTAGGACAGAAATAGAAACTTGTCTCCAGCTTGGAAACTCCTTTGATCAAAAGTTGAAAAATAAAAGGACGGACAGACAAACGACATTACTCTCTGCATAAGACTTTTCATTTTAATGTTTAGAAGCCTAAAACGGTATCATTTAAAAGAAGTAAAAATAAGTCTCCGCCGTTTGACAAAGAAATGGTCCCACCAATAAGTTATAGTTGAAATTGTCAGATGTAAAACGTCACAACGTAAGGGTGGACATCTGGCAACACCATAACTTTAAAATATTTTGTATCAGCGTCACATAATTTTTTTCGTGCGAAAATGTCGAGTTTTAAGCCGAATAAGAGTCATTGGCGGAAACTTTTCATTTACTTCTTTAATTTAAAGAAATCTGCAGCTGAGGCGCGTCGATTGCTTGTAGAAGCATATAGAGAAGCTGCTTTAAATGAGAGAAATTGTCGTGAGTGCTTTTGTAAGTTTAAAAACGGTGAGTTTGACGTCGAAAGCAAAGAACGTAGCGAAAATCCGAAAGTGTACGAAGACGCGGAATTGTAAGCATTATTGGACGAAGATTCCTGCCAAACGCAGGTGACTCAACACGCAACTTCACATCGTTTAAAATTGTTGGAAATGATTCAGAAACAAGGAAATTGGGTTCCATATGAACTGAAACCGAGAAACGTTAAACGCCGATTTTGTACATGTGAAATGCTGCTTGCCAAGCATAAACAAAAGAGTTTTTTTTGCATCGTATAGTCACTGGTGATAAAAAATGGATCCACTACGATAACCCAAAGAAGAGGAAATCATGGGGACCACGTGGTCATGCTTCAACATCGACAGCCAAAAAACTCATGTTGTGTATTTGGTGGGATCAGCTTGGTGTCGTTTATTATGAGTTGCTCAAACCGAACGAAACCATTACTGTGGCTCTCTACCGAATACAATTGATAAAATTGAGCCGAGCACTTAAGAAAAAACGCGCCCACTACTACTCCAGACACGACGAAGTTATTCTCCTCTATGGTAATGTTCGTCCACATTTTGCTCTGCCGGTCAAAACCTATCTAAAAACACTCAGTTGGGAAGTACAACCCCATCTTCCGTATTTACCAGACATTGCCCCTTTCGATTATCACTTATTACAATCGATGGCACATGGCCTGGCTGTGCAGTACTTCACATCATATGAAGATACCAAAAATTGGGTCGATTCGTGGATAGCCTCAAAAGATGAAGCGTTCTTCCGATGTGGTATCCGTATGCTGCCAGAAAAATGGGAAAATGTAGTGGCTAGCAATGGACAACACTTAGAATAAAAAATTAAGTATAATTCTTTCACAATAAATCCCAATTTTTTTATAAAAAACGGCGGAGACTTATTTGTAATCCTTTTAAAATTGGTAAAAATATCCCTCAATATGAGACATTTTTGAAAATGCTACAACTAAAATAACTGTATTAATGTTTCAAAAATTATGCACAAATAGTTCTAAATGGACGCTTCACAAAAGCTCGCTTTCTCAACGAACGTTAAACTTTGATGGGTTCGAGTTAAATAAAACCCCCTCTTTATCTGGTCTCGCATATAGTTCAGAGTAACACCCCATAAAGCTCAAATTAAATTCGCCGCAACACGCTAGGGCGTTAATTCTCGCCCGCAAAAGGCGAAGCCCGCCGCGCCAGCCAAATCGAAACGAAATAAAACGCCTTAATGCAAAAAGCATGTTTAGGGACATTTTCCAAACATAAACTGGAACATAAACTGCGAGCGCCTCCTTTACGGCCGGCTTCGGCGCGAACCTGCGAAGTTGTCATCGAGAAAAATCGTTAAATGGATAACGTGGAGCGGGGAACGCTCCTCTACTGGAAATTATTTATTCCAAAGAGTTTAATCGAATTTTTGAGGCACTGCGCTTCAATTAATCTTTGTCTTTCAGCGATCCGCCGGCAAATGCCAGGACGTGGAAGACTGAAGGCGTCTTTGATGTCAAAGGGTTGGCTAAAGTAGATGGGATATGAATGTCAACGAAAGTTGTATGACGCAAAATAAATAGAAGCTAAGTAGCCGAAAATTCCATATTATCGTTGCTTTAGCGGAAAGTTCAGCTTTGACGGGACTTATCAAGCCGGTGTAATGAAAGCTGGATGTCCTATTAATGTTACAGATTACCAAAAACTTTAAAACTAAGCGCACTAAGATTAAGAAAAATTACTACATTTAAAGTAAAAACTTCTGTATTCTAGTCAGTTTACTTATTGATAAGAAAGTTTTTCTATAATACTGTAGTTATTAAAAACATTTCTCTCATTTAAATATTGTTATTTCAATAAAAAATGCTATAGTTTATTTACAACTTCAACATATTTTTGAAATAACAATAATATTTTACTATATTTTTATAAGATTTATCTTTTTAAAAGCGGATTTTGGATGAAATTAAATATATTATATGAGTAATAAAGAATAAAACCTTTTTCTCTATAAACAATATATACGTACATACATACATACATACGTACATATATATAATTAATACTTTCACATTTGAAACATATAAATTTGAAGACAAGTCTAAATATTCTTTACACTCCCAGTGTTAGAAATGAAAACACACACGTATATTTAAACTCGTATATTGTTCTCGTTATTACTACATATATTAAAGTAGACGCTCTCAACAAAGTCGCGTCACATTGTCAGGTCCAGCATGCTTATCAACTATTTTTCCTAGAACCCACTTGGCAGGTGGAATGTTATCGTCCTTAACTGCTACTGCATCTCCAACATCAACATCAGGTTTTTTAGTACACCATTTGTTTCTATGATTTAAATTACTCAAAAATTCTTTAAACCATCTTTTCCAAAAAGTATTTAACATTTTCTGTAATAATTTCCATCTTTCTAGACCAGTCACTTTGTTATCTACGTAATTTACATCACTAATTGTTACCAAGGGCTCTCCTACCAAAAAATGACCAGGTGTCAAGGGGAGGGGATCATCTAGATCATCACTAAGAACTAACAAAGGCCTAGAATTTAAACATGCCTCTATTTGTGCTAGTAGTGTAGAAATCTCCTCGTAAGTCAAAGTACTATCCCCTATGACTCGTTTTAAATGAGCTTTAGCACAAAGAACACCTGTCTCCCAGAGTCCTCCGAAATTTGGCGCACTTGGAGGTATGAAGTGCCATTTGGTCGACTCTAAAGTTAATAATTTAGCTATCTCGTGAGGTAGTTCAGATTTTGCACTATTGAACATATTGCGTAACATAACATCTGCTCCAACAAAATTAGTGCCATTATCACTGTAGAGATTTAGACACGCACCTCTACGTGAAACAAATCGTCAAATGCGGCAATAAAACCTTTTGCAGTCAGATCAGTCACAGCTTCTAAGTGGATTGCGCGAGTCACCATGCAAACAAACAAACATATGTATCCTTTATAGGATTTATCTCCTCGTCCTGGCGAAAACTTTATATTAATGGGACCTACGTAGTCCACTCCTAAGGTCTTGAATGGTCTGCTTGGCTTTAGTCTAGCTTCTGGTAATCGATCCATCAATTGTGTAGTTGTTGCTTTGGAGTATCTCAAACAAATTGTACAACTTCTGCAATGATTTTTAACCATATCTCGTGCTCTCAATATCCAAAATTGACTTCTTAAAAAACTCATCATGCGTTGAGGTCCGCCATGGAGTGTCTTTATATGAGCATTTGTAACTATTAGCTGGCTAAGGTGATTTTTAGCGGGCATAATAATTGGATGCTTTTGGTCGTAACTCATATTAGCCTGATGTATACGCCCTCCTACTCTCAAAATGCCATTTTGGTCTACAAATGGATAAAGAGTGTATTATCTATCGCTTCAATCGTAACAAATTTTGGATACGGTTTTCTCTTATTTAGTGGTAATTTTATTTTCAGAAATATCCGACATAACGAAATTACTTTCAGCATTTTAGTCAAATCAGAAAATTTCATCCAAATGAAATCACAATCCTTGTGCATCGTTGCAAAGGATCTCATCCGTTCTTCTTCATGTGTTTCAGCTACATCAACACTCTCTACGTTGATCACTGTTTCAGACAGCCATTTAGGGCCGTTCCACCAAAGTTCCTCGCTCTTCAATTCACTTGGTTGTAAACCTCTTGATGCGCAATCAGCAGGATTCATATGCGTCGATACATGTCCCCACTACTCGACATCCATTATTGTGTGAATCTGTGATACACGATTACTAACGTAAGTAACCCATCTATTTATAGGACCACGTAACCAAGCTAAAACGATGGTTGAGTCTGTCCAAGCGTAAATATCTTGCTTAGGTATGTCCATTACTTGTGATCATTTACTAATTAGTTTTGCAGCTAAAACTGCTCCACAAAGTTCTAATTTAGGAATTGACACCTCTTTTTCAATCGGCGCAACTTTAGCCTTGACAGTGACTAGCTTCACGTGTACTTGCTCATTCTCGTCCATAACTCTTAGATAAACTGCAGCTGCATAAGCTACACTCGACGCGTCTGAGAACGCGTGTAGTTCAAGTTTAGATTCTTTAGTTGAGCAGAGCCACCGTGGAATCATAATATTCTGAATATGTCGTAACTCGTTTCTAAATTTTAACCACTCAGTCATTAACTCTGATGTTAATTCACTATTCCAATCAAGATTTGCCTACCACAACTTTTGAATAAAAATTTTGGCAATAATTACTACCGGCGCAATCCACCCAATAGGATCATACAGCCTAGCAATGTCTGAAAGAACTTTTCGTTTTGTGATAGGTTGTTCAGGCTCAGATAAGTTTACTATATACTCGAAGTTATCTGTATTTCTGTTCCAACAAATACCTAGTACCTTCATCATGTTGTCAACCTTGATTGTTACTGACTGCTCTGTATTTAATTTGTTCTTCTCGATATCATCCAGAAAATGTAGGTTGTTGCCACTCCACTTTTGCAATTAAAACCGACCAGCGTTCATTAGTTGACTCATTGTGTCATGTATCTGTAGGGCTTCAGTAATAATCTCTTTTAGTTATCTCTGTTGCTAATGGATATGTATCTCTCTGTAGTTCTGCTATTGTTTGTAATGTTTTTACAGCAAGATAGGGAGCACAAGCAGTGCCAAACGTCAAAGTCAATAGTTTGTAGTATTGCATCGGCATCTCAGGACTAATTCTCCACAGAATTCTTTGGAAATTGGCGTCGTTCCCATTCACGTAAACTTGCCTACACATTTTTACTAGGTCAGCTACACTACAGATAGGATGTCTACACCACCGAAGCAAAAGATGCTGTAAATTCTGTTGAAGTTTAGGGCGTACTCGTAGGTCATCGTTGAGAGATACGTTGTTTAATCCCTTACTAGAAGCATTAAATACAACACGAACTTTCGTTGTATCCTTATCCTCTCGAACGACTGCGTGGTGAGGCAAATACACGGCAGTAGGATTTTCGATATCGTTGCTAATTTTCATGTGATTTAGTGTCGTATGCTCTTCTAAAACTTTGTTGTATTCATTTAAAAGCACAGGATTTTTACTCAGTCTTTCTCTGACGCAAGTAGTTTTTGTGTAGCAATGTCACGTGATTTACCATACTGGCATTGTGGATCAGCTGTCCTAAAAGGTAATCTCACAATAAATCTCCCGTCCTCACGTCTTGTTGTAGTTTCTTCATAAAACTGTTCACAAAGTTGCTCTTCTCTCGTTAGTTTTTTCTCGATACTGTTAGGCTCATTTTCCATCTCCCAAAATGTTTTTAGTAACTCGTCTTCTTTTATTTGAACATGCAAAGTTTTAATGTTTTGACTACTCGATTCTTGTGACACCTTTCCAGACAAGATCCATCCAAATAAAGTGTTTTGTGCTATTAAATTTCCGTACTGACTCTTTTTAATACCATCTAGCAATATTTCTCCATAAACGTCGGCTCCGAGCAACAAGTCTACTTTTCCAGGTGCTGCAAATCCTGGATCAGCAAGGGGTAAGTTTTTTAGCTCTAGCCAATCAGGGATATGTACTTCGCGTGACGGCAACAAAGAGGTAAGTGATTTTAATACATAAGCATTAACCCGTATTATTTTTTCAGGTTCTAGACGTGATTGAATTTCAATACTAACTACGTGTTTAACCATCATTTGGCCATTTCCCAAACTTGAGACCTTACCATTTACATTTATTCGTTTTAAACCTAATAATTGGACTGTATCTTCAGAAACAAAAGAAGCTTAAGAGCCTTGGTCAAGTAACGCCCGAATAACAAAGGATGAACCGTTTCTACAATTATTTTTTACTACTGCTGTCGCTAACAATACATTATAAGTTTTTAAATCTCTTCTTGAAAAATTGGCTATCACAGTTGTCTCGTTCATTGATGAATTCACTTCCCTCTTAGCTTGTTGTGTTTCTCCCTTAGGTCTCTCGTTTTGTCTTGAATTATATTTTTGTTTATCGTCATTCTCAAAATGAAGTAATGTGTGATGTTTTTTCCCACATTTGTGACACGATGTATTTTGGTGACACTTCAACACTAGATGCGTAGGTGCAAGACAATTGAAGCAGAGCCTTTTTGTTTGTGCGATATGGTGTCTCTCAAGTGCTTCTTAAATAGAACACAATAATATATGTAATGTGGACCATCACACATGGCGCATAACTGTTCAGATGTACTCGGCTTTACACTTACTGCGGAATGAAATGCTTTAGCGTCTTTAGCCTTAAACAATTGGTTTGAATTCTTATGTTGTATGTTTGATTTAGCGCTTGTTGTTTGTTTACTTGTATATAGCATCTCCAGACTACTAAAGCGAGTCTCTAAAAACTTTACCAATTGAACCCATTTAGGTAGATCGTCTTCTAATCCACTCACATAATTTTTTTATTATTGCATCCCACTCTTGTGTTACAATGTTCAGGTTATTCAGTGCTTTTAGACACGAAGTAGTCGTATCCAGTAACTCTCTAATTGACCTTGCAGACTCGTGATGTAAACTTTTTTGTCCAAATAGACTCTTTAGAATTGCATTGCAATTGTATCTCTTGTTGTTATATCTCTTCGTTAATTGTCGTCATGCCTCCTTGTAATTCACTGATGCAGTAGGAAAATTTCTCAAAAGCATTTCAGGTTCACCAGATAAACTTGTCTATAAATAGTGAAGTTTTTGTACCGGCGAAAGTGTATTGTTTCCATGTATTAATGAAACAAACATGTCATAGAAGGACTGCCACTCGGTATATTTTCCTGAGAAAACTGTAGTTCTATTCGTGGTAACTGCACATCAGAACTGCTTTCGTTAGTGATGCGCGCGCATAGTATCACTTATATTTGCCCTTGTGACACTTGAATTACTCATTTCAAGGTGCTCTTTAAGAAGGGATTTGTAGTTAATCACACTTTCTTGAAACGAATTTTGCACATCATTTATGAAATATGGTGCCTCATCCCTTTGCCCATCTGTTACTTCTGATACTATTTCTAAATGATTTTGGTTAAACGCTTCTTCCAACTTATTCAATAAATCAATTCTTGTTGTTAAATAACTGGTTTTTCCTCGGGTCTTATAATATGACTTTTTAAAATTACGTTCAGCCTTTCTCAACTGCTCAAAAAACTCCATTTGACCTTTTATTAAATTCTCCATTTTGATAGTGCAATAAAATGTCGTTAAAAAGTTCACTGTTCGCAAGGTTATTCATAATTTAGAATCAAAAAATAATGTTCAGTTGCAAATAAACCAAAGTTCATATGTAAGTAAAAGTGTAAATAATATTTTGTAAGTCCATTAAGTTAAACTGCTAAATTCAAAAAACTAAAACTTTCAAAGTTCATTTGTATAGTATCACTTGCGAAACGGCCGATTTTTATAAGTCCATAGAATTAAATCACAAAAATTTTAAAATCCATAGTATTAGTTCACAAAAATGTTATAAGTCCATGGTATTAGTTCACAACAATTTTATAAGTGTTTATTTACTCACGATTTTAAGATTCAGTTTTCTATCACAACACTTGTCACTTTCCTCCCGGGTTTCGACACCAATGTTAGAAATGAAAACACACACGTATATTTAAACTCGTATATTGTTCTTGTTATTACTACATATATTAAAGCAACACAATTGCAGATTTCCTAGCGCTAGCGCGCGCCAAATATGCACAGCGCCATCGGTATTGCACTTACTATAGGGTGGTACAACCAAAACGCACGAAGTTAATTGTAAATAAAACAAAAAGTTTTCAGAGAATTATCTTAATATTTTTTATTATGATAGAACTGTGTGTATTATGATAGATCTGTGACAATTATGTGTGAAACAAAATATCGGTCAAATGCTCGCCACGGCTTCGGTGGCATACCTCTATCCGATGGTCCATATTTTCAATGACTCTGAGACATAATTGAGGTTCAATGTCTTTAATGTGACAAATTATCTCATCCTTTAGCTCTTGAATTGTTCTTGGCTTAGTGACGTACACTTTTTATTTTAAATATCCCCAAAGAAAGAAATCCAACGGTGTCAAATCACATGATCGTGGCGGCCAATTAACATCGCCACGACGTGAGATAACACGGCCATTGAATTTTTCGCGCAAAAGAGCCATTGTTTCGTTGGCTGTGTGGCAAGTGGCACCATTCTGTTGGAACCACATATCGTCCGGGTTCCTCAATCCTCAATTTCTGGCCACAAGAAGTCGGTTATTATCTCGCGATAGCGAACACCATTCACGGTAACTGCTTGGCCGACCTCATTTTCTAAGAAGTATGACGCCGCCAGCCCATAAACCGCACCACACAGTCACTCTGTGTGGATTCATCGGCTTTTCAACAATCACTCGTGGATTTTCATTTGCCCAAATACGGCAATTCTGCTTGTTAACGAATCCACTGAGCTGAAAGTGTGCCTCGTCGCTGAAGATGATTTTATTTGTAAAGTCACCATTCACTTCTGTCTGTTCAACCAACCATTCGGCGTATTGACGACGCTTGAAATGGTCAGTAGGCTTCAGCTCCTGAGTCAATTGAACCGTGTAAGCGTGTAAATTCAAATCTTTATTCAAAATTCGCATCAGTGATGTTCGTGAGATGTTCAATTGTTGGGCACGACGACGAGTCGAGGTTGACGGCTCTTCTGCCACACTATCGCAAACAACAGCAATGTTTTCCGCAGAACGAACTGGGCGAGCATGCACAGGTGTTTTCACATTTCCTACAGACCCGCTTTGCTGAAATTTGCGCACAGTTCTCCCGATTGTGGACACATTTGGTCGATTATGCTGACCAAAAAAATCACGAAGTGCACGAAATGCATTTTGATTTGAACGCCCATTTTCGTAAAAGGCTTCAACAATCTTAACGCGCTGCTCAATTGTGTACCTCTCCATGGTTGAATTTATCAAACACTGAAACAAAGAAATGTCAAATTAAGTTGGGCAAAAAACTTGACGTTAAGGTGTGACTCACAATTAACATTGTGCATTATGGTTGGACCACCCTTTACATTAAACTTAGCGTTTTCTTCACCCAGACTATACACATCGTACGTTTCAAATCCTTTATTTCGTGTTTGTTGCGAAGACAGCAATGCGAATATTAATAAGTAAATTTGTTAAAGTCTGACCTGTATCTTGTGTTGTTTTTTCAAATAAAGATTTTTTAATGTCACATTGTATCTTGGGGGCATTTTTTCAATATTTACTCTGTGTTTTATAACCTTAATTGCAATTTTTTGAGAAGTTATCTGAGGGACTATCTTTAAAATATTTTTTAAGCTCGAATCAGTTTCAAAACCATGAGAGTGGCTTATAACATAAAGTTTTTCATGTACAACTTATATATAACAAGTATTTTCTAGTTAAACATACCTATCCGCATTGTCTTGACTCCACTTACAACCTCTGAAAGGGTAACATTTTAGGCTAAACCTTTAACAAATTACAAGAAAAAATAATTTGATTAACTGCAAAAATATTTCAGAACCTTACCAGAGGTATTCAGAAGATTAGAAGGTACTTCCAGAAGTTGTAGTATATGGATACAGTTGCTAGAAAGTTATAGCTAGTTAATACCACATTTATCTGGAGCATTTTATGCAGTAGAATTGTTTTAAGTAATAGGCTTTGCATCTCGTGCACTGGATTATGCTATGATACTTTTTTGGGGCTTTAACAGTTATTTTAGCATTACATAGGAATTCTTAGTTAAAGTTTTCTTTATTATTTTGCTGATGTTCTAGATCGATGAAAAATAATAATAAGATGTCTTTGGTTACTCTGTGATTAACATTGATGACGTTGCGGACTTGGTGGCCAGCTTTTTCCAGTTCTCATTCTTTCATGTAGTTGGTATGGAGTTATGGAGATGCTGTATGATATGCCTGTTTTTCTTTTATTTGATACGTGTGATGGATGATGTTATTATTTTTTAGGTGTATTGTTAGTTTTTTATGCGAATCTATTGTGGGTGCATTAATTTTGACAGTATCATTTAGGAGGGTTTTTCTGTAGTACATTTCCATTTCTGTTACTAAGGAGAATATATCATATACTTGAAAATTTTAACTTCATATATAAATATGAAAAGTGGTTTTAGTGTCTTTTGTTGAGTATTATTTGCTTGCGTTTCAGATGATTCGCTTTCATTCGCGATTATAAGCGGGGTTATAACGGTTTTGTATTTTAGTTGGTGGTATTGTAGGAGTGCGAAATTCTGTGTTTAGTTGATCTCTCTTGCGTTTTTGAACCAATTGTCACAAATATCTGTGTTCTGTTTCTTCCACGTTGGAGTTTTGTTCGTGGTCGCTAAATTCGATATCGTCGTTTTTAGAATTGCAAGAGGCGGTTCGTTTATTAGCGTTCTGAAAAATTGTTGTATTGATAAAAAAATTATTTTTTGAGGCGATTGTTAATATTGAAAAGGCACTGAAATTTGAGTTAAATTTGGTGCAATATTTGATTTTGAGAATCAAGAATTAAATATCCTGCTGGTGAGTAATCTTGAGATACGCTTAAGGGTTAGGTTTTGAATACCCTAATCGAGTGTATTGCTGAGAATGAGAACATGTCCCCGAAGAGAAATGTAAGAACAGCTGCTTACTGCGGGTGATTTCAAGCAAGGTTGCAATCGCTGCCTCGGTGGTAACACTAGCACAGGTCGACCCGCAAACAGCTATATGGCTAATTCCAAAATGTAAAGTCATGTAAAAAACTAAGCAACACTAAGCTAAATGTGCACTCTGTATCGCTAACCCTGAAAATTACAAGAATTGCACTGTTTACAAGAAATTAGTAGCAGCTAGAATAGGTTTGCTAGAAGATACCAACAAACGCATTCCAAACATTCAACAAACACACTTTCATCATCGCACAAGGAACACAACAAAATAAGCAACTAGAGCTAGCATTAAAGCAAGAAAATCAACTATCAACCTTCTTGCATAAATTTAAGACATACTTGCGCAATTAATAAGTCAGAACACTATGATACTAAACCTACTATCCACAGTAATTGGCAAACTGCAACCATGTGTATACTAAGAATGGCAACATAGAACGCTAACAGCCTGCTAAATCATAAACAGAAAAAAATTTTAAATATAAATAAGATTGATATTCTGCTCATCACAGAATCACACTTCACCAATCTGACAATACTATATATACCACTATTTCACTTACAGTATTCCTCAACCCGACAGCACTGTCTATGCAGTCTCAGTAATATTCATTTGCAAATATATCTTGCACCATGAATTACCCAAATTTCAAACCGACAAAATACAAGCAATCGAAATCAAAGCTCATCCATGTTAATTCACTGTTACCGCTCTGTACAGTTCACCACGACATACAATATCCACAGACAAATACAAAGACTTCTTTCGGATCCCCGGTACTAGATTTATAGCCGGGGTAACTGGAATGCTAAGCACACACGCAGGAGGTCTAGAATAATTACAACAAAAGTCGAAATCTACGGCTAATGAGCGATAATAACTATGACTTTCTCAGAACGGCAAATCCACTTATTGGCCAACTGTCCCTGGAAAACTCTGGCTGCTTGTATTTCTATATAACATGTGAAATAGCAAGAAATAGCTGTATAATAGAATACAACTACGACGTTGCATCTAACCGTACTCCAGTTATAAACAGCTTAAGTACTATGGTTATGCAAAAGTCACCCCCACCTCAACTATCTACAAAAAATACTGACTGAATCTTCTTTTAGTGCTACCTAAAATAAGTAAATCCCAAGCTGCGGTTCAAAGCCTTTATCAATCTTGACCAAGCAGTACAGTACTTCACCCAAGTAGTTCAAGAAACAGCTTGCAAATGGACGTCAAAATACAAACTTCCAAATCTACCAATACATATTCGACAATTGTTAGCCAAAAAACGTCCAGGTAGACGGATTTGGCAAGATCACCAAATGTTGCCGATCAATATATATACGATGGACTAAGTCGAGATATGAAAACAGCCCTCTGGGACATGCAAAAAAAACTACTTTTTCAATTTATCTGCAAATAATCACATGCTCTGCATGACAACAAAAAAACTAAAAAGATCTCATGTATCTACACCCTTAACTGCCAATCAAACGGCAAATAGGCTCGTTCTGATAAAGAAAAAACAGACGTCTTTGCTTCACATCTAACTGAAGTATTCAAAACCTAGCCAGACCACACTAAGCACACTGACTACTAAATGTCTCCACCTATAAAAGCTTTCTCACTCACAGAAGTAAAGGAAGAAATTAAATTAGTAAGGCTTCAGGATATGATTTCGTTATTGGATAAATACTTAAACATCTGTCTAAGAAACATATATACGTGCTGTTATATAAAAGCGTGGCGGTGATTATCGGCAACACGTTAATCATAGCTTTGTATTTTGTTTTTGTAAATATAGAGGAAACCTTTGACGTAAAAACTTTATCAAAGAAATTAGCTGCTTGTTTAATTTAGCTAGATTTTGACAAGCTAAACGAAATGAGTGTCGCTTGCGCTTTGTGCTATGAGGTTGTACTTCTGTGCTCACACCTTAAGAGTCGGAAAATGACTCATACAGCCGACGCGAAATATATGAGAAAAATTTGTAAGCAAGTGGGTGAACCGGTATTTGGTAGTACATAATGTCGATGATTTTCCAAATTGTTGATCCTCTGGAAAAGTTTCGAAGAAAGTCGAGAAAATGATTCTCATTTTGTTTTCGAAAAATCCTAACTTGACTCTCCGTAAAGGTGCTGAAACTGCATGTAAAAAAGGAGTCGAAATATCGTACAATATTCGTGTGCATTTGCGTGCTAATGACGTACAATATGGAAGCACTTTGCAAAAACCTTTGTTGAGTGAAAGGCATTTTGCGAAACGTCTTGCGTAGGCACAAGAGCAATAAGAGCAACATAATTTTCTCCAGGGAAGCATCCGTTTTAGTATTTCAGATCATGAAACGCTCCTGGACACATCGAGAGGTAAATTGCTTCAACGAACCGTAAAACACTCTGTTAAGATCTATGTTTGGGGGTGTGTCTTACAAAAGGGTTTCGGCTCTTTATACTTATTTTACCAGCAACTTGTACGCCGAAAAAATAAATCAAATTTATTGTAAAATTTTATCACCGACTGCGAAACGTTGGTTTTGAACAAAGGACGAGGATTAGTGTCTTTAAGAAGATAATGACCCGAAACATCAGAGCAAAGCGTGTAACTCGTGGAAGAAGAGAATTGGCGTTGCCACTTTGGGTTAGTCACCCGACGCCAATCCCATTAAGAATGTTTGGGCTTATATTAAGAATAAACTACGCAGAATTGGTACCTGTAATTTGGATCAGCTCTCGTCACAAGTTCGAAAAATTTGGAGGTTTCTTCTGGTCGAATACGCCGAAAATCTTGTGGGAGGTGTGCCTCGGAAATGCCAGACAATATTTGATTTTGTTGGAAACTGGACGCGCTACTGATGAATTTGTATGGAAGTCAAGGTCAATTTGTACAATAAATGGATTTTTTTTTAAATAAATATCCTGTTTTTTTAAACTGACAGACTATAACGACATGCTCTGGTTATCATATTGCCCTACAATCTGAAAGTATGCTAAAATAGTAATGACACCAAAATCAAAAAGCCTCCACATGAACCGCCGTCTTGTAGGTCCATTGGTCTGCTGTTTATTACAAGTAAGGTTTTCAAAAAACTTTTACTAAAAAGATTATATGCCGACGATGACTTCTTAACACTACTCTTCAATTACAAATTTGGGTTCTGAGAAAACCACAGAATCGTTAACGCAATTACTAGATGCCTTAAAAATAAGAAATGCTGCAACGCCACTTTCTTTAACATCTCTCAAGCCTTTGATAAGGTTTAGCACAGAGGTTTATTCTTGAAACTAAAAAAGAATTCACTATTCCACAATTACTTCCTCCTTCTAAAATCATGTTTAACAGAAATTAAAGTGTATTAAGACAACTGCTCTTCTTTAACTTCACAGTCGATATACCTGAAAAAGAGCACTCTTTTGACGATGACGTGGCAGTCATTGCCATTAAGCATAATTCTTTAAACTTCTCTGCGAACCTACAAAGCCATCTCAACCTACTTCAAGATTGGTTTATCAAATGGCGAACGAAAGTTAATTCCGCCAAATCAGTTGAAGTTATATACACCATGAGACGTGAAGTATGCCCGCGAAATCCCGTAGCAACAGAGACAAAATAGCTCAGTTTTCATCTTGATCAAAAGTTTAAACGGGGGAAGCATATTTAACCCAAAAGAAGATAACTTGATATGAAATTTTGACAGATGCAATGGTTTCTTTGCAGAAACTCAAAGCCTTCACAGTACAACAAATTATTGCTATACAAAACTATACTGATGCCTATATGGCTCTACGGTTTCCAACTCTGGTGATGTGCGATACCGTCGCCGATCACTATCATTCAAAGATTTCAATCAAAAGTAATATGGATAAGTAAAAACGCTCCATGGTATGCGAGTAACCAAACCTGAAGATTTCCTAATATACCAACTCTACACCAATTGCCTACCCACAAGAAGATTACACAGAACATGGCCTACGGACTTACTACACCAATGAAATAACAATGGAGTAGTAGAAACATTACTGAATGCTTCCCTTCCAAACTACTACCTTACGGCGTATTTACTTAATACTCTGTATAGATATAGATTGTAAGTAAGCATATCTTATTAATAAAAAATTATCCGAAGTACCTAGAATATTAAAGTTTAGGTAAATTTTGGCTATATAGAAAATTAAAAGTAATCTGTTTTGACATCTTTTGTCGTCACACATCGGCGTCATAAATACTTTTGATCGAGAGGGACAATTCTGGAAACATTAAGTTTTGTTTTAATGATCTATAAAGGAATGGCAGGTAAAATGATTTGGCTGTTTGTGTTAATTATTTATATGTATGATCTTATAAAATTTTGTGTGTTGAGACAGGTTTAAACCTGCGCTATAGCTAGCAAGACAACTTCTGGACATTAGATTCTCCAGAACTCTGATAGCAAAAAGAGCTCACAATACCGGTTTGGTCGAAAAAAATCAGGCAATTGCCTGTTACACCTTTGTACGCCATTTGAGTGTTGATTGTTTTGGAGGAAATGAGATTTATGCTATAAGATAATTGTCTTCATCGCGTGATACTTCTTCATAGCGCTGACAGTTTTAGAAAGGAAATTTGTTACAAAAAAGAACAGTGCTGTTGTGAATGTATAATTTATCTCCAAATAAAAAAAAAATTTGAACATTGTACGGCAATCTTTGTTTTTTTTTGGGTACCTTGTGCCTTAATTAACGAGTAAGTAGTACATCACGTTTGTGGATCAATTATTTTTAGTGACTGAGTAGTCACTACAAAGTTTAAAAGTAGAATATTTCGTTATATCAACATTATTTTAGAAAGTAATAAAATCTAGCGTTATGTTTGTTATATGTGAACTAAAGCCAAAGACAATGTACAAGAATGTGAAAGAATGGTGGCCACTTCTTTGCACCACGAAACGTGAAAGAATTGGTTCAACAATTGGTTTTAAAAGATGTAAAAGCATATAGCGTGAGGAAAGTATTTCGAAAGATTATTAAAACTAAAGATGTATTTCAAAATGTTTATGACACCCTATGATAAAAAACGTTAACTATTTATTATTTCAATTGTTACTACTTGTTCACTACTTACTATTTCAATTGTAGTCACACAATTTAGAGGTAAGTTATTGCTTTTATTATATCTGCTTTTAATATTCACTTACAAGTTAACAATATCACTTAATTAGAAAAAAATATTTAACTGTTGCCTAGAAATAAAGATAAACTTTTCTAATTTATGTTAAAAAGATAAATATTAAAATCCCAAAACATTTTTATCAACTTGTGTTTTAACTTTGAGAAAAATTGTTTTTCATAGTCTAGTCCAGTTACATTTACTTATAATGGAAAGTACAGCAAAAGTCTGAAATGTTGCTTTTTAATTTAAAATATTTAATTAACAGAGAACAAAATCAAAAATTTAAAGAAAGTGGAAAGATGCCTTTAAAAATTTTATATTTACATAAACGTGTAGTATGAAACTGTTCTAAATCGCTGATTGCAAAATTAAATCTAAAAGGCAAATTTATTTTAACAACTGAGTGTATCAAAATTGAATGACCAAAGAAAACTTAAAATTGAAAGGTATTATAATATTTTATATTAAAATATATGTATGAAGAGCTAGTAGTGCAATTAATATAAAGCACCTTAAAAACAGATTTAGTAGTTGCGGATTAACATTTAGTGAGACTGGAATATATACAATGTTATTTTTAAATATCTTTGCGTCACTTTTGATCTTAATCTCATGTTTTGTAAGATATACTCAAAACGAGGATATGCTGAGTAAGCCTATAGGAGGCTGATCATTTAGATAAAAAATGATAAAATAGTATATTATACATGTTAGCTAAAACAAAATTATGCTGGTAGAGTAGTAATCCAAAATTTAGATTTCTTCATATCCACCTATGATATAAAATTGATGTTGGAAGAAAAAATCATGAAGTACGAAACAACTTGAATGTAGCAACAATAATTAAGATATATTTGATCTTTAGTATCTTTGTAATATGAAAATTAGAGCTGAACCTCCCACAAAGAATTATTAGGTGACAAATACATGGTTATCCAAAATCTCATCGCTATTCAACGTTTTCTGAACAAATTGTTAAAAATAATAGTCAGGGTTATCTGATATGTCAGCAACATGACAATACACAATGATTTGCATATAAAATACATTCCACAAAAAATTAAAAAATATAGCAAGACGTACAACGCGCTTAAGTATGCAACTAAACACGTTGGTTGTAAAGTTTCTTAATTAACACATAAACATAAAACTTATTCATGCCGAAGTATATTCATCATAAAGAGTAAAAACAATGGTTAGTATGTATATTTAGGGTGTTGATTTCATTCTTGTTATATGTCATATTATTTTTGCTTGTTAGCTGTTTAAGCTAGATAAGAGATAAGATTACATTGCAAAAATTAAAAAGTCAGATTTGTTTAAATTATTACAACAATCTGGGTTATAAAAATCATTTAAATTAGAGCATCATATGCTCTAAATCAATCTTTTTGTAATATACTACAATTGCTCCGATCTCAAATAATTTCTACAGGAGCAATTAACAAGAATATGGGCGATTGTATGGTTACTCGAAGAGTTCTTTGGCGCATAATGATCTCTAACCAAAGGAATCTGTACGATACCTTTTACCAATCGCTCCCTACAACAGTTATAAATCAATAAACCGGTTTTGGATGGCAGTACTAAATTCTGTAGCTTCTCTAGTTACATATGAGTAATTAAAATTAATTTAGAAATTCTCCAATGACAACAATTCGTATTTCTTTTTTGAAACATTTTAAAAAAAAATCTGAAAGCCGCAGATAATTAAAGGTCATGAAGCGGAACATTTTTTTAAGCAACAAAATAGTTTATTTAAAACTTCTCAAGCTTTTTTCAACATTTTTCCATGTAACAATGTTTATAATATAAGTTGTGGTTGATGACTCAAGATTTGACGCATTGTACTTGAGAATACTTGCAATATAATGTAAAACATTATTAAATTTATATCAATTTCATTTATTCGTCAGGTTTTGTAGAAAAATAACGAGACTGATATTCTGTAAACCATAAATTACATATTTTTTACAACTCAAGGTTATCCTCTGATTCATAGCGGTCCTGGAAGTATTGAAAGTACTAAAATAGTGCATGATTTCTACTCCATTGTAATGCTCTGTTCCAGTATTTTTTTTTTATTTACACATTTTACTAAGTGTGGTTATCAAACTTCACTTAACTCCAACATATTTATATTTAATCTGCTCATCTCTTGGGCAATGTTATATAATTTTCCTGATTACAGTATACTTAGCATATTTAAAGTTGCCATTTTGACGTTGTTCTTGTGTGCGTTGAAACAATTTCATTGATTGGGTGACGGGAGGATTCTTAGCACCGTCTTCCTACTGAAGGACTGCTCTGGATTAACGGCGATTTGTTTTAATTTATTATCAAGCACTGTAAGAACAGATGTGTACAAAATAGTTTTAGTATAAGAAATTTTCCTCTACTCTTCTGTAGTGTAATTAGTTTATTTTAGTTTTCTTTTTAATTTCAACCTTTCAAGTCTACAAAATCAAAGGTTTACAAACTTAAAGGTTTCGCATTCTTATATATAACAATTTTTTTTCTATTTGATAAATAAGGGTCATTAAGGGTAGTGGTATATGCAGTATGAAAAAATATTATGAAGTAATATGCTTCTATTTTTATTGGCTTGTATACACGTTTCAATATTTTATTACAGCTCTACTTCCAAATTAATTTTTATTTTTTCTCTTTCTACCGTTTTATTATTTTAAGGTGCTAAATAAATATTTGCAAAATGCTTATTAATCGTTTTATAGGATTTACATAGTAAAATTAGCCCTGTTAACTGAAATACTTGTTTATCAGACATGGGAAAATCTGTTCTTTAAATTTTTATCCTGACAGTTTAACATATGTAACACATATTTTACAAGAGCTTTTTGTTGTTTCCATAGAACTGATACGATCGTCGGTGCAGGACTTTGTGGCTAATTTTCTATGCAACCAAGCAAGCATGTGCCCGTTACGCTTAATTTATTGTGCAAATAATTAATTACCCTTTTGACAGCTGGCTAGTACGCGTTCGGCTTTGCAAATTGAGTGTATCGCTAGAGGGATAATTCAGCATTACGAGGGAAATAGAACGCAGATCCGCATTTTTGTAGAAAAGTAGGTAGGTGATAAATTAATTTTTACGCTACAGTTACGTCCTATAGAAAAATAGTTTTCATTTGTTCCTAAAAATTTATTTAGATAAATAATTATTAAATTAGAGTTAAGTAATTTTTTGTCAAAAATGTATTAGTATCAGACAATAAAAAAGAACAAACATATTAATAAATTATTATATAATGTGATAATACATAAATTTCTTAACTGGCTATTTTTAAATTAATAGTTAAAGAAAACTTACAAGGAGGCTATAAGTAGATTGATAATTTTACTTTGAAAGGAAAAATTGTTTAACTACAACACTCTTGTTATCAGTATAGATTATTACAATATTTTAGTTTTGCTCGGTCGGCCATTTTCTTTTGACACCACACGACGTCTGTGAATTTCTTCTTTCACTAATGGAATACCACTAGTATAGAGCTCTATTGTTGATATACCAGGAGCGTTAAATATTATTTTTATACTCTGTCGAATTTTTGTTTAAAAGTTTTGCCTATATACCCAAATTGGTTCTATTGTGCACTTGTACAGTAGTGGTTTATTTTTCTTGGTTTAGTTTCGTCCACAACTGCGGCGGACATCTTCAGAAGAAAATCTTCTAAAAATTAAGTGTGTTTTCGCTTTTATAGTCGTGCTAGGGATGGTGGGGGGGGGAGTATTTGACGTCACTGGGATGGTAGATAACGTGATCGGGCTAGCTGCTGACGTCAATCGGATTGTTGCGGGTAATATTTAAGCATTCTCTGACGTCACTCGCTCTTTCGCCGTATTGAGGTCTGTTTTTTGCCCCTTGAGAGTGGTAAACCAAGACCTAGGTAGATTGAATCCGTCGTCCCTGTTAAAATTATTTTTATATTTATAAATCTCCACCTCCTCTCTGTATAATCTCGGGTAGTAATTGCTACAGGTGGATAAAACTTGTGTTTGCCCGAATTCTATCTCGTGGTCAGGATTTTCCAACGCATGTTCAACAGCTGCTGATTTATCGGGTTGATTAAGGCGTAGATGACGTTTATGTTCCTTTATCCTGGTAGTAATCGTTCGGCCCATAGTCCCAATGTAGACTTGCTCACATGAGCAAGGTATGCAGTATACCCCTGGTGTATCCTGTAAATTTCTAGTATCTTTGGCTGATTTAAGCAAATCCCGTATCTTAGTGGTGGTAGTATAGTTGGTTTCCACTTTGCGTTTATTAAGAATTTTTCCTATCCGGTCCGTAACCCTGTTGATGTAAGGTAAAAAAGCCTTGCCTACCGTAGTGGATTGTGGTTGTGTTTTTCTTGTGCATTTCTTAGGTTTAATTGGCCTATTTATTTCCGTCCTCGAGTAGCCATTCCTTTGTAAAGCAAATTCCAAATGTTTTAGTTCTTCATCCAAAAACTGTGGTTGACATATACGTCTTGCCCGATCTAACAACGTTTTCACAACCGTTCTTTTTTGACTTGGGTGGTGATTCGACTGCTTGTGAAGGTATCTGTCCGTTTGCGTGGGTTTTCTGTACACTGTGTATTGTAAACGTCCATTCTCCGATCTCAACACCTATACGTCTAAGAAAGCAATCCTATCTTTCGATTCCAGTTCCATGGTAAACTGTATGCTTGTGTATATGGAATTCAAGTGCATAAGAAATTGTGGTAGGGTCTCCTTTCCGTGTCTCCATATTACAAAGGTGTCATTGACGTATCTTAGCCATATCGAGGGCTTTAGGGATGCTGTGTTGATGGCAATCTCTTTAAATTTCTCCATGTAGTAATTGGCGATTACAGGGCTAAGTGGTCTGCCCACTGCTACTCCGTCTTTTTGTTCGTAATGTACGCCCTTCCAAACAAAGTAACTGGACTTAAGGCACTGCTGAAATAGCTGTAAGATATCGTTAGGAAAAATTTTCTTCAGGTGATTCAGGGCGTCTTGATTTGGTACTTTGGTAAACAGAGAAGTTACATCGAAACTAACCATTAGATCTCCCCCCTGTAGCTGGATGTCTTGAAGCTGGTTGACAAAATGTGCGGAATCCTTGATGTAACTGCTGGTACGTCCAATGTACGGTTGTAACAGACTGGATAAGTATTTGGCCAACTTGTAGGTGGGACCTCCGATGGCAATGACAATGGGTCACAGCGGTATATCGCCCTTATGTATTTTGGGGAGCTCGTATATTCTTGAGGGCAGCGCCTCTGATGTTAGTAGTCTCTTTTTGGTGGTATCATCTAGAGAGGAACTCTTTATCAGTTTGCTTAAGCACGGTGTAAGTATTCTGATCGAGCAGTTCGGTCATCTTCTTCGTGCAGTCTTTCTGTGCTAGTACAACAGTGGCGTTACCTTTATCTGCTGGTAAGACAATTATGGTGTCATCATTCTTGAGTTCACGTAGAGCCTTTAGTTCCGCCCTAGATAAGTTCTTCTTATGTGACTTAGCATGGCGCAGGATGCGCGAAATATCGACTCGTACTTCCTCTGCTTCGTCTGTTGGAAGGTTCCGTATAGTTGCTTCTACGTTGGCTATAATATCCTCTACCGGAATGGATTTGGGTGTTACGGCAAACTTTTCACCTTTGCTAAGAGCACTGACGGCTTCCTGACTAAGCTCGTGTTTGGAAAGGTTTATAACAATTTGCTTATAATCCAGTTGTGTAGGAGCGCTTCTATTCTGTAAACGCTGAAACTTAGAAGATTATCTAACGGTGCCGGCCGCCCCGTGTTTCTCCGCAGAATGGAAAGTGATCCGGTCTACAGTATTCCAGTCATCTTTACGGATTCTGCTGGCCAAGCTGACATGGACTTGCATCAGTTCTAGTGAACACAGAGAAGATTTTCTTCTGAAGATGTCCGCCGCAGTTGTGGACGAAACTTCAAGAGTTTCTGAACTCCGACTACGGTCTTATAAGCAGAGAACCAACCACATGATGCACCAGAACACCGGCCGTGAAAGTCTTCGCATCTATTTGAGCTAATGCATTTGTTTGAATTTTATGTTAATTTTGATTTTCTTTGTTGTTATACGTGGTCTTCAATTTAGCTTATTATCTATTATTAGTCCTAACCATTTTACTTAGTTTATAACTGGTAGTTGAGTTCGGTTTATTATTGTTTATTTTTAAAGGTAACTTCGGCCTAATTGGCACAAGTGACTTCTATTCGCAAAGTGTGAAGCTTATCTTGGAGTAGATTAAGGTGAAATTGTAAGTTTTCAGTGCCAATTTGTGGATTTTTATTTACAGTGACAATTGCTGTGTTTATCAAATGTGGCAATTGTAGTTGGCATATCGATTGTGAAGACGAGGTAAAAAGGCAAACTCAAAATACTACCTTTGGGTACACCTAACTTGATAGGTTAGTAAAAGAATGTTTCAAGATTAATTTGTCCTGGAATGATCACTAAGATAGTACTTTCCCAGTAGTTAAGGCAGATCCGAATACTTCGTAGTTACTGCATTTGGTTATCTTTTGTTTAACTTCTGGTGAGAAGTAGGGATCGATCGAAAGCGTCATTGGGCATGATTTCTTCGAGATTACGCGTTATTAAGGAATCAGTGTGGGATTGGCAATACTGAATAGTTCGACAAGATGCTTTCTCTTTTTTATTTTTGCCTAAACATTTTTTCTTTTCTTTAGGGGAAATGTAAGTAATGGATCTTTTAAACTTCTTGGTAGCTCTCCAAATAGAATGTTTCTTCTTTGGTAAGTTGGCGATATACATCTCAAATTTAGTGTTAATGTTTTTCAGAGCTGCTTTTAGTTGTCTTGTGGCTTACAAGCTAATTATGCTCAATTTTATCAATGGGCTTTCGGTTTCTTTAGCGTCTGCACCTAGTTTTTTTTTTCAACGATTAATTCTCTGATTAAAAACTAGTGTTAGTAGTCCATTTTACTCCAAAGTACTTAGATGGTGTAGATTTTTATACTTCTTCTTGTACTGATCCATTTGGTCTTTGGTGAGCTTAGCAATTGAGAGCTCACAAGTTTTTTCAATCATAACGTAATTCATGGCTACATTTTTGAGGATAAAAAATGTCTGATAGGTCTGGAATATTTCTTACGTCTGTAGGCCAGTATGTTGGTTCTTTTAAATAAATGGAAAGGACTGGTTAATTATAAGTCGCTTTAAATTTTTAGCCTTTGTAGCGGTTAGCTTTGATTCTTAATTAGCGGTTTTGGTATACCAATCTCTGCAGATTAAAAATTTACTGCTTAGCTGTTGAAAAAGTATTTTACATTCATTTGTCTCAATTCTACACCTTTGTGGACAAAGTATGGTAGCTATGTCGAAGGATAACGGTTGTACTATAGTTTTAACTATTACAGCTTGCATTTTGTTTGTTTAATGCTATGGTTGTTTGTAATGTGCTATAGAACTACGAATAATTAGTATAGTATAAGAAATGTAGAAAGTTTAGCTTAATGGTTATTATTGAGCTTAGTCTTAACACATTTCACTCATCGATCAACATGCTGTTCTATTGTCCTGTAAAACTAATCGCGATTTTTTTGAGGCGAAGAACTCCGGGATGGTGTCCTTGGCCTCGCCGATAAAGTTAATCTGATGCGACGGATTATGATCGACTATTGATGCCTCAGAACTTACCATTTTGCCACCGACTTTTAGGAACAAGTTTCCGATACACGACGTCTTTGGAATTTTTATAAAACTCCTCAGTCTTAAGCTTCGCAACCTTTAAATTGCATGCCGGCGTATTGTCCTGCTGCAGAAGGTTCGATGCTTCAGAGACTCGCACAACCGTTCCAATTGTTCTGCCTACAATTCACTGTTTATCGTTCACCAATCTTCAATAACCTTAAATAAAGAGTTTCCAGTGCACGCCTTAAAAATTTTACTAGATCGATAGCATCAACTTCTTCTGGGACCGGACGACTGCAATTGGCTTCTTACCAGGTGATAGCTATTGGTTGCTTGTGTCTGAGTTATGCCAGAAGGTCACTTTCCGTTGGAGGTAGTAATTCTGCGCTAGAAGTTGATGTCCTGCGGGTTCTGGAGGAGATGCTGATAGAGTTGCACTTGCTTTAGGCTTTGGCTTCAGTTCGTGGGAGATGACGCGCAGTTCGAGCTCTCAAACCCTAGTGCACGCAAATGACGCTGAACCGATGACTTCCCGACACCCAATTCGCTGACTAAGACATGTATACTTGATCCCAGCGACGCCTCCAAAGCTTTGTGATCAACAGTTAATGGTCAGCCAAAACAAAATTCCAGATCTATATCCCTTAGTTTGATACTCTTGAACCACCAATCAGCCTTACCTTCCTTCATTGCAGCTTTACCCTCAATAATATAGATCTCCCTGGCAGCAACAACAGCTTTTGACCCTTTCTTTAAATAATGAAACAAGAGGACGCGCCTCTAAATTTCTTCGGGAACCACCCTAAAACGAAAATTCTATATGACAAGTAATTTATCAAAATTGATGATAGAAAACGAACTTTTTAATAAGCCCAAAATCGTACCGATTTAATTGGTAAAAATTAATAACGCAAATGACTTTTGAGTCAACTTAGTATTCATGTATATGTGTTTGCATATTGTTTTAGATTAATAAAATTGTAGTACCCTATGTTCTATCGGTTCATATATACTACGCAAAGTGCATGAGTGGGTGATTTATATTTTGATTCTTGTTGATTCATGAATTTTATTGCACTTTACTCATTTCAGTAGTATTGTGCAATAGGATTTGGAATGATCATAAAGTTGATATCGAAGTCACTGGATAATTTTCTTTTTGTATGGAAGTTAGATAGTTATTTTCGTATTGTCTGTGCATTTTATTTTATATATCTCCTTATTGTATGCTGGAGATTTAAGATTAACATGGAATATCATTAGAGGATTTTTGCTTACATTATTCAAGATGTTACAAACAATATTTCTACTTTTCTAGATTTTTTTCTGATTTCTGTAATATCAACTACTTTATATTTAAATATCGGTGATACTTGTTCTTCATTGCTATTTACATTTCGTTGGTTAGCTGTGTGTAGTGGGCGTGCAAAGTTATTTGAAGACATTTACTTGAAACGTTCCTGATTTTACTAATTCAAGGCTCTACTCGGTTTTTTTTGAGTACTTATCAGTCGTAAGTAACTGATTGATGTTTATTGTCATTGAAGTCGTCATGGGGGTTAACAAATCAGGAGAGGAGATTTAGTATAATGTTGAAATGACTAAAAGTTTAAATATTGGGGGCAGTTTGAATTATAAGTTGCTAAAACGTCGGTGGTTGAATAGGAGTTAGAAGTGGTTTATATAAAATTTTTAAATATAGTGTAGTAAACTGAATATACTGGAAATTATTGAAATGTTCGTAGTTGCTAATTTTGATTATGTTGGCGCGCATTTACAGCGCCTGGGTTACATTGGAAATTCCCTTGAATTTCATATGGCAGAAGCCTGCTGCTAATTAACACTTATTTATTTATAGCTGTTATAGGGCTATATAACTTACTATAGTTATTGTTTTGCTAGAATCTGGCCTTGCGGCCCCATTTAATCGCTCTTCACTTTCGCTGGAATAGCTAACGATGTTTACTCGTCGAAATGATGACTCTCTATACAAAGGATGACGCACGTACATTACAGTAATAATATGATCTTCGGCTTTCGTCTTTTTACACTTAAGCGAAAGGTTTCACATCAAGCAAATTTACTTTAAATTATATAAAATGTAAACTATTTTATAAAAGTAAAATTTTAAATTAAATATAAACCACGTCTCTTAAACTTTTGTTTCTACTATTTGATATGTGACATTGTGCTAAAAGACATTTGCATGGACTAAAACGGAGCTCTAAAAATACTCTGTGCAGAAACTTGTTCAAGCTTCTTGCAACTGTTAGCAATTATATTAAGATTTCTACCACAATAAATATAAATTCGTCACCTTTCAACTGCTCCATAAAAATATGCACTTTATTAAAATGAGTAAAAACTATAACAGTATTGCATGGTATAGTATGTTTGTGCCAACAATTGTATACTGTCATTGTATAAAAATAAAAATATTTACGACATTTAGTGTTTAACCAGCTGAAAATTAAGTTTGATTAGTTAAATTAAATCATAATAATTATTACCTAATTGCTAGGATAATTTTTTGATGCCGGCCAAAAATTAAATGTTATATAATAAAAATAAGGCCAACTACTATCATTAGTGATAGGAAGCTTTCAACTACATTTTTTATTATACAACCGCACACAAATCAATTACTTAATTTAAAACGCACTTCTTTTAAAGACATTTATTGTAATTTTTACTTAAAACATCGGACTGAAAAATCATTTTACATGATCGAACAATACGATGCCTTAAAACTGATGTTCTGAAAATTAAATTAGGAAAAGTCTTCGGATATAGAAATAGTTAATCTGATTGAGTACTTCATTTATAATAAAGGCCGCTCCCCTATCTTCAGGGTTGCTCGGGGGTTACAGTCGAGGGCACATGAATGATATCATAGTCACAAATCATAATTTAAATCTAAATTCTAAACTTAAACAACAAATTTACTAAAATTAAAAATATTTTATGTAGTAAAACGGGATTATACTCAGTTTATCCAACAACTTTTCAACCGATGACTATAATTCAAGATCACCCACCGCGAATTCTTAACTACCAGATAAGTTACACATAATTAACAACTACTTTAAACGAACAAAAAGTCCCAATACCTCAATCTTATCAACAATGTTTAACTCAAAAGTACCTTCAAACACTCGTAACTTTATTGACACTTACACAATAGCTTTCTCTAAACGTCGTAAAAACCAAAGTGATGACAATAAAATACAACTTAAATCAAAAATATAATAAACACAATCGGCAAGTTGTTACTAAAAAAAAAGAAAACGTATGTTGCCTTGCTTAGGATACCCTGTAAGACATTTAATAAACATTCGACGTAGAGTAAATAAAGAGCAATTGTCAATATTTTTTGATGATCTTGAGCCCCAAATAAGCAATAAGTAATTCCATAAAGTTAAATTTTTACAAAATATAAAAGTTAAAATTGGAGTACTTCGAACCTAGAACAACATAATACTAATTGCACGTTACCAAGTCTATGGTTAGTGAAGCCCTAGAGCTGTCAAATGCGAAGACTTCACAATAGTAAAACATGCAAAGAACTAGAAATATTCCTGCCACTTGTGCTCTATGCAACGGCGACCACTCCACTACTTACAAAAGTTCTATTGCGTGTAGAGCACTTAAAATATAGAAATATGCAAAAGCAGTCAATCATCAGAACATCATACAAAACAAACCTATCAGTTTGCATAACAACCAATTATTAGCTCTTGTATGATCTCCTAAAACTCTATTAGATACTCATAAATAGCCGCAAGAAAAACTACCAACAATGATGAAATTACAGGCAAATTTACCATTTCTTGAAATGAGTTTAAAAATACATTCTTCCAATGGCTGATTTAGAACAACATGATACTATGCTTACTACAGTTATTAGTAAGTTAACACAATAACGGCTAACTCAATACATATAGCAGCATAGAACTCAAATGAATTTGAAAACTATATTTATGAAGTAACCTTATATTTAACCTACAACAAAACTAATATACTACTTATTTCGGAAAGTCACACCTTTATGCATCTTATGCAGTAATAAATATACCATACTATACATATCATCCAGACTGAACATCATATGCAGACTCGGAAATAATCATCAAATCATTACCAATTACTATCGTACACAACAAAATTCAAAGCTCTTTATTAAAAGTTATGTTATTTCTTTGCCCCATAATTGTTAGAACCGTCTACTGCCTATTAAGGCATATCATTACCGTAGATAAATTTTGAAAATTTTGATTTCAACTGGTACATTGTTTTCTAGTATCTAGAACTTTAAGCATATTGTTTGAGGTTTCAACCTAGCACTCCGCAATTAATAACACTGAGTATAAATATTATATGGAAAATTTTACAACGAAAAATATATCTGGTAAGACTAGCTGGGAGCAACTTTAATTATACGTTAGCAACAATTAACCTAGCTTACAAAATGCATACATTTAGTAAAATTAACAAAACCGCAGAGCACCTCACAAAGCTAATACTGTTTGGCAAGCTACTTCAATTGATCATAAATGCATACAAAATACACGATACAGTATTACATATAAGATAGCTTTAGGTAGAAAAACGCAAAGCTCATAGTAAATGAAAAAAATTCAAAAACCCCGAGACAAGACTACTAAGTACTCTAATCCACCGCCTTCGCAATGTTATCCAAGAAAACAGACATGTAATATATAGTTATTACATTTCTCCTCTGTCGCTGGAAGATTACACTATCTGGAGAGTAGCTAAAAAGGTTAAAAAGCCTAGTACTCAAATACTACCCCTAAGATAATCAAAAGAAAGCTAAGCTCGATCAAATCTCCCTACTTACATCTATTAATATTAATTTTGACCCAATAATAGAGAAATACTTATTATATATCTTTACCCTTAAAGCAAATTTCACCTGCAGAAGTATGCAGATAAATAAATGTAACTACGTCATGTAAACCTAGTGTACAGAGAACCGCAGTGCATAATTACAAACCTGCGTTTGCCACCCTTCCGCCCTGATAAAGTCACAATGCGTTCTACCAAATCGAGGCTCAATTGACTGTACATAGGATAGTGAAGGACAATCACAAATTCACCCACGTTATTTCTCAGCTGGATTGAAAGTTCGCAGAGGAAATCGAGGATGTCATCACTGGCCCATCAGCCCAGCGAAGGCAGGTATGAAAAAATAAAACGTATGCTAATTAAACGCTTGTCGAACTCGGATAACATCGCATACGAAAACTGCTCGAAAGTGAAGAAATTGGCGATCGTACCCCATCCCAATTTTTGAATTCAGGAAAAAGCTTACCGGAAGAGTTTGTCGCAAGTGTGTGGAAAAACCGTCTCCTGCATAAGACGCAGCACGTCTTAAGATAACATTTCTTGTGGATACGAGCGCTAAAATAAAAGTGAATACAAACTTTTAGCGGCAAATAGCTCACATATGGCAACCAACAGTACGATCGTATCAAACTAGGACCTTCCTCTTCGCCAAAATTTCACGTAGCAATTTGTAGTCGTAGCTGTTGAAACAACAATTATTGGTGTGTATTTCCTCTTGAATTATGGCCTTCACGTCGACACTGAGAATAAAAACCTAATGCAGGCTCTTCCTATATGGGGTAGTTTAGCAAACGCTAGAATTGCATTTATTAAAACCGCAGCAGGGACTTTAATGTACTGTCGGCTCTTAGCAGAATATCCCGACCTTAGTCGACTACTCGAGTGCAGGTAAAACATAACACTGAGCATCATATTGAAAAACTCCGGACCCACCTGTAGTCTGTAAAGTCCTTGGCCCTGACCGGCTTAAGATAGCAAAGGGCGAGTTTGACTTGATGTTGGAACAAGGGATAATTCACCTCACTTAAAAGAAGGACGAAAGCACGCGAGCCTGCGATTACTACAGAGCACTCAATGGCAGGATAATTCACGACAACTATTCACCATTCCACATCAAGGACATGTCGCAAATACTACATGGAAAGAAAATATTTTTTAAAATAGATTTGGTAAGAGCATATAATCAAATACCAGTTCTAGAGCCTACTAGTTTTGGTTTACGAAATTGAGGACAAACATGTCAAAGTTCTTTAAAATTTGTTTTTGCCTACCTAGAAGGTATGTTAATTGCATCAGAAAACGAGGAACAATATTTAAAACAGCTAAAATTGATTTTTGATCGATTAAGCCAATGTGGAGTTGTTATTAATTCCGCAAAATGTATTTTTGGTACAAATGAACTAATCTTTCTCGGCTAGACCGTCAATGAGCAGGTAATAAACCAGTTAGGCAAACGCGTAGAATGGATCGAAAAATTTTGGCAGCCCAAAACTATTAAATAATTAAGACGATTTCTCGGCATGATAAATTTTTATCGTTGATTTATTCCGGAAGCTGCCAAAATTTTACAACCATTGAACGGTATCTTAAAAGGTACAATGAATCGTGATACATCGGTTGAATGGAATGAAAACGCTAAAACCGCTTTTTTAGACTCAAAAGTTGCCTTGCGAACACGACAATGTTACTACATCCACTAGCAAATGCACCAGTTTACTTACAGATGATTCCGATTACGCGATGGGTTTAGCTTGGCAATAATTTGTAAACAATGTATAGCTATTTTTGAGTTTTCTCACTAAATCTTTAACTTCTGCACAGAAAAAGTACAATGCGTACAATTACGAATTACTCGCGATCTACAGCATTGTAAAACGTTTCAGACACTATCAAAGGAAAATTATAATTATTTCTGATCACAAGCCTCAAATCTATATTTTTAAACAAAATTTAGATAAACGTACTTCACGACAATTTTAACATATAGATTTTATAGGTCTATTTACTACTGACATTCGTCATATTAAAGGTACTGAAAATAATGTTGCCGATGCATCGTCTAGAATCTCTACGTATGTGGATAAAACGCACAAAATGAATACAGCGAGCTGCTAAAAACGCTCTCTTTTACATATTGTTCATAAAAATTTAAATAAGTTTATTTTAATTATCATAATGTAAACTTTTACTGTGATGTATCAAGCGACATTTTATGACTTTTCGTGCCAAAGCCTTTGCGACACACGGTTTTCGACTACACAATCTGTCAAATCTGCGCTACGCAGGTTTGTCTGGCCGTCTATTAACGAAGATTTCTGCGATTGGAAACGACACTGCATTGTTTGCCAAAAATGTTACGCAACATACATCAATACCTATCAGTAAATTTAAAGATTCAGCTGGTCATACGCCTACGTATAACTACAGATCAGGGAAGTTAATAATCCGCTTTGATTACCAAATTATGTAAATTTTTGGGTTCTAAGCACATCCTCAGTCTAATATAATGATATAATCCAAAGACTGTACCGGCAAGTCAAAGCACCAATAAAATTTCATATTACTGATAATTGTGTGAAAATTCTCCTTATAGTATTATTAGGCATACGCACCGCCGTCAAGGAGGACGCAAGTGCAACTGAAGCGTTCTACGGTACCGGTATTAGACTACCTGCAGAATTCTTTATAAGGAGTGATGTCGAAGCAAACACCCAATTTGTTGGGCGCTTAAAAGGAAATGTGGAAAATGTAAAGCCATCCTCTGTTTTTCGATGCGGCACAAAAAATATTTTCATTTACAAGGACCCCGAAATGTTGCCTTTTATTTTTGTACATGATGCCGTAAGCAGCTCGTCGAATCTTCCTTACGATGGCCCATTCAAGGTAGTATCACGCGGCGATAAAAGTTGCGTTGTTAAAATTAATGATAAAAATGTACGAGTGTTCATCGGTCATCTAAAATCGGCTTACTTTTTGAACGAAGATTTCAAAAAAATCTTATGATAATAGTGTTGTAGCTGCTAATTTGCAAACCAACTGAATAACAATAGTAACAATAATGGCGAAAAATAAAAATTATTATAAGAAATATTTTCCTTTAATGTCTTTATGGTGGTCAAGTTTCGACCCTTACCTTAGACCAATTTACGAATGACAAAAAGGGGAAGTTAGCATTCAGCCGTTACAACGCGCACGTCTGCCTGCTCCAAGGTGGCTTGCGGCGAGCCGTAGCCAAGTGCACGTCTACTGACTTAAGTTTGTTGCTAGTTATTTCGGCTTGCCTGCCAGGGTAGCGTACATTGAAATATACGTTTTGCACATCGATTGTGTTTATATTTAGAATGCAACACCCTAATACCTATAATACAATAATATAATTGCTATTTCTCACTTCCATACTGGATGCAAATTTGCATTAATAATATGATAGCTAAGCTTTGGAAACAATTTCTTATTTATCAATATTTATTATCCAAAATATTTGAATGCTTATTGCTATATACATATATTTTTAATATTTATTTATTAGAAATCAGAATATTTACATGCTATTCTATGAGCTAATTTTATGAAAATTGATACAGTCATGAGAGGAAGACATCCAGTGATGTCGCCTCTATTTTAATCCCTTACCGTCTATTGGCCACTTTCTTTTCAATCTTCTGGTTTGGGGGTCGTCAGCTAACGGGATTCTTGCTTTTATTACATCCTTTACATATGGAATGTTGAGGTCATTATGTAAGGTTATGTTTGACACATACTACGGGGCATTAGATAACATTCTAAGTGTTTTGGATTGGAAACGTTGAATAATATTTAGAGTTGATGAACTGGCATATCTCCAAAGTTCACATCCATAGGACCATATAGGACGGATTATGCACTTGTAAATTATTAACTTGTTATCTAGCGTAAGGGCTGAGTTTTTGCCAATGAGCCAATACAGTTTTTTACAACGTAGATCCATTTCTTTGCGTTTTTTATTAACGTGTGTTCTCCATGTCAGTCGTCGATCTAGGTGTAGACCCAAGTACCTGACCTCATCTACTTGGGGTATGCGCATGTTGTTGTGTGTAACCGGGGGGCATGTTGAGTGCTTGGTTGTAAAAGTGATATGTGCTGATTTGCTTTCATTTGCTTTCACTTTCCATTTTCCCATCCATGTTTCTAGTAAGCTTATGTGTTCTTGTAGCAACTCTGATGCTACTGGTTTTCGTTACATGATAGTATGGCAGTATCGTCAGCGAAGGTGCTTAGGCTTGTATATAGTGTGGTTGGAAGGTCGAACGTGAATAGTAAGTACATTACTGGCCCTAAGACGCTGCCTTGGGGGACGCCTGCATTTATTTTTCTTATTTGAGATGTTTCGCTGCCTACTTTTGTTTGGAAATATCGATCTGCAAGGTAGGATTGTAAAAGTAGATAGTAATTTTGCGGCAATAAACTTTTAATTTTGTAAAGCAGGCCTCTATGCCATACCTTATCAAATGCATTACTCACGTCCAAGAACACTGCACTACAATACACTTTGTCTTCGAATGCTGTACGGATTGTGTTTACCAGTTTATGACATTGTTGTGTTGTTGAGTGACTAGTTCGAAAGCCGAACTGGTGGTTTGGTAGCCATTCTTCTTGAAAGTTCACTTTCATTTATGCGTTTTAATATTAATTTTTCCAACAACTTTGATACTATCGGGAGGAGGCTGATGGGACGGTATGATTTGATTTGGTTAGGAGGTTTACCCGGTTTGACTATTAACATAATTTGAGCAAACTTCAACGTCAAAAGCCAATATACAAGTCGCAGAACTCCGTTAAACAATATTTGTAAAAATCGAATTCCTTTCTTGGGAAGACGTTTTAGAACAGTTCCCGTTATGAGGTCATAACCTGGTGATTTTTACTATTTAGCCGTTTTATCTGAGTTTGGATTTCTTGTTGTGTAAATCTACGTATTGGAAATGATAGCTGTAGTGGAGCAGTTAGGTAGTTTTCAATTTCTTGATCAGGTTCGTTAGAATTTGATTGAAAGGTGTTTTGTAAATGTTCGGCAAATGCTTCAGCTTTCTGTTTATTCGACTTTGCCCATGTTCCCGTTTAATCTTGTAAGGGTGGAACATGCTCTTTAGGTCGCTTAATTCCTTTGGTTGCTCTCCAGATTGTTTGGTCATTTGCAGAAAGTGAACATGTATAGTATTTAAAAATCTCGTTCCGTATTTGTTGCAGCCGACGACTCAGTTTGTTGTTTAGTTGATTTAATATATTTTTGCTTTGAATATTCCGACTACGCTGCCAAACTGCTCTTGCTCTTCTTTTTTCTTTTACTAGCTCCATTATTTCGGTGGGGATGTTAGGAGTATTACATTTTAAGTTGTTTGTTTGTGGTGTTGCTCTCCATCCTGCTTCCTGTATTGTTGATGTAAAGTGGTTTGTTGCGTGCTCCAGGTCTTGATTTGTTTTTAAGCTTATATTTGTATCTATATTTTCAGTAATATAGTCTTCGAACAATTTCCAGTTGGTTTTGACATTGCTAAGAGTAGGTTTTGGTTCTTGGTACAGTACAGTTGCACTCACTGTAGCTATTACAGGCGTATGGCCAAATGAAATATCATAGTTGGGAATAATAATACCATGGGTAATAAAGAAATCGAGTGAATCTGAGGGCCAATATGTTGGACTTTCCGTTGATAGAAAACCGTATTTGTTATCTATTATTAGTTTAAGTAGTTCTCTGCCTTTTGATGTTATTAGTCGTGAGCCCCAGTGTGTATGCTTTGCATTGAAGTCTCCTCCCATTAGAAATCTCGGTCCTAGTAGTTCAAAGAAGGGTAGTAACATTTGTTTAGTTAAGTTATGTCGTGGTGAACAGTAAACACTTGCTATGACTAGAGGTGTTGGCAACCTCTCAACTTCTATCATAGTGGCTTGTAGGTGGTCTGTTTTGTATGAAGGTAACTGACAATGTTTAATGGAGCTACGTACTATTATAGCTGAGCCACCATACGCGGTGTTACCTGGATGCGTTGTGTGATATACAGAGTATTGAGGTATTGTTAGATAAGATCTTGAGGTGAAGTGTGTTTCTGAAATTAGTAACACATCAATGTTATTAACACGTATGAAGGTTTCAGTTTCTAGCTTTCTGTGTTGTAGTCCGTTAGCGTTCCACAATGCTATTTTTAAGAACTTGGTCATTATTGGGTAAGTTTGTTGATGACTGTAGTTAACATATTTAGTATCATACTATTTTGCTGTAGTAATTGGTTGAACATATTTTTGAATTCATCAAGAAACTGTTTAAGACTGACATCTTCTGAGGATGAGGGTTCATTTCGGGCTGCTTCCGCATAATTTAAATGTGTATGTGTTGGCTGGCTAGGGTTAGTGTAAGGTTGATTATTTTGGCTTTTTAAGAATGGAATATTATCTCTTGTTAGGTTTGGAGGTCTTGGGGTTATTTGTTGCTTGTTGGGTTGGTATTTTCGTTGAGGCTCTTGATATATGGAGCATCCCTTATAGTTAGCTGGGTGGGGCCCTTCGCATAAAATGCATACAGCTGAAGTTGCTCGGTTTTTTAACAATTTTTTGTATTATGAGGACCCGCGAATTTCACGCAAGTAAAAGGTCTACTGCAATAACTTTTTGTATGTCCATAGTTCTGGCAGCGATTACATTGTACAATATCTTTGTTTGTCCTTGGTGGTTCAATTATAATACGTTTATTTTTCAGTGAATGTATGTTGTATATATCTTTGTTGTTTGTAGCTGGTTCAAGGTCTATAAAGAATATTGACAAAGAATCTTTGTTTTGTCTGTTTTTTACGTTCATAATGTTACGCACTGTGTGTCCTAATTTTTTAAGGGAATTTTTGATATCATCGATCGGGGTAGTGTGGTGTAGATTTTTTAATACAACTCTGTAGGGACGATTTTCTTTCATTTGATACGTGTGATGTATAATCTTACTATCTTGCATGTGCTTAATAAGTTTACGGTACGTATCAGGGGTATTTCCATTTATTTTAACTACATTATTGTGTAAGCTTTTTGAGGTGTATTGTTCTTCTTCCACTATTGTTTGTAAGTTTGTGATCATCTTACCCTACTCGAAAACACCGTGTACAAAAATTGGTGGTGGTTTATGTTCAGTTACGTTTTGATGTTCTTCGTTTTTTTTGTTTGTTTGATTCATCTTCCTCAGTTAATACTGAGTATCCATTTGTGGTTACTGGCTCCTTTGCAGTATTAGTAGTTTGTGTGTGAATTTTTGTTAACCGTTTTCGTTTATTATTCGAAACGCGGTGCCAATTATTAGCGGGATTAATTTCCATTTCTTCGTCGTCTTCGGAAATTTCGCTTATGTTACTTTTATCTTGATGTGATTGATTGATTGTTGTATCGTGATGCTGACTAGAGTAAATTTGTAGCTGGTTTAACGTTGACTGATACTGTGGTAAATAATAGGATGGGTTAGGGGGTGATAAGTATGAATATTGAGTTTGTTGATAAGAGCAGTTGGGTTGTGTGTTGGGTAAAAACGGTGATTGAGGAATTTGTAGAGGATTTCCATTCATATGTTGTTGGTTATTAATGTTATATGCGCCGTTGAAGCCGTTTCCGGCCGGTAGCATTTTGTTGGTAAGTTCTTATTATATTTCTTGTTATTATTAATAAATCCTTTTAAAGTAATTTAAATAAAAATGTTCGCTTACAGTTTGTTAACTATTTAAAGTTGATATCATAAGTTGACTAAAGATCACACTTTATCGCACAACACTTGTTATCTCGCAGTATATAAACAAGAAAATAATACCTTCAGTGGAGCTAATTCTCATTGATCTGTTTGGCTTTTGCCAAAGACATTCAACCATTCAATGTCATATAGTAGTCAATTATATCAAGAACAACCTCAAAGAGAAAAATGTGTGCCTAAGTATTTTTAGGTATTCAAAGAGCCTTAGATAAGCTATGGATTTACTGTTATTATATAAAATCAACAGAAAGCTACCTCACCAAATCTTTCTCTTCGTAAAATCCTACAGAGACACTTCCAAGTCCAGTTTGAGGGTACGCTATCAAACTGCCATTACTTCCGCAATCTTGCGGGAAAGTGTCTTCTGTTTTTTCTTTATTTCTGGTATACTGAAGATATTCCAACCGCATAATACCTTAACTAATACCTTTGTAAATAATACTGTAATAATGTTATTTGCTACCAATAAGGATTAAACATCAAAAAAGCTTTACACCTCAACCTTTTACAAAGCTGGTCCGATCAGTGGGAGAACGTAATAAGTGAAGTAAATAAACGTAAATTATTTTTAATATTAAACAGACTATATGTCTTAGTCACTTATATTTAGTCTATCCCGTTAAAAGCCGAGCCAAAATATGTGGGTTTTTATCTCAACTAAAACCTAATTTGGAAGACCTACATAAAAATTAAAAGGTCAATCCAGAGAGAAGAAGTATGCTCTGGCTAACTGGGTGTAAAACCAAATTGATCAGAGAAAACAAGCTGTTGCTAGACAAAATCATTCTAACACATATATAGTCCTATGGGGTTAAGCTGTGGAGTTTTGTAGTCCTTCCAATCAAAGACGCTGCATATTCTAACTACTCTGTCAGCCTGTGATTAGAAGATTTAACAAATAGCGGCCGGAAGGCCTCATAGAGAGAGTCCTGGAGACCCGCCAGTGGATGGTGTCTTATTCATGTCATATAACATTTTTGGTTTAATGTGAGATCTTAATAATTTTAAATTGGAATATGTAATAATTGCCCGGGTAGCTTTTTCTTGCACACTCTCACTCTGTTTAGAAAACCTATATTACTTTTTTAAAAAATTGGTTCATTATTGCATTTTACGTCTTCATTACTGGTTTTTCTAGAAAAATTTTTGCCTAAAAATTTAATTGTTTTATCAATTTTGTAGAGCCGTGGTAGCTTAGTGGATAGATCGCTAGACTACGAAACCAAGAGTTGCGGGTTCGAATCCGCTCTCCAATTCGATCGCTGGCATTTTACGACCCAGCTCGACTCAGGCTATAAATGAGTACCTGGAGGTCAAACTCTGGGGTAATAATAGGCGGTCGGTATGTGCACGTTACTACCTTTGTGTACCCTAGGCTCTAGATTTGTAGCAGATCTATCCTGTGACGACCCCAAAGGGCCTTCGATGCCTATTACGGGGAACTATTATTATTATCAATCTTGTCCATTGCTGCTAAAAATATCCCAAATTTACTAACTGTCAAATTTTTTGGATACTTACGAGTTTTTTATTTGTAGCCTGTACCCTTTCGTATAGTTTTAAGAAGTCTTTATCAATTTGTATATCTTTGTGTTTCATTAAAGAAATGTATTAACATCTACTATCAGAAAATTTTATATGATGATAATGACGTAGTAGAACTAAAAAGTAAATACTATATATTCTATGCATAACAATGTACAAAAATGAGATTTCTATTTTTAGCATAACATAATACAAGCTACTATTTGTGCACTAGGATGAATTGGGCACTGAAATAATTTGGCTATGAAATAACTTTTGTGACGCACCGCTTTCTCTACAGAAGACGTGGAAATGTACTTTAGTGCCACGTGACTTTTACTTTTTCGAGTTTCTAAAATTAGTCCTTGGAATAACTTTACTTTAAAAATAAACTGATGCGTGTTTATTTCGTCCTGCGATAGCTTTACAAAAATAAACTTGAAATAAAAGTTTTAGGTAATCCACTTTCAAGAAGTAGATTAAAGTTACTTCTTTGATGGCATGCTTTACATATACTTTTAATTTTTGACAAAAAGTTTAAGTCTGAAAACCGTTGTTTGCTAAGCTTGTCTATTAAAAAGTTATAGAATAATTTAACTTATTTTAATTAAGCGTCACTACCAAAAGCGTTATAAAAGGCGATTTATTATTGATTTTTAAAGGGACTATTATTCTATTGTCCAATTTTTTTTAATTTTTTGCATATTAAATAAGTAAGCAGTAAATTTACAGAAGGTAGAACAGTAACTATAATAATGAAAGATTACGATTATCAAAATTATGAGAAGTAGTACATTTATTTAGTGATATTTTTTAATGGATGTATTACTAGAGTAGAGGTGGAATAAATTGTAAAACCCATTAACAAGTATAATTAAAACATACTAAAATTAGTATATTGAAAATAACAAATAATGAGTTATAAACGTCAAAACAGCTTAGCAAATCGTAATACTTTTAAGAAGATAAGTTTTGTATATTTAAAAAAATTAATACAACAATTTCTAAAGAAAGATTGTGACCTTAAATTACAATAATAAAGTATTTTTAGGCAAGTTTGTATGGCTGCAAATACTGAAATGATAGCAATCCAAACTACAGACATTGAACAAAATAATGAAAACACTTGTCAAAAATGGGACATACATTTACATTGGGTGGTAATACTGTCTTTATTGCAGTTAGTATCGACTTTGCACTAATAGTAGAGTGAGGCAGTATGGTGGTGGACGCTGTGCAAATATGATGAGTGACCAGTATGTCCGATCTGACGGAGTTTGAAAGAGGCGTAATTGTTGGTGTCCGTCTAGCTGGATCATTTGTAAGCAAGACAGCGACATTATGCGGTCTCAAAAGTTATGACCGCATACAGAGTGCACAATAAAACAGCTTCAGCAAAGCATAATAGTGACCGAAAGACGAAAATGTAGGATAGGGACCGCCAGATGTTGAAGCATATTGTGATGTCGCAGAAAAAACACACGACCGAACTTAATCAGCACCTAAACATCCCAGTGTCACCCAAAACAGTGAAGCGGGAGTTGCATAAAATGAGTATTCGTAGGCGTATTTCTATTGCCAAGACCTTAATAATACACACAAATGCTCAAAGACGACGTGCATAGTTCAATGCCTACGGAAACTGGACGTTGGAAAACTGGCAAAGTATTGTTTGTCTGGCAAACACTCTCTGAAGCATGCGATATGGCCTCCGTGCGACTGTTAAACATGGTGGCAGTTCTGTTATGGTCTGAGGTGCTATATTATGGTATTCGGCAGCCCCTATTGTCACACTACACAATCGGGTTGCAGCAACAGTGTATAGAGAACTCTTGGGTAACCAGGTCTACTCGATGGTGCAATTTCCAGACAGGAATGCCATATTTCACGATGATGCCCTCATTCACACCGCTGGCTCTATTTAAGAGTAGTTTTAAGAGAATGCTGATGAAGTTCAACATATTTCCTAGCCGCCCAGTCTCCAAACCTAAATATCATCGAGCCTCTGTGGGCTGTTTTGAAAACAGGATTTGGCATCGATTGCTACCTTCTTTCTGAACTGAAGACTGTACTGCATGAAGAATGGCTTCAAATTCCACTTACCACTATTTAAGACTTGTATTGGTCTAGTCTGTTCAAAATTTAAGTTGTATTGTATGCTAAAGGTGGACCAACACTTCAACCTTTACCACTCACTTGGCACTCTCAAATTCTTTTGACAAAATTTTCGAACGCTTCAAACACTTGTTAATTTAGAAATTGCCCTTATTTTCGAAGCGGAATTTTCGGTTTTATTTTTGAAAAAGGACTGCCCAATCACTACACCGGCATAACCACCAAAATGTTACCCTTTAGGTTTGCTAGAGCTGTTCTTAAATAGTTCGGAAATATTCATACCCCAACTGCGACAATTTTGGTTGTTGACATGCACCTTGCCGCTAAAGTTGACTTTCTTATCAAAACTTTCGTAAACTTCTTGATTTTCTAGTACATAGAATACTCGGCATTTTAAATAATCACCTGGTTTTAGTTTCTTAAAGGCAGATATTTTGTTAAAATTTATTGCATGGTTGCAATGGCCGATGGTATACTGAGGTTTATGGACGCTGCGTCACACTATCCTTCACGGTGGTAATGTTCTTAGTTGAACGGTTAGTACGAGGGCAGTCTGGTCTTTTGTTGTCTATAATCAAATAGTCGAAAAGTAGGATAAGGATGTCCAATAAACTTACCCTCTAAAACCATCTCTTAGAGGTGCCTAAACATTTTATTTTTCCTTTAATAGCTTAAGAACCGATAAACTAGGGAGATGGGTTTTTTATTGTCGGATACCCGATCAAACAAAACTAAAAATTCGATTTACTTTATACAGAGTATTTTAGAAATTGTTTTACACATTTTGACAAGAGAGAACTGTGGCTCCGCTACCCCCGCAAATTACCTGGAATTCAGACTATTTTCTTAAAAATCGTGGCCCATATTAAGAGCCTACTTTCGGAAAAGTTTAATTAACTGCGCCATGGGGGCTTAACTAATTTTTTTGAATATTAATTATTAATATTAAAAAGTAGCTTCTTGTATTGGAATTAAAACAAGGTACAAACGTGAAACAATGTTCTACAAATATCCCCAGTTTTTATACGTATAAATTTTTATTATAAAATTATCATAGTGTCAGGATGGCCGAATAAACTAGGGCTCAGGTTGCAGTCCACACTGTGGGAGTGGATTCGAATTCCACTTCTGACAAGTTACTTTTTAATTTAAATAAAGAGCTGAAAAAGGCAACAGACAAACAGGACGGACAGATCGTACGCAATAGGATTTTGTTATTATAGGTATTTAAGCTTAAAATGTTAAATAACCCATGCGTTTTTCTCCTGTTCTGAATGTTCTGAATGTTAAAAAATTTAATAAAATCTTTAAAACGCAGGATTGAAAAATAAACCTTTCTATTTAATATTTATAGAAATTTTACAACCTGCTATTTAGAGTTATAAGTAAAATTGATTAATGTAATACACATAATAAATTTTCTAGCGAATAAAATAGGTGTTTACTAATTTAAAATGTTCGTGGGCCACTGTTTTGTTAGCCTTCTTCTGAGTTCAGGCTAAATGTAGGGTTGTCCTGTTTGTTTTCATTGGGATGTCTAGGGAGCCTTGTTAATTTGCTGATTTCTTCTTCAACAAACAATATAGCAGACTCATCGTGCAGGATCTTATTATTAAAGTACCATGGTGCATTAAAATAATCTTTGTTTTTTCTATATTTGAAAAGTTGACACAACCCCAGAGTTAGACGCCATGAGTCCATATAGGTTTTATTATAAATTTATATATCAGTACTTTATTAGATTTTTGATTTACGTCCTATTAGCCATTTGTGGAATTTTTAGATTTACTTGAGTTTTCGTTGCTGTGATGTGTGCTTTTACGTGAGTTTTTGATTTAGTATTAGTCCCACGTATTTTTCTTCTAGCCAGCCAAACTTGCATTTGATTGAGATGTGGTTGTAGGTTTTAAGATGCTATTTGAGAATTTCCATTTATGAATATTATGGCGGTGTAAGTAAGCAGTAAAATTTATAGTTGGAATGTCAGCCGTGAAATTTAAGTAGGGAGACCTAGGATACTTCATTGGGAAACTTTATATAGAATGATAGTTGGAGACTTCAGCGTTAAATCTTACTTAAAGATATCTGTCTATAAGATAAAATTTTAGAATTAGATAGTGAGATATCGGAAAGAGTGATTTGAGTTTATACCTTCTTGCTGTACTCGGTCGAAAGCTTGTTGAACATTCAAAAAAGCAGATGTACAAATTTTTTCTCTTTAAGACTTGTGCATATGATTTTAACAATCCTGTGACATTTTTGTACAGTTGAGTGACTTTCCCTAAAGCCAAATTGGTGGGTTGGCGATTCGAAGATTCTTTTAACGAAAAGCCTTTCTAAGGTTTTAGACATGATCTCTAGCAAGTTTATTGGTCGGTACGAGGAAACTGTCTTTGGTGGTTTATTTGGTTGATTGATTATTATTATTTGTGCAAACTTCCATATGAATGGATAGTATGCTAATCTTAACACGCTGTTATAAAGTACGGCTAGCAAAACTAATGCTTTTCTGGATAGTTGCGTTAATATTTAACTGATGATTCAATCAAAGTCCGGAACTTTATGGTTATTACGTTTTTAGATCTCTTATTTTGCTTCAGTTGGAGAGAAAGGTTTAATCGGTACTATTATCGGTCAGTAATGTCCAAAAAGTGTTTAATAAAATCATTGTCATTATTATTATTAGGTCCAGGCAGTCTAAACACTTGTGAGAGGTGATTAGCAAAAATTGTGGTTTTTCCTGTTTAGTTTTTATCCAAAGTTGGTCTTCTTTCTTTAGATGTGTAATGTGCTGTATCGTCCGCTTGAATGATTCGGTAGCCTTCTTGAGAAACTACTGATATATGATTTGATTTCGGGTATTCTTCAGAACTATTTTTAATTGTCGAGTTAGTATATTATGTTTATTTGTTTTGAGATTACGACTTTTTTTGAGCAAGAAGTTGTTTTATATATATATGGGGATGTTGACCTCTGGTTCTTTTTTTGTATTTATTGAGCGGTGACCATTCGTGCTGCTGTCTGTATAGTTTGGGCGAGATAGTGTACTGCACTATCAATATTTATTATATGAAAGCCAAGTCTGTTTATAATAGGAGTGCGATCAGTGGAAAAATTCCAGGATGTTTCTATGATAACATAATTGGAAATATGCCTTTAAGGACAAAGAAATTAAGTAGGTCTGGAATCTTATTTGTGTTGACCGGTAGATAAATAAGAACAATTTGAGGTAGTAATGGTTTGTCTTAATTTTTTCCTTTTAATGTGCATGGTATAGGCCTCAACCTGTATGCTTTGCATTCCAGTTCTCTTCGATCATAATCTGCCTGTTAATTATCTGAAAAAGTCTTTATATTTTACTGTACTAATTTCATGTCTCGGCGGGCTGTATATTGCACGTCAAAAGACTATGGTTGGGAGCATTGATATGGATCACTTTAGTGTGTACTTTATCTGCCTGGTATTTAGTTTTCTCTTGGTGTTATTAATAATTACCGCAACGCCATCGCGTGCTGCCTCATCAAAAAGGTGCAAGGTGTGTCATATAGAGGAAATAAACATGGAGCAGGTCATGAAATTCAACTATCTAAGAATTAAAAACACCAGTGAAAGAAACTTGACAGCAGAGGTAACGAGTCGAGCAACCAACGCGACGGAGAATTAGTAACTGCCTAAGAGAAACCATAAGTAGAAATAAATATATGACCACAGAAAGTAAGATGAGGCTACGCAAGACAACTATGAGACCAATCCTAATTTAGAGCAGACACAAAAGAGCAAAACAAAAAATTAATAATGTAGAAATGAAAGTATTAAAAACGATAAAAGACATAACGTTGAAAAATGGACAAAAAAGTCATACTAGAGCAATGTTGCATCCAAAATATTAATAAGTGTATAAAAACGAGAGAAAACAAATAGAATAAACATGTAGACAAAATGGGACCGGATTAAATAGCAAATATATGTTAGAACAACAAACCCTGTAGTGGAAGACCAGTTGGAAGATCACTAAAAAGATGGAAAGACAATATAAAATTAGCCAAAACAGAAATAGACTAAGTAGCTGACAAAACAGAAGAAATTCTAGTCATGCCAAAAAGAAAGAAGTAGTTTAAAGGTTCTGTATGACAATATCATAGAAATACGCACTGTAATAACCGATAAATTGTTCCTAAATTTAGAACATAAAACCTGATCTGCTACATAAAAGTCTGTAAGTGAGCATTTTAAATGTTAGAGGTATACTTATTAAATAGTGTAGTAAATGTCTCAAATAATAGTTTTTAATTGTTTAATAATATTGTTGTTGAGTGTCTCAAGAGCATACAGTATGTATCTCAGAAATAAACTGCATATTTCTATCGAGCACTCCTTAGGGTATATCTATGTAGTAGCTTTTTTCACTCTCAGAAATAAATAACATCTTGTATTTCAGCATTATGTAAAATAGTCTAAAGAAATAGATACATGATAAAATAAAAAAACAAACAGAAGGGACGCCTAACTAGAAATATTTTATATTCAAAAATTTAATTTTCTACAAATGAAAAAATCGTTCCGATCTAATCGCGCTTTGCAGCGGGTATTAAAACTTTGATTTGCTTTTAAAAGTGTGCACGAAGAGCATCTCGGCGCCTTTTTATTTGCACTCATTCCCCGCTTCACAAAGAGCCGACGACTTGCGCCCATAGATCAGCAAGCGATAAAGTTACGGAACGCGCAAGAACTCCTCTATCGCCGCGTTGAACTGCCAACCGCGACCTGAAAGACCTTGTCAACTTCCTCTCCCATCGTCATCAGTTTTATTTCCAACCATCGGACATTTGCAGATAAAAAACGAATTACAGTCGTTTACAAGGCTTTTTTGGTCTCGGAGGGCTTTATTGTGGCCCGATGAAAGCAGTAATTCTGAAAAATGCACTGCGCCCGTAGTTTATCCAGGTTTATCTAGGAAGGAGCAGATTTTAATCCGGATTTATGTTATTTTTCCTTTCATTCCGCGCCAGGAAGGTTTATCTCTAGGGGCGCGCTAAGAAAATATTTCCTTAGGACTCGAATGAAATTCTGCTATTCTAAAAATATAGGGGAGGAATTTGCTGCGGCGCTACCATGTCTATATTGTAAATTAACTTGGAATATTGCTAAGCTATCTAAGGAATGTGGATCGGGAACGAAATTCGATAACATTTTTAGACAAACTTTAAGCCAGAACGTTGTGTTGGTGCTTCGTATGCTATTTACGTGGCGTTGAAAAGTTTGCAAGTTATAAAAACGTTTTGATTTTATTTAAACTAATAAATTTCCATTTGAATACAGGAGCCTAAAATTGGCTGCTTACTTCTGCTACCTTATTTCAAATATTATTTTTTACTGCTACTCTTTTTTTTATTTGCATTCACAAAAGTCACTAATCAATTCAAGTATTTGAAACACAATCAACATAATATATTTGCTTTATCTGTCCTGTCTTTCTCGTTTAAAGTATTGTTTTTATTTGCAGGAATTTAGGTGAATCAAAGATAAACCAAAATTCTCATTTAAGCACCGTGTCGTAAACGGAAAAAAGAACAGCTTATAAGCGTTGTAAACAGCGATGCCTGAAGGCAATTTCCCTGTAGCATACTTTACACAACTGTTTCTTCAGTAAGTGTCATGATGTCAGAGAAAACCTTGGCCGTTATGCAACAGCTTCTCACAACAAAAAGTGTAAAACCGTCGGCAATTTTGAGAAAACGCAAAATTTAGAGATAATACCCTCAAGAAAACTCAAGTATATGAGTGGCATAAACAATTTGCGGAAAAACAAAAATAAGCTGAAAATATAGGTCATTGATGTAGACCGAGAACCAGCGTGACTAATGAATGGCTGATAAAATTGCTTCTACCAAATTTTAAATAAAATGTCATTAGAAAATTCTTAATCCCTAGCGTTATCGTGCTTTACGATAATACCCAGCTTCATAAAGCTATTCAGCGTTGACAAAAATTGACGATTTTTTTTTAGACTATAATGTAATACCTTTCCTACACTCCAGACTTAGTGGTTTGTTTAGATTACTAAAAGAAGCAGTTGGAGCACAATTTGCTAGTGTCAGAACCATCTTTATTTTTTGACAGTGAGGTCAAAAACCTACCTCACCGTTGGGAAAAATGTGCTTCCACGTCAAGAACTCTAGAAACATAAATATGTATGTTTGTACTTTAATGATACTTCTATAAATTAAACAAGATGATGTTTACATTTACATCCACATATGTAATTAGTATAATTCTTGTAATTACAATTATGTATTTATTTGTTTATTAAAATCTTACAGATTATTAATTCCTGTTTACAAATTAAACATTAAATAATTACAATCTTTAGGTTGTTTAACAAATTTTTTTAATATTATTTGACACTAAGTAACATGGCACAGATAAAAATAATATTGATTATAGTAAAGATAATAATAGATACAACGAACAAAAATTTTATAATCATGTTATTTAGAAGACTCCTATGGCAACACATATCTAACGAAAATGGATCACCTGAAACTTTTGCAATAGCGTTATTATGAACCTGATATCGATATATACACATATCTGAGTTTAACTCTAAATATGACCTTACAAAATAAAAATACTTAATTTATTTAATGGTAAGGCTTTAACGCCCCACGTAGGATCATAACCTGCGAACAGAAATATGCCCACCACTGCTCCCGGGCGTCACGCACCATCTCTGATGCGGGGCGATGTGGCAAGCACCGCGGATTAACTACCGCCATTATTACCCCTTGTTCGAATTATTTTTAGTGACTGAATGGGCCACCCGCAAGGCATCAGAGAGTTCCAGGAAATGAACCCTAGCGCGTCTGCACCGCAGTCCGCCCCCTAACCACGGGACAACGCTGGCGATTACAAAGGAAAAATACAATTATTTCAAAGACTCTATATTTCTGAATGTGTTCCGAAACATAAGCTAATATTTTTATGTTCTGGGCACGCCATAAGAAATATTTTAACAAAAGATTAAGAATGTAACAAAAGTCATGTTTAAATCTTTTACACAATTTACATTTTTATTAGGATTGTTATTTATATAATAAGTCGTTATTAAAACAGATCTACAAAAAGTTATAGCATTACATTTTTTTAAACGCCACTGAAAGTTTTTTTTTATATTTTAATGTTACATATTATATTTACAATCTGTTACACGCAAACAACAAGTAAATGTTGTGTCTTTTTCCTTAAACCTAAGTACATAATAAGACCTGCCTAGAACAATCCAGTGATAGTTCTATTTTATAGAAATTATCTACCTAATTGTGTAACTTAAAGCCAGTACATTATTCTCATGCGACAATGTAAATTTAATCAAACCTAGTGGACAGGTCCATTGGTTTGAATCTCTTTAACCGTCTAGTGTCATTATTGTGTGATAGTTCGATGGCTAGTTCATTTGGGTGCACTGTGAGTCTACTTTCATATTTGATATATTGATTATCTCACGCATTGACTCCATGTTTAGGTCCGTTTGTATTACATAGTTTGGCACATACCATTGAGCATTGACAATACACCTCAGCACTTTATTTTGAAACCTTTGTAAGATTTCAATGTTGGATTCACTAGCAGTTCCCCACAGTTGAGTTCCGTACGTCCAGATAGGTCGAATAATAGCCTTGTAGAGGAGGATTTTATTTTATATTTTCAGCTGTGATTTTCTGCACAATATCCAGTACATCTGGTTGAATTTAATACCGATGTGTTTTCTTTTTGTGAATATGTGTTTGCGCCATGTCAAGCGTCGGTCGAGGTGCATACCCAGATATTACACGTCTTCAGTTTGGGGGATTGGAGCATTATTAAGTATTACCGGTGGACATGTACCTCTTCTCAACGTAAACGTAATATGCGATGATTTAGAGTTGTTAACTTGGATTTTCCACTTTCTCATCCAATCTTCGATTTGTGTTTTTTTTAGTTGCGACTATCGGGTTACTGTCCGAAGCTAGTATTGCTGTATCATCAGCGAATGTGGCTGTAGTATTTACGTTAGTTGTGGGTAGGTCGGCTGTATACATCGTGTACAGTATTGGGCCAAGGACACTACCTTGAGGTACTCCAGAAGCAGCGGGGTATAGATCTGATTTTTCTTCATTCTGCTTGACCAGAAACCATCTGTTTTCAGTTTATATCGTAGTCTCTGGTGTCACATTTTATCAAACGCTTGTTTGATGTCCAAGAACACAGCAGAGCAGTACTTTTTTCTGTTCAAAATCATTGTTTATTTTTTGAATAATTATATGTATTTGTTCCGTTGTGTTGTGTTGGCTTCTAAACCCGAATTGGTGGTTGAGTATGAGATATTTTTCTTCTAGTACTGGCTTAAGTCTTTGTAGTAGTAACTTTTCAAATATCTTTGATAGCACTGGTAAAAAGCTTATGGGCCGATACGATTCTACACTGTTTATGTTTTTCCCCGGTTTTGGAATTAATATTATTTCTGCTATTTTCCATTGGCTAGGGAAGTATTTCAGTCTCATTATGGCATTAAATATGAATGTTAGTGCTTTTAGAAATTTTGGTGTTGTTTGTTGCAAAACTTTGCCAGTAATTAAGTCCCATCTTGGCGCTTTTTTGGGTTTATTTCCTCTAGTATAGTTGTTTTAACTTCCAGAAATGTAAATTTCTTAATTGGCAATTCCATTTGGAATGGCTCTTCTAGAAAACTACTGATTTCTCTCTCTTCGTTTTGACTTACTTGTGAGGGAAAGGGAGTAAAAACTTTTTCAAGGTGTTTGCCAAAGGCAATAGCTTTTTCCTTGTCATTTCGTGCCCATTTTCGGTTTTCATCTTTCACGGGTGGCGCTGCTTGCTGCGTTCTTTTCATTTTTCGGGTGGCCTTCCATAAGGAGTAGTCTGAGGCTTCCGTCGCTGTGAGGTTAGAGAGTTATTTCTGGATATTTTGGTTTTTAATATCCAGTAATAGTTGTTTCAGGTTTTGTGTAGCTTTATTAAACTTTCTTCAGGTGATGATGTTAATTGCCATCGTTTGCGTAATTTGCGTTTCTCTGCAATTTTTTCCTTTGCTATTACTGGACATTTTTCTTGAATTGTAGTTTCATGTACGTCAGGGGTTGCTTTTCAGGCAGCGTCTTGTACAGCTTTTGTTATATCATTAACTGCTTTGTCTATACTGAAAGTTGCTTTAGAAAGGTATTTTTGATGTTTTCTAATACTTAGTCGTCTTAAGAACATGTGCTTGCTATAAATAACTAGGTTTTTAAATAAAGAAATTTAACATCTTTTAAATATTTGCAGTTAAAAATAAACCTGCAAAGCTTGCAACGCATAGCGAAGCAGTCTCCCAAACTAACTCTGATCTTTGACCAATTAGTTTCAAAATCATTAGCAAACAAGTCTTTTTGGCCACCTGTCGATGGGTGAAAACAGAATTTGGAAATTCCCAGCCGTTCTCGAGCTTTTACTCGGACGGACAACATGAAGTTAGTAAGTGATTCCGCTTCACTTCGCCACTTAATAATAGAAGTCCCAGGTAATTACCCTTACTCCTGATGTTACAAAGAACGATAATAACTTAAGTAAATTTTAACCATCTGTCGTCTACATGTGAGATAGCTCTGTAGCCAATTTAACAACGAAGAGTACTCTATGATTTTTCTCTCGTCGAACGCTTTTAAAAAATTGGTATACACTAAATAAATACAAATATTTTGATTGAAGTTTTCAAAAAAAATAAATTGAGCATCAACTCAATTTTAAGCAAATTAATGTTTTTAATAATTTAAATATACAACTTCTGTGGTTTTCAACTTTTTACTTATCTGTTGACTTAAAAATAAGGATAATACATGACATTTTTTAAAGATCAACATAGTACCCATTTTAAGATAAGCATTAAATCTGATAAACAAGGAGATAGCTACCCCTTTAGCATATTTTGGTTGTACTACAGCGATAATTTGGTTTGGATTTACAGATACAAAACACTCAATATCATGGACGTTTTGCAAAAGGTGTTGTGACTAAAGGATTATTTTCATGAACAGGTGCAACAAATTTTGAGCCAAAAAGATTCATCTGGAGTGTGGGCTTTGTATCACTACAGAAATTGTCACTATTATCTTTGGTATATAAATTTCTGCTCCTTAATGTATTATTTCATAAAACATGGATACATAAAATTTAAAAGGAAAGCTTGAAAACGCATGTTTCAGAATATAAATAAAACTGGGTGAAATTTGTTTTTATAATCAAATTTGTATTGGTCAAACTTTTTTAATTCATCATACAAAAAAATGATACTAAAGGATGATAAGAATGAAATATTATCGGAAATTTAGACGTTAACAGTCTGTCGAAACATAGCGTGTCTTTTGCGTTACTGTCACCATTAATGATTTTACTGTACTAATATATATATTCCTTTTCTTTTACCTTTAGTACAATAAAAAATTTAACGGACATCGGCGAGAATATGTAAACTTTATTGTCATGCATCGTTCGTGCACTAGAACAATATTGTTAAATGGTAGAAGTTTGATTAGAAGCATTTTTTATGTGTTAATTGAAAAATTCTATATTTATTACTTTTAACTTTGGAGTTATCAGATAGTCTGTTATCGAGTTTTCATCTCATCTTGGTAGTTTTCGTGTGATTTTATGTATTCATTTATATTTGAAGAAGGAGTTTGCAATCAGGAGATTATTATCTGTGCAAAATACTAATGTTCCTTTTTCATTATTATTAACTGCTTCTTTCCTAATGGCCCAATTACTCCCTTCCATTTAGTCTGCTTCCTCTTCACCTTTTCATTAAAACTACTTGTCATTATTAGATTGCCTTTCTAAGATCTTATCTTATTTGATTAGTCATTTCAAAATTCGTTTTTTTCTTCTACTAAACTATTATAAATGCAACGTGTATGTATTTGCATATCTCTGTTATTACTTTTAATTGTCTTTTCGATATACATTCAAATTTCTCAGTTTCTCTACATAATCTTTAGCTGACAAAGTCTGCCTGTGTTCTTCTGATTTTATTAATGACTTATAGATGCCTAAATTCTAATAACTTGATTCCACTTCCTTTCATTTTAATTTTTGTTAATTTTGTTTTTACCTTTTTTATTTCAGCTGTTAATTCTTCAATTTTTAAGTTACTACCTACCGTCTTATTGTGTTAATAAACTATCCCATTTTTGTTATCTGTAATATGGTAAGAAATTTAAGGTATATTTATAAAATATGCAAACTTTACCGCCGTGCATCTTCTGGCAGACTAGACCAACATTACCTTATAGAAGGTACTAGATAAGAAGCATTCTTGTTATGATCATTAAGTCTTTTTTATAAATTTCTAAAAATTATACGATAGGTTGGCAACTAATTTTTAATCGGTACTACAATAACTTTTACAATTTTGCTGCAAGTTGTTGAAATTTCAATACCATTTGATAGCTCGCATTTTATGCACAGCTCACTATGAATTTTAGAGACTGTATTTTAATAGAGGCGACATTTCATTGCTGTTTCAGTTTCATTACAAATTTGATCAGGATATGAGCGCTACACAGACTGAAAGTAACATTTGTAAGGCTTATGGCATGGGACCATTCCAAAGGCTATTGCCAGACGTTGGTTTGGAGAGTTTAAGAAGGAACGAGAAGCCTACGGAAAAACATACGCCGAAATTGACACAATTAAAAAGAATTTGTCAATAACTTATCGAATCCTGAGAGACCCTAGATCACCCGCCATATTTTTTAGATTTAGCTCCGAGCGACTACCTCATCTTTAAGTCAGTGGAGTACTAGCTGTATAACAAAACCTTCGGAAACATCGATGAAATAACCTAGATGCTCACCAACTGTTTTCGCGCCAAACCCATCAAGTTCTACCACCTAGGCATTGACTTGCTCCCCGGCAAGTAGCAGAATGTAATAGATTCGGAGTCGATTACTTTGACTATTAATTTATCTTTTTTCGGAACAATTTAAACGAAAATAAGGGTATTATTGTAGGACCGATCAAAAGTTAAATATATGCAAAGGCTTTCATGCCCGGTGTTATGGTGCATCATGTGATCAAAATTCAGAAAATCCTTGACGTTTCGTTCATATCTATTAAGTGACTGCCCCGTGCGTTTTCGTTTTTATACTCGTGCAAATATAGTAGGGGTGGTGTTGGGGGGAAGCGTTGTTAACGTCAACGGGATGGTAGATAATATGATCGGGCTAGCTGCTGACGTCAATCGGGTCGTTGCGGGTAATATTACGGCATTTTCTGACGTCACTCGCTCTTTCTCCGTATCGCGGTCTGTTTTTTTGCCCCCTAAGAGCGATATACCAAGATTTTGGTAGATTGAATCCACCATCCCTGTTAAAATTATTTTTATGTTTATAAATTTCCACGCCACTCTAGATGATTTAGAATAACAGTTCTTACAATTGGATAAAACTTGTATTTGCTCGAATTCTATCTTGTAGTCAGGATTTTTCAAAGTACGTTCAGCAACTACTAATTTTTGGGGTTGATTAGAGCGTAGATGTCGTTTGTGTTCCTTTATCCTAGTAGTAATCGTGCGGCCCGTAGTCCCAATGCAAATTTGCTCACATGAACAAGGTATCCAGTATATCTCTGGTGTGTGCTGTGGGGTTTTTGTATCTTTGGCTGGTATAAGCAAATCCCGTATCTTGGTGGTAGTAGTATAGATGGTTTCCACCTTGTATTTATTGGGAATGATCCGTAACCCTGTTAATGGACAAAACGTTAAGAGTTTTTTAATTTTAAATATAGTATTATAACCCAAGAACCAACAAAACGATCAAAATTTAGTTGCTAACCTATTTAATATCCAACTTATATGCACGTTTTATTATTTCTGTACTTGATTATCTTAGCTTTACTAAAAAAATGCATGAAAAATAATTTAAAATGGTTATTTAACCCACCGATTGACATGTAGTTATATTCCCTTGTAAACGCTTTTTTGATTGATATTTGGATACAAATAAACTAAACTTAAAAGATTCATACAATAATAAATTACATTTTAAAAGCAATTGCAATTCCTAATTACTCCTTTGCTGTACAAATAAATTTAAGAACAATTAATAAGACTATTGTATACAGCTGAAGTTAATATTGGTTAATTACTAAAAACGGATACTTGAAGCAAAATATAGAAATAAAAGGATATTAGATCAATTAAATGAAGTTATCTATGGTAATTCCTAGATAGCTTATGTTACTTTATTAATAATACTTTTATGAGTTATCCATCAATTTCTTTAATAAAATTAGTAATTTAACTACCACAAATTCTATTTGTGCAATTTTAGTTCTTAGTTTTATTTGTTTTTATATATAATAATATGTAACATATAATTATACTAAAATATCTAATCGCTTTTATGCCCATTTTATTTGTAATGGTAATCATATAGAAAAGAAGAATTTGTTTTGGGGTAGTTTATGAAACTTCCAAGGTTAGCATTAGTATCTAGTTTGATGAATATGTTCGATATGTGCCTATGGTCTTTTTTTCAAAACTAATAAACTAACGTCAATGTCTAACAGCTTTATTTTAAATATTGATTTATATTTGAAGTTAGAAAGAGCTCTTTCGCGTTTCGTATATTTTCAAATTGCAGTTATGTATTCCATTAGGATTTTGTCTTACAAGAAAGACGTAGGGTGGCTTTATAATAATTTGTACTAGCACAGAATTCGCGACCTGTGCCTTTTTTATCGGTGACTACAATTTTCACAAACATCTGCTCTGAATAAGATCTGAAGATGGAAGTAACATAAGTTAGAAATCAGTTTAAGTCTAGGTCAAGAACTAATAGAGGGGAGTCTTATTAAATAATATAGTACAATGCATTTTTAAATTTTTGTTTTTTTCTGTACTATTCGCATACAGTTTCCTTTTGTTTTATAGTCCTAATAGTAATGCTGAAAAAATTTACTTCTAAGACACCATGTTTGAAAAATAAATTAACTCAAAGAATAAATACATTTTTTATAGATAAAAATTTATTACAATTAAAATATTTTTCTGATTTTTTTTGTACTTTATGGAGAAACTCTCTGTTATCATTGTTCAGTGAAAATCGGCAAGCACTTTAACATTTTACTTTTCTTAGTAACGTTTGTTAATAGCAGCAATGTCTTGGTTAGACCTTTCGTTATATTAATCACCAAGATTTGTAAGAGAGAAGTCTAAACACAAATCTAAAAAAAAAAATCTTCAAGCTCAAGTTACATAGGCTTGACAATTCTCAAGAAGTTAGCTGATAATGTCTTCATAGCTTTCAGATTTTTTATTTGCTCAATAGTTTTGTATTGCTTCTTTGAGTGCGTTCCAATCAATCTGTTTTAAGTCGCTTAGTACCTCCTCAAAGACCGCAGCTTGTAGTAGACGACTAATTTAGTATCTTAAAAGACGTTGATATCTATGTTCATCTTTGTTGAATGCCTTAATAAAATGTGTTATCGAGCCAACTTTATATGCAACAACGCAAGATTTTTTGTAGAAGAATTTTTCTTTTGTTGACTATTGTTTAAAAAATTAATGCGAAACTTTTTCCAACCATTCTACTCAAAATAAAAAATTAATGTTTCGTAATTTGTAAATCAATTAGAATCTATAGCTTCTGTAATTAATTTGGTTTAGAAAGTGTGTCATATTTATACGATTTCTTTACGTAAACAACATATCTAGCAGAAACTAAAGAGTAAATATTTCTAACCGCAAAAGAACAGCTTTCAGGCTAAGAAGCCACTTTGTTATTTCATCAAATCGTCAATGTTATTGTAAAAAGAAAAACCTGCTTAGGTTTCTTGCAATCTTAATCCTAGTATCTCTGTTCGAGTTTTTGCTACACATAAATTTTGTACCAAGTCGCTTAATTCCAATTGAGGTATTAGATGAGATTTATCGTCTTGAGATGGTAAAAATTCCTCATCACTGTTAAACAGAACTTTAGTTGCTTCTTCCATTTTTATATCGTCTTGTTCCTTTGTCAAATTAACTGAATATCTTAAAAGAGGAAGGGTTGCTGAATGAGATACGGCCCAGAAGCAGAAGGCAAACTGGCATACACAATTTGCTTCTTGGTTTTGCCTGCAAAGCTAAAGATTTTGGTCGTGGTTTATGGTTGTAACGTAAGATACATGTCAACATTTGTTCAGACTTGCTTAGGCAAGTCAGCTATAAGGCTGTTTCCGTGGCCTCGCGGTTAAGGGTTTGCTCCGCTATCCGCGAGCCCAGAGCAGACGAACTTCAAGCCACAGGTGTAAGTAACATCTTAGCATCGAGTTAGTTAAGTCCATGTTAGCAAGCACAATAAGCCCTTGAAGCTATAGTGTTAGTAAGTGCATATAACATTTAAAAGAATTACACAATGAGGAAAAAAATATTGTTGAAAGTTTCGCAAAATTTAAGGTGAAGGAATAATAGTAAAAATATTTTTAAAATTAGCATAGAAAAGTAAAACGTAGGTACAAAGGTTAGTTGACCAGTATAATTTAATACTCTATATATAATTGGATCCTCCACTTTAACTTTTTTTTATTTAATAACCTTTATATTTTGTTTTAGCGACTTTGTATATTTTGTTGTACTGCCTATTTAAATAACAGGTAACGAGAAACATTATAATGAATCTGTTAATGAAGTTACAATGCTACAGCAAACTTTAAGCTGCATTTCAAAGAAGAAATTAAAAATGAATTGTTGTTATTGGGAAATGCAGTTTACGACTTTACTTTGGTACAAGTGATAACCCACGTAGTGGCAATTTAAGTGTCTAGCCACAGAAATAACCTAAATAAATGCGGATAGCGATAATACTGAGGACGTGCCCGGAATCTCTTGCGACCATTTAGTCTGAGAATCGGCGGCATGTCACTACAAATCATATTAAAGGCAGCGGCAATCTATAAAAATCAAATAATTTTGCCCCTTTTTGACTCATGTATTACCGATGTGCTGCTCCAAGCCGACGCAAATAAAGCTTTGCATTCTTACCGTGCCGTAGTCGAGCCACTGAGCGCAGCTCTCTAGAGCCGCCGGTTCTCTTTTGTAACCCTTCTCGTTTTTTATTTAGCTAACAGCCATTTTCTTCAGTTTCGTGTCGCCGAATTGAAGTTCGCGATGAACCTACGCGAGTGCTAACCGTAAGGGATCGTGGCACAATAATGCAATGCCCTGCGGAGTTCTAGATGTGTGGATTACGGGAATGAGAGTCTTCGAGTACGTATAAAAGGATACGTGCAACCAGAGGCAAAAGTGTTATAGAGACGTTCAAGGAGTTTCGTCTTTAAATCGAATGCGAAACTTCAATAACGACACGAATCCACATATGTGCCTTATAGTGACAATTTTCTTATTCGGCAAAATTGGATTAAATTTTGAAGTAGAAATCACCTACCATAGGAAAACAAATATATTTGCATACCAAAAATTTAGAACTGCCTGCCTTACATAAATTAAAATGTGTTTGACATAGTTTTTATTATTCGCATAACTTATTTGAGTTTTTTACTGTTGTTGAGTCAGGAAGTTATTTTATTTAGGAAATTTATCGAACAATTAAAAGTTTTACATTTATAGTTAATAATAAAGTAAATAAGGAAACGAAAAAAATTTAAATGAAGGAAAAGAATGTTATTTATTTCGTTGTGATTGTGTGTGCGAAATAATCTAATACGCGAGAGAAATGTTTCTACTTTGGACGGAAAATAGCAATGTAAGATCGAGAGAAGTGAGTCGAGCTCAATCAGCTGTTAAGAGCGGACTTACTACCGTTGTTTACTTGTTATCGCCGGTGCCACCGCTTCGTAAGAGAACCTACCACTAGAGGTTACTTTTAAAACCGCTCTCCTCCGCTAAGCACTACTCGCACCGTACTGGACGCACAGGATAGGGTCTTCCTCATAACTTCACCGCTGTGTCCCCAAGGCCTCGCTCTAGTACCCCAGTCGCACGTCGCCTTCTTGTGACGTCACTGGCTTACTATTGAAGTGCCTTTCGACTCTGATACGGTAAATACCGACTTTTATTGAGCCATTCAATGTTTTTAATGAACAATTTAAAGACATTTAATGAATATAAATTTCTAATAATCAGTTTAATGCACTTTTATTTTTTTTATTATTATTAAATTTTTAAGCTTTCAAATTAAATAATTTTTTTAAATTTATTTAATAAAATTATTTCTGTTTAAAGTTTAGTTTTTATTAATTGGATTTAATTGCTTACCCTTGCATGATTTATACCTCTCTTTTTTCCTGAAATGATGTACAGGTGTTTTGTGACAACTGTTTTGGCTTATGCAAGATCTTTTGGCAAAACCACAGTGAAGAAGAATGGGTCTATCAGCAACTACGTTACTTCTCCTTATTCTCAACATCTGTTTATAATAGTGCTACAGAATATTTTACCAGTTTTGGCATTTCCGACTTTATTAATTTTCTAAATTTGCTTTATAACAATCTCAACTTTGAATTACGTAAGCAGATTTAATATAAATATTAAATATAATACCAGCAATTATAACGAGGCTATTTCTAGTGAAGAGTTTTCAGTATTTAGTTAAGTGTTAGTAGTAGCTAGTAGGAGAGTATTATAATAATTGTTTATTATATCATCATAATGTATTTATAATTATTAGTAATATATTTGATTACAATCTTAAGATTACAGTAAAGACGAATTTATTATATAATATAATGGTAAGGCACTACGCCCCACGTGGGAGCACGGCCTGCGAACTGAGAGGTTAAGGCTCTCATACGTTCGCTCTCTCTGCCCGGTCGTCGCGCACATCTCTGATGCGGGGCGATGTGGCAAGCACCGCGTCTAAGATGACCGCCATTATTACCCCTTGTTCGAATGAACGCAGGTACTCAATTATTTTTAGTGACTGAGTAGGCCACCCGCCAGGCATCAGAGAGCACCGGGAATTGAACCCGAGTCCGTCAGCATCGCAGCCCGCACCTCAATCACGGGACCACGCTGGCGAATTTATTTTATAAGTATATATTAATTTAATAATTATGCTTTACAGCATCTGGCAGAATGTTCTACCCTTTCCGAAAAAGAACAACATAGCATTCAGAAGAATGCTTGCCATTTGGCCATCATCTAGTTTTAAAGATCACTTTTGTAGCTGCATCTTATAGTTTTGCGTTGCTTGCTGAGCCATTTCTATTGGTACTACTACAATTGCCTTGCAAACAGCATCCCTTAATTCCTCAATATTGCACGGTCTGCCTTAAAAGACTTCAGTCTTCAGGTGTCTCTGGAGAAACAAATGGCATGAGAACAAGTGTGATAACCTAGCTGGACATGAGATGTTACCTTAAAATGAGATTGGGCGGTCTGAGAAAACTCTTCCCAGAATTTCTGGAGAAATGTTTGCCATGTGTTCAGTAGCAGCATTTTGTTGGAACCACCGTGGTGCATTTTCATGATTGTTGAGTTTAGGCTTTAGAAAATTGCGTGACATCGTAACATATCGAGTTATCATAACATAGTTATCGTAACATATCAGTTATACTTTTTATAAGTCTCTTGATTGGATTTTTTGCGATGACCTAGTCCGAAATTTCTACGAAATGGCCTCTATAGCGTGCCTTGTGATGCTCAAGTATATTTTACACGATTCGAGCACTGTCTACCAATTATTGCGCACTGCGATCAATTCAAAAGGAAGAGATCATCCTGCAGAAATTTGTTCTTTAATGATACAATTTTTTTCAATCAAGTAATAAGTACGTTTTATTTTTAAGTTTTCTTGTTCCTTTATGCTCTTAAAATGCTTAACTTTATTGAATTGCGTCTCTTTGCCTGCTAATGTATCATTAAATTTGTACTATTGAATTTTTTTACTATGAGGGTTGTATATGTATATTATTTTATGAATTAATATTATGATCAACCTCCGGAGTTGAGGGTAGCTATGACAATGTAACAGCGCGTAGACATCCATAGAGTACTTGGCGCGTCACAAAAGAAGATTTCAATATTCCTCTCGGCTCACCGACTTAGAGCCGATTTTCAAATAACTGGCGTGAGCTTATACGAGAAACGATTAGGTTGTGGGAGTTGCGTTGGGGTGAGATACAGCTCGCATGTCGATTTAAATATGCCGAGGAATAAATCGGTAATGGGAAGTAAATAATTAATGATAGTATTGGTAATAGTGGCTAACCCATATTAGAAAAAATAATGCCTTTATATTGATAAATATTTGTTAACTGAAAATATGACGGATGTAAAATCCGGAAAGTCAACGTTCGAAAGCAAAGTAAGTCATTTATGTGATCTTGTGACCGCTCTATCTCGGGTTAAATTAGAGATACAGATCTAAAATAAATTAATACCGAGGAAGACAGAAACCAAATGTATCTACTGGCCAAACATGAAGTGAATCAGTTCCGGAAATATCGTGTAACATTTGAAGGAAAATGAATTGAAATGCGAGTTACGCGAAGCAAATTTGAGTAGGTTGTTGGAAAAAGAATGGTAAAAAATAAACGCGAAAGAGCACATTTAGAATTTATATCTCAGAAATTCTGGAAAATATTTAAGGACAAACAAAAAAAAAACGTAAATCTAAAAAAAGAACTGAAGATAAATGCAGGAATCTTTGGAGATTTCAGAAAAAGTTAGATAGGAGAATAAAAAGTATTCAAGAGTTTGAAAGAAAAATTAGAAAAATTGTAGATATAAGCGGATTCTTTGTTGATAAAGACGTGTATCAACTGTTTGCAGACGAAAAGACGATTGTTGTGTTTAACGATTGGTGGTTGCAACAGAAGTTACAGCAGAAGCAGAAACTTGGCTTGAAATTAAAAGCAGTGTATGAATTATAAGAAATTAGCCCCTTAAACTCAACGATAAAGGTTTATTGAGCATAATGAGAATTTTGATGTGAGAGGAGCAAGTAATATTTGATGTTGAATATTATTTTAACCTAAATTTTAACCAAAACTTGGCTGACATTTAAATAATGTAATGTATTATTTTACTGAATAATTTGTTATTGACGTACTTGTATGTTGTTTGAAAAGGCTGTTAAATTTGCTAAATCTATTCTAAACCAAAAAGTTTGTATTTTAATATGATAATACTACACTGAAATCGTTTTTAGACCATCAATATGATTTCGGCGCTTTTTATTCGCTTAGATGCATAAAATGTTTGAAAATTTTATTGTGTATAGATTTATTGTTTTTCTAAGTACATTTTCGGGGTCCATTTGCAGTAATAGTATTTGGTTCATTTCGTAATCATGTTGCTAAAATATGAAAATAATTTTCTCTTTTCTTGTAGTTATATATTTCTCATTCCACGACAAAACTGGCATAAACTTATTCCCGAATTTTGTGAGTAGTCTTGTATTACTAGATCTGGTTTATATCTTGTTTGCATTGCCTTTTTGATTTGTTTTTATTACAAATCTCCATATACACTTAATGGCTTTATAGCATTGCAGCGACTCAATAAGAGTTTATTTTATTGATTTATTCAGCGTTTTTATTTCTTAGAGCATTGCCTTCTTTCACTTTCTTTATGTCAGGAGTTGTTTAAGAAAACGTTTTAACAATTAGGGCGTTTATCGGTTGCTGGTTCTTTTTCTTAACCTACAGCTACCGCCTACCAACAGCTTGAATATTTTAATATCATAATTGTGATTGTTCTCTTAAAATTAAGCTTTCATAGCCTATATGCCTTTGATAAATATTTATAAAGCCCCCTCTTCATCTACACTGTTTACACGTTATTCTAATCAAATTTTGATAATTGGTCTTCCAAATCAAAGCATACACCAGCTATCCGAATAATTTTGACCCACATTTATAGCAGTAATTTGTCCATAAATGATATTGGAGAGGCAGGCGTGTAAATGGCCGCTCTCGTGGATGCGGTGTTGGATACGATACCGATGCGGCTCGTAAGGACCAAAAAATGGACAGGCAGGTGTGTAAATAGCCGCTCTCGTGGTGCGGTGTGGAAACGTAGTACGGCCCGTAGTGGAAGGTCAGCCGATAAGGCCAAATCGTCCCTTATACGGCCGTCGCGTTAGCGGTTGGGGGCGGCTACCGATATCAACCAATGAATTGCCAAATCGCTCACCTGAATCGGCTTCGGCTTCGGCTTCGTCGGCGATTCCAAGGTGGCCACTTCTGCGTTGCGGATCTGGTATCTGCGGGATGTTGAGGCACGACCAAATTGGCCGAGCTGCGGGGCATGAATGCTTCGGCTGAGCAAAAGCCCATGCCGTTTGTGTGCGACGGCAAAACGTAGCTGATATCAAAGGCTCGCATGCCGCCACGATATAAAGCGGTTCAAGGGCGAAAAGGCCGCCACACCATACTCCCCGCCTTGAAAGGTCCTGAGCTTTCAAAAAAATTACTACTTTATCAAGGAGCTATTAACAGCGGTTTGAAACAATATTTTCATTAAATTCCTGAAATTAACTATTATATTTCAGGTGCGTTAAATTGCGGTTAGATTTATATCGTAACAAACTATATATAAATGTCCTATTAATACACTATCTATATATACATGAATCAGCTAAAATATTGTTTATTGGGTTGGCAAAGGATATAGCTTGGTGACAAGACGTTTGTATGTACCTGACCCGGTTTTACTGAAGCTACGCGGATTACACCATCCGATCCGGGAAAAGTCTCTGTTATAACGCCTAGTGGCCAAGTTAAAGGAGGTACATTATCTTGACCCAAGAGAACAACAGTACCGATCTCTATTGGGCGATCGGGTGATCCCCACTTCTGCCGAACTTGCAGCCTGTGCAAGTATTCAACTCGCCATTTTTCCAATAAGACAATACAAGTTGATCTAAAAGCCTTTTGCGGTTTGTTAAGTTCAAGCTTTCTTCTGTCAATTCAGAAGAAGGTAAATACTTGAGGACTGGACATTAAAAATGCGCCGGAGTGAGCACATCCGGATGCGGATCTGATGATAAAACACTAAGTGGTCGAGAATTTAATACTTCCACTTGCACTAGCACGGTCAAAAGTTCCTCATAAGTGAGCAACTGCTTGCCCATAACTCGATACAAGTGTGTCTTAACGGTTTTAATGTTAGATTCCCAAATGCCTCCGAAGTGTGGGGCGCGTGGCGGAATCATTGTCCACTCAATGCGTGTTTTAAGAAGCTCCTTTTGATATCAGATTGGACAGTGGAGTTTAACAAAAGAATAAATTTCGCCGAGCTGTGCCTTAGCTCCGACAAAATTGGTGCCATTGTCTGAGTATATAACAGACACTGGATCGCGGCGGAAATAAACCTTTGAAGGCGGAAAGAAACGCATCGGATGTAAGTTCCGATACAAGTTCGATATGTATGGCTTTAGTAACCATACAGACAAACAAACATATGTAAACTTTCTGAGAGCGTTGACCCTACGGCGAGTAGGTATATAAGCGACAGGTAAATTATCGTGTATTTTAGCAATACGATTGCTGACAAAAATAGACCACCTATGTGGCGATGAGTGGATCCACGAAAGCGCTATTGTAGAATCCGAGAAGGCGTAAACACCTGTAATAGGTAGACGAGCGGAAAGTTTGTCGCGGACCACGCGAACAAGCTTGACAACAGCAAAGCGGCGACAAGTTCTAATCGAGCTAGCGTTGTTATTTTAACTGGAGAAACCTTTGACTTTGCACATAAAAGCCGGACGGTGATATTACCTTCAGGATCAGTGATGTGCAAATAAACACAACAACCGTAACCACTGAAGCTCGCGTCACAAAAGGCTACGATGTTCACTACGGCTTTTCCGCAATGCCAATATGGCGCGGAATTTTTAGAGAAGAGAGTGCGGAAAAATCGCGTGCAAAAGCTGAAAAGTGACTGATGATGGATTCCGGAGGAACCTCATCCCAGTCTATTTTAGCTAGCCATAGTTCCTTAATAAGAATTTTGGCGTACAGCACAACTGGAGCTACAACGCCAAGTACGTCGAATAAGCGGGCAACTAGCGATAGAATCGTGCGCTTTGTGCATTTATCTTCTACAGCGATTGTTGTTAAAGAAAAGTAATCGTCAGCAGGATCCCAGGTTAAACCAAGGATTTTAAAATTGTAAATATCGTTACCCACCCAGAAAAATTTACTGGTGAGCGGTGAGACTCGGGAAGAACCTCCAATAAAGCGGGTGAATTAGTGGCCCATTTGACAAGGTCGAAAGAGCCTAATTTAAATAAATCGATTAATTCGCGAGACAATCGCATGGCAGTCTGTTCATCGGGAACCGAATCGACATAATCATCCATGTAAAACTGAGTTTCTACCAGTTTAGAAGCCTCAGGGAAGCGGTCACTATGCTCGCACGCTAAGTTGCGTAACGTACGCATAGCTAGGTAAGGGCTAGGCTTTAGCCCGAAGGGTACGCGGTCAAAATTGTAAGTGCGAATAGGTTCGTTCCTACTGAAACGAAAAAAAATTTGTAAGTATTTACGATGGTGCTCGTTTACTCCGATGCGCAAAAACATTTGTTTTATATCAGCGGTCATTGCTATTGGGAATGTACGAAAGTCGAGTAACAACGAGAACAAGTCGGCCTGCAAATTAGGTCCGACATGCAAAATGTCATTAAGTGACAGCCCTGAGTGCGTTTTAGCACTAGCGTCTAAAACGATACGGATGCTGTCCTTATCTGGTCTGACAACGGCGTGATGCGGTATGTAGTAACCCTCCTCTGTCAATTCAGAGTCAGGCACCTGGGACAAATACCTCTGCGTTATATAATCGGCGATAGTTTTATTATAATTATCTCGTAGGGTTGGCACGCAATCGAATTTACGCTCGAGCGCAAGTAGACGACGGTGAGCCAGACCGCGTGAATTACTCAACTCCGAGGGGTTTCGAGAAAAGGGTAAATCAACAAAATATCTGCCGTCTTTAAATCAAATCGAAGAGTTAAAGTTATTTTCGCAATCTAATTCATTTGGACTAATAAAACGTTGAGATGGAATTTCCTCTAACTCAAAGAACTTCCGTAAACTTGACTCAATGTCAACGTTAGCAAGCGCGGTAAACGAAGATGTAGTACTATGTAGGCAGGTTGCATCATAATGACATGCAATATCTCCCATAAGCACGTAACCAAAGCTGGTTAATATAGCGGGTGGTGCGCGGTTACCAGAATCGACCCTATCTCCCAAATAAATATAAGGAAACAGTTGAGCACCAAGAACAACGTCAATTTCTCCCGGTACATTCCAGGCTAAGTTGGCAAGCGGTAAATTATTTAAATATGGCATATCTTCATTTAATGTAATTAAATTTGCGGGAAGTTTGTCTGTAATACAGTCAACTACTAAAGCACGAATGTAATATTTGTTGTTAGGATTAATTCGTGATTCTATTGCGAAATCAATAAAATCGTGTACAGGTCGCGAGGTCATACAAACACCTTGTAAAGATGAATTGCGTAATTTAATTATGGGAATGTTTAAGCGTTTACAACAATCCATAGTAATTAAGTTATTTTGCGACCCGTTGTCTATTAAACACCTGACGACGAGCGTATTTCCGTTTTTATCATGTGCATAGATCTGTGCGGTCGATAACAATATAGCCGAACTCGAAGCCGCACTAAGCGATGCAGAAGACGTGTGGTGAGGTTGCGATACTGAATTCGTTGATATGGGCGCACGGTCACCTGCTTGCGGTCCAGCCGCCAAAGACGGCTTATTAGGGCGATCATCCTTTAAGTTCGAAAAATGCAGTAAAGGATGATGCGGTTTTTTACAAATTTTACAAACGTTCGTGATTTACATTTAGTTGACGAGTGAGATAGACTTAAACAGTTTATACAGCCGCGTTTCGCTTTAATTAACTCGAAACGCGCTTGCGGTGATTTCATATTTTTAAATTCAATGCAGCGAAATAGCTGGTGTTCTCTGTCGCATAGCGGGCAACGCGTATTAAAATCTGTTCACTCGATACAAACGACTTGCAGGCACCTTGTGCGCCACGGCCAAGGCTGTGATAAGGTAAACTGAAATTTGCGCGCTTGGTCTGCGAATTATTAACATGCGAGCGCTCGAGTACTTTGACATAATCTTGCGTAAATGAAATAAATTGTTTACAGGAGGGTAATTCTATTCCGCTCACCCTATTTTCGAATTGTTGAAGCGTTTGGGGATCAAGTTTTCTTAAACCACAATGTAACAAGACAAAATCTAATAGGTCGGGAATGTCTAACTGTTTTAATGCGGCGATGGACGCGGAATATTTTTCTATATATGTATTCAAACTAACAGCATTACCGACGCATCCTTTGATGTCCAGAATGTTATTTAGATAATGACTGCCTAAACTACGTTTATCTTGATACTTTTTAACAAGACTATCCCATATAATATTATAAGTATCCCCTGTAGGAATAATACCTGCGGTTAATTTTAAAGCGTCATGAGTTAATTTACTAATCAAATACTGCACACGCTGCGCGTCAGTCAAATTTGTATTTAAATGCACATTGCTACGAAATATTTCATAAAATATTGGCCAGCTCTCAGTCCTGCCATCGAAAGAAGGCAGTTCAATTGGCGGTAATTTTACGATACCTCTTTTTTGATCTAATGTAAATGTTTTGCTGTTTGACAATATAAGGTTGCGTTTATATTTAATACTCGAATATAACTCTTCAATAGAATTTAAACATGAGTAGTTTGGAGGAGTCTGATCAAACTGCAAATTGTTAATTTCTTCAATTATTGATTCAAACCTGCTGTATAATTCACTATTAGCTTCTGTTTGAGATAAAAATAATTCGTTTGAGCGTAATTCATAATTTGAAATATTTTTTGATATGTTATATAAACGATTAAATCGTTCGAAAATCGCCTCTTTTTTGGCAGTTAACTGAACTAATTTTAATTCAAGCTTATCCATTATAAGGGAACTTTGAATAAAGCGTAATAAATTGTATCTGAAATCAATCCGGCTCGTAAGGACCAAAAAATGGAGAGGCAGGCTGGTAAATAGCCGCTCTCGTGGTGCGGTGTGGAAACGTAGTACGGCCCGTAGTGAAAGGTCAGCCGATAAGGCCAAATCGTCCCTTATACGGCCGTCGCGTTAGCGGTTGGGGGCGGCTACCGATATCAACCAATGAATTGCCAAATCGCTCACCTGAATCGGCTTCGGCTTCGTCGGCGATTCCAAGGTGGCCACCTCTGCGTTGCGGATCTGGTATCTGCGGGATGTTGAGACACGACCAAATTGGCCGAGCTGCGATGCGTGAATATTTGCGGGGATGCGAAATGCGAATTTATGCGGACTGAGACACGACCGTAGTGGCCGCGCTGCGGGGCATGAATGCTTCGGCTGAGCAAAAGCCCATGCCGTTTGTGTGCGACGGCAAAACGTAGCTGATATCAAAGGCTCGCATGCCGCGTGATATAAAGCGGTTCAAGGGCGAAAAGGCCGCCACACCAGATATCAATCAATTGGCTGATCAACGCAGTCGTACGTTTCCGACGCATAAGACACTACGACTTCTTCATAAATTAAATTTTGTGGTAAAAGATCTTTACTTTCTCACTGGTGTTTTGTGGTACGTTGTTAAAATGCACTTAGGGATCGATGAACTTCTATGATTTTGACACAATCAAAACGTGGGCCATAGTATCAACAATTTAATTTTTGACTTCTTTGTAAGGAAAACGATATGTCACTTTTGTGTCAATAAATATATCATTATATATTATGCTGCCAATAGATCCCTGGAAAATCTTGATAGTTAACATAATATTGAAATGAGTTAATAATTTATGTTTTTATATAATAATTTAGGTTTTGGTCAACGATTTGGAGGACTTGAAAAAAATTGTGCATGTGCGTGCTACAGTTTGCCAAAGTTGTTTCCAATTATCGGGCAGTGTTTAAGATTTTTTATTTTTATGTTTGTTACATTATTAAGGTTGCATAATGTTGCGCTATTTATGGTCAAGTCGTTCCTCACTTGTGATGAGCTTTTTTGGATTTCGCACGAGTTAATTATAATTTTTATACGCCACGAATCACTCCTGTCGATCCTTACTAGGATCCTTCGAGCCCTTGTACCACTTATCACGTTCGCAAGTTTTTGACATTAAACTAATCGTAAACGATATGCTCTGATATTTAACTTGTCAAGCCTGAAGTATACTTGATCATTATTATTATTAATTTGTGCACTCTTGAATTGAATCTGTATCTTGCGACGAGGATAAACAAAAGTATTTGCCATCAAACTGCTTGTTTTTGGGTTTTTACCAGTCATTCTGTTGCCTTTGGTCTTAGTATACTTATAGCCCTTGTGTGTTAGAAAGGACACATTGTCGTTGTCACTGTGCTATTCTCTCTTCAGAAGCATTGTCAACAGCACGTCTATGTTGTACTTTCCTTCTAGAACCATATCGGATGGTGAGGTGAAATGAAAATAGTTGGTCAGTAGTGTCTGGAGCATTTAAGTGATAATCTTGTGTGTTATTGGAATTAATACTTGCAGATCTGTAACTTGTAATATTATGGTTGCATCCAGCGACATGTTGCACAAACAGAATAAATGATAATGGGTGCAAATCGATGTTTTATTCTTCTGTTTATAGAACATTGATAAACGATTCTACAATTCAAACGTGGTCTTCAAGTATACATACATAAATTAAGTATTATTATTATTTCTGTGCCATTCGGCTTATGTTTTTAATCCGTTTGATGCTTGGTTTTCTAGTATCATGTCTTGGCCTCCCACAATCGTAACACCTAAGATAAGAGTGCACCTAGAATTTGACGACTGTAAAGTTTTAACGGTGCATTTTACCACTATGTTTTTGTTCGTTTTTGCTTTAAGACCACACGCACTCTCAACCATTAACAGAACTACTTGGCCAAACTTGTCAATATATAAACTTCCATTACCAATCACCAACAAAATCAATTAATTAACTTAACCATGCACTGAACCTTCTACTTGTTGATATGCGCGAGTTAATGAAAGATGGTCACATATTGAAATAAACAGAAACGTATTTATTGAAATAAAAAGACAATTTGACGCGATGAGCGACAATCCAGTCTACTCAGAAAAATTTCTGCAAGCACGGTTGCATAAAATGACTAGCTAAATACAAAGCCTTCAAAGAGTGTACCCCTGAGATTTGTTAACAGGACATTTCTTATTTCTTGGACCATAAGCATTGAATGTTAGATTGAGATATAATATGATCTATTGTCGAGTTTTTAAATTTGAAAGTTTGCGGTAAAATTTGCTTATTTTATACTTCATATAATGTGCATCATTTAAATATTATTATCTGAATGCTTTAAGTAAAAAAAGAATAAATTTAATAATTTCTTGGTAGGTCTCTGTCTTCCGTCAATCTATCTATCTATTTATTAATATAACGTTTCATTCTAAATCAGTTGACTGAAAAACCGCTGTACAGATTCAACTGATTTTTGGCATTGATTATCTGTGTACTGAGATGACTGACCATCAAAGTGTTCATTAAATTGCAACGGGAGCGGCCGGCCATATACATTGTTGCGAGCTCGCGCCAGGCAAACTACCCATTGTTAAGCATCCAAATATGGAGTTATGGAGTAACAACCACCAGGCAACCAGGTGAAATTATCTATTTCAAACAAAAAAATTTCTCCCAAAAATTTAATTTCTGCTAAGCAGGGTGAATGCGGCTAGTTATACATATTTTCTGTTTACTATTATTTAACGTAGATATTTTATGACCAGTTTGTAAGTTTTTTCTTGTTAAGGTTGATATGATCTATATTATTATGGTTCTCCATAAATTTCTTTAATATTATGTAGTGTGCAATTAATGTTTATTGTACAAGTTTAAAAGCAGTTCTCTAAGAGGTGCGAAAAATCTTACTATTTTAAATTTGTTTGTTGTTATTTGTGTTTGTGGATTGATTTGAGATAACAATATAAAAATTAAATTTAAATGTTGATTTGCTATTATTGGAAATGGGACCTGTTAATAAAATATACTATAAAACAGGTTGAATTTACTTCGATTATTAGTGATTTTTCCATACTCTGAGTTTCTTGAGGTCAAAACTGTCACCGTTGTCCGTCGAGATTCATTTGGAAATAAACTGATGACCTCGGTATGTTGGTATATTGCGGTATTGTGCAGTTACGATTCCAACTGGAAAACTTGTAAATGTCGAGCTGTATGGCGAGTCTTAAAGCAAAATTGATGCAAATGTTTCATTAGTGTCGGTTTTTTGGTACCATGTTGTGTAATGAGGCGACTAACTACGATTATTCGCTTAAGCGGCAAGATTTGTTTTCGTTGCTTGTACAGAGTGGACCCTCTATTTGTTTCTTTTATTATTTCAAAAAGCGAGTACAGCACTATATTTATATTAATTCTGAGTTTCCGTTTGAGTTTCAACGAGTAAGGACGTCCCGTTTTCGCTGACATTGAAAGTGCGCAACATATACGGCAAGTGTGGCCATAAGGTCAAGTGATTATAATTGTCAAGTAAGTGAGCAAAAAACAATAATAAACACTTCGAATATTAACACACGAGCTCTGATCAAACAAAATGAGCCATCCTTACGGCTTTAATGCGCTTCATGCTAATCAGTGCGGCCAAATGCAGCAATCAACGACCGTCCAGTTCCCTCTTTATCAACAAAAATTGCAGCCATAATCAGCTCCACCGCTATCCTTTCCATAAATGCAAATTAACTATTAGATATATCAATATCCTTTCAACACCCAACAAATTAATAATCCACAACACAATTATTATCCCTAGCGACTAATCAGCAAGAAAATAATAAGTGCAGTCCCCGCAGATAAAATTTCTAGTAATAATGAATTAGCAATGCAAGATAATAACGATTATAAAACCTCTGTGGAGAAAGCAAAATAATGTTCAAAAATAATAAATGCAACTGGACCATCTAATGTTATAACATTAAACAGGTTTAACTCTCTAACAAACGAAACTGTTGAAGCAACTATCAACAAAAATGAAAAATCTCCGAAAATATCAAAACCTCCATCAATATTCATCTGTGGAGTAATAGATTTTTAAAAAATGGCTGAAAGGTTATCCAAAGTCACCAAAAGAATATTATCAAAGTAAAGCTCTAGCTAACGATACTATTAAACTTAATGCTAATACTCCAGACACATACAGGAAGCTTATAACACACTTAAATGATAAAAAAATCTTTCATTATACCTACCAAATAAAAAATGATAGAGCTTACAGAGTAGTAATTCTCTCCAGTACTCTATTCCTATATCAGAAATCAAAGAAGACCTAAAAACAAAAGATCATAAAGTCTGCAATATTATAAACATAAGACACCAAATCAGCAAATTACCTTTTGTTATTCTACGTTGACCTCGAACCGCCAAACAAAAAGAAAAGCATCATACAATGCACAAGACCCCAAATGTACGGCTATTCAAAATGGTACTGTACAAGACCCTACAAATATGTGAAATGCGAAGAAAACCATAATTTTACATTATGTCAGAAATCTAGAGATACGCCAGCACTATGTGAAGCCAGTCATACAACCAACTATAAAGGATGCACAGTCCACAGTAATTTGCAAAAGGCAAAAGGCAGGCCTACAAATATGAACTATCAAACTCTAAACCGTCCCGTCCCGTCCCGCATCACAACTTACAGGGAATACACAGCAGGGTATAAGAACCAAACAGTCATACTCTGGAGGACTACAAAGAACTACTTTGCAAAACCAACAGAACTTAGAAACTCAACTGAACACTTTTCTCAATGAATTCAAGTCATTGTTCGCCCAACTTATCAATCAGAACGGTATGATATTAAACATGCTATCTATCGTCATAAACAAAATCTCTACCGGACCTTTCTCCTATTAAAATTTGTTTATGAGACGCAAATGGTTTAATCAGCCATAAAACTGAATTAATTAACTTTCGCAAACACATTTTACCGAAAGTACAGTATTACCAATACCATAATACACAATAATCATCCTGATGGAACGGCTCATAGTGGCGCTGCAATCATTATTCGGAACACCATAAATCACCATGACATACTTACAAATCAAAAATAAAATTCAAGCAACAATTATCCATATCAGCGGACAATCTTGGTCCTTTGATGTGGCTGATATATATAATCCATCCAGACATATAATTTTAACTAAACAATATGAAGCACTTTTTCAGCAGCTGGGAAACGTATTTATAATAGGAGGTGATTGAAATGCCAAGCACACAGACTGGGGTCAAAACTAACTATCACCAAGAGTAAAAATCTCTTGCGGGCTATCAATAATAAGAATCTTTTTACTAGAGAAGCAACCCATTGACCGACAGACTAAAACAAGTTGTCGACGTTTTCGTGCTTAAAGGTATCTCACCAAATTACCTTAATATAACATCAAATTGGGATCTCTCTTTTGATCACACTTCCATAATTGCTACACTAAGTACGCATATCATTTGCCTACCTGACATTACTAAGCTCCTTTCAGCTAAAACAGATTGGGATGCTTTTAGAGCTTATATCGACGAACATCTCAATACGAATCTCAACCTGGAACATCCTGACAATCTGGATGCTGTGGCAAACCACATTACTTGTGTAATATAAGAAGCATTTTGGTTATCTACCCCAGTAACAAGTCGAGATGCGAATACCACAAACAACACACCCGTACATATTCGCGAACTTATTGCAAAAAAAGGAAAGCCAGAAGAAAATGGCAAAGAAGTCAAAATCCTATTGATAGAAACACATACAATAAACTTACAAGACAACTAAAGTAAGCATTGCAAAAAATCCGAAATGCTACGTTTGAAAACTATTTTATTTTGAAAACAATTCCATATGGAAAACGACAAAAAAGCTCAAAAGACTAGTCGCTCATATCCTTTTTTTAAGAAAACAAGACGATAGTTGTGAAAAACTGAACAGAAGAAGGCAACCATCTTTGCGGGGCATTTATTAAAAGTTTAGTCCACGTCAGGCAAACAACAACAATAACGATCAGAAATCGAGAACTTCTTGGACAATCCTTGCTCAATGACATTGCCTATTGAACCTTTTTCCCTGGCGGAAGGGAAATACAAAACATCTAAAGGCAAAAACTATAAAGCTCCTGGGTTTGACTTAATCTCGCCTTTAGTACTTAAACAACTACCCAGGAAAGCAATAACGTTACTGATCACCATCTATAATTGTATGATAAGGTTAGCTTACTACCCAGTAACTTGAAAGTTCTATTATATTATGATCTATACACCGCGTAAACCACCATAAGATGCTGGATTACATCAACCCATTAGCTTACTTCCAACTATGTCCAAAATATTTAAAAACACTTGTTGAAAAGACTTATACAGGCAGTTGATCTGAATGACACGAGTTTGGTTTCAGAGAGCATCACTATAATTTAACAAACGCACAGAATAGTGAATAAAATACTTATAGGTCTCAAGGACAAGAAATTATGCACTGCCGCATTCCTGGACCGCGCGTGGCATACCGGACTATTATACAAATCAAAGCTTACCCTACCCACACCCTATTAGATATTACTCAAATCCTATCTATTTTACCGCTACTTCCAAACAAAATTCAATCTGAAAACATCCACATATTATCTTATCAAGTCAGGAGTGCCACAAGGTAGTGTGCTGGACCCTTCCTTTACCTACTTTTTACTGCCGACATTCCAACTACAGCCAAAATCGGTACTTTACAGACGATACTGCCTTAATCGCTACAAACCTACAAGTGTGTCAGCTAACTTTTAGCACCACCTTAACCTCCTCAAAGACTGGCTCGGCAGGTGGCGAGTAATAGTGAACTAAATGGAATCAGCACATGTTACATTTACAAATAGACATATTGAATGCCCTGAAGTAACAATAAACGATATCAGACTTTCTGTGAAAAATGAGATAAATTATCTAGGATTAACATTGGATCGCAGACTATGAACAAGAGAACACAAATCAATCTCAAGCTACGACAGATAAATTTGTTAATTGGCCGAAAGTCGAAACTAACAACTGACAATAAAATTTTCCTGTATAAATGTATAATCCGACCTATTTGAACATACGGAGTTCAACTTTGGGTTGTGCTAAACCTTCAAATACCAAAATCATCCAAAGGCTACAATCCAAAATACTAAGGATTATATTCGATGCCCCTTGGTATGTCAGGAACAAAACCGGACATGATACGAAGACGACTAAAGAGAAGATGGTCTGCAGATGCGGACCCACAGCAGTACTTATTAATTATTATATGTAAAACAAATTACCTAAGTAGTAATTAATTTGGAGTGTAGTCACTGGATTACTCTCTCTTTATTTAACTTGCTAAGCTATTTTGTTTATTGCTATGTGAAACAGATTGTAAATCTTTATTAAAACAAAAAAATATTAATCTTTACTCATTATAATTTAATTAATGTTTTGGTTCTTTTTAAAACAGCTTGAACTGTGTGCTATTTCAGATATGGAAAATAGTAAAAGGTAGTTCAATATCAACAACAGCTTGATCGCCGTTAAACTGCCGTTCAAGTTAAAAGATTCTACGAAAAAAATATCATCTTTCATCTTTGCTTTCTCGTTTTATCTTCTTTTAGACAAATCCGTTTTAAAATAAACTCTAAGCCAGCCTTCTCCGTTCGGGTACAACTATAAATGTGTACAACGTTTACTCTTAATTATTTTCTACTAATTGTGTATTATGTTCGTTATGTTAAAGATTCTTGGGGGAATCAAATGTTTGATTTTATTTAGAAATCATATAAGATCATCTATCAATAGTCATTCAAAATGTAACATGTGGTACTTTTAACATTTGTAAAATTAAATGAATTAATAAATGTTTGAAATATGAAAATTTAATTTTTAGGCATTTAACTGAGTACTATAAAATTTAATCTAATTACAAGCATAAAGCAGATTTATGGGCTGTAAATTACAGCTTTAATTTCGTCAACTAACGAAATTAATTACGCTTACATTTTAACAGCAATAAATAAAATCATGCGCCAGTTTATATTACATGCACAACAAGACTAAAGATCATTTTAATGAATGCTAATATAATATTCCAGCGTAACAATGCTGTTGAAATTTAATGTTTTGTACATTTTGTTTCACTTCAATGCGAATTATATTTAAAAAAATGGAAAGGTAAAATATGACTGTAAATAAATATAAAATAATTAGATTATACGTAACACAATGCTAAGTGCTCGTTAAGGTATTTTTCCGGCAAACACACTGAAACAAAATACTGTATGTCACATATTTACTCTAAATAACATTTCTTTTCCGTTATATTAGCTTACAAATGCGGAAATTGGACAAAATTAGTATTGTCTCGTATTTCAACTCTTGTAATGTAACATAAAAGTTCGAATATTATAATCTCATTTTTCAGTTTTTATATATAAAATGTGTTGACGAGGAAAACGCCTAGTTGTGTTTGTTAAGTCTGTAAGCTACTTCTTCTCTCATTCAATCTCATTCAATAGATTGATTGCTTCGTTAGGGTGATTTTCTAATACATCTTGAAGCTTCATAGTTCTTAGTTGAATTTTGTCTTTTACAAATGAGACGTTAAGATTTAAGTAAAGAATTTGTTTTAAAACATAAACATTAAATAATAATTAGGTAATAAAACTATATCTAATATTGTGTTACTAATTCCAAAGGTGGTAAACTCTAGCCAAGTTGAACGAATTATTGATTTGTATACAAGAATTTTGTTGGCTAAGTTGTCATTTTTTCCCATTTATTCATTTTTATTTTGTCCTTTTTTACAATTACATATATTCTCCAGGTTAAACATCTACTAGGGTGAGGTGAAAAGTTCTCGGTCTGACACAGAGATGGTGCTGCAATCGGCAAACAATTATGCTTCCTGCTTGGGTGCATGTGTCATTAGTTTGTATGACTAGTTTCAACTTGTTACCTCAAGTAGTTCGTTTACACGAATATTTTCAGTAGACATGTTGCATGTTTTTTGTTAAAATGTATAAACTTGAATATCGTGCGGTTATAAAATTCTTCGTTTTGGATGGAGTAACCCCTAAGGAAGTTCATCCGAAGTTGACAAAAGTTTACGGGGACGCTACTCCTTCCATGTCAACTGTTAAAAAGTGGGCAGCTGAATTTAAACGTATTCGCACATCCCTCGAAAATGACTCACGTGAAGGACGGCCAAAAACCGCAACCATATCGGAAACCATCGAAAAAGTGCGTGATATTGTGTTAGACAATAGGTGAGTGAGATATCTGAGGCTGTGGGGATATCGGAAGAAAGGGTGTGAAACATCTTGAACAAAGAATTAGGGATGCGAAAGCTCTGCGCAAGATGGGTGCCGCATTTGCCGAATGCCGATCAAAAGCAAATGCGTAAACGATTTTCGCAGCAATCTTTGGACTGATTCAACAGGGATCCGACCTATTTTGTGCGTCGATTTGTCACCATGGACACCACTACATGCCAAAAACGAAACAGCAGTCCAAGCAGTGGGTGGAAGCCGGCGGTTTAGGTCCAAAGAAAACGAAGTCGATCACATCTGCCGGAAAGGTGGCCAGCGTGTTTTGGGATGCGAAAAAAAGGCATTATTACTATTATCCCAACCTTCTTGACCAGCTGGATGCCAAAATTCGCGAGAAGAGGCCTGGCTTGAAAAAGAAAAAATCATCTTTCACCAGGACAACGCACCTGCGTTGGCGATGGGAAAACTGCGGGATTTGGGGTCTGATTTGCTCGGCCATCCCTCCTATTCTCCTGATTTGGCACCCTCAGAGTTCCATCTGTTCCCAAACTTAAAAAAATTTTGTTTCTGGGAAGCGCTTAGCATTCAATGAAAAAGTTGATGAATATTTTCACAATCTTCCAGATTCTCACTTCCGAGAAGAAATATTGATGTTGGCGAGGCGCTGCATCAAGTGTGTTGAAGTCAAGGGAGATTATTTAGAAAAATAAAATCATTTCTTAATTGAAAGTTTCACTCTTTCATTGTCAGGCCGAGAATTTTTCACCTTACTCTCGTATATAAATGTAACCATGGTATTTTATCGTGTTTGCTTAAGAAATAAGTTTGTTAGTGATAGTTTTTTTTTTGTAAATGTGAAATGGACAGGCTTATTTTTGTTAACTGTAATTTTTATTTCTGTAACCTTTTTTCTATTAAATTAAACTATTTTGGTGTTCTTGATAATAATACAGTTGGACATTCACTGCAAGTCAATATAGCAAAGAAACCAATATCGTGTTGTTCTGTAGTTGGTATTTTAAATGAAGCAGGAATCTCAATACACTACCCTAGCGCCCATTTGGTTTGATTTGTTTACTTGCAAAAGTTTTACCTTTTATCTATTTTTTAAGTAAGAATGAAGTTATAAGTGATAGTGATGTAAAAATAACCGCTTTATTTTGTAAAGCAGTTTTTGATACCGAAATAAAAATATTGCATAAAAGTACATTTTTTTTCAAATGCTGCTGATAATTTGAAAGGCAATCGTTATGCAACCCATGATGAAGGGTGAGAACTATTTGGGAAATTTTTAATTGTAAAAGCTAATATGTTGGATACAATATTTCGTTAAAAAGAGATTGCAAAAATATAATTTGTTTTTTGGGTAATTGTTTTAATACTTTAATACTACCAGGAGACTTCCTGCTATTGAGCAATTTTATGTTGCCTAAAATTTTTGCTGCTTTTATCTGACCTGTTTACTAATTACCGCGGTAATCGAAGCTAGCTGTTGTATCTTTGTGTAAAAAAAGGCAATCATAGGGACATAGTTTTTGATGACTTCGTTGAGGGTATCGGCTGGATGGAGGTGATAGTACGCTTGATGTTGTGCTGTACTGCCTCTAGAATTCCCGAATGTGGGTGTGGGTGTAGCAATGAGTAAGCTTCTAATATTTTGTTGATATGACGCTTATACTTGAAGCCTTGAGGCCTAAAGGTAGGTAACAGGACCCAGCCATTTTATTATGCTGCCTACTGACTTTGGCTGATGCTTAGAAAATATTTGCATTTACACTTTTTGGTTGACTTTTAGAGTCAGAGATTTAACACGTCTGTTATAACCTTTGACCTGTTCCTGTTAAACTTTGCAGTTCATCATCACTTTCAATTTTTTGCATTGCAAAGATTCACCTGTAGATACTTCTGTTGTAGCATGGGACGTAACTCGGTAGGAGAATAGAAACTTCTGCAACTGAAATTCCACAAATCCGTTAACGTGCCGCAAGGCTTAGAGGTTTGGAAAAACCTTTTAGTCTCACTGTTGGACAAGGGGTGGTACGGGAAATTAATAGTATGGTGAACACCGTTGTTCCTGCAAAATACTTAAAATTCCCTGGAGGTAAACTGTCTTCTATTGTTGGTGACGATCTGATCCGTTATTTTAAAACGACAGATTACTTTGCGGAAGCGGTGTCCGTGTTTATGATACACACTTCAGGCCATTTGAAATGAACTTCCACGATAATAATCCATATCTTTCTGTGCATGAGACTTGCAAATCCCATGTGAATCCGTTGCCACGATTTGCAAAAAACTCATATAAATGAAGAAAAGCAAATGATAATTTGTTTTTATTTTCACAGCACTGTTGATATGTTTTATACACATTTTCAATGTTACTGTCGATCTGTGGCCATCAAATGTACTAAATAGTGGGAGGTTTTATCTGGACGATACTGCTGTTGCTGAAATGATGCTCCGATAGTAACTTTGACGAAATCCACTGGGAATTACGGTTCTCATACCTCACATTATTATCTCTTGTAAATATATATCTTCTCCGTGCGCAGGTGGAATGGGTACAGTTAGTCAGTTTTGGACAGGAATTCTGGCTAACCAGATTGGATGAAGGGATAGACTGCTGACGGCTTTTTATTCTTTTACGTTGTGGTGGAGATGTCCTTGGCGTTTATCAGAAAAACCTAGTAATGCTCCGCTGCAATCAGATTTAGTTTGTATTTAATTTCTTCTTCTAAGACTTCCAGGTCAGACTATGACGCTGAACAATGAGACAACGCATCTACATTATCATTATTTTTAGTATTACAATTTATAGTTCTGGTTAATAAAACAATTGCAAACTTTGGACGGTCCCTCAATATCTGTGCTATTATTAAGTTATATTTTGAGAGTTCATGGATATTAAAACATTAATATAAGTATTTACTTCAGTAGAAATAAACAATTTTGGTGTTTGAAGTTGGCACAACGTAGAAGCTTGATCAAAACTCTGATAAATATTGGAAAAATTTATCAGCTATTTTATTTCTTTATCAAATTAGGCCCTTTTGGATTAGAGGTATATTAATTTGTCATTGTTTAATTTTTATTTCTCCAAGTAGAATAGCTTTTTAAATTTTATAATGTGTAAATGATTCTTGATATTTTTTAGTGCATTAGTATGATATTGTCAGTCAGTCAGTTAAGTGTGAATTTATCTTCTATATTACGTGACTGATTCCACCTTTATCTAGCCTGCCTTTTTCCGCACTCGATTCCCGAATTTAAAGTTATTATTTGTTTCTTTGGTAATTTGAAGTATTTCCTTTATAGAAGCAATTATAATACAAAATGTTTCTATCGCCCAAAAAACATATACCCTCTTAGTCACTGATTGTGACAACTGCTTAGTTAGTGTTTTGCAATGATCTTAACAATTCAAATTAAAGTACGCTGCAAAAGTGCAGCACCAAAATATTGTATAAGGAGTTAGTCCTACATCAAAGTCATCATAAAGTCGCACTTTCAAGGGTTGTAGCAAGGTTTGCCATAAATTGTAAACCAGCTACGGAGGTCAAGGCACAACCTGAGAAATACAACAAATGCTAGACACAGAACTACAAAGAATCCTTCAAACCTCTTTTTCGTTAATCTTGAGTCAGCAAACACTAACAGGAAGGTATACAAGTTATAGAGACCACAAAATGTAAGCATCAAGATTGTGCAATGTGTGAGATGACAACTATACGGACGTTCTAACTCTTATTATAATAGATCATATGTGTGCGTAAAATGTGGAGGGTTACACAGTACTGAAAGGAAATATTAGCCATATGTACATTGTGTGGAGGGACCCATCCAGCCAATTATAAAAGATTAATCCAGCAAATTAACACAAAAAAGGTTAGTGCCATAAAACCCAACAACCTCAAATAATTTAAATTCCATACCCAACATTTAATTGGGCAGTCATCAAATAAAAATAAAAATAAAAAAATAAAAAATAATAATCGTACAAGTAATGCTAATTCATTAAACAAAATACTGTCACAGTTTATTAATGAATTTAGAGCCGCGTTCAACAAAAGGCAACTAATTAGCAAACTAGTTTAATGGTTAAAATCCTAAGGATAGCATTATGAAATGGCACTGATTTTTAACAACACAAAGAAAAAGTAAAAACATTTTTAATTAACAATCATATAGATAGGTCTTGGGTCTCCGGTCCTCCGGCCGTGTAAAAAGCATTAATTGCCAGAGTAGCGCGTTCGGAATAGCGGAAATACACGAACGATCGTCATATCTTTACAGCACACTGCAATTTTAAAAATTTAAATTAAAATTAAATTATTTATCCTACTGTTTTAGTTTCTTGTTCTTTTTGCAAATAAGCATTCTTTGGTTTAGAACAGGTACAAACAGCTGAGCATCACAGAAATTACACGAGAAAAGAAGAAGTGAGCAAACTGCGGACGAGAGGGCAGCAATAAATGAAGCGAGGCGACGTATATGTGCCGAAAGAACTCCGGAGGAAGTTGAAGTAGAAAACCAAGTAAGACGACAACGACGTTCTCAAAGAACACCGGAAGAAATAGCTGCCGAGAACGAAGCAAGGCGACAACAAAGTTTACCAAGAAAGAAATAGCAGCAAGAAACCAAGCAAGGCGTAGTTGGCTAGATTTTCTAGTGTAACATATAATCCAAACCATCCTGATAGTACCTTGCATGGCGACACAGCAATTCTTATTAAAAGTATTATCCACCACTATAAATTACCGAAATATCAAAAAAATCTCCCACCATGGAAACAAAAATTGCAGCTATCTATTGTCTACTCCGCCACAATATTTTCAAATATTATGCAATACATTTCTAGCTGATGGTGATTACGACAGTGAACATACTAGGTGGGGCTCACGCCTAGTGATAACCAAAGGTAAAAAACTTAAATTGATGCGAAGGATTTCATGGTCTGTGTTATGGTGCATCGTGTATTTTTATAAGATTTTCTTCTTAAGATGTCCACCGCAGTTGGGTACGAAACGTCAAGAGCTTCTGAACTCCGACCACGGTCTTATAACCCGAGAACCAGCCACACGTAGATATTCGTTCTTGTCAACAGTCACAACAACCTACTGGCTGTCTGATCCACAAAAAGTTCCTGATTTATTAGGTTTTTATATTACGAATGGCATCAACTCGACATACATTGACAGTTACGGCCTGTTTTTTGACCACTCTCCAATTATAGCAATAATTGAAAAATCTGTAATATACAAGAGACTTTCACATAGATTACACAATACTCGGATAAATTAGGTAACATAGACCCTAAAAATCCTTAAGGAACAAAAGAAATAGAGATAATTATAAAAGCATTTATAAGCAAATTGCATCAAACTGCACAACAGTGTTCACAAGCACTTTATCAAAGAATAGTAACTCAGGGCGTACCGTTAGAAATTAAAGAAGCAATAGCAGAAAGCAAATGCACTAAATCAAAATGGCAACATACTCACACCGCTGACCGGCAGGTTTATAACCAAATGAATCAAAGATTAGAAAATAAGCTCGAAGATGTAAGAAACGAACAATTTGAACAATATGTATCAAAATTAACTAGAATCGAGAACTATTTGGAGACCAATTAATAATTTAAAAAACAAATTAAATCTGTTGCACCATCAATAAGAAAAAACATCAATTAAACAATGAACCGTGGGCAAAGAGCAATTTTGAGAAAGCAAATCTATTTGCAGAACACTTGGTTTTTGTATTCCAACCATTAGACAATGAAACAGAACAAGAAATAAAACAAAATCTATCTATTTTACCTATAATATACACGCCTATTAAAGTCTTATCACCAAAAGAAATTGCGGAAAATTAAATCCAAGAAAATTATGTAGAATTGATCTTCTATAACGCTATACTAGGACTGGGCACTGGCAAACATGTCTATAAAATCAAAAGATATCTCCTCTTACAGACCAAAATTTTGCTGACAGTAATCTCAAAATTATTTGTAAGATCGGTACTTTGCAGATTAAATGTAGCTTGTCTCCAGACATTATGTTTGGTTCCACAGTGCAACAAGTTAACCAAATTATACGAACATTTTAAAATAAAAAATAGTGTTGTGGAGTCTTTCTTGATATTAGTTAGGTTTTTTATAATGTCTAGCACTCTGGACTAAAGTCAGATACTTGCTACAAGATGGCGGTGCGATCACAAAGATATTTCTGAATAGCAGCAACCCTTCTAGAAACTTTATAAATTTCATGCCTGCCTGATAGTTGTTTTTTAACAGCCTTTAAAAGTAAAGAATTTAAACATTTTTGCAAATAATAAAATAAAGTGAATTTATTGTGTTGATTAAACATTACTTTTGCTTGTAAAAACTATTGCGCAAACCAAAGAAAGTTAAAAAAAGTATCACGGGGACTTCTGCTGCGTTTAATCACGGCGAAATTGGTCGACTTGCGCTATGAATTGGTGCCGCATCCTAATTTGGCTCCCAGCATCTTCTTTCTCTTTCCAAACTTGAAAAAAATCGCTGGTTGTAAATTTTTTAATTAAATGAATAGGTTATGGCCTCAACAGAGGGTTGTTTGCACACTTAGAGAAGTCGTACTTCGTGGGGGGGGGGGAGGCTTAAAAAAGGTTGCAACATTATTGGACGAAGTGTATCGTGTTAACAAAAGACTATGTTGAAAACTAAAGAGAAATTATAAAAAGTTTTATTAAAACATGTTTGACTTCTTGCTCTACGCTAGTATTCTTTCATCAACTTATTTCAATCTTCTAAGATCATACTTGAACGAGAGAACCTTTCAAACCAAAATAAATGAAGAGAAATCCGATTATTTTACAATCAGTTTAGGAGTGCCACAAGGCAGTGTCCTTGGACCACTGCTGTATGTTTTGTACGCGTCAGATCTAGCGTTAGTACAAAATGCGATAACATTTGCTTAAAGATTATTTAAAACAACCCAAACAACTTTTAACAGTGGCTGAAACATTGGAAAATAAAAGTGAATAAATACAAACCTGCACATATTACATTCACCATCCGAAAAGAAACATGCCTTACTGTCACAATAAATAACGTAACAAAAACAAACTGTAGTATAATTAGGTTTATACTTAGACATTGAACTAACTTGGAAATAAAATATCACAATAAAAAGAAGACAAATTTAAATCAATATAAGTGAGCTACAGTGGTTGATAGGAAGGAAATTAAGATAGCTATAAAAATGAAATTTTAATTTATAAATCATCAAATCCATTTAAACATATGGACTAGAACTATGGAAATGTTTTTCTAAATCAAATATCAAAATCATTCAAAGATGCTAGTTCGAGATACTCCGTCAAATTATAGATGCTCCTGGTATTTAACAAACCAAACAGTAGTATAAGGAGTTATCTGTAGAAAAATCTATTACACATCATGATATTATCGAAAACCATCATAACCCTTTAATGAAACCACTTCTGGAATCAGTAATCAACAAAAGATTTGAAAAGTTGTGGTTAAGTGAACTAATTTATGTTAATGTACTTTAAAATTTATTTAAGTTTATACAGGTGATATCGCTGGATATAACCTGATCATATCATTTTGTCGATAAGACATGCTAGTGATTGTCAGCTGTTTAGCTCATAGAATTATGTATTGTTGTGGTTGTTAAATAAAGTAATAAAAAATTGGTTTTGTACTAGTCTCTCATTGTACAGATCTTTCATTATGTCACGCAAAAGGTCATAGTCAAACTTTTTATCCAATTTTAGGTTTGACGTTAGTTGTAGCTATGTTAGATCAATGTTTGGAGTTTTGTTTACATTTTAGGTTAACATTGAATATGGCGTCAGCTAAGACCAGTTATTCACACGAAGAAAGAATCTTTATTGTGGCCGTCTTTTACGATAGGATCCGATATGCTAACTACCTTTAATGCCAAATTTGACAAGCACACTACTTTATCTGTCAATAGCAAGCTAAAAAATACCATGATAAAATGTGCTCTATAATTAAACTTGTTTATTTTACCATGTTATAATGAGCTAAATACTGAATAAAAATTTCTCAAGAACAGGTAGATCAGTCACTGTGACTACTCCGAGAGCGTAGAACAAGGTCTGAGCTTTATGAACAAGCATCCACAACTTCGGTCTCTAAAGGCGCAGTTCAACTCGGTGTGAGTGTAGGCTCTGCACACCATCCTTACCAAGAAATTGAATCTAGTTTTGTATAAAATTTAATTGCAAACGTCTCTGACGAGGTCAATATTGACAAAAGATTAATTTTTGCAAAAGTGATTATGATTAGGATAAAAAATTTGGACATAAGGCACGTTCATTTTACGGGTGAGGCCTGCTATTAACTAGACGGCTACGTCAACAAACAAAATTACTAACATTGGGGTACCGAAAACCAATATTTAACCGAAGTTTATCGATTGCACCCACAAAAAGTTAATATGTAATGTGCAATTTCCTACTATGGAATTGTTCAGCCTACTGTTTCCCACAAAATATGTAAATAAAGTAGTTTATCGCGCAGAAGTTCTTGAGAAATTTATTACAGTTGTGAAAGGCAAAACGAAGTCAACCAATGTTAGTTTCAACAAGATGGAGCCACCACGTATCGGATTCGAGCCATCTCAGACATCCTCACAGAAATCTTTGGAAAGAGGATCATAAGTCTGAACGCCCTCCGTAAGACAGAAAGTGGAATCGAATGTCCCCAAATTCTTCCGATTTAAACTTATCTGATTTCTTCTTAAGAAGTTATCCTAAGGATTAGGGTTTATCCGAAACAAAACTTAGTCCATCGATGCCTCTAGAATTGCATCATAGAAGAGGTTTTGGCCATTTCTAGCACATCAGAAAGAGCCGCAATTGAGAGTTTCGGGAAAAGGATTAAAATAACCATCTCTAGCGAAGGTAGTCGTTTTGAAAATGTAATGCACTGAACTCTATTCGTCATCATAATAAAAAAAATAATTCGAATTTTATCTTGCGTAGTTTGTTTATAACGATTTTTTTGTCATCTGCGTCATATAATGAAGAATTTTCTAAATTATTTTGTATTCGTTAACCTATAAATCATAAAATTTATTTTAGGGTGAACAAATATTTTATTATTCATTTATAACAAAATTTCTCATTTAGGTAAAATTGAAAAGAAAGTTTGTTATGAGCATAACAATAATTTCAATAACCCCTATAGAGGAGAGATATTTAGAGTTAAATTCAATTAAAAAAGTAAATACTTAAAAATGGATAAACAACATAAAACATTTGTCAGGATTTGTTAAGACCAAATAACTGAAAAATTGTAGAGTTTAATGTTTATTAGCAGATAACAAAAACATTTTAAATAAAATCATTCGTCTATAATTTTAAGGGGTTTTTAAATTAGCAGCAATGTTATCTTTGTACATATTATGTTAATTATTATTTTAGACCCTTTAAATATCTTATTTAAAATGTTTCACCAATTTTCTGTAGTACAGAAATAATGTCTATAAGAATACAAAGCATCCTCCATAATTACACAATTAGCATTTATAAATCAGCTTAAAATTCCCCAAGTAATTAAATTATGCTAATCGACATTGATGTGAAAATGTGTCAAAACCGATTTGTACCTACATTTTTTTTATTGATTCTTTATTGGCAATCGGAATGAAATACAATCTGTGAGCCAATTAGATGGCTAGTACATTGGTATAAATAATGTACAGTAATAATGACTTGGAGAAGCTAACATCCAGTGATGTTGCTTCAGTTTTCTTTAATGTCAATTGGCCCACATTTTCTGAGTCTTCTGTTTTCTGGAAGATGAAGCAGGGGTTGTAGCAGTGGTTACTTCACTGACATAGGATTTTGAGATCTGTATGTAAGGTATGGTTCGAGACATACCACGGCGCATCCATTATGGCTTGGAGTATTTTAGATTGAGCTCTCTGGATTATTACTATGTTGAACTTGCTGACGTATCCCCAGAGTTCTATACCGTAAGTCTATATCGGCTTGAGCACTATTTTAAAGCTCAAAATTTTGTTTTCCATTGAAAGTCGGGATTTCCTTCCAATAAGCCAGGAGAGTTCTTTACCTTTTAAATCGAGTTGAGTTCTTTTCTTTTTAATATGTTGTTTCAATTTAATTTATTGTCGAAGGTTAGGCCTAAGTATTTTACATTGTCGCTTTGTGGTAGTATTACTTGATTGACGTTTACAGATGGGCATGTACCTTTTCTGAGGGTGAAGGTTACCTGTGTCGATTTGGATTCATTAGCTTTGATCTTCCATTTTTCCATTCATGTGTTTATTAAGTTTAAATGGTGTTGTAGATTTGAGGAGCCTTCTACTGGATCTTCGTGCACTGAGAATATGGCGGTGTCGTCTGCGAAGGTGCCTGTTGTTGTGGGTAAGTCGTGTGTGTATAGGACATATAGTAATGGTCCTAGGATGCTGCCTTGCGGTACTCCTGATAGGAGTAGATCGGTTAGATGTAGCTTCGTTTACTCTCACTTCAAATTGGCGTTCTTGTAGATATGACTTCATCAGTTTAAAGTAGCAGGATAGAAAGATTATTTTTATTTTTGATAGTAGTCCAGGGTGCCACACTTTGTCAAAAGCTTGACTGATATCTATAAATGCAGCTGGGCAGTATTGTTTGTCTTCAAATGACTTGTTTATAATGTTAACAATTCGGTTACATTGTTGGGTTGTCGAGTGTGCATGACGAAACCCGAACTGATGGTTTGGGATCCAATCCTGTGAATTTAAGTATGTGTTCAGTCTGTCGAGAAGAAGTCTTTCGAGTAGTTTTGAAATTGCGGGTAGTAAACTTATCGGGCGATAAGATGTGACATCTGACGGATTTTTGCCAGGTTTTGTTATCATTATGATTTGAGCTATTTTAAGTGATGTAGGCCAGTAGTCGAGTCTAATTATTGCGTTGAACTTGTACATGAGTTTTCCAAGTCCTTTTTTTGGCAATTCTTTTAACATTTTCGCTGTAATGAGGTCTATGCCAGGAAACTTTTTGGGATTTATGGTATTTATTGCGTCCATTTTGCAGCAAATAATTTTAAGGATTTTGATCCTGTAGGCGTACTTAGAACCTGTTCGACTTCCTGTACCTGATCATTATTTTGGGATTGAAAGACCGCTGCAAGGTGCTCGGCGAAGAGGTCAGCCTTTTGTTTATCGCTCTTCGTCCAAGGTTCAGCATTATTTTTTCTTATTGGTGGTACATTTAGTTTAGGCTTCCTATAGTTTTTGATTGGTTTCCATATAGAATTATCAGTTCTAGTTAGTTTGGTTACGTATTCTACAAGTTGTTCATTTCTTACTTCCCTAAGTTTTGACCTCAACTTGTTACTCAAATGGTTATAAACATTTTTGTCGGCGGGTGTAAAACTTCGTTGCCAATTTGCTCTAGCACGTCTTTTTCTGCAACCATTCCTTTAATTGCTAGTGGTTTACCGTTATTTAATTTCTTTTGAGGAACTTTTGGTGTCGCTTGCTGTACGGCTTGTTGTAGATTTGTTATTAGTTCTTTCGTAACTATTTCTATTTCTTTTGAAATTGCACATTTGTGTCGTTATTAAGGTACGCCACTGGCGTATTGTATGAAGAAGGATGTACATACATGTTCTCATTTTGTTTTAAATTCGCTTAGAATGTAATAAGTTAGATAAAGTTTTGTTTGAGTTATCATCGACTTGACCCGCAGGTCGACGATAAAATTCATATCTGGCTTGTTCACTCGGCGCGGAAAAGCGGTATAATGTCCTTGCTTTCCAAAAATTAAACGCGTACTATGTAAGATATAACGATGAGTACTGTTACCCCTAGAAGCACTACAGATGCCCTCGCTGGCGCCGCTGGCTCCTCTGAAGCCCTGATCGCTGCCGCTGGCTCTGCTGGCTCTTCTGAAGCCCCGATCACCGCCGCAGAGTTCGCCCTCCGTGCGGGCGCACTCCTGGAAGCACTTGAAGAAGTATTCGCTTGGCCCTGTGACCCTGCGGTTATCGCTGTTTTGCAACGATAGCGGAGTGTACACCTAGTGTCCCACCGTTTCACTGCTCGCATGCAACTTAATACCTAAATGAATCAGTTATTATGTGCGGTTGGGTTGCAGTTTTCAGGGCTGTAAAACATCTCATACATATAAATGAAATTATCGTTTAGAAAAGAATCGGAAATTTTATGCTCACATATGAGAATATCTTCATTTGAAAAAGTAACCTACCAAATTTGTAAATTTTACCACATAATAAATGAGTACGCGTGTAACATCGAAAAATTTAATTTCTAATTGAAATCCCCCTGTTTTAATATGCCGGATATTCTGCACCAGATTGAAGTACCAAAATTTCATTTTTGTGCCGGTTATGGACGGGAGCGTCGATTTGACGGAAGTGATTTATTACACCACTCAAGCTCCAGGGGCGATGCAGGGTTATGCTGCAAATTAAGCCCAGCTGCAGATAGTTTTCAATTCAAAGTTGCTGGTTCTCCGTGTTTAATGAAAATGCATAGCAATCATAATATTTTAATGAATGTGCCAGTGGAATTTGAAATGCGTTTTGTTGTCTTAATATTTGAAAATTAGAACTCCATGATAGCACATCAAACATTGCGAGAAATTAAGGTAAATTACAATATCAGCAATTTTGTCTCCAAAGAAAATATTCGTTTTGATAAATAATTCTAAAAAATGTGTATGCGAATATTTCTTTCAACTCTTCCAGTTCTAGTAATTTTTAAAAATGTGTACTTTTGATTAAAATTTTATTTGCAATAGGTGAACTAAAAATAGGTATATTTTATTGTTCCCGATTTTTTCTATTTGATTATATAGAATAAAGTAACAGCAGATTTTGACCAAAAGTTAGCAAAAAACAATTACACTTTGTCTTAAACTTTGTTGTGATACTTATAGCACACCATATATATTTTTAAGGCCAGGCTATGTCTACAGTTAAAGTAAAAATTTATTCGTTTCGTATCCATGACAATTTGTAACATTTCAACTTTATTTAGCCTTATTCTTTAGGGGATTTCAACTATTGCCAGCATGAGAGACGTATTTAATAAAGATTAAAACTTATATAACAAATAAATTTAATTCACTAAGAACCTGAAGAGCTACGCAGTATTGACTTCTCGAAATCTTTGCTATTCTTAAAAAATGAAAATTAAAGCAAAATAAAGAGTTTATTCAAGGATCCTTAAATTACTATTACCCGTAAATTTCTTCTTATTTCCTTTGGTATTTGTAGAGTAGCTAGGTCTACTATTTTGGCAATGATCTTAGCATTGTTGAGATTCAAGTTATATTTATTATGCATATAGGATAGCTAATTTTTACCTTACGGTATGAGATTTTACTTCTAAAATTTTTTTTATTCTATTTTTCTACTTTCTTTATAATACGCTTAATATAAATACTAGAGGGAATTGCAAAAGTACATCCTAGTTAGAAGTTGTATTCGCATTTAAATTTTACATAAATTAATTAAGTAGTAGAAAAGCCCTAATATTTCAAAGTATTTTATATTGTCAAGGAAAGTAAGTACAAATGTTTTTTTTTTATTTGTTTAATAGCATATTACTAATCAGTACTAATTATAACAATTTACGTTCTATAAGTTAATGGAATGACAATAATAACATGAAGGGGATCCATCCAGCGATGCTATCCTATTATTTGGAGTTAGCCTCTTTTTAAATCAATCGGCCATTTCTTCTTTAACGTTCTGGTAGGAGGGTCGTGATGTAGGTTGGATGCAAAAGTATTTCGATGAGCCTGTACTCGCTGCAAATAGTTAATACTTTTTTTGGTGCATTTGTCTTAAACTGTTGGTATTTTAAGGTCAGTATCAAGAGTTAGATTATTGATGCATTCTTAACATTCTTAGAGCTGTAGACTGTAAGCTTTGTATAAATATTGACCTTAGATTTCAACAACAGCCCCAAGTTCAACGCCATAAGTTCAATTTGGCTTAGTTATTACATTATAAAGAAGGATTTCGATTTCTAAAGTTAAGCACGATTTTTTGCCTAGCCACTAGTACATTTTTTTAATTCGTAAATCAATCTCCTTTTTTTGTTTAATATGTGGTGTTTCCATGTTAAATTCTTGCCTAAATTAAAATCTAGCTTGCTTCATTCACTTGAGGGATTGCTATTTTATTTATGTACACTGCAGAGCACTTCGTAAATTTAATGTAAAGTTAAATTGAGTGCTTTTTGTCTCATTGACTTGTAGACACTACATGTAGCAAGGTTTGTAGGAAGGACAAATAATTTTACAAATTTGGGCAGGCTATGGTTTGAGAGAAGGACAATAGTGTCGATATAAGTATTTGCTGTTGTAGGTATGTTAGCAGTGGACAATATATATAAAAGAGGCTCAAGAACGCTTTATTGAGACACACCAGAATTGCTTGGGTGAAGATCAGAATATTGTTTATATTTTATTTGGATGTATTGATTAGCCAAGTAGGATTTAGTAAGTCAGTAAAATTCGCTTGGATGAAGTAATTTAATCTTATACAAAAGGTCGCCGTGCCACACCTTATCAAATGCTTATTTTATGTCTACGAATTCTGCTAGACAGTAGGACTTGGGTTTTAAAGCCGCGTTAGTTATATTTATTACACAGTGGCATTGGTGAATGATGGAATTATGCTTTTTAAATCTAAATTGATAGCTCGGGATGCAGTTTTTTAATTGGTCAACTTCATAGAGTCATTTCATTAATAGCTTCTTTCACAATTTAGAGAATTGGGGAAACAAACTTATTGGATGGTACGATGCGACTTTTTCAGCGGGTTTACCTTGTCTTAATATTAATATTATTCGAACAAATTTTAGCGGAAAAAGGAAAAGGTTTCTTAAGGTAATTCAGCAAGAACCTTCCCCTTTGTCAAGTTGTAGTCAAAAGGCTTCTTATTAAGATGTTGAATTTCTGTATGCACCTCTGTAAAGATAAAGTTTTTAATTAGTCGAGGCAAATTAGTAAAAAAGCTCGAAATTTTTAGCGGGTACACGTATCGAGACGTTCCAAGGCGCATTCGATTTGTAAGAGCCTCAAAAAAAAAATGTTACCACATATTTTTTTGTTATAATAAAAGTGCATTTGTGTACGCAAAAAATGCATTTATTTGATGCACTTTGCTTAACATTGGCCAAAATAAGCTCACTCCCGTTACTCAGAGGTTTTTGGTGTCGCTGATTACAAATACGATGCTGAGAAAGTGCATCGATGCACTTGAGGGCATAATTCTGGGGATGGGAATGATTTTGGAAACCAGCTCAAAGTTGTTTGTTTTTCGAGATTAAACTGTCTGAATGAGGGTTTTTGGGGTCGCTGATAACTAATATGATGTTTAAAAAGTGCCCCAATGCACTTGGAGGGGAGCATAATCCTGGGGATGGAGGCGATTTTAGGAAAAACCTCAAATTTGTTTGTTTTTTGAGTTTAAACTGTCTGTATAAAAGTTTTTGGGTTTGCTGATCACAAATATGATGCTTAGAAAGTGCCCCTATGCACTGGGAGGGCATAATTCCAGGGATGGGAATGATTTTAGGAAACCAGCTCAAAGTTGTTTGTTTTTCGAGATTAAACTGTCTATATTTGATAGCATTTTCTTAAAATTCGGCAGTTTCCCGTTTAGCGTACTGTAGATATTTTATTTTTTAGCTGATGGAAAATGAATATATATGTAGAAGATTATTATTGCAACAGAAAAAATTTACTTTGAACTGGTTTCCCAAAATCGCCCCCATCCCCAGGATTAAGACCCCCCTCCCAAGTGCATCGGGGCACTTTCTAAGCATCATATTCGTGATTAGCAAACCCAAAGACCCTTACATAGACAGTTTAAACTCGGAAAACAAACAAATTTGAGGTAATCGTCTAAAATCACCCCCCATCCCCAGAATTATGGCCCCAAGTGCATCGCGCCACTTTCTAACTATCGTATTCGTAATCAGCGACCCTAAAAATCTCCGAGTAACGAGAATGAGCTTATTTTGGCCAATATTAAGCGAGAAATAAATTATTCTTTTGGGTCTGCAAAAAGCTCATCAAATAAATGCTTTTTTTGTGTGCACAAATGCACTTTCGCATTATAACAAAAAATATATAGGGTAACATTTCTTTCTGAGGCTCTTAATAAATCGATTGCGCCTTGGAACGTCTCGATACGTGTACCCTCTAAAAATTTCGAGCTTTTAGCGTTTTTCTTACTAATTTGACTTGAGTAAATGGGCAACGACTGTTGTGATGCTTCAAGGAAAAGTTTTACTTTATTATCTGGCGCGTTAGAGTCAGCAAAGTGTTGAGCAAATAAATTTTCTTAGGCCACTCTGTTAACTTTTGCGTTTCAGTGTTTATGTTGATTTCTTTTTTTTTTGGTTATTTTGTTATTTTTTTACCCTAACTTAACTGTTTTATTACTATCCATTTTTTGTGTCAATGTATTTTCTAGCTTAACCGTCTGGTTCAGTCAGTTTTAAGTATATTGATATTTATATTTTTTATTTTCTTCTTTTTTATAAGCCTTATTTTGCCAATTTAGGAGTATAAGGCTCTCGCCATATTAGACTACTTATTTCGTTTTACTGTCACTCTATATCATAACATCCACACACGTTTTTATGTTGTCTGTCCATTGCTAAAATGGTCTTTCAGTATTACCTCAGGACCTTCATTTTATGACCAACTGCATTATTTGTTTTTGTGTCTTACAGTTTCCTGCTTGCTTCCACATAAGTGTAGTTTTCTATATAATATATTCGACCTTAGTCACATATATTCATAAATTTGCATTTATTAAAAATTGTACATCATTATTCATAAAAAGATAATCGATTACTAACTTTTTATTTCTACCTATTACTTGTCTTATTATTTTGTAGATGTCCTTTTTTACAAAGTGTATCATTTTAAGTTTTTCATTTTCTAGGTAAAGCTCAATGATTCTCTCTCTTTGTTAAAATTTTTCTCGTTTTTGCGTTCTTTCGTAAGCACCATTTGATCCTCTGGTTACTATTCCCGACTCTTCCATTGATGTCTCCTACAACTAGCACTTTGTTATTACTTCTGTCAATCTTGCCTTGAAGTTCTTTTCTTTCTTTTTATATCTTCGCTCGGCTCGTATTCTACTATTAATGTTAGTTCTTCATTTCTTTTCCTTCTTTTGTGTTTATTAACATTATTATTTCCTTATTTACAAATTCTTTATTTTTTATTTATATACGTAATTACGGATGCTGCTACCGCTTTAGTGGTTTCTTTTATATCTACTTTTAACCAATTTATCCAATCTCCATGAAATAGTTTTCAATTTCTTTATTTACTATTTTTGTTTTTCCATGTTTATTTTTGTTAGTTTGTCTATTAATTTATGCTCTTTACCATTTATATTTTTTGAATTCCGCAGTTCTAACTTAATCATTTGTTGTCCTTTAGTTATTTTAGTGTTTTTATTATAATTCCAGGTATATGTATTGTTTCTACGCTTACTATCCCTACGTCTATTGTATTTTTACTGTTTCTTATCACTAACATTATCACAGTTGCTTATTTTCCTTTTGATTTCCTCATCTGAATTTGGCTTTATTTACTTTGCCCAGTTTGGCTTCTTTGATATTCCATCTTCATTATTTTGTTCCTATATGTACTTTCTTATAATTAAATTTCTATGTCGCAAATAAGATGGTTAAGTTTATTCTTAAGACACTCGTTTTATAAACCTTTTATTATAGAATTACAAATATTAGTATGTAATCCTATACGTAAACACAAATAAACAAATATTTTTCTATTTTCTCCTCCAATGAATAAAAAAATAAAGATTTGAAATTTTTGAATAACCGGTCATATCACAAAGACCGCTAAAAATGACAATCAAACTTTTAATTGTAAATAAGTGGATATGTTTTAGTATTTTTTTAAGTTCTACTTATCATCATATGAGGATAAAAGAAAAGGTATTAGGTTTTCGCTTCATACATAAACACTAAGGATTAAAGTCTTTTATTTTGTATATAGGATCTATATTACAGTTCCTTTTAGCATTATACTCTCAAAAGGAATGAAAAATAATGGGGAAAATTTTTACGTAGTATAACTTACGCTAAAGATAGAACTGTTATTGGTGTGCAGATTTTTTTAATATAAATAACCATACAAGTGATTTAACATTTTTTTTACATTGTACACATAAGAAATTAAAAATTAAAGCGTTTCAATTTTCTAAGTGACATCCATATTAGAAATGTTACTAAATAAGGCATTATAAAATTTGGTATATAGGCTCTGTTATAAATAAATAAATAGGCCTTTTAGTATTTTTTGTGTGCTCCATTAAGAATGTAAAAATAAAAATATTAAATTTTGTATATGACATATCTTAAATGTTGATGCATAAAAATTAGTATATATAAACTTTCTTGCAAACGAATACATATTGTAGTGCTTTTCTAAATTTAATCTCTTAAAAGACAGTAATTTTATTATAATATAGGGTCCGACAGGGAGGTACGGTGTTTTAAAAAAGATTTTCACTCACTTATTTCGAACGAATTTTAAAATTTATTGTTTCTATGCACAACTGGTACATTGCTATTTACAAATATAATCAGCTGAGAAAAAACACTTCACTGTCTATTCTTGTCTTGTACATTCCTGTAGATGGGTGGAGAAGTTGTCCATACTCTTTTAAAGCATATCACACAGAATGGTTCCAGAAAGGATTTTTAGATAACAAGGTTTATTTATGTTAACTTTATGACGAGATGACAGGTCTGATGACTAGCCACTCCACATCTCCTCACAATTAAATCAGGAGTCCAGGGAAATATCTTAAAAAAGCCATTGCTGCTCTTGATATATGGCAAGTCGTCCCAGCTTGCTGAAACCAAACTGTGTTAACGTTAATGCGTCATCTTCTTAATTTATTAAACATGGTAAGGTAGTGATCTGTGTTAACAGACACTGTTCGCCCGTTTTTACGAAAAAATATTACCCGATAATTCAGGTTCGTAGTACGCCACACCAAAGAGTTACTTTCTCGCAGTGCTTAGGTTGTTGGTGGAATTCTTGTGGATTTTAGGTGCCCAGTACCGAACGTTATGTTTGTTTAATGAAAGTAGGCCTTGTCACTCATGATCAAAACGATCTATCAGCAAGTCCAACTTTGTTTTTGCAAACCTATGTCGTCTCACGAAGTGGTTTTGCCACGGTTCTTTAACAACCATAATTTAGTAGGGATGGAAATAAAGGTCCAAGTGTAAGATTCTCTAAACTGATATCCGAAGAACGCGAGCGTAACATACTGCCGAACGACGAGGACTGACTTCCACATCTTGTCGTACCCTTTCAATGCTTTCCGAAGTCCGTACAGTTCCATCACCTCTTCGTGCAGTCCTCGATCTCAAAGATCTTGTTGTTTGAAAACTAGTCGTCTACTTCATAATGGTATCCAGTTTTGGAACGCGACCATGACGACCAACATTAAAATTGTTTTGAAACCACTAAGAGTTTTTTTTTGTAAGTCTCGAGGTTTCACAGCTGTATGTGATTGCCGGGATGACAAATTAGTTGTAGACTTTGGCTTTAAATAATTTCGAACTTCTTTGTTGTTTAGAATGTGGCTCAGCTTTCCAAATGTAGAGCAGCCTATTCATATTTTTTTTCTTTTTTCTTCGAACATGTTTTCTTTATCTGTTGAGGTTTTTGACCTCAGTATATATATTTATTAACAATTTCTAATTCTACCGTTTAAAATGATGTTTTGTTTGTCATTATTTGTCTTTGTCTTGTTCATTTTCAGTTCAACTTTACTTGAACGGTTGTTAAGTTAGTTAGTCATTTCCTGCAGTTTACTAAGTATAACAATGTCGTCAACGAACCTCAAGACTTTATTAGACTAATCCATTTGACAAAAGACATCTTCTAGCACGTTAGTAAATTGCTTTGGGGAGATCACTTCCTCTTGTCTTACTACTCTCTGTTTAGTTACGTTATTTGTAGTTGTATTTGGGTCTGCTTTTATATACATACTTGCAGTATTGTAGATGTTCTCTATTAATTGCTTGTATCTGCTGTCTATTCCGCAGTTGACCACTGACTTGAATATTTTCCAGATTTGTACTGAGTAGGATGCCTTCTTGTTATCTATAAAGACTATGTATAGATGAATGTTATATTCTTTGCTCTTTTCTAGTAAGTTTTGCATTGTTTGAAAATGATCGATATGTTGAATTCTGATCTAAATCCCGTTTGCTCTATTGACTAATTGGCATCAAATTTCGTCGGTTGGTGATTACTCTTATAAATATCTTATAGAGTTGCGACAAAAGGCTTATTGGTCTGTAATAATTTAAGTCTGAAATATCTTCTTTCTTAAGGACGATTATGACTTCTGCTGTTGGCCATTATTTAAAAGTTTTTGTAAGTTTCCAGAAATTTATTATATATTTGTACTAGTTAAGGCGTATTTAATTTCATCTGTTGTTATATTCGGTATTTCCTCCGAACCTACATTTAAGATTTTTCTTTTTGAAACTGCAAAATGTCTCTCGTTTGAGTTATTTTTGATTTGTAGAGTTCATTGTAATATCTTTCGATTTCGTTCTTTATGGTATCTCTCTTTGTTGGTGTTGTATTTTCTTTGTTTTAAACTTTTACAATTTCTGTTCGGCCTATTCTAAGACGCTTCTTTAAAGTTTTAAATCTTTTATTTTCTTCGAATGTCTCTAATATAGTCTTTATTTTAAATTTTCTTGTATCTTTTCATATTTATTTTTTAAGAAATTTATTTAATTCTGCTAATTCTATCTTGTTCAAGTTATTTACTATGTTGAAGCTTCTTAGTCTCTTTGTGAAGTTTTTTGTTTCTTGGATAATTTTTGTGTTTTGTTTTGTGCTCAGAGGGCTGCTTTTTGTGATGCTTTTATTATTGCCGAGATATGCTCGTCTATCTTATATAAACATAAATGTTAAATAAGCTAAACAAAATAAGCAAGAAAATAAAGTTTGCATTAATAACCAAAAATAATTTCAAAGATGTATATAATCGTGTATTTAATTGATAATTCTTTGATATCTTTGAAATAGCAATAATTTGGAGGTGGTTTTAGTCTACTAAGTTTGTTTTAGACAAAATGAACCACTGAGTATTCATAGTTGCACTCGAAGCATGAAACAAAAGGTTTTTTAAAGTATTCATACGTCGTAATGATGGTAAGAGTTATTATATTATCTTTAACATTTAGAAAACAGATTAAGAATGAGATACGCAAATGTTAGGCTTTAACGAATCTTAAAATTAGATTTGGGTCGTTTAGGAAGTTGTTCTGTAATACTCGTTTTAGATTTTAATTTAAGTGTTTAATTGTGGCCGAATTGAAAAGCTTAGTCTTATTAACCAAATAAAATTTTAATCAACGTAACTATAGTTATAACTCAACCTGCAAAAAAAGGAAAGAAAATGTAGAAAAGAAAGTGAAACCTAAAGATAATTACAAAGCTGTTTTGTATGATATTCGCTCATATACAGACACTATTATATTCAATGGACGAGTGGTTTCCGTTAGAATAGTTAACAATTAGATAAGAAGCTTGGCCAGATGTTTAACTTTCAGGATATTATTTAAACCTACAAAAAATTAGCAAGCTTTAACTTTTGTTATTGGTTCTTTAGTGGTTTGTTAATAATTTTTCTTGTTAGTTTTATACATTAATTAATAATTGTGTTGCTAGTAATTTCCTGTATAAATAAAATATTCTACTCAACTGTAAGTTTTAGATTCTTGCTAGTGCCTTCTTGCTAGCACACCGAACGTGCGTGCCGAGCTATACCTGAGTTATCACAACGGCGGAGCCGCAGCCATAGCCTTGCTTAAGGTCAGGCAAATTTATATATTTATTAATTTAATTTCAACGTTTAACTCAAGTGATAAACAACTGTTTCACTTTTAAAAACCGTAAGAATTTAAAATTTTAAAACACATTATACCTCGCAAAGATGTTCCCAACCGGGAATGGGCCCGGTTTAAACACCAATATGTATAATTACACCCTTATGCAACCACCTACATTACTTCAAAATCAAATACCAGCACAAATGCCGCAGGCACACAATTATCAATTAAATCCAGCAGCTATAAATATGCAACTTCCACAATTTTACCAAAATCAAGTAACAACAGAACAATTCCCACCACTTCCTATTAAACTCGCTCCTTTAAATAACACACAGCCTTTAATGCCGCCAAATAATAACTACAACGGCACAAAATCAACGCAAGAAACTTTCGATTGCACGACCAGCTAAGACGAACAAATGGAGAATGACTCTGAAATTACAAACTCTCATCCCTGTCAAAGCGTCACAAACAAGAGAAAAAGGTTTAAGATCCAAACAGACTCCGTAAATCCCCCTCAAACAACAAACAGATTTCAATCACTCGCCGAAGCAGATACTAATGCCATTCAAACTCATACTAACAATTCTAACAATATGAAGAACAATACTCAGCCGCAAGACCCGAAACCACCCCCCAATTTACGTTTATGGAGTTACCAACTACAAAGCTATGACCGAAAATCTATCCCTTGTCACAGATGACGAAACTTACTACACTACAACCTTCCCAGCTAATACAGTAAAAATAAATGCACGGACACCCGACACCTACAAAAAATTAATCCAGCACATGAAGGACGAAAAAATAGTATATCGTACTTACCAACTAAAACAAGACAGGGCCTATAGAGTTGTCATACGCGGTCTTCATCATTAAATCCCGTTAGAAGATATAACAACAGAACTAGCTGAAAAGGACATAAAGTCAGAAATATCATCAACGCACGGCACAGAGTTACAAAAATCCGCTACCACTATTTTTCGTCGATATAAGTCCGCAAAGTAATAATAAAGAAATTTATAACATAGAATTCCTACAAAATACAAAAATAAGAGTTGAACCACCAAAACATAAAAACACTATAATACAATGCACCCGATGCCAGGCCTATGGACACTCCAAATCGTATTGTATGAAAGCATACAACTGCGTTAAATGCGGCAAACCACACGGTTCAAAAAGCTGTAATAAAACCAAAGACACCCGGCTACCTGTGCACTATGTGGCGGAGGGCACCCTGCCAACTACAAGGGCTGCACAACATACAGAGATCTATTAAAGTCCAGAAATAAACACAATCCAAACCTCACAAATAAACCAATCCTCGAATTACATTCAAGAACAAATCCAACTTCTCAACAGATAACACAACAGCCTCCTCAAACTAGAGGTAGTTATGCCCATGTAGCCGCAGGAGCAACAAGTAATCAAAATAAAAATAATATTAATGACAACCTTACTAATACAATGCAAAACTTTTTATACGAATTTAAAAACCTATTCAACCAGCTACTAAACCAAAACAGCATGATTCTCACCATGCTTACCACGGTCATAAGCAATTTGACAAAACAATGACCTCCTCAATTCGAATAGCTGCCTGGAATGCAAACGGGCTATCAAATCACGTTCCAGAAATCACCCCATATTTAAACTACAATAAAATTGATATTCTCCTAATCTCTGAAAGCCACTCAACTGAAAGAACGTTTATCAGAATCCCATACTACACCATTTACTATACTCATCACCCTGACGGTACGGCGCATGCAGGCTCAGCCATCATAATTAGATCGACTATTAACCACCATGTCCTCCAACCCTTTAAAACAGCCAAAATCCAAGCGACGTTATTAAAACTAGAATCACTTCCTAGACCAACTACTATTGCGGCTGTTTACTCCCGCCACGACACAATATCACGACAGAAGAATATAATGACTTTTCAACTATCTTGGAACACAATTTATAGCAATCGGAGACTGGAACTCCAAACATACAACATGGGGTCCAGATTAATCACACCTAAAGGTCGCAATCTGTTCCGTTCAATACAACTAAACAACCTAACTTATATTTCTACGGGAGAGCCAACCTACTGGCCCACGGACAGGAATAAAATTCGGACCTACTTGATTTCGCTATATCAAAAGGCATATCAAATACTTACATTGATATTAAGTCTAGTTTAGATCTATGCCATGACCATAGCGCCATAATATTAACCCTCAGTACCAATGTTATCTACAGAGAGCCAATGCCTACCTTGTGCACAAAAGATACCAATTGGCAAATGTTCCAAAACTTAATAAATGAAGAAATCAGACTGGATCATCGTATCAAAGAGCAATTCGAAATCGAAGAGGTGGTACAGCATCTAACGAATACAATACAAACCGCGAGCATGGAAAAAGCAAACCAGGAAATGATAATATTCCTCTGCATATTAAAAATTGATCACAAAAGAAGAAGAGCACGTGGAAATGGCAAAGGTCAAGAAACCCTCAGGACAAAACTGACCTTAACAGGATAACACACCAACTCCACTCTGTTTTAAACCAAGCCCGCAACGACACCTTCAAACACTACATCACGAATCTATCCCCGAAGACCATTCGTTGTGGAAAGCAACAAAAAGATTTAAGAGGCCAGTAATACAAACCCCACCCATAAGAAAACCTGATCGAAACTGGGCGCAGTCAGACATAGAAAAGAGCAATGTATTCGCGGATCATCTTTCAAAAGTGTTCTCTCCAGTCTCAGACAATGACAACCAAGATGAAGAAATTGAAGACTATATTAACGCCCCCTGTCAACTATCACTGCCCGTTAAGCCTTTTACACCAGCAGAAATTCGAAAAAAAATCAACAATACAAATTCGTACAAGACCCCTGGGTATGACCTCATAGTCGGGGAGATCTTAAAACATCTACCAAGAAAGGCAATCGTGCTATTAACTACTATATTCAACAGCATCCTTCGATTATGCTATTTCCCAGTTCAGTGGAAACACGCGTAAATAATTATGATTGGAAAACCAGGTAAACTACCTACCGAACCTTCGTCGTACCGTCCAATAAGCCTGGTGCCACAAATATCAAAAATATTTGAAAAACTTTTTTTCGACAGAATAACCCAATCAACACTCACAGACGACATAATCCCTGAACACCAATTTGGATTCAGACAAAAGTATTCCACAACACAGCAATGCCACCGAATTGTAAACAAAATCAAACAAAGTCTTGAAGAGAAGAAGATGTGTACTGCGATGTTCCTTGACGTACAGCAGGCCTTTGATAAGGTTTGGACCAAGGGATTATTATATAAATTAAAAAGGCATTTTCCCAGTCCCATATACCTACTCCTAAAATCTTACCTTAATGAAAGATCCTACCAAGTAAAAGTAAACAACTCACTCTCCGACTACCACCCAATTAAAGCTGGAGTGCCGCAAGGGAGCGTCCTTGGGCCACTACTCTACTTAATATACACTGCTGACATTCCCGTCACAGAGAGCACTATGATGGCCACATTTGCTGACGACACAGCAATCTTGTCGTCCGATATCGATCCAGCAAGAGCTTCTAATAAACTGCAAGATCACCTAAACGAACTACAAGACTGGCTAAAACGATGGAAGATCCAGGTCAACACCGAAAAGTCCGCCCAGATCACGTTCACCACAAAACGAAGCAACTGTCCACAAGTTAACATAAATAACACTCTGATCCCACAGAAAGCCACAGTCAAATATTTGGGCCTACATTTAGACCAGAGACTCACATGGAAAGAGCACATTAAGGCAAAAGGACACAATTGGACCTAAAAGTGAAGAAAATGAACTGGCTACTAGGCAGGAAATCTCAACTATCTCTGGAGAACAAACTGATCATCTACAAAACAATTCTAACACCAGTCTGGACCTACGGTATCGAACTGTGGGGATGCAGTAAGCCCTCCAACACAAAAATCCTACAAACCTTTCAGTCGAAGACACTTCGCATGATGGCCGACGCTCCCTGGTACGTGTCCAATCAAACCCTCCACAACGATTTTGGAATATCCTTTATAAAAGAAGTGATCAACCACCACGCCAACAAATCCAAACAACGCAGCACCAACCACAGCAACCAACTCATAAGTGAACTATACACCCAAACACAAATTGAAAGAAGACTTAAAAGACAATGGCCAGAAGACCTAGTTAACTAGGAGAAAGTGGAGAACCGTCAAGGGACGGTACCCAACGTTTGCCATGAACCTTGCCTCATATTTACTCATTACTCTGTTAGTTATAGGAGTAGATTGTAAATTAGCAAATGAGTGAATAAAAAAAAAAACTGTAAGTTTTCTTTACATTTAACAAATAAAAACAATAAGGAGCTATACCGTAAAACAGGAAGAATAATGCATAATGTTTTAAGATATAAAAATGGAAATTTTTTATATAAGATGAATGTAAAATTCTACAATGATATGAAATGTTGTCTTTTTTAGACAAGTGCCATAAACAAAAAAAATTTCAGTAATTTCAGTAATTAAAATAGTAAAAACTAAATTTTTTATTTTAATTTAATTCATGTCTTTGTATTAATATTTTGTAATAGTTTTGTTGTGTCATCAAGAGATACGTTTTAAAATTAGATATCAAGAAGTTAAATTCCTAAACTAAATAAAAGCTTTATTAGAAATAACTATAGGTAATATCAATCAACATCTATTTATTTTTAATTTTTATAAAGTAAATCAAAATATAACTTTATTAGAAAAATTTAAATTTTGAATTCAGTAATTGAAATATTCAAATAAAAAAATAAAATTTAAGAACATGTTTAGAGTATTCCGTTTTTCTTTTCATTTCCAGAAAGGTAAGAGCGCCGCTTATTTAAAAAATGTTATTTAGTGAGGAGACGCAGACAGCGTTTATGGCTGAAGCATCATACACAGCGCATACTTTGTGTTAGCCCTCCGTCGCTTTGTGGCCTTTTCGGGACAAAAACTGTAAAACACGTAAAAAAATATACAGCTTGCCTTTCCATTTTAATTGCATGTGGCATATGTAAGAAAGGTAAAATGAAAACGACAAAAACAATAACCCACGAGTACGACGTATTGTAATAATATAGACCTCTACAAGCCAACGGATTATCTTTTGTAAAAATTAAAATAACTTTTTAATCAATTTATAAAAAATTCTCGAAGTATAATTTTATACTTCATTAATATTGAGTACAAGAAATATTTCTTTAGTTTGATGGTTTTATTGAGTTTTTCAATTTCTCTTTCAGAAGTTATTTCCACAAAACTGCAATTTAAGCTTATATAAGTGCTGATAGCTTTCAATTATTCAGTATTTGTGGATTATAAAGTTAACAAACCTTTTACGGGAAATAATAAGAGAGCTACTGGCAGGGGGTAAACAAAATTTACTTTGCAAGTTTACGAGCAGGCCAACACTAACTAAACAAAAGTATAATTCGGGCGCGGCCATTGTATACAGCCTATTTAAAACACTTTTCCTTAGCTTTAGTTTGCGATCCACGTAGTTAGTCGTCGTAATAATTAAAACTCAATTTAATTAAAAGATAACAGACGCTTTCTCAATTTATGACTTTTTGTAAATATCTTGCACATAAATAGATGTTCAAAAGGTGATCTACTTAACTTATTATTATCATTCTATATTTACTACCGTAAATATTGCACATTGGCTACTGCCCAGAGTATCCGGATACTCTACTCAAATTTGAAATAGCACTTTCACAGGACGACTTCTTTAAAAGAATGACTTATTTACAACAATTTTTGAGTGACAAATTAGCTTTAGATTTTGAGAATATCTCAAATAACAACAGGGAAAATCATAATCGAAAAGGTAAAAAATTAGTGTTATAAATAGGCAAAATTGAACCGAAAAGATGGAGATAAAAAAGGAGAAGAAGAATAAAATACATAGGGAACTGCTAGAAGACCATCAACCTATATTTAAGATTATTTTCAAGCTAAAGATGGAACTAAATAGAATAAAGCATTGTATTGTATCGTTGAACAATGAAGTGGTATACACATACCTGTCATTATATTATTATTTCTGTCTAATTATTAGCACAGTATGTTTTCCTACATTAAAAACATGCCACCGCAGAAATTATTGTGTAATTTAATTTAAAACTAAATTCTTAAATCTTTGCCAATACAAAAAATACGTTAGGATAAAAGCATACTGAATATTTACTTTCAAATGTGCACATTGAGCGAAGCTGTTTTTTTAATTATTTATTAGCGATCAGAACTACCATCATATAAGCTAATTTAATAACACAAGACTGTAACCTTATTGTTGTGATAAAAATTCTTTTATTAATAAATTTTCCTACTTCTCATTCTAGATTAATTGCCTAACACCTATTTTTTTATTCTTTTATTATCGGAGTAGTTGTACAAGAAGATTACCATGTTTTTAATAGTTTGCTATGATAACTATTACTACGTTCGTAAATGACATTTTCGATTGTATTGGATTGAGATCCGATAATTACAATATTATGTTTGCTGGCGCGACTTCATTGCCCAATGCCCCCATTATATGTTTGGTTATTGCCATTTGTAAAAAAGTTAATGAGTGTTTCTTTCAATTGGTTTATTGAATATTAGGTTGATTTGATTTTCTTTATTAGTGTATGTTTCTTTCACTTAAGTTTTTCATTATATGTAATCCTGAATATTGTACTAATAATATTACAGAAATATTACCTAGAAAAACTGCTAAAAGTTTTCTCAGTGTTAACTGTATTGGCTTACTGTTGATGATTTTTGTTTTTCGTCTATCGGTCTACCCTTATATAAGATTTAGATGATTATGTACTTATGATGTAATTATTCGTTCTTCACGACTTTAAAAAATAACTGTTGTCAGTAATAGTTATAATTATAGTATTTCTTGTATGTACATAGCAAGTAAATCAACGGACCCAGCACACTGCCTTTCGACATACCAGGCCTGATTGGAAAATTGTTTGAAAATTCGACATAAAATAATAACCAGCTTTATTTTATGCGAGAAATCATAGTGCCACACCTTATAAAATGTATGATATATCTACTTAAATATACGTATGAATAGTATCCTCTAAAAATCTCTTTCTTGTTTGGACTGCTCGATATTACTGTTGAAACATTGGATGCTGTTGCCAACATCTAATACAACGGGTGACTAAGAATGGAATGCATATTTCAAAACGACGAAACATAGTAACTTTTCATGATATATTTACGTAATTATGATAAAATTAAAGCATGAAATGTGGGAATGATGTGCCAAATATTACATCATCAAGATGTTTGCCATCACGGCATTGGAACTTCTCCAAGATGTTTCAGATATCTCCGCAGGAAAAAATCGGGTTGGGCCAGATCAAGACTCCGTGGTGGCCAATTAATGTCACCTCTACGCAAAATACGTCGGTTTCGAAACAATTCTCTAATTGCCTCTATGCTAATGCCGCGCGTGCTGTATGACTTGTGGTCCCATCTTGCTGGAAACATGTTGTAGGGTTATATCCCTCCTATACTCGAAGAGACGGACTAAAGAAATTACGAATCATGGGGGTGTATCTTTCAGAATTTACAGTAAGTACGCGTCCCTTTGAAGAAATTTCAGCCCAAACGGCAACTTTGGGGCTATGGAGATGTTCCTAATGTTTTTGCTGTAGATTGTTTTCTGACCAATACCGCATATTTTGACGGTTAACGTTCCCATCTAAGTGAAAATGAGCTTCATTACTAAACACAATGTCATCTAAGTTCTCAAACTGCAAAAGCATCTCGCGCACCTAAGCGAGGCGTAACGGGTAGTCCGTTGCTTTAGGAGCTTGCACTAATTTGGTCTTGTAGGCATGAAAACGTAAGTCTTTTTGCAAAATTCTTTAAACACTGGACCGTTATTTAAAGTACCTCGATAATCTCTAACTGCAGAGACTAATATTAAAAATTGACTGACATTGAATATGCTTTTATTCGGCAGTCATTTTAGCATTTCCACTGTAACTTCAGCATTTTTTTTTATTGCTTTTTGCCAAAAGCCTTTATGTGGAAGAAGATTAGCTAGAACTAGAAGACTAGCTTGCATAGGTTTTGATCATCGCACCACCGTGCGATTAAAAGCAGGCTAGTAGCCTATTTAAAAAAAGTAGGTTTTGGTGATGCTTTGGTTGGTCGTTGTATTGAAATGGTATATCAGTTCAGATTATTAATATTTATAATCTGTATTTTGTGCCTCTTATAATTTGTATTTGAGTTTATTGTTTAATCAGTTATATGTAGATTTGTTTTCTGGTTAGTGTTTTTTTTACCATAGCTATCTTCTTTTTGGCAATTAGTTTTTTAATTACTGGCAAAATGTTTGAAACTTTATTATTTAACTTCTATTTGCGCTGTAGCCTGGCTATCTGCCTATTGCAAGACTAAAATTAATTTTTTTGTAACTTTTTCAATTCTTTAGTCTCTTGCAGTTATACTTTTAGGTTCACAATTTTATTATTTTTATTTATGTAATCATCCCCATTATTATTAATTTTCCAAAGGCTGTAAGTTGTAGGTGATATTGTCTATCTGTCGATATCTCTAGAACTACTTGACCGATTTACTTCATATCTGGTCAGTAGATACCTTGGATCTCATTTGACCTGAGATAAGAGGATCACAAAGTCACATTAATTGCACCGCTTTCGAAAGTTGCCTTTCCAGATTTTACACCAGTCTTGTTATTAATACTGCTGTTGTACTAATTATTAGTGTGTGGTGTGATGTTACATCACAATTCGCTTCTATATCCATATACGATTGCAAAGGCTAATGAAAAAATTGAAAAATCTGGCATTTTGATCATATCTGATGGTTAGTAGTTACGAGTACTTGTGAATGGAAACAAATATTTTTTTCGTCTACAGTTTTGCATAGTTATCTACCTTTTGTAGTGATAAGACGTAAACTCTATAAAGTGTCTTTGTTGCATTATGTTAAGATGGAAAATATAATACGGAAATTGTTATGTCGTGCGGTAATATCTTAATTAATGAGGCTTATAGGCATAATCGCATCATTCATAATAGCTAATTGCCATTTTCAAAATGGGGTGTGTGATCTAAATGAATAGTATGGTAAAGTTTTATATACTAGTACCCGAACGTATGGTTTATCAGTAAGATGGGTTTTACTAATTAAAAGTAGGTCTGTCAAGTGTTGAAGAATAATTTTTATTTTTTAGTCTGTTGTATATTGTTATTAGCATTACATAAAGCTGTTTCAAGCAATATGTCTATTATTTTTGCTGTGTTGTAAGCATATTAAAAACACACTATCTTTTGTACACGTTCCATGAATATAAACAAATATAGAATTAGTGTATATTGTTGCAATTTCTGTTCCGTGTTTGAAATATATTATTAATATTATTATTGAATGAATTAGCGTGGCTAGTGTATTGTATGGGTTTGCTAGTGCTGGCAAATAATTAAGGAGGATTGTTATTACTACAAGTATCTTTATAATAGTTTACGAGATGAGGACTATTACACAAAGATTTTTGCAGCATGCAAATGTTGTGATATTTTCGATAATTTACACAAGCGAATAGCCGTCGAAATAAGTTTCCGAGTATCTTTACGGCTGATACCTCTTGAACTAAATTATATTTTAATTTTTTTTATTTGCACAACGTTATTTAGTAAATGACGTATTTTATAAATAAATTTGTTGATATTGGCTAATATCAGATGAAAAAACATGTTTAACTAAACTTTTATTTATCTTGGTTTAGAGAAACTAAGTACCTAGGATTACACCTTGATCAGCGTCTTACATGGAAAAACATCTCCAAACCAAACGTCAGCAATTAAACCTGAAGTTCCGCCAGGCGTACTGGTTATTAGGAAGAAAGTCAAAATTGTCAATGTCAAATAAGCTGCTGCTTTATAAAACGATCCTGAAGGCCGTTTGGACGTAGGGGATTCAGCTATGGGG